>OX383293.1:7386164-17386164 GCA_947523025.1 Dryobota labecula | reverse complement strand
TATTACGGCGAGATCCCGCTCATTGTTTTACGAAATGTCATATCTCATGCTGTCACCTGATTGTTTTGGTTCAGGTTTCAATGGGAGGTGTCTTCTAGTTTAAGCCTGGAATTGAATGAATTTCGGGGATTGCGGATTCAGATTTAAGGCCATGAGTGCCAGAGTGGCCTAACTGTATTTTTTTAATACTGATTTTATTTTGAAAAACTGCTTCCGAGGTAATTTTAGAGCAGTTTTTAGGCCATTCTGGCTCTCTGAGACCGTGAGAGCCAGAGTGGCCCAACTGTATTTTATTCAATACTCATTTTATTTTTTTAAACTGCTTCCGAAGTAAGTTTAGAGCAGTTTTTTAGGCCACTCTGGCTCTTATGGCCTCATTTATCATGTAGGGTAAATTTTGTGATTTAATTATCTATATAAATCTATAGCATAATCTTACTGAGGTCGTCTCTTAATCTACCGAAACCTCCTTATTTTATTTTCCATATCGCACACCTAGATGAAGGGTGGCACAACTCAAAATAATCCAAAATCGAGTTATTGCGATTATCGGAATCAGTGTTGAAAAATACATTAACTCCAAAGACACCGGTGTACAAACTCCATTCATAAAAGACTAGATTGCGCTGTAAGTCAGTCTTTTTGAGTAGCTCCACGGTCACCCCCCATCAACAACAGTAACGCATCAACAGTTACGACATGTCAGCTACAGGGAAAGATGCTGTCAATACGCTCAAAGAGTAAATTATTTCGACTTAGTTTTGTATTCGTAGCTAATCGCAGTAATCAAGCGTGAATTATTTTGAGTTGATTTCGTATTCGTGATTGAATCGGTCTTGTTTCTTGTGTGTTCTTCAAATTATTTCCACTTACCCCAGTATTGTTGACAAATGAAAGTAATTGTTGTTTTACTAAATTAATATAAAAAATATATATATTAATAGCAAATTAATATCTTAGTAAAATAATATACAACATCATACAACAATAATTTAAATCGGTCAAATAGAAAATGAGTAGAACGTTTTTTGCTGTTCCTGAAAAAAGAGGTATTTTGAGTTGTGCTACTCTTTATCTAGGTGTGCGATATAGGGAAGTACCTTATAATAGTAATTAATTTACTGAATAAATTAGTCAAGTAATACAAACTGTAACGTTACAATTACAAATAATCCTATTTATAAGGTTAACATAATAATTTATAAAAAAAAAAAAAAAATTAAGAATTCGACTAAAAATTAGGCCAGACTTCAGTGGAGTGAACGATGAGGCTCTCCGCTCACATAAGTCGCGCCTGATGGTCTAGATTCTCTCTGTGCTCAACAGTCGCACCTGATGATCCCGAGGTAATTAAATTCCTTGCGAAAGAATTGAATTTTTTAAAGTTTGTAGTAAGAGAAGCGAAACTTTTGATGAAAAAAATTCACTTTTCCTTAAAGTTCTTCAAAAGTTGAGTAATAGATATCCTCATGTTCTACCAAAAAACAATCAATCAATCAACTCAGCCTATCGCAGTCCACTGCTGAACATAGGCCTCTCCCATGCTGCGCCACAACACCCTGTCCTCCGCCTACCGCATCCAGTCTATCCCAGCTACCTTTTTGAGGTCGTCGGTCCATCTAGCTGGGGGGCGTCCCACACTACGCTTTCCGATACGCGGTCTCTACTCCAGGACTCGTCTGCTCCATCGGCCATCGGTCCTTCGACAAATATGGCCAGCCCACTGCCACTTCAGCTTGCTTACTCTGCAAGCTATGTCGGTAACTCCGGTTCTTTTCCGGATAATTTAATTCCTGATTTTATCCTTTAAAGAAACTCCGAGCATAACCCGCTCCATAGCGCGCTGAGCGACTTTAAATTTGTGGACCAGCCCGACTGTCAGTGTCCACGTTTCGTCACCGTATGTCATAACGGGCAGGACGCACTGGTTGAAGACCTTAGTCTTCAAACATTGCGGTATAGGCGACGAAAAGACTCCAAACGCTGCCCAGCCCAACCGGATCCTCCTGTCGACTTCCTTCTCAAAGTTGTGTCTACCACCAAAGGTGTGTCCAAAAAACAAACTGATACACAACTTACAAAGTTTGAAAGAAAAACTCAAAATTCAACGTCTAAAGACCATTTTAAAAGAAGATCGAATATAAATCCAAAAAAATATCGTCGGTATTTTTACAGACTGTTAAACAATGTTAAATTCTGCCACCGTTCTGTTGAAACAAATTAATTTAGACAAGAGGAAGATGTAAAAACTTCCAAACAGCAATTACGTTTTATTGTAAGTCATTATATTAATCATCGGCAAAATTAATTTTTCATTTGGACAAATCGCCGAGTGGTTTGTTCTAACTTATTTTGTTTGTGATTGATAACTTGAGTTTTGGATAAGAAAATCGTAAAATTGAAATCAAAGATTTGCTTATTTATACCTAAGCTAAGTAGGTAATAAAATCCTCCACGAAAACTTGCATTTTGTTGGGAATTTTATTACAGAAAGGTCTCCTGTGATAAAAATGACTTTAATGTTCTTCTAAAAAAGGAATTTTATGATATAAAAACTCAAAATTAAACTTATTAAACTTTTTTTAACTTATTTAACTTTTACTTTTTATTAAACTTTTATCGTGATTAAAAAGTTGGTATTCTGTTACTATACTCCATTTGAAATAATATTAGACATTTAAATAAACCTTTTATACAGTCCGTTCAGCCGATTTTGACTTCTATTGCGTTGGTGGCATGACAAATGGTAGCTGCAGTAAACAGTTGGTATTGTAACCACTTTTTTGCTTTAAAGCCATCCTTATGCCTACGGAATAGAAATCAAAATCGGTTTGAACGGACTGTAAAAAAGGTTCATTTAAATATAAAATCTTATTTTAAATGGAATATAGTTAGGTAACTTTACAAATAAACCACACTTAAATTTACAAAAAATATATATATTAAGAACACAACTGGAAAGTGGAAACTCGCTCAAAAGTGCAACGAAATAATTTATCCACATACCTACCTAACCAAAAAATGTTGATAAACAAGAAAATAGCCATGAAAATGGAACACATGCTTAAAATGATAAAATAGTTGAAATACCTGCTCAATATGGGCATCATGACGAAACTCATTAGCCTCCCAAACGTTACATATTCATAACTAACAACTGTCAAAAGCGTAAAAATCTGTAAACGCATTGTGTAATTGATTTACCGCTTATTGTTCACGAGTCAGTCAGTCTCATTAACGATTCAACAGAGCAAATTGTGCTACCTAATTACAGCTGAATGGCCAAAGACAAAACACTATTTATGTTCACTAATTTATCACACAATGAGCCAATGTTTCGGCCAACCGACGAACATTGAACGCACGAGAACCTTAAAATTGAGCTTAGAAAAACTATTAGCATTTAACAAATGTAAGAACGTCGAAATATGACATTGCCAGTGCACGGCGTTCAGTAAAACAAAAGACAGCATTTAAAAAGTATAAAGAAACAATTGCCTTTTATGTGTGTGCTAACGAGAGCGATTTGAAGCACGCGTGTATACTTGTATGCCACGGTCTGGGGTTCGACGCCGTTTCAATTAAAAGCAGTTGAAATTAAAGACGGCTTCCTGATTAGTTGTGTCTTGATGTTTGAGTAATTGAGGGGCAGGTCACGACTGTGTAGTTGACGCATACATTATTATAAAAGTACATACGTCAATTTCAGCTTATATTTACATTAATTTTACAGTAGCATATAAAAAACTTCTGAATATTTTCGTACTTTGTTATGAACTTTGAAAATTTAGAGACTCCTTATAAAGTATTATTTTTGTCCTTGATACGCATAAGCAACCAATATATCACATCTTACCAATACGACAGCAGTTAATCATGTGAAACTTTGTTGACACCACGAATCCATTATACATGAGTGTGCGATTATTTTGATGGATTCCATGAGAATACAAGCATCAGCACTCCCCTAAAATCTCGAAATCGAACAAAGGGAACACGTGAGACTCCCTTCGCATCCGAGGCTAATACTCACCCCACGGAGGAAGGAGATGTAGAGAAAAATACGTATTTATAGCAAATACTTGTACTCAAACAGTCCTACATTGTGTACGAGTCAAATAAATGAGTCTCATTTTTCGTGCTGTCAAAAAAATCTGAATGGAAAAGAAAACGCGGCGGCGAAAAAACGGCAGGCTGCCGGCTTTTTATTTAGTTTTTAATGTAATACTGATTTGGGATGTTTCAGATTAATTGCGCCGTACCTGAGGCGCGGCAAGGGTGATGCCACTGAAAGAGTTCTTCGACGCTGATCGATCGCCGAGCGCAGATTGAAAGGAGAGACGTGAAAGGTAATTATTCATTTGGCGACTAGAATAGAGCACTTTTGTACCTTTATCTTGGGGTTTTTTCGATACTTTTGCACGAAATTTGCAAGTAAATGGATGGAATGACACGGTGATTTGTTTTGTCCGACACCTTAGACTTCCCACGAATTCGATTCTCGCTCCTTGCGTGTACGTACGTTATAGAAATGGTAATCCGACTTCAGTGAACCTGCGAAACACGTGATATTATCATATAAGTGCCTAAAATTGCCTGTACTTTGGGTCTAGGCACTACAATATAAATAGATATCAGACATGCAACCCGAATATTTGGGTCTACATTTTGCTACATGTAGACGTAGTCAAGATTTTTGGGCTGTTACGCAACAAAGATAGACAAAATGTTGAAGGTTGTGATATTCAAAACAGACTAGCAAAAACTGAACAATGCAAAAATCAAAAAGAGAAGACACTTTCGAAAATTAAACAAAAAATTTGCATGCGGATAGCCGACAATGGATTCCTGCAGAACCCGGAAGATTGCATAATACGGAACAATGAACTAGAAGCACATGTTATCCTGACCTGATTTCACGAAATCCTATTAAGGGACTACTGGAGACGCCAGGAGCCTTTGTTTCCAAAACCTTTTATGATTTATGTGACGTTTCTTTGATGTTTATGGCACATGCCTCATTTAAATACGTCGTCTTGTGCTTTGCACATTTTAACGCTCGCCCATAGTGATTTTTTCCAATGGAACTGCGCAATACGTCCACAAGTCCTTAGCATTTGAATGAACATTTGGTTACCAGATTAGTTTTCTATGAGGCGAGACTATACGTGTGTAAACAACGAGTCACATTGACTCATTAACTTATATTCCTAATGTGTTATTCTTGGACAAAACAACGGTCACTTTACATCTCAATAAGCGAGGATACTGCTCATTTGTATGATAAAATGATGTTCGTCCCTGTGGCATTATGGCGGACTTTCTCCGTCGTTACGTAACCGAAAGCCAATGATTACGGTCCTATCCGCTGCAAAAAAGGTAAAGTTTAAAATATCAAAATGAAGTCTTCAAGTTGTTCGACGTTGTTATAAAATTACAGGCAGCTAGGCGGCGAAAACTGGCAAATTATAGTCTGGGACCGCAGACATTGGCCGTGGTCATGGTGCGCGATAGAGATCGCGGTGATTGCGTGCTCGACTATTGTGAGTCGACCATTATGGTGACTTAACTAAACGCTGCGATGGAATACGAGTATAAGTAAAAAGGTATTCGTCGATATGTTGACTTGTTTACTCTTCCTATCGGGAATATGAACAAAACATACAGGCATGTGTACCTACCGACATGCATAAAGTGTTTTTTTCCTAAACTATGTTTTTTTAATCGTAATAACTGTTGGCGCCGCTGCTCGCCAATTTGACGCTGTCAATGTCATTAATGTCAAGTGTCATCCAAACGTCAAGAGAATCGCGTGTGCTGGCCGGTTATTCCCGCTCAGTTCCAATAAAGACTGAATGAAATGCCACGCCGTGTCATAATTTACGCTGTACTTTGTTTAATCCATTGTTAAACTGTTAAATATCAAACAACAAATGTCTGGGATATTTTGTTAATATCAACTGCAGTACGTTGTTCAGCTCCCAAACAACGGCTGTTTATAAATATTTTCAACAAATCTGCTATCTCAATGTCAACCAAGTTGACGAAGTCAAATTAAGAAGAAAATGCATATTAAGCGATTACACTGCACCCGTTAAGTAATTTTATTACAGAGCCATCAGAAATAATCTCGATTGACTCAGACCATACTTTTAGAACGCCTTAAACGAGGAGCAGCAACTTGTTAAATAAAACGAACGGCCATGTTGATTTTTTCAAAAGTTCGATGCCTTAAAATCATCAGGTTTAGTGATCCGAAACGTCTCAATACCCAAGTAACGAGTTGCCCATTAATACGGGGATGTATCGCGAGATAACTTTATTCTGGTAGCCGACTGCTTTGTATGCGGCCGTCCAAGCGTCCGTCATTACCAAACTACCAAGTTAAATCCCACCTGAAACACACAATACTGATCTTTAAGACTTTAGATTTAGGGTTCAGTGAAGTGTCTTATTACGTTTGCAAGCGTAGCCCTCTCGCTTTTATCTTATTGGTCAACCATTACTCCTAAATTTAAACTCTTCATTATAATGCCGCAGTGAGAAAAGTCGCGATAACAGACGGCCACGTGAATAAAATATAGGTAATGAATTCTGATAAAGGAAGGCTCGTGTTTAGATAATGTGGCGTGTTAAGTTGTTTACGGGAAATGCGATCGCGATATGGATAGGTAATATGGCTGGGTTTTTACTTAAGAATACATGTTGCATTACATAAGGTTAGTTTTAGCAAAGCATGGGACTGTAAAATTATCGAATATTATGACACGACAAGCCCAAATTCTTGGATTTTTTCTGGTACAACATTTTCAGTGAATATTTCCGGATACCTCTTAATATTTCAGTATGAATTGTACAGGAATTATTATTTACACAGTTATTATGATTACACACATTGATGATTACACGGTCATAATAATCCATACAATGTATGGAATAATATGACTGTGTAAATAATAATTCCTGACTTTGTTTACGCATTCGACTGATTATTTACGATTCAAACTGAAATATTAAGAGGTATCCGGAAATATTCATTGAACAATTTTGTACCAGAAAAAATCCAAGCATTTGGGCTTGTCCTGTCATAATATTCGACAATTTTACAGTCCCATGCTTTGCTAAAACTAACTTTATATAATGCAACACGTATTCTTAAGTAAAAACCCAGCCATATTACCTATCCATATCTCGATAAAAAATATGTGATATAAATGTGAAAGTAACTCTGTCTGTCCGTCTGTCTGTTACCTTTTCACGCCTAAACCGCGCAATCGATCGTTATGAAATTTGGCAGATATAATTATAGCTTGGGATATGGAAAAGGACATAGGCTACTTTTTTTGCGGAGCCGCGGACAAAAGCTAAGGTAAGCGAAGGGTTGGATAGAGGTATCTATGTACACCCACATTTCGGCAATTATTATTTAAATCAGTGTAAACTCAGACGGCACAGTCATCGATAATATTTTGGTCATGCATGAACAACATCTTAATATTCACAACTGGACACAATAACACACCATTTCATCAAAATAACACACGCCCAAACATTTTGAAGCTTCATACCTCACATAATAACGAAGACGTACTCAACAACAGTAATTTGCTGGAAAAGCCAAAGGCCGGGCAGTCCTTGATTAGAGCACGACTTCCATGATGGTAGTTACCGGTTCAGAAAAATCCAAAATCATGGATTGTTCCTTAACTTTCACTGAATATTTCCAAATACCTAGGTATTAATATGTTTTTTGTAAATAATCAGTCGAATATGTAAGCAAGGTTTCATTAATTATTTAAAACAGCATAAACCGTGAGCACAGTCATTGCCAATATTTTGATCACATCTTAATATTCGCAACTAAACACAATAACACATAATCCCATCAAAACACACGCCCAAACATTTTGAAACTTCATACCTCTCATAATAACGAAGACGTACGCTCAACAACAGTAATTTGCTGGAAGAGCCAAAGGCCGGGCAGTCCTTGATTAGGGCACGACTCCGATGATGTTGTTTACCCCTTTCTTATGCGGAGAACGTTTAGGTTATATAGCTATGGTTGACGTGACCTATGCTGCGCGGTGGTTGGTCCTTAATAGCGTGTACTTATCTGTCTGTACATCCTGGAGTTTAGAAAGACGGAAGTATGGCATTGTGTGTTCATTTTTGTATTATCTACGTAAATAGTTCTTTTGAAAAATGTAGGATTTTCTAAGGTTTGTTTACAAAAGTAAAGTCTTATAATCAGTTGGTAATCTCTGATGATCACGGTTCAGTACTTGACGGATACAAATTATGAAATAAATTGCCAATCCGCCGCCAAATTCTGTAACACGACTCAATCTTACGTACGCCTTTCTCATCCAGTTTTAAATCCCAACTGCCAGACTCAAAATTGTAATAATATTTATGTAAAAAAACGATAAAAAATATTCAATTAAAACATCAAGACAATCGATACAAGCCCAAACCAAAATCGATTACCAACAATCGATATTCGCGTCCCGAGAGGAGGTCGGGGGGAAAGGGAACGGTTGTCTCTGCACCAGGCGTTGACTAATCGCGGCGCGTCCGCGTGGAATAAGACTGATTGCACCGGGGCTTGCCTATGCCTGCCTGCTATGTGGTTCGCCAGCCCTCTACCTACACAAACCGACATTATTTAAGAAATCAGCTCGCTCGAGCGGCAACAAAGGGAGTTTTTACGCCCACGCTACGTGTTTTTGAAAGACTTATTACGTAAACTAAGTAGTGTGATTATAGCAAGTCGGATGAAGTTTGGGTGGAGTTATTCTTAAGTATTTTGCAAAGTATGCATTCAAGTGTTTATATCTGAAGTTAGTCTAAAAATATTTTTATTATTTACCAAAACAAAATACTGGCGCCTGAAATATGGTTTAACAATAATATTTACCTAATGTTGGATTATTGATGACAGAATTCTTTCAAAGAAGAGAATTGATATCACAGGCCTGTGAATGTGTCCAGTTCCAGCCTTTTAAATTGATCTGAAAGGTTTATTTTTTTGTTGGGGTAATACTATTGGGACCGTGATAGTAGTTAAATTAAATTATAATAAATACATTTTATTTTAATTGAATAATAATAAAATAAAATAAAATAATAGAACCAAGGTAACCGACATAGCTCGAAGAATTGCCAAACTTAAGTAGCAATGGGCAGGGTACATTGCGCGCAGAGCGGATGGCCGTTGGGGCGGAAAGGTTCTGGAGTGGCGACCGCGTACCAGAAGACGTAGCGTTGGAAGGCCTCCCACAAGGTGGACCGATGACCTTATTAAAGCCGCAGGAATCCGCTGAATGCGGGAAGCACAGAACCGAAGGAGGTGGCTGTGCTTAGGCTGACTAAGCACAGTCACCTCGATCGGTTCTGCCTATGTCCAGCAGTGGACGTCTTTTGGCTGAAATGATGATGAATAATAATAATTAAAAATACCCCACACGTTGTTTTCCCTTTAAATATTCTGCAGGCCTAAAATAAAACGGCAACACATTAAAATATCTGCTATCTTTTGCAACAGCTAGAAACAGTTTGAATAATTATTCAACCAGATAAGAACAAGTTAGTTAGACCCCAATATAATAAAAAGCGCATTAATTGATCGCTTAATTAAGTGTTTTCAATTTATATCCATCGTGAATCAGTAGTGAAGTAATGGTGTTGTAAATGATTGGTGTTATCAATCTATAATTTCCACTCAATAAATGTACCAAACACGCCCACTTTCCTCAATCACGTACGATCCATCGTACGTGTTGTTTCCTTCTCTTTTTTATTTGGTATGTAAGAAAGGGATGCAATATTCGTGACGAAGACGGTAATCAAGATATCACTACATATTATAAAATAAGGTCCCCATAACGCGTCTGTCTGTCTGTCTAAACACGATAAACTCAAAAACTACCGATCGGATTTTCATAAGGTTTTCACCAATTGACGGAGTGATTCATAAAGAAGGTTTAAGTGTATAATTCATAAGGGTTTTGTGTAAATTGGCTGAAATATGACGATAATTGTTGATGATGTCGGAAAAGTTCATGCCGACTTTACGGGTACGCCGCGTAAACCAACAGAGTTATATGAAAACAATGTATTACGGAATTATTCCTCTCAAAAAGTTCTATTAAACTGTAGCAACGTTGTATGTCTATCTGCATTTTTTATTTCTCTCTGGAACTAATTCTGAAGTCCACGCAAACGAAGTCACGGGCAGAAGCGAGTTACGTTATAATTGCTCGATTTAAACTGGTCTCGTGAAACAATCTACGAGGGAATAATTTACACTCCGACAGTAATACCAGTGTAAAAATGATAATTAATAATTAATTGGTAGACTATGTATTATTTTTTAATTAATGTTTAGTATATTTGCAAAAGATTAATGTCGAAATAATCCACAAAAGCCAACCATATTGTTTAAGTATGGAGTTTTCATTTTCTTGCCGAAATCTATTATAAAGGGATTTATGATTTATTAAAATACTAGCCTTTGCCAGTGACTTCGCTCGCGTGGGGGTCGGAAATTATCACACGGGAATGTACTACCCGAATAATAAGTAACCTATGTGTTAATCCGGATTATAAACTATCTGTTAGCCAAATCCGTTCAGCCGTTTTTGCGTGATTGAATAACACACATCCAAACATACAAACTTTCACATTTATAATATACTAGCTTTTGCCCGCGACTCCATCCGCGTGGATGTCGGTCATCGCGTAAAAAAGGAGCGTATGTCCTTTTCCATGTCCCAGGCTATAGACAGAGTTACTTTCACATTTATAATATTATTATAAGTTAGGATAGTAGGAGAGTAGCATTTTAGATTTAGAAATATGTAGATACAATGAATATTTCTTAATTATTAATGAAAATAATAAAATTTGCATTTTATAAACTTACTAGAATTAGGCAACCAACTAAAGGTTGCAATAGGAATTTATAGTATGTTCAGTTAGATTATTTCTAATCTATACAATTAAATAAAATTGTCTAAAAAAAAAAACTGCGTTTTACTAAATGCAAATGAAAGTATACCAAAACGGTACCTAAGTACTTAAAAAAAAAACTTTTTTTTGTAGGTACTGTCTGTCTGTTTGTTCCGGCTAATCTCCAAAACGGCTGGATCGATTTCGACGGGACATTCACTGGCAGATAGCTGATATTATAAAGAGAAACGTAGTTTTGAAAAAAGCCAAAGTCAAAGTTGGGCGAAGCCAATAGTCTGTTATAAAGTAAATTAAGGACGTATTTAATATCAAAAAAGTTATTATTTTTGATGGAAAACAAAAAAAACATTGTGAAACCACAAAATTGAATAAATAATTCAGAGCGTCAAAGAATTTGTATACGAGTAAACTTTGATACAGAGCTTTCCAAGAAATAATTATTATTCGAGAACAAAAATCCTTTTCACCACTTTCTAATCCAAAAGGTCTATTCTGAAACCACAAAATCTCTTAATCCGATCCCACATAATAATTTCTCGATGTTTACAATTCGTCCAACATTAATGGGCTATTAAAGTTCCAGGGCGATCTTTTAATAGCACTCAATTGGCGATACATCAAACTTTTGCCAGAACAAATAAAACAATTACGTATTACACATAGTAAAGGCAATCGGCGTGTCTGGGAGGTAGACTGATGGTGAATGCGATCGATGGTGACAAATGGATGTCGACACACAAGAATACGGCCGCGCGCACGTTTCAGACCAAAATGTCGTGATAGATAAAAATAGTGGCGCTAATGGGATTTGGGGCGACGATTGATTGGTTAATCGATGGTTGGGTTAGTGAAGTGAAAACACTAAGCATTTTCTATAATATTAACATTATGTAGAAAAGTGGTTACCAATTCGCCTTCGCCGGAATGCTCATATTCTTTCCTTTTTGTATAATGTGCTCTTTTCCCCTTCCACCCCTCTCTATCTCAAAAAACGTTTCCAGTTTCTTTACGACTCCCACTCGCGGAGATTGTTCTGCATCCATACATCGTTCGCCCCAGAACCAACAGCAAAGGAAAATTAGTTTTGAGTGTTCTAAATTACAAATATGCCCATGAAGACAAAGTTTAATGACGGGCAACTTGCAGAAATGATTTATTTCAAAAGAAAACAATGATTTTGAGGTTATATTTAGTAAGAATTAATCCTTTCGACTACAAGTACATCGAGGTGCTGAATTGTCTGTACGAAAACACCACTATGTCAGTCCGACTCCAGGACCAGACCTCAAAACCTAATCCTTCTGCAGCGAGGTGTGCGACAGGGAGATGTTATCTCTCCGAAATTGTTCACCGCTGCACTGGAGGATGTCTTCAAAGTTCTGGACTGGAAATGGGGTTGGCATCAACATCAATGGCGAGTACATCACTCACCTTCGGTTTTCCGACGATATCGTTGTCATGGCTGAGACTATGGAGGACCTCAGTACAATGCTCGATGACCTCCGTAGAGCTTCCAAAAGCGTGGGTCTTAAAATGAACATGGACAAGACAAAGGTCATGTCAAATTAATGTGTTAGACCCACTCTCATGAAGATCGGAAACGCTATACTCGAAGTTGTGGACGAGTATGTTTACTTAGGACAAACTGTCCAGTTAGGTATGTAGATCTAACTTCTCGAAAGATGTCAATCGTCGAATTCAACTCGGCTGGGTAGCGTTTGGGAAGATACGCAATATTTTCTTGTCCAACACACCACATTGTCTCAAGACGAAACTCTGACCAGTGTGTTTTGCCAGTAATGACCTATGGCACTGAAACGTGGTCGCTCACAATGGGCCTTATTAGAAGACAAAAAGTCTACCAAAGAGATCCTACGAGATCGAATTAGAAATGAAAAGATACGCAGGAGAACCAAGGTAACCGACATAGCCCGCATAATTGCCTATACTTGAAGTCTCAAATTCAGATAATTTATGTAAACAAAGTAATGTCAAGAAATGTCACTGTCAAAATGACAGGACAGTGATGCAAAACATTTGATCATTAAATGTTTTTGTAAATAATTATTGATAAAATTAAAGTGAATTAATTATAAGAACTATGCAAACAAAATACCGTTGCCAAACAATGTTTTTTGTAGTGTGTCGGAGACACGGTATATGATAGTCATAATCAGGCCTTTTAAGCCCAGTGCTAGACGTAGGCGTCCCAAAATCGATTTCCAATCGAAACAGTTTATAGCCGTTTTCATCCAAAATGTGGCTAGATATGCTACTTAAATATGAATCTATTTATGAGAGTTGTAATATTAGTGTTGTTGAAGATGTTAAAAATTTGAAAATGTTTGGATCTCCTGCAATGTTACCAGTATCATAAAATATTTTATACCAGAAAATCTCCTTTTATTAATAACTTTGTTTAAAACCGAAAATTTATAAAAATGATGACGGTATGATTACTTTTTAATTATTATTTCTTAAAATCAGTACTTAAAAGAAAATAGAACCTCTTTTTTCGCAATTTTATGTGAATTACCATTACGAAGATACTTTTTTGTTATGTTATCCCCTTTGTTTACATAAATTATCTGAATTTGAGACTTCAAGTATAGGTGGCATTGGGCAGGGCACATTGCCACTTAAATTAAATGAAACGTTCTAGAGTGGCGACCGCGTAACGGAAGACGTAGTGTTGGAAGGCCTCCCACAAGGTGGACCGATGACCTTGTGAAGGCTGCAGGAGTCCGCTGGATGCGGGAAGCACAGAACCGATCAAAGTGACGGTGCTTGAGGGAGGCTTATGTTCAGCAGTGGACGTCTTTTGGCTGAAATTATGATGTTGATGATACTTTTGAGTGTCTACTTTTGCAGATATAATTAACTTTTAAAGATATATTTGGAAGTTGCTCTCTTCACAATACCATTGCTTTTTCAACACTTTTCAGTTATAAGTTACTGTGTGTTGGTACACACAGTCAACAGTTCGTTACTATAAAATTAAAAAAAAAAATACTTCATCAGTTCCAATCATTCCAATTTTAAAACCAAAGTGTCAGAAAAGTCGTCCGCGTACATAAGGCCTGTTGTACACGCGATC
The DNA here is from genome assembly GCA_947523025.1 of Dryobota labecula. Lineage (NCBI taxonomy): Eukaryota > Metazoa > Arthropoda > Insecta > Lepidoptera > Noctuidae > Dryobota > Dryobota labecula. The sequence goes on along the minus strand of OX383293.1, from coordinate 17,372,093 downwards.
GGTATGCGGCATGCAGTAGTAACGAAACGCGATACGATGCCGTGCCGTAGTACATGAGTCAAATACCCGCATGCCGTAGGGCCCCACCCTATTATTGGACGGAATTATTCAAGTCATGACGCTGTGTGACGCCCGATTTTAATCTAACTTCCTGCCTATGATTTGGACATTGTAGGTACTTTTGTTTTGCTTAGAAGATTTATATGGCTACTGTTTGAATGTATTTTTAATGGGGGGCAGTTGAGTTGTTAAATGTTAATTGTCAATTTGTAATTGAAAATTTTTTATGCCATTAAGAAGATACCGAGCGCGCAGTGTCGCCCTCATCGAAACTATGTTTGGTGATTTCTTTAATTTTAGAATGAAAATGCAATAAGTACGTTAAGTTGTGCTCAAAAAACTATACGTTATTATTATTTCAAACAAGAGTTTTACATTGTAAGTTTTATATATCTTTTTTTATTATATTTTTATAAAGTTGTCACTAAGCTCTGTTTTAAGGATTACAATAAAACAGTAGTATAGTATTGTGGAGCACAACGTGATATGCTTATTTTCATTCTAAAATAAAATAAATCACGAAACGAACGATGATGGCGCTACTGCGCACTCGGTACGCTCTTAAAGAAAACCGTGTTAAATCACGGGCTTCAACTGAATATATAAAACATTTCGCTGAGTAAATCTTTTGCATACGAGTCCTAGTTGCTCGCAATAAAAAATCCAATGAATGAATAAAGCCTAAAAACGTACAATATCCTTTCCAGCAAGCCAACAACTCCCAACACTAAAGAATTACCGCGAGCGTGGCCAAGAACAAAGGCACCGCACTTGATGCTCTTTTTTATCGATACTAAATATCGAGATGTTATTCGAATCAGTCCCAGATTGATGGCCGCTCGGATATATCGCATACCTATCAGTTTTATGTTCAGGCACTTACAGTTAATGCTTTCAGAAATGCACAGCATTAGTTAGCATGTCGATTTAGTCATTGCTTGCTCGCTTAGTGATGAGCAAATTGTTATTTGATTAGGCTGTTAAATGATCATTTAAATTGACGCAAATCGATTATTTAATCGTTACTTATTAACCTTGTCAGGAGTGAAACTTTGCGTGTCAATGAATTGGATTGAATACTGTGCTACTTCTCTTTTCTATATTTTTTTTTACCGGCACTAATGCTTCTTTAAAACTATACTAACAAGACAATAATGATTGAATAACTAATCGAATAATTAACAACAGTAATTTTAACAAAAGACATAATTAAAATAATTATACCTAATGAAGGCGAAATACTTAAAAAATTGTATATCTACTCCACAGAACCACAATGAATAAAATGAAATCATTTATTGGTTTGCAAATATGGACAATTTGTACATAGATCATTATCATCATCATTTCAGTCGAAAGACTTCCACTGCAAAACATAGGCCTCCCCCAAACACCGCCACCTCGACCGGTTCTGTGCTTCCCGCATCCAGCGGATTCCTGCAGCTTTTATAAGGTCATCGGTCCACCTTGTGGGAGGCCTTCCAACGCTACGTCTTCCGGTACGCGGTCGCCACTCCAGAACCTTTCGGCCCCAACGGCCATTTGTTCTACGCGCAATGTGCCCTGCCCATTGCCACTTAAGTTTGGCAATTCTTCGAGCAGATACACATAGAGTACATAGATGTTTTATTATAATAGTCCTCCATGTTCTACCATCACATGGGCATGCAAATCATATTATTATCTAAATTACTCAAATTTAAAGATATTATAATTTTAAATAACAATTAGGATAATGTAATAACACAAAATACAATTAGTTTGAAATACATTAAAATGTGATAGTAATATAAAATATCAAACCTCAACAACGTTACAGTAATAAAAATAAAAAATAAATGTCAAATGGAATAAAAGCATGTCAATCAGTCAGTGATTCATCATTAAGGAAGTCATCAATTTTGTAATAATTTTTTTAAATTAATATTTCGTTAAGTGCCCTTTTTCAATGTACCTATCTTTATTATATTTTTTGGTGTAATTTTTTAAGTTAAAACTTCTTTAGCCGCGTTGAGCGTTTATTGGTAGGGGAAAAACAGACTGTCAGTTGTTCCCAAGTTTTGAGTTTTTACTTCATGTAGGCAGTCCTTATGACTACCTATATATATTTTTTTGATTTTTTGCGTATGCAAGGATTATTGTATAACACTAAGTGTGTTATACAATAATCGTTGCATACGCAATCATCGATGGTCGATTAACTAATATTATTTATGGGTTGCAACTTTATTTTTAAATATTTCATCCTTTTTAGTTGTGGCAACCCACGGATGACTTTTCAAGAAGGCGGGAGGAAAATTTTCGTTTGCTGATTCTCAAAGTGGTCTCGGGTTAAAAATTAATGGTGTTACGTACCAATAAAGTGATTTGTACAAGCGAGACTTTAATTCTATCATTAGGTAGGTACTGAAAATCTTGCACAAACACAAACCAAATCATCCCTACAACATTACACAGTTCAGTACCTACGCTAATACCATTCAAAGAACCCTACATGCAACTGCATAATTAAAGTGCGAACACACCCAATTTCTACCTCGTATAAACGTACAAACCACGCTGGCGGGAATCAGCCCCAAAAAACCCAAGAATTCGATACACAAGTGTCGGCGTAACATTTATAGATACTGATTAATGATATGGAAGTGAAGAGGGGACGTTTCACGATGATCGATGGTCCACAGACTTATTAGATAATGGTGTTTCAATAGAATTAGGAGCTTTGTTCTTCGTGCCCTTGGTTCGGGTCAAGCGCGAGATACATCTTTCGCCTGTCTGAAGGTAACGGTACTGGTATCGACGCCGGTGTATTTATAAGATGACTGAATATATGTGGTGTTAAGTTGAGCGTGGCTTCAAAAATAGATGACTAAGATGGTGTGGAATTTTACGTACCGTGGGCAGGTTTAAGCTTTGAAGTCTCTTTTAGGGTTCCGTTCCGTACTTAGTCAACAAGGAACCCTTATAGTTTCGCCATGTCTATCTGTCTATCTGTCCGTGGTTTTGCTCAGAAACTTTTATTACTAGAAAGCTGTACCTAATTAAGCATGGGCATACATATATATTAATTACGCCGAAAATATAACAAAAAAAAAAAATCTACCATGCATGTAAAGTGGGTATTATATTTTTTTTTCTCGTCTATCCCATGGCGTGGGTTATCGATGGATCGTTCAAAAATATTGCGGGTATGCGAATTTTATTTTTCGACTCAGGGATCTGTTTGCATAGATAATATTAAGCTTTTAAAGTGCTAATTTTAGTTAGTGTTAAGTGTCCCCCCTGCCTGCTCAATGGTTGTTTTTGGATATGTAAAAAAAGCTACGGCAGTAGATTATATGTACATATTTATAACGAAGTTATATGTAAAACTATCACAGCTAAGTAGGGTTTACAAGATAAAGAGTAATTAGTCGACCAACCTGTACATATTTGCAGTTGAAATGTAGGTATGGGAGAACATGATTTTCAACCACAATTTTAAATTCATTCCAACTACGGAACCCTTCATTGTGCGTGTCCGACACGATTTTGACCGGTTTTTTTTTTTACTTTGTAAAGGTTTGGTTGTAGCGGTATCAGTAGTTATATAATACATATTCACACTGATCCTCCAAGCAAGGCCAGCTACATATTAAAATTATCATCATCTAAAAGGATAGGCATTTCACCATTTGATTGGTCAATCAAGACTACATTTTATTATTTTCACAGTGAAAGGGTCAAAGGTTTCCTGTAAACTGTGACTGTGCTCCAAAAAATTATACTTATTTACTAGCTTAAATTACTGCATATAATATCAGCTATTTGTCAGTGAAAGTCCTGTCAAAATGTGAACAAAGAGAAACACAAAAAAAAAAAAAATGTACCGTTATACTTTCGCATTTAGTAAAAATCTATTATTTTAACATTACAAACAGAGAATTCTGATTTATTTATTTGTATAGATTATATAACATACCTACAGCCAAAACTTTATTGCTACATGTTTTCTCAAACAAATGAACTCGACAAACTTCCGTCTTTTTCAAAGTATACAGTTGTACAATAAAACGAAATAGTGTGTTAACAAATAGTTAATTCGTACAGTATTAATAACAGTGAAACATCTGTTATTGCAGGCGGCGATAATGAGTCGAATAAGGCCCGCCATACAGTGGTGTCGATATGCGATACTATCAAATATTAAACAATTTAAATCTTATGGAACTAACCGTTCAATATAATTGTATAGCACAGGTGTGAGTACTATGTACTATAGAGCTACCATTTACCGGGTAATATGTCTTTCATTGACTTAAATGTGCCCTGGCGGCTGAGAGTATGTCACGCTCACTCAGATGTCTCGCTGATGGTGGCGCGTGTGTTGGATCATTTAGCTGAATGGTGCTAATCCATGCGTCATGTTCCTGAACGGGCGCCGTCAGTTGGGACTGGTCATCTCTTAGCTGCCACGGCTTATTTTAATTATAATTTTATTGAATAGTTTTTTTTTTTGCAAGTGCCTACAATGGACACTTTTAACGTATACGTTTTTATTTTTTATTTATTTTAATATCGTTCTCACATTTAGTTATAAATTCAACCCTGTAGAAGATAGACAACGCTATAGATCAACACTATAGATGTAACTAATATTTTTGTAACAATTTAATTTAAAAGAGTGTCCATGGAGTTTCTTGCCCGTTCTTCTCCATAGGTACTACGCTTTGGAATGGGCATGTAGCTTCATTTTTCTTACTGACCGACTCCTTGACAATTCAAAAGTGCCTGTAAATGGTTTAAATGAAATAAATTATTTGAGTTTGAGTTTGAATAAAGTGTAAGTAAATACATTATTATATGAATATCTATACAAATAAATTAAATTTAACTGTCTGTTTGTAATGTCAAAACAACAGCTTTTTATTAAATGCATATGAAAGTATATAGGTACGGTACTTATAACAAAAAATCAATATTTAAATTTTTTGTCTGTTTGTTTGTTCCGGCTAATTTCCAAAACGGCTGAACTGATTTTGACGGGACTTTCACTGGCAGATAGCTGATGTTATAAGGAGTAACTTAGGCTACTTTGTTTTAGAAACAAACCTAGCGGGTGAAGCCGCGGTCAGCAGCTAGTAAAAAAAATAAAACAGCAATCACAAGTAGATACCTACAAGATTTTTTTTTTTTGATTTTTTCCCGATTTCAAGATGTTCATGACTTTTTTTCAATGTTCGTTTATAATTTTTCATGAGTTTTTGAAGTTTCTTGTAATTCAATAATATAAAGAAAATCAATTGTAAGCCACCATGCATTGCTGTTAATTTGTGTAAAAAAAATACGTTGTAACACATTTTTTTTTTAAATTTAGGTGGCAATAAAGCTCTTGTAGAAAAAAATAATGCTAAGGAACCGCTTCATATCGCCTAGCTATCAATACAGTACCAGCACAATTAACAGATGTGACTTATATGAAAGAGATATTGTTGTTACCGGAAGGAAAATTATAATACGAGTAGTGCTAAACAGTGAATTCATTGAGTAAAAGTAATCAATAAAAAGTATCAATAAAAAATATTGTACGGTAGCTTTTTTGCTAACCAACTTAGATTGAGTTTGTTGAATCTTTCTTTTCTTCTTCTTCTTTCTTTCTTCCCTAGGAGGACATACATAATAGTGACCTAATAGGTGATGTTCTTCAGAAAGGTCAGGTGCATAGTTCTCGAAACTGGCGTGCGTGTATGACCAGATGGGCTAATTCCACAAATCCCCCCTGAAATTCCCTCTAGGGGAAAGGGTTTTTTATTTTTTTTTACCTGTTGTGGTAAAGTAATTTTATTCTGGGTACATCGTCTTCACATGTAATGATGTAATTGATGTATACAAAGTATTGTAAAAGAGTAACGGTGGAGTTTCTTGCCCATTCTTCTCCATGCGAAACTACATTTTGGAAGGGGCAACTTAGAATCAATTTTATTTCCGTGTAAATTTTGGCGTTTAAAAGTGCCATTTAAGTGCCTTTTTTGAAATAAATGCTTTGACTTTGACTTTATAAATAATCCCCCCTGATACCTAATCCCCCTTAGAGGGGAAAACGTATGAATGTAAACGAACTAAAAAGATTATGTTTGGAGCGTAGTAGGTGGCGTTCCATATTTTCTGTTCCATGGGAATAAGGTGTGAGTTTATTTATGTATGTATGTATGTTTAATAATAATAATAATAAGTATCAAAATAATAATAATAATAATAAAATTTATTCAAAAATATAAGGTATAAAGTTAAATACAGTTTTTCTTATATCTATCTCAAGTTCACTCATTATTTGTACCTGAACTAGGTAATCCTGTATTTCAGGCTATTGGATTGGAATTTTATATGATTATTTAATCAATTAATGTACATTAATTGATTAAATAATCATATAAAATTAATATTATTGGTACATATGTAAAAAGGTGTATAAAATTATAGAATCTTAACTTAGCTAACTAATTAAAAAACAAAATAACAATAATACAAACAATATTTACTTTAGCACTAGTAATAATTTCTCTGTATCTTCATAGGACATAGTTTGAAGAGTTTCCTTAAGGATTTTCTTGCAATTACTATGATTTAAGGAGTAGATGTTTCCCTTTTCATTTAGCCTGTTATAGAGTAGCGGTAATAAAGTAATCATGTTGTTTTATTTTCATGATGATAATTATGTAATAATATAATATACAATGTGTAATTGAAATGCATATTGGATGGCAATAGGCTCGCCTCGCGAAATATGGGTGTTCCTAGTATGGGTACACCTCTGTGTCCCTTTCGGGGAAACAAGGCGTGATGCTATGTGTTATGTTTATATGAAAGTAGTTTGTTCAGAGTCGTTTTCTTTTTTTAAAGTGAAAATTTCTTAAGGCGCTTTGAGCACTTTTTGGTAGGGGAAAAACTTATGGGGTCGCGACCGTCACCGAATGCTTTCCATGAGCTATATGTATATACTGTGTATATATGTGTACTTTTTGGGTGAGCAAAAATCATGGAACTCGCGTAATCGTCACCGAACGCTTTCCATGAACTATATGTATAAAAGAACAGTTATTTCAAAGTTTTGTGTTTTCACTTTGGTGCCTATCACACTATCAGTATTATCACGCGATACTCGATATCGTGATCCGGTATTGACGATATTGATTTTTTACGATATCCAGCATCATGATAATATTGATTGTGTAGTGTAGTGTAGTGTGTTGTAGTGTGTGTATTGTGTGTGTGTTGTTTGTAGTGTATTGTTGTGTGTTTGTTGTGTGTGTGTGTGTATTGATTGTGTGAGGGTGTGTTGTTGTGTGTGTGTTTTTCTGTCGGCAGTCGTTATGACTGCTAATTTGTTTTTTTTTGGGTTTCTGTCATTTTTAATATACGTAATTTTTTATCCCAAAGATAACTAAAACTACGTAAATTATAGTCACACTTCCACTGTACAGTCAAAACAAACCAAAATGGATGAAAAAGTAACTTCTACGCTACACCCATATACGTGTGCGACTGTGTACTTGCGTTATGTAATGTGACCACAATATTATCTCCTACAATCAGTATAACTAATTTAATTAATAAATAAAACGAATAACAAAATAAACTAACAATATGGCGTCGAAAATTCCTCCGCATCGCTGTCAACTGGTAATGTACCCAATAGACTGGCATTGTCACGTTGTATGGCAATGCTTAGCCTCTGGCCAAGGTAAAAGCCAGCTCTTGGGTCACAAGAAGTGGCAATCAGCCTTTTGGAGATGTTTTTTTGAATGAAATCTCCAAAAGGCTGGTTGACACTTCCCGTGACACAAGGGCTGGCTTTAAAAACATACATAATAATAAATATTCAGTATATGTACTATGATTATAACATAATATTCTAATTGAGGTGTTTGATGGTGGGCGTTAATACCAGAACCTATAAAAAAAAAACACATAAATACCTACATTTCACCCATAGTGTCTACATGTCATAGATAAGTAAACATTAAGTTATTATTACTATTAATATCTCTATTATAATTATGAATATACAACATTGTCAATTTTCTATCGTTTGTCATTTTTGTTTAATATTAATTTAACTTATGTACACACATCAAAAAAAGTTTGCGATCACTTTGAAAAATCGAAATCTTTTTTGTTAGGTACGGTAGATTATATTATGATTTGGCTCGCCTGACTTAAACCCAATAGAGCACGCGTGGGATGCTCTTAAGCGAGCTGTTTGGAACCGTCAGCCATATCCCCAGACAGTGCCAGAGCTCAGGGAAGCCGCTATTCAAGAATGGGACAGGTTACCCCAAGAAATGCTGGATAACTTGATTCTCAGCATGCCCAGGAGGATCAACGCATGTGTTCAAGGCAGGGGAGGAGTTATATTATATTGAATATAAACCTTTTATTAATAAATTGTTATTTCAGTTTGGTTAAACAGTCTTTTCTTTCTATTAAATTTCTATTACAATTACATTATGATTAATTAATCAAATTTTTTAAATAAAAAATACAAAATTGTTTTATTTTTTAATTTAAAACAGGCTATTTAAAGATAACACACAAACAAAGAATTTTTCTTGATAAAGTTCAATTTCAAAAATTATATCAGCTCATGCTAGTAGTGATCACAAACTTTTTTTGATGTGTGTACATTCTCCTTTCAGCTTAGAAAAAACTGCCCCCTAAACAATTTCATCTCACCTCAAATAATTCCTGTAAAAGGCTTATCCATTATCACCTGCAATTTTTCACAAAAAGATTTACACCCTTTTTGGACAGCAGTCGGGAAAAGAGGCTGCTTTCCGTTTTACTCACAACAATTAATTGCAATATCACTTAAGCTAACCAAAGGGTGACAATACAAAAAAAAAAAAAAAACTTCACCATTATTTATGAGACAAAACTGTGCAAAATTGTAACAGGTACTTTCTTTTCATGTTTTAGCAAAAGAAAGTGTTTACTGATTTACAACCGCGCCTTAAGGGCACTGCGGCTGCAAACATTCAACAAATACTACAAAACATTTGTTTAGAAAAGAATTGAAAGTAAAGGGGATTTTCGCAGGAATGCGAGCGAAAGTGATCTCGTTTCGTTGGGAAGAATAGTAGTATTAGACAAAAGTGTTCTCTCACAATGACCACCTGCTGATCGTGACAATTTGCATATTATTCGCACTGACATGACAGGAATTCCGTTTCACTTGACCAGCTCAGTTTGTTTCTATGCTTTGGGTAAATCAGTTCATATCTTGTGTTGGAATACTTAAATTTATAAGAGTGCTTCTGTGCGTCAATGAAGTGATATTTTAAAATAATTTGCTACAGTACGGTGTTAAGTACCAAAATGGTGTCAATGAAACGAAGTAAGTAACACTACATAATATTTTCAAGCTTTTTCTACTTGATAATGGTTTTTAGGGTTCCGTAGCTCAAAAGGAAAAAACGGAACCCATATAGGATCATTCGTGTGTCTGTCTGTCCATCCGTCACAGCCAATTTTCTCCAAATCTACTGGACCGATTAAGTTTAAATCCATACTAATATTATAAATGTGAAAGTAACTCTGTCTGTCTGTTACATTTTCACGCCTAAACCGCTGAACTGATCGTCATAAAATTAGGCAGAGATATAGCCTGGGATGTGGAGAAGGACATATACTAGTTTTTTACGTGATATCCGACATCCACGCGGGCGCAGCCGTGGGCAAAAGCTAGTTTGGTATAAAATTGAATTTCTGTAACCCAAACACGAACGTATAATGTAAATAAATAATTTTGAATATAAATTTCACTTTTGGGGGGCAAATTAGAACATTTCAAAAAAAGTTTTGCAATCTGTACCGTGTGACATATAAAATGAAAAGGCTTATTGTAAGGATTTCATATATATTTTTTTCAACAACAATGATAAGTTTGTTCTTGGGATAAATTTATCCCAAGTACGGAACCCTTCATTGTGGTGGTCACTTGTTGTATGTACACAGACGCAATTATTAAGCCCAGTTACACACAGTGCAAAAACATCCGAATATAAAATTTAAAGAGCGTTCTAAAAAAGTTCAAACTCAACGGCCGGCGGAAAAGTCAAACATTAAAATATACCGCAAGACATGCAGGTTCGTAACATTATTGATGTCAACACGGGATGCCTACTTACATTATGTTTTTCTGAGAGAAGCTTCGGCAGGTAGGCTCACATAAGCGGTTTTATTTATAAGGTGGTGCTGGTAATGTGGAATGCTGTGGTCGCCGACGGTTGGACGACGCGGGAGGGGGGCCGACTCTATAGGGTGTTCTGTAGGACATAGGGGACATTTATGTAACTGGACATGAGATGAGTGTCGCTATAAATATCTAGTTGACTTATCTAGTTGTTGATTTGTAAGGTTGTCTTTAAAAGATCGCTTTTAGAGATAAGACCGCCCATTGTATAACCCCTTGTCAAATTTTCTACATATCATATAAGTCAGTAATTTTTATGGTGTGCAATAAAGAGTATTCTATCTATCTATCTAGTTGTGGAGGTTACAATTGAACGATTAATAGATGAGTTTGTTTATTATTGGCGTTGAAATTAGATGCAGGTTTATCGTTAGTTTTAGCGTTGTTTCGGGTCATTTGCAAAAACAAGTTTATCAAAAGTTTATTGATGTTCGAACGCGATACGAATAAAGTTTCCGCATAAAATATGACTCATTTGATTTCATTAATATAGAGTAAATAGCTAGTAATAGGAAACGATGTCGAGCAATAAATTGTAAAAACGCGAGATGAAATCGACATAAGGACACCCCGTACAGCGGAGAGTATGATATCAAGGTTAGGCTTAGCGGAACACTCCACATGTGGTCAACCTTAATAAAGTGTGATAGCCATACACAAGGTCCCCGCGTGCGACGGAGACAGATATAGGAGCTTAGCGGCCATGTTGTATTATGGATGCCTATCATATTTTGGACCCGCTCCGGACCGGATTATTCTTTTTTCTTTTGCGCCTCCATCTCGAAACCGGTCTCCGAGCGACGACCACCATTTATTGTAGATTAAAGAGGCTTGTTGTCTTAATTTTAAGCCACGCTTTAATTTATGGCTACGTATTAATGTACAGTCTCCGCCATTTTTTCCGAAGATAGATACATCATTGATTTCTTTATTTGTTCTGTCGAGTTTATTAATTCCATCGTACTAGTGTCGACTAATATTTTCGTGCTTAACTTAATGATTTGGCAATTAAATTAAATTGTTCTCGTTGTGGTAGCTAAATTAAAATTTACAGCGATGAGAGATTTTAAGCGATGCGCCATCGCCCCGGCTGTCGACTGAATATATATTTGTCATGTCAGCGTTAAGGGAATTTGTTTCACTATGTTTACGTTTATCGATAATTAAACATTTTAATTAACGCCTGTATTATTATTAGTATTACAGTCTATAGTTTATTTAGACACATGTAAAAATTCTGATTCAATGTCGAGGTCATTCAACTGTGCGTCATCGGTGGTACAAATTAATCATAAATCCTCTGTACAAAACAAAAGCGAAACGAGCAAGTGCAAACTCCCATGTCCGAGTGAAAAAAATGACAGTACGCTCGGGCAAACCGAAAGGACGCCAGCGCAAAAAGCGCTACCGGTGAAAAAATATGATTTATAGCGTGAAAAATGTGGAAACACACGCAAAAAGGGAGAACGGTGAAAGCGTGGCGTTTCCACTAGACAAATTTATTAATCCTATCGGCCGGCCGCTTTTATTTGTTTGTTATATCGGCTTTTTTATTTCTGAACCTTTTAGTGTCGCTAAACAGTTTCTGTTTCACTATCGAACTTGGAAGTTTGTGAATTTTCAGGAGTATGATACTACGTTTTTTAATCCACGAAACCTTTATAAACCTGTAATCTAATAAACCGCCTTCTGATTAACAAATAAACTGAAATCAAAGTAAGTAAAACAGCAAAATTAGCAACCAATCGATCTTTAATCTCACAAATTGCCGCACGTAACACCAAATCAAAGCAAATCACATATCATTGCCCCCAACGTCTGTATTCTCGCATCTCGTTATTCCAGAAGGTATCATTTCGATGATAAACCCTACTTCGAGTCAGACGATCGCTATCCAAGCACCACGTATTAACACATGCACATTATTTGCCCACGTATCTTGCATTCGATCTGCAGTAGTATAAAATCAACATCGCCCCAGCCGGTGGCGTTCCATACTCTGTAATTACGCTACCATTCAATAACAAACTGGTATCTTAATAGAGTGCTAAGAATGTTGCTGATGTCTGATATAATGCTGCAGTGTTGGGAAGGAGTCGGTTTGTGCAGGGAATGTGATGTATGGGAGAGGTTGTGTCGGACAGACTGTATGTTATCGTTTAACGGTATGTAACCTTCTTACATAATACCAAACTCGATAGTGTTTTAGATTTCATTAAGATGTTATTGCGGAAACGGGAATAATTAATAGAAATATTCCAATCGTTTGAAACGGTCTACGATCATTAACCTGTTTGCTTAGTGTTTTATTAGAACCTCCTAATAAGGAAGAGGCCGATTTGATTCGATCGGCCCACCGGACAGATAGAATCACATTTTAAGATTAAAAGTTTGTTACACCTTCCTTCTAAAAACCGATTTTCTACTAAACCAACGATCACTAACAAAATCCACACGTAATTAAATTCTTCGCTTCATAACCCACATGTAAGGCGTAGTTCACACAAACATAATATATCCGCGGATTGTATATGTCCGCTGACAGATACGGGGACGCGCGGCGGATCTTAGGCGGAAATTAAAACTAATAATTCAAAAAGTTTCCGCGCGACCGAGCCGCCGAGCCAGATTTATGTTTCAACCAGTCTTGTGAATGCTTCCTACGTTGTTCTAGCTGCTCTATGGGCTGGCTGGAAGGGATAGGATAACCTTTTTGTGGTATTAAAGGGTTTGAGACCTAATTTTGTTTCCTGCTACCCAGTCAGGGTTTCAAAATTCCAAAAATGGGAATTAATGTGCTCAAGCAAGCTTCTTCAGTTTTGAATTAATTCAAAACTGAAGAAGCTTAAGACGACGGTACCGCCTTATTCATAATTAAGCTATTCGCTTTTAAACCTTTTTTAGCTATCGAATTGTTTTGTCCCTTTCTGTCAAGTTAAAATGAAGTTTGACAGAAAGGCACAAAACAGTTCGATATCTAAAATAGGTTTATGACGCGAATGACTTTATTATAAATAAGACGGTTAGCCTCTGGCAGGATTATGTAATGATCCACGTCAACGTAAGGTATCATTATTTTGCCAACTGATCTTAAATTAGGACAGCCAAGCCTTAATTTTAATTTATCCTCATATCTAGGAAATTAAGTCAATGACGACCCCAGCGATGATGCCTGGGTAAAAATAAAAGAAAAACTGTTTAGTCCGTCAATCAGATAATAAAAAATATTAGACACGTATTTTTTTGCTTTATCATATTAATAAAAAATGACAGATAAAACACATTAAACACATTAAACTTGGGGAGTGGGGGCTCGTTACGTCACAGCTCAGTATAAAATCTAGCGAGAAGTGACGTCATGCCACATTTGAACTCAATGTATCGGCCGTAATGTTTTGATTACGTAAAAAAAGAAGAAAATACGTGTCCAATATTTTTTAATAAACTACATGACGGACAACAAATTTTTTTTTAGTCTTCATCCCTATTGTATTTAAATTTTTACTTTTTTGTTTGACCTCCGGGGTAAATGCATAACACACTTACAGTAGAAATTATAGGTTTCATTTTGACAGTTCAACAACATTCATTGCATTATTTACGTTTTTGAGCAAACAAATTTTTCGAACATATGAAGCAATGGATGAGCAATATCCTTCAAAATCATTGAGATTATGATTGATAGTGTGTGACGCAATTAGAGTGCTGTTTAGAGCGATTAGAAACCAAGGTTAGCCTATAGTTCAAAAGCATAATAAACTTCTCTTCAAAACGACTATATTTCGAATATATTGTAAACTTATTCAGTGATTACAATGTCTCGGGATTGTAAAGTGGCAATGTCTATTTATTTATATGGTATTACAACTATGGAGACAGGGCGTTTATTATAGAAACGTTTATTTTACGAACGATTCATTCCAGCAGGCCAAGCATTGGTATCATGATTCAATTTATCCAACCATGTCATGAAGAAGAAATCCATGTTTGTAACTGTTAAGATTCGATAGATGTATTATAGAATGGCGATTAGGTATACTAAAAGGTTATTCATAACTTCAAAGATAGATCCAAGCTATGGATACTGAAATATTCAAAAGCATGTATACTTTTAGATGCAGTTCTAGCTGTCATTCTCTAGAAGCTCATTTTAAAACTACAGAAGGTGATAGGAAATATTACTATCTCAAAATCAATCTTCATCGTTACGTTTCCAAAATATATATTATTTTCAGATAACCCAAAGCCTTTTATGATTTTAATTCTTCGCTCTCCAGTTTCCTATTACACAGTTACCTACGATAACTTAGTTTTTGTTTCTCTGCCCAAACGAACAACTTGTTGGTCACTACTCGCTGTTCCCTGGCTAACTGTTTTAGATTGCTTTTGCTGAAATTGACTCTTTATAAACAATGAATCAGCTTTTGTAAGCGATATTTCTTTGTTGTTTCTGTTTGGATTGGTTTTGCATTGTATTTTAGCATTGAGATGTATTTTGTTTGATTCATTGTGTGGTGCTAGTAGTATTATTTCTTGAACTCCTGCAAATTATGGAGACCAGCAGAATCTTCTAAGCATTTCTTAATTTTTATATGTGGTACTATAACACCCAATTAATATTTTATTGATTACTAGCCGCTGCCCGCGGCTTCGACCGCGTGGTAGTTTTAAAAATAAGCCACTCCTTATAACATCAGCTATCTGCCAGTGAAAGTCCCGTCAAAATCGGTCCAGCCGTTACGGAGATTAGACGGAACAGACAGACAGACAATTTTGTTGTTGTTGTTATATGTTATATACAGTGACCAGCACATCAAGCTAACGGAACTGTCAAATTATTTCAAACGATTTTAAACTTTTAAATGTTGAAGATTAAGTTCAAAATTGAACGAGAAAATTTCACAGTTTGTGGTAACTTCATTTGCTGGCTACCATATTTTCAAATGCATTTAGTAAAGAGTTGTTATTTTGACATTACAAACAAACACGTCAATTTTATTTATTTATATAGATAACACAATTTGACTGTATAGCAACAATCCACATACACACTCATAAATGCGACATTCAGTCTACGAGTATCTATTACGTTTCCACATCAACAACATCTGAACGGATTTCGAAGAAATTTTTGGCACACAGGTAAAGTATGACCTAGTTTAGGACATACGATAATTTCCGGCTTCCACGTGGGTGACGCCGCGGGGTCCATAAAAAATATTATTCCAAAAAAGATTTTGTACAACTGGATTCAAAACAGGAACACCTTATCCGACATTCGTATATTTGGATATTCCCTCGGTTGCAGACAGAGCATTACAATCTAACACTAAAATAAAACTCCTAAAACGCGGACACAGACTAACAGTAGTCGGACACGATCGCATTGACATTAGGTGCATAACGATTGCAATACGTCCACCGTCGGCGGTGCATCAATCGAATGCACAGTGGCCCTGAGGAAATGCATCAATGGACTACTATAGCAATGCTGCGTAATCTGGCACCTTTACGTTTCACGACTCTTAACTGCTCTTCGACATACATTGCTCCTTTAGTTCGGAATTTAACATTTTGAATCTCAAGAGGGACAGCAATGGCATTTAAAATGGCGATGCTATCGCAGACAAGGATGTGAGAAGGATATTTGTTTCCTAAGGTCAACGAAAGAAGTGTAGTTTTCTGTCCTTCTTGGACCATTTATACCTGACGGCGATTCCTGACTGCGAAAAATCTCACCGTTTTCATATTAATGGGAGTCAAAGTTATCCTATGTCCGAAATTCAGATTTAGCATTTTACGCTGACGTAATGTTATTAGAACTTTTAGATCAAACCCTTGTATTTAATGAACATATGAAAGCGTCTAACCCTCCTCAACAAAACGTTACTTGAACAACCAACTCAATCGATGTCTTTAAACATAGCTGGCGAGTAATATAGAAGTGATAATTTTTTATAAGTTTTAAAAATTCCTAGATGGGGCTGATCTGGGGACCCATGGTTATCTTTGACAAGGGTTTCCCGGAGATTAGGATGAGGAACTTATTTTCACGAGAAATCTTCAGTTAACGCATAGGGAGAGTGAGTATAACGGAATAATTTATTTTCACGAACAGTCCTGATATCTATAGTTTTCCATGATTACAATATCTATCGTTATTTTTAACCTTACCCATGGCCTAAGTAACTAGCGATGGCTTACTTATCCACCTATACAGTAATGACTATACCTACATAGAAAATTACTTGTTTAACACAAAAATTTACTTGTAATGTTACTTCGCCTTAAGAATTACCTCGGGGTCAATACGACCGAGCCGCAGCCGACGGGTTAGACCGCAAAATGTCTTGGAGTTCTTAAACTATGTAGTTATATACTTACTTTACTTATGTAATACATTGGTACTTGAGATACGTATACTATACAGGGTTATTGGTAAAACTAACAATCTCTCAGGACTTCGATATTATATCTATGACTTTTAATAATTCATCAGATTTTAATTCATTACACTTTAAACATATTTTTTTTTTTTAAATACACACCACTGTTACATGAGAGATTTTAGGTCCCTCTTGTTGTAAAGGAACAAAAGCCCAGATGCAAGGTGGTTAATGTGGTTATGTATCGAAATACAAGGAAACAATAAACCGTTTGAAATAACATTAAAAATATATCTCCCACATACAACATCACACGACAACTAAAAGATATTAGGTATGTAAATTCCGCTCTAGACCGTGGCAACCGACCTACCAAGTCAATACTTATGGTTTCAAACGGCTTGGAACACTCTTTCGCGTCACTTAAGAGACCGGGAGGAGGCAATTGTAAGTGTTTATATGCGGCGCACTTATCAAATTTACCAACGTAGCTAATCACATCCTTATACATGTTAGGCCAGTAGTATCGGAGTGCAAGTCTTTTGTAGGTTTTAAATACTCCGAAATGTGGAGATAATTCGCCACTATCTTGAAGGTTTGTTTTGGTAAATGTATTATGTTTTGTAAAAAGTCATAGAACAATAGTTGTTGTTTATGATGTTAGTAATACAGTCTTGCAAGGATACTTGTGAACTGAGTACAATTTTGGTAAAAGAATGATAAGAATAAATGGTACTATTAATATTTTTTGCTAGGGGACAAATAAATAAGGGCTATTATTAATATAGATTGTACATCAAGTGCATAAAACGTACCATTTTATGCGAGACGTTTATCCATCCGAGCGAGCTTGCGAGCGAGAATGGATATAGAGTGTAAATTGGGATTTATGGAAGAGTTGTACTTTCTACTTTTGACTTCGATTGCGAGGAAATGAAACATCAACATGTAAAATAATAAATGGAAGAAATAAAAAATATAAGTTTATTTCATGAATTTTTATTGTGTACTTTGGCTGTTGGTATCCTTGCCTTGTTCTTAGAATACTAACGAAACGAATAAAAAGGTTAAAATAATGAGGTTATTCTATGAAGTTGAAGTTGTTCGTGTGGCTGTTGGACCAATTGCCTTGGTCTTCGACGAAGATTTTACTTTATGCTCTAGAGCATAAAAAGCGACTTTATGTCGGTTACGCACGACATAAAGACGAACTTTTAGAGCATGATAAGAGAATTTTGTTTTTGTAAATAAGTTTTTTTTTTTTGTCTATTTAATTCTAAAATATTCTGTGAAGCTTTACATATTTATGGTGCCACAGTTTTCGAAAAACGAACTTCAAGAGCACTCTGTATGTCCGTATTTTTTCATTCCTTTTTCATTTCTGGCGTTTCTCATCCGCTTGTCTTTTGCCAAGCAACTCATTAGCAATATCAGTTTGCTTATCCAGCCAAAGTGGATGAAAGACGCCGCCTTTCATGTAGACATCACTTACTTACTAAAATGTCTGTATAGCTTTGAGTTATTTTAATCTGGAAAAGATCTTCGTTGTGAAAAGAAAAGAGTCAGTTATTCGAGTATGAAGAGTCAGGCTGAAATCCTGGATAATCAATAAAAAAATTAATTTAATATTTTTGTATAGTACAGAAATTAATTAATTCATGTACCACCGGAATACCTACATACGAATCTATACCACAATTACATACATATCTATATAATGTGTATCTATTCAAACACGAATTATATTTTAAGGGGGGGTTGGTAAAAAGGCATAGAAGCGAAAAAAAAATGGTTATATAAATGATTTATATTTTTACATAATTATTATAATTTTAAAATTGCTTGAGATATTTTGCAAAAAAAACCTTTACTTATTTATTCTATGAATGATCCGCCTGGACGTGATGACGGTGGCGGCACGAGCGAGATGAACTTTGATAATTAATCATCATAACAAGTAATTTTAAATAACTTATTTTTTTAAATAATATACTCAGATTTAAAAAAATAAAATTCCATCACTTCTTTACCACCGTTAGGTGTATCTCTTAAAAAATTTCGTGTTTGAATAGATACACCCTACATATCTACATAAAGATATGTAGAAAAATATCAAAATCAAATAATTTATTTCTTTGCAAACGTGGGTAGGTACAGACGCCAGCACATCAAGCTACTACAATCTATCAAATTTCTTTAATAGATTTTCAACTTTATCACTACAGTATAAGGTTCAAGGTTGATTGCGAAAATTTGACATTTTCGGGTAGCTTGACCTGCTGGCGTCTGTACCTAGTTTGGACATAGATGTTTTTATAACAAAGTCGTCCATGTTATGTGTTTATTTCAAGTACCTATGTAGGTTTTCGAAGGGTTACATAAAAAACTCTACCAATTACAAAACTCTCTTAATACAGAAATTGATTTCTCGATGACAGTGCCAATACACCAATACATAGGTATCAGCATAAAGAGTCTGCTAGAGCGTAGGTAGAGAAGCTGTTTATTATTTAGAATGTGTAGCGGTGGGGGAGGCGACTTGATGCTCGCTTCAAGTGGAAATCTTTTGGGATTACGCCGCCGTCAACCGGACGAGGGTGTGAATGCACTGGGAGGATTTTATATGTTGTCTTTGCTCTTTTATGTAACTTTATTGTCTCAATAAAATCCAGGTTAACTGCGCATTTTTATGTGCATTTATCAGCTTATTTTATAAAAATGAAAATTAACTTGGTTCGTTAATGGAATGAATATTACACACAAGCTACTGGATTCTTCGTAGCACTCAATATTTATTCGTATAAAGTTTTTAAAGAAAATAATAAATAAAAATTAAAACTCACTGCTGGTCGAAAACATTATGACTGAATCAAGAAAGGAATCACAGTATAACATAATTATTCATTATTTATTTATTTATAATCATAAAATTTAATCACCTATTAATAAACATATTTAACACGTGTTGTGAGATTTCCTCTCAACTGTGAGTATTTTATGTATATATGTATATACTAGTTTTTGGATGTCGGTTATCGCGTAAAAAGTAGCGTATCTCCATAACTCAGGCTATATTTTCACATTTATAATATTAGTATGCATAGTATATAGTATAGTATGGATGTATATATGTATATGTATTCATATTTTTTAGGTTTATTTAAGTATATATTATTATATTTAATCATTTAGTTTTAGACTTCGCATATTCATATTTTTCTCTTCTAGTTCTCACACACTGTTGTCTACATTTCTTTTTCATTTCTCCTTTCGCAGGTCTGCTGAAAGAAACTTAAGAAGTAAGCAGTACCTACCTTTGTACTGAAATTATAATTATGTCGTGTTTCTATGTATTTAACTGTGTGTACATAAATAGATATGTATATTTCTTTTTCATACAGTAACTTAGTACAAGAAGTAGTACACAGTAGAAGAAGCGTGCTTCTTTTTGCTTATCTATAAACCCATTAGGTGCATATAAAACTTACCGAAGTTTTATAAGCACAAAATAAAAATCTCAGCCGCTCAGTGTACCCCCATCCGAATGATCTGAAGCGTAGCGCTATGATGTACGAGAAGACGACGCCTGGCGAAACCTAAACCGAAGTAAAGCCTCCATCACGTCAAATGAATACTAAATCACGGGCGACCATTTGAATTTCAATATCTATCCGCTCGGTGTGCCCGCTGCCCTAATGTTTGTGGGTTTTTGATTTCTATGTATATTATTTTAGTAAATAATATTAGGTACTGGGAGTTTTTCGTTTACGTCCATATAGTTGATATAAAAATAACATTGGACGTTTTTGTTTGGTTTAATAGCTACAATTTGGGGACAAGGTCAAACAATTTTGTAATAGGGAAATTGCTGATTTCCTGTGTGTATCGGGTTTTTAATAGGTGGTGTTCTGTTGGATTTGGCTTAGTAACATGAAGTGTATCGGTCAAAAAACTTTATCGAAAACATAATTTGTGTTTGTTCTCTTATATAACTTGTAGATCCCTCAGGTTAAGCTACGCTTGCCGGGGTTGGTCCGTGGATGGGTGACCATCTTTACATACCGAGACTCGTCCGTGCCTCGGAAAGCACGTTAAGCCGTTGGTTCCGGCTGTCATTCGTGGATCTTTGACAGTCGTTACAGGTTGTCAGAAGCCCAAAATTCTGACAGTCAGTCTTACCAAGGGGTATCGTGTTATCCAGTTACTGGGTTGTGGAGGTCAGATAGGCAGTCGCTCCATGTAAAATACTGGTATTCAGCTGCATCTGGTTAGACTGGAAGCCGACCCCAACATAGTTGGGAAAAGGCTAAGCAGATTTGCTTTTCTCTTATATAACTTACTACTATGTATCTACTTGTCCATTATTATCTACTACAATCTATGTACACACAACCCACAGAGGATGTTTCAAAAAAAAAAAAACAAACAAGACAAATGTTTCACTTTCTTACATCGTCGCCGTCACATGGCAGATTTCCCAGGAAAAACAAAAAACTTCCACCACTAAAGCACTTAATGAAACAAAAGGATCCAAACTACACACAAATTGCCAGATACATATTCCGAGAACATTTATCAGTGGAAAAAGAACCGTTGCTGAATCGGCAAATATTTTTTCTAGACGATTAGCGAAAACTCTCTCGAAATACCTACACTGAAACAAACTTACATTTTCAGTTCAGAAAATTTTCTTTTACTCCCTCTCTTATATTTTAAGGATGATTTTCAAGGTGTCTACAGCCTTATTAAGTGAAAATGTAGCGTGGTTTTTAGTCGTAGGTTCAGCGTGGGAACGGGCGCGTCGCATTGACCCCTCGATGCTTAGACAAATGATTTCCAACCAAGTATTTTCTTCAAATGTTTTTGCGTTTCCATGTTATTCGGGATTTCGTGAAGTCCGCGGGCGATTCGGTTTAAATCTATTTAATACATCTTTAAGGCTGGAATATATTTTGAGATCTTAAAAAGAGATATAAATGGAAGCTTTTCACCCGTCAGTTATTTGAATAAAGGTGGAAAAATAATAATATAATATGACTCTTTCTAAAGCTTATCAAAGTCAAAGTCAAATCATTTATTTCAAATATGCACATACAAGGCACTTTTGAACGTCATAAATTACAAAAATAATAATCAATTGATTCTAGTTGTCCCTTCCAAAAGGTAGTTATGTATGGAGAAGATTGGGCAAGAAACTCCATAAGTACTTACTCTTTCAAAATGTTAACAATAGCTTGTACACATTAATTAATAATTATATGTGAAGAGGATGTACCTAGAATAAAATTACTATAACACAATAGGTAAAAAGATTGAGAACTGAATTAATGGCAGACAAAATAAATATGCGATAGATACATAGTGCTCACATATTTACAAACATTGTAAAAGTATATGATTTTCCTAAAATCTTAACATAATTAATAAGTCAGTGTGTGAGTTAAAGTTAATCAAAATCAATCAATCACAGAAAATAAAATTTATATCATAAAATTTATAAATTATACAATTAAATTCGCAACCAGTTTGATTTTTCCAGATTTTGTTAAACAGTTAATTCACCTTTTATATCTTTAAAGCACACCTTTTAATGCCACTACCAATATAATCTAAACGTATTCTTTCAGTAGGTACAAGGGTTGTTTTTGGTAAACCGTTTATGCTGGCCAAAATAAATTTTCATTCAAATGCAAAAGGCACACCAATATTTTTTCATCAACCCAATCTAAATATTGAATATCTGTACATTATTTATTTAGCAAGCCAATACCCTTTATATAAACCAACACTTTGCTGTAGGGGAAGGGGGATCTTCGGACGCATCCTAACAATTTTTCTCATAAACCGAACATGACAGATTCGTCAGAGATTGATCGAGCGAGCGCAGTTCATCTGATGGGGTGCCGAATTATAATGCGAAGGGTCCTTTGTACCCCAAGACGTTTGTGCTCATCGATAGGTTTTAGAATAACATCTGTGATTTCTATTATTTTGGTTTTTGGGAGTCGTGCCTGTGGGTGTTATTTTCGGATTTAAACGCAGCTTCCGAATAGGAAAATATCGTATGTAGATATTACTGAAAAAGTTATGTCGAAACGGAATTATGAGTATTCGGTATTCAGTGATGAAATTGATGCTGTTTGTTAGATTTTGGTACTCTATTTTGCTCATCACCATTTGTTTCTTCTCATTTATTTGTAGGACTTTTTAAGATTACAAATTCTCTCTGTACCTCACCGGGACCGGTTTTGTCAAATTCAAACATCCGAGTAATTGGCTGTTTTTTTTTTTTCTAATTAAAGCGGCATTAAAGAGTTTATACAAACAAATTGCATTTTAAGCTACTTAAATTTTTTCCCGGCGCGGCGCCTAGATGAAAATCTTTCTTCGACGGAGGGCGAACTACCCTTGAAAAAATATAAAAAGTATTATTAAAGAAGGAGACAGTTCGGGCCACATTTGTAACTGTCGCGGGCCCTATGATGAAAAATTAGTTCAGTCCTCGTGACAAAGGCGAGCTAAACCCACTATACATGGTTATCTCACTCTAACTTACGAGGTGTCTGAGGGAGAAAAGGGACGGATAGATGCTGCGTTTCCAATAGCAAATGACACAGATAGCTTAGGGATGACCGTAGGAGCGAACAGCAAGTTTTTGACAGGGCCCATTTATTGTGTATTGAATATCAATATAATTTCCGTGAGAGTCGATTTTTGTCTCATAGTTTGTGTGTCCCCTGAGTGAGGAGTTTGGGCACACAGATTACGACCAATAGCAAATATTGTGCGTGATTGATGGAGGCGAGACGCCTCCGTGGATCTGCCATTTCTTTGCTTTGTTCTTTTGTTTTTCTTGTACGCAAATTCCAATGAGTTTGATGGATAGTAGTGGAATGAAGGTGACAAAGTATCAGACGGGCTCAACAAAATTAATATTTTGTATTTTTCTGTGTTTTATTTTTGAACAAATAGTCGGTATCTCTGGGCGATATATCTTCTATCAAATAATTATAAAATATGCAGTATTTGGATTCGTTTTCAAAATTACAAATTATATAAGCTTAATTACCGTTTTAAGCCAAGTAAGTAGCCTTCTTATGTAATAGATCATTCAAATACTTTCACAAGAACCAAGAAATATTAAGAGCTTCTTTGTTCATGCAAAACTGTCAACTCTTTTAAGCCCACATAACTGCCATACAATCTCAATTATTTGAATCAAACCTTGACTGTTACTGGAATGTCTTGCACTTGCACGCAAATGGACAAGATTATTCAATTAATAATGGCACGACCACTCCGTCAAAGTTCGACGTAGCTACGACCACCTAACATCGCCAAAACACCAAAAATATTCACAAAGAAAGACTTACCTATTTGTTTTCTTTGAAATAGGTAACTAATATTTATAATAAAATAATAGTTAGTCATACAGTCTTGATTACTTTACAAACCTTGACCCTCACAGTTCAGTAGAATGTCTGGTACTCATAGGCAAATGGACAGGATTATCCAATAATGGCGCGACCATTCCGTCTAAGTGCGGCACACCTAACCCACCGTACATTGTCAACCATCTAGAAAAAAATATTAGGAACTGTTCGTGTAATTTTTGTTAATTTCTACTGCTTATAACAGCCATATGATCTCAATTACTTACCATAGCTGCCACAAACCTTGACCCTTACTGGAATGTCTTGCATTCGTAAGCAAATGGACAGGATTATCCAATAATGGCGCGACCATTCCATCTAAGTGCGGCGTAGCTACGGCCACCGTACATAATCGATTGTCTTGCTCCCGTAATACAACCGCTTATGCTGAGTGGATTTACTGAGATTAAGAATTTAATTGAATTTGAAAATTGCATATTATTTAGGTCGTTGTTAAATACTTTTTGAGGGATCGTGGTAGGATTAGGAGCGTAAATGCTGGTTACTGGTTACTTTAATTACGTCCCTTCATAATAATGTTATAGATTAAACGACATGTTTCATAATGTCCGAATATTTAAATTATCTGACCTATAAGTATGCCTTGTGGCATTATGTCCGCATATGTACCACTATTGCACATGAAATATAAATAAATAAATAAGATTTTAGGAATTTATTTGAAAGTGTTGAACCAAACCATAAGTTATCTTGTTCGTATAAAGCCATTTTAGCACTACAAAGAATAATATTAATTTGTCAACATTCATAGGAACAAGTATTTGAGAGTACCTCAATCAATCGTAAGTCCTACCCAAGTTAGTTTGCGCTATATAGTGACTACAACTCTCTGCTATAAGGTAGCCACTAGCCACCTGTCACCTTGTAAAGTGGTTGTAGATTATATTGTCAGTCGGCGTATAAAGTCATTAGCATCCATACTTACGTAGGTGACATAAACATTACGACAGAAGAAAAATTACTTTAGATGTGCTGAAAACGATTTTGCAATATGGCATACCGTACCCATAGCCATAGGTGATATATACATACATATAAGTAACATAATAAAAATTAAATTAAATTAAAAAGCCTTTATTCTACCATAAATACAAATAACAATTTAAGCATAGTAATTATATCAATTTATCATATTATCACATTGGTTATTACCTGATGTACATTTCGTTTCATTATTATTAATATTATTGTTGGTTATTTAAGTTAATATGTAAGTCAAAGTCAAAGTCAAATCATTTATTTCAAATAGGCACGAAAATGCACTTTTGAATGTCAAAAATTACATGAATAGTTAATTGATTCTAGTTGCGCCTTCCAAAAGGTAGTTATGTATGGAGAAGAATGGGCAAGAAACTCCATAATAACTCTTTTAAAATGTTAACAATAGTTTGTATACATTAATTAATAATTATAGGTGAAGACGATGTACCTAGAATAAAAATAAAAATTACTTACCACAATTGGTAAAAAGAATGAAAAGTGAAGTAATGACAGAAAAATTAATAAATGCGATTGGTAAATGGTGCACACATATTTACAAACATTGTATATGATTTTCCGAAACAAAAAAAATTCAACATATAATAAATGTGTGAGTTAAATTTATATTAATCACAGAAAATAAAAATTAATATCATAAAAATTATACAGTTAAATTAGCAACCAGTTTGATTTTGTCTAGACTCTAAATTGTCCTATGGAGCAGGACCAGCATGTTTCCAAGCATTCTTATCTTAGATATAATAAGCAAAATATAATTTAAATACGTATTTATATATGTATAAGGATCAAATATAATTATTATTGTTAGCATGCACGTGAAATTATTTATTTATGGAAGTCGCCTCTGCGGCGTAGGCCTCCCCCAACTTTCTCCATTTTTCCCTATCTCTAGCTTGTCTCCTCCAGTCTGGTCCACATCTTTCCTTAAATATATCTTCCCAGCGCTTCCGCGGCCTTCCTCTTTTTCTTTTTCCATCTCTAGGTACCCATTCTATGATTTTCTTTGTCCATCTTTCGTTATCCATTCTGCAGATGTGCCCTGCCCTATAAGTAACATACCTACCTATAATTTTATTGTATCTCCACATCCAGAATCAGAAGTACTTCAGCATTCCAACAGCAAACTAGACGAATTATTTAAAGAAAATAAATTTTCCTGAAATAGTTTCGAGATCAATTTTCGTAAATATCTACTACAAACAGTTCGGGAAATCTGTAGGTACCCTACGCCTTTTTGTTTCCTACTTTCAAATCTAAAATTTTCCATTCTGAACCTACGTAAGTAGCTGATATAAACATTACGACTTACCAGGTAAAGATTTTAGACAGAAGAAAATTTACTTTAGACGTGCTCAAAACGATTTTGCAATATGGCATACCGTACCCATAGCCATAGGTGACATATACATATAATTATGTAACAACTGAAATATTTTCGCGACCAATTTTCCTAAATATCTTTTACAAACAGTTCGGAAAACCTGTAGATAACCTAAGCCCTTTTGTTTTCCTACTTTTAAATCTAGAATTTTCCATTCTCAAAACCACAAACATTACATAACCAAGCTTCAGCAAAGTCATCAAAGTAAAATCGCAGTACATAGCGAGTACACAATCGGTTGACCGTCGCGCGGCGCCCGCCACAGGCAAATGACAAGGAATTAGTTGGTAATGGCGAGACCATTGTACCTAACTGCCTGGTGGCTCACCTAGACATACATAATTGATTATCCCACTGAACCCTTCTGTGGAAGTTTGGTTTTAGAATTTTAGACCGGTTTTGAAGAATTATTTGAATATTTTGCGAGTTAGTCGTAAAGGGTTTAGAATTCATAAATCAAGCTAAATTCTGAGTGTAAAGGGCATTTAAGAATGGTTTCTATGAAAATCATTGATCACTATCTTGATAAGCTATTTATTTTCGCTTATAAAAATAATTAACAAATGATCGCCTAGCCTAAGGCATGGTTTTATTTCTAAAATAAAAAATAGCCTTTTTTAATCCTTGATAACATCAGCTTTCTGTCAGTGAAACTCCCGTCGAAATCAGTCCAGCCGTTTCGAAGATAAGCCGGTTATAAAAATCATTTTTTGCTATAAGTACCGTACACACTTTCATACGCATTTAGTAAAAAAAAAAACTGTTATTTTAACATTACAAACATACACTTCAATTTCATTTATTTGTATGTATAGATAATCGGCCACCAGGGCGAGTGCGGGTGTTTCTGATCAGACCATGTCCCACTTGCTGGAGTATCCTAAGTGGCCGTTCACTTGCACTAAATAAGACCTAATAAAGAACGCCACTGATGCCGCAATTAACTTGGCCACCTATTGGGCTCAAATAATATAGTAACTAAGTACCATCGACACGAAAAAAAGAAGAAAGATCGGCGAAATCCAACATCTACTTACTTAAATAATTTAATTATAGTTAGCATTATATCCATTCTCTTCGATTCAACAATGACACTGTCATCCAATGTCATGCATACACTTTGGCACCAAATTACCTCCACTATGTACATCTTCAACGATGTTTTACATAATTACCTTCGTGTTCTCCGTAAGAGGAAACTTACTGCAAACACTCCTCCCATGGGAACCCAAGAAAGTGGCGCTGGCATTTGCTGGAACCACGTGTTGCAATACTTGAAGTTATCATTTTTATTAGAGGGAAGCCAAAGAAAAAATTGTTCAGTTGTCATAAACTTATTTAACTCAAAAAATGCTAGTAATTCCTTTACATGTCTAAATTTAATGCCCGCTATGGTCGGCACGCTTTGTTTAATCAAAAAATTTTGGCGGTTTTGTAATGTTTTTAATCTTATGATATTTTAAACTGATATTAAATATCTGTAATGTGATGTGACACACATAGTTGTAAGAAGAGTGGTTTTCCGAAGGGAAGCAGATAGGAATTGAGTTGTATGGAGGCTACGCCCCTGGCAGAGGGCTTGCAGTAAAGGTGTAGGTATACAAAGGAAATTAGTAGAATTTGGGTAAATTTTAACACATCGAATCGTAAATTTACCTCAAGTTTCATCTCTGTATCTTACCCTAAGACTATTCAAAAAGACAGTTCAAAGATTTTAGGTGTTACTAATAGATCTATTAACGTTTAAAAAACCATTATTCTTGCAGCAAATTATTGCTTATCCAGGTTTCTTCTAACGAAATAATCAAAGCATCACAAAAATAATTCACCCCCAGAATTATCATATTAAAACATCTGATCAGAAAAAAATAAACAAAGGCCCATGACACACATTGTGAGAATCCAGGTAATTAAATCAGGAATAAAACTCAAGGTTGGAATATGGCTGAATAATCTTATTTATCTGTGTCAAACGACGGCTTTTTTACTAAGACGGATCTGTCACAGATTATCTCAAGCTATTATTCATTTCCTTTGGTGGAGGACCAATCTGACAGCTGTCTTAACCCTTTTTAACCAATGAGAATGTCATAGGCGCACGATTTACATTGAGACGTTTTTTTTTCCGTCCCAGCTTAGTATATATTAAGTGCTTTTTCATTGCGTTTTAATATCCTTGTTGTTTTTTTGTTTATATTTAGTAGGAAGGGATTTAATTATTTTGTTAGGTAACTTGAATTCTTGGGGACGACTGTGAGTCAGGCTGATTCCTTGAAAGTAGACATTGAAAATTATATATTTTGTTTAATATGGTCATTTTCATCATTTCAGCCGAAAGACGTCCACTGCTGGACATAGGCCTCCCCAAACCATGGGGTGGGGTTGCCATAGTCGCCACGCTTGGCAGGCGGGTTGGCAGTCGCAGTATGGTGTTAAAAATGCATAGAAAACGCTGCCGCCCATTTTCTAATAAGTCCCTTAGTCGTCTTTTACGACACCCACGGGAGGAAATGGTTTCATATGGTCAATCATAGTTATACCTAACTGATTCCTTTCTATGGATTTGTTATAGGTACTAAAAATTTAATGACATTACTAATACTATACTATGTAAATACTATTGCCGTCTCAAACATCGGACCGTAAGGACTTTACCTGCTTGCAGAGCTCGGCCGCTATAGTAATAATGATTATCTACGCTCATCAACCAATAGCATCGCAGCATCAGATTTTTGCTAATAAATAAATAAAAAAGACCGTAAAAAAACCAGCTGAGGTGGTCAGACATCCATACTCATTGTAACGGAGCCTGAGAAATTTCATTAAACAAATGATTTTTTTTATTGTTCGTCGCAAAAGGGGCAGTAAACAGATGTGGTCATCGTCTGCACGGGATTTTGTTTTCAAGGTGGTTAGGTTCCATGACCGCGATAGTACATAGTAAAGTATTAGTATGTCCTTAAACTTTTATATACCTACTTGGAAATGGCACCTTCGTGGTATTTCAAATATTCGAATGTTTAACACCTACTGCTTTAACACCTTCGGCGCCAAGCATGATTTCCAAAATCACATTTTTTTTTTGTTTATATGTTTTTATTTATTGTATTAATGTGTTTTAAGCTTTCATCTTCATTTTCCCATCTTTTTTCAGGTTTTTCAGAGTGTATATCATAAATGATACACTGGTCTACCAAATAGTTTTGTGTGTTCTCATATCTCCAGGGCCATGTGTATCATTTTTGATACACATTGTATTAACAAGTGTGTGCAAAAATGATACACTGGCGCCGAAGGTGTTAAATGTTTAAGCCGAAAAAAACATTTTAATAAACAATTAAAGCTAAATTTTTCAAATCTTTTAAGTATGACCATTCAATTTGACAAAAACACGTGTATAATCATTAAACTGTATGAACCAAACATTAACTAAATAACAGCCAACATGAAACGCGACACCCATTACCTAATAAAAAAAAACAAGCAATAATATTATTTATTACCACAATAAACACATTTTAATTAACGTTATCTATTCACAATCGCGTAATTAATAGTAGCAATAAAATTAACCCGCCATGTTTCAAATAAAACGGTCGAAACAAAACTTCCTAACAAAATAAACGATACTCATAATACATCATTTGTGTAGCTATCAATAAAGCGGCCGAATCTTAACATCTCACTAACATCTCAATTTCTTGTATTGGAAACAACAATAATATTTCCTGAAACAGGATATTTATTTAAAACAAGGCGTTGATAAAGTAATTTTCTTTTAACCTTAACCATGTCTTTATGGAATGGTCATTACTTAGCAATGGTACACAGCCCGCTCTGAGCAATGGCTACGTATTAATCAAAATGCCATATTTTTGTCTCGCTCCTTTTGTATTTTCGTTCCTCTCTCACTAGTCACGGATATCTCGTTTTTATTTGTTGCCAAGCATCTTTCTAAAACGTTAATCTCACCAGAGGAAAACAACCCCTAATTGTTTTCTCGTTAGCTCTTATTTCAAGTGTATTATTTTGCTACTTATTACCTTTTTCTTTGGGTGATCATACTCAGGTTCTGCAGTCTTACTCTCCTGAGACGAAATTCGGTCTTTTTTTTTTCGTCTCTCCATCACAGATCCTTTTTTCGCTTTTTCAGAATATACGTAGGAAAGCGTTCTTGCCTTCGTCCATTTCTTACGCATTATCTCGTAATCATTAGTTTCACCATTTCCTTGATAGCAAAAGGTTTTTAGACAACTCAATTAAGTAGACAGATTACTTTTACACTTTCGTTTCACGAACGTAAGTAAATATAGTTCTGAGATATATCCTACTATATTTTCTTATTTCTATTATGTTGCACAAGTCGCAAACTTGAGAAACTTATAGGTGCATAACATTATCATTCATTGTAATGACCGATTCACCAATCATCCAGTTTTTCTGAACAGACTATGTCCCATCTGCTAGAGCGGTCCAGTCGTCCATTCACCTGCAGCCCTGACGATCTGAACAATGCCCCTGACGCTGCAATAATTGTGGCCACCTACTGCAACATAGATGTACTGAAAACTATTTTCCTGGGAATCACGCTCAACTGAAGGCTACATTGGGGTCCTCATTTAACATCTCTTGCAAGACGGCTAAGTTCAGCAGAATATGCTGTCAGAAAAATCCGTCGATTTACTGATGTAGATACCGTGAAGCTAGTCTATTTTAGTAGTAACTAAACGTTTCTGCAGAATAAAAATTGACTCAATGTCTGCAGCCCGTCTCCAAAGTAAAATAATCAATTTTTATTCTGCAGAAAAGAGCCATCAGAGCCATATAATTATGATCTCCGCAGGGGCGATTCTCTAAGGGAACTGTTTAAGGATATTAACGTCATGCAACATAGATGTACTGAAAACTATTTTCCTGGGAATCACGCTCAACTCAAGGCTACATTGGGGTCCTCATTTAACATCTCTTGCAAGACGGCTAAGTTCAGCAGAATATGCTGTCAGAAAAATCCGTCAATTTACTGATGTAGATACCGTGAAGCTAGTCTATTTTAGTAGTAACTAAATGTTTCTGCAGAATAAAAATTGACTCAATGTCTGCAGCCCGTCTCCAAAGTAAAATAGTAAATTTTTATTCTGCAGAAAAGAGCTATCAGAGCCATATAATTATGATCTCCGCAGGGGCGATTCTCTAAGGGAACTGTTTAAGGATATTAACGTCATGACGGTACCTTGTCAATATATCTGTGAAAACGACGTAGGAATGTACGTGGAACGAAAAGAAGTAGACCACACTGATCATAAAACTTGTCATCACATATAATAAATATAATTCTACTACTGGATGCCTTTGACCTCAAAATTATTGATATCGTGTAAAAATTTTAATCTGCATAATCGTGTCTTTAAAAAAAAAAAAACAAAAAACTATTTAAAACAAAAAACAACCAACCCAAACCAAACCGTTTAATATATATATATTTTTTATTGATGACTAGTTGCTGCCTTCGGCTTCACTCGCATTGCTTTTCCTGATATAAAAAAAGCCTCAGTTACTCCTTATGACATCAGCTATCTGCTATTGAAAGTCTCGTCAAAATCGGTCAAGCCCGACTGACAGTCAGACAAAAAATTTAAAAGTTTGGTTTATTGTTATATAAGTACCGTACATACTTTCATATTCATTTAGTAATAAGCTGTTATTTTGACGTTACCAATTTTATTTATTTGTATGTATATGTAAGTATAGAAGATGTCTTTATATCTTACATTTAATTCACAGTTTTTGCATATATAAATCTACATTTATATATTCAAAAACTGTGAATTTAATTCTAAGTTATTTGATAAGGAAACAAGTTTGTATCTATAGATACAAACTTGTTGTAGGTTGCACGTCCCAATTGACAGTAATCCTATAGGATTACTGTCAATTGGGACGTTGCATCTTGATGAACCTCAGAGAAGATGCACTAGGTTAGAATAAGCATAATAAAATTTACAGAGTTTATATTTTATACCTTCCATATACACTACATAGGTACAGGGTTGAGTTCAGTAAACCCCGCTAACAGCTCTCATCAATAATACGCCTCCTAAAAATCAATTCCCATGTACATATTTATCTGGTTCATTAACGTAATAATTCCCAAACTCCCCACAAACATAGTCATTTTATTTATTATTTCTCATAATAAACAAACTAATCACTTATCAACACCGTGTCTGCAGCTTCTTCACATTTCCACATGTAACATGTCACCGTTCTCCCTCTCCTTGCTGAAGTGCGTACGTCATCGCCCAACGGCCATGACACATACCTGTTTCTTCTTAAATATCGCGGGAACTTGGTATTTCACTTTGTCGTATGAAGTTGGCATTTTGGTGGAGTAATTATGTTTGGCTGATGTTTTATAGTAGATAAAAATGAAGGGATCGGTGTTTGTGTTAATTTGATTTATTCAATTAATCTTGAAAGCAATTCTAGGATTTTAAGCAGATTTTAAGAAGAGTCTTTTCACGTGTATCTTTTAAAGAATTCATGAAATTATCAGTACTAGTAAGTATTAATAGTCATCAAAGCTGTGCAGCTATGCATAAAGATAGTATTAAATTAAAAACTGAGAAAGGTTGAATTTACCCTGGTTCATAAAATGATAATCCCTGTGCTCTCACGTTCGGAATTAGAACAAACTATCACAAAGTAAAGTCTGGGCAACTGCCTGCTGAGGACTATCGCGCTTAAATTCGTCGCTAGAGGCGCTAGTGTAGAGTGAGGTCTCTATACCCAAAGTCTCTAATTCAGATAATTTATGTAAACAAAGTAATGTCAAGAAATGTCACTGTCAAAATGACAGAACAGTGGTACAAAACATTTTATCATAATTTTTATTTTGTAAATAATCATCGATAAAATTAAAGTGAATTAATTATAAGAACTATGCAAACAAAATACCGTTGCCAAACAATGTTATGTGTAGTGTGTCGGAGATGGCATATAACCGACATAATCAGCCCTTTTAAGTCCATTGCTAGACCTAGCCCTAGCCCAAAATCGATTTCCACTCGAAACAGTTTACAGCCGTATTCATCCAAAATGTGGCTAGATATGCTACTTACAATATGAACCTATGAATGAGAGTTGTAATTATTAGTGTTGTTGAAAATGTAAAAATTTGAAAATGTTTGCATCTCCTGCATTGTTACCAGTATCATAAAATATTTTATACCAGAAAATCTCCTTTTATTAATAACTTTGTTTAAAACTGAAAATTTATAAAAATAATTACGTTATGATTATGTTTTAATTATTATTTCTTAAAATCAGTACTTAAAAGAAAATGAAATATCTTTTTTCGCCATTTTCTGTGAATTACCATTAGGAAGATATTTTTTTGTTGTATACATAAATTATCTGAATTTGAGACTTTGGGTATAGAAATGTCAAATGTGAAACTGAACGTTTACTATTTGCGGGATTTTCTATCGCAAATTGGTACTAATTATTCACAATTGTAAAGATTGTGCCAATCCTGATTATGGCTTAAGATTTTGAGTAACAACTTAGAATCTAATTTCGTAGCACTTGGAGGAAGAATATTATTTGTCTGCTTAATGCTTGCCAATTTTAGGTACATTATAATGTAAATATATATTAGATAATTTAAAATGTAATAAAAAAAAATGAATTAATGAGTACTTAAACATATCCAAAACATATAAAATATAAGTGTTGACAGGACGTTTACAGTTTTATGAAATCGCTGAAATTCGGCAAATTGATGTTATGTCTCAATTTGATACAAAAAAATTGCTTCCCTGACTGTACAAGGAACCATCCCTGAATCTAAATGAAAGGCTATTGCTTCACGTTTACTGCTGAATTTGTCTACATAGGTTCTGGTATACGCCATTTTTATTTATTTCATGATGTATATGCACAGTACAATACATAGAGATACGACATAATTATAATTTGAGTACAAAGGTACTGCTTAATTCTTAAGTAATTTATTTCAGCAGACCTACGAAATGAGAAATCAAAACGAAATGTAGACAATAATGTGTGAGATCAAGAAGAGCGAAATATGAATAATGCGAAAACTTAAACTAACATAAAACATATACTTAAATAAATACATTAAGCCAAAATATATAAATACATATATATATATATATAAAATACTCACGGTTGAGAAGAAAGTTAAAGCTCTTTTACTCAATATTTGAATTATACCGTTCTTAAAATCGCGAATGCTAGTCGGAAGTGAGTTCCACAACCTTACAGCATGGACAGAGAAGGAATAAGAGTAGCATCCTTACCTAGATATAATATATTATAATGATCAAGGTGAAAAAATCCTCAGCCTTTGAAATTACGTAATCGCTGTGCAAACAGGTTACAATGGCTGTAGGCGGTAAGTTTCACTATCTTCGTATTGATGTCATCTTTAACCCAGTACTCACTGTTAAAACCTTTGAGGTGCGCCTACGCAATTAACAGATTCCCTCGTAGTTTTTTATTTTGTTCAGATCATGTGTTCATTCAAACCTGCCAATGTAGGACTTCTATTGTAAACCTACACGGATTAGCAACCTTGTCATATCTCTGATAAATGCTATAAATATTCACAAGCTAGCTGATGAAAAAGTAAACTCTAGAC
The DNA here is from genome assembly GCA_947523025.1 of Dryobota labecula. Classification (NCBI taxonomy): domain Eukaryota; kingdom Metazoa; phylum Arthropoda; class Insecta; order Lepidoptera; family Noctuidae; genus Dryobota; species Dryobota labecula. Next base: position 17,336,917 of record OX383293.1, on the reverse strand, counting down.
TCGTTCTACTTTGTTCAGGTGTGGCAAATTCCCAAAATTATCATTATTATTATTGACTGCCTTATTCGACCCTTCTCTTATTACACGACTGCCCAGAAAAAGGAGTGTTATGTTATGAAGTCGGGGAACGGTTCCTTGGAACAGTTCTTTACAGCTGTCTTCCGACTTCGCTGGAAAGACTGTTTTCAGTTTTCCACTTTTGGGCATAATGGCGGTTTAATTGCACAGTAAATATTATTATAATCTATTTAGTACTTACCTTGTGCCCATTCAACACTAAAATCCTAAAAGCTAAAAAGGTAAAGTTAAAAGTTTGTTTTTTTTTTTTACTTTTTGACTATGCGGTGTTTTTAATTTGTTTCATTAAATCAAAAACACCACCTTGTCAAAAGCTAGTCTGTGCTAGTCTCAGCGAAGTCTTTCCGTACGAGTCCCAATAAAAAAATCTTTCTTTCTTTCTTTGTCTTACCTATGGTTTTTTGTAGATGCTAAATCATCAAAATATTTTTGCACAATAGATTTTTCCAAAAACCTAACCAGTTTATGATTTTTGTGTGGCTTCGTTAGGTCAGCATCAATCGATGGAACCCATTTTCTGACAGGACTTTAATTCTGGCACGAACTAAAAATGTATTTGTCCCATCTTCACCCATCACCGATATTTCCCACAAGTGTCACGTCATTCATCATCAGAACCAGTGGTACTTAGATGGTGATCAGTGTTTTATCGCGATCGTACCCAGTGTTGGTACACGCTGTCGAACATTTGCATATAATGGTACGATGCGATGCCATTCGTCAAATTGTATGAGTGACACTAACTTTGTACGGGGTGTTCTGATTTTAAAAAAATATTCTTTTTTTTTTTTTAATACTTAGTGTGATTCTGTTTCAAGGCGATACTTGGGAAAACACAACTTAATTACGTAACACACTATCAATTAGGAGTGGGCGTTGCGACGACGAACCGTTTTCAAAGACCGTTTTATGTTCTGCGACGATGAAACCGTTTTACGTCCTGGGTTCAAACAGTCTTCGTTGCACAAACCAGTCTTCGAATTATTTAGTGCGATTTTTTATTTTACGTCTATGAAAATACAGTCGAGAACGCAATGAGTCAACTATTTCGTCCGACGCGTCATCGTTCCGCGTTCGTTTACAAAACAGTCCTTACTTTGATGGTTGTAGTTGATAATGACCTTACCTTACCTACCAGTTGTCAATGCTGTCGTTCGTGATGCGACGATCAAACCCGTTGATAGTTGTAAGAAACTGCAACTATTTCACTCGACGAAAACGCAATTCTATTTCATGTTGGATAAGTTTCGTCCTTTAAGCCGTCTTCAAACCAGTTGTAAGTGTTGTCGTCCGTCGTCCGTCTTCAAAGCAGTTGCAACGACGACCGTTTTTTCGTCGTCGGGGAAACGGTTGCGTTTCGTCCGTCAAAAATTCGACAACGACCCACCACAAAATCACAATCTGAATGATTTTGAAGGATATTGCTAATCCATTGCTTTATATGTTCGAAAAATTTGTCTGCACAACTACGTAAATAATGCAATGAATGTTGTTGAACTGTCAAAATGAAACCCATTGCTACTGCAAGTGCGTTACGCAATTACCCAGCTGTTATCTAATTTCCACAGCTGCTATAGAAGTTCAGGCACCTCCTTTTCAATTTGATACTTACGGACATGATGGATAGATTTTTTTTTCTTCCCGTGGGTATTCGTAAAAGGCGACTAAGGGACTTACTAGAGAATGGACAGCAGCGTTCTCTATGCATTTTTAACACCATACTGCCAAGCGTGGCGATTATGGCAAACCCCCCCAATTGGGGGAGGCTTATGTCCAGCAGTGGACGTTTTTCGGCTGAAATTATGATGATGATGATTTATTTATTTATTTAACAATTTATGTACACACATATAAACAGACAACAGGAAAGGAACAGAAAAATACGTACAAAGGTGATGCTTATTTCTAATGAAATCTCTTCCACCATACCTGCGATAGGAAAGTAGATATAGAGATGTAGACAACGTATGTAAGAGTAGAAGAGAAAAAAAAAATATATACATAAAATCAAAATAGCTATAAACTAATATAAATACTTATAAACTTATAATAAGAGAATATACTCGTACTTACATACATACTTCTAAAATAAATATCACTCATATACATATATATGTTACCGGCCAAACCCGATTTCAGGCTAAACCGGTTTATTCTATTTTGGTTAACAGCCCGACTCAGAGGTACCCCGACTCGGACAGGTCAGGTTAGAAGGCTAAGGCGGGAGCGAAGCGGAGCGGAGCTCCCGCCTTAGGCTTCGTGGTTATTTTTTTTTCAAACCACCCAGAAATAGGAGCCCCGCTATGCGGGGCTCCGTCGACCTATCTTAGCGCAGGTGGAGTTTGGCCTAGGCTATACTGGTTTGTCCTATCGCGTGTCGGGAGGGTTTGGCCTAGGACAAACTAGTTTGGCCTGAAATCGGGTTTGGCCGGTAACATAGACTTAGAACTTAAGGTAAACTTAACTTTATGTGTGTGCAATGTATGTAATTCTGTGTTGTTATATTTATCATTCGTTCATAGTGTTTAAAATATTAATTTACTTTAATAAATAATATGATTAGACTTAGAACTACATACGATTTTACAAACGTGCAGCTAGTTTTCTTGAAACCGTCTTGATACATTGGATTTTCGTAAGGTGTATTTATACTGATATAACCATGTACGGTCTACTACTAAGAAACTGTCAAATTTCTCCAAACTGTTTTAATCTCTCGTACACAGACACAATTAAAAAAACCATTGTATCTCGCGTGGATCCACGTTCCGAAAATATGAAGGGTTAAACCTTAAAATGTAAGAACATGTACAAAAACATACATTTCTTCAATAATAAAAACTAGTTTAATATACATTATCCTATAATGGACACTCAATTACAGGTAACCACAACTTACACATTATCGAGTACACATGCTCAGAATACATAATTCAATTAAGAATACATAAAAAAAAAATGCAATATACATGTTATTATAAAAGATTTAAATGCTAATATAAAAGAGTTGAATTACATAAATACAATAAAACTTAACTTGATTTTCAATATTGACTCAATGAATTAATATTAAAAAAAAATGGAATAAAAAGAAAGGTTTAAAATTTAATAAAAAATTAAAGGTGATGTTGATGATTGATCATCAATTGCCACATCAAATATTTTTCCCATGAAGTGTAGTAATAATTATAGTGCATCTAATGGCACCATCATTATATACAACTCATTATTTTGCACATCAAAGAAATTATCTTTTATTACATCTTTATTATGCATCGGAACAAAAATAAATAAATGAGTTATAATAACTCTTAAATTCATTGTAGCGAATAATTCACACACTCAATTTGTCTTTTCAGATCACGAAACCGACGTCACAGCATCTCCTGCAAGAAAAAAGAAAGAAAACAAATCAATATTCAACGCAATAAAGAAACACCATATAAGTGAAAACAAGGGAAGGGTAAATAAAACCTATAGGCAGAACGTAATAAGGTATTCGGGCAAGATGCCATTGTTGTCATATCGTGGATAAACTATGACATTAATCAATAGAGGACAACAATAGTACCGCTCACCTCAAACTGAACTCATCGTACCAATATACCTTGAACCCAGCTCCCTTCAATGAAGTACTAGACTTGAGAACTCTAGCAGGTCAAGAAAAGCTGGTTAAGTGTATCAAGTGAATACATCTACATAATGTGGGCAACAACAGAACACTAGATAACGGTTATTGTGACGACAATTCGATTCTACCCACGTGGTTATTGGAAACTCAAGATATAAGTGCTTTATATACCAGATGTTGGGTTCTAAGTTAATAAATGTTTGATTTTTAATAAATATTTATTACTTATGTATAAGATAATAAGACGTGGTGTGCTACCGAGGACATTTTGATTTTTGTAATTTTGAATCTAAAAAATAAAAAATAAATAAAAAATCTATTTATTTAACTCAAGATAAATACAAATCATAATATAAAAATAAGTACAATGTCATCAAATCATAAATACAATGTCAAATAAAAATACGCAAGTCAATATCAAATACTAATTTAAAAAAATATTTAAAAAATATGGAAAGTTTAAATAAATAATTATGGAAAGATAAGATATAGATAAAATTCACTGAAATTCAACGAGCAATCAAAAAGCGATACCTAGTCATACATATCAAAGCAAAAGTCTGATATGTGTCGAAAATGCAGGATGTAAATTTTCTCTGTTATGAAATTTATACCAGTGTTAATATATCAAATACTAGATTTTACCCGCGACTTCATCCGCGTGAAATTTGTTCTTCCCCCGACCCACAGCCCGCACGCGATATCATTTTGTTTCCCCTTAGCGTTTTTTCTGACTTTTACTTTTTACCCAGCTCCTTCGGGTCACAGGCGTGATGTTAGATAGCCTATAACCTCCCTCAAGAATTGGGCTATCAAATGCAAAAAGATTTTTTGAAATCCGACTGTTAGTTCCAGAGATTACACCCAACATACAAACTTACAAACAACTTTTACCACTTTATAATATAAGTAGGTATAGATATAGATTGAAACATCGTTAATTTGAATCTATATTAAAGGCGCATTCCACACATATTCCTGATCAACATCGAAAACCAGGAACTGCAAACCGCAGTCCCAACGGAAACCAAAATTAATTTGTGATATGCAAAATCAAATCCCTAACGACACTCGCATTCATTCCCCACCATTTCACTCGGCTCGTTAATCATGAGGGTTCCTTCAACGCGGACAGATAATTTCATTAGTAGATATGTGGTACGTATAGGTATTACTGAATTCACGGAAAGTTAGTGTTCATCATATATCTGGCCCCTTTGTGTAAGCTTGTCACTACTACCCTTATACATTGCGAACAAGTTTACTTTGGTTTCTCGAAAGTGTTGAGTGATAATGCTTTCGGGGATTCTTTAAGAACTGGCGAAATGTAGACGTTCTATTCACCTCTGTCTACCCTTTTAGAAATACTGACGTGATGTTGTGTCTTGAAGATTTCTGAATAATCTAAGTATTCAAATTTTGTCAAAAAAATAATCAAATATTTTATTTCACATAAACCTACATGACTTATGAAACGTTAGAAGTTAGGTGCCCGTTTCCAATAATGGTCGTTTCCTACGGAGAAGAACAATTAATAAAGAGTTGAAATTAAAATTATAGGTATTATAATGTTAAATAATGAGATGATTATTTGATTACCTATGTCAAGGAAGAATGTAAAAAAAAAACATTTTTATTTGGGAGCAGTTGATAGACACTTACATAATTATTTCGTTAATGAGTTACCACGGAAGCCACATGTGCAGAAGGAATTATTGCCAAACTTCCTTGTCTTCGACGTACTCTAACCATTGAAGCATTGAACAATTTGGTTTCATAAACCCGTGAATGGAAATTAAACTTGTTTGCTAAAAGAGTTCATTCACCGTTGAACAAGATTGAGTCATTACCTCTCAATCGCCAATCAACGCCTTTGCCCTTGGGCTACTGACTCTTTTAATCATTTTATTAAATCCAAAACAAATTACGTTAATAAAGTAGTTAATCAATATCAAATGTCGTTGAACTTTATACTCATTTAATTAGTCTACTCACCATACAGCCTGTTTTAGTATCCAAAGTTTTAGTATATAAAGAAGATCGTCGATTTGGTTTCGAGACTCCTTGGTTAGACTAAGATCAAAACTCCGACCTCCCCTGGCTGAGAAAAGCTAGGAAACAAGTGACACACGAAATACTTGCTATTGTGTTGTACAGCGACGAGATTGCATCCCGCGACACTGTGATAGGGCCTTTGTGAGGCTGCACCAGGAATCTGCTGATATATCGTAAGTATATGAACGTCATAAAGATATGGATAGATACTTAAACATTCCACCGGATAGCAATGAAAAAATTATTAAATAAAAGAAATCGAATTAAAAAAAATCTGGAATTGAAATTCATGACCTAAAGACGAATTGAATATAAACAAAGCAAAGTTGGTCTAATATTATGACCAAAAGCTCATACCAAAATCCAAGCAGGAAGTCTTAAACTCAATTATATTATTTAAATTCTCATTTCATTTCTTTTTGCTCTCGGGCTAAAGTTTCTAAATGTGGGCAAGGAAATAAACAAAAAGTGGGGCAACAAAAATATGAAGGAACCCCGCTGAGCTTATCCGTAGACACGCAATGATATTAGAGAAATCGGAACACCGCATTATTGTATACGATGACAGCGGTAAGCGATGGAGCTGAGCGAAGCGGAGCGGAGAAATGCTGTGCTAAGCGGTAAAAGGTAAAAGTAGGGAAGGAAACGCAGTTTGTCGTCGAGAAAGAAAATACAGTTGAAAAACAACATCATAAAATCTCCTCTTTCGACAATTTTTTTCTTTTATAACATTAAAGTTATCACAAATAAATAGATAAGTACCTACTTATGTGCCCAATCAATGGCATATACACGTTAATGTTCATGCACTATAGAGCTTTACATTTTCCAAAAATTGTACGTAACATATTCTATAACTTATCCTGAGGAAACTTACAAAAACCTGCAGGTTATACACATTTTTTTCTTATCTCACTCCAAATAATACTCCAGCCATAACACAATGTTTTCTACATCTAAATAGCTTGTAAAATGAGCAAGGTGACATCCATAGGTGAGTGGGCATTAGTAACTTTGTAATAAAGTTTACGAACCCTACGAACATAATCTCACTCATTAATCTCTTCAACACCTACTTAAATAATGACGTAAGTATTAACGTAATATGTTACGTTGCGTTGATTGAATTTATCACGAGAAGTTTCATCAAAATGTGGTGTTAGTGTCACCGATGCAAAAGACTGGTTTCGAGGTCATAAACTTCTATGACCAGTGTGGTGAGGACAGACTCTTCAGTAATCTTCGTAGAATTAATAATACTTTTATGTCAGTGCATTTCCTAGTTACCTTACCTGTAGGTACGTCTATGACAGATGCTTGTTATAAGAGTTTAATATTTTTATGTACAGTACGATCAAATCAGGTTGTCTTAGCCACTGCATTAACAATTTTACTCTTCATTTCTGCAGCCTGTTCACCTTCTGAAAATTATACTTAACTACTAGACGAAGCTGTAGTTACCTGTAATTGAGTGTGCATTACAGTAGGTATAATGTATATTATAAAGTTTATATTATTGTAAAAGATAATTGTAATGTATCTCGTTGGTAATCCTCATTAAATAAACAAAAATAAAAAATAAATAGATTTCTTATTCCTTCCACAATGCTGTAATATCTGCAATTATATTTACTCTTTGTAGACTTTAATATTATCCGTTCCCACATTAAATCCTTCCAAAACCATACCGCCCCAGATTCCTGCACACCTAAAACTAGATTATATCTTCGCTATGATTACACGCTTACCAGCTGGTATCTGCGGATTATCTTTATTGAATGCCACACGCTGCTCACAGCACGCCGCCCAACATAACTTACTGCAGACAACGGACCGTGCAATAAGGGCTTTATCTCGTTATTTTTGTCTAACTAGCATTTTTGTTCGTAAGTTTTTGAGAGGTAAGAAAATTGGCAATAACTTAGAGATATTTTGAAGGAGAAATGAAGGAGGTCTGGCAATTATTGAGTGAAAAAGCAGAAAATCCATGATAAAATAAAAGTGAATGTACTAGATACATGCTAGATGAAGTTGGTACGGGTCCTCAGAAGCTCGAAAGTCTGACATAAAGTCTTACCAAGGTGTATCGTCGGGTTCTCGTCGCGTATTTCACAGAGCCTAAAGACCAAGGTCTTCAATCAGTGCGTCCTGCCTGTTACGACTTACGGAGCCGAAACGTGGACACTCACGGTACGGCTGGTTCATAAATTCAAGGTCGCTCAGCGAGCTATGGAACGGGCTGTAGTTGAAGTTTCTCTGAGGGATCGAATCCGGAACGAGGTGATCCAGCAGAGAACCAAAGTTGTCGGCATAGCTCACAGAATAAGCAAGCTGAAGTGGCAATGGGCCGGCCATATTAGCCGTAGAACCGATGACCGTTGGGATAGACGTGTTCTTTGAGTGGAGACCACGAATCGGCAAACGGGCGACCTCAGGCTAGGTGGAGCGACAATCTTCGCAGGGTGGCTGGTAGCAGCTGGATGAGAGTTGCTGAGAATCGAGCTGAATGGCGTACAATTGGAGAGGCCTATGTCCAGCAGTGGACTGCTATAGGCTAATGATAATGATGATGAAGGGGATAGTACTACCCAGTAACTGGGTTGTGGAGGTCAGATAGGCAGTCGATCCATGTATAATACTGGTATTCAGCTGCATCTGAGTAGACTAGAAGCTGACCCCAACATATTTGGGAAAACACTGGGCTAATGATACGAGTACTAATGTTAGATGAAGATCTAAAACTTCGTTGTCTAACAGACATACCCACAGCTAATTGTAATGATGATGAATCAAATCCGATTGGCCATTACAAAATTCTAAGGACTCAATTGCTTAAGAGCTACCAGATCAAGTCCAATAAAACATAATGCATAACAACGATTATTTAGTCATTACACTATCAGGTAGTTAGCATCTCTATTATTAAGTAATCTGTGCTATCACAGAATGCCTGTTTGATCTGTGTAAGAGTGTAGGTAGGTCCAGATGAATCGAGGAATGGAATGAGGAGATCCGAGACGGATATTAACTTTGCAGGAGGATGTTCGACAGAGTGCCGGAGTACTGAGATGCTTTGTTGAGAATCAAATCGGTAATACTATCTCGTCTACATAAGAAGAAGTAAGTATACAGTATCAGTAAAGTTATAAATAAACATGCTTCTAATTCTAATTAATTTATAGGAAATAATATTAGACATTTAAGTAAACCTTTTTTACAGTCCGTTCAACCAATTTTGACTTCTATTGCGTTTGTGGCATGACAAATGGCAGCTGCAGTAAACAGTTGGTGTTGTAACCACTTTTTTGCTTTTAATGCCAACCTTATGCGTACGCAATAGAAGTCAAAATCGGTTGAACGGGCTGTAAAAAAGGTTTACTTAAATGTGTAATCTTATTTCAAATGGAGTTTAGGTAAGTTGGGAATCTGGAACGACAAAAAATTAAGAAGAGTCGAATATTTTACAGATTTAAAAAATATATATCAGGATATCCTGGAATGTATAATTTGCCTACACGTCAAGTTAGTGATGCCCTCTTTTCATTTACCTACATAAATTAATTAATTGTAGTAAAGTTACAAGAGTGAGGGGTGAGTGAGAGTGAGGTGATCGAATCAGAAATAAAGAGATCGACATAGCTCGAAGAATTGCCAAACTTAAGAGGCAATGGGCAGGGCACATTGCTCGCAGAACAGATGGCCGTTGGGGCCGAAAGGTTCTGGAGTGGCGACCGCGTACCGGAAGACGTAGTGTGGGAAGGCCTTCTACAAGATGGACCTTGTTAAAGCCGCAGGAATCCGCTGGATGTGGGAAGCACAGAACCGGTCGAAGTGGCGATGCTTGGGGGAGGCCTATGTCCAGCAGTGGACGTCTTTCGGCTGAAATAATGATGATGGATGATGAGTAAAGTTACCGTTGACAGGTAAGTAGGTAGGTCCTATTCCTTGATAAGAAATGGAATACGCTACAATTAAATAATGTTACTTCCATTAGGAACAAATAATGTATCATACATTAATTTTCCATGCAGGAATTCCTACGATTTTATGGATACGTAAGGTAGGTACGTGTTTTCCTCTCAGGGAGAAATTAATGTGTTGCGTCCATCTATGGGAAACTGGCTATCTACCACTGAAAAACTATCTAATCTCATTGAGTGAGTGCTTTCAGGAAATGCACAACACGGAGACTATTAAGTGATTTTGAATAGCGCTTTACTGTCTTCTATACAAATAAATAAAATTGAAGTGTCTGTTTTGTATTTTCAAAATAACAAGTATTTACTAAATGCATATGAAAGTCTATACGGTACTTATAACATTTTTTTTTTTACATTTTTATCTGTCTGTTTGTTCCGGCTCATCTCCGAAACGGCTGACCCGATTTTAACAGTACTTTCACTGGCATTTTGCTCAAATGGTTGAGGTTTTTTTTACTAACAAATCGTATGATTTTAATATTTTTTCTAGGTTTGGATAGATTTCGTATAGGTACTCTATCTAAATAAAATTAAGAATTACAAAAATCTATCGGTTCGTTTTCAAAAAAATCTTAACCATTTATACAAGGGGGGGGGTCAGCTAATTGGAGTAACTGACTGTACAACGGTCCAATAGCGCCATTCTTAAAAAAAATATATTATCTGGTGACTAAGAAGGAAAAAAAAAAAACGCTTCAATAAGGAACCTCGGTAAGTGTGTCTAGTATTTTCTAATACCTTTTATAAAGTTTCATATTGTGACATACGAAGCAATAAAATGCGATCTAGAGGAATGTAGCCGCTTCTCTTTAGATCGAATTTTGTTATTGAGCCGTTATTCATAATTCCTTCTGTCACGAGATAATATTTTTTTAAAGGGGTGGCGCTAGTGGACCGTTGTACGCCGCCTTAAATGATGATTATGAAATTATATGAAGATTATTGTAAAAAAATGTGTATTGAATTCACGAATTGTCATGATACTATTATTGATGCTTTACAATAGTGTATGATTTCGGAATTTTAGGAATTTTGTGTACGGCGTGGTGCCGGACGTAAATAGCACCCACCCTATTTATTCCCGTGGGTGTCGTAAAAGGCGACTAAGGGATTTACTAGAGAATAGGCCAATCCGCCTGTCAAGCGTAGCGATTACGGCATACCCCCCCCCCCCCCCCAATTGAAGGCGGCCTATGTCCAGCAGTGGACGTCTTTTCGCGGGTGTACCTACCCATAGTCTCAGTGGTTAGGATAGCAGAAATACCATAGAATGAGCAATATTTGACTTAATTCCCATAATTATACGTAACCGACATAAACTAAATGAATCCACTGGATTCATTTAGTTTTTTGTCGGTGTTATCTTTTGCCTTACCTACCTTGTGAGGTAGGTAAGGCAAAAACAACATCAAAAATTAGAAAGTGCAATATTTTGCTCAACATAAAAATGGCATTAAGAGATCGTGACTGTACACTTGGCATCACGAGCTGCCTATGCAAATGATGTGAACCAACCTTGGACCGACAAAGCAGCCTCAACAAACACCGACCATTGTTTTCCAACAACATAAGAAAACGACACTTGCAGAAATGTACGAACAAAATATAAGACAGGTTAACACAGATAAACACTGTGTCGTTTCTTGAGGTGCTTATCATCAATCATTATATGAATACCGTTAAATAACATCACATTACATTTAAAGAATATTTGTATTTGTAAAACGGCAACGAATGACATATGGTGAGATTATACAGTTTATTAATCCGTGTGTGTATTTTGCGTATTAGCACAAAAACTTGTATTGGATGCAATTCGTGATCCAATCAGACAATGACTTTGTCTTTATAATTTTATCGATTGATAATATACGATTGATAATTCTGTTACGTAAACTTGCATAACGAAAATTGAGGTTTGTACGCTAATTTTCTATTGAGCAAAATATTAATAAAATGAGGCATACGTTTTGGGTATGAGCTACTGAGTATATATAATATCTATTGATAATAGATATTGATAATTATATTTTATTTAGAATTAAATTAAGAAATACGCTATGCCAAAAAGTAACCTTAAGATATTCCATACCGACCTTTCCAATCAGTACCTAACACATCGACCTTTTTCTTCGTTTTTATTTTTAGTGATTATCAGTGGAAATTTGTAAATGGCGTTTCATATTGTTTTAGAACATATTGCATAAGTTAACTGTAAGTTCCCCGAATAGAATAAAATAAAATATAATAAACATACCTACTTACACTAGTATTTTTTTATCTAATGGTAAGTATAATCTTGTGGTATCAACCAATATGTTGGTATGTCTGCATTTGACCAGACCTATTTTCTCTCAATATAAATTATGATGCTTAGAGCTTTTGGGAAATCAGAAAAAAAAAATATATATATAGAAGAGAAAGCCCCAAAAATAATTCCAACGGCCGTCGGCGGTGCTCTATTTCGGGACTATCCGACGGCCGTAACACTACCTGCACCAAAAAGTTAAACTTTTTCGTCCCTCCACATATAGGTACTCTCTTCCTTATTTATACCGAGAAGTCGTTTAGCAGTATAAAATATCAAACAGGTGATAAAACACGAAAACTTGGCACACTGACAAACAAATTGACATGCACATCGGAAGTGACATTAACAATCCTATATAAATACCAACAAATTGGAGTCAGATAAAAATAATCTAATTACCAATCAATATAATAAGGTCAAAGCTTTCATTAGAGTCTAATTATTTTTTAAAGTGTCCGTACATAATGTTGTGAGCAGCACAATTTGTGTTAATTCATTAATAATTCATGTAATGAGTAACGGTGAAATTAATTACTCGATGTCGATCAGTTTAGGGGTTAAAACGTATTATTAGCTTTAATGGAATTTATTATTACATTGTACAGTTCGTGTTACATATCCTACATTTTTAATTAGCGAGTAAGTAGCAGTTGTCTAAACTACGTCAAGCATAATTAATAAATTTATACCTAATGAAAGAAATTTAAAACTGTTTTGTAGGTAACTTCTAAAATGTAAATAGAAGTTATTCCTAGCATAACTTTATTCCACGTTTATTTGTAAGGCCCTAATACTTTAATCTGTTTTCATTCACTATCATGTTAAAATAATAAGTAAGTATCTATCTAAGTTTTTAAATCTTTAAATGAGACATCAGATATAGATCATAGATTTCTACATAAAATATGTACGAAATATAACTTGGAAAAAACGAGTCAAATGGGAACTTAACAATTAAAAAATGAAGGTGTAAGCGTAAATGATCGAAGATTGGATTGATATTAAAGAAGATTATGAAATTACGCAGGACATCATTTCATCAGCAGAAGCACCTGTTAAGTGATGGGAGTGGAATAATTAAAGGTTTGTAAATTGCATTATTACCAAGTAATATGAGATCACTTAACTTGGTCTTTATATTTTGGTATGGAAGAACTGACTGATGTGAAAATGTCAGGTGTAATTAGCCTTAATGACAAAAAAAAAATACTTTTAACACTTAGACGGCCATTATCTAGAAACAGACGAAGATAACAAAGTAGAAGATGAAATCCTGGGTATCTTATGTCAAATACACATGTCTATTGAAGTCTGATCTATGAAGACAGGCCATCTAGGTACACCTACATTAATTAAAATCGCTGAACGCAACATTGACAGCCAAACTGTCAAAGAATCCTTTTTGGAATACCCACGTTGAACTATTTATTGGTTGATATAATTAAGTAATTATTCTACAATGTAAGAGGCTGAGAATAGCCGAGTCGTCTGCCAGCAGTCATAATGATCGTTTGTGAGAGCTAGGTGATGAGATTAATGACTTGCGTGTGAAGCAGGTACTTAGATGATATGGGTGTCATTTTAGAAAGATCATCTCTTTATCTGTAGAGATCTGTAGGTTTAAAAAAATATTTATAGTTTGAAAAGCTTGACAATGCTGATTGAAGTTCATTTGGTGATGAAGTAACGAGTGCTGAAGCATTTATAAGTTCGATAGCAGTGATATAGTTTTAGTTTAGTTTTTATTTTTATTTTACAGAGAGCGTACGAGCAATTCGATAAAATTTAATTTGATACATTGTGTGCCAAGTATTGTATTGACTATGTGTAATTTTCTATACCTAGGTAGTTACCTAGTAGTTACCATGTAGTTACATGTTCTTATAAATCTGACTTTATAGAAAATATTATACTTACAGAACCACATGTCAATATAGACGAGGTTATAATATCTTGTTATGTTATAGCCAACAAATTACTTTATAATAGCTGTTGATGACACGAAAATAATAATACTTCATTTATTGCCAACATCCAAAGAAGGACTATTTACATCTGTAAATAGTCCTTCTTCAATCAAGAAGGAAAATAACATATCCAATGTGGAAAAAAATCTCATTAGTGGTATCAGGTATCAAGGAGTAAACAACTAAACAGTAGCTAAGGAGTAACTCATTGTTTGTTTCATATAACATAAATACATAATGGGTTGTTTCATCTATCTATATATTTTAGGCTATCTATTTGTTTTATTTTTTATTTTTTCATTGGTGCCTTTTTTGTTGGTCGGGCTTTCGTTCTATCTATTATTTCAATATTTATTCTCTTTTCAAGTTCTCGTGTTTCACAAAGAATGCCTCACACTTTTTTTTTTTCTAGTTGCTACCTACACCCACGTTTAGATTTGTATCTATTTTTGTATTATCCTTTAAAGCTTGTATACCTATTCCATTTGTGCTTGAGTTAAAAAATTCAAGAGATTGCAACACAATATAGTTAGATATACATACCTATTCATATACCTACGTATAGTTGATACGTGCTTCCCTTAAGTGACGTAACTGCTCCCCCGCGTCTGTTGTGCTTCAAGCTGAACTGACTAAAAGTGCTAATTAAAAAGGACAGAAATATATAACTTACCATATATGGGAATAGGACGGTAGCATTTCTATCGGTGTCATCTTCCAATGCAACGCCTGACGTGTATCTAGCGGTAACAAGTTTCTCCGCTAACTTATTTGAAATAAAATATATTTATTTCGTGCTTGTGTTTTATTAGTATTTTAGTAGGTATATTATTCTATGGTAGGTATATTATAGTATTCTACAGTGGAGAAAAACAGCTTTTTCCTTAGGAAAACTCATTATTATTATTAGTTCAAATTCGTTGTAACTTCCAAGTTTTTTTTTTTTGTCTTTTTTTGTCCAGGTATTTTAGGTAATAAATTATTATTATGTAACGTGTTTCTTCATCAATACCTATTCTTACAATATTTTTTGCACTCATATTATAGTAAAGTTAGATACTATCATTTATAAATTAAAAATAGGTTATTTTCATACCTACTTATTAGTTTTCTTTAGTCTACGAAAGTGCTAATTTTGATTTAACTTACAAATCATAGAGTAAAATATACTCGTAACGCCGTAGCAACCTGTTGGGTGGACTGTACAATATAACAAATGAGTTGGGCTGCGTCCGAGTGGCTGAAGCGTGGGAGTGGCGCTGAGGGGCGGGGCAAGCGGGGACACCGCCCCAAACAAAATGGCGGCCGCGCGGGCGCCAATTTTGAATTTCAATTTGGTTTTGTAAAACGACTTATAAGGGTTATGTAATGAAAATCAAGGAAAATTATGTAATTGTTGGACAAAGTTACTAAAATTTAAGTGACCTACTAAGTTTATAAAGTTTAAAATATTTGACATACTTGATGCATTTAAAGTAGATGAAAAATTTAAATAGAAATTAAATTTTAACAGTTTATAGACCCAAGATATTAGACATAATAGTTTTAATAGAACAAATGTTTTGAGATAAATAATGTCACAATATTGACTTTGTATAATCCTAGTAAACAACTTCTTAAGAAAGAGAAGTCTTGTGAAAATTATTTGAAATTTAAATGTCAAAGTTACAATTACCGATTTTTGATTTATGGTTACTTTGGTAACTCATACTAATAACTCCCACCATGAATTACCAACGATGATGAATCAATTAATAACAGAATGTCAGATAAGTTATCAAACGTGTCAAAAAGCCAATAAAATCAATTACAGAGTTGACTTGTAATTTAACACGGACCCATAAATTAAACTTATTCCTACAAAGGATCGCCGACAACACGAGTATCTATAAACAAATCGTTATTGCGATTTAAGGACCCATTTAAAAGCTATAAATTTCACAACACACTAAAATACGAACCCTATATCATAACTGATAGAGTCTACAATCATTTGTTTAGGAGCGACACCTTAGCTCTCATAAACTATTTTCAGTAACAGCTAAATGAAGAGGCAACTTTTCTATCTCGCTCAAGCAAGCAGAAATTCTCATAAACATGAAAGGGACAGGAGATATTTACGAGGTGTTTATATCGATACAGCGGCGTTGATTTAACCATTGCTTTGGTTTATTGCAGTCAATAAAATTGAACGTTATGAGGCAAGGTCGTAAGTGAAAAATCGTCAATGATTTATGTCTTCATCTTGGGACAGTAAGTTTAAGTTTGATGTTGTTGGGCTTTTTGCGTGGTTTAGAACGAATAAAATGTTTGTCGACAAATGCTTAACAGGATGCACAAATGGCTTTCAATGAGTCATTTGTTATTTGTTTAGCATGCTGCCACATTAACTAGAAAGACCCATACGCATGTAGATAAAAAAGATAATGGAAATCTGGGAACCAATGAAGACAGAAAATTTGAGCAAGTCGTTTGTGCTTCATGGAATCAATCAACACAACACTGAATTTAACAGAGTAAGTAGAATTAGCAGGGAATTTTATAATGTTTGAACAAAACCAGTAGGAACTTGACGGCTGCACTCCAGTAGGTGTTCACCTACTGGAGTGAAGCCGTCAAATTGTAGAAAATGAATTTCGTAGATAGGTCGAAATGAGAACTTCAAAACTGTAAGAAAACCTATACCTGGTTTCGAGAAATTTCTATAAGAATATATCAGAAACTAGTAAGACTTAAGACGCAACTTCAACCAAATGCGCATTACAAATAAACATTCAAGTAAGAATACATTGTAATACTAAAATTTATCTTAACAATGACACTGAGACTGGTTAATCAAACAACAACACCGACAGAAAAACACACCAAGAGACAGAATCAGAGTGATTGCTCCAATTGCTTGGCATACGTAGATGATTGTGTTATCTTAGCACGACCGTGAACTCAATCTGTGGCAAGTGCAATGGCACATTGACGAAGCTCATAAATAACACTTATCATCGCTCCCTGAGAGGAGACACCCACCATTTTACTATGACCCCTATCACAAAACAAATTGAATCTAAAGTTCTTCACTATGAAGGATCAGCTTCGTTGGTTGTGGAATTGAAAGAAATTGGATTGTTTACATCCGTTGGTGAATGATAAAAATAGTAAATACATTGGTGCCAATATCAATGTTTTGTAAGTAAATACAATCTTGCCAAATACCACACACGGTGCATGAAATATTATTGAAGATACATAAACAGGCCACACAAATAGGTACATGAGGTGTAACGATATTGACAAATTGTTCATTGCGTATTTAAGAAATAATGGTATATAACAAACATCGATCAAAATAATTGGATGGATATATTCTCTAGTGTTTGACATATAGAACCTTGTGGGACGAAGGCCGATAATCAGATCAATCTGGCATATAATGGGAAAAAACTCGAAAAACGACACTGAACTAATTACAAAAAATAGTTATAATAACTTCCGCCGATCGCTGAAATCACCCAGACAAATACACGCCATTTAAAACCCTGCAAAACCATAATTGCCTCAATTTCAAACTTGTCAAAATCGCATTAGTGGAGATCGCGCACGAGAATAATGTTTCGCCTTCAGCGTTCATTGGACGTAGGGATTATTAAAAACGCATTAGAGAAGCCACACCTAGTCGTATAAATAGCTTTCGTGAAACAGAAAAAAAAAACGTAATTTCGAGATTTGTGAGTGGGGAGGTACCAATCAGCCGTAACTGACACGGAAGGTACGAGGTACGGTCGTATCACGCAAAATCATTATTTTGTCGTTAAGCTGACGTATTATAATGACGGTATCTAGAACCACGATCTGGAAGAAAGCCTTTATTTTATAGCCCAAGATGAGATATGTGTAGCATTAGGGACAGCTGTGTGAAACCTTGACCTTTTTGTAAGTACTTTAGCAAAATTGTGTATGGATTTTGAACTTCAGAAGAGTGTAAAAAGAAATCTATGTTTTATGTTTTATCTCTCTATATGATTTAACATTTTCTCCATGTTGTCAACAAAATCCATACTAATATTATAAATGTGAAAGTAACTCTGTCTGTCTGTCTATCTGTCTGTCTGTCTGTCTGTATGTTACATTTTCACGCCTAAACCGCTGAACCGATCGTCATGAAATTTGGCAGAGATATAGCCTGGGATATGGAGACGGACATAGGCTACTTTTTTACGCGATAACCGACATCCACGCGGGCGGAGCCGCGGGCAAAAGCTAGTATAATTTATAAAAGTTAAATCTTGTAGATCTATGATTTCAGTTTTGTTGAAACTATGTCAAACTTAACAATGTTTGAGTAACAATTATCCAGTCGCAATTAAATATTTTCTTAAAACTAGGTAGTATAATAATTGTACACAATATATAATAGCTGTAACAGTCTTCAATGCCTATCTATAAGACTGCCAACTTTACTATAAGTGTGTCTTAATGTAATGATGAGGTAGTTAACAATAAAAATCTCAAAAGTACAATCATTATGCTTTATTAATTTCATGTATTTATATATTTATGACAATATCGTCTCGCCTAACCTTATTATGTTACTAATTATAGTTATATTTCATAAATTTTGAATCGATAGGACATAAATGGTAAATAAAATCGTTGAAATTAGGTTCCAATGTCTCTCTACAGACCTAATTTTTAAGTTTTGAGGACAGTTCTCAACAGACTTAAGAATCAGAACTTAATTTTATAAGTAAAACTAATTTTAAAATTTTACATTCCAAACTCATAGTTTCCATCTGGCAAGGGATCTGAAATTTTTGTGGAACATTGCACTGAAAATATATCAACATCTAAGAGGATTTATAACTGACAATGTCGTTAATACACCACACATATTGTAGTACACTTTTTAAAAGTAACAACAAATTAAAATACTGCTTAACTCTAGCAATAAACTTACAACACAAACATGTGAATTGAGCAATTAAAAATAATTCAACAAAATGCATCCCAGCCAGACAGCTATCGAATATTCCACCCAATTGCAATAGAAGAAAATGTAAGCGAACCTAATTAGCAAATCAATAAATAAATATTGAATATATCGACAATATACAATTATTACAATTTACATTTTACTTAACGAACACAGCACAAAATTAAAAAAAAAAAAGAAAAAAAGATTTATAGAACCCGCTCACTGAGTTCTTATTAAAAACATTCACTAATTACAATCTATGTGAAAAATAATTTACAAATAGTACTTTTTATACATTATTACGAAAAAACGTATAACTTGAATCCTGACAAGATCAACCTTTCTATCACTCGCCAATTTTTTAATAATAATATTCGTAAAACTAACGTGTTACGAGTATATATATTATATTAGATATTTTTTTACGTATATCGGGTTTCTTAATCAATGATTTTATAAAAATACCTTTTCAAAATGATGTATTACGGTTATACCTGAAACGTCAAGCGCCTCCGTATCTACGTATATTCGTTCGTATAAACACCAGTTTATTTCCTAACTTTGGTATACTGTGAACATGTAACCTCATACCTACATTCCACAAGAGATTTATAAATCAAAGTATCAAGTTCTGCACCTACGATATTGAAGGTAACTTTTGTTTCATTATAAATAAAATGATTTTCCTCATTCATTACATTTCCTTTCACCATGTCCAAGATGTCTTCACGTGACATACACCTTTCCACAATAGAAGTTCAAAGAATATCTCTTTTATGTTCTCATTAAGTATTTTCTAAATTATAAGCTTCAATCTCGTAACATTTTACAATAATAATAGATTTCCTATGACGTTTATTATCAGTATTAATTACGTATATGTGTCATCAAAAATCGTATACATTGCACTTGTAAACTGGCCTTCCCGCACTACGGTTACGCATATAGAAAAAAAGAGACGATTCACCACAAATCAAAAACACTCATACCGCAAAAAACTCAAAACACGAATAATATCGTTGTTTCCCAAATTAATCTCAATAATTAATTATTCACACTAAAACAATTGTACATCATATAATCTAAAAATTATTATGTATGTATGTACAGAATAGTATTTAGATAGCTTAATTAAGAAATAAAACATCAAATATATTAAATAATAACAATATGGATACTAATTGCCTTCTTATCAATGGTTAATTATAAGAGGTCCTTATGGTTTTGTGATTCAAAATTATTAGAGAATTTTGTTATTCTTTCCATAACTTCTGGCATAGTGCTTGATACAGAATTCAACAATAAATTATGGACGTCTCATTTTCGTTTTTTTTTTTTTTTGAATTTCAAAATTCTATTGATGCCAACTTATAGTAGCTATGAAATAAATATTATGAGAAGATGTAGTATCAAGCACTTTGTCAAGAACTTATACAAATGTAATGACCGATTGCAAATCAGTAGTTAATACCGAGAAAATGACAATTAATCAACTATATAATCACATAAATGATGCAGTTTACTAATAATATACACTGCGTTTTTGGTAATTATTGGTATTGAGATTGTTTCTATAAATTAATTTATACTTAACAACTGTAAAAATCTCTTCATCACACTATCATTACTCGAAATCACTAGGTTACGTATTAGTTATAATGTAATATTATCATGAAAAGTCCAACATACAATTTATACAAATTAAACTGTTCTAGTAACTTCGGTCTCGGGGCGTATTGTTTCAGATTTGTGTTCGAAGCAGTCGAACATAATCGTATACACAAAATAAAACGCGGAGAACGGAGTTTGTGATTCGGGCGAGGAAATCTGAAACAAGTCACCCCTAGCTTGGACCGCGCGAACTAAGCTAGAGGCCTTTACTGTGGCGAGGTGGGCGGACTCATGTTGTCCGGCTCGTCCCCGGAGCCGGGCTCGCCTTTGGTCTTGTTCTCCTTCTTCCACTTCATGCGGCGGTTCTGGAACCAGATCTTGATCTGGCGCTCCGTGAGGCACAGCGCGTGCGCAATCTCGATCCGTCTCCTCCGCGTCAGGTACCGGTTGAAGTGGAACTCTTTCTCCAGCTCGAGCGTCTGGTACCGGGTGTAGGTTTGCCGACCCCGCTTCCTTTCTGAAATTAGATAACGGTACACGTTAATACGAAACGAAAAAAATACATGAAATTAATTTAAAAACACGAGGCAACCCTGACAGACGGCAGACGTTAAAAACTGCATAGGCATTTCTGATAAATGTTGGGTTATTTGTAAACAGCGAACACTCCCGCGCCGAGTTAATTGAAAATTGTTTTGAGCTTATCAATTTGTTAATTGTTTTTGCTTGTTGGGCATCTCTCGACTGTCGGGAGTTCTGGAGTCTTATAGAAATCAGTACGCTGGGAAATAGTAATCTAATTTTAAAAACATTAATTCGCAATCGGCCAAGTCAAGAAAATCTGTAACCACACTAAGCTTCGTATTCGCTGCAGAAATTACAATTTTTTTGTCATCAAGTTATCAGTTAAGTTATCTTTTAAAAACATGCTCGTTTAAATGCAAACTAATCAATTTATCTGCCTTTTCAATTAATAACAAAGTTTTATTAGCATTAAACTGTGTGTAGACATCGTAGTGCAACATAGCCAGCTTTAATCTAGAAAATGGATCTATGCACAGAGAATTCGCATTTGAAATCAGGATATGTTTTTAGCAAAACAAACTCGGCATCAATCAAAGTAGTCCTTCTAACTACCGACAATGTTCGTACAGTGGTCTTAGTTCTATAATTACATACGGCTATTAGTGAGACGTAAGTAGACGCCTGTAATAAATTTACAGATATTTAATAATTCTGATATATTACCAATTTTGTGGATGTGTGCGTGATATTAAGTGTGTATTACGTAAAATGAGTTGTAGGTGTGTTTGTGAGTGAATACTCCGTCCGAAGTTCCGAACCGCTACCGAAGCCAATTAAAATAATTTAAGACGCCGCAGGGCTTTTTCATTTTGTAATCATTATTCTTCGAGGAAGATGCGAAGCCTATTATACACGGTTTAGATGATGCACTGAATTGTAATTTATTTGAAGTGAAAAAAGACAAATCTGTGTATGAAACTGCACATAACAAACGTGATTATGATATTAAAGAAATAGATAAGACAAAAGACATAGTAATTGATACAGTAGAATACAAAAGGTACAGTATACAGCCAACCGTAGGGCTGTCTGTCGAAAAAGCCGAATTAATAATAGTTAAACATACTTTTTCCCAACTTTAACCTCTGTAGATAAAAGAAGCTAGCAAAATTGGTTTAAACGAAATTTTATTAACCTAAAACCCGCACAAAATATTCACCAAGCACAAAATACATTCCGAGTTGAAATAGAAACAGTTGAAGTTGGAGTTGAAACAAAGCAAAAGTTAGCTGATTATTTTCAGTTCAACGGTAACACGCGAAACGGCTTGCCATACAAGATAAACACGCTAACTTCGAAGAAATACGCATACACGAATCATGGATTACATTGCGAATCACACTACCGACGATTTCCAAGAACGACAATATTCATAACGTTGGAAAAAAGAAAGGAGCTGATGAGAAACACGACAGTTTGTTACGAGTTGACAAACGAGGTACTGAGGACTATAACGTCATCAATATAGATAACCTCTGACCAGCTAACATAAATCTTAAGATTTCTAGAGGAGTTTAACAGAGTGATGTAAAAGAGTCAGGCAGTGTTAGGGTTGGTGCAACGGATTCAAAATTATCGCCCACTTGTTGCTCGGGAAATTGATAACAACCTCATCGTCCTGGCCAGATTTTGGGACGCATTCAAGTACAGCCACGTTGCCGTTAATAGTCTTTAAGATTTTGAGATATTTGAGACAATGACAGTAGAGCTCATCTGTATCTATACTGATTATAAATTAATGTCGCTTTTCGTGACTCTGCGTGACGGTGTTGTTCTTCTAAATTACATTTTAGATTTTGATGCGGTTTTCAATTAGAGCATTTATTTCGAAAGGTTAATGCGTTCAATATTTAACTTACATATACAGGGTTATTTTAAATTGGCTAGCTTAACTTCGCAGATGCGTTGGGTACCTATAGTACACTCACATTTTGCCAGTTATGTTAAGTGACTTAAGCCCCATAGAACAGGGGGCAAGCCTATTGCCATTAACCGGGTACAGATCCACACTCCGGGCTGCTACTGAGAAATTCGTGATGAAAAACCCAATTACACTTTGCCCGACCAGGGAATCGAACACAGAACCTCATGCTCAGCAATAGCGCCTACAACTACTAGACCAACGAGATACCTGTATTACTATAATAATTAGGAATTTGTATGAAAAAAATATATTTCATTGGCATTTACGAGTATTTAGTGCAAGAATAAGCAGTACCTACTCGGCAGGATTACATTTCTTTAAAAAATGAAGAATTGTCAAAGACATTGTTAACATCAATATTAGGTATTACACCCGAATGCCAAAAACTTTTACACTTCTGGTCTTTACAAATAACACCTCAAATTATAACCCTATCGTTAGAATGTGGCGACTTTACAATGAAATTTCAAAAGACAATAACAGTATTGACTTCTTAGATTCTCGTGCCACTGTTTTCAAAAGACATGTACCTATGTATTGTTTCCTTTCAATCTTGTAAAGCTTTAAAAATACTGTTTTCTTAAAATAATGTAACTTTGTGTCAATTATACGAGTATATTTTACCTGGCGTGTGTGGTATCCTACACATTCCCTGCCTACATGAGCTGGAAATGTGTCGGAGAGCAGACCCACAGACCTTGTAGCTGTAATTTTATGAACTAAGCTTTTAACTCTAGTTATCATCATTATTATTGTTCTTGCTAGTTGTGTTGTACGATTACGCTTTGGGTAATAATCAGGTCGAAACCTCTAATGTGATCCTACTAATATACTGTGGTTGTTACCTGTTGTAGTTGCCTTGTGAATAAATAAATAAATAAATTGTAGACACGAACTGTGAAACATCAGAACTGTGCCTGTTGCTAGAGCTAAAAAAACATACATCTTTCATCCATCACATAGTGATTCATTCATAACACTTAAAATCCAAGTCACAATCTACCGCGGTCTATAGTTTTCACCACGTCCGCAGACCTTACATTTCATCAAGACAACACACGATCCCATCGGTCATGTCGCGCCGAAAATTCCAAAACAATGTCGTATAGCGATATAGCTCATGAAATCCCCTTCCTAGCGGGCTTTATATATTACAGCAGCGGTTTCATCGCACACTCAGATGCATAAAACATGATCCCCCCGTCAGATTTAAACCGTCCGTAATAAGAGCATTAAAGAGGGCACGAGGCAAGCGAGATGCTAGCAGCTAGACGATGGTAATTCTTAATTTTAACTGGTCGTACAGAATATTTCGAATTGATGAGAAGTTAATTGATATGATGTTGATGAGTATTGACGTTGAGACTCGAAATAGAGATGGAGAGTTCAAAGAAGAGTGAATTATGCGATAGAAAACCAATAAATGCAATGGAGAAATCCTAATGTTATGATTATGAATACTGATTTTATTAATTTGGTTTCAGTTATACACACAACAGTTTTCTTTCTCATAATAAAGATTTTAACTGGTCCCACAGAATACTTGGGATAGATGAGAAGTTAATTGATATGCTGTTGATGAGTATTGACGTTGAGGCTCGAAATAGAGATAGAGAGTTAAAATAAGACTGAATTATGCGGTTGAAAACCAGTAAATGCAATGGAGAAATCCTAATGTTATGATTATGAATAGTGATTTCATTAATTTGTTTTCAGATATGCTCACAGATAATAGTTTTCTTTCTCATAATGAAGAAGACAAGATACTTGAATAACACAGTCACATTCTTGCCTTCCGCCTACCCTAGAAAATATACCCAAAAAACGACGTTTGCTCTACCCATCAAACGGGCGTCTAAACCGCAGCGTCCAACCCGCTGGTCTGAGCGTCCCAAACGAAATCGCAGCTTTAGGAGCGTCGGGCGCAGCGCTGCATGTGTCGTCGGTCGACTATAAATCATCTCGGGCAGGGGAAGGGGCTTACTTTCACGACGATGTGGACAAACACCGGGCATTGTTGAAAATTGGCTACGATGGACCGGGGAAAGTGATTGGTAATGATGTAAGAGATTCAGAATAGAAATACGATTTTTACATCTGGAATTTTATTTCCGTGTGTGTATATATTACATCCGGGCTGGGCGCTTTAGCGGCTATCAGAATAATGTAAAATGTTGTTATTGTAATGAATGACATACCTATACTATAACTCCATTTGAAATAAGATTAGACATTTAGAGTCAACCTTTTTTACATTCCATTCAACCGATTTTGACTTCTATTGCGTTGGTAGCATGAAAAATGGCAGCTGCAGTAAACAGTTGGTATTGTTACCACTTTTTTGCTTTTAATGCCATCCTTATTCCTACGAAATAGAAGTCAAAATCGGTTCAACGGACTGTAAAAAAGGTTTCATTACATGTCTAATATTATTTCAAATGGAGTACAGATCATATCAATTCTCGATACGATAGCTTATAACACGTTCACGTTCTATTTCTTAAGATAAAGCAACTTCGGTCAGAAAATATAATCAACTTCATCGAAATCCAAAATTTTTAGTTTTTCCCAATTGGCGAGAAGAAATTATTGTAAAATCCAAACCGATTTTTAGAGTCAGAAATACAAAATCGATGGAATCGTTACAGTTCTGATGTATCGAGTTGAAGAGATTATCGTTAGTAATACTAAGTTCACGAATGCGTTTTCCAGGGCGATTGCAACAGAATCCATACGTTACTAATCCCCTGAGAAGTAAAGGTTGGTTCACATTTATCTGGATAAAGTGCGTGCTAAAATATTGAAACGCGTGCGCTATCTCACATCGCATTTGTACTGATTACAGCGTTGCGTGTACAAAGGTAAAGGGTCGAAAAATGCGGTCAGCTGCCGCAAACCGGTTGTAACCAGCCTAAACTGAATTGAGATGTATACTCTTTTGTATATAAAATTGATGATAAATGGCATTATTATTATAGTATGGAACCGTTACAATGTTATATCTACATCTATTGAGTTTTAAAGGTCAACTTTATTTGCAGTGTGGAGTTCTTTGTAGAATGCTTATAAAGTATTTCCAGCGTAATAGCAATAGTTTAACAAAGCAACAAATGCATCAGAATCAACTAATCGAAAAACTAAAAATATTGCAACAGATAACATTACAACTGCATGGTAAACTTTAACAACTGCAGCAATTAAGTACAATAGATTCTGCGGTTAAGGCAGGTGTTTCAACAACTATGGGGACAGCGTTTAACTCGTAAACACTGTTATTTTGATACTTACAATTAAGAAATTTAAGGGAAATAATGGCAAATTGCAGTATCGTGATCGTAACTTCCAAGAAATATTATTGGTGGTTATAGATCAAGATTTACTGAAAGGAAACGATGTCGTCAAGGTTGGAGTAGAAAATGATAGAGGACCTAAACGATTTCCGATAGCGAATAGTTGGATTGTAGGAATCGGAAAGAATGTATTCCCTGAAGCTAAAAATATGAAGTAAACCGTTGAAATACCAGTGGCAAAATAATTGGGTAATAAAACAGAACATCACCGAACTCTTCCAATGTCAGTCGTGTAATGAAATAGTCCCCAACACATTTTCCGTAACCGCGAGTAAAAAAATAATAACAGGCAAAGCGTGCGAGCCTAAATACCAAATTCATCAAGGGATGACAAGTGAAAAGAGCTTTTAATTTAATTCGTTGCGGTATCGCCACAGGAACACGAAAAAAATACAGCAACAGCTTGAAGCGATATCGACAATCCATAATTCATGTCCTACAATTTCATACATTTCGACTCCACGCCAACGCTATATTTGGGCGACGAAAACCAATCGAATCCTGACTTTATATTCAACGTGACTGAACTCAAAATGCTTTTTGAACGTTTCTTTGTTATGACCTATGGTTATGCTGAAATCACTCAGTGTATTGCAACATCGTACATGATATCAAACGGGTATTCAGATTAATGCAATTTCTCTTAAACGCTTACACGTCGTAAATAAAATTGCTGGTTTCCAACGACTATAGCGAAGGTCGATCCATGTTTATAGTGTTTAATTGATAAAGCAATCGTATAAAAATAAATAAATGTCGTAGTGACGATTGTTTGGCTTTATAGTCGCCGATGAAGAATTAACGACTACTCAGGGAAAATAAATCTTCCTCCCCTTATAGGAAGCTTGAAGACTATACTTGATAACGAAATCAATCAAACTTGTGCAGGTACCTACCACTTAAAAAAATACAATGTTGCTGATACATTGTAATGCACTTAAAGTCCAGTTCTTAGCCTGCAATCTGATAAGGTCAAGCAAGATCTCGCAGTGGAGATTGGAATAAAGTTGAGTGACCCTAAAAAATTTACGTGTAACCTTACAATTGTCGGTCCTCTTTAGTGATTTTTTTTAATATGTGATGTGACTATAGAGGTATGAGGAACAGGGTGTAAAATTCACTCATACTCTATGGAAAAGGGAGGATCCTGCAACTGCCCGACGGTTGATGTCGGGATGTTGTATATATCCTAGGGTTCTCTGCCTTTTCGCCGAAAATTGTTTGCCAGATTTTCACTTGTCAACTAACGTTTCGCAGAATTTTATTTCGCCGAATAATCATTTGCCAATTTATCATATAATTTTGTTTTATTTCCCAACCTCACAGTAATTACCAATACGTTTGGTCTGCTTTTCATAATGACACTTTTTAAAATGCCAACTTTCAAGTAGCAGAATGTTTTAGTTTGTTCCTTTTACAAAAGCTATTCGCTTCTGGCACATCGCCGGCCGCTACCGCGGCACGCTCGCTTCGCTCGCTCGGCTCGTGCGTTGTTTGTCATACTCTAACCTAATCTTACCTATCGTAATTACACTGACAAAACGTCATTCGTCTGATAGTTGTGTGGCCTAGTAAAATGTTTGACAAGTGATAAATGTCCCAAACGTTTTGTGTCATTAAAATAATTAGCTTAACAAAAATTCTACCAAATGAAACGTTGTCATACAAAAATTTGCTAATCGTTAGTTGTCAAAGTGAAACATCGGCGAAACGTTGGTTGGCAAGAGATAATCTGCCAAAAAAAATATCGGCGAAAAGGCAGGATACCATATCCTAGTCGCGCGGTAAACTCTGATTGCGCGATGCAGGATTTGTGTAACGTCAGGTCTTTGATGCGTAGTTCGCATGTGACATTGTAGACGCCGCCACATGACCATTGGTCATTAAGATGGAGATTCAGAAATGATAGCAGTGTCTTTGCATTTAGCCTCATCTTTGTGAACCCCACACTACAAGACGCTCTACGAATGTTCTACACTCCTATCATTAAGCATAGCATTGAATGGTATTTTCCTTTCCTTGTAATCTTGACATCTCCTTTATTTATTACCTACTGCTTCATGAATTTTTACCACAGCAACCCATAAAAAGGATCGTCCAGTAAACAGGTGGTAAATATCGTAAATAATATCGCTTAGCATTAAAACGGCAATGGCATTGTAAAAGCGACATTGGTATACTAATGACATGAACACAATTTGTTGTACATTGATAAAATCCACGGCCAAAATGGGATGGATGACAAAACACGCGACATAATAATTACGAGTACCTCATGCATGATTAATGTGTCGTGTGCGTACATATTTAACCCTACATGCGAGTTACTAAAATGTAGATATTATATACAATTTTTGGGGAGGTCTCTATGTGTATTTTCTATAGATTTAGCTCTATAGTCCTATTGTTCCCTTCCAGCATCAGATCAACTAAGCTGTCTTGGCTAAGACACCAATATTTCACCACATAATTCATCTTTACTCTGGAATTTAAGTACATCTTGTGCAAGTAGTATTTCGATTATGCCAATAAGAAAATCGTTAACGAATCTAACACAAAGGGTCGAATGACGTATGCCAAAAAAATCATATCAAACATGGCTGCCTTAGTTTTGATAAATCATTAATCATTCCCGAGCTTTGGGCGGCCACTAGATTAGGTACTGAAGATTGCTAGTAGCTTATGTACGCTGCCCTAATGACTTTTGTTTTGAACCATTTGTGTAGATATCTGATATAGTAAACCATGTTTGGTGCAGTGTTCTTTAGTTGAGTTAGTTTCGTGGTTTCAGAATCTAGATATACCAACTTGAGTTTAATGGAATTTGAATAGAATCTAGTAAGGAGAATAATACGAGCGGGTCCACGATCTTATCTCTAGCTGGAAATACTAAAAGGTTCGATGTACGAATTAATAATAACCATAAACGAATGTATATTTACATACAGCAGAAGGCTTCATCACAAATCCGAGCGGATCTCAAAAAGAATTTATAACGTGAACACACAGCCATCAGTCAGTGTTGTGTTGACGCTGATACCCGTCGTGTTTCGCATCCGAAATGGAATGTTATTCACCGAAAATTTAGCTTTGGTGTATGCTAAAAATTACGCGCTCCCCGCCCGGGATTGAACGAAATACCGCCCGCAAAAAAGGTGTCAAATGAAATATTCAAATATATTTTAATATAATTCATGCGGCGGGCGTTTCATTTCTCTCCCTCGTAATGGAATGCTAAATTTTCGGGCGAACAAAAAATATATATTAATGCGCGTACCTAATAGCTTATACAAACTCGTTTGTTGGGTATTGTTGCGCACAATGGGTGCCATAACTCCGTGTCGCAGCCACGGCCGGTGACGTCTTTGTTAGGCTCGCACAGCTTTGTTCTGTGCCCGGCTCCGCCTGTCGACGCGACATCCTACCCGACCTCTCTACCAACACACCTACGAATCGTAGTACCTACACCTAATTATAAACACGCAGTACAATCAAACCATATCACGACAGCTCGCGATAGACGATCAGAACACTAATAATTCCATTACTAAATTAAACCCATCAATTAGGTATTAGGACTATGTTTTGAAAAACATGAAAAAGTGAAATGTAATGACCTGAAGCTTTTATAAAAATGAGTGCCCCCTTACACGTAGGGGGCTAATTACCAGTTTTGTTCGGGCCATTACTATAATTTGCAGCAGGAAAAGCACGAATGAATATTTGAGAAGGCGATAGAAAATGAGTAATTGCCTTGGATCACGAAGTGAAAAGTTATGAAAGGTGCGGGGTGGTGATTTTTCAACGCCCGCCCTGTGAAAGCGAAAATCTTAATGAAAAAGAAAATATTCAATCATTTTACTCTGGCGTCGATATTAAAGGTTCTAGTGATGTTATTCGGGCGATGTCTAGGTAATACGCAAACGTAACAAAAACAGTAGCGTTCTCAGGCTGCCTAAAAATTCATCTCAACATAATGCCGAGCGCGAAACGCATTAGGGCTCCAAGATGAGCTTCGCCGCGGGACAGCGTGCCCCAGGGGGCTGCCCCTGCCCCCGTAAGCCGGGTGGGGGGCGATCTCCGCTCCAGAGAATATTTGACACGGGTCTGGCAGATAGACAGGCCGGTCATGTGTGATCCCCGGGCAGGAAACGGGGGGGCTTTTTTCCGCTCCTCCATCGACGTGGCTACTCCCTACCTACCGGCGCAAGTACAAAGATACGGTTTATGATTTATGTGGCACCGTCGACTCGCACATGTGCACGCATCATGTGACGCCGCTTTTTGTACACAACTAATGATACGAACAAACTTAATATCACATTAATGAGTATCGAGCGATGATAGAATTTAATTTCGATATCTAACATGCCACCTATTATTTCAGTAATTTGCTGTGTCGGTAATTATGACCAGAAAGAGCTATACGTCAAACTTTTTCAACAGTTAATTGCCGGTACACTAGTATTTATAGAATTAGTGGCTTTCATTCCATAATATTATGGATCCATTTCAATTTCGAGCGGTTGGTGTTCGAAAATGGAATTTTAATACCACATAATAAGTTCGGCTTCATCGGCTTAGCGGCGGTCAAAGTTTGATTGGCGTTCTATCCCGACGTTTAATTAATGTGGGCCAAGCTATCCTAACCTCGAGTGAGACAAGGACGGGGAGAGCGGGCCGAACAGAGAAAGACGATTTCTGACAATGTTGCCAGTTAATTGGACACAACTTACTTCTGAAGTAAAAGGACGTAGTTCGGGGAAATTATTGGTCTGAAGTTAGTAACTTGAAAGAGGGTACAAGAAAGGCACCTTGTTATTTAGTGAACTTTAACTCAAGTTGGAAACTGAAGGAATGCATTGTGGGAACTTGATTAATTACTTACTTACTGATCTAAAACTTGACATTTCGTCGCTACTAAGCAGCTCAGTAAAAATGTATTCAAATAAGTGATTTGTTTTTCTGTACTTGGATTTCGAAATGACTAGCTATGTAGTATATCTCAGAGTCATATTTTTAACAAAAGTTGAATTAAGTTATTATAAGATAAGGAAAGATAGCTGTAAAATAATTAAGATTTATCTGTTACCAGCATAAATGCAAATGATGGGAATTTTTATACAATACTGGGACTACTGTGAGTGTATTCACTATTGAACAGTTTTTAAAAGATTTATGTAATTATGCATTAATTATGAATGATGTAATGCTTGGCTCCGCCTGCGTTTAGTCACTATAATTTAAAGATAAAATCACTCAGCAAGCCCATTTATTAAAGCTTAGAAGCGAGACATAATTATGTTCGTTATATAACAGGAAAGTATCTCTACATTCATCTTCATTGTAACATTTGTAACCTATGCTTGAACATTCCAATACATTTTTTCAGTATTTATATTCAACGTTTCATGTATAATTTTATTATCACGGTTAGCTAAGATGAAAAAAACCGGCCAACTGCGTGTCGAACCACGCACAATGAAGGGTTCCGTATCTGGGATGAATTTATTTATCCCAAGAACAAACTTAACATTCCAACTGCAAATGTAAGTTTGTACGCACAATATCGATTGATTTACCATGTTATTTTAAGACCATAGACTTCTTATAGGTCCTCCTGTAATCTATAATTACAGAACTATTCTCTGTATTTTGTTTAATATATTAATATTTAAAATTTAAGGCTCTGCAGTTCCGAAGATAAGCGGGGAATGGTCAATTTTCATCTATTTTCTTGAATGACTTTAAAACTAATTATTTTGAAAATTATAAAAAATATATTTGAAATCCTCATAGCAAATCTTTTCATTTGTTATATTACATGGTACAGTTTGCAAAACTTCTTTTTTTTTCTAGTTTTTCCCCTAATTGAACCCCATATTCAAAATTCATTTATTTACGACTAGCAGCCCGTCCCGGCTTCGCACGGGGTAGACAATTATCATTTTAAGACTCATTTTTCTACACCTTCGGTTACATTGTTCAAATTTTACCAAGGATCCCAAATTTTTTTCAAAATGAAATGTAGCCTATGTCAAATTGGAAGAATGTAGCATTCTATTGGTGAAAGAATTTTTTAAATCGGCAAAGTACTTTTTGAGCCTATTCATTACAAACATACAAACATACAAAAATAGGTACAAATCTTTCCTCTTTATAATATTATTATATATATTATATTATATTATATTATATATAGTGTAGATACACGTTCGAGTTTGAGTCACAGAAATATACATATAGTACCTTTCAACTTCATCGGTCCAGTCGATTCGCAGCAAATCGGCTGTAACAGACGGACAGACAGACAGATAGACAGACAGACACACGAGTGATCCTATAAGGGTTCCGTTTTATCGTTTTAAAGTACTAAACCCGAAAAGTATGAAAAACACTACACTTTGTAACATATAGGTAGGTATGGAAACTTATTTATTTTTTTATGTTAACACGAACTTTCTGCGTAAAGTTTTACAGCAACAATAATATAAATAATTACTGTAAAAAATCTGGCACAAAATGTTACCACCGATTAACGGTAATATAAAAAACTGGCAACTCCATAACCCACACATTGACAGGTCACGTCATACAGCATTCGACTCGTCAATGTGTGAGTGCCGTCCTATTCGTGAGAAGGTAATCGTGAATATTCGTGTGTCTTCGTGAGTATTCGGCTTTCTATGTGTGCGTTAGACATATATTAATGGGATTGGTGTATTTCGATGTGGGTGTATGTAATTATAGGACCGTAATGGTTTTTTAATAAGCTCCCAACTTTTTGCCTTTTTATATTTTTTGCTTTGTGTAGTAATCATATTCATATTTCATCCATATACATTTGGTTGTAGACATCTATGAATCAATGTGGGTGTGAATTACTTGTGAATGGATTTACTCAGTTGTTTAAAATTAAATTAAATGCAAATTATTATTCATGCTTAGTATTTAAGATCATTAAAATAAGGTTTTATTAATGAATATGTCGTGATGGGCCGTTGGCTAAGGCCTCGCCTCTCATGCATGAGGTTGTGGGTTCAAATCCGGGCAAGTACCAATGTAACTTTTTCAATTCTTAAGTAATTTCTGAGTTTAACTTGGACATTATTGACGTCGGTGAAGGAAAAAAAATCGTGAGGAAACCTGGACTTATATAGTTAATACTAGCTTCTGCCCGCGACTTCGTTCGCGAGAAATTTCTTGTTCCCCCGACCCACCCCATCGCATCGCATCGCCTGCCCACGCTATTACTTCGTTTTCGCTTAGTGTACTTTCTTACTTTTTGCTCGGCTCCTAAGAGTCCTAGCGTCATGTTAAATAGTCTAAAGCCTTCCTCAAAAATTGGGCTACTAAATGCAAAAAGATTTTTTCAAATCAAACTGGTAGTTCCGTTCATACAATAAAAAAAAATAAAAAACATACTTCAGTTAGGTACCTATATTTGATTCCCATCAAAAAAGTTATAGTGAGTCAATCTTAAAAGATAGACATATGCTGTCGCGAACTTTTTTTTAGGACTTTTGAAGAGGAACAATTCCTTCATACATGATATTTGCGTAACTTAAACCGTTTACGCAGCGCACGCAATGGAAGCTCTCAAAAAGGAATAATTTTCCCGTTTTTGCAACATTTTTCATTTATGCTCCGCTCCTATTAGTCGCAGCATGATGTTATATAACCTATAACCTTACTTGATAAATGGACTATCCAACACAAAAATAATTTCTCGGTCCCAACCTGTAGTTCCTGAGATTTGCACGTTCAAACAAACAAACTCTTCAGCTTTTTAATATTAATATAGATTATAATATTAGTATAGATAAGTCTGAAATCGCCAACCCGTCTTGAGTAAGCGTGATGATCAATGCTCGTGCCTACTCTGTATGAGAAGAGGCCTTTGCCCAGCAGTGGGACAGTTATCAGCTGGTATTATATTATTAATGAACGTAATTCCTTACTGGGCATACGCATATATAACCACAATAATTGAGAAAATATCCTTTTTAAAACAATCAATTTTTTTATCAATATTTTTTTTTTATACATTCATTTTATTTTCTGTGATTAATATACTTTAACTCACACACTGACATAGATTATTAAATGTTAAAATTTTAGGGAAATCATCTACTTTTATAATGTTTGTAAATATGTGAGCACCATGTATATAACGCATAATTAATTTGTCTGTCATTGCTTCACTTTTCATTATTTTTACCTATTGTGGTATAGTAATTTTATTCTAGGTAAGTGCATCGTTTTCACATATAATTAATAATTAATGTATACAAATATTAAATATTATTTAAAAGAGTAAGTATGGAGTTTATTTTCTTGCCCATTCTTCTCCATACGTTACTCTACCTTTTGGAAGGGGCAACTAGAATCAATTAATTATCGTTGTAAATTTTGACGTCCAAAAGTGCCTTTTATGTGCCTATTTGTAATAAATGATTTGACTTTGACTTTGAATCAAATCAAAATATTATATATTTCACATAAACCTACATAGCCACTAATGAAACATCAGAAGCTAGGTGCACGGTTCCAATTGGTCGTTTCCTATGGATAAGGGCCGGCAAGAAACTCCACAAATTGAATTAAGGAATGAGTGTTGGGTACACTCATTCCTTAATTCAATTTGTGTACTATTTTTCAAAAATAAATAGGATACCTAAACAAGAATATAAAAACATATTTTTATTCATCTACAATTTGAAAAGATGTCTTTTAATTTTTATAAAACACAACCTTTAAAAACACAAGCATCAAAACTTAAAACTCGAATAAGTTTGATTCAACGCCATCTTGCAGGCAACTTAAGAACTAACAAGCATACACTTAGCTCTTTCAAGTTCCCCAATGCTATGTTACTAAGGTAGGTAATCTTTTGATCTTGTCATTTTGAAGCGATCTTTAAACGTTTTACATCAATGCCGCTTGATAGAGAATCATATAGATCCTGAATCATAAGTTAGATCTTAATCTAGTAGCTAAGTAAGCTAAATGCTAACAGAATTTGAAAAACTTTTCTCTTTCCCTTTGTAATGTACCGTTGCATCGTAATTTATTGCAACTTGAAAGTGTTTCTAATGACAAAAGAGAAAATTAATATATTTTCCAAACATATTGTTGTCTGGTAGAAAAGTAGAGTACCTTATTCTTAATTAAGATGTAAATCAAGTTTAAAAACACGTAGCAGTAGCAAGGTAGGTACTGCAACATCCTCTATTCAATACTTTCGTTCACACTGTCTTACTTTGAAAACCAACAAAACTCCGAAGCCCACATCGAAAAAATAATATCAAAAAACAGTATAAACGCCATTCGTCAACGTCCCGCTACCGGGCCGAACCGGAAAGTCACCACCGAACAGAATTAGAAATATATTTTTATCCCTCAACCCCACTCTACCCTACTGTGTAAAAAAATCTTTATGCAAATAATACCACGTGTAAATACAAGGGGAAGTTGGGGAAATGCGGACCATCTCCTGTGTTAAATAAATAAGATTTGCGGATTTTTTTTACTTCATCTCTTTAGTTCGAAGGGTAGGAAAGGTAATGATGCAGAATCTGTACGACAAATTAATGGGTAATTCAAGTGACGTTTATTACTTTTTGCAATAAAGCAATCCATAATTGAGGGATCTAATTTCAAAACTCACTAAAACGATTTTTAATTGAAATCGAATTTCTCTCTCTTTTTAAAGTTTTTCAATTCTGTACTAAATGATAAACTCATTTCCGAGCAAATCTGTCTATAATAATACTAAATTGACCCTTCAACCTTAGGCTTGGTAACATTATCCACTATAAATGTCATGGGTAAAATTCAAATTCCTCTACAACGGAATCAACCAATCACAGCGCTTTTGCACCAAGTGACTTTACGATTAATATGGCGGACCAATGGCGACTCGTGTAATTGTGCAGTGAAGCAAAGAGTGCGATTAAATTTTATTGATTTAAAAAATCATCATTAACTCGATTGCTAGAAAAATTGTTTTAGCTGGTTTTGAAATTAGTCCCCTCAATGAGCAAATTAAGTTGTTGCTGATTATGTTTGAGCAATTTGATTGATTTGAATTGAATGATGCACAATTTCCTTCGATAAATTAGTTAGATTAGCATAATGAGGTTGTTTAAGTATGACAAAATAATTAAAACACCATTTTCAAACTTTGCGTTAAGTGGGTTAATATCGGAAAAATAATATGAACAAATTCAGACATGGAACTGGATACAACAAGAAAGAGCTATCAACGATTAAGACTTAGAACTTTTTACAACAAGAAAAAGCGATCACAAACGGTGAAGAAGTTTCAGAAAACATAAAAATCAAAGGAAAAGTAGAAAGCTGGGTACAAAAAGAAACTGAACTCCAATCTAGTGAGGCATTTATCGTCATTGTTACTGCGCGACAATCGACTATCGATCAAGTCAAACGTACCGACAATGGGACTTATCACGCATTTTACTTTGAAAATCAGTAGGTTTTGTCACAGATGGCGACAAAATTACTGGAAAATGTTAAATTATGTAGTGAGAAAACGATTTGCGTATGAGAAGAAAGATACAGTGTACAGACACAATGCCAAATTACCAAATATGAAGAAAATGTGTGTGTTCAGCTACGAACCTATTTGAAGCACTTTGCATTAATTTAGTCTTGTTTGAAGCTTTTAAGAACAAATCTTTGGTTTTTCTCAGTTAAAAAAAGGACGTTATCTTGTCTGACGATTTCTCATTCCCTTTTCATTCACAACCTGTCTACACCCAAATTCCTGCTAGATGTTTGCAAGAAAAAACAAACAGCCAACCTTAACACATTTGTAATTGTATTATACATTTCTATGTTTAATACGAAACGATTCGAGCTTTCAGTGGCAAGCGAGGAAAATCAGAAGCAGGCACGAGAACAAATACTTGTATTCAATCATCTGGCTTTCACAAAGGCCTCGGGGCTGATAACTGAACAATGAAATGTAACAAGTCGTCTATCCGGCATTGTATGCGAAGGGGGGCGAGGCGGCGCGTAGGGGGTTTCCATTATATTTCCATTTCCACCTCGATTCCCCGCGACTTATCGCGGCCTACCTCTCGGACTAGGTAAGTCTATCTTTCTATGCCGTTAGTCAGTGCAGCTATACGTCAAATTGTGGCGAAGTAAAGGTGTTTTTGTGTGAGTTCTGGAGAAAAATAAGTCCAGTGGCGTTGATAAAGGGATTTTGGGAAATGAAACGCCCAACTGCTTAGGAATTTAGAGGCTTTTTGAAGCTTTTCAAGATAATATTTCAAGACATGAACAGTTGCATATATAACAGTCGCTAGGTAAATTCTGCTTGTGCGATGCAGGATTTTTGTGACGTCAGGTCTTTGATATGTAGTTCGCATGTGGTGCTGTAGATGCCACCACAAACAATCCCAAATAGGAAGATTGCTTTAAAAATATCATAGTCATTGAATACTGGCTGTACATTAAAGAATAGTAACATATCGTCGACCAAAGGTTCAATTGAGGTAAGGGACAAAATACGATTTTTCAGGAGAGGCCGACAAAGTTTTTTTTCGGACTAAATCGCCCATAACTTTTTTTGTTATTAACCTTTTTCGGATCTGATTTCAAACATAATCTTGTGTTTTAGTACTCTATCTAGGTATATAGAGTACTAAAATACAAGATTATGTTTAAATTATTTAAATAAGTATTACACAGGTGTGTAATACTTATTTAAATAATTTATCTATTTAAGAAAATAGACGTCCCTTACACCAACGTATTTTGTTAGTGATGTCCCTTACTGACCAAGTATCTTGTAGTCCCGTCCCTTACATTAAATTGACCTCTACGTTGGATCAAAAATAGTGGAAAAATAGTGAAAAACTAGTGTAAAGGACATGTTGAAAAAAATTATGAAAAGAAATACAGTGTAGAGATTGTTGACAGAAAATTAAGTACACACTTTTGGCGTACGGATATCTTAAATTTGGAAATCGTTACCTGCCTTAACCTTATCTTACCTTATTTTATTCGATTGGCGGCGGTCATTACCTACACCATTTCAAGTTGCTATATTGCATAATTTTTCAGACACATTGTTATTATGGGGCTGATTCGAAATTTGGATCCAAAAAATCAGTAAGGCAAGGGAAATTTTTCTTATGCTAGAATTTTTTCATATACACCATTCGAAAGAGCGAAAAATTCTGAACAAAACTGTATACCTACTCAACTCATTTTGGGTATTTTGTCCCTTATGTCAGTTGAACCTACGGTCGACGATATTATATTACTAGCTGTGTCCTAATAAAACTAAAGCTCTTTATTTCTTGTTTCAATAAAATCTTTGCTCATGATGACCTGCTGGACTGCTATATCCTGTTCCTCTTCGTTACCCCCAATATGTCACATCAGAACAAAAAACTACAGTTCCTAATGAATGTTCTTCCCGTGATTCGATTAATTATCTTGCAATAACTGACCACCTTTTGACGTCATCCGAAATTCCCCATTTTATATCTTCATCAGCTTCCTCTTGGTGTGAAATGAAAAATGTATGCAGATTTATCATTTGTCTTTTAAAACTAATGAGTCACATAATTCTATCAGTAAAGCTTGTGATATGTTTTAACACGATATCTCATTAGGCTACATCAGCTGTATAATCAAACTGTAATGTTTGTCTTTGTCTAATGTCATCCTGCGGATTTGCTTATGTAGAAACAAAACGCTATTATCGATGAAGTTTTTTTACTATCTATCTCATTAATATAATCTGCATGCCTATTCGTTCATGTAGCTCATTAAGTACAAAAATACCAACAGATTGTATTAGTACATAATTACTTACATGTTGCTACAGTTGGCCAATGATTAATGATTCGTAAGCTTCAAACGGAACGGCGTTCTATTTCCAAACAAACGCACGCAGTGTTCCTATTGGTCGGTTTTTTATTTCAAAATGGCAGCCGATATTTGAAGATAATTAATGAAGGAACGTTCTCAAGTAGATAACATAAGAGCTTTAACGAGATTTTTGGTTAAGTGCGACTATTTGCTACCGTATGCTTTAAGCACCGAGAATTTTTCATATGCTAAATAGGCACGTCTGGTGTTTAAGAGATAATATCCGAGATTTGTTTTTTACTGGACTGGTTTTAGTGAGTCTACCCTTTTTGCTTCATATCTGCAGTTAAGCAAATAATATTTAAATGCTGCTACAAACATGAAAGTACAATTTTGGCATGTATATAATGTATATGTGTATATGTGATAGGTATCGATTGGGTTTATGGTTTTGGTACTAGATATGACTGGTGAGTGATAGGTATATGAACACCTGTTTATGTACTTGTACTGTTTGTGTGTGTACTATTTTATTTGTTACCTTTTTAATATTTTTATATGTTTACATAT
Source organism: Dryobota labecula (assembly GCA_947523025.1). Classification (NCBI taxonomy): domain Eukaryota; kingdom Metazoa; phylum Arthropoda; class Insecta; order Lepidoptera; family Noctuidae; genus Dryobota; species Dryobota labecula. The sequence goes on along the minus strand of OX383293.1, from coordinate 17,297,034 downwards.
CTCTGGACCCTTGGGACTCAGACCTTTCGAAGGCCTAAGAGGGGCCGAAGCCAACTCGCAGAGGCCCGTTAGACGCTTTTAATTAAATGAGGCACCAACCGACGATTATCCCTGTACGCACTGGTTAAGCAAGTGCACCCAAGGACAACCCCCGGTTGGTGTAGGACTGTTGCAGGATATGGAAACAAAGATATTGGACTACGGGTTTGTGTGGTTAAAATGGACTGGTTACCTAGAACTATGGAAGGACTGTGGCCCCTGCCTGATCAATGTTTTATTGTACACGGATAAAATGGCAAAAAAATGCCATTATTATTATTATCTCCTCTTAAAAAGAGCACCTGCCATCCTATCTCTTCACCACCCTTGGTTGACTGGTAGAGAATGCCTAAGGCATTAAGTCCGCCTTTGTACCTTATTGTGCACGAGAAGTTTAAATGAATAAAATTAACATCTGAACCGATGTCAGCCCTATCTTAATTGCACCACACTACTTACATCGATACATCATTCTAACCAACAAAATCAAAGACCAGAATGCTAACTAAGAAGAATAAAATAAATAAATTAAGAGACGAGAAATCGCCTGTCAAACACCACTAAACAATTAAAAGGCGAGATTCCCAGAATCCGTTGACCAAATACCTACTTACAAATGAAAGTGCGCATTATCTACCAATCATCATACAAGAAGCGTAACCACTTGCATCATCTTCTTGCATCCCACTATGTAACAATCTATCTCTGCCTCATCAAATCACATCGAAGTTGGGAATTAATTAACAACGACGGCCAACTCAGACCGTCTGGCAAACAGAAACTAAGTCAAAATTGGCACGTCTTATCTGGCATCTAGCTGGTACATATATTGGTTATGACATGGGTTAGAAACAGTATTAACTGCTTTAGAGAGAAGCTTGGTTGAGACGAGTTACTCGATGCTGCATAAAATCGAATGAGGTCACGCGAAAAACGAACAAAAAAGGTAATTTGATCAATATTCATTCAATTACCGAAGCAATTTTAACAATAGGACATGACGTAAAAACTATACTTGCATGTCAAATGCATTGCATTGTTATTACTCATAAATCAGTCACGTACTAATCTTTCAATCAACAAAACTGTTTAATCGATTCAAGTCTGGTCGATTATTATCCACCGATTATTTAGTTGTATAAATTATAATCGACTATCTATCTCCTCCTCCATTGTAAGTTCGTAGTTGGACGTAAGTCGATCCACATCCTACGCTACGTAGGGACAGTAAAAGTTGGCGAACACACAGATAACATCAGATTTGATTTATGATTACTTGATTTATATGAATTAAAATGCTTTGTGAGTTGTGTTGTTAATTGCTGTGCTGTTAAATTAAGCCTCGGTTTTGGCATGCGCAACAATTTCAATGCATTTCTGTTTAAGACTGACTGATGAGTCCTATTTCTAGGTTTATTTATCGTTATATATAGGAGCAACATTCACAGACTAGCATTATCAAATTTATCACCATCAATTCTATCATGTATCTCTAGTCTTATACTTTCTAATCTCCATATTGTTAGTAGACACAAAACGGTAAGATTTTTGATGATTAAGAGGATCTGTGCAAAACCTTATTTCGAGAAAGACGTCGAAAAGATCATCTTTATCAAGATTTAAATGAATCATGATAATTTGCGACCAAGAGAAAATAAATATAGGAGGTATAAAAGACGAGAGAGGTACCTATAATGTCGTACTTGTTGACGCTACCAAGCCTTCACGTCATTGGAATTTCCGCAATCTGCGACTGCATTTAATGAATACAGAACGTCTCTGGTCATACGACTATACTGTATGCTTAGCCAATAGATTGAAAATAGACATCAGGAAGCTTAACAATAGGTACTGAGAGGAGGGACGCCCGACCACAAACACTAAAAAGTTAGTTTAGATTTAGAAAATTGTTACCTTACCGCCACTTTGATATTAACAAATACTTCTTTAACTACACTATTATACCACTGGAAGGTAAAATTATTTGAACTGACTCGAAAACTTTCGCGAATAATTATAACTCAGACCCGGACAGTAGCCAAACTATCCCGCGCAAATATGCACGCAAAACTAAACTCGAAACTCTAAACAGCATCTCTATTGCGAATGATATCGCCAATTACAATAGGGACCCTAAATCAGGCGGTTCCACCATAAATTAGATTTCAGACAAATTCAAAAACAGTAGGAGATGGTAGCACAACTTAGGGTCTTTGTTCGGGATCGGCGTCAGCTAAACAGAAGGTGAGCGCCTTTGTGTCGGCAGTTGTAAATTTTATGAAAAGTGAAATTCCTTTTGAATGCCTCTTCGACTCATAAATAATCCCCGAACAGTAGGCTGGGTATTGTTTCTGGCACTTATTGTTTCTCATCAATGCGCACGTGGAGCGAAAGTGTTTTTGCAAATTGTCGAATCTATTTTCGCTACCTGAGTTCACGTAATGTATATTGTGCAAATTCTACGTTGACACAGGAATTGGCTCTCGCTTTCGACGCTATATAAATCAAAAAAGAGTTCTTGGTAATACGAGCCTATTGTGATATTTTACCTATATTAAAGAAACAGCAGATAGATAATAATTTGGTAATTTTGTTTTTGTAACTGAGTTTGATGTCTATGTTGAAAAGTGCTATTGTGGCGGGTTTGATTTAAACTAATATACAGGGTGGCCCGTCAAACGACGTCCAAAGCAAAGTTTTAGAAGCCTCTATCTAAGGGCACCGTGTGGTGCCGGACGTAAAGAATAGCACCATCCTATTTCCTCCCATGGGTGTCGTAAAAGGCGACTAAGGGACTTCCTAGAGAATGGGCAGCAGCGTTCTCTATGCATTTTTGCAAGCGTGGCGATTATGGCAAACCCCCCCCAATTGGGGGAGGCTTATGTCCAGCAGTGGACGTCTTTCGGCTGAAATGATGATGATGATGATGAAGGGCTTCCCGAAACACCCCCATGTATGTTCAGTGATTATTTGTTTAGAAGGTAGACGGTTTCTAATATTTTTAAGGAAATTCTTACTTCAGACTCTTTTATTTTTCTCATTTTTACACTCTCAGTCGCATTTTTTGTAAATATTTTTTTAAATGATTAATTCTTAAATTATGGTCTAAGATTGATAAAGATGCTGTCTGTTTAAATATCACCCAAAGTGACTACAATTTAGCACAAAGGGAACATTTTTGCCCTACCTACCATGTTCAAACTCCAATTTCTCCAAATAATGTACCGTAATGTAATATACCTACTGGTTATATTGCTTTGGACGCAGAGGATCCGTGGAAGTTTTTAAAATTATTTTGGAGTTATTGCCACCCTTCTTTTTTGTCTTTTTTTTATGACTGATAATCTAGAACGAATCTTGTCTTCTCCCTTTGAGCTAAATTGAAGTCACTTTGGGTGATTTTCAAGACAGACAGTGTTTTCATCAATCGTAGACCATTAATTAAGAATTTATTATTAAAAAAAACTATTTACAAAAAATGCGACAGACAGAAAAATAAAAAAGTCTGAAGTCAAGTGAGAATTTCTCTAAAAATATTTAAAACCGTCTAGCTCCTTAACTATAAATAATCGCTGCACATACATGAAGGTGTTTCGGAAAGCCCTTGAAAGGCTTCTAAAATTGTGTTTTGGACCTCGATTCACGTGCCACCCTGTATAATATTATAAAGAGGTGAGTTTGTATGTAGGGGATAATCTTCGGAATTACTGACCAGATTCCGAAAATTCTTTCACTAATGGGAAGCTACAGTATTGCAAACTGTCATAGGATATACAGGTTGGATTTTTAGATGGGGCAGTAAGGGTAGGTACCTTATCCGTCGTAGTTACATAAAAACGGATTCAGCTAGGGGACAGTCTATAATTTTCTAAGAAATTTTGATCCCCATTCACAGATTAAAAAAAAATACGGTCAGCAAGAAAATGGACGATTTTCACAAAAAGTTTTTTTGATGCCAATCGATCGTGTTTCTTATAAGAAATAAAACATTATATCAGGGCAATTACTGAGGTTTGAGTACTTGAAAAGTCAGAAATCGCAAAAAAACTTTTCCCTTAAATTTCGTAGGAAATAAGACTCCCAACATACTTTTTTATGATGGATAGACTGGCCACTACAAAAGCCAGAAATCGCAAAAAACTTTAACCATACCTACATTTCGTAAACCTCAGTTTTTCTAATAGAGTTTTTTGATCCTTATAAGAAACAGGATCGATTGACATCAAAAAAGTTTTTGTGAAAATGGCTAATTTTTTTGTTTAACGTACATTTTTTTTCAAAATCTGTCAATGTGGATCAAAATTTCTCTAAAAAATAAGAACAGTCTCCTAAAACCGTTTTCCTTTAGCTATGACGGTTAATGTACCTGCCCTTACTGCCCCATCTCAAAAATCCACCCTGTATAGGTCGCGGACAGAACCTAGAAATAATAAGAGGGTCTGCCATAGTAGCTCTACCAAAACCTAACGGCTAAGTCATTAAAGGCGAGACAGGTAACTAAAGAGAAAGAAGTTACGCTTACCAAATTGACTTCGCATCCAGGGGTATAGTGGGCTGGGCAGCGAGGCGTTGGTGTTTGGCGGGGGCTGTTGTGGGGGCGGCTGTTGCGCATGCATGGACTGCTGGTGCATGGGCGGCATCTGCGTCTGATGCTGCATGTCGTCCACGGGGTACATGAGGTGCTGCTGGTGCGGCACGCCATGCTGCACCATGTGCTGCTGTGGATGCATATGGTGCGGCATCTGCTGCGCCTGCTCCAGCGGCGGGCTGCCCGGCACGCCCCCTGCCGTCGCCGCCGCCGCCTGTAGTTTACACGACGTGTACACCGCTGGCGTCGGTGGCTGGTGACCGTTAGGCCCGTACCCGTCCGCCGCCTTTGGACCCATGTGCCCCATCTGTGACGGACTTTCCGGCCGGTAGCCATTTTGCTCCATCTGTTGGTAATACCCCAGCCTGTCGTAAGGCGGAAACCTGGGGTAGGGCATGCCGGGTGCCGGCTGCGCGGGGTAGTGGTGCTGCGCCGGCCTGAGCTGCTGGTCACAGCCCTCCATCTCGTGGCCTTGCTGCGGCACTGCGCCGTAGTGCGCGTGCGCCTGCTGGTGCTCATGGCCGCCGCCGTTCCTCATGTCGGGCATGTAGGCGTTAGAGAAATAGGTCATGCTATCGCAGTTGTTGGCGCTCATCGCGGGCCCGCAGCCCGCGCGGCTCGCGTCCGTATCTTCCGTCGCAGATTCTCGGCCCCTCGGGCCGACACTACCTATCACAGTTTAGTCACTACACAAACACTTCGGATTCCATTCACTACACGACAGCTATCGGTCTCACTGATGGACTGCTCGGTGTTGACGGACGGTGTCTCCTCATCTGATTCTTCCTCGAATCTGAAAAGAGAGGTTGATGCACTTAATAAATCTATAATTAAATTGCCAATGGTCAGGTAAGAAAGCGACTATCGGTCGATCGTGTTTGTGTTGGCGAGCTCACAGTTAGCTGCGCCAGAGCCATGGCGCGCCGTCGCCGACCTGACTGACAGACTGACACGTGTCCTAAAGCTGGGACACACACGAAGTCATAAAACCTCATGTTCCGAGTAAAACGCCTATTAGCTACAACCTGTCTGCGATACGGGCCCCCGTTCGCCGGAGATAACTAAGCGGCGCATTCTTAAACGCGATTCATATTTGGAATCTGTCTTTGTCTGGCTGAAGGAAGTGGTTCCTGAGAAGCGAGACGGCAGATGGAATAGTGTCACGTCTCGAGATCGACATGTGGCTGACCCGCCGTCATACCCTCGACATTTCCCAGCAGTTGATGGAGCATGAGTGACAACCGCGCCGCCGCCCGACGATATAACTTTACACGGACGTTAATTTGTGCGCCGAGGGACAAGTGTCACAGAAACCACCGTGTTATCGCCGAATCTCGCTCTACTGGTTTAACATAGAGAATTTATTGCGTACTTAATACGACAGCTACTAGAATTTACCAAGTAGCCAACAAGATGGAACAAAAAATTCAATTAAGCAAATAAAAAACGAGTATAATTTTAGAGTTAAGACGACTTCAAACGTGCGCTTGCGTCATATTTTGCTTAATTTATGGTAAGCTATTGTAAGAGGTAGCTACTGCCTACAACTTTAAATTCGGAATAGTTAACGACGTTACAAAGTCACGTCGGAATATTTTTGATATGGTTTGTTAAAATCATATACTGAGTAAAAAATCCTTGCAGCAGAAGTGCCGCCCCTTAGGGCCGGCACAAGTTATTTAAAACCAAAAGCTCAAGCCTCATTAGCGACAGTTAATGATGGCGGCGACTCCGAGACAATATGCTACTCGCAGATGCTACTGTTTTGTTGTGTAACAAACATTGGCATGGGAACATGTAATATTATTATCTGCTGCTAAAATTATCAGCTGAACCATCCAGACATACCAAAACCATATTTCATTTCCTTAACGAGTTCCATCAGTACAAAATAGCATCCATTTTATTCCAGATTCGGTTTCTCTCTGTTGATGACACATGAAATCGTGAAAATCCTAAGGACAATACATAACAGCGTTAATTAATTTTGAAGCGAGCGTGAACTGAACGTAGGTACAACAATTGAAAGGCAGGCCTACTCGGAAAATTTGCATGTACAGGGCTGGACAATTTAAATTTACGATTTCGCCGCCCCCAGCGGCGCGACCCTCGCTTTTTTTTAATTTTCAATTTTCATTTGAATTCCAACAACTAACTCTCGCCCTATAGATGTAAATACATGTAGAAGTAGAACTGATTTATGAGGTTTTATTCGCTAAGATCTTATTTCGCATAGTGCTTAGAGTCTCAAGTTAGCCGGTTATTATATCGCCTGTTGTAGATAACCAATAATTATGCTAGTTGAGAACGAACAATTACGTCCACATAGACTATGTTAAGCTCTAGATACGGTTATTCTCCTTTAATTGCTTTAGACTTAAAACAGCTCTTTTAAAAGCTAAGCTCGTGCAATCAGTGCATAAGAATGTCGGACAAAAAAATGGCAAATTAAGTGTGCATATTAAGGAACTTACTTCAAAGTAAGTTTTAACATAATTGAGCGAAATAACTTTTAAAATTACATGTGTAATAATTATAACAGTATCTTATAGTCACGGCTCAATCTGTAGTGCACGTACGGCTAATGTTCTAGCCGACAATTACGATCAAGATAAAAATCTTCAACCCTGAACGTTCAAGGAATATCTTTAAGCTGACCGACGTCGAAATTAAGTCTCACGTGCTTTTGATAATTTGATAACGGACGTCTACGGTTTGATTTATTTCTCGAATAACTGGTTTGTGAGTCAGCCGAGGTTCATTCTCATGCCCCTTGCTTCTAAGTAAAGATGGATATGTAATTAGGTGTGTGTCAAAATGTTTAAGAATGGTTTCTGGGTAAATTCTTGGAAAATTCTATTTGAAGATAGATGTTGAGAAGAAGAGGTTACAGCCTTAAGATTTGAGACCGGTTTACTTTTGGAAGTTTAGAGAATCTCTATTAAAACAGAAATCGTGAGAAAACAGACGATTTCGTTAAGTGTCATTAAAAACAACTAAGTATTCGTTCTTTTGTGACAACATTCGTTGTTAATGTTTCGAATGTTAAAGGTACATCAAAGCAGACAAACATTAGGAATGTCAGACGCATTCCAAACTGTCTTATCCGATTATTAAAAGCACAAGAGCTATACCCAAAGTCTCAAATTCAGATAATTTATGTAAACAACGGGGATAACATATAAAAAAAGAGGTTTCATTTTCTTTTAAGAACTAAAAATTAAAAAATAATTACGGTATGATTATTTTTTGATTATTATTTCTTAAATTCAGTAGGTACAGACGCCAGCAGGTCAAGCTACCCGAAACTGTCAAATTTTCGCAATCAACTTTGAACCTTATACTGTTGTGATAAAGTTGAAAATCTAATAAAGAAATTTGACAGATTGTAGTAGCTTGATGTGCTGGTGTCTGTACTTAAAAGAAAATGGAAACTTTTTTTTCGCCATTTTATGTGAATTACCATTACGAAGATATTTTTTTTTGATATGTTATCCCCTTTGTTTACATACATTATCTGAATTTGAAACTTTGGGTTTAGCTGACGTCAAATGCGTGTTAACATTATTATTTGCTCACAAAATTCATCATGAATAAGTTTTATATTTACTAAAATAATACCACCGGAGATATTGGCCACAGATACAAGCCCTGATACAAACGTAAAAATGATTGAAACCCTCTTTCAAAGACATATAAACGTCGAAATTTTTATATAAAAATAATGTTTCTAGATTAACGATTCTATTGAATTAATATCCAAAATACGAACAGAACTATATTTTTAAACAATTTCATTGAAGAACTAACGTGTAAATCACTCGGAAATGTTTTAATCATACGTTAAAACTGCGAAATATTCGATGGGCCATCTCGCGTCTTGTTTTATAACAGTCATACAATAAATCATACAAAAATACATCGTCTAATAGACTAGAGACCAAATTAAAAAGAAAATTAATAACGTTTCGCGACCACAAGTCGGCAGCTGTTAATCAAGACACGATCAAAGGATGCGTATTTTTGGAAAATTCTCAACGCGTGTATTTATCATTTCTACTATTTGTCAATTAGAGAGCTATTGTGGGAACAACGTATTTTGATTTATACACCCTGTATCGGTTTAATGCGACAGTACGCAAGAAAAGTTGCTCCACCTTATTTTATTGCACTGTTTTCAGTTCCGGGAAATCGCTCCCATCTATCTCAATAAAATCTCATTGTTGACGTCGATTTACATAGAATCGTTCGCGCGAAGTTTTTTTTAAACCTATTTTATGGTACTTTTAATTTAAAATATAACAGCGTTAGATGATAGGACTGATGGCGTCTATCGTTGTTTGTTAAGTAATTAAAGTGATTTAAACAAAATTTGTGTCATCGTGTAGGATCACACTCACAAATTTTTATAATGCAGTGGTATCGTTTAATAGGTGTGTGATAAATATCATGAAAAACGTTGAAACAAACACAATGTGTCGTCATAAATGCGGAAGTTATATTTTTCTAGATTGACAACGTATTTTTTTATTTAGTATATTTTATTTATAAGTACCTCTTTTTGTTTTTCAGGAAAATGTGGCGAAGTAGAGCACATTCCATGGCGGGACCAGTATGAGGATGCTAAGTCACAAGAAGGGAATTTTTCATTACCCGTTTCTTTGGATCAATATGGATGTCAGTTTAATTTCTGCCACCAAAACTTCTCTTTTAAGGTCAACAACAAAACAGCTTTTGAAGTTATTTTTGATTCTCAAAGACAGAATCTGCGAACATCCTTTTGTGAATGTGTATTACTAATTAGTAGGTACCTACTGAGATTGTGTAAGTAGGTACATATAAGAACATTAAAGATTGCAGATAAATGAATTGTTGATTCATGTTTGTTCGTTTTGCTCACGCCTCTGATAGCTTTGCAACGCCAGACGATACCAACTCGAGATATTGGCACCGTTTGAGTCCTAATTGCAATGTTTTTAGATTGGTATATCTTGTATCAATATTGTTGAAAGTAACACGAGTTTAATATTAAGAAATGAAGTAAGTTTCTTTAGTCACAAACCGACTTTTTTATTTGAGTCCTGTATCTTATCTGCAGTAGGTAGGTGATTAGGTATTATTAGAGTATTTTGCTTCTATTCTTGTTTAATATCATCTTTATAATAATAATAATTAAATAAATAAATAAATTTGAAGTATCTGTTTGTAATGTCAAAAAAAAAAAATATTTTACCTATTAAAATGTATAATTAGGTAAATTATATTTATAATTATTTTTATGTTTTTTTTTTTTTTTACTAAATGCATAAGAAAGTGTATCCGGTAAATATAACAAACAACCAAAAAAATATTGTCTGTCTGTTTTTTCCGGCTAATGTTCGAAACCGTTAGACTGATTTTGACTGGATGTTCACTGGCAGATAGCTGATTTTATAAAGAGTAACTTAGGCTACTTTTATTTTAGAAAAAGCGACGCGGGCGAAGCCGCGGGCAACAGCTATTCGAATAATAAATTATGTCGAGGCAGCATCTTCAATCTTTCTATACGTACGTATAGTACATACCTATCTGAATTAGTTTTGTTGTTTTCAAGCTTCAGGTTGTCATGAACATTGTTTTTATTTTTTAGAGTTCCGAAAGAATAAAACGGAACCCGTAGAGGACTTCAGAATCACTTGTGTGTCTGACTGTCTGTCCGTCTGTCACAGCCAATTTGCTCCGAATCTAATGGACCGGTTAATTTCTGAAACCCAAACATGGATGTGTAACGAAAATAAAGGAATTTTGAATTTGGTGATCGCTTTTGAAAAAAAAAAAAGATTTGCATTCTTTAGGTAGGTACCGTGTAACATTATCAAATGAAAAAGCTTACTGTGAGGATCTTATTTTTTTATTATTAATTTTAAAATTAATAGTCTAGAGTTATTTAAGAAAATAGATGAAAATTTACCATATCTCCTCTATCTATATATCATATCCGAAACTTCTGAACCTAAAATAAAATAAAAAAAATCAAATAATAATTCTATACTTACAGAAAAACCTATAAGAAGTCTATGGTCTTAAAATATAATGGTAAATCTGTCAATATCGTGCGAACAAAATTTCATTTGCAGTTGTAATGTACCTATGGGAGAAATGTCAACTACAATGTTAAGTTTGCAGTGTCTCACATTTTTTCCTACACCATAACTTTTATTACGAAGTACTAAATCTCGTTTTAAAACAGGTAGTTCAATTAATTACATGTCATATGCATATTAGTTGCACCACCACTTTCTAAGGAGCGCAGTGGTCGCACCATTTATTAAACATGGCTGACCATTAATCTGCCGGTGGCTCCCTCTGATGTTCTTATTATTGTGTTGTGTTAAATTAATCCTTTAATTAGGTAGACACCTTGTTTTGCAATCGAAATTATAAAGGAAATTGGACAAGCTGTTGTTCCTTTTTAGTTGAGTACTTACTGAGTGAGTGTTCTGAAATGACTGAATGATATTTTTTTTTTTTTATAAATAATAATATAGTAATATTTAATATTCTTGTCTTTTTTACCATAAATGCTATGTATATGCTAATAATAAAAACTACGTACGAATACTCTTTCGCCTTATTTAGGTACTTACTTAGGTATTGGAACAAACACTGTTTTTATTACACTAGTTTTCGTAATTTTCTTAAGGGGCCGTGCACGAAATCGACTGATTTTGATCAATTTTGTTCTTTGTGAGAAAGGGAAAAATAATTTAAACAAAATTATTTGTGATTTGAAAAGTCTTGTTCTTTGTTTTGCATGTAGCTGAAAGGGATTTTTCAAATAAATTAAGTATTCACGGTAAATCACTCATATTCGCAACAAGTTTTCCGAAAAATGACGCAAGAGTGACATTTGATCATCATTCTACAAGAAACTTCTTTTGATTTTAAACATTAAAAAATATCATCAACATCATTATATGGTCTACTTGCATGTGGCTGAACCACTTTTTTCAATTTCCATACAAAATATAGCGGAAAAATAATATTGAAAATACCTTTTTTTTGTTTTAAACCCCGTCAGTAATATATTATTTTTCCTATTATATAACTAATCATATCAAGAAATTTAAAAATCACAAATTAATCTTCAGCTATCCTTGAAATATAGTTAATCAAAATTTTATTTAATGATTATACAATATCTTCATTAAGTAAATCAACGGCAAAATAAACTATATTTTGGAGAACACAAAAATAATGAAACTATTAACAGCTGCTGTGACTAACACGAATGGTTTAGCACCATGAAAACTGTACTTTTGTAGTAACACAGATTTAATGTTTCGATTATGTCAAGTTTTCTCACAATTAAATAAGAAATTGACAAAAGAGAGTTTTTATTCGTGCACGGAGCCTTAAAAAAGAAAATTACAAAAACTAGTGGAATAAATAAAATAAGTAATCAGATTGTATTGCTTCTTGGCAGAGTAAATTCGCCTGAACAATTTTCCCTTTGAAAACACGCATACACGCACGTGAAAATACTGAAAAATACCTGAAATTTCATTACATTTCACCAAAAAAATCATTATTAACCCTAAAACACGTCATATTCCCCGATGTGACATTAAAAGTCCTCTCTGTATTGAAAAACAGGCCCATTTTTCCACGAAAACTCCTCCCAACTCCCCCTGGCGTAAATCCGGGCCACTAAGCGTACCCTGAGTGAATAGCTATGTTCCTGCTAATTATGCCAACCAACTTCTAAATTTAATCAGACAACTTGTGTAATTTTCGCGGTGGGTCCATAATTTTTCATGACGCCGTCGGGATGGGAGGTGCTGTGATTACCACGTTAGTAAGTATGTCACTGTTTACCCCGACGTGTGGAGGGTTAAATAGCAGGAAAAGTGAAAAGCGAGTTAATTATACCTTATTATGTATTATATGAAACTTTAATGGAGTCAAATTCTAGAATAGAAATTTGTTCTCCCAAAAGAGAACAAAGACACTGACAGGGCCTTTGCGAAAAACAATGAGTGAATTTGCATTTGGTGACTTTCGCTCTGAGGGAGACTAAGTTTCTAGGCTACAATTTTTAGAGGGCAAACTGAGAATACTCTTAAGCATGTGGAAGCTCAAACAATAATAATAAATCTAGACCTAACCAAAGCACGAAGGTATAATCAAATAGGTAATGAGTGTGATAATCGCCTCAGTTGATAATGTGTTCATAATCATAACGTTTCTAAGGTAGTTCAATTAGAAATGCCTTGCTTACTTGCACACGAAGCATTTATGCAATTATCTAGCTGTATAATCTGTGCCCTGTTAGTAGATTGCTATCTGTGGCTACTGTTTCGCACTAGTAGTATCATGTCATTTAATTTATGTCACGTCGTGCCGTGGCCGCGCATAAAAGCAGTGTTTCGCGTCAGCGTCAGTGCTACGCAGTTTTTGCATGAATTTGATTAATGGCTAGGTAGTTTAGGGAACTAGGAAAGTCATTTTTATCCACATTTGCTTTTTCTATATGAAAATCTACGCATTTACGAAGAATTCCAAATTTTTTACCTAATAAATTTTGGTGGTTTGGACAAGGACAACGATTTTTTTCTCGTTTTGGGATAAAATTTCTAGGTTTGGTGTATATGTTACCGGCCAAACCCGATTTCAGGCCAAACTAGTTTGTCCTAGGCCAAACCCTCCCTACACGCGATTGGACAAACCAGTATAGCCTAGGCCAAACTCCACCTGCGCTAAGATAGATCGACGGAGCCCCGCTTGGCGGGGCTCCTATTTCTGGGTGGTTTAAAAAAAAAACTATACTACGAGTCGGTACTCTGAGTCGGGGTGTTAAGCAAAATAGTTAGGATAAACCGGTTTGGCTTAGGACAAACTAGTTTGGCCTGAAAACGGGTTTGGCCGGTAACATATATACGAAACAATCGTTCATCTTCTTTTGCAATTTGCTCTTAGTAACTACATAGTACTTACCTACCTATGAACTGACATGATATTTATGAGCTTGAGTAGCAAATTCTCTAAGAGCAAATTGCAAAAGAAGTTGAACGATTTTTAAGATATCTACAGACTCGTTTCGATTTACCCAAACAAAAATGTAAATGTAGATCTATCATCAAATCTTCTGTTTGCTTCCTAGCGAAAGGAAACAGGTAATCCATGTTTAAAAACCTAATGCAAATTATATTTCTCCATACTATGTTCAACAACGGAAGTTTTGACTTGCGGTGAACCTATTAAAATAAATAAGTAAATAACGTAACACCACTTAACCTTTGTAATGTCAGCAGTACGTTATAAATTGTATGGATAGATATGAATCTGATGAATTGCGATATAAATGTCATAAGTAATTCATAAATAAATACGACGACGTTTTGTGTAAATGTTAACAAATCGGTGAGGTGATAAATCGATGGTTTATTTTAGAGTTTTGCGATTTTTAGGAAATTTGAACATTCTGTTTATGAGTTTCTAGTGAATTAAACTGAGGCATTTTAGAGCCTAACGATAATAAAGTTATCTAGTCATCATCCCTACTTGCAGATTCTAAAAGATAATATGAACCGCAGATTTTTCAGCCAGGGCTCGGAAACGTTATTTAAAATAACGTTTTTAAAACGTTTCTCATATTTCTTTTTTTTTGTACAACATTTTGTTCGGAATGAAAACGAAATGAGACCGTTTTCAAAAACCGGTTTATTCCGCAGGCGCAGCCGGGGCGTGCGCCGACAAGCATGAACTTTTTTTAGTTAAATTGTACCTTATCTTCATTTCATTACATCATAGATTCCAATGCGCTTGCCATTTACGTATTGATTAGGGTTGTGTTGCGAGTTTCCTATCGATCAACCATAAAATGGAAAAAAACGGTTGAAACGTTTTATTAAGCGAGAACGATATAAATTTTGTTCTTCTTCAAAAACGTTTTTATAATGTTCCGTTTGAACGTAACCGAAACAAATCGTTTCTTAGGTTTTTACGACGAAACCGTTTCGAAAAATATACTGTTATCCGAGCCTTGCTATGCTATTCTGTAACTAAGGTTAGGTGAGCGTGAAGTGAGCTGTCAATAGTGTCAATCTCAAGCATCAGTTGAAATGACAGGGTCACTTCAATCTCACTTCACCATTACTCTATTTATTATAACATTAGGCAAATAACTGTTCTCACCCTTTCGTTATTTCGATGTAAACGTTTAATAAACTCCGTTATTTCACGATAAATACAAAGCACTGTAATCTATTTACCATTTACATTAAAAAATAACTTTAAAGTGCAGTAATTTCAAGAATATTACACAATAACTGTCGTTATTTAGCCGTTATTTGTCTAATGTAAATGGAGTATAAGTTAACACCGTGAGATTTTTACAGAATAGCTTTACTGTTTTTAGCGCAGAATTATGAATTACTGAAAAGGTCTTTTCACCTCTTTCAGTGGTACTTTTGGGGTGTGTTTTTTCTTTACTTTTTGGAGTATGGTATTTTTATGGTGTACATAATAAAGAGTATTCTATCTATCTATCTATCTGTATCAAAGAAATGTTACAGTATTTTCCATTTCAACTCAAAACTTTATTGATGATAATTATCTTCGAAACTATGCATTTTTGGACCACATAATCTAGGACATTTTGTATTCTTTTTACTTATAGAATACTAGCTTTTGCCCGCGGCTCTGCCCGCGTGGATGTCGGTTACTGCGTAAAAAAGTAGCCTATGTCCTTCTCCATATCCCAGGCTATATCCCTGCCAAATTTAATGACGATCGGTTCAGCGGTTTAGGCGTGAAAATGTAACATACAGACAGACAGACAGACAGAGTTACTTTCACATTTATAATATTAGTATGGATGGATAACCATATAGGTAAGTAGTTATGGGATACGAAAAAAAAAACACGCTGTATTAAAATGTTAAGTTGTAAATTGGGGGTAATATTGGGTTATTTGTAACGTTACAATATCCTTTAAAATCATTCAGATTATGATTGATATTGTTTTACGCAATTTAGTGCTTGTCATACACGCACGCCAGTTGCGAGTTTGCGAGTAGGTACCACGCACTTGACCTTTCTGAAATCTAGGTATGTAGATACTTAATCAGTAGTATAGTCAGTATTTACCATCTACCCACATTTAATTACATCTACCAATATACCTACAAAACGATGCAAATAGTCCCACATCACCGATTACGGGGTACAGTAAGCTGGAATCTGTTAATCAAAGTGAACGCTATCAATTACTGGCATCGCAATCAAAATGTCTGGCATTCCGCTGGGTTCGGGGGCAGCATCAAACGTCTGGATGTTGAGTGGTCGTCGTGTCGATTAAGTGGAGATTATATCGATAAAATTAGTAGATAGTATCGATATCGATGTGTGTCAGCTGAGATTGGCAACGGTTATTTAAATTAAAAACAAATGAATGAGATTTATTTAATTTAAATGTAGACATGTTAGTAAAATGTTTTGAGTTTTTTAATTGTTTTATTTATGTAAGTTTGTAGGTATATAATTAAACAATTATGTACTATGACGTGTATGTAAATATGTAAGATGGCCACAAAATAAATAACAGGAAATGGAAATCAAGGACGTCAAGCTTCCACATATATATATTTTTTTTTTCTAATAATAGATTATTGAAAAGTCATGGAATTTCTTAAACGTTTTATGAGTGACTATAAATAATTTGATACTTAGGTAGGTATATCAAAATTCAGTGAATGTCAAAATAAATAAATGTCTAGCTGCAATTTCCACTTAATTACTGATAAATATTTATCAAGTAGATAGGTAATTCATAGGTATTTCAATGGAAATTTTTAATTGAATTACTAATTACACTCAATTTAATTTGCACTATAATTAATTACTGACTTAAAAAATTATTACCATAACATAAGTCATCGGTAAATACGGGACAGAGTTGAATCGAAGCCCGCAATGTTTCATTGTAGTTCCGAATTCGGCCGCTGCGGCGCTGCGGTCGCCGAGTTATACCCGTTTAATTAACATTGCTATCATACCGGCTAATTGTTATATCGCGCAAAGCTGATTTATGGCGAGATACAAACGCCGACACCTTTGTAATTGCTACACGTGATTCAAACATTGCATGCATACGTACGAACAATAGGAGCGGGGGTGAGATGTTATGACAATAAGTAGGCGGTACTGATTTTCAATTTATCGCATTCATTGTAATTATAGCTTCCAACTTGTTACATTAGTATACAAAACAGTTTTCTATTTATTTATTTATTTATTTTTTATAAAAAGTTGAAAGGTTACTTTGTTAATTTGAATAAACTGTTAACAACACCATCTGTGTATCGAATTATGCATTATTAACTCAACGCCATCTGTATTTTTTGTAATGAACTACCATCAATGGCAGTGAACTACTTCCAAGTTCAAAATTACATTCATCCAGAGATCCTTGTCGGAAATGTTATTTTACAGACGTCATGTTATCTATATAGAAATTAAAAATAAAGTGTAAATTGAGCAACAGCAATAGTTTAAATGGGAAAGCGACTGTCTATAAACTCTATTAAAATTCCTATCACGGTCGTTTTCCCGCTACATTGAATAATTCGAGACGCATTCTGAATAATCAGCGTTTCCCTTTCTCTAAGTTTACCTATTGGAGGAAACTGTGTTAAAAGGTTACACATGTTTAGTCATTGACTCATTTTGTACTTTTTTACTTTTTCGTTAATTAATCATTTATACCCAAAGTCTCTAATTCAGATATTTTATGTAAACAAAGTAAAGTCAAGAAATGTCACTGTCAAAATAACTGGACAGTGGTACAAAACATTTTTTATTTTTGTTTTTCTAAATAATCATCTATGAAATTAAAGTGAATTAATTACAAGAAATAGGCAAACAAAATACCGTTGCCAAACAATGTTTTATGTAGTGCGTCGGAGATACGGCCTATGATCGTCATAATCAGCCCTTTTAAGTTCACTGCTAGACGTAGGCCTCCCAAAATCGATTTCCACTCGAAACAGCTTACAGCCTTTTTCATCAATTATATGCTACATATATTATGAATCTATGAATGAAAGTTGTAATATTAGTGTTGTTGAAGATGTAAAAAATAAGAAAATGTTTGGATCTCCTGCATTGTTACCAGTATCATAAAATATTTGATACCAGAAAATCTCCCCTTTTTAATAACTTTGTTTAAAACCGAAAATTTATAAAAATAATTACGGTATGATTATTTTATTAATTATTATTTCTTAAATTCAGTACGTAAAAGAAAATGGAACCTTTTTTTTTCGCCATTTTTTCATTTTGTTTACATAAATGATCTGAATTTGAGACTTCGGGTATAGTTGGAGATTATCTTATCTTGTGATGCTGTATTTTTTTTTTTTAAGTTATTACCTAAATTATTTTTATAGAATAAAATATCGTGTTAATTCATCAGTTCATTCAATGGGCAATAAATTTAGGTATATTTCACAGAAACTTTATATTTTTTTTTTTTCAGCCTACCTTGAAAGTGACGTGCGTAAAAAATATTTTACACGTATTCCAAAAAACATTTATCATAACCATGTCATCGAAACAGTAAATCGCGGCTTTACATTAAATGTAACAGAAATGTAAACGGAAACGTGGCATGGCAGGCGGGTTAATTTACGCGCAGCGGCTGCCCTGGGCGGGCGGTATCTGAGAGTTTCCGCCCTGGCGCCGGTAGCGATGAAAATCATTCATCAAGCTTCGGTCGCAGCACGCTCCTCTCAATAACGTTCCTTTGTGAGATCTATGGGGTACCTAATACCGCTTTGGAATTGAGTTTTCATTCCTTGTTAGTTTGAAGAATGAATGACTGGGAGTAAATAGTAAGTCCTAGAAATTACATAAATAATCAGTACTAATCGTTTTGTTTTTATGTTTTTCATTTCTGTGATGATTGTTGTACTATATAAATAGGTTGATATCATGATCATAACTTTCTAGTACGAATGCCATATTTACAGTCCAGGGTTCTCAAGTCAAACCAAATGTTCAATGTAGGTACTTAAACATTTAGTTTGACTTGTAATGGTAAACAATTAGGTATGTAGTTTACACGTATCTAAGGAACTGTGGCAGCTGCTGACTGCTACTGAAATAATGATGGCTGAATATGATTGAGAAAGTAAGTACCCTTGGAGTGGGAACAGTTAGGTATTTTAATATGAAATTATTAGGTATTACTATTTTCAGTTGCTACTGTGGTACGCATTTTACATTAATAGCAGTTTAATAATATGCGAACTTATTTGTGTAATAAACACACGTCATATTGTTGGCAATAATCTTATGTAGTCATAAATCTTTTCATACATAAATTAAGTCTATATTTTGCTAAATACCTTCACGCACTATTAATTTACACGCTGTCAACATTGACAAGGGTTAAGCTTTACGATTATGGAATTTAAATTCTCCCATACCAACCTGAATGTCCTTCCAATATTATATAAATACTAGCTGAGTTTACCGGTCCACTCACAATAATTTTTGGTAAGTTTTTCAGAGTGAAAAGTTCCAAAAAAAATCATATCTGTACTAAATTTTCTTTTACTTCAAAAATACAACTCTTTTTAATTTATTCAATAATAACTTTATCATTTATTCATTTATCTGTACTTCAATAACTACAACATAAGTTTTGCCAACAACACCATCTGTGAAAGTTGGTTCGAACTAA
The DNA here is from genome assembly GCA_947523025.1 of Dryobota labecula. NCBI lineage: Eukaryota > Metazoa > Arthropoda > Insecta > Lepidoptera > Noctuidae > Dryobota > Dryobota labecula. The sequence continues at coordinate 17,277,679 of OX383293.1, read as the reverse complement.
ATCAAGAGATAGTTAACTAAACTTTTAAAAACTCGTACACTGCTGACCTCTACCGGGGAGTAGTAGTATTACGTGGAGTCCTTGACTTCAACTTTCAATGGATTCGACTTGATGACAGATGGCATTAATGGATAGTTTGAAGAAAATATTTGTATTTATTTCTAAATGATTATAAAATTTTAATGACTCAGTAATATTTTAATCAACTTTACTTTTTGTTGCATAGCTATTCTGAAGAAAAATGCTGGCTGCTTATAGGACTTTTACAGGTACCTAATTGGTGAGTATCAAATTAATTCTTATAAGAAAAGTCTTATACCAACAAGAGAAACAGAATGATTAATAGGTAGTCAAATACAAACACATTTGTCTAAATATGTGGGTAATAATATTATCCAATAAGACTACTTAGGTACTTTATACTTTTATAAAGGAACACCTGTGACCACTGGCGTAACCTTCTGTTATTGTTAATTTGTAACAACTGTTTGAGCATTTGTGCACAATGCCTGTACCTAAATAATTACCTAGAAAATGGCGAATTAAAACTTTTGTTTCTTAAATCGTATAAGATTATTTCCGGTGAGTTTTACAAAATTGGAACACAGTGAGCCATAAAAACCTACCTACTAATAATAAATACATGACATACCTACCTATAAAATCAGCCTTTAATGTTCCTACTGCTGGGACGCATACCTCTTTGTGAGAGATGTAAAAACACTAGGTAGGTACGTTGCTTGCTACTAATTAGAAGATGAATGACATAAGCCTTTTATCTTGGTTTGATTTCCTATATCTACCTACATAACTGATTATATTATATATCTAATAATTATGCAGGTTGGTTCATAGGTATCTTAATTTTAAAGTAAGTATTTATTTTCTCTATGGTTCACACCAGAATTGGTACATTTAGCCGATACCTACCTAATCCCAAATAAAAATAAAAAAAACAAAGATTTCATTCTATCTAAATTCAAATTTTGAATTCCGAGACTCGATTTGAAAAAGGACGGCGGCGATAGGGATGGGATGAGCAACGCCGCGTCTGTCGAGATTTTTTGTGCGATTTTTTCGACGTTATTATTATGAGAAAAAATGCGGAGTCAGTAAAGCGGAACGTGGGGTGGGGGCATGACGAGGGTTCCCCGGTTTGATTGAAGCGAGGAGGTGGGGGGCGGGGCGGTGACGTCATGCTCTCATAATAGGCCGTGGCGTGCAGTGATGGCCGCCGTTTATCAAGAACGAGTATTAGTTCCCTGCACTTGGACTATTTCATTGTGACTGTTACTACGTCGTGATAATTACAAGAATGATGTAGGTATCTAAGATGTAAGGAATATTGTGTTTTGATTGAATTGAAGTCACAGTTCACGTGCTATTGGAATTGAAAATTTTATTTTATTAATATTGGCCAGCAAATGCAAACATGTTTAATGTTTATTTGAGAAGGTATTTGTCTTCTTTCGACTGCAGCATTGTATTGCTCAGCATTTCGCTATAAATAAGTAGACAGAAAGCAGAATGCACCGTTACGTATAAATAATACTGTTTTCAAACTGTTGTTTCCTTAAATAGAACAAATAACAAACATTATTTGTTGCACGTGGAGGTCGGTTTTATATCAAAACATGACCTGAAACTCGTGAGTGGCTTGATCGAGTGTGATTTCATCAGACCGTGTATCGACTGAATTACAGGCATAATTAAGTAAGGTAAAAAATGGAGTTGGCGTTTCAAAAATCAAGCATTAGCGTGCGTGAGGATGGGCGGAGCGGTGTTCGCGTGACGGTGCGCAGTTAGCGCGGGAACACCTCGCGCGTGGCACATCACTAGCAACGCCTATTGCCCGCCGGTTGTTGGCGGTTGGTCGCGGTTGCGTTTCAAAACGTTACCAACATAAAGTTTGTAACGTCTGTTTGATTGTGAAAGAAAACTAGGTAGGTATCAACTACATTATGCAACGCACTATGGCAACGCAGCAATGATGAAGAATTTGACAATATTGCACTCTGCCTTCTTTACCTAAGTGCTATCTTCGTTCCTAAGTACCTACGTTAAGTACGTTCTTAGTTCCTAAGTATATAATGTAGTATATAAGTTAGGTTTTATGGGCCTGTGTATTATTATAAATATTTGTATGCCGCTTTTAGCGGCGGATGTGTGGAACTTAATTGCACTAACCAACTTGTACCTACCATATCCGACGAATAAATGTCTTTCTTTCTTTCTTTCTTTCTTTCTTAATCTTAGTAAAATTGTAATATGGAAACAGTCCACTGTCCACAAAGCAGGATTACGCTCTAAGAAGAAGAGGAAGAAGAACATGCAATAAGTTTTTCAGTACTGCCGCCAATGACATGAACATGTCCCATACGTCAGTGAAAAGATAGTTAATAATAGGAACTTTGAAGTAATAAAAAAACATGCATTAATTCAGGCAACCCACGAAGCATCCACCAAATTAAATGATATCTGAATTTAAACACAAACAAAGGCATTGCTTAGGTAGCAATCAGACCTAATAATGGGTAACTTTTGTTTTTATTCTGCAACCAATTTCATGCAAGATAACCGTCAATCAAAAACCGAAATTAGAAACAAATGAATGACCTTTTATTTTCCTTTAACCTAACATGAATAAAAAATACGATTTTCATTGATCAAATCTAACTTACAATCGCTGAGAGATTCTCAAATAATATAGACAGATAATCAACCAACATTACAAACAAATTAACATAGAAAATAAGTAGGTATGGCAACACGTAGTGCTATTCGAAATCACCTAATCGATTGGTAACAGATGTAGTTCCATATTGAACTATGTAAATAAAATTACAAAACTATAAGACTTATTACGAGTTACTGTTTGTTCAATTGGTAAATGACATTGACGGGTAGTAGAAAGAAGAAACAGTATACCAAAGCGACCTACAAAATGATAAGTAGGTTTGTCCCATATTAAGAAGATTAATTTGCAGAAGGTAGATATTCAACACAAACAAAACCTACTTTCTGCAATAAACAAAGGTTATTTTACCAATTTCTACAACAAAATTTATTTAAATTAGCCCATTTATTTAAAGTAACACATCGTATTTTTTTCTAGTTAAATAACTTTAACATTTTAAGCGTTTGAATTAATATTGATTACACATTTTCTTTAGCCAACACGACACTGTGCTAACGGCATTGCAAAATATTATTAGACATAGGTAATCATAAAATGACAATGTCACGTATTTTGTATTTGTATCGGGAAACCGATACAAATACAAAACACGTCACAAAAAAAAAACCGTAAACTTCTATGTTTTAATTAACGTACAAACACGATTCTTAATTTAATGTTCGGTTATAATAAATCATCACATCACCGGCTGGATAAAATTCCAAGGATCCACGCCGAATATGCGGCAATCGGAGATCGGCCCGATTAAAAAAAGTAAAGGCCGAAATTATAGAGACGAGAGCAATGATCGTAGCCGCCGGCGATCCGATCGTGCCTAGCTTGAGTAACTTTGATGTATGTGTTGATATTTACTCCGTTCTATGCTATGTATTCAGAACCTTCGGAATATTGTGAGTATATAAGAGTATCTACTAAAAACAGTTAGGTAGGTAACTGTCTACAATATCACCCTACCTATATTTTTGTGGTCGGTGGGAATTGTTTTAGTTGTTTGTTTAATAAGTTATGATTATGGTCCCTAAGGATTTTAGGTATACTTATGAGTAAATATTAATTGTATTCTTGGATCATTTTTTCCTTAATAATTCCCTTTTTATGTTAATATTTTTCTTCGAGACGAAAATTGGGTAATTCAGGGAGATATTGTAGGCATAGTAGGCCTTATTAAATAATCTATGTGACTTTAAAATCCTGAGAATTGAAAAAGAAAAAACATAACTCGCACTTTAGATATTTCTGAATAGAATAAACGATTTCATTTCATTTCATTTAACAAACTAATAAAATTTGCAGCAATAAATGAAATAAAATGAAAACGTTTATTCTGTAAATAGGATATCGGAATCACATAAACACGTCATATTAAAAATAAGCTAGATGAAGTCGATATTTCCTATTTGACGGGTAGACAGATAGGAAATGTTGACTCCATCTAACTTATTTTTATTCTAAGAAGAAATGGCAAAGTCTCTTTTAATGTTCAGACATAATCTTGGTCAGATCATGTGAGGACCATGTAGATCCGTGTCTGAAATGGTCTTTAGAGGAAAAAACGATACAAATTTGAGTGGACTTGTCTAGTCAGTGCAAGCATTTGTCAGTACCGAATCATGTAGCTCAACTCAGGACTTAATGACTTAAGGATGGATTATTATATAAGCTTCTATAATAAAAAGTGTCAAAATGTTACCTCAACAAGAATACCATTAATCTACTCCTGAAGGAGTAGATTAGTACTATACCCAAATCGCTTTAGCGTGGTGATATCGGTCATTGACATACATTTTCTAGAATTCTTTATTTTAAATACTGAAATAAATTCCGATAACATCCTGAATCAATATCTATCGATCTTGAACATGTTTCAATAACGAATAACCATACATAATTTATTGTTTGGGTTCCTATGGATAGATATTAGGATAAGGGCAATGACCGTTATTGCCATGATAAAGCAATTCGGATATGGTAGCTTAATTGAGATTTATAATTATTAATGATGTATAATTACTATTTATCTAATTCTCTAGTTGAACACAATCCAAAACTCGATGCTAGTGAAACCACCGTTAGGTGATAAAATGTTCGAGTTACGAATTAATCTACCTACTAATCTAGATTTTTCTGTGTATTGAGTAACTCGTTTAAAACCCGCTAAGAGTGAAGCGGATTTATTTAAGAGCGTTAATTTTTATTTAAAGGACACGGAGAAATATTTGGAGGTGATTGATTATTTGGAGAGGCATCAGACGAAGAAGAATTTTAATAAGCAAGCTCTTAGTGATTATTTTAGCTAGGTACCTATGGAGTAATATTATGAAAGGAGGATTGCTGTTCTTTGGGTTTTGGCGTGACTACAGGACGACCATTACTGCCTTTACCATGCTCAGAAGACCTGCTTAGTCAAGAATATTTTGACAGAGAATGTGAATGGTTTTATCTCCAACATCGTGCAGTAAGCCAAGCCACTTCAGAATCAAAGTGCAGGAGCTTGGATTTGAAAAAGCAGTTAGTATAACAAACAATCAGTTTCCAGGATTCTGAAAATTCCTCAGAAAAAATACAATTCCGGAGGATGCTACTGAAAGATCATTGTTGTCTAACTAATAGGTGTTTTTAAAAAGACTTGGGGCTATTATTAACTTACTCTAATTAAGAATAGGACTATCCTCGAAGTCTAGAACTACTCTAAAAACTATTTCTAATCTGGGCACACTTTTAACACCCTTTGACAGACAACCAACAATTAGTACTAAGTTAGGTATCTACCAAAAAGAAGTAGTTACAATTTTATTTTATGCTCTATTAAAAAGAACCAGGTTCTTAATAACTAATTACAATCTAGCCTTTAAGATTAATAAGCAATTTTAATCTAACTAATAATTTTACGTGATAATTATTTTAACACTTAAAATTGTATTTATTGCACTTTACACAAGTCCGTTCCACTTTCTTAGAGTCTGATATAATAATAAAAACACTTTGTTCATGTCTTATCTGTGTGTCACTGTCAATATTATTTCTGCACTTTTTACAATCTCAAAGGGTTTTGTTCGTTTTAGTCTTCGCACTACCTATATTTGTGTTGTCTAATGCAGAATTGCCTCGACTTTCACATATCGGTGGAGTCGGTGTTCATGGGTCTCAGTTTGAATTATGTTGGTGACGGGTTCCATTTTTACAGAAGTATATGATAACTAGAGATCGGATATTCGGATACATATTCACCTAAAGTTGAGACGTTGGCTAATATGGAATGCGCTTTTGTATCGAACAAATCCCGCGGTTCCGGGATCGACAAATTTAAGTTTCTGATTATAGAATCGGATGTATATTTACTTACTTTCGAATGTTGGTTTATATAGATCGATCGATTCCCGGTGTTCCTAGTATCCCGGGTTATTATGAAGAGATTATTTTAAGAACCCGCTTCTATAATTTCATAGCTGAAAATTCACTTTAGGTTGAACACCTATGCATCCAAAGTCAAAGTCAAATCATTTATTTCAAATAGGCACGTAAAAGGCACTTTTGAACGCCAAAAATTACAAAAATAGTTAATTGATTCTAGTTGCCCCTTCCAAAAGGTAGTGTAGTGTATGGACAAGAATGGGCAAGAAACTATTGAGTTTCTTTTTACTTACTCTTTTAAATGTTAACAATAGTTTGTATACATTAATTAATAATTATAGGTAAAGACGATGTATCTAGAATAAAAATTACTTACCACAATTGGTAAAAAGAATGAAAAGTGAAGTAATGACAGAAAAAATAATAAATGCGATAGATACATGGTGCTCACATAATTATTTACAAGCATTGTATATGATTTTCCTAAAAAATTAACATATAATAAGTCAGTGTGTGAGTTAAATTATATTAATCAAAAAAGAATAGAAGAACAATAAACACACACAAAACACACAGAACATAAAATTAATATCATAAAAATTATAAATTATACAGTTAAATTAGCAACCAGTTTGATTTTGTCTAGACTCTAAAATTGTCCTATGGAGCAGGACCAGCTTGTTTCAAAGCATTCTTATCTTGGATATAATCCTCTAATTTCTAATATGCTTGTTTACAAAGTGTGCTTTTAATGTGAGCATAAAATTTTCTTTCATTTAAATGTAATATATTAGAAGGTATTTTATTCCTACCTTAAAAAAGATGTATATAATTTAGATAATCTGAAAAATGGTTGATCTATTTTATTTTTATTTCTAGTATTAAAATTATGTCTATCCGAATATCCGATCTCTAATGATAACATAACAAATGTGAAATAAATTAATTGAAACGTGTAACAGAAGACTAACTTCAGGATTAATCAGGTTCAGTGAGAAATCTTTTATTAAGCTCAGCATCAATAAATCTATAAGCAAGCAAAGCTCCCATCGATGGCAGACAGGTCCCCTCAGTAAAATATTTTAAGACCGCTTCCATAATTTCATAGCTGAAAATTCATTTTAGGTAAATACCTATGCATCCGAATATCCGATCTCTAATAATAACAAAAAATGTGAAATAAATTAATTGAAACGTGTAAACAGAAGACTAACTTGAGGATTAAGCAGGGTCAGTGAGAAATCTTTTATTAAGCTCAGCATCAGTAAATCTATAAGCAAGCAAAGCTCCCATCGGTGGCAGACAGGTCCCCTCAGTAACACATGTTTAAAATTTATTAGGTGTCACTGCGATTACCTCACAATGTTTTCTTTCGCCATTTGAAGACCGAGATAGATTTAAAATGCACATGTTTTTAAAATACAATCTTGTTCAAGATGGAGCATTCCTAGTCTATATCTATAGTTATACAAAATTAAATAAATAAAATTGTCAGTGTAATAGTATCTGCTTGTAATGTCAAAATAAAAACATTTTTTTTTTCTGTCGTCTGTCTGTTTGTTTCGACTAGACTAATCTCCAAAATGGCTAGACCGATTTTGATGGGACTTTCACTGGCAGATAGCTGATGTTACAATAAGTAACTAAGGCTACTTTTATTTTAGAAAAAGCTACGCGGGCGATGCTGCAGGAAGTAGCTAGTGTAAAATAAATAACGGACTTTTGTCAAAACCCATTATGTCAAACCTATTATTTGTTTATTTTAGAAAATGCCTAAATTTACTCAAAATTAAATTCAGCTGCCTTGAAATATGGGGTCAAGTTAACTTAACTAGTGAAACTACATAGAAATGACGGCCATTGATATAAAATCTTGATAAATATTATAATTTTCGTCTGTTAATTTAAGTTGGCCCTATACTTATAGATATGTATTCAATTTTTTTTAAATTCTGTTTTTCTTACGGTACTCTAAAAAGATAATTACAAATTATCGTCGGATCAAATTTGGATCGGACGCAGCTATAAAACGTGTTTGTAAATCAATTAATAGATGTCAAATGCTAATCAAACTTGTTTCTCACTTACCAAATCGTGAGAAACCTCAGCTGTGTGATATTTAGCCACTTTCCTTTAAAACACTTGAGAAAGTATTAAAGAATAATAATAGACTATAGAATAAGTAAATAATTTCCAAGTTTTGTGGAAGAAGAAAAAATGGCGAATACCCAGACATACGATGAAAAAATTGTTTATATTATCTTATATTTCATGTAAGAAGAGAAATTCCGTAAACATTATAGCTACGTCCGCAAATTCAACAATCGCCAATCAATCAATAAATTTTTCATCTAGAATACAAAAATACAAACTGATTGATATCAGTGGGAGTGAATGTTATTCAAATGAACCAGTGTCTGTCTCGTTCGACTGTCGGAATCGGAATCAAACAATCATTGTACGCCGCTGGTACCGCTTTTCGAATCGTTTCGCTTTCAAGGCCGGATCATTCAAAAGTGACCACATTTAACTAGTGACCACTTTTGTGGTTGTAAAGTGGGCAATTGGTACAGAATTTTAGATGAGTGTACTCGTATGAACTTGTTTTTGTGTTTTACTAGTTATCTCGAGTTTGTAGGTAAGTAGCTACACTATATGCAATAATAATACCATTTATTTCAGGCAACACAGGCCCATAGAAAAATGCCTTAATCTAAGCATACATATGTTAATATAAAATTTGTGTTAGCACTAGCTGAACTTTACACTTAGCACTTAGCACTATCTAAACTTTGTACTGTCCTGTGGAACTTGTCCGCGGAAGCGACGGAACACCAATGGTTAACCATATTGGATTCTATGTTTTACTAGTTATCTCGAGTTTGTAGGTAAGTAGCTACACTACTTTATATGCAATAATAATACTCGTACCATTTATTTCAGGCAACACAGGCCCATAGAAAAATACCTTAATCTAAACATACATATGTTAATATAAAATTTGTTTTAGTACTTCACTTAGCACTAGCTGAACTTTGTACTGTCCTGTGGAACTTGTCCGCGGAAGCGACGGAACACCAATGGTTAACCATATTGGATTCTATGTTAGTCGGAGTCTGATGAGTGTGTTTGTTTTCACGAATTAAATCAATAATGATGTATAACTAGCCGTGTTCCGCGATTAAACCTGCCGTTTTTTTTTTTTTTTTCGTGGTCCTGGCGTGATGGTCCTTAAGAACTGGGCCTGAGCCTTTAGGTATCGTAAGTACATGACTCTGTTTTTATTTTCTTATTATATAAAAAAAAAATGCTTTTATAATTGTGTGTTTAGTTTGTGATCTTCCTGTGCGAGTCACAATAAATAGGTACTTTTTCTTATAAATACTTCTTATCAAATCCAGAAAGATTTTTTCAAATCCTACTGGTAGTTCCTTAGATTAGCGCGTTCAAACAAACAAATAAACTCTTCAACTTTATTATATCAGTATCTATAGATTCTCAATCGCGATGGACATCCTTTATATTACTTTTTTTTCTATACAATTGGAATGTCTGAAACATACCTACCAAGCTCTAGCCACACGCTGAAAGCTTGCTTTTATTCCGATTACCTAACAGTTTTTGCTTTAATAATAGTATTTTACGTACCAAGCAAGGGCTGTAAAAGAAAGAAAGCCCAAAATCGCAGGTATTTGTGACCCGAGCAGCAGGCGAGGGTTGTAAATATGCGATAGAGGGCTTTCTTTTTTACTGCCCGTGGTGAGTACACAATTTTACGTCTTCACCTGGCCATAATGCGAGTTTTACTGAACGCGTAGCGTGCGGTAAAACTCACATTATGGCCAGGTGTAACGTAAATTATATAACATAACATAATGGTAAAACAAATAGGAAGTATGATAAATCCTGTAATGCACGCAAGGAATTTCATTCAAACGATATCTGACCAAATCTACCAACTGATCAACATTAAAACAATTGTCACCTACACGCATAAACAATTACTACATTAAAATAAATAATTTAAAACAATTGTTTTTCATAGATGCGATAGTTTTAAACAAAGTGCTCACTGGGAGTGTTAAACAATACTGTGCGTTTATTATTATTCAAAAGTAATAAATCAGCCCTGTTTTTAGAAACTGAATACGTGGGTTTATCTAACTATCTGCTAATTAGGTAAACCTAATTGTTGAATTTAATGTTTTTTATTTATATACGTTTTACAGTAGTATATAACTGTAAAACGTGTTATAATCATTTAGTGCTATGAATTTAGAATTGAAAACTTTGCCCTAGTAGCATTTTTTGTTGGCGTTTGGTTGGGCCACTTACTTTGGGTAAGTGGCCCAACTGAATGCCAACAAGAAATGCTACTAGGGTGATCTGTGAATTTATAATTGCAAACTTTGATGAAGGAAATTATCGACCTTATAGTGAAGGCGAAGAATACAAACAAGCGCGACACGCGATGCGACACAAAAGCACCGCGTGTCCCGCGACAAGCGGTGCCTTTGTATCGCGCGTGATTCGCGTTGCGAGTCGCGACTGTATGTAGGAGCCTTAACAGCATACGTAGTTACAAATACAACTACGTACACGTAACAGAAGTATAGGTAATAGGTAGGTGCCTATTACAAAAGCTACGTCATCCATCATCTTGCCTAGCCTTTTCCAACTTGTTAGGGTTAGATTCCAGTCTAACGGTGCAACAGAAAATGTGTATTTTACATAGAGCTACTGCCTATTTGACCTCCAAACTCCATACCCGAGAGCATTGGTAGCCTAGTGGTAAAAGCCCCTTTTTTGGGTTTGAAATGACCAAGTAACTTCTCACGCTCTGGGCGGAGCGGGAGGGCATGTCAGACTTTTACTGGCTAAAACCCACCCGTGTTCCTTCAGTTGCCTGTGTGCCAGGGCCACGGTATCCCCTTCGGACAAACCCATAACCCTGGCAGGCACCGGTCGGATCCCGTCATAGCGTGCTGACATCTCTTTGAGGCGCGCGTGGTACACAACGCGCCGTCGACCCGGGCCTGGTCCTTACCGGACGGCGAGCTGCCCATAGCTCGCCGAGTGGTATAAGCTCCGACTTACGAGTTGTAGGTCGTGGGTTCGAACCCAAGCAGGCGCTTCAGTTTGTGGAAATAATTTAATCACCACTGCTCTCAAAACGGTGAAGGAAAACATCATGAGGAAATCGGCCAAAAATGTCCATGTCCTAGAACCAAAAATTTACCAACCCAACCCGCATTGGGCCCGCGTGATACATTACAGCGAGACCTGTGTCCAGGATTGGGAACATTATAGGCCGATCAGGTATGATGACTTCACACCCCAGTTACTAAAAGCTATCTAGTGTGCATGAAATCAAAGCTCTATCAAAAGTCAAAAATCATAAGCATCAAAATGCATTGCTGTCATCTGATAACATCACCAACAAACTAGCTTCCGAAAGAGTGGGTCTTAGAATGAACATAGACAAGGTTAAAGGTCCTGTCAAATGCCCATGTAACACCCACTCTCATGAAGATCGGAGACGCTACACTTGTAGTTGAGGACGAGTATGTTTACCTAGGACAAACGGTCCAGTTAGGTAAGTCCAACTTTGAGAAAGAGGTCATTTGAGAATCCGAGTCGGCTGGGCAGCGTTCGGGAAGCTACGCAATATCTTCTCGAACGTCTTTGACCAGCGCGTACTTCTAGTATGGCACTGAAATGTGGTCGCTCACAATGGGCTTTATTAGAAGGCTAAAGGTCACCAAAAGGGCAATGGAGAGGGCTATGCTTGGAGTTTCCCTACGTGATCGATTCAGAAATGAACAGACCCGTAGGAGAACCAAGGTAACCGAAATAGCCCGAAGAATTGCCAAACTTAAGTGGCAGTGGGCAGGGCACATTGCTTGCAGAACAGATTCCCGATGGGGCCAAAAGGTTCTGGAGTCACGACCACGTACTGGAAGACGTAGCTTCGAAAGGCCTCGCTGCCACAAGGTGGACCGATGACTTTATGAAGGCAGCAGGAATCCGCTGGTTGCGGGAAGCACAGAACCGGTCGAAGTGGTGGTGCTTGGGAAGGCCTATGTCCAATAGTGGACGTGTTTCGTCTGAAATGATGACCTATGCACCTATTTACAATTCGAGCTACTTATATCAAAAGTCAAAAGGCACATTAGCATCAAAGAAGAAACTTTCTGTCATCAGGCAAACTGGCAATATTTCTTCAAGTCCAAAATATGTCAAGGATATATTTTGATATATTTTGGTCGAGATAAAATTGCTATAGCAACTATAATACATACTTGTATTGTAGTTGCTATATATACTTGTATAGTAGGTATATGTATATAAATAAACAGGTCTGCGATAGTGTCCGGTCACCCTCAAAACGGTCTTGTCTAACCCAACTCAAACGTTTGAGACGCAGACGCTGTATCTAATTAGGCAATGCTTACATAAGTATAATTAGTTTTGTTAGACATCTCTGTAGCCCAGTACTCCTGCATTTAGATATATTTTCATGTAAGGAGGTAAGTATGCGGAGGAATACAATTAATATGGCTGCAATGGCCACGTGTCAAAACATCTAGATTGACATGTGCTAGAAGTATCTATAGCTGAATATGAATGTATTACACATATTTATATAAACCTTCCGGAAAAAATACTCTAAATGATAATGAAAACTGCATCAAAATCCATTGTGTAGTGTAGATGAACTAAGCTCTGTGTGACCGAAAACCACGAAAAGTTATTTTATCTATACATACATATAAATAAAATTAAAGTGTCTGTTTGTAAAGTCAAAATAACAACTTTTTACTAAATGCAGAAGAAAGTATAGATGGTTCTAATAACAAAAATATAATTTAAAAAAAAATTGTCTTTCTGTCTGTTTGTTCCGGCTAATCTCCAAAACGGCTGGACCGATTTTGACGGGATTTTCACTGACAGATAGCTTTTTTTTGGGTTTTAAATTATCACATAACTTCTCTTGCTCTGGGCGGAGCGGGAGAGTGTGTCAGTCTTTTACTGACTAAAACCCACCCGTGTTCCTTCAGTTGCCGGTGTGCCAGGGCCACGGTACTTTCGGACAAACCCGCAACCCTGGCAGGACTGGCAGATAGCAAATATTATCAAAATAATAATAAATAATAAAATTTATTCAAAAATAAAAATTGGAAATATACAGTATAAATCTTAGAAATAATGTAGGTATTACAAAGTATGATCAAGGAGTAATCAAAGTTACTTTTTATTTTAGAAAAACCCACGCGGGTAGCAGTTAGTTTTAAACTATTTAAGATTGTTTTCTTTTCCTTATTTCCAAATGTCATTAAATTAATTGTGATCATTGAAAGATTTATTCCTAACCTAGGTGTTACCAAATGGCTTTAACAATCTGAATAATAATTAATACTTTATTGAAGTATTTCTAGTCCCTAAAGCAGTGGTTCCCAACCAGTGGTCCGCAGAAGTCAAAATATGGTCCGCGAATGATTTTTAAACTTCAAGAAATCGCCTTGCGCTATTTTATGATTTTTCTAACAACTTATTTATGTGAACAAGAATTTTCTGCTTTGTTGGTAATTAAAAACAAGGCGAGGAATTGTTTGAAAGTAAGTGATGATTTGCGTGTAGCTTTGAGTAACATTATTAGTCCTAGGATAGCCGAACTCGTGAAGAAGATGCAAGCTCAGAAATCACATTAATATAAAATTACAGAAGTTTAGCCTAAAAATATTATTATTTCTTGTTATGTAATTTCCTATTGAGTTGTTAATTAAAGTTTCAGTTTGATTATTACAGTTTATTTTTATTATAACTACATAGTGGTCCCTGCTAACAAGAATAATATAAAAGTGGTCCCTGACCAAGAAAAGGTTGGGTACCCCTGCCCTAAAGGAAAGCTCAGCTTTTATGATTATGTAAGCTACCTTATTCACTCATCATAAATTAGGTGACAAGCTTTTCCTTGTCAAATGAAAATCCTTTTTACAACAAAAATCAAAATAATCTTTAACGTCACAGACACAGAAACGACAGGCTTGCTACCAAAAATGTCAGCTCCACGACAACTTTTAAGAAGAAAAGGGGAAAAGAAACTTTAAGCTGGGAGCTGTTTTCGAAATAAGAACAGTAACTGAAAAGTCTTATGTTTCTGATTTCATGGAATATCAAAAGAAAGAAAGACACGCTAGGTATAAAATAAAATTAGTACCGTAGAACGGGGCTATTTTGATTTTCGGGGGTTATTTGGAATAAAGTAATCGTAAGATTTGAGTTGACATAAATTCTACCAAAACACAACAGACGGCTTTTATTTTATTTCTGTTCTTGTTTACTTTTATAATTTTTCGTACGAAGTTCACAATTCGAATTTATGTCTACTCATTGCTTTGTTCCAAATAACCCCCGAAAATCCAAATAGCCCCCCGTTCTACGGGAATTTGAAAGATTTTTGAGCTTTTAAAAAAATATGGTTTTCATGTATGCAGTGATTACTGTGACTGTCAATTCAGCAAGACTATACTGTAAAATAAATGTTTAAATAAAGTTAATTATTATTGTTGCCAATACAATTACTTATCAATAAATAAAGTGAACCGTTTTACAATCGCATGATTATGAACACTCCGAACGCCAAATAAACAAAAAAGTGTTTGACTATGTTATTTTATGAGACGGAACTCTTTTATTTTAATCACTAAAACAAAATGTTCTTTAACTGATATCATTTTAAATTTAGATACAAAAATAAAAACACATTAATAATAAGTAGGTAGGTACCTACTATCTTGTATAAAGTTTTAATATTTCGTCAAAACAACACCACTTTAAATTCATCCATACTAATATTATAAATGTGGAAGTAACCCTGTCTATCTGTCTGTCTGTCTTTATGTTACGTTTTCACGCCTAAACCGCTGAATCGATCATCATGAAATTTGACAGAGATGTAGCATGGGATATGAAGAAGGACATAGGCTACTTTTTTACGCGATAACCGACATCTACGCGGGCAGAGCCGCGGGCTAAAGCTAGTTCTTTATAATAATAAAACTCTCAGTAAAACAATAAAGATTATGCATATTCTCTTCATTACTATTCCTGTAAATATGAGGCCAAGCGTTCTAGAATTTAAAAATTCTAGTTAAAATAATTTTGGTAGCAAAAATGGTTGTCTTTTATTATTATACCTATTATTTTGTTTTATTTTCTTGCTCAGTAATATTATGTGTGAATCTTAATTGCTATTACGTACACACATATTTTAAGTTAATATTAAACCGACGATACTGAAAATAAATGTTTGAATAACGTTCAGGACTATTATTGCCAATACAATATCTTATCAATACATAAAGTGAACCGTTTTACAATCGCATGATTAAACACTCCGAAAGCCAAATATACCAAAAAGTGTTTTACTATGTTATTTTACGAGACAGAACTCTTTTATTTTAATCACTAAATCAAATGCTCTTTAACTGATATCATTTTTAATTTAGATACAAAAATAAAAACAGATTAATAATAGGTAGATAGGTACCTACTCTCTTGTATAAAGTTTTTTAATATTTCGTCAAAACAACAACACTTTAAATTCATTATTTTTAATATTATAACTCTCAGTAAAACAATAAAGATTATGCATATTCTCTTCATTACCATTTCTGTAAATATGAGGCCAAGCGTTCTAGAATTTAAAAATTCTAGTTAAAATAATTTTGATAGCAAAAACGGTTGTCTTTTATTATTATACCTATTATTTAGTTTTATTTTCTTGCTCAGTAATATTATGCGTGAATCTTAATTGCTATTACGTACACACATATTTTAAGTTAATTTTAAACCGACGCTGATAAAAATGATAAATATCATTATCACACTATTACCGCAAATAACAAGCATGTTTTTGATTATTAATCGATTTGACTTTTTAAATATAATTATGGTAATCATACGATATTAAATTGCCCAAAATATCTAACTTATTACTACCGGAATTTTGTTATTAAAACAATTACTTATCAGAATAAACAAAGCGAGAGATAAGTGCCTGCTTCTTGTTGTAAAAAAGATAATTTATATTTTAAGATAAAATTCAACTTTTAGTTCAAGTAAAAGAATATAACTTGCTACAAAATTGCATGTAGATAGGTTCTAGGTATATTTAATGATTAATGATCGATCTTGTAAGCTATCAAAAACGTTCGGCGGACAAAAAGTTCGTAATCTAACGAGCTCGATCGGCGCGGGCGCATCCCAAGATTAATATTCAAATCGTTCAGCCGATAATTTTACAAATTCGCCTCAACGATCGGGTGTGGGCCTATAATACACATTAATATCGCCGACTTCACATGTCAAACCGCCAATTCACTTGTTATTATCTTTATTTTGTGCTAATTTGTAAGCAGAAAGTGAATTTTGAGGAAATTTTTCAACGTCAGGCTTATGTCGTCTCGTTTCTTTGCGTCGGGTTTAATTAACAGTGTCTTCTTGTAATTATAGAAGTTTTAGAAAATAATGGATTGTGTCGAATTAATTTTCTACTATTCAGGCGCGGTTAGTGGGACTCTAAATTAGGCATAAACATTGTTTTATAACCTGTATTTTTTCTTTATACATCGTATATGACTAAGATAAGACAAATAATATATAAGTATGTAGATAGATCGTAGCCATCCTCGAAATTTTTGAATTTACGGAAAATAGGTGACGAAGGTTTTTTTTAAAGGGCTTTCATGGCTTGGGGAATCAACCCCCCATCCCCCTCAGTCCCCAAGAGAAAAACATTTGCCCCTCTTGAGCGAAAACCTAGATCCGCGCCTGATACTATTGAACTTTAAGTTAATTCGCTGATTGATACGGTCACACCTTTTTGTAAAAACTTATCTAGTTATATCCGCAATCATTCGGTTAATAACGAGTAAAAAAATTTGTCTCTTGTACAACTTTGATAGAATAGACAGAACAGTGTGAACTATTTCCAATATACGACAAAACCTGTTCAATGATGATAATGTTAAATCAAATCAATCGTTTATTTGCTTAAAAAGTAGAAGTACGTAAACAAAGGTGTTTACAAAATTTTGTGGTCCGTGTACAATCTACCTTAAATTGCATGCAAAAACTCATAATATATTTATATTAAAAAAAATACGTCGGTCAAATTAAAAGTGGCCAAATTAAAGTAGAATTTAAAGCGACCATAGTAATAATATGGTCCGACCGTAAGTAAGGATTCTTAACCTGTCTTAAATGAGAAGAAACGTAAATAACCGAAAATAATAATAATAAGGAAATGTCAAATATTAAATCTTAAGCATAGTTTCATTTAAAAATTCATTATTTGAATAATATTATTTCTCAAGTACCTAATAGGGCTGTCAGATAGATAGAATACTCTTTATTTCACACCATAAAAATTACAGATTTATTTAAAGACAACCTTTGGATGGATTAAGGAGGAAGAAGAGACAATACTGCAGATAGTCTGTGGTGTACCATGTACATATAGGTATACAATAAACACGTACATTAAACATGTTATACTTATCTATAAAAATAATAGGTATATAGGTATATACACAATAATAATCATGAAACAAGTGCAAAGAAAAAAAAGGGTTATAGTGTAGTGTGTGTTTTCAGCTTCTTTTTAAACATTAGGATTAGAACA
The DNA here is from genome assembly GCA_947523025.1 of Dryobota labecula. Taxonomy (NCBI): domain Eukaryota; kingdom Metazoa; phylum Arthropoda; class Insecta; order Lepidoptera; family Noctuidae; genus Dryobota; species Dryobota labecula. Next base: position 17,259,941 of record OX383293.1, on the reverse strand, counting down.
TTCATCCATTCCTAATTTAATTTACTAGGAGTCGTAATGTCTAAACTAAAGGTCGTCTATAAAGCCTATGTCAAAATATTACTCATGTGACCACACTTCTGACAGGACATTTATATATTTTTGACATTTACATGACCGTCGAAAGTTAATTAAAATATTTAATGAGAAGCTCGCTCTGTTCGTGGGAGCCGATGACATAAACGAATGATATTAAATTAACAACACACAAAGGTGGGCGTAATCATTTTTGTTCCGATGTTTTGGTGATGGCGATTTTTTTTTAAAATAAATTTTCATCTACTTATGAAGATTTATAAGACAATTTAATAGATAGGTGTATAATATCAGCGTTGACTACTGTGACAATATCTATCAATAACAACAATAGGTATATATCAATATCAATATACAGGTTGGCACATTTAGATCGGCCGGTATGGGAAAGTCCGAAACTATAAGACACACAAAAATCTCTTCTTAGGAACCATGTCATGGATTTTAGTAATAAGAAAAACTACATTCAAACATTAAAAAAAAAAGTGTGAAACCGGATGTTTTGAAAAATAAAACTAACACTATTTCTATTTAGATATCGATTGTGTAGGTCTTAAGCAGTAAATTTAGTATGAAACATGATGTCTAAAATGAATCAAATGCATTGTTTTCATATCCTTTAATTTATTTTTATTTTATTAAGTGTTCAAAATTACCACCATTTTTTCAACACAACATTCAACTTGTTTAGGTGCGTAAAATTGTCTCTATGGTTGTTTGTAGCTCTTTGCTAGTGTCGCAAATTGTTACATACACTGCTTTACATATTGTTATCTGCGATAATATTATCTATCTATGATTGTAATTTCTTACTTCTATTAATCATTAATTTCGAACATTTACTAAAAATAAATTAAAGGCTATAAAATAATCATATAAGCGACTTTCAAATCGTTACTTTACAAAAGGGCACAACAATTTTAAACCAAAAAGAATACAGCTCGATCTTTAAAAGTCCACTCATAGAAAGTCGTGAGCGCACAGTCACGGTGTATTATCGCACCGACCAAATCTACGGGTCTGCTGAACATTACGACCTTACATGCTGCCCGCTTTATTAAGGCACTTGAAAAAAGCAGTTCATCAGATGGTCAGAAGATAGCGGTGAAAGGGACCGTTAGAATAATAGCCACTCGGAAATCTCCACCTAGTTTCATTGCTGCGACCATGAATTTGGATCAATTTTATGGTACCAGTTTTGACGGCTCCATTTTTTGCCATTGACCTTTCACTTGATTTATAACATTACACCGTTTAATTGGCTAAATGATTAAGTATTTAAATACACTTGTAACGAAATGTAGCAATTGAATTGCGTAATGAATATTTGGAGTCTTGGAGCTAAATATTGATTTAGTGAAGCCTGTTATGTTGTTAACGTTTTGAATTGGAGATACCCACATAGCACGCATTCATTAAATAGATTAAAACGTGCGGAATAAATTTATTCCTATTCGTTTAATGAGACAATTAAAACATACCACAAAGCCGAATTTGGGCGTGATGTCACGATACATGTTTAAAGATGGTAGTACTACTGTATTTTATTTATAACTTTGTTCGCAAAACAATACTGTTTTAGAAAAATTCATGCAAATGATTGAGAAACCGTTCGTATAAAAGCTAATTAATTTATTTTATGATTATAAAAATTCAGTTAGAGACCAAAATAGTCTGATAAATAACAGGAATAATTTATTACTTACTAATCAAATGTGCTAATCATCTCAATCGAAATATTTTTACTAGGTTCAATATGGTCAGGACATAAATTATGTGAACGATCAAATGTTTAACACCAAAATTGACGTTTATAGCAGAATAACAGTAAATTATAAAATTGCAATTGATACTTATCATTTATTGATGTAACAAAATAATTTATTTGAAAAATAAACAAATGAATGACATAATAATGATGTTTTCATTAAATAATAATACTTGAACGGAATATGTAGAAATGTAAAAGATACATAGATTTAAAAAAATAACACTGATTAATGGCCGTTTATAGGGCGGTGCCAAACTTCATCCCCATTTGCGTCTACATCTCTATTTCGCCGTTCGTCGACTCATTTAAAAGGATAACACTACGATTTTGATTAATGATCACCAAACCTTTTTGGTACCTGCTTGTCGGCGACTCCTACAAAAAGGTGACCAGGGTTTACCATTATTATATAAAAGAAAACAATAAAATGTATGCTTATTTGCGTTAATGTCTCTATTAATCTTAGTGACATGTGCACCTTATTCCTTTTTTAATAATATTCATTTTGGATTTACCGCCACAGCTGTTTTGTTTCATTTGCATTTTTATATTTCCGTTTGATACATATTTTTCATATTTTATTTTCTAAAGCGTAATTTTTCTTGACTTTTTATTATAGTTTATTTTATTAAATTGTGGTGTGTGATAAAGCGTGCTCAAAATTTGCAAATAATTTAAGTTTACGATTGCAATATAAAAAAGTTCGGATTTTTTTTATTGTCAGTGATAAACGAATAGTATTAAACGAATTTATTTAGATTTTTGTACCTTCATTTAACAATTTTTTTTTTTTCATTATTTTAAAGTAGTTAGGTAACACGAATAAAAACAAGTCCATTTCAAATGCAGAATGGCTTGTTTTGGGTTATTTTTATCAGAAAATTCTTGCATAGATAATATGGGTAGTTAGGTAGAGCAGTAAACACCTAATTGAAAACAAAACATTTGAGTCTAGTTGCATTAAATTGTTTACAAATATAACGTATTCAGAAAATAACAGTTTTTAAACTCACCGATAATATTTGCGCGGCAAAAAAAATTCCTGAAGAACTTCCGAAACAATCCATGTATGTATCACTAAATCCAGTTTCTAATTCCTAGTCTTACTCACTGATTATAAAAATACATTTGATTTACACTATTAACGTACAAAATTAAATGCAGAAAGAATGGAAAATAAAAATATCACCTCTTTTTTATCATATTTGATTAGATTTATTGTCTTCTAGGCACTTTAGTAAGTTTATTTTATTTACATCTTCCAGTCATGGAATGTATTTTCGTTCCGTCTAGTTTGTACTGCAAAACGTCCAATGATTTTTTATTCATTCCGTTACCCCTCGAACAGATTTCCAACGAGCCGTATCTAATTGTGACCATCATAAACGCTCCTTGAGACCGGGCATGTCACAAATCAATCGTCAAATTGGGCTGACTCCAATATTGGGGAGAAACACTGAAGTTCAAGTTCGCGCAAAATTTAAGTTCAACGTTAAACACTGTCACATGTATAAGAGGCGGCGTCACAACACTAATGTCTTTATCGTACATAAATAAAACTGTCAAGTATTTCACGAAAATTACATCGGTCGGCGTATAATGAACGTCTGAACCCGCATTGAGCTAGCTGTCAAATCTACGAGCCGTCATAGTCCGCTGCCATGAGTGAGCCCGCACACATGAGCGCGTGCACGTGTATCGATGGTCACTAACACACTGACAGCCTCCAGCGGAGCGCGAACGTACGGGCACTCACACATACGCAGCTCGTGATTCATACATGAGCCGCGTCTGTGTTGTGGCGGGTGGGAGTGCGAACATGCAGCGTGCTTTTAACGCGGCCAGACGAAATGATGCCTAACTGCAGAACGGAGTTCGGACTGTATCGGTTTTATAAAATGGCTGGTTATGCGCGTCTATGTGGCTGATCACATGTGAGATTAGCCGAATGCGTGCGAATGCATGTAGCGCAGCGGTTCGTATGGGCGGGAAACGCTATGAAGAGATGCGCCGCTAAGACTATCATTGGAATCGAGCAAATCATTTCTGTTTGACTCTTTAAATTATGTTCAATGTTGCATACAGTCGGCTTGTCTCAGTTCTTTTTGTACATAGAGCTTTTTTTCTTTAACATATAGGTTGATACAAAAATAAAGTGTCCAAAAATTAAATATCTCACGGTCACCCTTATTTGCACATCAGCAAACAGTTGCAATTTTTATTATACAACAGTTCTTTACTAGTTTCGTATGCAAACCTTTACTGTTGGATTTGATGTTTAATACCAGTTTCCTAGTCCGTTTTATATAACAGGTGGTGTAATAACGGCTACTGTATTAATGTCAGTTTGTCTATAACTACCTACCTATCTACTTGAACTGCTATTTGAATTTTTGTTCCACCAAAACTTTATTCACTCAATTCTTATTCAGCAATAACAGGTTCTAAAACGTGTTTAAATCATAAGAAGATATAATACATACCAACATCAATTCAATTGATTTCATTTATTGTAAAGTCATCCAGACTAAGCGAGACAGAAAACATCCCTTTGATTTTCAGCTGTCGTACCAACACACGCTTAATACACAGTTCACGTCTTCGTGCAAAATTGAATTACGACTTTATGTTAATTACCATTGAACTGATAATCGCATGGCGAACACGTGACAAAACAAACGATCACTTCACACACACGCGCGCATAATTCGCAATTTGAATTTCGTACATATTTCCTTAGGTTCCATGCGGCCAGGAATTCTTTCTTACCTGCAACAAAAAAGAAAACGGTCAGTTAAAAATGGAACGTTATTCGTTTATCTTGTTCTGTTTTTGAATAATTTGACTTAATGAACGCAATTTGAACTGATATTGAGCTTCGCAGAAAGTTTAACTTTTTTCAAGAACTCTACAATCAGATATTTCAAAAGCATTTACTTTTACATTATGTGCAAAACTGTTACTCTACCAAGCTTAAATGGTAACAAACATTTTGCACAGTGTATCCATACTATCCATAATAATATACTAATATTATTATATTATCCATACTAATATTATAAATGTGAAAGTGACTCTGTCTGTCTATCTGTATGTTACGTTTTCACGCCTAAACTGCTGAACCGATCGTCATGAAATTTGGCAGAGATATAGCCTGGGATATGGAGAAGGACATATAATACTTTTTTATGCGATAACCGACATCCACGCGGGTGGAGCCGCGGGCAAAAGCTAGTTTAAATATAAAAGAAGTAGGTAACAGGAATCAGTCAAATTATGGACTGAAAATTAATTAAAAGTTTGCTCTTGCAATTTGGATTTTGATCAATAAATCAGTTAAAATCGGCGTAAAAATTCATGCTCAAAATGATGTGTGCAAAATATGATTAGTGTGATCAATGCAAATAACTATAGTTTAATAACCAATTTATTATGTTGACCAAACCATCAATTATGTAGATATCTATAGTTTATAACGCCATTAAATAAAACAGATTACATTTGCATCTTAAAAAGCCCATAATCTTAATATTACACACTTAAAAATGCAAATAATTTTCACTTCAAAACCAACAACGGTTTCCACACTATAATTAAGTGGGTTAAACTGTAATCATACTTAACGATGATAATAATTATTAATAAATTACTTAATTAATCATAATTTATTATTAATCCATTAATCGTACAAACTGTTTATTCAAACATAGAACAATAACGTCATTCATAGTGCATTCTTATCGGGTAACAAGGAAAAATATTTTCAAAAAGTCGTTGGCTTTTCTTATCGTTGACCTATGTCAATATATTATCATTGCGGCTGCGATATGACCACAGGGTCAGGAGTAGAGTAGGCAGATAAGTGGGTCAGTGCAACAGTGCTAAGTATAAAGATTTGGTATTGTGGTCAAGTTCAGTTTTATCTGAATTACCTACAGTATATTTTGCTTAGAAAAATATGTTGGGTACGGTTGTAGTTTTTTTTATTTTTATAAATTAGGTAGATATTAAATAAAATGTGAATACGTACCTATTATATTTTATGTAAGTAGTGCTTATTTTATTTTATTAATGTTATATGGGTGACCTATTTGATTTGGTGATGCCCGATGTCTAATTACTTATATCCAAAGTCTCAAATTCAGATAATTTATGTAAACAAAGGGGATAACATATCAAAAAAATATCTTCGTATAGTAATTCACATAAAGTGGCAAAAAAAAGGTTCCATTTTCTTTAAAGTACTGAATTTAAAAAATAATAATTTAAAAATAATCATACCGTAATTATTTTTACAAATTTTCGGTTTTAAACAAAGTTATTAAAAAAAGGAGATTTTCTGGTATAAAATATTTTATGATACTGGTAACAATGCAGGAGATCCAAACATTTTCATATTTATTCTAATATTACAACTCTCATTCATAGATTCATATTGTATGTAGCATATCTAGCCACATTTTGGATGAAAACGGCTGTAAACTGTTTCGAGTGGAAATCGATTTTGGGAGGCCTACGTCTAGCAGTGGACTTAAATGGGCTGATTATGACGATCATAGGCCGTGTCTCCGAAACACTACATAAAACATTGTTTGGCAACGGTATTTTGTTTGCATAGTTCTTATAATTAATTCACTTTAATTTCATAGATGATTATTTACAAAAAATAATAATGATAAAATGTTTTGCACCACTGTCCTGCCATTTTGACAGTGACATTTCTTGACATTACTTTGTTTACATAAATTATCTGAATTAGAGACTTTGGGTATAGAAGAAAGTTGGACAATGGTCAAAGTCAATGTCAAATCGTTTATTTCAAATAGGCACATAAAAGACACTTTTGAACGTCAAAATTTACAAAATAATTAATTGTTTCTAGTTGCTCCTTGCAAAAGGTAGTTACGTATGGAGAAGAATGGGCAAGAAACTACATACTTACTCTTTTAAAATGTTAACAATATTTTGTATACATTAATTATTAATTATATGTGAAGATGATGCACTTACCTAGAATAAAACCACTATACCACAATAGGTAAAAAGAATGAAAAGTGAAGCAACGACAGACAAATTAATTATGCGTTAGATACATGGTGCTCACATATTTACAAACATTGTAAAAGTAGATGAGTTCCCTAAAGTTTTAACATTTAATAAACTATGTCAGTGTGTGAGTTAAAGAAAAGTTTTTGCGGAGGTTCCCCAAAAAAATGGATTTTTGGGGAACATCCGCAAACCTTTCCGACCCACCGAGAACTATGTGGCACCCGGTTCCGACTCACTTGAACCACAACTGGCCCTGGCAAGTATCATATACACTGAGTCAGCTCACTATCGATCTCCGTTCTCCGGAGGGGAGTGATGTGGCGGCAGCTACACGCCACATGCGAATTACGCATCATAGACCTGACGTCATACAAATCCTGCATCGCGCAATGAAAGTTTACCGCACGACTAGCATATATACAACATTCCAATATCAACCGTTGGGCAGTTGCCCACCAGACACAACACCCGTCTGGTCAGAGGATCCTCCCCTTTCTACAGAGTATGAGTGAACTATACACCCTATTCATTATACCTCTATATTTATATAAGAAAATACCTATGTTAACTTAATTTATAGGTACTTATTGTTTATAAATTTAACTATACATGTCGAAGTTATCTACTTTTTAATATGAAAATAAGTACTTAATCCCTGATAAAATTTCATGTAAACCTTGTTTGACGATAAGCAGTCAAAAAGTCAAGCATTACTTATTGCCTCAAACAAACACAACACGCTATTTATTTCACTTATTTTTATCAAATAGCAAAAATATAATTAATTACTCTGAATCTAAATTACGAACCTTTAACACTGACCGAGATATTATTTGCAATAAATTAATGAAAAAATTACATACACACATAAATTATCAGAATAAAGTTAATTAAAACGATAAATGTATGGAATAAATTAGTTGTGTGCAATTCGTAAACAAAAGTCGAAGAGAATAAATTAATAAAAAAATATTTTATTGCATCTCCTCTGCGTATGAGTGAGTTTAAAAATAAACACTTAGATAAAGTCTGTAAACACTGAGGTGAACGGTTTCTTCGGAATTTATGTGAGACGAAATTGTTTACCTGATAGAATTACGTAGAACGTATTTTACGCAGCTTTTTTCAATAGCTGACTGACATAGATAACACGGCCTTCGTGTCGAAACTTAGCATTTTCTCGAGTATGAACAAAGCTTTCGTTTTGAAGTGATAATCACCAGTGTTTTGTTAAGTTATCGCATTGAACATTAATGACCAAATGTTTTATAACGATCAGTTCAAAGTACATTTGCCAAACACTAAGGCGCCATCTCCACGGGCGAGAGAATCGCGGCGATATTCACGCTGGGCCTTCAAATAATCGCCGCGATGATAACGCCGTGTGGAGATTAGTTTCATAGAGCTTCTATTGAATTTGATGGCACGGCGAGACTATCGCCGCGATTTTCTCGCCCGTGGAGATGGCGCCTTACAATACTAGAAGTGATATAGAACGTAAATTCGTGCAAGCTCCAGTCAAAAATTACTATGGCAAAATAACCAATAAAAATTCGACTCCTACACTCTTTAATTGTATCGACTGGTTAAGAAGAGATAATGCTGTAGGTAATTAGCAGGCGAACACTGATCAGTAAATTAAAGACTGAACTGCTGGAAGACGAGGTCGCACGCTATATGTGACAATAATTAATCAGTTGAGGGACTATTAAACTGAAATATTCTTACCATCCATTTAAACTATCTGTATCTACCTACTTAGATGTTTAATTAAATTGTTTATACCAAATGTTTTAAGACGAGCGCTAATCCTGCCGACATGTCATGCAGTTTGGCACTTTTATAAAATTTGTGCGTCTGGTTCAAAATAAATTATTTATTATTTATTTATTTCTATCTGACGAAATGTGGGTGAACACGGACTTCGGGAAAACAGACTTGATATTATATTATGTGATAAATACCTACCTATATTCTTGTGCCGTGTGGTGCCGGACGTAAAGAATAGCACTATGACTATGGGACTTACTAGAGAATGGGCAGCAGCATTCTTTATGCATTTTTAACACCATACTGCGATCGCCAACCCGCCTGCCAATCGTGGTGATTATGGCAAACCCCCCCGATTAGTGGAGGTCTATGTCCAGCAGTGGACGTCTTTCGGCTGAAATGATGAATGAATGATGATGACCTATATTCTTTATGTATGTATGTATTTATTGTATATGTAAATGGTACACCACTGAATACCTGTAGTATTTTCTCTCCTTCTACTTTTAATCCATCCAAAGGTTTTCTGTAAAATATCACTTTTAGCGATAAGATCGCCCATTGTGTCACCCTATGCAGTATTTTTTATGGAATACATAATAAAGAGTATTCTATCTATATATCCATATATGTGAACAAGAAATTATTTGTGGTTATAATAACCGTATCTATTATAATTATGACCATTGTCACTTACTCCTGTGTAGGCCTGAATAAACAACTAGAACTGGACAAACTGAACAACTTCATTTGCTTTCACCACACCTCTATTGTCACACAAATCGTGGAAACTGATATGAAGTGCCAACAAAACACAAGCACTCCACTCTAATGAAGACGTTAACAATTTTCACAAGCCCTACATGATGAATATACCGTGAAATTTTAGAAAAATAACTCCTGACAACTTTAGGAACGCCCTCAGAGAATTATTACATTAATATATTTACCAAACACGCTCCTATTATTACGTTTTCATGTACTCGTTTGCGCATAAATTAAAAAAGTTGTCACTTTTTCTTTTGTCCCAACCCTTATTTGGTATTCATATTTGATACTTTGAAAATACAAAGGGACCACGCATTTTGAAACGAAAACACACGAGAAAAACCTGTTTTACCAACAGACTATGCTAAAGATACAAATTGTGAAAGAGGCAATCGTTCATACGACGTTTCTTTATCTACAGAAAAGTCACCGGCCCACTGTGGACTCTCCCGTTGAAGCAATAAGCGTCCTATTCTAATGAAGTCCCAGCGATCACTTCAATTATGGTCATATTGAATGAAATATGAGTTAAGTGAGGGATATCAAAGGGCGACGCGAGGCTGTTTATGAAATGTGAACTTTGAAATATGTACTGCAATAATGCACCCTTTTTTAATTTGTACTAAACTATGAGCCGTAGCGAAATGGGGTCCCAAAAATATGTTGGGTCAGTTTTTTGTGCATCGATCGATATTTTGCTCAACAACTTTGTATTATTGGATAATTTGTGACTATTTCGTTTAGAATTTTCGTGTTTCTTATTGCTTCCGCAACGAATTTCGTGCGACCCAAAAATCGAAATGATTGAACCTATCGGGCATTCGCCGGCAGCGGCCGACTCCAATTTAGTTTTTCGGATTAGATACGGCGAACATAATAACATAATTGCTCTAATAACAGACCGTACGGCGGAGCTCGCCGTGCCTTACAATTCACTTTCCAAATTGGTTTATTTTTTTACCTCTGCTCTGTCTAAAACTATTATGATTTATTATCAAATTTTCGTGCAGGCAAATTACGGGCTCGTTTTTCGTGAATGAGTCTGTCTCTTTCTACTACTACGGTTCTTGGAGTACCAGACAGGGACACCATCAGAGCTATTGTGTTTCCTTGAAAGCCTTGCGGCGTTACATGGCTGAGACCTGTGGATGGAATGATTTACGATGCCTTTTCTAATTTACCCTGTACAATAATTAGTTGGATTAACATGTTCAGCAAGGAAATTTTTCAACGTCACCGACCTTATTAAAACTCCGAAATATTAATTAAAAATTCTTGTTATTCCGGAAGCTGACTCTAAATAAAAAAAAGGCTTCGTCTTCATTAAACGCTCGTGGGTATTTCATTCCTAAAATATTATTAGGATTAGACAATTTATTTGTATGGAACATGTGCAACTAAACACGAAATATGAACGATGAATTATTTCGAAATGAAATTCAACATTTTGTGCAAATGTTTAGTAGAAACTAAGCTAACAGGAGTACCTACAGCCGTCTGAAATGGTGCAACCGACAAATGTTCATGACATAGCGGTTGCATTAAACATGAGACCTGCCACCGAGCTATATTTACATATAAAAAACTTACTTTCCACATTTCTACAGTGAATGCTATAAATATAAAACATTCAATAACCGGTTCCGAGACCGTTAACTCATTAGAAACAATTATGAGTACCAATGTCACATGAAATTGATCACTACTTTTATTGTAAGCGAAAAAGTTTTAGAATGAACTTACTTCATATAAATTGCTTCGATATTTTTAGGGTTGCTCAAAGGATTAAAAAAAAAAATATATATATAAATTACTCCATGTTTTTGTCTAAATATCACAAGAGATAATTTACTTTTTTTCATAAAAAATATTGTTGTATTAAAATATGAATTTCTAATGCCTCAAGAGGATCTTTTCAAATTACGTAAAGAAGTAAAAAGTTTAATGTTCATTTAATAAGAATAACATATTGGTATAGCCAACTACATTTATTTTTGTATTTACACGACAAGTATTTACGCCGTTCAGGGCTGGCACTGCAATGTGTGTGTTTTTTTTTTTGTATCATTTGCGGTAAGTATTAATTTCATAGACAGTGCACAATTTCATTTCATTTTTAATTCTGTTGTTCGTAGTCTAATCTAATCAACTTGGACTCGTAGCCATTTTTATATTAGGTTATTTTTTTCCAAGTAAAGTGGAAACTTCAAGAATATAATAATAAATAATCCACGTATTTTCTTCACTCAACACTTATTTATTAGAAATCATTTACTCCTCGTATCGTCTCAACTATGAACTCTCTGCATCGTTTATGTATTTACACACTTGTGTATATAAATAAAACTTATCCCACAACTTGGTGTGTTCATGAATATTCGGTTGAGGGCGCCACCTCTGCGAGATATCGCGCGTGGTGAAGCGGAAGAGACCTCCGACAAAGGACTGTGACAATGAGCCCGGGCCGCTTTAGGGCTGATAGCATATAATAATGCCAATATTTGCATTCGCTTTTTGTTCTATTCAATCTGCGGCAAAATTATGTGACACGGGCTTAGTCGTGTCTTTTTATTATTATGACAAACGTGAATAGAAATTATTATGTTGTGTATTTATGATGTTATTAATAATGCATGATTAAAAAAACGTATAGCCTGAATTACGATGCATAATTTTGTGATATTTAATTTGGAATCAAAACGTTATGCAGGAGTGTTGGTAAATAAAAGGACGGTTTTTTTTTGTACAGCCCTGCGCTCGTTGGCGCGGGCGTCCAACACCGGCGGCCCGGACACGTTTCAGGATCATGAATTATGGCGCGAGCCGATGTGACTTTTCAATTTGAAATCATCAACCTGGAATTAATTTCATTTTTGAACCCCATTATTTCTGTTATCTACGCGCGAATCGCACAATATGCGAGTTTCGCATTATTGCCGTTTCGACAAAAATATTTTGTGGCAGCGCGCTCCACGGATATCGGTAATTTAATTTTGTATAAACCCTTTTGTTTTAATGTGTACGGATTATTGCGAAACTGCAGTGTGCAAACCGCAGACGATCGGTTAACAAAGTTTGTGTTCAATAAATAAAGAGTCAATTTATTTTGAATATTTCAACAATAGAGTTCTACAATAATGTTGAACGTGGCACGGATTTACGTCGTTTCGGAATTTCAGGAATAGTTGTACCACAGCGACATTCACAGACATAAATAAACCTGTATTTGTAATAGGTAGACAAACTAATGGTGATATGAATAAATTACGTAGAAAACAAAACTAAATCTATCATTGAACCAAAAAAATAGTGTTCCGGGCCCTCTCAGAATTCATTTGTAAAACACAAATCTGTCACTGGAGTCAGCAGTAGCCGGTTGCTGTAGGCGCGACTATTCATAGGCGACACCAGTAACTTCCCAGCGGAACGTTGACGAAAACCGAACCGAAATAGATATAACACCAATAAATTAGAAAAGAAAGCTTCAGTTTTATTTCTGTGAAGCCGCGACGACTTTTTATTGTGATTATCGGGGGTTTTCAAAAAATGTCTTCACACTCAGCCGTGAAGGTCAATGAACTGAAATTTTTCCTAAGGTTCACTGGATGTTTAATTTAAATTATTGAAGTGAGTCAACGTTACGAATTAGATTTTTGTCCGACACTCTAATATTACCGTGTTTTTGTTGGGTATTTTTACTAACACACGTAGATAAGCACCCACACTATAAATTCTTTTTAATGAGAACGAGTAGCTGTAGTGTAGAGTAAGTTAGTGTCTATTGTCAGCTAAATTATTACATACATTTACAGCTGCTTAATTCTGTTTGTAACACGTGATCATAATATTAATCCGATCTACGAAATTGTAAATACACACCCAAGTATTGGTAAACAAGTTCTCAATGTCGAATCTCTCTACGTTTGCCAGATTCAAAATGTAAACAGGAATCGGTGCAATACGTAGAACTTCAAAACAAATGGCTAAGACAACAAGCCTTACGAAGATACATCCAAAGCGTTACTTCAAAAACTCGCTCAAATCCCAAAAGAGGGACCTTATAACAAAGCTAATATTAGACAATCATTTCCTGTCAAAAGGGAGGCGTGCGCCCACCCCCGACAGATCGGGGGACAGAGGGGGAGGGAAAATACCTCCTCGTCTCACCAGATTTCGCAGTTGCCGTGTTCCAGTGTGAATCTGAATTCTTATTTTTTGCTGTTACAGTGATGAATGGATTTTTAATATCCACTTACAGCTGTCCCAGACTCAGTGGTTCTTTTGATGAAAAATGTTAGTAAATGGAACTTTTTGTTATCTATCACTGTTTTACATCGAGTGCTGTGCTTACATGTTGTATCGGATGTTTAAAAAACATTGGAAAAATAAATGTCGCCGTCATGTCGAAAGTATAGTATGGACAGGCAACAAGACGTCAGCATCCAGACGTCTCAATACTCGACGAGGCTTACGGTCGGCAAAAAACTTGGCTGTGGCTCTCACGGCACGACTCTATTACGAGTCGGCCGCGAATAAATAAAACATGACGGGCCCTTCTCACGTACACATATGTACATATTGTTTATGTATGTGTTGCGGATGTTAACTGATCTTGATTCGGCGTATGTGATTTGAGACGCTTTCACCGCGAGCTTTGGAAATCTTCGGATAACTGGCGCAATTATTTTCTATATAAAGACCGTAACAACTGCAGCATTTGTTAAAGCGCACGATCCAATCATTTTAACGACTGGTAGTGAGATGTGACCTTAAATGTGTTACTTTGTTATCCAGACCATCTTTTGACGAGGATTGAGATATGAAAGTCTAGACGCTCGAATGTAACAAGGGTGCGTCTACGAATCTAAATTCTAATCACGTTTAATTGGAACAATTGATGTCATCGTTTTGTAAGACGAATATAAAAGATTGTCTAACAAAAAGTCGTAAACACAGTGCTAGCTAAAATGAATAAAACGAAAAAAATAATAAAAAAACAATCTCTTCAATGCAGACTTTACGACTGCTTAATAGTGTGGCATTTATTGTGAGCCACAACATTCAAGCTCCCACGAATTGACAGTCTCTTGTAAAATATTGGAACACTAAAAGCTGGTACTGGATCAAAAACTCTAAATCATCGGTCGATTAATGATTTATAATAGCAGGTTTTGAAACATCAACGTCCTGCGGTTTTCCATGCAGCACCGTGTGTGGCATTAACGCATAGGTCGGCTAATAGCTAAACGACTCTTGCGCAGACGACAATAAAAACATGCGTACGCATCGCCGCTACATTAGCGCGCTCGCCATAGTTGGCACCATGCAAACTCCGCCCGCGCTGGCAACCAGAACGCATCACAAAATATCGATAGTGATGGATAGCATACATCATATCTGTCAATAAAACACAACAACTTAATCAATAGCCTTTCAACAACTTTGAAAACAGCATTGTTGCCAATAAAATCGACATTCTTGTAATTAGTAGACAACTTTTTTCTTGTTGCAAACTAATTGTAAAATGAAAAATCAATCATCGTCACGACAAGTGCTGAAATGATTAATAACTCAATTCGTTAAATGTACTGTGACACGCTACAAGCCGACACAAATCAAAAAGTTCCACGCTAGTAAACCAAGGTGTTTCTCGCGCAATGACAGTGGGGAGTGATTCGAAAAGAAACCAAGAACATTACTGTTGGTCGAAGAATCAGATTAATTGTCCTCGCGGCTTAAGAATGTAAGCAACGATTAATGGTAGTTGATGAAGTGAAAGAATGCCATTAAACAGAAACATGCATTGATAATTCGCTGCAGGTGCAAATCAACTATAAATTAAGTTAGTAACATAGTAATGTATTCAAGTTACGGTTACGTATGACAGATATATGACGGCTTTCTATCGACTTTATCGACTTCGGTTAGTGCTGACGCGGGTGTATCGACAAAAGTATCACACGTCATTATGCACCTCGGATACGATACGCTACATTTTAATCATCGTAGTGGAGTTCTCCTTCTATTATTGTTTTTCGAATTTCGGCTACAAGACAGATGGTAACAGCGGCGGGGAATTTGTTTTACAATGGCCGCCACAATCCCACCAATGATCGCTGGCACGGAGCTAACGCGGCTGTTCCTTTGCTTCAGTCTACTTGGCACTCAATAACTTTTGTTGGGTACCACCGTCGCGAGTGGCAGAATAATTTGTGAGTTCGCCACTACTATGTTGATAATTGATTAGATCTTGTTGCTGAAAGATTTTATAGCGAAAGTGATCATGTTTCCGTCAAAGCTGCTGAAAAACCAATTGATGTTTGTTACTAAACGACAAATTAGAATTTAGTAAGTCTTGTTAACAACATAATTACAAAAGTTAAAAATCCCGGCGATTTTGTAAACTCAGTGTTCCATAATGCCAACATTCTTTGTGAAATTGAAACAACAGAAAACATTATAGAAGAAGTGCACCCAAATAGAAGGAGTTTCATAACAGTAGCCAAAGTGATCCATTAAGCGTGCAACGAAGGATCTGTTATGACAGCAGCATCCAAGTGGTGGCACAATGTGTCAGGAGTGGATGTGGCGCTCTACGACGAATATTTATTTATTTATAACATTGAGGGGCTGTAAATTAGCAGTGAATTTACGGCCAGGCGGAGGAGTGATCGCGCGCAGTTTATTTTCGGCGTATGCGCGTGATTTAAACAGTTCCCGGTGTTCTGCCGTTAGAAATTGAAACCGAACGAAGAAGCATTATGAAGGAAGTGAAACTCTACGCTGTAGTGTCATTCGTTAAGCCAATTAGAATATGATAATCATATCGTCTCAACATTGGTGGTCGCCGAATTTGCATTTGAAAACATTTATCACAGTTTTGTAGTCGCCATTTGTCATCTGCTACTGTAATTGATTTCAAGACGTAAAATGCTCTAGTTTTAATTTATGTTGTTGTTTCCAAACTTTCTAGAGTTTATTAAAATAATGGTCTATATTTCATTATTTTATTAGCCTAGTCCATTAACCAAACCGCAGGAAGTAACATATATTATATATACATATATTATAACAGATTTCGAGTAATTATTTATTCTGCGACTACCTGTCGAGCTGGCTAATCAGGCTTTACCCAAAATAGTAGATCGTCAGACACTTAGTCATCGCTTGGATTTCGGTGTTTATATTCTTCCACAAACTTGTTACGCCTTCTATGGATACTTGTTTCCCTTGAAAGTGCTGATATTATTTATGAATTCTCATATTCTCTGTTATGAAAATCTGTCGCACAAAGAACCGACACTTTATTTTAGTTGAAACTGTTCTCTCCCAGATATAGAATCTGTAAAGACAGTGCCATCTACAAAGAACTTAAACGAAATACCGCCTAACCAATCAACGAATAACGTAATTACACTGAAGCTGCACTAATCGGTTGAACGTTTAAACCGAACTGTAAACCAGATAACAGATCACAAAATGACTCCATTGTATCTAAGTCACGAAAACAACATATCTGAGTCCACTTAATATTATCCGACGAACGTGACCCCAATCCTTCCGAATTTGGACCTTTCGCAACGTTAGTCACTGCCACTACTAAATAATCGAAATGATCCGATAAGTAGATATAAAACGTTTAGCATCATAATATAGAACTGAGAAGCTTTATAATATATATAATCGTGAATATGGTCGATAATCCTATTTTATTTTCGTTATCATCGATAGCATGGTCTTATTTTTTATGATCAGCTTTGCCGAGTATAATCTCTTCCCCCTCATTCTTATATTGCTTTCTATTATCTTTATCATCATCTTTATGTTTGCTATTGATTACAAAAAAAAGCTTTCTGTATTCATTTCAGGTTTATCTAGTCAAAATAATTTGTAGCTTCAGTAGGTATTCACCTGCACAGGTGTTTTGTTGATTAACTTAGTTTATCAATGTAAATAATGCGTCGTAATTTTCCTGTAACTAACTTTCTGGCATGTTTCTACAGAATATTAAGTAAAGTATGGAAAGATGCTTCTTCATCGTAATATAGAACTGAGAAGCTTTATATATCATCGCAAATATGGTCGATAATCCTATTTTATTTTCGTTATCATCGATAGCATGGTCTTATTTTTTATGATCAGCAGTGCCGAGTATAATCTCTTCCCCTTCATTATTTTATTAATTTTATTATCTTTATCATCATCTATTTTGCAATTGATTACAAAAAAAACTATCTGTATTCATTTCAGGTTTATCTAGTTAAAATAATTTCTAGCTTCAGTCTTCACCTGCACAGGTGTTTTGTTGATTAACTAAGTATATCAATGTAAATAATGCGTCGTAATTTTCCTGTAACTGACTTTCTCGCATGTTCCTACAGAATACTAAATATGGAAAGCTGCTTCTTTGTAATACGTTGTTTCTAATACGTTCAGGTCCATAATTTTGATACCTTAGCAAGTTAATAATGACAGTAATTCAAGATGTATCTGTAATAAACTGTGACAATTAGCTGAATAGGGCCAGGCCATAGTCTAGGTATTCAATATTGATATACAACTCACTAACACTTCTTCTTATAATGTTAAATTAACTACAAGAAGTTGTTAAACGTTTCTCTAACCTTTGCAAACAGTCCCATTACTCCTTCTTTACGATAACGATCGAATAGAATTGTATAATCGTAAATGTACATCATTGGGCGAGCAAAAACAAGATATATGAAGTACCGGCAATGTAAATAGAACTATTAAAGAATATCGCTGGACGGTGGCAACCATGTTGCCAATGACAGTTTAATGTTTCCTAAAACCATTCCAAACAATAAGCACTTAATTTAAACTTATGCGGCACTCGTTATAAATGACAAATGATTAAAAAACTCTTGGTAATTGATGGGTAAACGTGCGAATTAATAGTAATAGCGATCGATAATGATATATAGCCCGCGAACAAATGTTTGACGGGTAGATCAGCGTCTGTAGTCGGTTTTGTACTTCCATATGATAATGTCGCACCTGCTTATCGGGAACTGGCTTTTGTTCGCGGTTTTTCTCGTGTTCGTTCGTGTATTGGATCAATATAAAAGGATTATTGATCGTTATGCTCTTGCAAAAACATGCATGTATTCTGCATTTTTTCAGGAATATTTATAAGTCCAATATTTTATAATGGAGAAGCAACTTAAATGAATGATGTAAATTGATTTTTCAAAATGTCAAATAAATCAATATTTAAAATTTCAAGAATCCAAAGAATCAACCTTCTACATTGTGTAGTATAGGGCTGGGCTTGACTTCTAGCATAATATTTCTTCTATGTTTCGTATCCTACATTGATACATGCACAATTTTGTCGTCGAAACGACAAATAAATTGCAAACGGTTGTTTGTTTTCTATATTTTTGCATTTGCTTAGATTCTAATCGGGACACCTTGCTTAAAGGTCAATACGTTTCTTTGTTTCGCTAAACCTTCAACTTTTTAAATGTCGAGGAGATTCTAAATGCATAGGAATGATGCATCTTACTGACATTTGTATTTAAATCGAATATTTTCTATGCAATTATATTTTATCCTACATATTTTATTTTCCTGTTAGCGTGAAATGACAGATTAGGATCTGAGTCACTGACTGTGTCATATATGCAATAAATCTGAAGTAAAAACAATTAGTCAAGGAAAACTGCTATTGAATTGATTTTCGTATTCCTCCCTTAAACTTTATTTTTGAATGTTTATTTTGCAGTATCTTTTCATCACCACGGCTCTCAAAACTGTAAAGGAAAACATAATAATCTAACCTTCGCCAATTTCACCATACAAATAAAAAAAATAATAATAATAATTTAACGGTGCCCAAGATACAGGCTGCGACTAGTTTGAGGCCGCTATGTCCATATTGTAATTTTAATGTTGAAATAAACGACTTTTACTTTACTTTTAAAAATAGCTACGTAAATAATTCAAAATCAAAATCAAATCAAAATCAAAATCAAAATATTTTATTTCACATAAACCTACATGGGCACTTATGAAACGTCAGAAGCTAGGTGCACGGTTCGAGTTAGTCGTTTCCTATGGAGAAGAGCCGGCAAGAAACTCCACGGTTACTCTTTTAAAAATAATTGGCTTTTTTAATATTATTAAATAACAGTGATAATAGGTATGGGAGGACAGTGTAATTAACCTTAGATATAATGTTTCCACTGCTGGGACTCAGGCTTCTTCTCTATGCGAGGAAAATCCTTCTATAAAATTCAGTCTTACAGAATTTCAGTATCAAAAAGGTGTGTTTAACAGAAATTCGATTCACCAAAAAGTCATTGTACTTGTAAACATAAAAGAATATTCTAGCAAATTCTAGAGCGAGGCGCGAACACGCCGGTCGGTGACATGCTATCGGCCACGTTCGTACGACATAAATCACCGACGCTGCTTGTTTTACCAATGAAATTGATTCTTTCGCGAGTCGCGAGCCCAACGAACGTAAACTTTTCGAATTTTATATTTTTGAATTTAGAAAATTTTCTTTTCTTTATTTTTTCGGCGATGACATTGACAGATAGTAGGCGTAATTTGCGTTTTTTTTTTTTTAGAATATTAAGTTACGTGGATTCGTTTGAGAAATTCATTTTATTTACGTTTGCTCAGAGAAAACAATGATCAGTCTGAGCGTTCTACGGATTCCTAATTCAATTTAAGTTTAACGCTAGCTTGGCCTAAGTTTCTCTAGATACGAAGAATGATGATCACAATTCTGACAACCGTTACATTCGATATTAAAAGTTAATTAATCAAGTTCAAACTGGTCCAAATTAAATTCGATTCCGTTATACGGTTAAACGGCATTGTGACATAAACTCGCTATATTTCATCACAGGATCATCAAATATATCGTATAAAAAAGATGACTTAAAAAACTTGTTTTTGAAATTGCGAATTATACGCCGAAACGATAAATCAATGTGTACACATTCGATATCAATGGTGTCGCCCCATAAAACGGGCGCTATTTATCAGTTGTACATAAAAGTGCACGCGTGCCCACCATTGATCAATGAAAAATCGTATCATTGACAATATAATCCCTTATTTTCAATAATGATATATTACTATCAGATATAAATAATGCATTGGTGCTAATAAACGACTGAATATCGGTTAATAGAATATTAAACCGCGATAGATCAAATCACGACATTGTCTGCATTATATCTGCATACATAATGATTGTGGTTATCGGTTTTACGCTCGTTTTAAGATTCGATGAAATAATTTATCTTTTTTGGATGCTCATTGTCCGATTTAAATCGGTTGTGGATACATCGATATGCAACACAAATTAGTTAAAAATAAATCACCGGATAAATCTATTAAAAAAAGATTAATTTATGTCCGAGAATTTTTGATAAAGAAAAGATATCACCAAAGTCGTTCACCTTTACCTCCTAAGTCGTCTTATACCTACATCAGCATCAAAACGATGTGCAGCCGCTACCCAAACTTTTACATTCCGGACCCTCCAAGTGCGACAGGGCTCGTTTGTCCTTAACTATACAAGAGTCAAGACACAGTTAGCGCAGAATGTTTTCTACATAGTCCAGTGGTATGGGCTTTATTATTTATTATACGGAAAACAGAACAAACTAACCAAAAGTGTCCACGGTACGGAAGCAGTGGGACGCAACAAAACAGAGTGGAATAAAGAAAATAGAATGACGCGTGTTGGAACAGAGGAGCTGTGGAGTAGCTTTCGTGTGAATATGTATAGATTTTTTTTGCATTACTTTTTGTGTAAGTCTTTTTTGATCACGTGAGGAAGTGTGAACTCTTGTTTATCACAAATTAATTAATTGGGTTGAACAAGATTTTTTTTTGAATAATAGAGGAATGTTGTTGCGAAGAGACACAAAACTAATTTCTAATTTAACGCGTCTACAGGTCCATAGTTCCTGTAAAAAGTGTGAGCGAGACAGTAATATCTGAAAAGGCAAGCGTGACAGGAAAACGAGGCAAAAAGAGTGGCATGTACTCGCCTCGGCAGCGCTGTGTGAAACCTCTGGGGACTTGGCAGAACTCACGCCGTACGTACCAAATACGTAGACAATTATCACGGTAAATCAAGTTTTCCACATATGCATCTATTGCTACAGTATGCTTAGATAAAACCATCGTAGTCTCAAAACGTTCGAAAAATATAACCAGCAATTAAAGTTTATTGCGTGAAGACAGACAAATAGTTATAACAAGAAATATTCTTTTACACAAATAGATTAATAAACAAATGTTATAAATATTGTTTTATCACCCATTTTATTTATTCTATGTTGTTCAAGTATTACATGACACACCGTTGGTGTAAATTGATACTCGTACCTTTAATAAAAATGTTTTAATTAACGATTACATTTTTTATGCAACGGTGGTTTTTTAGCATATTTTATTAAAAGCTGAGCTCATTATCGTTTTAAAAATATAAAAGAAAAATTTAACCCTTAAATGCTGTGGCAAGTCCACTCGACCGGCGATCATAACGCCAAAGTTTCTCGCTCGCAGCACATATGCGGCCTTTTCTTTTATTTTGCCTCCATTTTCCATTTCCACTAAAACGAAAGCGACTTTCCACGGTGACTTTTTTCCACTGAAAAGCTGCGAGGAATTGTGGTAAAATAATAATAAAAAAACAATGAACGAAGAGAAATGGAAATAAAAATTTGCTTTGTCATAAATCATGAAATGCTTCCGGCTGGTTGCTTTATTACAAAGAAAGTTTGTATCAATGTTACGAAGCTTTTATTGTCCACGAGGAAATGAAAAGGCCGCTAATTGTATAGGTGCCTATTATGTTGTTTGTTAACAACATTTTTATGTCAACATTTTCACCCTTAGCATGGCAGAGCCCGTTTTCGTAACGGTGTCAGTTATTCGAGTGAATACAAAGATTCGGAGAAAATATTTACGAAAAGGAAAATAGGCTTGTACAAATCTGCCACTATAGGGTATTGTGAGTAAGCGGAAGAGCTTAAAGCATCGCTCGACACAAATCCCAAGCGGAAAGATTCCATTAAGAAAATCAAAAAAGGTCTGTTCAGTTCACAGCCTGCGACTATTTTCATTTAGCAAAAACAACCCATAAATTGTCATCTTAACGAGATTTCTGTTTTTGCAATATTCGCACCCTCGAGTGTTACTAGCAGTTCGGTAACGTCCTTGTTTTGTATTGCACGGATTGTTACGTCAGCGGCTTTTGTTAAACGACTCTGACCGGAGCATAACGATCGCTATATCATAATTCTCGAATACTCGGATAATTAATTATCGTTCATTAGTTGATTTCATACATTGTTAATACAGTATTTATCATCTATGTGTGAAAATGTACACAAAAGTTTCAACTGAGATTTATTAAAACTTCTGCACTCAATTATTTTCTTCGTCTATCCGAGTTGTAGATACAGTACGAGTATGTGCTTTGGCACGCCAAACGGCGCATGCGTGTCAAGACATCAGACGCTGCGCGCGAGTGCGTGCAACCGCTTCGGGTTATTTATTGCCTTACTGATGAATTAGTTTTGTTTATATAGCACCTTTTCATTTGAGGGTTGACTTTTAAAACGCCAATGAATATCTTATTGACTTTTTATTGTTTTAATTTACATTTTATTACACCGCAAGTGGGATTCGAATCGGTGAAATAGTTTAATTATTTATGCTGACCGAACTTATAAAACTTGATTGACATATATTTTAAAGAAACAATAAAAGTCGAACTTACTAATTAGTTTTTATATGGCCATTTATTTTAAGCAAATAATTATATCGTCATATTTACGAATAGGTTTAACATTTAATAAGCAAATACATACGAATCTAACAGTATTGACTATAAAACAAAACTTAACTACATCTGTACTAAACATTCGCAAACTCAAAGTGGAATAAACTCGAGAATATCATAATTAAAGTGCCGTTTCAGAGTTCGGGTCCTGTCACGTGATACCGTTGCCCAAATTATCCGGGCCTCGTGTCATCTTGTCCCAATCCAATATGGCGCCGTAAATCCTCGCTGGGGGAGACGGGGCGGTGGAGGGGGTACGTCACTCAAACTTTCTCTGTACTCCGTCTTACGTTCGCTCGTCTCGGTCTAGGGGTGGGTACGGACAGACCCTCACACGTACATTTTTTATTTCACGCGGTCACGTCGCGATGACGGGTTGAATTGTATTTTTTTACTTCACAAATATTGTTGAGTTTTCGAATCGTTTCTTTTTGGTTTAGGTATTGGTAGAAAAATGCTCTATCATGATTTACTATGTATTCGTTCAATGAGAGCTTTTATTTAGTTTACGTAGAAGCATTTTTATTGAGTGTGTTTAGCTTATATGTGGGTATTTTATCGTAGAATGTCGGTGCTGACGCTACAGGCCCCAGTGCGGTGGTGCGCTTCGAAGAATTCTCAGATAGAGTTCGAGCATCGGGATGAGTAATCTCTTTTGTTTTTCTAAGAACATCGCAGCCGCGCGATTATCGGCATGTTTTCCACACTCAAGCTTTTAAATAAAATTGGTTTTATTAAACATCTGCTAGCGTACTCCGTATATTTGTAACTGAGTACGTATTGTATCGATAAAAAGTTTTTTGTTATTTCACTGCGTTTTATACACTTAGAAGTAATTTTTCGAGAATGTTAAACTGATGGCATTTGTAGTCGTTAAATAGAAATATTCATAGAAATACCTACCATTAATACCAATAAATTGTACATTTAGTTTGCTAGCAACATTATGCATCTATCAGTATTCGTTTTGCAAACACCTACATATTTGAATATCAAATGAAATATATGAGTTACATGAAATTTATGATGGCGGCATTCTGCCTCAGTTGTCACTACACTAGTATAAATTAACAGGCTGAATAAATATCTACCTTAGCCATTTACTTCATTTACCTGTATTTAAGGTAGGAACTGTTATGTTAAATAAATTATTCCTATATTTAAGGTGGAAACTATAAATGCCTGTTCCATTTACGAAGCTAGTTCATAGTCAGTTTTTCTGAATCAGGAAATATTTTTTAATGTAATGTTACAGTCATGGTGATTCAATATAGGAAAAACGTTGCATGTTAGCTAAAGTCGTCAGAGAAAAGGTTATGTTATACTCATTGCTAAGTAACTGTATTATAACAAATGGTTTGATTACATTGAACATGATTGTTAGAAGTAGGGTCAGATACCCAATGTAGTAATAAAATTAGTCGCAATATGAAAGGCCGAGTGTTTTAAGTAAAGCTTTCATATCTATTTATAGGGTGTATCTATTCAAACACGAAATATTTTAAGAGATACACACATAAGTGGTAAAGAAGCCATGGAAACGTATTTTTTTTTAAATCTGAGTATTTTATTAAAAAAATTAAATGATTTAAAATTACTTGCTAAGATGATTAATTATCAAGACGCACCGCGCTCGTGCCGCCACCGTTGCCGCGTCCGGGCGGGTCATTCATAGAATAAAAAAAAAATTAAGTAAAGGTTTTTTGCAAAATGTCTCGAGAAATTTTAAAATTATAATAATTATGTAAAAATATAAAAAATGTTTCGCTGCTATGGCTTTTTTACCACCTATAGCTGTTTCTTTTAAAATGTTTCGTGTATGAATAGATACACCTTATATATAAAAATCAATTGCCAGGCCTTTGTCTCGCAAAAACTCGAAAATGGCTCGACTGATTGTGATGAAACTTTGGTAAACTTTGATTATGCGGGTGGATTGAAAGGTTTTAAGTTTTGTGTTTGGTTAGTGTTGGTTGCGCGCGAAATGAAATTTTATGTAATAAATTAATTATTAGTTCCAAAGAAAAACATTGTATGTCAAAGGTAATACTATATTTTAAGTTCTAAATGTTGGCACGAATGTCAGACGGTACGGTCGGCGCAGTGGTTAAGCGATTGACTGCTGCGCTGCGCGGGTTCGATTCCCGCACGGAACAAATATTTTTAGTAGTGGTTCCAGATCTTGCTGTTTTTGTATGTGAGTTTAAATTTTTGTAAACTCACCAACAATACAGGAGAAATTCATAGAGTGAATTAAATATTTTTTTCTCAAATAAGTGAAATCCTTGTAATTTCTTAATGCGAAATACATATCTTTTACCATAAAGCCGGGTTCACTTCGCCAATTTTTCTAACAAAACATGTTAGTATAACATGTTAGGAAAACAACCAGTCCGCTGCGACTTTTGAGTAAACAACGTTGTTGTAAGAAAAACTCTTTAAAAAAAATGTGTTCTGACGAGGAAGATGTGTCTTCTGGCAATAATAGATTAAGCATAGAAATAGATACCTACCGAAAGAAATAGAAATAGATTTTACAACCAATTGATGTTCGTCTTTCTCGAATTAATTGTATATGAATGAAGGAATGAAAGGCGCCGACCCCAGCGTGGTTTGACCTGACTCGATTACTCGAATGAACCCAAAGATTCACACTAGCCCCTGGAACCTCACGAGCATGGGGCTACAGTGACCATTGCTTTCTCGAATTAATTGTATAAAAACAAAGTATTTTCTTTATTTCACTCCATAACTTAAAACTTTAAAAACGGGGCAGTCTTTGGACACTGCCGATAGAAGTGAAAACTAAGTAACTTGAAAGCGTTCGGTGACGATGACGCGAGTTCCATGATTTTTGTTCATCCAAAAAGTACACATATACAGGGTTACTTGTAAAACACCAACAACCTCGCAGGAGTAGATTACTAACATCATAAACAACAACATTTGTTCTACGACTTTTTCGAAAACAGACAAAAAAAAAAAACAACTCTCCATACATATGTCCGAACAGCTGATCGAGTTTTGTATGAAAAGTCGTTTTTTTTTTTGCCTGTTTTCCAGAAAGTCGTAGAACAAATGTTATTGTTTATGATGTTAGTAATCTACTCCTGCGAGGTTGTTGGAGTTTTACAAATAACCCTGCATACACAGTATACATGTAGCTCATGGAAAGCGTTCAGTGACGATGACGCGAGTTCCATGATTATTGTTCACCCAAAAAGTGCTCAACGCGCCTAAAGAAGTTTTCACTTCAAAAATTTCACGATGTTAGCCGTTCGTCGCGACGAAGATGTTATGTTAGATGTTTGTGTTTTTGCTAACAAAAATGTTAGACCACGCCCTCAAATCAGTTAGCTAACAATGTTATGTGTTTGTAAAACAAGAAAATATGGCGCAGCGGACCCGGTTTTAGATGTTGTGTACACGCCGGAGAAGGTTCCTAACAAAAAAAGTAATTGCAACTCATACATTACCTATTTATAATAAAATACAACTTTACTAACTACACACTTACATTAGTAGTTGTCATATATTATGTACCTATCAAGAACCATTTTTAGACTACTCACTAATAAAATTAGGCACCACAGAAGCTTTCCAATAACGCACCTAATCCAATAATATTGATCAAATTGAGGCCCCATAGTAATCCCACTAAGTCTTGCGTGACCAACCTCTATGTGTAAGACACAAATGAAACTGCTAGGCATTGCTTTTCAATATACTGACCATCCATCAAGCCGTCTTAGCGCCACGGGGGGCGACTATATTAGAAAACCTTTGTCAGCTGATGTCTACACCTTTCTGATACAAAATATACGTAGGTAGGCACTTACAGATATCCCAATGAAAGTATGCGCTTCAGGAATCATCGTCTATGTTCGAAAATACGAACGTGCAATGATAAGATCTAATATAAAGAGCTGTTACAACCATGGAAGTAGGTACTTGCCTGTTTTCTATGATTACAAAATTACAGATTAAGGAAGCGCCAATGTAGCTCGCGAAATAGTACCCGCAATTTGTGACCCGAGCCACAGGCGAGGGTTGTAAATATGCGATAGAGGGCTTTCTTTTTTACTGCCCGTGGTGAGTACCACACAATTTTACGTCTTCACCTGGCCATAATGTGAGTTTCATCGTATGCGTAGTGTGCGGTAAAACTCACATTATGGCCAGGTGTGACGTAAATGATATTTTCAAATTGGCATTATTGATTGTTCAATTTTTTTATTTTTATTGGCTGCTCATTGTCTGGGTGTATGTTGATTAATGTATGATTTGAATACTATCAGTATTCATATCATGACAGCAGAGGATTTTTTTATAAAATAATTATTGAGCACAATTCTCACAACCAATGATCATAGAATACTTTGTAATTGAATCTAATAATGAATTGAATGGTGATACATTTGTTACTATTTTAATCTGTTAATGTTAATGTTATGAATCAGTTTTTTTTTATCTTTTTAATTTTATCATTATTTCCTTTATTTAAATAAATCCATATAAATTATATTTTTAAATATTAGAATATAAAAGATATAAAAATATTTAAAAATATACAAAATAGTAGCTCACCGGTAACGGGAATAAGATCCAAGCTACCGACGGTCAGGGCTCCAGAGAGAGGAACCTCTTATTATTATTATTATTTAGAATTAAATTTTGCTATTGTTACCTACTTAAATTGTGAATAGGTATGAATTGTTGCACTTATAAACGTATTTAGGTACTTTTAAGGAAATTATTGAAATGTATTGTGTTAACAATTGTTGGCTAACCTAAATAAATAAATAAATTCGCGACCGTAACAAATATGTATTTACAGAATTATAATCATTAGAATCAGTACAACTCCTTAAGTTAGTATAATCCTAAAAGTCATGAAACAGTCATTCAATAGGATTACATGAGCTTAAAGAGTTGTGTTGATGATTTTAATAATTAGAATTTTATAAATAAATATTTGATACGGCCGCGAATCATATTTAGATCAACATAGGTACAACCAGGGGCTTTACTCCCGACAGCATCGAGTTCTGAATCAATCGAATTGGATTCGAATTAAATGCCGATCCATACTCTTGAGTCCGACACTAGCGCACGATCGTGCGGTGGTTCGAAGCGAAACTAACTTCACGTACGTAACGTACTCCACACGCCATCTGACAGATAGATATCGAGTTGTTGGATCAAAACTAAACGATTCGATTTCGAATCGGAAACAAAATCAAACTCGAATCGTTTTCGAGAGTAAGGCCCCTGATGTTGGACCTATAAATTGCAAAAAACGTAAGAAAATTTGAATATCGTGGGCTACCCTGACGCTTTCGCCTTAACAAATCTATGCAATTCCAAAAAACTTTTTACAAGTTTGAATGACAGATAACGATCTGCGATCGGAGAGAGAAAACTTTATAGAAACGCCCAATGGTAGGTGCAAATAAACAGAGACGGCCAAAACTTAAAACAAAAAAGGTTGGCCGTCACACGACGGCCAGCAGATGTGAAACATCGAAATTGGTGGTTATTAAAATAAAATAAATAAAATAATAATAAAAAGTTTTATTTTAAGTTTGATTTCTAAACAAGTGTAACAATATTTAAGTATGACACTGGATCTCGCACTAGGATACCCTGTGTCGCAGGATCCAGTCTCTTTCGACAGATAATATGAATCAATAAAGATAGGTTATCAAATGCACGGGTTTCAGTATAATTCATTAAACTTAGGACAAAGAATATAAAGGAAGAATAAAAAGAATGAATATATAATTGAATAATTAAATAAAATCAATAAATAAATATAGAGGAAAAATAAATATATTTTTCTAAAATGACGGGCCATGACGGCGGCAAGAGAGCGTCATGCCGTTTGCCGTCACGGCATTCAATTCGGTTTTACTCCTAAGGCGCGCCTATAGATTTTCACATCGAAAATTACCTAGAAGATTACTCAGATTACCGAAGCGCATACCTTTTCTGGTTTACCTGTTCTACATACACGTGAACAGATGCCACGGAAGCATTAAGGCTCCTACAAACAGGCGCGACATGCGACGCGACTCAAAGGCACGGATCGCTGCGCGACACGCGGTGCCTTTGTGTCGCGTCGCGTGTCGCGCCTTTAGACAAACGGCCATTGTCTTAAGTGACAATGGCCGCTACGGACAGAGCAGTTTAATTGACCTTCTGTATACTTTATTTTTCATCATTACATCAGCAGCTCTTACTCTACCATCTCTACATGGGTATGTGTTTACAATACGAGCCATTTTTTATTCCAACCATGCGTATGGTGGTCCTTCGAGCCGGATATTGGTCAATGACCGAATAACACACCGGAATTACGCATTTTCTTTTCCCGTAATGAATGACTAGAAAAATAAAGCCGCTCGTAAAAAAATTGTATTTCTTTTTTTTTTCAGCGATTAAACACTAATTAAGTTATTAAAATGTACATTTGGATTCTTACAAGTAAAAAAATAATTTTATTTTATACTGCGGAACGAGGTAAATATTAATGCGTGCGAAATGAATAATAGTATTGTTGGACCCGCTACAGTTTGCAAAGACTGTCGACATTGCCCGGTCAGTGCGGATATTATCTAATGTATTCAGTTACACTGCTACAACATGTAACTGATTATACTTCGCATCAGATGGTAACAATGGTAATTGTTTAATTAACCAACTGAGCTGGTAAAAACATTTTTATGGGTGCCATAAAAGTTGAGTGTGGCTATTCCGATAGCTAACTAGCTCATTGCCAAGGTTTTGCCTTATTTACTGCTTACTCAGGTACTACGTTTTATAGCGTGATGATATTTTATGCGCTTTGTTGGTTATAAAGATGGGTCTAATTGGTAAATATTATTGAATTAATGGTGTATTAGGGAATGTTGCTTCGTCTTTTATGTTTCTCTGGATCGTGGTAATGGAATCGTGGTATTTCAGACTTTTGTTTTTATTTTACGGAAAAAACTTGTGAAGTTTAAAGAATTTTTTTGACTTTAAGGGCTTTACAAACACGGAATAAAGTTATCCTAGAAATAACTTCGATATAACGTTAATTTTTTTACGTTTATACCTAGCATAACTTTTTCCGTGTTTATTTGTAGTGATACCTATTTACTAATAAACGTTGTATAGCGTCTGTATAGTTACACACCGATTTTTCT
Source organism: Dryobota labecula (assembly GCA_947523025.1). NCBI lineage: Eukaryota > Metazoa > Arthropoda > Insecta > Lepidoptera > Noctuidae > Dryobota > Dryobota labecula. The sequence continues at coordinate 17,229,499 of OX383293.1, read as the reverse complement.
GTTTCACTCGTCAGTAATTTGACTTTCGATAGAAGAAGACAAAGCGTTGTGTAACTATACAGACGCTATACAACGTTTATTAGTAAGGGGGTTAGAGTAAAGGCAGGGTTGGCGATTTCAGAGTTCAGTGTGCATCGATGTTTTTTCCCAGTTTTTTTTAAGTCTGAATTGGTATAAAGTCTCTTTAATGCGCAGATTGGCGCGTCGCGACGGTGCGAAGCGATTCTGGTAAAACAATTTCCATGAAGTTTTCATAGAAATTGTTCTACTGGATTCGCGTGGCGCTGTCTCGTCGCGCCTGTCTATGCCTTAAAGAGACTTTATACCAATTCAGACTTAAAAAAAACTGGGATAAAACATCGATGCACTCTGAAATCGCCAACCCATCTTGAACAAGCGTAGTGATCAATGTGCGAGCATTGATCACCACGCCATCTCTGTATGAGAAGAGCCTTTGTCCTGGACTGGGAAAATAATACGCCATTATTATTATTACTTGACTCTGTATTTTATCGAAGACGGTAGATACTGGGAATGCTCGTTCCTCGTTCAATTCCAAAGCGCGATTTCTTAATTACCTACACTGTGTTTAAAATAGAGCTTCATTTCGTTATCAAAGATCATCTTTACAACGCCATTAATAATATTAAAGTAACGAATTATTTTCGAGTACAAAACGCAAACCGAATAAAGGCGGGCTAGTAATTATGCTTAATAATTGTATTCATTATAAGCATTGTTTTGTATGCGCGGAAAAAATGTGTAAGAATTAGAATGCGTGAAACAAAAATTTTGTATTTAGACAAAGTTGTGAATACATTTTCAGTAAAAGAAAATGGCCCTTAGTGGATTGTTATAAGGGCTATGTAAAGTGTTTGGGTAAGGTTGTGTCTCTGTATTCTGTTGCCTGCTGCGTTTACGAGTATAACGGTATGGGATCGCGGTCGAACTGAGTTTTTGACGAAGAATTAATTATGCAAACAAAAGCTCGGGTTATTGTTTCTTCTCACAAAGCTGGACATGTTTGGACGTTTTGCGTAATTTGCGGACAAAACAGTTATGTCATATGCTTGAATTTTTTGAAGCAATAATGGGTCTTTATTTTGGGGATTGTTTTTGAACAAAAGACCTAAATAAGACGTTGCATGTGTCTTAATTCTTGGTACAGAATTGTTCAGGTTTGTGATATTTATAGAAAGAAAATTAATATCGTCAAGTGCTACGTTTAAGTTCGAGGTAAAGCCGTATTGGAGCTGTTCCAGCTTCGTAATAGGAAAAGTCGCGGGTAACGCCGATTGACAGGATCCGAATGAAAATTCGATTAGTTTTACACTGTTTTATACGGAGAAGTAATTAGAGTCTTGGAAGAAACAAAACGCGATCGCAGAATTTAAAAATAAATAATTCACGGATATTTTTAATGGTAATCTACCTAATAATATTTTCTTAATAAGTGTAGGCTTATACAACTGAATTGCTACAAAATGTGGTGCGGTCATCTGTGCGTGCAGTGCAATTTACTGTTGCCAGCGGCTTTTGTTACTTAAATAATTTATGTGGGTAGTAAAAATATGATTAGCGCGACTGAACACGTCTTGTATTGAGACGTCGCTCAGCGGGACTTTTATGGCCTCATTTGGACTATTTGAGGGCGCTTCCTTGAACCATGACCGACCAACGAATGCAGAACCCCTTAAAGCCCCCATTTCAGTATAATCACCAATCAACGAAGGGGCCACAGTAAACTGGCTCTAAAGTTTTTTAACTTGATACCACTAAAAGACCGAGCCTACTTTGTTCCGTGCCGTTGTGTTCAAAATTTAAAGCCAAGAATGACTTTGACGCCGTAAACTTTATAGCTATACTGATGAGCCGTGTGAATGTTTAATGGTCACTTACGAGAATTTTACAAGTCGCCTCTAAACAAATTATTTATTCATTTATACAAAGTCGCAAATTCCGCGTTTATTAGCCATATTGTCAATGTATACCTAAAAGCTCACGGAGAAATAAGAGATGGCGGTGTTATAGAAAAAAAAGACCTAATATCTCAAATGTCAAAATGTGACATTGAGTGATTTGTAGCTAAGCTCCGCCTGTCCCGTGTTTCAAACATCACCGCTCGGGGCAGACAGCTGAGCTCTAAGCTTTGCAGGGACGCAACAGAGTTGCATACCGCCGTCCCCTTCACTCTCATTGTATTTGCGTATTTCTATTTCACACGGTGGATAAGACTCTATCCTATTCTATAAACGGCACTACCTATCGTTATACTTACCTGAGTGCTTTTGTAAAAGTTCAACGCTTCTATGCAGTTTATATGTAAAAAGATTTTGTGAGAAGCGTTTGTACAGGGATTTTGCGATCACGTATTATGGCATTTTTCTATTATTTTCTGCACTGACACCTCAAGGTGAGTTCGGATTGTCGTGTTTATAGAATAAGTTTTAGATATTTCCGTTCCATATTGACATTTCAGCACAAAAGTCGAGTCTGCAGTCATGCATCGTATTGTTATGAACATTGTTGAGTATTCCTAAACTTTTTTCAATGGAATTGAGTTTTTTTTAATAGTTAGGTAGTTATGTACTACCTATGTATTTTTTTAAAATGATGTGTAAAATATTGTAAGCACTTAAATACTGACCACTGTATCCTTTCTATCTTTGTTATTTATGTAGTTTAGTCATGTAACTCTGGATACATACCTGAAAAAGAAAAACAACAATATTATAAAAAAATATATAAGCCCCCAAATAATTATTGAATAAAATAAATGAAACATCTGCCAGTCTATTTATTAATAAGGGAATAATCTAAGTATGGCTACATTTCTCCTGAATATTTAACCATAGGTATCTACGTCACCAATTTTATTTCCGTTTTTATTGTTTTTGAAACATAAAATATAACTAAATTCACATGACCTTTGTCATTGACTAACTAAAGCTAGTAACATACAACATTATGTCAAACGCACATAGCCATGTCGACCACTGTACGCGACCTACTACTATAGATAAGATATCAAGTAACGCACTGCATTTAATTGGTTATTAGGCATCTGTTTTTAATGAATGGTAGTCTATGATCCGAGTCAATTTCGGTTCGTAATAAATAGGACGGTGTCAGTGTCAAAATGTTCTCACACGAAATTAATTTATGGCGGAGTAAAAAGGGGCTATGTGCGGTATCAAAACATCATATCTTGTTACTTATGCTTTGAGATGTTTTTGATGGGCTGTTAAGAGGAAATATACGAGTACCTACCTCTACAGATTTCATAAAGAATCATTTGAGACGAGAGATAATGTGATCTTTGGGTAGGTAAATCAATCATAATTATTTTAACACCAAACTCTCTTAGCAGATAAATGTTGAGTCATGGAACTTCCGTCATTTTTACATCACATTTTAATGAGACTTGTTTTCCAATTTATTGTGGTTAGACCTCTGTGTACCAATAATTTAACAAACAGTTGAATATAAGCATAGTATTCAGTACTTATGTATATGCTTTCTTTCAAAACTTTTCAAACTCAACTCCGACAGACAGATGCTCGGTCACCCAATCTGTCTAAGGGTCCAAGATATAAATAGCGTAGTTTTAAGTGGCAAAGCGCGCCGACTCGGGCCCTTCCGCCGATACGATCGCATTAGGGAGTAAAGTAACCGAATGCTACTGGTTTTTGTCATATCAATACAGATATGTATTAGATTTAGAAAGCTTTGTTTAAGTGTCTCAAAAAATTAAGCTTTTACATAATAAACTGAACTGAAAAAGTTTAGTTTGAATCGATTTCATGATTCCATGAAAATAAAGGATCCATCAGTCAACGTTGATGTCATTTATTCTTAAAATTTGGACAAAATTTTATAACTGATGACCATATCTCACAGAATTCCAACATTTTTAGATATTCGTCCAACCGGTAAACCACTCAAGTCATTTCAATTAATGACTTCTGATTCGTCCCATAGCATGAGGAATGGGAACCAATTTAAAAGAATTGCCTTTTAAAGTCGTTCGGTCAGAAGCCAAGCCATTCAGTTTTAAAGTGACTAATGACTGAATTAATAGTAATCGCGGAGAAGAAATAATAGTATGCGAATACCAAGTCCTTTATTTATCACCTCATGACGTGACTGATGAAGAAGGAATTAACAACAATACAGTAGAACAAGTTTACGAAACTTATTCCGTAAGTAATAATGACTTAGTAAATGCCTACAATTTTGTTTTAAGCTCATAAATTAGAGCAGAATTCAAAAGAGGCAATCACGAACAGTAAGCTCAGGAAGTATCCACACCTCTTTTTTGGGAACGTTCCTTGCGTGCACGATTGAGTGAAGGACGAAACCTGGCCGGTTCACGGCGAAATAAAGAATGATTACATCGCGAAGGCGATAACTCTACTATCACATCCTGGAATCAAACATGCTTCGTACGAAACAAACGCGAACGCTTCAACGATTTACTCAGGCGATTTTTTTACGTCAATTAGCTTGAAATCCGGAATAAGTAGTGGAATCTCTGGACGTGTTTCAAAACATTCTATTTTTATATTCTTTGACTCACAAGTCTCAACTGACAAAGGAATACTTGTTCACACTTTGATGGATAAATTTATGTCTTCGCAGAATCTTGGTAAAAGCCTCCTGGAAGGACAAGACCGGAATTGTATATTACCTTTGAAACATTGTTGCGAGACCTGTTTATTGGTAGTAATGAATGTCTATTAATATTTAATAAACGCCTCGGTTTTATGACCGATACATTTATATGTTTGTGCTCATGTGTGTCATAAAATTATGATAGTAGATTATTATCAATACAGATATCCGTTGCTATAAGCTAGTGATCATCACCATTCATATCATCAGCCTTTAAAATGTCTTCTAGGTATTGAGTACACATCAGAATATTATACCTAGCAAAAGCATCAGTGGCATAAATACTTAGTCCTTTTGATTTGATTGACTTTTAAAGAGTGCTGCTTCCCGTCCTGTTGACATCACATTACTAGATGAAGCCATACAATATTGTAACAATTTTTTCGGTAGCTCTATAGCTCTGTTCTAGTGTTACCTACACTAGAACAGAGCTATAGAGCCAACATTGTAAGCCGAGCCCCTAGCGAGCACCTATCGAGTGACGTCACCGGAAGTGGCGTGGGCGGGAAATGAGATGCGAGTGTGCACGACACCTTATGTACGCACGACTGCATTAACCTTTATATGTGTTTTGTTATTTACCGCTGCGTTCTGCATATGTGACTGGCCTATTTTGAAATGTAAATAGAAGGTGTATGAAAAACTCAATATGTTGCACTAAAATCTATCTTTTAAACTTTTTATGGATTCGATTCAGAGGAATTTACGACTCATAATTATTTAAAAAAAGTTTGTTCAAGTGTTTAAATAGTAATTTTCTACAACAGGCTACTGTGTTAAGAAACAGTCAAGAATACAATTATGAATTCAGCTCATGAAGTTAAGAAAGTTTATGGGCATTTTATAAGACCGCTTGAAGGCTGTAACCTTTATAAAGACAAGTCCTGCATCGCTTTAAGCGCCGTCTAAATTAATGTAAGGGATAGCTTGAAGCGCTTTTTAGAAAACTAGGTGCATGGAAACGACAAAGGTGCTAATAATAAGTCATTGTTGCCGTAATAGGTGATAATAACTTTAACAATATTTGAAACCTAGTCAACTTTGCACCTGTAGGTATCTAAGTCAAAAGCTTATACTTAAGAACTATTAATTACAAATGAACATGAAATTGTTCACGAAAGCAATGTAAGGTACAAAGCAACTTTTTCTTCATGCAATATAATTGCTAATTTCGTGTGAATTTAATAACTCTTCAGAACATAGATCGTTTTGACCGTTAAGCTTGGCACCGCCCACATCCTACTCATATTTTTCATTGGGATACAATATGGCAAAGCAGGTGGTCATTGGTCCGTGTTTTTGATGCAGTTTTCTTTTGTTGTTTTTAGAAAGTTCGTGGGAATAATTGGATATATGCATTCTATAATATTGTTGATCAATGTGCATTTGATTTAATAATTTGTTATATATGTAGATTGCTGAGTCTACCAGCTTCATTATTATTATTTTTTCTTTGTATATAATATTTCCTATTTTGTGAATGTGAGAACGTTGAAGGCCTAGTAGACTGTAGATTTGATGACCATTTTCTATTTTGTTAAGTACCTGGTAATTGTTGAAAGGCATATTTCTCCCATTATTTTTAAAAGAGTAAACGTGGAGTTTCTTGCCGGTTATTCTCCATAGGAAACGACCAATTGGAACCTAGCTTCTGACGTTTCATAAGTGCCCATGTGTAGGTAATAAAGTATTTTGATTTTGGTTTTTGAATGATTTAAAACTCTCAAAATATATTATAAATATAAAGTTTGCGTAATTTTAAATAGGGCAGGAATTTGAAGTTTCCTTATTATTAGAGGATTTATTTTACATTGACGGGGTAAAACGAAGAGTCACAAATCAACTGGCATATATATATTATATTTTTCTTTTCAACATACTTTTGTGCGTAATCTCAAAGAAAATGCTGCGATACATAGGTAAGTACAGACGTATGTAAAACATCAAAACAAACCAAGACACATTTTTCCCCAATTTCCACTTAAAGCTAATCATATCGTTTACCCAAATATTCCGTCCGTGTGTCCCACCCCACCTGTCTTATTGGATGAAAACAATAAAGCAAATTGCATTAGGTCCCCCCCTACTGATTAGAGACCCAATCTATTTTAATGTAGCTTCGTCTGTCGATCAAACACGCAATCATCTGTGTAAATTGAGTACATAAACAAATTTGTTTTTGTGTCTTCCTAGTATAACCACACAATAATACCTGATGTTGCCCTTTATTTATGTGTCATGTATTGTGTACATCTAGCATAACAGTTAAGCTAAGCTTGCCGGGGTAGGTCCGTGGATGGGCGACCATCTTTACTTACAGAAACTCCTCCGTGCCTCGGAAAGCATGTTAAACCGTTGGTCCCGGCTGTCATTCGTAGATCTTTGACATTGTTACGGGTCGTCAGAAGCCCGAAAGTCTTGTCAATCTTGCCAAGGGGTATCGTATTACCCAGTTACTGGGTTGTGGAGGTCAGAAAGGCAGTCGCTCCATGTAAATATTGGTATTCAGCTGGATCTGGTTAGACTAGAAGCCAATTTCAACATAGTTGGGAAAAGGCTAGGCAGATTGATTTATTGTATTGTGTACATCTTTTGTTGGAGATCCTCAATAAATAAACAAATAACTAAATTAATATAAAATTAGTGTTTACTAAGAGCGGGTTGTTTCACGTCCACTTAACGCACGCTTATACATCATAAATGGCGCTAACTATCGTCAAACTAAAAAAAGCGTTGTTTCACAAAACGATGCATTTTATTCTTTTACATTTGAACTTAGATGATCGGTTTTTTATGCAGTGAAACAACGCTTTGTATTTAACGAACGTTAAACATCCTATGTAATCGTTATTATTTAACGTACGTATGTTAGGTTAACCAACTGCTTGAAACAACCGGCCCTTAGCCTCTCTAGTTTACTTTTCTTCCTAATAATAAAAGGAAATTGATTATCTTTGAATGAGATCGTTTAGAAACCCAATTCAAATAACTTCTGTCGCATTTAAAAACATCTGAAAATCACTTATAGTAGATTGTTATACATGGGATGAAAGGGACCTATTTAGGCACAAGATGGTTTGGTGCACAAGCGTAGCGAGGGTGCCAATAGTTCGAGTGCCTAAGAAGGTTCTTTCATCCGAGGTAAACACTCTGCTTTTCATTTCGAATATGAGGAAAGTAAATAAAAACCTGATTAGTTAAACAAATACATTTCTGAATCTGATGAACTTAGTTTATACAAATATCTGTATACGTAAATAATTACCACTCGACAAAATAACTGAAGATCGAATTGCCGCTTTTCCACCTATTTTGTTTCTTTTTCTATGGCATTCTACCAGTCAGTATTTTTAATCTTTGATATATTTAGCTCAAATCTATGTAAATTAAATAATAATTATGTGAAAGGTAAATTACAAGAATAAAGTCATGTTACAAAATTGTTGATATTATTTTTTAATTATATAAAATTTTACGCCGCGATTTAACAGTCGCTGTATAAAAAGTTGGAACATAGCTTGCATAGTTTTTAAATTTTTTGACAGCGGGGAAAATCGTTTCCCAGGGTCGAAAAGTACTGTTTTCATCCCTCTGATTAGGTAACTTCAAGAATACTTACCAAGTATGAGAAATGAAAAATGATTTTCTGACATCGGTATATCAATATTATTTTGCATTCCCACTAATAAATCAGCTAAAACAAAATCGAATCCAACTTCGTTAGCCCAAGTATTTGAACCTTCGTATTCTAATATCGTATTCTCGTCACATTTCTGGATCGGTGCCTCTTATTCCGTAGGCGTTAAATCCACTAATACATTTTGGGCTCACTGTCGGCATCGGCCAAAAATCAGGGCGAACCACGCTGCCCTGCATAGCAAACAGGCCGAAGTAACCCACCATGTTCCTTACTCAGACTATCTACACATTCTTATATTTCCATTGACTGTGCGGTTGAGAGAAATCGATTACAATCTCCTTCTGACTGTTCAATGGAGTGTGAATGATCAGTTTGTGCGATGAAATCGTTATGATTATCGTAAAGCTTTGCAAAGTGATCTTTACTGAGACTATCCACACGCTGTAACATTTTCATTGACTGTGCGGTTGGGAGAAATCGATTGCAATCTTCTTTTGACTATTCCATGTTATCTGCATTATCAGTTTTCTCGATAGAATCGTTGTGATCGTCAGACTTTGGATTTGTTATACCAACTTCCGAAGGAGTTCCTAAATTACGTACAATTTGGGGTCGCAGTAAGTGTCTATGTAAATGTAGGTTTTCGGACGGCTCTAGTTGGCTTGATGTCCCTTGGGATCGTGTTAATCCAGAATAAAGGTCCGTATTGTTCTTTGTATTAAAGCTGATTTAATGTTTTCTTAATCAGCATCGTGTATTATTTTATTATGTTAATCGTGTATTTCTTAAGGTATGCTTATTTTAATAGTATTAATATTCAATACCACGTGTTTATAGATCTATCGTTACTCCATAATAATTTATAATGACTACACCTCTTTTGCTCTATAATCGGTTTCTTATGAAGCATGTGTGTTTACTTAGTATCCCAGTTAACATGAATAAACCTTAATGCTCCTTTACAGTTGACATCAAAACATTTGTTATGTGCTGTGAATAAAAGTAATGTTTCAATAAAATTATTCAAATTACCACTTTCAGAAAACAAAAGCATAATACCTGAATTTATTGCGACAATAAACGGTTAAGCATTTATGAATATGTTCATAAATGTCTTGATAGTTACTAACATACATACATTTGAATCCTAAATAACATACATAAAATAGTTGGCGTGTCCCACTACAAGAATTTCTGTTTGCAGTCACGCGATGGATTCCAAGTTGTCTACATAGAAATAACATCATTACTAGACAAACTAACCGTTTACACAAACTTTGTAAGCTCATTATTTTATGTCTTATATTGTAGGTGTTGTTAATTACTTTATAGTTTGATATAGCTTCGAATTTTGAGGCAGGAAATATTTTTGCTGAATGTTGTCTTACTATTATTACATCAGCCATTGAATATTTATAGATACAAAAAATAATTTTTCACAAAGATAAAAGCTAAAAGCTCTCGTTTGATTTGCAAAAGAAAAACTTAGATAAGAGCCCAACAGAAAAACTTGGCAATTTTCGAAATCGTCAGTCATTGACTGAAATGATTTAAAACTTCCACTAAACCGCCGTCCGGTAAGGACCAGGCCCGGGTCGACGGCGCGTTGTGTTCCACGCGCGCCTCAAAGAGATGTCAGCACGTAATGACGGGGTCCGCCAGGACCGGTGCCTGCCAGAGTTGCGGGTTTGTCCGAAAGGGATACAGCGGCCCTGGCACACAGGCAACTGAAGGAGCACGGCTGGGTTTTAGTCAGTAAAAGTCTGAAAATAAAAAGCCCTCCCGCTCTGCCCATAGCGGGAGAAGCTATTTGATAATTTCCCACCCAAAAAAAAAAGATAAGAGCCCAACAGAAAAAATGGCAACTTTCGAAATCGTCAGTCATTGACTGAAATGATTTAAAACTTCCACTAAACATGCTCCAATAACATTAACCAACCCCGAACTGATTGATAATGTCCCACAAACTGTTCCAAGTCCTTGAAACAAGCTGTACCAGCGTCGGGATTCCCTCGGTAGTCAGCTGGGCTATTAAATCCTACTTTACGACGCACTTACAGTGCTCAACCGGCGACCGTTTATGCACTCGTAATACTAACCTTAATTGGCATATTGAGATTATAGCCTTGTAATTGGTTGTTTTATGCTTGTATTATAGATAACAGTCGTCGTTTTCAACGGCCTATTGATTTGCAAGAACGTTTTTGTTTCTGTTTACATACGTAAATGGCTCATTACGCGAACAAATGAAGCCGTTAAAACAGTTGTAGGATGCATTTAAAATAAGAAATCATGTTGTTTTTTTTTATTAGATGTAAAAGAGTTTTTATTGGGTATTAAAGTTAGAAGTGCATTTCGTTCACACTTGAACTTACACTCGTGAACGCGAAGGAATGTAATAAAAGCTTTAAAAAGCTTTGAAATTGTAACTGTTTAAAAAAAAACTGCCACGGATGAAAAGCTAACCGTGACTACCTATTATTGGTTTTTTCAGAGCCGGTTGAAAAAATGATAGCGATTTTCAATTGCAATTCAGTCGCCATTTTCACATATCCAGACACTCGTACAATATCTGTTTCGTGTTTTTACATCGTACACAGCCTGGCCGCGTAAATTCGAAATGCCTGATTCTGGCGTACACCAGTATTTTAATTACTCGGTTCGAGAATGATTTATATCACAACACAAACGCGAATGGCACTAGACTTTGTTGTGGTGATGATTTTATTTTTGAGAGTAGGTATAGGTACAAAATGTTCAAGTTTGCAGTAGCCACTAGCCAGCAGTCCAAGAAATAAATCTAAGTGTTATTAAGTACTCAAAATTAACATAAACGATTCCATATAAAGTGACATTTAAAGTATCTATTTCAATTACATGAATTATGAAGTATCTAAAACCGGTAACTAGAGCAATCATCTACCATGATAACCATACGTAACACAAATTTACAAAATTTCGTAAAAACATACGAAATCCGTGTCCATTTCGAAAGTATTTCGAAATATGGAAGTCGTTATATTTATGAAGTTTAGGCACGGTCAGAAAGGAAATTGGACTACAAAATAAAAATAAAACTGTATGTAACGAGGTCACGGCCCGCGAGTTCTCATGGCATCAGCATCAGTTGCTTAACGTGTGTTTGATAAGCTACATATGTAAGTACGTACCTAAATACATATGTTTAATGCCGGAACATTCTACAATTTACATAAAAGACAAATGTTGAAAAAGCCTACTCCATTTCAAGGGCCTAGAATACTACCTTGTGGTATTCTGCGTGGAAGACCTAGTTTATATAATAAAATAACATTATCATTATACCATCTCCTATTTAATGTCTTGTTTCTAAATGTAACACGTCATGATTTACTCAATGTACAATATTTATTGCACAATCAATATAGAAACTATGTCTTATATTTCAGCGATGGCTGTCGAAGGACTACGCCAGGTCTCGGTCCAATTTAAAGGTGAGTAAAACAACAAAGGCATATTGTAAACTGATAAATAACAAAGCTTCAATGACGCTCGCTTTCACCGACCACCCTCACAACAATAGCTCTTAAATGCCAACACGTTACATTTAGCTATATCCACGAAAAATCGTGTACAAAAACATAGCAACGACTTGCGCAAACGCATTCACGTGAACCATTGTTATAAACATTTTTGGAATCTTTCGTAATATCATAGTGTACCGTTAGGGACACGCGTCCAAAAGATAAAAACTAGTCTAGTTTCTTTCCTTTTGTGATGTTCCGAACAAAAGGGCAAATATGATTTAGTGGTTGTCCCGTTCTTTAAGAATTGGATAAAAAAACACTTTTTTTTTAAAAGAGGATTTGTTTTAAGCTGTTGCGTTTGCGCCTTTGTGACAAAATGTAGTTTAAAAAAATATATTTTTCTTGTCGACAGCTCTGCGTGACGTTTATTGAGATGTGAACGATAAAAAATAAGAGAAACATTCAATGAACTCCGTGCCAATCGTAAATTATCTTAGTACATACGGCCACAAATCAAGCTATACATTTCCAGTTTAGGCTGATCTCGGATTGTATAGGATTTCCGTACAATGAGAGGTCGGCCAACTACCGCTCTTTCATTAACATGCAATATGTTCCAAGTTACATAAATGTGAATATTTTATACGTTATCTCAAATAGTTTTGAGTTAAACTTCATTGTTTATTTTGTAGCAAAGATAGCAGCGGTAATTTTTACTCCTTTTCTCTGACGGACAAAATTCCCATGGGCTTAGACAACGCTAATACAACATTAAGCTGCTAATTAGGTAATATGTATGTGTGAATTCAAATTTGTATACATTTTCCCCTGTTCGAAATCACATAGCCATTTGACATACAAACTGATTTTAAAAAGTGTTACTAGAGTTGTTTATCGCCACTAAATAACTGCTACGCATTCCATAAAGTTGTCATGGAATTGCCTTGTGGTAAACTCAACCTTAATGCTTATTAAGGAACCGAAAACAATTTATGAACTCACAACACATTAGGTGAAACACAAAACGCGAGCCGGTGGCTGTGTGCGAACGATTAATCAAACTTTCGACGCGACTCCGCTGCATCTCAATTGTTCGCTGCTAAGTTTCGTGGCTATATTCAAAACAATTGCGAGCCGTTCGATTTACGATCGGCATTTGTTCGTGCTAAATTTAAATTGTTAGGCTTGGGACAAACAATTTGCGGATTGCGAGCAACGGAGTGGTGTCGGTCGGCACTCGCCTCTGCCACCTAGCGTGATTTAGGAGTTTGCCGCGCGCTTAAATCATAGCGGTGTCGTCTTCGAGACCGGAATACGTATGCTTTTTGCATTTACAAAGCTTGAATGTAGCCACCGTTGCACCGGCCATCAGTTGCCACATCGCTCGAGAAATATGGTTTGTTTTGGTTCTGTTTAGACGTTCCATATCCGAAGATGTTAGCCGGTGTAATTCATTCTTACATGTTTGTAAGTTGTTGGTCAATAATTTGTTATTAATATGTGTTTTAAGCGTAATTACGTACTGTACGTGTGTATTATTTGAATTTATGTACCACAACTTGATTTATAAGGCCTGAGCCGTGTAATAAAGCCGAATTTAATATTTATGATGCCACTGGTAAGTGTAACAGTGATGGTATCGCAATAATGGCGATGACTCTTAATGAGATGTAGACGGGCAGTAGACGTATCATTACAGTCAGTTACTTACCTAGAATTACTCACGGTGGATAATCTAAAGCGGTATGAACAGTAGCGATCTCGACGCGGCGACTTAAACTACAATCACATTGAATTCATACAAAAACTGACCCTGTATTTTATTCGTATGTAAACTATAGACGCTACGGTGCCGCTATATTACATTATTTTGTACTTTAACAATAAAAAATACAAATATTTCTCTCTACAGAAGATATACAATTTTGTACTAGAAAAAGAAAGAAACTATCACTGTGACACTCGTTTGTCTATGTAGTGGTCCAGGTAGGAGGAGGATTTGTCGAACTTATTCAGTTTCGTGCGTGAGGTCGCGCGAGTTTATAGCGCGCGCGTGGTCGCGTGGTCGCGTGGAGTCGCGCGAGGCGGCATGGCGGCGGGCGACTGGCGACTGTGGGCGGGCGGCGCGTCGGCCGCGCGCGGCGCACTGCCGCCGCCGCCGCGACGCCGCCCCACACCACCCCGCACCCCACGCACCGCTGATTAAAAATTCTTACCAAACTTTCTTCTCGGGATAGCCCCCAACTTCCCATAAATGGTTTCTTTGTAAGCCACTTTCTTCCACCTTGACGGGATCCCCATTTAAAGTTGCGAAGTTGGCGCGTCAAAGAATGCCGTTTGAAACGGTAGCTCGAAAGTCTTGGCTAAAATTAATACTTAATTTCTTACTACCGTACGATATATACGGTAGCTAAACACTATGTGTGTAATAGAAATGCTACAATTTCGGTAATTACACCAGTTAAATTAAATTACAGTGGTGTAAGAACACGAATACTTTCTATAGAAAGTTTCATTAGTACAAAACTAGCAACCTATAATATGCATATGTTAGTAAAATACGTGTTTTATGTATTTGCGTACATAAATGCCGGGTATGAGGTATTTGTCGGGCGCCATTAACTTTATTACAATTTTGTAAAACATTTACGAGGCTCGCGGAGAAGGTAGTTGGAGGTTTTGTTGGCACGTAACTTTTACATTTAGTTTACAACAGAAAACTATAGAAACACTGTAAACGCGCATTACACCCGATTGCCCCCGCAACTTAAGTGCCGGCCGGATTAGAAATGTGCCGTATCTGTAGTCCGGTGCACAGTAATAACCAGAGATCGGATATTCGGATGCATATTCACCTAAAGTTTAGATGTTGGCTAATATGGAATGCGCTTTTGTATCGAAAAAATCCCGCGGTTCTGGGATCTACAACTTTAGGTTTCTGATATATGTTTCTGGTATATTTACTTACCTTAAAATGTTGGTAAAAATCCCAATTCTTAATAAATATGCATCAGAATAGTTACGCAATCCAAGAACCCCGGTTTATTTTTATTAAATTAATAAATATTTTTTTTAGAATTCGCTTACATATTACACACTTGACTAGTTATGCATTCCTGTTGTTCGTGGCAACACGGGTTTGTTTCTTACAATTAAATTATTTTAAGAAGCCACTTCCATACTTTCATAGCCAAAAATTAACTTTAGGTAAATATGCATCCGAATATCCGATCTCTAGTAATAACTCATGGAAAAGTTATAGGTATCCCAGCGCACATCATTCATCATCATTCATCACATCTTTGTGTCGCCTTGCGTGTCGTGCCTTTTTGTAGGAGCCTTTAGTTTTTAAATATTACTATTTGTTGTAGTAGATTAAATTTCATCATCATCATCTCAGCCGAAAGACGTCCACTGCTGAAAATAGGCCTCCCCCAAAAGGGGGGAATTTGCAATAATCGCCACGCTTGGCAGGCAGGTTGGCGATCGCAGTATGGTGTAAAAAATGTATAGAGAATGCTGCTGCCCATTCTCTAGTAAGTACCTTAGTCGCCTTTTACGATACCCACGGGAGGAAATAGGGCTATTCTTTACGTCCGGCACCACAAGGTACAAAAACAAAGTCAGTCCCAGCGCACAACGAATACAAAGTCATTACTGCGTCATTGATAACTTCTAGAAAGCTGATACAAAGCACTAAGAGAAAGTAGGTATTGAAATCCGTAAAAAACTGGTAAGGCCTGAAAAGATGGAGGATCATCTAACACAATTAATCTCCTATTTTGCAATTCTAAGAATTGTGAAATACTGTATAGAGGTCTACGGCGTAGCAGAAGGCTACGCCGTAGACCCCTATAATACTGAAGGATGACTCCAAGGTTTTGGACTGGAAAGGGGTTGGCATTAACATCAATGGCGAGTACATCACTCACCTTCGATTTTGAAGAGATCCGCAGGAGAACTAAGGTAACCGACATAGCTCGAAGAATTGCCAAACTTAAATGACAATGGGCAGGGCACATTGCGCGCAGAACAGATGGCCGTTGGGGCCGAAAGGTTCTGGAGTGACGACTGCGTACCGGAAGACGGAGCGTTGGAAGGCCTCCCAAGGTGGATCGATGACCTTATGAAATCCGCAGGAATCCGCTGGATGCGGGAAGCACAAAACCGGTCGAAGTAGCGGTGCTTGGGGGAGGACTATGTCCAGCAATGGACGTCTTTCGGCTGAAATGATGATGATGATGAATCTAAAAACTAGACTGCTTGAAGGATCGTTAAATCAATGGTTATCTATTTTGCTTGAGGTAATTTATTTTTTAGCTGTCGGCTCGGCCAAATAGACCAAGGAGTTTGATATGACAGCCGGCTGTAGCCAGCAGAGAAGGCCGACGACTTTGATAGGGCTCTGTACAAGGAATTTTTGGTGAGCTTGATTTTTAAAGTATTTTTATTTTCACCAAGGTGGAATTCTATCAGCTGATTTATGAAGAGGTTTAAAATGTTCACCCAAAAATGGCGAATTAATAAATCGAACATCAATCAATGCTCTCCTATAGATACGGCCATGGCCCGCCACCTACGGCGAGCTCACAAAAGACCCCTCTAATCGCCCCCCGGCTCTCCCCCCTCACTTCACCCCCCGGAAAAGCGTGACGACCCACAAATATAATTTTAGGTAAAACTTTCCCCCGATGGTTATGCCGAGCTTGGGTGCATTAAATAGGTGACGTACTTTTATAGGGATGTGATAAATTAAATTTTTAAGATATTTTTAGGGTTGCTAATGCTTCGGAAAATGTATTTGATTAACGACTAGAGTAAGTGTAGTTGTAATTTTGGTGGAAGTGAATTATTTTTAAAATTATTGCAATACAAAATTGTTACGGATTATGATGAGAAATTCCCATAATGATTGTTATAATATCAGATCATTCTATGAATAAGTGACTTGGACAGAAGCCCCTAAAGCGCTGTAAATAGGTACCTACATTAAAAAGTATCTACGTTGTAGTTTGAAAGTAACGAAGGGCAATTTCATCGCTAAAAGCAATTTATACAGTTTTTTTTTTTTTTTTTAACTTTGCCCCACCCTAGCAATTTCTCCTGTATTGTGGATGCGTTCACAAACATTTAAAGTCGCATACACGGACAGCCAAACCCGGAACAACTACTTGATATTTGATTAACGACTAGAGTAAGTGTACTTGTAATTTTGGTGTAAGTGAATTATTTTTAAAATTATTGCTATACAAAATTGTTACGGATCATGATGAGAAATTCCCATAATGATTGTTATAATATCAGGGCCTCAAGTCTGCTATTACAATAGTGTCAGAATGGTCTCTTCATTGAGAGTTTTTGACAGATTTGCCATACAAAAACTGTCAAATACTCACAATGGCGAGACCATTCTGACACTATTGTAATAGCAGACTTGAGGCCCAGATCGTTCTATGAATAAGTGACTTGGACAGAAGTCTCCTAAAGCGCTGTAAATAGGTACCTACATTAAAAAAAAAAGTATCTACGTTGTAGTTTGAAAGTAACGAAGGGCAATTTCATCGCTAAAAGCAATTTATACAGTTTTTTTTTTTTAACTTTGCCCCACCCTAGCAATTTCTCCTGTATTGTGGATGCGTTCACAAACATTTAAAGTCGCATACACGAACAGCCAAACCCGGAACAACTACTTGAATACTACCTTGGATGGACCGAAGAGAGAAATTGACATGACAGCCAGTTATTAGTTGACAAGTATTTGCAATCAACACAATTCAAAAATTGCCGAAAGAATTCTGCATCCAGAAACTACGACAACATAGAGAAATGTGTGACGATCCCTTTCTGTCTACGCCTAACGAACATGGCACGACGATTGTTTCAGCAATCAATCAAAACCCATAAATAACCAATATCTTGGCTGTATTTACTGGTCGGTGACGTCATTCGCTCGTCCGCATCTCGTTTGACAAGCATCCGTCATCGTACCGCGGCTCACAATGTTAGCCGGGATCGAAATAGTGACGTCACATCGATTGTGAAAACTAATATCGAGTAGTTGTAAAAATGTTGGGCGAAGTTGACGACTACAATTATATTTTGCTCCTGTATGATATTTTGCCAAAAAGGTGGGATAAATCGTTGACTAGTATAAATTAATAGTCTCTATTTTTCTTGATGAGAAGAAGAAGAAGAAGATACAAGAAGAAGAAGAAGAAGTTATTCATCATACAAGAAGTTATTCATCAGCTCCCACATGAACTTGTCAAACGTGCTCATCGTTTCATGATCATTCGTTGAAAGTTGAAATGATCTTTGATAGACTTGGGGCTCTATACACTGGTGTATGGGTTTAAAATTATAATTGACTTACAAAACAAAGTTCGTCATCATCATTTCAGCCGAAAGACGTCCACTGCTGGACATAGGCCTCCCGCCAAGCACCGCCACCTCGACCGGTTTTGTGCTTCCCGCATCCAGCGGATTCCTGCGGCTTTCATAAAGTCATCGGTCCACCTTGTGGGAGGCCTTCCAACGCTACGTCTTCCGTTACGCGGTCGCCACTCCAGAACCTTTCGGCCCCAACGGCCATCTGTTCTGCGCGCAATGTGCCCTGCCCATTGCCACTTCAGTTTGGCAATTCTTCGAGGTATGTCGGTTACCTTGGTTCTCCTGCGGATCTCTTCATTTCTGATTCCATCACGTAGGGAAACTCCAAGCATAGCCCTCTCCATTGCCCTTTGGGTGACTTTTAGCCTTCTAATAAGGCCCATTAAAACAAAGTTTTTATCAAAAGGTGTTACAAAAATATCCTCTAAAGCTAAAAACTTCAAAACGGAATCGAAAACACATTAAACACTCGCAGTACGCGTATGATAGTCATAGACAGTCGGGGCAAGCATGGCGGACGGTGCGCTCACAAAATCGCGACACACTTTTTAATTTATTTCGTCCACAAAAAGCTTTTTGCTGTTTTATTTTCATTTCAACGGAGACTTGCGCTGTAGCGGGATCTCTATTTTTATTTATTCCACTCTCGGATTTTTTTCTCTTTTTCAATTTCGCCCCGATCGACGCGGGACCAGGCGGAACGTAGACGGATCTCATTTTAAATTGAATTCGTCTCCTCTTTGCATTTTTCTTTGGCGTTCCTATGTAACAATTCTAATTGGTGTTGTTTGCATGATAGCATTGTTCGTTTTGATTAGAAAACGCTCGTTAAACCGGGAAAAATACGGACGGTGAAACTGATCGATAACATCGCGTGATAACGTCGTCTTTGAGTAGCTAAAAAGCTTCTTGCAAATTAGAATTTTTTCCTTCCGTTGAGGGGCTGAGGAGGTACGGTTGGTTACCCGTAATGCGATACTATAGATTGGAATTTTATTGCCCTGATTTTGTGCAGTTGAAAATTTAATGGAATCTTCACTTACCGACCGGATCCTTAAAAACTTTGGTAGAGCATAGAACCAAAAGAAAATAAACTGCATTTGAAAATCTAACCACAGTTCAAGCACATCGATTTGACGGTGACCACTTGAATATCTATACCAATAAATAAAATTGAAATGTCTGTTTGTAATGTCAAAATAATAGCTTTTAACTGCAGTGATAGCCTAGTGGTGTGACCGTCGGACTGCCAATTCATGGGTCTCGAGTTCGAACTCAAGGCGTCTCTGACTTTTTGGATTCATGTGTGCGTATTGTATAATTATCACTTTCTTTAAAAACGATGGAGAATCTTATATATAAAATTCTTGGGTCACAATGTTAGTTACCATACTCCTCCGAAACGACTTGTCCGATTTTTATGAAATTTTATAGGTATACATATTCAGTAGGTCTGAGAATCGGCTACTATCTATTTTTTTTTAATTTTTAGGTAGGTAGGTAAGTAGAGTAGGGTACGGCGGGTCAGCTAGGATTATTATAAATGATTAATTATTGTATTTTTTTTTTCCTCATGATGTCATGATGTTATAATTTTTATAACATCATTAGGAAACTGGCATGCCTGAGATATATTTCTCGACGGCATGTGTAGCCAAGTTAGAGGCCCACGAGTGGCATACAAACTCAAACACCAGGTTAGTCACTGACCACACAAAAAAAAAGAAGAAGAACAGCTTTTTACAAAATGCGTATGAAAGTATAAACGGTACATACTTATAAAAAAAAAACATTTTTTTCTATCTGTCTGTTTGTTTCGGCTAATCTCCGAAACAGCTAGACCGATTTTGACGCGATATTAACTAACAGATAGCTGATGCTATAAGGAGTAACTTAGGCTACTTCAATTTTAGAAAAGGCTACTCGGGTGAAGCCCGTGTCAGCAGCTATTTAATTAATATTTTTATTTATTTTCTCTCACAATGGTTTTGTAGCACTTAATTTTGAACTATATAAATAGGGATGAGACCTGGGTAAAAAAAAAACTGTTTAGCCCGTCAATCAGATAATAAAAAAATATTAGACACGTATTTTTTGCTTTATCATATTAATAAAAAATGACTTAGATAAAACACATTAAACTTGGGGAGTGGGGGCTCGTTACGTCACAGCAACGTATAAAATCTACTGAGAAGTGACGTCATGCCGCATTTGAACTCAATCTATCGCCGTAATGTTTTGATTACGTAATATAAGAAAAAATACGAGTCCAATATTTTTTAATAATCTACATGACGGACTAAAAATATTGTTTTCGTCATCATCCCTATTCATATTGTGAAGCTGGTGCCTGATGTAAGTTCAGGATAAACCTGTGAGATTATTCTTCCAATCTGAATTTCTTTTCAGGTAAGATCAATAAGTACAAACACATTAAATTTGGGGAGTGGGGGGGGATACTATAAGCAATTTACAAATAACAAGTGCAAGTCGGACTCTCCCATGAAGGGTTCCGTAGCAGCAAGCGCGGTTTACGATTTATGACGTATTAAAAAAACTACTTACTAGATCTCGTTCAAACCAATTTTCGGCGGAAGTTTTCATGGTAATGTACATCATATTTTTTTTTTAGTTTTATCATTCCCTTATTTTAGAAGTTACAGGGGGTTTAGAAGTTACACACATTTTACCACTTTGGAAGTGTCTCTCGCGCAAACTATTCAGTTTAGAAAAAAATGATATTAGAAACCTCAATATCATTTTTGAAGACCTATCCATAGATATACCACACGTATGGGTTTGATGAAAAAAAAAATGAGTTTCAGTTCTAAGTATGGGGAACCCCCAAAATTTATTGTTTTTTTTTTATATTTTTGTGTGAAAATCTTAATGCGGTTCACAGAATACATTTACTTACCAAGTTTAAACAGTATAGTTCTTATAGTATCGGAAAAAAGTGGCTGTGACATACGGACGGACAGACAGACAGACATGACGAGTCCATAAGGGTGCCGTTTTTTGCCATTTGGCTACGGAACTCTAAAAATATCAGCCACATATAAACACACCTGAAAAACTTTAGGATTTCTTCAACCCAACACGTCAACGAGTAAAAGACGATATCGCACCTACATGAATATTAATGTGCCCCTGATATCTTCAATTCCAAGTCATTATACCAAGAGATCTTAGTGTGTTATAGTATGTAATTCAACACCACACAGTAATTTATGTGTAAATAATAATTAAATTATCGACTTAATAACCGCTCTATGCGCTGTTAATAGTGCAGAAATAACTAATTATTTGCAGACGTCTATATTTACAGTACTGTTACACGACCAAATTGTGCTACGGGTTTTCTTCCGCATACATTTACTGTTTTAGATATGCAGTTAAAAAAAACAGTGATATGTGGCCCATATTTTGATATTGTGTTCAATAAAATGTTACTCTAACATTAAATCAAGAGCCGGAAACCACATTGCTAGTGACAAAAATTTAGGTACCTAATGTAAAAAATTCTTGAGCAAAAAAGGCTTATAAACTACTAAATTTCACATAGAATTGTGAACAACACAAAATGAGGTCCCAATACTTGTGTCGCCAACTCTGTAACAGTCTAAACGTAGCTTTATTCCTTGTGTATTCAGCCAGACGATTCAAATACAGAACACGACATCCGAACACGTGTTTTTAAATTAAACAATCGAATTCGATTTCCAAAACGTATTTTTTATCACAGCGTAGTGTTGCGAAAACCGTCATTGATAGTGACTGCGTACCGATATCGAGCTAATGAATATGTATGCAAGCAGGTGCACACCCAGCCAGCCGACATGATTAAATAGGTGCCGCCAACGATTTTTATACCGAACATCGATACTTTATCGGAGTACGTGCTCGATTCTTTATCGATAATGAATACTTAAATCGATACAAGGTGGTCTTACACTTTTATAATGTTATAAAAGTGCTTGTTATTAGTGTTTACCTCATTCGTTTAAAATTCCATAATCATTCATGTAGGCGTTTGCTTCTGGAATTTAATTTATATTCGCAAATATTATGTCCCAAACAGTTCGTTTAGTGATCGTTATAAATTACTTAATAGCAGTCTTACTATGAATTGAACCTTGCAGGGTTCTTATAAATACTCATATTAAGCTTAATAAATTCATCGTGGTGCTAATTGTAGTTTTTAAATTTATTCGTGCTAATTACATCATTATTTACATTTAATAACATCGGCCGTTTTTAAATGCATGATTACGGACCCGCTGGTAGTATAACTTGGCATCAGAACGTAGGTATTAGAGGCTATTAATACAATAATAACTTCATGGAAAAGTTTCATAAGACACAATTTTTTATTAAATTAAGAAAACCGATAAAAGTGACAAAGTAACAATCAAATCATTTATTTCAAATAGGCACATAAAAGGCACTTTCAAAAATTCCATAATTAATTCATTTTAGTTTTTCAAAAAACAAGTTACGTATGGAGAATAATGGGGAAGAAACTCCATATCCTTCTTACTCTTTTAAAATGTTAAAAATATTTTGTATACATTACTTAATAATTAGAATAAAATGACTATATCACAATAGGTGAAAAGAATGTAAAGTGAAGTAATGATAGACAAATTAATTATGTGATAGACTAGCAGCCCGTCCCGGCTTCGCACGGGGTAGACAATTATCATTTTAAGACTCATTTTTCTACACCTTCGGTTACATTGTTCAAATTTTACCAAGGTTCCCTAATTTTTTTCAAAATGAAATGTAGCCTATGTCAAATTGGAAGAATGTAGCATTCTATTGGTGAAAGAATTTTTTAAATCGGCCCAGTACTTTTTGAGCCTATTCATTACAAACATACAAACATACAAAAATAGGTACAAATCTTTCCTCTTTATAATATTAGTGTAGATAGTGTAGATACACGGTGCTCACATATTTACAAACATTGTAAAAGTAGATGATTTTCCAAAAAAAAAAAAAATAATAATAAGTCAGTGTGTGAGTAAAAGTATATTAATCACAGAAAATAAAATTAATATCATATTTTTTTTTTTTTTCTTTTAAAAAACGTTTCCCCACACTAGGAATTTCTCCTGTATCGTGGGTGCGTTTACAAACATTTAAACTCACATACACAAACAGCCAAAAAATTAAAAAAAATATTATTTTATTATTATTTTTAAATTAGCAACCAGTTTGATTTTGTCTAAACTCTAAATTGTCCTATGGAGCAGAACCAGTATGTTGCCAAGCATTCTTATCTTGGATATATTTGTAATATGCTTGTTTAAAAAGTGTGCTTTTAAAATGATAAATTATCTTTCATTTAATTGTAATATGACACCCATAGTAAACGCGATTATTCCAAAAAAAAAAGTAAGTATTTTAATATTTTTAATCTCGTATACAATACTATAGTAACACACTAGTGACGTCCGACCACAGTGTAACGATATCGATTTCAAAGTTACAGCGTTAAACATCAGTTTATCGATATACCTACTGCTACCAGTTTATTTTAAACTGTATGTATTACAACCAGAATGACGGCATAAATTAATATGTATCAAAGGTTTTATGGAGACTAATTACATCGGTGGATCAACAACACTCAAGTTTAAGATAAGTGAAGACGAATTGATACTTGCTTCAAGTGATAATGTCGTTTTCAGTTAAAATAACACAAGTTCCGTTGTCATTTTTATGGAATGAAAATAACATTATATTATTATTTTATGATTTAACTGTACACTTTTCCCGTTGGCTATTCCGTGAAATAAAACTCCATGTAATTAAAAAATTTAATTTAGTGCAATCAAGACTAAATTTATTCATTCATTCACAGTTTCTATGACTCTTAAAAGAGACTTTGGCTGTAGGCATTATAAAATTTCGAGTGGTCAATTAACAAACGTACAGACAATTAATTAAGAATATCGTGCTCATTAAAAAAAAATATAATTAATAAATTATTAACCAATTTGTTGCAATAGAAACTACACAAACAACTTCAGGACGTATAAATAATATAATAAGAAAGCCTTGAATGGATATTCAAAGATTTGTGGGATAATAAAAAACAAACTAGTCTATTTCATTATAATTTTTATTATTGCAATTAATTAAGTAGTTCCCACGCTTGATACTACGCTATTAATGATATTTACGAAAATATTTTTACATGTATTTAAATATGGTGACATGGACTGTTGTTGGCTGCCGTCCTTGGCGTGCCACGTGTTTATAAAAATATATAAAGACGACTAATAAAATCGTTCTAATTGCTTTTTAGTATCTTGTTTCCTTGAGTTATTTTATAAGATATCTATGTAGATATCTGTAGTAGTGTAGTATATGTATACATATAGTGCTGTTTAAGAGTAGACTGTACTGTACTGTGACTGTACTGTGTGGTGCCGGACGTAAAGAATAGCATCATCCCATTTCCTTCCGTGGGTGTCGTAAAAGGCGACTAAGGGACTTATTAGAAAATGGGCAGCAGTGTTTTCTATGCATTTTTAACACCATACTGCGATCGCCAACCCGCCTGCCAAGCGTGGCGATTATGGCAAATCCCCCCCAATTGGGAGAGGCTTATTTATGTCCAGCAGTGGACGTCTTTCGGCTAAAATGATGAAGAGTAGACTACGTAAATTTTTAAACGATATAATGTACAGTTTTTATCAGTTTTTTTTTTTTGACCTGAATTGCCGTTAATCTTAAGTGATTATATATAATTGTATAAATGTTTACATGCTGAATGGTAAAATAGTGCTGAGTTTTTATGTATCATAAATTCATAAGTTATGTCATAACACTAATCATGTATTACCCATATTTTCAAAATAAATTTATTTTCTATTCTATTCTATAACTAAGCAAGATAGCACATACTATAGTCACATGTATTTAGTCGATCCCTGATAAGGCTGGTGTAACCAAACTTGGGTTAGTCATAGTTTTATTACCATACATAGATTTTTTTTCTAGATTACTTATTCAGCTCTACCTCGTTATCGTGGCCAAAATGTCTAAGCCACTTAAAAATAAACACAGGATCGATAACAGTCCTCCCTACCTTATTGCCAAAACTCGAAACCAGCTTCTTAAAATAACTAGAACATAGCAACAAGTCTAGCCGATGGCGCCGGTGCGTTCCGAATCCCGCGCGTTTCATAAATTTGCATTAATTATTTTAACTCGATGCGTATCGCGCGCGAACGTTCGCATTGATTGTGTGCACGATAATCACGAAAAATTAATTATTGTTGCTGTAAAACGTCTATTTTGTAACCTGTTATTACGTTAACGTTGCTAATTTGAATTGGCAGTATCAATTAACGGAACGCTAAGTTGACGTTTAAATGACAGTTGTTTTTTTTTTTGGTAAGTATGACGTTTGCATACGGGCTGTTTTTTTTTTTTTTTTAATAAATTTTGTCTGTGACACCAAGTTATGCAATCATTCTTTTAATGTGTTAAAAGGCAAAGATCTCTTTGAAGATATATAGCTAGGATATTTTTAATTCGAGCAACCGCGATAAATCCCTAAAAAAACCCAGTCTTTTGTTTAATCTTTTTGGAATTGAAAAAGTTATGTGCTAGGTGACATGTTACGCGGCTTATTTCAGATTTTTCGTTTGAGATTGCTTAAATAGACTTGGATTTATGGACGGACGGAGTGCTATTTCCGTCGGACGAGTTCAAGTTGGTGATTTATTTGAATTTGAAACATGGCCCAGGACACAGAAGTCGAAGGAAATTTAATTGGATTATTAACTCATTGTTGGGTGTGATTCAGCTTTGTAGAAATGGAAATAGATTTAATAAATCATAATTAACTCTGTTTTCAGTTGGAAGAAAATTTGGAAAGATGAATTACTTTCGTTATTTGAATTATGGACCGAAAGAAGCTTTATCAGGTAATCCCACTACCGTTTGTCTTTGGATGTAGACCGACTGTTAAGTGCTAATATCCGTAACAAATGAGCTATAGAATTATATTAGTACCTACTAAATTGACGAGAGTTTGCAGGATGATTGGTTCGATTTCTTCTACTACTACTTACTTCTTCTTCTGTACCATAAATGATCGGGTACTGAAGGAATTTATGTATATTTGATAAATAATGCAGAATCCAACTTCTCGAGGATCGCCGATGCGAGGTGTTACGCCCTGCAGAGCTGCAGATTTTCACAGATGGATCCAAACAGGTAGTGGCACAGGTGCTGGAATCTTCTCGGAGGATTTCAACATACACATAGCCACACCGTTGGGGGCCATAACACGGTGTTCCAGGCCGAATGCTTGGATATTTCTCTAGCCGCCTCAGCCATCATGGCCAGGGAAATTAAGGACCACTCAATCCGCATACTCTCAGACAGGATGTCTGTCCTACAAGCGCTTAGCAGTCACACAGCCACCAGCGCTTCAACCAGGTGGGTAGCCTCAACAACATAACCATTCAATGGATCAAAGGACACAAACGGTTCGGCAGGCAACGATGCAGCTGATAAGCTTGCCAGAAGGGAGTCGAGCATGGCACCAGTGAGTCCTGAACCCATAGTACCACTCCCTTTCGGATACGCACCAGGGACCAACATCACAAACAATAGTCGGACCAAGGTGAGTGCAGGCAAGCTAAGGTAGCTCTTCCTACAATTGATAGCCGCCTCACGAAACAGGTTCTCCGAATAACGAAACAACAGCTGCGTATAGTTACAGCAGCTATAACTAGCCATGGGTCATTCAATAAACACCTCTTTGTCATAGGAGTCACAGACAGTCCGCTGTGCAGGGTCTGCATGGTGGACGACGAGACAGCAGCTCATGTGCTACTAAACTGCCCGGTGGTCGCCACATACAGGGCCAAGTACTTCGGTAACCCAGGTACCCTACGTGAGATTGTTAGTAACACCAAGGAACCAAGGTATTGCTGGCCTTCCTTGAGGAGCTAAGGTGGATCAAATAATCGATATTCCCATCCGTATGCAAAATACGCGCATTGACGTCCAGTTGCGCACACCAGCCCGTATTATCTATAATCTATCTTCTTCCGTATTAGAACAGAACTGGTTAAAAGATTTTTGAAGATAAAGTGTTTGAAATAACAGAAAATATCCCAAATTATCACCTTCCAATTATTTTAACTGCTCCAAAGAAATAAAAAATGTATCTAAATGAAGCAACACCAAACAAGATTTATTATCACAAAATACATCTTAAGCATCTCACCTTTCGCATTAAAGTACTTAAAGTAGATACCTACCTACAAACAAAAGTAGTCTTAGAGAAAGGCCCAGACGTGGCCAACGTAAATCTTTTGTTCCTTTTGGTCCGGAAAAGTGCAAGGGAGCGAAAACTAACAGGAAAGAGGAGTGGGCACGCTTTTATTGTAACACTTTGTGGTAACTAATTGTTTTTACTTTGTATAGCTGCTTTAAGTATTTTGATTTTATTAATTTAGCGAAGAATTTTTACTTGAGGGGTTGGTATTTAGTCCTTAGATCAGCCTTCTGAATTCTGATGTCATACCTAGTATAAATTTTGTTAAAGATCTGTCTGATGTCTTAAAAATATATCAATTTTCGCGACATCCTGTCATATATACGTTTTGATAAAATTTATAGTGTAAGTTGCGAAAAACTTTTCCAGATTATATAATGATTAAACGCTGTCCAGAGTAATTTATACTGGATATCATATTTGTATAATTAAAACTCATGCGTTGAGTTTGCAATTTATTACTTTAAAATTAGTAAAATTACAAAGATGAAAAAAATGGACTTGCCGGTTGGAATGAATGCGGAGAGAGCGTTGCTAGACACCAAAAATGTTAAGCTTGATTACAATGCCAATGTTGCAAGTTAAAAATGACTTAGTAATCGATTACAATTAAAATTACTAAAATAACAAGTTATTTCATATTGTGTATTTATTTGATATAAAATTTAGTTTATAATATTTATTTTGAATTTAATTTAACAATATTATATCCTACATACCCTATTTCCCAAGAGAATCTTCATTAAAACATTCAACACATTATTTTTCATCGCAACTTAAATTATAGAGACAATGCTTAGGGATCGTTTAAAACAAAATAAATTTTGGTCCCGCATAAAGCTTTCGACACTCGACATTCACAGAATCCGACTCCAACTGACGTAAATCACGGAGTTTAGAAAAAAAGCGTCGAAATAAAGCGCTCACGTGAAAGTTCAAAAATATCAGACGTGAATATAATTATGAGAGCGAACACCCGCTGGTTTCCGGACTTGTGGACCCCTTACTATTATATTTATGTGTAACTAACTGTCTTCATACTTGGTTAAGATAAAGGTGTGGTGGATAGTGTTTCTTTGAAACTAGATCTAATTAAAATCTATTTGATGCTTTATTCATTATTTTATTTGTTATTCAGAATTAAAACTATATGTACAAAATTAATATTGTTTTATTTCTGAATAACAAATAAAATAATTAATAAAGCATCAAACAGGTTTTAATTAGATCAAATTAGGTACTATCCAGTTAGGTAGGTCCAACTTCAAGAAAGAGGTCAATCGTCGAATCCGACTCGGCTGGGCAGCGTTCGGGAAGCTACGAAATATCTTCTCGTGCCTCATACCGCAGTGTCTCAAGACGAAAGTCTTTGACCAGTGCGTGTTGCCAGTGATGACCTATGACACTGAAACTCACCGGAGAAGGCTAGAAGGCTAAAAGTCACCTAAGGGCAATGGAGAGGGCTATGCTTGGAGTTTCCCCACGTGATCGAATCAGAAATAAAGAGATCCGCAAGAGAACCAAGGTAACCGACATAGCTCGAAGAATTGCTAAACTTAAGTGGCAATGGGCAGGGCACATTGCACGCAGAACAGATGGCCGTTGGGACCGAAAGGTTCTGGAGTAGCGACCGCGTACCGGAAGACGTAGCGTTGGAAGGTGGACCGATGACCTTATAAAAGCCGCAGGAATCCGCTGGATGCGGGAAGCACAGAACCGGTCGAAGTGGCGGTGCTTGGGGGAGGCCTATGTCCAACAGTGGATGTTTTTCGGCTGAAATGATGATGATGAATGATGTACAAAATAAAAATAAAATATCCTAACCTAGAACTATTAAAAATCTAAAATATGGCGTCGAAAAATTCCTCCGCATCGCTGTCGATTGGTAATGTACTCGAAAGACTGGCGGCATTGCCACCTTGTGTGGCAATGCTTAGCCTCTGGCCAAGGTAAAGGCCGATGATTTGATGCTTCAAAGTCTTTGAGGCTCCAGTAGTTTGATACTTGGTTCTTTTGGAGGGATAGAGCAGCTGTCGTCCATGATTGCTTAAATTATTTTCTTTCTAGTAGCTTAAATTTTGGAACTCGTCTTTGTTTATTTCTTTCGTTCTGTCTCTTCTCCATAAATAATTTAATAATTATCATAGCTTTATGGAGATGTGCAATAACATAACTGAATAGATTTTTATATGGATTGCCTGTGAATTTTTTGCCATGTATGGCGTTGGCCGAAATTATTCAAGGACTCATCTGATTCTCGCTCCCAATACGCGACCCGACATCCCATGGTTAGACATTAGAGAGGGATTCTTTGCGTAGATATAAATAAAAGATAACTCTAAAGTCCTACCTGCCGAGCGACTTCTGTCTGTGAATTGCAAATACCAACCGTCTAAAGTAAGCGTATATAAAGTTCTGACTTCTGAATAACATTACGTTTAGGCGTCAAAACTTTGTTACTATTCGCTTGATTTTTTTATTTTCTCACTTTTTCACATATTTTAGGAACGTATATTTTTTTGTTCTGCGAACGAATTCAAACAATAGTGCTTGTAACGAAACGATCGTTATCGGCGGTTGTATAGCAATTAAAATGGTAATTAAAATAAGTAGGAAGCGTACCCAAAACTGGGTGTAAAGTGTAGGCGCGAGCATCGCCGCAACAACCATAAAATTCTTCATGTTGCCACAGATTAGGTTAGTGAACAGAGAGTGCATGTGATTTGAGTGTTTTGATTTTTTTTTGGTCCCGAAGAGAAGCAAAGCGAAAAAACATTATACAATGATAACCATAATTATTCTCATATCCATATTTTGTATTTTACATGTTAGTTTTGAATATATTTTCCTACCTAATATTTATTAGGTGTATTTAATCGTAGGAAAATTGGCAATTTTAATTGTTGTTTTATTTTTCAGTCCTTAGTCTTAAAGTTCCAATCAATAGGCCTTACTTTTCCTAAATATGTTGAAGTCTGGTTCCAGTCTAACCAGATGCAGCTAAATACGAGTATTTTACATGAAGTGACTGCCTATCTGACCTCCACAACCTAGTTAATGGGTAACACGATTATCCTTGGTAAGAATAAGAATAATATTTATTTGTTTAAAAACATTGTATAAAAAGATGGTAAAAATACAAAATAACAAGAGCATCGTACAAATTTTCACAAGCACGTTTATTGTCAAAGAAGCCTTTGACACTATAATAGTACATTACTTACCAAGGGCTGTAAAAGAAAGAAAGCCCGAAATCGCAGGTATTTGCAAATATGCGATAGAAGGCTTTCTTATTTACTGCCCGTGGTGAGTACACAATTTTTGACGTAAAAACTATAAGGTAAGACTGGTTGTCAGAATTTTGGGCTTCTGACTATCCGTAATAGCCGTCAAAGATCTCCAAATGACAGCCCGGACCAACAGCTTAACGTGCTTTCCGAGGCATGGAGGGATCTTGCATAATGGATAGTCACCCATTCATGAACCGCCCCTACACAAGCCCTACAAGCCCCTACGAGTCTTAAAGTTCCATGGAAAATATTTAGTTATCTTGTTGAGCAAAGTGCGGTATATTTTTATACGGAGTGGCGTTTCTGTCTCTTGATTACTCTGTGAATGGATTCGTGAAGCTGTTTTTATGTTAGCAGCGGTACTTATCAACAATCCATTTATGTGATCGAGTTTTTATAATTGAATTGCTAAATGACGAAGGCGCGGTGATAGCCCCAATTGTATTAGAGTGTCATTCGTTTTTATAAATATAAAATCCTAAAAGCCTCCTCGGTTCTCAATTAATTATATTATAAAGATTTCATTCTATGCAGAAAAATGCTCATTAATCATGGAGTTAGAGACTACTGTATTACTTCTGAGCAAATAGGTTTAGGTTATTTCTATGAAAAAGGACTAACGAGATTTGTGTTTACGTAGGTAGGTGCTCTTTTTGAAAACTTTCTCTTTTTTTTTCTTTCTCTTTCTATATAGGCTTTTTGTACGGTTTATTGAAAACGTTTGAATTAGGTGACCTCTTACTGCTAGTGATAGTTTTTCATAATATTTAAACTAAACATATCGCTCTATGTCTGACTTTTTTTTTTCGACTGGCTTGTTGTAGTTCAACCTATACTCCATTTGAAATAAGATTAGACATATAGTTAAACCTTTTTACAGTCCGTTCAACCTGCTGAAGATTGTAAACCATTTTTGCATTGTATAAACTCAATGTCCTTGAATTATATAATTGCATAGCACAGGTGTGAGTACTATGTACTATAGAGCTACCATTTACCGGGTAATATGTCTTTTATTGACTTGAATGTGCCCTGGCGGCTGAGAGTATGTCATGCTCACTCAAATGTCTCGCTGGTGGTGGCGTGTGTGTTGGATCATTAAGTTCCCTTCAAAATGGTTGAGCTAAATGGTGCTGATCCATGCGTCATGTTCGTGAACGGGCGCCGTCAGTTGGGACTGGTCATCTCTTAGCTGCCACGGCTTATTTTAATTTTTGAATTGTTTCTATTACGGACGCTTCTAACGTGCACGTCTTTCTACATTGTTCTCACATGTATAACTTCAACATGAATGATGTAACCCATATTTTGTAACAATATTTTGTTTTAAAAGAGTGTCCATGGAGTTTCTTGTCCGTTCTTCTCCATAGGAACCTACTACGCTTTGGAATGGGCAACTAGCTTCATCTTTCTGACTGACCGACCCCTTGACAATTCAAAAGTGCCTGTAATTGGTTTATTTGAAATAAATGCTTTGAGTTTGAGTTTGAACCGATTTTGACTTCTATTGCGATGGTAAGTAATTCATTTTCATTCAAAGCGGTGATTTAATTTTTCTGACATTTATATCTTTAGTTTCATTGCAATTTTAATTTTATTTTGTCTAATTTATGACTTAGTTTATGGACATTTGTAAAATAATTTATTGACATTTGTAATTGAATTTATTGACATTTGTAATTGAATTTATTGACATTTATAATAGAATTTATTGACATTTGTAATTTAATTTGTTGACATCTGTAATTTAATTTGTTGAATGTTTGTTTATAATTTTTGTCTAGTAAATGTAAAATATTGGATAATTTTGCATTCCGTAAGGCAAAATGTATCGGGACTCATCAAAATAACCATCATATCTGTATACCTACATTATTGGCAAATAAATGATTTATGATTTATGAAAGCAATCATTCATATTTAAAGCTAAGAAAATGCGACGTTGTCATACTCGTATTTTATGTAAGGGTGTTTTACATTAAGTAATAATCGTGACTTTGTCAAATTATTTTGTATGAAATGAAAAAAAAAAAAAAAAAAAAAAAAAAACATATGCCAGTTGATTCTTTGATATGGTCACATTTATACCCTTGTTTGTAAAACAGCTTGTATACATTCAAATTGTGATTAATAGTGTGTTACCCATATTTTAGAGTGCCGGAGTCATAAATGTTGGGTAGGTAATAACTTTGGTTCCTCAGTTAAAACCATAGCTGAAAACCTCCAAATATTTCGTTCAACTTGGCACATTTGTTATCAAAACCATTCAGCGATGACGCTATCGGTTTCAGTTATCGGAAGCGAGCCATCGCAATATATCGGTCACAATTTCAATCAAAAACAAAGTCAAAGTCTATTAGATAGCTCTTTCAATTTTTGTTCTACAAATGTATGAATGATGATTGGGAATATATAAAGGCTGGATTTTTTAGATGGGTCAGTAAGGGCAGGTACATTAACCGTTGTAACTACCGGAAACCGGTCTTAGGTGACTGTCCTTATTTTTTTGAGAAATTTTGATTCCACTCACAGATTTTGAAAAAAAAAATACAGTCAGCATGAAGACGGGCCATTTTCACAAATAAATTTTTTGATGCCAATCAATCTTGTTTATTATATGGATCCATAAGATATACTGGACCAACTGAAGTTTCAGTACTAAAACACTGATATATATGTTACACTAGATTAGTAATTACCGCGCTGAGGCGTTGCCACTTGACATATGGCTACAGCCATATGCGTAGCTGACGTCAGTTCAGTGCTCTGTCTGACGCCAACCGAAGTGAACCTAAATATATTAATCTTTTTAATAAGAATAAGAATCAGTATCTTATTATTTTTAAATGTTTAGTGGTTTCAAAGCTACGTAGCGCGTCGTCGCGTTTAAATAGTGGTTACAATTTTTTGACACATTTTAATGAGGTTTGCCTCTCTAGTTATTTAACTCAATGACTAGAAAAGTAAGAAATCGCAAAAGAACGTTTCCCATACATTTCGTAGAAAATGAAACTCCCAACTTACTTTTTTACTATTGGATAGACTGGCCGCTACGATTGTGTAATTTTACGTCCAGTATGTCAACCTATCAAATTCAAATTTATTTATTTGTAAAATATAGATAGGTATAATGTTGTAAACATGATGTTATGAAATAAAAATGTTGTAACTCAAAGTCAAATCAAACAATAGGCACAATAAAAGGCACTTTTGAGCGTCAAAATATACAAAAAAATAAAATTGTTAGTTTCCTCTTCCAAAATGTAGTTTCGTATGGAGAAGAATAGGCAAGAAACACCACACTTATTCTTTTAAAATGTTAACAATATACATTAATTGTATGTGAAGACGATAAATAAAATTACTATGCCAAATGTATGTCTCTATGCTATTTAGCAAAGCGTACAAATATTGCGTACACAGTAGGTGTGCAGGTACCTACACAGTATAACCTATATAATAAAACATTTTATTTTATCAACCCTTGCTAAACTAAAATAACAATAAACCATCCCTTTCCTCTCCAAGAGAAAGACAAAACGTACAAACTTAAATAAACAGACCATTATAAAAGTTTTAAAACGCTGTATCTGGACTATTTAAAACCATTTGCTAGGAGCTTCGCAAGTTTTTCTCTAAGCAAAAAAACCTACAGACTTGGAGGACGAAGGCAATAGACTTTAGGTTCCTTGAGACTAAAGTTAAATATCCATTTAAATCTTCGACGCTGGAGGTCTCAGGGGTATACAGCGCTGCAGCAGCGAAAAGCGCTTTTACATTGACTGCACCGGAAAATTGCTAGATTGTGTTATACTAGGATTTTTGTTTGGGTTTGCTTTTATTCGTTTTTGATATTGTAGAAAATATTTTTTGCTTAGTTGTTGAAATAACTTGGAAAATGAATGGAGTGGCTAAGATCAGTCTCCTCATTAAATAACCTACTACGCCAAAAAATTGATCTTTTATTGAAATAGCTTGTTCATTGAACCGTTTCTGTTTAAATCTTTTGATTCCTGCCAGACGTAGTAATCTAAATTACACTAATCAGAGGCATTGTCCAGTAATTCCATTTTAAACTTTAACAAACAGAAGTCTCAATTAAACTAACGGCAAGTACTTATATAAATAAAATGAATCATGATTGATGTTCCATTACGGTGCAAAAGAATAAAAGTACCTAAGTATCTCAATTTTATTCACCACACAACACAGAATACCAACTTCAGGCCATCATTTATGTTCGCGCCCGCTACTCATCCATTCACAGCTCAAAGAAAGCGCATCAAGCGACATCGAGCGATACTTACCTACCTAGCAGTACATAGCTCCGTCGACGACGGCACTAAATCAATACGAGCCATCACGCCCCCCTGCCACCCTCCCCCACCTCCGGGCCGCTTCAAGCCGCTGCTTTCCCGCCGAAAGCAGCCACCACCCTTGAAAACCTCGTGAGCTGAGCTCCTACTTCTGTTCGGCTTTTGTGGAGGTGTACTTCGAACGAGACCTCTTGGGATTTGTCGTGAACGCTCCAATTGACAGTTCGCAATTTGAAATTGACTTTTTAAAGGTCGACGTGGCTTGGAATTAGTGCGATGAACTAAATTTAGAGTAAGTATCTGGGTAGAGACCTTGGCCGTTCTTAGTGTGCAGAATTTTCCATTCTTTAATGGTTAAAGAAAAAGTTGCAATAGAAATATAATTTTCCTCAAGTACTTATAAGAGTTTTTAGGTTTAATTTGATTGTACCAACGCAGACGTTACGGTTAATAACGGTTGAATTTAATGTTTCAATCAAAAGCACTTCACGATTTTAAAATAAATTCATTGTTTTCAAGCGTTAAAATCAGTTAGTCGCACTATAATTATCCGTAATGTTCCTACTAAGCGACTGTATAAATCAAACATGCGACGCTATTGTTCGATTCGTGTTAGATTGATAAGGTTATTCCCAAGTGTGAACGAGACAGATATTCATTGAACGCTTTCTATTCATAAGTGATTGTATACGCGAAATTTTACGAACATCAATCGACATTTGAGTTAAGTTTTTTGCAACATTGAAAAGGTGTTATCAAACCTAAGTTTTTGTATTAAACATAAAGGCCTTCATAAACAAAATTTTCTATTTTAAATACAAAATTAAATTGATTTGTTGCAAAATTTTGAATATACTGTAAGCTCAGTGGAGCTCATCAAAAAGTTTTTGCGCGCTTTTACAGTTCAGTTAGAAAACGATTTTCATTCTATTTACATAACGTTTTAACCCTCTCAAGTTATTCTTGTTTTGAAATGTTCTATCCATTAACTTCTCGTGCCCTTACCATTTTTCTAAATTAATGGTTTGGCTTCATACTGAAAATGGAAAAATACGCTGTAGTGAAAATATACCTACATAAAACTGCTGATATAAATAATCGTTTTCGTGAACTTGTCTGATATTTGCTGAATTTACCTGAAACAAAAAGAAAAACTTTATTAACAAAATGCTTTTTGGAAATATACCAATACTAATTGTTAATACAGAACAACGCCAAATTACCGCAAATTCGTGACTATCAGAGATCATTGACATTGTGAACTATTCCTAAAATTTCAACGGGCCTGTTCGAAATCGCGCGACTGGCAATAATGAAATAAGCGCAGGACAAATATAATAAATCTCGCAGAGAGGCGAGGGCGGCGCGGCGACTTCCTCTTTCGATATTTGAATTTAATTTAGCGTTTTGCATTGTTTCTTTTGTCAAATCAAACGGTTTTTTAAATGGAACACATTTTTTTATGCATCGAACTGAATTCAAATTTCATAAATCGAATAGTTGAACTAACTTTTGTTTTGTTTTGGCAGCTTTACCAAATTGCTCAAAGCTTGTACTGTTATTTTCGTGTTCTTTTCTATGATGAAAAATGTCATGTGATAAGTCAAAACCATAACACTATCATTACAGCTTCATTTAAAACGTCAATTTTTTTTGCTCTGAATCTGCATGACCAGATAAGATGATAAAGCACTTAAATATCCCACAACATCAGAAAATTGACCATAATTCTTATATTGTCGGCCATCACACATCACAGCTTGACGTTGATGAAATGCCAATAAACGGTCCGATAAAGTTTTTGCATCTTAATTTCAGTAATCGTTTTTTAATTTATTGCGTGCAGATATTGGCAGTTACTTATATATATCTCCTTTTAAGAATAATTTTGATTGTGCCCCAAATATGGATGTGGAACGATAATTATTACGTATACTCTATTTGAAATAAGATTAGACATTTAATTAAACCTTTTTTACAGTCCGTTCAACCGATTTTGACTTCTATTGCATTGGTGGCATGACAAATGGCAGCTGCAGTAAAGAGTTGGTATTGTAACCACTTTTTTTTGCTTTTAATGTCATCCTTATGCCTACGGAATAGAAGTCAAAATCGATTGAACGGATTGTAAAAAAAGGTTTATTTAAGTACATGTCTAATATTATTTCAAGTGGAGTATGGATAGTATGACACATGAGAATATAAACTTTATAAAACCAAAAGTGCAACAGTCTCAGTGCAAATGTCAGTCAGACATTCTAAAAAACAGGAGACAGAAGAGGACGTCCTCTTCAGTCTCCTAAATCTGTTGCCCAGACATATGGGAGTGTATTCGTTATAATCATTAATATCTATACGTAAGTAGCTCCCAATAGAACCTACTCAAAGATGCCTCCACCACACTGGCCTTATAGCCCAATTAGGGCAAAATTCCATGTAGATAAATAAATAAATATTAGTGTATTATTTGACGTAGCAAGCGACGGTGGCGGGCTTCGGGAGGCGATCGTGTTTCGCGTGTTTACATCCCGGATTATCAGCCGGTTAAACTCACGGTCTTAATGTTAGGTAGGGGGCACAATGGTGCTACGACGAGGTACGAGTTGTGTGCTACGGAGTTTTGACATTTTTCGTACGTGATTGAAAACTATTTTTTAATGAACTTTTCATGAAGAAAATAAGATGATAATTTGGCTAGGGACAAGCCTAAGCGAAAAAGCAAACTTACTTAGGCACGCTCCATCGTAGTAAACTTAAAGGAGATGTCCGCTTTTTGTATGGACGTTGGTTTTTTATTCCGAGAAAAATCTAACCAGCATCAACCTACACCTAAATAAAATCGACAAAAATATGGAACTTGAAACCACTAAAACAATATTTTTAAACCCCTCCATTTAAGAGAAAATTATAAACTATTTAATGTTAGTATACATATATTTTATTCATTGAGGGCAACCCAAATAAAACCTCCCACACACTTTGACAATGTCTTAATTGGTAGATGATTCAATCCATCTATAAAAAATAGTACTCTGTGATCCCGTTTCATCATATTTCTTAATTTTTAAGGTAACATAGATAAATAATCGGATTTTAATAACGTTTTGTTTACTCATAAATCAAATATTCATTGACAGTAATGACAGTACCATGTTGTGTCAATTTTGACAAGTTTACAATTTTTTTACAGTGTTCACGTTAATATCATACATAATTAGAAAGGTGTGTTCGTTTTAGGAGTAAATTCACACTAAAACAAAAAAAAAAACGATTTTTCTCAAAAATCTTTAAAAATGTTGTTAGAACCACTACTTTTTGGGATAACTATCGAAATATATTGAACTTATAGGGGTTAGAATTATTTAATAATAAAAATTTTTGGACATGTCCTTTTTCGCTACACGATGTTGCTATGATCATACTTTTACGTATGTTGGGCGCCAAACTGTCAACCGCTCTCGTCAAAAACTATTAATTAGATGAAAAATAAAAAGGTTTTAACAAGGGCTTATTTATAATGGAGTTGTTAGCCGCTCCAATCAACTAGAATTTTTTTTTTTTTTTTTTAGTTAACAAGGGCTTCTTTTTATGGAGTTGCTACTTCAGTTATACTTCATTTACTATAACATTAGAAAAAAGAGGCTCGTAGAAGCAGGAGTGCGAAACATTTTATTCAAAGTTAAAAGTTTAAACTAAAAATGTTTTAACATAACTTTGATAAATAGGTCGTAATAACATCTTCATCACACATTACTTACAACAAAACGAATGAATGAAACAAACGATTACGTCGTGTTGATTTAAATTTAATTAAGATTAAAGGAAATAAAAGTCTTTTTTTTTTACAATATTTTATTTAAAACAACAACTTTCAACACACAATAGTTGGTGTAACTTCTTCGTCTTCATCATATAATTTAGTCACTACGAGTATCATCAGAGAATAAAGATGAAGAAGTTTCACCGACGTTACCTAATAATAAATCTTTCTACCACATCATCCATTATGCTTTAACTTTTCCTCTTCTTTAATTGCATGAGCAACGCAAGACTGCCATCGTTCTAGCGTAATACTATCCAGATCTTGTGGGAGTAATTGTTTCTCCTTGTCTAATTTGAACGTTTTGTTATGTTGAGCCACATACCCCATCATTTGAGCCCATATTAATTCTATAGGGTTGAACTCGCAGTGGTAGGGTGGGAGGCGCAATACTGAAATACCCTTCTCTCTAGCCAGATGGCTATCATCAACATGGCATCTACAACAAACTTTTGGTATAAATGTCTTTGTATTTTTGCTTTTTCTAATAAAGTTGCCCTAAGATCTTTTTCCTCAAAAGGAATATTTTTGCTTTTAAACCATTCCTGTATATCTGCCTTTCGTGTAGCTGTGGTTGGCAGCTTCTCCAATGTCCTTGAGTGGTATAGCGCATTGTCCATAACAATTACAGCGCCACTCTCAATTTTTGACAAAATTAACTTGAACCATTTTCACTTTTGTCTATCGCGCTTCTATAACATATTCCCTGTAAATTGAGAGGTCTGGCTCTTATGAAACAGGAAATCCTAGTACAAGAGTCAGGGCTACACAGATGATTGTGTCTTGAAGTGTAAATAAATAAATTATTATTATTATTAAAGTTGAAGGCGTCCATTTCGGAGTGGTCATCTTCATCACCTTTCTTTGCATCAAATATTAATGCAGCATCCATTAAAAACCCTTCACAAACCCTGTGAAATAAAATTAATACAAGTCAATTATTCCGTACCCCCTATATAATTTCACTGCTGGAAATAGTTCATAGATAAATACTATAACAAAAATTATAACTTTAAAAGTTCGCTTTGCATGCGTTAATTCATAATACAATATAATATGTATTACATAATTAATAGTCAATAACAATGGGGTGTTCATTTTTTTATGGCGAGGACAGTCCATAAAATACATTCCAGTATGACCGATTATAAGTTGGATTTTTTAAACCAGCAGATAGACCTTCCCAATGTGCTTCTTTTGAAGACTTATTATTAGTGTCATGCCATATTAGGCTTTTCGTGTGACCTGTTTGTATGATAAAAGGTTATTAATATAAATACCATTCATTTCACGAACCAATTTTATGAAATTATGTTTAACTGTATAATTAATATTATAATGTTATTGAATGCAAGAGGTCATACACTGCTTAGTGCATAAATAGCTGTTAAGAAATTTAGAAGCACTGTACCTTCATTTAGCCAAGTGTCATCTAAATAATAATATATTTTCCTTCCTTTATTCCTTAGCCTTTTTATTTCATGAAGATATTTTAGTCTCCATATGACTTCTATGAGTGCACTTTTTCTGCTCCGTTTGATTTATGTGAACTTTAATGTTTATTTAATTATTTTACACAGACTGCTTTTTTTAAATCTGGCAGAGACTCGTCACTGTTAACTGCTTCCAGCATCTTTTCCAAGGTGGGCAACTCATTATTAAAGAAGAAGGAATGAATTTTCCTGCATATTCCACTAAATGTGATGTCATCAAAATCATCACGTTTCATGTGCTTCTGTTGGGGAGGGGGAGATTGCAGGCGACTTTTTATGTTGTACTCTTTGAGAATATTGGACAGAGTAGCCCGAGATACGCTTGTAAATAATAAAATCATGTGCGGAGTTTTAAAATATAATACATTTTATCACAATGCATGTTAGTTTCAAATATTTTTATAGTAATAATTTTATGAATCATCCTTACCGGCAACTTCTGCGATTTTGTTTATCATCTCAGTCCTATAATGAGGAGTATCTGCAGGCCAGGACTCCAATTGCTTAAAAATATTTATCACAGGTTGTTTTTCTACAGCACGCAGCGTTCTCTTTTTTTTGGGAGACATTATTATTTCGTCGGAGTCAACTTTTGGACTACGTTTTTTTCGCCGTTGGCTTTGGTCAGACTCAGCACTTATATGTTGTAAGCCACTCGGTCCCGCACCGGGATCACTCATAGCTCAAAAAAAAAAGTAACGTTTTGTAAAAACAACCCAATGACAACACTGATAACAATACAATAATAAAGAAATAACTAAATATTATTTATTATTTTAATAAATAACAACAAAATCACGAAAATTAAACAATAACAAACAAAGTATTCACAAGTAAATGACATACATGACAATCTTAGAACATTGTCAAGTCAATTTCACAGACGACATAAACCAGTAAAATTAGAAATCCCCGGCTGTCACAGCTTATGAAGGGATTAAGTAATATTTTAGATTTGGTAGGATTTTATTGAAACAAAAAGCGTTGCAGTATTGTTGACTCCTGCTTCTTTTAGGTTTTTAGCATAGGCACTGTAATTTTAAATTGGAATGAAATAATATATCTAAATGAAAGCTACTTAATTTCATATGATTGTTTTTTTAAATGATTACAATTAAGTGTGATAGCTGATATATAAATTCATTTTAATCGATTTGGCGTCAATCGTAACTATAACAAGTTTATTGTACTTTTGTTATAAAGTGTGCATCAAAAATAACCTTTTTTAACTTCTGTCTAATGCTATTATAAATGGAGTATAGGTCAAGTCAACTGACGTAATCGAAGCAGACGTTTATGTATGAACAAAATATTAAAGCGTTAAACTTACAACACAACAATATAATCAGCCTATAATATTCCCACTGCTGGGACGCAGACCTCTTCTCACTGAATGGGAATCCACCACGCGGGCCCAATGCGGGTAGGTAGATGCCCCATGTCTTCGAATTCTTGGTTCTAAGACATGCCGCTTTCCTCACGATGTTTTCCTTCACCATTTTGAGAGCAGTGTTGATGAAATAATTTACACAAAGTAATGTTCCTGTCAGGGTTCGAACCTACGACTTACAACTCATAAGTCGCGGCCGTTGCCACTTTGCAACCACTGCTCTCTCTCTGTTTAACGTAGCTCAAAGTAAAGTTACTCTACATATTACGTACGAGTACCTTGTGGTGCCGGACGTAAGGAATAGAACCACCCTATTTCTTCCCATGTGTGTCGTAAACGGCGACTAAGGGACTTACTAGAGAATAGGTAGCAGCGTTCTCTATGCATTTTAACAACATACTGCAA
The DNA here is from genome assembly GCA_947523025.1 of Dryobota labecula. NCBI lineage: Eukaryota > Metazoa > Arthropoda > Insecta > Lepidoptera > Noctuidae > Dryobota > Dryobota labecula. The sequence goes on along the minus strand of OX383293.1, from coordinate 17,187,265 downwards.
TCGGCAACCTGCCTGCCAAGCGTGACGATTATAGTAGGCCTATGTTCAGCAGTGGACGTCTTTCGGCTGAGATGATGATGATGAAATTTACTCTACTACAACAAATAGTAACATTTAAAAACTAAAAGCTCCTACAAAAAGGCGCGACACGCAACGCGACACAAAGAGACCGCTCGTCGCGCGGTGTCTTTCTGTCGCGTCGCGTGTCGCACCTGTTTGTAAGAGCCTTTAAGCGACGCGTTTCCGAACTCAAGAACTGACTATACCGTGCCACGACATTCCAAAGTCTCCACTGTCAAAAACTTTATCACACAAGTCCAGAGTGTGCCCACAACTTTACTCCGTCCGCGATGATAATCAGATTCCGGCCACGGTATCTATATACATATCTGAACATATACATAGGGGCAAAGTTTTAAAAGTCTCGCCTCATGCCTAGATAGCAGGATTCGTGACTTACACTAGCTCCGCCATGTTATAATTACGTTAGATTACTCGCTGGATTAGTTTCGCCCTCATAATGATAGGTGAACGGAGATTTAAATCCGCTGAGAAAAATGTACACGTGTATGTGTGAGACAGTGGCGAAGCTTGAAATTTCGAAGAAGGGAAGCCGAAGAAGAAATTATTCAGTTCTATAAATATTCATACAATTACGTCAAAATTAATTTATCTTCGCAGAAATGAAAAATATTCCTTTACTTTACTGAATTTAACACCATCTGTTGTCAATTCAAAGCTAAGAATACTGTTTTTGTTTGGAATAATATGGTGTATTAGATACCTGTAGTATATCTAATTAGCATCGACGGACTGTCTGACCCGCGCCGCGTCATTTTTGTACTTTTTAGTTATTATTTAGGAACTATCTCACAATGTTTTATAAACTATGTTTAATTAATTTATTTATCTATTTATATATACTTTATTGTACACCAGATTACACATTATAAAAGAAAAAAAACTTATACACTATAAAATATACAATGGGCGGCCTTATCGCATACTGCGATCTCTTCCAGGCAACCTTGGTATGGACAGTGAATTTCTGGACATAAAATGGGGTTGTCATTACAGCATTGGTGCAAAAGTATGAAAGTACAATATCCTATAATAAATACACAGATATATGCTATATAATAGATACATACCATACATACATATGTTTTAACCATAAATTATTATATTTCGTTAGTATTAAGATTGCTTAAAAGTGTTTCAACATCCAGATAAACCTATTGAGTTTTTTGTGATGTGCTATTTATATTTAATACCACTGAATGTGGTATTTTTCAATGGTGGTAGCCGATAGGTGAAATTTGCTCCGATCGTCTCAAGGGAAGCCGGTAGGAATGGAGTTGTTAGCGCGCTACGCCTCTGGTTGGTATGAGATTAATAGAACGTGGACCGTTTGTTTGGCAATGTCGGTGGTCTTGAGAGTTGGAACTGTTACTTTATTACAGTGATTGAAATTCCTTCTGTCTTAAAGAAAACGTGCTCGGATTTAAAATTCGTTGATCTCAAATACCTACCACGATTTATACTGTTTTAAAGATATCTAAGCAGCGTTTTTAAAAGTGTTACGACATTGTGACCGGATTTACATTGTACAAAACATTTTAAGTCTATGCAAAGTCAAAGTGCGAACACAACTTTAGCAATTAAACAGCTTCCCAGAGACAGAATAAACACAATTACTTATCTCTTGCAAAACTAAAATATTTAATTAGCAGACGTTCGAGAGACAGTCGGTTCACAATACCTACCCACGATCTAAATACATACAAATATTGCGCTATTATTAAACTCGCTCCCAAAAGCGTCTCGATCCAAAATGGCATACAAAGTTCACACGAATGACGTCGGGTGACGCAGGAATGGGACACCACACTCCACAGTGATGGGGTGACACACACTGTTATTATTAGTTTTTTGTGCCCGCTCCGCCCCTCTCGCCCCTCCCGGTGCGTTTCAGCCGCCATTCCACCACATTAGAATCACTTTTTTGTCTATTTTTTGTACTTATACTTCGCGCTCAGTACGCGATTGGATGCTGTTGGGTTTGTGAGAGAAGAGTTTGCATTTGAGATTTGTAGAATATGGCTAAAATCAAGATTAATTGCTGGTGAATTAATTGGTTAGAATTGGCACTGACTTTCAATTAACACTGTTTGGTGTGAGCAATTAGTCTAAAGGATAATAATAATAAATTAGATTAACAGATAATTATGAGAAATTTTTTATGTTACCTTTGTGGCCATTAATCATCACTACAACACTGTTTCACAATATATCCGTCAACGCCACTCATAAAACTCACATAATTATTAATTTTTGTTTCTCACTTGGCAATCGGAAACACAATAAGGCTTGTAAACTCCAGATAGACGTGAAAAGGTATCGCAGGTTATCGGCCCTAAGCGATTCGTTAAATAATTTATTGTTTATTTACAACCCATTCCACGTTTATGACCACTCCACTACCACAATTTAAATACCGCAATATATCGATCAGCTGGTAATGACGCGCGTGTCCACTGAATTTTAATCGTCGGCTTTATCATTTTAAAACGAAATTGCAGTTCGTCGTCTCGACTCGGCACACGAGGACGAGCAAGTCCACCGGACTGCCGAAAAACGGTCACTAAATTCAATTGCGACTTGAAAATCGCAAGGTAGCGCGGACCTTGAAATCTTTTTGTTTATAAACAAAAGGGTGTTATGCAAGAAGTCGTAAATGGATCGGTGTGGAGCGTTTTATGGTCGCATTATATGGACGGGCGAGATAAAGCGTTTGTTTTGGGTCGTAAATAAGACTGCAACAGGTACGATGCCAACGGGACTCCACAATCACGTGTACGCTTTCACTTTTGCTTATTATCTTTGTGAATTGATCATTTTATTGGTAGCACTTTTTACCCTACATCGTCTTTTGTGTGAAAAATGGAACTTTATTTAAAAAAATGCCCGTACTAGGCCGCGGCATGCCACACGCAAATTCCTGACGGCCATTTAATTAATAAAGGTTGTAATTAATAGTAGCCACTTATTCTGATTACTTTTTTAAGGCTTTTACTTGAGTATGAAAAGGCTATCTTCATGCATTACTCTTTTTGTATGTCAAAACAATGACCTATAGCAATTTGTACACGTTGTAATTAATGAATCAGGTTTAAAAAAACTTATGACGTCAGTGGATAGTCTCGAAATAGACGCAGACTAGACCGAGGTTGAATTTCAAGGGTTAATTGAATAACAAATCAGTATTACGTAGTATTTTTTTATTAAAAAAAACGATTTATCATAATATAATTCTGAATTTCAGTGCGGCATACTGGAATCGACCATGAAGCGTGCACGTGTCTGTTTTTTTTTTTAAATCTTTATTCAGGAAATGAAAAATCTATACTAATATTATAAACAGGAAAGATTTTTTTGTTTGTTTGTCTGTATCGAATAAGCTCCAAAACTACTTAACCGATTTTTTTTTTCACCCGAGAAAGCTAAATTATCAGGAAGTAACTTATGTTAGGTATAATATATTTTCAAGAAAATATATTATAGCCTATGTTACTTCCTCCTTCCCGTCCTCATTATTATATCGGCTGTCATGAAAATCTGTTAGTGACATCAGTATTTGACATTAAGGTGTCAAAAAACGCTCTGTATTTGGGATTTATTCCGTTCTAATACCAAAAACTAATACCACTGATATTTATTTCATCAAATTAGTTGAAAAACATACATATTGGTAGTTTTTGGTATTAGAACGGAATAAATCGTATTTGGACAGTCGTTATTGTGAGACAAAAATTCGAAAAAAATAAAAATACAAGTCCAGGGATGGGTTAGGTTAAAATGCAAATGCCTAGCATTAAAATGGAAATGGGCCGGGCATGTAACGCGTCTTCAAGATCAGAGGTGGACGAAACGGTAGGTAACGGCATGGCTGGGCCCTCAAGGAACATGCAAGAGAAGGGGAGACCCTACAGATGGGAAGACGATATCAAAAAGTTTGCTGGAATAAACTGGATAGAAACAGCGCCCAGTCTAGAGAAGACTGGATATCTTTGGAGGAGGCCTTCACCTCTATAGGGGTTCTTGCAGAATAATTATATAATATCTTTAGAATACTTAGAATTTTTATAATATAAACACACTAACATACAGTTTAGAATATATTTATTTTTTTATTGCGTAATCTAGTTAAGGTTGGCAAGAAATATAAGGCTTTTTATTTTATTTTTATTTATTTATTATTTTGTGACCATTGTCCGTTTTCTTAGGAAACCAAGCTTAAGGAAAACAACGTTACAATCTATACAAATAAATAAAATTGAAGTGTCTGTTTGTAATGTCAAAATAACAACTTTATTGTTATAACAACGATAGTACATATTTTTTTTAATTTTTATCTTTTTTTATCTGTCTATCTGTCTGTCTGGTTGTTCCGGCTAATCTCCGAAACGGCTGGACCGATTTTGACGGGACTTTCACCGGCAGATAACTGATGTTATAAGGAGTAAATTAGGCTTACGTTAGAAAAAGCCATGCGGGCGAAGCCGCGGACAGCAGTTAATAATAATAATCGTATTTAACCTGTCACAACTGCCACAAACCAATAAAAAAGTACCAAAAATCCTAAACAAAAATAACGGCTCGCCGTCCACCTACGTAATAGTAATTGAAGAGGTCGTATGAATAATATTTGGGCGTCACTCGGCGGACGAATCGATACGTAATTATAGAGTGAAAATGTACCCCTCATAAATATTATATCCGAGGTAGTGGGGCGAGGCCGGAATCGCCCGTGGCCTCTTTTGTGTGGACTGGAGTGTACCGTGCCATGTTAGATGACGTCATAGCAGACGAAAAATGCGCAGTGGGAGCTTTGGAAGTGGTTAAAGTATTGTGTTAAGTATGTCAGAGATACCAACAGAAGCTTTGGGAATGCTTGCGAAGCTTTTTGTTATGATACTAACCACGCATCAAAAGTTTTACGTTAAAAAATCCAGAAAAGTTTCTATCACAGACAGGCCTCAGGTAAAAATTGTTCTGCATCTATGCAAAGTTTCAAGTCAGTGACACTGACATATTGTTAGACACCGAAGTCCCGCCATATAAAACTGCTTTGAGTTCGACCACGTTAGAACCATAAAAGGAGAACATGGAAAGAAGAAAGAAAACAACAAATGTATCTTATCATTCTACATAAAAAGTTCTCTTATGCCACTTCGGCGGTAAAATTCATATTCTGTATCTTTAGTACAATGACTCCTCAAAAACTAAGCCGTGGGCCACACAGAAGGGACTTGAGACGAGGACGGGACGTAGCCGCGGCAATAGTATGTAGATGGAAAAGCGACGCCCCAGCGTGTTTTCCTTTCTATATGTTTTGTACCAGATCGCGTTAATACACTTTGTATGAAGAAAATGAAGATACGTGAAAGAGATGCCGCGTCTGATTTCCGTCCTCATCTCACGTCCCTTCTGTATGGCCCGCGCTTTAAGGGTGAAACTTTTATGACATTACCATACCACCTAAAATTAGTCACCCACCATGCATTATAATTTGCGCAAAATATTTTAATCCGTCCATTTCTTTACCTTCCCCATTTCGTAAACGTTTCTATGAAGTAGTTTCGAAGTTTTTATCTTTTCACTCTGCTTAGCTCTCTTATACCTTCGGTGGTAAAATTCATAATCTGTATCTTAGTAATGACTTCTCTAAAACTAAGGCGCGGGCTATACAGAAGAGACGTGAGACTAGGACGGGACGCAGACGCGACAATAGCATGCAAATGGAAAAGCCACGCGCTTGCGTCTTGACCTTTCTGTATGTTTGGTGCCAGATCGCGTTAATACATTTTGTATGAAAAATAATGAAGATATGTGAAAACGCCGCATCTGCATCCCGTCCTCGTCTCACGTCCCTTCTGTGTGCCCTGCGCCTTAAGGGTGAAACTTTTATGTCATTACAAAACCACCCAAAATTATTCACCCACCACGCATTATAATTTACGCAAAATATTTTATTCCGTTTATTTCCTTACCTTCCCCATTCCGTAAACGTTTCTATGAAATAGTTTCGAAACTTTTATCTAATTCCCTTCAACGCAGTTGCATGTCAAACAGCAGTTAAACCGTGGTTTAGATTAAACCAGTGCCAACTCCACGAATCATATAAAAATTGGCCGTGAAATTTCACCTTCGCTACGGGAATAACATTCTAAAAAGATCGTTGTGTTTTTGTGTTAATTCTAACGAACGTTTTTGATTAATAACGTCGTGATTGTGTGTAAGTATTAATGGTATGTTGGACACAGTTAAGTTTTCATTGATGGAATATTAAGCATACGAAGTACCTGCCTACTTGTTGTTTTGTGTGATTGTTGTTGAAATTAGTACACGTTAAACAGCTAATACATGAGGCCATAGGTATCGATTTATAACTACTGGATATACCAACAGTAAGTCTTGTAAACATAGCTTTTAGTTGTATCCACTGGGCGATATCAATAGGGGTTTATCAAGCAGAGATTTTTTTTCCTGAGAATTTATATATACCCTTATATATATACCATATACTACGAGTATGTAGACAAGAAATGAACTTTTTATTGAAACGCCACGAAAAAATTATATTTTGAAAAAAAAAAAATATTGTGGACTACTACAATATCAAAATTTTACGTAGCTATATGAACAATTTTAGTCGAGCAATGAGATATCGTACTTATTCTACCATTCCACTTTTTATTGCAATTCAACAAATACCCTTTGTATCCAGTTACAACAACTTTTTGTTTGACTTCGGTTAAGATATTGAACACCTTATTTGTAATAATCGATTAGACAAAAAACGTTTCCATAATTCAACGCGCAATACAAAGTAATAAGCACAATTATTAGCAATTTTCATATCGTACATCAGTACGAAAGACGACGAAACCAATTATCATGTTATCTTGCCCGCATATCAACACAGGGTCAAACCAGTTAAGGCACAATATTGTTCAATGTAAGAAATGAAAAACAAAAGCACTCCCCACTTTAATCTATGAGGGTATTTAATAAACATCTGCTTTTTGGAATCCATGTCGCATCTGTTGCTCTGGCGTCGAGCCTTTTTCAAAATTTCAAATGCGCGCGAGCCGCTTCCAGACACCGGCAGATGTTCCAATTCTCAGAGTCACAACACAAACAATTTTGAACTATAATCACGAATAAATAAAACATGCAATCAAACGGACACACGCAATAAAAAAGTTTCCCGGCCTTTTTTTAATTCGTCCACAAGAAGTTAGATTATGATGTTCGAATTTTAAATTTGGCGGCAATTTAGGGTCTGTGGTAGTGATCGCCATAGATAACAGTAAACGGGGTCATTACTACGACCCTACCTCAATTTCGAGGTTTTGGGTAAATGCGGTATATTTGTCAAATGTCTCATTTTGAACGTTCATATCCATGAATTTTATTGCTTCAATTACTTAATAACTTCATTTTTAAAACAAAACAGTTGTTTTATGTGCTACTTAGTATAATGAGACAGGGAAAGAATTATTTTGACTCCGCCCTTACTACAACAGTATAGTACAATTTATAAAATAGAGCAGGGAAACCCCAAGAGATTAGTAAGCTCGATTCCCATAAATTTAGAATTGACCACTTATGCGTGGAAAAACCCAAAAGAGGGAAGCAAAATATGAATATGTATTTTAACATAATAGCAGTAAAGATACATTTTCATTGCGTGATATTTGATTTTCATTGTATGTTGACTATTCATCGAATAAGCAAGGGGAAGTAAAGATATGGCACAAAGTTAACTACAAAGCTTTTTTAAATGCAAATGCAACGCAACTTTATTTAAAAAAAAAAAACAATGTTTATTAATATTAAAAAAAAAAACGTTTTTCTAGAACACATTGGTAAAATTAAGTAGGTACCTAGGTAACCTACTATGATTACAGCAGTTGTTGTTCACTGAAATCTTTAAAGCCTAGAATATACATGCTATTGAAAAGCATGCTTGTTTGCTAGCAAGTAGCATGCTTATTTATAGTTTGGTCTCCGTGACAAATGTTTATTATGTGCTAGTAGGTAGCATCTCCTCGAAAAACGCGTGCTTTTATGCTACTACTTCATAGCATGTGTATTCCAGGCTTTAATGTTTTAAACCTTTAACTAACCAAAGATATCAAATTAAAGGCTTGACAAACAGCTTTTCCAGAATGATATTTTTTTTTTCTTTCGTTTAAGCAATGGCTTGGAGGCATAACCCATGCCCAGCAGCGGACGTCTTTGGCTGAAATGATTATGATGATAATATCATCATAAAGTTTACACTTTCAACCCCCCTTTCAATTTTGTGTACTCTTTCACTTTCAATGCTACGTGTATGCGCATGATGCACATAAAGCTCTATGTACACCTTGCTATAAACAAAACAACATATTTTAAATCAATAGACAACTCAATAGGCGTGTCTGTCTACGGAAGACTTATTTCTTTGACCCTCAAATTCAGTAATTTAACTTTTCCCCTCCGGATAGCATTTCATTTACCTCTTCAACCGATACGCTGCGTGGGACGAACTAATCTGGCACACTTAGACTATGGAGATGTCGTCATGAATATTGCGGGACTTTATATGTATATTTGTCTGTTCGTCTGAATCTAAGGGTCGGGTTCAGCAAAGCAGCAATTTCGAACTTAACTGTATGATTTGTTTTTTTTTTGACGTCTAAACTTCTTATAAATCGATGAACGGCTGCACGCACGAAAAAGCATGACTCATTGTCACGTTCCGTCTGAGCCGAGTGTGCAAGCGAGAGCGTGGAACAAGCTATAGAGAGGCACGATCGGCCTAAACGTTCGGCTTGTGACGCAATGTTTTCTTATGACGTTATCACGTAAAATTAAAAAAAAAAAAAATAATTATCGTCCGTAAACCAACTTTACAGACGAACAATTTTTTGACGTGACAACGTCTAATAAATCGATGAACGTCGGCTGCATGCACGAAAAAGGATGACTCATTGTCCCGTTGCGCTCATTGTCTCGTTACGCTCACTGTCCCGTTACGCTCATTGTCCCGTTACGCTCATTGTACGCTTGTGCCGCATAAATGTTTTGTTATGACGTTGTCACGTTACACTATCGTCCGTAAACCAACTTTACAGACAACCAATTTTTTTTATCCACTACTTTTGCTGTCAGATTGAGTTACATTGACCAGTCACTTCGGAAACCTTACTTTGGACTGTGAACATTAGGATTCGATTGTGAGTATCTAAGGCCTGTGTTCACCAATATTCAAACCACCGGTTAGGTATTTAAACAGTTGATTTATGTCAAATTTCCTAAGTAAAGAACTGAATAAATATCTAAACAGTTGATTTAAATGTTGGTGAACACAGGCCTAAATGAATTGAGTATGTAAGAGAAAGGTTTGCTTAGTAGTCACAGAACCTATCAAACACGTTTTGACCGTTCTACAAAACGTAAGTTTAGTCATTTTAAAATTAAATTTTCATCATTGTAATGTTGAGTAGGATATACAAGAGGCGGTACATTTGTCCCGTCACGAAAGAGCGCCTCGACATTTTATTGTACTACTTCGAACTTATGTCGCGGCAGTCGCAAAGTCGCGTTACTCATTCTCCGTCTCCGTAAAACTATAGAATGAGGACAGAGAGGGAGCGAGAGACATGCTACAAATTACAATAGTACGTCATTTAACAATGAACATTACGTGACCGCGTTTCGGGTCTCGAGCGAAAGGGAAATATGTTGACAATGACATTATCTACTAAATACTGTGAGGCGCGCATTGAAGCGACTGTTTTGAAATGTTTTGAGTATCCCATCAATCAGAGTTCAGACTGTAATTGTACTGCAATAACATCAAATGAGATCACATCTCATATCGTTCAATATGTCGTCATTCGTTGTTGGTTCATTTACACGTGTTTTCGAGAAATAATACTTAATTTTGTCTGTCAAAACTTGAGGAACGACACAAGTATTTTTTTGTTATGTAGATTATTTTGTATTTTATTTCGTCGTTGCGACTTTAAGACCTCTTATGTGTCACTTTGTACCGTGTGAGGCCGGACGTAAAGAATAGCATCACCCCATTTCCTCCCGTGGGTGTCGTAAAAGGCGACTAAGGGACTTACTAGAGAATGGGCAGCAGCGTTCTCTATGCATTTTAACACCATACTGCGATCGCCAACCCGCCTGCCAAGCGTGGCGATTATGGCAAACCCCCCCTATTGGGGGAGGCCTCTGTTCAGCAGTGGACGTCTTTCGGCTGAAATGATGAACATCAAATGTCATATTTGTACTCGTACCTTCAAACGTATCGCAGAGCTTCAGTACGCCTTGCCTCGTTTGAAGTAGAACATTGTCTGGCTCAGTGCAAAAAAGAGGCTACTCTTATAAACTCTTCGTGTCTTACCCAACACTACATCATTCACAACCCAGAATGCTAGCTTGTTCATCTATCTTCAATTTGTTTCCCTTACCTCAAGCACTTTGCCAAATCCTGAATCTCATTAAATTGAATTCGAGATCAAATACTGTCCATGGTGTTATGGTGTGGTAAGCGGGATCTGCTATAGTCCCCAAGAAAAAAATGCACCTATCGTTAAAAGGACTCAAATTATTTATCAGATCCGATCTACAACATACAGGATCATTCTAACCCGCTAACAAGATGATTGCTCCTATATTTTTCCACGCACGTCATCTCCACGCCAGTCGCAGTGCCGATAATTCCCTCCATTGATTCGTAACGCCTCCGCGCCACGCTACAATGGTCGCGAGTGAGCACCGACATTTGCCATTGTATAGTCTATGCTTCCCGCTATGTCCCTGTTATTTATGTCGCTACTGTCTATGGGTGCAAAAAAAAAAGTTTAGTATTGCCGTTGATTGCGTTCGGTATGTAAACGCATTTTATTTGAGCGGGAAGATTGTTTTAAATCTGGAATGCTTGGTATTAAAGTAGGGTGTAGAATGCAATGCAAGAGGTGGTGCGAAACAAACAATCCACACTAGAATTGAAAATATTAAAAAGCTTTTGTGTAACCCTAGTTTTATAAATGGTTTTACGCAGAGTGAGTGAATCCAATTGGTGATGGAAATACAAGGGAAAGGCCAGAAAAGTAATCAAAAATAGATACTCTAAATTCGTCACTAATCCCTATTAGAACAGATTGCAAAACATTTCTTTTACCTACAAAAATAGCAACCATGATGTTAATTTTACGAGTAGATTTGAAACTACAAAATTCATGAAATTCCCTAATAAGGTTTATAACGATTTTAGGGTGACCGCTGTACATGGTTGTTAGTTCACAGTGGACTTAAGTGCGTGGCTGTCGAAAATAAACAATTATTTCCCTTATAGGGAGCGAGCCTGCAAACTAGGAGTCGTGGGGTGCAAACGCTCCCGGTAAAGAAGGGCGACACTCAAAATTACTAACAAACGTTTTTAGTTCAGTCTCAAATTCATTGGCTTGAAAATAATAGTTTAAATTATCTGTTCTTTATTCTCTTTTCAGGAGCAGAGGCCGCTTAAAGATGATTGAGTGGAATCAGTTTTTAAAATAACTATGCAATTCTTATGATTGAAAATGCTTTACTAGATTTGATCTCTTTTTTACCCAAGTCAATTTTTAATGGAATGCAGTCAATAGCACTACATAATCAATCAACTAATCAATCTTAGAACTAATAATAAGTAGGTACATTCGATCGCCAGTGCAAATATAATCCAACTTAATGATACAGTAAATTCCAATAAGTACCTCCTTGCAACAATTTAATAATGATTTAATAGATTAATTGCAGTTTTTAACTTTGATAATACCATACCGTTTATAATAACTATTTGTAAAGGAGATTATGAGCAGCTAAGTAATTTTACGGCGCTTTGTTCAAGCCGTGATAGGTCTTAAGATAACATGCATGTGTTCATTTAATTGCTCCAACAATTACGTGATGTTTCACTTACATCCTTATGCTTGTTAGCCGCAGCCATCAGCAGCAGGCACCGCCGAACGAATCTGATCACTGACCCATGAAGCAAACAGAAAGGAAATTTTCTTCCACCAAGGAAAAGACGACAATATAAATAACTCCATTGGACCCCTACCTACTCGTAGTACTACATCACCCTATGACAAAAGAGTTATCGGTGCGTTGAAAACAAAAATGGCGAGTTGATTTATTGCGAACAATCGCGTATTAGCCGTGTGTGATTCGGGGATTTGGCGGTGAAAAAAAGGCAAACCTAGGTGAGCTGGGTCACGTCTAGACATACGACAGTCGAAGGGCAGCTTGTTGTTTACTCCGAGGATTCCCGAACGCGCCCTAATGAGTACGGACGTTGATTTAGGGCTCCGCTCTAGAAGTCGATGCCAAAGCTTTTAGTAGTTACGTCATAATTTGGTAGATTCTCTGAGCTACGAAAGTTGTTCGGCATTTTCTTTGTTATAAATGTAACTAAGCGAAATGTTATCAAAGTCACGAGAGGATAAGTACGAGAAATTAAACTAACTTTTTCTCTTGTTTCGTAATGGAAATTAATGGATGGACACACTGAATTAGGGATGCTGTCACGTGAAAATGATTCGGTCGTATTTCACGAGGTTAACAGCAGAAACTGAAAACGAAATGTGGATTGGGTGAGCCTTAAAAATACAGAAAACGTTTATAGCGTCCGACATAAATTCAGTTCGACGAAAGCGAAGATTAGAAAGCTAGCTAGTGAAGCCAAAACTCGATATTGGGTGAATAATCGTCGCCACTACCGGCGCGGTAGCCGGCCGGATGTGCCAGATTTATACCCTGGCGTACCCGGGTGTACCGGCCTGTGACCGGCGCTTGTACCAATTTATACCCGGCTAGGTACGCTGGTCGTATCCGTGCTGTCGTCGAGTCTGTGCTCTTCATAAAGCACCCGATATGTCCGCTCGCCTTGAGGGCTGCAATTTATGGCGTGGAAACGTCATCGGACCCCGTGTTTGGATATAAATCATATGTGTTTGCTTAGTGCATGAGACATCTAAATTTCTCGGCTGCGGTTATGTTTCGGAGGGTGTAAGATTTTAGAATAATTTTCAGTTAATTAGTGCTCCTGCTTGGATATTCAAGTTGTGACTAAAGTTTCAACTATCGTAAGTCTTGCATCTCTAAATTTTCAATTGCAAGGTTTGTGTTACAACGCTAAACATGTATGCCACCTGGCAGATGACAGGGCTGGTTTCTCTGACTTTCCAATGGGGAAGAAAACTGCCAACTTTTGCCAAGGGTGTCGCTGGTAACGCTTGACTCACAGAAAATGACATTGGTTGTCAAATTACATACAAAATTTGTTTACAAAAAACTTGGGATCTGGCAGCGTTGTGTTGTAATCGGTTGTAATATAATGGAAATCATTAATTTCCTAAAGACTTACGATTAAAAATGAATAATACAGATGAATATGTTGCTTCGTTAGAGAAGGAAGCTTTGTGCTGCTATTAATATCGTGATAAATCTCTGGAGGTGGAAAATCCATCTTGGTATCATCACTTTCATGCTGCTGAGGTTTCCCAAAGTAGAAATTACGATCAAATGATTCGATTCTGTAATAGATTTAATTCAAATTCAGATTAAACTTCTAGGTTATGTTCGTAGCTCATTAAACATCGAATATGTTATAAAACATTTGTGTAAGTACGTAAAAGTTTGTAATTACCATGATAATTAATGAACGACATGTTTCTGTTCATAAATTGGGTTATTTGCTTCAATTATTAACAAGAAAATAGGCTGTAAATATCCGCTGGCCAGATCCGCTTTTTGTCCTCTTAGTGAAGCTCTTCGGTTCTTCAGTTCAGTTTTTAACTGAGGTACAGTGTTCGTTAAAATAATAAAAAACAGACGCTACTTCTTGTTATAATTATTTAAAACCCGAAAAACATTGAGAATTAAAAATAACGGAGCGATGTTATGAATCATGCGTTACCAGCGCCACCTGTTCATAGCTTTGCGATTTCTTCCCCATTGAGTGGCACCAGAAAAAGAAGAACAATAACAACTTCCATTTTTTTAAATTAAATACTTTTTTAACGGCCTACTTAAGGCCTTAACCCATCATTTACCTTATGACTATGATAAAAGATGATGATCACAGAAAATGTTTTGCTAGATATGCCAAAATCTTAAAATAACCTGTTTCGTTACGTTACTTGATACGTATTAAAATCCTCCATGTTTTGGTAAATCTGCCAAAATATCAAATCAAATCAAATCATTTATTTGCTTGAATATGGGTATCTACATGGGGTGATACATACAAGAAAATTTCTTTAAACCATATCCTACCTAAACAGGTGTGCAAATATCTATTATACTTAATTGAAAATTATCTGAAGATGATATTAAAATCCTCTGGTAACTAAACATTTACACAACGACCTTCGTTAATCATGCACAAGAAAGTCAATTGCAAAAAAGATCAAAAGACCTCAACAGTTCTCAAGAACAGGTAAGTCAAAACAATTGAAGAAACAAAACTGTCGGCAAAAGAAGTCCTGAATTGGGTCAAACATTAGATTTACGACTATAATTGTCAACTTTACTTATGCAATTGAGAACAATACACAGAAGCATGCAGGTATATTTGTGCGAATTATAATTTGTATGGAGATTCGCACTTTCACTTTTCATTGTTGGGAATAGAATAAAGAGGCTTTTGAAAAAGTTTCTGCTTCCTAAAGTTAGTAGTGTCTCCATTCAAAGATGGGACAATGGTTGTTTGTAAACAAAACTCTTTGTATTAATAGGATTGCGGTGTTATAATCGTTTTAAGATTTCATAGGCTTACATAGGCAAGGCTTATATATTTTAGCCTATTAGTTAGGAGCGCTGTCTCGGGTCCACTAGTGTGTTTTAGTCCTTTAAAAAAAGATTAGTTATCTCGTGACTGAGAAGGAATTTTGAAAAACGGCTCAATCAGCTGCCTCGGTAAGTGTGTCTAGAATTTTCTAATACCTTTTATAAAGTTTCATATTGAGACACGAAGCAACAAAATACGATCTAGAGGAATGTGGACGCTTTTCTTTAGATCGAGTTTTGTTGTTTCGTGTATATGAAACTTTATAAAAGGTATTAGAAAATTCTAGACACACTTACCGAGGCAGCTGATTGAGCCGTTTTTCATAATTCCTTCTCAGTCATGAGATAATCTTTTTTGAAAGGAGTGGCACTAGACCTCTGAAATCTAATCTCTGAACAATTTTCTCATTTTGTTAAGTTGATCTTTAATATTATTGTAACTTGCTCTACCTGTGATACAACTAAATGTAAATAAGTTACAACCTCAAAAATCCGATATTATAATTTGAATGAGTCAAGTATTTATTGAACGGTCGTTACAAACCAAACACATTCAGTAATGAAGTGTTAGTATAACCATAACCATTCATTTAATCATCCATCTTGCTAACTTGTTCGCACGTGGTAACGAAAGCTCCAAAAAGTTCACAAAGTTCCCGCGGCCCGACGTAGCGCCATCTATTCGTTCAACCCCGAAACATATAGGAGCGACAAAACCACCCTCTAGCTTCAAATGCGAACAATTTCAACCCCCGTACCTACCCAAAAAGCGGCTGAAACTGGAACTATTTTACCCCGAGACCGTAGCGCCATCTCTGGGATGGCGCATGAACTTTCGTGAAAGCTCGTAGTTCAGAGCTTTGCCGCTGTGGCAGCACCGTCACTGAAGCTTTTGAATGAAAACGTCTGAGTAAAGGAATATGTGACTTAGGTGTAGGAATTAAGGTTGTGTTTAGTTTGCAAAGACAATTGTTTCGTCGAGTAGAGTATGCAAATTAACGTGCCATTACATGGTAATTTATTTGAAACGAATGACCACTTTGCGGAGTAGTGCATCCAACGTCGAACACTGAACGTTTATATGGGGACCCTGACCTTATATTGCGTCAATTTATAGCTTTAGAGCCGTTATACGCTGTTTTACGTAACAGCTGTTGTGTCTCGCGTGATGCCTTAGCATAGTGACCCTGTTTTGCATAGAACTTTCACCTGTTTCTTCAGCTGTTGGAAAGTTAACTAACTATTAATGAGTTTCTTGAACGAATGCGAAGCGCCACTTACGAAAGGGCAATTTCCTAATGTTATCTCATAAACATTGATAATTAATTACCTATTAAATTTCATGAACTTTGGTGAAAGTCGCAATGTACCACAGAAAATGACAGGTAACGGAATTATTAATAAATATTTATGAAAAAAAAAAAGTACATTTCATATTGTGCTTGTGCCGTTTTATTTTAACCGAATCTTAAATTAAAAATTAATACTGAAATAAATAGTAATATTACAATTGAACCTGTCTCTGTTATTCAAAAAGCTTTTGAACCAATCACACATAGATCTCATCCCCTACCAGCTTTATACATCATAGAAATTGCAATATTTGTAAAAAAAAAACCGCATTTGTTTTTAGAACTATGTGCAGTAAAAAAAAGCTTCTTTGGTGTTGCTCCACAAGTATATAATAAAATACCCGATGAAGTGAAATGTATACGACAAATCTCTATAATTGTATAATGTTGACATAAATTTTAATACCTTACATTAATAATAATCTTTTCACTTCTCATGCTCTAAAAGTACGCCAATATAGCCCTACGAAGCGGGACTAAAGTGACCACTTTAGTCTCTCTGGAGTGAAAAGTAATTCGTTTTTTAATTTCCTTCATGTAAAATAGACAAACTCAAACAGCCAATAAATATACTATTATCTGTGGAGTGTGGACCATCTTCATTGCGAAAATGTTGAGTTTTAGTTCCATGGTTTTTCCGCAAATAAGGTGGCGCCATGTGTTTTAAATTGTTGACTGGTTAGAAGAAAAAACTGACCGCGAAAATTTCAGAATTTTTGTAGAGTGTAAATGTGTTAGGTTTTGAATAAATTTATTAAGAATGTCCAATGACAGTGAAGAGATTGACGTCGACCAAAGAGCAAAAGACGTAATAGATAATCTTTGGCCGCCAGAATCGCAGAAGATTTACCTAAAAACTTACGAAAGTTTTATGAACTGGAGGAATAAAAAACATTTGTGATTTTTATTTTATTAAGTAATATTTATTAAATGTTTTTGTACTAAATTGACAACTTTTCTCGCACTCAAAGTGAAAAGTATAGTTTGCACCTCGATACTAAACGCCAACTTAATATACCCTCGGTTTCATTGACTCCCTCGCACGCTCGGGAGTCAAACCACCTCTGGTATATTATGGCTTCGTTTAGTCCCTCGATATAAAAGATACTATTTTAATTGAATTGACTGAAATTGACTCTGCATTATAATAACATTTAATTTGGATGCAAGCGTTAATATTTTATTTTTATTGTATAAAGTAATATTTTATTTTAATTTTATTTTTATATTATTGTTTATTGTATAAAATATAATTAGGTACCAGCGCTGGGGCTCTGTCTCGCATAGGGTCGAAGCATTATGCTGAGCGATGGCCGTTGTGACGCATATTTTCCCCCAACTTGTTTCTTTTTTGTTTTTGTTTTATTTTTTTGGCGTCGTTTGCTGCAAATAAAAGTTTTTTCTTTCGTCTTCTTTCTTTCTTTACCTACTCAAATACTTATAATAATGTTGTAATAAATTTCAATCGTTTTTAGTAATATTATTCATTTGTATGTCAATTTCGGCAAAACATAGCGCACTACCAAATTTTTAAGATCTTTGTATGTAACCTACGTTTCACGAATAAACTAATATATTATTAATATTCTATTTTTTTTAAATAGTTTTAATTAAACTACGTTTCTATTTTTAGATCCTGAGATCATCAATTCAGTCACAAAGAACCAGGGGCCTAAGTCTACTTACAAACGTTGCAATGGCCTCGCCATTGTGAGTATTTGACAGTGTTTGTATGGCAAATCTGTCAAAAACTCACAATGAAGAGACCATTGCAACGTTTGTACATTAGTAGACTTGGCCCCCAGGTCCGAACTCCAGAACAAAGCTTTCATCTCCATATCGCACAATACACCTCACTCAAGATTGCATCCAAGTGAATTGAGATCTTCCCTGTTATCGGACAGGCTGCAAATAAAGACAACACTGTATCGCATTTATGAGATGAAACAGTGTTCGTAAGTGCAGTGATTTATGAGGACAGTGCCACCATGGACACGCCCAAAGTCCGTGTCTGGATAAAAAAAGGAGGATTTTATCTGTTTTTATTAATGCATGGTTGTGTTGCTGGCACGATTGGAGTTTGATCGCCAATAAGTTGTAAAAGAGGTTGTTGTTTAGCGAAGTTAGAGGCTTTATAATGTTTGTTTCAAACGGTTTTAGTTGCAGTGGTTTTAAAATGTTCACGTTCTTTTTATTTAAAACTAGTTTCTGCCTACGACTTCGTCCACATGAAATTTCATGTAATACAATTTTATTTAAAAAAAAATGTTAATAATATTCTCTAATTTAATTTACCTACCAACTTAATCTTATATACATAAAATTCTCGTGTCACAATGTTAGTTACCATACTCCTCCGCAACGGCTTGACCGATTTTTATAAAACTTTATATGCATATTCAGTAGGTCTGAGAATCGGCTACTATCTATTTTTTTATGTTTTAGGTAGATAGGTAGGGTAGGGTAGGATAGGTAGGTAGGTAGGTAGGGTAGTGTAGGGTAGAGTAGGGTAGGGTAGGGTAGGGTAGGGTAGGGTAGGTAGGTAGGTAGTAGGTAGGGTAGGGTAGGTAGTTAGGTAGGTAGGTAGGTTGGTAGGTAAGGTAGGTAGTTAGGTAGGAGGTAGGTAGGTTGGTAGGTAAGGTAGGTAGGGTAGGGTAGGGTAGAGTAGTGGAGTTTATACTATAGCTTTTGACAGAACGAAGTCTGTCGGGTCAGCTAGTAACAATATATAATAACTTAAACTAAATAAAACTAATAACAAAATAAACTAAAATATGGCGTCGAAAATTTCGTCCGCATCGCCGTCGACTGGTAATGTACCCAAGAGACTGACGGCATTGCCACGTTGTATGGCAATACTTAGCCTCTGGCTAAGGTAAAAGCCAGCCCTTGGGTCACGTGAAGTGTCAACTCAAGTGTCATTTCTTGTTCCCCCAACCTACCTCATCGCATCGCCTACCTATCCGTTCTCGTGATAATCATAAAAAAGCCGTTCCATACATACTGTACTGATTTTTTTTGTTTTTTTTTTTCGTGAATTAATCGTTTTTATTAATAGTTGTTCCGCTATTCGTGGCGGAGACTAATCCAAAAAATCAAAGATCATAAAAATCGGTCCAGCCGTTCTTGAGTTATAAATGGTGTAACCAACCCGACTTTGTTTTATATATTTGAAATATTGAAAGCTTTACTGTACTGTAATTATATATGATGCTAGTGTTAAATTGTGTTGTTATTACTTCTTTAAGGCGAGGTTCTTCGAGCGTGCATTTTTGTTCTAGAGGTGGCAGCTGGGCGCGAGTAAATTGTGCCGTGAATTTCGTTAATTTTAGGTTGAAAAATATATTTTTTACGATATTAACAATGTTAAACCCGACGGACATTACATCATTATAGACGTTTATTTTGATGTAATTTTCAATACATAATGTGGTATAATATTGAAATAAAATGATTTTAATCTACAAATTAAGGGTATGTTTGGATTTTTTTCTATCGAGCGAACTTTACCCAATTATGTAACGAATATCCGACGTACCTACAAAAAGGTCTCAAAGCAACATATAATTTTTTCACGCGTTTAATCATTACCGTTTCTAAATAAAATGACATTAAAATTACATTTTTGATGCTACATGTTTTGATGGAGTGTGTGCGGAATGGGGCTTTGAGATTTAATTTGCTTGGCCCTATAAATATGTACGATATTGGAGAGTGTAATGCTATCCTGGCATGTCCTCTATCAGAACAAGATAGGATACTGTACAAACTGGCATTATTTGTTTTGAAGTAAGTGTTATCTGTTTTTAGGTTTAGTTGATTGTGCTGGTGTTACAGGGTGACGTTATCGCTCAGCGATAAAGCCCTTAAAATAAAGAAGAAGAAAAAAAAATACATTTCTTAGAGGTTAACTTGAAGAACCTCGCCTTAAGGGCAACGGAAAGAAGGTATTAAAGGGTATGACTGTATGAAGCTTGAGAAAGTAATTAAATTTAACAATGATTTTGTAAAAGATATCAATTAAAAGCTTTATTTGAATTTATCAATGCATATATTAACCCCATTTGTTTTTATTCTATGCTCACCAAGTGTGGCAAAGCGATGCAATGAGACATGAGTAGAGATCGGATATTCGGATGCATATTCACCTAAAGTTGAGATGTTTGCTATTATGGAAAGCGCTTTTGTATCGAATAAATCCCACGGTTCTGGTGTTTTATTTTTATTTTAACTAACACACACCACCCCTACTCTTACACCCTACATACACATATTTGCATAGGGGGTTAAAATAATTTTAAATACATATGCATCTGAATAGTTATGCAATCCAAGAATCCCGGGTATTTGTTTATTTTTAATAAATAATATTTTAGAAGTCGCTTCCATACTATACACCCTACTAGTTATGCATTGCCGGTATTTCTGGCATCACGGGATATTTTCTTACAGAAAAAATATTTTAAGAAGCTGCTTCCATACTTTCATAGCTAATAATTAACTTTTGGTAAATATGCATTCGATTATCTGATCTCTAGACATGAGTCAACTCAATTAATTCACAATAATCAATATAAAAAAAGCCTAAGATAACAATGAACACCTTTAAATGATATTGCACAAATAATTAAGTGATACACTAGTCGCGTTTGTTCACGATTCATACAATGTTGTGGCAAATAAATAACAAAAAAAGTGATTAAAAATTAATCGCAACAATTTGTCAGATGAATATTAAAACTTCACATCATTGGACACGACGCTAATTGAAAAGATAAAGATCGAATAAATTATCCAATTACACAATCGAAAAGTCGTAATGACTATAAGAGTTGACAGCTCATTATTATTTAAAAAAAAAATAATTATCGTAAGTCATAACTCGTGCGGAACGAGAAAATGTTCCGATAAAACGAACATTCGGTACATTTTGGTCGTACTGTGAAACCAGAAAGGACAGTTGGAATCGAAATAAACACTGCTGGAACCAGGGCTTGTTCGTCGAATCGTTGAGCTCCTTATGTTCTGAGTTGAGCTGCACGATTACTGACAAATGCGTGCACTGAATGGACAGGTCCACTCAATCTGTGTGGTTCTTTCTTCAAAAGACCATTTCAGACACCAGTCTACATGATTTGACCAAGATTATTGTCTGGACTTTAAAAGAGACTGTGACCTCTGAGTTTGTTTCGGTCTTTCTTCTCAGAGTAGTCAGATACGAAATGCCGACCTCATCTAGTTTTAAAATATGATTGACGTGTAAAAGTGTTTGTAAAAACCTACTTACAGAAATAAAATCATTTATCATTTATCATTTATCATTACCAAATAACAAAATAATAACCGTTACGTAACGTTAAATTTCAATGTCATACCTACTAACGTTACAAAAATTTTACGTTACTTGATAACATTACCAGTTATATAACGTTAATTAACATTAACAAAAGTACGATAACTAACGTTAATTTAGCTACGTTGCCGTTCTTTGGGTAAGAATCAGGCAGATTCAGGCAACGTTTTGATCGGCACGGCATCAGAGAGGCGCGAGGGCGGACTTCCGCCGCGCCGCACGCCTCAGGCCCCACTACTTACATCTCACCCGTTTAAAATAACGATAAACTTTATAGTCTCATAAATAACGTTAAATCGATTACCGTTATTTTAATAATAACGTTAACTCTGTCAATACAAGGTAACGTTATGAAAATTTACCGGTATTTAAAGCCCTGGCTGGAACAAAATGAACTTTTTACCATCGATGTCAATTGTTGAATACGTGTCCCCTTGTCGGCACTTAAATTGGACGTCTCGGCCGATACTGCACGCGGTCTGTCAGAACTCCTTGTTAATGATCACACGAAATCATTAAACAAGATAATAAACTTAAACACTTCACGAAAAGACGACAAAACACAGCAATCATTGTTTTTATTTAACATGTGCATGAAAATTATGAATAACTCTGCATTCTACAGCCAAAATTAAAACAAAAATTTTAAAATATAATCGCACGCAAAAAGCTCAAACGAGAAACTCTTTCAAGAATCTTATTAATAAAACATTTGAGAGGTGGTAATAAATCACGTGTTAATTAGCTACTATTACACAGTTGAAAGCTATAATTGAACAATGTATCTGTTACTCGACTTTTTAGATAGATCTGTAACAGCATCAGACGGCCGCGAACAAAGAGCTAAGACTACGCCAAAGAAAAGGAACAATAGTGGTGTGAATGTTACACTCGGATATTACAATAATGGTATCGATTATAATTTGCGTGCGATGCGGTCTGAGATACGGGCGGGAGGCGACACGTAAGCGACAGGCGTTCGCAATCGGCGTCGCGATCGACTCTTGCGCACCACACCGCACAATGCTATCGTGGCGCTACGATCGCGGACATGCCCTCTCGCGCCATTACGATTGGTGCTTTCATCGTATACGCACCTATTTTATGGTGGAATGATTAGCTTTATGAAAGGGTTGCGTTCAATATCGACAGGTTTTAAAACGATATTTTTTTGGAATTTCTAGAACATAAAAAACCGGCCAAGTTCGTATCGGATCACGCACAATCAAGGGTTCCGTAGTTGGGACGAATTTATCCCAAGAATAAACTTAACATTGTAATTGAAATACATGTTCTCCCTTAAATTCCAACTGCACATGTAAGTTGGTTGACTATTATTCGTTATCTTGTAAAGCCTACTTTTCTGCGATAGTTTTCCTTTTAAACTTCGTTATATAAGGTGTATCTATTTAAACACGAAATATTTTAAGAAATACACCTTAAAGGTGGTAAAGAAGCCATGGAAACAATTTTTTTTTTAATCTGAGTATATTAATTAAAAAATTAAATAATTTAAAATGACTTGATATGATGATTCATTATCAAAAGGCACCGCGCTCGCGCCGCCACCGTCGCCGCGTCCAGGCGGATCATTCATAGAATAAGTAAGTAAAGGTTTTTTTGCAAAAAGTCAAGCAATTTTAAAATTATAATAATTATGTAAAAATAAAAACACGTGGATAAAAAAAAAATCGGGAAATTGTTACATACCCAAAAACAACCATTTAGCTGGCAGGGGGGAGGACACTTGCCTTGAAGCGGCTCTTGCCCAATCTAGGGGGTCCAAACGCCTCTTGCCGGAGGCTCTATGCTGGGGTCGTGCGGTCCATGGCCCTTTACGGGGCACCGGTGTGGGCGCGTTCCTTGAAGCGGCGACCTGCCCGCCGGTTGAACGCGTCCCAAAGGGTCATGGCCATCAGATTGGTACGGGGATACCGCACGGTCTCCGGTGAGGCAGCGAGCCTCCTTGCCGGATTGCCGCCATGGGATCTGGAGGCAAAAATTCTCGCGCACTTATGGGAGTGGCGCGAGGAGGTGAAACGCCGGGGCGTAACTCCGCTGCCGCGAGAAATCACGGCACAGCGGACAGAGCTCCGGCGGGATCTCATGGCGACATGGAGGGTGCGTTTGTTGCAACCCAGCGCTGGGCACGCCACAATTGTGGCGATAAGTCCCCTCTTTGAGGAGTGGCTAGAGAGGCGCCACGGCGTCCTCACCTTTCGCCTGACACAGGTCCTCACTGGACACGGGTGTTTCGGGAGGTTCCTGTTTCGGATTAGGCGGGAGGAAACGCCCGGGTGTTACCACTGTGTGGATCGCCCGGAGGACACGGTGGAGCATACGGTGGAGGTCTGCCAGGCTTGGGCAGAGCACCGCCGTGTCCTCACGGAGGCGATTGGCGGCGGCGATCTCTCGCGTCCGGCCCTGGTCCAGGCCATGGTCCGGAGCGAGAGTGCATGGGAAGCAGTCACCTCCTTCTGCGAAGTAGTAATGCTCGCGAAGGAGGAGGCGGAACGCGTGAGGGAACGGCAGTCTATGCGCCCTCACGCCCCTAGTCGCCGCAGGAGACGCCCTGGGCGGCGGGAATCGGTAGCCGATTCCCGGCCACCGTAGGCGCGGGCTTGCGGACGGCGAGCTATGGGCAGTTCGCCGTCCGGTAAGGACCAGGCCCGGGTCGATGGCGCGTTGTGTTCCACGCGCGCCTCAAAGAGATGTCAGCACGCACTGACGGGGTCTGCCAGGACCGGTGCCTGCCAGGGTTGCGGGTTTGTCCGAAAGGGATACCGTGGCCCTGGCACACAGGCAACTGAAGGAACACGGGTGGGTTTTAGTCAGTAAAAGTCTGACACGCCCTCCCGCTCCGCCCAGAGCGGGAGAAGTTATTTGATAATTTCCCAACCAAAAAAAAAAAAAAAAAAAGGGGGGGAGGACACTTGACTTAAACAAAAATTTGCACGCAAGCTTAATAGTATGCATACGGATCACTGAATCTAAAAATATTTTTTACAGACGGCCTATCCAACGATCTCACACCTTGAGATAGACGAGAAAAAAAATCATCCCCACTTTATGGGCAAGAGAGTTAAGTACTCCACATTTTTTTTTTACCACTTTTTTGGCGTGATTAATATGTATACCCATGCCAAATTACGGCGGCGGACAGGCAGACCGACAGACAGACATGGCGAAACCATAAGGGTTCCTTATTGAGAATGGAACCCTAAAAATTGGGAGATGTAAGGGCTGGACCGGTTTCACTTTCATCCTAATGACTTGCCGAAGAAAAAGTAGAAGACAAGACAGTGGAGAACGGGAAAGACTAAAGACAGTCAGAGTGACATTGAAGACAACATTTGGAGATATTACATACCTACTGCTGAATAAAGAAAATTGCTGCAGAGACTGTTACAACACCAACTATAGCAATGGAAAGTCTGTTGACGTTATTCCGAAGACATCACCATGAACATCAATAAAAAGACTGTACTGACAAAACTTTTATGTCCCTTCCATAAAAGGAGAAAACTAGGCAGACAAGCCTTACATTTTAGTACCAAATTAAAGAACTCGTAATCTTGATATGCTGATGTGCCATTAAGCATCTATTAAGCCAAGTTTTAGTTACACGGCTCTTAATTGAATAGTAATAAAATAGGTTTTACGATTTTGGCATAAAAAATAAAGAAAAGAAATAAGATAAAATATTTTATTGATGTAGTAAACTAAGACCGCACAGTGAAATTCATGCAAAACAAATTCAATTCAATTCCAATCAAATTCCTTTGCATCGGCACCGCTAAGCGACTAAGTAGAATATTCCCATGCCTCATTTTCTATTTAACATACGTAATTCAAAAGCCATAAAACGAAGTTTGTAAAATTACCCAAGTTATAAGCGGAAGCGGAAATCTAAATTGATTCATCAAATTATATTAAAGTTTTTGCTTGTATTTTCTTGTTCATTATGCGCATTATTAAACAGTAAAGAGTTCACTCAACTGAAACATTATTATTATTTATATTGCTGATGGACTTATAAATAGATAAGGAATAGCAAGTTGGTCCTTTTTTTATAAAATAAAATTGAACGTGGTTATGATCGAAAACAAAAACCAGTAATTCATAGTTTGATATTTCCTATGTTATCTGAGGACCTATCAATACTTAGGCCCGCATTCTGAAACGATGCTTTCGATCTAAAACTATATTATTTTATCTAACAATCTGTTTTCAATCAAGACTCATGATTGAGGATCGTTCTCAAGGACGAGACTCTTTTATAAGAGGTTCGTATTTGAGACTGATGCTCAGGCATGAGTCTTGCTTTAGCATGAGTCTTATTTAAAAAGTTAGAAATGGCCACATAAAAAAAATTGATATAAAATCACCCGCCCCTCCTTCAACCCCTGTACACCGAAAGGCGAAACTGTCGCCAGGCTCGCCCGAAGAAGGCAGGAGCGAGTAATAAACACGGCCGCGTCAATAAAAGTCAGCGTCCCACCATACACATGTCTACTGCCCACTAGCAGGTGTACTGCCTAGGATATGGCAGTAGGGCTGCCTGCTAATGGTGAGGAGTTATAATAAATTGCATTCTTAAGTGACGGGAAAATTGTGTTCCTAATTTGTAAAACCATTAAAATTGCTGTCATGTTTTCGTTACAGATGGGACTTTATAATTATGTGTTCCAAGAATTTTGATAGAGCATGTCATAAGCAGTTAAGCATCAATCATTTGATAAGAATACGATATCAACACATGACATAAGTATAAAAACTTGTTTTTTTTCTAAACATTACATGGCTGCTGAAAATGGTAAAAGAAAATGAAACTACTCTATTCGCTGAAAATGTATGAACTACGTCGCATTCCGTGCATATTTTTTTGTACCACACTTGTCATACTTATTTTGGTGCCAACGATGTGATAACCGCAGAACAGATGGCCGTTGGGGCCGAAAGGTTTTGGAGTAGCGACCGCGTACCAGAAGACGTAGCGTTGGAAGGCCTCCCACAAGGTGGACCGATGACCTTATGAAAGCCGCAGGAATCCGCTGGATGCGGGAAGCACAGAACCGGTCGAGGTGGCGCTGCTTGGGGGAGGCCTATGTCCAGCAGTGGACGTCTTTCGGCTGAAATGATGATGATGATGTGATAACTAAAGGTTATTTATTTCCAATGTTTCACTTTTATATCCGTGTTATTTTAGACACATGATGTCCAAAAAACTCGAAAGGCATAACACGAAAAGTCGTTACTGAAACAACCCAGTTATTCAAAGATTTTATTTGCGCTACCGCACTTATGCCTTCATCGAGATATACATTTTACGAGTTCACCAGTAGCAAAATGGTTTACACTAAAAAAGTTCTTTAGTACAGTGATAACCCTAGTTGGTCGTAAACACGTACTATGCAAATACGCGGCTCGTAGACGGATGCTGTCAACATTTTCATACCAGAATATTGAAACACTGCCCATTTAGCGTTTTATGTCAACCGTTTTAATTTTAAGCAGCTCTTTAAAATAATTTTGCTTCAAATGAGTCAACGTGTTGTCGTAATAAAGTATACAATTTATAGTTCCTTAGTAACGGATGATTAAGACTCGACCAAACAAGATGGGTGTGTCGGCTTCATCATAATCATATTACGGCGATTTAATTTGCAAGCTCGCTCACACATGGCCGGCAAAATATCCAAACATATATAAAGTGTTATCTAGAGCCGTCAATCGCAACAAGAACAACGCGTTTTCTTTACAATAATTGAACAAACTAACGCCAGTCAAACGCATCCGGTCTTACAAATCGTGTTCAAACTTGAGACAACTGGCTGGTGTAGCAAACGTCAATCTAACACGAAAGCTCGCAACGAGGTGTTTAATGATGCAATAATTTGCATAGGGGCCCGTTGCTGAGAAACGCGACCTATTCTCACGTCTGTCTTCGACTATAAAGTTTCCTTTTACAGTAGCAACTCTTGTTATGTGAACTTTTGTGCTAAATATCGCGAGTCGGCGCGATCTCGTTGTGCTCGCTCGTCATTCACGCACCAGCTAAACATTCTCCGCAGCCATCAACTTACCATTTAATGACGGCTTATTGTTTATGGACTGTTAAGCAGCAGAAATGGTTACCTGAAAAAGGAAAAGAAATTGCTTTATTATACAACGAATGACAGTCGTAAACGTCAAGCGAGTGTAAACGAAAACATTAAAAAAACACACAAATTGAGAAATGAACAGAATCAATTAAGTATCGGTGGTCGGGTTCATAAAATCGGATGCCTTATTCAGTAGGTCGGGCAGCGTCCCGCGCACGGGCCGGCCTGGGCCTGCTAAACCCCCGGCGCACAATCTGACATTTATGAGTGCCATAAAAACGCTCAAGTAGTGACTTTTACTACTTGTTTAGTGAACATAAATGTCTTTGCCTTACCCGCGCTCAACGTCGTCCGTATTTAAAAGCGCACAGTTTCGTGCAGTTTTGCTCCTTTTCCTCTTTTTATTTACTGTTACTGTACTGTTATGCAACTGTATAATGCTTTGGTTACTTTTTAGCGACAATTTATTGGTGTCGTCTTTTGTCTTTATTTTAGTGCAGCGAGAACATGGTTTGTTGTTGTTTTATTTGCGTATTTTGAATTGCTCGTCATGATAAATTGTGAAAAAATTTGTACGCTTTTCCTAAGTTGTGTCGTCAAAAGAAGTTTTTTCTAACAAAGGTAAAGAAAACTTATCAACCAAGTTAATCGCACGGTGATCATTTTGAGTACGTGTGTTGGGTATGTTGATTGATATCTTGTGTTGCTTACAGGACTCGTAAAACTAATTAGAGACTTGCATTTGTCATGCAGGTGGCGTGGGGACCTCGTAGCGTACTGACAGTTTAAAAATTATGACATCGGCATCAAACTGATTTATGCTTAGGTAGCTGTTAATATTTGTCATGTGTGTAAATAGTAAACGTGATGAACTAATCTGTCAGTTGATACTAATAAATTATCGAAAATATAATAGAAAGGCGTCGGCGCCGGCGCCGTTAGCTTTTAGGCCACAAGGAAAATCAAACGAACCGACATACCGCTATCCCGCCCCAATTCTATCAAACCAAAAGAATACATCCGCATCAAAACTTTTCATTCTAAGACCTCCAGTGAACCGAGCTGGCCGCTGGTCCTATGTATTCCACAATCGTCCGCAGACGTTTGGCAGTATCGACGGTTTAGCATAGGCCACCCACATGCCTTGCCTACATACCTTCAGGTTTATGGTCGCCGAACTACGAATAATAATGCTGCACCTAGACACAAGGCCGGCTAAACAATAGTGTCTTGATTACTTTTTGCCCTTAAGTGTTTTGAATAACTTAAAAATGTCTGACAATGTATGGTGCTATTTTTTTTAATGACGTAATGTTTTAGAAACGTAGATGTGAATGGAAATGTCATTGACTGGAAGCACTGGAAGGGAAAAGCGTTCAGCCTGAACCAAAATAACAATTCGATAGCTTTGCTTCTAGCGTTTTTCTTGCAGTGTAGGTATACCATAAGTTTATAAACTGAGATATTAGTTCTCCTGCATGGATTTTTACATTGCTACATAATAATAGCAGACTTGATAAAATACAAATAAATGGTTTGAACACTGAATGGCTGAAAAATTGACTCGGTGGTGCGATATCGAACGTCATTTATTTTATTTTTTATTTTTATTTATTTATTTGCTCTCATGCACATCACACATTTTACAAAATATTATTGTCGGTTTTTGTACATGAACCCTGTCAGGGCGCTGCAAAACATAAATGTTGGCTTGCTGTTGAGTTTATAGAATTAACATAAATCGAGTCAAGACTTATAAACTACGATAAAATAAGTTTCAAACAAATAAAAATTAGAAATTATATGATGTCAGTAAACAGTAATGAACACTATACAATAACACAAAAACACAGATACAGTCATGTCAGATATTATTACTAGATAGGTAGTCAAATAAGAGATAGGTGGTAAATACAATCATGTCTTGTCAAGTAATAATTAGTTTAGTCTCGGGCAAGGTTTACGATTAAAGTGGGCCGGGACCTAATTCATCAAATCTTGCCTAATCAATATCAATGTCAAGAAGTCGTACTTATAGCGTTACTGTTTGTTATTCCCGGCCACTGTTTATATCGCACCAAAAGAAAGTCCTTCTGCATACCACTGTAATATATTCGTCCGTCAACCATACCTTGTTTTCGCTTCAAATTAGACAATTAGGAGTCGGGTTGTGACGCTAAATCTATTAAATTAAAGCTGAGTACGCACCGGTCACCTACCGCGGCGATTTTTAATCGTATGTATGCGACGTGCGATTCGCGACTACATTTCGCATATCAATGCGGTGGACAAATTGATGAAAAAACGTTGGGCAGCGCGTGTCGAACACGAGTTATGTGTGCCCTCTGCGCGATTTTGAAATTATTGTTGTGTTACGTGGTTTTGTAGACGTCATTTTATGTTTTGATGACCTAATTCGCAATGATTTGATCGTAACTTGTTGGAAAATGGGGGAAATAAATCCTGAAGTAGAAGTGATCGCTTCTTTTCAGGATGTATGAAACGGAAACGTAGACTTTGGGGGAAAAAGATTTTGTGGATACTGTAATTAGGCCTTTGTCTAATCCTGGGTATCCTGAACACCAGCATGCAGCGACCGCGCATACCTGGTCATCACCCTCAGCCTAATCAGCAACTTTGGCACGGCACACTGCACTTTCGGCTGGTCCACAAGCAGACACCTTCAACTCTTGGTCGACGCCAGCAGTCAGCCTCAACCCGGCACTGTATCACATCCGACTCACTGGAGCATAACGCAACGCCACCCCGACTCACTGGAGAATCTCCGCAGATAGTTCCGAAATACCGTGAACTATGCGGCTCCCGGTTCCGACTAACTGGAACCACAACTAGCCCTGGCAAGCATGATCATATGCACTGACTCAGCACACTATCGACTTCCGGTCTCCGAAGGGGAGTGATGTGGCGGCATCCACAACTTCTACACATCCACATGCAAACTGCGCATCAAAGACCTGACGTCACACAAATCCTACAACGCGCAAGCAAAGTTTACCGCGCGACAGGTATGTATACAACATCCCGACATCAACCGTAGGGCAGTTGCCCACCAGACACAACACCCATCTGGTCGGAGGATCCTCCTTTTTCTACAGAAAATGAGTGAACTTTACTCCCTGTTCCTCATACCTCTATAGCTCTAATTAAACGAATTAACAGTCATATAAGTCACAAAACGAATGCCACGATTGTTTTCAGGAACTGTATAATCACAGTGCTATTATTAGTTGATTTTGATTTGATCACATCATATTACGAGTATCCTTAACATACCAAAGCAGTGATTCACTATAATGTTTAGTAGTACGAAATCGGAAAGCGAATTTACATTTCCTTGTAGGTAAGTATTCTAGTGGGATGGCCCAGCCATGTAGTAGCTAAACTTGAAGTAATGGCCTACGTGCCTTAAGACACGTGCACCCATCGGTTGACAGGAATAAATAGTTGCGAAAACATTGCTAAAATGAACTCGCGAAATTTTTGTGCGCAAATATGTGAGTTGGTTAAGGAAAATATGAAAAGCTGCTGGGAATTTGATATTACGGTACCATTAGGCAATTAGTTATATAATTTCTAAAATTTATTTAAGCATGTAAAGAGACATATGTATTTAAGGAGTACCTTAGTATTTTTGGTCAAAGATGGAGAGCTGCATCCTGAAATTTCAGCGTTGGTACAGAGGTAAAGAACATCACATTCGACCCTCATAGTATGAATAGGTAGGGTGTGTTTCTATTTCAATATAAGGCAAGTCGAGGATCTAGCCAACGATGTCCGACGACATCCTGAAATGTCACCGGAAAGAGGAAGAGCTTTACGGTCAACTCTAAATTCTGGTCCGACATACAGATGAATAGAGGCGACTCGGTTGATATATTCGAGTCTTGTCGAAGACTGAACTGTATTGTAAGTATGACAGTACCAAAACAGGAATTTTTGTTTGCATGTAGGTACACAAAATATTGTTAACATTTTTCCCATTCTTCTCCATACGTTTGGAAGGGGCAACTAGATTCAATTTTTTTGTAAATTTTGACGTTCAATAGCCTTTTATTTGCATAATTGAAATAAATTACTTGACATTACTTGTCGTTGTGATTTTGTTCTCGTTGTTAGCTGTAATGTCTGTTGTGTTAGCTGTAATGTGTTAATTATTGTCTTCATTAATTTTCTTTGCTTAAATAGTTAGTGTGTATGTATCTATTAAAGGATATTGTACTGTTATACTTTTTATTTGCACCAATGACAACTCCATTTTATGTCCAGAAATTCACTGTCCATGCCAAGGTTGCTTAGAAGAGATCGCAGTATGTGATATGGCCGCACATTGTGTATTTTGTAGTGTATACGTTTTTTTTTGTAATGTGTAATCTGGTGTAGGTAGGTACAATAAAGTATATATAAATAAATAATTTGACTTTGACTTTGGAAGTATTTCTCCCCACGACTACGACGCAGAAAATCAATCAATTCAATTGCTTTATTAGTCCCAATTTAATCACTATCGCAATCTGAACTCCAACCAATAATTTCCTATTAGCACTAATACATTCCTAGTCTTAATACATACGGTAATAGAAGGTGTCTCGTTTATGAGCCGTGCCATCCAATGACGGGCAGCATCGGGCAAACGTCGGGCAAGCGTCGGGCACTCGAGTGTGACCCACGATTGACGGCCAGCAAAACCACGTCCATAGTGACAATATTAACATAATTACCTACAGTAATTTATAGGACATGCTTCGATACCTTTATCGCGCAATTAAGGGTTGAACTCGTGGAAGGTCACCTGAACTAGATGGTACCTACAGCTGTAAGAACTGCAATTATTTACTTATATCATTACTAACTTGTTAAGTGGAAAATTATGGATTAGTACCCCAGTAATTGCCTGGATACCAGCTGTATTTAACCTTAATAAGAATGGAATTTTGGCAAAGTGTTTCAGTTTTTATTTTGTTTGAAAAACTAAATGTAATTTCACACTTTCGACGAAATGATTAACAACTGCGATAAAGAAATAAAACTTGTTTAGTGAGAAAGAAACTATGGCTCATTCGTTAGGTATTTTACAAGTACGAAATACGGTTTGCAATGTATCTACAATGTAAACTGTAATTTGTCAGATAGTGTTATCAGTATCAAACAGGCGCTTGGCCAGTTAGCTGTCAGCCACTATTTATCTTTCGACCAGTTGAAGGTACGTGTGCGTCTAGACGCAGGCTAATTGTATGGTGATAGATTAGCCACCACATTTACACGCTGTTAACTGCAATAAGATTTACATAGGCATTTTTTAAAGAAGCTTAGAATGCAGACTACAACCGGTACATTTACCCCACATGTAGGTAATTGACTGTTAACTGTCAATGCGTCGACCATCAAGTTTAGTTAGTGAGAATGAGAATAATGTAGTTCTTTAGAACAAAAAATTGTCTGGAGTTTAGCGAAATTATATTTCTTTCTGCGTTTTTAGTTAGCGCAAAAACAGTTAAGTAGGTTCGTTCTCGGAAAAGTTTGCATCAAGAAATAGTGAATATGAATTATGCACAGTATTGTTACACCTCGCGGTGATAATAAACTATTTCGCAGTTTATCGCTGCTTTCGTAAAACAAGCGGTAAACTCCCAAAATTTGTGTAAAAGCTTATAGATTCTGGTTTAGCAGCTAAAACTGACTCAGCCAGTCAGCACTGGCCACTGACGATACCCGTACGCGCGGCAAAGCCATTTGTTTGCCGAATAAACAAAATATAAATCAATCCGTCAGACTTCACTGTTCACCCCCCGACCACGGTCGATCGGGCACGACGGCTCCCGACCAAACCCGACCAATCCCGACCGAATGCGACTCTGATTTAAATGTTAATCGGCGAGTGTCGAAATTATTAATTACTGTGTACATCGCGGGTACGTAACGCATGCAGATTGCTATGCTAACGAATGATTAACTATGCATGTGCACGCGCAGATTTAGATTTTATGCCGTGTTCGGATTGATGGGCCGTGTGCTGCTGAAATTGATTGCTTTTCATGTAATTTGGAAATGTTTATGCCTGACACGATCTTTTCTACTTCAGGCAGGTACCCAGTAGATGAGTGTTTACAATTTGTGGCAGTACCATGGGACTGAAATAGAAAATTGGTAGCTATACCATCTCGTCCTCTAATGTATTTGAAGAGATAGTCTGCGAAACATTGATGACTAACAGCTTTTAGAATTTCTGTCACTTTCTTGTTTCCTTTCAACTTGTGTAGTTATTTCATCAAAAGACCATTTCAGACACCATTCTACATGGTCTTCACATGATTTGACCAAGATTATGTCTGGACTTTAAAAGAGACTGGGTCCTCTGAGTTGGGTTCGGTCTTTCTTGTCAGAGTAAGTAGTCAGGAAACGCCGACCACGACTAGTTTAAATAATATGATTTACGTGTAAAAGTGTTTGTACAGTGGCTAGCACATCAAGCTACACTAAACTGTAAAATTTCTCAAAACGATTTTAAACTTTAAGATGTTGACGATTAAGTTCAAAATCAAACGAGATTTTTTTTCAGTTTGTGGTAACTTGATCATTTATCATCATTAAACACAGCGGCATTGCGAAGTGCGTTTTTCACAAATCTTCTCTAATACTACCACAAGAAAGAAAAAAAAAAAAAAGAAAGAAAGAAAATACATATATTTGCGGTAAACATGGCACAAAGAAAGAACACAAACACGAAAAGAACAAGGAAAATATGCGTCAGATAGGAAACGACGACCTCATATTTCTTTATAAATATGATTGACGTGTACATTAATTACCAAGGGCTGTAAAAGAAAGAAAGCCCGAAATCGCAGGTATTTGTGACCCGAGCCACAGGCGAGGGTTGTAAATATGCGATAGAGGGCTTTCTTTTTTACTGCCCGTGGTGATTACACAATTTTACGTCTTTACCTGGCCATAATGCTAGTTTTACTGTACGCGTAGCGTGCGGTAAAACTCACATTATGGCCAGGTGTGACGTATCCCTAGTAGCATTTTTGTTGGCGTTTGGTTGGGCCACATACCTCTGAAGGTGGCCCAACTAAATGCCAACGGAAAATGCTACTAGGGAAAAGTATTTGTCAAACCTACTTACAGTAATAAAATCATTAATCATTTAACGTATTGAATAAGGATCGATACAGTCGCGTGTAACTTCTAAAAAGCGGCTCAATCGCCGATCGCCGATGCTAAAAGTAGCTTGTGTGTTTGGCCCCTACATTTTCAAAAGTTGAGTTTCGTCTTTTCTTTTAAATTAGTCGATAACTTTTGTGAAACGTAACTTACACTTTAAGTGCTAAATGGTCTTTGGCAAGTGTGAAAGCTATTTACAACACTTGGGCAGGCCGGTATGTATATAATTTATTTGTAATTAAAACACATTTATCTTATACGTACAAGTCCACGTATTAGACCGATAAGGCGTCATAAAGGCCTCCAGCGATCATTGAATGTTAGACATACTACTTCTTTTGTGCCTTTTAAAAGTTTTACGCTCGATTCGGAATAATTATAGCTAATTAATTTCATGGTATTCCCATATTGAATAATGGGTTTACTCAGCCGCTTAGTGATTAATTTGAAATTCGATATGCTTCTGTATTATAAATAGGTACACACGGCTACATATACGAGGAGCTCGTGGCTAAGTAATAACAGCCGCACGGCTCGATCCGTCAGGTTAAGCTACGCTTGCCGAGGTTGGTCTGTGTATGGGTGACCATCATTACATACCGAAACTCCTCCGTGCCTCGGAAAGCACGTTAAGCCGTTGGTCCCTGCTGTCATTCGTGGATCTTTGACAGTCGTTACGGGTCGTCAGAAGCCCAAAAGTCTGAAAGCCAGTCTTACCAAGGGGTATCGTGTTACCCAGTTACTGGGTTGTGGAGGTCAGATAGGCAGTCGCTCCATGTAAAATACTGGTATTCAGCTGCATCCGGTTAGACTGGAAGCCGACCCCAACATAGTTGGGAATAGTTGGGAAAAGGCTAGGCAGATTGATAGATGTATTGCAGTGATAAGAATGGATTCATTGAAGCATCAAGAGGATCAAAATCCGGTAGCGGATAACCGTAGATGCTGAAACTTAAATGATGAAAATGATTACAGAGTGGAACAAAACTTCAAAGATGTAGTACCTCGTTTTATTAAAAAAAATACAATTTCGAACCTATCCCAGATATCTAATTACACTGTGGTAGGGCATTTAGTTTTAAATGATTAATGAATGATACAATACCAAATAATCTAGGTTATTAGTTTATCAAAATGCATTGAGAAACTCGTAAATTTACTCTAGTTTCATTACATAACTCACAAATCTAATCAATTCTATCATACAAAACTTGAATGTAGGTATCCGTGATATGTCTTGTCACTGTCATTCATGTTTGCTACTGATACAGCTATAGCTAGCTGCACTATTTTAATTTAGATAAACGAATATATACAATATTAATCATTGTAGCACATATTATTTGCCACATTAATTTAAGGATATTTCACGTCATTACTAGCCTCCAGTACTTACTTGATTAATCTTGCCTCCGCTATCAAACGAGGCATTGCATTTGATTGTCTTGAGACATATATTACGGTCGAATTTAATCTAATCTACGATTTAATTGGCATTTATCGTGGTCCATTGGAATAGGCTGCTGGCATTTTAATGAACATTATAATAATTATATGGTTCTAGATGGCTGGTTGGTAAACAGGAACTGTTTTGGTAAATCTAAATCATGTTTTGGCTGCATTGGTTGCTATGAGATCGTTATAGAATAGAATATTTTTATTTCAGACAATTTAGTCCATATGGTTAGTAACAATTTTACTTCACATCTAGTGTTGTCTAGTGTGTGTGACATCAGATAAGTATATAATAATAAAGTAAAATTCGCACGTAATCTTACAAAATATTTATTAGATTCTATGTAAGTGTAGGTATTAAGTATAAATAGGTTATAGATGTACCTGACAATATGTTTATTGAAAGAGAGACTCAACGATCTCACAGTTAAACTGCGTAAGCAGTTTTGTGAGGCAATGTATCTAGTGTTAAGAAATTTAAGCGAATAAAATAATTCATTCATTCATTCAAGTACAGACATAAAAACAAACAAACAATTAAAATTGAAATTCAGCGTGGAGCTGCGTCCACCTCCGCCACATTGGGGAATCCCAGCGCTCTGCGAACACACTGAGAATACTGTTGGTGCTGCCGCGAACCCGCGACATCAAGGATGCACATCTTTTTCTAATAATGACGGCAAAACTATCAATGTTGTTATCCAAATGCAAACATCCCTGAAGCACTACAACGCCACGGCAGCCGCAGCAGTACTCTCAGTGCATTATTGTAATGAACACGCAGTTATCATGTAGTTGTTCTCATTTGGTAAAACTGGTTTTTTGCTTCTAACTGTCTTGCGATAAAAACCATTAATAGTAAACTGGGATATCAACAAACTTATTGGGTGTAAGAACCAAGAATCCGATTTCTAACATCCCCTCTAGGATTACAGAACGACCACGGGTAGGGTTAAGTTGTCGGGGCTTCTTACGGTCTACGCAGGCTATCCAGGACAAATCATCCAATGAGAGAAGCAAGTTGTGGGAAGACAAGCCTCTACCACCTCCCGACTTCGTCAAATCCCAGGAAAATTAGCCGATCGGGCGTGATCTGCAGTGGCCTATATGAAAAGCTCTCAATCGATTGCGTAACTAGGTAGGCCGCTGCAAACACAATCTGTCAAAGCTTTAGATTACTGACCCATACAACACCCGGTGCGGGTACGGTGTTTCAGATCAGACCATATCCCACTTGCTGGAGTGTCCTAAGTGCCCGTTCACTTGCACTAAAGAAGACTTAATGAACGCCACTGATGCCGCAATTCACTTGGCCACCTATTGGGCTCAAATAATATAATAAAAAAGTACCATCGACACGGAAAGAAGAACAAAGTTATTGTGAAGATTGATATCCACAATACAATACATTGACTCTTAAATACCATAGACAACAATAACTCCGCAAACATAAAACTAAACACTGCTGGACCTTCATTCCAAATTCAAAAAGGCGTTGAACAAGGTGACCCGCTCTTTCCCAAATTGTTTACGAACATACGTGATATTTTAGTTGAACGTGAACAGACCAAGGAAATTGACATAGGCAAGAAGAAGCTGAGATCCTCCCATTTGCCGACGATATAGTCCTATATGTCCCCAGAGCTCTAGAACTCCATAAGAACATGCTCCAAGAACTAAGCATGGCTAGCTTCAAGGTGGGACTTACAATAAATCGGTCTAAAACCCAGCTAATGACCAACAACACTAAGCGTAAGGTTGAGGTAGATGGGCAGGAAATACTTTATGGCGATGAGTACATCTACTTGGGCCAGATAGTTTCTTTCGAAAACAGGCAGGAAAGGGAAGTTGATCGCCGAATTGAAAACGCTTGGAAAAGCTACTGGTCCATGAAGATGCTAATGAAGGGACTAGAGCTGTGCTGGATCTAACGATCTCTCTGAAGCGCAAACTCATCAACAGGTGTATCCTGCCTAATTTAACCTACGGTGCTCAGATCTGATCGCTCACAAAGTCGCAAAAGTTTTTCGCCTTGAGTTTGCCAAAGGGCGATAGAACGCAGCATTTTAGGTGTAAAAAGGCAAGACAACTGCATTCCAAAACGGGCATACAGGATGTAGGAAAGAAGGCTGCCGGCTCAAATGGGATTGGACGGGTCACATCAGCAGCATATACGATGACCGCTGGACAAAAGTCTCCACACAATGGGTGCCTGAAGATGGACGGCTGACCTAGACGGCTGACCGCGAGGGCTGGTTCGAGGTAGCGCGAGAAAAGAGTTCCTGGAAGGATTTGGTAGTAATAGGTAGTGTGATAGGTCTTTGCCCAGCAGTGGGAATGAATAATAATAATAATACTTTATTTTCCAAAATGTAGGTGTACAAAGTAGTATGATGTTATTATAAATGTGGCCTATTTACATTCTACCATTACATGTGGTGTGCAAATATTTAATTTCAGAATACATTAAATGATTAAAACGTCATAATATTCCTTCAGTTATCTATATATTATAATTGTTACAAACAGTCAGATTAAATTAATTAATTGCAAATATTTAATTTCACAATACATTATATATTTAAAAAAATGTCATAACATTACATCAGGGCCTCAAGTCTGCTATTACAATAGTGTCAGAATGGTCTCGCCATTGTGAGTATTTGACAGTGTTTGTATGGCAAATCTGTCAAAAACTCACAATGAAGAGACCATTCTGACACTATTGTAATAGCAGACTTGAGGCCCTGTTACCTTTTACCATTACCAGTGAATGGGCTAATATAATAAAAAAATGTGCTTGTCATCCACTAATGATTTTTGAGACAAACATTTTGTATAGAAAATGTTCATCCTAACTAATATTATAAATACGAAAGTTTGTTTCTTTGTTTCCTTTTCACGCCTAAACTACTGAACCGATCATCCTGAAATTTTGCATATACGTTGCCAGGTGTACAGAAACGGACATAGGGTACCTTTCATCCCGAAAAAAGTACTGTTCGCTAGGAAAACAACAATAACGTTGTTATGATAATAGATGGCGCGTGTCTTTCGAATCATGACTAAATTATATTATTATAAAGAAACTTTAGTAGTGTGTTAAGAGTTACAATCACAGTACAACCTGAATTAAGTTTCAAATTCTAAATTAACGCGAGTGAAGCCGCGAAAGCTAGTTATGTATAAATCTGATAACTGATTAGTGATTAGGCATGAGTCATATTTAAAGCAACACGTTTTCATTTATTTTCATAGGATCCCAGTTTTAGATCCCATTTTTTAGGTATTAACGATGGGTCCCATTTGCTATTTCCATTGAATCCCATGTTATAACAAAATGTGTAGTTTTCAAAAGAAAAGTGATTTTATCAAATATTTAAAAAGTAGCGTGGATTCGGCCCACCGACTATTAAATGATTGAATGAATGAAAGACAGAAGAAACATGAATAAATTCATACGTTAACTGCACACAAAAAAAAATAAAAACATTATTATTTTCAAAACATTGATCACTCATAAGTACTTTGTGATTCAATTAAATTTTAGAAAAAATAACTACAGTCACTGCAAACTTTAAAATTGTATGCACTTTATCCAATGGTAACGCGTGTAAATAGATAGACGCAATGACAAAGAGGACAGCAATATTATAAGTGGTTCGTCGATATAAAATATACCCTCATTATATTATAAACAATTTTGTGAAAGTACCCGCATTAAGCATTTGGAATCCAACGGAAATAGTTTTTGGGATTCAACGACAATAAAACGTAATTCTCTAGCATTTTTTAAAATTTGGGATTCAACGGAAATACATAATAATATTTTGTGGGATCATACGCCAAAAATATTAAACTGGGATTCAAAACTGGGATCCAACGAAAATAAATGCACGTTTTGACGTCAGTGGGTTTGCTTACTACTTATGTATATCTTAAGGCTTAACACATTGCACTTAGGATGCATTGCTTTAAACTTGCTATTAAGCATCTTTAACCATATTATAGACATACACTGAATTTCACTATTGTTTGTTTCATCCACTCAATTAGAGACAAACAAATATTTATATATATAATATATATTCTCGGACAGATAGTTTGACCGACTTTCAACTCGATTTTTGAAGTTTTTAAAACTACAATAGGTAGTATGTTAAACAAATGTCACCACACATCAAAAGTAGGTGCTCACAATACATAAAGTTTCTGCGCCATTTGACGTCAGTTTGGGCGGGCGATGCGTTTCAATGATTTGTGACGCCTACCGCTGAAAGCTCAAACTATCCAATAAAATATACTGATTTATTCGAAAATTTTCACTATGTACAAGCCAAATAAGTTCATGTTGCATAAATGATGCCCACATCAGTGTCTGTAATGGAGCGGAAGCTGATAATTTTAAAGGTGCATAAACAGTTTTCAGAATTGTGGCTAAGTAATTACAGCCGCAAGGGTCGATTAATCAGGTTAAACTACGCTTACCGCGGTTGGCCCATGGATGGGTGACCATCTTTACATACCAAGACCTCTCCGTCCCTCGGAAAGCATGTTAAGCCGTTGGTCCCGGCT
The DNA here is from genome assembly GCA_947523025.1 of Dryobota labecula. Classification (NCBI taxonomy): domain Eukaryota; kingdom Metazoa; phylum Arthropoda; class Insecta; order Lepidoptera; family Noctuidae; genus Dryobota; species Dryobota labecula. Next base: position 17,146,346 of record OX383293.1, on the reverse strand, counting down.
TTCATTTCTAGATCCTTGACAGTCGTTACGGGTCGTCAGAATCCCGAAAGTCTGACAACCAGTCTAAGACTTTCGGGTTTCTGAAATACGATAATACGATGCCATACGATTCATATTACCAAGTTACTGGGTTGTAGGGCATGCCATATCGGAAGGTTCTCAATTCCGGAACTGAGTACCAATACTGGAGATCTGATTTGTTTCAAAACTTCAAGTTCAAGTTTGTTTCAAATCAAACAAGATTTATAATTTATATCAGTCTTTTAATCATTTTTAGTAACAAATTAAACGTCTTTCTCCATTATTACTCTAATTAAACATTGGCCGTCTAGCAGCTTGTGGAAAGTTCCACAGACTAGTTTGGTTGCGTTTAGATAAAATAATAATCAAAATATCAAAAAATTGTGAATATCGGAATTCCGATATTACTCCTCTCAATTCCGAAATTGAAATATCAGAAAAATTGTTACGGAATTCCGGAATTACGAAATTCCGGAATGCGTGCCCGGAATGATACCCAGTTACTGGGTTGTGGAGGTCAGATAGGCAGTCGTTCCATGTAAAATACTGGTATTCAGCTACTTGCATCTAGTTAGACTGGAAGCTGACCCCAACTTAGTTGGTTAAAGGCTAGGCTAGATGATGAAACAGTTTTCAGAATTATGACGTTCGTAAAGCTTCACTTTGTATCAAATTAATTAAGTCTTTGAAAAATGCATTCACAACATTAATTTAGTTCAAGTTTAATCTTTATTGACGAACAAAATGTACCTTAAGAGGGTTGTCACCGGTCCAATAGCGCCACTCCTTTAAAAACATATTAGGTATCTCGTGACAGAGAAGGAATTATGAAAAACGGCTCAATCAACTATATCGGTAAGTGTCTAAAATTTTCTAATACCTTTTATAAAGTTTCATATTGAGACACGAAGCAACAAAATACGATCTAGAGGAATGTGGCCGTGTTTATTTAGATCGAATTTTGTTGCTTCGTGTTTCAATACGAAACTTAAAAAAGGTATAAGTTTTTAAACTGTCATGGTCACTAATATTATTATTAACACGAACGGGATATTTACCATGTTTAAAAAGGTATTAGAAAATTCTAGACACACTTACCGATATAGTTGATTGAGCCGTTTTTCATAATTCCTTCTCAGTCACGAGATAATATGTTTTTCAAGGAGTGGTGCTAGTGGACCGGTGACAGCGCTCTTGAATTTATTTTGAATAACACCTGTACATAACTTTGATGATTTTATTAAGTTTCACAGCTCTCTTCAAAATGTTTAAGGTACCGTTTCAATGCAAACTCAACACAACAAAAAAGTTCACTTCATGTCCGAATTGTCGTAAATAGAAAAAGGATGTATCGGAATACTAATGCGAAGTTTTATAGTTTTTCTTCGATCATCATTACTATGCCAAAATACTTTAAAAAAAGGTGACACGTGCTCCAAAAATTATATATTACCAACACGCACGTGTATGCGGCGTTATGATTTGTTTAAATAAATAATAGATTTATAGTTGAATTATTTATGACCCGTAATATCAGGTCGATAGTCTATTAATTAAACTATAATAAAGTATAGCTGTTTGTGACATTTATGTAATTAAAATTCAATGTAGAGGATTTAAATATTCGAAAGTATTTAACAAGCGAAGTTAATATTTAAGCTTAGATATATTTTTTACGAATAAAATAGCAAGTGGTTGTTTTTTTTTTTTTTAACGAAATAATTAAAATTAATATCTTTCTTTAGCTTAGAAATCTATTGTAGAAGTCATAAATAAGTTGTAAGGTGTGGTGCCGGACGTAAAGAATAGCACCACCCCATTTCTTCCCGTGGGTGTCGTATATGGCGACTAAGGGACTTACTAGAGAATGGGCAGCAGCGTTCTCTATGCATTTTTAACACTATGCTGCGATCGCCAACCCGTCTGTCAAGCGTGGCGATTATAGCAAACCCCCCCAATTGGTGGAGGCTTATGTCCAGCAGTGGATGTCTTTCGGCTGATATGATGATGAAATAAGTTGTAATTGCATTTTTGTTTTTGTGAAATGGCATCTCGCAGGTCAAATTAGGAGGCTGTCGGTTGCTTAGTTAAAGTCAGGACTTTGCTGTGCGGTCAATAAATTAAGTCCTCCATCCAGAGATATTGTTATTGCATGAAGAAACCACCACATATAAGTTTAACAAACACAGAACACAAACGCTACATTCGCGTAGCAAATCAAAAGCCTACGTAGCAGATGCGCTACGACAACTCCTCAAAAACGTCACTGCCAGTGTTGTGAAAACTTCAAAAACAAACCTGGGAAACGCCATATCGATACATCCCGGAAGCATATCGGTGTCACATTAGCTGCAGCCCTACATTAACATTCACTCAACACTTGATCCAGGAGTTATCACGTATCGAAAAGAATAGAGCCATAATATTTTATGATCCCTTGTGCGCCATACCGGGCGGCGTCGATGTTCGAATTTTAAACAAAACGCGCTTGCGCATGTATCGATAGTATCGATGAGTCGATAAATAATTAGTCGATTTTTTTATTGGCTATTACTATTATGAAATAATAATTGTTATTATAGTACTAGTATTATGAATCATACTACGTAACACACGTGTAGATAGTATTTCAAGCTTCTCGCGCGCAGTATACTAAATTTCAGAACACTTACTTATTTTTATCGCGTCCAACTACTACTCAAAAGAGAATGCCACGGGGTCGTACCAACTTGCGGGAGAGTGTGTCACAACTACATCTAGTTCATAAAATTACTCAAATTTTTTAAATCAAATTTACGTATTTGTTATGAAAGAGATTCCCGGATTTCGGACATCAAAAATAAAAGTATTTTTTAACTTTTGTACGTATCTTCCACTTACGTCACTGCCATTCACTTCATTTCCGAATGTTGGTATTACATTAAAAAAATATAACAATATAAATATACTGCCAACAAACATTTATATGAAGAAGATAATTATGTAAGTACCAATTTCCTATTTAGTATAATACGATATATTAGGTATTTAGGTTAAGTGTGACAAAAAAATCTTTAGATCACACGTTGCGTCTTAATAATTCAAATTATTATTGGAATACACTTTAAGCATAAAAGAGGACCGATTGCATTTGTTCTTTGGCTGACTTATTTAAGTTATCTGTGGTTCATTGGTGCCGTTTTTACTTTTAATCTTGGTTTCATCTCGTACCTACATGATTAATTCACTACACTAAAAAAACTATCAGTAAGTATTATTATTGACTATGAGCGATATACAATACGTATTCCATCAGAAAAAACTAGCACAATATCAAAAAGAAGAAAGTGACCGATATTACCACTTTTTTTTTTACCTTTTAGATCAGTCATTTTCACGAGCCTAACCTCAAAATATTAAGTAGGTAAATGGCAAATAAATAAGAATTGCGGAAATCTATGTAAAAAACATTTAACATTATAGGAAGAGCATGGAATTCTCCTCCAAATACACTGGGTTTGGTTGTGACACCGGACTTTTCGTTTGGTACAGAGTTCCCTATATTTGATGGCATTCTCCTTTAAGAAAACCAAGATTGAAGTAGGTACGTAAGTACGGATGTTTTTCAAAAATAAATGCAAAAGAGAAATTGCGCTACAATCTGTCTCTTAAAATAGCTAAACTTTTAACAGAGTTCTAACTTTTAAAAGCACTTAATCGTGCCTGATATTTGTCTTAACAGCGTGCAGGTATCATGAAACTGATATCGAGATAGATAGGGCAATAATTCTTTCGACACAGCTCACGGTGCCAGCATGTTCGCGTGTTCAACCAAACGATCATTTGTGGAGTACAGTGCGAACAAAAAGTTGGAGCGTGGGTACTGAAATTAGTGTTTTTGAGAAACAGTTTTTTACTGACAGTTTTTTTTTTTTTTTTTTCTTTTAATCTGAAATAGTTTAAGGAAGTGAAAATGATGGTTAAATGATATACCTATACTAGTTTGTTGTGAATAGCAGTTAAAATTACACTGAAAAAAAAAATTGTAGTTGCCACAATCTAGATTTTGTTTAGATTGACTAAGTAACTTGTTTGCATCTGAGCCTATCAAGCACAATGATCGCAGCTACTACTTTTATTTGATTGAGATTTGAAACGGGCTCTTGATTGGAGTTATCACAAAACCTATTTGCAGCAATCAAGTCAAAACATAGTTGCTCCAACCAAGATTATTAAATTAAAGTTTCAATGTCCTTTATTGAAGTAATCAAAATGCTTGATTGACACAACTAACTTACTTTGTTACAGTTAACATTTTTGTAACTTGTCTCTTTTTAACTCTTCTACAATGATGTCATTTTAAGGGTAATCGAGAAACTTGTTTGAGCGTTCAATCATTTGAACTAGTATTGCAGCAATCATGTCGTGATGATCAACTTAACTAAGATTTTGATTAACCTAAACAAGATATCGTCAATCAACCTATGTCACTTGATTGGAGTGCATTTTTTTCAGTGTATATAAGTGACAGCTAGTGAGAATATTGCTTTTACCCATGGATAATAATAAAGCTTTGGATGTAATTAACATTGATGCTTCCAAAGCAGATGATGGCTCCATAATTTTCTTTAATTCCCCTTATATGGATATTACCGGTCTGACAAAATAATTAACATAAGTCTACCTTACTCCAAACTAGCATAAAGCTTGAATTTATAAGAATAAACACATAATAAATGTCGCTGCTACCATTACGCTGGATTAGAATGTCGCCAAGGGACAGGCCGGCAGCTTGCATATGTTCAAGTGATTTTTCACGGCTACGGAACCCGTGTTCAAAGGGCACGCAGTACGGTGTCGCAATCACGATCCTCGATCACGACTGGTCCTTCTACTATTCATTTGTATTACCTCCACAACCCAAAACAGACGCTATATCTTCAGCACTAAAGTCTAACCCAACTGCAAAGGGATATTGGTTAGTTACGATTAAGAAATTTGCGATTAAACCATCCGAAAATGGGCTCTATTTAAATGCAGTTAAAGGTCAAATTGATTGCGAAATTATGTTTGCTAAGTGGTAAAATGTCTCTAGACCGTGTCGCTACTAGCCTTAAATGCATTAAGTTTGTTTTAGAGATAATAATCGTTGCGAATGCAAGTGCTTTGTTGTTTCAAAGATAGAGTTGTTGTTGTTGATTTATTTTTGGTCAACCATTGTTGGACTTAATAAGGGTTGCAAATATTCAATTATTATATTGTGCTAGTAACGTTTTACACGGCGTCTGTACAGTACCAGCGCAGTGACTGCTTAATTATTATTTTAGTTATTCAGTATGACGCATTTAATTCCTGCCAGTTTTAAAATGGATTTGAATTATCTGATCGATTAGTTAAAACATGTTTTATTAGCCTAATCAATAACTATAGGCATTGCTCAATGCAAAACTATGTTGGTAAATCTTGCAATTGAAATTCATCCCACTTCTATACCCAGATTCTCAAATTCAGATAATTTATGTAAACAAAGGGGATAACATACCTATCCAAAAAAAAATCTTCGTAATAGTAATTCACATAAAATGGTAAAAAAAGGTTCAATTTTCTTTCTAACTGATTTATGAAATAATAATTACAAAATAATCATACCGTAATTATTTTTATAAATTTTCGTATTTAAACAAAGTTATTAAATACAGGAGAATTTTTGGTAGGTATAAAATATTTTATGATACTGGTAACAGCTGGAGATTCAAAAGTAAAAAAAAAAAATTACATCTTCAACAACACAAATATTACAACTCTCATTCATAGATTCATATTGTAAATAGCATATCAAGCCACATGTTGGATGAAAACGGCTGTAAACTGTTTCTAGTGGAAATCGATTTTGGGAGGCCTATGTCTAGCAGTGGACTTATAATGGCTGATTATGACGATTATATGCCGTGTCTCCGACACACTACACAAAACATTGTTTGGTAACGGTATTTTGTTTGCATAGTTCTTATAATTAATTCACTTAAATTTTATAGATGATTAATTACAACAACAAAATAATATATATAAATTGTTTTTCACCACTGTCCTGTCATTTTGAGTGACATTTCTTGACATTACTTTGTTTACATAAATTATCTGAATTAGAGACTTTGAGTATAGATGTCACGATAATTCACTAGCATAAGCAAAGGTTTGAAGACCAATCAACAATATGTAGGCAGGTAAGTTCAATAGTTTTAAAGAAAACTGCAGCTTGATGATGATGACACAATAAAATTCAATAAAGCGTGTGGTTCCGTTCAGAAAATTGTAAAATGAAATGAAACTAAAATAAAATATGATTCAGATAAGGAAACTAATAGAAATAGCTCAAAAATGCCAACGTAGTCCACGAAAACAAAATAAGCTACGTCAAATAATTTCTACGTTTATTTCCTTTCCCTATTTTTTTGAGGAAAAAATATCAAAACATTCACCTAACCTGGTTTTATTAAAATAATTTCGGAAGAGTGCGTGAGGTGGGTTTCGATACTGCCTTGGAACACGCAACCTCACCCACAAACTTATCTTTACCGTTGACAAAATCAAAGGTAACTTATGTTGGTACTACTCAATTCGGCATTAATCAACCAAAATGTTCCTTTTTCAAAAGAAGAAATAAGTTTGTACGTTGCCAGTATTATGGAGACCTAATCAGTGAGACCTGTCCCTCTAAATTATAGGTTTGTATGTTCATAAACATAGATAGATAAGAATTACGTTTAGGCAACACGAAGAAACTAATTAAGTTTGTATTATCTGATGGCTCCCACATAGAGTTGCTCGTCGATATTTTTTAATTTCATTTATGAGTTGTGTCGGTAGGTATGTAAGTATTTATTTATACCGGTTTGAGTACGGTTTTTTATGGTAACTGTGTTTTGAACATGATATTTATGATACTTTAGGTAAGTATCATAGGTATCATGTTCAAAGAAAATTGTAATCTGAATCTCAGTTGTCATGACAAGAATAATACTCCTTTTACATATTGCCTATTGTAAACGAGTTTTCCTTATAGTTTGCGTCGTAAAATGTCCCTATCCTAAAACTTTCAGCCGAAGTTCGAATGTTTACCTATGTCTAAAGTAAAGTCTAACTTTCAAATGTAGTCATTCCTACACTTTCATAACAATAATTAACAAAAATTTTACACAAACTTTAAGAACTGTATGATCGAACAAAATTGCGTTAGGTCTACAGGTACTTAATCTTTGTAAAGAATGTTAGTAACCTTTGTTACTTTCACCAAAGTTCCCAAATGCAATATTTTCCTCAAAAAAATACATGAAAACAGTTTCCTAAACACAATAAAACAATATGACACTCGCATTCCCCATCTTGCGAGCATTTCTCGGGAGGGGGTGGGACGCGGGACACAGACAAATGACTAGCGCCCCTGCTGCCCGAATGAGTTATGGCCACCAATCGAGCCGCACCCGACAGCCGCCATTTTTAATTTTTAGGGGTACCTCGCACTCACCCTTGCCAGCAGTATTTTAAGTGTGCGCAGTAGTGATAACATGACGAATGTAGTAGGTACTTATTTTTTTTAATGAGTGTTAGTGAGTAGGTACCTAGTTTAGTTTTTCTTTTAGTAGTGGTATTGAAATAATAGTTGCCTATCGCAAATTGGAAAGATAGATTGATGTTATCTAACTTTAGTTGGTATGTATAGATAAAACAGGCATTGAATTAGTAGTTAGAGGCACATTCTAAGGTAGATAAACAAGTGTAATTTTTCTAAAGCAATTAGGTGTAGTCAGCAGGTGAAATAATTTTAAATACGTAAGTCTATTTTGTTTTCCTGTAACCGATTCAATAATACGAGTAAGACCAGTCGGGCCATTTGAGTTTTTAGAAATACTGTGATCTATCAATTTTTTTTTCATCTCTTGAACTCTAAGCTCCTCATAAAATAAAGAATCTGAAGTAATAACAAAGTCAACTGAAATAATAATCATAAACAAATTTTAAATCTCATTGAAATACAACTTGGTACACACCCGTCAACTTATTGTGGTACAGCACTAAAATTAAGAAGTTGATCCTACACTTCAATAAATCCTTATAAGTTTATTAGTTCAGATTAAAGCTCCGCAGTACGTAAATATTTGAAGAGCCGCCCATTAAAATCAAGTTTTAATACGTCGTAAAAACTAATGCGCTCATAATCGTCGATTAGAACAAATTGAACCGTAAACGAACATCAATGTTGACATAAATCACGCCCTCTAACGCTACACTGTTGAACTACGGTACGTTTGTCGCTTCACTATCGTCTCAATCTCGCTCGGATGATGAACGAGCACTTTTATTGCGGTTACACGCTTGTTTATTTACTGCTTTGTAATAGAATGTCAATAAACAACGTTGATAACTGAACGCGGCAATAAAATAATAATAAAACACGACAGTTATTGTGCCTGGAAGTGGCGCTCTCCTGCGTATGGCCGCGAAAACGCAACAACTCGAAACAGCGACATCTGCCGTCGAATAGATGAACTAATTCCTCAAATTAATACTCCGAATTCTAATGGCCGGCTTACATTTAGGAATAATTGGCGATACGTTTATTCCAAACAGCTATTCCTTAAACAGGCTACGTGTAGGTACGAAACGACCATAAAAATTGAATTCATCGTACGAATGCCAGAAAAAAAAAAATTGTCTAGTTAACAAGCGAAGATCATTTATCACACGCTACGGCACATCAATAATTCATTACTAATAACACAGAGGCACTGACGTAATTAGTTCAATTACTCGCCCACCCAGTAATTCCGCCCCACCGTGTGGTAATTGAATTATTTATCTTTAGCTAAATTAGGAAAGGAAGATAAGTGCAATCTTCACCTTTAGCTAAGGTGTTCACGTTGGACCACGTGTAATTAAGTGTGCGTTAAACGGAACCGAGACAATAGATGCGTGACCTAGCCCTGAGATTAATTCGTCTGATAACAAATTTAATTTAATACGCTGAAAGAAGAGTGTTTTATGCGGAACGGAACTTATAAGAATTTGGTATTATGTATTTAATTAAAATAATCGTTCCTATTTCGATGTCGATTATTTTGTTTTTAGATGAAGATTTAATGGATTATATTAAGAAGCTGTCGATAATTTTGTGCTAAATTCGATTCTATTAATTCTATTTATATCTTAAGTAGCTCCACAAATCTTGAAATAGACCAGTTATTGACTAATTCCTTATAAGGCAAACTGACGATAGTTTACATTCTAACTTAAATGTGATCTCCTCGCCATTAAATTAAGCAATATCCGTCCAGCACGTTACTGCCGCACAGTTAGTGAATTTCTTATGCCTAGCAATCTAGGGATACATTACTATACAAGGACAATTACAAAGACATTAGTTAGTGGAACATTCTCCGGGTTCATTATAGAGCATTGGGTCTGCACGACCCTCGGATTGGTCTTTGGGCCCTGTCGAGGAATGTGGACTATTAGAGGGGACTAAAAATTAATGTTTCCAATTTGTATAGTATGCAGCCTTGTATTTCAGTTTCGTTATGTTGGTGAACACCGACCTTTTTGCTGGGGTGGGTATGATTTTACTAACACATCGTTAATTTGCTTTAAATTTTTAAAGTAAATTTATTGTCTTGTCAGTCTAGTTGGCAATAAATCAATGAATTTAAAAAGCTTCTCTCATTTAAGTAACTTCCAGTTGGTTTCCTACAAGTGTACATGAGTTTTCCAGTGTTAGAAAACTGGAATCAGAAAACATCCAACTAGAAAACCTCTCCAACTTTTGATGCCGCATCCATAATGACACAGCGGCGCAGCGTTTATCTATGCGAGTTATTGTACATTATGTGGGAACAATTACACATCCATTAATCAAGGGAGTCCTCCGACAGTTTATTGCGCCTCCGGCTCTCAGCCCTCCAGCGGTTACAACCCTTCCAACTTGAATTACGCCCTTTTCCAACAGCCACCCAACTTTGTAAAAGTTTACAGTTGATTAGCCACGGTGACTTCGGATAAGTTGGGTTCTGTGTATCCGCTGTTCTTTTGACAATGTATGATAATTTATGAGTTGAATTCTAGATTTGGTTATTAAGTAGCTTACGGCGTTTTAAAGTATTAGCCATGAAATCTTATTATGAAATACCGTATGCTTGAAATCATAATCTATGTGTTGTTTTTTGTTTAACACCTGCCGAATTTATTAATAGTTTGGATGTTTTTTTTTTTTTTTGTACACCTTGAAAGGCAGTTGGATTTGATAGATGCGAAAGGTGAAATGGCGAAACATGTTCTCATTACCTTTTGACGCATATTAGCAAGCGAAAATAAACAATTCTAAAACAGTTTATAGGTATGTGGAAAACTCCGCAAGATTCTAACACAATCATTTAATTTTTCACAATGATCAAAAATCAAAATCAAAATATTTTATTTCACATAAACCTACATGGGCACTTCTGAAACGTCAGAAGCTAGTTGCACGGTTCCAATTAGTCGTTTCTTAAGGAGAAGAGCCGGCAAGAAACTCCGCAGTTACTCTTTTAAAAATAATTGACTTTTACAATATTTTCAAATAACAGTGTTAATAGGTATGGGAGGACAGTGTAGGCCTTTCAACAATTACCAGGTACTTAACAAAATAGAAAAGTGCCAACAAATCTAGTCTACTAGGCCTGCAACGTCCTCACATTCACAATAAGATGCAATGCATAATAAGGTGTCAAATATTCACTTATTTTTTAAGAATAGAGTTTACAGAATTTGTGTATTTTGTTCTCTAATATTAATTCAGTTTTTTTTCTTAATAACTTCAGATAGAGTGGCATGACAATGGATTCATAAAAATAGGAACCACTAAACTCATTGAATAAGTAGGTAATTCTTATCGGTCAATCTGATTTCATTTAAACTACTATGCAAATTAACCAAAATGAATGAATGCTTTTACATAATTTAATTTAGGATTACATACACTGAAGAGATAATAAATAAAATAAAAAATATGTAGTCATATTTTTTATTTTGTTTATTCCCTACACTACAAACTATTTTAAATTTTACCTTAAAAAAATATATAAATTTATTCGTATTTATACAGTACTGCAATGTTAGCAGCACATAAGGCAATAACTGCGTTTTAAAGAGGCAGTACGACGTAAGCGTAGCGCCAGTGCGGACATTAATAATTTTGGCGCGAACAAATGACGCGGCTGATTAATGATTTACGTACCCAATTCCGTGTTGTCCACGAGGGTATATGGCTGAGGGTATACAATGTATGTGCCAATGTTGTATGTCCATGTTAGGGATCGAGTTACCTATGCAACTGTTACATTTCTAAGGGTAATTGGATGTTTAATAATGAAGTATGATTGCATTTAATAACTGACTTGATTTTGACTTTACTGCAGACTGCTTTTATAAAAGCTTTCAATCATAGTTATCTTTTTTTTAAACGCTACGAGTATATATAAAGCCTGTGTTGTTGAACATTGTTGGTATAAGGGGTGTCATATCATGCGAAATTGGTAGATTGGTAAACCAACAAAATCTGCCTAGCCTTTTCCCAACTATGTTGGGGTCGGCTTCCACTCTAACCGGATTCAGCTGAATACCAGTATTTTACATGGAGCGACTGCCTATCTGACCTCCATAACCCAGTAACTGGGTAACACGATACCCCTTGGTAAGACTGGCTGTCAGACTTCCGACGACCCGTAACGACTGACAAAGATCCACAAATGACAGCCGGGACCAACGGTGGAGTCTCGGTATGTAAAGATGGTAAACAAAAATCAGACCAAAAATATATCTGAATCATTGGAACGTGTAACAAATAAACGCCCTGTTAACCCAACCTTACCGAAAGCTCAGTGATGTTACTGCTTTCAAACATGGCTATCCAGCAAAAAAAATACGATAGAACCAAAAAAAACCTTATATTATATTGCTTCATATACTATCTATGCAGCATATGCGACACAGGCCCCAACTGTGGCAGGTCAGGTGTCCCCTAAAGGTCCACTCCAGAGGGGCCCTCTGCCAGCTAGACGCTTTCACATGATTTATGGGGGCCCTTATTGATACCCATTTTAATTTGGTCCCATTTGAGCATGTAGGTATGTAGCGAGGTAATATGCAGTATAAAGGTAGGCTTTATTCTGCATATTAGAAAAGGAAATATCGATTGGTTGATTCCGTCTATACCTACAATGAAAAAAATATTTTGCGTAACTACTTAGGCTATTTCAGGAATAATCAAAGTTTGACAAGACTTTATAAAAGTTAACTTGATTTAATAAAAGTGATACACAACAGCCAGCACAGGTTTTGGTTACATGTTGCATAAAGTTATGTGGTCACTTTTTTGTGTTACATGTTGTCGAAAGTTTGATTATGTATAAGTAAATTTTTTTTTCAGTGTAGTGTTCGCAATTGGTGATTTAAATGTAGTGATACAGTTCAAGAATCTTACTATCTTACTTTTGATATAGAGAGAATAACCTAAGCTTTAAAGTTAAAGTTCGCGAGTACATTTGTGAGAAGCTGGCAGTATCATCACAACGGTAATGTTATCCCATTGCTATTCGTGTATTTGTTTGTTCTTATATTTATGTATAATTAGTTATATATTTATAGTTGGGGTATCGGCTATTTTTATATTTCAATAATAATGTAATCCCCAACTGTCGTTATTGCACCTACCTCTGTTTGTCTCTGCATCACCCAAAGGTTGACTGGTAGAAAATGCCTTTGGCATTAAGTCCGCCTCTGAACATTTCTGTGCTAAACCTATTAAATAAATAACAAACAACAGGACACAAAAATACTAACGCCTCTCTTTGATGAAAGAAATATTAAACTAAACGTCCTAATTCATACAAAAACAATTCAACAAATGAATCCACAGATTACCCTTTTCTTTATGTAGACCAGCCCATATTATCCCATTTTTATGAAGCTACGTTCATTACCTACATATATTGATATCACATTTTCTAAACGTTCGTTCTTTAGAAGATTTACTTGTGGGATAAAATTGGCCCCATTTAGCATCGGCACCGATATCACAATACCGACTGCCAGCCGATTTAAATTTATTTCGGACGTCGGTAACTTCCAATTTAAACCTCTTAATCCTCTATGATGTATGTCGGTATTCGGCAGGATTAAAAGTTCCACGGAAAATAACCGGGAAAACCTTTTCCGGGGTCGGATTGACCCGGCCAGGAGCGGGATTAGGCGGCCGGGATTGGATATACATAAATCTCGGACAAGGCTTTAGGGGCGACGCAATTAAGCCTCGGCGCTGATATGTCATTTTGTGACGAGTATTACCCAGATTTGGATAATACTAATCGCGTCCAATTCCGTTTTATAGCGGTGAAAATATAATAATTCGAATATTAAAATTCAGCAGCCGACATGTACAACGCACAATGGTCGCTCTGTCGGGCATTGCGTCATAAATAATTCAATTTCATAGTAATAAAATACGTGTGACCAGCGCAACGGCGTGAAAACTTTTCACCAATTACGGGTTGAATATAACAAAAAGCGTCGGTCGATCCGACACGGCGGGGTCGGTGAGGCCCGTCCGACGCACTCGTAATTCATGCATCAGCTTGCGGGATAGGGTTGGCCACGAGTGCAGTGCCGATGACTTATAGTTTGTATTAATTCGCTTCGAACACAGGAATCCAATCTGGATTAATTAATTTATGCGGGAAAAGGAATTAGATTATTCAATAATAGAATTAGACTTGATACGTTTAATATGTGAATGTAAGTTTGTAAGATATGGAATTGATAATTTAAAATAATAATAGTTATTATGATATAGATCTACTCTACTAATACTTTATTTAAGCTACTGATTTAATACCCTCAGAAAGTAAAGTATGCAATTTAAAAGATGAAGAGCTATTGCCCTGAAGAACGATGTAAGCACCTTGAAACTAAAAAGGTATGCCTAATTAGAAAAAGTAGCCATTTTTTATAACAAGTGAAAAGTTATGTAAGCTGTTGAAAAATTGCGTGGAGTACTACATTAATCTCAATAAATTAATGAATTTGGTAGGTACGGCTTTCACAAAAAAATCTTGCCGCAAATGTAGGTATATTTTATAGGTGTTATTCCAAGAATACAAAACCCATCGAAATAGAATGCTCGTCGAGTTACCTCAGACACATAAATTCTACAAAATTACTAAGAAGTAATTGATTTATAGCAGTTTAATTATCGCAATTAGATACGCCTCCTAATCAACACGCAGATAAGCACTGTGGGTTGCGTTAACCCTGCATAATATGCAGAGCTATGTGTTATTAAACGCAAAATTACGCATGCCTATTAAATCCAACTAATTAATTTAGATTAACTTCCGAACATTCCTAACGTGTCTCAAATATACCAAGGAATAAAAACCTATTCCATATTTAGTTACCCGGATGTGACGAAGTAAGCAGCCATTAAAATTAGGGTTGGGCCACGAAACTCGCGACTAGGGCAGGGCCGGGGCCGGCGCGCCCTGTGGCTCGGTTCATCGAAAAAAAAAAACGAACCAAAAAACACACATACAATGAATAACTGCCGGGCATCGATACAGATGAGATGAAAGATTTCTCAATGTCCGCCCGTTGTTCTTGTTACTTGTAACTCAATATTGAACTCAGCTCGTTTTGTTTTATTGCTTCATAATGTTTGTACGGATATAATGAACATACAATTATAATAATAAATTTGTTAAAACGTAAGCCGGCTCGGCTGCTTCGTGCAAAAGAATTAAAAAAATTGGGAAGGAATCTCCAACGATTTTATCATTACGCCATTGGAACAAAAAAAGCGTAGTAACTCCAAAAATACCTACTTAATAATGGACACGAAATTAAAAAGCAATTTGGTAACCGTTACTAATTTAGGCGGCGCGGCATGGAGCTCTCAATTTGGGAGGGGGTAAAGGAGCGAAGCGCGGGGAGGTGGGAACCCTAATCTAAAAGCTGTCAGTTAACGCGGCAGGCAGCTGTGGCCGCGGCGCGCCTGTGTGCTCCCTTCCTTATATTCCATACATGCTTTCCTATCCAGGTAGCATGCATGATGTAGGAACTCCCGATATACACAAGAAGCAAATCTATGAAACACCGTCACGAAATGTTATTATATAATAACTATTCCATGAAATTTTAATTGACAGAGTCGTACATAACTTACCTATTAAATTAAACCCTGAGCTTAAAGCGTGAAATCCTATTAATTAACGAACGCACCGTGTCATTTTGATTTACACCCCGGTTTATGAAGGCACCTAAGAAAACCGAGTTTCCCTGGACAGTCGGTGTCCCAACCTCATTAGTTGATATATTCGACTTGGAAAGCAAAATTTATAATAGAAAAAACCTATAAGTCACTGCCCACATTCGGGACAGATTAAAATCTTTTTAAACACCGGCTAATTCTTGTGCGCCTACGCATCTTTAAACTCGAACGCCGAAATATGAACACCCTGGTTTGCTGTCTTAAAAAAATATAAAGTTGTATGTGGAAGTTCCGTAATTAGCATAAGTTTGTTAGTATGGAATCGGTTTTTCCATTTGTGGGGGACACTAATTCGACATATTATCTATTTTATGATATGTATTTTAGTGTGTCCGGCATTGTATTGACCATAACTCAATACTCTTTATTACCAGATACACACATAAACTTGACTGGCACGCCTCTGTCGGTATCTGATGTCTCATCAGATACTTACTAAAACAACTTTTATAAACGTTAAATAAAATAAAATGAGACAATTTAGTGTATAACTTACATTATTATATAACCGTGGCTAAACCGTTATCTATACGTAAGATACCTGTGGCTCAATCTTATATCATATCCACTTAATATTGATAAATAATGTTAAATATTTGTTCCTGATATAACCAATACTTATGTAAATTAAGTTTTATTTGTCCACTTTATCAGACAATTTATGAATACCTAACTGATAAATAATTTACTCTATTCTCTTCTCCCACAAATTCCTCCACCAAAAATATTTGAATATTGGCATTCGGAAAACCAGTGAAAAAAAAAAAAAAATTTTTGTTAGAACAATCTGTGGGAGAAAAATTTTACAACAAAACATTCGACAGCCAAGAACTTAAAACGAGTTTTCCTAAAATAGATGTCATCATCTGCCTAGCCTCTTCCCAACTATGTTGGGGTTGGCTTCCAGTCTAATCAGATAGCTGAATACCAGTATTTTACATGGAGCGACTGGCTATCTGACCTCCACAACCCAGTAACTGGGTAATACCCCTTGGTAAGACGTTGTCAGTCTTTCGGGCTTCTGACGACCCGTAACGACTGTCAAGGATCCACGAATGACAACCGGGACATAAAATAAATATTCAACTAAATAAAATATAACTATATCATAATAAAAAGACAAAATACTATCTCGTAAAATGTTCTAAAAGAAAACAATTTATTTTATCCACAAGGCATTTATTTCGAACATTCATGTTTTCACGGGAAGTGGGCGTTGTTTCCTAATTAGGGCTTAAAATAATAGATAATTAAAAAGTTGTCCAGTATTATTTCTTATCTATAAAATATTCAACAGGTGTGTGGCAACAAAGGGAAGATACTCTACTAAATTAATTTAAGCTATGTACTCAAAGACGCGTGTACGCAGGTAAAAAACTGCCTCTATTTAAAATGTAGTCGAGAATTCTTTCAATAGCTTAGTTAGTAAAGTGTTTAATGAAACTAGAATTTTAAAAGCCTGTTGAATATTGCAAGGAGGTATTATTTTCAGCTGCTTTCCGCAAATTAATTGTATAACTTAATTAACCTCATTAGAACTGTGTCTTACATTTTCTGTAGAAGAGGCAAAAACTTTGGAATTGCTTATAAATATTATATAAAAAAATCATCAATAAATTGCAATAGTAGGGATTTTTCATTAAGCAAGCTTTTTACCTACTAAACTCACTACTAACTACGTATGGACTGCTTAGGTCTGAAATAAAGATATATATTTTTTTTTTTTTTTTTTTTTTTTTAAACAATAATATAGCATTAAACATAACTTATTAAGTGAAACAAAGATGCTTAATGGAATTATAAGTGAACATCAAACTAAAGTGAGTTTAAAATGAGTTGCAAAATCCATTAAAATTTGACCCCTAGAAAGTGATGGCCCTAGTGTTCACCTTATGGTATCTGTTTTCTATAACCAGCTTAGCCCCAGGCTTTGGCCTGGCCGTATGAAGGAGGGCTGGGCTGTATTGTTTATTATCCATTTCCTTTACTCCTGACGGGTTAATAACGTTCGACTCTCGGTTACCGGTCTTAATATCTGTAAGTGGTGTATGTAACAGTGAAAATTTTAATAAAATCTGTTTAAAAGTCTTTGTGTGATTTCATATCATACAAAGAATCGTAAGAAATAAAAAATTTGGTAGTAGCTTGTTTTTCCAAAATAACATCTTCGAATTTTTTAAAGTGTTGTTTGGATTTCTAATGGAGCAGAGCTAATGCGATGTTTATCAAAATACCTGTTGTATACCACGTAAGAAAATAAATTATATTATCGGATCAATCTATTACCTATATTATCTAATGAATCTATTGATTCTAATATATTGATAAATTCATTATGATTCAGTATGATTCAACGAAGTAATCAAATGTTAAGTTTATTACTCATGAGTCAAAACTCTTAATAACGCAGAAATGTCTTGAGTTATATCTAATAATCAATTAGTTTATTATTATTTAATATTTGTAAATATATCGGAACATTATCATATAAATTGGATGCTGTAAATATATTATATTCTTAGGAGCTTTCCGTTTTCCGTTATATAAACTTTGCTACTTGTCCATATATAGATAACTCATTGAATATTCGATTAACAAGTCAAATTGCAAGGTTAAGTGTAATTTATTACACATATACTGATTCATGCTGGTACCCACTTCTTCAGCTTATCTTTGTTTTTTCTTTGATGCCTAATGTATAGACCTGTTTCAAAATTCTAGGCATCAACCTAACCTATTGTTTGACTTACGAATTACAAATGAACAGTAGGTATGGGACACCATTAATCATAGACTCTTTCAATGAACTGATGAAATTGTCCACTGGTACGGTATATGTGACCAACTTTTAAAGTTCCATTAAATTAATAGTTGCCTTATGATGGTGGCAATTCTTCAAGTTATTTAAGGGGGAAGCGCTAAGGAAGCTGAAGGAAGAAATTCTAATTTTCTTAAGATTTTTGCAATTTGCTGGTGAGGGTCAGGTTGTATTTTGATTAAAATATAATTCGTGACCGTAACAAATATATATTTATATAATTGTGTATTTACAAAATTATAATCATGAGAATCAGGAATACAACTCCTTTAGTTATTATAATCTTAAAATGTAAAGATTTCATGAAATACTCATTCAACTGTACTTAGAGAGTTACCTATATTGATGATTTTTATGAAAAAAAAAAATCGATTAATAAATATATGATACGGCCGCGAATCATATTTAGATTAACATACAACCTAACCTAACCGAAATTGATTCATACACAATGTACACCCACACTATTATACACACTCTCGCAGACACTCTCTCACACTATTACACACACTCACACACACTCAAAACCCACTCGCATACATCGCACAAGTGCGCCCCTTTTTGTATTTTCCTTTTATTTCATTATTTTGTTTTTAATTGCATACACTGTATAATTGTTAGGTGGAAGAGCGGAGTCACCTAACACAAGTATCTTCTTGCTTAAAAGGTGATCTCCAAACCACGCATGTTAATTAACACTTTATGTAACTGAAATAAACATTTTTGATTAAAAAAAAAAATTTGAACCTGATACCAGTGTTGCCAACCCCAAGAATCTAAAAAACAACAGCTCACCAATAAAAAACTGGAGAAAACAGTAGGTAAAGTAAAAAAGGCAGATTTCATACTTTCCTCATATAATTAAAACAATCACCTTCTTTTAAACCAGGACTCACATACATTGTTATATTATAATATTGATCACAACATAATAAAAAACAAAAATCAAAGTAAAATTATTTTCCACTTTCATCCTCAATTGCCTCATCTTCACTATTTACAGACTCATTTTCCTTTTTTAAATTATATATATTTTTGTGCAATTTCTTCATGTGTCTTTCTGTGGCTTCAAATGAGTAGCAATCGGTTATTACATAATGGTGATCAAAAAATATTTGCAAAGTGTAAATAGGTGGCGCTGAACGCTAATTGAAAAACAGTAAAAATTTGGAACGAATCAGGAAATAGGGGCATCAATGTGAAAACAGCAAATGTACTGTTAAAACAGTAGGGTTGGTAATACTGCCTGATACTGAACTACAGATTGCAAAAAATTGAATTTCGCGGGCTATTCTGACGCTTTCACCTTAATACAGTCAGTTCATTTTATCTTCGAAGTCTTCGAAGACAAAATAGAAGCGGATTATAGTCTGGTGTTAAAACTATGGCTACAAAACAGTTATAGAAGATTTCAATATAGAGCTTAAGTTGTGACAGTTCTCTAGCCCATCGCCCACGCTCACAAACTGTCTCGTTCCTCTCAATTGACTCTTACAATTTGCGCGGGAAGATAACCAATGTACCTACTTCTTGTTTTTGTTCCTATCCAATACCTACATAGGTATATCATATTTAAAACTTCGTAGGTCGAACAAAAATAAAGATTGCACATATACGGTACATTGAATCAAAATCAAATTACAAAAACAATTATATTAATATCACACCAACATGTATCTTAACAAAATTAACTGTTATATACATAAATTTGACACTTTCGTTTATAATATTCGAATTAGAATCAAGCATAAACGTTTGCCTGAAGATACGACCTAAACATCTAATGTAGAGACCGGTTAAGCGACCGCCGAGCCCAAAGAAATCATCGGGGACACTTTATAAATTCTGAATAAACCGATTATGCAAAGCGCTATGCGAACATTGATAAAACAAGGAACAAATAATAAGGGCTTGTGATCGAACCCCGAAGCGATTTCGGTAACTTCCTGTTTGGGGAAACACTGGAAATGAGGTTTGCACGTGAAGAATCATCGCCTCAAAATAGACACATTAGTCAACTTCTGAATATAGTTCTCTTCATGTAGATATGCCGTTTTGAATAGCTTGATTCTGTCTATAACTGTTGTGGTATAACAATTTTAATTTAAAACTAAGTAGTCTGCAAAGACAATTTTTATTCTAATGTTCCCCAAGAATTCTTTATTGTGTCATCTCAAAAAATCAACAAAGACAAGTGACATCCCGAAGGCACTTGTATAAAAGAGCATTTAAAAAGAGAAATTTCATTTACTCATGGGGTGCCCAGTTTTTACGGTGTTGCTCAGAATCCTTTGCCCTGGCGACATTTCAATAGAGACTAAAAAATAAACAATAGAAATAAAAACTTGTAAGGCTAAAGAGGAAGGCCGGACGACGCTAAATGAAAGAAGTTTGTAAAAAAGTTTGACACATTTTTAGAAACATCAGGCACAAATGCTCGGTCGCGAGGACCGATCGTAAATTTTCTGTAGCGTCAGAATGAAAAAGGGGACATCATTGTTGAAAATTTTCGAACGCATTCTGTGATTTCGTATGTAATCGAGTCGCTTTGCATGACAATAATAACCGCGTTACTTGTTTGTGTTCGCGTTTTCACGTCATTTATTTAGTCTACATGATAAAGCATTCCATTAATTTCAACTACTTTTAAATTTTCATCAATTAAACATTTTATCGCGAATTCTTTAATTACTTTTTAGGCCAACTTTCTATTAACTAGGACAATAACATGAGTCATGAATTCATGACGCAAGTAAATATTATTTTGGCTTCCATGTAGGTACAACGAAACACCCTCAATCAATGTGATCTATTCAATTCCACCCCAAATATTTGGAGAGAGGATATATTTATTCTGGATCCCGAGATTTCCCCGTGATTTCTTTTGGCAATCAGATGTTGGATATTGCAAGTGGTTCTCTTCCCCCCGATATATTTCCTGTACGGATAAGAGGAGTGAGCTTCTTTCAACAGAAGCACGATAAGAATTTCATTTCCTCGAGGCTGTAAGAGCTTCGCTATCTAAGGAAGTCGCTGACAAAAATACCTAAGTGATAAAAGCTGAATTCAGTACAGGTGTTGGCAATATCGTGAGCGCCTTTTATTTTGTTGTTGAGGTTAGAGCGAAGCACATATGTAAGTGTTCATACATAGAGTACTCACGTACAAGCTTTCAGCGAAAGCGTGAAGCGTGACTCCACCGCACACAACCAGAATTTACTAAAATGATAATGAAAAATGTTCGATAAAAACAAAACAGTACGATTTCGGGGAATAACAAAACGATTCGGATGGAGGTTTGATTTTATGAATTCCCAAAGCTAGGTCTGAACTTTTGTTTCGGTCCTTTGATAAAAAAAGTAATTCGACCCTCCGATGTGGGTGAGCTATATTGAACTTTGACTTGTTTGAGATAAGGGCGGTTATCGATTGATGGGGTGATTTCAATATGGTTTGATTTCGCTTTAAGGTCTGAGGATCGGGATGACATCTTTTATCGCGATGCATTCCGCTCGACGGTCTTTAAAGAGTTTGTTTTAAGCCGCTATGTTTGTATTTCTAACAAATTTAATATTTTTGTTGCCATTACTTAAACGTAGTTTTGTAGAATACATTAACTCGTTAAAATCATGAAGTTGTTAAGGGTTTATCTAATTAGAATAGTGTAAAAAGTCATAGTTTAGAAATGAGCAAACTTCAAAGATGTTATAAACTTAAAGGTGGGAAGGTAAGTACGTTATCTAAAAGCACAAACTGAAAAATATAAGACTTCAGAATAAGTTTTTAAACTTTAAGTATAAATTTAAGAGGAAGTAAATCAGAATATGTAGTTTAAAACTTGATTGATACTTACAATCAACATAAATCCTTATAAAATCTCGATCGGATCACTTAATTGCATTTGCGATGACACTAGCACACCAATAAACAATCTTCAATATCACTATCAAAAACACCAAGACGAATTAAATTCATCAAAGTTTCTTGTTGGACCACAATAAATAAAAAATAAACAATAATTAATTATTGCTATTATCTTGAACTTGGACCGATAAAGTTCGTATTAAATTATTAGGCGCGTATCGGACTGCGCTCACTACTACGATACGTATGGCCTATACAAATCCTTATTTACAACTGACACTGTTGTCCATACTATAACAGAGTCGTGTTCTGTGCTCACATAGAACGGAGAAGGCATCTGCCCGACATTACACAAAACCTATGCTACGATAAAACACCGCATCAACCGATCCAGAATATTTCTACACAACTTCACGACCCCAGCATACAAGCTCGACTGTAAAAAAAAAGTCACGAGGTAGGGGAAAAATTTCGTAAGCCATTATCCGACTATACAAAAGTTTTGACACGAACACTTTGCGCTTGGGCACAGTCTATTTTAGTGAGGTGCGAGACGGGTATATTTTGAGGGCGACTAATCGCGGCGCGTGCGACTGAGATAGATAGATGAATGTGTGTCGCATTTGAATAAAGTTTAGGGGGACCAAAGAAT
Organism: Dryobota labecula; assembly: GCA_947523025.1. Taxonomy (NCBI): domain Eukaryota; kingdom Metazoa; phylum Arthropoda; class Insecta; order Lepidoptera; family Noctuidae; genus Dryobota; species Dryobota labecula. The sequence goes on along the minus strand of OX383293.1, from coordinate 17,123,660 downwards.
CGTGAGCTGCGGGACGCCGAGTAGGTGGTGATAAAGCATTCGTAGCGAGCTCGTTCCCAAATCGAATACGATGAGTAATAATATTTAAAAAGCAAGATTTGTTACCTGTCGACCGCCGGGAGATAATGCCCGATGTTTTTTGGGAGAAAAATACAATTAACTAGCCAGAGACCATAAATCATTTTGTTGTACTGATCCATGCGCAGGCTCAGGTTGTACAATTATGCCTTTACAGAAAAAAGGAAAGGTGACGCTAATAGAAATCCATGGCGGGATTTTTTAGTCGGGCGAGTGAATAGAACAGATAATTAGGGCATTAACCGCAGCCAGGTCTGAAAAGAAAACGCAATTTGGCGTGAGAGAAAAAACTTTTTGAGTAGGCTCTGATGTGCATTCTGGAGCTACAATATTTGGATTAGCTACATCCGCAAATAATTTTTTGTTCCTTCAACCTTTGTAAATCTGATATGATTTCACCTTATATAATCGATAGGAGGAACCAGCTCGCTACGTTTAAAAAATGAATTACAAAAACCGCGGCCGTATCCGATCAATTCATTGTTTTAAACAACAATTTAATGAATCTCTCACCAAAATTACTGGCATCGTGCGTAAATTTAAAAGCTTTTAAGTTTCGCTGCAATAAAAGGTGAACACTCAATCATGGTAAATTTTAAAATTGCGACCTGCCTCAAGCATCAATTACGACGTGGGACTCGGGCACCTCGAATATCGCGAGTGCACCAATCGCTCGCGTTCGAAAATTGCTCGACAAGACCTCTTGGAAATTGTCGGGCAAGCGCTTTCAGAATTGCGGAGCCGACCGACAAATCGGGACCCGAACAACGCAAATTATGGACGCGACTGTGAATCGAGCCGAGTCGAAAATTGCGCTGCAAGTCTGCGATCGGGAGGTCGTGCGCGCCCTAATGAAGACGTTAAGCTAAATCGTGGCCGCTCTTATAGAATGTTATTGTGTTTATATTGATTTTTATGACAACATCATTTTATGAAGGTGGCGCTTAGCTTGGCAAGCTGGTTCGTCCATGGTACTCTCAGTCGTACCGGAATTTATCCAAACGCCAATATTACTGAAACCTTGTAGTCAAAGTTAAGGCCAGAAAATATAAGCTAATCCCGCACTACATAAAATATGGAGTGAAATAAATTTCAACACATACAAAAAGCAGTGTCACAATAATCAACACAGGCAATTTAATTTAAGCGACATAAACACGAGGCTATCTGGCACTGGCATCGATATTAAGGGTGTGCTAAATGACAAACTGCGGCCGAGAGAGAAATGCTTTAAAACGGTGTAATTTTTACTGTTTATCTCGGGATCTGGAAGGAGATTTCACATTAAAAATACCACCGATGAGTGTTTAACATACTCAGAGTGGATGCGAGCGAATTAAGCTCATCTACATACTAAAGTAAAAGACGCATAAGTCGGCGATTCGCTTCGCGGTTGCGCGTAGCGCATTGATTAAAGGCTTTCGCTATACACGCTCTGAATGTTTGCTGGATCTTTTTTAAATTAATGCTTGCACCGTTTTGTATATTAATTTTGATACTTGTATTATAATTTGGTGAAATGTTCCAAAATGAATTATTAGCTCGCGAAATTAAATCTAACAACATGTTTGAACGCTACCGGATACAACTGTAACATGTAATTTGTGGTCATCCAAACAAAACTACTGTTTCTGATTACTATTTGTTCCGCATTTATTTTGGTAATGAAAAATTAAAGATATCATCTTACTACGAATTACTTTCATGCTGACGTCATTAAAAAAGTAATTTAATAAAGTTGATTGAACCAAGATTTAACGTTGGTAACATATTATTAAGTCATAAAAACAGAAGTTTGATTTACACCCGAGAATTAATTAATGCTTGTATGCGATTGCGACATCTTTATCGTACCCATGAGAACAGCAACGTTTACATTAAATATTATGAGTGGCGACGAAATTGAGTCTGTACTTAATTCAGTAAAAGGATGTCCATTATCCAGATCCTCGCAATTGAGATAAAAAAAAACCGGCCAAGTGCGTATCACACCACGCATAATGAAGGGTTCCATCGTTGGGATGAATTTATCCCAAGAACAAACTTAACATTGTAATTGAAATACATGGTCTCCCAAACATTACAACTGCAAATTTATGTTGGTTGACTATTACTCGTTATCCTGTAAAGCCTGTAAAGCCAAAATCTGTGATACTTTGGGGTTTATTTATAAACGTTGCTTAAAGTTAAGTAATGATTAGCGACTGTATAACCATACATTTTTCACGTTTGAACGTCACTTAACTTTAAGCAACGTTTATAAATAAACCCCTTTACCTATTAACTTCGTTCGTCATGTAGATTGTTTTTTTTTATATTTTTTATCTAGGGCATCTCAGGGTTGAGACTTTTTAACCGGACTTTCCTGTGGTTGCCTTAAGCTCCTAAAAACTTAAAGCCTCCAGCCAGGGCGTAAAACTTATAAACTAAACGACTGCGCGCTAAGGGCACCCCCTGTGGGGTACGAACCTCGGCTTAGGCAGAGTCGGAGGGAGGACGGCAAGGGACCGACGGTGACTGGATAAAATCAGGGTTAGGATTATTATCAGGGGAATTTAAAGCTACAGGCTCAGGTACGGCGTGGGCTGGCGCTTTGTCGAGCAAGGGTCGGGGAGGAGATTGTTTCTACACAACCATGCGCAAAAAGTGCGCTTCTATGGTGCACAGGGTGTGGAGCAGCTTCAACAGTATGCTAAGTATGATTTCAAGTCGCTTAGACTGTGTTTTCGAGGGTCACTGTTGTGCCATCTCACATGGGTTGCCACAGCGGTGATCCACTACTATTTGTTTGTTTTTGTGAAGTCTCAGTTGTTACTAATATAGTTTTAAGTCTTACTAATCATTTTTGAGTCTTGATACTTGAATAAATATTATTCTATTCTATATACAGGGTCATTGGTAAAACACTAAAAACCTCTCAGGACTATATAACTAACACCATAAACAACAAATTTTCTTCTATGACTTTTAATAATTCAGCAAAATTGTATTTATCATTTTTATTTTATTTTTTATTCTACGATGGGTTTGCTCTTGACTCTAGTCTAGGTCAGAGGTGACAGTGATAAAGTCGACGATGGGGTGAGCTTACCCAGAAGAAGAAATTCTCATTTTAAATTCATTAGGCTTGTATGCGTTCGGAAACACAGACGCAGGCAGAGAGTTCCACTCCTTTGCTGTGCGCATTATAAAAGGCGTTTGAAAACGCTTAGTGCGAGATGGTGGAATATCAACTAGGTAGGGGTGGTAACTTGCAGTGTGTCTAGATGTCCGATGGTAGAGCGGGTCCGGTGGAATGAGGTCGTGGAGTTCATGGGCACACTCGCCGAAGTACAATCTGTAGCAAACCAAGCAGGCAAAAAAAAAAGTTCAACGCTCTAAATGTTACGAACTCTATGCCTAACAAAACAAACTGCCATGTCTAGTGCAAAAGGCAGTGGCGACAGTGCACGGGAGGAGCAGGTACCTACAACAAAATACAGAACTGAAATGTTTTGGACAGAACAACAAAATCTTAATGACTTGTTTTTGGTAAATGTATATTATTATGTTTTGTAAAAAGTCATAGAACAAAAGGTTTATGATCAGAGTGTCTAACTTTCAATTAGTCTACGAAGCAAAATGCCTAAAATTAATGTCTACACAGCAAATTGCATAAACTGTAAATCGCCTAGAGATCAAAATGTTTAACAAGCTAAATGCGTAAAATGCAATAATTTCTATGTAGTCCAGAAGGTTAAAATAAACTCACACTAGGACTTCTGAACTGTAGGTTAGGTTAGGTTAGAACTGTGACCACACAACGCCAGATACGGTACTCCCTTTCTTCTCCTAAATTATTAGACATATTCCAAGGTAGGCATTTTGGTTCATAGAATAAGGTTTAGTTCAAATACTAAAACATATTGCAAGGTAGGCACTGTGCTTCCTAGTCAATATAAGGTTTAGGCAATACTTGGCATAGACGTTTTGATTTCTAGTCAGCGTGATCATAAAGGGAACAAAAGTTGTTGTTTATGATGTTAGTAATAACTTTTTTTTTTGTTCCAGTCCTACAAGGTTATTAGTGTTTTTCCTAATAACCCTGTATAACTACTACAGCCATAACTTTTTTCATATATCCAAGAACAACCATTTAGCTGGCAGGGGGGGGGGGGTGGATACTCGACTGTATCAGAAATTTGCACTTTAAAGCTTTTATCCAAAGATATGTCGCGATGGCCCGTTGGTTAAGGCTTCGCCTCTCATGCATGAGTTTGTGGGTTCAAGTCCGGGCAAGTACCAATGTGACTTTTTCAATTCATAATATGTACTTTCTGAGTTTATCTTGGACATTACTGACATCGGTGAAGGACAAGCATCGTGAGGAAACCTGGACTTATAGTTAATATAAGTCTGAAATCGCCAACCCGTCTTGAGCAAGCGTGGTGAATGCTCGTGCCTTCTCTGTATGAGAAGAGGCTTTTGCCCAACAGTGGGACAGTTATAGGCTGGTATTATTATTATTTTATTATCCAAAGATACCCCACATCATGGGATAGACGAGAAAAAAAATACCATCCCCACTTTACGTGTAGGGGGGTAGGTACCCTATAAAAATATTATTTTAACATTTTGTCGGCGCACAGTGTTCCATTTGACCAAAAAAAAAATCCTCTGCTGTTTATGATATTTATCGATCAAGGGATGCATTTATAATGCACGAGTAAAACACCCACGTGTCCATTTCAAATACTTTTTTTTAATCTCGAAGTTTAGGTGATATTTTCATTAATAAAATTAAAATAAATTCTGAAAACGTAACTGTCCAAGATATTTATTTTATATAAATATAATCTGATAAAGCATTTTTAGGCGCATATTTTTCAGTTTTTATTTTTGGAAAATCACCTCCGGATACCGAGTAATATTTATTTTTCAGATTTTCGTTTTAATTTTTTTTTTCTCCCTTAAACTCAAAAGTGCGACTTGACACTGGCACAAAAATATTGCTGGTAACAAAACCTATCACTAATTAAAAAAAAAAAACACGTTGCACTGAACACTGTGCGGCGTGATTAATGTGTTTATCCATGCCAAATTACAGCTTTCTAGTACTAAGAGTCTTTAGGCTATCCCGCGGACAGACAGACAGACGGACATGGCGAAACTATAAGGGTTTCTTGTTGTCTACGGAACCCTAAAAATGTAACCACTTTTACAAGACTGGCAAATAAAAATCAAACAACGCACTCAATATCTCTCAGTAGGCTGTATACTAAAGTATACATATGGTTTATAAGGCCCAGCGGTATAATCGATTGAACACACCTCTTGATGAAGATATTACGGCGGGCTCGGTCAAGCTTTATTTCTGGACCGGTATGCATAACCTACACGTTTAGATGCCTACCTGTAGGTACCGCGAAGTACCGCCGGTATTGTTAGGTCACGGGTAAAAGCTCTTATATTGAAACGCAATCGGTATTAGTATGTTTATTTAGTTGTTCCTTTGAGGTTTACGAGTATAATTAGTTATTTGCAATGTCCATTTGTGAGATAGGGAATTGAATTTAAGTACGGAATATCTGTAATGTTTTGTTTATAATGCCGTAGCACTTAGCAAGTTTGTCTTTTTTTAATTACTACGCTCTCAAAACGATGAAGGAAAATATTGTGAGGAAACCGGCATGTCCTAGTTTAACCGCATCTGTGGTCAAGTGGTAAAACCACCTGTCTCAGATCCAGAGGTCCCAGGTTCGATTCCCAGCGGGGGCAAAAATTTCTGCTCGGTTTGGTTGGTGGTAGGGCTTGTTCTAAGTCCGCCTGGCTAGCTACCACCATCTTATCTAAGTCTGTCGCCAAAACAACAATGTTAACAGCATTTGTTGTGTTCCGGCATTTAGAGGTAAGATAGCCAATTCCTCTGTGGTTGAGGATTCCGGGTGAAGCTCGCTTCCATCTTCGGCCTTATCATCACTTACCATCAGGTGAGATAAAGGCCAAGAGCTTCCCCGTCGTATGTAAAAAAAAAGGAACCAAAAATTCGAAGACATGTGATATCTACCATCTCGCACTGAGCCCGCGTGGTAGATTACAGCCTAGAGGCAGTCCTCTCACAGAGAGGAGTCCTGTGTCCCAGCATTATATTTCCAGCATTATAGGCTGATTATGCTTGTTTTAATTTATATTTAAGCACATGTTACTTAAAAAATAACAATGGCTGTGCTGGGTCGGCTGCTGCAGGTGCAGAAAACCTCAAACGGCGCAAATATAACAACCTTATTGGGAGCTATATGTTTGAGCCGTTTGGGGTTAAAACTCTAGGACCATGGGGTCCGAGTGCCCACTTAGTTTTTCGAGACATCGTTAAGCGGTTAGTCGACTCTTCACGTGACCAGAGGGCTGGCCTATTTCTTGGCCAAAGAGTCAGCATTGCCATACAACGTGCCAATGCTGCCAGCCTTTTGGGCACTTTTCCTGTTGACCGCGATGCCGACGAAGTTTTTGATGCCCTTTGATTCTTTCCCCTCCCTTTTTTATATACTTGTACATATTATTATTACTTAAAAATTAATTAACTATAAATAAATATATAATAATAATTAAAAAAATAACAATTAAGTTCACCATAGCACTTTAATGTCCTTGATTCTGCTTAAAAGTTTTTCGTTCAAGATTTTCCACTGTGTCAAAAAGCAGCCCAAAAAAAAGTAAACGCGAGTTTTCGCAAAGAAAATATATAGCGAGCGATACTTCATAATAACTACAATATTTCTCGGGAGACCCATTAATCCCACCACCTAATATTTCAGAAGCCAATAAGCCACCCAACCCTCGGACGCCACTGTAATCTAAACGACCTTTTTTAAAACTAATAAAAGAGCTCGTTCGAAATAGCCACCGAAAATTTTCAAGAGCTCGAATACTGCGCTTATCTTCGGTAAACAAGAGCCATGCACCAACTGGCTAATGATAGACATCAATCAAGTTCGTCAGTGTAAATACTTTGGGAGCCGAATGCGTTTATTTTAAGGCATTTTGATAGCGTTATGTTATGATTTATCAATGTCTACAATAAACTGTTGAGAAGAATTCCTGCGCGCATTTTTAGGAGAGGTTTGTTGCGTGGTGGTGGTAGTGGTTTGTGCCAACCTCCATAAAAAAAACGTGATTTTACGTATGTACGTAGGTATGTGGCCAGCTACACAAAACTGTCAAATTTCTCCAAACGATTTTAAACTTTAAAATGTTTATGATTAAATTCAAAATCGAACGAGAAAATTTGACAGTTTCTGGTAACTTGATGTGCTGACCACCGTACCTATTTGTTAGTCTTGGAATATTTCCGGTGTTTTTCTATGTTTGATTGAGGTAGATAATTTTTCAATATATCCTAGGCGTTAAGCTAACGATAAAGTTTCCACAGCTTGGAAAAATTATTTCATAATTTTTTTCTTATTTTCTCTGTAAATCCCATCGATCTTTCAACAAGTTTCCCTAAACATATCTTTACACGAACTGCGAGGTGTTTGCGTAACACTAACAGTAGCAATTGGTTTTGATAGTTCAACAACATTCATTGCGTTATTTATGTGGTTGAGCAGACAATTTTTTCGAACTTATGAAGCAATGGATTACCAATATCCTTCAAAATTATTCAGATTGTGTCGGCAGTGTGTCTTAATTAAGGAACTAGTTTTACTTTCTACTGTAGGAACCTATAATAATAATAATAATAACCCCCACCGCCCTATCTCTACGTTAACGTCGTGGTGGGGCTTGCGCGCTCCAAACTCTAGGTCTGTGCCGGAGAGTTTACTTTCCCGGAACATGTCTAGGGTGAGGAGCCAGATCAAGAGAGATACAGAAACCCGCAGGGCATCATGTGGCGAGCTGTTGGGCAGTTGCGACCCTACGGACCCTATCTCCCGGGAGAAGTCATGTTCCTCATCTCTGGCTTGCCTTTATTGGCCGGCTGGAGTGAACACTGATGAGGAACTGAGCTACCACCTCATTTTTGCCTTTATTGGCCGGCTTGAGTGGAGATTCGCAAGAGCAAACGTGCTTGGAGGAAGGAATTATTCCAGTAAGTGCTTGTAGGAATCTTGACCATCTTACGGGCTCTGGGATTGTTCTGAGAGCCGTGTAATACCTCTCCACTCCTCGAGCACCTCAGGATATGTTGCCCCCTTGTTACTACGTCACTATGTGCTAGCGACCGTTTTCGGGGGCCCATTATTGAGTGTGCAAGTCACCCCCCGCCATTTTATCTGTGTATAATAAAACATTGATCAGGCAGGGGCCATAGTGCTTCAAAAGTTTTAGGTAACCAGTCCATTTTAACCACCCAAACCCATAGTCCAATATCTTTGGTTCCATATCCTGCAACAGTCCTACACCAACCGGGGGTTGTCCTTGGGTGCACTTGCATAGTGCGTACTAAGGATAATCGTCGGTTAGTACCTCATTTAATTAAAAAGCGTTTAACGGGCCTCTGCGAGTTGGCTTCGGCCCCTCGTACGCCTTCCAAAGGTCCGGACCCCAGGGTCCCGAGATATGTAACTAAATAAAAATTATAATAATACATTTCATTACAAGCGTGTAACGGGCCTCTGCGACTTGGCTTCGGCCCCTCGTACGCCTTCCAAAAGCCCTCCCAAGGACCCAGAGCGATGTCAAAAAAAAAAATCTTTATTGGCATTAAAAATGTGTACAAACAAAGTGAAAGCCCTGACTCCTGCGCTAGATAAAACACCTGTGTTACAGGAGCCAGTGTTTTCTCCCAATTAGTAGGTTCTGGATTTTATTCAATAAACATACATCGCTTGAATTTACTTTACGACAAACACACAATTAAAATAGACACAATTTAAATAGCAAAATAGTAGAACTATTAAAATAATTAAAATAATTATTAAATACATGATAAAAAGAGATGTAAAAATTATTCATTTGATTTATGATATTTTCTTGCTACTGTAGGAACCTACATACATACTTTATGTTTGTGTCTTTCCATACACATTTCCGTTCGATTAAAACACAATCATTCAGTACATTCATTGAGATATAACTTTTATAATAACACGGGGAACTGGCCCCGCGGTGTTGCAATGGCTTTATAATTCTGCACTGATTACAAAGGGGAGCCGGCGGCCGCAATTTCGTCTTGTACCGATCGTGCTGTACATAAATTATCAGTTATTGATGAAGACATTAAGCTTACGTACCCGTACCTACAACAATTATTGAATGTCGGATTTTTGGTTGCAGGCGCAGGGTTGAGTGGAAATTCGCTACGCTGTAATGAGAGGCAGATAAAGGATACGCAAATTAATCATTTTGTACGTTCTAAGAAAAGTTTAACTTAAAATATTTTTTAAATCTTAAAATTATTTACAAGATTTAAAATAAGTTTCAAAAATTTAAGTTACAAACTGTTCTTCGAATGTTTCTAAGGAATTTAGACGAGCAGATTTGAGATCTGAATCTGTGGTTTGACTTTATAAACCTGAACACAATATAAGATAAAATCACGATTAGGAGGTACCTACGCTTTCCGGATGTTGGTAACATATTTAGAGCTTACATATCATGTCAAACAATCTCACATCTAGAACAGGTATTACCCAACTTTTTTATCTTAAAATTATAAAACCACAAACTACAAATAGGTAACTATGGACTGTATGAATTTAATCGTAATATTGTGCTGCAAATAATCTTAATTATATTATTATAATTAACTACCTATTTCACTGTTCTTAAAACTTATGTTAACCCCTTGACGGTAATATAATATTGTTAAGAAATCAGTTGTCCTAATAGTAATTGTAAGAACTCATGCAGTCATGCCGCACGTGATACAGGTCTATCCTAGTACAGGCATCATAACTTGTAATACCTACATTATTTCTATGATTAAGGTATACTGTATTTTTCCTATTTGTATTTTTGAATAAATTTCGTTATTATCTCCTTTATTCCAATAAATACATATAAATTCTATTTTTAAATATTAGAATATAAAAACATTTAAAAATATAAAAAATAATAGCCCACCGGTATTGGGAACAGGGTAAAGAAATTATTATTATTTCCTTAATTCCAATAAATACATATAAATTATATTTTTAAATATTAGAATATAAAAAATATAATAATAATAATAATATATTATTATTAAAAACTTAATTTAATTTTTAAAAACAACGTTGTGTCGACCACAAATCAACATCATCAAACAAACTCTTCTCAGCTTTTACAACCCGCTTATAGATTCAGGAAAAACAATAAGTTACACTTAGAATTGCAAAAGCATTGTTTATGAAACCGAGTAGCAACTTATTCCGGAGCATCGTCAACCCTACCGGTACTGGAGAAAGAACTGTTCGCTCTGACGCGACGAGGTCCGTTCAAACCCGTACGTGCCCCTAATGCACTATAAGGACAATCGGCATTTTCATTTCCGATTTATTCCGAACCCAACCGATGTTTTGCTGTCGCCTTTATTAATAAACGATTGTTTTCGCGTCAGCTTTTGCACTTCGCTGAATCAGTAATGAGAACAGGATTTTTAAAACCTCCATTTCTTACAACTTCATGATGGCGACAACCAGTTCCACCTAATTCCGATGTTAATTGCACGAAGCACGAGCAAATAAGATTAATTATACTCCGTTTTGGCGCGATTATAAGTAATTAGTGAAACACTTTATGAAATTGGCTGAACCTTTCACGTGTCGTCCTACATAATTTTTTGTCAGTAGGTACTGCACGCAATTAGGTCCGTATTCTGTAACGTTTTATTCTTTAAAATATAATCGATACGATTGTAGTGAGAGACAGTGGAATGATTTATGGAACTCGCGCCTCGGCTTTAAATAATACATCGCCGTAAGCTTTCAACGTCTTAGAATGAAAGTCACGACTGTAATTTTAAAATGTCGATATGGTTGTTTGATGATTTTATTATTTGTTCACCATATTTCACGATCCCTCGTAAGCGTAACCGCAGTTGAATATTCTCAAGGATATTCGTTCTGGGTCCGCATTTTGAATACAATATTATGTGAAATCGAATTTATGTTTTTTAAATTTTGTCCTTGTTGAAGAGGGTATGTGATATATTAAGTTTATTAAAAAGCACACATGTCAAAAAATATAGTAATAAACAAATTGCGAGAAGGAGTTTAATTTCAAACTGTTTACAATGTATTTATTTATATATTATATGAAGTTATTATAATTTCAGTATAAAAGTACTGCTTAATTTGTTCCAGCAAACCTGCGAAAGGAGAATTGAAAAAGAAATATAGACAATACTGTGTGAGAAAAAGAGAAAAATGTAAATATATGAAGTCTTAAACTAAACAAATAAAACATAATATACATATATTTATATTTTTAAATCTAAAAAATATAAATATATGTATATTATGTTTTGTGTGACAAATTTTGTTTAAAGTCTGGATAGATTTCTTGTTCCTCTAAAAAACGACGTATAGATTTTTGTTTGTAACGAAAGAAGAAACTCGATTGACGAAACTCGATTTAAAATATGAAAACAATAAAGTAAATCAGCAGGAAAAATATTCATCATAAAGCAATAAACAACCTAAGTAATAAACAACAATTGCATAATCAGACATTAATATTGATAATCCTAAAACTTCATTGATTTTCAATGAGCTTCCACAAAGTATAAGGTATTAAGTTCGCAATTCATACTTCAAATCATGCAGACCTGCGATCAAGTTAAATGCGATTAGTCGTTAGTCATTCATACAATGTGAGACAAAATAATTAAATAATCCAGTAGGTGGCACTATCAAACTATAATCTAATACCTCTAAATAATCTAAGATCTATGCTGATAGCAATTAATTAAAGCAATAAATTATTACCTATTAAAACAAATCCATAAAAGCTACAGTAGATAGAAGAAATATTTGTTGCATTTGTATTTTTCAAAATAGATATCAGTTTTCGGTTTTCACATTGTTTAATGTGATTACCGAAACCTGATATCTGTTTTGCATAAAGTATATTGAGTAAAAATCACACAAAAGTAAGGATTATGACCCGTTTATTTTTACGCATACTAATGAAAGCGTAGAACACCTGCACGGATGTGACTTTGCACTTCGTTATTATATAGAATAGCCGTCATTTCCCATTTATCCACGTGTGTGTATAGCTGTCAATAAATAAATAAATTAATAATCGTCTTCCTATTTATAGTCTTCGTGTATAATAAGTGTATGATGTAACCTTGATTTCTTTCAGATCACCTAATCTTATTTATTTTTTGTCCCACTTCTGGGAAAACGCCTCCTCCATAAGTTTCCACTGTTCCTTGTGTGTTGCCTTCTCTGATCAACGTATCTAAGTCATCACGCCAGCGTTTCCATTTCATATCTCATTTATTTACCTCGTCTAAACAAAATGTGACCCTAAATTAAGTCGTATAATCGCCAGTCTGCACCCACAGTAAGATTGTTTACGAGCATCATTGTTTGCTCTGCTCTCCGTACTATTGTGGGCTGGATCCGCTATTATTTTATTGACTTCCTACCAACTGGTCGGTTTATTGTGCAGGTTAGTATACGCTGAATTGTTTGTTATTAAGCACCGAATCAGTTTGTTAATCGCCGCGGTTATTTGAGCTATTACGATGTTATATCAAAGGGAATGGTATTGTTGCTTATCAGGTTTTAATTTAGCATCTGTTTCAATTGTTTGATCTTGTTCTGATTGATGTTCAAATTTATGTGTGTTTTCTTCATCATCCTTAGCATTAATTATTCTAGCTTAACGGTTAGCTGTGCCTTTAATAATGTCCTTTACATTTAACGAGTTTCTTGAGTTACATAGAATAACCACATTTCCTTAAGAAAACCTGTTGATAGGTCTATTACTCATCTGATCTACAACTGTTGGGTAACTTATGCCTCTAAACACCTTATGCAAAACTTGACCTCCCTGCGAAAATCTAAGCAAATTGCTTTTAATACAGGCTCCTACTTGCACTATGATTTACTCAGCTTCCCTTCAATTTGTCAACAGCATGATGCCATATTTTTCAATAAACCAGGCATGTATTCTAAGCCTGATTTATAGTCACAACTAACTTAGATTCTAGTTTACCTACGAGTGCTGGGTCTCTACGATGTAATGAAAGATGTTTCACAGTCTTAGTTATTAATAGACTGTCACGGCAATTAATCGAATGCAATTTACTTGGGAATGAATAGCTGGTAGTGCGATATTAATTACTAGTTTTGAGCGGATCTTTGTAAGGCTACTGTATTAACACTTTTCGTGCTCAGAACAGGAAGTGGAAGGTGGAAAATAATGGTATAATCGTGTTTTTCCTTGAGCCTGCTGTTCATAATTTAAATGTTTTATTACCCGACTTTATTCATTTAAACAGGTTTATTACGAAAATATTGTTATTGCGTGGAGTTGTAGGTGTATATATATGGAAGATTTTTTTTTTATATGTAGGTACAGTCAGCCTCATAAAGGTGTAGGTACACCTACATCGAAAAGGACAAGAGTTCATTTAGTGGTCTTGTTAACTGTCAATTACTTAGCATAATAATCATTATCAGATCAGCCGAATGACGTCCACTGCTGGACATAAGCCTCCCCCTAATAGCCACGGTTGGCAGGCGGGTTGGCGATCGCAGTATGGTGTTAAAAACGCATAGAGAACGCTGCTGCCCATTCTCTAGTAAGTCCCTTAGTCGCCTTTTACGACACCCACGGGAGGAAATGGGGTGGTGCTATTCTTTACGTCTGGCACCACACGGAACTCCGACACCACACGGAATAATCAAAGCATAATAATCAGCCTATAATGTTCCCACTGCTGGGATACAGGCCTCCTCTCTTTGAGAGTAACTGAGAAAAGATCATGAACCCTCTCCCGGTTGACGCCAGCAGTCAGCTTCAACCCAGCGCTGCATAACATTTGCCTCACTGGACCATTACGCAGCGCCACCCCGACTTAATGGGGAAACTCAGCAGATAATTCCGACTACGAGAACTACGCGGCACCCGGTTCCGACTTACTGGAACCACAACTGGCCCTGGCAAACATCACAATATGCACTGACTCAGCTCAATATCGACCTCCGGTCTCTGAAGGGAAGTGATGTGGCGACATCATCATCATCTACATCGCCGCATGCGTCATAGAAATCTTGCATCGCGCAAGCAGAGTTTACCGCGCAACTGGCATATAATATACAACATCCCGACACAACTGTCGGGCAGTTGTCCACCAGATACAACACCCCTCTGGTTCAGACCAGAGATGGATTCCTCCCTTTTTTATAGAGGATGAGTGAACTACACCCTGTTTCGCATACCTGTATAAACTTAAACTTCCAAGGTGTATGTGTGATGTGCTATGGTCATCATGCTTTCAGAATAACTCTTATGATGTATCGAAGCTGCATTCAATAGAATCTTTTTTAGAATTACAAAAAATGTGGTTTAAAACATGTTTTTTTTTTTTAAGACAATAATCCTACAGGAAAATCCCAGTAAAACCGGTTTAATTTAGAGTGGGTTGAAGGTTTTTAAAAGTTTTATTAGCGCCCGCTATATTTGGCTAGAACTCATGAAATACTAGTTACGGAAGCAACAGCATCATAAAAGTCATCTTTATTCATTGGATTTAAAAAACGAAAATGCATCAAAATATAGGTAACAGGTCAGATAAATAACATAACATTGTTTGACTCCGCAACTATTTATGGCATAGACTACGCGTAACTTTACCACAAACTACTTTGAATTCTATCGTCATTATTCGGACAATGACATCGGAAGATGTTTTTTTTTTTTTGTCTTCTATAAACGGTATACCTTTTATCGCGAATCGGCATTTTCAACGACATCTCAAAAACCGGTTTTATATCAAATTTTTCGTTTTTTAATGAATGAAGAATGTTTGGATGACGATTGGGAATTTTCTATTCGATTTATCAGATAAATTTAATCGATGCGAATGGCGAACGAAAATCTATCGATGTTATCAGTGTTAACATAATAGAAAAGTGTATAGAAAAAGGGTTTCTAATCAAGTCGTTTCCGGTTATGTTAATTCGTTTTAATTTTAATTTTGCATAAGTAGCCATTAATAATGACAACATATGTAATAAATAACTGATTTTGTCATGATTCTTATTACTTATTTCAAGTTATTATTAGACATGTAAAGTGATTGAAGGGTTCTCGATGTCTTAACATTTACACGTTACTCTCATTTTAACCAATACTCAATACTTTTATTGCATTCCACATGTATTTTTAGGTGATAAACATTATAGGGAAAAAAAAAATCCGTATAGTCGTCAGTCAAATAATAAAAAATATTAGACACGTATTTTTTGCTTTATCATATTAACAAAAAAATTACTGATAAAACACATTAAAGTTCGGGAGTGGGGGCTCGATATATCACAATTCTAACAAACTACGTACGAGTATAAAATCTAGCACAGAGTGACGTCATGCCACATATGTATCGCCTTTATTTTTTGATTACGTAAAAAAAGAAAAATACGTATCCAATATTTTTTTATGAACTAATTGACGGATAAAAACAATTTTTTTGTCAACATCCCTATTACGTCATATGGTCGGGCACAGCAAAATAAGTGAGTTAGTTATCTAAATATGTTCTCATAGTTAATATATACCTAAGCTAAGCTAGGTTAATATGTACCCATAGCAAAATATAATAATTTTTTTGCGAAATTTAAATAATACTATGTATAAATAACATTTAAATAATTAAACTTTTTTTTTTTTTGGCGTGACTGTTTGCTGGGTTGGAAAATGATGTGATAAGGTAACGGTGTAGTTTAAAAGAAGATGTAGTGTCAAAAATTGAAAAGAGTATGCCTAGATGGTTTGGTCATGTTGAGAGGATGAATGAAAGGGTATTTACAAGGCAGATGTGAGTGGAAACGCCGCGCCGGGAGGGGACACCCTAGGAGAACATAAATAGTGACCTAATTGGTGATGTTCTTCAGAAAGGTCAGGTGCGTAGCACTCGCTACCGGCGTGCATGTATGACCAGATGTATGAATGTAAACGAAGCAAAAGGAGTATGTAAGGAGCATAGCAGGTGGCGCTTTATAGTTTCTGCCTACCCCCATGTGAAAAAGGCGTGAGTTTATGTATGTATGTATGTTTAAGTCCCAAATAATAGGGGGCGAGCCTATAATCATCAACCGGGCACAAGTCTAGATTCCAAGCTGCTACTGAGAAATTCTAGATAAAAAAACCTAATAATACAGTGCCCGACCCGGTAATCGAACCCAGGACCACTAGACCAACGAGGCAGTCAACAAAATACCGAACTTCAAAATACCTAAAGATACTATGAATAGCATACAATCATAATGACTAAAGCTCGGACATTCGGATGCATATTTACCTAAAGTAAATTTTTAGTTGTGAAAGTATGGAAGTGGCTTCTTAAAATATATTTATATAAAAAAACCCGGGATTCTTGGTTTGCATAACTATTCAGATTCATATTTATTAAAAACTAGCTATTACCCGCGACGTCGTCCGCGTCAAATTTCTTTGTCCCCCGTTCCCCAATCCGTTATCGAGGTATCATTAAAAAAGCCATTCCATACAAAATGTATGAGAACTAATTTGCTTAATAAAAAAATCTTAATTTTTTGGCATGTATTTATAGTTATTCTGCTATTCAGGGGGGAGACAAATCCAACAAATCCAAGATCATAAAAATCGGTCCAGTCATTCTTGAGTTATAAAATAATGGTGTAACTAATCCGACTTTTATTTTTTGAAACTTTGTCCCACACTAGATATTTCTCCTGTATTGTGGGTGCGTTGACAAACATTTAAACTCACATACACAAACAGTCAGACTAATATATATTTTGATTAATGTTTAACCCCCGATGCAAATATGTGTATTTATGTAGGGTGTAAGAGGAGAGGTGGTGTATGTTAGTTAAAACAAGAAACAAAAAAAAAACCCACTAAATTTGTCGATTCCGAAATCACGGGATTTTTAGGATCGATACAAAAGTGCATTCCATATAAGCCAACTTTGAAAGTCAGTAAATATACATCCGATTCTATAATCAGAAACCTTAATTTGTCGATCCCAGAACCGCGGGATTTTTTCGAGACAAAAGCGCGTTCCATATTAGCCAACATCTCAGCTTTAGGTGAATATGCATCCGAATAGCCGATCTCTAATAATAACACGATTTTAATCAACGAAAAATTCACTCCCACGCCTTCGAATTTCTGTGGATATGATATAATTCTTACTTCCTGAGCTTTTAACGATATCTTAATCTACTATGTTACTGTTTTAATTAAAACTTGCCATTTGCATTTTAGTACCAAATTTCGGAATAATCAAGATTATACAATTTAACATCTCTAGATCGAATCTATGTTCTCTATAGCTAATTCAATAAACTGGAACGATTTAGTTATTCTTCAAAGTTTAAGAGCAGACGAAAGCTCTGATACTATTGTTTCCGTTACAACACTAATTACCCAACTAAAACCGCAAACATGCTATCATTTTAAAGATTTTTAATTATCTAAAGCGACCAAGAGTTCAATGATTTTTCTGAATATGAAATTGAAGGCCATAAATTTATAGGAGGCCGTTATAATATTTACTAAAGTTTGTATAGTGAAATACATGTTTCCTCTGCATGTGGCTTTAACAGGCATAATGGTACAAGTTGCTAGGTGCCCTGCAATAATCCATAATGGATAAAAACGTGACCAGAACGCATGTAGCTGTACAGCCGCGAGAACTTTACGTACCGAGTTAAGTCCGCTTAAGTGCCGCCAACTAGGGCTTTCCAACAAAATTGTGTAAAATACCATACGGTTTATTCTGCATGTAATTAAATTCAGTCCTAAAGTCTGCCAAATTCCAATTATCATATGATATTCACTTGTTTTTCTGACCCAATTGTCTACAGGGATCCGGATTCCGTCAACCTACTCTACAACACTTAGTATTGTGTTTCTACAATAAATTTGCCACAAATCGACTGTTAATCTTAGTTTACCGTATCAACAAGACAAACGAGACCTTCCTTTATTTATATACCCATCGATCAAAGCCAAAATAAAGACGGCAACCATCGGTACTCCATCGAAACGCTTGGTTCTGATCGTATGCGAAAATTCCCCACATTGAGTATTCTCTGTATGCGTGCGATGTCAGGTGGAGGTGTGCTAGTGAATAACAAACGAGCAGTTGGCAGTGAGCCTGTGATGAGATGGGCCCTACCACGAGCTCGGCGAGCGAGATTAGCCAAGTTACTAAGTGAGATTGTGGAAACTGTTAAAGCAAAAGTTGGTAGCGTCAACAGTTACTTGGAAATTGTTTTGGGAGTGTTTACTTTATTCGAATTTAACTTGTGTAACATTAGATTTGATAATAGAGTGTTATTGTTGCCTGCTTCGATGAGCGTTTACAATTTACTTAAATTGATCAGAGATGCAATAATTTGAAACTAGACAGTTAATTTTTTCTTCAATTGTCTGCCAATTAATCATTCGATCGAAAATATTAATTGGTTGCCACCTTACAAAAGTATGTCCTTTAATAAAAAGAAAACCCTAATGATTAATCTAAAGTGTTCCATGAATAAACAAATCTAGATAAAAATAAAGTACATGAAGAACCAGTAATTTTGTAAGGTGGCAACACCTTACAAAATGATGTCCTTTATTAAAAAGAAAACCCGAATGTTTAATCTAAAGTGTTCCATGAATAAACAAATCCAGATAAAACTAAAGTACATGAAGAACCAGTAGTACCGGCGTCATGTAGTCGCAATCTTGGAAACAAGAGTATCGGAGACAGTGATGTTGGCAATGAACGGACAACAGAGCTGGACACTTGGAAAGCCGTGTCCGGTACCGACCCTGGGAACATGCACGATGATATTAAATTTATTTATTGTTACATGTCACCCAGTGTACCAAGCTCTGATGGATGGACAGAGTTTGCTCAAAAACATGAAATAATTTTTGGCTTCGTAGTTGTGAAAAGTTGGGATAACAAGGATTATGAACCGGAATATTGCAAAAACATACTAGCAACATAACTGTAAATCATCAATTACTAGCAAAAGTACAGAATACAATAAGATCAAGAAGAATGGAAAGCTGAGTTTAATTAAACTGGCAGAAGCGCAATAAAACATTACTCTTTCAGAGATGAGTTACTGAGTGTGTAGATCATTGAGGTAACAATAAATCACTCAAAACGATGACCTTATGCCACATACACTTTCCAATCTATCGTCACGATATCGTGACGGAGTCAAAATCTTCAGATCAATTGTTACGTGTATGTCTACAATGCCAATAATATTGCAGCCAATCTGTATGCAATAGATCGTTTGAAGATTTTTTTCGTTACAAAATATTTGGCAGCCTCTAGAACTTTGCAATTGGCAATATATCGCTGTAGAACACTATGAAACACTGCTCCAGTTTCCGTAATGCTTCCAACTAAAAGAAATACATCTAAACGTCTAAAGACGTACTCGTAGTATTCTAATTCAGCCGTTTTCCCAGGTTACGAAATGGTTTCTAAAATAGAATTGCATGATCCGATATCGCCACTCTCCTGTTTAGAATTCCTTGGACTCTGAGTAAAAAACCCAAATTATATAATGCGTTTACGGTGAGTTGGTCTAATATCTGTTTATACAATCTGCCTGCGACTCGTCTAATTGATGGGACCGTGGTGTATACAGAATGTATTTATTGTGATTCATCGTGTCACCGGTGACTACATGATGAAATTTACTAATCTCAGCCTTATATAAAATGCAGCGCCTGTTTGTCTGCGTGTTTGCACAATCATTTCTTTAATCGATGTCGTGAAGGGAACAGGATTTATGATTTCTTTATTGTTGTTGGAACAATAACTTTATAAAGAAAGCTGTGATGGATTGGAATGGAATTATTTATTGTGAATACCTTAAGACTTGTAAGAATACGTTAAGAGCACGTGTTTTGTTTGAAGGATGCCGTTAACGAAAATTGTATGTATCTTATTACTGTCTTAGCTTTAATAATCATTGAACTCGTATGCCTAACATTCTCAAGGAGAATCGAAAGCCTGATCGATCAACAACTCTTAGCTACTTTCTGCAATTACAGATTCCCCAGGAAACCAGCATCAAGCAATATTCTCACATTAAAGCATTAAATACACCACAAATACAGACATGAAGATCCACCGCACAAATGACTTAATTAAACGCGTCAATGAGTCCTCAAACCAATAATAAAGCTTAAAACTGCCCGTTATTTTTCATCCGAGACAGGTAATTTTAATGCATATTTAATGGGCAATTCTTGGCTTCAAATTCAGTAAGATAAGGTACGACTATAATGCATGCAGTTTGCCCCCTTGTGTTATTTATTGTGTGATTTTTGGCAACAAAGCTTTAGCCCGGTACTTGGCTCAGCTAGATGTGCATGCAATCTTCATAATGCATGCACTTTTGTATGATACCGCTGGAGGCGGTTTGACGTGGCCAGTGACGTAAGCACTAGAGTGGTTCGCCCAGTGCATTTGGAACGGTTATCTCAAGTTATATTGTTGTAAATAGCGGTTCGAGAGTACATAATTGTATTTGATCTTAGAACGTATCGAGTGTTTGACTAGGTTTCGATCCTGTTTTCTACGATTAGGAAGTAGAACGACTTATCTATGGGAAATGTATTAGTCTGTTGATAAGTTTGCAATCAACCTAATGCTTGAGGAATTCGATGACTGGGTGGTCTATATTCTATATCCTACTAAGATACACGAACTACAAAGTTTATATGAAAATCTTTGAACGGTACAGGCTTGATGTTTCTTTACTTTTATGAGTAACGGCTTTTCACGGAAAATATAAAAATCGGAGAAAGGCCCAAGTGACGAAAATTCTTGGAAATAAAGCGGTTCTTGTGCGTAGAAAGTTTATGACATTATTACGGTCATAATAAAGCCAACGTTTTTACTGATACTCACGTAACGTTGTTGGACTCGTAAAAAGTAGTAGTAACCAGTAGTGACACACATACCTGTGAACAATAAAAAAAAAAGAATTAATTATGAGCTGGTTTATAGTTGATTGGGCGATAAGAATGATGGAGAAATTATTGCTTTGGGAACATTGATGACAAAACTTTTCTATGCAAGCCCCTGTTTAGTAATATTGGTCTTGAAAGCATTGAGGATCATGCATGAAAACAAGCATGCGGCACACAACTAATTTTCACATCCATTTCAATACGTTTGTCGATGACGAACGCTAGGAACATCGAAATTCGAGAGTCAACGCTGCTCGAGACTAAAATCCTGTCATTCCTACTTCCAGTCCATGCTGCAAGAGCCTAATGAACTAATTACCATTTTTGCGGAGCAACATACGTGCAACTACCCTCCGCTTCGTACCGTGTACTTCATTATGACAAGCCTCTAATTTGGCCGAATGACATGTCGGCCAGTCGCGTCATGAATAATTCCATACAGCCGTGTCCGGGCCGTGTCCGGTCTTCTCCGAGCAGTAAAGACGCTTAATTGAGAGAACAACATGTTTGTCGAATAAAAGCGTGTGAATTTTTTTCTGAATCTTAATAACCTGGTTTCGTAACCGGACAGTTTTGAATTTATGACGTGAAGTTTTTACTGGAGTGACCACTTAGTACTGACGAGATTGAGGCTCGATGCTCTGATGAATAAAAATATATTAAGCGCAACATAATTTTAAGTCGCTCAGCGCGCTATGGAGCGGGCTATGGTCGGAATTTCTTTGAAGGATAAAATCAGGAATTAAATGATCCGGAAGAGAACCGGAGTTACCGACGTAGCTTGCAGAGTAAGCAAGCTGAAGTGGCAGTGGGCTGGCCATGTTTGTCGAAGGACCGATGGCTGGTGGGGCAGACGAGTTCTGGAGTGAAGACCGCGTATCGGCAAGCGTAGTGTGGGACGCCCCTCAGCTAGATGAACCAACGACCTCAAAAAGGTGGCTGGGACAGACTGGATGCGGAAAGTGGAGGACAGAGTGTTGTGGTGCAGCATGGGAGAGGGCTATGTTCAGCAGTGGACTGCGATCGGCTGAGTTGATGTTTTATTTTGAAGCGCGGTATTAAAAAGTCCAACAGACGAGCTGGATCTCATAAATGATTAAACACACTGTAAAAAATCACACCTCGAAATTAAACATACCTACCTACCTGCAGCAGACAATAAATTACAGCATGTGACTGTTTACTTTACTTATTTATTCTGTGACAACATATTCGTGGAAAATCGCGCCATAAATAAATCTCAATAATAAAGAGGTGACGTTTAATGTATGATTTATTTATATATTATGATTTATAGTATATAGAGCCGAAAAAACCGATCGGACTAAGCAGTAAGCACCGCCTACGCGCGGAGTCAAGCATAAATCATATTGCGACATCTCAAAAATGCCAACTTCAAAAACATGTTCGCCCCGTGGCCAGTACCTCACGCACCGATGGTAAGACAAGAAAAACAAACGTAAAAAATAAATTACTTTTGTATACCTCCTTTCTTTCCCGTTGTTGGACGCCGAACAACTCATAAATCACAGAAAGATAAGCATAAAAAGATTGTATGAGGTGGGTACACGGTAGAACCAAACTTTTCGTATTTTGTTATCTCGCGTCAAGCAGGCCTACAAAAAATGTACGCCTACACCTTTCCCCGAAACCACTTAGGTAATAGACCGAAAAACCAAGACTTTACATAACTGACCAGGCAGAATAGTCACGGCGACAGATTAAAGCAAACTCACATAGCTATACAAAAGTTCTCAGTAAGTGTTAAGTATCACGCAATTTTTGTTACAACTTTTCAAGATTTTCTTATCTCAAATTCCATCATAATTCTTATTCTATTTTTTAGTCGAGACTAAAGCGGTGGCTAGCGACTATGCGAATAATTATTGTCGCTACGCAAAGGAATGACTGCACATATTTTACTTAATACTCAGTGATATTTCAAAAGTTACGTTTGAAAATAAAACCGGTTATGTAGAAAAGGCGTTTGTAAAAAACATCAGAGTGTTTCATGCGACGTAAACTTTGTAAACGACGTACAAAATTTACTCGTAATAAAAGTAAGTATAAAGCATGTATGTTAGGAAAAATCCTAAATCTTCCACGGTCACCTGGGCGCTTAACAAATAGTCTTACGCGGCGACCGCATGAGGGGGGCCGTTTTGTCAGGGCTGGTATACACGAGCGCCTACTGAGCAATTAGATTTGTTAGCTTGTACCTACCCGAAGAGTTTCATCACGCCCCCGCTCAACAACAGATGCTTGGACTAATAACCTCTCGAAGTTTCCCCCTCACCGCCCCGGCCCCCGCGCCCCTGGGACTCCCGCGCTACCCCAGCCTCCCCAAGCAACCCAACTAAGATAGATTGCGCCACCATTCTTGCAATTTTCCTGTCGTATCTTGCCTCGTAAATTCCTAGTGATATATAGGTTCGGATCTCTCGCGATGCGACCAGGAGCATACTCGAAATATGATAAGAGTTATTTATTATTGTTCTTATTGGTTTTCTAAGGGGTGGCAAGTAATAGTATTTCGTTATGACTTTATGTTGTATTTTGATTGGACAGCTCACCCGATACCAACTTTTCGGAACGAGCCTATTCGATATGTTATGTCCACCAATATTACATGCAGACTCCAGACCCAGTTCGTCTAAGACTTAAATCGGAGTTTTTTTAAACACGTCATTTTAATGTGAGAAATTAAAAATCGAATTCGTTTGAAGTCGTTTCTATGACTTGTAAGACAGTCCCATACCTACCAACCTACTTCAATACCCATTTCGAAATTTCAAACAATGATGAGACTAGTCAAAGTTGTTAGGTATAGATACTAGAAAAGTCATTCTTCAATTACCTTGTATTTTAATTTTCTCAACCAAATATAACAAAACAGCAAACTCGTTGAGGATGAAACCATATTAAGCAAAACAACAGCAAAACTAAATTAAGTACTATACCTGTAAATTCAGACCCACTGCTGAATACTTAATTAAGATGAAATAACAAAATCTTTACTAGGTCCCAAAAAGATATAAGTTATTAAAGCCTAAAGAAATCTTAAAACATAAATCACAGTAAGTACTGTAAGAAACTATGCAGACAAACTTAGAACAGTTTAAATCTCTGCTAATCCCTAAGTATCCTTCACTAAGGATGCTGTAGACGGAGCAGAATTAAGCCCACATAGCAAACCTAGATTAAAAGTTAACCCAGTTTGGCTTGTGGATGACGTAAGCCATATCTATCAAAAATATCTGACTTCATTGCCAAATTAAGTAACAAAGCAGAAAAGGAGTTAAACAAAACAAGATCAAAACCAAATTACTGGGCAAAACAAATGAATACCACGACTGTACATAAATGAAACAACAGAAACTTCATTAATGGCGCCAAATTAAAAACAGCCCAGTCCCTTCCATGCGGCGGCCATTTCCATATTCTAATAGCAATAAATTGTCATTGCCATCAAATGGTTGATTCATTGCTGGAATTTTAGTGCAGTTTTATGATTTCGTACATAATAATGAGGTTTTTAGCGAACTCTTAAATCAATTTGGCAAGTGTGGTCTGAAATAAATAATTCAGAGACTACAAGGGGAGACAGCGTAAAATATGCACATGATTGGAAAGTTACCAATAATTAATTGACAAACCCACCTAAACTATAAAGTTTTAAGAATTAAGAGATATGAAAATAGCAAAATACAGTCCTTGAAAAAGGATTAGATAAAGGAGTTTGAAATTATTACTACGAATCACTTTAGCTACATCATCACAGCTCATAATCACAGACTTCATCATCACGTGAATTTCGGGGCGATCCAACTCCTTGACAACACTGATCTAGTACGAAGACTAAAAGAGAATGCAGTGTGAGTGAATATAAACTGCAGTGCAAGTGATGACTAATATAAAGAACACATGAATCAAGTGTCTTCCCCCCCGCAAGAAAGACGTTATTGGACGATTTCTTAATTTTATAATTTCTTAGCTGCTAAGTTATATTTAAATTATTTATTAGCTAATAGGCTAGATTGTAATGTGAATAAATTATCACCGTCTGTGATACTTTATATACAGGATAAGTTTAAAAGGAGTGCGTATATTTTTATTGGTAATCAGGTGCATAAAACTGAACAACTTTCCCCAAGGAACATAGGTCCAAATCTTAAAAATAAAATTCAACTTCTCATACAAACATAAGTCACGTGACCAGTCCCTTTGTATGAAAAGTCGATTTTCAATTTTAAGATTTCGACCTTGGGGAAAGTTGTCCAGTTTTATGCACCTGATTACCTCCTAAAATATACGCACTCTTTTTGAACTTATCCTGTATAAAAAAATATATTAAAACAAACTTTAGCTACAACATCGCTTGATACTAAAAAGTACTAAATAGGCAATTGAATATATCCTGTCACTCAGAGTCCTCGAGGAGTATAGAGAGCATTGTGTAACATTACTAACATTGTAGTAAGTGCATCATGCTTAAGCACTGCTTCAATGAAAGTAGTACCTTCATCTAATTCAACTAGTTTAGGATCTGTTTCAACATTATTAGGAGCAGTATTAGATTATACCCTCTGCTGTATTCAAGCTTGTATCTTCCTACAGCTACCTATGAAAATATTTTCATATATTGCAGTGCTGTAACTGTACCGTTTGTGTTTATGATGCATTCGCACTTGTCGTTTAGTATTTGTCGAAGGCATAAACAATTGGAAGGAAACAGTACCATCGCAGACGACGGAAGTAAGCCGAGTGTCGGTACCGGAAATGTTATTGCCGGAACGACTACTACATCCGGTCGTGTAGACTTCAAGTCTACGCCGGTGACGATAACTGTCTTTGCCATTTTTGAGAGTACCTTCGTGGACTATGGATCGGGATAATGCAACAGTTATATGGAAGATGGTGTCTGTATTACGGAGTGCATTTGTTTGTTCTTGGTGAGTCTTGAAAGAGTTCCAAATCAAATAAATGATCAAAAGGTACCCTTCATATTACAAATAGTGATTCACAAGCAGGTACTAAGAAACACATTAGTCCATGAATGTCTTAAGAAATACCCAAGAATAAAGATTTTTCATTCCAGTGAAAGCCCTAATTTATGGCAACTATTTTAAACACTAAGAATTAAGTTATGCTCGAAGAGAACAAGAGTTATAAATGCTTGCTAGCAACATTATCTAGGTATTTGTAGTTAAGTCAGGTGGTGGAAAATATCAAGTTTACTTTTACTTGGGATTTTCCGGAGAAAGTGCTTTGTTTATATTATTGCTGGAAAATTAATCTTAATACCGTAGGTCTGTAGTTACTAATACAATTTATAGTTATTATTTTATAAAATCACTGAAAAGATTTTTTTTAAACTATAGCTCTATAGTTAAAATAAAATAGAAAGGAAAAAAAATATCCAACTGCTAATGACTAACAAAATATAACCAACGAATCCTTCAAATTATTAACATCATGAAGACATGCTATCAATCCCCCATAATTCAACCTTTTTTAACGTAATAACCGTCTAAATAGATATTTATCTGTACACAGTGCTACTCCAGTCCATTCTTCACATTCAAGGGATCCACGCACGAAAACCCATAACCTCAAGAATGCAAAGGACGCGAACGATTTTTAATACACTCGGCACCCCATAATGGGTGTTTTCGCACCCCCAGTCTGCGGTGACATTTCAAACCCACCGTTCTATGAAAAAACAAAGCTCGAAACATTATGCAAATGGCATTATGTCGGTATTTTTGTACGTTTCGCCAACTTTATGAGCCGAATAGAAAGGGTTGAAGGGTTAAGACAATTCGGGATCGTGAATAAAAGTTTTTGATGTCCACATTGTCATTATTTTGTTCAATATGTACTGTACCCTCTTTGTGGTAACCCTTTGCTGTCAGCGTTAGATAAAACACTATTCAATTATTAATTCTTTTGTTAGAATCAGTGACGTTATGTAGCGCAGCGTCCATATGTCCAATTATGTCTCTTCCCTGATCCCGCGAACCAATAATCATCATCACCATTTCAGCCAAAAGATGTCCACTGCTGGACATAGGCCTCCCTAAGCACCGCCACTTCGACCGGTTCTGTGCTTCCCGCATCCAACGGATTCCTGCGGCTTTCACAAGGTCATCGGTCCACCTTGTGGGAGGCCTTCCCTGTCTACGTCTTCCGGTACGCGGTCGCCACTCCAGAACCTTTCGGCCCCAACGGCCATCTGTTCTGCGAGCAATGTGCCCTGCCCATTGCCACTTCAGTTTGGCAATTCTTCAAGCTATGTCGGTTACCTTGATTCACCTGCGGATCTCTTCATTTCTGATTCGATCACGTAGGGAAACTCCAAGCATAGCCCTCTCCATTGCCTTTTGGGTGACTTTTGGGTGGCCTTCTAATAAGGCCCATTATGAGCGACCAGGTTACAGTGCTATAGAAACCAATAATAAATTATTTTAATTAAATAAAACAGTTTCAATTACTCGCATTCAATAATGGATGAAGGAAAAAGGTTCCACATCATTATGATTATGGAATAAGTTTATTAAATTTTTCTCTAGATACGTATGCTTTATTATCATCCAATTAATAAAATTCTAAATATCATAAGTTCAATTGCACTCTAACGGGCATCTCCAGACATCGCCCACATTTTCACACACTCTACTGTTTACATCATCCACTCCACATTTAAATTAATCTGTGTGACTGCTGTCTGAGTTAGTTAGATCACTCAATTCTCGTATTCATGCCAATGACGCAAGTGGCTACTTACTCCGGGTTATCGTTCAGAGCTAGATCTTCATCACAGATTTGCCAACGAGACTTGATATGTGGGTTCCTCAATTTGTACGCATTGACGTTGAAAATGACGGCGCTCGTCGCCTGTCGATCAATTTACCTAGATTCAGGTCACTCAACTAAGAGATGTACTAGAAAATGGATGAGAGTTCTTCTATTCATATCTTTTATATCGTCGGTTTACTGCAGGAACTCGTTAAGTGACATAGTCAAAACTTTGAAATAAGTAATTAATTAGTTTTAGTTGTATTGATTGCCATATATCATCTTCATTATAATTATGTTAAAGAAAAAATAAACACAAGAGTTTTTGCATTGTATAAAACTCGTCAAGACGAGTTAAAGGCGATATAGACTTTACTTGATGATTTTTTTGCCATTAATGAGTTCTTGCAGTAAACCGATGATATTGTTGCAGATGGGTCAATGCGATGCTATTTTCTGTGATTAAAATAGTAGATAACTTTAAAATATTCAGTCTTATAGTATAGTATTGTTGAAAATGTCTTTCTATTCAAGTAATTTTACGTAATTTAACCTGGAGGTATCTACTCAAGTTGTCGTTCATTATTATGAACATATTGAAGTTTACATGAAATTATCGCAGGCATTTAATAACACGTTCCCATATAACAAAACCCCAATTAGGAATTAGTCAACTTCAATTAAAAATGAACCCTATCAATCACAAAAAGAACTCAAAATCGCCTGTAAAACATCCAAGGCATAAAACCTTTCAAAAATTATGAACCATTCCGAGCAGTTCATGGATGGTCACGCACGGGACTCGAACACCCACTGCTGTCAACTTCTAATATCGTGCTTGAAACATCTACCCACAGGCTGTCAGTACTTATTATGATACCTACATGTCAGCCCGTCGAGCAGGCTCGTGTCGTGTTCCATTTAAAACTACACAATAGCATGATGTACGAAGCTATTGTATTGTGAGCTTAGGTACATGAGAATCGAAATGTCATACAACGTTTGAAAGTTGGGCGGAAATACATAATTATTGTAAGCAATTGAAAAGGATATTAATTATATGAACGTAAACGAATCAAAAAGAGTATGTAATGAGCGTCTGGTGGCGTTCTATAGTTTCTACCTATCCCCTTTGGAAGACGGTGTGAGTTTATGTAATGTTATGTTTATGACGTTTTTTTTTTCATACAAATATCCTTTATATTTGTATGAAAAAAAAAAACGATTCTTGAAAATGATTAAGTTGTTAAGGAAAGTATAATCAAATTATGATCACTTTGTGTTAAGGCGGGCTAACCTCTAGGAAATGTAATTTTAATACCTTTTATTTAGAAACTGCAATGATTAAACACGTGAAAAAATTATATGTTGCTTTTGAGACCAAGATCAAGTCCCATACGCTATAGTCCGAGTACGAATTGGTGACTTTCACCTGTGTTACTCTATTTTTCATTTCGAATATAAGGAAACTAAAATCAGTAGTTTTTCTCAAATATTTAGACAAATAATATAATAGACAATATAACATGTTGCTCGCCACTTCATTAAACCATTTTAACCTATGTTTTTAAGTATAAATGAAATTTCTGGCAAAAAAAAATCTTTAACCGAATTCGGGGTCAACATTTCAGAATCTCTTGAACTCATTTTTAATCAAATATTATTCTATAAAATCGAGATTTCGAATTTCTGTACAGCTTACAGAGTTAGTTTCCCGTCAAATTATATAATCTTTTTTAAATTTTAAATATGGAACACACCGCGTCAACGCCGCGGGTTGTCCCACGTAATAGGTTTTTTTTTTTAAATTGACACTCGCTGATTATAAAGTCACAAGACCGTGGTATTATTAAAAAAAAACTATATTTTTCTTAATTATGTAAAAAAAATCGTAGCCGACTGCCTTACCAAATTTAGTTATATTGTGGTGTGTGTGATCTACAACGCCACATGCGAACTAAGCATCAAAGTCCTGATGTCACACAAATCCTGCATCGTGTAATCAGAGTTTGCCGCGCGACTAGCATGTATGTAATATCCCGACATCAACGGTTGGGCAGTTGCCCACCAGACACAACACCCGTCTGGTCGGAGGATCCTCCTTTTTCTATGGAGGATGAGTGAACTTTACACCCTGTTCCTCATACCACTATACTATTTTTTAAATTCATCCCCGCCCTAGAGAGGAAAACAATTACTTACTGTGAGTGTTTACCGCCCTTAGGTGGGAAGCAGTGTCTTCCACCCGGTGCTCGGATCAAACAAACACTACTATCCGAGTATGATAAATGAAAAGTTTGTTACGCAATTAAATGCTGGACATTAAAAACATTAATAAACAAGTGTTTCAAAAAAGTTTGTTAGGAAATAAATACCTACTAGGTACCATTTTATGATATCTTATATTCTTAATTATTATTTCAAATGAATCTTTTGCTTTCAGAACTCATAATCGAAAACGGCGTATATCCAGCAATGGACGTGTTCCGCTGAAATGATGAATCGTAAACTTATGGTCAAACATTATTTATACTAACAAAATACAATTCCACACACTCAGGTTTCGTCATCAGCGACAAATCTCTGTCAAAATTTCTTCAACCAGCAACAATGTAAGAAACTAACGAGCATTATGTAGTATAAATATTTATTTCCCAACGCCACCATTACGAAAACTTTTTATATCTACCACAAAAATAGTAAATTACTCGTATTTTAGACCATTCATGTAACATAAATAGCTTTAGTAAATACGAAACGTAGTCATGTGACATATAGCGGCATAGAATTTATATCCGTCATCACAGCGGTCGAGCTGAATCCTAAAATCAAAATTATCATGCAATTTTAGCTAAACCAAAACGCATTTAGTTGACAGAATGAGATATTTCCGCAACATAAATATGTTTTGCATGCTTCCCTAATGACAAAATGTTTGA
Organism: Dryobota labecula; assembly: GCA_947523025.1. Taxonomy (NCBI): domain Eukaryota; kingdom Metazoa; phylum Arthropoda; class Insecta; order Lepidoptera; family Noctuidae; genus Dryobota; species Dryobota labecula. The sequence goes on along the minus strand of OX383293.1, from coordinate 17,092,725 downwards.
TATTCCAACGTGCCTACCATAGGCTGGACGCGAAAAAGAAAGAAGTGTTTGTTCGAAATAGTTTGAATGTAAAATGTACCAGTTTTGTTTCAAAAATTCGGTTGGAATTTTAAGTGGTTTTAAAAGGATTGATAGTTTGTAAAATGATACTTTAGACGACCAAAATACCTCCCTTTTCACCGCGTGTTTACCTTTTTATATCAGTTTCATCTTTATCGTTCCTTGTATTCAATTTTCTTTAAAGTTTTCCAAAATTTTCTTCCATTATGTCTAGAAGTTTTGGTAATAATTTATGTACAAAACTATCTCTAATCAAGTATGTATTGTACCCCGACATCCAATGCGTCATTTGCATAACCCAAGCACATGTGGTCATATACAAAGGGTCGAATGGGCCCTGTATTTAATTTTCATAAAACGAAAACGGTTTTAATACGTCTGCGGTCGAATAATAACCTAACCCTTTTCTATTTCAAAATTGGCTTCGGTTGTTCAACCGTTTAATTTATTATTAGTTGGACCTACACCTATGTACGGACGATGTAGGGAGTAATGAAGTCTTATTGTGGAAATCTAGGGTCCATTACGCCCTTTGCTTAAAAACCACAATGGCAATCTGGAAAGGCATTCTTTTTTTATTCGGCGATTGAGCCGGTGTCGTCTATTCTGCCAGCATCACGTTGAGACGGCAGCGCAGAGTGGCAGGCATTATTCAAATTGTTAACGCACTTGTTTTATTATCTGTCAGTGATGTTCCACTTTCAAAATTGTAATAGTTCTATCTTTTGGCGCTTGGATGACATTGACAGGGAAACAATTCTGAGAAATTGCATTGAAAAACAAGATGGCGGCGTTAGTGTTCCGATTTTGATCCTGTGCCAAAAGATGATTCCCCGCTCCCCCTTTGTACAGCTCTACTTCTTCCGAGATAGAAAGAGCTTTTGTTTTTTATTTCTTTCTCCAGCCTAAGCAATAAACAAATAAAGCTTTTATCTTGAAATCCATAGCTAGATAATCAGCGCGGGGCATCCGCGCGGCCGGGCGCGATGATTTATGCAATACTAACATTATGATACATTTGCATTTTGTTCACAAAGCCAGCAATGTATGCAGTAACGCTACACAATAGCTACGGGTTAATGTAGACTTCGGTTAGTCAGGAATGGTTACGAGGAATGATTAGGTGCTATTGTTTATGAGATGCAAATGTGCGGCCATTATAAATAATATAGTATTTCTTATTTAGATTGAGACCAATAAAGTTTTGCTTCTAAATGTTGTGAAAAGTTCTGCACAAATGCGTGAAATTTTTCAGAATGTGAAGTACTGTACAATGTAAATGCGACGTTGACGTAAAGTAATCAATTGTGTTAGTCAGTTGCGTTGTCTCTGGTTAACATTTTAAAATAAATAACACAAGAATTCTCACAAAAGAATTAATTTATGAATTCAATCAACATTCACGCGATGTAGGTGAAAGTGAACTTATCAAATCGATCAATACAGATAAGTGTCCATATCTCCAGCCCCGAAACCTTTAGTCCCAATAATAATGTAACTAAAATACGTGCCATTACAAAAGGTCACATACATTCTCTTAATACTGACATTTATGTCACGAATATTAAGTTTGACAACTTCAACAGGTCTATTTTAAACATTCCACGTTTCGTTCATTAAGTAACTACACACGTTATCATGATTCAGACAAAAATAGGAATACCTCATAATTGGATTGTTGTATGGATCAAAAATATTCTCACTTACTTATAATTTCTTCGCCCGTTACACTCCTGCATTTTACGATCGTAAACTTTCAGCGGACATAAAACAAAGTAAATTCATTCATTTGTCAACTATCTTATCTCGATGCCGCAAAGCCTACAATTCTTTGCGGGGACGATAAACACTTTTTGCAAAATTTACAACGAGCGAACGTAATTGCCAAGTGTTTAATGCGATCATTTTGGACCTTGTGGGTACAGGATTAAGGTATATTTTATTGGGATCGAATTGTTGATAAAATTGCGTAGTTTCTGGTGCATCTTTATCTGCGTTAGCCAGTGGTCCGCCAATGCCGTTAAATTTATTAACTGCGATACGCATTCAGTGTCGCGAGCTAAAAGGTGACTTTAATTAATATTAATTATAGCCACACCTCTAATTAATGTAATTCTCGAGATAACCGCTGTGTCGCCTTTTGAATGTGTCAAGCTCGGTGGCTTTCGTTGTACGGTTGTCGACAGGTCAAATCGTCAGTTACTTTTACACAATGATAAATGCAGGTGTAAACTGTTAAATTTCAGAGAACTCTTAAAGAAAAAGTTAAACCTTTCATCACACAATTACACTAATACATTTTCTGTAGATACAAAAAAGCCTCTGTATTGCTTTCGCCATTTCGATAACTGGTTCACATTTACAGAAAAGCAAAAACAACACAAACCTAGTCAGAAAAACCAACATACGAATCCACGAAAATTAATCAGTAAACCCTTTTTCAGTAAACAACTATTCGACACAGTATTCATCAACTGAAAACAAGGCAACATCACCGCGTTGGCAAGGAATTAATCAAAGTTTAAAACAATTCCATGTAGCGGCGGGGCGGGGCGAGACAAGATGGGCTGCGCGAGTGCGAACACACCGCAACGCACGAACATGCGAACATGTTTAGTGCGCCCAACATGTTGTGTATTTGTACGTCTACTAACGCGTTTGAATATAGGTATACTATAAGATCGGGTGCAATTGAACGCTTACTTAGGCGCTTACGTATGAACTTAGATGTTATAGACAATTTTTGACGTTACAACGTCTAATAAATCGATAAACGCCGGCTGCATTCACGAAAAAGGATGACTCATTATCCTGTTACGCTCACTGTCCCGTTACGCTCACTGTCCCGTTACGCGCATTGTCCCGTTATGCTCATTGTTTCGTTACGCTCATTGTCCCGTTACGCTCATTGTTTCGTTACGCTCATTGTCCCTTTACGCCCATTGTCCCGTTACGCTCATTATCCCGTTACGCTCATTGTACACTTGCGCCGCATCAATGATTTGTTATGACGTTGTCACGTTAAACTATCGTCCGTAAACCAACTTTACAGACAACAATTTTTTTTTGTTTTATGGCTTGTGTAAAAATTTCAGTTTTGGGGTCTAAACGACCTTATAAAATGTACAGTAAAGTTTCTTTATTAAAATCAAGAGCTATAAATAAGTAAATTATTAAACTACAGAGACAACTTCTTGTCTCAGTGATTTTTGCTCCATCTACAAAGAAAAATAGAACAATCCTTCGTTGAAGCAAGCCAAGTAAGAGAAGTCGTGCACAACTCAACAAAACGCTTTGAACATGTTTTGTGCGTCCAACTTGTTGTGTCTGACATGTTGGTGCGCGCAAGCCACGATCGAACAAGGCACGCTCAGTAATTAAATCGTTCTTGTAATTTTCTATTGTTGTGCGCGAATTCTGAAATTAATATTTTGACTTAATTTGATTAAGTTCAAAATTAATAAAGTTTAAATAGGCAAGTTAAATTATAGAATTGAATAAGCCGTTATGAAATTCAATGAAAATAAATAGCTAAGCTTGAAATTGAGTATTCAAAATCACTTAGTTTAAGAGTATTTGAAGGTGACAATGAAGTCGATGTAAGTCTGAACAAAGTCTAAACAAGAGGCAGTCTTCGCAAACACATCGAACAACATGTCTGTAGTCCGTAGGACATAAACGTTCAAACATGGCGTAATTAAATCAATTACTTGTGCGATTAACTCATAGAGAGGTTCTCAGAATCAAAACATACTACTTCTTATCCTAGAATTAAATGTTTGATTAGAGTTGAGTTCAATTTAAGCAAGTAAATAATAAAAAGGTCTTAGGTTAGCTAGCTTAGGTTAAGTAATAAAACATTCGTGATTTAATGATAGATTTTAATGTAAAATGATTATGCTTTACCATATATTACTAACTTGCTTTGAGTTAGATAGTAAGTAGGTATATCATAAACCAACTGAAAAGTTTTATTTACAGCAAAACAACAAGAAAATCTCTTTAAAAAAAATCACAACTTAACCCATAAAGCAATTCGACCGTTTAAACTTTAACGCAGTACTTCAAAACCAGCCTTGCTTATGCAAATCAAAATATAGGCGCGTAGGTAGGAACAATGTTCGTAGCTACAACTTTATCAAGCGCCTATGTGACTGTCAGTGATTAAGTCTTTAGGCCGTTGTTCTTAGTGCCTTTATGAATGGCCGAGTTGGCTTTAAGGTGTTATGAATAATCGCTCGCTGGAACTGCATTTTGATAGAGATTTTGAGTTCTTCCTCCGATAACAACAGTAAGCTGGATTTACTTTTCACGATAGCCAAGATCTTAATGTATTTATCGAGCATATAGATTAGTTTGTGGCGGCATCTATGTTGCCACATCTGAACTGTGTATCACACTGACGACACGCAAAATCCTGCATCGCGCAAGCAGAATTTACCGCGCAACTAGCTTATATGCAACATCCCGACATTAATCTGTCTGGTCGGAGGATCCTCTCTTTTCTATGGAGGATGAGTAAACTTTACACGCTGTTCCTCATGCCTCGAAAGTTCATTTTTGGTTATTTTGATAAATGATAAATAATTTTATTTCTGTAAGTAGGTTTGCACATACACTTTTACACGTCATTCATATTTTAAAACTAGATGAGGTCAGCGTTTCGTATCTGACTACTCTGAGAAGAAAGCCTGAAACAAACTCAGAGGTCACAGTCTCTTTTAAAGTCCAGACATAATCTTGGTCAAATCATATATGAAGACCATGTAGATTGGTGTCTGAAATGGTCTTTTGAGGAAAGACCCACACAGATGGAGTGGACCTGTTCAGTCAGTGTACGCATTTGTCAGTAATCGTGCAGCTCAACTCAGAACATAAGGAACTCAACGATTCGAAAACTAAAAGTGTTTTAACTGAAGGTGCTAATTTTTCAATATACAAAATCAATATTTTGGAAGATTATCATTTTAAAGTTATCATGATCAATTAGGTATATGAAAATTACCTAGGAATATCAAAATAAATTCACGTAGGCTGGAACAACGTTCGTAGCTACAAATTTTATAAAGCACCTATGTGACAGCCAGTGATTAAGTCTTTAGGCCGCTGTTCTTAGTGCCTTTATGAATGGCCGAGTTGGCTTTAAGGTGTTATGAATAATCGCTCGCTGGAACTACATTTTGATAGAGATTTTGAGTTCTTCTTACAGAACGAAAACTTTTATCCAGATTTCTTGTAATTGATAGAACAGATCTTACATTATTTTATTTTTCGAGGATATTAGTTAGTCTATTTTTGGGTAAAAATAGTGGTACAAACTTTTGATTTGACATTGCTATCAATAACATAAACGGTACCTATAGATCAAAATAGATGCGCATGCGCTGGACCAATGCTCGTAGCTATTTTATCAAGCACCGATACTCCGTATGAAATAATTTTAGTCATTTAAATAAATCTTTTTTATAGTCCGTTCAACTGATTTTGACTCCTATTGCGTTGGTGGCATGTAAATGCATGGGCAGCTGCAGTAAACAGTTGGTATTGTAACCACTTTTTTGCTTTAACGCCAGCCTCATAGCCTATTATTATTAGCCTTAGTCTTTAGGCCGCTGTTCTTAGTGCCTTAATGAAATGCCGAGTGGCTTTAAGGTGTAATGAATAATCGTTCGCTGGAACTACACTAAGATAGAGACTTTACATTTGATATGAAAACTGTTCTTGACTTACTGAGAATATTGTTTTTGGTTTTATATTATTTCATTTTTGGACGTATTTCGAAACATTTTTTGTTTTTTTTTTCGTTCTATTTGAAAAGATCACATGTCTGTAGCCTGTGGGTTAATTATACTTAAAAGGCTTACAGCACTCTGCAGGTACAATACGATAGCGTCTTCAGGATGTTGTTGCGGTTCCCGCGGTTCTGCAGTGCGTCTGCCATGTTTGCCGAAGCGCGTACGGATGACTTTTACGCAATATGACGCAAGCGTGTGTGGTCGCTGTTGAGCAGAGTACATGGCAGCAGCAACGATATTCTGAGGATAGTCTCAAGTCATTATCAGTGTCCGATGCACTCGCTCTGGGTTAGCAACGTGGTTGGGACGGTTAAATAGATATGCTATTTGTTATTTATATTAATATTATGTACTTTTTTATTATTATTTTTTTGAGGATGGGCGTGCCTTGGGTTCGAAGTCGAGACCTATGACTGGCAGTCCGACGGTCACACCACTAGGTTATCAATACTGTGTTGATGAATGGTTTAAAAGTTACCTACCTACTTCCTAGTTACGTTGAAATTGCATGGTGTAAACATTACGTTAACTACTTAATTGTGGGGTAAACGTTATTTATAGTCGCCTCGTTCTAACACGCTCTATATTATTTGACACCTAGATCGGCTGTAACAATCTGTAATGTAAACGTTACCGAGCAATTTTCTTGTTAGCATAACACAACATTATATAATCACGGCTGTATTCCCCGAAGGGTTAGGCAGAGGTGTACTTATAGTACCATTAGACCCACATTTCGCCAGTTATGTTTAAGTCCCATTTAATAGGGGGCGAGCTTATCACCATCAACCGGGCATAAATCCAGACTCCGGGATGCTACTGAAAAATTCCTGGTGGGTAAATTCAATCAAAATCAAAAGTCATTTATTTAAATTAGGCTGAGAATCAGCACTTTTCTAACGTCAAATTACATAAGACAGTCCCCCAAAGCGCCCGCCATTCACCACTTCCTAGTGCTTTAGCTGGGAAGAAGTGGCGCAACAAACTTCCCAGCAGCACATCTGTCTGTTCCATTAGACAAACCCGACTCTATACAATAGTAGGTACACAAAGTAATTAACATTACGAGACACATAACGGTAAATTTAATTATTTAATTTACCGTTCGGTTAATTAATCGTACGTTAGGTTAAAACTGTGACCTCCTACGCACGAGCCGAGCGAGCGAAGCGAACGGTGCCGCGGCAGCGGCCGGCGAGTGCCAGAAACGACTAAATTATATAGAAAAAAATATGGAAAAAAGGAGATTATTTCGGCGAAGCCGACCAGCAAGACGAAGCTGAGGTGGTGAGCGTTAAACCACCTGTGATGATAAGCTCGCGTGGAACCACCGGAGCCCCGCAGCGCCGGAGCCGTGACAGAAACCATGCCTGCGGCATGTTGCATGCTCGCTTGCATGCTGCATGCTTGCTGCATGCATGGTGTAGCTTGTTTGCATGCTTACAGGGAAATAAAAACCCCATGTTCACAATCAACCGTTTTATTGAGTGATGATAATACGTCCAGCGCCGGAGCCGTGACAAAAGCCATATTGCTTTTACATCTTTACAATTTATGTAGGTATTGTATCAGCTGGATTTGGTAAAATAATAAACAATTGTAATACGAAATCAGATAATACTTAATTCCATTTTTTTTTTTTTACTTAAACGTAGATTCATTAATTATAGGCGTAATTATAACGATAAAATGCCTATATTTTTAATAATTTGTACTTTGGTTTAAAAATATTATTAGGATAAATAAACAATGAATAATTAGAATTTATAACTTTTATTGAAAACGGTTTTATGTCTATTGTATATTATTGATTGTAATAATTATGACAAACAAATTTAGGGCATAGGTATTGTATTTAGGGATTTAAATTTTATGGCATGTGATATTATGTGACATCTAGTTTGGGTAAGTTATCATTCGGACAAATGATGATTAGGAGAAAAAAAAATATGGCACGTTAGATTATGGATAAAAAAGTTAAGGAACACAATAGAGAACCTTAAAAAGCACTTAGCCCGACCTGGGAATCGAACCCAGGATCTCATGCTCAGGAGAAGAGCATGCGACCACTAGAACATCGAGGCAGTTAGCATAATACATTATGTAACATGAATATAGCAAAAGATTTTAATTTAATTAATTTAGTAATTATTTATTTATTTATTTATCCTCCCACTGGAACGCCATACAGCAATTATACCAAACGATGCAAATAAATACTTCATGTGCCGCTTTCCATCTATCCTGTACGCGGTGGACATCGGACGGGTGGCGATGGATCGCACACGCTTGCGCAGCGTCAAAACACTTCTCCATAATAACTCCATCTATATTATCCCATTTTACGCGATTTTTTTTTTGACATTCAATTATTTTTTTCAAAATATATAAACATTTTGATGTTTTATCCTGCCTGAGAGAAATTCAGTGACTGGGTAGTCAAAATGACAAAATGTTAAACGGTTGGAATGTGCAGGTCCAACCGAACAAGTGTCATAATCATAAAGTATAGTAGCCAACGTGAACACGCGTTTATTATGGGTTACATGGGCTATGTAATATTTATCCCGTTACTTGTAAAAAATATTGCAAGATATCTGAAAAAAATAATAATAACAATAATACATAAAAAAATGTTACTACAACTGAAGAACAGAGAGTTTAATATTATTAATTTTTTGAAGTGCATTATAAAGCTGTAGCGAAGTCACAATAATTATAATAATTAGATTGAAAGATAAAGAAGAAATAAAATATAAGTCACACAAACATATTTTTTTTTAGTTTAAGTACTTATTACAGTATTCTGATTAATTTTCGTAACTTATTATGTTGAAATAAAGTACCTAATTTATAACAACGTGGCCTAATAATTTATTTATTTAATATTTGCTTACATGTAAAACACTGGTATTTACTACGGTGGGGGGACGATTTTTTGTTTTTTAAGATGACACCTGTCTAGATAATCTTGAAAAACAGAACTTAGTCTACATAGGTCCTACAAATTTTTATTCAAATCGTTAGAGCCGTTCTTGACAAACCAATTACATATAGATATTTATACACAAGAATTGCTCGTTTGAAGTAATAGGATAACATAACTAGAACATTGAACTTTTTGACAGTTATTCATTTAGACTATTAAGCACGTTATATCAATCGAGCATTTTGTCTATACGGCCGTAAATATGACGGAACTGCTTCCTTATTAAACCCAAGCTTAACTAACACTCGTGTTTGGTATCTTCTGTTCTGAAGAAGTAAGAAGGTAGGTATAACATATTTTAAACGAAAAAAAAAACAATGTACATTCCATGGTTGTTCCAATTACTAATGTCACAACCTAAGCATATAAATCGAAGCTTATTATTTGTTTTTAATGCTAACGAGATCAACGCCCGGTCACCTCCCAGCAAAGTCAGTTGACTCAAACAAACTTATTGACTCACTTAATGCGTTTAAAATCAAACAAAATGTAACACAGTATGACAGAACATTCATTATGTACTGTAATGCACGCTTACATGTGGTTTTAAAAGCTTTTTTTGGTTCAGTACAAGTTTTCTCTCAAGGGATGACCAGAGTTGTATGGACAATTTTAATTTGTTGGAGAATTTGTTTTCCTATGGGATGTATGTGGGAGTGAGATTGTTTTGTGTACGTATTCAGAAACTTCCCAAAGTAATTCGGGTAAAAGTTAGAAATTTTCTACGGTCCCTGATTTTCGGTAAAGTTGTTTTAGGTACTTGTCTTAACATACCGAGGTACTGATTTAGTTATCAATTCATATTTAGCTAAGTATAGAAATTCACATACGTTAACAAAGCTTTACGCTACAAGTCAATTCCCAGGTCTCCTAAAGGACAGGCCAATGATTTGGTAAAAAAGCCTATCTACACACATCAAAAGTGTCTGGGTAGCAGGTTCGAAAAAAACCGTTTTTTTATATATATCCAGGCCCAGAAAAAGAAGCGAATTTCATTTTGTAAGGGATTAAACACTGGATTGTGAAAGGAATTTGTAAAATGATATAAGTGTCAAATTACCACATTTTTTATTTAAAAAAAGTAACAAAAGAATTAGTGTTTATTTGAGAAATATTTTTTTTATGAACACTTAAAAAAACAAGTACCTATTATTACAATAATCTTCATTTGTTTGTGAGATAAATCAACTAATTTTAATAATAATTTGTAATCATAAAAAAGTAAAAAGTAAATTATTCTGAATTGTAGTTTTTCGCTACGTGTTGCCAGGGTAAACATTAATCTCCAAATTTTTTAGTTCAGAAGACAGGAAAAAATCAATTGATATATATCAAGATAAAAATCAATTGATATATATCGTTATATCGTGGTGTATACCCGCTGATATATATCGGCGAACCCTGCTGGGTAGCAAACACGCTTTTGCTAGTTACTAAAATCAGGTTTTTTAATTATATTTTTGGTAACTCCTATGGATGCTTTTTTAGTAAAATTCGTCATTTGAAAAGGGAACAGTTTTATTTTTAAATTTCGGTCAAAAGATAAAAATCTTCTGTCAAGTCGTATTCCTATATAATCCTGCAATGGGTTTGAGGCTAAATCAGTACAATTTCTGCCATACAAAAGATAACGTTATTATGGAGAGAAGACGTCATTTGAGCCTAGAAGAAATTATCTGTGCCGAATGTTGGAAGCTGGTTCTCAGCAACGTGCAGTGGAAATCGCTCTGGGCACTACGCAGAGTGATAAAAGGTATTTCTAGGTAAAGTTTAGTTATTATTATAATCGGCTTGAGTAGCCATTATTGTCCCACTGCTGGGCAAAGGCTTCCCTACTCTCTTTCCACCTCTTTCCAGAGCTGTCAAGGACCAATCTTTATTGAAGAAGTGCAGCTCATCCTCCCATCTCCGTCTGGGTCCGCGATATCGTTTGCTATTAAGCGGGACCCACTGGGTCGTAAGTTTGGTCCATTGATCGTCTGACATGCAGATGTATCCAGCCCAATTCCATTTAAGCGCGGCAGCTTTTCGAGTGACTGCAGTTATTTTAGTGATGGAACGGAGTGTTGTATTCCTAACCCGGCCCACAAATTTAATAAGCAGAATACTCCGTTCTATAGCTCTATGGCAAACCTCGAGCGTGGAATTTTGCTGAATTGTCAAAGACCATGTTTGAGAACCATACGTGAGAATGGAAAGAATACACATAACATGAGTCTTCTCTTGAGGGATAGAGGAAGATCGCCCTTCATTCGATCTTTCATGGCCCAATAGCTTTTCCAGGCATTTTCGGTGCGTTTTGCAACTTGTTTGTTTTGTCTTGCCTGAAAAGATACTATTTGACCAAGGTTGTTTTTCACCACCTTGTTTTTCAAGGTATACTCATCAACATATTCAACCTACCCACCACGATGATCCTGCGATGCGCGCCGTTCATCATCAACTTGTTCTTTGACATATTCATTTGATGTCTGACCTCTAGGCTTGTCGTGCTAGCATCAGAGTCAGCTCGGAGACTGAAGACGAATAAAGGACAATATCGTCGGCAAAGCGGAGATTGGATAATCTCTTATGTCCAATCATAATGCCCCTTTCTGCCCACCTTATACTGACTGATAACCTGCTTACTACTGAAGAACTAATAAGCAATCCTATCTCTGATTTGCCTGTTCTTAGCAGCACAGATTACTAATTAACTCATCATGAAGCAAACCGTTTTTCAATTTTTAGGGTTCCGTAGTCAATATTGAACCGTTATAGCCCTTGTACGTAAAGTGGGGATGATTTTTTTTCTCGTCTATCCCATGGTGTGGGTCGTTGGATAGGCCGTTCAAAAATATTGCGAGTCTGTGAAATACATTTTTCGATTCAGTGATCCGTTTGCGTAATATTAAGCTTTAAAGTCAAATGTCTCCTCCCTCTGCCAGCTAAATGGTTATTTTTGGATAACATATGAAAAAATTCACGGCAATAGTACATAATTATAACGAAGTAAAAAGGATAACTACTACAGCTAAGTAGGCTTAACAAGTTAACGAATAATATTCGACGAACTTTATATTTGCAGTTAAAATGTATGGGAGAACATGTTTTTCAACTACCTACAACATTAAGTTCGTTCTTGGGATAAATTCATTCCAACTACGGAAACCTTCATTGTGCGTGATCCGACACTAACTTGACCGGTTTAATTTTTCCAACTATTTTGAGGCTAGCTTTTAGCCTTACCAAATGCCACTGTACTAAACCACTAGGTATCAGCGCTATCACTTCAATTTGCATTTTTTTTTAACAACGTCTCATGCAAACTAATCAAAGACCTGACGTCACAAAAATCCTGCATCGCGCAAACAGAGTTTACCGCGCGCACGAGCGGCATATATACAATATCCCGACATGAATCGTCGGGAATTTACCCACCAAACACAACACCCGTGTGGTCGGAGGATCCTCCCTTTTCTATAGAGTATGAGTGAACTTGGCCTGGTGGAGATGAAGAATGGTACCATGATACTGAAACAAGGCATCAAGATTCCGACCTCAGATGCGTCAGTACTCAAAACCAATCTAGTTGGAGAAGATAAAGAAACTCCTAGTAAAAAGGTAACAGCACCATCGCGATGCGACTTTAGCGAAGAGGCGTGAAGCGCACATGCAATTAAATATTGTTTTGAATATCCCTCATTTATCATAGAAAGACACGTGGATTTCATTTTATAAATACATAGTTATTAATATAGTGTTATTAAGAATTGTAATTTTATTAAGTAATTTCTCATAGATATGACTGTGAACTTTTTAAGGTATTAAATGATTTTTGATGTAGGTAATCAGGATAAGGAATCTGTTCCACTAGCCAGTTTTCTTCCAGGTTATTATCTAAATATTAACATAATAATGTATTTTGCTTTTTTTAAGACAGTCACCGTATGTTTATTCTATTTGTACGGTTATGACATTATGAGACATGATTTAAGTGAATTTTTGAAGTTCAATTACACAATGCGTTATATGTAAAAACAATACAATATAGTGGCAAATTTTATACCCTGTTCCGTATACCTCTATACATTATACAAAACACAACAAGACTTGCTGAATATGTGTTTAAAACATCACAAAACACTGCCAGTACATAAATGCGTACAGTTGCTCGCACATAAATATAACGCACTCGCTCCGTTCAAATTTCGCCACCGTCTGCTTTATATTGATATATTGTATTGTTTATGGCGCGACCGAATCAAAATGTGATATATTGAACAACACGCTGTGTTTGCGAGTAACTTTCATATTTGGTAGGGTTATGGATGTATTTGGGCTAGATGGGGTAGGAATGTTTTGCGACAAAGCGAGGTGGAATTGATTGTTAACGCGAATTTTCATTATAAAACATTTGTTATTGTTACTATTCCTTACTCTCAATACAAAACACAATAAATAATAGTATCGTAAATACGACGCCCAATTCCAACATTACCGCCACATATAATTTAGAAACAGAGCAGCTGGCAAGTCAAATATGCACATTATTCAATCATTTAGAACTTAACCATTTTTGGTTTTTATTTTTGTAATTATTTTTGTTTTATCCATTTACTTAATTAAAATAAAATTTAATTTACTTAATAATGCACTATAACTAATAATACTAACTAATAGCTAAATAACGAATGATATATATTTCTATTAAATTGCGTAATTTCGTTATTTTGTTCATCGACGTCAACTATAACATAAAAAGTGGCAGGTGGTGTGTTTTTCTTTCGTGTTAGGTATGATTTGTCAGGGGTTTTCTAGTTGGATAAATTGATGTTTTATTTTTTCGCATTGACGCTTTTGTAAAACTCTATCAATAAAACAGCGCTTTGACGCATCATTTTACATAATATATATAAAAAAATTGCATCGTTAATTTACTGAAACTTTATCTGATTTTTGCAAAAAAACATAAGAAAATTTTAATTTCGCGGCCTACCCTGACGCTTTCTGCATAATCAAAAATCATCCAAGAATCTAATTTGCACTCCACAAAAGATACACACGTCTACATATCAAGCTATAATTTTCCAGTATATGCTGACCTCTCATTTTACCGAAATCCTATACAATGCGAGCTCAGCTTATTCTGGAAAATTATAGCTTGATATGTAGTCGTGTGTATCTATACCTGCCAACTCGCCACCTACCCCCGTTCTCCTTACACAGCTCTGCCATTTCTAGAGAGGGCTGTATCTTTGCCAGTGAGGTTACACATAGATGTATGTTTGAGCCAAGGGAATAGTTGGGATGAGGGGGATAAATTATTGCTTTCTACAACTATGTGTCTGCACCATATGTTTTGGTAGACACTGTTTTAAGTTACGCACTGAATAATGATACAAACACCACCTATGAGACTGCTATCAATCATGGTGGCAATAGTCATACACCTGTTCATACAAACAATAGTTATTTGTATTTAGATTTTCTATGAAAAGTTGACAGAATTGAGTAACAATAATTTCCCTAGATACTCCATTTATTATAACACTAGACAAATAACTGTTCTCACCCTTTCGTTATTTCGATGTAAACGTTTAATAAACTCACGATAAAAACAAAGCACTGTAATCTATTTACATTTACATTAAAAAAATAACTCTAAAATGCAGTCATTTCAACAATATTACACAATAACTGTCGTTATTTAGCCGTTATTTGTCTAATGCTTTAGTAAATGGAGTATAGGGTGACTGCTATAGTAATTGGCCACGTTATAGTAATTGGCCTCCCATAATAAAAGAGGTAGAAACAAGGTAACGCAAGAAAGATCATGAATGAAAAGGACCAAAATATTCCTGTCTATTGTATTTTCGTTTTAGTTCATAAAATGTTCATAAAACCTCTTTTGTTATGAGTGGCCAATTACTATAGCGTGGCCAATTACAATAAGCAGTCACCCTAGTACTAGGCTGACCTACCCCGCATACTATTTTAATCTTAAGCAATATTATTTAAGTATTATGTAGGAACGATTGTAACTATTTATGGAACTAAAGATATTATTAATTGTATCGGCAATAACGCGTACATATAAAATGCTTCATTGTATGTAGATATTGAGATAGACTCATGATAGCACAAGTTTAAACCTTAGTGGTTTTTTGTTGCTATATAATAAGTAATCCTGTGTTCTTTTGTATAAATGATAAATTAAAAAAAAATGATTTTAATCTTCTAAAAAGTAAATAAAATTGAAGTGTCTGTTTGTAATGTCAAAATAACAACTTTTACATAAATCCATATCAAAGTATATTTGGTACCTACTCATAACAAAAAAAAACAATCAAGGTTTTTTTTGTCTGTCTGTCGGTTTTTTCGGCTAATCTCCGAAACGGCTGGACCGATTTTAACGGGACTTCCAATGGCAGATATCTGATGTTATAGGGAGTAACTTAAACTTATTTTATTTTAGAAAAAGCCACGCTGGCTAAGCCGCGACCCCAAATAACGGGACCAGGGATGGAAGAAGAAGTTCTTCCATCCCTGGTCCCGTTATTTGGGGTCGGGTCTCCTCACTTTCCTGCGCCAAGACGAACGGTCTTGGGTTGTTGCATCGGGCAATTGGGCTTTCTTGAGGTCTCTCGCGATATTGGACCACCAAGTCATTTGCGGACGGCCTCTACCTCTTTTTGTTTCCGGTAAATTTAGAGCTATTTGAACCACATGATCCTCATTGCGTCTTTCAATGTGTCCATACCATCTTAGGTGGTTTTCTGTCATTTTGTCTGTGATAGGTGCGACTTTGAAGCTGCCACGTGTATGTTCATTACGGATTTGTCAAGCCGGGTCACACCTCCCGCCCATCTTAGCATCTTCATTTCGTTGGTATGGACCTTTTGCTCATGTGTCTTCTTTGTTGGTGCCATACAATTATTTTTTATTTTTATTATGGCAGTAGTTATTTTATTTTTAAATCTACCCACTTATATATATCTACCTACTTAGATGCTAAAGTGTGATTAAACGAAATCACTACAGTCGAATTATTAATTCTCTGGAGGAAACTGACAGATGCTAGCTGTATGATATTAATTTTATTTTCTGTGATTAATATAATTTAACTCACACACTGACTTATTATTTTTTAAATTTTTAGGAAAATCATATACAATGTTTGTAAATATGTGAGCACCATGTATGTATCTATCGCATTTATAAATTTTTCTGTCATTACTTCACTTTTCATTCTTTTTACCAATTGTAGTAAGTAATTTTTATTCTAGGTACATCGTTTTCACCTATAATTATTAATGAATGTATAAAAACGATTGTTAACATTTTAAAAGAGTAAGTATGGAGTTTCTTGCCCATTCTTCTCCATACATAACTACCTTTTGGAAGGGGCAACTAGAATCAATTAACTATTTTTGCAATTTTTGACGTTCAAAAGTGCATTTTACGTGCCTATTTGAAATAAATGATTTGACTTTGACTTTTGACTTTGTCACATTTTTAAATAATAATTAAATATGTATTGTATTCTAGACTTTTACACTTATACAATACATATATTATATATTTATTTTACACTTTATAAATCAATTAAACTAAACGATCACCATCACAATAAATATGACCATTTTATTACACAAGGTGACAGCTAGCACATGTCAGATTACTCCAGTGAATTAATTATTCGACTTTAGAACATTTTGAATGAATGAAACAACCTTTAAAAAATAACCAAACAATACACAAACATACACAAAAATACCTTGTTAACAATATAACAACGCTTTTAAATACCCCCGAAAAAATTTAATACATTCAGAACTTTTCTATCTTAATAAATAAATTTACGACTCATCATAAATAATGTTAATTAATTAAGTACATTTTTCTGTACAACGCACTCGCCAGGGCCGTACTTGGGGCAAAGTTTTAATGTGCCAGTTAGTAGGTAGGTTGGTTTGGTACTCGAGGGCCCGGCCGCCTTTCTAAAGTTCATAGCAAACGAGCCATTGACATGAATGTGGGAACTGAATTGTTTGTTAGAGTAAAGTTGGGGCTAAGATGTTTAGGTGGCGAGAGTTGGGTAAAAGATGTGCTAATTGTCGGGTTTTGGCTGACATAGTCGTTTTTGTTGTTTATCTGTTAAATGTGAGATAGCTATTCGGTTTTGTTTAGTTGGAGTTAATTACTGAACGTTAGTTGACACATTTAAGAATACTGACAAATCAGCGGGCGACAGCGATATAAATTAAGATTAGGCATTATGAATTCGTTATTTCGGTTAGTTATTGGTGCCAATTCCCTTATTCACAAACTAAACTAAATTTAAGTTTTGTGCATCTTTTTCTTTCTTTATTTATTTATTTAATACTTTAAGCACAAAAAAAAAGTGTACGGAGGCGGACTTAATGCCATAGGCATTTTCTACCAGTCAACCCTTGGGTGATGCAAAGACATACAGTAGTAGGTGCAATAGCGAAAATTGAGGAATAAATATTCATTTAAATACAAAGATATACATAAACCTATTACAAACTGTAAATTCAATATATAAATCTTATTATATATAAATATATGCACAAATAAATACACATAAATATGTATACTAAAACAAATAAGATAAACAATGGGAAAACATTACCGTTATGATGATACTGCCAGCTTCTTGCGAATATGCTCACGAACTTTTACTTTAAAAGATAATCGGTTGGTTGCCATCCTGATTTCCTGGGGAGTGCATTCCACAGAGAGATAGACTGTATGAAGAAGGAAGAGTGAATGAAGTCTGTGCGGTGAGTGTGACATTGAAGAAGACGATTGTGAGATGAACGAAGATTTCTATTGTGGTTGGCGCAAATGTACTGAAAGTGGGGGGCTAGGTAACGAGGGGAAGATGGAGAGTCAAGAAATGAAAACAAGGTGGTCAGCGCCCTTTGCTCTCTGCGGCATATCATTAAGAAAACGACAGAAGATAAATTTTAGTTTAGTCCTGTCAAATTAATCAGTGCCTGTCACTACTCCATACAAGTTTAGACGTGATTAAAAACTTGACTACTAAAATTACGTCCATTTACGTCAAGAGCTGATTAATTTGACAGGACTAAACTAAAATTTATCTTCTGTACATTTCTTAATGAAATGGAAAGAAAAAGATGCACTGAACTTAAATTTAGTTTGTGAACAAGGGAATCGGCACCATTATCTAAGTAGTAATTCGTAATGAAAGCTGTAGTAAGAATATTGTTTCAAAAAGTCGTCTTCTCAAATATAAACTTATTTACATTTGCCTTATTTATACCTATTTTTTAAGCTTATAGTGTACCGTGTTAAATGTCACGTAAAAATAAAACAAAACAACAGCGTTCATCATA
This sequence comes from Dryobota labecula, assembly GCA_947523025.1. NCBI lineage: Eukaryota > Metazoa > Arthropoda > Insecta > Lepidoptera > Noctuidae > Dryobota > Dryobota labecula. Next base: position 17,074,513 of record OX383293.1, on the reverse strand, counting down.
CAAAAGACAAAAAGCCCAGAATTTCCACAAAAACGCTCGAATAAACAAATACGCCGAAACAATAGAACGAAAAAGTTAATACAGTACATGTTAGAATGTACCATACATCAGTAGGGCGTTGATACACTGGCGAATAAACGTCTGCGCCACGGGAGTCGATGCGACAAAAATAATTTCAAACATCCCAAGCATTTTCCGATCCATTTGAGCCACGTTCAGGCGATCAATTGCTCAAATGTGGTCTAAAGCTAGATTTCGTGACGTCATGTTGGCAATAACAGCGATGTTCTCAATAATAAATGGTGGTATGCAATAACAATTAATATAATTGACACCTTTCGCAAGCAAAAATGTATCATGGAATTTGAATGTAGGCCAGTACCTACCTTCTTATACATAGCTAGAAGGTACAATTAGCAAGAGAAGGCAGAAGTCCATCATAGTCGTATTAGGTCCCAATTTGGCGAGTCTGTTTTTATTTTCGGGCATGGCTCCAACTTTAGTTTGTAATTGACAATTAGTTCAACATAAAACCTAATTACAATCTGTTTCTGAATGAGAATCTTACAATTTTCTATTTAAAGTTTTAAACGAAAGTTAGATAAATTCTGCTGCATCTAAAATGAAGCAGCTTATTGTAAATCAAATTAATCCTTCATTTTTAAATCGATGTTTCACACTTAAGAGTGGAAGTCTCGTCCCCATTCCAACCCCATATTTCTTAAGGGGTCAGATGGGGGACCAGAACCTAAATGACTCTCGATACGCCCCTGTCTCGAACACGCAGAACAGGGAGGGACCGATAGTGTCAAAAAAAGATAAAAATATTATAAACTGCGCTTTTTCTCAAATTCTCCCCCCATGACTTATTTTTATTTATCTATGGGTGAAGATGGTGTTCCAAGTGTTATATTTAAGTCGTTATTTAAATTACCATATATATATGCGTATGTTCAGATGCCTACATAACTTTGAGGCAGTCAATGCCCGTTATATATATAATGGGTCATACATAACTTTTATATATAAACCTAGAATTTCCACGAACTGCAGTGTATAGATGAAAAGATAAAACAATGTTTTATTCAGAAATCTGTGCTTGAAATCATTAACTCTTGCACGTTTTCGAAATTCAAAGACCATATTTTTAAACCAAGCTCTTAAATAAACTCTGTTATGAAAACACGAGCATGATAAAAATACTTAAACATGAATTACATCCAGCAAAGTACGTAAATAAAGCCAAATAAAATTCAGATAACAATAAAATCACAAAACAGATTATATACAAATATAGGTGAGAAGACATTTAAGTACATTAAAATCACATTAGTAGAAAATCTTGGTGGGGGCCCGCAAAATTATCTCGCGCAGTGGGGAAAAATAAATTAATAAAAAATACTTTAAACATTTCATATCTCATTTGGGTGATGACAGAAAAAAGTAAATTGTATGGAAGTAGAGATAAAGTGTATTTTTTTAATGTTCACTGCACATTGTTACTCTCATTGGCAATCATTTACTTAAAGAGGGGAGAGTGCATCAGTGGGTTTAAGAACGTAATTGTTACATATATGAAATGCTGGCCGGTCGGGCCACGGTGCACATAATTACTAAGGGTAATTAATAGTAAGGTTTAACCCGGCTCATCAGGTCGCTGCCATCTACCACACAGTCGCAGACAGGGCCGCAATTTGCCCCACCAAGGCACGTTTAATATTAGAAGTCCTGATTTATGCCTTGCCCCCGTAATGAAGTGTCTCCACACTACAAACGTGTGTGCATCGCACTAATTCACTACTACAGATTAATAGTAGGAAGCACTCGCGATACAACGCAACGTAACTCTGCTCTTTCTTTAATTTAGGATCTGAGAGGACTCAGTACACCACTCAAAATGAGCTCATGTTTATACTTTTGATCGTTTTACAAAACTGCTTGATACTCTTAAGTGGGGTGTACATCTTAAGTGAAATGTTTTATCTTCAAAGGCATATAATTCTTAATTTATAGCCAAACAACGCTGTCCACACATACAAGTATGTTAAGTGTGAGCAGGGCGTTAATCTCGACGCAAAGACGAAATACAAGTGGACCGGTAAATCCAATTAGTTTAAGAAGTCATTAAATCAATTTGTTTAGCAGACAGTAACATATAGCTATCCTCATCTCTTTGTTTTCGATGGCTGCAATCCAAGCTATTTGTTATTTTGGTGAGCTTGCGAAATCGTGGTGACTAAAAAGGCTTGCAGTTTTAAGTCTGCTTTTAAGCTGATACGGGGATTTTGTGTGAGAGATATATAGCTTTTATTCAACGTGAGTTTATCAAATAGGTGAAGTAAATAGCACCGTGGGTAAATTACTGTGCGCTCTGTTTTCACTAACTTGATTTCGTTACATCTTAACATTTTGGAAGGCTACGTAATCATGTTTGATTAGTTTCCTTAGGAGGTTGCAAAAAGTATAACTCCCAGTAAAAAAACTAAAAACTCCCATTAAATATCATCGCAATCAGCCTAGCAAAAATGTAGGAGTACATATTTTTGCACCTTAGATATCATTGATGATTCTAGAAGTAGTAGAAACATTTTCCGATCAAAGAGTACTAAGTTCATGTCATTCACTTGTTTTCAACTGAACAGCATTAAAACCTGACGCAAGAAAGCCGAAAGTACCTGAGTACACTAATTACCAACCTCTAAGTGGCAAACATGTTAATCCATCTAGAAATATATTTCTCATTCCCGGCAGATCCGATACAAAGGCCGCTGGCCGTTGGAGGAGCAATAAATTAGAGAAGGAAAGCTGCGCGCCAGGATTTCCCTTGGGTTTATTCTCACTCAAGAGCGCTACACCTAATCCAGAAAGCCTTATTATGCTACCCTTAATACAGCGCTCAAGACTACTTGAAAATTTTCTCAGGAAGTAAACGGTTTAGTTTGGGAATTTTACTTTTTTTCTTTTCGACCGTCGGTGTCGTCGCCAAGTTTTTATGTTGTCTCAAAGGCCGCAAGATCTTCACTTTCGGGGATTAAGTTTGTCATGCCAAATGCATCTTAATGAATTGATCGCTAACTCGTTATTTAAACGGTGTTCGTATTAGGACGCCAATTAAAACTTACAACACGTTATGATATACCTGAATACAATTATCCCTATTATGATGGCCTAGGGTTTTTATCTCCAATCTTAATCGCGAATAACTAGTTGGTGAGCCAAGTCTTAATTGAAACTCGCGGCACATTACGTGTGGTGGATTGATTAGCTGTCTTATTGATTTTATTGCAGTTAAGTATATCGATAGCATATCGATACCTGCACTTATCGAGTTTCGATTTCGAATTTGTTCAGAATTCTTGTTGCGCTGTGACACCGAATCGATCGCGAACTTTTTGCTCAGCTTTTGCTTTTACTTTGTTGTCGCGAATCGCGAATGAAAACTTGAGCATTAAAAAAAAAGAATTGCACTCCACGAAGGTTTCTTTTCTATCATGTTGGTTCTACCTATTCTAAGACTTTTTAATAAAGCTTAGTGCTTTTCTAGAAGTATTTATTATTCCATTTGAGTAAGTAAATAAATAACACAGTACAAACGGGTTCCTAGTTTCCTTGTAATAATATGTCATTGGTAATAGATGATGTGCCCGCACTATCTACATACGCTGACGTTGTCCGTTATTACCAGTTCCTCGAAGTACTTGGCTACCAATTTCTCCAATTTAAATTGTCTATGAGCGCCGCCCGACTGAAGTCAGCCGGCACATTCCGCGGTTATCGACGACGCGGGCGCATTTGAGTGAAAGAGTCGGATATATCGTCAAAAATCACGCGGGACAAGGACGGAACCGCACGCAACGGGCGTTCGTTTTTTAAATAATTGAGTCAGGAATGACGATAGGCACCCGACAATTCGAAGCATTTTATCGAGCTGGCAACCCTAGCGCGGACAGTGGGCATTTAATTTGGTTCCTCGTGAGTCATGTTTGTATTATAATTTGAATAACTGTTATGGGAATTTTATCTGTGTTTATTAATTTTCCAGGTTGTAATCACCTTTTACTTTTTTGAGATAATCAACATTCAAAAGCAACTTTTTTTTTTATTGAAGGCAAAGATGACGTTTTATGAAAGAGGTAAGTATACTTAAAATACAATAAATAAACCATCTTATTACCTATTAGGTACTTCAAAGCCCAACTGCATAAGATTATATCAACAAGCCTTCTGTGATTTCGACGTAATAGATTAGATTCATTAGAGATTAATTTATTGCGTGTTAGTATGCTAATGAATTGTGGTACCTACCTACCTACATGTTTAATACAAATTGTTTGATAAGTTGCATCGAAGCAGTCATTGTAAAATTAAATTCAATAATCTGCTGCCAATTTATCAATTAACGTTTTGAACACAGTAGCGGCAACAAGTAAAGCTTATAAATTGTCTCGAAACTAGGAGTCTATCTAAATTCAAATATAGTTTGAGAGCTCGTTAATCATGTTAAAAACAATCAGCAAAGGCTTCCGACTCAAAACGATATAAATCAGCGAATTCTATTTTCAATTAGCACGAGCCACGGCAGTCGTTCCTAATTCGAACGCAACCTATAATTACGCGGCGGCCACTGATTGGCCAAGGGCCTCTGTGCAGTCGCAGGCGCAAGTCCATGTCCTTTATTTGCCGCTATCTAAGCTCTAGCTAGTCTATCTTTAAAGTGAGGCTAGCTAGTGTGGCGACATCTTTTATCGCGGGTCGCGCTTCTGTTTTTGTTTTGTTTGTTTGTTTTCAAACTGCGGAGCCATATTGCGCCCGTAAATTATTACTGCGAGAGATTTGTTTCCATAGTTCTGCGGCTGCAATACATCAGTGTTTGCCGGATGTTAGTTTATGTTGACGCTCGTTTTGTGTTTCGCGATTTCGTGCTTGTCAAGCTATTGCTTGACAAAATTTTATATCTTATTTGTGCAGTTACATCTAACTGGTGCATGGAAACTGTGTTGTTTGTCACTGTTGGTAAAATGCGTGGAGTACCTATGCCTTTTATTTTGAATCCAAACTTTATCGCACTCTGTATTTTACATAGGCAATGCTGAACTGAAACTGAATAACGCAAGAATACCAAATAGTTCCGCAGTGTGATTGTTTAAGAAAAATCGTAAAGGAGGCATTAAGCTGCTTTCAGACTACGCTATAATATAATAGCATATAGTATATAGCTCATAGCACAACAATATCGCGCACCATACATTGTTATGGACACGTTTACACTGTACTGTACTATATATTATTGGAATGTATGGTGCGCGATATCGTTGTGCTATGAGCTATATACTATATGCTATATATTATAGTGTAATCTGAAAGCAGCTTTAAAGTAAGTAAGTAAATAAAACCTTCAGCAAATGTCACGAAAACTTCAAGGGAAGTTCAAGAAAACCGTATTAGAAACTTTTACAACGAGTCTCAAACCAACAAAATCCGCCATCAACCATTTTATCCCAAACTAAATTATTCCAATTGAATAAAACTTATTGATAACTCTTTTATTCCCAAGAGATCGCAGCATCTTTTACTATACCTACAAACATTCACTAGATGGTCCTAAGCGGTTTCACTGCCACGCTATATAGAGCGGTTAATACAATTTTCAAAATAAAATGAAAAATATCTGACAGTTAACACATGTCCTGAGATGTGCTTATTTATTACACACTTTGTTGTCGCTTCCTGTTATTCAATTAATTTATTGGGTTAGCACACAAATTAACGATCCCAGGAAGAACTTAACGCGTTCAGATTAATGGCGTGTACCGGTGTAGGCACGATAATTAGCCTTGTACTGACCCAAGAAATTCCACTTAACTTATTTATAATCCTTTTGGCCTTTTTGCTTGCACATTCCCCTGAACCTAAATCAAACACATCGAAAACAAGAAAAATGTGAGTGAATTTTAAGAGCTCATTTACATTATGAAGATAATGTAAATGAGCTCTTAAAATTCACTCACATCACTTCCATTTTAGAAATGCTGTAGAAAACACTCAAATTGTTTGTTCAAGAACTACGTGATTTATAAAGTACAAATTGTGTTTAGGGGTATTTGACAGCTCTAAATGCATTCGTCGGTCCCGGCACGACTGCGTAATGTTTTACGGTATGGGGCGAGACAATAATGGCTTGCTCATAACATTACTCGTCCTCGGGCCCCCGTACCACGCTACTGTGTAGTCTCCACAGATTTCGGATGCCCAACTACGCTCCAGTGGATTTGACGCGACATCCCCAAACGCAACGGGATCTTAGTACAGTGCTTTCAAGAGCAGTCTTTCGCTGAGAACGTGCTATTTATTTGGTTTGGGAGTGTACTAAAATTACTCTGAATTAATTTCTGGCGTGTGAAAATACATTCACTCACGTACAACTGTAGTTGATCAACGGTGTTGTCAAATTTATTTCTCTCGAGGCGCTCTCTTAAAAATATAAACAAACAGCATTAAAATAATGAATATTAGGATCATAACGTAATTACTTATGCGTATCACGACTGGCTTATTCGTACGTTTATTTGTTTAAACCTACACGAAGTTTGAGATCGTACCGATGAGAATATCATTCATTCTGTGGGCCGGCTCAAATTTACATAGAATGAGATGCGCCTGGGCCTAATTAGACTGCGCCCGCGATGCATAAATCATCGCTGACTTGACGTCAGTCATTGCGAGGCCACAGGAGAGGACGAACGTCTCGTCGCCACCTTCTTATTTATTATGAAATATTCTGGTCTTCATTTTACGCCCCTTTCAACTGGTGAGGCGTGAAATGAATATTTATCTACGCGCTGTGATCAAAGTTAAAATTCACAAGAGATTTCCATGATTTAAGGAGCTTTTTGGATGATATACACAGTTGTAGTTCCTTAAAACTCACTTGAAACTTTTATAAGCCGGAAGTAAGATCAAAACGAGAGGAAAAATATTTTTCAGATTTATTAGGTCAGAATAGAGCTTAACATAGTGAACTAGAACATTGAAGGTATTTCAGTACTAAAGTGTTTAATCTGTTCCAAAATGGTAAATGCCTTTAATTAATTTAATATTAAACTCAGAACTTAAATGTACACAGTAAATAAACTTTCAAATATGTCGCTAAAGCTAAGGAAATCTTCGATCGAAGCGATTGACGAGTGAGCGCAGACATGCGCAGGCGCCTTGACCACGCAACGCTCAGGAAATAACATTAAATAGAGAATATATTGAAACCCTGCATTAATCTTACTTGGATATTTCATTAAACTGTATATTTTTGAATCTATAAATAATAAAAATATATAGTTTCTATTCCAGAATTTAATTAACAGTGATTAAAAATTGAATGTGACATTTACTTTCAAAGATTAAATTAAATTTCTCAGAAAACGACCACGCTACTGTGCATTCTTTATCTGTATTTAACAATCACATGTGTGCCTTTATGTGAATCTCATCGCATAACATAAAACTAATAACTAAACTGTTATCTTCCTCTATTTTACAACGTGCGTGAGCCTTAACTCCAAATTTTACATACATAAAATACCTAATTACACAAATTTATAATACCTCTACCTACTTGTTCTTCGATTTAATCATAAAACATTTTAATTGGGAACTAACTATGTTAATAATAGGTGAGTTTAGCTAAAAAAATGTTAGCCAAATTCTTACGCTACATTTTCATTTTTAACATTTTTTTTACCGTTCTTAATTACATACGTACATAGTCACATATATGAAATTTGATTAAACTGTATGTCATAATTATTCACGGTGCTATCCTTTGCGTTTAAAGGCGGAGACTGACTGGCAACATTTATTTGTAATGTATGTAGTATTTGTAACGCGTTGCAGTAGTCAGTGCAGCGAGCCGAGCCGCTTGATGCGAGCATTGCCAGCGCATGTTTATAAACAAGTCAGTGAAGTCGTATTGTTTTTTTCTTCTTCTTCCAATAACAATAACTAAATAAAATTAATCAAGCACACACAACCTCTGCGTCAGCCATATTGAATTAAAAAAATGGAGTACGTTTAAGTCAAGTGCTCGGAGCAAACGTTCGCCACGTTTAGTGTATCGCCGTTTTGTAACAAGAAATGGAGCGCGCTTGAGTCATATGCTCGAAGCGAGCGTTCGCCGTGTCTTGTGTATCGCCGTTTTGTAACCAAGCTCGCCTCTGATGATAAATTACAAAAAAAAGTTGCAAGTCAGTCTCCGCCTTAAGACCAGTGTACTGGTATATTAGTGGTTCATAAGTTGGATGCGATTGTATCTATGGAGAGACTTTGTAACTGTATTCTATATTAGGGTAATTACAGATGCCACTACGAAATGCAGCTACCTACGAATCGAAAATAAAATTCACATGACTTAGGTGCTGTAAAGACATTACAGAAGCCATAATAAACAAAGTGAAATTTAAAATATTTAAAAAAGGAAATATTTTGGAATATTTTGAAATATTTTGTAAAGGAATTTTTAGAATTAAATTCTACTCTAGATTAGGTGAGAGTAGTGTTGGGCCAGTGGTAACCCTAGTAGCATTTTCCGTTAGCATTTAGTTGGGCCACTTTCAGAGGTATGTGGCCCAACCAAACGCTAACAAAAATGCTACTAGGGAACGGCCCTGACTTACAAGTTGTAGATCCTGGGTTCAATCCCAGCCAAACGCTTTCCTTTGTGTAAATAATTTGATCACCACTGCTCTCAAAACGCTGAAGGAAAACCTCGTGAGGAAACCGGCATTTCCTAAAACCAAGAATTCAAAGACATACGACATCTGTCAACCCGTACTGGGTCCGCGTAGTAGATTATAGCTCACTCCCTCGTAAAGAGAAGACGTGAAGAGTGTCCCAGCAGTGGGAACATTATTATGTTGCTTAATATGAAAGAAAGAAAGAAAATACGTTTAACATGACGCAAAAAAAGAACATAAACACAAAAGAAATAAGAAAAAAGCTAGATTAGGTAGGTTGAATACATATTACAGCACCATCAATATAAATAAAAATCCATTGACAATCTGCTTTGAATAAGCAACTCTCTCTCCAACAAATCCCTACCACAGTCACACACCCACAGTTACCACAGTTACCACAGTTACACACCCACTTATAACGAGTTTAATTGTTGATTTTACTTTTCCATCGCCATGTTGGCTTTGGATTGTTCTTTAATTTGTGCTCGGCATCCTTTTATCCATCAATCAAGTGTGTAAGCCCGATCAGGTTCATTGCGAGACTGCCACCGTGATTGTAGCTACTACAGAGATAGTATTGCTTCATAGGATTCATCCAAAGCGGTTAATTCTAAGACTTGATCGTTTAGTTCTTAGTTATAAAGTTTATTGTGACCATTGAAACCGGTTACATACATGCGATTTGGTTCTGTGCGGGATCGGTTTGATTGTGGACCTCTGAACTTTATCTTATGGATTGGATCAAATAAATAATAATAATGTAGGAGCCAAAGTGTGTAAACATACTTAATGTAATGATTTTTTGTACTATATCCGACATAAAAATCTTGTCCTAGATAGAAAATGCTTCCAAGGCTATCAAACATACCTACCTTTTCAATAAAATACTTACCTAATAATAACCAAAGAATGAAAACTCATCCCAAGAATTGACCCAATAGCGTTGCTCCCGGACACAAACCGGTAAGGACTCCCAATCATGATGATGACGTGTCAGCACAAAGAGTTCCATGATGGTATAATACTGATACTCGACGGTAGATAACTACATACTATTAGTTAAAATTCCTATCCGTACAGATTGTTGATAAGCCACAACGTATCGAGGTACAATGCTTTTGGCTTTAAGGGTCCGTTTAATGGTTGTCAGTGAAACGACTTTATATTTTGTGTATAACATCACGCTTTTGGAGAATGGTGGGTGACAGATGATGAGGATCAACTAGTATGGTATAATGATTCGGTGATAGCAAAGACTCATTTGATACTAACACGTTTTTCCGTTTCTTATGGAGAAAGCAAGGAAAAGCACAAGGAAAAAGTGGAACGATGCATTTTAAGGGTGCTAACCAACATTTTGATGACATCGAAAAGTAGGTAGGTAGGTACTGTAGTTTCTTTAGGTTGTAGAGATTATATATATTATATACTATGCTTTACTCAAATTAGATTCAATAAATAGTTTCGAATATAACTGCCCTTCTATGTATGTTTCTCAATAAACTAATTACACTAGAACTTGGTATTTGACTGTTTAATATAACATCAGCGATAACATTAATAAGATGACTCTATGGACAGCGTTAGATAAAATTTATACACATTTCTAGAATATTAACTGCCCTATCAACTCTTGCGAAAATATAGTTACATGTTAGTTTATTACATTTTTAAATTAAATAAACAAGGAAACCGTATGATATAATTAGTAAGAAGTATCACATCATTCTGAAGATAGCAGATTTATTTTTTATGAAAAATTATGCGATTTGTCCTCCCTATCATAACGACAATGTTTGGTCTACTTAACGTCTGTATTAATAGCTATTAATCTTCGAAAATATAGTGTAAAATAAAAACTTATCATGTCGACATAATTCATAAACAACTATTTATTATATCTTGACTTTTATAACAGCTGTTGAGTAGATAGTTATCATTTGTTTCGAGCTTTATACAGGTCTTCACCTTGTCCTTTGGCCAAACAAGAATAATATTCTCAATGGCATTTAAATGAGACCTACTGCTGATATTTTGTATCAAAGTCAAAGTCAAATCATTTATTTCTAATAGGCACATAAAATAAACTTTTGAACATCAAACGACGTGCCACGTTTCTCTACTAAATAGTTGGACAAGAAATCGGCAGTAGGTACAGTGGCCAAACGTTCTCCAAACGATTTTAAACTTTAAAATATTGACGATTAAGTTCAAATTCGAACGATAAAATTTTACAGTTTGTGGTAATTTGATGTGCTGGCCACTGTACTTGGAATGATCGTTTTCTATGATTAGGGAAGCTAGCATTTTGACAGTGGGGTTAACAGTCGAGAAGACAGAATAGCTAATGTCCAGCAAGCAAGAGACCCCGCGATCCTGCGTTCGCAACTTAGTTTCCAAAAATTTTAAACAAATAAAGTTGATTAGTTTGCGACACAACTTCAAACATTATAATGACATTTTCAATAGTATTAGTCATTCTGAAATCAACTTAATTTACACTAACATTAGGTTGATATTTGTTTAAGTGGAAATGACATTAATTTAAAACAAGGATTTGAAAATGGAATAGGGACTAATTTGGCTACCCGAAAAACCAATATGTTTAAAGTGGATGTGATGTGCCTATTCCTTCACTTTACTATACGTTAGTACGTAATAATGCTGCTGTCGTGAGGGAACTCGAAGACATGTGACATCTACCAACCCGCACTGGGCCCGAATGTTAGATACAGCCCATTCTTTCTCGAAGAGAGAAGGCCTGTGTGAACATAAAGGCTAGAAGCATAGAAATCACGTGCAGCGCAACGAGCGGTCACTTTGTGTCGCGTCGCGTGTCGCGCCTGTTTCTAGGAGCCTATATAGGCTGATTATGTAATATGCTGCTAAAACTTTCTGAATTCTTACTAACAAAATAATAGTTGACTAAAAACGAAGGGTCATGGCGATAAGTCGTAGATCTATAGATAACTAAGTATGGTCTAAATGGCGTCAGTGTTGTACAGTCAAGAGCATAAATGCCTTGCTTATACTTAAGTAAGTTTTAAAAGTGATTTTCTTGGAAAGTATAGATGGGTCATTCTCAGGACACTCATTATTTGGTTGACTTCGGTGGCAATTTTTTTTTTAAATTTAGGCATTACTAACATGAAATATCAAATCTAGAGTTAATTTAAAACATATTAGTAGTATTCATTTCTAATATTTTATCGTATTTATTACTAATTAATTGGAAATTATAATTAGAATATTTGTACGTCATTGACGGGAAGTCATTTAATTTAAATAAAATTTAACGTTCATTTTATTAATATTGACACCTTTACTTTTTTGTTTACCTATGTTCTACAATAAAAATATTTGAATTTGAATTCATACAATTATGAAATCAGTCTTTTCTGAAACTTGCAATTTTTATTTTACAAGAAAAACAATAAAATTTTACGTAACTCTAAAGTATAAATGCTCGTAAGTGTACTGTTGTTCAACAATCTTTATTAGTCCTTGAGACAGCCTGCATATGCGGGCACACTAACTTGAATTACGTAACTTATGTTACACTTAACTTATGTATGTATACTTAGATAAACCTTGAAAAAGACAAAACAACATCTACAATCCATTTTTCATCGTTTTCTAGGAAGTAGACATAGGTAACGTTAAAAAGATTTATTTAGTTTTTGAAATGTTAATGATGGGTACATACTAGGTACCTACCTAGTTAGAGTTAAGTATCTAAGAAATTTTATTTTTTATTATTTATTTTAGAAGGATTACCAACGAGATACATTACAATTATCTTTTACAATAATAAAAACTTGTATACAATACATTATCCTGTAATGCAGACTCAATTACAGGTAACCACAGCTTACACATTATCAGCAGAATCTAGGGATATCTTAATCCTAAATTATTTACGAATTTATAGTTTAAAATCTTTTTAGTTTCCATAAAAAGTTTATATACAGACTGAATCCTCTTTGATTCTATTTTCAAAATTTAAAAATGTAAATAAAAAAACAAAAATTCTCACCAGGTACAGGTCTTTAAGTTATATGTACCATAAGTGCAGTATCTAAGTTACATACTTTATAATCTATATCTATTTTATTATATGTATAGAAATATATAAATCAATTGCCGTGTGAGTCTCGCACAAACTCGAAAATGGCTCGACCGATTGTGATGGAACTTTGCTAAGTTGTTGTGTGCGTGCCGGAGAAGGCTTCTAAAAAATTTAAAAAGGCTAGTATAGTATAAAACAAAGTCGCTTTTCGTGACTGTTTGTGTCTCCGCTTATTTATCTTCTAAACCACAGAACAGATAAAAGAGGTTAGAAGAGCCTTGTGGGCGGGGCAGTTGCGCCGTACTTATGAGCAAACGCTCATAAGTCAACCGAAATTTGCTTCGCCGGCCAACAAACGCGCTCTTATTGTGACATCCTACGAAGCTCCGCGAAAATTAAAGAAATATGCCGTCTTGCGCTAATATAACGTATCGGAAAAGAAGCCAGGTGTGTAATGTAGCCCGAGAAGGGATTTCTTTTCTCTAGTAAGATCAAAAACCTTAAAATACTAGTGATATTAATTGTAATGATTACTATAGTATTATGTCATTTGTAGACAAAAACGATACAATCGCAAACAGATGCAAAATTATACATTGCTTGCAATACATGGGTACCATCTTGTACTACGTGAGCTATCGCGCAATATACTGCGTTTACTGCGAAAGTCGCGTCCGCCGAGCCGAAGCTTGAAATTCAGCGAAATCTAAGCGTATCGATAGTGTTGTACCAAGTTGTAAACAATGTCGATATTAAGTATAAGTGTATGAACACAAATGATTATTATCAGTAAAATTATAATTAAAATAACCATTTATTGTTTATTGTGACATAATAATTATGTTGTAAAACAAAGCTGCAATTTGCTAAAAACAAAAGAAAATTTTAATTTCGCAGCTATATCGGATGTTCCCCCCTTATGTATTTAGGAAGTCCACACTATTCGTACACCATCCCCCCCTCCCGAAATTAAGCAAAAATTAGCAAAACTGAAAGTAATAAAATTACATTAATTTTATAGATACAAATAATCGACCTTTTTCTCACCGTAATATATATGAGAAATTAATGTGTGTGAGTGTTTGTCAAACGCAGTGTTTGCTTTAGTGTGACAACCAATAGCAAACTCGCGATCTAAGTGCGTGTGGTTTATTTGTATGCGTCATGCGCATACGTATTAGTCTCTTGCTTCTAGTGGAGTTAGAGAGTGGGAGCCAAGCGGTAACACACGTTTTAATTCAAATCAGGAACTATTTCCTTTCCAACCTCTTTTATCTGTTGTGTGATGGAATTCTTTTATTTATTAGAAATGTGTGATGTGCATGAGAAAGATAGATAAAAAGAAGAAGAAAAAGGAAGAAAGAAAATACATTTATTTAGCACAGACTAAAGAAACACATGACACGATATAATTTATAGCAGATAAAAGTAATGTGTGCCTCACGAAGTTCAGCATAAATGCCAGACAACTAGTGCCTGACGCTGGTTTTCAACTGGACCTGAAGTGTGAGGTGATAAAATAATTTTTATTGCACACCATAAAAATTACAGACTTATATGTAGAAATTCTACAAGGGGTGACATAATGGGCGGTCTTATCGCTAAAAGCGATCTTTTAAAGACAACTTTTGAGAGCAAATAAATAAATAAAATTAGTAATATCAGATAGTTGTTTACACATTTGATCAATCTCTTTCGACCGAACTATATCAGACAAAGTTGAAATTTCCCGAATATTTCGCGAACGCCCTGTCGTGCTAACACGTTCGAAGCCGGCAAATTAGTAACATTTACGGATAATAAACTAAAGTAAGGGGTATTAATAACCGTCTTTGAAACGTCTAATGATATAGGGGTTGGAGGGTTACTTTGTTTATTAAAAGGAGGTTATAATTAATTGCAATAATTACCAGGGTCATAATGACCCGTTAACACGATTACATTATTTTGACGTTATTATTGTGATAATTTTGCAAGATTGTTCGTTAAAAGATTAATGTCTATGTTATGTAGGAATTATCTTGAATATTAATGTTTGATTGATTCATGATGCGAATGCCTGAACGTAAATATTTTTTTTTTTTTTTTTTTTTATCGTTATAAATAGCACTATCGTTTCCTAAGGAAGGCTGTAGAGCAATGGTGCCCCAGTGATAATGGCCCCGACTTAAATGTTGTAGGTCGTGGGTTCGATCACAGGCAAGCGCTTTACTTTGTGGAAATAATTTCATCACTACTACTCTCAAAACGGTGAAAGAAAACAACGTGAGGAAACCGGCATGTCCTAGAACCAAAAATTTGAACTTTTAGCAAAATGACAATAAGATCGTGTTGGAGTGACGGATTTATAAAAATAGCAGACTTGGGCCCCTGTTATAACAGAACGTAACTCAATACTTAAGCATTACATAAAACTCGTTTAAAAGCCTTTTGATTGTTTGAAACTAGTTTTAAGTAATGCTTGAGTCTTTAGTATGTTTCTGTAATACGTGCCATAGCATTTAACTATAGACGAACATTTTATTATAGTAAAAACAACTACTTGAAAACATGACACGAGCTGTTTCCATACCGTTTTTACTTTCATCTAAAAACTAACCGCCTTACTTATAAACGCGGAATAAAGTTATACTAGGAATAACTTCCGTATAACCATACATTTTGACGTTAAACCTGGTATAACTTTATTCCGCATTTATAAGTAAAGCGGTTAGTGTTTTATTATAAAATAACTAGATGCTGCCCGCGGCGCGCGGCTTCGCTCGCGTGGCTTTTTATAAAATAAGCTATCTGGCAGTGAAAGTTCCATCAAAATCGGTCCAGCCGTTACGGAGATTAGCCGGAACAAACAGACAGACAGACAAACGAAAGTTTTTTTTTTTGTTATAAGTACCTGCCGTAAATACTTTCATATTTATTTGGACATTACAAACAGAAACTTCTATTTTATTTATTTCACTTTATTTATTGCCAGTTACGTTAAATACATTATACAAACAATAACTGTATACCACTATCTATACTATAATCGGAACGTTTAGTCGCCGTTCGCATTTTATATCTGCACCTTGCTCAAATAAAAACTCGAAACAATTATACTTATGCGACAAAACGTCGTAACAACCAAATGGACGCCAATAAATTTTTAACATTAATCCATCATTCACAAAGATTAAATTGGTTCGTGATATGACTGATATCGATTAAAAGACGGCATGTGACATTCCTCGGCGGGTTTCTTTGCGCCCGATGCATTTTCATGGAATTGCCAGCGTTTTTCCGACACCTTACAATTGCATGACTCGAATTCTAGAAAGCTATATCGGACTGAACGGTTTTAATGGCAGATCTTATTACTATTAAATGTTAGATAAAAAATTGATATGATATAATTGCGGTATGCTGTGCTTAATGCAATAAGTAAAGTATAAAAGACAAGTTCCTGGCCTTTAAAAACTTATGACTTTATAAGAAATAATAGGAGTAGGTATAAAGGTATTGAATTCTTGGGCGCATCAGTTTTTAGAGGAATATATTTACTCAAAGCTGACAGAACATGCGTTTGTCATTAATTTCTGATCATTAGCTATTAATAGCCGTCATTATTATTATTATTAAGTAATCGTAGCTCGAAAGCTAATGGAAAATCTACGGCCTCGAGAAATTATTACCTCAACGAATAATTTACATAACAAGAATGACCAAAACGAAAGATCTCCATTAGCATTGTATCGTTAATCAAGTTTTTTCACTTTGATATATTGTCGACATAATATTTTACGTTTGATAGATGGAATTGCTGAAGACATTAGTAAAATTGATGAGTGACAATTTCATAATAAAATTAAGCAATTTATATCATGTGCAGGTATTATTTATTAATATTTTTATGGAGTAATAAGGCTCGAAAGTATGCTTCAAATAAGGGACATGATGCAATGCTTCATTTAGATACTTAAAAAAAAATACCGTGCGTTTGAATTGTTTGTTAGAAGTTAGGTGTATTAATCAGAACAGATCAGTATTTATTTTAAGACCTTTTCCTAAAACTTACTAGAACCTCATTCCTTTAGGAACAAAAGCACAGAAACAGATGCACAAGCATGACGAGTCTTTCATTCGCAGCACATCTTGAAAATTTTATTACGTAAAATGAAAAATAGCGCTAAAATAGTAAAAGCCAACCGCAAATGGAATAAAGTAGGGGCATAAATAAGAGGAGGTTTTGCGGCAAGCAGCTAACGAGACGAAGCAAGTTCCTAGCCGGGAATTCTAAGAGTTGAGAATTCTTCAAGTTGCCCGGGGCTCCAAGTTTCGCAGGTGCGGTTACATCCACCGACTTCCCGGGGAGCCGGCGTTTTCAATTTAAACAATTATTGGCTTCGGTTGTATAGTTAGTTGTACCTTATAATGAAGGTGTAAATTAAAGACCCTTTTATTACGCCTTGGCGGAACAGAAAAAATTATAAACATTTTTTTTTTTAACTAAATATTTTAATCCACATGATAATTCGATCATCGAAGGTACAGAAAACAATATATTATCTTACCGATAAATTCAAAAGCAAGTCTTGTAAATGTGAACGGTATTAACAACGAAAACAATTATTTTATTCAGTCATGTACAGTGTTCTACTTTACAGTAAAGGTGTAAGTTAAAAGGCAGTTTTTGTTCGTTCTAGATTAATAGCAAACAATTTTATATTAAGATAGTGTACTTTTTACACAGAATAATTCTTTTAAATGTATAATCATTTCTTTTGAAAAAATTATACAAAGAAAAGCACTTACTTAATATGATTGTGCTGATTAAGTTCATAACATTACGTAATCATTTTTAAATTAATGAACAAGATAAATGGGTTCGTAATTTGATGTTAAACGGCATCTGTTTATTCCTAAGAACGGAATAAAGAACGGTCTTTTCCTAATACAGAACGTAATAACGCCTTTTTGATAGTAACATGGATATCTTCTTTACCAGTCGAAGTGATTTGCATAGCTGTCACCCCGAGATATGTGCTGATAACTGCAGATTTATCGGCCTCTAAGATTAGATTAATAAAT
Source organism: Dryobota labecula (assembly GCA_947523025.1). Taxonomy (NCBI): domain Eukaryota; kingdom Metazoa; phylum Arthropoda; class Insecta; order Lepidoptera; family Noctuidae; genus Dryobota; species Dryobota labecula. Next base: position 17,056,648 of record OX383293.1, on the reverse strand, counting down.
AATTCATGAAAGAAGACCACTTGGCTTGTTACATACAAAAATATTAAGCAGTAAAACGACAAAGTTGTGAGAAACTTGGTTAAACTTATGACGATTCCATACGACACGAAGATCGCTAAAAATGCAGACGAATTTAAAAATATATCTGTGTGACTTGTTTTGTTTCTCACAAAATATATCTCACGGTGTAAATGAAAAATAAAAGTGCGGCTATGGCATCCTTCAAGAGTGTTCACGTACGATGTCGTTTAGAGGTTACTAGGCTTGCCCAAGACCGGTTTATCACATGGCCTGGACCACGTGCGGCCTCCAGAATACACTTATACATTTATATATATGAATGTAAATGTAGCCTGCCATATATGTGTATATGTAGAGGCGAGGACGCAACGCATTGTCAGTAAGTTTATGGTGAATGTTACTTTATGAGTTTTTAAATGCCTCGTTTATGTTCGGGATTCTGTTGTCGAAAGTTCGACTCGTGTTCTGTTTGCAGTTCATTTTTGAAGTCCTTTTTTTTAATATACTTACTTATTTGGTTCATATTCAAGATGATGGAATTTAGCATTTTTTTTAATAGGTACCTACGGAGTTACGACACTAATAATAATATGGACATGTTTTGATGTGAATACGTCTTTAAATTTGCTTCCATAGTGAGAGGAAATTTATAAAATGGATATTTGAAAAATCGGGGGATACAGCTTGGTGTTGCAGCTACATAATATTTATCATGTTTATCCAAAATTTAATTACATCACTTGATAGATAGAGGGACAAAGAAATCTTTACAAAGAAAATATTACCCGTTACGTAAAATACACGGAAAATGATTACACTAACAAAAAATATGTATTTACAGATTTTTTTTATATCTTTATTGGGAAAAAAGGCCTTAATCGCGAAGCGATTATGTCAGCCTCGTAGTTTTACAATATAAATACAGTACAGATAAAAACTAAGATCTTAACTTAATTAATTTAACAATCAATTAATATAATTTAATAGCTAATTTGGATGTAGGTCTAGACAGGATCAAATTACACATGCCAACTTCACTTAACGTCCTGCTTCAGATTCCAAAACTCTCCGTTCTGTCCCAATCCGAGCACACTCCACCAAAGCGTGGTAGGTATCCTCCCTCATGTTGCACATTAAACAGTTTAAGGTGTCAACCACCTTCATAAGATGCCCGAACGCATTCAACGGAATATTTTTACAGATTTTTTCTTGCAAATTTTTACAAATTTAACCTTACCTTAACCTTATACACAAAAAAAAGTAAAAAAAAAATCAAAGATCAGACTTACAGAAAAAAAGTAGGTAAGTCTAGTTAGAGGAACACTTGTTAAAAAAGAGATGGTATCAATTAAAAACTGATTTTTTACTTTGATATCCTTAAGATTTTGTTTGAAGATATCTTAAAATACCTTGGTATCATTGAAATGTAAAATCTATGGAGATAGCTATCTCCTGCTATGTAAACTTGAAGTACAGGATGCGGTTGCCATCTGATGTCGATAAGGATGTGAAATTAATTTGCATGACACATAAATAATACATACATAGTATATAGTAAACGTATGATAAATTCCATTTCAATGTTTAAGAAGAAAGAAGATAAATTTAATTCTCGTATGTCAAATTCCACTGACTGGACAACTCGAAACAAATCTTGTGGTTCTAATAGTAATATCTTTGTTTTGCATACAATATGGGACATAAAAGGTCGTAAATATAAAAAGTTTCACATATTTTGCTTACTAATTTCAGCATCCAAAAATATCTTAAAATAAAATTTTATACGAAAACACTTCAATAGTTACTATTGAGATCATGTGATAAGAAACAAAATTAAAATCTTTATAATTATTTTATTAATGAAATCATATTTGGAACTTACTTTAACCTTATAATTTAAGAATAGAACTTATTGTGTTAGAACACATTATTATAGAGCCATTTCTTAAGTTTTTCTTTTAAGTTATTTAGTGGCAGCTCTCTTTGATGTGTTTAGGTATTTGGTTATAGATTTTGACAGACATATTATAACAATTGTTCTGAAATAGCGTGCTTCTGCATCTTGTGACAGCCAATCGGGTTCGATCTCTTGAAAGGATTTATTTTAATTTTATATGGCTTTAGTATAAAGCTCAGAGTGCTTTTTAACAAATAATCCTACTTCTAATATGTACAGACTAGGTAGAGTTAGTAATCGTAATTTTTTAAATATAGGTCTACAAGATTCAAACGGTCCAACCCCACAGACCCCAATCTATATGATGTTCACGTGATCTGACCAAGATTATGTCTGGACTTTAAAAGAGACCTCTGACTTTATTTCGGCCTTTCTTCTCAGAGTAGTCAGATAGGAAACGCCGACATCATCTAGTTTTTAATATATGATTGACGTCGTGTATAAATGTTTGTACAAACCTACTACTTACGGAAATAAAATCATTTATCATTTATCTGACATGACAGTCGTTGAAGATGTTAATGCGGTATTATCCGACAGAGACTGCGCTTCCTAGTTTTTTGAATCCACGGGAAACATAAAAACAGTGTTATAACATTAAAAAAAGATATATCCTATTTATGGACCTGGCGAACATGCAATCGCTTTTAATAACACGATTAGATTAACTTTGCTAGATAGAAAAAAAATCCCAAAGTGACCTTTTTTTGTAATGTTTAATGAATATCATAGCTACAAAACAAATATTTTTTCTTCTTTTTTATATAATGAAAAGGTATTAGGATTGTTTAGCACAATTCACTGAGATTGTCTTGATAAAATCATTAAAATAGTTACTATGTTTAAATACCTAATACCAAATGCGCGAGGCAACCACGCGCGACATTGCGAGCCTATTTCAGTCGCCACGAGCGCAGCGCCTTCAAGTAATTTTGCTAAACAAATCTTGATCACCAGCAGTTTAATAATATTGATCAAATTCGCCTGCTTCCTCTTTATAGATTTTGTTCCGGCAATGTAGTTGTTGAAGATATAACAACAATTTTGTTGTTCAGCAGTACTTAGATTTTGGTCAAATTCAACTAATTCTTCTCTGTGGTTGTATGTGTTCGTGTTTACAGCAGATTTAGCTATGTCATTCACATTTTGATCATCAGCTACGTTGTTGAATCAAATTCACCTGATGTCTCTCTATAATTTGCTATAAGCAAAATAAAATTAATAGTATTTCTACTATATTTCGACAACCAGCCGATTTGGCGTGTTAGCCAAGCATTTGCTATTGCGCCTGAGATCTGATTAACTGTCTCTATTTGCTTGAGAATTTATTAGCCATGATACGTTAAATTAGTCAACAATTTGTCGCCACATACTACATCTTGTTCTTTCTTATGTTATTTATGTCTATTTATACTTTTACCCAATCTTCAAAACTGCTGCTGCAATCAACTTTTTGGGTCAGGTATAAGTTTTGCGTTGATATATTATAAAGCAGTAAGTTTTATATCATCATCATTATCATCATCATTTCAGCCGAAAGCTTTCTCCCACTGCTGTACATAGGCCTCCCCGAAGCATCGCCACTTGGACCGCTTCTGTGCTTACTGCATCCAGTGGATTCATGTAGCCTACTGCGGCGAAGTTTTATATGTAAGTATAAACATTTATAATAAACATTGTAGCTTTAAAAGCTAAAATGATAATAATAATCCTCTCTCTAACTTACTTTCTTCGGTTATCATCATCTAAACCCACTTCTTGTACTGCCGGGTTTATTTAATTATTTATGTACACACAGTATTTTCTGTCATTGCTTCACTTTTCATTATTTTTACCTATTGTGGTATAGTAATTTTATTCAAGGTCATCGTCTTCACATATAAATAATAATTAATATATACAAAATATTGTTAACATTTTAAAAGAGTAAGTATGGAGTTTCTTGCCCATTTTTCTCCATACGTAACTACCTTTTGTAAGGGCAGCTAGAATCAATTAATATTTTTGTAAATTTTGATGTTCAAAAGTGCCTTTTATGTGCCTATTTGAAATAAATGATTTGACTTTGACTTCAGTATAATATACACAGAGATACGGCATAATTATAATTTTGTGTACAATGGTATTGCTTATTTCTTAAGACATTTCTTCCAGCAGCTTAGCTTATTCTGATTGTGCTTTCTACCAATGCCTACTGACCAATCTTTTTCTTTTTAAGGTTCTGTTATCTCTTTAAACCGCCTACTTACAAGGTTTTCAGCCCAGATTTGTTTACACGGGGGGATATTCACAATTTCCTTATTTAGCATATCTCTGTTTACGCATTTTATTGTATGTTAATGTAAGTATTTGTCTTTTAAGACGATAAAAGTATTATACCGTCTATCGACAGCAGCAAATATTACTAAAAGAACTAACTTGTTAGGACAACCATCTCTGTACGTTTTAAATTTTATCGATAATTATTCATCTAGGCAGAAACAGTTGGTACGAGTAACAGACAATATAGAATATTTACTACCAGAAGCCGTTCACTGTTAGCAGTTCATTAAATTAACACAGCCTATCAATTAGAATCTATTGAGTTTGAACACACCTGCCTTTTATAAGCCTGTTTTGTACAGGCTTGGATACTGTTAAAGAAATCTATTAGCTGACCAGCTGACCTTAGGTCGAACGGGTCTACAGAGGTTCATTAAAACTTAGTTTAGAAGGCTTGTAATTCCTACTTGGTAATAGTATAATAATTGGACAAACCTACACTACCTACTAGTGTGGTAGAGGTATTAATTGTTCAGCAAATTGACACCCTGGGTCAATTTACCATGTCGGTGTTGCTGTTGTTAGAGAGTTTGGTTTCCGTATTTAGTCCTTCAGGTGGACCATTGCGTTTGAGCCTTATCGGCCATCGGTGATTATTCCAACCAGCCCACCTCCCTCCAGAAGTTAGATCACGTCTCCTAGTATGTTCAGAACATCAGTGACAGATCTGGATGCCCCGAGGGTTTCTGTTCTAATCTGGGTGACGCCTGTGCATTCAAAGAGTACCTGCGCAATGGTTTCTTCCGCCTCCATGCACAGAGAACTGTCCATTATGCCCTTTGTGTGGAACTGTTTGTTTAGCGAGCAATGTCCCGTGATGGTCTCCGTCACCAAACGCAGGTCATTCTTGTCCACGCGTAATAAACGCCTGGTTAGCCTACCTTCTAAGGATGGCATAGCCTCTCTAGACTGCAACCTGCAGCCCGGTGTCGAGGTCCACCAGCTCTCCGCTTGTGTGGAGGTGAACTCCTATAGCCACCTGCGTAGCTGGTTGAAGGGGATGGGTACGATAGGCTCGGGTCCACAGACTGGCATGCTGGATGCTCTCCTTGCTAGTTCGTCAGATGCGTGGTTTCCTAGTGATCTGTTGTGTCCTTTTATCCATTGCAGTGTCACTGTGTCACGGTTAGATATCATTTACCATATTATAGGTAATATAAATTGTAAAGCTAATTTTGTAAATTTGGTTACCTACCCATTTTACGTTTCTTTACCTATGAGTACCTATTATTCTAGAAAATCTAAGTACCTACGCTTCCCTAGTTCTTCAAGATTGCTCAATTTTTATTTCTCAGTGTAGTCCGAATACTGTTTAGCATAGAAAAGAGATAAATTCTGTTAGGTGCCTGAATATCCGGCTTTCGGTACTTCATAAGTCTTAAAAAAGGTATTTTCTTGTGTTTCCGTATGAACCTGAGAATATTGAATTTATTTAGTATCCGGATTTTATTAGTGTAAAAATTGTTTCTGATACGGGTTGGGATAACAATTTGGATATCCATGTAGGTATTCATATTTTTGACAATCATGATAAGACCTAATCATTATCTTCAGACGTTTCTAACAAAATTATATTCAATGGATGCATCTCGTTAGATTTGATGGAGATCCTAACATGATATTGGGAAAAGGTAAGATAAACTTTTTACGTAAAGAAAAAAAGAAAGAAAGAAAAATAAGTTTCTTTGTCACAGAAACACGTGCATACAAAAAGATAATTAACTCAAATGATACCTACGGTAGCGGACAGAAAAATAAAAACAAAATAGATCTAGTTATAATCAGGAGCACAAAACAGAAATAGACGGCAGCTGCACGTCATGCATGACTGTGACAAGAAGGCTTCCACTCAGCATAATTCTATGAGGAACCCACAGCACACCGCTGATTTTCAGTGGTCACCCGAACGGAAACCAAGTTAACCTGACTTGGTTTCCGTACGTCTTTCTCTCTCATCATGAGTACCTACGTAAAAATGATACCTAGCTAGAATCTATTTGACGATTCTCAATGTGTTGATATTTAAGACAGTGTTTATTAAATTCCAAACAACTCAACAGTCTGTATTGTCCTGATCAAATAAACGAGCTCAAATGAAGCGGGCGGCGCAAGTATATTTTGATCAAACTCAGGAGCAGAAGTTCAAAAACAAGTGGCGGGGGGTGGGCACGCACGCGGGGGGTTACCACCCCCGGCTCAAAGTTATCGCATTATTCAAGCGAACGCGACTCTTGAGTAATTTTGAAATATTACAATTTTCGAAGCACGCTGCCTCCCTACTCTTCGACGGACTCGCAACTTCGTTTATACTCTAGATAGTTGACTTTTGCGGTTTTGAAGTTCTGTTATGGTAGTAGTGAAAAAATTGTGTTCTGGGAGTTGTGAGTAATGTTTTGTTGTGTTTTTATTTTGTAGTTTAGACCCAGGGAAAATTATTTCTTATCAAATTGATCATCAACTCACAGCAGTCTTGCTCTGACAGTCGTATGAAATAGCTATAACAAGAAAAATTTACGAATATTTAAATCTACGAAACTATCAACTTTCATCTAATTTCCCTGTCTACGGCTAAGACTAGGTGGGTATGGTCAATAACAATACCCACCTAATTTGGTTTGGTTTTCTAAAATTCAAAATTTTACATACAGATAAATGGTATGTCAGAATATCTCTAGATGTCTTATACTCCAGTTTCACCACCGATAAGAAACTTTTTGAAAGAGAAAATTTTCTCAATAATATAATTGGAGGAACAAAAAAACTTTTAAGTAACGGATGCATTCGTTATTAATTACCTATTTATTTGTTGGTTAACACGATTTTACCTTCTACCTCATGTAGATTGCACAATATCATATTGAAAGGAAATAAATAACAATTATTACTAGTTCTCTCATGAGTTCATGACTGTAATTATAAGTTTTATTGAAGAGAAACACATTTAAGTTTATAAAAAAAAAAAAACGGTAAACAACTTAACGGTAGCAAGACGGGACAATAGAACAAAGACACACATTTATTTCAAAGAATAACAGTAGTCAAAACAAGAACATGTGTTATATTAAAACATAAATATTAAGAAGAGAGAATTCCTAAAAATCGCAGTGTTATACGCAAAATAACAAAACGGGCCTATCCTATTGTGATGTTAAATAGAGAAAAGATGCAAATTTTGCACCGTTATGTTTACAAAATTCCTTTTTTTGTTACCGTTAGCTGCAAAAAACAAAGAAAGGACCCGTTTGACAATGAGAAACTGCAATAAAAGTTGCGCAAACTATTAAACGCATAGACAAAAGTGACAATTCACCTGCGAATAAGCAGGTAACCGATTATTATGGTAATTCGAGTAACAATGTACTTGTGCTTAGTGCTGTGTTTTGGAGAATTGTGGCCAAAAACACGTAACACCTTGACGTAATTTATTGTTCTATTCTGTGGCGTTTATAACAAAAAGTTCGTTTCCGTGTTCTCTATCGACTCCGAGCTATCTTTGACATGAAAATTTACGGCTTTTTTCGGAAATGTTATAAAGAAATGATCGTCGCCCTTTTGTTATATTGCACTGCATTATCATATCAATGTACCAATGTAGATAGTTATGGGAATTTAGTAGAAAAGAAAACGTCGCATTTGAATACGTATTTTTCTTTTGATTATTTCAAGCAGTAAAGTCAGTGATGTTAAAAACGTAAATAAAAATTTCCATTACTTAGTAATAAAACTTTTATAAATTTTCTAATCAATATCCTAATACCAATATCGTTTCCATACAAAACTTAAATTATTCAATTAGTACTATTTGTACGCGAAACGAGTTATTGACCAGATGTGGTGAAGTTTATGACGGCTAATAGGGTTTATGGCTTTTTTATTGACATTAATGTTCTCTTGACTTCGCCGTTTACGACCACCTCATTCATTATCGAACCGATGAGGTCGGAACATCACTGTAAATCATAGATGAAATTATGGATAAGCAAACATTGGACAATTGGACAATTTTGAACACTCTACTTATGAATGAATTTATTATCATTGAATAATTAGTTCATAACTTTTCCATTACAAAACTTAGCACTTACATGATTTTTATATTGCACAACAAATTAAAATTACCAGTATTTAAAAAGAGCATGCGAATCTTTAGTGCAGTGCCATAAATTATTCGCGTTTACCAAAGCGTAATTAATCGACATCAAGTTTTTATCTGTGCGCGTCAGGCAGTATAAATATATTGATAACGCACGGCTACTTTTTTACGCAAGGTGGCGGATTATGACAGCTTGGACGTGGAACGCGCGCCTCAGACTAAAGACAATAATGTCGTCAAAGCAGACAATACGAAGCACGCGGCCGCACACCGCTCGATTTATTGCCTATTCGATAATTATGCGGATTCAAAGCTGAAGTGTGGTGCTTTACGTTCAGGTTTACGGTACTTTACGGCGTGCGACTACTACACGACTTTGTATTTTGTTACGCTGGGGTTAAGATCTATTCGGGCTGCCATCCCCGGTCGGGAGCGAAACAATCGGCTATTTGCTTATTCCGTTGCGGCAGTGGGACTCGCTCGCCACGTTTGAAGTGACTGCAATTTGTCTCCAGCGACGTATTTCAAGTAGATATGATCGTGTGTACGACCGATGCTTGCATAAATTTCTCACAAACAGATGTTGTTTTTTGCTTGTTGCGCGCGGGAGGTAACCGACTCACCTGTTACTGGGTAATGTTTGACGCTTCGCAAACGATTTTTTGCTGAAATTAAAAGTTCGATAGCGTCTGATCGGCGGTACGTGCCGCGAATCGATCCAGCATACGCACTACTCACGTCAACGTCATCTGCAACATGTGCGAACGCATCATGTAGAAAATACATTTAGCTGACTGCATTAGAAACATTTGATTTCTCTGGTACATCATAATAAACAGGAGAAATCTCATCATTAGGTACGTAAATTTCAATCCAAACTAGTTGTTGAGTCGGGACTTTTCCCATGCGAGCTGTTAACGTTCAAACGGGAGTGACCTCAGGAATTAAACAGTCGGACAAAAAGCTAGCAATATTTTTGTCATTTCAACTCTTATTGTCTCTAAATGGCGTCGGTGTGCAGGTCTACTTGTATAAATAAATACGCGATAAATAAACATGAAGTTTAATCAAATTCGATAAAGGCAGATGCGCGGCGCGCGCGTCTTTTATGGCAATAACGGGTGAGCGGCAACCGGTAGCGTTGGCACTTGCGTGGTGCGTAACAAAAACAAAAGTATTGCTGGAATCACTCATTAACTTATTAAGATGATAATTTATGACCGCGAGTAAGACAATTTCATGCTGTACTAACACACTTGAATGTGCCCCTCGTTTTTTTGTTTGAAAAGGTCCCATCAAACGTTTGCTTGAAACAAAAAAGGCGCGGAAACTTCTCGCCTCGTTTAGGTGTATTCAATTTGTCCAGGAGCTTCGGATGCGCAACCAAGCGTCATAGGTTTTGTTCGATCCATTAACATAATAATTACGGGAAGTAGAAGTAGAATAAATCCATCAATCAAAGCGTCAATTTATTGGACTTTATAATCTGAACAATGATTTTATGGAAATTTTATTGAGATTTGCATTGCCAAGTATTTTCTAAGCCTTGTTTATGATGTCAACAGTTAATGATTGTATCTCTATTTTTTGCTCTTTATCGGACCAAGCTGAATTATAATAAGTAAGAGATAGTTTCATCATCATTATTTCAGCCGAAAGACGTCCATTGCTGGACATAGGCCTCCCCCAAGCACCGCCACTTCGACCGGTTCTGTGCTTCCCGCATCCAGCGGATTCCTGCGGCTTTCACAAGGGCATCGGCCCACCTTTTGGGAGGCCTTCCAACGCTACGTCTTCCGGTACGCGGTCGCCACTCCAGAACCTTTCGGCTCCATCGGCCATCTGTTCTGCGAACAATGTGCCCTGCCCACTGCCACTTGAGTTTGGCAATTCTTAGGATATGTCGGTTACCCTGGTTCTCCTGCGTATCTCTTCATTTTTTATTCGATCACGTAGGGGAACTCCAAGCTAGTTTATAGACACATAAAGGTGATGAAAAGATTGTACATGTATTTTCTATACACAAATCAATTATGTAATAAAATAAGATTTTGTCAGTGAGCTTAATACATTTTTACTGTTGGGTTAGGTCTTTAAATATGTATGTACAGTGACTAAAAGTACCTACCGACTATTTCATCATAATTTTATTTTAAAGATTTAGTTGAAGTATATGTAACTCTTGAAATAAAAAGAGAATACATATATACACCTTAGAAGTTATTAATGAAACGTTTGTATATAATGTTACTTTTAAATAATTTCAATTCAATTTTAAACAAGGCAGTTAAAATGGTAGGATAATTTATAAATTGTATTTTACTGTGCCTGTAAGGTCAGTAGCAATAATAGGAAAGAAGAACTCGAATGCATTTTGGAAAGAAAGAAAAAAAAACTTGCAGGCTTATGCACACCTTTTAGAATATCATCAAAGTATTTCGAGCCAACAACCAAATTAATAATTGAAAATAATAATATAGATAGAATAATTAAAATACTATAAAAGCAAGACCTTTGCTCTTTAAATTGCAACTTATTGTAATCAATATTTGTGTTTTAGAAGTTAAGGGATCCCGTAATTGGTTAGTACAAGGTATTTTGAGGCCACAAAAAACACACAACATATGTTTCAACGTCAACGTAGCAACTTTGTGTTCAGTTTACAAAATTTTGGGAATTATAATTCTATCATTTTCATCAACAGTTTGTGCAGCTTCTTCAGGTTTGCTTTTTCAATTAGTTACTTGATCAGAATCGTCTTTAACTATTGTTCATCGGTCTCTGCAAAAAACTGTGTTCCAGAGAATATTATGTTGTAAGTTAAAATGTATTCAAGCTGTAGTCAGCAATTACCATATTCAGCTAACAACTAGGTAGATGATATCCAAGGAATTGAGTCACAGCAGCATACAAGGAAAGCTAAATATTACAAAAAGCAACCAGCAGCATCACTGAATAATAAGTAGAGATTGAGATCTAACAGGGTGATGTGAAATAAGACAAATATGGCGGCGCGCATGAGCGGAATCACAAATACAGCGCCCGCGCAAGCACTCCTTGAACTACTTCTTTTTATTTTTCTGGACTTTAAGGAAGTTCGTTTTCTTTGATCAAGGACTGATAAGGTTTTTAAATTGAGTTTATAATACAAGTTTTTGCTCTGTTTGTAGAAAAAAACTACAAGTGTTGGAAATTTAAGTTGTGCCGGTTCCATTTTTAAATTTGACTCATAAAACAGTGTGTTCTTCAACAGTTTCAAGTAACTTTGGTATTTTAGTTTTTGCTTCAGTCTTACTTTGTATTTGTGTTTAATGAGAATCAGTTCTTGGTATTTTTGTACATACAGGTATTTTATTTACTTTGTTATATGTAAATGATGTTAACGAGTTAGTAAAAATGTAAACAAGTCCTTGTGCCAAAAGCCCACTTAGCTAATAGAACTTTACCTCTTGTCAGGGCTTGTTAGTTTATTATCATAGGGACGTAAACAATTTTTCTTTTCAGTAACCAATTGTACGAAATTTATTTTGAGAACAGTTCATACTTCACCAACAATTAGAGCTGAATTTTGGAATTAACTAAATCTGGGTACAGCTCATACTCATGTTTATCTGTAGGTAGGTGTCTCTATTTTTAGAAGTATTTCTATACAGTTTCTTTATAATTACTTATTCTCTTATGTATTTTATTTAATATAACTACCAACGTTTAAAATAATTATTATACATAATTTTTTGAATCAATCATTCATATAAGTACTCTGCTTCTAACTGATAATAGAACCACCATTATTATCAGTTACCCGTAAAGATCCATTGCTGAAGTTTATGGTATGTTATTACACAATTATGTTCATCTTTTTAGATATTTATGGGTTTAGTTCAGTACTTCTAATACTGCCAATCATAATATTATTAAAGGAATTAAGATTATATACAGGGAGACATTATATACAGGATTCTTTTTTTTATTTTAAGTAATTATTTTCAATATCTATTTTATTAGTTCTGTTATCATTTTTAATACTTAAAAGAAAGTGTTTTTTTTTTTAAATATTTCTTGGGGTAAATAGATTCAGTAACATCATCAGTCTCTACAAAAAAAATCAGTACAAAGATTCATTATAAGTATCATTAATTTATGTGCTTCTAAAGTTTTATGATTAAAACAGTAATAAATAAAATGACTTTTAATCATTCTTACTTGATTTTTAATAAGTACCCACTTTAGTGAAATAAGTACTTAAACATTAAAATTTAATGTTTCTTAATAATCTCTTACCATTTTTGTTAAAATCGCAATTGCTTCAAATAGTAATAATCATCAAAATGAACGATTATCAGAATCAAAGACATTTTACAATTTCGTATATACTTTACTTATCAATCAGAGTAATTATGTGCTATTACACTTAGGTTCAATTAAACTTAGTCGACCCTACAATTACCCACGATAAATGTAGGTCCGTTTCTAAATTAATTTTAATCTAGTGTTGTACAAGGAAGCTGTTATCTTTACTTATCTTTGCTCAAACTGTATTTCATAAATGGTATGTTTTTCTATCATATTCGGCATTCAACACAGAATTTTCGACCCTACTTTTATGGCGTGAAGGCTCACATTTGGTCACAAAAATGCGTAAGCGTTGTACTGCTCATAGTGGATAACTGGACCATACTAATCTCTTATTTTACTGTTATTTTAGATTATGATAGTACATAAATAAGATTTTTTTTATGGATTGAAGTGATTTTTAATAAAAAGTCAACAAATAAATTTGCCTTGGACACCTCAAAAAAGTCGACCGTTAATGTGACTTTTGTGCACTGTTTACAAATCAGTTTTTTTCTCTGAAGTGATTGTGAGTCTTTTGGACCACTTTGTTTTTATATTTTCAATTTTATGTGTTAATAAATAAAAATCAATCAGTACTTATTTTTTTCGTTTCGTCAATATTTGTTTTAATACTTACTGTTTCTATGTTTAAAAGCAACAAATTCTGCCGAATCAGAAATAAAAAATCTGTCATACAACTTGTTTAGGCTATTGATATCATAAACAATCAATTCAATCATTGCTCTAAATTGTCCCTAAACATCCATCTAACTCTTTGTAGACCCTTCGCAAAACTTAGTTTGACGATCAGAACATAGCCGGACCCTTGCCGCGAACCTGTAAAGTTGGGAGCCATAAATTGGCAATAAACTTACCTTAAGCCGGGCGGGCGCTCGCCGTCGGCAAACGCGCTCGCGCCATCCCGCTCGCTAAAAACTTCTTCACAAAACTCACAGTTCTACCGAATAAAAAGAGTTCCGAGAGTTTCACTCCGTCAAGTCACGTGTCAGCGTTTTAGATGCGGCATGAGCGCAATACGTAATGTGTCGGGCGCACGTGGGTAAGTAGCCGACAGCCGTCAGGTGCGGAGGCAAGCACGTCGTGTTGTTTATGGCGCGGTTTGTTACGCAACGCGTAGTCGCCGAGGCGCGCGTCAGTAGAATGTGGCGACCGATGCTTTACGAGCGACGGCGCACCCCCCGCCAAGCGACGCCGAACGCCGCGGCGCCGCACTAAATCTGCGACCAACAGAAAAGGACACCACCACCCTCCGTTAATCCAACACCATTGATGTCCGAGAGACAACGTTAATCGGAGCGATTAATTGAACGGTCCGGTCTCGACTCGCGATAGAATTGTATCGGCGGTTGGCCGTAGCACGGCCGATCCGAGCAAGTGCGGCGTCGTAAAGTTTCTTCGTGTATCGTTCGATGCACCAGACGTTGATGCCAGTTCGCACGGTCGGAAAGATGCTCTACTACGTTTTCTCAGTCATCAGCCAACCAGCAAAACATATTTGGCAGTATCGATACTTTTAACTGGCTGAGTACAATTATTGTTAAGTTTAAAAGTAGAACCACTTTAGTAAAATCGTCTTAGAATGTTGATGCTGCACGATTAGGTAAATGAAGATAGATCTGCAATCAATATAAGACTAAGCTACAAATAACATACACATCCACATTTTAACTTCGTTCCAAGCAAATGAAGTTACTTTTACTTTTTATTAGTTTTACTTTAGGTCAGCAGGATGAATGCGTACGCGCAGGCCAATGGCTTGTTACTCGTGCGTGACGAAGACGTTACGCAACGCGATTAGTATCGCAAATAAATAAAATACTCGTGCAATTCCACTTCATATTATGACAAATAACGGACATAAGATTCGTTCGTAGTTCCCACAAAGTATTGAGTTTTTAATACTTTGTGAGAATCTTAACCAACTTGGGGTGTTCCTTTTTTTTGTATTTTTTTTTTGTATTGGTTCGTGGTAGTCAGTGACAAAAGTCCAATATTTTTTTTTTATCTTACTTATTATGCTTATATAATTATATGCTATTATTGACATACCAGTTCCGCATGACGGAAACCTCGTGAAAGCCGAGAAAGATAAACAAATCAAATATCTTGACTTGGCTCACGAGGTTGTCGACATGTGGAATGTGGATTCAGCGATCATTGTGGCGATAGTCGTATCAGCCAATGGCTTAATTGGCAAGAGCCTCGACCAACACCTAAAGAGGCTCTCGTTGGGCAGTTGGATCAAGGGCTTGATTCAAAAAGCGGTACTTCTGGACACGGCTCGCACTGTTAGGAGGCTCCTCTCTCTAGAGCCCTGACCGCCGTAGCTTGGACCCTGTTCCCGATACCGGTGGGCTACTATTTTTTTTTTTATATTTTAAATATTCTAATATTTAAAAATATAATTTATGTGTATTTATTTAAAT
The DNA here is from genome assembly GCA_947523025.1 of Dryobota labecula. NCBI lineage: Eukaryota > Metazoa > Arthropoda > Insecta > Lepidoptera > Noctuidae > Dryobota > Dryobota labecula. Next base: position 17,041,473 of record OX383293.1, on the reverse strand, counting down.
AAAAGAAATAATAAGCTAATATTCAATTACCTACCTACATTCGGAACTGAAGTACACTAAAAATAATATTATTAACAACAACTTAACATCACGCCTGTAATCCCCGAAGGGTTAGGCAGAGGTGTATAATATATACACACGGCTACTTATAAAGTTGTACATTTCCAATATAAGCTGGTCTCGCATTGTATAGGATTTCCGTACAATGAGAGGTCAGCTTAAACTGGAAATGTCTAGCTTGATATGTAGCCGTGTGTAAGTACACCCACATTTCGCCAGTTATGTTTAAGTACAATGTAATAGAGGGCGAGTCTTTTTTCATCAACCGGGCACAAATCCAGACTCCGAGCTGTAACTAAGAAATTCCTTAGTACTTAAAATTCAATATTAGACTTTCCCCAACCTGGGAATCTAACCCAGGATCTCGTGCTAAGCAGTAGCGCTTACAACCAACAGACCAACGAGGCAGTCAATAATATTAACTCTTGACTATAATATGAAATACTGATATAAATGTTTCGGTTGATCGATTTTTTTCGCTGACCGTACCTAAATACCTTAGCAAAAGCAGTCCAGCATTAAAGCAGAAAAAGCTGGTTAGTTACTAACGATAACGGGTCCAGTCGATCTAAATACCGTATACTACACTCAATAATATATAGGCACAGCAAGGTGTGTAAGAAGCAAATGAATATTATACTTACTTTGATTTCTCGATGTTCCGATGCGTTACTTTACGCACACTGCACTCCAAAGTCCTGGCCGATGAACCTCCGATGGTCTGACTACGGTTACTGGCATCTGTGTACCTAACAATGATTAATGACTGGGTGCCGAGATGGGAATGTTTCGTAAACATGATAAATAAATTGAATAATAATAATTATTAATAATTGATTTAATTTTAATTGCATGGGTGCCGAGATGGGACTAAACCTACATAACAAAATTGTTCAAATTGCCTCAAATTGGGTTCCACATACTTACTGCATAAAAATAAAGGCTCATACCTACTGTTTTAAAACAGTAGGTATGAGCCTGGTCATGTACGGGTTTATCTTATAATTGCAAATCTTTGTCCTAAGAAGGTGCTTAGGTGCAGCGCAGGGACTGTAGTATTTGACGTCTTGATGGCGTCAATCAGTCATGTATTATCTCCTACTTTCTCAGGTAATCAGGATCAGACTGTTCGAGTTCATCAGGATGAGATGGCGATCTTTATGGAAATGATAATTATTCAGATTTGTTACTGTAGTCGTAATGGCAATCATGTCATTAGGTTCAAATAGGTTTTAATTTTGATATATTTTATATAGATTCTTTTCTATTTTGTAAACTGTAGATTTGTTGAAAATGTTCTATTTTGTTAAGTAGGTACTTGGTACTTATTGAAAGGCCTACACTGACCTTCCATACCTAATAAGACTGTTATTTGAAAATATTTTAAAAGCCAATTATTTTGAAAGAGTAACCGTGGAGTTTCTTGCCGTCTTCTCCATAGGTAATGACCAATTGGAACCGTGCACCTAGCTTCTAATGTGTCATAAGTGCCCGTGTAGGTTAATGTGATATAAAATATTTTGATTTGATGATTTTGATTTTGAATGTTGTTGTGTTTGTATGGTCAATCAATTGGACTTAATGAACTCCAACTCGATCTCTAAATGCCTCCTTTTCGGGACATAGATACTCTACGCAAATTGTGGTGTTATATCACTGAAGCAAAGGCTTGGCCGAAAGACCGGATCGTAATTTGATTTATATTTATTGAACAACACTCTCGGTTGTAACCAGTATAAAAAAGAGGTGGTTCATTCAGTAACGCTTTAGGGCCTAAATAATGTAATTTAACCAGCACTCATTTTTGTCTCTCCATCTATAGCTTCGTTGTTGATGGTTCTATTATTGTCAGGTCCAGACCTTGGGCAATTAACGCTGCTGCAACCTTCAATCAATGAATTCAGCCTATTGCGGTCCACTGCCGGATAAAATCCTCTCCCAAGTTCCACCACAGCACCCGGATCTCCGCCTTCCGCAACCAGACTGACTGAGCCACCTTTTAAAAGTCTTCAGTCCATGTAGCAAAGGACTCATAGGCATTGGAGCAAACGAGTTTAGAGGATACCGCGTATCATCAATCTCTGCATTTAGTGTGTATAACATACCCAAGTGTACCACGCTAAGTGTAGAGCTTTCTGATACGTGGTATCCTTTAAAATCGTTCGCTCTAATGACTATGGGTCCTTTGCCGGAAATGGTCACGGCTCACTGCCACTTCACCTTTCTAATTCTGCAAGCTAGGTAAGTACGTGTGAATCTAAATACAAATACAGTTCTCATAATTATCGGATTTCTTCTTGCCCGTTAGAAGTACCTCAGATACCTATTCGAATGAAAACTGGAATGTAGAAATAATAGAACGAATCTAGACATCGCAGATCAATAAAATTAAGAATCTGGTTTATATAAGCCACGAGCTATAAGAATTTGAAGATGAAAATGTCCCTTTTACAATCCTACAGAGTTACTAGAATGCTTGTATTTGCTGCATGCTAGAGCTGGAACGGGCCCAGCGGCCTGTTCTCAAGGTACTCCTGGGAAAGCCGTGGTGTTTCTCTACGGACGATTTTTATACGGAATCTGGGGTTTTACGCGTACATCAGCTGTTCATCCTAGGTCACAGAGGCTTTAGCTGCAGCAAGAGGGGTAGATAGCAGAAAGAATCCTCCTTCCAAAAACAAAAACCCTCTTTGTGACCCGGGTTTCGCCGTATTTTCAGAGTAGTGAACAAACGCGTGTTCAATGCTATAAGCAAAACTTACTGTACCGAAATGAGGCCAATTCTCAGCTAAAATAATTGTTGCTGAACTGGTCTTATAAGAAAGCAGAAAGTTTAACTACTCACTCACACCTTAACAGACTGTTTTTGTATGTAAGTATCACTGAAAAAGAAAAGTAGTTGCCACAATCAAGATTTTGTTTAGATTGACTAAGTAACTTCATTGCATCTGAGCCTATCAAGCACAATGATCACAGCTACTACTTTTATTTGATTGAGATTTGAAGCGGAATCTTGATTGGAGTTATCACAAAAACTATTTGCAGCAATCAAGTCAAAACATAGTTGCTCCAACCAAGATTATTAGATTGAAGTTACCATGATCTTTAATGAAGTAATCAAAATGCTTGATTGACACAACTAACTTACTTTGTTACAGTTAACATTTTTTTAACTTGTGTCCTTATTAACTCTTCTACAATGATGTCATGTTAAGTGTAATCGAGAAACTTGTTTGAGCGTTCAATCATTTGAACTAGTATTGCTGCAATCATGTCGTGGTGATCAACTTAACTAAGATTTTGATTAATCTAAACAAGATATCGTCAATCAAGCTAAAAAGTCACTTGATTGGAGTGCATTTTTTTCAGTGTATAACCTATGTTATTTAAATCTGTCTGAGTCTTCTGTAAGTTAGAATTTCATACCATGCTACTTGTATATTTAAGAACTATGTACATAAACTCACGCGTTCTTCTCATGGGGGTAGGCAGAAACTATAGAACGCCACCTGCTACGCTCCTTACATACTCATTTTGCTACGTTTACGTTCATACATCTGAGGCCCTAATGTGAGTTTCTTATAACAATCTCGATTTTGTGCATCGAGCACGTTCGGCGTTCCGATTGGCCGATTGGCACTTCTCCAATCGGAGTGCTGAACGCGCTCGATGCGTAAATTCGAGATGGTTAAAATAAACTCACACTAGGGCCTCTGGTCATACACGCACGCCGGTTGCGAGTAGGTACTATGCACTAAGAACTTTGTGTAAGCTAAATAAATGAATTTGAATGCTGCCTTAAAAAAATGCTGACTTGCAAATTTCTTCTGCTGAGCTTCCTTCATTTGTAATCATTATCACAAAAGTTTTGTTTTTTTTTATTAGTTTATAAACACAGCATTTATCAGCACAACTCTTTTTTTTCTCAATCATTTTCATTTGCATGACTGCTAAAATGGCTGGATAAACTTTTCACTCTTTATGTGTTATTGCCAAATCGCAAAACTTGTCCAAAGAGTTCTCTATAGAGTTTTGTTTCACTTAAATTTCGTTGAACCTAGAAGAAACGGCAATCTATATTATTAATTTATTATGACAAAATATATTTTATCTATGAAGGCAAATATAAAAATATGTTTTACTGTTGTAATAGTTTCTTCTGACATAATAAATAAGCAGTTGATACCTGCAATGAAAGCTAAAAAAAACATTTCGATAAATATAGCAGAATGTCAGTTCTACTGCAATTATCTAAATCATTAAGATACTAAGACATAAAATTGAATTACGTCTAACAAACAAAAATATTTGACATACACTCTTAACTTGTCAAGTCATGCACCTATTCAAAGAGCACAAATCGTTTAGAAAATATTTTTTTCGGTTTCTGCTCTCATACAAAAGCAACCGGTCACCTACAAAATATTGAACAATATGAATGGACTACAAAGGGATCGCTTTCCAGCCAATTAGAAGCGGCGGTTGGTCCGCCATCTTGTTGCCCCCACCAGTTACGCCGAAACGAGATGAGAGGTAGCGCCAGTCGCATCTGTCAACGTCAAGATGCTGGACCTACCGTAATAAGTAGGTAACAAACTAAATATAGCTTATGTGACTGTTTATTTAAATTAAGTTTTGATTGGTTCTTTGTGATATACCTAGGTAAGATTAGTTTTCTCTTGAGAATTCAGAATATACCAATTACACTCCTGTCAGGAAATTTTTCAGTGAGACAGTTTTCGGAAACAATGTGCATTTGTAAATCAATGATAACGAATAGTTATTTTTTAGTTAATTATATCAGTACTAAATGTACTTTACTGTACGAATCTCACTGGGATTGGAAAGCTAATCGTAGATAAAAAAAAAAACAAATAAAAAAGTTTCTTTTTCCACCGTGTTTATAGTAAACTTAATATTTCAATTTAGGAATTTGTTAAATCTTGCACACGCCAAAGGGCATGTTAAACTGCCCGAGGTGGACCGACGATTACCAACTTATTGTTCAAGTGCGAAACGACCAATTACGATGGTTAGGCCTCAATAATGAATTTATCCCAAGCCTGTTCAATCCGGATGTTTAGTCCAAGACACCATTGGTTTGTATTGAACTAATAGCACCACATACTTACTCCTACGCAGTACACTGCGAGTCTGGCTCAACATTATTCACTTCTAGCAATGATACTGATGACACAAATTAAAAATGCGTCTCCAAAGTGAAATAATAGTGTAAAACTTACTTGTTAATGACAGTAGAGCTCCACAAGCTACTCTTACTGAACGTAAACTCCCATCTGCGCGGACACAGCACATTAACCCCTGCATAGTGCACAGAACCCCAATCCCGCGCAACACAACGCTATCCCCACTACTCTCCACTGATACGCACGCGCTCACACACATAAGACTGTACAAAGAGTCAGCAAAAAAGCAAAAAACAATGGCACTGTTTAACGGTGGAAAAAAACTTTTACTTAAAAAATTGTTTCGTGATATACACATAATTTATTCATTTACCATTGTTTTTCAGACCTTAGATATATACATAGATACCTACCAAATAGGCTTTCAAACACAATAATAATAACCCATAATAATGACCATAATATTGTCAATAGCCAAGTGGTCAAAGATTATCCAGCTCTTGTCAAATCGTGAGAGGTAAATCAGGAATAAGAGCATCGCTCTTTGAACGTGATTCCGAACTTGCTTTTTCACAAACGGCAAAGCGCAATTTTGTATTAATCTTTATATTATTTTTTTCTAATTATCACGATCTCAGAAGCTTCTGTCACAGATGAAATGTTAGTAATGTTGTTTATACGTCTAGAGTATTGCTTGTGTGCTTGGATGCCCAATGAATGGTCCACCACTACATCAATTAAATTCTTTCAAATAATTTGGCACATCCAATATATCGACTATCTAAATGGAATAATGCACGAAACCGTGATGTCATCAAGTGACAAGTTTATCTAGTTTGTTATGTTAATTAGAATTCGAGGTCACATTAGTAGGCACATAAGGCATATGACTAATGAAGCTAACCATGAATGCTCATCGCCAATATATTCACCTTTTATCAAATACAGCAAAAAATTACAATTTAAATAACAAATAAAAAAGTCAAAGTAGAGCCACTTTCGTAGCGTTACAACAGCACATTTCGTTCGCCACATTCCTCAGCACGTTTAAAGCATGCCCTAAACAGCTGATTTCCCCTCTATACTCTCATCTCCTTTATCGTACACTAAAACACGTAATAAAACAGAGAAAACTATACTTTATGCACTCCCGCTGGTACAGCGCGGACGGCGTGCGTAACCTACATGCGGCCATTTCGAGATTTACGATCTGGGAATTGTGTGTTAGAGTGAGATAAAAACATTAAACTCTCGGCCGACGGCAAACTCGAACGTAGCCGGCTCGTTCATGCTCCGAGAACAAGACTCGTACAGTATAAGGTAAATCCTAAGATGCTTTATGACCATTCAGTATAAGAATCTATGAAAAGGTATAAATAACATTTGATATAATTTGCCTTCAATTCCTCTATCATAGTCCAAAATTCACCTTCATTACAACACCCTTCAAATGATCACAATTTATCTCAAAATCACCTTTATACTATCACCTCAAATCGCATACTAGCTCATTTTGTTACGTCTGTGTGTGTAAATTAAACTATCCGCATGGGACCGATGAACGTTATAGCTTTCCCTTTTGTTTGTCTGAGTTATGGGTGTGTTAGAGCGAGAGGTCGTAAATCGCGGCGTGCCGTCCAGAGTGACATGTTTATGGGCGGGGTGCGATGCCGCGTGCGATGCAAAGAGTGGGAGCCACGGCAGTCAAGAGCATGGCGTCGACGTGATATCAAGCATTTTTAATAAAATATTAAGAGGGAATTTCTGAAATTCCATAAAATTTTAATTCGAGAAATTTATGATAGTATACAGCTACGGGTAGTATTTTCATAGAAGAAAATAGGTAAAAAAATTATATTGAAGAAAAAAAATGGTTTAAAACCATATTGTATTAAAATAACATAAAAATCAAAATATATATAGAGAAATTTACAATTCTGCTATGCAAAACAATAATTTGAAATAAATAGCATTTATTTAACAACCATAAAAATAAAAAATCGCAAGCATTACTTCAATGTTTGATCCTATTCAGCTTGTACTCGTAGGTATAGCAAACAGAAGCTTAAAAACAATAACTTTAAACTTCTTAAAACTAAATAAAACGCCATAAAATCCACAAAAAAAGACACAATTTCTCCAAGTTCCAAAGAAAATCAGAATAATCTTGCCAAAAATCTAATTAAAACCACGAATTAATTGGACGACATCAAAACAAGGAAAGCGAAAGTGGTAAAAAACGATAAATCTAATAGAACGGATCATTCTACAGGTGGCAAGGTGTAACCCAGCCCTTAATGAGAGTAGCCCTGTGCTCAATAAATTAGAGCTGTATACCCCCCCGCAATGGATTCCTGTATTTGTTGACTAAGGTTTGCGATATAGAAGGATTAATTATTTGAATGTTTTGAAACTAGGTTTAGCCTGGTTTAGAATCTCTTGAAAAGTTTTTAATGAGATGAAAAGTACCCTTTGAGTTAAATCATCATCATCTGTCTAGATTTTGCCAACAATTTTGGGGTCAGCTTCCAGTCTGACCAGAGCTTCCAGTCTGACCAGATGCAGCTGAATACCAGTATTTTACATGGAACGATTGCCTATCTGACCTCCACAACCCAATAACTGGGTAATACGATACCCCTTGGTAAGACTAGATCAGACTTTCGGGCTTCTGACGACCCGTAACGACTGTCAAAGATCCACGAATTACAGCCGGGACCAATGGTTTAACGTGCTCTCCGAGGCACGGAGGGGTCTTGGTATGTAAAGATGGTCACCCATCCACGGACCAACCGCGGCAAGCGTAGCTTAACCTGATCGATCGACCCGTATGCCTGTTATTACTTAGCAACAAGCCCTTCCTTTGAGATCCTTTGAGTTAGATACCAGCCTATTATTATCGAGCAGTGGTGCACTGAAAAAAATGCACTTCAATCAAGTGACATTTTAGCTTGATTGACGATATACTCGTATTATTAGATTAATCAAAATCTTAGTTAAGTTGATCATCAATACATGAATGCAGCAATACTAGTTCAAATGATTGAACTCTAAAAGAAGTTTCTTGATTACCCTTAACATGACATCATTGTAGAAGAGTTAAAAAAGAGACAAGAAAAAAAAAAAAATAACTGTAACAAAGTAAGTTAGTTGTGTCAATCAAGCATTTTGAAAGATCACTGAAACTTTAATCTAATAATCTTGGTTGGAGCAACTACGTTTAACTTGATATCTGCAAATAGGTTTTGTGATAACTCCAATCAAGATCCCGTTTCAAATCTCAATCAAATAAATTAGTAGCTGTGATCATTGTGCTTGATAGGCTCAGATGCAAACAAGTTACTTAGTCAATCTAAACAAAATCTTGATTGTGGCAACAACTTTTATTTTTATTTTTCAGTGTATCCCAGTGGTAACGGCCATGACTTACGAGTTGTGGGTCGTAGATCCGAACCCTGACAGGCGCTTAACTTAGTGTAAATTATTTCATCACCGATCCTCCACCACTGGAACCTGCACCACTGTAAACGGTGAAGGAAAACATCGTGAGGAAACCGATGCCTGAGAGATATTTCGGCATGTTAAGTCAAGCTGTAATTTGGCATGGGTACAGAAAAGTGCAAAAATTAAAATGATTATTAATTCTGACTAGAGGAGCTCGTGGCTAAGTAATAACAGCCGCACGGGTCGATCCGTCAGGTCAAGCTACGCTTGCCGGAATTGGTCCGTGAATGGGTGACCATCTTTACATACCGAGACTCCTCCGTGCCTGGGAAAGCACGTTAAGCCGTTGGTCCCAACTGTCATTTTTGGATCTTTGACCATCGTTACGGGTCGTCAGAAGCCCAAAAAAAAGTCTGACAACCAGTCTTTCCAAGGTGTATCATGTTATCCAGTTACTGGGTTGTGGAGGTCAGATAGGCAGTCGCTCCATGTAAAATACTGGTATTCAGCTGCATCCGGTTAAGACTGGAAGCCAACCCCAACATAGTTGGGAAAAGGCTAGGCAGATTGATTATTTCTGACTAAATGACCGACTCTTTGACAATTGGACGAAGTTAAGCAGAAAGGACTCAACCCACATTGTGGTCAGGGATGAGTTGTATATACCAAAGAGGTCCTAACGGTTAACGGAAGGTACCCAGCTACATGTGGGTTGGTTTCCAACATTAAAAAATCGACGTTCTCTTTGTAGAGTTACGGTTCTTTTTTGCTGAGTGAAAGAACCAACCGTTAGAACCTCTTTGGTATATACAACTCATCCCTGACCACAATGTGGGTTGATTCCTTTCTGCTTAACTACGTCCAATTCAGAAGTGCCTGTTGGAATAAATGCTTTGGGTTTGATAAATATACTTCATCAAACCAATTTTGGCCAACTTTTGCCCTCTAATTGGCAAAAAATATTGAACTTTCCCTCTTGGTCACTGCAGTTCCTGTCCCGAGGGTCATATTATGTTCTTCCAGAGTGAGAAAGTGTACGAGTACAAGGAAGGGGGAGGGTTTGTCCACAGTTCACATTTCCCATCCACTACTCTGTCTTCCGAGGAGGACGTGTGTAAAAGAAGAAGAAGAAAAGAAGAAGAAGAAGAAGAAAGAAGAAATAATTTTAAATGTTTTAATTTTTTTTAAGAATTTTTCTTTGACTTTTTTTTAATCTGACTTTTTAAGCGGGCAATAGGTAGTTGGTGTCCGTACAGAGGGTAACAGTTATCTGCGCGGCGGAACGATGCCACAATAGACATACGAATTCTCAGAAGCCCATGGGTGGCATAAAGACTAACTCTGACACCAGCTTAGTCACTAAACACACGAAAAAGAAAAGACCATTGCTCTCAAAACGGTGAAGGAAAACATTGTGAGGAAACCCGCATGTCCTAGAACAAAAAATTCGAAGACATGTGACATCTACCAACCCGTGGTGGATTACGGCCAGTTCTCTCTCGTCGAGAGGAGGCTTGAGTCCCAGCAGTGGGAATATTATAGGCAAATTAAGTTATTATTGTTCCACTGTATGATAAAGACAGTGGCGTAACTACAGGGTGGCAAGTCGGCAAAATGCCACGGGCCCCCAGCCGGAAGGGGCCCCCGGTCAGTGGAGAATCCATTAAAAAGATAGTATCTCGTTTCCCAAGGAAATTCTCTGTTTTTGCTCCTCTTTTAGACACGAAATAGAAACGTCATCTTCTATAAGAGAACTTGCTGACTTATTAAAAGTGTGCACTGCATTTCTGTTATTTCTCACCATTCCTGTGACTACGGCTAATGCCGAGCGAAGAAAAGCTTATTGAGGCATCCGATGAATTTGCTAAGGGCCTCGAATGGTGGTATAGTTACGCCACTGGATAAAGGCCTCTACTCATACGAGAAGAAGAGAAAGCACTAGCAATGATCACCACGCTTACTCAAGGTGACGATTTCATTTATCTTTATTAATTCACGACGTTTTCCTTCAATGATGTCAATGATGTCCAAGATAAACTTAGAAAAAAGTACATAAGAATTGAAAAAGTTACATTGGTATTTGCCCGGATTTGAACCGAGAACCTTATGCATGACAGGCGAGGCCTTTACCACCTCCTATGAGATATATCGGGTCATCTCTTCCTTTGGTCCAAATAATTTTTTACATACCTACCTAGTTTTCAATGTAACTATAACGTTTTAGTCATCTATAGTCTATCTATACAAATAAATAAAATGGAACTGTCTGTTTGTAATATCGAAATAACAGGTTTTTACTAAATGCATGAGATTATAAACGATATTACAAGTTTTTTTTTTTACCTTTGTCTGCCTGTTTGTTTGTTCTAGCTAATCTCCGAAACGGCTGCACCGATTTCGATGGGACTTTCATTGGCAGATAGCTGATGTTATAAGAACCACACGGGCGATGCTACGGATAATAGGTAATATATTCTAAGGTGTTCCTACCTTATGGGCACGAAGTTCCTTATCGTACCTACGTTACACTCTGCACACTTTTCGAATGAGAGTTAAACCGAAAAAAGTGTAATATTTTGACTGTCACGACACTTTTGTTCCTTCTGTGCTTCCCGCATCCAGCGGATTCCTACGGCCTTCACAAAGACATTGGTCCACCTTGTGGGAGTCCTTCCAACGCTTTACGTCTTCCGGCATGCGGTCGCAACTCCAGAACCTTTTGGCCCCATCGGCCATCTGTTCTGTTAGCAATGTCCCCTGCCCACTGCCATTTAAGTTTGGCAATTCTTCGGGCTATGTCGGTTAACTTGGTTCTCTTCATTTCTGATTAAATATATCGGTATAAAAACATACTACGTTTAAACGCAAAAGACGGTTTTCTTCCAGCTCTAGTTTGAAGAAAAAGGTCTTATATAAATCTTGGTAAGTATCTCATAAACGTTTAAAACAAAAGATTGCCACAGTTCTTGATTTTTTCCTAATTTACCTTTCTATTTATTTCGCCTTCTCCTTCTTCTGTTAAGAAATTCTTTGTATCTTTTAAAACTACTGTAGGTACCGAAATGCATAACAAAATAGGGACCAATAAAACTGCCATTGTTACCTCTGTGTCTCTGTATATTCCATAGACCCATGTTTTTAATGACAATACTAATTACTATGTCAATATTACCGTTAGGGGTCGAAGACGTGATGTAACGCAACGACTTACAAGCACTTAAACATGAACTAAGAGTAATAAAAATAAATCACAAAAACGGAAGCCCGATTTAAATTCAATCAGTACGCTACCAGTTATCGAAATCGATATTTAAACTCTGAGTAACATAACTAAAAGTTACATTACCATAAATAAAAACAAAGGTAGGAAAACCATAAAAATACTTGCATACGTGACGAGGAGAATGAAGTTAATATTCAGATTAATATAGAAGAGACACCGTGAGCCACAATAATTGGTGATTCCTCTGCAAGTCACGGTGCGCCGGCGCAGTTTCACTGGGACCACAGAAAAGATAGGAGCAGAAGACCCATCATCACGTATAAACATACTATAGGAAAACTCACACATGGAAATAGCTATGACAGTATAGATAAGTAGGACAGAACAGACTAGAAGCAATACTGTAGTAGATGTCTGTTGTCAATGTGTGAACGGGCTTGTTTTTAACGCTTTGTTTGAACTGGATCTTTTCTACTTGTCTGTATTCTATTGAAAGGCACGCCAAAGTACGCCATAGGTGCGTACGAGTACAATACAACTCGTGTAACTGGGCTATATTTATTTTTCGTGTCTATGTTTAGTAGTTGACCATTTGGATTCCGGTGTCAATGTGTCCGTTTTATATTCGTGTCAAAAATTTTAAACTTGTTGATTGGCGACGGTTAAAGGAAAATTACTTGACGTATGACGTACTTTTAAAGAATATAGCCGTATATATGCTGATTGTAATAGAAAGCCATCTTACATGACAGTTGGAAACGCCAAAAGATTTTAAAAATGAAGAGGAGGATTACTTTTAAGTCAATGGAAATAATCATTGGCACAAACATCGTCTGAATTCAGGATTCCAAGTTTAAATTTATGACGAGGTTCTATGAGGAGTCGTAGAAAAATACGAGTATTGAGTACTCGTATTTTTCTACGACTCCTCAGGAGTACCTTAGGCAGCTGTCCTCAATAACCATAGTGAGGCTTGAGTCAAAGCAGCGACAGAGGTGAGGGGACCACGTAACATAACGGATAGAAACATGGCAAAAGTAGAACACACTTATTAAAACCGAAACCAAATTTAAATAACATAATCTATATTAGAATATTTGTAATCAATAAATCATGGATTTATTGAATTAGGACATCCGTAATCATTGTACCCCACTTCGAACATGAAGTGAACTTGCGCAACCAAATTCAAATGAGGCGGATAACATTTGAATTGATACGAATTGATAATTTGATGGCTTCATAGAATAAAGAATATATTGGTACCGTAACCAAATGTTAACCAGCCAAACCAAAGTTATGGATAGATTAAATCTATATATCTATATAGCTTTTATTGTGTTTATAGTGCTTTTTATAAATCCAAGTAAACGTGTTTAAGTAGAACAAGATTGGGATCAAAATTGAGGCCGCACTAGAACATATAATTGACTATACACGCAGTATTTAGTTTTCAGCTTTCACTTATGGGGCAGATATCCAAACGATGGTGTTAAGATGACCACAATCTTCAAGTTTGGACTTCAAAAATGTCAATTTTCGTCGTAGCAGTTAAGGCAGTTACTGTGTTAAAAAGCGAAAAGTAGTATTGAACCTAGATATAAATTTATAGACAATATACAAGGCGTTGAACACGAAATAGTAGCCCGTCAGCCATCTATCATAGCAGAAGGTAATGGAGGTACGGCTAAGTAGTAAGTGCTTTCAGAGTTTTCTCAGACAAAATTACGGAAAAATCTTTTCTCCTCACTAACAATAGGTCTCGTATTAAATTGCAAACATAAATATTATTAATAACAGTGTCCCATACTGAAGTTTCATTCGGTCACAAAAGAAAAACTCCGCTCCATGTAACCTATGCATTGCCATCTATCTTTTTCCACAAAAGCCGGACATTATTGTTCGGTCCAAACACTCCTAAATCTTCGGAAAAGTAATATATTTTCGTTTTGCACAGTGCGGTGTGGGGTACATACACAGACGCCCAGTCACTACGCTCTGCTACTTTTCTGTATCTACTAATGTTTTATACATTGCCAGTTTTGCTTCCAGCTTTTATGCTTTAGTTGCTGTATCGGGGGCAGTGGAAAATCGTCGTAAATTTTTCATTGCTTAGATCGTATTTTCAAAAACCTATGTTGTTTCATTTACGACTGTTTCGCGCGAACATTCCAATTGTGGGAATCGTGTGTATTCATATTGTTTAGTCCTTCATGTGGGAGCCTTGTACGAGAAATCTAACCTTCTCGCCAGCGGCATAGGGTTTATTTTTCTTATTATATTATATCGTTTAAAGACTTTGTGGGTTTGTTAACTGATCTAACAATATTGGTGTGTGCAGTAGACGAACTTGCAAATGTGGATATGGACTGTGAGGGATATTAAGATTGGTGATTAATATAGTTGACAATACTTCATTGTTTCGATATAAATGATCTGTAGTAAATATTTGTGTGTGAGGCTGGCTTCACCGTGAAAGGGAAAATGGTTGACTGGAACATGACACTTAAACTGCGCCACTGTACGGTTTGATACTATTAATATGGTTCACTATGGTCCTTTTTAGCGATGTAACGATACCGATACCGATACCGATATATCGGCCGATATAATCGGCAGGCTGATACATGGGCATCGCCGATTTAAAAACAGCCGATGTCACAGTTTGAGAAGCGCGCGAAAAGAACGACGCGCCTCATACAAAATGATTTGCGCAACAGATTATCTGCTAGTAATTTGAATAAACTTTGTTTCCTTAACAAAAATCTTCCTAAAGTAAACTTTGATTGTTAATATTGATTTAATTTTGATTTTATTGCTTGATAATTACCTAAATAAATGTTTTCTTTGATTATGATTTGCCATTTTTAATTTAAATTTTTGTCACACTTTACAAAATCGAGTGTCTATTTATTCTATTTAACATAAGTAAGTTTTATGCATATGAAGTTACATCATTCTTTATTTACTGGGTGTATTAACTACTAAGCCATCGATATCGGTATCGGTATCGGTATCGCCGATTATTTACTTCGATAATCGGTATGGGTATCGTATCGGTAAATTCATCTATCGTTACATCCCTAGTCCTTTTTGTGAAACTTCTACAAAAGTATTATTGTAACAGTATATCGCTCATACTACTTTTCCACATAAAGTCCATCTTGCAACGACCTTTGGTCCTTAATCTTAAGCCTTCGCCTTAATCAGAACACAGATCAAAAAGCTCTCACGAGAAACAAAACCGCATTTAACTAATACGCCTACTACATCCAAGCTAGACAAAACTTAATATTAAAAACTCCTCAAGTTACTAACAGACTCACCTCTTTAAAATGGTTCATTCTCAGTATTACGTAATGGACGCGCGTAATTTGAGAATAAGCCTTGGCGAGGCAGCGTCAAAATATGTAAAGATTTTTATCTTTCCCGTAAAATGGCTTGGGAAAAAACATAAAGAAGGTGGTGTCACCTGATCCAGACAGGCGGGATTTATCGCGCTCAGTGTGGCCGCGGGCTAAGGTCGAGCCCGAGTTATGACGCTCGGTAATAATTTACCTACGTGCGCTGGCCATGGACTTGAGCGTAGCGGGATTGTCTGGGATTCGACGAGAGAGCGGATTCATTTAAGTATTTACATATTACATCTACCATTACAGGAAATCTCAATGCGATAAATACGCTTATTCTAACTCAATCGATACTAACATCAGTCTATGTACGAGTACGAGTATAACAAATTACGAACAATGCATTCCTTGTGAATTCACTGAGAGAACAACAGAATAAGTCCATCTCAATCGGTATCGGTATGGATACTATAAGCGATTTTCAAGCTCTTGAAAAAAGTTTGACCAGTGGTTACTTCAGTTTTATTACAACAGTTGCCTTATGATAATCCTACTTCCAACTTAATATATATCTATACTAATATTATGAAGCTGAAGAATTTGTTTGTTTGTTTGAACGCGCTAATCTCTGGAACTACTGGTTGGAATTGAAAAAATATTTTTGTGTTGGATTGTCTATTTATCGAGAAATATTATAGGCTATATAACATTACGCTATAATTAATAGGAGCGGAGCATAAATTAAAAATGTTGCAAAAACGGGAAAAAATCTTCCTTTTTGAGAGCTTCCGTTGCGTGCGCTGCGTAAACGGTTTAAGTTACGCAAATATCATGTATGATAGATTTGTTCCTCTTTAACAGTTAAAAAAAAAGTCCGCGACAGCATATGTCTATCTTTTAAGATTGACTCACTATAACATTTATTATGGTAATCAAATTTGTTCGAAATTAATGCATTATTTGCGAAGGAGTTTTATCAACATAATATTAATCTTAATCCAAATAAATATGTTATTAATCACAAATATTTAAATGTAAACAAGATTGTCCTTGACATCACTTGATTTCAATCAACATCTTAGGAGATATCATAATTTTAAAAAGCTAAAGAGTTTTTTTGGTTGAACGTGCTAATCTCAGGAACGACTGGTTCGAATTGAAAAATTCTTTTAGTATTGGATAGCAAAATTATTTTGAAAGGTTATAGGATATATAACATCACGCTACGATCTTAAGGAGCCGAGCAAATGACAAAAGTTCGGAAAGAACGCTAAGCGAAATCGGAGTAATTGCGCGGGCAATGCGACGGGGCTGAATTTTACGCGGTCGAAGTCGCGGGCAGAAGCTAGTATATATAAATCTAATCTGTTACGTTTTCACGCCTTAACCACTGAACCGATTGTCATGAAGTTGGCAGAGATAATCTGGGATATGGAGAAGGACATAGGCTACTTTTTTATGCAATAACCGACATCCACGCGGGCGGACCCGCGGGAAAAAGTTCGTAATATATATTATAATTATATTATATTAGATACCTATAGGTAAATGTGAATGTTTGTGAGGATGGATGGTGTTTGTTACTCAATCACGACAAAACGGCTGAACGGATTTGGATGTAATTTGGCACACAGATAGTTTATAACCTGGGTACTTTTAATCCCAGTAGTCCGTTCCGGTGGGATGTTTTCCAAAATTCACGTAGGCGAAGCCGCAGCCAAAAGCTAGTATTTTTTTTTAAATCTTTTTGTTGACTAAAAATGCCTCGAATCATGAGGAACCTAAAACTCGTTACTACTATTATGTTTTTTATTTAAGAATTCAGGAATTGTCCTGCAATGCTTTGCGTCATGGTGTCCCTAGCTACATGTGACAAGAAATAAAAGTAGTTTCTGGGATAATGATCGTGCATGGATGAGTCAGTTTTTTTTTTTAATTTCTCGGATTTTTCATTCCATGTTTTATTAAAATTGCTATTCATTTCTTTGTAGTTTCGCGCAGATTTTTTATCTCCATATTAGTTAATTTGTGTAAGCTCCGGCTATAAAATATTCTATTTTAGCCTACTTTGACAAAACATTGAATAAATTTACTGTGTAAAAATAGAATGTCCACGCTTCATGACATCATTTAAAAAGGAACTTAAGTATCCATGACGTTAAAAACCTGCTTATACTTTGCCCCAGTTTCTTTTCAGGAAAACACCCTCTAACGTTTTAATATCAATTCCCTGAACCACTAATCTAAAGCTGCCAAGAATCAAATTAAAATGAGAGCCACCACTAAAATCTTCTCATTACAACCAAAAGACATTAGTAAAGGGCGGGAAAAGAAATGCCTAGGCCTACAAATGTACCCCGAAACATGAAGGATTCGTAAACAACGAAGTAATGTATGGGTTATTCGGCGACCGAAAATGGGCATTAAATTGTGGGTCGTAGAAGTGATTTTTGAATGTTCTAGAGGTGTAGTTAGGGCGTTAGGTGTTGTGTTGGTGGTAGCTCAAGTAAAGTGGAAAGCGTCCCCGAGAAAATTGGCACAAGTGGTTTTAGCTGGGCGGGCGGCGCGCCGCGGCGGGACGCGGGGCTCGAGCTAAGATCAAACTATGTGTAGATGAGACAATGTTGAACTGTGATTTATGAAAGCCTCTGTGCGGCTTATAGAAAGATAGAATACTCTTTACTATTTACACCATAAAAAATCAGATATAAATGTAGGAATGTTACATAGGGTGACACAATGGGTGTTCTTATCGCTAAAAGCGATCTTTTACAGACAACCTTTGGATGGATTAAAAGTAGAAGGAGAGACAATACTGTAGGTAGTGGTAGTGGTGTACCATTGATATACACAATAAATACACACACACATAATAGTAAATTGTATCATGAGGGAGCAAAATAATATTTTTAGGGCGAGGGCGCTTTTTTGAATCCAGAGCGAAGTGAGGGATTCTAGAGTAGAATCCTGAACGTAGCGAGGGATTCAAAGTATGTCGCCCGAGCCAAAAATATATTTTGCGCCCGCGTGATACCCACTATGAGAAAATATAAGGCGCCTCATATTTTATTGTAATATTATTATTTAATAAAACATAGAGTAACAGCCAAATTGAAATTAAATAGTAAGTATCTAATAATAAAACAACTAAAAACTTATTTCACTGTCACTTGAAAAACTCATTTTTCAAAACAAAATCATGAATTTCTAACACTCCGTGAAAATGGACGAAAACGCGGGCTGTAGTTCGCGCGTTTTTAAATTGATTTCTTTTTTTTTTTTTATTCATCCTGCGGCGCGACTATGGGCCATCGTACCAGCCTGTCTTTATTCAAACAATATTTGCGTTCGATCTTTGGCACTGAACACTAAGATGTTCCAAATTCAAAAATTGCACGGTAATGATAATTGCGGCGCACTTATAAAGAGGATTAAAAACTCACTACTGCCCGCTAAAAGTTTCCTAGAGAAAACACGACCTTTGGGTGCACTTAAAGGCGAACCAAATCATCCTTTTCGAATAGATGGAATGAAAAGCATAATAGGTACAATAATAAACATGAAACAAGAGCAAGGAATCTAAAAAAGCCAAAGGCTTATAAGTACTTAGGTACGTTCTGACGTATACATTTTGTAGGTATGTGATTGTACGGTGGCCAGCACATCAAGTTAACACAAACTGTCAAATTTTCTCGTTCTATTTTGAACTTAACCATCAACATTTTAAAGTTTATGATCGAGTGGAGAAATTTGACAGTTCCGTGTAGCTATAAGTATGTGCTGGCCACTGTACAAAGCTGCGAAGAACTATTTATTATCTGCAGTTAGTTCTTGTAAATGTAAACTAGAGATTTTATATTGGAATATTTATAAGATGCTTGTAATTCTATCAACTAACAATAGTTTCGCTGAGAAACCATTAATTGATATAAATCAAGAACACACAATTTAATTAAGTACCAGACTTACCAATTTTTTATTTTTTTAAATTAATTTAGCCGTGTGGTGCCGGACGTAAAGAATAGCACCACCCCATTTCCTCCCGTGGGTGTCGTAAAAGGCGACTAAGGGGCTTACTAGAGAATGGGCAGCAGCGTTCTCTACGCTAGGCACCTGACCTTTTTGAAGAACATCACCAATTAGGTCAATCTTATGTTCGACTCACTATTGTTTCGACTTACATCTGCCTTGTAAATACCTTTTGTTAGTCACCTTTCATTCATTATTCAAAATCCAAAAGTAATTTATTCAAATTAGGCTGAGAATCAGCATTTTTCGAACGTCAAAATTACATAAGACAGTCCCCCAAAACGCCCTTCACCACTTCCTAGTGCTTTAGCTCGGAAGAAGAAGTGGCACAACAAACTCCCCAGAAGCACAGCTGTTCAGATAGAAAAACTTGATTTTATACAATATTTGGTTTTGTTTTGTTTGGTTAATTTGTCATCCAAAAAAGAAGAATATAGGCGCATATATGCCTTTATCATTCTAATTCCTTTTTAGTGTTACCTATGCAGATAAACCTGTCACATATACCAATCTGCTACACTCTCTAATCTTTGTCCACAGTATAGGGGTGGTTGTCGAATGTTCACCGAGAGATAGGAGTCGCGACAAGATGTATTACTGCTTACGAAAAATTTTCAACAGTGCCTCTATCCGATTGGCCCCGAACGGAAAATAAGAGGGGACATCGAGAAATAAATGAACGCTGTAAATATCTCTATGACAATAATACAGGTCAGCAATAGATATCTTTGTAGATAGTAACGCATTATTAATGTAGCAAAAACACAGGAAAAAAAAGACGATTGATCGCTATGAGATAAAATAATGGTGGATATCGACGAAGTTTGTATGGAGTTTTTATGCGTATAGTGATATGATAGTGTTTAACGGTCGAGTTTTTGCAACTTTTTCATTATCGTGTATGAGCAAATCATATCTGATGAGGGAGATAAAAATTTAGTTACACTTGATGGTATAAAATGAGGGCAATGCCGAGTTTTCATAGAGCTTACGCCATGGGTAAGCTCTATGAAAACTGGTATGAAAACGACGAGTAGTCTCAATCTTTTTCAGGTCATATTATCATAGGTATAATTAGTACCTACTCTCTACGTGTATCTAGCTAGTCTCAGAACCTTGTTTTAATTTTCAGTAAACACATTAGAATAAGAAAGTAATCAAGCAATTTTGGAAGTGAAAATTGTTGTAAAATTTTTACTATACGTTGACAAAACAAAACAACGCTGAAAAATATTGTTTACGATAGAATACAGACTTTTTTTTTGAACAGCCTTTCATTTTTACCAAAAACTGACTACCTTATTCCTCGACCTAGAAATTAGACCAAGTAAATCCATAAAACAGATAACAGAAACCAATTCAATTAAAAATCCAAATCACACATTCCGAGAGAAACCGTGGTGGATTTTTCTTTCAAAATTTATGTCCCCGCGTTGCCTCTAGAGGGCGCTGGGGGGACGAAGAGGGGGGGTGCAAGGCGTGGGGGGTGCGACTTCATTTCGCCCGCGTCGTTTATCTTGAGAAACATAATTCAGGGGCGAAGTCTCTGTCAACTTATTCCTATTCTTTCGCCTAAGCGTAAAATGGGTATGTTTTACTTTTATACTTTACGTAGATAGTTTGTATAAGTTAAATAAAGTCGGCTTTAAGTTGATCTGTGCTGTTATTTATGATTATGATGTTGAACGTGAGGTGCGTGAAAGGAGAGTAGTTTTAATTTTAATGTTATAGCCTATTTTATAGATGCTGTGTTCTTTAAAGATTGCTGAAATATAAGATGCATTAGTAGGTAGGACATTGTATAGACATCAAGCTATGTTTTATTATCTTATTATTATTCTTCTTTATTTATTCAGACTACAATGTGGTCTACAGTGTTTGTAACAAAATTGCTTAGCTTACGAGTATTTTAGTACTTACTTACTAAAACAGATCGGGTACGGAGTGCAAGCGCCCACACTAGCGGGTTGTCTGCTCGGGCGGCTATCGGTTATATGGTTTTATTTAAAATCTAACCCAAAATCTAACCCTTTTAAAACCCATTGAAACATAAATATCCCACGTCGTCTACCCAGATGTACCACCCAAAAATACAAACAAACCATATTTTGCTCAACAAAACTTAGACCGAGACATATTTCAGTCAGTAACCGAATGTAATGGCGATATGATATTGGGTAGGATGTTATCGGTCGTCTGCCAGTCTGCGGCTCGTAAATAAAACGAATTCATTACTCCCCCATTGAGTGTGTGTTAGAAAATATTTAGTGGCGAAGAAGATAGGGAAGAGCTATTAACTTGCAATTAAATGGAGGGACTTGTTTTGTGGGTGAAAGTGGAACGTTAGCTTAGCAAGCTGATATATTCTTAGAGATATATATCAACTCTTTTCAAAAAAGGTTTGTTCGACGCCATCAGAATACACATAAAACTTATCACAAAAACAACTCTAAACAATTAATCTATTATCACATACTAAAAATCCATTGCGTGGTTTGCGTAATACTGACAAGATAGGTAGGTATTCAAGTTATCTATCTATCTAAACAAATATATAAAAAAATTGTATGTTTGTCCTGGATGCTTTCCTGAACCATTTATCAGATTGTGATGAAACTTTGGTAGGGTGTTCTGAGGACACACCGCGAGGGTTTCTCAGGCCCAAAAATTGACCAAACACTTTTTTACGTAACTTGGCATTGCATTGAAATGCAGCTAGTTATTTAATAAATATCAAACTCAAAAAGTCTCTCAAGTCTTTTTTGCTGACCGCTGTGCCTGTGCGCACAGATAATACAACTTTTTTAGTGTTATGCCTCTGCGCGCGCGTATGTCGATGATGGCGAAACAGAATGTAAAATTATTATCTCCTATATTACATTTACATACATATATTTACGTTTATTACATATTAAATTATTTTTATTAAAAAAAAAACATTTAAAAATTAAATATAAAATTATGATCCATCGGCATCAGGAACAGGGTTCATTCTGCCGGAGGTCAGGGCTCTAGAGAGAGGAACCTCCTCACGATGCGTGCCGTGTCCATGCGTGCTGCTTTCTGAATCAAGCCCTTGACCCCAACCGCACAATGAGAGCCTTCTGAGTTGTTGGGCGAGGCTCTCCGCTATTAGGTCACTAACCGTAACGATTATTGGACTCCACAAGGTTGTACTGTAAGGCAAGTTGCTGGTGGATAATCCTAGCCACTAGATTGTGTCTTTTCAAGTACTCGCCCTAGTAGCATTTTTGTTGGCGTTTGGTTGGGCCACATACCTCTGAGGGTTGGCCCAACTAAACGCCAACGGAAATTCTACTAGGGTGCCGTTAGCAAGACGAAAACATCCGGAAACAATATGTCGGATTGATTCACCGGAACGGTGGCATGTACGCCGTACCGTCCTTGACAATGTATTCTGATAATTATTCGTCATGATAACTTTATCTATAGTCGCACAGACAAAACCTTCGGTTTTCCCGAAGAGGTCGACGAACCGCAGTCAGGATACAGACGCCAAAAAGTCTACATCAGGCGCATGGAAGGCTCGGAGAAAGCGTCCGTGAAGCTCTTTGCCTTGCCATACTTCCTTATGATCATTATTATCAAGTACTGCAGGTTTGCGCCAGTCTTCTTTCGCCAAGGTAAGCGGGGTGAGGCCCTTGTCCACTGCGACCACATCGTGATGCATCCCCAAGTCAGTTTGAAGAAAATATTTCCTGAGACTGCAAATCTCAGGTTATGGAGGGTTTTAGCATTTAATAAACCTCGACCCCCACACTACCGCGGGAATTACAGTCTCATCACTGATGACCGTGGGAGACGCATCTGATATGCCGTCAGATATGTACAGACTTTCCTATCCAGAGCCTCAAGTTCCATCTGAGTTCATTTGAGTATGGCGAAAGAATACATCAAAACCGGCAAACGGCCAACTGTGTAAGGCACGAACCTTGTTTACACCTGATAAAAGGCTATTTACCACTTTATTTCAATTGTTTCATGTCGGTAGCATTGATGCCTACTGGTTCCGACATTAGGTTTCGGTTGAGAAGAGGGGCCTAAGGGGTATAGAATCCGAGAGTTGGGTTTCTACAAATTCCATAATAAAAGGGGTATTATAGAATTTGTGGAAACCCAACCACTTTACATATATGACTGCACATTTGTCCATACCAAATTCCATCCTGATGGCGCTACTGAACGTTTCTGTTACCTTCAGTAGCTCCATCAGTCGCAAATGGTTGGATTCAAGGCTAAGCAAAACCAAAGCAGACTCAAACTATCGCCCTGAAATATCATCACTCAATCCTGATCGGTTAATCGATCCCTTGGATCTGTCGACATCCTGGATAGAGAGGGACCGTCCTCCACTGCCCCATATACGACATCAAAAGGGTGCGTAGCGTTGCATCTATTTGGTACAACTCCAGCATCCTGATGAGCCATATATGTGGCAGCAAGTCATAGGCCTTTTTATAATCTATCCAACATGTCGAAAAATCCTGGCGGGATCTACGAACCTCTTGGCTTATGGCCACATGGGACACCCATTCTGAGACACAGGCATAATTAAGTTACTATCAATATGCTTTGCTTTAATCATATAATATACGAGTATGTATATTTGCTCTAAGAATGGCTGTAAGAACTTTATAGACCGTCGGTAAACATGCGATTGGTCTATAGTTTTTAGGGTACGCCGCAGTACTACCCGATTTATGAAGTAGGTGGGTAGCTCCTGTCGTAAAGAACATGCAAGCAACCCAGTCTCTAAAAATGACTGGAATTGCGAGGCTAAGCAGGCGTGTGACTTTTGTAACCATTTAATCCAGATATTGTGCTATCCATTAGGTCCTGGAAAATTTCAGTTAGACAACAGACGGATTGTACGGGCCACATCCAGAGGACCAATAGGTAATAGCCTCCATGTCTGGTATTGAATCACACGCTTGCTCAACAACACGCATCCAATCACCTTCAGTGTGACCTGTGTGACTGACGGGCACTGACCAAATGCTTCGCCAAAATGCACTCATGGCCTCATTATCCGGTGGACGCACGTCAGTTACACCTTGACTAGGAGCGGATGCGCTCTGTCTTTATCGCTCACTCTTCACCTATACCGATGGATACGGTTTGCCTATGCATAAACTTTCTTCTTCAGAAAGTCGATACGCTATGTGACACGGGAAACTTATTCTTGACGGCCAATACTAGTTTCTGAGAACGCCCGCCTCACAAAGCGCATCACCCTTGGGCGTGTATTACCCTCCCTGAAGCAGATGAGCTTTCCGATGAGTACCCTGGCATTATTAATAAGACGCTTAATCCTGCACTGCCAGTCTGGTGCGGCGGGTTTTGGCCGTGCAGCTCGATCAGTGTTTGTAATTTTGACACGAGCTATACGACATGTCGCCACAGCTGGGCAATACATGATTGAATGTGTATCACAAAGGTCTGCGTTGCTTTCAACAAAATTTGGTAACAGCGCATCCAAGCACACACCAGTGCTCTGTTTTTTTTTTTTTTTTTTTTCATTGGCAATCGTGGTAGCCGTGGTCTAAGGTCAGGTGATGTGGACCTGCACTCACGGATCGCATCCTCCAGAACACTCCTTAATTCCACATTGCACAGGTTATCAGCAGATATAGTCCTGGCGTCCTCCTACTCATCATGCTGGTTTGCTTTCAGTGGAACTTCGGCAGCCGCATGCACGACAGAGAGCAGTGATGCTCCAGTGGTAATGGCTGCGACTTACGAGTTGTAGGCGTTTTACTTTGTGTAAATTATTTCATCACCACTGCTCTCAAAACGGTGAAGGAAAACATCGTGAGGAAACCGGATGCCTTTGAACCAAAAATTCAAAGACATGTGACATCTACCAACCCGCATTGGGCACGCGTAGTGGATTTGATACGGCCTACTCCTTCTCACCGAGAGGAGGTCTGTGATTCAGCAGTGGGAACATTATAGGCTGATTATGATGATAATTATGATGATGCACGACATTCAGGGATGGGGAGGGTTACTAGCAGAGCTACTCTGCATTTCCGAGCGCAGCCAATCAAGTGTAGCGTCTATCAATCTATGATTGTGTTAAATGTCGCGCACCTGATTCGACAATTGTTGGCCGAGACGTGGACGGCAGGCTCAAGCCCCTGAAACAGACATAGCATACAACCTCAGTACGCTGTAAGGTTAGTTCCTCCCTATGTAGCCTCATAATATGCGTGCATAACATCTTTATTTATGGACTGGGTCCATCGCATATGCGACTCAATTCCACCGGCAGCGGGGACCCTGTTTGGGGCCTGTTGGGCGCGAGGTCCCAAGCTCGCTGGTAGCCGACCTCTTCCTCGCCGCCGAGGTGGTGTTGGTGACGACGGTGGGGAGAAAAACTTGTCGCTCGAGCTCAACGCAACTGCAGCGACCGTTAACACGGCGCTCACGGTTTAGGTGCGTAGCTGCGAGGCGGAGCTGAGCGACAAGTCCGGAGATGCCTGGATGGGTATGCCTGTTGTCGTGCTCTGGTCTGCATTATTTACTTACTCATATTGTAGTCGTATTTTATTTTGATAGTTCGTTTTGTTATTATACAGTGTGTCTTTATAATGTGCACATATCGAAATGAGGGAATCTATGCTTAATTTTATCTACGGCAAAAATATAGAATTAAAATTCTAAATTATTTTATTTTATTTTTTAAGGATTTTTTTAATAAATTGTTCCCAGTGTAAACAAAACGGTGTAACTTTTAATCTAAATGATCTATCACGATGAAACAAACTCCATAATGATTGGAAGTAATAAATAAGTAGGCGTTCTCATAAAATAAAAATTGGGGAAAAAATGACCCTAAATTGAAAAGAAACATGTGTTTTTAGCAATTTTTTTTTCATATTTTTTTACAATAATTGTAAAATTTCTCAATAACGGGGCGTCTTATTGAGTTGAATTAAAAATAAAAATTCCATAAAAAATAAAAAAATAAATTTAGATTTAATTTTAATTTTTAGTTTTTTCCGTAGATAAAATTAAGCATAGATTCCCTCATTTCGATATGTGCACATTATAAAGACTCACACTGTATATAATATATTATGGTTTCTCATTTTTATACTTTCATCTGGTATTATTATAGATAGTGATTTAAACTGTTTATGTTGAATCTGGACTGTGAAATTTTATCTATTTCATGTAAAAAAAGTTAGGCGTAATTTTTCCCGTAGTAACGTGACAGACAATTATTATTATTGTTCTCCTATTTATTTATTTGATATTTGTTTATCTACGTTCCTACTTTATATGTTACGATAGCGATGACTGTTTTGCGTGGAAGTGACACATATTATTTTTTTTATTTTTTTTACATTTTAACTCATTTGACAATTGTTTCTTCTTGATTGGAACAACAATCGCTGTTGCGTTCATTGAGAACTATTTCAATTTGATTTCACAGTTCGTTAAGATTTACTCTGCTAACAATAAATTCCTGACCACATTCATGCATTCATAAAGGTCAACCCAAAATATACCAAGCACCCCAAATGGTATTTAGACTTTTGGCATCTAGGGCTGCTTATTGGAAGCAGGGTTGCCACCCATAAGATTACGAAACATGACCATATTGACTTGGCACGTGCCAGTTGCAAGTTTTAGAATACCACGGACGACTTCACAGCTTTGAACGTCGAAGCAAAAAAATTAAGATCAAAGTTTTCGAGGAAAAAAGACAACTGAAGTTCAATATGTGTTCGGCATGTGTTTGGATATAAGTTTTACACGTGTTCAAACACGTGGCTCCAACAGCTGGGTTTGTCATAACGTTGTTGAAGTTTGAAGTGTAATTAGTGGGAACGTTTTTGAGAGTAACAGTGATATTGTCTGGTATTTTCATCTTTTGACCTACCAATCAAAAGGTGGCTCCTGAAAAACTCAGGATTTTCCTGAAAAGACAAGCCTACGAAAAAAAAATCTATTAGATAGGTACTGTTCTTTGGACGCGATGTAAATAAATATTATGAATAATAAGAAGTATTTTTTTTTTTTACTTTGAACTTGTTATGTGCAATGTTTTCATAGCAACAAATTAATGTTGGCTACGTCACGCGCCAACCATCCTTAACCTATCCGTTAATACGTACAACCAATACGTCATTTGACGCAATAACGGTCAAACAATAAATATCGTTTTGCGCAGACAACACGCGCAAAGTAATATATGAAGTTAAGAATAAATAGGCAATTTAGTTCGGGGCTCACGTCCGCCCGAATATTGCCGAATATTACCGACGACGGGCGGCGAATTTCCATATCGTATCGCGATTCGTGGGGTGCGTTTATGGGGTAAAAATTAAGTCGGCGAACGGTTACGTGTTGATTTTCAATTGGATAGTTCGAACGGTCGAATTGGACATTGTTTTAAGGCATTTATTCAATTGTTTTTAGATTGGCCCGCGTTTACTCGCAGTTACGGTGGCAAAACATGCTGGAACAATGAACAAAGTTAAGTGGGGTTGCTCTGCGAACTTTAGGTTTATTATTATTTTATGTTTTTCTGAGCCAAATTAGATTTTATTTTCTATGATCAGCCCTTAAAGTCATAAAAGCCATGAGAAGTTTGAATGTGAAACTAGATAGGTAACTAACTATACAGGAGCTCGTCAAATATCATCCAATTCTCATATTCGTTCGTAGGTACGACCAATGAGATCCAGGAAATAGGGTTACACAGTGCACCTACAACATGAAGTAAATACTTATACCTACATCAACACTAGTAAAATTACTCAAATGACCCAATTCAACATCAATCCAACTCTCTAACTTAGTAAGGTGTAAAACAAAGATAAATCACAATTTAAGTAATATTCCAAATTCAAAATACCTTCTAACGCCAATAAATCCGTCGAAGTACATTCGTATGGAAAAAAGATCCGTGATGTCGTTATAAATTCCGCGGTAAGACCCGATAGAAATGAGAGAATTCCCATTAAATCTCTCTAACAGGCCGATAGATGGCGCTTCAGCTAAGCAGTGGAAAAGCGTTGGGAAAACACATTTTAATATGGGGTGTACCTTAGTGGGACTTTAGTGCAGTCCTGCGACACGTTTTGATACGTTTAAGAGGTGAATTTTATCGAAAATTGAGGGGAAATTAATGGACTTTTGATCGATCTTGATTGAACCAGATGATCAGCGACCGACTGTTGTATTGCAATTTTAGAATGACAAACTGGACCAGTCTTTGTTTTGCAGTGGGCGGAGAAACTCAGAGTTGATTGATTAATGATCATCTTTCAAAGTGACGGAAATGAATTTAGCTATCTGTTATCGGGTCATCAATGCGCGATATTTTAAACACTATAGGAACGCAGGAATCTGCCTAAGAAAAAAGTATATTAACTTGTATATATACTCTATCTAAAAATCAACACACTTTTCATGCATACAAAACGAGTTCCAGCAAATCTAGTAAGAGTCTGAATCTAGCAATCCTCTAAGCACCAAGACTACGCTGAAGGTATTACTACGGGGGGTGCGAGCGCGAAACGAAATGTGGCTTTAAAAATTTGGAACACAATCCGGCTATTTGTCTTTCCAACGTTTCTTATAAATCAAGGAATAAAGCAGCCAACAATGCTTTATGGGCGAAAAAAAGAACCTACATAAGACGGGAAATAGCATACAGGGCTTCGTACATACATTATGAATGTTAGTGTTGCGTAAGAGAAAGCTTCAAGTTTTGTAATGTACTTACCTCAGGTTAGGTGCGTAGTTGCGCGGTTATGGACTCCTGGTACTTTCATGAAGTTCTGATAATATCATTGAGGATAATGTTTTAGAAATGAGGAACGAAGAATTGATATAGGGGATGGGAAAATGTTTGGATGCTAGAGAAAACTTGTCAAGGTGATTTACTAATGTTTTCTTTCACCCAATTTCCATTAAATATGGGTATTATGTTGAAGAATGACGTGTATATTCGTGCCATTACGAACTCTGAACTGTCAATGTTTATACCATTAGATTTGTTTTGGCATTAAGTAAAATATGGATCCAACAGACATGTTAAGGGTGGAATATATACGTTGTTTACTTGAATAAATAACGAAACTATTACATTCACGATTGATGTGTTTTTGATATCGGTTGTTAAGTGCAGCTGCATAAACTATCGTTATGTTTACAGACACTTCGAAACCTAATTTACACGACCGAAAACATTTCACGGGTATAATATTAAATTTAAAAGCGCATTCATACTCTTTCGTCGATGACAACGTAATGGCTTTTTTTCGCAGTGTAAATTAATATATAATTTATGACAAAAACGCATATTCGGCGGCCATTTTAATATCCAAAGTCGTTATTTAAACCGCGTCACATCCGTCCGCACTACGCGACGGTTTCGCAGAATTATTACCGTGTAACGCACTATATCACGTAAAATTTACGACAACCTGAATATGATAGATTTTCAATCCGGCCTCCATAATATACGACGAAAAACGTTCCGATGTCAAAATAGAGAAATAAATAAACTCGTGACAACCAATTAATAACTCGTAAAGTGTCAGTGTTGAGGACAATAAAAAAAACTTTGGCGGGGATAAAAAGGGGCAGAAAAAGGCGATCACAATGGCGGAATGAGGCGAGGAACGCCTGTAAAAAAGCGCCGATATCGTCCATAAATTTGGACGGATTCAAAACAAATCGCCCTTATTCATTACACGTATGACTTATGACCGCGAGAGGCAGAAATTTATAATGCACTTATATAGAGAACACAAAGAGATGGAATCGAGTCTCCTCAATGGATGTTAAGGATTTATAAAAACAACTTGTGTTGAACAAAGGAGTTGGCGCGCTTCATTAGTCACGTTTCGGCTCCAGCGAGGACCGATGACACAAAAAATTTACGTTGTGTTAATCGACAGTTTGGATATACTTTTTAAGTGTAATAGAGCGTGAATAAAAAGCCATAAACATAACGTATTAGACAGCCGTTAAACAATGATATTTCATTATCCTGTACGCAGGCTTTTTAGAAGGGTTCAGCTGCGTTAAATTATACCTTTCTCACATTATTGTGTTGCAAACTTTTTACTATGCTACCACAATCGTAACTCTTCAAGTATCTAGTATAGTATCTTTAAGTCGTTGGGGTGTCTAACTGCTAAATTAAAAAAAAAAACCTTACATTATAAGCCAACTGACCCCATTAACAACTATAATTGACTCCAGTAAATTATATTCGTTTAGCTTTTCTCAAACAAAAACATCAGAACGAAAATGGAGCAGTCATAATTCACCAGTGCAACAATCATAAAATATCTTAACACAAACATCAAAAGCAAAAGCATCGAACACTCATATACAAAATCACTTACAAAAAGTCAACCCTAAAACATGCAAATCGAATCAAGCAACTCAAGCATTTTATTATCAGATATCTACCGCATTACGATACCTTCATCAGTATAGAACGGTATGGAGCGAGCGAAGAAATAAATGGCATTTAAAAGTGTGATCCAAGATGTACAAAAGTTGGAAAAAGGGGAAAAAAAGTCGTACGAAATGATAAATTTCCCTTTGGAAGTGAAAAAGTGAGGTTTTATTTATGACACGCCTGTGTATTGTGGCCTCGACAAAGGTCGTTATCAGATCTTGTTGGGCCATGCATTTAAAATGCACGTTTGGTTGCGCTTTGACGGACGATGCTCCTTTGCGGTCATAAATTAAGTGAAGAGGTGAATGGAGCGCACTTTGAGGAGGTTTTTGATGGTTTTATCGCCTAGAAGTGACGTAGTTTGTCCTAAATCTAGTTTCGGTCGATTTATAGCCCAGACGCTTGCTTATTTAATGTTGGCCCTACGACTTCTTTGATCCTAAATAGATTTTTTGCTAGGTACTTGAATCTGTTACGCCTCAATAACATACAGGATAAGTTTAAAAGGAGTGCGTATATTATTGTTGGTAATCAGGTGCATAAAACTGAACAACTTTCCCCAAGGAATATAGGTCGAAATCTAAAAAAATAAAATTCAACTTCTCATACAAACATAAGTCACGTGACCAGTCACTTTGTATGAAAAGTAAGTCAATTTTAAGATTTCGACCTATGTTCCTTGGGGAAAGTTGTCCAGTTTTATGCACCTGATTACCTCCTAAAATATATGCATTCATTTTAAACTTATCCTGTATAACATTTTATTGGTAAACAAATATTGAGTTAGTTTCAAAAATATGTTATTATGAAAGTCATAATTTAAAACGATGAATCTCAGTAATTATATAGATATTATTATTCACAACCACAAGTACAACGTGATTGATTTAAAAGCCGTTAAGACCTTATAAAGTTACCGCACCGCAACGTTACCTAGGCAACTTTAAATTAGGCGAGAAGAATTATTCTCCAATCTCTTCCAGACCGACCACAAATCACTGTTCCTTGGAAGTAATTGAAAATACATTACGCAACCAAATTAAAGTGGAAAGTGGTACAAGTTGGGAGGCAGGTGGTGCGACATCCCCACCCGCGGAATGTTTTGGCATAAAATATAGCTTCAATTATTTACGTGAAAGATTTATAGCACTTAGAAAAGTGCGCCGAGAAAAAACCGGGAGCGACCGACGTGTGCACGAAAAGTGTTTTTCTTCGGAAACTTATAATGGGTATGAGTGTAGGGAAAGTTTTTTTGAATCTCTTTCCTATGGTAATTTGTTTTGGGTGCGCTTATAAGGATATTAGTGGTTGTTGTGCTTTATTCGACATAATGAGGTAGTATATTGTATGTATTAGAATCAGGGCTTTAAATACCGGTAAATTTTCATAACGTTACCTTGTACTGACAGAGTTACCGTTATTATTAAAATACCGGTAATCGATTTAACGTTATTCATGCGACTATTAATTTTATCGTTATTTTGAACGGATGAGATGTAAGTAGTGGGGCCTGAGGCGTACGGCGCGGCGGGAGCCCGCCCTCGCGCCTCTCTGATGCCGTGCCGATCAAAACGTTGCCTGAATCTGCCTGATTCTTACCCACAGAACGGCAACGTAGCTAAATTAACGTTAGTTATCGTATTTTTGTTAATGTTAATTAACGTTATATTACTGGTAATGTTATCAAGTAACGTTAATTTTTTGTAACGTTAGTAGGTATAACATTGAAATGTAACGTTACGTAACGGTTATTATTTTGTTATTCGGTAAAGTTAAAAAGCCCTGATTAGAATATATGCGCGATAAGTTCCAGGGACATTTTCTGTTCCTAATGCTCTTCGAATCCCGTGTTTTTACTGATATCTTGTACCAAAAGCATACTGTGCTGATTCAAAATCTGTTTTAGATTACATATGACGACACCAATGTCGCACAGCAAGATTCGCGACTTGTGCTCTAATGCGAACAAAGCATACCTAAGTAACTATACTCAAAGTCTCAAATTTAGATAATTTATGTAAACAAAGGGGATAACATAACAAAAAAATATCTTTGTAATGGTAATTCACATAAAATTGCGAAAAAAAGTGGTTCCATTTTCTTTTAAGTACTGATTTTAAGAAATAATAATTAAAAAGTAATCATACCGTCATAATTTTTATAAATTTTCTGTTTTAAACAATGTTATTAATAAAAGGAGATTTTCTTTATTTATTTTATGATACTGGTAACATTGCAGGAGATCCAAACATTTTCAATTTTTTTAAATCTTCAACAACACTAATATTACAACTCTCATAAATATATTCATATTGTAAGTAGCATATCTAGCCACATTTTGGATGAAAACGGCTGTAAACTGTTTCGATTGGAAATCGATTTTGGGACGCCTACGTCTAGCACTGGGCGTAAAAGGGCTGATTATGACTATCATATACCGTGCCTCCGACACACTACAAAAAACATTGTTTGGCAACGGTATTTTGTTTGCATAGTTCTTATAATTAATTCAGTTTAATTTTATCGATAATTATTTACAAAAACATTTAATGATAAAATGTTTTGCACCACTGTCCTGTCATTTTTACAGTGACATTTCTTGACATTACTTTGTTTACATAAATTATCTAAATTAGAGACTTCGGGTATAAGTAGTTACTTCTGAAAAATCCATCCAAAACTTAAATCCCATAAAGCTCAAAACAAAACAACAAGATTTACAATATTTGAGTATGAAACAAACGACAAACAACGTTAATAAGTATAACATAGTCACATAAAGCTCACGCATGTTTATTTTTCATTTACGAGCGAGTACTGCAAACAGCTACGGAGTTATTACGTGTCGCGATATAAGAACAAAGTCTATTGCTTCCGTGCAGGGAAGTTATGATAGAAATAGGAAAATATTTTAGTGGTAGATAGGAAATGTAGTTGATAGAAAATGGGAGAAGAAATGGTAGGTCTATTCTCTTAGCAGTGGGCTGTTTACCAATACACTGACATACACCCGCGATTTCGCCCGCATCCCGGGAAAGCAACCTGTAGGTAAATGATTTTTTTTATTCAAAATTTTGGGTTAAAACTTAAATTACCTTCTTTTATTCATATTTTTAATATCGATACGCTAAGAAGAAGAATAGATTTCTTGAACTCAAACCAATACCAAAAGGACAGCCCTTTTGAGATCGGTTTGCCCGAAAATAGAAGCTTCTAACTCAAGAGCACTTCAAACCGTGCATACTTTTAAAAAGCACTAAATTAAGTTCTTGTGATCGCTTGATAAGATTCATAAACAATGTATCTACCTACATTTACATTCTTTGATTATACAATAGGGATGATGACAAAAAAAAAATGTTTTTTCCGTCATGTAGATTATTAGAAAATATTGGACACGTATTTTTTCTTTTTTTACGTAATTAAAACATTACGGCGATACATTGAGTTCAAATGTGGCATGACGTCACTTCTCACTAGGTTTTATACAGCTGTGACGTAACGAGCCCCCACTCCCCAAATTTAATGTGCTTTATCTAAGTCATTTTTTTTTTAAATATGATGAAGCAAAAAATACGTGTCTAATCTTTTTTATTATCTGACTGACGGACTAAACAGTTTTTCTTTTTTTACTCTAGAATCATCCCTATTGGTTGCTGTTTCCACGGCACCGTCTGCGCATAGATACAGTTCATAAAATGAAGAAAAGTACCCACCGTTCTTTGAAAGTATCAAAGGCTTTCTCAAAATCATGAAAGCAAAAATAGTGCAGTAAGTATGGATTCGACACAAGTAAAGCGAAATAAAAAAAATCGGCCAAGTGCGTGTCGGACCACGCACAATGAAGGGTTCCGAGTTGTGATGGATTTATCCTAAGACCAAACTTTGTAAATGTAAGTTGGTCGACTATTACTCGGTAACTTGTAAAGCCTACTAAGTAGCTCTGATAGGGTTCTTTTTAACTTCGTTGTGTATATCGACTACTGCTGTGATTTTTTTCACATATCCAAATACAACCATTTAGCTGGCAGGGGGGGGGACACTTGACTCTAACAAAAATAGCAACTTTAAAGCCTAATATTACACAAACGGATCCCTGAATCGATAAATGGTTGAGACGAACCTGCAATATTTTTGAATGGCCTATCTAACGATACTCCACACTACGGCATAGAAGAGAAAAAAAATATCATCCCTACTTTACATGTAGGGGAGGTACCCTAAAAATATATATATTTCAAGATTTAAATTTACCACTTTGTCGGCGTGATTAATATACCCATGGCAGCTTTTAGCCCAATTACAGCTTTCTAATACTAAGAGTTTCTGAGCTAAGCCGCGGACAGACAGACAGACGGACATGGCGAAACTATATGGGTTCCTAGTTTACTACGGAACACTTATAAAACACCGGTCAAGTGCGAGTTGAACTTGCGTAGAGAGGGTTCCGTACGATGAATATTTTATCTACCATGTTTTTTTTTTATCTGTCCCAGAACAAACTTAACATTGTAGCTAATTTAAAAACATGTTCTCCCACTCATTCCAACTGCAAAAGTAGGTTTGTACGCACAATATCGAGAGATTTACCATGCTATTTTAAGACCATAGACTTCTTATAGATTTTCCTGTAATTTATACGTATAGAACTATTTACACTATTTTTATTTTTTTATTTTAGGC
The DNA here is from genome assembly GCA_947523025.1 of Dryobota labecula. Classification (NCBI taxonomy): domain Eukaryota; kingdom Metazoa; phylum Arthropoda; class Insecta; order Lepidoptera; family Noctuidae; genus Dryobota; species Dryobota labecula. The sequence continues at coordinate 17,006,082 of OX383293.1, read as the reverse complement.
TCAGTAGTTTCGGAGAAATGAAATGAAATCGTTTATTCTGTAAATAGGATATCGGAATCACTTTTACACGTCATATAAAAAATATAAAAACAAGCTTGAGGAAGTCGACATTTCCTATCTGACTATCCCTGAGAAGAAATGGCGAAACAAACTCAGGGGTCAAAGTTTCTTTTAAAGTCCAGACATAATCTTGGTCAGATCATGTGTGTGTCTTGGTGAGATAAGGGGGGAATCGTCAATTTTGGTGTATTTTTACTTATAAATATAAAACAATTTATTTTAAAATTATTATATGTCACAAGGTACAGTTTGCAAAACTTTTTTTAAAATTCTTATTTGCCTCCCAAAACTGACCCCAATATTCTAAATTCATTTATTTATTTACGGTTCACGTCTGTGTTTGGGTCACTCAAATTGATATGTAGGTATACCAAATTTCAACTTAATCGGTCCATTACATTCGGAGTAAATTGACGGACAGACAGACAGACACACGAGTGATCCTATAAGGGTTCCGTTTTTTCTTTTGAGGTATGGAACCCTAAAAACCGTCATCTTTATTAACCTAATTCAAAAAGAAAACCCACGTAATCCAATCCCGTACAAGATTCTAATATTAAAACAACATTTTAAACATCCATAATCGGGCCTTCCGTACGTCTGCGTGATAATCCCCAGTAAAAATTTAATTGAACGTCGGAAGTGGGTGCAGATGGGTCGCATTGTTCCGAGGCTTCTGTTACCTCCGTTCTGTATCGCCGACCTCGGAAATATCATCCCCACAAGGCCTTTACCTACTTTTTTTAACGGTTTGTTACAGGAAGAATTCCTTAGGAAGATATTGTTTTGATGGATTTTATGGCTAGAGACGCTTTTGTTTGGTTAATCAAGCACCTTTTGGTGAGTTTTGCTTTAAAGAAATGGCCAATATTGGCCTGTGTTTTGAGTTTGTTTGTTTTTAAAGGACAAACAACATTAAAATATTCTGTAACAAAATGTGCGAATGAAACGTAAACTTTTTATAGATTTAGGTCTCGTGGTACACTCTCGCAATGTTGGGCATAACCGTAAATGATTTACGACATGTATCAAAAGTTATAAGTCTTAAATCTACATGAAAACACTACGAAGACATGAAAAGCCTGATTATGAACGTCTTTAAAAATTCTGACGTTCATAAGACATTAGATGATTGTAATAGTACATTACTTACCAAGGGCTGTAAAAGAAAGAAAGCTCGAAATAGCAGGTATTTGTGACCCGAGCCGCAGACGAGGGTTGTAAATATGCGATAGAGGGCTCTCTTTTTTACTGCTCGTGGTGAGTACACAATTTTACGTCTTCACCTGATCACAATGCGAGTTTTACTGTACGCGTAGCGTGTGGTAAAACTCACATTATGGCCAGGTGTGACGTAAAGATAATTAACGCACCAAAATGATTTGCAGATTTCGCAGAAACATAATCTTCTGATGATCAAAACTTTGCAACTGATAATCAAGACCAAGCTACTGATAGAAAAGACCAAACTACTGGTAATGAAGACCAAGTAACTGATGATCAAACTACTGATAGTGAAGACCAAGCTAAAGAAATGAAATTCCAAACTTTTGCTTGATAAGCACCAATAACTGATGGATAACACAAAGCACTGATATTTAAGAGCATGTAACTGATAGCCAAGCCCAAGCTACTGATTGTCAAGACTAAGGTAACGATGGTAATGATCTTTTTTGACGTGACAACGTCTAATAAATCGATGGACGCCGGCTGCATGCACGAAAAAGGATGACTCTTTGTCCCGTTACGCTCGCCGTTATATTTGTTCCGAGCGGGAATCGAACCCGCGACACGCAACGCAGCAGTCAATCACTTAACCACTGCGCCAACCGTGCCGTCCGTACCGTGCGTATCTTCTAAATAAATTCACATCTGAAATTCAATCAAATCCAGAAATCAGTCATGGAACAAACGCCACAAATTATCCACTAACACCACCAATCTTTAACAATTACGATAAGAATCAAAACGCATATTACGTTACCGCGTTTAAATTACAAGCTAAAAGTGTGGAGCAACAAAAACTGTATTCCCGTGAGCTTTAATATAATTTGTTAATGATAAATAAACTCATAAATAGCGGTTGTGCTCGCGAATCTGTTTACAACAGATCCACATTTAAGATATCGCGCTTGCTTTGTTGCTAATCTGCTAACAAGTTTGAAACGAAAATTTTTAATCCAGCCTTTTGGGGGTTATGAAGAAAAACGGCTGAGTGTTGGGAAAGAGATTTTTAGTTCCATGAGAAATTTTTGTTTTCAGTTTTTGCATATTTTAATTATACTTATGTGTACTTTGTACAGGATAATTCTGTTAGGAAATATTTTTGACGTGACAACGTCTAATAAATCGATGAACGCCGGCTGCATGCACGAAAAAGGATGACTCATTGTCCCGTTACGCTCATTGTACGCTTGCGCCGCATCAATGTATTGTTATGACGTTGTCACGTTAAACTATCGTCCGTAAACCAACTTTACAGACAACCAATTTTTTGTTAGGGTTTTTTATAGAGAAAAATAATTATGTTTGTAAATTTAGCAGATAGTTGCGTCCGTTAAGCAATAAGATCTTACGACGTAGATGACTTTTAAACATAATTTACTTATGTACGTACTTTGAATTAATGTATTTCAGTAGAACAAACATGGAATTAAACGATAGTCTAATCGGACAACAATGTTAGCATATAAATTATCAACATGGAGGTAAGTATATTTAATTTTTAACCGCCAGTTTGACGTTGAAATTTACCTTTCAAAGGATGCGTTGCACGATCTTACTTTAACAATAACAAACATCGGAACAAAGTTAGACAAAAATCGGTTCATTTGACCATTATTAGCTGACGTCATAACTTTAGCCGTAACAGATGCAAAACATTTATCAGTAACCGTTAAAATCAGCGTTACAGTTATTGCCAAATCCATACTTTGTGAAAGTAACTCTGTCTGTCTGTCTGGATCGTGATGAAATTTGGCAGAGATATAGCCTGGGATATGGAGAAGGACATAGGCTACTTTTTTACGCGATAACCGACATCCACGCGGGCGGAGCCGCGGGCAAAAGCTAGTTTAACATATCTAAACCTTTACTTTAACTACTGGTACATGGTACTACGGTACCATGGTGCAACCCGGCTTTAGTTTGTAACTTAAGGCCCTAATATATGCCAGTGACCTTTTAGAGGTATGAGGAACAGAGTGTACAAGTTCACTCATACTCTATACTAAAGGGAGGATCCTCCGATCAGACGGGTGTTGTGTCTGGTGGGCAACTGCCCAACGGCTGATGTCGGGATGTTGTATATATGCTAGTCGCGCGGTAAACTCTGATAGCGCGATGCAGGATTTGTGACGTCAGGTCTTTGATGCGTAGTTCGCATGTGGCGTTGTAGATATCGCCACAATCTTGAGTGGTTAGCTTGCGTGTTCTATACTGAGCTCACGCAACGCGTTGTACGTCCAACCAGTAATAGGACTTGCCCATCCAGGAGCGCTGTCCCAAATAAGACGTATAATTAATTTATTGTACATAAAACAAAAGGTATTTTAATAAAAAAACGTATACTAAAAGATCAATCATTAAATTATGTTTAAAACGGCGAAGGTTTCAAAAAAGTTTGCTTGATAGATTTTGCGTGATTCTCAGTTTTTTATCCGCGTAAGACATAACTTTACAAATTAATTTCACTATGTAATATAAACATAATCTAAAATATTCATATATTAAGTTATTAAGAAACTGCTCTAATTTAACATATATTTTTTCCAAATCAATAACACTACTCTTTTAGACGTGATCTTTAGTATAAAGTCATTAAAAGTCGGTTATCGTCGCCTTAAAGACAAGGTGACTTTTCAGTATTTAGTCTCTGTCAATTAAGTATGACGTTTTGAAGACTTGACATTATTAACTAAGCTAGCTAGTACCCAACATAAGGTACCTCTCAACACGTTGAGGCGTTTCCTTTTACTGAAGGAATTTCGAAACTCATCCACATTTCAAATTAGGGATTCCTCCAAGACGAATTGCGGAAGCTTACCAGCCTAGCGCCCTTAAGGAATTATGCTAAGGCACGTACTCGAATGTTTTCACGTAAACCCCCTCTCGTCTCGTCCCAACCCCAAAATATAATATATCCAGCAAACTTTACATATATTTGTACCGTAAATCCTCTTAATATATTGCTCTATTTTTGTTGGTACACTTAAATTTAAGGGGACGCAGCTATTTAATGAATGTTAATGTCAAGTTGCATTCACATTGTAACGCTAGTGTTTTGTTTCGGACTGTTTTACGTGTTGGAAATAGGCTAGCAAGAGATTTATCTTGTTTTTAGAAAGAGGTGTTTTAAAAAACTTGTATAACGTTGAGGGACCTTTGATAATAGTAGGTAATGATATCGTTCGGTAGTATACCATATTCTTATAAATATGTACTTATATTAAAAATAATCCAAAAATTGTATGCTTTATTTTATCACAAAATAATTAAAAACAAACACCATTAATAACGGCAATATACGTCGACTTTTTCAGTACCACAGCCAAAGTCTGTTCTGTATAAAAATTTCAAGAAAAATTGAGATAAACCGCTCCCGGGCAAGACGGATCGCAGACAATTCGTAATGTGAAAATGGCCAGGGTTCGCCGTATTTGACATCCCGGATAAATTGATATTTATACGTCGAAGGGCCAAGGATACGTTTAAAGGGATTCCCTTTATTGCCGTATCGCATAAGGAAGGTTCCAGTCTTGCCTGAGGTTATTTTGAAATATACCAAGTTAACTTGAAAACGTCGAAGGTATATTTATTGGTCGGGAGCAGGAATTATCGCAGCGGTCGGATGTTGGGGAAGCCATTATTATCGTTTTTATTGGTATAATATTTAATTTTGGGCCTTTAGCTAGTCCATAGTGATACTAGGCACATATAAATCGGAAAATTATTTAGTTCAGGATTAGATTGAAGGTAATGAAGACATTCTGAAGCTCTAGGCTGAGTTTTGGTCGTTGTACTCGTATTGTAAGATATTCGGGGAGTCAGGTGTTGTAGGCGGGGGTGTCGAAAGGTTACCAACGCACTTACTCGTAACCAGTGAAAACCACACTGTCAGATTAAACACTTGTATAATCAATAAAATAACACACGATAATTACAGTCAACAAAAATAGAGTCACAATATATAAATCAGCACTTACGAACTAATAGAATATCTAGAAACTACCTTAAACTGAAATTATTGGCTAACTTAAACTGACTTTATTAAAACTATCTAAGCGCGGAGCGACTAATTCTCGAATATATGTGGAGAGCAACTGAATCGTACGGAGAGATTATTGCTATTGAGAGATTTACTTGATGTATTACTGATGTACTACCAATGTACTACAAAAATCAACTTGCTCGGGTTCCCTTTATAGGTTTTACACATGATCACAAGTTGCGGGTAACCCTTGGTCGTATACTCAATGAAACTCACCAGTTACAAACATTCCTACCTGATGAGGGGGTGTTGAAGGGGAACGGGTGTCTGCGGGGTATTGCGCAGTTAGCTCTCCTTAGACGTAGGAGGGGTACGGGAGACGTGGTTCTACGCAGTATGAAAATGGTACATAACACTGTTTACTTTCCGACACAATGGATTTTACTTTAATCGGTACCCCGGGGGTATATACTGTTATATAAAATAGGTAATTAGGGGGTAAATGCTCCAACTAAGCTAATGGCAGTGTTTAAATTACGCTATCTCGTTACAGTTCTGAGATATCGATCATTTTCTTTAGTATATAAAGCTATTTAAGCAATTTATATTAGAATATTCGTCTCCACGGAACAATCGATACATTTCAATGATTTGACGACATATATAATTCATTTTAAGCTCGAATTATGGTGCTTTCCGCTACATTCCACCCCCTGTAAAAGGGTTCAACCGCATTACATCATATTTGGTCGGTGGGAAGCACGATAATCTTTGCTACGGGCCGACGCAGGACCCCATTTAACGTCCTAATGTCGACTACACGAACAATACCGTCATTGCCGTAATATACATTCTTAATTACACCTTTTGTCCATACATTCCTGTCCTTATTATTGTCTATAATCACAACTACGTCGTTGACCCCCACATTGGGTACGTTGTTAATCCATTTGTCACGACGTTGCAGCGTTGGGAGGTACTCTCGTAGCCAGCGCCGCCAGAACATGTCGGCGAGCGCGTTCACGCGCCGCCATTGCCGGCGCGAATCGACGTCCTCGAAGTCTCCCGGCAGGAACGGAGTACTCCCGGACGCAGTGCCCAGGAGTAGATGGTTAGGTGTCAGGACCACAGGCTGGTCGTGGTCGTTGTAGACATAAGTTAGAGGCCGGCTGTTTACAATCAGCTCGGCCTCGGTGAGGAGGGTATACAACACCTCCTCTCGGGGAGCACGTTCCTTGAGCGTGCTTCGGAGTGCGTTTTTTATAGAACGCACCAGGCGCTCCCAGCAGCCGCCCATGTGTGGGGCTGCCGGGGGATTGAAGTGCCACTCGATGCCTCGGTTGATGGCTTCGGCCCTGACTAGACCGTGGTTAAGGTCCTTTAGGGCTGCTCGTAGTTCGGTGTTGGCTCCAATGAAATTGGTACCCTGATCTGAGTACAGATGCGCTGGTTGCCCGCGGCGCGCAATAAGGCGCCGCAAGGCTAGTATGGCGGAGTCGGCGCTCAATGAGGCGGCCAACTCGAGGTGGACGGCGCGTGTGGTGAGGCAGGTGAACAATGCACCCCACCGCTTTTCGCGGCGCCGCCCAATTGCTACCTCCATCGGGCCGAAGTAGTCGACGCCCACTCGGACGAAGGCTCGTCGCGAGGTCTCGACTCTCGCCAGCGGAAGATCGCCCATCTTGGGCGGGGCTGGTTTAGCTCTGGAAATACGACATAATTGACACTGGGCAACCACCGCTTTTACTGAGGTTCTTACCCTTGTGATCCAGTACTTTTCACGAAGGTTGTTGACGACGGTCTCATGGTTGGCGTGTAAAGCCATCCCATGGTAAAATGCGATCAACTTTCGCGTTAGAGGGTGGCGTCCCTCTAATATTATCGGGTGCCTTTCCCCGAAGGTGAGCACCTCGCAGGCACTCAGGCGTCCCCTCACCCGAAGCAAGCCGTCCTCGGTTATCATCGGGTCTAGGGCCTTGATGCTGCTGTTATTGGGGACGGGCAGGCCTTCTAGTATGGCGGCCCGCTCATCCCGGAAGCTGTCTTCTTGGCACAACCGCATAAGGCAGTTGTGAGCTTCTTCCAGGTCGGGACGCTGTAGCTCTGCTGTTGACCGATGCTTACGACATCGGCCGATGAATATTAGCACGCGTGACATAACGCGCTGTATGCGCGTCCACGATGCATAGCGCTCGTAGAGAAGGAGTGGCGCCATCGGCGCTGATGTAGCGTGGACCCGCTGAATGCGCTCGAGGTCCGCTTCCGCCGCTTCAGCCTCATGACACACCGGCCACCGCTCCTGTGGATCACATAGAAAAGGGGGGCCAGAAAGCCACACCGCATGGTTATCGGGCCAAGACAATCTGGTCGCTCTGTCAGCAGGGTTATCCTCCGATGGCACCCAGCGCCAATTGCCTCGGTCCGATAATTTATCAATCTCGGCCAGTCTATGTGATACGAATCTCTGAAACTCATGGGCGTCAGAGTTTATCCATCTAAGAACCGTTTTACTGTCTGTCCAGTAAAATTTACGTTTTATAGATAGCCCTAGCTCTTTCTCGGCCGTGTCTGCTAGTCGGCAGGCTAACAAGGCCGCTTGTAGCTCGAGCCTAGGGATAGATATCACCTTTTGAGGTGCTACACGCGCTTTCCCTATTACCATGACAGCCTTCCTATTTCCTCCGGCGTCATGACCTACTAGATAAGCGACTGCGGCGTAGGCTAATTCGCTAGCATCCCCGAACACATGTAGTTCTAAATTGTCGAGGCTTAGCCCGTACCACCTTGGTATTTTGACTTCTTTTAATTTACTTAGATTATTAAGCCAAGTGAACCATACTTTCGCATCCTTATCCTGTAGGGTTTCGTCCCACTGGATCCCTGATTTCCAGATTTTCTGCATTAGTATTCTTGATTGGATAACGCAGGGATACAAAAAACCCAGTGGGTCATATATGGACATAATCATGCTCAAAAACTGTTGTTTCGTGGGCACCACACTACCGTTTATAATGGTTTCTGGTAGTCGTTTGAAGGATAGATCGAATCCTAATTCGTCATCTTTCGGTGCCCATATTAGCCCCAAAGTTCTCTCGACTGTACCTGCACCTTTTTCGAGGGCTACCCTTTCTGGCATGTCTAATTTTAATCTATGCCTTAGTTCTGATGAGTTGGTGACCCACCCCCGTATTACAAATCCACCAGAGGCATGTATCAGGGTCACCTCTTCTATCAGTTTATTCGCTTGGTCCTCGGTACAGACACTATCTAAATAATCGTCCATGTAATGTTTGGCCTTTATGGCCTCCACTGCTTCTGGGTATCGATCACCAAACTCACTGGCGTTTTTGTTGAGTATATATATCGCCGTGGTAGGTGATGAGGTCGCCCCAAAGATCATGGAATTCATCGCGAATACCTTTGGTTCAATGGACTGATCCGCGTCTCTCCATAAAAATAACTGCGCGCCTTGATCCTCAGTCCTTATCCTAATTCTCATAAACATGTCCGCGATGTCTCCTGAAAAGGCTATGGGACCTATACGAAATTTCATCAATATACCAAGCAATGAATTCAGCAGGTCAGGACCGGTCAAAAGGTTATCATTTAAGCATGTTCCGTGAGACGTGGCGGCCGCATCGAAGACTAAACGGAGCTTTCCTGGCTTGTTGAGATTTACCACGCCAAAATGTGGCAGATACCATATAGGTGAGCTATCCAAACTCCCCTCCACCTCTCTCGCATAGCCCTCTTCTAGCAGTCTATCTATTTGCTTATTATACGCCTCAGCGAAGACGGCGTCTTTTCGCACGCGCCTTTCTATTCCGTATAACCGTTGCCGGGCCTGATTATAATTATTAGGCAATTCCACATCATCATGTTTCCATAATAGCCCTACTTCCCATTGTGAACTATTAGGTACGCGACGGCTAGTATTATCTAGGATTTCTAACGCTCTGTCATTCTTTTTATTTTTACGAGCGTTTTGCGAAATACCTATAGCTTCTAGCTCGAACTGAGCTTTGACTAGGTCATGCAGATCAGGCAGGGGAACTGTCACAAAATTTACTGACTGATCGCTAACATCGTTAGCACTATCGAATGGTCCGTGTACGACCCAACCTAGCTTCGTGAGGGAGGCAACTGGTTTACCGGATCGTCCATGTCGGATGTCCTGACTGACCAAAAGCTGCCAGTTATCCTGCCCAAGCAACAACATCGGCTTAGCGCCCCTCATCTCCACGCAACCCAAGTCACGGAGGTGAGCGTTATCGTTCAGCATAGCAGCGGACACAGTTTGTGTTGGCAAATTCATGTTGACCATGGTACGGCATTTGATTTCATGTTGTTGTCCGTTTGGCCCTGTGATCCGTGCTTGTACCGCTCGCGAAGTTAAATCAGTGACTCCGTAGCCACCCGCTGTTTTTAATGTAAGAGGTATGCGGGGGCCCGCTAGGTCTGAAGCTATAGCACTGTCGATCAGTGATACTGTTGCCCCGTCGTCTAGTAGCGCGTAACATTTATGATGCGTTCCATTGTCATAGGTTATTCCAATTGGAATTATTTTTAATAGAGCCGTAGCTCGCCATTCCCCTATGTTAGTGACGTTTTCCGTTTTTTCACTAACTGTTTTGCCGGTCTCCGGTTTATTGCTGTCTTTGTTCTGTTTATCTGCATGCAATAAAATATGATGGCTGTAGCCACATTTCTCGCACCTTTTGGCGCGGCAAAACCTCTTAGGGTGTTTACTAACTAAACATTTGAAACATGTATTTTTCTCTTTAATAGTGTCCCATCGTTGTTGCACGCTTAATTTACCGAATGCGTCGCAGTGTTCAATGGCATGTTCCTTTTTGCAAATTAGGCATTCTTTAGGTACACTAGACTCGTCACTATGCGTATGTACCCGCTGAGCCGGCGGTACTTTATTATTACTTGAGCGCGCGGCTTGCTTTTGTTGCCTCACAGGTGGCTTGGCTGGACTAGCTCCGAACATACTGGCTTGAACGTAATATGAAGTCGAGCGAGTTAAATGTTTTAAGAAGTGTGACATTAATTCTAGGTCCGGTGACACTCTTAGGTCCACCCCCTGTGAGCTATCTATACCCATAGCAAAATCGCCGTATTGCGCGCGCTGTATTGGAGTTAATTTGTTAACTATCTCACTAACTAATTGCGGATTATTTATATACCCGTCGGCTCTAATGTTTTTAAGTAGGGACACAACATTCCTTATAGTAGACGTGAACTGCCTTAACTCACGGCCACTCTCAGTTATCCTAGGTAGATCCCTAATTTTCTTGAGTGCACTTTGTAATATTAACGTCGGATGACCGAACTCCTCATCTAGTGCGCGCATTATTTCGGAAGGATCTGTACCTGACCGTAGTAGGTCCTCAACTGAGGTCTTCGCGTCGCCATGCAATGACGTCTTAAGCCGGGCTAAGTTTTCATGCGTTCTGAAATTATACTGTTCGGCTGTGTCCCAATACATATTCTTATAAGAAATCCATTCAGCTGGGTCACCGCTAAAATGGGGTAGCTCGTACGCCTGTCTAGGTACCGGACGCGGTCGCGACATACTAGTAATAGCCTCTGCCAATCTGTCTATCTTGCTGTCCCTATCGCCCGACATTTCCCTTCGTCTTTCTTTATCATCCGCCCCGTAATTCTTCTGCCGCCGTGTATCCGACTCGGGTATCGAAACTCGAGGTACACTTGCGACCGGGGTGGTAAAGACGGGATACCTGTCAGGTAAATGGAACGTTACTCTATCCTGAGACACTGGCGTATGCGTCTGGGCCATAGGTACCGTTAGATTCGAAAACGGTACTGACACAGACGGACCTATTACATGCGACACATTATCACGGTATACATTTACATTACTTTCAAGCGTACTTACATTGAGCTGCCTTTGACTCACGGGTGGGTTACGGGGCGCGGCCATTTCCGTAGGCGCGCGCGCTGCTGACGGGGTACACAACACTGCATCCGATTGACACAACACTGGGCCTGACTGGTGCAACACTGTTTGTTGTTGCGTTACCTGAGGCGTTGTGTCTATCCACTGCTCTACGCGCTGTGCCGTCCCTGCTTCCGTATTTGAGTCGTCACTCTCGGCAGCTGCTTCTATCTCTGCAATATCAGCTTCCATCCTTTTCTTGAGAAGGTTTTCTTTCAGCTGTACTAGCTCCTTTTCAGCTTCATACTCTATGCGTTTCCTGATATACTCGACGCTCTTGCGGCTAGCTTTTGATGACGTTCTGCTTCGCGGCGACGTATGGCGACCTCTTGCTACTGCCTGTCCTCCCTGGGGTCCCTCTGACGTACTTCCAGCACTGTAGTCGATTACTCGACCACCCGTCAGGGGGATGTTGAGGGCAGACGTTGACGCCATGGTCGGTGCGACAGACGGTGAACCCGGTGCCCTTTCTGACTGCAACCCGGAGTCCGATACTGGGTCATCAATTCTGCGTGCGCTCTGCTCTTCAGCCAGCTTTCGCAGCCTGCTGCGTGTGGTGATGGTGCTCCTCTGACTCATGGTTACTTGTAAACCTTATCCGGCTCGTAAGGACCAAAATGTAAGATATTCGGGGAGTCAGGTGTTGTAGGCGGGGGTGTCGAAAGGTTACCAACGCACTTACTCGTAACCAGTGAAAACCACACTGTCAGATTAAACACTTGTATAATCAATAAAATAACACACGATAATTACAGTCAACAAAAATAGAGTCACAATATATAAATCAGCACTTACGAACTAATAGAATATCTAGAAACTACCTTAAACTGAAATTATTGGCTAACTTAAACTGACTTTATTAAAACTATCTAAGCGCGGAGCGACTAATTCTCGAATATATGTGGAGAGCAACTGAATCGTACGGAGAGATTATTGCTATTGAGAGATTTACTTGATGTATTACTGATGTACTACCAATGTACTACAAAAATCAACTTGCTCGGGTTCCCTTTATAGGTTTTACACATGATCACAAGTTGCGGGTAACCCTTGGTCGTATACTCAATGAAACTCACCAGTTACAAACATTCCTACCTGATGAGGGGGTGTTGAAGGGGAACGGGTGTCTGCGGGGTATTGCGCAGTTAGCTCTCCTTAGACGTAGGAGGGGTACGGGAGACGTGGTTCTACGCAGTATGAAAATGGTACATAACACTGTTTACTTTCCGACACAATGGATTTTACTTTAATCGGTACCCCGGGGGTATATACTGTTATATAAAATAGGTAATTAGGGGGTAAATGCTCCAACTAAGCTAATGGCAGTGTTTAAATTACGCTATCTCGTTACAGTTCTGAGATATCGATCATTTTCTTTAGTATATAAAGCTATTTAAGCAATTTATATTAGAATATTCGTCTCCACGGAACAATCGATACATTTCAATGATTTGACGACATATATAATTCATTTTAAGCTCGAATTATGGTGCTTTCCGCTACACGTATCTTACCTACTAGAATATTACAAAAGATTTTTAGAGCTTTGATAAAACTATTTGCAATTTTCATGGCGATATATAAAAATATAATATAGACACTTAAATACAGTAGCATAAGCATAATTGTGGCCATGAGAGCCAGAGTGGCCTAAAAATTGCTCTAAACTTACCTCGGAAGCAGTTTTTCAAAATAAAATCAGTATTGAAAAATTGACTGTTAGGCCACTCTGGCTCTCAGAGGCCATGAGAGCCAGACTGGCCTAAAACACTTCTCACACTTCTCTAAACTTACCTCGGAAGCAGTTTTTCAAAATAAAATCAGTATTGAAAAAATGACTTAACAGTCATTTTATAGAGTGGCCTAACGGCTACTCTGGCTCTCAGAGGCCATGAGAGCCAGAGTGGCCTAAAAAACTTCTCTAAACTTACCTCGGAAGCAGTTTTTCAAAATAAAATCAGTATTGAACAAATGACAGTTAGGCCACTCCGGCTCTCAGAGGCCATGAGAGCCAGAGTGGCCTAAAAAACTTCTCTAAACTTACCTCGGAAGCAGTTTTCAAAATAAAATCGGTATTGAACAAATGACAGTTAGGCCACTCTGGTGCTCATGGCCTCAATTAGCCTATAATATTCCCACTGCTGGGACACAGGTCTCTGTGAGAGGGATTGGGCCGTAATCACCACGCGGGCCCAGTGCGAGTTGGTGGATGTCTTCGGTTTTTGGTCCTAGGACATGACGGTTTCCTCACGATGTTTTCCTCCACCGTTTAGATACCATAGAATTTCAAATAATTACTAAGGGGATATTATTAATTACACATCAAATAAATAATCACCTATCAATTTATTTCCATCATTTATATACTTTAAATCAAATAAATTATTTCACTACAAATAAACTAATTGTTTAACAAAACTAGTGCAGGCAGATAATTTGAAATATACATCAACACTACATTACATTTTTCCTATAGTGCAAGACAAATAAATTCCTGTGGGAAAATCGAAAATTGGTATACCTAAGCTTAAAATGTCTAGGATTGAAATGCCGAATGATAAAAATATCGAATGATTAAACATATCGATAGTTATTATACCTTATTTCAAAATATCGACATTTAATACACTTAAGTTCACGATTTTTTTTTATTACCTGGGTCATTCTCAGGACACTCATTATGTGGTTAAAATCTAGAGTACTACTAATATGTTTTAAATTAACTCTAGATTTGATGTTTCATGTTAGTTATGCCTAAATGTAAAAAAAAATTGCCACCGAAGTCATACACATAATGAGTGTCCTGAGAATGACCCACCTACTGTTTGTTACCTATGAGAACTTATGATGCAAGATCGAGCGAAGCGAGCTCGGAATTTGGGGTACCCCGACTCGGTCAGGTTAGGTGCGAAGGGGATGGCGGGGTCTAGTGAGCGAGCATAGCGAGCGAACAAAGACCCCGCCATTCCCTTCTTCCCTTCCTTATTTTTTTTTCCACACAGAAATATGTTTTATATTTTGAGTTAAGTATTTTGCTGTGCAATCTGTAATTTTGATTAGGATTCGGGTTATTATTGGATACAAAAGGGATTTTTTTTTATTTGCGTTTAAATACTACTAATTCCCACTGCTGGGACTTAAACCTCTTCTTTGTGAGAGGAAAATTTTACTTCAAATAAAGTCCTATTATTACAATATATCAACTAAAACTTTTGCTGCTATGAAAAGTCTTTTCAGAAACGGCCATTTTTTTTAAGTGAAAATTTGTTTAGCCGAGTTGAGTAATAACTCAACTCAGCTAATATGCGAACCCATAAGTTACAAGTTACAACGTGAAAAACTTATGGGTTCACGTCACCGAAATGCGCGACATGCTCGTGATGTGTTGCGCCTGACTGTAAGTTATTCCAAAGGTTTGAGTTTTCACTTCTGTTGGCAGTCCCTGTGAGTGCTTATTTTTTGTTTCAGTTTTACATTAGACTTCCTCCCTAATCACAAAAACCTAAGTCTCTAAATAGGCTGCTAGACTTCCTGTCTAATCAAAATCTCTAAATAGGCTGTATACAAAGTGTTTGTTTGTATCTCAGAATTAGTTCATTTATTTATGCGACCGCTCTGTCGCAGGATAAGATCGGGGTAGTGTTTTGTGTGTAAATCAGGCAATGTTGACGCATGCGCGGCAAACACTAGTCCACGACATAAATTATTGGAGACTTCATTTGTTTTATTGTGTGCCGGACTTTTTAGGTAATTAATTTGATTTAATTAAGGCATGATCTATGGTGGAGAGTTATGGTGTGACTTCTGTCGTTTAGTATGGTGTTTTATTGCACTTCTCCTCATAGAGGGTCTTACAGAAACTAAGTTAGTTAATTTGAGTCAATAAATTGATTCTGTCATTGTCATGTCTCTATGTTTTTATCGGTAAAAAGGCGTGAACGTAACTTTTAATGATAAATGATTTATATTTCTGTAAATAATTTGTACAAACACTTTTACATGTCAATCATATTTTTTAAACTAGATGAGGTGTAGAGGCGTTTCCTATCTGACTCTCTGAGAAGAAAGGCCGGAACAAACTCAGAGGTCACAGTCTCTTTTAAAGTCCAGACATAATCTTGTACATATCATGTGAAGGCCATGTAGATTGATGTCTGAAATGGTCTTTTGAGAAAAGAACCACACAGATTGAGTGGACCTGTCCAGTCAATGCACGCATTTGTTAGTAATCGTGCAGCTCAATTCAGAACTTAAGGAGCTCAACGATTCAACGAACAATACCAAAGAAAGGACAAAGGATAAAAGTCTTTATAATCAAATCACAACTGTAATTTTTTGACAGTTATATGAAATCATCTACACTAATATTATAAAGAGGAAAGATTTGTACCTATTTTTGTATGTTTGTAATGAATAGGCTCAAAAAGTACTGGGCCGATTTAAAAAATTCTTTCACCAATAGAATGCTACATTCTTCCAATTTGACATAGGCTACATTTCATTTTGAAAAAAATTAGGGATCCTTGGTAAAATTTGAACAATGTAACCGAAGGTGTAGAAAAATGAGTCTTAAAATGATAATTGTCTACCCCGTGCGAAGCCGGGACGGGCTGCTAGTTAATAATAAATATGTTTATTTCCCAAAAATACAGATGATTGTACTTTAAGCTTACAATTTTTGAATTTAAGGTTGAGAACATTTGGATGCTGTAGAGATCTCTAAACAATAGATTAAACTCTGTTTCTTATACTAGGGTATCCTGTATCTTAAGTGACAGTGTTTCACAATGAGGTTCCAAACTTCCAATATCGATATTATGTATGAGTGGACTGTGTCGCTTTACCTTCAGAAGGGAAAAAAAATATAGTTTACTTTAGTTTTTAAATTATGTATGAGTATCATTGAAATATAACACGGAAAATTAACGTAGGGTGTCAATCTAATAATTAATTTTCCTCCCTGTACATACCTAACCAGGCACTAAATGAGGACTGCTTTTTCTTGATACTGAACAGAACAGTTTTCACAAATGTCATATTAAATCCCTAAAATACATCATCATCAATCGTCATCATTTAGTTTATGCAAGTTATTTATCGAAAGTAACACTCCACTATACAAGCTTAATTTACCTAAGTTTTTTTCTAATTACACATACTAAATGTACTAGTTTTCGCGAAATTCTGGTGCTGGATGGTTCGTACAATAAATTATTGTGATCGGCTGCAAGTTTCAGAGGGTCAGAGGTGCTCAGGGCGGGGTGCGGGGCGGCCGGCAATTATCGGGGACGAATGTATAGAGCGACTGGAATAGACATGTGAGGAAAGAGATTTAGGTCTACAATGCACTTTATAAATTCAAAATCCTAAATTTTGGATTATAGATGAGAGCATATTATGTGTGAGTGTGCCGTGTAGCCAAGGCTCTGTAGGCAGTATAACGAAGTATTGAAGCATAATTAATTGGAATTTATTAAATAAAAATTGTTTATCATGCAAAATCAAGTTTATAAAGGACATAAAAGTCATATTATCCAAAGTCATAATATTTTGTTATTGTTTTTCCTTTAACATCTATGGTTTATTTTTTAATTTTATCGTCATACTCATACAATAGTACAAGATCAATTTGTCAGCTTTAAATTCTTCAACGGTAGGTACCTTTCTTTATTAACAGAGATTTCAACTGTTTCGAAAAAATTGAGTCATTTGGTAGGGATTTGAAACTTTCCGGTAATTTATTAAATATATTAGCTAGTCTATGGGCTCTTCCCGATATCTTTTAAGTTTGTGATGGGTAATATTAGTCTATTCTTATTTCGTCGGTTATAGTCTTCATTTAGCTCGATATTAGATTTGAAGAGGTGCCTATTTTTCCTAACAAAAATACAAATTTGTAGTATTACATGGTACTGGAACATGGAACATAACTGGCGAAATGTGGTGGTACTATATACCATACCATACCCTTCGGGGAAACAAGACGTGATGTTACTCGTATATAATGTTACACACGGCCATATCCTTTCCAGTCTTCGAACCTCTTCGCCCCAGTAGCGTCACCCGCACACAGTAGATAAAGTAAAGGCCCGGGGCAACGTCGCCCCGCGTGATTTATGCACCAACCCTTATCCAAGATTACGATGACCGCGATCCACTTGTTTAGCTTTAGACTCGCAACATCAGTGTTTGTAATTAAGTGGAGTGCGTGTGTCATGGGAACAATGCAAGAGTTATT
Organism: Dryobota labecula; assembly: GCA_947523025.1. NCBI lineage: Eukaryota > Metazoa > Arthropoda > Insecta > Lepidoptera > Noctuidae > Dryobota > Dryobota labecula. The sequence continues at coordinate 16,988,610 of OX383293.1, read as the reverse complement.
CGTTTGGATTTAGAGAGGATTTAAGTTTTACAAAAATTACTCTCAAGGGTTACTGGGACTATACTGGTAGCTATAGATTTATATAACACCGATAACCTGGTTGAGACTGGCACAGACCAGGGAAGCATGGCAAAAAAGGAAAGAGGTTGATGATAATGACGTAAGACTACTACTGTCCAGTGCTAGTATACTGCCCAGACCGCTAGTTTGTGGAAAGTATTGCCAGTTTAAATTAAACGCGCACAGTCACTACTTGTATTTAAAAGACTCGTGAAGGAACATTACCCGTCGTTATGATCTTGTTCTCGTAACTGTAATTTTGTCCTCATTTATTTTAGCTGCTTATGTATATTTAGTATGTATGTATTTATGTATCTATTATTTCGGATATGTGTATATCTGTGTATCTATTTTAGTTTACTTATTATTTGCACCAACTACAGTCCCATTTTATGTCCAGTCAAATCAAATCACTATCCATTCCATGGTTGTCTGGAAGAGATTGCAGAAAGCGATAAGGCCGCCTATTGTTTATTTTGTATTGTTTGATTTATTTTTTGTTATGTATTTTTGTGGTGCACAATAAACTATGTATAAATAAATAATAATAAATAAACGACTGTATCTTTCATCATCATTATCAACAGCAGCAAAATACCAAGTAAACAAAATCGTGTCGTTACTTGGTATTTTCTTGGTTGATGATCTTTCATTCAGGATATACTTAGATGTAAGCACTGTGTATCTCATTTTAAGTGATCTGTTATTATGTAAGTTCTTATGAGGAATAAATTAATTTAAACATTTAGTAAGAAAACGTTACAAAATAGTTGCAATCAATGTCGTAACGAAATAAGCAGTTTTGTTTAGGTACTCTGAATAGTATTAAGATAACTATAGAGTTATGAGCAACAGGGTGTAATGTTCACTCATATGTGTATTGAAAGGGGAGGATCCTCCGATCAGACCGGTGTTGTGTCTGGTGGGCAACTGCCCGACGGTTGATGTCGGGATGTTGTATAAATATGCTAGTCGCACGGTAAACTCCGATTGCGCGATGCAGGATTTGTGACGCTTAGTTCGCATGTGGCGTTGTGGAAGCCGCCACAATAACCATCAGCATCTACCAAAAATTCCGTAAACACAGAACTGACAATGCAAGTCATATTCGTTGAATATGAATGACTATACACCTGATTCTTATAATTCAAAACCCTGAACCACATAAATATCCATACCCCAGATATCGTGTGTCATCAATACAAATTAAAAATGAACCAATGGCAAACTTTTCCTGACTTTCAATTCAAAACAAGAGTTATATGTTTGTATTTGATTATAGAGATCCGTAGGTATAAATTTACGAGTGTTGAGTGTTCAAAGGGTGTGTATTTATTAAAATGCTAATTTGAGCTCTCCTCCACGGCTTTAGGTACTTCGCTATCAGTCCTGCGCACGCTTTGTGTGCCACCTCCAGATTTATGCCGTACGGTTGAGAGAAACTAGTGGCACTCGATCCGTTGTCGCGTTCTTAGAGTGATAAAACTCACCCAAGAAGTTAACCATAACTTCTTCGGTGAGTTTATGATTTGCTTTTAGTTCTTCTGACCACAGAAGAATTAAAAGCAAATCATAAATTCCTTAATCTCGGAAACCAGGTCCTTCTATGAAGTTAGTAGTGACATTGCACCGATGACATTGTACCTACTAACTGTGACTGTGACTGTGTGACTATTGTTTTAACTTCCATGTTTTTGATCACAGTTTCTTTTTCCTAAAGACGTAAACTAACATCGAACTTAACGTCATTCGACAACCGATAGTACCCACACATGATACATAGCTCCCGAGTTAGGGCAGGCGCACACTCGGCCATCGGTAACGCAAAATTCAATCATGGCAGATTAGACTCCCCTTAATATTTTAATGCCTGACCACCGTCCGCTAACGGGGAATCGATCCGCTCACCCCCCGAAACAAAATATATATTTTATAACAATATATCTCATCTAGCCTAATTGGGGTCGCTTAATATGGCTTACCGACGTAAGTACATAATTTATTTCCTTCTCGGTTAAGAGTTATGTGCTGTAGGTGTATTATAAATGTACTTTATATAAAGGTGTGATTGTAATTTGAACTCCTGGATACTTGTTTGTGTATGTGGGAATTAAATTGTGTAGGTGGCTGTGAAAGCTGGGAGTAATTTTTTTAATGTCATAACATTATTACACGAGCTGTGTTTTATTTATTAACTTTCTTTCTGTTTGTTTCAGGACTCAAGATTCATACAATAACACTAGCGAGAGATGTTTCATCCAACCTAAAACTTCAAAATCCGTAACGGAAGAATTTTCTAGGCTATGACGGTATTACGATTTTAAAATATATCCTTTTAAAACTACTTACTTCCAAAAAAAAAAAACTAAATCAGCTTCAGTATACCTAATGATAGGTACACGAAAGCACAGACAAATTTTAAAAGCATGAAATCTAAATAATTGACACAGTATCTAAATCACGCAAAGTCAAATCAGTTAACACAATAATCTATGCAGTTTTCAAGTAAAAGCAATCAAAGACAAATACAAGACCGCATCGACCGCACACAATCGAAGCAAGCGATCTCTACGCCTTTACACTGACATTAACAATACAATTAAAAAGTCCATCAATACTACACGACATCCAAACACAAGAACAGAACCAATATCACCTTTAACGTGATCGAAATAGGAGATATAGAAGATGCAGTTATAAATTTGCAGCTCAAATGTCCCTGAGGCGACGCACGCGAACAACCAGCATCTCAATAAGTGAAAAAAAAAAACAAAAACCAAAGTTAAACTTCGTTTAACATGCAAATTTGAGAGTCGCCACGACAGAATGAGCGTCGATACTTAATTACTTCTTTAATCGTTCAATCTGGATGGTGGGTGTACGTTGGGGATGGCATACGTAGACTTATGGAAGGAAATATTTCAGTTAAATTTGAGGCAAGTCTGTTTTTCGTTGTTGAAGGTAGAGTAAACGACAGTTAAGATTTGATTGTGGCTCTGGAATCGTAAGAATTAATGATATTAAAAACAACTTCAAAGCTTTAGATGAACCACCAACCATCCAACAACCACAAGCCCAGTATAATCTAAGTCATACTCCAAAAAATGTTTTAGATAACAGAGACCACAGAGGTCCTAAAGATCAAATCATTGTAAGAATTCGTGTAGTTGTAAAAGAAAAGGCTCTTCACCTTGATAATTTTCTTTGATTGGAGTTCCATTTCATGAAATAAAAGGTAGAATATTTCATTACCTTATAGAAGCTAATGGAATGTTCTACCTCTTGGCAGCCCTACCACAAATTCGGTTCAAGTAGCGTTTCTACGGTGTTGGCTGTCACGTGCTCAGTACACCAGTAGCCAGCTTCAAGCGTTGCCTCTTTTTGTGCCTATGTATAGCGCTCAATGGCAATAAAGAATGCATATTGGTAGTTTGTAGTTACGTTCTATTTATTAATTTATAAAACACTTGATTATATTTCTTAAAAAGCAACCAACATATTTAAAACGAATGTACAGTGGGCGGTCTAGTGTCGATTTTAGGAAAGTGGGTATAGTAAAGACTTGTTTTTAACTCAGAATCACGTAGATTCAGCCAAGTCGATGATGATGCTGTCAGTTCCTTTTACACAATTTGACCTATATTCCTTGTGTTCGTGTCACTTATCTACTATTAAAGTTTGGCTTTTGACATAACTATAAGCGTATGTTTTTCTTCATCCGCTAGATACATATTTACTTCGTTTTTAATACAATAATCAATAACTACAACTACAACCCCAAAAACCTTTTAAGAAACAACTCTACTACATTTAACGTTTAAAAATAGTAATACAGATAAAATCGGGTCTTCTACTTCAGTTCCATGTTTTTCTGAACCGCGAAATCGCGTGAGAGTGCGTTTGCGACGTTTATCAGATTTGTACAAACATGTAACAAGACTACCGTGTTACAAATAAACACACACTTTATCCAGGGCGTTTGATTTACAGGGTAGGTATTTGAAGTGCGTGTATGTGGGATGAGTAAGGTTTTTGTGGAGTTCGAATTGAGTATGCGGAATTATTGTGTGAGTTATGGGATTGGAGTAAAAGCAAAACACTGACAAACACCTAAAGTTACTGGCCTTTATTAAAGTATTTATTAATACGATAAAATTTGTATGTCACCATATAATTATGAACTTCTTTAGTATATAATCTATCGGTATTATTTCCGTTAGATTAAAAACTGTCGAATAATTTTGAACTGCAACCATTTACAATTTAACGCATTATATTATTTCGATCGTTTATAATCTATCCATGGGAAACCGACAAATTGTGAAATAGCCTGCCTAGCTGCGAGCAACTTGGAAATAGCGCTCGCTCGGCTCGCGCGCGGTTGGTTACAGCTCTAACCTAACCCATTTCACCCAGTTCAGTTTTGCAACACCTTATAAGCTAACGGAAATAATACTGATAGTTTATAAACTAACGGTTCTCACAATCTTATGGTAGCTTAAACACTGCATAAAGTTTTTATACTAAATTAAGTAACAAAAGTCTATTAAGATATAAAAAGCGAGTCGGACTCGCCCATGAAGGGTTCCGTAGCAGCAAGTAACATAGTATAAAAGTATTGCGGTTTAGGATTTATGACGTATTAAAAAAAAGGACTTACTAGATCTCGTTCAAACCAATTTCCGGTGGAAGTTTATATAGTACATTATATTATTATTATATTGTTTATAATGTACATCTTTTTTTTTTTGTTTTATCATTCTCTTATTTTAGAATTACAGGGATACTTCCAAAGAGGTAAAATGTGTGTGTGTGACACACATTTTACCTCTTTGGAAGTATCTCTCGCGCAAACTGTTCAGTTTAGAAAAAAAAATTATTAATTTAAAAATTTTAGAAACCTCAATATCATTTTTGTAGATCTATCCATAGATACCCCACACGTATGGGTTTAATGAAAAAAAATGTTGAGTTTCAGTTCTAAGTATGGGGAACCCCAAAATGTATTGTTTTTTTTTTCTATTTTTGTGTAAAAATCTTAATGCGGTTCACAGAATACATCTACTTACCAAGTTTCAACAGTATAGTTCTTATAGTTTCAGAAAAAAGTGGCTGTGACATACGGACGGATAGACAGACAGATATGACGAATCCATAAGGGTTCCGTTTTTTGCCATTTGGCTATGGAACCCTAAAAATACAGTAGTATCCTACTCTAACTACAAGTAAACTAAAATATGGCGTCTAAAAATCCGTATCGCTGATTAGAATTCGTGTGGATTTAGACATAAAAGGGCAGTAACTAAATGACGAAGGTACATTAAATTTTTGTAAAAGTGCTATGTACTTTCTACCGAAAGAAACCCTCTTTCGGTAGAAATTACATAGCACTTTTACAAAAATTCGAAGTCTAAGCTCTGTGGAGGCATGGCTGGGGCCCCTGTTGCCCTGCCCTGACAAAGTTACTTCACAAGCATTTCCATGTTAAAATTTGCTATTTATCGTCATCATCATTGGCAGCCATGTTTCTCCCACTGCCACTGGTAAGTATGGGCATCCTCCCATTTTTGCCATGCATTAAGCTCAGAGTAATAATATAAATGCATTATTACCCTGGACCTAACTCATATTCAGGTAACTTTTGCCAAATTCACCGTACGGCTAAATTTATCTAAGAACACATCCGAACTATGACAAAAGTAGTTTGTACATAAACAATAACATATGATTAATGTAGCAGGATCGATTTATTGCTCATATTTGTAGTTTTATTGCAAGTCGCCCCGTGCCTGCGTCGAGATTTACTTCCAACACAGTTCGTATGAACGTTGCCGGTGCAATTATTGTTTGTTTTTTTTTGTGTTGAACTGTTTAGTAGAGACTGCAATGTTGCTGTTTTCAGGGTTAATTATTTATTTATATAATAATTGCTTGCTGCACTAACAGTAAATACCGAAGCGTGCAGCAAGCAAACAGCAAACAGTCAACTAAAAAAGTTCATGCAAACACTAATCACAAATTTACTGCTGTACCCAAAGTCTCAAATTCAAATAATTTATGTTAACAAATGGGATAACATATCAAAAAAATATCTTCGTAATGGTAATTCACATAAAAAGGCGAAAAAAGAGGTTCCATTTTATTTTAAGTACTGAATTGAAGAAATAATAATTAAAAAATAATCATACCGTAATTATTATTAAATTTTTAGTTTTAAACAAAGTTATTTAAAAAAAGGGGATTTTTTGGTATAAAATATTTTATGATACTGGTAACAATGCAGGAGATCCAAACATTTTCACATTTTTTACATCTTCAATAACACTAATATTACAACTCTCATTCATAGATTCATATTGTATGTAGCATCTAGCCACATTTTGGATGAAAACGGCTGTAAACTGTTTTGAGTAGAAATCGATTTTGGGAGGCCTACATCTAGCAGTGGACTTAAAAGGGCTGATTGTGACGATCATAGGCCGTGTCTCCAACACACTGCATAAAACATTGTTTGGCAACGGTATTTTGTTGCATAGTTCTTAAAATTAAATCGCTTTTTCATAGATTATTTACAAAAATAAAATGTTTTGAACCACTGTCCTGTCATTTTGACAGTGACATTTCTTGACATTACTTTGTTTACATAAACTATCTGAATTAGAGACTTTGGGTATAGACAAAAATATATCAAAATTCGGCTACTGACACATCCCTATTAGGTAATAGAACCGATGTAAAGATAATATTTTCAGTATTGGAATTCAGATTTATTCTTGTTCTCTGATTTACGCAGAAAATGTTCAGCCAATAATATAAACCACAAATAAATCGCAAAACAAACAGCCTGTACCTCTGTAACAGAACATCCCAACAATTATTTTGTCTACCGAAAGAGTCTTGCCTTAACTCGTGTACCTATACGGTGCCGAACTGAAAATAATCAAAACTTTGCTCATAAAAATCCAAAACAAAAATGCATTATTCATACTCGCCACTCCGCGTAACACATGACCGGTGTACGAAGATCCCCATATTCTCCCTTCAAAACAAGAATACAAACGAAAAGACTCGATTCGAGGGAAAGTCGCGGCTCTAACTAATCTGGCCGAGGATACAACTCGAGCGGACATCGCGAACAAAGTATGAAACTGTCTGAAAATACATAAATATTGTATTTAGGGGACTCGTATTAGACGCGAAGTATTATGGTAGATTTGATTTGTTGCAACTATAATATTCACTGAAATAAAATACTGCCACACAAAACAAACTTTCATTCAGCGTGAAGCATCCGAACTTTTCTTTTCCGAGTCTTGGAATAAGACCTATAGGCCAGTATAGGCACTGAAAAGATACCTCTTGTGCCAACTGTCCTAGATCAAAGGCTGCCAAAGAGAAAATATATTTTATCTTTAAAATGAACACTCCGTAAACATTTAAATTCCAAGGTTATTTATTATGGGTAAACAAATTATTCTTGACAGAAAAGAAATCCTATTTCTTATCTAAATCTGAGCACCCTTCTGGTTCATTGCCAGGCTTTTCATTGCCAAAGGGTCATAAGGACTAGTCATTCATTCACGGACACATTAAAGGCCATGAGCGCCAAAGTGGCCTAACTGTATTTTTTTCTAATACTGATTTTATTTTGAAAAACTGCTTCCGAGGTAAGTTTAGAGCAGTTTTTTAGGCCACTCTGGCTCGCATGGCCTCTCGAGGCCATGCGAGCCAGAGTGGCCTAACTGTATTTTTTCAATACTGGTTTTATTTTGAAAAACTGCTTCCGAGGTAAGTTTAGAGCAGTTTTTTAGGCCACTCTGGCTCTCATGGCCCCAGCCATAGTGGCCTAACTGTATTTTTATCAATACTGGTTTTATTTTGAAAAACTGCTTCCGAAGTAAGTTTAGAGCAGTTTTTTAGGCCACTCTGGCTCTCATGGCCTCTTCTGCCCAGCGTTTTCCCAAATATGTTGGAGTCGGTTTCCAGTCTAGCCGGTTGCAGCTGAATAAAACCAGTATTTTACATGGAGCGACTGCCTATCTGACGTCCACAGCCACTGGGCTGTGACAACCAATCTTACCAAGGGGTACCCAGTAACTGTACTCGGTAATACCCCTTGGTAAGATTGGTTGTCTTTCATTCACGGAAAACTTACGAAATGTTTTTGGAAGCTTTAATTTATCCGTTTTGAACTGATACTGCATAGAATGTTAGCTCACTATTTGAAGCTCCTAACATCAAGGCAAAAGAATTCAATATCACTGGTGAATTGGTATATCATGTTCGATGGCACGATACACTAGATTAATAATAATAATAATAATCATTTATTTCAGGAAGTTATTATTAAGATTGTACCTTTTACTGGGCTTAAGAATATTCTTCTAGTTCACCAATCAACAGCTGCTGCCCTTTTCCAATATGTCATTAGTAGGCACCTCTATTGATATCTCCAAATCGTGATTGGGCATTCTTATCAAAAACCTCTACTGTCATGATTTAGACAGGATTTACCTGTCAAACTTTTGGAAAGTCAACATCAGTTAATCCATCATAAGCCTCAGTCTATGACGTTCCCACTGCTGGGAGACAGGCCCTCCTTCCTGTGAGCGGGAGTGGGCTGTAATATACGCGGGCATTGCGGGTCCCATTTCCTCCCGTGGGTGTCGTAAAAGGCGACTTTAGGGACTTACTAGAGAATGGGCAGCAGCGTTCTCTATGCATTTTTAACACCATACTGCGATCGCCAACCCACCTGCCAAGCGTGGCGATTACGGCAAACCCCCGCAAATGGGAGAGGCTTATGTCCAGCAGTCTACTGCTGTTTTGGAGCCGAAAGATGTCCAATCTTTCGGCTGGAATGATGATGATGATGTGCGGGTTGGTGAATGTTACACAGCTTAAAATTTTAGCTTTTAGGACATACCGTTTTCCTCATGATGTTTTCCTTCACCATTTTGAGAGCAAAATTAATTAACTAAATTACACAAAGTAACCTTCGTTTGCCTGAGTCAATCCATCAGTAAAAAACCGGCCAAGTGCGTGTCGGAACACGCACAATAAAGGGTTCCGTACTTGGAAAGAATATATCCTAAGAACAAACTTAATATTGTAGTTGGTACACATAATCTCCCATACATTCCAACTGCAAATGTAAGTTTGTAAGCACAATATCGACAGATTTACGATGTTATTTTAAGACCATAGACTTCTTATATATTTTCCTGTAATCTGTAAGTATAGAACTATTTTCAGTATTTTTTTCAAAATTTTAGGTTCAATAGTTTCGGAGATAAGGGGGGAGGATGGTAAATTTTCGTCTATTTTCACTTATACCTTCAAAACAATTTATTTTAAAATGATAAAAAAAATACATTTGAGACCCTCACAGTAAGCCCTTTCATTTGATATGTCACACGGTACAGTTTGCAAAACTTTTTTTTTAATTTTCTTGTTTGCCCCCCAAAACTGACCCCAATATTCTAAATTCATTTATTTACGGTTCACATTCGTGTTTGGGTCACTCAAATTGATATGTATACCAAATTTCAACTTAATCGGTCCATTACATTCGGAGCAAATTGGCTGTGACAGACGGACAGACAGACGGACAGACAGACAGACACACGAGTGATCCTATAAGGGTTCCGTTTTTTCCTTTTGAGGTACGGAACCCTAACAAAATAATATCTACTGGAGTCTGGCAGCCATGATCTCTTAAGTATTCATGTGGTCAGATGTAGATATCAAGTGCAGTACCGGTGGTAGCTGCAACTCAAATTGCATGGCTTAATAGTAATTTAATGCAGGAATTTCCTTTATGCGATGACCGCTATCTTAAAGCTTTGCCAACTGTCTAAATGAGAAATTCATGAAGTTTGTATTAAATAGTTTTCTATAGGAGATAGATATGTAGTCTTTTTTTTTTGTTATCACAGTAGGAATTGGTGAAAGAGTTCACAAACCAGCTCCCAGCTCCCCGAGAACTGTTTACAGTTCATCTGATGATAACTAGGTATGTATATCTACATTGGCCAAGTACTTTGTTTTAAGTTATATAAACATAATATAAATGCTTACTGCCTCTGCTGAGGCCCCTTTAATGTGCTGCTGAAAAAGCCCCTAGGGAATGAACGAATTTAGAATCAAACCTAATCGCTACATTAAGCAAGTTTATGATGATTTTATGAGGTTTTCAGATAGACAGCTGCCCTATTTATATTGGAATATTATTGATTGTTTATTCTTGAAAATTATTGATTAATTTAAAAATTATTGAATGTCGACACTGCCCGTTCACGTATATTATGTGCGAAAACTTTACATTCCTAAAGATAGATTTGCCAATGTATGGCTGTCGTCGTGGCTGGATTCTGCAGTCAAAACTCAGCTTATTTGGAATCATCGATAGCATAAAGAACAAAACGATAAATACGTGCTCGCTAATGCAAATAACAAAGTAAGATTGAATATTTGGTATTTGTAACAAATTATTCTGGAAAGTGCAAATCCGATATTCTAGTCATCCGCTGGCGTCTGCATTGCCGTTCTTGGCTTGGATTTATTCGAAATTCGAACTCTATCAAAGAAAAAGTTGTAGCTCTCTGGCAACCCGCTAGGCGCCGTGACATCCCCCTCTGAGAGTAAGGGAGCTTGCATACTGGAGCCACATCTACAATGATTTAAGTAGTGTCTAAATGGGCGAAAATTGATAATAATATCCTCCCGACCGAATATCGGTCACGGCGCGCAGCGCGGCCGATTTCATCGGAGAAAAGCCAAAGTACGCAGGAGATATTATAGTATACAAGACAAGTGTATGCGCAGACAGGTGCACTCTCTGTTCCTTTACTCTGATAATCCGATGGGACAGCAATCCGACACGAAAAAAATAATAATCCTATAGTGTCGGATAGGTGATATGCTTCAAATACACATTTGATGCCCTTCCTTATCAAGGTAGATGTAACTGGGGCTTTCCTATATACTTTTATGAACGTTCCTGGTACCCAGACACCAAATTAGCACCGTGGTGCCTCATTGTTGATCGCAGTAAATGATGTCATCATTGTTTTATGCCACCTTTGTTTAGGACATAAACAGGGAAAACTAAACTTAGGTACATACATACCTACATGCTTGAAGTCACGTAGTTTTTTTTTTTTTTTTTAAGAAAATCTTTGACTTGTCTTTGTCCTCATGATGTTTAGTTATGTGAAGTTTCTAAGACAAGATTAAAGGCTTGGACATGATAGCACTTTTACGGCTGCCGCAGACAAGCAATACGCGACGGTGCGACGCGATTCTGATAGAACAATTTTTATTGAGTTTTCATTCAGAAATTGTTCAACTTGGAGAAGGCCAGCTTATTCCCCCTGAGAGAAACCCCCTCAGTGGGGAAAACTGAAACATGATGTAAAAAAAATCACTTTCAGGGGGATCTTGGAATAAGTTTTTTTTTTCTTCAATTCTAGTTTTCCCCCCTTAGCGGGATTATCAGGGGTTAATTCTAGACTGTTTTTTATAGATCCACTTTTCCTCCTAAGGGGGAATTTCAGGGGGGGATTTGTGGAATAAGCCGAGAAGGCCTATGACAGTGTGTAGAGGGAAGAACTGTGGTCGACACTATCCGCGTACGGTGTGGACTAGCGCTTGGTACGGGCACTGAAATATTTATACAAGGATTCCAGTGCTTGTGTTAGGATAAATGGGGATACACAGACTGGTTCTGCATCTTAAGGAGTGTCAGACAGGGTTGTGTAGCGTCACCTTGGCTGTTCAACTTGTACATGGATAGTTGTCTGATAGATTTGAAAGAGTGTGATGAGTGCGGATTGAGGATGTATGAGTTGCCGGTCAAATGCCTTCTCTACGCAGATGATAAAGTTCTACTTGCATCGTCAGCAGAACAGTTGCAAGACATGGTGACTGTGATGGATGAAGCATATAAGATGAAAGGGATGAATATAAATGTGAATAAGACGAAGGTCATGGTTTTTGAAAGAGAAGAGGATGTATCGGTGTGTGATGTGATAAGAGTGTGGAGCAAACAAGTGAGTTTGTATATTTGGGTAGTCAGTTTACAAGGGATGGAAAGATTGATGAAGATGTGGAAAGGAGGGTAAATGCGGGGAATAAAGTGAATGGCACTATACATGCGATTGTGACCAACTAGTCGATGCCCAAAAAGGCTCGACTGGCTGTACACAATAGTGTTCTGGTGCCCACGCTTATGTATGGAAGTGAATGTTTGGTGTGGCAAAAGAACCATGAAAGCAGAATAAATGCTGTGGAAATGCGTTTCTTGCAAAACATGTGTGGCAACTGTGTGGTTTAAAAGAAGATGTAGTGACAATTTTTTTTTAAAGTATGCTTAGAAGGTTTGGTCATGTTGAGAGGATGAATGAAAGGCGACTTACAAAGGGTATTTACAAGGCAGATGTGAGTGGAAACGCGGGGAGGGGACGCCCTAGGAGCACATTATAGTGACCTAATTAGTGATGTTCATCAGAAAGGTCAGGTGCGTAGTACTCGCAACCGGCGTGCGTGTATGACCAGATATCGTCGTTGCGACTTTAAGATCTCTTATGTGTAAAATTCAACTTTATGACAAAATCGATATTTTAATCACCAACATTTTATTAGGAAGCCCACATTGTAGATCTTGAAATTGGTAAAGAAATGATGATCAAATCGTCGTATAAAAATGAGAGATTTCGCATTCGATACAGCTTCAAAATGTGAAAAAGGCTGGCGTAAAAAAGTGATTTTGCCAAAAGTGACACATGGTCTTAAAGTCGCAACGACGATATAAGAATGTGAAAAAAGCAAAAGGAGTATCTAAGGAGTGTAGCAGGTGGCGATCTATAGTTTCTGCCTACCCCCATACGAAGAAGACGTGGTTTTGTATGTATTGTTCAACTAGAATCGCTTCCCGGTATCGCGTCACGCTCGTCTACGGGAGGCGTTAAAGTGCTATCGTGTCCAAAATATTTAATTGTTCAAGCCATTGTTGTATCCGCAGTTAAAACAGAAGTTGACGGAGGCTAATACTTTCAGTTTGATCTTTTTTTTGTTGACCTTCAGAGATCGTGACTCCTTAACCGGACTTTCCTGTGGTTGCCTTAAGCTCCTAAAAACTTAAAGCCTCCAGCCAGGGCGTAAAAATTATAAACTAAACGACTGCGCGCTAAGAGCACCCCCTGTGGGGTATGAACCTCGGCTTAGGGCAGAGTCGGAGGGAGGACAGCAAGGGACAGGTGGTGGCTGGATCAGTTCAGGGTTTTGATAATTAATAGGGGAATTTAAAGCTACACGCTCAGCTACGGCGCGGGCCTGCTAATTCGGGGATTTCGCGAGGGGCCTCGGCGGCGAGGTCGGAATGACGGTCGTGTTTTGTGTTTTCGAGCTGTACTGGTGGCCCTACTACTCTCCAGAGGAATAGTCTCCAATGACTAGTAGAAAAGTAATATACTCTCTTCGGAGGGTTGTGGGGTCGTCTGGGTCGATCAGTAATAATAATAATAATAAAATTTATTCAAAAATAAAAATTGGAAATATACAGTATAAATCTTAGAAATAATGTAGGTATTACAAAGTATGATGCCTGTACTAGGTTTAACCTGTATCACAGGCGACATGAGTTCTTACAATTACTATTAGGACAACTGATTTCTTAACAAATATTTGACATAAGTTTTATGAATAGTGCAATAGTTAGTTAATTATGTTAATATATACTTAAATACTAATAATTAAGGTCTTACACATGTAGTTAATTTCTATATTATTTACGGAAAAAGTTGTTAGCACTTAGTTACACGATTATGATTGCGTCTGCAGTATTAATAATTATAATAGGTTGAAACAAATATTGCATAAATCACTTTAAAGGCATTTTTTGACGCAATCAGCTATTTTGATTTGATTTGATCAGTGTTTTACTAAAGAATTAAATATTTTCTTAAGTACGGACAGTGTAAAGACCCCTCCACACTTAGTCTTGGTCGGATTCTGGCATGCAGGCAGCTGTTTAATACACTGTCAATTGCAACGCAGCTATTTGTCGATTTAAGTGCTTCGCCAGTATATCTCCCCTGAAATATACACTGTTACAGTGTTCAAACCACTTTCAGGATATTTGATATTGATATAGAGAAGTATCAAGACAATTTATATTTTTAATAGAAGAATGAATTATGGGTTTTCCCATTTCTATAACTCTTCTCATTGAACAACCTCATGAAAGTTTTTTTTTATTTGTTTAAAAAGCACTTGTTTCTATAACAATCTTTGACATTGAAATTGGCATGGATCTATAATCTATCTATATATATATGTCTATAAAAATCAATTGCCATGCGTTAGTCCGTTAGTCTCGCAAAACCGTTTTTTTTAACCTATTCATAAAAAGGAGGAGGTTCTCAATTCGGTTATATATATTTTTATGTTTGATAACTCAGAACTCCGTCGTTTATAAAAGAAAAAAAAAAACACTAAAAAGTGAACAATAAATTTTATTTGGGAAGTCAGTGTCAAAAAACGAAAAAACAGAATCAAAGAAATTATTTTTTTGTAAAAAGTTTTTTTATTACTGTTCGCCTCGGGGCGGTTTAGGAAAAAAGAAAATTAGTAAAACCCCAATGGAACAGCCGAAAATTCTTAAAAATCCAAATTTTGTCTCACTCGGTACCAAGTTCATCTAATAGTAAAATATAAATATTTGAAGTTTTCCGACGTTCTCTGTATGTAAGTATAGACAATGTTTATGTGAAACTTGCCAGTCTGTAAACATCTACTGATGAGCATGGGTAACTTATTTATATATATTTTGTTGTACACCCAGATTACACATCTACCGCATCTACGCTAATACTTACAATTAATGGCCAAGTGAAATTATATCGTGAAATATTTTAGTAAAAACACATTCATCTTCATAATCTTACCCAGCTTTAGGTAAGACCGGCTTTACACAAATCTCGGCTTTAACTTTAGTATTAAAATTGATATAAAAAGATAAATAAGTAGCCCAACTGACTTTTATGTTATGAACGACACTTTCACACAAAATAATTATCATTATCTGCCTATAAACCTTGGTCCAAATATGTTAGGGTCGGCTTCCAGTCTTAACCAGATGCAGTGGAATACCAGTATTTAAAATGGAGCGACTAGCCACTGCCCTCCCAGTTACCGGGTAATACGATACCCCTTGGTAAGACAAGTTGTCAGAATTTCGGGCTTCTGACGACCCGTAACGATTGTCATAGATCCATGAATGACATTGCAGCTACAACAGCTTACAGCTTGCTATTCGAGTTATAGAGGTCTTGGTATGTAAAGATGGTCACCCATCCACGGACGCAGCTTAACCTGATCGATATACCCGTGAGGCTGTTATTACATAGCCACAAGACCCTTTGCAAAGAAAAAAACACACACACACACATAATTATGTTGTTCTATTTCAAAAATCCTTCAGTACTTGCTGTCATGGTGAAGAAAAAATCAAATCAAAATCAAAATATTTTATTGCTCTAGACTCTAGTCTAGGTCAGAGGCAAAGTCGACGATGGAGTGAGCTTACCCATAAGAAGCCTGTTCACTCTCACTTTGAATTCATTAGGCTTGTATGCGTTTGGAAACACAGACCAAAAAAAAAACCCACATGGATAAACCTACATGGGCACTTATGAAACGTCAGAAGCTAGGTGCATGGTTCCAATTAGTCGTTTCCTATGGAGAAGAGCCGGCAAGAAACTCCACGGTTACTCTTTTAAAAATAATTGGCAATATTTTCAAATAACAGTGTTAATAGGTATGGGAAGACAGTGTAGGCCTTTCAACAATTACCAGGTACTTAACAAAATAGAAAATTGCTAACAAATCTACGGTCTACTAGGCCTACGACATTCTCACATTCACAAAATAGAAAAGAATTTATAAAAAATATTTTAAAAAAATGGACGTAGTCTTCCCTCAAACCAAAGAAAATGAAAGATTTAAAACTATCCAAGTCGGTATTCACGTAATAAATTGTATTTCTGCATCACAATCCTTTCAAGAAAGATGTATGTAGAAGATATTTCAATGAATAATGAATGTTTACCTAATCGTCAGTTTTTAATCGGACCGTGGATTCGGTAAACATGTTTACGTTCTATATTCTGGCTATATTTTTATTTTCCCGTCGAGGTATTCTCGCTGCTATGTAGCTTAGCCAGCATGATGATACGTAAGATTACTGGATGTGCTACTTTCAGTACCAGTACCAAACCTCCAAACCAAAGGTCTCAAATATAAAAAGGTAGAAGAAAAAATAGGTAGGTAGGTTCTTCCCTAGTAAATTGCTTTGTAAAATTAATACTTTTATTGTTTTTAAAGTTAATAAAAGTAATGATTATAAATGCATAATCAGCATATAAAGTTCCCACTGCTCGGACACAGGCCTCCTCTCTTCGTGAGGGAGTGGTCCATAATCTACCAAGCGGGCCCAATGCGGGTTGGTAGATATGTCACATGTCTTCGAATTTTTGGTTCTAGGACATGCCGGTTTCCTCACGACGGTTCCTTCACCGTTTTGAGAGCAGTGGTGATGAAATAATTTACACAAAGTAAGGCGCCTGTCGGGGTTCGAACTAACGACTTACAACTCGTAAGTCACGGCAGTTACCACTGGGCCACCACTGCTTTGCCTCTGATTATATATAATAATGTTAATCCAATGAAAATGTGGAACTTCCGTTTTTCTTTACTAGGTTTAATAATAGTTTGAAAATAATAACATTTTCATTTCTCATCCTCTAAAAGTTCGTCTTTATTTTGCGCGTAGGCGACATAAAGTCGCTTTTTATGCTCTAGAGCATAAATTATAACCTTCGTCGAAGATCAAGGCAATCGGTCCAACAGCACACGAACAACTTCAGCTTCATAGAATAACCTCTTTATTTTAATTTGTTTCGTTAGTATTCTAAGAACAAGGCAAGGATACCAACAGCCAAAGTACACAATGAAACTTCATGAAATAAACTTATATTTTTTATTTAATCCATTTATTATAATTTTTATTAGTTTTTTTTTTATATTAGTTAATGAATATATTTAAACTATAACTAAGTTATCATAGATATAATAACAAAGTGTTTTTATAACTGAGCAGTATATAACGACCGAAGACAGGTGTTATGTAACGTTCCGACTGAAAAAAAAAAAGAAAAATAGTTAACCGGCGGGAACCATAATTATTTTTCAGTTTTAATTAAATTTACAATATTTATATGTTGAGTGTACAACTCGTCCATAAAACCCATTTTACACTCTACGTTATAAACATCTCGCGTAAAAGGGTGCGTTTTATGCACTTGATGTACAATCTACTATTTTCATTCATGAAGACATTTCTATAATTTTTCGACATATATGTAGATGCTTCGTTCTACATAAATTTGCTCAATTTTTAAAACATATTCCACACTTATTTACTAGTTAAACTGGGAGTATATTTTTCGGACAAACTACGCTCCATTACATAACCCAACTCCACCCTTACCACATCCAATAGATCTGTACGGCGCACGAGTGGCGACCGGTCGACATATTTCAGCCGTTTCTCTCCCGAAATATATTCGTTTTTGGTCGCTCTTTTCATGAGCTCGCTGAATGTAGCCTGGTCTATTCATCCTGTGGCCCCGGCGACGGATTTTTATGGGGGTTTAACGCGAATTATATTTGCTTCAACTGTGTTTCGAATAAATAGCCGTGAATCTATAGCTTGATAAGTGTGGGTCTTCCTTTGTTTTTGGTATAATTATTTGTTTGGCATGGAAATGGATAAAGAATTGGTTCTGATATTTTGTTTGAAAATAAGCTCTGTTTGTGAAGAGAGGGTGTTATACGCAAATATTAAAAAAAAAAAAAATAAAAAAAAAAAAGAAGAATGAGGTTGTAACTTATTTACATTTAGTTGTATCACAGGTAGAGCAAGTTACAATAATATTAAAGATCAACTTAACAAAATGAGAAAATTGTTCAGAGATTAGATTTCAGAGGTCTAGTGCCACTCCTTTCAAAAAAGATTATCTCATGACTGAGAAGGAATTATGAAAAACGGCTCAATCAGCGACCTCGGTAAGTGTGTCTAGAATTTTCTAATACCTTTTATAAAGTTTCATATTGAGACCCGAAGTAACAAAATACGATCTAGAGGAATGTGGCCGCTTTTCTTTAGATCCAACTTTTTTGATTCGTGTCTCTAATGAAACGTTATAAAAGGTATTAGAAAATTCTAGACATACTTACCGAGGTCGCTGATTGAGCCATTTTTCATAATTCCTTCTCAGTCACGAGATACCTAATATTGTTTAAAGGAGTGGTGCTATTGGACCGTAGTATAAGCTGATCTCGCATTGTATAGGATTTCTGTACTATGAGAGGTCAGCTTATACTGGAAATTTGTTGCTTGATATGTAGCCGTGTGTAGGTACTACATCCACATTTCGCTAGTTATGTTTAATTCCCCTTTAGTAAGGGGTGACGCGACGCTATAGAGCGCCTTGTCGTGCAGCGTAGAGTGGAGGGCACTAGACCACGCCGACGCTCACCCATGAGATGTACTGACCAAATTAAACCACAGTGGGCGATCCTTTGTAAAACAAGAAACTACATGAAGACCACGTCTCTGACAAGAGTGCTAGAGCAAGAAGAGGGGAGGGGGGCATTAGGCTCCCCCCTCTTCTTGTTCTAGCACTCTCAAGACAACAAGACAAACTGGTTGCTAATTTAATTATATTATTTATAATTTTTATGATAATAATTGTATTTTCTGTGATTAATATACTTTAACTCACACACTAACTTATTACAGGTTAATTTTTTAGGAAAATCATATACAATGATTGTAAATATGTGAGCACCATGTATCTATCGTTTTTATTAAGTTGTCTGTCATTAATTCACTTTTCATTGTGATATAGTAATTTTTATTTTAGGTACATCGTCTTCACCTATAATATTAATTAATGTATACAAACTATTGTAAACATTTTAAAAGAGTAAGTATGGAGCTTCTTGCCCATTCTTCTCCACACATAACTACCTTTTGGAAGGGGCAACTAGAATCAATTAACTATTTATGTAATTTTTGACGTTCAAAAGTGCCTTTTACGTGCCTATTTGAAATAAATGATTTGACTTTGACAAGCCTATTGCCATCAACTGGGTACAAATCCAGACTCCGAGCTGCTAAAAACTTAAAAGAACATAAGCTAAGCTTTTCAGTTTACTCTTCAAGCAAAAGAACTACTATTAATTATTATAAGTTTATTAGGATTTTTTTTTTGCCCCACACTAGGATTTCTTCTGTATCGTGGGTGAAAACAAACAAACAAACAAACAGCCGGACCCGGAACAACTACTTGTAGATCATACAAATATTTGTTCCGTGCGGGAATCGAACCCGCGACACGCAGCGCAGCAGTCAATCGCTTAACCACTGCGACAACCGTGCCGTCAAATTATTATTAGTTTTGTTAAGGACAACCACTAAACATTAATTTGGGGATGTCCTTTTCACAATACTGTTTATTCTGTCTTCTTCTATATTGTACGAGTATATTATTTTAACTGATAACATTAGTAATTTATAATATTGTTTACTAACACTAACATTATTATTATTATCATATTTGACAATTCTCGGGTCCCTGGGGCCCCAGACCTTTGGAAGGCGTACGAGGGGCCAAAGCCAACTTGCAGGGTTCGACATTTATAATGAGACTAGCTTTTGCCCGCGGCTTCGCCCGCGTAGATGTCGGTTATCGCGTAAATAAGTAGCCTATGTCCGTCTCCATATCCCAGGCTACATCTCTGCCAAATTTCATGTCGATCGGTTCAGCGGTTTACGCGTGAAAACGTAGCATACAGACAGACAGACAGACAGAGTTACTTTCACATTTATAATATTATATAGTATATATAGTATAGTATAGTATGGGTGAGGTATTATTAACAAAACAAGTCAATAAATGCACAAAACTTTTTATTTGTCTCAACACCCACAACCAAACATCTGCCTAAGCACATCATTAAACAATTACCCACAATACTGGGTCTTCCCGACCGCAGTATTTCGGTAACTTGGCAAATAAGTCTAGCTCTTAGTTTCGAGACAAGGTGGTTTCTTTAGTGCACTTTAATGTCTTACCCTGACCACAGAACCTGCGGTCTCAACATCATTGCCATTACTGAGAATTGTCTTAGTTTGGTATTTGGTAGTGCAGTTTAGCATATGGAGTATTTGGTAGCTAGTAAACTAATGTTTTTTGAAAGATTTAAGGTGTTACTTAAAATTCTTATCGAAATTACTTCAATAGTTTCAATTTGAGAAAATGCATATTATACAGGGTGGATTTTTGAGATGGGGCAGTAAGAGCAGCAGCAGGTACCTACATTAACCGCTGTAGTTACAGGAAAATGGCCTTAAGAGACTGTATTTATTTATTTGAGAAATTGTGATCCCCATTCACAGATTTAGAAGAAAAAAAAATGTCAGCAAGAAAATGGGATATTTACATAAAAACTTTTCCTCCTTTTCCATCCTGTTTCTTACAAGGATCAAAAACTCTATCGGACCAATTGCGGTTTGAGTACCAGAAAAATCAGAAATAGCAAAAATATCTTCTCAAACATGTAAGAAATTAGCCTCAACTTACTCAAAAAATAAGGCCAGTCTCCTGGAACCGTTTCTCTGTAACTACAACGGTTAAGGTACTACCTGTATCCTAACTGTCCCGTCTCAAAAATCCAACCTGTATACAGGGTTATTTGATAGAATACTCTTTATTATGTACACCATAAAAATAACACTAACAACAATAACAACAACCAACAACTGTTATTCGTCACTAACAACCTCTCAGGACTACATTACTAACATCATAAACCACGACTTTTGTTTTATGACTTTTAATACCTAATCCACCAGACTTTCATACAAAAATAAAAATATTTAAATTCGGCACTCTAAATGTATAGAACAACGAAATCTTGAAGGTTCGTTTTTGGTTAATATATTATGTTTTGTAAAAAGTTATAGAACAACAGTTGTTATTTATGATGTTAGAACCTAAAGGCGCAGATCCACCGCGGCGCACGAAGTGGCTACGCACGTGTGTTAATCTTTGCTTTGCAAGATTTGTATGTGATTGTGTCCACTGCAACCCACGGACACGCTAAGCATCAATTGACGTCATTGATACATGCGTGGCACGCTCAAATAGGCGGTTACATAGCTCAACGCTGTCGACGCCATGCACGCTGTGCATGTGCTACACGGCTTGTGTATCTCATCGCTGCGCATGCTGTGCACGGGTACGCGGCGCATTTTAGCTGCGTGGATTCATTTGTTTGACCACGTGGGTCTACGTTTCCACTGCGGTACACACTACACACGAATATTAACCCACGACTATGAATACAGCTGTAGCACGAAGCCTAGCAATTGTCAAAATGGCGCAGGCATCGCTTCCCCGCCCGTCCCACCTCCTGCAGTAAAGCTACGCACGCTGCGCAGCGTGCCCGTGCACAGCATTCGCCGCGGTGGAACTGCGCCCTTATAAATTCCTGCAAGGTTTTAGTATTTTACCAATAGCCCTGTGTATACACCAATAAGTAAACAATGAGGCACCGAATAAAGTCTGAAAGAAAACGAATAAAGCTAAAACTTATGGGCAGGTAAGTTAAGTTCATCCGGACCAACTTGTCGTTGTATTTGCAATTTAGTAAGTGTCATCTTTGACATGATGACCTCTTAGTCACACACAGAGCTATTGCGGTTTAACCTTAACAACGTTAAAGAAAACCTGATTTTCGTCCAATTTGATTGTATCAGTAACAAAAAGATGCCGCTACTAAAACACAGATGAGGTTTCCAAGGAACACCAAGTTTATTCGTGCATCGGTGTGTTGCCGGAGGTAAAGAATAGCAGCACCCCATTTCCTCCCGTGGATGTCGTAAAAGGCGACTACGAGACTTACTAGAGAATGGCCAGCAACGTTCTCTATGTATTTTTAACACCATACTGCGATCGCCAACCCGCCTGCCAAACGTGGCGATTATGGCAATTTCTCCCCTATGGGGGAGGCCTATGTCATGCAGTGGACGTCTTTCGGCTGAAATGATGATGATGATGATGATGACCAAGTTTATTGATTTATTTATTTATCTTCTTACATCTACCGTTTCAGGAAAACCCAATGCGATAAATACGCTGATCCTAACTTAATCGATACTAATATCAGTCTATGTATAACAAATTATGAACAATGCGTTCCTTTGGAATTCACTCCGAGAACAACTGAATAAGTCCATCTCAATCGCTATAAGGTTACTCTACTCCACTTCATCTATGTGTTCTTCTTTATTTCTTGCATCGTACTTTACACTTTGACTTGATTTTTATTTTATTTTTTATCTGCTGTATATTATATTGTATCATGTGTGCATTTTAGTCTGTGCCAAATAAATGTATTTTCTTTCATTCTTTCTTTCATCGTGAACTTTAATTGACTGCTACAAAAACACACTGCTCACATCTGTTAAATTTTTATCAGCATTTAACAAAAACATTCTAGTTACCTACAACAAAAACTCTGTAAGTAATCCAAAAATTTATAAGCATTTGGGAGAATAAATTACAACGCTAGGATTTTCGCGTATCGCTAAAATGTAATTGCCAATATTTAACAGAAGCGCTACGCAATATGTCTAAAGTAAAATCCGTACGTAGCTCAGAATTGCTTTCGACTGACATAGCCAACACATTATTGGGACCCCCTTTAGCGGGCATTAAGTATTCCAGTCCTTTTTTTGTTTCGTCATTTATTACAAATAGCTGGAGAGCTTTATTAAGATTCTTAGTACCAGCATAATAATTTATTGTGCATTGCGCCCGGGCCAACTCGAAGACGATTATTTTTATGGTAAATTGTTGTTAATGGCCTAGTTTTTGTACCTGATGGTAAATAATACTGACCTTTGACATCTAGTGTAAGTGCTGATTCTAAACTGATATTCAGAATCATCATCCGCCTAGCCTTTGTCCCAACTATGTTGGGGTCAGCTTCCAGTCTAACCGAATGCAGCTGAAAACCAGTATTTTACACGGAGCGACTGCCTATCTGACCTCCACAACCCAGATACTAGGTAATACCATATCCCTTGGTAAAACTGTTTGTCAGACTTTCGGGCTTCCGACTACCGGTAATGACTGTCAAAGATCCACGAATGACAGCCGGAACCAACGGCATAACGTGCTTTCCGAGGCACGGAGGGGTCTCGGTATGAAAAGATGGTCACCCATCCACGGACCAACCGCGGCATTCAGTGCTTAACCTGATCGATCGACCCGTGCGGCTGATATTACTTAGCCAAAAACTGATATTCAGAAAAATATTATATTATTATATGGAATTAAAGAACATTTGGGAAGATTTTGTAGATAGCCTTAATAGTTTGCTTAAAATATGAATAAAAATTGATGTCTTGTATATATATACATACTCCAACCACCAATAACCAATTAGGATTACAGGTCTGTTTTTCGTCTGAATTTCAAACATCTGCATCCTTTCAACATTTTTGTTTTTAAAATATTATTGACGTTTGTATAAAACTACACATACAAACATAAAAAACAAACATTTTCTTCCTGAACTACACAAATTGTAAGAGAATTCTCAAGGAACCTCTCCAGAGTATGTCTTACGAAGATACAGAGAATTTATTAACTGTGTTAAAGTAAACATATATATAAACAAAAAACAAACATAAAATAACATATATGTAAACATATGTATATGTATATACTCACCTACGATAAGTATTTATCAAATTTAGGAACTAAGCGTTACTGAACGTAATTATAATTTATTTGTCTATTGACAACTTTTATATTCCATTTACTATAGCATTAGAAAAAAGAGGCTCGTAGAAGCAGGAGTGCGAAACATTTTATTCAAAGTTAAAAGTTTAAACAATTAAACTAAAAATGTTTTAACATAACTTTGATAAATAGGTCGTAATAACATCTTCATCACACATTACTTACAACGAAACGAATGAATGAAACAAACGATTACGTCGTGATGATTTAAATTTAATTAAGATTAAAGGAAATAAAAGTCTTTTTTTTTTACAATATTTTATTTAAAACAACAACTTTCAACACACAATAGTTGGTGTAACTTCTTCGTCTTCATCATATAATTTAGTCACTATCATCAGATAATAAAGATGAAGAAGTTTCACCGACGTTACCTAATAATAAATCTTTCTACCACATCATCCATTCTGCTTTAACTTTTCCTCTTCTTTAATTGCATGAGCAACGCAAGACTGCCATCGTTCTAGCGTAATACTATCCAGATCTTGTGGGAGTAATTGTTTCTCCTTGTCTAATTTGAACGTTTTGTTATGTTGAGCCACATACCCCATCATTTGAGCCCATATTAATTCTATAGGGTTGAACTCGCAGTGGTAGGGTGGGAGGCGCAATGCTGAAATACCCTTCTCTCTAGCCATCTCATCTACAACAAACTTTTGGTATAAATGTCTTTGTATTTTTGCTTTTTCTAATAAAGTTGCCCTAAGATCTTTTTCCTCAAAAGGAATATTTTTGCTTTTAAACCATTCCTGTATATCTGCCTTTCATGTAGCTGTGGTTGGCAGCTTCTCCAATGTCCGTCAGTGGTATAGCGCATTGTCCATAACAATTACAGCGCCTCTCAATTTTTGACAAAATTAACTTGAACCATTTTCACTTTTGTCTGTCGCGCTTCTATAACATATTCCCTGTAAATTGAGAGGTCTGGCTCTTATGAAACAGGAAATCCTAGTACAAGAGTCAGGGCTACACAGATGATTGTGTCTTGAAGTGTAAATAAATAAATTATTATTATTATTAAAGTTGAAGGCGTCCATTTCGGAGTGGTCATCTTCATCACCTTTCTTTGCATCAAATATTAATGCAGCATCCATTAAAAACCCTTCACAAACCCTGTGAAATAAAATTAATACAAGTCAATTATTCCGTACCCCCTATATAATTTCACTGCTGGAAATAGTTCATAGATAAATACTATAACAAAATTTATAACTTTAAAAGTTCGCTTTGCATGCGTTAATTCATAATACAATATAATATGTATTACTTAATTAATAGTCAATAACAATGGGGTGTTCATTTTTTTATGGCAAGGACAGTCCATAAAATACATACCAGTATGACCGATTATAAGTTGGATTTTTTAAACCAGCAGATAGACCTTCCCAATGTGCTTCTTTTGAAGACTTATTATTAGTGTCATGCCATATTAGGCTTTTCGTGTGACCTGTTTGTATGACCGATTATAAGTTGGATTTTTTAAACCAGCAGATAGACCTTCCCAATGTGCTTCTTTTGAAGACTTATTATTAGTGTCATGCCATATTAGGCTTTTCGTGTGACCTGTTTGTATGATAAAAGGTTATTAATATAAATAACATTCATTTCACGAACCAATTTTATGAAATTATGTTTAACTGTATAATTAATTATAATGTTATTGAATGCAAGAGGTCATACACTGCTTAGTGCATAAAATCAGAACTTTAATGTTTATTTAATTATTTTATACAGACTGCTTTTTTAAAATTTGGCAGAGACTCGTCACTGTTAACTACTTCCAGCATCTTGTCCAAGGTGGGCAACTCATTATTAAAGAAGAAGGAAT
This sequence comes from Dryobota labecula, assembly GCA_947523025.1. NCBI lineage: Eukaryota > Metazoa > Arthropoda > Insecta > Lepidoptera > Noctuidae > Dryobota > Dryobota labecula. Next base: position 16,962,780 of record OX383293.1, on the reverse strand, counting down.
GAATTTTCCTGCATATTCCACTAAATGTGATGTCATCAAAATCATCACGTTTCATGTGCTTCTGTTGGGGAGGGGGAGATTGCAGGCGACTTTTTATGTTGTACTCTTTGAGAATATTGGACAGAGTAGCCCGAGATACGCCTGTAAATAATAAAATCATGTGCGGAGTTTCTAAAATATAATACATTTTATCACAATGCATGTTAGTTTCAAATATTTTTATAGTAATAATTTTATGAATCATCCTTACCGGCAACTTCTGCGATTTTGTTTATCATCTCAGTCCTATAATGAGGAGTATCTGCAGGCCAGGACTCCAATTGCTTAAAAATATTTATCACAGGTTGTTTTTCTACAGCACGCAGCGTTCTCTTTTTTTTGGGAGACATTATTATTTAGTCGGAGTCAACTTTTGGACCACGTTTTTTTCGCCGTTGGCTTTGGTCAGACTCAGCACTTATATGTTGTAAGCCACTCGGTCCCGCACCGGGATCACTCATAGCTCAAAAAAAAAAGTAACGTTTTGTACAAACAACCCAATGACAACACTGATAACAATACAATAATAAAGAAATAACTAAATATTATTTATTATTTTAATAAATAACAACAAAATCACGAAAATTAAACAATAACAAACAAAGTATTCACAAGTAAATGACATACATGACAATCTTAGAACATTGTCAAGTCAATTTCACAGACGACATAAACCAGTAAAATTAGGAATCCCCGGCTGTCACAGCTTATGAAGGGATTAAGTAACATTTTAGATTTGGTAGGATTATAGTGAAACAAAAAGCGTTGCAGTATTGTTGACTCCTGCTTCTTTTAGGTTTTTAGCATAGGCACTGTAATTTTAAATTGGAATGAAATAATATATCTAAATGAAAGCTACTTAATTTCATATGGTTGTTTTTTTAAATGATTACAATTAAGCGTGATAGCTGATATATAAATTCATTTTAATCGATTTGGCGTCAATCGTAACTATAACAAGTTTATTGTACTTTTGGTATAAAGTGTGCATCAAAAATAACCTTTTTTAACTTCTGTCTAATGCTATTATAAATGGAGTATAGATTAGGTATTTATTAATTTTTATAAGACTGTCTAAGTACATTTTGCCTGAAACACAGGATTACCTAGTTCAGACATATAATTTACATTTAAGCAAACCTGTACTCATTTTTATACCTTGTAATTTTCTGTTTTTTTTTTTTTTATAAACTCACGGCTTCGTGGGGTTGGCAGAAACTATAGAACGCCACCTGCTACGCTCCTTACTTCTTACTTCCTCCTTATTTCCTTTTGCTTCGTAAACCTACTTACAGATATAAATATTACTTATTCATACTACTTTATTATTTATCATCTTAAGTACATTAGGTACCTACAAATACCATAAGGAGGTACCTAGGTACTTTCCTTCCCATTTCCATAATAATAAAGACATTAAATGGACATCGAAGTAAATAAATAAAAGAAAGACTTCATTTAACACTCATTCCCGTCGGCAAAATTTCTTTAGCAAAACATTTTCAAATGCACGACGCCATGCTTGCTAATTTATGAGCCATAGAAAATAAGCCCATTCTATGTTAAATGGACGACTTCTTGCGTCCATTATGTTGCATATGAACAACTAAGTAAAAGTTATTGACGAATAGTAACTAGGTGATGTAGTCCATCAATCGTTTGCCCGGTGGTTTGAGCTCATCATCAGAATCTAATTTAAAACTCATATCAAAAGTACACTTTTTAAACAAGCTTATAACAAATTAGACGATTATAATATCCAAGAGAACAATGTAGAGTTTAGACAAAATCAAACAGGTTGCTAATTTAATTGTATAATGTATTATTTATATGACATTAATTTTACACTCTGTGTGTGGTAAATTTAACTCGCACATTGACATTTTATTTATATTTTTTTTTAATAAAATCTACTCTACTCTAAAAATATTTTTGTAAATATGTGAGCACCATGTATCTAACACATAATTAATTTATTGCTTCATTTTTAATTGTTTCTACCTGTTGTGGTATAGTAACTTTATTTTAGGAACATCGTCTTCACATATTATAATAAATAATTTATGTATACAAAGTATTGTAAAACAGTTAAAAAAAGTAGGTAACAGTGGAGTTTTTTGCCCATTCTTCTCCATACGAACCTACCTTTTGGAAGGGGCAACTAGAATCAATTTTAATTCCGTGTAAATTTTGACTGTTTGAAATAAATGCTTTGACTATGACTTTCATCATTAGTCTTGATGTTAAAAGTACAACTGTCGAGGTAGGATCTTGTGTTGAACTTAGGTCGGGAATGATTACTGGGTTCGTGCTGCCTTTATGTTCAATTGTATAAGTTGCCAATCGGGCTAAAAGGCTACCTAACATAATTGAAAGTTACGACCATCTTTAACCTTCAAAATATAGCCAATATGTTTACGCTACGCCTTTAGTGACGAAAATTATATTTTCATATACGTACCGGGTACTTCTTTTTCCTGGGGGAAACGTTCAAAACGCGCTTGGGCTTTGGGGATAGGAGTGTGGGATTTTTACCACCGTTACCTCTTAAAAGACCGATCCGGAACCCCCTCTGTGCAACGCCTGTTAAGGCACATCTCTGGGGAGACCGTGAAGGGTCCCCCCGAAACCTGACTATACAAGTGTGCAAGGCAGAACGTGACCACTGTACGCCGTCTTCCCTGAGGTCACTCAGTGGGCGGCAGAGTCCTCACTCTGAGCGCACGTGACCCTAAACTCCCGCCTGCGTTAAAGGATGCAGACAGGGATTTGGCGTATTAGGCGTCGAAATAGTTGCCTCCACGACGCCTTCTTCTACGAGCGGGATCAGCCCTCTCACGTTCCCGCTCGGCAGCTTCCTTCTGAACCATCACGGTCTCACAGAAGGAGACCATTTCCCTCCAGTTCTCCAACTCCGCTAGCATAGACTCAACTACTGCTGTCAGATACAAATCTAGCCCGATCCTAGCGACCAGGACCCGTCTTTCAGAAGCCCACGCAGGGCAATCCACGAACGTATGTTCCCAGAATCTACGCCGCCTCCGCAGTGATGGCAATTTGCCCTGACCTCTCGCCCAATCTTGTTCAGACGTACTGCGTACCTAATATAATTTCAACGGAATGCAGCACCTACGCCTTTTTTCAGGACTAAAAAGTGATCATACGGTATATAACAGTAGTTACCATCTACCAGATCACAAACATTACGTTAAATTTAAATTGCACTAGCTTCTGCTCGGGATTTCGTTGTTCCTTTTTTTTTTTTTTTGCTCGGGTCCTAAGGAATCTAGCGTGATGTTAAATAACCTATAGCCTTCCTCAAGAATTGGGCTATCAAATTCAAAAAGATTTTTGCAAATCCACCTGGTCGTTTCAGAGATGTGCGTATATTATAGTACAAGCTACTGCCCGCGACTTTGGCCGCGTGAAATTTCTTGTTTCCACGTTCCCCAATCCGTTTTCAAGATATTATTAAAAAAGTCGTTTCATACAAAATGTATGAGAAAATTAATTTTCATCATAATTTTTTTTTTCGTGAACTTTTCGCATGTTTTAATAGTTATTCTGCTATTCGGGGCGGAGACAACTCCAACAAATCAAAGATCATAAAAATCGCCGTTCTTGAGTTATAAAAGGTGCAAATAACCCGACTTTGTTTTACATATTTATTTAGATACATCCACATGTAATGCAGTCAAAATGGCCTATGTTTGACCCACGTCAAACATAGGCCATTTTGACTGCATTTCCGTAATCAAATCCTAAGTTAAATAGAAATTCTTAAAAATCGCCGTTCTTGAGTTATAAAAGGTGCAAATAACCCGACTTTGTTTTACATATTTATTTAGATACATGTGGGTCAAACATAGGCCATTTTGACTGCATTTCCGTAATCAAATCCTAAGTTAAATAGAAATTCTATAAAAATCGTTGTTTTTGTAAGACAATCAGTGTTCAAGTCAGCTAGGACCTCAGGAGGAATGTTAAGTGTAAGTATTTAAATATCTGTGTGCGGTAGTTTTTTGAGACTCCTCTAAAAATAGATCTGTTGTATAGCTGTCGTAAGTGACGCGTGACTTGGGTTTAAGTCGTTGGAGTATTTATTGCAATTAGTGTGGTGTACTTTCAATTGGATTGTAGTAGATATTATTTCTTCTTCTTTATTTATCTCTCTCTCTCTTCTTAATCATTCTCTCATACTGCTTAGAATCGTGACTCCGTTTCAAATTGTCAACGGTCTTTCTCCATCCGTTACGATCGGTGGCCTGGTGGAGTGTGGCGCTGATAGTTACCTCCAGTAGGACCACCGTTTTGGACTTCGGTCTCTAGAGGTATTTTGCCCTCTGTCCTGTTACAGACAGACGTTCCATGTTGTTGGTACCTCTTCGAGCAATGTGGCCGAATTATCTCCCGACACATTGCAGGCAGATTGAAGAAAGTTTTTCTGCTTTCTCTAGTTTGAGTTGTTCAAGGATCGAGACATTTGCGTAGTGGGCTGTCCATGGTATCCTTAATAGGCGACGCCAGCACCACATTTCGAAGGCGTCAATTCTTTGCCTACGGGTAGCTTCGATCGTCTAAGTCTCTGTCCCATAGAGAAAGATAGAGAAGACAAGTGTGCGGACCAGATCTTTGAAAAATATTTAATGGAATGTAAATGCAGGTGTTTTACTAAAGTCCTGAAACAGTAGGTAGGTAAGTAGGTAACAGGTTGGCTGATTTGTATTTGTTAATAAATTAAGATATTTTTTTTTCGAAATTAAGATATGTAAGCTGAAAAAATTATAAAATTATGTTTTTTTTTTTTTTCTACAACACATTAGTCGTTCTTTACCTACTGAACATTTAGAAAAGTGTATCGTAACATTCATAACTGATCCTGGATTTAGTTTGCTGTGGAACCAATCATATAAAAATATATTGTAGATTTTATATAGATAACTTTAGCCATCTCTCTAGCTATTCAACTTAAATCCCCGAACAATAAACAGAAATTAAATTTTCCATTAAACTGTAAAACGTATCAGCTGTTCCAAAAAAGTTAATCACCGAAATGGGCCACCGGTGATACACTAAAAAATTAACTCCGAATTTGCTTCTAAATAAATTTTAAATTTCACCCCAAAATTTATGACGTCATCCCGGGTACGCGTTTGTAAAATTGTAATTGTATCTTTTATTTGGGACAAAGAGAACAAAAGGTTTGTAACTATGATTAAATGCTTGGACGTATGTGTCAGTTTTGATTTCAGTTTTGTTTTAATTTAATTGTGTAGTTTTTTTTCGTGCTTGAAGTAGGCTATGACAGCATACTGTATTTTATAGATAGATACAGATTTTTTTTAATTTGTTTCGTGAGAGTAACTAATTATTGTTATGAAAGTTCGATGTGAGTGAATTTATGAGTCCATTTAATTAAAAAAAAAAAAAAAAACATCAGAACAAATTCGCTAAAAAAGCACAGAGGTCAAAATGAAAGTATACGTACTTTGATATATTCTAAAATAATAAGACAAAACAAAAATTGAAAATGCTTTTGTTTAATATACGGCATTATTTACCACCATGATCTAATTTATTTAAACAAGGATCAAAAGACTACTTTCTAAAAGACCAAAAACAATTATATAAGGTGTATCTATTCATACACGAAATATTTTAAGGGGACCATCTATAGGTGGTAAAAAAGCCATAGCAGCAAATTTTTTTTTTTATATGAGTGTTTTATATTTTTACATAATTATTACAATTTTAAAATTGCTTGAAACATTTTGCAAAGGAGTTGCATTTTCCAAAATTTTACTTATTCTATTAATGAGCCGCCCGGACGCGGCGACGGTGGCGGCACAAGCGCGGTGAATTTTGGTAATTAATCATCATATCGAGTATTATTAAATTATTTAATTTTTTAAATAATATATTCAGATAAAAAAAAATCCTTTCCATGGCTTCTTTACCACCTATAATAGGTGTATCTCTTAAAACATTTCATGTTTGAATAGATACACCCTATAAATATATCAAAAGGTCAACTCCTTTTAACTTATCATTGTGTTGGGTCTACGATTAGGTAAATCAACCAACAGAGTTAAGAAACCAATACAACAGCCAGGTACCTAAAAGGTTTCAAATAAAAAATAAAATGAGGTCAGCCCACATGCATACCTACACATGAATATGTATTTCCTTAATGCTATATACTAAACGGGTACCTCATTAACACTTACTCGAATAAAATAAATATGAATTCACTTAATTAAGCTCGTTCATTAACTTATGCGCAGACACAATAAATAACTTTTAGAGCATAATTTTATAGAGCATCATCTCTGAAGCGGGACATGCAAATTGAGAACGTGAAAAATAAAAGATGATAACGTTTTTATAAAGTTCCGACGGACGAGGGACGGCCGTGGTGCGTTTGTGACTTTTATACGCTACGATTCTGAAGTTACACCGTTTTTTATTCTGAAATATTTTGTATAAGATTTCCACTGACGTATGTAGGCGAATATTAAAATTTACTTGTATAAATAGGGTTTTATTCAAACCCTATCTCTCTGGCAAATAGTGAAGCTGAAAGCAGCAGTTTTTTATTCCTGTGCTTTCTAATGAAGTTCAAAATAGCCGATGATTAGGAGCTATAAATATATAGAAATAAATAATAACAATAATAAATCTTATATATAAAATTCTCGTGTCACAATGTTAGTTACCATACTCCTCCGAAACGGCTTGACCGATTTTTATGAAATTATATATGCATATTCAGTAGGTCTGAGAATCGGCTACTCTCTATTATTTTTTTTAAGTTTTAGGTAGGTAGGTAGGTAGGGTAGGGTAGGGTAGGTAGGTAGGTAGGTAGGTAGAAAGGGTAGGGTAGGGTAGGGTAGGGTAGGGTAGAGTAGTGGAATTTATACTATAGCTTTTGACAGAGCGAAGTCTGTCGGGTCAGCTAGTAATTTGTATAATATATGGATTTGAATTATATAGATACTAAATAGTTAAACTCAACTGCGTGACTGACCTCAGCTTGTAACGTAACAAAGCAAGTTGCTTTTAACGACAATCAAAAATGTAATATTTCGCTAAAATACCTAATATGTGTTTTTATTTACGGTTTCTGAATTGAAGTATTTGAAGTTGAGAACTTGTGAAACTCTACTTAAGACTTACTTAAGGCGACAGCTTCAAAGTAGCCCGCGAAATAAAATAAAAACCCTTACGTTTTTACAAAGAAATTTTAAATTTCGCGGGATTTCACCTTAAGTAATGTTAAAGTATAGTTTGACAAGTTCTCAACTTCACATTCTCAATTGTGAATTCAAAAACGGAGTCTCTTTATTCTAAGTACCTACGATGCAATATTTTTAACCTACATCGTGTATTGTAAATGTAATAAAAAAATATGAACATCACCGTCCAGCGAAGAAGCGGCGATGAAAAGGGTGGCAGAGATGATGATAAATAATGCGTTAAATGTGAAAAGCGTCACTTGAGGGTTGGGCGCCGGTGGAATACCAAGTTGAGGTGCTGGACATTTTTAACGACTTGATTACGTGTTGATTATGATATTGTTTTTTTAATCTAGGCATCTTAGAGTTAACCACGAGGGGTTGAGACTCTTTAACCGGACTTTCCTGTGGTTACCTTAAGCTCCTAACAGAAATTAATGCCTCCAGCCAGGGCGTAAAAATTAACTAAACGACTGCACGCTAAGGGCACCCCCTGTGGGGTACGAACCTCGGCATAGGGCAGCGTCAGAGGGAGGATGGCAAAGGACCTTCGGTGGCTGCATGATTATGATGAGACTCACTATGTTTTTATACAAATACCTATGCAAAAAAAAACTATGTAATTTATTTTGAAGAAAAAAAAAATTACACACACACATGTAGGTACACACATATAAGATCATGAACATAATTATTATTATTATGTACATACTTATTCCTTATCTCATACCATCCTCTGCCTTTTAAACTTATTGATGAGTGAAAACACAGTTAAGACTATCGAGATTTATGGTACCTACCTACACTCGAGAAAATTGTGAAGAGTTGGTTAACTATGTGGAAGAAATGTTGAAGAAATTTATTATAACATTAGAAAAATAACGGTTATCATCCTCTCGTTATTTCGATATAAACGTATAATTAACTTCGTTATTTCAAGATAAATACAAAGCAATGTAATTTACATTAAAAAATAACTCCAAAGTGCATTAATTTCAACAATGTTACAATAACTGTTGATATGTTGCCGTTATTTTTCTAATGCTATATAGTATTAGAAATGTTATAAAATTCAATCGTTTGGCCATTTATAAACTGCTGCACACAAACCATTACAATCAAATCATTAAAACATCAAGAAATAAATAGGTCTTACTTTAAATGGCGAAAAGAAAAAACCAAACGCTATTCTAAAACCGGTGACTTTCTATACTCCAACAAATCTTTCACCCGAATTGCTACTAAGACCCGTGAAAATAGCTATAACTAATTCGTTAATTACCCTCGATTTTCACACACTGCGCTAAATTACGCTTTGATACTAACGTGAAAAATGGCCGAAGATTTCGCTACTGAAAAAAAAATCTACGTCCCCAGTAAGCCGGCAAGACGCATAGCCCTGGACGTGTCTACCAAGGTAATTAGTGGAGATACTAATTTACATTTGTATTCAAAATTCGAGCGCTCTCTCGCGCCATTCCTCGTCTGTTTATTCTCATCTCTTTTTTTTTGTAAAACGTACCGCATTGCTGTGTTTTTCGCGTAAAAATTACGCGGCTCTCCCTAACAAATGTTTCGGGGACATTGTCTAGCAAACAGTGGCCGGTAAACAACTTAAAATGTAATAAATAGATCTTTGTGTGACTGTTGTGTGTTTGTTATCATATCAATTTAGAAAAGAAAACATTTATTTTTATTTTCGTTTTCAAATTGTCTTTAAGCTCTGACAACTTCATGTATTTTTGCTACAATTAAATAATGAATTAGACACAGAAAAAAAACATTAAGGGGGATGCGATATGGTAGTCCGCGAAATTCAGATTATTTTAGTTTTTTGCAATTTGCTGGTCAGCGTCAGGTTGTACGTCGATTAAAATATGATGATTTTTATGATTTTCTATAAATAAATAAATAAATATTCAATCGCAACTGCAAAAAACGTAAGAAAATTTGAATTTTGTGAGATTCCCTGACGCAGATATATGCCAGTGACCTTGAGTTAGCTTGCGTGTTCTGTACTGATCTCACGCAACGCTTCGTACGTCCAGCCAGTAATAGGACTCGCCCATCCAGGAGCGCTGTCCCAAAAAAGACTCATTATTAATTTATTATACACTAGCTTTTACCCGCAGCTCCGCCCACGTTGATGTCGGTTATCGCGTAAAAAAATAGCCTATGTCCTCCATATCCCAGGCTATATCTCTGCCAAATTTCATGACGATCGGTACAGCTGTTTAGGCGTTAAAACGTAACATACAGACAGACAGAGAGACAGACAGAGTTACTTTCACATTTATAATATTAGTATGGATATAACAAAAGGTATTTTAACAAAACACGTATACTAAAAGATCAATACTTATATTATCTTTAAAAAGGTTGAAGGTTTCAGAAAAATACGCTAGATAGATTTTGCGTGATTCTCAATATTTTATCCGCGTACATAACTTTACAAATTGATTTCACTATGTAATATAAACATAATCTAACCTATTCATATATTAAGTTATTAAGAAAATGCTTTAATTTAAATATTTTTTTTTCCAAATCATTAACACTGCTCGTTTAGATGTGATCTTCAGTTTAAAATAATTAAAAGTCGGTTATATTCGCCTTAAGGCGTTTTCTTCTTTTTTTTTGTTTATAACTGCACATTGTACTCATTAGGATCAAATTAAAACAACCATCGACACTTGAATACTATGGCTACCTATACTCCATTTGAATTAACATTACATATTTAAGTAAACCTTTTTTACAGTCCGTTCAACCGATTTTGACTTCTATTTCGTTGGTGCCATGACAAATGGCAGCTGCAGTAAACAGTTGGTATTGTAACCACTTTTTTGCTTTTAATGCCATCCTTATGCCTACGGAATAGAAGTCAAAATCGGTTAAACGGACTGAAAAAAAGGTTCCTTTAAAGGTCTAATCTTATATCAAATGGAGTATCAGTAATTTATTTCTTTATTTTTCAATAAAAGTGATACCCACTAAAAATACCTACTATAATGTTATTGTTTTGCAGACACTGAAAAAAAAGTACTGGCAGTAGTCGATAAACCTTGTACTTAGCCATATGATAATATGGCTAAGTACAAGTGACACAGTTATGTAGGTTGAGACAAATCTAACAAGCAACATTAAGAGCGGTACGGTCCCTAAGCCGACAGTAAAAGTTCCTTAGTCATTAGGGCGACGAAGGGACTTTCTAGAGAATGGGCAGCAGCATTCTCTATGCATTTTATCACCATACTGCGATCGCCAACCCGCCTGGCGTCTGCGTGGCGATTATGGCAAACCCTCCCAATTGGGGGAGGCCTTTGTCCAGCAGTGGACATCTTTCGGCTGTAATGATGATGATGATGACTACGGTCCACTAGCGCCACTCCTTTAAAAAAATATTATCTCGTGATTGAGAAGGAATGATGAAAATCGGCTCATCAGCGACTTCGGTAAGTGTGTCTAGAATTTTCTAATACCTTCTATAACGTTTCATATTGAGACACGAAACAAAAAAAATCGATCTAAAGAAAAGCGGTTAAAATATCTACATGATGAGACGTTGTAACAGAGAAAACTCATGTCAAGCCTGTCGGTTTAACCCGTTCGCTGCAACTGGGCGAACCGTTGAGGTGAATTTAAATATACCGGTCACATTAACAATTCCGCACATTTACTTATTTTTAGTCTTCATACGGTCCGTGACTAGGCAGTCGCGTCCCAGTGTTTTTCCTACGTCATTTAGAATGATGAACACGAACGGTGCCCGAAGATAGTTACATTTCACTGTTATTTATGCTTGTTTACATGTGTTACTTGTCAAATATTCACAAGGAATATTTTAGTGTTGAAAGTTTAATGTAGGGAGATTTGCGGGTTAAATGCGAAATTAATCAACATGGAGTTGGTCCTTACTACTCTGTTATACAGCTGCACAGCTACTTCCTCAGTAATTTACCTGCAATGGAAACTTATGCTTATTCTGATCTTTACCTTTGTCCGCCAAAATCCGTGATAGTCTTCTAGTTTTTCAAACCTTCGATCTCAGTAGACATTGTAGATCCATTCACACATACATTGTGGTTGTACATTATTTTCGTCATTTAGAATGATAAACACGAACGGTGCCCGAGGATAGTTAAATTTCACTATTATTTATTCTTGTTTACATGTGCAACTTCTCAAATATTCACAAGGAATATTTTAGTGTTGAAAATTTCATATAGGGAGATTTGTGGGCTAAATGCGAAATTTATCAACATGGAGTTGGTCCTTACATGTGCATAGCTAATTCCTCAGTACCTTACTGCAATGGAAACTTACGCTTATTCTGCTCTTTATCTTTTTCCGCCAAAATCCGTGATTATCTTCGAGTTTTTCAAACCTTCCATCTCAGTAAACATTTTAGATCCATTCACACAGATATTGTGGTTGTACATTATTATCGAATGTTAAAAATAAAGAGTCTGTTTCCTTTTAGGTTTTGTTTAATTTATTAATAAATCTCTTTAGCACTGGAAAAGTCTATGAAGTCCAAAGTATTGAACATATGGTATGGAATTCAAAACCTAAAATGTAACCTTTTTTTGGGTTTGAAATTATCAAAGAACTCTCGCTCTGGGTGGAGCGGGAGGGCATGTCAGACTTTTACTGACTAAAACCCACCCGTGTTCCTTCAGTTGTCTACGTGCCAGGGCCACGGTATCCCTTTCGGACAAACCCGCAACCCTGGCCGGCAACGTTTCTAGCGGACCTAGGTTCTTTCGTGAAAAAGACCCAACAAAAAACTCAGCCTTTTTGAATAAAGTACCCATCAATACACTCCACCACGTAACACATTAAAATAATCACATTAAACAACAAATGGATATCCACAACACAGTTCCATTAAACAACAGATTTTAATCATAAACTAAAACACTACAAAACAATATTAGCGTTGCATACAGTCGTTAATGAAAACATGTTGTTTTTGAAGCAGCTTAATAAGCGAGACATGAATAACGATCACACTCATGCGCATTACAACACAATAATAAATGTTCGAAAATAATACGGAACGCACCATTAATGGGAGCACGCAAAATCCATTTGGCGTTTTCATTTCAATTTTATTTAATTAAGGCTTATGCGGCGGTCCCGGCCGTAATGCCATATTTGGGTATTGTTATTGAGTAGTTTTGGGATTTTCAAATTTCAATTATACACTATATTTTGAGTTATTGGGTGTGGCGTGGATTTGTGGGGTTGAGTTGAAGAAGTACCTATTTATTGGTGCTAAATGAGTAGAGCCATCATAATCTATGCTATTTTTTTGTGGGATTGAATTGAGGAACACAGATAACAGGTTTCCCCATTAATTCCCGTAAAAGGCGACTAAAGGACTTACTAGAGAATGGGCAGCAGCGTTCTCTATGCATTTTAACACCATACTGCGATAACCAACAGGCCTGCCAAGCGTGGCGATTATATAAAATTCACCCCCTTTTGGGGGAGGCCATTGTCCAGCAGTAGACGTCTTTCGGCTGAAATGATGATGATGATAATAACAGGTTAGGCAGATATGTACTTAAAGTAGGTAGGTACTTACATCCACATTTCGCCAGATATGTTTAAGTCCCATGTAATATGGGGCGAGTCTTATGCCATCACCTGGGCATAGATCCAGTCCTCGGTCTGCTACTGAGATATTCTAGATGGAAAAACCCAATAATACTGCGAACCAGGGCCTCATGCTCAGCAGTAGCGCTAGTCTCCACTAGACTAACGAGGTAGTCAAGTTGAGTTAAGGAAGTATCAACTTATTGGTGCTAAATGAGTAGAGCTATTATTATGTACGCAATGTTCACAGCAACACATTTGAGCCTTTAGTAGACTGTAGGTTGACAGTCTTACCAAGGGGTATCGTGTTACCCAGTAACCGAGTTGTAGAAGTCAGATACGAGTAGACAGTCTCCAATTGAACGAAACAAAATTTAAATCTTATATAAAACGCACGCTATGCAGCCAAGCATATTATAAGTTCGGGGATTACATCGCTGACAAAAATGCTTGGCTCAATGCTGGTCCTGCTCCATAAGGGCGCATCAACTAATTGATTAGCATTTGAAAATATTATTGGAGCTGCTGAAGATTGTAAGACTATCTTTGCATTGTATAAACTCAATCTCCTTGAATTATATAATTGCATAGGAAAGGTGTGAGTACTACGAGGGCTGCACTAAAAGTATCGGGAATGGAATATTTCCACTGTTCCTGTCATATTAAAATCTTTTTAATTGAAAACTCCTTGGTTTTAAAAATCGAATACCATTTATTTATTTAAAAAAAGATTCTCGGTCTTGTCACAAGGTTTTGTCAAACTTGTTTAGTCGTTGAGAAAATAGAATTGACTCGAGAAAATTCAAGAGTGATGATTTATTATGACTTTCGAAGTGGTTTAACACAAAAACAGTGTGTTGACCGGATGATTTCTGCATTTGGTGATGAAGCCCCATCCAAAACCACAATTTATCGCTGGTTTGCTGAATTTCAACGTGGACGTGTCAAGCTCAGTGATGATCCCCGTCAAGGTCGTCCAAAAACTGCAGTCACCCAAGAAAACGTTGATGCTGTGCGTAAGCTGATTAAGGAAGATCGATATGTGACATACCGCGAAATTCAGGCAACTTTAGACATTGGCATGAGTCAAATACAAATAATCTTGCATGAACAATTAGGTGTAAAAAAGTTGTATTCCCGATGGATACCGCATTCGCTCTGTGAAGAGCAAAAAGCGGCTCGCGTTACTTGGTGCGTCAGAACTCTCGAAAGATTCCACGCAGGATCCTCAAATCCTGTATACAACATCGTATGAGGTGACGAATCCTGGATATATGCGTACAAACCCGAAACAAAAAACCAGTCACGAGTTTGGGTGTTCGAAAATGAGTTAAAGCCAACAAAAATTGTTCGTTCACGGAGTGTTGCAAAAAAAATGGTGGCCACGTTTGTCGCCAAAACCGGCCATGTTACGACTATTCCTCTTGAGGGACAAAGAACGTTTAATGCAGAATGGTATGCTAGCATTTGTTTGCCACAGGTCGTTTCTGAACTCCGTAAAGAGAACTGCAACCGCCGCATCATCCTCCATCGCGACAATGCGAGTTCTCACACCGCGCACAGAACAAAAGAGATTTTAGAGCAAGAAAACATAGAATTATTAGACCATCCGCCGTACAGCCCCAACCTAAGCCCTAATGATTTCTATACTTTCCCTAAAATAAAGAATAAATTGCGTGGACAGAGATTTTCATCACCTGAGGAAGCTGTGGACGCCTACAAAACGGCCATTTTGGAGACCCCAACTTCCGAATGGAATGGGTGCTTCAATGATTGGTTCCATCGTATGGAAAAATGTGTCAAATTTCGCGGAGAATACTTCGAAAAGCAATAAATACATTTTTAAATAGTAATGTTGTGTCTCTTCCTTGATTCCCGAAATGTTCAGTGCCGCCCTCGTATGTACTATAGAGCTACCATTTACCGGGTAATATGTCTTTAATTTCTACTCAAACTCAAAGCATTTATTTCAAATAAACCAATTACAGGCACTTTTGAGTTGCCAAGGGGTCGGTCAGACAGAAAGATGAAGCTAATTGCCCATTCCAAAGCTTAGGTTCCTATGGAGAAGAACGGGCAAGAAACTCCACGGACACTCTTTTAAAACAAAATATAGGTTACATCATTCATGTTGAAGTTATACATGTGAGAACAACGTAGAAAGACGTGCACGTTAGAAGTGTCCGTAATAATAACAATTCAAAAATTAAAATAAGCCATGGCAGCTAAGAGCTAGATGACCATAGTCCCAACTGACGGCGCCTTACTAAGTAGGTCTTATGTAGATAGGTAAGTAGGGAAAGCTCTAACATTCCTTGTATGCGTCAGAATAATTAGTAAAGCGCTTAGTAACAGGTAAGAACACCGTGTTAGCATAAGTGAATGTTGTGTAAATACGACCTACTGATGTTAACAAGATGTGCATCTTGGGGCACTTAGGTTTGTGTTACCTAGATAAAGACGAAGAATTCCACGGTAAGGTAATTGTTTAGTTCTGACTAATTGGATGTCGGTGTAGACTCTTAAATTAGGTGATGATCAAATAAAAATAAATTCTGTAGCTATTCTAATATGAGTTGCTAGGGAGCCATCATACCCTTCCATTTGCAATATGTTTTAATCGCGACCGCTATTGGAACAACTCCCATACAAACTTGCTCGTTGTCCTTCGGGATAAACAGAAAACCTATAGAGTAAATTAAAAAAAAATTGTTGAATGGGTAAAAATAAAACAGAATGCATATACGGTATAGCTCTAATAATCCTTCCATATCCTATGGGCACGTCTTCCCTACCATTATCGTGCCCCCCAGTCTACTCCTTGATGTGAAATGGCCAATGTAGACTAATGAAACATGAGGCTCCAAGGGCTAGTGTGAATCTTTGGGTTCAATCAAGTAATCGAGTCTAGTTAAATCATGCTGGGGTCGGTGCATTTCATTCATTCATTCATTCATAGTTGAATGGACAAAAATAAAACAACAACAGCTTCACCTGCTTCTCCCGTTATTTCTCTTGACAGGCTCAAAACACTGAGCCTAGTGTAAGCATTAGGACGTCTTTTAAGAAACCTGCCATGGTGTCAAGACATACCTTTCGTAGACTCATACCTAAACTACTTCTTACAAATCGATTCAGCTTAGAAAAATACACCATCTACTCTACTACCCCGAAGAACTAAGAAGATACAACTACAACTTCGCAAAGTGGGGCTATCTCGACAGTACGGCAGCAGGGTGTGGATGTGGAACCGATTCCACCACCACTACCACAACCACGTGCCAACTCCTATCCTGCCCTCTGTGCCCCAAAAAATGCAGCCATAGCGACTTCTGCCCGGAGTATTCCTGTTTGAGCACCTATTTTTCTACACCAAAGGTATTCCCATTTGAGAATACCTTTGATGTTCAATGCATAGGTGCTCAAACGGGAACACTTCCTCTTTCACTGACGATGCCGTGGAAGTGGCCAAATTTTTCCATCATACGACGAAGAAGAAGAAAAAAATAAAACATCAAATTAAAACATCAAAATATAGCATCTAAATATTATTCCAAACGATCAATGAAGAAATATGTATATTTATACAATACCAACATTAGAACAGACCGCCACATTCCTTCCTGCAACTGTCATAAAAGGTGACTAAGACATTCTAGAAAGGATAATGCCTTATTAAGGATAGCAATTGACTATTTATACCTGACAGTATTAATGTCCAATACCAATGTGCTATAAATAACTGTCTTTTCCTTAGTGTGTAATTGATATGGCAATATTTTGAGAATGATTTCTTATGTGGCCTTCGGTATTGGAGATTAATTTAGTGGCGATATCATCTTCATCATCTTCTTGTTCATTTTCTTAAACATAACTAACGTATTGTGGGTGTGCTATAGGTACTATGACGGTCACGGACATCTGACCACTTTGAAAACAATACCCCGTGTACACGATGACCACAATCTATTTACCGCCCATTTTGCGACGACAAAAAAAAACAGGGCAGTCTTTGGGAACTGCCGATAGAAGTGAAAACTAAAGTAACTTGAAAGCGTTCGGTGACGATGACGCGAGTTCCATGATTATTGTTCACCCAAAAAGAGCTCAATGCGCCTAAAGAAGTTTTCACTTCAAAAATAAAAATTGGCAGTCTTAAGGACTGCCCACAGAAGTGAAAACACAAAACTTTGGAATAACTGTTATTTTATACATACCTAGGTATAGCTCATGGAAAGCATTCGGTGACGATGACGCGAGTTCCATGATTTTTGTTTAGCCAAAAAGTGCTCAACGCGCCTACAGAAGTTTTCACTTCAATATCATCCCCACTTTACGTGTAGGGGACGTACCTGAGAAAAAGGAGCCTGAGATTTTTTTTTTACTTTTGTTAAAAAAAAATCTCAGGCTCTGTTACAATGATCACAAATGTCTGGCCACCTCGGCTGGTTTTTTTAAGGTATTTTTTTTTTTTTCATTAACAGATACAAGGCGATGCGCGATGCATTGGTTGATGAGCGTAGGTAAGCGTTACTATAGCGGCTGAGCGCTGCGAGCAGGAATAGTCCTTACGGTGGTCAGATGTCCGTGGCCGCCATAGTACCTATAGCACACCCACCTCTGCCTAAGCTTTTGGGAATTACAGGCGTAATGATGTTTGTACGTTATGCTATATAATTTTCTACATATAAAATCAAATCACATACCTATGTTTATTTACCCACCCTATTCGATAAGACCTTATTATATTTACCACTAGCTGCAGCCCGTGACTTCGCCCGAGTTGCTTTTTCTAAAATAAATGTTACCTAAAGTTACTCCTTATAACAATTATAACTATCTGCCAGTGCAAGTCCCGTCAAAATCAGTCCAGCCGTTTCGGAGATTAGCCGGAACAAACAGACAGACTGGCCAGAGAGACAAAAATTAAAAAAAAATGTTTTTTTTTTGTTTTAAGTAGGTACCGTATATACTTTCATAATATTCATTTAGTAAAAGCTGTTATTTTGACATAACAAAAAGACACTTCAATTTTTTTATGTATATAGAAAAATAGGATGGGTTCGGCCAAACATAGCAGCACAATCAACAAGAACCTAGCACTACTGCTTTTCTGTGCTGTGATTGGTTTCGACAACGCAGTTTCTACCTCTAAAGTTGCCGATTTTCATAAAATTCCCATTTTATTTATTGCATAACCGGATATCGGATTAACAGCACACGATCAGCCAAACCGCGCAGTTTATTTTAAGCGTGACACCGTACAATAGCCTGACGTCACCGAAGGCGCTTGAGTAAAATCCTGTTAATTAGCAGTCGCGAAGCAAACCACCAGAGACGTGACCGATCGCCTATCAATATCAATCGGAAATCTAAATCTAACACACTATACCTACCGCAGACTAGGGAAGTGTTGGCGTTTGATAACCATCACTGATTGATGGATAAGTAGTAACTATAGTAAGGTTATGAGTCAATAAATAGTTTTTTGACAAATTATGCGCCTGATAGTCGACAAGGTTTGCATTTTGTGCGGTGATTTGTGGTGTGAATTAAGTGATCGGCTGTTGTTTTGATAATAAATGCTGATTGTTTTGTCTAACATCACTTTTGTACCTACGCTAGCGTTTGATTGAATTGTCTTCCCGCACCTTTTGATGTGATTTATAGGCCTTACGACTTGTATCAATGAGAAACACTTTAGGAAAACATTTTTCCTCATCCAAATTATGAGTTTATGGTTCATTCAGACAGTCCAGAAAGGATACAACAAGAATTCCTTTCATATCTTTAACGTTTTCAATTACAATAGGGACGTATCTTGGGTAAAAAAAAAATCTGGTTAGTCCCTCAGTCAGATAATAAAAAATATTAGACACAAAAATTACTTTGATAAAGGACTGGTTACGTCACAATTCTAACAACCTACGTATAAAATCTAGCGAACAGTGACCTCAAGCCGTAATTTTTTGATTACGTAAAAAATACGTGTCCAATATTTTTTTTTTTTTTTTTTGTCAACACCAATTACCTCTCTCTAACGTTTCATCCTGCTGCAACAATTTTCTACATCACAAGCCCCAAACAAAATAGCCCAACGATGTTTGACATCACCAAAACATTCACCACACATCTCTCATCCTCCGCACCCCTATCCATACGCGAGTTTATCGCACTATTATTAAGGAATTCCACCTAGCACATCATGAGGACATGACACATCGACAAATTGATATTCAGTAGCGAGTGTCCATACAAAAAACGTGTTGTTATTCAATCCATGGACAGTTAGAAGGAGGATGATTGACAACACATTAGGAAGGCTTGAGCTTTGTATTTGCTAAGCAGATCAGTTTGCTTGTCATGTTGATTTGTTCGTTTGCGGAATAATTATTATGGTGTACTGGATGTTGATGGATCGTTTACTGTGTTTTGGGATCTATAAACACATGTTTGGTCATGTTTTAGCTAAGGTTTTCCGAGTATAACACGCCCATTAGCTATAGTCATATAGGATATGAACATAAACGGACTTACATTCATTGCATTCATTGTCGAAACAGACTTTGCGGCCGCATTGTTCCAAATAGGAATAATTATGGAGAATCTACACCCCTCCATGTTCTTGGCTTTGCTTTTTTGCAAACATTAAAAATTTTCTTTTTCAGATAACTAAAAAGTGGAAATGACTACACCAAATTCTATTTATCTATCTAGCCTGTATTGACCAAGGGGCAAGGCCTCCCTCTTATTTTTCCAGAAATATGGGATATGCTTTATTGTACACTAAAATTGTAACAGAGCTCATTTGTACAAAACCATACTTTTGTTTTTGGCGACTCCTACCGCTTGACTCCTACCGAAACGACTGGCCCACATTAGGGCCAGTCGTTTCGGTAGGAGTCAAGCTCAGTCACAAAAATGCTCAGTACCTACTATTATTATTCAGTTCTTCGATCAAAGATAAAGGTGATGAATCTTAAAGCGATCCCAAGGTCATGTGTAACTTAAAAACTGTTTTGTATGTGCATGCTGTAAAGCGGTTTTCGCTTACGTGTTGACCAGAACTTTAAGTGTTGCCGACATGACGTGATTTGGCAACGCTTAACGATTAAGTTTTAATGTGGCTATGGTGTCAGATGTAATTTGTTGGTTTTAAAAATAGCTCTTGGGTTTTAGTTTCTTCTTATTTTTTTCAGGCATTGTTGCCAGGGTCTACTTAATGATAGACATTTGGTGTTCTTCTTCATCTAGAGCGAGAAAAATAATACCTGCTAAGTTCAAAATGGAGTCTTCTGTCAAAATATGAAGGTAAGGAACTTCGATCTTATTCTGCTACTCCGGTGTTCTTTTTAAAGTGCTTTCGAAAATAAAGACCACGTCAAATAAAAAAATGTTCCTTTTAAATTAGCACATAAAGACCATTTATTATTGTTTCCATTTCAAAAAACCGCACTGTATGCAATATTACCTTTAATTTTTAACATGCATCGTTAATACTTAAAACGTTTATTGTACCTTTGAAATATAATGGAAAATTATGAAGAATTTCTTTCGCGTCACCTCAAGTTAGCGGGTGGTAATACCGATACAATATCTGTGAATAATCAGGTCTTACATCTTAACAACTTTAGCTATGCACCCAACTAATACCAATCTCAGAACGATCATCTTTATGGATTCAGAAATAGGGTGTAAATTATATAGAGCAGTGGTTTTGGAGGTGTAAAGTTATATTTGTATGTTATTGTAGTGAAATGAACAGTAATTTATCGTCGTCTTTGCAAGGTAATTGCGTAAATCATGCATTTATGACAGGCGGCCACAAGCGGCTTTGTCTACCCTCATACCCGCAGGACCAAGCAGTTTTATTGTCACTAACGTAAACAAGAGTTAGGCGCATTGTTTGAAGTTTAAAAAGTAGTTTAGTACCTACACCTTTCCAGTTTCGGTGTGAAGTTAGAATTCACGTGGGTTTTGTTTCTTTTCAAATTAGCAGTAGTTTCGTTTTTTGGAGCTTTTGAATTGCTACAATTATTTCAAAATGCTCTAGCGCATTTTTAATGCAATCAACAACTTTATTGTATTGGTTATTTTTTTCTTCTCAATTGAATTAAGAATTGAACATTCTTAAACGATTGAAGTGATTGTTAACACCTCAGAAACTCTACCGGGACAGATAATTTGCAATATTTTCATCTAGCGCAGGTTGACTACCCCGTTGTTCTCGTGGTCGCAAGCGCGACTGCTAAACGTGATGGGTCCTAGGTTTGATTCTCAGATCGGGCAAAGTGTTATTGAGTTTTTCCATTAGGAATTTCAAACAGCCCGGAGTTTCGAAGTTGGCGGTGTGATACCTCCGTGCCTCGGAAAGAACTTAACATTACCGCTAAAAGGAGTCGTTTTGACCAAACTCCTACTTTTCGGGGTACATCTGTTCCTGTAACTGATCGGCTCGAGCTCCTAGGCATGGAGTTGACATCTGGTCTCAACTTCGTCTCCACCATGGAGTACAAGGCTCAAACTGCGGCCATGAAACTGGGCGTCCTAAATAGGGTGAAGTGACACTTTACGCCTGGACAGCTTTTAACCCTTTACAAAGCACAAGTCCGTTCCTGCATGGAGTATTGCAGCCACCTTTGGGATGGCTCAACGAAGTACCAACTTGCTGCGGGCTCATTGGCGACGTAAATCTGGTGGATGCCAAGCTTCACAGCTTGGCTCATCGCCGCAACGTTGCCTGCTTGTCGATCTTCTACAGATCGTACTTCGGCGAGTGTGCCCATGAACTCCACGACCTCATTCCACCGGCCCCCTTCTACCATCGGACATTTAGACGCACTGCAAGTTTCCACCCCTACCTAGTTGATATTCCACCAAGCGTTTTTCAAACGTCTTTTATAATGCGTAAACTCATCGTAAAAAAGCACGTTATGCCGTTGGCCCCGCGCCTGATCTCTCTGGTCGTATTGGTTTGGCATCCCATCAGACTACAAGAGTGAGGGAACAGAGAGTGCACCTGTGTCTTCGCACACACTTGTGCACTATAATATCTCCCGCGCCGATAGCTGGTCTCCGATTAAATTGGTCGTCATGGCCGAAATTCGGTTTGGAGAACTATTATTATCTATCGCAGCTTTGATTGCCTTTGCCTTTTAAGGTAATATGTATTTTCATCTGACAGATTAGCTCGATACCAAAAACTTTCAGTCGCTTTTTATATACTTTTAATTCCCAATACAGTCTGAAAAAAGGTTGTAACTCAACAACAAAACAATCCAAGAGGACTTCATTTATCAGTATAAAACGTCAGAACCATAGATCCAGTTCAACTTGTAACAATCTATTAACAAATAAACCATAAAATCATATCGAAGCTAAAGACTTAATTAGCGGTCGCGGCGGGGCACTGCGCACACGCGGCTATCTTATCTCGACTGCGCACGATTTGAACGACAACGAACCCTGTTTATGAAAATGCGGGGGTACCTATGGCCGTATGGCGCCTAGGCCTTAGTCGTCGGCCATTTATATTGTGTTGCCTAATGGTGGAGTGGAAGTGAATTGTTTGTTTGCGTTTGTATGACAGAATGGTTTTGTGGAATTAAATTTATGTAGTTAGGTACTTAGGTCTCGTACATTGATTATGTTGACCAGTGTTGGTGATTTAGTTTGAATATTTTGCATACTTGTGTTGCGTGTAAAGTAACATGGTTTTAGGAAAGGACACACAGTTGAGTGTGTTGTATTGTTTTCTGAAGTTTTGTACAGAAATACTTTTTCTACATACCTAAAGCCTTATCTAAATGCTACGCTACTGTAATTATAAACTGAGTGTAGCTATAACGGAAAATATTTCAAAGATGCGTGTAACTGTTGAAAATGTTCACAAATATAGGCTTCTGTTAGAGATAACAGAAGCCTATATTTGTGAACATTTTCGAGCTAAATATGGAAGGATATACATCTAATTTGGAATCTGTTTACTTGGTAGAAACAAGCCGCTTCCTACATAACTTATTGAAACCGTACAGTAGCAAAATACAGAAGTAATTTCTCAAGCAGTTAATATTGCTATTTAATGCAAAAGGTTCGTAAAAAGGAGGATATACGAGTATAGCCTGAAGTAAAAACTTTACACTTTTGCATCAATATTTCCGAATATAAATATTAATAATCTCTTCCATATTGTCTTTATTTCCTCGTGATCGAGCCCCGACTGTGCAGGAGTTGCCGTGCCTGATATTGTAGACAGAAGGATTTATGTTCCTACTACACGTACTTGAATATTATTATAATAATATTTTTAGTGTACACACGTATTTGAATCACACTGTTGGATTTACTAAGGAGTGGAGATTTGTTTTGAATATTTATGCTGATTTGAATTTTAACTAGATTTATTTGATTATTATTAATTAAGAGGCTGCACACCATTTCTGACATTTCAGCTTGAATAATTAAGGCTGATAAAAGACTAGTCTAAATGTGACATCTTATTGAGGCTCAACTTGGTTCTTAGGGAACTAACTACTGGAATTAGTTTTAGAATCTAGAAAAGTCCCTCAAAACTATCTTTAAAAATCATCCCTAAACAATCATCAGCAGCTTTTACAAAATACCTTTAAAAAAACTTTAAACTAAGCGGAACCCACGCACAAGACTTAGGTTACCAGATACCACCTAGATAACAGCGTACATAGCTCGCTAGGTATCGCTCGGATCGCGGGTGGCGAGCTGCCTCCAGCTAATTAAGATAACTCAATATGTCCACTGACCGCGAAATATGGCGGCGCGCACGCAGATAGCTGTGTGTGCAGATTTTGCGCGGCAAATTGTTGTATGACATGCACTGGATGTATGAATAATAAGAGTTATGTGCTGAAGGATAATGTCGTAATCTTCATTCGACTCGGGTTGAGATGTTTGTGAAGATTTGTGCAGGACTTGGCTAGTTCTGTACTGAGTCTTTGTTGTTTTGTTTTAACAGTACTGTGAAGGGTCAATTTACGAACCAATTACTTACAACTATTGCCTACACAATGTGTGATTGTGTGGCATCGTGTGGTGCCGGACGTAAAGAATAGCATTACCTTATTTCCTCCCGTGGGTGTCGTAAAAGGCGACTAAGGGAGTGGGCAGCAGCGTTTTTTATGCATTTTTAACACCATACTGCGATCGCCAACCCGCCTGCCGAGCGTGGCGATTATGGCAAACCCCCCCAATTGGAGGAGGCTTATGTCCAGCAGTGGACATCTTTCGGCTGAAATGATGATGATGGTGATTGCCTACACGGGTTTTAAAGACGTGAAAATAATTAACCTTAAAAATCTTAACACAATTAAATACCTTTGTCAGGTCCTTTTAAAAGCCAAAAATATGAAATAATAAAATGTCAGATCTGACATATTTCTGGATTCTGAAAGGACTTGATATACTTCAGGTGTTGATAGTGTACAATGGTGTTAAGGTTTTTAAGGTTAATGAATTCTTGCTCTTAAACCGTTGCGTTGTCTTCTTCGGGAAAATAGTTCGAAACAACATATTTTCACCTTTTTATCTTTTATATTTTCCAAACTGCCTCCTGAACAGTCAACTTCATACTAACAATCTAGGTACATACCTAAAAAGCCCCCTTAGCTTTAACCAATCAAACCTCAAACCCTACTACTTATCGAGGTCAAATCCTTATAGGTACGAACCTCCTTGCAAATTTTCCTCATACAATATCTTACACACAACATACTTGCCTTTAATATATCTCCCTTAAGACTAGAATCAAGTCAAGCTAGGGTCATATAACCTAAACAAAAGCAGCAAGAAAATGCCTTATTAAACCAGTACCAAAATCCGATATCAGGCTTCCAAGAGGCGACCCAGCTAATAAAGTGAGTAGTCTCACGTTGCTAATTAGCCCGTTAATTATAAGCCTTTCACGGGAGCCTTAATTTCTGCATAAAACACTATCCGAAGCCGCCCTTAATTTTTGAAGGGATTCGGTTACTTGTATCCGTTTGCTTTGTTTATTTTAATTTTAGGGCTTTTGCTGTTATAGATGACCTAGTGGACATTTTGGGTGGAAAGAGTAATTTTTTTGTTACTTCTTTTGAAGAGAAAACTTCTTTAGCCGCGCTGAACGAGTTTTGGCTGGGGGAAAACTTATGGGTTTGCGTCACTGAAATGTGCGACATGCTCCTGACGTGTTATGTTAGACTGTCAGTTATTCCAAAGTGTTGAGTTTTCACTTCTGTCAGTAGTTCTATGACTGCCTATTTTTTATTATTGATTGGGCCTGCTCTTGAATTCGATCACGCCTGATGGGAAGTTATGGATGAAGCCTTTGATGGAACGAAGGTGCCCCGAAGATGCCTGACGAGTTATAATTATGTAGAAGAGAAAACAGACGCTGGCAGAGTTTAGAGATTTTTGACATTTATATTTTACTGTCATGTCTTAAATTGTGATGAATTTAGTATGTTGCCTAATAGAATAAGTGACTGGTATTCAAAACAGCTATTCTTTAAAAAAAAAAACAGCTTTCTTCGTCGCGTGTTTGAAAAAATCATGAGTGCTTTGTGCAAAACCGAATTTAATTTTCCAATCATTTTGAATAGGTATTGTTCAATAAGTGACTAGATTCTCAAATCAAGCCAGGAAGTGTGTTTTAGGCTTGAACATGTAAAGTATTACTTAGGTATTCATTGCACAAATTTTGCAGTTGCTCAAAACTATCCATCAAACTACGTGTCTGCGATGTCCAATAAATTATCGCTCATATCCTACATCAATATGATTTACGTTTATATGCTTCGTATAAATCTATTATTAAACAAATTCAAGCTTAATTTAGTACATAGTAAGACGATCCCAAGATTGCTGACGAAAGTTCTAATAAGGCACCGATAATTGACTCCGAAAGAGGCGTAAGTACAATGCCTAATTCGGGAGGTACAAGTAATACCCCAAGAGGACGCAGAGTACGGTTGAGCAAATAGCTAAATAATAGGAGTCCCTCAGCAGGTGGACTGGAGTCATTACTCTTGCGGTAATCCGCCGAATACACCCTGATTTATAGGGTACCGCAGACGGACCACCAAATTTAGGTGTTTTATAAAAAATGGAGCTTAGTTTCTTGAGTTATAAATAATGTTAGAAATCCCTAACGGGAATGGGGCTTCGTAAGTGTACGACGCGATATGTTTCTTTCCAAATAGTTCCGTATACTTATGACTAAAATTATACATGGTTTTATGTGAGTTGCATTATGTTCTTTTATATTTAGAACTTTAGTACTAACTAAGTAATTGAATTTGTGCGATTTATAAAACACGAACTGCAATAAAGACAAGTTTCCTCAACAATTTGCACAAGTCTTCTTTAAGATGAAGAAGTATTAACCAGCTGATGTCCAATATAGTTTCAGGAATCCTTTATATTTGTAATACCTTTAGGTACTCATAGCAACCATGTATCATTTACATTACACCTACATAATAAGACAGGTTAATGATTATGTCTACACATTTATGTAAATGCATCCTATAAACCATGTAATATGCTATTCCTAAACATGAAAACATTATTCTAACGACTTGTTTGTAACCAATTTATATGAACTTAAATCAAATACTCTCCACAAGAATACGTCTCTAAATAATCCCCCGAAACTTAAAATATGTGCACAACATTTTTAATACATGTAGATGTATGTAGTAAATAAATAAGGTCTAAAATAGCGTAGCAAAAGAATCGAACCCCATATCCCGGCGGCCTCGCAAGCACGCTTCCTGTTTGGCACGACACCATGGCTACTTTTCTCAATGTGAACACTACTTTATTTTCACCGTTCGTTCGTCTGTGTGTATGTATTATGCATTAGGTTTTTCCAAGCAATCGTTCAATTTTATTATTTTGGACCTTGTTTGTGTATTTTGGAAATATGGGGCCGAGAAAAAGACTGATGAATGACTAAGATGAATTTTTGGCGTCTATCTGACATGTTCTTCGTGAGGCATGTTCTAGAACCAAAAATTCGAAGACATGTGACATTTATCTACCCGCACTGGGCTCGCGTGGTAAATTACGGCCCACTCAAGAAATAGATAGAACTAGACTCGGAGATATGAGGCCTGTGTCTCAGCACTGGGAACACTGCTCTGCACTGCACTGCTGATTATGCTATACTAAATGCTATTGGACATGCTTAATGAAATACTGATTGTAAAAAAAAACAATATTGAAGTTCTGAAGATAGACGGTAAAACTGGTCGCCATTTTGTTTTGGTCATTCGGTAAAGAGGAAAACGGTGCCGATTCCCTTGTTCACAAACTAAACTAAATTAAAGTTCAGTGCATCTTTTTATTTCTAATTTATTAAGAAAAAAAGGACAGACGATAAATTTTAGTTTAGTCCTGTCAAATTAATCAGCGCCTGTCACTACTCCATACAAGTTTAGACGTGATTAAAAACTTGCCGACTAAACTTACGTCAATTTACGACAAGCGCTGATTAATTTGACAGGACTAAACTAAAATTTATCTTCTGTCCTTTTCTTAATGAAATATAAAGAAAAAGATGCACTGAACTTTAGTTTAGTTTGTGAATAAGGGAATCGGCAACAGTATCTAATACTGTCATTCGTTTTCTGACGTTTTTCGTTATTGAACGTGTTCCTCTAAGTTTTTATTTGTTGTTAAGTTTTTCTTTGTTGTATTTTACGTTTTTGTACATAATATAATCAAATAAAAAAAAAATACTAGGGAAATGTTGACTACCCCTGAAACGTCAACTTGACAATGACATTTCTTTGTGTACATTTTTGATCTCGAATTTGATTTCCGAGTTTAGGTAGGTCTTTTTATAATGAAATAACAACATTTACGAAGGCTGCTGAGAATGCCAAAGAAAAACTTGAGGTTGAGATAAGTCCGAGGGAATGCTAGAGGATAGGCAGAGAAGCAAAAGAGAAAGACTAATAATAAATAGACCAAACTGTAAAACCTAACTCTGAAATCAGTAACCCTGTAAGTTGAAACATACATTTTCATACATCTAGGGACTATACGAATAAATCCTAAATTTACTAAATCTATACGACATTGGTCTACATAACGAAAACTCTCAATAAACGAAAATAAATATCTTTCATTGATTTATTTAAACTTCATGTACAATAGTGGTACATAGGCGGATTTAATGCCACAAGGCATTCTCTACCAGTCAACCTTTGGGTTAATTATAAAAACATAGTGATAGGGTACAAAAATAATGTCTAAAATACTAACTTCTTAATTACGAGAATTTATATACTTTTATTGATACTAATACACATATACAAATAAAATAAACTAATAAATATTTTAACCACCTAATAATAATTACTATGAACACGAATTGAGAGTTATTTAGTCTGACTTATATAGTGGTTACGAACTTTTCTTTGTAAATTTGCTTTCTTTCATCAACCGAACAGACAACAAAATTTAACCTACTTACTTAAACCTTCATTCCTAACACTGCCTCTTAACAGGATAGGCAGAGACGTAACAGTTATGAATTTATGAGCGTACCGCACCTCATGTTTTATCAAGTGTCATAAATTATCTTCATTGGCTAATAACCAGATGTTACTGGTTCGGTTAGTGACCAGTAAGGAATTTAAACTGACATTATTCATATTCAGCTTTGGAGATTTTGAAGGGCCGCGGTTAAGTCGGTTGGAAGAATTGTATGTGGTGGTCTGATGTAAAATTGGACTCAAAATCCTTATTTCAAAACAAAAATTAAGAATCATAGGTATGAACCTAATAATCCTACTTTAAGTGTCTGTTTGTAATATCAAAATAACAACGTTTTACTAAATGATTATCCATACTAATATTATAAACTAGCTTCTGCCCGCGACTTCGTCCGCGTTAACATTCTTGTTCCCCCGACCCACCCCGTCGCAACACATTGCCTGCCCGTGCTTTTACTTCGTTTTCGCATAAACTTTCATAAAAAATGGTGTTCTAGTTAATAGGAATGTAATTCTTCCTCAAGAATTGGGCTGTAAAATGCAAAAAGATTTTTTCGAATCCAACTCGCAGTTCCAGAGATTAGCGCGTTCAAAAAACAAAAAACCGGCCAAGTGCGAGTCGGACTCGCGCACGAAGGGTTCCGTACCATCCATACAAATCCTTATCCTTACTTATATTATAAATGTGAAAGTAACTCTGTCTGTCTGTCTATTTATCTGTCTGTCTGTCTGTATGTTACGTTTTCACGCCTAAACCGCTGAACCGATCGACCTGGGATATAGAGAAGGACATAGGCTACTTTTTTACGCGATAACCGACATCCACGCGGGCGGAGCAAAAAAAACGGCAAAAAAATCATGTCTGTTGTATGGGAGCCCCCTTAAATATTATTTTATTCTGTATTTTAGTATTTGTTGTTATAGCGGCAACAGAAATACATCATATGTGAACATTTCAACTGTTTAACTATCACGGTTCATGAGATACAGCCTGGTGACAGACGAACAGACAGACAGACAGACAGACGGACAGCGGAGTTTTAGTAATAGGGTCCCATTTTACCCTTTGGGTACGGAACCCTAAAAACTAACTCTTCAGCTTTAGAATAGACTACCTCGCAGAGTTGATCATTATTTTGCTGCGGAGTTATTATAAAACAGTTATATCTCCTAAGATATTCATTGAAATGAAATGATGTAAGGGCAACTTTGTTCAAAATTAAATACTTGTGATGAATAACGTATTTATTTGGATAAGGATTAATACCATGTTTATGAAAACTCCTTTGCAAATAATGCATTAATTTCGAACAAATTTGATTACCATAAAAAAGGTTATAGTGAGTCAATCTTAAAAGATAGAAATATGCTGTCGCGGACTTTTTTTTTGAAAATTTCAAGATGAACAATTTCATCATACATGATATTTGCGTAACTTAAACCGTTTACACAGCGCACGCAACGGAAGCTCTCAAAAAGGAATAATTTTTCCAGTTTTTGCAACATTTTTCATTTATGCTCCGCTCCTTTTAGTTGTAGCGTAATGTTATATAGCCTATAATATTCCCCAATAAATGGACTATCCAACACAAAAAGAATTTTTCAATTCCGACCAGTAGTTCCTGAGATTAGCGCGTTCAAACAAACAAACAAACAAACAAACTCTTCAGCTTTATATATTAGTATAGATGAAGTACTCTTAACCAACAACATATTTATTTGAATAAAAATTAATATTATTATGTTGATACAACTTAAACAAATTATTTCCACCAAATTAGGTACCATAAAAACGGTTTTTGTGAGTTAATCTTAAAAGATAGACATATACTATCGCGGACTGTTTTTTAGATCATTAAAAGAGCTATTTATTCTTTAATACATATTTTTTGTGTATCTTGAACCGTTTTCACGGCGCACGCAACGGAAGCCTTCAAAGATGAAATAATTTCTCCCGTTTTTTACACATTTACCACTATATCTTTGCTCCTATTGGTCGTAGCGTGATGTTATATAGCCTATAGCCTTCCTCGATAACTGGACTATCCAACACAAAAAGAATTATTCAATTCGAACCAGTAGTTTCGGAGATTAGCGCGTTCAAACAAACAAACAAACAAACAAACAAACTCTTCAGCTTTATAATATTAGTATAGATGTGAAAGTAACTCTGTCTGTCTGTATGTTACGTTTTCACGCCTAAACCGCTGACATAGACATAGGCTACCACGCGGGCGGAGCCGCGGGCAAAAGCTAGTACCGTATATAATTTCACTAGCTTTTGCCCGCGGCTCCGCCCGCGTGGATGTCGGTTATCGCGTAAAAAAGTAGCCTATGTCCTTCTCCATATCCCAGGCTATATCTCTGCCAAATTTCATGACGATCGGTTCTGCGGTTTAGGCGTGAAAACGTAACATACAGACAGACAGACAGATAGACAGAGTTACTTTCACATTTATAATATTAGTATGGATTAATAAAAATAAAAAACATTTTTTTTGTCTCTCTGTTTTTCGGTTACTCTCCGAAACGGCTGGACCAATTACGACAGGACTTTCATTGGCAAATGTTCTTATGCTACTTTTTCAGCAGCCAAAAAGAGAAAGTAGCAGAATGTTTGTCTGTTACTATCAATCACGTAAAAAGGCGTAACGGATTTAAATGAAATTTGGCTCACAGATAATTTATAACTTTTTATCAGTAGTACGTTCCCGTAGGATAATTTCCGACATCCACGCTGGCGAAGCCGCTGGCAACAGCTAGTCTATAATATTAATGTCAAGTTGTTATAATAAATGCAAGATTTTAATGACATAGTCATGTTTATACACAGAAAATTAGACTCTTACCACAAGTTAATACAGATGGGACATTCCGCAGTTTAGGTATGAAGCTACAAGTACGCGGCGGGCCCATCTCTCTGGGCCAATTCAGTAGGACTGACGCGCGCCGCCGGCATAAGAGTAACGTGATTCAAAGGAAGGCAACTTGTAGGTGAAAACTGTAGGTAATAAGAGTTGTGCGACCTGAATTGCACTTTATTGTGTCGAGACAACAGTCACTTTTTATTTAAATAATTTTGCGGAGTGTCCCATCTGTATTAATCGGTGCTCCTACTTCAAATCTGCTGATTAAATTGTGTGTTAGTGTAATGTGAGGGTGTGTGTGTGTGTGTGTGGAAGCTTTGTGTTTAAAAGAAATATAGGCACGTATTTCTTTCAGAAAAATAAAGATTTTCTTTCTTTTTTTTAGCGTTGATCCTTATTTAAATTGGACTAACACTCAAAAGGATCTGAGCTTGTCCATTTAGGGTATAAAGTAGGTAATTATTTATCTGAATAAAAATAAAAGCAAGTTTTACAGTAACAGAATTTTATTTAATGCAGATCCATCTCGCACTATATAGCCGATATTGTACAAAAAATTATAATATCGTTCCGTTCATAATAATAGGTAATGATAGGTAATATAATATAATATTACACAACTTTTCACACAGATACAATCATGAAACACAAACATTTAAATCATTCTCTACACTAGATTCCCTCAAGTTTTAAGTATTTCTCTTCATTTATTTCTATGTTATAATTATTTTACATTACAATAAAATTGGGCCTACCTATTTACGCATGACAAATGCTTCGTAAAAGGACAAAATTTACGTATTACATTCATGAGCACGTTCCGAATTAAAATACATTAACGATTTCGTTCAACTGTAAACTTATCATTTTCAAAATGCCGCAAAATATCTGTGAAATATTAAAACAAGTGTACGATTTTCGAATTCCGTGGATAGTATACAACAAATTATGTCATCTATCTTTTATTAAGAAGCTTTATAAATAAGTATTTAATATTTACAATATGTAACAAAAGTTCATCAATAAAATTTACATCAAGATTCTTTCAGGTAAGTAGTGCAAAGTCGACAACAATGCGATCGTTGTTTAAATTAACACAATAAAATCATTATTAAGTTAAAAAGGAACTATAAAGAGGTAATTAGATGAATCGATGATCAATAAAAAAATGAATTTGGCACTTCAAAGGGCGTTAATTAAAAATAAATGTGCCGAAAGAATCTCGATCAAATCTTACACGATTATTCGTACCGTCACTACGTTATACAGAAGAAAAAATTACGTATATGTTTATAGGAATCCAAAAATATTACCACTACTGTATCTTAAAATAAATTACATTATCTATTACTTAAATTTAATTAGCTATTCGTATACTGGGCACAACTAGTTTTGATTCATGTCATTTTTAAGTGACTATAGTAGGTAATCTATTTTTCTAAGAATAAGTTAAGCTATCGACTAATAAATGGAATATTTTTTTTTTTCATACTAAAGCTTTTGTAGTTACGTATATAGGATTCCTGGCGGGACGCAGTGGACTTAAATGTTTAAATACATAATACATTAATAGAAAAAATTGGTAGGCACGAAACATCCTCTTCAATTTTAAATCGATTTAGTCAAATATCTCACAAATATACATAAAAATTATGGTAAGTATACATTTGCCGTATGCGTCGCGCCAGTAAAATATGTTGTAAGTAAAAGTCTGTAAATGTATCACTATTATGCGTTTCAAAGACGTATACAGACGTTGTACATCAGATTTCGGTTACAAGTACATAATTACTAAGTCTTAATATTTACATTACAATAATTTGTTTCGACACATGCACTGCGACATAGGATGATGAAGATTCATGAAAACGAATTTGACACTAATCAAATTCGATTTCCGTATAACATTATTTCTGGTCAAAACATTGAGTATTACAAACTCCACATCACAATCTATGATACCTACCAACTAGAGATATATAAAAAAGATGATAATCCCGTAGTCGCAGTGGACGTATTCACACTCCTACTGCAATTTCAGCTCGATACCAAACAATTTGAAAGGAAATGAACTCATCTTGATATGAACTATTGGCAAGCGCTCCATCAGAAATAAACCCATACTGTATGTACCTAATCGTAGGAGCGGCATCGCAATAATATAAACAAAAATAGTAACTATAAAGAGCTGTAAAACCCACCTCGGTTCGACACCGCGTTTTGGCAGATAAAGTGCGATTTCAAGTGAGCGATAGTGGGGCACGATTCGCACGATAAATAAAAACACAATTCCATTTGAAGCTCGGAGTTGCGGCGCGGCGGCCGTGTCCCGTGTACCTCAGCAGGCGTTCAAGATTTATACACGGAGATGCGGAACAATATATCACGGAACAGTACGCGGGAACTCGACCTATTCCTAGCGTGGAGCAGCCACCGTCCCGATGGAACATGATAGCAGATCACCCTGACAGATAGCGACAGCCTCACAACTAACGCCATGTCGCCTGGACAATAACCAAGCGCTTTCTAATGGTTCTATCCAGAATATAACGGCGAGCTCACGTCTCACTCCGCTACAGTTACGCAACATATCGATGCGAATCGATTAATATTAATCGATGTGAGTATTTAATATCATCACCTTATTAACATAATGTATTCGTATGTAAGTCAAGCTAAGCAATAAATAAGCGAAGACCGAATTGCGTATTTTTCATCCGAGCTTCATATAATTTATAGTCGACGATGATATCGCGACTGGTTCTTTTATTTGTGAAATAGTGATACGCGGAGTGTGCTCGGTAAGCGTTACTAACGGGAAATTTTGACAATAAATCTCTGGCAGTCGATTGCCTAAGCGTTCGTGTGGGCTGGCGTAAAAATTTATTCGACAGTCGATTTTGATATCTTGATCTCGCGACGTCAAACCGCGTCGGGGCGTGCGGAGCCGAGCGACAATATGACAATCGGAACACATACATCACTAGCTGCGTATACATGGAGCGCGCTAACTTACATACTAGTTGGCCCTAAGACCTACCAAAGCATCGACAACGTTTACACGCGACGACCACCTGAAACAAAAGGAAAAGCGAAATTAATTAAAACGCCAATCATAAAAAAAAATGCAAATAGCTTATTCGTTTTCGAGATAAATAATATAAGCGGGGTTAGCTAAACAACGTATGAAAAATTCGTTATCCTCGCTGTTGGTTTAGGATAATTGGAAGCATAATTTCAGCATATTGCTGAGGAGATAAATGTGACGATTTTCAGCAGTATTTTCTATTTATACGCGCTTGGCACTAGTCGGTAACAATTTAAAATCTAAAGCGCACGACGATATTTCATCAGATCGAAATACGTTCTCATAAACAAGGGCGGACTTAAAATGCAAATAATTTCGCGCGAGGCCCATGGGCATGTTAAAACAAACTCAGCATTCTAACAGCTTTTCATTATTTATCGCTTACGCTCACGGAACGGCGAATTTTTTTTTCAGTTAAAGTTAATTTCTAGCGTAATGCGTATTTGATAAAAGGCTGTATCTCTGGCAGGCAGGCTCCGTCGAGCCGGCTCTGAAATTAAGATGTAACATGATGCGAGAACGAGCAAGAGCAGCTAGATTTATTGCTATACCACTTTGCATATGCTGATTTACAAAGACGGTGGATATGTTCAGAGCGGTTGCGTGTGTGACAGTTATCATTTAAGTGTGTTATTATATTATTTAAATAACAGTCGATATAATGTTGTGAAAGTCGTTTTGTTAGATTTGTTGTTATTTATATTTGTGTAGAACGATATTTAAGCATGTGAGCAAATATAGAGCGGCTTTCAAGGGCAGTGTAATAGAATATTGAACGTAACTAAATTAGGAAACATTATGACTGTTATAAGGCTGATATTTGGATGCTAAATAATTAGACAGGTATAGGTATTCGGAAGAGTTTAAATTCAAACAAAGCTTTCGATGTATAGAGTGATAGAGTCGCTTAAAAACAAAAAGCAAATTAATCTTTACATCAAAGATTATACAATGTTTATAGAAGTATTCAAGAACTACTCCTGCCTACTTTTATTATTTAGTTTATATTCTAGGGAAGAAGTACTTAAACATTATAAAAAGTTATCATTGACTACTAACGGTTCATTTTCATTAGTCGATATCTCAGTCGATATACAGCATGCGGGGACTCCCCGCAGACAGGGTAGTGACTAATGAAAGTCATAAGTCGATACCGCGGTCGGTACATCGTCTGCGGGGAATCCCCGTTGCGGGCGTAGCGACCAATGACATTCATCTTCGACTAACGAATGATGATTATAAAAAGTTGTCTTAGTTTTTATCAACCAAAATTTGAAATCAGAACTACACTGAAATAATTTATAAGTCAAATCTTAAAATTAGCTTGAAAATAAAATAGTTGTATCATCTCTATAAAGGTCCAGTGCTGCTGATGTGGCCCATTCGCGAGGCAGCGCGAGGGAGGACTGTCTGGCTATCCGCAGTCAGCAGAAAGAAACACATAACAGAAACGTTCGAGCTCGCCTCACCACTCACTTGTACAATATCTTTTTTTATTATTTTTTCAGGGGATTTAATTACTTCATTTTTATACAATGTTTATATTAAAAAAAAAACGACATAAACTAGTCGTTGGCAGTGAGTTTTCTTGTTCAAGTATATTTTTATTTTATTTATGCGGCGACAAACAACATGATTACAATTTATGTGAAGTAGGTTTTTTCAACGAATGTAGGTCAAACTTTTGATTAAACACCCACGCAATCAGTACGTACGTAATTTATTGTTATAAACAAGAATACACCTACGTTTCTCCAGGGAATTCTCACAAAAAGTCAAAATAGTACAAAAAGGTTCACCTACCATCCCGGTCAAGGAAAGTAATAAAGAAGAGGGACGCGAACCGAATAATTGATACGATTATGTGTTACTACTGCAGAGGAAGGATAAGGGTGATAGCATACTGTGCACAACAGAAAGAACCCTATAAAGAAATAAAACGCGCTGACTTGACGCAATATCGCTTTTACGTTCAGAATAAATGCTAATTCCAAATGATGGCACATGTTTTTATTGCAAATCGTTACGTAACGCATCCAGACATAACCTAAGTCGGCACAAAACTAAAACGAATGCTCGAGATGCCGCCACGGACGACGACCCCAAATGCGACTAACACGATTTCTATTCTATTTCCAGATGTTGACCAGTATGCACACAGCATCAAGAACAATGGAAGAAGGGCGCCGGGCGCTCCGTCAAGTGCGAGAGCCCATAAATCCAATAGGACGCGCAATTTGTTGAATTACAGCATGCGCCATCCAGCCACCGGGCCGACGCGAAATTAGCTCCCACAGAGATAAATTGACGGCGGGCCGCTAAATAAATTATTTGGGAAAACCGAGAAAAAACGGGCGTCTTCCCTTGATAAGGGTTGCGAGTATTCTACCGTGGAAATAATGAATATCGACCGCTGAAATACGCACTCGTAGAAGACAACAATCATCAATATTAGTCTCCATGTTTCTTTACTTGAACACTAACAGTTTTAGACCCAACATTCATTCACTTTCATGATAAAGAAATATTTAGGTAGAGCTTCTATTATACAGATCCCCAAACAAAAATCCACATTCGCACTAACGACCATTCGGTAGCTCTATTAACTAACCATAAAACATCAATCAAACTTAATGAACAGCCATTTGAATAGAAGCACTTTATAAAGTCAACACCTTAAAAACAAACGAACACACAGACTCGTATCTGGTTTGGTAATTAACCGAGCAATTATCACCTAGAAGCCGTTATTAACTCGAACTAGGTATTTCTCACGACAATAAAAAAAGTAATTAAACCTCAATAACCGACACGAAATGAAACTTCACGCGTGAAGACAGCGTTTACACGGGTTTAGACGACATTTTAGTTTAGTTTAGTTCTGTCGTGAGCATTTTTGACGAATTCTTACTAATCTGGAGGTGATTATGTAGCTTAGATGCAGATGTTTTCTTTTATAGGAAGTTAAGAACCGTCAGTTATGTTATCCAAATAAGCTACAATGGTATTCTGGAAGATTTAGATTTATCACGAAATTATGTTGCAAATTAATATAACAATAATGACAAAAAAATATAAAAATGTTGGGATCGGGAGTATGGCGACAGAAAAAAATGTTTTTGCAAATCAAATTCTTTTTAAGCTGTTTTTTTTAACGCAATCATCCCTCAAAAGGGTTGCATCACCCTTTCTTTCAACAGGATTAATCTTAGTTGTATATTCAAGATTTAGGCGGCAATAAGAAAGACGCATAGGTGGGCTTACGAAGGGGGCGAGCCTGGCAAATTGTCTCAGATTCCACCCCAGCCTGTAAGGATTTTATTACATTCGTTAACGCATATAAGATTAATGTTAAAATACTTTACATTTGTATGTAAATTCTATAAGGATTACAGAGGGTTTCAACAAAGGGTTTAAAAATTATAACCGCAAGCTATTTCACAAGAGTAAGTACAAGAAAAGTGGTTACCATTACGCTGAATAATATTGGCATAGCATTTTTATTTGAATTGGATTTACATGGATACACAATGGGTTATATTGTTTAAAAAAAAACGGCCAAGTGCGTGTTCCGACACGCACTTGGCCGTTTTTTTTTTAAAACAATAACGCACACGAAGGGTTCCGTTGTTGGAATGAATGTATCCCGAGAACAAACTTAACATTGTAGTTGATAAACATGTTCCCCCATACATTCCTACTGCAAAAGTAAGTTTGTACGCACAATATCGAGAGATTTACCATGTTATTTTAAGACCATAGACTTCTTATAGATTTTCCTGTAATCTATAAGTATAGAAACATTTTCTGTATTATTTCAAAATTTTAGGCTCAGTAGTGTCGGAGATAAGGTAGGTCTATTTTCATTATAACTTTAAAACAATTAATTTTAAAATTATGATATGATATTTATTTATTTATTTATTTATGAATTTGATATGTCACACGATACAGTTTGCAAAACTTTTTTTTGTAATTATCTTATTTGCCCCCCAAAACTGAGCCCA
Source organism: Dryobota labecula (assembly GCA_947523025.1). Classification (NCBI taxonomy): domain Eukaryota; kingdom Metazoa; phylum Arthropoda; class Insecta; order Lepidoptera; family Noctuidae; genus Dryobota; species Dryobota labecula. The sequence continues at coordinate 16,924,422 of OX383293.1, read as the reverse complement.
ATATTCTAAATTCATTTATTTACGGTTCACGTTCGTGTTTGAGTCACTCAAATTGATAAGTATGCAAAATTTCAACTTATTCTATCTATTACATTCGGAGCAAATTGGCTGACAAACGAATAGATAGACAGACAGACAGACTGACAGACAGACACACGAGTGATCCGTTTTTTCCTTAGAGGTACGGAACCCTAAAAATGGAGCATTAGTCGAAGAAACATCGAAAATTAAACTGATGTGGGTCCCATTTTGAAAATAACCACCATATTGGCAGCAAAAACGCCAAAAAATTTGGAACAACCAATGATATTCGAATTCAAAAAGTGGAATAGGGGTTCGTTTTTAAAAGAAGCTCGCCCCTCCCCGCGTACCTGCGCGAAGTGGCCATCAATTTATCTACATCCCCACCCGACGTGTGCGGGCCCTCCGTGACGTGTTCCGTCCATGTACGCCGTTACTGTATCGTCTATTGTTAGAAGTATTTCTTCCTTAGAGTTTGGTATGGATAACAAAAACTGCTGGTGAAAATGTATGGTGTTCATTGAAAGATTTTTGTGGAAAGAAGGTGTTTGCAGGAGTCATCATCATTCGCTTGTTTGTTGAAACCATAATTATAATTATCTTCAACATCAAAATATTTCTTCCAAAAAACTCATATGTAAATTACGTTAGAATCTAACACAATTTGCCTCGCAAGCAATATTAATATTAAAAGGGGTACTGTGATTTTTTTCCCGCAGTGATCCGCCCCCCGCCCGGGACATTTATCAGGATTTTGGACGGCACAAGCTAAAATTTTGGACGCTTTAAGCTGGGCGTAAATTTCACAAAACATGACACACCGCGTGAAAAAAAAAACGACCGAAAAGTTACTCGAAGCGTTTGTTTGTGTATCCAGTTTTAATAAAAATGAAATTTTTCTTATTCCATAAGTAGATATTCATTACAATTACAGACCAGCAGCGGCAATGAAGCAACATCCGTATAATTTGATTCACGCATTCTTTATTTTAAATCTTTTAACGGTTCGATATAAAATCAATGTTTATTCAAACAGAATACTGTCAGTAACTCGTTGCCCGCTACAAGGCTTGGAGATTTAAAATTAATTATTCAAAATATCAACGGTATTCTAACCTGTAGGGCCTTCACATAAATTCTCATCTCTCAAGACACGACCAATTATACGGAAGTTTTAAAAAGGCGACCGTTACTAGGCGCATGCGCAATCGTTTGTCACCGCTGTGAACTTTCACACTACACTATATTTATATTAATTTTATTTTTGGGCACGGCTAATGCGGTCGACGTGCTCAGACTAATCTTTCTTTTTTCTTGCTATTTATTTCTGTAACAGTTTGTTATGTGCCACCATTAGGTCGGGCATTTGAGGGTTGCAAGCGATAGTTATTTTAGGTTCTCACTTTAGTTACACCTTTATTTACATTTCTGTTTGTACGTAAATTCAGTTTTGTTTACAAATGCTATGCTAAATTCCTTCGAAACGAATCATTACTCACGTGTATTTGTGTTTCGTTGCCGAAAAAAAACAATGCGTCTTTCTTTGGCTTTATGTGTCCACACGCCTCAGTTGACAGCGTCGTATAATATTTACAAAACATTCGCAAACCATTTTATTGCTCCAAAATAAATACTCCATGTAAATATATGCAAAGGCTACCTACGCACGATGTAAATTAAAGAGAAGACCAAAAAATTTGAGAAAAAAAAAGTTGGCAAATATTGTAACGAAAAAAAACTATTTAATCCGTAAAGTTTTGTAGGTTGGTAGTAGGGTATAAATCAAGCGGTCGTCGCTGGCGTCGATGCCAAGGAAATAAGATGATATCGAGTTGGCAACATCGCGGAGACGGTGCACAGTACTGGTGTACTGGCGATGAGCTGCCATTGTTATGGAGAGAGTGTGAGACGTGAGGCGTGAGTACGAAGCGAGAATATACACAGTGATGGAGGTGAAGAAAATGATAATTCAAAATAAGATTCAGGCGAGGCTTATTAGCAAATTGCGAAAGATGTTTTGTTTATGTTGACGACATGCTGATGCTTTACGATTTTTGTATCCTTGTAATCATAATAAAGTGACTAAATAGTACTAGTATTATAAATATTTTTTTATATCAGTAGATTCGTTACTAGGTATTAGTTCTTTGGTTTGACTACATTATATTGTATGTTGACGACATGCCAAAGCTTCAGTGCCAGCAAATCTCAAAAAAGGTAAAAAATGTTGAAAAAATTTGTTTTGTATTCTCATTTGATACGTTTTTGAAATATAGAACGAACTTGAAGTTTACTGCCAAAATTTTAATACGCCCCATTTCTTAGAGAATATCTGTGTTCGCCTCTACTACCACCTTCAACAAAATTATTTAAGTGCGAACTCATGGTATTGAAACCCCATATTTCAGTTGTGAGTGCTTAGTGGTCGACGACACACACTATAAATCTCCGTATGATTTGTAATAAAACCTCGCCACTTTACCGAACGTCTTTGTAGAGTATCTGACGTTTATTAAGTACCTATGTGGATGTTTTTCTCGTCTTTTTGCTGCAATAAATACAGCAATTTCTCTCTGTTATATTCGTGAGGTGAGCAAAGGGTAATCGGATGTCAGTCATAGTGCCAAATCGTGATACTTAATGTCGATTAAATTAAAGTTCACTTGTTCATACTATAAATACCATCATAGTACCATTTCACAGAGACAAGTAATTGTTATGGTACCTTCTTCTTTGTAAAATCCAAGCCCTAAGTAATTTAAGAACTGAATGTCTTAACTTTAATAGGTTTTTTAAATGTACCTACTAATTAAGCCGTTATCGATACAGTCTATATTCTTGCACACGTAATTGGAAAAGTTGCATTGACTTTGTTTTCTTTCTACCTATATCAACTGATATATTCTTCATAGACACGTCCAATTTGTAAGCATATCCGTCCCCGTGATTTATATCAGTAGTTTTCCTTACGATTTATGGGCACAACTTAGAACTATATATTGTGTTACTTCAAGTTGACTTTATTTTGAAAATACTGTATAAACTCGATTGAGTGCCACTCTCAATCAGACATTAATTTGTCGACCCGTGTGATCTATCCGTATATGTAACCTATACATGTATGTTTACCATAAAGTTGATTTGTGGCGCCCTCTCCCGGAGCATCGGCAAATTATAATCCTTCTTCCACAACAAACGGCCTGTGGATGAAAACAATTTTCCCTCGAAAAGATTACATCCCGTCCGTCCTTTATTACATCTAATCACGAGATCTAACAATAAACTATTTTTCACAATATTATTTAGTGAGGCCGTCCCTTCACACTTTCATTTTTTCTCCCCTTTTTCACGGAAGAAGAAGAGCCGTGACCATTCATCAACGTTGACGCTGCTCGTTACCGAAATCACGTTTATCATAGATCTCTTGTCTAAGGTTTTAGTTTTCTTCACTACCTTTATGATCATAACCACAAATTTTTACTCATTCAATTTAGGACTTATTTTCTTGGAAAATAGGTTTCATTTTTGTTTGTCATCTATCAGGTATTAGAGCGATATTTCCGAAGGAGATGCGGAGAAGAGTCGCGAGCCACACACGACGAATTACGAGCGAACCCGGGACGCGAGCTGAGTTATGTGACCGCGATATATAATATTTATGAATTATGTTTGATACTTGGTAAAACCTAGTTAGTTTTGGAGGTGGGACTACTTAAATGTAGACACTATCAGGTGATGTATGACTTATAGTTTTTTGTCTAATGATCTAAGATTTTAATACTGATAACTTTGCGACGTCAAGCCACTTTAAAATTGCGTAGTTACTCTTACCCTAATATCTTGGGTTATCCTTTGTAAATTAATATCTAATTCTGTGCTTCAATAACATAAACCATGTCTAGATTATTTGGAGACGAAGAACCTGACCAATATTAATCACCAGGTCATCGTCACCTTCACCAAAACATTAATTAACAAATCTTCCTGCTTGTTATTGGCAAATTTTACAAAGATATATCATTCGTTAGTTAAACACGTAATATTTTACTTTTAAATACAACGTGGCTGAAAGACTCACATATTATATATCTATTCTTTGATGCTATTTCTGTTTTTCTTTGACGTAGTTTCAGCCATCCCACCAAAGATGTTCTTTACCTACGCGAATAAAGGTTCTTATTTTTCTGATGTTGTTTCATTCCGCGATACAACCCACACTTGTTAATTTATTACAGGTATTTTTGGGGAAATATTACATATAAATGTCTCCCTTTCATTACGTACACCGTCTATACATCATCAAAGAGTTATCGAGTTCCTGTAAGTGCATATAAATTTTAATGTTTTTCGACAGTTTAAGTGAGTTAAGTTGAATATTTTTCACCTATATTTCTAGAGTTACCGATACTGGAGCTTGTTTCGATGTTATTAATGTTTACCTTACAGGAAGAGTTGGATGGTTTGGATCCGTTTAGCCTGAATTACTTTTCTGTTAATTTTCCACATGTTATGAAAACTAAATGGTTTGAAGATGTTTTTTAGACTCTTGCAGCAGACGTTACTAACATCCACAATCATTACCAAGTCTACCAGATTCTCCCAAACGGAAGATTTTATAAGATTACAAGTCACATGACTCAATTGTGGTATTTCTTCATTAGGTACGTACTCTTAATAGACTACATCCTGAACTAAAGTTTAATTCGAAGGCGGTATCAAACCGTCAGCTATGCAGCTAAGATGGCGTCGCGACACGATTTGTCAAAAGGAAAACAAACAGCCCAGAAATAGTTTTAGTTGACAAGTTTATAGCTGCCTCGTCCCGCCCGAGACTATGTTACGAAATTATACTAACAGTGAAGGAATTTTATTCAACACCCAACAACCGGGCTTTTCCGCTCGCTTCCTTACTGATTTACATTGTATTTGTATCGCTGTGTTTGCGTTTTGTTGATGTTGATAGCTCAATGACGCACTTAGTTTGTTTTTACTCGTGGGTTACGGAGTGTGGTTTTCCTTTAATATTGTACAGGTATTCGAGGTGAGTGACGAAAGTTAAAGATTTTTGGAAGAGTTAGCTTACTCTGTTTAATTCATTATGAATACGACAAGATGAACAATATTTTTTCATTAGAAACTGAAGTTGTCTAGTTTTCTGATAAATCGGTGTCCTTTCAAGCAGTAAAACATTTAACAATGCTTAAACTACTACAAAAAAAAGGCTAGACAATAATAATCCCCACATCAGTAAGGGATGAAGAATGAAGTGGCAGATATGTCTGTGGCGGTATCAACAACGCCACATGCGAACTACGCATCAAATACCTGAAGTCACAAATCCTGCATCGCGCTATCAGAGTTTACCGCGCGACTAGCATATATACAAAATCCCGACATCAACCGTCGGGCAGTTGCCCACCAGACACAATACCCGTCTGGTCGGAGGATCCTCCCTTTACTATAGAGTATGAGTGAACTTTACGCCCTGTTCCTCATACTTCTAAATGTCTGTAACAGCATGCGAATCATGATGATACTACCTAATGTTATTCTAATTAAACAAAAAAGACGATATCCAACAATCCCAAATAACTTGCTACTCTAAGATGGATCAAGACAGGTAATAAATATTAAAAAGTCGACATAAACAAGTCCAAACACGTAACTAGTTTCTGCGGATATTTGTCTAAGCAAAAACCGTTGGATACGGAGGGAAGCGTTAAGGCAAGCTGGAGACACCACGATTAACTTTTAAAAATTGAGTCTCTTTTGCATAATCTATGTGCATTTGAATTGATGCGTGATTTATGTAATGTCAAGCTAATAGAGCTAAAAAGTAGCTCATGCATATTAATTTTTAAGCAAAATCTACATAACTTTTGCTATTTGATAGATTGGCACAAACAGATGGTCAATTCCCATATTAAAAACGTTCGCATTCTAATCTGTCAAAATGTCCTATAATTTTCATTAATTTTTGACAAGTTTTTGACATTGATGATCGCTGAGATAAGATTGCGACTTGAATTTAAACGCTTTTTAAGTACGAGAATAGGCCTTCACAGTCAATGATGTTTCTTTAAATAGATCCGACACGAGTTATTAGTAATAATTGTATCTAATCACTCCATGGCATTGTATTGTAAGAGCAATTAGAAAATCCAGTGACAATAAGCACTGTTTAATTACAAGATAAGTGGATAGATTAAGAGTATTCAATTCTGGTTGAATAAACTGTAAAATTCTAGTAATCGTCTTAGCATCAATATTTTCAGTATTCCCTTCTAAACAGCGACCTTTTAAACTTCTAAAATGTTGACACTTATTTACGAACATATTTTGGGTTTAGCCAATTTTATAATGACGTGTTTCTAAGTTACCATTAGACATTCCTATACAATTACAAAAGTATCAACGTGCACCCATTCATATGGAGCTGGTACAAATTTTACACAATTTTTCAATGATGACACGATACTATTTGCCTGGTTTGTTCGTTTCAAATGTATCATCGCTTGCCAAATGAACAAAACTGTTTATAACATAGCATAGGATTAACAAATCATTTGCAGCTTTTTCTCCTTAATCTAAATCCTAAAACTAATTCTTACTTCCCCACAAGCTTTGAGAAACGCAGGTGTAATTCGCGAGTGTGCAGCCTTCCTAAGGAGGGTCGTTGAAGTTACTCGCGTAACAGCGCAACAAGAATAATACAAAATGTTTTTCATTTTCTTTATGTCACCCTCGACAGTCGTAAAGGCATTAAGCGTGACCAAACTTTTGTTTGATACGGACAATATAAGTATGAGCGCATTGCTGTATCTGCCTTAGACTTGCGTTCAAAATTTTCTTGAAGTTCATATTTTAAAGTCTTGAGATTAGAAACTTGAGACAGTTAATGGAAGTCTGATGATAATTGAATTGAATAGAAACAGATGAAGATCTTCATTCTGCTTTAAAAACACTGTCCATGACAGCAATACTTGAAAAGTCAGAGATAAAATTTATCATAATTATAGACTCTTTCTACGTGTGATCATTCATCTTAAGCTCTTAGCTTACATCTTTCAGTTTTGTACAAAAGATTACTGTTTTAAACATGAAATTAGTATCTCGTTGACTTTAATTTGCAATGCATAAGATTCCACAATGCACCTTTTTTGATCATTGATGAAAAATATAGCAGTACCTATCTACTAAAAGCTCCGACACTATAGTGATGACATATTTGGAACACATGGGCGACATATTTAAAGATGTTCTGTTGTTATAAATTAAAGTAATAAATCTTACTAATGGAAGATCTTTTGCTATACATTATACCTACTTTAAATATGGGTGGTAATTAATGAATTACTATTTGCATCAAAGATGATGTACCTACTCATAAAATAAAACCAATGTACCCAAAGAAGATGAGAGATCCGAAACCCTCATATAGTCCTAAAAATCACTATTCGTGACAAAACTGGTAACATCCCCATACATACATATGTTTCGTAAGTTACCGCGATCGGGGAAAGTGGGGAAAAGTGTAGATTACCCCTAACGCACCATCGCTTTATACAAGAACGATTTTATTGTATTAGGATAGTAGTATACAAGATATAAAGTTGATATTCTTCGCTTCATCACATTTTCTTTTCGGTTCTACGGTTTATGAATGACTTTCTTGTAGAAGTTTGTGAGTGGTGATTGGTGGTTTGATGAATAGAAAAGTTATTATCTTTGGCGTATGTCAGTTTTTTTTAAGGTTTTTTGGAGCAGACGAGTAAGTAAATATCTAAAACAATATGGAATGAAGAAGAATAAATAAGGTGTCATACAATTTTTTGGAGTATTCCCGTTTGAGCATCATTTCTTTTACACCAAAGGTATTCCCATTTGAGAATACCTTTGGTGCTCAATGCATAGGTGCTCAAACGGGAATAGGTACTTCAATTTTATTATGACTTGGTTTAGTTAGTGATTTTACAAAATTAGTCAAAGAACAAGAGCGAATTTTGTACAAACTTAATATTATGTACCTATGATTGAAACTTTCCAGATTGCTGTGGACCTATATGTTTCTGTGTTTAAGTATTCTTTTAATATTCACATATTATGTATATAGCACTGCACTTATCCCTTGCAGCTCAATTTCCAAATTAACTCAAAATAACAGGGGTGCCATTCATTACATTGCCAAATTGCTCAATTTTAAATTCAGACAAGAATCGTTTGTGTCGTCCCTACTTAGTGAAGTCGCGGTGGAGCGGGAAGGCGGAGAGTTACCCGACTTTACCCTAGTAATTACTTTATTAGGTGATACCGGAAGACGGTCGGCCGCGAAATATGCCAGTGTGACAGCCAACCGAAAAACGGCCACTTCTCTGAACGGTAAGTATCAATGAGGTTTGTTAAATTTTTAAGGAAAGATTTTCCGGACTTTGCACACTGAAAAATTGGAAACGGTAGAATTGTATGCAGAATAAATGAAATAGTTGAAAGATAGTAGCTACGGTAGTAGAATATCAAGGCTTCTTCAAACAGGCGCGACACGCGTCGCGACTCAAAGGCACTGCGTGTCGCGAGCCGAGCGATGCCTTTGTGTCGCATCGCGTGTCGCGCCTGTTTGTAGGAGCCTTCAACATAAAAACAAATGAATGACTACAGGTCAGATAAAAAGGTATTAAACAAAAAGCCGACCTACCTATCTAAATCACGTGCGGCCGCTCAAACAAGACACAGGAGCACTTTAACGACGAATTAACAGCTTCAATTACTTACAACTACCGGTGCGCTATCGCAACGGCAATGAACTAGCGACTGCCACCCGGACCTACCTGTGGCTCGCTCCTAATAGCCCGGTAATAATATTTTATGGCCATTACCTTTGTAAACACGGATAAAACGTTCTTACGCGACCTCACCGCGTAAAAAACGGACGACAATTGCGTTAGCGGGATTCCTTTTTGTCCGAAAAAAAAAAGACAAAAGAGCGTGAACAAACGGTCTGTTTTTGAATTTAGTATTCCTTTTTAAAATTCGTCTCTCTGCTTTCACATTTTTTTTTTTCTGAAAAGATGACAATAGACTTTTGAAATTAAGAAAAGAAAACAAAAGAATTGCGAAAAAAAACTAACTTTTGTTTGATGAGTTTATTTGTTACAATAGAGAAAGCTTGATGCAACGACAGCAAAGTATCGTTCTAGGAAGTCGCCGACGGGATGGGGATGTGCCAAAAAGAGATAAAGTAGTTTTATTGATCTATACGGACGTTCGGGCGGCGCGAGTGTGAGTTGAATGAAACGAAGATAACTTGCCGCCCCAACTTGTTTTGTCCTTTTTTCCCCCGCGGATTTTTGGTGGTGGCATCCCTCTCGGGCCACGTGACCTAAGCAGGGTGTAACTCACCCTACAGCGGCCATAACTTACTCATAGCGATAGGCGGTACGGTCGCGAAAAACATGTCTACATTATTCTTATTTTTAATTTCTTTTTCCTTACATATTTTAGGCTTATTTTTTATTTGAAGCTTGAGACTTTTTTAGCGTTAAACATTTAACTTTATCACTGAATTGGGATTTAAAATTTATAGTCAGTAAGTTCATTATTCTTACTTAAAATAACGCTGTTTTTTTTAAGGTCTGCTAAGCACAAAAAGGCGAAGATGGAGCGTAATTAGAGTAAGCAACCCAAAAGAGTATTTAATAACAAAATAAAAGCAAAACATTAATATCATAACCATACCGGGAAATAACTTTTTATTTGTTGCTGTTCAGCCCAAATGTGCATCTCATAAATAACGTCTCTCCTTCAGTATTTCTTTCTCTGTCTTGATTTATTTTTTGTCTTGTTCTCTCCCTCGGTTTATTAACTGGCTAGCTCAATTCACTTGGGTCTTGTATCTATTTTATCGTGCATCAAAAAGTTTATTAGGAATCTGTTGCCAATGTGTTACGTGGCCAGCCAGTTTCGTTTGTAATAAAGAAAATTAAAATTTATGTCTTCTTTCTTATTGTGAGAATGAAGCATTATTCTGATGTGAAATAACAGACAGTGATATTGATATACGACAAATTGGCCAAAAAATTATACACTTTAAAATATAGCTCCATCAATGAAGCCGCTTGCGATCAATAAAAGAGTATGTTTACAATATTAAATATAAAGTGGCAATAACAGCCACGAGCTAAACAATCACAGGCCGAGGTGTTAACTGATCGTAAACGTCAAGTTAACGATGAAGATGATCGTAAACGTGTCGTAAAACAAATAATTAGCCGCTGTTAACTTCGACGCTACTGCCTGACGAGATAAAAACACTTGAGTGGGGAAAAAACGACTCGTATTGATATCGATTTTTTTAGTCATGCTCATGTATGGGTGGTTTTTTATTTGAATATTTATAGGGTTTCTTTTTTACCTACATATTTTAATACTAATATACAAATATTATAATAGCTCTTACTAAGTTTCTATCTAAATGTCTTTCTATCAATAAATAGTTAAATACAACGAATAAAATTATTTAGTTTATTTTCAAATAAATATTACTTCTATTTAATGATATTTTGCCACCATCGATCTGTTTGAGCTAACTCGTGTTGTGAGTCGTTTAAATTTTGTCGTGTATTCCAATGTGGCGCCATCTTTTACCGAATAGCGGAATCATTAAACAGTAATCGATCGAAGTTTTCCATTTTGTTTATTTTTATCAGTCAATTAAATATGAATTGAGTACCTAAGTATTTATATTATTTTTATGTTCATCGTCATCATCATTTCAGCCGAAAGACGTTCACTGCTGAACATAGACCTCCACCAAATGGGGGGGTTTGCCATAATCGCCACGCTTGGCAGGCGGGTTGGCGATCGCAGTATGGTGTTAAAATGCATAGAGAATGCTGCTGCTCATTCTCTAGTAAGTCCCTTAGTCGCCTTTTACGACACCCACGGGAAGAAATGGGGTGGTGCTATTCTTTACGTCCGGCATCCCACGGTACATTTTTATGTTATTACTTTCTAAAGAGCATCAATCAGCATGTCGTATTCAAGATCACGACAAACTGTTTAAAAGACTGGTTGGTCGACAACATAAAATTAAAAAAGTTGTATCTTCCACTAAAATACTAACCTAAAGATCATTGATCAACCATACATTCCAGAAGGTAGCAGAGGAAGAGAAGGTAACTTAATAAACCAAAGAGCACGATATTCGAGAAACATAAAACTACCCGCACATAAAGACAGGTTAACAAAAAGATCGCATCAAAATGTTAACAAACAGAAGTCATCAACACGTAGCCATTGATGAGTACTTATGTAATAATTTTTCCAAGTTATTCAAAGAGTGAATAACCAATAAATTACCTAGTAAAGCTATAAAAGCATTAGTTAATATGTACATTAGCACATCGACGCGGTAGACAACCTGACGCCCATTTGGATGAAGCTTTATAGCCTCATAAACCACCACTTGCAGTAATAAAGTGATTTATCCCATAAAATAACAGCTGATCGCCGTGATTACGCACAATACGAGCGAACTCATAATTTTACAGCCAATTTACAAACAATAAAAGTCGTTCTCTTGTCTTACACGCCCATTCGCCCTCCGATATCTCCATATTCGACGGCCGAACGTCGTAACTCGTAACTTTTATAACCCAATAAAACCATAACCTCGGTTCTCCAAGTTAGCGACTTATAACTCACAGTTGCCGATTATAGATGGCGCTCATCGCTCAACGACCGTACCGCCATCTGTGAGTGAGTTCGTGAAGCTTTTTATGAGCCATTTGAGGTCGTCACGTCGTAAAGTTGATGTTTTATGAGTTCGATTGATGCCGCTAGTGTAGCACTGCGGACGAAACATTGCCGTATGGATTTATGCATTTTGTAATACATTAAGTTTTAATTAGCTAATTTTGAGTTACAAAATGATGCATTATTGCATGAATTTATATTAGTTTTTTGCTGATTCGTATCACACAAGCTCATCAATGACTTGTAATGCTGTTGATAATTGCACAAACAAAAAAGTTATGATCCCGAAAATATAGCAGGTAAACTAGTTTTATAAATAAAACAAATTAAACCACGTGGTGTAATGGTCATAACACAAAACCTAGACAGGTAGTTCATAATAAACGTAAGAACTGCGAAAGAATTTTCTTAGTGCAGGTTTTAAGAAACCCAAACAACTTGAAAGAGAATTCAGGAGTGTATTGTCGTGTTATATGAAGTGCCTGGCAATATACGAACTGTAAATTGCATCATAAACATCCGCTCGTGTCCCGCCGGCGGATTTTCCCTCGCTCCAACCGTTTAGTACACTGAACGTCCGCACACGAGTGGTGGCGTGACAATATTGCATTGCGCGCCATCTAGCGGTGTATGGTGGAACTTTTTAGACAACGAGTAAGGTACCTCATTTACGAAATTTTGAAACAAGTTCTCATCCAAAATACAATGATTTAAAATACAAAGTTCATTTAAAGGCAAATTGTATGTCAATACAACAGCGATTATGCAAAGACTTACACAAATTTTAACTAGAAAACATAGATGAAAGTTGTAAAATGCCACTAGATGGCGCTAATATAGCGCCTGTTGGTTGAATCAAATCTTTCAACGAAGGATCGCATTATTTACAGTCTATTTTAACCCAGAAAATACTTGTTCAGCTTTTTGGGAATATACTGTTACATTTAAAATTGTATTAAATAGAGTTACAATTAATATTTTAATCAGGTTTTTTACAACTAAGCAGTTGGATTGTTTTGGAAGCTGTGCCAAGATTAATCTTGGCATACCTACTGAGCTTGTAACAAGTAGGTAGGTATGTGGGCACGTATATGAATAAAATAAATACGTTATATGTTGCAATATTGGGAAAGTTACACTGGATGTTGGGGCCACTTTTTTTTTTTGTTACAGCCTTTAAAATCAATTAAAAACAACAGTCCAAGAACCGAAAATACGAAGATACTTATGTGACATCCACCAACCCGCACTGGGCCCGCGTGGCGGATAACAGCCTCAGGAAACAAAAAAAAAATGGAAAATAACAAACAAAAAAAAAAAAACACAGGCCCTCACTAATTATACGAGTACAAGGTATTATAAACATCATTATTGACATTTCTAAATATTATATACAAAATTACATGAATATTTACTTTGAAAAGTATTACATATGTTACTTTAATTACTGTGAATGTGAGCACTATGTGGGTAAAGGTAATTTGTTTTCTTTAAGATTATCTCTTTTTTTTTTCCTCTTTCTCACGTAGTTTTAATTTAATGATGGTCTGGTATTTTGAGTACTTTATGCGGCCTACCCAAGTGTCCTTTCTTTGGTATTGTTCGTCGAATCGTTGAGCTCCTTAAATCCTGAGTTGAGCTACACGTTTACTGACAAATGCTTGCACTGATTGGACAGTTCCACCCAAAATTGTGTGGTTCTTTCCTCAAAAGACCTTTTCAGGCACGGTTCTACATGGTCCTCACATGATCTGACCAAGATTATGTCTGGACTTAAAGAGAGACTTTGACCCCTGAGTTTGTTTCGTCATTTCTTCTCAGGGGTAGTCAGATAGGAAATGTCGACTTCATCTAGCTTATTTTTATTTTTTTATATGACGTGTAAAAGTGATTCCGATAACCTATTTACAGAATAAACGATTTCATTTCATTTAATTTCACAAAGAGGAGGCCTGTAGGTATCCCAGCAGTGGGAATATTAGGTATATGCTGATTATGCTCTGTTACCTATGCATAAAAATAAACTATATCATTATTATTTTTATATAATAAAGCGAATAATGTTAAAGTGACTTTAGGTTTACCTTTCTGATTGGATGGATGCCATAACATTAGAAACTACACAATCTTAGAAGAAAACAAGAAAAACTACCTAAGTGCCTACCTTTATTGAGATACTCATGATAGCAAAGTTTAAGCCTTAGTGGTTTTTGGTTGCTATTTAATATGTAATCCTGTGTCCTTCTGTATAAAGGATAAATTTAAAATAAAATAAACCTAGCAGAAAACAGAATGACAAATGAAGCTAAACACTTGCAAATCCAATTTATTTACTACCAGTTTAGACCTAGTTTATTCAAACACAACTCCAGCGGCAGATCTCAAGTCCGTATTAAGCCCAGATTATGCACAAAACAGTTATTTAGCAAAACTTTCTAAAATCCCATAATAACATTCAGTACAGTCTAATCCGTGCCAAAAGTTACCCTGAAACGACATAAATTCGATTTAAAAACTTACTCGATATCTAGGGTAATTATAAAAGAGGGGGTGAGTGACAAATCCCCGAATAAAACAACAAGGAAATAATTCCGGGCATAAATCGTCCTCTCAGTGTGAATAGAATAGCAATTATTTGGTTGAGTTGCTGCTCCTGGGTTCTACTAAGGGTCCTGGCAAGTCGAATGGTTATCACTCGAAATTTTGTAAAAATTCTTACTATTTACTACAATAACAAGATGCAGTAGGTATACATCTTGTTGGAATCAATTTAAGTTTTTCATGGTAGAATTTTACAAGATTTTTACAGATTGCAGTGCACTTCAGCGCATTAACATTATTGCACAGTTCTTGTCTACTTTAAAAGAATTTATTTTGAGTAATAAAAATTCTGATTTCAGTGGTTTCAGGATTAAATTTTTAATTTTTATTTTACTGTGTTTCGAAAAAAACACATTTGTCAAGTGAACAAATTTTTAATGATTACTATCCTTTTATTACCTACCTGTTTTGCTACCTTTCGGTCTCAATGGACATTTTGTGTCAAATAAGAACTGAACGAGTCATCTAGGTAAACTAATATTATAAAGAGAGAGAGAGCGAATTTTGTGAGCTTGTGTATATGTAGAGGGTAATCTCCGGAACCACAGCTCCTATTTAAAAAATGGTTTCCCATTTGTAAGGTACATTATTCCAGATGGACATAGTCTACATAATTATTATGTTTTCGTGATTTACAAGAAACCGGAAACGGACTTCAGACGAAGACTTTGGAAACAGCAACGTATAAACGTATAACACAGCATAGCAGTGACACAGAAAGCAGTCGAGAAAGCAGCTGGACCTGAGCCAAAATGGCTGCGACGTCGTTAAAAGACGCTCCTCCCGATAAATATCACCCGTCTTTCCACTATTCTATTGCTTGCTTTAGGATGCATATCCGGTAGGCTCTAATAATCCTTCCATATCCTATGGGCACGTCTTCCCTACCATTATCGACCCCCCGGTCTACTCCTTGATATGCAGTGGCCACTGTAGTCCCATGAAACATGAGGCTCCAGGGGGTAGTGTGAATCTTTGGGTTCATTCGAGTAATCGAGTCTGGTTAAACCAAGCTGGGGTCGGTGTATTTCATTCATTCATAAAAAAGCAACCGTACGAAGCCGGGGCGAGTCGCTACTAAGTGATAAAAGAATGAAATTCAAATTAGACCAATGAGTTTCCAACCCTTAGTACGATCTACACTCGAACCGACCACTATTATGAGAACTACCGCACATTTCCTGAACACTAATGTTATTGGCACTCCAGGAGTGTTTCAACGATATGTTGACCTCTCGCAGGGGTGGTCAACCTTACGGTAATGACAGGGTTGGCGATCGCAAAAACAATGTTACCCCAAAGAGATCCAAAACAAGGATACGTATCATTTTTAACTCTCATAAATTGGATATGGGTCAATTTTCCCTTTCGGATTCTGTTGAATAATTTGTGTGGGTTTTCTTTTTGAGATGATTGTGGGCCGAAATTGGAAATATTTGTAACTGCAGAAAATGTTAACTGTTCAATGGTTCTAATAAGTCCCGCTCTTTTATCTTACATAATGGTACATTTTAAATTGAGTTTAAGGTGTAACAATTAGTTACTAAGAGAACAAGACTACGGAATTCGGCCACGATACGCTTCGATGGTTTAAATTTCCGGGATGGAATCAATTACATACTGAGACGACAGTCCCCTTTAATAACTTCATTCCACCAAATTCGATACGCATCGGTAACTTCTTTATATCACAAGAACTTCATCAAAAAAAAAACCCCATCTCTTTTAAAATTCAAGATGTCAAACAAAATGAAGTAGAATGTATTGTTGGTTTTTGGATTTCCATCACGAATGCTGTTGCTATGAAAATTCCTAACCAAAGTTTAAACTCACTTCATCCCTATCTTAACAGCTCTCGGGAATTTCAAGGAACCGGCAGCCCTATGCAAGGGTTACAGTAAGTATGCTATCCCGTTATTCCTTTCATTAACATTGTCACGTCTTACGTGGGGCCAACTAGCTTAAAATATACCGTAGTTTTCCCGATTGTTGTGAAGAATTTGAATAATTATGTAAATAAATATTAATTCTTGAATATAAATTAGCTTTTAATATATTGCATTATCGATATATATACAGAATCCAATAAGAATGTATTATGTTTGTTGACAGTTAACACACAATCGACATTCCGATCCGACTTTGTTTTGAACTTTTGATAATTTTTAGTGAAAAACTACTTTACTAAAGTTTAAAAATGTACATTCGTCAAAATAATCTACATTCTAATTAAGATAACTGCCATTCGCATCACCAAAAGACAATTACCTAATCTAACAGTACAATAACACTATTAAATAATGGAAAACCGGTGCGAACGCCCCCGACTTTAATCAGACCCTTAAACAATACCACGAGGAACGAATCTCGAGCGCAATAAAGAAACTCGGATAAAAATAAATTAGCGTATCTCTGGAAAAGACTGATGGGGGTCGGAGAGGCCCCGGCTAAGGAAAAAGTTGAGGGGTTCAACCCTTCCCTGTTTATTTACTCCTAACGCCCTCTGTCGCTACATTTTGATTGAGTTTTTGTTTATACCTTATAAATCTAGATCGTCTTTTGTTTTTTTATCGGCAGCAACTAGAAATTGCTAGTTAGCTGGGTAGTAGAGGGGCTGGCTACTACCTAGGGTGCACTGGAGGTACATTTAAGTATGTAAATGATAAATGGTATTAATTTCTGTAAATTAGTTCAAAAAACACTTTTACATGGCAACAATACATTATGTTTTAAAACTAGATGAGGTCGGTGTTTCCTATCTGACTACTCTGAGAGATAGACCGAAAGAAAGTCAGAGGTAACAACAGTGAGATGACAGCACGCACTGACGGGGTCCTCCAGGGCCTCAAGTCTGCTATTACAATAGTGTCAGAATGGTCTCGCCATTGTGAGTATTTGACAGTGTTTGTATGGCAAATCTGTCAAAAACTCACAATGAAGAGACCATTGCAACGTTTGTACATTAGTAGACTTGGCCCCCAGGGCCGTTGCCTGCCAGGGTTGCGAGTTTGTCCGAAAGGGATACCGTGGCCCTGGCACACAGGCAACTGAAGGAACATGGGTGGGTTTTAGTCAACAAAGGTCTGATACGGGCCCCTCCCGCTCCCCCCAGAGCGGGAGAAGTTATTTAATAATTTCCCACTAAAAAAAAAAGAGGTATCAACAGTCTCTTTTAGGGCAATCAGCACAAAGTGAAGAGGTGAGGTGAGTGAAGAGGTGTCAGTATTATCATGATATTTACCTTGAAAAGTATTACTTATATTACTTTAATTAATGTGAATGTGAGCACTACTTATGTATTTTTTTTAGGTTTTCTTTTATTTCTTTCTCACTTAATTTTTATGATTATCTGGCATTTTGAGTACTGTATGCGGCCTATCTAAATGTCCTTTGGTATTGTTTGTCGAGTTGTTGAGCTCCTTTAGTCCTGAGTTGAGCTACACGATTACTGACAAATGCTTATTGACTGGACAGGCCCACTGAAATTTGTGTGGTTCTTTCCTCAAAAGACCATTTCAGACACCGATCCACATGGTCCTCACATGATCTGACCAAGATTGTGTCTGGACTTTAAAAGAGACTATGGCCCCTGATTTTATTTCGCCATTTCTTCTCAGGGGTAGTCAGATAGGAAATGTCGACTCCAACTAGCTTATTTTTTTTTTTAATATAACTTGTAAAATGATTCCGATATCCTATTGACAGAATAAACGATTTCATTTCATATCACTGACAGCTGTTGAGCGCAGTTTAAATTCCATCAAAACCAAAGTCCAAGTATGGCCACTAGTGGTGAATTATTTATGTTAATGTTGATACCTATATTTAGATGTATGTATCTTGTATATATAAATATATATATATTTAGGCACGCTAAAGAAACCGGCATCAATATCCAATTAAGACTTTTATCTAAATGTCGAAAGATATACAACTTTAATTTTATTGATGTGCGAATTATTTAAATTGACGAACATTGTTTTACACATAATTTATGTCCTGTCTGCGTTCTTTCTTAGATAATGTTTATTAGTACTAGATTATAGATCTGAAATGTGGCAAATGTGCCTAACTGATGGGTGAATTTTAGTTCTGAAGATAACAATTTTTGGAAGTACAAGATTTAAAGAACAAATAATAATATAATAATAATAAAGGAAATAATAATAAAATTTATTCAAAAATATAAGGTATAAAGTTAAATACAGTTTTTCTTATATCTATCTCAAGTTCACTCATTATTTGTGCCTGAACTAGGTAATCCTAATAAATGACGTAAGTCAATATTTTTACGATTCTGAATGCCACGACTGATTTATGTGCTCACATCCTTATTATTAAGGTCAATGGTAGCAGCAAATGAAGCTATAAATTAGATCGTTCTTTAATTTTGTTTATGCTTAAAAATTAAACAAGTCGGTATCAAGATTAAAATTGAGTTGTTTTTAATTTGATCGTTTTGAATTTGAGCAGCACGACAGCATTCGTGATTGAGTTCGTTAAGGTTTTTCTAACCAATCTTTAAACCTTAACCTACCAAATGTTGAATACAATCTACCTAAACTGCTAGAATTTTTCCAAGCGATTGCAATTTGCAGCGATAATAACCGAAATTGCTACCATTGGCAAGATTATCCACGATCTTGTTATGTAAAGAAAAATATGATTAGAAAACAGATGACCGAAACTCTTCATTGGTGCTCCTAAAATTTGATCTGACTGCCGTGAATACCTCACAGGAACCTAGTAGCCGTCACCGTTGTGAAGGAAAACATCGTGAAAAAACTGGGACATCGAGAGATATTTCTTGACGGCATGTGTAGCCAAGTCAAAGGTGAAAGGACCATTGGCGGCATAAACACTCTGACACCAGGTTAATCACTAAACACACGAGAAGAAAACTAAGAGTAGCCGTCATAGGAACTTAATACGCTTTAGAATGCGCAAATAGCTTCATGTTTCTGACTGACAGTCTCCTTGACAATTCAACATACATACATAAATAAATAAACTCACACTTTCTTCCCATGGGAGTAAGCAGAAACTATAGAGCGCCACTTGCTACGCTCCTTACATACTCCTTTTGCTTCGTTTACATTCATACATCTGGTTATACACGCACGCCAGATGGGAGTGCTACGCAACTGACCTTTCTGAAGAACATCACCAATTAGGTCACTATATGTTCTCCTAGAGCGTCCCCTCCCGGCGTTTCCACTCACATCTGCCTTGTAAATACCTTTTGTTAGTCGCCTTTCATTCATCCTCTCAGAATTAACAAACCATCTAAGGTTACTCTTTTCAATTTTTGTCACTACATCTTCTTTTAAACCATACCGGTGCTTTATCCCATCATTTTTATCTATCATTCATAGTCACGCCACACAGGCTTCGCAAGGAACGCTTTTTCACAGCATTTATTCTACTTGACTATTCAAAAGTGCCTGTAAAGGTTTAATTGAAATTGCTTTGAGTTTGAGTTCACATCCTATTTGATTGCCGGAAACCTCATCAACAGCTGAATGCGGTCCTTTATTACCGACAAATCCAACAAAGGACCACAACTCAGTCCCAAAATGACCAATCTTATTAGCAATTTAACTGCATAGTAGCTGCAATGCAAATGCCAGGAAACTAGAGGTTACAGCTAATTTTATTCACCACCCTTTGCGTTCTAATTCATCCTCTATTTACGTGCTAGAAATGCAGGTGTATGTGCAAATGTGAGGGACTAGATAAATCTGTGAGATTGGAAAACAATGTAGATGACGATACGACATTAATTTAAACTTCGTGAAGACCACTTGCCAAAGTGGCGCCAACTGGTGGAGTGAGTTTTCATGAAAACCCTCATTGCCGTATTTTTGTCTCCATATTGTACCTACACAGGGTCAAATTAAATTAACTGACGAAACTTCACAGAAGTGATGAATATCGGTATCTAATAGCAATAAAACAAAAACAAAATATTAAGAAAAATGAAAATTTTAAGTAAACAGATGCTGACGAGATGAACTCATAATTATCGCGCGATACAAGGACACACTCGCGAGCATAAACACATTATCTACACTTGTACTGCTTACATAAGATGGTGTGATTTTCTCCTAAAGTATTCATAGTAATTTTTTTAAGAAAATAGTATTTTCCCTTCTCATGCTTGCTGTTGTGCATAGGCGACTTAAAGTCGCTTTTTATGCTCTAGTGCATAAAGTTTTTTTTTTTTTCTAAGACAGATAATCATGCCCAACAACTACATGCACAATAAAACGTCGCAGATTAAAGTCGTTAGTTTAATTAATTTGCTTTAATATAAATCACTTCCGTGTTTCCGTGTTTATCGTTAATTTAATAAAACCAGATAAAATTGTTGTCTTTATTATAAAAAAACGCAAAGAAATATTTTTATGACTTGGCAATATGAAGTACCTACCCAAGACGAATAGCACATGTTGAAAAAAAAAAAAAAATGTTATATACTTTATGCCTGTTTCATTTTCTCGCAATTGAAGTGAAAAGCAGAGTGTAGGTATAACTCGGGCATAAACGAGCCATTTTTCCCCTCGACATAACAACTATCATAGATCTACGAATGCCAGCCGGGACCAACGCTTTAACGTGCTTTCCGAGGCACGAAGGGGTCTCGATATCTAATGGATGGTCACCCATCTACGAACCGACCGCGGCAAGCGTAGCTTAACCTCCGATCCAAAAAAAAAACGCGATAACATTGAACGAAAAATTGTGTGCGGAAAGTTCATAAAACTTATTCCAGGAAATACGTGTTTTCGAGAAAGTCTTACGTCTGTGAAATAAAACTGTGTCATTTAGAATCTCCATTATACATGTGCGAGGTTTCGATGAAGATGTTTTTCTTTATTTATACAATTTATGAGTACATTATGAACGACCGAAGTTCAGGTAATATTTGTGCAACTAAGCAGGTTTAATTTGTTTCTCGAAATTTGAATTTTTTGCTTTCATAGAAACCTAGATATAGTGCACATGATACCAATTACTTCAAAATTTTCAAAGAAAGATGTGTTACAGCGTCATAATCACGTACGACCGTTTGTATGAAAAGTATGAGGGGTGGGCCGCTCTTAACCACGAGCAGTAGGTACCAACTGTAGGACTGTAGGTACCACCTTGAAATTTTGTGTTTATATTTTTTTGCTTTTAAATGCCTCCAACACTCCTATATGAAGTTTCGCCTATGAATTTAAAAATAGGTAACCCTGTATACGTGCGATTGGTACAAATAAGTGCGATTGGCATAAATCAGTGGGAGCGCATGCGCAGAACGCACTAGCCACTCAATTAAGTGCCGGGATTTCAATTAAAACCTCTTACTGAATTTACGACGTCTCTAATTTATTGTAGGTACACTTTTGTTAGAACGAACTTTGCCCAGTTATTGAGTGGTACGGGTAAATTGGCAGAATGGTAATTATTTTTTTTATTTTTTTTAAAAACATCTGAAGAGAAAATTATTGTCATATCGAAACAGATTTATTCGGCTCGTAGGATAATCTGCTCTAAAAATAATAAATTCATCGTTCTAATTCAGTGTTTTAGTTTCATTTAATTGTTATTATATTTTCTTCCTAGCTTTAAATAAACTTCATTTCTATGTGATTGATTAAGTATGCAATAACTTCACTAGCTGCGATACCTAATAAATAATATGGTGCAGTCGTAATTAGTAAATCTTCCAGTATCTAGAGCTTTCAATACTCAATACATCATTAAACTAAAGATAATATTGAAATAAGGGGTTATATACAAACTGGTACATAACGGCTAGCCGTATCCAAGGCCCCGCTGGCCAATCATAATGATTATGTGTTAAAGCAATTAGGTAAGTAGCAGCCACTTATTGGAAAACGCTCCGCAAACCGGCCGATACGCAAAACGCCGGGCACGTCTTGTTGCACTTTGCATAAACACCGCCACGCCCATCAAATGTCACTTGTACCCAGTAAATAACGTTTTCAGCGAGCTTTTAATAAATGGTAATTTTTAAAATATAGCCCCTGACGTCCTTCATATTATCTGTTCGCGGAGTGTATGAATATTAAATTTATTTGCCGGCACGCTATATCGTGAGAAAGGGTAGCTATATAATCACGCTCAAGTATCGAAATTAATTATATACTCGGCCTTAATAAAGATACCAACTGTACGCAGTGATGAACAAACAATTACACGATCTACTAAAATAACTCTTTTCAAAAACGCATTAAGATAAAAATACTTATAATTGCTGGGCATTCCTTCAGCACGTGTATAATGAAATGAGTAATATTTTACAGAAGCCATATTAAAAGGGGAATCACAACAAATAGTAGTCTTCTGAATTAAACCCAAATACTTATGCGTTGTAAATAAAACGAGTTCCAAACGAATAGCCACCAATAAACGATCCAATAAAAATACCATAACAACATAATTCAGTCATCCAACTAAATAACGTATAAATAATTTGGCCGTAGAAGCTCACAATCAGAGCTGGTTACAACTAGTTTTATGAGGAGTCGAGGTTCCGTCGTAAACTAATAAAATAAAAGTTGGAAGCGCGAACAAACCAATAGATAATGAACTTTTATTGGTCAGTTTTACAGCTCTCCCCGAGTGATTGTAAAGTGAATAATTGTCATGTCGTTAGCTGGAGTAACAGTAACGTACTTACGCGCAACCGCCCCTCCATACTGGGGCCGGCCGTTCTATTGTTTGTTGTTAACAAAACTCTGATTGGTAAGTGCGAAAATGAGTGGGAGCAATGACTCATTGAAGGTGTTTACATTAGGTAAACAGTAGGTTAATTACAGTTTAACGTTCAAACCTGTGCAGCACGCGATGATAACTGCACCTTCTTTTTTTTACTGTCCTGCGATTGGATAAGTTCGATAGTTTTTGCTAAACTGCCACTCAACACATTACTAATCAACAATGCCATGATGCCCGACTATAAAAACGTGGGGCCACCAATCATAATTCATGTAGAACACTTTTAAGTATCAATTGCACCAATTATTGTAAACTGACTATTGAATAATAGGCCCTGTGGACAGATAGCGGCATGTTTATTGAGTCTAGTGTGTTCCTAGCTTTATATCCATATCCGCAGCAATTAATAACTGTTGTGGTAAGCGAACATTTCGTAAATGTCGTAAATTTTGAATTGGTCTCGTTATTTTATAGGGGTTAAACTCGATTAACGGGTGGGGTAGGTTTATTGTATGTAGCAGAGATTATCGCTGTTACGTACGGACATACATGTTATTGTCGGGCGAACGGCTGCTTGTGTCTTAGGAGGCTTAGCGTTGAGACATGGTATGGAGGATCGTCGAAATACTAGCATGGTCTTAGTTAGCTTATTAGGGGAATTACGGGCAGAAGACATGTTCAAGACAAGCGAACTCATATGTAGACAATATCTATATACGTAGGTAAAGATCGTCTATTTTAAAACTGCACGCCCCTCCATTAAAATGTATATATATACAAACATTAGAAAAATGTATGTAACAAGCAGTGGAAGGGCGTGCAATTTAAAATAGACAATCTCTACCTACATATCACTGTGCACACCCCACCAAGTCACTGGTATTTTGAGTAGGTACTTTATGCGGCCTGCCCAAATGTCCTTTCTTTGGTATTGTTCGTCGAGTCGTTGAGCTTCTTAAGTCCTGAGTTGAGCTACTCGACTACTGACAAATTCAATTATTGACACAAATTTGAGTGGACCTGTTCAGTCAGTGCATTTGACAGGACAGGTCCACTCAAATTTGTGTAGTTCTTTCCTCATAAGACCATTTCAGACACGAATCTACATGGTCCTCACATGATCTGATCAAAATTGGACTTTAAAAAAGCCTTTGACTCCTAAATTGGTGTCGCCATTTCTTCTCAGGGGTAGTCAGATAGGAAATGTCGACTCCGTCTACCTTATTTTTTTTTTTATTTTTTTTAATAAGACGTGCAAATGTGATTCCGAATTATCCTATCTACAGAATAAACGATTTCATTTAATTTAATTTCAAGCGAAAGGACTCTTTTCAATAAAACTATTCTATGCTCTATATCGGTCTGAAACCGGATTCAAAGCTCCAACAGATCCATATTAGACTCGTAGTGATTGACTACATAAAGCATTACTTAGAAGGGTCACTTTTATTTAAATTCTATTGAAGTTGACCAATAAGGTGGCTTGTAGGCATACCTACTCTATTTAAATATTTACTGAAACATTACTAACAAAAGCGGCCCACCAAGGCATGAATAGATATATTTTTAACTATTTCTACCTTGTTTGATGGCGTTAATGATTTTTGACAGTGTTTCCGAAATTATTACTAATCCTGTGCCTAATCCTTCGGCGAAAATAGACGTGTTTTGATGTCATATAATTCATAATCATAATTACTATCCATAAAAAACCACTTTTCTTATTGAATTGTTTTTTAACAGTATTCAAGCTTTTCACCAACTAAAAAGCGTTTTACGCTTTTCATGAATTATAACATTGTAAGAAATTAATTTATGGGGATATTGGAAAAGGAATACCTTTCCCAAAATCCCCCATAAAATGATAACCAACACCAAAATGCAAATTCAACTCAACCAAAACAAACCTAATACCTAAAACTACACGAGGTAAGTTCAGGCATGTTCCCAGGAACGAAACAGTGAGGTTAGTCGCACAGTTAAAGGAGTCGTGTAGAGGACAGGCCAGGTCGGGTGAACGATACTATCGAATCACGAACCTTCCCTGGGATAGGGTTGAACGGGACTCGGGACGGTGGAGAATGTCCCGAGATTAATTGATACTTTTTAACATTGGAAATGTTTTTTCGATCGCTCTGTTACGGGCGCCCTTTTTTATCAAAAGTGCCACATGCCGCTAATATTTCCGTTATTTCAAGTCAATATAGTTAATTGAGGTGTCAAAATGTTTGTACTGACGAAGTCTACAACGTACAAAAAAGTAAAAATGTAATTAGTCATACCAAGCATT
This sequence comes from Dryobota labecula, assembly GCA_947523025.1. Taxonomy (NCBI): domain Eukaryota; kingdom Metazoa; phylum Arthropoda; class Insecta; order Lepidoptera; family Noctuidae; genus Dryobota; species Dryobota labecula. The sequence continues at coordinate 16,899,029 of OX383293.1, read as the reverse complement.
TTTTTTATTTTATAGCTCTTAAATGTTTTTTTTTTTGGTACCTTGGTACCCTACATATATAGTTTTACTTACGAATATAAAAAAACTACATGTTCAGAAAGGTACCTCGGTTTGTTTTTAAATGATTTTATTTCTGTAAGTAGGTTTGTAACAATCACTTACAGGTCAATCATATTTCAAAAACTAGATACGGTCGACGTTTTTTAACTGACTACTCTGAGGAGAAAGGCCGAAACAAACTCACAAGTCAGTCTCTTTTAAAGCCCAGATATGATCGTGGTCAGATCATGTGAAGACAATATAAATTAGTGTCTGAAATGGTCTTTTGATGTCTCCTCCCCGACCCTTGACTGTAAGTGAAGCGCCAGCACGCGTTTTAGCTGAGCAGCATGTAATCCAAACTCCCCACGATAATAGTCAGAACACTGATTTTATCCAGCCACCGTCGGTCCCTTGCCACCCTCCCTCCGACTCAGCTGCCCTAAGCCGAGGTTCGTACCCCACAGGGAGTGCCCTTAGCGAGCAGCAGTCGTTTAGTTTATAGTTTTTACGCCCTGGCTGGAGGCATTAAGTTTCGTTAGGAGCTTAAGGCAGCCACAGGAAAGTCCGGTTAAAGAGTCGGAACCTTAGTGGTTACACTCTGAGATGCCCTAGATAAAAAAAAAGGTCTTTTGATGAAAGAACCGGCTAGTGGGAAGCAGAAGTGGCACGCATTTGTCAGTAATCGTGCAGCTCAACTCAGAACTTAAGGAGCTCAACGATTCGGCAAACAATAGCAAAGAATGGACATTTTGTTTCGATATTAGTAAATGTCTAGGGACACGAGACCTGCTTGAATTTATTTTCTTGAAAATGGGTCTAAGTTGGAATTTGACTGATGGTTTAAGGAGCTGGTTTTAGGACAGTATCAAAGTCTTCTGTTGAGCTGGAGCTGCTTACTCTTATTTATGGAGAAAAATTTCTTATTTACAGCGGTTTTCTAGAATATAAGTACAATAATGACTCGTAGGTGCTTACTAAACATACAAAGAAAACATAGAAAAAGAAACACAGAAATAAGAAAAACAACATAAATAATAGATGCTTTGGAACATTCTCAAAAACAAAATTGGAAATGGGCGTGTCATATTGCACGTATGGACAAAGAAAAATGGACACAGAGAGTAACTACCTGGCAAGGACCCACAAACAAAAGGAAAAGAGGTAGACCGAAAGAAAAATGGCTTGATGAAATAATAAGAAAAGCCGGTGAAAATTGGATCACAAAGGCAGACAAACGTGGAGCAAAATGGAGGAGGCCTTCACCCGTTGAGGGGTCCATATTGAAATATAAATATAGTAAATAAAAATAATTATATATAAATGAAATTGTAAATTGTTTTTTATGAAAATTTAATTTATTTAATATTTTAGAATTGTAATAGTTTTGTTATTTTATGCATGCACATTAATTTATGTAATATATATATTTTTTTTTTCTTTTTAAAAACGTTGCCCCACACTAGGAATTTCTCCTGTATCGTGGGTGCGTTTACAAACATTTAAACTCACATACACAAACAGCCAGACCCGGAACAACTACTTGTATATCATACAAATATTTGTTCCGTGCGGGGATCGAACCCGCGACACGCAGCGCAGCAGTCAATCGCTTAACCAATGCGCCAACCATGCCGTCATTAATTGTAATCTTATGATATATTTGTTTTTTATAAGTCATTCATTATGGAAATAAAGAGGCTATAATAGTAATAATAATAATGACTCGTATAATTATGTAATATATATCATAGTGACATCTATCAACACGCACTGAGCCCGCGTGCATGGTAGATAATAGCCCACTCCTTCTCACAGAGAGGACCTGACCAGGCATGTGTCCCAGCGGTGGGAACATTATTAGCTGATTATGCTGACGGTAGTGTAGGTCGAGTGAAAATGAACTTCCCCAGCAAATAGTCGAGTGGGTTTGTCTGAAATATTCAGGCTTTCAGTCTGTTTGAATGTCGTATAATAATTAACGCAACTGAAAAGTGTGGTTACACAAAGGAAGAGCGCCAAATATTGTTGCTGCTATGTTAACACGTTGACGGACAGTATTCCCTCACTAGTTAAACGAGTAAGGTCACTACAAAATTGCATACATTGCCTAGAGCATTAGTATAGAAAATAAAACGCCACAAGGCGTACTGATTTTATGAAAGTCAAAACTTTGACGTCGACAGCCGTACTGTCGTATTATTGAATGCAGAAACAACGTCGAGAGGCGTTCTGTCCGTCAATGTGTTAATTATTAATTGGGCGCCAATGTTACTTATGAGATTTTGTCCCTCTAGTTGTAAAGGAACAAAAGACCAGATGCAAGGTGGTTACTGTGGTTAGGTATCGAAATACAAGGAAACAATTAACTGTCTGAAATAACCTACCTATATTTATAAAAATATATCTCCTCCATACAACATCACACGGTAGCCTTTAGGGGTCTACGGCAATAATATAATAAGTTATTTCATCAAACCCTTACAATTTAATTTAACACATAAAGTAGGTAGGTGATTATAACTGTCACTTATTAATGCCAGCCAGCTTGAACTTCAACGTGCGGCATTCTTGTCTATGGAAGAGACCAAGAAGTTAGTAAAAATATAGAGTTTATTTGCACTTTGAAGTAAAACATAGGTATATGGTTCACAATTTTTTTTTTTAAATCTCTTAACCACCCTTGGTTGTCTGGTAGAGAATGCCTATGGCATTAAGTCCGCCTTTGTACCTTATTTTGTGCGAGAAATTTAAATAAATAAATAAATTACTATAAAAATTAGCCCTATGGGAAGTAAAGTTGCATGTTAGAATTGCAGCCAATACCTAAGCTAACTTAATATCTTGTAATTATAGGTATCAGCGCTCATCCTCGATATCATGATAGCCGATGTTATTGTAGAATAATTTAAAACAAATGAGAAAAACATTTTTCAGCACCAACATAAGTGATCGGTAAGTTATATATTTATTTATTTATAGGAGAACCAACAGCTATAACAGATGGATAACAATTGTATATGAAACATAGAGCCAATTACAGGTTCTCACGGGTAAAAACAGCAAAAGCAGTAGAAATCTTAGGATCACTAACTAAAAACTACACTATAAACTGGTATGTATTTTAATTACATGAATAATTTTGAAATATCTAGATGAGTTTAAGTTAAAATTACTTATAATAAGTTGAATGAAAGCAGGGTTCGCCGATATATATCAGCGGATATATAGATCATGATATATATCACGATATATATCAATTGATTTTTATCTTGATATATAGGTACCAATTGATTTTTCCTGTCTTCTGAACTAACAATTTTGGAGATTAATGTTTACCCTGGCAACACATAGCGAAAAACTACAATTCAGAATAATTTACTTTTTTATGATTACAAATTGTTATTAAAATTAGTTGATTTATCTCACAAACAAATGAAGATTATTATAATAATAGGTACTTTTTTTTTAAGTGTTCCTTAAATTTCTCAAATAAACACTAATTCTTTTGTTTCTTTTTTTAAATAAAATATGTGGTAATTTGACACATTTTTTAGTGTTTAATCCCCTTACAGAATGAAATTCGCTTCTTTTTCTTGGCCTGGATATATATCCGATATATATGTAAAAAAATCGGATTTTTGATATTTATTATAAAAATCGGATTTTTTCGAACCCTGAATGAAAGTAAAGTGTTCCCTAGTTCAAAATCACAATCAGTCAATTCCGTTTTAATAAGTATCGAAACTTTTTCTTAAGTGGACAACCCTGAGTCCCAGATACATGTTGCTACACATATGTCTGTATGTATAGTAGATACGACATTTAAGGAAATCAAGGGACCCCAATAGGTACTTAGGTTCTTCGTTTTACTGTAAGTCCTTTACAATTACGGTACTGTTTTTTTTTTCTATACCAGGTACCGACTTTTATACCTTGATATATAGATATTTTCTATGTAACTATAAATTAAATGAAATATAGATAACTTAACTTAACTCTCGTCACCTTAGTGGTGAAGAGAGCTAAGCCACACTTTTGACCGAATTGAGTTATGAACACCACCATCACGTCGTTAGACGGAGATTCTAGTGGTGGAGAGATCTAAGTGATAGCTCAACTAGAGGTTTAATTTTTCATTCAGACGAGAAAGGAGTTAAATGAAACTAGGAACAAAAAATCAAGTGGTGAATTTTTGATTTATCTTTATCTTGGAACCAGTTTAGTGTGGAATAGCTCCCTTCACTACTAAGGTGACGTATGTAGGTAAGTATACATACCTATTTTGAGGAACAAGGAAAATTATATGCAGAATATAATATGAAATTGTTTATTGAAGAACATTTAAAATAATCATGTAGATAGGTACCTAAATTTATTATAAAACTATTCATCGTATACATGTGTAATAAAGAAACTAACTACTTATGTATTTAACTAAATTAAATGTATACATAAAGCGACTTAAACCTAACAGTAACTTAAATTCTCGCTTCATCCAGATTTCCAATATGCAAACAATTTAAATCAAACACAAAACACACCTACAATTAAAATCAATTTAAGTTTTCAAGTCTATAATCTCTTACATAAATATTCCATCCTTAGGAAAACCTGCCTGACCTGATGCAGACGAATGAAGTAGCTACTAGTACCTACCTACTAGCCACATGAGAGATCACATCAGCTGCCCACATAAGTACCAAGGTACCAATGTACCTATACCTACATAAATGTACAGTAAGCAAAATAGATTGGTAAACAAGAAAAAATATCCATCAATTCACTACCCGGCCAGTATCTATTCATTTTTATTAAGCAGATATCAGACGCTTCATTTTTTGTTCATTTTTGTCTTTCAATCTTTCAAAGTGAATCGTTTGAACACAAAATGAATGAAGAGTGAAAACTTTATTCATTAGTGAACCGATCCAACGATGTTGGATTTCGGCACTCGGCATCTTTTACTCGCCTGCCGAATGATCGAAATTTTTTAAAAAAAGGAGCAAATTATTGTTCATTCCTATGTAATTTTGTCGGTGTCGTGTGAACGTGGAGTAAAACTTAATTCGAGTGAATCATTCACCGGAGTGAAGCGTCTGATATCAGTTTTAGATAGATTACTCATTTATTTAATGCAACATTTAAAAAATACAACCGAATGCAGTAATGCACAGTATTGTGAGCGTGATATTTTTTTTTAACCATTTGACTATCATTAAAGTCTGATGTGAAAACCTTGACTGCTTAGCACACTCACAACATTAGGTACTTAAAAGTAGCTAGTTGCAAGTTAGTAAGTGAATACTTTAATTTTTGTTTGATTGTACCCAGATATATACATATAACCTAATAGGAACACCGGCTCTCTAGCCTCGTATGACAAACGGGTCTACCCATAAAAATAGCATTATTTTAATAAGGTACCTTCAGTAAATAATAATAAATTATTATAAATATAAAAACGTCAGTAAGTATTGATTAAGTTGTATAAATTATTCATGTAGTTCTCGTTGTTTACTTGACGGATATTTAATTATTTATAATAAGAGTTTTTATATGTTGTAAAAGTAATAGGTATTTGCATAAACGCTTAGGGCTTTTGTTAATTTTGCGTAAGCATAGGTATAGTTGGTACGGTACTTAATTAAGTACCTTAAAATACATATATTATTACTTATCCTATGTGTTTTATTTTTAAAAGTACCTACTTAATTGTAAGATGTGCAGTTGGTGTGTGGATGTTTATTTCATGAGTTCGCGGAAGACGGTTACAAAGGGTATTTTGTTATGGGTATAGTGAGCGTGACATTTTTTTTAATTCATTAGAATCACATTAAAGTCTGATTTGAAAACTTTGACTACCTACTTAGAACATTAGGTAGTACTTAAAAGTTAGCTAGTGTATACATAAATCTTTGTTTGACTGTACCCAGGTATATATTTATAGGAACACCGGCCCTCTAGCCTTCGCATGAAAAACGGGTCTACCCATAAAAATGGCAATATTTTAATAAGGTACCTTCAGTGAATAATAATTAATTATTATAAATATAAAACCGTCAGTAAGTATTGATTAATTTGTATACATTATTCAGGTTGTTCTCGTTGTTTACTTGGAGGATGTTTAATTATTTATTATAATATGAGTTTTTATATGTTGTAAAAGTTCTAGGTATTTGCATAAACGCTTAGGGCTTATCCGTCTTATTTTCATAATAAAGTTATCCGCTTCATAAACCTATTCTAGCTATCGAACTGTTATGTCCCTTGACAAAAAGGGACATAAATCAGTCGGTAAGTATTTTAATTTTGCGTAAGTATATTTTTGGTACGGTACCTTACAATACATAAATTATGTTATTTACTTATCCTATGTTTTTATTTTTTAAAGTAGCTACTTAATTGTAAAATGTGTTGGTGTGTGGATGTTTATTTCATTAGTGAATTTGTGGAAGTCGGTTGAAAAGGGTGTTTTGTTATGGACCTATCTAAGCGTATAAAGTGACGCTATATAACTTACAATATTTTAACGCGGTTGAATGCAGTATCCTTCATGTTGTCGTCACTTTCGGTAGATATGAAAACTATGTAAATCTCGAAAAATTAAATTAAAGTCCTTAGTCTGTACTCCTTAGTCTCCTTAGTCAATGGCCGACTACATAAAAAAAGAAAACAACCAGTCAGTTGATTTAGCAGCCAATAAAAACATCTTGTCGAGTTATTGACTGATTAAATTGACTTACGGCCTCCAAAAGACTGAAAAAGTTACATATTATACTAAGTAAACGCTTAGAAAAAATATACATGACTTCGTTAAGGACACAGCGGGCATGCCCATGTGCTGAAATGGGCGAATTATCGACAAATACACACAGTTTTTATCGATGCATCTGCCATTTATGATGTTTATAATTTACCAAGGTATGTTTTAATTAAGTGAGAAACATTGCATTGAAGTGGTCATTATTCTTAATTGAAAACGTACACTGCTATTGAGCTTGTCGAAGGAACTCCTATTTCGCTCCGGGCTACACGAAGACTCGGAAAAAATACATTCCACCTGACTTAAAAGTGAAAACGTTCAGACGATGTTAAAATACGGCTCTACGTATTCATAAATATTCATAAACCCATAGTATACTAACTCGAACATTACTGGCTCTTAAAAAGTATAAATAAGTTATTATATTATCAAATGATTGTTCCATAAAACAAAGTTCCGACCGGTATGCTCCAGTAAAATTGAGATGTTCAAAATTCGGGCCGCGATACGTCGATGTCCAATAATTTTTCGTATCGGCTAAATAATTATCTGTTATCGTCGATTTGGCAGGCCAGGTCGAGGACCGCAAACATGGCGGACCCGACTAACGACAGCAACATAATATATCAAGGGAAAAAAGAATTTACTTTGTGGATAGATTTTTTGAATCATGATTTAAAACGTTTCCATTATTCAATACAAACAAAGAATAATGTCTGAAACCTATAAAGATTAATTCTTGAAGTTTTTGCGACAAATACTTCCACACAACTCCAACCTCTTTATATAATACAGACACGCAACGACTAAGTTGTTAGTTTGTAAAATGCCTTATAATCTTTCACCATATCGCAGGCAGCTTAAAGCGCGCCTTAGAACATACGTGATCTAGTTTTTTCCCACTTGGAGTCTTAAGAAATGAGATTTAAATCCTGATTTAACGAGTTGACACGTACGTATAATGCTATTCAGCATTTTTCAACATGAATAGCACATCCAAATAGGTAGAGAGATATTCGTGAGTTTTTCTTTTGCAAACCGTACGTGGAGCGAGCTTGGAATTCAGTTTTTAGCGTCCGCCTGACTCTTCAGTAGCCATATTCAGCGTTCGAGATGAAACGGACTATAGTCAATTTAATTAATAGTTCCCACTGCTCACCGTCCGCCGGTAAAGCCGATGAAGTCATTATGCATGCTTACGAAATATTAAAACCTCCACAAGCCAAGATAGCTTTTATTTTATTTTTTGACACGTAATCATTGTATATTGCAGCAGTATTTATTTTAGTGTTACTTATGACAGGAAGCGGCCGTTAACAATCGGTCAACATGTAGGATGCCACTAAATTCATTACCACCAGTAAATTATCTTTAATTGTTTCGATCGTTGGTATACTTAAAGCGGGTGTTATTACGGCATTCTACATGCTCGGCGTGGAGACAGTCGGGAACATCAAAAGGTCCAACGGACTTAGTAAATTAAAACATTGCAAAACAGCTATACCGTAGAAGTCGCGCTTGGGCAACTTCAAAAATGGCATCGCGCGTCGACTGGTGACGGCGAGTAAGTTTTTCGCGACCGTCTCCACTCGATAAATAATGGCGGTGACTTTGACAAAAACTCACCTAGTCCTGTTCGGTGGCCGGCGGCGCGCGCTCCCCGCGCTTGCACCGCAGCTGCCTCGCTCATACCGCGCCCTCGCCCCGCACTCGCCCCGAAGCTTTTTCTGCCCATTCCACGGCGCCGGCGCAATCGCGAACCGCTCACTTCCATCATTACAGACGTTACCCTAACTATTTACACCGCTACTGGCTAAATAATAACTACTTATATTTATGGCAATTTGTTTAACTTCACCGACTATTAAAACTGCAGGAACACGATCACGTTTACACTATACTTATGCGAGAGTATTGAAGGATTAGATGGCGCGGAAGGTTATTCTGTTCACACTGTCCGTATTACGATAGCGGATAATTAATTTAACTTACGACTCTTTATTTACTTAGCTTTAAGGGTACGAGACCGGGTCTCTTTGGTAGGCATATTAAATTTGTACAATGTAATATAGTTCGTGACGCCGACGCTGCCGAGCAGGGAGCGCTACGATCGCACATAAAGTAAAACGCACTACGATACACCTACACTATGCACTATGTTACACGGAAGAGATTTCTACAAATTGCACTGGTTTCCAAACGCGAACATCTTCGACGATTACGCGGATTAAAATATAAATGTATATAAAAATCAATAAATCAACAAAAACAAAACCCGAAACACAAAATAATACGACCCGTTTCTAGTCTAGCATTCAACAGTTTATTGTTCCATCATTCGTTTTGAGAAAACATTGTGTCTAGTTAAAAATTAATTTAAAAATAATCACAACAACCGAACAACACTTAAATAACGAGAAAATAATTACAAACAATTTACAAAAAAAAAACCACAAAGCTATGGATTGTTCGGCGGACTGCGATAGTATCACTGGACAAGGCTTTGCGCACGCGCATGCTTAGTGTTCGGGATGGCCTTGCGCAGCGGCTGCGGCCGCCGCCGCTGCCGCCGCCGCTTTCTGTGCTTGCGCCTGCTTCTCCTGCTCATTCAACTCCTTTATAGCCTGGATCTCTTTCTTTAATTTCATCCTTCGATTCTGGAACCATATTTTGATTTGTCTCTCCGTCAAACAGAGAGCGTGCGCCATTTCTATACGTCTCCTCCGCGTGAGGTAGTGATTCGTGTGGAACTCTTTCTCTAACTCTAGTGTTTGATATCTAGTGTACGTTTGTCTTCCTCGTCTTCTCAGGCCGTTTGCTCCTGAAACAAAATAGAAAACGTTTCATTAATGATCAATAATCTTTTAAATCAAGGACCATAAACGTAATGGTTGTTTGGAAAAAAGTTTGTGCATTGAACCGGCGGATCTACTTTCAGCGAAGCGTTTGAATGTTGAATGGGATTGGTTGTCTCACGCAGCTTAGTTCAAATGACGTTACAATTGGCGGTGACGACAGCTTCATTTCGTTTAAACGTCGATATTGATATATGCGCAAGGGCCGCCTTTGAGGGCCACCGACCGGGAATTAAGACTGGTTGCAAACTTGATTAAGAAACATAAACACGTGTGGGCGAAGATGCAAAATTGTTGAGTTTCAGAAGCAATATAAATGCAGATGCAGGTACATAAATAAGAACAAGAAATTCGAGAAACATACTAAAGCGAAATTTCCGTTTTCTAGCTTTGATTCAGTAGGGTGTACAGATTGAAAATACAACGCGATAAATCAATAGTGCCCTTCAATCGCGGCGAAACGGAATGTCTTACAACTGCGTACCGAAAACTCGATTCGCGACAGAATAACTGAATAAGGGGCCAATAGCCGTGACTTGAGAAAATTCGACTGATTTCAGGGCTGCTCTCTACCTACTTTTTGAAGACGAACTCTGCTTAATTCAGGACATTCTTGTTACAACTTCAATATATTACCTTACACTACCTACATAAGCTTACCCAAAAAGTATATTTTTTGATGTCGTATGTCGTATTTAAAAAGATAGTTCTCAATTTCATTCGATATAAAACCTGTACAGACACATTTTTCGGAATCATCCCGTCATGTTCACCAGATATTTTCATTACAACTCAATATTAAGCAATGACATTCTACAAAATCCTACTTTAACACCAGCAGGATCTAGAAATATTAATAACATCTCGATTTATTACAAATATATATTAATATTAAAATGCCAGCCCTGTTGAGGCGGTTATTCGAAGGCTTTCATTGCATGCCGGTCGTTGCGTGCTCCCCAACATTATGTATAGGGCCGAACGCACGCTGCGATCGCCTTATTTCTTTCTTTTTTGGTGTCCAACTTTCTCAGTAGGTATATAATATATCAGATTAAGACCAATCAGAATGTATCTGAATTTAATTTGGAACTTTTTCATTTAACCCGACCTAGTTGATGTTATCATCTTTGAGAAATGAGCGTTCAAGTGATCGGCGACGCGTGAAAAGATCGAAATTTCAATTCCATCGAATATCTTCGGTTTTATTGAAATTGAAGGGCTTGTACAGTAATTTTCAAGAAATCTCAACGTTTTTCATGTTGCGATTTTTTTTTGGCATTTCAGAGGCAGCTGGGGCTACAAAATTACTTAATTTTTTCGTTCCGAACAACGTAGTTAGGTAGCTTCCAAAGTACTGTTCTTGGACAGCAAACATTGGGTTTACAAGCAACTTCTGGACACAAATCATCTGATCCCTGAGCTATTATTATGAATTTAAGTAAGTGGAGTCTCTAACTTAATCACCACCAAACTAACAGGCACTATCAAAAGACAGACAAATACATGTCATAACCAAACTACATAACCGATAAAGCACTTGAAGAAGCACATTGCCTTCGTTACTGCTACATTCAAAATAAAACCAAGATCCGTCCGTACTTCTCACAGCATAAAAGGGTACGCGAACCAATTTAATGGCTTAATTATCTCAAGTAGTGAGATCGGAGGCTGCGCAAGGACCAAGCGGCTCTTTTCATACATCCTTATCTATCCTCTTAAGTTGTATGGAGTATGGTTTAATCGGAATCGTGAGAAAGCGAGGAAACATGCCTATTGTTGATATAAAGCCAAGTAAAGGTCGATGGTTCTGTTGAAGCTTGCCTATTGGGATATTGGGAGCTGATAATGTCAATTGATTTTTAAGTCACGATGTGAAAGGAAGATTCGGAATTATAACTGTAATGTATTTTGATGGAGAGTAATAATGTATGTAGAGAATTTTAATGAGTTTGGAAAGAGATGGCAGCCTGATTGTTCGTGACTTTTCTCCTACAAAAATGACAAATGGGCGATTATAAATTTATCAAAATCAAAAATCATTTATTCAAATTACGCTGTGAATTAGTACTTTTCGGATATCAAAATTACATTAGACAGTCCCTCAAAACTCCCGCCCTTCACCACTTCCTAGTGCTTTAGCTGGGAAGAAGAAGTGGCGGAACAAACTCCCCAGCAGCACATCTGTCTGTTCAGTTAGAAGAACTTGATTCTATACCAAGTTAGAACTTCGTTTCTACCTAAATCTAGTAAAGGCTAAATTAGCTACTAGATTTAGGTAGAATCGAAGTCCTCACTAAAATCGAGCCAAGTGCATGTCGGACCACGCACAATGAAGGGTTCCGTAGTTCGAACGAATTTATCCCAAGAACAAACTTAACATTGTAGTTGAAATACATGTTCTCCCATACATTCCAACTGCAAATGTAAGTGTGTTGACTATTACACGTTATCTAGTAAAGCCCACTTTTCTGTGATAATTTTCCTTTTAACTTTTTTTTTCACATATCCAAGAGCAATCATTTAGGCGAGGCGACACTTGACTCTAACAAAAATTAGTAATAGTAATAGTCCATTATTTTGTCAGAATATTGTTACAGAGTTGTTACATATATTTTTAAAAGTTCATAATATTCTGCCGTTTCCGGCGTACAAATATATTTTCAGGATTTTGGTTAGATTATTAGATATAACATTGAATAAAATAAAATAGGATAAAACCCAGATTGCAAATTAGTCAAATATTAGGTATGGAAATGTCAAAAATATTAAATTAAGTCAACGAGATAATAAGTATTTAAGTCAACTTTTCTTTCATAAAATCATCAGTCGAGTAGTAGCATTTAGTTATGAGATAATTGAATAATTTACATTTAAATGTCCTAAAGTCAAGAGTTTTAAAACAATTTGGTAGTTTATTATTAACTTTATTAGCACTTTAAAGCTTAATATTTCGCAAACGGATTCCTGAATCGAAGAATGGTATTCACAGACGCGCAATTTAAGAACGACCTATCCAACGATACCCCATACCATGGGATAGACGAGAAAAATGAATATCATCCCCACTTGTAGAAGAGAGGTATCCTAAATAAAAATATATTTCAATATTTAATTTTATCACTTTGTCGGCGTGATTAATATGTATACTCATGCCAAATTACAGCATTCTAGTACTAAAAGTCTCTGCCGCGTCAATGCCGCGGACAGACAGACAGACAGACATGGCGAAACTATAAAGGTTCATTGTTGACTACGGAACCCTAAAAAACAATGCACATCCGACTGCACTTGAGTGTAAAGTAACTAATTACAGCACAAGCAACTACGTAAGACCAAAACCTTTCCTTCCTCCAATTTCCCCTTTACAGAGTTAAGTGCAACCTTTTTAATAATTAACAAAAATTCTTGCGGTCGCTGTATAGTGGTTAACTGAGTGACGCTAATTACCTAACTCGTAAAAGCCTTCTGGGGGTACCACGTGAATTGTGGGGCCATTCCTTATGTACGAGTTATATACAGGATTAACTGTAAATCGTTGTTTATTTCCTACGATTGTAGTTAATTAATTGAATGAGAAATATATACTTTTCAGGGTTTTGTGAAACGTTAGAGAAAAAATAATTATGCCATTAGGTTTTATTTGCCGTAAACAAACGATTACTTAATTTAAAAAAAAAAAACAAAAAAATGCTACCCTGTATACGCCTGACACAGCAGTGTTTGCGAGTCAGATCCCCGAATTCTCAAACAACAATTGATTTTCATATATTTATATATTGATTTATTAAAACTTTTTGCACAAATACTGTACAAAGGCGGACATTATCTGTTGCGAAAATGCTTGCAAGGACTTGTGGCTAAGTAATATCAGCAGCATGGGAAAATCGATCTGGTTAAGATACGCTTGCTGCGATTGGTCCGTGGATGGGTGACCATCTTTACATACCGAGACCCCTCCGTGCCTCGGAAAGCACGTTAAGCCGTTGGTCCCGGCTGTCATTCGTGTATCTTGGAGTCGTTAAGGGTCGTCAGAAGCCCAAAACTCTGACAACCAGTCTTACCAAGGTGTATCGTATTACCCAGTAACTGGGTCGTGGAGGTCAGATAGGCAGTCGCTCCATGTAAAATACTGGTATTCATCGGTTAGACTAGAAGCCGACCCCAACATTGAGAAAAGGTTAGGAAGATGATGAGTCGCGAAAATGCGGCTGATGATGATGCTATAGTCGATTAATATTATGACCGTAACTTGCCAATTAATTTATGAAAATATTATGTATGTAAGAAAAAACCAACATCTTTTTAATAAATGTTGCCCCACACTAGGATTCCTCCTGTATTGTGGGTGTGCTTACAAACATCCAAACTCACATACACAAACAGCCAAAATAAGTGACAGACATCATTTTATTACTAAAAATAAAGATAAAATACACACATATGTATTTATGTACTTGTGTATCTACTTTATTTGTTATCTTTTTAATATTTTTATTATTATTATTAGGTATCTACTCTTAAATAGAGCACCTGCCATCTTATCTCTTCACTACCCTTGGTTGACTGGTAGAGAATGCCAATGGCATTAAGTCCGCCTTTGTACCTTATTGTGTGTGAGAAGTTTAAATAAATAAATATCGTATCGTTATTTCACCTGACACTGTTTATTTTGCTTATATTTATGTATGTATGTATCTATGTGTTAGTATATATTTATTTTTCCGTTTTCGAGTTATCTATCCCTTATATTGCACCTGCCATGTTTTGTCTCTGCATCACCCTAAGGTTGACTGGTAGAAAATGCCTCTGGCATTAAGTCCGCCTTTGTACAGTATTTTTTTACTTGTGCATAAAGTTTTAATAAATAAATAAATAAAATAGATCAACAATTTTTCAGATTATCTAAAGTAAGTATAACTTTTATGGGTACAGTACCCATAGTTAAATGTAAATGAAAGAAAATTTTAAACTCATATTAAAACTACACTTTGTAAACAAGCTTATTACAAATTAGGGAATTATATCCAAGATAAGAATGTTTGGAAACATGCTGGTCTTGCTCCATAGGATAATGTAGAGTCTAGACAAAATCATACAGGTTGCTAATTTAACTGTATAATGTATTATTCTTAAAACATAAAATTTATGATAAGTTTGACTCGCACAGACTTTTTATTTGTAAAAAATCATATACCTACACATGGTTAATTTTTCCGTCAATGCTTCATTTTTTATTGTTATTACCTGTTGCGGTATAGTAATTTTATTCTGGGTACATCGTCTTCACATGTAATGATATAATTGATGTATACAAACTATTGTAAAACTGTTTAAAAGAGTAATGGTAGAGTTTCTTGTCCATTCTTCTCCATGCGAAACTACCTTTTGTAAGGGGCAACTAGAATCAATTTTATTTCCGTGTAAATTTTGACGTTCAAAAGTGCCATTTATGTGCCTATTTAAAATAAATGCTTTGACTTTGACTTTTGAGTAGGTACATTAGTGACAAGACGAAATGACACTATTGACTTAAAATTGAGTTAAATTTCAGAATTCGACCCATAGTTTCCTATGTAAAGTCTAAGGTGAACTAAGTTAAATGCAAAATTCCTTGAACACAATGGGCCAGCTATCTGTAGGATGAAAGATATAAGCAGAGATTCTGTGTAGTGTTTGCTAAGCAGACAATCTCAACATCTTTTCTGTGGCTACCAAACCACTAGAGTACATGATTGCTTAGAACGATACTGCTTTAAGCTTTATTTTGCTTTATCTTTATTTATGCTGTACAGCGTGCTATTTCAGAAAATACATAGGAGTGACTTAACATTTTCTTTGGAATTTTCCATAAATGTAGTTTTTACTTTAAGTGTTTATCATCCGTTTTATATAGTAAAGTTTAAAGGAAATAAAACTACCCTATGTAACAGTTCTACATTTATATCTGTATTTTTTATGGTGAACATAATAAAGAGTATTCTATCTATCTATCTATCTACCCTGACGCTTTCGCTTTAGCCCAAAAAATGGTGAACATGACGAATGCACCAGAGCTTTGATAAGCAAATGCATTAAGAGAATTGAGAGTCATAACTCGAAGCAGAGATCACGCTTGCATGTTAATTCAGAGCTTTCTCTCTGCATCAAAGTAATATATACCTATATTGCATATAGCTCCCACGTCAATGTTTCGAATGAAGGTAAATTTGGAAGCCATGACTTGATATAAATGATGAAGATTATTTGCAGACGTTATGTGGCAATGTGGAAGGATATGAAAGAGCTTTCATTATAAATAAATAATTTGAATGCATTAGGTTTAAGTAAATAATTTGTAAATTGAACAAGTTTGTTCGAGAACGAACGCACATTATGTTCGTCAATAATACAGTGAGAAAAGACCTTCCCAAAAAGTATGTTATTTACGGCCATTAATACGTCACTTAAGTAAATAAACAAGACATAATCTGCGGAAATCTATGTTGGTCCTTCGAATAAAAAACACGAAAACATCACCGACACCGCACGTGTGCCAACTAATTAGGGACTACCATAATTTCAGTGTCAATTTTCGCCTTGTAAATTGTCCTCAAAATCCGGAGTACGCCGTAAAAGCAATAAACATGACACAAATGGCTTCATTAAGGCAAAAGGCGGAGTTTGTGGCCTAGCAAAAAATAAGTGTAGTGTCACACACAAGCCTTAATAGGTATATAATGATTGAATGATGACGGCATGTTTCCGTTATGCACAAATCTAAAAAATTTCATCTGCGTAGACGCATTACGTGTTCCGGTACGCGGGGCGGGATAAAACGGAACCCAAAGGTTACGGGCGTATGATCACGAGGTAAATAAAAAATGGACCTACCAAAATTTTACTCATTATGTAGCATATTTAAGCACCGTTACCCGAAACTGCCAATTAAAGCTCGGTAACCATAAAAAAGAGTGATGAAATTTGAGGTTTCAAGCAAAATAACCAACGTTGAAGGCACAAAATGAATGTACTACAAACGACAATAATAAAGCTATAACTGTGTGATCTCAATCCGATCTTGATTGCATTCGAGAGTGGCCCGGGGCGGTCGATTCACAAACAGGTTAAACGAATTTGTGTTCGGAAAGGCGCAGCGCATTAAAAACGCAACATTTTTCGTTGAAACACAACCAGAGAAAATTACAATATAACCGGACTCCCAAAAATTCAAGTTCAAAAGCAAAAAGACAATGAAAGCTTCGAAGGAAATCGACTCGTAACCGTTCCCAAGATTCCTTTACAAGTGTCGGGCCAACCCGTTCTGCAACACGTGTCGCAAACAAAAGCAACTTGTCCAAGTTGCCCCCTCTCCCCATCGGGCGACAAAAGGATTGCGCAAGTTATATTAGTCGTAAAGAATTTTGGACTAAGATCTATAAGGTTGTAAACCGATCGTAACTCACAATGGTCCCGCAGTTGCGGAGGACATTCGCAACAACTGTTGTTTGCTTCGATGTTTTAATTGTTCCTAATTCGTAAAACTTTTCAGCGTGATTTACTAGTGTTGTTGTAGCAGATCGGTCGCTTTTAAGTATTTTTTCCGATACCGGCGAACATGTGGCGCGGTTGACAACGCGGGAAGCGGTTATTTACACTTGTGGGATCGTAAACGGTTTTTAATGACAAAAACAATAGCATATAAGTTTTTTTTTAGCTTCGAACGTGTAGGGTGTTTTATAGTTTCAGCTAAGACGGATGGGTTCATGATGGAAGTATGGAACGGGACCATTGTTTAGCATATTTCAATGGAACGGCGACATTAAAACGGATCACGTCGGCGAGTATGCCCACGCGCACAATTTTCTTCGATAAAATTATGTAAAGTAGATATTTGCGCTCGTAGTCTAATGAGTCAAATTAAGATAACACGGTATGTTCGACTGCGCATAACATGTTCTACAAGTCAATAAATGTGTCTAGGACTTGTCGAGACGAGGCTGGGTTTGCCAGAGACACTCTGGCCCTATTACATAAACAGAACCTATATAATTTTTACTTTATTACAGTCTGTCTAAGTCGCATAATTGCTGCTATATTATGTTTTAATAACAGGCATACGTTGTACTCAAAGTTTAAGACCGCAATAAAGCGCTGAAAATCGGTGGGAGTTTACATGTGTATTTTTGTTTAAATTTTGCATAAAGCCTCTATTTGCATATCGGCATTATACAGTCATTATCTTTACACATCCCACTTAAAAATCTTTACAATAAAATCAGCCTTAAACTATAATTTTTCAATAATTTTATTAATGCATCCGAGTATACCTGTCTATACATTTTCTGCTATAACTTACACGTATTTCAGAGCAACATGACGCCATAATAGAATGCATAACCCAAAAACGTGTTCAATGCACTTTTTTAATACATTATCATCTCATTACCCGCGATCTGAGCGATTTTAAATAATCGCGACCGCTTATTTTAGTGAATTTCCTTATTACATATTCCCAGCCAACGGGCTCGACGAAACATAATCACTCAAATTGGTAACTTGAAACGCAAATTACAAAATTGATACGAGAAAAATGTTTTGGCAATGGTGGGGAGGTTGAGGAGATTCGTAAGTTTCGTAACTGTACATGTTACGTATGTGTGTGTGTGTGTACATTTGCGTATGTAGTAATGGTAGAGGACGCACCGTACCCCACCTGGGTGGTCTCAGAATCAACTGACCGATTACGAAGTATATAAACAACGCGCTATAACACATTGGCTGGCGCTCTCCTTTATATCTATAGCAAGTGAATTATTGGTTAAAATAAAAGCTCACATGAATTACTGTATCAATACCCGCTGTAATTAAAGCACTGCTGTAGGGTCCGCAAGGCAATTTAATGTGGAATGATTAATATGATTATTTAGTTAAATCGTTTTATAACAGTGATTTGTAGCTTTAAATAGCCCGCATTATTAAGTTACTAAGATCTTAAGTAGGTACTGAAAATAAATAAAATGCATATAAGTGCAATTTTATTAAGCGAAACTTCGTAAATGCATATTGGCTTTTTCCATCAGGGCCCCAAGTCTGCTGTTACAATAGTGTCAGAATGGTCTATCATTGATTTCATAATTGTTGATTTTGACAAGTTTGGTAATCTACTAATATAATGGCGTCATTATGACTTTCCAATGGTCAGCCACTGACACTCCATTGAAAGAATTGGTAATCTCGTACATAATGACAAATGAAACTTCCTACTAAACTTTCTACTACTTCAGATTGCTTATAACACTAATAAATAATATGTAAAAATATATATAAATGAAATCTGGCATGAATAAATGTTTAAAATGCCATTGTAATACAATTCTATTACGAGACCATTGACCGACCAATGATCGATCATTATGAATTTAGCAGATTACGAACTTTTAGCAAAATGACAATGGGATCGTGTTGGAGTGACGAATTTATAAAAATAGCAGACTTGGGGCCCCAGGAATTTCTCAGTAACATCCCGGAGTCTCGTGTCCGGTTGATGGCAATAGGCTTGCCCCTTATAACATGGGACTTAAACATAACTGGCGAAATGTGGGTGTACAGGTAGGTACACCTCTACTTAACCCTTCGGGGAATATCGGTGTGCTGTTATGTTTTTGAACTTCGTAGATATAAAAGCTGTAATTCACATTGGCTCAATTCCTAGACAGGTACGTCTGAAGAATTAATTCGCTGAATTATTGTCTTAAATTCCTCGTAAAGGCGGAATAAAATATAGATCCTAACGATGCCAACATTGTCGGGTAATTTTAATGTACTTTCCAAGATGCCGCTGCTTTCCCGCCATCTGCGGTGCCGACTTCCAATCAGCTCACTAGATGTGTATCGACTTGAGAGCTTGCTTGTTATCTCAAAAACACAATATGAATAATACATTAGTGGCCGGTGTAAGAGTACGCGCACTCTTAAATTGGCAAAGCTTAATTGACTCAAAGGTTGAAAATGAAACGAACTGAGCACTGAGCGTCTGAGCCCCCTACCGGCAATACGGCAACTTTTTATGTAATCAGTACTCGGCGGACCGCATAACGGAATCAATTTAAATCGGTTATGTGAGATTGCGTATAAGGGTTGGTAAGGTCAGCGAAACCAATTAGTTAATAAAAATTAAATTATTAACCATTGTCGGGAAACTATGGAATGAGATTGTTATCTGTTATTGCAATGGGGATGTATTTTTTACCACTGATGATCAAGAATTTGAGGGTCTTCTTTTGTTTTTTAACACGCTTTTATTAGCTTCATACGTATGTGCCTATGTAACGGAAACTTTGAACATGATTTGGAGCCCCTTCAAAACGTCGGATTAACTCGAAATTTGACATACTTGTCAAGGACCGATGACAAGCCAATATTTAAAAAAAAATGTAAAAAAAAAAAAAAACATGCTTTTATAGAAAAAAGCAACTAAACAATGAAAAATAAATAATAGTTTAAAAAACCTAAAAACACGCTTATATAGAAAATCCAACTAAAAAATAGAAAATAAATTTTAATAAATTTGAATTAAGAATATTGTAAAAATATATATATACTTATATAAATTAAGAATAGTGTAAATAAGATTTTTTTTATTGTAAAAAAGCGTGTGGTGCTTTCTACGATAATATCAAAATGATAATCCGTCCACTCATATCTGTCAATAAAATATTATAAGTATTGACACCATGCACCCCACGCTTTTTTTACAATAAAATAAAAAAAAATCTTATTTACACTATTCTTAATTTATATTTTTTTTTTACACTATTCTTAATTCAAATTTATTAAAATTAATTTTCTACTTTTTAGTTGGATTTTCTATAAAAGCGTGTATTTATTAAGAAATTTTTAAACTATTATTTATTTGTTCTGACAGAAGTAGGTAACTAAATATTGCTCAAGCGCAGCACTATGTACGCCGAATTTATGTACATATGTGCATTAGTTACATAAGGTGGATAAGTTTAAAGTACCTACGAGATAAAATATACAATTGTTTATGGGAGCTTTATCTGCCAACTAACTGCTGAACAGTTTGACAGAAGTAATTTTTTTGTAAAACTTAGAATGTCACCACGAATAAACGCCTTTTTTTCCAGTGCAGTCCATTATTACATTAACTTTTCCAAAAAAGGCGGTAATGCGTAAGGATTATGTGAGTGTGACTATACTATATGTATGACATTATGACACTAGTGTCACCATTTCACCACGTTTAGCTCGCGGGTTGATGACCGCTGAGTTATAGCAGTACCTCACTTATTTACATAACGTTGACAGGCCCTATGCCAGCCGCTTTGGTTAAAAGCCTGACCATTTCCTGTTTGTATGACAAGTTAACTTCATTAAATATGACCGCTTTACTAATTTTATATGGAAACTTTTTGGTTTTGCTTGGAAAAACTGTACAACTAGAAGGAACAAGAAGTTTTTCTTTATGTGTATAGTCATATATGATAAATCATATTTATTTCATGATATCGCACCCCGGTGCAACACTGTAACTTATGCAAAAAGTTACTTTTTCAGGAATAGTACATTGTGATACAAGGGTGGGAAGTAGGTTATTGCAAACTCGTGTCATTAAAAACCCTCGGCTTCGGCTCGGGCTTGTTAATGACAGCTCGTTTGCAATAACCTACACACCCGTGTATCACACGACGTTTTTCAATACCCTTGTGGGAAATAGTAAAAAACAAATCAAAGAATTAAATTAAATTATCGTAAGTCGCCATATATCTTTCTCGAGATTTTGGGGGCAAAAATTCATCTAGCGCAGTTTTCGCTTCAGATAATATATCGGGTGGAGTTAATTCCATTTCATCGCTTGTACTCACATTAACAAAAAAAAAAAATAAGTATCACACAAAAAAAAAAAAATTTTGTTTTACAACGAAAACAGCCTATTCAGCCTATTCGATTTTTGACAAATGTTGATGTGAAAATAATTAAATTAAAACTGATAATTAAATATATTAAACAACCATTTAAAAGACTTTTGAGAATTCAATGCTAAGATGTACGGACTCATTCATTTTTCCTCGTATAAAATCTATCCATATCATATCCATTTTATTCTATGTATGAAAACTCCTTGCTACTGAACTTTTTTAAATTGACTTATAAATTTAAAACTCAACTGCAAAACAAAATGATCTCGTAAACAAAAGTCACGACCGCATAAAAGAAAGATGCCTATGCAAAAGATTTAATTTTCGAATCATAATTATAGCCTCTGAAAGTACGGTATGTTTAACAACTGTAGGTATTGAAAAAGTATTTTAAACTTTAGTATCCTCTCCTATATAATAGTTGATGACACTTCCTGATTTAGGGAAGATTGATAGGGTATATCCTGACGTGTTCTTTTAAGTTAACAAAATAAATGAAACCAAATAATTAAAATTAATACACTTCTCCTGAAAAAGTTACTTTTTGCATAGTGACAGTGTTGTGTAAAAAAATATCTCTGTGAATAACCTTTTTTTAATTTATTTAAAACAAACACTTTTCATGTCAAAATTAAAGCATGTATTAAAATAATATGTACAAGTATATAAAAAAAGGAGGGGCAAGAATCAAAGGGAATCAAAAAATTCGTCCGCATCGCTGTCAACAGAAAAAGTGCCCAAAAAGCTGGCAGCATTGCCACGTTGTATGGCAATATTGATTCTTTGGCAATAGGCCAGCCCTCTGGTCACGTGAAGAGTCGACTAACCGCTTGGCGATGTCTCAAAAACTAAATAAGTACCTATGCGCTCGGTCCCCATGGTCCTAGAGTTTCAAGCCCAAACGGCTCAAACATATAGCTCCACTCTTTACATATTATTATTACTTAAAAATTAATTAATTATATTGTAGCAAATAAATATCTTCAGAAGCTACATCAGCGTGATTTAATGAGTTCGGTGTTCCTAACCGATTACTCTGAGAAGAAAGACCAAAGCAAACTCACAGGTCAGCCTCTCTCTTTTTAAGTCCAGACATAATCTTGGTTAGGCCATATGAAGGCCACGCAGATTATTGTCTGAGATGGTCTTTAGAGGAAAGACCCACACAGATTTGAGTGGAGCTCTCCAGTCAGTGGACGTATTGGTCACATAAACACAAATGTGCACTGCCTATGCATCTGATATTAATATATCATAGGATGATTATATAAAAAAATATTATTATCATTTTATATTTTCTGGCTCGTTCTTTGGCCAAAGAATTAGCATTGCCATTCAACGTGGCAATGCTGCCTGTCTTCTGGACACATTTCCGGATGACAGCGATGCGGAAGAGTACTTTGACGCCTAGTGTTCTATTGTTTTTGTTTGTATTTTTTTTTTGTTTTTGTACATTTAGTTTGTCAGTCTTTTAATTTAGTACCTAGCGTAAATAGTTAGTTGCGACATATATTGTATATTCTTTAATTATAAAATAAATTTTAGCAAATTAATAGGTACATAATTGTAAACACATAGAAGATGATCATGACAACATCCATAAAAGTACTTTCAGGACCCTATATAGAGACCACACACGGTGATGTCATTCGAATTTTCATCTCATTAATACTACAAATTACCTTTTAACAAGCTACATGGACTTAAAACCAAAACAACATAAAGCAATTAAACTCATAATAATTGCAGTACTAGTAACAGGTTATCTACGGCACCTATTTGCCTTAACTCAGCTATATTTAATTAAAGGCTAATATCATTTAGTTTTCAATGCGCTGAGCAAATTCTATGCGATTAAACAGCGGTGCGGAAAGGGGCGTGCTGCTGTACGCCTTAATCAGTTACGGATTCTTGAACTGTCTCATATTAAGTTTCATTTGTAGTGAAAAAGGAGTGGAAATGTTGGATAAGTGTTATGAATGCCATAGATAGGTTTTAACAAGTCAATAATTGTTTAATTCGTAAGTGCCTTAGGTAAAAATACATGCTTTGTAAGGCTTTATATATGTAAATTGAACCCTTTTTATAAGAGCTTGCTAAATATTCACGTTATCGGTTAATACCTCATATACATACTGTACCTATAGGTATTAATAAAAGGAGCAGAGGCAAGCCGGTACACGTATGTATTTAATATCGGAGATAGCTATTAAAGTAATTGCGAAGGAGTACCTACATGGCACTCAAGACATGACGCTCTCAAGGCGTTTACGGAGAAAATTAACAATTTGCAAACCAAAATGGCGTCGCCAACCTGATTTTTTTCCGTGCCCCTAGATGATAATTTCGAAATACCCCTGCAAACGTAAATTATCAACGATGGTGTTCAAGATCGAAATCACGATAGTCGTGTCGAAATCACGGAACCCGTTTAAAATCGAGCCTTGTACCTAATTATGCCTACTGCCCTTTAATTTTGTTCTCGGAAGAAGTACGTACGAAAATTTATCATATTCTCTTTCAGAACATTAAAATTCCAATCGTAAACACTAAAGCTCTATGTAAAACTACGCATGAACAATGTTTTTGACCCCTTTCCATATCACTTTCCAATATATCGTGCCGATATTAGGCCATGCATCAGGGTTGAACGCAATAAAAATTGGACGCCCCGAGAGGATTAGACCAAACCCTGACATATGTGACATGTGAAAGCCACAGACTATTTCTTTTCAAAGGGGAGGCCGGCGTTTGTTACTTAAAAATCAATTTTAGAGAGCACTTAAAACACTGATGTGCTTCAAAGACATTTATGTGACGTTTCGAATGGGCGGACGACGCGACGCACATCGAGATGATGAATACATCAGCTGTTACTCAAAATAAATGACTCAATAAATCAATAATAGACTGTTATTAAATACGAGGTCATGCAGCGTATAATTTGCACAATACGTGAACATCAATAATGTCTCTATCTATATTATTTAACAAGGGGGCATGTAGCTAGCCACTTGTACAAGCCGAAACTACACGAAGCCATTGACGCAAATAATTTTAACACAAAGCGAACCTCTGAAACCAACGCTAACAAGATGCAGCTGTTGCGATCTCTCAGACGGAGACCATTTTGAAAAACTCGTTAGAGTTTTCGAAAATAGAATATAAAATGTGTCACTCCTTCCCCGATAAATCAGTCGTGATGAATGTATCCAAGTTAGGAGCGGAGCGCACTGCGTGACGGGGCAGCGCCTCATTGGGTGGCGTGGTCGCCATATTGCTCAGAGCTTGTAGCTGTCAAACTTTGATATATTGCAGCTGGCTTTCTCTAGTGTGCGCCTTGTCTTATGATCACATTGATCACAGATTAAATGAAGAATCATTTTCTTATGAAGAATTGCAAACTTATATTTCCAGTGACTTCACAGATTTGAAGAACATCATTCTCTTTGTATTCGAAATAAAAAACGTAGAAAAAAGCTAATCTTTTGATTTCACGGGACGTTTTGAGAAATTGACGTTTTGTTCCCGAGGTGTAAAATTATAGCGAGCACCGACTACTGAGAGATAAAGAATTTGATTTATATTTTGACATTTTAAGCCAAAACATTCGTGTTTTTGTTGTAAACTTAATTTATTGCTTCAATAAAAACGACAGATATTAATAATAAAGTATCAAGATCGCATTTAGGTTTATTTATAACTACGTATTTCTTCGTATTTCCACATAAGAACCATGTAAATGACACCTTCCCTACCCACATCCTTTTAAGAAGAAAAACTTCGTTAATTGAAGTTGAGATCAACATTATTTACCTAAGAAGCCGCACTTAATAGTCATTCGCCATAATCAGAGAATTCTTTGCCTGCAAAAAAGTGTCGCGTTTGGCGGTTTGCCGCAAAACTTTATAGATGTACGAACAACTTTGCTGGTAGACCACAAGATACGCACATCATTAGATTAGCAAAGAGTTATAGCATATTAGCCATCGTAATTTAGACTTTAACTTGAGGCATTAAGGTTGATAAAACTTTCTGAGATGGTAGTATTAAAGTGTCTGATGAAACGAACCGACAATTTGCCATTTAGCGTGCATAAAAGCAAATCATACTGATAGTAATCTAGCTGATATTATGTTATTATAGTGATTCTCAATTGTAGAGACAGAATAGCAGTCAATTTTAAAAACATATGTTAACTCGGAGATCTTAATTTGTCGATAGATGGCGTTGTTTATTCTACAGACACGATATTGGATGGAATGCCCAATAATCTTGTTTTCAGGCACGTTTCAGGAGTTAATGTTAGTTTAATGTTCCTTCCTAATTTTACTGGTCATCGTCAGGTTATTGCTCACTTAAATGGTTTCATGTTACGTATGACGACAAAAAAAACTCTTTGACACTATTAATGTAAGTATCTGAGCAATAGAAACATCTTCACTTGAATTTAATTTAAGAAGATTCAACCGTATTTGCTTTACAATCTACAATTTATTCAATAAAACCTTTCACATTGCTTTCCCAATACAAAATCGAATCTAGACCGTCTACTCCAGATTTATCTGCAAACAGTACGCCATTCAATGAACGCAATAAACTAGCACTTGAAATAAAATCGTGGAGTCGCTGTGAGGTTTATTAAATTGATAGGCTCGTACCACGATCCATTACGAGATATAAAACAACTGTTGACACAGCCCATCATTGTACTCGCTTATAAAACTAGGCATTACACTGTAATGTCCCACGTTTCTGTTATGATTCTTTGAATGGCAAAGTAATGTGCTTCTGCAAATTGGTGTAATTTTTCTGCACTTATGTTTACTGGTCTTTTGAGGCGGTTGTTGAGATGGTTTAATTCAATGCTCTTGGTAATCTGCTTGGATTGTACTATGATTTATGTTTTCAAGATCTTAAAGTGATTGCATTTGTACAAAAGGACCAGATTATGTATTTAGCTAATGGCCTACCTATGTTAGGAATACAAATCATTACGTGAATTCAAATTCTTCATTAACTTCGTTATATCATCCAAAATTTGAATACGACTTCGAAACAACAAAACGGAATAACGACTAACAAACAAACATAAATTTATTCAAAATATACGTATCTTATTCCGAATTCACATTCGGAACGAAACTTTAAATCCGTGAGTTTGCCGAAATCCTGTTGCGAAAATTTTAAACGGCTGAAAGACAACAAAGTCACCTGAAAAGGAGTTGGTATTCAGGAGCTTCGGTAACCCAAGTTGGGCGTAGCCACGTAACTTAGGTTAGACTTAAGTAAAGAAACCACAGCGCCGCGTTGTCTGAAGACCGACTTAAATCTCAGACGATGTTAGGACTTGGATACAATATATGAAAAGATTGAGACTTTTGAACTGGATTTTTTGAATTTCGATTGAATAAACTGAAATAAAAAGCTGAGCTGAGTTTTTTTATTGTTTTTCAAGTTTGGTTCTGTTAAACGTTTGAGGGAAAAGTGGTTTACTTTTTTTATTAATTAGGTACTGTTTTTAAAACCTTTAGAGTTGAGCATCTACTGAACCTATCTAGCTACATAAGATGGCTTATAGAATTAAATGAATAAAACCATCACAAATGAAGACAAAGCCAGCCTTTTATCTTGCTTTAACTTAACAAAGTTCTGCTTCAGTGTGTATTGTACTTAAATGCAAATTTCGCCGCTGAGCCGAGGATGCGCCGAGATTTTACCGGCATTTGAAATAAATATACCAGATTTGCAGTCTAGAGTTTTATGTCGAGACGTTACTGTTTCATTCACAACTTAATTCTTAGGAAACAAAGACTACCTACCAGATTTATACAACCGAATGCACTTCGAGGAACATGGAGTTTCGACTTACTTGTATGATTTGTATCACATGGGATGAATAAACGGGAATTATTTATGTAATTCCGTCTCGACAATACAATATAGAGATACGTCATACAATGTATCTCGTACCGTCACAAATATTTTCAATTACACGTATGAAAATATTGGTCCTTCAAGAAAAATATAACCTCCATGAACAATCCAAAGTGGTCTGTAAATAACAGGGTCGACGTTGTTTAGTCAGCGCGTCACGATACACTACCAATAAAATGTTCCCTCCCGAAACCTGTGTCAATAAAGATAAAGGAAAACTAATATCAAAACAAGAATAGGTACGTGATAAGAAAACATTTATTCCCTATGTTTAATGCATGATTTGTCATAATTCCCCGGCCTCCCCGCCCTGCCCGTTGTTTTGTATCTCGTGAGGAAATGGGCGGCTATGATTTATCGTTTGTCTTATTTATCTCGGACGCGGAGAAAAATTATTTGAGGGGTAACATTGGAAGTATTGCCAGGTTTATTAGCAAATGTGCCGACGAGATTGCGGTGGCGTAATTGCAATTTATTCGAGCTGTATTCTCTCTATGATAACCTACAGTTAGTTTTACCATATGGGATTGGATGTAAATTACGTATTGTTCATATTCTTTCCGTGTTAAAACAAAACTGATTGGTATCCGATGTAAAATCTATACTAAATAATGAATAATGAATTTACTTATATCTATAATGTATGTATTTTATAATTTTATTTTTTATTAAATGCGTTTTGTTTGTGCAGAAAAAACAATTTATCTTTCTTTCTTTTCTTTCTTAATATTATAAAGCTGAAGAGTTTGTTTGTTTGCTTGAACGCGCTAATCTCAGGAATTACTGGTTGGAATTGAAAAATTGTTTTTGTGTTGGATAGTCCATTTATCAAGGAAGGTTATAGGCTATATAACATCACGCTAAGACCAATAGAAGCGGAGCATAAATGAAAAATGTTGCAAAAACGGGTTATTTTTTCCATTTTGAGAGCTTCCGTTGCGTGCGCTGCATAAACGGTTTAAGTTACGCAAATATCATGTATGATGGAATTGTTCCTCCTTAAAAGTTCAAAAAAAAAGTCTGCGACAGCATATATCTATCTTTTAAGATTGTCTGACTAACCTTTTTTTATGGTAATAAAATTTGTTCGAAATTAATGCATTATTTGCGAATAGAAGTTTTAACAACATAATATTAATCCTTATCCAAATAAACATGTAAATAATCACAAGTGTTTAAATGTAAACAAAATTGTCCTTGACATCACTTGAAATATTATAAAGCTGAAGAGTTTGTTTGTTTGGTTGAACGCGCTAATCTGTGGAACTACTGGTTCGAATTGAAAAATTATATAAGTGTTGGATAGCCCATTTATCGATGAAGGCTATAGGCTATATAACATCACGTTATGATCCTTAGGAGCCAAGCGAAAAGAACAAAAGTCAGAAAGAACGCTAAGCGATAACGAAGTTATAGCGCGGGCGAGCGACGGGATGCGACGCGATGGGTGGACCGAAATTTCATGAGGACGAAGTCGCGGGCAGAAGCTAATGTTTACATAAGTTTTAATTTGTTTTATCAAACTCTACCTCCACCTGAAGTTCGTATTTCATAACAATTTTTATTAGAATTTATTGCACCTAAAGTCAAAACAAAACGCAGGTGAATTTCCACATTGCAATTTTAATTCATCCCTCTGTAACATAGAGGCAATAAAGCCGCGAATCAAAAGTTGGCAGTAAATCACAATACGGCGTCCGCTGCCCCGTGTTTGCTCTCGCCCACATAATCCGTTCATACGGCGGTAAATCCATCCAACAGTGTCGCGTACAACACTAAATCATCATAAGAGAATCCAGCTCTATACGCGTGTACTACACAAACTACACATATTGCTGATTCGGTTTGGCAACATCGCTTATACAGCGAAATTTACTATACACCACTATGAGAGCGCGATTTATTCCCACATCCCTCACAAAACAAAGGCTTTGAATAATTTTATATTTGTAATACCAAAACTTTCAGGAACTAATAACGTTGTAGGTAACTACATTCGGATTCATTATCCAATCGTCGAATATCGAATGGAGCCGCTGAAAAAACTCCCCGATTTATTCGATTCTTTTTTATTCGATTTACGCTCGGTGCGCCAGTTACTGAAAAAGTTTGCATCGTAATGCAATCGTGTGGCATTAGTTTTGCCGTTTATCAGCGCGTTCTCGCTACTGCACAAAGCTTTGAGGGATTAATCTAGCGGCGTGGTTCGGAATAAAACTGTTACTGTACTTTAAACTCGTGAAAAACTTCGCATTGTATCGTACTGGAGCAATGTCATCATGTTTTGCTACTGAATTTAGATAAGCACTAAATTCCTAATCCATAATGCATTATTAGGCTGCTTCTTTGTCTGGCAAAAGCCCAAGTTTAGTGAAGTTGCACATGCAAGCTTTTCCGAGTACTATACCGTTGTAGAATGCGACTATTAAGCAATTATACGTTCGTTAAAAAAGGGGTCATAAAACAATAAAAGGAATGGCTAAACAACGTGTGCACACGCAATATTTGTTTGTGAAACATCGCAATTTTTAGTTGAGTGCTGTGCGTGAACCGTGGCCTGCAATTTGGCGTTTTCGCTCGATTTATGCGAATATCAGCGCCCTGCGGATAGCGGACAAACAAGCGGAATTTGTTGTTGAAACAGAGCAATTTTTTGGTTGAACTTTTATTTACATTAGTAAAGAGCAGGATGTTTTACACGGTATGTGATTTAAAAAATATAAAAGGAATGAATGTAGATCAGAGTTACAGTTTGCTGAAAACATGTTTCGTCTATGTATTGTCCTGCAAACGTTTACCTAAATCCTTAATTCGCACCCCCAGTGCGATACAGGCGTATTATATTTCGTATAGCACAGATAAAGATACGCAATGCTCAATTTATCCGTTAAGATCTGACGAAAAATTAAGCCATTATATAACAAAAAAGACATTTGTCGCGTCACATAAGTTTTACACTTTTTCAGATAAAAAGGTCCATAAATGTGTGTAAAACTTAAAACATTAATTATTCTTTATACACGACAATTTGAGGTATCTGAAATATTGTTGAAAAAAAACTTGTTTTTATTTACAGTTATAACAAAAGATCATAAGATCAAATGCTAAATAGATATACCAGACCAAACAGTTTTTTTGCTCTCCTAAGATAGTATATTCTTCTTACGCCTTTGTCGCATTGGGGGTGCGAATTTCCCATTTTAGTATTTAAGGTGTAGCTTTAGTTGGTACCAAAACTGTTTTGTCTTACTGAAATCTAGCCACACATATTCAACCCTCCCACATCTTTTCACCAACCATAGTTTTAACAGTCCAATCAGCACATAAAGCATTGTCATTACAATACCAGCTCTGTTAACATATGTGGTCGCGAACAATACTCCGCAGATCAGTTACGTTTGTTAAGGCCTGTCTGTCTGTACGTCAGAGGTTTATTGGACAAGCGATTGAAGCGATAGTTCGCCCGCCAACGACGACCAACGAATTGGGTGTACACTGTCGCGGTAGGGTTACGTTTCGTTTCTAGGATTCAGATTTATTTGTGTCGTGAGTTTTGTTTGGTATTCATCGGAACATTGTTTCGTTGCAAACGTGGTGGAAAATGGCAAGGTAATAACATCGCCGTTTCATAAATTTTGAAGTGGAAGCAGGAACTATCAGCATTAGAGAGTACCCTTAGGTACTGCTATTATGGAGTTTTTATTGTTATGTAAAATTTGGCACCTGTAGGTGCCAAATTTTAGACACAATTTTAATACATCTTAGTAATTTATTTAAAATTTTTGTTAGTGATATTTACGAAGATATCATGAAAAATACCTTTACTGTGGGGAAATTAAAAAATGAAATTATGACGAGAAAAGTATCGTTACTTAACAATGCAAAATGTTTTGAGATTTTTTTTTTTTTTTTGGTAAGTTGCTGTTATTTATTTATTTATTTAATACCTTAGCACAAAAAAAAATGTACACAGGCGGACTTAATGCCATAGGCATTTTCTACCAGTCAACCTTTGGGTGGAGCAGAGACAAACAGAGGTAGGTGCAATTATGAAATTGGAGGAATAATTGTATACATATAGGAATATCCTTAGATATACCTATACCATAACTATAAATAAGATAAATATACCTAATTATATATAAATATAAGAACAAATAAATACATATAAATACACAAATATACTAAAACTAATTAAACAAACAATGGGATAACATTTCCGTTGTTCAACATTTCTGTTACCGACTTATTGCCGTAAATGAATTTCGTGTAGTTCCTGGTTAACGCTAACACGTATTGTTTTTGTCGAATTAAACTCATACTGTAATGGTAACTTAATTGATAAATAAATATGTGTAAAGAACAAGTCTGGCACCGTTTTCGACAAAAACAGTGTATTGTAACAATACTGTTACTGTGTCAATTTAAAATAACCACAATAACACCGTAATAACAGGATAGGTATCGTTTTTATGATATGAAATAACGTTGAAAAAGTCCGTATTGTAATGTTACGTATCAACATTTTTAACAAATTTACTGCAATAATGGCTACTGCGTTACTGTATATTAATGAAACAATTTACCTACCATATTTTTGTAATAATTATTTTCTTAAATTATTATTACACACACATATTTTAATTTTGACATCGTAATTGAATCAGGTTTTGCCGATATATGTACATATATCAGCGGATATATATCATGATATATATCAATTGATTTTTATCTTGACATAAATATCAATTGATTTCTTCCTGTCTTTTGAACTAAAATTTTTGGAGATTAATGTTTACCCTGGCAACACTTAGCGAAAAACTACAATTCAGAATAATTTACTTTTTACTTTTTGATTTATGTCACAAACAAATGAAGATTATTATAATAGTAGGTACTTATTTTTTAAGGGTTCATTAAAAAAAAAAAAACTCAGTTAAACACTAATTCTTTTGTTACTTTTTTAAATAAAAAATGTGGTAATTTGACAGTTATATTATTTCACAAATTCCTTTCAAATTTTTAAGGTTTTAATCCCCTTACAGAATGAAATTCGCTTCTTTTTCTTGGCCTGGATATATATAAACAAATCGGATTATTGATATTTATTATAAAAATCGGATTTTTTCGAACCCTGAATTGAATTATTTCAACATCCATTGCTGTTTTTTATTTTAGCTGTTTTATTTACATACATAGAGTGTTGCGTACAGAGAATGTAATTTTACATTTATTTATAGGAATAGTAACTGAAAAATTATTTAAAAAATGAAAATTTTCCTGAGAAAATTTCCGGTAGAATATGATTCAAAATAAGGAGCTGAATGCACCCTGTCAGTTTGCGGAGGGCTGTCCCTTACACCCTGTATATAGACTTATCTACGCGATTTTTGAGATAATTGGCCGTAATCATAACTTACCATCAGGTGCGACGAAGGCCAAGAGCTTCCCCGCTGAGGAGAAAAAAAAAAGAAAGATAACTCGACAAACTTCTTCGCAAAATGTTCATACATCCAAAAATGCACCTCTACAAATTCGCCTATCATAATCTGAAGTTGATTTGGCAATTTGCCCTAATTTGGCGAATAATAGCAGCGCGGTTTGAGATCGTTTTTCTTTGCATGTTTACGGCTGGCTGCCGTGGTTTATCTTGCAGGACAGCTAAAAGAACCTCACAATAGGGGGCGTACTACCTACTGGTCGCCTCATCCGTCTGCCTGAGAATTTTGATGTCGAGAATTATATTTTTAGATTTAAAATGTAGAGAGAAAATGTTTCATGTGCTTTGTGCAGGAGTCTGTTATGGGCTTTAGGACTTAACTACTCTGTATTAAAGCTTTGCCTGTTTTATAAATGTACTAGGTTATGCCCGCGGCTCCACCCGCGTGGATTTCGGTTATCGCATAAAAAAGTAGCCTATGTCCTTCTCCATATCCCAGGCTATATCTCTGCCAAATTTCATGACGATCGGTTCAGCCGTTTAGGCGTGAAAACGTAACATACAGACAGACAGACAGACATACCGAGTTACTTTCAAATTTATAATATTAATATGGATATTTTTCTATATTAAATTTAAAAAAAAAATAATGAAATATATACATATTTGTTTTCTATTTGTTATTAAGTCTCTGCCTAACCTTTCGGGCAAACAAGGCGTGATGATTATGTATGTTATGTAAATATATGTTCTTATTACATGACACTTAAAAATAACTAGCGAAATGTGGGTGTATACCTAACCACCTACTAGGTGCACCTCTGCCTAACTCTTCGGCGATTACAACCGTCAAGATGAGTTATTTTTCTTTATATAAAAAAAAACTTATATACAGGGTCATTAATAAAACACTCAACAACCATTAAAATAACTAGCGAAATGTGGGTGTATACCTAACCACCTACTAGGTGCACCTCTGCCTAACTCTTCGGCGATTACAGCCGCCAAGATGAGTTAATTTTCTTTATAGAAAAAAAAATATATATATAAGGTCATTATTAAAACACTAACAACAATTACTAACAACATAAACAACAACTTTAGTTCTATGACTTTTAATAATTCATCAGATTTTAATTTATCATTATTTTCACACAAAAATAAAAATATTTTAAATTAAACGCTCTAAATGTTACGAACTCTACGCGTAGCAAAATAAACTGTCGTGTCTAGTGCAAAAGGCAGGAGCGACAGTGTACGGGAGGCTTAGGTAGCAACAAAATACAGAATTGAAATGTATTATACCCAAAGTCTCAAATTCAGATAATTTATGTAAACAAAGTGGATATACGCATCAAAAAAATATCTTCGAAATGGTAATTCAAATGGCGAAAAAATAGGTTCCATTTTCTTTTAAGTACTGATTTGAAGAAATAATAATTAAAAAAGAATCATACCGTAATCATTTTATAAAATTTTGTTTAAACAAAATTATTAAAAAAAGGGATTTTCAGGTATATTTTAGGAATAAATAACGTTTTTAGTTTTTTTACGTCTACATAAGAGATTGTGTGATTGTTTCTACAGATGAGAACAAAAATGGTCCTATTTTTTTTTCAGGTATATATATTTTATGATACTACATTTTTATTTCTTTACATCTTCAACAATACTAATATTACAAACTCTCATTCATAGTATATAGTAAGTAGCATAATCTAGCCACATTTTGGATGAAAACGGCTGTAAACTGTTTCGAGTGGAAATCGATTTTGGGAGGCCTATGTCTAGCAGTGGACTTAAAAGGGCTGATTATGACGATCATAGGCCGTGTCTCCGACATGGTTTGTTAGTTTGCTTGCATAGTTCTTATAATTAATTCACTTTAATTTTGTAGATGATTATTTACAAAAAAAATAATGATAAAGTGTTTTATTTATTTAATGATTTATTTACACCACTGTCCTGTCATTTTGACAGTGACATTTCTTGACAATACTTTGTTTACATAAATTATCTGAATTAGAGACTTTGGGTATAGATAGAACAACGAAATCTTGAAGGATTCTTTTTGGTAAATGTTTTGTTTAGTCATAGAACAAGAGTTATTGTTTTAAGATGTTAGTAATACAGTCCCGCAAGATTTAACACTTTTAAGTATATATTATATAAATACTATATAAAATTAATTTCAAATTTTGTTTTGTGTAGAAGTCTCTTGTATTAATCTGCCTTCGCATTTTTCTTAATTATGTATTTAAGCTATCTGTTTTTAAAATGCAAATTTTTCAATATCTTTAAAATTTTCAGAAATTTCGAATTGCATAGCGTATCCTTATATGCACTGCAAACCTAAATCAAAATTCTATTCAGCAACTCGAGCCCATTTCTCCAGAGAAAATACAACCAATTTACACTTGTAATTACATTCATAATTAAACGCTGAAATAAAATAGCTTCCCGTTTCATTATAAATACTAATACAGTATAGAATTTATTGGGTTTATCTGCAGTCCCCGCGGCCACGGGCGGCCTGTAAACAATGCTGATATGAAATATTAGTTTCAACCGAGCCATACATCTAGTCCGCTTGTTATTAACCTTGCTAACTTTAGTATTTATACGTGTATCTACTACATACGGAAACCAAGTTTTGTATTGCGAAAATTAAATATTAGGATTGGGTTTGTTTTCTGTTTGGTATAAATCTATACAGAACAATAAAATTTAAGTGTCTGTTTGTTATTTTAAAATAACAGCTTTTTATTAAATCCATTATGAAAGTATATTCGGTACCTACTTATAAGAAAAAAGTTTTTTTTTTTAATTTTGTCTTTCTGTTTGTTCCGGCTAATCTAACGGCTGGACCGATTTTGACAGGTCTTTCACTGGCAGATAGCTGATGTTATAAGAAGTAGCTTAGCTATTTTTATCTTAATAAAGCCACGCGGGCGAAGCCGCGGTCAGTAGCTAGTATTATATAAGTATTGTTTATTTTGTTGTTATTATGTTATAAGGAGATATGTTATGATGACTGCGAGTAAATACTTACATTTACTCCTAAGGAAACTTCAGGTCAAAATCTCAATTAGCCAAGAGGTGAAATGAATCTTGATGTTTTCAGTAGGTAAATTAGAACCATCCTTAGAAAACGAATATCTAAACACACATAAAACTATACTTGAAATGCGAAAAAAAAAACATCAATACCATGTCGAACTATACTTGAAATGCGAAAAAAAAAACATCAATATCATGCCAAGAAACTAACAATTAGCCAAACATGACTAACCATCTTCCCATATTTCAACCCCTCACTCAAACCACAAAGTTTCAGTTTACACATCCGGTTTAGACAACCGACTTGTGAGTACGTCTCCCAGTGTCTCTGTATCTTTTCCCGTCTGGCTAGGTCCGTATAGTTCGCTTAGTTCTTAGGACAGCAACAATGCGCTCGCCACGAGGAGTCCACTGATGTACGATGACACAGTATATGTAAGAAGTTGACATGAAAAAGGAGAATATGAGATAATTATTTTTGATGTGAGACGACTGAGAAGAAAAGTTGTTAGGCTCATGGATACAAGAAAAGATATCAGAAAGGATGAAGCAAAAACAGAAAATAAATTAGAAGACAATGAAAATAACACACAGGAAATAGATGGAAGGCCCAACTAGGAAGTAGAAAAATACTCACAAAATCCAAAAACATAACAAATTGAAAGTGCAAGTAATCTAATAGCTTATCGTTTTAAGAATCCATCTTCAAATAAATTAAATTAAACGCCACTTACGAAGTCCTCACAGCCAACTCGCTCAAACAGCACGACTACCAGTAGGTCCAGAATTTAGACGCTGTTAATTTGTCACAGTGAATTAGCCACGGACGGGGGTAAATGATAGCGTTAGCATGTTGCACCCTGCACCGCCAATATGCTCGTAAACGTCGCACCACGACAAGTTACTACCTAACTATGTATCTAGATGTCTATCTCACTGGATATACGATGATTATTCCGGACCACTATAAAATATTCTTAGTCACGTAATTACAATTTTGAACGTATAAATTGTATGTCAGATTGTAAGCAAATTGGTTCGGTTGGCTGATGAACGTGTGGATCGGTGTGATTTTGATTGCTAATGGTATCTAGTTTCTGCCAAACTTATACTTCAAGTTTTCTATATGATCAACAATTAAAAATCCTATTGTAATGACTTGCTAATCTTGATAAGAACATAAAATCAAATCTCATATAAGAAACTGGGAATCAAACGAATTGCACATTTCAAATAGCAGATGTAGAAATCCTAAAAACTTTGTTTGCCAAACATGAATGAACTGAACCAAGTTAATTAGTCGCTACTTCAAACAATAACCAACAATTAATAGACTTTGGAACGAAACTCCATGACACCGTAAAACTATTTAGTCGCAGCAATTTGAGGACCCAAAACAAACTTAAAAAAGGAAGTTTAGAAAGCCCGGACTATCATAAAAGTCCAACCGATACATTATTACGGGAATACGGTAAAAAAACTGAACAATACATTTTAACTTAACAGTTACCTTTGTACTGTAGATAAGGGGAGAAAGTTGCACAACGGTCAGCTTTCGAAAATTCGATATTGTTTGTCTATTGTTCAGTATAAAACTGTTTCTGGTTGAAAGAAAGTTTGCTGTTTGAGAAACTGCTTCGGTGTTCGAGTGGGAGTCCAGACTTGTGCCAAAAGACGGACTTGTGTGCACTTCGAATGGTTTGAACTCAGTTATCGATGATGGTCACATCTCTTCATCAATTGATAGATTTAGTAGTGACAATGATCCCACTGAAATGTTAGAACTTAAAATGTACTTGAACATCCACAACGGATATCTACGACGAACAGATGAAGTTGAAACCATAAAAGTATATCATCAACTCACATTAATCATTATAAATCAACAATTACCAAAATAAGAGGGACAATAAATCCTATAAACTGTTATAAATACCGTGCACGGCATGTAACTAGTACTTAAGTTTATACTTTTAAGTAGTTATAAGTGCGGGTTCAGTGTCGTGCCGGGGCGCGGTTACAGTCGCTTGTTAGCGAACAATGCTATATGCACGTTTGTGCATATCTAGATATGTATTGAGACCTGTACGGATGAAGAAAAAGCCTCCAGTTGCAGACATTTGCATTGCATTGGTTGCGATGGAAAGAATTGTAGGGAAAATGTCGAGCTAGATAGTTTCTTTAAGTTTCTTATGTGACTTGTTAGTTATTGCGAGAACTGCGTGTTGTTAAGAAATAAGGATATGTGCAAGATATGCAACACATTTTTTAAATTCTTATTTCAATACAAAAATATAAAAATGTTCATAATTTTCTTTTGGCCAAAATACTCAGTTTCCCGTTTACAATATTGCTTGATGAAAAACCTATGGTCAAAATAAACTATACTTGGTTTTCAAGTAGGCAGTAAATAACACCAAACAATATATAAAGAAGCCGCGCAGTGTGACTAATGTACAAGTAAATACGTGTTAATAGACCATAAACAATAATATTCGACTAATGTAGACGTTTACGGCTGTCTACCAACACGACAATAACACATCAACTGTATCAAGCCTCATTGAACTAAACACGCTCCATAAATCGACGATTCAGATTAAGAAATCAATTGGATCGAATAAAAAATCGAATAGATTCACAATTTTAAACATCACCGTTCGAGAGAATGTGATTTTTATTCATCGATGGTAATTTTATAGTCATTTTTAAACACATAAATGTATGTTCTGCAGATTTGTGCATTTGCATGTGGTGAGTTATAAACACATGGAGTTTATAAGTCTCTACCCGATGCTCGAGTGTAGTGCCGTATACAGAATTTCCACCTAATAAAAGGCCATGTTACGTGTAGGGAACGTAAGACACGCAATTACGAAGTACCCAGTTTAATAAGACCTTCTTCTCCCTTCGTGCAGTTGACGATATGAACAAAGACAGGGAAAATATGTGAAGGGCGGCGGATCACGCTTGATTGGTGGAGGTATACGACGAAGTTTCACGTTGAACGTTAATTAGTGCGTTCCTCACGTTCTCAAGCGTGTATGGATGTATGTTCGCGAGATTATGTCTCGGTAGGATTAAAAAAGGTGCGGCTAAACATATTAAATCCTACATCAAATCACAAACTGTTGAGTATTTTATGGATAAAGTTGTTATAAATTCATGCAATCTCGCACTGAATGCGTCGTTAATACAAGAAGCAATTTGATGTACAGATTAATGCGCGGAACAATTTATAGACAATTACGGTAACCAACGCCGCCCCGGGATCAATTAACACAAAGGCGCTATTGCAAATTAGGCTAACTGGACACCTATCTAGACACCTACCGGTATTAGATATTCCTGATTGCGCTCCAACTACCACAGCGATTTATAGCATAGATCTACAGATAGTGATTTTCATCGGCACAGTAATCTATTTTAATTAATAATTAATACTAACAAATGATTTGTGTTAATTAATGAACAAACAATCCCATTTTATCTATGAGTAATAGAACACCTTGGGGCATGACAATTTCTGTTATTCGACAATTTTGAATAGGCAAACACGCCTTGAGACAAATACTTGAGATTGAGATTTTCACAGGTCTGGACAATTTGTTAGTGTTTTCTGGAAGGTTGGCCTAAAACACGTGTTGTAATTGTTTAATATATTTAGAGGCGAGCCCGAAGAAGTGGGCAATCTATCTAAGTCCAACCCAGGACGCTTAAGGCTCGTAAATCCGCCAGTCAAGAGTCACCACTGCGCTCCCTAGGGCTTCCAAACAGTTTTATATGGTCAGCTTAGTGTTATTGAATGTTTTTATTGGAAATGTTTAGATGTAATCTTTTTATCAGATAGAATAACCAACAGCGTCTACCTGTACTTACACTGATAGCATCATACCTACTATGAAAAGCTGGTTTCTGTAAGGGTTGTAGAGGTCAAATGCAGTCGCTTCACGGAAAACCAGAAGCTTGCTTTAAAATGGAAGGAGGGACGGGTCTTGTATTTGCTAATGACCTCACGACCAGTTCTTTTAAGCATGACGGTCAGGCGGAAGATGTTAATTTGTCCAGAGAATATTACTCTGAAAAAGTTGCTATTCATTTACAACATATTACTGTGTTCGCGATTTCAACCGGTAGCAGTGGCGAATGCACCACATAACACGATTTCTACCGGCTTCCCTTCGGAGGTTCGCATCAGCAACTCTACCGCTATAAAAAAATGGCAGTCAATAATATCTACTATTACCAAAAAAAAAATTGTTAGTTTAAACTGAGCTGTAATTCCACCTGATACTTGGGATTGACACTATTGACAGCTCACTCCATGCTCACTTCACCTATGTTTTCTCGGTGAGATGGTGACAGAATAGCACTGCTGCACATCAAGTTACCACTGTCAAATTTTATCGTTCGATTTTGAACTTACGGCGGCGCCAAAACCGGGAACTAAAAATTCATACAACAGCGATCCCGTCATGACGTCACTTTAGGTCATGTGGTATTATTGCTTGATATGGACGAGAGCAAGCCGCTGAACAACAGTTTATTGATAAGTAAGTTAAAACCGCCTTTGCTGCGGCTTCTCTCTTACAAAAATTGACACCTCGCCGCTGGCCGGTAGATAAAGGTATATAGGTTTAGGTAATAGGTAGGTACCCCAAGTTTTATTAGGCTCAAACTTGATGTCATAAAAATTTGGTATAGTATCATTTATAACCAAAAGCCTTTTGTCTATGGGACTAGATGGGACGCTTCTGATCTTGGAAAGATAACACTTAATAGCTCTAACAGGCAAATTGGCGACGACAGCAACATGGTTATTACTGTTGAATTGGATGCTCTTACTGCCCATGTGTCCATCCACTTGAAATAATGCCACAGTTGCAGCCTGTTACACGAAATGCTGGAATTAACATTTTATTGGATGAACTATAAAGATAATATACGACGGATATAATTTCATAGTAAGAACTGAGACATAATACCTTTTTCAAGTAGGTAATATACGGTTACAATAATGACAATTTCAAGAGAACAGAAATTATCGCGCTAAATATTACCTTAGTGGCTCGCACTTCATTAAAGCGATCATTCCTAGCGAGCCCTCGTCCAAGCTTTATGGGGCTCATCTCATCTATCCCATTGTTAAGTCGACCAACAGGTGATTTTAATTGAGTTACCTATAATAAGAGTACGACTACTGAATTTCAATGAACGACGCATTAAGAAGTTAATATTTTTTATAATTCTGGTGAAGTAGGTAGGTATGTCATGTTTATTATATTACTCAAGTATTTGAACAAAGATAATACATATTAAAGATCTGAATATGTTTAAGTGTTTATTTTATGCCAGTCAAAGTCGATTGCGGTTTTACTTAAAAGTTTTTCCATAGTATCCATCTAATCCAATAATTTAAAATTCGATTGATCCACCTGCGACTAATTCGCGTTTTTCTCAACTAAATTTCGTGCAAAACATTAAAATTCAAGTGGAGAATTAATAAAGAGATAAATAAATTTAAGAGCAGCGGGAATGTGGGTCTGCCGTTACGGGCCCGGTTCGCTTTATGTGCATATCGAAGATGGATGGCGCAGTGTGCGCTGCGGCAAGGCGCGGGCGGGTGGGGCTCGCGGGGGTCGGGGGACGCACCGCCCCCACCGCGCGCAGTAATGGCCGCGCGACCACTCCAGCCCCGTCAGACGACAAAAATGCCATAATAATGGCCCCTGAATAGTTTTTGCTGTACCGCTCTAAATACCCACTGAGGCCCTAGTACGTGACGACACGCCGGTCATCTCTCTTTTATTGAGAAATTCGTCAGTTTTATACCCGTATGGAAAAAACTACATGTCGAAGAGCCGGAATCCGGTTGTGTCATTTCAAACACTTGATAAGTATCGTTCGGGAACTTTTTACGGGCAGAATTTCAGCGGACCTTCTCTCGTTTAGTATTCGACGAATGCGAGGTTTTTATCCGCTTTAAGCATGGCACGGTCACCTTCAGGACGCTTTAATTGTGAACCAATAAGAAACGTATTTCTTCTATAGACTCGAGATGCTCCACTCCTCTGACAATGCCTTATTAATGGCTATTCGCATTGGAAATATAAAAAATGCTATCCCAAGTTCTAAAGCGGCTGGAGTCTGAACTGAATAAAGGCCTTCGCTAATTTCTATATACAGCTGTAGGTATTGATGATGCGAATCTTTGGAATATAAATACCGAGAAGTGTAAATTAAAAATACGCCAAGGTTTAAACATTAATAAAACAATCAAATTCAATATTTAACAAAAAGTAACAAACATAGCATCGATGGAAAACAATATTTATGGAGCTGCAGGAATTCAGAGCAGGCCTGCTTAAATGCAATAGGTATGCGTTTATGAACTAATAAAGCATTGCTGAACAAAAATCGAAACCGAGCAAAACGTCTCACAGTCATCAAACAGCTAATTAAAAACAACGATCTGCTAATAATTGACGGTGTTATTATCGAGGCGGCATTATTGAACGTCACAAAAGGTGGACCAATTAAGAGTTTCCCCGAATGTCCGAGCGAAAAGTTCAGAATGATAGCACCGTCAATTATGGCTGGCCGCCTCGCAGCCCGCTCAGCCAATTACCAACCAGCCCACCGATTGATAAAAAAGTTTCGAAAAATTCGCCCAAACAAATTTGGGTTATCTGTGTAGGGGAACCGCAGGCACTACATGAGGTTACTTTCCCAAAGACCAATTTCGACCACCGAAACTTAACGGTCGATAATGTTTATAATTATAAACCAGAGAAAATTGTAAGTTGATAAGTCTCTCGGAAGCTCTTACGAATTTGGAGACATAAAAAACTGTAACGACGAGGCAGAAATTCAACTTTTCACGAATACGATTTTATTTACGAGCAGAGGACGAGAGGAACCTCGAAAAAACTAGTTCGCGCTTCATGTATGAACCATGACGCGGTCGCAAGAACAATCACCGAGAATAATTCATATTCCGAGCGCGCTGCAAACATCCAGAGCCGATTTACGGGCCGCCTCTGCGCTTCTGTCGCGACCGGTATCTTAGTTACTTTCGAAAATAATTGGATTTCGATTGTGCGAGAAAAAGGCATTCGCGGGGTACCCGTCATTACTGGTTACCTTTTACAGACTGTATAAATCGTAATTGGGGATGTGTAGCGAGCGCTATCGCGGCATCGGTCGTGTCTAACGCTTGGGTACGCGGGCTTAAGGAGCCCCTTGCCTATTTAGTTCCCATATCGGCGGCTATTGGAAGGGGCGCCG
The DNA here is from genome assembly GCA_947523025.1 of Dryobota labecula. Lineage (NCBI taxonomy): Eukaryota > Metazoa > Arthropoda > Insecta > Lepidoptera > Noctuidae > Dryobota > Dryobota labecula. The sequence goes on along the minus strand of OX383293.1, from coordinate 16,855,724 downwards.
GGCCAGGCGACACCTGTATGCATTATTTTGTCGCATAAATTGTCTTCAATTCAGTCGAGAGGCGGTCGCGTCCCCTGGTTTATTGAACTCCGTATCCAGATAAGGCGCGCCTTCCACGTAGTAGCGGTGAAAATATCCCATAATCTCGTAATTTTTCCCGCTCGTTTGCATTTCCTGCAGGAGTTCGTGAGCGAGTCATGCCTTCTCATAATTAATTCAATTCAAATCACATCGCCCACGAGTCTTCCAATTTATCTAGTGCACCTTATACGGAGCACGATTGTACTCACTGAGATTTCTCACACTATAGCTATACAGATACACTGTACCTATTCCATATTACCTTTGCCCCCTATTTAAGTATAAGTAATATAAACGGTAGTGCATATCGTACGAATCGTTCGTAACTAGATAGTGGTAGTGTATTAGCACACAATAAACTTATCGAAGAAGAATCTGCTGTGTTTGTAGCCGCTCTCCTAAAACGTCTATTTTCCGCACAGGCAATGGAAATGTCGTCGGGCCTGGATAAACGGGTGTGCGGGCGCAGGAGAGGCAGCGGGGAGCGGGGGGCGGGAGCGTGTTCTAATGAGGCGCGCCCAGTGTGCGCGGGCGCTGCACTCACGCACGCACGCACGCCAGCGATTTATGTACTTAGGTATGAATTTAAATGAATACCTACGCCCATTTCAATTACGCAATATAGTAGCTAAGTATGAATTACTGTAAAAATTTCAGGTTTGTTTTTTAACTCCGCCGCAAGCAAAATCACATTTAAATAAACACGGTCGACCGCCATAAATCAAGATTAGTGAGGATTTCCAAACAGCAGTGATACATGACCGCCAGAAATAGTTGCTTAATGACATCTCTGCCATTTATACTTAAGTGATTTCAGTACCTACCTAGGTAGTAACGGGTGCCGGTTGAGGAGCGTGAGTAATTTAAGTATTCACATAAACATTAATTCACTTTTTTCTCGATCTCGATCCCGAAACCCGAAGAGGTGCTTTAGCTTAATAAATATTAGCAAATAGGTACTTCGTATGTACTACCATAACGCACTGGCTTTTAAACGAATTGCTTCGCATAACAATAAAAACGCCTATAGGCCCTTTCACACATTCTAATGTGCCCAATGCTCCTTCATTTGTCGGGGGCCAGCACGCAGAGGAAATATTTTCCCAAATCCATACAGCCTTAAGGATCTCATAAAGCAGTCGTTTTCCCCACGCGAAAGTATGGAAGTGAGATTTATGTGGGGGACTTCGGTCTCGAGCCCGGGGCTTTGCGATGATGAATTGACACTTTTTCAGTGGTGCCTACAAATTTCAACTCCTACAATATACGCACCCGGAATGAACAATGAGAGGTAAGAGTTGCCGCCGTTATGGCTTGGGAAACTTTTAATGTCTCCAATGAGGTAAAGCTACCATAAATATTCCCATTCGTGTGATTAGTAGCTCTTACGGGAAGTTGAGTAACGCAACCAACTGTGAGTGCTGTTAATTAGGTAAGAAAAAAGATTTCTTATAATAGGGATGTGTCCTGGGTAAAAAAAAACGAAAAACTGTTTAGTCCGTCAATCAGATAATAAAAAAATATTAGAAACGTATTTTTTTTTAAACGTACTTTATCATATTAACTAGCTTTTGCCCATGGCTCAGCCCGCGTGGATGTCGGTTATCGCGTAAAAAAGTACTTAACCTATGTCCTTTTCCATATCCCAGGCTATATCTCTGCCAAATTTCATGACGATCGGTTCAGCGGTTTAGGCGTGAAAACGTAACATACAGACAGAAAGACAGACAGAGTTACTTTCACATTTATAATATTAGTATGGATAAAGAATGACTTAGATAAAACACATTAAACTTGGGGAGTAGGGGCTCGTTACGTCATGCCACATTTGAACTCAATGTATCACCGTAATTTTGTGATTACCTACGTAAAAAAAAGAAAAAATACGTGTTCAATATTTTTTAATAATCTACATGACGGAAAAAAAAATTGTCATCATCCCTATTTTCAGACGCTCGTTAGGCCAGTTTATTTGAAATGATGTCGTGCCACAAGGGACTGTCTATTTATATTTTAATTCCCCCCTCATTATACAGTTTGAAGAGCTATGCTCACGTGTACCTGGGGTCAGCAAAAAGTATAAACACATTATAAACATGAACGGCCCACCGCCATGGCTTGGCGTCACGGAATCTTCGCTTGCATTTTTGCATAACAAACCCAGCTATGATTTGTTGACTGCGTTTTATCACATCGACTTAACTTCGAAACACTTTGTTAAAAATGTAATTATGTACCCGAGCCAAGACTACAACTTTCTTTATAGTAGGTAAGTAACATGAATTTGAGTGAACACCAAATGAAAAGTCTACATAACATTGTACTTAGTTATTATCTGCCTAGCCTTTTCCCAATTATATTGGGGTCAGCTTCCAGTCTAACCAGATGCAGCTGAATACAAGTATTGTACATGGAGCTACTGTCTATCTGACCACCACAACTCTCAACTCAGCCTATTGCAGTCCACTGCTGAACATAGGCCTCTCCCATGCTGCGCCACAACACCCTGTCCTCCGCCTTCCGCATCCAGTCTGTCCCAGCCACCTTTTAGAGGTCGTCGGTCCATCTAGCTGGGGGCGTCCCACACTACGCTTGCCGATACGCGGTCTCCACAACTCAGCTTTATCACGATACCTCTTGGTTAGACTGGTTGTCAGACTATCGGGATTCTGACGACCCGTACGAACTGTCGAAGATCTAAAAATGACAGCCGGAACCCAATGGCTTAACGTGCTTTCCGAGGCACGAAACGGTCTTGATATATAAAGATGGTCACCCATCCACGTACCAACCGCGGCAACCGTAGCTTAACCTGATCGATCGACCAACGCGGCTGTTATTAATTAGCCCCTCCACATAACATTGTATTCACGTGATTTAAAAAAAAACTAGCGCATGCAAAACAGTATACAACTATGACTTCATTCATCCAACAAAGCTTTAGGCAATCGTCTAAATTATAATAATAAGCGGGCGTGAGCTCAGCCGATGGCTCGTCTTAATAAAGCCATTATAAATATCTGATTCCACGGTGTACGTCCAGCCGTTCGACGCCAAATGCCAAAGGGTTACCGGTCGTATATTTTACGAGACAAGGATAATTTAAATGAGACGTTCATATCGTCTTACTTATCGACACCCTTACATTTTTTGACATGTAATATTATACTACCTGTAGAGTCCAAGTCGAAGAAATATTTAACTTTCTATTCAAATAATATCGATTTTAAACTTGCTTTAGTTTTGACGTATTCCACATTGGACACCCGCTTAAACGGCAGGTGCCATTAGTGGTGGCAACTGCGAAAAATATCGATTGATGCCGTATGTGAAATAACTCCGGTGCCGTTTAAACGGGTGCCCAATGTGGATTACGTCTTAGTTTCGGGCACGAAACCGTCGTGATACGTTCACAGAACGAGCGTGCAGTCGTGTGCTACGCCTATTATGGTTAAGAAGTCCTTTCGTTAATGTATTTGCATTTCAGAAAAGATTGTCTAAATTTTTTGCGCCCTTTTCGTTCCTTTTTAATTAAACCATTTTTACCTTAACAATGAGTGTACACACGCGATAATAAGCATGATAGATCGAATTTATAAGACAGTAACTACACGACTTGATTTGAATATTTTTGAATTAATGTTTGCATATTTTTAGGTCGCCAACTTTCCAATAAAAAATAAACGGGAGGTATGTATATTCGATGCGGTAACCGGTGATTTAAGTGGCCGGCTAGCTAACAATAGTGGTCTCGGTCGTATGAATAAAACGTATACAAATTTAATCAAAGAGAAATCTATTAGTAAAATGAGAAGTACGGAAGGGAGCGCACCTATACATATTCAACGAGGCACTGCATCACGAACGGGCCAATTTATACGGCAACTCCTGAGAGTATCTTACTTTTACCTCGGCCATATGTAAAACTGGAGTGTTTCTTTGCGCGATCAGATCGTCACCTGGTGGACTAAGGGATGTTTATTATTTCTTAACAACACCTTTCATGTCTTTTATTTTAATTAGCTTTAAGCCTACCTCTCCTTTTACTTGTGACAGTAAAAAACAGAAATTCAAAATGCTCGTAGCGTGTCACATTGTTATCAATTTAATTAAAAACAAGCTATAATTTTATACGTTGAATTAAATCCAGGTGAACGTTTACATTAAGCTTTATAGTATGTAAAAAGCAGGTAGGTAGGTACTGGCGGCCTACCGACTGCCTAGTTGGGTCTCTGCACAAGTTTCCTTTAAAGTATTAATCAAGAGCCATGTCGCGTTTTACCTTTCCTTTTTTATTTTGCAAGTGCATCTGCCCTCTGTATATAGCAATATGTTTTATAATATAACCTTTATAATAATATATTTACTAGCGGTTTCTATAAATGCTATCAACGACTTCATTCCATTCATCACTCAGAGTAATTATCAACATTCTTGGCTTTTACTAATGCGTTTGACTTACTATACGTTAGAATATTTATAATGTCTTTATATAAATATGTTTAATTTATATTTACTCTAATTAGGAGAGCAAATTACCATTTTATTTTATTATAACCTATACTCGACAATGATGTATAAATATAACAAGATCTTGACTGTAGATAAACAAAAAGTGTGCCACAAGGGTGCGACGTAGGCCCCAAAATATCAAAACATGCATGTAAGAATATACCGTTATATTTCATTACGTCAGTGTACTAAGGCACATAACAGATGGTATCGCTTACAAAACGACTTTATCTAGTCACGTTGTTACGTACAGTTAGTTCTGGAAACACGAGTCGGCTAGGGGTTCCAATTTTGTTGTTATTTTGCTCCCATACGGATCGTTTAGTATGGAGACTGACCCTACGTGATTTTGTTTTAAGAGTAGATTACATTTTCACTATACAAATCACTACTTTTGATTAAATTGTAAGGTTTATTTTTTACGATACCTTGTAGTATTAAGATCACTGGTGGTTACAAATCAGGTTAGGTTTTAAAAACGAAGCTTAGCCCATTTTTAAGTATTTCTTTAGATCGTGCTTTTTGAACAGGACACTGTGGAAAAATATAGTTGCGTGTAGCGCCAGACAGGCGCTAGAGTAGGGATCGATGTCCCAATTGGGATCCAACTTGGACGGAGTGACGACGGAAAAACTGTCCCGGGTTTAGAATTTATTCCATACATCTTGTTTTAAAGACTGTTACAAAATAATAATGGAACTTTCCAGATTTATTGCCCGTATAAATAGTGAGAAATTGCTTGTGACTATTTTTGAAATCTTGATTGCGGAAACATTAATATCGTTCGCGAACATACCTAATGTAATATAGGAAAAATAAAGTCATGAGTTTATTATGTTTACACATGTTTTATATTTTCTCGTGATGACAAAGACGCGTGTTGATGTAATTTTCCCATTCTTTTAAAACAGAAGAATTGAACAAAGATTATTTTTAAAGAAAAAACATCAGAAATAATATTCAAAATTAATCATTCGCTAGCATAAAGTTATTCTGCTATTATCTAGTATATAACAGAAATAGTATCTCGATAAATGTTGGCAATATAATAGTGGCCTTAGACGTATTTGAATATCTTGGCGCGCATCGGTCGCCCGCCATTGTTGTCGCTACCCAGTATGGACTTAATTAAGCAGGGGTAGAATAGGTGGAAAGATCTACGGGAATTTAGAGGATGGTCACTGGTGGTATAGCCAACCAAATAAGTTCTTATAATAGCCTGGTTATTAAAGTTCCCGAAGTGTTGATTGCCAACTTATAAGATATAGTATCTTGTTCGAGTAATGATAAAGAAATAGTAAAATAAAAGTGCAAAATAACGAGGATTCTGTAGCTTCAGAAAAATAATTTATTTGTTAAGAACTACTTATGGACAATTTGACTCCCTTTATTCTGTTGGGGAAACTCCACTGTATTCCAAACATGTCTGTCTGTCCACATTGATCCTTACGTCTGCGTTCAAAGCAATAATATTAATGTTTGCCGTCTCAACGTTTATTCGCTTCCAAATTCGGCTGCTGGGAAATCAAGATGGTAAACTTGCAGTACTTGTAGTGGCCGCCGTTCAGACCTCGGGGGATAACAAACAATATTTCGAACGTTAGTTTGAGATGCTGTGTGGTCGAGCGCACTTACTCTTTGTTAATTAGAGCTAGTAAACATAAAGGCAAGTCTTCATTGACAGTAACAATATTGGAATTCTTGAATATGGAATTAATTATTTTTGTAGGTACTGGTTTATCTAGACGACTTCTTCATTTTCTCAATCAACACATTAAAGCTTAATCAGAAACTAAAAAAAAACAGCCACTTATTTGTATTCCATTCAAATAAATCGATAACTCTTGTTTCCCCTTACCTTTCAAAGTAAATAAATAATTCAGCAGAACAAATGAAGCAGAAAGGAAGCCGCGGTTCCTTTAATGCAATCAATTAAGTAGGTACACATATAATTGTGTTAGCGAGTCAATGGCAAGCGTAACTCGTAATTAAAATAGTTTATTCTAATCCAGTATTCAACTAAGGCGAGTTTTTCCACGACTGTACAGCGAATATGGTGTGGTTTTTGGTAAAAGCGACGAGCGATTGAAGTGCGGATGACAGCTGCCTTGAAAAAAACCGGAAAAATGTATCCAAGTTCTACTCGTGAAGTCGTGAAGGGCTTAAATCAAACTTATTAACTTTAATCAAAAGGAAGATGATCAAAGTGGAATGACCAACAACGAAGAAATTACGGATGTAAATGACTTTCAGTCCGGGAAAATTGAAAAACCAATCTGAAGTTAATAAAATTATGAGGCTTTTAACTCATTAAACATAGTTTATGTTTGACAAATTGTACAATTCCGTGCTTTACGTAGGTATGCATGACAAACAGCTTTGAAAAAGCGTGCGTGAACACGCAGTATAGCTTTTCCCGCTCCGCTTGTGAGCTCGCCCCAATCAGGGAGAGGCCGCGGAGTTTACTGCAGGGATATAAATTAAATGCTTACGTTTCGCTTGCCCCGCTTCGCTAGTTTAATTAAGCGTCTCCTCCTTTGTGTCTGCATGTGCGTACACATTCAACATGTTCCCTGTTGTTCTTAGAGACCACTGGAGACGCATTGTCCCATTCTATCGACCTATACCTACATCGAGTCGGTTTGAATTTAAATTCCAACCGTTGCTTTTGGTAGGGAGAGATAGCGTTCCTTAAAGGGTTCGGTTGATGAATCTTTTTTGTTTTGTTTGGCAATAGTTGCAAGGGACTGTAAGCAGACTTAAAATTCCTTATCCTTTATTCCTTCCTAGCAAAACTGCAAAACTTTATTTTTTCACATCCAAGTTTTTACATCCAGCAACATAAAACATTTCTCTCCATCACGAAGGCTACATATAATATGAACACAAACAAAGTCAACAATAAATCAGACTTGTAGACATTTACTAATTACCCTAAGAATATTTATAAGAAGTTCATATTATTTATGTAAGCACGTAAGTTACGACATAGAACCCCTGTACATAATGAACTCATGTATAAGCCAGTATAAGCTGTTCACATAATTGCGTAACGTAAATTGCCTAACACAGAATGTGTCAAAAAAGCAACGTTAATTTGTATTGACAAACTGTGCACAACATGACCGTGAGATTAAATTTTGAAACATGACGCCCTCGTTTAATTTTTCCGGAGGAAAATTTTCATCATGTCTGTACGAAGTAACCTGTTGTTTAATCTGGGAGAACATCGGTTATGGGGAAAATGTTTGAACATATACCTGTATGAAAGCTCTATAGGACTCCATTTTTCTCCGCAACACGGCTTCCAATCACATTCTCAAACAAACTCAAAACACGCACGTTCTACAACGAAGTTATTCGAATACTACAAAACTTTAAGCCGTTCATAGCTCTCCGTTCTTTAGCAGGTACAAAAGCTTTTTTACCTTAACAATGGCGACTTTCTCTCGAACAATAACTCAAAAAACTATACTTTTTGTTCTCCCGATGCAACAAAACCAACTTTCTCTTTGCATTTGTGCAACAAACAGTTACTTTACAAATAGAAAAAGGAACAAAAATCACTTTAAAACATATTTTTACAGTCAGTATTTGTCGCGTCTTCGATCGAGCTATCCGATCCACGGCACAATCGTGATGATACTGAAAAACGGTATTCTTTTATCCAGAAATCTCTTAACGAGGTTAGTTTAGGCAAACTTTTGTGATGTGATTTTTTGTTCCGTTTTATTCGGGTCCATATGAGTACGTTATATTGTCGTTTTAAAGCTGTGAGTCCCGAACTAAAGGGTTGAACTGTTCGTGCAAGTTTTGGTTGCGCAGGAGTGAGCGTGATGCAACGATTTTGTTAATGGCTGCTTGGTTAGAACGGAGAACACGTTTGAAGAATAATTTGAATACCGAAATGCAGATGGCTTCTTTTATCCAAGGGGCTACAGACCCGCCGAACTACAAGTTAATTAAGGTTTGCCCATCAATTAAATATCGGTTTTGATTGTTTTCATTTTGCAGATTAAGCTGTGCTCTTGATTTATATACATTAATTGTGTTTCTTAATTAAGAGATTCACTGCGGGTCCGTGAACTGGTTGAGTCAGGCTATTTTGCAATGCTAAAAGCGTCTCTGATAAAATATACGTAGAGTACGTATGTAAATAGGTGGATAGATTCGAATTTCTAATTTAGAGGGTATCCAATCGACAAACGTGAGCGTCACGAATCGACTCGAAGGTCATCTCTTATAAATTTTGGTCAGTAAGTTATAAACCGCGCCAATAAATCGTCGCAGTCAAATCCCGCACGTTCGTATCTGGGACGATGCATTCGTTCAACGAACGGATTCACTGAGCGAAACACCAAAATTTATTGGGTTAGTAGTTGCCGTAGGTCGATAAAACTACAAACCGACAACAGAACAGCGTATCTCAATAAATCGGAAAGAAAAAAATACAACCTACGAGAGAAAGAAACAGAGTAAAGTTTTGCGTGATGCCACTCGAAGGTTGTATGACTGAAAAGAGCAATGCGCAGTGCAATTTTGTGATATCTTTTTCACTCTTTCAATGGCGGAGCTGGTAGGCGACATACGGACGTTATAGTGTTGAATTAGCATATTTATTGCTAGTTACACGATGACATAAATTTATCTTAGGCCATTGGGCCTTGGCCATATTTGCTTTTTTCTTTGCTTCACATATTCTAGCTTCCGCTCGGATATGCTGGGTGTGGCTGGTGGGGGTCTATTGTGAAGCTTTATTATGTCTGCTATGTTTATTATCACAGCCGTAAAACAATCTTTACTGCCAAGAAATTCGTCATAATAAACATCACGCTGCTAAAGAGGTGCAGAGTCCCTAAGGTGTGGAGCTATACTTTGGCTTCCTTACTTTGGATCACCCTTGGCGGTGTTAGGTTCGAATATAATAGGGGACGAGTTTATTATAATTTATCACAATTTCTAATCTCATGCTCCATCTGTGGATTTTGTAAAAAAATTGTCCAAGATGGGATTTGATTTCAATCCCAGAACCACATACGTAGTGCCTAGTAAGACAGCAGTTCGGTTCCTAGTATGGCTCTGTGTTACTCATAAATCAAAATGTAGCAAAAAGCTTATATTTTTGCTGTCTTCTGTTGGGTATAGGTAGGTAGGTAAGTACCTATTTACTTATAAAGAAAGAAAGCAAGAAAGAAAGAAAAAGTATTTATTGGGACTCATGCAGGAAGTTCAGTCAGTTCAGTTTATCTATATTCAATAAAAAAACCATCGCTTTTTTCCGAATAGGTCAATAATTTAATATTTCTAATAAATCTTGACTGCCATTTAACAGATAATAGTCATCATAAAATTATTATTATGGTAGCCTATGAATAAAATACTAACCCATTTAAGGATATCATTTGCGGGTTAGTGAAACTGACCAAAAGTCTGCTAAAGTGGATCCTAACAATCTTGGAAACCAGTTTTGAATGTCTTTTTTTTGCCAGGATATAGGCAAAATTCTCTAAACCAATTTAGTATTTAGTAGATTTTCATAATATTATGTAGGTATCATAAAATTGAGCTGACGAAGGTTTTTTTTATCGTAAAGATTAATCCATGTATCTGCTCAGGAAGCAGGAAAATTTCGCCCTGATTAATTTCTACCAAACGTGTTTATGTTTCCTTACTATGGGTATATCTATATCTATATGTACCAGTGGGGGATTTTCCTCGTTGCTTTCGAAGTGAAACCTTACCTGCAACAATAAAATTTTAATATATTAAAAATTTATATTTGAATTCATGTAGGCGAACTGGACGATTCATCATTATAAGTAGGTAGCGCGGGCCCTACCTGCCCTCGGCACATAGCCGGCACATACGCACACTCCGTAAACGCCCTGACAAAACCGGTCTGACACACCGCCGGCATACAAATGTACTCTCGTTCCGACACATTCTCCGTCTTTCATCGGCGCCAAAACATCACATAAATCTAACTCGCTCGCTCACTCGAGCCAACTTCACGGCAATGCGCGCGCCGACCAATCAGCGCCCGACAAACCATCGCCATATTGAATCCACCGATCGCAATGCCCTCTGCCTCAACTAATGCGAAACGTACTTTGTGTTTTCCTCGCTGTTTTTGTGTGTTTTTCTTGGTTTTAAATGTTTTTCTTGGTTTATTTTTCATATAATCAGTGAATTATTGCGTGTTATGGTTTTATTGGCTACTGTTTATACGTTTCAATGATGATTTTGTGTGAAAACAACATAGGAATGTCAAAAGGACGCCACGACGTATACCTAAAGCTAAGTTCAGTTCATGCGAGGGTTTGTTTTTCAATATATTTCGATTTATTCATATCAAAATAAGCAAATTTTTGTAGTTAGTCATTAGTTTTCAGAAATTATTTGAAAATATGCCATAAATGATATTCAATTAGAAACTAGTGAGGAGATGCCTACATAACCTAACTTTTCATACTTTAGAATCAATACAAACAAATGAGCACTAAAGTTAGGTAAAAAGGTATTAATGAAATGGCAAAACAGTTAAACAATATACCTAAATACCGATCCATTATGAATTAATACAAAATAACAGGACTTTTGATTCTTAAAAGCTTTGGCTTGTTTACCCAAGCTTTTCACAAAATACTTGCCTATTTACACAAACAAATAAGTTTTTTAGTTTCGTACCTAAGTAAACTATTTAATAACAGTTTTATTTAATAATGAATCTTGAGAAAATATCTAGAATATATGTAATAAAATGTTTTTCTTCCATAACCTCAAAGTTTGGACTGGGATGATGAATAACTTACTAATGAAACAGAAGTTTTCAACTAAAATCGAATTAACTGCTTTTAACAGTGTTTATCTTAATATTTTTCATTTATTTAACCACGGATTTGTTTATTTTACTCTAAAATACAAAAATCAGAACACCGACGGACGGGACAAGCGATGTGCCGACGGCGCATGCGTTAAGCTTTTGATAAAAGATAGGTAAATACAATAAATAGAGATTTAGATATTGTATTTCATATCTACTGAATTATATTATTAGGTATACCTTTATCTAAATGAACTTTTAACGGAACATCTTGTTGAAAGGAACTCTCAGAAGTTTTCAGCATTCAGTAGGTATTTAGTGTAGGTAGGTACTTGAAAGATTTAGTAGGTATTTATTAAGGCATAGATTTTTCTTAGATTTAGTCTTACTTTTAAAGAAGTCATCGGCATGATTGTAGGCTGATTCTGAACTGCATAAATTTTACTTTAGCTACCTACCTAATTAAGTATTTTATACATATCAATATGATATACTTATGTATTTTGAACTTCATAAAAGCACGTGCAACCAATGCATGTGAGATGAAAATGAACACTGAATTTCAAAGACCTAACTATAAAAAACAAAAGCAATGCATTTAGTTCATTTGAATAAAGTTTCAGTATATTTCTTTGGCTCACTGAAGACAAAGAAGTAGATAAAATGGGAGTTGCAGTGCGATATTGTTAAAGTTGAGCGTACTCTGAATCCTAAATAGGCCACTGACGGATAGCCGTGCATAGAACTTGAAACTATGGCGACGTTTTTACTCTTGTTTTTCCCTTTTGAAACTTATCTACTTAATAGGCATTTGCTTTTTGTATTGTTGATAACGAATTTTATCGGATTAGGTAATAGGTTTAATGTGCAATCACATAGATAGATATAAATGTTAACCAATGTTAGGTAGGTATTTTTTATGAGCAATTATTACGTGTTTTCAAATACAAATCTTTAGCTCCACATAGCGCTATTTCAACGCCGTTTTCAGAGATATGCAGTGCCTTTTCGGGTTATGGACGGCGCGAATAATAAGAGGGCCATAAAAATGAAATGTCGCTTGCAATACATTAAATATATACAACGACTATTTACCTAGCTACAGTGCAACGCTTGCATTACACAGATAAAATACGGTGCCAAGTCTTCCCCGGGCAAAAGAAGCGAAACGAAAGGAGAGATTTACTGTGGAAATTTTGGAAGTCAGCCGGGACTGTATGTGGTGGCTTTCATTAATCACTCGATGGAAAAATACCCTCCACTTCCGACTAACTTCCGCGCTGGACGTCACTTATTTAGGTCCGGTTCAAAAATTTCTCCGCGGTTTCATTCCAAAAAGTTCCTTTACAGAGATACTTGATGAGCTTTGTAAAAACGAGAGTACAAGTGATCCAAATTATTTATACGCATGTTCCTTCTAATTTAAACGAACGACCAGACCTAAGCCTACTTAAACAAATTTACAACGATCGTTTCTTCTGAAGGTGACCCAAATTACCATGAAAAAAGTTTAACAGCCCTTTATTTCAGAACAAACAGAGGCTGTTGGTGGGAATCCCATGTAATCCAGCCCACTTATCACGCGTGCAAAATGCAAATTCAACCGGGCCCCGGCGTACGCAGAATTAACGAAACCGGACCGGGATACGTACGTCACCCAAATTGTCAAAGTTTGCAAGTAACATTAACGGGGGATAAACAAGGTAATATGAGAGACTCTGGCCAAATCCAGAGACGTTCATTAAACCATATTTATTTTTAGCACTTCAATATTTTTGACAAATAAACAACCGAAAACGGACGGTTTTTGAAGAGAATCCTCTTAAAATTCAAATGAAGAACGACCAAGAAATGAATTTATGAATCCAAATTGAAACAATAAACAATGCTGCCTAATTAAATGCAGCAGAGGCGTTCTATAATTCATTCTAAATCGAAAAAATGAACAAAGGAGTAGCGTGTGTAAACGCTATAGCACTCGCGCGCTTTTCAATACCTCTTCACATTATTGATTAGTTTCTGAGAAAAACTTGGCACGCCTGTACGACATAACGCATGGAGGTAAACGTATGTGTATGGTATTACGGGAAAATTATGAGAATAACCCTACGTATCGAGCCACGACATTTGTCACGAAAACATCGCTCGTTTAGTGCATTGTTTCAAACAAAATTGTATGCAAATTAAACACAAATATTTTAATGAATTCAAACGACGATTAATTAGGTACATTAATTTTAGTGACATTTGTTTATTCACAACATGGTCGCATGGCATTTGAGTTTTTCAACGTTATGGAGATTTTCGTTTATTTGATATACGTTTATGTAAATCGTAGGGTTATCAGAGGTCCAATTATAACATAATTATGTTCCAACCTTTGATATTTTGGCTGTAACATTAATATCTGGGGCCCCGCACTCGGCTAATCTTCGGCCATTTTAACCGAGCTATGGTCTGCCGAATCCCGAAGCTTAGCGCCCTGTTTGTTGGCTCTAATACGCTTTTAACACCTGCGTTTTCGGAGTTATGTAATGTTTGTATGAGATAATGTAGCTTTTGTATAGAGTGGTGAATGAAATGTGGCCAGTAAGTCGGCGTCGGTGGGCGTTCCACAGTCAGCGTTGATTGACTGATATGCGTATTGACGCATTGAAAAATCTCACGCACCGTAATATATTTTAGTACATATAAAACCGATTTTATGAATACTTTTAGCAATTTGTTGGAGGAAAACATCTTTTAAAGTTCTCAGTAGGTGCTTTAGTTTACAAATTGATCTGCTTAAAAACAAAAAAAACATTTATTTCAGGCAAGTTTTTTACACATACACCCATAGTATTAGAAAAATTAATTGAATTAAAAATGAAATAGATATTAAATTAAATTAAATGATATTATAATGAATTAAATTAAACTAAATTATTATTATTGTATTATACATCAATTAATTAATTAGTTTTCTTATAAATGTCAGGTAAAAATAAAAATAAAAAAATTAATTAAAAAAAAAAAAAATGTTGGTTTTAAATTCCTCAATATTTTAGCTTTTACTTCTACAAATACTTTTCTTTAGAAATAGAAATAATATTAACATGCATAAAACACACCATGTTTTATGCAAATAAATATTATGTCTATATAAAGTTGTTTTAAAATGACATTGTAGAGCATACAAGTTTTGCTTAGGTATATCATAGCATGCCAATATTATAGGTTACATAACAGAATGTTTTCCGTCAAGAAATTATTTTATGCTGTTTTTTTTTTTTGTACAATCTAAGAGCAGCATTTTTTGCAACTAGATTATCTGCTAGTATAAAGACATACAAGAAAGTACCTATTCTAAGCAAATTAATTACACGTAATTAATTGGCAAACAGCAATACATAATCAAGACAGATCTGTTTTAATTATAACAATACTATTTTAGTTCTGACGCAGACCGAATACAAATCATAGATACGTACTCGTAGGTGCTCACAGTTGTTTATAAATAGGAATGGCACATGTTCTCAATACGTCCCATGTTTCTGTTGAGTAATTAATGACTAATTAGATAATTGCATATCTGTTTCTGCTTTTAATTATACATCTATCTAGCTACCTACGTACCTACAGACATCTTATCTTATACTGCAAATGTCTTGATAAGATCTCGTCAAATTTATTGACTTAGAAATTATTTAGCAGCATATCAACTGGATACATATTACATATTTATGACGGAGATAATAATTTATGGTAGAGATGTTAACTTTGATATCGTTGGACAGTCTTTGGACATTTTCTCAATAGGTTACAGAGTTTTCTTTCAAATGATGTAGTTAATGAATATAAGGGTTCTGAATATCCTAAAAAAAAAACTGCTATAATAAAAATTATTACGGCTGTTTACCGTTTCTTTTTTCTTTCGTTTCCTAATACTAAAAATATTTATTTTCTTTCCACAATGCAAGATTTTACCAAGACATGGTCATTGTGACCCGGGCACAGCAGTAGAAGAGAGGAAGAAGCAGGCAGGTTGTTTTTTCTTTGAAAAATTATTCAATAGTAAGAAATAGTCAACTGATTGAACGGAAATCGACGAAGAAAACAGTAGATAGAAATTAGAGAATGCCTGTCTATAAACATTCGTGCCTATCTTAAACAAAACACGATCAAGATTGACTGAAAGCGATTAATAGTTTCGAACAGACCATTACCTACGCTAAAATCTTAGTTTATGTTAGTAGGTACAAGCACCAACAAAGTGTTTACCATTGACTAATATCTTCTACTCAGTCAACGTCTACAAATACAACTACATTTTCCAGACTTCTTATTTCTTCAAAAGCATTCGAATTTGAATCTTCAGCTACTAAGACTAAGTTTATTTTTGCTTGTTGGCAAGGGCCAGTACTTTCTTTCAATGTAACTAAGTTACAGATCTTACGATGACTTTGGTGTGTTATTTGATAGTTTTGCTGCCGTTTTCATTTTCTTTTAAAACTCAAAAACAAGTTCTTTGTGATTTATTGGGATATTTTCAAGACATTTTTATATGAATGGTATGTAGAGTAAGTTCTAGTAAATAAATCTGAAGTAAATGAGCTACTGTTTTATTCCGTACTAGCTTTTTCCCGCGGCTCCGCCCACGTGGATTTCGGTTATCGCATAAAAAAGTAGCCTATGTCCTTCTCCATATCCCAGGCTATATCTCTGCCAAATTTCATGACCATCGGTTCAGCGGTTTAGGCGTGAAAACGTAATAGACGGACAGACTGACAGAGTTACTTTCTCATTTTTATATATAAGTATGGATTTTCAGTCTCTAAAGCATGTGGGTTATTTATAATGGGTAGGTGCACGTGACCTTTTATGTATGCCAGCTATTTTTAATCGATGTAATTAGAACCATAATTCAAAATGTGTTTTAGTTGGTCGGGGACGAAGTCATTATCAGATAATAACGAATCGTTTACTAAGGGCCTACGCATACAACGCGAAACGGGCGAGATACGAACGCTACTTATGCAAAAGCACGCTAAAACACAAATCTATTTAAGCTCGCACGATGTATACGTATTTACAATATTTCTATTACGATAAATTGTTCAGCTAAATTTTGTGGCTTTAGCCCAGGTGAAGGCATATCTGCATATTTATGAAACCACGGAAGCCTCCTTAAGGGGAGCGTCTCGTTTTAAAAATGGCGGAAAGTGTTCAGTTTTTTTACCCCCGCAAGTTTTTAACAAGATCCACCTTATTTATGCTGTACTAGGGCGGGTATCTGTAGAGATTTATTGTGGGGAAGCGTGACGGATCGAACAACTTCCAACGAATACGTTTTGGCTGAATTTAAATTGGCTCCTTTACGTATTTGTATACTTTTTCGATAAGGCCGCGCCTAACTCGTTATGTCTACATGAAAATGCGATAAAACTTCACACAAAAAGAAAACTGTCGCTGAAAAAGTCCGTTCACTGCCTTGCTTATGAATTATTAAATAGTAGGTAACTAGACTTGAGACATAAATGCATAAGCGATTTAGTTTTGTTGCGTTAAATGTAGTCGCAAGTTCAGTCTGTATTGAGTAAATTCTCTTTTGTCCCTCATTCAGCTTTAGGCATCTTCTTTAGCGTTTTCTTGGACGTTTGCCAAGGTTCGCTTTGGTCAAGGGAACTCATGTGCTCATTAACAAGCCGCCGACTAGTTCCTTTCATCTGTGATATTAGAAGCTTGCGGTTGCACACAGAACGTCTGTCTTTTAACTACTGTGCGGTTATCAATTTATGTAGATGACATAACAGCTTCTTTGCTTTTAACAACCGTATGATAAAATACAGCATTATTTTCTGAGCCGATAATAAAGGGTTTTTCAACAAGAACTTTGTTTTCTAAAACAAAATAAAACAAAGAATTTAGATGAAGATGATTCAAATTTGTATTGTATTTCGAAAAGTTTGGCAATTATGAATGAAAAATTATATCTGGCAAATGTCCACCACGACTACGCTGACAGATGTCAATTCTTTCATCAAAGTTTTTAATCACTTTTTGGCATAAGTGGCTATTACGTTAATCACATAACGGATTTTGAGTTTTAAGGCTGCAATCGATTCGATTGGCTCCGTATAGACTCTGTCCTTAACATAACCCCACAAAAAATAATCCAGTGGTGTTAAATCACACGGCTGGCTGGCCACTTAACAGCGAAATTGAATTCATTGTAACAATTGCCAAAGCGTCTACTACGAATACGTCAAAAAACTAAATGTCAAAACTGTCATGTTGTTGGTGTTGCCCCAATTGAAAAACAAAGTTCTTGTTGAAAAACCCGTTATGATGCTAGAGCAGTGGTAGTTACGAGTTGCAGGTCATAAGTTCGAGCCCAGACAGGCACTTTGTGTAAATTATTTCATCACTACTACTCTCAAAACGGTGAAGGAAAACATCGTGAGGAAACCGGTATGTCCTAGATCCAAAAATTCGAAGACATGTGACATCTACCAACCCACACTGGGCCAGCGTGGTGGATTATGGCCCACTCCCTCTCATCGAGAGGAGGCCTGTGTCCCAGCAGTGGGAATATTAAAGGCTGATTACGCTTATGCTGATATAAAGCTGATACTTGGACCTACCAAGTACCAGCATTACATACTTACCTACTATAATCTATACTAATATTATAAAGAGGTAATCTATACTAATATTATAAGAGTAGGTGGGCGCTACCCTATCTCCTCAAGTTTCAAGTTCCCCAAAATGATTTTTCATACATTCATTACCAACGTCCCCAAAATAAAACATTACATTATTTGTAAAATTCACACTTGACCAATCTTCGTACTGACGTGTCCAAAAGTGTTAGAATGAAATAAAATCAGTAACTAGTTAAAATTACCCGTATTGTTAAAAAAAAATTATCCACAACGGGGCAGCTCTTGGCCTTCATCTCACCTGATGGTAAGTGATGATAAGGTCGAAGGTGGAAGCGAGCTTCACCCGGAATCCTCAACCACAGAGGAACTGAACTTATTACGTGAAAGAACCAATGGGGTAACAATACGCACGTCAGCATTGATTCGGCGCCTGTACCTACCATTCACGATTTCGGTCAAGACAGAGTCGTACAACTTTTAGTTAGTAATAAATGCTTTGGAGAATTTGGAACTTGGGGAAATAGGGCATCAGCCAAATTTTTTTGTAAGTTTGTATGTATAAGATAAAAACTCTAACTCAAACTGAAACTCAAAGCATTTATTTCAAATAAATCAATTTACAGGCACTTTTGAATTATCAAGGGGTCGGTCAGTCAGAAAGATGAAGCTAGTTGCCCATTCCAAAGCGTAGTAGGTTCCTATAGAGAAGAATGGGCAAGAAACTCCACGGACACTCTTAAACTACCGAACGGATTCTCACGGATTGGTAATCTCTGAAACTACTGAACAGATTCTCAAAAAATATTTTTGTATTTGATAGCCCAATTCCTGAAGAAGGATAAAGGCTATTTAACATCACGCTGTGACGCTTAGGAGCCGGGCAAAAAGAAAAAAAGTCGGAAAAACGCTATGAGAAAACCAAGTAATAGCGCGGGAGGGCAACGGGATGTGACGCGGAGGGTCGGAGTCCAAAATTTCACGCGGACGAAGTCGCGGGTCAGAAGCTAGTATTTTCGTTAAAAACAACTTATGACTTAATAAACTAGTATATTCATTTTTTTTTAAACTTAATAAATGAACATCAAACACCGTACCAAGCAAATCATATTCTTCAAAGCACATATGCGCAAGCAAATAGGTATCTACATAATTCTCCTTTATATCAGGTCCATTACTTCATTAAAAATTACCTTATCATAGGAATAAAATCTACTATCTTAACTGTATGAGAGGTATTCCATGGCAATTACCCACGGGTTATTATTACCTATTTTCAACTTCTGAAATTGGTAGGATAAGATTCTAAGTTCTATGGACCGCCTTAGGAATTAATGAAGTTAATTTAATCAAAATTATGTATTTATGTTTTGAATTAAGTTGTTAGTTATATTCAAGTAGACTATAATGGCTAACGATATTTTATTTATCGTTAAGCTATCTTATCTGCTATGTCGGTCTCATGTTTGATGTTGGCAGGTTTGATTTGGTTTTCCTGTGTGGTGAGGTCAGATTTGCAATATTAGGTAGGTAGTAGTAGATAATCAGAACTCAACTGCCAGTCTTCATCATGTACTATGTACTTCGTCCGCGTGAAATTTCTTGTTCCCCCGACCCATAGCCCGCCCGCGATATTATTTTGTTTTCACTTAGCGTTCTTTCTGATTTTTTGACGTGACAACGTCTAATACATCAATGAACGCCGGCTGCATGCACGAAAAAGGATGACTCATTGTCCCGTTGCGCTCATTGTCCCGTCACGCTCATTCTCCCATTACGCTCATTGTCCCGTTACGCTCATTGTACGCTCACGCTTCATCAATGTTTTGTTATGACGTTGTCACGTTAAACTATCGTCCGTAAACCAACTTTATAGACAACCAATTTTTTCTATTTATACTCGACTCCTAAGGATCATTGCGTGATGTTAAATAGCCTATAACCTCCCTAAATTGGGCTATCAAATGCAAAAAAAAAAAAACCGATTGGTAGTTCCAGAGATTACCCCGTATATACAAACTTAAAAACAAATTTTACCCCTTCATAATATTAGTACTTATAGATAATAGAGACGATTCAAAGTAGGTACCTTTAATTTAAACTTTCAAATCATCAAAATAAATTTTTTGAAGTCAATAAAAGTTGAAAACTAAATAAGCACATATGTATAAGTACAACAAGCCCCGGAATTAATGCACACCACCAAACACCCATTAGAATATTATGATACAATCATAATACATACACTGAATTTTTACTATCCATACCTAATATTATAAATGTGAAAGTAACTCTGTCTGTCTGTCTGTCTGTATGTTACGTTTTCACGCCCAAACCGCTGAAACGATCATCATGAAATTTGGCAGAGATGTAGCCTGGGATATGGAGAAGAACATAAGCTACTTTTTTACGCGATAACCGACATCCACGCGGGCGGAGCCGCGGGCAAAAGCTAGTTATGTATAAAACTTTGTTTATCTACTGTGTCAAAGTCGAAGCATTTTTTTCTAATAGGCACATAAATAGCACTTTTGATCGTCAAAATTTATTACACTGAAATAAAACTGATTCTAATTGCCCCTTCCAGAAACTCCACCGTTACTCTTTTAAACTATTCTACAATACTTTGTATAGGTACATCAACTATATCATTACATGTGAAGACGATGTACCCAGAATAAAATTACTATACCATAAGAGGTAAAAACAATTAAAACTGAAGCAATGACGGATAAATTAATTATGTGTTATACATGGTGCTCACATATTTACAAATATTGTTAGAGTAGATGATTTTACAACAAAAAAAATAGAAATAAAAAGTCAGTGTGCAAGTTAAACTTATCATAGAGTGTAAAATTAATGTCATAAAAATAATACATTATACAATTAAATTAGCAACCTGTTTGATTATGTCTAGAGATTGTCCTATGTGTTAAATTAGTTATACTGATTGTGGGAGACAGTAAATTGTGGTCACAGTACAAACGCACGCACAGTCGCACACGTATAAGGGTCCGGACCGCCAACCTATTTTGTGCGGACCTTAAGTAAACAGTAATACGAGTATTTATAACTAAAACTTAAAATATGAAAAAATATTTTTTTACAAAAATCACTTTACTTAGACTTCGGACAATTAGTTCAAAGTAAAAATTGACCATTTTTCACATTAGTATTAGTTACTTATTTTGTTACTAGCTTTTGTCTGCGGCTTCACTCGCGTTAATTTCGATTTAAGAAAAAAACTCTTAACGCACTACCAAAGTTTCTAGCCTACTATTATTCAAACATGATTCGAAAGACACGTGGCGCCATCTATTATCATAAGAACGTTATTTTTTTCGGGATGTAAGGTACCCTATGTCCGTTTCTATACACCTGACAACGTATATGCAAAATTTCAGGATGATCGGTTCAGTGGTTTAGGCGTGAAAAGGTAACAAACAAACAAACTTACTTTCCCATTTATAAAATTAAAATAATAAATAATATTATAGTTAGGATTTTTGTCCATTACATAGAATTTGTTGATTACTTTCAGGGCCTCAAGTCTGCTATTACAATAGTGTCAGAATGGTCTCTTCATTGTGAGTTTTTGACAGATTTGCCATACAAACACTGTCAAATACTCACAATGGCGAGACCATTCTGACACTATTGTAATAGCAGACTTGAGGCCCAGGCAAGACAATGAATGAGGTTATGGAAAAGAGCGAATCATTGGATTGGAAGGGATGAAGGAATGAACGGATGTCCTTCGAGAGTGAATGATCTATTTCGAGAGTTACAATGTGTTTATTGTTTTAGAATAAAATGCGTAATTAATTAAATAGAAGAAATAGCGCAGACAAAAAGCAATTGGTGATCCCTGGTCTAGCGTATTAGGTAAGTACTTCGTACATTTTGAAGTGTGACTGTAATTTACATAGTTTTATTTATTTATGGGAACAAAAATTACCAATTAAAAATAACAGAAACCGATTCAGTAAACGATTCTGAACAAACTTCTTTCATATACCTACATTAATTTAGTTACACATTGTATATTTTAGTGTTAGCTTGTATATTGTAATGTATATTTTAGTACTAGCTTGTATATTGTTATGTATATTTTAGTATTAGCTTGTAATTTGTAAGTACCTACCGATAATCTCTCAAAAAAAAAAATTGCTGAATGTTAAAAATAAGCAGAAATCAAAAAAATTGTTTATGATATATCACTGCGGTATTTATTTTTTAAATATCGCAGCATTATACTGAGATAGGTGCCTTTCGACCTTGCACAGGTCTTCTTCTATTATGTTTTTTGTTGTTATTAACAATGTAAATTTTGTTAGTTTTAAATGTTCCTTTTTTTACTGTTTCTATTTGTTGTGCGTGTCCCAAATAAAATATTTATTCCTTTCTTTCTTTCTTTCCATCTCTGGAGGTTATGAAGAAAGATAGACAATATTACTCAACTGTAGGGCATCGTCCTAGCAAACTCACTTCTTTACATAACATCAATTTCTAAAATTAATTCAACCCGTAAACACGAGCTCTTATATCACGACAATTAATTTAACAATTAAACGTCAGTCAATTTAAGATTACGCCCGTCGTTGCTTTCGATCTGTCACAATTTCTAAAGACTCGTTATAAACTGGAGACCAGTCTTATCTGGCCTTTGAAACACCCACACATTCCTTAGTTACCCAAGAGGTATAAAGGAGAAAAGGGGGGTAGGGAGATCATTATGCATTGGTCGTTGTATCTCAGTGCAAATCAGTCAAAGGTGGCCTGAGGTCAGTCTGATAGGGAATGCGTTGACAACGCAATGTTGTTGTATGAATTGTTCTTAATTGCCGCTGTATCCGAGTGGAAACGATTACCAAACTGTTCCTGAATGCGTCCACTGTTTCCATTTTGAGATAAACAAAGTTTAAGCTTTAAAAGTTTCAATGATAACATTTGGATTTAAGACGGAAAAAATTTGATACGTGGTTGTTTTTGTAAGTAGGTCATACCTACTCGGTATGTTGTTGGACTATAATTTATTCGAAAGGCACTGACTTCAATATGGTAAAATTATAGGTAACTAAACACACAATGGAACACTATTACCGACCTACCTATTACCATATTGTCCATATTGTCTGTTTGCGCAACTGCCATCCAAAACTGTAGTCAGATGCCCAGAGCCGAATCTCCAATCTGTCGTACTCTAAAGATGCTAAATGCCATTGTGACTTCCAACCAATGTGATGTGTTTGCGGATGAATGGAGAAAACTTAAGCGTATGTCTAGTTTTCTGTGAGAGAAAGTATGCAAGGGAGTCCACTGTTCCATGGTAGTTTTAAATTAAATTATACAAAGTGTTTTTTTTTTATATCCCATAACCCTAGGGTTATATTCTTTATGTAAAAATAATACAAATAGTCCTAGAATATGTGGTCCAAAAATGCATAGTTTCGAAGATAATCATAATTTATATTAATTTAGGACTAAAATTATCACACGTATGACGAATTGTTACTTTTGCGACGTTGCCAAACTGATGAAACGGAGACCCTCAATGTGTGTAAGTATCTAAGTTTCATAGGTAAAAACGAGTAATTCATTTTCATTCAAAGCAATTATTGATATTTAAAGCTAAGAAAATGCGACGTTGTCATATTTCACGTTAAGGTGTTTTACATTAATAATCGTGACTGTCGAATTATTTTGTATGAAAAATTAAACAAAGAAAATTAAAATTGAAAAATAATTCATATGCCAGTTGATTCTTTGATATGGTCTCATTCATACCCTAGAGTTATGGGATATAAAAAAAACACCTTGTATACAACATAATAATTGTCAATGTAATCATTGTTTCTATGTTAATTAATGTAATCGGTATTGTACCATTTTAAGTAACTATAAATGAATAAATAACTTTTAAAGAGTTTATAAACCGTGCTTTCATGTTCAAAATGTTAATTTTATCAATTAGAAAACCCAAATCACATTTCTCCAGATTTCTATCCCACGTAAAACTACTACATTTAATTAAATAAAAAGATAACTCGATAGTAAAATCGATTGAAAGATAACACATCGATTGTTTTCTCATCGCTCATTACATCGACTAATTTATAACGTAATCATTCTTGTAGACGCATACATAATTAAACTAATGATTTATTACTTAATAAACATGAGATTGTAATCATCTATCTGTAAAATATTACCTACATCGGCTCTGAGTACAATACTGTACGTTATATTATATTATATTATGAAGATTGAATTTTCATATACTTTAACCTCACTTGAGGGAAAGCGATTGATGGAACTATTAATTCTCCTGGGACAATCTATAGATACCTACCTGAAAGTTCTATTATTTATTTATTTACTGTAATTAAAACGGTTAAAAGCAAATACAATAATTATAGATCCACATCTATACAAATAAATAAAATTGAATTGTATGTTTGTAATGTCAAAATAACATCTTTTTACTAAATTCATATTAAAGTAGGTAAATACGGTACGAAATAATAAATTTATAAAAAAAAATCTCTCGTCATTTTGTTCCGGCTAATCTCCGAAACGGCTGGACCGATTTTAACGGGACTTTCACAGGCAGATAGCTGATGTTATAAGGAGTAACTTTTATTTTAGAAAAAGCCACGCGGTCGAATCCGCGGACAGCAGCTAGCTACACATAAAAAGAGAAAATATAAAATAATAAAGTTGAGGTTAAAAAAGTATTAACAACACTCATGAATCCTTTTCAAAGTTCTTCTGTCATGCCAATTAAATATTCGTCTATTCATTTGCAAAAACATCTTTTGTTGGATTAGAAACCAAGACATCATTAAGTGCGGGCAGCGTGCAAAGTTCTACTGGAGATCAGAAATGCGACATAATCTCCTAACAAAAATAATGTGAACTTATGATTTTCACATGGCAAAAGTCTGTAGGTACCGAAAGAAAAGATGTATTCTCACACAAAGAAGGGATGAACATTATATTTTGCATGCTTCCTCATTAATTATACTTAAACAGTTTCAGACAATATTCCTGATCTCCACAATTCCTCACGATATTTTCATTCACTGTACATTCACGACGAACTTTAATAAGAAAAAAAGACCACACATAAGTGAAACTTAACAAAAAAGTACTCACGTATATTATTGATTTCCAATGAAAGAAATTGCCACCGCTATTAACTGCTATTAAGTTTGTAAAGAACGCATCGAAAAAAGCAAGGATTAATTAAAGAATAACAACAAAAGAGTTAAACAATTGCTCTGAGAACAATGAAATGCTCATTAAAAGCACGGTAGCGGCTAACTAATTGCAAACAACTAACTGAAAACTTAACTTTTAACTTGATAATGAACTGACTAGAAAAGATGGATATGCCATGAGAATAAAATTTTAAAAGTATAATTGAGTAAAGCTATTTTTTTTCTTAGGAAATGTTATGAAAGTGGTTTTGATCAAAAGCAGCCTGCAGTTGATTTGATGTTATCCCTGGCGTTTTTAAAGGACATGGATACAATTTGGCCGAGCACAGACAAGGAGACAATTATATAAAGTACTCATACATCTTTTATGGGGTAGGTACTGTGTTTAATGTTACAATAAAATACCTTCTGATAATATATTACAATTAAATGAAAGAAAATTTAAAACTCATATTGAAAGCACACTTTGTAAACTAGCATATAACAAAAAGAGGATTATATCCAAGATAAGAATGCTTGGAAACATGCTGGTCCTGCTCCATAGGACAATTATTTACCTCCTTACTAATAAACGTTGTATAGCGTCTGTATAGTTACACACCGATTTCTCTCTTTCACTCGTCAGTAATTTGACTTTCGATAGAAGAAGACAAAGCGTTGTGTAAATATACAGACGCTATACAACGTTTATTAGTAAGGAGGTTAGAGTCTAGACAAAATCAAACTGGTTGCTAATTTAATCAAGTATAATTTATAATTTTTATGATATTAATTTTATTTTCTGTGATTAATATGCTTTAACTCACACACTGACTTGTGTTATTTTTACAATGTCTACAAATTTTAGGGAAATCATCTACTTTTACAACGTTTGTAAATATGTGAGCATCATGTATCTATCGCATAATTAATTTGTCTGTCATTACTTCACTTTTCATTATTTTTACCTATTGTGGTATAGTAATTTTATTCTAGGTAAGTGCATCGTCTTTACTTAGGATTATTAATTTATTGTTATTAGTTTTATTTAGTTTAGTTTAATTTATTTTTATTAACTTGGTTTAGTTACCACCCAATATTTAATAATATTATTAATTAATGTATACAAAATAATGTTAACATTTTAAAAGAGTAAGTATGGAGTTTCTTGCCCATTCTTCTCCATACTAACTACCTTTTGGAAGGGACAACTAGAATCAATTAATTATTTTTGTAATTTTTGACGTTCAAAAGTGCCTTTTATGTGCCTATTTGAATAAATGATTTAACTTTGACTTTGATAAAAAAATAACTGATAATATTTAAAATCCCACCACAGCTTTCGTTACTTGGAAAAACTGTAGGAAATGTTTCAATTTAAAAGATTATTATTTTGATTTAAATATTCGTGGAGACATATATGTTGCCAGATTTTGAAATATGATGGTAATTAGAACATGCTTGTTGTAAGGATTGATATGATTTCACGAGTATTTTTATAATATAAAATATTAAAATTAAAGCGTATTGAATAATAACGAGACTATAGTGAAAATTATATTTAATTACTGATTAATGTATCAATTTCATTTTTAAATCACTAAATTAGTCCAGTATTAAAAGTATGGAATGGCAGTACCTCTTTATCTTTCATTATTATTGTCATGCATTTTTCATATGTCATTTAAGCTTTGCACAGACCAATAACTAACATAGAGAGAGGCATTAAAAGATAATTAAGTAATACGAATCAATTATTTTTTTTGAAATTTTGACATTAGTTAAAAAATTTTTTTATTAACTAATGTCCTCCTCCAATCTCCTCGATCCTGCAATCAATTTGCAGTTAAAAAGTAGTATGTATTTTACTCACTTTTAAACCACTTCTTGATCTTGATCTCCCGAATGGAAGCAAAGAACTCGAAAACCCAAAGAAAGGAAGTCATCCGAAAACTCAGTAACTTAATGAGGCTCCCATAAATAGGTTCATGTATTATTTATTACGAACCAAATGCATTTTTGGAGTCTCGCCGCGATGCTATTTACTTTGGGCTTAAGTTAAGCTGTTACGCTTTAAGAAAACTAATGATGCTAGCACCAGATACTTGCATTTAAAATCAGGGGAATATATTCTGGAAAGTGCTTGAGACGCTGATTTTTTTGCTTGATAAAACACTTTTTTGTTTACATGTTTTTTGACGGCGTTAGGTCATAAATAATCTAGTAGGAAATATGGAATTAGTATCTAAATTAATACTGGTTTCACTATCTAATATACAAACAGGTTTATCAGCTTTAAAACTAGATTCTCTACTGGTCTTAATTTAGGTATTTATAGTGGCCATGTCTATAGAACAGTTTAGCTCACAGAATCCTTTTAGATTTTAATTTTTGTCTTCATCGTCATACACCACTTTTCCTCTTTTTCTACAAATCTATCTACATACCCACAGGAACGCCTTCAGTATTTTCCTTATTTCATAATATATCTATAGAATCATTCACATCATTATTTATAACAGAATCATGTCTACGTAAAACCTCTTTATGTCCACATTGGAGTACATTAACAAACACATCATTATTCAGTACCGCAGTTTTATCTGTCTCTACGTCAACAAAAACAAATCCCCGTTCAGCGTACAGAATGCAACACATGTCACATGTTGTCGATATGCAAAGCGATTATGTATGAATTATGTAAAGTGCCAGGATCCCAGGATCCAGCTGCCACTGGTACTAGTACAATGAACACTGAACGATGTACCACAACGTGCCCGCGTGCCGCCCTTTTGTGTACCTCGCCTTAACATCCGATTAAGACTAAAATGGTATCTCATTTTAATGCACCAGATATTCTAGACCCTGCTTCACAATATGGCTGCTAATATTCAAATATAGACCCTACAAATGAGATGTAGAGCACGATGTTTTCATAAAACCAATTAATATGAACATCCGAACCCCCAGCGTTTAGAAATTTCGTCTGAAATTTGAATTTTAATAATACATAACAATGGTCGTGTATTCATACGTCACATCAATGCTTGTTTCCACGGGCTGTATGTTCGCAATTTACGTCTCTCCCGGGAGACGAAGAGTAATGGCAGTGTAGGGAGAAAAAGTAAAAAATCGCTACGACTCGGTCGACAAGTTCAGCCAATTATAACTGACAAGCGGCGCAGGCGCGGCCGCTCGCTCAATTTCAAGCCTTCAAGCCACATACTTTAGTATTTCCCTACGATACATGTTTTAGTTGTTATTATTATTGCTGAAACAAAGAGGATACATCAATTCAATTACTATTTTAACGAACGTTTCAACGAAATCGTGGAATTAATATTACAAATCCGATTCCAATTAATGAATGCTATATTGCTGACTGATTTCAAGCGTCCTGTTTACAGTTTAACACCCATTAATTTGTTGAAAAACAAATATCAAAACAAAATTCGTCGTTCCATTTTTAAATTCTATTATCTGCCTTCTACCTTCATTACAGGTACGTTCGAAAAGTTAAAAAGTGACACGGAATGAATCATGGCGTGCGATCCCTAAGAAATATTACACCCAAGCTGGCACCATAAAGCAAACGGCGTGGCAGAGGCGATACAACGATAGCGACACTGCGAGAACCGACAGACACCACAGAACTCGCCTTTCTGGACGCTACAGGGTGTTGCCTCGCACTTTACACCACTATTTAATTATACAATGTGTAACTGAATTAATGCACATTATGAAAGTAGTTTGCTCGGTTACTCAATCGATTTCTGTCATCTGTACTAATATTATAAAGCTGAAAAGTTTGTTTGTTTGGTTGAACGCGCTAATCTCAGGAACTATAGGTTCGAATTGAAAAAAATATTTTAGTTTTGGATAGCCCAATTCTTGAGAAAAGCATTAGGTTATTTAACATAACGCTAAGACTCTTAGGAGCCGAGCAAAAAGTAAGAATGAACACTAAGCGAAAACGCAGTAATAGCGCGGGCAGGCGATGCGATGCGACGGGGTGGGCCGGGGTATAAGAAATTTCACGCGAACGAAGTCGCGGGCAGAAGCTAGTTTTTAATATAGGTAATGTTTTATCCCAAAAATAATTAAAACTACATGAATAAATTACAGTCACAGTTCCGCTATACAGACAAAACAAACCAAAATGGACAAAGTATACGTATACGTGTGCGACTATGTGCGTGCGTGGATTTGTAATGTGACCAAATTTTTCTACCAGAATCAGTATAACTAATTTAAATAAATAAACAATGTTTCATACACAATAGTAAAAATTCAGTGTATGTGTTATGATTATAATATAATATTCTAATTAGTGTGCTTGGTGACGTGGGTTAAGTCCGGAACATATTGTATACTAACGCCCACTCAACAACTCAAAACAATTACACCAAATACTACAAAAAAGTTCAAAGTTATACTCTAATTAAAGAAGACAATGGCTTGTAAAATATTTAATAGACAAAAATAACTGCTTTGGCAACTATGCAAGTTGCGGCTACCAGTTTTCACATAATCAATTCAAAAAGTCTCGTTTTATGTACGAATGAACGTCTAAATTACAACGGCGCGAAACTTTTTGTGATTATATTTCTACAACTGTATAAAATGAACTATAACTGTGCGGTAGTTATCGCAAGGTAATTAAAACGGCGTATATTTTCGTGAATATAATCTTTAACGCGTCACGGAAAATGATAAGAAAGTTCTAATTAGTACGATAAGAGCTTAATTGAGGGTTCGAAAAAGCCCACGAAAAGAGCCACCTGTGTGTGACTCCCACATATTTTACTCACCAACACAGGGACGTAATGAAGCAATTATATATCGATATTTTTATGCATAAAATACTTGGCGGATCTGGTCGGGCCGCGTTGGAACGTTCAGAAATAAAACAAAGCGAGAGGTTATTGTTGGCGCGGGTAGGTGTGTGCCCGTCTCGGTTATCGAGCTTTTAACCCGACGCGCGACACGTCGCGACATCGACACGATTTATCGCCTCACTAGCCCACTACTCATTCGTATTTCCCCGACAGAATAAATTTCGAATAAACAACCGAAATGATTGAACACGAAGCGCTTCGACTTTTGTCTGCTGGCCGTTGTCTGGGGTGGTCACCGTGACTTACGCGAACCAGAGCAAGTGCACTGCTAAATCAGCAAATCTAGATCTCGCAAGCCATTCGAGGTTTTATGACAGCTATTTGAAGTATGATTACGTTTTATACGAGTTATAGCTCTAACACCCGTTTGCCTTAACAGCTGGGTCACCAAAAGGGTCCTGATTTGTCATGTTGGCATAATACTTGAAGTCGGTTTCAGGAACATGTTGAATTAGCTTTCTTATTTTAGAACTTTCCACCATACATTCAAGTAACATTTGTACTAGGGCTTTCAAATATCAGATTTTTTCAATACCGGTATTGAAAAATTCAATACCGTGATCACGGTATCAATACCGGTATTGAACGCAAGTTCAATTATGATATTAATAAAACCATTAAAATACGTGTTTTTACTGACGATAAAAACAGTCTTTAAAGTTCTTATTTTTTTTTAATAATTAAATAAATACCTTTTATACATAGCTCTCTTATATAAAAATTTTGTATTGGTTGATTATTTAGGTAGGAGTAGGAATTAGGA
Organism: Dryobota labecula; assembly: GCA_947523025.1. Classification (NCBI taxonomy): domain Eukaryota; kingdom Metazoa; phylum Arthropoda; class Insecta; order Lepidoptera; family Noctuidae; genus Dryobota; species Dryobota labecula. Next base: position 16,824,801 of record OX383293.1, on the reverse strand, counting down.
ACATAATCAAAACTTAAACTTTAGGTATTCTTGCAGGAAGGCATTTCACATAGACTTTGTAAAGTTTTTTTTTTTTTTACATGAACTTATTATTATCTAAATGTCATCATGTCTCATGTAAAAATAAGCATAGGTCATCATTTTTGTTTCGGTAGGCATCATTATTTGTAGAAATGTAAGTATAACTTAATTAGCTAGCAATCATTTGGTGTTAATTTTAGTAACATTCTTAGAATTAGGTATTCAATAAAAAACGACTAAGTACAGCTTGATTTAGGGTATCGTCTTAGGCGGGAGGGTGAGCTAAAGATAACAGCGGGACGCTTGCGCTGGTGAAAACAAGTGCGAGAATAAGATCACATCTAATGTGTATAATACCGTAATCACGGTATTGGGGCGTCAATATCGGTATTGAAAAGGCCAAAGTAAAATCCGTGATCACGGTATTACGGGAAACCGAAATACCGGTATTGAAAGCCCTAATTTGTACCCATTGTACATTAATATGTTAGTCCTGTCCAAGTTATTTCCACTTTACAGTCCAAATCTGACACTGTTTTTTTCCCTGACGCGGGTGACAACAACTTAGTTGTTGTATATCTCTGGTTGAATGAAGACGTTGACTGAAAGGTTTACGCGTATCGCTACGTCACTCGCGTATGCACTAAGTTATCTAGAGAAATGTCTGTTACCTAGTTTTCTTTATACCTATTAACAACAGCTTATGTAAAGCTGATAATAACTATCTGGTTTTTACTATTAAAGTTGAATATTGATTAATTGACACAACATAACATTGGTGCCGATTCCCTTGTTCACAAACTAAACTAAATTTAAGTTCAGTGCATCTTTTTCTTTCTATTTCATTAAGAAAAGGACAGAACATCAATTTTAGTTTACTCCTGTCAAATTAATCAGCACCTACCACTACTCCATACAAGTTTAGACGTGATTAAAAACTTGTCTACTAAAATTACGTCAAGTTACGTCAAGCGATGATTAATTTGACAGGACTAAACTAAAATTTATCTTCTGTCCTTTTCTTAATGAAATAGAAAGAAAAAGATGCACTGAACTTAAATTTAGTTTAGTTTGTGAACAAGGGAATCGGCACCATTAATGTTGCTTGTTTTCCTGAAACTTATTCAATAGTTTGTAGACACCCAGACTATATTTCTGCTTTCATATGTGGGTAAATAAAAATTACGGATGACCCAGAACTTAGGAATTAGAAATTTTCTATAGATTTTACTCGACTTTTACTAAACTTTTAAAAAATTATTCAAGTTCAATCAATTCTACTATTCAAATTTGTCATAGAACCATCATCACATAGCCAAGGAACAACTATAAATTAAAGTCCCACTCCCATGACAAACCACAATACATCAGTACAAAACAAACGAATGTCCCATAAAAATCTTAACCCTAAACTGCCGGGCCTATACCTAATTCTTTAAAATAAACAAAAGTGCATCAGTGTGTGTTGGCCGAGTTTGTTCAACTCCGGCTAGTGCGGGGTTAACTCGTTGCCACCGATTTATGTGGAGAACTTTCAGCTCACGACTCCTTCGCGACACTTGCTTCCTTTCCAAACGCGATTGTTTCTTTTCAAAGAATTTTCTTTCTTTTTAATTATGCTTCAGTTGGTATACCTGGCGGAAAGTTTATTTGGTGAGAGGGTAGAATGGGGCGTGGGTCTTATTTTTGGGAAGGATGTTGAGCGGTAATTTTAATGCAACTTAATATTGCAAGTTTACAATGTAACATTAAAGTTTTCGTTGCTAACTCCAGACAGCATTAAGTCTTAGGAAAGATTAGGTAGGTAAGTCTTATTTCAAATATTAAGTTCTAAATATACCTGACCTGTTTGTGTTTATTATTGAAGGCTAGACGTATAAACATGTTAAAAACTCAGCTATTCTAATTAAAATACTTATTGCGGATAATAAATAAAACATCTAAACAAATAAATTAAATAACTGACATGCAAACATTGTTTAGTTACGATAAATTGTTTCAAAATTTTCGCGTTTAATCAATTGAAAGGAATGCCAGAAAAGGCCAAATGAATATCAACAGTAGGTTTTCACTCAATCACTCCCACGGAAAATGGAGAAATATTTATGTGCTACCTTACATAAATATGGCTTTTTACTACTCGAACGACTCTTAATAAACACACGCTAAATTTTGACGAAATATAAACTTGCTCCTTATATACGGCGTGAAAAAACTGTATTACTGCTTCAAAACTGTAAACTTCAGAACATTACACATTGAAATGGTTATTTTTAAATATGTTATTGTCATAAAACAAGCACTTTATGACTTAATTAAACGTTATATTTATATCGCTTCTGCAAACGTTAACGGCCTAAATCTATATTTCTTAGAAACAACGGCGATGTTCAGGGAATTTTCACAGTTTACTTATGTTAGAATTGAGCTTTAATCGTAACTAGTCAGTAAATAACACTTTAATTTACACATTAACGTGGAGATTATTTCGAAAATTGCTGGTATGTAATAATTTGTTGAGGATTTATTTAGCATCATGGCTACATCACTAGATTAACCAGACTTTGAGAAACATGTTCCAAATTAACAAAAATAAAACATGAGTTGATACCGAATTCTTGTACGAAAAAGTAAATGTTGTCGGAGGTCTAAAATACCGCGCAACACAACTTAGTTGCTCCTTTATTTATGTCCGCTGCAGCAGTGTTAAGTTACTTATATGTGTCTAGTGTCGACTACGAGTGTCGGACACTTTGTGTCAGCGAGCTGACAATTAGCTGCGCGACATCTGACGAGGCAGTGCGCGGTCGTGAGCCACGACACCACTCTCATATTTATGTACAACCACCATCTGTTAAGTAATAGAATTCTTTATTCTGGGCCTGCTTTACATAGCTTTGTACCTACATACAAAGCCACATGCATGTAATTCTCCGACGCACAGGTATCGCAAATATTTCTGCAATACATTACATTTAATCGACGTTTGGGGTCATTATGATTCAGGAACAACTGCTTTAAGCACCCATAAAGCTATAAAAGCTTCGAGAAAAACAGTCAAAAAGTTTCCAAATACTATCAAAATTCGTAGGTATACCACACTTCCATTCATTCTGTTCGCTGATAAGATGGGCTGAATAGTGGCTGGACATTTATCTTTAAGATTAATGAGGCAATTTTCTTAGTTGGCTATAAAAAGAATCGGTAGGCCGACCTCGAAAGCCATCACGACCACTTACGGGTTAACTTTGGGCAACGTGAACTATGCATTCCTTTGCAAATATAGAAAAAAAACCGACACGGAGAGTTGTCGGTTACTGGGATAAATATATATGAAAGTAATAAATAACATCGAACTTGACGGTGACTTAGTGTATTTAAAATTATAAATCATGCAATTTGAATATCGTGATGCTTCTAGCTGATGAAATATTGTGCCTCTTATGGCATATAAACGGAAAATAGACAAACTTTATTTTCAACCATAAATAAACTTATCTTATTAACTGTCGTGATGAGTAATCACTAATCACGTCCTTATAAATATGTAAATTAACGTCTCTTTTTACGTAGCAAAAATTAAAACGCGCTAAAATTTATGAAAATGCTTTTGTCCTTAAGGGACTCGGCTGCCGATAAATAAAAATGGAAATTTTAAATTCAAAATAACAATTATAAGGACAACATTCTTCCCCTATCCCTTGGGCGGGATATACGGAAACAAATTGGATTAAACTGTCAAAGGTGAAATAAAAAAGTCGCATATACTTTATCTTCCGCGATGTCTGTGCAACGTCAGCGGTCTCAAGTGTGCTCACACAATATTGGATATGCGAAAATCGCATTTTATTCCTCGTAAATATTTAACAATACGGTTGAAAATGGTGTATAAAATATTTTTTTACATCTGTAAATATCACACCACCAGCCGTAATCGTATTTGCATTTAAAACGGTAAGTAAACAGAGTATTTTGTGAATGGACGAGCCCGTGTTTATGAGTCGTTTTATGACCTGTTAAGCGTAAGGATCTCTCGTAAAATAAATTGTTTGACGGCTACTCTCTAGCCATTTTTATCTTTTAGTTGCTGTTTTTTCGTTTAATTTAACCTCCAAGAAATTGCGCAAATCCCTTGATGAGTTAGCTTTAAAAAAAATGTTTATTTTACATCTTAATTCCGAAAAACCTTGTTGTCCGGATTGATTTTCCTTCTACTGAAAAATGTTTGTAAGTTATTCAGTGCACCCCTAAAATGTAGACCTAAATGATATGCAAATGTATTAACTGGAGAACAGAACGTTACAGTGCATCAGTTTAATATCATTGACAAGCCCCGCTCTATAATCACGCACTATGTACACATTGGCCGCTTTGTTTTCGCCCACATAAATCCGCCGTGTACCGCGCGCTAACTTATTTTTGTTCGTAGGTAGGTACGCGCGATAGATGGATCCAATTCCAAATTATGTCTATCTTGGGAATTAACGGTGGGACGGGGATTCCAGTTTATCCAAAAAAAGTGCGGGGAGAGGGCGAGAAGTGGGGGTTGGAAGGGGAACGGATGGAAGTTATTTTGGAATTATGATTCCGGATGCGTCCTGCGAGCGCCGCGTGTTTCACGCCTCGTTTCGTGTAATATCTGCCGGTTGCAATCGTTTACGTTGCATTTGGACGCAATAACGTATTTGCGGGCAAAGCTGTGTCTATGACTCAATGATGGTAAAATAAAATCTATTCACAGGACACCACATGATGTCCAAGAATAAACATTCCATATGCAGGTTTTAATTGGCATTTTTGCACGCTACAAGTGTGAAGCAAATGTTGTTCTGATCAAACCTTGACATACAATGACACACTTCATCAATGCAACATACTATCTAATTATTAGTACATTACTTACCAAGGGCTGTAAAAGAAAGCCCGAAATCGCAGGTATTTGTGACCCGAGCCGCAGGCGAGGGTTGTAAATATGCGATAGAGGGCTTTCTTTTATACTGCCCGTGGTGAGTACACAATTTTACGTCTTCACCTGGCCACAATGCGAGTTTTACTGTACGCGTAGCGTGCGGTAAAACTTATATTATGGCCATGTGTGACGTAAAAATATTTAAATTACGAGTCTTGATGATAACCCTCACAACGCACACCCAATTTTAAAATGTACACCACAAATTCCGGACCTAATCCAATTCGCGTTTGGGCCGAAATTAAAACGTCTGGCCAAAAATGCGGGACGTGTGTTTTAATGGGGTGTCACCAGGGTTCTTAAGTATTCCACCGGCCCACCCTATAATACCCAGTCTCCTTAGTCTGGCACGTCCTCCCCTTGATATATTAGTCCCAGTTCGTCGTACATAATTTTGTAGAGGGTGGTACCTCCTCCACTCCCCCCGTAGCGAGTGAACCGACCGATCCTCACAATACCAAGGTTTTGTTTATTGGCGTATAATAAGTGTAAAAACTTAATGATGTCAGCAGTTCAACCGAGTGGATAAGTGTTTTGAATTGGCACGTTCGGCCCAGAATGATTTTCTTAAATACTTGGTCCGAATGGCTCGCAGTCGCAATTGTAGGGTTAGTGCATATTATCCTTTATTGCATTAACTGGCTATAAAGGCGTATACCTTTTTATCGGATTGCCTATAATAAGCTTAAGTGTCTATAAAGATATTGAAATGTCCAATATTATTAACGATCATGATTTATGGCAAGCTTTTTTAATATCGGAAAATCATAAATTATATTCAAAATGTGTTTTATAAGATGACTATGGGATAAATGTGGACAGGCAGTGGGTGACGTCGCAAACAGCTGAATGTACAAGGTGTACAACGTTGTACGGTAGTTCAGTTGTAATTTAGTGTGTCACTAGTGTTGTACCAACAACATGTGCCATTTGCATTATTCATTTTTTACTGTTTGTTGTTATATCAAATTCGACAATACAAAAAATCATTAGACCTAAGCTTGTTCTGTTTTCTTGGCTACTATAAAGAACATTCCATTGAAACCCGGTTTATTTATCTGCACTCAACAGCTTCTAACGGATAGATATATTTTGTCGATAGAATCTTTCGAGTCAGCTGTCATTTCCTTTCTGTAAACATTTTCAAATATGGAAGATTTTTGGGATGATTTGAGTTTAAAACAAATGAACATTGTTTATGTGATGTGTCAAAGATTTTTCTTTTTATAAAATGGTCGAGAAAATCCTTTATCTTTCTATAAAAAATTTCAAATATGGAATATTTTTTAGACAATTCGAGTTTAAAACAAATGAACATTGTGTTTGTGATGTGTGTCAAAGATTTTATTTTTATAAAATGGTCGATAAAATATTTTATTCCATCCACCAAGAAAATGCTTTTTTGGCACCTGTCAGTTGTACAAAATTTGGAACTAATAAACTTTAAATTCGTAAAACACATATTCGTTTATATGAAACTGGCAGATGTCAAAAAAGCATACTCTCGGTGGACGGAATATAAATTACGTACTTTTAAGTACGTCCATTCTACATACTTAAGTGCAAAAAAGGTACATACTACCCTAAATAAATTACCATAGGAAGCTAGGTATCTTCACCGTTCTAATACACAACAAATATGTAGTAGCTATGTAACCTACGCAGGGTATTGCACAGTGTGGTAAAACTTAATTACAGCGACACAGGAGTGTCGTCCATCTACTGTGGTCACGTGTTCTTCAATATTGAGTTAGGTGCACAGTGAGCCGACATCCAATAACGCTGGAACAAATTAGGGGCGTTGGAAAATATTGTCTGACAAATGAAAATAGATGTTCTATTGAACACTTTATGAGGCAATACGAGTCCTACCTAATTTTCGGAAGTGTAAATAAATAGAATGATAAATGTATTCACTCAGACATTGTTTTCATTCCATTTTGCGCAGTATTCAGAAAATACATTTACGCGAAAACAACGAAAATTGAATACAACCGCAATATAAAAAACTTTGAAACAATTATGAAGTTTCAGTAATTTTGTTGTGTTAGTAAACTTGTTCGAAGTAACTTTCTCGGCACACAATGGGCGCCACATATTAGACGCAGTATTATATTAGTCCATTAGTTAAATTAAGTAAGATTTCTCACCCTATCTTGGTAAGTTATTTATCATGCGTGTATCTACATTAGGGACTCGCGTTGCAATACATTGTGGTTAAGGCATTTAATTTTGTACTGTAGATAAATCTTAATTTCGCTAATGTGCATGACGTTAGAAGTAATTGAGATGCGTTAAATCGAATTAGAAATACATGTAACGAGTTGTGATAGGCCTGATAAAATATTGAGACTTAGCACGTAATTCTGGTATGAACTTAAGACAGAAATAATTTTCTTTGGCTTATAGGTGTTCCGTCGAAGCAAACACTAAGTAAGTACCTACTTTGGCTGAAACGTAGGTACCTATTCGTTTAGGGGCGTTACCTTTGAGGGTACGGTTAACATCTACGATTGGATTGCAAAAGCCAGAGTTGCTATCACTCGGTACCTACCAATTTTTATTCGAAAATTGAAAACATGTTTTTGTCTATCCCAAACAAAAACTGCCCCACTGCCCAAATCCCTAATTAAGGCGGAGTCCAACATCTAATAAATGCTAATATTATCATAGATATATTTAAATGCTAAGTTTGTAGTTGTACTATTGAGTCATTAGAAAACAATATAGCCTAAGCACTATAGATCACAGCCCACGCGCAGTCACCACAAGCCCTAGTTAGTTTATGGCGACCCTACACAGCACAAAATAATACTGATAATAGTTTGTGATGGTGTGGAGGTAGATTGGAACACAAGATGGCTATGTATCATCTATAGTGAAATTGATGACAAGGGAAGTGACAATTCTTGATATTATGGCTTTGTTTTATTACTGACATCTAAGCGGGCGGAGCCGCGGGCAAAAGCTAGTTTATATTATACTAGCTTTTGCCCGCGGCTCCGCCCGCGTAGATGTCGGTTATCGCGTAAAAATAGTAGCCTATGTCCTTCTCCATATCCCAGGCTATATCTCTGCCACATTTCATGACGATTGGTTCAGCGTTAGACAGACTGATGAGAGACAGAGTTACTTTCACATTAATAATATTATAGTATGGATTTCTCTGAAGACTGCCTCACACTACAGGGTAACCCAGATATTATATTATTGTTTTAGTATAGTAGGTATCTACCGTAACGTATTTTTAATTAAAATACTACTTCTATGGCTATGTATCATCATTGTAAACTTAATTTGAAATTCAAGTAAAACAAAACTATTGATTATTTCCTTTTTTTTATTACGAAGATATCAAAATGCCGAGTTTCCCGAAAAATAAATATGGCAACGCTTTGACACTATATTTGCTATTGACAAATAACGATTGCTCCCAAATAACGATGGGTATTTAGAATTTGTAATTATTTTTTTTACATACTTCCTTGACATAATCTTTTTATTATTTGACATTATTTACCTACAAATCGAATTCCAATTCTTTATTAGTGGCTTTTGTGGACATGATATTTATTCAGATATGTTACTGTAGTTGTAATTGCAATCATGTCATTAATATTTTATATACTTAGATTATTTTATATTTTGTGAATGTGAGAACGTTGTAGGCCTAGTAGAGTGTAGATTTGTTGGCGGTTTTCTATTTTGTTCAGTACCTGGTAATTGTTGAAAGGCCTACACTGTCCTCCCATACCTATATTGTCACTGTTATTTAATAATATTGTAAAGCCAATTATTTTTAAAACAGTAACCGTGGAGTTTCTTGCCGGCTCTTCTCCATAGGAAACGACTAATTGGAACCGTGCACCTAGCTTCTGACGTTTCATAAGTGCCCATGTAGGTTTATGTGAAATAAAATATTTTGATTGATTGATTGATATAATTATAAGTTTTCACGATGAGATTTTGACCTAAGGTTGATATTACCTATTGTCACTTATTCACTATACAAACACAGAAAATTTAAAAACTTATTGTCTTTTAAGAATAATAAAATCTTTTGTAAAAGCCCCAATTATTTTTGACAGCCAATAAATATAAAATTTTACAAGTGCTTCTGCACTTTTCTGGTAGTAAGTAGGTACTACCTACATTGTTTCTGTGACAAGGCGAACCTCAACGATTAAGGCTGATTTTAAGCACAGACATTAATAAACTTAATATTAACATAGTATATCTATATATTTTGATGGAGATCTTTAGTGAATTGAGATAAAAAATATAGGTATATATTTTTGATGTATGTCTAGATAAATTATTTCAAAGCATTGCAAAATGTGCCTACAGTCTTGCACTATTAACTGCTCTAGCAATTGATATCTAAATAATGTAACATGCATTGTATTTCTTCTTTTTGGTAAATAAATTATTCTTATTTTTTTTTATATTCTCAAATGAGAATATCAATTGCTAATTATATCAATTGTTAATAAATAATATGTTTAAGTAGGCCCCTTGAACTTATCATTTATTACCTACCCAAATACATAATTCTGTGTTATTTCTTGGGTAATATCGACTAGAAAACCAGGATTAACATAATGTTAATCTTATCTCTTGTTTTCTGACAGATTTTTTTATACATAAGTATATTTTTGGTAATTCCTACGAATTACCCACAGTTATGTATAAAAATATGAGTCAAATAGTCCTTATATAACGTAAAACATCTTCAGCTTGTTTACATTTGTCCAACTTGTTTACGTTACATTGCAGCTAAACATGGAGATACTCCTATTAAAGACGGCAATGTGGGCAGACCAATGAAGTTACAACCAAAATAATGGATGAAATGACTATTGTTGTGCACAGAAAAATGAGATCAAAACTCGTTCAGTCAGAGTTGAAAATAGAGCAGCAAGCTACATGGCGGGCAAAGAACTAAATGTTGGATGGTATGATGAAATGTGACAGTTCATTATGCGGAAGATAACGGACGCCACAGCATACAGTGAACAGTAAGTACTTGTGTTATAAGCACCTACACTTTAGGCGGAGTCGAGTGAGGAACGTGTTTTCTTGGAGCATGCGTGCATAAACCATCCAGGCATCCGATTAAATTATTTAACGTCTTTATTCCCCTGTGGTGCACGCAGGTTGCATGCCGGCACGCGGATGTTAAGATACATGGACTTAGCGTGTAGGCTACCTAATCTATATAAACTCCTTGAATAGGTGCATATTCTGCTGGTTGTATTATAAAAAGATTTGATTCTATATTCAGCCTTTTATTGTAAACCTTATTTTGAAGAACAAGGTACAGGTTTTAGATGGATGAATAACTTTACAATTTTTCCTCATCGGTTTCCATATAAACATTTACTCGTACGCGCAATAACTCCTTCGGTCTTTTGAATTCATCGTAATCGGGAAAAATGGCGCACAGCCAGCTGTCAGTGGATTTAATGTCGTCTACAAAACAGGATTTCAACAAAACTGTTGTAGGCACGTTCATAACTACTACTACAAAGCTATTAAGAAAACTGGTCGAGGTAGAAAATCTGTGTGTTTGAAAATAGTTCCAATTTTGAAAACAACACAAAAAAGGTCTATAAAACATAGATCAAATTGTTCCTAGAGTTAATAGTTCTACAAGGAGGTCCTTAGAGGGACTTCCGTAAACGATTTGTTGACCTTGTCGATTGGGGTACCGGGTAGCACTCGGAACAAAACCGGAATATTAGGAAGGTCACATCATACCGTTTAAACGCCGCAGCCAAGGGCCATTGAAACGCCTGTTAGCGTGATTAATTCAATAATTATTATAGACTCGGTTATAAAGTCACTTAATAGAGGACTAAAGTGATAAACTGGCCGAAATTAACTAAAATCTGATAAATTCGTTAGGCTGATTAAAATTTATATTCAATTCTCGGAAGATTTAGAATGGTTCGAAGGCAATAAAGCATCGCCGGGCATTACATTTAAGGCTTTAACTGTAGTATATTATTTAATATTAAAGATCTTAAGGTAAACGGGCGAAGTGCCTGCAGTTCCGCGATAAGGCAACCCCGCCTCCCGCCTCATCCCCCGGTTTTTGGGGGGTGGCAGACTTAAGAGGCGGCCATACTTCAAATTGCGTTTAACTTAGATAGCTAGTTTGATACATTGCCCCCATTATTGCATATCAAAGGGCTCTGATAAAATTGTGCCGATGATAAAGTCAGAGCTTTTTTATTGGGGTTCCTGATCTACATAGTTTAGATAAAGTAGGTACCGTGGAAAGCCGCTGTCGGTTTCACTTTAGATTCATACCTGAAACAAAATGAGGAGATTTGTTAAAGATGTGAAGTGTTAAGGAAAAGCTTTTGTTGGACCCTTATCTTTTATTTTGCTATCAGTTCCTACGGATTCATGGGGTTGAACGACATAGGTCAAGTCTGATATTTGTCAAATCGGCGATTCGTCAAATTTGATATTGGTCAAAGCTGTCGAATCATCTTTTTGTCCAATTACAATATTTGCCAAATACGCTATTGGTCAAGTCCATGTACTTACAATCGATGAAAATATAAGTTTTGAATTCACATGATAACTTACTTGTAGGAACTGTAACTGTACTGTGTGATACGATGGTGGTCATTTGCACAACACCACATGTTGTACAAATGAATCGGAGATTAGGGATTAAATTATAAGAAAAACATTTAAATAAAGTTAAAAGAGAAGATGAGAAGCAGAGGAAAACATCCAACATCATAAAAGATACCAAAATAGAAAAATAATTGAGTGGAAAATCAGATGTGTTAAAGTGTTTATAACAGTTGTGTTGGGTATGAATTCTATGTAAATAAATATGAATTGAATAAATGAGTTAATTAAAAATATCATGAGGTACTTTCATGTTTACAGTTGATTGTACTTAAATTACTTGACCAATAGCGTATTCGGCAAATATTGTAATTGGACAAAAAGACGATTTGACGAACTACAGCTTTGACCGATATCAAATTTGACGAATCGCCGATTTGACAAATAGCAGACTTGACCAATGTCGTTCAACCCGATTCATGTTATAGGTAAGCAAGGCAACAGATAATTAGAATTATATCTATAGGTGAAAATCATAAAACAAAACGCTCTGGATGTATCAATTATTCATAATGTATCATTGGAAAATTGCAGCAATGCGGAAATGATAACTCATAATAAAGTGGCAATCTGATGAAAAATCATCCAGCCATCATCCCATAAAACAACAAAAAAATACGCAATCCACACGAAAATTTGATTACGATAAATAATGTACTGTACGGGAATTCGTAAATGAAGTATCACATGGAACACACACACGCATAAACCACGCAGAGAACGAATTGCAAACTCAGCTCTACATCACTAGCACGTAGACGCAAACATAGCGGCGGGATATAGCATCGATACGATATCGATAGATACGTATCGATAGCGGCAATAGATACTATTGTCACAGTTCAATTTAACAACGTACGCTCTCAGATTCCCTCGGATATCGCAAACTCAGTCGAACTGAAGTTTTCGTGATTCGAATTTGTCTTTTACAGACTTATTTATGTGAATTGAGATAGTGCATAAAGTTTATTGTATGAAAATAACTTTAAAACGAACGTGAACTCTTTCATATCTTTCTACTTTAAAATGATAGAATTGTAAGTGGGTATAAGCTTTCATCATCTAGCTCCTTACTAACACGTTCTAGCCCTTCCGCCCGTTCAAAGATCCAAAGTATAGATTATCGCCAGCTAATAATTCTCTCACGATTCAAAACTCACAATAGCCCGAAGCGAAACTGTATCGCTACAGATAGATTAAACATCGGAGCCCAAATGAACGCACGATAATTTATCGGAGCAACCCCCGTGTGTATTAGCTGTATCCGACTAATGCCGGCTTTCGATATTCGGCGCTCGGTCGCGATTCGATATTTACGATCGAACGAGTCGCATTAGACTGTCCGCCCGTAGGTAAATTAGCACAGATGCTCGCCACTGTTACAGTGATTCATTCCAAATTGGCTTTTCAGCGGGGAAAAAACGGTCCGAGCCAGCCACTGCGGTAGACGCTATCTAGGGACTGCAGCTAAATAGCTTTTAAAAGAGTTTGCATTTTCCTTTCGAGCATCGAATGGACGCGAACATCTGTCGTTCAACTCTTCTTTCAGGAAAATTGCTTGTCTGTTTTACAAGCTCATCCTGAATTTATGAATTGATTTTTATGTTTCTTTTCGCAGTTGAGCTTCATTCTTTGGACACGATGCACAGATTTGTAGAGCTGTTACTCCAAAAGATTTTCCCACATAAAATAAAACAACTTAGGTAACAAAAAGGCACTAAATAAAGGCGATTTGCAATTAAACGCGGTGTAATGTGAAGGTTGGCCAAGATCGCTGGTAGCGGCAACGCCTCGCGATTCGTATCGGCCAGGAAAGGGCCGCCTTAACGCGTGCTAGACCACCAGATAAAGTATTACAGCGAAATTGTATGAGTTATATTGTGCGAAGTGCTTGTTTAAAATCGTACTGGTAATTTTATACGCTGAACGGTGCTAATGAAGGATGTTATTTGGTTGCAGATTGCAGTGAAGAGGGGAGTGGTCGCGATGTCAGACCATGTTGTGAGTTGAAATATGAGGTTGTACGAATTAAGCGCGTCGTGTGAAAATGGAAAAGTTTTTTTAAATACAAGGTAGAGTATGCAGAAAGGGTACAATCATTGGTACGCACCTACTGTCATGGGTGCAGATGTCGATAAGCTTTTAATGAAAAATTGTAAGCATGAAATGTATTTCCACAATATTTGATAACAGCATAACATTAAACATCAATCAACAACCGAAATGCACTCATAGCTTATTTTTAATGAACTGCAAACGATAGTCAGTGAAATACGCAAATGTTACATTCCCCAATAATGAACCGGCGATATTACCTTTAGTATAAATAATCCGTGCCAAAGGGTGGCTTCGATGCGATGCTACTGCAAATCAACCCCCACTACACCCCCCCACCGCGGGCTGTCGACGATAAATAAAATTCACGTTTTAACAATAAAATGCATTTTCCGCAAATGCTCCCGGTGAATTATTGTCCGGGCTTTACGAGCTTAAAATTATATGGGCACGTGAAATTTTCGATCTCGATAATGCATGGCCTGTGTACCGCCAACACTATTTTCGGTCGATACAATGAACGCGATTTTTAAATTACCGACCACTTACATCGATCAGTTTAATTTATTAAAATGCATTTGGTGCAGCACAATTTTGCTTAGTGCTTCTTACAATAACTTAGATCAGGGTAAAGTAGATAGTTATTAGATGGTACGTGTGTTGCATTAGGAGGGTTGCATTTTTTATGCATTTTTCCATTTACAGACAAACCACTGCTCCCCAAACATACCTTACCCTAAAATAGCACGTCACGTATCAGCCATAAAAATACTTATAAAACATTTCCCGATGGAAAAAAAATACAATGTTTTATTCGCAACAAAAATACATCACACGACCGCTTGATGGAGAACCAATAGCGAGTGTCCCTCCGGCACAGATGGCGACACGGACGCGGAGATAGCAGAAAAATATGAATTGTAGCTCTCGATATTTGTCACTTGAATTACAACTCCCAACGGACACCCAGAATGGTGCGGCTACGGGACTACTCGCACCTCGTTTGCTGAATGATCTATTTTTTTCCACTGGATTTTGGCCAGTGACTCGGATGAAGCGTCGGCGTCGGTTCAATCACTCGTTGAGTAATGCGAACCACGTGCTAGCGGCACTAATGGTTGATGATACATCCTATTTTCAAATGCGATACATTTTTAGTAGTCAAATAAACTTCTTGATAAATATTTTCAAAATAACCTGAAATGTATAGTAACATTTCAGATTATTTTGAAAATATTTAGCATCAGTGACAGAATACGTTATTCTTCAATGTTTACATTGATTTAATTTGATGTTGTATAAGAATAAGACCCTAATAGATTTCGTTTATTGCTAATAAAACAAGATTGGAGTGACCAACGTCTTTGGCGGCTAGCCTTAATACGACAGAATCTTGAAAAATGAACCCTAACAAAATCTTCTGATGCTATTAGAAGTTGCCACCGTGCGGGAGCAATAAGTAAACAAAACTCGTAATAACGGCCAGTCACGCCAAGGAAACCAATTTGGGAGGTATTTGTAAATGTCAAATATGTTTGTGCGCACCTATTTATTGCGAGCATCCCTCACGTACGAGTAAATAACGGAGACACTGCGATAAAGTGAAAAGAGATACCCAAAAAGTACGGAGAGCTACGCCTTAACTGCTTAACTGGGGTTAGCCAATATGACCTTTAAGTACCTTGTTGGAAAGTTGAAATTCGATCGAAGAATTACAGCCCTAAGCCACTTGGTGTTAAGGTTCCTGCGTATACAAGTGGAAAACTCAGTGCGCCACGTGCGAATGATTCATGTTCGTCCCTTAATTAAAGAAGATTTTAATTGTATCGGATGTCTGTGAAAGCGAAAATAATGCACTCCTAAATTGGGGTTGGAATTCGGAAATTTATTTTTGTTAGCCCACCGAAGTATTGCTTTGCGTGTTTTACTTTGATACCGATTTTTGGACGTTGGAGTTTTACCAGCTTTTGCCTGGTAAACTTTTTCGACCAAATGAATGGGGCACGGAAAAATATACGCTAGATAGGCAGTTTGAAATACGGACACAATTCTAGAAATAGTCGCTTTTGATCAATCGCATTTAAGTAGATACCTAAACTGGTCTATACGTTTGCTAACTGCAGGCAATCAACAATTTCGTCTTACAAAATTCGAAACACCCTTAAATTCAGTAAATTCATTTTGCGTATATAAAGTCAAGCTGCCGCCGACTTAAAATATCTTTCTTAATTACAAAAGCCTTTGTTGAACGTATCTGATCTATGTAAGCAGTCGGGGCGAATGTTTTAAATAGCAACCCAACAAATAGGTTCCGGTTGAGCGAAATAAGCAAAACTCCTTAATGAAAGAATCTGAAGGGTTGCCACTGTTTGGAAATTAAATGTACGAAAAGCGATATTCAACAAATAGGTGAGTTGGGGCCTCGGGGAAATGATAATCCGTTTTCATAAAGAAATATGGCAGCATGAAATAAAATTAAATAAAAAAATATTCAACTCCAACCCAGAAATTAAAACGAATGTAACCTGTTACCTCAATAATAACTTGAACACAAACATCCAACTATTAGACAGTGAACAGTCGATGTTCCCGACCATAAAACGATGACGGAAGCAGTGTAACGGCCCTGTAAGCTTGCCGCGTACTTCATTTGGTGAACAATGGAAAGGCCCCGTCCCACGAGCCCGCAGCGACACTGGATAAATTGACTCGGGCCTTAACTCGCGCCCGCCCGCGGAAAATTGGGGAAAATCGATTTAAATATCTTAAATGTGATGGCTTATCTCGATCGCAGGAGTTAACCCGTGCTCACTGCAGCAATGCTATTGACATTTGTGTAAAAATGCCTTTTAAATAAGAATTTTGTAGGTAAAGAAAATTATTTACCGAATTTTATATTGAAATGTTCAACACTTAAAACCCACAATCTAAAGACATAATTTTAAGCAAAAGTAACCTTTTGTGCTGATACATTTGATTAATTAAGTGCGAAATCGGAGCAAGATACGCTTTTAAAGTAAGCTCGAATAATCAAGAAATGCCAATTAAGAAGTGTAGCCCCTTTGAAAGGCGAAATCTAGATAGCTGGCCGGTCGGTCCAACTGAACCGAGGCCTGATGTATCTCGACTTGCACGCGAAGTTAAGTAATTCTTAGTAGCCAAATCTGGCATAATATAAACGGATAATATATAGCATAATGTACAGGTAAAGCAAATACTTGTTACACTTGAAACACTTAATCAAACATAAATCGTAGTGCCCATTTTGAAAGGCCCGAAGACCTCAAAGCAAAGTAAGCTTCCCGCTTAACTCAATCTAATAGAATCACCTCGGATTGCTTTCCGATATTTACTGTTTGATTTTTCCCCTCGTGTCGAGATTTGGGACGTTTACCCAAAAAAGGCGTGTACTGCGATGGTAATGGCCGTTAGGGTCGTGGATACATAACCTTTATAATTAACAATACGCCCTACACTCTATGAGGTGAGAGTTGATTATTTTACGAGTTCCGCTTTTTCCTTCCCTCTCATTCTCTTCGTTGTATTTTCGTTAGCACTTTAGTGGATTAATTACTTTTATTGTAGGTTGGATGCCCAGTCTCGGTATTTTATGAATATCTAAAAGAATCGCGAAAGGAAGGAAAGCAATATTAACTTTACTAAACAATAATATCTAGACACGAGATTGCCCAAGGAAATACAAGTGAAAAAATAAATCAAATTATAATTCAACTGCGTAGCAAGTTTATTGAATTGATCATGCGCAAATATTTATAGATGGGGACGTAACAAGATAGGGTCAGAATTTATTGAAAACCAAGAGCAGTGGCATACATAGGTAGGCAAGTTACATAAATTGACATCGGCGGCAATCAGACAAATTGGCTCCATCCAAACCCCTCGCTAACCGAATTAATCTGATACGTAGGTTTTCTTAGACAAAACCACTTAGATGGAGAAATATAGAGGACAGCAAGAGGGAACACGAATAGACGCTGAAGCGATTTGTATTATTTATAGGTAGTACATTCGCGAGACCAAGCAAAAAAATAGTACCTAATGAATTCATGCCAAATATACGTATGGAAGGAATGGGGGAAGAATATATTGACATTCTTTGACCATTCTTGCAACAACACGACAACGGTATCATGATATCTTTTTGTGTTGTGTACTTTATTTCACTTAAAAATTCACTTCAGTAAACTTTTTGTTGAATAAAATACATCTGTATCACCCCTTAACATGTGTGTAGGTAACGTGAATAAATATTCAACAAATCCACCTTTAAATAAACAGTATGGGGGAAATAACGTTTTGCCTCATTCTGAGTAAACGATGCTTAAGATATTTATTAGGGGATGAATTGAGTTTTTAGATATTGCAACGAATTTTTATCTCACTTCTGCGCAGTATAAATAAAGCCACGATTTGTCCGTTCATTCCGAAGATTGTTGTGTCAGCATTTCTTTTTTCTGCAATATTTATTAACTTTTCTATCTTGCAAATAGACAGGCCACTTTTATATGGGTGAAAGAACGTGACTCCGTGACTTGCAGTTGAATAGATCCAAGTTGCAGTATATACAGAAATTAGTTTGAATAAAGAAACACCCGCAGTGATTAAGGGGCTTAGAACAATTTGTTTATTCCTGATGTAAAATGGGGTTTAACATTAAAAATGTTCGGAATTGCTATCTCCCCTTGTGCGTAACATTAATAACATCTGCTCAAGACGTTTAAATCCCACTTCTGGTGGAAAAACTGATTATCTAATTAGAAGAAAGCCTCTGCAAGAGTCTCCTAACTGAGGGCTAATCACAAATTAATGAGAGCTTGTAGCAGGGTGTCGCGGGGCGATGATAATTCCCCGCCCCGCTGCGTTAAGATCCTCATCAATTATGGCGAAGCCACCCCCGTGGCCTGAAGGTTGTGCACCCCTTCGTGATCTAGTCACTACGGGAATCGTGCTAGGTTTCACACTATGGTGTTTAAATGCTTAACCATTGTGGGTACTTGTACTTAGCTGATGCTCCGTCTAAGGTATGATCTTCTACAATATTCAATCTGTGCGTACAAGGTGTTGTCGTGCAATCAGGTTTATAGTTAATTTATTGCAGATTCTTTATAAATTAATTGGAATGGATTTTCCGAATCCATATAAAAATATATTTATTATGCAAAAATATCGATTTATGTGGGTGCTCCCAACTTGTGGTTGACAAAGTTAATATATTATCGTGTAGGTTAGTACCTACGTAAAACAACTACAGCCATTATTGCAAAGTAAAAAGCTAAGAAATAATTTATTAAACTGTTT
Organism: Dryobota labecula; assembly: GCA_947523025.1. Classification (NCBI taxonomy): domain Eukaryota; kingdom Metazoa; phylum Arthropoda; class Insecta; order Lepidoptera; family Noctuidae; genus Dryobota; species Dryobota labecula. The sequence goes on along the minus strand of OX383293.1, from coordinate 16,805,786 downwards.
AATTTATTAGTATAATTTCATCGAAGTAAAAGCCAACCCTTGCAATAACTAATGGCCCTTAGACAGTTGTTGTACCGACACCGAATGCTTCCGTTCCGAAACCACACTTGATTTGTTGTTCCGTCCGCACAAGAGTTACTAGCAATGTTTGAAACACTCTAAGCCACCATATGCTACGGGTTCACACCCGAACTTGTTATATTTAGAATAATTTATTCCATATACACTTAACATTGACACAAAAATATATTTACGACCAAATAAATACACATTCGATGTTTTAAGTTGGGCATATTGCGTTATCACATGCAACGTTATATCAATATAATTAATAGTGGTTTATAACAACGCAGATATCCCAAAACAACAGGTTTTATTTAGCAGACTACAGTTTGAATGGGATCACCCTAAACGGAGCTCTTGTTGTTATGCCATGAATATAAATCGTGATAAATTCCTCGCGAGACGGAGGGGGTACGGGGAGGGGCGGCACAGCCTCAAGGGCTTTTTTCTTAAAAATAACTTTTGTCAGAGTAATTCGGAGGAGTCCCGGGATTTATGGAAAGGTGGTGTCACCCCGGTAATTAGTTTTTAACTAGTTGTGATAAGGGTCCACCGTGCTTTACGCGCCCTCTGTAATAAGTTTAAACTAATGCTTGAATTTCTGGGATGAATTAAATTCGTAACAGCTGCGGTCAAAAAGCAAACAATGTCACATAGAAATGTTTTAACTCAAAAACTTTCGTCAAAACAAAAGCATCCCAAGCAATTCTTCTGACATGTCACAATATTTTTATTGTTAGCATATTTCACGCGTTTGCAGCCCGTCATGCTGCTGGAATATGGGTATGATTTACGAACTAAAACAAGAAGAAAAAAAAAGAAAGTTCTTCCACGAAACTTCTTTTATTCTCGGCGAAAGTTGCGTAAAAAACTGGAGGCGCTTAGAAAAAAGCAATTTTCTAGCTCAGGTGTGTGAGATGTTCTTTATCTAACTTTGCATCCGAACCGCTTTGTTTATGACGGCATATTTTTTCGAAGTTTTGAACATTTTATTACGTTGTACCGTGAACTTCTACTTGTACCTTTTAAAAGGCCGCCAACGGTAGAACAATTGTTGTTTTGTAAACTATATTTCTTTAAAAACTGGACCCGCTACCTGTAGCGGTAATACAAAAAAACATAGGTTAATATCACTGTTACGTTAAGCTTTAATATAAAAACAAGTTTGCACAATCTGTAACAAAAGTTTGTATAATAAGCCAGAGAAAGCCACATCGCCTTTTTAATGGACACGGAAAATATAATTTGAAATACTCTTTATAGCTCCCATAATGTAGCCAAGTGGGCCAAAAAATGGTTGTCACCGTCTGGTGTAGTACATTAGCATGAAGAGTGTGAGGCAAGGAGGCTTTATCAGGAGGGCCTTTCCTTAGGGAGGGCCAAATAATGCGATATTGCTCGTTTGTGTGAGGCCCTATTTATCTATTAAAAAACGCGAGATTTACGGGCCAGTATAGGAAACTTCGGGAAGTTTTTATGTTGTTCCGCCGCCTCGGAGCTAATATAAGAGATTGATGCGTGTTATTTTAGCTTTGTTTGGGTGTATATTAGCTGGTTTATTTTGATGTTTAGTGATCTTTTTATTGCATTATTTTGGCTATAAAATCTTAACGTTCTCTGCATATTATGTAGATTAAGTATTTGTTTACTATCATTATATTGGGGCCTACTATCTTACAAATTGTGATATACTGTTAAGACGTCAAGGTTTCGCTCTATGACCTACATTAAGTGTAAATTATGTACCTATCCGCGGACAGATACGTGATAACTCGAGTTCCTCATCTAATACATTATTACTTTACGAAGATTCATTTACACTTACAGTATCATCTTGTTTAGTCACGACTTCATGAGTCTTTCGAACTAAATGAATAATAATTAAAATATTCAATAAATCCTGCTACCGCATTGGACTAACGAGGTATTTGCACATATCTCGAGATAGCTAAGTTTGAGTGGCGTGTTCTTTTAGGCCGGGTGTACACTGTACACGGTAAGTCGTGACTCTCGTGACTGAGCTCCAATCTGAAATCACGAGAGCTTGTGTAACACATCTTTATGAAAGGCGAAATAGAGCTGTTTTTAAAAGGGCGATATTTTACGCATTAAGTAAATAAATAGAATAGAATAAACTTTATTTCCGAATTTACAATTTACCTACACAAAAGCAATAGGTGACTACGACAATATTTTTTTTTAAATTGCATAAATCACTGATTATTACCTCCGGCACCCAAGCTGAGATTAAGCTTGTTTTTTGGGGGCCAGGGCTCTCTCTATAATACAATTTTTCAATTTATACAAACTAGTACGGAGTTGCAATTGGGTTAATAGCTATATAAAACAAAATAAAGTTAATAAAACAAGGAACAAAATTAAAAAGAAAATAAAATCAAAAATGAAATATAGCCTCTCTCCAGTGTGAATTTGTGTTATTTCATCCCGGGAATTTCGGTCTCGAAAATTTCAAGTCTCGACGATTTTTTGGTATTTTCGAGACTCGAGAAATATTTTCGGTCTCGGGAATAACGGGACTTTCGAGACTCTTTCAATGGTTATGGGAAATACCCAAATTATTGTTACAATTACTTATCTATCCCCCTACTAGCGTCGAAGCAGAGAGAGCTTTTTCTAACGCGGGTTACTTTTGTAATAAATTCAGGTCCTCGCTGTCTGAAACTACATTAAACGCCCTTTGTTTCTAACGTGCCCACAAAAAAAAAACTCAAAAAAAAAAAATGATTTTGTTATTTGAGTTTGTTACTGTATGTTTTATTAAGTATTTGATTGAAATATCTACTTTTGACTGCCTAAAAGTAGGCTTTTAGGCAGTCAAAAGAAGATATTTATTATTTCAAAATTAGGTTTCATACTTATAGACTAGGGTCTATAAGTATGAAACCTAATTTTGAAATAGTCTCGAAAGTTTCGTTTTTACCGGGACTTTCAAGAACATTCTAGTCTACGTATTTTTCCCGAGACTCAAAAATGCAGCGAGACTGAAAGCCCTAAAGTGTGTGCTGTATGTTTGAGTCATGAATGTCGTTAAATAAAACGAACTTTTATAGGGGAAAATAGGAGTACCTGCACCTCTCAGGACATAAAAGCGCCACAGATGCCGCGATTGGCGTGGTCATCTACTGAACCCAACTCATACAACATATAATAAAGTATTTTTGCGTTTGCCATCGACTCGAAAAGAAGAAGGGGAAAATAGTTTGGTATTATAGACATCAACTGTGCAAGTAATTGAAAGGTGCCCAAAATAAAGGGCTCAACTAAAAAAACACTACCTTAGTGAATCTAATGATAAAACAAACATGATAAAATTACCTACCCAACCAACTAATAAATTAGGTACCTAACTATTGCAAACGTTAGAGTCAGTTGTTACCCTTTATCTAATATATTATCTGATATCTATTTAATTTATTACTTTACCATGCTTCATGGAGAGGAACCGTTGAGTTATCACTTATATTACATATACATAAGTAGTTTGTATAGATACTATTTCACAATAAGAGAAATGGCTTGATAAATGTAACAAAAAAATTGTGGAATGCAAAAGTCATGTATTAGTAATTTATAATATCCTGAAGAACATTTTTAAAGTTGCAATTTATTTATCTATTGCACAATGTACACACATTTATAGACTAACTATTCTAATGAGTGCATGACCCTACTAGGACGTGGCATCGCAAACATAATTTATATTACACAGGTTAGCAAGGTGAGCAAGTAATGCGTTTCTTTTTTATAATACTGAAAATAAGTAATGAATATTAGATAGGTACCTACCTAATACTCATTATTTAATAAATATATTTATTTATTATTTTTTATTATGTTTGCGATGCCACGTTCTAGCAGGGTCATGCACTCATTAGAATAGTTAGTCTATAAGTGAGTGTCAATAGACAACGCAGAAGGACTTGTCAAAAAAAAAATACCCGTCTCGGGTCGCTTGGCAGATCAAGATGTGAAACATGAAAATTTATGGTTATTGATTTTTTTTTTCTGCATGTTTATTTAAAGAAAACCAATAAATAAACATGCAGAAAAAAAAAATCGTATTATTCTTATTAGAATGTTATAAAAAGAATACAATAATAAATATTATTAAAAAGACTGGGGCGTCACAGCATAAGAGAGCGTCATACCATTTGCCGTCACGGCATATGAGTCAGTTTTACGCTGAAGGCGTGCATAAAGATGTTTCATATCAACGCAGTATCTTAGTTAAAATTACATTCTAGCTTGTGTTTATTAAGAGGCTCTCAGACATCCTTAATCACAGACTTACCAACGGATGAATGATTATACAGAGTGAATTTAACCTAAAAATTAAAACCACACCAAAAATTTCCCTAATAGAGTCGCAAACAGACTAACGCATCCCAATACTAAATAGGTATGTATATGATGTATGTTTATTATCAACAGCGAATATTGGCTGGAAACATAGTGCTAAATTCGCGGGCCGACATCCGATAGTGTGGCATTATCTGCTATTATTTGTCACTGGGTGAACAATGCGAGCTCGGAACATACCTATCGGCTATCTTATAGCAATTTGTCAACAATTATAATAATGGTGTGCGAAAAGTTCATTATGAGCCGTAATTGTCGGGTCAAATGTTGAGGTGGTGAAATAAAAATGAAAGATTCGAATGTGGATTGTTTGTAATTGTTCGCAACAATGTTTCATGCTGTAATATTTTTTGTTTCATATAATTATTGATATAGTTTTATTAAAGCCAGAATTTGATGACTTGCAAAGTGTTAAAAATAAAAGGATGCATGATATCAAGATTATAAGACCTACAAAAAGTATCACCTTTTCTACTGAAAAGATAAGTACTCGTAACAGGTTTTTTCAAAAGATCAGTAGTATTGAATACCGAAGGCTATTTGTAACAAATTTCTTCATGTAAAACTCATACAAAACCAAAAACGGTTTATAAACGCAGCATAGTTTATATCAGCTGACAGATGTTACACTTACCAAGAGCTACTGTACCCCGACGGAACCCAATAAATAATAACACTGTGAGTTAAGACCACCTAGCGAGGAAACTGAGCTTGTTTACGGCACTACCCTACCAGTATTGTGGCCACCTACGCTATATATTTTGCTTAGCAAATTACTCGCTTCGCTCAGGGTGTCTAATAACCCTTTAATGAAGGAAGAGCTCTGATGTTTAATGTTGTTCTGCTTTATTAGGGAGATTTTTGCTGGAGGTAATTGCTGGTTTGTAAGTTGAGCAGTTGTAGGTGGCAATTTTAAGGTTGAGTTGGGCATTTGCATGGTTAGTGGGTGTGTGTTTTATTAATTTGTTATGTCCGATTTTTACTGTTTAGCTTGTGTCTACAGGCCTTTAGTTATGTACAAGGTGTGTTCTCCGGAAATTGGTTATAGGAACCAATTGGGCATATACAGCGTGACCAAAATGTATAAAGTTAAAATTTCCATACGGGATAGAATGCCTGTTTTACTACCCAAAATAATTCCTTTTTTTTTATTCATACCGTATCCACACACATCCTGCGTAACTTACTTTTTTGTTCTATGACAGCGTAGTATTTAGTAGTATGTATTACCTGTAACAAAAAAAACGAACACGTTATAAAACAGCAATAAGTAATAAATTAAACTAATCCAAAACGCAAATCACTATTTCACCATACGCCATATGAACGCACATGTATAATAACATGCTCTGCCACTGATTACTTGACATGAATTAAACGAATCTTCGTCTTACAAACCTAATAGAAAACGCCCCTCTAATAATATAATAGTAGATAATTATCACATTTAAATAATGTAACGCAAATTAATTCAAGCAAGAGCACGCGACTCGGCCACTCCATTCACAAAACTCAAGAACTGTCCGTAATAGCTCATTTGAATACAATCTAGATAGTTATCGGCGTTTAGACAACACTAGAACATTGTTATTATATAGTTCACTGAGTCTGAACGACCATACACACGAACACTCAATTATATAATTGCATTAGGACATTTAATTCTCAGCTATAGACATCTAATGGTTATGACAGTTTGAATGCGTGCTACGTCATTAGCGGCATTTTGTCGTGGACTTACGAAATGGGGTCAAGGAGAGCTAAAAACGGATTAATTCTACTTAAAAATAAGCAGTTAACGACATTGGCTTTAAAAAAGGAATACTTTTAAATCTCTTGAAAAGGATTTTTATTAAAAACGGTATTTTAACTGTGAATAACAATAACATTACACATTTATTATACTGTAGTAGGTATGTGAGCGTCACGCACACATAAAGTTCGAACTTTGGCACACTACCATAAATCAAGGGGCGTTATACGCCATGTTTCACGAGCCCCATCCTTCTCTTTCGCTCTACAACCATTCTTTATATCGCTATCCCGTTCTGGCATCAAGCTGGAGCTTTGAGGGGTCCAGGGGAGGGGGCAGATGTCTAGTCGTGACGTATTACTCGGCTGGCGGTCGGTCGGGTCAGTCGTTAGTTAGTAACGTTAAGTTAAATTACTTAATTTTGTTCTTTATACTGCATTATACATATAAAAATATGAATAAAATTAATTCTTAATGATATTTTACTGCTACTAGAGGGCGGAAACATCGACTAATGAAGTACCTGATAGGAATATCGATATCGACATGAGCGCTAATTACTTACAAACCACGCCACATTATAATGTATGCCGAGTAGGTTCCAATGCAAATCGCAAGTTCGATTCTAGAATAGACAATGCGACCAGAAGTTTATAGGACCACCCACACATCTGCAATGCATGTATTTGATATGTAGCACGATTCCAATTTATAGGAAAAATATGAAAATAGAAATTTCTTCGTTAGAATTGCATTGTAGATGTTGGAACTTGGAATAATGTTGTTTTAGTTGTCTGGGAATATTTTGAATTGTAAAAACCATTGCTCTGTAATGTATTAGCTAGTGAGAATCTAGTAGTATTAGATAGATTTAGTGCCAATAAGATTTATTATACCTACACATCTCACCCATACATCACGGTAGATCTCTGCAATAGATTTGTGTTGTCCAGGCTAATACGTGATCAGAATGCTAGTGATGCGCTTAAACAATAATTTCACATAGTTATATGTCTACACTTTGATATGATAGACATTTCATTGTTATATGAAATACGTGTTAACTTATTAAAGCATGTCCCGGACTACATTTAATGTCAAGTAAAAGAGAAATTAAAAATTCTCAATGAGGATCCAAAATGGAATGAACGTTTTATTTTTCAAATTGGTGAATTGTTCCAAGTGAGAACACGTGAAAGCCAGTTTCCCACTGTATCTCAGGATGACACCTCTTCTGCCGATCGTGTGTACATCGCCTTTATTGCTATGTTCTTATTTGTATCGACTAATTCGTCGGCCGTTAAAAGTATCGCAGCCTTGTTGGACATCTCATTGGTCGGCAATAAATATGGCGTTATCTCTCGATATCGACCGCGGGCCGCACTTCGCTCCACGCGACCTACCCCCAGCTCTAATGAATTACACAATGAACTCTCATCTAAATACAGAAAAAAGCTTTTAAAGGCACATATCAAAAATGCCCACAAAAGCCTACTAAGACAGGACTCACAGATTTATAGCACTCCCTTTGTTAAATCACGTAATCTCCACGTGGAGCCGCGATATAAATGGAGGCAAATGAAAATAAATGTAGTTCCTCATTCTGCTGCTTGCCTATTTACATTGTGCCCAAACATAAATCTGGCTCTGTTTAATGGTAATCTGTTTCAAAAATTACCTGTTAAATCACATCAGGACAGATAACACATTGTTTGGGGTATGTGGTTTAGAAAAAAATGTTTGTCGGCCGACACGGCTGAGATTTGTTGCCTTCAGGGTGGCATTTACATCATTGGTCCTCTCATATATTATGTGGTACACGGCTCGGAATACATTAACCAGGTACCAAATATTGATCCCGAAAAATATTTTAAACAATCCCATAAAATTAAATGTACCTACCTATTGATTTATTTAGTTTTATATGCGTTTATAAAATGACAAATTCTGCCTTCTTAAATCATAATGATTATCGCTAGTGCGTGGGCGAGTATCGAATTTAAATGAATGATTATTTATCGGCCATGTTTCGGACATCGATACGTGGCGTCCGCACGGATCGTGTCGGGCCATAGGGCCATTTTCGGCAGTTTCCGGGTACCTATTCTGAAGCTATGTTTATCCAACTAATTTATATGCATGACGAGCTTTACAGCTAACTACGTTACAACAAAATGCGTAGATTTAAAGATAAATATACTATCCATAATATTTAAATTTACTAAGCCTTATTATTCAAAAGCGTTCACCCGTGCGCACGAAAGTATTGAATTAATGAAATTCCTGAGAGCAGCAGTCAACGCTACAGATTGCGAGACTAGTTTATAAAACAACAGAAACAATCCGGCAAAATAATAAAAATAATAATTAGTGATGCGACTTCCCGCGGTCTCGGCGACCCACGTCGTAAGTTTCGCCTACATACGCGAGGCGTCATGCTAACGCAATAAGAAATAAGAGGTGAATAAAAAGAACTGGCCCGGAGCGATATTTCACCGACAGATCTGACCGAAAGATGCTGATGTAGAAAACTTGTGACAGCAAAACGCTGGGACCTTTGCTATACTTGCAAAGATTTTGCCAATTCAGATAAATCTCTCTTTGTTTTTAAACGAACTTCCAAAGCCAGATTTTTACTTCTTATCTTGCGCGATATCTTCGATAGCCGTGGGATAGTGATATATCTGCAAATGCTTCCAATAATCCCATTCTCTTTACCATCTCACTCAATTTCAACTTCTAGATCCCCCTATTACTATTATTCCCTACGAGATCGTGGTATATTACAAGCGATATTGCATATATCGTAAAGCATACAATAGTTCGGCCATTTATTCGGTTTATCGATACGTGACGTAGCAATTAGCACATCACTAGACAAAGCGCTCTCGGGTGCGAGCCTACAAATCATACAGATACCATCTTCTACAAATTTGAATCGGATCTTATTTATGATTTGCCTTTTTCACGGCTACGTTTTGGGGAAAACTCGAATATAAATCACTGATAAATGGTTATTGGGTTTCGTACCTAATTCGAACTTTGTTACCGCCTACCGTACTCCAATACACAAACAATTTATATTTATAATTACCTGTTGTTGTTGTTGTATCTTATAAGAAAAAAATTGAAACCAATTGGTCGAAAGAAAAATTCCTAATATCAAAATTTTCCCACGGTATCGTTTTCATTATTCGCAACAACATAATAATCATAACAAAAGCATGTACAAACACCGTACTTGGTTAAACAGCAATCGCATAAACAAACCCCAACAATAAAGCCAAATAAACGCTCGAGCACGCCATCCAATCGCACCTTGAATCGCACATAAAAGCCCATGAACACCGGTAGAATTGAATACAACGCTGCTCAACAGGAGCATCCAAATATTGCATTCCCAACCGTACTCGGTCGGGTAATATCGAGCACGAGAGTAGACTTCGTTAGTGCCCATAAAATCGTTTACGAGCTGCCGAAGAACCCTCTTCAATAAACGTGCCATAAAAGTTCGGTTATTCGACGCTAGATGGCGACACTAGTGGCCGCTTGAAACAGTTGCAACGATTTTACTGCCATCTATGGAGCTTTTTAAGCGTTTAAGGTCGGCGTGCGAGCGAGACCAAGCACGTCATCTCTCTTCCACGGTATTACGCTGAAGTTCGCCGGTTACGGAATGGGTCAAGCGTGAAGCGATTTTTTATATTAAGTTTTTTATACGGCACGGAGGTGTACGGTTGGGTGGCGCGGATGGTTATTTTTATAGCAATGAAAATAAATAAAAATAACACTTTTAGAACGGTTGCCATTCATTAAATTGTCTATGTATATTTTTCCGCGACATTGAGTGTTTTCTTACAGCAACAAAATCATGAGTGAAAACAACTTGAAACTATAAAAATAGTGGCTGAACAGGTGCCTAAAGATAATGGCAAAATTATTTATACACCTAAGTAATTAATTAGTCATAAATGTCACTTATAGTCGCGATGACGTCACAGTAGGTAAGCAACACGAGGCTTTACCTCGAAGGTTTGAATTTCGAAGAGCTCGGACGCACTTCGTGTGATGAACGGTTTCACGCGCATTACGCCCGTAATAGGGTTGCCGACGTTCATAAAAACTGTCGTATTAACCTTTTTAGACGATGTTCGCGAAAAATTCGTTACATTTCCGCAAATTAAAACGTTTTGCACGGATTTCATGAAGGATTTCTATGGGACTTTATATCCATCTATTAATTCTAGACTTCAGAAATTTAATGTTTTTCAGAATAACCTTTTGAAATGAGTTACTGTAGTTTCAGTAATACATGCTTGGTAATTTATAAATTCTCCATATGACAGCCCTATCATTCACGTCGGTGGTCTCATTAGATGACGCCTTTATTGTGTTTTTTTTTAACATAAATTATAAGTCATGTGCAACGAAGCACGTCAGGGAATTCACGGCGTAGACTGCTAAACGTTCCTAAACTATGGACTAGAACGAGGAGAAAATGGCGCTAAATAATACCCGTACTAAACATAAGTACAATGTTAAGTGAAAGATAATTTCAGCTATCTAGTCCCTACGTGGCATTTCTCTAGTTAAAGCTGATATTAGCTAGAAAATTGTAGTCAGTTATTCTATTACAATTTTATTAAGAAACGAGGTAAACGCAGCATGGCCCTAAGTGGTGTACCTTAGCCCTAAGCGTATTGAAATTATAGGGCGAAAATGTTTTTTTTTTTTTTTTTACTTTTGTAGCTTGTTGCCTAAGCAGTACTTGCCTAACACTTCCTGATGGCAAAGAAACATTTTTAAGTTCTAAACTTATGATATTAGGTCCGTAATAGTTTTTTTTATATTTTAAAACTTTAAATATAAAACTAGGTACTTACCTGTCTCCCATTTCTAAAACAAAACTAACAGAAAGCTTATATCGATGCCCCCAAGCAATAAGTCGGTAATGTGCTATTATGGAGTTTTTATTGTTATGTAAAATTCAGCACCTATTTAGGTTGGGATACATCTTAGTAATTTATTTCAAATTTTTGTTAGTGATATTTACAAAGGTATCATGAAAAACACCTTTACCTGTAATATTTTTGCAATTTTTTTTTTTTTTCTTAAGTAACAAGGTTTTTCACATACATAATTTAATTTTGACATTGTAATTGAATTACACAAAAAACTAACTTTCGTTTGATGTATCAATGACCTCAATAGTCCGACTACTTAGTTAAAAAGATATTCAACAACAACAGAAAAACATTTTTTCTGTAAAATTTGAGTTTTACGATTACCGACTTAGTGCTTGGGGGCGTCGATATTACTTTTAGTATTTGTAGTTACAACAATAATTATATTTTTTTATTCTTTATCTTTATAGGCTATAAGTTCATGTAAGGGCGTATGATTTAAACATTAATAAACAGCGGGATTCTAAAATCGTTAATTTATAGACAAAGAAGAAAATCAACACAAACTTGATTCACAAAATAAATCTCAATAAAATTGATCTGATCTTAAATAACATCATCTTGGGACCGCGAACAGGAAACGGTAGAGTCAGCAACGTTGGCAAAAAATCAAATTTATATATATTTTTTTTTACATGACACACCTTAAACTCACGCCTTCTTCCCATAGGGGTAGGCAGAAACTACAGAATGCCACCTGCTACGCTCCTTCGCTGTTGCTTCGTTTATATTCTGAGACCCTAGTGTGAGTTTCTTTTAATCATCTCGATTTTACGCATCGAGCGCATTCGGCGTTCCGATTGGCCCTTCACCAATCGGAGTGCTGAACGCGCTCGATGCGTAAATTCGAGATGGTTAAAATAAACTCACACTAGGGCCTCTGGTCGTACACGCACTCTGGTTGCGAGTACTACGCACCTGACCTTTCTGAAGAACATCACCAATTATGTCACTATATGTCCGCCTAGGGCGACCCCTCCCCGCGTTTCCACTCACATCTGCCTTGTAGATATCTATAACTTAAAAAAAAAAAAAAAACTTAATTAATTAACCAATACGATATTAATTCACATAAATAACATCACGCCTAGCGTCTGTATCCCCCGAAGAATTAGGCAGAGGTGTACCTAATATAAGTAGTACACCCACATTCGCCAGTTATGTTTAAGTCCCATGCACCATGTAATAGGGGGCGAGTCTACTGCCATCAACCAGACACAAACCCATACTCAGAAATCAATTCATTAGAACAAATTAGGTTGGTGTTATAGATGTATGAGGAACAGGGTGTAAAGTTCACTTATCCTCTACACGCGACACCGACGGGTGTCGTGTCTGATGGGCAACTGCCCGATGGCTGATGTCGGGATGTTGAATATATCCTAGTCGCGCGGTAAACTCTGATTGCGCGATGCAGGATTTGTGACGTCAGGTCTATGATGCGTAGTTCGCATGTGGCGTTGTTGATGCCACCACATCAATCACATCGGGGTCACCAGTATAGAGGTATGAGAAACAGGGTGTAAAGTTCACTCATACTCCATTGAAAAGGGAGGATCCTCCGACCAGACGGGTGTTGTGTCTGGTGGGCAACTGCCCGACGGTTGATGTCGGGATGCTGTATATATTATATGCTAGTCGCGCGGTAAACTCTGATTGCGTGATGCAGGATTTGTGACGTCAGCTCTATGATGCGTAGTTCGCATGTGGCGTTGTTGATGCTGCCACAGTGTTACGATATAGGTTTTTATAAATGACTCAATTAATTGGGAAACATCCAAAAGTATTTAAATAAGAAGTTTACTGAACTGCTTAGGTATGTTATCAAAAGTTAGGTAAACGGATGCCAGAAAATAAAACAACAATTAATTGACATTAATTATTTATTTATCATTCAAAGTGTTTATTGCAACTATCAGAGTCGTTTATGGCAACAATAATTGCCAATTACTTCATCAACTAATATTATAAATTACACACATTTCTATAAAACGTCAACAATAGATTTATAACAAAACATTAATAACAATAAAAATCTATCACTACATAAAATCATATAAGGCAATATCGATTAACACTATTATAGTCAACAATAATCCTCATATTAATAAAAGATACAATAATAATGGCCAATTTAATATTCTAAAAGACCAATTTATCATTATGTTAGTTGAGCAATGGTATTGACACGTCTGCCATTTTGTTCATGAAATATTATTCTATGATCATAATTCTTTATGCGGACGGTACAGTCAAAACGGGTTTCTTGGTATGTTTTATGTTATACCTACTAACACTAAACGTTCTGTCTTTTAATATTTCGGAGTTTGTTATGTGAACTATGCCTAATGTTGAACGGGATTATGGATATTAACCGGAGAAATAGTTCTTAGTTAAGAATCATTACATTATAAAATATAATACCGGCTCATACCAATCTTCTCTAAAATAAAAGTGATTGAATCAGCCTTTCCTTGTAAGAATAAGTATGCCAAGTTTCAGCTCAATCGGATGCCAGGAAGTGCTTAGAAAAACCGGCCAAGTGCGAGTCGGACTCGCGCACGAAGGGTTCTGTACCATTATCTATAAAAACGGCAAAAAAATCATGTTTATTGTATTTTAATTTAATTAATAATTTTTAAAGTAAATATATATCAAAATATTCTGTTAATATTTCAAGCGTCTACCTGTTGCCGTTATCAATATCGAGCAAAAACGAGCAAAAAAAATCACGTTTGTTGTATGGGAGCCCACTTAAATATTTATTTTATTCTGTTTTTTAGTATTTGCTGTTATAGCGGCAACAGAAATACATCATCTGTGAAAATTTCAACCGTCTAACCATCACGGTACTTGAGATACAGCCTGGTGAAGACGGACAGACAGACAGACAGATAGACAGCGGAGTTTTAGTAATAGGGTCCCGTTTGGGTACGGAACCCTAAAAATGGATGACAAAAAGAGTAACTGGAAACCCATACGACCGAAGCAAGTTAATATAAAGCTTGTAAAAATTGGGTCATTTCATTACAGCACCCTAATGCGTACACCACAATCTGAATGATTTTGAAGGATATTGCTAATCCATTGCGTCATATGTTCGAAAAATTTGTTTGCTCAACAACGTAAATAACGCAATGTATGTCGTTGAACTGAAACCCATTGCTACTGTGTGTTACGTAATTACCCGGCTGGTAGATGTTGATACATTGATACCTACTAGGGCTCCTACAATGGGGATGACTCCTGGGTCCGTCAATCAGATAATAAAAAAATATTAGACACGTATTTTTTGCTTTATCATATTAATCAGAAATTACTTGGATAAAACACATTAAACTGGGGAGTGGGGGCTCGTTACGTCGCAGCTACGTATAAAAAATATACTGAGAAATGACGTCATACCGCATTTAAACCCAATGTATCACCGTAATGTTTTGATTACGTAAAAAAAGAAAAAATACGTGTCCAATATTTTTTAATAATCTACATGACGGAATTTTTTTTATTTTTTTGTCGTCATCCCTATTATATTATTATTATAAAGGAAAGATACGCTACGTTCATACTGAGCGACGTTCAGATATTGTTGCGTTGTTCCTTCACTCATATATACAGGGTGAAATTGAATTCATGAGCATCCTCTTATGGGGTCATTGTACTGATCATTATGAACAACCATGGGTTTACCCTGAAATCTTGAAAAACAAATCAGCTGTTCCCTACATGTTGACAAGCTATGCGAACATAAATGTAGGGAACAGCAGATTTTTTTTATTCGAGATTTCAGGGTTGGTCCCATAGTGAAAGTTGTTCATAATGATGAGGTAGAATACCCCTTAAGAGGATGCCCATGAATTCAATTTCACCCTGTATATCTTGGAACCATAGTTTTTACACGTTCTTAACACACAACTTGGCATTTTAGATATATTATTGTCACGCCACCGACACGCTTCGTTTCACTCGCTGCTATTAGCCGACTAAATCAAATTACAACAATTGTCTGAATTAGTCTGCAAAACTGCGCGCGCTAGTGCCTTATCTACTTCTTTATTTATCTATTATCATTGGGCTAAGTAGGTACCTACTAGTAATGTTTGGTCAAAATCAAATTTTACGTCACACCCGGCCATAATGTAAGTTTACCGCACACTACGCGTACAGTGAAGACGTAAAATTGTGTACTCACCATGGGCAGTAAAAAGAAAGTCCTCTATCGCATATTTACAACCCTCGGCTTCGGCTCGGGTCACAAATACCTGCGATTTCAGGTTTTCTTTCTTTTACAGCCCTTGGTAAGTAATGTACTATTTTTTAGCTGACCCTTCTTTTGCATAATTTCCTTTAGAGGTTTAAATTATTAAGTTTGATACGAACAAAGCTGTGAGTTTTAACTAGCATAATAAATCTTTAATGTCGGCTGAAGAATTTACGAACTGACAAGATGTTCATATTTTAAAGAAACTCCCCCAGGCCTTGCTCGACAAATTATTAATTTTACAATTTTAATGCGGGGTTCCAAATTTGACTTTATATCAACTTAGAATTTGGAAATCTTTAGGCAACAATCTCAATGTTGTAAGGAGCATCTACTGAACTTCTGTACCGATAAAAAGTGCTGAGAAGGTACGACGTATCATGTGACTTTAATTAACTCTTTCTTTTATAGTAATTATTTAAAAAATATATTATGTGTTTTGTTTATGTCGAATAATGCTATTCATTCGTCTACTTATTCATTTATTTATTTGATTAAGACGGTTTAAAACGAATTACTTATTACTTATAAATCTTTTGCTTTATAATGTTTGTAAATATGTAAGCACCATGTATCTAATATCATAATTCATTAGTCATTACTTTACTTTAAATTATTTTTACCTATTGTGGTAGGTACCTATAGTAATTTTATTCTAGGTATACCTACATCGTCTTCACATATTGTATACAAAATATTGTTAACTTTTTAAAAGAGTAGGTAAGTGTGGAGGTTCTTGCCCATTCTCCTCCATACGCAACTACGTTTTAGAAGGTACTAGAATAAAAATAAAAAATGTTCTAATTTTTGACGTCAAAAGTGCTTTTTAAGTACCTATTTGAAATAAATGATTTGACTTAGGCTTTGACAATTACAAAAAATTAAAGACATCCACATAAAAGGGAAAATATAAAATCATTAAGTTCAGGTAAGAAGTTAACAACATTTTCAAAAATCCATCTCATAGTACTTCTGAAATGCCAATAAAATCTTCGTATAATTCATCCGCAAAAACAACGTTTATTAGATTAGAAACCAAGACATCATTAAGACGCAGATATATGCCAGTGACCTTGAGTGGTCAGCTTGCGTGTTCTGTACTGAGCTCACGCAACGCGTCGTACACACGGCTATATTTCAAGCTATATTTTCTAGTATAAGCTGATCTCTCATTGTAGGGAAGTCCTATGTAATGATTACCTTATACTGGATTGTATAGCTTTATAATTATGTAGACGTGTGTAAGGTACGTCCAGCCAGTAATAGGACTTGCGCATCCAGGAGCGCTGTCCCAAATAAGACGCATTATTAATTTATTATACATAAAATGATAAAACAAAAGGTATTTTAATAAAACTCGTACACTAAAAGATCAATTATTAAATTGTCTTAAAAAAAAAAGGTTTCAGAAAAATACGCTTGATAGATTTTGCGTGATTCTTAGTTATTTATCCGCGTTAGACATATCTTTACAAATTAATTTCACAATATAATATAAACTTAATCTAAAATATTATACGAGTACCAGTCACATTTTAAGGTTTAGAATGGTTTAGAGAAATTTGAAGGTTTCGTTTATCCTGATGTGTTGGCGACCGTACTGCAAAATAAGGACCTACTATAATTATAATAAATTATATACCTAAGAGCATTAAGACGTGCCTGATATTAATGTATCACTTTAGTGAATTCGCTATTACAGCGTGGCATATTCAAATGAGACCTTTGTATAAAACCAACTGCTGCTTTTTCTACACAAATAAATCAAATTGAAGTGTCTATAATGTGCCAATTATATATTTTGAAACATCCACGCGGGACAACCCTCGGGTAGCAGCTAGTCGATAATAAAAGTAGCCTAAGTTACTCCTTATATAACATCAGCTATCTCCCAGTGAAAGTCTCCCGTCAAAATCGGTCCAGCCGTTTCGGAGATTAGCCGGAACAAACAGATAACAAAAAAAAAACTTTTTTTTTTTTTTGTTTGTTACAAATACCTTATATATGATACCGTGATATGCTTTCATATGCATTTAGTAAAAACCTGTTATTTTGACATTACAAACAGACACTCAATTTTATTTATTTGTATGTAGGTACGTATAGATAAACTAGCGAAAAGCCCCTGCTACGCACGGGTATTACGACTTGCAAAAAATCGAGATTTCTTTATTATAAGAAAGTTTAATATTAATGTATTTATACATATAAACCTTCCGGAATAAATCCTCTAAATGATGTGAAAACTGCATTAGGATGCATATCCTTTACGGCTCTAATAATCCTTCCATATCTTAGGGGCACGTCTTCCCTACCATTATCGTGCCCCCCGGTCTACTCCTTGATATGTAATGGTCACTGTAGCCCCATGAAACATGAGGCTCCAGGGGCTAGTGCGAATCTTTGGGTTCATTCGAGTAATCGAGTCTGGTTTAACCACGCTGGGGTGGGTGCATTTCATTCATACATTCATTCATAAATGATGTGAAAACTGCATCAAAATCCGTTGCGAAGTTTAGTGGAACAACACGGTGACACAGGCAGACACAAAAAGCGACTTCTGTTATTTAGAATATGTACCTATAGATTACAAGTAAATTATGGCAATACGATCGCTCACCGAACCATATGCAGCGGTTATAAATAATCTAATGAGCTCAATTAGCCGCCATCTTTAAAATGCAGTTTAGCGTTTGATCTTGTGCAGTTTACGCTTTTAATTTAGTTGGACATTTTCTATACAAATAAATAAAATTGAAGTGTCTGTTTGTAATATCAAAATAACAGATTTTTACTAAACGCATCTAAAAGTATATATGGTACCTAGACCTACTTCTAAAAAAAACACAATTAAGGCTCCTATAACAGGCGCGGAACAAAGGACCCGCAAGTCGCGCGACGTGCGGTGCCCTTGTGTCGCGTCGCGTGTAGCGCCCGTTTGTATTTATTTTTAACTTAAAAAAAAATCTGTTTGTTCCGATTAATCTCCGAAACGGCGCGGCGGCGGGGCCGATTTTGACGGGAGTTTCACTGGCAGATAGCTGATGTTATAAAGAGTAACTTAGGATACTTTTATTTTAGAAAAAGCCACGCAGGTGAAGCCGCGGGCAGTAGCTAGTAATACCTACATAAAAGTATAAGTAGTAATAAGTAAGTACCTACACGATAACATGTCTGAAGTTGTTAATTTAATAAAGATCTTTAAGTACATACTTCTTTTATAAAGGCTGTTTAACAAAGCCTTTCAGTGATTATAATTTAAAAAAAATATGAAATAGGTACCTACTTAGCGGTATCAAAAATCTACCACAAATTCATATTTTGCTTACATTTTTTTATTTCACGTAATGACTGCTTCGTACACGTCAGTGCATTTTTACACACCACACCAGGATAAAGTATTTAATCCATTTAAAGATAAAAGAAAATTAAAAGGCTCACGTTAAAAATTCTGAATAACAAAGGCTCATATCTGCGGTATCTACACGCGAACAGACAGACAGACGGACAATGAAATTTTGCACAATTATCAAGATTACGATCGCGAACAGATATGAAGCATGCCCTAACTAAGTACGCAGTCAGTTACGTACTTATATGATGATTTACAAGAGAATTGGTTTCATTGAGTGGTTATATTTTCCCGCATCGGCTCCTTTGGGTTAAGTAGGCAGAACGCATCAACGCATTATTATGAGATTTTCATAATTAATGTGTGTTTGAGGACCATTTGTGCGAGTTGCAGCAACATGCCACATTAGTAACAATGACAATTAATGAATTAAGTCAGTTAAGATAGTGATCACAGTATGGAATGGCTTTTGAACAAATCTTTTTGCACGCAAGCGGCTCATTTGGGTTAAATAGGCAGAACGCATCAACGCATAATTATGAGATTTTCATAATTAATGTGTGTTTGAGGACGATTAGTGCGAGTTGCAGCAACATGCCACATTAGTAACAATGACAATTAATGAATTAAGTCAGTTAAGATAGTGATCACAGTATGGAATGGCTTTTAAACAAATCTTTTTGCACGCAAACGGCTCCTTTGTGTTAAATAGGCAGAACGCATCAACGCATTATTATGAGATTTTCATAATTTATGTGTGTTTGATGACGATAAGTGCCAGGAGTTGTAGCAACATGCCACATTAGTAGCAATGACAATTAATGAATTAAGTCAGTTAAGATAGTGATCATAGTATGGAATGGCTTTTAAATAAATCTTTTTGAACGCAAGTGTATTGTACAAAACTGTTACTTTGAAAAAGGAGGTTATGTTTTTTTGTTCATAAACATACTTACAACATTTTGCTGGTTCCTTAGCAATTTAGTAATCAATCTTTAGTCGATTTTCCTGTCTCAAATGTTCAATGTAACAGATTCTGATTACCATTGAGTTTACATGATTAGGGTGTAGGTTGAGGACCCAAATGAAGCAATGGTTAACCGCCTTTAATGTTTGTACAGTGGCGAGCACAACAAGCTACAAGAAACCGTAAAATTTCTCCAAACGATTATAAACTATAGTGTCGATTATTAAGTTCAAAATCGAACGAGAAAATTTTACAGTTTGTGGTAACTTGATGTGCTGGCCACCGCACTTACGACATTTATGCACTGCAAATCATTTATGCTTGTATACCTACAATGAAAGGGTTAGCAGGATCTTGTTGTACAAATATCGCCTAAGGCGGTATTAGCAATCTATTCTCCTAATAAGTGGCCAGCGTATTGGCAGCCGATTCACTCCAGGGATTATCGGTTAGTTCTTGCATCCCTCCAAAAGGCACTCAATAAAACTAACAGGTCAAGACAAAGAAGATATGAGAAAGGCACCACGAGAGACTTGATTAACCCCGCTAGAAATAAACCAAGACATAAAAATATGCAGCAATGCTAAAACAGTACGGTCGTGACTTCTATAAGGAATTCAATTTCTGGGTGGATACGGCTGAAGACAGAGATAAGATAACGAAGGCTGCTAGCGAGATTTACAAGAAAGCTGAAACGGATAGTAACGAGACCTCAGATGAAGACTTTGGAAACAGCAACGTGTAAACGCGTAACACAGCATAGCAGTGACACACAAAAGAGTCGAGAAAGCAGCTGGACCTGGGCCACATGGCGGCGACGTTAAAATAATAATAATATAAACTTTATTTCGGGTGGCATAGACCCATAGAAAACTTAAAATAATACACATTTACCGAGCTACAAGTTTACGTCGCATGGCTCGCCACACCTACACAAGACTTGACCCACTGGTTAAAAGATGCTTCTATAGATAAATATCACCCGTCCCTCCACTATTCCATTGCTTACTCTAGGATGCATATCCGGTATGGTTATAATAATCCTTTCATATCATACGGACACGTCTTCCTTACCATTACCGCGCCCCCCAGTCTACTCCTTGATATGCAATGGTCTCTGTAGCACCATGAAACATGAGGCTCCAGGGGCTAGTGTGAATGTCTGGGTTCATTCGAGCAATCGAGCCACGACAAACCACGCTGGGGTGGGGGGTGTTATTATTTTTGTCGAACCCAGGTAAGCGCTTTACTTTGCGTAAATAATTCCATCATCACTGCTCCCAAAACGGTGAAGGAAAACATCGTGAGGAAACTAGAACCAAAAATTCGAAGACATATGACATCTACCAACCCGCACTAGGCCAGCGAGGTAGATTACAGCCGTCTCCCTCTCGAAGAGAGGAGGCCTGTGTCCCAGCGGTGGGAACATTATAGGCTGTATTTTTATTATGTTTATTTTCATTATGCTGTATTTTGAAGATCAGTTTGCTCAGGAATCGAATTCAAAAACTCACGGTTTGTGATTCCTACCACTATACTTATAAGGTGTTCATTTAATACTTAGTTAATGAAACGTTAATAAAACGCGCTCTATAATTAACTGTATTAGAACATTTTCTTACACATTAAAGGGAAATGGGTGTGAGCTTGCATAATGGTCATTATCGCCACATATGGGCTTTGATTAGCTCACGTTACCTTGTAGTTTAATAGGTTCTAGTGCAAAATAATAATTTTACCTACATTCCGATTTTACTGTGGCAAATAAAATTACTGATACATTAATTTACGCTACAACATTTAGGTCAGTCCATTCTCTACTTACACTTTTTGCCACAATAGCCGGTCAATGCTGGTACTACCCGATTAAATAGTGATAATCGACTCATAATTACATCAATTTATTTAATATTAAACTCTATTGTTTAAAAGATACAGCGTAATTCAAAGTTGTTGAGAATTTTCATAAAAACGCCTTGAGTATCGTGGCGGTGGTCCGATGGGACGCGCGATGCCTGCCTCACAGGGCGTCCGCTGGCTTGTAACTCATATTACATTGTTATTTATTGAAAATTAATTGTGTGAAAACACCACGCGAACTATCTCTCTATCGAACCTACCACGTGGAGAATAATAGCCTCGCAGCTTGCATGCAATGAAAACAATTCAACTTTACAATACTAATCTTACACATCATCGCGTATTGGTTTTCTTATACTAAAAACGTTTAAGAACAACGTAACCTCAAGACATTCTACCACACATTCATCTTCCCCGTAATAACAACCGCCAATTTTATTCTTCCATCCATATAGCGAAATATCGGGGAGATGAGAATCCGATATCCGATTATTCCGCAAATTCCCCGGTTAAGAAAGGCCTTAACACATCAAATCCCTAAATACCAAACTAAACCGATTCCCTAACACCTTAAAGTCCATACTTCAATAAATAACGTTCTGATTTATGAAAATTTATCATACACTTGAGGCTTAATTTTGAAATGATCTCCTCGCGATTCTAAAGGATATGATCCGCGCTTCAATGACAACGGAAATGAGACCTTGTGTTTCATAGAATACATTAAAAACTAGTTTGTGCGATGTTGCGAAGAAGACATTTTTCAATGCATAGTTGGGAAGTGTGTCTGCGTATTGTTTTGATAAGCTGCAGAACGGGTTTGCGAGATTTATTGCTGGTATGATTTAATGCGAATAAACTACTCGCCTTGCGCTCGTTGTATTGATGAATGCTCTATTTTTAGTGCAGTCACCTATATTCTAAGTGATGCTTAAAATATCTATCACATTTTGATAAAGAAAATAAACAAATAATTCTCGATGATAACTTTATGTGCAATACACCGTACTTCATGCGGATTTTCATTTATATTAACAGTTGATCCGCGGTTCCCCTTGCTAGACTAATTTGAATAAAATTAGGTTTCGTGCACTTATTCAGCGCCGCCTTAAGAATGGAAGAGGATAATCGCTGTGTTACATCCGCTGGGGCATGACTCAGTAATTATTGTAAGTCCTCAATTAAATTATAATAGCGGGCTGTGTTGGGCATACGTTATTTGTAGATTGGCAGCCCTGTCGCTCGGGGGCCAATGGGAACGTTGTAATGCGGCGCCTGCGCATGATCGCCCGCTGAGCTTTACAGTTCAAACAACATAAGAAATATTGTACGAGGAAATAATTTGCTTATTTTTGCTTATGAGACTATCTCAACAAGGTAAGTAGGGATTTAAAAAATTACGTGATCAAAGTGCATATCGACTGGTGTAAATTGGCGCTAACATAAATAGTTATTTGCGGATAGCTTTGGGTTATGACTGTCATGAAGAAAGATTCAATTTGAAAATTGCATACCCAAATATGATTCACAAAACTCGATTACCAAAAACGACGTAAACAATTTAGGTTACCGTAGCACCGGATCAAATCTATTACCGTATGCCAGTATTGACGAATCAAGGAGCGAATGTTAGAATTGCTAGCAAATTGTTCGATCTACATTGGTCGATAATAAATCATGTTCAGTTAGTGTATATTTGCGTGTCGCAACTGTTAAATTTATTGCGATGACAAGGTTGGACTTAGCAACGGTAGGTACATGAAGTGCTCAAGGCCTTCCGCTTAGTTTTAAGGCTCGCTCAATGTTACGTTCAAAAGTAATTTGGATTATCCATATTAATTTGGCCAGCTGTGTAATACGGCCTCGTGGGATATAAAACTTGACCAGCTTTATGAACATTTATTTATGTAAGGTTAGGTCTACGGTATTCTGTCATAGGTAGGCAGACAGGTATATAAGGTGTATCTATTCATACACGAAATATTTTAAGGGGAACATCTATAGGTGGTAAAAAAGCCATAGCAGCGAAAAAAATATTTATCTAAGTGTTTTATATTTTTACATAATTATTATAATTTTAAAATTGCTTGAGACATTTTGCAAAGGAGGTGCATTTTCCAAATTTTACTTATTCTATGAATGACCCAACTCGCCAACCTGCCTGCCAAGCGTGGCGATTATGGCGAATCCCCCCCTTTTGGGGGAGGCCTATATCCAGCAGTGGACGTCTTAAATTTCGGCTGAAATGATGATGATGATGATGAATGACCCGCCCGGACGCAGCGACGATGGCGACACGAATGAATTTTGCTAATTACGTGCGGTGAATTTTGATAATTAATCATCATATCAAGTAATTTTAAATAATTTAATTTTTTAAATAATATACTCAGATTTAAAACAAAAATCGTTTCCATGGCTTCTTTACCATCTATAGGTGTATCTCAAAAAATATTTCGTGTTTGAATAGATACACCCTATAGACATCTGCTAGATGATTCTGTAAAATCTCACCGCGAAAATGTAGGTGAAGTGAGCTGCCAATCCCTAGCATCAGAAGGAATGACATCTCACCTCACCTTAGTTTTCACGGTGAGACGTTTACAGAATCTTCCGGCTGAACTTATGAAAACTTCGTACCTCTATCTACCGACTGTTTTAATGCTGTGCGGCGTACGAAAGCGGCCTCGCTGCTAATCAGACTCCGTGGCAGCCCCAACAGCATTCTGAGTGCCATAGTCGGGAGGCATGACAGCCCGTTGGTGAGGTCACTAGTCACCTGTACGCTGTCTTTGTTTTTAGTTAAATACAAACATAGGTTAAGAATATTGTTACTAACATAATGGATCTTGGTTATCTGAATAAAAGTATTTATTATTATTATTTCATAAATGTGCATCAAAACGATACTAAATCCATACTAATATTATAAAGCAGCTTCTGCCCGCGACTTCGCGTGAAATTTCTTGTTCCCCCGTTCTCCAATCCGTTCTCGAGATATCATCAAAAAAGCCGTTCTTTACAAAATGCACAAGAAAGTGAATTTTATACATATTTTTTTTTTTCGTACATTTTTGTCATTTTATAATAGTTATTCTGCTATTCGGGGCGGAGACAAATCCAACAAATCGAAGATCATAAAAATCGGTCCAGCCGTTCTTGAGTTATAATAGTACATTACTTACCAAGGGCTGTAAAAGAAAGAAAACCCGAAATCGCAGGTATTTATGACCCGAGCCGTAGGCGAGGGTTGTAAATATGCGATAGAGGGCTTCCTTTTTTACTGCCCGTGGTGAGTACACAATTTTACGTCTTCACCTGGCCACAATGCGAATTTAACTGTACGCGTAGCGTTCGGTAAAACTCACATTATGGCCAGGTGTGACGTAAATTGTGTAAATAGCCAGACTTTGTTTTGTATATTTATTTATTTAACACATTCTCACACAGATGTACAGAGGCGGACTTAATGCCATAGGTATATTAAGATGGGAAAGGAATTCAGTCTGTCTGTTACGTTTTCACGCCTAAACAGCTGAACCGATCGTCATGAAATTTGGCAGAGATAGAGCCTTGGATATGGAGGACATAATATAGGCTACTTTACGCGATAACCGACATCCACGCGGGCGGAACCGCGGGCAAAAGCTAGTATTTTATAAAAGATCTGACACCCGACAAAAAAAATGGTTTAATTTAGGAATAAAATAAAATAAGTTAGTGCTAAAGTATAAGCTATAACCACGATATTAGTTACTCTAGTAGATTCACTTATAGGTATACTTCATATCCTGACATGATTACCTTAACAAAAGTCTCGTTAATCTTTCTACATGTACTACCATCAGCTCTCATCAATTACCAACCAGCTTGGTTCCTACTCGTCATGAATTTTAAACCGTACACCTGTATAAAGCTAGTAAAAATGTCCCACTAAAGATACCAGTTCGCAGTATATGTAAGCTACAATTATAATGGTGGTTGTAAATCAACCACGGGAAATGCCATAGCAATTACTGATCGATCGGCTGTTAGATTCTCGTGTTTGTGAATGGAAAAATAGAATTCCTTTGGCATTTTTGCCGTGATTGTTTTTGCATTTAATTTTGTAAAAGGAATCTACGATATCTACATATATCTATACTTATACATATTATAAATAAAAATCGCTTTTCGTGTTTGTCTGTGTGATTGGGATGTTCTTCTAAACTATATAACGGATTTTGATACCGTTTTCACTATATTTTTGGGAATTTCTATGTCTACTTGTATAGTAAATTATAGATATAGTATATTATAGAATAAATTAGTTTAATACACTAACATGAAACTTAGATTTAATAAATTACGATATTTTGTCCGTTCGTAAAAACCATGTTACAAAAAGTGTTTTTCTTAGAATTCACCTCGCTTTTTTGTTAACATCCTTTGTCTGGCACCATTTTCTACTAAATAAACCTCGATACTTGAAGATAAAATATAATAACTCACGATAATAACCCTTTAACCGACGTTATATTAGCCGTTTTGGGCACCTCGCTCGGTGGTATAGTCCCGATACACGCTACGTGAGTGATAACTCTATCTATTTGATACATTACCATCAAAATAATAATGGAAGTCCATTTGTTGGACAGAAATAGGTTTCGCGATTTAAGATCAAAGAGTAGTGGCAGTAAATGGTCAAGGCATCAGTTTTCAAATTGCATCTAAAACAAATTGAGTATCTCAACCCTAAATCTATGATAAGAAAATCATTTTGATGAAATTGTATTATCAATAAATGCAACTTTATTGTCTGTATTAAGAAGGGGCACAACCTCCATACAACCGGATTCCTATCGGCTCCCCTTCAGACAGCAACTCTTCAAACACCTGTGTGTGTATCACATCACATTACAGATAATTACATAATACCAGTTTTATAACATTATACGATTAATAACATTACAAAAATGCCAATTTTATTTTTGATTAAACAAAGAGTGCCGACCATAGCTGGCGTTAAATTTAGAAAAGTAAAGGAATGATTAAAATTGTTGAGTTAATTAATTTTGATGCTATCTACAGGTTATGAGAATTAAACTATTATTTCTTCGGCTTCCCTCTAATAAAAATTATAGCTTCGCCACTGCGATTCGGTATCTAAATCATTTCTACAGCTTAACTATTTTTCACTATAGGTAGTCATTCCGAATTTCCATTTTCATGGCTAAAGTGAACATTTTCAAACATAAAAAAACAATCCTAATTGATAAAAACTACGAGGTATTACACCGGTGACGCATGACACGTTGGACGGTACTGCTTTTACACACGCACCCCTGTATAAAGACATAAACATCGACCCTCACTATCTAAACGAACGTAAAATTTGGTAAAATATTCATCCTCTTCTATGACCCAGGCTGAATGGCTTTACTTCCTTTGCCTGGGTGACGAAGGCAAACTGTGGGCCGCCATGATGGTTTTATTCGTTTTCATGACAATATTTAGAAGATTGGCTAAATGCACAATATGTGCGAAGCCAGAAGAAAAAAAAATGTTTTTGAAGAGTAGACTGATTGACATGATTTACCATACATTTTTCGTTATTCTATTGATTGAGTATTCATTCAATACGTAAAATGGATGTTGATATGCAAGCAACAGGTGCTGTTTAGTTCAGTGGACATTAAATTGGACGTAGTTTAGCAGAAAGGAGTCTACCCACATTATGGTCAAAAATTAATTGTATGAGCCAAAGAGGTCCTAACGGTTGGTTTTTTCACTCAGCAAAAAAGATCCGCGACACTACAAAGAAAAGGTTGATTTTCTAATGATGGGCACCAACCCACATGAAGGTGGGTACATTCCGTTAACCGTTAAGACCTCTTTGGTATAATAAGCAACAAATTTTTGACCATAATGTAATTTTGGTTGGTGGTAGGGCTTGTTCTAAGTCCGCCTGGCTAGCTACCACCATCTATTCTAAGTCTATCGCCGAAACAATTTGTTGTGTTTCGGCAGTTCCTCTGTGGTTGAGGATTCCGGGTGAAGCTCGCTTCCATTTTCGGCCTTATCATCACCTACCATCAGGTGAGATGAAGGCCATGAGCTTACCCCATTGAATGTAAAAAAAAAATGGGTTTAGTCCTTTCTGCTAAACTACGTCCAATTATCTGTCAATTTACATAAAACAATGAAACACGTAAATGAAGCCTTCTGCAGACAAAGTTTTAAGAACCTGAAATGTCTTTGTAATTAAGTACAACAATTTTCTGACTACAGGTGTGAAATAATCGCGTGTAGGAGGCATCTTTTGACAACCATATAAGAAACTTGAATATAAATGAAAACAGGTGAATATTCAATTATTATTTCCATGCCAAACGTTAGCTGGCAATAGAAAAAAGTAATTCGAATTCTACTAATCAAGTTTCGAATCACGTCCTATTTGTTGTAAGAAATGATAGTTACAAATCAACAGATTGAAAAAAAAAAAAAAATATAACTCCTGGCTGTATATTTTTTTGTGAAAGATCTACAATCAACATTATGAACTAATTGCTTGTTTGCAATCATGACTCGCTTAATTGATTTTAATTTAAGAACTGCTTGTATTGCATAAATGTAGTTCACAATATTCTAGTTTTAAGTTATCTTGCTGCGCCCTAACGGGGTCATGTACTCATTAGTTTTAAGCAAAGCCTGTAACTGTGTGTGGGCACGTTCCTGTAGGGCTCGTCACCAGACTTGGACACCCTTCCACCGTTATAAGAAATGAATTCCCAAAACTAAACTTCCTTGTTCCGACTTAGAAAGCTAGGGAACAAGGAGGGGTTCAAGGTGATGTTAATATTGGGAATTCACAGTTAGTAAACATACGTATTATAATTATTAATATATGAAGCTAAGAAGTACATTGTGCAATAAATGAATAAATAAATAAATAAATGTCAATTCTGCTTGATTGGAATGAATTTTTAAATGATATGTTGACTATTATTATATATTTTATTTTACAATTAGGTGACATATTATTACGGACCTTTTATAGCAATTTGTTTATATTTTATTTATATTCATATTTGACATTCAATTTTTACTATTGAGTATTCACAGAAAATTATATGAAATATTATTCTTTTTTATGCAATATTTTTAGATAATTGGATGTCATAAATCACTGATCTTGATATTTTTATATTAATTTGTTTTTACCGTTTTTCCTTTTAATTTGATTTATTGTTTTATTAATTATTTTAAATTGAATGTGGATTATTATTGTGTTGAATTTGTTATTTTAATTATCATTGACATGATTGTTATATTTGGATGGTACTGTTTTATTTTACAAAATTTCTACACAATGTATATTGTTCCGAAATAAATGACTTATGACTTATTAGATGTTAACAGTTGAGTGTCGAAACTTATGATCATAAAACGGATTTTTATTAACAGTGTAATATCAAAATATAGGTTGATGTATTTTTCTTATTCAATCAATTGATGATCCATACTAATATTATAAATGTGAAAGTAACTCTATCTGTCTGTCTGTCTATCTGTCTGTCTGTCTGTATGTTACGTTTTCGAATCTAAGCCGCTGAACCGATCGTCATGAAATTTGGCAGAGATATAGCCTGGAATATGGAGAAGGACATAGGCTACTTTTTTACGCGATAACCGACATCCACGCGGGCGGAGCCGCGGGAAAAGCTAGTACATAATAATAAATTGAATCGTGAAAAAAAAAAAAACAAAGAATATTTACTCCAGTTTTCTCTTCAATACTAAATTCAATAAAGGTTCTCTTAATCTTATTAGATCTAAATAAAACACAAGAGCACTAAAATATTTATTGAAGAATATGTAGACATAGTAACATAAACACAGTCTTAGTTATAATGTAAGCAACACATTATAATGTTATTGCTAAATCTAAAAATATATATCTCTAGCATGTATACATTACACAGATTTTATTGCCTTTTATTACACTAGGTAATTACATTGGATTGCTTACAACTTAATTTTCAGTTTGGAAATAAAATTTATAATTACTTTGAGTTATGACTTGTGAACCGGTTATTTTTATAATTATTGTATTACATTTTTTATCTGAAATTATTCAATATACTGAAGTATAATACACAACATGTCACTCATTTACAATTTATTTAATCTCATGTCAGGTGTAACTCAGTAAGTATATGTAAGAAATCGAGAAGCATTGTAGTCTTTTGTTACAGAACATCGGGTGAATTTTTCACAATGTTTGTATTTTTAACATCAAACAATAAGCGTGGCAGTGTCTCGTGGCCTGTGGGAAACTCAACAACTGCCGTGAAACATGTTTCATATTATCTTTCTCCGTCTAGACACATTTAATATTGAGTATTAGTGTCTCCCTCGAACAGGAAATGTTACAATAACCCGGTCCATATAAATAATTGACTTTTTTTCTTACAAAAATTGTGTAAGAGCAATTATTACAAACAATAAGTGTAATTGTGTCATAAGTGTAATTAGTGTCAAAAGATTGATATGCAGATTTAATAATTATTGTTTTTTAGGGTTCCGTGCCTCATAGGTAAGGAAAAACCGGCTAAGTGCGAATCGGACTCGTGCACGAAGGGTTCCGTACCATTATCTATAAAAACGGCAAAAAAATCATGTCAATTATATACTTAAATATTTGTTTTATTTTAATTATTTATTTTTAAAGTGAATATATAACGAAATATTCTGTGAATATTTCAAGCGTCTACATGTTGCCGTTATCAATATCGAGCAAAAACAAGCAAAAAAATCTCGTTTGTTGTATGGATGCCCCCTTTAATATTGATTTTATTCTGTTTTTTAGTATTTGTTGTCATAGCGGCAACAGAAATACATCATCTGTGAAAATTTCAACTGTCTAACTATCACGGTTCATGAGATACAGCCTGGTGACAGACGGACGGATGGACAGCGGAGTCCTAGTAATATTATATAGGTGATACAATTTGCTCCGAATCGACTGGGCCGATTAAATTGAAATTAGGTACACATAATGAACTTCTGTAACCCAAACATGGAAGTATAACGTAAATAAATTAATTTTGATTATGGGATACTTTTGGGGGGCAAACTATAAATTTTATTTAAAAAAAGTTTTGCAAACTGTACCGTGTGACATATCCACTGAAAGCGCTTATTGTAAGGATTTCAGTTTATTATTTAAAAATGATATATAATACCTACTTTTAAAGTTATTTAAAAAAATTGACCTTGATTCCTTATCTCCGAATCTACAGAGACTAAAATTTTGAAAAAAAAAATATTTAACTGATAATAATTATTTACTATAGATTACAGTAAAACCTAAATGAAGTCTTAAAATGAAATGGTAAATCTCTCAAAATTTTGGTTACGCTTATACTAAACTTACAGTTGCAGTTGGAATGTATGGTAGAACTTATTTTTCAACTAAAATGTTAAATTTGTTCTTGGGATAAATAAACCACAAATACGGCTGCCTTCATTATGGGTGGCCCGACACACACTTGGCCGATTTTTTTTTTACAGACTTACAAATCAATACTTAAGTCACGTTAGCGAATAATTTATTACTTATAGTATGACGCAAAGAAAAGAATAAAAATGCCAATTACATAAATGACTAAAAATTAAATATAGAAACAAAAAATCTAATCATAGAACAATACAAGAAAACATTCTAAATTAGTATCTAAATGTACAACTTATAAATGATAATCAGAAGTTTAAATTTAAATTTCAAATGCGTTTATATCGCTTAAATTGTCATAATCAATCATGCGGCAGTCGACACTAGGGTGACAATAAACAATAGTTTTAACATAGTGGCCGAATGCACCCGGACGTTATGCTGTGAGCAGTAGGAGAGTTGTAAACAGAATGTAGCCAGCCCGCTATTACTCATGGATGCTAGGGTCGCCACGCGGGACGGAGAAAAACAGAGCGAGGAAAATCGTTGTGATTTTCTCTTTCATTATTTCCTGCTAGCAGCATGAATTTACAAGTTATCGAATCCCCTTCAAAAATGAGATCATTCAAAACAGTTTATATTTTTTTTTACAAGTTTAATAATAGTACATTGTGATACAAGGGTGGGAAGTAGGTTATTGCAAACGAGCTGTCATTAACAAGCCCGTGCCGAAGGCGAGGGTTTTTAATGACACGAGTTTGCAATAACCTACACACCCGTGTATCACACGACGTTTTTCAATACAGTTGTGGGAAATAGTAATGGGGAATAGTAAAAAAAAGATCAATTTATCACACAAATTAAAATTTTCAGAAAATGGCGCGTTTTTTGCAACTGGACATATTTTCTTTCACAACGAAAACCGCCTATACAGCCTATTCGATTTTTGACAAATTATGATGTGAAAATAATTAAATTAAAACTGGTAATTAAATATATTAAACAACCATTTAAAAGACTTTTAAGAATTCAATGCTAAGACGTACGGACTCGTTCATTTTTCCTCGTATAAAATCTATCCCATTTTATTCTATGTATGAAAACTCCTTGCTACTAAACTTTTTAAATTGACTTATAAATTTAAAACTAAACTGCAAAACAAAATGATCGAGCTCGTAAACAAAAGTCACGACCGCGTAACAGAAAGATGCCCATGTAAAAGATTTCATTTTCGAATCATAATTATAGCCTCTGAAAGTACACCATGTTTAACAACTGTATTGAAAAACATTATTTTTTAGTTAACAAAACTTTTGAAATGTATGACGTTAAATTAAAAATTAAAAGCCAAATGTAGAGGAACTTTTACATCCCTAAATTGCGGTATCCGAGCTACGAATGCTGTAGCAGAATCAGTAGGATCCCATCTTAAAATTATACGTAACAATACAGTCTGCTCACAAAAACGTCTAATTTCATACCTGACGTAAGTATTTTATTATAAACAAGTACCATCGGCTACCTAGAGCAGAGTAGTTACTAGTTAATTAAGACCAGTTATTTTGTTTAATTGTATTGTAATTTAAGTTCCACGCATTAAGAAATTAAGATCGCAATCTCGGAGCTATAATACAAAATTATTACGTCACCGTTTATTGTGTTCGTGTCATAGAAAGCAACCAGAATTTTACTTAAAAGTGGGAAAATTTTATTTGACTTCTTCAATATATTCAACTAAGCACATTGCAGTTTTATGTTAGTTTTCATAGATGCAAGAAAATCGTGACAACACTGTATAATTTTCAATCAAACAAACCACCTAATTGAAACTGTTGTCACACGATGAAAAACAGCACAATTACTAGAAACATGAAACCACTTTTTCTTCACACACAACACATTGTTCTAATTACGTGTTCTACACTAGATGTTTTTCTTTTACTATGTTTATGTTTATATGTTTATAAACAGCCAGTGTCAAGGTGTTTCATGATAAAATATCGCGCACTAATTCGTCATATCCCATAATCTGCTGCTCACGTGGGTAATTTTTATTGGGGCCTTGAACTTGTACACAATTTGGACGGTCGATATTACGACGGCCGCTTTGCCACCGCGGAGATGAGTCGTAGTTACATTTATGTGGAGTGATATCATTCTTATAGTGGCACTATTAAATGATATACTCGTATGGATTGAGAGAAGACTTTTGGGGTTTCTTATGTCAGTGGATTTTTATACCTATGTATCTTTTATTAATGTCACTTTTACAAGGCTAAGAAGTTGGCGTTTTAGTAAAAGACTGTTTAGAAAAATCTACAAGTTGCCATGTTGTCTTAGGTAATTCTGCGCGTATAAATAAATAACTCTGTACTGAGCAGTTATCGCCTTAAAATATGTCTGAGAATGTTAAAATCGTTTTCTGCACGTAAATTAATAATTCAACAGGCTATATGTATATCAGTGACAATAACTGCTTAATTACTGTGTAATAGAGCGGAAAGGCGGAATTTTGAATAATTGATCAAGAAAAACTGCATTGCTACCTTTAGTGCGACGCGCGACGCCGTCACTTAAGAGGGTTGTCACCGGTCCACTAGCGCCACTCCTTTAAAAACATATATATGTATCTCGTGACTGAGAAGGAATTATTAAAAACGGAATAATCAACTATCTCGGTGTGTCTAGAATTTTTCTAATATTTTTTATAAAGTTTCATATTGAGACACGAAGCAACAAAGGACGATCTAGAGGAATGTGGCCGTTTTTATTTAGATCGAATTTTGTTGCTTCGTGTCTCAATATGAAACATTAAAAAAGGTATTAGAAAATTCTAGACACACTTACCGAGATAATTGATAGAGCCGTTTTTCATAATTCCTTCTCAGTCACGAGATACATGTTTTTAAAGGAGTGGCGCTAGTGGACCGGTGACAACGCTCTTTAGGGAGAAGCGTCACGGTAGCCCACGAAATTTAAATTTTCTTACGTTTTTTGCAATTTACAGGTCAGTATCAGGTTGTATTTTGATCTAAATATAATACTGATTTATATTTCGCTAAATATAAATCAGTAATACAACTCCTTAAGTTCGTATAAGTAATCTGGGGGCCAAGTCTACTAATGTAAAAACGTTGCAATGGTCTCTTCATTGTGAGTTTTTGACAGATTTGCCATACAAACACTGTCAAATACTCACAATGGCGAGACCATTCTGACACTATTGTAATAGCAGACTTGAGGCCCTGATTGAATGACTATTTAATGAAATCATGGCTTTTGGGATTGTACTCACTTAAGGAGTTGTATTACTGATTCTAATGATTATAATTCTGTAAATACATATTTGTTACGGTCGCTCATCATATTTAGATCAACATACAACCTGATACTGACCTGAGTGCAAATTACAAAAAACGTAAGAAAATTTGAATTTCGCGGCCCACCCTGACGCTTCCCCCTTAAGTGTTTTTTTTTTTAAGGTACGCTTCTTATTTCTTTTGTAAATGGAATGATTGGATTTTCGTGTAACAATATAATGACGGATAATCAGCTGTTGTGCAAGCAGTACGGTATCGAAGCCCTCGGGACCTAACGGGCGCAGTCTAAAGCTTTCTCACAGCTCAGCTATACCCGACTGACAAACTATTATATTTACTCACATTATCAGATCTGTTCAAAACAATAAACTGCTAGTATAATCTGTTCAATTTACATATCGACGGTTGAAAGGCAATATTGACCAAACGACATGTTGGCAATTTTACACTAGAGCATCTTAAAGTATTTTTTTCCAAAAAAGAAGACTTTAAAATGGAGCATTTTATATTTTATATTTTTAGTGTGTACTCTAGTAGAGTATACACAAAAAAAAAAACATTTTAAAGGTATCTTAATTGGAAAAAAAAAAACTTTAAGATGCTCTAGTGTAAAGTTCGAAACATGTTTAGTCAATATTGCCTTTCAAGCGTCGATATGTAATTACAAATTTTATTACACCTATAAAGTTTTAAGAAGTTGATTATAAAACTATTTCAAAATAGTGTTTCCGTGCGAATGGAATGAGCCTAATAAAATTTGGTAACTATTCTTAAAAAATGATAATATTAAAGATAATATCTATGACGTAATTAACGCTGTATCTACATGGTAACGAGGGGCTATTAAAGCCCATGCGTGACACCATACAAGTTGCAAACAATAGTAAAAACTTATTACGTCCTAAGCAGGAATTAATAGCTCACAGCCGTGGAACAGAAAGGTATGGATTTTTTAACCTTCAAAAAACTACTGCCGAGTCAGACACATAAATCAATGTTTTTGCCAACCGACATTGCTTGCGGTTTGAAATGTAATATCAAAAATTTATTAATTTATGTGTGTACCTACTACCTCACGATTTTATCTCTTATGTTCTGGGGAAAACTCCTCGAATCTATGAACACTTGGTAACTCGAGAAAAAATATTGTAGGAGGTACCTAACAGGTTGTTAACGGACCAACTACTTCATAGCCAATTTAGCTCTATGCATTTATCCGATCAATCAAAAACCTAATCAGCTATCAAGTTCTATTTTCCTACGCATTCATCTACATAAAAGGTGTTGTCAATTTCGACAAAAAATCTCAAAATAATTTTCGATCGAGTATACGGTAAAACCTGCCTCTGCCTCCACAATGGCAAATTACTGATCTTTGACATCGGCAGGAACAATGGGAGACGCAACCGATTTATGATGTGGCGGGACTGTCGCAGATTCAATAATCTTGCGCGCACGCACCGCGCGGCCCACGATCATGTGACGTACCAAGTAATGTACGGGTAATTTATTATAATTTGCATGCGGGTTAAATACAGGTTGGTCGGTTAAAATTACTAGCAGTTTAAGGTTAGCTAGGGTTTTGACGATCAAGGTCGAGAAATTGCTTTGATTACCTCCACGAGATGGTAAAGACTTCGGCCTGATACGGTGATTAAAGAATTAAGTAAGCTAAGCTGGGCTGGGATGAGCTTTTTTTTTGTACTGTAGGCTGCACTTTATTGGTAACACTTTGACATTGAGCTCACCTAGCGTAGTACGGAATTTCAATAGTTTATGAGGCCAGCTTATACTGGTACTATTACCACAAACGTGTAGCCTACCGTACTAATTTCGTGAATTATGATGACTTATTTCCCGGAAAATTCAGCACCTCGTCTATTCATCGTTTCCACATGTAAAAAATACATACGCATCATAAATCGCTGGCACATAAAGTGACGTAACACAAACGCTTATTAAGTAATACGATTCCTGTAATTGCATTTCATAAATGTAGGTAACTCGGTAACTGTGGAGCTCTGAGATTTTTCCCGACATCTACTTAATTAGAGGTTTAATTATCTCTGATGGTATCTAGAGACATGTATCTACAAACAGGATGTCTAACAATA
Organism: Dryobota labecula; assembly: GCA_947523025.1. Classification (NCBI taxonomy): domain Eukaryota; kingdom Metazoa; phylum Arthropoda; class Insecta; order Lepidoptera; family Noctuidae; genus Dryobota; species Dryobota labecula. The sequence continues at coordinate 16,769,316 of OX383293.1, read as the reverse complement.
TTTGTCATTTAAGTGGATGCTCTATTATTTTACTTTTATGATGTTAAGATATAAAAATTAACGAATAGTAGGTCCAGTGAGCGCCTTAATGTTTTCCGGTTTCGTCGTGAGAGTCGGTACAATGTCGCCGCCATCCAAGTTCTAACAGTTAGCTTCTTTATTACTGTACACATAACTATTTAAACACCCTGTAATTAATCTGATTTATGTTTAAATTAAGAATGTAAGAGCTTCATTATATATATTTTTTTGTTTTCGTAAACAAACTTGGTTGCTTGTAATTAAATAATTAAAGTAATTGTTTTTTTTTTTTTTTTGCGGCATGTTGCTTTTGAGCGCGTTCGTTATTTATTTCTGTTACTAAAATATTGGTATGCGATTCAATAAATTACACAGTTCTGCAATAAAACCGATTAGTTTATAAAAAAAATATATAGGAGTTTTTTTTTTATCAGAATTAAAAATATATTTTGTTGTTAGTTTTTATTACAGTGTGTACAATCTATGAAATTACGGCGAAGTAACAAAATAACAGGGGTCAGTGGAGGAAGCTCGGCGGAAACGTAACGAAATATAGAGAGGATGGCGTGAGATTTACACACCCTGTATCCAGTGGTTTACAAGTGTGCTGTTTTATGAGACGCCTAATAGATGTTTCTTTGGACAAGTTGGCAAAACGATGAGGAAAAGTGATATCAAGGAATTTATCGAAGTAAATAGGTAGATGATCATAAATTAAGCATTTAAGGTTTGATTGGTAGAAGTGAAAATGACTAAGAGAGAGAGAATTTATTATAGATAGAGTTCATTTTCCTCGAACGTTGAGAACTTGTTTGGGTGACAACAATTGAAAAAAAAAAAAAAAAAAAAAAACGCACCAAATGAAGCGCACCAAAAGTTTAAAAAGTTTCAAGTACTTTTGGTGCGGTCATTTGGTGCGTTTCAAAATTTGTGCTCTTCGAGAAATATCCCCGAAAATTTCCCGAGAATAATACTATATGTATGTTTTCATTCACCCTTCATTCGCTTTTTGACTCAAAAAACAAGAACCACAACGCAATAAGACGCCTTGTCATTTTAAAATATAACGGTCACACGATTCCACGAACCGTTTTATTGTTAACCTTAACAAAATAATAGTTTTTAAGGATCCCATTCATTAACAACAATCACCTGTGACCATAAAAATTATGCAACGTTTTTTGAACCAATAAGTCATAAAACAGTTGTAACTCAACGGTAAATGAAACAATAGTTCAGTACCTGCTGGACCGTTTTAGAGTTCAAGAATTTATATGGTTTAACAACTCTATTGCACAAGGTGGACATGAAAAGAACAAGATTTTTAAGAAAAAAAAATGATACTGGAGCAGATGTTTTACAAAAAATAATTACTATCTCAAAGTAAATCGTCCAATAACTTAACTTAATTTTCCCCTACACTTAATTGCGAGCGGTATCATCCTGTTTACGTCTTAACGATAAATTTTTCCACCCCAAATTTTCTCACCTAGCGAGTTTACTATAGAGGATTGCTTGAAGCCCTAATCCGACCAGCTGTAGTGACGTAATCAAACAGCTGATGCTATAAAATACGTTGTAAACAGAACCGCAATAAAAAGGGACCGAGAGACGGCGACACACGCACGGAGCGACTAACGCACACTGAACCTACCGTAGGTACTTATATTTCGAAATTCGAACATTGTAATTTTTGGTACAGGAAAATCCAAATTCTTTTTTCAAAAAAATTTAGTAACTGTAGCAGTTATTAAGTAATTATTATAGCTAGGAGTGCCAACACTACCAATCGTTAGCATTACTAGCAACAAGAAGCAAATACTTGGTAACTCCCAGAAACAAAATGTAACACAGCGATTCGCGTGTGAATAATTCATCATAAAATGATTTATGACACGATATAAATCTTTTATGGCAGAACAAAATACGGAATAACGTACAAAGTAGGTTCCTATTTATAGAATCGGCTCTGTTACTGACCGTGAATACACCCTACATTCGTTTGACGTTCAAAAGTGCCTTTTACGTGCCTATTTGAAACAAATAATTTGACTTTGGCTTTGATTCTTTTTAGGGTTTCGTACCCAAAGGGTAAAACGGGACCCTATTACTAAGACTCCGCTGTCCGTCTGTCACCAGGCTGTATCTCATGAACCGTGATAGTTAGACAGTTGAAATTTTCACAGATGAAGTATTTCTGTTGCCGCTATAACAAAAAATACAAAAAAACAGAATAAAATTAATATTAAAGGGGCCACCCATACAACAAACGTGATTTTTTTGCTCGTTTTTGCTCGATATTGATAACCGCAACATGTAGACGCTTGAAATATTCACAGAATATTTAGTTATATATTCACTTAAAAAAAATTAGTTACCTGTAAAGTTGGTTTACGGACGATAGTTTAACGTGACAACGTCATAACAAAACGTTGATGCGGCGCAAGCGTACAATGAACGTAACGGGACAATGAGCATAACGGGACAATGAGCGTAACGGGACAATGAGCGTAACGGGACAATGAGTCATCCTTTTTCGTGCATGCAGCCGGCGTTCATCGATTTAGTAGACGTTGTCACGTCAAAATAAATAATTAAATTAAAATTAAACAAATTTTTAAGGGGGGCTCCCATACAACAGACATGATTTTTTTGCCGTTTTTATAGATAATATAGTATAGTAATAATATAGTAACTAGCTTTTGCCCGCGGCTCTGCCCGCGTGGATGTCGGCTATCGCGTAAAAAAGTAGCCTATGTCCTTCTCCATATTCCAGGCTATATTTCTGCCAAATTTCATGACGATCGGGTCAGCGGTTTATGCGTGATAACGTAACATACAGACATACAGACAGACAGACAGACAGAGTTACTTTCACATTTATAATATTAGCATGGATGCTACGGAACCCTTCGTGCGCGAGTCCGACTCGCACTTGGCCGGTTTTTTAAGACATCTAGGTAGGTAATGTCTTAAAAATATCTTTCTTTTCTTTATTGGTTCTTTATGAACGCACCTTAATTCTAAATTGGCATTTCAATTAAAAAGTGTAACAATTTGTCGAAACGTAAAAAAAATCGGTTGAAGTCGCGATATCGCTCCGCCTCGATGGCCGGTGGAGCTAAAAGCTAACCCATAAAATTCTCTTGGTTACTGCGTTCGGCTCACAATGTGACGTTTTATACAGACTCGGGCAGGTGTGAACATTATCTTAATTCAAGTGCTACCGAACCGATCGAGGTGTGCTCCGAACTTAACGTACCAAATTGAAAGGAAGATTTTTTTAAAGGAACCGATATTTTGCGGGATTTTTAAGGAAATTTGTGCCTGGGAACAAGGAAATTTGCATACAGTGTAATTTGTAACAGTCGTTATTGTGGTTGGTATGCAAAAAAAAAGATGCAGCCGTTTACATCAGACGTTCACTTGTGTTTATTACGTTTTAATTAGTTATAGTTATCTAAATGGGGAATATAATATAAGGTGTATCTTTTCATACACGAAATATTTTAAGAGAAACATCTATCTACATCTCAGAATAAAGTACTCAGGGATGTTGTTAATGCACCACGGTACATTAGAAATGACAACCTCCACCGTGACCTTAAAATGGAACTCGTCACCACCATCACCCAAAAATTTGCTGAAGCCCACGAACACAGACTTCACCGACATGTGAATGTCGAGGCAATTCAGCTGCTAGACAACACGGACATAGTACGTAGGCTAAAGAGAACTAAACCTTTTGAGTTAGTGTAGTATATAAATAGTGAATGTAATAGTAACAATGCTGTGCTATACGTCATGTAACACATGAACAAAGTGTTTTTATTAATTATCAAACTCTAAGAAAGTGCTATGTAAAAGTGCAAATTGACACTATTCTTAGTTATGTAATCTATCAAGTAAAATAATAGGTTAAGAGTTAAATTGCTTATTGGTCTATTAGGCTAGATCGTAATAAATAATTAAGTACGTTAGTTCTTATTATAATAATAATACTAATACCAGCCTATAACTGTCCCACTGCTGGGCAAAGGCCTCTTCTCATACAGAGAAGGCACGAGCATTGATCACCACGCTTGCTCAAGACGGGTTGGCGATTTCAGACTTATATTAACTATAAGTCCAGGTTTCCTCACGATGTTTTTCCTTCACCGATGTCAGTAATGTCCAAGATAAACTCAGAAAGTACATATGAATTGAAAAAGTCACATTGGTACTTGCCCAGATTTGAACCCACAACCTCATGCATGAGAGGCGAGGCCTTAACCAACGGGCCATCATGACACTTCGTTCACTTAGTTCTTATTAATAAAGGAGAAAAAAAAGAGAAACATCTTAGATGTTTCTTGCCCATTCTTCTCCATACATAACTACATTTTGGAAGGCGCAACTAGAATCAATTAACTATTCATGTAATTTTTGACGTTCAAAAGTGCATCTTTGTGCCTATTTGAAATAAATGATTTGACTTTTTTGACTTTGACGTTTTAAAAAAGCCATAGCTGCGATTTTTTTTAAATCTAAATGTTTTTATTTTTGCATAATTATTATAATTTTATAATTACTTGAAACAATGGCAATTGCCGTTGGTCCTGGCTGTCATTCGTGGATCTTTGACAGTCGTTACGGGTCGTCAGAAGCCCAAAAGTCTGACAGCCAGTCTTACCAAGGGGTATCGTGTTACCCAGTTACTGGGTTGTGGAGGTCAGATAGGCAGTCGCTCCATGTAAAATACTGATATTCAGCTGCATCCGGTTAGACTGGAAGCCGACCCCAACATAGTTGGGAAAAGGCTAGGCAGATAATTACTTGAAACAATGACCACATGTATAAATGAGCCGCCCGGACGCGGCGACGGTGGCGGCATGAGCGCGGTGCTTTTCGATAATAATTAATCAACAAAACTTTAAAATATTTAATTTTTTTATATAACATAGGTATTCGGATTTAAAAAAAAATCGTTCCAATGGCTTCTTTACCACCTATAGGTGTATCTCTTAAAATATTTGTAACATAGGCTTCCCCCCAATTGGGGGAAGCCTATGTCCAGCAGTGGACGTCTTTCGGCTGAAATGATGAACGATGAAGAATCTTTTGTTGGAGATCTATACAATACAAATAATAATAAAATTTAAGTGTCTGTTTGTACCGTCAAAATAACAGTGTTTTACTCATGCATATGAAAGTAGATACGGTACTTATGACAACAATATTTTTTTTTTTAAACATTTTTGTGTGTCTGTCTGTCTGTTCCGGCTAATCTCCGAAATGGCTGGACAGATTTTGACGGGACGTTCGATGGCAGATATAGGAGTAAATTATGCTACTTTTGCCGCGGGCAGCAGCTAGTCCTGAATAAATAAATAGCGTGCCTATTTAGAAGTTAAAACAATGTGCTCAATTTGCTTATTTCTGCTTTTTATTTTAATTTTTGAATTGTTTATATTACGGACGCTTCCAACGTGCACGTCTTTCTACATTGTTCTCACATGTATAACTTCAATATGAATGATGTAACCCATTATTTGTAACATTATTTTGATTTAAAAGAGTGTCCGTGGAGTTTCTTGCCCGTTCTTCTCCATAGGCACCTACTACGCTTTGGAATGGGCAACTAGCTACATCTTTCTGACTGACCAACCCCTTGACCATTCAAAAGTGCCTGTAATTGGTTTATCCATACTAATATTATAAATGTGAAAGTAACTCTGTCTGTCTGTATGTTACGTTTTCACGCCTAATCCGCTGAACCGATCGTCATAAAATTTTGCAGAGATATAGCCTAGGATATGGAGACGGACACAGGCTACTTTTTTACGCGATAACCGACATCCACGCGGGCGGAGCCGCGGGCAAAAGCTAGTTTGAAATAAATGCTTTTGAGTTTGAGTTTTGAGTTTTACAATTGTAGGTACCTACATAGATACCGGTCTAATATAAAAAAATATTAAAATAGCAAAAAAAAAATGTCTATATCTAGCAAGAGTCCAATAAAATTGCATAATTTATGTTGTAACTTATCCTTAAAGATCGTATCTAAACCTTTGAAGTAGACAGATATACCCCTTATCTAATGGGCTGAGTATTAAGAATATATATTGTTAATTTATTTAAATTAGTGAAATCAATTCCACTTATAATTGAAATTGTAGTGTTTGTTTTGCTACAAGCCGAATTCCTGTTTCAGAAAAGGTGGTCTAAATTATATAATATTATTTTTACTTATTAAGTTACCTACTTAGAATTAGAAAAAAAGTTGTTTGGTCAATATTTTATTTAAATTGATGTTAAGCTAACCAGTTTTAGGCAGCTAAATATAAATTTAGACAAGTTACTATAACTTTCCGATTATCTGTACAAAACTAACAAATTTTCTTTAAAAAAAAAATGTTCTATCGGCCAATCTTTGACAAAATTGAAATAAAAAATATATTTGTATTAATTAGGTAATAACGAATCATTAACGATGAGGATTATGAGATCATAAAGGAAATAAACCGTGAAGATACTTATCTTTTAAATATAAAACTTATTGGTTGGATTTTATAAATCACTGATAACATCCAAAAATCAAAACCAAGTAAAGACTGATTTAATTCGTACTAAGTAGAGCTACTTTCAGAGCGTAACAAAACTTCCCAATTTGCGTTTTAACCCGTAAAATTCTACTTTTAATATTTGTGTCAAATAGTTTGTTTGTAGTGTGCTTGAAATTATTTCAGTAAGCACCGTCATCATTTCAGCCGAAAGACGTCCACTGCTGGACATAAGCCTTCCCCAATGGGGGTTTGCCATAATCGCCACGCTTGGCAGGCGGGTTGGCGATCGCGTATGGTGTTAAAATGCATAGAGAACGCTGCTGCCCATTCTCTAGTAAGTCCCTTAGTGGCCTTTTACGACACCCACTGGAGGAAATGGGGTGTTGCTATTCTTTACATCCGGCACCAAACTAAGCACCTTGTAGTCTAGCAAATAACAGGAATAATTTTACTCAATATAGCCTAATATAAAGGATACAAACACAAAAAAAAAAACATTTTTAGCAGATCGTTCAAGAATGGAAAATTATTATATTTTACTGCAAAATTCTCAATTTTTACAAATATTAGATACAGATTTTTTATAAAGTAAAAGTCAATGTCAAATCATTTATTTCAAATTGGCACATGGTAAGGCAAATTTGAACGTCAAAAATTACAAAAATTAATAATTGATTCTTGTTGCCCCTTCCAAAAGGTAGTTACGTATGGAGAAGAACGGGCAAGAAACTCCATACTTACTCTTTTATAATGTTAACAATATTTTGTATACATTATTAATAATTATAATTATATATGTGAAATAGTATATTTTATCAGATCAGACTTGCTTCTTCTCAAAACCAATACTCATTTCAAAACTCAAACTCAAAGCATTTATTTAAAACTAGTTTTTGTACGCGGCTCCGCCCGCGTGGATGTCGGTTATCGCGTAAAAAAGTAGCCTATGTCCTTCTCCATATCCCAGGCTATATCTCTGCCAAATTTCATGACGATCGGTTCAGCGGTTTAGGCGTGAAAACGTAACATACAGACAGACAGACAGTTACTTTCACATTTATAATATTAGTATGGATAAGCCGATTACAGGCACTTTTGAATTGTCATTGGGTCAGGTCTGTCAGTCAGAAAGATGAATCTAGTTGCCAATTCTAAAGCGTAGTAGGTTTCTATGGAGAAGAACGGGCAAGAAACTCCACGGACACTCTTTTAAAAGAAAATACACAGAAACAACTACAACTAAAATGAAAAAATACAGTCAGACTTTCCATAGTTTCGAACCCCCTAACAAGACTAACCTAACACCTAATTGTCCGAACGTAGAAGTTAGAGTGAAAATTAGTGAGTTGTCTGCGAGTTAGTTTCAGTTTCAGCAGGGTCACGGGGCCAGGCGGAAGGGCGGAGGTCACCGCCCCCTGTGCCCTGGATACTGAACACTAAAAGATGGTAGAATTGCATTTTCGAGATTTGTTGTAAATCTTGTGGAGGAAAAAATTGTAATCGTAGTGATTTTTTTGAGACAGTTCAGAGTTGTGTAAAGCCAAGAATGTTTGAAGAAGGAAAGAAAAATGTTTAGACTGAAAAAAAAAAGAGTTATAATTGATTTTGAAATATTACCTAGCCATGATGTTTTTGATATACAAAGTAATACATCTGACATATAGGATACAAGAATAATAATTTAATATGGAACTATGACTGTTCGAATTTTTGTAAAATTGAATTTTAGTATTCACCATTTTTAGCTCAGAAGTATTTTCTTTAATGTAAGTTCTCATGTGAAGTATTATATTTATTACTTTGTGATTAAATTTTTTCAAGGAATTTAGGTCTAGCTTGTAATATTACACCTAAGAAATAGTCAACTTTAGTATGCTTGCAAGAATTTTTTTTATGGACAACAGTCACGCCTTAAATATTGGACAAACACTTTAACATAATTATAATTCCAATATATTGGTAAGGAATACAACAAAATTGAATTAAATGGCAAGTTATAGGTATGGAGTGCTGTTATAATAATTAATGTTTAAGGCCTTTATCAGAAATGCAGGCAAGATGTTAAAATTGTTACAGAAAATACTGTCGTGACTTACAACATAACACGTCATAAGGAAGAAAATTGCCGCCATCAAACTTTAAATTATTCATAGAATAATTACTTACCGCTGACTTAATTGAAAATTAATTTGTACCATTATTATAAGAGCACAGCGAGGGCAACACCACAGTTTTGCATTTATGCAAGTGCAGGTTTTTGTTTAGGCCACTTATTCAAGGAGCGCTAAGACCGTGTTTGGTTTTACTTGTTTGCCAGTACATATTTTCGCGGCGGCTCCGTGCGCTCGCATTCATAATATCGGTGTTTGACCCCTTAAAATTACTTACTGACACATTTTAGGCACCATAAATACTACAGTACTCACACAATCGACCATAAATTATTCACCATGTCATGTCTTCTTATAAACTAAACAATAAGGTCGCAGATTATTTTCGTAACTTTAAACACATTAAAAAATTCCGTTTAGCAAACAGTCCGCGATTTCATTTTCCGTTGTAAACATGACGGCGAGCTGTATAATGTTTATGTATCTCGAGTGCAGAAGGAAATTCTCATCTAAATTCTGCGCGAGCGCCGATGATTCCAACATTCGTGCGTTGACAGTGAAATACATCTCGCGTCTGATGCGTGTGAAAAAGTAAAAGCAAATTGTACGATATCAGAACACTAGACTTGGAAATATCACTGAGGGTGAACTGAGAACAATCACTGGCCCACATCGTCTGTAACGGAAGTACATGGCTGGTTCAGGAGCTGCGCTACATGATCGTCACTTCAAACGATGACAGCTGCCGATGGGCGATGCGTAAATTACCGATACGTGTGTCGCATCGAATCGCATACTCAGTACACTTCGATGTAACTCCGCCGACAAATTGAGCTGTTGTGGTAGGTCACAGCGCTTTACAATTCAGATTGCATATCGGTCACTACAACGTCTCACTCACAGCCACTGTAACCACTCTTCGTAACGTCTGCCGCACTCGAAAAACAACGTTGCACTAAAACTTGTAATCAAAAGGATACCGCCATAGATACGGTAAGGTGGATATCTTAATTTCCTAGTCCTTCGAGTTAATAAATTATAATTTACGATTGGTTTTGGACGGTGACTATGGTAAAAAAGCGGCCTTCTATAATAGAAACGTCGTTTTTTTTCACCCGCATGTAACGTTTAACCGAAGCTGAGCTTTCGATCGGTATCGGACCTTAGTCTGGCCATTTTGGTATGAGGAAGAGCTGTGATAAAGATCGTTATCTCTTTCTTCAAATTAAATTTTATATGAAATAATATTTTAAGAGGCGGAAGATAACATATTATTTTTTAAACAATGACATTCGAAAGTGTGTGAATGCAAGCGTCTACTAATAAAACATTTAGAAAAATGACTAAATTTAAATATTCCATACTTAAAATGTAATAAGATGCATGTTTTTTTTTTTTTGTTTCGCCGCTTCTCTGAATGGTTTTCACAATAAATAATACTCTCTAACAGCTAGATATTTTACTAATTAAAGTTTAAAATCAGCAATGCTAGGTAGAAAACAATAAAATTGGGAGTAACAGACCGAGACGGATATATTTCACTGCGTGTCCTTAAACTAGAAGGGTTTATTAGTTAAGTATGTGGAGGGGCCCATACATCATGGGGAACGGCGCCGGCGCAAGCTTTTCGTTCGATTCCCGCCGTGAATATTTCAATTTTATATCATAACGACTTTAATACTATTCTTTTTTAATGTTAACAAGTTAAAAATTCGTTCTTAATTCGTCGATACTTAAATTGTCGTAAAACATTTGCTATAGTGTTAAAATATCAAAAGGTTACCGACTTTCACCGACTTTAGGTGATAAAACAGCAACAACAGTCACTTCTATAAAGTTTTATAGTTGAATAATTATTGAGATTCCTACTGAAATGGTGTGATAAACTTTATTGGTCGTTAGAATGAGAGCCGAAACAAATCCGTGAGTGGCGAGACGAATCGCATAGATTTGTTACGGACAATAATATAACTTGTGATTGACCAATGATAATTAAAAAGTAGCGAGAGTGCAATAAAAGTGAGGTGAGCGCACCTATTCACGTCCCACTTAATGTAACATTTATATTTTAGTGTTCCTAGACTAAGCAATCACCAGATTAACGTGTTTTCAAACCAATTGATACAGATTGATATTATAGTCGATTTAGATGTCTACCGCTACCGATGTGTAACTTTGAAGTCGTTTACCCGATTGATATGAAATAATGTTTGCCTATTCTTATTAATCTTTATAAATAGTCAATTAATGTCAATAATATGCAATAAGCGTAAGTTACACTTACAAACAATTGTGTGATAACACAAAATGGCTGTTTTATGTGAGAATCATAATGGAAGCACGATTAACCGACTTAGTTTAAAAAGAAGACACATTGTTCTGTAAAACGCTAGTTTCGGCACGAAGCCCTCTATGTCAGGGAAATAAGTTTAAAATATCAAACACGATCCCTGATATCCTAAATGGAACTTTATCCCTCAGACCTAAGGTTTACGGAAGGTTTCAGGTCGAAAGGCAACGAGAGCCCTTGCTTATGAAAAATGTACTTTTAGGATAAGGTAATAAAAATTAAATTCGAATGTTTATAGAGATTTTTAGTATCGAATGAAAGGCGAATGCAGCTCAGTTATTTATACCGAGTATATGTTACCGTGCACTGTTTATGTGAAATTAAATATGGTTTAATAGTTTAGTAAGAACGGGTTAGCGTTGCAAAAATTAAACGATGCAGTTTCACTTAGGCGGATGTGGTGTGCTTGTATAATCAATATTGATACTGGGGTACTTCGACGCAAATTAAATTTAAAATTATGTTACTTTTCATTTTTATTTTAAATCGAATGAAACTCAACTTGCCATAAATCTATATGCCACTGCATGTAAATGTGTTGATACAGACTTAGATCTCTGACTCATATTCGCACAAATCGATTGCGTTACACATATCATTTCGTTTTACAACGAAATCGATATATTTCTGCATGTGTCTTAATATTCAAATACCGCGTGGTAGGGCACCTCAGTGTTGTATATCGTGCAACAATTAATTGCCGGCCAGACATCAACTCCTTTCGGTCTGCCATCCATGCGAAGCGGAGCGATAATACTCATGAATAACCACTAGATAACACAGCTTTTTTTTACTACTAAACGACGCAAATCGCTCAACAGATAATGAAATTAATTGTGCTATTTAATCCAATCACCTGTTAGTAAATGTTTTCGCTAAAGAGAAATGATTAACACTTCTAATAGTGCAGAAAGTCCATCTAAAGATTAAAATCGTAAACGGTAGTCACGAATATGTAAAAGAAATGTTGGAAGTTTTTATTTTAAATTATTCTAGGCGTATTTCTAGGTTTCGTTTATCGGTAAAAGATTAAAATAAAACACGACTGTTCGCGGTAGCTTCTGAATTATTTACGCGTTAACGTGGTATACAAATTATTGCTCCATTATTGATTACTGCGGCCATTTTAAAATAGGCACCTAATAATATTTTTTATAATCATTCTGAGTACCGTGTGGCGCCGGACGTAAAGAATATCACCACCCCATTTCCTCCCGTGGGTGTCGTAAAAGGCGACTAAGGGACTTACTAGAGAATGAGCAGCAGCGTTCTCTATGCATTTTTAACACCATACTGCGATCGCCAACCCGCTTGCCAAGCGTGGCGACTACAGCAGACCCCCCCCCCCCTTTTGGGGGAGGCCTATGACCAGCAGTGGACGTCTTTCGGCTGAATTGATGATTATGATCATTCTGAATGTAAGTAATTTGAAATAAGCTATTGTAGATAATATCGAACATGAACTTGGCGTGGAACATTAAATAATTGAAGAGAGAAAATCTAAATGCCAATGGATGTAAATATTTAAACCAACTTTACTGTTGGGTGCATTTTAAATTTCCGTCTTCTAAGTTTTAATGAAACACTATCGCGTTTGTAAGCAACGCAACCGACTGTCTGTGGAAGACAGGAGTATTGTAACGTTCCCAGCAAGCGATCGACCGCCCGATCAACGTGTAATAATACATTTTTACATACTACGAGCAAAGAAAATAAATTACACACGTACGCTCAAAACTCATGTTGGCATTATATGACAATTTGACGTCGGGAAAAAAGTTCTGGCCATCCTAACAAGCCTTGTATCAGAACAAAAGAATAACCAAAATAATATGCAGTTAATTATAAAAAATTTCAAGCCTGTTTCATTACTTCCTACTTCAAAAGATTATCTACTTCGATAAGAGTTTAAAATACAATTACAGAGAATTTTAAACTGATTAAAATATGAACACATCGTTCTCATACTTAAAATTACAAAGCTTAGACTTTTTACGACTTTACGGCAGTAAAACTAAGATATGACATAAAACCAAGTTTTTAGTAGACAAAGAGGTGTTGTGTTTAGGAATAAATGTCTAACTATGAGGGCAATTGTAAAGATTGCGGTACAAAACGGCAACTATAGGATGCAGCCCCGTGATTTTCAATGTAATGCATAATAACCTACGTCAGGTCACGCCGTTTATGAACACTAGCGAACTGGGGATACTTTATAACTACCTCGAACCACTTTTTGGTCCTACGTACCTACGTGTTAAACAAGTTTGGCCGACATTATGTAGGACCACGTATTCGGCAATGGAAACACTGGGCACTACTTATTTTTTTGATTGCCTCCGCTTATAGGCCGGTGGTTTTTTACCACATCAATTACGTGAGGTACAGAAATAAGTATTATCATAATTTGGTAGCGTTTCCTGTAGCTTAAGAATAGCATTAAAATTAGATGCCAAAGGAGATTTGCTAGGTTTTTGTTAAAATACGATAATGAGGACTTTTACCCTAATTTTAAATATTCAGTTAGAAATACATGTGAGGTTTTACACATTATTACACACAATGACACTGTTCTAGAGTTCGAGACACGTTTAATTTTAGCTTCAGATTGACTAATTATCTAATTTTGTCTTGCAGAGCTTCCAAGAAGATGTCCGTGAGTTCGTTCCGACGATTCCACAAAAAGAAAGTCCACACCACAGCAGTTGGGATTCATATTTATCACTTCACAGCTGCGCACCTATGATCGATCTTATCCAAGATGGCGGCCGGCGCGCCGCGCGAACAGGCGGGAAACAAGCGCATGCACACCTCCTCCGCCATAACGCACCCGTCAATCTTCCGACACATTTGAAATTAGAACACTTTATTCTTCTTTAGAATAATTCGAACGCAAAATACGTGCAGACTCGCGGACGGTTTGCGTTGCACTAAATTAACAAAAAACTGTTTTAACGTATTCAAAACTTGAAACCCATAAAACATATCTCCCCCATTATTAGTTTATGGCTTGCGACTGTTACGGGCCTATTATGCTGTGTATTGGTGTTTGTTTTGGCTGTATGCGGCGGTCTGGGTTACCAATGTGGGGTACCATTACAGAATGTTTCTATTGAGTAGGTGCCTGTTATCCGTTTTTAAGTGACTCTATTATCATTCTTGTTCTAAAGTTTTTGTGTTCTGTTGTATTTGTTTAACGAAGACAGTTCGAGGTATTCCTTGACTGTAATTATCAGTTTAAAAAAAAAAACTTAGTAAGCGAAGGAACAAGTTTTGTTACATAATCATAAATACTGGGCCGAAATCAACAGTTGAAAACTATAGAAAATATTAGAGCAAAGTTAGAAAACCGACCATTGCCAGATTATAGTAAATAAAAGTACCTGATTGATTGATTACAAGTATTATTTATTTCGGTTTTTACTTATTCATAATTAATTTAGTAAGCGCATTCAACAGGGTTCTGAAAATGATAGCGGACAGAGTGGACTGTCCTTATATAGTTCACTGTTGTCAGTTTACATGTGTCACCGTATTGTGTTGTTTACTAACATGCAGTTGTAAGAACATTGTTACTAACCCTTTATGAGTCTTGGCTCGAAATAAAGATTTTATTATTATTAAAAATACACACAACAATTTATATTAAATTTGAAATTCAATACAAACTATAAATCCAGTTTTCTTTAGCGCAGTCTTATACCAAAATCGCCGCGGTAAAAAATCCGTCGAGCGAAGTAGAGCCACTGTTGTAGCGTCTCACAGATCGGATGCACACTCACGAGTTCCCATCACTACGAATACGATACAAACTTATAATATTATGTAGTTATGTAGTACCTTGTGCATCGAATTCCAATTAATTTCATCGACTTTTCTAAGAATATTTAAATATTCACAATCGTTTTGAATAATTACTCATGTTATTGACATTCATTGTTTTGCTTTTGCAACTATCGAGTAGTCAATTGTTTTTTTGCATAAAAAATAATAAGGTCACGAATTTATAAAAAAATTATAATGCGGTTATTTTTTTAAATTTCCGTTGGACGTTTTTTTTAAAAAAAAGCAGATGTTTGAAGTTGATTATAAAACCCAGCCACCATTTATGAATATTTTGAACAGTTTAAATTAATATACAAACAAGTTTAAAATCGAAATCAAGCGTGTAACAACAGAATACTTTGCAAGTGCGTAACTTGTGATTACAATACCTCATTTCCCTTTAATAAAGGTGCATTTAAAATCATTCGGTGCCCACGGCAATATTCCGTCGCCAATTTGGGAACTTGTTTAGAAATTATAGGTTCAAGTCTCGGCATGAGGTTAGGTTGAGTTTAAAACTTCGATGTACTGACAAATAAGCAGCTCAAGAATGCAAATAAAGCTTGCAAACCGTTTGTTAAAAGGCTGGGTTCTGTACAGAATTAGTAGGTATAGAATAGAATACTCTTTATTATGTACGGTCGACTGCAAAAATCCATGGACAATACAGAAACAAAATCGTGTGAAGCGAAAAGCGAAAGCTAGTTCTATTTTCGAAAATTTGAACTCAAACGTTCACTGGAAAATAGACACTAAGGTATCCATGCAATTTTGCAGGTGAGTGTACCAACACTATACGAATTACAGTTATAAAAGTACAAATTTTTCATTAGAAACTGTTTTTTCTTTTTGCTTAATTCTAAAAAGTTTCAATAATATGAAGAAGATTCAATTCAATTTGGTTTGTTATAGATACCGTAGAACGGGGCTATTTGGATTTTCGGAGGTTATTTGGAACAAAGCAATGGGTTGATATATCTAAATTCGAATTATGATCTTCGTACGAAAAGTTGTAAAAGTAAACAAGACCAGAAATAAAATAAAAGCTGTATTATGGTGTTTTGGTAGAATTTATGTCAACTCAAATCTTACAATTATTCCAAATAGCCCCGTTCTACGGTACCTAATTTATGCAACTTATTGACGCACCGCACTATGATTTAATTATTTTTATAAAATTTCAGTTTAGTTTATAATTAGGTATAGTAATAGAAACTACTGTATGATTATTAGGTAGGCTAATATTAAACAATTATTTGAATGTGACTATTAGCACAAATTATCTATTAGTAAAACCGTTGCTTTAAATGTAGGTACGTAAAACCGTTGCTTTAAATGTAACTTTAAATAAAATTACATTAAATGTAAGGTTATTAGATAAGTGGTAAATAAAACAAGCATTTACTGGGGCAATGCAACAACTTATCATGGAAACTATTACTTTGTAATTTTATTGCTTGTTTATAATTTTATTTGCTTATTGCTAGTCAATGTGCACTCAGTTATTTGATATCAGTCAAAGAACTGCTTGTTATGTCTTAGTAGTACTTAGCACTGTATACTTATTTACTTAGTTACCTCCAGTTAGTCGGTAATGAAGGCTTGAGCAATTTCTGATTCAAACGGATTGACACTATTCTGATGGAGTTTGATTTGAAAATGTTTAAGGATTATTTAGGTAAATTTCCACATTAATATCATGGCAGTTGAAGTCTCTAGAATAAATATAAGAATAAATTAGATAGAACATAATAATTTATAAAAAAAATATGTTGAGTAATTTAAATTTAAATGTATTTTTTTTTACAGGAATGCTTTTGTATTCAGCATAGACACGTGACATTTTTTCACGAAGCCAACGCAGGTCGGCAGATCGTGTTCGCCGGACAACGGACAGGCCGGACAGGCCCGACAAGCCCGAACTTTTCATACAACCCACGTCCAACAAGCGTCCTTGTATTGTTTCGCGGGCCGTGTTGCGTGAACACCGAGTGAAATATGGCCGACAGTTCGACTACTTATTTTTGTTTTATTTTTTTAGCCCGTGTTACTTAATTTTATCAAGTCGCATGAGTTATGAGAGGCGGGACCACACGCGTTGCGTTAATTACGCGTTAGTAATGTATCTACAGGTGACTTGCTCCACGCTGCGGCCATGATTGATTCGAAGACAAAAATCAGATACGACCCCTGAATCTAACCAGTTATTAAATGCAGCATTCCAAATTGAATTTAGAATTGGAACGTCTCTATTTTAAATCATACCTCCAATTAGTAGTTACAAAAAAGATTCTAATAAGTCGTAACAGGAATTTTATTCAGTGTTAGTTATTGGTGGTAATAAATACATAAGCCCGTGGATTCTTTGCGGCGTCTTTACTACATTACTAAAGTTTTCGTCAGCATTAGTCACTTCATCTTTAGAATCTGTCGTATAATCGAGTAGTCATTTGTCGAGTGGTCAGTGGCACTCCTCAAGTTAATAATAATGCGCCCAAACTAGATCGGGCCATTGACCCGGGCGCTCGGCGCGGGCGCGCCGTGCACTCCCGCCATAATTTGGAGCGCTAAAATGCTACTGAAGACGTCTTACCAAGATCGTGCACTTTATCAATAGCACTTATTATCGATAGATATAATAAAATATGATGTTAGCGCAAAATGGCGATGTTAAAAATTGAATTTAAATAATTAAAAATAGATAGATTTATTTTTCTAAGTAATAGAGACTATGTTTTGATACGTATTATGAATTCTGTTAATTTATAATTATGCTGAAATAATTAATAAGTTTTTATATTTAAATAATTTACATCTTTTATTCAATACCAAAATAAAATTCACGCTTAAAAAAGGAAATCAAAACGGTAGCTCGTTTGAGTGTGCTAGAACTAGAACAAGAAAGAGCCTTGTACTTGATTGTAGTAATTTACAGGTTACACGCCCAATGTTAACAACCTTTTGTGATCCATTCATGATCCATTAACCTATTGTATTACACTTTTGCAATATTTTTATGCAAAATAGACTGTTTAACATTCAAACTTTGAAGATTGAATGGTTGATGAAATTAATTATCTGTTTTTGAGGATAATAAAATAAACTACTATGTAATAAAATAATTAGGATTTTAATTGTGTGTACGAATGTGTTTTATTCACCACGTCATGAATAACTTTATAAATCTAAGAAATAAAGTATGATGTAGGTAACTCATACCTACTTAGTGATTTCAGTTTTATAAAAGCTTTGAAGTATTATTATGATTTTTACAACACTAATGGCTCTATAATACATGTTACTGCAATTTATAACATATAAACGCCATAAAATGGCACATTAAACTACAATATCTATCAAATAATTGAAATATATGGTAGTAAATAAAATAAAAACCAACCATAAAACTGCTCAAATGAACTCTACCGCTACATTTTTTATTTTTTATTGTCACAAATTAGTATTTTAATGAAGATTCCAAGAGTTGATGGCAACAATAAAGTTATGAATGGCACTCAAATCTGTCTTGACTAATAAGGTGCTAACGAGGGTCGTTCGTTTTATGTGCGTTTTATTGACACTTGAGCCGAGTTGTCGGCTCTACCTGCCACCGCTCTTCTTATTGGTTTCCTACGAGACTTGAATGAGAATTTCCGATTTTGGACTACACTCCAATGGGATAGCGGCATTTTAGGGCTTATACTAAGAGACTAATGGATGTTTCAAATTTTTATTACATATTATTGAGCAATTAAAGAGTTGTTATGGTGCTGTTTGAGGTTTTAAAGTTTTTTGTAAATTAACGACTGGATCAGATGTGTTTCTGTTATTATTTCTGTGCTAATTAAATTATAATTGGAAGAAATCTAACCTGCTATGGCCATCCAAGGGTAGAAGGTGTGATTGGTGGGCTGGTGTTGTACGGGCTGTGTTGCTGCGGTGGCGGCGCCGGGCAGGGCACACTGCTGGCCCCAGGGCAGCGCTCGTCCAGGACTCGAAGACTCGCTGTACCGCGCCTCCGGGGTGCATGCTGCCGGCCTCACTAGGGCCCCTAGACCAGAGCCCCAAGCCTCCTTGCCACCATAGCCATTCTGTTGTTCTCCTCCTGGCTTAGAACAGTCTGCCTTAGCATATTGCTGCTCCCCCGCATATAGTTTACAAGCGGCTGCTACAGACGCATCGTACGGCGAGTCCTGAGGTCTGGGCTGGTGCAAGGCATGTGGCTGGGCATATGTCAGGCCCAGTGGGAACCCGCGGTATTGGTCACCGCCGCCGCCGCCCTGGTGCACCCCGTGGGCCCCGTAAAAACCACCCTGCTCGAAATAGGAGTTCATTCTGATCAGTCACCGACACTAACGTCACTCAGTTAGGGAACACTTATGTCATCGCGGCCCCACGCGCCGTGATAACGCGACCTCCGCCAATGTCACTCCAAATACGGACAATGTAATTTAATTTTATTAATTTTATTGCCTCTTAAACGTCACTCGAGCGTCATAATGGGCTTCGTTGGCGATAAAGGCCAGTTGACGTGTGTTTACTTTTTACGATTATTTTACGACTTGGGAGCGCGTGCCGCGGGTTTTACGACTTTTTAAGCGGTTGTATGCGGCGCCGGCTCGTCTCACAGTGCTCGCACAAGTGGCGGGTGTTGTGATTTTTTTCTTAAAATTTTCAGTTCGCGATGTGTGACGCAGACGCGTGTGTCGCGAGCGAAGTTTGTTGGTCGCGTGTAGCGGGAGCGCGCGACTATGTGCCGTGTGCGACCGGCGCGGCTCGGCTCACGCAATCTACTGAGAGCGAGCCACGCGCGCCGCCCCGCGCGCTGCCTGCGATCGCAACACCGACGATTGTTCCGTCCCCTTTTCGCTAATGACTATAAATATTATCAGTTACGCTCTCTTTTCCCTTTCTTATCACTCCTCCTGAAGCACGTGGTGCATACCTATTGTGATTATTCAGACTAGCCCATATTTTCAGGCGACTCCACCAACTGCATTAGTAGGTACATGTGAGTATGCTCTACGACAAAACTTTGTAAGTAAACAAATGCACCAACCGGCAATCATCAGAAAAACATAATCATAAAGTGACATCCTTTGACAGTAGTGGAACGGTATTTGTCGGACCACGCAATACAATAAATTAAAAAAAAGCATCGACAAAACCCCAATAATGACTATAACTGAAAAGTTAAGCCGCAAAAGTCGTAAACTCATAAACGTACAATTAGTGAAACGGGCGAGTAAAGAAAAGATTTTACAACCACTCCTCGACCGTGCCACAATGAGCGCGCAGTATCGTAACAAGGTGCTGAATAGAGTGAGAAGTCGTAAAGATGATTATTATTTCTTCTACTACCTGTTTTTACGAGTGATGTTGCTATTACGCTCGCGCGTACGCGAGTTACGTAGGGAGGAAAGTGATGGGAGATTAGGAGCGGAACGCTTATCGCGGCGTCGGAGCTGCAAATAGTATGTCTGTCTCTTTCTGGCGCAGTGTGGCGCGTGCAGTGGAAGGCGCACTATCGAAGAGTAAACAATAGCGCATTATCGCAAGCACTCAGTTCGCGCGTCCAAATGAAGTCATCAAACGAATGAATGGCTGTGGTAGTGCGGCCTACCCAGAGACACGCTCGCATTTTTATTGCACTCACCTCTTTAAACAAATATTTATCGATAAAAAGGACGGGAACGGTTTCTGTGGCGATTTTTTGTGAGTGCGTGTAATTGGTCAATTTAGGACCCAAGATACCGACACGTTCTAGGCGACGTAGTTTTATATAGAACTAGATTACATGTATCTAACATTAATGTTTTTGTATCAAGATGAACTAATAAAGATATAAAAATATCATAATGCAAAATTCTTGTAAATATACAGTTTTTCATCTAAAGCAATTCTCCACGCAATAAATAGATCGGTGAGAAACCTTCTAGACGCCATCTTCAAAGGTATGTTGAAGAGAACTCATTAATAAAATCAACCTGAGTAGCATCTTTTTGTGGTATCTGGGTACTTAGCAAGGGGAGACACGAAAAACTCAAACATATAGTACTTACCTATAAGAAGTATGATCAGTTCATAAAGTATAATATATTCCAAAACATACCTACTAGGAAAGTTCCAAATCTCTTAGTTGACTCTTCAGTTTTCATGGAGTTCCTGCAACCAAGAACATCTAGTTTATTTTTTATTTCATCCACCGAACTCAGAGAGTTAAGACAAGATATAGATCAAAATGAATAATTAGGCAACTGTAAAAAAAATCGGAGGCCCAAAAGCTACAGTAACGATCAAAAGCTCCCGTACAAAAAAAGGTCCGTCCCTGAATTGGGAAGAACAAATGGCCCATAACAAGTCCTCTGATTTCGGAATACTTAAAAGCACATTGCTCTCTTGAGTACCATTGCATAATTTTGGCAACCCATGACTAATAGTTCTTATTAAGTACAATCTATAGAGAACAATAATGGAGAGAGAGTCAACCGCACCTCCAAGGAACCTAAACGGTATTATTACAAATCAAGGGTTTTCTTTAGACTTGGTATAAACCATCAAGCCAGTTTTTTGTAATAACCTAACCTAACATTGATAGAAATACAGTTCTGTATCCAAAACTGACAACTCCGGTACTAAGTCATATAGCTTATGGAAAGCGTTCGTTGACGATGACGCGAGTTCCATATTTTTGTTCACCCAAAAAGTGCTCAACGCGCCTAAAGAAGTTTACACTTCAAAAATAGAAATACCTATAGTTATTTTACTATTGTTTTTTCCTCGGTCGGAATACAGTTCGAAACACAAATCTGGCTCGAAGGTTTTAAGGCTAAAGGTTCCTACAAATAGGCTCGACACGCGACGCGACACAAAGAACTCGCTAGTCGCGCGGCACGCGGTGTCTTTGTGTTGCGTTGCGTGTCGCGCCTGTTTGTAGGAGCCTTAAAGTGGGATCTCGTTTTGTAATAAAACGGTTTTAGACTTTGACAGCACCTTTTTTACGTAGCAACCCTAAGAATACGAAAACACCCCCTTGGTTCACATAGTTCAAGTGTTGCTAGCTATTGACGTGATTTTGATCGTACCGTACCACGACACTCATCATCTGCCTAGCCTTTTCCCATGTTGGGGTCAGCTTCCAGTCTAACCGAATGCAGCTAAATACCAGTATTTTACATGGAGTGACTGTCTATCTGACCTCCACAGCACAGCACACTGGTATCCTGAATTTGATATTTTCAGAAAATGTTAGCTACACAGACACAGAAAACATCAGCCTGTTGAGACTAGTTTACTTAGCCAATTTGATATTATTGACGCATTTAAGTTAACGCACAAACAAACACACACAACACACACACGCACAAAACACACACACACAACAGCACACAAGTGACGCAGATAAGTTTTAACGGAGGAATAAATATGGCAGTTCGATAGCTTTTGCATAGAAAATATATCAAAACGTAATTTTTATTCTTCAAATACCTAAAGTTATCAGGCGATTGAAAAGTCGGCCCTTACTTTTTACAGGAGACCGATTACATGACCTGCTTTTTGATAGGTAGGTAATACTAGTCCATACAAAGACTATATATCATACTTAGTTCCAAAAGACAGAGTTCAAGAGTAAAAGCGTAGCCTAGGTAGGTTACCTTATGATTTCTAGTAGTAAGAAGTCTAGTAAATATCGTAGTAAAGAAACAGAATTTGATTTGAGGGCCAACAAAAAGGCTTCGCTTTTTTTCTAACTATGTATTACGCTTTCTACCCATGATTTCAACACCCTTGGGGTATGCTCAACACTCTTTGGTCAGCATATTCATCCTAGTGCGATAATACTGGCCAACAGAGTTAGGCTGCCTTGCAGAGATATACTAAGCCGAAAGATGCGTGTGACATCAACTAATAAGAACGTTTTATAGCTTAGCGTGGCTTAGTCAATCAATAAACATTTATGTCGGACAGGATCCATAATTATATTGTGTTAGTAACAATTTTCGCAAGATCTAAGTATGTTAGTAGATTCCTAATACAAGAATTATTATTTCCCCGTAACTCTTCTCAGTAAATGTGCCTGTATGGGATAGTCACTTCGGGATGCAATCATTTGCAAAATGCTAGCTAGCTCTGGTGGAAAAGTTTTCAACGAAGTTAAATTTTGACATGCCTACGCGCATAGCTCATCTTCATATCACATCTTACCCATTCCGCTGTACCACATAGTTATGATAGATAGATAGAATACTCTTTGTTACACACCATAAAAATTACAGATTTATAGGTATGTAGAAATTTTACAAGGGGTAAACACAATGGGCGGTCTTATCGCTAAAAGCGATCTTTTAAAGACAACCTTTGAATAGATAAAGGGGGAAGGAGAGACAATACTGCATGTATTCTGTGGTATACCATTTATATATAAGTAAACAATAAATACATACAAAAAACATGTTATACTTATATATATAAATATGATATACGATAATAATCATGAAACAAGTGCAAAGAACAAAAAAAAAGTGGTTAAGGAGAAAGATACGACACGGGCAAGGCATTCCATAACCTTCGAACTTGAACTGTAAAAGATTTATCATAGAAACTAGTGGAATACATGGCATAAGCAAAGTTTCATAGCTTAGCTTCACCGATTAGCTACCTCGCACATCTCTGGTGGAAAGACAGCCTAAGTATAGTACCTTAGCTTCAGTGTTACCTGTCACCTACAGGTAAAACTGAAGCTGAGGCATTCTATTTGCTGCCTATTAACCTTACCTACAGTAGAAACAACCTGTAGGAGTTTTGATAATTATATGAGACTAGAAAGTATACCGTGGTACCGTGTGGTTGCCGGACGTAAAGAATAGCACCATCCCATTTCCTCCCGTGGGTGTCGTAAAAGGCGACTAAGGGACTTACTAGAGAATGGGCAGCAGCGTTCTCTATGCATTTTCAACACCATACTGCGATCGCCAACCCGCCTGCCAAGCGTGGCGATTATGGCAAACCCCTCCAATTGGGGGAGGCTTATGTCCAGTAGTGGACGTCATTTGGCTGAAATGATGAATGAATTATGGAAGTATAATTTTGTCATAATAAGTTGCACTGGCAATTAGAAAGCACTTTAATTTATGAAGTATATATACCTCGTCCACATTAACATACTTACTAGTCCACATTTTATTTTCTGCACGGTTTGGTTGGTGGTAGGGCTTGTTCTAAGTCCACCTGGTTAGCTACCACCATCTTATCTAAGTCTGTCGCCAAAACAATAATGTTAGCAGCATTTGTTGTGTTTCGGCAGATACAGGTAAGATAGCCAGCTCCTCCGTGGTTGAGGATTCCGGGTGAAGCTCGCTTCCACCTTCGGCCTTATCATCTCTAACCATCAGATGAGATGAAGACCAAGAGCTTCACCGTTAAAGATAAACAAAGAAGGATAGCAGTTTCCAAAAGAGCCACTGTTTTGGAAGCTATTCATCATCATCATCATTTCAGCCGAAAGTCGTCCACTGCTGGACATAGGCCTCCCCCAATTGGGGGGGGGGGGGGTTGCCATAATCGCCACGCTCGGTAGGCGGGTTGGCAGTAGGTATGATGTTAAAAATGCATAGAGAACGCTACTGCCCATTCTCTAGTAAATACCTTAGTCGCCTTTTACGACACCCACAGGTGGAAATGGGGTGGTGCTATACTTTACGTCCGGAATCACACGGAACGAAGCTATTATCCCCCATTAATATAGCCTTAAAATTAGCAATCTTATTTGGACTAAAAGGCTTTGAGTGACATTTAAAACTAATAACTTTCAATACCTGCATAGCTTTGAGCTTACTCATAATGATTGTTACGCTGCGATTACCTTATGAGGTCTCCTATAAAGTAGACTAGTAGCTCTAAAGAAAGGTCGAAACCTATTGGCTAATACGTTTCGCAATTCAATTGATAGATTTCGCAATGTTAAAATAATCATGTCGTAGGAACCTCGTTCAAATTATACAAATCTCGTAGCGTTTGTCTGCGAAAATCTGGCTACGCTTGCTATCCTTACGGTTTTGAAAGAGGCAGACGAATGAGGTATTTGTCGTATAGTATATGACAACCCATATTTATCTTCAAGTATCTGACAACCAAAGTATGATACTTAATACATGATCTAATGACTACGTTAAATCTCGTAGCGTTTGTCTACGAAAATCTGGCTACGCTTTTTACTGTCCTTAGGGTTTTGATATTGGCAGACGAATGAGGTATCCGTCGTATGTTATATGACAACCCATACGTATCTTCAGGTATCTGACAACCCAAGTATGATACTTAATACATGATCTAATGACTACGTTAAATCTCGTAGCGTTTGTGTACGAAAATCTGGCTACGCTTTTTGCTGTCCTTAGGGTTTTGATATAGGCAGACGAATGAGGTATCCGTCGTATGGTATATGACAACCCATACGTATCTTCAGGTATCTGACAACCCAAGTATGATACTTAATACATGATCTAATGACTACGTTAAATCTCGTAGCGTTTGTCTACGAAAATCTGGCTACGCTTTTTGCTGTCCTTACGGTTTTGAAATTGGCAGACGAATGAGGTATCTGTCGTATAGTATATGACAACCCATACGTATCTTCAGGTATTTGACAACCCAAGTAAATGACTACGCTAAAAAATCCCAACTAAAATAAAAAATCGTAGATTCGTAGACTGCTACGAAAACTTTGACCACCGTAGCACCTACACTGGGTAACGTAGTAGTTAAATAAGATACTAGAGTAGATAGGTACTTATAGTGTAAGTAAATAGGTACCCAAGTATGACCCTAAATACCCCACTTTGGGCTATCTATGTATATTTTTACTCAGAATCAACTTTGTAGCGGTCTACGACGCAATTGTGATCATGATTAAAAGGTCATTTATGAAGAACTGAGGAGTAACATGTATATGTTTTACATTTACTGATGAGAATTATTTATTTTTTATTTAAGTCCTTTTAGCACAATAAGAAAACCATTTTTAGACTACTGGTAAGAAGGCCAAGAAAATGCTACGAATGACATTAACGAAATTAAATTAAATTAAATTTATTTGCAAGATTTGTAGGTAATGGGCTACCTACGTATTTTTTTTTTTTTTTTGTGTTTGTAATTTTGGTTATACTAATGTTTTTTTTTTTTGTGTAACTAAGTGAAATCCTTTGAGAGTTTAGAAAGTTGTACACTTATAGACTGAGCCTAAACATGAACACAGAAAAACACGGTATACCTCTACCGAAATAGCTTGGAATGCCAACGGTTGAGAGAATCTGTATTTACGTACTTTTCATAATAAGCTAGGACATACCACCTGTATGCCCCAAATGAGTGGCCTGTGGTGTGTTAATAGCTTTACTTAGGTATAATACAGTATTATTTCATATTCACAATAGCGTGCTGGTGCCTACGCTTATGTATGAAAGTGAATGTTGGGTGTGGCCAAAGAAGCATGAAAGTAGAATAAATGCTGTGGAAATGCGTTCCTTGCGAAGCATGTATGGCTTGACTATAAATGATTGGCTGAAAAACAATGTGACAAGGCAACGGTGCGATTTAAAAGAAGATGTAGTGTCAAAAATTGAAAAGAGTATGCTTAGATGGTTTGGTCTTGTTGAGAGGATGAATGAAAGTTTAACAAAAGGTGGAAACGGAGCAGGCGCTCTAGGAGGACATACAGTGACCTAAGTAATTGGTGATGTTCTTCAGAAAGGTCAGATTGGTAGCACTCGCAACCGGCGTGCGTGTATGACCAGATGTATGAAGTGAACGAAGCAAAAGGAGTAGTTAAGGAGCGCAGATGGCGTTCTATAGTTTTTGTTACCCCCATGGGAAGGCGTTAATTTATGTATGTATAAGGTATGTCTTTCATACCCTGCCCATAGCCATCAGTGGGTGCGGGATGGGAGAGGGAGATAACCTCCCGTCCCAGCCGCCGCGGTAGACGCTCCGGGCATCGGGAGCCCGTAACGACTAGGCGCGGGCCCGCGGGCGGTGAGTAATGGGTAGCTCACCGTCCGATCAGGACCAGGCCCGTGCCGGACGCCGCGTACGTGTTCCACGCGCGCCTAATAGAGATGTCAGCAACGACGAGGGGGCCCATTAGGGCCCAAGCCGGGTCAGCGGGATTGTCCGAAAGGGGTACCGCTGCCCCGGAACATAAAGGGCCAAGGAAGGAACACAGGTGGGTTTTAGTCAGTAAGAGTCTGACACTCCCTTCTGCTCCACCCAGAGCGGGAGGGGTCGTTTGAGGATTTCCCATCCTCAAAAAAAAAAATCCATCAGTCATCAGTGGGTGTTTTATGTTTTATTCAACAGCTCGATGTTACCTTTTGAAGAACTTTCTTTTTCAACGGTAGTTGCTTCTTCAGTGTGGCCTTTAAGGCTGTTGCTATACTTAGAGTTACTTGCTTACCTACTAAAGGGGTCGTTTGAGGATTTCCCATCCTCAAAAAAACGAAAAAAAAGGCATCAGTGGGTGTTTTATGCTCTATTCAACAGCTCGATATAATATTTTGAAGACCTTTCGTTTTCAACGGTAGTTGCTTCTTCAGTTTGGCCTTTAAGGCTGTTGCTACTTAGAGTTACTTGCTTACCTACTAAAGGGGTCGTTTAGGATTTCCCATCCTCAAAAAAAAAAAAAACCATCAATGAGTGTTTCGTGCTCTATTCAACAGCTCGATGTTATATTTAGAAGACCTTTCTTTTTCAACGTTAGTTGCTTCTTCAGTTTGGCCTTTAAGGCCATTGCTACTTAGAGTTACTTGCTTACCTACTAAAGGTCAGTCAGCGGTGTTAGTAAGAACCTTAGGAACTAACTGCATGCGAGGTTTGGCGAAAGTATGATCACTCTTAAAGAGACCAATTAAATGTATCCTGTTTCATGCTCTATTTGTTTTAAGTATCTATGTACGGTAGCCAGCACATCAAGCTACCACAAACTCCCCGGGACTCCAGGTTCGATTCCCAGCGGGGGCAAAAATTTCTGCTCGGTTTGGTTGGTGATAGGGCTTGCTCTAAGTCCGCCTGGCTAGCTACTACCATCTTATCTAAGTCTGTCGCCAAAACCGCAATGTTAACAGCATTTGTTGTGTTTCGGCAGTTAGAGGTAAGATAGCCAGTTCCTCTGTAGTTGAGGATTCCGGGTGAACCTCGTTTCCATCTTCGGCCTTATCATCACTTACCATCAGGTGAGATGAAGGCCAAGAGCTTCACTGTTGAATGTAAAAAAAAAAAACAAAAATTTTCTAGTTCGATTTTGAACTTAATCATCAACATTTTAAAGTTTAAAATCGTTGGAGAAATTTGATAGTTTCGTATAGCTTGATGTGCCGACCACTGTACTTAAACTGTTACCGTATTGTGTTGTTTACCAACACGTACTTTCAAGAACATTGTTACTAACCCTTTATGAGTCTTGACTCGAAATAAAGTTTTTGATTTGATTTGACTTAGATACTTAAGAGCGTTGTCACCAGTCCACTAGCTCCACTCCTATAAAAACATATTATCTCGTGACTGAGAAGGAATTATGAAAAACGGCTCAATCAACTATATCGGTGTGTCTAGAATTTTCTAATACCTTTTATAAAGTTTCATATTGAGACACGAAGCAACAAAATACGATCTAGAGGAATGTGGCCGTTTTGATGAACCCTCTAAACGAACTTCTTATAGACATTGTTAAAATCAAATAAGTACTTATTTCACATTCAAACACCCCCCCGGTGTTTGAATGTGAAATAAGTATTTTTTGTACAATCCATTCATCCAATAAGATTTCCCATACACTCTCCAATAAGACAACAAATATTAGCGATCAATCTCATAAACTTGTACGAATTTATTACCGTTCAGGAGCTTTAGTAGTATTTAATACTCTGTAATAACCTCTGTACGGCCAAATGGGCGGTACAAAAACCCATGAAGCTTCAACACTGTACAGACAACAAAAGAATTTGGTATGCAGGAAAAAACACCACGAATCTGTTCCATGCTGGAAATATTCATCTTCACTGCATATGGACTTACATAATAATATACTTAGCTTTTTAAATATATTTAGGTAAAGAACATAATAAGATTTGACTGCTTAGTATATTCACATCATGAGCTAGAATTAATTGTAATGTTACCTCCTTACTAATAAACGTTGTATAGCGTCTGTATAGTTACACAACGCTTTGTCTTCTTCTTTCGAAAGTCAAATTACTGACGAGTGAAAGAGAGAAATCGGTGTGTAACTATACAGACGCTATACAACGTTTATTAGTAAGGAGGTAAATGTTTATTTCTGTACCTATCTTAAAGACACTTTTACACAATCATGATTTAGCAGGTTTTTTTTAAACTAGATGGCGCTGTCATTTCTTAGCTGACGGTAATTATTTGGTAGGTATGTAAGATGAAATCCTGAAAAAAATTCAGAAGTCACTCTTAATTGAGTCTAAATGTGAAATAAATGACTACTATATATAAATGATATTAGAAATGATAATAACGATTAATCTTAAATAAATTATTGATTAGTGTTTAGTACGATATAATGTGATGAATTTTAATAATAATTAGCATCAATAATATAATATTATGTAATTCAATAATTTGATATGAAACATTTGCAGTGCCCTTACAGGGTGCATGCCTTAATACTGTGTCATGAAATATCAATGCATGCCTACTAACCAATGTTTTACATGTCAGCAAATAAATAAATATTACGTTAGTCGTAGATATATTCCCTGTATTTGTAAATACATACCAGCATTTTATTTTTCCACTGCAGGCTACCTTTTCTTTTATTGAAAATAACGAGCATCAATCGCCATGTTTGGTCAATGCAAGTTTACCGTTTCAGATCCTTGAAAGACCTTGAAAGGCCCTCGTGATGTTATTTTTCACCGTTCGCTGTCTGCCTAAGTTATCTACAAATTTCTTTTGTTGACTGTACATTTGCAGTTAAAGGCTGTTTCACCGCTCACAATTCTTATTGAATATTACAATGTAATAATCTAGTGTTCTTGTAACTTATGCACTTTTAAGTAACCTATAACTTGGTTATCGTACCTATTGTTTATTTCTATTAAGTGTTTGCTTAAGGCGCTTTTTATAGTGAAGACTTAAGGTATGGTCGTTGATAGGGTTGAAGTTGGTTGGTCGTTCCATGCTTAAATATGTTTTATGCACTTGTAAATTCAATAGTACGATTGATGTAAGTAGTCAGGCTGTAGACTTTTAATGGAAATCTTGGGCTATTCTTTATACATACCTATATCGCAATCATAAACGATAGAAGACAGTAGGTACCCTAATTGCGTAATACACTATCAATAACAACTTAAGGATGCTTCCATACAAAAAGACTGAAATGGAGATGGGCTGCAGGTCATATGCTCAGCGATAAGAACAATTAGCGCTCTAAAGCTGTAGCGGAATGGCAAATTAGAGATGGATCGAAAAGAAGTTGGATAGAGGAAGACGACGCAAACGCTGGGACGATGATATAGCGGAGACAGCTGGTGTCCTGTGGGCTAGAGACACACGAGATTGACGAAGACACCGAAGTGCAATAGTCATAACGTCACGCCTTGTTTCCCCGAAAGGTTAGGCATAGGTGTACCCATAATAGGAACACCCACATTTCGCCAGTTACCTATGTTTAAGTCCCATGTAATAGGGGGCGAGCCTATTGCCATCAACCGGGCACAAATCCAGACTCCGGGCTGCTACTGAAAAAATCCAAATGGAAAAACCCAATAACACTTTGCCCGACCCGGGAATCCAGGACCCAGGACCTCTGCTCAGCAGCAGCGCTTGCGACCACTAGACCAACGATACCTCGTTGGTCTAGTGGTCGCAAACATGACTGTTGCACACTATAATATTGTATTGGACGGTAGTCCAATACAATATTATAGTGTGCAACAGTCATGTTTTGCTTAATTAATTTATATTATAATTCGTTTTAGTTATCAGTATTTTTATGTTTTTGACATATCTCGGGACCCTGGGGTCCCGGGCCTTTGAAAGGTGTCCGAGGGACCAAAGCCAACTCGCAGAGGCCCGTTACATGTTTGTAATGAAATGAGGCAGTAACTGACGATTATCCCTGTACGCACTACGCAAGTGCACCCAAGGACAACCTCCGGTTGGTGTGGGACTATTGCAGGATATGGAACCAAAGATATTGGACTATGGGTTTGGGTGGTTAAAATGGACTGGTTACCTAAAACTATGGAAGGACTATGGCCCCTGCCTGATCAATGTTTTATTAGCACGAATAAAATGGCAGGAGGTGACTTGTATACTCAATAATGGGCCCCCGAAAACGGTCTCTAGCACATAATGACGTAGCGACAAGGGGGCAACATATCCTGAGGTGCTCGAGGAGTGGAAAGGTATTCCACGGCTCTCAGAACAATCCCAGAGCCCGGAAGATGGTCAAGATCCCTACAAGAACTTACTGGAATACATCCTTCCTCCGAGCACGTTTGCTCTTGCGAATCTCCACTCAAGCTGGCCAATAAAGGCAAGAATGAGGTGGGAGCTCAGTTCCTCGTCAGTGTTCACTCTAGCCGGCCAATAAAAGCAAGCCAGAGATGAGGAACACGACTTCTCCCGAGAGATAGGGTCCGTGGGGTCGCAACTGCCCAACAGCTCGCCACATGCTGCGCTGCGGATTTCTGTATATCTCTTGGTCTGGCTCTTCACCTAGTATTATTATAACTATCAATCACAATCTGAATGATTTTGAAGGATATTGCTAATCCATTGCTTCATAATGTTCGAAAATGTTGTCTGCTCAATAACGCAATGAATGTTGTTGAACTTTCAAAATGAAACCCATTGCTATTGCTACTGTAAGTTTTTCACGCAATTACCCCGCTGGTTGGTTGGTAGGTAGGTATCGTAATATCTACATACAAAAATATTCAAAAGCTCCTAAGTTACCTAGATTTTTAAAGATCATCAAAGGCGGGTGAAACAAACAGATATTTTTAGAATGAAAGTAATTTATTAGCTCTTATATCCCCTTAAAATAAATGAAGTGTGTCATCACCAACCACTTTATTACCCTCTCGATAATCCTCAACATCATCCATATCCACTTAAACGTACAAAAAATAAACCACCAACTCGAAAAAGCCAGGAAGCAGTCTAAAAATAATAAAAGACCCATTTGGGGAAACCACTACAGACTACAGTAGTTCACGTTATCACAACAAACGTAAAAAAACATCTCATTCACATTCAGCGACAGATGTGATGATATTCGCATGGCGGGCGGCGCGGGCGCAGCGCACGCGTGCTCGCACGCATCGTAAACACCATTTTTACAACCACTCGAATGCTCGTAAACGTCACGTGAATTGCGCCGTTTGTAGAACTCCCAGTAAACACCGCTCAGATTATTTCGTATACGCCTCCGGGACTAAACCTCGATATAAATTGGTAACTTTATTGACGCAGCCAGTGAACGCACGTGGATTGTTATTATGCCGTTCTTTAGACGTTTATTGAACCATTATTGACTTGTTTAAAGTATCACCCGTTTAATAGAGATAAAGGAGTCGTTGGTAGTTTATGTCTTCATCGTGTGAGGATATAACGACGACCGTTGATTTGCTCGCTTCCTCAGCGTCTCGATGTCTGGTTTGACTTGATTGCGGGCGTTTTATGACTGTAATTTTCCTTTTTATTGACTCGCAAGTTATTGATGATCATAGGATTGATAACAATCGATTTTGTCTAATGGATTTATAATTTATAGTTACCATAGGTAATTGTTTATTAGCAATATATCTATGGTCCAATAGAAAGGTAATTAAATACCGGTAGCGATGTGTGGACGGATAAAATAGCTGTTTTGGTAATACGACATTATTAAACATTTATTTTAGCTCGATGCATAATATTATGCTTATGTACCTACCTATTCGAGATCAGATTTGAATAAGAAATCTATTAGAATCAATAATACAATGCCAATATCATTCAAGATTGAGTGGACTCTAAAGAGATAATTATGGGAGCTCGCCCGCGCGACAGTCACGCCATCTATCATAAAAAGTGTTAAGCTGAGTTCAACTAACATTCACTGTTACTGACACTTAGTGAATACGCATGGGAGGAAATCAATATTTTTATTAATTATCTAATAAATTAATTTTCACCATTTTAATAATTTTGAATAATAATAGGTTTCACTTCTTGGTTGATAAAGTGCCATCTATTGTCACCCTTGCGCGACCTCTACAAAAGCTTGCGGGGCTTTACAATCACTCCGAAGGATACTGTGAAAGGTCAGCGAACGATGAATAATAATACAAAAATAACTTTAATATGCAAACAAAAGTGAAATCATAATCAAAATATTAAAACAATAAAGTTATGAAGATGTAAGATCCAAAACAGATTGTAAATACTTCTCATTAAAATCTTATCAAACAAAATGAGTCAATGTGCTATTAGCTATTTATAACGTAATGATTTAGTTTTATGTTCCGCTATTATGTTACATAATACTCATCTCCGTATGAAAAAGCGACATAACTGCCAATAGAAAAGCGATAACATGAACATAAAAGCGAATTTTATTGCTTTATTCATCATTCAGCTATATAAATTCATCAAGACACTTGTTAATCGTAAAATAAATCTTATTACACAGTAAAATGATGTTTAAATTGACGACAAGCGTTTTATTTTCGTCATAACAATAAAATTTATTTTTACGAGCGGTGGGCTAGTGCGGTTGTGTTTAGCGCCATCTAGCAGTACGTGGTGGGACTACGTCGTTACGGCACTTAGCTGACGTCACTTCATGGTGAGAGCTTTTACGATGCGTACAACTCTTCAATGAATGGAGGTGTCGTAAATGTGGATTTGGCGGTTTGTATAAGTACGATCTTGTAGTCAGAGTCACTTCTATACTACACTACGTGGGTGGGGTAACTATAGATAATGTGGTGGATTCGATGGTAATGTTCGGTGGATATTTTAAGCTGATTATTTATCTACCGACCTTTCCTACTGACGCTAACGTTGAATTAAGTGGCTGTCTGCTTGTCTCGGATGACTCATGGATACAAAAATAGCATATCCGCATCATTAGAATATGCCTATATTTTTATTTAATGATTTATCGAACGGAATACAAACAATTTGACTTTAAAGTAGATTAGATAGGTATCTAAAGACTAGACTAGCCTAAATAAAGACTAGTATTAAATCATAATTGATAATAAATAAAATTAAAATAAATTGAAAGTTAGGTACAAACTGTTAAAAACCTAAGCTAAACCTAGCTTAGCTACCTAACTAGGTACCTACCTAGATAAAAAAAAATCACACTTAAAATATAATACTTACCTATAACAAAAATAAAAAAATAAATAAAACTGCAACAAATCTTTAAATAAATTAATAATATTAAAATAACTAATTAAGTAATAAAAATCGGCCTACATTTTGCTACGCTAAAACACTAGTCCCTACACCCGTCACCACCCGAATGAAATCCAATGCACACACACGCAAATGTCCCCACGCACTTTCCTAGCCACATTAAAACTAAACTAACTTTGCATAATTGTCTCATTCACGCACGTGCAATCGTAACGGCGCGACGATGATGCTATCTCTGTCGCACGCGATCGTCAAAATGGCCTCCAAACGAGATATTTTGAAGGAACGCCGCCAACTTTTGTTGCTGTAATGGGCGGAGCGTGCATGCACAGGGGCGCATTCAGTTGACTGATCTTCTTGGCAAGTGATGACATTTTTTAAGTTCTGTTATTAGTTTCTTACTGATACAAATTTACAATGTTTGGTTTTCTATGAATCAGGTCAGAATATTTGTTTAAAAAACAGCTTCCTATTGACATTGTCTTTATAAGTTTTAATTTTATGATCCCTTACTAAATACAAAATCCTAAATGAAATACAACTAACAAACCATAACAATAATCCGAGATGTCTAGTACCTACATATTTTTAGTTGTTTGTGACAAAACTTTGTAGGTCATTATACATATAATTACTTTTATTTAAAGAGTAGGTATTATAAAAGGAAGTAGGTACTTCGATACTTAAACTATATTTGCATTACCTACTTAGGTATTCACAGCAGTTCAGCAGTGCAGCAGTGGACAAAGACCGTCGCGAAACTGAGGCTGAAGAGTTCGCGTCTGAGTCAAGTCGACGATGAAGCAGCTGGGACTTATCTTTGACAGCCGGAGGGGCTTCGGGCCGCACTTTCAGCGATGCTCCAAGGTTGATGGGCACCGCGAACGCGGGTGCGCTACAATCTGGTGGGACCCAATGCCTCCTCCGGCCCGCAACATCGCAATTCTGCAAACACTGCAGAGAGCGATGGCCGTCAGGGTGATAAGAGATAACGTACAGTCTTCTTCGAGGTGGCGCGTCTCTTGATCGAATAACCACTCTTGGATCTTGATGCTAACATCAAGCGGCAGTCACTATATTGGCTGAGCTCGGGCACGCATTGTAATAGCGGCGGAAAGACGCGTCATGAACGGTGCTCTCCGGACAGGGGTGCTTCGGAAAGACCCTGTGCCGTACAGGCCGGGAGCCGCAGCTCGGTAGCCACCATTGTGGTTAACTGCCTCAACGATATGGAGCAGCAGACTTTGGGAGAGTGCCCAGTCTGAGCAGTTCAGAACCGTGACCTTGTGAGTCGATGCTCCTGATAACTTCTCGCTTCCGGTTGTGGAAGTGATAGTCGCTAAAGAGGTGGCGAAAAGGGAGCTGCGGATACTCTTTTCCTATCTGCACCAGACGTAACGGCAAACTTGCATTGACCTCAAGATTGTGTTATAATAATAATAATTCATTTGCCTCAAGATTGTGTTATAATAATAATAAGTAACTTGGTAACGAGTAACGACTAATCGAAAAAACCAGTTAGGTAAGTTTTCATTTCGTCAATTAGAAGATTGAGCTGCGGAATCCAATTAAAAACTTACCTGAAATATTTCTCAATTCCAAGTGATAAACTACACATCAAACTGTATCAGTCTCACAAGAGATAGAGCAAGATAGCCAATGTTTTAGTTGAAAGTTATCTTCAAGTGGTGGGAAGTAACTTTTTTTTTTTTCCCCACCTACATACATACTTGTATGGCAGGTAAAAGAAGTCATACACAAGGTAGTGTATTACTTATGAAAATTTGCAACTTTTATTATGGGACTAAATCTAAAATATGAAAACAATCAGCTGTTCCATACATTTTGATCGTGATAGCGTTGCACTTTTGTAATTTTCATGAGTACTACAGTCTTTTATCTGCCTTACTGTACAATATTATATTTTTTTAAGATATTAAAATAATATTAAAATAGAGATCTTATAATTGTACCATAATAACACGTTAAACAGCAAATAGACAGACAAACGAACTAATTAACAAACACGGTCTATGTACAGGGTTTCATTTAATATCGAATTAAAAAAAACTGCAAAATTTTGTTGTCATATTAGGAAAAATATACAAGTGAAAATCTGAAATCGATAATTAATTAATAAAATTACTTTCATTTTAGTACCGACCGAACTACAATGATTAAAAAAATAGGTACCTACAATAAAAACAACTACAAATCATTTAAAATGATTCACGAGAGATTCACAAAACACAGATCACGTGAATCCATACATAAAAAATAAATCTCCCCAAGGTCACTCTAATTCGTCCCTGGATATAGGAATTTGGATATGGCGACTGATGCGCTGTACGACGAACGACCAATGTGATTTTATCTACTTTGAAATGTGTTATTTCGCAGTTAAATCGTTAGGAAACTAGTGTATAGTGTTAAAATATTGTGCTACGATAACTGTGTTTAATTGTTAAGTGGTTAATATTACAAATAATCAATTAAATCGTTAAAATATTGAATGTGTTTGTATCGTCCGCCATTACGCTCGTTGGCGACGCATCGCCGTTCGTAGAGATCGATAGCCCTCTATCTGTCTCTGTCACTCTTACGGTAATAAAATGTAAGTGCGAAGCGATTCGAGTTTGTGACTGCTATAAAATAATTTAAAATTAATTTTTAATCGGTTGTAAAGGCGAGATACAATTTTGATGAAAAGTATGAAATTTTCTTTTAATGTTATCTGGTAATAAAATTGTAACAACCTTTTTCACACCTAGGTTGGTACTTGAGTGCTGTTTTTATTTGGGTTTTATGAAGTTGTAATTTTTTTTTATTTTTCAATCTTTTGACAACGATTAATTTTTCTTTTTAATGTTTGTTTTTAATTAGGTACTAAAATAGGTACTTCGGTACCTACTTACTTATATCTAGTTACGCTCGGGCAGTGCTAGATATGTAGGTAACTTGGGTGAAAATAAAAGAAAGACTGTCTCTTCATTTTAGCATACGTAAGCAGCATAACTAGCCTAAGTACATATGTATATTGTTCCCACTGCTGGGCCTGAGTCTCTTCGAGAGGGTGTAATCTACCTCGCTGGCCCAGTACGGGTTGGTAGATGTCACATGGAGTGTCATTCTGAATTTCGACATTTACCTAATTATTTTGACACGGTCTTAATTTGGAAAAACAATAATTCGACTACTCATTGCTTCGACAGAACATATTATTCGACAAGCATTATTCCGACAGAACATACTTCGACAACACCTTCGAAGAACACTACTTCGACAGAAGCCTTCTTCGATATGCACTTGTTCGGCGGAACATACCTTCGACATCATAATGCTCTGAAATGTGGCAATAATAATTGAATTTCGCTTTATGATTTTAGGTGCAAAATAAAAACATAACTAATAATCAATATTACGTTTTTAATTATAACCAGTAGGTAACAAATCTTTGTACAGTTATATTTTTGAACGGCCTATACAACGATACCCCACACTGGGATAGCTACTACTCGTACTCGTAGTACTAGAAAGCTGTTTTGGTTCTAGGACATGCCGGTTTCCTACGATGTTTTCCTTCACCGTTTTGAGAGCAGTGGTGATTTAATTATTTTTTTAAAATGAACCGCCTGCCTGGGTCACGACTAGGCTTGCCAACCGTCCCGTGAGAGCCGGGACATCCCGTTTTTAGAGCTTTAGAGGATGCGTCCCGCGAAATTGTTGGCACTTTTCTATTTTTTTAAGTACCTGGTAATTGTTGAAAGGCCTACACTGTCCTCCCATACCTATTATTATTATTGATAATATTGTAAAGCCAATTATTTTTAAAAGAGTAACCGTGGAGTTTCTTGCCGGCTCTTCTCCATAGAAAACGACTAATTGGAACCGTGCACCTAGCTTCTGACGTTTCATAAGTGCCCCATGTAGGTTTATGTGAAATTAAATATATATACATTTTGGCCCCGCTGGGAATCGAACCCGGGACCTCTGGATCTGAGACAGGTGGTTTTACCACTAGACCACAGATCGATGTTTCAACTGTCAAAAAACTTATATTGAAGAATAAACAGGTAGGTACCTAGGTTACCCCTAACTACTTAGGTACTTTAGTACCTATAGGTATAGCGATTTGGATTTTTTTTCAATAGGTGCCTAGGTACCTTATACCTACAAAAGCTGTCAAACCGCAATTTTTTAAGTATCTAAAGGTTGAATACCTACCAGTCTACTTACTGAAATAGCAGAATAATAGACATTCTCGTCCCATCATAGACCCTCATCCATCTTTTCTATCAGAGCAAGCCCAATCAGCAATAATAGTTATTTATGCAACTGTTTTATAATAAGGGGTATTAAAACACGAATTTGGGTTTAGTATCACATGAGTGTTTTAATATCTAATTATTACAGTTGCATACAAGACTTTATCTACACCCATGACATGAATCCTCTTTAAAAGGTTCTGAAACAGTTTTTGCAATACTAATATCGAACAAAAATGGCGGGATACGACGCTAATTGTATAGTATTTATACTGAAACGCGCGTGCGTGACAATGTTATTTTTATGAAATTCCTAAAGATACCACGAATTGAGTAGTGAGAATGGAAGGGAGGATGATGCTGATGATCATCATCCTCGTAAAAGCAAAGGAGTTGCATTATGAAATTCAGTACTACATTATAACTCCCGTTTGGATGCTATTATGGTTACTATGACACTGGGTGTTTTAATGTTGGCAATAAGCTGTTTCAGAAATTTTTATAGAGGATTTATAGCATGGCCGTAGATAAAAAAAAAAATTGGCATAAATGTAAAGGGGGAACATTAATTATCAGGTACTAGAACTTCAACTTGTATTAGAACTACCTAAACTAAACTGAAAAGACAACAGACCTTCCATAAAATACTCTACCTTGATACTTATAAAATAATTGCCCTGGCTGGAGGACTTAACTTATTATACCACCCCATAGGAAAGTCTGGTTAAGCAGAAGACAATCTCCTAGGGTGACCTGCGAGAAGATCCTTCCATAAAATACTCTACCTTGATACCTACTTATAAAATAATTGCCCTGGCTGGAGGACTTAATTTATTATGCCACCCCATAGGAAAGTCCGGTTAAGCAGAAGACAATCTCCTAGGTTGATCTGCGAGATGCCATATATATATTTAAAAAAACGTATAAAATAAACGCTAGCCACCAAATTAATACGACAACACCACAACATCTAAATAGTAGGTACCTATACATACCTACTGGTCGTCTACATACCAACACCGGATGCTTATTTAGCCCATCAAGGGCAATCTTGGCCACAATCCAAATCCATAACCGAACTTGCCAACTAAAAATATCATCAGCCATAAATTAATTTTCCGCAAAGAAAACAAATTTCCCAATTACTTTGTCCGTTAAAATGATTTCTTAGTTGAAACAGGACAAACCAAACAAATACGGGTATACTGCAACCAAATTAAAAATTGATTGGGTAATTTAAATTCGTAATCACGCTCGTCCCCGTCGGAAAGCTAATTTTGCCGTAACACGTAACCATTTTAAAAAGACCTCTTTTGCTGAATAAATTGCGTTAGATTTGTTGAAAGCGTATGTGTCTACGTAATTTTTCCCAGTTGTCTTAAAGGTGTACAATCGCGGGCATTCGAATCGGCACACTTTAAAAACGAAATCCCGTGCTCACGATGTCCACATATGTTTACCGTCCCTTTTTGCGACGATCAATTAAAAAAAAACTTTTGTTTAAATTTGCTCAGGATTTGTTACAATGATCACAGATGTTTGACCACCTCGGCTGGTTTTTTACGGTCTTTTTTATCATTTACAAAAACAAGGGGCTCACCAAAAATCTGATGCTGCGATGCTATTGGTTGATGAGCGTAGGTAAGTGTTAGGTACTATCGGCCGAGCGCTGCAAGCAAGAAAAGTCCTTACGGTGGTCCGATTCGTATGCCCGCGATAGTACACTTGATATATTCGTCCGATTCTATTTATATAGTGCGACCAACACGGGCGTTGGATTGAGTGGCTCCAGATTAAAAAATTGCCCACGCGTTTGTAATAGAATTATTTTAATGGCTTTTATATCGAGTGGATGTGAGTTATACTGGTGATCTTATTACCTACCCATGTTTCTACATTGATCCATTATGACTTGTTTAGAATGTGTTGTTTTATAGAATCTGTACCTGCTTACTTCTCTGTTTTATAATTCAACGTCATTAAATGAATTGAAATAAACTGACCAACTTGTATTAGTTAGCTTATCGGGGTAATTATTGCGTAACACAAGTACCGTGTGGTGCTGGACGTAAAGAATAGCGCCACCCCATTTCTTCCCGTGGGTGTCATATAAGGCGACTAAGGAACTTACTAGAGAATGGCAGCAGTGTTCTCTATGCATTTTTAACACCATACTGCGAGCGCCAACCCGCCTGCCAAGCGTGGCGATTATGGCAAATCCCCTCAATTGGGGGATGCTTATGTTCAGCAGTGGACGTCTTTCGGCTGAAATGATGACATTTACAGTAGCAATGGGTTTCTTTTTGACAGTTTAACAACATTCATTGCGTTATTTACGTTGTTGAGCAGACAAATTTTTCGAATATAAGAAGCAATAGATTAGCAATATCCTTCAAATTTATTTAGATTGTGATTGATAGTCTCAGACCAAATAAAAACCAAGACAGAGCGCTGTCAACAGTGACGTGAGGCCGGTTTCGTAAACATGTGTGCACGTAGTGAGGTGTAGTTTGATTGTAAATGGTTGTAAATGTGTGCGTGTGAGCGTGTACGCACAGCGCGGAGGTGTAGTTTTGGCATGCTTCACTGTATTGTTCGCTGCGCTCTGTCTTGGTTTTTTATTTGGTCTGAGTTGATACCGTGTTATGCAACTATGGCACTAGTCGGATGGCAAACGTCATATTTATTAATCCCAGTCCATTCTTGATGGATTTATACTAAACTAGCTTCTGCCCGCGATTTCGTTCGCGTGAAATTTCTTGTCCCCTGACCCAGCCCGTTGCATCGCATCTCCTGGCCGCGCTATTATTTCGTTTTCGCATAGCGTTCTTTCAGACTTATTTTCTTTTTACGTTCGGCTCCTAAGGGTTTTATTGCGTAGGTAATCTATATTAATATTATAAATTTCAAAGTAACTCGGTCTGTCATCTGTCTGAATGTCTTTCTGTTACATTTTCACGCATAAACCGCTGAACGGATCGTCATGAAATTTGGCAGAGCTATAAGCCTGGAATATGGAGAACGACATGGGATTTTTTACGCGATAACCGACATCAAAAGCTAGTATTAAATAACGTTAACCCTTCCTCAAGAATTGGGCAATCAAAAAATTTTTTTTTCCGACTGGCAGTTCTAGAGATTAGCGCACATTCAGACAAATAAACAAAAAAAAAAATTCTTTAGCTTTATTATTTGTATAAATTATGCACTTAAAGTTACCCAATTGTAACTTGTCTCTACAATTGGAATCGTGAAATGACTATATTTTTTGGATGATGCTGGTTGTGGTCCATAACTAATCCATCTGCAATAGTTAGTAGGTAAGTAGGGATACGTTCAATTGCACAAAGCTATCCTGTGAAGCAAATAGCTAATGGTTAAAATGGCATTAACTGTCTACCTTGCCATTTGAAAGCCTTGTGACTCAGGGCCATATAGGTAATCTCATCGTCAATTTATTACAGTCTAATTGCATTTCACAACAGACGCTGAACAGTTTTTCTTTCTGAAATAAAATTATATAAGATTCTAGCTGTGACTTGAAGTTTAATCATTTTAAGCGGTAGTAGAAAGCCTAACTTGCTGAAGTTAGATCTATTAGAAATGTCAAAAGAATAGAACTAAACAGCACTTTAATTTCTCTTCGAAAATTAGCACTGAGAATAGCCAAAACTACTTAAACAAACATACCTCACAATCCGAAATCAATCAGCATACAATGTAATGGAACCCCAAAAGCTCTGCTCTATTCGGGTGCTATCGTATCGGTTCGCGCTGTTCGTTCGTCGTCGCCGGCGCAACCCCGGACATAAAACGTAAATAAAAATATAAATATTTCGACGGATATCGGCAGCACGTGCGCCAGCGCCGCTGTAGTTTAACATTCAACTCCTGCGCATTGTTTGTTTTCACACTCGATAGCTTGCTGGATCGCGTGAGCGTTTTATTGAGTGATGCCTATGATGGAATGTCGTTTGTGATGTAACCGATTCTCAAGGCTGTTAGGAATACATCACTTTATTAGCTTAAGTGAGGATGCATGCAATGAATAGTTTTCCACCGTTTACAAAGTTGCAAATTGACTTGTTCCTGGAGATAGAGTGCGTGCTGCTGTTGGCCAATTAAAATACATTCATCGATCAGCTGATGTAATTGTTTGCAAATATATACTCTAAGTTGAAAATACATGAGTTACACGGCTGCATAGTAATTGTGATGAAGGTTCAATGTCAATTTCTGTATGCTGGGATAGTGTGAGTCAGAACTGAGGCAGTAGGTAGAGTTTCTTTGTGTTGAAGAAAGTACTTTCGCACTGAAGCCGTCATTACCAGGAACTTGACTGAATTATATTTTGGTTTTTGGCATGTATGTAGTT
Source organism: Dryobota labecula (assembly GCA_947523025.1). Taxonomy (NCBI): domain Eukaryota; kingdom Metazoa; phylum Arthropoda; class Insecta; order Lepidoptera; family Noctuidae; genus Dryobota; species Dryobota labecula. The sequence continues at coordinate 16,726,381 of OX383293.1, read as the reverse complement.
AGATACTATCGCGGCCTTTTCCGCCTGATCACTTAAATATTTTTTCACGTAAATCCTGCGGAGGCCACGTCCCCTTTAAGATTTAGCCTATTAGGAAAGCAATAAAGCAATTAGTTGCAATCTGCACTGCGCAGGATAGTGACGTATCACGTGTAGGTACTCCTTTTGCGAATTTTACGGATGAAGTATTATTATATTACGGGCTAGAGAGCGATTCTATTTTTTTAGTGAAAGCAAAAATAAGCTAAGTGGTGGTCAGGCGGGAGTGTCCGCGATAGTACCTACCCATTTTAATTTAACTGTGGCAAATTTCTACCGTCTGCAGTGATGGTTCAAGTCTTAGAGGACGACACTCACAAATGTCCTTACTGGTTACCTTATTGGTTGCTTCCCAACATCTCCCAAGATGTGGTAGTTGCATGTTGTTATTCCTGCTCTGCCTATGCAAATTTCTAAGAGTCCCATCAATCAGGAATGCCATGTATTCTATAGCATTGGAATGTGAACAAAAACTGTTCTAAAGAAATCCATATCAGATATCATAGGAACAGGCATTCCATACCAATTCAGGGAGAAAATTATACCAAGAAACAGAAAACATGTAAAATAAAAAGCAAACGGTTTTTCCTTGCTTACACCATTTAGGTACATAGAAACTTGTACCATCCTACTCTTATTTGAATGTGTTTTGCATACACTAGGACGATATCAGGAACACCAATGGAACAGGAATAAAGTAGATAGGTGTCTTCAGGCCCAGTACAATGGAACGCTGCCTAACAGATAATTTCCTATAGGACCACCATAGTTTATTATAGCCTTAGTATTCTATAGGTTACGTGCCTTTGTACACCATGAAAATTAATATCAGTTTCCTTATTCTAATTTCCGAGATTTATTCGTATCGCACCTACAATTTATTTGGCTTGAATGAATAAGTAGATTTATTCGAATTGATTATGTTAGACCATTGTTTGTTGGCTTGTTTTCTCGGCATTCAATTGTTTGGTTTTTGGTTATTTATCGTATTGTTGTCGTAGAGTAATTAATTTCAGTTTGTGTATAGAATTGTTAATGTATGTTGTTGATAAATTTATGCGGTTAAACGGGCTTCTATAGAATTTTCCAACTTACAAATTCCTGCATACAAAATTAAATAATGACTCAACTGTTGCAGTTACTCAAAAACTTTTCCCAGAGAAACTTTATCCTTATGGGCTAAATTATTTATTACCTCTTAGCATTCTTCAACAGAGCAACTTCAGATCATTAGGTAGTATCTACCTAGGGTTACCAGCCCTACTATATAATATAGAAGGTATCCTGCTTTAGAGGCCTAAATACTAAATTTCTAAAAGAAAAAAATAGCAGGCAAAACTACAATATTTCCATTTCAATACCAAACGGCGAGATGACCGCAATAGGGCCAGTATACAGTATACATAGAACAGTAGTGTAGTTACGTTTTCACGCCTAAACCGCTGAACCGATCTTCATGAAATTTGGCAAAGATATAGCCTGGGATATGGAGAAGGACATAGGCTACTTTTTTAAGCGATAACCGACATCTACGCGGGCAAAAGCTAGTTATCTATATTTTGACATTACAAACAGACACTTATTTAAGTATTTGTACCTATAGGTAAATGTAGGTAGGTACCTTTAATGATTTCTAAAAATAAAAATAGTTCTATATTCTTTGTTACAATATGTATAAGTAGGTACCGACTAGTGACAAGAAAGTAGAAGGTGGAGGACGGAGGAATAGGTACAAAAAAGACGGTCGGGACTCGGCAGTCGGCGCCGGTCGCGTCGGCTGAAAATACCCACCCTTCATGAGACTGGTTTACATGGCGGTGAAAATATTTTCTTATTTTACTGTACATATTTTTTGTTTTTCGGTTACAATTATACTCGATTTATTGAAACATTAGAAAATAACGGTCAACACCCTTTCGTTATTTCGATGTTAACGTAGATATAATAAACTCCGTTATTTCACGATAAATTCAAAGCAATGTGATTACATTGCTTTGAATTTATCGTGAAATAACGGAGTTTATTATACCTATCTATGTAGCATTATGTTATGTTTATTCAGGTACCATTTACATTTTAAAATAACTCTAAAATGCAGCTCATTACAACAATAGATATTACAATAACTGTCATTATTTGGCCGTTACTTTTCTAATGTAATTAATTTATACATGGAGAATAGGCGGATCTAAAATGTAGCCTACCCTAGTATCCCTAAACTGGTATTATCGTGATATATCACGATAATAACCTCGAGGATCATGATAATATTGATAGTGTAATAGGCGCCAATAAGTAAAATGTAGATACTAGGGATACTAGGGTAGGCTACATTTTAGATCCGCCTATTCCCCATTTATAATTTAATTATATTAGAAAAGTAACGGCCAAATAACGACAGTTATTGTTATATTGTTGTAATGAGATGCATTTTAGTTATTTTAAAATGTACCTAAATGGTAAATAGATTACATTATTATGATCAGTAAAATTATCGATGTAGTACCTAATCATAATTTGAGATCAATACCATCAATATTTAATCAATACTGGATCACGATATCGAGTAGGTATCGTGTGATAATACTGATAGTGTGATAGGCCTCATTAAATAATCTATGGTAGGTATGTACAGGGCCGTCTTTAACCTATTGGATAATGGGGTGAGAGAAATCAGAAGACACTTGACTGATTCTATTTACGAGTAGGAGGATAAAACATTCAATGACATTAATACAATGGTCTTTTATTTAGAACAAAATAATTACTCACGCATTTTTAAAGACAATGATAAAACCACAAGTTGTATTTAAGTTCCATATTTAATAAAAATAATACCAATTTTTTTTTAACCTACGATTTTTTTTTCCATGGTAAATTATTTGGTTGATGACACCATAAGTTTCCAAATACCTACCTATATTATAATATTAATAAAACAAATTAAAGCGTAAGACAATCTTTAAAATTTGTGAAGTCTTACATTTAACCTCAACACACAAATCCACACGACACAGATATTAATCTACCAATCAAACATTCAATAGATAAGAAATCTAAACCACAACCAATATTTGAACACCATATTTTTAATTTCTAAACTCCGCTCCGTATGGCCTACACACAATGCGCGCGTTCCCAATCGCTTGCGACAAAAAAGTCGGCCATTTTGTCTACGTGTGAGCCGACCCGGCCCCTCCCGCCCGCCACACTGGAGGGGGGCGCTATACAAAGACTTCCTATAACTTGATACACGCGACGTACGAAAATAGCCCGTATTGTTATACAGTAAGGGTTATATTAGGTGTCTATTTGCACAAGATAGGGTAGTATACGGGCTGTTTATGTAGCCAAAACTGCCGCTTCATACAGCGACGGCGTCACAGCCATCACTTTCATTATTATTGGGCGATTCACGGCGTTTACCCGGCACTCGCCGAGAATCTCTGTTCCGTTGTTCAATTAAAATCTAGGCGATTGTTATTTTGATTGTTTCCGTTTTTGATGTAGGTATTGTGTTTTATTTTTTGCTTGCTTTTGCATACGCGTGGGAGTTTGACGGTTTTCGTTATCGGCTACCTGTTTTTGCTGGAATTGGTTCGGAAAATTCCCAAATTGCGTATTATAAATCAGGTACCCAGGTATCTACCAATTAGGTAGGTACCTAGTGCTCAATAATCAGCTGTAATTTTAATACAAGCTCAACATTCTAACATTGTAGGTATATATATTATTTAACATTTTAAAATAAATTATTTTATTTTTTTACAATTTTTTATCAACAAAATTGATGTGCCCATATATTTTACACATGTTGTCCCCTAGTGCCACCGCATTACGATCCAAACTTACACAGCGGCCCGTGCCGCAGACCCCATTTTGGTTTTTGGCGAAAGCCAAACATTTGGTCCATTTACACTCTTAATAGCCCATCCTTATTAAATTTATACTGGATACTGTTAAAATTTCAGTTGTTTAATTACATGGAATTTTGGCCCAGGGAAACCGTAAATGGGCACAGTGTGCGGACACAGCGAAATTAGGTGGTTAGACCAACAGGGTATATCATTCTGCGTTTAGGACGAGTTATATTGTTGGTATCCGTTTCCCAACCCGGATAGACACCCACATATTTATACAAAATGCGCTTATTAACAGCATGCGACGATCAGCTGATGTTCTCGCGTCATCTGTTTAGAGAACTTCATATAAATTCAAGACCATCTTAATAATAAACGTCATAATGGCGGGACCAACTTCTGATTGGAAGGTTCTAACACGTATATTTAGTAATAATTTAGTAGATACTATTTCGTACCTGTCCTGAAATTTTTGTACCTCACATGGCGTAAACTGAATTTCACGATGACACTGGTCCCGCCATTATGATTCGTTATAATGACGAGACCATGCCTGTACTCCAAAACTAAAACGAATTACATCATTCTGATCAAACCAGTATTTAGTACCTGATTTAGCATTTCCAAAAATCAACAGTGGGTGAGGAAGATCTTAGTAGTTTCTTTACAAAATTAATTTACGTCACACCTGGCCATAATGTGAGTTTTACCGCACGCTACGCGTACAGTAAAACTCGCATTGTGGCCAGGTGAACACGTAAACATGAAAATAGTACATTACTTACCATGGGCAGTAAAAAAGAAAGCCCTCTATCGCATATTTACAACCCTTGACTGCGGCTCGGGTCACAAATACCTGCGATTTCGGTCTTTCTTTCTTTTACAGCCCCCGGTAAGTAATGTACTATTTTCATTTTTGACATGTCCAACATGTACCAGACATAACTGTTATAACTCTATTTCCGTCCCTCAAACAAGCTGTCACCCTTGTTGAGACATTCAGCGTTTTATGTTATGAGTGCGTCGTAAAATAAAAGTGCATCAACGGGCCCGTTTGCATTGTCCGCGATTAAAAACCGTCTGACTTCAAAACTGTGTAGTTTCACTGGCTCACCGCATTCAAACTCGCCTCTTTAATATAGCCGCTTTACCAGGGTTCCTTTACGATTATTTAGTCGTAAAAATCAAAGTTATAGGCTATTTACACCCGTAACTGTATGTTAATCTTTGTTTTACGAGTGTGCGGCGGCTTATTATTTAATCGTTAATCACTTAACACTTGAGGTTCGTGTATGGCCGGTTTAATACCCCATAATCTTGATTCTTGAAGAGATTACTCTACATTGTACTGGATTTATTCGGTGTCAGCTATTTTTAAACGCCTAAAGGAATTTATCGCGAGTCTAAGTAGCGAGTTCGCCATGATTCATACTACGTTTACGTTGTTCTTAGGTTAAATTAAGCATGCTAATGTTATTTGGGTTATGATAATGCTGTCGTTCTGTCTATTATTTCCAGGGTTCGAAAAAATCCGATTTTTATAATAAATATTTAAAATCCGATCCGAATCCGATTTTTTATTGTATATCGGATATATATCCAGGCCAAGAAAAAGAAGCGAATTTCATTCTGTAAGGGGATTAAACACTTTATAAGTACCAAATTACCACATTTTTTTATTTAAAAAAAGTAAAAAAAGAATTAGTGTTTATTTGAGAAATATTTTTTTAATGAACACTTAAAAAAAAAGAATCTATTATTATAATAATCTTCATTTGTTTGTGAGATAAATCAACAAATTTTAATAATAATTTATAATCATAAAAAAGTAAAAAGTACCTACCTAACTTATTCTGAATTGTAGTTTTTCGCTACGTGTTGGCAGGGTAAACATCAATCTCCAAAATGTTTAGTTCAGACACGGGAAAAAATCAATTGATATATATCAAGATAAAAATCAATTGATATATATCGTGATATATATCATGACATATATCCGCTGATATATATCGGCGAACCCTGATTATTTCATATAGGTATAGAGACACTTTTTTGATTGACTGCTAGAAAAGGATGTTCATTGTCATGCAAATTTTTTGTACTGTACTTTTTCGGCTACGCACTACGCAATGTTTGATTTCGAAAGGAAGAAATATCTATTAATTTTCGTGACAAGCGTACGATAGATGATGTCTAAATAAGTAACTGTTAACGGCAGTGTTTTGCATTGGCGTATTAGCAGTAGTTACCTACCTACATGACAGTGTTTAGGCGTAAGTAGTAGTAGCAACGTGCGTGGTCTCACGTAGCACTATTTTTAAAATAATACTTACTTGCTGTACCTACTTATAAATTACTAGGTATCAATCCTACTTATTATGACTTCTATACATACCTATAAGATCATGCTAATTTATTTGCAGGTTTTGTATCAAATTTATTAGGGGTGTAACGATATATGAATTTGTCGATACGATACCGATTATCGAAGTAAATAATCGGCGATACCGATACCGATATCGATATCGATGGCTTAGTTTTTAATACACCCAGAAAATAAAGAATGATGTACTTCATATGCATAAAACTTACTTATGTTAAATAGAATAAATAGACACTCGATTTTGTAAAGTGTGACAAAAATTGAAATTAAAAATAATGAAAAATGGCAAATCATAAACAAATAAAATATTTATTTAGGTAATTATCAAGCAATCAAATCAAAAGTAAATCAATATTAATAATCAAAGTTCACTTTAGGAAGATTTTTGTTAAGGAAACAAAGTTTATTCAAATTACTAGCAGATAATCTGTTGCGCAAATCATTTTGTATGAGGCCTGCAATTGAAAAAAGATGTTCTGAGGCAACTGAGCTCATTGGGTAAGATAAATATTTTTGTGCAAGCATTTTCAATTTTGGATATTTATCTTCATTGCTCCAATAGTTCTTTGGATCTAGTTTCATTGGAATATTTGATTTCTTTTCGCGCGCTTTTTAAACTGTGATATCGGTTGTATTTAAATCGGCGATGCCGATATCGGCATCGCCGATTTAAATACAGCCGATTATATCGGTATCGGTATCGTTACATCGCTAAAATGTATGGTAATTTTTTGTGAGTTATTGGATAAAGGAGAGCGGTCCTTCCGTTCATAATCACACGCATTCCATCCAAGGCATCATCAGCTATTTTCTTTTGCTGTCAGATTATAGAGCCTGACATTTATTAGGTAAATTCGTACTTATCTACCTACTTACTACAATCAGTTATAACGAAATCAGAATATAAGCAATACGGTTCAAATGTGCTATAAATATTTAATTTAAGTACTTATATGCCTTCAGGCATGGAGATATTGAACCTTGCACCAAGACGCATCTAAGACAGGATAATCACTAAACGCTGTAACTATGGGCAATTTTATTAAGTGACAGAGGTGGCAGAAATCAACCGACATTGTTCCCATAATTTGCGCAGTGCAATCTCATTGGAACAGAGACATTAAACACGGGTGTCAGGACCTCAGACAATATTCTACACATCGTTCAGTGTCTTATAAATCTACTTATGTTCCAACACATATAACAGCCTACAACACAGTCCATCCCGATGTAATCTGAACCTTATTTTCTCCATAAAAGGTATCATTTCCTGGAGTATCTTTTAAAACATATTTGAATGTGTTCGAACAATGTTTTAAATGTCGTTGAATTAACTGCGCGGACGCATTTGATTGCATCGCAATTTGCGTTGTTATTTCTTGAAGGGAGAGTGACTTATTGATAGTACGTTTATATTTTTTGATTAGGTACGTGTTTAATATTTTACTGTCTTTTTTTAATGTTGTATATCTTGAATTGTTTTGCTAATTGACGGGCGGAGAAAATATCTAGACACGCTATATTTTATCCTGAAAGTAATAGGTACCTACCTGACTAAATGTTACACCTGTCTCGTTTAGATATTTTCACCTGTTTGGTTATCGTTTGTCGAGACTAAGAGCTATTAATTTGAAGTTTTTTAACACACTGTGCAATATTTAGATAATTAACCGATTTTATCAGCAAAGAGCATTATGAAAATTTAAAAACGGTTTACAGATATCAGCAATTTTATCAGGCCCTTACCTACGGCAAATTAAATGCACGGTAATTCGATTATAAATGAGAAATAAATTGACTAGGCATTTAATTAGGATTGGCACGAGATAGTGGTTAATTTTGCCATAAACGGAATATGACTTATCTTAATGGTTTTGCTAATCAATATATTTATCCATCAACATTATGATTATAATTTTAATCCGGTCAATTTACTGAATAAATATTTACTTGAGCTGTATGTTGTTCCAGGTGCAGTTGATGAATATTGATATCTACTGCTGTTAAAAGCCTTCAATACACTTTATACGTACTTACCTACCTACTATTATGTTAGCTATCTTTTGAAGAGGTTAAAATTAAGTATTCATTCTTAATTTTATGATGACACTTCTAAGGTCATTCAAAATATAACAAAAAATCTTTGTTGGAATCAAGACACAAAATCACAATGCCTAACTACTGAAAAATGTGGCATACAACCTTTATTCAACTATAAACTTCGATGAAAATATTCCTGAAATACTTAGGCACCTAGGAAGTCTAAGACACTATCAAACCCCATAACTCCTGCTAGCGCAAGGTGTTCTAAACAAAACATCCACTCTTAAACTATAGTTCCTACATAGATGCGAGGTACAAGAACAAGGGAAAAGCTCCAGTTTCCGTGTCGCAATACCCTTGGGCCTTGTAGCTTTATCGTACCTTGTCGTGAAGGAACATCCTTTTACAGTGCCCATAAGTTGCCGGCACAGCCTAACAACCGAGCCTACTGCCTACCACCAGTACCACCATATTGTAGATGGAGCAGGATAAAGGAATGTTCGCATTCTGATTTATACACTCCTAATTGTCTGGTTTTGTGTTTCAGGACGGTATTTGGTGCAGATTGTTATGTATTTTGTGGGTAATTTTATCTTTGTTTGGTCTATCCGTCTTGTTATTTATTGGTTCATAAATTGGAGCTTAAAGGCAATTGTTTATCACTTGCAGACTAAGGGCCGGTTGTTTCAAACATTTCGTTAACGTAAAATACGTATATACGTCAAATAATAACGATTACATATCATATTTAACGTTCGTTAAATACAAAGCGTTGTTTCACTGCATAAAAACCGATCGTCAAAGTTCAAATGAAAAAGAATAAAATAACGTTAACCAGTGGGTATGACACCTGTTACTGTAATCGTTATTTTTTAACGAACGTCAAGGGCATACTTTTGTGAAACAACGGTTTGACGATAGTTAGCGCCATTTATGACGTATACGCCCTAAGTATTTGAAGGTTCGTGTAGAAATTTACAAAAAACAAGAGGATTATAAAAGGATATACGCCACTGAATAATTCAAAGCCAAGTGATACCATATCTAAGCACTTAATTCGATAAACGGACGCTCCTCACTTTAAGGTTCTCATATAAATAAAAAAAAAAAAAAAAAAATATACCTACAACATACGAAAAATTCGAATGACGAATCAAAACAAAGTCCAAGCGGTTATTTAAGTAACAGAATAAATCGGCTTGCATTTCGGTCACGTCCGAAGTCAGTCGTGACAGAGTATACATCACGGTGAGATAAAAGCCCTTCGTATCGTTGCCTGTGCCCACTCACGGTTCTGCTTTGGAAAAAAAAACGGAGAATATGCTCTTTAGCACTTAGTGTGATTCAGTACTGTGTTTTGTTGTTCTCTAGGTCTTGTATTTTCTATTGTTGTTGGGAAATTAAGACACTAGCACTAAGAAACGCAAAAAGCAAAACGACAAAGCCAAGTCTTGAATCAAAGTTATGTAGGTACGTATAGCATGTCCATGATATGGTTTTGGTTACGCCGTTTTCCTCAAAAATTGGATCGTGCAATATCTTTAGGCGAAAATTTGTTGAATACGAGTACCATTCTCAGAATCTAAGGGGCTTTTGAAGAATTTTTAAAGAGTAAAATGAAAATTATTCATTACCACTCAGTGTGTGAACGAATACTGTGTACATTGGTAATTTTTAAGACCGCAAAGTGATACGTTGTAACCATGCAAAGCGGTCAGAAGTCGTAATGATGTATAATGCAATGTTTTGACCGATGTATACCTGCTTCACTGATTGCCAGTTATTCAGTGAGTAAAAACGTTGCCAAGAAGAAAAAGTTTCTACACAAATTATATGGTAAACATACACGTATATTGAGACAGCATAATATTACCAATGTATACCTATTTGTAAGTATTTACATATCGATTTAAAACACGTCACGGAATGTATGTTTTTTCTTTGGAAATCTCATAAATCTTTGGCCAATCAATATTCATGAGTAGTGCTAATGTAAAATATGTGACTTCTGTATTAAAATACTATGAAAGATACTGGTTGTTGCAAATCAAATTAAATGGAAGCTGTCAATTGGTTTAACCGGTTTCTGAACTAAGGTATGGGAAGACCCTTGACTTTTTAGTTTTTCTAAAGAATATTTAGTCTATCGCATCCAGTCTATCCCAGCCACCTTTTTGAGGTCGTCGGTCCATCTAGCTGGGTGGCGTCCCACACTACGCTTGCTGATACGCGGTCTCCACTCCAGGAGTCGTCTGCTCCACCGGCCATCGGTCCTTTGACAAATATGGCCAGCCCACTGCCACTTCAGCTTGCTTACTCTGCAAGCTGATTAGCTAGCAATTCCTTCTCAGTCACGAGATAATATTTTTTTAAGGGAGTGGCGCTAGTAGACCGTTTTACGCCCTCTTAACCGTTTAAAAATCTAGTAGCAAAACAAAAACAAAAAAACCTAATCCTCAGTATTATTATTTCATCCTTCAGGCATAACATTAGGTCCAAAATCTGATACCACATTCCACCAAGTTGCATGGTAGAAACCTACACCTCATACAAACTATACAGCCAATTATCGCACCCAATAACGCTAACTATTCTTACACCACCATCAGTCATGCACGCACACGATCAGATATTCGCACCACAGAATAAACAAGACTAGGCAAAAAGGGGCTCTGCAAACAAGAATAAGTTGGCAATAATTTATTCAAGTGTGAGTTATGTAGTATTAAGTTTATGTGGGCGGAGGGGTGCGGGGTGCGGGGGCCGCTATCTGCTGGCAGACACGAGGACCTGACTTATGGAGAACTGACTAAAGACCTCTACTCAGGGTTGCCCGAGGATTTATATTGGATGTTATTTAGGATCGGGCTGTGATATGATTGGAAGTATACTGGTTTTGTTGTACCGTTGAGAATGAAATGAAGTGTTTTCGTTGCTGAATTAAATTGATATCTTGGCCTTTGATAAAACAAAAGCTAGATAGTTGTGTTAAGGGTTCTACGTCAGATTGCAAAATTAAAATGACATCCTGCGGGGTAATTACGTAACATACAAAAAAATGGTAATCGATCGCAATGTCTTTCATTTTGATAGTTCAGCAATGTTCATTGCGTTGTTTACGTCGTTGAGCAAATGAATTTTTCAAACAATGGAAGCAATGGATTAGCAATCAAAACCCTCGGATAGTGATTGAAACTGAAAACTTTTTTTTGTTTTTTTTTATTTTTTTCTGTTACCCACATAGATAATAATTACTGTACAAATGTCTAGTAATTGTAAAACACCCAACAATATTGACTTATATTTTAGTTTTTATATTCTCATGTACTGAATTAGTGCATTCTTATGAGAATAAAGTTATCTCAAACCTCAAACTGAATTTGACACTGAAATGATTGGATTGCTGAAATATCAAAATGAAAAGTTCTGTGACTGGGACATGAAAACGCACACGCCAACGATGACAAGTTTTATACAGAAAATACCATAATAATTTAAAAAGAAATTTCCCTAACCTTAAAATCCCAGTTTAATAAAACAAAGGAACGACAATTCTTCGTGTTACCATAGTAACACAGTTGGTAAACGCGGCTGATTCTCAAACTTTCATTGGAATGCAGATGTTCGCTTCTTTGATTTAGCTTTTCCACTTCACTTGTTGGATAATTCATGCTCAATGAATAAATGAACATGCTGCGATGTACAAAAACGGTTGGAAAAACTGTGTGAATTTGTAGGTGAGACTGTTATTTTTTACACTGTGGCAAGAAATTTAATTTCTTGCTTTGACTGAATTATTGCCGAAGGATGGAAGAAATATAGAGTGGTGGTAACCGGTAAATTGTATTGTGGAAGATACGCATATTTCGTTGGGAAGCGAAGGGGCTCCAATACCATGTTGTATCTTTAGTAACTGTATTAGTTATTGCTTGAGAAATGTAATTAGTGACAAAATAAAAGGGAAAGTTCAGAAATTCTGATGATGTTCCGAAATGTCAAGATTGACGTGCAATGCCTTCGAATACTCTTCTATTTGATTAAATATGGACAAGCAACCCGAAAAAATGAAATTATAAAAGAAAAATAGACGCACGACATTTAAAAAAAAAGCGGCCAAGTGCGAGTCGGACTCGTCCATGAAGGATCCCGTAGCAGCAATTGCGGTTTACGATTTATGACGTATAAAAAAAAACTACTTACTAGATCTCGTTCAAATCAATTTTCGGCGGAAGTTTACATGGTAATGTACATCATATATTTTTTTTAGTTTTATCATTCTCTTATTTTAGAAGTTACAGGGGGGGGGGGACACATTTTACCACTTTGGAAGTGTCTCTCGCGCAAACTATTCAGTTTAGAATAAAATTATATCAGAAACCTCAACATCATTTTTGAAGACCTATCCATAGATCCCCACATGTATGGGTTTGATGAAAAAAAATAATTGAGTTTCAGTTTTAAGTATGGGTAACCCCCAAAATATATTGTATTTTTTTTTCTATTTTTGTGTGAAAATCTTAATGCGGTTTACAGAATACATCTACTTACCAAGTTTCAACAGCATATTTCTTATAGTTTCGGAAAAAAGTGGCTGTGACATACGGACGGACAGACAGACATGAAGAATCCATAAGGGTTCCGTTTTTTGCCATTTGGCTACGAAACCCTAAAAAGCGATGAAAGATGATGTTTTTTTTTCAGGTACCTTCAGCTGCATTCCATGAAATAAATGACCATGATGTTTTGGTAAAGGCGAATGTTTGTGTATAGGTAAGACGAAATGGCAGCAAGACATAAAATATAAAACACTGTCATGAACCTTTGAAAACCGCTGCTACCACCCGGCATCGCACCCCGAGCCCACCGAATGACACGATGCACAACTACTAAAGAAAGTCAGACTTATTGCACGACAAGTCGGAGATATTATATCAAGACAGTGTTGGGTTTGTTTTATGTTTATATTTAAAGTCAGTAAGGGCTTTAAGTAACTTTGAGTTTTCAAGGGACTCTCTTTGAAAGTATTTTTGAAATGACAAAAGACAAAAATCTATTCTAAAATGAAATCTAGCATTTATGAGAACAAAGTACTGTAGAAGGTACCTTCATAACAACTTCATCGATTTTGATAATATTATTGTTATTATTTCATAGCTATTTGTATCAGGAGTTTTCGGTTTTATTGTGGCAAATGGTTCCTCGTAGTTCAAACTACGTTCTATTTTCCCAATAAATGATGAATGAATGATAAATGATAAATGATTTCATTTATGTAAGGAAGATTGTACAAACAATTTTACGCGTCAATCATAGTTTAAAAACTAGATGAGGTCGGTGTTTTCTATCTGACTACTCTGAGAAGAAAGGCCGAAGCAAACTCAGAGGTATCTTTTAAAGTCCAGAAATAATTTTGGTCAGATGATGTGAAGACAATTGTATATTGGTGTCTGTAATGGTCTTTTGATGAAAGAACCACACAGATTGAGTGGACCTGTCCAGTCAGTGCACGCATTTGTCAGTAATCGTGCAGCTCAACTCAGAAATTACGGAGCTCAACGATTCGACAAACAATACTAAAGAAAGGACATTTGGATAGGCCGCATAAGTTACATGAACTGCCAGACCATGATTAAAACTCACTGAAAATAAAACCCCACATAGTCTTCACATTCACAATAATCAAAATAATATTATACTTTACAAAGTAAATATTCATGTCATTGTATAAGTATAAATAAAACTAAGAAATATCGATGTGTATCTATATAAAAATCCGGAAATAATCTTGGTCAGATCTGAAAAGTCATTTTCCTGAAAAATTCAAGCAAATGCAATGGCAAGACTAGTTGCTAGTACCACAATATTTATGTGTCAGTAGATACACATTTATAATATATTAAACGTTCATTTAGTAATAGGCGTTCAATATAAGTGGGTAGTATTTTTGTTCAAGAGCCGATTTAATTTTGTTGTGCAATGTAATTGAGGACTTATAGCTTCGGGCTTTGGCTTCAATTACCTCCTCGTATTGGTCTTTTTATGAGCTTCTTAAAAATAAGTTTTTGTATGGCCCTTTTTTGGTGCTGTAAGACGAATTCCCTGTGGGTTTTCGCGAGTAAAATATTGTTTAACAAGAAGATGCTCCACAAACCTACATAAAAATATGTAGGGATTAGATTTATGTTAATTTAATAGTACCTGTTTCATTTTATCAATTTCAAATAGCGTTAGGTTATTTTGTTTTAGTTTCGTTTTTATTTGTTAACTAGCTTCTGTCCCGCGACTTCGTCCGCGTGAAATTTCAGCTCCCAAACCTCCGCGTCCCGTTACCCACCCGCGATATTACTTCGTATTCTTTAGGATCACAGCGTGATGTTAAATAGCCTTAAATACCTTCTCCAGGAATTGGGCTATCAAATACAAAAATAGTTTTCAAAATCCGTTCAGTAGTTTCAAACAAATTTTACCTCTAAATATTATTAGTATATTAGTATTAGTATTATTAAGTAGTATAGATAAATAAAAACTGTTGACAGAATGCATTGTTTTATTGTTTCCTTTACAATTTTGAAGTGCAGTCTATACTTAGTTACCTATGTTGAGTCTTTCGCTTTGCCCGGGTTTCCCCCATGTTACCCAAACCACAGCAGATGGTAAGGGGTTATTTAATAGTGTTCAAAGGTGGCAGGCTTACTTACTTACAACCTGTCATTATTTATGTGTGCACCATTGGGATCTTGATATGGACTTGGTAATATTTATGATAGAGCTTGCAAATGGTGCTGAGATAAAATATTGTCGCATACGTTAGTATCGATTTCTGTTTTTTTTTTTTGTTTTTTGTTTTATAGGTATTCATTATTTTTGTAGCAGCATGTACCTAAGTAAAGGAAGTAGTATGTGTAGTAATGCTAACCTATTGAAGTGAAAGCATCTTTAGGCACGTTGCATACTTTTGGGGATGGGGAAAATGCATTGAACTCGCGTCACCGTCACGCTCAGATACATATACGTGTGTGTATACACACACTCATATACAGATGTGTGTGTGTATATATTTATCAATCAATCAATCAATCAATAGTCTTTATTTGTAAACACAGTGTGCAAGATGTTACAATTGTAATAATATTAAAGTTTCTCTATGTTTTGCCAATTAAATAAATTATTTTACATATAATAATTCGGTAGTATCAATGTCAATAAAAAAAAAATATTTAAAAAAAAGCAATAGGTACCTAATGTCAATATATAACGAAATGCTACAATGTTCAATACTAAATCATTATAATGTGTGGGTGTTTTGCTTGTGTGATGTGTAATTGTAATGTAGGTACCTATGTGTGTGTGTGAGGTCTAGTAATTCAATCCACCTGAATGTAAACTTAGCTATATCAATTTATTCTTATTCTTAAATAAATTTTATTCTTAATGTCCATAAGTTACTGATAAACTTAGCTATATCAATTTATTCTTATTCTTAAATAAATTTTATTCTTAATGTCCATAAGTCCATAAGAGAAACATCTCTTAAAATATTTCGTGTATGAATAGATACACCTTAGATATATATTACTCTCTTATTAATTTTAAATATTTTTCTTATCAGTAACTTATGGACATTAAGAATAAAATTTATTTAAGAATAAGAATAAATTGATATAGCTAAGTTTACATTCAGGTGGATTGAATTACTTTACTTACATGCTATAAGGTGTATCTATTCATACACGAAATATTTTAAGAGAAACATCTCTTAAAATATTTCGTTTAAAATTTATTATCGCTATGGCTTTTTTACCACCTATGGATGTTTCCATAGGTGGTAAAAAAGCCATAGCGGTAGCGGTGCGAGCGTGATGCCTTTTTGATAATTAATCATCATAACAAGTATTTTTTTTTTTTAAACGTTGCTCACTTGGAATTTCTGCTGTATTGTGGGTGCGTTTAAACACATTTAAACTCACATACACAAACAGCCAGACCCGGAACCACTACTTGAAGGTCATACAAATATTTGTTCCATGCGGGACTCGAACCCGCGACACGCAGCGCAGCAGTCAATCGCTTAACAGTCTGTTCTCTGCCTAAATGTTGTACACCTCTGCCTAACTCTTCGGGGAATAAAGTCGTGATGTTATGCTATAATTACAGATTTAAATTATTTGTAAATATTACAAATAATTACAATATTGATTAATCAGATCACGATATCTCAGAGATAGAGTGCCACTTCCAATTGATTCAGGCGTGTACTTAATAGGCTACGCCTTAACAAATACAATTAGTTAAAGT
Organism: Dryobota labecula; assembly: GCA_947523025.1. Lineage (NCBI taxonomy): Eukaryota > Metazoa > Arthropoda > Insecta > Lepidoptera > Noctuidae > Dryobota > Dryobota labecula. Next base: position 16,709,761 of record OX383293.1, on the reverse strand, counting down.
CTTAATAGAATTTGAATAACGGATCATTAAATAGGTATAAACATAATCGACCACATAGGATACGGGATACATAACAGAAATATACATAAATCATTGCTTGAAAACCCTGTAAAAACAAGGAAATATATTTAAGATGTTTTTCTATAGATAAAATGCTAATTTACTAGTTAGCAACGTCTTTTGACTCAGTTATGTATAATTAACTAGCTTTTGCCCACGGCTCCGCCAGCGTGGATGTCGGTTATCGCGTAAAAAGTAGCCTATGTCTTTCTCCATATCCCAGGCTATATCTCTGCCAAATTTCATGACGATCGGTTCAGCGGTTTAGGCGTGAAAACGTTACATACAGACAAACACACAGACAGACAGAGTTACTTTCACATAATATTAGTATGGATTAGAATTTCGACTATGAATAGGCAGAAAAAAAAACTTGTTTTGTGGGTAGTCGCCTAAATTGATACAGATATAAATAATGCATCTGTGAATATTTCAATAGATTTTATACAAAATATATGGAAAATACGAAAATACTGTATTAAAAAGCTATATTTTTTCCTATTTTATAGTGTTCGTGTTGGTGTGTTTAAGGTTAGTAGGTAAAATAAATAAATAATTTTAGGTAGTTACAAAAGTCGTGAATTGGCCATTATTATGTAGGCACCATAGGTGACATTTAAGGAAACTGATACCTTTCCTTGTATGGTAAATCACCGTGACAATAAGGTAGGAATTGTTCTCACGACTAGGCGCGACCATTTGAACTGCACTTAGAACCTAATAAATAACATTACAGTTACTGAATGTACCTTTTCAATAAGATATAGAAGCTCAGTTTTACAAAGGAAATGTAAGACTTCGCGACTGCAAAAACCATGCGGTACAAATTGAAATGGGAACGACATGCGACATAGAGAAGAAAATTTATGAAATTATGTCAATAGATAATATAAACTGGCGTCTCTTACCTTTAACGATGAACGCGCATCAGGGCAGTCATTAACACTAATTAACTTAATCCTAGTTAAACGGTAACTTAACTATAAACTCACTGATCTTGTAGAAATATAACTTGATTATCTCTCATAGATATCTGAAGGCAAGCGTGCACATGAAGGATTTTTTAAAGACTAACTGGCTAACAACGAACTGGCCCTTACACAATAGCCTCAAACGTATATTTAACTTCGATAAAACAAAACAAAAACTTAGCCAACAAAACGGTTTAGCCTTTTGTAGAGAATGCGTTCGCGGAACCCTGTTGTTACGAAAAAATAATAAAAAACGTAACCCTTACGGCGACAAAGAACCATTTTTTGGGCCTCAAATGGGTTAACTGTGTGACGCAAACTTGAAAGGAAATGTAATAAAAACTTATATTCTGAAAAAAATACTGAGAGCACCTTTCTCTAATATATTGCGAATAATATCGTAAGAATCCCGCAATGTTTTGCCTTGTCCGTACCGATTTTATTGTACCGTAAACCACTAAAAAGTACCTTGTTAGAGTAACATTGACAATGTACAAAGGTGTTCCGGACCATTAGGCTTGTTACGAAACAAAGGTACCTAGATAATTACACCTTCGAATATTTTTTAGAAGAAAGTCTTTCTCCCATTGTTATTTTTGAGTAAAATTGTGCAAAATTAATAATTGTTATGAATGTTTTGTCACGCGCAATTTAGCAGGTGATGAGGACAATAACGACATTTCTTTATTCTACAAAGAAATTTAGATTTTTGTGTTCCATATTTCAGTTTGTTTCTTACCTTGGTTGTATACAGTGCGTGATTTCGTTATTCAAGTTATTCAGTCACCAAAAAAGTAAAATTCCGATCAGTGTAACAATATTTTTTTTTATAATTTCAAGATTGGTAAGTTTTTTTTCAACCATTAATTTAAAATGAATATTCAAACGACGCATTATTTCGGCGGATATATCAGTCTTAGCTACCATAGTGCTGCCAGTACATAAATCACTGGCAATATATAGATAGTAGATACATTTGCATATCTAGGAGCGGGCACGTACTGGTCGAAGCTACAAAGCCGCCTAATGGAGCGACAATCGGCGCCACATTTCATAATTATCGCCTATTTTGACTGGACAATATCGGAAGCTTACAGGGCCGCTCGTACTACGGACGGTAGATTAGATACTGTTACTGACCGTTACTGCTAAAATGACGGTCGTATATATTTAAATTGAGATTGTTGCCTGTAATATTTACTGTAAATTTTGGTTTACTACTTTTCTTTATTTATTTTGAGATGCGAATGCTATGAATCCACGTCCTGCAACTGTATTTTTGTGCTTTTTCATGCTATGTATACAGGGTGGTAGGGACATCGACGCAAAGCCTATTACTATGGAATTAGTCTGTGATTCTGGGCGTTGAATTTTTTCTTGAAAAAAATAAAAAGTGATTTCCCATACATTTTGACCGCGAACGTATTGCACCTTTGTAGGAAATAGCTGTTTTTATTTAAATAACCGACGAAAAATTTCAACGCAGGGGGTCCAAAATCATGTACTGAATCCATGGTAACCGGTTTCGTGTCAAAGTCCCTTCCACCCTGTATATTCGACCAGTCTGTGTGCAGCTGATAAAATAATAACCTATCAGGTGCCTAATTGCGTAACACAATAACGGTAGCAATGGGTTTCATTTTGACAGTTCAACAACATACATTGCGTTATTTAGGTAAGTTGTTGAGAAGACAATTTTTTCGAACATATGAAGCAATATCGATCCTTCAAAACCATTCAGATTGTGATCGATAGTATGTTACGCGATTAGGGTGCTATGTTTATACATGAAGAGTCTGTTGAGTGATGGACCTGGAAAATTGCATAGTTTTATCATATAAAGAAAAAATAAAGAAAGAAAATAAGTTTTTTTGCGGCAAACATGACGCAGAGAAAGAACACAAATACGAAAACAACAAGTTGGGGGAAAATTTGCGCCACATCCACGAAAAACGGCCATCGCTCAGCATAATGCTGCGACCCCATACGAAACAGAGGCCCAGCGTTGGTTTTCAGCGACAGCCCGCACTGACGTGATGACAAAAATAACAAAATAAGAAATAAAATAAATAGGTACCTACAATAATTCTAAAAGTTTAAATACATATAATACGGGCTGGTGTCCGCAACTCCACGACAATGCGCGAATTTTGCGTACGGAAAAAAAATATAACAAATAATATAATATATTATAATATCGCCAGGTTAAAGGCAAACCGACTATCTGCCGAAACCGATTAACTCGGTTTGACCGGTTTGATTAAACCGATTATATTATAATCGGTTTTTACATTCGGTAACTCAGGAACAGTAAGTCCTGCGGTTTAGTTGGTTTTACCAATAGATAAAGAATCAAATGCCAATTCGAATGGTACTTATGTATATTAAAGTGAAAAACTAAAAACGCAGATAGTCAGTTTTGCCTTTAACCCGGCGATATATCATACTTCCCTATCATACATATTTAGCGACGAACGAATCAAAAGCATCAAACGTTCCTACAGCACTTGGAACATCACCTCCCATCATTATCGCGCGTTTGTTCGACGTATCAGGATCACAATGCCGCTGCCAAATGCGACCGGACTTATGATAGGACACTTTTAATGCACCATTTACTGACGCTAATAGACCGTAATGGGTTACGTTGCTGAAATATGGATTGGACTATAGGTTTCCGGGTTGCTGTGGTACTATGGTTTGATCTGCTTTTGTCATAGGATTCAGAGCAGATATAGGTAGTTCAAAGTATGCACATGGTATGCACTTAAAATTGGAGTGATTGTCTAGAACAAGTGAAAATCAACTTCTATGTTCTTTTGCTTAAAGGAAAAATCGTCGATGGTCTTCTGTTCTAAATAAATAAAATTGAAGTGTTTATTAGTAATGTCAAAATAACAGCTTTTACTAAATGCCTATGTACGTAACTTAAAAGGATATTTTTAAAATAATTTTTCAGTCTGTCTATCTGTCTGTTGGTTCCGGCTAATCTCCGAAAAGGCTGGACCGATTTTGACGGGACTTTCACTGGCAGATAGCTGATGTTATAAGAAGTAACTTATTTTAGAAAAAGCAAGGCGGGCGAAGCCACGCGCAGTAGCTAGTATTTCATAATATGTGTACCTAGTTCGTAGTTGGCAAAATCATCATCTTATTTTTCACTCACAAATGCATGGCACAAAAAAAGAAATCCATAAGGGCTGAAAATAGTAATGATTAAAACCTTTCTCACTATGCCTCTTAAAATGGTTTCATAATGATAAAGAAGCTTTTTAAAGATACTAAAACATGTTATATGAATTTTATCAATTTAATTAAAATCCAATTCCGGCCAATACAGCACTTAGAAGACAACATTTATACCCACCTATACATAGATATTCAAATATACGCTTCGGCATTTCGGGTCGGATCATTACACTTAATTGTAGGGTCATTCGCGGACGCCCATTAGGCCTTGATGGGTGGTCCCAGGCCAAAATAGCTGCACTAATGCCCGGGCAAAAACTTAGGTACCGGTTAGGAAGTATTTAGTGAGTAAAAAATTAAAACACCCCCTTACTAAGTCGGATAGGCGGGTGGTTAAATAACAATTAGTGTTCGTGTGTAAGGAATTGGATTGTTTGAAGTAATTGTAACCGACATAGCTCGAAGAATTGCCAAACTTAAGTGGCAATGGGCAGGGCACATTGCGCGCAGAACAGATGGCCGTTGGGGCCGAAAGGTTCTGGAGTGGCGACCGCGTACCGGAAGACGTAGCGTTGGAAGGCGTCCCACAAGGTGGACCGATGACCTTATGAAAGCCGCAGGAATCCGCTGGATGCGGGAAGCACAAAACCGGTCGAGGTGGCGGTGCTTGGGGGAAGCCTATGTCCAGCAGTGGCCGTCTTTCGGCTGAAATGATGATGATGATGAAGTAATTTTAGTGTTTATAATGGACTGTAGGGACTTGTGGCTAAGTATTAATTAACAGCCAAACGGGTCGATCGATCAGGTTAAACTACGCTAGCCGCGGTTGGTCCGTGGATGGGTGACCATCTTTGCATTTCAAGATCCCTCCGTGCCTCGGAAAGAACGTTAAGCCGTTTGTCCTGGCTGTCATTTGTAGAGCTTTGACAGTTGTTACCGTTCGCCAGAAGCTCGAAAGTATGACAACCAGTCTTACCAAAGGGTGTCGTATTTTTTTTTTTTTGACATGTTCCTCTGACATTGGTCATCAGAGATCTTTTTAATCAATTTGCAAATTACATATAGCAAGATTTTACGTTCATGCCAGTTCTCACTTTTATTCCTCTCGTACTTTTCATTCTTCATACTTTATCTTTCTATCATTCATTCATCTTTCTGTCTTAAGGGTAGGAAGCCCTTCTACTTGTCCCTATTATTTACTTTTTTCGTCTTTTCTCTTTTATTTTGGCTATCTATAACACATAGACACGTTTTTTTTTTTAATTTATCTTTTACAATGATTCTTATTCTATCTTATTTATTCTAATGCTATTACATATTTGTCACGGGTTTTATAGCCATCTTATATCTAATCACATATTTAAACATTTCTCTATTCCTCTTTTCTCTTTTATTTTAGGTATAGGGGTATCGTATTACCTAGTAACTGGATGGTGGAGGTCAGATAGGCAGTCGCTCTGTGTAAAATACTGCTATTCAGCTGCTCTGGTTAGTCTCGAAGCTGACCCCAACATGGGAAAAGCTAAGGCAGATCATGGTAATCAAATCAAATCAAATCAAAAAACTTTATTTCGAGCCATGAATCATAAAGGGTTAGTAACAATGTTCTTACAACGTGTTAGTAAACAACAATACGGTGACACATGTAACTGACAACAGCGAACTATATAAGGCAGTCCACTCTGTCCGCTATCATTTTCAGAACCCTGTTGGGGCTGGCCATGACTCGTGCCACCATTGATGCAGCACGCTTGCGCATTATAGTGTAAAAACAATCCACATGCGCCTCCGCAAACATCCCTGATGCACTGCAACCCCATCAGTTTTCAGAACGCGTTATTACATTGGACACGAAGGGCTCCATACGATGCTCGCGAATACTTCTCCCACAGGCTGCACGTGTAGAAGGTGGTACAGAATGCCAATAATGGACTGTAGATATTTGTTGTGTAAAGTGGCTGAATGTTGTCCTGAAAAAATATGGTGTAGTATGAAAGTTGAAATAGAGCTAGGAACAAACTTTAACATATAGTGTACACGGTGGCAGGGATATCGACGTGAAGCCTTACCGTGGATTCAGTCAATGATTCTGGACCATGCAATTTTTCACCGGTAATTAAAAAAAAAATTGCTCTCCCATACATTATGACCGCGTAGATATTGGCACTAAAAAAAAAATGTTCTACGATGGGTTTGCTCTTGACTCTAGTCTAGGTCAGAGGTGTCAGAGACAAAGTCGACGATGGAGTGAGCTTACCCAGAAGAAGCCTGTTCACTCTCACTTTGAATAAATTAGGAAACACAGACACAAGCAGAGAGTTCCACTCCTTTGCTGTGCGCGTTTACTTTTGTAGGACATACCAGTTTTTTTTATTTTTAATAACGAATGAAAATTTTCGACGCACGGGGTTCCAAAATCATGTACTGAATCCATGGTAACAGCCTTCGCGTCGATGTCCCTGCCACCCTGTATAATTCAAACCATAATATATTTTCTTTTTATCAAACCAACCATATATTCCCAGTAGGTATTACGTAGTCCACACTTCCAAACAATGGTTCATAAACATTTCAACTTATACCTACACTTTAAAAGGAAAACAATTTCTCGCTTACTTTGCGTTCAAGCGGCTGGGGAAATATGTGCAGGCATAATAGATAAGCCTTACAGTAAGTCGCCTTAACAGCTTTTGTTTCTGAGAAAATATACATTTTTCATAAACGCCCGAGGGCGGTGCCATGGAAAATTGCCTGTAATACATAAGATACCACGGTCATAATTGTTTGAATTACAACATTAAAGGCTGAACAATTTTCCCTACACGTGCGCTGTGTAGGGAAAATTGATCCCTTTTATAGCAATTTACAACAATTTATAAGATATCTGTTGTGGTCCCGTTGGACCTATTTAGTTGAAAGGATGATGATTTGAGTCTTGCACTTTGTAACTATAAGGCTCATTCGATATTAATTGATTGGATCGCAAATAGAAGGTGGTTATCATAATATTTTAGGTGGTCATTCACAGTTCTGGTATCTGTCTCAATATATTCGGACACAGTGTCCGAATTGACACATTTTCATATCAATTTTTTTTTCAATGACAATTCGGACACCATCATATTGAAGCCGTTTAGTATAGTCAGATAAAAAAGTGGGTTTGTAATATTATTTATAAAAAATGGCTGCTTTCGTTAAAATCCGGTTAAAAACTGTTTTTTTTACTACTACTGGCTGGACGGCGGACGGATTTCTACAATTAAGGTATCGTTGGAAGTTTTATCTGACTGTACAAAACAGCTTTTTTTATTGATGTCCGAAACAACAGTGAAAAAAATTCTGATTCGGACACTGTGTCCGAATATACTGTGTCCAAGTCGTCAGCAATTCCCGTAATCTGTGACTTTTGCACTGCAAACTTTGTTTTTATTTAAAACAATGCCATCTATAAATTAGAGGACTAATTGGTGGTCGTCCAATTACATCGCGTGCCCGCAGCCTAAGGGTTTTAGCTATGCAAAGTGCAGTTATTAAGGTCACGCAACCAGACCTAGAGTTTTGATCATGCAATCAGGCATTTGTGTAAACGTAAGTACTTAACGAGAATTAGAGGATGACTATTAGGGAAATGGGAATACAAAAACGTAGTCACCTGTCAGTGTCAGGCTGAATGAAAAAGGATACATCTACTCCTTAAATCATAGATAGTAAATGTACGAAAATCCTTAAGGAAACTCTTCAAACTATGTCCTATGAAGATACCGAGAAGTTATTACTAGTGCTAAAGTAAATATTGTTCGTATTATTGTTTTTTTTTTTTAAATAATTAGTTAGCTAAGTTAAGATTCTATAATTTTATACACCTTTTTGCATATGTACCAATAACATTAAATTGATATGTTATTATTTAATCAATTAATATTACCTCCAATCGCCTGAAACACAGGATTACCTAGTTCAGGCACAAATCATGGGTGAACTTGATAAAGATTTAAGAAAAAACTGTATTTACCTTTTACCTTATATTTTTGAATACATTTTATTATAATATCCTTATTTTAGTGTCAATGTCTTTTCTGGGGTCGACTCCTACATGATTATCGACTGTTACTCGTATTATGTCTTTTGTGTTGCCAATAAACGGATTTTTCTTTCTTACTGTTCTTTGTCGCAAACACGTGTCTTATCGCTGTGTAAATGCCTTATTTAGCCGGTTTTCTGGCTTTTTACACTCCATTGAGAGAGCAGTGACGGCCTAGTAGTAACGGCCCCAATTTACTAGGCAGGCGCTTACTTTTTCTAAATAATTTCTTTACCACTGCTCTCAAAACTGTGAAGGAAACATTGTGAAGAAACCAGCATGTCCTAGAACCAAAAATTCGAAGACACGTGACATCTACCAACCTGCACTGGACCTGCGTGGTGGATTAGGTACAGCCCATTCCTCTCGACGAGAGGAGGCCTGAGTCCCAGCAGTGTGAAGGGCTGATTATGGTTATAATATACCATACTCCATTGACCCAACCAGACCTTCATAACCGTGATGACTATGCCCTCGTCAGGAATCCACTCAGTCACATCTCGTCATGTCCTTTCCTTTCTGTCAAGGTGCATTCGAGAGGCATAACCACTTGACCAGCCCACTACCACTTTAAACGGGCCGTTTTAACTAGCTTGAATTTATTCGTTAAGTGCTATTACTACCAAGAACACAGAATATGGTAAATTGCTACAATCTTAAGTGGCACGAGTGTAGGGACAATACATATTAATTCCGTGCTAAGAGTTACTTAGTAATTAATATTGATAATTTCGTAGAAGCTCCCGCTGTTAATCAGCCATACACAGATAGCGTTTGGTAGGTAAATAATATCGTTTGCGTGTTCACGAATCGTATCACAGCGATATATTGGTGTTCACACTGTAAGCTATTGTTTTGTTACTAAAACCAATCGGGAGTTTATTTACAAAAGTACGAGTGCAACCGAGGTAGAATTAAAACCTGCCACGGTATTACAATTGGCAATAACCAATCTCTTATCCGTACATATCTCTATAGACCTTTTAACATAAACGAAGCGCGGCCGCGGGCGGCGAACTAATCTCCATAACTTTAATCCTTTAACCCTCGCAGTACCAGGAATCCAATCAAACAGTACAAGCACCCCCGCCCCCCTCGCGCACCCGGCATCCCCCCCTGCATCCCCCACCACGCCCCTCCCGCGTCTCGCCTACGCAGCCTGTCCCGAGTAATTATCAAAGCTTTAATGACGTCATAAATCGAGTGTATAATCTAATCTGGAAAAGCCCCGGGCTCCAGCGCGCGGCTTAATGGTGTGAAAGCTACCTTATCTCCCGCCATGTGTGAATAGAGCTTTATACGCGGCCGCCTGAAAGCTCGCGCCGGGAAACTTTGGAAAAATATGTCGTAGAACATTCAAGATAAGAATGTGGGACGTGGAACGCTTTCAAGTTTAATAGAAAATCGAACATTATCGTAAAGGAGATGTCTTTGCTAACAAATTCTTTGGAAGTGTATCTTGTACAGTATGTAGTAGTTAAGTACGGGCGGTAAGAGGATTATAACGCTACGCACACACTACTGTACGACATGACAACACTATTAATTTCACTGTTAGGTGCTGAGCATCAAAATAGTTGGACGATTAAGTCATTAACGTCTTGAAACAACGGCTTAGAGAATCACTGAAGAAAAGTTCTGTTAGAAATGTTGAAAATATGCTTTTTATAACTGTCTCGTTTTTATCGAAAACAATGAAACACTCATAAAACAACTAATTGCGCAAATCTAATTAAAAATTCATCACGACTTTGAAATAAGTTTTGATTAACTTTCCTTTTCGTGACGGGGTTTTTTCAGAAAGCAAACTTTTTGTAAAGTTTTATGATTTTGAAAGTCCCGAAATGAACGTTTAACGATTCAGTTTAACACTTCCTAACGATATCCTCTTGGAGTTGCATCGCGATTTCATAGCTAAAGGTCAATCTCTCTGTATCAAATCGTTGATTGCACATAATAGTTGGGGCCAGACTGTGAATGCCGCCGGTGTTCCGACACTATTATTGAATTACACGCCAAATTCAATCTAACGCCTTTGTAAGGCTGAATATAAAACTGCGTACAGTTTTATAGCCTTCGATTCGATACACAGCCACAGACTAACCATAAACGCTCAACTAAACTCAACCTACTGCAAGATTCTCAATTTAAATGTCAAGATTTTTTTGTCTCTCACCTTTTACGGAATGGGAATCTTTGGTACGATTTGTTTAATACCGTTTATGCGACGATTCGATTTTAACTAGCCATCGATTGCGGTGAATCGATTTGTTGTTTCTCACGTTTTTGTTTCGTTAACCATTCGTATAATTGATTTATTATCTGTAATAGTTTTTATATCTGATTTTTTGAATAGATTTCTGTGGCAGATCACGGATTTTTAAATAGGAATTTGTATGGAATTTTTTGGTTGCTACGATGAGTCTAGAAAAATCTTTCTTTTAATACTTCGCGCACGTTTTATTCCACAGCTTCAGGGCAAAATTTGGAATTGCTACTTGAAAAGAAGTCGGTGTACAAAAAATTATAAGCTGCGAAATAACAATAAAAGTTAATGAGAGCCGTTGGTATAATTTTATTTGTTCGACGGCTTTTCCACTATCAACCGCATACGCCTTAATAATCTATGCTCATAAGCACACCATACAGCCATTATCCTAAAATTCGTCTCTCGCAGAGATCCCCCGCATCGTTGCTTAATGAACGAATAAATAAATTGAGCCCTTCTTGTAAACAGCTAACGTGATAGGTACTCTTAAGGGCCCCACCGTACGGGGTAAGTGGATTTCTGTGTTGTACCGAATCTGTATGTACTATGTGTGTACATAATGTGGGGTCTGCGAAATTGTTTGGTGCGAAATTTAGAGTTTTATTCCGATATACATTGCGCTATATCTTCTGAGCGAGATCGCTTCTTTTACCGAGCATCGATGAGAAAGTTCAATGGTTTATAAAATAAATGGTAAATAATGTAAATAATGCTTCGTGTCTACAAAGCTGTTGTTGTATGTTTGGCTTGGGTATAAATCTATTCATGTTTGGGCATAGTGCGTGCACTATTGGAGGGAAACTAACGAATAATTCACGTTAAGGATTTAACTGCGGGGAAAATGAGCCCGCTCGTGCGTTAAGCGGTTGTTAAATTTAGTCAAATTATTTATTAAACAATCATAAATATATCTGATGTTGTGTTGATAAGGGTTTTTAATAGTTTATGTTTTAGACCAATGTTTAAAAGCTTTGGCTTGTAAAATTTTGTGTGGGAATGTTGAAATATGCGTAGCATGTGTTAATATGAAATGCATGTATGGTGGAGGCACGCAGTAAAATAGCATTTTTGGGGAAACAATATTTGAAGTTTATATACAGGGTGATTGGCAGAACGTTGAACATACGAAAATGGTGGATAGGTGGGGTCATCTGCTACTTACTCAGCCCTAATTTATTTGGCCCTGGCCCCCTGGATATTAAAAAAAATTTTTTTTTGCTTTCTTCTAGTTTCACCACTTTCTTAACTTTAAAGTGTAATTTGTATTAAAAATGGGTAAAACAGGCAATATTTTTATTTATTACATCTTTCTGTAAGTTTGAGGAGTCATAACTTTTTTTCTAGCTAACATCTGAATAAAGCAATAATTTTATAAGAATCTGCCAATATTAAAGATAAAAAAATAAACTAAAATATTGCCTGTTTTACCCATTTTTAATAAAAAAATACACTTTAAAGTTAAGAAAGTGGTGAAACTAAAAGAAAGCAAACAAATTTTTTTTTTATATTCAGGGGGCCAGGGCCAAATAAATTAGGGCTGAGTAAGTAGCAGATGACCCCACCTATCCACCATTTTCGTATGTTCAACGTTCTGCCAAACACCCTGTATAGGTACCTATGTGTGTAATACAAGATGTAGTGTGTAAAATTTAGACAAAGAAATAAAATTGAAGTGTCTGTTTGTACTGTCAAAATAACAGGTTTTTACTAAATGCATATAAAATTATATACGGTAGTAATATTTAAAAAAAATCTGTTCCGGCTAATTAAAAGGAAATTAATTTGGCTGATTAAATTTAATACGGAGTAACTTAGGCTACTTTTATTTTAGAAAACACCACGCGGGCGAAACCTAGCTAATGTTAAATATAAAAATGAATTTCTCAATACTCGTACAGTAACTCAATTACAACTAGGCAAAAGAAAATAAAAATCTCGATTTATCATACACATCCCATTAAATTAATTACCAACAACACACTCCATCGACAACTACATGACTTAAACAGCTTTTCGCCTCCGAAAACGCTTATCCGTTCCAACATTTTGCTGACCATACATTACAGTGAATTATGATTTTGTGCGTCGTATTTAATATCGTAGGCCACAAATAACTGCGATAACGCACACTTTGCTGACTTACCTTAAAACGTTGAGAAACAAAGTGTTGTTCAAGGCTGGTTGGTGGTTATATTCGTCTCCCATTTGCAGGCGGTGTTCCGTGTTCAATGTTTTGACATTGACTCTGCTCATCTGTTGCTGTAGTGTGAGCATGGCCGTATAATGTTTAGTGTTTCTTTTTGGGGTTCCGTATTAAACAACGAACCCTTATAGTTTCGTCATGTCCGTCTGTCCGTCTGTCTGTCTGTCTGTCTATCCACGGCTTAGCTCAGAGACTCTTAGTACTAGAAAGCTGTAATTTGGTATGGATATACATATTAATCATCAGTCGTTACGGGTCGTCAGAAGCCCAAAATAAAAAGTTTGACAACCAGTCTTTCCAAGGGGTATCGTGTTACCCAGTTACTGGGTTGTGGAGGTCAGATAGGCAGGCGCTCCATGTAAAATACCGGTATTCAGCTGCATCCGGTTAAGGCTGGAAGCTGACCCCAACATGGTTGGCAGATTGCAGGCAGATTGATTGATACATATTAATCACGCCAACATAGTGGTAAAATAAAATATTTTTTTAGGGTACCTCCCGTACTCGTAAAGTGGAGATGATATTTTTTTCTCGTCTATCCCATGATGTGGGGTATCGTTGGATAGGCCGTTTTAAAATATTGCATGTTTGTGAAAACCATGTGATTTAGGGGCCCGTTTGCGTAATATTAAGCTTTAGAGCGAAGTTTTGTTATAGTCAAGTGTCCCCTGCCAGCTAAATGGTTGTAGTTGGACACGTGAAAAAATTCACAGCAGTAGTATATATAACGAAGTTAAAAGGAAAACTATCACAGCTAAGTAGAATTTACAAGTTACCGAGTAATAATCGACCAACTTACATTTGCAGTTGAAAAACATGTTTTTTAAGTACAATGTAAAGTTTTTTTCTTGGGATAAATTCATCCCACCTACGGAACCCTTCATTGTGCGTGGTCCGACGCGCACTTGGCCGGTTTTATTTTACAGAATATTGTTTCGGCAGTAATACTAACCCTACGATGACAATATTATTCACATTAATTAAAATGGAATAAAGTATGGATCACAAATCTGATTTTTATGAACGTCTCAGCATAAACGAGCTAATTTATATTAGCAATTAGCTTTAGCTTTATCGCCCGCGTGGCTTTTTCTAAAATAAAAGTAGCCTAGTTACTCCTTATAGCTATCTGCTAGTGAAAGTCCCGTCAAAATTGGTCCAGCTGTTTCGGAGATTAGCCGGAACAATCACACAGAAAAAATTAACAAAAAAAATGTTTGTATTTGGTAAAAAGCTGTTCTTTTTACTTATTCATTCTCTATTACAAACAGATATTTCAATTTTATTTATTTGTATAGATGTATAGATTAAGCAATTTAAGGTATATATACATAACTGACAGCATGAGCTCTAGAAACAACCATCCTATCAAATATATTATACCTACATTGAAGACATAAGTAGTCCTTCCGTAAACTATCGACCAGTAAATAAACAAGAGTACTTGTGCACACCGAAACACGATAATGCAATAGTAGGGGTCACTGTCTTAATGGAACCCAAAGCTTAGATTACGTAAGGCAACCAATATAAACAAGGCTTGGTTACCGAGATAACGTGAGCCACGGTATTTAGTCATCTATTTAAAGAAAGAACACCATTAATTTCGGTGGGAATTATTTACTGAGCTAAGTAGGCACGGAACGGGTTCCTTGTAACACGATAAATCCGGTCGAAAGCCCCGAATAAATCTCATTGGTACGCGATAAGAATCAATGTCTCACGCGACGTATATATTTATTTAAACCTTAGCATATAATACGGAACCCGGAAGAGTGGGTGTCGACGAACTCGATATTTTCGATGCTTTCTCTTTTCAAAAATAATTCGACGCGCCCCCAGTCTTTTCCGATTATGAAGAGAATCGAAACTCTCGATTCTCGAATATCGAATGCTGCATTGATTTCGTGACGCCACCAGTGAAAACGGACGGAGGTAAGAGCACGTATTTATTGGACGTGAAAATTATCGCTTTAGTTTTACATACGCGTAAATCTGATTTATCGTGAGTTATCTTAACTACGGTCGACGTGACTTACGGCGAGCTCACATATAAAACGCGAAATGTCCTCCCTCAGAGGTTCAAGACGAAAATATAGTAGCCATGAAATTATGTACGAGTAATCTGCGCGATCGAAACGGTATAAGACCGTTCGTCACTGAGATATTTATCGAGGAATTTACGAGAATGTACAAAATTTTGGTAATGTTCCATGGTTAATACGAGAAATTCCGTTTAAAATGTAATAAAAAATCATTTGTTTTACGTTGATTTGCAACTGAAAAAAACACATTTCATTTTTTTTTTTAACCCCATATATGACTTAAAATGTACACGGATATCATGCCACAGTCCACAGACAGTACATTATGACACCACACTCTGGAGGCATTACTGTCAGTTTCGACCCACGTGTTTAATTTATGTCAAGCTCTGTTCCAGGTGTTGCTAAAGTACTAATTATAACTCTAAAGGTGAATATAGACTAGAGCATTTACTTGAAACAAAACATCGAGCCGCTCTAATGTGTCACCCTTTCAGGAACAGAACAATGAGCACGACGCTCGATGCTTTATTACAATGTGATTTGGATAACATTTCATCGAGCCTTCAGATCCGACATTTTAACAATGAATAAACGCAAAATGGAAAGGAATGTTACAGGTCTCACTTGCCGTAAGCTTTACTTCGAACACTGTCGAGCATTTGCAGGAACGTTACATTCCATGGAAATGCTCAAGAAAACGCTCTAGCGTATACTCACCTTAACAGCGTTGATACTAGGCCTACGTTGTACATATTATCAAAGATGTGCAAAATAGTTTATGAAATATATTTAAATATAAAATGAAAATACTTTTTGTCTTTTTTATTTAAAATTCAAAATACAAAATAGTTTTTAATTTTGTAGGTATTTAAAATGCAAAATACGAATTTCCAAAATACTTTATGAAAATAAAATACTTTTATAGTTCTTAACTTCCTTTATTTTATTAGTAAGTTTAAAAAAATATATAATTAAGCAGTCAGCAGCAAGTCATCATTTTAGCCAGCCGACAATTTAAGTAAGTGATCCAAGTAAATTAATAACATAATTTGTGGATTGACACAGTCCCTGATCTTCCTTCTGTGCGGTCTCATAATCATGCTACCATAAGAGAAAAGCCTTTCTACCGGCTAGGCATGCAAGTATTATTATTTTTTTAAACATCTTTACGGTAGGGTATTTATTTAACGATTGCAGGCAGACATCATCATCCTTCAAATATTGAAGTGATTCCAGGTCAATTGCGGTATTTGCACTTGCACTAATTACTACCTAGTGAGGAATCTGAATCATCACTGAACATGTAGTAGCATAATTTTTTTTCTTTCTTGTGTGATTGAGGTATATTGAAAAAAATAAAAATATGGTCATTTTTTAAAATTTTCACTTATGTAAGGAACAATTCCTTTTATGCTCTTTATTTCCTTTTAGCACCCATTTTAATTTCCTATTATACTATTTTTTACAACATTAATTTATTGATGTTGATAAAACTTATTGAAAAGTATTTTGCATTTTGTAAATAAATTAAAACAGAAAATGCTTTTCTAAAAACATTATTTATATACAAAATGAAAATACTTATTTTGTATTTTAAATGAAATTATTTTAAAAATGACTCATCTCTGATCTAGATGTAGTGTAGAGATCTATTTTAGTCTTATGCGTGAAGAACTGTAAACAAAAATAATAATAGCAAGGGGAAATCATCAATTGCAGAAATTGACTGCTAATGCCCGTGATAATGACTGATCATTCATAGAAGTCATAATCCTCATGATTTGCAGAGGTATTGCTGATTGCAATTTCTTAGATAGATGGGTTGCATTCTTCTTCTTTTCGTTTCGACGATACATCTATACTGTTTGATCCCAGTAGGTGGCCACATTTATTGCGGTGCCAGAGGCGTTATTCAGATCGTCAAGGGTGCAGGTAAACGGACAATTGGGACACTCCAGCAAATGGGACATAGTCTGTCAGGAGCACCGCACTCGCATTGAATGTTAGGTGAATCGACTATGCCCCACTTCGCCAGGTTATGTTTGCAGCGGCCTACTTGACTACGCAGTCAATTAAGAGCTGCAGTTCGCAACCGGGAAGCAGGTGCTCCTGGGGCTTTACGAAGTCTTGAGGTGGTGGATACCTTTCTTCCCACAGTTTACTTCGCTCCCTGGATGGCCTGTTTTTGAACGCCTGCGTTGACGTGACGTTGTGGATTTGGTGGTAAGAAATAAATAGGCAGATACCACTTATGTATCTTAAGAGTTCTTTCATTGGCAGAGAATAGAAGGGAAAGTACTGTCCTGGGCTGGACCATCCGGTTGGTACCGCAGAGGCAGTGTAGGCGGGGACCAAACGACGCTCGGTGCAGGTAGTGGAGGTGGTTCAGCGGTAGGTAGTGCTGTAGTGGCCACGTGGCACGGCGCTCACCGCCCTCGGTGCAGGTGGAGCGGTGGCAGTGGCTGTAGCGGCCACGTGGGAGCCAGCAGCTGCCCACAAGGCCCAGGCGATGTAGGGCATAGGCTGTTCTTGGCTGACGCTGTAGCGGCGTCGAGCCGTAGAACAGCCGGCAGCATCGGGTAGGTGAAAAGTAGTAGTGAAAGCATGTAGAGAAGCGCGTAGAAGATGCGTAGAAAAATCCTATCTAAAAAGTTCCGGGGTTGCATTAAACCTCCACTAGTGACTTTGGCATCCAAACGTACACATAAGGTTGACTTACCATGGGTAGTCGGTTCCCTCAGTAGTCACGCCGCTAATTGGCTATTGTATAAAAAATGTCCCGGAATTAACGCACAGTCGCACAGCACCAAAATCGCCAATTAGAATATTATGTGTGTATGTGTTTAATCATCATTACAGCCGAAAGACGTCCACTACTGGATATAGGCCTCCTCCAAGCACCGCCACCTCGACCGGTTCCGTGCTTCCCGCATCCAGCGGATTCCTGCGGCTTTCACAACGTACCGGAAGACGCAGCGTAGGAAGGCCTCCCACAAGGTGGACTGACCTTCTGATGTGTTTAATATTATTCGTTATTTTAACATAATAATTATATCTTACATAATCTAGTCTAAAATAATATAAAATATAAAATAATAGTATATCTAAAATAAAATACCTTAATAGTTACTCTTTAAGTCTTTGAAAATATTATGTTTTATTTTTAATTTAGCTTCTATTAAATATATTGTTATTCTCTTTTCAAATGTTTGATGTAATGATGGCCTGAAGGACAAGTTTTCATAAACCTAGATCAGGCAGGTCTACATTACAGTAAGAATTAAATTTTCCTCGATTGTAATGAAAAATCATAATTTTACTTTATAAGTACTTGAATACTTTTTTTTAATGTTATACTCATTATACCTACCTATAAAATATTTTTTATTTATTCAAACTCAAAGTCAAAGTCAAATCATTTATTTCAAATAGGCACGAAGATACACTTTTGAACGTCAAAAATTACATGAATAGTTAATTGATTCTAGTTGCGCCTTCCAAAATGTAGTTATGTATGGAGAAGAATGGGCAAGAAACTCCATACTTACTCTTTTAAAATGTTAACAATAGTTTGTATACATTAATTAATATTTATAGGTGAAGACGATGTACCTAGAATAAAAAATACAAAAAAAAAAAAAAAATTACTTACCACAATTGGTAAAAAGAATGAAAAGTGAAGTAATAACAGAAAAAATAATAAATGCAATAGGTACATGGTGCTCACATATTTACAAACATTGTATATGATTTCCCAAAAAAAAAAAACAACATATAATAAGTCAGTGTGTGAGTTAAATTTATATTAATCACAGAAAATAAAATTAATATCATAAAAATTATAAAAATTATAAAATTAATATCATATTAAATTAGTTATACTGATTGTGGGAGAAAATTATGGTCACAATACAAATCTACGCACGCACACAGTCAAACACGTATATGGGTCTAGCGTAGTAGGTATTTAGTCCATTTTGGTTTGTTGTGACTGTACAGTGGAAGTGTGACTGTTATTTACGTAGTTTAAATAATTTTTACTCATAATTTTCTTTCAGCAAAACTATTTTAATATATCCAAAATGATTTACGTCCAAAATAATTGACTAGATCAAAATATACTTGACTGCGAGCCCATAATCTAGACTAATATGGGCTATAAAGACAGTTTATGTGTTTGTTTCTTTGTTCCTCGATCTAATCCGAGGAAGTAGTTACTTTAACCGACTTTTGTTTGGTATATATTTTATGCGAGAAGTTGGTTTAAGTTGGTGACAAATGTTGGTGACAAATGTTGGTGAAAAAAAAAAAAAAAAAAAACAGCGGATGTACAGAAATAAACTGTCTTTTGAGCAGTGTAGTTTAACACCGGCGATAGGGTTAGTTGAATTCAGAATGAGACTAATGAATATATATTTCCATATCAGTTACTTAGATCAAAGATTTAGTAAACTTACATCACTTTTAATTCTTACTAAAACGAAGAACTTAAGAGGGCTATCTCAGGCCTGCTAGCGCCACTCTCCTTTAAAAAAAATATTATCTCGTGACTGAGAAGGAATTATAAAAAACGGCTCAATCAGCTGACTCGGTAAGTGTGTCTAGAATTTTCTAATACCTTTTATAAAGTTTCATATTGAGACAAGAAGCAACAAAATTCGATCTAAAGCCATGTGGCTTTAGATCGAATTTTGTTGCTTCTTGTATGAAACTTTATAAAAGGTATTAGAAAATTCTAAACACTACCGAGGCAGCTGATTGAGCCGTTTTTCATAATTTCTTCTCAGTCACGAGATTTTTTTTTTTCTCTAGCGCTAGTGGACCCGAGACAGCGCTCTTAATGTGTCTTAAACTTTGGGTATAAAGATGGTGGATCCTGGACAATCCTGGTGTATCCTAAATGAATATTTAACCATGATAACGATTAAGAAAATATATTTTTAACATAGGTTTTATTCCAAAATTAATCACTTCATAAATTATTTTAAAATAAATAGTCGGAAATTTTAAGTGACTGTAAAATAAATCAGTATTTTTTTATTATTAAAATGTGGTAGCCACAAAATCGTTTTATGTCCCACTGGACATTACGAACTCAACATTCGGCGATGAACCCGAGGCAACCGGAACTAGTAACAAGGGATCCGTAGGATAGAAGTGGACAAAAGTTATCAAAATAAAAAAATCTGAAAAATATCATAATAAAACTAGGTTAATATTTGGCCGTGACCCCTAAAGTAATAAATAAAAATACATAATAAATAACCTAAGACCTTTTAATTATGTATGTTTTGATTATGCTAACTACTTAATTCTATGTCACTGTCAAGACATTATAAAATTAAACAATCTATTAAAGCAGTTGTAGATATGAAACGTCAGATTGATATAAGAAAGAGACAAAAATACAGAACTTTAGGTAGTATGGAAGAGGAGTAGGTTAATAAATTATGTCATGTGACAGGTCATGTGCGAGCGAGACAGACATAGGTAAAAGAAGTGAAGAGAAATTGGGAGAACTAATATTTAATTGACCCATTGATATTTAGATTAGTAAAATCAGGAATAGAGATACCTTGATGAATAAATTATAAGGTGTGTGAGAATACAAATACTATCCATTAGGTAATGAAGAATGAGGGGGTAGACAGGTACAACAAAAATATCGACCAATCGTGAAACAGCACTCAGTGACGTCATTCTCCACTGCTCGTGCCCTCACGTTTAAGTGGTTTATTTTTACCCGCGACTTTTGATTAATACTCAACATACACGATTTAAGAGAATACTACGAATATTATTTTTGTTAAAATGTATGAAATATCAATAACTTACCTGCGCTTTTAACATGGAAACGTTTATAAATAAATCGGCAATTTAATCATTTTAAATGTGCTTCAGGGAAACTTGTTCAGAAATGAATTGTGGAACATATTTTTTCATTTACTGACAAGTTCCAATAAATTGCCATTGCAGTTTGTTATTTGCAACATGCAATAGAAACGATGGCTTGTGCCTGAATTATAAATAATATTTCTATAATTTAACCTCACATAAATCATGTTTATAGATTTGCGCTATTTTCTTTAGGATCGATATTCTTTGATTAGCTTTTTGCATAACATCATTCTGCAATAGATAGGTTACCTATTCTAATGCACGCTTGCATCACAAAATATTACCCAATACATTTATCGCTAAACATATTATTTAAAACATCATTTTGTCTCTTTCTTCTCCAAACGTTTGACAGAAGCTTCTGTTTAAAATTCGTCTAACGCTAAATGTGTATTGCGTATCTAATTTTCCGATTAAAATCAACGCTGAATAAAATACTTACCTTAATCCTTACCTGTTGATCTTTGCGTTTCTCAGTTACTAAATAAATAATTAACCGATAACATAAAATAAAAAAATTGTAGCAATATAATTATTTAAAACTGGAACAAATATTTTATACTTACTGACGTTTGAAAAATCCACACAAAATTCTAATTTCGAATATCCGTATTACGTAATCCGTGTGTTGTCGAGTGTACTCTGTTTCATAACCGAAATGGCGTTCAACGACCCCAACCGGGGAGTGTGTCGGTTGGTCGAGGCCACTGAGAGCGTTTATCATAGCGATATAGTTCATAAAACTTATTATTTGTTGCCGAAGATAAAGATTTTTTTGGAAGTAAGTTGTTGTTATTTTATTGGTATTGTTAATTTATTAGACGAATAAGGCGTATTTCTTGCCTGATATACTTTAAATTGCTCTTTCTTTCACTAAAAAGTGCTTAGTCGCTGAAATTATTTTTTACTGAAACTTAACGCGCAAAATTTTCCGAGCAGCTATTTTGTGTTACTGTTATGAAATTCAATAGAGCATATTTATGCCAGTTTTAACTTTATTAATTTTTCAGTAAGGCATTAGCATAAATATGTCAATTAATTCAAATAAAAACTTTCAAAAACACCACCATGTTACTTAAACAGTTCATTCCGTGCAAATTTTCATTCAAGCGATCAATAAGACCATCAGATTGCAAATAAACATTCGCTCAATAGTGTTCAACTGCTTAGTGAACGAATTTTCCTCCGACTTCAATCAGTGGGAACGTTTGCTTTGGTAAACAGTTTTGACTCACTGAGGCAATTCACGCTCCACTAGACTCGCACGTACACGCGAGTTAAATGTGTTATTCTGCTGAGCCAATTTTAAACGTTAACAGATTGGAAATAAAGATAGTTATTGCTTGATGATAATGAAGCACAGTGGTTACCGTGCACGGGCATAGGTAGTACATCGCGTGTCACAATTTAAACGAAGACATTCCATATTCTTTATTTGGGTATATTTTTTTTTAATGTCGCCAGTGTTGGATACTTGGCCTTTTGCCATTGTGACGGTGCGTGAGGTGAGATGCATGCGGGGAGGGGAATGGGCGTTACGAATGGAAATCAATACTAACTGCACACTACTCCACTGCTGCATTGCTCCAATATAAATCAGCCCCTTTGCCCGACACCCCGTTGCTTGCCAAACTTCCGTCTATTCAAATCCAAGTTTTATTTCTTGGAGCAAAGACTCAATCTTGAACGTCGTTTTTCCAAGAACTGTCGCAGATCTATTAGAAATAATGTTACCTATAAGTATTCTTTGACATTTTGTATGGATATTTATTGGGATTTTCGTTTATTACACCTACGTGTAAGACAGTATATAGGTACCTACTTAGGTATGCTGAAATTCATAGTTCATTATTTAAAAATTGTAATGACTTTTTCTCTGCAAACCGCGCGGTTGTTGGTACAAACGAGATAAATAAGAAACCACAACATCTGCTAATGCAGGTTTTCCAGCTGCACCTTGTTATTGATAACCACTCGCTTCCAAGTAGTATTTATTGCATTTTCGTTGTCTGCATTTCATACGTCGTAAATATCGACGTTACAGTCTTAAAAATGGTGTGGTCTGTCTTGTTAAAGGCTTGGACTTATTTTTTTCCAATTTATAAATATGTAATGTAGCGTGTGGTCTCTGACTCATAATCAAGTATCCACATGGCACTGTGCTTCTCTCTTTCAAGTCACATTACAAAGGAAAAGAAAAAGCAAAAAGTCAGGTTTTCTAAAAACCATATCCCTTATGAGTAGACTGCTAGGTATGGGGACTATTTTTTGTGGCTTTTTAGGGAGAACAAACCTTGATACAATTAATTTTGTTATGAAAAACCAACTAACAACTAATTTGATTTTAGTTTCATGGTTATGGCAGGTTTCAGTATGTTCCCAACAGAGAAAGAAATCTGAAAGCTTAGATTTCTTCAGGAAAAACCCATATCGATGCTTAAAGCTGGCAGCTTAACATTATTGACACAAAAAATGCTCCATCTCACTCAAAAGCTCTTTATAGGTACATTGTTATTTAAACTTCTTCAATTCTTCAGAAGTGCTTTCCCAGAAGATTGAACACTTATTTTCAGTAAATAGATACAACAATATACTTTCCGATGTACCTAAGTATCTAACTCGGTGTAGGGTTACCCGGCCTAGTACACACAGTCGGACAGATAAGGAACAAGTCCCGCTCACGGCGAGTCTTAACTCTCCTCTCCTTTATTTATTACGCGCTACGTGCCCGAAGCGAGCGATCCTTATACCAACACTTTTTTACCATCTGCCAAATAATTGCCAAGCGAATTCCAGTCTTAATCCTCTGCAACTAGCCACTGGAGCCAAGTTTTGAAGCGCAAAATTAAACTTGCTAAGTAGTTCTAATTGATAACGCGCACTGTATCTGGTATTGTCATGATTTAAAAGCGTCTTTGGAATTCGATTCGCGATTTATTTGCGGACCGTGGTGTACGTTCAATACTAAGCTTTATTTACTACGCTTAATGCATTGATGACGTATGTGTACTGGGAGTATTTGATTTGTTGGGCTTTTGCCGCCTATATTAATCATTTGTCGATTGATTAACTGCCCGTAACGTATGATAGTGTAAATAAATTGAGGTATACAACATGAAATACATTTGTAAGTAATATAATTTCTAATCTAAAACAATGAACATTGATTTATCGTTATTATTATCGGTTTGTAAATAACTACTGTGTATACAAGAAGATACATACGAGCTCTTGCATCAGTAATTTATACCTAAACAAAATGCACCTAACACAAAATATAATGGTTTCTAGTACTATCCTACCTACGTTCTCCATCTTATATATGAAGATTTCGTGCCATTTGCCATTTCCAAACTTGTAAGGAACGTAGATATAGGTACTTAACTACTTATTTGCACTGAAAATTAATAAGATAATGAATTATATGCAATGGTGCCGGATGTAAAGAATAGCACCACCCCATTTCCTCCCGTGGGTGTCGTAAAAGGCAACTAAGGGCTTACTATAGTATGGGCAGCAGCGTTCTTTATGCATTTTTAACACGATACTGCGATCGCCAACCCGCCTGCCAAGCGTGGCGATTATGGCAAACCCCCCTAATTGGGGAGGCTTATGTCCAGCAGTGGACGTCTTTCGGCTGAAATGATGAATGATATTATAAAGGAAAGATACGCTACGTTCATACTGAGCGGCGCGCGGCGTTCAGATAATATTATTGTTGCGTTGTTATTACAAATTGTGGTATGAAATTCCTTCACTCTTATTTATCTTGGAACCACAGTTTTTACACTTTTTAACGCACAAATTGGCATTTTAGATATACCTATTATTGTCACGCCACGGACACGCTTCGTTTCGCTCGCTGCCATTAGCCGACTAAATCAAATTGCAACAATTGTCTGAATTTGTCTGCTACAATCTGCGCCCGCTAGTGCCATATCTATCTCTTTATTTATATAATATCATTGGGTACCGTGTAAATGCCGGATGTAAATAATAGCACCACCCCATTTCCTCCCGTGGGGGTCGTAAAAGGCGACTAAGGGACTTACTAGAGAATGGGCAGCAGCGTTCTTTATGCATTTTGAACAACATACTGCGATCGCCAACCCGCCTGCCAAGCGTGGCGATTGTGGCAGCTCCCCCCCCAATTCGTGGAGGTCTATGTAGGTCAGCAGTGGACGTCTTTCGGCTGAGATGAGTGGGTATGTGTGTATTAAAATTACTTTCATTTGAGCGTTTTTGTCAATGGTAAATACTGAAAAGCCTAGATAAAAAAAAATGCTATTAAATCATGCGCACCCTACATAAGTCGTCTCCAACTACGGGGTCCACATCGACTCGCAAATATAAAGACAGGCAGCGCCCAACAGATAATTTATTTACGTTCCGAACAGCCGCCATATTTAAAATTCATACCATGCAAATTAGTCAAGTCCGATGCTAAAGCAATTATCCAAGCTTTGGCCCGTAAATCGAAAAATGTTTTATGTGCCAGCAACAAGTTAAGAAATAAATAAAACTGGAATCTCCGGTTTTAGTTTACCTGATGGTTTCATCTCTTTCTTTGCGTACAGTTTTTGTGTGAGAGCGAAAGAGATGGAAGATAAGACGAATTACCCGTTCGGAAACCAGTTTATCATCGGGATCCGAAGTTGTCGTTTTTTGCGAACGTGGTAGGCGTCGATGGCTGCGCTTATTGTGTTCTTCGAATTTTGAGGACCCGGAATTTATGCGGTTCGGTTTCATACCTACTTATAAGAATTACCTGCCTAATATTAGTATTATTAGCGGTGATTTTTTATTCTACAAAATTGCTGAGTGATGTCTCCGAGAAGGTGCGCTGTTTGGTGGTACTAATTTTCCGCTGATTGCAAAGACTGCTGCGGTTGATTGCTAATTTCAATTTGTGTGTATCCGAGTGCTCATCGAGTAATTATTTCGGGACATGGCCAAGCGGTAGGTCGATTCTTCGCGTGACCAAAAGGCTGCCCCATTTTTAGGCCAAAGAATCAGCATTGCCATCCAACGTGGCAACGCTGCCAGCCTTTTGGGCATTTTTCCCACTGACAGCGATGCGGACGAATTTTTGATTGCCACTGAGCTCTTAGCCCTTTTTTTATTCTTCACTAGCTTTTGCCCGCGGCTCCTCCCGCGTAGATTTCGGTCATCGCGTAAAAAAGTAGTCTATGTCCGTCTCCATATCCCAGGCTATATCTCTGCCAAATTTCATGACGATCAGTTTAGCGGTTTAGGCGTGAAAACGTAACATACAGACAGACAGACAGAGTTACTTTCTCATTTTCACATTTATTAATATTAGTATAGTATTAGTATACATAGTATGGATATACTTGTAGGTACTAATCAATATTTTAGTGTTAGATTGTACATTGTGTTTAAATATTCTTGGCACCTAAATTCTTTTATCTAAGAAACATTTTCTTAAAACTGCTGCACCCGTCTCAAAACTTAAGCTACGAACTAAGCTTAACTTTAAAAGCGACGAAGATTAAACACTTGGTTGGTAAAGTTTTAAAATAATGGAGTTGGCGTGGCTGTTGGAGCATAGCGTGCCATCAGACGGCTACTTGGTGCTATAAAGCAGGCGCAAGTGCGATTTACAATCGTTCAAAAGTTAGCCCGCGCGCTCCGAACAAATTAGAGCTTTTTAATAAACGCCTACGGTGCTACGCTATTGAATTAAAAAGCTGTGGCATGAGCTTGTTTTTTTTGGGTATAGGTTTTTAAACTGTGTTTTTTTTGTGTGGTTTGCATTGAGATTTGAGATCCTGGGGCCCGTGGGGCGTGCAATAAAGATACTCAACAGCGTGTCTCTGCGATTGGATATCTTTACATGCTCTTTGGCGGAATTCCAGAGGGTGACACTTAACTTATTATCCTCTGTATGAATGGTGCCGGTACTTGGGACTTGTTAATTGGTGTACGCGTTAATCGGCAGGTAAAAATTTGAAACCTGTCAGTCAAAATAGGACAGTTTAAATATATTAAATTTTTGTTGGTGCTGGTATCTGTTAATGGGTTTTTGTGTGACGTCCCCGAGTGTGGAAATTGTGACTACATTGTTGTATTGGGTTTCCTGTACCTGTAAAAACAAATGTAAGTGGTAATAGGAAATAAATAAATAAATAAATAAATTGGCATGACTATAAAAAAAGTATTTTAATTCAGAATTTAGTTTTGGTGGTTTTTGCATTACCTACGCAGGTACTGTCAGGGAAATAAATTAATTGTTAAGCAAATTGAAAGCCTACGTCAATTTGCCGTGTTAAAGCCGTTTCATACAACTGAACAATAATGACATTTGTGATTCGAATAACTATAGGTACCTACGGACAATTTAAGTTGTTAGTCAATACCAACCAGCAGCAATGGGTGCCGAGATGGGACTAAACCTTGCTTCGGTTTGGTCCCATCTAGGCACCTATGAATTTATTTATCAATGACCATAAAACATTCCCATCTCAGCATAAATAAATTCATGGGAGCCGAGATGGGAAGGTGCCGAGATGGGACTAAACCTTTGCTTGGTTTGGTGCCATCTCAAACTTGAAATATAAGCATTTATTTCAAATAAACCAATTACAGGCACTTTTGAATTATCAAGGGGTCGGTCAATCAGAAAGATAAAGTTTTTTGCCTATTCCAAAGCGTAGTAAATTCCTATGGAGAAGAACGGGCAAGAAACTACACGGACTTTCTTTTAAAACAAAATATTGGTTACATCATTCGTATTAAAATTATACATGTGAGAACAATGTCGTAGAACGTGCACGTTAAAAGCGTCCGTATTAAAAAGATAAAAACAA
Source organism: Dryobota labecula (assembly GCA_947523025.1). Classification (NCBI taxonomy): domain Eukaryota; kingdom Metazoa; phylum Arthropoda; class Insecta; order Lepidoptera; family Noctuidae; genus Dryobota; species Dryobota labecula. The sequence continues at coordinate 16,682,212 of OX383293.1, read as the reverse complement.
AACACAATTCAAAAATTTAAATAAGCCGTGGTAGCTAGAAGATGACCAGTCCCTACTGACGGCGCCCGTTCACGAACATGACGCGTGGATCAGTACCATTCAACTCAACTTAATGATCACCAAATCAAATCAAACTATTTTATTTCGCATAAACCTACATGCGCACTCATGAAAAGTCAAAAGCTAGGTGCACGGTTCCAATTAGTCGTTTTCTATGGAGAAGAGCCGGAAAGAAACTCCACGGTTACTATTTTAAAAATAATTGGCTTTTACAATATTTTCAAATAACAGTGTTCCAACACACACGCTACCACCAGTGAGATATTTGAGTGAGCATGACATACTCTCAGCTTGTGGCATTAAGTCCGCCTATGTACCACTATTGTACATGAAGTTTAAATAAATAAATAAATAAAATTGACTGATATACTAATTGACACCCAACGTCAATTTGCCGTGTTTATACAGCTGTTAAAGAATGACAGTTGTATTTGAATATATTTAGGTATCTCAGTGGGAACATTATAGGCTGATTTGCCTATGGAAAATTTAAGTTGGTAGTCAATTTTGAGGAGCTCGTGGCTAAGTAATAACAGCCGCACGGGTCGATCCGTCAGGTTAAGCTACGCTTGCCGGGGTTGGTCCGTGGATGGGTAACCATCTTTACATACCGAGACTCCTCCGTGCCTCGGAAAGCACGTTAAGCCGTTGGTCCCGGTTGTCATTCGTGGATCTATGACAGTCGTTACGGGTCGTCAGAAGCCCAAAAGTCTGACAGCCAGTCTTACCAATGGGTATCGTGTTACCCAGTTACTGGGTTGTGGAGGTCAGATAGGCAGTCGCTCCATGTTAAATACTGGTATTCAGCTGCATCCGGCTAGACTGGAAGCCGACCCCAACATAGTTGGGAAAAGGCTAGGCAGATTGATATAGTCAATTTGCTTACCTAACAATTAATTACACTGACCTTACTTAGTTAATAAAACAGATTTGTGTATGGTTGAAATATCTAGGTCGTCTGGGTCTGGGTAACTTATATCAACCTCGAGAACTGAATATTTTCATAAAAAAATATTTACGTTAAAATAATTTTCCCCAAGAATTCCGTAAAACAATACGTTCACGCAAAGCAGAAGGCTACCCATCGTTTTACAATAACTAGCTGCCGCCCGCGGCTTTGCCCGCGTGGCTTGTCTTTTATTTTAGAAAAAAAAAGCCATCCGGGTGAAGCCGCGACAGTAGCTAGTTTAAAATAAAAGAAGATTTAGTTACTCTGTATAACATGAACAATGTCGCTGCAGATGAACTTGCGAAGAGAGGCTCTGATATGAACGTGCTAGGCCTGTACCCACTTCTCCCTCTGCCTTTCTCTCAATTTCATGCGTGGATTCGCCAAAGATCGACCGAACTCCATAACAACAGATGGTCACGGGGAACAGACTGTAGACAGTCAAAGTTGGCTTTACCAATGGTACACCCGCGATTAACCAAAAAACTTCTCAGCCTAAGTAGAGATAATAGGTACAATTACGGGTCATAATCTCCTTAACAAACATCTTTTTAACATAGGCGCCACAGACAGCCCCCTTTGCAGGGGCTGCCTTGACGCCGAGGAATCAGCCGCCCACGTCATCCTGGAATGCGAGGCCATGGCTTCACCACGTGAAGAAATCCTCGGAACAGTGAGGTCGCTCCGTGAAACCTGTGAAGCTCCCAGGAAGCTTCTGTGCTTTTGGGCGGAGCTAAGCTGGCTCTGTTAGCCAGAATCCCCACGCACAACGGACCAAATAGGAGTCTAAATGCGGAAAGGGAGCCCCATCATCATCATCATCATCATCATATACTCCTTATAACATCAGCTATCTGCTTGTGAAAGTCCCGTCAAAATCGGTCCAGCCGTTTCGGAGATTAGCCGGCCGGAACAAACAGCAGAGACAAAGAGGCGAGTAAAAAAAAAAAAACTTTATATGTTTTTAGTAAAAAGCTGTTATTTTAACATTACAAACAGAAACTTCAATTTTATTTATTTGTAAAGATTAAGAAATATTGGCTAAAATCACTCCAAAATCATTTTCCCCATGAATTTTGTTAAACAATGCCTTCACGCAAAGCTGGAGGCTACCCATAATTTTATTATACAATGAAAATTAATGGTAAGTAGCTCGAATGCCTTGAACTTTTGCTCAGATTACCGATGTACAGACAAGTTGGGTGCTTCGTTAATGTATGTCCAATCAGTCGTAACAAGATAAGTAGCCTTTATTCTGAGCAGGCTTTCTCTTATTATACACCTACTGGACTCGATGTTCCCATGAAAGGGTTAAACTTTAGTGTATGGTGGAATATGATACGGTTTATTAGGAAATAGATACAATTGAGGATCATCTACAAGAAGTTTTTTACGCTTTCAAATCATGACTTCATGATTTTAATGTAGGGCCCTATTTCTTATTTTTACAAGGTGTAAAATTTGCAAAGTTTATGTGCAAGAAACGTATTCTTTGTGAGCGTAAAATTATTAACGTATGTCCAAACAGCGGTAACAAGATAAGTAGCCATTATTCTGAACAGACTCTCTCTTATTATACACCTACTTTGCTCGATGTTTCCCAAGAAAGGGTTAAACTTTAGTGTATGGTTAAGGAAACATGATAAGGTTTATTAAGGATGGAATCAGGTCGGTTAAGAAGTAGGGGTTGGGGATCAGACACAAAGTTTTATTCTCGGTTTCAAATCATGATTTTCAGGAAAATGTTGGAAGATTATTGTTGTGTTGGGCCGTATTACCTATTTTTACAAGTTGTAAAATTTGAAACCTGTTGAAAAAAACATGACTTCATGATTTTAATGTAGGGCCCTATTTCTTATTTTTACAAGGTGTAAAATTTGCAAAGTTTATGTGCAAGAAAAGTATTCTTTGTGAGCGTAAAATTATTAATATGTATGTCCAATCAGCGGTAACAATGATAAGTAGCCATTATTCTGAACAGGCTTTCTTTTAGCCCAGTACGGCTCGATGTTTTCCATGACAGGGTGGTCATAAGGTATATTAGTGATGGAATCAGGTTAGTTTTTAAAGAGATAGAATTGAGAATCAGACATAAAGGTTTTTTTCTGATTACAAATCATGATTTTAGGAAATTTTTGTAGGAAAATTGGGAAACTATTCTCATCACCCCTATTTCCTTTTATTCCAAGGTGTAATAGTAGCAAATTAATGCAAGAAAATTATTATTTGTGAGCGTAAAACTATTAGTCAATGTAGGTATGTACCTATATGTCAAATCAGCGGTAACAAGAAAGAATTGGAAATTAGACATGAAGGTTTTTTTCCTGGTTCCAAAACATGATTGTCAGGAATATGTTCGAATATTGGAATATGGCCCTATTTCCTATATTTCCAAGATGTAAAGTTTTGTGTAAGAAAAAAAAACCTGTTCTTTGCAAGGGTGAAATAAGTAACCGTATCTGCAGCAAGTGTGGAAATAAAATGCACATTTCATAGATAATATCAAAATAATATACCCGATAAGAAACAATTACTTAGCTTCACAAAAGGTATATAAAATACCCACTTAACAAAGTCTATAGGCCGATACAATATGCCAAAAAACTACAAATTCTACGCCATACATTACATGCTTACACTGTTGCTTCAATAAATTCAATGTTTTTGCAACAATTTACAGGACTTCATGTGCTACCAGCTGCTGGAAAATTAGCCAATTAATAAGGCAGACGTGACTTCCGATGACGGTAAATAAAAAGCATTCGAAATGTCCAGACGTATTCCAGAATTTATTGTCTTGTTGATATTGAACTTTGAAGACAAGGTTAACTCCTTCAGGTACTGGTAAGTACCGTTTTTTGCTGCATAGGAAATTTAAAAAGGAGCTACAATTCACGATGACGAAATTGAAATTAAGACAACCGCTAACCTTACATGCATATCGACAGAGTGTGTTGAGTTCTGTACAAAATAATCTATGTTTTCTCATTTGTTTTTTGTTTAGTAACGTTTATACTTATGCAACTGCTTACACATTAGGCCAAACAAAGTGGGTACTTACAAAAGAAAAATTCTATAAAACAACATACACAGTACTGCAGGTGTCCTTACTCGCTTTACCTGTAAATAAAATAAAAACATGGTAAGCAAACGAATGATGAACAGCCAACATTAATTTATTTAATTTTCTAACAATCCATGTTACTTTGCAATGTAGCAAACCATTTGACCTGGAAACCAAAGCTTTAATTCTTGAACGACAACTGATAAAGTTTAGACGCCAAATCGGGAAACCTATTGATAGAAACCTTAATAAATCAGCCTAAGTAAATTATTAATCACGACAAAAGCAGAAAGTGAATTTCATGAAATAGGTAGGTACTTATATATGCCTTGAAGGTACTTGTATATTTCGTAAACAAAAACACATCGGCATTTGTACTTTCGACTCACATAGACAAACTATCATGCGTGGCATTTTATAATAGCTAAAACAATGGACAATAAGTAATTATGGGTTTGGTAATAAAATATAGTGACAATAATGAATTTATGTACAAATCATCGGGATACCAACAAGTCGGGAGCCCATGTAGGGACGTGCTTAAGTAATTATGAGCAGTTGTCTTTTTGTCCAAGGTGACTAAATACTATAGGTAAACTGATGCTTTTTACGTTTGTACGTAATGCCCGATAGTACGTAACAGATTTTGTTCGATTTATTTCTGAAAAATCGTGACCCATTTTTTTGGCACGCAGTATATTATTTATTTAGGGTTTTGAGCATTTGGTGATTGTAAAAATTTGTTTCATAATCTATAAAGGTACCTACGACACATTAGGCCCCTCGCCCACGGCGACTTTTTGTAGTGATGCTGTCGCGCGCTTCGTAAACGCGCAACAGCATCGCTACTAACGCGTGTTAGTCGCATTTGCAACGCGCTACAGAAGTGATGCCAACGCGCTACTAACGCGCTACAGCATCGCGACTGTATCGATGCGGACGCGCGACAGCATCGCTACTGCATCGCTACAAAAAGTCTCCATGGGCGAGGGGCCTAATTGTGATAAGAATTTCTCCAAAATTCAATATAACCCGTGACACCATCTTGACATGTCTTATTTCTGTATGTACTTTTATTATGTTAGAAAGCTTGCTGTACCTTATGATAAGGGCTACACTAACTAAGCTAAGAGGTACTGAGGCACTTTGTTTTTCAATTAAGATATGAAGTGATAAGTAAAGAAAAGCTATTAGCCCAATCTTTAACGACTGCGTCTATTTTCTTTGGTGTAAATTCCAGGACCTTTTAAGTGATCTGATTAGTACCCTAGAGGACCTAAGAATTGTGGCCTTAGCAAAGTAGATCAGTCTATCTATAGTAAAAAATGCTACAACTTAACAAAACTTACTTATTCAACAGTTGATTTAGTTATTCTGTGGCGGTATCAACAACGCCACATGCGAACTACGCATCAAAGACCTGACGTCACAAATCCTGCATCGCACTATCAGAGTTTACCGCGCGACTAGCATATATACAACATCCCGACATCAATCGTTGGGCAGTTGCCCACCAGACACAACACCCATCTGTATGAGTATAACTTTACACCCTGTTCCTCATACCTCTAAAATTCTTTTAATTTTGTAAGTGGCAATTTAAACTCGACTTTGACTCGATGGAATGCAGAGCAAAAAGGCTTATAGGCGACGAAACTCCATAGGCTCATCGGCGTAATGTTGCTTGCCTGTCGGTCTTCTACAGACTGTACTTTGGAGAGTGTGCGCAGAAGCTCCACGACCTGATCCCACCATTGCCCTTTTATTACCGGACTATCAGACATATACTGCAAGGGTACCATCCGCACTTGATTGATCTCGACCAGCCCGACTAGTCGTACTAAGAGCTTCTCCTCCAAATTTATTATGTGTAAGTGTGGAACTCTTTGCCAGCGTCTGTGTTCCCTTCCACATATAACCCATCCACCTTCAAAGCAAGAGTGAACAGGCATTTTCTGGGCACGCTCGTTCCATCATAGACCTCATCGATCGCTATATAGAAGATATTTGATTATGAAAAACAGTTTACTTCAGAATTTTTCTTGTGATTGGAGATTGAGGTAGACTCATTGTTGAAGGTCACATCGTGCCCTTATCCCCATTTATTAGGGGTCGGCGCAACATGTTTTTTTTTTCCATACCTACTTCTCTTTTAGTCTTTATCTCAATAGTCACCCTCTTTGCAGCCATATTATCTTTACACGTCGTTTGTTTTGTCTTTCTCTACCTACTCTTACTTATTATAAAAATCTATAGCCTAAAAGTTGTAATTTTGTTTTGAGCCAGCGCTAAACCTTTACGTTCTCGGTCCATAAGGTTTGGTTAACCAGTGAATCAATGGGCGCAGACACGCTATCGGCATTTCTCGAATGTTTCCACTTCTTTTGAAACGGCCGCTTCAAGTTTCAACTTTATCTTACTTAACGGGAAACTGGTCCCGCTTTTTACAAACTTTTTCAAGTACGGAGCCAAGAAATCAGCGTGACGGATTGGCTATTTCTATGTTTATTGATTGGACATTGTTAATTAGTAATACGTTGTTATTGATTTTTCGAAACAATCAATTAACATCGCTAATCATTTTGACATGCTAACAATTACACACAAAGAGAGAGAAAAAACAAAGAATTTCAAAAACTTCCATCCAGTGATGGAAGTTTTTGAAATTCTTTGTTTTTTCTCTCTGTTTGTGTGTAATTGTTAGGTTCATTCTTTTTTCTATAATATTCGTCTTTAATGATTTTCAAACTTTATTAACTAGCGACCCGTTCCTGCTTCGTACAGTTTTTACGACTTGACAAAACATCTTCTTTATCCTGGATATGATCGTGATTCATTTGAGTCAGCCCTCCTAGTACTTCTGCGCCACTCTGTATAGTTCTGGATTGTCTCCTTTGTTGTGTTGCTGTCATATTATTTTTGATGGTTCGAAACTTAGTTATTGGTGGTCGTCCACGGCCTCTTTTTCCGTCTTCTATATTCATGACTCTTTTCGTCATATGGTCATTATCTCGCCTCATCGCATGTCCGTAGCAGCACAAGCGGTTTTCACTAAGTTTTTCGTGTATCGTCACGACTTTAAAAGTACCACGAACTTGACAAAACATCATGATTTCTTTATTATATGTAATTGTGTGTGTTTATTATTTTACACATAAATATTTCGGAATAAATTCGTTAAATGATGGTGAAAACCCGACACGAAAAGCGACTTTAATTTATAAATCCTTGTTGACACCATTACTATCATCACAGAAGAGAATAACACCCACAAACATTTAATTACTTTCAAACGACGATTAAGAAACCACCATCTTAACGTGGGTGTCAACAATCGCCCATTAAGATTTATCAGATCGGATAGGATTGCATTGGCAGTTAACTGTACTGTGTGATAGGATCTCAGTGCAATCAATACGGCTTTCGAGAGTACATCAAACAGTAGGACAATACCGCCCACTCCTGAGCTATTGTTCCTTAAACGTTCTGCTCATCGCCCGTTCCATAGCTCCGTGGAAAGATTTATTATTTCGAAAGCTCCACCGACAATTTTCAAACCCGATAAGGCAACTGCGCCCGTTTAAGTAGGACTTTGCTGGGTCACAGTTCTCGTGAAAATACAGCGTCGTCCATTAAAGGTTAACTATGCTTTGATTGAGCTTGTTTTGAGGGGCTTGTGGCTAAATAATAACAGCCGCAAGGCTCGATCGAAGGTTAAGCTATGCTTGCCGCGGTTGGTTCGTGGATGGGTGAACTGACCATCTATTACATATCGAGACCCTTCCGTGTCTCGGAAAGCACGTTAACACTTTCGTCTCCACCTACTTTTCATAGAGCTCATACGCCATGTTTATTTGTTTATTTGGTAAAAACATGTACAACATTACAGACTCAGGTCCAAGTTATTGCACGTTAAATTTATATAAAAACAGACATATTTACAATAAGGAAGGAATAACAATAAGAAAGATACACAAAAATGCATGTTTCCATACATATTGCAAGTGGACCCTCCAGGAGGGTCACCGGCATCCCATATGCGACTACGATGAGCCCTTCAGGAGGGCTCCCGGCACTGAACGTGAAGTCGTTGGTCCCGGCTGTCATTCGTTTATTTTTGACAGTCGTTACGGGTAGTCAGAAGCCTGAAAGTCTGACAACTACTCTTACGAAGAGGTAGCGAGTTACCCAGTGGTTCTGAAGGTCAGATAGGCAGTCAGTCTAGAAGCTGAACCCAACATAGTTGGGGAAAGACCAATCAATCAAAGTCAAAAGAAATTTATTCAAATTAGGCTGAGACTCAGCACTTTACGAACGTCCAAATTACACAAGACAGCTCCTCCTAAACGCGCCCCCGCTCTAGTGCTTTAGCTGGGAAGAAGAATTGGCGCAACAAACTCCTCAGCAGCACAGCTGAGTTAGAAAAGGTCTGCTTAATCAAAACATAGTTAACTTGTAATTTAATCTGAATTACAGGTTAACTATGTTTTAATTGTGCGTAGACGATTATAATTTCTCGGTTACTATCATTGATTTGAATACCTTTTACCGTGTGAGAGTCTACTTGAGATGGTTGTAATCATTGGTCCCGTACTCATGATTAAAGTTAAAAGCCATGAAGCGATTAGGGTACGGTAGTGATGGGTTGAATTCGTTACGAAATGTTTTGGAAGAGTATTGAGTTAAAATCCGGTTAAGTGTTGTTGATTGGTGTGTGTGTTTAATTAAGTAATTATTTTAATCAAGCAATTAATTGGTACTGATGTACAAATTGTATATTGTAAATATTTTTATATAATTAGTCTAATGAATACTTTGAGTACCGGCAGAAAGTAGTACCTACTTACTTTATCGTTTTGTAACTGGTTCATTACCTATTTTAATAATAGGTAGTTTATGACAATGATTTAGGTGACATTGGTACTTACAGGTCATTATAACAGCCTTTTTAGAAGCCTCGTATCGGTAGGTAGTAATGTACTTTACGAGTAGATAATACTTTTGTTAACTGGTTAAGCTTGTAATGTTATTCTACATCGTGCAGAGCCCGATACCTAAACACCCATTAATTCTAAAAACCAAGATGACTGGACTTGGAATAGGTAGTCCTTAGAGATTATTAGAAAAGGCGAATCATTGACACCCATCATATAAATAGGTAAGTACATCAAGACCGTCAGTAGGTGAAATCTAGATGTTTAAGGTGGTTTCATAAATAGCCCGCAAAATACAAAATTTCTTACGTTTTTTTTTTTTTTTCAAATTGGTCCTCAGTTCACGTTGTGTGTTGATCAAAATTGATTACGCGGCAATTTTGATAAATTATTACTAAATAATCAGTTTATCATCGTCAAAATAGCCCTCGAAATTATATTTACTGCAAACAAAACTATTTCGTGAAAATATGAAGATTAGCAAGCAAATTTTGGATTTCGCGGACTACATTGACGGATCCACCTTAAGAGCCATACGTCCACCGGGGCGCTATGGCGGCGCAGCCAGGTCGCATAGCCAACAAAATTATGGTTGACTGCGTAACCAATCGGACGCTTGGTGAGGCACCCACTATACAGGGTTATTGGTAAAACACTAAAAACCTTGCAGGACCGTATTACTAACATCATAAGCAACAACGTTTGTTCTATGACTTTTAACAAAACATAATAAATTTGCCAAAAACAAACCATTAAGATTTCGTCGTTCTATCTATACCCAAAGTCTCAAATTCAGATAATTTATGTAAACAGAGGGGATAACATAACAAAAAAATATCTTCGTAATTGTAATTCACAGAAAATGTCGAAAAAAGAGGTTTCATTTTCTTTTACTCGTAAGTACTGATTTTAAGAAACAATAATTAAAAAATAATCATACCGTAATAATTTTTTTTAAATACCGTAATAATTTTTTTTAAATTTCGGTTTTAAACAAAGTTATTAAAAAAAGGAGATTTTCTGGTATAAAATATTTTATGATACTGGTAACAATACAGGAGATACAAACATTTTCAAATTTTTTACATCTTCAACAACACTAATATTACAACTCTCATTCATAGTGTAAGTAGCATAATTATCTAGCCACATTTTTGATGAAAACGGCTGTAAACTGTTTCGAGTGGAAATTGATTTTGGGAGGCCTACGTCTAGCACTGGACTTAAAACGGCTGATTATGACGATCATATGCCGTGTCTCCGACATACTACACAAAACATTGTTTGGCAACGGTATTTTGTTTGCATAGTTCTTATAATTAATTCACTTTAATTTTAGCGATGAGTATTTACAAAAAAATAATATGATAAAATGTTTTGCATCACTGTCGTGTCATTTTGACAGTGACATTTCGTGACATTACTTTGTTGACATAAATTATCTGAATTAGAGACTTTGGGTATAACACATTTCAATTCCGTATTTTTGTATGAAAAAATAGGCTAGATGGAGTCGACATTTCCTATCTGACTACCCCTGAGAAGAAATGGCGAAACAAACTCTGGGGTCAAAGTCTCTTATAAAGTTCAGACATAATCATGGTCAGATCATGTGAGGCCCATGTAGATCATAGTGTCTGAAATGGTCTTTTGAGTGGCGTTTGATAGTTTTTCCCTACCACCATGGAAAGAAGGGGTCAGTTTATGTATGTATGTGTTTATTTATAACAATGAAATAATAATAAAGCAATTAAAACGCAGACGTTTACTTAATAAACATACTCATTCATACATGTATGTATCGTAACATACGCTTACCTACATTACCTATGCAGTGACTGCGTTTGCCTCATTACACAAATTAATACAATAGGTAGGTACCTTGTAACATGACATACTGACAATTAGCACTGCATGTAATTAAGGTGCTTTTAGTATTCAATTAACTAATTAATTAAACACATACCTAAGGTTACGGTCGTGATTGGTGTGGCTTATATTAATTATATTTATTTTCTAATTGGTTACTACAGGTAACGAAAAAAATAGGCAGTCTTATAGACAGCCGATGGAAGTGAAAACTCAAAACTTTGGAAAAAAAAAAAAAAAATGGTCCCGAGCATGTCACGCATTTCGGTGACGCGAACCCAGAAGTTGTTCCCCTACCAAAAATCGCTCAGCACGGCTAGAAAATTTTTCGCTTGATGAGTTTAACTTGAATAATAAAATACAGGGTTATTTTACATTGGCTAGCTAAACTCCGCAGACACAATGGGTATCGATATCTGTTGTTTTTTTTTTAAACGTTGCCCCACTCTAGGAATTTCTCCTGTCTTGTGGATGCGTTTACAAACATTTAAACTCACATACACAAACAGCCAGACCCGGAACAACTACTTGTAGGTCATACAAATATTTGTTCCGTGAAGTATGAGTTGAGAAAAACTGTTTTCTTATGGTTTAGGTGTTTAGATATTGATACCCATTACGGCTGTGTAGTTTAAAAAAAAAAGAATATTTCAAGTGACTACCAATAACTGCAGTCGATGACAGCAAAAATCTTCGAATTATTTTGTTTTTTTTTGTTTTTGTCATGTTTAGATATCGATACCCAACGCGTCTGCGGAGTTTAGCTAGCCTATTTAAAGTAACCCTGTATAAACAATGGTTTTTATAATATTGCAAACATTGGTTAACATTTCTATAATTTTGTGACGTCAAAAATACTTTAATTATAAAAAATACAAAATACTAATGTAACGAGATTTTTTTTACATAATTTGGAACTTGAACTAAAGCCAAAATTAACAACAAAAACTTAAAACCAGTCAAACATCAATATTATACAACTTACAGTTATTACCTACTAATCCACCATTAACGGTATCATGAAACAGTTAAACCGTGTTTAAAATAATCATCCGTCATAAAGTCAGGGTTTTATAACCCCATTAACTAATGGAAGGATAATTTAACACTCATCAATGATACAATCGGTCCACATCAGTATTCATAATAAAATCGTTTTCACTTTTATTCACATACCAATTGAATCGATAAAAGTGAAATGATTATCGGAAATGACATTCCTATACTTAAACTTGCGTATGTAGAACAGATTAGTTTAAGCTACAAATAGGAAGGTTAGGTAGGTAATATCACGGAAATACGAATCGGCACACTTTCAAAACAAAATTCCGAGCTCACGGCGTTCATATCTGTTTACCGCCCCTTTTGGCGTCAATCAATAAACAAAAATACATACGAATATTTTGATTACATAAATTTCTCAGGCTCTGTTATAATGATCACTAGAGAACGGATAATCGGATGCATATTTACCTAAAGTTCATTTTTAGCTATGAAAGTATGGAAGCAGCTTCTTAAAATATATTTTTTGTAAGAAAATATTCCGTGATGCCAGGAATACCGGCAATGCATAACAAGTCGAGTGTATAGTATGGATGCGACATCTAAAATATTATTTATTAAAAATTAAAAAAATACCCGGTATTCTTGGATTGCATAACTATTCAGATGCATATTTATTTAAAATTATTTTAACCCCCTATGCAAATATGTGTATGTAGGGTATAAGAGTAGGGGTGGTGTGTGTTAGTTAAAATAAAAAATAAAACACCGGAACCGCGGGATTTATTCGATACAAAAGCGCTTTGCATAATAGCAAACATCTCAACTTTAGGTGAATATGCATCCGAATATCCGATCTCTAATGATCACAGATGTCTGACCATCCTTTTTCGGCCAATAGGAATAAAACAACTACCGTGAGTTGAGAAAACTGGAATCACTCTCACATGCTCCGCGCCTCATGAAGAATACATGGCCCACGTACAATAGTCCACCTGAAGGACTTAGGCCGGAAACCAAACCCTTTAACATAGAACTGTACGTCGCTTGCTCATGGGTCACCAGTTTCGACTCTCAGCCAGGTCACAGCTCAGCCTGGCCAAAACTACAAACGTTGTATTTAGGGAAGTTTTTGTTAAAATGTTGCTGGTATTTTAGTATATTGTGGTGTTTCACGACTTTCACGCGAACGAAGTCACGGGCAGAAGCTAGTGAAGAATAAACTGGAACCTTTTATTGTGACCGTTTTCAGACTATCGAAGACATTTCAATTTTACAAGGCAACTGTACTCCATTTGAAATATGAACCAATATGAATTATACATTAGAAATAAAAAATAAAAAAACATTTTTACAGTCTGTTCAACCGATTTTGACTTCTATTCCGTAGGCATAAGAATGGCAGTTAAAGCAAAAAAGTGGTTACAAGACCAACTGTTTACTGCAGCAGCCATTTGTCATGCCACCAACGCAATAGAAGTCAAAATCGGTTGAACGGAATGTAAAAAAGGTTTACTTAAATGTCTAATCTTATTTCAAATGGAGTATAGGAAAGTACTACTGGGGTTTCTTTTGATAGAAATAAGCAATAAAAAAGTACAATGGACGAACTTATTGATCACAAATAATAAGCACAGTTCACTGTAAAAGAAGACTATCATCATCGCCATTATTATAGCCACTAAAAGCAATTTGTTATCGATTAAAATATCCCGATAGAGCGTAAGTAATCGCTACTTCATCGCCTTCAGTGCTATTAAATTACAATTTCCTTTGGATGACACTTGCAATTTGTATTCGAAGATAAACATCTGCTTCTATTGAAATAACCGCGGAAATGACCACTACTACTTACGCATTTCACTTTAGTATGTGCAATTGCTTAGAAATTAAGTATAAAGATAATAGGTTAAGGCCTATCCTATTATCTTTATACTTACTTTCTTGACGGCGCTGACGTTGCAAAAGGTAATAGAATCTTCAAAGCTGTAGTAGTAAGAGTAGGATATTCTTGGCATACATTGCTACAAATTTTTGCAAAATTGAGCTGTGATGGTCCCGACTTACAAGTTGTAAGTCGTGAGTTCGAACCTAAGCATGTACTTTACTTTGTGTATTTAATTTCATCACCACTCTCTCAAAACGGTGAAGGAAAACCTCGTGAGGAAACCGGCATGTCCTAGAACCAAAAATTCGAAGACATGGGACATCCACCAACCCGCACTGGGCCCGTGTGGTGCATTTTGACCCACTCCCTCTCACAGAGAGGAGGCCTGTATCCCAGCAGTGCGAAAATTATCGCCTGGTTATGATTGCCCCAAAATTTTATTACATGGTCTTTATCGAACTATAGTTTTAGGCTCATATCACAAGGTAGTTCTAACAGCTGTTCTTCCTCGACTATTGAAAGTGCAGAAAGGGGTGGTGTGGATTGGAATAGATCTCGAATCCAGTCGTATTTGTCAAGATTCGCGTGTGGTGATGTGAGCATCCTCTTTTTTCCCATGGGTGTCGTAAAAGGCGACTAAGGGAGTTACTAGAGAATGGGCAGCAGCGTTCTCTATGCATTTTTAACACCATACTGCGATCGCCAACCCGCCTGCCTAGCGTGGTGATTATGGCAAATCCACCCGAATCGCGGGAGGACTGTGTCCAGCAGTGGACGTCTTTCGGCTGAAATGATGATGCTGATGATGATGTGAGCATACCGGTTCGCGACGCTCCTGAGACAACGCCGCGACCGTGACGCCTCGGGGCGTCGCGAAGCACACTTAGGGGACTCCTGAGCTATGATATGTCTGTTAATTGAAGCTTTGTCAAGAAGATGGACAGTAAAATGCTCAGTGGTATTAAGATCCAAGTGTGATTGATCAACCTTATCCATTTTTCAAGCGTAGGAGGTAGATAGTTATTATGGTAATATATTCGAATAGAGCGACTTTTCATAGCCGAGCAGTCCATGATGCATGTTTAGCACAGTATGGCATACTTTAAATAGAAACGATGTTAGCTTGGAAATAGTTTACGAATACCATCGTAAGAATTTCCGGAAAAATATTTTGATATTTTTAGACAATCACAGCTAAGGTAGGGATCCAAACGACACGATGAGGCTTATACGAAAATTATTCATGGGTGTCTGTAGCCGCGAAAGCCTCTCGCCATGACGCCGGATAAACTCTGGGATGAATACATTTAAATAGTAAACGCGACACTACGTTGGATTTACAACAGTATAATGCAGCGGGGTACATAAGTCCCATTACTCATGGATATAACTCGTACTGTTATAAATATACACTGACATGCTTTAGAGTCGCGTCGGCCGTTACTCTGGGAGTACAAAAGGGTTTGTTAGTAGAACCTATGAAGTATTGCTTTCATGTTTGCCCACGCGCGTACGAATAGAAGCCAGCTATTGTGTACTACCCAGTACCCAGCTAATCTTAGATGTGGCTGCAATACCTATGTAGACTACTATGGGTAGACAAATAAAGTGGGTGTGCACTCGGCATTGTAGAGGTGTGGTCTATTTGCTTTTGTGACAGAAAATAGAACACTGTTGTCTTGTTGTCGCTAGAAATATTGTTACCAGTTTTTCGGGTGTAATATAGTCAACAAACAAGCTATACAATGTGGAGCTGCATTAATGCACAATATGAATGTAGTTCCGGTACGCGGTCGCCACTCCAGAACCTTTCGGCCCCAACGGCCATCTTTTACCTTCAAGCCTCCTTTTACCTCCAAACCTTAAGTTTATCAATTCTTTGAGCTATGTCGGTCACCTTGGTTCTCCTGCGGATCTCTTCACATCTAATTCGATCACGTAGGGCAACTCCAAGCATATAGCCCTCTCCATTGCTCTTTGGGTGACTTCTAACCTTCAAATAAGGCCCATTGTGAGCGATCACGTTTCAGTGCCATAGGTCATCACTGGCAACATGCACTGGTCAAAGACTTTCGTCTTGAGACACTGCGGTATGTGGGACGAGAAGATATTGCGTAGCTTCCCGAACGCTGCCCAGCCGAGTCGGATTCGACGATTGACCTCTTTCAAGTTGGACCTACCTAACTGGACAATCCAACCGAACCGACACTGGAACCGGTCGAGGTGGCGGTGCTTGAGGGAGGCCTATGTCCAGCAGTGGACGTCTTTCGGCTGAAATGAATGAATGATGAATGAATGAAAGTAGTTTGTTCAGAAACGTTTACTGAATCGATTTCTATCGTTTTTTATATACGTTATTTTTTATCCCAAAAATAATTAAAACTATCTAAATTACAGTCACACTTTCAGTGTATAGTCAAAACAATCCAAAATGGACGAAGTACCAACTACGCTGGACCCATAAATGTGTGCGACACACAGTCGCACACATTTATGGGTCCAGGGTAGGTGGTACGTGGCGTGCGTAGATTTGTAATGTGACCACAATTTTCTCCTATAATCAGAATAACTAATTAAATAAATTTATTTATTCATTTATTAACTATGGATGAAACAAACAGAATAAAAATAGTATGTGAGACTGACAGCCAATTAAAAGTCTTTACTTCGAAAAAACAGATTGGAAAGAAAGAGTGTGAACAGCACAACACACATACTCGTACCAAAAACAGAAGAGAAAAATAAAACAAATTCAATAGGTAGAAGAATAAAAACCTGAATATTCAAAATCTTAAATAAAAAAGCCAAGGCTAAGGCACTTTCTGGCCGAGGACACATCGAGGTGAATAAAATAAACAGTGTTTTATACATAATAATAAAAATTCGGTGTTTGCATTATGATTATAACGTAAACTTCTAATTGGGGTGTTTGGTAGTGTGCGTTAATTCCGGGACACGTTGTATCCCAACACATTGATTGTATAACCACCTGGATTCATTATCTTTACAGAATTAATTGCCGGTCCGTGGCTCCCTTATTTCACCTCTGTCTTTTTAATATGCGCGACCTACACCAATGCTCGAATTTATTCAAACCCGAATGCCAAATTGTCCCACATGCATTAGGCACTATAGCACCTACTTACTATACTCCTTCATTTGGCAACAGACGCGAGATTGACGCCATTAAGAATATGAATAATTGCTTTTGGCAGCCAAACCTCATTATGCGAACCGCTTCGAATATTTCACATACCGTGACATTTTAACGCTTTTTACAATGTATTGGAGTGCAGCAAGATCGAGTCGTAGCTATCGCCGTATCAGCCGTATCAATTATATGGGGCCCCCAAGCTACAGGGGCCCCACGTATTTTTTTATTAATATCACAATGACAGCTTACCCTAGTACCTCAGTCAGGATACTCCAACTTTCGAGCTCGCTCCGCTCGTTCTTGCGTTTTCGTAGTAGAATCGCAACGACAGCTCAACCTTGTATCCGAGTCAGAGTGCTAAAATTTTGTAGCTTACCTCGCTTGCCTTTGCATTCTCTTATCAAAATTACAATGGAAACTTAACCCGTCATATCAGTACGCTATTTTATAAACAAAAATCCCTACCTTTGGAGTTTCGTTGCAGTCGGGTAAAAACGGCCCCCAACAAGGGTATCCTTTTTATTTTTCGATACAGGGCCCCTTTATGACTAGCTACGCCACTGAGCAAGATCGAAAGTTGTGACATCGAATTATATTGACCCCGTTGGCTTACGTAACATTGAAGTCTCTTATTGATTAAATCAATAGTCCGGTTATACCTGATAGGGTTATAACAAGGAATTGTATGATAATGTGAAAGAAGACTCTGTACGGTCTTGTGCCGAATATTTTTTTACCATCATGTTTTCCCAATCGAGGGGTTTCAAGTTTACAACTGAAGTATTTGACCCAACTGATTTATCAACTTGATCTTGGATAAAAAAGAGAGATCTCGCTTGTGATTCCGGGTACCATAAACACGTTGCCATCACATTATTTGGAACTACTCATATGCAAGTAGGTAGGTATCCACCCTGCGCCTGAAAATACATCAAGGAAAATGACACACAATATAATTAAACCCACTTCAAAATAGAAAAACAAAGTTCGCATAATAAACACGTTGTCGTCACCAAAATCAAAGGCATTATGACCATGAAACGCAAACTGAACATTTCAGAACCATAATAATGAAAGCAAATCATTCTAACGACGTACTTCGGAGGGAAATGACTGAAAACTACGTTTATATAGTCGTCCTTCAGTAGAAACATTAATGAGGGGTATAAGGGAGACGGCAAACGAACATTTTTTTGTTGGCCTGTTTCAACCAGCCAATTTTCTTGTAGGTCATGAAATTATCAAGTGTCCCAATTCTTTCGCAGGCATAATCGGTCAGTCTGGTTGAGCCTTTCTGACATCACTTTTGTTGACTCATGCTTTTGCGTTCTAGAATACAAGATTCCATATTCAATCAAAGTCTTTGTTGGTCTTAAAATGCTCATAATGTCACCAACAAAAATCAACCACCAATTGTCGGTCATGTAAACTGGAAATGGCGAATTTCCATGCTCCATTGAAGTGTCTATCAGCAGTTCGTTTGACGAAGGAACAGAAATGAGATCATTCTGTAATTAACGTCAGAGAAGCCCTTTGATCCGGACACCTTAAATGTTCATGAATGTATGACGCTCATGCGTTCAACATGCCCCTCTTGACTCTGCGGCGTGAGGTATGGACGAACGCGGGATTAGTATCGCACCCAGTTTTACTTGACCTTTTGCGGTGGCGCCGTCTGTGAAGGTAAACGTCCAAAAGATGTCTGATTCTGTACATTTAGAGCAAGTTCTTTATTTCGCCGTATGCCAAGATATGTTGGGCATTTAATAATTGTATCTGAATGCGGTTTATGATGTGTGAAATTTGTATCCTGTAAAACTGGTTTGAAAAACGGTAGCCTCAGCGTAGGTGTATTTTATAATTTTTATTTTATGATCATGGATCAAAATAATATCAGATCTGTATCAAATTAAACCTTAAAGAACGAATTATTGAAAAGGTGGAACACCCACGATGAAAAAAAAAAAGAATATTTTAATTTAATAGTCGACATGAAACTGGTCATTTTTAGACTCTTTGAGTGAGGCCTTTTCCTGTCATTTGATTGGGAAACTAGAAGAAATAGAAGATGTGACTGCTGGTTTAAATGAGGAAGGAAAAGAGGTAAAAAAAACTAGGATATGTCTTGGGCAGAGGATGGTGATGATATCTACATTTTTCTTAATTTCGTGTAATCAATCGAGTCGTGGACGATTCCTTCTAGAACGGAAAAAGATAGCAGCTATTGAGATATTATGGTGTTGACGAAGAATGCTCCTCATACCATGGACCGCCAAGAGAACGAACAAAGCTATTCTCGAACAACTAGGCGTAAGAGATAGACTATCCACTATCTGTTTACCAAAGGATTCTCGGTTACTTTAGTCACATTGCTCGTCGGGAACCAGATAATCTTGAAAAATTGGTAGTGATGTGCAAGGTTGTTGGGAAGAGACCTCACCTAACCGCTGAGAGCAAGACGACGCGGTCAGACCAAGCTCCGAGAGAAGTGGAGAAACGAACGAAGTGGAAGAATTTCATATATAAAGCCACGAAGGCCTTTCAGGGACACGACCTTTAGTAATGAAGTACGCGACCAAGAAGAAGAATCAATCGCAGCGCCTGCGAATTCGTTTGGGTACTCTCATGAAAATTCCTGCTAAACCTTTCATCTTGCACCACACGCCATCTCGCAAATGAAACTTGTGGAATTTATATGAGCTCTGTACAGGCACGTGTTTTGCGTTTATTTTGACGTTTCCTCGCGAGCAACGTTCCACTTACAATTAGTCCACACACCAATGAATAACTACGACTGTTATTCGCCTTCATTTAACTTTTAGGTGCCTCTGATTTTCATACATCCTTTGATAACTGAGTTTTTAGTTATGGCTTTAATAATTTTACGTCGCGGGGTTACTAAAACAGTTTATGCATAACAAGCTTTTGCCCGCGGCTCCGCCCGCGTAGATGTCGGTTATCGCGTAAAAAAGTGGCCTGTAAAAGTAGTATGTCCTTCTCCATATCCCAGGCTATATCTCTGCCAAATTTCAAGACGATCGGTTAAGCGGTTTAGGCGTGAAAACGTAACATACATACAGACAGACAGACAGACAGAGTTACTTTCACATTTATAATAAATCTTTATTGAAATAAATTAGAGCTACAAAAACCTATGAAGCCTCTGAAACCCAAACTAGGTAAAAAACCTGTATGTTAGATTTCAGCGTCTTCGCCAATTCCTTACATTATTTTCAATGAACACTATAATTTTGAGCATGCAGAAATTACATTATTAAGACTCGCTGTCCCATGAATCACATAATATGGAAAAATTATTACATAACATATGACATATAATTATTTAATAACATAACATAATATTTATAAATATTAGTATGGATGTTTGGTCACATGAGAAAAGGGGTTTGGTGTTCTTTCTTCAAACAAGGGAGACGTCAAGCAAAGTGTGACTTCTGCGTGTGTGTGGGGGGGGGGATCATAAAATTTTTGACGAATTTCGATAGCCCGGGCTTCCCAATGAACTCTATAGTGTCAGAAGAGCAATTTCAGCATACCTTATTGTTGTTATTACCAAAAAAAAATTAAGACATGCGACATATATCAATCCGCACTGGGCCCACGTGGTGAATTTTAGCCCAATCCCTCTCACAGAGAGATGTGACCTGCGTCCCAGCAGTAGGAATATTATATATCGACGCTTGAAAGGCAATATTGACCAAACGACATGTTGGAAACTTTACACTAGAGCATCTTAAAGATTTTTTTTCAAAAAATAAAAATAAAAATAAACTTTAAAATGGAGTATTTTATATTTTATGTTTTTTATTGTATACTCTAGTAGAGTTATAATTGGAAAAAAAAATTAAAATGTAAAGTGTAATCTCTAGTGCCAACATGTCGTTTGGTCAATATTGCTTTTCAAGCGTCGATATGTAAACATGATTATGCTTATGCTGTAGGCACCTGTAAGTACGAGAAAAGAAAGGAAAAGTTTGTTCTTTTCCGAAACCACGTGGTGCCGAAGATCTCTTGTACGGAATATAACACGGCAGTGATAGCAAAATCAGTATAAGCTGACCGCTTATTCAATTGAAACTCCGTACTACAATAAAATACCTAGCGGTAGGAAAGAATTGACAAAAGTGCTGTTTAAAAGTAGAATACTTACATAAGTATTTTTTTATTAGATAAAATGTACTACAGTGTGACTGAGTTTTTATCACAGAAAAAAAAATTGCTGAATTATTGTGGCCTAAATTGCCGTTAAACTTAAAGTGAACGATTATATGAATGTCTGCATGCCGAATAGTGAAATATGGGTATGGATGTCGTTTAGTCAAACTCAGTCAAGTTATTTATTTCAAATATGCACATAAAAGGCAGTTTTGAACGTCAAAGTGTAACTTACTACGGTAGGCCAGGGGCCCAAGTCTGCTATTTTTGTAAATTCGTCACTCCAACACGATCCCATTGTCATTTTGCTAAAAGTTCGTAATCTGCTAGATTCATAATGGTCGATCATTGGTCTGTCAATGGTCTCGTAATAGAATTGTATTACAATGGCATTTTGAACATTTATTCATGCCAAATTTCATTTATATATATTTTTACATATTGTTTATTAGTGTTATAAGCAATTTGAAGTAGTAGGAAGTTGGAAGTTTAGTAGGAAGCTGTCATTATGTACGAGATTACCAATTCTTTCAATGGAGTGTCAGTGGCTGACCATCGGAAAGTCATAATGACGCCATTATATTAGTAGATTACCAAACTTGTTAAAATCAACAATTATGAAATCAATGATAGACTATCTGACACTATTGTAATAGCAGACTTGAGGCCCAGCTCAAAGTCAGTGTTACGACCGACGAGCGTGCGACTGTACCTATCAGAAACTCTCACAGAGTTTTAAATTATGTACCTAAACGCAGTGTATATGTAGGGTCTGGAGGTCAATCATCTTAGTGAGTCAGTTGTCGATGCATCTTGTGTGCTTGCCGGTGCCAGACTGCATGTAGTGCATGTAGGTATTATATTGAGCGAAACAGCTGTGTGACATACTTAGTCATATTATAAGAGTTATCTAAACAGAATGGCCTAGTATTACTTAATTTATTTATTTATATATAGTTTATGGTACATTACAAAGATATATAACAAAAAAACTATCAAACACAAAAACATATACAATGGGCGGCCTTATCGCTTTCTGCGATATCTCTTCCAGGCAACTTTGGAATGGACAGTGATTTGCCTAGGGATAAAATGGGACTGTCGCTGGTGCAAATGATAAGTATACAATATACTAAAATAGATACACAGAATACATGTCTTAAATAATAAATACATACATACTAAATATTTAAGCAGCAAAAATAAAGGAAGACTATAGATAAGTTACGAGAATAAGATCACAACGACAAGTAATGTTCCTTCACGAGTCTTTTAAACACAGGTAACGACTGCGCGCGTTTTATTAGAACTGGCAATGCATTCCACAAACGAGCGGCCAAATAAATTCACATAGTTTCTAGACAATCGAAGAAGCATTTCAATGAATGACCGAAGCTTTTAGAAAAGATAACTTGTACCTAAACGAGACCAAATCAAATTTATCTTTTGAAGATGAATTATAATTTGTGTGACCTTTAATGTGTTTGACTAAATTAGATGCTTCCATGACACTATTCTAGAATATTATTGTTATATTTCAAGTTCTATCATTACCTACTATTAATAGTCCTTTAAATATACACATGCCTATCCAACTAGACAATACGGAAACAGCTACCAAAATAGACCCTAATAATTCAAACGTACCTGTAGTCAGGCATAAGGTCTGCATAGTCAAACTAGTTTGAATGAATATCACGTACAGGGACATGACCCATGTGGTCAACTGATGTGGAAAATGACCATTTTAACTACCACCGGCCTATGTGTACTGGCTTTATCTGTGACATCTAACCTTGAAGATGGTAGCACACTGCGAACGTGAGAAAATTCTTAGATTTTTCTGTTGAAATTTTTATGGCAATTTTGACTTTAGGTGAAGGGTTGAAGATTCATTTTTGATTGGGGATGTAACTATGAGTTATTCTGATAAAATGTTCTAGTGTAAACACGGTAGAAATAAAGTTATTATAAGTTAGATTGTGTAAAATCTTGCGTGGATGTTTTAAATGTGTAACTTGTAACGTTTTTTATTTTTGCGTTACCGACTTTGGAGGCATTACTAGAGCCATACCTATATGTTTTTCTTACTTAAACTACATTCAACCACATGGATAATAAGCAAACAAACACACATAAAATATTATGTAATTTCAATATTTCGAAAACAATAATCGTATATTGAAATTACATTAAATTTTGTCATGGATTTCCTAAAAGTCACACCTGATTCCATAACTCACAATCTATAATTTTCATCATATAGTGATATTAGCTTTTGCCCGCGGTTTAGCTCGCGTTAATTTAGAATTTGACAATCAATTCAGGTTAAAAACACAGTACTAAAGTTTCTATAATAATATAATTCAATTATGATTCGAAAGACACGTGGCGCCATCTATTATCATATGAACTTTATTGTTGTTTTCCTCGGGAAAAGTACTTTTTTCGGGACGGAAGGTACCCTATATCCGTTTCTGTACACCTGATAACGGATATGCAAAATTTCAGGATGATCGATTCAGTGGTTTAGGCGCGAAAAGGTAACAAACAAACTTACTTTCGCATTAATATGGTGATACCTATTGTTTTTTGCTAGAAATTAATATCAGCCAAATATATTTTCCAAGAATTAAATAACGATGTATCAATTGACATAAATTTATGAGTACATAAAACATAAATTAAAGGACAGAGCCCAATAATTTCTAATTTGCGCATAGGCCAACAGTGATCCGTAGTAATAAAACGGCTTATAATAACAAATAGATATGTAATTAATCATTCTGAGTTATTGAGGACAAACGCCTTTCTAGCCGTATCATTGTACTTGTTATTGGACTGATACCAGTTTTTATTTCTTTAGCAATTGATTAGTGAACGTTATTTAAGTCGTGGTGAAGAATTATTGTGTCATTTGCTAGGTTATCTCGTAAAAAGTATTTTGTTTTATGAAATTTTTGCCTACGCCTACTGCTATATTTTATACTAGCAGCCCGTCCCGGCTTCGCACGGGGTAGACAATTATCATTTTAAGACTCATTTTTCTACACCTTCGGTTACATTGTTCAAATTTTACCAAGGATCCCTAATTTTTTTCAAAATGAAATGTAGCCTATGTCAAATTGGAAGAATGTAGCATTCTATTGGTGAAAGAATTTTTTAAATCGGCCCAGTACTTTTTGAGCCTATTCATTACAAACATACAAACATACAAAAATAGGTACAAATCTTTCCTCTTTATAATATTATTATAGTGTAGATTTAGAAAAAAAAAAAAATAGTTTAGTGCGTTAAGTCTAGGTAATTTTATTTAAAAAAAAAAACTAACTAAACTTTCCTATCGCAGGTATGCTGGAAGAGATTTCATTAGAAATAAGCATCACCTTTGTACGTATTTTTCTGTTCCTTTCTTCTTGTCTGTTTATATGTGTGTACATAAATTGTTAAGTAAATAAAAAAAAAAATATATTTTCTAACAAAGTCTTAAGTGTCTAAAGATTACCTTTTCAAGGAACATCTCACTATTTTCTACACTTCCTCGAATAAAAAAACTGAACTCCTAAATAGTTATAACTGGCAATTATAAAAAGAGACACAACAAAATTTAGGGCTGTCCAATCTAAAACAGTCCAAACTATACGTAAACATGCTTCATAATATAATTTACGCACTCGTTACTCTGACGCGACAACCCATAATTTTCAATTTGTGTCCACGGCCCCCTTAAATATGTGCGATGTGCATCAGAATCAGTTTATAGCTAGCTATGACTTTAACTAGATGTTACATCACTTTGTGTCATGCATTTGCGTAGATGAGGCAGTTTCTATCTAAATAGATCTTTGATCATAAGTTTGGACTAGTGTTTTGGCAGAATATAATGATCTTGGTTGCAGTGCGCAGGGCTATAAAGCATTAGTTCTATCCCTAGTCCAAATGAAGAAATTACAATATTTTTTATTTTTTTATTACTGATTGGGTCTGCTCTTACTTCGATATCGCCTGATAGAAAGCGATTAATGAGGTTTATGATGGAACGAGCGTGTTCAGAAGATGCCTGTTCACTCTTGCTTTGAAACAGAGAAGGGTTATATGTGGAAGGGAACACAGACGCTGGCAGAGAGTTCCACATTTTGGCTGTGCGCATGATAAATGTGGAGGAGAAGCGCTGTGTACGACTGAAATGTCAATGTACACTCTTTCAAAATAAACTTCTAAGCTACTTTCACATTTTAAAAGAAACTATGACTTTACAGTTTGTTTCGGCCTTTCTTCCCAGAGTAGTCAGATACGAAAAGCCGACCTCATCTAGTTTTTATTAAAATATGATTGACGTGTAAAAGTGTTTGTAGAAACCTACTTACAAAAACAAAATAAGTTATCATTTAATAGGTAAGAGTAAATGTGGCAATAGGTTAGATACAGAACGGTTCCGTGTGGTGCCGGACGTAAAGAATAGCATCACTCTATTTCCTCCCGTGGGTGTCGTAAAAGGCGACTAAGGGACTTACTAGAGAATGGGTAGCAGCGTTCTCTATGTATTTCTAATACCATACTGCGATCGCCAACCCGCCTGCCAAGCGTGGCGATTATGGCAAACCCCCCTAATTGGGGGTGGCCTATGTCCACCAGTGGACGTCTTTTGGCTAAAATTGTGATGATGATGAAATGTGGAAACGCAAAGAAACGATGGATGCACTGTGTTAATGATGATATGGCTAGAAAGGGAATGAATACTGAGGTGACAACTAATAGAGAAGTCCTTCTGGAAAATAAAAAACATGCTGCGCTAACCCCAAAAAAATTGAGATAAGGGCAAGAGAATGATGAATAGATAACGCAAGCCAAGAACAGAACAGTATAAAAAGAATAAAAGAAAAGCCATACATTGTAGATTAGAAATCACTGAGACAGGAGTTGTAGACCAAAATAATATCAACCTTCAGTATAATGAAGAAGGCGAAGATAGAAAAAAAGGTGTTACAAACTATGCAATATCAGAAAATTTACAATATGTGTCTGAAGGCAGTAAACATTATTATAATGGAAAGGTTTCACTATGGATGGGCTCATCAGAGCAAGAAGCAGAAGTACCCAAATTATTGGACCATGACGTCAATTATCAAAATAATAATTTACGAGTGAATACAATTATTAAATGTCGTGTATCAGTAATGTGAACAATATGGGATAGTTTTATATTCTTAACTGTTAGCTACCTAATAGAATCCCCCACAATGAGGTCTAACTACTGATCTCAAATTACACATGCTTGTGTAATTTGGATAATATGCATATTGGAGAAAGTAATAGTATAGCTCATTTAAGGCATATTAACTGTAACGAATATGTTTTTGTTCTGTTATGTTGTTTCCTTGCTTATTATAAATATTTCTGTTTTTTATTGAAATATAACTGTGCAATAACTTAGATTTATGTCTGTAATGTTGTACATGATTTTTCCATATAAATAAATAAAAGTTATTAAAAATGCCAGACCTTATTCTGTTAGCAGTGTAGTTTTGGGAGTATTGTCAGGATCTGCTTCGACACTTGATCTGAAAAGCTATGAGAAGCTTCGTACTCATTATCATATTTTTACAGTAGGTATTCATTGCCTCCACATATTCACAATTTCACACCCACCTCAAATTGGTTTCCAAAAACAGCAATAGAAATCGTTTTTCAACTGCAGAAACCCAATTAAAAGTAATATATGTAAAAAAGAGAAATTCCAGTGAGTTGAAATCTATTAATTTCATATTAAAAACGCTATTTTTATGTTCTAATGGCTGCCACTAGAAACATATACAGGGTTGTAAAAATAAACGCTAGCGCTAGGTAATACCTAGTTCACACTAGCGAATGACTAACGGTTACGGTAACTGTTATTTCCCGCTGTATACAAATATAATGGTCACGAACACCAAACCGAAAGATTTGACTTGTTTTCTATTATTTTTTATCTCCCAAGAGAGTTAGAATTTTTTATTTGATCGGTTCGAAGGAGATAACTGTGGTTATTTATGTTACGTTTGTATTACACAGGTGTACTCGTTGAAATTGTTTTAACTTGATATTAATTATTGGGTTTGATGTTGACTATTTATATTCGCTGCCGAGTGAATCTCGTATTCGTATTGTATAATTATCACTTATTTAAAAAACGGGGAAGGAAAGATTGTCAGGAAACCAGCATGCTTGAGAGATATTTCTCGTCGGCATGTGTGGTTTTTATACCGCCGCCATAGGGCCACTGACCAAGTCAGAGGCCCTAGGGCGGCATAAAACTCCGACACCAGGTTAAAGAATAAGAAGAAGTGAATCTTGTTGAAAGAAAATGAATGGGTACACGACTTTAAGTTAAGTTATATGAGGCGCTTCCGTATCGAATAGGGAAAATTCAAGCTACATTTTGATGTAAGACTCTGGTTACATAATATCAAAACAGATAATAAATCTTTCCAAAGTATACAGATATAAAGATTAACACCAGTTTTGCTACCTAGACTTAAAATCAGATACAGAAAACTAATCAACCTTTGCCCAACGGCGCGGGCGCCGCACAGTCGCGGTTACCATCATTGTGCCCACTGCCTTACAGCTAGTTAAATTATAACTTACTATTGATACCATCAATTTCAATTTATGTACCAACTGTGTTTTATTAATTTAACCGTCACTGATCAATTGATTGATTTCACAGCTGATTCGAAAGCGTTGTTACTCCGTATTAACGATTTTATATGTATTTTAGATTTCTCCGTTAGTTTTTTTCCAATTGGTTATGGATAACGGGATTATGCTATGCGTTTTTAATGATCACTAATGTGTTTTCTAGTTTTTATGGCGTTATTAGCGCGCTATAATTAACACTAAAGAGTAATAAATAACGAATTTTTTATTGATTTCTTATGCTAATCTTTTGTTACGAAAATAGCTTCGGATGTGTGGTCGAGGTTTTTGCTAATTGTTATTTTAGTAGCTATTGTCTGTCCAATTAGCTAATGGCTAAGTTATAGCTTCGTATAAAATGAAATGGCTGAAAAGTATTGTTTCATAAATGTCTTTAACGTTGCATTAACTTAATCAAGCACTTACACAAGCTTGAAAAACTTGGAAACTTAGTTTGTAAAATTAACCCCTTTCTTCAGGTGACCTGACAGGATAGTTACATAATTATAACCAACTAGCTTTTGCCCGCGGCTTCGCACGCGTGAATGTCCGAAATTCTCCCACGGAAAATTATTCTACCGGGATAAAAAGGATAAGTATGTTCCGTCTACCTACATAAATACAACAAATACCTACAAAAAGACAATAAAATGGATATAGTATGTTATCCTTAAGACATAGACATATGCCATCGCTGACTTTTCTCTAGACCTATATAAGATACACAATTCCACCATACATTATTTTGTTATATCTCAAAGGGTTTAGACAGCGTTTTCGTTGAAAGCTTCCAGACGGCTTATTTTTTTCCGAAACGTCCAACAAATACCGTTTATGTATACAAAAACTTAACAAATTATATACTTAAACCTTCCTCAAGAACCACGCTATCCACTGGTGAAAACAGCATGAAAATCGGTGCAGTAGTTTTTGAGTTTATCGCGAACAGACAGACAGACAGACAGACGCGGTGGAGGACTTTGTTTTATAATATGTAGTGATAGTGATAGGAAATCTGTACAATATATACATACACCTATCAAACTGTACAAATAAATAGAATTGAAGTGTCTGTTTGTAATGTTAAAATAAAAGCTGTTTACTAGATGCATATGAAAGTACTTATATACGGTACGTATAACATTTTTTTTTTATAATTGTCTGTCTGTCTGTCTCTCTGTTTGTTCCGGCTGATCTCCGAAACTGCTGGACTGATTATAACGAAACTTTCACAGGCAGAGAGCTGATGTTATATGGAGTAATTTAGAATACTTATATTTTATACAAAGCCACGTGAGCGAAGCTGCGCAGCGGTTCGTTTTATTATATTTTTCCCATACTGCTGTGGCGGTATCAACAACGCCACATGCGAACTATGCATCAAAGACCTGATGTCACAAATCCTGCATCGCGGTATCCGAGTTTACCGCGCGACTAGCATGTATATACAACATCCCGACATCAACCGTTGGGCAGATGCCTACCAGACACAATACCCGTCTGGTCGGAGGATCCTCCCTTTACTAAGAGTATGAGTAAACCTTACACTCTGTTCCTCATATCTCTAAACTGCCATTGCAGTGACACAGCGAAATATTTATCGGAAGATAAAGAAATAGAACTTATTCTCACATTGGTAGGTATGCACCCCTTCAGCGATTAAAGGATGAAATATAGATATAGAGCCCACATATCCTGGTTATAGGTATTTATGTCACAATACATATGACATCAAATTGCTCCGAGGAAATTCTCCATTTACCCTACATATTATTGTTATGAATTTCGCTAAAATATACCTAACATCCAATTTGCTAATTCCGCTTTTGGCAACAGACTCTGTCTAAGTACAAACGTAGGTAATCTTAGTATCAACCTAGGTAATTAACAAAACTTTTCTTATTACGTACTTAAGCTATATCTACTTAAGTTTAAGACTCTTAAGTTTAATTAAAGTTCTCCCTGTAGCGCAACGCAATTACTCGGCCCGTGTAAATGCAAATAAGTTTGTAACACCCTGATGTTTATACTGGCCACTGCGACCAATGGGCGTGTTTCAGCTGGGCACACGGTGTCGAAATCCTTTGACTTCTAAGTGGGTGTTAACGCAAACGTTGGCACGGTGTCATTTTGCGGGGTGCTGTGTTGAAAAGGTACCGATTTTGGGCTCCCCGCAAACTTGTTGTAACTTATTGCGGATGTCCTGTAAGTTTAACCACATTGAAGCTGCCCACCCGCTATTTAGGGTTTTGGTTAGAAAGTTTTCAGACTTGACAAGAACTAAGGTTTCATATATAAATCATGGAGCTTGTTTTGTCGCACAGTGTACAGGCTTGTTTACTTAATTAGGAACTTCTAAACGTCACCAAAACTACCACAATTTTAA
Source organism: Dryobota labecula (assembly GCA_947523025.1). Classification (NCBI taxonomy): domain Eukaryota; kingdom Metazoa; phylum Arthropoda; class Insecta; order Lepidoptera; family Noctuidae; genus Dryobota; species Dryobota labecula. The sequence continues at coordinate 16,652,052 of OX383293.1, read as the reverse complement.
ACAGAACTTACTTCATGAGACGTCGTTCCATGAATTACTTCGCAGAAAAACTCAAGCATTAACACTCCATTCAATAACAGCGAGATAAAAATTTATGAAATATTTCTTAACAAAAACCTCAAGTTATGCTCCTGACAATTACTCGCACCTTATCCTTTATAATTACGATCATGAGATGTGACGTGAATGGTATGTACTATCGCGGTCTCCGACAAGGACTATTCCCTCTCGGCCGCTATAGTAACGCTTACCTACGCTCATCAACCAATAGCATCGCAACATCAGATTTTTTCTGAGGAACTGTTTTTTCAAAAGGAAAAAAAAAAAAAAAGGCGGTTAAAAAACCAGACGAGGTTTTCAGACATCTGTGATCATTGTAACAGAGCCTGAGATATTTATTTTAAAAACATTTTTTGAAGTGACAGCTTCTTTAGGCGCGTTGAGCACTTTTTGGGTGAGCAAAAATCATGGAACTCGCGTCATCGCAAAAAGGGGCGGTAAACAGATGTTGTTATCGTGTGCACGGTGTTTTCAAGGTGTTAAGAGTTTCGTGCCCGCGATAGTACCTACAGTAAAAACGAATTGCACCTTTTCGAAATGTCAACGTCATTAATTTTTATTAATTAATCATTTGAAGTACTATGGGATGGAACGTAGTAAAAGCTAGCTTTCGAAAGCTATTAGAAGATATTAGGTATGCTTATTATGCACCTATTTAAAATGTATATCACATCGTTATCAGCCTACTGCAGTCCACTGCTGGACAAAGGCCTCTTCTATTGCACGCCCTTCAACTCGATACTTGGCTGTCATCGAGCTGCTACCAGCCACCCTGCGAAGATCGTCGCCCCACCTAGCCTGAGGGCGCCCTTAGTATCTTACGTTTGCCGATTCGCGATCCATTAAGTGTGGTATATGCGTATTTAAAGAAATTGTTCTATATCAGGTGGGTATACCTTCAATGTTGAAAGCACGTAGAATGTTTTTTTTTCCTTCAAAGCATACTTAATAATCGGTTTAAAATTCTTAGCATATTTAGCTACATAGCAATGTTCGCATAGTTCTTATAGATGGATGACTACCATGAAAGACCTACATACCTAGAGAAGTTACTGCGAATACAAGCATATAGAATATATTCTGAGCGACTTAGTTATCAATAATTTCTGTACTTGCGACAGTTGTAGAGCACAACATAGGAATTTTGAAACCTAGAACTAGGAAACTTATATCAGACGAGGGTGTGGCAAAGCAACTTTCGAGCTACGAATGATATTTTCCTTTCTAAAATGTAAGACAGTTTTTAGTTATTTTCTTTTAATAGAAAAAGTACCTATACGTATGAAAATACATGTACAGACGTAAGTACGTTGGAGATGGTTTAATTTCCTTTTCAAAGAAAAAGAAAGGTAAAAGTTTATTTGCGTAAAAAATAATATCATCATCATCATTTCAGCCGAAAAACGTCCACTGTTGGACATAGGCCTCCCCCAAAAGGGGGGGAATTTGCCATAATCGCCACGCTTGGCAGGCGGGTTGGTGATCGCAGTATGGTGTTAAAAATGCATAGAAAACGCTGCTGCTCATTCTCTAGTAAGTCCCTTAGTCGCCTTTTACGACACCCGAGGGAGGAAATGGGGTGGTGCTATTCTTTACGTCCAGCATCACACGGTAAAAAATAACACAAACACAAAAAGAACAAGTTCGGGCAAAATATGCGTAACATCCACGCATGACGGCTATCGCTCAGCATAATTCTGTGACACTATGCGAGACAGAGCCACAGTGCTGGTTTTTAACGATAGCCGACGGGCGGGGACGTGCCCTTTTACCATCGTTCTCGCTCATTAATAGCTTATCTCTCTATGTAAGTTCATCTTTATAACAGTTGAGTTATTATAACACTTCTGATGAGTCTAAAGTCCTTGTCGCACTTCTGACTATAATGTATACTTACCTGCTAGTTTTTCTTCGTATTACCTATGTACAATTTATAGTTCTCCTTATAAAGCGAATTGATACTTACTTCGTTGTCCATAGACTCATGTATTTTTCAACCGATAAATTATTGAGTGGTTAAAAATACATTGCGAGGCTTAAGCTGAATTTTAATGGGCAAGGTGTCGCTTTTTATTAAGAACTTTGGCTACTTTAATCCTATATAAGGTGTATCTATACATACACGAAATATTTTAAGAGGACCGTCTATAGGTGGTAAAAAATCCATACCAGCGAAATATAAATATAAAATGAATATAAAATTTTATATTTTTACATAATTATTATAATTTTTAAATTGCTTGAGACATTTTGCAAAGGAGTTGCATTTTCCAAAATTTTACTTATTCTATGAATGACCCGCCCGGACACGGTGACGGTGGCGGCACGAGCGCGGTGAATTTTGATCTGAATCATCATATCAAGTAATTTTAAATTATTTAATTTTTTTTAATAATATAACTCATATTTTAAAAAAATCGTTTCCATGGCTTCTTTACCACTTATAAGTGTATCTCTCAAAATATTTCGTGTTTGAATAGATACACTCTATATATAATTTTAGAGCAGTAAGTCGTGGGTTCGAAGCCAGACCGGCACTTTACTTTGTGTAAATTATTCCATCACCACTGTTTTTAAAACGGTGAAGGAAACCGGCATGTCCTAGAACCAAAAATTCGAAGACATGTGTCATCCACGAACCCGACTCAGCCCGCGTGGTGGATTACGACCCACTCCCTCTCACAGAAAGAGGAAGCCGGTGTCCCAGCAGTAGAAACATTATAGGCTGATTATGTATACAGGAAAGTTTGTAATCTGTGCGCAAATTTTGACAAATTAAACTTAAACGTGTTTTATTATACACCTATTTCTTATTTTGATGTCTTAGTACAAAAAAAAGTTATCGTTAACGAAAGATGTTTATTTTAATAATATAATAATAATAAATAATAAACTGTTTATTAGTACACTTAAAAAATATACACAAGTACACAAGGATTAAAAAAAATGTTGTACAATAGAGTCACATTAAAGGGCGAACTGATGCGTCCTAAACTAGGTCAAAGGCCTGTGTTTTAGGAGTCAATGTTCCTTCAGATAAGATAGCAACAACTGGTATTGAGGGTCATGCAAGTACTTATAAGAAACAACAACATAAATTATACAAAATGGTGCCTTAATTTAATAACAGTATTAGTTCTATTATGAGACAATAGTAATAAGATTCTCAGTTTCGTCATACGTTAACTTCTGCAACCAATTTGAGAGTTTAATTCTAACTTCGTGCTTAATCAGGGAGTAAATGTGAATAAGTTTATTAATTCCATTATACAGTCGAGAGCTAGTTGCCACATACTGTCGGCTGGCAAACCTGGAACGACATTGGACTATATCGCACACGGGAGTGCCTTTGCGTCTTTTCAGCTTGGCATGATCTAGGTGCAACGTAGAGTGTTTCCGAAGCACAGCGCGGAGCCCAAAAAGCTGTGCCCAAAAGTGAAACTGGTATAATGGATACTCGTCACGCAACGCGCCGGCGGCGGCGCGGCCGCGCGGCGCAGCTATTGAAACGCAACACAGTAATAGGTACCTTGTCAGCTGTGCGCTCGCCCATTGATATTATTACAAATAGATTGTATCCATAATTTGTTGATTTCAAGTAGGATAAAAAAAAAAGTATTGAACAAATAATGGAAATGTGTTCTATTACTGATATTGAAACACCAAAAAAAAAAAATTTGCGCACTAGTTAAAAATTTATCCTGTATACACTTACCATTAATTTTAAAAACTCAAAGAAGGTAAACCAGAAAACTTGTTAAGCACCCGCACCAGCACTTGAAAACTCCGTCAAGTCTTTGCGTCCTATCCCGCAATGTTTGAAGACTAACCACTTTAACCAGTGCATCCTGCCCGTTATGACATTCGTTGCCGAAACGTGAACACTAACAGTCGGGTTGGTCCACAAATTTAAGGTCGTTCAGCATGCTATAGAGCGGGCTATGCTCGGAGTTTCATTGAAGGATAAAATCAGGAATGAAATTATCCGGAAGTGAACCGGAGTTACCGATATAGCTTGCAGAGTAAGCAACCTGAAGTGGCAGTGGGCTGGCCATGTTTGTCGAAGGACCGATGGCTGGTGGAGCAGACGAGTCCTGGAGTGGAGACCGCGTATTGGCAAGCGTAGTGTGGGATGCCCCCCAGTTAGATGGACCGAGGACCTCAAAAAGGTTACTGGGACAGACTGGATGCGGAAGGCGGAGGACAGAGTGTTGTGGCGCAGCCTGGGACTGGGAGAGGCCTATGTTCAGCAGTGGACTGCGATAGGCTGAATTGATTGAAACCAGTATTTTTTTTTTTTTTTTTTCGGAAAAACACCAAGCTAATTTTAGATAAGCTTTCGCGGGGCAAAATTCAAGCAGTGGGGGAAAAAAATTACACCAACAATATTTTACTGATACAACTGAAACAGTACAAATAAATTGTATACGAGTATTACTACTTTTGTTTATATAATTGTATGAATTTACAGTTATGTCTAACAATAAACAATATTAACGTGAACATTATACACTATTTACAAACAGGTGTAGCAACATAGCCCTTGCACATACAATATATTTCTGGACGATACTTCAAAGAGACAAAGAGTGCAGTATGATTAATCAAGCCAGTTCATCGGCCCCGAGGCGAGACTGATCAAAAACTCGTACTTCAACTGGCGACTGAGCAATATAACATTGGACTGGAGATATCGCATCGAAGCCCCGTTTGAGCTCGTTACACACCACTAGGTTAGCTCACGATTTATTTACAATTGTAGGCGAGTAGAGTTATGACTTGAGGATTTAGTTTGAGACAATTATCTTGCTGTCGATACTGGAGTGAAGTACGATTGTTGTGGCTGTGGAATTGGGAAATATTTGTTCGTAGATCATGTTAGTTCTATCAGATTGTTAGTTACTGTTTGTGTTGATAAATAATAAATCAAGCTGAATTTTGTGCCAGTAGCAATTTCACAATGGGAATGTTGTAGCTGACAACTAATAATGAATTGGAAATGTCTTTCGTAACATTCAGTTCGGTAAAAAATAAACATTTCAAAACTAGGATGACAAAACGATAAACTAGCTCACCCATTTCAAATGTCATCGTCGACAACCCATAAATATATTAACATTACAGGTAGACGTATTCTGTGTCCACCCCAACTCGCTCGATCAAACGGGGCACCACTGCATCCCGATTCCCGTCCCATATTTCAATTCGCGCATCACGCATTAATGCCTTCGGGAAAAATATAGAATGCAACACTCGTAAACAGATTGAAACGTGTTGCGTGCGGGATGCATCAACGTCTGTGACGTCAATTAGCAGCCTGGCTGTAAACAAACATAGTAATAATAATAATAATTAAAAAAAACTTTATTTAGGATAACAACATCCATATGGGTTAGTAAACAAAAAGCTATCATAAACCTATGTTAGTAAACTTATTATCTATTTGGTAACAAGGCTGTTGTTCGAAATACACCTTCGTACAACATCACCTAATAAAGGAGACTCGCACCTCTCCGTTATAGTCTTCAGGATGGAGTTGGAGCTGCCCCGCACTCTGCAGAGCAAAGAGGCAGACTTCTGTCTAACGATGGCGTGGAAGCCATCGACGGACGTGTGCTTGTACAAACATACCTGATGCACTACAGAAACGGGGCAGCCCCATCAACATCCTGAACCCGTTATTATATTGTAGGGTGCTGATAGCCCGCTGAGTATAGTTGGTGACTCTACGTGTAAAACACTTGGCAATAAGCTTTAAAAAGCGTGATTTTGACTGCCCTGCTACAGAAATACAGAAGAGATTTATTTGTGGGATTTATTTGTGTGATGGGGGACACGACACTAGTTTTGTTAGTTAGTTGTCATGAGTAAGCGTGATTTAGTTGTTTTGGTAATTGGATGCGGGGGAACTAGTGTTGTAGTCGTGCTATAATTTTAGAGAAGACTATCGCCAGGAGTGCATTTGAATAAATACTATATGTCTACTTTGACACCTACAAGTTAACATAAATCAAGTTCATTATTTTATGTTTTATTTTTAATGTTAACCTTCCTTAATTTAACTGCTGCTGTACTTTGCTTTGTGGTTAATAACTAAATTTCTTTCAGTGATGAAATAATTTTAGTTAATAATACACCCAACTGTGTTGGGGTTGGCTTCCAGTCTGACCGGATGCAGCTGAATACCAGTATTTTACATGGAGCGACTGCTTATCTGACCTCCACAACTCAGTTACAGGGTAATATGATACCCCTTGGTGAGACTGGTGAGACTTGGTGTCACTCATCCACGGACCAACCGCGGCAAGCGAAGCTCAACCTGATCCATCAACCCGTGCGGATTATTACTTTAAGTTTCATTAAAATACATCAATACTTTGTGAAAACTTTTCCGTTTGTACATTGTGATATAAGGGTGGAAAGTAGGTAATTGCAAACGAGCTGCCATTAACAAGCCCGAGCCGTAGGCGAGGGATTTTAATGATACGAGTTTGCAATAACCTACATACCCGTGTATCACGCTACGGTTTTCAATACAGTTGTGGGAAATAGTAAAAAACAAATCAAAGAATTAATATGTTTATCACACAAAAAAATTAAATTTTCAGTAAAAGGCGCGTTTTTGCAACTTGGCATTTTAAAATAATTAAATTAAAACTGGTAATTTAACAACCATTTAAAAGACTTTTGAGAATTCAATGCTGACGTACGGACTCATTCATTTTTCCTCGTATAAAATTCATCCCATTTTATTCTATGTATGAAAACTCCTTGCTACTAAACTTGTTAAATTGACTTATAAAAAAACTCAACTGCAAAAGTAATGATCGAGGTCGTAAAAAAAGTCACGACCGCGTAACAGAAAGATGCCTATGCAAACGATTTAATTTTCGAATCATAATTATAGCCTCTGAAAGTACGCCATGTTTAACAACTGTATTGAAAAAAGTATTTCATAGGATCGCTTTTCATTCTTCGATCCTTTAAAAGTACAATCATTTTAGGATTAAGTTTCTTGAAGGAACCTAATTAATTCCTGTCTGAACTAGAGAAATAACAGTAGTTTAAGGCGGAAGCGTCAGCGTAGACCACGAAATTCAAATTTTCTTATTTTTTTTGCAAATTGCAGATCAGTATCAGGTTGTATGTTGATCTAAATATGATTAATGATTCGCGCCCGTATTAAATATTGATTTATAGAATTATAATTATAAAAATCATCAATACAACTCTCTAAGTTCATATAATATAACCTAATTGAATGACTATTTCATGATATCATGACTTTTAGGATATACATTCTAACTTAAGGAGTTGTATTACTGATTCTAATGATTATAATTCTTTAAATACATTATTTTTTACGGTCTCGAATCATACTTTAACCAACACACACCCAGACAATGAGTTGCAATTTGCAAAAATCGTAAGAATATTTGAATTTCGCGGGCTATCTTAGCGCTTCCCCCTTAAAGCAAAGGTCACACCGTGCTTTAGCCTCTGTGAATATTGCAAATACACCTCCTAGACCCGCCTTCTGTTAGGATTAGATAGGCGTAACCTAGCAACAAAACAACACAGCCAGGAATGCGAAATAAAAATACCTCGCGACAAAGAATGTGGAGATACATTGTCGTTAGCGACATAAACACTCGCCTCAATTTTATTTATAATAATTTGATTATTCGAAGAATGCTCAGTTCAGACTTTCAGAGGACAGTAAATCGTCAATTCTCATACAACGAACATATTGAGGCCGGCCAGTTTCATTCCGCAAATTGAATGCGCGAACGTTGCCGATTTACGACCGCGCCGCCATCTACCGGCCGGTGTATTTTTAATTATTTGATCAGGCAACACTGATAAATCAACTGCTGTAATTGGCCGGCCAGTGTTGCCCTTTAATTAGTTTATTTCATTTCGCACACGCCCTATAGTAATTAGTTCATGAATTTTAATTCAAATGCGATCTTGTAGGCGTTAAATGATTAAAGAGTAGTTTGGTAATGTGTGTAGTGAATTTTTAATGTTGTGTGAAACTGAAATGGTTTACATAATGTCGGTATTTATGTAAACTTTTAAATGGCTGTATCGTTTATCGTTCAAGATAAAACATGTAAAAAACGAGTAAACATGAAATTAATCCATGTTGGTACGAGTATGTGCAAACAATAAATCTAAATGATAAAATCTACCAATTCTTTTTTCCTGCCGCACTGGCGTATCCTTCAGCGTGATTTATTTCGTACTTGAACACATTTATATGAGATGGTGGTAAAAATATTGTTCTTTTCGGCTTAAAAAGAAAAAAAAATATGGGTTTTTCGGAAGAAAAAACTGATCTTGCAGCTGTTAATAGGAGAAAATCACACTGTTTTGCGTAATATTACCACACTTATTCATTTTTGTTCTGCGATACCATTCCGTTTCCAACTTCTTTGAGCGAAACAAAGCCGCTCGTTATCGCAATTTGTTCGATACATATAATCGACCATTCACTCGATACTATAATCGATTATATGCATTTTCACACGAACATCGGCACCTAATTACTTACTGCATAAGAATTATGTGGACTATTGAAATGTTCTCAAGCATGTAAACGTTGGGACGTAAGCAGTTATTATATTTCCAGCACTAGTAATTATCGTGGTAACTTAACATCGTATCGATTTAACTTCGTTTTGCATCGTACGATTAAGTTATTGCAACCATTTGTTTTGTTCTGTTTGGCAATTACAACAGAGAAGGTGTAACGAGATTTTTTTCATTTCTCATACTCGGGCCGTCAAACAAACACTACTGGTGTTTGTTTGATCGGAGTACCGGGTGAAAGACGCTGCTTCCCACCTTTGGGGGGGAAAGACTTATAGTAATTGCTTCCCTCTCTAGGGCGGGAATGAATTTAAAAAATAGAACTAAATTTGGTTAGGTAGTCGGCTACGAGAAATTTTTCATTAATGAGTAAAAAATTGTCTTGTGAGTGTATAAACTGCCAGTGTGAATGAAAAAAACCTATTAAGCAGGCCTGCCCGCGGTGGTGACGCGGTGTGTTCCATATTTAAAATTTAAAAAGACTAATGTAATTTGGCGGGATACGGAAAAAAAGCAAAATCAAATCAAAATCTCGGTTTTATAGACTAATATTTGATTTAAAATGAGTTCACGCGATTCTGAAATGTTGACCTCAGATTCAGTTAAAGTGACAGTAACCGAAAACCTTTTGCCGAAAAATTACAAAGGAAGTGTTGAGCAACATGTTATTATTATCAATAAATATTATAGAAAAAACTATTATTTTTTACATTTCGAAATGTAAAGTAGAGTGTTTAACACGGGTGAAAGTCACCAATTCCTACTCAGTCAATAGACATCCTCGCTGCGCTCGGGCGTCTAATTATTCCGTATGGGAATTTATTACTTTAGACTCTTGTATAATAAATCTACAATTTAGTGTTTTTGTAGTTTGAAAATAGGTATTATATTTAGGTAGTAGAGTTTTGTTTTGTCTGCTATGAATGAAGTTAAATTAAACGGGAGATAATTCCTGCTAAAATATACCTATTTTGAAGTGTGTCAATAAAAATAACAATTTATTGCTATTAAATACATAAATCTACAAATAAACAATTTTCATGAGGAAGTCGTACTTAGGTATGTTTCTCTCGGCAAATATATCAATAAGGTTGACAAGGTCTAAACCGCCTCAATATTGAGCGAATGTGGGTGCAATGGATTAATAGCGTTCACAAATAAATTGTGGACCAATTTACTGTGTTCAACTGACAAACTAAAACTGGAAAATTGTCGACATTGATAAATCTATTGCTCTTATTTTCTTTTGAAACTATCGCGATGACCGCTAGCAATGCAATCATGGCGTATAGCTTGCTAATCCGGGCATTTATCACCGATAGGCAGACCCCGGCACAGCCCGGCACCGACCGGCAGTAACCAATAGTTTCTTGCTCGTATATCAAAAGTCGTGGCTTATAGATAGCTGGGGATCTATGACGGTGATAGGGCAGCGATAGGAGGCGAGGATCGGGCGCACGTTGACGTTTTTACGGCGAGAGCTATCGCGGGCCGTAAATAGTTGGACTACGTGCGTTCCGTTCAATAGCGTTCCGCGTTCGAAATTCGAACTCATCAGAGCTTCATGCATTTTCATGAATGTTATTGATGTTAAACTAAATTGGCTTTTTTGTATATTGCGTGTGTTGATCCTGAAACAATCAGACCATTTTTATTTAACTAGCGATCCGCCCCTGTGTCGCATGAATGCAGTGGTGACATATTATGTCATAACATCGAGATTTCTGTGCTATATCTAAGTTGAAGTATTCTTCATAAAAATCTTCCGGAATAAATGCTCTAAATGATGGTGAAATTCGCATCAAAATCCATTGTGTAGTTTAGAAGCAGCACTCACACAGACAGAAACTAAAAGCGATTTTAATTAACCGACTTTAAAAAAGGATGAGGTTCTATGTTCGTCTGTAGGTATGTATTTTTTATGTTTGTTCATCGATTTCTCTGTGATGACTATTAGATGTAGATGAAGTTTGCGCGGTGGTCCCATATAAATTTGATGAACCCTGATTGAGTAGTTTTTGAATTAGCTTCAATAATACCTACTTATTTTTTCCACTTAGTGTTTGTTGATGATGTAACTTCCTGTCATAGATATTTACATAACAAGTAAAAAGTGAAAAATTAAAAACTTATTATCTACAAAAAAAGCAACCTACTTCTAAAAAAAAAAAATCATTACGAAGTGAAAAATAACTTTAATTTCGGAAGTTAGTGTCTTTGGTTTTGTATTTTCGTTTTTTGCCACAGACTAAAAGACGATAAAAAGTTTTTATAATAATAAAAAATATAAAAAAGTATTTGTTTATTTTATTTGTAAATAAAATAAATAAATACTTTTTTATATTTTTAAATGTTTTTTTTTAAATATTTAAAAAAAAACATTTTTATAAAAAATATTTAAAAATGTAAATTATATGTTTATTAATGAAATAATATTTATAGGTAGGATAGAAGTTAACCAGTAAAATCAAGCCCGCATATCGATTAAAGATACATCATCTACATCCTATAGGTAAGTGGAGACACGTATGAATTTAAATAAACTAACTATTAGCCATTCCTTGAATTGATTACCCACTTAGCACTCCATTGTGTGGATTCTTATGAGTCACAGTAATTGCCACTTGTTCAAATGTTCATCGTATCGTTTTCCCGGTTTAGGACTCCACTTTCTTTGAAACAGTCGTGTCCTAATTAACATTTGTATAATCGGTTTGTTAATTCATACGTATACGTACAGTTCCTGGATCTAGGTAGGTAGGTACTTATGTCTATCATATGTTAGGAAGAAATTGACTCTTGGTCACAGTATAAATAAGTACCAGTATTACGTCTCGGCGGTCCTCTTGAAATAATTACTTACGGCCGCTCGGTAGATAAAGCTTCCGAGTCCGTGCGTAGCTGCCGCGCACTCGAAACTGTTGCGTACTGCCAATCTATTCCGTTAAAATCTCACCGTGAAAACTTAGGTCAAGTGAGCTTCAAGTGAGCTCTCAATAGTGACAATCCCTAGCATTAGGTAGAGTGTCAGCTCCAGACAGCTCACTTCAGGGTCACTTCACCCAAGTTTTTACGGTGGGATTTTTACAGAATACACCGGCTGGTATACACTGAGTTTCGAAGCGCGTCGTTTTGGCCGTTTTCTATGAAGACGTAATACTGTTACTTTATTATACTGTGTCTTTGTTTTTCGAACCCAGTGGTGCATTAATTGATGAGCTTATAATACTAGTCTATTATGATCCCACTGCAGGGCAAAGGCCTCTTCTCATACAGAGAAGGCACTAGCATTGGTCCCCATGCTTGCTCAAGACGGGTTAGCGATATCAAACAGTCTAACCGGATCCAGCTGAATACTAGTTTTGTAATACGATACGCAAGACTGTTTGTCAGACTTTCGGGCTTCTGACGACCCGTAACGACTGTCAAAGATCGACGAATGACAGCCGGGACCAACGGCTTAACGTAGTTACTTTTCGAGGCACTGAGGGGTCTTGATATGTAAAGATGGTCACCCATCCACGGACCAACCGCGGCAAACGTAGCTTAACCTGATCGATGTACCTATAGTTCCTTAATTTTTGTTCAGCAAATAAACTTGTAAGTTCTTCTAGTATCCTCTAACTCATTCTTAGAAAACAGAAATCCCTACCGTATGTTTCCCCAATGGCCAATAGACGAAGGAAACACGTAGCCGCTTCAACCGTCACAGTAAGATCAGCTTTTGCTAAAAGACAGTATGTGTGGCAATCATCCCACCTATACAACCTGATTGACAATGAATTAAGCATATACTCTCTGAAATTGCATGACTGTAAGAAGAGTGTATTAAATTGGCTTAAGACTAGGGGCCGGTTGTTTCAAACAGTTCGTTAACGTAACATACGTACGTCAAATAATAACGATTACATATGATGTTTAACGTTCGTTAAAAACAAAGCGTTGTTTCACTGCATAAAAACCGATCGTCAAAGTTCAAATCTATATATATAAAAATGAATCCCTATTTCCCTTGGTCACGGCATCACGCGTGAACGGCTGGACCGATTTCGCTAATTATTTTTTTGTTGTGTTTGTTATTGCCAGGAGAAGGTTCTTATGTAAGAAAAATTAAAGAAAGTTAAAAAAAAAATTTGTAAGATTACGACCATATTTACATTTTTATTGTAATAATAAGTAGGTAACTCTATCTTCTAATGTAACTTTATGGCGTTTGACATAACGTGTCAGTCATCATTTGGTAGGTCTGAGAATAGATTTTATCAAAAAAAAAAAATTGAAGGTTTTAGTTAGGTAGGGTAGGGTAGGTAGGGTTGGTAGGGTAGGGTTGGGTAGGTAGGTGGTAAGGGTAGGGTAGATAGGTAGGTAGGGTAGGGTAGGATAGGGTAAGGTAGGGTAGGGTAGGTAGGTAGTTTCCTTTGCGCGTAGACAAACTGCCACAGTCAAATAGCTTTTGACAGAACGAAGTCTGTCGGGTCAGCTAGTGTACAATAATAAAATGACGTTAACCAGTGGGTATGACACCTGTTACTGTAATCGTCATTTTTTAACAAACGTCAAGGGCATAATTTTGTGAAACAACGGTTTGCCGACAGTTAGCGCCATTTATGACGTATACGCGTGCGTCAAGTGGACGTGAAACAACCCGCCATAAAAGCTATGATAAAGTTGAGTCCATGGTATCAAAGATTCAATAGAATATACTCTTTATTGTACACCATAAAAATTGCAGTTAGGAGTGTGGAAATTTTACTTAGGTTGACACAATGAGAGAATTTATCGCTAAATGGTTCATTTACAGACTAACCTTTACCAATTCCTATCTGTAATCTTTCCACGGAGTTTACGGTTAATGGAAGAGGCTGTGACTTCTTTCGATCCCAAGACACTGTTGTAGGGTTAACCACAATACCTAAATTAATAAAATTACACTCATTTCGGAACATTTTCACTCATCCCTATACACTCACACACATACCTTACACTACACTTCACTCAAGCGCGCCTTTTTTCCTTTTTGTTTATTGTTTAAATCTTCATGCATGTTCTTCTTTTTTATATACATGTTCACAATTCTTATATTTTGGATAATGATAAGTGGAAGAGCGGAGTCTCCTAACACAAGCATTTCCTTGCTTAAAAGGAGTCTCCAAGTCATGTTATGCAAACCAAGTATGATAATTGAAATACACATTTATTATTATTATTATCTCATTACTATAGATAATTAAGTGGCATGGACTGATTAGATTAAATATTTTTTATTAAGAAAGTTAATGGTATGGATAGATACGGATACTTTAATCCACAATGTAAGGCGGCCTTGGCACAACGTAATTCAGTTTGAATAATAAAAAAAACCGGCCAAGTGCGTGTCGGGCCACGCACAATGAATAGTTGGGATGAATTTATCCCATGAAAAAACTTAACATTGTAGTTGAGAAACATGCTCTCCTATACAGATTGTATGTGGGAACATGATTTTCAACTGCAAATTTAAGTTTGTAAATGCAAAAACGTTTTTTTTATGTGATAAAACTACAAATTAACAATTTTCGGACTTTTTCCTTTACTTGCGCAGTGAGACCTAGCTTCTTGCTAAATTTCATGATTCTAGGTCAACGGGAAGTACCCTATAGGTTTTGATTTACTTGCGGATATCGCATCTTATTCTTCAATCGGTCCCTTATTACTGAGGATCGTAGTCACTGGACCCCTTTAAGACAATCTGCCTCCATCGACTCCGGTCCAACGTTGCCATCACCACCTGCAGAAGTTTGCTTGAGGACGGATCTTCTTTTACTTGGTCGGACCATCGTGTTGGCGACCGGCCTCGTGCTCTCTTTCCCTCGGTATTGCCAACATCGGATATCGCATAAATGTCGCATAAATGGCTGTATCTTTTTATTGCGTTCACTTAGAAGCTTGATTTTTTTAAAGCTCCAAGAGAGTATAACCTTTCGTATTTGATATTAATTTCAACTTGATATCTCCACGCGTTCCTGAGAAAAAGGGTCTTGACAGACTGACAGACAGACAGCCAACGAAGTGATCCTATAAGGGCGCCGTTTTTTCCTTTTGAGGTACGGTACCCTAAAAATAACATAATTCTGTCTTGCGGCATTGCGTCATATAAAATAATATCTATAGTTATCTTACAAGTGATGTGTTATTATTTATTAATTTACGTTGGCATATAATTAAGGCAAAGAACTGGCTACGGCTCAATTAATGATCTTGATTGCGCGTACGTTTAATTTATGCTTCCTTCGTTCCTCGTGGAGATGAGATGTTCCATAGTTTACTTACTATTTATTTTTAATTCATTGCTGTTGCTTGAAGTCTCATTTGCATGTCCAAAAGCCAATTTATCAAATATTAATTGCCAATCAAATCACATAACATAGGTGTCTGCTTATGCTCGATATCTGATAGATATTACTAACTACCATTATTATTGTTAAGTACTTTATTCTTACGATTGTTATGTTATTCTTACTTTTTATTTTTTATTAGGTAATTTGTAATTTTTATGGTTTATATAATAAAGACTATTATATCATATATATAATTCATATATATTATATATTCATTATATTATATTCATATATCATATATATTATTTTTATTATTATATCTACTTAGCTTTTACCAAATAGTAGAAATAATTTGCAAAATATAAATACTCGTTTGTAGTTCTCTTGTCATGCAGAGAATGTTCTAAGTACAAGAAAAATATGGACACTGAATCCACACTCATTACAGAAGTGCTTCCTTCTCATACGGAGCTAATGGAGCATCTTTCTCTTACTCAAATGAGGCTATAAATGTTCACAAACATAGTCTTAAGATCCTATTTAACCAATCATTATCACCATTATTCTACATTCTTTGTATTAATAATGTCATTCTAGCAATAAAACGTACGTAAATTGTTTAGGGTGGTAATCTAATTCCAACAGAATCCATTGATGAATTTCAATAGTTGGTGGTGATCTCATATTGGTACGATACGACACGTTCATGCTTCATAAATCTGCCATGTGTAAATCGAATAGTAATATTATTACAATTAAAAACTGTGAACTTGACATACGAAATCGGTACCACCTAATTTAATACAAGTACCTACATGGACGCTAAAGTGAGCACTTGGCGAAGATATAAATTATTCAAATGACCTTCCTTCAGCTTATTTTACATGCATTGTATAATTTGTTTCTTTTTTAGGGTTCCGTAGTCAAATCAAATCAAATCAAATCATTTATTGGTTTGCAAACAAGGGTAATTAGTACATAGATGTAGTAAACGAGAAGTAAACGAGGAACCAGTTTCGCCATGTCTGTCCGTCTGTCTGTCTGTCTGTCTGTCCGCGGCTTAGCTCTGAGACTCTTAGTACTAGAAAACTGTAATTTGGTATGGGAATATATTTATATAAAAAGTATATAGAAAAATATATCCGGTACACGTAAAGTTGGGATGATATTTTTTTTCTCGTCTATCCCATGGTGTATCGTTGGAAAGACTGTTTAAAAATATTGCGGGTTTGTGAAGACCATTTTTCGATTCAGGGAACCGTTTGAGTAGAAATAAGCTTTAAAGTGCTAATTTTTGTTAAGAGTCATGTCTCCCACCCTGCTAGCTAATGGTTGTTTTTGGATACTTGAAAAAATTCGCAGCAGTAGTATATAAAACAAAGTTAAAAGGAAAACTATCACAGCTAAGTAGGCTTTACAAGTTACCGAGTAATAGTCAACCAACTGAAATTTGCAGAATTTGCATTTGTTCTTATACCTTTCAACTAAAATGTTAAATTTGTTCTTGGGATAAATTCATCCCAACTACGAAACCCTTCATAGTGCGTGGTCCGACACGCACTTGGCCGGTTTTTCATAATTAGTTTACGTAATGCGGATAAAAATAGTTTCTAACTAGGCATAATTTAACTAAGTATTTATTATTTATTGTAATTTGCATCCTGCTTTGGAAATATTGCTGAACTTTTACATAATTCTAAAAAAATACCTGGTGAAAATACCTATCGGTCAAGTTTGAAGATTTCCCAATCTATTCATGTATCTTTAATCTATGTATGTAATTTG
This sequence comes from Dryobota labecula, assembly GCA_947523025.1. Taxonomy (NCBI): domain Eukaryota; kingdom Metazoa; phylum Arthropoda; class Insecta; order Lepidoptera; family Noctuidae; genus Dryobota; species Dryobota labecula. Next base: position 16,635,295 of record OX383293.1, on the reverse strand, counting down.
GTATTTCAATCAAATCAAATCAAAATATTTTATTTCACTTATGTGAAATAAAATATTTTGATTTGATTTTGAGCTTCTGACTTTTCATAAGTGCCCATGTAGGTTTATACCTACATGGGCACTTATGAAAAGTCAGAAGCTACGTGCTCGGTTCCAATTGGTCTTTTCCCATGGAGAAGAGCCGGCAAGAAACTCCACGGTTACTCTTTTAAAAATAATTGGCTTTTACAATATTTTCAAATAACAGTGTTAATAGGTATGGGAGGACGGTGCAGGCCTTTTCACAAGTACCAGGTACTAAAAAAATAGTAGGTAAATGGTCATCAAATCTACAGTCTACTAGGACTACAACGATCTCACATTCACAAAATAGAAAATAATCTTTGTAAAATACTAGCTTATGCCCACGGCTCCGCCGCGTAAATGGCGGTTATCGCGTAAAAAAGTAGCTTATGTCCGTATCCCAGGCTATATCTCTGCCAAATTTCATGACGATCGGTTTAGCGGTTTAGGCGTGAAACGTAACATACAGACAGACAGACAGACAGACAGAGTTACTTTCACATTTATAATATTAGTATGGATTTAAAAAAATATTTATAAAAAATGAATACCCAAATGACAATTTTGACGACGAATTGTTATAAAAAATTGATTTTTATTGTGGCTTGAAATAACAAGTTTGTATATTACGTTATAAAAAATCTGCCTAGCCTTTTCCCAACTATGTTGGGGTCGGCTTCCAGTCTAACCGGATGCAGCTGAATACCAGTATTTTACATGGAGCGACTGCTTATCTGACCTCCTCGGCCCAGTAACTGGGTAAGACCCCTTGGTAAGACTGGCTGTCTAAGACTTTTGGGCTTCTGATGACCCGTAACGACTGTCAAAGATCCACGAATGACAGCCGGGACCAACGGCTTAACGTGCTTTCCGAGGCACGGAGGAGTCTCGGTATGTAAAGATGGCCACCCATTCACAGATCAACCACGGCAAGCGTAGCTTAACCTGACGGATCGACCCGTGCGGCTGTTATTAATTAGCCACAAGCTCCTCAAGTTATAAGTTATATTACGTTATATTGCACTAAAAAAAAATGTATTCAAGCCAAGCGGAACCCACAAAACATTGTGTTTGTCCACACTTTATTATGTAGAATTTATTTCGTGTTGTCGAATGTGTGTGGTGTAATAGATACGCTATTATACGCTATGTTGTGTGGTCCGATGTGATCCACAAGTAAATTAGCAGACTATTTGTAAAACTATTGCATTTTACATGTTCTGCATTCTGTATGTATAAAGGCTCGTAGCTTATCTTTAATGACTATCAGACGTTTTATATTGACCAAAACCACTCGAAAAGTCAAATGGACCAATGACGAATACGACCAATGATTTGTTTATTTATTTGGTACACCAACAGCGGTACATACAACAGATTAAAACAGAACAATAAACTAATAAAAGCACTAGTATGTATGCTTATAGGACATACACAAATCAAAATAAGTTTGCGATCACTTTGAAAAATCGAAATCATTTTTGTTAGGTACGGTAGATTATATTATGATTCGGCTCGCCTGACTTAAACCCATTAGAGCACGCATGGGATGCTCTTAAGCGAGCTGTTTGGAACCATCAGCCACGTCCCCAGACAGTGCCAGAGCTCAGGGAAGCCGCTATTCAAGAATGGGACAGGTTACCCTAAGAAATGCTGGATAACTTTATTCTCAGTGCCCAGGAGGATTTTTTTTTTTCTATCAAATTTCTGTTACAATTACATTATGATTTAATTAAGTACTCAATTTTTTTTTTTATTATTATTTCAAACTGGGTATTTTTATTTAAAGAAAACACACAACAAAGAATTTTTCTTGATAAAGTTTAATTAAAAAAAAAATATCAGCTTATTCTAGTGATCACAAACTTTTTTTGATGTGTGTACATACTACAGCTACAGCTGCGTGTACAGTACCTACACAGCGTTCACCACAAAACAACATCTTAATTAACAAAAAATTATAATAATGAAGATATAAAATACATTAGAAAACAAAATTTAAATAGAATTATTTAAATTAAATCACGAAAGGTGGAGGAGAAGGGTGGAAGTAAAATATGAAGTAGACTCCTTACACTATCATAACCAAACATTAAAATGAATATGAGACTGTGCATACACATACATAAAACAGTTTTATTTGTACCATTTTTCTCTTCCCCCGCCGCGTGCCCATGACACTGTGTAGGGTAGCAACAAAGTGTCAAATGGCCCGGAAATATCGTAACCTCTCCCAGCCAGACATTTCGTTCCTTCTCGCTGGTCACACTCATTATCTGCCATTCCAAATGCTTCTTTGTTGGTTTAAGTTGCTTTATTTAGTCCCCCGTAAGTGTACGATCGTCTCTCCTACACTGACACACCAATTTAAAGATTAGCCAATGACGGAAACCTGTTCTTTTTCCCGCTGTTTATCTAAACGCATAAATAACAGCTATTTTCCGCTGTTTTACATAATAGCTAATAAATAAACCTAAATATATTGCTTGAAATAATAATATTTACATAAACATTTTACATGCCTATTTTTTTATGAATTCCTACTGTGTTTAGTTGGTTTTATTGCGTCATCATGCGGGTAGGTGCATAGATAAGATGATAAACTAAAAGCCAAATTGAAGATTATTATCATAAATTCATTATCTTTATTATGCATGAACAGTATTAGTTAAAACGTGGGTGTATTTTTTTTTTTTTTTCTCTACGGGGCAGCTCTTGGCCCTCATCTAACCTGATGGTAAGTGATGATAAGGCTGAAGGTGGAAGCAAGCTTCGCCCGAAATCCTCAACCACAGAGGAACTGGCTATCTTACCTCTAACTGCCGAAACACAACAAATACTGTTAACATTGTTGTTATGGCGAGAAAATTAGATAAGATTATAGTAGCTAAGTCAGGTAAGTCCGGTATAGTAGCTAAGTCAGGCGGACATAGAACAAGCCCTATCACTAACCAAACCGAGCAGAAAATTATGCTTTTTTGTTTTATCAATTTAAACATTTTCAAAGACTCAGTTTTAGTGATGATAAAAAGTATGGTGACTGTCGTTGATTATTGAAATGGTAATTTTATGTGTCGTACCGAACATTAGTATGTCATCGAAAGTTGGGAATTAAATAAATAATATATGACAGTCTCATAAATAATTCCCTTCGTTTCCGACGGTGCGCTTCGCATCCGGTAGGGAGGAACCCCACCCGACTCGCCGCCATTTTACATTTGAATTTGGAATGTCATTATTGTTATAGGAAGATGATAAACAATGATCCGTAATGTCTCTTTGGACTACCGAAATATTGATGTTTATCGTAACTATGAGTTTGTTTACACATAGTTACTATTGCTTAATAAGTATTTTTTTATTTTGTGGGAATCATGTGGGTTGTTATTTTTATTTGTTCTGTTATCGTTTAGAATTTTGCTACCAGCAGTAAAGTGTTTGTTTATTATGGGAACTTAATGTCCTTTCTTTCCATGATTAAATTATGTCCGTTAGGAAAACCTCCTCGGTGTTTTTTTAGCACTGAAGTAAACCTACTTCAATAAATATTAAACTCTATGTTAATTTTATTGGCTAAAATAGACAAAAAAATCCGCCAGCTCGCACCCGCGTGATGGATCTGACCACTCTCTCTCACAGATATGAGGCCTATGGAGGCCTATCATGGCGTAACAAACATTATATTTTCGCCGTTTTTATAGATAATGGTAATACGGAACCTTTGGTGCGCGAGTCCGACTCGCACTTGGGCGGTTTTTAAACCCTTATCATATTGAAATTAATCTCAGTCCTGTCAAAAACAACTTGCGTGGGTAGACTCGCACATAAATGAAATAATGGATAACCTACTGACCGACTTAACAAGACCTACCCTTCCCCTCTCCTCGACTATTTTTATTTCAGTAAAAGGGGTGAATTTGTTATGAGACAGAGGTCAGAATGGAGTGGGCATAAAGTGCACTTATAAGTGCAGAACAGCAGTGTTGATTAAATTAAACAGTAGAATTTATGTGGTCACCAATTTAGCAATGATGTGAAATGGCGATCGTATAGGGGCGTTGTGTACAAGTTAAGTGGTATATGAGCGTTAATGGCCGTGTTTCTAACAGTTTTAATAGTAATTTTTGTATAAAGGGGATGGATTTTTTAATTAAATAAACTATAAATATTAATCTTGTTAATGAATAGGTAATGTTTTGCGTGAGAAAAACTGATTAGGTAATAGAAGCTTGTTCTTTGTCTAGTTTTGTTATTGTTAGCTTTATTGTAAGCTTTGTTTAAAAGGATGACTTAAATGATAATAATACAAAGATTTAATTAACGTAGGTGTTTAACTGTCCTAACAATTCTGCTGTAAGAAATTTCTTAAGAAAGAAGCAGTACCCTTTATACTCAAATTATACTTATGTCGTATGTCTATGTATTTTACTGTGTGTCACATTCACTCATCACTTCAGCCGAAAGACGTCCACTGTTGGACATAGGCCTCCCACAAGCACCATTTATTATTTGTGCTTGTCATTTGGGTTGCTATAATCGCCACGCTTGACAGGCGGGTTGGCGATCGCAGTATGGTGTTAAAAATGCATAGAAAACGCTGCTGCCCATTCTCTAGTAAGTCCCTTAGTCGCCTTTTACGATACCTGCGGGAGGAAATGGGTTACTGTGTGTACATAAATAATAAAATAAATAAATAAACAACAATTCTGAGTTGGCATTAAGTTTTCTAGGTCTATTTCTATTAAAATAGGACCTGTATTCAAATAACAGAAAAAATGGGCGTAACTATTGCAAATGACTACTTAAATTTATTTTAACTTTACTTAATCCAATCAAAGACGTAAGTACCTAATGCTAAAATAAAACTGAATGTAAACTGTAAATTCGTTTACAAATCATCACCATGACATTCAAATACACACATGAGGAGCAAATATAGGTAAAAACATATTCTGTTCATTTAAATTTCATTCTCAAACACTTAAAACGACATGAAAGTGATTACATAACCACTGAAATTAATTTTACGAAGATATTAGTTTGATACCTGTGCTGCCATCTCGTAGTGTTTATAGGAACTGCGTAGAGGCGAAGGCTTCTACGCTATCAAAGTGATTGGAAACACGAACCTTTGATTCCTGTGGCGCTGAAAGCAGTGTTGAGCTTATGAAGTTAAAAACCTCGTGAAAGAACATTTCTTGTCGTTGTGATCTTGATCATTTCTTGTTGTCTTCATTTATTTTTGTTGCTTATTATATATATAGAACGTACATACATCAAAAAAAGTTTGCGATCACTTTGAAAAATCGAAATCATTTTTGTTTATGTTATGATTTCTTGTTCTTTTTAGATTCTTTATTTAAAAATATAGCCTGACTTAAACCCAATAGAGCACGCGTGGGATGCTCTTAAGCGAGCTGTTTGGAACCATCAGCCACGTTCCCAGACAGTGCCAGAGCTCAGGGAAGCCGCTATTCAAGAATGGGACAAGCTACCTCAAGCAATGCTGGGTAGCTTGATTCTCAGCATGCCCAGGAAGATCACCGCATGTGTTCGAGCCAGTTATATTATATTGAATATAAATCTTTTATTAATAAATTTCTGTTTAAGTTTGGTTAAACAGTATTTTTCTTTCTATCAAATTTCTGTTACAATTACATTATGATTAATTACTCAATATGTTTTTAAACAAAAATATAAAATGGTTTTATTTTTTAATTTCAAACAGGGTATTTCTATTTAAAGAAAACACACAACAAATAATTTTTCTTGATAAAGTTCAATTTAAAAATTTATATCAGCTTATGCTAGTAATCACAAACTTTTTTTGATGTGTGTATGTATTTATGTGTCTATTATTTAGGAAATGAATATATATGTGTATCTAATTTAGTATACTTATTATTTGCACCAACGACAGCTCCATTTTATGTCCAGGCAAATCACTGTCTATTCCAAAGTTGCCTGGAAGAGATCACAGAAAGCAATAAGTCCGCCTATTGTATATTTTCAGTGACTGATTTATTTTTTGTTATAATATTTTTATGGTGTAAAATAAAGTGTATACAAATAAATAAATACACAAATCTCTTTAGAAAAAAATGGTTGAATGTCAGTTGAATGCAGTTGTATTTTTCAGTTTATTTTTCTGTATTTTTATTGTAAAGCTTCTGGGTTCAGTTGCTTAGGTTATCTTGAGATAACTCCTATTATGTAGTTATCTCCTTTTGTAACCTAACTATGGTCACTTCACAAAAAAAACGATAAGATAAACACAAAAATTACATTCAAGGTAGAGTGCGGTATCGGTGCCTATATTATAGCATAGGCATAGCCTAAGCCTTTTTATTAACACAAGCTTTATATTAAAACTAGCTTTTTCCCGCGGCTCCGCCCGCGTGGATGTCGGTTATCGCGTAAAAAAGTAGCCTATGTCCTTCTCCATATCCCAGACTATATCTCTGCCAAATTTAATGACGATCGGTTCAGCGGTTTAGGCGTGAAAACGTAACATACACAACAGACAGACAGAGTTACTTTCACATTTTTATAATATTAGTATGGATATATGTTTAGGTTAAGGTATTTTTCTATGGGCCTGTGTTGCCTGAAATAAATGTTATTATTATTATTATTATTTATTATTATCATAGCATCAAGCAATAAGTATCTATACCTACCTAAATATCCTAACTTAGAAAGTTAGCCTTTGATTTCAGTGTAACTTTATACATAAATAACTAGCTGCTTCAAACGCCTGGCTTAAAAAAAAAGTACCCCTCAGCTAACTGCCAGTGAAAGTCCCGTCAAAATCGGTTTAGCATTTTCGGAGAACAGTCAAAACAAACAGATAGACATACAACAATGTAAAAATAGTTATGTTTTATTGTTATAAGTACCGTATTTACTTTCATATGAATTTAGTGAAAAACTGTTTTTTTAACATTACAAACAGACTTCAGTTTTATTTATTTGTATAGAATAGATAAGTTCTGTGGAAATATTACCGCTGCTGTTCCTATTTAAGGTTAGTTAGGTTAGGATAAGTAGTATTTATTTATTTTGTTTCTGTTCTGTATCAGTTAAATGGAGTCTTTATATTACGCACACAAGTTCTCATGACATATCGCAAAAACTATAAGAAACACGTAAACTGAACCTTGTACCAACTTTCTTTACCACACAATCTGAATAAATTAATCTCAACAAAGGAGAAGACACACAAAATCTATTCAGTACTTTGCGAATGCATAAACCAACCCGGGATACCTCCTAATTTATAGAGATGTCCCCGGTATAAACCGCAAATGAGAATCGTATATCCCACATCCACTATCCTAGTGTCCCTGAGTGAGTGGTATGCCCGATAAGGCTCGCCCTCGGGTTAGACCGTGGACAGGACTCCCGATAAGTTTCGATTTAATACGTTAAAAGGTGCCCTTAATGGGGTCATTCCCATTCGTTATGGGGTACCGTCGGACCGTATTTCGAGAAGCAAACCTACTACATTCAGAAAACGATTTTAATAAAACATTGAGTTGTATGCGACGTGGAGGCTTTCACGAGAATGCTGTGTGATGTTCAACTGTTCAAAATGATGGAACTGTTTTTATTCGTACTTCGAAAATAAACATGAAACTGAAAATCGCTTTGGTTCAATCAATCCAGCCTTGCCAAAGTTTAATGATCCATTGTTCTTCAAAAATGGGGGGTATCCGTGTCAATAAGGTGTGCTCAATCATTGTCCACTTTTAAAATTCTTGTAAAAAAACCACACATTTCTTAAAGTTTTACAGTACCGGTAAAACGGGGCAACTCAAATCTTACAATTGTTTAGTTCCAAATAACCCCCGAAAACCCAAATAGCCCCGTTCTACGGTACTATATATTTATATAGATAAGTACATTTATTATGTGCTTTATTTTTGTATGTATTTTGTGTATACGTAAATGACCACTGACTACCTGCAGTATTGTCTCTCCTTCTACTTTTAATCCATCCAAAGGTTGTCTGTAAAAGATCGCTTTTAGCGATAAGACCGCCTATTGAGTCACCCTATGTAACATTTCTACATTTATATCTGTAATTTTTATGGTGTAGGTACATAATAAAGAGTATTCTATCTTCTATCTGTCTATCATAGAAATGTAGGTGTCATTTCGCTTGAAAACCATAAATACCATAAATTTTACGCTAAAACAAAAAGGAAAATAAGATTTGCGTTCACAAAATTGTTGCATACCTATTTGTTATTTATTAGGTAAGCTTTAGCAACGAAACAACTTGATAAACGAAAGAAAAATAGCAATCTAAAAACATAAAGATATGAATTATTTTGTGTAAATGTCGAATCTCTTATGTCGCACGTTAATGTTCTAATATAATTTAAAAGGATATTCCCGACAGCTAATTCAAATAAAAACAAATTAAAAATTGTTATTAATGTATTAAAATAATAATAAAATCACGTATGATGTGACATTTATGTGTGTTTGTATGAACTCAAAAGACCTCTTGAATTTATTGTTATCTTTGGAACATTTTTTTATTTAAATACCTATTGATTATTTAAATAACTTTACTTTGTCGATTTGAGCTAAAACTGAAGTGTGATTTTTTATCATATTTATGTAAGTCGGCAGAATTGATCTGTTATGAACAAATTTATCTTTGGAACTCTCTGCCTGCGTCTGTGTTTCCGAACGCATACAACCCTAATCTATTCAAAGTGAGAGTGAACAGGCTTCTTCTGGGTAAGCTCACTCCATCGTAGACTTTGTCTCTGTCATCCAGACCTAGACTAAAGTCAAGAGCAAACTCATAGTAGAATAAAAAAAATAAAAAAATCTAAGAAAAACTTACCTTTGATCTCATTATTATCGTGTCATCCCGAAAATGTAGGGACACATGGCTAAATATCAAGCTATACAGCTCCAGTATAAGCTGATAGCTTGATATGTAGCCGTGTGGACCTACTCAGTTGGATTTGGGTCCTCCAGTAACCTCTACAATGGATGAAAATACGGGATATTGTCTTAATCATCACGCTTGATAAATGGACTGGTTTAAGGCTCGTACAGACTAGTGCGATATCGCGTGCGCGACGCGACACTAGTAGCACAATTTCTTTGTCGGTGCCTGTCGCGCCTGCGATATCACGCGAGTCTGTACGAGCCTTAAACCAGTCCATTTATCAAGCGTGATGATTAAGACAATATCCCGTATTTTCATCCGTTGTAGAGGTTACTGGAGGACCCAAATCCAACTGAGTAGGTCCACACGGCTACATATCAAGCTATCAGCTTATACTGGAGCTATATTTATTTACTTTTTTTACAGGGTTTTTCAATCGGAACAAGGTATCTTTGACAGTTGATAGTTGAGCTATCTATCTGTCTGTTTGTTCCGCCGAATCTCCGAAACGGCTGGACCGATTTTGGACGTTATAAGGAGTGATTTAAGCTACTTTAATGTAAGACAAAGTAAAACGGGCAATGCCGTGGGCAGCAGCTAGTCCAACTATAATAATCCATACTAATATTATAAATGTGAAAGTAACTCTGTTCGTCTGTCTGTCTGTATGTTACGTTTTCACGCCTAAACCGCTGAACCTATCGTCATGAAATTTGGCGGAGATATAGCCTGGGATATGGAGAAGGACATAGGCTACTTTTTTACGCGATAACCGACATCTACGCGGGCGGAGCCGCGGGCAAAAGCTAGTAATATTATAAACCCGAAAGTTTGTGAGGATGGATGGATGTTTGTTACTCAATCACGAAAAAACGACAAAACGGATTTGGATGAAATTTGGCGCACAGGTAACTTATAACCTGGATTAATACATAGGATACTGTTTATCCCGATATTCCCACGGAATTGAGACTTATGCGGGTGAAAACGCGGGGCGCAGCTAGTTATAAAGTCACTTTTTGTGTCTGTCTCACAAACAGACACTAAAAAGCGACTTTGTTTCAGCTTGGGTCTTCTAAACTACACAATGGATTTTGATGCGGTTTTCAATATCATTTAGAGCATTTATTCCGGAAGGTTTAAGTATTTAACTTCACGCGGCATTACGTCTCCGTTATAAAACACATTATGGTGGAAACTAAGACCTATTCCGAGATGGTTTTGAACTCCGCCGACTATAAAGCATGACGGTTCAAGTATCATTTCAGAAGAATGTTGCTACAAACTATTCGTAGCACTGCTGCGGGTATTTTTCTAAACTTCAAAAATTGTTTCCACATAAATAAATGTATTTGGCTATCGTAAAAATGACATTTGAAACATTCACTTAGATAAATAACTGTGGAAAACATAAAACAGCATAATTACGCATTCTTCATTTAGGTAGTAAAATTCTTGAAATAATAACTTAATTTTGCGTCTCAAATTACGAAGAAAAAAGAATTGTACCTAATTAACATAAAATCGTATGAAAATACGGTATGCGAAAGTATAATAACGGGCTCATTAAGAAATTCATACCTACAACTTAATTTTCTGTTCTTTAACAGAGCCGCTATTTTAAACACTTCATCATCATAAAAATGGTTTCAATGAGAATAATATAACGCATATTATACAAACATTCTTTGAAGTTTATTTTCACGAATATGCTTTACAATGTTTTACATAAAAGAAAAAATGTGTAAGTATGAGGCATGAAAAAAATCTTTACTGGTTTTTATTACCTACTTTAGTACCAGCCTTCTTCTTGTGTTTTTAATTGTAGGCGGCAAAATTAAAGGGAATTTGATACCGTTACTAAATACTTAAGAAGTGTACCTACCTAGTTAATTATAGCGACTAGTTAAGTAGGTCTTCTATGTTGCGGTTTCACCTTACAAAGGACTACTTTCTTTTTGCAGAAAACATAAGTATAAACAAGTTTATACAAGGAGAGCAATCTGTTACACAGTTGTGAGTTGAGTAAGAAGTACACAATTATTTAGTAGGTGTAGCATCTTCCTACAAAGCAAAATAAAGTGACTTACCTAGGAGAGACAAATATTTCAAGTACTACCTACTTATTCAAAATTTTGCGGGTTAAGAAGAACAAACACAATAGTATATTGTGATACAAGGGTGGAAAGAAGGTTATTGCAAACGAGCTGTTGCGGGTTTTTAATGACCCGTGTATCACACGATGTTTTTCAATACAGTTGTTCATTCATTTTTCCTCGTATAAAATCTATCCCATTTTATTCTATGTATGAAAACTCCTTGCTAATAAACTTTTTAATCTGACTTATTTTAAAACTCAACTGCAAAAGTAATGATCGAGCTCGTAAAAAAAAAGTCACGACCGTGTAACAGAAAGATGCCTATGCAAAAGATTTAATTTTCGGACCATAATTATAGCCTCTGAAAGTACGCCATGTTCAACAATTGTATTGATTAAAAAAAAAAAATTGTGTACAGAAATTATAGAAAAACAGATGAACGCCGAAAAGTGACTATCGATGAGTTACTAAATAATACAAAAACAAAAGAATACAGTTGTAAACAACGTCACGGCAATAGTTTTTTAAACTGCTAAATGGAAGTCCTTCTGAACTACAGATTTCAGCAGGAAGAAAATCTGGAAGTCCCTCCACTTCACCTACATTCTGGTCATCTCTATAACATCAAGCAGTCTCAAGCTAATAGAGGTGTACTGCAACTAATCTTAACGACTAGACTTGTCAACTTTACGGCCAAACGGTTGGTTAATGGCTTATAAACCGAACGTAGACGCTCCTCTAATGTGGCTGTTAACGTTTTTAAAATGGCCACCAAACGATACAATGTTCTTTATTTTATTGTTACTCTGTGGGAAAATTTGGAAATGCGTATGGAAATGTTTTTTTAAGCTTAGAAAGTGTTTCTTCTATTTGGTTTGACAGATTATGGTGACAGAAGATTTTTACATGAGCCTTTGCTCTTTGGACGCAAGAAAAAGTCAGTCAATAGACATTATTGGGTACGTACCTGCTACTAGAAGGAACGTTAAGGTACAATGGGCAATGACATATACAATATATTATTTTACCTTATACTTTTGAGCCTTGTCTTAATTTTAGAGAATACTTTTCGAATTTATTTAGTAACTAGCTTTTGACCGCGGCTCCGCCCGCGTGGATGTCGGTTATCGCGTAAAAAAGTAGCCTATGTCCTTCTCCATATCCCAGGCTATATCTCTGCCAAATTTCTTGACGATCGGTTCAGTGGTTTAGGCGTGAAAACGTAACATACAGACAGACAGACAGACAGACAGACCGACAGACAGACAGAGTTACTTTCACATTTATAATATTAGTATGGATGGATTATGATACTTCTTGTGTCATTAACTAACTCGTGTGTGATTAGATTACCTACACAGAGTTAGTTAATGACACCATATGTATCAGTATGAAAACATATTAAAATAGGCATAGATTAGATTAGATTTAATTATGCCTAATTTAATATATTTTTACAGTAGAGGCTTTAATAATAAGTCGATATGTCTACCTACTCAAGCAATATATTCAATACTATCAAATAAAAATGTAGTGAAAGTAGATGAAAAGCTTTTAAAATATCATTATAAAGTTCAAAATTAAAATAAACGTAGAACAGATTTTAAAGAAATATTGGTATTATAAATATCTTTTAAAACGACTCTATTAGAAACTTTCCAGACGTTAAATTATATTTTCAAAATTATTATTTCTTTATTGTAATGCTTCAAAAGTTTATTTCAAATCGAAAATTATTGCTTGTACACGATTTTTTGTTCATAATCTTATTTATGAAAAAAAGAACTTAAGATTTGTATGCAAATTATTATAAATCTGAAGTATTGAGTTGAGTGTTTGCTAACGATTAAGTAAAAATACTATTATAAATATTATTATACCTTATGAAAAAAGACGAACGATGTAATTTATTAAAAGTTGCAAGCAAAAAAAATAGGTAGGTATTTTTTACTGATATTATTCGTTTTAGAATAAGTGCCTTAAACAATGTCATTTAGATATTATTACAAATACCTACAATATCTTTGAACTGATTCATTTTAAATTACCAACCAACAATATGAAAATAATGTGGATTTAATAGTAGTAGTACTACTATTAAATCCACATTATTTTTGCTATCTACATTATTTAATAGTAGTAGTACTACTATTAAATCCACATTATTTTTGCTGAAGGTCATCATATTGTTGGTTGGTAATTTAAAATGAATGAATGAAATCCACATTATTTGAAGGTCATCATATTGTTGGTTGGTATTTTAAAATGAATCAGTTCAAAGATATTGTAGATATTTTTAATATCTAAATGCCTACACTACTATTACTATTAAATCCACATTAATTTCAGGCATAGCCATCCTTATTTTCAAAAGGATACTCTGAAAATGCATCAGCTACTTTCACAAACAATGCAAGTACGTAAAAAATAATTTTAATAAAGCACAAAATAATTTGGGAACGTGTAAAGCGACCGCTCGCGCCGTTTACTTTTGCGACAGCGTATTTTAATTAGCTATACATGGAAATGCTTTGAAACGGAGACGGCCCGTGTGTGGGCCCCCGTTTAGAACCAAATTATAATAGCAATATCACACTTTTGCGTTCGCCATGTTAGTTTAAACACAATGTTTGTTTTGTTAATAACGAGCCTCTCTAATTAGAAATTAAAAGTTAAAAAGCTTGTTCGTGTATTGTCTGGAGCGAAAAGTTGGTAATGCTGAATATACTACTCTGTTTTAAAGTTAGAATAAAATTGTTAGCCCACATTGTAAAATTTCTGGCCGTTTTTGTTACTCAAGTTTCAGAGAAAAAAAAAAAAAACCTTCGTGACCTAAACTCAGTGTAATAATAAGTGGTCATTAAAGATTTCGTTCCAGAACATTTGACAACCCTAATTAGGACTGAAATCTAATAAAAGATAACTTGAAAGTCATAGCGAAAGCCGCATTCATAAGGAAAACTTCGCCTATTAAAATTCCTCTAACGAGTGAGAACCATCCAGTTTAATAAATACAGGCCCCTTCTAATTTTCCTCGGAGAGATTTAAGCGGTATAAATTTTGCACACTGAAAAGAAACTCTCTGAAAGAAGAGCTTGTACATTTTTACGATGGTGAATCTCATTCGCCCCTACAGCGGCGAGTTGTCTCTCCTTTAAATTAAATTTTCACTCCTAATTTGAAAGTATAATGTCATTTCACTAGAATTCCGTTATTAAAACTTTTAAATCATTCGGAAGTTTCCTTTTGTGAGCGCCTGAGGGTGGGTACTCGTGATTTTTTAATCAAAATGGGATCATTTCTAGTGATTTTTTACGACTGCGCCATACCGTCGGCATCAAATTGTCATTAGCCACTTGCGTATCCGATATTGCTTTTCTTTTAGAAGTGCTGCGATTTTATTGAATATTTAATTCCGAATTTCCGACCCTTCGTCTTGTGCAAGTTTTATGTGCGTACATGACTGAAACGGATTCTAGACGTGACGTGCAGCAGGATAACTTACACTGCCTTGTTCAACTTTAATTAATTAATTTTTGTCCCTCAAAGGTATACAACATTATGTGATGAAACTAAAATTTTACAGGAGAGGCAAAAATGCGCGGAGTGAAACTTCGAATGCTAGTTTTTTTTTTTATTGCTTTGCAAAACTAATACTGTTGAGTTCAACAGTGTTTTTTATTATTATTAGATGAATCTTATCGTTATTTGAGGTCCTATCCCCATTAGACGTAAGTGGATTTAATGTCATATACGATTGGATATTTCTTTTCATAGATGTCTTAGGACTTCATGTCGTATACCAATAAGTAGAACTGGTTCTTGCGATTTTAATGGTGCAAGAAACTAATTTTCGAAAAAAGTGGAGCTACTATTGTATACCTCTGAGGAACAGATTTATTTATTAACTCATCATCACTATCATTACAGAAACTTCCTAATTCAATAGTGTGGCCATAATTACAGTTTTATTATTTACCATAACATATTATATAAGTACATACTTACATCGTGGTTTTTGTGACCACACTCAGAGAACAAGTAAATAGATCTATGCCGTCTGCTACGTCATTACAGGTACTCGTCAATAGACATGGCCGTCGCCTTCGCAATACATAATTGGGCACATACAGGTTTATTTCTTTCAATATACCTGGGTTTGAAGTCTTGCCACGCAATAATTAAAAAATATAGGTAGCCAGAGCCAGAGCTATGTTACGTTGATGTTGTTGACAAAGTTTTACAGTGTGATTTCTACTTACAAAAATCAACATTTCAGCAAATAGGTAAAACTATGTTTTGCTCGCAAGGACTAGAATAAAATTGGTTGAATAAATTTACTAATGTAATATTTATTCAACTCATTTTATTTTTATGTATTGAGTACCGTAGCGTTCTACGGTACTTAATTTTTTTATATTATTTAAGGGTTATTTGGAACAAAGCAATTGTAAGATTTGAGTTGACATAAATTCGGATTGTGATCTTCGTCCAAAAAATTGTAAAAGTAAACAAGACCAGAAATAAAATAAAAGCTGTTTGTGGTGTCTTGGTAGAATTTATGTCAACTCAAATCTTACAATTTCTTCATTCCAAATAACCCCCAAAAATCCAAATGCCCCGTTCTAGCGGTATTTTTTTATTTATTCTACCTCTTTAAAATTAACTATCTTTACAGATCTTAGACCTAATTATCTAATTATTAGTATGGATTCTGCAAACATCATCTGCCTAGACTTTTTCCAACTATCTTGGGATCGGCTTCCAGTCTAACCGTATGCAGCTGAATACCAGTATTTTACATGGAGCGACTGCCTATCTGACCTCCACAACCCAGTAACTGGGTAATACGGTAGCCCTCGGTAAGACTGGTTGTCAGAATTTCGGGCTTCTGACGACCCGTAACGACTGTCAAAGATCCACGAATGACAGCCGGGACCAACGGCTTACCGTGCTTTCCGAGGCACGGAGGAGTCTTGGTATGTAAATATGGTCACCCATCCACGCACCAACCGTGGTAAGCGTAGCTTAACCTGATCGATCGACCCGTGCGTCTGTTATTACTTAGCCTTAAGCTCCTCACAGTATGGATTCAACAATATCTAAGTTAAAAATAAAATAGGAAATAGGCACAGAAAAAAAAATGGGTAATTCAAAGATTACCCATTTAAACATCTGTACAATCAACGAAAAAACTCATCAACGGCATTCTCATCCTTATTTTTAACTCAATAGGCATCCTAGTACCTCACTTGTGCCCAACATCTGTTTTTAAAAACAATAAAGGGTTGACAGTTGACAGTCGGTTGTAAATTCTGTCTCGTCGAATCGTCAGAATGGTCAATAAAATTGTCTGGAGTCCTTGACATAGAGACACAGTGCAGACGAGGTTTTATAGTCCATAAACATTTTACTAGCCCGACCTTGGGTAGGGTCTGCAATGAGGTCGTTGCACTCGGCTTTACCGCTATTTTGGTCCCCGGTATTTGGTTATGATTAGGTGGGGACAAATTGTTGGCATTGTTGGGAACAATGTGTTAGTCACGTCTGTTAATGGTACGTATTAAGTTTGCGTTTAATTTGTCGTGCGTGGTCCCATTTTTTAGACAATTTGAAGTAGCGTTCACGCGCTGAAGGAAAATTTGTGCGTCTCCAGATAAAATGTCTGCATACCAATATAGGTTCTTGAGTGCAAGAAAAATTGGAATAAATATATTTCATGTAACACCCAGTGGGCATGTTGTAAACGAATTTATTGCTAACATCCCGTTTGAAGTCGGCTATTTGAAACACTTATTTTTCAATGTAAGAGAGGAACAATTTTTTACCTTCTTTAATGGCAATCCGTTAACTTTTTTACTTGAACGACCAATATATTACCTGCTAGGTGTTTATAAAAAATGTACAGAAGATGCTTTGTTTACATTCCTAAAGAGTACTTTCCTAGAAATTTTAAAAGCGTTTGCGTCAAAATAACGGGCGAGGCGAAACAAAAGTTCTTTGTCGTTTCAATGGAAGGGTTGTTTTTCTTTCTTATGTAATAAAAGGGTTTGAGGAGTGACTTTGTTACCCTTTCTTTGTTTATTGTTCTTTTACGGCGATATATTGCACAAAGTGCCGTTTTGCGCAATATTGTTTGAATTTCCTCGGTTCCTTTGTCCGGCGTTGACCACTAGTCTTTAGAAAGAATTTTAAAAAAGCGTACTTTTGTTGTGAGACTAGAACCCTTTTCAGTGAATATTGAGATTGTTATGAGTGTAATATCGAACGCTATATACGTCTGACGTGACTCCCGTGTTTTAAAATTGTGAACTGTGTTTTAGTTCGGTTTTAAAAATGTGAGCGCTGTTTTCTTTCGATTGAAGCTTATTGGCATGTGAAAATGCAACTCTCCTTAAAGTGATTTCATAGAATGTGCTTCTGTAGTGCCAGGAACTCACACACTGGTAATGTAGTATTGTATTTTAGAAACTATAAGACAATCCTAAAGACCTCTGAAATTGTAAACCACTTAAGTAGGTACTCAGGCAAGTCATTTGATCACAATGTTCTCTTAAACAATTTGAAACAAAAAATCCATAAACATAAAGCAAACGGAACAATATCATCACATCTAAATTTAAAAATCCAATCTCAGCGTGGAATCAGACTCGAGTCCCGACATTCCTTCTTTTTATCCTCCGGAGTTTCTTATCCTACACGACATAAATCGCATCGACCCGTATAACTCTCTGTGACCATTAAAAAGATAAACAACTTAATATAGGTATAATAATAAACAAGACGCAGCCAAGCCGCAGCGACTTAGTTAGATCCCCGTACACACCGTTCATAATTTTATTTATTCACGAAACCGTAAATATCTGTAGGAATAATTCCGAAGGCTCTTTGCGGGGATTAAGGGAGCGATGCGGCCCTGAGAAAATTATATTCGGCCATAACAGTTATCATGCATCACCTGGAGGAAGCTTAATGTGCCTTTTCGCAATCTCGAGGGCGGCGCGAGAGACGCTCGGCGCAAATTACTTTTTCAAAGTATTTACATGTAAATAGAGCTGGTGTTTCGAAGTTTGCGGTGTTGTATGGCGCTTCCGAGTCTGTTGGCTTTACGTATGCTGGGAATTAACGTGCAGATTAGTTTGTTTTTGAACGCTCTTAATGCGTTGGTGCGTGAAATTGTCGAGACAAGATCGATTCGCATTTGTTTTACTCTCGGTCTATCGTGAAAATGTCATAAAATCGCGATCCACGGTAGTCTTGAATATCTAAACTGTACTTATGTCAAACGTAACCGTCGTTTAACCCAAAAATATTCATACCTACATTCATATATGAATAAATCTGTCCCATCCACTCAACATACAGGGTAATTCAAAATTTGCAATTCACCGAAAACTCTTTAAGGTGATATCATTTAAAAAGCACGCCCTATACATAAAGCCTGTATAATTATCATCCATTCTACTTATAAACTTTCATAACGGCCTATACGTCGACTTAACCTCTACTTTCGGGGTTCGGGGGGGTTGGGGACCACCCCGGGGTAAAACCCTCCCTCGCCTTATAATGGGCGTCTAAGAAAAACGGGTGCACGGTTCAGAATAGAAAATGCTCGTTTGGAAATAGCTTCGGTGGAAAGCTAGCGATTTATTTGTGTTACGGGATACGCTCGGAAAATATCCGAGAGCGGATTTTTAATGGCGCCATTGTTTCTATTTTAAACGTGGCGTGCGAATGGAATACTCAAGTTTGAGACGCCTCTTTATTACGTTTGTGTGTAAGGACCTGCAGTTTTTGAATATTGACAAGAAAATGTCTGAAAAAGTGTGAAGATAGTGACTAGGTACACAATTCTTCACACAGATATTGCATGTCATTTAAATATTATACAATTACACTAGCTAACCGGACAGACGTTGTCTTGTTTCTTAGAACTCGATCGCAGCGCTTCCTATCTGGTCCAATTGTGAATCTAAACAATTCTCGAATCTCTTTGAATACACACAAACAATTTCATCAAAATTGGTCCAGCCGTTTAGAAAGAGTTCAGACGCATACCTATACACGCACAGAAGAATTTTATATAAAAGAAGATTTAGGTATCCTGGAATTTGCACTTGTATTCCGTGTTGTTCCGGGTCGGGCTGTTTGTGTATGTGAGTTTAAATGTTTGTAAACGCACTCACGATACAGGAGAAATTACTAATGTGGGAAAAAAAAAAAGTAGACGGCTTTTATTTTCTGGGTATTCAAATTGGATACATTGGATACTATAAAATTTACGCAGGTTCTTTCAATATCATGATCAATTTCATATACCGACGACATCATCGAGAACAAAAAGCGAAGTCACAAAAGTCTAACGTTGCTAAGTGAAAGTGTGTTAGTATATTGTCTAAGTAAAATATTCCTACAAAAATATCATATAACAGAACAAAAACTTATAACTACGTCTTATGCTCATAAATGTCATTAATATGAAAGCTAAGCGCGGGTTCAATGGCGCCTATCTCGCGATTCCACGCGCGCTGCCTTTTTACACCACATTATAAGCCCCAATATTAGCTCAGTATTTCACTTATAATTCGCTTTCTGATGGAGAGGGCGCGCGTGCTCTGTGACGCAGGTGCGCTGCAAATGTGCACAAAGCCTTACTTTCGCTGATTCGTACCAAAAATATAATTGACGTGAAAAAGAATCTCGTTAATTCAACAAAGGATAATGATGTGTTCGTTGTTGAAACTAATCAAGCTATTGTAGTGAAAATGACTATCATTACTCATTAGTAGTCATTATAGTCACTATTATATCTATAAATTGAGCCATTAATTATTTTTAATTGTCTACCTATTTCAAATACAACAACAACGCCGACTTAAATTATTGTTTTGAAAACAACTAAAAATAAAATATTTCCAAAAGATACGTAATCAGTGAGACGTCATTTTTTATCTCCGGAAGAGATAAAAATGTCTAAAAATAATGAACTAATAACATACCCAAAGCTTTCGAGCTAAAGCAAAATATATTAGTAGGCAAGTAACACATCGTTCCGACGGTATAATGAACATGGCTCCCTCTAGCGGGGGCCATTCATCAACCCCCTTACACCCGCACCCCCCAAGCTCCTCCGAACTGAGATCCCCTCAAAAAAGCCCCCTCTCGCCCGCCGCCCGCTTAGAATGTTTCCAATTCATCACGAGACCCCGCCCTGACAACTCTATATGAGAATGCCGCGCGGTCCGAAATACCCGTATCGCCGCCCCTTGTAGCGCAGTAACGAACCCGACCAGGTACTTTTAGACCATGCTGGTCTCAAAGTCCCTGACCGTGTGTAGAAAGGAATGTTTGAAAAAGCGCTCACGGACTTTTAGATAGTCGAGTGTATTTTCTTGTAATATCAACTCGCTTGTATGGCGGCCATTACAAATAAATTTCTCCTTACCTTTATTTTTTAACACAGATTCGATGTTGTTTCGTCGCGATTTATTGTTAGAAATTGTATAGTAGCCATACACGTCAAGAATTTTAATTAACGGAGTACTTACCTACATTTGCGTTTCTATTAAATTTCGATGTTCGTGACTGATTTTTCCTTAGATAATAATTAAGAAATAATTTTTTTATCGGACGTCGACCTAAATTTTTAGGGTTCCGTAGTCAACTAGGAACCCTTATAGTTTCGGAATGTCCTTCTGTCTGTCCGCGGCTTACCTCTGAGACTCTTAGTACTGGAAAGCTGTAATTTGGCATGGTTAGTTGGTTCAGCGATTGCTGCGTGTGAGGAACCTCGGGACCATCAGGCGTGACTGCTGCGTGAGGAGAGCCTTGGGATCTTCACTTCACTGAAGTCTCTTCAACTTCTTAGACTATCATAACATAACATCACGCTTTGTTTCCCCGAAAGGTTAGGCAGAGGTGTACTCATAGTAGGAACACCCACATTTCACCAGCTTTTTTTTTTCATTTAAAATTTTTCTTTGACCAATTATTTATATTAAAAAAAAATATTTATGTTAACTTGCAAATAGTAACGTTACAGTTTGATATTAAACTCGCCGTCAAAGTGGTAAAATTTAAGTTAAGTTCAAAAATAATGCGGGTTTTGTGAAAATCGTTTTTCGGTCCAAATCCATTTGCGTAATATAAAGCTTTAATAAGTGCTAATTTTTGTTAGAGTCAAGTTTACCCCCTGCAAGCTAAATGGTTGTTTTTTGATATGTGAATAAATTCACGGCTGTAGTATATTTAACAAAGTTAAAAGGTCACACAAAAAAGTAGGAGTAATAGTCAACCAACTCACATTTGCAGTTGGGTTGTATAGAAGAACATGTATTTCAACTCAAACTGAAACTCAAAGCATTTATTTCAAATAAACCAATTACAGGTACTTTTGAATTGTCAAGGGGTCGGTCAGTCAGAAAAATGAAGCTAGTTGCCCATTCCAAAGCGTAGTAGGTTCATATGGAGGAGAACGGGTAACAAACTCCACGGACACTCTTTTAAGACAAAACAATGCAACAAAATATTGGTTAGGTACATCACTCATTTTGGAATTATACATTTGAGAACAATGTAGAGAGACGTGCTCGTTAGAAGAACTAGAATATTAAGTTTGTTCTTGGGATAAATTCGTCCCAACTATACGGAACCCTGCATTGTGCGTGGTCCGACACGCACTTGGTCGGTTTTGAAGTTTTCTTTTGTATTTTGACAAAATAAACCAATTCATGTATTTTTCTCGCTAGATGCATTATTGATGTATTTGACTGATTTTTTCGGGAACTGAAACATAATTATATTTACCTACAAGTCTTTTTTATAATTTTTCAGGGTGAGTCTGTTTTCTGATGACACCATACCTGAAATATCAAATCCGTCTGCCAAAGGAAGTAGAAAAATAAAGAAGAAGCAGAAGAGATAAAGAGAAGTTGATAATGATGAAGGAGATGAGATGAAAATGGTGGGGTTGAAGAGTAAGATGACAATGGCATCATAATTCCGGCGAAGACTCACGTCCAACATTGGACATCTACTTATGGACTGAAAGATGGTTCGTGATACTTCTTGTATTTTTATTTAGATACATAATAGCTAGACACGCGCGTCTGGGTGAAATTTCGGCCCCCGACCCTCCGCGTCACATCCCGTTTGCCACTCGCGTTATTACTTCGTTTTCACATAGCGTTCCATCAGACTTTTATTTTTCTTTTTGCCCGGCTCCTTAGGGTAGCAGCGTGATGTTAAATAGGCTATAAGCCCCTTCTCCAGGAATCAGACTATCAAATACATTTACAAACACCATACTGCGATCGCCAACCCGCCTGCCAAGCGTGACGATTATGGCAAACCCCGGGTAATTGGGGGAGGCTTATGTCCAGCAGTGGACGTCTTTCGGTTGAAATTATGATGATGATTCATTCATATAAACATACCTTCCTACCGAGTAAGCTAAGATGAATGAATAAGTATGTGTTGCTATTTATTTTTCCATTTGAAATTTGTTGAACTTTTTTGTTATCATTTTAATTAGCGCCTTAAAACAAATCGTCAATGTTGTAGCTTTGATCAGGTATATTTTTCATTTTAAACTCTCTTTATTAAAGTCAAAGTCAAAAGTCAAATAATTCATACAGTTAATTATTTCAAATATGCACATAAAAGGCACTTTTGAACGTCAAAACAATTTCTAGTTGCCCCTTCCAAAAGGTAGAAATGTATAGAGAAGAATGGGCATACTTACTCTTTTAAAATGTTTACAATATTGTGTATACAAAAATGTGTGTTTTTTTATTATTATATATAAAGACGGTGTAGTACCTGAATAAAATCTGGGACTTGCTTTCTGTCCGAATTCAAAATATCCCTAGTAGCATTTTTTGTTGGCGTTTGGTTGGTCCATTTACCTCCGTAAGTGGCCCAACTGAGTGCCAACAAGAAATGCTACTAGGGATGGTTTAATTAGGATCTTACTTCCTACATATATTATATGCAGTTCAAGTTAGCAGTTCTTTTAAACTAAAAATCTTTACTTAAATACGATTTGACTTGCTTTTCAAGAGTTAGTTATAAAACAAAAGAAAAATATAAGATAAGATCATTTATTTGTCCAAAACATGAGTAGACACACACATGGCATACAAAATGTTACATTAAATTCTATCACAGTCATGTTTTGCCTCAACGGCGTACAAATATTAATAAATAAACTTACATCAAATAATTATAAATGTATCCATTATCCAAATCAGTTAACAATACAAATTAGATCTTAAAATGTTTAATGTACTACGGCAAAGTGTCATCAACTCACCACAGAAATATATCTCTCTATAAAGTCTCTTTACACAAAAAATACAAAGTAGCATTTAATTATTTGATAATAATTTATCTTTTTTTATTAGCCGACATTACTGCTGGCCAAAGTATTTTTCTATTGAACATTGTTTAATTTTTCGTGTTGTTATATAAAATTACACTTTTGTAAGCCTTTAACATACCTCCAATATACTTCAATATAAACCAATATATATGCTAGGTCAGGCAGAGCGCTCGACAGTATCAGTTTAATTGCTTGGCACATTAAACGCGTATAAATTAGTATTCATTGCCGGCCATTGAGCTCCACTATGTAGTACATATACTTGTATACTATCTATTGTTTAGATAATTATAGGGCAGAATATTCATTGGGATGATTTGGTGACGTGTTTGTTTTCAATATCTAAATAGGTTAGGCTTATTTATAAATTCACTACGACATTTTATAGGTAATTTTTTTTTAAATGACATAAATCAATAAAAATCATAATCAATAACAATAATAATTTTATATCGGACAGCTAAAAGATCCATAAATTGTTAGTACCTAACAGGTTTGCACTTAAAATACTATTGTTTTTTTAAACTAAAATCTATTGAATTAAAAGGAACAATTAGACCCCAGAATCTATGGTACAAGTCTCTGCACAAATTGCTTTATTATGACGGAGGAAGTATCTGCCACCATTAGCCATCACAATGATATCGTCTGCCTCTTATTTGGCTCCTGAGCCGATTAAGAGGCAGTTAAAAGCAAAAGGTGGAGTGGAGTTAAAGCAGAAGGTGTAAAAAAAAACGTTTTTTTTTGCGGATACTGCTTTTTAGTGTGGGTTTCCACACTAAAAAGCAGTTTGCTATAAGATGGGTACTAACATGATTTTGAAGCAATATTATTTCTAGTTTCAAAAGCATTCTGAAGGATTTTATATTTTAATTACCATCACAGAATCAGATTTAGCAAACACCTTGACATACAACACAGAGTTAATAATTAAAACTGGATTACTATTGTCTAAATTCAACATCATACACACCTAATCTACCTATATTATTGCCAGTTAACTTCACATTAAATAACAAGATCATTAAACTTTACCTAGGTTCTAATCCACGATAACTTATGTTCTAAAAATAATTGCAGTAACAAAGAGACTTTCAGGATAGAAAACAAAAGAAAATCTGTAATATTCACAAACGTAAAATTGCGCAGAATCATCCCAGCGCTGATTCGTTTTCTCCTCTGGTCAATCGTTATTTCTCCTGACACTGTTTATTTTGTTTATATGTGTATGTATCTACATATTAGTATATTTATTTTTCCAATTATCTATCCCTTATGCTGCACTTGCCATGTTTTGTCTTTGCATTATTCTAAGGTTGACTGGTAGGAAATGCCTCAGTTTTCATACAGTATTTTTTTTTTACTTGTGCGTAAAGTTTTAATAAATGAATAAAATAATAATAATAATAATAAATTTATTTATTTCAAATAAGTTACAGACGAAGAAACAAAAAACATATGTTGTTGTTATGGTTACAATTAGGTACAAGATGGATTACAACTGGTTGGCATAAGATTAAAGACAGGTAATTACATAGTTATGCTGTAACGACATGACTTTACATGAATTGGGTGAGCCCTGCCTCTTAAACTAGGATGACCTGTATCTTAAGAGACAGTGATCAGCTATAAGGTATATTATAAAATAAACAAAACTTGTGAAGTATGTCAGTTGCCATGTATGTATATTATATCTTACTTTTGTATGTATCTTGCATAAATACTCGTATAGTATGTATTTTTCCTAAACATATATTTATGGTAAAAAAAGGGGGGAGAAAAGCGTGCAACTTAAGAATGTAGGAGAATGTGAGTGAATGTATGTAACTGCACACCTATGTGTATATGGAGAGTGTGTAAATATTATTTGGTGCAATTTAAAGCTGATACTACGCTACACTCGAGTGAATTTTCACTTTTGTTTCATTCTACATTCACACGACACCGACAGAATTATATACGGTGTATCTATTCGTATACGAAATATTTTAAGTGAAACATCTATAGGTATAGGTGGTAAAATCGCCCTGGCTGGAGGAAAGTTTCGTTAGGAGCTTAAGGCAACCACAGGATATTCCGGTTAAAGAGTCAACCTCTCATGGTTAATTCTGATATGCCATAGTAAAAAAAAAATATCAAGTGTTTTATATTTTTAGATAATTATTATAATTTTAAAATTGCTTGAGACATTTTGCAAAAAGTCCTTTACTTACTTTTATTTTTTATTCTTTGAATTACCCACCCGGACGCGGTGACAGTGGCGGCACGAGCGCGGTGCCTTTTGATAATTAATCATCATATCAAGTAATTGTAAATTATTTAATTCTTTAAATAATATAATAATATTTAAAAAAAAAACCTTTCCGTGGCTTCTTTACCTCCTGTAGGTGTATCTCTTCAAATATTTCGTGTCTGAATAGATACATCCTGTATATTATTCATCGGCGAGTGTAAAAGTGCCGAAATCCAGCATCGTTGGATGGGTTCACTGATTAACTCATTTTTCACTTTTGGTTAATTTAGTGTGAAATGAAAGACAAAAGTTAACAGAAAGTGTAGCGTTTGATATCTGCTTCAGAGCCGACGGGAAACGATCGAATGCACCTACTTACAGTAAAACTTTGTCACAGCATGTGAATTTAATGGAGAATTTGTAGAATTGGGAGTAGCCGTCTTATGTGTTAAATATACATGGTTTTTGGTAAAATACTAACAAACATCCTTGCAGTACTATATAACTAACATAAACTTTTTTGGACGAGGCTAGAACTCTGTACAACATAATTATATTACAATCATATTAATAATCATATTTTTAAATTCAAAATTTGGCTATGATGGAGTGACATAGTCAGTATACTCAGTATTGTGACAAAGCTCCTTAATAAAGAATAAAAAAAAAAACAAAAACATTTTATACAACAATTTTTGTTCTATGAAAAATACATTTACCTAAATCAAACCTTCAAGTTTCGTTGCTCTATACATTTAGAGCGTTTCTGGCTTTTACTTTGACCAGAGGCTAAGCATTGCCATACAACGTGGCAATGTTGCCGACTGGTAATGTACCCAAGAGACTTTTTGGGTACATTATCAGTCAACAGCGATGCGGAGACATTTTTTGACGCCATATTTTAGTTTATTTATCTACAAATGCTCTGCTATAAATCCTCTATAAAAAATTCTGAATCAGTTAGCTTATTGCCAACATTAAAACAACCGGTGTCATAGTAACCATAATATCATCCAAACGAGTGTTATAATGTTGTACTAAATTTCATTATGCAACTCCTTTGCGTTTTCGATCCCTTCCTTACTCATCAAACAGCCAAATTTATGAATTTCAAAAAAAAAACTGAAGTTGAAATGCTCAGGGCTGCTGCGTAATTTTAGAAATGATTTATGTCTTAATGAAAGTTCTGAATTAAGTCTATTGAATACAAGTTAGACCTTCATTAAGTATTAAGCTGGATGTACGGATGATTTTTTTATTTTAATAACCTACACTGACACAAAGTCGTGATAATATGAAAATATTCTAGGTAGTGACGTAGATAAGTAATACGAGGCACAGATTGTTCGCCGTGCCTTGGAGTCGAACCGTCGGCGTCGGCGTCGGCGTCGCTCGAGCCCAGTCTCCTGGCCCTCGCACACTGTCTGCGCTCAACGCTCTCTTGGACGCTAAGCCTTACTGTGATATATTCGCTGATGAATGGAAGAAGATCTTGTCAGTATGTCTGGAGTATTGTGAGATGAGCGTATGACTGTCGTGTAGTTGTATAATTTGTTATTATCCTTAAATAATGTGTTTAAGTGTCTTTGTTAACTAATGTAATTGGCCTTGGCCGTTTTATGTTAGATAAATAAATAAATAAATAAATAACACACACGTAAGTTATATCCTGATTATAATTATGTTAATTATTCGTTTCTGTGATTAAAAATAAAATAATTATTATTAATCACAGATTCTTAGCATAATAATAGCATAATCAGCTAAAAATGTTCCCACTGCTGGGACACACTTCGAGAGGGAGTGGGCTATAATCTACCCCACACGAGCCCAGTGCGGGTTGGTAGATGTCACATTTCTTCGATATTTTTTTTAGTTCTAGGACATGCCGGTTTCCTCAATATGTGCACTCGAACAAACGACCTACAACTCGTAAGTTAGGCCGTTACCAGTCGGTCACCGCTACTCCCAACCACAGCTTCTCATGAAACGAAATAAAATATATAGACAATTCATTTAACAACCAACAACCACTAACAATAAGCATTAACAAATAAAAGAAACCGTCTACCAAAATCATCATCAACAAAACGCTTCAAATGTCAAAGAAAGTAGCAGTTTGTTCTCAACAACGAACGTTATAGTTCATAAAATGTAATCTTTTACTCCAATCTTATATTAACACGCAATAAACAAGCCATCAAATCAAACATTGAGACGATTCTATTCTATAAACGAATGAAATATACTATATTATTAGTATATGCGCCTTTCGGTAACTATTTACATAATAAAAAACGTGAAGTGTAGGTGTAACAACGTTTTTATATCGCTACAAACGGGTTTGGAGTCTATTTCGAATGGCGTGCGCCTATTTAGTTCAGAAATAAAACGGGCCATTACAAATCGTTTCCAAAACACTTTCAGTAATGAGTACGATCGTAAGTTCAACCAGTAAATTACACAAATGCTATCTCCGATTGTTTGGTGCAAAGGGTGAGACGTAGAGGGCAGATTGGGGAGCGGAGCGGGTGCAAATGTTCTACAGTTGTTTTAGTGCTCTTTAATAGTAGTTTTGGGCTCACGGGGTTAACTTATACCTTTAGTCAATTACTTATACAACTTTTGGATACCTACAATATGTGTATGTATGATTTATTTAGTTGTTACGTTTGTATCAATACACTACTAACTCCATCTCTTAGATTTGACAGAGAGATAACGTACCTATTATAAAACAAATACAAAGAATTTCAGTGAAATAAACAGATCTGCAGGTTGACTGTGGTTATCTTATTTATTTTTAGTAATTTAAGCATTATTATTATTATTATATAATTATTATTTTTGGTGGCTTACCAAACTTTTAATGGCAAAAATCGTCGTACATGATTTTATAACTGATGGACAAATTGATTGATAACTAGGTAGAAATCGTTTTTTTTTTTTTTTCTTCTACTTTTTTTATGACTATTGAATATAATCCTCAAGAAAATTATCGAATGATAAAAATTATGTAGTACCTACCTTATTAAACTCTATGCAAATATTGTAATTAAGACATCTTTGGAATCGCTATTCTCTTAAATCTTACACCAAGATGCAAGAACAGCACCAGTGCGGGACTAGTTTATTCGCAATAAAGAAAGTGGAATCCCGGGTTGCTCTCCAATTACCGGGATATACGCGGCAATCCCGGTGACGTGTGGCCTAGTCCCGGGTACGGCCCGGCAATTATACATATTGCCAGCATTGCCGACCCCGTTCCAATATATCGTAAACGTGGCACGACTTGAAAAACTATGGATTTGTTTTTATTAGTGGTTTTATATATCTACCTAGCCATTGCCTTTGAGATAGGTGTAGCTATATTTTAGAAAGTTTTCTTGAACATTCAAAAAGCTCTAGTTTTTCTGACTTTTACATAAGGTTGCTTGGCATTATATTTTTCAGTATTTTTTTTGTATTTTTTTTTTTATCGAACCAAGAAATATTATGCAGCTTATTATTTATTTCATAAGGAAAAGTTGTACAATATCTGACAAGGTTACAAGACAAGGATAAAACGTGAGTATTATACCTATTGAACGATACATTTAAATATGATTTAATTCTTTGAATAACGGCACCTGTCATAGTGACAGATAAGTTACTAATCTAATCTTGATTTAGAGTCAGTTTTCCTAATCAAAAACATTTTAAATTAATTGCTATAATAAATTCACGTGGTTTGCCATTTTAATCTTTTAACCATTATATTAATTTAAGTTGCAGAACTTCCACTTTATGCCCTTTGATCTTTATTTACACAGTTATCTAAAATATTACAAAAGAGAACGAAGCAAAATTTTCATAGTTGACCTTTTCGTTCACAATTTTCGTTTTCAGATTTACATAGAACAATTCAGCGTATTATTAGATTATACCGAAACCGAATGAAAATCAATCTATTCTCGCCCACAAATGTCTTCAGGGCAATACCGATAGTCGTTTATTTCCCGGATCGTCTTTCCGTACGCACGGGCTCTTAACCCCCCGGCGGCGATGCGGGCCTGCTAGGCCCCGGACTGTACCCGCGGGACGCATACACTAGTTTTTCCAAGCATATCTTATTGCTCTTTTGTTGATACCCAGGGCCGTTAGTTTCATCGCCCGGGGTTCACGGGCCGAGTCCCGGTATCGCGGGATTTTGTCACTCAGATGTAAGGAGAATGTGGAATTATGTAATTTTAGAATGTAATTTCCTGAAATAGAGCTTATTTTTGGCAGTAAGTCTCTGACCGTTCTTAACGGAATTAAAGTTAGCAATTTAAACAACATTTGCAAACAACAAAATGAATGAATGGACATTTTCATAAATTAACAATAACTTTCTTGAAGCTCCAGATCAGCATTAAAACAATTCTGCGCCATTCCGCCTGAGAGGAAGATTTGGAAAGGATTAAAACATGCAAATCAAACAAGTACTCCTATTCCGACATTAGGGATGGCCCCTACGAAATGCGACCCTTCCCGTCTTATTTATTCATCTGAGTTGGAAAAAAAAAATTGTTTTGTTTACTCCCCATTCCGCGGGGGAGGTCAGAAATACGCTCCAAAAGCAAGTCTGCCGATTTATTATGTAACACAAGGAGATATTTTTGCTTGTTTTTGTTACTATAAATCTAATAACGTTATGAAATGGTGCCTAGTTCGCGAAACTTTGTTCTTGTGTTCCATATTTTAAGGGTAACAAAATGTTATGTGAAGAAAAAATTTACCATTTTGTGCCCGATGAAGCATAATGTTGGAGCCGTTTTGATTACCCGAGAATGTTTGCTAAAGTGGTTTAAAATATTCAAAACTACTATAACGTAACGAGGTAACAATTGTATTAAAGTGCCAACTCGTACAGTTTTATTGAGAGTCATGATGAAATTAATTGTGTTAATTACTAGTCCATATACAGGCATAACACGTACTGTTAGCGGTGAAATTATGTATAAAAGTAAATATTAAATAGCTGTGTTGTTTATTTTACTACGTGGACATTTAATGGGTTGAGTTCCCGTCGGTAAACATGGATTTAACTCACCCTGTTATCTCTACTTTTATACTTAGAATGTAAATGCTGAAAGAATAATACTTTAGCTGGAACAGATATTTATCGGGTATTTGTGGAACTATTTCAGTTGCCCTGAAGGAAACGAAAAGACGATTTATGTTTTAGTACCGATATCATTTTTGGAAGTTGCTTTAGGGAACTATTAGAAACCGGCCAAGTGCATGTCGGACCACGCACAATGAAGGGTTCCGTAGAAATAAATAAATAAGGAAAGGAAATAAAAATTGTTTATTGTGCACAAACAAAATGCACATTACAAAAAATAAAATACATAGCTAAAAGCCTCGTATTCAAGCAAAAAAAGTAGTTGTAGTTTAGTTGTAGTAGTTGTGTTCGTAGTTGGGATGAATTAATCTCACGAACAAACTTAACATTGTAGTTGAAAAATATGTTCTCCCATACATTCTAACTGCAAATGTAAGTTTGTACACTTAATATTGAGATATTTACAATTTTATTTTAGGACCATAGTCTTCTTATAGGTTTTTCTGGAATCTGTAAGTATAAAAAGAACTTTCTGTATTTTTTTCAAAAATGTAGGTTCTGTGGTTTCGGAGATAAGAGTGGATGGTAAATTTTTATCTATTTTCTTAAAATATTTTAAAATTTTTTAGTATAACATTATTTAAAAATGTATATTAGACCCTCACAGTACGCTCTTTTATTTATTGTGTCAAACGCTGAAGTTTGTAAAACTTTTTTAATTTGTCCCCCAAAAGACGTGATGGGGTCACGTCTTTTGGGGGACAAATTAAAAAAGTTATTCGATATTTATTTACTTACTTTACACGTCTGTGTTTGGGTCGCAGAAATTCATAGTACCTATACTAAATTTCAACTTAATCGGTCCACTATACCCAAAGTCTCTAATTCAGATAATTTATGTAAACAAATTAATGTCAAGAAATGTCACTGTCAAAATGACAGGACAGTGGTGCGAAACATTTTATCATATTTTTTTTTTTTGTAAATAATTATCTATGAAATTAAAGTGAATTAATTATAAGAACTATGCAAACAAAATACCGTTGCCAAACAATGTTTTATGTAGTGTGTTGGAGGCACGGCCTATGATCGTCATAATCAGCCCTTTTAAGTCCACTGCTAGACGTAGGCATCCCAACATCGATTTCCACTCGAAACAGTTTACAGCCGTTTTCATCCAAAATGTGGCTAGATATGCTACATACAATATGAATCTATGAATGAGACAAGTGTAAGTATTGTTGAAGATGTAAAAAATGTGAAAATGTTTGGATCTCCTTCATTGTTACCACTATCATAAAATATTTTATACCATAAAATCTGCCTTTTTTAATAACTTTGTTTAAAACCGAAAATTTATAAAAATTATTACGGTATGATTATTTTATAATTATTTTTTTCTTAAATTCAGTACTTAAAAGAAAATGAATCCTTTTTTTTCGCCATTTTATGTGAATTACCATTACGAAGATAATTTTTTGATATGTTATCCCCTTTGTTTACATAAATGATCCGAATTTGAGACTTTGGGTATAGATTCGGAGCAAATTGGCTATGACAGACAAACAGACAGACATACGAGTAATCCTACAAGGGTTCCGTTTTTTCATTCAGACGTATAGAACCCCAAAAATAGTTCAAGTTTTTTAAATCCTTATCATATGGATTGAATTCAAAGTTTATTTTTGAATTATAAAATAAAATAAAGGATTATTTTCAATCTTTTCGAGTTCCCGAAGTAAATCCTAGTATGCGGCACAGCGAGATAAAACGGCACCCTCAGCTTATCCAAACTCCGGCTTTCGTCTCCAATGCTATCTTCCTCGCACCGGTTCCCAACATACTCAAAAATAAAACCACCCAACTTACGTAACAAAACAGAGGTACAAAATCTGAAACAACACCTATTGTTACTATTCTAATATAAAATTAAATTCCGAGCCGTTCATTCCTCGTAAGAAACGTTTCCTATTTAATTTTCTTTGAAAGAACATTTTTGAGCGTCGCTGGGTTCTTTTATTCCACCCCAACGCTACCCTTTTTAAGGGGATTTCTTTATGTTGTGAGAGCTCATTCATAGCGTCCATCAAGACGATTCCAAGCATCGTTACGGTCTCGGCAAATGTACCGAAATCATCGCTTCACTGCTGAACGTCGGTCGGTGCGGCGTACGGACATATTGTACCTACCTATCTAACCTAGTAGATATTGTAATCAGTAGATAGTAGGGTATATTTGATTCAATTTGGACTTTCGGTTCCGGAATGAAATCACTGAGTAACTTGTACGGGATGTTTGTACGACGCGGGTTGATTTTGTGCGAATTCTTTTTGTTAGTTCCAAAGGAAATATGTTTGAGTTTTGTTATTTCTAGTTTGTTGGTGAACTTTATTTGTGTCATCGTAGCAGTTCGAAGCTAATAATATAGGGTACCGTACAACTGAAACTTCTTTCAGTTCTTACACGACATCAAATAACTTAGTTCTATTTTTACAACAAAGAGCATTGTTACTAACACTTAAATATAATATCAAAGTTATGCAAAAGACATTGCATATCTAAGAACGCAAAGCTAACATTATAAAAGTGCAAAAGCGTGCATCAGAAAGCTTTTTAATAATTTAAATACGAATATTCCGAGTCGCAAAGTATAAATGTTCCGACAGAGCTTGTGGACATTTTGCGGTTAGAAATTTTGTTTTAATAAAGGCCCTATTGCGGCCACCGCAGCCGTCGCAACGTTGATATTACAGACGACGAACACCCACTAATGTCCTCTTTTCATATTACGCTGAAGCATTATTATGTGCTTAGGGTTGACAATCTCTGGCTTATGCCGTGTCTGAGATCAAAGTAAGGAATTATGGTTGAGTAGAATACTTGAGCTTGTTTAAACATTGAGGATTTCGTATTTTTCCACAGTAATTCAGCTTTAGTGATTTTGTTGCGTTTAAATTTTCTTAGATTCTTACAGTTCTTACGCCATATTAGTTATTTGAAAGTCCACTTAATTAAGACCTTTCAAACCCATTACGGTAACAACATTAACTGCAACCGCACATACCGAAACATGGAGTCAACCCTCGTAAATGAGGCGTGCAAACAAAATAATGTAGTGTAGGTCCGTAGGTCCCAATGACCGCCGCGCGTTATGCCCGTAGAGAATGGCAATTAAGATTGGCGACTCCCTACGTAGTTAATCCGAAAATACGTGCGCTGGGTGTTTATTGACTGCCGTCGGCATTTGCAGGTTGGTTTGTTTTGAAGAGAAAAATGAGGGTTCATATTGTTTAGACAATGAAAATGGCAAGGTAGCCCCTACGCATTAAACGAACATTATTATTATTTATTGTGCTTTGACCCTGTTCCATAAGCATGGGAAATATCTGCACTGTATATCCAGCTTTTAATAGCTTTGTTAATAAGATCTTTCATTATATCTTCCTTAAAGTGTAACAGCAATTACAAATGCTAATCGCCCTTAAAGATCTTAATCCTAACGCGACTTGCTTAATCAACTTCAAATAGCTAAAGATTCTTAAATGGGAAAAAAACTTCAAGAAGTAATTACCTATTTAAAAAGTTAACAAGTAGAACTCAGTTGAAATCGTGAGTACCTAATAAAGGGCATAGAGTAGAGGCTCCGGTCCGGCACGTCGGCTTTATGGACCGTTAGTGCTACTGAAATCAATAAAAGTACCGGAATATACCGCACATGCGCGTTCGAGACACCCACTGCCACTGACTCAGCTACATTCATTTTATAGCCACTTGTATTTGTGTCTATGGCCATTTTGTACTCTTTACTGTTGACGGAGTAAAAAAGAAGGGAAAAATTAATTGGCGCGGGTCGTAAATACCGTCAGTGGTGGCGTGGGGTTGACTTTTGTTGGATAATTGAATGTTTTAATAACTTTTATGTGCATGTTTTTGTCCTTTTATCTTCAGTATGTATAGCTGAAGATAGAAACGTAGTGCTTACCAAAATGAGGTACAAGAGTCGATTACGTACAAGAACATTACAGTATCCTCGATAAACCATCATGAAAAGTTAATGGCTTTCGGCAGTTAGTCCATGTTAGTTTTGGGGACGGTGTTATGGGACTATAGATCACCATAACCCTCTTGGTTATAAACACATCTCTAACACTTCTTTCTAAACTTGACACCATTGTAGGTTAAGAGTAAACGAAGGGATTCTAATGTAA
The DNA here is from genome assembly GCA_947523025.1 of Dryobota labecula. Lineage (NCBI taxonomy): Eukaryota > Metazoa > Arthropoda > Insecta > Lepidoptera > Noctuidae > Dryobota > Dryobota labecula. The sequence continues at coordinate 16,600,307 of OX383293.1, read as the reverse complement.
AAAGAATGTCTGAAATTACGATTTACAAGAAAATACAATCTCGGTGAATTTATTTTCTTAAGGAGACACGTGTACCATACGTACTGTGACTGTCACTTCGTTATTATTAATAACTGTCCATAAGAGGCTGTACCTATAATGTATTCCTAATAAATATAAAATGCCACATTACAAATCAAGGGAATTTAGTATTTATTTTTCAAGCAACAAGGTCCACCCGGTAGGCAAATGTAAGTTAGTATTGGAAAATTATTTGGAGAATCTTTTTATTTATTGCACGGATAGAACGACCGGTAAGCAAGAATAGATGGGGATTCAAGCTGTGACTAATGGAAGCTGCTTTCATACAATCTTGTATAAGTTAACATTAGTTTGAATTTATCGCACAATGAAGATATCTCAGCTCCGCCCACCGAAACCGATTAATTGGGTGTTTTATCTTATAAAAACTTCGATGTTCGAAATATACTGATCAAATAATTTATTATTATACATTTCGATGAACTTTACATGTTAATAAAGATGTTTTCTTCCATTTTTAGACCCCAGCCGTAATAATTATAAATTAGTCGAACGCTTTTAAAATGAGTTTAATAACACTACCGCATAAAATCCTTTCACTAAAACATATCAGTCGCCGTAACGAGATGTATAAATCACAGCTGTGGGAAAATTTACGAACTTACCGATTTACAACGAACATTTTACGAGACTTTTATGAACTGTCCGACCATCAAATACGTTTTATTATTAAATCACTATTCGTTAACAATTTCCCGGGCATCAGCCATCAACGACAAAGCTGATATGGCTTTTAACGGCACGACAATTAATTAAAAAAGCATAAACGCCACTTTTATACACAGAAAGCCTATAAAGACTAACTTTTATGCGTCGTAAACGCGATTGCCTGACCCTGACGACTTCGATACCGCGGCTTTTGAGGGGTTCTCTGATGTGTACGAAGGATCTCAGGAATGTAAACACCGGAAATGTTATTTGAGATGAAAATGTTTTATTTAGAGACAACCATTAAATGGTTGATGATTTTTATATGAAGTTGTATAGGAATTTAATGACATTTAAAGTGGTTTTGATTGAGACAAAACAATGTAGGTCTGTGTGTAAAAAAAGTAATTTACATAGTCCAATATTATGGAATGCTAAAATGATCTACGCGCAAATATTTTAATAATTTAACTTGACCCGAATCCCCGCCGATTTCAGACTCCATTAATAAGAAATACAAGGCGATAAAAAAAGGATTCTTTACGTATTCAATAGCGACACAAGCCTGCTAGTTTCTAAGGAATCGTGTCTATGAAAGAAGGACACGTCGGCCAGACTATAACATTAAATCACGAAGGTACTAAGAAGAGCACAAACATCGCATAAAAGCTATTCCGATCAAAAGCTGAATGTCTCAGGAGGCGAATAAAAGAGATTTATCTGCCTCCCCAAAGGAAACTCCGAATGAAAATTGTGAGATTTTTTAAATAAACCATTAGAGAAAAAGTTCCGGGCCATTTGAAGCGGTTTATTGTGCCACTGTTGGGCGCCATTGTTGACTGCAACGTAGCGACTGATACCGAGATGTAGATGGAGCAGAAGTGGCTTGAGAGGTGTTATGTAATTGATCATAATACTAGTTACGAGTGTTTTTATGCAAATGTCAGGGCTTTTTGGGTTGGAATTGGGAGACAGCAAACAGTTGCTTACATCAAACGATTTATGTGAGGCGATTTTTTCATAAAACCCCAATGATTATTTTCCCTTTATGATCATGCTGCCTAGAAATCAAAACGTCTATGCCAAGTATTGCTTAAACCTTATATTGAATAGGAAGCACAATGCCTACCTTGCAATATGTCTGTACAGTATTTGAACTAAACCTTATTCTGACTCTGAACCAAAATGCCTACCTTGCAATATGTCTATTATTTTAGGAGAAGAAAGGGAGTACCGTTTCTGGTCACAGTTCTAACCTAACCTAACCTACAGTTCAGAGGCCCTAGTGTAAGTTTATTTTAACCATCTCGACTACTTAGAAATTATTGCATTTTAGTTATTTTGATCTCTAGGCGATTTACAGCTTAGGCAATTTGCTGTGTTAATATAAATTTTAGGCATTTTGCTTCGTAGACGAATTGAAAGTTAGACACTCTGATCATAAAGTTTATTTTCGACCGTCAACCTAAGTATTTTGCCTTTGTGGAGCGAAATCGAATTTAAGGTAACTTAGGAAGCAGACTGCTTATTAAAAGTTTTTTCTGAAAATGTGAAAACTGTAAAATGATGTGTACGTATTTTTTTAGTGTTCCGTACCTCAAAAGGAAAAACGGAACCCTTATAGGATCACTTCGTTGTCCGTCTGTCTGTCTGTCAGTCTGTTAAGACCCTTTTTCTCAGAAACGCGTGGAGATATCAAGTTGAAATTAATATCAAATACGAAGGTTTATGCTCTCTTGGAGCTTTAAAAAAATCAAGTTTCTAAGTCACTGCAATAAAAAGATACAGCCATTTATGTGACATTTGTGCGATATTCGCAAGTAAATTACAACCGATAGGGTACTTTCTGTTGACCTAGAATTTGAAATTAATGAAATTTAGCAAGAAGCAAAGTCTCACAGCACAAGTAAAGGAAAAAGTTAGAAAATTGTTAATTTGTGGTTTTATCACATTAAAAAATCATTTTTGCGTTTACAAACTAAAATTTGCAGTTGGAGAGTTGGCCGTTACGTATATCGATGTATGGGAGAACATTTTTTCAACTACAAAATTAAGGTTTGTAGGAACCCTCGGTGCGCGAGTCAGACTCGCACTTTCCCGGTTTTTTTTTTGTGAGTATTCTATCCAGTCAATTAATTCAATTTATACGATGTGTCATAAAATGTTTAATTACTTAATAACGTGACTGCGCTATGTAATTTGACGTTTTAAGTAATTTATGGCTTTGATAATCGTGCAACACGCTTTCAACAAGGGAAAACAACGCTAATGAAGAAAATTTGGTTTATAAAATTAATTAATATCAACCAGGGTTCGAAAAAATCCGATTTTTATAATAAATATAAAAAATCCGATTTTTTTATATATATCGGATATATATCCAGGCCAAGAAAAAGAATCGAATTTCATTTTGTAAGGGGATTAAACACTTAAACATGTGAAAGGAATTTGTAAAATAATATAAGTGTCAAATCACCACATTTTTAATTTAAAAAAAGTAACAAAAGAATTTGTGTTTCTTTGAGAAATAATTTTTTAATGAAAATTTAAAAAAAACAAGTAGGTACATATTATTATAATAATCTTCATTTGTTTGTGAGATAAATCAACTAACTTTAATAATAATTTGTAATCATAAAAAAATTAAAAAGTAAATTATTCTGAATTGTAGTGTTTCGTTACGTGTTGCCAGGGTAAACATTAATTTCCAAAAATTTTAGTTCAGAAACAGGAAAAAATAAATTGATATATATTAAGATAACAATCAATTGATGTATATATCGTGATATATATCATGATATATATCCGCTGATATATATCGGCGAAGCCTGATTTCAACATATTTTAAGCGGAGCACCAATATCCATTCTACACATAAATTAGAGTATATCATTTTTCCTACCATTTAATAAAAATACGTGTTTGTAATATAAACTTAAAAGTCACAAAAAAAGTTGTTTATATAATAGAACTAGTTGCTGCCCGCGGCTTCTTTCGCGTGGCTTTTTCTAGAATAAAAGCAGCCTTAGTTACTCCTTCTAACATCAGCTATCTGTACCGTCAAAACGTTTCGGAGATTAACCGGAATAAACAAACAGACAGACAAAATAATAAAATAGTTTTTTTTTTTTATATTGTCCCACACTATGAATTTCTCCTGTATCGTGGGTGCGTTTACAACATTTAAACTCACATACGCTTACAGCCAGACCCGGAACAACTACTTATAGGTAATACAAATATTTGTTCGCAACACGCAGTGCAGCAGTCAATCGCTTAACCACTGCGCCAACCGTGCCGTCCACCGTACCGTTGTTTGTTTGTTATAAGTGCCGTGCTTATATACTTTCATATGCATTTAGTGAAAAGCTGTTATTTTGACATTATAAACAGACACTTCAATTTTATTTATTTTATGTATGTGGTGCAGGAATGAAATTATCCGGAAGAGAACCGGAGTTACCGACATAGCTTGCAGAGTAAGCAAGCTGAAGTGGCAGTGGGCTGGCCATGTTTGTCGAAGGACCGATGGCCGGTGGAGCAGACGAGTCCTGGAGTAGAGACCGCGTATCGGCAAGCGTAGTGTGGGACGCCCCCCAGCTAGATGGACCGACGACCTCAAAAAGGTGGCTGGGATAGACTGGATGCGGGAGGCGGAGGACAGGGTGTTGTGGCGCAGCATGGGAGAGGCCTATGTTCAGCAGTGGACTGCGATAAGCTGAGTTTATTGATGCAGATGTATACATAAAATTATTTTTCAGAAGTCGTACGTTCTAGGCTGCCACTAACACTTTTGTAGCAAATCTGTAAGCTCATCTAGTATCTACAACTCCATACATCTTGGTATTTGACTCTAGTCGAGATTTGGCTCCAATTTATGTCTCTAAAATGGAGTGTTTGCAACCATCAATTTTTATATCCAACCGCATCCTTTGATCTCTTACACGATAATTAAAACGCTATATAAGAAAATTGTAAAACAGATAAAAATTGTATATTAAAAAGTTAACACTTCTAATTTACGGAACACTTTCTATGAAAATGTGTGTTGTTATTATATTTTTACTGTTTCGTAGGTATGAAATATTCGATTGTACCGACTGTATATATTACTACACGACTACGACGACTGTATACGACTGTATATGTGTACTATATTTAAATGTTGGCCTATAGTGTTATAATGAAGTGATAAATATGAATAGGTACTGAAGGGTACAGCTATGTGTTATTCACCTTTTCCTATTATGGCGACTTTTAGTAGGCTCTTTACCATTGTTATATTGTTTGTTAGTAGTTCTATTAATTTTATGAGTTTTGTTATTGTATGTTAACTAGAGGATAGAAGGCTAATATGATTTAATTAACTCTTGTTTTTAAACACAGTAATGCTACAACATATCTACCGCATAGCTTCCTTTTCATACTCATATATATCATATTCATTTACTTATTGTTTGTGAAAAGTCAGTTCTTACAATTAGCATTATTGTATCACTGTAACATACCCACGGGGTGTACAATATTTATATGTATCTCAATATTATTGGCTATGTTAAAAATATTAAAAAAATACAATTACACGCTTAATTGTTGGTGGTAATAATATAATAATAATTAATAATAATAAAATAATATAATATAATAAATATCATATAATCCATTGCATTGGTTGTTTTAGTCAACCTAACTTTATATTCATTAATAGACATCATTATTACGGTCATGCAATTTACATTAAATAAGTCAAAAAAATAAGTTTAACATGTCAAGTTTTAGTCAACCTCATAGTACATTCATTATTAGATATAATTATTACATCGCACTCGCCTCCACAGAGTAGGCAACTCATTCATGGGTCAATGTATACGCTTTTACAACAAACTTCCCATTGAAATTCGAAACTTACCCTTTAAACGATTTAAAAGCTGTATTAAAACCAAACTTTGCAAAAAAGGGTACTATAACATTTCTGATTATTTAGAAGACAAAAAAGCTTGGGATTGAACTGTTCGCTCTGCTTAAAGCCGTTTGATTAAACCGTAAAACTTGACATTTTAATAATTATACAACGTTTTATATACATACCTAATTATTGACATTATTAAATATTATATACAAAATGACATGAATATTTACTTTGAAAAGTATTACATATATTACTTTAATTATTGTGAATGTGAGCACTATGTGGGTCATTTGTTTTCTTTAAGATTATCTCTTTTTTCCTCTTTCTCAAGTAGTTTTAATGATGGTCTGGTTTTTTGAGTACTTTATGCGGCCTACCCAAATGTCCTTTCTTTGGTATTGTTCGTCGAGTCGTTGAGCTCCTTAAATCCTGAGTTGAGCTACACGTTTACTGACAAATGCTTGCACTGACTGGACAGGTCCACTCAAAATTGTGTGGTTCTTTCCTCAAAAGACCATTTCAGACACGGATCTACATGGTCCTCACATGATCTGACCAAGATTATGTCTGGACTTTAAAAGAGACTTTGACCCCTGAGTTTGTTTCGCCATTTCTTCTCAGGGATAGTCAGATAGGAAATGTCGACTTCCTCAAGCTTGTTTTTATATTTTTAATATGACGTGTAAAAGTGATTCCGATATCCTATTTACAGAATAAACGATTTCATTTCATTTCATTTCATTTCATTTCATTAGAGTCATATAATTTACATTAAATAAGTCAAAAACAATTTTAGTCAACAATTCGGTCATTAAGAAATTCGTTAATTGTATACACGTCGACGACGTCAACGATGATTTTTTATTTTTTATTTTTTTATAATAAATCATTTATTTGACCCAAACACTTGTACACTTTTTATAAACCAGCCAAACTGCGTGACAGTTTGTCGGCAGACGGATGACAGATGTCGTCACGTCGTTCGTTTTACATATGAGAAATTCTTTTAGCTTTAATTTAAAATATTTGATGTTAAGGTATTCTTAATACAGTTTGGGAGTTTGTTATAGATTTTAACTTCAAATACACTCGATATAAATTTTACTGTTCTACATCTGCCCCATGAAAATGGCACCCAAATTATTCCAGTAATTTTGAACATTCAAATACCTAAATAATTTAAAAAAAAAACTTTTCTCATAAAAGACAAAGACAATACGTAGAATTGGCACAAAAAGGACATATTTTATAGTGAGTCCGTAATGATCAGCATTATTTTAATTAATGTTTCTTGAAAACCGCGGTATCGCTGCAACTGAAATAATGAACACGAGTTAAGACTTTATGTGCAATAACTTTTGTTTTTTTCAATTAAAAGCTGACAATTACGAGAGATAAGAAGATTTAAAATATCTGAACTGCAGTGGTATTCTGCAAAAAAAGTCACAATTAAGTTCATACACTTCTGAATTCTGAAGTAAAAGCAAAGCTTCATTGGCTTTGTGCCTTGCCATGGAAATAGTTGCATGTGAGTGAGAGAGTGAGATTTATTGTTTATTTGTTTAATTTTTTCAGAAAATAGTTGAGAATTTAGGTATCTACTATTCCTTTGTTTTGCTAGTTTTTAGGGTTCCGTATGTACGAATGAAAGAACGGAACCCTTAGAGGATCACTCGTGTGTCTGTCTGTATGTCTGTCTTGTGTTCACATCTGTGTTCGGCATTGAAGGCCAAAGAGCTGGGTCTGTAAGTAAGAAGGAAGGTCCTGACCACCACATGGAAGATTGACCTATGAGATCAGCACTCAGACCACGGGAGACAAGATCTGCAGATTTGCTGCGAAAGTAATGGACCGTTTAAAATGAAATTTGGTGCACATATAAATTTCTACGACCCAAACACCGTCTGTGTCACTTTTGGGAGCCAAAAAGAAAAAAAAAAGTTTTGTACACTATTTCGCGTGACATATCAAATGAAAGGGGTCTCAAGTATATTTTTTTTTTATAGTTTTAAAATATTTTTTTTTAATAGTTATTTAAGAAAATAGATGAAAAGTTTATCCCCCCTTATCTCTGAAACTAATAATAAGCCTAAAATATTGAAAAAATACAGAAAATAGTTCTATACTTATAGATTACAGAAAAATATATAAGAAGTCTTAAATATATGAAACGTCAGAAGCTAGGTGCTCAGTTCCAATTGGTCGTTTCCTGTGGAGAAGAACCGGCAGGAAACTCAACGGTTATTCTTTTAAAAATAATTAGTTATTACAATATTTTCAAATAACAGTGTTAATAGGTATGGGAGGACGGTAGGCCTTTCAAAAATTACCAGGTACTTAACAAAATAGAAGTTCTTATATTCACAAAATAGGAAATAATCTATATAAAGTTTTTTTTTTAAACTATTTAAACCAAATGACATGGTTGCCATGACTTGGTTCTCAAAGGTAGAAAACAGTCCCGCGCATTATGCTAGTTTCAATCAGATTAAGGAAAAGTATAAATTAATAAACACGACCTCTGTAAGTTTTTGGCAAGAATTAAAAGCAAAGTAAAAACGATTTTCTTCCTGCCATAAAACTACATTAACGCTACCAAACGTTATTTTTCGTTAGGAGATTTATTTTCGGAGGGTAGTCGTATTTATTTGTGGAAGCAGTCAGTCAGGGGTAGCGGGTGCTCTGGGGGGAAATGGCAAACAGAGGAAACGGATCTGGCGAACTTTCCCGCGCAACCGGCAAAAGGGAGACCGGGCATCCTGTCATGATGGGGTAACTGTGTATTTTGGGGGGCAAAGGACGATTTTTTTCCTTAATTGCTAGTGTTGTATGTTGAAGTAATCGTTTTATTGTATTTGCGGGGTTGACCTTAAGAATTAATTTTGTAGACGTCTAATTATAGAAGTTGTTCTTTATAATTATTGAAGTTTCTTACTTAACAGTTAATTTTTTTTATGATTTACTAGCCTTTGTCCGCGTCTCCCCCCGCGTACATGTCGGTTAACGCGTACAAAAGTAGCCTATGCCTTCCCCATATCCCAGGCTATATCTCTAATTTCATGACGATCAGTGTAGTGGTTTAGGCGTGAAAACGTAACAGACAGACAGAGTTACTTTGACATTTATAATATTAGTATTGATTGTGCTTATCCTAATGTATTTGAATTGGCAGGAATAAATTCAAGAAATACTTACTAAAATAAATGGCTCAAAGCTGGATAGACAGTTTTTGCCATATTTTACATGTCTGGTTGTAATAATCTACTCTTGGATGTAAATAAAATGGTGTTTTTTGTAACGTAACGGGGACAGTATGCTCACATTTAGCTGAACAGCAATACAGCTAACCTACAAAATATCAAATAACTTGAAGCTTTAAACACAACTTTCCTTTACAAATCCCTTACTGTCCAGGCCGCTCGTTTGTGGAATGTATAGCCAGTTCCAAAAAAACGCGCGAAATCGTTGCCTGTGTTTAAAAGACTCGTGAAAGAACATTACTTAACGACAAGTAATGTTCTTTCACGAGTAAAATGAATTAAGACTATAGAGTATTCATTCATTTTCGTTGTTTAAATAATTAGTATGTACTTTTTATTTGCACCAACTACTAATAACTTTTTATTTACAACCCCATTTTTTGTCCAGAAAATCACTGTCCATGCCAAGGTTGCCTGGAAGAGATCGCAGTAAGCGATAAGGCCGCCCATTGTATATTTTGAAGTATATAAGTTTTTCTATTTGTAATATGTAATCTGGTGTACTTACAATAAATAATTTATAAATAAATAAAAATACCACAATAAATGTATATATACATATATACACTTTCTTACACAAACATCAATTCTAGTAAGGTCAACTACAAGAAAAATAATGTCCACCCTAGCTCCTGACATATTTATATGTGTTAATACCGCTTATGTCCGTGAGATATGCATAAATCCAGGACGCGTACTTACCTATTTTATTGTTATACGTTCAGCTTATTTATGAAGGACTATGAGTTCACGTAAAAAGATAAACATTTCGCTATACTTTTGTCTTTGTAATTTTTCTTGGTTGGAAATGTGTTGTGGTTTAGTCAGGATTATTTGCTAATTTTCATTGGTTTATACAAACGCGTTCTCAGGAGCTTCCCTTGAATCTTGAGTAGCAGCTCGTTCAATCATAGACCTCATCCATTACTTTCCAGCGCAATCAGAAAAAAAAAACCTGCCAATCTGCGTGTCGGATCGCACTCAATGTTCCGTAGTTGGAATGAAGTTATCCCAAGAACAAACTTTAACACTAGTTAAAATACAACTTTACTATTTTCATAAATTTTCTTAATTAAATTCAAAAGCATTTATAAAAAAAAAAGTATTCAAAAATATCTTAAATCCTTACAATAAATAAGCCCTTTCATTTGAAACGTCACACAGTACTATTTGCATTTTTTTTTCCAATTTGCCGCCCGAAAGTAACCCATATTCAATATTAATTAATTTACGTTACAAATCCGTATTCGGGTCACAAAAGTTCATGTTCAACAAATTTCAACTTACCTAATTGGCCCAGTAGATTCGAAAAAAATTGTCTGCGACAAACGAACAGACAGACAGACGCACGATCCTATAAGGGTTCCGATTTTTCCTTTTGTGGTACGGAACCCTAAAAAAAGGATATTTATTTCTCAGAAACTCCTAAAAACAGTTCACAGTGATAAGCAATGACCACTTTCCATTTACCACTACCATCACACTGGTCTTTGAGGGGCGGTAATTACAATGCCGATTGAAGAGAGTCAAGGTTCAAAATCAAAATCAAAATATTTTATTTCACATAAACCTACATGGGCAATTATGAAATGTCAGAAGCTAGGTGCACGGTTCCAATTAGTCGTTTCCTATGGAGAAGAGCCGGCAAGAAACTCCACGGTTACTCTTTTAAAAATAATTGGCTTTACAATATTATTAAATAACAGTGATAATGGGTATGGGAGGACAGTGTAGGCCTTTCAACAATTACCAGGTACTTAACAAAATAGAAAAGTGCCAACAAATGTACACTCTACTAGGCCTCCAACGTTCTCACATCGTTGAGGGTACTGTAAGAGATGAGATCAAAATAAATACATAAGTTTTAAATCAGTATTTTGATTTCAGAAACAATATTTTAAGGGGGAAGCGCTAAGGTCTCTCACGAAATATATATTTTTTAATTTTTTCCAAAATGCAGGTCAATGTCTAGGTGAATTTTGATTAAAGTAGGATCGCGACCGTAGCAAATATGTATTTATAGAATTATAATAATTGGAATCAGTAATATAACTCATTAAATCAGTATAATCCTAAAAGTTATGATTTCGTGAAATAGTCATTCAAAAGGATTATATGAAGTTAGAGAGTTGTATTGATGATTTTTATGGTTATATCTGGTTATGGTCTATAAATATGTATTTGATACGGCCGCAAATCATACTTAGTTCGAAATACAACCGGATATTGACCTGCAAATTAAAAATAAAGTAAGAAAATTTAAATTTCACGGGCTACCCTGACGCTTTTGCCTTATGTATACCAAATTTTTTTATATGTGAAAGACTAAGTACTTCCAGTCGGTGGTCTGTATAAAATTTATAGACGATTTGAAAAGCGGAAAACAAGGCCATGATAAACCAAGGATAAAGATAAAAATATATTATTCCATGCATGTATCTCATACATGTCTTTTCCCTATTTGCTTTAAGAGGAAAGCATTTTATTATGAGAAGTTGGAAAAAATGCAATAATCAACACTTTTTCACATTATTTATAATAATGGCCTCGCATGAAAGCAATACTAAGTTTTCTTGTTATACAAGTCCTATATGAAGCCTACATAAACTATGAAGTATACTCCATTTGAAATAAGATTTGACATTTAGGTAAATAAACCATTTTTACAGTCCGTTCAACCGATTTTGACTTCTATTGCGTTGGTGACATGACAAATGGCAGCTGCAGTAAACAGTTGGTATTGTAACCACTTTTTTGCTTTTAATGCCATCCTTATGCCTACGGAATACAAGTCAAAATCGGTTGAACGGACTGTAAAAAAGGTTTTTTTGAATGTCTAATCTTATTTCAAATGGAGTATAGATAAGTACTAAAGTAATAATAATATGTTTATTTGCCAAAAATAGTGATATACATTTACTTATAATCTACATTAAAAAAAACGGCATGTCTTTATTTCCATGGATAGGCTTTTAGTGTGCGACGTAACGTGTGTCGATACTCTTGCGCCATGTCATCTTCCTGGCAGGGCGTGCTGTGCTGGTGCTGCTGCTGTGGCCTCAGAAAACCCCAAGCGGCGCAAGGAATACCTAATAACCGTATCGGTAATGATATTTTCGAACACACACTTCCCGTCACCCAAGGGCTGGCTTTTAACTTGGCCAGAGGCTAAGCATTGCCATACAACGTGGCAATGCCGCCAGTCTCTTGGGTACATTAACAGTCGACAGCGACGCGGATGAATTTTTGGACGATTTTTTAAATTTGTTTTTAATATTTTAATTCTTTATATCTACATTAACTACGTTTAATTTTTTTTAATAAGTCGCAAAGGAAGTAGTTTATTTATGAACTCCACACTACGTCGAGCCTGTCTCGTGGAGTCCTTAGGTGGTATTGCCTTATGAAAATGCGCGATCATCATCTCAACCGAAAGACGTCCACTGCTGGACATAGGCCTCCCCCGATTGGGGGGGGGGGGTTTGCCATAATCACCACGCTTGGCAGGCGGGTCGGCAATCGCAGTATGGTGTTAAACATGCATAGAGAACGCTGCTGCCCATTCTCTAGTAAGTCCCTTAGTTGCCTTTTACGACACCCATGGGAAGAAATAGGGTACTGCTATTCTTTACGTCCGGCACCACACGGTACGGAAAAGGCGCATTACTTTACATTAATGGATGGTTTTTGTTACAATCGAGGAGCATATGAAAAATTGTTTTTATTTTATAGCATTTAAAACATTGTCTAATAACAGTAATAACAGTTAAATTATAAGAATAAAGACGGTTAGAAGAATATTTTAACGCAATGTGCACTATGTGTAAGTTATTGGTCCTTAAGCCCTTAAAATGTTTCAAAACAAAAATTGCTTTGGGGCCCCGAACGCTCGATCCTAAATATTTTTTCATCCCTCAACCGCGGTATAAGTACAGCAACCAGTGAAATTAATATAACAAGCCCTAAAGCCTATAAAACACATGCTTGCCGGGATGTTTTAAACATTTATTGAAGATATAAGGAAAGCAATTTTGATGGTGGAATGGTACAACTGTAACATTTTGGTACATTACTTTTAAGATGTGGGTGGATAGATGCTCTATGTAGCGGATTTTTATTTTTGCTGTGTTTAGATTTGTGTTAGATGCTTAGAATTTCTGGCAACCTTTTGAATTAGTGTACAAATTATTATTATTATTATTAATTATTATTATTTTCTTCTTTATTATACCGAGACTTATTAATAGTCTACCCTTAGAAATAAACAAATGTATTACACATAAAAATATCAAATGTAAACTTAAGCAATATTATTTAAGTATTATGTAGGAATGATTGTAACTATTTATGGAACTAAAGATGTTATTAATTGTATCGGTAATAACGCGTACATATAAAATGCTTCATTGTATAGTTAGATATTGAGATAGACTCATGATAGCACAAGTTTAATCCTTAGTGGTTTTTGGTTGCTACTTAATATGTAATCCTGTGTTTTTTTCTATAAATGATAAATACAAAAATAAAAATTGTGTACTTGGGTTGGTTTCAATGGTCGATTAATTATTATTGATTAGAATTTGGAAACAGTAACATAATTATGTGATGCAGTAGTAGGCACTTATTACACATTGCCCAATGACATAATGGATTGCTCTACTATTTTGATATTTTTCCTGCTTTTCTTGCCATATATTTATTTATTTATATATAAAACAAAATAGCCATCCTTGCCAGGAAAATATTAATTAGTTAAATTAATGCTAACATGACCAAAACATTTTTTGGTCCTTCGATCCTAATCAGACTGAGAAGAAATCTTATATTACCTATATTGCATCATCACTTCAACTTGCATTTTTTAAATTATAACTGGCTAGCTGCTGCTCGCGGCTTCACTCACGTTGCTTTTTCTGAAATAAACGTAAATCTAATTTACTGCTTTTTAAATCAGCTATCTGCCAGTGAAAGTCCCGTCAAAATTGGTCCAGCCGTTTTGTAGATTAGTCGGAATAAACAGCCAGGCAGACTGACAGACAAATTAAAAAAAAAAAAACATTTTTAAGTACCGTGTATACTAGGGTGTCCCTTATATGACATATTTTTTTTTTTCGATGCGCATAGCCTCTAATTTTTTTATAAATGCTAAAATATACTCAAATATGAAATTTCAGCTTTCTAGCATGATCGCAACCCGTGCCGACTGAGCTTCAAAGTTTATTTAAAATCGTGTTTTGTCCTATTATTCCGATCTGCTATAAAACTAATATAAATGCAACAAATTTGGTGAGTATGAGGTAAAATAAAATAAGGTAAACATTAATCTTTATTTCAAAACATAAAATTATAACAATCAGCCAGGGTAACTTCTCTTTAGTGTAGTTTTTTAACAGTCCAGATACAAATTTCTATGTTCCTGGGCACAGCGCAAAAAGCATTGTTTTTGCTCTTCTTCTGCCGTGTTAAGTAAGGTTTTGAGTTAGGAATGCATTAGACTGTTTTTAGGACGAATTTATAAACATGATGACGACAGCCGAAAACCAAAAATTCTCTCTCTAACGTCTGCTCCAAAACAGCACAAGCTCCATTAAAATGACCAGTATTTTAAGCTTTTGTATCGCAGCACATTATTTGAACTTTATTATTAAGGTTCCAGTCAAAGAGAGCAGATGAGACGGCTTTAGCTTGATGTTATCCAGAAGAACTCTCTAGTTTTGGCACTGCAAGAAGCTGTTCTCTATCGTCAAATGAAGCAATAATGGGGCAAACGTTCTTCTTTTGAACTTCGTACATCCAATCCAGGTAATAGTTTTCCATCCCAATGGACTGTGACTACGTCAGGGCCTCAAGTCTGCTATTACAATAGTGTCAGAATGGTCTCGCCATTCTGAGTATTTGACAGTGTTTGTATGGCAAATCTGTCAAAAACTCACAATGAAGAGATATTCTCATTCATTTGACGATAGAGAACAGCTTCTTGCAGTGCCAAAACTAGAGAGTTCTTCTGGATAACATCAAGCTAAAGCCGTCTCATCTGCTCTCTTTGACTAGAACCTTAATAATAAAGTTCAAATAATGTGCTGCGATACAAAAGCTTAAAATACTGGTCATTTTAATGGAGCTTGTGCTGTTTTGGAGCAGACGTTAGAGAGAGAATTTTTGGTTTTCGGTTGTCGTCATCATGTTTATAAATTCGTCCTAAAAACAGTCTAATGCATTCCTAACTCAAAGCTTTACTTAACACGGCAGAAGAAGAGCAAAAACAATGCTTTTTGCGCTGTGCCCAGGAACATAGAAATTTGTATCTGGACTGTTAAAAAACTACACTAAAGAGAAGTTACCCTTGCTGATTGTTATAATTTTATGTTTTGAAATAAAGATTAATGTTTACCTTATTTTATTTTACCTCATACTCACCAAATTTGTTGCATTTATATTAGTTTTATAGCAGATCGGAATAATAGGACAAAACACGATTTTAAATAAACTTTGAAGCTCAGTCGGCACGGGTTGCGATCATGCTAGAAAGCTGAAATTTCATATTTGAGTATATTTTAGCATTTATAAAAAAATTAGAGGCTATGCGCATCGAAAACAAAAAATATGTCATATAAGGGACACCCTAGTGTATACTTTCATAATATGCATTTAGTAAGAAACTGTTATGTCGACATTACAAACAGATACTTCAATTTTATTTATTTGTGTATATTTATCTACGTTAAACAATATTGTAAATTGATAGCCTTCATTTAAATGGAGCATCTTTCTAACCATACTACCTCTTCTAGCAACACGCTCTCCCAAAGGGAGGCCGAAGTAAAATATGAATTCAGCGCGTCTTGGCTGTTTCGTACACACGCGACTTGTTTATCCTTTTAAGGGAGACTTCTCATTTCACACAACTGCTATGATTGCTATATAATCGCCAACATATCCTGACCTACCCCACCCCCTTCATCTTCAAGAAACAGTACGAAGAAAAAGAAAATAAGGGGTCATGTTAGAATGGTTGCAACGTTAGGCGTTTTCATAATGGCGTCGCACGAATGAAAGCAGATTTTCGGCAACTGATTATGAGTGCTAATACGTTTTGTTATGTTTACCAGTTTGTTTATAGCTTGTTTGCGTAGCTTTGTTGTTTGGTTATAGCTCTATGGGGTGTATTAAATAATAAGGCAAAATGGCTATACATCGGAGCGACATTCAATAGGAAACCGTTAGAATTGATTTCAGAAAAAAATGATCTTTGTCGTTTCATTTTGTGCTACAATTATTATTAGCCATACATGCATTTTAGTCAAAAAGCAAAATCTCGTCAACAAAACTAACCAAGTTACTGTCTGGTTTTAATATCAGGATAAAGAAAAATAGTCCATCCCACTTTCAAACACTAATACTACAATCCATTACCCAAAATAAACACCTACTTTTAGACCAACTATTCCTCCTAGACAATAACATACTAAATCATGGTGCAAGCGACACTGTCAAAGTAAATTAAAAAGCACGTCATAACAAGCAGTGGCCGAGTTTTACTTTATGTGTGTGTTTGCATGTTCTGGCAACGTATCAAAGTATTTTTGGCTCGCGGAACACTTCATGAATGCAGTTGCTATTGCCGTCGGATATATATTACGATTATGAACATTTTGGCCAAAGTATATCTTTATATTGTTATGTAATCCAAATTATATTGTTACGTAGGAAATACATTTTTTACATCAGTTTCCTGTTCACCTTGTATCAGGCTCGACATTCCTAAAGTATAACGAGTAATGAATAGATTTTAGATGTTGAATTTAAATGTACTATGGGGGACATCCGAATCAGCACAATTTCAAAACGAAATCCCGTGCTCACGGTGTCCACATCTGTTTGCCGCCCCTTTTAGCGTTGACCAATAAAACAAAAATACATAGGAATATTTTGTTTAAATAAATTTCTCAGACTCATAATGATCACAGATGTCTGACCATCTTTTTTCGATAAATAGGAATAGAACAATAAAAGACCCAAGGACGAGAAAGTTTTTATATTTAACATTTTGTTTGATGAGCTTATGTAAGCGTTACTCTTTCGGACAAGCGCATCAAGTAAAAATAGTCCTGCCGGTGCGATGGTCCGATTCGGATGTCCCCGATAGTACATAAGAACTAATTTCTAGACCGCTTAGTACCATTCATGATCCCAAAAAGGACCAAATTGAAGTGTTGTACAACGAGCCTAAGCACAGTAATTCCAACGAATTTGATCAAGCATATCAGTTTCCTATTCTACTAGTATCAGGCTCTACATTCCAAAAATATAACAAGTAATGAACAGGTTTCAGATGTTGAATTTAAATGTACCTAAGGACTGATTTCTAGACCACTTAGTACCATTGATGATCCCAAAAAGGACCAAATTGAATTGTGGTATCAACGAGAGTAAGCACAGTAATTCCAAAGAATTTGATCAAGCACATCAGTTTCCTATTCTACTAGTATCAGGCTCTACATTCCAAAAATATAACAAGTAATGAACAGGTTTCAGATGTTGAATTTAAATGTACCTAAGGACTGATTTCTAGACCACTTAGTACCATTCATGATCCCAAAAAGGACCAAATTGAATTGTGGTATCAACGAGACTAAGCACAGTAATTCCAAAGAATTTGATCAAGCCACGTAGGGTCTATTGAAATTACGTAGCTTAAGATATTTTGCAGACTTTGCTCTAAAATTAATTGCCTTTTGTTTTCTTTTGTTTCAGCAATGAACAACAATGATGATAGACGAGATACATCTACGCTTTAACAACAACAACTAGAAGTCATAGTAATTTGAAAGTACATCTCTATTTCCAAACAAAAACAATGCGTGTTCAATGTCCAAATAAACAAAAACCAGAAGAAATAACACCAACAAAATTGAAAACAAGCCATTGTTATGTTATACGGAGGTTCTACGAGAAAAAGGCAATCTACATGGAGGGTTCGTACCGGACGGCTCGAGATGAGGAAATAAGAATTCATCCTTTCTCGCCCCGGGTGGAAAGGGGGTCGGGGGGAGTGGCAAGACGGACGACGCCATTCCAAAAACCCATTATACGAGCACCAGAGCTGTTTTCTATCTCAGAAAGGAACCCGTGCCACCCGCCCCGCGCCTCCCCTACACCCCTTCGCCCCATCTTCAGGGATCCTCAACTTTGTTTATGAAAATTACCCATTAAAGTGGCTATGAAAGTAATGCTTTTGCCACTCCCGAAATTAATAAGGAAATTGATATAGATTATTTTTAGGTCGCATTTGGTGCTCGTATTCGAGAAGATCGATACTCATTGTTTTCCGTGAGAATATTTTAAGTTGGAATTGCTTGTTCGTTCCTTTGGTTGAAATAATCATAATTTGATAGAATTTCAAGGCTAAGATAAGCAATAATTTTGTTAAATTAATCTATACTCCATTTGAAATAACAATAGACATTTTAAAAAACCTTTTTACAGTCCGTTCAACTGATTTTGACTATTATTCCGTAGACATAAGGATGGTATTAAAAGGAAAAAAGTGGTTACGATACCAACTGTTTACTGCAGCTGCCATTTGTCATGCCACCAACGCAATAGAAGTCAAAATCGGTTGAACGGACTGTAAGTTAGGTTTACCTATATGTCTAATCTTATTTCAAATGGAGTATAGGTACTGTTTATTTTGTTAGATTACTTGCGGATTGTTATTTATTATTTATAATATGCCAGTTGAAATAACAAATGGTGCCATATTATACATAAAAAAAATTGTAGATAATAATATAATTTAATTCTGTTTTTTTTTAATTAGTAATGATTTCCTAACCACAACATTTGTAACTTATTTCATGACAATATCACCAAATTGTAAGATTACCTTTTAATTTGATGATCAATTATATATTTCTGTATAAGTTATAATTATAAGTATAACTAAAATATGGCCTTAATTATAGAAGTGTAAAATATCGTATCAACTTAAGAAAAGTCGAGAAAAGTTCCCCGCCGTCTTCAGATTAAAAATAAAGATCACCAAAACGATTTATGGTTCTCACTCTCACCCTAGATTTATAACGCCATTAGAAATTAAATTAAAAAACAAAATTATTACACTTGAACCAAAATTTAAATACACATTACTGTTCTCCCCTCTTTATTGAGAAGTCTACCGCTTTCTTCAGGCTTTTGTATTACCCATCTTTGTCCCGCTTACGACTGAATTAGGTGTAAGAAAGAGATGAAAAATAAGCCCGCTTGCGACTCGTAGCTCGATATAAAGAAAGATTATCCGAAGCCCCTAAGGAAGTTTGAAATTGCTATTGTAGCGAAAAGGATTATATGTTAGTGCTACGGCGTAGCGGGTCTACGTCGCAGCGGGGGCCGGATTCAGGAGATTGTATGCCGAAGTTTTATATATGTGTATTGGTTTCATTTATATTATGCTATCATATAGTGTGTATAGCTTAGTTAGTGTATTGGTGGTTGTAGATGATCATACAAATTGGGGAATATTAATAATGTTTCGACGTAATCTTTATGAAATTTTATACTCGTATGCATATTCAGTAGGTCTGAGAATCGGCTATTATCTATTTTTTTATGTTTTAGGTAGGTAGGTAGGTAGGGTAGGATAGGGTAGGGTAGGGTAGGGTAGGATAGAGTAGTGGAGTTTATACTATATCTTTTGACAGAACGAAGTCTGTCGGGTCAGCTAGTTATGTTATAAATTATTTATTATTATATTATAATATTTATAATTAAATTAACGAGTGTTTACATTTGGGTAGTACTTCCAATGAAAACTTTTAAATCAGTATGTAATTATACAGTCATGTTCTCACACACTCAAAAAACTAACATTGTACCTACTGGACTGGACATCACACCACTGTACCCATATAATTAAAATAATCCATTTGCAATTTTAAACGTAAAATAAACAATGTGATATCTACAAAGCTGGCAGCAGCGTCGAAGCGGATTAATCCGGTTTAAATCCGAGTAAATACGCCCGGATCCGGTTACCGGGCATGGTGCCGGCGATACGCAGCGACCAAACCAGGCGGTGTTAATCCCTATTTTAAATTCTGATAAAAGCCGCACCTGTTATTCGTAGGCACTTTAATGTAGGTATAGTTGGATTTAGAGCTATGAATTTGTGGGTATAGTCTGAGTATAAATATGTAGGTATTTTTGGGCACCTAATGCTGAATAATTATGTAAATTAGTGGAAAAGAGATCCTCTTAGTGGACTTACGACTTGTTGCGAGCACCATTATCAAGGGTCGTGGGTGATGGAGGCATTTTCTCAGTTAATGTTGTACTTATAAGGGCTAGCTAATAAGTAATTTTACTATAGTAGATTTTTTTTCTCAAAAGTATTACCTACTTGATAACTTTCAGTTTAGTTTCGATTTGTAGCAAAATTTGAAAACCCGCTACAAATTGTATTTTTATCATCCGAAAAGTCATTTGAAGTAATCACTAAAATATTTCGAACGAAACGGCCTAAAGGACCATTAGCAAATGCCTTCGCATCGCAAAGACACAAACAGTTTCCGAGCCCTCTGAATTATTCCTGTAACTTTCCTTACTCTGCACTAGCTTACTTAACTTACTTAAGCAACCAATACATAAGTTATGTTGGTCCTTAGACCCTGGTCCTTACTACCATTATCAGTGTTGATATAACATTATAAATTCAGATATCTCGAGCCATCACCATTACGAATTCGAAACGGGAGGGTCGCACGTACGCATAATCCGGCGAACATAACGGGATCGAAAATGATACATAAATTGTTCAGACGGACTATACAGACGATTAAACCCATTAACATGGTACACGGGTCACGGGGACCCGGGAGGATCGTCCAATCAACAAACCCTTTCACGCTACCGCCAATGTAGCTTGGTCCTGGTTGTTTGTTTTTCTGAGCTACTGAAAAAGGTTTGATACTTTTGAGCCGTTTGTGATTTTGGTGTTAAGTTTCATACCGCTGATTCTTAGTAAATTACTATTTATGGCATTCGTGATACAGGTTAATCCTAGTACGAGTGCCAAAGCACTCCTTTGACACCCAAGTTACAGCACATTATTTATGACCAAATTTGTTTTTAAGGAGGTTTCCTATACCTATTCTTCTGGTAATAAAGATTTTATTATTATTACTGTATACGTTCTTACCTAATTAGAATCTGTTTTGTTATCTGGCAAATTTTAAAATTCTAATAAAATTGTTATTACTATTTTCAACTGTTTATTGATGTTTCTTTTGCACAAGCTTTCTAATAAAGTCCTCTGGGGTCTGAGTCCTATTTCAGCAACGCACATATACCTCACCTAATACAGAATAGAAAGTCCATCCTTGTAGCAGCGATCGTTAAAAAGCTCGCGGCTCCCAATAAAGCGGTCGTCGTGTATCAGGATTCATGATAGGGCGCTCCCATACGCCCCCACTCACAGATATACGGTAACGAGCGTACCACAATACCATACGCAATAAATACGCCGCGTAGTAACATACGCCGCGTATGCGCTGCACACTTACATACGCGCCGGGCCGCGTACAACCGGCATTTCTATTGTTTATGCCGTATTAAATTGTTGAAATGTTGCCCAGTTATTGCCGAAAACGTATTTCGCTACGTATTGCAAGTTGTGGGCGTGAGTTGTTGAGCTGTTTCGCTGTTATTGTTGTTAGTTTTGGGTTATGATTTGATGCCAATTGCTTTGTATTGGCTATTGGGTTCTGAGAAATGGAGCCGCTAAAAATTGGGTTGAAACAGTTTTGAAGTGTCATAACCTATGTTATTTCTCATTAAATGGAGTAAATAAGAATCTCAGTTGTAGATATGGTATAGAACAAAGGTTACACAAAAGAAGAAAGAGTTACAATACTTACTTTTTTCTTTATATAGAATATTTCCTATTTTGTGAATGTGAGAACGTTGAAGGCCTAGTAAACTATAGATTTGTTGACCATTTTCTATTTTGTTAACTACCTGGTAATTTTTGAAAGGCCTACCTTCCTCGCATACCTACAATTAACACTGTTATTTGAAAGTATTGTAAACACCAATTATTTTTAAAAGAGTAACCGTGGAGTTTCTTGCCGGTTCTTCTCCATAGGAAACGACCAATTGGAATCGTGCACCTAGCTTCTGACGTTTCATAAGTGCCCATGTTTATGTGAAATAAAATATTTTGATTTTGATTAAGTACAATGTTGTTTTATACAAGTTGTTTTTGTAGTATCAATCCGCATATTTTGAACTAGATACGAAGTTCTTTGTATATTCTTTGAAAAGTTGCCGCAATGACTGTATAAATAATTTATATTATTTTAAAATTAATACATCGTTACGTATCATTAAATTAATCGAAAGCTTCATCGAAAGTCTACGATATGTTCAATCCATTTTTTTTTAAATAAAATTCAATTTTTTTCAGAACCACCTGTGACAAGCAGATGTTCAAAGCTCAAAAAAATAAAAATATATAAAAACTCATTAAATAAGCTAAAAGCTTTCAGTTCATTAGCAGATTATTTCGCGTCGCGTGACATTTGTACGTAAATCGTAGTATGCGTGCTACACTTTTGAAATTATATTCATTAAAATACTTTCGAGATATATGACTTTATTTATTTTTTCCTACGTCTGGCTGTATGTTGTGTATTTTATGGGCTTTATTGGTGGGTATGAACCCCATATCTGTTCGTGTAGGTAGTTAGTTACTAAGCAATTAATATAATTTAAGTGTACTCTTTAAATAGATATGTGTTATTTTGAACTAATAATAAAACATTGAAATTAAAAGTGTGGTTTTATTAGACAAACAAAATAGACAATAAATATCACCAAACCCATGCGTAATTTAAAATTACATCTCTATTCCTCGTCGTTGCCAACAACAAAATCGGCGATTTCCTTGCAAAATCCATGGACAATTTCTTAACAAAATCCTTCAGGAATGTTCAAAACAAACATAGCAAGGTTTTACAACGCGATATCTTAGAGGAAGTAAACAAGACGGGAAGGCGCGCGGATTATGTATAAAGCCATATCGATAACCGTGGTCGGATGCAGTGACACCTTATTTCAATAACAACGACTATTCACAAAGGGACCTTATGCATATATTTATTTTAGCACACACCTTTATTACGGATATTGGTTACTTGAAGGTAAGCTTTGGTGTCTGTGTTATAAAATGTTACAACAAAATATCTTCTGATATATTACAATTAAATGAAAGAAAATGTAAAACTCATCTTAAAAGCACACTTTGTAAACAAGCGAAGGTATTACAAATTAGAGGATTATATTCAAGATAAGACTGTTTGAAAAACATACTGGTCCTGCTCCATAGGACCATTTAGAGTCGAAATCAAACTGGTTGCTAATTTAACTATATAAATTATTATGTTTATGATATTCATTTTATTTTCTGTGATTACTTTAACTCACACACTGACTTATATATTTTTTAAATTTTAGGAAAATCATTTACTTTATTTATTTATGTACACACAAAATACTTGACAGGACAATATATTAACATAGAAGAGCACAAAGGTACTGCTTATTTCAAAAGAAATTTCTTCCAGCAGACCTGCGAGAGTAAAGTTGGATAAGAAATGTAGACAGTAGTTCAATTATAAATCAAAACCTAACACTGCATTAATATTTAGTAGTTAACCATAGGAAGTCATTAGTTAATTTTGTAATATGTCCCTGCATAAAAACTGTTTTGAATCATGGGTAATTATGAAGGTACCGTGTGGTGCCGGACGAAAAGAATAGCACCACCCCATTTCCTCCCGTGGGTGTCGTAAAAGGCGACTAAGGGACTTACTAGAGAATGGGCAGTAGCGTTCTCTATGAATTTTTAACACCATACTGCGATCGCCAACCCGCCTGCCAAGCGTGGCGATTATGGGAAGCTCCCCTAATTGGGGGATGCTTATGTCCAGCAGTGGACGTCATTCGGCTGAAATGATGATGGTGATGAATTATGAAGGGTAAATTGACCTATACCTGACGCCCTTACACACCAAAAATTGCATAAAAACTTGACTTCAAACACATTATTACTCGTCACATTAGCTCAACATTTTCATGAAACAAACATAAAAATATAACATCATTCAACACGCTTATAAAAGTCAAACGAATGCCTCCTCGGAATAATTTTACAGTGTTCAAGTAAAAACATTCACATGTTTAATGTGTCGCGTATGAGATTTATAGTAATGCGTTCATAGGTAACATGGATTAGCTGAGAACGAGAAGAAACTGTGTTTGAATAGATAAGAATACTGTTTGAAGAAAAATACATGGAGGTCATGGGTTACGTTATTTAAGATTGTAAGGGCCTTACAAATAAAAACGGAATAAAGTTATCCTAGGTATAACTTCGGTATAACCATAAAGTTTTTGACCTTTATACCTAGCATAAATTTATTCCGTGTTTAATAATAAAAGTAGTATACTTTAAGTAGACAATGGGTTTATGGTATTGAATTGGAATCAAAAAGTTAAAAGTTCAAATCTCGACTCGTTTAACTGTAGATATTAGGTAACCCAGTGGTTATACAACTGTTTTAGTTGAACAAAAAGTAAATTAGCTGAAAGCATTTTATTAAAATTATCCATGTTATGTCAGCTGTGAACCAAAATCTTACTTTAAAAGCTCTTAATTCAAATAAAAAGCGTCACTACAATAAATACCCTTTTAGCCACATTTAAGACATTTGAAAACCGAATGATCGTAGGTTTCAGTTGTAAACTGAAAGAAACAAAATTCAAAAATCGACTACTCAGCAATGCGGGTACAATCAATTCAAAAGCATGCTTCTGTGGGCATTTTTATTCCCTTGTTTCATGTATCGATCTTCCGTTGATGCACGTCACGCCATCTATTAGGTGGTTACATAAACTAGGGGAGGTTTTATGAACTTTTGGCACGCTACACTCTTTGTTTGGGTATTATACTGAATGTTATGTATGAAGGTTATAATTAAAGTTGTTTTGATTACTCTATTATTGCTGTTGTCTTATAGCTTGTTTTGGTTCGTTATTCAAATAATTGTTTGGTAAACCTGAACATAAAAAATCTTAATTAAAAAAGGTTTGTTAAAATATTTATAAGTAACTTGCTTTTGCCCGTGGCTCCGCCCGCGTAGATGTCGGATAATGCGTAAAAAAGTAGCCTATGTCTTTCTCCATATCCCAAGCTATTATTTCTACCAAATTTCAGGACGATTGGTTTAGCGGTTTAGGCGTGAAAACGTAACAGACAGACAGAGAGAGTTACTTTCACATTTATAATATTAGTATGGATATGATTTACAATGTGGAAACTTGCAGGAAATACTCGCAAGTACCCTAGTAGCATTTTTGTTGGCGTTTGGTTGGGCCACATACCTCTGAAGTTGGCCCCACTCAATGCCAACGGAAAATACTACTAGGATAAAGGATGTCTGAATGAGGAAAGCTAAATTACACTAGGTAGATATCCTGTTAAAATCCTGTTCTACAAAATATATGATACTTTTCCATTTGCCATATGCATTGCCACACGTGTAACTATTAGTATAATTACCCCTTAATTTAAACCATGCAAAATGATGAAGAGTTGACTTGACTTGGAAGTTGACTTTAAAAATCATGGTTTTGCTTACTCCATATCCATCTAAACAAAATTGTTGAATAAATTCGATCTGTTTAATTTTTACAAAAATAAACATTATCCAATTTCACGACCTACTACCAAACCATCCTTCTATAACCCACCTACATTCAAACATGGTACCTACATAGTTAAAACATAACAACAACAAAACAAACAGTACGGTCGCAAGCGTCGACCATGCGTGAAACTACCCGCGCTCCGTTGAACACGGACATCTCTATACACTGCTATACATACCTAGTTTATGTAGGGATGTAGGACTACCTATAGGTACTTGGGTACTTTGTAGTATGAGGCTGTATAGGATCTGAGGTTTAGAACATAAAGCCTAGAAAAACGTCGCAAAAGTTTGTGATAGTCATTTGTTTGGCTAAAAGATTTGATAACAGTGATGGATTCATATATTTTAGACCTATAAAATTTACATTAAATGGAATGATTTCGTATACGGACATGTATATGCATGGCTATACACATCTGGATTATGTAGGGATGTAACACTTCCTATAGGTACTTGTGTAGGTACTTTGTTGTGTAGGATCAGTGATTTCGAAAATAAAGTCTAGAAAAACTTCGCAAGACTGCGATAGTCATTTCTTTGGCTAAAATATTTATTAACAATGACGGATTCATACATTCAAACGTTAAATGGAATGATTTTGTATACGAAGCTTTCATACACATTACACATATACAAATCATTTTCTATACACTGCTATACACACCTAGTTTATGTAGGGATCTAGGACTACCTATAAGTACTTTGTAGTGTGAGGCTGTATAGGAACGAAAGTTTACAATAAAAAGCCAAAAAACCGTCGCAAGAGTTTGCGATAGTCATTTCTTTGGCTGAAATATTTGTTAACAATGACGGATTCATACATCTTAATGTGCAAAAATTACGGTAAATGGAATGATTTTGTTTACAGACATCTCTATTACACATCTGGTTTATGAAGGGATTAGCTGCTGCCCGCGACTTTGTCCGCGTGAAATTTTTTGCTCTACAGCCCACCCCGTCGCATCGCATCGCCTGCACGCGCTATTACTTTGTTTTCACCTATAACCTTCCTCAAGAGTTGGGCTATTGAAAGCAATTTTTTTTTAATCCGTCTGGTAGTTCCATAGATTAGCGTGTTCAAACAAAAAAACAAACTCTTCAGCTTTATTATTAGTATATAGATATATTAGTATAGATGTAAAACTACCTATAGATATTTACTTGGCCATTGAGGTACTTTGTAGTGTGAGGCTGTATGGGAACGGAGATTTAGAAAATAAAACCTTGAAAAATGTTTAGCGTCAGATTCAGATAACGTTCGTCATTTGTTGGGGTAAAAGATTTATGTTTAGAATTCCAGTGTGGTAGATAGTAACAATAACAGGTTCATACAGTTTATGCAGAGTATTAGGATGTCCAACAAGGACATCTCTTTAAAGAAAAAGAAAGAATTAAATAGTAGGTACATTAATGCAAAGGCCGGGAAATAGGCTATTGCAGGTCGAGTATGAGTATGAAGGCCGAGCCGTAGGCGAGGACTTCACTAATACGAGACAGGCAATTGCCATTTCCGCCGAGGCATAAATAGTGCTTTTCTCAAAAGAATGCAGGAAAATAAAACATTGCTGGAGCGTTGTAATGTTCCAAATTCAAGAAACGATTTTCTTGGTCCGTAAATTCGATACTTGGCGTGTTCTTTTTAATAATGCGCGAAAATAATGACAATATTTCCATGCATGTTTGAGAATAATATTTTATTTGGGAGACAAGAAATACAAAAGGTAAAAAAAGGAGCATTTAAAACTAAGAAAATTTACATTGCGTCGCCAAAAAGGCTCCTATCTCAGCATAATGCTGCAATATGAAAGAAAAAAAAACTGCTGCGCTGGTATTCTGATAGGGCCCACTGTGATGCCACGGACACACGGACATAAATCGCACTAGAGGAATAAAAAATTTATAAAACTATATATAAACAAAAATAAATAATAACCGTAACTATATACAAAAATTACGATTGACTCATGCCTATCGTTCCAACATCACTTGTCCATGCCGTAGACTATTTGTCTATGATCTTTACACATCTATTTTATGTAAGGATGTCGGTATAGGACCTAAGTAAAGTTATTCGGGTAGTTTGTAGACTGAAAGTGTAACCACAAGAGTGAGAAACGTCGGAAGAGAATCAGATCGTCATTTGTTTAGAGAAAGCTCTGCGTTTAGGATATCAGCAATGATAAAAGAAAAAGTACTTTGAAAAAGTCTCGGATTCATTTATTTTCTAGAGTAAATCAAAGTTGGTAAGTAGAAAACTGAACTATTTTCCAGGCGATGGAATCCTTTCGTGTGAGAGAGAACATCTCACATTTTGAATTTTTCTAATTGACTGTATCTAATTTAACAATTACTTAAAATGCGGTTTGAAAACAACTGTCACTTGCACATTAAACTCAAAGTCATATCATTTATTTCAAATAGGCGCGTAAAAGGCACTTTGAACGTTAAAAATTACAAAAATAGTTATTTGATTCTAGTTGCCCCTTCCAAAAGGTAGATTTTTATGGAGAAGAATAAGCAAGAAGCTCCATAATTACTCTTTTAATAACTCTCTTACTCTTCTCCATACTTATTATTAACGTGCATATAGGTAGGTACTTGTCTATGTCTTCCACAGAAGCTAACAACACAGTGGAAATTAAACTTAAACGGTTATTAATCATATTACTCTTACAGGTATTTTCCTTCTGACAGCAGAGCTAAGTTAAGTTGATTTACCTTCTAGTAAAGTTATGTTAAACGTTCAGTACAAAAAATATTACTCATGTGTGCCGTATTTCCTTATGAGTTATTAACTGTCCACAGTGGAATGTGAAAACTTGAAATTCTTTTTTGTTACTTATTACTTTAGCAGTCAGATGACACATTTCACAATGATATTCTGGAGGATGTGCCTCTTGGATGGATACTTTATATTGTTCTCAACTGTTATTTTATACTTTTTGAATACTTTGCTTAGGTAGGTACCGTCGCCAAACGCGCTTTTTCAAACAATATTTTGTTCTAATTTTCCAAGAGCCGCGACGGTGATGCGAAGGACCAAATTTGAGAATCATCCGATCCTTTTAAAATCTACAATGCTTTCACCCATCAAACACCCTGACCACCCCTTCACTGGACCGTATAACAAATAAACTGGCTACAGTGCAAAAGTTATTACTTCATACCGAAGGGATATCCACTGGGGAAATCCAACAGCTTCCAACATTTGCATGACTGACCCTATGCCCGTTAATACCACCATTGAAATAATATTTGCATCTAATTGTACGCCATTGTTGTATCATGGGAATGGACGTATATGGTGAATGGTCTGTTATGTACATATATAATGGTCAATACATAGAACAGATGAATATTACAGCGTGGGTCGTAATTGGTTTATAGTTGGAGTTATTGAAATGTCATGTCCAGTTTGGTTACGGCTGTCCGGTATGAATAGCGTTTGAAATTATAATATTTGAGTTGACATGAAATTGTGGGTACCTAAGCTTGTTTTGTAGGCTGAATTGGTAGTGTGCTATATACATGAAATGGTAGAGGTAAATTAAGTCTTGGAAACGTGATTAAGGTTTGTATAATTTAGCAATAGAAAGGACTGCAGCTGTTCTAACAAATCAGACGTTGCTAATCCTACACTTAAATGCGGCTAAATGTCAATTCGCTATCAGAAAAGTATTTGACCATAATGTCACCATTAGAACCAAAGTGATGATTAGGCACATTACAAGTCTGTATATCAAAGGACCAGTATCGCTGATTCAAAAACTTAAAAGCCCATTAGCGACCATTAACCCAAACAAAATGCATCAACGACTAATTACGAACATTTCCAATAACGTAACAAAATCGAAAACGAAATTAAAAACACATAGTGTTCAGGAGGGGAGAAAGGGGGGTAAAAACGCGTAAGTTCCGTTTTCCGCGGCATTGGGTACCATTTGAAATATTTTACTGCTGCTGTAACGACTCGATGGTACTGTGAGGGCCACTTATATATCTCTTTTATCTTTTGTTGGCTCGCCCCTCGCCCTCTGAGGATAAGTTTCCAAAAAGGGGGTGTTTTTTTTTTAAACGGGGTGTAATACAGTGGACTTTGGACAGTGTCCGGATTAGATTGCAGTTTTAAGATGATGGGAATGATGATTGTGGGAAGTTGTATGTCAATCTGTTTCTGTATTATATTTTTTTAAAGTTTTGTTGAATTTTTTTGGGAAACTCCGCTGTAATCTATGTATGTGTAGGGAATGAAATTAGAAGAAAGTCATAATACAGAATGTTAAAGATGTTTTTACAAATCGATATAATTTTTGATTGACAACATTAAAACCTTATTATACAACTGAAGTAACTGTTTACGAAATTATTATTTATATTTATATTATATTATTTTTAAAAGAGTAACCGTGGAGTTTCTTGCCGGCTCTTCTCCATAGGAAACGACTAACTCGAACCGTGCACCTAGCTTCTGACGTTTCATAAGTGCCCATGTAGGTTTATGTGAAATAAAATATTTTGATTTTGATTTTGATTTGAAAATAAAAATCGGAATTTAAAATTCAAAATAATTCACCCGATTAGGATAATTTATCCTACTACATTGTACAAAACAAGGCATTCTAACAAGAACCCAATAACTTAACGAACACACCCATACATTCTAACTATTTTAACACCGAAACAGTCATCATATACCATGGTATCCGCCGTACATAACAGGTTTATGTGAAATAAAATATTTTGATTTTGATTTGAAAATAAAAATCGGAATTTAAAATTCAAAATAATTCACCCGATTAGGATAATTTATCCTACTACATTGTACAAAACAAGGCATTCTAACAAGAACCCAATAACTTAACGAACACACCCATACATTCTAACTATTTTAACACCGAAACAGTCATCATATACCATGGTGTCCGCCGTACATAACAGCCGAACGGCGACATAAAGCTAATCCCACAACTGAATAAATCTTAGTGGTAAGATGGCTAAATCAACTCGCTATCTCGACTCGGATCTCTGTAGGATGCTGTTTTATTGTGCCGTCTTGCCCGTACCTACAACTGTTTTGATTCTCCTTATCTGTTTTGTTTTTAGCTGTGGACTATTTTAAGGGTGTATTATTGTGTTTTGGTGACATTGTGAACTTCTAAAATGGGTAGGAAACTGTGGTTACAATAGATTGTTTTTCTTTTACTAAACTAGTGTAATACACTACTGTATGGTAGAGGTTATGTTTTTAACCTTTCTTGAACATTAATATTCTAAAAATCTCTGCTGCTGAGTAAACGGTAGGCAGATAACACCTTAAATTATTGCCTAATTAGCGAAATAGTAAGATAAAGTTAGTGTACAAAGCCATAGTTTAACATTATCGTGATATTTAAATGTTAATTCGTGTATTTATTTTCTACACACCTTAAAAGATTCGAATACCTTACAGTGTGTGTAGGTACTTAAAGCAATCGCATTAGAATAGATACCTTTCACCCGCATTATCTGCGCCGTCCATCATAACCGCTGCTCAACTATTAAACGTGCATTTGTTCACGTTATTAACATGTCATAACGTTATTTTATTGCACACAACTGGTTCCCCAAGTGTATTCCTTACTTTATTGCTAATATATTCATTATAACGTATGTCTTTCCCATCGTATTATAAGGCATTATATAAATAACTAAACAAAACGGGGTCTAGTCCTCCTCGAATAACTTACGTTGGGCCGAACAATAATTTAGGCAAAAAACAAAATATGACTACACGTTTTTTATTTTCGGTAACGTCTTGATTAAGTATGGACCACCTGCTTGGCCCTTCCTTTGGGACTCAATAAATAAGTCCAGGAATATATTAATGGTGGCATAAAGATTATGTTGAAATTCAAGTGTGCCCTCTATGGCCGTTTATTTGTAATAAATCCGATGGATTGCTTGAAAAGCTTTGTTTCTGCCGAAGACTGTTTAAAAATGACGTTTTTGTAAAATATATTGTAAAGTTGTCAGGCAAGTTGTTCCAATATTTTACCGATTGAGTCATCGTTGGAATTTCTGTGATGAAGTAAGTATAGTCTTTATGCGAAAATAAGATGATTTAATAAAGTCATTAGTGATGAAAATGGTCACGATGAGCTGAAAAGGTTTGCGTGAAAATAATTATATTTGAAGACGATGAGACTCACTGATTTATGTAATTATTTGAAAGACTTATCAAGTCATCGTGCAAATATTTTCAAGGCAACTTTAATCTTTTATCAGGATCACAAATAATATTTTCAGTCATTACATCTTCCCATCATACTCATATAAATTTTATTGTCTGTGTGTTTGAACGCACTGAGCTCAAAAAGCTCATAAAATAACATGACTTTTTAAACGTGTTTTGTTCACCTTCTACTTTAAAGTGAACCATTGCTCCGTAACAAAGAAGAACCGAAATTCCAATCCATTTTGTCGGCTGTAACAAAAGAAAGGCGAATCCATAATGAACGTGCAGAATCGCATTTCACACACAAAAAAAGATTGCTATTTTTGCTACATTGTGGTTCACATTATATCACATCGAAAGCTCAATAGACTTCAGGTAAATAGCGGTAGGGCCCTTCACATTTAAATCATCCTAGACACATTTCTGCTTTATATCTAATCGCAAATTTATTGTTCTGGGGCACGGAGTGGTACGAATTAACAATGAGCATACTATTATTACGTATTGAGATATATTCGCGTGGTAAATCATGGCGGTATTGTGTGAGGGTCCCACATGAGCACTTTTATGGGTACCATGAGTGGTAATGAAGCGGTTTCCACTACCACATAATGGTTTGAATGTCGCGTAAATTGATTTTTATATTTTGTTTGACGTTAATGATTGACATGAGAGTTTGTTCCGAGCCGAGAATGATTCTCCTCGACGCTTTTACGAGTTGAATGACGTGTTCAGCGATAAATTTACGGTGTTGTGGGATATTTGGGCAATTTTATGAGTCATTTGGTGATACTAAATGTCCATATGTTGTATAATGTATTAAGTTGCTTGAGGTGAACTGCTACTGGATTTAGAAATCATTTTGGGTTCCTTTTTGAGATTATATAGAATTGAAAATTGTTTTGTAAACATTATGAGATCTATCTATACCTACAGCTGCTATTAACACTCATTGTCATATTGATGCAAAGTGAAACAACTGCCAAACCTAATTTATTTTATTGTTATTTTACTTAAATCTAGAGGAAGTCATGCTGAGATATTTACTTGAATTCCCAATAACTTGTCTTTAATTAATTTAAGTTTGGGAAATTGTCTCTTATAAGTGCTCTTAGGCATAATACGAGTAAAATATCTTGTTTCGAACTAAATGTTATGTTAAATAGTATCTGTTTTATTTATGAAAAATAACTTTAAAAACACTTGGCTGTTGTTCCGTTTAAACCTATGTGTCAGTTACGAGTACTTGTCTAAAGCCAATCTAAATTGCAAGTAAAACAGCATCTAACAAATGACCGAAGTTTGTCGAAGTAAAAATGTACTTACTGATAAAAAAATACTACGCAGTAGGAAACTAATTCATTTCTTTTTCATATAAATTGATAGTAATTTGTCGTTCGGGTTATGAATTTGTCGAGAATACAATTAAGTAACCATATTTTTCTTTGTTTTTGGAGTACTCAGCTGTACTTAAATAAGTGCGCATCTATGCAATTGTAGATGTTTGAATATAAAAACTGCATAGTAGCTGCATTTCATGATGATTTTTATGAAGTTATGATAAAGTTAAATAACCATTCAGTTTTGTAGTTCAGAAGAACAACGCAGTCACATGACTAGCCTTGATTTATTATTTTAATGTAGGTAATAGGTACACAGATATTGGGTATTCATTTTACTAATTTTCCATTAACCTCAGCTCAACACACATACAAACATGTATGTCACCACAACATTTCATTTGATTTCGTATGAGCTTTTTATATCACCTTTAATTTATTATCTTAATTTATGTATTAAAACGGACACACTTACCTATGTGTTTATTATTCTAGCGTATGGCAGTTGTGGGTTGACGCTGAAAATCAGCGTCAGGTAGTACACCTTGTGTTGGTCATCTGACATAATGCTGAGCAGAGGCCCCTTTGGCATTATAATCATTGTTTTCTGTTTTTTTATATTTTTAAGGTGTATTTTTTGCTGTAATGCCAATAAACGCATTTTTCATTCTTTCTTCCATTCTTTATAACATGAAATTTACAGGTAATGGTCTCCGTCGGAATCATTAATATTACTAGCGCCCATTATATACCAAAAAATAAAAAGGTTCAACTGCTAAACCAATCCATTTCACAGACTGCAAGATTTCGGGACAACAGGAGTAAAGCCTTGAAAATACCCTAGATACCTCCTTTCTATTCCCTACATTTAAAATTCAAAAAACATGCAACATTGCAGCCTTTCCGTTCCGTGCGAGCGTAGCGTCCTCGGCGAAGGCTTCGCAGGCAAAACATCAGTCTTACGGCGGGCGGCGCCCAAACCTATCCGAGCACTGCCATTGGCTCGCCATTCCCCGCCCAGAAACACCTACAATTATATTTATAATGCACATGCTGAAATAATTTACATTTCAGCTGAATTTGCTACCATTGGGGGTAATTGAAAATTTGTAGTATTGACCCTGCATGGCCTACGATGGGATTGGAAAGTTTAAGTGATTAGTTTTGCGAGTTCCCCCCATTATTTTCGGGGACTTTTTGTCTCTATACGCGACTATAATGGGGCATTTTATTTTGTGAAATCTAGGTTCATGAAAGGTGAAATAGATTTTGTTGAGTTATTACTTATTCTTGAATTAGAATAGCCTAGCCCAGTCTTCCAATACGATTGAGAGAGATCTTTCTTATAAGATTTTTAAATCGATTTAAAACCTAACTTAATAATTTTATCGATTTTTTGAACATCTTAAATATAAAGTAGAAATTATTTTAAGTAGTAGTTTTAAGTGCAAATCAAGGTGAAAACAGCTACATATTGTGATGGCGGTAATGGCAGTTTCAGTCATTCACTAAAACCTTTTTATGCCTCCGTATTTTTCGTGCATCGGAAAGCACGTCATGCCGCTGGTCCCGACTGTCATTTGTAGATCTTTGACAGTTGTTACGGGTCGTCAGAAACCCGAATGTCTGACAACCAG
The DNA here is from genome assembly GCA_947523025.1 of Dryobota labecula. Taxonomy (NCBI): domain Eukaryota; kingdom Metazoa; phylum Arthropoda; class Insecta; order Lepidoptera; family Noctuidae; genus Dryobota; species Dryobota labecula. The sequence continues at coordinate 16,565,449 of OX383293.1, read as the reverse complement.
TCTTACCAAGGGGTATCGTGTTATCCAGTAACTGGGTTGTAGAGGTCAGATAGGCATCGCTCCATGTAAAACACTGGTATTTAGTTGCATCTGGTTAGACTGGAAGCTGACCTCAACATAGTTGGGAAAAGGCGAGGCAGAGACTAAACCCTTTTTATACCCATGATCAGCCAATGCTGATTGTCATCAAAATAACGGTCCATTGTGCAATCACAGTGGACCGTTATTTTGACGACACCAAATATCATCATCAGTTCAATGACGTCCACTGCTAGACATAGGCCTCCCCCAAGCACCGCCACCTCGATCGGTTTCGTGCTTCCCGCATCCAGCGGATTCCTGCGGCTTTCACAAGGTCATCAGTTCATCTTGTGGGAGGCCTTCCTACGCTACGTTTTCCGGTACGAGGTCGCTACTCCAGAACCTTCAACTTCCTTTGAAGGTTCTGGAGTGACACCTTAGAGGTCACGTCACGTCGGGGTCACCAATTTAGAGGTGTGAGGAACAGTGTGTAAAGTTCACTCATACTCTATAGTAAAGGGAGGATCTTCCGACCAGACGGGTGTTGTGTCTGGTGGGCAACTGCCCAACGGTTGATGTCGGGATGTTGTATAAGTATATGCTAGTCGCGCGGTAAACTCTGATAGCGCGATGCAGGATTTGTGCCGTCAGGTCTTTGATGCGTAGTTCGCATGTGGCGTTGTTGATACCGCCACAACACCAAAAATATAATATGCAAAATATTTAAATACTTGATTAATAAACTACAGTTGATTTTAAAAATCATAACCCAATTACAACTTCAAAAAAATGTGAAATGTGATAACTAAACGATAAGGCTAATTAATAGTCATTAATGAAGCTTTATTTTAAAGTTATGTGGGTATGTTGATATTAATCTGTCCATTTTAATACGATATTATAATTTTATAATTATAACTTCCTGGTGCAGTATTAATTTTAAGTGGTTCAGTTTATCATATTTATCTTCGTACCTAAGTTTAATAATTGTGTCTAAGCTATTTACTTCAAATATTCAAATCAGAGTCGCAAATCAAACGAAAAAAAAAATGAGGAGCAGGAAATTTATTATTAGGTATACATAAAAATAATCTCCTTTTTTATTTCATTTTTAAGGGCTTTATCACACTAGCGAGTTGCGGGCGAGTGGAAAGCGGGGCGAGTACGCAGCGAGCTCGTCGCGAGTTCGCAACGTGTGCACGGCGAATACACCGCGAAGACGCCGCGGGTGCGCAGCGAGCTCGCGGCGAAAGGCGCTGTCGACGCCATTTGATACATTTCGTTTTCAATCCATTCTGGCACTGAATGTAGAAAACGCGGATTGTACACCTCGAACTCGCTGCCCACCTGCGGCGTTTTCGCCGCGCACACGTTGCGAACTCGCGGCGAGCTCGCTGCGTACTCGCCCCGCTTTCCACTCACTCGCAACTCGCTAATGTGATAAAGCCCTAAGTGTCGATGCTGCCACGGAGGGGCTAGCTATTTACTTAATTTTGTATGTTATCAAATCAAAATAGTTAGGTGGAAAGTTACATTCGTTTGTAGAAGCAATTTGTGTGTAGTCGCAGGTTTTAAAATGTACCATATTATTATAAGCAGTAAGTTATTCTGTATCGTGAGATTATCTTGAAGATTTCGGATTATCAGGAGCTCTTTTTTTGTACTCATGCGGCCCGCAATCATGCACTCTAAGGTTGATTGGTTATGATAAAAGTGAAACCTTGTTATCAACTTCTTTCATCAAGTCCAGTATAAAATTCCAATGCTTCTATTACTCATCTATCTAGATGACATAATTAAGGTCGATACTACCTAACAAATAAATACGCAGTAATTACACAGTTACGCACAACATATGGTACGTAAAAGTAACTCCTGATACAAGACTCATTAATTCGTAAGAATCGCCAGCATATTAGATACAAAAGTAATAAAGCCAAACAAAAAGAAAACACACACATTTTCAGTAGGCGAGGCTTAATTAAGTAAAGATAATCCAATAACTTTGAGCAGGGCAGTACTAGGTAAGTACGGGACCGGTTGAAATGCCACAGAGTCGATAAACACAGCATTCAATACTAATAAACCACTTGAGGTTTAATTGGCTCCACGATATAGATTTTAATTGGTCGTAAATCGCGGACCGCCCCTTAATAGCCACTGTTTATACGTGTGCCGCACAAATCTTTGGACTAAAGCTGTGTGTACACTTATGGTGTGTTGCAAGTATTGCAACACGTCGTATCGTGCCAATACTCATGTGTCTCACCGACTTAGAAGACACAATTCAGTCTGGGAGACTGAATTGTGTCTTCTAAGTCGGTGGTGACCATAGATTTTCGATTATTACAGTCAGTAGTAGCTGTACAAATTAATATATGAATGAAGTCTATTTAAGTGTAGTTAATCTATAGAGTAATTTAATGTGCTCTTGTATTAGTTTTAATGAGGGTTTTTTTTTTAAATCTCTTCCCTAGTCGCTGGATGGCGCTGGACTTGGTAAGTTACTGCAAGGAACGGAACGTCACATCATTTTTTGATTATTTCACTTAGATGTAATTTTGCGATCGTAAAACGAAACGTACATAAAAAAGTAATTAATGTCATGTCATTGTCACATCACATTACAATGACATTTTGAAAATAAATAAATATTGTCAACAAAAAGGAACCTTGACATTGGCAAAATCATCGAACATTACCGATGTAGCCAGAACCTTAAAAAAATTGAATTGAATTAACAACAAGAAAAAAGAAAAAATATTTACCAGTCTTGATTAATTTATATTATATTCGGAAGCATAAGCAAACGAAACTGTCAGTCAACGAGCGTGACGTGACGCAATGTTTTTTTTTCTAAGCGTTTTGGCTTTGGCACCTAGTAACGCGTGGTAGTAGTACACCAGTGCGTGTTGCCAGTGATGACATATGGCACTGAAACATGGTCGCTCACAATGGGCCTTACTAGAAGGCTAAAAGTCACCCAAACGGAAATGGAGAGGATTATGCTTGGAGTTTCCCTACGTGATCGAATCAGAAATGAAGAGATCCGCAGGAGAACCAAGGTAACCGACATAGCTCGAAAAATTGCCAAACTTAAGTGGCAATGGGCAGGGCACATTGCGCACAAAACAGATGGCCGTTGGGGCCGAAAGGTTCTGGAGTGGCGACCGCGTACCGGAAGACGTAGCGTTGGAAGGCCCCCCACAAGGTGGACGGATGACCTTATGAAAGCCGCAGGAATCCGCTAGATGCCGGAAGCACAGAATCGGTCGAGATGGCGGTGCTTGGGGGAGGCCTATGTCCAGCAGTGGACGTCTTTCAGCTGAAATGATGATGATGATGACCTAGTAACGTAGTCAGTTCAACGCCATCTATAGAGTTCTTGGAAACTATGTTTTTTTTTAATGCTCAAAACAAAAATCTCTGATTTAGTTTCAGATCTTACTGAAATAAGCTCTTATTTTATTGAGTTTGTTTACATTGCATTAGGAGACTTCTAAGTCGGTGGTGACTATAGATTTTCGATTATTACCTTAGTCAGCAGTACATATGCTGTACAAATGAATATATGAATGAAGTCTATTTAAGTGTAGTTTATAGAGTAATTTTATGTGCTCTTGTATTAGTTTTAATTAAGTTTCAGGTTTTACTGAAATAAGCTCTTATTTTATTGAGTTTGTTTAAATTGCATTAGTAGATGCTGTTGCTTGCTCTGGTACATATGTATATCTTCCAATTTAGTGTAAGTAGTGTTGGTAATGTTTGACTGTAATCCAACGTATTCTGTTGGATCTAGCTCTTGATATACTCTGTTGTCATTTATATTAAGTAATTGAATAACTGATGACTAAAAAGATATTTATTTCTGTAAATATTTACATAATTTATAGCTAATAGTTTTAAAATAATAATAATATATACAAGTATATAAAATAAATCATAAGACGTAATAAATTCGTCTACAGGAAAACAGCCCGAAAGGCTGGCAGCATTGTCACATTGTATGGCAATGCTGATTCTTTGGCCAAGAAATAGGCCAGCCCTCTAGTCACGAGAACAGTCACCAATCGCTTGGCGATGTCTCGAAAAACTAAGTGGGCACTCGGATCCCGTGGCCCTAGTATTTCAACCCCAAACGGATCGAATATAATTATAAGTCCCAATAAGTTTGGACTACAAAGAATTTGTAAGTATAAATTCTCCAAAAACGTTTAGTTCTCATTACTTTTACCTTGCATAATCCTCAATCAATCAACTCAGCCTATTGCAGTCCACTGCTGAACATAGGCCTCTCCCATGCTGCGCCACAACTCCCTGTCCTCCGCCTTCCGCATCCAGTCTGTCCCAGCCACCTTTTTGAGGTCGTCGGTCCATCTAGCTGGGGGGCGTACCACACTACGCTTGCCGATACGCGGTCTCCACTCCAGGACTCGTCTGCTCCACCGGCCATCGGTCCTTCGACAAATATGTCCAGCCCACCGCCACTTCAGCTTGCTTACTCTGCAAGCTATGTCGGTAACTCCGGTTCTCTTTCAGATCATTTCATTTCTGATTTTATCCTTCAAAGAAACTCCGAGCATAGGCCGCTCCATAGCGCGCTGAGCGACTTTAAATTTGTGGACCAGCCCGACTGTCAGTGTCCACGTTTCGGCACCGTACGTCATAACGGGCAGGATGCATTGGTTGAAGACCGTAGTCTTCAAACATTGCGGTATAGGCGACGGAGTCTTCCAAACGCTGCCCAGCCCAACCGGAAAACACACAACACTTTTCCTAGGTTTCATTTCACAACAGTCATTTTTACAAGAAACCACAGCTGGCAGAAGCAGACAAAAACAATTTTTCCAAACAAGTGTACAACATCTCTAAAACAAAGATTTTTCCACATCCAGCAAATATACGGCGGACGCAGGAGCTGCTATCTCGTGCATACGTCTTCCATTGCTTTAATGGACTTATCAGGTAAGTATGTCATTGGATAATGATGTTATATTCGTCGTACAATGTTTATTTATCTACCTCATTTGCGACTTCTGTTTTGTTTAAGGACCTCCGCCTGATTCATACAATGTGTCGAAGAAGGTAGGTAGGTACGTATAACTAATGACTTATTTATCTTAAAGGTGGTGGCGAATTTCTTTCGAGGAAATAAGGAATGATGAGATAGATATTCCAGATTATTTTTAGGAACTCTATTACTAAGGTATCACTGTCCATCCGTCCGTCTGTCACAGGGCTGTGCCTTTTGAACTGTAATAGGTAGACACTTGAAAATGGCCGCTATAACAAAAAAAAAGTTATAAATTAAAGGAGAAAAAAAAAAAATAGTCTATAACATCTATATCTATACAAATAAATAAATTGAAGTGTCTGCTTGTATATCAAATAACAGCTTTTTACTAAATGCATATGAAGGTAATTATAACAAAATAAAAAAAAATATCTATCTTTCGGACTGTTTGTTCCAGTTAATCTCGAAAACGGCTGAACCGATTTTGACGGGACTTTCACTGGTAGATAGCTGATGCTACGAGTATAAGGTGTCATTATAATTTTAGAAAATGCCACGCAAGCGAAGCCGAGTAGGAGCTAGTGATAAATATTATACGGTGGTACGGAACCCTTCGTGTGCGAGTCCGACTTGCACTTGGCCGCTTTTTTTACGTTTGAGTTTAACAGTCTTTTGCGTATGAAAAATTGTAAGTACTTAAATGATTTCATCTTAGAGAACATAGACTGAATTAGAATTTTCAGGATCGGATGATTATTTAGATGATGAGTATACACTTTCAATCTGCCTAGCCTTTTCCCAACTATGTTGGGGTCGGCTTCCAGTCTAGCCGGATGCAGCTGAATACCAGTATTTTACATGGAGGGACTGCCTATCTGACCTCCACAATCTAGTAACTGAGTAACACGATAGCCCCTTGGTAAGACTGACTGTCATACTTTTGGGCTTCTGACAACCCGTAACGACTGAGATATAAAATAAAAAGAATAAAAATTAAAATAATAATTTCAACGATGAGTATACACTTTATCATACGTAAGTTACAGTCACACTTTCGCTGCACAGTCAAAACAAACTAAAATGAACGAATTACCTACTATGCCAGACCCATACACGTGTACGACTTTGTGCGTGCGTAGATTTGTACTGTGACCACAATTTTCTCCCACAAGTAATACAACTAATTTAATAAATAAACAAAGTTTTATACATACTCGTAATTGTAAAAATTCAGTGTATGTGTTATGATTATAACATAATATTGTAATTGGGGTGTTTGATGGTTTGCGTTAATTCCGGGGCATGTAGTATATATATTATATCCCCTATAGGCAATAGACAGGCTCTTGCCATGGTACCTAATAAGACAAAGTCAGATGGAAGGCTGTTAGCAAGATTCGCAGCCCAGACATCGCCATTTGTGGGATTTGTGTACAGTGGTTTGTGGGTTCGATCTAAAGAAAAGCGGCGACATTCTTCTAGATCGTATTTTTGCTTCTCGTTCTAGACATACTTACCGAGGTTGCTGATTGAGCCGGATTTACCAGTAGGCTGAGTATAGGGCGGCAGATTTTAGGGGTGGCTAATTTGGCGACCGATTTTTTGTAATTTTTTTTGATGGTAGAAAGATGTCTACAAGACATCTTTTGGATGACTTTTCCCTCTTCCCTTCCCTTTTAATTTCGAGCTCGACGCACTCGCTCGTGCATCCCACATTCCTGCTTTTCGATGAAAATTTCCGTGAATAGCATTTTTTTTTTGTCATTTAATTCCTGCAAAATGTTACTAGAAATGCCTACATAAACTCAGAACATCGGGGGCGGCCTCATTTTGTTTTGCTGCCCCGCCTTACTAGTGGTACATCATTGAGCTTTGCTTAGTTCAGAATATATCCAAAAACTATTTCTTGTGCAATTCAACCAAATTGTTGGATTAAAAAAATAATCTAGAAGCTGACAATTGTAGAGGTATGGGCGGCAAAAACGTGACAGCCTATATTTGGAAAATTTGTAAATCCGCCACTGTTTGTGTGCACCTTATAGGATAAGAGATAAGATTTTCGCAGAAGATCGCCAACCTGGAGAAGAAATGAACAATGAATAGAACTTAGAGCACAATGACAGCTTCCATTATCAATTCTCTATGACTATTATAGTACCAAAAACTTTATTTCCTCAATATTTTGACACGGAACAGAACATTACCCTGATTTAATGTTCTGATATGCAACAAAACACCAACAGATTGTATCTCCCTGCTCCTCCAAAAACAAAACAAGTGAGTATATACACGCCTCGCCCATAAAGGGGTAGCTAGGAACGATTTAATCAACCGATAAAAATTGTCGAGAGGCTCCGCTAGATGGCGGGGTAAGATAAAAGCTGGCTCCTATTTGAGGATGTATAAGTCTTTGGACATATGTTTTTTTATACGTAGGTACAATATAATACGCATTGTAGGCAATGACAGCGTTATCTCCATAAAAACGGCGTACTTATCTATATAATTATCTAACGGAGGGTATACTATAAAACAGGAAAAAGATCAAAAATGTTGTTTGATAATGTTTTTTAAGAGAGCGCTCACCGGTCCACTCAACTTTAAAAAAAATATCTCGTGTCTGAGAAGAAATTATGAAAAACGGCTCAATCACCAACCTCGGTAAGTGTATCTAGAATTTTCTAATCCCTTTTATAAAGTTTCATATTGAGACACGAAGCAACAAAATTCGATCTAAAGAAAAGCGGCGAAATTCTTCTAGATCGTATTTTTCTGCTTCTCGTTCTAGACATACTTACCGAGTTGCTGATTGAGCCGTTTTTCATAATTCCTTCTTGGTCACGAGATAATATCGACACCTCCCGCGCTTAAGATCGTATGTTTAAATTCTAACGTCATTTTTCTGTTGATCAGCCGCAAAACATAATATGATAAGATTATTAGCGGGTCAGAAACTCGGTTTTTTGTGCAAATATGAAAATATAGTTTTTAAGAATGTATTTATATAATACTAGCTGACCCGACAGACTTCGTTCTGTCAAAAAAACGTTAAGGGTGGACAACCCTTATCACTAAGGGGTATGAAAAATAGATGTTGGCCGATTCTCAGACCTACTCAATATGCTCACCAAATTTCATGAGAATCGGTCAAGCCGTTTCGGAGGAGTACGGGAACGAACATTGTGACACGAGAATTTTATATATAAGATTACATTATAGTACTAAAATTTCATTTTACAAAAAAAAACATGTTATGATTTTTTGCGTGGGAGGTATCGATATTTTTTTAAAGGAGTAACGCCGCTAGGTGATCAGTGATGACAGACATGACAGTGATGCGGACGAATACTTCGATGCCTAAGTGTCTAGTTTCTTAGTCTTTAATTTAATATCTACCTAGTGTAGATAGTTGCTTCATATATTGTACCATAATAATCATTTTAATGTATTTGAAATAAAAAGTTCTTTTAGGTGTTGTTTGGATTTTATCCAAGATAAGAATGCTTGGAAACATGCTGATCCTGCTCCATAGGACAATTTAGAGTCTAGACAAAATCAAACTGGTTGCTAATTTAACTGTATAATTTATAATTTTTATGATATTAATTTTATTTTCTGTGTTTAATATAAATTTAACTCACACACTGACTTATGACACGTTTATTTTTTTTTTGAAAATCATATACAATGTTTGTAAATATGTGAGCACCATGTACAGTCAGCAACAAAAGTCGATTAACATTTCACTTTCCTAAATCTTAATTATTGAACCAAATATTTAATTAAAATTTTAATTAAATATTTGGTATGTAGCATAGAGTTATTTTTCTTTACCTTTTACTTCTGTTCCGATTTTAATTAAATATTTGGTTCAATAATTAAGATTTAGGAAAGTGAAATGTTAATCGACTTTTGGTACTGACTGTACCTATCGCATTTATTAATGTTTCTGTCATTACTTCACTTTTCATTATTTTTACCAATTGTGGTAAGTAATTTTTATTCTAGGTACATCGTCTTCACCTATAATTATTAATTAATGTATACAAACTATTGTTAACATTTTAAAAGAGTAAGTATGGAGTTTCTTGCCCATTCTTCTCCATACATAACTACCTTTTGGAAGGCGCACCTAACTATTCATGTAATTTTTGACGTTCAAAAGTGCATCTTCGTGCCTATTTGAAATAAATGATTTGACTTTTGACTTTGACTTTGACTTTGGGTATTTTTTACCTATCCTAAGCGTCTTGATTACCGTCATGAAGGTAGAACGGCTTCTACAAAGTTCTCTTAGCTTCTCTATAAAACCTATATAAGTATACAATTCAATTCATCAATCTTGCTATCGTTAGACAACATATTTATTGTCCCGGAATGAACGCTCACCACCAAACACCTTAATTAGAAAATTATGTTATAATTATAATACATAGGTACACGGAATTTTTACTATTATGTATAAAACTTTGTTTATTAATTAAATTACTTATAGTGATTGTGAGAGAATATTGTGGTCTCAAACTCAAACTTAGAGCATTTGTTTCAAATAAACCAATTACAGGTACTATTGAATTGTCAAGGGGTCGCTCAGTCAGAAAGATGAAGCTAGTTGCCCATTCCAAAGCGTAGTAGGTTCCTATGGAGAAGAACGGACAAGAAACTCCACGGACACTCTTTTAAAACAAAATATTGTTACAAAATATAGGTTACATCATTCATGTTGAAGTTATACATGTGAGAACAATGTAGAAAGACGTGCACGTTAGAAGCGTCCGTAATAGAAACAATTCAAAAATTAAAATAAGCCGTGGCAGCTAAGAGATGACCAGTCCCAACTGACGGCGCCCGTTCACGAACATGACGCATGGATCAGCACCATTTAGCTCAACCATTTTGAAGGGAACTTAATGATCCAACACACACGCCACCACCAGCGAGAAGAGAAGGAAGGAGGAAGAGGAAGGAAAGAGGAAGGGAAGAAAGGAAGGAGAAGGTCATATCACAAATCTACGCACGCACATACCCAATCGCACATATGGGTATAGCGTAGTAGAGTACTTCGTCAATTTTGGTTTGTTAAAAGACTGTGCAGCGAGTGTGACCGTAATTCACGCAGTTTTAATTATTTTTGGGATAAAAAATAACTAACTGACTAATCATCATCATCATTTCAGCCGAAAGACGTCCACTGTTGGATATAAGTCTCCCCCGATTGGGGGGATTTGCCATAATCGCCACGCTTGGCAGGCGGGTTGGCGATCGCAGTATGGTGTGTATGGTATAAAAATGCATAGAGAACGCTGCTGCCCATCCTCTAGTAAGTCCCTTAGTCGCCTTTTACGACACCCACGGGAGGAAATTGGGTGGTGCTATTCTTTACGTGGGGCACCACACGGCACTGACAACTGACTAATACAGTATGCCATTTTTTTTTTTAATTTTCATGTTCTTCCCCTAAGAGTGAACCCCATAGTCAAAATTCATTTATATAATATAAAATAAAAAATTGGTTGTCTGTAAAGTTGGTTTACGGACGATAGTTTAACGTGACAACATCATAACAAAACATTGATGCGGCGCAAGCGTACAATGAGCGTAACGGGACAATGAGTCATCCTTTTTCGTGCATGCAGCCGGCGTTCATCGATTTATTAGACGTTGTCACGTCAATAAAATATATACGTTACACATTCGTGTTTGGGTCACAGAAATTCATATGTTTACTAAATTTCAAGTTAATCGGTCCAGTAGTTTCGGACAGTCTGTCTGTCCGAAACTACTGGATCGATTAAGTGACACACAAGTGATCCTATACGGGTTCCGTTTTTTCCTTTTGAAGTACGGAACCCTAACAACTAAAAGCGTTTTGCATCTGTCTTTCTCTCATAAAATCTTTCAGTAACTATCTATTCTTAGCTTTAAGGTGAGTTATGAAACTCTCCCACAATGCAGATCATCGGAAGAAATAAAATACACATAAGATAGAGATTTGTATCACCTGCTGATCTACATTACTCTTGTCATTTAGATAACCCCATTGGTTGAGCACCTGCCAACCACAAAAACTGAGGCAAAAACTTAAGGCGAGGACAACTGTCGATAAGAGCTAAAAATACTTGATTTCGTTTTTGAATATTCGTTTTCCCGTCGTACGTTTAGTTTTTCAAGGGACGAAGATTATATCTGTATTTGAACAAAAACTGATTTACAAATCTCGAGGACCTGTTTTGCCACTCTATGATTATCTCTAGATAAAAAAACTATCAGTTAGGTAAACTAACGGGAAACGCACCTAATATCAAGTTAACTAGAGTCTACACTGAAAAAAATGCACTCCAATCAAGTGACTTTTTAGCTTGATTGACGATATCTTGTTTAGATTAATCAATTTTAGTTAAGTTGATCATCATGACATGATTGCAGCGATACTAGTTCAAATGATTGAACGCTCAAACAAGTTTCTCGATTACCCTTAACATGACATCATTGTAGAAGAGTTAAAAAAGAGACAAGTTAAAAAAATGTTAACTGTAACAAAGTAAGTTAGTTGTGTCAATCAAGAATTTTGATTACTTCAATAAAGATCATTGAAACTTTAATAATCTTAGTTGGAGCAACTATGTTTTGACTTGATTGCTGCAAATAGGTTTTGTGATAACTCCAATCAAGATCCCGTTTCAAATCTCAGTCAAATAAAAGTAGTAGCTGTGATCATTGTGCTTGATAGGCTCAGATGCAAACAAGTTACTTAGTCAATCTAAACAAAATCTTGATTGTGGTAACTACTTTTTTTTTCAGTTTAATGGCTTCAATGATGGGGGTAGGTACCTAACTAAGTTTAATGACAATTTCCTTCATCCTGTTAGTAGAACACATGGGTAAATTAATTTTTATTAAACCCTTAAATAGCTTCATAAATTCGATTTAGTTTACACTATAAACTGGCATTTAAAACTAAAAAGCAGAAGCGTAGTGACAACACAATTTAAATGGATATTGCCTAGATGTATTTTTAGAGATCTTTTGATTGGCTATTTAGATAAAATAAATATAAAACCACACTTATGAAAATAAAATAGGTGTTAAAATAAATTGTTGTTTACCTTAATGTCCAGTTAACGGCTTTCGTATCATAAAAACGGCTCACGAAATAATCTGAAACAATAAATAAAATGGTATTTAAACGTGTTTTTTTATTTTACAACTAAATTACCAACAATTTATTTTACAAAAAATGTTTGACGCCTACTTACAAAGTTCGAAAATACTTAGTTCGACTTTTTTTGTTTTACAACTAAGTACACAATTGCGTTAGTCATAAAACCCTTCCGTTTCAAACAATCCCATTATCATAGTTACCGTTTTAATTTGTCAGAAAAATATTTCTACCAATTTTTATTTAGTTCTGTTTTGACTTGGAAAGTGAGTGTCAGTTTCGTAAGTTTTTGATTTGTATCACGGCTAAATCAATAGAACAGTATTATCAGTGATTATAGTCAATGAACTACATAGATTTTTAACCAAGTATAGTGTAAGTGCAAAATAGTGTTCAACAGTGCAAAGAGAAAAGAAAAACGGCTATAAACTTCAATAATTCGATTAATAGCAATAATTAGCAGTAAAGTACCTACATAATTCAGTGAGGTAAGGAAAATTATTTATTTTATACAATTTACATAATTAGCTCATTTTAATTATGCTTCTAGGAAACTTAAAAAAATACACCACAACTAAAAATATAAAACAGCACCATCTATTGGCGACAGTAAAATTTACATTGACCACATGCTAACTACTCATCCAAACTTTTTAAATGCCTGCCATCTATGGTCATGCGCGCGCATTATTTGCACTCGCAGCTACCTCAATGCACTCGCTGCGTGTTTAGTATCGCGAGAATACGCAAGAGGCTGATAGTGTTGCAATACTGAGTGTAGACCAGCATGTTTGTGAAATAGGTACTGCAGTATTTACCTTTACAAGTTTCATGGTAGACTTTATAACATGGCGGAAGAAAATTTGAATTTGATTTGTCTTTTAGTTTAAGTTGTTGTATTTTGTATAAACATTACTCATATTCAAAGATTATTTTCCTGGTGGTATATTTAAAATTAGAATAAGTAAAAAATAAAAAAAATACTTTTTGTAAAATAGACGTTGAAGAAAAAGTTAGTCAAGTAATTATCTAGGTTTAAATTAGTCTAAACTTTACAATGAAAACTTTAGATTTTATACCTAACCTATCGACTTGCTCTAAAAACATTAGATTTACAATATTGAAGAAGAAGATCAACAATTAAAAACAAATAAAACTGATATTGTCACACCAATCATCAACAAAAAAGTCTTCCAATAGATAACAAAATTGATGCTTTGTTTACATTGATGCAATAAAATAGTTACGACGTGTTGAATAATCGTTTCCAGTTTGAGTAACCATCAATTTGTGTATTTTTAAAGTCACGCAGTTTGGAGTCAATAAAAATTTAACGACTACGAGGGTGCACGAATAAAATTGTTACGCATTGTATAATAGTTTGTGGCTATTTTTTGTCTTATTTGTGCGCTTATTTAATTACTGTAACTAATAAACAAGCCAATTGGCGTTCAGAAACTTATTCCTTCATTCAATCAAATGTTTTGGCAGTTTATTCAGCTGTTACGGAATCTCTCGAAGATCTTGCCAAGTCATGTTTGTTCTTCGAGCTCGAGGTCTTTGCTTCCTGATACCTTATTTTTCACGTATTGTAATCTCGTGACCTTATTTGACTGGTTACATAAACAACCCATTACACATTTTACTACCCTCGAGTGAGTTATGGTACTTACGTAATTCGGCACGCGCCCATAAATAGACAAACGCCAAGAAGTTATTCCTAACGTTCCTAAAAGTAATCTATCTCGAGGCCTCACCGCAATATCGGTTTCTGAACGATTAACAGAGGGCGTGCGTGCCCTTCGCTTTTACGACATACTTTTACGACGTCGTAAACTCGGCCGTATAATGCCTATAATCTTTTTCCGCGAGGCTCCGCCCTCTGCTGATAGATGGCGCTAAACACAAAACTCCAAATCACTGTCACTGAACCAAATGTTAAAGTTTTATTGTGTGTTTCGCTAATGTGGTGTGAAATTAATAGGTAATAATGCTTTTATGGGTGCTTGTGAGCTTTATAGGGGCATAAAGTCCTGGCAGGTGAATGTAGTACCCAAAGTATTTGTTTTAAGTTGACCGCAGGTGTGTTGTGCTATCGTTTGGTGGCATTTATAACTTTGTGGCATTATAAAAACGAACAAGACTTGTGTTTAGATAATAGTATATACTTTTATGGCATCTTGAGCACGTTTTTATGGCCACATTTTGCACAAGAAGTGTTGTATGTTTCGTATTCTGAGGAGAAACCGTTCGATAGGAATCTACTCAGGTTTTTCATAATTTTCTTTTGAAGTGTACTTTCGTAGGTATCTGGAAAGTCTTACACAATTTTGGATATTGTTACATGAACTGTAAAGTTTCTTACAATAGAAAATTAAGGGATGAACATTTTCCTTACACCCATGTTCGCAGCAACTAGGCCGGAGAGACTGTTAGCAAATGTAGCAATTCGCAGTTTAAACATTATGTTGTATAATTATAACAATTTCGCAAATAGTTGAAAAGGACAATATCCCAAGGCAACTGCGTACTAACTGAAATAAACATAAACTCTCTAAGGACTGTTTTGAACATCTAGACGTGGCGTACCATAACTAGGTACCTACATAGGTTTTAAGGAAAATTACTTAAAATAGGAATTAAAGTCACAATTTTCTATGTCTGGTAGTAAGCTGCTTCTCAGTTAGGTACCTACTTAGATAATTATTTATATCAAATAATTCCTGTTAACTGAAAAATGTTGAGAAAAAAGTTTTTGGATCAAAATATTATCTGGAACAGTAGTTGCAAAAGGATTTATAGGTAAGTACCAATTTTTTTTTAGGTGGGAAATTATCAAATAACTTCTCTCGCTCTGGGCGGAGTGAGAGGGCTTGTCAGATTTTTACTGACTAAAACCCACCCGTGATCCTTCAGTTGCCTGTGTGCCAGGGCCACGGTATCCCTTTCGGACAAACCCGCAACCCTGGCAGGGAGATTCAATTCAATTCTTCTTTATTGCAATCCGTCAGCGTCACGATGTGGGTACGCCCCTTGAAAGCAAATTTTAATACAAATGGGGTACCCAATTTATGCACTGTACACATACAGGTGGTAAGTATTAATAAATAGAAACAATTATGGACCCTGTCAGACACAGCAACTTTTTTAAATAAGTAGGAGAGAGGAAGAGCAGCTAACAACAACGGAAAGGCGGATGATAGAGGAGAATGGAAGGGATCTAACAGTAATGTTTTCACTACCCACAGGGCAAAAGCATCATCCCGTAATGGAAGGTAAACAGAATTGATAACCATATTCGCTCCTTGTTACTTAAACATTTCAGACCATTAAAGTCTATATTATCTCATGATCATTTTTATATACATACTTACCAAAGTAAGAAAGTAGAAAAAAAGTTCTGGTCACCCCATATTTTCGTTTTGAGAGAGACATAAGAGCAGCTATTTGGCGTTTTCTGTTCTGTAAGCAACAGAACAGAAAACGCAAAAAAACTGCTCCTGCTCCACCTTTTTTTTTTTTTTGAAGGTGGGAAATCATCAAATGACCCCTCCCGTTCTGGGTGGAGCGGAAGGGAGTGTCAGACTCTTACTGACTAAAACCCACCCATGTTCCTTCCTTGGCCCTTTAAGTTCCGGGGCAGCGATACCCCTTTCGGACAATCCCGCTGACCCGGCAATTCTGGGCCCGAATGGGCCCGCTCGTCGTTGCGTCAGCGAACGCGTCGTTGCGTACGTGTTCCACGCGCGCCTCAAAGAGATGTCAATCTCTTTGAGGCGCGCGTGGAACACGTACGCGCCGTCCGGCACGGGCTTGGTCTTGATCGGACGGTGAGCTTCCTGCTCCACCTTGAAAACGTTTTTCGTTTCGAGAGGTATGCCTGATTTATTTACGTTCACTGCATGGGTATGCCTTATTTCAACAAAGAAGCAAGAAAACACGGTGTAAGCCGAAGTGAAAAGTCTCGGCTATGAAACATTCGCGAATGGTCCGGAGTCACAAGTGCTGGTGAGCTGTTTCACTTCGTATAAGAGAGGGAGAAATATTCTAAAATGATAGCCCACCTTCAGTTATTAGAGAGACACCAAAACAAGAGAACATGAAGATTCTGTAATTCCGTGGGTATATCGGAATAAAAAGTATCCTAGTTGTTAATCCAGGTTATAAACTATCTGTGTGCCGAATTTCATCCAAATCCGTTTTGCCGGTTTTTCGTGTTTAAGAAACAAACATTCATCCATCCATTCTCACAAACTTTAGCGTTTATAATTTTTATTATATTATAGTAGGACTAGTAAGATATACTCACGAGGGTCTCCTACCTTTAGCAGTAAGCTGTGAAGTGCTAAATAAATCCAAGGACCGCTACAATTAATCGGGGACTGTCAAAATCTATCAACTCTTGAATGTTCAACCTTCTGCAAAGACAAAATTGCTGGGCCACGAATTATGAGATAAGACTCCTACAAACAGGCGCGACACAAAGAGACCGCTTGTCGCGCGGAACGCGGTGTCTTTGTGTAGCGTGTCGCGCCTGTTTGTAGGAGCCCATAATCGGAAGAAAAATCATCCTAAATTCCGGTTAAAATAATTCTCTATCTTATTTCCAACTTTGGATCAATGTCTTGTAGTCTGAACGCAACTTTATGCAGATCCTCACGATGACTGCTCAGCACAAGTGCTATTACATTACATTCTCTCGAAACTCACGCCTATCATTCTGACATACAACTTACCGTCTAGACTAAAACTATTTCTCTATTACCCTCAATTACCTTTACTATCGGATCTCTCTATCCAACAAACCGAAAATGAAAGGGACAGAACTAGTAGGGTGGTACACAGAATCCCTCGGATTTTCCATGCAATTGAATAAAAGACGTTACGGTGTGTCGACGTCACGGTAGGATTTTCATCGATATATCGAATCGGATGTAATCCGAGTTCGATGCCTGACTCGATTCATTCGATCGAGTGGTGGCAAGTTTAAAATTCATAACATATATCTAACTGAAAGTTTCTGTGCACTTTACGCGAGTTAGTTTTTCGATGTAAACATATATTTTCTCGAGTTTATTTCGATACAAAGTGGGTGTACTGACGTCGGTGTTCAGGGTCTTTTATTAAATGGGGGTGATGTAGTCTTTATTCCTGTATTTCCTTTTTGGTGGTCACACGTACCTATTTGACCAATAACGCTGACGTTACTGTATTATTTAAATTTTTGCTTTTTTTTTTTGTACCTATCCATTTTCTTATCACTGGGTTACGGTAGGTTTTCCTTATAAAAATAAAAGCAGATAAGATTCAATAAAGGTATGGTATAAAAAGTGCTAAGTTATATTTTTTTTTTAAAGGCTAAGACCTCCAAAGCTCCGTAGATCTATTTTCGTTGAGATTTTGAAGTGTAATATTTTTGAAACAGTCATATTCATTTCAGTACCTACTATTTAGTATTTAG
Source organism: Dryobota labecula (assembly GCA_947523025.1). Lineage (NCBI taxonomy): Eukaryota > Metazoa > Arthropoda > Insecta > Lepidoptera > Noctuidae > Dryobota > Dryobota labecula. The sequence goes on along the minus strand of OX383293.1, from coordinate 16,547,794 downwards.
GTTTTGCATATCTTGTTAATTATTAAAGAAGTAGGATTGTCTTGTAGCATAAACGTTCTTAATGCTCGGATTCAGGCCTCCTCTCTATGAGAGGGAGTGAGCCATCATCTACCACGCAGGCCCAGTGTGGGTCGCTGTATATCACATGTCTTCGAATTGTTGGTTCTTTGACATTCGTTATGATAAATGACTTTATTTCTTAAAGTAGGTTTGTGCAAACACTTTTAACGTCAATCTTCATATTTATAAAACTAGATGTGGTCGGCGTTTCCTATTGACTATTCTGAGAAGAAAGGCCGAAACTAACTTAGAGGTCACAGTCTCTTTTAAAGTCCAGACATAATCTTGGTCAGATCATGTGAAGACCATGTAGATTGGTGTTTTGAGGAAAGAAGCACACAGATTGAGTGGAGCTGCCCAGTCAGTGCAAGCATTTGTCAGTAATCGTGCAAGCTCAACTCAGCACTCAAGGAGCTCAACGATTTGACGAACAATACCAAAGAAAGGACATTTGGGTAGACCGCATAAATTACTCAATCTACCAGACCGTGACTAAAACTAACATTAAAGAATATACACAATATACACAATAAAGAGTCATAGACCAACATAGTTCTCATATTAAAGTGAGTATTATCAAAAGTGATTCTACAAATACGTTAAAAAGTATCTCGGGTAAACACCTAGGTAATTACTGCAGCATTTCCACTATTTTCTGTTCTGTTAATGCCAACAGTTTGGAGAATTTCACAGGACACATCGAGAATTTGAGAGTAATTTCTACAAAAGCACGTTGGAGACCGCTATATGCACTGGCTTACAGAAAATATGACCTGGACTTAGTCCAAGACATTGCATTGTAACACTACTTAACGCTACAATACTCAGAAACTTATCCTGAAGGCTGGTGGAGCAGATATTCTACTACGGAGATTAAGGAAAATGTTCATGAAAATACTTCAGTATTAAGACAAACATAGGGGACCTTCTCCATCCAACAAAGTAACAAACCAAAGAACTTCTTAACTAGGTATGTATACAATCTAACAACATATATTCCTCTAATATGAATTCACACACACAAAAACGAACATAAATAGGACAAAATACACACACAACAATTCCGTCGAGTTGTTAAATTTCAAACTGTATCCATGTTTTTGCACACACATATCGTAAAATTTTATTAAAATTAAAACAAAGAGCATAATTTGATAGCGAGTGTGTTAGCTAAAACTCACGGGAGGTAGACGTAGCGAAATTTTCAGTAATGGCCGCCGAAACGCCCTCCGCCGTCGTTCTCTGGCGGTATTTGCATTATCGCGGTATTAATACCCGGTGTATGTAACACCATGGAGTTTTTGTTGTGGTTATTGATATGGGATTATATTTGAGGATATATGTAAGGTGTGATGGGGAATTATCGTGAGGAAGGTTCTTGGGGTTAATAATAATTTCCGCATATCTACTGAGTGACTTCTTAACCTAATCGAACAGATTTTGTGAAAAGTATTTAACGTAGTTATATCCTGCCTACTTATTGGGTCATGAGAATTGATTACACTATCCACGTAATCAGTTATGGCATGGATTTTGTAGAGAATTTCCCTAAAAAAATTACCAAACTCTTAATTTTAGTAGATGTAGATAGTGACTTTTCCGGCGGCGATGATGATGGCTTGTGACGTTTTAATGAATTTCTAAAAGTTTATTAATCAAAGAGTAACCATACAATTAAGACAAATTCGGTGTGCCACAAACTAGGCGTCGCTTGTATATTGTGGCTCAAAGCTGTCACATGTACCATCATACAGAGCCGCTGGTTTAATTCTTGAATGATAAATGATTTTATTTCTGTAAGTAGGTTTTTACAAACACTTTTACACGTCAATCATATAATAATAATATAATTAATAATTATGTAATCATAATAAGAATAATGACTTTATCACCGACTGGAAATATATTTGCACACCATGTCATGGCAGGATAAGTCTAAAGGACGTCGTTTGGCATGATATGGGCATGTGATGAGGAGGGAGGAAACGCATGTGACGAGGAGAATGATGAATATAAATGTGGATGGATGGAGAGGGAGAGGAAGGCCCAAAAAAATATGGATGGATTGTGTGAAGAATGATATGAAAGAGAAGGGAGTGAATGATAGAGTGACGGTTGACAGGAGGGAATGGAAAAAGAAAACGTGTTGCGCTGACCTCAAGCAATATGGGACAAGGGCAGGAAGATGATGATCATGGCAGGATATGCTGGACCCAAATTACTGTAATATCTATTCTACCATATTCTGGCAAATAAATATCTTGATTTGATTTGATTGATTTGAAAATCGTTCAAATCCTATTCTTATACCTAGTCCCATTTGTTCGAAAATTTAATGCACATGCCTTAGCATAGCTTAGCTTTAGCATGATGCTAAGGGTAAGCTATGTTAAGAGCTTGTGGCTAAGTAATAACAGTCGCACGGGTTGATCGATCAAGTTAAGTTACACTTGCCGCGGTTGGTCCGTGGATGGGTGACCATGTTTACATACCAAGATCCCTCCGTGTCTCGGAAAGTATGTTAAACCGTTGGTCCCGGCTGTCATTTGTAGATCTCTGATATTTGTTACGGGTCGTCAAAATCGGTCAGATAGGCAGTCGCTCCATGTAAATAATAATAATAATACCATTTATTTCAGGCAACACATATAAAAACACACATAGAAAAAATTGGTTGTCTGTAAAGTCGGTTTACGGACGATAGTTTAACGTGACAACGTATAACAAAACATTGATGCGGCGCAAGCGTACAATGGTCGTAACGGGAAAATGAGCGTAACGGGACAATGGGCGTAACGGGACAATTAGTCATCCTTTTTCGTGCATGCAACCGGCGTTCATCGATTTATTAGACGTTGTCACGTCAAAATACCTTAACCTTAACATACATATTTTTATATAAAACTTGTGTTAATAAAAAGACTTAAGACTATATTAGTAGTACTTCACTTAGCACTAGCTGCACTTTGTACAATCCTGTGGAGCTTATCCGCGGAAGCGACGGAACACCACGTCCTGCGGCCAAAAGTCTTCTTCCATGACGATGGGCAGATACAGATTCGGAACACGCACGATGAACGCCTTGAATTTGACGTTCCGGTGCGATTCCAGTAACTGCATCCTCAGCGTGTACGTTTTCCTTTGGCGCAGGTACTCTACGATGTCCTCCACCTTAGTGGTGTAGTGCAGGCAGGAGATGAACACCGGTGTGTTCGGCTTCATTCGTAAAATACTGGTATTCAGCTGCATCTGGTTAGACCGGAAGCTGACCTCAGCATAATTGGGAAAAGGCTATAATAGGCAGATGCAGATGACATGCTAAGGCACCTGTGAAAATTGTCCGCGGAAGCGACGGAACACCACGTTCTGCGGCCAAAAGTCTTCTTCCATGACGATGGGCAGATACAGATTCAGAACACGCACGATGAACGCCTTGAAGTTGACATTCCGGTGCGATTCCAGTAACTGCATCCTCGGCGTGTAAGTTGTCCTTTGGCGCAGGTACTCCACGATGTCCTCGGCCTTAGTGGTGTAGTGCAGGCGGGAGATGTACACTGGTGTTTTCGGCTTCATTCGTAAAATACTGATATTCAGCTGCATCTGGTTAGACCGGAAGCTGACCTCAACATAGTTGAGAAAAAGCTATAATAGGCAGATGCAGATGATGTCATCTGCATCTGCCTATTATAGCTTTTTCCTCATTTCCTCATATTATTGGTGCCTTAGCATGTGCTAAGGCACCAATAATATGAGGAAATCTTATATTTATTATCATTTTAAAACTGAAGAAAATTAGAAGTAAGTAGTCTCCCTTTCTTAGACATAAAACGGAACGGAAAGCAAAATATCGTTCGTAACAATGTCTTACGGCTTCATACTGTATTCCGGAGCTTATCCATTCAGCCCATTTAAGTCGATCAGCCCAACAATAGCTTCGGCCAGACAAAGGAAGCTAGCCTCGGAATTTTCAAGCGATTTAATTCTGCGCAAAAACCCTTACTGATATTTTTTTCCAATTAGAGAGATCCTTAGAAGAAAGGAATCGAATTAAGCGCTGATAGACGTTTTTATGTGAGACAGACATTTCTAATATGTTTAAGTAAAAAGAGTAGTTAGATAGATTGGTTATTGGTGCCGATTCCCTTGTTCACAAACTAAACTAAATTTAAGTTCAGTGCATCTTTTTCTTTCTAGTTCATTAAGAAAAGGACAAAAGATAAATTTTAGTTTAGTCCTGTCAAATTAAGCAGCGCCTGTCACTACTCCATACAAGTTTAGACGTGATTAAAAACTTGCCGACTAAAATTACGACAATTTACGTCAAGCGCTGATTAATTTGACAGGACTAAACTAAAATTTATCTTCTGTCCTTTTCTTAATGAAAAAGAAAGAAAAAGATGCACTGAACTTAAATTTAGTTTAGTTTGTGAACAAGGGAATCGGCACCATTGTCTACTAGAAGTTATGTTTTACGCTCTAAAGTAATTAGAATTTTGTTACTATTTAGTATTTACTTCGAAGCAAAAGTACCACCACATACGTTTAAGGCGACGATAACCGACTTTTATTTATTTTATACTGAAGATCACGTCTAAACGAGTAGTGGTACTGATTTGAAAAAAAAAAAAAAAGTTAAACTAGAACATTTTCTTGTTAACTTAATATGTGAATATTTTAGATTATGTCTATATTACATAGTGAAATTAATTTGTAAAGTTATTTCTAACGCGGATAAAAAACTGAGAATCACGTAAAATCTATCAAGCGTATTTTTCTGAAACCTTCATCTTTTTCAAGATAATTTAATTACTGATCTTTTAGTATAGTATACGTGTTATATTAAAATACCTTTTGTTTTATGTATAATAAATTAATAATGCGTTTTATTTGGGACAGCACTCCTGGATGGGCGGTTCCTATTACTGGCTGGACGTACGACGCGTTGCGTGAGCTCAGTACAGAACACGCAAGCTAACTACTCAAGGTCACTGGCATATATCTGGGCCTTAGGCAAAATTATTTTGTCGTTTAAGTTAAAATGCAACATATTCACTAAAGCCATTAAATTTAAGAGATTCTTCAATTAAAATCTAGGTGTCTAATCGTTTGTTATAGCTTTGTATTCATCAAAAGCTAATCTTATTACGTATTCATATGCATGAATACCTAATAAGATAGGATACCTATGTGGATAGGTATGCACCTAACAACAGAAACCAAGTACCTATCTCAAACAATTAATTTCCCTAAATTTCATTAGCAACTCTTCCAATTTGCATTTAAAATGTGCGATCACGTACCTAGGTGCCTACACAAATACCTTCCACAGCAGACTAAAGAACCGTCCGAAAACGCCATTATTTTAATACCCTTATCAAAAAACAAGGCACATTACAAAATGGCCGCCATTTTCATGAGTTTGCGCGGGAAAACGCTCGTGAGCCAGCCTGGAAAATTATAACAAAAGGCATCTACCGCTATCTTTCTAATTATAGTAAATCACCTTGCTACGGGAGAGATAAGACTGTGCACATTCTATTTACAAATGTCGTATGAGTTCGGGGAAAGTCGTAACTTAATACATTTTGGTTTTGTGCGAGACGTTTCGTGGGAAGCTAGAATATGAACGGTGTAAGCGACGGAAAATTTGAAGGGAGTTGAGACATTTGTTTCGAAGAAGAATTGGTTGTATTTAGGAGGGTGAAACGGCGTTTGTTTGGCGTATGTTGGATTGTTATACGACGTTTCGTTGCTGAGTGGTGAACTCGTTCGATGAACGGACCCTCGTCTAGTACAATCGTATCGAGAAGTATCTCATATTGTATTCCGCAGCGATAACTTTCGAGTTGGAAAATCGGAAAGCAAAATAAAACAGGTGACTTAAATGTAGTTGAGTTATTTTCTTGCAAGTTTGTGTATGTGTAAAGTAAAATTGTTTTGTTAAGAAATAGGGACGTAACGATGATGCTTCAAAACTTTTTAAAATCTTTTTCTTAAGCTTAAGGAAAATTTTTAACATAAACTGGCTAAATAACCTTGCAACTCTTCAAATTATCTTTTGTAGATTCAAAATTCTTTTTTTTTTAATTTTGGGAATTATTTTTGCCCAGCAAGCATACATGAAGATATTTTTAATTCTTAAGAAAATAACAATGAACGACAACAACAAAACAACAACAGTAATTAACAATTCTACAATTCATTCAATAAATATTATTAACAACTTCAGTATTTGAAATTGCCGTTAAAAGTGTGTGAGATAAGACATAAAATTGTTTCGAGATTTTTACAGTTAGATTGTGTTTAAGAGGGAAAGAAAGTAGAAGCCGTAATGATTTTCCTATGAACTGTCCCATTGTTCTGTATACACAGATGTAAAGCGATGCACTGAACCCCCACAATTACAACCCCACCTGTTTGTACGCTTGCACCCCACACACACATAAAACTTCTAACCAGAAAAGCATGACCCTCCCCGCCCCCTGCTGCTACATTAACAACAGACCACAGAGGGGAATGAAGGCATTCTGTCACAGGTCTAACTAATTGGGATAGACGGGAGGTGGTTTCTAAATGGTGCCTTTACTGATTCAAGTTACTTGCCTGTAATGCATTCTCATGAGAGTTGTGACAGTTACTTACTTTCTATATTTCTTGTAAGGAACTTGACACTTTACATTGCTATAGGATCTGGTTCAAATAATGACAAAGGCTAGTCAGTTGTAATTTGAGTCACTAAAACCAGACTACAAAACAAGTTTCTAGTTTGATGCAAAGTAGGACTTGTGCTCGGCGATTGTTTTTTGGTTTGGTTTTGTGGTTTTAGTACAGTTTATAAACTTGTAACTGGATTACCAGAAACTTAAATATAATTAAAAAAATTGTATAGGTAGGTTTATCTGGGTCAACGCTTTTATGAGGTCTGCCTTTTGCTCTTATCAAAGCATAATGCAACTCTTGATTACAAAATCCTGAATCCTTTTTCAATATTGCTTCAATTAAACATCATGCATCATGCTGAGATAGGAGCCTACGAGTATTGGCCCCGTATCTACAGGATTTTGTTTTCATTGTATTTTTGTTTTTTATTATATATTTTTTTTTTATGTGTTTATTTTAAAATTTGATCGTCCTGTATGAGTCTCAATAAATAATTTTTCTTTCTTTCTTTCTTTAATTATTTAAATAAAGTTAAAAACCAAATTAAATTCGTATTCACGATGATTTCATCTTAACTGGTTTCCAGTAACTCGCGCTAGTACAGCAAAACTTACTGAGACTGTCTTATGCAATATCGGGAATTCCACAATTCAGTTATTGAATTGAGAGCAAGAGTTAGTCACAGCCCTTTATTTTGCAATCCATCGCATTGTGCACGGACTTGACACCCAATTTGAACTGAGTCATGCAAAATAATTGAAGTACAATAAAATAGAGAAATAACGATCGGAACAATATCGATAACTTGATGATTTGTTACAATTTGAATATAATTTGAGACGGCAATAGTTCTTGGTGCTAATCGCTGGTTAATTTGAAAGCCTAGATGGAATTAAACAACAGAACAAATTTCCAGCAGTAATTCATGTCCAGTTAGTTTATGGCTACAAGCCACATTCAGAACATAATTCGGCTCCAGATAGAATTAAAATCTAATTTAATTCCGCACGTAATATTAAATATAACAGCTTTTAAGTTGCCAGTTATAAAGCCAGTTTAAAACTCACTCGATCATTGCCAAGCGATCGAGTGATTTTTATATAATTCCTTATTTGAATTTCTCGTGACGTCTAGTGACTCGCCCGGAGACTGGAATGCTCCAAACGCTGTCGGACCCACACAAAGCGAGTGGCACAACAAAAACGAGCTGGTTAGTCGTAACTCGCGTTGGATAGTTAAGTGTACGAATAACGTCCTATATTGCGCCCGCGGCTCCGTACCGCCATACACCACGTAATACGATCCAATTAAAAAGCTACGAACTTATGTGTGTACACTACGCGCCCGGAGGTGTCCTTAATTTCGTTTGTTTTAATAAACGACGGAGTAATGGGAGTTAGGAACGTTTTGTAATCGATATAAGCTGTTTCGGATGGTTACAGATTGGGACGGAGTTTCAACGTCGGATTTTTAAAATTGGAATTGTTTCTCGGAATGTTTTCATTTTAGGTGAAAAAATTTAAAAGCCTATTGAACTCGATTGTAAAATGAAAATTTAGTAGAGTATCTTTTCGTAGCCGATTTATTTCCATTATAATAAAGTATGGAGAAGCGTTATATAAGAAAACCCACTCACATAACCTTTTATATTTCCTCTTTATTTCAATGAAGTTGACTCTAGCCGACAGTGCATAAAATTGCTAGGAGTCCTCAAATTATTACAACCATCTCAATAGGAAAAGGACAATTCGACCGTTTCTTTCAATATTCCTGTATTTTCCCTCGGAAAACGTAATCGACCGAGGACAGTAATATTACATTTTGTTATATAATAACGATTTTCCTTCCCAATGGCAATTCGTCGTTATTGGACGTAAAGTAAGAACGAACGGTAGCTTCAGTCGAAACGAACATAGGTAATAATAATATAGTTATTGTTATACCTTCCCTTAATCTAAGCCTCGTATCAGGAGCACCGATTCCGTGCAGTCACATCAACCGTTTCGAGTTTTACGACTTCCATTGCGTGCGTACAACGAGCAGACGCGATTAAATTGCGTACTGTGAGTTCAATAGATGACAATTGCAGCTATGCGGTGAATGGGCGCCCCGTTCGAGGAACGAGAGGTAGGATTGTACACTCCGACCTGGCTTCTATCTGCAAAATCAATGTGGCTATTAGCAAGTTTTCGCGCAGTCGCAAAACGTTCACGGAACGCTACCGGTCAGAAATTACAGCCACTCGGACCGACTTTCTATGCAGATGCTACTGTTTTAAAACGACGAAAAGACTAAGTTTTTAATAATAAATAAACATTTCTCCTTTTGTTTTAATATAGATTTGAATGAATGAGAAGATATTTGGTGTTGTTTGTCAATTTTATCGGTTTAAATGTGTCGCCTACTAAATTTTGCATAAGATGATGATACCAATAATAATAACATACCTGCTACGCATGAGACGACGTGTTCGGCGATAAAAATGCTAATACTTGTACCTACAACAGAGTATAGGAATCTCTGTTTTTTGTTTCCAAAAATATGTGGAAAGTTAGTTTCTTTCTCTCTGAGCACTTGAATGTATTGCGAAGTTTATTTTACAGTATCATTTATGTAATATACATTGCTATTTTTGTTTAATATGCTGAGAGATACTTAGGTACTTACCTATTAAAATTCATACTAGCTAAAACAAAATTCATAGATTTAGATAAGTATAAGAATGAGCCACTGAAGACAAAGACACTTCCTGTGTAAATTCATTGGTGCAATGCTTTGTTCTTCTTATGTAGGTAACTTTTGTGTTAACCTAAATTATCGATGGCTTATAATATTATGGTTTTCTCAATCATATTTTGATTTTTAATATAATTTATTCGTAAGTTATAAAGTGGCTTTGTTTGGCTGATACACATTTAAGAAAGCGGGTAATCAATTTTAATTGTTATGTCATTAAATTAAAAGAATTAGAATTTCAAGATCACTTCTGTTTTAAATAAATCTTGGCAGAATTTTAAAACACTTAGATCCTACTAAGATTTAGAGAAAACTATACTTAAATATTTGAATCTGTCAAGAATCAAAGTCAGTTTAAGCTTGGAGCTTTTGCGCTCAAGCAAAAGCTTATTCCTATTATGTTTAATTGTCCTTCATCTATTTAGTTTCATAAAGGAATTGTTCATCATAAGAATCCAAACTGTGTGATGTAATTGTAAGATCTTTTAAGATTTACCAGTTCGCATTCTAATACGTTTTAATTGTGACAATATATTTATTGTTTGATCTTCTAATTACTACCAAGCCGGACTTTTCCATTAAGTTTTCAGTGTGCATAAAGAATGAGTACCATGAGAAGGTCTGAATCCATAACCGAAATAGGTACCTACCTATTATCCAATGTATCCATAACCCTGTTTTAGTCAATACATGTTTACTAGCTTATCTCAAGCAGTTTACACAATGGCATAATCATGTAAGGACCTGGACATTTTGATCATACGAATATTCGTTGATTTCTTAAATAAGTGAAAGGAACCACGAAAAAAACTTTTTTTTTTTTTTTCAAAATTGAAATTAATAATGGCTAAAAAAATAGGGATGATTTCATTATATAGTCCTTTTACCCCCCTATAGCTTTACCACATCTAACTTACAAAAACTATTCATTCGCAGGTCTTAAACGTGTTTTAGGTACCGATATTTTTATAGTAACATGTTTGCGTAAGGGAGTTCCTTCGAGCTTCAGGCGAGGGATGTGAAGCGATAAACGATGCCTCAATCGATACTGCACGACGCTGTTTGACGCTTTACTTAGGTGTGTTCGCACTAATTTTGAGTTAGCTCTTAATTTTTTGTGTTTTGATGCTGTATTTTTAGTTTTTCGTATAATATGAGGTACTATATGGTTGGTTGAATAAGTGTGGATTTATTATTTGTATAAATTTATATTACTTGTAAATTTATATCGTTGGTTACCTTGCATAGTAAATAAATAAATATCAAGAGGCTCGGAACAAAAAAAAGTACCTAGAGGTTATGTGTTTGTGTATTAAAGAAACACTGTTACGAGTACCAACAAATAAAGCTTTAGGCGGAGGACATAAAATGAGAAGCTTTGGGTAATTACCGTTATGGACACATTGAGTATCTTTAATATTAAAAAAAAACCGAACAAGTGCGTGTTGGACCACGCACAATGTAGGGTTCCGTAGTTGGGATGAATTTATCCCAAGAATAAACTTAACATTGTACTTGAAAAACCTGAAATACATTCCAACTGCAAATGTAAGTAGGTTGACTATTACTCGTTAACTTGTAAAGCCTACTTAGCTGTGATAGTTTTCCTTTTTACTTCGTTATAAATACTACCGACGTGAATTTTCTCACATATCCAAAAACAACCTTTTAGCCGGCGGGGACACTCAACTCTAACAAAAAATTGCACTGTAAGGCTCAATAATAACATTAAACGCAAATATAAAATAATATTAATAATATAATGTTAATAAATATATAATAATAATATTAATACCCCCACCGCCGTATCTCTACGTTGACGTCGTGGTGGGGCTTGCGCGCTCCGAACTCTGGGTCTGTGCCGGTAGAGTTTACTTTACCGGAACATGTCTAGGGTGAAGAGCCAGACCAAGAGAGATACAGAAACCCGCAGGGCAGCATGTGGCGAGCTGTTGGGCAGTTGCGACCCCACGGACCCTATCTCCCGGGAGAAGTCATGTTCCTCATCTCTAGCTTGCCTTTATTGGCCGGCTGGAGTGAACACTGACGAGGAACTGAGCTCCCACCTCATTCTTGCCTTTATTGGCCGGCTTGAGTGGAGATTCGCAAGAGCAAACGTGCTCGGAGGAAGGAAGTATTCCAGTAAGTGCTTGTAGGGATCTTGACCATCTTCCGGGCTCTGGGATTGTTCTGAGAGCCGTGGAATACCTCTCCACTCCTCGAGCACCTCAGGACATGTTGCCCCCTTGTCGCTACGTCACTATGTGCTAGCGACCGTTTTCGGGGGCCCATTATTGAGTGTGCAAGTCACCCCTGCCATTTTATCCGTGTGTAAACAAACATTGATCAGGCAGGGGCCATAGTCCTTCCATAGTTTTAGGTAACCAGTCCATTTTAACCACCCAAACCCATAGTCCAATATCTTTGTTTCCATATCTTGCAATAGTCCTACACCAACCGGGGGTTGTCCTTGGGTGCACTTGCATAGTGCGTACAGGGATAATCGTCGGTTGGTGCCTCATTTAATTAAAAAGCGTCTAACGGGCCTCTGCGAGTTGGCTTCGGCCCCTCGTACGCCTTCCAAAGGTCCGGGACCCCAGGGTCCCGAGATATGTCAATATTAATACTAATATTATTAATATTTATTCTTAATATTACGCAAACAGATCCCTGAAACAAAAAACGATTTTCACAAACCCACAATATGTTTGAACGGCCAATCCAACGATACCCCACACCATGGGATAGACGAGAAAAAAAATATATCATCCCCACTTTACAGGTAGCGGAGGTACTAAAAAATAGATTTTTTTTATCACTTTGTCGGCGTGATTAATATGTATACCCATGCCAAATTACAGCTTTAGTACTAAGAGTCTCTGAGCTAAACCGCGGATAGACAGACAGACAGACGGACATGGCGAAACTATAAGGGTTCCTTGTTGATTACGGAACCATAAAAATGAACATGGTACTTACCTTCGACTTCATTGGAGAAATAGAAAAACTCTTATTTTCAAGAATTTTCCCTTCACAGTTTCACTGTCTAAAGTCACATTCAATCACAAACTTTACCGTACAATTCGTTATTCACTTGTCTTTCTTTATACGTACCAAATTCACAATCACACAAAAGGTTTGCTTGTAGAAAAATTGCTTATTAGGTCCTAATGCAATGAACAACCACGCTACTCTGAGACCAAAAGCCAGACGTTCCACTAAACCAGATTCGTCATTAAAATTATCTCTGCTTTTTACTCAAGTGACTTTCATTTGTCTTAACTTAACGACCACCGAACGGTAGCAAAAAATATCCCAATCTTAGTACCAGTAAGTACAATGTTGAAAGTTGGATCATTTTTCATTGGGTAAGTATGAGAGAACCGACTGAAAAATATCCAGACGCCTTCAGAACATAATTAGTTTGGTGACAACTTGGCCTTGGTTTAGAAGGGGGTCACACCGTAACTTTTTAAATGGGATAGGTTTTTGTCAAGACGGTGGGTGGCGTTAGCTACCTCTTTACAGAGTTGCTATATTAATAATAATATCTTTATTTCCCAAAAATTCAGATAACAGATAATTGTACTACAAGTTTACAATTTTTTATTTTAAAATAGGGAACATTTACATAAAACATTTGGGTGCTGCAGAAATCTGTGCACTATAGATTAAACTCTGTCTCTTGAACTAGGGTATCCTGTATCTTAAGAGACAGTGTTTCGCAATGAGGTTCCAGTTGATTTACAATTTTTTAAATGGGATAGGTTTTTGTCAGGACGGTGAGTGGCATTATCTACCTCTTTACAGAGTTGCTATATTACAACCGTCGTTGTGGTTATGTATTCTCCTATTCAGAGAGGTTTATCCTGTCATTAATTCCGCATAGATGTGTAATTTTATCTATTAACGTACTCAGTAGAGGTACCTAAATAGATACTAAATGACCTTTGGTATATTCAAGCGTCAAACTAGCATTTTTATTCAGCATACGTACTTCCATACGTAGTTTAAAAACATGAGAAGAAAGCATTCAGCGCGATCGATGTTTTCAAGTTCAGCAATGAGACAGCGTTTCTATCTAAACCATTTTATACTTCAAACGTCACGTATAATGTTAGCAATATCATTTCAAGAGACCTTTCCAGCAGTCATTTGTGAAATTATTGTGTCAATTCCAATAATAAAACTAAGTAATATACAAAGAAATTAAGACAGAAGAAAGGAGGAAGTTTTCTCATTAACAAAATTGCCGGGGGTTAACGTTATTAACGGGAAATAAAAATAATGGGCAGCGTTCCGGGCAGAATGTGGATTATCTAATAAGGAACGTTAAAGATAATGTTGAGAATTTGTGCAACACAATATATAAGGAAGGAAGAAAGGAAATGTGTTGAGTTCGTGTCCAATTGTGCATAATAAGTAATTTTCTGTCCTCTATTGTGAGATGGTTGGATTTACATATGGTTAGTATCTCTTTTTTTTCTCCTAATATTATCTTGAATTCAATTCCTGAGAGGAAAACTTTAGAATATTTTCAGCAGTGAACATTTGTGGTTTGGTATGACAGGAACCCAAACACGAACAGAACAGATGTTCAAATTTCAAATTCATTTATTCATTTTGTGAACATAGGGTAAAATAATTATAAGTACAGATGTTATTTATAAATTTAATTCCAACTTTTTAATGTGGCTTTCGTGGACATGATATTTCAGATTTGTTACTGTAGTTGTAATGGCAATCATGTCATTTGGTTTAAATAGGTTTTCATTTTTTTATATGTTTTTAAAATCTTTTATATAAATTATTTTCTATTTTGTGAATGTGAGAACGTTGTAGGCCTAGTAGACTGTTGATTTGTTGACAATTTTCTATTTTGTTAAGTACCTGGTAATTGTTGAAAGGCTTACACTGTCCTCCCATACCTATTAACACTGTTATTTGAAAATATTGTAAAATACAATTATTTTTAAAAGAATAACAGTGGAGTTTCATCGCCGGCTCTTCTCCATAGGAAACGACCAGTTGGTGCACCTAGCTTCTGACGTTTCATAAGTGCCCATGTAGGTTTATGTGAAATAAAATATTTTGATTTTTGATTTTTACAAAAAAAAAAATTGTTCCATACTATGTCCCGCCGGAATACAAAATAGCTTAGGTAATCGAATGTCACATTCACAAAATAAAAAAATTAAGTCAACAGGAAAGTAGATGTCTCAATTTCATGCCAAACATTAATAGTTAATAATAATATGTCATTATGTTAAGACGGCATATAAACAAATAACTTTTATAGTCACAATTTCGTATAAATAAAATAATAATGTCAATAAAGAATATAATTATCGTAAGGGAGCAACATTATAAATATACAGGTTAATATAACGTTATATAAATATTATTTAAATTTGTCATTAAAATATTCATTAACAGAATAATACGCCTTGTCATTCACTAATTTAAAAAGCTTATGTTTAAACTCATTCATGTTGTTGCTTGATACAATTTGATTAGGTAATTTAAAAAAAAAAAAAAAAAATGTTACAAATTTTTGGAGCCATTATCATAATTATAATACTATGAGAAATTTGGTTTTAAATGTAAACATAACCTTATCCAATGATATTATTTATATAATATCATTGACCTTATCACTTCTCGTAGGTACTTACTTACGTATTTGGTTTTATTCATTGCATATTACCTACTGTTAGCGGTACAGATGCACGTGGATGGTTTCTGGAAGTCGATTATGGTGCACTAGAATAGTAGGAACAATGAAATAGAAAATACACGTTAATGACATCACATATACCATTAATGTGCATTTTATATTTGATTTTCATACACCATGATTCTGTTCTCCAGCGATTCCTGAAAGAATCATATTCGTGTTGCTTATGTTTTTTTTCCATCTAGTTATCTTAATTTTGGTTCAGAGACTGATCTAATGCTTGTTTTGCTAGCTTTTTGCTTTCATCATCGTCATTCCAGCCGAAAGGCGTCCACTGCTGGACATAGGCCTTCTCCAATTGGAGGGGGGGGGGGGTTAGCCATAATCGCCATGCTTGGCAGGCGGGTTAGCGATCGCAGTATGATGTTAAAAATGCATAGAGAACGCTGCTGCCAATTCTTTAGTAAGTTAGTCGCATTTTACGACACCCACGGGAGAAAATAGGGTGGTGTAAGTGAAATAGCAGATTTTTCCTAATAATTTGGATTCTAATATTTTGTAATCTATTGAAATTTTTGTAGCCATTATAGGCCAGTCATTTAAAACATCATAGATCGAAAATAAATGCTCTGTATTGATTTGGGTTGTTGTTAGTTAGAGTAGATACCAATAATGTTAAACCAAGTTTGCAGCTTCGAAAGATCTGTGCTAACTGGGTGGTGCTCGAAAACCTCGAAATTTTCGGACTTCTTCCAGTTTTTGGTTATAACTTCTGAAAAATCATATAAATTATTAAGTTTACAATATTTTCTACAACTTGAGTGCAACCATAACTCTGTTAAGTCTAAAAGAACCCGAGATAAAGCACTTCAAACATTGTTTCACAAAAAGTTCAAAATTATTGTTTTATCTAACTAGGTACTTAACTTCATCTGTCATGACTACCTCGTCGAATGAATATTTTAATCGATATCCTGTTTAGAAGGTAGCTAAAACAACATTGCTGAACTTTCTTGAAAAAATTGCCAATATTTGAAGTGTTGTATCTCGGATTCTATTGGATTTACAGAGTTACAGTTTTTTTTTTTTTGGTGCTAAATTGTCATATTTTTGACGTTCAAAAGTGCCTTTTACGTGCCTATTTGAAATAAATTATTTGAATTTGACTTTGATCAAATAACTTTCTTCTTTTTATTTTCTTTTAGTATGTATCTTTTTTCTCCGTACTAGTATAAACTGTACGACGGTGGAACAGTTTTCCTCGTTATCTGTTTTACTCATAGTAGCAGATTTGTGGCAAAATCATTATTGTAGTAGCATAAAGAATTTTTGCTATTAATAACAGAGCAACAAAGCAAAACACAGCAGAAGTTAATTTAAGGAAGCCCGCCGAATTCCCGCCGCCCAGGGCGTCTTCTGCGGCTACTAAGGGCGCACAGACTACCGCTCCCTCACGCGTTCCGCCTCGTTCTTCGCGAGCATTACTACTTCGCAGAAGGAGGTGACTGCCTCCCATGCACTCTCGCTCCGAACCATGGCCTGGATCAGGGCCGGACGCGAGAGATCGCCGCCGCCGATCGCCTCTGTGAGGACACGGTGGTGCTCTGCCCAAGCCGGGCAGACCTCCATCGTATACTCCACCAAGTCCTCCGGGCGATCCACACAGTGGTAACACCCAGGCATTTCCTCCCGACTATTCCGAAACAGGAACCTCCCGAAACAACCGTGTCCGGTGAGGACCTGTGTGAGGTGGAAGGTGAGGAGGCCGTGGTGCCTCTCTAGCCACTCCCCAAGAGCTACAGTTGAAATCAAAATAAAAAAAAATAGCTTTTCCGTATGATGCACCTTTTAGAAATTAAAAGACAAAAACTGAAAGGTTTTTTGAGTACTACGTAGCTAACTACGAAGTGCTCAAAAAACCTCGAATTTTCTTCACATTGGTTTTTTAAAGCTGCACACTGGGTTTCACACTTTTATAGTGCAATTTTTGCGATCTAACGCGATTTTTGTGTCTACATTAAATATGTTACGCTACCTGTTATGGTACGCTGTGTTGATGCCTATAAGCATCAACATAGCGTAGTCAGCCTATAATGTTCCTACTGCTGGGACAAAGGCCTCCTCTATTCGAGAAGGAGTGGGCTGTAATCTAATTCTTCGAATGTTTAGTTGTAGGACATGCCTGTTTCCTCACGATGTTTCCCTTCACCGTTTTGAGAGCAGTGGTCATGAAATAATTTAAACAAAGTAAAGAGCCTGTCAGGGTTCGAACCTATGACCTACAACTCGTAAGTCGCGGGTGTTATCACTGGGCCACCACTGGCCTATTAAAAAAAAAAAAAAAAAAAAATATTTTCATCTTTATCATAGGATAAAGATGAAAATAATTATATTTATTTTATAATTGTCTTGTGTGTGATGTTTTGTAAAAAAAAGGCCAACATATATGAACAGAATGCAGTCTATAAAAAGATCTACTATCATTTTATTTTCTTTGAATTTTCCGTTTCTTTCATTTTCCGTTTCTCTATCAAACTGAAAACGTGGTGGCAGTAGATAAATCTAAACCAAACTATAGTGTTCAAAAAAACTTTATAGATACCTATAGTGAAACGAAACAATTTTCTCAATAGAATAAAAACAGAAAAGGGAATAAAATAAAAGGATGGAGTTTTCTATCGCATCCGGAATAGTTTGCAAGCGGATCGCAGTCGCCATGTTCAATTCAGTTGGGTAGCTACTACGTATCGCAATGTAGTTGAAAGAAACATTTTGCAATCAAAGCATCATTTTATTTTACGATGCGTCATAAATATTAATTTGGTTTTACAAAATATTATACAGTCTTTAAAATTATTACTAATCGATTTTCGAAAGCACTAATTAAAGTTTATGAAGAAGCTGTATCCGATTGCAATAAATATTGAGTAAGTAGCCAAGTTGTAAGTAGGTAGTGTTAGTTTTTTGGATAGCAATAGGAATTTAAAGGTGAAATGGGTATACATACGTAGTGAGCGATTCTGATGCAGGGTGGAAGCGTTAGACCATGAAATTGGCCCAGTCTATGCCATCAGAGCAACGCATCGGCGTTTAATCGCCGACCAGTGGATAGGATTTCAGCTATTTCCATATATAACCGAATTTAATACGTAGGTATTTACTGTACGTCTCTATAAAGTTTAAACTAAAATATCAAAATGTTTAGTGGTTTTGTGACATTTCCAGTAATGTTTGACTGCTATTCTAAAGTAGGTAAGTACCTATGAAGCTCTGGCTTAATACCGATTTACATAATCATGTTACAAAGTGGTAATGAAACTTCTTACCTGTATTAAAGTCATAAGTATACTGCCCAAGATGGTAAAACAGTGATATTTACATCAAAAACAAATCAATCAGTGTTTGACTAATAATATTGTATTCATAAATACAGAACTAAGAATTACTTTAAATGAACGTTCATTATTACCGGTTCCCCTTGTTATACTTTAGCTACCTTCGATTCGAATAAGCTCACTCCCTACAATGTATTACAATGTATGTAACTACTTCACTCAACAATTTTCTATTGCTATCAATCGATCTATTGGAATCTAAATTCCCATAAAAGTTAATCTAATAGCAACTGAATTTGTTTTGGTAGTAACTAACTATTTTAGCGAGCTTTAATAGCCATTAGAATTTGCTACGATCGCTCTAACAGATATCAGGCGCCATAAAGGTAATGTCAAAGATAGCACTCGAAAAAAACTATCAACAAAAACTATAAAGGCGAAGTATCAGATGAAAGGTTGGTGTAAAAAATTGTTTAGTATGTTAAGTCCACAATCGCTTGCAATTCGGTGCGCTTGCCAGTACTTTTTGTATTAAAATAAGAGTGGCGTGTTAAGCGATTTTCGGTTCAGCGTGGATCGGTCCCACCTATTGTGAATTCCGTAGGTCTGAAATTTATTTGACAGCCCCAGTGTCTGTGGAGAATGGAAAATGGCGGAATGGCAGAATACATTATGGACATAACTCATGGTTTGTTTTTGGCGGGGATCCGACAAACGTTATTGGTATTTAGGGCCATTTAACTATTAGGGGTAATTTTTTTTCTCCTTATTGATAATATATGAGACAGAGAGTGTTGTAGCCGACAGTGGGTTTATTAGTTACGGTGGGAAATTAATATTGTTTTAAGTGGTGCGACGGGAGATAAGACTACGAAAGAATCACAGACATTAAAGCTTTAGATTACATAAGTGGTAAAAAATAATGTTTTTAAAGCCAGGATTTTTTATTAGGTTGTATCTACATAACTATTATTTTGATATCAAAGGAAATATAACGGGGATTCCTATTTCTGTACTGGTATTACCTATGACTAAGCTATTTTTGCGGTCAATACAAAGATTTATCTAGAAATCTATAAAATGCTGCGGAATTCCCATGATGCAATAGCTTGGTTTCGGTCCATACCGAAGCTATTCGTGAGAATTGACAAAAGAATTTAGAAAATAAGAAAAGATTGTAACAGACAGTCTTTTAGATTCTGTGGACATTGGGAATTGCATCAAACTACAATCTACAGTTTCTTACTTGATAAATCAAACTCGCTAAGACTAGGAAGATAAAAAAAGAAGAGAAAATATTGAAAATATAATAAATGTTTATTTTATTTGTATATGTGTATTAGTATAAATTAAAGTATATAAATTCTCGTAATCAAGAAGTTAGTAATTTAGACGTTATTTTTGTACCCTATCACTTTGTTTTTATATTTTTAACCCAAAGGTTGACTGTTAGAGAATGCCTTGTGGCATTAAGTCCGCCTATGTACTTACCCCTTTTTTACATGAAGTTTAAACAATTAAATTTAAAAAAAAAAAAAATTCTGCGTTGTTCAAGAATATATCTTCTTCAAAAATTTTAAGAATATAGATATAATGTAGAGAAATGTCCATATTCAAATAAGTATTGTTTAATAAAAGCCAAACCTTGCCTTTTGTATATTTTTATATGTAGGTATACGTACTTACCCTATGGCATTTTTTTCTTCTGTAGGCTGAAATCACGTTCTGTTTAGCATCAGTGCACAGCTATCATAGCTGACCAGCTTATATCTCTGAAAGTTAAGATCAATATTATATTTTCACTGTGCGGCGAGTCAGTAGGTATAACTACAATACATGGAATATGACTGGCCTCAAAATGTTTCCTTGTAGAAAACCATCAAAACATTGATATGAAACATTTGTAGTTTCTCATTACGAAGTAATGAAATTATTTTATTTTGTAATGATTTACAAAAATAATGAAATAATACCATTGGAAGAAACGTTTTGATGAGCTTACAAACGTTGCATTCATTAGGTATTAAAAGCCTGCTTTGAATCAACAAAAGTCTTTTCGACTCAATAAACTTGTTCGAAAGGATCTTGTTCTTTGAATAGATTGAAGTTTATTGACGTATGACACGTTTTAAACTGGTCGTCTGTATGTATTCATTACAAAAAAAAAAAAAACACACAATGGATACAGTTTCAGTTGTTGCAAAACTTGACACTTGAACTTGTTGATGCTGAGTAAATTAATGCCAAAATTAGAGCGCTCTATTAGATATCCAACGCTCGGCTCAGCGTTGAAAATTTTAAATCAAACATCCTGCTTTTATTTAGTTTCGTCTAGTGTTTGTGAAAACGGGCCTTAGTAAACCTAGGAGGTAACACCTAGTCATTCAGTACCGTGCGGAAAATACCTAGGTACTTAATCCTGAAGTGCAATGTTTCACAACAGTCTCTGGATGGGATCTTTTTGATCTTCTACTCGTCTTTGACTGCTCTGCTTTGACAAACTTGAGATTAAGTAATAACAGCGGCCCGGGTCGATATATCAGGTTAAGGTACGCTTGCCGGGGTTGGTCCGTGGATGCGTGACCAGTTTTAAAAACCGAGACTCCTCCATGTCTCAGAAACCACGGTAAGCCGTTGGTCCCAGCTGTCATTCGTGGATCTTTAACAGTCGTTACACATCGTCAGAAGCCCGAAACTCTGACAACCAGTCTTACTAAGGGGTATGGTGTTACCCAGTAACTGGGTCGTGGAGGTCAGATAGACAGTCGTTCCATGTAAAATACTAGTATTCAGTTGCATCCGGTTAGACTGGAAGCTGACCCGGAAAAGGCTGGGGAGATTGATGACTGACTCAAGTCTTTGATTGACCACACTCTAAAATGTTCTACTATTCAAGCTCTACCAATTAAATATTTGTTTTGATTGTAGTACTCGTATAGCTAATATGAACTATTGCGCGATATGGAGCGGGCTATGCTCGGAGTTTCTTTGAAGGATAAAATTAGGAATGAAATTATCCGGAAGAGAACCGGAGTTACCGACATAGCTTGCAGAGTAAGCAAGCTGAAGTGGCAGTGGGCTGGCCATGTTTGTCGAAGGACCGATGGCCGGTGGAGCAGACGAGTCCTGGAGTGGAGACCGCGTATCGGCAAGCGTAGTGTGGGAAGCCCCCCAGCTAGGTGGACCGATGACCTCAAAAAGGTGGCTGGGACAGACTGGATGCAGAAGGCGGAGGACAGGGTGTTGTGGCGCAGCATGGGAGAGGCCTATGTTCAGCAGTGGACTGCGATAGGTTGAGTTGATTGATTGATACTATGAACTGACGACGTCCATATTAATATTACTATTTTCATATGGACATTTTGATGGATATTTTCCTTTTCAGAGGTTGGGAAAAGATGAGTATATCCTTCTCTAATTTTCACAATGTAAAAGGAAAATTCCGGAAAATC
The DNA here is from genome assembly GCA_947523025.1 of Dryobota labecula. Classification (NCBI taxonomy): domain Eukaryota; kingdom Metazoa; phylum Arthropoda; class Insecta; order Lepidoptera; family Noctuidae; genus Dryobota; species Dryobota labecula. The sequence continues at coordinate 16,525,874 of OX383293.1, read as the reverse complement.
TCGTTGCTTATAATGACTTTTCTAAGTTTGATAGACTTCTTCCTCTTAGCGTGTCGATGGAAATCTGGACAGAGTAGGACCAGAATTTGGCTATGAGTTTGGCGCCTTCAGTAGCATAGACCTTTGATACCTACCTATACTTATTACATAATTTAATTTATGCTGTTCGTTAATTAATAAATGTTCCATTTTAAATCAGCATAGCAAGAATCCAGTTGCAGCATATAAATAACGAGTATTGAGGCTAATCATGAATTATTGGATTATCAAGGCCTACTATTATCACGGATCTAAAGGCATATTATCTTTGTTAATATATTTATATTTGAACGTAGTTAAAAGAAAAGGATCCAATCTACACAAAGTCACTTTAGAGATATTGACGTTTGAAGTTTAGAAGATATAACATATTTTATCCTTACGTGCATGTGGATTGTTTCTGAGGTTGTTCAAAATGATAAACTGTTGTTTTTTGCTTGCATTTTTTTTACTGGCCGATAGTATCGATATTTAGCTTCAGTTTTACCAACTTTTGGATAAGTGTACTCACATAATTCATTTTTGACCATGCTGTGGATTAGATCCTTTTCGTTTAACTACGTCCATTTAATCTCTTATATTATTGTCCTACTCGAGTTAATTATATTTTTGTATGCACGTGTTTCGGTGACAAATAAACCTATTTTTCTTTCTTTCTTTCCTGAGCCTACATTGGGCTACATGGGGCTTGTCGCTAAATAGCTGCACGGGTCTATCGATCAGAGGCCCTAGTGTGAGTTTATTTTAACCATCTCGATTTTACGCATCGAGCGCGTTCAGCACTCCGATTGGTGAAAGGCCAGTCACACGCTAATCGGAGCGCCGAACGCGCTCGATGCGTAAAGTCGAGATGGTTAAAAGAAACTCACACTAGGGCCTCTGGTAAAGTTACGCTTGCCGCGGTTTGTCTGTGGATGGATTACATCTTTACCTTCATACCAATACCCCTTCGTGCCTCGGAAAACACGTTAAGCCGTTGGTCCCGGCTGTCATTTGTAAATCTATGACAGTTGTTACAGGTCGTCAGTAGCCCAAAGTCTGACAACCGGTCTTACCAAGTGGTATCGTGTTACCCAGTAACTTGGTTGTGGAGGTTAGATACTTAGGCAGTTGCTCCATGGAAAAAACAGAAAAAAAAATGTTCGCTGAAATGCGGGTGGATTGCTTTTATGCTACAATGCGCAAGAAGTGTGCATCCCTGGTGCGCAGAGTGAGAGGGAGCTCCAACAGCGTACTTTCGATGATAGGGGGCAGACTGGACTGCAGATATGTGAATCACTGCTGAGCTATTTCTCATGGGATGGCGCAGCGGTGATCCCTTACTTAAAATTTTTATGTTTATTTTTGTGTTTTGTTTTTGTATTTTATTTTGTATCACTAACATAGCTTAAGTTTCTGTTACTAACAAAATGAGTCTGTCTTACTTGAATAAACAATATATTATTATTATAAATAAAATAAAAAATATCATATAAATTCAGCTGCATCTGGTTAGACTGGAAGCCGACCTCAATATAGTGGAAGAAAAAGCTAGGCAGATAAAAATTGTCCTGAGCCTACATTATAAAAAATTCTTGTATTGAATGAAAATTGAAATACCTATAGCGTTGTTCCTAGTTAACATTTGCTTGTTGCAAATTGGCAAGTAGAAGTTAGGTCCTTACTGTAATTAACTGTTATTAAATTTAATGAATGACTGAATGAATGAAATGCACCGACCCCAGCGTGGTTTAACCAGCCTCGATTACTCGAATGAACCCAAAGATTCACACTAGCCACTGGAGCCTCATGTTTCATGGGACTACAGTGGCCATTGCATATCAAGGAGTAGACCGGGGGGCACGATAATGGTAGGGAAGACGTGCCCATAAGATATGGAAGGATTATTAGAGCCTACTGGATATGCATCCAAAAGCAAGCAATGGAATAGTGGAAAGACGGGTGATATTTATCGGGAAGGCATCTTTTAACGAAGTTGCAGCCATTTTGACTCAGGTCCAGCTGCTTTCTCGACTTCTTCCTGTGTCTCTGCTATGCTGTGTTATACGTTACATGTTTCTGTTTCCAAAGTCTGCGTCTGGAGTGCGTTTCCGGTTTCTTGTAAATCTCGCGATAAAGCGGCGTTCGTGATCGTATCTCGGTCCACAGCCGTGTCTATCCGATAAATTTCATAAAGTGGGATAGGTATTTTTTCGGAATAAAAAGAGTATTTTGCATTTTGTAATATTTGTATTATTTATAAATATCGGTCATAGAATTACATGTCTACTTTAAAATGTTTTTACGTATTTCATGTTTGTAATTTAATTTCATAATTCATAAGTATCAAAAAGCCTAGTTGAAGGGTATCTATACAACAAAAATCAAAAAGCCATACTTTTATTAACTCTTTATTCTCTTGAATTTTTGAAATTAATATTACAATATTGAATGCGGGCTTCATATACAATCACCCAACTATTTGCTTATATAACACGACACAGTCACGTTGAATCGTACCATCAGCTCACACTTGACCACGTTAACTTAGACCACCAGTGTACTCAATGACAGTTCAAGTTATATCAGACATGAAACGATTTCCACACAATCCAATTTAATCAGACCTTTTCGTAACGGTCGCGTACGAATCGCAACCATGTCGAAAAGACCAAAGTATCTTGAACTCCGCACACAATGGTGCTTAAAAGGTATCCGATGTCCCATAACATGGTCAAATTGCACAGGCATACGACACATCTCAATACATAAATACATAACATAAAACAAAAAAAATATATAAACAAAAAATAATGCGCCACATAAAACTTTCACGACTATTTACAAGTACTTAACTTTAAGACGATTTTAATAACTATATTCAAAAATATAGATATAAGTAGGTACATAGATACATAGCTACATTTATATTAAAGATAAAAATTGATCGTTTTTTTTAGGATAATAACTAATAAACGGAAGTCTTGTTATCATAAAGTTAAAAGAACATATAAAATGGAAATACTATAACTTGGACAACGCAACAAAGATTAAAACTAACAAAACATATGACCAAACGAAGTAAAGGTGACAAATTTGGAATACAACTGGGAAAAGAGGTGATAACCTAATGTGAAAAGTTATTTTAATTAATATTAATGTTGATATATAATGTTCGGTTAGGTATATTGATACCTACAGTCTACAAAACACTAGCAATATGGCAAGACAGCATTATGGATGGAGGACATATATAATCTATTTAGCAAATTGCTCATTGTTTCACTGTGGATTACAGTTCTTTACGAGGCAGAAACAATAAAGTGTACCTGACATAAATCATCGGACGTACATACCTACACATGAATATCGTTACTATGTTATAAGATTTACCTATTGTTACAACGAAACTTAATGGATAATTAAGAGGAAGATGCTTGACACTTCGAAATCTGTCAACTATTTGCACAGTCCCAAACAATAATCGAAAACCGATAAAACAACCTATCTTAGTTCACAAATGCAGTAATAACAATTTAAGTCGTATACACACATCGTGTAATCATGTAAGTTCAACTTGGTTTCAGTTTGCAGTGTGTACGTCCCGTTACAAAGAAGCTGTTTTCCATTCACTTTCCAAATGACCATCTACGAACAATACTAAATAATTTTTAAGCGTTTATTTTTTTATTCAATTACTAACCATCGGATTTACGCTTAACTTTTATTACAAGTGTCTACGATATTTTTAATAACTATGCATTTTATAATTTATAAAGCCTACTTAAACTCGAAGTTACTTAAGTACATTTTGTTCGATTTTTCATTCTCGATTTTTTATATATATTTAAAAATAAGATGGGATAAAGGTATATTACTAACGACAACCTTATTATGTACGTAATCTTAAGGGACTACGGATTTAATGAAATAATGTGGGTTGAAGTTATTGCACTCGTACTAGGGGTAAGTTTAATGGAAATCAATATAAAATCTCATATTCTAACTACGTATCCATTGCTTGACGTGCACGACATTCAAAAAGTTTTAGCAGTTACAAACAATCAATGTATAGAAGTCGTCGAGATTGGACCAAATAGAGACAACATTTGTTTTTTTGAAAGTCTGGTTGGCTGTGTAGCTAATTTACTATACCTTTTTATAACCGAAGCAAAAGGCATATTGAATATTGTTTCAGATTTATTCCCCGATATTTTAAAATCACAACGTTTTCTTTTTATTTTAGCATTACCAAGCAAGTAGAAAATATGTATGTTTTTTTTTTAATCTCCAAACTTTAATGTTTCAACTGTCCATGTTGACACAAGTTGCAAATTAATTGAGTAAACTCGTTTTTGTCTCAATGGCATTCGTTTTACAAGTGCGACCCGTAATTTAATATATTTATATTAATTTATGAAACGTGAAAGACTATACGAGTTTTCATGTTTTTATATCTACCGACGACTTAAATCTTTCCTAATGATATCACGACATAAAAATTTCATGTTGCCTTTACACAGAGCCTACAGATATATTTTTTTTTTTCGAATAACACAGTGGACAGATATTGAGAGGGTGATTTTTATAAAAATTAAGCGAAGACTCCAATTTTAATACAGTTATCTATTAATTTATCTTTTTAATTCTACCCTGACATAAATTTACGTATAATGGTGACTATCAAGACTAAGTTTTTAAAATTCTAATTTTTTGCTCAGTTATTACGTATAGTTGAAAGAACGAAAAATTTCAAAACTGGTTTTGACGCGGAACAAATATTTCAATATACGTGTTATTAAATTATTTTAATTATGTATTTTGGCACAACGTGGAATTGAAAGCGAATATGGTGTGTCGAATAATTTGCAACCGGCCATGTTTAACAAGCTCGCGTTTTCGCGGAAGAACCGTGTATATTTTTGAGTTTCATCCGAGCTCCATTTAGTTAGACCGTTGGTAGGCATTTTTTGTATGAAATTACTGAGCTGGAAAATTCAAATGTGCATATGGCTCCGTAAAATTGCAGGAAACATAATTTCGCCACCGTTTCTTATTCGAAATACGGTGTCTTTTAACATTCGTTGAAAAAAGGAACTTAATGACATCGACCTTTCACCTGATAAAGCGCGACCACTGTTTATTCCGCCGTACATTGGTTTATGTTGTAGGTACCTAGTCTTAGCAATACTTCATACAAAGTCGAACCTATTTACCTATGTATAATACACTTAAACTACTCAACTTTTAATATTACGTGTAAAATTTATATTTAGTCACATTATTGTAATTTATTATATGTATCATCGTTACGTATATAATTTTGAACATCAGATGACTCGGGATGTATGGACAACACGCCGTATGCAGTACCGCTCCATAATCTTGTTCGTTTTGTTCGTTTGCTATTTATTTCATGGACATGGTATTTTCAACTAGAATTATCAAAAAATACCGTCTACATTTAAATATTCATAATTATTGAAGAAGAAAAATATAAAACACAACGCTTGTCGTGACGAAGACCTATTTGCAATTGTACTTCCATACGTATTTTGTTATAAATATACATTTTAAGTTCTTATGGAATTAGCTATGCAGGTATTTTAATATTTGTCGATAATATTATACTATCGAAATCAATGGATCAAACCAAACAACAATTTGTGGACTTAAACTACTGAAGTGAATCACAATCTGGTCAAAAAGAAAAATAAAGAAGTAACTCTTTCCAAATCAACTGATAAAATACAACAAATTTTCAATCATAAAAAAATGTGACCATCAAAACATAACCAGTCCGCTAACAGCGGACAAATAATAAAATATACATCAAAATGTACATAATATAATATCTATTAATAAAAAATATAACATAATGGATTAAGAGTAAGTGGTAGCAATAAATACTATGAGATTCACAGATTTAAAATCTTAACTAACAATACCGAAGTTCACTCGGGCTCCTATTTAAACCTTAGAGCGATTCTAACACGTTTTTGTATATTTTAGTAAAATATTATTGCAATACAAGGTGTGGTTATGGCAACAAAATAAATGCTTAAAGCACATCACCAGCCTGTCCACCCAGCGAACGACACCGAGGCAAGTCCTTCGCACTAAAGGAACATTATTACATAAACCGGGAGCCGCTCTCCACAACGAGGGCGACTCCGACGCGAAAACATAAAACTAGTGGATACGAATCGACTAACGCCCGCAGGTCCGTATGGACGTAACACTTCCTCTCACACTATATGATACAGAATCAGTCAAGATTTCCTATACGGCGTCGCGGACACCTTACGTAGGGACCTTGTTCACTTTGAGTAGGTCGTTGGAGCCCTTGTCGATGGGCATCTTCATCGGGTCGTGATGGTGGGTGACGTGGTGGCCGTGGTGCTGGCTCTCCAGCTTGGCTTGCTTCTCTTGCTGCTGCTGCTTCATTCTTTCCTGCTCCTCTCTGTCTCTGCGCGCTTGCTCGTTGATCTCCTTCACGGCTCGCAGCTCCTTCTTTAACTTCATGCGTCGATTCTGGAACCATATTTTAATCTGTCTCTCTGTGAGGCAGAGCGCATGAGCGATCTCTATCCTGCGTCGGCGTGTCAGATAATGGTTGAAGTGGAATTCCTTTTCTAGTTCTAGCGTTTGGAACCTCGTGTAAGTCTGTCGGCCTCGCCTTCGAGGACATCCGTTTGGTCCTGGAAACAAAGAGAAAAACATTATTAAAAATTCAGTATTAACAAATTAATCATTGCGGTATAAAAACAACTTTAATCTGAAATAAATTATATGTAACGGTTAAATTGGAGTTTTTAAAATCGATTTATAGCATCATATATCACGTTCCAACAGCTTCGATTCGCAAAAGGCTTCGAGAGAAACCATTAAATTTCACTTTTATACCATTTTAGATTTTAATGGCTCATTAATATTTTATAGCGCAGTAAAGTTAATTTTAGAGTTATCCGCTACTGAGACCAACCTCGATGGAAATTAATCACAGAGCACCGAAGGAGCGCAGCCCTCACGGGTATCGATGAATACGGGTTCTGTCGTCCCGTAAGGTTGTGCTTACAATAAAAATCAGTAAAAACAATATCGCCAAGAAGCAAAAAAGTAACGGAAAGGGTTAGAAGCAAACGGTCCACGAACAATAGTGTCCTTTCTAAAAAGAAATCGCTACAAAAAAGTCAGGGATGCGTAAAGAAGGGTTGCGTAACTTTCTAATGCTTTGTAAGGTGTCCCTTTATTTTGTTCCAGTAGAATACTTTTTCTTAGAAATCGTGAAAGTTTACCCTTTAGCGTCGTAAAAATCGCGTACGTAACACTTTTGAGATTTTAACGGTTCATTTAACATTAATTATAATTAATACCTAAGAATTCACGAACGGCGAATTCTCATCCAGCATACGCGTCGTAAAGTCGAGTATACATAGACAGGTAAATACCGAGTTCCACAAAGCGATCGGGTCCCAAGACTGGTTTTCGAGTCAGCCAATAAATAAGGTAAGATAAATAGCCTTCCCACCGTGTATAAAATTGATAGCGGACCAACAGTGTCTCGGAATTCTCGGCCGTGTAGGCTGGCCGTAGTTACCCGATCGCTTTAAAAGAATACAGATACGATATAGCTGATGGGTTATTTTAATTGGTGTACAAACACTTTAAATTGTTGCGCGTTGAATTAAGGCGATCTGAAATGTAACTTAATTAAGAAATTATTCTAGAATTATCATTCCGAGACGTTGTTTGAATATGCCATGAATATTATATTATTTTAATTGAAAAGAAGAAAATGGATTCATTGATTTATTTCCTTCGCACTGTTTCATTCCCACATTATACCTAATTTCTATAAAGGGCTTTCCATAACCTATTAAATATGCATATGATTAGGTTTGCCGTCGTTCTCTAATTCCAGTGACGATAATATCAGTATTTTCTTAATCAAACACAAACGAATCGTTTAATTAATATATAAATTTGGAATTGATTCGTAGTAAGCTTAAATGAAAGTAATCGCCTTTTAAATATTTAATACTTTAAGTGGGCACGAAGTAACCCAATATTTTATGTAACAATGTGAATTTATGTTCAATGATAAAAAAAAATATTATTTTACTTTTTCACTTCGCTCACTACAAAGTAAAAAATATGCAGCAACTAAATAAATCAAGTGACTCGCCCGAAAGTCTGATACCACGTTTACATGAGCTATAAATTAACGAAACTGCATTTTTACTACCGCAATAACATTTATGGTTCGTGCTTATTTCAACAAAAACTTAAAAACTGTTTAAAATGTCATAAACGGACAATGGAATAATTATACAAGTGTGGTTAGACGAGCAGGGATAGATAATGCTCGTACGATAGAGCGAGAGAGCGATAGACATTCTAATTTTAAAAAGCAAAGATGGAACCCAAAACACAATACACGTATCCCAATAATGCGATTACAGTGAAAGGTCGTAAGTGATGTCCGATGACGCGTCAAAGGAACCTTCTGCTATATGGGGTAGAGTCCAAAATCAGATATCAGGAGGGTGAGTGTGCCCGTTTTTTGTCGGGGTCGGCGATATGTTAGGCAGGTTCACCCTTCGTACGGTTGCCATGACAACGGACGTTAAGGCACCTCCCGTCAGCTGGCTTCCATTATTCTCTACAGTATTGTTGTCGCGAAGAGGTTTGACTATCGCATCGTATTGTACCTGTAAGAGTTCATCTTTTTTAATGGGAACTTGGGAACCACCGAATGTTCCCATGATATAAGATAACAATCACATCGAATACTTCACAGGATATAGTACGTCAACCTCATTTGCATTGTTTTACTGTAATTGGCTTCTGATCTGATAAGTCTATTTTAAAATAAAAAGGATATTTTTAATGTTTTGTTTGTGGCTCTTGATAATAAATTGTTGGTACCTAATCTTGAGATTAGAAAAAGAGGAGCGAGAGTTAAAAAGACACTGGCATGGATACGTTATATCTTTGAGAGCGAGGTATAGCATTAATTAGAGCCGTACATTGTGGGCCGACACCGGCGCAGACAATAAACATACTGCGACATGACCCGGCTCTTACCCTGCCTTTTTTCTTCGAAATAAATCTCACGGAATGCAGCTTATTTATTATTTTATTTAACTTGCCCGCCTTTGTACAAACCCGTTCCATGTATTTGATTAATGCCCACCCGTCGGATCGGGATATTAAAGGTCTGATTGTGAATTATAACAGAATTTTTGTCCAGTAAGAGGGTTATTTATGGAAAGAGTAAGCCTTGGTCAGTGTCTCAGATTTGTGGAAGTCATGCAGTTAACTGAGGCAGAGAAAATACGGTCTGAGAGACGCGTTATGTTACTGAGGTGCTTGATGCGTTAATGCGAGAAGAAATTATGTTTATAGCGCGTTTGAGTGATGCAAGTATGTGTAAATAATTTGGAAATAAAACTGGATCATATAATTAAAAGCTGGCCATAAAGCCGACTGTAAAAGAAATCGATAGCATTATTAAGTATAGCTTATATCAATTAAACGAACATTAAAAGCTTTAAGGGCTGTAGCGGCGTGTCGGCGACACCGCACTTTATTGGCTCGTAATTCGCGAATCATCGTAAACTCTCGTGTGCGTTCGGGACGCCATCTTAAAATAGTTCGTGTTCGAAATTCAAATGTAGACTCTCTCCTATTGTTACCGGATCGATGTTTGACGTTTTGTAGTGTTGTGATGTGCAGTTTCCTGCGCTTTAAGCGCTTAAGTTCTAGATGCGGAGTGTTGTTTTGAATACAATGAGAAATCTTCCTTTGATCTAATTGTAGCTGAGGAAGTCTTTCGGTCTTATTTCATCATGACTAATAAGTAGGTAGGTATTATTAAAGTCCATTATCATAAAGGTTTTCAAAACAACACTCTGTATTACACAATTACACAAAAATATCGTCAAAAACATGTTTACCTAAAGTTTAACGACCAAATTAAAACATCGTTTTCATATCGCATGATAAAATTATTTTAGTAACAACGCGTGACAATCGATTTTCTTGCATCTATTGTTAATATCGATACCGTAACTGAGTAACGATATTATCGATGCTTTTCTTACAATTAGTGTATTCGATCCTATGACGAAATGATTAGACAGCACGCACTATCGTAGTTAAAAGACAAAATCTCTATTATAATAACGCTTCAAAAACTAGTTTTGTTTCGGTGTAATTATTTTGGAAGTCCATTGTAAGAGGTCATGGAGTTCCGTTAGTATACAGGCAATTAATTTAACGAGCTACGTTTTAAATTAGAATAGGAGTGTTTAATTTGTGTTAACAGTCGCCTATTGGCACTATTTACGCTTAATTAGGTAAGTACGTAATTTATAGACTTGGATTTAAATAATGAAATATTTACTGGATGTCTTGTGTAATGAATGGAATTAGGTACAACAAAGCTCTAAGTGGTTTATAAAATTAGTAACGCGAATGTTGAGTGCAGTACATATCACTCTTGGTCATGTCGGAAAGAACTATTTTTGCTCATTGTAAGTAACTGTTAAATCATCACAATGTTGTTCTGTGCCTCGCGTAGGACATTGCCTTTACCGTAGGGCTGACCAACTCCATATAAGGTATCCGAAAAACGTCGCTAAATATCGTGACGAGAATTTTAATGTGTGCTACTTAAATAGATAATATCTATCGTTGATTCTTTGGTTTTCAAATAATATAAATTATTTGGTAGAAATGCTATGTTATGCGTGGCATGTATCACAGAATCGTGGACTGTATCGTGACCAGTATCTGACTATGTATCGTCCTAAACGAGTTGAGAAACTGTGCCCTTTGCCCTGGCAACATACCTACCTGAGTTTTCGAGTAAATTTTCTATAGTCAATGTTGAATAAACAAAATGTTTACTAACGTAAAATAATTTTATGTAAATGTATATAAGGTGTCTATTCACACACGAAATATTTTAAGAGAAACATCTGTAGGTGATAAAAAAGCCATAGCAGCGAAAAAAATTTTTTTATCTGAGTGTTTTTGTTTTTACATAAACTTTTTTTTTAATTTTAAAATTAATTGAGGCATTTTGCAAAAAAAAAAAACATACATATTCTATGAATGACCCGCCCGGATGCGAGGATAGTGGCGGCACAAGAGCCTTTTGATAATTAATCATCATATCAAGTAATTTAAAATTATTCTTTTTACCAATTGTGGTAAGTAATTTTGATGAAATTTTTATATTTTTTATTTTTTTATTCTAGGTACATAGTCTTCACCTATAAATATTAATTAATGTATACAAACTATTGTTAACATTTTAAAAGAGTAAGTATGGAGTTTCTTGCCCATTCTTCTCCATACATAACTACATTTTTGAAGGCGCAACTAGAATCAATTAACTATTCATGTAATTTTTGACGTTTAAAAGTGCATCTTCGTGCCTATTTGAAATAAATTATTCGACTTTTTTTTTATTTTTTTTTATTAAATTATCTGAATAATATACCTACTCAGATTTAAAAAAAAAATCGTTTCCATGGCTTCTTAACCACTTATAGGTGTATCTCTTAAAATATTTCGTGTTTGAATAGATACACGTTATAAGGTAAATTTATACCTACTTGTGTCTAGGCAAGTTAAGTAGCATGTCATTGAAGTAAGGAAAACAACGGAGGGAGAAGTTACAAACATATTTTCCCTATCTCCGACTCCACAAAACTTTGTCTTTGACAAAATATCACAAGTTTTTGTTGTATAAGATAAAGCCCAAAACTGGAAACTGTTTATAAAATTTTGGGCAGAACTTTGAGGTAATATTTTACTTGAACTGTTCGTAAACTACGATATGTTTGTACGTTGAAGAATCACATAATAAAATGTAATAAATTCTTTGTATTGTGAATTCGTGACACAATTATATATTTTATTTCAAACATATTTTCACTCTTCACCTCTGTGTTTCTTCGAGTTTTCTTATCAATATGATAAGAAAGTTCACCGGAAACCCAAAATTCAGATAATTTCGATACAGGAAGTAATTATAATTCCATTCTATATTTCATTCTTAATTATGTATTCGAAATTTTTTGTTTGGCGACATCCCTACCACCAGTTGCGCACACGCACAGTGGTCTGTTGAAGCGAAACGATCTTTGATCCAGGGGCGGCACGCCTTCATGACGTCACTTTTATTCATCCCGACTAACTGACTGTTAACTAAGTACTAAAAAACATGCATTATGTAGGTGTGTTATGTGTGTAGGGGAGATCTGATCATTTGATAAGCACAATACGTGGAATGGTACAATTTGGTGGTTTTAAACTAATATTGATACGGTATTGGGTATTCGATAAATCACCATTAAGTATCGAATTATTGACCGTTTATCGATGCCTAACGTTAGAGTTTTATTAGGAGAGCGTTTTTCTCTTCTTACATTTATCACGGTGATAAAAAGCGATCGCCCACTAGTAAAAATCGCCACTTTTAGCTAATTGCGCTAAGGGTGAATTTTGCCAAGGAAACTGAACGCGATCAGCATATCCAAAACACGTTCAAAGCTGTCCGTATCATCATTGTTGTGGAATATTGACAATGACCGCTCTTGAACACCTTTTCGAAATGCTGATCTCGTTCAGTTTCATTGGTGGAATTCGCCCTTAGTGTCTACAAAAGTATCTCGATAAAAATCAATGAACATCAATAGATACCGACAGATTGTTGATTACAAGGCGATCAATTAATAAGCAAACAGAAGCCAATCATTGTTCCTTTCATTAGGCGCTCAATTACCATGACATGACTGATTGAATAATTACGGTACAATTTTGTAATTGACTTATTTGATATGATTGAGATGATAATTCATGCAAGATCAATTGGCAGGAAAAATGTTGCAAGAAAATCTTCAGTGCTATGCTATTAAGGTCTAAAAATGGTGAAGGTTTCAGAAAAATACGCTTGATTGATTTTGCATGATCCTCAGTTTTCTATCCGTGTTAGACATAAGTTAACAAATTAATTTCACTGTGTAATATAAACATAATCTGAAATATTCATATATATAGTTATTAAGAAAATTCTCTAATATAACATATATTTTACCTACTATTGTAAACGATTTTTTTTATTAGAACCTTAAAAGTTTAGGTAAATCCTACTAATATTAGAAATGTGAAAGTTTTTATGTTTTTTACTCAATCACGCAAAAACGGCTGAAGAGATTTGGATGAATTTGGCACACAGATATTTCACATAGGATCGCACTTTTTATCCCGATATTCCTACGGGATCGAGACTTATGCGGGTGAAACCGCTGGAAAAAGCTTGTATTTACTAAAAACGTTTTCGCAGAGGATATGTGTAAGGATACTCCATAACTAATCAATTACTAATTAAATTCAAATGAGAAACAAATTAGGATTCTTAGAACATCAATTAAACATGGTAATTAAACCTGTCGTCATGTTTGACGTGGAATCGATGAGTGGAACAAGTTTTAAGTCTTAGAGCTCACCTGCTTGCAACAAACTGACAACATTGTGTAAACATTACGATAGATGAACCACAGTATGACACACATACAGACCATCACAGGACATTTACCACTTTGACCACAACACAAAGTGTTGGTAAAAGTGGTCAGTTTGAAGCATAGTGTCTTTTCTCGTCTTCTACCTGTTTTTTTGTATTACAAACTTTATTATTTTCGTTAGCATTAAGGGCCGGTTGTTTCAAACGGTTGGTTAACGTAACATACGTACGTCAAATAATAACGATTACATATGATGTTTAACGTTCGTTAAATACAAAGCGTTGTTTCACTGCATAAAAAACCGATCGTCAAAGTTCAAATGTACTCGTAAAAGAATAAAATGACGTTAACCAGTGGGTATGACACCGGTTACTGTAATCGTTATTTTTTAATGAACGTTAAGGGCATAATTTTTTTTTGGTTTGACGACAGTTAGCGCCATTTATGACGTAAGTACCTATACGCGTGCGTTAAGAGCGTTGTCACAGAAGGAATTATGAAAAACGGCTCAATCAACTATATCAGTAAGTGTGTCTAGAATTTTCTAATATCTTTTATAAAGTTTCCTATTGAGACACGAAGCAACAAAATACGATCTAGAGGAATGTGGCGTTTTTATTTAGATCGAATTTTGTTGCTTCGTGTCTCAATAGGAAACTTTATAAAAGGTATTAGAAAATTCTAGACACACTTACCGATATAGTTGATTGAGCCGTTTTTCATAATTCCTTCTCAGTCACGAGATAATTATGTTTTTAAAGGAGTGGCGCTAGTTGACCGGTGACAACCCTCTTAAGCGGACGTGACACAAACCCGCCCTTAGTCTTGTCAGTTAAAATTAAAAGATATTTTAAATACTTTTAGCGCTAAATGCATTTACTCGTACTGATCCTTGGCGCCGTGCAAGCCTCACGAGTGTGATAACAGGCATATTCGATGACCTGTATCCGAATGCTTATGCATCATGTATAAACGAACCCCACAGCAAGGTTCTGTTGTACACACGGCTACATATCAAGCTATACAAATCCAGTATAAGGGGATCTCGTATTGCATAGGATTTCCCTACAAGGAGAGATCAGCTTATTCTAGAAATGTACAGCCATACCCAGTTACCTTCACAAGATTGAAAAGAAAGGCACCCCAAGACTTACTTACAACCAGCATGAATGAGCTGTAGTATCGATTGGATGGGGCAGTGGCTTCATACCGTGCAAGTTCAGCAAACATCATCTACCTATTGCTGAATGTTCCAGTACAAATTGCATTAAACTGGAGATAAAAAAAAACACGTGGTACAAGCGGGCCTTAGTAATCTTTCATAAGTCGTTACTATTTAATTTAATGATTTCTGTTGAACTAAAGGGCTCTGCACAAAACGGGCGCGGCCCGGCGGGACGGGACGGTGACGCGACACTGAGCGGTTGTAATGTACTTACTAGAAATTACGGACGACGCCACACAGAGCCACGGTTACCGTCGCCGTCGCGCCGAGTGGGACGGCTCTGTGTGGCGTCGTCCGTAATATCTAGTCCGTAATATATACGAGTAGTACATTACAAGTTACAACTGCTCAGCGTCGCGTCGCCGTCCCGTCCCGCCGCGTCGCGCTCGCTTTGTGCAGAGACCTTTAGTCAGAGGTAGATTGCATAGTACACACGGCTACGTATCAAGCTATACAAATCTAGTTTACGCTGGTCTCGCATTGGATTTCCATATAATGAGAGATCAGCTTATACTGGAATTGTATTGTTTGATATGTAGCCGCGTGTACAATCAGCCTTTAATATTCCTACTGTTGAGACACGGGCCTCCTCTCGGTGAGTGGGAGTGGGCCGTAAAGGCTCCTACAAACAGGCACGACATGCGAAGCGACACAAAGACACCGCGTGCCGCGCAACGAGCGGTCTCTTTGTGTCGCGTCGCGTATCGTGCCTGTTTGTAGGAGCCTTAATCCACCACGCGGGCCCAGTGCGCGTTGGTAGATGTCACATGTCTTGGAATTTTTGGTTCTAGGACATGCAGGGACCGATATCGAAACTCGAAGAATACCGATATTTTTTAAGAAAATACCGATAACAGTATCGACATCTGGCATAAATACTGGTATTTTATATCACTAATTTGGGTATTGGTATAAAATATCGATAATTATATCGATACTCAGTACTGATATCAGGCTACAATGTGACGTCACAGAATATTTATTGATGATTCTTAAGTAAATGTATAATATATTTTTTACAGTCGCGAATCATATTTTGATCAAGATCATCATTGTTGTTCATTCTATTTTAATTTTATTAAATCATGTTGAGTATTTGAAGCCGCTACACTAGATAGATATCCGGTGACGGTATCGCCTAGGCCCCAAATATGGCAGGGTCGCCATGTAAGGATGGGACTTAAGAGACAAGTAAAACACACGAAGTTTGAGTAGATACTGAATATATTGGGATTAACTACATGGATTAATAGGTATACATACACATCTATAATTACTACATCTCACAACCTGACACTGACCTGCAAATTGCAAAAAACGCAAGAAAAATTAATAATAACGGTGTTATATCGATACCCAAATACCGGTATTTATAGCGATATTTTGGTATCATGTATCCAAATTATATCGGTATTCAGTCCCTGCATGCCGGTTTCCTCACCATGTTTTCCGTCACAGTTTTGAGAGCAGTGGTGATGAAACAATACACACAAAGTAAAGCACCTGTCTGGGTGCGAATCTACGACCTACAACTTGTAAGTCGCGGCTGTTATCACTGGTCCACCACTGCTCTCGAGTAGATTGCATGGGAGGACAAAATGTCGTACTCGTAGGTACCTATATTGTCTATGTCGCATATATTGAAATTACTAGCTTTTGCCCGTGGCTCCGACCGCTTGGATGTCGGTTATCGCGTAATAAAAGTAATCCATATGCCAGGCTTTATCTCTGCCAAGTTTCATGACGATCGTTTCAGCGATTTAGGCGTGAAAACGTTGTTACGTTTTCACGCCTAAATCAGACAAACAGAGTTACTTTCACATTTATAATATTAGTACAGGGTTCGAAAAAATCCGATTTCTATAATAAATATCAAAAATCCGATTTTTTATATATATCGGATTTATATCCGATATATATCCAGGCCAAGAAAAAGAAGCGAATTTCATTCTGTAAATAATAATTCTATTCAAGGGGATTAAACACTTAACAATGTGAAAGGATTTTGTAAAATAATATAAGTGTCAAATGACCATATTTTTTATTTTAAAAAAGTAACAAAAGAATTAGTGTTTATTTGAGAAAGGATTTTTTAATGAACACTTAAAAAAACAAGTACCTATTATTATAATAATCTTCATTTGTTTGTGAGATAAATCAACTAATTTTAATAATAATTTGTAATCATAAAAAAAGTAAATTATTCTGAATTGTAGTTTTTCGCTACGAGTTGACAGGGTAAACATTAATCTTCAACATTTTTAGTTCACAAGACAGGAAAAAATCAATTGATATATATCAAGATAAAAATCAATTGATAATATCGTGATATATATCATGATATATATCCGCTGATATAATTATATCGGCGAACCCTGTTTTAATATGGACAGTATGGATCAAATGGGTTTTAGCCACGTGAACGGAAACCCTCGCGAAATCAGTTCTTTGAAATAACTGGTAAAACATCTTTAAGAAGTAGTTAAGACAAGCGATCAACACTTGGGAATGAGCTTGTAGTAGGTATGCATGTAAGAAAATAAAATAAATAAACAAACACTAAGTACTGTGTAGATATAATATTGTTATTTTGCAACCGATCAGGTATCTGTCAGGCAGGTAGGCACGTATTTGCATAATTATAAAGGTAGAATTACTTAGATAATGTATTCATTTGCAACAATGTTAGGAACTAAGGATACAGAGACCGATAAAATATAGGACGCGGCATAACGTTTTCCCTAAGTTCTTGTTGTACTCTTTGATGTCGTGAAATAGAGGCGTTTCCGACTAATGTTGTGAGAGGTTGTACGTTAAAACTATTATTTTTGGCAAGCTTAGGATTAAAGGAAAACTTAATAGAATTTGTAAGTGTATTGTTTAAACTAAGTGTTTATTTACTTAATCTTTTGAAGTAAAATTAATGACTGTATATAATTTTTTTACAATCGTGTATGCAGGGAAATGGATTTCGAACACAACCATAAAACACCGTAGAATTTTTCTGTTAGCATAATAATCATTATGGTGTCATAATAAGCTCTTTTCAACAAGGGATAGTAATATTGATGTATCTAGTTGAAAACGATTAAGACGAAGATATATGCCAGTGACCTTGAGCTTGCGTGTTCTGTACTGAACTCACGGTACGCGTCGTACGTCCAGCCAGTAATAGTACCTACTCGCCCATCCAGAAGCGCTGTCCTAATAAGTAAGACGCATTATTAATTTATTAACATAAAATAAAAGGTATAGTGGTAAAGGTAAGGTGAAGGTTTCAGAAAAATACGCTTGATAGATTTTGCATGATTCTCAGTTTTTTAACCCGCGTAAGACATAATTTTACAAATTAATTTCACTGTGTAATATAAACATAATCTAAAATATTCTTATACTAAGTTATTAAGAAAATGCTCTTATTTAACATATATTTTTTCCAAATCATTAATACTACTCGTTTAGACGTGATCTTCAGTATAAAATCATTAAAAGTCGGTTATCGTCGCAATTAGTCCGAAAGAAAACTTACTATCCAACAGAGCAGTGGTAAAATATAAGTAAATAATACGCAAACTGCATTTAATGAAATCCACTGTGTGCCTGAAACCTTTTCGTAGTGGAAGGACTTACTCATACATAGTTTAAAATTAAAATAGAAATCACGTCATGTGTTTGTTGTTCGCTTTATTTACGACCTGACTTTGACGACTGTTTTACTGAAAACTGCTTCATTTATTCAAATGACTACCCTAGTTACGTAGGTACGTGTGAACTACGTAGCTGCCTACATTTTCGAAAGATGTGAATAAAATGGCAGTAGTTTTTAACACGCAGATACATGCCAGTGACCTTGAGTGGTTAGCTTACATGTTCTGTACTGAGCGCACGCAATTTGTCGTACGTCCAACCAGTAATAGGACTCGTCTATCCAGGAGCGCTGTCCCAAATAAGACGCGTTATTAATGTATTATACATAAAAGAAAAGGTATTTTAATAAAACAAGTATATTAAAATATCAATAGTTAAATTATCTGTAAGAAGGTGAAGATTGCTGGTTAGATTTTGCGTGATTCTCAATTTTTTATCCACGTTAGATATAACTTTACAAATTAATTTCACTATGTAATATATACATAATCTAAAATATTCATATGTTAAGTTATTATGAAAATGCTCTTATTTAACATATATTTTTTTCCAAATCATTAACACTATTCGTTTAGACGTGGTTTTCAGTACCTATAAATCATTAAAAGTCGGTTATCGTCGCTAGACAGGAATTAAGGCTTTAAGAACGTGCTTGGAAGTGAAAGTTTCTGAAACACGATTATTCGTGAAAATTCGGAAAATGAACTGTCTCACATGAACGAAAAGTATTTAAGGCGAAAGCGCCAGTGTAGCCCGCAAAATTCAAATTTTCATACGTTTTTGCAACTTCATGACTTTTAGGATTATACTAACTTAAGGAGTTGTATTAATGGTTCTAATGATTATGTAAATACATATTTGTTACGGTCGCGAATCATGTTTAGATCAATATACTAACCTGCAAAAAACGTAAGAAAATATTAATTTCGCAAGCTACCCTGACGCTTCCCCCTTAAGCAAGAACCTAGTAGAATTTTCTTGGTGGTCGAAACATGGTCAATAGGAATGACGACAATTTTTTTTTGTCCTTCTTTTAAATTATTAAAAAAATATTGGACACGTATTTTTTATTTTTTACGTAATCAAAACATTACGGCGATACATTGAGTTCAAATGTGGCATGACGTCACTACTCGCTAGATTTTATACGTAGCTGTGACGTATCGAGCCCCCACTCCCCAAGTTTAATGTGTTTTATCTAAGTCATTTTTTATTAATATGATAAAGCAAAAAATACGTGTCTAGTATTTTTTTATTATCTGATTGACGGACTAAACAGCTTTTTTTTTTACCCAGGAAACATCCCTATTATCTTGCTTGAACTTGAATAGATACTTAGTAAGTACCCATGGACCCACATATGTACGTATACTTTCCCCAATTCTTAGGGAAAATATATAGGTACGAGTATTACCTCGAAATTGATACTAGAATGTCACAATGCACTAAAACGAGGACCGGTGCCTAACCGCAACACAGTAACACTGCAATGGATAAAAGGATACAGCTTATCACTAGTCAAAGACGGAGCTAACGAACCATCAACGAGAGCACCCAGCACGTCAGTTTGTGGAACTGAGCGTATTGTACCCATCCCCTTCAGCCAGTTACGCAGGTGGCTATAGAAGTTCACCCACACACAAACAGAGAGCTGATGAAACTCGACACCGGTCTGCAGGTAGTCTAGAGAGGCTATGCCATCCTTGGATAATAAGCTAACTAGGCGTTTATTAAGCCTGGACAGGAATAGCCTGCTCCTGGTGACGGGGACCACGGGATACTACTCTACTCGCTAAACAAACACTTCCACACAGTATATAGACATAACGGACAGCCCCATGTGCAGGGCTTACATGGAGGCGGAGGAAACCGTTGCGCATGTGCTCTTTGAATACATAGGCGTCACCCAGATTAGAACAAAAACCCTCGGGCACCCAGATTTTTTACCGATGTTCTGAACCGACCAGGAAATGTGATCAACTTCTGGAGCCGGTGGGCTGGTTGGAATAACCACCGACGGCTGCCATGGCTCACGTACAATAGTCCACCTGAAGGACTAAGTGCGGAAACCAAACCCTCTAACACAGAAGTTCCCATGTATTGATACCGGGTTCATATAAACTATCGACCGCTGTGGTCGACTACAACCCGTCGTCAACTATCGACCCGATAATATTATCCATTAGTTAGAAGGCAACGTTTCAAGACAATTTCGTAACAATTTTTGAATAAGTGTAACACTCGAGCCTGAGAAAATGAAACATTTTACGAGTTTACCGTATAAAATGATAATGCGCTGAAGCCAAATGCATTCATTGCATACGTAATTCATGTTTCATCATTAAATTTACCTAACGATCTAAAGATAAAACAAACATTACACAATGAAATTAGTACTTTATTATGTGCGTACTCGTCATTAAGAAATTATAAAAATAAATACTTGGGTTTATAATAAAGTTGTATGCACTTATATGCGATTATGCGTATGTTGTTGAATAATTTATTTCTTCTAAGAATTGTCGCTGTAGGTCGGGTTAAGTTATTCTAGGCGGCACAGGAGAGTGTCTGCGAATGTCTTTGTCTGTTTGTCTATAAGGGATTGACTCGAAAATAGCTGCTTTGCCTGACGTGAAATCTATCGAATAATTTATATACGAATCGTTTAAAATGCATGATTCATTGCTTTCGGTGCCATCAGTCTGTTATGTATCATTAGCTGTCAAACTGTTTGGATTTCAATGAGTCAATTGCTACCTAAAAAAAATTTAGTTAGACTTTTGCAATGTTTTTCTTTCGCATTCTATGAAGCTGTAACTTCTTGATAACATCTTCTTTTCACTACATAGTAAACGGTGATCTCAAAAATATTTACAACATATGGGACCTATCGTAATCCCGATTCGCACATGACCGGTTCCTTATGTATTGAGTTGTCCCTTGAGTGCCATCACAAAATATAAGCAAGGGTTGGCAACGGCATGAGCGTAATTTTATACATAGCTTAGTAAGGAACACTTTTTGGCTGCAGCCTTGAGGAAAAGCAAACTCTTTACCGTTTGAACAGAGTTCAAAATTGATTGTGGATTGAAAAAGGTAAGAAGCATTGTATTCTATCTTCTTATGGATTAAATTTTATGATTACGGCAAGCCTTTTGATTGAAAAAAATTTTTGGAGTAGGCCCAAACATTTTGAGGAAACTAGTTTAAACAGTTTTTACCACACACGATCTTCAAGGAGTATCCGACTTCCTGACTTCTAATAAGTACCTAGACGGGTTTAAGTTTGATCTAGTAAGTATGAAATCAGTCACTGGATCTCTTGCTTGAGTACTGTTCTAGAATACAGGCCTCAAACAAAACACCAGATTTAAATCAGTCCTCGCTAATTCCCTCAACAATTTCGACCGCAAAGGAACTCAACACTCAACATACTCCTTTTTCGTCTCAACAATAGTCCATACACGTACAGTACATTCACACTATTATATTGTATGCCCGAGTTAAGTGCAGCTGCATCTTGCAAACGCACAAACGAACTAACAGCCACAGACAACCTGATTTAAAGCAGGTCGACGCCCCTTGCTCTGTCCACTTAAGGACCTTCAGTCCTCACGATCAAGCCAGTTTGTCAAATATGCTTGAAGTAATGGGACTGTTAGTGATTTGTAGATAATGCTGTGCAGTTATCTAATTGAAGGCAATAGACGTGGATCGATTTATTGAAATTCGTCGTTGAGTTTTGAATGGCAGATTATTTGAGTTGTGTGAATGAGTTTTATTGATATGGTAGTCGCATTTGGCGTGGGTTTGAAGGTTTATGAGATTGGTGAAATTGAGATGAAACGATTTGAAAATTTACAACTCTTTTTATTATTCACTAATACAGATACACACACAACGGACGTTAGGTAGCAAGGTAGCAAGTCATTGACATGAGATATTGACGTTTCTTCTAACACATACTAAAAATAATGGACTTTATGTTGCCATAAACACCCACTTGTAAGTCAACCACAAAAGTCGATTTACGCACTGCTAATTATACACGTCATCTAAAATAAAAAAAATATTCGATAATCTTAAAATTCCAAATTTCTCTATTTTGTGCGATCTCTGGCCATGTTGGCCCCGCAAACATGATTGTGGGTAGAAACCAGTCTTTACAGTCCGTTCAACCGATTTTAACTTCTGTTCCGTAGGCATAAGGATGGCATTAAAAGCAAAAAAGTGGTTACAATACCAACTGTTTATTGCAGTTACCATTTGTCATGACACCAACGCAATAGAAGTCAAAATCGGTTGAAAGGACTGTAAAAGAGGGTTTACTTAAATGTCTAATGATATTTCAAATGGAGTTTATGTTATCTCATTGCCCGCAGAACAGATGGCCGTTGGTGCTAAAAGGTTCTGGAGTAAGACCGCGTAGGTATCGGAAGACGTAGCGTTGGAAGGCCTCCCACAAGGTGGACCGATGACCTTGTGAAGGCCGCAGAAATCCGCTGGATGCCGGAGGCACAGAATCGGTCGAAGTGGCGGTGTTTTGGGGAGGGTTATGTCCAGCAGTGGACGTCTTCAGGCTGATATGATAACCTAGGTTCTCGTGTAGGAATTGAAGGATATAGAAATCAGGCAATTTATCAAAGAAAAAGTTTTATCATTCAATCGAAGTTCTTTCTCACGTTTTTCTTACATAGATCGAAATGAAAGTAGATACTATCCTATATATAATTCCCATTCCTCTCCGAGTGCCTACAGAATTCAGCGAGATCTATTGGATAGTTCGTACTTCTTACGTAATTGAATAAGAAGCTTCCGACTCGCCTTCCTGCACCTAGGAGTGTTACATAAGTCATGACGATACGTATTAGGTATCTGCAATATCTTTCAACATACCTACCATCATGATATATTATTAGGCTTCCGTAGTCAACAAGGATCCCTTATAGTTTCGCCATTTCCGCATGTCTGTCTGTCTATCCGAGGCTTAGCTCTGAGACTCTTAACTAGTACTAGAAAGCTATAATTTGGCATGGGTATACATATTAATCACGCCAACAAAGTGGAAGAATAACATTGTCGTGTAGCCTAGCACGTAAAGTGGGAATGATTTTTTTTTCTCGTCGTTCCCATTGTGTGAGGTATTGTTAGATAGGCCATTCAAAAATATTGTGGGTCTGTGAAAGCCATTTTTCGATTCAGGAATCCGTTTGCGTAATATTAAACTTTAAAGTGCTAATTTTGGTTATAGTCAAGTTATAAATGTATGTAAATTCACGGCAATAGTATATAATAACAAAGTTAAAAAAATAACTATCACAGCTAAGTAGGCTTTACAAGTTAGCGAGTAATAGTCGACCAACTTAAATTTACAGTTGGAATGTATGGGCGAACATGTTTTTCAACTACATGTTAATTTCGTTCATGGGATAAATTCATCCCAACTACGGAACCCTTCATTGTGCGTGGTCCGACACGCGTTTATTAAATAAGGACGTGCATAAATTGGTATATGGTTTTATATTGGAAGTTTTGAACTGAAAATGGATGTCATTCCTATTCTAGAATAAAATTCTGTAATTGTGAATTTAGACCACATTGTCCTATGAGATAAGTGATATCACTGTGGTAGAATAATTAATTAATCTTCTATATTTGCTATTATTTTTCAGCCATCTTTACGACCACCTAAGAACATAAGCTTCAAATACAATGTTTTTCTATAACTCAAAGATTTGCGTTGGCTTGTATTTCAAATCCTAGCCAAGCAAAATTATTCAGTTCACTTCATCATAAATTTTCTTGATCGTTCGTTTGCCTTGCGGATATTACGGTAAGCAAGTATAAAATAGAAATAACTATTTTAACTGTATATTCACGTTAATTAGTAGCTGATTAGCATAATAAGCAAGTGATAATTACCTGCTGTTATAGTACCCACTATGATTTGATTATGATTGTTATACTATGATTGCATTCCCTTTCTAAATAATTTGAATGCTTGAACATTAGCATGGTATTTACGTTGTTTTGTATGTATTACGGTTTTAAGATTACGTAGTAATATAATAAACGTTTTAATATTTTGAGTACATGCTCTATTATATTTTTATATCGTAATATATTTCAAGCTTTACGATCCTACAGAATTTAATTAGAAACAGTTTACTATCTAAGCTTGTCGAAGGACCGATGGCCGGTGGTGTAGAAGAGTCCCGGGGCCCAAGTCTGCTATTTTTATGAATTCGTCACTCCAACACGATCCCATTGTCATTTTGCTAAAAGTTCGTAATCTGCTAAATTCATAATGGTCGATCATTGGTCGGCCAATGGTCTCGTAATAGAATTGTATTACAATGGCATTTTGAACATTTGTTCATGCCAGATTACATTTATATATATTTTGACTTATTATTTATTTATTTAAGCTTCTCACACACAATAAAGGTACAAAGGCGGACTTAATGCCATAGGCATTCTCTACCAGTCAACCAAGGGTAGTGAAGAGATAAGATGGCAGGTGCTCTAATTAATAGGGAGGAGAGGAGATAATAAAAATAAAAATATTATTATTATTATTGATTATTTATTAGTGTTATAAGCAATCTGAAGTAGTAGGAAGTTGGAAGTTTAGTAGGAAGTTTAATTTGTCATTATGTACGAGATTACCAATTCTTTCAATGGAGTGTCAGTGGCTGACCATTGGAAAGTCATAATGACGCCATTATGTTAGCAGATTACCAAACTTGTCAAACTCAACAATTATAAAATCAATGATAGACCATTCTGACAGTATTGTAATAGCAGACTTGAGGAACTGGAGTGGAGACCGCGTATCGGCAAGCGTAGTGTGGGACGCCCCCAGCTAGATAGACTGACGACCTTATAATGATGGCTGGGACCGACTGGATGCGGAAGGCGGAGGACAGAGTATTGTGGCGCAGCATGGGAGAGGCCTTTAATATGTTTAGCAGTGGTCTGCGATAGGCTGTGTTGATCGATCTAAGGTGTTTTTGCGAAGTGTTTAACACTTTGTAGTTTGAAACAATTAACTGTTTCGCAAATACTATAAGAAACTGTATTATTATTACTATACTATTGAAATTTTCACGTTTAAAATACATCCCAGCGCTGATTTGCTGGATACGTTTTTACTCTACTGATCCTGATTTCTCCTCTACCGATCATTATTCCTCCTGACAAAGTTAATTCTGTATAGATGTATGTATTATATGTATGTATATATCTATGTATTTGTGCTTGTATTTTATAGTTATTTTCGTTTTATCTATCCCTTGCACCTGCCATGTTTTTTCTCTGCATTACCCTAAGGTTGGCTGGTAGAAAATGTCTCAGGGATTAAGTCCGCCTTTGTACGGTTTTTTTTTACTTGTTAATAATAAAATAAAGTTTTAATAAATACATATAGCTCCAAAAGAAAACATTTAGACGGTTGAGCAACGCGTTAGAAAAGCAAGTGAGAAACGATTTAAAAGCGTTGTAAAAAGTGACATAGCGTCCTCCGCTAAATCTATTCGTATGCTATTTCTACAGCAATAATTTACCCAACGCATATATAATTACACAGACTTAAATCACAATATTTCATAGTTATAATTACATAATACGGTAGGTCATAGTAATTAAGGTAAATCGTAAATAATCAGTCATTACATTTTCGCGTCTTCCTTTGTCGGTATCAACGACAATTAATTTCAATTCTCTTGCAGTTTCCTTCATTACATACAGGTCGTATTAAATACATAAAAATGCACAATTACAAAGTTGTATTATTGCTAGAGTAGAGTACCAACTAAGTAATTAAAACTCAATAAAACATCACGTAAATATAAACATTAAAAACTGCAATAACTATAATCGTCAATGACTCAATTATACATAATAATGAACAGTGGATACAGAAGAGTTCTGCAGATTGCTAGTACACCCGGCTACATAGCAAGCTATACATTTCCAGTATAAACTGATATCGCATTGTATAGGATTTCCATACAATGAGAGGTCAGCCTACACTGGATATGTATAGCTTCCTATGTAGCCGTGCGTACATAATAGTTATAAAACGCTATTTATTATACTTCGCTCGTACATTGTGAGCATTATGACAGTAATTATTGAAACGGATGACTTTATTCGAGATAAATAGGTCAAACGGTATCGCAATCAACATAATAATAATGTTCGATTTAATTAGCCTGAATGTTTCCATTATAAAGACACCTATACATAATTGTACCTACAGTAATATCTAAGCGAGGTATTAAAGGAAATGTTGATTCTATCAGCTGTTTGTATTCCGTGTGGGTTGCAGGGGACGACGATGAAGGTCTAATACTTGTATATACGTGTATGTGTATTATATCTATTTTGGTTAGTATTATAGTTATGACAAGCAGTGTGGTCCCTGGTTAGAAACAGATACAAGTGTTTATAACTGTTTACGTAGACGGAAGTGAAGTCTATGGAAGAAACTCGTGTCTATGATTTAGTATTGACTAGCTGCTCTCCGCGGCGTCGCTCGTGTGGCTTTTTCTAAAATAAAAGTAGCCTTAGTTACTTCTTATAACATTGGCTATCTGCGAGTGAAACTCCCGTCAAACTGGTCCAGCCGTTTCGGAGATTAGCCGGAATAAACAGACAGACAGATAGACAAAAAGTATTTTTTCTTTGTATAAGTACCGTATATACTTTCATTTGCATTAAGCAAAATGCTGTTATTTTGACATTACAAACAGACAATTGAATTTTATTTATTTGTTTATATGTACACATTTTGACGCACATTGAAATACCAGTAAGTAGGTACTTATTTAGACCAGTGTTTTTCAACTTTTTTCATAGTGTGGCCCCCTTAGTATGGAAAAATATTTCGAGACCCCCTAGCCTCCGCGGTTTCTAACTTGGAATTCAAGTCTGTCACTTTGGTTACTCTGCTTAACTTTTGGTTAAGCAGAAAAATAGAATACCCACAATTAACCATAGAAGCTTCGAAGTGTTTGATTCCATTTGGAACCTCCTACTTGTGCGAGATAACGTTTTCATCGATGGTTCAATTAAAAAGCAAACAGAGAAATCGCCAAAATTTAGAAAATCGTATGTGTAAAAAAATAAATTGGTTAACGAGAAACAGGCGCAACCATCACAATAATGTGAATGGGTGCATATGTTCAACTTCACATTAATAATTAATGTGGCTCCTTTTTGTTGATTTGTGTTAACCTAAGTCTATAATTATTTTTATTTATTTTGTTAATAAATCTAACATTTTGAATTACTATGATTTTATATTTATGAGATTTAAATTTTAAAGTAACGGCGACCCCCTTAAAGAGGCTTGGCGACCCCCTAGGGGTCGCGACCCACACGTTGAAAAACACAGATTTAGACTATTTCTGTCCTTGAAATCAATATTATAATCATACTCGTAGACTCCGTAGGTAAGTTAGTTCTTGATTTTTTTGCGTAGGTCAAACGCCACCTGCTACGCCGATCTGCTACGGAAGTCGTAGAGTACGCTACGGAATTTGCTACGCCATTACCTTCAAAATCAATAATAAATTACTCTATATACTTTAGCTAATGATAACTATTAGAACAAAAACAGTTTATGTTACGAGATACCGCATTTAGCAATGATTACATAAAGTTTTATCTCCTATTAGATATATTTCTATCATAAAACCAGTTTGTGGTAGCCACTCACTGTATGTAATAAATATTTGATCAAGTTCTCGACAGTTATGTATTCAATCAATTATGTTATATTTGAAGAAAGAAAACGCACTCGGTGGAAAGGTTGCCCGGTAAAAAGTGTTAGGGAACCAGTCCAGATTTGGTCAATCTCACCTGTACACTATACGTCAACATTGTGTTATTTTTGTTGTGCCCGTTGCCAACGCAGTCCAACTGCTTAGTGCAGGGATGGGCAAACTTTTTCCTTTGCGGGCCAATATTGAAAAAAAAAAAAAAACAGAATCAATGAGGAGCCATTTTAAACAGAATCAAAAGTAGCCTATGTCCTTCTCCATATCCCAGGCTATATCTCTGCCAAATTTCATGACGATCGGTTCAGCGGTTTAGGCGTGAAAACGTAACATACAGACAGACAGACAGACAGACAGACAGATAGACAGACAGACAGATAGACAGACAGACAGATAGACAGACAGACAGACAGAGTTACTTTCATATTTATAATATTAGTATGGATTATCTACTTTTGAGTTGATGGTTGCGGGCCGGATTGCAACCATTGGCGGGCCGTAGTTTGCCCATCCCTGGCCTAGTGCGTTAACCTTCTTAATTGAATTGAAAAGTTGTAAATAAGTATGTCGCGGACATCTGCTTAACAAAAAGGAAAAGTCAACATAAATGTTCAAGTATTTACGTACCTACAGATAGTTTATACTGATAATAATTTTCTTATAAGTAAACTAACTGTGGGAATAATAGTTTACCTTTAACTAAAGGATTAAAGGGTAAACAGTGGGACAGCTGCATACGTCTCGATTTATTGTCACAGAAATAAAAATATATGTTTCTCAACCGGAGATATCTAAGGGATTAAAATGGTGAAGAAGCTTTGTAGGAATATAATTGGAACTCTGCTTATCCCGACAACGAATTTAAACGTTGATAAAGATGGCCAGAAAGAAAAAAGTTATTCTAAACTGGACTACAAATAAAACCAAACGTCCTTGAAAACAATGCAAAAATAGAAACTGTATCATCATAATCACTGACCTACTCAGATTATTTTAAAACTACTCAAGTAGTAGACTAGACTCGGTCTTAGATAAAATCTCCATAATATGCAACATGCCTACATTGTACAGCCAACAAAATAGATTGGTATGCAGGCCAGAAATAAACATCTTTACACTATGCACATAAAATTAACGTAGCGTAACGTGCGTATAATATTTTTTTTATATGTGATACACTCAGGCGAACTACGTCAAGATTTTGCTAATCAGCGCATACAACATTGGTTGAAAGTAAGTTGTAAAAAAAGCCTCGCAGTTATTCGGTAAAAACTCGTACAACATTGTTCCAACAACATGTTTTGGTGTTGTGGAAATGGAATACATGTTGCTGGAATAGTTTCATACTTACAGTTTGAGCGTAAAACATGTTTCCAGCAAAACAAAATGGGGCGTTAGCTGCTTGCATGCCTCTTTTGTTGACTCTACACAATTTGTATCAGCGAGTCACAGTTTAACAAGCTTCCTATTTAAGAGCGAGGGGAGCGCAAGCGCATACTTTTGACAGAAAGTTTATCTCTGAGGCATAGATCATTGTCATGCCATGAAGTGTTCTCAGTAGCCTTCCAAACGGGTTTGTATGTAAAGGAGTCACTTGTAACGTTTGCGGAATGGCCGATCAAGAACGCTTCTGGGGAACTCGTGCGCACGAATTTTTTGAGATTTTTGTGACTCACGTATTTTAGTGTTTTAGTGTTTGTCGATTTTTTGTGAACTAGTTGTGCAGCTGTTTACGTCAAACGATCGTTTTGATTACATCCGGTGGTTTTATGACGACTATAATGTGGTTCATTTTTTTTAATACAAAAAATTGTTGTTAATTTAGATTGGTCTTTGACCAGTGCGTGTTGCCAATGATGACATATGGCACTGAAACGTGATCGCTCACAATGGGCCTTACTAGAAGGCTAAAACTCACCCAAATCGCAATGGAGAGGGTATGCTTGGAGTTTCCCTACGCGATCGAATCAGAAATGAAGAGATCCGCAGGAGAACCCAGGTAACCGACATAGCTCGAAGAATTGCCAATCTTAAGTCAATGGGCAGGGCACATTGCGCGCAGAACAGATGGCCGTTGGGGCCGAAAAATTCTGGAGTGGTGACCGCGTCCCGGAAGACATAGCGTTGGAAGGCCTCCCACAAGGTGGACCGATGACCTTATGAAAGTCGCAGGAATCCGCTGGATGCGGGAAGCACAGAACCGGTCGAAGTGGCGGTGCTTGGGGGAGGCCTATGTCCAGCAGTGGACGTCGTTCGGCTGAAATGATGATGATAATGGTGAATTTAGATTTCATCCAAAATATAAAAGAAACAGTCTGTTTTATTTATTGAGTTTAAGGTGTCAAAAATCAAACAAATAATCTAATATTAATTGATTCAAAGACGAAAATTATTCACAGTGGATTTGCAAGTCTTTATAGGGACAAGGTTTGTTATACAGAATAATCATTTAGGAATCCAGATTCTCAGTTAAATTAAAAACTATATCGAAAAGTCATAATAAAATGAAGCCTTTTTAATTTGGTTAACCCACTCATCCCTAAGGAACAACTAACACAAACGCCAATAAATTGCTTTCGTAAGCAAGTTTACATAATTCAAGCATCTCACTAATTGCTGCAACGATGCTTCGCTCTAGACAAAAAACACCGAGTCGGTGCATGTGAGTGCAAGTTATAATTACATTGCTTCCAAACGCCAAATCCCACAGAACGTAATTATACAAAGTCTGCACAGGGCGGCCGCCCACCTGACAAAAGTCAAAACTCCAACCGACACACAAACAATTCCAACCCCTATCTCTAAACACATAAGGATCATTTTAGCTCTGTAAAAAGTAATAGGGGAATTTTCAGCAAGGATTTCCCCCTTTTAAGCTACGTCTGAAATATACGTTAGCGACACAAATAAAATAGGTGCAGTCTACCGCCCACCGCAATGTAGGGATTAATTCGCTTTGCCTCTGATGTTTTAATTAAGAACTTTTTGCATTCTTCCACTGCTGACTCAGGCAACCGCGCCTCTGCTTCTATACCTACGTGCAAACAGTTCATGTGTTCAAACGAATTGTTTTATTTAATTCTAAGCCCCGAATGTTTGAAATACAAGACCCGGAAACAATTGACTTACACTGCTTTAATTTTTTCGACGTCATTATTTATATTAGGAGCCCACGTGTTAACACTATAACAGGATGTTTGAAACACCAAATTGCTTCGCTAAGTACATACTTCATTTCCTATTAGATATTATTTGTGAGTATTCATGTTTGTAGATAAGCCGCTTGCTCGTAAGCACACTCGTGGCTCAGAAAGCGTTATTTTGATAATATATTAATGTGAAGTGGTCGTATATTCTCATCGCAAGAGG
This sequence comes from Dryobota labecula, assembly GCA_947523025.1. Classification (NCBI taxonomy): domain Eukaryota; kingdom Metazoa; phylum Arthropoda; class Insecta; order Lepidoptera; family Noctuidae; genus Dryobota; species Dryobota labecula. Next base: position 16,494,285 of record OX383293.1, on the reverse strand, counting down.
AGAGGGCCGTTTTATTTTTGAAAATGACTCCATCACTCACAGATAACGTTCCAGGGGCGACACAAAAAAAAACTGTTATGCTCCGTATTAAGTGTCACATACAGTTCTGAAGTAACTAAATATTGTTCAGTTCACTTTACTGGATATTTTTGTGACGTTATTGTCATTTAAATGAGCGAGAGTCGTAATTGATTTACGAACAAGCAGCACTAGATAACCATTTTGTGTCGTAATAATACCATTCTATTTGATTGCACAAAATAAAAAAGTCAGCACCTCTCGTTAGACTTCACTTTTTTCCGCCATTTTAATAGAACGAGATTATATATTTGACATCAAATTATTATTGCATTCATAAAATATATTGTACTTTGGCAAAAAAATATGATTAACAACTTCATAATTAATTGATTTCAAACCAGTTCCAGAATTGCTGAAATCAGACTAATAAATAAAGTGGCAAACGCAAAAAGAAAACGAGAATTATAACATAAAAATAACATGAATAGAACTCTTATACGGGTGCAATAAGGAAAAACAAAAATGTGGACCGTACACAATAAACAAATGTGTTATAACCAATTACAGTTTTTACAACAGTGGTTTATTGTAATTAAAAATATTATCGTCGCATATATTAAGAAATATTAGCACTTAAATGCCATTGTACGTTGTAAAAATCCGAAAGAAGTTATGAATCACGGTGACGCTCGATGTAGGTAGCCACCGTTCGCAGCGACATTTTTTCGAGCAAACATCGTTTTTACGTCTTACGTAATTGAGCACAGAATACAACAGCACAGAGCCGTCCAAGCGCACATTATTGTATTAGGTATATCGGTCGCACAATAAAAGAGCTTTTAAATAGGTACATCGTGTGGTATCTTTGCGGCCATACAGACGCTCGTGTTGCGCGTTGTTTTGAAAGCGCATAGACCGATTACGATTACGTTTCCAACGAAGTGTCGACTTCGGGTTACGTTTTATACCGTCATTTGAATCTCTCGCTCGGATGTTTGGTCCGAAACGCTCGTTCATTAGCATTTTATGACTGATACGACCGATAAAAGTGTAATAAGACGCATTCAGCGGGTCATATGATGTGATAGACGCTTTGGACCGGCACGCTGGCACACACGAGAGGAAGTTGGCACTACATTATTGGGCAATAGTCATTCATTTCAACGCATTCTGATTCACTGAATGGGAATTATTGTACATTTCACATGTTTTGATGCAGATTTTTTTTTGTTTTATGCGCTTGAAAGCTAATATCCGAGTCTTGTTCCGTATATTCTCAACCACCATGACTCATAAATTGCAGTTTAACATTTGCAAAGTATTTCCTACCTGAAGGGCTCACAGATATGGTTCGATTTCCAAAATTGAAGAAAGAAGCCGAACATTAAAAGCAAATTACTGAGCTTATAAAATAATTCTCTGTAGTGAATAAACATGAAATTTAAATTGTAATAAAATCGTTCGCCACTTCACAGGGCGCATGTTGCATCGTAATAGCTTCATCGTCGCGTTTGAGAAACATACATAAATGAACCATTCATATGCTCTGAATATCATCTGATATCCGTTCATTCAGTTGGTAAGTATATGGAGGTGTGTACGTGTATGTGGAGTCCCGAAATACCGGGAGCCTCTTTGAAGTTTACCCAATGTTAATGTCAATGTCTATGCCAAAAATGTTCACGCCAAACTTGAAGTAAATGGTCTACTGGTCGATACTTAGAGGATATTAACGGATCGGCGGATTATAGGTCCAATACTCGGAGTTAAGGCAGTTTTGGACAGGTGACAGCTTTCCGTGCGACATCTGCCAGCGGGCCGATTGTCCACGCTTCGATCCGTCCTGAATGGCTCACACCCCCAGCTAGACGTAAAGTCAAACAGACCAGGGGCGCGGAAGATCGTAAAGTTTTTTAGAACGTCTCTCGACAAAACGCGAATCGTAAAAGTAATTGGAGCCCATTCATATTAATAGACATTTACGAGGTCTACACCATAAAACAGAGATTGTCATCACGACTTACGCAATATCAGTGCGAATAGGCGATCATGTCGTATTAATTCGTTTTGTTTGCTGAATAGTTTTTATTGGCATTAAATCATATACACCGGATATGTTTTTATGAATATTTAGTGGAGTTCGTTGAAATTGGCACGATTTCTAAGAGATGTGTCTTCAAATATCACACAGAAGGGCGTCGATTATGTTATTAATCGCGTTTATTTTATATCGACACATCTGTCGCATGGTACGTCGTATCGGGAGTGTCATATTTATACTGTTATGACGTAGTATATAGATATGCCGCGTTTCCCCGATCACAGATAAATAGAAAGGGCATTAGGCTCGCAGCTGTCGCTCGTCTACCTCCTTGGGGACTCTCGCAATTTTCCTACCCTTAGTTTAATTCGAATCCCGAAAGGTTTTCCTCCGAATATTTATTATTATATCTTTATTAACGTTCGCGTTTCGTTTCGTCTCGTTTATTGCGAATAAGATTTGTGTTCCGGACTCGTTCGGTGAACGTCAGAGTGATAGTTTTTATGTGTTGTTTTATGTTCGAAAGCTAATAAAATATGCACCTGTCTAATAAATATCAGTGCGAACGTGTTGCGATAACAGGGCTACACTCTCGCAGTTATAAATTATGTCAGTGGGTGGATAACTTGGATTTTTAAGTCCGAATTTCGGAATGATTCAGTGTCAGTTTTAAAATATTCATATTTTTTAAGGTTAGATATTACGAAACGAGCTTGTGAGCAATGCTAAACTAAACGTGTGAAAGAAAATATAAAATGTATTCGGAGAAGTTTTTATCTAACTCCATCGTTATGGTTTGTTTACATATCTTTGCTAAGGCGGTTCTTTTGTACGTTATCAACTGACAATAACAATAACAATCTCTTTATTATGAATAATGATAACACTTATATACTAGTAATTGACTGCTCACTAATTTGAATAGGTACCTAAATCTATTGGTTACCCAGCCATGTAAGTCATTGTAGGTACTTACTAGGGTACCCAACCATACTTAAGTAAGTCGGCTGATTTCGACTTAAAATACTCTATATTTTCAATTAAAATAAAGTATACAAATAATCGAAGGACCGATGGCTGGTGGAGCAGACGAGTCCTGGAGTGGAGACCGCGTATCGGAAAGCGTAGTGTGGGACGCCCCCTAGCTAGATGGACCGACGACCTCAAAAAGGTGGCTGGGACAGACTGGATGCGGAAGGCGGAGGACAGGGTATTGGGGCGCAGCATGGGAGAGGCCTAGGTTCAGCAGTAGACTGCGATAGGCCGAGTTGATTCATTTTGATACAAATAATCCTTTTTTCATAATAAATGTCGTGTATCCATAAATAAAACTTGTTATATTTTACTTTCGTTACTAAGACTATTTTATATTAAGAGAAATGGTTTGATTTCAACCAGACTAATTGGCTTCCTTAAGTCAGCTGTTTCAGCTCACTAAACTCTTTGATCACAATTGATCATTTGAGAAAATTATAGATATTCTTAATTTGGATAAACTCAATATCCAATGGGTGATTCATATTCAGAATTTGTAAAGTTTCGAGTAATTAATAAAAATGTTTTAGAAGAAGAAGATATTGCCAAAATGAGTACTGGTTTTTTTTTTAATTTAAAACAGTTCGTTCACTGATTTAAAATATTAAAATATTTTTTTTTTCCTTCTCCAACCTTAATATAATGTACTTTATTTCTTGCACAAACAGTTGGCAACCCTAGTACTAACATAAATGTTTTTTTTTTTTCAGTCAATGAAAAATAACCCATAGTAGGTAACTGACATTCATGTGAATATATTCGAAGAATTCAGAATCATACACTCCGGCTCGAATTGCGATACGTGTGCGTATCTAATAGGTAATCTAATTACGCCGCGAACCTGAGTGCCTTCTAATATTTTATTCGAACCCTCTCCCGCTTGTTTATATCAGCAATATTTTAACTCGAAACGCAATATCGTAACGTAATTTTAAACGAATTAGTTTACCCCTGCAGAGCTCCCAAATTTGAATACCGCATCGATGCTCGCGCCCCATCACATAGGTACGATACCTTTAAAAAACAAAGGGCGCAATGCTGTTATATTTTATAATTTCAACCCCGCCCACCCCTGTCGAGAAGCGAAAATGTTTTTTAGAATAGACCCCTCTAATGTACCGAATGTCTAGGTAGAGAGCTTTCGCACAAAAATGACTGCTTTTATCTGCGGAGAAATTGTTGTTTCGTCTGATAGTGCTGCGGAATACCACTATTTAATAGCTCCACTCTTTGGAAGAGGCAAGCATTATTCTATCTGCTTAGGTCCCAAGTATCTATACCCAAAGTCTCAAATTCAGATAATTTATGTAAACAAAAGGGATAACATAAAAAAAAAATATTCGTAATGGTAATTCACATAAGATGGCGAAAAAAGAGGTTTCATTTTCTTTTAAGTACTGATTTTAAGAAATAATAACTAAAAAATAATCATACCGTAATTATTTTTATAAATTTTCGGTTTTATACAAAGTTATTAAAAAAGGAGATATTTTGGTATAAAATATTTTAAAATACTGGTAACAATGCAGGAGATCAAAACATTTTCAAATTTTTTACATCTTCAAAAACACTAATATTACAACTCTCATTCATAGATTCATTTGTAAGTAGCATATCTAGCCACATTTTGGATGAAAACGGCTGTAAACTGTTTCGAGTGGAAATCGATTTACTTACTTAAAAGGGCTGATTATGACGATCATATGCCGTGTCTCCGACATACTACACAAAACATTGTTTGGCAACGGTATTTTGTTTGCATAGTTCTTATAATTAATTCACTTTTATTTTAGCGATTACTATTTTTACAAAAAAAAAAAATGATATAATATTTTGCACCACTGTCCTGCCATTTCGACAGTGACATTTCTTGACATTACTTTGTTTACATAAATTATCTGAATTAGAGACTTTGGGTATAGTTGATCAGAAATGCTCGACTTATCACTTTAACTCGTAAGTAGTCGTTAGTTCGTCGTAGTTTATTGTACACCTACCACACATGGATACTAATAAAGGAAATTTTACGAAACAAAATACACTCACAAATCACCTTCAAACACAAAACTCACCACTACTACACCAGGAATAGAGATAGTATAGAATTGCCTTCAGTTAGGACTGTGTCGGAAGAAGAACTATTCAGTTTGGGGGAGCGCAACTTTATAATAAATTACCAAAAGATGTAAGAGATTCTACTTCAATTAACATTTTTAAGAATAGGTTAAAGTTGTATTTGGCTAACCAAAAATAATCATTACTCACTGTATGTACTCGATAGATCGCACGACAACAATTATGTTTATTAATTAAGATATTTTGTTAAGTTTCTCATATTTAAGTGAACTATGTACACACACAAAAAAAGTTTGCGATCACATTGAAAAATCGAAATATTTTTTGTTAGGTACGGTAGATTATATAATATTATGATTCGGCTCGCCTGACTTAAACCCAATAGAGCACGCGTGGGATGCTCTTAAGCGAGCTGTTTGGAACCGTCAGCCACGTCCCCAGACAGTGCCAGAGCTGAGGGAAGCCGCTATTCAAGAATGGGACAGGTTACCCCAAGAAATGCTGGATAACTTTATTCTCAGCATGCCCAGGAGGATCAACGCATGTGTTCGAACCAGGGGAGGAGTTATTTATATTATATTGAATATAAACCTTTTTTTTGTAAATTGTTGCTTAAGTTTAGTTAAACAGTTTTTTTCTTTCTATCAAATTTCTGTTACAATTATATTATGACTAGTTACTCAAATATTTATTATAAAAATAAAAATAAATTGTTTTATTTTTTAATTTCAAACAGGGTGTTTCTATTTAAAGAAACACAAAGAATTTTTCTTGATAAAGTTCAATTTAATTTTTTTTATCTGCTTATGCTAGTGATCACAAACTTTTTTTTGATGTGTGTATATTCTTTTGAGAAATAAATTTCTTTAAACCGAAGTTTGGGGGAAGTGCGTAACATTTCTCGAGTCTATTTCATGGTACGTGGGTAACGGCTGCCGAGTGTGAAACGCTTCCAATTACAAAACGAAATCCAAAAACAAATTGCTTCCCGACCACATTATCCCCCAGTGGTTCACCCCACGGTCAGACTGGCCAAAAATGGCGGCTGCTACTAATAACTCCCGTTCGGACAGGGCGGAGCGAAGGGGTGTTATGGGGTTGCAAACATGCAAATTTAATTTGCTCGTATGCACCCAGGCGGTCCCCGCCGACTGGGCTCGTTAGCTCGTCTATTGTACACTTATTAATTCAACTGTATAATTTATGGCGATACAATTTTCAACGTCTGAACACTGCGTTGGGTGCATAAATTGTTTTAATTGAAAGTTAATGCGGGCGGAGATACAGTGGAGATATATCCTTAATTCTGGATATCTACTCTTTTTAATTTAGGATAAGGTACAATATATCTTAATTAGTAAACAAGTAAAATGCACCCACATGAGTATCGTAGTGGGAGAAGGAATATTCGTTCAAAATAATCCTCAATACAATATGGAAGAAATCAGACAGTAAATAAAAAAACATTGTACTAAACCAACTTTCTATGATCGCTGAAATCTAGACAAACAAAGAATACCGATCTCGTACACAAAGCTGCAAGTTCTATTTGATACTCTATCTTCAAAAGATAGAACTGTAAATCTTTTAGCAAGAACGTTTTAAAGTTCACACAAGTACTCGTAATATATCGTTAACGTGCTTCGAATGAATAATACCATTTTACATAAAAGACGTTTCAGTTGGAATTTGCAAACTAATGAACAACTGGTATCTATGAATGAGCAATGAAACAGCTTTTGGTATCTATTGTATTCTGGTTTCCCTTGCTATGAAATTTCATAGCAATTTCTCCAGTACCTAAGCTGTTGAAAGGCTCATAGGAGGCTAGCGTGTTATTTTCATAGGTACTTCGTAATTGTCAGTTTAAAGCGTTTTAATTACGGAGTCGCTATTCCAAGGGTGTAATGCGCCCTTAACCGTCCGACGACGGAGCTCCCATATGTGCTTGTAAACTATGATAGGGCTACGTTCCACGCGTGTTCCCGCTTAAAAGGGCCAGTTACGTGTTTGTATTACTGTGTTAAACGTCACAGTGTTTACCCAGTTAATTATAAGAGGCTATAATTTAAGTGTTTATTAGAAGGTAGGTAACTATTTGTATTTAGTTCATGGTATTAAATAATTCTGTTTGTCATACATTTTTAATAGATACTGCCGGATGTGTGACGACGCAGAAGTGGATAATATCGCTCTCCCAGTGAATAAATAAACCAGCTCATGGTACAGTTTTTTTTTCTCATCTTACGTTCGTTTCGATGGAAAGCGCAGATAATACAGAAGGAACTCCAGCGTTGATATTAATCACCCCATAAGATACCTCATTCCCGTCACGCTACTTATCTCATTCATTCAAGTATCTCCTTATAAATCTTAAGTATTTAATGAACCAGAAAATATCTAAGCGCAATTAAGGGGCTTTAATAACTCAAGAACGCGCTTAATATTACCCCCTAGCCCCCCCCACCCTTGTTATAAGACGAGTGATTAAATCGTGCCTCTCACGCGTTCCAGCGACGCCGTCCGCCATTTGCAATGCCGCAATTATAATTAAAAATTAATCCAGATTCATGAAGTTTCATTAAAATTCTACTTTGTAATTTTTTGGGTTCTAAATCATGGCATTAATATGAATGAAAATGTGTTTTAGGGTCTGTTTGTTATGTAAAGTCTTGAAAATACACAACCCACTTCTGAAAGACTGCGCTCGCTTTCTTTGGCTTATCTCTTCTATTTATTTGATGCCCAAAATATGCAAAAATAATAGAGAAATTCAAATTTCAGGAGTTGTTTAAGGCGCACCTTTACTTATATTACGGGGTCGTGATATAAGGTCCTTAACGCAGAGTTTCAAGCACACATACGCGCCTGGGTAAGCTGTTATGTTCATAAAGCTACACGTGGGATTGCCCAACATACAGTTATGTTAATGTCGGACCTCCCTCACCGGGCCAAAAAGATAGGATTGCAAATTTGCGGCGGACAATTTATGATGGCAGTATACACCCCTCGGGGCGTGGGGGTAAAATAGACCTATTGGCATTTGGGTGAGCTAGGCGCGCTCGTTGTCGGCCAAAATGACCCTAAACATTTTATTTGGTAGCATCGCTATACACGTAACGTGTCGGAATGGTTCCGACTAATCTTGAGCCACCATTTAGGGGAGTTTTCGCGCGTTTTTCGAATAAATATGTCTGGAGATTACACGCGTTCGCATGGGGCTTTAACGAGAATGTGTAACATAAAATTATACGTTTTATTTTTGGTAGAAGCACCTTGCGTACATAACGGACATTTTGGTAGGAATACTCAGAAATAACAAGCGAATTTAGACAAAAATATGGAAATGATAAGGTGTTATACAGGATAAGGTTTTAACCAGTGGGAATTTTTTTTTGGTGGATCAGTATCAGTAATAGAATACATTTACATTATTTACTGTATACTTTTTTTTAAATATTGAAATTGTGATTAATAATCTGCTTGAATACCAACATCGGCGAATTGTGCGGGCACACAGCTGATAGGTACTACATACCTACAACTGCGTTCCGCTTCACTGCACGCGCCGTCGCGCGGCGAGTATCCAATAAACTAGTTTCAAAATAAACATCTTTCGTTAACGATAACTTAATTTTTTTGTACTAAGACGTATCAAAATAAGAAATAGGTGGTTAACAAAACTCGTTTAAATTTAATTTGTCAAAATTTGAGCACTAATTAAAAACTTTTCCTGTATACCTAGCTAGCTATTTCCAACTGTTAATATTAGTACCCCATTCGAATAGCTATGAGCCCCATCTGAATTTTATCAGTATCTTCACAGCTAGGGTAGGCACTTAATCCATAGATTTACATGCATTTGCACCCTAAGGCTACATAATACACAGCCGCAGGGTGCAAGAAATTATGCGTTCAGAGTTCGCTCGAATCCCAATTTATTGGCAATCGATTAGCACCAGCCAGAGGGCTTTGTTTAATTGGAGTGCTACCGTGATTGGATTAACAGGCTCAATGGCATGCCTCTATTACTTCCTTTAAGTAATGAACCAAAAAGGTAAATGTATCCACAAACATTTCAGGCGGAAACATTCAACCAGCGTGTACGTAATGTGGTCTTTTTATCCCCAAGTGCACTTTATCTTATGTGTTGTATCCGTAGATTTATATCAATCTAACACATATATATGGAGTAGAATAGGAACATATTGTGCTCACCACGTACACCAAAATAAGTACTTATCTGTATTCCCACGTCGATATCTTCCCGAATGTAAATATGACACCCCATAAACTGAATGTTTTATCGGCTGCCACTACCATTCCAATTTATTCTGGTCATTTTTGTCTAGTTCGAGGGTGACCAATTTTTAGGGGAGAATTTATGACTTTTATTATGACTTTTTTTAGACTAATACCACCTTGGAACTAGAGTCATGTGTCCAGCTTTCGAACGACAAATGATGTTTACTGAAACCTGCTCCACTCATTGTGAACTGGAAATTATTGAATCGCTCAAATGGGTTAACTTTACGGGTCACTTCCCAAAGTTAATCAGTTAACAAGCTGATTTACAATGTGACGAAGTCATTCAAAACTCTGACAAAAACCTTTTGTAAAAGGATTTGTAAAACACAATTAGGTATCATTGTCCGAGGTTAAACAAATTGCCTTCGTGTGAAACAAATACAATTATTATGCTTACTACCTGTTTAAATGTTAAGTACTCATACGTAAATGTTTTAAATTTAAGTGTCAAGCGACACGTAAAAGCTATAAATTTGTATCAGCTTTACAATTTATCAAGTAGGTACAGATCGGTATCGTTCTGTAGTCGCCTTCCCGCATTGTAATCCGTTGTTTAGGATAGGATACGGAGCGACCTAACAAAATATTCTGATCTCGTAGCGAAGTAACGCCCTCAGCCGCCGGCCCCCGCTATTTATACCTCAGTTATTGGCACTTCTTCAATGTCAGACGCACCCTGCGCCTGTCCCCTGATCCTCTAAACCCCACAGATGCCCCTTCCTATCCCTCGAACATACATTACACAACACCACTTGAATGCTAACGGCTGTATAAAATTATATCAATTGCATGGATTTTATTGTCAAATTACAATTTCAGATTCGGCACCTCGTATATCATCTGCAGCGAAAGGGTTAGTATTCTAGTCCCCTTCAACTATTTCCCCCAACTACAAAGTAGCAGCATCTACCGACTCATTGAAATCTTGTCGTCCATAACGCAGATACATATCGTAATGTAAACATGGAATTTATCGCGACTCAGTATCCGGTCGGTGGATACTAAGAAACATGCTAAATAACCGGTATTATTAAAAAATATAGATATATCGTCTTAATTACGCTAAAGGGCTGGCCACTCATACCCGTAGGCATGCTTCATTGATGTATAAAATCGTTTACATTATTGATTATCAAACAGAGCGTATTTTAAGATTACAGATGTAAGCATCACTATTTATATCGAACGATTGAGCTGCAACACGCGTATCATGTTTGACTTCTCCTGATGAAAATACGTTGTGTGTTTGTGTATGTAGGTACACTATTACAGATACACTCACATGAGTAACAGAATTTTCTTTACTACCTATACAATACATACAAATGTCAAAATAACAGCTATCTACAAACAAAAAAAAAACTGTCTGTCCGTCTGTTTGTTCCGGCTGATCTCCGAAACGGCTGGACCGATTTTGACGGGACTTTCACTGGAAGATAGCTGATTATCGACTAGCTGCAGCCCACGTAGATTAAAATAATAAAAAATAAACAATTGTTACATTATAAACAGACACTCCAATTTTATTTATTTGTGTAGAAAAAGCCACGCGGACGAAGCCGCGGGCAACAGCTATGTATTTCTGAATATCCTACATTGACGTAATTGTCATTTCTACTTAAGTCAATACTTCGAGTTTTCGCAGTACGCTATGAAAGCTTCAATTGGCTAGATTTGACATTCTCGGTACTTACATCAAAAAAATATTCTATCCCTACATTCAACAGACCAAACGAAATTCTTTCTTTGCAAGAAAAAACAACATAAACTTATCTCTTAAAGTATCCAAGTAAAGTCTACCGGAAACTTATGTTAACTGCCAACATAAACTTATGTAATACAACTTATATAATGGATCCCATAGATATAAAAAAGCAAAGATGTAGAACATCGCGTACATCCGGACCAAATAAAATTTCCTTTACATAAATAATAAGAATTGCGAATAAGTAACAAGTCGTGGGTGGTAACCGCTTGTAATTAAGAATTCTTGATTACAGTTTTCCGAGCCTCATTTACATAAACCGCAGGCAATACGAGCGAGGCCTAGATTAAATCCATAATTCATGTTCGCAACATGAAAGCAACATGAGAATGACATCGCAGATGCCATATACCTAGATAAAGTCATTAAATTGTTTTAATTATTAATTCGAGTGGAACGCACTAAAGGACTGAGCCCAGTCGGCTGACCTCAAAAGGCAAGCGCGTCAAAAATCTCCGTATCGTACAATTAAGCTTCTCTACAATAAAATCACGTTTTAATTTCTTATTCGTGGCGATTAAATTACTTTAAATGTCGCCATAATTGGCCGCAGCGAGCCAAAGTTGCTTATTCCAGACAGGACGGAGCGAAGTGATTTTTCTTGTAAATAAACAACAAAAAATGTCGTAGGTATTCCTTTTGTAACATTTGAACGGGAATGTACATTTTTGGGTCACGAAATGTGGTTAATTATGACGTCATTTGTTATGTGTAACGAGGACTATTTGACAGTGTGAAAAAGTCATAAGAGTTGTTGTATATAATTTCATAATTCTTTAACATGCGTATAGAGGCATCTGTTTGATTTTTACTAAACTTTTGACATAAATCTGAACGAAATGTTCGCATTAATTTTTATTAGCCTCTCTAGGAGACTGAACAAGAAACAAAAAAAAAAAAAATTGAGTTTTATTTATAGTCTGTATGGCGAAGTAAAAATAATGTGTGAGACAGCCATATTGTATTTTATAAAAGGATGAATGTCTATTGACTACCGAGCTTTATGCTGTAAAATATTTACTGAACTTTTATGCGATTACAATAACTTCTGGTTTAATAAAATTTATGTTGTTTTTGTACATGTTTATGTTTATGATCAGTCAATGATCTGATATACAGTGTCTAATCGTTACTAGAAACATAATATACTTTAATAGCTAACTATGTTTCTTACAAGCTAAATCAGTATATTATTATCCATTTTTATAATCTAAAAGTTCTTCTTTGAAACAAAAACGACCAAAATTAAAAGATCGATGCCATCCATGGTCCGCCATCGTATCGTAAAGAAACAAAACAACCTCACACGATACGATCCGAACAATGCCGAGACTGTATCAAGCCCGAGGTGTCGCCCTGCAAAAGGCCTTACAAAGGTGAAACGTATCCCCTCTCTCCCCCACCATATATTAAGATCCCTATCTGAGATTTACGAAGCTCGCTGTGACCGCGATTGTATCTTTAAGATTAATGCGCAGGAGTGTCGTACAGCCCTAACTGCCTGTAGGTAACATTACCTGCCGTTTCTTTCTACACCTTATTTACTGAGTTAATACAACTTGTTGTAAGTACAATACTTGATGTTTACTGATAATACGGCGTGGTTAATGGCCCATTAACAGTTATCAACCAACTATCTATGAATGTAGAAATTATTTTATTAACTAGGTATTCGTAATGTGTAAGTATAGGTTTTGATTGGAAATGGCTTTTTAAACAGACAAGGTAGATGTTTAGATGATGAAGGAAATAAATGCGTGTGCGCTTTATGCTTTATGATTGTCGAAGTTTAGCACGTTTACCTTCTTTAGTAACAATGAGGAATTAAATATTTTTCAAAAGTAACAATAGTATGTATACAAGTATATAAAAAAGGAGAGCGGAAAGAATTAAAGGGCATCAAAAATTTCGTACGCATCGCTCTCAACAGGAAAAGTGCCCAAAAGGCTGGCAGCATTGCCACGTTGTATGGCAATACTGATTCTTTGGCCAAGAAATACGCCAGCCTTCTGGTCACGTGAAGAGTCGACCAACCGCTTAGCGATGTCTCGAAAAACTAAGTGGGCATTTGGACCCCATGGTCCTAGAGTTTCAACCCCAAACGGCTCAAACATATAGCTCCCAATAAGGTTGTTATATTTGCGCCGTTTGAGATTTTCTGCACCTGCACACGGCGACATAAAATATTCGTAAACATTGTACGCCTGAAATGATTGAACAGAGAATTTTCATCTATAAACCTTCGAGATCGCATATTACTTACAGGAATGTTCGGGAGCTTAGAACATAATCGTAGTTTACATCTATTTTCCATAACCGTTCGAGCTTAGTGGCATGAAATGTCAGTAAATCACCTCCGGGCATGTCGCCCGGCTTCCTCGTACGTGTGTAATGCGCAACTCTGGTCAGCGAGCCAATTTGTTTTTATTGAGACTACCCTCGAGTTATGCAAACTGGTCGGAAACGCTGAGCCCGCTGTAAACAAACTTAAACGCGACTAATATACGGTGACCTCTGAGGAACCACGACGCATTACCAATTGGGCGGTACCATGCGGGTCAATACGATCCGGTACTGGTGGCCAGGTCCACCTTTAATCTCGAAGCGAATGTTTTCACAAGCGTCTGCGCTTAGCCTCGGAGGCCGCGGTCAGACGTGTGTAAACAATACTCTACGTTAATAGAGATATAAATTGTACGCATTCCATTTAATCCCTTTGAGAGCAATCGACGCCTATACTGTTACGAAACGGAGCGTTATCGGACGGAACAGACGTGCTGCCACGATGTTTCGTCGCCTACATGTGGACTTTCCGACTTTGGGCCGCGCTTATGTGTAACAAACGTCAGATCAAACTCTCCGGAGTACTCCGAGTGATCCTAAACCCACATCTCGTGCATAGTAACGAGCATAAAGCGCGCGATTTATTTGTAGCGCCATATGTTCTAAGTAATGATGGCGTCAATTTTGAAATAACCAATAAACTGTCTAGAACGTAACATTAGCATTAGTTGGTACCTAAATTTCAAGTCATAGTAGACGAATAAAATAAATTTGTAGTAGCAAACTGGCAGACGACATCGTATCTATATTAGCATAACGTAGTTGGCATAAACGGAGTAAACTAAAGCTTTCAGAAAGTTCGACGTACTGTTGAACAATGCCTCCGTTCAGATTCTTGTAGCTATTGAGTCACGTATGTGAGCGTCATGTACTAATAACATACTGTATAACGCACATAGCCCTATGTATATATAACTGCGCAAAACATTGTTGTTCACTCCATGATTTCGAATGAAAATTAGCTGTTTTATACATATAAATAAATATGGAATACGTTATCTGATCTCTAGATGTATAAATCAGTCATACAGAATACACGTATCATTAATTCTGTAGAGTAATGTATTATATATTTATAATATTTATTTATTTTGAGGTTCAGGTAAACGTGTTGACTGTTAAATATGTATGTGCAAACACTATTTATAACACTAGGTACTATCGCGGTCTTTTCCGCTTGATCACTTAAATATTAAGCTTTGTCTTGAGTCAAGAGCAAACCCATCGTAAAATAAAAATGAAATAAATAAATATTTTTTGCGTAAATCCTGCGGAGGCGCCGAGCCCCTTCCCCACCCCCTTTTAAGTTTTAGCCTATTAAAGTCAAAGTCAACTAATTTTTTCAAATAGGCACGTCAAGGCAATTTTGAATGTCAAAAATTACAATGGTAAATTAATTGACTCTAGTTGCCCCTTCCAAAAGGTAGTTATGTATGGAGAAGAATGGGCAAATGAACATTTTAAAAGAGTAAGTATGGAGTTTCTTGAAGCTACATACTTACTCTTATAATATGTATTATAAAAGTAAGTATGGAGTTTAATAACATATGTTAACAATAGTTTGTATACATTAATTTATAATTACCTATAGGTGAAGACGATGTACCTATAAAAAAATTACTAATGGATGTGGTATCTATTAGTATTTTTTTAAATTGGTAAAATAATGAAAAGTGAAGTAATGACAGAAAACTTAATAAATGTGATAGATATTAGGAAAGCAATAAAGCCATTAGTTGTAATCTGCATTGCGCAGGATAGTGACGTATCACGTATACTCCTTTTGTGAATTTTACGGACGACGTATTATTATATTACGGGCTAGAGAGCGCTTCTCTTTTTTAAGTGCAAGCAAAAATGAGCTTATTGGTGGTCAGTCGGGAGTGTCCGCGATAGTACCTAGTTTTTAACCTTACTGATTTACCTAACCGTTTTGCAAATCTTTTCAAAATCCTGCGAAACTCATCATCATCTGCTTAGCCTTTTCCCAACTATGTTGGGATCAGCTTCCAGTCTAACCAGATGCAGCTTAATACCAGTATTTTACATTGAGCGACTGCCCTATATGACCTTCACAATCCCGTTACTGGGTAATAAGATAGCTCTTGATAAGATTGGTTGTCAGACTTTCGGGCTTCTGACGACCCGTAACTACTGTCAAAGATCCACGAATGACAGCTGGGACCAACGGCTGAACGTAGGTACTTTTCGAGGCACGGAGGAGTCTCGGTATGTGAAGATGTTCTCTCATCCATTGACCAACCCCGGCAAGCGTAGTTTAACCTGATCAATCGACCCGTTGGGGCTGTTATTACTTAACCACAAACCCCTCCATTCTGCGAAATTAAGACACCTTTTGTTCGAAAAGATTATCGATAATGATGCCAATCACGTCTATAAGTTACTAATAATATCCTCGTTTTCTTCGATTTCATACATCTACGAAAACTTGGCAATGATCAAGACAGAAGAACGCCGGCATCCATTATTCATTTGTTTCAGTTAATACATATTAATTAAATACAATTTCCAATTAATCTATCGCAAGCAAAATGTTGGTTGAATGGACAAAATGGATATATTTACATGTCAATACGTATATTTGTATGGATGGGAGTTATAGCGTATTCATAGCATAATTCCGTATTATGTGATTGTGCTAGCATTCATGATGGTAACAGTGAAACGAATAGGTTTATTTGTGAAGTGTAGTTGGCAATGCTTTTACATAGTAAATGAGGGAGAATCTTACACTTTGATCAACGGTTTATTTGTACTAAAGAAACTGTTTTTTGCCACTAAAGTATCGAATCTTAAGGTAGCTACTATATTTAATTACATCTACCATGTTAGAGGTATTACATTTATGGCTAAACACCATAAGATTCGGCAAATATACATTTTAACGCTTAGAGAAGCTTTGTTAGTGCGTTGAAATAAATTAGGAGAGGAGCTCGTGGCTTAGTAATTACAGCCGGGGTTGGTCAATGGATGAGTGACCATCTTCACATACCGAGACTTCTCCGTGCCTCAGAAAGCACGTTCAACCGTTGGTCCCAGCTGTCATTCGTGGATCTTTGACAGTCGTTGCGGGACGTCAGAAGCCCGAAAGTCTGACAACCAGTCTTACCAAGGGGTATTGGGAAAAGACTAGACGGATTGATAACAAAGCTTAAAAAAATGAAGTTAATATTCAGTAGAAAAAAGAAAATTTTTAAGAAGACAATCTTGCCATTATCTATGAAAACCCTGCGTTCAGATCATTGGGTAAGTAGGAACTAAACGAAATTGTAAATTCATTCAATGCATGTGCGACTGTATTTCATATTCACAGTAATGTTTGAATGCATTGCCTGCACCAGCCGATCTATTCTGTAAAAACCTCACCGTGAAAACTCAGGTGAAGTGAGCATCAATACACAGTGTCAATCCCTAGCATCAATGAAATGACAGCTCACTTCATCTATGTTTTCACGGTGAGTTTTTTACAGAATAGCACTGCAGGTTCGAGTGCGAAATGTATTATTGAGCGAATTTTAAGCAAACATGTTGATCGATAGGCTGGTAGCTAATAAAATATTCGTTTTATGCCAACAGGATACAAATTAAAATTGCAAAGCGACACCCTATACATTTACATCTTTTGTGTAAAACCTTATCACATGCTTATCTATTGAATGTTTTTAAGCTATTGCATAGCTTCTATCGCGGGCCTTGAGCGCGGGGACCGAATCCAGAAATTCCGTAACGAAAAAAAAAAAAAAAATATCAAAGAAAAAGAAATACTGCATAAATAAAATAAATAAATAATTATAATTGCATAAGTTGATACAAAATGCTATGCAATAGCTTTACCGCGGCAGTCCCCGAGTGCCACACGTCTTTTTTTTAATGCTGAATACCAGGCAATTATAAGGAAGCAAGCTATTAGTACCTACAACGCATATAGGAGGAAGGAGGCAAGGTCAGCAAAATTCCTTTGTATGAGTTTAATTCGCATTCTAAGATTATTATTCAATTCTACGAATTAACAGCTTGTGGTACGAAAAAATTGCGCGAATTCAAAACGTGAGCTAAAATTGTGCTGTCTTTTAAAACCCTTAATCAACAGCTAAAATTCAAAACAGAGGCATGTTCTGTCGTGATTTCCTCTTCCACCAAAAAATTCCAAGAAACATGTAACATCCAAAAAGTGTCGACATCATACGTGGTCCGTTTGCAGTATTGTTCCCACAAACTGGCGCGACACGCGATACGACACAAAGAGACCGCGTATGGCGCGACGAGCGGTGCCTTTGTGTCGCGTCGCGTAGCACGCGGTGTCATTGTGTCGCGTTGCGTATCTCGCCTGTTTGCAGGAGCCTTTAATAAAATCATTAGCCCACTCCATTTCCTCGAACCTAATGAAATATGAGGCTCAAGTACATTCAGCAGTGTTTATATAATTTAAAGAACCAGTTTCATTCATAAAGTGTAATAAAAAAATGAATCTACGCTTTGTTTGTTTTCATAGTCAAATCTGATTATCAATTTTGTAGGATAACACTAACGAGCCGGCAGACGGCACGCGTACAATTAATATATCAAAACCTTCCTCAGCGGCCTAAGTGGTGATTGAAATCGTACCAAAATCTATCGAGTAATTTTCGAGATTATCCTGAACATACATACTGACAGACAGACGCGTTGGGGAACTGTTTTTTTACGGGTGGTGTTGAAGTGTATAATGGTTTCACTGCTTTTATATACCGTAAGACAGTATAAAGACCTCGATATAATTTGGTTTTCTCTTTGATAAAAGATTGAAGATACACAGTTTACTAAAATGTATATTCACGACAGGAAGGTAGTTCTAATATTTAATATCAACAAAGTATAAATAAAACCTTTTACTTTGGCGTTAATTAAAAATATCCAAACCTACTTTGTTGACTGCCAGCGGATTAACAATATTTAACCCGTTCACGGCCGTGTGTAGGTATGCTGTAATTTTAATCTATGAATTTGAATATTCATATTCTACACGGTTCCAAGTCTAAAATTTAATACAGTATCAATTATTTATCTAAATGTATTGGTGAGGACAGCGAGTATTAGCGGGTTTAATAATGTAAGTATTGTAGTTATTTAGATCTACACCTACTTGTATTAAATCTATTGGACATTGAAAATGACTTTCTGTTTTAGAATACTTGTGTACCACCGGCCAGCACATAAAGCTACACGAAACTGTCAAATTTCTCCAAACGATTTTAAACTTTAAAATGTTGAAGATTAAGTTCAAAATCGAACGAGAAAATTGGACAGTTTGTGGTAACTTGACGTGCTGTGCGTACATAATGTGTAAATTATAATTATTTATTACCTATATTAAAGTTCAGGTTATAAAGTTGAGGAGCTCGTAGCTAAGTAATAACAGCCGCACGGGTCGATCTGTCAGCTTAAGCTACGCTTGCCGGGGTTGGTCAGTGGATGGGTGACCATCTTTACATACCGAGACTCCTCCGTGCCTCGGAAAGCACGTTAAGCAGTTGGTCCCGGCTGTCATTCGTGGATCTTTGACCGTCGTTAAGGGTCGTCAGAAGCCCAAAAAGTCTGACAACCAGCCTTACCAAGGGCTATCGTGTTACCCAGTTACTGGGTTGTGGAGGTCAGATAAGCAGTCGCTCCATGTAAAATACTGGTATTCAGCTGCATCCGGTTAGACTGGAAGCCAACCCCAACATAGTTGGGAAAAGGCTAGGCAGATTGATTGATTAAAGTTCAGGTTATAAATATAAAAAATCTAGACAGCATCAAAATCAATTTTCGTAATTCAAGTTTCAAATCATCTACTAAATCCATAATTCTGTCCTTCAGAACAAATTGAGAAACCAAAACATTAATATTTATAGGTAAATGTAAATACTAATGACCAAGTTATGAAGCCTATAAATTAATAGAATTAAAGCCATAGCGGTATTTAACTTGGTTACAGCGAAACATGTTTACTAAATCAAGAGATATGACAGTTTGCAGTCGAGTAGGAGAGGTCAAAGAACTCTCAGTTTTCTATACCAAAAATAGTATGTTACGCAATGTGTAGCAGCATCAACAAATACAACCTTGGGTTGTAAAGTAGGCGCAAGCGCTCAATTGTCTTGTTCCTCTAATGAATAGGCATTTGATACTGTATGAGTAAGAAGCACGACGCAAACCATGTTCAAGATATAAGTATGACATTGACATTATTTATTGGACTAACTTGAAATAAAGGTTATTTATAATATACCTACACAAACTTGTCTCGAAGATCTTTTGATAAAAATATTTTAAGTCGATTCTTATTTTATTTTTTTCAAAATATAAGGTAGCAAGATATCTAGTAAATTATATTTTTTTCTCTGAAATTATCTCAATGATATTTAATTTTAATTAAAGTGTTTTCTGATGCGGAACACATGAATTACAACTATGATACAAACAGATCGTTCGAACGACAAGATTGTATGCAGTTATTTTTAGTTATTAATTAATATAAAACCTGCTGACCTTAAGAACGCTGAATTATACATTCCAAAAAGTGGTTAAACGGCGAATAAAGCAAAGAAGAAAACATGATATCTCTTACATTGCTTAATAAGCTGACGCCCTCTATCTTTTCACCGAGAACAAGTACAAAATAAGACATCTGAACGTTAAAAAGCATGCCTTAAAATATCAACACAGTAGAGTCAGCTAAGAGATAACAGAATAAGGCATCGGTATCTACAATATTATGCATGTACAGACCTACAGAGTTAACTTATTTGGCGACGCGACGGTGAGTCGTGCTCGTGCATCTACGCATTCGCAATGCGCGACACGACAACGCGACTTGGTGGTCAAATAGACCATTATGGAAATTAATTTCCGTCTAAAATACTTTGGCGCCTACTAACCATAAACGTCCGCTGCTCATATTAAAGTACTCGTCTATAACGATCGCATCGAATTACATCAGGCGAAGTTATTATACTGTTATTAAGTGCTGAGACGTTTAAATATCGAAAATCAAATATTAGAAAAACGAAAACAATAAATCTTCGATTGGTTTTACCAAACGAGTTTACGTGAAGAAGATATAAAATGGCGTGAATAAATCAATCGATGTTTCCCCAACTCTTTGCTTTTTTAATGACTGCGTCTGTCGCTGAGGCCGATACCCAGATGTGGGCCCAGCTGTTTCTATGATAGTCACGTTCACGAATCTGACAATGTGTTTGTACTACACTACGCCACGGGCTGGGCTCGTTAAATTTTTATTGCCACAAGGTCGCCACTTTATGGTCAATTCTCAAGTTATTGTTCGCGGACAAACTTTTTTTACAACACTAGCGTCAATCACTTTATAACAGTGGAGTTACGATTGACAGTGATTAAGCCTTAATTGTTATGACGATATAAAACTCCTTTTTATATACTCTGTAAGTGTTATGATTATCCATTTTTCACGTTGATACACTGTTTGTATTTTAACACTACCTACTGATGATAAAATTGTGTTGAGAGCGCACTTTCTCAATCGCATAAACGTATGTAAAATTAACTAATAATTAACTGAAAGT
Organism: Dryobota labecula; assembly: GCA_947523025.1. Lineage (NCBI taxonomy): Eukaryota > Metazoa > Arthropoda > Insecta > Lepidoptera > Noctuidae > Dryobota > Dryobota labecula. Next base: position 16,473,110 of record OX383293.1, on the reverse strand, counting down.
GATAGATTTATGTTTTAAGATGTACATTATATTCACGACTCTTTCAAGCATGCAAGATATACGCGTACAAACGTCATGGTTATGTTTATTGTGGCACGTATGGGTTCGGCCCTTACTTCTGGCCTGTGAGCACTGTATGATAACAAACGATGTTTTGACTACGATTTTGGCGATATCGACTTTCGCACAACAGCCGCAAAGCGTCCGTAATAAAGCAATTTGCGGGCGTGCCAACAAAACAATGGAGCCCTTTCTAAGCTTGTTTTAAAAGCTTTCGACGCCTTGATTTAAAACCCTTTGACTTATACCTTATTTGTAAACAACTTGTAAGCACAAAGGATCGCTGTTTACAACAAAAACGAGAATTTGCACAACCCTATTACCGTAAACCCTTTGTTTAGATTTTTCAATAAATTGGCAAAAAATGGAGAAAGTCGCATGTTTGTCGGTCCTGATTTTTATGGTTCCGTAAGTCGCATTGTATGTAAACTAAAACTGTGCAATGCGTCAGTGCAATACTGATATAAGATAACATAATATTTTATAAACTTAAACAAGAACAAAGTGTACTCCGTAGGCAAAAATGGTAAATCGTTTACAAAACACGCTCCGTTACAAGATTGCGTTTGAAGGACCGGGATGTTGCCATCAACAAAAAATTTATTGTTATATTTATTAAAGATGGGGGATTTAAATGCTACTCGGGTGCTCCCAGCTTGCTTATTTATATTACTTTTGGGAGGCAAATACGCCTGCGTTATAAATATGAAAGGAAAACGGCTAAGGGAAATAATTGTGCGGCTTATCTGTACGGAACAGAGTTGTCCAGAATTGAAGGTCCCTGACCATTTTTGCACCTTAATGGTTGGTTGTACAATATTGACCCACTATTAAAGCTTTTGTTCTTGAGAAAGTTTGTGTTTATTGCGAACCTTTTAAACCCTTTTTCGTCACTTTTTTGCGATAGAACAATAGATTTGCAATTGTTAACGTTGTCAATAGTAAAAAAAAAAATACCGTAATGGAGAGATTTTTTCGCAAAAAGAGCCGAGTAAACAAACGTGATACATGATGCAAAATACAGGTAGCATTTTAGGGTTAGTTGGTACACCTTTGATGTTAAAGTTGTTTTGTAATTCTGCAGTATAAAATATGCAGACAAATTCAATCATTTAAAAATAGTTCGTTCGACTTTAAAACCTTAAATAGAAACAAAAATATACGACAAAAATTCTTTGTCGATTAAATAAGGTCTGATTGCAATAATTCCACAAAGCCATATCAAATGAATAATTGCAACATAATTTTACGACAGCCTCCAAAGGATTTATAATTTGAATCATCGCACACATTCGAAAAAATGCAGCTATATAATATTGACTATGATGACTTTTTGTCAATGGGTATTTTTCTCAAAAGGAACTGAAATAAGTTTGAAATATTAGATTCCAATGTTGTGACTAAAGTCAATAATGTTTTGTCTATCACTTGACTCAGACTCGAACAACAAAAAAAAAAAAAACCCTTTAGAAAAATCTCAAACTACATTTTCCACAGAGTCATTAATCAGCTCAACTATAAGCCATTGTTTCACTCAAACGATTTAGTAGACGATTTTCACGATTTCTAAAATTCTGCGTTTAATTGTGTCACTATCACATGTGGTTTCAAAAGTTCTGCCATTAAGGGTTAGAAATATTTCACTTTTCAGTCAGAAAATTGAGAATTCCAAAGAGCTTGGGTGGCGATAAGCCATTAAAAGCGTTGTGTAGTCGAATGTGTGTTAAGATTCCTACACCTAAACTAAATAAAGGTACTTAAAACTAAAAGAAAATAAATTTGAAACGATAAATACCATTGAACTCACCGCAGACGACCCGGTCGAAGGGGCTCATCCAATCTGGAAATGGAAAATCTATTATCAATCGTATTGAAAGATCATTGTTTCGGCCAAGTCACATGCACAACGAGTAAAGCCTATATATTACACACAAAAAAAAATACATATAACTAGTCGCTTAAATATTATACAGTGTCTCCTGAATTTTAATGAAATAAAGATAAATGTAATTTGGTTTCACACTGCCTTTTTGCAACACAGTTTTAAAGCGAAGAATATTCATAAATTTTTTAATGAAACAAAAACTAGTACAATACTAGGTCTACGGACATAAGTATATGTAAGTACAGTACTAACAGAAGAAAAAAAAAAAAAATGGTGGTAAATAAAGCCAAAAGGAGCGTGCGCCAAAAAAAAACACTTCTTCGGAGTCAGGTGTCAGCCTAAATCGGATATGTGATGACGATGAAGATGGTGATGATGAAGATGACGATGATGCTGGGAACATCTGCCTGATATGTGGAGAATTTGGTCGCAAAAACGAGTTGCGGTACTGATGCACTTCTTGTGGGTTGTGGGCGCTCAAAGACTGCACTGGGTGGGATTTACCACGAGGTTACGTGTGTGACAACTGTTAACTCTCATTACCCACGTAGTGACCATTATTATCCGCATATGCGGACAATGGTGTTCAAATGTGTTTTTCAACTATAATTCCAAAGATAATGAACCTATTTAAGACTGATAGTTTGTTAAAGTATCTTAATAGTTGATTTTAATGGAGTTCTAGACTTCAACCTAATATTTATTTCAATTACTACTTAACGTGACTCCCATTACCCTTTTCTCCCCTAATCGACGTGTGGAGACTTCGATTATTAGCTTTCCAAGATCATTGAATTTTTAAATGATTTCCACCAATCACCTGTACCTACTAGCAGAGGTAGCGTAGTGATAACGGCCGCCACTTACGAGTTGTGGGTCGTAGGTTCGAAACCAGACAGGCCCATTACTTAGTGTAAATTATTTCACCACCAGTCTCAAAACGGGAAAACTTCGTGAGGAAACCGACAAGTCCTAGAACCAAAAATTTTAAGACATGTGACATCTACCAAATCGCACTGGGCCTGCATTAATGGTGGAATACGGTCCACTCCCTCTTACCGAGAGCATGTCTGTAAGGAGTGGGAACATTATAGGCTTATTATGCATACTCTGTAGTACATATACCTCCTTACTAATAAACATTGTATAGCGTCTGTATAGTTACACAACGCTTGGTCTTCTTCTATCGAAAGTCAAATTACTGACGAGTGAAAGAGAGAAATCGGTGTGTAACTATTCACTTGATATAATACGTTTATTAGTAAGGAGGATAATCTATAAGTACAGGTTGATTTGTGGAAATAATAAAACTAGAACAATCCTGAAACCTTACACTGTAACCTAAATGAAAGGAAAAAACTGGTTTAATTGTACTGTTCAATGGATAAAGTGGTCGTAAAAGTTTTTTTTATAGTTCAACACTTAGTACATTTTCACAGCGACATTGCTCATTTGGAGCGAGCATCAACGGCTAGAACAATTGACTGTTAATTACATTTACCTATCGTGAATCTAAATTACGAGTAAAACATTTTTAATTACGCTTTATCAATTAAAGCTATTATTTAGTTTTTATTGAGCCACTACGTTTAACAATGTTGATTCAAACAAATGCCGCTGCGTGGAGAGCTAGATAATTGCAAATAGTATTGTGGAGTTAGTCGGAATGTAAAAATCGTCTACAGTGATTCATTTCTGCTGATTTCTATAATCTAGCTTTAAGTGGTAGGTACTACAGATGATGGAGATACTTAGATTTCAAGAATTGATAGCTAAAACTATTACTAGCTCTAAATAGTGCCGGATTAAGCCAGCGCAGGGCCGGTCACCGGGATTGTCCGAAAGGGGTACCGCTGCCCCGGAACATAAAGAGCCAAGGAAGGAACACGGGTGGGTTTTAGTCAGTAAGAGTCTGACACTCCCTTCCGCTCCACCCAGAGCGGGAGGAGTCATTTGATGAATTTCCATCCTCAAAAAAAAAAAAAAAGGCCTGATACAAATTATACTAAGAGGGAATATAAAATTTGAATTTTTCCTTGGTAGAATTTGTGTTATTTTCAGGATACAAAATAGTTTTTCTCTGTACTTATATGTATTATACCTATTTGACTATTCACACAGTAATATGAGTTACTTTCGCGACTTATATAAAAATATTAAGAATTAAGAGTACTTTACTTACTGAAATATGAGAGCGAACGAAACGTGCTCAAACTTTTTTAGCACCCGCCTCTATTAATTTAGATTTCTTTTGACAATTAAAACGAAAGTAGGAGTTGCTTTGTTGACTTAATATGCAGGAAAGCTGAAGAATAAAGAGGAATAAAGATGCAAGCGCGAGCGGAGCGAGCTCGATAATTTTTAGCATACCACCTCGGATAGGTTAGATTTCTTTGACAATGGATACATAATATTCCATTGGTCCTTCCGGTGGTATAGGTACTATGACATGAGTGGCTGACCTGCTACATGGCTTGTCCAGCCTTGGTTCTAATACACAAATACAGTATGTTTGTTGAAATTTATCTGACAGTATAGTAACGTAAATAACTTTCTTATGTAATTTGGTTTAAATAGGTTTTAAATTTAAAAAAATAATAATTTAAATATTATAAAGCTACAAGTCATTTTAAACTTAGAACGCAACTCACACTTGACAGTAAACATTGTGTACAACATAACATAATATAATAATATAACATAATATAATATAATACCTATATTACCTATAATATAATATATTTAATATATATATTTTAATTATATACACAATATAACATAACATTGTGTATTTTTTTATATATTTTATATTTAGGTATCTATTCATGCACGAAATATTTTAAGAGAAATGTCTATAGGTGTTAAAAAAGCCATAGCAGCAAAAAAAAAGTTTTTATCTAAGTATTTTATATTTTTACATATTATTATAACTTTAAAATTGCTTGAGATAATTTGCAAAAAGAAACCTTCGCTTACTTATTTTTTTATTCTATGAATGACCCGCCCAGACGGGCGACGGTAGCGGCACGAACGCGGTGCCTTTTGATAATAATTAATCATCATATCATGTAATTTTAAATTATTTAATTTTTTAAATATTGTACTCAGATTAAAAAAAAATCGTTTCCATGGCTTCTTTACCACCTATAGGTGTATCTCTTAAAATATATCGTGTTTGAATAGATACACCCTATAATACATTTTTTTTTTAAATCTTTTATATAGATTATTTTCTATTATGTGAATGTGAGAACGTTGTAGGCCTAGTAGAGTGTAGATTTGTTGGCACTTTTCTATTTTGTTAAGTAGGTACCTGGTACTTGTTGAAAGGCCTACACTGTCCTCCCATACCTATTAACACTGTTATTTGATAATATTGTAAAGCCAATTATTTTTAACGTGGAGTTTCTTGCCGGCTCTTCTCCATAGGAGACGACTAATTGGAACCGTGCACCTAGCTTCTGACGTTTCATAAGAGCTCATGTATTACATGGGCACTAGGTTTATGTGAAATAAAATATTTTGATTTTCATTCTTTTTTTTATTTTTATTTTGATTTTCATTCTTAATTTGATATTTAAATATTTAACCATAATGCCAAATTCCCATATGAAATGAAGAAAGCAAAATTTTTAAATTAAATAAAATCGGAAGCATAGCGGCAATGCGTATTGACTTCTTTGTTTATTTGCAATTAGTTTTTAGGTATCCAAAATATTGGCAACACTGTAATAACTAATTGGTCATCCATGGAACTTGTTTTGTCTAAGAACGTGATGAAAATAGAATTATTGTTTATAAATAAACAAACATTTTTATAAAGAGTGACATCATCTGCCATTGGATTACAATGCTATTACAATTTTCTGGCATTTAATCAAAATACAAAAGTTATAGCTGACTGAGAAGCTAATAAAATCGCTGTAGACAAAAAAACATGATATTAAAAATTATCTTAGCTATCAGCATCACAAATATAATGACTCACAAATAAATTTACGTCCAATTATGCACGCATGTAGAGCTACTCCGGTTTTAACAACATTTAAATTTAACGAGTTTTACCTATCGGAAACATTTAAATTGTCTCGATTGAGTGCAGCCGTTAATTACACCGCGAATGCATAAAAAATTCGATTATACGAATCGAACGCCGTATATCGATACTCGAAAATTCACAACTCATTCCGAGATAACAACAGGCTTTCGGTCTCCAATCGAGAATTTAAAAATCGACTGTCGAAACTTTCGAAAGGCGATGTAACCCTAAAATGGAAAAGGTTAAGAGTTCTGTATCAGTCCCATATTTCATTCGGGAAAGATAATGAAGTTATTTTTCAAGTTGAACGTTTTTTATTGTTTTTTGGAAACGCTGCAACAGAGTAGAACGTCGTAAATATGTGCAAGTGAATCAGGATATTTTGAAAGACTAAAATCAACGTAAATTGTTTTGTCTAGTAAACAATAGTTATTTATGCAACTGTTGTATAATTAGGGGTATTAAAACACGAATGTGGGTTTCACATGTGATACTATTATCACATGAGTGTTTTCATACCTAATTATTACAGTTGCATACAAGACTTTATCTACACCCATGACATGAATCCTCTATAAAAGGTTCTGAAACAGTTTTTGCAATACTAATATCGAACAAAAATGGCGGGATACGACGCTATGGTATAGTATAGTGAAACGCGCGTGCGTGACATGTTCTGTTTATGAAATTCATAAAGATACCATGAATTGAGTAGTGAGAATGAAAGGGAGGATGATGATCCCTTCCTTACTCATCTGTTTGATGAAAAGCAAAGGAGTTGCATTATGAAATTCAGTACAACATTATAACTCCCGTTTGGATGCTATTATGGTTACTATGAAACTGGGTGTTTTAATGTTGGCAATAAGCTAACTGTTTCAGAAACTTTTATAGAGGATTTATAGCATGGGCGTAGATAAATGAATGTAGTACCTACGTAATGTAATAATAGTTTGTGTGAACAATACGGCATTAACAATTTAATTAATAACGTGCTACAAATAGCAATCAATATTATAAAAGGCTTTTGATGGCATGTGGGTTCCGATTGCACACGCCGCTCTCCGATTGGCTGTAAATGCCGGCCATATTTGTTCGGCGCATGCGCTCTACGCACCGCACACATGTGACTGGCGCTCTTCCTTTCCGCGGTACACAATGTTTACTGTCAAGTGCGAGTTGCGTTCTAAGTTTAAAATGACTCGTAGATTTATTTAAATCTAGATAATTATATTTTTGAGGCTTAAAAAGATACTTAGGTATTGTTTTGTTTTTGCAGCTGAATTTTTTGATGTAAGATGTAATCTTAGGTTAAGAAAATGTATATGTAATTCTTTTTATTTTGCCTATCTTTATAATAGACACATTAAAAAGTTTGAAAACGAAATAAATAATTCTAGCCGCACATGTTTAGTTTTTCCATTCAACGCTAGAACACTGAAAAACAAGAAACATTGAATCGCACTAAAGTTCATTCAAACTATCATTCGCGGAGTGTTTGAACGTAATACGCTCTTATACTGTCAAATTGTTGTAGAATGTTGCGCGTTACGACGTATAACTGTCGGCTACTGACAAATCCACCATTTTAATTTCGTGTGCGCGCGCGCAAGCACCTGCCACGTTATTTTTGTCTTCCCGAGACGAATTTTCACCTACATCAGCCCGGACATTTTTATATGCCGACATTGCCGACAAATCACGAAAATAGTCCATTGCTAAACAAAAACAAGATGATTATAGGCCATTTTATATAATTTTAGTGATCTATGAGGCTGTTATGATGTTCCATTGGCTTTGATAAGTTTTTTCTTCGCATGACAACTGTATGCGTCAGTCAGTGCCAAGAACGTCAATTCGGTGCTAGATACAAAAAAGTTTGAATCACACATATATTATATCTGTGTCGTGGTCTGAGTTATTTATACCTACATGCGATTTTTTTGGCATAATTATGATTCAGTTTATCATAATTAAGTCATGTGCCAATGTTTTTTTTTTTTTTTTTTGTTAAAACGATATTTGTGTTTCTAAACAAGAAGTAGCAAAATAATTGTTAGTACCTAGTTAAGTAGGTAAGTAGGTACTCTGCCCAATGTTTTTATTTTTACACAAATTTACTGAAAAAAAAAAAATATATGCGTAATTCATAATAAATATTCTTTCGAACATCATTTTCAAAATTATAATGATAGATTTTAAAAATGTTTTGTCGTTTCTCTATTGAGCATTTGAATTTTTATCCTACAATACGTACTTTCCTGATTTGGTATGTAAATAGATACAAAGGCAAATCAAAATTATGTATGTAATGGCCCTAATTGATTTACATAGAGACCATATAGTGTTAAATGAAGGTCATAAGTCATACATAACTCAGTATTGTAGATGAATAAATAATTATAAGCTTATCAATATAAATTGGGCAATATTATCGACAGTTGGAAACGGTAGGATAAGAATAATAATATAAATAAAAAAACCGGCCAAGTGCGTGTCGGACCACACACAATGAGGGTTCCGTAGTTGGGATGAATTTAACCCAAGAACAAACTTAACATTGTAGTTGGAAAAAAAAACTACTTACTAGATCTCATTCAAACCAATTTTCGGTCGAAGTTTACATGGTAATGTACATCATATATTTTTCTTTTTAGTTTTATCATTCTCTTATTTTAGAAGTTACAGGGACATTTTACCACTTTGGAAGTGTCTCTCGCGCAAACTATTCAGTTTAGAAAAAAAATATACTGGAAACCTCATTATCATTTTTGAAGACCTATCCATAGATACCCCACACGTATGGGTTTGATGAAAAAAAAATGTTGAGTTTCAGTTCTAAGTATGGGGAACCCCCAAAATTAATAGTTTTTTTTTTTTTTTCATTTTAATAATCTTAATGCGGTTCACAGAATACATCTACTTACCAAGTTTCAACAGTATAGTTCGAATATATTCTAAAAAAAAAGTGTCTGTGACATACGGATGGACAGACAGACATGATGAATTCATAAGGGTTCCGTTTTTTGTCATTTGGCTACGGAACCCTAAAAATACCAATCCATACTAATATTATAAATGTAAAAGTAACTCTGTCTGTCTGTCTGTCTGTATGTTACGTTTTCACGCCTAAACCGCTGAACCGATCGTCATGAAATTTGGCATAGATATAGCCTGGCACATGGAGAAGGACATAGGCTACTTTTTTACACAATAACCGACATCCACGTGGGCGGAGCCGCCGTCAAAAGCTAGTCGATCTTATAAATGTTTCAAGACCTCTACATTTTTCAAAGTGACATTCGTTAAAAACTTTTTTGTTAACTGCTATTTTTAATTATAAGGTAAAATTTTACCTGTTTGACAGTTTATATGTTTATTTTTATTAATTGATAAAGCAATTAAAATTTATTTATTGAACCTTAATTTGGTAATTAGTATGATTTTAATTTTCTATAATGGTCCGTTTCTGCTGGACTATTTTTAAATGATTTATTTGTTAATTTCTTGTTTACGTATATACCTACCTATTTTATATGTTTTATTTTAAAAGACAACCTACCTATCTGCTTAAATGTTGTTGAAGTTGTTTAGATGTGAAATAACATAGGTAAATATATTATATACCATTATAATAAAATTAAATAATGAGCAGAACCTTAATTAGGTAGGTACCTATTAACGCGTTTCGCACTTGACCAACATTTGTGTTAAATAATTTTTCTAGTGACATCATTTAGATTAGACTATAATTATGTGCAGAACTGGCAATATAAATCGTGTTATTTCATTTTTTTTTTTTGTCACAAATTGCAGTTTTTACTAAATATTAATTAGCTCGATGGAAATAAGGTATTGTTTCGTTCAAATACTGCAAAAATAGCTCTACATACGAATAAAAGGTGAGTGCTTCAAAATATCACTTTTTAAATAAGGCACATAGTAGGTAGGTAATAAAAGATTATATCTACTTATGTTTTGAAACCACTAACTGTTAATACCTATTAAATTCATTTGTGTGATCTGTGTGATTGATTATTGTGAGATTCCTAAGCACCCACATTTCTCTTACACCCGTTCCCCAAATTGTATTATTTATTATAAGAATAATCATGTTGCGCGCCATTTCATAAAATAGATTGAATAAAATCTAAGTACCTATTTGTATTATTTCCGTAAACTGTTTACTAAATATTCTATCCTTTGCCTTTACCTAGGTACTATTCTACTTTTTGTATTTGATACTTAAGTGTACCTACCTAAGCTTATGCGTCTATTGTATTATTTATTATTAGAATAATCATGTTGCGCACCATTTCTTAAAATATATTTAATAAAATATATTTGAATTATTTCTGTAAACTGTTTACTAAATATTCTATCCTTTGCCTTTACCTAGGTACTATTCTACTTTTTGTATTTGATACTTAAGTGTACCTAAGCTTATGCGTCTATTGTATTATTTATTATTAGAATAATCATGTTGCGCACCATTTCATAAAATAGATTTACGAAAATATATTTGAATTATTTCTGTAAACTGTTTACTAAATATTCTATCCTTTGCCTTTACTATTCTATAATTTTTGTATTTTATACTTGAATGTAAGCTGATGCGTATGTCAATCACATTTTTTATCTTCAGCGCTAATGCAAAAAAAAATTATAAGGTCTAAATCATTTATATCGCTTAATCCAATTGATTACGATATTTAACCCTGTAATAACCGCGGAAGATTGATTGCTAGATAATAAAACTTCGAATAAAAATCATCATGCTATTGTATGCAAAACGTACAGGCACTTTAAGTCTGTAATCGTTCGCCTTTTTGGAGTACTAAGTAGACCCCACAAGACTTAATGCTTTTATACTCTAAATTCATAGGAAAGCAGGTACTGACCAATCTGACCTAGATACTACTCTATTTTCCCGGTTGTATTTTTAAAGTCAGCTACAGAATTTGAAAATGGATTTGGCTACTTATCCGTTAAATATTTTAATGCATTTGCTTTCAGGAAGGTATGTGCTTTTAAATGTCAATTTTCCTATTAGCTTGTTATTTTTATAGAGTAGCCAGTTAGGTACCTACTGTAATTTCTTGTTAATGAATTCATCCAATGCTCAGCCGATTTTAATTGGTTAATTTTTAGCTAAAGCGATACCTAAACGTTAAAACGGTATGAGCTAACTCAGTGAATAAGAAGTTATTTGAAATATTTAATTAAATGTTTTAAGTAGCTACTAACCCGTTTTAAAGCAATTGCTCATTAAATATTTTATAATGATTGCGAATTTGATTAAAATAATTAATTTATTAGGTATACTTAATAATAAATAGTATTTTAATTACCTAAATAGTAATTAAAATGCTAATAAAAATATTTTGCAGTTAAAAATAAGTTTGAGGTATTAAATGAAGTTCTATGTAAAGTTTGTAGTTTGTAAGCATAATATGGACCCGCCCATTGCCGACGGCGGAATGGGCGGTGCGAGCGACGGCGACCGATGCGGCGACGGTCGAACGTAACCGAGTTCCGGGAAAGAAGAGATCCAACCGAACCGAAGCGCCCGCGCAACATTTACGACCCTTACTCATTGTTTTATAGCCTGTTTATACCAAAACACCCTTAAACTTTCTTTAATTACACCTTCTTTATTATTCAACAAAACAAATTACATGTGATCAGAATTAACTTTGTGCTATGCAGAATAAAACAGCTGCTAAAGTTTTACCCAAATTATTATGTACCCATAATATTGTGATTCATTGACAATAAAAATAATAATGGTCAATTTTATTGCGTTTATATTGCACTGTTTGAATTATTTTATTGTTAAATAAGTGCTAAAATCGTATTAGAATGGGTATAACTTACAATAATAAGTAAATCAATAGGTTTCTAACTGGAATGACAAGTAGGTAAATGACTACTTATTCCTTTTTTTTTTGTTATATAACCGATATTTGTTTATGTAGCGTTAATGAACATCAATAAATCATAATAATAATTGAAAGCGGATCAATTAAAAAATATATTTTAATTCAGGAGCTACTTAAAACGGTAAAAGCGAAACGAAAAATTGCTTAAGTAGAGACAGCATAAAATCAACAATAAATTAACAGTCTAGTCTAAAACAACACCTAGATAGGTACTAAACGAAAACATTAAAGCCAATCTAATTGCTAAAATACACAACGGCCTGATAAGACTTCCTTTAAATAATGAACCTTATCTTGGGCTTTATAAGCAACACAAAAACTAATTCGTAACAATTGTTTCAGGAACGCCAACATCGCAAACTGTCATGCAGTGAAGGAGTAAAACATTTACCAGTGATGGACATCCAGGGGTACCGCGGTATGTCTGGCAGCGGCTGGGCTGAGCCTGGCTGCGAGCACGCCGCTCCCATGGCGTCCACGGTGGCGGCGGACGCTGCCGATGCCGCAGAAGCCGCTGCTTGATGATAGAACTGTGCAGCGGCCGCCATGCTGGCTGATGCCGCCGACACCGCCGCCCCGCCATTGTGCTGACCCAGCGCGTAGTTCACCATCGGGTCTCCTCCCACAGCCGTCCGATACTGACAACTCTTGTCATCCGCCGCAGATAAACCGCCACCAGCAGAAAACGGCACAGAACCTCCGAACTGCTGGTGATGCGACACGTATGGATACATCCTTGCCGGAGCGCCCGGCGATGCCGATGATGAGGACGAAGACCGCTGCGGGCTGCCGGCGCCCGGCGAGCCTGCCCCCAGCGCTGCCGCTCCCAGCCCGCCAGACAGCGAACTTGACAGCGACGTCGACAGAGACGACGACAGCGAAGATGACAGCGACGCCTCTATAGGCGACGCCCCAGCACCCGCGAACAAATTCTGGTGGTGGAACTGCTGGTGGTACTTCGGGAGCATGCTATCGATGATGAACTTGGAACTCATCGCTCGGCGGCGACGCGGCGCGCGACGATCGCCTCGCGGGAGATGCGTTTATCGCCGGCGATTCGGATCGATTCTCGCGCGTGCACCTCTACTATGGCCGCGGATCGTTTATGACCCGCGTATGAGGCTCTACGACTCCGAATTCCCCGTCGTGGCGAGCGTTACCGCTGCCGCGCGCCGCGCTCGAGACAGCGAAACACGCCACGTGCGTGCGAGCGAGACGCAACGATGATCGGGGGCGACCCGCCAGAACCCTCTCCGTCTCATTAATTCCTACCTGCGTGGCTTATATTAGAAAGAGATAAAAGCTATTCGCTAACGACCATTCCGACGGCCATTGTTCGTAATGGCGCCGGGCGCCCCGCACCTCCGCACCGACCTCGTCTACACCAATAGTGATCCGGTGCAGAACATTCACCGCCAATCACAAACCATTCCGGCACTTCTAGCTGTCAAATTGAATGGCTTTAAACAGAATTGCAACATTACTTTTAATATTAAATGTATTTTTTTGTAATTATCTGGTACTGAATAAAATTTTATGGTATACAATTATTTCGCAAACCTGTAAAATTTTGTTTGTTTTTACAATAATATTTTATTTTTCATGAATGTGTAATTTTAACTTCCTGAATGACTTAAAAATATGCCATAGTTTAATCCAATAGAGATTCAGATTCACACATATTTTTTATTGGTGTACAAAAACATGAATATGCATTGCTTTTGTTTTGGTGGTATTTAGGTTTCAGTATATTGTTTAAGAATAAAAAAATAGAAGTGGGTATTTTAAATTATTTTACAGTCAGTTGTTGCTACATGTTTTAAAATCATTCTTTACATTTTATAACTTACACGATTTTAAAATAACATAATCAAATTATATTTTGACAGTGTTTTTTGTTTTCAAAAAAGAAAGTGAAGCAAGATATTTTTTTTTTTATGTCGTCAGTGTTTTTTTTTTGACACAACGGTTATTTTTGTAAATCACCAATTGCAAAAATTAAAATTACAAAAGCTAAAAATATTAAATTCAAAACATGAATTGCTCTAAATTGCGTTACGCCGGCCACGTGGACGGACGGGTACTATCCATCTCGTTTCTTTGAATGTTCCCTTCTCTGTCGCACGTTTCATTCATACGTATTGGTCGTAACTACACCGAGCACATGTGCAATAACAAACTTTACGACTGTTAAAATAAAACCGTTTATTGCCTGAGAAGTTTATTTATTTGTTACAGTTTTGATTGTTAAACGTGTTTAGTGCATGGTTTTTATAGGCTTAAGTTGCCTTTTCAGCTTTATCAGGTCGGTGGTACGACTGTGAGGCAGTAGAACATTGCATAAGTATAGGTTTTATGTTGTTATTGTGATGTTTTCGCCGTAAACGTATGGAATGCATGATATGGCCAGTTAAAGCCGTTTATTTCGCGATATGAGCAATTTTTTTATTGATTTTTAATGAGGTTAATGACAGTTTAATGTATCGCTCCGTTGGAGGAAACTCTTTGGACCGTTACATATAACATTTTGCGTAGATAAATTATTTTGACAAGTAGATATCGCTTTTGTATTGCGAGATATTTTATGAAAAAAATATCAAGTTTGTAAACTACCATCTCGTATGTAATATTTTCTTAAGACTGTGGATATTCTTAAATTAGAAGACTGTGCACGAGGCATATAAATATTGAAAAAAAAAAAAAGACAATAAATAAAAATGATAGACGGCCTAATTCTCTTTGATGAGTGAATAAGAATAAAGCCACTACTCCTAGTTTGATTATTGTTTCTTTATACATATTTATTGAAGATGGTAAACAAAGAAGTTTAGTTATAACATAAAATCTTTATTTACATTTTCCAAATTACTCAGAAAATATAAATAGAAAATAAAGGACATGATGTGTAGCAGTCTCTGTTTTCATGTCTACAACATATTTTTTTTTTGTTGTTTTTGTAAATAGTAGGTACATATTTTTTTTATATTTTGATAAACCATATTTTTTATAAAACACTGACAGAAATATGTAGCTTAACTACTTAGGCTATTTCAGGAATAATCATAGGTTGACAAGACTATATAAAAGTTAACTTGATTTAATAAAAGTGATTTGTCTATAAAATACAAAACAGCCTTTTGGTTTTGGTTACATGTTGCATAAAGTTATGTGGTCACTTTTTTGTGTTAGGAACATGTTGACGAAAGTTTGGTTATGTATAGGTAAGTAAACATTTTTTTTCAGTGAAGATGGTGTTATTTTTAACAGATTTTAAAAAAAGGAGGAGGTTCTCAATTCTGTTGTATTCTTTTTTTTTTAGAACTGTCGCTACACTTAATCCATGGTTTTGTAGTTTTGTAATAACGCTACTTTACTTTCATTCGTTGGTATAGCGACATAAGAATCGGTCGTGTGCATCAGTCTAAAAAATATTTTTGGTCTGAGCATTTTTCTCTCGATTCCAGCCGAAAGACGTCCACTACTGGTCACCACGCTTGGCAGGCGGGTTGGCGATTGCAGTATGGTGTTAGAAATACACAGAGAACGCTGTTGCCCATTCTCTTATTCGAACATAATTAAACCGTGTGTTTCGAACCTGAAAAAGTAATTTTCTGATGTAGTTAGATACCTATTATCTGCCTTGCAAGTGTTGCTCATAATCTCTAATAAGAATAGGTACCTACTTACAACTTGCGTCAACAATACTACGCACGGTACCAATCCAGTTAGTCACCTCATAAAACAAGAGTACAATAAATATTGACGATTGGTAATTAAACGACAATTTGGCATTTCTAAACACAATTTCAGTAAGATTTTAAAATGTCCTTGACATATCTTGGGACCCTGGGGTCCTGGACCTTTGAAGGCTTACGAAGGGCTGAAGCCAACTCGCAGAGACCCCTTAGATAATTTTAAATTATGAGGAAGATCAACAAACCAAAGATCCCTGTATGCACAATGCAAGTAGACCCATGGACAAACCCCAGTTGGTGCAGGACTATTTCGGGATATGGACACAAAGATATTGGATTTTGGGTTTGGGTGGCTAAAGTGGACTGTTTACTTAGAACTATGGAAAGACTATAGCCCCTGCCTGACCAATGTTTTATATACAATACACAGATAAAATGGCAGGGGGTGACTTGCACACTCAATAATGGGCCTCCGAAAAGAGTCGCTAGCACATAGTGTCGTAGCGACAAGGAGGCAACATATCCTGAGGTGCTTATATGGAGTGGAGTGTTATTCCACGGCTATCAGAACAATCCCGGAAGTACGGTCAAGATCCCTACCAGTATCCAGGGAAGATAAGAGCTATCAAGATTGTTATTAGAACAACAGAACTAATCTTTGGGTTAATCAGTCTGTGTCTTATTGGAACGTTTAGGAAACTAATAAGAAATACTACTTAGATTCCTAATAGCTAAGTACCCAAAGATGGAATCAAGTGCTTTAATACCCATTTTTTCTAAGGTTCAATTACCACTAAATAGTTTTAAAATTATATATTGAGGAGAATAGATAATAATAATGTACCTACGTATATAAAAAAGGGAGGGGAAAGAATCAAAGGGCATCAAAAAATTCGTCCACTTTATTTATTATTTTTATTTTATTTCTTAAAAAAACTTACAGCTAGGATACAGATAGTTGACAGTCAGTGAAAGAAGGCCAATTACAAGCCAGCCAGCCTTTGCCAGCCTTTTGGGCACTTTTCCAGTTGACGGCGGTCAACATGAAAAGTGTCCAAAGGGCTGGCAGCATTGCCACGTTGTATAGCAATGCTGATTCTTTTGGCAAGAAATAGGCCAGCCCTCTAGTTACGTGAAGAGTAGACCAACCGTTTAGCGATGTCTCGAAATACCAAGTGCCCGCACTCGGACCCCATGGTTCTATAGTGTTTGAAATAAATGAGATCAAATAAGCACTTACTGAAAAAGTGACTGAGGGGGAAAATAATGTGTACACACACATTCATGCACTCACGCCTTCTTCCCGTGGGGCTAGGCAGAAACGACAGAACGCCATCTGCTACGATCCTTGCATACCTTTCCCTTTGTTAATGTGTCTTTGTCAGAAATTAAAGACTAGTTTTTTGCAGTATACACTCATTGATTGTTTTTGTATTTTGAAAGAAAAAAATCATATTGAGTACCTACTAATAGGAAGAAAACGTCGTGTATGGTGCAGCGCTACTCTGAGCGGGAATCGAAACTTGTATCCCCGCTCTATGCTGGTTTGTTTTTGGTTAGGCAGTCCCTAGCGGTGCGCGTGCGCGTGTGATTTGCTACGTCTAAGCAGTGTGCCTCTCTGTGTAATTTTCTTATTAATTAAATATTCTAATCAAAGGAACTGAGTGTTTTCTATTTTACACTACACACGGCTACATATCAAGCTATATATTTCCACTATAAACACCGAAAAACCGAATAGTTGATTTTTTTATTGTTGATTTCCTTTTGGTTGAGTTGACATTAAATTTAAAAAAAAACTGTTCCATGAAGATTGTTTTAACAAAAAAATTGTTGATTTAACAAATCATGTCGGTAGGTCAAAGTCAAATAATTTATTTCAAATAGGCACGAAGATGCACTTTTGAACGTCAAAAAACTAAAAAACGTAGGTGCTATATTAACCTAAAATATAGGTTAAAAAAAGATTAAATCAACTTAAAAAGTTTTTCAGTGAACAGATCTCGCATTGTATAGGATTTCCATAGAATGAGGGGTCACTTATACTATTAATGTATAGCTTAATATGTAGCCGTGTGTACCTAATGAAGATTTTAAAGGGTGACGCGAAAATTTTCCCTGTATTTTTTTTTTTCTTGTAAATGATGTATTCTCGCTATCCCCATTGCCCGTGTCCATATGAATGGTAATTCACATAAAATGACAAAACTTAAGGTTCCATTTTCTTTTAATTACTGATTTTAGAAATACTAATAAAAAAATCAGTACTTAAAAGAAAATGGAATTTTTCGCCTTTTTATTTTAAATATAATATGCATACCATTAATGAAGACACGGGCGATGGGAACAGCGGGAATATACCAACGAAATGTTTGCATAGATGATTACCTATAATGTTTGTCAAATTCCAATTTGTACTATTTCATTCTTGTCTTGTTTACAAACACCAAACAATGTTACTGCAATAAAAATCCACTGAAATTCGAACAAGCAACTTCGTTGCTTTCAAATTAGTCTGCTAACAAAGTCAAAACGTCTTACACAAATTACTTTGTTAAGAACTAGTTCAAGAGTTTGCACTTATATGGAACATGTACCAAAAAAGGCACGTACCCTAAAAAGAACACGAGCGTTGGTGCAATCACCCTTATTTTATAGATGTATCGGTGTACGGGAACCTCTATATTGCAAGCCGCAAAAGTCGTCGGTGGGCGGAGCGACGTCCATCGTAAAAGTGTTCCGAAGTCTTTGGAAAATTTACAACTATCGCTTGTGAGATTTAACGACCAGTTTATAGATCCAACGCTTTTAAATTCGATATAAACTTGCTTTGTCTCAATGAAACAGCCATCAATGTGACAAATGTACCACTTATGCTCTATAGTGGTTTAGGTAATTGCGGGCCATGTTTTATGTTAAACGGCTATCAGTTTTTTACAGCGCTCTAGTTCAATAATTCTTGCTTGATCATTTTCAGCATTTTTTGCTGTCTTTAGGCCAATTTTCACTGTTTTTTGTAAATCATTGGTGTGAAATAAAAACAACCAAGCTTACCTACTCGAATCAAATAAAGTTTTCTTCAGTAACTTTTATTTGCATCATCATTTCAGCCGATAGACGTCCACTGCTGGACATAGGTCTCCCCCAAAGGTGGGTTGCCATAATCGCCGTGCATGGCAGGCGGTTTGGCGATCGCAGTATGGTGTTAAAAATGCATAGAGAACGCTGCTGCCCATTCTCTTATTCGAACATAATTGAACCGTGTATTTCGATCCTGACAAAGTAATTTTCGACTGAAAGGCGACTAAGGAACTTCCCTTAGTCGCCTTTTACAACACCCACGGGAGGAAAAGGTGCTATTATTTACGTCCAACATCACACGGAACTACGGATTATTTGCATAGAACATCCTTATTATAGAGATCGAATTTACATTAAGCAAGGTTTTTAAACATATACGTAACAACCGGACATTCATTAATTTAAAAGCAGTTAGTTTGGTCTGCAGAAATCACGTTAATAATTCATCGCAACATGCCTTTTAAAAACATATTTAAGATAAGGATTCCGCCCACCGTACTAATATACAGAACATCCAAAGAATTGTCAGAAATACAGTTTTGTAGTAGACTGACGCTGGAGAATGATCCTTGTTTCAATCCAATATACTAGCGAGCTTATTGGTCTTGAAGATCAATCAATTTTGTACTCACCCCAAAGGCCGTCATCGTCACCTGAAACAAAAAAACATCTATTAGAATCATCATCAGTAGGAATTCCTCGAGAGTACTTTGTAGTACTTTAATGTCATTCCAATTAGGTAATTCCAAAATTCGACCTTAAAATAACCATCATAAGGATCTCGAATCATCTGCCTAGCCTTTTCCCAAGTATGTTGGGGTTAGATTCCAGTCTAACCTGATGCCAGTATTGAGAGAGACTGCCTATCTGACCTCTACAACCCAGTTACTGGATACCCCTTGGTAAGACTGGTTGTCAGACTTTCGGGCTTTTGACGATCCGTAACAACTGTCAAAGATCTACAAATGACAGCCGGGCCCAACGGCTTAGCGTACTTTCCGAGGCACGGAGGGGTCTTGGTATGTAAAGATGGTCACCCATCCACGGAAAAACCGCGGCAAACGTAGCTTAACCTGATCGATCGACCTGTACGACTGTTATTACTTAGCCACACGCCCCTTTTCTCACTAAGGACCATATTTAAGTAAACACAATGGCACACGGATAGATAGGAGGCCCTATTGTACAGTAGGTCCACAACGAAAATGACTTGCAGGGGTAAAAATATTGCACCATACCTACATCTTAAAATTCTTCAGATCTCGAAGATTATCAGAAAATAAACTACTTTTAATTTAGGAAACTTTTTAGACTTCACTGAATACTTGCAGGTACATATATCTTTTTTTTTTCATTTATAAAAATAAGGGGCCCAGCAAAAATTTGATGCTATTGGTTGATGAGCGGTAGTAAGCGTAGGTAAACGGCCCAGTGGAAGTAGGAATAATTCTTACGGGTGGTTAGATGTACATAAAAGTGTGTGAGTACGTGACCGTGATAGTACTTAGATTAATTTTTACACTCTTAAGAAACTATTCGTTACAGGATCAATTATCTGCTCATATAAGTAGCTGTTGAACCTCGGGTAGGTACCAAAATTCCCATTACTTCTCAAAATTGTCATGGAAGATAAAAAGGAAAATTATGATATAAGGAAAAAAGGCAGCATCTGTGCACTTATTTTAATATAATATTGTGGTAATTTTTCTATCGCCCAGGCAAGTGAGGTGTGTGTAGCACCATTCATCCAAGATCCCTTATTCGATTTGTAGGGGAGACTTGAGAAGTTATAATGCCACAAACAAAATCTATAGGTAATCTATAGGTACCTAGTAGGTAGATGGTCAGCTAGTCTGTGGATGAAATCTTGATGTAGCAGACACTAAGATTTGTAGTAGATATCGAGAATGGTTTTGAACACTAAATTAAAGGACGTTTTACCACGTACGGCTTTGTTCAGTTCTTCAGTTATTTTCATAGAAATTAGTTATTTATTTTCATTTGCCTGCCTTTGTCTAGTAGATATCCGGAGACGGGGGAAGAGACTACTAGACAGTTTAGCTGCACTAAGTTAAATGATACGTGAAAGTAAACTCTTAGAGTATCCACAATTTCTAATACGACTAAGTAGATTGCCTTAAAATTCTTCACTGGATCAAGAAGAGTTTTTAAACTAAGAAATTGGGGTATTGCACCCCAATTTCTTAGTTTGAAAACTAATAAGTACAAATCCCCATAAAAAGATAACGTAGCCCGCGTACTAAAGGTTCTTAAGTAGCAATATTTATTTAGCTATTCGGCTCGTATCGTATACAAAAAGGGGGGTAAGTAGGAAATTTTAATTTCACGTCTGGAGTTGGGCGGGGAGCGGAAATTTGTGTGGCATAATAAGTGAGATTGTTGCGAAATTTGCTACAAGAAAAAGAACGAGGGCTCCCATCACAGCGCCGCGACGTTGAGATAGAGTGGATATGCCGCAGGATGCTGTAGGTACAACTTATTTCTTCTTTTTTGGTCGGTTTTCATCAGAATCAGAATCAGAACCAGAATTTATTTCTTTGAAAGAATGTAGTTTTACACAGTATGGTGTTTTTTTTTTTAAGTTCTATACATTCTACCACAAAATATGTTGTACAAATAGTCAAATGTCATTCTTAACTAAGTACAATTTTAAAATAAGTCTAATATGAATTAATATTATTGTAGCGGTATCAACAATGCCACATGCGAACTACGCATCAAAGACCTGACGTCACAAATCCTGCATCGCGCTATCAGAGTTTACCGCGCGACTAGTATATATACAACATCCCTACATCAACCGTTGGGCAGTTGCGCACCAGACACAATACCCGTCTGGTCGGAAGATCCTCCCTTTACTATAGAGTATGAGTGAACTTTACACCCTGTTCCTCATACTTATATATTATTCTTCTTAGCTCATATCGGAGATTATTGAGAATAGTGTTAGCCATGGTAAAATTGTAAGACAGTGAGACAGGAAGGTGAAAATAACTAATCATAAAAAAAAGAATATTGTCTTTAGTTTTGACCGTGACAGTTTTATCTTTTAGATTAATTTAGGAAACAATATGAACTAAGAAATTGATTGATTTAGATTAAAAAAATGGGTGCGGTCGGGGGACCCTAGCCAGGAGCGAAGCTCCTAAGGTAGGTATAATTTAAAACAAAAAAAAGAGAATGTCGCAAAAAAAGGGGCATAACGCTTTTTGGTTACGTGACGATTTCTACCAAGCAACTCCTATCCTACCGCAAGCGGTGTTAAAGAACTTCGTTCCAAAAACAAAAATGTTTGAGACTTGAAACTGACTTTTTCGTGCATAACGCTTATTAGTTACGTGACGATATCTACCAGTCAACTCATAACGTAAGCAGTGTTAAAGAACTTCGTTCCAAAAACAAAAACTTTGACACTTGAAACTTGAGACTTTGAAACTGACTTTTTCCGGCATAAAGCTTTTTCATTACGTGACGATTTCTATCGACAACTCCTATAGGTAACTCCTACAGGTAACTCCTACAGCAGGCCGCGTTAAAGAACTTTGATCTAAAAATAAATTATCGAAAAATAGAAACAAAATGAATGCTCATAAACGGTTTTTTTAGGGTTCCGTAGCCAAATGGCAATAACCGGAACCCTTATGGATTCGTCATGTCTGTCTGTCTGTCCGTCCGCATGTCACAACCACTTTTTCCGAAACTATAAGAACTATACTGTTGAAACTTGGTAAGTAGATGTATTCTGTGAACCGCATTAAGATTTTCACACAAAAATAGAAAAAAAAGACAAAAAATTTTGGGGGTTCCCATACTTAAAACTGAAACTCAATTTTTTTTTCATCAAACCCATTGTTTCCTGTGGGGTATCTATGGATAGGTCTTCAAAAATGATATCGAGGTTTCTAATATCATTTATTTCTAAACTGAATAGTTTGCGCGAGAGACTCTTCCAAAGTGGTAAAATGTGTCCCCCCCCCTGTAACTTCTAAAGAGAATGATAAAACAAAAAAAATATATATGATGTACATTACCATGTGAACTTCCACCAAAAATTGATTTGAACGAGATCTAGTAAGTAGTTTTTTTTTAATACGTCATAAATCGTAAACCGCGCTTGCTGCTACGGAACCCTTCATTGGCGAGTCCGACTCGCACTTGGCCGCTTTTTTTTTTAAGTGAAAAGTTCTTTAGTCGCGTTGAGCGATTTTTGGTAGGGGAAAAACTAATGGGTTCGCGTCACTGAAATGCGCGACATGCTCGTGTCGTGTTGCACCAGACTATCAGATAGTACAAAGTTTCGAGTTTTCACTTCTGTCGGCAGTCCTTATGACTGCCTATTCTTTTATAAGTAAGTGATGTATATTTACGTCACACCTGGCCATAATGTGAGTTTTACTGCACGCTACACGTACAGTAAAACTCGCATTGTGGCCAGGTGAAGACGTAAAATGTACTCACCACGGGCAGTAAAAAAGAAAGCCCTCTATCGCATATTTACAACCCTCGTCTGCGGCTCGGGTCACAAATACCTGCGATTTCGGGCTTTCTTTCTTTTACAGCCCTTGGTAAGTAGGTAATGTACTATTAAAACATAGTCTATTCTTATACTGTTTTTCCTGAAACCCGACACAGTGTTAGTGACAATACCGCATAAGGCGGTGCTGTCTGATTTTAATAACCACTTATGAGACAAAAGACAATAAAAAGCTCATTAAAAGTTTCTTCGTTACCTTATAGAGCTTGTAAACGGTTTTTGCTACTTCCCTGCAATTACAAATTACTAATAGGTACGTAGAAATAAGAATAGAATATTTATGACTCGCTTGCTTTGATTGGTTGTGCATGGGAAAACTAGCAATTAAGTATCTAGATACCAGTATAGTGCCTGTGTACAAAGGATCGTTAATTTCTACATTTTCTGGTTTAGTGTAGCTGAAACAGAAATTAATAAAGATGACGGTAAATTTAAAATGAATCTGCAATAAGTCAACTGAAAAAGTATTGAAAATAAAATGGATTTATATGTATTCTGCTTAACTTTTCGAGCTTTAAAGGCTTGATGTTATGATTTTATTAAATAGATTGGTTTGATATTTATGCACAGATATTAATATATTAATATCCCACCAAGAACATTTAATGTAAAGTAACCTCCTTAAAGGAAGGTGCAAGTCTGTATATGAAATAAAACCTCTAGGGTACTTCCCGAAGTTTTACAAAGCTGAAATTTGGTATGTAAGCTGTGATTTGATCACAGCCACAAAAAAAATAAAAATATATCTATCACCCTCCAACCCGCGAAGGTGCATGTCTGTATTTCGTATAAATAATAGGTACCCTACAAAAAGAAGTGAAATCCCACCAAAACATTTCATGTAAAGTAGGTTGCCAAGACTCACAAAACTCTTTCACTGTTTAAAAGTTATCAGATCTAATGTACCTAGAGCCCTTCTCAGTTCATTCCACGCATTTTGATAGAACTTTGAGTATGAAAGCTCTTAAAGCCTATTTATCCCTAGTAGCATTTTCCGTTGGCATTTAGTTGGGCCACCTTCAGAGATATGTGGCCCAACCAAACGCCAACAAAAATGCTACTAGGGATAAGCCTTTAAGCGGAATGAATGCGTAGCAGAATGGCTCTTAAACAGAGCAACTGCAATCTTATCTCTTCACTACACTTGGTTGACTGGTAGAAAATGCCTATGGCATTAAGTCCGCTTTTGTACCTTATAGTGTGTGAGAAGTTTAAATAAATAAATGGTGGACGTAGAGGTTGTTTGTGCTTCATTAATTTTTTTGAATTATTGTTATTGGACGAAGAAGAAAAAACAAAACGACTGCACTGACTTGTTTGTAAACATGGGCTCGCAATGCTCGCATCGAGAGGCACGGCTCGCTGCTCTGACTACTGTAACGCGTTTCAAAGGAATCCACGAAAAATCCGTCAGTATGAGTGGAGGATCCGGCTCGCATCGAGCGGCTCGACCCTCTGCAGTGACTACTCTAACGCGTTACAAAAACTCGGTACATTACAAACAAAGGTTAGCCAGTCTCGCCTTTAAAAAAACGTCAAAAATTTCAATCTTCTTATCCACACTAAGCGAGCGGCATTCGGTGGGCGCACGTGTAAGTGGCAGCTTCAATATTTATGTGCAATTTTTCCAGCGGCCCCCCTCGCCCCGCGGCTGCCTCACCCCCCCGCGTCGTGATAAAGGATGCAACGCGCGCCCCGCATCCCCACTGAAGCACCCGGAATTGCGTAACAATGAACACCGTTTATAATAATTTTATTAATAGGAATTATTTTGTACAAGACTTGAATACGAAAACATGCAGAATTTGAATCAGAAGGGTCTGAAATAAACGTGAATTTGAAAGCACCTATATTTTCAAGGTTTTTCTCCAAAAATGGATAAGTTATCGGTGCGAAAAGTTTAACTATCTGCAACTGAAAATTTTGTTCGTAAGATAATTTCTAAGTAAAACCGGCTCATTCTAATTAAGTGTACCTAGGGGAGTTCGCAAAAGGGCTTTGAACCCCAGCTCCTGCGTACCAATAAATAGTGTAGTCCTATTCCTTTTTGTTTCGGTAATTATTTTGGAGTAAAATGGGTAGGTAGGTACCTCAACGTATAATGCTACCGACTGTTACAAAAGACTGGAGAGGAGAGGAGTAACAATGGGATTTTTTAATAGCGGCGCCTTGAACCAAATCAGTAGCGGAGACTGACTTCAGTAATACGGGCCCCATACCAGCGCTGTGGTATTTACTTTTTAAATATCGCAGCATTATGCTGAGATAGGAGCCTTTTTGGCCTCGCACAGGTTTTATAGGTTTACTGACTGGGTGATATATCAACACACAGCCCAAGTCCAAGTTTCATGTCTCTATAGAGACATGAAACTTGGAGGGTGTGTTCTTTGTGAAGAGTAAGTATCCACTAAGAAATGATTTTTGGGAATTCCACCCCTAAAGGGGTAAAAAGTGGAAGAAAGTGTATATAAAAGTCCGTCAGTTTTGAAGTTAGCATCTAAAATTTTTTTTGTTTAGGCTGACGATTGAAAATTAATTTATACGTGTCTCAGCGTTTTTGATAATTCCGACCTCCAAGGGTTAAATAGAGGGATGAAGTCCTTAATTTTCGAAGAAAAATCACAAAATTTGCTATATATGCTTATGATTGAAAGCTAACGCAACGGTGTTTTTAGAATTTCGACCCTTAAGTGGGTGAATTTTTGTTTTTAATTAATGTTCTTTATTTTTTAAGTTAAAATCACTAGTATTTTGGCTTATGGTTGGAAAATAACACAACTTAAATCGTTGTAATTTCAACCCACAAGGGTCTGAAAAGGGGGATGAAGTTGTTCATTCGCTAAATAGTACATTTGTACTGTTTCTACAATGATAATTTTGTTAGTTTTAAATGTTCATTTTTTTTACTGTTTGTATTTAATGTGCGTGTCCCAAATAAAAAAAAATTGGTTGTCTGTAAAGTTCGTTTACGGACGATAGGTTAACGTCACAACGTCATAACAAAACATTGATGCGGCGTAAGCGTACAATGAGCGTAACGGGATAAAGAGCGTAATGGGACAATGAGCGTAACGGGACAATGAGTCATGCTTTTTCGTGCATGAAGCATTCATCGATTTATTAGACGTTGTCACGTCAAAAATCTTTTCTCTTTTTTTTTAGTTTTAAACATATTTCATAATAATATGATTTTTTTTAATGCTGAGCATGAGGGCCTGGGTTCGATACCCGGGTCGGGCAAACTGTTACTGGGTATTTCTATCGGGAATTTCTCAGTAGCAGCCCGGAGTCTAGATTTGTGCCCGGTTCATGGCAATCGGCTCGCTCCCTGTCATAGGTATGCCATGCGACTAAACATAACTGGAGAAGTGTGGGTTTACTATACTAGGTGGCGCATAAGTTTGATCCTCTATGGAAGATGCTCTCATTTTTGAAAATGAAATGTTTAGTTATTGCGACTTTGATATTTGTGAAGTACACAAATATAGACATCGTAAAATCATGGTGTGCTGTGAGGGTGCGCTATATTTACAAGAACGTGAAATAATTGGCTCATTGTTCAATTCGCGTCGTGGCCGTTCAACACTAACTGCACAAACATTGCGACGTTTACAGCCACTCGTCTTATAGAGACTGGCTCAACACGGGATAGTCTTAGGCATGGCCACCTTCGGAGCAGTAGTTCTGCCGAAAATATCGCAGCTGTGGATGCAAGGGTCCAAGTGGGGCCAAAAACATCAACCAGACGACGTGCTACGCAATTGGATATCAGTAGACGATCTATAGCGTATATTGGTGAAAGGTTTGAAGGTGCTCCGTGAAAAAAAAAGTCCGAATAAATAATATAACAACGAACAGAAAGATTTTTCTTATTTACAAAAAAGTTATAGCCAGAAATCAGATGATTATTTATTTTATGCGCCACCTAGTATAAGTACATCTCTGCCTATCCCTTCGGGGAATACAGGCATGATGTTATGTTGTGTTATGATTTTTAAAAGGATTTCCATGTTAGTATCTTTGGTCTAGTCAGTATTGTACAGTCCGTGGAGTGTATTGCCCGTTCTTCTCCATATAGGAACCTACTACACTTTGGAATGGGCAACTAGCTTTATCTTTCTGACTGACCGACCCTTTGGCAATTCAAAAGCGCCTGTAATTGGTTAGTTTGATATAAATGCTTTGAGTTTGAGTTTGATTTGGGAGCGTGGTAAGTGTACGTTCTGTAACAGGGAAGTGACAATCTTCAGGATAGATTATATTGATCAGGCACTAGCAGACAACTTTGTTGTAGGTACTACTTATTTGAATAAAGATAAGATTTCAAACACATCAGCTACCGTCGTTAGCAAGTCACCAGATTCTCAACTCACCAGATTCTCAACTAACCAGATTCGCAATTCATCTGCAGATTCGCAACTCATCAGATAATGTACTACTATCCAACACATAAATATATAACTTTCAAATAAATTATGTACTACTATTTTACTGATAAGTAGTCGATTGACAACCTAGACAACCTCATGACATAAACTGATAAGAATATTATAAATATTAATATTAATTAAAAAAATATTATTTTATCAAATTATTGTTTCTTTTATTCCAATAAATACATATAAAAAATACGTGTAGTAGCCCACCGGTATCGGGAACAGGGTCCAAGCTACCGGCGGTGAGGGCTCCAGAGAGAGCAATGCGAGCCGTGTCCAGAAGTACCGTTTCCGAATTAAGCCAGCTATTATATTTATCCAGCTGTCCAACGAGATCATTTTTAGGTGTTGGTCGAGGTTCTTGGCAATTAAGCTGATAATATTAATTATTTATAATTATTATATCTATTATATTATTCTAGTTTAATGAAAGATCTGCTTACACGAAATTCTCCCACGACTAAAGATTAAGATCAGTATCGTTTTCAACAAAAACATATCGTTATGAAATAATTTAATATCATAACTGGCCATTCGTGGATACTACAGCGACTGTACAGTAATATTATTCAAATAAAAACAATTTCAATTTGTTCCCAAATTGAAACAGAGAGCTGGCGGCGCGTTATTACATTTGGGCGGAGGTTAGCTGCGGTAGAGCGTGTAAAGTGCCAATAGAGCCTCCCGCCTCGCCCTCTCATAGCCTATAACACCAGCATCGGGGCTTTCCTCAAAAAGCCTCAAAGAACGCCTCAAATTTAGCGACTTTTCGCTCTCAATACTTTTACGGGACATTTAGAAGCTTACGCTGAGTATGTACGTCATTTTTCCCTTTGTGTTCGGGAGGTGAGAAATATAGTTTTTGATGGACGCGCGTTCCGAACGTTCGGTAGTGTCATTTGGGGGTGTAAAAGGAAAGCCGATGATAGAGGTATTTCTTATTTAGCGAAATATGCTATAAGGTGATCGTATGTGCGCTTATAAAAGTGTCGTAGCGATCCATGGTCGTCTCGAGTCGATTCTATGGTTCAATAAGTATTATATTTTATGGAGCATTCTTGTTATAATTAAATTAAAACGTTTTTTATTTTACTTTTCTTAAAGAATTAATGCAAACATATTCTAGTAGCAGCTGGTGGCCGTCCCACGCTGGTTGTTTGGTAAATTGAAGTAGATGGTTAACTGTAGTTTTCGATATTCGAGCAACCTGTCCGTATTGTAACACAATTTAACTGTGATCTTTAACCCAGCACTTAAATGTTACACGTGCCTCTGAGAAATACCGACGCACTTAGATTCTATTCACTTTACTTAGTACTGGGAGGTTCTAACAACGATTGTTATTCTTAATGGAAAATCAATTAGAATAAATATAGTAGTATAAATATTTTATTTTTTGTTTGTATGTTGTATTTAAATTAAACTTGAAAAAATACAGAAATAAATACTACAAAGAATGAAAAACGAAAAAATAAAAAATTGAGTAATTATCTAATAGTCCAAATAATTTGGGAACTGAGATTACTTTAGATAGATATGGTAACTATGCTATGCTTTCAAGCACAATTACTCATACGCACACACATACAAACACACAAACCTCTCAAGAGCATGTATGCAGTAAATTCGTTTTATTTTACGTTATTTTAATGCAATTAATGCAATTAATTATTTTTTTGCATAAATGGTTAATGTTCCTAAAATGGGTGAAGACACTGACTCCTGTAACACACGTACCAATTAGCAACAAAAAAAAAACAACAAACAAAAAAAAACAACAATAAAAATAACAACAACAACAATAACAAAAACAACAATAACAATAACAAAAACAACAACAATAATTAAAATGTAACATCTTTTTATGTCAATTAAACATTTTATTTTTATGCTTAAATTTTCCTACATACGAGTATACTCGGAAGAACCTACTAAGGGTACCTTAGTAGGTTCTTCCGAGTATACTCGTATGTAGGAAAATGAAGGAAAATGAAGTAGTGGACAAACGCAAAAGGTTTAACTACTAACACAACTTATACTCGGGTCCGTTTGGGTAATAAGTAGTGCCTGAATATTATACCAAGACCGATCCTTATCGGAAATTATTTATGTAGGAAAATAATTCAGGCAAGTACCTTGGAATGACTAATAAGAACTCTATAGCTATAGGTAAGTAATTAATTGGCAAAAAAAAAAACCTAGTTTCGTAGCGCGTAGGCCGTAGTTCGTAGACCCTCTACGAAATCTTATTGTGTATCTAACGACATTATTTGTTGTTTGCTTGATTGTTTCCTACTGCTTTTAACGTATTATTATAACTGTATGTGACTGAATCAATTGTATGTTGATAAAGAATCGAAGATGTAACTCAAGATCATTTATGTAGGTAGGCTCTGGTATGTTTTTTTCTTACTAGAGCAGAAATGGTTGCAGGAACTGTAGGACTCACTGATCCAACCATTTTTTTTAATAAAATGGAATCCTCCTTCATGTCTGACCTCCGAGGTAGGTTAGAGTTTGTGAGATGCTTGTAAGAACCCAATGAAAACCGCAGTGATGGTTTTCAGCGTATTCAATGGAACTTCAGGCTGCTTCTACTAAGTCTGTGTAGTCCTATTATCCTAATTCCTACTGATATTATAAATGCGAAAGTTTTGTAGTGTATAAGTTTTTTATTTACTTCAGTTGTACAAAAAAACGCTTACCAAAACAAATATGCAGGGTTACAACTAAAACAAAGAGTGTTTTCGATGAACTCTGGCACCCAGAGTAAGATTTAACTTGTGTTTAGGGTGCCAGCTTTTGTAATGTGTAGTCTGGTGTACAACAAAGTATAAATACGAGTATAAATAAAGTTTGTAAGGATAGATGGATGTTTGTTACTCAATCACGCAAAAACGGCTGAACGGATTTGGATGATATTTGGCACACAGATAGTTTATAACCTGGATTAACACATAGAATACTTTTTATCTCGATATTCCTACGGAATCGAGACTTATGCGGGTGATACCACGGGGTGCTACTAGTTTACTATATTTTGTGGTCCTTAGGTATTGTTTTTCAGAAGCAACGTTAAATCTGCTTACCCTCGTAAAGTTTTAAGCGTGATGTTATATGGGTTTCTAATCGTATCTTAAGTACCTATCGTACACAGCGATGACCTTTCAGATCAAGATAACGTTAACGTTAAAGTAATTATCAACGATGATTCCTATACACTAATTATTCCTACTTCCCGTATTTATAAACATAATTAGGTATAATCGTTTTAAATCCTACTTTGGATTTGCATTCATTAAAATGTGATTAAGAATTTCTATTAATTATCGTGCACGTCATGATTACGATTCGCGTCCGTAAAAATGCTAATAAATCAATTATTTTAATCCATATTTTATTAATCTTAAAGTTTTGCGAACCGTTGCCGAATTTCGCAAGGATAGTGCCATCTGTGATTTTGGTCGAAAACTATTTGGCAAGGTCAACAAATGAAATTTGAACTGTTGGACGATGACTCTTTTTATTATTTTATTCGACTACTAAAATTAAAATTTTATAACGTTATAAGTGTGATTTTATGTGTTTCTACACACGTTTAGTATGAATAGATTTGTATTATTTTGAGTACAAAGAAAGTGGCGCCATCTGTGAGAGGGCGAGAGAACTGTTTGTGTGGAAGGGTTGAGATTGCAGCAGAGGGTGCATACTGCGCCCTCTGAGATAAAATGGTTGCTTGTGCAAACTTTTTGGTTATAGTTTCAAAAAACCAAATTAGTAATTTGGTTTTTTGATATCTGAAACTCTAGAAGCAAAATAATCCAGACTTTTGTTACACCTACAGACAAAAATATTATTGTACTAGCTTAAATCAAATTGAAGATATCGTAGACACTTGTTAATCAATTGTTAAGGTCATGAATTCATGGTATTATTATGACTAAGTAGAGCTCTAATCTAATTTAGTTAATCATTTGTCAGTATATAAACATTATCGTCATCTCATTGACATTGACTCGAACTATTCACCCAACAACCGTAACACTACGTCATAGTGACGTATGAGGCCATAAAACGTCAACATTCCGTCCGATTTTAGTCAATCGCTTCATCAGAATCTAATACACGTTTACATAACCGAACAAGTTTACGCAAAACTCGAGGAGATCCGTATCTGTCGGGAATCATCGAGCCAACGGCCCGTAGCCCGTAACTAGGTAGATAACATCCGTAGGGTTGCCGTTGATAACACAGGAGGTTATGTGTTGACAAATGTCATTAGTTAAAAATGTAAATATGTGGGTATTTGTGTCTTTCGGTAAACAGGTCTAGTGGATGGATAAGAGATTTTTAAAGAGTTATTGAGGATTATGAAGTGGGTTCTTTTGATTTTTAACTCAGATATTGTTTGAACTTATGTTGTAATTAATTCCCAGATAACCAAGCTTCAGTAAATACAACTTGTTACTAAGCTCATAGGGAAAGTTTCAATCTCAAGCCATAGCTTCCGTACGACGTCAAAGTTCGCTGAAATCTGTGCAAATGTATATAAAGGCAACCCTGCAAACGGCATACGAAGCTCATCTACGTAAACGCCAGCCACGTATCGTATATTGTCTAAATAATGAATCCATTCTCACGTTCTTCTCTGATTTACGGCCGCACACAAAACCGCTATAAGACTACATAATGACACCTACCGCAGCTACTTATTTTTGGACCTTATACAATTTTTTTCACACGCGGCTATTTAGAATTTTTATCACGTAAATTTTCTGCTTGAAAGGGAAATCCCTATTGTCATTCTGTACGCATGGCTCGTTTCCTCACGAACACGTGTTTGAATATATTTATATATTGCTTGTATATAGGGAAAGTATTTATTTCTGTCACGCAATTTCTTGAATTTTGAATTTTCATATTTCGGTGTTCTTTGTTCTTGTGGGAATGATACGAGTCGATACTGAGTCGATTAAAATGAAATTTATTGGACGATGGCACGTTAAAAGGAGTTTGGAAATATTGAATTACTTTTAATGTAACAGCGACTAGGCAGGAACGAGGAGGCGTGTGTAAAGTGATTGTGTAATGGTAGCTGGAGTTTACTCTGTGTTCAAAATGGCCGATATCGTTTAGCTAATGGATGGTGTTGGAGTTTACTAAAATAGGATTTTAATTTGCTTGTCTACTGGTCTTTGGTATTTTGATTTGGAAGAATAAATAAGGATGTTTCCAGGATAAAAAAAAAACTGTTTAGTCCGTCAGTCAGATAATAGGTAATAAAATATTAGACACGTATTTTTTGGTTGATCATATTAATAAAATATGACTTAGATAAAACACATTTAAAGTTGGGGAGTGGGGGCTCGTTACGTCAGCTCAGTATAAAATCTAGTGAGAAGTGACGTCATGCCACATTTGAACTCAATGTATCGCCGTAATGTTTTGATTAAGTAAAAAAAGAAAAAATACGTGTCCAATATTTATTTATAATCTACATGACGGACAATATTTTTTTTTTTTATCCTTATTATTCTCTGTATCGTTCACGCATGATATTTATACTCACCATCTGCCTTTTCCCAAATATGTTGGGGTCAGCTTCCAGTCTAACCAGATGCAGCTGAATACTAGTATTTTACATGGACCGACTACCTATCTGACCTCCACAAACCAGTTACTGGGTCCGACTTTCGGGCTTCTGACGACCCGTAACAACTGTCACAGATCTACAAATGAATGCCGGGATCAACGGTTTAACGTGCTTTCCGAGGCACGGAGCGGTCTTGGAATGTAAATATGGTCACCCATCCACGGACCAACCGCGGCAACAGCAAAGTTTAACCTGATCGATCGACCCGTGCAACTGTTATTACTAAACCACAAGCCCCTCAGTATGATATTTGTACTATAAAGTACTTATATCATCATCATCATCATCATTTCGGCCGAAAGACGTCCACTGCTGGACATAGGCCTCCCCCAATTGGGAGGGTTTGCCATAAACGCCACGCTTGGCAGGCGGGTTGGCGATCGCAATATGGTGTTAAAAATGCATAGAGAACGCTGCTGCCCATTCTCTAGTAAGTCCCTTAGTCGCCTTTTACAACACCCACGGGAGGAAATGAGGTGGTGCTATTCTTTACGTCCGGCTCCACACGGCACTTAAGTACTTACATACCTACCTTTATTTCACATTTTCTTTATATTTATTAGAACTACAAGACTCAAGGCTGTTATTCAAGGACAACATCCGCTTCTTAATAAGGTTAAGTAGAAGAAAACGCAGTCAATCCAGCATTCTTGAATACGAATCTAAAGGTGAATAATCCAGATTATATTATACTAGATTAATCTAAGATTTGAATAGATAAATGTCACCAAGAATGTATTTCTAGTTCTATATCTATACCGTTGATCTGGGCTTCAACTAATAACCATGGAATGCAGTAATAACGGGTTTAATAATCAAATTCTGAATTAATTTTCATACTTTACAAGTAGTGTGTAAACTACTTACATTGTACGCTATATTGATTTCAATAGTTTACTATTTAAAATATTACAACCTCAATGAACAAGGTGATTAATGAACCATTGAAATTATCATAATCCTTTGAAAAACTGCAAATTGAGTGTTTCACGATCAATTACGGGTGAATAAAAATTACTTAGTTGTTTTGAAATACCTGGCGGTTTCGATACGTTCTTGTTTTAAGGAAGATCACTAAACGAAATTTATTGTAGCGTTATCAATAGTAGAGTGGTCTCGTGCTTATCATCTCTTAGGACCAAAAAAGATAAGAGAGAGTCAAGGGTGTTCTCTAAGCGAATGTCAGAGATAGAACGTAGGTATGTAGGTTAGTTATTGTTGAAAACAATGAATTTATTGAAAAACAGAATTTTGTTTGTACAGATATTGATATTAAATGAGTTGGAGCAACGGCCACTATTACGTGTTAAGTAATCACCTGGAGTTTGACTTACTTAAAGTCTTACCCATAACTAACTTAACCACATAGATAAGAACTTGCCTTTGCCTTGAATTGCTTGTAAAGTAGGAAACATAATTTTGAAATCGTATAATTAAATATCCGCGTAAAACGAGATAGGTGGGTGTAAACTAAATAAATAATTCAGCATAATATCCTACATAGGGACAACAGAGTTGCAACCGCTTTGCTGGCCTCGTAAACGGGGTACTTTACAGGGACTTAAGGGCACCTACATTTACATAATACCCTCATATAATTAGGTACTAGCGTCCACATGTGTTACAAAAACATTTTAGGAAATTTCACTTTTACTAGCAACATTTAAGACCAAAGTTGCCACATAAAAAATGATGGACAACTTTTTTTCCCCATAAAGTGAAAATTTATCTCTTACGACGTGCTATCAACTGTCTCAGAACTTATCGGCACATATCGTATACAACGGCGACCCAGATTTGTCAAGACAAAACCATCGAAGCGTGACATCAATGAAAATTGTCCCAGAAAATATGGCAACAATTCATTTCCGCGTCATGGCCGAGCTGCCGAGTTTCGTCTGGATAAACTTGAACATTCGCGATGCTTTTCCGTCATCGCTGCGATAACAATTTGGATATTCATATGCAGTTCAGACAAATAATCAAGATAAAAAATGTTTATGTGCCGTAAATCTCAATACAATATGAGGGCATTAGTTGTTCAAGTTTGTTCGGGGTTGACGATAGAGTCGGGCCGCCTTGCCGAGTCGAAGGCGACTGCGATACGTAATGCAACCGTGTGTTTGTCACCCCTGGCTGCAGACGGGGGTTGCAGGGGGTGGCGCATTATTGCAAACACCGCCTGTCCCCAAAGATGGTGCTACTGTTATTTTGCACTAGACAAGCTAGTTCGTCTTTTGATACACAGATGGTGCTTTTCTACATTTTAGTCTTGAAACCTTTGGTCTTTTTAGTCTGTTTTTTTGTTAGAAAAAACTTAGATTTAATTCAGTTATTAGTAATTTATTCATCACATATCGTTGCTTTGCTATCTTGTACAAGTAAATACCGCATGAATAATTAAATAAGGGTTATTTATAATTTAATTACTCGCTTAATTTATGTGAATCGTTAATTGGTAATTATGTAGTTATGTGGATAGGATCTTTATTTGTTTATAATTGAGGCTACTGGTATTAAATCTGAATCTATGAACTTTTAATTATGTCATTGGCTATATATTTACAAGACATATGTAGTTATTAGAGAAAAAGAGACATCAATAGACAATTAAATATATCTAATAACCCAAACCGCGAGTTCAACCCTTATAATTTCTTTTGCAAATAATACAAAAACTAGCTGCGGCCGCGGCATCAGCTATCTGCCGGTGAGAGTCCCTTCGAAATCGGTCCAGCTGTTTCGGAGATTAGCCGGAACAACCCAAATTTAAAAATGTATTTTTGTGTTATAATAATAAATAATAATAATATAATTTATTTGTTTTCAGAAAGGTTACATAAATAATTTACTTATACTTTTTTGTTATAAAAAGGTATAATTACAGTTAGCGGTAGGAGTTAAGGCTCCGTGCACGAAAAAAAACTCTTTTTTCTCGATTTCTTATCTAATTGTAAGAAAACTTAAAATAATCGAAACATCAAGTCTGTGTAACTATAAAAGTACAGTTTTCATGGTGCTAAACCATTCATGTCAGTCACAGCAGCTTTTAATAGTTTCATAATTTTTGTGCTCTCCAAAATATAGTTTATTTTGCCGTTAATTTACTTAATGAAGATATTGTATAATCATTAAATAAAATTTTGATTATATTTTAAGGATAGCTGAAAAATAATTTGTGATTTTTAAATTTCTTGATATAATTTGCTAAATAATAGGAAAAAATATTACTGACGGGGTTTAAAACAAAAAAAAAAAGGTTTTCTCAATATTATTTTTCTGCTATATTTTGTATTGAAGTTGAAAAAAGTGGTTGAGCCACATGCAAGTAGATCATATAATGATGTTGATGATATTTTTTAATGTTCAAAATCAAAAGTAGTTTCTTGTAGAATGATGATCAAATATCACTCTCGCGTCATTTTTCGGAAAACTTGTTGCGCATATTAGTGATTTACCGTGAATACTTAATTTATTTGAAAAATCCCTTTCAACCACATGCAAAACGAAGAACACGAATTTTTAAATCACAAATAATTTTGTGTAAATTATTTTTCCCTTTCCCACAAACAATGAACAAAATTGATCAAAATCAGTCGATTTCGTGCACGGCCCCAGAAATCTGTAAGCAATAATTGGTGAGCCCTGCCTCTTAAACTAGAGTTACCTGTACCTTAAAAGACAGTGTTATAAGTAGGTACCGTACATTATCATTTCAATTAATATATAAAATCTGACACTTTCTAAAGATCATATTGGTAACTGATGTAATGATATGACATTTTTAAATTATATAATGTACCTATTGTGAAATTAAATATTTGCAATAAATTTATCTAATCTGCCTATTTGTAACGATTATAGTGATAACTGAAGGAATATTATGACACTTTTAATGATTTAATGTATTCTGAAATTAAATATTTGCACCCCACATGTAATGGTAGAATGTAAACGGGCCATATTTATAATAACATCATACTACTTTGTACACCTACATTTTGACAAATAAAGTTTTATTATTATTATTTTATTATTATACTTTCATATGTATTTAGTTAAAAGCTGTAAGTTTAACATTACAAACAGACACTTTTATTTATTTGTGTAGATGTGATCCTACTCATCTTGAAAGAAATAGAAGGCTAAGAAGCTCCGTTACAAACCTTAAAAGAGTTTTTAATATTCACGCTTTAAGAAATTCTATTTTTGACGACAACCCATATTCATACCTACTCCCAAAATAAATTACTCAACCTTGAGAATTCTTAACCGTTTAAACGCAACAGGTAAAATACACCGTAATATCTGAACTTAAATCATGGTTCGTCAAACAATAGTCACAGTGAAGAATTCCGTTGTTTCGTATTTATTGGCAGGCTAGGTGTTATAACTGTTCCTGTCCCGAAGAAAGGGTTACGTGGTGTTACAATGGTCCCATTGTCGGTGCCTTACTAGCACGCTTTATTGATGGTCCAGCGGTTAATTGCTGGCTAAAACAAACATATAGCGCGCTGAGCGATTTTGATACTTAGGAAAACAAAAAAGGAGACTGTTTTCAGTAAAGTGTGAAATGAAACTATTCAAACAATGGGACAGTAGGCAATTATTTTTATAATAATATTCACTGAATTAAAATTATTAAAAAAAATAAAAACAATTAAAACGAAAGTAGGTATCTAATTTGAATGGCCGCTTTGCCTGCAAGTTTCAGTATTAGATTAAATCTCAGGCTCGATAAACTTACTCAAGAAAAAAAAAAAATGTAGATCTATTTTGTTTTATTTTTCTATGTACCTTACTACTCGAGTTAACTATCTTTTTGTATGCACGTGTTTCTGTGCCAATAAACCTGTTTTTCCTTCTTTCAAGAAAATTACCAAGCTGTTCATATTTTACAAAGAAAGGTGTTCAATACATAATTTTAAATCAGAAACAATGATATTTAAATATTGAGCTTTCGTCGTTAACAAGAGCCAAATCGTAAATACTCGTAAATACCTTTTATGGATGTATACATGATTACTAAACTAGGTAAGAATAAGATAATTAAAAGTGTACCTACCTTTGACATTTTATCAGCTTTTTGTTTAACTACGTAATTAAATGTCAATAATATAATATAGTTGTCATTGTTATTAGAAAAGATGGCGTCATCTATACCGAGTGCTGTATATAACATTGTTATCTGCGATTTCGCATTATTATTCCTGATAGCTATTTTATGTGTTATAAAACTAATATAGTGCTTCAAAGCAAGCCGATGCTCTAAGTCAATGCCTATATTTTATGTTGTGAATAACTTTACATTTTATTAGGTATGTCAATAGATAATAACATTTTAGAGCCAATTTCACGATTTTCTTGCCGGCACTATAGTTTTCAATTAGCTTTCATTTCATTATGGATAAAATTTTATCATTACATGGCTACATTAACATTGAGACCTACTATTTTTAAGTGGATTAAGGTAGTTTTCAATACCACTATTTAGTTTTTTGTGTGTTTCCCCACGAAATTTTCGTAGTTATGAGCTTGCATTTAAGCTATGAATGACGTGCCTGAATAACTGAAACTATGGATAAGGTAAACATTTTTCATTATCAAGGTAATGTAATTCCAGAAACAGTCAATTATTTTTCACGAAATGCATAATCTTCTAAAAGGTATGAACAATATATTTGTTAGTATCTAATAAATTGTTAGTATTAAATTCAGCTTTTCATAAACGCAAACATTCGATTCAAGTATCAAAATGACACAACGTACTATCTAAAAATACATCAGTTTAGTTGTACAATGCAGGAAAATTGCACAACGTAGAACCATAAAACCATCACGCTAATACCCAACCCTTTGAGGTGTAATAAATATTTCTGTCAATACCTTTCCATATTTAAGTAAATCCATCTTATTCGCAACCCTATCTACTTATAATAAGGTTCAATTTAAGGCCCGTTTCCACATTTTCAGGTTAGAGCATTGTAAAAACATAACTGTGAAGGTAATTACTTGACAAAGGTGTGGTAAAAGTAATAATCACAGGCATTAGGGGGTTGGAAAAGGTGAATCTCTGCAGTGCAAGTTTGGTCGCAAAGCATTTTGCTTGTAGCGCTTGTAAAAATAAAGCTGGGATCGTGTTTTAATCAAATATTTGTGCGAGTACGTATAAACATAGAGTAAATCGTGTTAAATGTGTGGTAGCCAAGTAATTTCAGTGCAGTGTGAAAATACGTAAGTGGATAATAAATTGGTGTTTTAATGGTTACAGGTAGGCGAAAATATTAGTGATATGGGTTATGGACGATATAAATGTTAATGTTTCTACTGCTGGTATTCAGGCCTCCTCTCTGTGAGAGGAAGTGCTCCATAATCTACCGCGCGGGCCCAGTGCGGGTTGGTAGATGTCACATGTCTTTGAATTTTTGGTTCTAGGACATGCTGGTTTCCTCACGATGTTTTCCTTCACCGTTTTGAGAGCAGTGGTGTTAAATTAATTACACAAAGTAAAGCACCACTCTGGATTCGAGCCCACGAACTACAACTCATAAGTTGGAGCCGTTATTACTAGGTCTACACTGCTCGGATGAGATCCGGACCCGTGCTTCACCTAGGTTCTCCACCTGGGTGAAGCACGGGGAACATTAGGTCCCGTGCTCCAACTGATGACGTTATTGTGCAATGATGAAGTAAATTGTTTTCCATAAATAATTCAAAAGATCTAAACAATCATTTAATAGGAATGAATTTATATTTACAATAATAGAATTAGTTTAATACAATAATATAATACGTTTAATTAAAATTATTATTATTATTATTTTCTTTTAAATTTTTATACTTAAAAGCCTTTTGGTGCACAGAATAGATTCAAGATTATTTATTTGTGGAAACATGAGTATATGTACGAACAGAGCATGCAAGTTATTAAATTACATTTTAGTTTAAGATCAGTCATGTTTGGCCTTAGTGGCGTACAAATATTTACATTTCAGTAATAAAAGTTATTGGATAAAGTATTAGATTATATAAGAACAAGATAGCAAATGTCAATTTTGAAAACAAATAAATTTAATATATGGTCATAGTTACGTAACAATGATTAAATGTCAATTAAAATTATCATCATAGCAATAATATGTTGCTTTATGTAGATTATGTCAAAGATGTATTGATAATATTGGTTACTACACGGTATTAGGTGCTGTCATTAAGAAATTCTAGAATACTGTAGTATGCTTTCCCTTCTAGCATTTAAAAAAAAATAGTGTTTCAGTATTATTTACAAACCTTTTCAAATGCAATTAATTAATGATGTTAATTTCTTTGGGCCATTTTTAGGAAAAAATGCGTTACAGTAAATCCTATTGATCATCGTCGGTGCGCTTGCCAAATCTGATATTATGTGCATTTGAAGAACTTTTCAGAACAACAAAAAAACTGCTTTTTTCGTAATTTATTATCTTCTGAATATATAAAAATACAACAAAATATGCCAAATAATATTATTTTTTGCCATATTTTGTTGTATTTTTATATTTTTAGAAGATAATAATTTAAGAAAAAAAAAAAGCAGTTTTTTTTGTTGTCCTGAAAAGTTCTTCAAATGCACATATCAGATTTGGCAAGCGCACCGACGTTATATAAATATTAAATTATGTATTTTTCTTCATTAATTGACTGTACTGATCATCAGTTGGAGCACAGGACCTTAAATGGTTCCCGTGTTTCACCCAGGTGGAGAACCTAGGCGAAGCACGGGTCCGGATCCCTCGGATGATATATAAATATTTATAATTTAATACTCAAAATAATAAATTTGTGAATTATAGCGTGACAGTTGACAGGCAGGAATGGAGAAGAAAACGTGTTGCCCCGACCCCAAGTAATGTGGGACAAGGGCAGGGCCTTTCATCTATTCTGTGGGTAGGACCATGATGACGATGACTCATAATAATAAAATTACTTCAAGAGGAACCTACTTATCATCATTCTGGTAAGTAAATTTTCAGGAAAATTATCTTAATGTTTAGTATCCTATCCTATATAACAGTTGATGACACTTCCTGATTTAGGGAAGATGGATAACGTCTTTTGTAATGCGCACAGCAAAGGAGTGGAACTCTCTGCCTGCGTCTGTGTTTCCGAGCGCATACAACCCTAATCTGTTCAAAGTGAGAGTGAACAGGCTTCTTCTGGGTAAGCTCACTCCATCGTAGACTTTGTCTCTGTCACCCAGACCTAGACCAAAGTCAAGAGCAAACCCATAGTAAAATAAAAAAAAATAAAAAAAATGGATAGGTTATATCCTGACGTGTTCTTTTAAGTTTATATTAAAAACAAAATTATCATCATCATCAGCCTATAGCAGTCCACTGCTGGACATAGGCTTCTCTAATTGCTCGCCATTCAGCTCAATTCTCGGCAACTCTCATCCAGCTGCTACCAGCCACCCTGCGAAGATCGCTCCACCTAGTCTGAGGACGTCCTACCTTATGTTTGCCGATTCGCGGTCTCCACTCAAAAACACGTCTACCCCAACGGTCATCGGTTCTACGGCTAATATCGCTGGCCGATTGCCACTTCAGCTTGCTTATTCTG
This sequence comes from Dryobota labecula, assembly GCA_947523025.1. Classification (NCBI taxonomy): domain Eukaryota; kingdom Metazoa; phylum Arthropoda; class Insecta; order Lepidoptera; family Noctuidae; genus Dryobota; species Dryobota labecula. The sequence continues at coordinate 16,431,163 of OX383293.1, read as the reverse complement.
TGAGCTATGTAAAAACAAAATAAATGAAACCAAATAATTAAAATTAATACACTTCTCCTGAAAAAGTTATTTTTTGCATAAGTGACAGTGTTGCACCGGTGGTGCGATATGCTCTACTCATAATAATATGATAGCAGCAATTTCCAAAACACAAAAATGAGAAATACTGTATCAAATCCGTCAAGTTCTACGCGGCATTCTGAAAAAAGCTTAAAACATTGTTTATTCCATATTTATTTTGGTTGAATTCGGACTTTTTATTAAAATTAGAATTTTATATATTTGTAAGAATGTAGTTTTACATAGTCATCATCTGATTAGCGTTTTCCCAACTATATTAGGGTTGGCTTCCAGTCTACAGCTGAATACCAGTACTTCACATGGAGCGGTTAGATAGGCATCTAACCTCCAAAACTCAGTTACTGGGTAATACGCCTTTGGTGAGACTGGTTGTCAGACTTTTCGGCTTCTGACTACCCATAACAACTGTAGTATTACGTAGTATGGTGTTACCTACTAATTTGTTAAGATCCAACCTATGGTGTACCTACTTCAAATTTCATTCTTAATCAATTAATTTTACGATTTGTGTTTTTTACAATAAGTTCGTTATGAATCAATATTATTAATCAACATCATCATTTCAGCTGAAAGACGTCCATTGCTGGACATAGGTCTCCCACAATTAGGGGAAGTTGCTATAATCGCCACGCTTGGCAGGCGGGTTGGCGATCGCAGTATGGTGTTAAAAATGCATAGAGATTAACGCTGCTGCCCATTCTCTAGTAAGTCCCATAGTCGCCTTTTATGACACCCACGGGAGAAAATGGGGTGGTGCTATTCTTTACGTCCGGCGCCACACGGAACAATATTATTACGATTAGGTAACCTTTCCTGTAAAATCGATGTCAAAATTAAATTAATTACACGTCATTTTGGATATTTACAATCCCAAACACGGGAATGAGGGGTAATTTAGTTTTTAGGGGAGAACTTTACTGCGTGCCTTGAATAACTAAAAAGTTTTTATTTTTAAGTTTTTGAATTACTTAAAAGTATTTTTAATCCCGGTCATAGGGTACTTTCAATCCCGGTAGTATGTTCCCGTTAGATTTTTCCGACATCCACGCGAGCGAAGCCGCGGGCAAAAGCTAGTATTCTGTATATTCGCTTATATCATAAAAACAATTATCCAATAACCAACTTGTCAGCTTTTTCTTGAACATGGGGATGGGAAGTTCCTTAAATTAAGTAATTAATTTTTAGTTTCCAAGGTATGTTTTACTAATACAAAGATATCAGGATTATGTGTTTACTGTTGCCATATTGCAAATAATGTAATTCACTAACAACGGACATTTAAAATAAGCATGTGAACTGAGTATTGAATTGCATCTGACTCCCATATTTAAATTATTCATTCATATCTGGGCCACAAAATTCTAACTCAATGGGAATGGGAAGTCATCTTCCCATCCCCATAGTCATTCGTGGAGGCGTTAGAAAGTAATATTAATGAACTTAATGGCCATCGGACCAACCGATACATCTTCAACTGAACCACTTCCCTCATCTCAGTCTGTATCAATTTTGTATGGCGCTTAGATACCAATAAAAGCATTTTCTGAGGTTGCAACGCACTAAACTGTCCCATAAAACGTTTTATTGCCCATACATACACACATTAAACAGATATGTATTACAATAAATCATTATTAATGTACACTTTAAACAAACGCGGCAAGGGTTTTGCTGAGTTAATAATTTTATGACACTTCACAACCTTGAAATTGTTATACGGACATTTTATAGCGACAATGAATCAAAACATGGCAAGTGATTAAGACTTCCTTTATTGTTTAAATCATCTTTACATTGTTGCTTATCAAATCAGAGCAATAAATCGTCCTGTAACGAATGAGTGATTTGTGAATCAACGTGGCGTGTACTGCTAAGCAGATATAAATGCAAAAGAGCGCTAACTCCCGTACTTAATTACGTCATTTTATAAAACATTCCTAAAAATAACGCGCTTCTACGGGAAACGATTACAAATAAGATCATCGATAAAATTCTTGTGAGTATTTTTCACGTTGGTAATCCATACTAATATTATAAATGTGAAAGTAACTTTGTCTGTCTGTATGTCTGTCTATCTGTCTGTCTGTATGTTACGTTTTCACGCCTAAACCGCTGAACCGATCGTCAGGAATTTTGGCAGAGATATAGCCTGGGATATGGAAAAGGACATAGGCTACTTTTTTACGCGATAACCGACATCCACGCGGGCGGAGCCGCGGGCAAAAGCTAGTAACATTTTATAAATGTGAAGTAAATGTAGATACTATCTAATATCACATTTAAAATTGATTCGATATAACATAAAATTGATAGTATTTAATAGTCCACTTGAATCGTCGTCGATCGGGCATTGAGGACAGTAAAATTATTGGCAACAGCGCTACGTCTGACGTAATTGGTGCGAAAAATAACTTAAAAGTGATTTTATTTTAGATGTCCAATGACCTATAAGTTTTTTTTCAATCCTACCAAGCAAAACATTGCATAAAGTCGCTGAATTACAACCGAGCGACAAGAAAATGCTTCCAAAATTATAATAAAGTTACAAAAAAGTGATAGTAGCTGTTTAAGATGATAAATAGTATTTTGACGCCATTTATTTTAATTATCAGGCAATCATTTACAAGCTCGAAACATAATTTAATGTTAGACGCATGTAAATAATTAGCTTGATAATGGTACGTCTGACCAACCACAATAAACGAAATTGATACAGGAAGATATATTTAACTTGTTGATTGATTTGTTGCTATAATAAATGATGCTTTAGCGCCATTCTCGGCTATCAGGGTGGCAAAGGTCGCTATACAACGTCTACTTGCCATCCAACTTTTACTTAATAAATAGGTACCTGTAGGTACTATCGGGGACATCCGAATCGGACCACCGTAAGGACTATTTCTGCTTGCAGCGCTCGGCCGCTAGAGTAACGCTTAGGTACTACATAAGGTCAACAACCTTTTTTTATGGGTTGGAAATTATCAAATAACTTCTCCCTCTGGGCGGAGCGGGAGGGCGTGTCAGACTTTTACTGGCTGAAACCCACGCGTGTTCCTTCAGTTGCCTATGTGCCAGCGCCACGGTATCCCTTTCGGACAAACCCGCAACCCTAAGCAATATTTTTCTCAAAATTAGATATTAAAAACGCTTTTCATCATGTTGAACTCGAAGAAAATAGTAGAGAAATCACAACTTTCATTACAGACAAAGGGCTTTACTGGTGGGGGTACTGAAATGTTCTATTCCAATAGGAATATATATATGGTCAGACATCTGTGATCATTGTAACAGAACTTGAGAAATTTATTTCAACAAAATATTCCTATGTATTTTTGTTTTATTAGTCGACGCAAAAAGGGGCCGGTAAACAGATGTGGACACCATGAGCACGGAAGTTTGTTTTGAAAGTGTGCCGATACGAATGTCCGTGATAGTACGTGGCTAAATTTTCTCGTTACTAGTTTTCCCATTCTCTCGGCGGAGGGTAGGTGATGGTGGAAACCAATTTAAACTTGGCGACCGACTGGTTAAAAAGCAAAAGTTCCTTTTGAACTTTACCCGTCATGCCGCCGGCGAGCCCTTTATTTTTACTTATTTTACAACTCCGGCCCTTTACGACCGTCCGCCATCATGCGAAACGCTCGGTACAGTTGGCAATCATATTTGGTTAGGTTAGACAATTTTTTGTTGCGTTTGCCATTATGTAAAGTGAAATTTGATGAGCAGAAATAGCTGTTAGACAGATTTTTTGCTGCGGTCATAGGCTTTAATTGGTCAATTTTATGAATTAAACATAGGTAGTTACTTAAAAACTCGTAAAAGCAGCTCCTTAATAGTAATTAAACGATGTTTCTTATATTGTAATGAGCCTTTAACGCGGAAAAAACTTTCCGGGCGCAATTGCTCCCAAGACTAAAGTGGCAATCAAAAATATTATGGCACTATAATTACATTACAAAGCGTGTATGCTGACATTCATTAAGTATGTATAATTATTAATTACTCAAAGTGTGAGGTTACCGAACTCATAAACAAAAGTTTAATATGTAACGTAATTGTGTTATGTGGCCGACTTTACTATACACACGTTTCGCGAACCTTTGGATGGTTAACTACGTTTGTAATTTACTGTAGTTAATTTAAGTGCTTTCACTGTCTATATCATTAAATAGTTAAGAATCTTAAAATTCTATTTAGTAGTATATTCGTTCCTAGATATACTCCATTTGAAATAAGATTAGACTTTTAAATAAACCTTTTTTACAGTCCATTCGACAAATTTGACTTCTATTCCGTAGGCATAAGGATGGCATTAAAAGCAAAAAAGTGGTTACAACACCAATTATTTACTGCAGCTGCTATTTGTCATGCCACCAACGCAATAGAAGTCAAAATCGGTTGAACGGAATGTAAAAAAGTTTATGCACACAGCCAGCGTGGCGTGGCGGGGCGCGGCGTGACGGGGCGGCGACCAACGGCTCATCGTGCTTTCCGAGGCACAGAGGGGTCTTGGTATGTACAGATGGTCACCCATCCACGGACCAACAGTGGCACGGTTGGTCGAACTGATCGACCTGATCTATCGACCCGTGCGGCTATTATTATTATTTAGCCACAAGCCCCTCAAGCCCCATTTCCTCCCGTGGGTGTCGTAAAAGGCGACTAAGGGACTTACTAGAGAATGGGCAACAGCATTTTCTATGCATTTATAACACCATACTGCGATCGCCAACCCGCCAGCCAAGCGTGGCGATTATGACAACTCCCCCCCCTCCAAAATGACAAGCACAAATAAAAAATGGCCCCAGAGGCGGTGCTTGGGCGAGGCCTATGTCCAGCAGTGGACGTCTTTCGACTGAAATGATGATGATGATGAAGCCCCTCAAAAAGGACCATGAAGGTATCTAATTATAAGAAAGGGGCGGAGGAGATTGGCACCTGCTCATTAACTATTCCTAGATATTACATTCACACGGGTTTACTTAATTAAGTATGTAGGTATGCTACATCCCCCGTTAAATGAAACGTGTTTGCGCAGATTTCTTATTCACAAGAAATAATCTTTTGCTTTCTGAACTAAATAAGATGTAGGTACTTCTTCCTACATACGTTGGTCCTGGCAAGAGAAAGGCTTAAAAACGTGTTGTAGTTGGGTATATGTATGTGAAAAGTTCACTGTAGTAGTATAGGTACCTATATAACGAAGTTAAAAGGAAAACTAACACATAGGCTTTACAAGTTACCGAGTAATAGTCAGCCAACTTACATTTGCAGTTGACAATATGTTCTCCGATACATTCTGTATGAGAGAGAGAACATGTTTTTCAACTACAGTGTTAAGTTTGTTCTTGGAATGAATTCATCCCAACTACGGAGCCCTTCATTGTGCGTGGACCGACACGCATCTGGCCGGTTTTATTAATACTTCAGTCAAATCTCTCATTGATTTAAATTATGCTGTAAGATTCAATCAAGAAGATGTTTAGAAGGGTTCTTTAAAAATATTGGTATTCAGCTACATCCGCTTAGACCGGAAGCCGAGAAAATTGATTTTTAGGGTTCCGTACCTCAAAAGGAAAAACGGAAACCTTATAGGATCACTCGTGTATCTGTCTGTCTGTCCTCTGTCACAGCCAATTGGCTCCGAAACTACTGGACCGATTAAATTGAAATTTGGTAAACATTTGAACTTCTGTGACCTTAACACGACTCGTTATTACGACACGGTTGGCGCAGTGGCAAATTAGAAAATATAAAAATAAAACCTTTTCGAACTGGACCGTGTGTAGCAAATGAAAATATATCAAATAAAATATGAAAATATTTTATGGATTTCAAATATATATTTTTTATAATTTTAAAATAAATAATTTAAGGTTATTTAAGAAAATAGATGAACAGAGTTCACCAGGAAATGTTTTCCTTCAGACAGAATGAATAGAAACAAAAGACGACCAAGTAAAAAATTTAAATTCTACTTAAGTATTCGCCATCCGCGCTAAGGACAAGAAATACATAGAATAGCAACGTGATTAAAGAAAATTAGGAAAGTTTATAATTAGGACACACCATTGTATAGAAGCCATGGTCTTCCGAATAATGTTAATAAGCAAGTTTAGACGCGGCCCGCGCTTCCTCAGAGCAATTATTACTTTACGGACCCCAAATTAATGAAAGCATCAACTTTGAATAGGTACGTTTTGAACGAGTTACAATGGGTTCTGTGCTGTTAAGGTATTTAGGAGTTGTTTTTGGAGCATGTGAAAGTTCTGGGTATACAACCTGGACCGGGTAATATGTCTCTCATTGACTTGAATGTGCCCTGACGGCTGAGAGTAGGTATGTCATGCTCACTTAGATGTCTCGCTGATGGTAGCGTGTGTGTTGGATCATTTAGCTCAAAATAGTTGAGCTGAATGGTCCTAATCCATGCGTCATGTTCGTGAACGGGCGCCGTTAGTTGGGAATTTGGGACTGGTCATCTCTTAGCTACAACGGGTTATTTTAATTATTTTATTTTGTTTCTGTTTGTTGTTCCTACTCTGGACGCTTTTAAGTGTGTAAGTTTTTTTTTTTTAACGTCTTTCTTACATTTAGTTATAAATTCAACATTATAGATGTAACTAATATTTATGTAACGATTTAATTTAAAAGTGGAGTTTCTTGCCCGTTCTTCTCCATAGGTACCTACTACGCTTTCTAATGGGCATGTAGCTTTTCTTACTGACCGTCTCCTTGACAATTCAAAAGTGCCTGTAAATTGTTTATATGAATTAAATAATTTGAGTTTGAGTTTCAGTTTAAATTTTTTGAGTTTGAGTTTGAGTTTGGTTTTTTTTTTAGTTTGAGTTTTCACCTGAAAGAGTTCTTGCAAACTGTTAAAAAAGTCCCGCTTATAACCACTTCTTTCTCATCAGTCTTTGTGCCCACAATAACTAAACCCAAACTGCCTGTAAAGTATTAATAATAAAAAAATTAAACAACTTAAGGGGGAAGCGCTAAGGTTGCCCTCGAAATTCAAATTTTCTTACGATTTCTGCAATTTAGTAGGTACTCCATATAGTGCTCACACACGTTTATGATAAGATCCTCCATGTTATCAGTTAATCGTTCGTCGAGTCGTTGAGCTCCTTAAATCCTGAGTTGAGCTACACGTTTACTGACAAATGCTTGCACTGACTGGACAGGTCCACTCAAAATTGTGTGGTTCTTTCCTCAAAAGACCATTTCAGACACGGATCTACATGGTCCTCACATGATCTGACCAAGATTATGTCTGAACTTTAAAAGATACTTTGAGCCCTGAGTTTGTTTCGCCATTTCTTCTCAGTCAGATAGGAAATGTCGACTTCACCAAGCTTGTTTTTATATTTTTTATATGGCGTGTAAAAGTGTTTCCGATATCCTATTTACAGAATAACTGATTTCATTTCATTTCAATAATTATCTAATATGGTGATGATGGTGGCGCGTCTGTTGGATCATTCGGTTCCCTACAAAATGGTTGAGCTGGATGGTACCGATCCACGCGTCATGTTCGTGAACGGGCGCCCTCAGTTGAGACTGGTCATCTCTTAACTGCCAGGGCTTATTTTTAATTTTATATTTTGAATTGTTTTATTTGTTTTTTACATTGTCTTACATATAGAAGCAACAACAATAATGTACTCAGGATTTTGCAATATCTTGATTTAAAAGAGTGTCATTGGAGTTTCTTGCCCGTTCTTCTCCATAGAGATCTACGTTTTGGAATGGGCAACTAGCTTCAACTATCTGACTGACGACCGTGTCTCTGACAATTCAAAAGTGCCTGTAAAGGGTTTAATTGAAGTAAATGCTTTGAGTTTGAGTTTGAAATACTTTTAAGCGTTGCCATGGAAAGAGTACCTACACAGTTGTTAAGATAAATACCCAGAAGACGGAATCGGAGAGACTCTGAAACTTAATATTACTATCTGTAACACGTGCGGATTATTTTCTTTGTTATTAAGAAAGTCAGTAAACTTATATACACTGAAAAAAAATGTTTACTTATACATAACCAAACTTTCGTCAACATGTAACACAAAAAAGTGACCACATAACTTTATGCAACATGTAACCAAAACCTGTGCTGGCTGTTGTGTATCACTTTTATTAAATCAAGTTAACTTTTATAAGGTCTTGTCAAACTTTGATTATTCCTGAAATAGCCGAAGTAGTTAGGCTAAAAAAAATTTTCAGTGTAGGTTTTTGTTTCAATATCATGTAATTTTGTTCCGACTTGGAAATTTGCTCTACTTAGTGTGTACTGTGTACTAGGGATGCTTAAAATTATGCTTATTAGATGTATATACAAGTTTACATTGATTTTGGAATTAAACTGCTATCCTATTTCAAGCAAGTTTGCCTCGAGCATGTTTGCCGAAGCGAAGGTCCCGGACTTTTATGCCATCATGAGGCCGAGGGTCGCGTCTTTTTGGCAAAGTTTGAGACGCTCCAGTAACACCATTTTGAGGGTGGTCTCGTGCAACCTAGCAAGTCGCATTTTTGTGCACTGGATTTCCTTTCACCTACGCGAGAACAAAAAATGACGAAAGACTATTATTTTGAAGACTATTGGTACCTACACATACATGTTTAAATTTTAAATGTTTTTTTTTTTTAATGTTTACATTTTATTATATTTTTTGTATATAATATAATAACTACACTATTTATTTTATTTTATTATCATCAATCACCTTTGGGAAAAGCTACAAGCAAGGTGAGCCTTATTCTTTGTCTGAAAATTATGTCTGTAGGTAGGTACGAGTATACGAGTAGGAACCTGCTTTGAACTAAGTACTTACGAGTACCTATACAATGTTTTAACACCTATGTGTTAAGACATTGTATAGGTATAGGACTATCTATATAGATAAACATTTTCTCTTTCCCAAATAAACACAGACAGAAAACTTTAAACATAACCCATAAAAATATAAGTTATCGATACTTCCAACATTAATAATATAATCCGCTATAAGTTTTCCCCTACGAACCCTCCCACCCTACAGTAGGTACCTATAGGTACAACGGTACAACTCCTAGACACGATAACCTTCCAACTTTCAATTACATTCAAGTAATTAAGTGACGCGTTAGACGACTGGCTTCGACACTATTAAATTGCTAAACTTTGAACGTTGAACGGGATCGAAGACATTTTTGTAATTCGGATCCAGCACGAACATCGTGGATCGTGGAATGTCCGCTTTAGATTGGAATGTTAATTATAAAGTGGGATATTGTTTTCCCTTTTCTAGACTTTTTGGACATTCAAATGTTGTTATATCTGTTTCCAGTTTTTGGTACTTAGGCATTCTTATTTTTGTCTCTGAAATCTCTGTCACAACCCAAAAGCTTCAAAGCTCATGATTCCTTCTCATTTTCGTAAAGAAATTAAATTACTTGCATATTAAGATTTAGAAGTGTTTATCATGAATTAATTCTAGCGGGCCATTCGATCTATAATTTGTCTAAACATTAGATGAAACATTATATCTGGCACATAATTGGATACTTCATTCTTACTTTTGCCACTCTCTCTCACAACCCAAAAGCTTTAAAATATTCTCATGATTCCTTCTCATTTTCGTAAAGAAATTAAATTAGTTGCATATTAAGATTTATAAGTGTTTATCATTAATTAATTCTAGTATTCGATCTATAATTTGTCTAAACATTAGATGAAACATTATATTTGGCACATAATTTTTTTATAGACGTATAAAGTATATCAAAGTCAATAAACTCATCCATTACTAGTCTTCATTATAATTAATCGAACAGGTTTCTGACTTCGATGAAAAATAATCAAATAACGTGTTGAGACATCCAACTTGCATGTGAAATGATATTAAATTAAGACACTGTCAATTTAGGTAGTAGATAGACAGAATATACATGACTGTATTTAATCGGCAATTGTTTATAAGAAATCACCGCCATGACTATAACACTGAAAATGTCTACTAGATCATGGATTGACGTAAAACAACCTAAAGAGAGTGTCATTCTGAATTTCGACAATTAATTATTTCGACACAGTCTTAATTTCGAAAAACAATAGTTCGACGACTCATTGCTTCGGCAGAACATATATTGGACAAGCATTAATCCGACAGAAACTACTTCGACAACACACACCTTCGAAGAACACTACTTCGACAAAAGCCTTCTTCAAAATGCATTTGTTCGACGGATCTCTATTTCGACGGAACATACTTTCGACATAATACTGCTCTGAAACGTGGCAATAATAATTGAATTTCGCTTTATGGTTTTAGGTAGATACAAAATAAAAAATAAAAATAATAATCAATGTTATGTTTTTAATTATAACCAGTAACAAATCTTTGTACTGTTATATTTTTGAACGGCCTTTACAACGATACCCCACACTGAGATAGCTGCGGACAGCTTAGCTCAGAGTCTATTAGTACCTACTAGAAAGCTGTAGGTAATTTGGCATGAGTATACTATACATATTAATCACGCCGACAAAGTGGAAAACTAAAACCTTGAAATACATTTTTTAGGGTACACGTAAAGTGGGAATGATATAATGACACTCCTTAAAGAATATACCTATATTCTTTAGGTTGTTTTTCTAGTCAACAAATATATAGAGAAAACTATCACCAACACATGAATATGTAAACCTTTAGGTAGCCACTAAAATAACGTAACAAGGCATGCTTAAAATGAGCATAAGTACTATCATTCGTTTCATAATTTTATATCACTCAGTAAAAGGGATAAAGTACAAGGATAAGTAAATAAAAACGTATGCTGACAACAACCAATGTCATCCGTAGAAGCCAGAAAGTAATAAAAATATGATTAAGCAATTTTTTCATGCAATTTATTGCTTAATTACGTGTGTAATCCACATAAAAGGCGGTGTCTATATGCCAAAAAACGTGCGTATGAGCTCAAGGTTTAATTAAGGTGGATTATCAATACCTATGAGTTTATGTAACGTGAAAATGTGGGGTTTAATCAGGTGGTCATGGCGTCCGCCTTATATGATTCAGTATTATATGATACAGTAGACATATTGACGACCTCTGGCGAACGTCATTAGGGACTAATAGATTCCTTTATGGCAATACCCGATCAATTTTCCTTACTATTAATAGAGTAGTTAATTACGATACGTCTGGCTTTCTTTGGTGAAAACTGTTTATGATAATGATCGTGAATAAAGTAGGTAAGAGTTTATTTATTACTCTGAATACGCATATTTTGCTAGGGCGTGTGCTAAATACTGAAACAAAATGAATAAAAAATCTAATTACAATAATGCCATTATAGAGCTATTACAAAAGTCACGCAACTTAAATGAATTCTCAACATTTTAATAAAACCATTTAACTACTTGAAAACTATCAGTTATGAGTTGTTTTTCACTCCTATGTCGTTTGAATCAATTGATTTCTATTATGGACAATCGTCGATTTGTTGAGCCCATTCCTTTATAAGTAACGATCCGTTTTGATCGATACGTACTACGGAACGTCTTCTTTACCGTTTGATTGTTGGGGCAAAGTGATATTCTTTACAATTGAGAAATTATTCATGAACAAAGAAGCTTTAAGCTCAGATTATATCAAGTGCCTATGATATGTTTTTTGATGATAATACACGAAATAAAAATCACGTTTTAATTTTACCCTTATCAAATCACTTTTAATTAACACGTAGATTTTTTTAGGGAACTTTCTTTGCCGACCTTTTCCGTGATCACAAAACAGCTGATATTACAAATCAATTATGATAAAACACACTTACAAGTTCAGTGAACGCCTACGTTATTATCAAAACAGTTTAATTATAGCCTCACACAATAGTTGAGTGAACACAAATAAGGCGACTCACCCCTAATTTAACTTCGACTAAGTTTGGAACTGCTTGGCGCCATGTTGTTCCGACAGCATTTAAAATATGCTCACGACAACTAGTAGGGATGGGGTCATTGTAAAAATAATAGCTACTATCACTGATTTCCAAACTGTTGCAGTTTATAAAGAAGAGTGAAAAAACACTAGCGTTCCACTTCGTCATAGTTGCATTTTATGTATTTATTCTTTTATACTACATTATAATATATGTATTTTAGTGATATTTATTTTAGAAATATGTATGTATTTAAGAGAGTTCCAAGCGCGCGGTGGCGCCCTCATCGTTTGTTTGATGATTTCTTTTATTTTAGAATAAAAATGCAGAAAATAAGCACGTTACATTGTACTCCACAAGACTATACGTTATTATTATTACAAACAGTAGTTTTACATTGTTATGTTTTATTGTAATCCTTAAAACGGAGCTTAGTGGCCACTATTTTCCTTTCACCTTCGTACGTATTTTTCTGTTCCTTTCTTCTTGTCTGTTTATGTGTGTAAAAAAAAAGATATGAAAAACTGAAATATTCGACCCGAATATAATACGAAGCACTACAACTTATTTATTTATTTATTTAACAGTTTATGTACACACGGCTACAAATCAAGCGTCATCATTTCCAGTTTAGGCTGATCTCGCTTTGTAAAGGATTTCAGTACAATGAGAGGTCAGTTTATACTGGAATGTATAGCTTGGTCTGTGGCCGTGTGTACATAAACTGTTAAATAAATAAATAAATTGTAGTGCTTCGTATTATATTCGGGTCTTTTCATTTCTTTTTTTAAAAATAAAACCTTATAAAATATTTATATTTTGATACCCAACTGATCACGCTCCTAAGTGTGCACCCATTTATGAAATTGTAAATTACCGATACAACATGTCCTGCACATCACCAACACCCCAATTAGAATCTTTTGTTATAATCATAATACATACACTTATTCTTTACTAATATTACGCAAACGGATTCCTAAATCGAAAAATGATTTTGACAGACTCGCAATATTTTTAAACGGCCTATCCAATGATATCCCATATCATGGATTAGGCAAGAAAAAATATCATCTCCTTTTACATGGGAAGGGAAGTGTCCCTCAATTTTTTTTTTCAATTTTTTTTTTTATCACTTGGTCGGCGTGATTAATATGTATACCCATGCCAAATTACAGCCTTAAGCCTTTAGCCTAAGAGTCTCTGAAATAAGCCACGGACAGACAGATGGACATAGCGAAACTATAATTTTAATTACTGAACCCAAAAAGTTGAGTTTCTTGTTTTTATTCCTTTGGAAAAAGACAAAACTTAACCAAGCAACAAAATTATTCTGATACTATGCCTACCGTCACAAGTTTCTATAGAAACAAAACTTTTTAATCTTATATTTTAACTAAGTAAGTACCTATTCGAAAATTAATCGATAGAATTTGCTTATCTCTGGTATCACAATAATTAAGTTGTATAAAAACATGAAGAAAATATATTCAACTGCCTACTATGATGACTGTCATATCAATAAATATGACGATTTCCATTCAAATTTTATATATTTTGATACGGTAAGCATGTCATTTATTGCTAATTCATAGTATTAGCGTGATTTTAATTATTATAACGATACATGTTTTTGCTTCATTGTTCAGGTTATCTTTGAGTGTATTTATCGCCATTCGAATTCATTTAAACCGTTGTAGGCGAACAATTTTAAACAATTATTTGTCAAAACTGTCGTCTTAAAAATAGTAGATACAGTAATCATTGTCAGCATAAAGGCTCGTACAGACTCGCGCGATATCGCGGGCGCGACAGGCAGCGACAATGAAATTGTGCTACTAGTGTCGCGTCGCGCCCGCGATATCGCACTAGTCTGTACGAGCCTTAACACGTTGATTGTCAATTTTATTTTTCTAGTTCCAACTTCCAACTCACAAAAGTAAATGTAATTTGTATTACCTAATGCATTACATGTAATGCACGAACGTCATGGCTGAGTCGGAAATGCATTACATATAATGCACGGACAGTCAAAGTGTTAAAGTAAGAGTGAAATATATCCCACCTACCTACGATAAAGGAACTACCAAACCCATTACAAGAGAAAACCATTGGATTTGCAACAAACAAAGTAGTAATAAAATCGAATAATTCGAGTAGTACACGACAATTCGATTACAGCCAAATCTACATAAAGCCTTAGTTACACTTACCTATATGCAACATTGTACACCCAGTCTCATAAGTTTTTCTAAGTTATCGTTAGACTTTTATGTATGCCAATGTAAATGTACGCTTACATAATAAACAGTGGTTATTCAAATAAGGTTGAGTATTTAAATTAATATGCAAAAGAATACATTACTATTATACAGACGTATGCTGGATACAGGCCTACAGCTGGTCGATTAATAAAATGCACAAAACACATTTTTTATATCATTCAACTTTAAATTGTTTATAAATTAATAGTCTGGATACATTTTGTAGAATTCCAATGCGTATCTTATCTAAAAGAGGGAAGTGTGAAAATAAGACCACCTCAAATGGGAACTCGTCAAGTCCAACTGTAAGTACACCTGTCGCCTTTAGGGCCTCAGACACGACCGATTTTTTTAATGTATCGGTTCGATTGTGAGTATCGGCGGCATATACATAGGTGATCTTTATAATTTGTTTGAAAACTAAGAATCATCTCAGCCAACTTATACGCCCAGGAAACTTCATTTATGAGGAGCTCGTGGCTAAGTAATAACGGATCGATCAATCAGTTTAAGCTACGCTACCAGCGGTTATTTTAATCGGTTATTTATCTTTACATACCGAGACTCCTCCGTGTCTCGGAAATCACGTAAAGCCGTTGGACCCTGCTGTCATTCGTGGGTCTTTCATAGTCGTTACGGGCCGTCATTGTAGAAGCCCGAAAGTCTGACAACCAGTCTTACCAAAGGGTCGTATTACCCAGTTATTGGGTTGTGTAGGTCAGATAGGCATTCGCTCCATGTAAAATACAGGTATTCAGCTGCATTTGGTTATACTGTAAGCTGACCCCAAGATAGTTGGGAAAAGGCAGATTGATTAAGACTTCATTTGCAATGAAGTAACAACCTATATTTACCTAATGAGGACTATCGCGCTTGAAATTGCCGCTAGAGACTGAGGTCTTTAGAAATGTCAAATGTGAAACAGCGTTCACTGTTTGTGGGATTTTCTATCGCAAATTGTTACTAATTATTCATAATTGGAATGAAAAATAATAGTACGTTATTGCAGGTCGAGTATGAGTATGAAGGCCGAGCCGTAGGCGAGGACTTTACTAATACGAGACAGGCAATTGCCATTTCCGCCAAGGCATATATAGTGCTTTTCTCAAAAGAATGCAAGGAAATAAAACATAGCTAGAGCGTTGTAACATTGCTGGAGTGTTGTAATGTTCCAAATTCAAAAAACACTCCTGCAATGGATTTGATTTTATTTGTCCATAAATTCGATACTTCGCGTCTTCTTTTTTCGAAAATAATGACAATATTTCCATGCATGTTTGAGAAAATAAATATTATATTAGATTATTCAGAATGTTTACCTAAATTTAAAAATATAATATGCTATGGATAATGGAAAGAATATTTTAATAAACGGTCATTAGAGAAGGGTTTATGATATAAAACTATACTTTGTGAACCACTTCGTGTGCCCTGGTTCATGAATAGTGATGATAGTAGAAAGCTGATTATTACTGCTCTTAGACTCAGATCTGGACACATTCCATGCCAAAAATTTGCCTTCATTATGAAGAAAATCGCTTCACCCAATTGTGAGGAATGTGGAGTTGTTGAGGACCTACAACATTTATTGATGGAATGTGTCCAATATGAGTCCAGTAGAAATAATTTAGTTAGGTCCATGAATTTGAACAGAACTAATGTAGGCGATGATGCGAAGGGTTTGTTCAAATTCATGGCTCACGTCTTGTGAAAGTGCAATTGTTTAGGATACAATGGGGCTATGGACATTCGTTATGCGTAAAAGCCCGTATAATCAAATACAAAGAAAAAAAAAATTGTAAAGATTGTGCCATTCCTGATTAATTATGGCTTAAGATTTTAGGTAACAACTTAGAATCTGATTTCGTAGCACTTGGAGGAAGAATATTATTTGTCTGCTTAATGCTTGCCAATTTTAGGTACATTATAATGTAAGTATTCATTTGATATTTTAAAATGTAATAAAATAAACATTGGTAATGAGTACTTAAACTTATCCAAAACATAAATTACAGGGTCTTACTCAACAGTGGCGCCAACTGGTGAGCAAAAAAACGATAGAAACATATATAATACATAACATATTATTATATATATATGTATAACATTGAGACATCTAGATCAGTTTTTCTCCAAAAGCTTTACAAAACTTACAGAATTCAGCATTATTTCAGATTTGAAAGTATGATGTCCCATTCAAATAATAAATATTTACTACACCTATTACAACAGCCTTCACATTTAACGGTTGTGTATGAAAATTAATTACTCGGAGTAATTACTATTATGAGCAACATAATTATTAAATGTTACGAGGCTGTGGGCCCGTGCGTTTCAAACTCAATCGTGGGTTTAACACGGGTTATTTAAAGTTACGGTTTACATACTCTAACAATAGGCTAGATACTTAGGTTATGGGCGGGACCCACTTAGAATAAGTTACATAATTATTTATTAGCGTGCCTAATTGTTACGGCATGACCATTCCAAAGATCTTAACCCCTGAGTTATTGCCATTTCTTCTCAGGGGTAGTATAGGAAAAGTCGACTCCATCTAGATTTATTTATGAAAACATGACGTGTAAAAGTGATCTCAAAATCCTTTTCACAAAAAACAATTTAATTTCATATAGTTCTACGCCATCAACATCTGGCTGTATTAGAGTCGGCTTCTAGTCTAACTGAACGCGGCTGAATACCAGTATTTAGTAGTACATATGGGTTCTAAAATTCCCCTAGATCACAAGTCTTTACAGCGAAAAAAAAAATGTAAATAAAGGTGCCGCCATTATCTTTACTAGGTACGGACAGAAGGCCGCACGACAATGACAACTAAACCAGTATAAGCTAGCCTCTTATTCTATTGAAACTCCGTACTACGTTAGGCCAGCTTCAGGTCAAAGTCTTACCATAGACGTGCAGACGACTGTACCTGTACACGTGTTCGATATCCAAGGATATCTATATATTTAGTAGTTACAGAAACCTCTCTCTAAAATTACACTGTATAATACTTGAGACACAATACTCTTATGCTATTGTCTTCAAAACACTTTGTTTCAATATCATTTGAAACTTATTTCATTACAAAAGAGAAATACATGACATACTTTAATGTAACTACATGAATACTAAAGATTAAAATATTGGTACAATTTATAGAGAATATGGAAATCTTGGAGGGTAATACTCATGCAAATGCTTCTGTTCTTAGAGTTTATCAGTCTTTTTATTACCCTAGTAAAGTAGGAATGAATGAATAACTAAGAATTTGAGGAAAAACAAATAAATATCTATAGCGGACTACATTAAAGCCATACCATACACCTTCCAATTTATTGTTACGATTCCGAGGCTTTTTGTCAGGAAAAATTACTCAGTGTAACGTTATTTTCTATGTCAGGAACTTAGGTCGTCAGATTTCCAAGCGATATTGTAAGCAATAAATTGAAAGGTGAATGGCTCAAAATGCCTTTTGATAAGAAAAATGGTTCCGTGAAATTTCCTCGGTCAGTAAAATTTTAGCTAGCGCAAAGGTTTCTTAGGAAACATGTATATAAACCAAAAACCCACTTACTTGGTAATGACCTCTCCTTTTAATAGTTTCCTTAATGGAATTCGTGAACCTTTTTCTCTGTAAGTATTTTCGCTGTGTGGCCACAATTTTTCTCAGATCTTATGTGACTTGAAATTTTTTACAGGTACTGAGGTATTTTCTATGAATCAGACATGGTAGTCCAGACGTGTTTAACTACGCAAACTATTTAAATGAACTAAAATTTTATTTCCAACACGTTCTTTAAGGACTGGTAACGAATATTCTCTAATAAAAAATATGTTATTGTCTCGAAAGATTTGTATGTCGCCTGTTAAATTTACGACGCAATAAGGAAGTCGATTCTCGTCGATTCTAGTCATATTTTGACGAAAGGGTTGAATGGCATATTGTGTGTTTTTGTTGCTTTTTTACTTTTGTCTACTCTTTTAACGTTTACGTCCGTGTCTTATTGTTATGCGACTATTGTTTATGTTTTAGAAGTTATATTATTTGTTTTTATAATTCTGAAGTGCGTTTTGTGTCCTGTCTTGTGATTTGAAAGACGAAATGTGTTTTGGAATGCTTCGTTTTTTTACGCATTTTGTTTTCAGTTGGGGCTATCTATTTTAAATATGTTCGCTGTGAGGTCTCGTGCTAAACGTAGGCCACCTCCAAGTGAATTATCCATAGAAAGTAGGTAATTTACCCATAAAATACCGTATAGGTCAATTTTCACCATTGTTTGCCGAAATTAAGGGACTACTAATGTGATTTCATTACTCGTGTTTTGACCAGAAATTTAGACGTTCTGTTAAACAGAAAATCTAAATTGGTAACCAATCCACCAATAAAGCAGACGCCAACAAAGAGGCGGTTTTTTTAACATAAATATTTGTTAGTTAGTATAACACCTATTTTTGGTTTTGCATTTCGTATTTCGGCACCATTTCTTGTCAAGCCGGGTACACAGGAAAGATTCGATGCTTGGGGGAGCCCTATTTCCAGCAGTGGACGTCCTTCGGCTGAAATGATCATGATGATGACACAGGAAATACATGATTGTCTAGAATAAGGAGAACTAGTTCTACAACATTGTCAGCATTATTTTATGGTATCTTGGTAGATATTTGGGCTTTTTGTATGCTGGTTTTTGCCTCATTAGCTAAGGCTTCATTTTCTATGCCCCTTTACAGCATCATTAATTAATTATAGACTCAGAAATAATTAGTCCGCAGACCTAGAACTAGTTTCAATTTATAGTAAGGTACCAAATTGACCAAGGCTAATTTCTCGCACACGTAATACCTAACACTTTCAGGTAAATTGGATGTTTAATAGAGTTTGTAGATAATGGTTCTATTTTCATACAGCTAGGTAGACAATTAGCCCTTTTATTATGACGACAATGTCATCCATAAATAAAGGTCCCTACAATGTCGCCATAGGTAGGTTATCCTCATTTTTGGGTTACTAGTCAATTCTGTCTCAAATTCTAGGACAAGGTTTGTAGACAAAATCTCTTTTACAGCCTAAGAAATCGTTTCCGATCAAAATGGCGACACTATTGCATTCAGTAGTCTGTCCAACTGTATCTACTTCTGAAATTATTAGACGCATATGTTATGTATTTTGTTGTTGAAGGAACATCTATTTATTTAACGACTGAGCTAGACTGCTGGGTCCTAATCTTCGTCCGAGACCTCTTCCAAAACTTTCAGTTCGCTTTCTATTCTTACCTACCTGATGGTATAAAACGACTGTAACTGCATATCAAAAATATAAAATCAGAACCAATAATATGTACCTATATATTTTTTTATCGTGAGTGTGTTTACAAACATAAAATTTTAAATCCATATATACAAACAGACAGACCCGGAACAACTACTTGTAGGTCTTACAAATATTTGCCCACGACACGCAGCGCAGCAGTCAATCGCTTAACCACTGCGCTAACCGTGCTGTCAAATATTGTCTTCAAACCTAACAAAAAACGAGAACCTTGTCTCCAATCAGACACAATAACCAACTACCTACCTATAACTATGCAGATAGTACATAAGTATCAACACAGACGGGCCCACGCTCATTGGCAAAGGACATCAGTGCATCCGCATTGCAAGTCCAAGTCCATACAACGCTAATATACCGCATTCAGGCCATACATCAGTCCATTACGAGTGATTGTGCACGTTGCCTGCATTGATTAAGAAGGCCGACTGGGCTTACATTGTTGTATGATAAATTGAACTAAGTTCAGCGGGAATCTGCCGTCTAGATTGGTTTTGATGTGGTAGGGAAGTCCGTGGTTTGAGTGGGTTTATAGTTTAGACTAGCTGCTGCTCTCAGTTCGCTCGCGTGGCTTTTTCTAAAACAAAAGTAGCCTAAGTTACTCCTAATAACATCAACTATCTGTCAGTAAAAGTCCCGTCGAAAATCGGTCCAGCCGTTTTGGAGATAAGCCGGAATAACATACAGACAAGAAATTTAAAAATTGATTTTTGTTATAAGTACCTACATAACGTATATATATACGTTCATATGACATATGAACGTATATATATACTAAATACATTGTATTTAGTAAAAAGCTGATATTTTGACATCATAAACAGATACTTCAATTTTATTTATTTGTGTAGTTATATGGGTAGGTAACTAGTTTTGTTAGAAATGTGAGAACATATTGTGTATTGTGTATTGCAATCTAATTATTTCATATACATTAAGATGCTTATATAAAATATATAACACAACTACTTACACTGTAGGTACTAAATTAAATGACTAACTGACTATACAAATATATCTATATAAAAGTCAAAGTCAAATCATTTATTTCAAATAGGCCATCAAACGTAAAAGTTTGGCGAGTTTAGAATTAAGTAACACCTCTGTATTGTAATTTCATTAAATAAATTAAAAAAAAAAAAAAAGGCACTTTTGAATGTCAAAAATTACAAAAATAATTAATTGATTCTAGTTGCCCCTTCCAAAAGGTTGTTACGTACGGAGAAGAATGGGCAAGAAAGTCCATTTTTTTTTAATGTTGGCAATATTTTGTATAATTATATTAAATGATTAATTATACTTATGTGAACACGATGCACTTACCTAGAATAAAATTACTATACCATAATAGGTAAAAAGAATAAAAAGTGAAGCAATGACAGACAAATTCATTATGCGATAGATACCTGACTATATCTGTAATATACACACTGATATCTGATATCTGACTATATCTATGAAATACACACTGATATCTGATATCTGACTATATCTGTAGTAAGGTATGAGCGTGAGGACGTAGGTTTGTCAGTCGGTAAATATTTAAGAGAGTACAAAGATGTTCCACAAATATATTAATTAAGACGGTTCGACAGTAGTTAACTCTGAATAAAAAAAATAAAAAAATAACATGGCTAATAAACGACCTGCAGCTAGATAATTCCTATTGATTCCTTTGTCAAAATAGTCGAATCTACTACTCTAGGTAGGTTATCAAATCTGTTCGTAACTAACACATACAATAATAGTAGTAACGTTACTTATTTGTGCACTTAACATAAGTATCGAATATTACCTATAATTTGTGTCATACTCAAACACTTGAAATTGCTTATTTCATTGTAACTGATAATTTTCTGACGGATTCCATATTCAATTACACCCATAATCGTACAATTCTTGAGCCATACAATAATATACATATTTAAATAGGAATTCAATAGCCAAATAAGCACTGACAATCAAGCAATATTCAATCGAAAATCATTTTACAAATTATGCCAAAAGTTTTCCCTATGAAAAAAATAACAGAACTGGGACACCCTACCCATTAGATCGAATAGTATACGATCTACGACCCCAATGGCCCCAAAGCGAACGGCATAAAAACTATTTGTTTGTTATATACCAATGTATTTACTTCGTGAAACAATAACAAAGCAATAACTCCATCCCAAGCCATTATGTATGTTTCTAAAATATAAAGTGGTATATAAATAAATCTATCAGTGCTCTACAAATATCCATCAACTGGACATTTGATGGGTTCAGAACACCTGTGGCATTACATATAAAGGTACATTACATTACATGCGATTATATTCAGTACTATAATTATATTGTGCACTTGTTCTGGCGGTAGAGACTCCATGGTTTTTTAGATTCCCGGATTGAAATTAAAAAAATGTGACATATTTTACGCTGATTTGAATTTTCATCCATTAAAATTACTGATATCTTTTTCACGTTATCTCCAACCAGCTACTTTGCGAATTATTTGTTGTTATATTTTATATTGATAATAACTACGTAGTGAAATTGCCAATAATTAGCATATCAATTAAGACTAAACTGCCTTAATGGGCTTCGTGATATCGGGCACTTTGTTTTGGTTTGGTACCTCAATTAAGCTGATATTTCTTTGCAATACAGAAATCCGCTTTAAAAGAAAATATATATAAAACTGGGTAGGTGTTTCGAGTCATTATGGTACCTTCCTACAGTTTCGTATATTCAGATCGAATTGATCAATTATCGTATTTTGGATGGCACTCCTTCTTAACACTTCCAGGCACAAAGCATTGTGTTTTTGCATCGCGCTGAAAGAAATGATTTAGATATGACATACCGAAACCATTTCACATCTTTACTTATTGTTTATGAACAATTCAATAACGTTATACTGTTTGTCAGGTTCATAAAATTGTAGTAAAACTGCAACAATAGTAGAACTACTATTCATTTGGAGATAAAAATCGGGTATAAGTTATTCGACTCGACAAAAAAAGAATAGGTAGGTACATTGTAAATGTACATTATGTAATTTACACTGCAAATGTAAATGTATACGTTATCTACTTCATACTCTGAGACCATATTTCGCATGGCCACCCTACTTATCCTTTTTGTAGTACATTCACGTCACGTAGTACTGCACTTTACTGCAACATATTGGTATTTGTCCCGCACTCGGTGCGTTGGCGCCTTTGGGAAGCATCTATTTGGACGTAATCGCCCCTACGCGATATATTTTATTAATGCACTGGATCAAGTTCTCACAGAACGTTTGCTAACTTTATTGGAGCACGTTCATGTATTGTATTGGTCTTAAATATGATTTGCTTGATTGTATTGATGTTTCAATACATAGAAGCAATTTTTTTTAGTTTGTTACTTTATAATAATAATAAAATGTTTATTTTGACCAACAAAGTATCAAAGGCAAAAATAAAAAAAAAAACCCATATAAAAATTACAAAAAAAAACAACATAAAAATATTAGAGACTTCGATTGCTCAGTATGTGAATGGTTCACATACTGAGCAATCGAACCTCTGCGTGAATACCCTCAGGATGCCTCTGGAGCTAGCCCAACGCCCGTTTATGTTGTGGTCATTGAAAAATTGCTCTATTGTCTTCTAATGTTCCATATAAAGAAAGTTGTAGGCCTTAACTGCCCATAGAAATTATTTCCTGCCATTACAAACAGCCCGGAATTAAATGCTTAATCGAAATTATATACGTGTTTCTTCCTTCAATTGTTTCTTACAATGATTTATTGTACTTCAAATCTCCGAATTACTCGTATATTTCTATGCCAATTTTTAAGGTTCCGTACCTCAAAAAGAAAACACGGAACCCATATAGGATCACTTCATTGACCGTCTGTCTCTCAAGACCCGTTTTCTCAAGAACGCGTGGAAGTATAAAGTTGATATTTATATCAAATACGTCGGTCTACGGTTCCTTAGCGCTCTCAAAAAAAAAATCAAGCTTCTAAGTCAACGCAATACAAAATACGGCTATATATACGACATATTTTGATACTCGCAAATAAATCAAAACCTCGGGTACTTCTCGTTGACCTAGAATCATACAATTTGACAAGCAGCAAGGTCAGCACAAGTAGGTAAAGGAAAAAGTCTAAACATCTCAGTTTGTAGTTTTATTACATTTAAAAAAAAGTCAAAGGCAGTCGGAGAATTGACCGTGACGTATCGATGTATGGGCGAACATTTTTTTCAAGTACAAAGTTTAATTTGTTCTTGGGATAAATTCATTCCAACTACCTATGGAACCCTTCATCGTGCGTGATTCGACACGCACTTGACCGGTTTTATTTAAACTAAACCAACAGCCAAATTTTTATAAAAAATGTTCTCAAAATATAATTTTCGTGAGTCAGAATCAATTTTTCCGTCTAGCGTAAGTACGAGTTATAATAAAAAATATCAGCAATTGACTGCCAAAATTCATTGATTAGAAACAGGTCTAGACAAAATAGTAGACGAAAATGAAACAGTCTTGAAGTGCCTAGATCTCAAATTATTAGTTGGCAATGATTCGATAGATGTTAATTAATGATTATATTTATCTATGAGTTATTATTTATTGCAACAGCTTCAACAACTTGCTTTGGTGAGAGTAAATTGATTCTGCAATCATCAGTTACATTTATCATCATCTATTTCCAGTCTTTATACTAGCTGGTTTGGTATCTTGTCATTGACATGAGCAAAATTACATAATTATTAATAAATTTTATCTTTTCAATAATTATTTTAATAATATTCATCGGCATTTCCCATCACTGCAGGGCAAAGCAGCAAGCAGTTCAAGCAGTTCAGCAGTTATATAGAAGGGACGTTGCGTTGATGGTTGGATCAGTTACACCGTTTTCAGTAATATGTTCAAGTGTTTTCTTTATATAAAAAAAAAAATATTGCTTAGAGAGAGATGAGAGCTGTGTCCTGAATAAGCTGTCTTGTGTCCACTTACTAGATGTACTTCTTATGTTCAAACTTCCTGCTGCCGTGTCAAGATGTAACATAAAATGGGGGCAAACGGATATAAATAAATAGGGTTCGTTTGTTTTCTTTGCTGTATTTACAGCTCTTCCTGAACTGATTTTTTAATTAGCTTTAAAGTTGATTATTTTACGACTGAGAAGGAATTATGAAAAACAGCAACCTCGGTATATATCTAGAATGTTCTAATAACTTTTATACAGTGTCATATTGAGACAGGAAGCAACAAAATGCGATCTAAAGAAAAACGGTCATATTCCTCTAGACTAGATCGTATTTTGTTACTGATTGAGCTGTTTTTCATAATTCCTTCTCAGTCACGAGATAATATTTTTTTAAATAAGTGGTACTAGTGGACCTGTGAGCGCCTTCTTAATACTGACGAATAGTTTCGAAAACCATTCTATTCCGTTTTTTAGTTCTTAGTTAGCGTAAAGGGTGAATGTGTGAGTACTTACCTCCACTGTGTCTGTCAGTACCTATTACAATGTAATGAACATTTATAAACAAATTGAATTCTTTAACAAATACAAGTAAAATTACTAGGAACAATTAATATTCAAGTATTCAGCGAGCTTCCAGACAAACTTACACACTTTTATACATACAAAACGCGGGCTTATCCGTCGGCGGAAGCCCCCTCCCCGTACCCCTCGGGATCCGACTCTCATTGTAATGCAAATGTGTCCGCTGTCTGCCTCCAAATTACCCCTACGGTCAAGCGAGAGTCGACCGATGACCAGATATTAGAACCCTCCCTTTTAAAACAAAATCGTCCCCACACTTGTAGTTTTATACCACATCGCACACAATACTCGCCCCTAATCATGACGTATAAGGAACAAAATTGTTTGGGACACCGTCAATGGACAGTCACGAGCATATTTCATAGCAGATATAGTGTTATGAGAGTTGCTAATGTGGTAGTACGTAGCGTAGGAATGGCGTAGCAATTGTGTGGACAATAATTAAGGGTAATGCGTAGCGTTAAGCATCGTAACGATACGGGTATAATGTCTTGCGATTTTGTTAACGACTGTCCTTTGATGATGCTGTGAGCTCTGTTACGTACTTATATTTATAGAAATTATTTGAATTTTCCATATAACTGTGTTACTTGTTAATTAATTCCAGATTTGACTGACGCTATCCTAATTAAAATACAATTAAAAAGATTTAGTACGGAAATAAAGTAATTTATTACAGATAAACAAACTCAGTTAATGGCTATTGAATAGCCAATTTTAGGAAAGAAGCTATTTTTAACTAATTATAATTCAAAATTACAGTTTTAGGCGTGTTTTATGTATAGACCATTGAATATTTAAATGTCATTGGAGATATTGGTCAAAATAATGATGAGATACGCCATAAGTCAGAATTTGGTAAATTCCTGCCAATATTTCACGGAGGTGACAGTTACCACATATTATTTCAGCAGGTTTTGTAAGTAGATATTCACATAATATAATCCGCAATAAATAGGGGTGTCACAATGAATTCTTTATTATAATAAGCGCTTGAAACCGGCACCTTCTACCCTTTGGGTATATTTTGCGGACACCTGAAATATAGTCCTTTGTGTCCATCTGGTCACTTTATCTCCTTTATAAGTTTGAATTAGATGCGGCTTAGTTCTGACTTCTATTAAATATCTATATATATAAAATTCAAAGTCCTGACTGACGGACTGATATATCAACGCACAGCCCAAACCGCTGGGTTTAGAGATTCCAATTTTGGCACATAGGTTCCTTATGAGGTCTAAGGGTGCACTAAGAAAGGATTTTTGGAAATTCCACTTCTAAGGGGATAAAATAGGGGATGAAAGTTTGTATGAAAAATCTTATTCATTTGGTTGATTAACTTGAAACTTGGCACAAATACTTGCCTAAGTAAGTAATCATATTTTTCATGATTAGTTTTTCAAAACTACCCCTCAAAGGGAGATTGCGGGGTATCAAAGTTTGTATGTAAGAATTTACCGCGCGGTTCGATTAAATTGAAACTCAGTAGAAATACTTTCGACCAAAAATAAATAATAACATGTATCAGGGTTTTTCAAAACTCTACCCCTAACGGGGTGAAAAGGGGTAGTCAGTTTTACAGAAGAGGATTTTTCTGGACAAAATCAACTAGGGAAGTATTGACATCCACGCGGGCGAAGCCGCGGGACACAGCTAGTTTTAATATAAATTTAGGCACAATAGTATATGAATTGCCTTGTTTTCTATTGAATACTAGTTCTCAGAATGGTGTGGAATTTAATTGTGGTTTGTAAATACGTGTTTCAATGAAAAATATGGGGTGGTTATGGTGTTGAATAAAAGTAATTTACGAGAATTTATCGTGGCTACATGAGTGGGATTAAAAATTAATATTCATGAGATTGTGGGCACTTTTACGAATTTTCTGTTAGGTAATTAATTATTCAATGTCTATGTATAATTTGAATAGTAGGCATCTCATCAGATTAACAAAGTACTTATACGTAGGTATTTTTGAAGAGAAAACTTCTTTAGGCACGTTGCGCAGTTTTGGGTTTGAGAAAAAGCACTGAACTGGTCTGACCGTATTTTTATTTTTATTTTTTATCTAGAGCATCTCAGAGTGTAACCACTAAGGTTCCGACTCTTTAACCGGACTTTCCTGTGGCTGCATTAAGCTCCTAACGAAACTTAATGCTTCCAGCTAGGGCGGGCCTGACCGTCACGCTCAGATACTTATATACAGATGTGTATATTTACGAGTTTTTGAAACTAAGAAGTTTTCACTTCTGACAGTACAGTCCTACGACTGACAGTTTTTTTTTTTAGTTTGACCATAGCCTTTTCAGAATATTCCTTTCAACAATATAGATTGGTACCCAATATTTGATAAAGAGTTTCCTTTTAAATAGACCTTCCAAATATACCCAGACCAGATCAAAGTACGGTACCTTGGTACTACAACAAAGATAAAACAAAAACGAGGTGTTTAGTCCAGACGCTTTCCCTTGGGCACGTCGGGCATACTCCCAGCTTCTTCGCAATTTCACAAAATGCGATACACACCTATATAATATACTCGCTACATCTCTATATTTGAGTCCAGTTTAAAACGACCCGCCGTCCCTTGATGGTACAGAGGATTACAGTGGCGGCAGGGGATCAGATTTAAATGGTCAAGTTAGGTTAGACGGAAATAACTAGACAGACAGAAACTAAATTAGAATATTCTCTAGAGCTTTAAGCTTCCGCTAATTTAATATGTCTTCAAGTTATAACTACGTACCTTTGTGTTTCGCTTTTCTACTGTTTTATCTTAAATTATTTTTATATTTGTAGTATGTATATTCTTGTTCCTTGTTCCTTGTGTACCTATATTAGTCTTGTAGATTTCAATCCTTGGCATACTTATTCTTTGATGTCGACATATACTTAACATCCTTCCATTTGACTGGTCCAACCTCGAAGTTGTCAAACTACCTATTGAATTTATTATTAATTGCCTAAATCCTTGATCATCTAAAGAACTTGCCTATACTTGCCTATCATTTCAAATTCAAGTTCTGTGATTTTTAAAAATTAAATAGGTACTTATGTGTAATTATTAAAATGCACATATATAAAGCCCAAGGGACACAAAAAACAAATTTACGTAATTACGTGACCAACACTTTTAAATATTAAAATCTCTATACAGATACATATGACGTACCTAGATAATAGATTATAATAGGCGTTCGTATATCAACGGATTAAATAAGAAATTCTACTTAAAATTGTCTTGTAAACTCATCCATTTTATAAATAGTGACCTCTCATGGCCGCTTTATGCTGCACTAAACATCAGAAATACATGAAATTCCATGAATTCACAGAGGCCAAGTTAAAATGGTTATTGCTATTCATTCTATAGACAAACTGCGGGCGGTATTATGTAAGCAGGCCATATCGATTTATGTTATCCGAAACTGCCGCAATTATGACATTAATTCAGTTCATAAGAGCCATCGATGTTCATATAGAATGTTAGAATCGAATAACTTTATTCTAGTGAACGAAAGAGTATTCGGACGATATATATTTTTTGTCTTGTTTATATTGGAAACAGGTAAAGGTGTGGGACGATTGCCGAATAAGGCGGTCGTGCACACTCGGCCGAACACGGATAAATTGTATGGAACACATGGATCGGGCGCACACATATCGCTTACCCGAGGGCACATAGGAACGTAGGGCCCCCGTCCTAGACCGCAATCGAACCAGTTATGTAGATGCATGTGCTACAAGTTCAACATTTAAACCTTTGAACATTCTATATTGGATGGGCAATTATTTTTGTGGTTTAATTTGCAGTCAGCTCGAAGATTATCATAGTAATTTTTTACATAATGCTTTTACCTTTAAGCTGGTAATACTATACGACAATCCTTAGGGATGGCGTTTATTATTATTTCTCTTTTAAAGGCAATATTAAAAGGAATTGAATGTCTGAGTTCCGTGAGACATTCTAAGTATATTGGGTAAATTTAACGGCGTGTCACGTGGTTAAATGAACGATTGTCAGCTGCTACTAAAATTGCTAAATGTTTTTAAAATGATCATTTGATTCTCGCGCGCATGACAAGTATAGGAATGCCGACGTTCTTTCTGAGAATATTTAAATGAGGATAAAAAGTTATGAAACGTGGTTTACGTAACAAAACTGAAAAAACAAAAAAAAAAAACGAGTCGGACTCGCCCATGAAGGGTTCCGTAGCAGCAAGCGCGGTTTACGATTTATGATGACGTATTAAAAAAAAACTACTTACTAGATCTCGTTCAAACCAATTTCCGGTGGAAGTTTACATGGTAATGTATATCATATATTTTTTTTAGTTTTATCACACTCTTATTTTAGAAGTTACAGGGGACACACATTTTACCACTTTGGAAGTGTCTCTCGTGCAAACTATTCAGTTTATAAAAAAAAAAATATTAGAAACCTCAATATCATTTTTGAAGACCTTTCCTCACACAAATTGGATTGATGAAAAAAAAAAAAAAAAATGTTGAGTTTCAGTTCTAAGTATGGGGAACCCCCAAAATTTATTGTTTTTTTTTCTATTTTTGTGTAAAAATTTTAATGCGGTTCACAGAATACATCTACTTACCAAGTTTCAACAGTATAGTTCTTATAGATTCGGAAAAAAGTGGCTGTGACATACGGACGGACAGACAGACAGACATGACGAATCCATAAGGATTCCATTTTTTGCCATTTGGCTACGGAACCCTAAAAAGACATCAAAGTACTTACCTACTTATGTTTCTTTCAAGGCTCTAATTATCCAGCTGAGCTTCCATTCATAATTAAGTGTCTACATTCACTCTAAGGCCGAAATCTATGAAGTTACTTAGCACGTAATTAGGCTAAGCGATAATTCAGTCACTGTCGCACTACTGACAAACTACAAGTGCAAGATAGAGATGTGAATATGTCAACGCCAAGCACGAGATAAGTAACGTTCATATAACTCGGCCTGAGCCTTGTTGCCTCTAGGCCTAAGATGGGGCTCATTTAAAAGGGTGATTAGCTCAGAATTTAACGGAAAAGGGCTGAATTTGTGGCGGACAGGGGCTCATTAACTGACAATCTCTTTAAATCACTTGTGGATCCTCCCGGTGGACCTCGGCTGGCTTATTACCGAGGGTGGCTCCAAAATGGCAAGAGGTATTAAGAAATTTTAGCTTTCGGGTTATATATTAGGTACTTACTTTAGTTAATGTGCAGGTATATTATCCTATCTTTGCGGTGGATAATTTTGTAGTTATATTCTTTATATTTCTGGTGTTTCATTGTTGTTGCACTTACCTATTCGCTTTCAAGTTTTACCACTTATAGTTAGATAAATTACGGGCTACAGGTAACAATTATGTTTAAATAGGTTTTTACTTTCAGTAATTTGTAATTATGACCAATAAAATAGAACAGTTTGCACATAGCTTTCTAACAAAAGTACCAATAAAATTGCTAAACAATAGGAACATGGCAATTACCCTACATTTACGGACAATCTTTAACATACAGCGTCTATCAGAAAGGTGTGGTCATTGGATCATTTGTATCTTTTTAGATTTTCTTTTTTTTCTTTCTCACTTAATTTTAACGGTACTTTGGCATTTTTGAGTACTTTAGGCGGCCCATCCAAATGTCCTTTATTTGGTAGTTCGTCGAGTCGTTGAGCTCCTTAAATCCTGAGTTAAGCTACTGACAAATGCATGCACTGACTGGACAGGTCTACTCAAATTTGTGTGGTTCTTTCCTCAATAGACCATTTCAGAGATACGGATCTACATGATCTGACCAAGTTTATGTCTGGACTATAAAAGAGACTTTGACCTCTCAGTTTTTTCGCCATTTCTCCTTAGTGATCAGATAGGAAATGTCGACTCCATCTAGCTTATTTTTAATTTTGTATGACGTGTAATAGTGATTCCGATATCCTATTTACAGAATAGAAGATTTAATTACATTTGCTTTGGGCGAAAGAGTATATTTATATCTGTAATTTTGATAGTGTACATAATAAAGAGTATTCTATTATATTCTATTGTTTGTGGTATCATTTAGCTTGTTCACTTACTACTCAGTCTGTGTTGCTATTATAAACGCTCTTTGTTGTGCATTTATGAGTGATTAAAGTTGATGAGGAATGAATATGTATTGGTCAAAGTAAAGTTTATGTACCTAAATTGGATTTTATGGAAGTGCTAGGTGATATTGCGTAGTTACCTATACAGGATGTATCAGAAAGATGTGTTCAGCACTTCCATAAAACCCAATTTAGGTACATAAACTTTACTTTGTCCAATATATATTCATTCCTCATCAAATTTAATCACTCATAAATGCACAACAAAGAGCATTTATAATAGCAACACAGACTCTAAGTAGTATGTGAACAAGCTTAATGATACCACGAACAATATACTGTTTCGCCCCGCTATATTATTTTACGGCCGCGAATTTTATCTCGTTGCTTCAACGCTGAAAATAAACGCAAAATATTTACATGCTATTTGCATTCGCTTAAATGGTTTCGTGTTCGATTTTGGACTTTATTGTTTAGTACATAATGATTATGACATAGTGTGTCGTGTTTGTTTTCGAACACATGCTGTAAAGTATTACTGGCAAACATAGGGTTCCGTACTATGTAATGTTGTGTGTGAGCAGGTTTTATGTGCGAACGCTGCTTGCCGCGTTTTGTAGCGAGCGACGTGTTTTGTTGATTCTTTTTCTTAGTCTAACCGATTATTGCCTTTTCTTAACAAAAGCCTTCGGTATACAGTGAACTTGTAACCTATGTAGCAGTAGGTTTTTTTCTTGTTTTATGTGTGGTTGTATTTATATTTTCCGCAAAGGCTTCTCTAGAATTTTCTACACACGAAAAAGCTCCTTTACACAGATAATATCGGCTGTTTAATCCCTGACGTTTCAGAATTAAATGTCTAGTTCAAACTTTATTTTCAGTCCTGATATGGCCTTATTTTAATAAGTTCAGAAAACGTTTTAGTCGGAGACGGCGATTTTTCTTTGATGATAGACGTTTTCAGGTGGCCTCGTTAAGGTCGAATCGTTTGAAGCACATCAGATTATAAAGCACTAAACATGGGGAAACAAATGACAACCTACCCAATTTGAAACCGCTGTACCTACCCATCTACAAGACACCATTGACCTTCCCCTAACACAAGAAGGCTATCCACTTCATCCACTATACGCACGTGAATACTAAGTATCTAATTTTGATTTTTCAACAAAGCCAACGAGGATCCGAGTTCCGCTGATCGATCCGGCCCCCTTGGTTCCGGTCGAAGCTAAAACTCGCCGAGCGTTTTTAAAATCCCCGACTCAAAACCGACCAGCGTATCCTAGGACCTCCGTCCCCGGTGGCCAACATAAAAACGTAACGAAAGACTACGCCGGATAAGTGTCAAACGGGATCATATTAAACTGGATACGTTATCTGCAGCAGGTAGCAGAAAGCTAATTGTGTATTCTTTCCTCGCTTCCAGCGTCCTTAATCTGGCCTGTTTGCCGTTTGCCCCCACCCCTTTTCAACCCCCCGGCGCCGCGCCCCAACTAAGCGGAAAGTTTTAAAACACAGTATTTATGCAGATTTTACGCACTTGTTTTTATTGTGCGAATTAGGTAGATTACATGATAACGATGTCGTCGAAGTACGGGCTCTTTAATTAAAACTAAAATGAATGGCGTGTATGCATTTTAGGTAGCTAGAAACTGTGGGTCGAAGAGTTGGAACTAAATTAAGTTTTATATTAGCTTAGAACTGTTGGTCTAACACTGTTGCAAGCTTCAATAGAGCAATTGAAAGGTTAAAACGCACAACTAAACGACGCTTAAATTTTCCACCTTGTTTAAACAAGCTGTAATCGACACTCTCAGAGTTTAACTTAAACGTTTATTAGTCAACACCACGCTAGCGCTTTAAAAAAGCAAATACGGCTAATAACGGCAATGGCAACTCGGTGCTGTGTAAATACTTTTTACGTCACACCTGGCCATAATGTGAGTTTTACCGCACGCTACGCGTACAGTAAAAATCGCATTGTGGCCAGGTGAAGACGTAAAATTGTGTACTCACCACGGGCAGTAAAAAAGAAAGCCCGAAATCGCAGGTATTTGTGACCCGAGCCGTTACAAACGAGGGTTGTAAATATGCGATAGAGGGCAGCTTACAGCAGTTTACAGCCCTTGGTAAGTAATGTACAATTACCTTCCGTTTAACTTAACTAAGTGTCGATTTAAGGGGGATTACACTTTATTCTTGTGCTCAAGAGATAACCGTAATTCGATGGCGTGCACTATAAGTACGTATACGTAGATAATCCACCTCAGTAGGTAGGTATGTTATAACGCTGCAAACCCAAACATAATGCGGTAGGACCCAATAACGGAGGCAGCGGTAGTGAGAAGGAAATTGCTCGGGAAAAATTTGCATTTTTATTGAAATTTCCACTCTTGGTCGCGGATGAAACTATGTCTCTAAATACGTACCTTAAGCTTTGTATAAGCGTGTTTGTTGTACGTCTGTGTGACTCCGTGCTCGTACCGCTCCCGGCGTGTGAGTGCGGGGGACGTAGAGAAGTTCCACAGACTCGCTACCGTTAGTTGTCGATACTGTTGTTAATTAATCCTTATCAAACCCACTATGACAATTATCAGATAATTGGAAAGCTATAAATTGATATTTTATGTTACTTTTATGGAAGCTACCTATATCTGAATACCTTGAATCTTCAATTATACACGGATAGAATATTCAAAGGTTTCTTATAATTATGAATGTATCTGAGTGATTAGCATTTATTATTGCTTTATTACGATATCGATATAGGCACGTCCCTATAGCGGACCGTAGACAATTGCTATACAAGTTCGTACCTATAGGTACGTAGTTGACTTTAGGGAAGGGATCATAGTAGGAAATTTTCTCTGGCGAATATGCGCACAGTATCCGATACCCTTTTCACTTGTATTGTTTTTATTTTCCAACCCTAATGAAAGAACTTGCTTCGTCTGTATTGCAATTTCAATATATTGGCTTAGCAGCGTTCGATTCGCCACGTATTCCGTCGCTGTTTTTTCTTTTCGGATATAGTTTTGACATAAAAACAGAATGTTAGGAATAGATACAGATGACTCTAATGTATGTAGGTTAGACGTGCCTTCTTGTTATGACGCATACCAAAAAAAAATACTGACTTTTCTTTATATTTAGGTATAGAAGTCCCAACTTCATGATTATGTCAAATAAAATGTAACAAATTGCCAAAACGTTTTGGCACGCTTTTAAAATGAAAGTTCCAGATATGAATGCCCTTATTTTTCCGATTCATATCAAGGTAAAACCGATGTGGGTAACGAAAACGACAGTTGTTTTAAAACAGCATTTTGTTACTTCTTTCTAAAACATTTTCCTTCAGTTAAAAACAATTTCCAATATGTTTTCAGCGCTCTGGTTACTTTTCAACTTCGGTTGTTATTGTTATTAGGTAGAATGCGTTAAGTTTATACTCGTCGTGACACAAATACCAATGACAGCCGAAAGCCGATACCGATACAAGATTTATGCCCTGACAAACAAGGGCATGAAAAATAAGCTTTTTGTTCATCAGCTGTAAATGTCTCCACAAATTGACCATAAATTTCTGCTCTATTAAAATTTATTACCCTCGAAACGTTTATTGTAACATTACGTAACTTGGTAACCCTTCCATAGTCATAAAACAATGCAGGCAACACGGGCCATGCGAAAAAAAAAACCAGGTTACATAACACTTGGCATTTAAGGCCATATTTGCATGACAGACTCGATTCGATTTTATGACACGGGGGGCAGTGTTTTACGATCTCTTATCGAATCAAAAATTTTCTCCAGGACAAACAAACGTGTAACTTCTATAAAGATCTAATTTGAATTACAACCGATAGCACGATAGGACCATTTGCTCACAATTTCGTTTGTTTTTGTTAACCAAAAGGCCTTATTGTTTTATGAATGTCATAAAATTATCGTTAATTATATAATTACGTGTGAAATTGGTAGATATTAACATTGGTAATAATGTTCGCTTATCTTTATTCTTGATGGTCGTTAAATTTTCAAGTTGCAGATAAACTTTGTGTGAAGAAGACTGTAATCAAAGATAATGAAGTAAACATTGTAGTATGGAATTTCACAGAGATACTGCCACTACGGCCACCCTACGTTTTTCGTTCTCATAGCCAATGCAATCACTTGATGTGAAATCCTTTGACAGTCGACACGTATCTTTCTTTTTATTCAAGATAAAGCAAACACCGCTCTGAGCAGATAAAGAGGAGAAATCGACCGCAACTATATAAAGGTTTGCGGCGATAAAAATACCGTGTTTATTTGCACGTCCTACATCAGCTCCCTTAACCTGGAAAACTGACTTAAACGCGCGTAGAGCGATATACAAAAATAAATCTCACATGGAAAGATATACGACCGATTTTCCAACGTAACACCTCATTCGATAATGATATTTTAAAACTTTCAGCAAGTTGAACTTACATTCCCCTGTATCAGTAAATTCGGATCTCAATCTCGAACAATTTTTTTTCCTAAAATAGTGATTTAAAAACGCTGCCAATGTGCATTTTTTTAAATCGAGTACCCGGGGTGAGTTTTATGCATTTTATTATTTTAAGCCCAGGTGGTACATGTTACGTCAATTAAAAGTTAAAAGGATTAAGCTCTTAATACCGTTCAATATAAATATTTTTCTTTGTTTACGGCTTCAGATAAGGATGTTTATTATTTAATCGTTCTTCACTTTCAATTTTCTAATGCAGACTTATTTTCGTAGCATGTTCGAGTTTCAGAACGAGTAAACAGTACTAAATTTACAATACTTGCGTCTACGATGTGGATTTTCCGAAACCGATTTGTATAATATGTGAAACTCGTATAACATTTGAATAGCTTCGATATTGATATTCGCCCTTTTCGCCCTTCATAAAAATGTGCATTGTGCTACCATAAAGTGATCCACTTTACTATTACGAATGCGTTTTGTAGATAAAGGCAACTGCATATACTGTGTTTGTTCATTTCGTGTACTAACTGTTCGTGCGGGACAGAGATGAACCTATTTTGTAAGCCCGATGTTTCCATACTGTCGCGTATTTTAAACGCGCTACGACAACAGTCACGCCGCTTGAAATTTTCTATTAATTGGCGTTTTTAGTGGTTTTTGTCGATGCCATTCTATGGGTTTAACGTGATTTCGTATCTGTATTGTCATGTAAGTACAAGTTTATTTGACAGTGTTATGACACATTTGTATTTGTGAACGACGAAAATCTACCTCAAAGTAACGATTTGTTTTCGTAGCGCTAATCCTACACAGATGTTAGTGGCAGCATCCAGAGATTTGTTGCGTCTGCGGTGCCGTTACATATCTAGTTAAATTAAATACTATTTTAATCTCGTCGTCTGCTATTTTCCGGCCTGGAGTCGATTATTCTCTAAATATAGTCGCATTTATTTTTATTCAGCAAATAAAAGCAATTCAAACGTCGATAAAGGCCCGTTGAATTGATGCGAAATGTATGCTAATGCCACCGTCGAGTTGGTGTAATTGACGAAACTTCCTCCAGCGGTATCGTTCGATCATATAGATAGACGTTAACACGGCCGGTTATCAGCGGAGCTCATACGAAATTCCAATAAAGAACACCATGAAAAATTCAATAGGCCGATAGCCGAAGAACGAAAGTGAAAAAAAAAACGAAAACAATAACGTACAGTATCAGTATTCAGAGCGCGCTTGTGTCCACAGCTGGGATATTTGGCAAGGGGACAATTCCTGCGGTCGGCCGAGACGAAATTTGGGCGGCTGAGCACTGCATCGTCACCCTGGCCGGCTGCCTGTTGACGCTCCACGAATTTACAACGCGATTAACGACGTACATTATGCAAGGCATCAGAGTCAGTGATCGCTCGACCAAAATAACCTACACGAGTATTTTGAGTGTACACTGATTTATTGAGCTCTGGGATGCCACTGTGTATTGGTACGATCGCTCACCCAGTTTTGAAACAATAATGGCCAACAAATGGTCAAATTAATAAAAAGTATTGCACACATAACAGTAACGTCTATATAAATAACAGTCTCGTTTGTTATGCACTTAAAATTCGCTCGATCAATTGTCGGGGATCGCACTAATCATGACAATAAAGAGCCTTGTCCGCCGCCTCTATTGTCGTAAATAAACTCATTACTCGTAGCGGGCGGCGACTCGGTCAAATACCTGTGTTTTAAATCAAATGCAATGTATTCGGGAGCGATTTGTTCGCCCGAAATGGTTCCTTTGTTGAAGCTAATAAATAATTTAGTGGTCGGGCGGGCGATCCATGAATTCATGCACTGTTGAACTCCTGTAAATTTTCATTTGCAGTAGCAACACGATTATGCATCAGATATTATTTATGAAGCGATTTTTAAGTGGGCAGTGACATCAAAATCACGATTAACGTTCCGTATAAACACATGACCATTGTTGAAGTAAACATAAAATCTTATCTTGTTTAAAAGTTCATCAATACATGCATGTATGTAGAGAAGTCGCTCGCACACAATAAAAGGGTAAACAGAAAATGAAATAATCCAGCAAGATTATTATCAGCTCGATGTATTATTTATTTACCTTTATGTTGGTAGTTTAAGAAAACAAAGAGTGTATTACATTTAAAATTCAATGTAAAGGCACATTCAATTACGGACAAAGAGTGTGTTTTAACATATATTTTCGTGAAAGAGCAAGCGTCTCGTCCCGCCTCCCACCATTTGCATCCACGCGATACGCTATCTGCATTGTCGTACAAACTGCTTTTTATTCAGAACACACACCTATCGTTGTAAACACAAAAACGAAACTATCTATTTATTATACAATTGTTGTAAAGTCGGTGATAACGATCGGATTAGTTTTATGTAAAACATTACACTATGTGCATTATCTGTTTATGTAATATTTTATATCGGCAACTTATCTTTTCTATTAGTTAGGCGATAATTTTCTGCTTGTCAAATAACTTATCGATAAGCTCGAGTAACACGCTGTCACTATTCTGCTTTGAAAATAAATTCTCAAATAGAAAACTTACCTTATCTATTAGTTTTTTTATTCTGTGTAATAATTTCCACAAGCACTAATAGAGTGCGACAAAAAGTCGCGGTAATATTTTTTATAAGCGAAATACTGGGTTAAACGTTACAACGTGTAGATGTTGACTAGATAGTGTAGCAACCTACATGTACAGTTCGGCGACCCCGCAAGGCCGGAATCCGTCATTCGTGGGTCAAGGTCACGTTGCCTCATGTCACACGTCACACGAATATCTGCATCTGTGATCGTCTACATTGATACTGAGATCCAGTGATGCATTACTGTGCGAATGAGGACTTTATTCCACCGTATTAAGACTTATGTAGTCCAGTGCATCGACCCCTCCACACAGTATGGCTTCAAGATGTTACTTTCGTTGGTATTTTAGATGTTGATAAACTTAGGTGCGGTTATGTAGTTGTTTGTTCGTTATATTTCTTTATAAAATGACGTAAGGTTTTTGTTTAGTGAGTTCTTGAGCTTGACCGTGGAAACCAGAAAAAGTAGGTGTGGCTCTACGGAAGTGGTAGATAAGTATCAAAACACGTAAGTAATTGTTAAAACAACTGGGGTTATTTTTAGCTCTAATTATCATATATTACGTAGACTCATGAAAAAGTAGGCTATCGCATTCTTTCACGCTTGAAAACGTGTCAGACATGACAACATTGGGATTTTTTTGTGTTTACGGATAAAATAATTATGTGTAATTTTAGTTAGTTTAACCACAGATTAATACAGATGGGATACTCCGCAAAATCATTTAAATAAAAAGCGTCTCTTGTTACGACACAATAAAGTGCAATTTAGGTCGCACAACGCTCATTACCTACAGTTATATTCACCTACAAATTGCCTCTATATCGCGTAACTCTTATATCGGATGCGCGGCGCAGTCCTACTGAAATGGCCCAGTGAGATTGGCCCGCCGCGTACTTGTAGCTTCATACCTAAACTACGGAGTGTCCCATCTGTATTTCTCGGTTTAGCAAAAAAGTTCGCAGCTTAGTAACCACCGAGTCATCCAATCAATACTTGATACCTACGTCCATGGTACACATGGCGGGTGTTGATTCACCCACTTGACTCCCCATAACGGCATCCCATACAAGTTGTCGACTGGCTCGATCTCACAGATGGCTCAGATCCCCCTTTATGTTGGGACATCGCTTCTTTGTGTAACCTACCGTTATATTATACCGAAAAGAGTGAATATATTTACTTAGTTATTTAACCTGGCGATCCAGGAGCGAAGATAAACTTTTCTGCTGACCAATTTGTTTTTTAACAAACTGGTCTCTATCTCAATGTTGTGTCTATGTTTTACCAAGTAGTTTTGCGTGAGGTACCTTCATATAAAGACACAAAAATTATTCTGCCGACGTACCGACGCATGTGAACCAGTTTTGTAAAAGCTGGTTATCTAAACGAGTATAAATTGATGAAGTAATTACCAATGTACTAAGTAATGCACTCGAATTTGATAACACTAATTGAAATGGCAAAACACTATTTTAATTGCATAAATATCTATTTTAAATGGGTTAGGAAATTGTCTGTTCATTCAGAAGCAGCCATGCGATAAAATTTTAAAGTTACCTACTAATAAAAAAGGGTAGGTAAGTTAGTAGAAGGCAGCCAACACAAACAACACAGCCATACATAAATCGATTAACAATTTTGACAGCCTGCGAGGCAGAACTTGATTATAATCATAAATTGGCGATTTTAAATAAAAATTATACGTACACCGGACCAATCCATGAACTAATCACATAAATATGGGGGAACAACAGATGGTGTGCCCCATGTTCAGCCCCACCTACATTTTTTATTGGATATTTCATATTTTACAACAATAAATTTTAGAAAAGAGAATAAAAAGCGACGAACAACCGTCGGCATCACAAAGAGGTGATATAGTTGTTAAGTCCAAGTGGTCAGGTGGTCCTTAATTATTTAAGATAAAAATATGATAGTACTTCATTAAGTTTGTTCGGGTCATTTTCTTTGTAATAAATAATACCCAGTGACGCTTAATAATGAGTGCTACGATGACTTATGATAGCTACATCTCAGCTACGATAGATTAATTCGTAGAGATAGTTTTTAAATTATGTAATGGTTATATTTGTTTTCGTGTAATGGTATATGATTGAGTAAATTGGCTGTTTTAATGTTAACCTGTTTAGCCAAGTTGTTAATGAAGTGTACCTTTGTTCGGTTTTGACCTTGTTTCGGGTCTACGGCGTAGCACAGGGACCTAGTCGTAGCAGTCATTAATCAAAATTTATGTTTTTTTTTTTTTGTTCTCTAGTAGTTTATGGTGTAGGTATAATTTAAAAAGGTGGTATGTAAAGAACAATTTACAATAAATGGAATACACATGAGTGTCATTTGGCATTTTTAACACCATACTGCGATCGCCAACCAGCCTGCCAAGCGTGGCGGCGACTATGGACCCCCCCTAATAGGTGGAGACCTATGCGCAGCAGTGGACATCTTTCGGCTAAAATAATAATGATGATGATGACATGAGTGTCTTTAAAATTTGTGATAAAATTCACAAGTTTCTTTCAACAAAAACTGAATATTATGTTCCTATAACTAAAGATTATGTATGTACTTAGTAAAAGTTTATCTATATTTAGGTACCACATAATTAAACACAAAAATTGCTACGTAAAGTATAGATATGTTACCGGCAACAAACTTTCATTTCTGTCTTCCCACTATTATAGCCAACTCCGATATGTTACGTAGGTACAAGTAGATATAATTTAAACACCGAAGTACAGGCAGTTTGCAGGAGTACCTACATAAATTCCTTTCACTGGAAACCCTTTCTATGTTAGATGAAGTCGGGCTACAATGTTGTTCATTCATTACCTATGCTTTGGTACACCGTTACATTTTAAGCTCTTTACGTACCTGAGGGAACTTACCTACCTGCATCTGGTAACCAGGCCATAAAAAGGCAAGAAGTTCTGTTTACGCATACCAACTTTTTTAATAGAAAAAATCTGGATATGCAGAATGCATCTTCCATTTATTTTCCGAGTCTGTATTACTCGACCGCCTTTGTCTGCACGTTTATTTGGAATTCCTTTTATATTTTCTATAGCAACTTACGTTCAAAAATACCTAGCTGTTAAATAGTGAAATTTCATGTTGAAAGCCTATCCAAATATCTCGATTTAAATTCTACATTATTTTAGAAAACATCTCCTAAGTTAACACTAGTCGAGTCGGGACGACAAAAATCAGCAGCCAATTAAAATCTCTCAACCTATCAGTGTCGAGTCACTTGAATTTTAAATGTTCCCCCTTGCCCGATTAGGGTGCATCCTAAAAGCTTCTAAAGCGATAATTCACAACGCAAGAATGTGAGCCGACAAGGATAGGCGCGTGTACCAAGCTACAAAGTTAGTAGTGCGGGCAGTGTGACGTGTGTGTCGACCGCATAGTGCTTAGTATTCAGTGCGCGAATAGTCAAGAGATATTGGTTAGTGTGTAGTAATGGTGGAGTGTCATGGCGCGGTTGACGTCACTCAGCCAATGAGCGTGCAGAGCGACGCGATGGCAGCGCCACAAGATGGCCGCCGTCGGCCGGCCGCCGCCGCTTTTGTTGTGTTTAGGCCTAACCATGGAAAGAAAATTCAAAATAATACTGAATTCGTAGACAAAGACGTGTCGAAATGATCTAAAAAAATAATTTAAAATATCTAGCTTCTATTCCATTCGTGAAACCAGTCATTTTTCTTGCGGAAATAGTGTAATTTCTGTGATGTTTTGTTACTCGGGTAAGTGTTTTATTTTATTTTTTCGATTTTCCTTTGTGTTTTTCAACCAAATATTAAAAAAATGTATATCTTTCTACGTTTTTAATTATATTATGTAAACTTCACAGTATTTTGTGCCTTAATTATATCATTAATTCTATCTAACCAGATGTTGTCTTATTGGAATTATTTTACAAAAAAAAAAAAAAACTTTAAATTTTTCTTCTAGATTTCAATAACTCTCCTGCTTAATTTAAATGCATAAAAATTGGTGCCTACTGCTTGAATAGGCAGCACTTTACTGGTACCTTTTTTTTTTGGATATAATTTTTATCTAATATCCTCATGTCGCATCTTTTAATTTCAATTATTTTCTACTTCTAAAAGTAGAGACCGTTTTAATCAATAGGTAGATATTAAAACTATACCACTAGCTGTTATTTAAAGGCTAATTTATATCATACGGATGCCATTTATTTCAATCGCAGACTACATTCGATCATAATTATATCGTTAAAGACACATAAATATATCGTCGATGAACGTTCATATGCAAGTCGTATTGCAAAATTATTGACCAGAGAACACGACAATTAAATCTCGTGAATTTATCGCGTTCTGTGCCGGCTCACGAAACAACGTGGGGATCAAAGGAATCCCTTTTTAATGCTGTTAATATTCATACAAACTTGATTAGGAGTTGCTGTGTTTATTCATAGCATATGGCGTGAAAAACTGCGTTGGTTTTGGGGAATATGAGCTGAATAAACGAGTTATATCTATCTACAGAGATACAATTAGAAATATCTCGAGAATTAGATGCAAGGATATGTGAGTCACGGTACAAGAACTGTGCTCTGGCGACCTAGTAATTGTTATGTATTAGCAATAAATGTATCTCTGTTTGTAAATGGTTAATTGCAAAGCCGTTATCTGATAATTAATTATAGAGCCCTTTCTGGGGCACTGGTATAGTAGTAGGCCTTAGATTAAGTTGTACAAACAGCTGATTTGTAATTTACTTAACTGAACAGGTGCTTACATAGCGGTTTAATTACTTATGTTTGTTTAGGTAAATTGTTACGGATTTTTATAGCTGTAGGCAAATACCTACCTACATAGCGACAATAGTTGGGTTCTTATTAATTAGAAAGCTTTTTTGTTCACAAATAGGCAGGTTTTGAAAAACCTTTCATAGGTTTTTAATTGCAATCAATCTTAGCCCTTCAGGCCCTATCAGAATACGAGCGCTGCGTTATTTTTTTTATATTTCTGCATTATGCTGAGATAGGAGCCTTTTTGGCCTCGCACAGATATTTTTCTATTATATTTTTTGGTGTCGTTTACAATGTAAATTTTGTTCATTTTAAATGTTCCTTTTTTAGTGTTTGTATTTCCTTTGCGTGTCCCAAATAAAATATTTTACTTTCTGTCTTTCTTAGTAACTGAAAAAAGCTCATCAATACAAAATGTTAGCTCTTCTTAGAGAGAATTTAGCCTGCACTACCGTGCATCCAAACACAATAATACAGCCATTATTACTATTACAAAACGTGGTATTCGCAAATAAATCTTCATTTTTTGTTGCAGGGGTCGTCTGGTATCTGGTCCCACCCCATTTTTTTTCCATTTTCGACCCCACCCTCCGGGCGCTGGGGTTGAGGCCGTTTATTCATTCATTTGACCATCGACCGCGGAACAGCACACTTTCAACTGGAAAAAATGGTAAAATTGAACTTCTTATGTTTCATGATGATGTCGGGATGGTCGTTTAGAGGTAAGTTATCGGGATCTCTGGACGAGAGATTTGCTGAGGCTGTGAAGGTAAGTTGGTTCATTTCTTTGTTAGCATAAGGTATAAGTACCCAAATTGTTGTAGTTTCTTCTACGTTTAAAGAATTTTGTTCAAATCAAATTCAGAAATTAGTTACCTAAGTACTTCCTATCTACTTACATATTATTCAAGGTTAGATACCTAGTACTACTTTGTCAAGCTAGTTATGAGCTAAAACTGAGACAGTTTTATGAGTAAAACGTTTGCAATTTTTTTAAATTGGTCGCTATCAGCATTTTTAGGTTACATTTAGGTGTCTTCCAGGTCTCCAATCAAATTCATCTAGGAACCTACAGGAATCTTCGAGTAAGTACTAAATTATTGGTGTAACGATAGCCCACGCCCATCTCAACGTAGTAGGATCTATCTATAGATATCTATGTTAGGTAATTGTACCCTATATACCTACAATTTAAGTACCAAAATGGTCGTTAGGATGAAAAGGGGGCCTGTTCGACCCTGATAAGTATTTTAGGCAACTTAATGGGGTCAGGAGTTCTAGAGATTTAGCTGATGGACCTTTTGTCTGCAAAGGCTAAACTAATTATAGGACCAAGCCATTAAATAGAACGTCAACTTTCCTATTGGAAGAAAAATATTAGAAACGTTTCAATTACTTAAACGGGCCTAGGCAGATAGACATAGGATTTTTTTTCTTCCATATACTCGTAGCTAATGATAGTAGTCGTTATTTAAGACGTAGGCAATAAAACTATTTTTCTTCTTTTCTT
This sequence comes from Dryobota labecula, assembly GCA_947523025.1. Classification (NCBI taxonomy): domain Eukaryota; kingdom Metazoa; phylum Arthropoda; class Insecta; order Lepidoptera; family Noctuidae; genus Dryobota; species Dryobota labecula. The sequence goes on along the minus strand of OX383293.1, from coordinate 16,386,498 downwards.
TCATAAATATATTCGGCAACGGGACAAATTCTTAAAATAAAAAAACAATTTCTTGGTCACAAGTGCTACGGGCATAGCAACCGCAAGCGCCACCTTGTGCGATCAGTCGGAACTATACGTAACGTGCTTTCTCTGTGGAGGATTACATATTTAGGCGGTTGCCCATCAAATTAGTGGCCTTATGATCCGTGGCTTAACCTTATCAAATAATAATAATAAAATTGTTGAAACTTGGTGCTGTTTTAAATTGTTTCTTTATTTATAACTAGCGGATACCCGGCGTGTGCTACTACGCTAAAATTTTCAGAATTCGTGTTCTTTCTGACTTTTTTTCTAATAGCCCGGCTAGGACCGTAGCGTGATGTTAAATAGTTGTTGCTTCCTCAGGGATTGGGCTATCAAATGCAAAAAGAATGTTTAGAACCCGTTCAATAGTTTCAAAGTCTAAAATGGACAAGTCAAATTAATACTTTGTAATTTATTTAAATAAAAAATATTTAATTTCCAATGCCTCCCTACCTAATGTGCAATGATTTCTGTACTACAAGGCATTTTCTGCCAGTAAACCTCGGGAAACAAACAATTTTTGCACAGAATTGAAAATATGAATACATGGGTTTACCTTGGTGCCTACTACACATTTTTATACAAGACACGATACTTAAAACCTACGTCTTTCAATTAAATAATAATAGGTACAGCCATCTAATCGCTCCGGAACACCAATTTTCGTTGACCTGGCTACAAGACTTAGATAAGTCGTTTAGCTACCCACCTCCTCGCTTAGTCAGCAATATTTTATGGGTTACGGCTGCCTGAATATCTAGGACGCCTGGTTCCAAAATGACTGAATAAAATTCGATAGATAGGGAAATAGAATCACACTAAATAACAAAAAAAAAAAAGAATCATAGCTGCCTACATATTTATTTTTACCAACTTCATTCACGAAAAGACTCAATTCCATAAGCCTTTAAGGTGACGATAACCGACTTTTAATGAGTTTATTTATACTGAAGATCACGTCTAAATGAATAGTTGTTAATGATTTGGAAAACATATGTGTTAAATTAGAGCATTTTCTTAATAACTTAATATGTGAATACATATACATGTTATGTTTACATTACATAGTGAAATTAATTTATAAAGTTATGTCTAACGCGGATAAAAAACTGAGAATCACGCAAAATCTATCAGGTGTATTTTTCTGAAACCTTCACCTTTTTAAAGATAATTTAATTATTGATCTTTTAGTATACGTGTTTTATTAAAATACCTTTGGTTTTATGTATAATAAATTATTAATGCGTCTTATTTAGGACAGCGGTCCTGGATGGGCGAGTCCTATTACTGGCTGGACCTATGAAATATTGCGTGAGCTCAGTACAGAACACGCAAGCTAACCACTCAAAGTCACTGGCATATATCTGGGCCTTTCGTGAATGGTACTTTATTTTGTTTACTTTTGTAAGAAATTAAAATAGTTGTTGTGTGAAAGAAGTGTGAAGGAAGTAGACAGGTGTGAGATGGGGCTGATGAGGCTGATTGAGATGTATGGAGGAAAGGACTTGCTACGCCAGAAACGGAAATCCCGGATTTTGGATCATCATCATCATCATTTCAGCTGAAAGACGTCCACTGTTGCGCATAAGCCTCCCCCAATTGGGGGTTTTGCCATAATCGCCACGCTTGGCAGGCGGGTTGGCGATCCGGTTGGATTTTGGATGAGGTCAGGAAAATAATGTAATTTTTTTTAGTCCTCAACAAGGAAGCTTCCTCATTTCCAAGAAGGAATCCTCAAGGAGCCTTCATCTCACCTGATGGTAAGTGATGATGATAAGGCTGAAGGTGGAATCGAGCGTCACTCGAAATCCTCAACCCCAGAGGAACTGGATATCTTACCTCTAACTGCCGAAATACAACAAATGCTGATAACATTGTTGTTATGACGACAGACCTAGATACAATAGTGGTAGATAGTCAGGCAGTCTTAAAATAAGCCCTACCACCAACCAAACCGAGCAGAATTTTTTTCCCCCGCTGGGAATCAAGCCCGGGATCTCTGGATCTGAGATATGTGGTCTTATCACTATTACAAACACCTCTAAAGTCGTATTTACAACATTTAAACTCCTTCATACTGGAATTGACAACTTTGCTCTTATATCATGTCAGAAATGATGACGACAATCATTAAAATTATAAAAAAATGCTGTAAATGTCAAATTTTATTTATGAAAATTTTAAAAGCTATAAAGTTTTATTTTATGGAACCGTTACTTCCGGTTTTTAAAAGACATCGTAAATGTTGAAATTAGGTCATTGCTGTGATCTATCTCATTCATTTTGAAGATCTTTATTTTTATTTTATAGTGTGTGAAATATTATTAGATTTCTGAAGTAAAAAAATTTAAAAACCGGCCAAGTGCGTGTCGCACCACGCACAATGAAGGGTTCCGTACTTGGTATGAATTTATCCCAAGTACAAACTTAACATTGTAGTTGAAAACCATGTTCTTCCATACGGAATGTATGGGAGAACATAATTTTCAACTGTAAATATAAGTTGGTCGACAATTACACGGTAACTTGTAAAGCCCTATCTAGCTGTGATATTTTGTCTTTTAACTTCGGTATATATACTACTGCTGTGAATATTTTCACATATCTAAATACAACCATTTAGTTAGCAGGGGGTGTCACTTGACTCTAACAAAAATTAGTATTTGAAGCTTACGGAAACGGATCCCTGACTCGATTTTTTTTGTTTTTTTTTTTTAATTTGACAATGGACTTCCTTGTTTACTACAGACCCCTAAAAATTAATTCTTTTTTTTAATTATCCTAGATATTATTATGTAGAGTAGGTAAACGGTTTTATGTCCGAAAGTTTAGGTTTACCTAGGTTTCTTTAAAATTACATACATAAACTCACGCCTTTTTCCCATGGGGGTAGGCAGAAACTATAGAACGCCACCTGCTACGCTCCTTACATACTCCTTTTGCTTCGTTTACATTCATACATCTGGTCATACATGCACGCCGGTTGTGAGTGCTACGCACCTGACCTTTCTGAAGAATATCATCAATTAGGTCACTATAATGTTCTCCTAGGGCGTCCCCTCCCGGCGTTTCCACTCACATCTGCCTTGTAAATACCTTTTGTAAGTCGCCTTTCATTCATCCTCTCAACATGACCAAACCATCTAAGAATACTCTTTAAAATTTTTGTCACTACATCTTCTTTTAAACCACACAGTTGCCTTATCACATCATTTTTCAACCTATCATTCACAGTCACGCCACACATGCTTCGCAAGGAACGCATTTCCACAGCATTTATTCTACTTTCATGCTTCTTTTGCCACACCCAAAATTCACTTCCATACATAAGCGTAGGCACCAGCACTCCATTGTGAACAGCCAGTCGAGCCTTTTTGGGCATCGACTGGTTGGTCACAATCACATGTATAGCGCCATTCACTTTATTCCCCGCATTTACTCTACTTTCCACGTCTTCATCTTTCCATCCCTTGTAAACTTTCCAAGTTCTTTACCTACTTGCAATAAGTTCATGAATCATCGCCTACACGTGGAAAACGTTTCCGCTTTACATAATCAGCCATTTTTTCTCACTGCTGGGACACAGACCTCCTCTCTTTTTAAGAGAATGGGCTTTAGTCTTTAGAGGTATGAGGAACAGGGTGTAAAGTTCACTCATACTCTATAGTAAAGGGAGGATCCTCCGACTAGACGGGTATTGTGTCTGATGGGCAACTGCCCAACGGTCGATGTCGGGATGTTGTATATATGCTAGTCGCGCGGTAAACTCTGATAGCGCGATGCAGGATTTGTGACGTCAGGTCTTTGATGCGTAGTTCGCATGTGGCGTTGTTGATACCGCCACAAGTCTACCACATGGGCTCAGTACGAGTTGGTAGATGTCACATGTCTTGTAATTTTGGTTCTAGGACATACCGGTTTCCTCACAATGTTTTCCATCACCGTTTTGAGAGCAGTGGTACTGAAGCTATTCACACAAAGTAAAGCACCTGCCTGGGCTGCCACGACCTACAACTGCTTTAACACTAAGGTACATTATACCTGATAACGCTATCAGCAAGCGTCAAATACGTAAAGAGAGACCTAAGCCCTCCTACACTTATACATACAACACTGCAGGCCAACTTTATTGTTCTAGTTGCGACCGGGTGTTCAAAACTAAATTCGGTCTAGCGAGCCATCTAAGGGCACACGCAAGGAATTGATTTCTAAGGGTCGCCGTTATCGAAATCGATAAGGAGGACTATATACATAATACCTATCAGAAATGGAGAAATGTGGATGTAGGTACTATCACGGTCACGGACATATTATTATTTCCTTTATTTCATTAATATGTAACATATAAATTACGTTTTTAATATTTGAATACAAAAATATAAAAACATTAAAAAAAAATTGTGGCCCATCGGCATCAAGAACAGGGTCCAAGCTGCCGTTGGTCAAGGCTCTAGAGAGAGGAACCTCTTCACTATGCGTGCCGTGTTTAGGAGTACTGCTCTCTGAATCAAGCCCTTGATCCAGCCGCGCAATGAGGCTCTCCGCTATTAGGCCACTAACCGTAACGATTATCGGTACAATGACTGCAGAGTCCACGTCCCACTGTCGACAACCTCGTGTGCTAAGTCAAGATACTTGATTTTTTTATCTTTCTCAGCTGTAACGAGATTCTCGTCATGAGGAACAGCGATATCAACAATCATTGCACGGCGCCCTCGTCGATCTATCACCACAATATCAGGTTTATATGCTACAATAGTCCTGTCAGTGATGATAGATCGATCCCAGTACAATGTGGCACGACTATTCTCGAGAACTGGGTCGGGTACATACTTGTAGTATGGTACTTCGAACTCCACATGGTTGTACTGCAAGGCTAATTGCTGGTGGATAATCCTAGTCACTAGATTGTTATTATTATTTATTATTATCATTATTACTACCTCTTTTTGCGAAAACCAATAAAATAAAATAACACATTTGTTTAAATAAATTTCTTAGGGTCTGTTACAATGATCACACGTGTAACCACCTCGGCTGGTTTTTTACGGTCTTTTTGATTTTCATTTACAAAAGCGATACTATTGGTTGATGAGTATAGGTAAGCGTTACTAGAGCGGCCGAGCGTATAGTAGGTACTTACGGTGGCCAGATGTCTGAGTCCGCGTTAGTACCTGCTAGGTTAACTACACCTCTGGATAACCCTTCGGGTAAAACAGGCGTGATGTTATTTTATAATACTTACCAGAAATATAAATGATAGTTTTCAGGAACCCACCAATTACAACAACTTGACTAAAATAATAGAACTCCCCTGAAATTCTCCTTCCTCTTAGTTACCTAATTTCCATGAGATTACAGCAGTTTGAAACGCAGGTAGGTATTGCGGTTACCTGAAATTGTATATAGTACCTATTTGCTAAGAATCAAACCACTCTCTAAAGTTACAAGCTGAAGCGTTAATTTCAGTTGATAATATTAAGCCTAATAATACATATTTATACATAATATTACTATGTCGTTACGGGTCGTCAGATACCCGAAAGTCTGACAACCAGTCTTACCAAGGGGTATTGTGTTACTCAGTAACTGGATTGTGGAGGTCAGATAGGCAGTCGCTCCATCTAAAATACTGGCATTCAGCTGCATTCGGTTAGACTGGAAGCTGACTCCAACATTTTTGGCAGATTGATTTCTATTACAAATAAACCAGTAGAAAAAACACTTTAGGAATACTCAAAGGACATGCATAGTATGGTTTTCTCTCTTACCATGTAAAAACTCATACCTGCACAGGATAACACACACTTACCAAAGATTATTCATTCCCTCATAATACGTAAAACAATGGACTTTACCTAGGTAAAAACAGGGATAACAAAAGATTCCAACGCGAAATCGCAAACGTACTGCCATAAAAATTTCCTTCATAAATTACGACTAAACGATTACTTGAATACCTCGCGACTTGACGTTTTACTATTTTTTCATTACCAACCTAACCGAAGGCAATAGAGAAAGAAACGGCGCGTAAGTAATATACAACAATACGCAATTTCGTTTTATATTTTCTATTTATAAAATTGCCAAAATCTACATTACCCACTTATTACGCTGTGACATAAAGCCGACCTATGTTAGTATTAAAAATCCCGAGCGCTGCCGCAGCTCGCAGGGCGGAACGGTAATCACCGGGAGAACAGGAACAGGTGGCGCAACTTGTCTACTGTTTCATATCGACTTTTTTATCAGTACTCCTATATACGTAATATTATAATAAGCCCGCCGACGAGCCTCTATCTAAATAATATGTAAACGTATATAGATATTCGTAATGTAAACGGTCGCGAAGCCTAAGCAAACTATCAAAAAACATTACGGGGTGCAAATAACAACGATCATGGCGTATGTAATGAAAATCTTGCATCGGCATTAGTCGTGGTGTGGTTCGGCGCGCGCCGAGCGGCGACTCGGCGAGGGCGGCAATCGATGGCGGGCCGGGACGCGCGCCCCGACGCCCAGACCGGCAGACGCCCGGCGACGCCGTCCCTGAACACACGCTCCTTTCAACCGCGCGCTACCCCATCCGTCATCCTTCAATGTTTACTTATCGGACGACGCGAACAGCTGACCGACCGGACCGGTAAGTCACGTGTTATATTCATTCTTCTCCGCGCCCGCCACGACTCGCGATCCCTTTCGCCCCCGACTTCGCTCCAGTGCTATTTGCTGCATTTTGTAAATTTTATATCGGTGCATAGAGAACCTTTCGTTTGTGCATTAGAATCAATAATGCAGGCCCGGTGTTATGTTGGCTAGCGTCGTAAATTACGAATATAATACACCCTTACGCCCTTTCATGTTATTCTATTCAATCCCCCGGCTGACACACACATAGATACTTGGAATTCTTTAGTTATCTTTACGAGTGGTGGTCGAAACTTGTCTTTTGTAATTTATCATTTATGTGCAACAAAGGCCGATGGACAAAAGGCATTTGGCGTCAGTCGTTGCTGTCTTGGTGGATAGGTTGTAAAAAACAAAGAGACGTCTCGCTACCGGTTTGTAGGTTTGCGAAAATAATTTTTGCAAGCCAATCACGTGTTTTCGCAAGTTTCTGTGCTCTCATTGGTGGTGGAGTACAATAGATTGTTTCGCGAGTCTAACGCGGGTTAAAGTTTTAAAACAATTTCGCATTGGATATTTACGATAGCGCATAATTTTATTCCATTTAACTCGGGCACTTGCTATACCGGAATTCATGTACTATCAGTGTTTCCCTTTTCGGTTTGAAGACCCAGGCGTGTTGTAAATCGGTTGCTTTATTTTATAGGTGGTGTTCCCTGAGGAGAGGCGGGGATCCGGCGTGGAGTTGCTTCGCTTGGTGAGCTTTTAAGATATTGAAGGGGCTACGTGTAAACCTTCACATTTAAATAGTGAGCTAGTGGGGTTAACATTTCGGGGTGTAAGAGTCAAATTAATATTAAAGTACAGTCAATCTTAGAATTACTTTTAGACTATTCTTACCATGTTCCACAGCGTTCTTCGAAGCCCAGAAGAGAAGAGAAGAGAGAAGAGTACGCGTCGCCTTCTGTACGTATACTGAATGTATCCTGAGTGCCTCATTCTTTCCGGTATACCTTCAGTATACGTAACAGAAGATGGCACTGGTCGACTGCTGAGAAGACGAAGACATGAAGATTCTTGAAGAACTTACAACAATTTTTTATATTGACATTTCAATTCACATGTGTGTTTTTGTGTGTCACTTTTTTGTATGTTCACAGATCACTTGGGCAGCTGCAAACTATTCCACAATAAAATTGATCTCTTTTTTATAGTATAAAGTCCATTGTTTTGTATAAACAACAGTTTTATAATTGTATGTACAGTAATTTTCATGCACATCACATGTAACCGACATCACGCGATTTGCACGTTATTTTATTTTTGTAACATTAATTAACTATAATTGCAAAAGAATGCAATTAATTGGGTCAATATTATGATAATCTTTGTTTATATCATTCACGTGTCTTAACTTTTATCTAAATATAACCTCTGTTTGTATAACCATTATGCAATAAATGACACTTATAAAAGTTACCTATAAAAATTGTACTTAAATGTCTATTAATTTATATCTTTCTATACAATGTTTTACAGGTCATCTTCACACTTTATCAAAAAATAAATACATCATTGAAACATGTTATGGTTTTATTTCATTATCTATTGCATTCAATTTCAAAATCTAGGTAATATCATTACTTTACCGTAGGTAGGTAGGTACTGTTCTTAAAAAAACGGTAAAATAACAGAATGGCTACTTTTGACTTAGGTAAAAAGCCAAGCAAAAGTTTATAACCCAATTTTTTATTAGTTTAACTAACTATTTAGACAAATTACACACTTAAGCTTGTCATTACCGTATAGGTAAGTAGGTACTATTCTTACAAAAATCTTAAAATAACGAAATGGCTACTTTTGACTTAGGTAAAAGACCAAGCAAAAGTTAATTACCCAATCTCTAATTACTTTAACTATTTGGACAAATTACACACTTAAACAATAAAGTTAAAACCCTATCACAATAACTTAGATTACATTCGCCAATAAGTATGACAACCCCAAGAAAAAATATTTATGTCGTACATAAATGCCAAATACATGCAGTATCATTTCCTCTTCCGTATCTTCAAGGATTATGCTCACAATGAGTAATCATAGCCACATACACAAGCTATGTATATGCAGTAATAGGTTCTTAATCATTTTAATTATTGTATTAGTGACTTGGCATACCTATACGAGTATAACGGATGTACAGTTCCGGGATGTTATGTACTGGCCATAGTCTAGACTTTGTAAGCAGCTGTCTATGAGTGAAAAGCTCGTAGTCATTGGCTGAGCAGTTTTGCCGTTATAGAGGACAGGTAGAAAATTTTCTTTAGGTGATATTATTATTGGTAGGCATGGCGATGGATACTCATAGATATTGCTGGAATATTATAGTGGAAAATGAATTATCTTGTACTAAGATTTTTTATTTTTTATTTTTATTCTCATATCAGCACATAATTATCTCAGCCTATAGGTAAGGTTCCCACTGCTGGGACACAGTAGATGCTAATTGCTGACAATCGATTATTGTTAAATTCCATCATTCATTCATTGATATTGATGCCGATTCCCTTGTTCACAAACTAAACTAAATTTAAGTTCAGTGCATCTTTTTCTTCCTATTTCATTAAGAAAAGGACAGAAGATAAATTTTAGTTTAGTCCTGTCAAATTAATCAGCGCTTGACGTAAATTAACGTAATTTTAGTAGGCAAGTTTTTAATCACGTCTAAACTTCTAAGGAGAAGTGACAGGTGCTGATTAATTTGACAGGACTAAACTAAAATTTATCTTCTGTCCTTTACTTAACGAAATAGAAAGAAAAAGATGCACTGAACTTAAATTTAGTTTAGTTTGTGAACAAGGGAATCGGCACCATTGTTCTAGTTCCATTGTTATATTTTAAACTTTAATGTTAATTACTTTCAATCATTATTTAACTTAATTTGATTCATGATTGCATTTTTATTTTGATTTTATAGTTGTTAATTTATTTGATATTAGTATTATTAACTTGTTCATTTTATCTTATTATTATTTTTATGACTTATAACAAACTATGTAAGTGCTGTGCACACCTTTAAGTGACAAGTTAGCTAAAGTATGTAAGTTATATGATATGCTCTCTGTTAATGTTTTTTGTTAACTAGTCGTTGGAGTTCCATAATAAATAAATAAATAAATGTCACATGTAGCTTTAGAATTTTTGGTTCTTTGACATTCCGGTTTCCTCACGATGCTTTCCTTGATCGTTTTGAATTTAGAACGGAATATTGCCATATCACTTAAACTACTCATTTATTGGTGATTTTAGTACCCATTAAATGAATAACCTACCAATGATGGTAGGTTATTCATTTAATAATTTAGCTGCCTTGTCATACAATAAATCGTGATGATATGACGATAGGAAGCAAGAAAGAATAACATTTTAAGGGGGTTTTCATACGATCCTGCTACGTGGTAAAAGAAAAATGCAAGAAAAATTGTGAAAGGGGTGGTCAACATTGTGGGGAGAAATCTAATATAGAAGTAATTAGGTACCTATTGATTATGAGCAGAGTGTATGACTTTAAAAAAATATCTACTTACCAATCATCGAAGAAATAAATAATTTGTAATTAGTTGCGTATGAGAAACCTGAAATACATAAAGGCTGAAATAGGTAAATAAATTGGTTTTTATATGTGCTGAATTCCTGAAAAAAGGAAAGATTAGGTACCTGAAAACTAAGAGTAGTACCTATTGAACCTTTTTTTACTTAAAAGGGGTGTTTTGTTTAGTAGGTAATTATGTATGTAGGCTTCTACAAACAAGCGCGACTCACGATGCGACACAAAGGCACCGAGTGTCGCGCGACGAGCGGTGCCTTTGTGTCGCAACACGTGTCGCGCCTGTTTGTAGGAGCCTTAAAAAAACTTAGATAACAACGTTTTTTAAATAATGACATAATTGGAATAAGATGGAACATGGAATAGTAGATTGTTATACAAGGGATGAAAGGGACCTATTTAGGCACTAGCGAGGGTGCCAAGTTCGAGTGGTTCGAGATGGTTCGAGGGTTCTGTCAACGGAGATAAACACTCAGATTTTTATTTCGAATATGAGGAAAGTAATAAAAACCTGATTAGTTAAACAAATACATCTGAATCTGATGAACTCGTTTTATACAAAACCTGTACGTAAATAATTAGCGTTCGACAAAACAACTGAAGATCGAATTGCCGCTTTCCCGCCGTTTCTTTTTCTGTGGCATTCTACCACCCAGTATATTTTATCATTGATGATAGTAAATATTAAGGTCAAATGTAATACTTAATAATTTTGTGAAAAGTAAATTATACTCGTAAGTAGGTCATGTTAATTTTTTTTTGATAATATTTCTTAATTACTATTTTACGTACCTACTTTAAAAAATTGTTTGCTTACATAGTTTTTAATTTTTTTGACAGCAGGGTAAATCGTTTCCCAGGGACGAAAGTATTGTTTTCATCCTTCTGATCAGGTAACTTCAAGCGTACCTACCTAATTTCCAAGTATGAGAAATGAAAAAAAAAAAAAAATATCTAAAATAATCAAGGCTTATAGGAAATTATAAAACTCATCGAAGGCATAGGTACGTCTTCGATTGTTACCTCTTTATTTTGAAGATAAACAAGGTAAGAATTATGTTTTATAAAAGGATGACAAAACAAAAAAAAAAAAAAAAAAAAAAAATGTGGCTTCGATTCCCGCACGGAACAAATATTTGTATGATCTACGAGTAGGTAGTTGTTCTGGGTCTGGCCGTTTGTGTATGTGAGTTTAAATGTTTGTAAATGCACCCGCCATACCTACAGGAGAAATTCCTAGTGTGGGGCAAAAAAAAAGTTTTCTTTTGATTACCAAAAAGGATATTTGCTTGTAGTTAAATGAAAAAAATATTAGGTACACCTACCTGGAAACAGAAAATGATTTTCACTCAGCATTATGTACAGAAAGTTTAATAAATAAATAAATGCTACTGGTATTTTGTTATAAGAAGTACAAAAATATACCCAAGTTCTACTTTTCTGATATTTTCTATTAGGTTGACGTCATTAAGCTTAGGTTTAGATACCTGAAAAAATCTACGTGTGGTCACATGTGTGACCTAGGTAACTAACTACGTGGAAAACTGCCTAATACTACATTATCTTACCACGTTAACCCTTCCAATTTCACCAGACTTAGTACATTTTTTACGAGTCGCCAAAAGCGCCATCTATGCAATCAAGGCCGAACTTTTTCGAAACCGTAGAACATAGTAGAGCTTTTATGGTGTAGAGACTTTCAAGATGTCAAGATGTACTTTAGTTTTTTATTTTTTCGTATTTGGTAGGTTGAAGTTTACAAATAAAATAGGTTTGAAAAATTCAATTACTCTACTTAGGTAAAGATTAAGTATCTGTTAATCATTTAATTGCGTACTTTGCAAGTTCTGACGTAAAACAAACTTATTTTATTTTAAATATTCTAGTGTAGTAAGTAGTAATTATTTTTATGCGGACGCGTTAGGAATAAAAACATAATAGTAATGATACACCGATGATATAATGTAGGTAGGTAAACGTGGCAAAATGGACATAAATCTATCTATAAGAATGTGAAAATGAAACTTTATCGATGACATAAAAGTTATATTTAAACAATAATAACATGTCATAAACATAAAGAACAATTTTTTACCAAAAAAAGAAGACACCGCTTGTCATTGTTTAAAGTCCCAAAAAGGATCGAACGCCATAACCTATTGTTTTAGAGGTGAAAGTTTTTAAAAACCCTTCCGCGTTTATAGGTACGAAACCAGGAAGAATGAGAACTGTAACAAAAAAGAGAAAGTTACTCCTAAGGTACGGAAAAAATATAACATTTGTGCAATCGACCAATAGGGGAGCCGAAAATAGAACTTTCTAATTTGTTTTGGAAATTGCCCCAAGTTTTGAGTCATTTGCACGGTAGCTTTGGGAGATGAGATGTGATAAAGTTGTGGTTATTATCATATTTTGCGTTGAAGTGAATCTAGTGTTTATTCTCAGCTAGATCAATATATCTATAGTGGAAAGTTAGTTGGTGAATTTGCAAAAGTTTTCAGTGATGTGAGTTTTTAATGAGTTCATGAGTGGTTTACTAATTGACGTGAATCATGCGTCAAGAATGTCTCTTTAAACCGATATAACAAGGCAATGATGATCGTATGAAGAAATCAGACGACGAATTTACTACATCCTACAATAAGAATATCCTATCTAGCTACAAGTGAGTATAATACAATCATGGACCTAACCGAAAAACCTATTGTATTGTAAATTAGGTACGAGATATTTGCTCTAAGATCGCGTATTTGATATAGGTAATATGTATACAATCCATAGTTTGATGTAGGTCAGATCGGTTCAATATACTTATATCATTTACATTCTTGTTCGACCGAAGCTTTCCAACAAGACCGGGCTCACTTAACCGACAGCGCAGGGAACGTTTATGCTAACCCTACGAACACTGGCATCCAGCCATCGCCGTGCGAATACGACGATCGTCCAAATCCGGACCCAGCATCTGACTACTTAAAGAGTAAGCGAGATGACTGTAACTTTGATTGTGCGACTGCGAGTTCCCGGTATCGAGCGGCCCGTTGTCATGGCAACAGACAATGGTTTTTGGGTGCATAATATTTTAGGCTGCGTCAGGGTGCGGGTTGGGGAGCGCGCGGGGAGGGGGTAGGTCGAGAGCGGCAGCCATCTTTAAAATTATATTTCCAGTTTGGACGAACTCCTTCGATTCCAGCCCTACTTTTTCTCTATATAGAAGCGTGGTGGTGTAGGATATGCAGAATTGGGTTATACCTCGAGAGTTTTCATTGTGTGAATTCGTATAAAAGCAAATTCCTGATAAAGTAAACGATTTAAAGTAGGTACATTGTTTAACAAAATTATATTAATTGTTATTACTTTTAATTAACTTTTAACCAGTATTATATTATGCAGGTATTTGAATTGAATGGAGTAGGTATACTCCACGATTAAAATCGTTGTCGAATTAACATGGACTTAAAATAAAAATTGTTTAATTAATTAACTACCACATTAAAATACATATCTGCAATTAAAATTTTATTACTATTATTAACAAAATTCATATTTTAAGTAGAGAAAAAATGTAGATCATTTTTCTCACGCTTCTTTTATTGGGTGTATTTTTATTCAGGTTCAATATATTTTATCTGCAATGTTCCGCTATACGCGCTCAATACGCTAAGAGGCTGACGTCGTCTGCGGCTCGGATTCCCGTCGTAAAGCCTCCGATTAATGTCCCTCCTCCGTCGGAGCCTCCCGCCACGATTAAGCGATATTCTCTACCTGCCCTTCAGTATTTCAGACGAAAAATGTTAGGTAGGTAGATATGCTACATACTTTAACAGACATTTAGGGATAAAGATTTCTGTAATAGTGTGTTCGCGAAATTAGGTTCTTAATTAAGAACATTTCTGGTGAATGATTTTATTATTTGAACTTGAAATGTGAGGAATTGTGAGTGCTCAAATATTCCGACAAAAAGTAGTTTTTTAAAGTATGTGGTTAATAAGAAAGGTTTTATAATTAAATACCTTTATACTAAAATACTCCATTAGGTCAGAATGATGATTTTAAAACCATCGCTGTAGCTCCATACCTAAAACAAACAGAAACAAAAATAAATTATCTAAACATTGTCATCACAGCCTATCTATGGTCTTTTAGTGTCCATTTTAAAATATTCCATATCTGTCATCAACCCTTTTACAAACACTGTGTGAAAGTACTTGTGAGTTCCGTCCAATTTAAACATATTACATAGCACATTTAAGGGTATCTCGCATAGATAACATGTCGTAAAATAAAAGAATGAGTCGTAGGGAAATGCAGGGAGCGGCTGCAGCGAGAGGGCTGAGTAAAGCGAGCGACACACTGACGGAAAGACGTCAATACCTGGGCAGAACGAAGTGTAAATCCTAATACCTAGTACTCGTGCCAAATCTCTCTAGCATAGCCTGTATTCATATTATGTTTGGCAAGGCATCTCCTTATTATCTCGTTTTCGTATATCAGCTGACTGTGGCGCAGCACTAAGATGTCTAGACGAGGGTTCTTGGTTCGATGTCCGGACAAAAGGTCATCGCGAAATTGAAAAGAAAATACCCTTGAAATGCCACGACATTTTGATTTCTTTGGCGGGCAAAGTGTAATTGAAGGCCTAAACGTTATTGCTTATTTGTGTGGTGATTTAGAGCTATCTTTTATTTATTGATGTGAGAACGTATTTATCTTGAAAATTTCGAAATTGAATTGCTTTATTTAGGGGTTAAAGCCACTTCAAACGACTTTAGAATAGAATTTGGCTGTTTTCTCCCTTCAATTCTCCGTGGAGCGATATTGGAGCTTGAAAACATCACTTGTTCAAGTGAGTAGGTAGGTGCGTACAAGTCTATAGTAGGTATGCATCCCGATAGTGCAGTAGAATAACCTGTTCCATGCATCGTCGAGCGATAGGTAGGTACAGGTATTCGTGTCTATATGAATACCTACGTGAATAGATAAAGTAATGGTTTTAAAATTTGGTTGACGAAAACATAAAATGTGTTTGATAGAGTGCATAACTCTCAGGAAGCTTTTGTTTGAGTAAATAATTTGATGATTTAGAAGTACTTACCTACATACATTACAAAAGCAATAAACAAACTTACATAGGTACACATAGCACAGCAGCATGCTGAGTGGAAGCCTTCTTGTCACAGTCATGACGTTCAGCTGCTATTTCGGTTTTGTGCTCGTGATTAAGCTGCTTTCAGACTACGCTATAATATAATAGCCTAAAGTATATAGCTCATAGCAAAACAATATCGCGTACCATACATTGTTATGGACACGTTCACACTGTACTGTACTATATATTATTGGACTGTATGGTGCACCATATTGTTGTGCTATGAGCTATATATTATATGCTATTATATTATAGCGTAGTCTGAAAGCAGCTTGATAATGTAGATCTATTTAGTTTTTTTTTTTTTTTGGTGAAAACTGCACCTATTTTCTTTTCTTTCTACTTGTGCAATTTTTTTTTAATAGCGGTCTTTTTTACACACTTACCTGCATATATGTTTATACGAGTAAGTACGGTCGGCTTAGTCAATTATAAACACCGATATGACAATCCTATTCAAAGAAGTACCAACGCAAGTTCAAAGCCATGGTGATTTTACTGCGTATTATTGAATAGATACCGCATACGAATCCGTATCGGTTTTATTACTTTTTAATTCACAATTAATTCAATTTTTAGGTATAAAATTTTAATAGTGTACTATTTGAATTTATAATAGAAGAGAAGCGACGTTTTTGCTCTATAAACGGTCCTTAGTACTTTGAAGCTTACGAATTACTGGTAATTTTCATTCCTGGGATCTTAGTCCTATTTAAAAGGACCAGAGGACTGGAAGACTTTGACCTTTGACCTTCGCTGAAGGCCAAAGTAAGGGTACCTACATAATCTTTACTTAGAACAGAACTGTAGTAGGTAATAGAGAGGGTTGGATCTCGCATCGTAAAGATACATTCTTGTACCTATTAGGATTTGTCCGAAAAAGATCCAGTTTTTTTTCTTTTGTTTCTGTAGGTACGGAGTGAAGATAGCTTATCATTTTCTATGAAACATTTATTCCTACTTTTTAAATACGAATAAACAATAACTCAATTTTAGAAGCCCTTTGATTCTTTTCCCTCCTTTTTTACCCAACTGCTCCAGAAGGAATTACCCTCCTTCTGGAGCAGTCGGGTAAAAAGGGTGTTTTTCGAGAGTATGTATGTATGTATGTATGTCTATTTCTTTGGAATGCTCTGTAGCTTAAACGGCTCATGGATTTGAACATATGAGGTGTCGTTAGATTCATCTTAATTGTAGGAGTGATATAGGCTATACAATATTTATATATTCCACCTGCAAACACAAATAAGGGAGGGGAAAGTGTTTAAAAAAAATAATTACAGCAATATTGGTATCAAATTAAAAAAAATATATGTATAAATATATTCATAAGCTAAAAAGCTTGAAAAAAACAAATTATTAAAAAAAATATTACAAAAAACCCGACTGCAAAAACACATAACTGAAAAAAGAAAAACAAGATTATAATCTATAGAATTTTAGTATCGCAGGCGGGGACAAACAAAAGTTACACTATATTCCGGTTATTGGTTTGGCTGCCTGCAATACCAAAATTCTACAGATTATAATGCTTGTTTAATTCTTTTTCAATTGTGTGTTTTTGCAGTCGGGTTTCTTGTTTTTCTTTTTTCAGTTATTTGTTTTTGCAGTCGGGTTTTTCGTTTTTTTAAATAATTTGTCTAAGTATATACTTGTACACATATTATTATTACTATTTTATGAGTTTTTAAATAGGTATATAATGTATCCTGAATATTAAAGTCACACTTGTACCTAACTTATTATAAAAATTTAGTAAATTTAATTCAACCTGCAATAGCACATACATTGTACAGTTTTCTCAGCCCGCCCAGTAAGCAAAACTATCTCGGTCGTAAAATTATACATTTAAAGTTCTAAAGGGAATGGGTTATCTCGACCTAAGTGTTAAGACGAGGCTCACAGCCTGCAAAATATACCAGTATGATAAGACTATGAGGCTCAGATAAAGCAGAGTCTGAGTATTTGCACTCAAAACATTTCCCTATGTAAATACGATAAAAAAATCAATGTAGATAAGTAATTTATTCAGAGTGGGCCCGACTGGTCTATACGACCCCGGCTTGGAAAATATGTTCCGGATAATACCATTCTTAGGGATCAGTTTGGGACACCTGATACCCACACCGCCACCTTTTTCGGGGGACGTCAAGGGATTTTCTTAAATTTATAATACCACCAATATTAAACCAATAGATTTCCTTGCACCGCCGGAATGGTTCCGTCCCCTTCAAGATGGAAGTGTCCCCAAAATCCCTAATTAAATTATTCTATTTTATTACTGCCGGCTGTACTTCACTAATGATAATGAATAACAAAAACCATTTATATAAAATATACATCCCATAGAATTATCTTTAAAAAATTCGATGGCTTCTCGTAAATTACGCACTTTGATCTTCTACGAGACCGGAAAACAAAAGCCGCGCGTATGATATGGTAGTAGATGGGTATAAATATGCGACACTTAGACAAAACAAAATCTGTGCCAATATTTAGGGGTTAACTGTTTGGCTAGAACTTTTAAAATAGTTAATAGGTACTTTAGAATGGTTTATTTATTTATTTTATTAGGTTCACCAACAATTGAATACACTGAAACAAACACATAATACATTTTAAAGTAAAATAACAGTGCATCAATTACATAAAGGTAAACACCACATACATAAAACAATGAATCATAGAAATAAGCTAACTTACTTAGTAATAAGCGCAAATATTAAAAAAAAAAACAAAAATATTTCTGAAATTCTGATTGAAAAAGCGGTAAAAGTAAAATTGAATAATCTTTGACATTATAAAATTGATAAGAATTGGTTACAAAATATTTAAATAATTGGTAATAATAGAAAAAAAATAATTAAAAGTTGAAAATAGTTGATATATTAAATTAAACATTTATAACATTAAGTAAATTCATAAAAAAAATATTAACATCGGCAAGTACATAGAGATGAAAATTAATGTAAGTGAAAATAGGATTAAATATGATCAACAAAAATTTAAAATAATTTTTTTTTTTACTGATTTTTGTTATTTTAAATTTATTACAATATTATTTTTGCACTTTAATTACCTAATTTATTGTTATTCTAAGAGAATGTTTTAATTGATTCTAATATTCTTAACATTTGCACGTCACATCATGTGGCAAACATGCCTGTACCTACCTACCTAATAATGTTGTTGCCATCTTGCATGCATGTATTTTCCTGTATGTATGACACATGTTTAAGCAAATAAATATTATCTTATCTTATCTTGATAAAATTGGTAAAAATAAATTTAAAAAAAGTTAAAATTTATAAACTCATAACAGTTGTAAGTTGAGATTAAGGATTGCTCGGTAAATGATAGCAAAAGAGTCAAAACTCCATAATCAGTAGATTATTTTTATTTTGGCTCGTGAAATACAGGTACTCTAACCTAGCTCTGGAGCCAGGGCTTTAGGTTTTCTGTAACCTGTAAGGCAATAAAAATAATTTATTATTCTTATAATTATTATTATAAAAATCTTGAATGAAAAAAAATATATAGCACTGCCTACACCAGGCGTAGGACCCTACCTAATTACTTAACCAAAAGAGAGATTTCAAAACATTACTTACTGCTTTTAAAAATGCGGACTAAAAGATCAAGTCTCCCCGGAACAAACATAACAAAGAACCAGCTTATCCTTGACATTTAACACCTGTTTTCCTCCAATTCCGCAATAACATCAGTACGCCTTAACTTAATAAGCACGGTTCTGTACCCCTAAGCCGACATTCTCTAATTATGGTAATTTCAAAATAAAGTTATGCCACCACACTTGTAAGGGATGATCCCTGTCCGTCCGTGTTAGGGTACTTCTGCCCAGTCGTCCCATTTCCCGTATGTTGCTTACAAACAAATTATTTCTAAGGGTAAGTCGCTGTTTGTACGTGTTTCTGTTTGTCGTTTAAAATGAATTTTAAGGAATTGTTTCAGTAATTGGGTTGATGGTTTGTTTGGTGTTTTCGGTAGGCATAAATTAATTTTGAGGGTTTTTGATGTTAAAGAAATGAGGTGTTTTACAAATTATGATAGGTAAGTACTCTTTATGGAAACTTTATCTAGAGAGGAGTTTTTGTATAAGATAATATTGGTATCTAGGCATAATTAATATTTGTGAAAAATAGGCATCAATGAGACAAAATAAGAGCCCTGTTTCATGATATTTTTTATGTTAGGTACCTATGTCTTTTTATTTCCAAATCGACTTTAAAAAATGCTACTAATACTACGATAAAACATAAACGTAGGTAAATATAATTTTATTAAGTACAAATCTCATCTTCTCTCTACACTAAAGAATAATAAAATATTACCAATATAGCACCTGTAAAACCCATAGTATTGACACAAATAATCATAATTCAGGGATTAATAATGAATAAATACAACCTATAGGTGTGTCCAAACGATTAATTCCGCCAATAACTTGCTTGTAACACGCAATTACGAATAAATAAATATCTAAATAAACACATAAATAATAGCATTTCATTAGCATTATCAGTAATAAGCTTAATTTATTGTAACGACTTTAGACTAGACTAGACTTAGCTAAAGGTTCTTGCATTAAATTTTCTTGCACTAACTGTCATAAACTATAATAGGTATGAAGCTACTGCCATTTACCGGGTATCGATTCTTTATACGTACTCATACCGACTCTTATCTACTGTAGAAAATTTGGTCCTTATTATATTGGTAGGACCAAATTCTCCCTGCCTCTCCTCAGGCGTTTAATTTCGCTCCCAGCTTTTTGGGAAGATAAAATCAGTTGCTATCTTTATCTTAGTTTAACATGTATACATTACATAACATAACATCACCCCTGTAATCCTCGAAAGGTTAGGCAGAGATACATCTTAGTACACCAATATTTCGCCAGTTATGTCTATAGGACATAGACATAGGCATAATATGTGAGTAGGTTTTATAAGTTTGAGGTTTTTCAAGGTTTACTAGATTCTGTCTTGCTATATACAGGGTTATTGGTATAATTCTCTAACAATCTCTCAGGACAGTACGAGTATTACTAACATCATAAACAACGACTTTTGTTCAATTACTTTTAATAATTCATCAGTAGATTCATAATCCATGCCGTCATGTTCGTGAACGGGCGCCGTCAGTTGGGACTGGTCATCTCTTAGCTGCCTTGGCTTATTTAAATTTATTTATTTTTGAATTGTTTTTTTTTTTTTTTTTGTTTCTATTTGTTGTAGTACCTACTCTGGACGCTTTGAACCTATACGTTTCTATTTTTTATTTTTACATCGTTCGCACATTTAGTTATAAATTCAACATTATAGATGTAACTAATATTTTTGTAACAATTTAATTTAAAAGAGTGTCCATGGAGTTTCTTGCCCGTTCTTCTCCATAGGTACTTACTACGCTTTGGAATGGGCGTGTAGCTTCAAAAGTGCCTGTAAATGGTTTAATTGAAATAAATGATTTGAGTTTGAGATTGAGTTTTGAGTCAGACTTTCATACAAAAATAAAAATATTTAAATTCAACGCTCTAAATTTGTTTATGTTAGTAATACAGTCCTGCAAGATTGTTAATATTTTACCAGTAACCCTGTATATACCCAGTGATGACCTATGGCACTGAAACGTGGTCGCTCACAATGGGCCTTATTAGAAGGCTAAAAGTCACCCAAAGGGCAATGGAGAGGGCTATGCTTGGAGTTTCCCTACGTGATCGAATCAGAAATGAAGAGATCCGCAGGAGAATCAAGGTAACCGACATAGCTCGAAGAATTGCCAAAATTAAGTGGAAATGGGCAGGACACATCGCTCGCAGAACAGATGGCCGTTGGGGCCGAAAGGTTCTGGAGTGGCGACCGCGTACCGGAAGACGTAGCGTAGGAAGGCCTCCCACAAGGTGGACTGATGACATTGTGAAAGCCGTAGGAATCCGCTGGATGCGGGAAGCACGGAACCGGTTGAGGTGGCGGTGCTTGGGGGTGGCCTATGTCCAGCAGTGGATGTCTTTCGGCTGAAATGATGAACCCTGTATACCTACTTTGTATATCTAGGTATTTATTATCAAATATGTAAAAGCTTTTTTGTTACAAAATTATGCCGAAACGTCTAAACGAATTTGGATAAAATTGAGCAGAGAGGTAGGTAGAGTAGATTAGAATAATAATAATAAATACTGGTTGCTAATTTAATTGTATAATTTATAATTTTTATGATATTAATTTTATTTTCTGTGACTAATATACTTTAACTCACACACTGACATAGGTTATAAAATATTAGGGAAATCATCTACTTTTACAATTTTTGTAAACATGTGAGCACCATGTAGGTATCTCTCGCATAATTAATTTGTCTGTCATTGCTTCACTTTTCATTGTTTTTACCTATTGTGGTATAGTATTTTTTTTCTAGGTAAGTGCATCGTCTTCACATATAATTAATAATTAATGTATAAAAAATATTGTTAACATTTTAAAAGAATAAGTATGGAGTTTCTTGCCCATTCTTCTCCATACCTAACTACCTTTTGGAAGGGGCAACTAGAATCAATTCATTATTTTGTAAATTTTGACGTTCAAAAGTGCCTTTTATGTGCCTATTTGAAATAAATGATTTGACTTTGACTTTAAAGAAATAGCCTTTAACAAAATGTGGATGAAATTGCGGTCAAAACATAATTCAAATAAAATGGTAAGATATTATAGTCCTACAAATAGCGACAGCCACCTGATGTCCAACAGCTATATGCAGGTAGGGAGGTAGATGTAGCTGTCCACCTACCTAATATGATCCGATAGTACCCCGTTACTACACTCATGGGAAAAAACGGGGTGGCCCATCCTTGGAAGGGGAATACGAGATGAAAACGTTGGACGTTGTAGGTAAAAAAATTTGAACCAAAACACACTTCCATTGATTTCATGTAACCATTTAGAATGGGTTTTCTCTTTTCTTAATAAGTATGAAAACTTTTTTAGAACGAACCTTTTTAAGTCACATATTTAGAGCTCATCGTGAAAGAGTTTTTCTGGATTTTTTAGTTCGTGCTTTGTCCATTTTAACCCGTAGACAGAAAAACAGCTTTCACATTTCAAGGCGTTTTTTTTCTTGGTGCACATATCGACATTTGTTTGTAGGTAGGTAGGTACTGAGTCACGACAAAAACTACACAAGCGCACCCAACCTTTATTTGTATTCGATCTGAAAATGCTGAACGAATCTAAATTTTTATCTGTATCTCGTAGATTCGGATAACTTATATACCTAGGCAATATTCTGAAAGAAGACTTTTCTTATATTCTGCAAGCAGGTGCCTATCTGTAAAAAACGTATAAGAAATTCGTATTTTTCTTTGCGAGCTTCCCTTGGGAAGTCTGAATTCAAGGGGCGAAGCGCTGCTGTCAAATATGAATAATGAAAATCGTGTAGTTACCTACCAATACTCTTAGCCCTTTCAATACTTTTTTACCCACATACTTATCTACCTACCTACATTAAATATAAATGAATTCAGTACCTTTAACTTCTGCAGTTCCTGTACTTTTGGCTTTTAAAATGCAATACCTACTTAAGTATTTTCTGCGAATCGCGTGTGCATTAAAATATGTTTCATATATCAAGGCAATTATGTATTATAGCCACTTAGAAACGCAAAACCCACAAAACGCAAGGGAGCCATTAACAGTTAATTTATTTTACCATTAATCTACCTATAACATTAGTACCTACCTACGTTGATCTGAATTGCATACATTCACCCGTTATGCAGTACAAAGCTGGTATTCTGTTCAATCAAATTGGTTAATTATGATTAAAAACACGTGAACGAACAGAACCAACTCATCAAATATTTAATTCAGCTTGAATTACCTTCCAAAAATTACAAACACTTACAGTGTGAACATGTAGGTAGGTAGAAAATTAATTTATTTTAACCGCGAACTTAAGTATGTGCGTAGAATACACGGATTTCTCGTATAAATCCGATGCTAACACGAGGTATTTCTTTTAAAATTGGAGCGTAAATCGTACTTCGCTTTAATAAATTGGTCAAGAACACCAATTCCTGCCTTCAGTGTTGAAAACTTTGTTAGCGTGCCTTTGAAACGCTGAGACAGATATTGTTATGAATTCATCTTAACATCAAATTATTCGAAATACTCCAAAGAAAATTTGTCATTCGGCGCCGTTTTAAAAATGGAAAAGTGTGGAAACTGAATTGGATTCCGCATACGTATACGTGTGTTGTGTATGAAAGCTAGCATTCAACAGTACGAAACATGTGTGTATAGGATAGTCGGACGTAGGTCTGGAGACTGTCTCATTCAAAATATAGCGGGGGAGCGCGAGCCGAATATGAAACAGGGTAGCGTTAGAAAATAAACATGTTGCCTCTCACGTTCTGTTTAGAAATAAACTTTTAATCTTATCATTTGCGCAGATTGCTGCGAAATTTGATATTACGCGAATGTATTGACGTAAATAAGCGTCAATGCAACTTTTGTTTATTTTCCATAAAACATTTTTCACTACAATGTAAAATGCATATTAGCTAAAGCGGTTACAGAAAATTTAATTAGGCGTATATCTACCTGATGATGCGATATGTTAAACTATTCATACCTATATTTATATTTATAGTGATAATATGCCCTTTAAAATCCGCCTCGCAATACGGCGGTATGAAATAAGGCAATGAATATTAAATTAAATGTCACACGTTGCAGACGGTGTTTGTGAAAGGGCAGACGTGTTCGATATTCTGTCGTTGGGAACGCCTCATGTCGGTGCAGTTGCCCGTCGACGCCACGAAAATGGCCGACATTGTTTGTATTTTACGTAGTTTTAGGTGAGCACTTAAGATATTTCGTAGCCATCACGCCGTAAGTTTCAAAAGGGCTTTAGCCTTTTTTGTTTTTTATACAAAATTGACGAAATTATATTTTTATACGAAACGATGTCGCAAGAAAATTCCGAGTATAAAACTGCTGCAGCGTAGCGCACGCATGTAAAATACTGTATTATTTTTATCACATATATTTGCCATATTTCCATTCGTAATAAAATGGCTGAATTATCTGTTTACAGAATCGTGACAAACAGTGGTTTAAACAGGGGAATTGTTTACAAAAACTTGAATGTTAAAATAAGTTTGGACGCCTACGTATAGTTTGAGGTTGAATAACAGTGCTACGTGGGTTGAATTACGTGAATTATGTGCTTACATTTTACATAAGGTTTTTTGTCATGTAGACTAGATATCCTCTATAAACATTGATTATTCCTTTATGTTTATTGAAATACATCTACATGGGTAAGTATCTAACCTACACCTTTTCTGTTTTGTAACAAACTCGGGAACATTAACTTGATTTATTAAAAGTTTAATGAACACTCTTTCTATGCCGATTTAAAAAATATTTACCACTTCACCTTTTTAAATTGGGGTTGTAATAATGTTCATTAGTTACAGACTGTTAGCCTCACCGTTAGACTTATCATCATTATTATGAAATATAACCATGTTATTTTAAATGTGAAACTCTTTGCATTACAAGATAGGTATCTTGTAACTCTCCCCTAAAGTTTCCGATGATTCTAAAGTTTTCTCATGCTCTGCTGGCTCTGGCTGGTGGATTAGTGATCGAATAAATGATTCTATAGTGTTATTCATTTGTAGCTGGTTGCTGCTGATATAATCTCTATAATGCTGCTTTTACAAAATCCTTTGAACGATCGAAGAAATCTATTTATAAGCCGGACCACACTGTGGTTAGGCAATCTTATTGTGTAAACCAGGACACATTTTTGTATAGGTATGACTATCTAAAATATATTGGCACTTTTCGCAAAAAAATATCAATGTTTTTTCAGTAGGATTTTTTTTTGTAGGCAGTACAATACACTCTGCGATGGGTGGTACAGATAACAACTATCAACACAAATTGTAACCCCTTGTTCCATTCACCAAATTGGGTGCATTTCTACGCGACATTTTAACACGATACCATTGTAAACAGCCAGCCCCATTGTGTTAGCATGTGTTTTGCCATTTTGTTCCACGACTGTAAAATAAAGAGCAAATAACCCTGTTACTAAAACACATATGGAAGGAAAACAAAACACCTAATAATTTTCGTCAAGATTTACTACAAATTCCTTCTGAAAATCTCATTTGCATAACTTTATTGTAGAAGAAAACGATAAAATGTCATCTGTTAAGCGAAGATTCTCTTTCATATTACATTAATGTCCAAATAGCCCACAAAAGTCGTAAAACTTACACATGGCACAGAATATGAACGGATTGACGAATTATAAATACTCAGCTGACAAAGTCAAGGCTCGTAGGCTCAGTATTATCAGCAGCGAGGGTGGCGATGAACATATCACCTACACCAACGATAAAAATTAAACTTTATTGACGATAAAATAAAGTTTAATTTACGATGTGATGTTGTTACAGTTAAGTTTTTTATAACTGGACGCGTGTTAGTAAGTAGCCAGTCCGCAGCACGGGCTGATGACAGCGCAACCACAACAATCGGTACGAAGAATAATCGCTACACGTTTTATAGGTCGTAATTGTTGTCATAAAATGGTAACAAAAGTTGTTTTTACGTTCGGCACGAGAGGCGTGTTTATCATCCCGTAGTAACGATACAGAATTACTCAATGATTATGGTGGGAAACCAACGCTTTTATGGCATTTTAATTGTTTTACTCGATTTTTAGGGGTTTCTCACGCGACTATTTGTGGCAGATCAAGTTGCGGAACTTTATCCGTACTATTTTTTTTGCCGATTATTTTAATGTAAGCTATAAAGTTTCAGTGAATGGTCATCTTAACATCGAGAAATACGAAACGTTCCATAAGCTCGCGTAGCGACCGTAAATGGGTAGATGCCTACCAAATTATGTTATTGAGGAAAATTAACCAATGCATTTTAATTTAACTTACCATATATATGTGCCGTACATATAGAGGAAATGATACCCAGAGCGGATGGAGGGAATATATTAAAATATTTAATTAGGGTTCGAGTGAAACTGGCTTCGCGGGATGTCCCATCTGTTCGGGGATTTAACAATGCAGCATTTCTTTGAAGGAATCGCGGCTCGCATAAAATCATTCTATTCAAAATTCAGATATTGTATGTTCCGCGTAATTCTCGACAACGATTACTAGTATAAAGTTTAATAATGAATTCGATTCGAGCGTGACTTCAAAAGATAATGGGCTCGTACGTGCAGGGAACGAGCGAGACGGGCGTTGCTTATGTAGGCAACAAGCTCCATGTTTATTTAGTAACACATGGTAAGGGATATTTTCCGATTTGTAGGCGTAGTTCGACGTCCGTCCTCGGGCGCCAACTGACTCACCGACTACGGCCGATTGTTCGACACTAAACGTCGATGGAATCGGTAACTCAAGCATTTTACGGCCGACTTAAATAATATATGGGGCGTTGCGTAATTTTCCTTTAGTTTCGCCTTATGCGAATGTTAGTGCAAATATTGGCTTTGGGCGTGGTCTCGAACACGATATCCAATATTGTTATAGTTGAACATCCGTAAATAAAAATAGTGGTAAAGGCAGGCGCCACCAAAGTTAACGTTCGCTCTCATTAAACGAGTGTTGTACGACACTGACCGTAAATATTTTTGCTCGTTAATCCGGAGACTGGTCGGACGCGATTTGGCATTTTTTTACACTATAAACAATTCCAAGCGCTCGTTAACAAGAAAGATGAGCTCTAACACTTCAGTTTATGGACAGTAAAATCGTCGGCACGCGTGTATTTGCACGACATTTGCTACTTGATAAATTCAGTTTAACCGTAGTTAAGCTGGGCGGAAGAAATCAGTGATCGTGATCGCTGGGCCCTAGAAATAAATTGCCACCTTAAACAGGTGGCGGCAGAAATTAGAAAGCTTACGATGAATGTGGTTTTTAACTTGCTTTAATTAGATTTAAGTATGAAATGTAGTTGTAGAGATTGTGCTGCATGCTGTTTTCTCACCTAACTTATAATTTAATACATGTTATTAAACTATAATGAATATTTTTTTAATGAAATGTATTTAGAAATAACATGGTCTAAATTCCGATTGATTGTGTAAAATATGCGAGGTTAAAGACCGTTTGGGAGCACGTTGTAGCGAGGCTGAGTGTAACAATCCTATCGATGCATTCATGTCAGTGACCGCACGGCGGAGCACTCCGCTCGAATACATTTTCATTTAGTCATATTTCACTGAATCCATTTACGAAACTCTGATAAAAATCGTAGGTACATAAATGTCATTTATGATTTCTGAAATTCGTAAATTCAGCCTCTTTTAATTCATTCTCAACTATTTTATTTCATATCTTCGCTACGCAATCTTATTTTGAGTCTAATTTCATTAGAATCCGTCTGACAGTTACGAGCATCGGAGACTTTAATTGTAGGCCCAGTTATTTTTCATTAAAATCTACTTAAATGGGAATGAAATCGTTTGCGTAGAACGTTTAAAATATCTCTACAGGACGAAGCGGAAGATTTCTAACCCACGCTTTTTAAAAATAGAACGAGAGTTTGCTCATGCACTTGCATTTAAATAACAAAATCGATTCTCCACGATCACCAGATCCACTCTACTAGCCTATTTCCGAAAACTTCTCGTATCTATGCAGCGAATCGAGTTTTTCTATCGAATATAATATCCGTGTGTGTATATCAAATATATCGAGAACTAACATCGGAGCGGCGAGCAGGTAGGGAGTCAGATAGCTTGGTTTATAAATAGGTAAAGAGCGTAAATAGAAGCGGTTGTATCGGCTTTGAGCCGCTACCAATCGATACGTGATATCGTTGCGATATTACGTCATAAATCCTTCCGTTTTCCACCCGAAAATAAACCTTAGGAGTGAAAAACTAAGGTACATTTTCCACTGAAGATTTTCCTCGTATTTGCTTCATACCTATACATGTTATAGATGGAAATACACATGACTATAGATATGTGTGTGGATGGATAGTTAAAAGTTAAATACCAACATGTTTTCATGTTGTTGGATCTTTTCTTAATCAAACTAATGAAAATTGCCAGGTTTAAGAGTCAGTAAGTAATTTCTTTAGTTATAGTGCATTCTTTATTGGGTTTAATGGAAGATGGAGGTACTTTTGTTTGTAACCAAATTAACTGCTATATCGCTAATGTATGATTTTGATAGAGCGTTAATTTTTGTTGCCTAATAACGTGAAGCCACTGGAAATTAAATAAATAAAAAAGTGTAGAAATATAACAGTTACACTGATCCCTTAGACATCAGAGTAAGTTTACCAGAGTAAGTTTCAAATTGAAATTTCCCGGAATATTCATTCACAGCTGTCAGAGCTAGGTCCTTCGTAATGACATAATAAAAGACACGGACTAAATCTTATCCCGTTATATCTGTTTGATATCGTCGGCAGAGGAAATGAACAATATGTTGGCAATCTTTACTTTCCTTCTTTGTATTACGTACCTACTGAATGTTTGCGCTCAGTGAGGCGAGGGCTGTTGATACGTCTAAACGACGTAGTTCCGGACAAATAAACCTACAAATTTACCTTATACAGGTAAGCCTTGCCAACTCATTTTCCTTGGAGGCATTGGAGGCATTAGGTTTTATCTCCCCTTTTCATGTACCTAATTTAAGCTTTGTAATTGGATTTGTTGATCAACAAGTTGACTGTCCAAGCAAAATTTACTACGTACCACGAGACGTCCGGATAATTTTTTCTGATTTTTTTTCTCGATTTAGGTATTTTTTTTGTTTTTTTTTTTTTGTGGTTTAGTTTCCTTGTTCCCTTGTCTATACGTCTGCCAAAATATTTTTTTTGTTCAAACGTCCAACTCACAAAAGCCGATGTAATTTGTTTACCTAATGCATTACATGTAATGCACGAACGTCATGGCTGAGTCAGAAATGCATTACATATAATGCACGGACAGTCAGCGTGTTAACACGGAATTCACTTTAGAAGGTATCTAAGTATAGGTTTTCTCGGTCCGGTCGAAGTGGCGGTGCTTGGGGTAGGCCTATGTCCAGCAATAGACGTCTTTTGGTTTTCTTTAATGTGTTATAATATTTTTTAAATAAGACTTCTTCTCATTTCTTATTTGTTTTGAACACAAATAAAACATTTCGTGACGTCATTATCCCATTGACGCAATGAAATTAATTATAAAATGACAGCTCATGGCTATACACTTATACAGGCTTCCTAATCTTCAAAGTCCTTTCTAACAAGCCACAAAAATATACGATGCTAATAAAAATCGATAGAAAAAAATATTAGTTTCTATAGTTTCAGAATAAATTAGGTTTCAATGCGTACCTATACCTACTTTAGTTAGGTAGGTAGGTACGTGTTCAGTTGAAATACCACTGCCTAGAATCCGGGGTCGTTACGACCAAACTTTGAACGAACGGGTACCGTCTCTTAAATAAAATCTTAAAACTTTTATCTTATACTTTGATAACGCACCTATTCCCGGGCGGAACTTCTATTACATTTGCCATTTCATGACGCTTTGTGAGAAAAATGTAAAAAGATTCAAGGAGATCCGATAGCGAAGTTTGTCTTTTCAATATAAAATAGGAGTACTGGGTACCCTGCCTTTTATTCTTTTGACATAATCTAAAAGTTTTGATACACATAAGATAAGTATCTATAGCTCGTAAAACTAGATTGTGTCATTTAATAATGCAATTAAGCCACCATTATGCACATACATTATCTTTATCATTGACATAGATAAATTGATAAATAAATACGTCAATTTAGAATATATAACTCTAAATAAATGATAATATCTCAAGCTTAGTATCTAACACTTAAAGTAGCATAAATATCGCCAAGCGCCTAATATTTTCATGCCATATTGTTTTTGACCACATCCGAGGGATTTTTTTACTGCTCAGCTAAAAGTTTCCACTATAATATTAATTAACTAAACGGCGCGGTATCAGAAGTACCAATTCGATTCGATACCATGTGGAAAAAAATGTGCACGGGAATTACAATTCTTTTACGATCGAATTTTATAGCATTTTTATGTTTTTCCAATTGCTTTCGGTTGACAATCCGATCCGTGTAAATTCTAGCAAAATATGTGTGTGAAGAATCCAAAGCTATTAAAATGCAAATTGGGAGTTAAATTTACTATATTATTATGTATAATAATGATGACCGTAGGCTTTGACCGCATGAGGTAATTGATATACCATGACCACGCTTTAATCCGTTCATAAGCATTGCTGTATACGACTTTGAGTACTTAGGATTGAAAGGAATGTAACTTCAGGATACTTTACAATAATTAAGGCTAAAATAATTGTATAAATAGAAGTATTAAATAAAACTAATAATAATCAACTGAAAAGCGAATTCTATAGCATGTTGTTCGAAGCTAATGCATGAATAGTTTAGTGTAGTCTTGTGAAGAGTCCAAAATAAACACTAAATTCTGCTTTGTATTCATAAACAAAGCTACATCCGCGATAATCGCAAGGAAATCAGTCATAATGACAGAGAAAATATGAGCGTTTCCTTATTGAAGATTACGGCAGCAAAAATGTAGATAAGGCTCACAGAGTTTAGGTATTCGAGGAACAATGTCCCGACGAAGGGAGGGATTCAGGCGAAATTAAATCATTAGAAACATCTGCGTTCTTGGAGCTAAGTGCCCAAACGGTGCCAATAGGTGCGCACGGATTATATAGCCCACCCTCTCCTTTATCCCCGGTTTTTAATTCCGTGTACCATGTAGGTACACGGAATTAAAAACTGGGTATTTTATATTTACCTGCCAAGCATACCAATATTTCATGTAAATCCTGGAGGCTCGGATTTACTGATTAAACTCTAGAGGGGGCTAATTCATTATGGACATGTATAATCGAAAGATTAGTTACACGTGTCGACGTTGCTTTTGCTTAATATTTATTATACCCTACATTTTTCCCGAACCCGGAGATTTTTCTTAAAAATATTTATCCAATATACACAATCAGTGCCGCCTCATCACTTATGAAAAATCGTTTCTCTTCAGAGAGTCCTCTATAAAAAGCTCATTCCAAATTAAAATTAAGGTCTAGCGTAACTAAAGAAAAGAGTCTTATATTTAATAAAAACATTGCAATCTGAAATAAACTTTAACGCGGTGCGTTTAAGAGAATTTTCACTCGTACGACGAAGCATTTACGACCTATTTTGAAACGGTGGTTGTCAAAATAACTGGTTGTTTTTCAAGATCCATTTGTGTGGTGCCCCACACTGGCTCTGAATTATAGATGTAAAAGAACAACAAAACATGTCGATATTTTAGTCGCGTTAGATAAAGTGTTAAAGTAATATGAAACCAGCGCCGAACGGGTATTTACGAAATAATAGGTACCTACTCTACTATGAGTTTTTTATGCAAACCAAATGCGCACGACACTAGATAATGGTTTGAAAAACAATTTGTTTATGCACATGGTTATTGTTGTGATGGCTAACGACGTAATTTGGAAATAAAAAGAGATAATTTATTATGTTGATACACTGCATGCAGTTGAATTATGATCCGACACTACACAGATCACGGTCGTGTTATCATGAACCTGTAGGAAAAAATCACTAAAACCTAAAACAGAAAATAAAAGTAGAAAAAAACAAGATATATACTCGTAGTTGACTAATTAGATAAACATTATATTTAATACTCTTTATCTGAAAACATCTTATTTATGCACATGGTTATTGTTTTGATAGCTAACAACGTAATTTAATAACACATAGAGATAATAATTAAAGAGTAAAACAGAAAATAAAAGTAGAAAATAGCAAGGTAGGAGTTGACTAATTAGATAAATATTATATTTAATACTCTTTATCTGAAAACACCTTATTTATGCACATGGTTATTGTTTTAACTTAGTAACACATATACATTATAATTATTACGTATGTTAATACACGTGCAGTTGAATTATAATCCGAAACTGGACAGTTCACGGTCATGTTATCAGCGAACGTGTAGGAAAAATCACTAAAAAGTAAAACAGAAAATAAAAGTAGAAAAAAAATCAAGATATATAGTTGACTAATTAGATATAAATATTATATTTAATACTCTTTATCTGCAGATCGTACGGTCGAGAGAGTACGGCTGGTTGTCTATATAGCGAAGAGGCTCATTACGACGTTAGTATACTGGCCAGAGTACATAACACACCGCCATCGGGCGACTCCATTAACATCAAGCGTTATTGAGGCCGTATCTCGAACCCCGAGCCACTCCGATAGCCCCACGTTCCATTAAAAGAAACCATAAAATTACATTATTATGTGTTAATAATTTCAAGTGAAAGAACGCCTTTTCGAGTTTCCCTCGTGACAAATTAAAAATTAATATTCATTCCGTATTGTAAATCTTTCATATACGTCGTACCATTAAAGATTTAGCACCGGAATATCGAGATGCGAAATTGAGTTTCGCCTTATCGGGTGTGAAAATGCTACTACACCAGTAGCTTAATCTTGAGTTCGCGTGCAGTCCATTTCGTCATACTACGCTTGAGAAATAAAATGCTGTTTCACGGCTTATTTTTTAGCTTTTACGAAACGGTTTTTTATAATCTGATCATATGTTAACATAAGAGTCTTCTTTAATTCCTTAACAATCTTAATTTCGATTGTAAAATTTAAGTACCTTTATTAGTTCGTAAAAGCCTCGGTACGGAGGTCGCGTTTCATCACATACAAGATTACATGTGCCTTTCGAATCGGGGTGCACCTAGATAAATATAGCTATAGCGCATTCCCACGATTCAAATAAAAAATATGTTTTGAGGCGGAAGGCCGATGTAAATTTAGTCGGCGGTCTACCTGTGAAAGCCGAAAGGCGTTTACTTGGGATGTCTCATAAAA
The DNA here is from genome assembly GCA_947523025.1 of Dryobota labecula. NCBI lineage: Eukaryota > Metazoa > Arthropoda > Insecta > Lepidoptera > Noctuidae > Dryobota > Dryobota labecula. The sequence continues at coordinate 16,353,074 of OX383293.1, read as the reverse complement.
TTAGTATCTAACTGCTTTGCGTATTATCAGACCTGTTTTGAGGCGAACCGAACTCACATGAAGCGCGTAGGTATTTTAGCTGATTAAGATTACATTTGACACGTTATCAGTGTAGGTAAAAATACTCTGAATGCAAATAAACCAACTCCTTTTTCGTAAAATATCATCGTGATAATTTCTGCGTCGGTTCATTACCGCCGGTTCCCCCTATCGGATGATTTTAATTTAAACATTTTTTACTCAAATTATAATACTAACCGTTTAAATAAGCCGTCTAATATCTGTGCTGTGAAGCCAGGAACTCAATTCATTTTTTAATTTGCTCGGATGGGGTAAAAACCTCATTTAGGGCTCGTCCAGTTTATTAGAAGAAAATTATTTCGGGTTCTTGAGTGGTTGCATATGAACGCGTTGTTTCGGAAACTAATGAGAAAACAAATATATAACACAAACAAGCATTAATCTCTCGCATGTTTTGGCGAATCCTAAACAAAACTTCATAATACTTCTCTAGTTATTTTCGAAACGGTGGTCCCGTTTCTAAAATTACTATTCAAGTAATATGAAGTTGTGTTTAGGATTCATTAGAACAAAATATAATAACAGAGTATAAACTGTCTGTTAGCGGACAAAACAAGTCTCAACGAAAACACGCATCGGATGAAGTAAAAAGTTACTGAATCACTCCATCAGTGCAAGATCATTTAGTTTCGAAATCGACATCTCATTCAAAAACCACAGCACTTAATCCAATCAAGTAATTGGTGGCTACCGGTGGCGGTGTATTATCCCAAATGCTTATTGTGGCTAACGGGACGTGTAGGTACATTAAAGATAATATCGCGTCTGCGAAATCGATACGCATTGCTCCCTAACCTACCCTGGGCGGCGGCGTGTAGGTAAGTTATGCCGGCGAGGCCAATGTTTGTCCGCCAATCAAGTGTCGTATTTTACTGCTACAAGCCGACACTAACTTACCACAACGGGCACTGCCTCTCGGTTAATGAGACAGCATCGTTTTAGTGTCAAACATTACGCGGTACGGGAATAAAGGTGCCGTTTAAAAGATATAATGGAGTATTGATGAAGGAAAAGAATAAGGGTGATGACTGAAATAATTTTTGGATCGAAATTATTATTTGCATTGCCTTTGTGTGACTGTGTGCTGCAATAAATTCAATTCAATTTCGGATGCTGAAAGAATTTTATTGAATTTATTTTTCTTTGTTGATAATATTCAGATTTTTGCATTAGGTATAGTAATAACGAACTAAAAGATTGACTATATAACCCTATGGTTTAAAAGTTACTAAAAAGTTTCTTAATTTGTTAATAAAACTACAATTTTATTGACCACATAAAAATAACACTTCTACGAAATATATTTCGCAGAAACAGATCGACAGATTTATTTATTTGTAAGTCGAAGTAATAAAATGAACGCCCAAACACTCCACAGCTACTAATGAACGGCTCTCTAATTCGTGAGCCGCATTACACTTGAAATAAATAGAATCTATATCACATTACGTAGGTACTGTAGGTATTATTGCCATATATCAATTGAAACATTTCAGTGTTATTAAACGATAATTTGAAATGGCGCCCGACAATAAGTAATTATACCGTTGATGTCATAAATATACTGGAGAAATGTCATAACATTTGTTACATTGAATTACTGACGTTTTCTCTTAAGTCTGATTGGTATATGAATGTTTTGAGAATAAATATTCAATTACACACTGTGTATCTAATGGAATAAATATAAACTCAATGTTTATTTTATAACAAATTTGTATAAAATGAACATTGAGTTTATACCTACTTACCAATCTACGTTTGTTCAATAGAAAATGGCTTCCATTCTGAAAAGAGATGCCTATTCCGCAGAAATCTATTTAATGTGTACCTACATCCATTCTGCGGTAATGAGTTCAGAAGTTTCTCTTGTTAGCGACTTACTTGTACCTTCACAAAACAGGGTTGCTTATACGGATGTATACACAAAGGTACAAGGTCCTGTCTTAATATATTGTACAGCCGATAACGGAGGTACTACGAGACATATACAGGCAAAACAAACTATAAATTCAATATATGTCATCGACTAAGTAAAATACACCTACAATATCTTGTTCGAGGTACAATGTCGTACAAAAATAACTATATGTTTTAGTCTTGTTATCGGTAAAAAGAATAAAAAACTCAAAAGAATTTTCAGTGAGAAAATAAATGCATAGAAAAATTCTTTCTTGTTATAGGAAAGGCGAGAGAGGGCGAGTACGTCGCGTCTCCTACATATTTTATTGACACGAATGGTACACACGCAAGGACGCTTTAAGATAGATCCGAAGATAGATAACTTATTAGGTAATGTAAGTAGGTTAATAATGTAGCTAATGGACTGTTACTCATATTATGTTTTAATTGGATTGTTGACGCATAAATTAATAATGGATCTTTGACTTTGTATGCTTATCTCGAGTCGAAAAAAAAAACTGTAGATAAAAATCAAAATCAAAATATTTTATTTCACATAAACCTACATGGGCACTTATGAAACGTCAGAAGCTAGGTGCACGGTTCGAGTTAGTCGTTTCCTATGGAGAAGAGCCGGCAAGAAACTCCACGGTTACTCTTTTAAAAATAATTGGCTTTACAATATTATTAAATAACAGTGATAATAGGTATGGGAGGACAGTGTAGGCCTTTCAACAATTACCAGGTACTTAACAAAATAGAAAACCGCCAACAAATCTACACTCTACTAGGCCTACAACGTTCTCACATTCACAAAATATAAAATAATTTAAGTATATAAAATATTAATGACATGATTGCAATTATAACTACAGTAACATATCTGAATAAATATCATGATAACCACATTGAAGAGGTGATCTTCAATTTATTTAAGTATTAAGTAATCAGGGTTTTAATCTACCTACTGCTCATGTTACAAGTACAACTATGTGTAAACTTGTAGTTTTCTTTTTTGGAAGATCAACCAAACTTTATTCTACGTTTGGAGACTGTAAAAACAAGAATTTAACTAAACATCGAACGTAATTACCTACTAAAATTCAACAAAATGAAGACAGGTAAATATTACGTGATAATTAAGAAATGGCCACTTAATGACCTTATTTCAGAAGCCATTGATAGCCATACAAAAATAAATTAGATACCAAACCACAAACCACTCATCATTTCCCATAAAAAACCAACATACATTTCCATACTTCAAAGTTCAAAAGGAAACACAACTAAAATGGGACATCAATCATTTCATGACATTATACATCAATCAAGGAGAAATAAAACACGACGTAAAAACCGATATATCTCGCGACACATCCGTTGTTCGCTTCTCGTGTACCACGCACCTACTTTATGTGGTATCAGTCCGTGCGGTATTCCCTAACTGCACTTCAGTTCCTGAACCAACGTATACATAAGTGTACATGTATAGATACAATGTATAAAAAGTATACATGTGGATATAGTACGCACATACTCCCATTCACGACACGTAACATGTTTTAGAAGAATTTTTCTTGGGTTGTACAAGTGTAGGTAGAAGATTCCTTCTTAGCAAAGATACGATTACTAAAAATATGTGACACCAAATATTTGTTGTGATTTGATGAATCAGTTTAACCCATATCCAAAGAAAAGGATACCCAAATAACCTAAGCTGCTTGGAAAATGCCCCCTAAGCAGAGAAAACTAGAGATCACACTAATATTATAAAGGCGAAAGTTTGTGAGTCTGTGTGTATGTTTGCCTCTTCTTCACGCTCAAACGGCTGGACCAATTTGGATTAAGTTTGGTATGGACGTAGCTGACACCCTGGATTTACACATAGGCTACTTTTATCCCGAAAGAATGTAGTATTCGCGGGTAACACCGCGGGGCGTAGCTAGTGATTAATAAAACAAAAAAAAAAATCGCGTGGAGCATCGTACCTACACGTTATGGAAGTTCAATATCTTGAAAAAATAAAGAATAAGAGAGATTTAGTTTGAGAGACAGAGCAATACCATCATTCTTTTTTGAATTTAAATGTAAAGAAATGTACCTAAACGTGACGCATCCTTGAAATTTCACTTTGATTTCTTGTCCAATTTCGAATCGCCACCTAATAAGTTTCACTTCAAAATCGTACAATTCACCAATACCTACTTGTAAGGGCTATTCTATCAGTCATTGTTTTAATAAAGGAGACCCTAATAATTTAAGCTGCTTGAAAAATGCACTCTAAGCAGAGAAAAATAGAGATGATTAATAAATGTACACCGTACACGTGATAGAAGTGAAACTACATAAAAAATAAAGAATAAGAGAGATTTAGTTCGAGAGACAGTGAGAGCATCTTTCTTCTCCCTCATGTAACGAAATGTGCCTAAACGTGACGCGTCCTTGAAATTTCATTCTCAATTCTCTTCTAATTTCTTGTAAGATATATTTTATTTTGACGTGACAACGTCTAATAATGCAATGAACGCCGGCTGCATGCACGAAAAAGGATGACTCATTGTCCCGTTACGCTCAGTGTCCCGTTACGCTCATTGTCCCGTTACGCTCATTGTACGCTTGCGCCACATCAATGTTTTGTTATGACGTTGTCACGTTAAACTATCGTCCGTAAACCAACTTTACAGAAAACCATTTTTTTTTCCAAATATGGGTACCTACAGTACATAGTGATATAGGGAATAAGTTCTGCCATATTTTATCAGCAGGCATGCAAACATTACGGATTAATTAATCCACTAAACTAATCTAAACATTAACAAACTGAACAAATCACACCACAAAACCTAACATAATTCTTATTTTAAAACAATATTGGTGCCGATTCTTTTGTTCACAAACTAAACTAAATTTAAGTTCAGTGCATCTTTTTCTTTCTATTTCATTAACAAAAGGACAGAAAATAAATTTTAGTTTAGTCATGTCAAATTAATAGTCGTAATTTTAGTCGGCAAGTTTTTAATCACGTCTAAAATTGTATGGAGTAGTGACAGGCGCTGATTAATTTGACAGGACTAAACTAAAATTTATCTTCTGTCCTTTTCTTAATCAAATAGAAAGAAAAAGATGCACTGAACTAAAATTTTGTTTAATTTGTGAACAAGGGAATCGGCACCATTAACAGTCTAAGTTTCAATAAAAAAAAAAACAATTAAAAATAGTAAGGGTTAGGTATATAGAAAACATGCCTAGCATTTAGTTCGACTAACATAATACCCACAGTGAATTTCTAGCCACAAAGTCTATAGATAAGACTCTCTCCTATCTACGCAGTTTTCGTATATATTTCCTTTTGATTCCTCAAATTGGGTTGGCACCTATGGGAATTTGATGAGGTTAGTCGGAGGCTTGTGTGGTCAAGATCTACGTTGATAAGACCCTCATTTAAGTTGGGTAAATAGTTGATACGGGTTTGGATACCTATCTACAATTTCTACCTTTGTATTTGTAGAGCAGAGTTTGAATTGGTAGACCTATACATACCTCTGTGTTGGTAGCTTTTACCGTATTTCAAAGTTACAATAGGTAGGGATGATGACTAAAAAATTTTTTTTTTCCTTCATGTAGATTATTAAAAAATGTTGGACACATATTTTTTCTTTTTTTACGTAATCAAAACATTACGGCGATATATTGAATTCAAATGTGGCATGACGTCACTTCTCACTAGATTTTATACTGAGCTGTGACGTAACGAGCCCCACTCCCCAAGTTTAATGTGTTTTATCGAAGTCATTTATTATTAATATGATAAAGCAAAAAATACGTTTCTAATATTTTTTTATTATCTCATTGACGGACTAAACAGTTTTTCTTTTTTTTTTTTTACTCAGGCATAATCCCTATTAATAAAATGGTTTGACTGAACCCTAAATTGATCAAAATTACTTAACAATTTTTTAAGAAGAAAACTGCACATCTTATTACATTACAAAGGACAGAAAAAATCTAAAAATGAAATTTGATTACATTTCAGAAAAAGTTATTTGTTCTGTCAAAAAATGCTTTTAAAAAACAAACAAACTGCAAACAAAGCCAGTCAAACAAGTGCTAATAGATCACCCACAAAACCATAGCTGAAACATTTGGTTTTTAATATTAAATACATGATTTAAAAAACGATGCTTATTGAATGACATAACTAAGTATGTGAGTGTAAGTATGTAATATATGACCCATAAATATATCATACGATCCATTAGAGGACATAGAATAAATTTGAATTCCTACTCATTTAATACCTATGTATTTTAGAAAATATATACAGACCTCATTCGCTTCAAAACAAGCACAGAAAATACTTATTTACATAGATTATACCTTATTGGATCTAGTTTTCACCCGCCCGAGCTATAGGAGTGTTGTCAAATATTTTAAAAGGAAGGATATAATATACACTGTTTATATAGCTGAAACACTTGTTTAATTCAACAGCAAGGTGTTGTTTAATAACATAAATAAGAAATTTAATTACGCCGCACTCGGAACGAACATTGCACACGTTTGAGTTTAAAAATAAAATAATACGTTTAATTAGGGTGGCGTAGGTATAATGTTTTTTACGGCTTAATGTTGGATTTATCAAGTAATGAATTCAGGAATAATTAAAAGACTATGGTACTAACGCAGTGTCGGATATCGGACCACCGTAAGAATTATTCCTGCTTGCAGCGCTCGGCTGCTATAGTAACGCTTACCTATGCTCATCAACCAATAGCATCGCAGCATCAGATTTTTGTTGAACTTGCATTTTGGCATTTTTTTTAACTTATTGAAAACGAAAAAAAAAAAAAAAGTTGCTGTCTTTGTGGACTGCCGATAGAAGTGAAAACTAAGTAACTAGTGAATTGTATCGGCGAGCTATTAGATTATTAATATCGAATTACTTTTGGTTTATAAAGAAGTGTTTATGATCAAGGATTAAAGTTTAAATTGGTCATCAACAATTCTTTACATACCAAGCGTTCGTTGACGATGACGCGAGTTCCATGATTTTTGTTCACCCAAAAAGTACACATACATACATACACAATATACCTACATTATAGCTCATGGAAAGCGTTCGGCGACGATGGCGCGAGTCCCATGATTTTTGTTCACCCAAAAATTACACATATATACACAGTACACGTATAGCTCATGGAAAGCGTTCGGTGACGATCGCGAACCCATAAGTTTTTCCCCTATCAAAAATCGTTCAACGCGCCTAAAAAAAGACTGTAAAAAAACCAGTTGAGGTGGTCAGACATCTGTGAAAATTGTTTTTTTATTTTTTTATTAGTCGTCACAAGAAGTGGCGCTAAACAGACGTGGTCATTCATCGTGTGCACGGGATTTTGTTTTCAAGGAGTTTAGATTTCCTTGACCGCGATGGTACAGAAAGATGGTGTAAGCGTGTGCGTTGAGGTCAAGTTACATTATCTGTAAACTTGTAACTTTACTGTCTTTGTCAGATCTCGGCGACGCGTTTTTTTTAGAAAACGATAACGAAGCATAAATTACGCCCACAGACTATTCAATTAAAACTTAATTATTACACTTAATCGAGGAATAATATAAACATAACACTCTTATGTACATTCCTGTGTCTTTATAAGGTTATTGTATGTAGAAACAATGGCCTTTAAGCTTACGCATTAATGTTGATAATAACACGATGTTATGTATGATATTATCTTCATCGTAACCGAATAAGGCAGGTGTTTGTTTTTTGCTGCCATTTACTAGGCATAAAAATGCATTTTATGAAACTGTCTATCCTCTGTATAGAACCTAGCATAATTGATTTCTATTTATTTTGGTGTATTTCTGCTGTCCTCACCGCCCGTGTTTATGGTAATTCGCATAAAATGACGAAAAAAAAAGGTTCCATTTACTTTTAATTACTGATTTTAGAAATAGTAATTAAAAAGTCAGTACTTATAGTTTAAAAAAAAAACAGTAGTTTGACATTGGTGCCAATTCCCTTGTTCACAAACTAAACTAAATTTAAGTTTAGTGCATCTTTTTCTTTCTATTTAATTAAGAAAAGGACAGAAGATAAGTTTAGTCCTGTCAAATTATTCAGCGCTTGACGTAAATTGACGTAATTTTAGTAGGCAAGTTTTTAATCACGTCTAAACTTGTATGGAGTAGTGACAGGCGCTGATTAATTTGACAGGATTAAACTAAAATTACTCTTCTGTCCTTTTCTTAATGAAATAGAAAGAAAAAGATGCACTGAACTTAAATTTAGTTTAGTTTGTAAATAAGGGAATCGGCACCATTGTTAAGTTTTAGGTTGTTATCCTTAAAACGGAGTAGCCATTTATTTATATTGCTATTTTCCATTTTAAGGGTTAGTACAATAAAACTTAACAATGTAAAACTACTGTTTGTAATAATAATAACGTATAGTCTTGTGGAGTACGTAACATGCTTATTGTCTGCATTTTCATTCTAAAATAAAATAAATCACCAAACAAACGATGAGGGCGCCACTGCGCGCTTTGTACCCTCTTAAAGGCTCCTCCAAACAGGCGCGACACGCGACGAGACACAAAGAAACCGCGTGCCGCGCACCGAGCGGTCTCTTTTTGTCGCGTCGCGTATCGCGCCTGTTTGTAGGAGCCTTTAGTATCAATCTGCAAATGAAATTAAACCTATTTCATGAGAATTTTCTGTTTAATGAAATCATTTTCCTTTTTTTCTAGGAAGACACATATTGGATTGCATACAGCCTGCGAGACCTCCTAAGCCGGCTCCGGACTGCATTACAATAAATACTCTTTTATTTTCATTGCAAATGTACCACAATATTTTCATAATTTTATAGTAGGCTTGAAACCATGCCAACTCATAGTTATCTCGCTCCTAAAACCCAGCCGCTATCGAGCTTCATAAAATTATGTAGAGTGGGCGAAGAGTCGCCACCCGTCCCTAATTTCGTGGGACATCTAAATTTTGCCGCATTGACATAGTGGTGGCGTAGTTCAGCTAACCACTAACGCTTTTGGGGGCTTGGGTTTCACAAAAGGTAGGGAAATCTGTCACTGGGTTTTAATGTTAGAGTCAAAGTTAGCGTGACTGGAAACTGGCATTGTAAAGGCAGGAAAATTATTTGTAAAGCAAATTGACTACCCAATTAAACAGTCCGTAGGTATATTCAAGTCAAAACTGTCAAACTTGACAGTTGTATGAAATTGTTGTAAGATGGCAAATTGATAAAGGGTGTCAATTAGCTTATCAATTAATTTTCCTAACTGCATAGTGATTGCATTGTATGACAATGAATAATGTATTTTTTTTTGTCTAAATAATATATAACACAAATAAGAGGACATGCATGCATGCATGCAAATACTACACAAACATTTTTCTTTTTATTTTAATACTTTTTCCTTCTCTTATACTCAAGTAGAGTTTACACATTATAAATTGATAAAATGATTATGTACAAGACAATAACGAAATGTAAACGACTATTATATATTATGTGTAATATTCGAGGGGTTTGGCGCTGATAGCCGAAATACTGGCTCTGCCTAGTTCGGCTACAGATGAGCACACCATTTAAACTGACCTAACTTAGCTTGTTAAGATATTTTGTAATCTATGTCTAAGTTTTCCTTAAATAAACATTACTATTTTAAATACTTTAGTGTTAGTTTGTAACAAATCTGAATAAATAGTGTGCCACGAATAAAAAAAAAAATGCGCATTGTTAATTATTTTACGAAAATATGTGCAGATTTTTTTTTTCTATACATACCAACACCCCTCCGTGCCTCGTAAAGCACGTGAAGCCGTTGGTCCCGGCTGTCATTTGTATTCTTTGACAGTTGTTACCATACGGGTCATCAGAAGCCCGAAAGTCTGACAACCAGTCTTACCAAGGGGTATCGTATTACCCAGTGACTGGGTTGTGGAGGTCAGATAGGTAGTCGGTTCATGTAAAATACTGTTATTCAGTTGCAACCGGTTAGACTGGAAGCTAGGAGGATGCATGCAAGGGTAATGATTATGCATAAATTTAAATGTTAAAATTTTAGAAAAATCATCTACTTTTACAATGTTTGTAAATATGTGAGCACCATGTACCTAACTGTAAAAAATATTATTGAAAAAAAAAAAAAACTGCATATAACCCCAACTATCGCCCTGTTTCGTTTGACCCACGATTTTTTACCCATCCTGTATAATCACATAATTAATTTGTCTGTCATTACTTCACGTTTCATTCTTTTTACCTATTGTGGTATAGTAATTTTATTCTAGGTAAGTGTATCGTCTTCACATATAATTATTAATAAATGTATACAAATTGTTAACATTTTAAAAGAGTAAGTATGGAGTTTCTTGCCTATTCTTCTCCATACGTAACTACCTTTTGGAAGGGACAACTAGAATCAATTAATTATTATTGACATTCAAAAGTGCCTTTTATGTGCCTATTTGTTTGTTTATATATTACTAGCTTTTGTCCACGGCTCCGCCCGCGTGGATGTCGGTTATCGCGTAAAACAGTAGCCTATGTCCTTCTCTATATCCCAGGCTATATCTCTGCAAAATTTCATGACGATCGGTTCAGCGGTTTAGGCGTGAAAACGTAACATACAGACAGACAGACAGACAGAAAGACAGACAGACAGACAGAGTTACTTTCACATTTATAATATTAGTATGGACTAGCTTTTGTCCGCGGCTCCGCCCGCGTGGATGTCGGTTATCGCATAAAAAAGTAGCCTATGTCCTTCTCCATATCCCAGGCTATATCTGTGCCAAATTTTATGACGATCGGTTCAGCGGTTTAGGCGTGAAAACGTAACATACAGACAGACAGACAGACAGAGTTTCTTTCACATATATAATATTAGTATGGATATATATTTATATTTGTAAATGATTTTACTTTGTCTTTGACATTAAAAATAGGTAGGTAACTATACCTATACACTAGTACCTATACCTGCAGAGCGTAATGAAAATTCTGTTTAGTATTTCAGTCTGTACGCACGGCTACAAATCAAGCTATACATTTCCAGTATAAGCTGACTTCTCACTGTACGAAAATCCTATACAATGCGAGATCAGCTTATGCTGGAAATGTATAGCTTGATTTGTAGCCGTGTGTAACATGAAAAGGTAGTTAGGCTACAAATTACACATTTCCACTCCAGCTAATTTAATGTAAATGTATGTAAGGAAACACGAAGCCATAACGATTGCATCGCTTCCTGTGTCAGGTCATTAACCACTAATATTCTAAGAATTTAATCCTAATAAATTCTTTTTAATAACTGTATTAAGGGCCTATACTACCTCAAATGCCTTAGCATGATCCTCCGTTATGTCGGAAATACTGCAGCATTAATTTTGAAATAAATATATGGTATAATTGAGGATTAATGTTAAGTACTGTTAAGTATGTTAGCCGAAAATTTTCTCGATAGAAAAAAAATCCAAACCGAACAATGAACCGCTTGTATTAAAAAAATACTTGAAATTAGATAATGAAACTTTGCATATTAACTGAACTAACTATAAAGCAGGTCTTATGTTATTAACTTTTTTTTAAATGACCATTATTTTCACAGTAAAAAGAAATTACCTAAACTATCGGCGACTTGGAACCTTTTCCCTGCCGCCCTGTCTCGCTTGCTCGCGTGACCGGTAGCAATAGTGTGTGAGCGAGAAACAGAGTGAGGTGGCGCTGAGGTAGTATAGACTCCTAAAGAATAAAACACAAAGATGTCTGTTTAAATCGTGTCACTTGTAATTAATAGACTTTCGCCACATTTTCGGGGACTTGTCTCAATTTATTTATTGTTGTTGGCAACTCTACAAAGTGCGTGAGATAATTTTGAGTTCGTACGGCGTAGTACGGTGGGTAGGTACAATTAAAAGACTATTAGTACACATCTAGTTAACTTTGATGTTTAATATAAAACATTTTTTGTAAGTAAATGAGATTCTTAAGAGCGCATACATCGGTCCACTAGCTCCACTCCTTTAAAAAAATATTATCTCGTGACTGAGAAGGAATTATGAAAAACGGCTCAACAGCAACCTCGGTAAGTGTGTCTAGAATGTTTTAATACCTTTTATAAAGTTTCATATTGAGACACGAAGCAACAAAATACGATCAGAGGAATGTGGCCGTTTTTCTTTAGAATGAATTTTGTTGCTTCGTATCTCAATCATTGATCTAGATGTTACACTAGATTAGTAATGACATATGGCCACAGCCATATGCGTAGCTAAAGACAGTTCAGTGCTCTGTGTGACGCCAACCGAAGTGAACCTAAATATATTAATAATAATAACTTTTTAATAAGAATAAGAATCAGTATCTTATTACTTTTAAATGTTAAGTGGTTCCAAAGCTACGTCGCGCGTCGTCGCGTTTAAATAGTGGTTATACTATTTTGACACATTTGAATGAGATTTGCTTGTCTAGTTATTTAACTCAATGATCTCAATATGAAACTTTATAAAAGGTAGGTATTAGAACATTCAAGAAAAACTTACCGAGGTCGCTGTTGAGCCGTTTTTCATAATTCCTTCTCAGTCACGAGATAATATTTTTTTTAAGGAGTGGCGCTGGTGGACCTTTGTATGTCCTCTTAATGTTACAGCTTGTAGTTTTTATCTATGAAACATATTTTAAATGTTTTTTTTGGTGAATAAAATTTAATCTTTGCGGTTGTTTTAATATTTTTGCTACGACTTGTTCCTGTAATGTTGTTGATATTTTTAAATACATAATCAGCCCATACTGTTCCCACTGCTGGGACACAGACCTCCTGTCTGTGAGAGGGAGTGGGCCATAATCCACCACGCGGGCCCAGTGCGGGTGGATGTCACATGTCTTCGAATTTTTGTTTCTAGGACATGCCGGTTTCCTTAAGCTGGTTTCCTTCACCGTTTTAAATACTGAATTCTCATCAAATACAGTTTTTTTATTTTTTATTTATTTATTTATTTATTTTATTATTTATGTACACACAGTTAAATACATAGAGATACGATATCATTATAATTTCAGTACAAAGGTACTGCTTATTTCTTAAGAAATTTCTTCCAGCAGACCTGCGAAAGGAGAAATGAAAAAGAAATGTAGACAAGAGTGTGTTTGTTGTTCTTATGGTTCGATATTATTAACACCTGATAGGTACTGAAGTCTTTATAGACATAATTAGAGCAGGTACAAACAACACGCGCTCATAAAAGTCTGTAAGTTTACTTTAGGTACTTACAGTATTATAGGTAGGTAATATCAAAGTAGGAACACATAAGGTGTCAAAACACTCAGATAAAGTAAATAAGTAATAGTTAAGCAAGTACATACACGATAATAAGTAGATCAGTGCCTATATACAAACTTATTTACTGTTTCAATGGTAGAGCAATATTCGAAACTCGACAAAATCGGAGTTTAAATTGTTCGTTTTACGATTATTGCGTACTTCGATGGTAGGTATCTTTTGAATACAAATTTGCGACTTTGGGAAATACACGCGAGCCACGACATGATAATTTCCCCAATCAAGAACCCACCTTAACTTCTGGAGGATAAAGTAGAATTTCAGTTGAAAAAAGCAAAATTAAAACACATTTATTACATACATAGGGCCGAGTTTACACGATAGTACAGTCAGTAATATTTTAAGAGCAATATTGACAATTCAGCTGATGTTGTGCATAGTGCTTATATCGGTGAGTTTATGTCCATAGATACAAAACATCTCGTGTTATGCCCTCCGTGATAAGCCCCAACATTTTGTTATTGTTTACATGACAACGAAAAAATCGTGTGACAGAAACACGAAGGATACCTGTAGGTATAGCAACGTAGGTATTTTTAAAGGAACTTTAAGGAAAAATTTCGTTACAAAACTTTTGATTAGACGGTATAAAATTTCTGGGTTAGGAAAGCTGAAGCGTCAAACAAACTTCTTTAATTTTTGGGCGAGAATTTGAACCTACGCTTGGAGATAATAAATTAAAATTAGGACGGTTAATACTTATAACTTTAGAAATTGGGAAATAGTTGATTTAATAAGAAGATTTTTGTTAACTTATTGCTTTAATTTTGGTGTGCAATAAAGTTAATCTATTATATATTATGTAACTAAAGTAAACTAGATTAAATTCTTGCTCATGTTTTGGCACTTACATAGGTCTATGAAGATTTTATGAAACTAAGTTAGATAGAAAACTGAATAAATTCTGCTTGAGAGAAACAAATGCTAACCAACTTAAAACTTTAAGATCATGCAGACGAAGATATTATAAATAATATGTTCGTCTGCATGATTTTTGTTATGTATGCATGTTCATCGATACTTTCATCAATAGTGGACCGATTTAGAAAATTAATTTGGTTGAGGAAGCTTGCGCGGTGGTCCCATAATTTTATTAACTTGGATAGTTTTTGGGCTACTAGGTTTTGGTTTGTGGCTCACAATGGGCCTTATTAGAAGGCTAAAAGTCACCCAAAGGGCAATGGAGAGGGCTATGCTTAGAGTTTCCCTACGAGATCGAATCAAAAATGAAGAGATCCGCAGGAGAACCAAGGTTCCACAGAAGAATTGCCAAACTTAAGTGGCAATGGGCAGGGCACATTGCGCGCAGAACAGATGGCCGTTGGGACCGGAAGATTCTGGAGTGGCGACCGCGTACCGGTAGACGTAGCGCTGGACGGCCTCCCACAAGGTGGATCGATGACCTTATGAAAGCCGCAGGAATCCACTGGATGCGGGAAGCACAGAACCGGACGAAGTGGCGGTGCTTGGGGGAGGCCTATGTCCAGCAGTGGACGTCTATCGGCTGAAATGATGATGGTTTTTGGGTTAGCTTTGATAATATGTACATATTTAATCCACATTGTGCAGGTATCTTTTTTCACACCAATTCGTACTATATCACCACTTATTATGTAAACAACAGTTACTGGATGTATTATAACACCATCAAGATACCTACACAATGTGGATTAGGTACTACACAACGTTATTTCAAAACTCTATTGAATCAACTAGATAAGGATTTAAATAGGTAGAAGACACAAAAGGAAAACTTTTCTCAGAAAAAAATACTTTCACAAACTTCTAATAAATTGTTTTATGTAGAAGAATGATAGGAATTCGCCTAAATCCGAAGTAACACATATCTTAATAGATATGCAATAAAATAATACGACCATGAACTTGATTTTTTATACCTACAGTAATAGCTCCGCTCAATGGTACAAGACCCATACAATGTTGCTATAAGCAATCAATTTCGTCATTCGAGATGTAAAAAATCGATTTACCGGACTAGAAGCGAGTATAATCAGATATAGAATCGTTTTTATTACCGATTGACTACCATATTGATGATTGTGTATTGATTTTTATTTTTTGAATTGCCACAGTAGATATGGTAAGTACCTACCTACCTAACTATGGGAGGATTATGAATAGACTTCGATGCCTGTGGGATGCATTAATGAGAACGGTTTCTCCTGTTCAACAATAGGACACTTGGTAAGTTGTATCTTTTCAATATAATAAGTTCAAAGAAATACTCGACTCGGTGGAACGCAGAGCGAAAAGGCTTATAGCCGACGAAACGTTGGTGTTTAGGCTTCACAGCCTGGCTCATGCGACGAAATGTTGCTTGCCTATCGGTCTTCTATAGACTGACTGAACTTCGGAGAGTGTGCGCAGGAGCTCTACGACGCACCAGCGTCCTTTTATTACGGGACTACCAGTCGAGTCATTATACTGCAGGGTATCATGCGTACTTGGTTGATATCCCGTCCAGTCGTACTCAGCGCTACTCCTACACATTTAGTAGTATGCGCACAGCCAAAGTGTGGAACTCTCTGCACTGAAAAAAATGCACTCCAATCAAGTGACTTTTTAGCTTGATTGACGATATCTTATTTAGATTAATCAAAATCTTAGTTAAGTTGATCATCACGACATAATTGCAGCAATAATAGTTCAAATGATTGAACGCTCAAGCAAGTTTCTCGATTAACCTTAACATGACATAATTGCAGAAGAGTTAAAAAAGGGACAAATAAAACAAAGTAAGTTAGTTTTGTTAATCAAGCATTTTGATTACTTAAATAAAGATCATTGAAACTTTAATCTAATAATCTTGGTTGGATCCTTCCCCAAGCACTGCCAAGCTAGTTTCACTCGGCATTGTTCTGAACGTTTTTTGTGGGACAAATGTAACCGAATAAAGGCGGGAACACACTGGCGCGATATCGCGGGAGCGACAAGGGTCGCGCTGCCTGTCGCGCCAGTCTGCGCGAGCTTTAGTAGTGGCGAGAAGATACATTAAGTAAGTATAGACCCGTTCACACGTCGTTTTGTACTGCAAAAAAACGTAGGTATACACAGCTGAATAGCTACGTTTATCGTACTATTACCCACCGGACTCGTCAAGTTATTCCGTCTGCAGTAGCGCATAAGAGTACACCATCAAACTGTGGCTATTCATTTTTACACGGAGAAAAATGTTTCGTTTCAATAGCCCGATATTAATACGATTGTAATCGAATATTGTAAGTAAAAGTGCGGTGTACTGCCGTGTGCACCCAGTCCCACTTCGACCAGTTCTGTGCTCGCTCTCCGCATACAGCGGAAGCACAGAAGCGCGAAGACAAATATACCTAATCTATTACTGTGTAAACGATGGGATACAGCAAAGAGTATACTTACCTTCTTAGGAAATATAAGTCTATACTCCATTTGAAATAAGATTAGACAATTAAATAAACCTTTGTACCTTGTACAGTCTGTTCAACTGATTTTGACTACTATTCCGTAGACTATTCCGTAAGGATGGCATTAAAAGTAAAAAAGTGGTTACAATACCAACTGTCTACTGCAGCTGCCATTTGTCATGCCACCAATGCAAGTCAAAATCGGTTGAGGGGACTGTAAAAAAGGTTTATTCCAAACGGAGTACAGGTAGTTGTAAAAATATCTACCTAATTACCTGATTTTAATGATACCTACCTGTAATAATTTTGTAAATTAAGTAGGTACCTAGGTATACATGATTATGAAAATTACACTGAAAGAAATGTTTGCATAACTGTAACAAGAACTTGGGTTACTGTTTACACAAAAACTGTGACTTGCGAACTAGATGTTATCTGTTACAAAACCCTGTTTTGCACACTACAAAATCGTTTTGTTCAATTCAAGCAAAGTTTACCTATTTCCTTATAACTAAAGTTGAGTTATTTTTGAAGTAACTTAATTAGTTCGGCTAATTATTTCTTTCAGTGTAAATGCATAGGTAGCCTATTAAAATCATAGCCTTTGGATTTGCCGTAGCCCGGTAAAAAAAATAAACACAGATGATGAGATCTTCACTCATTTACTTCATAATTTACTTAATTAGAGGGAAATAGAGAGTTAATTTACCTATCCATGATTATAAACCTTAAAAATAATGTCTACAGATGGTAGGATCTTCAGTTATGAAGACCTTAATTAGAAACAAATGGAGCTATAATTTCTAAGAAAATGATAGCTCTAAGTCTTAATATTAGAATTGTTCTACATTACAAACATTAATACCTACAACACAAAATAAATCATAACGCAGAGCAGAAAGTTAACCCTCCAGTAAGACAACGGGCACCCCAAAAATCTATCGTTCGAATCGAACGAGCATTTTACACGTGGCCCTCTTTACAACTCAAGGCTAAGCCCACCATTAACAGGTTAACTATAAATATAAGTTTTTTTTTTTTAATGACGTAAGTAATCCTTAGAAGTTTGTTATAATTAAAGCTATTGATAGCTTTAAAGGCTTTATTTATTATCCATACTAATATTATAAATGTGAAAGTAACTCTGTCTGTCTGTCTGTATGTTACGTTTTTACGCCAATCCGCTGAACCGATCTTCATGAAATTTAGCAGAGATAAAGCCTGGGATATGGAGAAGGACATAGGCTACTTTTTCACGCGATAACCGACATCCACGCGGGCGGAGCCGCGGGCAACAGCTAGTGACTTTATAGATGAGGTATACCTATTAAAATTTTGGTCATGATAAATTAAACGTTTTCTACCAACAATTTTGGGATGTCAGAATTATTTAGAGGTATTCCAACTTCTTCATTATTAATCATTAAAATTATTAGAATCACTGTTAGTTGTTTTATACCACATTATATTAAGATAGGTAAGTACCTATTTAACTTTAAACATATTGTTCTATAGTGAGGTTATAAATAGGTTATTAACAAATATTACAAACGAATGTCACTCACATCATAACCAATACAGATGATAGGTTCGTCAGCTAAAAGCGCCACAGAGTAAAAAAAATCTACGACAGCAGAAGTCAAAGCGAGACAGCACGTGGTGACTGCGGAATCTCTGAGCTTACTGATGCATAGAGTGAATGACAACTAATGACATGTGAATTTAAAATTAGAACTTGTTTTTCTTTTATTTCGGTAAGCAAGTAGTTAGTCGTTTAGATAAGTAGTTAGTAGGTGGTAAGTAGAAAACAATTAATTATTCTAATTAAAGAAATATGTGAGGGGCTATAATAAAAATTCCAAAACCGGTCAAGAGCGAGTCGGACTCGCGCACCGAGAATTCCGCTACCATCAAAAAATAAAATAAAAACATTAGTTCCACTATCGGACAAGAGATGGCGCTGACCTAAAACTGCAATATTAGAAAAAGTGTGCTATTTAGAGACATCGTTTTATTTTTCCTGTAGGTATTCTTTACATAAACTTCTATCACATAGAATAATTTCAGATTTTTCTCTATGCAAACTTCGGCGATAAGGGTATTTTGGGAACGGTATTTTTTTATTTTTTTCCACAAAAGTCGAAAACTATGCGGCCTAAAAAAAATGTTTGAGAAAGTGCAATTACGCTCTTTCATATAACATGCTACATGCCCTAGTAAATTCGAATTTTTAAGACCCCTGTTCAGTCAAGCTTGCAAAAAAAAAAACATGCTTATTTGTAAAATAGTTGGGCAAACGTCATCTAAAACTATTCCAAATTTCAAGTTAATAGCATTTAGTAGTTCTTGAGATATCCAGCTGTGACAGACGGACAGACAGACTGAATCGCACCATAAGGGTTCTTTTTTACCATTTAGGTACGGAACCCTAATAATTCGAACTCCTTTGAGGCCTCGTTACTTAATTTTATGCTTAGTTTTTAATAGTGTAGGCAAATGGTGTAATGCTGTTATTGTAAGTAGGTACTCTATTAATAAAGCTGAGATCTCAAAAGTAAGTTTTTGTTCAAATTTAGTGTTTTTACAGCTCTCTAAATTCTTCTGTGAGTTTCCTACATATTTTTATTTTGTTGATTTACTTAAAACACATTGTGATCTGAATTCTTTTGTGTATTTTCTTGATTTAACCTTTCGAAGAATCGCAACGAAGGTTTAAGTAAGTAGTAGGTACCTTAACCGTGAGTTTTTACTTATAATTATAAACAAAATTCCCCTTCACTTACCTATTAGGTTACCTATATATAATACTTAAACCATTCATGAAACTTACTTATTTTAATTACCTATTGAAAAAAAAAAAAAACTTTTACAGGATCTTTACTTCCATACTTCTTTACTTGCATACAAAGAAAATATTCATGGAAACGAAGAAATATGTAAGAAAAGCACTTCATCATCACCATCATTGGAAACTTGGAAACTCAGCAGTGGGTAGGACCCACTGCTGAGTTTAGCTCTCCTCCCTTTTGGGCCATGCTTTCCTGTCTGTGCGAGTCTTATCCAGGTCTTAGCCTAAGAACCGCAAAACACAAACAACAAAACAACAAAACACAACCAAACAAACACAACACAAACAAACAGAGCCAAACTCCAAAATAAACCTAAGTAGTTAAGTAGGTACTATCACGGACATTCGAATCGGACCACCATAAGAATTATTCTTGTTTGCAGCGCTCGGCAGCTATAGTAACACTTACCTACGCTCATCAGCCAATAGCATCGCAGCATCAGATTTTTGCTTTTTGCATTGCTTTTTAAATGAAAAAATAAAATATAAAAAAGACCGTAAGAAACTAGCTGAGGTGGTCAGACATCTGTGAACATTGTAACAAAGCCTCAGAAATGTATTTAAACAAGTTTTTTTTTATTGGTCGTCGCAAGCGGGCGGTTAACAGATATCTATGGACATCCGTGAGCACGGGATTTTGTTTTGAAAGTGTGCCGATTCGGATGTCCACTATAGTACCTACCTACTTCAAATTCTATACCTACCTATCAGCTACTGGGAAGTAGAAACCTACTCAGAAAAAAATCTTACAAACAAGTTTCTCTAATTCTTATAAATTAATTACCTATCAATCCATAGGTAATAAGTAATTAAAAGCTTACAAAATTCCCACTTAAACTTTTAAAAGTACGTATTTATTTTTTATAGAACATTATTGCATAATAACACTTAATTTGTTATTAATTCAAAATCTTACACCTTAGGCAGATTTATGAGATTTAGTCTGATTTACATTTCCTGGACATTACATTTATATTAGATATTCAATTCTACTGGTTTAGTTATAAATCAGGTTTCATTTTAGTTAATATGATTATAAATAGATAATATGCTATCTAACGAATTATAGGTACCTACTTATTGAATATTGATATTATACAGTTTCATAAAATTTTATACCTATATGAAATGCAGTAAATTGTAGATATCTTTTGTACAGCCAGGGACATATATTGTTGAGCAGATTGCCACACTTCGTTAATTTCGCATGATTTTTCCGTTTGTTACGACTTGGAATGACATACCTAATATTGAATATACTTATCTCTGTCAATTTAAATCAATATACTGAACAATCCTTCTAACTGACTGTATCTACAAGATATCTAGGTAAGTACCTTATGTAAGTAAGTTCATGATGGCACCTTAAAGTTTAACACAGGTAGGTAGGTAGGTAGTTATTACCTACCCATTGTTTTCTTAATTTCAATGACTGTTAGAAACAGTTAATATCCCAAAACTGGGCAAGGTCTGCCCCAACAGCTCCTCTGTAGTTAAGTATACCTAGGTATTTATATTTAATATAAAAACTGCATTTCAAACCCAATGTTTATTCAATAAAGACAAACGATAAGTATTCTATTCTATAAAACTATCAGAATGGGAAATTTGGATCTATTTCTAGAAAACTTCTTCCAAGCTCGGATTCCATCACAATCCCATTATCAACAGCTGACTCCCATAAGATTACACCAGATCGCCACGCCATCTAACGTGAAAGAGACGAACTACGTAACAACTAACGCCATCTATTCGAAATGCGAGACATCTCAACCACTCACTACTACATTGACGTGTGCCCCGTCACGTTCACTCGCATACGTAATGACAGAGATAAGGATACCTCCCAAGATGTCTTCTAAATTGCTTTTTAAATATTCCCCGCGCTGATTGGTCAGAGCAAGAGCGCGTAAACTGGTTTATTTGAGTTTCCGCCAATCGGCGTGTGGCGGGTGTTCGCTGAACGAACGGCCATGCTATTTTAGGTGGGGCTTGGCTAAAGTTCCTCCTTTATATTCCTGACGTATGCAGTCATTTGAGTTATGGGTGATGGCGTAGGACTACGTGTATTTATAAGAAATCTGCTGAATTTTCCTTTTCTCTGTTATATTTTTTTCAGGAAATAATGCTGAGCTACGTGATTGTTACAGTGTACGTAGGTACCTATTCTATACAAATTGTTATTCCGACGGCATCGCAATAAATCCTGTTACGCATAGTAAAATTGGAGAACCTATTCTTCTTGTTGGTGTAGGTAGGTACTAAATTATGTTATAAAATAAACATGCTCTTCCACCACAATAAAAACCAGAAAAAATGGATTCCCATCTAACCCGACAGTGGTTTTGATCATAAACATATCACTATGACCTACTTATATCTAACGAAAACTATCATCTATAAACAAAATTACATGTAGGTAAACGGGAGATTGTAGGTACATAATATATTAGCATACATTTTATCCAGTGTTGTTTGGAAGCGTCAGAACACACAAAACACGTGAAAACAAGAAATAATAGCAATAAAGATAAAATTGTATGAAATGCCAATGTAAAAATAACTGCATCCGTAAACCTACTTATGTACAGTTGCGTCCAAAATATGGTCCCGTAAAATACTTACTAATGTGAAGGAGCCGCTCATAAACATTTATTCTTGTACAGTCGCTAACGAATATTGTTACGCTCTGAAATTATTTCCTTAATCAAAGTCATTCCATCAGACGGCAAGATGAAAAGAAAAAGTTAATCTATTGAGGAAGCGTTTGTCAAAAAAAAAAGTTTTTTTTTGGTAAAATTTAGGCGAGACTTTATCAATTCACGCTTGAAAGCCCGTAGTGCGATGGGAACTTTCCTACGGGAATGGAGCGTAGCGCCACAAACCGAGTCGTAAAACTGGAACTTGTGAATGAAACATCGAACCATAATTGGCACATTAAAACGTCGTCCATTGACAAAATTTTATTGACACATTGTAGGAAGGATAACACACAACAGGTGACCGTAGGTTTTTACGAGCAAACTCAAGCGCGTGCCACGCCATAAACCGCCGTCGAAATCGTAAAATTGTAAGGAGCTGTTTAAATTGCCCCTAATAGAACATTATAGTAGTCTCAATGACGTGTTTGGTTTTATGTGATTTCGTATAAGTAAGCGCCACCGTAAAATGAGATGACGTAGCTTTGAATCGCCAATAAAATAGTCATTCGGCCCGTGCCTAGACAGACAGAATCTAGACGGGCGCAGTTGAATTCAAAACAGTTTTACGATACCGACACGTGTTTATCGTTAATCGTCATGCATTTATTGTGCTATTACTCGGTCATTAACCGATTTATTATCATAACATCACATAAATTATGTGGTTTTATAAAATGCTCTTGTAGAGATACTGATAAAAAATATTTTAGGTATTGTTTTTATGTAAAATTAAATATACGACTGCAATGGTTTTTGATCTTTTTGGACTCAATCTCGTTTTAGCATTGTCACATTAACCTGTAACTACATTTAGTAACATTTTTGTATTTTTAACTCACTTTATTTACAGACAAAACTTTTAATCAAACAGCCTGCCAAACTAAACTCGTATAATCTTTGTGTTAGCGACTGTACGCGCGTTTTCCCGTTCCGTAAGTTCACTCAAACTACTAACCGGCTAAAGGGTAGGTACTTAACGTGTAACATAACCTACCCAAATTAGGTAGGCCCCAACATTTTCCTAACTAAGCACATTCTCTTTACCGAGCTGCCTTAGTTTCTACAATGGCCTACCTCTTCAATTTAGGCACGTAATGTTGGGATAGACCTCCATAATCCTTTGCAGATATTGTTGGAAATTCTTCTATGTAACTTTCGTCCCGATGTTGTGAAGGGCCTTTTTGTACAAGGTTAATTTTGGGAACGGCTGCCTTTGATAAAAGTTATTACAACATTCCTACTGTGTTTATTCAAATTTTGAAGAGCTGAAGTTTTTGTTTTATTTCGGATTAAGTATTGAACATTTTCTTTTACTTTTTATTTTAACTTACAGTTTTGTTTTTTTATTATGAAAGTACAAATCATGCGTATTTATTAAAAAGGGTAGGTACCGAGCGCGCAATGGCGCCCTCATCGTTTGTAAAACTCCTGTTTGTATAATAATATCTAAGCACAACGTAACATGCTTATTTTCTGCATTTTCATTCTAAAATAAAAGAAATCACCAAACAAACGATGGGGCGCGCTCGGTACCCTCTTAAGTTAAAAACACGAAATAAATAGGTACTCTTTCCTTTAGGTAAATATTTAGGCCCAAACCTACACGGAATTTTCGAAAAGAATCTCGTGATAGGCACTGGAATCGTCCTACATTGTCCTATTGGTCCAATGTGGTTGAACAGCGGCCAGCCTCCGGCCGGGCGACCCCTATCTTATTAACTTTATGCTGACGATGTTACTCTCCACTCTGCTCTCTTGAATCAAATTAAATCGGGAAATATGGTGGAATTGGTAAGGAAAATTATATGACAATTTTGCGGAACCACTTGATACCTACTTATTATTTTCTCAGGCAAAGAAATGTGAAGTATGGATTAAAAAGGAAATTATGAGAATTGTATGATAAAGTAGGTAAAGTTGACTGTCTTGCCACAACTGTCATTATTCGTTTTTTGCACGAAACGTCTACCTAGGACACGGCAATTTAACGCAGTGAGAAGTCAACCTAGGTAAGTAGGTATATCTACTCAACAATTAATTTAATTGACTGTATAACGAGTATATATATTTTACATATATAGGTATACCTATACATAGAAACTATGTATAGGTATACATAGTTTCTATGTATAGGTATACCTAAGTTTTTAAACCGTCATGGTCACTAACTACTATTAACACTTGAAACGGGATATAAAAAAAAGAAAGAAAACATGTCAAATATCCCGTTTCTAGTGTTAATAGATAAGTAGGTACTTATAGCAATAATAATAACTTACCTCATTTTTTTTTCTGTTGAGTCAAGCTATAGGCATCCATTTATGTGTCATCCAAATTCCTTGTTTATCTGAAACAAGGTAAAATAAAGGTTAAAAATCCGCTGACACTTAACACCTAAAGCCAGGTAGGTAACCTCTAGTAGTACTGGCACCTCTTTTGAAAGAAGTTAAGTTAAGAAGTTATTCTATTTCATGGCCCATATATATAGATTACTAGCTTTTGCCCGCGGCTCCGCCCGCGTAGATGTCGGTTATCGCGTAAAAAAGTAGCCTATGTCCCATATCCCAGGCTATATCTCTGCCAAATTTCATGACGATCGTTTCAGCGGTTTAGGCGTGAAAACGTAACATACAGACAGACAGACAGACAGAGTTACTTTCATATTTATAATATTTATAGATTACTAGCTTTTGCCCGCGGTTCCGCCCGCGTGGATGTCGGTTATCGCGTAAAAAAGTAGCCTATGTTAGTCTCCATATCCCAGGCTATATCTCTGCCAAATTTCATGACGATCGGTTCAGCGGTTTAGGCGTGAAACCGTAACATACAGGCAGACAGACAGACAGATAGACAGACAGACAGACAGACAGACAGACAGAGTTACTTTCGAGTTTATAATATTAGTATGGATGTTTGCATAATTTATTTAGTTCAAGTTTAGTATGTGCTAGGTGGTTGTTACGCATTCTTTGCCTACTCATGTACAACATATTGCTTATATTACCCGCTGTTTATACACCTGTCTAGTTTTTTAAGGGCGCACCGAGCTTCTGGCGCTAATTGATGGTAGGGGAGCGTGGCGGCTCTGGCTAATTTAGGTATTTCTTTCGTATTATTAAAACAAATACACATTATTAAAATGTATAGGTACCTAGTGTATAAGTACTACGTTATGGAAAACATATCGTTTTGTTATTATTAAAAAACTAATGACCTTCCGTGAAGTATTCACGCCGTAGGTACTAAGTTTACTAAAGGTTTATTTTGTTTTTTAGAGATTACTTTGGATTTTTTTTCTATCGAGGATACCTACTACAAGTACCTAATCGTGTTTCTAAATTATACGATTTTTAGAGTGAACCCTTAAATATCTTATATATTAATTGCATAACTAATGGTTAAGTAATAACGATGCAGCAAGGGATCAAATGGACTGCAATTATTTCGCAATTACGTATCGTTTAGTGCGCCCTTAATAATTTACATAACAAGATAGGTAGGTATCAAAAACTCAGTGTAAGTATTTATCGTTCTAGTTGAGCTGCCATAATGCAATAGCTTGTGAAAGATGCAGCGCTCTTGCAGACCGTAAAGCAAAGACACCTCATCACCTGTTCACCGGCAGTCTCGGACCGAACCGTAAAACCCGTCTGCTTCTAGTCTACGGCATTTACGACCCGACCGATACCCGGATAAAAATAACCATCTCGCAAACGCTATTATTACAAATGATACACATTTTACGACGCGAATATTTACGTTTTTATTTCAAATGTTTATTGCCTGTTGTGCAACTTAATAGCGCACTTGAACTTCGTCGGGCTAGTGACACCGTTTGATCCAAATCGCGTTTTATTGTTTTACTCAATGGACGGACGAATTTTACGAGCGTGTCGTAATCTGTGACGCGATGGTTATAACTCTGATGCGTACTACGATATCGTGAAGTTGTGACTCATACGAATGCGCTAACTTTCCGTTTCTATGTATTTAACATTGCACGAGACTGTTTTAAATTTTTAATTGAACTAGTCGGGTCTGATTGATCCACGCGAGTAATCGCTGCGGTTGAATTAGTGCAGGAAATTAGATACGCCGTTTAAACGTCAGCGCTTTTCGATTAACCGACGCTCGAAACGAAAAAAGCAACGAGCTCTACAAAATTTTATTGCTTAATCGAATATATCATTCTACTTCGGTATCGAGTAACTATTATATCGAGTTGAATGTGAAAGAATCGCCGACTTGGAGCGAAGTTTTCTTATGTGAGGGCCACCCTTATTTACCTATTTGCACACAAATTCTTTAGATCGAAATACGAAAGGTCGATAAGATAGGATCCTTCTTGCCTCACTTATCTTTCTTTAATAACATTGTTCCCAGAGGCGCTCGAGAATAAATAGATAGAAAGGAAAGAGTGTCAGGACTCGGGCGACCCGCAGCCGGAATTTGCATTACATTACCTATATTCATATTCCTTCGGAGGTAACCTTTTCTGGGGAAACAAATAATAGGTGGAGTGCATCTGGGGTCGCATTAAGGGACATCTTTTTATTCGCTTGGAGCTTTGGTAAATATTTTTGCTATTGCGTTATGCCTTCCCTCGGAGCGGGGACTGGTGTTTTTCGATATTCGTCTTGTGTTCCCGATAGAATATTGTGAAAGTGGCCCATGCATTATTGATAGTGGAAGTTTGCCTTCACTTTTGACATAGTGCTCTTTGTGAATGAGGAATTCCGGTTCAGTTACCTAAAGTAAAACTCTTATTTACTGCCCAAATACAAATCAGTAATGTAATATTCTTTTAGGCAATTTCATCAAGATTAAAAGATCGCAAAGTAATAAAGGGAGAAAAAAACAAATAAGCGTGGAGTTAAGGCGCTTAACCGAAGTTCATTTACACGCCAAAAGCCGTAGAGCCTTCTCACGGCTCAGAAATAACATCGAAAAAAAAAGAATTACACGACAAATTTTTAATCAACTACAACCGACTCTCTAAAGGCATAAAATGTAATATTAACACCATTTGTGCATTACATTTAACGCCAAAAACCCGTAAAAAATCGAATAAAATGTTCAAAATTATGGGACAGCGTGACACCGCCATACCTACTTTCGAGTATTTTTGAATTTTCAAAACAGGAATGGTGAATAAAATTCGACGTTCATTAGGCGTTTTTTTAGTTTTTTGTATCTTATATTTAAGCTCAGTAGGTATAATGTTATCTCGCAAGATGGGGCGTCGAGATTGCGCCACGAGAGTGGCTTTCGTAGCGCTAGCAAAAACAAACAAATCATTGGATTATTGTCAAATTAATTTTATGGTATCGGCCACTTGTAAATTGGAAGCTAATCGGTTCTTCATTATGATCTGGGCAATATTTACATAATGAAACCAATTTAGAAACCATAACTAACACTAGTAACAGTCTCATAAAAACCGAATTGCTCCATGTTTTGGTTGAAACTTAATAAAACCTACTATGAAGGAGCAATAAAATTGTTTGTATCAGAAAAACAAATATCTAGCAGATAAAACAAATGACTAAGTGATGCTTGATTTTATTTAAAAAACCCATCTTTAACGTGAAAATGATCAGCCGGTATTATTGTTATTACCTGACTGCCCCAGAAGGAGGGTAATGTTGTAGAGAGTATGTATGTATGTATGTCTATTTCTTTGGCATGCTCTGTATCCTAAACGGCTTGATGGAATTTAACATATGAGGTTTCGTTAAGTTCGTCTTAAATGTGGGAGTGACATAGGCTTATATAATACTAGCTGTTGCCCGCGGCTCCGCCCGCGTGGATGTCGGTTATCGCGTAAAAAAGTAGCCTATGTCCTTCTCCATATCCTAGGCTATATCTCTGCCAAATTTCACGACGATCGGTTCAGCGGTTTAGGTGTGAAAACGTAACATACAGACAGACAGACAGACAGACAGAGTTACTTTCACATTTATAATATTAGTATGGATTTATATACTACATCTGCAAATACAAAAACAAAGGGAGGGGATGGATTAAAAAACCGGCCAAATTTGTGTCGCATCACGCACAATGAACAAGCTTAACATTGTAGTTAAAAACAAATTCTCCCATACCTACGTTCTAACTGCAAATGTAAGTTTGTACGCATAATATTGAGAGAATTACCATGTTATTTCAAGACCATAGACTTCTTTTAGGTTATCGTGTAATCTATGGGTAAAGAACTATTTCCGTTTTTTTTTTTTTTTTCCAAGTTTTTGGCTCTGTATTTCGGAGTTAAGGGGGAATGGTACATTTTCACCTATTTTCTTAAATAACTTTAAAAGTATTTATTTTTAAATTATAAAAAATATATATCTGAAATCCTTACAGTCAGCCCTTTCATTACCTACCTAATAGGCACGGTACAGTTTGCAATACTGTTTTTTTTTTAATTTTCCATTTTGCCCCCAAAAGTGACCCCCATATTTAAAATTCATATAATTATGTTACACGTCCGTGTTTGGGTCACATAAATTCATATGTATACTAAATCTGCAAATTTAAGTTTGTAAACGCAAAAACTATTTTTTATGTGCTAAAACTACAAATTAATAATCTTCGGACTTTTTCCTTTACTTGTGCTGTGAGACCTTGCTTATTATTAAATTTCATGATTCTAGGTCAACGGGAAGTAGGTACCCTAT
Source organism: Dryobota labecula (assembly GCA_947523025.1). Classification (NCBI taxonomy): domain Eukaryota; kingdom Metazoa; phylum Arthropoda; class Insecta; order Lepidoptera; family Noctuidae; genus Dryobota; species Dryobota labecula. The sequence goes on along the minus strand of OX383293.1, from coordinate 16,324,100 downwards.
ATATTTTGATTTACTTGCGAATATCGCATAAATGTCGCATAAATGGCTGTATCTTTTTATTGCGTTGACTTAAAAGCTTGGTTTTTTCAGAGCTCCAAGAGAGCATAAACCTTCGTATTTGATATTAATTTCAACTTGATATCTCCACGCGTTCCTGAGAAAAAGGGTCTTCGCAGGCTGACGTACAGACGGACAACGAAGTGATCCTACAAGGGTTCCGTTTTTTCCTTTTGAGGTACGGAACCCTAAAAAAAAACAACAACAATACTGGTATCAAATAAAAGCTAGTAATGAGTCAATTCCATATTATATATTAATAAAACTAAAAAGCTTGAAATAAAGCAGGGTTTTCGTTTTTAAATATTTTCTTTCTACTAGTTATCACATTGAAACACTGCGCAAGTTTAAACACGTATGTTAAAGAGGCGTAGATAGAAGAAAGTGAGGCGTCGATAATTTCAATATGAATTCATTATATTACTTATAGACATCTTACTTCGAAGTAAAACTATGTAGGTAGATAGTTAAAGATGAAAACAGCTGGGTTGTTCGCATCCACTCATCGAAAAATAAAACTACGTTTACGTCCACCAACAGAGTAGGTCTATCTTGATTGAAAAAAACTAATTTTAAATTTTTATAGCCGCGGCAGTAACTTCGGCATTTTGTTGGTTCGCCTGCCACGAATTGACGTTTTTACTAAACGTCAGATTTTGTAAATAAAACTAGTATCTAATGACTGGAGCTCACGCCCACAAACACGTTCACAGTTTAATCGCTGGATTAGATTATCCACATAGGGATGCGTGTCGTGTAATTTTGTAATCTCATGATTGGACATAGTGCACGCCTACGCGCCATTTATTTACTCTTAGAGCTTTTCTTGTCTCCTTGTCTGACACTTTGAGAAGTGACGGAAATTTTTATCTTATTTTTTATATTATATTTTATGTAACGAAGGTATATGGAAAAGGGTGAACTTGTTTCTTGTAGGTACAATACTCGGTCGCCTTGGATTATGTTAGCATATTATTATATCTTGATTACTATACCTCCCAGGTCGTCGCGTTTTAAGCTGTGTTGTGTGGCTCGAACGTGATTCGCAATTTTATTTGTATGTAGCTACTTAAATGGGCTTCCTTGTACTTAATTATGAATTATATGCATGATTGTTTTAGCAAGTAGCAACATTTCAAGTGTGGTTGCTATTTAAAGCTGGTACAGTCAGTATACACAATTAACTGACCTCCTTGCATAAATGGTGGTGGTGGTGGTGGTAATTGTGTAATGGTGGTGGTTTTTTTTTTAATATGGGTCGATAGAATTTTATAATTCTTAATTTAATTTAAATACCTATACGAAATCTACCCAAAACCTGAAAAAAAATTAAAATCGTACGATTTGATGGTAAAAAAATCTCAACCATTTATGCAAGGGGGGGTCAGCTAATTGTGTATACTGACTGTACCTACTATGTGCCTTCAAGCAACGGTTAGCACTAGGTAGGTAGGTATATGTCCGATGTGTACAATTTGACCCACGTGACTTGCATGTTGACTTGCGTATTACCTGCCATATTCTTAGCAGAGGCCTATGCAAAAATCGCTGCATAATCAGAGTTGAAGATGTAACAATACATTAAAAAGTTTTTTTTTACCAATCTTTAATGGTTTCTAGTACTTATCTATTTTACTATAGCGGATATAGCGGGCAATCGGGCATACCTAACTATATGTCAGTTGATGTTAAGCTTTTGTCAATAACTGCTGATGACTTGCCAATTTTTAGGAGAAATATAAATTCCCTTTATTATTATTTAAAAAAGAAAGAAAATAAATTACTTTCTTTTCTTTTTTGCTGTCGCTACTTTAAAACAGTGCAGGAAATGCAAGTGGGATCAGCATCGGTACTGCTACTGCGACATTCGCATGCGACACACATCCCCTGCGATGGGGGGTGCCCCGGGGTGAAAGCTTTTTCCAATTATTGTTGCGATACCAAGGATATTCAGCTGAATAAATTGTTTGATTCATGTTGTGTTACTTATTCTTTGATGTTTTCTGCTGTTTTGTTAGATTTTAGAGGGGAACAAAATAGAGTTGCGATGTAATTTTACCAGTAGGTAAAACATTTTCAGTGTTAGAGAGCTTTTGGCTAATGTTTACAGAATGTACCTGAGCCTATTGAGGAGCTCGTAGCTAAGTAATATAAGCCACATTCTCGATCCAGAAGACTAAGCTATGCTTGCCGGGGTTGATCCGTGGATGGGTGACTATCTTTACATACCGAGACTCCTCCGTGCCTCGGAAAGCACATTAAGCCGTCTTGGCTGTCATTCATAGATCTTTGACAGTCGTTACGGGTCGTCAGAAGCCCGAAAGTCTGACAACCAGTCTTACCAAGTGGTATCGTGTTACTCAGTAACTGGATTGTGAAGGTCAGATAGGCAGTCGCTCCATGTCAATCAATCATTCAATTCAGCCTATCGCAGTCCACTGCTGAACATAGGCCTCTCCCATGCTGCGCCACAACACCCTGTCCTCCGCCTTCCGCATATCCCAGCCACCTTTTTGAGGTCGTCGGTCCATCTAGCTGGGGGGCGTCCCACACTACGCTTGCCGATACGTGGTCTCCACTCCAGGACTCGTCTGCTCCACCGGCCATCGGTCCTTCGATAAATATGGCCAGCCCACTGCCACTTCAGCTTGCTTACTCTGCAAGCTATGTCGGTAACTCCGGTTCTCTTCCGGATAATTTCATTCCTAATTTTATCCTTTAAAAAAACTCCGAGCATAGCCCGCTTCATATCGCGCTGAGCGACTTTAAATTTGTGCACCAGCCCGACTGTCAGTATCCACGTTTCGGCACCGTATGTCATAACGGGCAGGACGCACTGGTTGAAGACCTTAGTCTTCAAACATTGCTTCGCTCCATGTAAAATACTGGTATTCAGCTGCATCTGGTTAGACTGGAAGCTGACCCCAACATAGTTGCGGAAAAGTAAGGCAGATTGTTTGACCTGAGTCTATTTAATAAAACCTACAGGAGACAGGTGACATGCGAAAAATCCGACAATTTTACAAGTTTCTTTCATACGTTTTCTGCTTTATTAAAGAGCTGCACTTAACGTGAGAATGCGTCGATTTCGTACGAGTATATTTTTTACATCTATGTCGCATTGTCACTTATTTTAAATAGGGCCCTGATTTAAGAAGTGCAAAACAAGTTTTTTTTATGAAATCTTCAGTTTTATATAATTAATAATTCATGAACATTTTATGTCTTAATTTACTTCTTTAGCAACTAAGTACAGTACAACGATTTTCTTAATGTCCCTCGTCAAACTTCGTGTTTCGAAATAATAAGAAGTGCAAAACAAGTTTTATTTTTAAATCTTCAGTTGTATTTTTACCTACTGCTCCTGAAAATAATTCATGAACATTTCATGTCTTAATTTAATTCTTTAGCAACTAAGTGCAGTACAACTATTTTTATAATGTCCCTCGGCAAACTTCATGTTTCGTCAGTCGTCGGATTTCTTTCAATTGCCCTTTGCACTTGGTGCAGACCGGACGTTCTCAATCGACTTGGAAGTATACAGAGTTGTTAATACTCTTTTAATTTAATGTGAAATGACGAAACACGAAGTTTGCCTAGGGACATTAAGAAAATAGTTGTACTGTAGGTGTAAATAGGTACTTGTTTATTCTGACAGTACCTGTCACAGGAACACATAAATTGTAATAATGTACAATGCACTTGACTTCACTTCAGACAAAATATTTCCATCATTACTAAAGAGAAATGCGTGCTAAATTATAAAGTTATCTTCACAAGGGTCATTCAAGGAATTTATTTGAACATACGAGACAGACTTTCAAATATAACTGTATCCGTGATTCAACTTAACGGTCAAAATAAAGGAGAAAGTTATGAAAGGATTTTAATTTATTCTTATTGGCATACAATCACGATACGATCTACTAAATATGTAGAATTGTAGACATATAAATATTACTCAGTCTTGACATTATCCTTTTGGCTTATTATATAATATCAATGTTTATCTACAAATCTAGAATTAATAGGTGCTCGATAACTACATAAAATTATTAGTCTGCCAGACATTAAATTCTGGTTTCTAAAAGTTATTTAAATCGTTTTTTAATCTGAGTTTCGCTTATTATTTTATATTATCGTATGAATGTAGAACTCTCCTGTATCGCAATAATAACAGAAATCCTACCAGCTTTATTCATGATCATTTATTTAAATATCATGGCTTTTCAAAATCATATTTCAATTAGGAACGTTTTTATTACCGATAAGGCTTCAAAAAATCAGCTTCAAAAACTCTAACACACATAAAAACACAGATACGAACAAACTTCGTTAAAATCCCAACTCATAAACGTCATAACTACACAAAGAACATCCACATTCGGTTAAATAGCACCTAGTCATAAATAACTAACCCTATAACTCTAACAAGATCCAATCCTGAAAGCCGGGCTTGTTAGAAACTGAAAACAAAGGGGCTTTCAGCATGAAAATAGAGTAACAAGCCACCTTGTTAATGCCAGTTGTTTCTATATTAAAACTTAGAAGAACATCTCTGTGTTGGCTATGGGCCAATTAGTTATGGGGTTATATGGCTACGTAAGCTTTGGAGTTAAGCTTTGACCTATTAGCCAATCAATTTGTGGGTCATGAATGGGAAAATTATGTTCTCTTTGGTGGCGTAGTTTATTTTAAAAGAATTTTCATCACTTTTTTCGAATGGACAGTATTTTATTTGTGAGCCATCCCCGTTGTTTTTGAAAGTGAATAATTTTGAATTAAAGCTTGACTTTAAAAAACTTAATAACTATGTAATATTAACTTTTGTTAACTCTAGCACTTTCATTGGAGCTAAATCCTCGAAAGTTTGGTGATATAATTTGCTTTTACATGATTATAAGTAGGTAAATAGTGTTTAATAGAGACAAGGTCAGTAAGTAGGAAGATAGCTTATTTATCTAGTTACATGGATTCTATTTTATTTTCACTAACAAGGAGACAGCAAGGGTGTGGGATACTCAAATCGAACTGTGGTTCCGCGTGTAATTAGTACTCAGTAAGTGTATCCATATCCTCAAACCGTACAGCGCACTACTTCGTCATTGCCGAGAAAAATAATCCTAAAGTATGTTTTTTTTTTTTTTTTTAATAAAAATCTAATATCTGTGGTTCCAACCACAGTTCGATTTGAGTACCCTGACACCCTTTCCGTCTCCTTGTAAGTATACAAATTGTTTTTCAAGCATTATTTTTAAACAACTTTATTTTCAGACAGCCAAATAATAAACATAATCTGTCAATAAATATTAAATATCACAAATTGATAAATAACGTATCATAAATATTCATAGATCAGATTTCTGCAATCCACAGTCGCAGTAGTTAAACCTATCCCCACGGATTTGTACTCGTGTGCAACTATCTAAACCAAAGATAATGGCCAGTCTTAGCTAATACCTACATCTTATTTCATACACATCACATGGGCCTAACAACATTATTATGTAGGTATTTGTACGGTAAACTCATAACTACTTCATTCTATAACCGTTTCTGAAGTCGTTTGTGTGATCATAATCTTGGATGATGAAATTCAGTTCATATTTCATTGATGTTTTCAGAACTTTGTAGTGTTATGTATTGTATAATTTCTTTGTAGTTATTAATCTCTGCTTCCAGGAAAAGTAATTTTAAACTTACTTTGTATCTTCATCATCATTATCATGTCAGCCGAAAGACGTCCATTGCTGGACATAAGCCTCCCCCAATTGGGCGGGGGGTTTCCATAATCGCCACGCTTGGCAGGCTAGTTGATGATCCCAGTATGTTGTTAAAAATGCATAGAGAACGCTGCTGACCATTCTCTAGTAAGTCCCTTAGTCCCCTTTTACGACACCCACGGGAAGAAATAGGGAATACTTTGTATCTACATAATGACAAAGACTCTTTTTCGTCAACTTGTTGCGTCCCTACACGTAATGTAACATCTGAAACACCCTGAAATTTTTATTCTTTCATAGTAGGTACCTGTATGAGTTATGTAAAACATAATTTCTCTGTTTCCAATTTTAACTTCACCTCCCCAGTAACAAGCTCTGTGATGACCCATTTAATAGCAAAAGTTACAACAAAATTAGGTTCAAACCAATTTGTGATACCGAAAATAGTACATTTTATTTATTACGTGGCGGAAGTAAACGAATGGTATGATGTTCTTCCCTTTCCTACTGATATTCGTATTGGCAGTTATCCAATTTGGCACGCTACTTCGATCGAAGCTACTCGGAAGATACTGCGTTGCTCCTCGTGTATTTGAAGATATTTTGTAAAGTAGGTAATTGTTTAGATACTATGCTTAGTGTCGCATTGGTTTTGAAGGAATTAGAGTTAGGTGTACACAAAAACTGTAATTTATACAAATAAAGAAAATTTAAGTCTGTTTGTAATATTTACAGTTTTTTACTAAATGCACAAGAAAGTATACACGGTTTATAAAAGAAAAAAAAAATTGTCTGTGTGTCTGTTTGTTTCGGCTAATCTCTGTCACGGCTGAACTGATTTTGACGGGAAAAAAAGCCACGCGGTCGATGTCGCGGACAGCAATATAGGTCAGTGAACTTAAATAAAAATACGTATTGAAAATATGTAGATTTCCATACGACGCCCAATAATGTATTAGAACCAAATATTTTTATGTAGGAACAGAGACGCACTTAATAGATACATTAGGCATTTTCTACCTTTGTTTGATGCAGAGACAAACAATAGGTGCAATTGTGAAATAAATAAGTTGATATTTATTAGAATTCATTAGTAAAAAGATATGATAGAAGTTATAATCACTTAAAGTTTAAGTAGGCGTTTGGTTTAAAAAGTTAACTCGTTAACAATGAACTTAACCTAACTCACCTTCGAATTATATAATAAAACCAAATCCTAAATGGATTCAGAATGTTAAAATGTTTAACCGTCTTACCACGAATACACAAACAGACGTACACAAGACCGGTATATAGACTGAATATAATTTAGTTGAAATTCTTCAAACGTAACACTTATTAAAATTAGTTCAGTGGACTTTGTGATGTGGTTTATAAACATTGGAAAAAACATTTTGGCTTGAATTTATTGCCTACACTTTAGGTACTCTAATTAGTCAACTAGTGTAGTAAATAACCATTCATATATCCGTTTATTTAACGTTATGTATATAAAATTGGCTCCCGACTTCTTCTTAGCATATTCTTATTCCTGTTTTTATATGAAGTATAATTATAAAAATGTGATTGAAGTAATAAAGATTGCTAAGAGCCAGCCTCATCCAATTCTAGTTTGATGTTGTTGTATAATAACTCGACCCCGATCTATTAAAAAATTGTGTATTGCCGGGATAAAGTTTAAATGAATATAAGTAAGCTAAGAAGGTAGATAAATGTTATTGGTCACTGCACAGAAAATAGAAAGTATTTGCATATGAGATAAGTTTATTAAAGTCTTACTCAGTGTCTTGAAACCATTTTTAAATACAATTTCATCCATATACCTACCTGTGACTTGTTATTTCAAAGATTGGTCAATAACTATACAGTTATTGGAAGAAAACCGGCCATATCGGATTTCTAAAACTGTCAAGTCGTTTTTCATAGTTTTGACACTGAAACGAATTCTTTGTTACACATTCGAAATCGATCCACCCAGGTATTATAATTATTTCCTTTTTTGTTGAATGCAAAAAAAAAATAATATAATTACCTATAAGTTAACCGATATCTGATAAAAAAATAAAGATTGCTACATTTTTAAATCGATTCCGCTATTGCACCTTTCTGTTCGATATTATTTACTGTGCAGTCAATGGCTGTTATAATTTAGTGATTTTAATTTTTCGATAAGGTAAAGTATCTACCCACCTACCTGTACCTGCATAAGTAGGTAGGTATATAGGCAAGATGCCAAAGAAACCGTATCTTATCTAAATAAACCTACACTAAAATTCCCATATCAATTCATTTTGCAACCAAAACAAACATTCGAAGTCCTACCACAAATCGTAATCAGCTAAATTGTAATTACAAGAGCGATACTAAAAGCATATTTATGCAGGTAGCTCTCAATCCCCTATTGGGTATCACAAATCCGGCAGGTACCCGATCCGTGCATCGACTTACGTATAAACGACAAATTAAACCCGGTTCTCACCAAAATAAGGAAAATGCCGTGCTCTCACGGACATGAGGGCAATCCTAATTTGTTTGGGGATCGATACCTAAGGGTTTAGTTACACAGTCGGTAACTTGGGTAGCGGTCAGTATATTACCTATTGTTTTGTCCCTATATGGTTATATGGATACACTGTATTTCCTTACAAAATTGGCAGATCTTCAATTGTTTTTAAACTCTTGGTGCGTATTTGAGTTTTGAAAAGGTAAAAGAGTTCTAATATTGCCCGATAAATGGCAATAGGGTCGGTCTCTATAACAAGGGACCTAATATCGTCATTCGCGAACTGTGTAAGACCCTATGAACCCCTCGGGTGTCATATTTGTGACGTCACAATTATGGCGGGTGGCTTACTCTTCGACAACCCCATACATCTTGGTTATTTTGTTGCTACGAAAACATGTAGAAATGAACTACCTAAGTTCTGCGACAATTACCTATTAATATTATTCTTTTTCATATAAACTTACCTATATGGATAGGTACTTACTTATCTAAGTAGGTAGCTAATGTTGTTCTGTTTTCCTAATTGTTGAAAGTATAGGTAGGTACGTAGATATGATACATTTTTCTACATGATTGAAAATAAGAAAAGTTTTCAGCAGATATTTTTCTTCCATCCATAAAATGAAATGAACGCGGAAATTCAAAAAGATATGGATAGAAGATTCTTCTGAAAATAACAGAACTAAGGGGACGAAACACATTTATTTTCTTAACTGAAATGAGAAAACTTCTAAGTGTGATTGAGCCCCAACAATTACACTGAAACTCTTAATTAGGCATAGAACATCCATGAATTGAAACAGGAGAAAATTCCTTAAAGTAATATGCAAATAGAATTGAATTGGGAAATGACAATGAATGTGCGCAGTGCGTACGGCGTTAAAATACTTAAGTAATTAGGCCAGAACTTTGCTTGCATACAACTTAACTCATTAAACTGTTTTTATCAAGCTAGATAGGGAAGTAGGTAAGTAGCTATAGTATTGTTAGGTACTTTGATCAATTTATTAGAAGTACTTGATACCGATAAACTTTCCTATCAGGTCACGATTAAATGGCTTCATTTATATAATTTATAACTGTTTACACTTAGGCCGGCAATAAATTCTCGAATTTATTGGTAAATAATATACCAATAAGCTTACAAATGAGGTGTTTAAATAGGCAATATATAACATTAGTTAGAACGGGCTAAAGTACCTACATTAGATAGATGCATTGATAAATTCTATTCTGGCATAATTTTATAATTCATACTCGTGATTTAGTAAAGAATAGGAGAGCACAAAATTATTATAATAAGGTAAGTTGTATAAATAAATAATTACCTACCTTTAATTAAAGGTAGGTTTTAATATTTTAACCTACGCCTACGTAGAAATTGTGTTATTAAATACCTACATATAAATCGAGATCACATAAAAATATATCCTAAAAACCGACAGCGAACGGGTATGTCAGTGAAATGTGTAATTTATACGACACTCGGTTGTGCCCGGTTCCGATCACCAACCTTGAAGCTCACAGCCACAAACAAATACACGACAACATGAATAAATAACATTGATTCTCACTAGATTCCTGAAATGTCTTCCTCAACATAATTTTCGTGTTAACATTCCTCAAATCCTTGTTTATTTCGATTCGTATTCTCTGCAGAGAAAGAATATCGAATATTGCTTAATAAATCATCGGATATTATATCCATTTTTTCTTTACTAGGAATCGCTTGTTGTATTATTGTAACATTTACCTCTGGATTCGATGGTCCGTCACGCTTCGCAGTCGTGACTGCGTATTGAAATTCACTTATATTTACGACTAGCGGTCTGCTTTACTTATCTTCTACGATAACGTCTCAGGGACACATTTGGTTATTTTTAAACTTTTTATGATAATCAAAAAACTTCACGTTGCTACACTTTTTGCACTGCAACACACTAGTAATATTCTGAGAATTACTGACAAAATTCTATAACATGCAACGACGAAAAAATTGGACATTCATCTGAACAAAAGTTGCGTAACAAACCATTGTTTCTACAATTAAAAAACACCTTACCCCGTCCGTTGGATGGTCATTGTTCTATTTTTATAAAGAAACTGAAAGTGCGTTGTCCGTTTTTGTTGTTGTTTTTAGTGGGTTCCATAAAAATTTGGAGCATAAACAAAAAAATGGATACCCTTCCGCGTTGTAACAATGCGTTACTGGTAAGGTACACATCAGTTCAAAATTACAGGTGATACAGTGAAGGTGGTCGTTCTTCATTGTGATAATGTGCGTCTTTGTCTAAGAAAGCCTTTTTAATTGCTTTCTTTTATACGATCATTGATTTATTGCTGTGGTCAGTGAGAGTGGTACAATACGAGGTGAGGTGCAACCTTCAAATTATACAATTTCTTTTCACCAATTTATATTCTTCGGTTCTGCATGGTCTTTGAAATTTCTCGAACGCCAGTCATCAAATATTGTAAATGATTAAGCTTGCACAAATAGTTTATAGCCAATAACTTGATGCGAATGTAAGCATCGAGTCATCATCAAATGCCTATAGGCGTAAGTTCAAAGAAACAATGACATACTTATAACCGTAGCAACAATTGTCTTCGCAATTGCAATTGTGATTTGCAGATGTGCTCTATTTAACCGTGATTGTCTGTAACAAACAGAACATTGTTCTGATCGTCTTTAAAATAGGTCATTCCTCTTGAAATATGTACACAATGGGTGCTAACAATTTGCCTGAAAACAAATCTCAAAATGCTGAACAGGATGGAATCGGGAATTTATAAAAAGAACTCCACTTATTTAGTTACATAAAATTTGGAATAGGAGCTCAGCATCACCCAAAATCCCGATAAAAATACATACCAATAACAGAAAACGGTTCGATTGTGCGAAAAACTGAACAAGCGATAAGTCGCGAACGTGCCGCGTTCGTGTCGCCAGAGACAATCGCTGTAACGACCTGTAATTTTATATCGACGTGCACAATTTACCGTGGCATTATACCCCAATGTATGTGCCATACTAAGGCACACACATTTGCCTCGTATTTGCCCTGTCTGTAGCACAATATTTGTGGAACGTGCTAACTGTTGTGTCAAACATCACATATCTAGGCGTGACACGTAGCGACAAACATTTTCAGTTATTACACATGTTCTACTGTTATTATCTCGTTGGCTTTTCTTTTTTGGTGCAATAAAGCGTTGATTACACCAAGACGGCGGCAATTGGTCACGAAATAGGACTGTGGGGGTGCCGATAAGGCAATTGACTCAGTTACTTACAGCGGGCTAATACAACGCGTGTTAGAACGTTTTAATGATAGCCATGTTTATTACACCACGCTATAAACACAAAGATATACGTATTACCACACCGTTTTCAAAATACCACTAAATCGATCCGAGTTAATTTTATTTTATGGTTAAATAATGAGAAGTCGTAAAGTGGAAATGGAAGTTACCTGCCTATATCAAATAGATAGGCGAGCGTTCAAGATATCCTGTATTTGGAAAGGAATATCTACCTACGTTATGACTAAAATTATTTCTAAGCTGAAATAAAAAAGTAACAAGAAATATTTAACGCAATCCTTTATTGACTCGCGCTTTTTTTTTTCAAATGTTGTGTACAAATTCAGGTTTGTTCCAAAGAGTTTTATTACAAAAGAAGTTTATATTATGAAATTTGTTTAATCTTCGTTCTGTGAAATGGGCACATTACCAAAACAGTTGAAGTAGAAAAGAGGTTTCGCCAAGAGGAAACTTCGATGCGGGTCCGTTAGTTAATGCAAGGAGAGATGCAAATGGACTCTCTCAAAATTGGACGGGGATTCAAAGTTTTACCTACCGAATTCGCTGATCTGTGGACTCAGAAACAAAATGCTGTAACGACTGCTAATACTTCAAACAACTGTGGCTCTTTTTACCATTGAATTGAAGTATATTTTTCCTTGAAGTTTCTTACATGTTGAGTCATTTTTTCACAATAAACATCTTGTAAAATATGACAGTATTTGCGGGTTTGACGTGCACGGCAGCGTTCGAGTATTCACGAACCAACCACCGATCTTAGGTAGGATTTGTGATAATATGCGAATTGGATATGAAGTCAAGATTACGTATTCCCGTTTCCCCGGAACAGTTTCGACGTTAAGTATTGAAGTTTTGATAAGGCAGTTAAGTCCCCGAACGTGACTAATCCAGATATGAGACGAACTTTATAAACAATCTAATTTCACAGATCGGGACCAAGGCAGCTGGCTTGTAAAAGTCGATGTCTTTCATCAGACAGAATTAGATAATCAGATCCAATACCTACTGGAAATGAATTTATTTTAAAATAACGTCAAATAATAATATTATCAAAAATATTTGTATATTTTTATTAAAATATCAAAATTAATATCAACAAAAGTGTTCTTGAAATAAACTTTGTTTCAAAATAACAACGCATAAAAATATGCAACGTGCACGATAAACTCTGAATTTTACACGTTCCTAAATTCTGTATAATTTAGTCCATACCTAACTTTGTGTTATCTTAGCGTGCTGATATTGTGAACTGCTAAAATTAAACTAAACTAAATTCAATACTGTAAGACCTTAGAATTGTAATACTAAAACAAGGCAAATAGTGGATAGACTCGCATGTAAGCGGTCCGCTTCCAAGCCTCTCAACCATAAAACGTATGATAGATGTTGACATCGACAAGCCCTCGCGTGTTGCCAGTACCGTTCCGTCCCCACTCCTAAGGGCTGAGCCGGGCCGCCAGACGACCAACCTTACCAGACCTTCCACCCCTCGCGTAGGCCTTTGACCTAAAGATCTCGAAAAGGCAAAAAGGGCAGCTCACGAGGTCTCTCTAATTTGGACGATTGTATCAGACTATCGAATTGGGGTTCGGTGCACTCCACACCATATTTAAAAATCGAATGCCGATGGAACATGATTTAAAAATGGCCGACGGTTTTTGAACTTTTTTCGTAATGTTGCGAATTTAAGCTGTGATTTCACGGCCCACATCATCTCATGTTTCAATTTGGTTTTAATTTCTTCAAATAGGGGATCGGAAATTTAGAGTGGAATTTAAGAGAACATTACGAATCGGTCCTTTTAAAATTTACTCTGCATATTCTAATAACTTTATAATATCTTCTGTAAATAAATTGGACTTATTAGGAAGGAAATCGAAACGCATCAGATAATCTTGAATTTAAATGCATTGCGAAATTGAAATTCCGTTAAAAGCCTCTCAGCGTGAAACAAAAATGATCAGATAGCATCTTACAAGCTTGTTTCAGGGCCACCTGCCTGACACATGGACATACAAACGTTTACTTTATGTAAGGTTTAGTCTGTGGATCGCGAATAAATTCACAGTTTTTATATTACGTATCGAATTAACGCATCGACATACGTGTCGTAAACACACGAAAGCAACGACATCGTCTTATTTTCTCGGATAAATAAGGTTATATACATGTTACAAACGATTATAATCAAAATATATGGTTGTCTGAACGTCTCTTGTTATGTAGTCGTAATAAACATATTTTTATCGAGGAACTGATTTATGCGTGAATAAAATAATTAAGTTACAAAGCACCTGTGATAAAAATACCTATTAAAAAGTGTTAAACTGATTAATGAGGACAAACAAGGACTTTATGGCTTCCGTTATTTATTTACGACTACTTACAAAAATCTTATTGATATCGATGAAATTGTCTGTGTTTTATGAGAACTTAATCAGTAAAAATGCATAGTTACAAATGTTTTAACTGAAATATACGTTGTGTTGTGTAGTGTGTTATGTTAGGTATTTCCTCCCCCTATTTGGGGATTGTAGACCCAACTTATAATGGGGACAAGAGGCTGGATAACGCGGAAAAAGCATCAGAATCGATTTTCTGTGCACACATGCTGATGTTACGTGCCAAGTTACATTGTATGAAACGAATAAAAAGCATAAAGTAAGGTAGGCGAGAAATATGAGAAGATATTTTCTTAACTCGTTGAGATCATTTGAATATTCAAATATTTTGAGACTAAAAGGTGATTCTTATGGATGAGCTCCTACCTACAACATTAATTATCTACAAAGAGAAGATTTTACTTTACATCTCAGTGGATACCTACCTGTGCTCTGAGTAAATTATACAGTTAAGTTAGTATTTTAAAGTCTAAACAATGCATTAGCTTTGCGCCATCTTCGCTTTGTCTGGAAGCTTTTCTAGAAGTATGATAAGATACTCAAGTGACGAAATAAATATGATTTAAATATACATCAAAGAAGTAATAAACGAATATAAATATACTATCTACACACCACTTTACAACTTATCAGGGCCTCAAGTCTGCTATTACAATAGTGTCAGAATGGTCTCGCCATTGTGAGTATTTGACAGTGTTTGTATGGCAAATCTGTCAAAAACTCACAATGAAGAGACCATTCTGACACTATTGTAATAGCAGACTTGAGGCCCAGTGGGACTTCTCCCACATTTCTCTTTGAAATATGAATTTAATCTTATAATTTAGAAAGCTTCTTTCGTCGCCGATGTTTTCTCAGTCATTTTTAGATTCATTCCGAAATTCATTAACTGGGGATTGATTTAATCTCGTCCAAAGCCAAGTGGAGTCTCAAGAGGCCCAAATTAATTTTAAAACAGAACAACATTCTACCATACACCGCCTTAAAATTTGCGGTCCTGAAAATTCAGCGCAAGGAATTTTCCGCTTTAGTGTTTGGAGATAGGACATGTTGTTCCGTTTCTCGGGTGTAAGTGATAAGTTTGTATAGGTGCCAAGATCGAGTATCCTACTGTGGGCAGGCAACAGATGCCCCGAACGGGTCTGTGAGCTTTATCAAAATGTAACGATGCTGAAATAATTGTTGACTAATTATTTTGTTAATACACCCAGTAATTGACGCTCGGATACGTTAACTGCGTTTCGGGACTCCAATCTAATTTGTTCGGTAGCTGTTTGTTCAATTTACTCTTTATGTTAGGAGTACGCCTGTAAATAATAGCATATAAAGATATTAACAACAATAATTCAATTTGGTTGATTTGTTGTTTTCCGTGTTGAGTTTGTTTTGAAACAATGAAGTTCTTGCATCCCATTCTGGTCTTCAAACATAAAATAAATACAACTCTATAATATACCTACTATACTTTCTTAATCTAGATCAGATAACATCTGGCTACTAAAATAGAAAAATTTACGTTCATACATTTAAAAAGTATCATCATAAAAGTTCACAGTACAAAAACTACAGAAAAAACAGAGCCGAGATACTTAACAACAGTCAGAACGAGTAACAGACATTCCAACAAAAGGTTATCTCGCTAAAGTGTTGGTCCCTCAAATGCTAAGCGCGTAGTTTGGACAATTTCGTCTAAAGTTCAACGCTTTGACCGACGTTTTCCGTACTTTAGTTAGGTAGGTACCTAACAACGCGGGCCCCTTCCCTGTTGCGGAATAAAGCCGTTTTATACGGAAGAGTAGACGGACGGACGTAAAGTTATAAGCTCTTGCTTCTATGAAAACTTCAAAACGGGACAAACTTTTCATTTAAGAAAAGGTTTTCCGTTTTTGAAAATACTTGTACAAACTTTTCGAAGTCATGTAGTGGCATGTACCTAAATAGCAGTTCTCCGCTATTTAGGTACATCCCACTACATTACCCTTTATATATTATATTATTATTTTATCTGGGATTCTTCCCAGATTAAATAATAATATAATATATAAAGGGTGTAAAAATACGCTTAACGAAATCGAGAGTCGCATAAACCTAAAACCTACTCCTCGTCATTGTGACATATTTTTTTTGTACTGTACCATACCTGGGATCATTCTTGTTACGGAGATATTGAAGGTCAAAGTTCCTTTTTTTTTTCATTTTTTTTTTTCACGAAAACAAGTTTTAAATGTTATAAATTAACTTAAAATAACCCCACAACTCTTGTACCGCTGTATGCACCCTTAGGCAGAATGTGTTTTGGGCGTTACATTGCGCATTTCTTGCCCGTTCTTCTCCATAGTGATTTACGTATTGGAATGGACATCTAGCTTCAACACTGAAAAAAATATTTAGCCTAACTATTTCGGCTATTTCAGGAATAATCAAAGTTTGACAAGACTTTATAAAAGTTAACTTGATTTAATAAAAGTGATACACAACAGCCAGCACATGTATTGGTTACATGTTGCATAAAGTTATGTGGTCACTTTTTTGTGTTACATGTAGACGAAATTTTGGTTATGTATGAGTAAACATTTTTTTCAGTGTACTTTCTGACTAACTGACCGTCTCTTTGACAATTCAACAGTGCCTGTAAATGGTTTAATTGAAATAAATGCTTTGAGTTAAGTTGCGATTGCGTAAACAGCGAATTTTCACAACAAAAATTAAATTCGTTTCCCAGCAATAATTTTTACTCAATGTTGCTTATAGTTTGATGTACAGAATGCATAGGTAACGGCTATGTGATGGGTATTTTTACATCCTGCATAAGCCTTTATTCAGACAGGTAGGTTAGTGGTAGTAATTAGTTGGTTTTATTGTTTAGAAAAACCCCGTCTCTATGTCCCCGTTGACAAAGGCCTCCTCCAAATGCCTTCACTTCTCCCTATACTTAGCGACTCTCGTCCATGCAGCGCCCGCTTTATATAATTTGCCCATCTTTTGAATGGCCTACCCCGTTCCCACTTTTTGTCACTTGTAAACCAGTACATTTTTGTTTTTGATAATTTTTCCTTTTCTCTGATTAATCTGAACGGGTAAAATATGTATGTATGATAATTTCGAATTTAACAAGTTTATATCATTCACCGTTTTATCTTTTCGAGTGACTGGGAACGTCTTCGGGGCTTTAAGACATGGTCAAGCTAATGGTGTCCATAGAGTACCTACATCTATGATAATAATGCTAATACGGCTACTTGAAATTCATGAAACACGAAAAGATTTACTTACAAACTGGATCCGCAATCAAGGTTTTTACATAGGAATTCCAATAAAGGTTAATCAGCTGTTTAAAAATAATAAAAAAGACAGAATAAAACCTACTTCTTCACGCTACTTCGATTCACGCTCGCTATTTTCATAAAATCGCAACCCTCTCATGCCTTGTGTCTCTCATAACAAACTGGAAAGCCACTCAGACTTGTTTAGCGGTTCCGCCGTCTAAGGGTTGAAATTCGTAAGGGTTCTGATGCTGACGCAGCCGCCCGTGCCGTCTGGACGCACTTAATACCCGCCACATTCTGTGTGGATGGGGCTTTACGTCCGGGGTATAATATATACTTTATAAGGACTGCTATTTAAGTTCCAGACAAATGTTAACTTTTTAGGTACGTGGAGAACAATTTACAAAATTTCCTTGTTTTGTGTTCATTTGTTTGAGTGCAATTCTTGTAAATATTTTGTAAACTGTTCATTTTATTTAGCAGACGGAGTTATTTGTTAAAATTTTGCTAGCAATATCTAGGAATATAAGTACAAATGTCAATGCTAGACTCTACCCAATTGGTTCTGTTAAAAAACGCTGAAAACAGTTGTTTCAGGCAATGCTTCAGTTGTTTCAGGCAATGCTTCAGTTGTTTCAGGCAATGCTTGTTACACTCGCTCCAATATTGGCGAAGATTCAATGTTCGTTTTAATTAAAGAAATCAGGCGTTTGTGGATTAAAAAGTTTTCTAATCTCGACATCGAAATTAGTTTAATTTAAAATTGCTTAAACATCAGCACTCAGCTTTTTTAAAAAAAAACTTTAGGATTTTCGAGTCCTCACTTTTTATAGGGAATTATGTAATATCTTTTAAAATTCTAATTTTAAGTTACTTCAATGAAGCGTCATACGATTGACTCGAATATAATAGTAGCCACTATTTTTTACTTCGGGGCTTCGGAATTAAAACGTCAATACCTTGGACCTATCTATAAATATATGTGGGTATTTATAGACAGGTTTTCTAACCCAATCTCGTATAAAAAAGACGTTCGTTTCTCGTTTTTCTATGGAGGCAGATTTTATTCTTTTATGCTTTTATAAAATACGCAATTATCTTTACAATAATTTATGAGCTAATCGTTACGGAACATTTTTGTAATTTAAAAATCGCGTTATCAATTGTATCAGTGCAGCTAGAGATTAAAATATTAGTTTTGTGTTTTATTTTGAGTTTTTTGTCAAAATATTGCGTTTTCTGATCGGTAAGCTTTTCGGTTTTAAGGTTTGGCAACCCTATACTTATCTATCATCTCCATCGAAAATTTAATTACACCACTCGATATAGCTAAAAGATCAAAGAATTTGCTCAAATAAAATATTATATGTTACGTAGGTCATGTTAGAGAGACGGCCGTGTTCACGACCCATTCACACCTCGATTTTTTTACTTTTGTCTAGCAATTGTAAGTAAAATCATGCACCTGTCACCCAAAGGAAAATAATACTCAGAATATTTATATGCCATCAAAAACATAACTTGTAAAAAAAAATAAGTCTCGCAACTCAGTTCTTCTATCGTAAAAAGTTGTGAGATCCATGTTACCAAGTCGGTCAATTTATTCAGTCCCTACTTGAGGGTCCTTCTGTCTTAAGTTACGTAATTGGCTAACCTAACAACATCTTTTAATGACCATATCAATGTTAAAAATCTTTTATGTTTTAAACAAATAGATTGACTTAGCAATCGGGGGACATTACTATCAGGGGGGTTGAAAATGGCCTAAACTGTTTCGAGAAAAGGATGGTACGGCGGTGCCGCTTGTTTTTGCTCGACTTGGCGGGGACACTGCCGTGGCCCCAGATAGTAGGTAAACACTTGGAAAATCATAACGTATTGCCATGGTTCTATCTTCAACTCTATTTCAACACGGTAGCCAAGATTTAAATAGTCTCATTGCATGAAACAATACTTTTTCTACCTACCTTCTATTAGAACTGCATAAAAAAATACGTCATCGATACCTACTTACTTATATGCAAGACCTTTATATAGGTACCAATCATAAAATATTATTAATTTGACCGCATAAACCGCTGAAAATTATTTATGGACGGTTATCCACCCACACAGCGGGTGCCAAAGAAATCGGAATTTACGCGAAATATTATATTCCTGTACCTACTTAAATACATAAAGTAAAGAGTTGATGGTTCCCACGTTATTCGAGATACAAGACAAGATCGAGAAAAAGGCTTTATGCAAATAATGTTACATTTAAATTGAGCATTATGTGTTGGTTGAATATTCTGTGTTAAGTTTTAATTTCCGGGAATTGCGTTTGGTATTGCTGTGTGACTGTGCGAACAAGTAACATAATCATAATTATATTAACCTCAATTACTTAAGCCTAGATACATGTGAAGACTAATCATAATTCTGGTTATCAAATTGCATGCGAATAATTCAAGTCTACGAAAAGCGTAGCAATTTATTTAACAAGTCATTACAATGCCGTAGCTGGTGGTACGTGCTACGAAATCCATACTTCCATACTATAATATAATATAATATATAATATCCATACTAATATTATAAATGTGAAAGTAACTCTGTCTGTCTGTCTGTCTATATGATACGTTTTCACGCCTAAACCGCTAAACCAATCGTCATGAAATTTGGCAGAGATATAGCCCTGGGGTATGGAGAAGGACATAGGCTAATTTTTTACGCGATAACCGACATCCACGCGGGAGGAGCCGCGGGCAAAAGCTAGTAATATTATAAATGTGAAAGTAACTCTGTCCGTCTGTCTGTTTGTCTGTCTGTATGTTACGTATTCACGCCTAAACCGCTGAACCGATTGTCATGAAATTTGGCAGAGATATAGCCTGGGATATGGAGACGGACATAGGCTACTTTTTTAAGCGATAACAGACATCTACGCGGTCGAAGCCGCGTGCAAAAGCTAGTGATTTTATAATAAGAAGATATTTTGTTTATAGACGGTATTTAATTTGTTGCTTTTTCAAAATGTTTGCGAAATAATAGGTACCTATGTACTAAGTTTTCAAGTAGATAATACCTATAGGTAGGTAGAGATAAATACCAAACACAAACCAGCCAAGTTAGATTGGTAACTTCAATGCTTCATTTGAATAATTAGGTACCTAGTACCTTTCGGTATCTACGTATCTAAACATCGGTAGGTAAAGAAAGGTAATCAATAACGTAATCTATGCTCCATCAGCGTTGATTATATTCTCGTGATTAAAACATTCAAAAATATGTTAAATATTTATGCAAATTTTAATTAAAACATCATCGATTTACATGTTGATTGCTCGACATTCCGCCGTGAGACGAGTATTACAATATAGTTACAAGTAAGAATAATAATAACTTCAATACATGTAGTTAGTATAATATAAGTAAAGATAGCAAATTATTTTGCATACTCGTTCGAGCTCGCTAATTAAGAATCTTTATTAAAATAATGGAGTACTAGATAGGTTCTTGGATATGAAATTGGATCATAATTACAATTTATGGTGGAACGTAAAATATTATTATCTGCATGAGTATGCTCCCTCGGATTAACATAATTCAAGGTGCTAACATTTATGTAGGTACATCTACATATATAGCTATTTATATCTTCTCAAGTTTCTATTCATTTATTTATTTATGTACACACAAAATACTTGATAGGACAATATATTAACATAGAAGAGCACAAAGGTACTGCTTTCAAAAGAAATTTCTTCCTGCAGACCTGCGAGAGGAAAGTTGGATAAGAAATGTAGACACAGTGTGTAGAAAAGTTAAACAAGAACAATTAAATTATACCACTTAAAAAACAAAACTATAACTATATATAATAAATATACATACAAGGTTTATTCTAGTTATATTTACAAAGGGATAGTTCAGGAGAACCTTAATGAATTATTATTCCGATGTTGTTTAATAAAGGTTCAGTTTCATCTCAGTATCAAAATTATCGACGAATCGAATTTTGGAAGCCCTAGTCGATACTGATATCGACTAGGGCTTCCAAAATTACGGACATGTCAGTTACTTAACCAATAACTTAATTCTTTCTCCAATTCCGTAATTATGTAATTTTTTCCTTACTTCTTTAATCGGTTATATTTTGTTGTTTAAATTGTAGATACTCTAAGGAATTATCAAAAAAAAAAAAAAATATATATTCAAGAACTTATTTATGTTCCAGTTGCGCCACCAGGCGTTTTTTTTTTTTGTTTGTTGCGCTTACATTCAACAGTCAACACTGTCCATTATCACATCGATATTCTTATTATAAATATCCATCCAATCTTTTTTTACATCACGATATATCATAAACATTTCGTATATTGTCGGCATCAGCGGCGCCACAAATGATATGATTTGAATGTATGGGGTCGCGTTCCGAGCTCACCATACATTTGCATTGCAAATCCCGCCCCACTGTTGCCTCCAATTTTCTTAATTCCCATGAACAATGAACAAAATAAATTAAACAAACTAAATACAAATAGATCACGTCCCATACAAATGCATTTCAAAAACGATAAAGTAAATCGAACGGCGAACGTCTCCGGTACCATCAAACTCGTCGATGTCGTCTCGTTTGGAGCACTCGTTCCTAGAATCGATATCATTTTCGAATATCGAATCGAGATTTAGTAAATTTGGAAATTCGCATGCAGATCTTTAGCTTGGTGCAGCGTAGAACCTGTGGTAATCAAGTAATACTGTGTACACTTGGTTAAGGGAGTTTTACCCTTCGCCCCTCGTCGGGGGAGGAAGGCGACGTCGGCGCGATGTTTGTTTGTTTCAGAATGCCTCGGGAAGCAAAACTTGTGTGAGAAGGTTAATTTGGTGGGTAGATAAGTCGGTAGGTAGATATTGTTTTTATGTAGCTTAGTTAAGGAAGTTTGTCCCCTTACTTCGTTATGTTTTCGTTCATTTTTTATATCGCGTTTTGCGTGAACTTTTACATAATGTAGGTACCCACTTTTAGGTTTGTTTCTGCTTTTTGTTTACGTATTCTTGTAAACAAAGTGCACAAAGAGAAGGTGCTTAGGTATTTTCAGGAAAAAATTGCTATCTTTTTATCACTTCTGAATATTGTGTTTTCAGAAAATATACCTACTTGAGTTCCAGCACACTACCGTCTATTTAGTCACGTACACCCTAATGTTAAGTATGATGTAATACAGCTACAGAAACGCCTCAATACATAACAGATAAGGTATATAAAGACAAAAGTGTATCTACATTTGAAGATAACTTTTCACGTTCAAACAGTACAAATTTGACGCTTTTTAGTTTCCAAAAGATAATGCTTTAAGTAAAGTAGAGTTTTCGTTGGAAAAAGTTTAAGTTATAACTTCAAACGAGCGCTTAATGCGTGTCGGGCGTCCATTAGTTTAGTATCAATGGTATCTATTTATTTTATGGGTAAACTAGCTCCTGCTTTGGTGTTGCTTGTAAATGCACGCGACTTGTTCTTTTTGTATTGTGGTTTATGAAAATCTTTCAAACATTTTCCGATTTGAAAATATTTTAAGAACTGATAAATGACAATGTCAACATATACGTGGCAGCTTCAAAGTCGCTCCTATCACAGACAAAATGACAGAAAACCGCCTGAGATGGTATGGACACATTAGAAGACGCAGTGAAGATCACGTGGTTCAAATAGCTCTTAATTTACCGCAAACAAAAAGAGGTCATACCCCATTTATTATAACATTAGACAAATAACTGTTCTCATCCTTTAGTTATTTCGATGTAAACGTTAAATAAACTCCGTTATTTCACGATAAATAGAAAGCACTGTTATCTATTTACCATTTACATAAAAAAAAATAACTCTAAAGTGCAGTAATTTCAAAAATATTGCACAATAACTGTCGTTATTTAGCCGTTATTTGTCTAATTCTATAGTCTATGGAGTATAGAGGCCAATGACTTGGTGGTCCAATATCGCGAGAGACCTCAAGAAAGCCCAATTGCCCGATGCGAGAACCCAAGACCGTTCGTCTTGGCGCAGGAAAGTGAGGAGACCCGACCCCAAATAACGGGACCAGGGAGGGAAGAAGAAGAAAAGAAGAAGATAAATGACAGTGTTATTTTGACAACATAAAAGATCATCATAATCATAATCAGCATATCATCAAAATATTCCCACTGCTGGGACACAGGCCTCCTCTCTTCGAGAGGGAGTGGGCTGTATAATTTAGCACGAGAGCCCAGTGCAGGTTGGTAGATGTCACACGTCTTCGAATTTTTGGTTCTAGGACATGCTAGTTTCCTCACGATTTCTTCTTTAGAAAGCCACTGTTACATACAAGATTTTATCCCTCTAGATATAATGGAACAAAAGCCCAGATGCAAGGTGGTTATGTATCGAAATACTAGGAAACAATAAACTGTTTGAAATAACATATATTTAAAAAAATACTCCTCCTTATACTACATACGCTAACCTTTAGAGGTCTACCGCAATAATAATTTATTACATCAGACACTTATATTTAAGTTAACCTTTATAATAGGTAGGTGACTATAACTGTCACTTATTAATGCCAGCCAGCTTAAACTTCAGCAGAAAGAACTAAGGTCGTGGGGAGTTGGAGATAAAGCCAGTACTGTTCCGAGTATAAGTTTAAATTAAGAAGAAATTCCTTCGATAGCAGTGGTGATGAACTTATTTGCCCAAAAGTAAAGCGCCTACCTGCGTTTGAACCCAAGACCTATAACTTGTAAATCGGGGCCGTTGGCACCAGACCACCACTGCTCCCACATAAGACATAATTTCCATAACTTTACTTTACTTAGTCATCATTTCAGCTGAATAACGTCCACTGCTGGACATAAGCCTCCCCCAATTGGAGGTGTTTGACATAATCGCCACGCTTGGCAGACGGGTTGGCGATCGCAGTGTGGTGTTAAAAATGAATAGAGAACGCTGCTGCCCATTCTCTAGTAAGTCCCTTAGTCGCCTTTTACGACACTCACGGGAGGAAATGCGGTGGTGCTACTCTTTACGTCCGGCACTACACGGTGCTTTACTAAGTATTAATAAAAGAATAAAAAGATCCAAAATCCTCCGTTACAATCCAGCGGTTTCACAGCCAAACATACACTAATCGAGTTTATATAAAGGTGTAGATAACATTGTGATATAAGAGTGAACATCGTCGGCGCCGGTTCCCTATCTAATTGAAAAATGAAGCGTTATCATCAGCCATTGAATGTTAAGTTTATTTAGTTAAACGTAAATAGCATGTGCGTAGGTAGGACCTACGTAGAATACTATATGGAGCGTATAGTTTTATATAGAACGATCTTGCACATTGAAGAGGTGTAGGTGTAAGTGGGTGTATTTTTGGTTCAAGTGTAGATGTACGTACTTGTAGGTACATAAATGAATAAGTATATTTTTCACTTATACGAGTATTAAATCCTGTTTTATTGCCAAAGAGTTAAGGAAGCGCTAAGGTAGCCCGCGAAATTCATTTTTTTTTTTATATAATACCTACTGACCTGCAAAAAACTTAAGAAAATTCAAATTTCACGGGCTACCCTTTTTTTGTGTGGGAAATTATCAGATAACTTCTCCCACTCTGGGCGGAGCGGGAGGGCGTGTCAGACTTTTACTAACTAAAACCCACCCGTGTTCCTTCAGTTGCCTGTGTGCCAGGGCCACGGTATCCCTTTCGGACAAACCGCAACCCTGGCAGGCATGGGTCTTAGCGGACCCCGTCAGTGCTTGCTGACATCTCTTTAAGGCGCGCGTGGAACACAACGCGCCGTCGACCCGGGCCTGGTCCTTACCGAACTGCCCATAGCTCGCCGTCTGCAAGGCCGCGCCTACGGTGGCCGGGAATCGGCTACCGATTCCCGCCGCCCAGGGCATCTCCTACGGCGACTAGGGGCATCAGGGCGCACAGACTGCCGCTCCCTCACGCGTTCCGCCTCCTCCTCCGCGAGAATTACTGCTTCGCAGAAGGAGGTGTTGCGGGCTACCCTGACGCTTTCTCCAACGTTAAATTGCCAAAAAGCAATAGAGCCCAGCATTTTGCAAGATTTTGAGAAACAAACACCACGCTGCCCTCCAAAACGGGAATCCTAGACGTAGGTAAAAAGGCTGCCAAGCTGAAATGGGATTGGTCGGGTCACGTCAGCCGCATGCACAGTGACCGCTGGGCAAAGTATCCACACTGTGGATGCCTGTGGATGGCGCCGCCGAGGCCGGCCCAGGAAGACAATTATGTTGATGGTCTAGGATAAGTGCTTTAGCATTAAATTAAAACAGAATATTTAGTATCGATTAAAATTCGCTATAGCTCTATTTGCATAATATATCACGAATTCATGAAGTAAATCAATACTTTATCCAAAAAAAATTACATCCGCTTGAAACCAGTCGAATGGTTTCCTAATCTCGATCACATATCTACATAAATAATTGACTAAATTGTGACAGATACATAATATAATCGTGATATAGACCTATTTAGTATGTGCACGTGCCCTTAAGCGCTATTAACAAACTACTGATTGTAGATAACCTGTGTTTAGCGACAAACTTAGCTTTACAGTTAAACTAAACAATTTTTTGCAGCTTTCCCTACAGCTAAGTGTGGTTAGGTATTTTAGGAGCAGCAAAAATAAATTTGTTGTAGTATGTTGAGTATTGACACGTTCAATCAACGCTACTTCAGGGTCTATACGAAGTGTTTTTTTTTTTTTTTTTTTCACGTGAATGGCCTTACATAGAGTGTGTGTATTAATAGGTATGATTTTTATGATTATTTACATTGTTTCCATCGGTGTTTTATATAATAGAAGCAGCTGGCGCCCGCATTGAACATTTGACAAATATTATGCCAGTTTACGATATCAGAAAAATGCTTCTGTTATCATTCAGCGAGTTTTCTATGAATAAATTAAATTTTAAACGCAGGCCCATACAGAAATCCTCACTAATTACTCTCCTCGCCCCATTTCTCATTACATCTAAATGCCTATGGTGCGGTAACTCAAGTCTAAATGGCCCGTAATAATTTCATAAAGGAAGCTCTACCTACGTTGCGAAATCAACGCCCTCTGCACATTTCCTTTATCAAGCTCTGAATTATTTTCCATGAGGTGCACAAAACACTATCGACCACACAAGGGGCCATGTTTACCAACAAATAAGCTAGTTCCCGCGCATGCGCGAGCCGTCGGCGGCGGTGAGCGTCACTATAAATATGGCGACTGCACGCCCGCCTCCTCCGTTATGCAAGACTGTTTGATCTAGAAATATCCCAATAAATCTTCCAGATCATTAGAAAAGGTTTTTAATAAAAATAACAAGCTATTAATAAAATTCTTAGAGCCCACGCTGGAGCGGCCATTTTTAAATAGAACCCGAAAGCTTATAAGCGATCTTACTGGAACGATGTTATCTTTTTCTTAAGATGATTTTGTAGACTTAAAAACATCTAAGAAACATTATTAGATTATACAGCTATTCTAATAAGCAGTCTAGAAGAATACTAATGACCTATAATTATTTTAATAGTGGAAAGACAGTAGACTGAAAAACCTACACGCAAATCTGAAGAAATGGAGGTTGAAATTCTTAAAGCTTCAGTAAAAAACTTGAAATTGCATTTCCTTATCTTTGTATACGACAAACTTTAAATTTTAAATTTGTCCAGCATTTACTTTGACGTTGACTAATAAATAACAAGCGTTTGAGATAAGCCTCATCCGAATACCATGTATGAAAATAAGTATTCAAATTTATTCAGACCGAATTCTTGTTGGAGTGCTCGTTCGATACTTGCAATTTGCATTTTTTTTGGCAAGAAAAACGCTAAATATTTGTAGTTTTTCTCTGGGAAAATTAAAATAAACAGAATATGTAAGGGCGGGTGTAGTTGGCGGGAAATAAAGGAAGGAAGCCATTACGCGGAGCCTAACGCCATCTATCCAAAATCCTCGGAGGCTTTTCCATACTACACCGAATGCTACGGGACGTTGCGGAATATTTTCGTAGCGCTGTTTTTCTTGGCGAATTATTTTGTTCCGTAGGCGTCAGATCGCGTGAAAGTTTGTTTTTTTAATAGATTTATCTGTAAAATAGTATTATTCATGTGGGTCAAGTGATATCGTTTGTTTTTCGTTGTTATGATTGTAGATGCAAGATTTGGTGGACTGTCAAAGTTTTCTTTTAGAAGAACATAAATCAAATTTAACATTGTCACAATTTCTGTGGGAACCAATTTATATTTCAGTGAAAACAAGAAATACACTTTTTTTCGTTAAAGTAAATGAGGTTGAAATTAATTGACTGTCTAAAATATTTTTTTCAGCGTAACAACGAAATGTTGAATTATTTTCATATTCTGAATGTCAGTTTTTGTGCGATACTGTCTTAATTTAAATCTCTTGGTCCGAATTTTATTAAATGAATAATTTTCTCTAAAAGTAAAGGAACTTACTCAGTATCGGATTACTTAGGTTTTTTTTTAATATATGTTTCTGATGGATGGATCAAATCTGTAACCTACTAGATCGAAAAAAAAAAAGAAATTTCTAAAATCAAAACAACGTCCCGCAGCATTTAATCGAAACCAGTTTCCCCGGCAAAGCCTTCAGAAGGACGCGCAAGCCTACTTTCTATCTATCTCTTTTTCCGAATATCCGATCGCTTCACGCAGGAGCGAGATAGCAATCATTACGTAAACCGCTTGTGTGGCCTTTAACTTCCTCCAGATTAATGAGTTTTTATATTATTATAAAGACTTACTGAATATGTATAGAATACGGGTAGAGATTCTTAATTAGGTAATTAACTCTTTGATAGCGGACTGCCCTAATCTGTCATATGTATCATACATAAAAGGTAGTGTGCATGAAAAATAACCTGACATATCGAAAATTTATTAGTTTTTATAGCAGTTCCACTGGCGTGGAATTAAATTGGTGTTCAGTTCCGTGATTTCATTAGTCTTGTGTTACCGAAAATTATGACACACTTTGATGTAACGATTACGAGGTAACGATTTATATCTATCTACGGAGTTAGTCGTATATAAAGGGAATTAAATGATTTAACGAATGGAATATGATAATGATGTAACGTTGTGAAAGTTCTTTAATTTGAGTTAAAGACTAACTTTAACACATTGCATAGCTTTAGGGTCAATTTTCGTCAGTTACCTTTTATCTTAAGAGTAAATATGACGCTTTCACATATTTCCTATACGAAAACTGTCAAACAGCAATTTTTATTGCTTAACAAAGTTGAAAATAGACCCTTAATTGCTTAAATGTAGTCTGAAACATCCCAATATTACCTATTTACCGTAGCTTTCGTCTCGGGTCCAAATTGTAGGCGCCACTCCGTCATTTCCCATGAGCAACCTAAGAGACGAATGATGGGTTATCGCCAAGAGTATATGGGCAGGAACTAGCAACCTCCCAGGGGATCTTTGTGGCGCAATTTTTGAGCAATAGATTTAGGAACGGGTTGAACCTTGTTCATTCTGGAGTTTGGCTTGTTTTATTTACTTACTGGTATGACCTATAGTTTGGTTTGAATTTGTCTATGTGACCAGAGTGTGTTTTGGATATAGGTAAGTACAGTGTAATTAAAATCTCCGAATACGTTAGATCTCTAATTTTTTTGGGATACCTACTTAGGTAATAAGTTATGGATGTGCTAGTCAATATTTACGTAGGTTCTGTTGATGCTATTAGTGATTTTGTTTAACTTTTTAAACACCTACATAAGATTATCCCAGGGAAATTTAAAAATTCCCACGGGCAAATCCAGACAGACTTCAAAAAGGACCGCGAGGCGATCGATTGCTTCGAATCATTACTAACGGATACGAGACCGGTTCGATTTTGGATCCTACATCTCTCTCTATCATCATAACAAATGATAGAGATGGATGACAATTCGAAACGGTGCTTAATTTCCGCCTGCGGTGACGAGTAATCAATAAATTTTATTATTAAACCCGTTTTGTTCGATGTGGGCGGTAAGCTCGGTCCGCATACTCTAATGTCTATCACCGTATTTGAATCTTGACTAATGCCTTCCCGTTTCTTCGGTTACATCACACGGAGAAGAAAATCTTCGGACGTTGGTCCTTTGGTAGTTGGAATTTTAATCTTATTTCTGTAGTGTAAGGTTGAATTTTCATTGTGGTTTTCGTTATGTATCCGGACTTCGCGTTGCGGACCAAAATATTACTTACCTAGGTATTTACTATGATTGACACCATTGTTCACAAAGAGCGCAATACCGGGCCTATTATTATAAAAACATTAATTTGTAAGCTAGCGCCTCATCTACTTATGTTATTTTTAATTAACAAGAACTTCGCACTGGCTCTTAAATGCTGTGTAAAACTACGTCAATCACGATTTTACTATAAGTATCTACTTGCGTCTCCGAATAAATGTTGTGTTCTTTAAATTATTCGACGAAAATTGATATTGCCAGCCGCAAAAAAATCTCGAAGTAAAAAAATATGTTTTCAGAGCGTCGACGTGGTTTATTTTTACCCACTAGAATACAAATTGGCATTGTTTTAATAAGATGAGGGCAAACTAAGCGTGTCGCGAACAACTCATTATCATCGAGCGAACTGGCGGTATCTGTTTTTGTAAATTTGTTTTGATTAAAGTTCTCCAACGTACGCGAATGTAGAGCAGCCAACTTCCCATATAGCTCCGGAACGTAAAGTCCTAGTTTCCAGACGTTTCCAAACAATTTCATCCTAGTTCTTTCAAGGCCGGGGTACGTAAGTTTCGTTAGTCAGCCTGTTTTGCTTAATTGGACAACTTTTTTTGCCTTTCAAACTCAATCCTTGGAAGCCTAAAAACTAACCAGTTTTTTAGCAGAAATGTACGAAAGTTTTTTTAGGCTGCTCGAGTATTCGAGATTAGTTGTCTGACTAGATGGTTCACCTACATCAAAGCGACGTTCATTTTGAACATTTCAATAACGATTTTTCTGAACAAAAACAAAAGAATGTTATGCTCTAATGGTTCACTGAGTGAACACCAAAAAATATTTTAAAAGGTTTCATTTTAAAATACCATTCTGGAACTCACCACTTCGGTGTAAAAATACATGAATGCTAAAGTGTAGTTTATGAAACTTTAAATCCCGTTGAGAACTATTTTCACACCAGAGCGCAGCGAGAGTGCATAAGGGAGAGTGCTACGAAAGATCGCGGTTAAAAAATCTTTAGTTAAATACTTATTAGTTATCGAAATCTATCATAAACTTTAATATCTAAAACGATCATGTATCTACATTAAGCTTTTAATTTTTATTGATAAACTTTCGATTTCATTGTAGTAGAAAGTATTCGAATTCCAAAAGTTTCATTTTTATTGTTATGAGTTTATTTATACCAAAAATGTCAAACTGCCAAAACAAAATCTGAATTTGATATCTGTGTTAAAAAGAACGCAGAAAATTCAGTCTCGCCAAATGTTTATTTTTCGACCTTCAAAAGTTCAAACAGGCGGCCGCCTAAATGCCAATTATGGGCACCTGCTACCACGAGACGAGCGCGACAATTTGCTAGGCTCCGCTCCCACTCTGACGCGGCGAACATAGCGGGGACCCAACACGCGGGCCCCAAATCCCCTCGTATCGTCTACGCGAAACGTCAATGAACTTTACTAATCTCCGCACGATACAAATCGGCGGAGGCGTCCGAGCCCGTCCTTGCACAGCAAAAATGTTAATTCAGGATTCATTCCACGCAGTATCCTTGGCACGCCACTTGAAATAACTAAGATTGAACTTAGCTAAACTTCATTAAGAATGGAACGTAATTTTGAGATGTTTTACACGAACTTTTGCTACGAAAATTACGTGATGCAATCAAATGTTTCATAGGCCATTGACCG
Source organism: Dryobota labecula (assembly GCA_947523025.1). Lineage (NCBI taxonomy): Eukaryota > Metazoa > Arthropoda > Insecta > Lepidoptera > Noctuidae > Dryobota > Dryobota labecula. The sequence continues at coordinate 16,292,890 of OX383293.1, read as the reverse complement.
AGTTCGTCGCGTGTTTTAATATGCAATGACATAATGGCCATATGACGCGACACAGCTGGTGTGACGTGTTGTCAACCAGCACGCGATAGCAATCGGGCCCGAATGAGGAGTAAAAACTTTTTGGATATCTTCTATACAAATAAATAAAATTGAAGTGTCTGTTTGTAATGTCAAAATAACAGCTTTTTCTGTTTTATGCATATTAAAGTATATAACCAAAAAAAAAAAAATTGTTTCTCTTTCTGTGTGTCAGTTTATTCCGGCTAATCTCCGAAACGACTGGACCGATTTTGACGGGATTTTCACTGGCAAATAGCTAATGTTATAAGGAGTAACTAAAGCTAATTTTATTTTAGAAAAAGCCACGCAGGCGACGCCGCGGGCAGCGGCTAGTTTGTAAATAAATTGTGATGTATCGCGTAGTTCTAGCCAGAGTAGATGTAAGGCGATAATCTTGAACGATATAAAAACTCTTAATTAGTTACGTAATTACAAATGGAAATACCGCGAGAATAAATTATCTTTTGTTTTAATTAATTTCGGGGCCTGCCTATTAACTGTTATTACGTTGGTGCATTTTTATTGTAATTGATTACGTATCCGCCGTCATCCTTGAATTATAAATTAGTACACGCCTTTGTAATAATTATCCAAATCGAATTCAATCCGGGCGTACGTATAGTAAGTCTTTGATAAAGATGTCTATTTTAAGCTTAAGAACGCCGCACGTGAAGAGTGACGCTCGTGAAATTTTTGTAACTTTTTTTCGCAGATGATCTTAAGAACACTGTTTCTGATATTATTATTATCTATATTGAAGTGGAAACTTCTTTAGCCGCGTTGAGCGATTTTTGGTATGAGAAAAACTTGTGGGTTCGCGTTTCCGAAATGCGCGACATACTCGTGACGTGTTGCGCCAGACTGTCAGTTATTCCAAAGTTTTGAGTTTTCATTTCTGTCGGCAATCCTTATGACCGCCATTTTTTTAAAGCATAGCATTTATGTAAACAAGACCAATTAGTTAATAAAAACCTGCTTATGACCAAAACGAGACATCAATGGTTGCTATGTTATTATGGAAATCAAGGTTTTAAACAAGTTTCCGGCATAAACGTATTCGTATTGTTTTGGTATGATTCTAATTCACAAACTTTATGCGAAATAAAATAGTTAATTATTGTGAAATACTGGCCTAATAGGGATGATGACTAAAAAAATATTTTTTGTCCGTCATGTAGATTATTAAAAAATATTGGACACGTACTTTTTCTTTTTTTTACGTAATCAAAACATTACGGTGATACATTGAGTGTAAATGTGGCATGACGTCACTTCTCATTAGATTTTATACTGAGCTGTGACGTAACGAGCCCCCACTCTCCAAGTTTAATGTGTTTTATCTAAGTATTTTTTCATTAATATGATAAAGCAAAAAATACGTGTATAATATTTTTTTATTATCTGATTGACGGTCAAAACAGTTTTTCTTTTTTTTTACCCAGGCATCATCCCTATTATCTTTATTTATGCTTCACATAAGTTCAATACAATGACTACCTAACTAGTCTGCATAATGGGTATAACTACTATAAATATTAAATTATACTATTTTATCTTCTTTGCTTTTAAGACAGTTTATTATTCATCAATCATGCAATCTTCATTAAAAGAAATGCAATGGATATAACTTTATAAGGGAAGTTTGTATATAATATTAATGAAATAAAGCAACAAATACATTCTTACAAGACAACTCACCTCTCATCTACTTGCAAGTTTTTCCTATGGGATTAGTCAAGATAAATAAATACATTTATTTAGTAAAGTCTAGTTAGAAAATTCACTACCAGCTTTTTGCAAAAGCTCCGTCACTTGTTAGTTCCGCGGCGGAGAACCAGATGTCGCTACGAGTATCGTCGGGAAAAGTTTTTTGCTTGTGTGCGATAACTTCCTCGTTGCTACACGTAATGCACACAAAGAGAATGCCGACCGTAAACTTGCGTACGGACGAGGCACACATGCGCAGTGTCTACGATGCGAACGCACACAGCGACACGTGCCGCAAGTAAATACACGGCTTTATATTCAACTAGTGTGCGTAAAAGCGTGTTTACGTAATAAAATACGAGAACTCACACAGACGCAAGTATATGTACAGTAAGCTTTGCAGAATTTCTTAGGATCGGATAGATGGCGTGACCTACCTTGAGTTCGGGAACAGTTGTATTACAATAATACGGGGCAGATGTTATCTTACGTATTTTGTTTCGTTGTTGGTATTGACATTGAAATGGTCAATTACGAGTCATTACAAGTTAGACGTCAGAGGTTTTTTTTTTAAAGGTTGTTTGTTTTTCTGTTGGTGCAGTACCTAGCTTCTTCATAATCGGTGCAATAGAAACAAAGGTTATGTTGTGAAATCGATTCGTGTTTGGTTGCGGTATCAACCTATAAGATTGCTCGGTTGCTAATGAGTTCTTTGCCTGTTCTAAAACGATTTACTTTCACTTGTTAAATATCAGATACATTTTGAGTGGATGGCAGTCGTGCATTTAATGTTTTTTTTTTTTTTATCGGCATAGAAGAATATTTTGCAGAGTTGAACTTGTTCTTTTCATATTTTTACTTTAAACTTGCTGCTGCTTTTTCTAAAATAAAAGTTACTCCATATAATATCAGCTATCTGCAAGTGAAATTCCTGTTAAAATCGGTTCAGCCATTTCGAAGATTAATCGAGACCAAAAGAAATCCTTTTTTTTTTTTGTTATACTGAAAACAAAAGTAGTAATCAAGATTTTGTTTAGATTGACTAAGTAACTTGTTTGCATCTGAGCCCATCAAGCACAATGATCACAGCTACTACTTTTATTTGATTGAGATTTGAAACGGGATCTTGTTTGGAGTTATCACAAAACCTATTTGCAGCAATCAAGTCAAAACATAGTTGCTCCAACTAAGATTATTAGATTAAAGTTTCAATGATCTTTATTGAAGTAATCAAAATGCTTGATTGACACAACTAACTTACTTTGTTACAGTTAATATTTTTTTAACTTGCCTCTTTTTTAAATCTTCTACAATGATGTCATGTTAAGGGTAATCGAGAAACTTGTTTGAGCGTTCAATCATTTGAACTAGTATTGCAGCAATCATGTCGTGATGATCAACTAAACTAAGATTTTGATTAATCTAAACAAGACATCGTCAATCAAGCTAAAAAGTCACTTGATTGGAGTGCATTTTTTTCAGTGTATTTGTACTTTCATAAGAATTTCGTAAAAAAAAAAAAATTGACATTACAAACAGACACTTTTTAAAAAAATATCTTTATTGACAAAAGGGGGTTTTTATCCACACGGATACAATTTTATTTATTTTTATAGATTAGGTAGTCTACCTACCTAGACAAATGATATTAAAAAGTTAACATTTTAACGAAATGCTCATCTATCTTTAATACTATTCAGATATAATATTTTACGTATGTAAGTTAGTATTGAACCTACCTATATGATCTACTTACTAACTGATAATAATAAGGCTGATATGGCCGTTTTTGGAAACCCATTATTGAGTGTGCAAGTCACCCACTGCCATTTTGTCTGTGTATTTTATATAAAACATTGATCAGGCAGGGACCGTTTTTCTGTAGTTCTGACCGGTTTACTTAGCCAACCCAATTACATAATCCAATATTTTTGTTTCCATATTCAATATTCCTACAACAACCGGGGCTTGCCCTTGGGTGCACTTGTATAGTGGGAACATTGATTACCTATTGTCGGTTGGTGCTTCATTTAATTAAATACCTCAACGGGCCTCTACGAGTTGGCTTCGGCCCCTCGTAATCCTTCCAAAGGTCAGGGACCCCAGGGTCTCGAGAAATATCAAAGCCTGATAGCATGATAGAGAAAACTATAGCAAAACTTTGTACTGAAATTATAATGATATCGTATCTCTATGTATTTAACTGTGTGTACATAAATAATAAAATAAATAAATAATAATAAAAAATCCTCTCAGTCTAAAGATAGGTAGGTATTTATATTATACCACGACTAAAAAAATTCAGCTGGTAATTCTAAAACAGTCAGGCGGTCTTTTGCAAAAAGTGCTGTCGAATGATGTCAAAAAAGGTCGGTGTAACGAAAGGTCACGTTCAGACATTTTGCACATGTAGCAAGATTTGTTTTTTAAAGATAAGGACACTGTGAGTATAAAAAACGCACCTAAATTACCTACTTACCTATTATAATTTTCAATGGCTGTCTGAAACATATACAGGGTGTGACGTAAATAGTGACCCAACGTTTACGGGTCGACACACCATATATTCAGCTATAACATACCACAATAAAAAATAAAAAAATACACCTCTGTTTACTAATTAGGCAGTAATTTCTATAAATAATTAAAAATAATGTCATTTCTAGAAATTACAGCTAAATTTGTAAAGCAAGGTATCAATTTTTCATTTTTTTAAATTTAATTAGACATATGTTATTAGAAGACCAATAAAACATTGTTTAAATTGTGGTATGTGATAGCTGAATATATAGTGTGTCGACCCGTAAACGTTGGATCACTATTTACGCAACACCCTGTATTGGAATGTGAAGATGCTATCAAGTAGTTTAACCCACTCAATACTATCTTAAAACAACTTGTTACTAAAAACGCTAAAAACAGTTGTAAATGAGATTACAGGAAACTATTTAAAATATGTAAAATTCTACCTATCACTTACAAAAATAAATATCTTTTAGCAGTAAACCATCATAGTGCCCAAGAGTATAGCTTGTATAGCACATATTTAACAACCATAACACACGATCTATTGCTGCTGACAGATTCAATGTACCCAGAGTCACCAATTACTTTGGTGACAAAATCCTAAAGAAACGAATACCATACCTATTGAATAGTCTACCGGCAGACATAAGGAGTGAAACAAATAAAAATAGATTTAAGAGTAAATTAAAAAATATTATTGAGATATGTAAGTGTGATTAAGTATTATTGTCTAGAGACTCACTGACCCCACAGTCAAACCATTGCAATGGTTTTTTGGGGCTAAGTTTATAAGCTAGGAACTTATCATGTTAAATAAATAAATAAATAATATCGTGTGCGTTTTCAACCCATGCACTTTAAATTTTTGCAGGTGGGTAAGTACTCTACCTACATATAACATACATAAAATACGAGTAACATATTCATCCTATTATGATGTGCCCACTGCTGGGTCATAGACCTCCTCTCTGTGAGAGGGAGTGGGCCGTAATTCACCACACGGGGGCCCTAGTGAAGGTTGGTAGATGTCACATGTCTTCGAATTTTTGGTTCTAGGACATGTTGGTTTCCTCACGATGTTTTCCTTCACCATTTTGAAAGCAGTGGTGTTGAAATAATTTTCAACACGCACAATGAAGGGTTCCGTAGTTAGTATGAATTTATCCCAAGAACAAACCTAATATCGTAGTTGAAAAACATGTTCTTCCATACGGAATGTATGGGAGACCATGTTTCTCAACTGTAAATGTAAGTTGATTGACTATTACTCGGTAACTGTAACGCCTACTTGGCTGTGATACATAGTTTTCCTTTTAACTTCGTTCTATATACTACTGCTGTGATTTTTTTTGCCATAGGTATAGCTGGCAAGGGGGGGGGGGACACTTAACTCTAACAAAAATTGCACTTTAAATCCTCATATTTCAGAAACGGATCCCTTAATCAAAAAATTGTGTCCACAAACCCGAAATATTTTTGAAAGACTGGATGGGTCTTTCAAAAATATTTCGGGTTTGTGGACACAATTTTTTGATTAAGGGATCCGTACAATATCCCACATAATAGGATGAGCTAAAAAAAAAAACATCCCCACTTTACATGTACAGGTGGTACCCTAAATAACTTTTTTTTTCGTGATTTTATTTTACCACTTTGTCGGTGTGATTAATATGTATATCCATGGCAAATTATAGCTTTCTAGTACTAAGAGTCTCTGAGCTAAGCTGGGGACGGACAGACGGACGGACATGGAGAATTAGTTGACTATGGAACCCTGAAAAGTTAAGTGCTTATCTGGGTTCGAACCTAAGACCTACAACTCGTAAGTCGCGGCCATTTGCACTGGGCTACCACTGCTCTTATATGTAGGTATATCTTGGCAAATCTATACAATTATAAGTCGTTTTTTACTGCTTAAAAAACCATACTTATACTCCATATATTATAACATTAGACAAATAACTGTTCTCACCTTTTCGTTATTTCGATGTAAACGTTTAATAAACTCCGTTATTTCACGATAAATACAAAGCACTGTAATCTATTTAACATTTAGATTAAAAAAATTACTCTAAAGTGCAGTAATTTCAACAATATCTATTACACAATAACTGTCGTTATTTAGCCGTTATTTGTCTAATGCTATAGTAAATGGAGTATAGGTGTATGTAGTTTTGTTTACAAAGCTAAAAACAGGCACCTATAACCCCAAATAAATTATAATAAGAAAGGGTACAATATTAGGGTACGCTGAAAGGATGAAAAACACAAGGGGCCGGGGCTAACCCTATTACGGCAAAATAGAACACACGGGTTCCTACATAATTATAGGTATACCTACTTATATCATTACCTACTTATATTTTGACTATTTTGTAAGTTTTGTTTACAAGCAGAATTTGTAAGCATGAGTCTCAATTTTCATGAAAACCCTTTGGATTAAGTATAAAGTGCAGATATCTTTAAAGTGATTTATGATAGCACTATAACTGACTATAACGACATACAAATAAATAAAATTGAAGTGTCTGTTTGTAATATCAAAATAACAGCTTTTTACTAAATACATATGAAAGTAAGTAAGTACGGTACGTAAGTACTTACATTTATAACAAAAAAAAAAATTGTTTGTCTGTCTATCTGTTTGCTCCGGCTTATCTGCGAAATAGTTGGACCGATTTTGACGGGGCGTTTACTGGCAGTTAGCTGATGTTATAATACGTATTTAAGGCTACTTTTCTTTTAGAATTGGCAGAAATTGTAACTGAAAATATGTAGGTATTACTTAACAAGAATTCAGAACCCTCAATATTTTTGAGCAAATAAAACGGCCATAATGTTATCTCACTCTCTCAAAAATCTTTAAAGCTAACTGCCTAGGGAACCCCAACGCGACTAACCAAAAATAGAAATCGTGCCCCATTGTTATTAATAACCTGTGACGTCAGAGCATAGCTGTCAATCCGAACCCAAAAAAATGAAACGGCCAAAAGCGGCCATTTTGTGAAATCATATCGATTGGTAGGAAAAAATCCATTGTCGGCCCATAATCGTCCCCTATTGGCCCAGTTTTAGATGAGGGTGGCACAATAGGGTTAACTTTCCCCGCTTTTTTTGCTGGCGTCCCTTTTAAATATGAATTCTTTCTAAAATGTTCCAACGTGTCAGTCTGCTTGTGTCGTATTTGGTAAAGAATTCGATAAGTAATTAATTTGAGTGTGTAATTAATATTCAATCGAACTTAGTACCGGTATCACGCTATGAGGTAAGACACATGATTTATTTACATCAGTTTGTATTGTTCTGTCTGTCTTATGAGACTAGAAAAATGCTGAATAATTTTGCGTGTGGTTTTCCGCTTTGATTATTATGCACTAGCTGACCCGACAGACTTCGTTCTGTCAAAAGCTATTTGACTGTGGCAGTTTGTCTACGCGCAAAGGAAACTACCTACCTACCCTACCCTACCTTACCCTATCCTACCCTACCCTACCTACCTATCTACCCTACCCTACCCTACCTACCTACCCTACCCTATTCTACCTTACCCTACCCTACCCTACCCTACCCACCTACCTACCCTACCCTACCCTAACCTACCAACCCTACCTACCCTACCCTACCTAACTTAATTTTTTTTTTTTTTTATAAAATCTATTCTCAGACCTACCAAATGATGACTGACACGTTATGTCAAACGCCATAAAGTTACATTAGAAGATAGAGTTACCTACTTATTATTACAATAAAAATGTAAATATGGTCGTTACCTTACATTTTTTTTTTTTTAACTTTCTTAAATTTTTCTTACATAAAAACCTTCTCCTGACAATAACAAACACAACAAAAAAATAATTAGCGAAATCGGTCCAGCCGTTCACGCGTGATGCCGTGACCAAGGGAAATAGGGATTCATTTTTATATATATAGATTATGGTAACTTTGACTGCAATTTATTTTCAATCCTATATTTAAAATTTTGGACTTGTGGCTAAGCAATAACAGTCGCACTCAATCGATCAGGTTAACCAACACTTGCCGCGGTTGATCCGTGGATGGATGACCATCTTTATATAACAAAACCACAACACCAATTTTATATTGTCAGCTCGACGTCCGTGTGTCACTGCAGTTACAGAATAAATAGTAGAACACGACACAAAGACAAATTGAAATTACCCCAAATAAAACGCATGCTATTTGAAAGAAATGCTTAATGTATGGCAATTATTATATATAACCATTTGCCAAATTGTACTCAAGATTTGCCATTGCCGTTGTTCAAAAGGGTATTGTTCAGACTATTATTAGAAAAAAATTATTACAGTGTTCAAGAATACTTAGAGGATAAAAATCATTAATAATATAATAAAGTAAAAATAACCTTTAATTCCGCTACTTGCAAAAACGACATAATTTCATTATTAATAATTATTATTAGTACAATACAATCAATACAATACAATTAATTAACTATTATGCATTCATATTTTATTCTCTAATTCATTATTATTCATAATTATTAGTAGATTAGTAATAAAAGGTTTTGTTTTTGGAAATATTTGTACGCCATACTATGGCAGGGTATGCTGGAACCAATATTTGTAACATCTATTGTACCATAACCTAACAAATAAACATTTTTGTTTTGATTTGATTTGATTTGCAAGGATCCAGCAGAATATCAGCGTCAGGTATAACTGCCTGACACATGCTGAGCTGGACTCCCATTTGGGGCAACTTTGAGACGCACACCGCACCTTGTATATTTGTTATCTGATTGAATGATGTCATAATATCACACTATTTCTGTATGTTTTTCCTTTTGTATATTGGCACCCTGTCTTTTGTGTGCACTGAATAAATCGACGCTTGAAAGGCAATATTGACCAAAAGACATGTTGGAAACTTTACCCTAGAGCATTTTAAAGTTTTTTTTTGTTTTAGAGAGCATTTTAAAGAATTTAAAAAAAAATGTTTAAAATGGAGTATTTTATATTTTATATTTTTTTGTGTATACTCTAGGTATACACAAAAAAATATAAAATATAATAAAATACTCCATTTTAAACTATTTTTTTTTTAATTCTTTAATATGCTCTAGCGTAAAGTTGACAACATGTCGTTTGCTCAATATTGCCTTTCAAGCGCTGAAATGTTTTATCTATCTTCCCCTCCGTACCTCAGAAAGCACGTTAAGCCGTTGGTCCCGGCTGTCATTTGTGGATCTTTGACAGTCGTTATGGGTAAAAAGAAGCCCGAAATAACTGGATTGTGGAGGTCAGATAGGCATGTCGCTCCATGTAAAATACTGATATTCAACTGCATCTGATAAGACTGGAAGCCGACCCCAACATAGTTGGAAAATGTTAGGCAGATGATGATGACTTACTTTAACATTTAAATTTCAAATAAAAATACGAGACAAAAATTGCTACGTAATGTGCCCTTATCAAATTGCTTTGAAGCTAATTGACCTCATTTGATAAGATACATATTATATCTTATTGTTTACAAACTTGCTGCGATTAATTACAGATTATAACACATTCTGTCGGCAACTAAAAAGCAATAAAATAATGACTTTTAATTTCAAATTAAACGCCTAACGCGTATGAATTTGATAATTGTATTATCATTATTATATTAAGAAAAAAACATTAATATCCGTATCGATACTATAATGTTTTTGCATAATTATCTCATGGTCTTGTAATTATCTAACCCCATGACTTTTCGATATTATTTAAAAAAACAATTCACTTCATCATTAATAATATCAGTCATCAATATAGTTTTATGTAATCATACTGATTTTAAAATATTTGTAAAGCTTTTTTAGACACCTCAATTATATGTATATATATAATTTAAAATAGTACCTACCTACTCAGATAATTATCAAATCCGGATGCAAGTGCACATGTTATTCATTATATTATTTTACAAGCTTCTTCACGCGACTTCATTCGCGTGAAATTTCTTGTTCCCCAATCCGTTCTAGAAATATCACCAAAAAAGCCGTTCCATACAAAATGTAAGTATGAGAAAATGAATACTCTTAATTTTTTTTTGGTGAATTTTTCGCATGTTTTAATAGTTATTCTGCTATTCGGGGCTGATACAAATCCAACAAATCAAAGATCATAAAAATCGATTTTTATCTTGAGTTATAAATGGTGTAACTAACCCTTTTTGACCCTGACTTTGTTTTATAAAAAATAAATAAAATTAATTTATTTCAGATAACTTAATCCATACAGTAGATACATATATTTAGGTAGGTATATATTTATTTAGATTTATAAATAATAACATTATTATTATTATTATTTACCGCACATAAGAAACATGAATAGCTTAATATACATTATACTTATTCTTTAGATTCTCACTACACGAGGAGAGATGCATAATGAATGCAATTAGATATTACTAAGCTCCATCCATCTATAAGTAGGTAGGTAAATACTCTTAGGTTTAGAAACACTAAAGTATTAACATCTATCATACATAAGCTATCCGTCATCTATAAGTACCTATTGTCTGCCCGTTTTGAGACAAAGCGGCAGACATTAGGCACTTACCTAGTCGTTACATCGCTAGGTAAGTACTAACCTACATGTCTGCCCAGCTCCATCTTAATTACTTGCAACAGACATGCCATATGTTACGGACATGTTTTCTAGTCTTCACGGTGTTAAAAAGTTGTAAGGTGTGTTGCAATAACTGAGAACATCTTAATAAGGGGTCATTGTACTCATAGTAGGGATGTTCTTTAGAGGTACGAGGAACAGGGTGTATGAGTGAACTTTGCAAGGTGGACTAATGACATTGTGAAAGCTGCAGGAATCCGCTGGATGCGGGAAGCACGGAACCGGTCGAGGTGGCGGTGCTTGGGGGAGGCCTATGTCCAGCAGTGGACGTCTTTCGGCTGAAATGATGATGATGATAGATTTAAAACGAATTTTCACTTGATACCTGTATGCGTAGTGGTTACATATTTAGGTAGGTACTGGTTTCACACAAACCGTCTATATTTTCAAACAATATTTATCTGGGTATTTCAACCAAATTCAAACGGTCAATGTTTCTCTTACATAAATTATAGAATGTTGCATACTACAAGCTAGCCGTATAGAAGCAAGCGCACAATAAATTGCCAGAGACGGCTGAATTATAATATCTATAAATAACATTGAACGTTTACTGTAGCTTTCAGTTGGCATTATTATTCAGAGACTCTAATTTCTTGTTGTCTCGAAGCCTTTATGGGGTAATTATTCGTATGAAGTAAAATCTAAAAGGTTATTAAAGTTTGTTTCAAATTGTTTTCTGCTACTTACTTAGGTACCTACTGTAAAAACAGTGAGCTTTAATTTTAGTTTTTACAAAAAATATGCAGCAGGTTAAACAATAAGAGTTAATTATGAACCAGCTGTGTTTTTAAATTGTAAGGTTAGAGTAAAAAATAGAATTTATACGTTAGTAATTTAAAAAAACAGGAGGACACGGTTGGCGCAGTGGTTAAGTGATTGACTGCTGCGCTGCGTGTCGCGGATTCGATCCCCGCACGGAACAAACATTTGTATGACCTACAAGTAGTTGTTCCGGGTCTGGCTGTTTTTGTATGTGAGTTTAAATGTTTGTAAACGCACCCACAATACAGGAGAAAATCCTAGTGTGGGGAAAAGTTTAAAAAAAAGATAAGAAAAGGAGAGTAGCGATTCACCCAACAATTAATTGTACCTTCACCATGTAATTAATAATGTGACTACTTTGTCAAGTCCCTCATGTACTACAAAACCTTTATCTTTATTACTTATACTTATTATTAATTTCTTAAGCAAGAGGAAGCGTGTGTAAGGTGGTTCCGGACGTAAAGAATAGCACCACCCTATTTCTTCCCGTGGGTGTTCGTAAAAGGCAATTAAGGAACTTACTAGAGAATGGGCAAATGAGATAAATGTAATGTGAATGTGATAGAGAATGGAATGGGCTCTATGCATTATTAACACCACGATCGCCAACCCGCCTGCGAAGCGTGGCGATTATGGCAAACCCCCCCAATTGGGCGAGGCCTATATCCAGCAGTGGACGTCTTTCGACTGAAATGATGATGATGAAGCAAGAGGAATATTTTTACTAAGCCCTCTCCGTAATTGCATCCTTATTATAATGTATACAGTTCTAGTTACCATTATTAGTCAGAGCTTTTACAAGTAAATATGTAGGTTAAGCGTAGGAATTAAGTAAATAAATACCTACATAGAATGTCCACTGTATAATAGTGGACTACCTGTTAAGAGCCCAGCACTTATCTACTCATCTTTACTTTAAGCTGCGATTCCACTGGCACACAAAAAGAACTTGGGTTACAATTTACTCTGTGATTATAAAAGATAGGTTAGGTTGTAATAACTTTAGATTTACTCTAGGTAACAAACACGTATATTTTTGTTACTAACTGCTGCCGGCGGCTACGCTCACGGGTCTTTTTCTAAAATACAAGCCTAAGTTACTCCTTATAACATTAGCAATTTGCCAATGAAAGTCCCATCCGAAACGGTCCAGCCGTTTCGAAGATTCGCTGGAACGAACAGACAAACAGACAGACAGACAAAAATCTTTTTTTTTTTAATTATAAATACTGTGTATTCATACGCATTTAGTAAAAGCTATTACTTTGACATTACAAACAGACACAGACCAGATTTTAAATGAAATATTGCTAAATACGTATATACTCGTAATTAAGTACCTACTAATTAGCATGTTATGTATCGGTGTGTCGATTGTATTGATATCTATAGAAAACATACCAATGCAAAGTGTAGTTTTCTAATAGTTATTATTACATACGTGTAACGTATGTAGGTAAAAAAAATTGCGCGTGCAGCAGTGTACACATCATAGAAGAGAAACTTCTTAAAAAAGAAAGAATAAGAGACATGTAGTTTGAGAAACAGAGAGAGTTGTATCTTTGTTCTCTCTCTCATGTAACGAAATGTGCCTAAACGCAACGCGGCCTTGAAATTTTTCTCTCAATTCTCATCCAATCGTCAAATCGCTACCTAAAAGTTTCACTCCAAAAAAGTAAACGTAAAAAACCTATCACAAGGTCACAAGGTTTACAAGTCAGTGAAACTCAACAGCAGTGTTTTTCCAAGCATTTTATTCTCCGCTCGCGCAGTGAAACCTAACCTTAAGATTAAGCGCAGTACACACCTTACTACCCCTGTCGATATCTAGTAACAAGTTTACTGCGGTATGCATTACCTTTATTTATCTAGAGTAGATATAGACGGCCGAGTGCACTTACTGAACAATGTAGCCCTGCCGTTATTTATTTGGTGCATTCGACATGTTTATGTTATGATTATGACTACGGGGTGGCCAGTGTGTCTTAAGGCGACGATAGCCGACTTTTATTGATAAAACTGAAGATCACGTCTAAACGAGTAGTGTTAATTATTTAGAAAAAATATATGTTAAATTAGAGCATTTTCTTAGTAACTTAATATGTAAATATTTAAGATTATGTTTATAATACATAGTGAAATTAATTTGTGAAATCATGTCTAACGCAGATAAAAAACTGAGAATCACGCAAAATCTATCAAGCGTATTTTTCTGAAACCTTCACCATTTTAAAGACAATGTAATTATTGATCTTTTAGTATACGTGTTTTATTAAAATGCCTTATGTTTGATGTATAATAAATTAATAATGCTTATTATTTGGGACAGCGCTCCTGGATGGGCGATTCCTATTACTGGCTGGACCTATGATGTGTTGCGTGAGCTCAGTAAATAACACACAAGCTAACCACTCAAGGTCACTGGCATATATTTGGGCCTTAAACTACCGTTTCGTAGAAGAGCCGTGGCCACTAAATACCTATACTCCATTTGACATTTAAATAAACCATTTTTACAGTCCGTTCAACCTATATTGACTTCTATTCCGTAGGCTTAAAGATGTTATTAAAAGCAATAAAGTGGTTACAATACCAACTGTTTACTGCAGCTGCCATTTGTCCTACCACCAACGCAATAGAAATCAAAATCATTTGAACGGACTGAAAGGTTTATTTCAATGTCTAATCTTATTTCAAACGGATTATAGCGTCCGCAATTTATCGGCGAATGACGTCACTGAAACGTTATTTCAAAATTTGCCTCATCTTTTCCCAATTATGTTGAGGTCAGCTTCCAGTCTGACCAGATGCAGCTGAATACTAGTATTTTACATCGAGCGATTGCCTATCTGACCTCCACCACCCAGTAACTGGGTAATACGATACCTCTTGAAATGGCTGGTTGTCAGACTTCCAGTGTTCTGACGACCCGTAACGACTGTCAAAGATCCACGAATGACAGCCGGTACCAACGGCTTAACGTACTTTCCGAGGCACGAAGGGGTTTCGGTATGTAAATATGGTCACCCATCTACGGACCAACCCTGGCAAGCGTAGCTTTACCTGATGAATCGATCCGTGTGGCTGTTATTACTTAGCCACGAACTCCTAAAACTTTATTTATGAAAGTAAATTGGTGTGTTTTCCTAGAGAGCGTTTTCTGACATCGTAAAGTCAAACCTCGGTGCTATCATTTTCATTCTAGGATACCGTAACTTTAGGTGTTCATGCCATTCAGCGTATAAAAGGAAAAGCTACAAATTTATTTATTGATACAGAATTTTTTTTTTATCAGTGCACCAATTTTGACAAATTAAACTTAAACGTGTTTTATTATACACCTATTTCTTATTTTGATATGTCTTAGTACAAAAAAATGAAGTTATCGTTAACGATAGATGTTCATTTTGAAACTGGTATAATGGATACTCGTCGCGCAACGCGCCGGCGGGCGGCGCGGTCAGTGAAGCGGAACGCATTGATATTATTACAAATAGATTGTATCAATATTTTGCTAATTTCAAGTGGAACAAAAAAAAAGTATTGAACAAATAATAGAAATGTGTTGTATTACTGATACAGTACCACAAAAAAAAAAAAATCGCACTGTTTAAAAACTTATTCTGTATATACTTTATTGTACACCACAAAAATACAAAACAAAAAAAAAATACACAGAAAAATATACAATGGGCGGTTTATGCGATCTCTTTCAGGCAACCTTGGAATGGACGGTGATTTGCCTGAGAATAAAATGAGGCTATCGTTGGTGTAAATAACAAGTATTCAAAATACTAAAATATATACACAGAACTATACATATTCAAAATAATAGATACATACATATCAATTAAATCAGCTACGAAATTAAATGAAGACTATAGATAATCATAGTTACGAGAACAAGATCACAACGACAAATAATGTTCCTTCACGAGTATTTTAAAGACAAGTGACGATTGCGCGCGTTTTATTTGTAACGGCAATGCATTCCAGAAACGAGCGGCCTGGACAGTAAAGGATTTGTCGAGGAGAGTTGTGGAGTGGGAGTCGCAAAGAAACTGGGGACGTTTCTTCAGATAGATAGGGGTGGAAGGGGAAAAGAGCACATTATACAAAAGGGAAATAAATGAACATTCCGGCGAAGGCGAATTGGTCACTAGAGATTCACACGGAATTCGGAAACATGGTCATTTTTGCACTAACCGATTATGAACTTAATACAAAAATATTGAAGCCGCTCTAGTTCATCGAGTTGGTATCGTTCAAGTTTATCAAATTTTTGAATTTAGGAGCGTTTATTTTTTGTAACCAACCTTGATATACGTATAAGGCCATAAAATTGTGACTGCGGGTTACTAACAAGAATAATATCTAACTGTAACTGCTGTATTTTTTTATTTTTTTTTTAATATTGCTTGAATGTAATAATTAATATGCTTGATAATTTTGGGAAAATCTAGTTTATAACATGTTTTTCATTGTTACTTATGACCAAGCTACATTTTCTGTTACTTAATTATGTATTTCATACAAAGGCAGGTATTTATTTATCTTCATTAGGTATTATACAGGCTGGATTTTTGAGATGGGGCAGTAAGGGTAAACGTTGCCGCTATAAGAAAATGGCCTTACGAGACTGTCCTTAACTTTTTGAGATATTTTGATCTGCAGTCACAGATTTTGAAAAAAAATTACAATCACCAATATAATGCGCAATTTAAAAAAAAAAACATTTTTTGGTGCCAATCGATCCTGTTTCTTGCCTACTTTGAAGTAGGTAAGAAACAGGATCGATTGGCATTCTCCTAAAACCTTTTTCCTGTAGCTACAACGGTTAAGGTTAACGGTCAAGGATGATTTTTGAGACGTCTCAAAAATCCATCCTGTATACATTGATAATGAAGCTAGAAAAATCTCCAAATGTTTGTCATTTTGTAAATACCATTCCATTATTACATAAATTGTATATAGACATAATTTAATTAAATTTTATGTAGGTAGGTATTTCTTACAAGTCGTTGAATGAATCACACCAGAGAACATATATTTGGTGCGTGGGCGCATAATCTATCATTTGTCTCGTAAATAATGCGATAAATCGGTTTATGATCATTTCTGAAGTCTAACTTGACGTTGATAAATAATTGTACAAGATATAAATTACTTTGATGAAGATTTCTGTTTTCTGTACAAGGAAAATGTGGCTGGTTGGAGGTAGGATGACATTTAATTTGTTTATAACTTTGTAAGTATTGAAATAATCCATGAGTGATCGTTTGATGTCAAGCTCTCTGGCGATTGGAATGCTGGTGAGGTTCTTTAATTATTATTTTTTACCTTTATTGACTATTAATCTACTAATAAAGAAAAAAAAAGAAAGAAAGAATAATATTTATTCGGTAACAGATCGTGAAACACAAAATTCAAATTCAAAAGCACAAAACTTTCTTTTTTTTCTTTTTTTTTAACACTATTCTTGTTAAAACAAGAATAGTGTTTAGTAGAATAGTGGAAAGTTTAATAAGTAATTGGCTCATAAAATTTTCCACTTAATTCTGTTAACTTGACGAATATTCTAAGAGTATGCATTTTTAACTGTCCAACATCAACATTTTTCTCAACCTTTAGCAATCAATAGGTACTAAATCTAGAAGCCCCGTCTGGCATTGTAAGCCCTCCCAAAATTTCTAAGAAACAAATGAATCACTTTCTTACAAGAAACGTGAATGTTTTCGAAGTTTATTAAAGTAGGAACAAAGCAGAGCATATCGTTCCCCCGACGACACACGGAGCGTCAAATATCAGCCAGATACGTTTTAATCCTTCACGCTTTAGATAATAACTACATTCATTGTACGGAAGAGGATGTGCGAAGGATAGGAGCTGACAACTGAGTAGGGGAGGATTTTCCTGTAATTAACATCTCCACTGAGATCCACTGTTAAGATAACGCAGGGTCAGCTTTAATTAAATTTTGCCTGTCTTTAGGTTTAGTTGTATGAAGTGATTTGTACCTAATATAGATAAATTTGCTTTTGCCACGGCTCCGCCCGCGTAGATGTCGGTTATTGCGTAAAAAAGTAGCCTATGTCCTTCTCCATATCCCAGGCTAAATCTCTGCCATAAATTTCATGATGATCGGTTGACTTTGACGAAATTCAGTGAAAAGGAAAAAGTTATAGAGGAGTTACTTGCACCTTGGAAAATAAGTATTTATGGGAATTTAGTAAAATCATCTACTCTAACAATATTTGTAAATAAGAGAGCACCATGTATTTAACACATAATTAATTTATCCATCATTGCTTCATTTTTTATTGTTATTACCTGTTGTGGTATAATAATTTTATTCTAGGTACATCGTCTTCACATGTAATGCTATAGGTAATTGATGTACACAGAGTATTGTAAAACAGTTTAAAAGAGTAACGGTGGAGTTTCTTGCCCATTCTTCTCCATGCGAAACTACCTTTTGGAAGGGGCAACTATAATAGAATCAATTTTATTTCCATGTAAATTTTGACGTTCTTTTGAACGTCATTTATGCCATTTATGTGCCTATTTGAAATAAATGTTTTGACTTTGACTTTGAGCATACCTGTTGGATGGTTTCGAAGGCTAGGTAGGTATCAATCACGCAGAATCAATGAAACGCGACAAAAAATCATAAATGTAAAAAATAATAAAATTAAGACAATAACATAAAAAAATGTGTAGGTTGTGTGCTTTAACGTGTAGATGTCGCAGGCAGATTGTTAACTCGTCATTTTACAAATGGCGCCTTCTATTTAAAAATGCGCGGCGTTATGCAAAATGCCTGAAGCAAATTGGCAACTCGTTCAATTTTTATAATTTCGACATCCAGGCACCCCGATCAAATGTGTTAGGTAAGGTCAGAACTGTGACCAACCGCGCGCGAGCCGAGCGAGCGCCATAAGAAATATATTTACATTTTGCCTTAGCAACGCTGCAGACAAAAATGCTTGGCTCAATGCTGGTCCTGCTCCATAAGGGCGCATAAACTAATTAATTAGCATTTGAAAATATTATTGGAGCTGCTGAAGATTGTAAGACTATCTTTGCATTGTATAAACTCAATGTCCTTGAATTATATAATTGCATAGCACAGGTGTGAGTACTATGTACTATAGAGCTACCATTTACCGGGTAATATGTCTTTTATTGACTTGAATGTGCCCTGGCGGCTGAGAGTAGGTATGTCATGCTCACTCAAATGTCTCGCTGGTGGTGGCGTGTGTGTTGGATCATTAAGTTCCCTTCATAATGGTTGAGCTAAATGGTGCTGATCCATGCGTCATGTTTGTGAACGGGCGCCGTCAGTTGGGACTGGTCATCTCTTAGCTGCCACGGCTTATTTTTAATTTTTGAATTGTTTTAATTACGGACGCTTCTAACGTGCACGTCTTTCTACATTGTTCTCACATGTATAACTTCAACATGAATGATGTAACCCATATTTTGTAACAATATTTTGTTTTAAAAGAGTGTCCGTGGAGTTTCTTGTCCGTTCTTCTCCATAGGAACCTACTACGGTTTGGAATGGGCAACTAGCTTCATCTTTCTGACTGACCGACCCCTTGACAATTCAAAAGTACCTGTATTTGGTTTATTTGAAATAAATGCTTTGAGTTTGAGTTTGAAAAAGCCATTTTGCATAACACCGCGCGTTTGTAAACGGACGGCGGCCGTCTGTAAAATGACCAATCATATAATCTGCCTACGACATAGATGCAATAAATAAGAAACCAATCAATTTTGAACGTCAATTTTATGCTAAATCCTCTAAACTAAATCGCGTGAACTTTTTTTTTTTCGCAAACCAGCTTCCTAGACTGAACAAGCCAACGGAACAAAAGAGAATAGCAATTAAACCCTAGACATGAAGGCCCGAATTCAAAATTATTTGAGCTTCAAATCTCTTAAGATGACTTAAGCTTCTTACATCTTTGGTTGGCAAGCATCTCGAGGGGCGAATGGTAATCAAACCGAGACGGAAGTCGGAGTTTACCGCAATCCCGGCCCGTCTTACCTAAAAACCCTTTAAGATTGCTCTACCTACCCTGCAGAGCCTTCTGAAAGATGTAGGTACCTATAGAAGCAAATGTACCCATGAATATACACGAGAATTCTTTCAAAGAAACTCAATATGGATCAGTAAATAATATGACATTATTACTATATTAAGTAGATACCAATATGCATGATTTTTATGTATAAACATATCCTCGCGAAACGCCACATTCTACCTATATTTCCCAAGACTTTATCTATATGAAGTATCAGGCGGCTTAATATTGTTATTTGCCACAGCCTACTAAATTCCAACAAAACTTTAGCAACGAATGCACAGAATACAAAACATAGAGGAAGAGGAAAATATACACTGTAATGTTATTCAGAAATCCATGTGAAATGTATGAGTGTGGGGCTCTATTGCTTTGGGCTTTGCCGGGATAATTTTCGTTCCCTATTGTTTTGCTGGATTTCCAGCCGATGCCTTCGAGAGAATAAGAAGCTTAGCTTGTGGGAAAATATTTTGTTTTCTCGTATTCTTTTTCAAGAATGTAATATTGTTTTCTTGGTGTTTATCCTACTGTATTGGCACCCCGGTTATTTGATTTGGATTCTGTTGAGTCTCTAATATGTAAGCTCTTGTTATATAGCATGCAAGTAGTTGCTTATTTAGTTTAAAAATGTACTTTGCTACTTAAACGCATTTTACCTTGTCTTCATTTAGATTTTCATCTAACCAGCAAAATAAACTGGCTCAGTAAAAAGCCATGCACATGTCGCAAAATTAACAAATCCTCAAATATAACCGAATTAATTATTCATGCATGCTTAATTATGCGCGGGGAGATCACGCAATCCAATTTAACCAGATTGCCTGCGTCCTAGCGATGCGTGTTTTGCAAAAAAACGTGGTGCCTCGATGTGGCTGTAGTTACGGCAAACTTCAAGTGGACATAAATAAGGGTCGCAATATTCGGCGGTCCCATCACGACGGGCGGTGTGCTACTCTCAATTTTACAAAACAAACCCCTCCATATAATTGTATACTTTATATTTACCGTTTTAAGACAGAAACTCCTTTAGCAGCTTGCTGAATACATCTTTAAATAACAATAAAAGATAATCAACTTTCTGTGTTCCCGAACAGGGACCATTTTCGCTAAACACAATCGCGATCCAAGGAGACACTTGAAGCGGAATTTCTTCGCGAAACTGTACACTCGCAGCATCAGTTTTTGGAACAACATGGATTAAATATATTCTTTCCAGTGTCATTTGTTGGAAATTACGAATCAAATTTGCGTCCACAGTGGTTTTGTTTCCCAATAAGTTGACATTAAGGTCATGTTGTAACGAGAAGATTTCTTAAGACCTGCTTTTGTGGGTGTTGCCGACGTCAGAGTTTATGTAAATTTTGGTGTTTTTAATCGTACTGGTTCAATGAATTAGTATTTACTTCAAGAACCGTATAATTAGATTTCGCATTATCGACTATAACTGAATGGAAATGAAAAAAATTGCTTGTAAAAACTATAGGTATCCTTTCGCACAACTTCTCATGAGCAACTTTTGGATGTAGGTATTTCGAAATCTGAGCTTACTGATGCCGAATTTGTTTGACGAGTCGAGAAATTAAATGAAAACAAATTTATTTGCAAGAACTGTTGTAGTACCTACATAACAGATGGTCGGGTTTTTAACCGTTTCTAAAACAATTCGCCAAAACTAGCATGCAAAATAATTGATTACATTAATTAAATAAATGAACCTAATAAAATTGGAAGGTCGTAATTATTGAAATATTTCCTTGTAAAGGAATAAATACATACTGTACCTACTTAACTTATCGTCACCTTCTAGCTATAAGTAAATAGGGGTCCGAGACGGAAAAATACCACTACATTTTTTTGGAAGAATTTGATTAGTGTTGAAAGCCATATCAGAGGTATCTCCCCTCACAGGCTCGCATGGTTTATTCCGTCAACATTCGCTTTTTATGCTTCCATTTTCCCATCGACATTCAATTTCTGTATGCAGTCGAGTCCCTGTCGCGCAATACGACAAAATAACAGCCATCTGGGAATCGGTACTTTTACACCTTAATACAGCACAAGAGATTTTCCCTTTGTCCATTCCATTCCATACATATCCACTCGGATCACGTAAAGCATAAGTATGCCCTGAGACACGATGGTTTTCCTTTCGGCTCCATTTGTTCGCCCAAGAGACTTATTATACTGTGTACACGCTACAAGGAGAATATTTTGTCCAAATATAATCAAGGGATGCCGCTTTTGTCCAAACAATGTTTTTGTTTTTATTCAATGTTATGTGAAAGGATATTCGGGCACGACGGTCGCTCTCGCAAATGCAAATGTTTAACTTGATATTGGATCGGGCGGGCTGTCATTTGTGTAAGTAGATGTGTGATGATATTGAGGTTTTTGGTATATAATACTTTTCACATAGCTTAGTATGTATTTTGGGAAAGCTTTTACAGGAATAAAGAACATTTTTCTATCATAAAATATTATAATCGTTTTAGTAGGTACCTATAATTTAATACCATAGTATTAAATTATAGGTACAGTTAGAAACGTTCGATGATTGTGAATATAGCGAATTTAATCGATAGTTAAGTTTCACATAATCGTTAAAAACAATTTTTGTAGTGTGGAAGGAGTATTGAAAACAGGTTCATATAATATGAAATCATTCTGAACATCATGTACTGTATGTTCAGAACGATTTCATAAAATACGAACCTATTTTAAATACTCCTTCCAGTCTACAAAAATGGTTTCTAACGATTATGTGAACCTTAACTATCGATTAAATTCACCATATTCGCAATCATCGAACATTTCTAACTGCAATAAAAATAAAAACTGTAATGTTTATAGAGATGAATCGTGTATATCTAAATCGATTACATAGTCAAAGGTGGTCGGAAGCGAAATATTTAATTTAAAATTCAGTAAAAAGTAGGTATGAATACAGTAAACCTACCTTTTCGGGGTTCTGTGTGTAAACAAGGTAAACCGTCCTGTCGTCGGCCGTTGGAGCCTCAATAATATAAAACATGCGCCCATACCCGTCCCTCCTAGGTATATTTGTAGCGTTCACCCTACTGCCACCTATACGAACGTAGGGAACGAAGTTGTTCGTGTAATATCGTTTCAAATAAAACTTTGCCTGAAATATTTTAAATAAAATAGTGCAGAACAGGTGACGTAAGGAATATTGAAATACTGTTTTGTAAAATACGCTGTAATAAAATGTTGCAGGCCAAGCAATGTTGTTTTGAGAAACTTTGTTTAGAATATTACTTTGCTTATGATATTACTAGAGTTTATTTATTATATTTGTATATTATTTATTGTAGGTACACCAGTTTACATATTGCATAAAGAAAAACTTATACACTACAAAATATACAATGGGCGGCCATATCGCTAACTGCGATCTCTTCCAGGCAACCTTGGCATGGACAGTGAATTTCTGGACATAAAATGGGGTTGTCATTGGTGCAAATAAAAAGTATAAAAGTACAATATCCTATAATAGATACCCATAATATATGTTATATAATAAATACATAAATACCTTCATACTAACTATTTAAGCAACGAAAATGAATGAAGACTATAGATTATTACAGTTAACAACGAGAACAAAATCACAACGACAAGTAATGTTCCTTCACGAGTCTTTTAAACACAGGCAACAATTGCGCGGTTTTTTATTGGAACTGGCAATGCATTCCACAAATGAGCGGCCTGAACAGTAAAGGATTTGTCAAGGAAAGTTGTGGAATGCATTGGTATTTTAAGCTTCAAGTTATCTTTTGACCTTAAAAATTTCGGTCGCAAAGAAACTGCGTACTTTTTTTGAGTTTTAAAGGGGTGGAAGAGGAAAAGAGAACATTATAAAAAAGGGAAAGAATATTAGCATTCCAGTAAAGACAAATTGGTAATCACTTGAGCTTCACACGAAATTCGGAAACATGGTCATATGCGTAAACCGGATATGAGAGTTGATCGCTATTTCTAATAAAGTTCTTGATTTAATCATCAAAGAGAAAATTACTATATCAAAACGAAACCACAGAATGTCAACCCGTTTGTCTCTTGAGACTTCAGAGTAATTCAAGTGAAACTTTACAGCTAGCGCTACCTATTGGCGTTTTCAAGACATTAAGCACTCTCCCTCTATAACACTGAAGACTACATGAATTTACATTTTGAACAAATATATGAAAATACTAGCTGTTGCCCGCGGCTTCACCCGCGTTGCTTTTTCTAAAATAATATTAGCCTTAGTTACTGCTTGTAACATCAACTATCTGTCAGTGAAAGTCCCATCAAAATCGGTCCAGCCATTTAGGAGATTAGACGGAACAAACAGACAGGCAGACAAACAGATTAAAAATTGTTTTGTTGTTATAAGTACCGTATATACTTTTATATGCATTTAGTAAAAAGTTGTTAATTTGACATTACAAACAGACACTTAAATTTGATTTATTTGTAGATATAGATTGAAGTTTAAGTTGCTTCGGACAACGAACCACTTAGCTGTTGTTGTGTTTTTTTATTTTATATTGTATATTAGATTTTTCTATAGTCTGTTTTGTTTTGTTTATCAAAGTATATCATCATCATCATCATTTCAGCCGAAAGACGTCCACTGCTGGAAATAGGCCTCTCCCAAGCACCGCCACCTCGACCGGTTTTGTGCTTCCCGCATCCAGCGGATTCCTGCGGCTTTCATAAGGTAATCTGTCCACCTTGAGGGCGGCCTTCCAACGCTACATCTTCCGGTACGCGGTCGCTACTCCAGAAGGTTTCGGCCCCAACGGCCATCTGTTCTGCGCGCAATGTGTCCTGCCCATTGCCATTTAAGTTTGGCAATTCTTCGAGACTATATTATGTGGTTTAAAAATTAAGTAATTTAATTTCTGTCCTGAACATAACTGCACTAATCAACTTGTACCTACCATATCCGACGAATAAATGTCTTTTTCTTTGTCTGTCAACAACTTTAGGCTAAATAGCTGTAATAGATACTTGCTTTTCCAATAGAGCAACGTCTTAAACTGTGCTTTGTTTCTTTTTAAGAAATTCCTGATCAATTTTCTTAATGAAATGTAATCTAAAACTACCCGGAAGCTAAAGTACCCGGGATGATCGATAAAAGAATCATTGTTTGTGGAGAAAAGGGAATTTCTGGCAAGGTCACGTAGCCGACCAATGGACTCCATGGTCGGAATGACGCTCCCAGTTAACTCGAGTAACCGACCCCTGTCATAGATTAAGTAAGAAGAGAACAGAATAGATATTTAAATTAATTTGTCCGGATTTTTTAAGACTTTCATTTTCAATTATAACGCTGCTTCTCAGGATTACGTTATCATTTTTAATTTAATCTAAATTTATATACTAATCTTAATTATTATTCTTTATTATTTCTTTATTATTTTGTAATTTTATTATGTATTTTTATTGTTAATATTGTAATTATTTAAAAAATTCATTGAATAGTTGTTCACCTTTTAATTAGAATGTTGTGCATGCCATTAAGTGATGTATTTACACAGTATTGAAGACTCGTGATTGCTTATTGTTAGGTACTATCATTGTAAATATGTCGTTGGTGTGCCTTGCTCAATAAATAAATAAATAAGAATATATTCGAATAGGATTCAAAATAATGAGTAAATAGTTTATTAGCCTTTTTAGCTAAAAAGAGTTCCCAAGAAACATGGTTAAAAGCAAACAACAACATGGGTAATGTTCTTGCTTGCTATTAGGGCCAAAGCACACACGCTACTTCTAGCATCGGCGGTCGGCGATTTAGCCGCTTTTTAGAAGCTAAACGCGACTTTATCGATGCATTTAGCTTCTAAAAAGCGGCTAAATCGCCGATCGCCTATGTTAAAAGTAGCGTGTGTGCTTTGACCCGTAGAACCATGCGCTATCACGCATTATAAATGGTTACTTACATGTGATTTTGCACGTGTAGGTTCTTTGATTAATAACTCAATCCTCTTCTGTTTTTGCCCATGTAGTAACAAGCGTAAAGAATATGTTAAGGGTAAAAAGTTCTTCATTACCTTAGGTACCCCAATGATCGCTATGAAGATTGCGTTTAATTGATTTACAAATTGAAGGAATTAAAGATAAAGATAATTTATTTTAACAATGTTGTAGTGTTTTGGTTATGAGGGGCTTGTGGGCAAGTAATAACAGCCGCACGGGTCGATTGATCAGGTTAAGCTACGTTTGCCGCAGTTGGTTCGTGGATTGGTGACCGTCTTTACA
The DNA here is from genome assembly GCA_947523025.1 of Dryobota labecula. Classification (NCBI taxonomy): domain Eukaryota; kingdom Metazoa; phylum Arthropoda; class Insecta; order Lepidoptera; family Noctuidae; genus Dryobota; species Dryobota labecula. The sequence continues at coordinate 16,266,816 of OX383293.1, read as the reverse complement.
TACCGAGACTTCTCCTTGCCTCGGAAAGCACGTTAAGCCGTTAGTCCCGGCTGTCATTCGTGGATCTTTGACAGTCGTTACGGGTCGTCAGAAGCCCGAAAGTCTGACAACCAGTCTTACCAAGGGCTATCGTATTACCCAATTACTGGGTTGTGGAGGTCAGATAGGCAGTCGCTCCATGTAAAATACTGGTATTCAACTGCATCTGGTTAGAGTGGAAGGACATTATGTTACCTATGTGTACTTACATTATTAGTACCTACGAGTACCTACTGAATAAATATACAGTCTTTCATGAACCTCGTTCAACAAATGACTAGCCATCTTAATAAGCGAAATTACACAGTAGTGCCTGGAAATTGTCGTTCATATTATATGGAGAGAGATCTTATAAAATACACACTTTCGTACAATCACCGTCCCGATATAAACATTGGTTGTTATCATAAAACTAACAAGCTTGTCTAGGTATAACAACCGCTATATTCTTTGACGCGCTTCGGACAACTTCGGCATTGGTCGGCGTCGATCGGAATATTATACAAGGGCCCGAATAACGCACTGTGGCGGTCCCAGATTATCTCGATATATATAACACTTGTCATGTTTTTATTATCTTTGTATGTTAATACTGTTAATCTGCTGCTAATGTTGATATATATTCATATTTTGTACATCGATTTTGAGACTTCTGTGGTATGTTTTTCGATTAGTAAAAGACAATTTTTCGTTTCTTACATCATTTGGTGACGTCACCTCTCTGTGTGATTTGAAAAGGTCTTGTAGTACTTTAATTTATCGCTACTTAAATCATTACTTTGAGTCTAATGAAATTAAGCTCAAGTTGTGACTTATGACTTGAAGCATTTTTCTCTTCGGTACTTCCAAAACGTGCGCAAAATCCGTCGACGCGAAGATTTTCCATTTTCTACGTTATCTTTCAGATAATATCAAGTAACTATTCCCTTGAATTAAGTAGATAGATATCTACAAAGATGAAGAGGCCGACAAAGGCTAGAAGATACTAAAATTACCATAAATATATTCTTATGTTTATGAAAATGATGGCTGACGGTCTGTGACGAGTCAGCGGAACCGGGTTTTGTCTTACCGTTTTCCTCTACTGAATATTGTGTAAGTGTAACTGTCTTACTAATATTGTGTAGAAGAAAGTTTCGTTGTCTTCTTTGTGAATTGACGAAAAATGCTTCATCGATTGTTGTGAAAGTTTGAGGTACGATTTGATCTGAAAGCCAATGGTTCTAGATATTTCCTTCTGTAACGACGGCACTACAATATTTCTATATTTTTCCACGATATTTATAGAAATCCCGGAGGTCCCCACTTATCTATTAATAAATTATAATAAATGTTCACATTCTATGGGTACCATGAGGAGACGGGGCACTAACGGCCAGTGCATGACGTCACTAGAATCCTCTTTCATAGCCACTCGTGCCTGACATAAAATGACGTCAGACTATTCAGCTGTTCTCCGTAACTCAAACAATCGTGTTTGTTGTTACTTTTCAAGTTTAGGAGTTGTTTTGTAGCTACAGCATACCGGTACCTCGGTTTCTAAATATATTTTTTTAAAATTTGGTAAATAGGTATCTCTAAAAAACTTAGACAACTTAGATTTTTTAGAGAAAAATTTTCAGTTGAATAAATACATATTTAAATTAACGCTAATTGCAATGAATAACCTTTTTCTTTTTTCGGTAAAAGAAAAGATACCAAATAATTTTGTTCTGAAAGAAAAAAGTAGCAAATAACCCTCAAGCTCTTTACGCCACCCGCGCAATAAGTAACTCATGCTTAAAATATCTTCAACATTTTCTTTTTTTAAATTTAAAATTCTCTTTCAGATCGGGTCTCGTGGCCAGCAGCGGTGCAGAACATTTTGGCACGACTCAGCAACACTGAAGTGTACCTAAGCGGTCGTGAACCCGCTCCCCGAACGTGTATTAGAACTCAACAGCTTTATTTGAGTAACAAAAATAAGGCTCAGCTAAATTTTACAAAATGTTACAAGGCAAGCGAAAAAAGTTGGTAAAATCTCACTAATACTTTTTTTTTTGTAGCCCAATAACTTTTTCCAATACAAAATTTCCAGTGAAAGTGTAAATTAAGGTCATCATAATAATTTTATCATTAAAACCGCACCTACAACGTTATCAATTTATACACAACGTGTAAGTATCAGTAGGTAACACGATCTACCAAAAACAGTCCTATCATGTCAGGTAAGGCATTGTACCTGCAAGTCCCCCCGCATTACCTCCCCCTTCGCCCCCGCGCATCATTGACATGCAAATGAAACGGGCCACGCTCGCAGACCCAACGGTTATTTATCTCTGATTGGCTCGCTTCATTCCGCTTTGACAGACAGGTTCCAATTTCGAACGGAACCCGAAGTGGTGTTTACATTATTAGATATGTAAACGAATATGCATGTCGGTTTCGGATCGCGAATACTGATGTTTAAACGTTGGTGTAGTATTATCTACCGGTAAATGGTGGAAGGACAAGTTGGTATGGTTCTATTTAAAAATGAAAAAAAAAAAAAACATATCATTCAGCCTAAACCATTTATCTACAGATAAATTTCATTGGGTAGCGTAATTTCTAAAACAAAAATTAAGACTAAAACGTAGAGCTCTCCTCAGTCTTTATCAATCCAACAATAGCATCATCGAATACGAATTTTACATCAAAATCGCAACTTCGATGGGAATGAATCTTAACTGTATTATTATGTAAACAAACAGACTGGGTTTGCTTTCAGTACCTTCAACCCAAGCGATGGGAGACGAAGATAAGGTCTTGCACAGAAATACCATTCGTGTCAATCAGCCGTATAAGTAAATTTCAATCTTTACGAATCGAATAAACGATAAATAACCCTTTGAAAGCCGCGGCGCGATTGACAAGCATAATTTCGCCTTTATTTTGTTCTAATGGAAGGGTTTTATCGGTAAATGGACGCGTGTTCGCTTCCCACGATTTTTTGCTGTGTTAAATTACGTTATCTAATCGATACCCCATGGCAGTGGAAGGGTTGACCCTGCTCATAATATTTAAGGAAAAAGAAAAACAAAAATTGGCTTTTGAAAAATGTGCACCAAATTTTTAAACAGAATTTTCAGCCAGTCGTAGCTTAAAAAAATAATTATAGGTACTAAATAATTGTGTAACTTCAATGTATCAAGAAACATCTGAAGTATTACGGGTATAGCATTCTCATTAGTCGCGAGAACCAAGTCTTGATCGTTCGGTCCCTTTGTAGTCCAATAAACATGATTGCTCGATGGAGAACAATTATTTTGTTATTTATGACATCAATTGCGCCTGGCTGCTTATATAATATCCGTTTACAGACACCGGTACACGTGTTTTATTTATAGATAGATTATTTTTTATTAACTATGTACTTGCTTGTGTGAGCGTTTATACTTTTAAGTGGCCAATAGAGTTGCCAGGTGAGTTTTAATGTATGGTTAAGATCATCAGTATTTGAATTAGTGAATATTAAGACTGGGTGAATTTCAGTTTATTTATATTCTAATTTATAAAATAACCAAGTAGGGACATTTTAATATGGTTGATGCAAATGAGGATTGCAAGTATCCTACCCGGTAGGTACTTAGAGGTGCAGTATGTTGGTTGTTTTCAGCGAATGTGTTTTAATCAAGATAAATTAGCCACCACATCAAGCCCGTATACCAAACGTTTTGTTAATTAAGTACAAAACACGGAACACATTTTGAATGCGGAAAATGTAGGACAACCACATATTTAAAACAGGAAAAATATATAACAGTTTTAAAGAAACTCAGTTCAAATGCCGTATTGTAAGATTAGCCCGGTCTTACTTATAATATTAGTTGGGTACTTTTATCTCGGAAAGTTTCCGGACGATTCGGCGAGGTTCTTAACCCGGATTACCAAATGCTTGTCGAAGTTTGGCAGTTAAGCGACTTGTAAGTGGTTTAATTCTTGAAATCGATGGCGACTGATTACGCTGAATCGCGGGGTTAGGGTGCAGAAATATAGGAAGATTACCTACTTATTAAATGGTAAACTATTAAGTCGTGTAGGTATAACGTTATTTAAAAGAACTGTAATTTATTTTCGACGTTATTCAGTTCCAAAATTTTCGTATTTGGTAAATTTTGCATTGTAAATGATAAATGATAAACGATTTTATTTCTGTAAGTAGGTTTTTACAAACAACTTTACACGTCAATCATATTTTAAAACTAGATGAGGTCGGCGTTGCGTATCTGACTACTCTGAGAAGAAAGGCCGAAACAAACTCAGAGGTCACAGTCTCTTTAAAAGTCCAGACATAATCTTGGTCAAATCATATGAAGACCATGTAGATTGGTGTCTGAAATCGTCTTTTAAAGAAAAAACCACACAGATTGAGTGGACCTGTCCATGCAGTGCACGCATTTGTCAGTAATCATATTATATCAGTAATAATATTGAACATATATTTGTCAGTAATCATATATATTGAACATTTAATATTTCACGGAATTACACGCAAACAAGTTTTCAAAACAAACCAACTTTTGCTGGCTAAATGTTATTATTGTTATTAGATTTATTTTTGTAAGCAATCCTTTGTCCAACAGAGAATACCTAAGAAAAACTCTTACCAAACAGAAACTTTTAATCAATTTAGGAATCAGATTCCACATCTATCTAGACGATTGCAGGGTAAAATATGTTGCCATCAATTCTATGCGTGCGCCGGGGTGAAAGAATAAGAACTTTTGGGGGTGAAGGGGGGGGGGTGAAATAAATGTCTATTTTTCGCAAGTCACGTATCGGTTCAAGCTTATCCGGCGTTAGGTTTGATGATAATAAGTGATACCACCAAATATGGTTTACATGGATGTAAAGAAGATGACTGGATTTTATAAGATCTGCAATGTAAGGGCATAACAGGAAATTATTGAGTACAGAAAGAAAATTCATGCATTCTATTACTATAATATATTGTGTTTTTTTTTTGATTATTTTTACATAAAATAATACTTCTAATAGAGTGTTTTGTAACCTAAAATGTTCCAAAAAGTAAGACAAAATTGTGTAAGGTACAAATGAACAATCTCTTACAAAGAAAATGTATCTATACGGACCTAGGATAGGTAGTTAGGCAAGTAGGTAGTAGTTTAGTCTCTAATTAGGTATTTTCAAAAACAAAATCTCTAAAGTTAAAGAAATGTTATCTCCTTTTAATAGAAATCAACAACAAGTCAGCAAACAAAATGTTTCCGTCGGCATTCAAACATACCTATCTACATACATACTCAGTAGGTATGCGTATACTTACTACTATGTACTGTGATGTGTTTTATGTCTTCTTACATAGGTCAGGGTCGTTGTTTACAACCGTAAATACACGTAAGACGTAGGTTCGGTCAGTTTACATGCAACCTTGTTTGTACGAACCTACTGACATTATCTAAGAGCTGTGTAGGAAATAGGAATCTGAATAAAATATCAATTGAACGGAAAAGTTTTCTGATCATAGTATCTATAAACGAATGCAAGTTACAGAAGACTAGAATTTTGAGATACTTAAGTATTGTACGCAAGAATGAAAAGTATCTTGAAAAAAAAAAAAATACTTCTGCCTCAACGCGTTAGTTCCATTTTCAAAATCATCATGAGTGTATGATGGTATATGACTCAGTTCAACCATAAAGAATTAAAAAAAAAGAAGAAACATTTTTAAGCCAAACATTCCAATTCTAAACGCCAAGAATTTGTCATTCACAAAATTTACAATTCATAACATTACAGCGTAATATGATCGCTACCTTATAGTGGCGTAGGTAGCGCTTCTATTTCTTACAATATCTGGAGCCATAGCATTCACGAGGCGTCCTCGTCGAGTCAATATCAATAAATGGGAAGCTGGGAAATTGGATGTGTTGCGGCTCGTGGCCCGGCCGCCACGCTACGTAATAAGATAGTAATGAGACGTTCTTGCCACTCGTAAAAATATGGCCGTTGGCTCCCGGTCTATGACTAAATATTTAACTAACTCGCTGTGTCCTGTGTGGTACCTAAATATAGACTGTGTCAGCTGGCTTTGTTGTTGGGTTTTTATGCATTTTTTTTGCATGATGAGTAAACTCTCTAGCTACTATTATACTGTTTAGTTTCTGACTTCTGTTTTTAACACAAGTAACTCAGGGTTTCAAATAAGTATCATTGTATGATCTGTTTTATGTCAATAAAGAATACTATTATTAATAAGAGTTCCTACCTATCTTATAATAGTTATTTATTCAACTGTTGTATAATAAAGAGTATTCAAACACGAATGTGGGTTACGCCCATGTTATCTACTCTTTGATAGTTTCCAATTCATGAACTGAAAATTTTCTTCATATTGTTTTCTCGACTTTTTTGGTAATAATTGGTTAGAAATGTCCTTTGCTGCATTAAAAATATCAGGTGGTGTGTTATCAAAGCTTGTATCACTCATTTTTGCAAACAACAAACTTATAAGTTCTTGCAATAGGTACTAATATCTAACAAAAATGGCGGGATGCGACATGAACTCAAATAACATATACGTTTTTTTTTTAAATTACGGTTAATCAGTGTTAGTAAAATTCGCGTGCATGACAATGTTCTTTTATTGAAATTCATAAATGTGGCTGTTTGATGAGTAAGGAAGGGATCGAAAACGCAAAGGAGTTACATAATGAAATTTAGTACAACATTATAACACTCGTTTGGGTGATATTATGGTTACTATGACACCGGTTGTTTTAATGTTGGCAATAAGCTAACTGTGTCAGAAACTTTTATAGAGGATTTACTTATATATGTAGATACTTATCATTAAGATGTACCAAGATTCTTCCTATATTTTACTACTCGATGCCTACCTGTATGGTATAGTGGTCGCAAGTGCTACTGCGTAGTATTTATTTATTTAAAACACATGCAACTATCTCCACAGGCTTACCTAATACAATAGTGTAGTTATAATAGCTTAAAAATATGTATGAGTTCCTGGGTTCGATTCCCAGGTCGGGCTAAGTGTTATGTGATTATTCCGACAGGAAGCTCTCAGTAGCAGCCCGGAGTCTGGATTTGTGCCCGGTTGATGCCAATAGGCTCGCCCCCTATTAAATTGGACTTAAACATAACTGAAAAATTGTGGGTGCAAGTACACCTCTGCAAAACTGTATAACCCTTCGGGGAATACAGGCCTGATGTTATGTATGTCTGCCTATATTTTAGAATGTACTATCGTGGTCACGGCCATCTGACCACTTTAAAAACAAAATCCCGTACACACGATGACTACATTTGTTGACTATTTTGGCGACGACCAAACAAAAAAAACTTGTGTTATATATATTTCTTAGGCTCTGTTACAATAATCACAGATGTCTGACCACCTCGGCTAGTTTTTTAACGGTCTTCTTTTTTTTTTTTTCATTTAGGTAGAAAAACAAGGGCTCACCAAAAATCTGATGCTGCGATGTTATTGGTTAATGAGCGTAGATAAGCTTTACTATAGCGGCTGAGCGCTGCAAGTAGAAATAGTCCTTATGGTGGTCAGATGTCCGTGACCGCGGTAGTACAATTTTTCAATCTCCAACAATTGAACTTCACATAACGGCTTCTCATTCCAATGCGGATATGCCTTGAGTATTCAGAGCAATAGGTGTTAAATATGATGCCACTCGTCAATTAAAATTGAGTGATATATTTTACAATAGGCATTCTAATCAAACCTAAAGTATCGATTGGTAGATGCTTATTTTTTTCGACATTCAGAATACGTCACGGTACTTTAGTAAGTACCATGACGTAAATATGTCACATACCTACCTAATTTTGTATTAAGTCTTACTTATCTAAGCATACCTACTTACCTACTTTGTTGTTCATAATGCAAAAAACTATGCTTGAAAAGATAGTAAATGCAAATGAGTTTCTGAAACTCTCATCTGCTTTTATTCCATTCATGCACTGCCAACTTACTAAGGACCAATATTTAATTTATCGCTACATGTTAAATAGGGCAAAAGGATACGTTCTTGCATGAATCAGTACAAGTAGGTCTTCCACCTTTGTTTGCAAATAGGGCAAGAGGGCAAGCATTACTCACCGACATTAAGAACAACGGCCCTTTCCTTATACCTACCTACATTAGCAGTAAAAGCAATGGTTTAAACATACCGTCCACACTCCGAATACATCCATTTTCCGTTGAATCCAAACGTCAACCGGTTTGTCCTGAAAAAAATCACAGTATTAATTAATTGCCCCAACTAGTTTGTAACTATCCTAGTAAATTGTGTGTAGCCGATTGCATCAGCCTACGAGGATTGATTTGACATTGACACGCCGCGCATGCGTATTGCCCTAATTCCGTGTAAGGTTCCTGTGGGCGAGAGACGGCGCGACATAATTTTACATATGAAAGAGGGAGATAGGTATGGGGTGCACAGGGACGTCTGTCAGAGACGGGTCGGTAACATGGCCGACGGCTATTGCATCTGCATGCATTTTAAAGAATTGTGTTTGATGCAGAAGGCTTGGCCCTGTGGGAACGTTTGACTTTCTCTTTTTAATTCTTTAAAATTATCGTTAGGAAGTTTGTCGTTAAGTCAGCCAGAGCTATTAGTTAAAATGGGAAGCTTCATTTTAAAATTTGCAAAAGAAAAGTAGGCTCGTTAGGAATTGTGATGTCATTATATGGAAGAAAATTTAAGGGTGAATATCCTGTTAAACCAGTTTAAAAATACAGTGTATCGACCTCTAAATGTATTGGTCGAATCTCGCGTCACCGTAAAATTTTCAAAATACCTACACACCCAAAACCCCACAAATACCTACACATAGGTTGTCAGCAGTCAAATAAAATTTTATATATAGCGCAATTTGTATCTACCTACCTAATCATTCGAATATGGCGTATCAGTCTAAATCATAACTTATGTTTTTTGAAATCATAATTATGTCAAACGTTAATCGAAACCCTAATTTTATTTCGATACTCGATAAAATATGTAACATGTGTTGATATCAATTTATGCAGATATTTGAATGTAAATGATTCTACAAGCGATTTACATAATATCGATCTGAAGATAATTCAATGTCGAATACAATTTGAGGCTTGTTGTTTGAAATTCAATGTTTAAAGATACAATGGCATTGAACTCTAAATGATCGGTATTATCGTATTTTTGTTGCATTTACAATTGGATAACTATGATTTACGAGTATTGAATGAAAACCCTTTAATTTCTCCATACGTGTGTACGCGTACCAGTATAAGCTGACCTCTCATTGTACGGAAATCCTATACAATGCGAGATCAGCATATACTAGAACTGTATAGCTTGATTTTTAGCCGTGCGTACATACGTATGTATGGAGAAATTAAATGGTTACATACTGGGGCTTACATAATGTTAATATGAACATCAAAACTGTTTTAAAACATCAAATTCGTAAATAGTAGGTATACGTAAGTAAGCACATGAAAAGATTAGAACAGTTAAAGGCAGTAGAAATAAAAAAATGTTTTTTACGCCATTAAGCCTTCGTCAGACGGTGGTACTTACATAATGTTAGCATACACATCAATCCTGTTTAAAAAAATCCGTAAATTGTAGGAATACGTAAGTAGGCACAAGAAAAGATTAGAAATGTTGAAGGCATTAGAAACAAAACATTGGTTTATACACCATACCCCCTACCTATACGCGACGCACGGAGTAGTTTCTAACAACATGTTCAGTTAGGGAGATAGGAAATGTTCGCCATATCGTGCCATTTGTACCCGGCTTCCCTACCTGTCCTTGCGATATCAACAATGCCACCGACCCACATATCCGCCGAGCGACCTCTCAGAATAGATTGAATTCGTACAATTCAATAAAGGTGTTCAATTTCGAAAAACAAGGAGGAACTGCCTAAGGCGATCATGAAATTCCTTGGATATTTCATTCGTCTTCTAATAAGTTGAGAAACTTTAATTTGGAACAGCGTAAAACAGAAGCATTTCCATGGAAAGGCCCTGGCTGCTAATCGCTTCAATTTGGCGTAAGTAAATAAAAGTTTAAACAGATTAAACTCGGTAACGAGGGCCACCGGGGGGAGAGGTACGAGGAGGCACAATTATCTCGTCCGTATTTTCCCTTCTAATTTCACGTTAGGTCTACCCTTGAAGGGATTTTGCAGACGAGCGCAGAAAAATCGCAAAGTTAAACGCAATCGCTTTATGAACTTTTTACTAGAGCAAATAGGTACCTTTACTTTTATATCTAATAGCTGACCCATCAGACATCCTGTGTACAAATTTCAATAATTCACACAATATTCCCTTAGAAAACAAACAATTTTTTTTTTTCAATTTTTCCGGTGACTTATCCAATTTTTTTTCCATAATAAATAACCTAATTCGGACTTTTACGAATATTTCAAAATAAAAATAGCCAAGTCGGTCCGGCCATTTTTAAAGCTCCATTTTCATGGTGCAGGTTTATTGCCTGTGGCACACCATAAAATTGAACAAACAATTGACTAGCACCGTTTAAGCAACACGTACAATTGTTGCACGATACGGGCAAGTTAGTTACCGTTCAAAACTGGTATAGGCAGATGTAAACAGCACGTAGAATAACATTGCACGTAGGTACCAATAAAATTGCACGTGCAATAAAATCGCATTCAACTCTACAATTACGAACGAATTAAACAAGTAAGCATTTTTTTGATGAATTATTGGGCAGCACAAATACGGGCAATGCGACGAGGCAAAAATTTGCATGCAATAATCGCCTTGCAATAAAATTGCCTTAGTCTAAGTCGCATGCAATATTTTTGAACGGCAAAACTTGCATCCAATTGTTGTAATGCCATTTTTTGGTAATCGCAAGCATGTAAATACTTGCATGCAATTCTTGAATGGCAATATTTGAACGTGCTTTATGGCATGTGATTATTGAATGTTCCAGAAACTTGCACCATGTAAATGGGTCTAAAGTGATGCGCTTACCATCGAACAGCGTTTCATTTTTATTTATCTATGTAGATAACAAATTAAAGGTATCGCTTTTGTATTCAAATAATATTCAATCTAATGGCCCGATAAATGATAACGGTAATCTAATAAGTAATAATGAATCTTTAAATTCGTGCACGAAAGCTATAAGAAGGCTTCGACTCGACACTTCCAGTCTTGATAAGAGGCAAATTTTCTAGTAATATTACTAATAAGGCTTTTAACTTTGGTTTATTTTTCCTGTTAGCAGTACTTTTATGTAAATATAAACCCTCTAGTCTCAGTAGTTCGGTTGTTTTGTTCGGGACCGAACTACTGAGACCAATTTTGTCTCATTCGTTCGGTTATGACGTCAAACCGAACTGTTAAAACTTGTTCTGTAGTTCGGTTAATTATGTGAAACAACTTTAATTGAAAAAAAGTTTTTAAGTATCATAGCAAGATGGTTTCTGCATAATTATGTAATCTCCTTATGTTATACGAACATGTTCATCATACTTTAAAAACTTTGTAGTCCGGTCCCGAACAAAACAACCGAACTACTGGTACTGAGACTAGAGGACTGAGACTAGCTCGATGACATAAGCAATTACGCAACGCAAGGAGCGATGGCTTGAACGATAAATAAAAGTAGTTCGGAAACAAAATCATGTCGATAAAACTTAATAACCTAATAGTTCGATTAAAACCTCTTTTTCTTCTTTCAGATTGTTATAATGATTAAAGAGTACTATAAAATATGTATAAAAATGATACTATTTAATATTGCGATTAGTCGCTTGTCTGTAAATACAATCGCTATCTTCTTACAGAACCGTTCCCACACGCCAGTTTTTCTCACCATTGAGTTTCACACTCTCGGCTTTTTGGGTTAAACGACACTTGTATGTATTAAATGATAAAGCTTGCCGGGATCAAGAAGAAATGGGGGTTGAAGCATTCTCTTTGCGTATGAGTTTAATAATTTCAAATAATTTGGCGTAGGTGCCAATTTGGTGTATAAAAATTTTGCAAAATTTCAAATGATTTATGATTCTTAAAAAGTGTTAGATGTTAGCATCTAAAACTTAAAATTTGTTGTGTTGTTGTCTAAAATAATATTGTCTAGTATAGAGATTGCAAGTATGGATACTGACAAATTGCTATCCCCTATATTAATTAACTGACCTAGTTTGTCTTAGTTGGCTCAACCACTTACTTAATTACTCAGTATGATAAGAAACTGACGCATCCTAGATTAAGTTTCACTCACAACTAGCTATTATTATAGCTGGGTTATTAATCATAATTAATAGAGCCTACTTTGCAATGCAAATGATCAATACAATTCAACTTGTAAAAACAAAGAAATATTAATGTAAATAGGGGTGAAAATTCTTGCGATTCTTCTCATTTCTTTTAGTCCAACGATGAAAATATTATAATATTTTACAAGAGCAAGAGTTGTAATATTAGCATAGAAATTGCCGTAAGTTGATATCATTGAACTTTATTAAGGAAAGCTCGCGATAAACACCCCATGCTACTATGATACCATAATCTTATCCAATTATGCTTTGGTTTTATTCTTATAGATGTACTTGTGATTTCATAAAAGTTGTGTTGCGAATAGACGAGATTGGAGCTTGTTTTCTTATCCATATTTATTTATTGATTCTTGTCTTATTTCGACATGTTAACAGTATTTTTAGAGGGGCTTATGCCTAAGTAATATCAGCCACACGGGTCGATTTATCAGGTGAACCTACGTTTGCCGCGGTTGGTCTATGGATGGGTGACCATCTTTACATAGGTACCGAGATTTCTCCGTGCCTTGGAAAGCACGGTAAGCCGTTGGACCCGGCTGTCATCCGTGGATCTTTGGCTGTCGTTACGGGTCGTCAGAAGCCCGAAAGTTTGACAACCAGTCTTACCAAGGGGTTGTATTACCCAGTCTATGGGTTGTGGAGGTCAGATAGGCAGTCGCTCCATGTAAAATACTGGTATTCATCTGCATCTGGTTAGACTGGACGCTGAGCCCAACATAGTTGTGAAAAAGCTTATAGGCAGATTGATTCTTGTCTTATTTCAAAATGTTAACTATATTTTTTTGGTGTCTGATTCTAAACTTGGCTTAAGTACCGATTGACCACGACAGATCAAGCTTATAGGCAGATTGATTCTTGTCTTATTTCGAAATGTTAACTGTATTTTTTTGGTGTCTGATTCTAAACTTGGCTTAAGTATCGATTGACCATGACAGGTCAAAGAGGTCGCACTGAAATTCACAACATTTTTAATGGGCAGTCCACACCCCATTCTGTTGGTGTGATAAATTCAAATATATCTCATGAAATCGATAGGTATATTATGCCCGCCTAACTGTCATGGTGAATATTTGTCAGGCCCGCTTTAATCTGTATATTTACTATCCTCACTTGATAAGTCTGACAGCTCTATCAGCATACTCGTATTCGATAAGTTACCCGTTGTCCACATTATTGTAATTTCATTAGATATCTTATTACATAAACGTTAGTTCAAATTTGTTTACATTAAATTCTGTGGGGCATTAACAGCCGCATTTCGGATGAGTGATCGTTTATTTTCATAATATGAAAATTAGAAGACAGAGAAGCTCTTTGCTGCCTGTTTCTCACGTTAAACTTTAATATGGTTGTGGTACCTACGTTCCTACTAGTTCCCGCCCTATGAAAACATGTTAATAGAATCAATCGTGAGTACGTCGATGTGACGTACATACGAAGGCTGCGTCTGTCGCCCCCTGATCGTGTCTCTATTTACATGTTTTTCTAATCAACATCCTGATTCCTGATATCGGGTTCATTCGTGACTTGCATTGAGCGGGCACTATTAGTCCCGGGCTACGGGATTGTCTTTGTGAAGATTAAAACATGTATTTACATAATGGGACAGACAATACGACGCCCAGAATAAGTCTCTGTTATGAGTAGGTATTCTGCGAGAGCACGTATTGTTGTCTCGTCGTATAAGATGTGTTTTCTTTGGGTATGACCGTTATGTATGTGTTAAAATGATGGTCAACATCAGACGTCATAAAATGTTTAGGAGTTTCTAAAGGGTTTTAAATTTTCAAACAGTTTCATGTTCAAGTTATAGTTGCGTGAAACGTGATTAGTAGTGAACCACTTAGGACATTACATCTATTACATTTTCAAAAATACGAGTTTTCATTCTAAGAAAACTGCATACAACAATTTTGGAGTATTCCCGTCACCTATTTTTTGCACACCTTTGCATTGAGCACCAAAGGTATTCTCAAACGGAAATACCTACTCCACAATTTTGCGTTCGATATTTGAAAATAACCAAGTAATATCTAGGTACGACTTATCGATCCGCCAAAATTGAGCTTTACCAAAAACAAAAGTTTAGTCAATACAGTTTTATCTATCCAATAGACAAACAAAAGTAACAAATATACAAAACTTTTACGTCTAGCATCACGAAGGGTTTCAGACAAAACAAAGGGGACTGAACAACAAAAGTTGGAAGTATTTGCATTCTGCACATCCTGGGAAGGCTTGAGTATGAATAGTAGTGTTGGGAATAATTATGGCTGTACTGTACCTTCATGCTTGGCTACTAACTACTTCGAGCGAAGTGTGGGTTATGTGTGTGGTCTAATCATGAGCGGTAGCGGTTTGATTATATTTTCTTTTGCAAGCTTAAAAGGTGGAAAGTCACCCAAAATAATGTAAATCAAGACCAAGAAGACTAGGCTGTAGTTGTGAATTATTAAAGAGATGATATTATGACTCTTGCAGTAAATATTTGTCCGGTGCATATGCACCCTGGGCAGTCTGCTCTTTCTAACACGAAATAAGTTTTTTTTTTAATTTTCGAATATAATACGAGGCAGTGTTTTATTTGTCTTAGCAAGTGGTAGTTAAATACGATTAGGTACCTACTACTTATTATTTACTTTATAATACCTACATGTATCGAACAAAACCAGTCGTAGTAATGTTTGACTTTATATCAACTTGCCCATGACTTGTTTTTCTTTCAAATGAATGATAAAAGCACCTCTCGTACAATGACAATTAAAATAAGTAAATAAAAAAGTCGTTTACTTTTTTACAAAAGGTAATAAAGCTCGCTTTGGCTTTCACTTTCAACAAAAAGTTTAAAATTGAATTCAACTAGGTTTCACTTTCTGTATTCATAAAAAGATGTTAGCAATTCATAATACAGGTAAACAACACTTTGTTACATTTTTTTATTGCCGACAATTGCTACCGTTTCGTTCCTTTCATTCAGTTGTTTTATTTACCTTTTTACAAAAGGTGTGTCTGTGTGTTTTAGCTTTCGGAAGCTAAAAATAAAACCGAAGGTAAAAAAAAAAAACGAATGACATTCCGTAGACATTGATTTCAAAGGGCTAATTTCGTTATGCTACAGTTTACAGTGATAATAGTATTTTATACCCTGAACTAAAATACCTGTTGCCTTTTAAATAGCACTGCATCAATAAACACAAATAAGAAAACATGTCATCTTATCCGGAATGATTTTGAATTAGCTTAGATGCAATGCCCTAGAAGTATTTAGGTACCTCTAACTCTTAACATTTCTGTGATCAATTTTCAGAAGTTTTTTGATAATATCATTAATACTCATACTAAGTAATTCTCTTTTCTTTTCAGACCCGCTAATTTCCTACGTCGAGGCCCCACGTCACACCGCCGTTTGTACCGGGATGTGTGCCTATAAAGCGAGAGTTTTTAGTTACCACCCATTCGGGCTAAGTTCGCCCCCGGGTCAGAATGATCCGGGCTCAGACCTCCATCCAGACGTATGGTAACGTGCAGGTAGATCTAGATGACGTCATTATGTGACCCGTGTTTAGGAATATATTGGTTCATTACGTTTGTTTACATAGAGTTAGAAGAAGATGTTGTCCATTTAGTTGTAAGGAATAAATAAAAGTAGCGTTCATATTTTGACTAGCTTTTGCCCGCAGCTTAAACCGCGTGCAGGTCGGAAATTGCTCCACGGGAACGTACCAAACTTTCCGTGTGTCTTCAGGTCAGCCGTAATGGCATGAAAAGGTAAAAATATTAGTAGGTACTTATGGGTATAATTTGTCAAAGGTACTATATCGCTCGGTCATTGAAAATCTTAATGTTGAGGTCCAATTTTATTTCCCATCTAATGATGTAGGATCTTCAAGAAACGTCATTGATTCCAAACAACAATAGCCTAAAGAAAGAACTAAAAACTAGAGATGCCACGAATATTCGGCTACTATTCGGTATTCGGCCTAATCGGCAATTTTTTTTTAACATTCGGTATTCGCCCGGATTTTGCGCACTAGGTATCCGGCCGAATACTGAATAACAAATTATGAAAAAAAAAAGCATATATTTCTCAAAAATGTATTCCATTCTTAAAATCTTACAGATCTTTTTCTTTGAGTAATTAATCATAATGTAATTGTAACAGATAGAAAGAAAAAGACTGTTTAACCAAACTTAAACAAAAATTTATTAAAAGGTTTATATTCAATATAATATAACTCCTTTCCTGGCTCGAACACATGCGGTGATCCTCCTGGGCATGCTGAGAATCAAGTTATCCAGCATTTCTTGGGGTAACCCGTCCCATTCTTGAATAGCGGCTTCCCTGAGCTCTGGCACTGTCTGGGGACGTGGCTGACGGTTCCAAACAGCGCGCTTAAGAGCATCCCACGCGTGTTCTATTGGGTTTAAGTCAGGCGAGCCGAATCATAACATAATCTACCGTACCTATCAAAAAAGATTTCGATTTTTCAAAGTGATCGCAAACTTTTTTTGATGTGTGTATTTTGCCGAACATTCGGCCGCCGAATATTCGGCGGTGCGGCCGAGACCGAATATTTGGTATTCGGTATTCGGCGAAGTCACTATTCGTGACATCTCTATTAAAAACTACCTAGGTAAATAGGTTGGCCACAGGTTACTCCGCTTTCTAGGTTACACGTTACTCAGTCATAGATCTCCGATAAGGAAAAGTGTGTTAAGGAAATGCCATGCAAATACGACTACTATGTGGAGAACTTATGGCTCATATTTTTTTCTCCGTAATAACGCAATAAAATACGATAAAGTAATGGATATACCTATATTGGCTTATGTACTACCCATTTAACTTTGATTTAGGTTTTAAAAATTTGCATGATTGTTGTTTTATGTAGGGATATAACAAAAAGGTCTTAATTATCTAATGTTTCGTAGTTTATGTTAATTTATATCGATCTTTATTGAGATAGGTATGAATAACTAGTCAAGCAGATGCAACTCAAGACATAAACGCAGAAATGAAACCCATAAAAACTCATTAGTGTTACACAAAGAAAAAAATAGACACTGTATTTGATTAGGTAAGTAAGTACCTATTCCGTAAGGGCGTTTGTCCACCGCACCGTCAACGGGACGAGAAACCAGATGACGGCGTCGATGTAGCGATGCATACATTTACCATGGCCGTGTGTCCACCGCACACCACCACCGGGACGTCACGTTAATTTCGAATAATCTCGTTTCTCGTTGACGTCCCGTTGACGTTATGTGATGGACAAACAGTGTTATACCAATCCGAAGTTAGGTTCACTCCATAACGTAAAGACAGATTTCAAAATGAAGCTAATCTATAATAATATGCATTTGTAATATGGTTTATGCACATAATATAATATTAGAAGAAGTATGTAAGGAAAGTACCAGGTGGCGTTCTATAGTTTCTGCCTACCCCCATGAGAAGAAGGCCTGAGTTTATGTATGTATGTATGTATGAGAAGAAACAATACAAATAAAATTTTATAAATACAAAAGAATACACACAACACACACAATACAATACAACAACACAACAACAACAATTATCAATAGAATATTGTGCATTGTGTTGTGTATTGTGTGTGTGTGAGTACTATGTGTGTGTATTGGTGTTGCATACAATAGAATATTGTACATGAAGTTTAAATAAATAAATAAATAAGAATCAATACTTCGAGATAAAAAGCCGAAAATAAGTATGTCCCACTAACTTGCTCACTATCGCTACAATAGATAATGTGCCATAGGTAGGTGTTCGCAATTCTTTACAATTCAATGAGACCTAACTTAGAAAACTTTACCTACCATATTTTTTTCCTAATTTATAGAAAAACGTCACAAAATATTCGTTGTTGAGTATAAATTATGCAGGCAAACTATTTGAAAGGTAAGTCAAAAATAACCCAGTACAATGGCGTGTCCCAGTCCCATGAACTCGAGATGAAATATTGTTTCAGCCAAAAAACACGACAGACCATTTTTTTGCCATTTCACTTACTATAGTTCATTCTCACGCGATTCTCACCTTAATGACAAATGTAGTGTACATTTTTAAAATACAACTTCCTTATTGCTTTTGTTGCTCAAATAAATGTGGAGAAATAGGAAGGTTTTCTGGCTTAATTTGGGAAAATTTAATTTTTCTTTGGACTGTAGTACCTACCTACCTATATCAATGAAACCGTCAAGTATTTTTTTTTCAATTTTTTTTTTTAATATCAGTCTAATAGATATAAATAGAAATTACTGCAATAAGGCAACCTGTAAAGATATATTTAATGTATATGTCGCAGGCAATTTGTATGATTCCGCTTTTTACAAACGGCGTCGTCCATTTAAAAAAGTCAAAATGTAAATCTACTTCTTGAGTTGGTTGTTTACATGGTTGGTTACAGTTCTAACCTAACCTAACCCATTTGGTCAGAGTGCCTGGATGTCGAAATTATAAAAAATTAACGAGTTACCAATTTTCCTTCGGCATTTTGCACAACCGCGGGCATTTTTAAACGGACAGCGCCGTTTGTAAAATGACGAATTATACAATCTATTCGCAGGTAGATTGTATAATTCGTCATTTTACAAACGGCGCCGTCCGTCCAAATATACATAAAAAATAAAATTTATGTGTCTGTTTGTAATGTCAAAATATCAGCGTTTTACTGAATGCATATGAAAGTATATACGATACTTAATATATTATAAGAAAAAATAAATTTTAAAATGTTTGTCTGGCTCTCTGTCTGATTGTTCCGGCTAAGCTCCGAAACGGCTGGACTGTTTTTTACGAGACTTTCACTGGCAGATAGGTGATGTTATAAGGAGTAATTAAAGCTACTTTTATTTTTAAAAAGCCACGCAGGCGAAGCCGCGGGCAGCAGTTAGTGTTTTGTAATATACCAGCATGCGTTGCAATGCCACGTAAAATAAAAAAAGTGTTTGTTCGAACTTTTTTTTTTTTGAGGCTCTAGTGTGAGTTTATTTTAACCATCTCGAGTTAACGCATCGAGCGCGTTCAGCACTCCGATTGGTGAAGGGCCAATTGGAGGCCAATCGGAACACCGAACGCGCTCGATGAGTAAAATCGAGATGGTTAAAATAAACTCACACTAGGGCCTCAGAATCCCTCGCGGGCGTCTTCAGAACACTCTACCAAAGTTTCATCATATAATCTGATCAATGGTTTAGGGACGCGTAGAGGACAAATATACAAACTTAGATTTTTATTTATATAGAAGATATAATATAACAATTAATTAATTAATTAACTTAAAAAAAAGCCCTGGACAATATCTAAATCAGCTGCTATTTGTGGAAAGAGGCAAGACTAGAAGACCAGTCATCGATGAAAAGCCTTCTTTCATTCTATTAGTCCAAACTTATAGTAAAATAAAACGTACATACATCTACGTATACAAATATACGAATGTAACACGAAAATATCAAACTCGTTGAGAAAGAGGTCGCGAACGAAGCGAAACTATCCCCCTTCTTATACAAATTTCACGAACGCTCGGCTCCAATACATTTTGCATGAAGCACTGTAAGACTTGGTATTCGTCCGCGGGACAAAGTTGGGTTTTTATAACTATTTTATATAAAACAAGTTTGCATTTTGTTTGGAGATGTCAGCGTTATTTTTGTTGACATGCTTAGGTAGGTATATAAATATAAGGCAGGTGTAAATGTTAGGGAATGAAGCTGAATTGAGTAGGTGTTGACAACAGGATTTATCAAAGGTCATCTCATTATTATCTATACTCCATTTGACATAAGATTAAAAATTTAAATAAACCTTTTTAACAGTCCGTTCAACCGATTTTGACTTTTAATCCGAAGGCATATATATATATATATTTTTTGTTTTTTTTTTAATAATGAACCGTGTGATGCCGGACGTAAAGAATAGCACCACCCCATTTCCTCCCGTGGGTGTCGTAAAAGTCTACTAAGGGACTTACTAGAGAATAGGCAGCAGCGTTCTCTGCATTTTAACACCATACTGCGATCGCCAACCCGCCTGCCAAGCGTGGCGATTATGGCAAACCTCCCCAATTAGGGGGGGCCTATGTTCAGCAGTAGACGTCTATCGGCTGAAATGATGATGATGATGATGATGAATAATGAAAATAAAATTAATCTAAGAAAATTATTTAACAATCAAACATTTTTAATTATAATACCTAATATTAGTAATTTATGGATGGCATTAAATGCCAAAAAGTGGTTACAATACCAATGGTTGCAGCTGTCATTTTTTATGCCACCAACGCAATAGAAGTCAAAATCGGTTGAACGGACTGTAAAAAGAGTTTATTTAAATGTGAAATCTGATTTCAAAAGCTATATAAACATATGAACAAATGACATCTAATGCCGTTTTTGTGCAAGTGATGAACAAGCTCAAGATTGATTTGATTTGGTTAAATAGGTACACAATTATAATAATAATAATATTCTTATTATTATTATTAATTTTTTTTTTTTTTTTTTTTTGATTTTTTTAGGTAGGTTTGGTTTGGTTATGCACATAATTAAGTGATACTATGTTTCCTTCTTATGAACCAGATGCCCGAAGATGGTCTTGATTTTGTGCACACACTGGTGAATAGATTTGTGTATGGCCTAATACTAAAAATCACGACCAGATATTCTGTACATATGTTTTACTTGAACCTTGCCAGTCACCTCAACAACGAACGACCTCGGACCGATATGCTAAACACACCTTAATTTAGCCTTACTTCACAATCTCGTGTTGAAAACTAAACAGTAACATAACTCCGTAGCGCCATCGGACGAGACTAATAGAAATTCTCAACGGATTCCAACGGTCTAGACAAGCCGAGTATGTAAAAATAACGGCTCCACAAGAGTACGTCGGACGCGGCCTTACAAAGCTGTGAATGGATGCATTAGCTGACTTGAATTACTAATTATGATGTGCTGTGGCGTCTTCAAACGTGCTATCGGATATGGAAATTAGAATTACTATGATAGTGTGAGAAAATGTGAGATGTGTCGCATTTTTCTATTGTGTGGTTATATGAGATATGCGTAACTTTGACTGTGGTAACTTAAGTTGTTTGCACTAAATCAATAGTCATTAATGCAAACTAGGCTGAGAATCAGCACTTTTCGAACGTCAAAATTACATAAGACAGTCCCTCAAAGAACAAGAATAAGAATAATTTATTTGTGAAACATAGGTAAATTACATACATACATTATTATATCTTAAAAAATTTGGAAGTGCGCTATGTTTTACAAATAGTGACATACAAATGATCAATATTATTAAAAATTATGATTTTATTACAATTTAAATACTTAATATGTATTTGAGTATCCAATTGTATTAACGCATGCATGCAAATTCAATTTTATTACAATTGAAAGTTAATTCATTTCATGTCAAAATTTTATTTTAATTCAAAATATTTGTGTAAAATGTTTATGTCAGGATTATTGCATGTAATTTAAATTTTATTACATTTCAGATTCAATTTCATTTCATGTCAAAAGTTTAAGTCAATTAAATTCAGAAGATTAGTATTAAATGTATATCGGGATTATGTAATTACAGAGATTTGTCATTAAGAAACTCATCTAGAGAGTAGTAACATTTTTCAAGCAGTAACCTGTTGAGTATTTTTTTAAATTTTTGCAATGGCATACGTTTTATTTCATCGGGTATTTTATTATATATCTACTAGTGGAGCAACACCAAAGAAGCTTTTCTTCATTAGAGAAGTTTTACATTTCACAAGGCATAATTGTATATATTGTGCACGTATCGGTGTTCTTTTTAGTGCACATATTTTTTTAAACAAAGCGACTGCCCTTCACCACTTCCTAGTGCATTTAGTTGGGAAGATGAAGTGGCGCCATAAACTCCCTAGCAGTACAGCTGTATGTTCAGTTAGAAAAATATATTGATTTTATACAATATAGTATGAAAAAAAATTATATATATATATAACGCAACATTATGCAAAAAATGTTTTTTTTTTTTTTTAATAAATATATTTTCTTTCTTAAATTAAAATAAATATACATAAATGATTTTATTAAAACTCTATAATGCGACTCTAGTAGTAATAATGTACCTATTTCAGAAGATATTATGCATATATAATACCCACTTATCAAAAAAATCATGTCTAGAAACAAAAGCACAGAACACAGCAAAAATCTAGCAAATTCTACCACACCAACACCTTCTCTACCGTAACACAAATGATAAAACATATGCAAAACCATTGTATTTATTGCATTACTGTCGGAAATGTATGACAACCTAAACGGCGTAGGCGCCGATCCGCATACATTAGTTCCAAATTTGAATGTCTTGTATGTAATTATGTGTGAGTAATGGCATCCACGATATGGGGAATCCAAAGGAATCCTAATGTGGTACTAGGCAAAGGCATTTGGTGTGTTGAAAAATGTTTCCGCGCAAAATTAACAAAAGAGGTTGTTGTTCGCATAAATGAACAAAGCCTTTTTAGAGGTCACAGAACTAGACTAGTTTGTTTCCTTCTTCGTCATGGAAAAGTATCTCATTTAGGATTAGTGAAGAATATTGACAAACAACCTTCCAGTTTGTGGTAAATATACAGGGTGGATTTTCGAGATGGAGCAGTAAGGGCAGGTACATTAACAGTTGTAGCTACAGAGAAACAGTCTAAGGAGACCGTCCTTATTTTTTTGAGCGATATTGTTCTCTATTCACAGATATTGAAAAAAAAAGTCATCAAGAAAATGGGCCATTTCACAAAAAAAAAAAAAAACTTTTAGTGATGCCAATCGATTCTGTTGCGATTTCAGTCTTCTCTAGTACTCGAACCTTAGTTGGTCCGATGGGATTTCCACCTGTCTTAGATCCAGAGGTCCCGGGTTCGATTCCCAGCGGGAGCAAAAATTTCTTCTCGGTTTGGTTAGTGGTAGGGCTTGTTCTAAGTCCGCCTGGCTAGCTACCACCATCTTATCTAAGTCTGTCGCCAAAACAACAATGTTAACAGCATTTGTTGTGTTTCGGCAGTTAGAGGTAAGATAGCCAGTACCTCTGTGGTTGAGGATTCTGGGTGAAGCTCGCTTCCATCTTCGGCCTTATCATCACTTACCATCAGGTGAGATGAAGGCCAACAGCTTCCCCGTTGAAGGTAAAAAAAAGGATCGATCCGCATCAGTATTTTTTTTTTTTTTTTTGTGAAATTGGCCCATTTTCTTGCTGACTGTATTTTATTTTATTTTTCAAAATCTGTGAATGGGGATCAAAATTTATCAAAAAAACAAAAACAGTCTCTTGTAACAGTTTTTTTGTAACTATAACGGATAAGGTACCAACCCATACTGCCCCGTCTCAAAAATCCAGCCTGTTTATGGAAATATGATTTTATTGCTTGCTGATCTTATTGCGAAAAAGGCCACTGTGACGTAGTGGATTTAGTGGTAAAATAATAAAGACAGATTACCACTTATTATTACGTTTTATAAGTTAGGTTCTTAGGTTCACAGATTCAAGGTGTGGGTTCTTTCACTGGCAGAGATTAGAAGGGGGAAGTACTATCCTGGGCTGGTCCAGCCCAGGATAGTACTTCCCCCTTCTAATCTCCGTCCGGCTGGCACCACAGAGGCAGTGTAGGCAGGTAGGAACCGGCGCTCGCCGCCCTCTGTGCAGGTAGTGGAGCGGAAGGTGGTGGCTGTAGTGCCCACGTGGCACGGCGCTCACCGCCCTAGGTGAAGGTGGAGCAGTGGCAGTGGTTGTAGCGGCCACGTGGGAGCCAGTAGTGGCCCACAAGGCCCAGATTTCTTTTATAAAATTAATATTAAATTAGCACCTGTCTGTGAGAATAGATGCTTGTTTGTGATTATACTATGAACATCCATTTTATTGCCGATATAAAATTACGTGACACCATTTACTGATTAGGAATATAATAAGGAGGTTTGAATCCAAAAAAAATATATGCCAATTTATTTGGCAGGTTTCATAGATTAAATTCGGAGTCTTCAATCATAGTTCAATAGAGGTTTAATCAAAGTATTGGGTTGGGTTCCGTTTAATCAGAAGCAAGATTCAGATAAAACGTTTTCTTTTCCTTTTCATCCTTTCAAATTAATTCTCCGTAGAAAAACGAAAGATCAAAATAAGTATTGAATTTTTCGGAAACCGCTATGATTTCATAACACGTTTATAGACTAACAAGACAATACCTAAAGGGTTCCGGAAATAATCAATTGCAATTAATCAATTGTAATTGGACGTAGTTAAGCAGAAAGGACTTAATACTCAATACAATACAGAATACTTTATTGCATTCCATAATGTGTACATATAACAGTTGGTATGTTATCAAACATCAAATCAATTATGGACCCTGTCGGGCACAGCAAAGTTAATTTTTAATAGGAGAGAGGATGAAGGCGCCTTTTAATAATATTTAAAAAAAAAAAAAATTGGAATAGTAGGTATCATAAAAATAGTATCGTTTACTTTTATGGTTTTCTATTTTATATAAGTATTTATATATTTGGTTTTAAGTTATATTTAAATATTTTTATATTATATAGTACACGATTTACATTATTAATATTATAAATTACAATAAAATAAATATTTAGAACTTTATTTAGTCTTGTAGAATGCTATTATTAATTGTGCAACTGTTTAGCATACCAACCTCAACCCACATTGTGGTCAGGGATGAGTTGTATATACAAAAGAGGTCATAACGGATAACGGAAGGTACCCAGCTACATGTGGGTTGGTTCCTAACATAAAAAAATCAACCTTCTCTTTGTAGAGTCACGGATCTTTTTTGCGGAGTGAAAGAACCAACTATTAGGACCTCTTTAGTATGTACAACTCATCTTTGACCACAATGTGGGTTGAGTCCTTTCTGCTGAACTACGTCCAATTATTGTAGGTCCTTAATATTGTCAATAGCTTCAATTGTATTTGGTAGATCATCCATTTACGCATTTGATCTTTCCGGGGACCCTTTAAGTTCAGTTTGTCTATTTTTAATAAAGGCTAAAGTAAAAACTTGATTAGTAGTGTGTGATAACTAGAGATCGGATATTCGGATGCATATTCATCTAAAGTTGAGATGTTGGCTGTATGGAATGCGCTTTTATATCGAATATATCCCGCGGTTCCGGTGTTTTATTTTTTATTTTAACTAACACACACCACCCCTACTCTTACACTCTACATACACATATTTGCAAAGGAGATTAAAATAATTTTAAATAAATATGCATCTGTATAGTTATGCATTCCAAGAATCCCGGGTATTTTTTTTTTTTTAATAAATAATATTTTAGATGTCGCATCCATACTATACACCCGGTTTGTTATGCATTGACGGTATTCCTAGCATCACGGGATATTTTCAAAATATTTTATGAAGCTGCTTCCATACTTTCATAGCTAAAAATTAACTTTAGGTTAATATGCATCCGAATATCCGATCTCAAGTGATAACATAGGTAAGTACGTATGGGTATCTACTTACCTATCACACACTACTCTGATTGGATATTTCTATCAGAGATCAATGTTCAATAAATGGCAAAAGGCGTCCGTGTTTTCCATTGGGACTTAATGCTACCATTGGCGAAGGATAACCAGTACCTGCAACTTTGCCCAACCCTCCTGAACATGTCCTTAGGGAATCAGATTTGATCACATTACAATAGAAAGAGAAATGAATTATTTTTCACAGGAGGTGAGGTGATATATGTTTAAAATTGTTGAAGATCACGTTTTAGTGAGTTTCGACATCTGTGACTTGGCGTTAAAAGGGACAAAGTAGGTTTTTGTTTTTTTCATATCAAATCAAACTTTCTTTGTGAACATAGGTACATAAAAAGTCTTAAAATGTACATTTTAGCGTGACCTCTATGTTCTACCAATAAAATGGTATACAAATAATTTGTTACGTATATAATTATAATAAGTAGGTACTTATAATGATTCTGAAACATGCAATATTAATAATGAAAAGATTTTAATAGGATAAATAAATGATTTCAAAAGTTTATGCAAGTTACTCGTACTAACATATTATAATGTCGATAAAATTTAAGTGATGATTAGCGTCTACTTAAACATACATTTTTTAACGTTTAAACGTCTCTTAATATTAAGTAACGTTTATAAATATAGGGGATGTTTTATAATAATTTATCATTACCTGTTCTCAACAAAAAAACGGTTTAAGACCATTTTAGACCATTATAAAACTTATTTTTTTTTTATAGTGATCACATCGTCGTATCCTACGAATAGGGGCGTAACTGCATAATAGCTACTTTTCAGGAGACACTTTTTTGTATTTAATTAAATTAAATATGAAAAAATTTGAATTGGTGATTTCTTATAATGTGTATTGGTATTTTAAGTTTCGGCTAGGATTATTTTCAATAAATTATCTTTATATTTTATACGCATTTTATCCTTTAAATCCCGTTTTTAATTGTTTTGTTGAACTGGTTATATGTGGTATGATGAGCTGAATTGAATTATGCAATAAAAAAAAAAGCCCTTATGTTCGTTAGGGCACTATTCATAGGATACGACGATATGGATGGAATAGGTACCTTATGATAAATTGATCACAAAAGCATCGATATCGTATTTCATCAATAAAACTTGTGGTATGAGAAATCAAAATCCAGCCAAACATCGAGAATTCGAGACAGTACGATTACAATTTATACGCACAGTACCGTGTACGAAACGGATTGAAGTATTCGAAGGTTGTTTACACACGCTACATATATTGTCTTAAAAGGTGCTCTTATTGAAGTTTGCATTGATATTATCGACATCTTGATAGGTTGATGGTGTGAATTGATATTATTTGTGGCTGGCTTTCTAGTTCCAACCTACGCATTTTTGATATCGGGGATAGGTAGAGTTAGGGAAATTAATTTTGTACCAAATTGACAACTTAAATTGCCCGTATACAGGATACGGTTTTAAACAGTGCGTATTTTTTTTAATTTTTTTTGTGATTCAGTATCAGTAAGAGAACATGTTTCCATTATTAGTTCAATTTTTTTTGGTCCTACTTGAAACCAGCAAAATATAGATACTGGTTACAATCTATTCGTAATAATATCAATGGGCGAGCGCACAGCTGATAGGTACCTACTACTGCGTTTCGCTTCACTGACCACGCCACCGGCGCATTGCGCGACGAGTAAGTGGCAATCTGTCCTATAAAACAATAAGATTTAGTCTATTCTATTTAACTCCATAAAATTATAATAATAATTTGTACGAATAAGAAAAGGATGAAATTCATTATTATTGACATTTAATTTTGACATAACTATAATTTCTCAATTTAATTGTATGTACTAATATGAAAGAAAATAATTAAGTAATAATAATGTTTAATGCATGTTTATTTGGGATGATAAGGGCAGACGAACAAACGAATAAATGACTTATGACTTATGACGAAAGATAATTGCAATGCTTGTAAAAGGCTGCTAAGTCATAAGTACTTACTAACATAACATAACACCAACATTGTACACTTAGTTCGCAATAAACGTTTTGACTTTGACTTTGACTTTATCCATTATACCAGTTTCAAAATAAACACCTTTCGTTAACGATAACTTCATTTTTTTGTACTAAGACATATCAAAATAAGAAACCGGTGTATAATAAAACACGTTTAAGTTTAATTTGTCAAAATTTGCTCACTGATTACAAACTTTTCCTGTATTCAAATCACAACTGTCATTCTTTGACAGTTGTATGAAGTGGCTATAATATGGCAAATTGAGTGTGTCAGTTTGATAAACAATTAATTTCCCTGCCTGTACAACAGACCGTAAATATTCAAAGAGTGAGCCTACCTGCTATAAATTACTGATTCTCAGACATTTTATAATAGTAATTGGTACATGTTTCCTGTAGATACTTTAAGTTAGGGATTATTTCACATGAGATCGCCGAAACAGATATCCCTACATCAAAGTTTTCGACCAGTCGATTTGTAGAAACACGATTTTTAAGGTTTATTAAGTAAGTTAATTGCTCAGAACGTCTACTTAGATACAAATGTACGAATTCATGAATTTTAATTTACTTGTGCTCTGACAACTTCAACTCGAGATAAAACTTCCAAGTTTCTTGTTTTAATCTTTATAATTTGAACTTAGTTAATGCAAGTATAAAAATGTTACGTTAGGTAGCTCAAAAAATACATACAATGACAATAATTTGTAGTGAGCAATAAATTTTATGATACAATCAGCGGAATGTACCGTATTGTACAGTATCTGGACATAATACAAGACACAAAACAAAGTTGCACAAAACGGAATCTTGTTTATAGATACGACTTTCAGAGACGAGGAGAAATAACTTTAATTAAATTAAGAAATTTATTGATACAGTCGCTTAGTGATGTCGGTATTTGGGGACAGCGGGGTCATTTGGCAACGGTCCTTAGTTCGGAGCAAGTTATCGCGGGACGTTTGCCCGGCTGCGCGCCAACGGGGAGGTGCGGCTCGATATCTCACATGACGACACATCTTGGAAACGTTTGGGGACCACACACGATGATTTGTTTACGTTGTGTGAATTGGTTTCAGGTTGTTTTTCTACCAATCTTGGTGTAAAGGGTGTTATAATAAGATTGGTTTAGGGCTTAAAATAACATTTAGCTGAGGCTTTGTACCTTTTCATAATTCAAAGATTTTATTCCTGGTATAAGTTTCCTTATCGAGCTAAGACCGTCTTTTGCGTTTGTTTTTTACATTTTTTTTCCCCTAAAGTGTCTTATTTTTTAAGCAACTCCCCAGGCCTTATTTGAAATTCGCCAGAGTGAGATCAACAAACAATCCAATTCTGCAAAGCGCGACGTCTCACGACACAATATTACAAACATATGACACACAATATGTAATCAAAATTCAAGCCAGATTACATATTTTTTTATCCGACAAATGCGAAAAAAATATACAAAAATAAAACAAACAGCGAAAAACATGGCGCTGAATTGGTCGTTGTTGTTCCCTTACAAATTGGGCGCCTGTCGCCGTCTCCTATTCGCATATTGGCCGATATTACGCTCTCGATGCGCGTCTATACTTTTCCAACACGATGTATAGGTACATGTTGTATACACTATGTTGTGTTTACACGGCAGCGCCGATATTTGCGTCGGAACAAACTTTACCCATGACGTATTGCGACAAAAATGTGTTACATTTGATATAAGAAAGTTGATCATGTTATCGGAAAGTTCTGCCCTAGTTTCCCCTTGCTTTATTAGAAAAATATACTATACTTGTGTTGGTTTGGTATGGCTTCAGTAAGTTTTTGGAAGATTTATCCATTAAGCGTTTGTACAAATAGACTTACTTTCTTTACTATCTTTCGAGCGTATGGGAAAATAGAACAATTCGCTTCGTACTAACTGAATTTTTACGGATTCCCAATAGCAAAAGTGTTTCAAAATGCCTACTGCAACCATCGTCATCATCTTCCTGCCCTTGTCCTATGTTACTTGTGGTCGGCGCAACACGTTTTCTTTTTCCATTCTCCCCTGTCAACCGTCACGATATCATTCCCTCCTTTTTCTCTTTTTTCTTCACACAATCCATCCATCTTTTCTTTGGCCTAGTGCGCAAATTTTTTTTTTGGTGTTTCATTATCAGTATTAGAAAACATTTCCAATATTTGTTCAATGTTTTTTTTTTGGTCCTATTTGAAATCAGCAAAATATGGATACAATCTATTCGTAATAATATCAATGGGCGAGCGCACAGCTGATAGGTTCGTCGTTCCGCTTCATTGATCGCGGCGCCGGTGGTTTGCGCGACGAATATCCATTATACCAGTTTCAAAATAAACATCTTTCGTTAACAATAACTTAATTTTTTTGTACTAAGACATATCAAAATAAGAAATAGGTGTATAATAAAACACGTTTAAGTTTAATTTGTCAAGATTTGCGCACCGATTAAAAACTTTTCCTGCATACATCACTCTGTTCATCACATACGTTTCCTCCCTCCTCATCACATGTCTATACAATGCCAAACGATTTTCTTTCAACTTTTATGTCACCGGCGCCACTTTCAAACTTCCCCTTATATACTCATTTCTGACTTTATCCATTTTCGTCACTTCACAAATCCATCTCAACATTCTCATCTCCGTCGCATGCAATCTTTTTTCATCCGTCTTCTTCACGGCCCAGCATTCCGATCTATACATTACGACCAGCCTTATCACGGACTTGTAAACTTTCCCCTTTAACTCTACTGCAACCTATCACGAATATTATTAGTAGACCAAAAACAGCTCTTTCTACAAAAGCAGAAAATTGCAAGAAAAACATTTTGTTAAAACCAAACTTTTAAAACAAAAAATAAAACTTTCTCAAGCATTATGGAGTTTTATTTTTCCCTGTGTATGTGAGCGAATGATTTCAGATTTCACCGTAGTGCGGAGCGGACTCTGGAATTGGCCAGACTAAAATAACGAACGGACGTGCTCTGAAACTGTAAGGAATTATTTTTAAGTTCGCCGACTGTTGCGAATACACAAACAAAGATGTCGGAACTAGTTGGAATAAATAAAATACTGCATACACCGTAGGTGCAGATGAAGCGTATCGAGTTGTTTCTAGCGAGGAATATACCTTTGACATTCTTTGTACCCCTGGGTGTAGTAAAAAGGAGATGAATAGATGCAGCAACAAAAACAAAATATTATACGAAAAAGCATATTATACGGTAAACGAATACCTAACTGACACAATAAAATTACCCTTTGTTTTTTATTTTTCATTTATTGATTTGACAATTATACTAGAATTTATTATTACCTATTATATTTTATTAGAATGTTTTCATTGTATCGACTATTTGAATAAGGATGAAGAAAAAAAATTTTTTTTGTCCGTCATGTAGATTATTAAAAAATATTGGACACATATTTTTCCTTTTTTTATGTAATCAAAACATTACGGCGATACATTGAGTTCAAATGTGGCATGACATCGCTGCTCGCTAGATTTTATACGTAGCTGTGACGTAACGAGCCCCCACTCCCCAAGTTTAATGTGTTTTATCTAAGTCATTTTTTATTAATATTATAAAGCAAAAAATACGTGTCTAATATTTTTTTTTTATTATCTGATTGACGGACTAAACAGTTATTCTTTTTTTTTACCCAGGACGCATCCCTGTTTATACTAGAATTCATTATTATTATATTTTATTGGAATTTTTTCATTGTATCGACAATTTGAATTAGAATTATTTAATAATGTGTAATAATTGTTTGATAATTTATTATAATCATGTTTGTAGTTACTGGTAATGTTTGTACACCGATGACGGCTAGACATAGCGTTATTTAATAATTTTAAAATCTGTACCTAACCTACCTATGCTCAACAAATAAAAATATTTGTATTTTGTATTTTTAACATCCTTCGAGCTGTTTTATTTTTTAAAACCTTCTGATATCACAGATCCATTTATCAAGTTTGGCAATCTTCGGTTCCTTTAGAAAAAACATTCATAATTTGTCTAGGCTTTTCATAACTATGTTAAGGTCGGCTTCTAGTCTAACCGGATACAGCTGAATACTAGTATTTTACATAGAGCGACTGCCTATCTGACCCCCACAACCAAGTTACTGGGCAATACCCTTTATATCCTTTGGTAAGACTGGTTGTCAGACTTTTGGGCTTCTGATGACCAGTTACACCTGTCAAAGATCCACGAATACGGGGCCAACGGCTTAACGTGCTTTCCGAGGCACGGAGGGGTCTTTGTATGTAAAGATGGTCACCGATCCACGGAACAACCGCGGCAACTGTAGCTTAACCTGATCGATCGGCCCGTGTGGCTGTTATTACTTAGCCACAAGCCCCTAAGATAACCCCTTATGATATTATTAATTTGTAAGTATAAAGTACTAATATACTTTATTTGTATACATATAATTAAGTAACAGTAACAAAAATCAGGTGTTCCCTACATTTATGTTCGCATAAGTGTTCAAAATGTAGGAAACAGCTGATTTTTGTTTTGCGATTTCAGGTTTGGTCCCATAGTAAAAGTTATTCATAATGATCAGTACAATGATCCCCTATGAAGATTTAAGCGAATTAAATTTGACTGTGTATAAAAAAGGAGGGAAAAGAATCAAAGGGCATCAAAAACTTCGTCCGCATCGCTGTCATCAGGAAAAGTGCCCAAAAGGCTGGCAGCATTGCCACGTTGTATGGCAATACTGATACCATATACCATATTCCATATTCAGGTCACGTGAAGAGTCGACCAACCGCTTGGCGATGTCAATTATAATAATAATATTATTTAAGTACTTATTCAGTAAATTGACAACACACTGTTGAAGCGTACCTATTCCTAATCTGCGTGATTGGTCCTTTTGCTAAAGGACAGGCTAAACACCTGCTACATAATCTGCAGGTGCTGCATAAACTATATACCTACAAGAAGTCACAAGTTTAAAAATAAAAGATAATAATAATAATAAGGTCGTAGGTAATCCTACCTAAGCTACCTACCGCGAGTTCTGTAATCATTGGGAGGCATGTCCGTCAAAGGACGGTTAGGGGCATCCCTAATTCCAACCCACATCTAAGTATAAATATATATAGAGTCGATGTTGTTACCTCAAGGAAATCTACCGTTCAATGTATCTATAGATATACTCTGCCTACCCCTTGTGATTAATGTAGCTGGTAGGTGTTGATTAAAGTAATTAGGGGAGATAGAAGCTGTTTGAAAGCTAGTTACAACGCTAAATGAAATTGATTTTTAATTAAATGTAGAGTTACGTGTTTTTAACAGTACCTATTGTGAAGGAAACGTAATTGTTGGGAAATTGAAGTGTAGTGTAGCTTAGCCTGAAACTGGAAAATAATTACTTGTAGTTCTTTTTAGAATATTTTGAAATAGTTTCGTTTTTGAAACTTGTTACCTACTGCAGGTATTTTTTTTAAGTTAATTTAATAAGTTAGTAAAAATATATAATATTTGATTTGTAACCCTAGCGATTATTTTCATTATTCTCATTGTATTGTATGCTATCGTTAATCAATGAACAGCGTTGTGGCATGCAATATTGTCTCTAAGTTTTGTGTATTTTCTTGTTTCTATGTTTATATTGGCTTATTCCACAAATCCCCCCTGAAAAAAAATCGGCTTAGGAGGAAAAGTGGAATATATAAAAACCAGTCTAGAATTCACCCGTGCTTATTTCACTAATCCCCCAGAGAATACCCCCTCAGTGGGGAAAACTGAACCTTAATGTAAAAAAAATCTCTTTCTTCTGGTCTTGGAATAAGTATTTTTTTTTCAAATCTAGTTTTCCCCCCTTAAAGGGATTATCAGGGGTGAATTCTAGACTGTTTTTTTATAGATTCCACTTTTCCTCCTAAGGGGGATTTTCAGGGGGGATTTGTGGAATAAGCCGTTTATATTGTAGCTGTTTGTTGATCCACTTGAATAAAAATAAAAATAAATCGAAAATTTTAGTGCATTTTTTCGCTGCAGAATGAAATAATACACAAATTTTAAAAAAAATTGTCATGTACAGTGGGCTGCATCAATTGGGTACCCCATTTGTTTTAAAATTTGCTTTCAAGGGGGGTACCCACATCGTGACGCTGACTGTACATGTAAAACTTTTTAACGAATGTAGGTAGATATAGTTAAATTAAATACGATCTAGAGGAATGTGGCCGTTTTTATTTAGATCGAATTTTGTTGCTTCGTGTCTCAATATGAAACTTTTAAAAAGGTATTAGAAAATTCTAGACACACTTACCGAGATAGTTGATTGAGCCGTTTTTCATAATTCCTTCTCAGTCACGAGATAATATGGTTTTTAAGGAGTGGCGCTAGTGGACCGGTGACAACCCTCTTAATTACCAATTCAAAGAGCTATAAAACTAAAGTTGTTTATGCAAATAAAATAAATGAAGACATAATGGTAATAAATTATAATTAGCCAAGTAGCTATGTGTTGAAGTATGTATAAATTCTTGTAGATACCTATACAGCGTGTTACGGAAAGGGTATATCCATACAAACGGGGTGAAGAGTGTATCTGGTTCAGAATCTCTGTACAAAATTTCGGCTCAAAAGCACTAACTAGAAAATGCTTAATATTTTTTTTATTTCGATAGTTTATTAAATTTAAA
Organism: Dryobota labecula; assembly: GCA_947523025.1. Taxonomy (NCBI): domain Eukaryota; kingdom Metazoa; phylum Arthropoda; class Insecta; order Lepidoptera; family Noctuidae; genus Dryobota; species Dryobota labecula. The sequence continues at coordinate 16,232,191 of OX383293.1, read as the reverse complement.
TCATAACAAACGTGTTACCGCCGTTTCTTTGTGTGTAGTTTATTGACACCGATCAGCTGACTTGGTCTAGTGATGTGTAGAATTCAATTGGAAACATATGATTTTTAGTTAAATGTTTCTTAACTTTTTATTTATGTAGGTATAGGTATTAAAAAAATATTGCCCTGTAGTTTGTTATCACCAAAAGAATCCGTGCCTTTGATACGTATATACCCTTTCCGTAACACGCTGTATAAAGTTCATTCTTAAAGTTTTGATTCTTGTACAATACAATACAATGTTATATGTCCCTAAGTACCTATTATCAATGCATAAAAAGTAGGTATTTATTTAAATACTTTGCAATATGGGTTTAGTTAGAATTTTAATTAGGTAATAGGTATACATTTTTTGAAATTACTTTGAATAAATTGAAATTGAATTGAATTTTCTTAACACATTGACTGCCACCGCGGTCACCGGTGACCGCTAACAATAGTTTTTCTATTGTGTCTGTTGTCTGGCAGTCAAAGCCTTAAACACAATAGAAAGAGCTATAAAAATGGTTTGATCAACTGTAGTCTTTTGAATAAAACTAAGTACCTACATATTTAATTATAATTATTATAATTATAAATTTGTAGTTAAAAGTTTCAAGTTATGATATATAGGTAAGAAGTGGAAGCGAATGGCGTCACCTTAATGCAAAAAGAATGACTACCTTCCTTTATTTATTATGATAATGTCAAACTAATTATGTAAATAATATGTATTTATAATGTTTTTATTAGGAGTGCATCTGTCGGCACCTGCCTGGGACTGGTTTTGCACCTATGAATTAAACATAATCTTTATTTAGCAACGACATTGGCACGTTACTTTAAAATGTACAAAAGAAAATGTCATGATAAATAACTTAAAATACACCAAAAGCATTTCTGCTTTATTTATTTACCTAACTTAAAAGCTCAGAAACTCAGAAAGTACTTACATAGGGTAAATACATATGTGTATAAATACATTTCTGTCTCAATACATTTTACGTTCCCTTTGGCCAATCTCTCCGAAGCCAGCTTTGCCAAAGCTGCGGTACCATAGATGTGCCATCAGCTTCAAATTTGAAATTGGAACGAAGGAATGGAACAGCCCCGGTAATGGAACAAGTTAGATGAAAGGGGGTGGGTGGGACGCTCACTCGATCGTCACACTCCGAGCCACGCTGACGTAAAGACGGTAAAACTTTGAATTCGTCTAAATTTTAGATACTTTTGAGCGGGGGTTATTTTTTTTTTTGTCTGGGGTTCAAAAGTTGTTACCATAAAATGGAGAAGGTTGTAGAAGCTATTACGTAGGTATCTGTACCTACAGACAAACTTCAATGACAACTTAGTTACTTAAAACTGATTAGATAAGTACCTACTTTAGAAAGGAATGAAAGTGTTTCAAAATAAGAAAATTATGTAAGAAAAATCATATAGGTACATATATAATTATAATAAAATTGTAGCGAAGTCCAAGCTGTACATTGAATTTAATAAATAATTAATATAATTATTTAATTTATTTATTAAAACGTAATTTCAACGAAGTCTGGAATCGATTTAATGCCGAAATATAGTTTTTAGAATTTTTGTCTGTTTATCTGAATGTTCCAGCATATCAGATAAATCTCAAATATCTATTAAGAATTTTGCCCATTTCCTACTGTCATAATCCATTAATTATTATTAACTCACCAATCATAGAAGTTGATAACACCAGTTACATTTGAAGTCACTTAAAAAGATTTGAAAATAAAGAAAAATTTCGAACAATCAATCATATTTTATTGCACAATGTAACACTTAGTACAGGCAGGTTGGACTACGTATAAGTTACTGTTTGCCTCCACCTATCTACGTTACGCATAACGTGATTAGCCATGCCAATTGTCTGGTTCACGTTTTGCTGATAACCCGTACGAAACGCACCGTTTCTATTCTCATATTGCTCATGAATAGAGAAATGTTTTTAAAAGGAATGATTTAAAACGGAGGTTTTGTTTAAAATATTTTTACATAGAAATTGAAAATGTAGGAAGATCTGTGCAATTTTGACTATTATACAAATATCATCGTTTATTTATATTTATTGATATTATTATATTTTAATGAGAGATAAAAAGTATTTACTTAGTTGGAATTGATTGTCATTTATTTATTTTTCTAGCAAGAGTAGTTTCATATTAGGCTTAGGTTCCTACTCACAATCCAGTAAGATACTATTTTATTTTATTTGAAAATTCTAATTGTACTCAATACTAAATTACGTAGAGCTGTCTTTTGTTAAAACATATAAGGATATTATCAGTGACCGTTCTCATCTATTTTCCCCGTGACTATATCTAATAAGTGCAAGCCAAGTCCCGTCTAATAAGAAAACTAATTTAAAACTTTGGTGGCACAGCAGCGCCGAATGCGTAAAGTTGGCGCCAGTCGGTCGAGAAAGGAACCATCGGAACAGCGCCACCGCGCGGCGAACGGCTGAAGCTTTACAATTGCTGTTTTTACGACTTATGGGGCCGTTAGTGTGCGTGAAAGCTTCTACGCACACTCACGCACCAAACGAGTTCACTTTTGTGCGTGTAGTCAAGTTTTTATGTGTTTGTGTTACGGTCCATGTACAAAAGGTTGTACCATTGTCGGTCGTGTCCCATAGTTGTTATCTATTGGCTGGATAGATGGCATTGGGTGTAGCGCAAGCACCCCACGCGTTGTATCAAACTTGGTATAGGTACATTTGAGAACTCACCCAAAAATATTGCTGGCAGTGTTGGCGTGTTTTTCACACGTTTCAGTAAACAAGTCTGGACAATATTCGGGCCGGGGCACGTGCATGCGAGTGGGTAGTGGCAGCGTATTTAGGTACACGGGGGCACTGTATATGTTTAATTAAAACTGTAAAGACGTGCTGGCCAACGCGTGGTTTTCTCATAACTGTGATAAATTGCGGCTATTTTTTTTTTCCACAAAGCAAAAAAACCAACCGCGTAGAAATGTGGAGCGAAACTGCATTGGCCATTGTTTAGTTTGCCAATTTATACGGGTCGGTTACACATGCGACTTTTATTGAAGCATTACCGATAAAAGGAGTCATAATAGGTTTTATAGGCCGATTTTAATGCGATATGTTGAACAGATTTGCTCTTCGTTCATTGGGTTACTAGATCCGTTCGTTGAAACACCTTAGGTACTACTTAGGTATAATACGTAGGCAAATTTTCAGAAAAAATAAAAATACCTTGATAAATCAAAAGACGTGATTGAATACTGTTACCTATCTGCGTATCTAATCACTTTTAATGCAGCGAGTAAGATAAAATAGTTTTTTTTTTTAATACTTAAGTACAAGTATTCGAGCTTACCTACATAAATATAACAATTGGGTTTAAAATCTAGATTTTCAAACATGATAGAGATCACATCATACATAGATAGGTTTATTACATACATTAAGACGGATTATAAAAAAAAATCATTTTATAATAACTTAAAAAAGGCATACATACAAGTAGGTACAAAAAATATTAATATCTCTCCATTTTGATAATCTTATGTCAAAATGTATGAGTCATTGTGACAGCATCTTTAAACGGTTAATAGATCCTTAAAAACGAGTTACCTAAATACCTAAGAATATATGAAAGGATAACCTATCAAATCCCATTTATATAACCAATAAGACATTGAAAAAAAAATATACTAGCCGGTAAAATAAATCGTTTTCAGATAGGTAGGTACCTACATACAAGAAAATTCTATTAAACTTGTTTAATTTTCAATTTTCTTCAATCGATTCCAATCTTGATAGTGTTCTCGAATGATTTTTCAATCGAGATCTTTTGATTAGCTGTTCTGAACAACAATAGGAGGTTCTTATCTCGACTGTTTATCAGGTTTAATATGCGTAGAAAGTCGGCTTCGTTATCAACAACGGAGGTTGCTCCACTTCGTTATCGCGAATTTTCGCTCTGAAACTGTTATTGTGTTAGGTATATGGTGTGTGGAGATTAGGAGTAGAGTACTGAAATACTTTTACGTTTCAGGCAGATTTTTATTTTGTAATTGTAGGTAATAGGAGTTTTTTTTGCAGAAAGACTAAAACACAAACTTAACTAAAGTTCAGTGCATCTTTTTCTTTCTATTTCATTAAGAAAAGGACGGAAGAAAATTTTTAGTTTAGTTCTGTCAAATTAATCTGCACTTGACGTAAATTGACGTAATTTTAGTCGGCAAGTTTTTAATCATGTCTAAACTTGTATGGAAGTAGTGACTGGCACTGATTAATTTGACAGGACTAAACTAAAATTTATCTTCTGTCCATTTCTTAATGAAATAAAAAGAAAAAGATGCACTGAACTTAAATTTAGTTTAGTTTGTGAACCAGGGAATCGGCACCATTATCTGCTGAACTTTTAAAAGTGCCACAAACGTTGAGTGTTCTTGATCCTATTTTATTTTTGTTTTTTCGGTTTTTGTGCAGTATATAGGTACTCTTTAACGGAACCGGGAAAAAAGGCAAACAATTCAAGGAAAATATGGATGAGAACATTTAACACCGCCATACCTACTTGCTAGGGACAAAGAAATCTATCTCTGTGCCTTAATGACAAAGAAAATATAACGTGAATTTTCATATCTATGTTTACCTACCGTATGGTGTATGTGCAATGAACATGGCACATTGCTCGCAGAACAGATGGCCGATGGGGCCGAAAGGTTCTGGAGTGGCAACCGCGTACCAGGAGACGTAGCGTTGAAAGTTCTCCCACAAGGTGGACCGATGACCTTGTGAAGGCCGCAGGAATCCGGTGGATTCGGAAAGCACAGAACCGGTCGAAGTGGCGGTGCTTCGGAAAACCTATGTCCAGCATTGGACGTCTTTCGACTGAAATGATGATGATGATACGGCGTTAGGTATCTCATTTCCTCATGCATCATATATTAGGTACCTTTTCCCTACAGAGAAAACTCTACGCAGGTAAATGAAATTCAATTTGCATGCCGCACACATCCCAACATTTCACTTGTAATATATTTCGTGACCTTGGCCAAATGAAGATGGGGGATGACAATTTGCCTACTAAATGACCCACTTACTCACACACACTCACCCTAACTCACACATATAAAAACAAAATGTCGCCTACATGCAAACCCCTCTTGACACCATAAGTATCTTCACAATTCCCTTGGGCACAATGTTTTATACAAAATTCCTGAATAAGAAGGGTGTTGGATGAAGGCCGCTGGGCGGACGATGGTAATATCTGCCTACCTACAAATACTTATGTAAGGAATTGTGTTCAGAAGAAGAAAATGCTTGTATTCGTTCGTCCGTTTGGATTTGTCTCCGTGTTTAATTTTGAAAATGATAGCAATTGCTTCTGAGAAATCTCGAAAAATCAATTTTTAATAGGAACTAATCATCATCATCATTACAGCCGAAAGACTTCCACTGCTGGACATACGCCTCCCCCAATTGAGGGGTTTGCCATAATCGCCACGCTTGGCAGGCGGGTTGGCGATCGCAATATGGTGTTAAAAATGCATAGAGAACGCTGCTGCCCATTCTCTAGTAAGTCTCTTAGTCGCATAGGAATTAAAAATCAATATTATTCTTGATAAAGAATAAAATAGTTATTTTTCCGTTTACTATCATGCATTTTCATGTTATCAGTTTTGTAATAGCTACGCTGGAGGTGCTTGTGGCTAAGTTATAACAGCCGCTCGGTTCAATCTATCAGGCTAAGCTACGGTTGCCACGGTGGGTCCATAGATCTTTACATACCAAGACCCCTTTGTGCCTCGGAAAGCACGTGAAGCCGTTGGTCCCGGCTGTTATTCGTGGATCTTTGACAGTCGTTACGGGTCGTCAGAAGCCCGAAAGTCTGACAACCAGTCTTACCAAGGGGTATCGTATTACCTAGTCACTGGGTTGTAGAGGTCAAATAGGCAGTAGCTCCATGTAAAATACTGGTATTCAGTATACGGTCAGACTGGAAGCCGATCCTAACATAGATGGGAAAAGGCTAGATAGATGAGGATGAGTCTTGGAATAACTACATAATGTAGTTATTCCAAGACTTGATTATTTTCAAAGATACCTAATTTTAATACTTTCTGGGCCTACCTATTCCTAGAGTCCACTTTAAAATTATAACTTCAGACAAAATATACCTACTGTTTAATGAGTTTGAACTCAGTAAACACACCTACTTACCTAAAATTATTTATACACCAGTAGGTACCTTAGTAGGGATGAGTCCTAGGTAAAAAAAGAAAAGAAAATTAGATAATAAAAAAATGTTAGACACGTATTTTTTGCTTTATCATATTAATAAAAAAATATTTAGATAAAACACATTAAACTTGGGGAATGGGGGCTTGTTACGTCACAGCTACGTATAAAATTTAGTGAGAAGTGACATCATGCCACATTTGAACTAAATGTATCGTAATGTTTTGATTACGTAAGAAAAGAAAAAATAAGTGTCCAATATTTTTTTTTATAAAGACAAAAATATTCTTTTAGTCATCATCCCTATTCCCTATAATCGACAATATCATAAATCAAGTGTTACCATAATTTTTACTTCTCTTTTTTATCATGTATTTAATCATTATTTTAATCATAAATTTTATAATAAATGTAATACAATTAATGTAATTCTACTATTTTGCTATTTTAATTATAATTTTTGTTTGTTTGTCGTAAAGTAAACTCAAGCGATTTATGTTTATTGCATAAAATCCAGAAACCTACTGATTGGGAGAAGACACTGACTCCTGTAACACAGGTGTAACCTAGCACAGGAGTCAGGGCTTTCACTTTGTACACATTTTTTATGCCAATAAATAATTTATTTGTTTAAACACAATCTGAATGATTTTGAAGCCTTTTGAACATATGCCATTGCTTCATATGTTCGAAAAATTTGTCAGATGAACAACGTAAATATCGCTATGAATGTTGTTAAACTGTCAAAATGAAAGCCATTCCTACTGATATGTGTTACGTAATTACCTCGCAGGTTCGATATAGGATAATTTCGTGCAGCACATGCATGGTCACAACGGCTGTGACCGACCTCACGCATCAGCTGATCGACTAAGCAGTTAAATCTTTACGGCCATGACGTCACAGCTTTTTTTCCCAAATGATTTACAACCCATAAACCTTCCACAATAACTGTACCGATTGTTTAACAGTTAACCGCAATATTTAAACCCTTTCTAGGTAAGAAGTTTAAGACCGTTATTGAGAGCAGTTTTTCAGAAAGTTTTTGCTCCAGTTTGGTTTATTGTCATTTAAAAATGAGTCTAGGAAGTCGTTAAGTTGCGCAATAATATGCAAAAAAGGGTTATTGATTTTGTTTGACGGACAATGTTGATTTTTTTTCGATGGAGACGAAGTTTTGTCAAAGATTTTCTTTGTAAACTATTGTTCGGTAATGTTATGCGTAACGTGCAATGGGTTTGGCTGAAACCGTAAAATGCAAAACAAAGTTTTTGGAGGCACGTAGGCATGGTTTAAGGAAAGGATTGCAGCTTGCGTTCAAATGAAGATTCCATATTGCGCCTCAAGTTAGTAAGTAATATACATAGCATACAAATGAATGTAAAATATAAAAATAAAATATATCTCTGCTAAATTATGTCAATAATGCCATCAATTGAACTGAGTTTGATTCCCTATTACCTATATTGGATTTAATCATAACTGGACAGAAGTAAAAAAAAAATGAAATGAAATCGTTTATTCCGTAAATCACTTTTACACGTCATATATAAAAAAAAAACAAGCTTGTTGAAGTCAACATTTCCTATATGACTACCCCTGAGAAGAAATGGCGAAATAAACTCAGGGGTCTCTTTTAAAGTCCAGACATAATCTTGGTCAGATCATGTGAGGACCATGTAGATCCGTGTCTGAAATGGACTTTTGAGGAATAAAAAATTTATTTCAGAATAAGTGCTCATGTAGGTATACATGGGCACTTATGAAACGTCAGAAGCTAGGTGCACGGTTCCTATTAGTCGTTTCCTATGCAGAAGAACTGGCACGAAACTCCACGGTTACTCTTTTAAAAATAATCGGGTTTTATAATATTTTCAAATAACGGTGTTAATAGGTATGTGAGAAAGGTATAGCCCTTTCAACAATTTACAGTTACAAAATAGAAAATGGGCGGCAAATCTACAGTCTACTAGGCCTTCAACGTTCTCACGTTCACAAATTAGGATATACCTAATCAATATACAGGGTGTTTGGCAGAACGTTGAACATACGAAAATGGTGGATAGGTGGGGTGATCTGCTACTTACTCAGGCCTAATTTATTTGGCCCTGGCCCCCTGGATATTAAAAAAAAAAATTTTTTGCTTTCTTCTAGTTTCACCACTTTCTTAACTTTAAAGTGTAATTTGTATTAAAAATGGGTAAAACAGGCAATATTTTTATTTATTACATCTTTCTGTAAGTTTGAGGAGTCATAACTTTTTTCTAGCTAACATCTGAATAAAGCAATAATTTTATAAGAATCTGCCAATATTAAAGATAAAAAAATAAACTAAAATATTGCCTGTTTTACCCATTTTTAATAAAAAAATACACTTTAAAGTTAAGAAAGTGGTGAAACTAAAAGAAAGCAAAAAAAATTTTTTTTTAATATCCAGGGGGCCAGGGCCAAATAAATTAGGGCTGAGTAAGTAGCAGATGACCCCACCTATCCACCATTTTCGTATGTTCAACGTTCTGCCAAACACCCTGTATAGACAAAAAAATAAAACTTTAATGTAATGTTTGCCACAACTACAGTTACAAATCTGAATAAATATCATGCCCACAAAAGCAACTAATAAAGAGTCGAAATTAGAATTGTAGGTACCTACGAGTATATAAGGTCAAATAATGAGACGATTATTTGATTATGTCAAGGAAGAACGTAAAAGATAAAAAAAAACATCATTATTTGGGAAAAGTTAAGGGTCCGTGCACGAAATCGACTGATTTTGATCAATTTTGTTCACTGTTTGTGAGAAAGGCAAAAATAATTTAAACAAACTTATTTGTGATTTGAAAAGTTGTGTTCTTTGTTTTGCATGTGGCTGAAAGGGATTTTTCAAATAAATTAAGTATTCACGGTAAATCACTAGTATGCGCAACAAGTTTTCCGAAAAATGACGCGAGACTGACATTTGATCATCATTCTACAAGTAACTACTTTTGATTTTGAACATTAAAAAATATCATCAACCTCATTTTATGGTCTACTTGCATGTGGCGGAACCACTTTTTTCAACTTCCATACAAAATATAGCAGAAAAATAATATTGAAAAAATCTTTATTTTGTTTTAAACCCCGTCAGTAATATATTTTTTCCTATTATTTAGCAAATCATATCAAGAAATTAAAAAATCACAAATTAGTCTTCAGCTATTCTTAAAATATAATCAAAATTTTATTTAATGATTATACAATGTCTTCATTAAGTAAATCAACTGCGAAATGAACTATATTTTGGAGAGCACAAAAATGATGAAACTATTAACAGATGCTGTGACTGACACGAATGGTTTAGCACCATGAAAACTGTACTTGTATAGTTACATAAACTTAATATTTCGATTATTTCAAGTTTTCTTACAATTGGATACGAAATTGACAAAAGAGTGTTTTTTTCGTGCACGGAGCCTTAATAGAAACTTACATAATTATGCCGTTAATGTGTTACCAGAGAAGCCACGTGAGCAGAAGGAATTATTACCGAACTTCCTTGTCTTTAACGTAGTCTTTAATATCATAATCATCATCATCATCATCATTTCAGCCGAATGACGTCCACTGCTGGACACAGGCCTCCCCCAATTGGGGGGGTTTGCCATAATCGCCACGCTTGGCAGGCGGGTTTGCGATCGCAGTATGGTGTTAAAAATGCCAAGAGAACGCTGCTGCCCATTCTCTAGTAAGTCCCTTAGTCACCTTCTACGACACACATGGGAGGAAATGGGGTGGTGCTATTTTTTACGTACGGCGCCACACGGCACAATATGCTTATCATAATATGCGTTTTTAATAAGGACATGTTTGATGTGGGTTTTGAACTTTCCATTGCTGAGTTCTGTAACCGACTTTGGCAACTTGTTATAAAAGCACTATAGGATGATGAACTATGAGTACCCATAGTACACCCACAGCTCTCCAAGTACTTACTTACATCTCGGCCTAGCTTTTCGGAGATTACAGGCAGGATGTTATATTGAACTAATATTGACTGAATTCATGAATTAATATTTTGATAAAGTAGGACCGCACTGCAAATGGCACATAAATATAATACTATGATAAAAACCAATTTAAAAAAGCAAATAGGTATCAATTATCTCCTTAAAATATAAACCATGAAAAGGAACATTCCTATAATAAGCCATCAAAGAAAAAGAAACAAACAACAAAACAAAAAGTGTCATAAAACATCCAATTATGTACATATTTATTTACCTTTAGGGTAGAAAATGTGGTTGTGGGGGGACAATATTCTGTAATAATTGGCTATAAAACCGAGTAATTGTACCGCGTGCGGCAAAAAGGAAATATTGAAACTAAAATGACTTGTAATGCTTGTAAAGGGACATTATTATTAAAGAGATAGGTGGAAAAAGCTCCTATTATAATTGATTGGAAAAAGAAATTAATGGACACAAACATAGTACCTATTGCAGTCATGTTAATAGTGGTAGGTTCTATAAAAAAACGTCTAGTTATCATGTGATTGTAGGTAGGTATATCTCTTCGCTTAAACACGGCTTAGTTTCCTTTCCACAATAAATCCAAAACCGGGCTCCATTTTTCCTACTATCATTAATCATTATCTAATAAAAGGTGATGAACTGGCATGCAGGTGCATCCACCTCTCCAACAACACCGAATCCCACCGCTCGCACAATACGCTTAGGATACTGTTAGTGCTGCATCTGAAGCGACTACAGATACTTACGGTCTGTACTATAGATAATTGATTGGAAAAAGAAATAAATTGACAAAAATATAGGTATAAAAAATTATCTAGTAATCTTCAGATTGTACCTCTCCACCTACACAGCTTTGTTTCCTTTCTACAATAATTCCAAAACCAGGCTCAATTTTCTTTTTACATAGCATAGCATAGCATTTTCTATTACTTATTGCTCAACAATAAGATCGATGACGCGATTACTCTAGCTCGCTGTTCATTGTTTGCTCCGGACCGACTGCAGCGGTCGCGCGCCTGTGCCTCGCGGTGCCTGTTCGCGGCTCCGCCAGTGCGTACCCATACTGCTCGATACGCTCCCACAACCCAGGCGATCAATTTGTTGAACGCCCTAATTGCTCAGGAGTCGAATTTTGATATATTTTTGTCTAGCAGTAAATTTGTGATTAGTGTTTGCATGAACTTTTTTAGTTGACTGTTTATTGTTGGCTTGCTGCACGCTTTGGTGTTTACTGTTAGTATAGCAAGCAATTGTTATATAAATAAATAAATAATAGCAACTTGGCCGTACTTTCTTTTCTGTCGGGCTTTGAAACTGAATTCTGTATGTAAAGAAAAGTAAGATAAGATATAGTAAGTAAGATTCTGTATAAAACCTACCAAATTTTCTAAAATATCCGTCGGCTAGTTTTCGAGTTCTAAGATGGCTCCTCAATACAGACATCTGAATTGAGGAGCATAGACGTCCTGTAACGGTTTATGGGTTTTATTACAAATTCCAGGATCAGGCCTACAAAATCGGTTAATTTACTACTAAATATTAGTAGTACCCGCGTTTAAATATGAGACATGGCTCCTCAATCCATACAGATTCTTGTATTTCCAAAGTAAATATTTTTCTCCATTTATTTCAGGTTATCAATCATATTTGATTTTACCTTTGCCCACCTACAGGCTGTTGTTACGATTGGTCGTGACTTGATCCACTCAGGCGCCGTGCATCGCCGCGATGTTTTTTGTAACGTTCTAAATATATGTATGCGTTGTTGTCTGAAAACATAAATCATGAACTCGTTACGATTTACGAGCCAGCTCGAGCGTAGCACCGATTGGAGATTTAATTTTAGGGTTAGCCACACTGATAGGCTTTAGCGAGGATTTAGAGTGATACCGCTTGTCTGGAGAATAATAAAGCTTTAAAATTTGAAAGAACTTCAAACGTTTTATTTTTAGGTATCATCAATCAAAAGTTTCGACAATCATAGGGGATTTGATTAGAACACATTACTTGAACATTTTTAAGAAGTGCTACGAAGCCTATTATAGGTATTATACGCGCTACGAATTACCCAATAGGTTTTACTAAGTTTTTAGTATTGTAATCACGTTTGATTATTATCTGAATAGTATGTAAATAAACGCACCTGGTTTAATTTTGAAATATCCCACTGAGCTCCAGACATTCTTTTTAACATACATATTCAAAATGGATACCCACTCCAGCAAAGAAATATAGTCTTCACGACATAAAATCATGTGTAAATTGACACAAATATACTGGCGGGTTGACGTTTAAATGAGACAGAACCTGTTAAAAGCGACAGAAATAGACGCATTAAAATTCCATTTCATTCTGAAAAATGTGGAAATTATATTTTCAAAGAGATTTGTTAAATAATTGCTTGTATATGGGTCATTTGAATGTAGTCTACTCATCACTTTGATATTCTATGGCAGGTGTATCAAGAGCAGTGGTGGCCCAGTGGTATCGGCCCCGACTTACGAGTTGTAAGGTCGTGAGTTCGAACCTAGGCAGGCACTTTACTTTGTGTATTTATTTTCAAAACGGTAAAGGAAAACATCGTGAGGAAACCAACATGTCCTAGAACCAAAAATTCAAAGACATGTGACATCCACCAACCCGCACTGAGCCCACGTGGTGGATTATGGCCCACTCCCTCTCACTGAGAGGAGGCCAGTGTCCATGCAGTGGGAAACAGTATAAGTTGATTATGGTTATGTTACATATAAGAGTTGGTAGATTTGACCTCTGATTTTGCATAACAGTGATCTTTATTCTCCTTGCTATAAGGTTGCTGTCAGAGGTAAAATAATTATAGGTATGTATATATACTATGAAGCTTGTCTAAAAGACATTTGCTAGTCAAAACTCATGATTTGCAACCATAAACATTTAAGACAGTGTCTAGCGCACTCGCTACGGTACATCTTAATAAACAGCAAACTTTATCCAATAATAATTTGACGTGTACTTAACCAAAGTTTTAAATACGTGATTTTATTTAAATATAAGACCGGTGTTTACGTTAACTGCACGTGTCACTAACTTTCACCGCTTTACTCGTGTAATAAAACACCAACCTAATCGCATTCAAGGGCTTTAAGCGGCCATGACCCACGCTGAGTGACGGCTAAGGATATAACTGTTAACATACTTATTGTACGCTATGCTGTGCTTGTCGGTTAACAATATATCTCGAGTTATGGCAGTTAGTGTCGCTCTTCGGATAGCGAACATGATTTTGATTGGTGAATATGGGTGTTTATAACACGCTTCTTCTGCTTTTTTACTAAAAGTTTTTCCGGCCAAATAATCTGCTTGAACAAAAAGTAAGTACCTACATGGTTCTATGCAATATTCAAACATTTTAAACATTTCACCTGGAAGTAAAAAGTGTCAAAGTCAATGTTGTCAAATAAGGCATGAAATTCAGCCAATCAATAAACCTGTCCTTGACGTATGATTTGAGAGCTATGTTATTTAGATCAATTAAAAAAAATACCACTAAATCGTTTATAAGGAACATATATGAATAATAGTTTAGCAGTATCATGTACGAAACGAACCAGTTATAAAGTCAAATTGACAAATAGACCTGCTTAACCTTAATTTAGGTAGACAAATGTCCCGTCAAAACAAATTTAAATTCATTGGCTTATATAAAATATAGTCAAAATGTCAATGGTTAACTGTACGATACATATTTTTACGCCTAAATATTGAACTAACATGAGTGGAATGAGTCACAAAGCGTATGCTGATTATGTTTTGGCCGTATCGTCGCGATTAGATGCATAAGTGCTATCCATATGTGTATGGATAACAACAGTTTGTTCAGCTTTCTTTACCATTAAATCTACAGAACAGATTTCTTGGTTCAATGCACGTTTAAGAAAAGTTCTTAATAAGAAAGCTATCGTCAAGCAGGTGCTGTCTGATTCTATCAAAAAACAGGTTGCCCTTAACTTAATCATTTACAGATGTTACATATAAATAGAATATACCTATGGATGATACATATTTCAAAATTATCTAGAGTCATCTCTGTAATTTTGGTGAAATAATGAAGCTTGAGGGAACGGGAATTTTTTTTGCTAGGATGAAAAATTAAATTATAATTTTTCATGCAAAAAAACGGTGTTCTTGAGATTACTCTGGAAATAAAAGAGCAAGAGAAATTTTACTAGATGTTTCTTGCCGTATAATTAACAAACACAAATGAAATTGCTATAATAAAACCTAATCTCTACAATCAAATTTTTAAGACACCTTAGACAAAATATGGAGCCTAATACCGTATTTTAGTAGGGTCAATTACATAAACAGCTCCTAGAATTATACTCTAAAGAGCTGCCACTTACAGAGCCCTGCTATAAATGTACAACAACAATTGTAAACAAAACTAGTTTGCCAGCAGTAACCCTTTATGCTGTCCTTTATTATGTATCTAATAAACAAAGATAGGTACTTACTGTAAAGTTAGCCTGGGTAAAGATTTTTCTGTAAAAATACTTCATTTGTGCTTGCTGGCAAATAAAATATAACTCATGATACGCTTTGATATTGATAGGTATTGGTAGATACTTCAATTGTATGTTCCTTTATTTATTTTTTTAACAAATGTTGGCAACCAAAAATTGCTATTTTCAACGCCAAAACCCTAACAAAATATTGTCACAGTGCACCGCGAAAAACGTTGAAATTGATTAAAATGTTTTACGACGAAAGTTTCGCTAGCTTTAAAAGTGCTGACTGTACATATAATTCTTCAACTTTTATTACTGTGGAAGCATTCGGTGGTGTTCGTGTCACAATGTTTACATTATTTTTTCTCTCATATCGACGCAGTGTGGGAAGGTAAGGCTCTCACATCAGTATTCCAAACCAAATTTATTCACCGATCAGCTTTGGAACCCGATAATCTCCAATTCTCCATGTCTTTCGACAATTTGCCCGAAATCAACTTACAAAATACGTAAGTTATTATCTGATTCGTGTTCGGGCGAAGTCGCTTGTTGTTACATTAGTTCGGGGGCACAATCCAATTTAAACTTTGGCCCTTCGAAGTTAAGGTCGATGTTTGTGGTTTTGGGTGTGATAAGGGTGGGATAATGGGGTCATATGACGGCGTGAGGTGTAACACTGGATATACGCACATACACGCAGAGGCATGTACCTAAAGTGTCAGAATATTGGCATCGTGTATTTGACAAGGATACGTACACTGCTTCCTACAATATTATCTCGAACAACATCAAATAAAATAACAAAGATATTTTTCTACAGGAAGCTTTTTCATCTCACATAACAAAAGAGTAGGTAACTCTCTTCTTTCCCGTAAATGTCAAAGTTAGAAAAGAGGTAAGTATTTTTTATTGGGATAACAATATTCAACTAACTACCTAAGCTTGCTAAAAACAGCTAGAAAATTTGAATTATAACAATTTTCTGTAAGTTTCTAAATATAGTTTAGCAAAATCCCGAGAAGTGCCACCCACTAAGAACAATTAGGTATAATCAATATTTCAGTCAAATAAATAATGTATACTTGTAGCTGCAGCAGCGGTTGCTAGCCACAGTGCATAGCTTTATTTAGTGCAAACATGTAATCTTATCCTCTTCAATTGCCTGAAAACAGTATGTAATTGCTCTTATCCATTATCCCTGCCCCTATTATATTACAGACATTGTTTCCAAGTATGACATGAGTGTACAATTAAATAAGACTCGATAAAATTAATACTTGTAACGTTGAATGGTGGAGAATGCCTTGTGGCATTAAGTTCGCCTATGTAGGTACCACTAGCATACAGTTTAATTAAAGAATATGGTGTTTAGATCATAGAGTTAAAATCTCAATCTAAAGTCTTTGTTTTAAACCCTGCTGTTCGATTCTTTCAGAATTGAGTTTCCAAAACGACTTTCTTATAACACTTCTACTTTCCCTCTAAATTCATTGATCAAATTCACACTCAAACTCAAAGCATATCATGTGTGTGTATGTGTATTATGTTTAAAAAAATAAACCAATTATAAGCACTTTTGAATTATCAAGGGGTCGGCCAGTCAGAAAGATAAAGCTATTTGCCTATTCCAAAGCGTAGCACGCTCCTATGGAGAAGAACCGGCAAGGAACTCGACGGACTCTCTTTTAAAATAAATTATTGTTACAAAACACCGGTTACATCATTCATGTTTAAATTATACATATGAGAACAATGTAGAAAAAAAAGTGCACGTTAAAAGCGTCCGTAATAAAAAGAAAAACAGAAAAAAATATTCAATAATTAAAATAACCCGTGGTAGCTAAGAGATGACCCTACTGACGGCGCCCGTTTACAAATATGACGCATGGATCAGTACCATTCAGCTTAATCATTTTGTAGGGAACTTAATGATCCAACACACGCCACCAAACTGTCTGTCTCTGCCGACATAGCCTCATTATTATTGCTTGGCAACCAATTTAGATCCGACACGTGATTTTCCCGACCCTTAATTCCCACTATCTCACCAATCCCGAAAGACACTGGCGATTTTTTTTTTTCTCGGGACTTATTTTTTTGCGCACTTACAACGCAGAAACTCAGCCGGTCAAGCACGAATCTATTATTTACCAAAAACAATAACACAACATACAAACACACACCCATTACAACATACAACCACATTTAGAAAACATACAACAACAACACAAACAAACACACACAACAACACTGGAACATTAAGAATGAAGTATTGTGAATTTATTTAATTTTTTGTTACTTATTAATATCTCATTGTATGCTGCACCGGTCGACGTCATCACAACGACCACCACCACCCAAAAAAAAAACCAACCCACCCAAAGAAAACCAGCGCTGGGGATAGGTCTCGCATAGGGTCGCAGCATAGTGCTGAGCGATGGCCGTTTTGCGTGGATGTGACGCATATATTTCCCCAACTTTTTTTTTGTGTTTGTTTTCTTTTTTGCGTGATGTTTACCGCAAATAAACGTATTTTCTTTATTTCTTTCTTTTCTTTCTTTCTTTATTTAATTTATGCATCCTCTAAGAAATATATATATTTTTTAATTTAAAGAAAATAAACCTCGCAAGTAGGTACAAAAAATAGAACCACGCCTTTACGTAACAGCAAGGAGGCAGTGTACACGACCCACCTCTCTTCCATATTGGCCGGTCCGTCATTACGCTGGATCGGTCTATCCGAGGCATAGCCGCGCCATTACACGGGCCGTAAGCCGGATGGGCCGGCCGACTTGATCGGCTAATGACGATCTAAGAATTTTGTGACGTATCTCATTACCTCTTCCATGTCATATTACGTTACGTAAGCTGAATTAACATAACTGTGAGAGACTTTATCTATTTATATCTCTATCAAGCTGGTTCGTCGGTTAAAGATAGGTATGTATTTTGGGACATAGTTCGAGGAATGTGGCTGTACCTATGCGAATGAAGGCGACGGATGTTGGATGTATCGAAATCGATACAGTATTGGGATGTTCGTATCTATAGGTAGATATAGTTCACATTTGAGTCAACGTAGAATCTTTTATACGTTATAAAGTACAAAATAATCCATGCAGACATTGACGTCTCCAGTTAAATTAGGAGGATTGCAAGATGTCTAGACATATTGATTAGATAAGTGCTGACTAACAAACTTGCCAAAAGCAATCGTTAAGGATATCTTAATTGCATTTTTCCATAATCGATTGCTGGTAAATGACGTAAATGACATTTTGAATAATATAACAATATGTAGTTGAGTAGGTTCACCTTTGCTTAATATATACCGAAGTTTGTATGATGTCATAAACAATGTGACATGAAAAAAATAACACGCTGACTTAGTGCAAGGAAGTAACGTTTGTAGGCCATACCGGGCCTTAATAAAAAGTTTATGAAGCTCTATGATATTATTCAAGAGCAAAATAATTAAGAAAACAAATAACGTTAATTTGAGAATATAATTCGCTGCTTCATGTATATTTTATTAAAATATTAATACATGTTTTTGAATAAATATTTCCATAAACATTTTATCCCCTTTTCCCCTTTACAACCGCAGCGTAAGAGGGTGGATGGCAAGTATTTTCTGTTTTGAAGACTCCGGCATAAACAGGCACTATTCTCAAAATGAGAGCGTTTCCGAGTTTTGTGCCAAACAATATACTGGAAACTTTATAGTATACGTACCTTATTCCTGGTTTATTTTTCCGCATGATATTATACGATCTTTAAAATTTTTGATAAATAATATTTCAAACTAAATACCTATCTTATTTTATCTTACATTCTCAGATAAACGATCTTTCTTTTCTTTATTCAGGACCATGCCGCATACAAAAATTATCTTCTTCTAAAACCTTTTCCCATGCTGTATGATGACTATGTAAAGCCCATTTTATAAGCTTTTAATTCTCAAACATCTACCTACAACTGTCGTTAACATATTTAACTGTTAACTGTCCAATGATCGTAATTTTATTAAGTTACTTCATATTAAGATTGTCATATCTTTGGAGTTCTATAATGAATATTACGGCTCCGGAAGTTTGTGCCACCGATGTGGGTGGGCCCCCGCGGGAGCCGTGAGTGGTTCCGTTCTATAAAGCGTTCCGCCTTTTCTATCGAACGATTCACTTTATAAACTCTCCTACTTTGTTCCAACGTAATACAACTTTCTGCAAAAAACCGCTACGACAGTGACGATCGGTGCTTTTCTGCGTTCAAAAAGGGCGTAATTTACATAAAAAATTCTGTAACATAAATTATTCAAAGATTTAATACCTACCTAGAAAAAAATAGGCAGTGATAAGGCCTGCCGACAGAAGTGAAAATGCAAACTTTGGATAACTGTGTTCTCTTTTTCATTAAACAAAAAATGGCTACGCGCTACGCGTCGCCAGTATAGCGCAACAAGTCACGAGCATATTGCGCATTTCGTTGACGCGAACCCGTAAGTGTATGGCCTGAGTGAAAAGGCATCCGGCGGGACGTTCAGCGTTGCGTGCAAGCGGCGAAAGAGCGTTCGCCGAGTGGCCTTAGTGCACGCTTAGCATTCGTGTGAGCCGGTCACATTTTTCATCATGGCGTCGGGGTCGTACCATACTATTGATATGTATTATGAAGAAAATTTGTGGTTAAATAGTATATTATGCAATTAGTGAATAAAGGACGGATTTAAAGCGAGGGCCATAGATGAATCACGAGCAAGTGAAGGATTCTAACGACTGAATCACGACTGTAGGGAGTGATTCATGATGATTGAATCACGAGCGTAGCAAGTAATTCAAGTGTTAGAATCCTGAGCGACGCGAGTGCTTCATGGCCCTCGATATAAATCCATTTTATTCAAGTATTGCATACTATACTTTATACCATGACTACGAGAAAAAGAAAGATTTAAGCGAAAATAGACTTTTAATGAAGAAAAAAGGAAGGTTAAATTAATTAAAATGCACATTAAAACGCCGCTCGGCCACCACGCAGGCCACTCGCGAGGGATTGTATCTATTTAACACGAACGCCGCATGCGCCACCCCGCCGCACGCTCCAGTCGAGCGTGCACTCAATTCGAACACAAAATTTTTGCCCTATCAAAAATCGCTCAACGCGGCTAAAGAAGTTTTTACTTCAAAAAGTCGTAGCAGCTTTTACTATAAAACGTCACCACATTTGGTCAGTTCAACATTGACAACGTCTACATCATACACGTACACTTAACCTGGGATCTGTTTAATACAACCGACAGATAAACCGACCGCGACCATCCGACAATATAACAAGTTTTGTTGTACATTTTCTGTGTAAATTTTGTCATTTTCTGACAAATAATTGTCAGTTATATTAAATAGGGCCCAGCTGTCTGCTAACAAGGCCCAACCTCTAGAGTTACGTCCATCTGTCCAACCATAATATTATGCAAGCCGTCCTTAAGTATCCTCGTTAGTATTGGAGACGCGAACTAAACTCATGGGCGTTTGCGCGTAGCGTGGAGGCAACAACCTAAGCGATAAATTCTCTTTGATAATTAGATTCCTTTTACCCTTATTGCGTGGGAGTCGGGTCGGAGTAAGAATGCGTAGAGTTATGGTAATGTAATGTGCAAAATAGCCTCTGGAGAGGATTTGAGTGAAAAATACAATACAATACAGTACAATCACAGTCACGGACATCTGACCACATTCAAAACAAAATCACGTGCACACGATGACCACATCTGTTTACCGCTCCTTTTTGCGACGACCAATAAAATAAAATAAACTTTAGTTAAAACATTTGTAGGCTCTGTTTCAATGATCACAGATGTTTGACTAACTTCGCTGGTTTTATTACGGTATTTTTTTATTTATTTTTTCATTAAAAAAAAAACTGGCTCAGGACAAATCTGATACTGGGATGCTCTTGCTTGATAAGCGTAGGTAAGCGTTACTATAGCGGCCGAGCGCTGCAAGCAGGAATAGGCCTCACGGTGGTCAGATATCCGGGACAGCGATAGTACAGTCAGCTGCAGAGAAATCTCACCCCCTAGCAATGAATAAATACATTGCTAGGGGGTGAGATTTCTCTGCAGCTGACCGTACCTACTTCCGATGCACCCTGGGCAGTCAAGCTACGAGTACCACCTTGCTGATTGGTATTTTTATCTACCAATACATTATACTACCTATTCTCATCCTAGTCGGTGCCACTAGAAAAAAAAGGTTTATAACACAAAGTCATCCTTTGTGGATTTTTCTAATGAATATTGCTTTTAAATTCTTATACCTATTCGAAACTTTTGTCATTTTTAACCTTTGAAAAAAAAAAACATATCTCGTAGACACAAGAATAGTCCCTCGATAATCAGTGTCTAGATCCGTCATCGGTCAATTAGTGGGGTCCTCTGGCAAACATGTCGTAAATTAGTCCACACAAACAGAGTTAATGAGAACTAGCAAACACTCCGAGTGTCAAGTACTTGTAGGCTTGTAGCCAATAAGGGCGATCGAACCCGTGTCCCGATTGTTTGGTTACGCTATTTCGTGTCTCTTGAGTAGGTATTTGTTTTGTACTGTGACCAGTGACTATTGTGTTACTTACATACATATGGTATTCTGTATTGATTGATTGTGGAGATAGGTAGGTTGAAGTCAAAAGTTTCATCAAATCTGGTTATTAGGTTCTATCTGATAATAGAATTTAAAGTTGAAGTTTCAAATATCAATCTCCAGTCAAAGGCTATTATTTTGTATCATAAATAAATAACTAATTTGCCATCTGACATATTGTGATGATCTTGAACATAAATTACGAATTTATTCAAATGAGAATACTGCAAATAAACACTAGAGTACAAAGCTTGTGGTTTTATTTTTCACTCTTTTATGAAAATTTACAAGCGTTCTTCTATTATAGCGTCAGGGCAACCAATCTCAAACAAAACATTTGTAACTAGTAGGTACCTATCTACATTCAACTATTCTTTAGAAGTTTCTAGACGCATCATCGTGTTTGTTCAAAGGCGACTGCACAAAGTGCTGGAGTTTAAATTCTACACCACTTAGCTGAGACCTTTCAATCTGAATACATTTCCGTCCTTTCAGTATTTAGTAACACGAATGTGGAGAGGTGGGGGAGCTCTTCAAACACCGGTTGTGTATCTTCAAGAATATCAGTTGGACAAACACACGGTAGGGGGGGAGTTCTGTAAGTGGTGGGGGGAGGGGGTGGTGTTTACTACGCTCCAGGGAGGTGAGCGGAGAAATGAAATTGGCAGATATTTCGGTGATGTGTCACACACGTGTAGGTAAGCTTTGCTAGCAATGAAAGTTTTGCGAGGTTTTTCCACTTTCGAGACGAGCAGAATAAAGTAAAAGAAGGTGGAATGTATTTAGGTAGGTACCCTTTATACATACGTAAGGAATGAGAACCCTTCCGTTATATCCTTCGTAGAAAATATATTGCCTGCTTTCTGAGCTCGCCTACCCGCACGAAATATCGGTTATGTAGTAAAGAACTAACAAAATAAATAAGGCAAAATAATATCGGAAAAAGGTTCGCTCGCTGATCAAAGTTGCAGGGAGTAGTTTGAACTTCTGCCGTTTTCAACAACGTCTGAACATAAAGTTAACGTTAATTTGAACAATATGTATTTCATAAAATGATAATATTGTGAGTTCTTATACCCAAAGTCTCAAATTCAGATAATTTATGTAAACAAAGGGGATAACATAACAAAAAAATGTCTTCGTAATGGTAATTCACATAAAATGGCGAAAAAGGAGGTTTCATTTTCTTTTAAGTACTGATTTTAAGAAATAATAATTAAAAAATAATCATACCGTAATTATTTTTATAAATTTTCGGTTTTAAACAAAGTTATTAAAGAAAGGAGATTTTCGGGTATAAAATATTTTATGATACTGGTAACAATGCAGGAGATCCAAACATTTTCAAATTTTTTAAATCTTCAACAAACTAATATTACAACTCTTAATTCACAGATTCATATTGTAAGTAGCATATCTAGCCACATTTTGGATGAAAACGGCTGTTAACTGTTTCGAGTGGAAATCGATTTTGGGAGGCCTACGTCTAACAGTGGACTTAAACGGGCTGATTATGACGATAATAGGCCGTGTCTCCGACACACTACATAACACATTGTTTGGCAACGGTATTTTGTTTGCATAGTTCTTATAATCAATTCACTTTAATTTCATAGATGATAATTTACAAAAAAAAAATATATATATTATAAAATGTTTTGCACCACTGTCCTGTCATTTTGACAATGACATTTCTTGACATTACTTTGTTTACATAAATTATCTGAATTAGAGACTTTGGGTATAGATACAATGTTGAGTTAACTTTCACTATTTTATTTACTACATAGAGTAGACATTTGCGACATGACATTTGCTTTTACGAGTTTTAACCTTCTGCAGCTAAAAACCTCATGTAGTAATTAGTTAATTACCTACAAGCTGTAATGTTTTCGTTACACTTCTAAGTACAACGTATAAACAGCTTTATTGATTTCAGTACTACGACAATTGTTTCCCTAGAAAAGCAAAAAGAATAATAGTCGTGTTTGTCGTACCGTGAGATATACTTCTCAACTTCAAGGATTTATTCTATAAATTATCGATAAAACAATGTAGGTATTATGATAAAAGAGAAACCATAGGGAAGTAATATGATTTTGTACTAGATATAACGTTTCTACTCGAATGCTTCTGTATTTTGTAACTGATCTAATTCATTAATCAATCTTTCACAATTTCTTTTTGCGATTCTGTATTCATTTGGTTACATTATTTTTTTCTTTTGTGTAATTTTACATCTTAACATTAAAACTACGTACTTTATACCCACTGTTTCGCACAAATATTTTCTATCCAGAATTTATTTTTCCCGAATATTAGAAGCCAAACAAACAAGTTTGCGCTCTATGTTTTGTTCCACACAATAAAGAAATAAAGCCTGGCATAATAATAAAGAAACTTACCGAGTTTGTAGATATTGCTGAGATGAAAGAATATAAATAAAAGTACGACGATACATCTCTGGGTATGTTGAGAGACAGGTCGATACTGGGTTGCGATAATAACAAACTATGATTTTTTTAAAGTAGCAGCGAGTTTCCTTACCGTGTCTAATTGGACTGCGATTTTTACACCAACGTGTGAAGAAAACTAAATGGTTACAAAGTTTAATTTAAATTCAAACTCCTGCTTTTTGAACAGTAACACGTTCTGTATCATTAGTGTATGTTTAGTTTTGTGGTACGCACGGTGAATTTATTGCAGCATTTGATAGTATTTACCTAGTTTTGCTCATAAATACCTCTGTTGCGTGAGATGAATATTTCTAAATGCCTCTTTGCATCGACGATGATCGAATTGTATGTCTTACAGTGGGCTCTTTTCCTTTTTGTTACGTAGAATGATGTTCATTTACATAAATTTACCTATTGTTATTCTGGCACGGCCACCGTTCTCCGTAACAAGCAAGATCTCACAAATTCTATATGTTACCTATGCGTGAAGTTTCTTTCTTTCTATTTTTGGAAAGAAGAGCAGTCACATTTTAATACGAAGCAACTTTATTATGTAGGAAAAAGTAGTCCAAAAGCTGGTGAAGAAACTAAAAGGCAAGTAAATTAAAGGCATCCTAAATTTTGGCTACCACCCTAGTAGCATTTTCCGTTGGCATTAGTTGGGCCAACTTCAGAGGTATGTGGCCCAACCAAACGCCAACAAAAATGCTACTAGGGCATCTACACAAATAAATAAAATTCAAATATTTGTTTCTAATGCCAAAACAACAGGGTTTTTACTAAATGCTTATGCAAGTTTGACGGCAGTTGACGCAGTGGTTAAGCGATTGACTGCTGCGCTGCGTGTAGTGGGTTCGATTCTCGCACGGAACAAATATTGTATGACCTGTAAGTAGTTGTTCCGAGTCTGGCTGTTTGTGTCATCATCATCATCATTTCAGCCGAAAGACGTCCACTGCTGGACATAGGCCTCCCCAAAGCACCGCCACCTCGACCGGTTTTGTGCTTCCCGCATCCAGCGGATTCCTGCGGCTTTCATAAGGCCATCGGTCTACCTTGTGGGAGGCCTTCCAACGCTACGTCTTCCGGTACGCGGTCGCCACTCCAGAACCTTTCGTCCCCAACGGCCATCTGTTCTGCGCGCAATGTGCCCTGCCAATTGCCACTTAAGTTTGGCAATTCTTATTTTGTATGTGTGATTAAATGTTTATAAACGCACCCACAACACAAAAGAAATTTCTAGTGTGGGGCAAAGTTTAAAAAAAAACTTACTACGGTAGGTACTTATACTTAACAATAAAACATTTTTTTTTTTTGTCTGTTGCTCTGTCTGTTTGCACTGATTTTGACGGTACTTTCACTGACAGATAGCTGATATAATAAGAAGTAACCTGTGCTACTCATCATCATCATCATCATCATCATCATTTCAGCCGAAAGACGTCCACTGCTGGACATAGGCCTCCCCCAAGCACCGCCACCTCGACCGGTTTTGTGCTTCCCGCATCCAGCGGATTCCTGCGGCTTTCATAAGATCATCGGTCCATCTCGTGGGAGGCCTTCCAACGCTACGTCTTCCGCTGTGCTACTTATATTTCAGAAAAAGCGACGCGGGCGAAACCGCGAGCAGCAACTAGTTTTAAATAAATTCAGGAAAAATACACCTTCAATGTAGCTACAGAGGAAAGTATTTCTAGTTTCTTTTTATTACTTATATACCTTCCCACTTTCTCCTGAATATTACCTACTTGGAGGATCTCATACATGGAGACTCATAAAACCAAGAAAATTCGCATTCTTTTTATTCGTTTTGTTTAAATACGAACGCGCAGAATCGATCCCGTTAGTTTTATTACACCTTCTATACAAGAGATAGATGAGGGAATTTCCTTCGATACTAAAGAATAGGCTGTATCGGAAACGAGTTAAATAACAAACCTCTTTTGTTTTGTTTTAAAGCCCCAAGGAAAATAACAAGACGGCGGAATATTGATGAGGTTCGTCCGTAGATTGGATTTCTACTCACTTGATTTTATATTTATAAACGTTTTGAGTTCTCTCAGCGTGAGTTTTTGATGTCTGTCAGTTAACAAGATGCGACTATTGCTTTCCTGCTTTTTATTGGCCGATTGGAAATGACAAAATATTACTTTTACTTCATGTCGGTAATAGCTTATTTTGTCGTGTGGGAGACGATAACGTACGTAAACATGATGAAAATTGTGTAAGCCATAATATTATCAGATTTATGTAACATAGTATATTTTTATATTCATAATATACATATTTTGCTATGGATCAATAAAGTAAAAGCGAACAAAATCTGTAAACGTTGAGAAAAATCACGAATAACATAAAAGAGAGATGGCCCAAATCTGAATTCATATCATGCCTTATCAGAATGTCTTCCGAGCGGATAAGTTTGATCGCGTGCGGGAAGGAAACGTGCATCTGTGGCCGAAACATCTCATTTTCTTTACAGCTACAATTCCATCCCAGCCTTCTTACTTAATAGGTTTTGGAAAATAGAGTCTGATTAAAAAGAAAACTGAGATATTTTCTTGGCAAAGTCTAAGTATATTATTTGTCGTCGTAAAGTATATTTACTGTTAATCGAGGAATACATTTGCTGTAATAAGAGAGGAGATGGCTTAAAACACAATAGCCCAGTAGCATTTCGGACGGAACATCGACAAGTTAATGAAAGGCATTTGTATGTAACGGACTTGAGCAAGCTTCCTCCGGGGCCCGATAATGGTGCCCATTGCGTGTTTTTATAGGAACTCTCTCCGACTATTTGTATAGCAATGAAGGAAATGTTTTTAAACCTTATACGAGGACGCTGCTAATTAAATTAGTAATTTAATTTGACTTGGGAAAACTGTTATGTTGAGACCTTAGAAATGTTTTTAAAGTTAATACAGACTAGAAGTAATACAGCTGTACATTTTTTTTTGTTATTTTCCTTGTAAAATACAATGTAATATGAAGAAGAAAAATCCCCCGAAAAAAGGTTAAAAAGTAAGTAATCTATTGCTTTCAAAATACAGAATAGGAGCCTTCACCATTCCGGTACAAACGGCCGGCCGTAGCATTCGTCCCGAGAGGTAGCCATTTGGCTCGCGCTCTCTCGGATACTTCTCCGCCTCCGTTTCGAATAAACTGTGCACAGTTTTCAGCCAGAGTCGAGAACAGCATTTTAGCCGAGCGTCGTAAAGCGAAGGATCTCGAAACCCGTTACCACGCGACTCCCTGCGACATCTAAATTCAAATTTTTCTTCTCAACTCTGGCAAAACCTTACGACCCCCTATCTGCATAAAACGAGATGAATTTCATTTTATAACGTAACGTTCACACTATTTTTATGCTAGCGACTGTAAATCGATTTTGCTTATACCTTTCCAGGTATACCTTCCGATATTTACCTTAGAATTTCTTCCATCCGATCCTACACACATAAAATAAGATGCGGTATTACACAATCCGGGAGCTTGAAAGGGAACCATTATCGTAACTAGTTTGGCAGCGCTCATTACATAACTCCGACGTTAGGTACGTCTATGAGCTTCACTATCCATTTACCATCAGGTGGGCAACCTGAACCTTTGCTTTCATATCATATAAAAATATCTTTAGAGCCATCGTAAGGTACCCATATAAGCGCTTATTTACATAGGCATTTTTATATTAAATTATCAAATACAGAGACCGGTCCAATCGACGGTAACTGTCATGTTTGCTTACAAAATGCAGCCCACTTTCAACTTGCCGACTAATTAAAATGTTACATTGTATTTGTAACGTCTGAACCATGCGACTGTGTATTTTAATACAGAAGGCTAACGTATTAATTAAAGCTGGAAATACTCGTGTCTGGCATGCACTCAACTCAATGGCTGCGCTTCGACATAACTTACATGGATATTTGTTTTCATAGTCCCGACCCACAGGCATGCAGGTTCATAAATAAATACAATTTACTCGAGAACCCCACATTGATAAGCTACAGTTATTTAATCTTTCAATTTAAAATCATGACCCGTTAACTAGACGCTTGCGACATCGAGTAAGTATGGCGGACCACAAAATGATTTGAATCTTTATATCGACGGTCTACAGATATAAGTATCTAGATAGAGCTGGTAGGTATCTCTATCTACACTACACTGCGGACATTCTGAAATAATATAATAATTTGGCAGGCGTCATATAATTTCATGACAAAATCTCGTCTACTTTTTCTTGTGGCAAATCTCTAAAGTTTCCAACCTAAAGCATTGTGAATAGACCCGTAAAACAACGAACAACCATTCATTTAGGGATCTCCAAGTTACGTCAGCAGCTTATGAATAAAGAGGGGTCGGCTGCCGGAAAAATAGGGGGTTATTCAAAAGGAAAAGTTTTTTTTTTGCGTAAAAAAAGACGACTAAGCGGTGGATTATCGTCCATTCGCTGACAAGAGTTTTGTGGAACTCGTGGCCGAGTTATACGAACAAGCTTTTTATTATCGCTTACTGGGAATGTCGAGGAAAATGTGCGGATAAGAAAAACAATTATCACCACGCTCCTTTTGGTGTTTACTCTGGCTGTGTTTAGTGACCAAGCTTGCTCATGACTAAAATTTTAAACAGGGACAATGAGCCGCTTCCTGGGTTGATTTGGGTGGGTGTCAGTTTTAATATTGATGTTGACTGTGGCGCCGACATGGTATAGCCGTGTTTGTGAAAAATGCTAGATTATCAACATTTCATTTGTTACAAAAAACGTTACAAAAATGAAACTTTAGTCGGCATTGAACTGGAACCTTTTGCCCTATCAGGTAACAAATTACAAACTTATTTGGGTGCTATAAATAAGCAATTTCCGTCATACAAACGTATAGTTCTCACGGAAAGGTGTACGATTTGGGCGGATGACTTTATAATTATTTTCCACATGTGGGCCAGCGATTCGTTCTGGGACATTAGCGATGGCCGGAGAGCCGGGACCAAATCCCGGCCGGGTAACGAGATCTCCGCCTCAGCGTGAAATTGTGAAATTACCAGGACGCCTAAAGCCAAACTATGCTTTCAACTAATTAGGTAACATTTTTTTTACTAGCAATTTATAAAACATGAACACTATAAGAACATCTTTAATTTGAATCATTATTCCTAGAGTAAAATGGGCCTCATAATTAATTATTATAACTTGAAAAATAAACTGTAGGAATGCTTTATCTAAAACAATAAGGCGATATGAATAAGTAATATAATAATAAGTAGTTTTATCGTCGCGGACGTGGAAAAGTAGTTCTTTCATCATCATCATTTCAGCCGAAAAATGTCCACTGCTGGACATAGGCCTCCCCCAATTGGGGGGTTGTGCCATAATCGCCACGCGTGGCAGGCGGGTTGACGATCGCAGTATGGTGTTAAAAATTCATAGAGAACGCTGCTGCCCATTCTCCAGTAAGTCCCTTCTTCTCTAGTAAGTTCTTTGTAAGTAGTTAATTAATATCTACTTAGGTGATATTAATTACCTACTTACAAAGAAGGATACCCTAGTAGATATTTTCCATACAAAAAATAAAAAAAGTTAGATTACCATAATTCAGTCTACTACTGATTAGCAACAAAATAGCACTGGGTAATTAGGTTCAAATTTCCATTCAGAAAATCATACCTCAACCCAGAGCAATTTCCTAGAAATGTTTAAAGCATATTTTGTGCTTACGCCAACGTAACGTTGTTCTGCGAAACTGTGAGATAATGCCTTCGCTCGGGACCTCATCCAATGTGCTCGGTGTCCTCTGATAAAAGAAAATGTCTTCAGCTCGCCACGAAGAAGGTGTTATGTCTTTCGTAAATAAATGTATGTACGAGGTAAATATAGGTGTTGGCTTCAGGCTTTTGTAGGTGTAAATTGTGTTTTTTTTTTAGCTCTATATATTATTTTATTGTGGGGAGTCTTAATTAAATTTTGTCTTGCAAAGAAGTAGAATTTGTTGAATCCTTGTATAAAAATCTGACCTTAATAAAACCAAAAGTAGAAATTGTGAACTGATTAAATGTTACACCTTATCATCTAGTAATAAACATATTTTTTTTTCTCTGTCGTTTGTTTTATGAATTAAACAATGTCTTTTCATTCACTAGGAAGCTTATATGTCACTAAAATTCGCTTACATAAAGTGGGTACTATTAGTTAGGTTCATAATATTTTACTCAAGTCTAGGAAATCTACTAAATATGTTCCTAACATACTATTTTATGGAAGTATTAAGTCGGAGACAACGTTTAGCTACCTCGCGCCTGCCATCTAAGTAATTTAATTAAGTAAAGGGTACGGGTGGGAGATATTACCTATTGTACTTCACACCCACACTACCTCACACAATAAGCAAGTACTTATATAACTCACAGATTTATTAAGGATGTAGTTTGAAAATATGCATCATTAATATGCAGACAAATTATTTCTGTTAAATGCACAATGGGTTAATGCATGATTAACATTCATAGACAAAGGAGGATGGTCCGTAGTAATCGAAGTTTTTTTTAAACACTAAAGTATTCTTTGTTCTTTTTATAACAACTGAAACTATACTCGCAGACGATTCACCTTTTTGGTTGGCTGTACTAGACTCTATTATTAAATACAACCAATAAGTTTTGTAGGTAGCTGTGTAAAATAAAATAAAAACCTATTACACCGTTATTTCTCCATCCAATTTAACATAATCTTAAACATTTTACGAAAGCTATTTTATACCGGAGAATATCAAAGACATTTTAGCAGACAGAGACGGCCTTATCAAAATTCAATATCTTTATTTTGTGTTGGAAAAGGACGGTGCACCCAGCTCGACTAATCTCGAAGGAACAATGTTGCGTCTCAATCCAAAACAATTTATTGCTAAACGTCTCAACTCGTAACTTCATTTTACAAATATAAACTTTATTACAGCCTAACAAAGTTTAATATCGTATGTGTTTTATTGTTGCGTGAGTCGTTTCATCATGGATATGGAGATCTCATTCTGTGTAAGCTGTTCCTTACAATGTAAGTATCTGAGACAAGTCAAAATGCCGGGAACGAGCATTTACGCGTATTTCTTGTTGTATACGCATAGCAATTAAGTATGTCGCTAATTATAGTGATGATAAGTTTAATTTGATTATCACATTAAAATACCCTTTCGTTGACCTACCGCAGCGCTTCGAGTATGGCCTACTACAAAAATATGCTTCTTTATTTAAATTAATATTTGTATAGTTATGTATTTAATGTATTAATACTGTTCACGTACTATTATTAAATTTTCTGTAACGCATACCATTAGTTTCTTCTAGCTAACATTATTATGATATCTACTAAAGATTGAATTTAATTATTAATCAGTTGAATGTCTTCGTTAATTTACATATTTGAATTAAGTAAATTAACGAAGACATTCAACAGTTTTTTACCTACCTACCTACCTATATCTAAGGATCTACTATCATAATAAATAGCAAAACACTCCGTACTAAAGTAATAGTAAAATAGTAGTACAGTCAATAACAAAAACGCACGAAGTCCATATTAGCGGCGTGCGTTAGTTAAATAAATCAAGCGGCGAGCGGTCGCGACTCGCGCCGCCCCTCTCAGCAAAACTCAAAATGGCCGCCATCGCCCCGCACAGCTGACTGTTCTCTCACATTTTTTTAGCATGGCGACCATTTTTGTCGCCTGCATTCTTTTTTTTTTTTTTCGAATCCCTTTACGGATTTCTGCCTGTTACATTAAGTTATACCAATTTGAATCGATGTTTACGCGACAAGCTCAGAAATTGTTTCCTTGTTTACCACATTATGTAGGTTATGTATGTTTGTACCAAATATGACTTGGATGACTTCCAAATTACACCCACAAAGTTGCTCATTTCACTGATCTTGCGGTAAAATACAGTTGTAATGATCAAACGTAAGTAGAGTAGGTACCAATTAAATAATTATTAAATAATGCGGTTTTATTTTGGTGTACTTTCCTAGCTGTGTGTTTCAGTACGTCTACACGGTATCTATAGGCAATGCATGGTTCCCTCATCTTCTTATTTATTAAGATTTAGACTCAGTGGTTATAATAATTCAGAAAATGTTTCTCGTACCTATCTAAAATATTCTTATACTTTGAATTCGTATGAACGTAAGAGTTTAAATAAATGTATCAAGATATAACGGAGTATTTGGATCCTATAGTACGTGGATTTAATAACTCCTTAATCTTCCCGAAGGATGATATTTGACTTTACTCTGTACAAGTTCCCTTGTTCCATCTTTATGATATTAGGTTAAGTTCGCTCCGAAAGGATTAAGGCGGCTCTTAATTCAACGCTCCCGGGCCGGAATAAATTTAACGTTTTGAGGAGCTTATGAAGAAAAACTTGAGATGTACGAACGGGTAAGCTCTCTCTCTCTCTCGTTTAAAATATCGTTATATTCATGGGAGTGTTATAACGAACAAAGTAGGTATATAAAGTTTGAATACAGATTGAACGCGAGAGTACCAACATAATATTGTTGATTTTATACCGTATGTAAAACATGTATTTTAGTTTTTGCGGTGCATTACCGCTACATTCAGCTTTAAAGCTTGAAATTCGGCTGCATTTAGTCGCCCGAACATCGCGCCAACAGTTTAATTGCTGTGTGAAATTTATGTGCGCTACGAATTATACCTGCAGAACATAGGCACACATGGGTAATGGGTACGCAGCCTCCGCAGCGCAGATACACACGGTAATTTGAACGGATCTCTCGATATTTCATTTTATTTTCCTCCTCAATTTTATTTTATTTTCGCAGAGCGGAACGCCTCTAGCTGAATGGAAGGTAATTGTAGGCTACGCAGCGAAGGGTTCGCTTCAGGGAATAATTGTACGAATATAGCGGAGCCTCTGGGAGTGTTTAATGCCAGGCTATGTCGAGGCCGCATTTTACTGGGCCTGCGCGTTATGCTTAATGCTGGACCAAGGACGAAAATTATCTCAGTAACGAGTTTCGTAAAAGCGGCGATGGGAACTAATGAGACTATTGGGTCCCCCGACTTGTTATATGAATATTTTTTATAGGGCATAACTTTAATTTTGCAACGGGACGATTAATTTTAACGGGAGTGATGAAGAGCGTTTCGTGTCAGACCAGAGCGAGGCGCACAAAGTGCTTTCACTGATAAATGTTAAAAGCGGTGGAAGGGTTCGCGATAAACTTAAGGTAAAAGCGTACTCACCGATGTGGAAGCGCTGGCGTCACATGGGACTTGAACCTCGGACACACTGCACACCACTGAATATTTAAAATAATGAAAAGCCCGGACAACGGACCGGGGCGTTCCCTTTTAAAAATGCACTGCACTCGGGGTTTTACTGCGGCCGTGCAGGTTGGTCGGACAGAAATTCTCAAGACCAGGATAAAAGTCTCGTAAAGGAGGTGGTTCCTGAAATACACCAGTTGGATATAAACACATCCGCGTTAGCGGCAGAAAGCAGTGGATACAGTTAAACTGAATTATCTGGATTTACTTGCTCCGCCAGGATTGATGGCCGTCAATCTTTTGGTAGAAATATTTATTTCTGCTAACTACCACCAACTACCAAGTTATCGTGTGTGGAACTGACTATTAAGTATGTCAAGGCATTTAAAAGTATTTTAACAAATAACTGTCTTAAACAATCTTGGCCCACCTACTTATTAACTAATCTATGTTAATTACCTATACATATTTTTTAATTATGGTATTGGTTGCAACCTGCTTAAGGCTATTTATATACAATCTAAATGTTAACCTAATTAATAAGTTAATGACTCCATACTCAAATTAGAGCTGAGGTTTATCTAAAACGGCATAATTACGAGAGTTGTTCGAATAATTTAGATATTGAAGGCCGTATAAAAGAGTTTTTCTGAGGGGAATCATCATCTGCCTAGCCTTTTGTATCTTAATTATTTAAATATACGCTTCCATAAATAGTTAACCTAGTTTATATTATTATATCATTAACAACAACTTTTGTTCTATGACTTTTATAATTCATCAGACTTTCATACAAAAATAAAAATATTTAAATTCAACGCTCTAAATGTACAGAACAGCGAAATCTTGAAAGTTTGTTTTTCGTAAATGTATTATGTTTTGTAAAAATCATAGAACTAAAGTTATTGTACCAACAACCCTGTATGAGTATTTTTTATGAATTTCACAATAATTTGATTTAGATTTCCTATCACTTAATTTTAGCACTTCTTTACACAACTGTTCTACCAATTTCTGTCTGACATTACAATCCGCCTACTTATTGCCTAAAACAGAACATCAACAAACTTTCTAATTAAGAAAAAAAAAAATATAAAAAAAAACACGTAACGGGATGTCACAAAAAAGCAATCACGAAAATAGAGCGGCTCCTTCTAATTAATTCTAATTAGCCGCCGGTAGGTGGCTCTATTACGGCTACAAGGAAACGGGGAGGGTTCGGAAAAGCGTCAATGTACCGTAACGTTAATTTAATACCACTTTACTACAGGATTAGTACCTACCACAGTCCATTTGAATAATTTCGTCGTTGATTTGAGTCAAAAAGCTGTATCTATATCATTTTGTACGCTGATGAAAGACATCAAAATGGACAAGCTTTTTTGTGGACTGTCCTTATCTAATCAGTCGATCTCATTTACTGTGGCTTTAGATTAAGATATTACCTACTATTTAAACTGTTATTGTATTGTGTATCGTAGAGCTACCTACCTATATTATATGAATAAGTATCTAGTCACGCAACTCAGAGATACAATCTAGGTAATCATTGTAGTAACTTCTAATGAAACGATATTGTAAAACGCCTCTGCTTATATATTGAAAATTATATACAATGTTACTGATTAACCAAGCACGTAATGTTTATACATAAATGATAATGTGAGATATCAATTATCATGTGCATAAATTAAAACCATTAGACTACAAAGCTTCCGGCACCCAAAATAACAACAATTAGTAAATAATTTAAAATACCCCATTTGATTGTAACAAAGTTAATGATATTAGATAATCCTGAAGATAGTAGATAATTAATTAATTAGTAGAATACAACATCATAATAAAGTTCGTAACTTTAACTTGGTGATTTATTGCGGCCATTTATTTTTATTGACATTTAAACGCTCAACTTTATCGAACACGGAATCGGATTCAGAAAAAAATTAATAAACAGTATCTTGCTTGTAATAAATATGTATCAGAATGTAAGAATACGTTTATTTTTCTATTATCAAACAGTAACTTGATCCAAAATGCCAAGAATTACTCTCAAGCTACCGTTCAAACATAATTCGGTTGCAAAACATTGCACAATGGTTGTTCTCCAAAACCATTTGATATGTCCCATTTCACATAATGTTACAATAATGTAAAACTTACTGCAAATTGGCAGCACTTGTTACGTTTATTTTGCATAATCAAATTGACTCCATCCAAACGCAGTTTTGATGCAAATGACACCGAAAATGTTCACAAATTAGTGCAGAGGATTACACAGGGGGAGACTGACTTCTTAATGGGTTTGGTGATTGGTCCCTGTATTTGTGAAACCACTACTTGTTTTAATAATTTTATAATTGGATTTGGTTTAAAAATACTTCAGTATTTTTATTGTTTTTTCTAATACCTAAACATCTTCGACCTTTCAGTATCTTAGACGCTACAATATCTACTTAGTTAAGAATGAAATTTCTGGAAGAATATGAAGGACTTATAAAATAATTACATCATACTATTTATATAAAAAAATAAATATATATATAATATATAATAATTTTTTTTTTCTTACAAAAAAAAATATATGAACGTTATTCTAATGTTGACTGCAATAAAATTGATGATAACATTCTATAATTCGTCTGTCTGTTTATTGGTTTGGTTGTGATGTTATTACGGATTAAATACTGCACTGTAAAAAAAAAAATACTTATACATAACCAAATTTTCGTCCATATGTAACACAAAAAAGTGACCACATAATTTTATGGAACATGTAACCAAAACCAAAAGGCTGTTTTGTATTGTATAGACAAATCACTTTTATTAAATCAAGTTAACTTTTTAGTCTTGTCAAACTTTGATTATTCCTGAAATAGACGATGTAGTTAGGCTAAATATTTCTTCCAGTGTGAACCAATGTTGATAAATACACGGAGAAATGCAAGGGAAGTACCCTACAATTATTTTTTTTAATATTTTTTTTCAAGATTATTTTCACAAATTTGTCATCGTGATTAATATGTATACCCATGCAAAATTACAGCTGTTTAGTACTAAGAGTCTCAGAGTTAAGTCGCTGACAGATAGGCAGACAAACGGATATGACGAAACTATAAGGGTTCCCTGTTGAATACGGAACACTAAAAAGTTATATTTCATCGCCGAAAGTTAACAATTTTAGTAGTCGCGGGTCGAGTAGTATTAGACAAGTTATCTACCGTACTTTTTAGTAACTAAATAATAAACCCACGAGTAAAATAATAATTGTTAAGACCGCAGAAAAGTTTTTTAATACCTACCGAACCTAGTTATAAAACGGAGCAGCAAAAGAATAAACGTAGGTAAGTTTTGTGATAAAACTGTTTTGCTGCACTTATGTAAATAAGCTACTGTTTGCTGCATTAATACTTAGTACCTGACTGTAGAAATTTCGCATAATTATGTAGAAAGTGCAAAAAAAATTATAAACTGCTAAATTATTTGAAAAACACGGCCGCCAACAAAACGGATAGAACATTTTGTTGGCGGCCATGTTTTTCACAAAGAGGTCCTAATAATTAACGGAAGGTACCCAGCTACATGTGGGTTGCTTTCCAACATTAAAAAAAACCGGCCAAGTGCGTGTCGGACCACGCACAATGAAGGGTTCCGTACTTGAAAAGCATATTTTATCCTAAGAACAAACTTAACATTGTAGTTGGTAAACATAATCTCCCATACATTCCAACTGCAAATGTAAGTTTGTATGCACAATATCGAGAGATTTGCCATGTTATTTTAAGACCATGGACTTCTTATATATTTTCCTGTAATCTATTAGTATAGACATTTTTTTTTTTTTTTTTTTTTTTTCAAAATATTTGGTTCTGTAGTTTCGGAGATAAGGGGGAATGGTCAATTTTCGTCTATTTTCACTTATAACTTTAAAACAGTTTATTTTAAAGTTATAAAAAAATATATTTGAGACCCTCATAGTAAGTTCTTTCATTTGATATGTCACACGGTACAGTTTGCAAAACTTTTTTTTTTTAATTTTCTTGTTTGCCACCCTAAACTGACCCCAATATTCTAAATTTATTTATTTACGGTTCATTTCCGTATTTGGGTCACTCAAATTGATATGTATACCAAATTTCAACTTAATCGGTCCATTACGTTCGGAGCAAATTGGCTGTGACAGACAGACAGACAGACACACGAGTGATCCTATAAGGGTTCCGTTTTTCCTTTTGAGCTACGGAACCCTAAAAATCAACCTTCTCTTTGTAGAATCTTTTTTAGAAGGATCTTTTTTGCAAAGTGAAAGAACCAACCGTTAGGACCTCTATGGTATATACAACTCATCCCTGACTACAATGTGTGTTGAGTTCTTTCTGCTTAACTATGTCCAATTATGGAAATAAATTGAAAGGTGATTAGATGAGGAATTTATAATATCCCGATTAAAATGTGTATTTGTAGAGATTCTTGTTATGCTATAAGTACATAAGTCTCTCTTCACAAACTTCTCCTTCACAAACCCTGTTCTCCTTGTTATCTGACTTCTCTTTGTCAATATTTATGCGCTGCACATCGCAAGAATCTTCGATTCGAGAATAATCGTCTTCTTCGTTGTCCTTCTCATCGCTCTGGTTTTATAAAGTCTTCTTTCTTTGTCCAGGCGAAGGTGTTTTTCCTTTAGAATGCGCTCCTTCAGAATATCAGGACGGTAACCAATCAGTTCACTTTTAAAGTGAAAGCTCGAGAACACATCACAAGAAGTTGGCAGATTCGTCTCAGAATTAAGTTGTTGTAGGTTTTCTTGTTTAACTCTCATAACTTTTTTATTTTTAGTTGTATGTATGTATATATGTATTTATTCTTATATCTTAGCTATATATATCTTCTAAATTGTTTTCTGTCATTGCACCTACTGTGTATTATCTCTGCATCACCCTAAGGTAGACTGGTAGAAAATGCCCAAGGCATTCAGTCCGCCTTTGTACAGTTTTTACTTGTGCATAAAGTTTTAATTAATAAACAAATAAGTACATATAGGTAGCCGGAACCTACTACACAAGTTGGATTATTTAACATTCTGAAACTGTCATACATGTACAGGACTAGACAACATGCTTAGAATGTCAAAGAGTTGAAAATCATTGGTTATTTTTATCTTCAACTCATAAGCTATAGAATACGTGGGTGGCGTATGTATTTATGTGTTTAATCGTGTGTGAATATTAGGTACTGTTCACACGAAGGCTACTGGCATTCGTTAATGTTAAACCAATCACGAAATCGATTGATAGATAACAATTGTCTTCACATAAATTTATTTACAGAGAACTTTGTGTAGTTGTATATGTACCAAATGACATAATTGGATTTTACTAAGGCCAAGGTAATATAAAACCAATGACATCATTTCAAAGTGCAATAAGTGGGTACTTACAAGTGCAAAAAAGGTGTAATGTCTTGAAAATTATACCTAGGTAGATGAGTAGGTAGGTACAGCCTTTAAATCCACCCACATCATTATATCATTGTAAAGACAGTACAACTGGACCTCAAGTCTGCTATTACAATAGTGTCAGAATGGTCTCGCCATTGTGAGTATTTGACAGTGTTTGTATGGCAAATCTGTCAAAAACTCACAATGAAGAGACCATTCTGACACTATCGTACTAGCAGACTTGAGGCCCTGTACTCATGACGAGAAATAAAACCAATTTATATCAAATAACGTTGCACTTTCTGTTATTGGTAAAATTGCAGCTAGAGATGCGTGGTGTACCTCCTCCCTAATTCGTTAACTGGATTGACGGGGTAAAGGGCCGGGCGATAGACCTCTCGTTCTTACTTCTGCACTTTTATATGCTTTTGTCTCTTTCTTTCTTAGGTGTAGGGATACACTTGGAATAAAATTGTAGGTGTCATATTTCTTTTGATCGTAAATCTTTAAAAATGCTGATTATGATTAGATAAGAGATAAGTAGGGTATTAAGTAATTACAATTTATGAGCTTTAAAGCTTTACCTATCATAAGGAAAATCATGAAATAGTAAGATAACCTCCAGTCAAATGTCTACATAGATTATTTATTAAAACTTTATGTACAAGTAAAAAAATACTGTACAAAGGCGGACTAATGCCTGAGGCATTTTCTACCAGTCAACCTTCGGGTGATGCAAAAACAAAACAATGATGATTAATGATTCTGAATAGGTTTTTTTTTTTTTGTAAATTTCTACCCATTTAAGCAGTTTGATACTCGTAGATAAGATTTAATACCCGCCAACATTGTAAAAGGTTATTGTTCTAGTCCAAAATGACCTGAAAGTTTCGAAAATCCTTTGTAACAACACTTCTGCCCTTTTAATCAATGATTCGATTCTCTTAAGCGTGTCCTACATAACTTTATGAGGAACTGTATTACGTTATGGTCCTACGTATATCATATAAGGCAACAGTTGAAAAGCGAGCGTCGACAGCGATTGATATACGGCGAGCAAACGCGCGCTGACTCACAACTATCGGTTCGTACGCTTGGGGGTTGGTGCAAGTAAGAAGAAATAGTACGGCGGAAGGATAAGCGGAAGCGATTAAGCTTGAACATTATTCTTAAGAGTACAAGGAAAGACAGTTAATTAAAATGTTCACAAAAAAATATTAAAAAACAAATATAGATAGTATTTTATAACTCATAAAATATACTACTGTTCTGTTAAAAGAGTATAGAAGAGTCGCTGCATCGTAACCTAACAATTTCTTCAAATGCGGTTGGAACAAACATATGGTGAGAAAACCTGGACATCTATACCTAGTCAAAAACCAGCAACATGCAAAGCGAGCGTGGTGATCGATGTTCGTGCTTTTTCTGTGTAAGAAAGGGCTTTTCCCCTCCAGAGAACTTATAGTCATGCATTATACTATTTTCTACAGAAAAAATCCTGTCTCCTGAAATACAGGTTAACTACCTAGTTTAGGAGGCAGAACTTTTTTTATGTAACAGTGACTCTTGTTTGCAAATAAACGAATTTATTATTATTATTATTCCCGCTGTCCCCATCGCCTGTGTCCCCATTAATGGTAATTCACATAAAATGGCGAAACTAAAGGTTCCATTTTCTTATAAGTACTGATTTTAGAAATAATAATCAAAAAATCTGTAGGTACTTAAAAGAAAAATGGAATCTTTAGTTTCGCAATTTTTATTTGAATTACCATTAATGGGGACACGGGCGATGGGGACAGAGGAAATACATTAAAAAAAATATATATATATTATTGTTGGTATTAATAGTAGTCAAAATAGTTGGTATTAATAGCTATTGGTATTGATGGTTATAATATACGAGAAGACAAACCATTAGTGAAAAAAGCAATTCGATTAAGTGGCGCATGCCGTCGATTAAACCATGTGTTATAATTGTTCTACCATTACTTCTCACCCCTACTCTTAAATATTAATCCTACGAATATGATTTTCCCATGACTTGGACCACAGCGTGAGACCTCCTCATACGTGGAATTTTTACGTAAGCTACTACCCATGCTACTCCCGTCGAAGGAAATTTATTTCGAAGGCAGGTATTGAAGTGGTATGATGCGGTAACTTAAATATAAGCTGCAGTACATAAACCAGGCGTTGAGTTTATGAATTAAGGTAGCAGTGAGAAAGAATGCTTATTTTAATTTATCGTAATTTATTTTCCTAGGTGTTTGAATCCAGTTTCTGATCAAGGTATGCGTAAATGTAAACCTAACGATAAAAGAAGCCATTTTATGAAAGTGACAAAGCCAGTGCAGACACATTTAAATGCGGTAGATACCTACACCGTCTGACTAAAGAGATTGCTTATCACAGCCAGCTTTATTATGATTACTAATGAAAATTCCACCCCGTTCTTTTGTATTTTTGCTCTAAACATAAAAACAAAGCGACATAGCATGACGGGAGAGAGGGGAGACTGCAGGGCTGGTCGTCACGCAGTCGTCACGTAGTCGTTACGCTCCGGGCGAGCGTCGCCGCCGCCAATCTAAATAATTGACCCGTCCGCTGTCCGTCCGACTGTCAGTACACCTCCTTAGTTCAAGCAACGAATGAATGGAGACGGCCTTCCACGCATTACGTTCCGATAATAAACATACGCCTACTCTTATGCGATTTAAAAGATCACTTTATTTACCAAATGATATTTTTGATGCTAAAAATCTTGTTTCATGTTGAAATGTTTATTGGCAATGTTGTCAATTGTTAACAACTATGTGGGGTTTTTTAAATAAATTCGATGCCAATGACTTTGTTTTTTTTTTTCCAAAACTGAATCACGCTAAAGCTTCCTACAGCATTTTATATACCTCCCGGCCATTGTTCATAAAGTAAAAGTTCATCTACATTTTCACGATTGTTGGAAAAACTTCGCAAACGTCGGCTCTACGCCATTCCATTTTCGTATATAACAGTAAAGGGTGGAAGTAAGAAGTAAAAAGAGGAAAAAAGTATATTATTAGTCTCTTACCGAAATGGAATTGGAACATTTCGTAGAAAATTCCAGAAAATATTCACTTCGCTTTACTTAGCTGAGGGCAGCCATCATACTTTCGCTACTTTTACCTACACAATTTAATAGAATTTCTTGCGGGGAAAGTAATATTTTCGCTACACATTTTATTTGATATCTATTTGCGTATGCTTAATATAAAATAATAATCAAACTACGTGCTGTTTGCTGTCTGTTCTCGTTTAATAATCTGAAGTTTTTCAAAAAAATCGTTGATTTTTGTTTTGACGAAAATATCAAAATTATAAATAGAAGGGTAATAGTAAAATTTTAATGAAAAAGCGTTAATTACATTACATTTAACAGCGATAGAACTAAGCTGCAGTTCAACGGAGACGTAAAAATACTATTATAATATCTATTAAAAACCTTACGGCTTAACTGGCGCTAAAATTTGACGCTTTCCCTAAAGTTCTAACCTTTATCAACATTCAAGTTGGATGTAATCCACTCAAAATGGTTGTTTCAGGGAGCACGTTAAAACTTTATGTCTATTGTACTACAATCTATTGGGTTATTATTTTTCAACGGTCAACTTTGAATATAAAGCCAAAAACTTCTATCATAATTAGTTTCCTTTAACAACAGGTGAAAAGTACTAATCAAATTACTTCGAACCCATTTCGTCATAATCGTGCGCACAAATATCGAATTTATTTTTTATGATTCTCCCAAGCCGTTAATAATCTAACCAATCGGCGCGGACTATTTCGAAAATCGAACTGTCAAACGTCAATGTAATGAAGACTTTATATATTTTTATGTTGTCTTTGACGATGCCGCCAAGACGAATGAAGTAAAGGTAAAATAATAGTACTGGCGTTGGATGGGGCCAGGCTTCATTGTATAGCCATCTGAAGGGAGAAGTTACGACCGCGACAGGTGTGATGCCGAATTAACTTCTTATATAAAGTCGCTTTTTATACAACACCGACTCCTTAATGAGGCCGAGGGATCACGGTAATGAAACGCGAGGTGTCTCGGACTTTTCTTCTCGACCTCTTTTCCCAGCTTAATTAAGACCTTTTTGGGGATTAAAACTTGATTTCTCGACATACTATGCCGTAGTTATTATAATGACAGACATTAATATGCGTAGTTTTAAAGCTTTCTAACGAGCGACCAACCTGCACGGGATGTAATTTCGTCATGACACACGGCACAGTACCTGTAACAAACGTAAACGATTAAAATACCGAGCTGTTTTATATAGAATATAGATGTCTATTTGAAATAATATGGAAAATCAATGTCAGTGTAAATTAAGTTGAATGCACAAAACGCACGCACCGAAAACTCGTTCCATTTTTGATCGGGTGACATTTTGAACGGGTCCATTATCTGATGAGTGGTCATTGAACTCCGTATGGGAATTCAAAACGAAAAATGTGAGACAAACAGTCGGGCGAGTGCGAGCGGCACTGATCGAGTGTGCAGACAAGACAGGCGTAACGCGACATGTTTCATTCAATCAAGACAAAGTGGATGCATTGTGTGTCAGTGACCCGCCCTGAAACATATGTCGGTACCTGCCTTCGATCAATATTCATGAGCCATTGCAGTTATGTCGAACATGAACGCCTTTATGGTGAATGTCACTTTACTTTACGCTGCGTGAGGCATTAAACCCCATAACTAGTTATGATCATCTCGGTGAATTTGAGCCTAATAGATATCCAGATAACATTATCTAAAGAGAAGCGAGTAGGTAAAGTAGAGCAACGTGTTTCGCAACATAATTAAATAATCAGAAATGATTATTTTTATCGACTTATTAATTCGCTATTCTGTTTATAATTTAATTATGCAATAACAGCTAAGTATACGAGTATAGAAAATTAGAATGAAAAAGTCAGTCCAATTCTTGGTGAATCCCAAACAAAGAGACACATTTTTGATCATTTAACTATGGAATACTTAAGTAGTACCTACAGCTATTTTAATGCCAAATATTAAAGTCCGTAGTTTAGTAGGCATTATAAAGATAAGTCTAGATACCACGAAGTTAAATAAGTATTAAATTGTTTGAAAACTATAACCAAACAGAAGCAATGTGGTTTAAATCAAAAATTCCAATCAACTAGCTTTCATTTTGAAACGTCCAAACAGGATTTTCACAGTTTCGTTAATTAATTCCAAAGTGTCTTCCCACATTCCTTCCAATCAACGCTTCTGAAATACGTTTATTTGATGACAGAAGTAAATGGGAATGTCCAATTTGAGAAGAAAATAAGCTGAAGAATGAGTCCTTTGTAACCAGTTGCAGTGGTAACATACCAAACGTGATACAATTTGAAAATCTGGAATAGCTATTTTTGTTTACCTAATTGTAAAATATTCTGATGCTGAAGAATATTTTACCTTTTAATGCTTAAAAGGAAACATTTAAGTTTACTTAGGTCTTCTTTTATTTAAAAAAAACCGGCCAAGTGCGTGTCGGACCACGCACAATGAAGGGT
Organism: Dryobota labecula; assembly: GCA_947523025.1. Classification (NCBI taxonomy): domain Eukaryota; kingdom Metazoa; phylum Arthropoda; class Insecta; order Lepidoptera; family Noctuidae; genus Dryobota; species Dryobota labecula. The sequence continues at coordinate 16,188,060 of OX383293.1, read as the reverse complement.
TCCGTACACGGAAAGAATTTATTCTAAGAACAAACTTATCATTGTAGTTGGTGAACATAATCTCTCATACATTCCAACTGCAAATGTAAGTTTGTACGCACAATATCGAGATATTTACCATGTTATTTTAAGACCATAGACTTCTTATAGATTTTCCTGTAATCTATAAGTATAGAACTATTTTCTGTATTTTTTTCATAATTTTAAGAATTTTAGGTTCAGTAGTTTCGGAGATAAGGGGGGAGTGGTCAATTTTCGTCTATTTTCGCTTGTAACTTTAAAACAATTTATTTTAAAATTATAAAAAAATAAATATTTGAGACCCTCACAGTAAGTCCTTTCATTTGATATGTCACACGGTACAGTCTGCAAAACTTTTTTTTTTAATTTTCTTGTTTGCCCCCCAAAACTGACCCCAATATTCTAAATTCATTTATTCGGTTCACGTCCGTGTTTGGGTCACTCAAATTGATATGTGTACAAAATTTCAACTTAATCGGTCCATTACATTCGGAGCAAATTGGCTGTGACAGACGGACAGACAGACACACGAGTGATCCTATAAGGGTTCCGTTTTTATCTTTTGAGGTAAGTACGGAACCCTAAAAAAACTTTATTTATAGTTAGCCCAAAATAAACCAATTAGATAAGCAGAGAAAATTTGTGCTAAAAAAGTAACTAATTTCATATTACCTACTCATTAGTGTAATTTAACATTTATTTCGATTACAGAGAAAAGCTTACATTTCATAATGGCGAAATGTCCTTAATGTTGTGCATATTTTACAACAGTTTATACACCGGCTGCATGGGAACACGCAACGCAACTTTGTTTCACAAACCTGCCACCAAGGTAAATAAGCTAATATTTACCTAATTAGAACGTACAGAAATCTCGAAAAAAGTATGCGCTTCGGGAATCATCGTCTCCCTTCGCAAATGCAAACGCACGATGGCGAGATCCAATATACATTAAAATTACGCATCTGTTTTTTTTTTGTCTTTGTTTTTGTTTATTAAGGCACGTCAGGGTAGCCCGCGACATAATTTTTTTTAAAATGATTTTTGCTATTTGCAGGTCATTATCAGGTTGTATGTTGATCTAAATATAATTCAACGCTGTATCGAATTTTAATTATCATAAAAATCATCATCATCATCTCTAAGTTTATATAATCTTATTGAATGAATATTTTATGAAATCATGACTTTTAGGATTATACTAACTTAAGGAGTTGTATTACTGATTCTTATGATTAATATTCTGTAAATACATATTTGTTACGATCGCGAATTATACTTTAATCCACATACATTCAGACAATAAGCAGCAAATTGCAAAAATCGTAAAAAAAAATTGAATTTCGCGAGCTACGTTAGCACTTTCCCCTTAATGGTTGTGTTGAATTCTTACTTCATAAGTAGTTAAATTACTACGTTCAATTATGTGACTAAATAACCAGAAAAAGTTGAGAACTAATTACCAAAGATTCTTTCGATTTTTTTTTACATCCATACTAATAGTATAAATGTGAAAGTAACTCTGTCTGTCTGTCTGTCTGTATGTTACGTTTTCACGCCTAAACCGCTGAACCGATCGTCATGAAATTTGGCAGAGATATAGTCTGGGATATGGAGACGGACATAGGCTACTTTTTTTAAGCGATAACCGACATCTTCGCGGGCGGAGCCGCGTGCAAAAGCTAGTTTTATATGTCCTCAGGGGCATTTCGGGTGGGGCAAAATGAGCAGGGTGCCCGTTTTGCCTCGAGTAAATGTGTTACGATAAACGGACGACAGAAAGTGCTTAATTTAGCTTGGGGGAGATGGAAACAGCCGTAAGCGCCTATAGATATCATGGCAAAACTCAAAACACAAGTCCAATAACGAACCACTCGGAGATCACCTTATAAGAACAATTTAGAAGACGCTCAGACACAAAAACCAGTTCATGAGAAGCAAAAGAAGAAGAAAAAGACGAAGGGAAATAAATACATTTTTTTTGTTGAAAATCCAAAATTGCACGCCGCATAAGGCTCGTTTCCTTAATAAAAAATAAAAAAACTTAGTATGGTTTAGTCAGTTATATAGTCGACCACACACGGCTATTTGTCGTCGTTATAATTAAACTACGTTGAATAACACTGTGATTTTCAATAGACCTTAACTTATGAGTATACTGAAGGGATTGAAAAAAAAAATGGACTCGATACGTTAAGTTTTATGGGCGTTATCGTGACCACATACATAGAGACAAAACGAAGTCCACGGAAAAAAAAAATTATGAGCTTTTTCTTCATATTATGTATAAATTCATACATTTAAGTTTTCAGGTTTTAATGAGAATCTAATATTACAAAAACAATGTTCCTCTTGATATATGTGAACTCATAAGTGCAATACCTATTATATGATAGAAGTGATTTAAGTCGAGAGAATTGCTGGACCTTGACACGTTGGAAGTAAAGCACTAACTCACACGCTCCGCGTTATGAGGCGTGCAAAATAAGAAAAAGAATCAGGGAAGAAGACATGGAGTATTTGTACTCTGGATATTGATACTCGGAATCTAGAGAGGGGTTTGTCACTGGTGGTACATGTTACGGATGGGCCTACTATTCCTGTGCAAGAGGATAATGATGACGAGTCCCTTCACATGTGATGCTTTTATGCTCGGTTTTAGATTTACATAAGATATAAGACTGGGTATGCCTATTATGCCCCGCATATGCCCAATGTGCCCCATACTCGTGGTAAAACGTGCAGTTATTATTTTATTTTTAAAGTTCGATTATCTTCAAATATCAGTAGATTATGATAATGATTTTACGTAAATTTAAAAGAAAAATAATTTAAGTAATAAATTGTTTTTGATTTTTTTCATTATCTTGTTTTTCTATGGTTTTATTCAAGATTTTCGTTAAGGCATTGCCCCAGGTTCCCCTACTAGCCTATTTTCTATTAATTACCATAATTACAAAATGTTTGTATCCCCATTCTATACATTTCAAAAAAACTTCATAAACTTTTGAGTGACAAATGACGATCTGCAACCAGTGCAGGTAACCCTGTGGCGCAACGTTCGTGCTAATTGTGAAACACGAAGATTACCGAAGCGCATACCTTTTCGGGTTTAACTATAACCAGTATCTAACTTACCTAAGGTTAGTTATTTGTTGCACTGAAGGCCGCATAAAAACTAATTGAACTGCAGGAGGATGTCATCGGGCGATAAAATTACAATTCATGAAGGCGCCAGATGTAGGCACACAAGTTTATTGCTGAAGCGCAAATTGAAAATGGAGGCAGCGGACAATTGCCTCCAAGTTATTGTTTAGCTATTAAAAATTTATGGGAAAATTGATGGGTAAACAAAGGCAGTACACTCCTCGTACTTAGCGGGGCGGTAGGTAACATAAAAAGAGAATGACACTGGTTTTAAAGACTGGTGAAATAGGGAAAGTGAAATATATTATTTTCCCCCTGTTCAATCGAATGAAATGATTACATTTGAAACGAACATAGAAAAAATCTAATAAGTCTCTCTAAATTCATACTTTATGTATTTAGTAGCACACACATTTTATTAGTTAAAATGCATAAAAATACAAGGTGGAAGAGACATCGACGCGAAGCCGGTTACCATGGATTCTGTACCCGATTTTGGAGCATTTAAATCTTCGTCGGTTATTAAAGAAAAAACAGCTATGTCCTAAAAAAGTGCAATACCTACGCGGTCAATATGTATGAGAAAGCAATTTTTTTTTTAAATTAACGATGTAAAATTTTAATGCAGGGGCTAACAGAATCAAGTACTGAATCCATTGTAACCGATGTCCCTTAAAGATAGGTTAAGGTATAATTTTAGAAGATAAGATAAGAATGATAAGATAAGTCTTTATTTTCCTTAAATATGGTATTTTCCTTAAATATGGTATAAAGTTGTTACAGTCTGGTTTTTATATACTGTCCACATGTTTAGCTATACAGAATATTGTATCAATCATGCAAAATAATTTTTAAAGTAATTAAAGGTGAACTAAAAAAGAAGCAGATGAATTGGTAACATACATCACAACATTTTTCATGAATAGTACCTACAAAATTTTATATTTTCGAGTTAAAGAAGTCTTTCATTTCATAAAAGTTACGTCCATTCAGCCATTTATATAGGTAGTTTGTTTTTAAATGAGTTAGTATTATTTAATTATTTTAGTTCTTTTGGTATTTTATTGTATATACGTACTTACACACATCATAAGGTAGCTTTAAGCATACTTTGCTAACTTTGAATTACTTATCCTTTACGTCACGTTCTTTACGGCTTCTTCTTTACTTGCCTGAGAGCTTAATCAAATTTATTAATCCTATAGCACACATTATTTAGATGAACTATTCAATTTACCTAGTACCTTCAAGAATTTGGTTTGTGTAACTTCTTTCAGTAGTTCAATATGAATTAAACATTGTATTTAGCACGTTTAGATTTATTAAACTGTATAAAATTACACTGAAAAAAATGCACTCCAATCAAGTGACTTTTTAGCTTGATTGACGATATCTTGTTTAAATTAATCAAAGTCTTAGTTAAGTTGATCATCACGACATGATTGCAGCAATATTAGTTCAAATGATTGAACGCTCAAACAAGTTTCTCGATTACCCTTAACATGACATCAATGCAGAAGAGTTAAAAAAGAGACAATTAAAAAAAAATATATACTGTAACAAAGTAAGTTAGTTGTGTCAATCAAGCATTTTGATTACTTCAATAAAGATCATTGAAACTTTTATCAAAAAATCTTGGTTGGAGCAACTATGTTTTGACTTTATTGCTGCAAAAAGGTTTTGTGATAACTCCAATCAAGATCCCGTTTCAAATCTCAATCAAATAAAAGTAGTAGCTGTGATCATTGTGCTTGATAGGCTCAGATGCAAAAAAGTTACTTAGTCAATCTAAACAAAATCTTGATTGTGGCAACTACTTTTTTTTAGCGTAGATTTTCCAAGTTGATTTTTAATTTATTTGTTAATTGAGAGGTTGTTAAAGAGGTTACCTTGTCATAGACTACTGCTAGATTGAAATAAAAACTTTGAAAAATTCACAGCAGTCACGTGTCTAATTCAAGTAATTCCTAGAGACAATTTGGCATTCAGCCCGTTACCAAAAATAAATTGGCGAGATTGGATTGTCAATCGAATCGTCCGAAAAATATGCAATGACTTGACCATCAATCTAAAGTGTTACTCGTACTATGCTGTGCCACATGGATCAAGGAATCAGTTTGTTCCCTGCTTGTTATCTATATAAATCTTTGTATATTTCCTTTTATTTTGTAAATAATTAATGTTTATATTATAAATGCCTAAGTAACATAAATTTTGCTTTTTATTATACAAACTATGACAAAATCGAGAGCAGTTGGAAGTTTATTTAATGAAACGTTAATATTATATCGTGCATATTTGAAGCTTCTTCTTCACAATATAGTAGACAATTTTATCTGTGTTCACCGTGTAACGATATTACAACTGTGAGACAACTTCAAAGAACACAGTTTCTGTGGTAGGAATAAACGAAATAATCTTTAATATTTCACCAGTACAGTTTCATACATCCAAGATGAAAGTAATGAAAACATGTCGCGGAGAACGAATTTACGCCAGAATTCTTCCTAAGAAAATCTCGTCTGTTGTTCCTGCAAGAATAATAAAAGTGATATTTGACCCAACCCAGCAACAATAGGGAAAATGTTTCGTTTTCATTTATTTATGTAATTCCTCCTGAACGATTCATTATTATCATTAATTCGTTTCATCATTTATGTGAGTGGTAAGGGTCGTATTAATTTCTTATTGGCAAACTTAATAAACATAGGTAATTTTAAAATGCGTGCAGGTTCCAAAATAAAAAAATCTGCAATAGTTTACAGTTTTTCTTTCAGAATAAGTACCTACGCCGTGTTAAATAATGTTAAAATTACGATGCCGATGATAATGATTGCCTACTGTTACGATAATGTATAGGAAACTAACAAAACAACCACAAGCTGCGGGGAGCGATCAAAAGTGATCAGAATAATTATGCTAATTTTAAAACCGATCAGTAATTTAAAAGTCTACTTTCAAATTTTAATCAAGCAATCAAATCACTTTGGTCACTCGAATGTAAGTAACGGAATTCGACGCGCATGTTCCATTTTTATTCGTGGACGAAAGCGTCGGAGTATTTATAAATAATTCTTTTTATCCGTATTACACGGTCCCGCCTCTACAAAGTATAGTATCGATTGGGCGAGCGCTGGCGAGCGGCATCGAGCCGCCCGAAGCATCTCACCGTTCTATTCTCGTATCTTTCGGATCCGAAGGAATTATTATTATCACGATTATCGGTCCGGTCGGCAGTCATATTTCGTTCGATGTTACGACTCGCGTGAGCAGTGTACGAGTTATCGATACATAATTAAAGCTCCGGTTAACCATCGATATTCACGATTGCCGCTCTATAATGAAGCGATTTACAGACAACTCAGATATCGAGTTGAATCGATTTTAAAAAATATGAATTTACTTGTTTTGTCGAGTAATACCTCCTTTTATCACGACAACATTGTAGATTACACTGAGCGAGCTCGTTTATGAAACATATTCTAAAACGAGTTGATAAAGTAAATTTGGTTTTCTCAGTAATATGTTTTTATAATTCCCCGCACTAAGAACAAAATGTGTGAACGTGTGGGGTTCTGAATACTGTTTCGATAAATACTTTGGTTAACTTAAGTGAATGTTATGACTGTTACCGAATGTAATGTTAGCATGGATACGACCTCGTAGAACACAAATTAACTCACTTTATGTACCAAATGTTGCTTATAAATTATGATATCGTATATAACTGGTTGTTTGAAAAGTGATAGACATATATGCGAAGCTTTCATTTGAAAGATGTATTTATTGTTTTACAGATATACCTTTTTTGTTTATTCATCAGCATTATTTAGTAGTCAGCCTTCTGTATATCACAGTAATTAATGTATCTTTATCTCTTGCTTCCTATGTTTGTCTTGTGTACAAATAATGTCATGTCAATATTACTCTCTCGTTTATTACATACAGTACGAAGTGGATATAAATATCGGGTCGGTACACTGATTTAAATAAATTCCTAATATAAATAAACTGCTTGATGGGTGTCCCGCCAACTGCAAAGAATAATCTGAATTATTTGACACTTCCCTTTACAATAAAACCGATATATAAGCAAATGTTGTATATAAAATGATATTTATGTCCGTTTACGTGAAGTAGAGTTCATTCTACGACTCTCACAGCAATAAACCTGTTTTAAAATTGAAAATATTGAATACAAATCAAGATATTAAAAAAATGAGTAATTGTTTAGTATTAGAATTCTAAACTATAACTGACCTATCCAAAAGCCGATGGGATTATTTTAAACCGAAATGTAAAAGCTGAAAATACCCAACACAGCATGTTATTAAAAGTCACCGTTTATGAGTAGTCTGTGTATAATTATTAAATACATAGCGTTAAAAATGAACCGTTATGTTTATGTTTTAATTCCCGAGATTAAACTGTCCTTGCTAAGAGTTTGCGTCATAAGCTGAAAATAAAGTTTATTTATCTGAAACAAATGATCATTTACAAATTACAAAAAACAACACTGAACCAGAGTCATACAAACCCGGATCAGCGATTCAATATTTTATCTACGATCGGTATAAAAGTAAAAAACGTGATTGGATTCCCAAAATTTTGACTAACGGGTACTCTTTGCGCACTAAAAACTTTTTTATGTTTAAATCAGTTTGTTTGGGATTTGTCTAATCAGTTTGAAAGACTCCGCAGAAGCTGTAAAATATACGTAGATATATACATACTTTTATATTAGTCTGTAAAACTGCACGCTTGGTATACCTACCCCGTAGTTTTTCCAATCATACCGACATAAAATAGGAAATTGTTCCCCGTGTACGTGTATCAAGTATTACTACCGTATTCCGATGCTACGTTCTCATATCTTTGTCTCAAGACATTAGGTACTAGGCTCGGAACCAATAGCGGAAGCAGATAGATACTGACGGCTTGCAATAACAATAATGCGGGAACGAAGCTGGGCGACCTGCCAGGGTTCTATCGATCCATACCACAGCACCACACCAGAAGAACAAGACCTCCCAAAATATATTCCGTATCCCCTTCTTGGAAGGTTCACTCATGATAGAGGGGGGCGCAGAAGGTCAATGTAATCTGGCCTCACAGATACACAAGTAGGTCAGAGGGAAAATTTACAAACACTACTTCCCCGCGAGTGCGGATTTTTTTTTTGCGAAATAAACTGAGAAAATTCTTTCCGGGTCAATGCAAATGGGGATGTTTACTTGATCGAGCAAAATACGATGATATTGAGGTGTATTTTAGTGGAGGGGGGAATAGTGTGCGGGGTGAATGTTGGTTTTGTGTAATAAAATTGTACGGGGGCAAAAATACGACCCAGTTGGAATATTTATGCAGAAAACATTTGAATAATTACATAGTTTGCTAAAAATAATTATGATATAGGTATTGGTACAAAATACCTATCTACGAATCTTTTAAATGATTTTACTTAAATAGTTTTAGCTTGTAAAACTTTCTTACAAATAATGAATTCAAGATTTTTATATATTATTACAAAATAAGAATGGAATGCAAGGGTTGAATATAAACGCGAATAAGACGAAGGTCGTTTGTAAGAGAAGAGGCTGTATCAGTGTGTGATGTGAAAATAAATTATAAGAGTGTGGAGCAAGTGAGTTTGTATATTTGGGGAGTCAGTTTACAAGAGATGGAAAAATTGATGAAGATGTGGAAAGAAGAGTAAATGCGGGGAATAAAGTGAATGGTGCTATACATGCAATTGTGACCAACCAGTCGATGCCCACAAAGGCTTGACTAGCTGTTCACAATGGTGTGCTGGTGCCTTACGCTTATGTATGGAAGTGAATGTTGTGTGTGGCAAAAGAAGCATGAAAGTAGAATGAATGCTATAGAAATGCGTTCCTTGCGAAGCATGTGTGGCGTGACTATGAATGATAGGCTGAAAAATTATGTGATAAGGCCACGGTGTCGTTTAAAAGAAGATGTCGTGACAAAAATTTAAAAGAGTATGCTTAGATGGTTTGGTCATGTTGAGAGGATGAATCAAAGGCGACTAACAGAAGGTATTTACAAAGCAGATGTGAGTGGAAACGCCGCGAGGGGACGCCCTAGGAGAACATATAGGTGCGTAGCACTCGCAACCGGCGTGCGTGTATGACCAAATGTATGAATGTAAACAAAGCAAAAGAAGTATGTCGGGAGCATAGCAGGTGGCGCTCTATAGTTTCTGCCAACCCCCATGGGAAAAAGGCGTGAGTTTATGTATATATGTATTACAAAATATTTTACTACAGTCTGCAATAAAGTTTTAAAAGATATCCCTTGGTTTTATACTACTGAAGATATCATCGCCTTTTAATTGTGATAAATGGTCGTAATTTGAACATACGATTTACAATCTCAACACCTCGCAAAAGCTTGTAATTACATTTGTCTTGTTAGTCGTATTTAAATTTTTTCCATCAAAAGCGCACCTCTTGACATAATCTAAACACGAAATCTCTTTGTCAAACTGACAGCCACATTACACAAAGAAATATTAGGCCCACTTGTAACCAAATTAGATATTTTTATACCAACGTCAATAAATCGTTGGGGCTCAAGTACGAACCGACTTATTTTCGAGTTACGTCAAGTTTGTTCTCGAGATAAGTACTACCTATCCAATCCTACATACCATCCAGTTTTGAAGGACCTATAAAATTGGGCCGCATTTCCTCATTACGGCTTTATTTTGTTATCTCGGGCGGAGGCGGGGGATATCAAGATATATTGGGCGAATATAAAGGTACTAGAGAAAGGGACCCGTGGGTCGACAATCAAGCGAACTCCAGATAAAATATTTAAAGGTCGCCTTAAATGCTAGCCTTTCTAAACCACTCGAAGCTGGAACCATTTAAATTCTTCGTTTGGGAATGGATTCTGTTTAAATTATGTCATTAGTGACACTTCATTTTGACGTTGAGTTGAAATGATTTGGAGTATATTTTCTTTGAAATATGGTGAAGTCAAGGTGTGTTACATAACGCCTTCACTTTTTTTTTGGAGAACATTTTAGCTTTTTATATAACTGTTGTTGAGTCCGTGTTTTGGCTTTATTAAGGTAATCATTAGGCTAATTGGTAGGAATTCGTTTACGGAAAACATTTTATAGGACAAAAATGTAAATGAAACGGCAATAATTTACAAAAATTAACACGTCTCGTTTGATCGCAGCGTGAGTTCAACATCTTGATTAGTTATGGAAATAGGCTCAATTATGTCCGTAGATATTTTAATTTAACTATTACACTATTCTGCCTACAAATATTTTAAAATTTGGTATGATAGTTAAAAGTATTGTAAAGAGATGTTTACATTTTAAATGCTAGGTATAGTAGCTCTTTTAGCGAAACCTATAGGTATAATATGTATGAAAAACAAAGCTCAAAAAACAACCTTGAACAGAAATGTTCTTCATAAAACCTGTCCTGTAACACACGCACCATTACAATCCCTTTATGGTGTACAGTTCAGCAAAAAACACTACAAATAAGCCTTTTAAAAACGAATTCCTGATGCATATCTAGGCATAATCTACACATTAGTAAAGACTTTAGTTCAAAATGTCATTTTGCAAAAGGGCGCACTTACTGACTCAACTCAAAGTCAATAACCAGGAAGAAGTAAGGCTAGATATGATCTTATAAGTACGTTGACAGTATCTGATAATTACCTACCTACCTAGATATGTGTGGTACAAGTGCAAGGTACCAGGTGTGGCGTATCCAGTTTATATGCCTTAGTTCAGTGTTTTTCAACGTGTGGGTCGCGACCCCCTGGGGGGTCGCGAAGCTTCTATAGCGGAGTTGCAAATGTTGGGAAAGCTACTGGAGTAAAATAAAAAATACAAGGAAGAAAAATAAGACACGGGATAATATTTAATGTTTGCTTCGCCATGTTTGTGCTACCACGTCATGCAATGTCATTCATAATCGTAAACATTCGGCCAACATTCAGCAGCTAATGCGATTTCGCTCACACGACAGCGCCGTCTCCTATCTCAGTTCTTGTCTATCGGTAACTGTAGGTTTGCGATTGAACTGAACTGTGATGTGATGTGTGAGTTTTGGTGCATATAGTCAAGCGCGGAGCCCAGGTTTACTGATTGCGATGTTAGCGCGTAACATATCTTCCTCCTTTAATATATCAATGTTTGGATTGAATATTTGTCACAAAATAAAATACATGAAAAAAAAAGCAACGGGGTCGCGAAATATTTCTTCATACTAAAGGGGCCGTGTTATGAAAAAGGTTGAAAAACACTGCCTTAGTTAGTGTAACGGAAGTGAACCATGCTTCTTAATAGGACTGTATAAGAAATGCAATGCGAATAAGAAATCGATAAATAAATTATTATGTATTTGTTTTTCTTCTGTGTGTTGGTAAATTTTCACACATTTATAATTAAATGGATGTTAACAAATTATCTAATTATTTATTTTAAAATAAAGACTAAGCATTTGATCGTTCGCAAATTAATTAAAATTCTTATGTTAAAAAACAATGTTGTCTAGGTATTTAAGGTGAATTGGTAAATCTTTGCGCAAATTCCTTTGGAAAACAAAATTACCGAATAATAATAATGGGTTGAACGACATTGGTGAAGTCTGATATTTGTCAAATCGGCGATTCGTCAAATTTGATATTGGTCAAAGCTGTAGTTCGTCAAATCATCATTTTGTCCAATTACAATATTTGCCAAATACGCTATTGGTCAAGTCCATGTACAATCAATGAAAATATAAGTTTTGAGTTCACATAACTTACTTGTAGGAACTGTAAATGTACTGTGTGATACGATGGTGTTCATTTGTACAACACCACATGTTGTGCAAATGAACGCCATCGCACCACCAACGCAGTCGAGGCTTGGTATCGGAGATTAGGGACTAAAGTAGAAGAAAAACATAATAATTATTTTCATGAACATAAGTATTTTAAAAAAAGAAGCGAAATATTATTTAAATAAAGTTAAAAGAGAAGATGAGAAGCAGAGGAAAACATCCAACATCATAAAAGATGCCAAAATAGAAAAAAATATATAGAAAAATTATTGAGTGGAAAATCAGATGCGTTAAAGTGTTTAAAACAGTTGTGTTGGGTATGAATTCTATGTAAATAAATATAAATTGAATAAAATAAATGAGTTAATAAAAAATATCATGAGGTACTTTCATGTTTACAGTTGATTGTACTTAAATTACTTGACCAATAGCGTATTTGGCAAATATTGTAATTGGAAAAAAAGACGATTTGACGAACTACAGCTTTGACCGATATCAAATTTGACGAATCGCCGATTTGACAAATAGCAGACTTGACCAATGTCGTTCAACCCGGCTTAAGATAATCCAAATATCTACAGTAAATATATCTTACATGAATAATAATATACATATACATACAAATGAATAAAATTTAAGTGTCGCGTTTTTCTAAATGCATATGAAAATAGGTACTTAGGATACGGTACTTATAACAAACATTTTTTTTTTTTTTTAAATTTTGACGCGACTTCCTCTGGCAGAGAGCTGATGTTATAAGTATTAAATATGGCTACTTTTATTTTAGAAAAAGCAACGCGGGTGAAGCCGCGGACAACAGCTAGCAGAAAAAAAAGAGAGAAGAGAAGAAGAGATTTCATTAGAAATAAGCATCACCTTTGTACGTATTTTTCTGTTCCTTTCTTCTTGTCTGTTTATATTTGTGTGTACATAAATTGTTAAATAAATAAATAATAAATAAAAAGTGATAAATTTAACACAGTTTTATTTATAAAATAACATACCTTTAAGGGTTTACCTCATGCCTGTTACACACGAAAAGGTCATCGTTTCTTTAATACAACTTGTTTTCAGAGTTTCCGTGTAAGAAAGTATTGCTACCGTGTCATTTGAACTCGTTCCTATCACAGTTTTGACAACTCAACACGCAATAATGTAAACTTCGAAGGAACAAATTGTTCCGAATTTCTTACATTTATACCACCTTGATGTTTTATCAAATACCTACATATTAGTATGTAAATTGGTTAAACAGTACTTAGTATGTTAAACACAAAAGCAACTGATCGATGAAAAAATTTGCAAGCGGGTCATGGCATCGAAAAATGGGTAGATTCATATGTAAGCAATGAAAACCTTTTAACATAATAACTAGACTCGCTGAAAATCGCAAAAACACATGCGTGCATTATCAAAATAAATAATTCAAAATACAATAAACAAGTGAATCGACCAATTGCCAAGTCCATTTCGTTTTCCTACGTTTCCCTCAAAGCCTAGCCGAAACCAAAATTGTTGAAGTTAAAGAAATAACTGTCAGGGGATTCTGTTCTCTATTCTGATGTTTGAGAGGTTATATTTGGATTGGTTATTGTTTTTTGTATGGGTTATTTGCGTTGCGTAGGCAAGTCTTGCGTCGCCAGTGACTGTCCGACGGCACGCGACATTGCGTGTTCCAGAGCTCGCCCGAATTGCTTGTGTTTCTACCTGTGGTTTCAGTTCTATGGAAACTTGACAACGTTTATACTTTGTTACATTGTACATAAATAGGCTTAATTAAATACTTATTGCTGATAATTTGTAAGGCGACGTGGGAATTGTACGTCGTTTTTGTTATCTATGTGTGTTAGGGGAGCATAAAGTAATGATTAGTTGCTTAAACTGTTTTCAAAAGATATTTTTAGGAACACAAAGTATTATTTCGAGTATGTGAATTAATTGGGTGGATACTTACCCAAACAAACAAAATATAAAAGAAATAGGTAGGTATAGAGTTTTCACCTTCCTAAAACTTTCGCTTTCCTACTTCCTTATGTAAAAAATTCAGACAAGGTAAGCCCACATTTTTCACCCTAAGATGTAGGTAGATAATGAATATCAATATGAATAGGTATCTTTTTTTTTAGCTTTGGCATCTCCAAGTTGACCGGAAAGGAAAGTCCGGTTAAGGAGTCACGGCCTCCCAACCGTGACTCCTTAACCGGACTTTCCTGTGGCTGCCGTAAGTGAACTTAAAGCCTCCTGCCAGGGCATAAAACTAAACTAAACGACTGCCCGCTAAGGGCACCCCCTGTGGGTTACGAACCTCGGCTCAGGGTAGCGTTGGGGGGAGGACAACAAGGTGGGACAGGCTGGATCAAAACTGGGTAATGATCATTAATAAGGGAATTTAAAGCTACAGGCTCAGCTGCGGCGCGGGCTGGCACTTCGTCGAGCAAGGGTCGGGGGGGGAGATATGAATATCAAGTCCAGCAGCAGTTATATACCAGCATAGCTTGCAGAGTAAGCGAACTGAAGTGGGGCAGTGGGCTGGACATGTTTGTCGAAAGACCGTTGTCCGGTGGAGCAGACAAGTCCTGGAGTGGAGATCGCGTATCGACAAGCGAAGTGTGGGACGCCCCTCAACTAGATGGACCGACGACCTTAAAAAGGTGGCTGGGACAGACTGGATGCGGAAGGCAGATGACAGAGATTTGTGGCGCAGCCTGGGAGAGGCCTATGTCCAGCAGTGGACTGCAGTAGGCTGAGTTGATTGATTGATTGATTATCTGGTTTAATATTTTTAGACATAAATATCTGGCTTTTTTAGACATGAATATCTGGCTTTTTTTACATAAATATCTGGCTTAATATCTTTTGCTGGCTTTTGCCTTGGCCAGAGGCTAAGCATTTCCATACAACGTGGCCTGTCTCTTGGGTACATTACCAGTCGACAGCGAGGCGGAGGAATTTTTCGACGCCATATTTTAGTTTTGTTATTAGTTTTATTTAGTTTAGGTTATTATATTATTATTAACTCTTACCAATTAATATTAATAGACATAGAAACATAAATATTGTATGAATTTTAATATCCTATGAATAACAATATTTCCACTTATTTATATAATGAATTTCAAAGAGGAAAACGGTCTACTCATAACGCAACAATTAAGCCTACCAATCCCCCGCTTCATTGAATTCTAAACAAGGCGTCCTATCAATGCAGGCGCCTCACCTAAATTAAATAATAAATGCAGGTAGGTACACGACCACCAAATTGTTTGCCAAAATAAGGCCTGACACACAACATAGCAAGCTGCATGTCAATTGGGAACCAATGATTGCAGTGCTACTGTGTGAATACAAATAATTGTATTAATTGGTTCGTATCCTGTCACGATTTTATTGAAGGATATATGTATACAATATTATATATCTACAACCTATGACGTGGGCTTGTAAGTAGGTATATACCTACTTATACAATAACTTAAAAGCCTAGCTAAATACCAAATATAAAATTATCACTAAGTTACTTATTTGAGTTGCAACTCATCATATCTACGTAATTATTAACAGAATGTAACTTATATTATTGTGTAGTATAAAACTAATTAAATCTTAGATTAGCTATTAATTCGACACTGCTTAGGGATTTATTTTAGCTAGGTAAAAACAAAAAAGGTGAAAAAGGGAGTCTTTTGAAATATGTAAAAAATAAAGCTTAACTGTTGTAGCAATTTCAAATAGTTCAAGAATTCAGCTATGCTTTTTAGTTTATTTCAATTTTAATGTGCTCTTATTCCCTAACGAAACCTAATTACACACATTATAAAACTGATTTACATCCGTAAGACGTCCTCGCAACACAAGGTCCAGTTGAAAACCAGCGTCAGGCACTAGTTGGCTGGCATGTATGCTGAACTGGGCCTATTTGGCGTAGCCGCGAGGCGCACATTGCTATTTTAAGTTTTTTTCTGTCTTTTTTATTTTCTTTCTTTCTTTCTTTCTTTCTTTCTTTCTTTAATTAAAAAAAAAATGGTACCTATTCTACTAAAATGTGTAAATAATGTTATAATTTACTTTTTTAAGTTACCATTATGCTTAGGCTTTTTTAACAGCTCGAATTACTTACAACTTGAAGTAATTATATTAATAACTTCATCGTAGCTAGCCATATTATTTGCATAATATGTAGTTTCCTTATTGAATTATAATAATTATCAATAGTGTGCTTAACTTTGTAACAAAACTGTTTCATATGCGCCGTATTAACATTCAGTGTGGTTATGATAAAATAATAAATGCGTTTGTTTACGTTTACAATAATAAATCTTATCAATGTTCTTACGCAATAATATTAATTAATAATTGATTTATTTATGAGTTTTTACGCAACTAGTGGCTTCGCACGCATAGCTTTTTCTAAAAAACAAAAGAAGCCTAAGTTAAGTACTCCTTATAAAATCAGCTATTTGTCAGTGAAAGTCAAATTAAAGATTTAAAAGCTATTTTTAGAATGTTTGTCTGTCAAACAGGCAGACCAACAAAAAAAAAAAAATTGTTTTTTGTTATAAGTAAGTACCGTAGGTATATACTTTCATATTACTTTAGTAAAAAGCTATTTTTAAATTACAAACAGAGACACCAATTTTATTTATTTATTTGTTTAAATAATTCTAATTATTTTATCAAAAATTATCCCATTGACTCAATACTCAAATCTTTATTGCATTCCACAATGTATAAGCTTAGGTGGTAAACATAAATTAAGAAACAATCGTGGACCCTGTCGGGCACAGCAAAAGAAATAGGAAGTAGAGAAGACGACATATAATCGAACATAATTTAAAATAATAATAAAAAATAAAACATTTGTATTTTAATTGCATTTAAGGGATTTATCATTTAAATATTCGTTGACACTGTAATAGCATTTACTTATCAATAGGTTTTTTAATTTATTTGTAAAAAGATGTATTTTTTTTTGACATTGGACATTTAAAACCTTATCACATTGTTTATACTTTATTTATATCCTAAATATTAAAATGCTATTCATGGAAATCAGTAGATGTGTAGGTACCTAAATACGTAAATATTTACTAATTAATTTAAGTACTTTCTCATTGACACTTTTAATTCTGAATGTTTGATTTGGAAACATTAGGAAACACCACGGATTCTGTTTGGGTTTATTAACCTATTAGTAACCTACCTACCTAAGTATAGTCATCTGCCTAGCCTTTTTCCAATTTTGTTGGGGTTAGCCTCCAGTCTAACCCGGATGGTTAAGCAGCCAGCTTAAGGCAGCCACAGGAAAGTCTGGTTAAAGAGTCGGAACCTTAGTGGATACACGCTGAGATGCCCAAGATAAAAAAAAAAATATGCACTCAAATGAAGTAACTGTTTAGCTTGATTGAAGACAAACAGTTTTTACATACAATTGATAGGTATTGACCGTGTTCATAAAAAAAAAAAAAAAACACTATTATATGCTGCCTACAATAAACTGTTTTTACATAGCTGCCCAGACAACTGATATTGCCTGTTTTCACGTTTATTAAAAACGCAATGCATGCAAATCTTCTTCGTAGTGATTAATAAAAAAAACTTATCTATTTAGGTTTCTAATCATTGTGATGTCTGATATAATATTTTATTAAGTAGGTATGTATTTAAATTCATCATTGGAAAGGCTTTTTATTTGATACTAGCTGCTGCCCGCAGCTTCGCTCGCGTGGCTTTTTCCAAAATAGAAGTAGCCTAAGTTTCTCCTTATAAAATCAGCTATCTGCCAGTGAAAGTTTCGTCAAAATCGGTGCAGCCGTTTCTGAGATTAGCCGGGATAAAAAGACAGACAAACAGACGGATAACGAACATTTTAATTTTGTTATAGCTAAGTACCGTAGGATATACTTTCATATGCATTTAGTATTTTGAAATTACAAACAGACAATTTCATTTCATTTATTTGTATAGATTGTATAGATTAGTAACAAGACAATGTTTTAATTTAATTAAGAAAATGTTATATTTTTTCACCAATTATCTACTAATTCAATGTTTGTAAAACTTATACCTTTTTACAGTTAAGGCCCGGTGTTTACATAACAAGGTAAATTACCTACCTAATTAATTTTTAATTTATACGTGTTGCTTGTAGAAAAAATCTGTCATTAATTAAGTCATACAATTCAATACCAAGCTAATAAACTAGTCAATTAATTGGCTTATAAGTTTCTTACCTACTTAGTGATTAATTAAATGCTATTCTCACGATAAAACCACTTTTTTCTTGATACTTCGTTATCACCTCACTGCACACACAACAGACACTTGTAAACATTATGTCATTTACATACACACTCACTTTTATCACGAATTCACGGATTGGTAATTAATTTTAACAAACATACGCGCTGTGCAAGACAAATAATCGTACTGAGACGCATTCCCGAGTAATGTCGTTCGGTTATTTTTGTTATAAGAACATTAGTTAAAAACCAATGTGTCACGACTATTGTATATTTATATTACTCTATAAACGGATCTTCCCTTAGTACCTATTGTGCCGTAGTAACCCTTTGCACATAAAAAGGTGCGTTTTTACAATGAGTTTTTACTCAACTTTTTACGGGTTACCGCAGTTACGGAACAAAGTGGTGGTCATTACTAGGATAAAGATTATAAAAAATTAAGGTATTCATTGCTGTTTTGAGTAAAAAATTGTAACAGGCCTCGCTTAGGGCTTGAGTGCAAACAAAAAGGTGCGTTACAATTTTTTTGTGTCAGTATCTTTTCCGTTACTTTGGTTTTATGGCAAGTTGAGAAGCAAATGTGTGATTTATTAAGGTTTTGTATGTCTTCAGAGAAATATTTAATCAACAAATAATTATTAATATTGCTCAACACATTTGCAGAGCAGTCGAATAGATATGGTTCAATTCACACTACCTATAAGTAGGCCTATTTCTGCAACAACTATTTAGTTCCACACCTCACTTTGATTTTCTTATTATTTCTTATTATTCTTTAGTCTTAAGCTTCAATCACAACAAGTTCCTATTTTGCTTAATACAACTAAGTTTTTATGCTTTATTTTTTTTTATTTAGAATTCTATAATTGTTTGATATTAATTACTTAATCCCATGTCAATACCAGTCAGAAAACAGAATAATGTCTCACTACTCAGGCCCCCACACTGAAAGCAATAATTAGCCGAACTAATTAAGTTACTTCAAAAATAACTCAACTTTAGTTATAAGGAAATAAACTTTGCTTAAATTTAACAAAACGATTTTGTAGAGTGCAAAATAGGGTTTTGTAACAGATAACATCTAGTTCGCAAGTCACAATTTTTATGTAACTGTTTACAAACCAAGTTTTTGTTACAGTTATGCAAACATTTCTTTCAGTGCAAGATACAGGCATCGCCTAGTTTGGGGTCCACCGCATATGAAAAATGAATGTCATTAACAGTTACAGACAAAATTATTATGTAAAACTAATTTTAAAGAAATAATTGTAACAATGTTTAAATAAATTTTATTATTATTATAGTTTTCACAATTGATCACGGTTTTCAAAAACCTTACGTCTGCATCAATGAAATCATTTGGAACTAGGAACATTTCGTCACCTTAGAGTGGAAATCTCGTATATCGAACAAGGCAACTTTTCAGGAGGAAGAAAAAACAACGCCCTGAAAATTTTTATTACCTACCACACACTGAAAGAAATATTTAGCCTAACTTCTTCGGCTATTTTAGGAATAATCAAAGTTTGACAAGACTTTATAAAAGTTAACTTGATTTAATAAAAGTGATTTGTCTATAAAATACAAAACAGCCTTTTGGTTTTGGTTACATGCTGCATAAAGTTATGTGGTCACTTTTTTGTGTTACATGTTGACGAAAGTTTGGTTATGTATAAGTATATTTTTTTTTCAGTGCAGCTTCTTCAAATAATGTCATTTAGTGTGCAATATTCAAACTCGTCATAGATGGCGTTACGAGTTGCAAAACTTTTTTTGTGTGAAACTGGGACGTGCGTTTCGAGGGTTTCTTTCCAAAAATGTAATAAAATAAAAATTACCAAAATTGCATTCCCGAGGTTTTCACTCTAGGGCGACGATTTACATTTTTTTTTTCGGTCATCATTTTCATTGCACTGTGAATAACCTAAAAACATTCAGTAGGTATTTAGTTTATGGGCACCCATTGGTCATTTTTAAAATATACATAGTTTGAGAATCTAGGAGTGGGTCAGCTGTTGCCCACGGCTTCGTCCGTGTGGCTTTTTCCAAAATTAAAGTAACCTGCGTTACTTCTTATTAAATCAGATAACTGCCAGTAAAGGTCCCGTCAAAACCAGAGCAAACCGACAGAGCGACAGACAAAAAAATCCGTCAAAATCGGTCCAGCCGTTTCGGAGATTAGCCAGAACAAACAGACAGACAGATAAAAAAAAATTTTTGTTATAAGTACCGTGTATATATTCATATGCATTTAGTAAAAAGCTGTTCGTTTGCATTACAGACACTCCAATTTTATTTATTTGTATACAAGATAAAGTTAATTTTCATCCTTTTTGTTTCATCCCATTCTACATGACCTCAACGCAGCAGGTGTGTCCTTTCCATCCATCCATCTCTATTAGCGTTCGTCTAAGTGCATTTTTCTTTTTAAACGCTTTTATCTTTCACACTATCTATCTTATCTTGAATTTTGATTTTCCCTTTTGATCCCGTTTGGATCTTTAAATGTTTTTAAAAATTCAATAAATAAATAATATTTATATTTGGGTTTATTTATTTAATCAGAATGATTTACCTAAGTAATTTAATTCATGTATCTGAAACACAGGTTTTTCTTTTTTAATCTAAAAATTGATCTTTTATGAGCCTATCCAGCTCAGAAAAATGATGAGGCTTCACATACCTACTTAAAAGCACCAAAAAAAAACCTAAACCTATTTTTACAAAAAAATTGGTAAGACTTCGTCTAAGACAACCATGGCTTAAATGGTTCTAAATTGTCTGTACTATCTTCACCTCAAAGCTTTGCACCCATCTTCCAATCACCCTGTATAACTCAAAATCGTCCAAAATCGAGGTATTGCATTCTTCTTTAGCGCGGCAGTATAGGTACATATACGTATACATACTACAATGACTTAATTATGTCGTTGCAGTATTCTCTTTAAAAACAATGGGCAATTATAACTAATGAGGGATCCAATCCTTTTGTATTATAGTCTCGTTTAAAGTACATAAACAATATACAGTCTATTGTTTAGGTATTTTAAACACTGTTTGTCCTCTTTTGCATATCTTTGATTGATTATTTCTTACTTCCGTATCCACATAACTGTGTCTAATTGCTTACCTAGTTAAAAAATAATTTTGTCCCTACAGTAGTACATAAATTTATATTATTATACTTAATATTTATTATGGCACAAAATTGCATCTTTGCGATAACACGAATTAATTCGTTCAATATAACCAACCAAGTGTTCCTAGCTTGTATTGCTCAAATTTACACTCGTAAAAAGAAAATTCTAAAATTGAAAAAGAAAACAATATTTAAAAAAAGAACACTTTCAAAGCAGAAGAATTTCTACCAAATAAAGGTACCTAAGTAAGTATTTTTCCCTTTTTTTGTTAAGTCAATGAATCTCGAAAGAAGAACCTCCCTCGGCAAAACAAGAAAAAAAAAACAATTACTTACGAAAATTTCCGAACCCTTCACCCATTTTCCATCCCAATCAAAGATAGGGAGATAAGGCTTGTAACCCAGGAAAATATAAAACGTTAATCAGTTTTACATAGGTAGGGAATCGTGATCTTTTACATAAGATATCCCGATTTACCTCGCGGCCCTCCGTTTTTTTCAGCTTTGGTTGTGTGCGTGTTTCTAAATGGAAACACGGGCGGGAGACACTGTGTATGTGTGCGTGAGTTCGCTACGAAGTTCTGCCACTCGATACGAGATGGCGCTGTCAGCTCGAAAATTGTAAGTGGATGGAAGTATGAGTTTAAAATTCTTAACATTGAATTTATAGGTATCTACAGATAAACAATTCGCAAGTTATTTTTATGATTCATTATTTTGAAGCAAAGCTATACTTTTCGTTCATAAAAAAATAAACACAAACAAGAAATAGAAATCGCTGCAAAGACAGGGTTATGTATAATATTAATAACATTTGCTCTTTTTAGTCAGTTTCTATTACAAGATAAAAAATATTTCCACTAGAAAAATAACAAATTACAACCAAACGAATTGAAAATAATTTCTGTTCAAGAAAATCATACACAGTGCTGCCACCGATAATGCGGCAAAAGCCGGAACTAACGACCGTTCCCCTTCGATTGCCATCACGTAAACGACGTCGCCTTCCACGGAGCTATAAAACGTAACCTATTAACTTTAAAGACCTTTTTGCGATAACAAGCGACTGTCGCTTACGGCAATTTGGTATCAAGTAAACGTTTAATAGAATACATTCATGATTCTTTGGAAGTTTCGCGCCAAAAGTTTTTTAATGTGTAATAGGATTTCAAAATCTTAAAACCTTTGATATTTCTGATAAAATTTATAGCAAAATTAGTAATTGATAATGGTAATCCACGATTTGCTATCACATTTCAACAATTTTAATATTAGTTCCATGCATTTTTATTATTATTTAATTAAGATAGTATTTAATCTATTGGATACTGAGCTGCAAAACGCAGCTGCTGCGAACGCTGCTGGAAGACGTAGCGTTGGAAGGTCTCCCACAAGGTGAACTGGTGACCTTGTGAAAGCCGCAGGAATCCGCTGGATGCGGGAAGACCAGAACCGGTCGTAGTGGCGGTGCTTGGGGGAGGCCTATGTCCAGCAGTGGACGTCTTTCGGCTGAAATAATGATGATGATACGGCGTAGGTATCTCATTTTCTCATGCATCATATTAGGTACCTTTTCCTTTCTGAGAAAACTCTACGCAGGTCAATGAAATGCAATTTGCACTTCCCAACATTCCACTTGTGATATATTTCGTGATTATCTTTCAGCTGAAATGATGAATGATTACTATGAATGAGCTAAAAATTTTAAAAAACGAAAATCGCGGGCAACCGTAGCGCAGCTTTATAAGGTTTCGCAAGGTTAATAATACCTACCAAAAAAAGAGATAGTTGGAAATTGGTACCAATCTCTTTTATTGTACCTACCGAGCTCCAATATTCCTACATGACAATCACAGGATTAGAATAACTTATCAATCTACCATCTAATTACAAATCACGAACTTGCCTGTGGCTAAATACAAAAACTTAAAAAAAAAAATAGATTTTTTTTAGAACCTCTTTAGTACTTTACACAACTTTTGTAATTACAAGTATATTGTAAATTATATACCTAAATATATCTCAGGAGTGTTTCGATCTACTAAAACAAGAGTAAATCAGGACATAAGTTTTTAAACTGTCATGGTCACTAATATTATTATTAACATAAGCGGGATATTTACCATGTTTATTCATTGTTCTGAGTTTCCGATATTTCGGCGCTGTTGCAAGCACCATGATCACGGATAAACTGAAGTCACTGCGGGTGGGTGTATATGAGCAGACAAAACGGTCTACCCTCTTTCTTGTTCGTTTTTTGCACCGAAATACACAGCGCCGAAATATCGGAAACTCAGAACAATGAATAAACATGGTAAATATCCAGCTTATGTTAATAATAATAAATCAGGGCATTTTGAGTTAGATTGTAGGTATAAAATAATGACATAGCCTTTTAGTAGAACACTTGGAACTATCACTATAGTACTTATAATTCACATTGAATGCTAGAAATCTGTGTTTCAAAACAAATTTTTTTATTCACGTAAACCTACATTGACTTAGTTCCGCTCATACCAAAATCAAAATATTTTCTTAAAAACCTACATGGGCACTTATGAAACGCCAGAAGCTAGGTGCACGGTTTCAATTGGTCATTTCCTATGGAGAAGAGCCGGCAAGAGACTCCACGGTTACTTTTTTAAAAATAATTAGCTTTTACAATATTTTTATAAAACAGTGTTAATAGGTATGGGAGGACAGTGTAGGTCTTTCAACAAGTACCAGGTACTTAACCAAATAGGAAATAGACAACAAATCTACAGTCTAAGGTCTAATCTACAGGTCTAAGTTTAAGACAGATATAAAGAATGAAAATCCTAGTGGTAAGTTATCGTGATATAGGTAGGACACACGAAACAAAAAGATCAATATATTTCCACATTGCTATATAACTTCTATTGTTAATATTTTCAAGTGAAATGTAAATATTATCTATTCATTAACAATTAAATAAATTTCAATGTTTTTTTTTTTTTTTTTCTGACAGACCTCTGTCCGGCAATGGATTCATTATTTTAGGCTTCCTACAAAAGTGGGAGATAAGCGATTTGATGCACCATTTAGCTGGCAATATTTAAGTGGAACCCAAATGGAATGATGGACTATTCAGCTAGACCATTTTTGACTGATGATGTCATTTGCAGCTCCAAGCCTATATCTGGTCAGGAGTGCTTTAGTCAGTTATCACTGCTATCCTACCAGTTGACAGAGCCTCGTTCAGTAGTCTGACTCAGAAAGATTATGTATTTGTATGTATGAAGCTCGCTGCCATCTTTGGCCTCATCATCACTTACCATCAGGTGAGATGAAGGCCAAGAGCATCCCCGTTGTATGTAAAAAAAAATGTATAACTACATCAACAAGAATTCATTTAATTGTCTACAATATTTTTACATAATATTGTAGACAATTAAATGTGTGGCCACAAAACATATTACACATTGTGCGCTTTTATAATTTCTAACGTGACGATATTATCGTAGACGTCTGCGGCATCACGATAACACAGGGAAGTAAAATGTTTGGAAATATATGAAGACGCTTTTAAATATCCATTCACGATAACATAACACATACATACGTGCACGTATTTCAATACATTTTATGGACGTAGACGTGACTATTGAAAGATGGAAAGACTATATGTAGCCTTTTCTTCTTTCAAGTTTATTACCCAAATAATTTAGTTACGTCTACGCACATTGGTAAGTAGGACGCCTGCTTAGCCGTAGATAACTTAAAGTTGTTTTATTGTATGATTAAGGTCATCTAGAGATGAGATCAAAATTTAATATTTACGTCGAGCACTTGCTACGGCGTAGGCATCTGCTACGAACAGGGTCCTGCTACTACGGCGTAGGTATCTGATAACCTCCTGACCTCCTGGGATTAGATTTTTGTCAAGCTAAATGCAATAAGGTAATATGATGAGTAACTGTCATTAAATAATAAAATATTAAGTAAAAGATAGGAACTACCGCGGTATCAGACATCGGACCACCGTAAGGACTATTCTTGTTTTTAGCACTCGGCCGCTATAGTAACGCTTACCTACGCTCATTAGCCAACAGCATCAAAAAAAATAGACCGTAAAAAAACCAGCCGAGGTGGTCAGACATCTTTGATCAATAATTGTAACAGCCTGATAAATCTATTTAAACAATATTTTTTTTATTTGTCATCGCAAAAAGGGGCCATCAATCAGATATGTTACGGGTTATTGTTGTCAAGGTGGTCAGATTTTCGTGCCCGCGATAGTACCTAAAACCCGATTGGCCAGTTTTCAGACTGTATGTTCCTATGTATAGATACAAAGTCGGCTTTTATGACTCTCGTACCTACATGAAAATAATGTAGTCTATTTTATTTTCAGGACTCACTGCCAGCAAACAAAAACCTCCAACTTTTTTTTTATTTTTATTCTACTATGAGTTTGCTCTTGACTTTAGTCTAGGTCTGGATGACAGAGACAAAGTCTATGATGGAGTGAGCTTACCCAGAAGAAGCCTGTTCACTCTCACTTTGAATAGATTAGGGTTGTATGCATTCGGAAACACAGACGCAGGCAGAGCCAACTATACCTAATGGATCTATATACACTAGGTACTAAATTATAAGATTAACAACTAAATGTTTCTCTAAATATTATCACTCATTGGATCCCTGAGTAAAGTTATTGTTCTCAGATTTACTAAGGTGTCTTTGTCCATGACGAAAGTTGGGTTGAGAGATGATGAGTTAGTAAGGGTTTTTAATCACCTAGGGGATGATTTTACAAAAACGCCAAAATGATTTTAATACCAATTTTATGGGTTAGCTTTAAAATTTTAGGGTTTCACACCCTATTTTACTCTCTTCTGGGATGATTTTTAAAAACGCTGATAGATGTAATTATTAATTAACAAACAAAACGCTAAATACAAATTTTCATGGTTTGAACTACAAAAACGACGATTTTCCTACAAAAATTACGATTTTTCATACAAACTTTCATCCCCTATTTTACCTCTTTAGTCGGTAAAAATAATATCACCATCGGTAGATACAACCCCTGATTAAACTTTACAAAAGTATAAATCAATGCAACAACTCATTCAACGATTATTAGAACATTTATGTCCTCACAACATGCATACAACTGAATTTCATGTCAAACAAGTATTATCATGGTAGTTTCCACTCCTCTTTCATTCACCGTAATTCTCCCTAAACACATTTTATTTTACCCATAGTACGAGTATTGGGTTTAATAATGGTTTGCTTTCACGGAAACTTGCTAGGTAAGGAAATGTAGCTGACATTTTGCTTAAGTATTAAAACAACTCTTGGCAATCATAATAAAACTTTCCATGGGTACCATTTTTAGATCTAAAAACTACCTCATGTTAATTAAATAGTTGTGAAAAGGGTTTTCATGAAGTTTCATTGCTGATTGGACCTTCTACTTGGAACTGTGCTCCTAGCATTACCTATTAAATAAAGGTCTCTCTCTGTTAAAGCTGGAGAGAATATGAAGAAAAAAAACTTGTGTGTATGTGTCTATTTTTTATTTATTTAAAAAAGTGTAGTAATAAATTGATGTTAAAATGTACAAAACAAAAGAGTTACGTCTACGTACAAACTTATAGGTATATACAGGAAAAGTTTTAAATCAGTGCGCAGATTTTGACAAATTAAACTTAAACGTGTTTTATTATACACCTATTTCTAATTTTGATATGTATTAGTACAAAAAAAAAATAAGATATCGTTAACGAAAAATGTTTCCTTTGAAACTGGTATAATGGATACTCGTCGCGCAAAGCGCCGGCGCGGTCAGTGAAGCGGAACGCAGTACCTATCAGCTGTGCGCTCGTCCATTGATATTATTACGAATAGATTGAATCCATATTTTGCTGATTTGAAGTAAAAAAAAAGAAAGTATTGATAAATAATGGAAATGACTTTATTTATTACAGACACTGAACAACAAAAAAAAAAAAATTGCGCACTTGTAAAAACTTTTCCTGTATATATCTTGTAAAAAATATATTTGATAAATAAATAAAATAAAAAAATAAAAAATTATAGCTCCTAATCCAGGTCAGGTCTTCTGTGTGCCAAGTTTCATCCCCAAATTCGTTCAGCCGTTGAGGTGTGATTGTTTAACAAACAACCAAAAAGACAGTTTTCACTTTTATTAGTGGGATTATTGTAATGACTACAACCCCAATTAACTCAAATAATTAGGTGATACATACTATACATATACAGGTATACATACATACTTTGTAGCTACATATAATAATGGCTGGATAAACTTTACGTAGATACTTTAGGCAGCAGAATCTATAGATAATAAAAAGGGAAGTCCTGACTGACTGATTGACTGACTCATCAACGCCCAGCCCAAACCCTTGGACCTAGAAAGCTGAAATTTTGCACAGAGGTTCCCTTTATAATGTAGACAAGGAATAAGGAAGGATTTTTTGAAATTCAACTGAAAATAGGAGGAGGTTCCATGTTCGTATGTATGTTTTATTTTTTACGTTTGGTCATCGATATATTTGTCAATTGTGTACCGATTTTTGTTTGAAAGGGTAGTTGTGTGTAGTAGGTATTACTCAGGGGTATACTTGGTGTAACCATATAAATTTGGTGAAGTTTTGATGATTTTTGACGGCGCCGGACGTAAAGAATAGCACGACCCCATCTCCTCCCGTGGTTGTCGTAAAAGGCGGCTAAAGAACTTACTAGAGAATACGAGTAGGCAGCAGCGTTCTCTATGCATTTTTAACACCATACTGCGTTCGCCAACCCGCCTGCTAAGCGTGGCGATTATGGCAAACCTCCCCAATTGGGGGAAGCCTATGTCCAGCAGTAGACGTCTTTTGGCTGAAATGATTTTGATGATAAGGAGTAAGCTACTTAGGCTACTTTTATTTCAGAAAAAGCCACGCAGGCGAAGACGCAGGGCAGCTGCTAGTTATAACAATAAAATGTGTTAACATAAAAAAGTTGTTACATTTTAATTTGAAGCCCTGTCTCCTGTGCTAGGTGGTACTTGTGTTACAGGAGTTTTTGAAACATTAACAATTTATGCAATCAAATTTAAATAATAAAAAATAAATAAAAAAATTGTTCAAAAATATGCAGACATTTAAATAATATGGTGATACACTAATAAAACACTTTATTCTATGATCAGAAATTGAACATCTGTGTCCGAACTAGATATAAATTATCTGTATTTGAGACATCAGCGCTCTTCCCCTGTGGTAGGCGACACTTAAAAATTGACTTTGTTTGACCTCTAATAACACATACGATCAAAGATATATAATAAAATTATATTAAAATAAAAGGCATTATTTTAAATAGGCAAGTAAAATGCACTTTTGAACGTCAAAAATTACAAAAATAGTTAATTGATTCTAATTGCCCCTTCCAAAAGGTAATTATGTATGGAGAAGAATGGGCATGAAATTCCATACATAGTTTTTTGAATGTTTACAATAGTTTGTATACATTAATTAATAATTATAGGTGAAGACGATGTACCTAGAATAAAAATTACCACAATTGGTAAAAATAATGAAAAGTGTACCTAATGGTAGAAAAATTAATAAATGCGATAGACACATGGTGCTCACATATTTACAAACATTGAATATGAATTTCCTAAAAATTTAACATATAATAAGTCAGTGTGTGAGTTAAATTATATTAATCACAGAAAATAAAATTAATATCATAAAAATTTTGCAACAGTTTGATTTTGTCTAGACTCTGAATTGTCCTATGGAGCAGGACCAGCATGTTTCCAAGCATTCTTATCTTGGATATAATCCTCTAATTCTTCTTAAATTTGTTGTATAGTGATGGCCTCCGGTGAGTAGAGTGTAAATGAGTGGATGTGTGTAGGCGGGTGAGTAATCTTTATAAGCTACTTTACTATAGACAACAGGTTTTCGGTCTCATTGTAGTTTAGCTTGCGAATGTAGTCTTCTACCGTAAGTTTACATTAGTTCCTATTTAAGGGGTATATATTTACAAGCTTATTAAGGGTCCGTGCACGAAAAAAATTCTCTTTTGGCAATTTCTTATCTAATTGTGAGAAAACTTGAAATAATCGAAACATTAAGTCTGTGTAACTATAAAAGTACAGTTTTCATGGTGCTAAGCCATTCGTGTCAGTCACAGCAGCTTTTAATAGTTTCATCATTTTTGTTCTCTCCAAAATATAGTTTATTTCGCCATTGATTTACTTAATGAAGATATTGTATAATCATTAAATAAAATTTTGATTATATTTCAAGGATAGCTGAAGACTAATTTGTGATTATTAAATTTCTTGATATGATTTGCTAAATAATAGGAAAAATATATATTACTGACGAGCTTTAAAACAAAAAAGGGTTTTTTCAATATTATTTTTCTGCTATATTTTATATGGAAGTTGAAAAAAGTGGTTCCGCCACATGCAAATAGACCAATTATAATGATGTTGATGATATTTTTTAATGTTCAAAATCAAAAGTAGTGTCTTGTAGAATGATGATCAAATGTCAGTCTCGCGTCATTTTTCGGAAAACTTGTTGCAAATATTAGTGATTTACCGTGAATACTTAATTTATTTGAAAAATCCCTTTCAGCCACATGCAAAACAAAGAACACGACTTTTCAAATCACAAATAATTTTGTTTAAATTATGTTTACCTTTCTCACAAACAATGAACAAAATTGACATATTACACATTATTTTCCAATTCGCCTTGGTACGCCTTTTCATATTGTTTTCTCGACTTTTCTGGTAAAAATTGGTTAGAAATGTCCTTTGCTGCATTAGAAATATCTGGTGGTGTGTTATCAAAGCTTATATCACTTATTTTTTGTAAACAATAAACTTACAAATTTTTGCAATACTAATATCGTTTTTTTTTTTGTTTTTTTAATTACGGCGTTGTGGTAGTAAAACGCGCGTGCATGACAATGTTCTTTTTTTGAAATTCATAAATGTGGCTGTTTGATGAGTAAGGAAGGGATCGAAAACGCAAAGGAGTTGCATTTATGTAATTTACATTTACATTAGTACAACATTATAACACTCGTTTGGATGATATTATGATTACTATGACACCGGTTGTTTAAATGTTGGCAATAAGCTAACTGTTTCAGAAACTTTTATAGAGGATTTATAGCATGGGTGTAGATAAAATATTATATCAGGCATGACAATAATTAGAAACCTAAATAGATAAGTTTTTTTATTAATCACTACAAAGAAGATTTGCATGCATTGCTTGTTTAATAAACGTGAAAACAGGCAATATCAGTTGTCTAGGCAGCTATGTAAAAACAGTTTATATAGGCAGCATACACTGAAAAAAATAATTAGCCGAACTAATTAAGTTACTTCAAAAATAGCTCAACTTTAGTTATAAGGAACTAAACTTTGCTTAAATTTAACAAAACGATTTTGTAGTGTGCAAAACAGGGTTTTGTTACAGATAACATCTAGTTCGCAAGTCACAATTTTTGTGTAAACAGTAACCAAGTTTTTGCTAAACATTTCTTTCAGTGTATCATAGAGGTTTTTTTTTTTAATAGTAAACGGGCAATATCAGTTGTATGTAAAAACTGTTTATTATAGGCAGCATTATCATACTTAGAGGTTGCAATTAAATTTTAAAAGAAATAACAAGTTATAGGTACGAATAATGGAGCCATAGGAAAATATATCGAATTGTAACGGATAATAATAATTATCCGTAATAATAATTATTAAAAACAGTTTACTATAGGCAGCATATCATAGTTGTTTATTTTTTTAAATGAAAACGGGCAATATCAATTGTATGTAAAAACTGTTTATTGTAGGCACCAGATCATACTTAGAGGTTACAATTAAATTTTAAAAGAAATAACAAGTTATAGGTACGAATAATGGAGCCATAGAAAAATATATCTAATTGTAACGGATAATAATAATTATCCGTAATAATAATTATTAAAAACAGTTTACTATAGGCAGCATATCATAATGTTTTTTTTTTTTTTTTTAATGATAACGGGCAAGATCAATTGAATGTAAAAACTGTTTATTATAGGCAGCATATCATACTTAGAGGTTGAAATTCAATTTTAAAAGAAATAACAAGTTTTAAGAACGAATAATGGAGCCATAGGAAAATATACATAATTGAATTGGATAATATTATTAAATAGGTATATATTATTTTCATTTTTGTTGTTTACTGACATAGTTCTTAAGTAGGCACTTACTAACACAAATATGTTCTGTAATGAATGCTTCTGAAATACAATTATTATTATTATATATTAAGTATGTATTAAATGTAAGTATAAGTACCTATACATGCCTAACTATGTAATTAAATTCATATAAAGTTTAAAATTTATGACCAAGCGAGTAGGTAAGAGGAAACGCATACCTACAAAGGAAGCAAGTTCGTTTATTTATTTATTTATTTTATATAAGGTAGCTTCACAGCTGACAATAATTAAAACGTAATTATTATTTTAAACATTATACGCCAATTACGAAGTAGGTACACAGAAAAAATAAAAAATACAGAGAGTGACATAGCTATTTATATTTATAGTGTGTGCGTACGTATATCTGTGTGGTGTAGGTACTTGCTGTAAATGTGTGTGATGATGTGTGTAATGTCTGTATACGTTTGATTAAACTAGTAGCAGTTAGTAAGCTAAAACCCGGATCGTTTGATGGAGAAGAGATTTTTTACAAGCTTTATAAGCTAAGTAGCTGCTGCTCGAGGCTTCGCCCGCGTGCCTTTTCTAAAATATAAGTAGCCTTAGTTACTTCTATATGTATACAGGTAATATCAGCTTTCTGCCAGTGAAATTCCCATCAAAATTAGTCCAGCCTTTTCGGAGATTAGCCGGAACAAGCAGACCGACAACAATTTAAAAAAATGATTTTTTTGTTATAAGTACCGTGTACATTCATATGCATTTAGTAAAAAGCTGATATTTTGACATTACAAACAGACACTTAAATTGTTTTTAGGTATTTGTATGTATTGATAATAAACCATCCAATCAATATGCAACTAATTACCGGTAAATCAGAATATTTTCAGGTTTGTAACTATTAGCCTGCATAGCTCAATGCTGGGCTAAGGCCTGTTCCCATTCCAGCTTTGTCCTTAGCCGAAAATTTTCTGATTTCACAACGATTTATATGGTGTAAAGTGGGCATAACCATTTACTCTATACCTACTCCATTTATTATAACATTAGACAAATAACTGTCCTCACCCTCTCGTTATTTCGATGTAAACCTTTAATAAGCTCTGTTATTTCATGATAAATACAAAGCACTGTAATCTATTTACAAAAAAAATCAATCTGCCTAGCCTTTTCCCAACTATGTTGGGGTCGGCTTCCAGTCTAACCGGATGCAGCTGAATACCAGTATTTTACATGGAGCGACTGCCTATCTGACCTCCACAACCCAGTAACTGGGTAATACCATACCCCTTGGTAAGACTGGCTGTCAGACTTTTGGGCTTCTGACGACCCGTAATGACTGTCAAAGATCCACGAATGACAGCCGGGACCAACGGCTTAACGTGCTTTCCGAGGCACGGAGGAGTCTCGGTATGTAAAGATGGTCACCCATCCACGGACCAACCCCGGCAAGCGTAGCTTAACCTGACGGATCAACCCGTGCGGCTGTTATTACTTACCAAATAATCTATTTACCATTTACATTAAAAAAATAACTCTAAAGTGCAGTAATTTCAACAATATTACACAATAACTGTCGTTATTTAGCCGTTATTTGTCTAATGCAAATGGTATGGTAATGGTATGGTATGCAGTATGTAAATGGAGTATAAGTTAAGGTCAAAGTGAGAAAATAAACGGTATTTCGGAAAAATAAACAGTATTTTTTCATATTTTTAATACCTATATGGGTACATAATTCATTACCTACTGCTTCTCGTTCTACTCACCAATTTCGCACCAATTTTGAAAGCTTCCCAAACCTTACCAAATAAATGAGGAGCAATTTGTTTATTAAACGTAATGAAGTTCTATTCGAAGTATTCCCGTTTGAGCAATACCTTTGGTGCTCAATGCATAGTGCCTCAATGCCTGGTGCGCATCCCTGGTGCGTAGAGTGCGTGGCAGCATCCTGAGCATGATCGCTAGTTGGCTGGATTGTGCTTACATCGGTCATTGCTGCGCCATTTGTCATGGAGTGGCGTAGTAGTGATTGTTGAGTTTACTTTCCAGTTGAGTTTACTTTCTTGTATATGTTTTGTTGTTTGTAGTTTTAAGTATTACTAACACTAGTCTATAAGAACATTTTTACTAACAAAATGGACTCCATGGTCTGAAATAAAGATTTTTTTATTTTTTATTATAGGTGCTCAAACGGAAAAATACTCCCTCTATTCCGGTCGTCCACCACTGTATAAACGATTCTCTACATACCTAGTAGGTGAAACTTTTTATTTAAATATAACTCTGGATATTAATGAAAACAGGATATTCATATACGTACCTGCTTTATTTTTGTTGAACAGTATACAGTATTTTAGAGTGAAAAATAGTATAATACTGTCTTTAATTATGTTTTAGAAAAAGGGAAAAGCCGCGGGTAACAGCTAGTAAGAAATAAACGTGTATAATGGTACTTTCATAGGTAGTACCTAGTACCTACCTATAACTAAATTTACCTAGAGTACCTTAATTTAAATACCTATACTCCATTTACTATAGCATTAGACAAATAATGGCTAAATAACGATAGTTATTGTGTAATATTGTTGAAATTACTGCACTTTAGAGTTATTTTTTTAATGTAAATGGTGAATAGATTACAGTGCTTTGTACTTATCGTGAAATAACGGAGTTTATTAAACGTTTACATCGAAATAACGAAAGGGTGAGAACAGTTATTTGTCTAATGTAAATAAATGGAGTAGGTATAGTATTGCAAAGTTTTCCGAATAAAATAGATAGGTCTGAAAAACGCAGGATATTATTTGTTACTTTAAATTAAAGGAAATTTCTCAAACGACATCAAAAGGAAGCTATTTGACTCAAATATATTACCAACTCTTCTATACGGATGTCAAATTAGGCTACAACAGCTGCCATGAAAATAAAATCAAAGAGATGCAGAAAGAAGCATGCTTGGCCTTAAAATAAGCGACCGCATAAAGAGCAGCGACATCAGAGCGAAGACCAAAGTCACTGATGCTTTGTATATGGCCGAGAAACTGAAGTGGAATTAGGCAGGCCACATCGCGAGGACCACAGACAACAGGTGGAGCGAGCGCGTCCTGCACTGGTATCCACTAAACGGAAACAAACCATTGCAATGATGGTGAGACGATATCGTCGCGTTGGCCTCGCCGCCTCCTATAAAGGGGTAACCTATTGAGGGGTCATCCATCTCTGGATGAAGGCCTCCTACATCTGTTCCCATCTGTACCTATCTATCCGTTCGTGTCCACTACGACCCCTCTCTTGTCCCTATAGAGTGGACCAGAACGGCCCAAGGTAGATAGGTAGGATAAAATAACTTAAACTTATAGGTACAGATGGGAACAGATGTAGGAGGCCTTCATCCAGAGATGGATGACCCCTTAATAGGGTAAGTTATTTAAAAAATATACAATTGTAAATTATAGGGAATAAAGGCTATTTTTATTTTTATTTTATTTAACTTAACAGTATAAGTAGCTTGTCTACTCTATAAAATTCACATACGAAAATTACCTATGTAAATATTGGGTAGCTATAAAATATGGCACTGAAACTTAATATCTACTAACAAGAATTACCTACCATACAAATTTTACAGCACCAGTTGGTATAATTCAACAATTTGGCTGCTTCATCCACTAAAGCCCAGAGTTTATTCAAATAATTCCTATAGAATACAGCAGTTTCCTTCCATACCGCCATAATCGTACTTTAACACTGCGATTCTACTAAACGAGGAACTAAACCACACGCTCCGCCTATTTCATGATGGTGGTACTTCTACCTCCTTAACATCCCATACAAACTGTCACTACTAACAGACATCTGTTTATCTCCCACCGAACGAGATATCTACATATAACACTACACGCAACAAAAAGAGATGACAGCTATCGTGCGAGAGAGATAACTATATTTCAAGGTGCACGCCGCAGCGGCAAGGTAACATCTTTAACAGAAACTAAATAAGAATCATTTGCATTGCAAGTGCAACCTTATCACTTTAGTGAGAGGGTTGTATTTAGTTCGCGCGAATGCACGGACTGTATCACTCGAATGGAGGCCGGCGTGAAGAGTAGAGGTATAGTCCGGGTGCATAAATAAGACAGGGATGGAGAATATAATGGAATTCACTGGCCATGTTGCAATAAAGTTTTATCCAAAAACTCAGTTATGTAGTTTGTAACGCGCTTAAAAGATGGCGCTACGCAAGTTTTTAAAACTGATTTAGTGGTAATAAAAAAATATTATTATTATGTACTGCGGTAAGCATTCAAATATTTTGTATTTACGTAGATTTTAACAAGAAAAGGAAAAAAGCTTACTAAAACATGCTCAAACATAAGAAAAATAAATCAATGTCTACGCTATTTTCATGAAAACTAACAAACAAAAACTAAAAGAAATGCTACAATTGTTTTTTTTAAGCATTATAGGCTGTTGATCGCTTTTCATTGAATGCCTGCTTTTTCTTTCAATAGAATCTTTCTAAGTAGGTATGTATTACCTATATAGTATTTAGCACTTTTATATAAAATAGAAATGGACTATGATAACGTAAAAATCATATTAAATGCTTAAAAGTGAAAGTTTAACTCATAAATGCTTGGAAAATACGTCACACTTCCGGGGAAATATATTTTACGATAAAATAGAATTTTCCTGTGATTTTATGTATTAAAACTGCTCTAAAATACAATAATCCGCTGATAAATCGACAGATACAGTTATTTCGGCATAGAATTACTTAAAAATAAGTCATCTTTTGTCACAAATCACGTGTTTATCAGAAAAACCGGCTGAATTCTTCACACAGAAGCATTTAAAACATAGCATGCTGTCGTAACAAAGCGACATCTACCACAAATAATTTTTTGAACACTCGTAGAGCGACGTTCCGCGTAAAATATTCAAATTCAGTACTCACAAATTGTTTTTGTGCGTTGTGCAAACGTCAAAGTTGGTGATATCACATCACGCGAGCGCGCCGCGACGACGCGCGTTCACGTCCGCGCCACTACACCGACGACCAACGAAATAACCTTGTTTTTACACGAAAAACCCGAGTATTCACACAAAAAACACCTTCATATTTCGGTAAAAGTACGGAGCGAGCCGAGATGTGTCGTCCGTGGCCGCGTTCGCATCTAAACGGCCCGAGTTTTATGTTAGATTACAGACGTAACTTTTATAGATCCTCGGTGCTATATAACGCGGTGGGCGGGTTCAGGGGAGTGTGGCCCTTACGTGGTGAGAGGAGAGGCTATAATGGCGTGTGGTGGTCGTTGCACGGGTGTCATTAAATGTCGCGCGACGAGGGGCGAGGGGGGTGGAGGTGTGCGAGTAAAGTTTTGGGTATTGATTGAATATGAGACGGATTAGTGGCTAATGATCAACAATTGGGTGATGGGCGCCTTAATTGGCGCTGTGTTTGTATGGGGTGTAACTACTATACCACGTACTACTTTTTCCCCTGCCTATATACGCTACGATACTACAAAGTTGCATACCTATTTATAAAGTAGGTATCTAGCGAAGAGCTCATAAAATACTAGAATGAATGGCTTGAATGAATTAAATACCTACATGGAAGGACATCACTTTTGTTTTCAAAATAATCCCACACGCTTTTAGCGTACATTTGTGAATTAATTTTATTTCAAATAAAACTATTTTGAAGTCCAATAAGATATAACATTTAGTTAGTGACCTATCTACCCACTTATTTCATGACCAAGATAAGGATTTAACAACCTGCCTTATCTACAAATATTTCTAGTTTAGATGCACACATTCTCTTCTTGAAAATCACAGTAAAGTCAAAGTCAATTTATATCAAAGAGGCATTTATAAGACACCTTTGAACGACAAAATTTTCAAAAAATTGATTTGTTCTATATAGTTGCCCCTTCCAAAAGGTAGTTACGTATGGAGAAGAATGAGCAAGAAACTCCATACTTACTCTGTTAAAATATTAACAATATTTTGTATACATAAATTTATACAGTTACATGTGAAGACGATGTACCTAAAATAAAATTACTATACCACAATAGGTAAAAATAATGTAAAGAATGAATAGAGAAATAATGACAGATAAATTAATTATTAGTGTGTAATAATACTGGCATTATTAAAATGACTAATATTTCAACAGTATATTAACGTTTCTTAAATACAAAACTTGTTTATAGTAAACAAGTTGTTTGTACTACAAACAAAACACACTAACAACTTTAGGTATAAATACACATACCTACTCTGCATAGAGTCTCGTAGAGTATTTAATTGAAACACGCGTAGTAAATATGACACAAGAGGTTAAGTCACGATGTTATCTCTACGCGAATAGGTATAATAGATGTAGAGATACGCCTACTAGGTAGAGACATTCTCGGAATGCGACATTGTCCCAGTATGCTCTTGATAGAGTCCACTCACGATACGAAGGATGGTAGGGTCGCCATGAAAAATGTCACCGGATTTGGGATAGGAGTAGGAATGTTTTTTAAGAGAACTGATGTTTCTAAAATTTGATTTGATGGGAAGTTATATGGCAATACAAATAAGCAAAAATGATATGCATAATAAGCTATAATAATTTAATTTGAAATCTGTATTTTTTTTATTCGGTCCAATATTTTAATTTATTTTATTTGATTATTAAGTCTATGTCATGTATTATGTACCGTATTATTGTAATTTATAATTAATCTGAAAAAAAAAAATTATTTTTTATTTGGGGTATAATAATTTTGTAATGTTATTTTAATAATTATTTAATTCTATTAACAATATAATAAATATTTTCACACCTTATTAGGTACCTACTGATATATTTAGCAAATTTACCTGTATTAAGCAAATCGACACCTCCCACGCAAATTCACCGAATTTCTATACCGCTAATAGTCTTATCATATTATTATAAAAAAGAACGATAAAATCATAAAACAAAAAAAAAAAGATGATCAACAGAAAGATGACGTTCAAAATCTCTCTCCTGAAAAATCACAAATATAAACATTCGACCTTATGCGCGGGAGGTGTCGAAATAAATAATTTGATTTGATTTGATTTTCTCTCAAAACTGTGTAGGAAACCATCGCGAGATGACTTAGAACTAAGAAAAACGTTCTAAGACATGTGACATCTACTAACCCGCGCTGGGCCCACGTGGTGGATTACGGTCCACTCCCTCTCACAGAGAGAAGACCTGTGTCCCAGCAGTGGGAAAATTATAGGCTTATTATGCTATTATCTATTCATTAAAAAAAAATGCTTCAGTACAATTACAGCCTCTGTTTGGTAAGAAAATATGTCAGCAGGAAAAGCACACTAGCACTTAGGTAGTTATATTTCTGTCCGTCTATTTAAGTTACTTTGAGTTTTTTAACGGTTTGAAACCTGTTTTTTTTTTTTTGTAAACCTTGGAGGCTATCAAAGTCAAAGTCAAAGCATTTATTTCAAATAGGCACATAAATGGCACTTTTGACCGTCAAAATTCACACGGAAATAAAATTGATTCTAGTTGCCCCTTCCAAAAGGTAGTTTCGCATGGAGAAGAATGGGCAAGAAACTCCACCGTTACTCTTTTAAACTGCTCAATAAATTAAGGCCAGGGCATAAACTTATAAACTAGGCGACTACACGCTAAGGACGCCACGCCCTGTGGGGTACGGACCTCGGATTAAGGCCCAGATACATGCCAGTGACCTTAAGTGGTTAGCTTGCGTGTTCTGTACTGAGCTCACGCAACGCATCGTACGGCCAGACAGTAATAGGACTCGCCCATCCAGGAGCGCTGTCCCAAATAAAACGCATTATTGATTTATTATAAGTAAAACAAATGGTATTTTAATAAAACACGTATAGGTACTAAAAGATCAATAATTAAATTATCTTTAAAAAGGTGAAGGTTTCAGAAAAATACGCTTGATAGATTTTGCGTGATTCTCAGTTTTTATCCGCGTTAGACATAACTTTAAAAATTAATTTCATTATATACACATAATCCGAAATATTCACATTTTAAGTTTTTAAGAAAATAGATAGATAGAATACTCTTTATTATGTACACCATAAAAATTACAGATATAAATGTAGAACTGTTACATAGGGT
This sequence comes from Dryobota labecula, assembly GCA_947523025.1. NCBI lineage: Eukaryota > Metazoa > Arthropoda > Insecta > Lepidoptera > Noctuidae > Dryobota > Dryobota labecula. Next base: position 16,148,319 of record OX383293.1, on the reverse strand, counting down.
TAATGTTACAATGGGCGGTCTTATCGCTAAAAGCGATCTTTTACAGACAACCTTTGGATGGATCAAAAAGTAGTAGGAGAGACAATACTGCAGGTAGTCAGTGGTGTACCACTTACATATATAAAATGTTCTAATTTAACATATATTTTTTCCAAATCAGTAACACTACTGGTTTAGACGTGATCTTCAGTATAAAATCATTAAAAGTCAATCATCATCACCTTAAGGCATCACTGAGGGAGGACAGCAAGGGGCAGGTTAGGTTGCATTAAGTTTGAAACCCTTAGGACACTAGGGGAGCAAATAGTAATAGGAAACTATTCAAATAATTACAAATACTAAGGCATTAGATCCTTGTGTTATATTGCACACATCTACATACCTACTTAATAAGGTTACTTTTGAGTAAAGCAAATCACTGTTGAATTTCCCTATACCTATCATGCAAGTCCAGGCAGGTACCGTGTGGTGCCGGACATAAAGAATAGCACTACTCCATTTTCTCCCGTGGGTGTCGTAAAAGGCAACTAATGGACTTACTAGAGATAGGCAGAAGCGTTCTCAACGCATTTTTTTTTTTTTTTTTTTTTTTTTTTTTTTTTTTTTTTTTTTTTTTTTTTTTTTTTTTTTTTTTGCGATCGCCAACCCGCCTGCCAAGCGTGGCGATTATGGCAACCCCCCCCAATTGGGGGAGGCTTATGTCCAGCAGTGGACGTCTTTCGGCTGAAATGATGAATGATGATCATGCAAGTCTACAAGCTTTGCTTTTAAAAAATCTCAGTTTATCATCCATTTACCTAAACATCCTATAAGCTGTCGTTTTAGATTTAGGTATTCAGTTAAAAGTATGTAGTACCTACGAGTACCTAATATTATAATTATAACATTATTTCAGAAAAAAAGATAAAAAAATTTGGTTTATTTGTCACTGAAACACGTGTACGTATTTAAAAAAAAAATATGCACAACACTTATCTAATTTGTGTTTGTGTGTGCCATTTTAACTACCTATAAGAATGATAATGGTGCCGATTCCCTTGTTTACAAACTAAACTAAATTTAAGCTCATTGACTCTTTTTCTTTCTATTAATCCTGTCCTATTATAAGTGCTGTCAAATTAATCAGCACCTGTCACTACTCCATACAAGTTTAGACGTGATTAAAAACATGTCGACTAAAATTACGTCAATTTACGTCAAGCGCTGATTAATTTGACAGGGCTAGACTAAAACTTATCTTCTTTCCTTTTCTTAATGAAATAGAAAGAAAAAGGTGCACTGAACTTAAATTTAGTTTAGTTTGTGGACAAGGGCATCGGCACCATTATCACCCTAATATCTAGTTAGAATGTCTACTATCTCCAAGATCGCATGGTCACACTACATCCCTGGTGAGACAAGAGATGGAATTTATCTCTATACTTAGATGTCGTACGTTACCATGACTGTATGGACATACATAGTTCTTTTAGAACTTGTGACACAAGCTTTACTTAGGAATTTGTAACACATTGTTCGTCTATGGTAACCTTGTGTTTTTTCTAGGCACGTGGATAATTATTGTAGAAAACCCAGGGGCGTTTTTGGTATAGAATTTTTAGCGCAGAATGTCTAAGAAATGTATAAAATTACGAATTATTTAATAAGATAGGATTGCATACATTCATCATGATTGTTTTGGATGATAAAATTATTATCACAACTGTCATCAACCCTGATTTCCTACAGGTTTAATTTTCAATACAATGAAAATAGATATACTAAAATCTAAAGTCAAAAGTCACACACGAAGTCAAAAGAAAATCTTGCAAACAATACAAAAATAAAAGTAGGTACCTATTCCTTATTCGATAAGTATTAAAAAAAAAAAAAAAACAAATGTTATAATAACTTACACAAAACGAATGCACCTTAAACTCACTCACAATCCTACCCACCGACTTTCCCTCTCTCCACCTACACACTCACACAAACTCACCCTTACAAGCCAATTACAAAAAAAGGAACCATCGTCTGGCAACACTTTCAAACGTACTCACACGTAGGTACACATCGACACGTCTCCGTGTATCAGATCGATCGCAACCTCGAGCACAATCAACCTGACACTATTTGTATTCGCAGCACACGCCTCCTCCTGCACTAGCGGACAGGAAAATGGCACGTCTTTGAGATTTATTTAAGTAGGTAGATGATAATGTTTTAATAGGAAAATGCCTTGTAGCATTTAATTATATAATTCGAGGAGCTCGTGGCTAAGTAATAACCAGTCGCATGGGTCGATCCATCAGGTAAAGCTATGCTTGTCGGGGTTGGTCGTGCCTCGGAAAGTACGTGAAACCGTTGATCCCTACTGTCATTCGTGAATCTTTGACAGTCGTTACGGGTCGTCAGAAGCCCGAGAGTCTGACAACCAGTCTTACAAAGGGGTATAGTATTTCCCAGTTACTGGGTTGTGTAGGTCGGATAGGCAGTCGGTCCATGTAAAATACTGGTATTCAGCTTTATCCGGTTAGAATGGAAGCCGACCTCAACATAGTTGGGAAAAGGCTGCGCAGATTTATTTGGCATTTTATAATTAATTATACTCGTAGGTTTGTTAGAGACACTTGTAAGTCTTTTGATTAATGTTAGAAATCACACTGCGAACTGAGGTACACAAATTTTGGTAGACTAATGATTTCATTTAGGTAAGTAAATCAGTTATAATATTTTCTGATTAGTTAGTGGTTTATGTACAATACACGAGATGTTGAGAGGCGCCGCTGCCGCGCGCACTTTGCACGCTAAACCTTATTGCTAGTGGGACCGACCTATTCTTATGTACATATCTACTCTGAGTGAATTCACAAGAAATGCATTGTTTATAATAAGTTATAGGTGTAATATTAATTAACAATGATTTTATTTAGGCGCATTTATCGCATTGGGTGAACCTGTAATGATAGATGTAAGATAGAGAATAAATAAATAAATGATTACCCTACCTACTATAATGTCTGAATTATTCATAAATTTAGATATGTGTAGATAACCATAAATTTAATGATCTCATTGCTCATTAGACATAACTCTGTATAATTTATCTATATTACTTAGGTACATATCTAATAACTTGTGTAAGTACCTAATATATATAAATTATACAGATATAATTTGTAATTCCACTCTCATAATTTATTTATCAAAACTTTATGCACGAGTAAAAAAAAACTGTACAAAGACGGACTTAATGGCTGAGGCATTTTCTACCAGTCAACCTTACACAGTAACTTATGACACTTCATTACGTTATCACATCTATACCTAAGTCAAAGTAAACAATATTAAACATTATCATTCATTACTCATTAGACATCATTCTGTATAATTTATTTATATTACTTAGGTACATAATAGCTTGTGTAAGTACCTAATTATAAATTATACAGATATAATTTATAATTCCACTCTCATATTACCTTATGTCACTTCATTATGTTATCACATCTATTGGGTGTATCTATTCAAACATGAAATATTTTAAGAGAGACCTACACCTACAGGTGGTAAAGAAGCCATAGAAACTTTTTTTTTCTTTTAAATTGAGTAAATTATTTAAAAATATTAAATAATTTAAAATTACTTGATATGATGATTAATTAACAAAGTTCACCGCACTCGTGCCGCTACCGTCGCTGCGTCCGAGCGGGTCATTCATAGAATAAGTAAAATTTTGGAAAATGCAACACCTTAGCAAAATGTCTCAAGCAATTTCAAAATTATAATAATTATGTAAAAATATAAAACACTTAGGTAAACTTTTTTTTCGCTGCTATGGCTTTTTTACCACCTATAGATGTTCCTCTTAAAATATTTCGTGTATGAATAGATACACCTTATATAAGTCAAAGTAAAAAATATGAAACATTATCATTAACCGTTGCAACTTATAATATGTAGGAATTAGATAGTTAAAAAAATATATATATATATATATATATAATTGGCTCCTGAAAATTATATTATTAAAGTTGTAAAGAATGACTAAATCTTTTTCTCCTTGAGCAACTTATTTTCACAATATTTCAATGAACATTTCTGAATTTCAGCATGTAGGTACGCAAGGCTACAAATCAAGCTATACATTTCCATTATAAGCTGACCTCTCATTGTACGGAAATCCTCTATAATGCAAATAAAAATAAAAAAATATTTAAAAGTAAGTTAAAAAAATATTATTTGGATATGCGTGATTAAGTATTATTGTTTAGAGACTCACTGACCCCACAGTCAAACCATTGCAATGGTTTTGTGGGGCTAAGTTTATAAGTTAGGTACTTACCATGTTAAATAAATAAATAAATAAAATGCGAGATCAGCTTAAACTGGGAAGGTATAGCTTGATTTGTAGCCGTGTGTACAAAAAACGCTCTGAAGTAAAACTTCAATTAATACGTCCGCCACTTCACAATAAATGCTCGGCCGGTTGTATCCTGCAAATTCGGCAAAGTGTACCTACGTACGTCATCTCACATACAGCATACATGCCTACATGTAGTTATGTGCTACCTGCCGTCCGTCTGCCTACGACTTCTGAATAACAAACTGTTTTTAAAGGGACGCCTTTATTCGCACGTTTTAAAGGACGGATGTGTTTGTACCTACCTACTCGTTTTTATGGACGTCTGATATAAAGGGTATGATTAGTTTAGATTTTATTAGTATGTAACTTTCAGCATATCTACTGAATTTCAGTTTGTACCTATACATAAGAATGAAAATCTCATAATTGAAATTTGAAAAAAAATTATGCTACAACGTTTTTTTGTCAGGGTATTAATTTTACCTTTATAAAATACTCATTCAAAAAAAACTGCTCGCCCGGAATGAGAAGTCCATACAATTGTTTTTTTTTTTAATAATTAACCATATTCATTCAGAATTTTGCTTGAATCCGTGAAATAAAATAGCTAACGCATAAAGAAGTAAAATTTTAATAATAAGAAAATATAGACTACAATTAAATAAAAGTAACAAAGTTTTTAATTATCTCAATAATAACATAATTATGGTAAGATAAAAAAAAATTGGTAGTCATACAGCGTGTTACGGAAAGGGTATATCCATACAAACGGGGTGAAGAGTGTATCTGGTTCAGAATCTCTGTACAAAATTTCAGTTCAAAAGCACTAATTAGAAAATGCTTAATATTTTTTTTATTTCGATAGTTTATTTAATTTAAATCATAACAAACGTGTTACCGCCGTTTCTTTGTGTGTAGTTTATTGACACCGATCAGCTGACTTGGTCTAGTGATGTGTAGAATTCAATTCGAAACATTTGATTTTTAGTTAAATGTTTCTTAACTTTTTAATTATGTAGGTATAGGTATTAAAAAATATTGCCCTGTAGTTTGTTGTCACCAAAACAATCCGTGCCTTTGATATGTATATACCCTTTCCGTAACACGCTGTATAGACTCCAAACAGAAGTAAAAACTCAAAACTATGGAATAGCTGACAGTCTGATGCTACACGTCACGAGCATGTCGTGTATTTCAGTGACGCGAACCCATAATTTTTTCCCCTACCAAAAACCGCTCAACGCGGCTAAAGAAGTTTTCACTTCAAAAAAGATTTTTAGTTCTCCATTCTCCAAACACTGAATGTCTATATAGCAAGAAAAAAGTTTGAAGCATACCTAATACAAAAAACACTAACTAATTAAATATTCCTCAACGATCTCTCAACACAATATGCTCATCACTGCCATTATCATTTCATTACAATTCATCGGTCCAACTCGGGAGTGGAAAACTCAACCCTTTGGCAAAACAAAAGAGGAAATTTCCTGCCACAGAGCTCAGAGAGAGCTATTAAAGGGTCTTAAGACTAGTCCGGGTTTAGTTCCCTCCGAGGTATTGCCAAAAACAAAGAGGTTTGCAGACGGGCGCCGGGGGTGTGCGGGGTGCACCCCAGCCCGGGCGGGAGGGGGAGCTGAAGTTAAGGGGTAGGTGCGATGGGGGTAGCCTCCGCGGCTGTAACAGTTTTACGATCGGATATGCGGAGTGCTCATGCGCGTTGCAGCCTCAGCTCGTATTTGCATCAGATTATCGACGGATGTCCAGTCCATGGGAATTTATTAGGTAGGTAGGTATGTAGTTGATGGATTCCAACATAATTAGCCGGTTAATAAACGCACAGGTAGGAATAACCAACTAATATACTAATACTAATATACTATTTAAGGTACAAATTGAGTAAAATATTTTATTATTATAAGTAATACTTAGACATAGCGTCAGAGGTTGCAAAAACAAGGTAAAGAACCATCCAAAGACAAAATTAAGTCTTCACTGAACAGCAAAGCATTACTTATTCTAATAATAACAACGCATACAATTTAGAAAATTAATACGGTCTACCGGCTTCAAACCTTCAAGTTCAAAATACACAATTTTAATTGGTCCTAAGCCAAAAGCAGTAAATCAGTAACGTAACAACAACATATAAAAATGACGCGACGCCGACGCAGCGGTCAACGACATCGCCTGGGAGTACAACTGACTCTTCGATGCTATACAACTATTAGATTCTTGTATAGTCAACAAAAGAGATTGGTAGGTATACAGGCAGGAATCTTACAAAGGCACAAAACAACCCCAATTTTTTTAAGACAGAATATTGAAGAGGTCAGGTGTGTAGTACCCGCAACTCATGTGTGTATGACCAGATGTATGAACGCAAACGAAACAAAAGGTGTAAGGGTCGTAGCAGATGGCGTTTTTTAGTTTCTGCCGGGTAGGCAAAAGCTCATGGGGAAAAAGGCGTTACTTTATGTATAGTTGAATATAGAAAAATAAAATAAAAAACTAGCGCAAGACTTCAGTATTACAGTGCTTTTCAGGTTGATCATTTCCGTAGAATCTGGTTTGATTACAGGAGTTACAGTGGCTAGGATAAGTTTCTCGGTCCCAATAATAACTTTTCTCAATGCTTGAGTCGAGTGACCAAACCATTTTTTACTTACACTTCTGAGTAAGGATCTTATGTTAAAAGATAATAATTATTTATTAAGCTACACTATAAATTAAAATCCAGTCTTACCAAGAGGTACTTATCGTGTTACCCAGTACCTGCGTCGTGGAGGTCAGATAAGCAGTTGCTCCATGTCAAATATTGATATTCAGCTGCATCCGGTTAGACTGGAAGCCAACCCCAACATACGTAGTTGGAAAAAGGCAGGTACATGATGATGACAAAAAAAAATGCCGTGTAAGTTCATGTATCTAACGATTGTAATCATTAAAAGTAATACCTACTAGAATGTTGCTTATGAAGTGCCAGGATCTTTATTTCTTGCCTGTATAGCAATCTGTTTTGTTGATTGTACAACGTAACAAATGAAATAGATACCGAGTACTTACGAGCTATCTTGATGCTGTAGTTGTAACTTTATACTACTAGGATTAGGTTTCAGTTACGAAGTTTGACGGATTTAATTAATGTGGATTTGGTGAAATGTAAGTACAAAATGTTTGACAGTAGCTATAGATGTTTCTTAATTTGGAGAAACCGTTGTTCCTTGGAACGTTTTATCTAAAAATATCTATACAGGGCGTCCCACGACTTTTCCACTTGGAGGGAAAGTACCTTAAACACTGTGAATAGAAAAATTTACTGAATGAAGACTTCATTTTTATTTTAAAAACAATACAAACTGCATTCAAAGAATTTTAAATAATTGCCTGTCTGAACCGGGAATAAAACCGGCTAAATGTGAAAAAAAAAAAACTGTAATTTTACTGTATGTACCTACCAATCGAAAGGCTCAATCATATATATTTATTTCTTCTAAATAATATAGCATCTAAAATAAAAGGAAGACCATGAAATTTTACATGTCCGAATTGAATAAAATATTAAATAAACGCAAAATTATGTTAGAATCGGTTCAATAATCAAACTTTCCTTTCCATGATTTTATCTACTGATAACCTCCACGATATAGCTATGTATATACCTACCAATACATAAACACACTTGAACTATTGATGAGGGTCAACGAACTGGACATCCATAACTATTATTTGATTACATCTGTCTATATATTACAATTTATTCAATTGCATTGGACGGGAGAGCGTCCCATTTCAATTGTTCTATTACTGAAGGCGACAATATTAATTAAAGGTTCAGAAGGGTAGCAGTTAATTATTGTTTTAACAATGTGGAAGTGACAATGAGTTAAAAAGGAGCTGATTTTAATAAACTTGTTGATATTGTTAAGTTCTTGCGTGGTATGATTTGCGGCATGAACTATGACTATTTTTGTTTTAGTTAACCTACACTATCCTTCTGCGGAGGCCTCCCCTAAATCCTTCCAGGCATCCTTTTCTAGAGCCACCTCGGTCCAACCCTTGCAGTACCTACGCGTCTGGGTCGTCTCGCCATCCCTTCCTAGGTCATTACTATGGCTATCACCATCATTTCAGCCGAAAGACGTCCACTGCTGGACATAGGCCTCCCCCAAGCACCGCCACTTCGACCGGTTCTGTGCTTCCCGCATCCAGCGAATTCCTGCGGTTTTCATAAGGTCATCGGTCCACCTTGTGGGAGGCCTTCCAACGCTACTTCTTCCGGTACGCGGTCGCCACTCCAGAACCTTTCGGCTCCAACGGCCATCTGTTCTGCGCGCAATGTGCCCTGCCCATTGCCACTTAAGTTTGGCAATTCTTCGAGCTATGTCGGTTACCTTGGTTTCATTTCTGATTCGATCACATAGGGAAACTCCAAGCATAGCCCTCTCCATTGCCCTTTGGGTGACTTTTAGCCTTCTAATAACGCCCATTGTGAGCGATCACGTTTCAGTGCCATATATCATCACTGGCAACACGCACTGGTCAAAGACTTTCGTCTTGAGACACTGCGGTATGTGGGACGAGGAGAGATTGCGTAGCTTCCCGAACGCTGCCCAGCCGAGACGGATTCGATTATGGCTATGCCTCATTATATTTATTTCTTCTAATAGCTGGAACTGGTGGAAGCAGAGCTCAACCCTTCTCTATGAATAAAATCTTCAACAGTCAAAAATGCAATAATATCTTCTCTAAAAGGCCTGATTTTTAACCGACTTCAAAAAAGGAGGAGGTTTCTCAATTCGATCGTATATTTTTTTTTAATGTTTGTTCGCGGATAACTTCGTTGTTTATGAACCGATTTTGACAAATCTTTTTTTGTTAACTTTAGTAGAAATAAACCGGCCAAGTGCATGTCGGACCACGCAGACTTCAGGGTTCTGTAGTTGCAATGAATTTATCCCAAGAACAAACTTAACACTGTAGTTGCAAACTTAAGTTGGTCGACTATTACTCGGTAACTTGTGACGCCTACTTAGCTGTGATAGATTTCCTTTCAACTTCGTTATATGTATACTATACTACTGTGATTTTTTTCACATATCCAAATACAATCATTTAGCTGGCGGGGGGAGGGGGGGCGTAACAAAAATGAGCACTTTAGGGGTTTATTCATAAACGCTGCTTAAAGTTAAGTAATGATTAGCGACTGTTTAGCCATACATTTTTGACGTTTGAACGTCACTTAACTTTAAGCAACGTTTATGAATAAACCCCTTAAAGCTTAATAATGCGAAAACGGACCCCTTGGTCGAAAAATGATTTAAAACTCGCGATACTTTTTAACGGCCTATCCAATGATACCCCACAACATGGTATGGACGAGAAAAAAAAAATATCATACCCACTTTACATATAGGTAGGTAGGTACCCTAAAAAAAAATTCAAAATATTAACTACTTTGTCAGCGTGATTAATATGTATACCTATACCAAATTACGAATTATTCTATCCCAAAAACTAATACCACTGGTATTTAATTAATACCACTGATATTTTTTTCAAGAAATGTGTTGAAACAAAAATCAGTGGTATTCGTTTTCGGTATTAGAACGGAATAAATCCAAATTACAGCTTTCTAGTACTAAAAGTCTCTGAGCTAAGCCGCGGACAGACAGACAGACAGACAGACGGACGTGGCGAAACTATAAGGTTTCCTTGTTTACTACGGAACCTAAAAAGGACATTTAAGACATTTAAGAACTTTGATAAAAAAACAAAGTTAACAACAACAAAATAAACATGAAATAAAATACCTCAACAAGACATCTGCACTTAAGTACTTACATACAATATCCTACATAAAGGTTACTTACAAACAAGCCTATCTATATCTCCACCATATAAGATCAACAGGTAAGTAAAAAACAACATTGAGAAGCAACCGAGAATAAACAAGAATATATTCCGAATAAATGTGTTATAAGCATAAGAGAGGCTGGTTGGTATTCATAAAGGAAACTAAATTCGATCCGACGATACCGTGGCTCGGGTTTTATCCGACAATTTAAGAGACAGGGATGACATTGTCAGCGATACGGCAACAACGTTGCACCGTCCACTTGCCCACTTCTATATAGATTTTATGCTTCTGCTGATATCAAGGTATTTACATACAACTTTATATTTCGACGACGCTGCCCTTTAAAACACATTCCGAGTTTATTTTTTCCTTTTCTTTGCGCTGTTTAATTGAGAATCGCGTGTGTGTTTTTTATTTGTATTAAGTTTTATTTTAGCGCCTCATGCGATGGAAACGATACGTAATTGCCCACATATTTTTACATCTAATTAGTTTAAAACATTGTACGAGTAGCTTTGTTTCCATCAATTTTATATTTCCTTCACATTTATTTTTTATTTTTGTGAATAAGAGTAAAAGTGAGTAGTGAGTGGAATAAAGATTTCCTTGTTTTCAATACCTACAAATTACTGAACTATGATATGTTTTATGGTTAAATGTGCGACCTATACCTTTTATTTTTATACCTAAAAGAAATCAGACTTTGTAGTACCCATTTTGTATTAGTTTCAAATAAAAATATTTAATCAAGGAATAAATTCTTTGATATATTAATAATAATAACGTAGGAACGAAAAGAATCATTATTTTGCTATAAAACGAATAGCGACTTAACTTCTAGTAATTATTAGCTACTGATAATTATAAAATATGCTTAGTTCAGGCCCACACAACTTACTTAAGCGATGGATAAGCAACATTGTTGCTAAATATAGTGCTCATTAACATTACTTGGATTCCGTCATACGGAAACTAATATCATTTGTTATATAAATATCTAACTTCGCATATAGGTACGTAACACATTAACTTGGTTTATTTTAGTAAACTTCACATATTAAATATTATTTGTATGTTTTGTATATGTATCAATAAAAGTATATAAATTCTCGCAATCAAGAAGTTAGTATTTTAGATATTATTTTTGTACCCTATCACTATGTTTTTCTATTTAACCCAAAGGTTGACTGGTATAGAATGCCTTGTGGCATTAAGTCCGCCTATGTATGTACCACTATTGTAGGTACATGAAGTTTAAATAAATAAATAAATAAATAAATGTTATTCTTCTTTGTATATTTAACTATAACTTCAAACATTTGGTAAAGCGACATGTTAATTAAGATGATATTCTCACAAAAAAATATTATTATTATTAACTATTTTTTATTTCAATTCAAAATGTTACACAAGCTTTATAATCAGAATATTTAAACATACATAAATCTTGTGACACTCCTACTTATTTAAATGACAATGAATTTGATTATAAGTTAATTATGCCCGATTATGTAGGAGGGAATAAATTTATAACTTCATTAATTAATAACTCTAATAACTGACTGACTGACTTTAATATTCTTTGTAAAGAATTCTCATTTGATCCATTTACCACCAAAACCTATTCTGCGCGCACTCAGCTGAACGCTGACTTCTTTAGAAGTGCATAGTGCTTATTGTACCTTAAATATATTGTTAATCTTTTCTATCGTGCTTGTTAGTGATCCTAAGATCCTAAGATTTCTACTGCTTTTTCTGTTTTTACCCGTGAGAACCTGTAATTGGCTCTATGTTTCATATTTAATTGTTATCAATCTGTTATAGCTGTTGGTTCTCCTATAAATAAATAAATAAAACCAGCAGTTCTGGAAATATATTATTTTTCTAATACTGCCAGTTTCAGACGAGGATAATTCTTCAGGCAAATGTTATATTCGAAGTACCGATTTAATTCTTTGGATAGATACTAGGTAGAGTTTTCATAACAGCCACTTAATTGTTAAAAAATCAGTCATTAATATAAATGTGAATCAAAACTGGACCCATTACAGTACCCTGCGAAATTGTTTGTGTAATAATAGAAGCTAAGGTTTGTCTGCTGTTATAAAAATCATTAAGATAAATATTCTTTTAAAATTATGTAAGGTTTGGTTATCAAATTTTTTAGGTATCAAGCGTTGGTCAATTTTTTTGAACCACATAACACGATGTATGTACGTATGTAGGCCTTAGGATTTTTTTATTTCATTAATCTGTTAAACAATGCTTTAAGAATTAACTCTAAAACTTGTTTGACTTGTTCTTCTCAATCTTAAGTATGGCTATGATCTTATCAGCTCATAAGCATAGGTACTTATGCATAAGTAGGAAGTCAATAAAAAAAGCCAAACCGCATTTTTTATGAATACTTAATGACAAATATAAAATATTTGGCGTGTGTTGTATTATCGGTTGACGTTTAGGTGTCAGAACAAATAAATATTGGATAAGTATTAGATTAAGTGGTATGATTTACCTAGTCATTTGTAAATTCATTGATAAAAACCAGTTAGAAAATGCAGTTTAAACGCAACTAAGCAATTACCTTCCAGATAAGTACAAAATAGGTTGTTATGTTACACATAAAAAAGCTGTGAGAATAGAATTAATTTTTACCACTTCTGAAATCTCCTCATCCCGTTATACAACTTTGCTGCCACTTTTCAATTCCACAAACACTTCCAATTGACACAGAGTAACCACTGAACAGAGGTTGTATCACACATCCACAGATCAATATCAAACAGAGATCACACACAAACTTTGTTTTATTTAAATCACAAGGGACTTCTATCTTCAAAGAACGTCAAGAACATTTTGTTTGTGTTTTCAAAGTTAAAGGAGGCTAGAGACTGAAAGTTTGCCCATCTATAAATGATTTGCATGTAAATAGCCGCCCCTGCCGAGTGCCGAGCAAAGCTCCGAGACACACTTTCTAACTTGTTATATTTTTTTACGAGAACTGGGAATTCTAATTTACATAACACGGAAAAAATGGCGCGAATTTTATTGTTTTGACTGAAGTAAGACAGAAGCAGCAATTTTTTAATTTAAAAGGGTGATTGTTATTTTACAGAATAATTGTGTAAATATAACAACGGTACCTATTTACGTATTTCATTGATCGTGATTAGCAAGATCAACATTTTAAATAACTACAAAAATAATATAGTTTAGTCTCCTAAATGGCCAATAAAGTGGAATACTTTATCTTTTCTATAAATAATCTGACACCCAAGGGCTTAAAACGGATGTATACCTACATGCATAAGCTTGAAAATAACTCGACAAAAATCCCAAAGCTATCATCCACATTCCTAGCTCACTCAAGACACTCGTGCCCACATCTCCAAGGCAAATGTACGGACTGTGCCACTTAGGACGACAGCCCCGTATTATGTAAATGTGGTGAAACTACTTACAGATGGAGGCTGGACAGCGAACGTGATGACTGTTTAGTTCTATGATTGGATGAATTTGAGTAGGTTGGAAGACTTTGGAAATAGATCATTGTATTCATAGCTTGCTTATAAATTAAAGTGGTAATAAGTTTTTTATTATGGTTTTATTCAACCAATTCTGAACCATCACTTCTGAAGAGATTTTTTCATGTCATCAATCAATCAACTCGGCCTATCGCAGTCCAATGCTGGACATAGGCCTCTCCCAGTCTGCGCAACAACACCCTGTCCTCCGCCTTCCGCATCTAGTCCGACCCAGCAACCTTTTTAAGGTCGTTTTTGGGGTTCTGTAGTCAACAAGGAACCCTTATAGTTTCGCCATGTCCATCCGTCTGTCTGCCTGCGGCTTAGCTCAGAGACCCTTAGTACTAGAAAACTGTAATTTGGCATAGGTATACATATTAATCACGCCGACAAAATGGTAAAATAAAATCTTTAAATATTTTCTGTTTAGGGTACCGCCCCTGCACGTAAAGTGGACATGATATTTTCTTTTCTCTGCTATCCAATGGTGTAGGGTATCGTTGAATAAGTCGTATTGCGGATTTGTGCAAACCATTTTTCGATTCATTTTTCAGTTAAATTTCTAACAGAGTCAAGTGCCCCCTCCTTCTACCAGCTAAATGGTTTTTTTTTTTAATGTTAAGTTTGCAGTAGTATTTATATATAACGAAGTTAAAAGGAAAACTATCACTGCTAAGTAAGCTTTATAAGTTAAAGACCAACTCACATTTGCAGTTGGAATATATGGGAGAGCATGTGTTGAACTATAATGTTAAGTTTGTTCTTGGGATAAATTCATCCTAAATACCGAACCCATCATTGTGTGTGGTCCGACATGTACTTGGCCGGTTTTAATGTATGAGTAGGTAATCCCTTGGCAAAAAGGTAAGTAGGTTACTATATAGTAACCTAGAAGAAGAGTATAGTAACCTATAGGCCTAGTAGAAATATTATGCAGATAGTATCATAATGTATACATAATATATGTATACATTATGATACTATCTGCATAATATTTCTCGCCTTTAAAACCTTTTAGTACGTATATTTTCCCATCAACGCCTTTACATATTTATACCAGTTCCTTAATTGGTCCTTCGCCCGACTCTTAGCACCTGTACCTATAAAGAACTAAGCTTATTAACCAGTCACAGTACCGAGAGAAACCATTGGATTAAAAATATAAACTCCAAAATCTTTATCGAAACTTTTAAGATTATTATCGGTCTCGAAAGCTGGCGTTCGATGACATTTTTATGCAAATAAGCATCAATACACGGAAACGTCGACAATGACCCTTTCGAATCGTTTTAAAGAAATTGTTTTCAAACAGACTCCGGCGCATGTTGTTATGATAATTTTGTGAAAGTTGAGATGTGAAAAAGTATGAAAGGATGATTTGAAACAAACCCTTTGTGGAGATTTGCATAACAATAGGGGTTGACAAAGGTTGTGTTACAGTTGTAGAAAAATTGCATGACCGCTGCTTGCTTATTTTATGTATAAGTAGCGTATGACAGCTGTTTCCTAGTGGAAGTAATTAATTAGTTACTAAATTAATAAAACTAAGGACCAAACTGCAACGCAACCACGTGAAACAATTCATTCAACTAACTATAGGAAGTCATTCTTTGTGGGAAACTCAGCATAGATTAATTATTTGAACAGGGTAGGTATCTAAAATAGGTACCACAGACAATAACTAAATTAAACTATTCAGTCTGACTAGGCAGTAAGTTCAGGCACGTTATTAAATATTTATGTGGTTCAAGATTTAAGTCTTGGCATTCAACAACTGCATTAATTGCCAACATTCCAATCAGTTTGTTAGAATAATTTCCAATGAATTAATAACAACCATATTTTATTCATAAAGAGACGTGATCTTGCACTTTATTTAGTCACAGTAGGTAATTATGTTAACAATGCTGCAATGCAGTGGGTGCAAATTAGGCGCCCACATCGTGCCAATCGGCAATATTTAAATTTAAAACCACTAAGTATACGTAGGTATAGACATCTATGTACCGATATAAAAAATAAGAATACAAATTGAATTCAATTATCGTACATACATTTCGTTTATAGGTATGATTGTGTCAATTCAGCTATCAAACTGACTCATGCAGTCATAAAACTTAGGTATCTACACAATGGCAAGGTGACTGAACGCTATTCGTCGGCGTTATCAATCTCTATTGACAACACTTGACATAATGTAATGCAATGACGTACTGGAAACCGAATACAAACATAAAATACAACTAAAGGAGGTTATCTTGACTGGGAACCGGTCGGTAGTGGTCGCTGGTCGCAAGTACCTAAGCTCAGTGTTACTATGTTAAGCATGGAACTATGACGCGTCGAGGACGCTGAGGTACTTACACAGATATACACTAAGTAAGTATAGGTAAACCACTCACGTGTCGATGGTTGCCGTCGCATAGCAACAAGTCGCGTCGGAGTCACCGTCGCCTGCACATCGGAAGCACTGCACTATTGCACCAGACCACCAGTACCCTTCCGTCTTGCCACTATCACTCGCGTATCTACGCTCGCAAATGCGGACTGATTTTTTCTCGCATAACGGCCCATTAAACTTGTAGATTTCTATCTCACTCGAGAACACGATAGCATTAAGAGGCGAGACAAAGAAAGGTTGCGGTTTATGGGTTGTTGATAGAATTGGTATCCGCTCGGTAACGTACCGCCGCCGTGTTGCATATTTTTATAAGATGTAACCTTGTAATGGTGCGCGCGGAAATTGCGGAAAACTAGTAGCGAAGTTTTTCTTGTCAGAAAAAAATGGTTTTCTTTGGTGGAATAAGATTAAGTAATACATCATGTTCCTAGCATGATGTAGAAGAGAAGTTTCAGCTGTTCCTAGCCAATAACTATTAATAAGTACCTACCTATACCTAATACTTAGCGTAGGTACCCAAAGGCTATCTATGCCACCCTAATAAACAACCCCCAAGTGTAGTTTTACGGTGTTCGTAAACGATTTTTTGAAAGGTACGTGGAATTAACCACTTTAGTCCACAGTTTCTTAGATAAATATTCAGTTTACTATTTTAATGTAGGCAATAATACCACTAGAGGTAGTTACTCGTTTACCCAAGTCTAAGTCGTCTGACAGCGCGTGTGACATTTACGCAATTCTCTAGACGCAAGAACGCGTACATTAACGGTGCCCTAAACAATACAATAACAAGATATCCATACAATGCAGTATAAGGTACAATAACTACACAACTATGCATTTCATTTCTAACAGGTTTGTTAGTTATACTGTACTTGAGCAGGCCTAATGATAGAAACAGTAGAAAACACTTTTAGTTGCTGTGCAGGGTAGGTACACTTCGAAACATCCTACGCACATAAAAATCTTGTTTTGACGTAAGCATTTACCACACACGAAGTAGGTCCTGCGATGACCATGAGATAAGTTATATGAATAACCAATAACCTTTAAAAACAATGATACTCACCTAACCACACTTAAAAAAAACTTCACACAACAAGCTACACAGCCTACACTATTTCGTAGGCGCCTGCTACGAGCTACAAAAACGTACTACGAAAAAAAAAAATCGACCAAGAAACGGTAATATCGCCCTCACAAGGTTACTTCGTACGGAATTATAACGCCGAAAGATGTTTAGGAAATATAGGCGTCACCGAGAGCGCAGCCGTACATCTTGCTTATATCGCCTCTACCAGCATTGGAGAGCAGAACATCAAACGCTGTTATGGCCCCCGGACGTGCCGGCCGCTCTGCCTGGGGAAAGAGGACAAAACTACCCGACAGAACGAGACGGCACATATTTTTGCACTTTCAATGCTTTTATTATTCGTAACACAAACAAACATTCGGATCGAATATAACTTCGCGAATGAAATCAAGTTTTGCTGAGATCAAAGTTTGGTCGCAACTTTTTTAGGTAAACGGTCAGATGGCGCTCGGCGTGGGCGGTGCGGCAGCGTCGCCACTTAGCGGAATTTACTTAAGAAAGTTACAGCTTATTTATTAAGTTTTTATCCGAATTTATATCGTTAGCTTTTTTTGTTTACACTCCTTTTTTGGCTTAGGAGGTGTGAAAGACATTTAAAGTAAAATGCATGAAAGACGACTTTTATAGCGGATATAAGTAAGTACTTACTTATTTTATCCAAATGATAAAGTTGAATGCAAAAAATACACCATTTGCAAAAGACAAAAGCGAGCTCATTTTTTACTAAATAAAAGGTAGGTAAGTACCAATAAAAGGTAAGTAAAGGTAAGTATTAGCCCAATCAATCTGCCTAGCCTTTTCCCAACTATGTTGGGGTCGGCTTCCAGTCTAACCGGATGCAGCTGAATACCAGTATTTTAACATGGAGCGACTGCCTATCTAACCTCCACAACCCAGTAACTGGGTAACACGATACCCCTTGGTAAGACTGGCTGTCAGACTTTTGGGCTTCTAACGACCCGTAAGGACTGTCAAAGATCCACGAATGACAGCCGGGACCAACGGCTTAACGTGCTTTCCAAGGCACGAAGGAGTCTCGGTATGTAAAGATGGTCACCCATCAACGGACCAACCCCGGCAAGCGTAGCTTAACCTGACGGATCGACCCGTGCGGCTGTTATTATTTAGCCACGAGCTCCTCCTTACTTAAAGGTAAGTATTAGCCCAATATTTAATAAATAAAAATTTAACGAATAACCTTTTATTAGTAGGAAATTACAAATAAGGGAATGCATTGGATCAGTGAAACACCCAAAAAGTTAGTGTTGACGAACTCGATACTGTATCTATTTAGCGTAAGGTAAACATTTTTCTCACGTAAGTGACTGTGTCTTTTTTGAGAATAAAAATATCTTTATGCCTAAGTATCTACTGCTATGTGCTTCAAATGAAAAAACTAGTTTTTCAGCTTTCACGTGTTGAAGTCTAAATGTGCTTAATTTGTTGTTTATCTAGCTAGTACGAGTACAATTTAAATAAAAAGTGGATAGGCTATCGACTAATTAGACTGAAATGAAAATGCTAGCATGTTCAATTAAGTGCTAAATTCACAATTTATATGATAACACTAAAACCACACAAATGGCTTAGTCGGTATATACTTATTACTTATCTTTATATACCAAACTCAAGCCAAGCGCTTTATTTACATTTGCGCAAATTGAATCCTTGGTTCGACGCCAAGAAGAAGCTCGTTCACATATTCATCCAGCCGGGGAGGGAGGGAGGCCTTGGAGGGACGGAGATTCGATTTGCCTAATAGCAGGCGCGAGGTACGGAGGGCACACTCAATTACTCGAAGTGGAGGTGTCCCGAAGCGCCCCGAACATAATTACATTATCTGATAAACGGTTAGCGCCCCAATTTCCCTCATGTGTAAATTTTCTTTTTTAGCTCCCTAATAAAATGGAATTTATGTTGATATGGGATATTGATAGGAAACGCACTGATTTGGAAATCTAAGTGCTTAGTGCCTAGCCTATTTATTTTATATTATGTACCTCATATCGAATAATTTTATATACTGCTCGACTTTTTATACTCGATTTTTTATAGCTGACCCGACAGACTTCGTTCTGTCAAAAGCTAAGTATAAACTCCACTACCTACCCTACCTATCTACCTACCTACCTACACTACCCTACCCTACCCTACCTACCTACCTAACTACCTACCTACCCTACCCTACCGTACCCTACCTACCTACCTACCCTACCCTACCCTACCCTACCCTACACTACCCTACCTACCTACCTACCTACCTACCTACCTACCCTACCCTACCTACCTACCTACCTACCTACCCTACCCTACCCTACCCTACCCTACCCTACCCTACCTACCTACCTAAAACATAAAAAAAATTAGATAGTAGCCGATTCTCAGACATACTGAATATGCATATAAAATTTCGGTCAAGCCATTTCGGAGGAGTATGGCAACTAACATTGTGACACGAGAATTTTGTATATAAGATAACGAGGTTTGAATGCGGTGGTTTACTAAAAACCAGTTATGAAATAATTTAAATATCTAGTAATAAAGAAAATCATTAGGTATAGTGCTCTTCCTGTCTCCTACTTACCTATATAAAATTTTGCTTTGCTTACCACCTGTTTGTGTACATTATGGATTGGGATAAAGATGAATTGAATACCTATAAGACTTATATATACTTAACCTTTAGTATAATATGCTCATATCAGATTTAATGAACATAATGTCAAACCGGCCAAGTGCGTGTCGGACCACACACAATGAAGGGTTCCGTACCCTACCTACCTACCTACCCTACCCTACCCTACCCTACCCTACACTACCCTACCTACCTACCTACCTACCTACCTACCTACCCTACCCTACCTACCTACCTACCTACCTACCCTACCCTACCCTACCCTACCCTACCCTACCTACCTACCTAAAACATAAAAAAAATTAGATAGTAGCCGATTCTCAGACATACTGAATATGCATATAAAATTTCGGTCAAGCCATTTCGGAGGAGTATGGCAACTAACATTGTGACACGAGAATTTTGTATATAAGATAACGAGGTTTGAATGCGGTGGTTTACTAAAAACCAGTTATGAAATAATTTAAATATTTAGTAATAAAGAAAATCATTAGGTATAGTGCTCTTCCTGTCTCCTACTTACCTATATAAAATTTTGCTTTGCTTACCACCTGTTTGTGTACATTATGGATTGGGATAAAGATGAATTGAATACCTATAAGACTTATATATACTTAACCTTTAGTATAATATGCTCATATCAGATTTAATGAACATAATGTCAAACCGGCCAAGTGCGTGTCGGACCACACACAATGAAGGGTTCCGTAGTCGGGATGAATTTATCTCAAAAACAAACTTAACATCGCAGCTTAGTGTGTAGTTTTAGTTGTTAGTAGTATCATTGTAATACTACTTCTGCACCACCCTATTTCCTCCCGTGGGTGTTGTAAAAGTCGACTAAGGGACAAGGGTCTAGAGAATGGGCAGCAGCGTTTTCTATGCATTTTTAATACTGCGATCGCCCCCCCCCCCCCACCACCACCAAGGGGTAAGGCTTATGTCCAGCAGTGGACGTCTTTCGGCTGAAATAATGATGATGATGACTACTGTGATTTTTTTCACGTGTCCAAATACAACCATTTAGCTGGCAGGGGACACACTTGACTCTAACAAAAATTAGCACTCTAAAGCTTAATATTACTCAAACAGATCGCTGAATCGAAAAATGGTTTTCACCAACCCGCAATATTTTTGAACGACCTATCCAACGGTACCCCACAACATGGGACAAAGGAGAAAAAAAAAATACATCTCCACTTTAAGTGTAAGGGAGTTACCCTAAAAAAAATACCTCTGTCGGCGTGATTAATATGTATACTCATGCCAAATTACAGCTTTCTTGAAATAAGTCTCTGAGCT
The DNA here is from genome assembly GCA_947523025.1 of Dryobota labecula. Classification (NCBI taxonomy): domain Eukaryota; kingdom Metazoa; phylum Arthropoda; class Insecta; order Lepidoptera; family Noctuidae; genus Dryobota; species Dryobota labecula. The sequence continues at coordinate 16,127,162 of OX383293.1, read as the reverse complement.
AAGCCGCAGAGAGACAGACAGACAGACGCGACATGGCGGAACTATAAGGGTTCCTTGTTTACTACGGAATCCTAAAACGGTAAGAAGGTAGTTACCTCAGTAGACTGAAAATGCAAAGCAATTGAACCCGTTTCCGTCGGAGCGGGCAGCAATCAACGCTCAAGCTTACACCGAGTAACTGTGCTCCTTGTCTCATTTCGCTGTAATTTGCACGCTTTTTTACATAAAACAAGCAATTAAGGATGAAACTTAGTGCGTGCTGAATGCTTTCTTGGCAACACTTGCTGAGAAAAAGGTATAATTTTGGTTTTTTCGACCTAAAGTGATGGTCGCACGGTTTTCGGCGATTAAAGGTTACGCACACCTGGATTCCAGTTGATAATTACAAAAATGTGACCATAAAGGCCTGAAATGGAAATGGTAATGTTTCGTTATATTGAACCGGTTTTTAGGCTTTTGAGGTACCTATGACATTGAATATTTTCACGTTTTTGGAACTTATTGGTAGGTATCAAACTCAAACTCAAATCAATTATTTCATTTAGAATAGAATAGAATAGAATTTTACTTTATTAAAGTAACCAAGACTCAACAAGAATGTTATTAAAACTTACGACTATGTTAGTAAGCACAGATACTAAACAAAAACAAGGTATATATGTATATGTTTGACCAAACATTTATATAGGTAGGTACCTTGTTTTAGAGACGGCACAACAGTGACCCACGTATTCACAGTCCAGGCGACTCGCAACCATTAAACCAACTAAAAAAAACAATAATTCAACCATTTACTTAACTTTTGAATTTTCGAGGAGTCGGTCAGTAAGAAAAATGAAGCTACATGCCCATTCTAAAGCGTAGTAGGTACCTATGGAGAAGAACAGGCAAGAAACTCTATGGACACACTTTTAACTTCAATTGTTACAAAAATATTAGTAACATCTCTATTGTTGAATTTATAACTAAATGTGAGAACGATGTAAAAATAAAAAATAAAAACGTACACGTTAAAAGTGTTCAGAGTAGGTACAACAAATAGTAACAAACCGGGGCAGCTAAGAGATGACCAGTCCCAAAGCCCCAACTGACGGCGCCGGTTCACGAACATGACGCATGGATTAGTTGCTTAACGATAGCCAATGAATTTCTAATTCTTGATCGATTCCTCTAGCTTAAGGCTGCAGTCTTGCAAAATTACCAGCTCATCCCGTTTTTTGTGTAGGCATTTAATAAATATTTTTCAGTGTTAGATTTTTTTTTTTTTTTTTTTATTAATATTTCAAATAACTCAACTAAACTATTAACAAACTAGTAAATATTGCGTTCTCCACATCGCTGTCGACTACTAATGTACCCAGGAGACTGCAGCGGCATTGCTAACTTGTATGGCAATGCTTAGTCTCTGGCCAAGGTAAAAGCCAGCTTTTGGGTCACGGAAAGTGTCAACCAGCCGTTCTCAGCCAGTCAGCTCATTCATTGCTTTGTATTATGACTTTATCAATGTGAAAACTCCATTTTTAACCAAAGTGTACCTATAAAGTTGCATAAACTTTTGCAGATTTGGTACCTATAGGTACGTTATTCGGTACAAATACGTTAGAACCTTACATTGTACGTAGATATGTACCGAATCGTATCGTACATAATGTAGAGTAGATTTCCTCTAGCTATTATTAACTCAGATTTTGTTAGCGTGAAAATGGTGCCGATTCCCGTGTTCAAAAACTAAACTAAATTTAAGTTCAGTGCATCTTTTGCTTTCTATTTCATTAAGAAAAGGACAGAAGATAAATTTTAGTTTAGTCCTGTCAAATTAATCAGCGCCTGTCACTACTCCATACAAGTTAAGACGTGATTAAAAACTTGCCGACTAAAATTACGTCAATTTAAGTCAAGCGCTGATTAATTTGACAGGACTAAACTAAAATTTATCCTCTGTCCTTTTCTTAATGAAATAGAAAGAAAAAGACGCACTGAAATTAAATTTAGTTTCGTTTGTGAACAAGGGAATCGGCACCAATTGTATGTCCTTCCTAAATACTTAGTTATTTTTAGCCGGCCGTACCTACCTTGCCGCTTAGCTACCCAATTACGTTTAAGGTAGCATTATAAATACGATAAATTAGTTTTATCCTGCAATATATGGCTGTCAACATTTTATACCCGTTTAAACACTAATAAAACGAAGAGAAAATTACAACTCAGAATATCAACTAGCATACCTAAACGCCAAGCTTAGCAATATAGTACGATATGTGCGAGATGACTATTGAATATTAACAAGACAGTGGACAATTCTGAGGCTAACATACCCATAACACGAACCTTCAATAACACTAAACCATTGATTTCATTACGACCACATATTTACTTTGTACTGACAACGTACATTGTTGGCATAATATCACTGCTTAAGATATCAGAACGGAATAAAACTGCAGTAGAAAGTGTAAAATACTGTCAATATTTTATTCATAAAATTATCGTCGCAGAGGTGCGCGCGCGCGGATTTACAGGGCTCCGAGAGGACGCAGGGTTGACGTCGGCCAATGGAAGCGAGTTCCACATTTAAACTGTAATGCGTCCAGTTAGAAAGAGACGTGATATTTTCGTTGGTAAGTGTTATTGTGGTGTTGTGTGAAGCGGGGGGGAGGTCTGGTTACTCTGGTGGTGTAATATGAAGTTGTCTCGGTTCGGTTCATTTATATGCTAATCAGCGAGGAGGCGGCGTGTTCACAATAACCGGTAGGGCCGCGGGCGCAGTGTAGGTGCATACCACTCCGGTTACTTTGTCGATTATCTCGGGAATAGGTACAGAATTTATAAAGGTATCGATTCAAATCTCCGTTGAGGATTTCTGGGACTTTGTTAAGTTTATAATATAACAGACGATTTCAAATTGAGCATGAATCAATTTTAGAGCTTATTAACAAATGCAATGGTTAGCATTTGAAAATGTCAGAAAACGCCTAAGATGGTATGGACACATTAAAAGACGCAGTTAGGATGATGTGGTTCAAATAGCTCTAAATTTACCGGAAACAAGAAGTGGTAGAGGCCACCCGCCAATTACTATATCGGTAACTAGCTTTTGCCCGCGGCTCCGCCCGCGTGGATATCGGTTATCGCGTAAAAAATAGCCTATGTCCTTCTCCATATCCCAGGCTATATCTCTGCCAAATTTCATGACGATCGGTTCAGCGGTTTAGGCGTGAAAACGTAACATACATACAGACAGACAGACAGACGAACAGAGTTACTTTCAAATTTATAATATTAGTATGGATGGTATTAGGTACCTATTTTTTATTTTATTTTATAATGGTCCAATATCGCGAGAGACCTCAAGAAAGCCCAATTGCCCGATGCGACAACCCAAGACCGTTCGTCTTGGCGCAGGAAAGTGAGAAGACCAAACCCCAAATAACGGGACCAGGGATGGAAGAAGAAGAAGAATGGTAGCATTTAAGTACAGTAAACTTTCCTACTTAATTTGAATACATATCTACATAGGCCTCCCAAAAATAACCGGCCCTAACCTAACATAATCATCACTGATTGCTTAGGTACATACGCATTAGAAAACTCTTCATCATTAAACAACATCCAAGTAAAGGTTGACTTATGCATTCTGTCCAAATACTTATAACTAGCTGACCGGACAGACGTTGTCCTGTTTCCAAAACTCGATCGCAGCGCCACCTACTGGGTCCAATTGTGAATCTAAAACATCCAAAGTCCTACTCAAACACACACAAAAAATTTCATCAATATCGGTCCAGCCGTTTAGGAGGAGTTCAGTCCTCCTAAACAAACACACAGCTCACATACACACGCACAGAAGAATATATTTATACAGGTTTTAAAGAAATTGCGTGCCATAACTCAGGGGTAAGTTCAGTATCGATAAAGGAATACAGAAAAATAAAAAAGTTTTTTATTTTTTATTAAAACCTAATAGAATTATTGCAAGATCAACCTAATTTAGTACCTACCAACTTAAAATAGCAATCGTGTAGAATTAAAATCATTTTATTTGTTTAAATGCTTTAATTACTTACCTACTATTGAACGCGTTTTCATTTTGTCCTTAGGTAGGTAACTTTACGAGTATTAATTATCATTTAAACAAAATAACAATTTTTTTAATCAATTCTAAACGATTGCTATTTAATTAGTAGGTTCATCTTATGATAATTTTCGTGCTTTTTTTTAAAACTTTTTTTAAAGGTATATATTTTTGAATTTTGCGGATTCCTTTATCGATACTGAACTCACCCTGAAACTATGGCACGCAATTTCTTTAACATCCTGTATATAACTATATTCTGCATACCTACGTACACACATCAACAAAAGTTTGTGATCACTAGCATAAGCTGATATCATTTTTTAAATTGAACTTTATCAAGAAAAATTCTTTGTTTGTGTTTTCTTTAAATAGAAAAACCCTGTTTGAAATTAAAAAATAAAACAATTTACTTTTTATTTTTTATAAAAAATCATAATTAAACCACAATTTATTATTAAAAGGTTTATATTCAATATAATATAACTCCTCCCCTGGCTCGAACACATGCGGTGATCCTTCTGGGCAAGCTGAGAATAAAGTTATCCAGCATTTCTTGGGATAACCTGTCCCATTCTTGAAAAGCGGCTTCCCTGAGCTCTGGCACTGTCTGGGGACGTGGCTGCCGGTTCCAAACAGCTCGCTTAAGAGCATCCCACGCGTGCTCAATTGGGTTTAAGTCAGGCGAGCCGAATCTACCGTACCTAACAAAAAAGATTTCGATTTTTCAAAGTGATCGCAAACTTTTTTTGATGTGTATTACCTATGTACCTACATTTTAATAGTTACCCATTTACTAACATAATATGGATATTATCTATCAACACACATAATAAGGTATCTATTTGTCGAAGTAAAGTCAGCGGGCAACAGCTAGTATATCTATACAAATAAATAAAATTGAATTGTCCGTTTGTAATGTCAAAATAATAGCTTTTACTTTTTGCTTGTGAAAGTAGGTACGGTACTTATAAGATATTTTTTTTGTCTGTCCGTCTGTCAGTCCGTCTGACTGTTTGTTCAGGCTAATCTCCGAAATGGCTGGCCCGCTTTTGACGGTACTTTCACTGGCTGATGTTATAAGGAATATTTTAGAAAACCCACGCAGGCGAAGCCGTGTGCAGCAGCTAGTAGTGGCAATATAAAAATACACAGTACCTAGTAGTAAGTACTTAGTTACCTACTTTTTATAGTCATTCGATTACCATTAAAGACATTAATTTTAGACATTTAATTTTACCTACTATTATCTAATTTTTATTCTGTCTGATCACTTCACAACATTGTAAGATAACTGAACATCGACTCTTAATCTACCAATTAAGGAGTCTGATTAAATGCGTAGAGTCATTCGGGGCAAAAGGACACACTTTTCCTTATTTGTCTCCACTGAACCGAAAATATTAAAATATTAGGATCGTTTATTTTTACTGTCTGTAGCATAACTATTAGGCTCCTAAACGCTTCGACACTTGATGTAATGGTCTTTTGTATTAAGCCAAAATTTGGCTTGATCAGGCTGCGTACCTTTACCCCAACTTGCGGGTAAAAATACGCAGTAATTTGGGAAAAAGTACACATTTGGGTGTAATAAAAAAAAAAAAAAACAAATTCCGCTGCATATACCTAATAATAAAATACTTTATTTCAGATAACCAAGATCCATTGTGTTAGTAACAATATTCTTAACTTATGTTAGTACTTAAATAAAAACACAGACAGTGTACAGGTGACTAGTGACCTCACCAATGGGCTGTCATGCCTCCCGACTATGGCGCTCAGAAAGCTGTTGGGGCTGCCACGTAGTCTGTTTAGTAGCGAGACCGCTTTCTTACGCCGTACAGCATTGAAACAATCGGTAAGTACCTCAGTGAGCATAAATGATGCGCTACAGAACCGAGGCAGACGCAACAGCAGCCATAATGCGTTGTTATACTGGATCCGCAGAGCATTGTAGGCCTTTTGGTTGTAGCTGAACCACAGGCTCCCTGAGGAAAGTGACATGCTTTAAACAGCGTTACTTTGACCGCGGCTGTACATCGGAAGAACCGACGGTGCCAGCATGTTAGCCCGAACCGACAATGCTCTGTGTTCCCTCTCCATATCTGCGTCGTTTTTCAAATCGTCCGTCACCAAGTGGCCCAGGTATTGAAAAGAGTAAACCCTATGTTGCTCAACACCGTTCAGTAACACAGGAGGGACAGTGGAGGGACACCTGGTACCGGAATTGAAGACCATGTATTTTGACTTGCCTTCGTTGTATGCAAGGCCATGAGAAGCAGCATACGACTCACAAATAACGAGAAACAGCTAACGGAGCGCACCGACCGGTATAGGGCCAACAGCACCATGTCGTCTGCATAGCTTAAATGATTGAAACAAACTCCATCAATAAAACAGCTGACACGTGTGCTCTTGAGCCGCTCGATCAGTTAATTCACGTACAGACTAAATAGCAAGTATATCCTTTACTTCTCCTCTCTTCTATTAGTTTTTGCAGCAATTATCTTCTCGGAAACCAACTGCCTCCTTTGGAGTTTTTTAAAATATATTTGCGTGGAATTATGTCGCATTCTGAAACAAATAAATGCGTGACTAAGTAATAACAGCCTCACGGGTCTATCCATCAGGTTAAGCTATGCTTGCCGCTAAGCTATTATATTGTATTGCCTATTATATTGCCCCTATACTTTTTACCCCATTTGGCCGTTACAACCAAAAATGTTTAGCTCAAATTCCAGTGAGGTTAGGTTAAATCGTTATTATTGAGAAAAACGTTGATCAAGTACCTACATTTACGAAAAAAAATAACACTTTTAAAAGTACCAATGCTTCACTTCCGCAAACTCTTCCCAGAAGAGAACAACTATGGAATTTGATGGTGATTTAAATTTTTGCACCTTACCTGTATCGCAAATGCGGCACGCACCGCTCCGCAGCTTATGAGACAATATGTCGCGCATATATTCTCGAGGAACTAGCGTCCCCGCCCTTCCATTCCCTTAGAGAAAACAGCACTGCGTACTTTTACCTACTGCGTCCTTTTACCCCGAATGACTCTAGACTTGATTTTATTACAATAATACAATGTAAGCTAAGTGTATGAACACAATTAATTATTTGCCGTTAATTATCAACTCTCTGCGATCAAATGGTCCAGTTAGCATTGTGTAGGTACTTAATATGTTCTAAAAGTGGTTTTCAAGGTTATTAGGTATTGTTTGGTGTAGGTGTGTGTGTAATTTGATATGTTAATTGCTTTGGATAATGGACAATTTTATAATTATTTGATGTTTATATCCTGCTAATAAAAATAACCTACCTATTTATATTTTGTACGCCGTTAAGGCAAAACATGACTGTGATACAATTTGATGTACCTACCTAACTCTCTCTCTTATCTCTTCATATAAAATATATAATAGGTAGGTACTAGTATGCTAAAATTGTTATAAAAATGTGAATGTCTCCATTGTCATTAGCTGCGTTATATCCATAATTATTGTGAGATAAAAGTTTACTTTAACAATCATCCAAATAATTTAAAAATTAAGAATAACTACGTTCCATTTTTGAAAAATACACTGCCAACATTTTGTTTTATTTGCGTCATACGAGTATAACTTTCTTGTTTAATGAAAATATCTGTGAAAACTCGTTGTACCCACTGGCTCCTGAACTGATATACCTATGTGAGCATTCTTTTAATGTTCTTGGTAAAGAAACGCATACCTCCGCAAACAATTATACTAAACTTGGGAAGTAGAGTACCTAAGTAATACAAAATACATCTGGATCAGTTTTTACGCACAAGGTTGCTGAATAAAATTATTCTGAAAAAATAAATATAGCGTGGTTATATTTAAAAAATCCATAATAATGTAGCTGAAAGAAGAAATGGAACGAATCCAAGACCAAGAGTTTTCCTAGCTTAGCAAAACTCTGGTTACTATACACCGGTAGATGGCGCTATTCCAACTTTTTCCCTTTCAAGGAAATAAGTTTTCTTTTAGAAAAGTGCTACGAAGAATATTTTATTTGAACTAAAAGTATTGGTAAATACTAATACTGAATATTGATACCCAGAAATAAGTAAGATATTCATATATTCAGGAAAACGACATGTTTGTCCTTTCAGTTGACTGACTCTGAGAGGGCGCTACGAGCCATATATATGTGAGACTATTGAAAATCAGATCTATTATATTAAGTTTAGGGCTCAAAATCGTTTGATGTGACATTCTCTATTTACACTGTCTGGGTTGAAAAACAAGGGTTAGATATTTATGATTTTCGATCAAATTTAAATGTGAAATAAATTTAAATTCAACGTAGGTATGCTTTCTAGAATAAACAAACAGGATGTGGAATTTTATCAATTTTAATTAAGTAGTAGGTACTTAGCACTCAAATAAAGAAGTTAGGTACCTATGTAGGTACCTACATACTAAATGAATATACATACCAATCGCTTTACAGGGTTAATTACATCGATATCAGTTAATTTGAAAATGCTAATTGGAAATTGGAATACAATATGGCGGTACCTATTGTAGGTAGCAATTAATTTTACTTAGGTTGGTATACCTACAAATACACTAGGTACTGCCAACATAATAGGTTGGTAGGTACCAACCACCTATCTCGTATTAGAAATCGTAGTAACACTACAAATGTTTTGGATTTGTTCCATTTCATTTTCAGGAGTTAGTAGGTATTTTATGGTGAATGTACTAATAACTACATACTAATAACGCCGTGAATGGTTTCCAGTTTTGAGAAAATACCTAAATAAATTAGTATAGTGTAACCTGGATAAGTGGGATCTCACCTAAGGTTATTTATCACTTAATGAGGTTTTACATTTAGGTCACAACCCAATTTCCCAAATAGTGAGATTCAAAATGACAGTTGTCTTATTTACAGAGGCTAAGACAGGTCGAAATACACTTTTCATTTATAGAGGTGAACATTTTCATTAAAACGGCATATTTTATATTTTGAAAATGATAAATTAATATTATATTTATCGTACAAAAGGAAAGTTTTAAGAGCTTTATGCGGTGTCATTTCACTTGAGTACCTATTGTACCTATTAGGTATTAATTTAGTTAAAATTAATTTGCATGACCTATACCTACAGGCAAAATATGGACTGTACGTGAAACTACCAACTTTTACAACTGGTAACACCTTTATTTTCTGCAAATATATGATTTTTATTCTTATTAGTTGAGTTACTTATACAGGCATACCTATGGAACAACAAAGTCTCAATGGTCTACCATTGAGACTTTGTTTTGTTTTTTTGAATTCATTTGATGTACTTTTTTCAAAAAAGTACAACAAATGCATTCTCAGTTTAATTAACAACTATGCATGTATTTTTATTCCCAGTAACAGAGGTGTTTCATTGCAAAAGTGTCGGGATCTCATTGTAATTCATCAGTAGTACAGGCAGTGCCGGATTTAAGCAAGCGCGGGGCCTGTAGCAAATATTATCGAGGGGCCCTTGATCTGCTATGGGTTCTCAATTATAAAGTGGTAAAAAAAAACAAGATTTTATTATATGGAATTATATGTGGTCTTTGGCATTTTACATCTGGTCTCACAAGCACTTTACCACTAGCGCGATACATGTTTTTATAGGAAATTGAACGTTTTATAAAAAAGTTCTCTTATAATTTTTCTATAAATTCACTTTTTCAAAAGTTATTCGCAACTAAAGTTGGACATACCCTAAGTTGTCAGTATTTCTTACATGTGCGTGGGCGGGTTTTGATACGCGGGGCCCCCTTTTGCGCGGGGCCCGTAGCAATTGCTACTCTTGCTACGTGGTTAATCCGGCACTGAGTACAGGTTTCCCACATATCCAGAGCGCACTTGACCAGGTTACACTTTAAAAAATCTGTGTGTTTTGGCCAGTGTTATATGTCGTAGGTACACAATTGGAAAATCAAGAAAATCAAATTGGTTTAGGGTAAAGCGTCAACCGACTACCAAAAAATTTTCTAATTATATTACCGACTGTTCATAATTTAAAGGAGCTTGGCCAACAAAAAAAACATTGGTCGTACTGTGTTATGGTATGCGTACGACAATACTATACGATTCAAGTCCATTGCCCGACTACTGCCTACTTTCATGAGCCTCTTACACACACAAAACGCAATGGAAGCAACCCTAAACGATCTTTGAAGATGTGCTTACACATTATTGGATGTTAGTAACTGCCCGACAGAAATGACCGAATCATTGTAAATGAATGAATGGTAGAATGAACTACTAACTGGCTTGAGTGAGTAGGTAGGTAGGTACCTACTTTTGTTTAAAATGTCCAGGGCCTAAATTATTGTTCCTGTATTTTGTTTCGACTTACTTGACAGCCATTATCTACAATTACAGTATCTAATAGAATGTTGCAGTCAGACCCGTGGTATAATTACCTACTTATCCACCACTTATAAGCGGTAAGGGGTTCGAAACAAGCTTCCCCTCATTTCAAAAAATAAAAATACGTTAGTATTGAAATCTGGTAATATATCAGATCATTAATTTATTACATGACAAATATTTCGGAAAGGTATCAAGAAATCACGAGAGTATCTAACAAAGTTTCTTCACAAAGAAACGATAGCCGATCCTGAAGGAGACAAAAGATCTCCCTTTCTCTCTTTAGACGAAATCCTTGTTACATCATTCTATGGTTTGATTATTCTTATAGATTCGTAACTCTGTCGTTGAGTGAAACAGCTTATTCGAAGTAATTAATATGCCAATCAAGTATCATGCTTATTTTGTAATTGTCTTCATTACAGCCTGCTATAATGTGATTATATGTAGTTTTATACATAGCCACAGAATCTGTATTAATTATGTTGGTATTATACTGACTTTTGATGTTTGGTAATGTTTTACTTAACTCTGCTACGCTCGTAGTAGGGTTGCTACGCTCGTAGTAGGGTTGCTATCCATTTAATTTTAAGAATGTCAACTAATTCTTCAATAGCTGTTTCACCCAACTTTGGCATAGACATAAGGAACACTCAAGAGGGTTACAAAAGAAAAAATAACCGAGACACGACGAAGTATTTAATTTTTTCCCCTTTCATACATTCTCTTCTAAATTCGTCATAAAACTGTGGAGAGCACATTCATGTTTAATTATACATTATACTTAACAAAACCTCACATTTTCTGGCGTGATTAACTACATTAATTTAACTGTACAATAATAATTACGAGACCTTTAATTATTACAATTATATAAGTTTAGGTAAGTATGGTTTTAATCGTAGTATCTACTGAAATCGTTGAATAATACACAGTCAAGCTGTTCTGTTGGCTTTTATCTGAAAAGCAAATTGCTATCGTAGATTGAGGGCGTTTGGACGATTAATAATTAAACCGTGGTACTAAGTACTTTGCCGAATTGATAACCGAGAGTACGTTTTGAATAACGGAATAAGATTGAGCGTTCAAGGATTGCTTTTCAGATAAACTTGATGAAACAAATATGAGGATCCATATTCCGAATAGGTACCATACAATAGATAATGATTTAAAATGTCATATTTGCTTACATTAGTCTTCCTTTCGTCTAAGTTTCAGCAAAGGTTCATGGGTTGCCTCGCTCCTCATTTATATAGAAATTCGGTTACCTAGACGAGGTCGCCATTTTGTACAAAAACACCTAATTTTAATTCTCTATATCATTACGGGACAATACAGATTTAATGAATTAGATCCGAGGAGTAAACTACTAAGTTTACAATAAAACATTTAATAGGTACATAGATATAAAATAGGTAGCTAAATAGTACAAAGATGATATTCTAAAGACTGGGATGATTTCACTTCGACCACTAGATGATAATCCAAATAAATTCAAATAAAACAGTACCTAGAGTACTCAATTCGTTCGATGTAGAGCAAGATACGTTTAGGTATAATAGATTGTAGTCATACTCGTGTATAAATAAATAATAAAATATTTAACTAAAACAAAAATAAAAATAGTAATAGACAGGCTCAAGCGAACAGTACAATGATCAATAGAGGACAATATTAATGCACTTGCCCATTTACCTAATTAATTGATTATAACATCAACTTCAATATTTAAAAAAGTCATAACAGTAACTTAATGTATAATTCTACTGGAACCGAGTTAAAGCTTTGTCAGAAATCCATAATTTAAATAACAAAATTTACGAATTATGAGATAAGAAATTAAACAGTAATAAATATTTGATCATAATGCGATTTCTATATTTGCTTATGTATATATATGCGATGCGTCGATGGTAGTGATAGGTACGTAGTGCGTCTGTTTGTTAGTCGGTGAGGGTAGGTACACAGGTCGCGAGCGAACATATATATCTATAACTGCCACCAAAGCAACCCGAGTCGTTCAACAATTTGGTAACGAAAATAAAAGTTAACTGATTAAAGACTAATCCACCCTCCAAACAGCGATACCAATACAACAATAAGCAGTCTCACAAAATATTTTACAAAATTTCTTTTCAATAAACTATCTAGAAACTATAATTCATCGGTGACGTCTTTAATATTTCGTAATTGGTACTTAAATAAATTTCAAATACATAATCAGCGCTATTACTAGACATTATTAATATCAGGAATCGTTATCTACTCATGTATATACTTAGTCTCGTTAAAATTACAGAACATAATTTCGTAATTAATACTATACACAAATCGACAACACAGTATTTTAATCTTAGTGCGAGATTCTCTGGGACTGGCGCGCCGGCGCCGCAGCGTCCACATTACGTACGACACGGACAACGAACAAACGTCTGTCTGAAACGAACCTGAGCATAGTTCTCCTCAACCTTAAGTACGACCACATTCCACACTTTAGTCCTATGGAACTCTTCCTTCCCGGCTGTTTAGCTAGCTATACCGTGGTGAAGGGGGTAAGTCCCAGAGAAGGGCGCGGGTCACTGATGGTGTTTGGGCGGCGGGGCGTGGTGCAGCGCCACGTGGTGCGGCGCGTGGTGGTGCCCGCCGTGGTGGTTGTGGTTGTTCGCGTTCGAGTTGTTGTTGTTGTTCTGCGCCGCCTGCGCCGCCTGTCGCTGCGAGTTCTTCTTGTTCTTCATCCGTCTGTTCTGAAACCATATCTTCACCTGCCTCTCTGTCAGGTTCAGGTTTCGCGCCAACTCCCACCTCTTCTGCTTTGACACGTAAGCGTTGAAGAGGAACTCTTTCTCTAGTTCGAGGGTTTGGAATTTAGAGTAGGGTTTGCGTTTTTTGCGCACAGTCACTTGGCCGGTCCAGTCCAGCGGGTTCGAGGAGCCGCAGCCGACGCCCACACCCACCGACATCGACAGGGAACCTGCACAAACAAACCACGTGTTTTACTGGGAACGAGTGCAGCTTGAGCAAAATTAGACATCAGTAAGTCATGTTCTAGTTTGAATAGTTGTTGTAACCTAATCAAAATGGTGTCGAACACGTAAATATCTGTTGGCACGACTACACTCATACAATTCTAACCAACTAGCTTTTGCCCGCGGCTTCGCCCGCGTGGATGTCGGTTATCGCGTGAAAACGTAGCCTATGTCCTTTTCCATATCCCAGGCTATATCCCTGCCAAATTTCAGAGACAGAGTTACTTTCACATTTATAATATTAGTATGGAGACGCATAAGCTTAGGTGCCTACTCAAAATTTTATTTTAAATTATCAATCGTATTCCAATTGCTTTCTCAGTTGAATACGTTTAATTTCCATAGCAAAATGATTTGGATTACTTTCTAGGAGTCCCGTCATTCTTATTCGCTGCGCTATTAGTTAATTGTCTCGGGCAGAATGCATTACAAACTGCGCCGGCTGCACGTTTCGCTTTTAACTAGCTATTTCCATGCCGTGTTCATAGAAACAATTGTGGACCGGTACGGCGCGTTAGAAGTTAACACACACCGCGATTTATGCGACCGGTCCTTTTGATGAGATCACCCGTAATAAACTTTGTATGCGATCCGCGACCTTCTCGATATTCGTATAGATATGCGTGCAACACACTGCACCATTTCCTATTATTCAAAATGGTGCACGTTTGAGCATTGCGAAATAGATGCCTCATTGTCTAGCGGATGAGTACGACCGGGTGTCGTAAGACTCACATCTCGAAACGAACAGTACGTCGTATTGTCTCATACACGACACGAGCGCTTGTCTCAGTCATGCTCACAGCTTTCAGAGCACCTAGACACCAATTTACTTTAGAAAGGAAAACGAATTAACTCTGGTTTAGAAACGTTGCTTTAAGTGTAACTTGTACATCGATTTTCTATTTCATATTGATGTATGAGATGTAATCTGAGGAAATTACCACTTGTGCATGCTGGCAACATGTGTTGGTAATTGAAATTGTTCGTGTTGAAATAACCTCTGATATAGTTGGAACAATTCCGTGTTATCGAATTCGTATGAGATGTATAAACATGGCTATTGACACTTGTATTGCAAAACATTTTACTCTGTTTAAATTGAAAAATATTGTGTTTCTATTATTTTACTTCTGTATTTTGAAATGTTAGTAACTGAAGTTGATAATGTTTTATGATTTATTGAGGTCGGAAGCTGGATTGAAATTTTATTCATCTGTTTAAATGTACCCTACATTTATAAATTCCCTCTATTCCGTTTGCTTTACTCGGGAACAATAAAATGAATTACTTCATAGTCTTTCAAAACCAATCTATCTACCATTCTTTAACACAGTTAATATCTACTTGTACTAGGAACAATAACATATTATTCATAACTGCCCTACCACAACCGTGTTCCGTTAGCAGTCTTGATTTATTTCTTTCGAACTACTCTTTGAATATTGATTAAACACCTGTAATGTGCCAATTTGTATTGTACTGACGTTGTAAACTCGATGTGGCTAAAGACGAATAAACTACTTAAATAAATTAACCTGGCTGGTCCAATGTTGAGTAAATCTCATTCACTGAATAAACCATGTATTTATTACCTTTGATTTTTAGCGTCTAATTTTATGATTTTAGATACTATGAACATAAATGAGAAAAACTTCTAATTTAATAGACTATTAGTGAATGCTTGGGTACAAAATGGAGGAGTTTATTGGTCTCCAATAAAGATTAACTACTTAGCCGGTTGTGTGAACTACAAAAGGCAACCAATCAATGATTGTGTTCTTTAAGGTGACTATAAAACTGATTTACATGAGACAAAATCTTGCACTACATTCTGTATCAATGGATGACAGGAACAAAGATGTAGTGAACCACTGGAAGAGCTCTACCATCTTGATTTTCAAATAAAACCGTCGTACTAATTCAAGTATTTGGCATTCACGTATTACTAAGTAAAAAGTAGTGTAAATATTTGGAGTAGCTTAAGAAAACATAATTTATTCAATAAGAAGTGCTTCCAGAATATCTTTGGTGTTATAACTTTTAAAGATTTCATAAATTTCCTTCTTTACAACTCCGTTTGAATATATTGAAATGAAAGCTAAAGTTGCAAACAAAATAATATACCAAAGCTACAGAGCAGCTTCCAGATACAAATTACTCTTTAAAGTCTTTAAAAAGAACCAAGATAATTCATAAAATAAATGAATAGACCGCATGTATTGCAGTCCAAGGCGAAATAATAAGCAAGTGGGCGTAAAGAACCTTCCAGTCTGGTTCCTTATTCCGTGGAACAAACGGCAATTGTTTAAAGAGAACATAATGACAAGTGGAGTTGTCAATTATGAGGGAATAGGTAGCGATCAGGAGCTATAAAAGTGCGGGTTCTCTTCGACCATAAAAGTTTACCTACCCGACCGCGGGCTTTGTCTATTTCGTGTACCAACATTACTTTGCCAATTCGCTACGGAGACCCTCTGTTATTCCAACGGGATAGAGTCCAAAATGGTTCTGAAAAAATGTATTTCGTTTTGTAGCCGAACGGAGTGAACGTATGATTGAAAGGAATTTCTGAGTTAAGATGTTTCTTTTGACGTATACCGTGAGACCACAAATGAATTCCTCCGATTTGGTTTCTGTTTTCGTTTATTGAAACTAAATTGTTGTCGATAACAAGATGTGTACCGCGTGGAGTAATAGCTGAAGATTGATGAACACATCTGGTTTACGCGAGAAAGCGGAACGCACGGAGCGAGTCTCGCTAACGGAGCCATTCCACAAACCGTTTACTAAGCCGTAAATGCACAAATCAAAGTCAATGTCAACCTCAGGTGGGCCGTAAACACACAATCATAAAGTGACGTGAACACTCGTATAACTTTTTCAACAATTGTTTCCTTTTAATGGCCCATTATATGCGCGTTTTACGCAAAATTATGTCAAGTTACACCTCTGCCGTAACAGAGGCACGATAAACCCATCTTTATGGTTAGGCGGCGATCGAAAGCGAACTAGCGGCGAGCATTTATGAATGGAGCCTTTTTATTGCTCTCATATTTACATGGCGCTTGTAGTTTAGTAATTACTACTTACTAGCGCGATTTGGGGAAGGAACCAGTATTATTGCATGTATGTGACGTGGCCGTGGTTTTACGATTCATAAAAGTGATATGTATCTACGAGAGCGCTGCGAGTATGCACCGGGCGCGGGGCGGCCGGTCGCGGTAGCTTCTAGTTTTTTATCGTCTCATCAACCTGTAATATGTTTATTGTAGCAATATTTGGTTTATTGCCACTACTCAAAGATCGGTTTATTGTCTTAACGCTCAGGTATCGTGTTTATTTATTAGTTATACATTTTTATTGGCGCTTTATTTTACGTAAACTTTAATTTATTGTCGGTTGTATAGCGCCGTTTTACATTCCCTATAAAAAGGTGCTTATGGTTTATTTTTAAACATTTGTAGCACGTGTTTCATTCATCAAATTTATGGTGGTCTGTGGGAAAATGTTTTGGTTTGGGCGTTCAGTGGCTTTCTGAGGGAGCTCTAAGGGATTCCGTTGTGAACATTGGGCCAATGTTTATTTGGCTAACAGCCGATGTTATCGACATGTTTAGTGCTACAAATGTGGAATATTTAGCAGACTTTATATTTGTGTGAAAACTTACCTGTTGCTTGGGAAAAATTACTCAAATTTCCCTGTCTGGTTCACATAGAAAATCTTTATAGAGTATTTTAAAAACTAGCAAAACTGCTAGGTTTTGCTACTCAAAACCTGGCGCTAAATTACATTTAAACCAGAGTTTTTCATTTGCACTCTCAGAACGTAATTTATCGTTCCAGAGCAATTTTTTACTAAACACATTTCAGTTACAAATAGCCAGAACATACATCTCACATTCATTATTACATACACATGAAGTCCATGAGTGTGAAGTATCGTGCAGTCGTGCCAATCAGCTGTCTTCGATTAGAGGAAAGAATGCGGTATCAGCCGCGAGTGCAAGTGTGCTCGCTCCACATGAGGCACCCGCACAGCGGCGCGGCTGTCTGTGTGCGTGCGGCACACATGCACGAACGGTCCGCGGTGTGCGCCCCGCGCAGCGCCCTCTAGCGCCCAGTGGACGTCAATCGCGGGTCAAGGTTGACAAACTCATAATAAATTATTTACAAATCAACTTATCAGCTTCAGCCTCTCGCAGATTATTGCAAACATCAAACTTTTGAAGTACTGAAAAGCAACGAACCCAACCAACAACTCACAGTTTAGTAATATTGAACTGTAGGTATTTGTTTATAAATTCCGATAAATGTTTTGCTGAACTATGTTTGGTTGTAGTCTCGAGGCACCGATAAGTTCCAAAGATTACAAACAGCGATGCTAAGACCGGACGTCAAAAAACGTGAGCTCTGAGTTGGGAACGATCATAAACAAGTATGTATGAGTAATGAGATGTTACTGACCGGGCAGGGATCCTGGAGGCGGGTACGGCGCACTGGACACAGACTCGGGCGCGTAGTTCCGGAGCCCGTACGCGTCGTGCGAGAAGCTAGACGCCTCGGAGACCGCCGTCCTCCGCTCCTCGCCGCCCACGTAGGGCAGGGGCTGATCGCCGCGCGGCGCTCCGTACGGGTAGTTCCAGCAGGGCTGCGAGAAGCCCTGGTGACAGCCGCCGTCAGCGTACGGCTTGTACTCGCCACTACTTGCGGGCCAGAAAGGCAGCGCGGACTTGCGCTCCCGTTCGACGGGCAGGTTGTAGTAGGTGGGTCCAGCCGGGTACTGGTGCTCGAAGGAGCCGGGCCCGTCGGGCGGGTAGCCCCAGGGCTGCTGAGCGTGCCGTATAACGCCAGGCTCCGGTTCGTAGCGCTTGGCCGGGATGTGCAGCGGTGGCTGTGGCGGGTTGGAGCCCACGGACGCGGGTGAGGCGCTGGAGGCGGATGGCGGCGCGGCGGCGGGCGCAGCCGGCGGGCTGCCCCCGGGCGGCGACGCGTGCGGCTCCTCGTACAGCGCGCCGCCGACGCCGTTCATCATGGTCCACCAGGCCGGCCCCGCGGAGTGGCCGGAGGGGGGCGCTGGCGACGCGGCCGCCGCATCGCAGGGCGCGCCGAGGCCCCCGACATGGTTGTCAGGGTACAGGGTGGCGGCCGGGCAAGCCACGGGGGATCGGGACGGTCACAGGCAGTTCACGCGCGTCGCGGGCACATTGCACCGCGCAAACACGCGTCCCACACACAGCAGCAGCACATGAAAATCAAAAGGCGATCCCGATTTAGCTAGCCGGCCGGACGGGACTCACCGCAACGTTTACTGTCCAAAAAACTATAACTCTTGGCTACGGTGGAAGTTTTAGAAAC
Source organism: Dryobota labecula (assembly GCA_947523025.1). Taxonomy (NCBI): domain Eukaryota; kingdom Metazoa; phylum Arthropoda; class Insecta; order Lepidoptera; family Noctuidae; genus Dryobota; species Dryobota labecula. The sequence goes on along the minus strand of OX383293.1, from coordinate 16,108,314 downwards.
TATTTCGAGAGTGCATCGAACAGTCACTGATATGATAAACTCTCGTAACCTCCAAAAAAAATTTAAGTCCAATTAGAGGTCTGAAACTGTCTCTATTATTTTTGCGGTAAAGTTTATTGTAAACAATTCACACATGAATTTTCTATTGCGGGAAAAAGTTCTTGTATTATCTGGATAAAGTTTGTGAGTGATGCAACAGTTTTCTTATTTATTTGAGTGGACGTATCGGTAGGTTGTTGTCGCGAGCGTCTCGTGTTTGTGCGATCGGTGCGGCGATGTATACGCGAGGCGCGCGTTCGGCGGCGCGGTCGAGCGCGGAGTGGCGGCGTGTGCCGGTGTGGCGGCGCACACATGCGCGCACGCTGCCAGCGCCATCCGGCGGCGGGCAGCGGAACTAACCCGCGTCAGCAACCCGAGCACAGCTCGTAGGCGGGCGGCTGGCGTGGCGCCCAGTTTTATGCCCTCGCGGTATTTTCCTGGATTTCAGTTTTGGGATTGTTTTTTAGTTTCGATGTTTTAACTTTAATAGTTAAATATTTTAGACCGACCTTTAGGTAGATTGCTTTTAAAACAATTGTTAGTCACGATTTTTTTTTAAATTCAGATATCAACAATTTAATTTATATCAGAACAATTACCTATTTCAAAATACTCAGCAAAAGTTAAGTTTATTTCCAAAAAAATGCAATGATTACCTTCGCTGTATAAGTCGCGTGCGGCCAGTTTGTATCGTTGTATCTCAAAGGGTTGTCGAGAGCGAGCGCGGGTGCGTAGTAAAGCGATTAATGGAGGCAAAATAGCCATAAACTGCCGTTTAACCAAACTGCAAGCATCACTCGGCCATCGTCGACTTGCCACCAATAAAAAACGCGAGACTTTATGACGGCAACTCACTCACATTTTATTGTGAGTATAAACTTAATTTTATCGTCTGTTAATTTCACCACAAATAATGTTAGGCACCTACTAGATTAAATTATATAATTTTATTTTATTGCTATTGTCAATGGCAAGGCCGCGGACTAATGCCTTATATTCAGCCAGTTCAGTGACTGTGAAACTTAGCAATTTTATGTGTATATCTGTCTAGATTGATTAATGGTTTTTACAGTTAGGCATTTAATACAAATTTTCACGGTAATGTAGACACTCAATTTGTTTTACTTAAATAGGCAGTTATTGAATTTTTGACCCATTATTTAAATTAATTAAAATATTTTAACTAATTGGCTCTACATTCTCTTCCCTCCTTTCTTTCACGATTCAACTAACAAGTAGTTCCACAAAAAAAAAAAAAACACCACAATTAATTATCCCCAAACGTCTAAAGAACATGAAGTAGACCATCTAATTCGCCACACCCCTGAGCCACCCTTCGAACAAAGCCGTAACCAATAAATTCAAGCAATATTTTACACATGTATAATGTATAATGTTTACACAAGACACGGCAATAAAATATATCAGGCAAACAATGCTAAAACATACATACATTGAAGTTATGTTAGCTCTTGTTAACTTGCCGAACAACACGTCTTGCTAATATAACCGAATTGTCAAAATAATAAGGTAGTTGAGCATTGTTCATAGCGGGAGCGATTAGCGATTTTTGTTGACGTTTTAGGCTAAGCATGTTTGTTTGGACAGTACCTACTTAAAAATTGAGTTGGTATTTTTCATAAATAAGTCACTTAGCACGTACCTAGGTTTCTATTCTTATTAGGCGCATTTTATATGCGTGCAATTTAAATTCTGCAGGAGGATTTTATTTATTTAAAACACTGAAGCCACTTTATTAAAAGGGTGAATTTATAATATCATATCAGGTGCGTAGCTAATCTAATTTAGCAATTAACTATTAATTAATGTATGTTAATTACATTGCGTTTTATATAGGTAAATTTTTATTGACAGACAATAATATGTGATCTAAAAAAGTGGAAAACCACTTTTGAATACCACAATATTACTTACCTATTATTATAATAAAAAGATTAATAGCGCATTATAAAGCATACATAATAGTCACGCATTATTAAGATTAAATCGACGTTAATAGTTTTACACATTGCCTTTTAAGTATCTGTTTGAATCGCTTCTCGCTCTCAGTACCACAGAGGGTTACTATAGAACCGTGCATTAATTTCCCACACTTAGCGTATGAGTAATTACAATAGGTGACGTACAAAGAAAGCCAAAACGATAAATTCGCGACACTTTGTGGACGTGTCAACAAAACTAATAACAAGGATTATGTGTGCTTTGAAATGTAAAAATTTTCAACACAAAAGAGATTTATAAGTACAGAGTTACACCTCTATCGTTGGCTACTGTTAGGTGTATTTACATTGTGTTATTAATATAACATGATACACAATAGTCAACTTGGAAAGAGTGATTTTATAAATCTCTATTTTTCGTGATGATTTATGTACTTGAATACCTGGCTACATACCTCCATCCATACGCTACACGTACGATATTACAGTAGATATATACCAAGTTATTCATAACCACATATCTCACGGTCTACATGACGTAAGTAAAATATCTAACTGCGTAGATATTTAACTGGATTGTGTGTAGGTACATTTTACACTACATGCTAGAGCCGCTCATATTTACGCAAATAAAAGTAAAATTAGCGTAACGTAGACAAACAAAGATATGGTTTACAACATAGAGGAGCTTTATGTAGCAACAAAACGAAAGTAACAATATCTTGGTGCAGTAGTGAAGCACAAACAGGCCGAGCTTCGCGTTGAATGACAGAAACAAACATAGGAACAAGTGTGCGCTTGCGCCGAGCCCATCTATAAATATTTACGTTAGGAAACTCTTCAGGCCAATGGTCGGCCATACATCGAGTACGTAAATAAAAGTACGCTTTCTTATCTCAGCACATGTGTGCAGGAGTTGCGCAAACGCTGGATTGGGGCTATGTATATAAATATGTTCGTACTTTCAAAGGTTATACTCACGCGAAGTAGTTTTTTTTTTTTTTTTTTCACCTAGTACGTAGAAACAATAGTATCGGAAACGAAAAACCGGTCTCATTAATGCAACGCCTGTATTAGTTATATGAACATAATTTATTGCTTGCTTAAAGCTTGAGACTTGAGACTATAATCATGCAATTACAATAAATCTTAATAATTCTTAACTTGGACTCGGTCTTGAATGTTTTATAATAATATTGTTTATAGAAGATATGACATTGACAAATACGTGGAATCATACCTAATCAAGAGCTTGGCAATTAGATATTGTTTTTATCAACTGTGGATTTATTTTTATTTTCTACGAGGAAAATGTCTCCAATTAGGCATTGTTTTCATACAAAACTTATTACATTTACCTATACTCCATTTGAAATAAGATAAGACATTTTAAAAAACCTATTTTACAGTCCGTTCAACCGATTTTGACTTCTATTCCGTAGGTATAAGGATGGCATTAAAAACAAAAAGTGGTTACAATACCAACTGTTTACTGCAGCTACCATTTGTCATGCCACCAACGCAATAGAAGTGAAAAAAAGGTTCATTTATATGTCTAATCTTATTTCAAATGGAGTATACTTAATGTTATACCATCATATATTATTATTTTCAGAGCCAAAATGAGAGAAATTCTCGCGTTATCAACAGGACGTCGCTGCAAAACATCGATCGGGCTAACGGTCCAGCGACTTCGCGTTCCCATCTCACAGGCATAAAATAGATTGTAAAGAAGGCTTTAATACTCGTTCCAATTGAAAAACTCGTCTGCACTCGACTTTCTCTGAACATAAGCTGTAAATTGGACGTAACCTGGAACTGGACGTTACCGTTCAGAGCAAATTAAACTCATTTAAGTTTGGATTGTTAAACTTCAGACATTTTAAATTGAACGTAAATTTTTTGGGAATATTTTCGATTTATCTACACGCGTAAATAACTCAGACAGAAAGTCATTTAATTGTAAATATAACCCGTTTGTTTTACCTTAATTAACCGAATTATCGCATTAAAGCTTGCAAAAGGTTACTTTGTATAACAGTGACTGTTCGATTAAGAATTTAATTAATAACATACTTACTGACTTATAAAGATTATCGTGAAACTGGCATGGATTATAATTGAATGCAAATCTTATTGCAAATTCAGTTTTCCAAGAACTTAGCCAGAGGACGATACTTATGACATTATATCCAGTTTGTAACATGTAGGTATATCGGTAGGTATACTATATACCATCATAGACACGTTTCAGTATACTATACCTACATCTCTGAACTGAAATATACCTACTTTCGTACCATGAGAATATAACCAGAATAAGATTATTAGGTAGGTCTCTCAAGGTTTTGTTTTCCGTACCTACGTATCATAAAATGTCGTCATAATAACATAAATAAATAACCAAGTATGAAAATCAATAATTTTACAATAACTATAAAAAAATGTGTGTAGAAAAATATACAGCGCTATTTTAAATTACGCGGCAAATATCGATTCATTTTTCTCAATAATTTTTAGTATCGACATTACGCGTGTCAACATAATCACTATAAATGCTAATAAATCAATTTTACTACACGCTTTTCTTATGGCTTATATTTTGCCCAAGGGACTAGACTTTCAAGACGAAAAGTTTCAGAACAAAAAGTTTTGATTGAGGTCCTTGTATTTCCTACTTGGGTTCCCATATTTATAAAATAGGTAGGTATGTAGCCAAATACTAATATTTACTTCGGTGAGACACGATACTAACAAACAGACTGGATTATTATGAGTCAAGATGTAGTAAAGTCCTCAAATAAAGGTACAGGTCAAACGAGACTTAAGCAAACCCTAAGCTATATTCCGAGTAATATCAACGATGCAACGGGGATAATCTGCAAATATACACTCTAATTTACATAATAAAAATTTAAAATATAATATTCACCTTGTCGTAAACTCGCTAGCGACGTTTGCGTAAAAGGGCACGGTAATCTGTGGACAAAGTATTAGAGGTATAAAATTATATATATTGTAATATAAATTATAGATATTCATTGTATACAGCTGCATAATTACACACTAAGCGGTTCTCAGGTGTATCCAATCAGTAAAATTTAAAACGATTATTGGATAACACTAGCGGTGTGTTTATTAATTCCTTAATTACTCTGGACCTACGAGTCAGCTACAACCAAAACCATTATTAATGACATGTGTAGACATTTATGAGATTTTATATTTTTTATTGTAGTTATTAAGTGTAACTGTTCTATGTCGTGAGCGAAGGCGGTATGTAACTGAAAGGAACGTTAGTAAAGTTTTTTGGAAACAAAAAAATACTGGAACTTTATAAATGCGTGAATGGACGATATTTAGTCAGGTGGGGCGATTATTCGAAAATGAAGGAGTCATATTTTATCGAATTTTGTATCAAAGGTGACGTTAACTGTTTTTCATTGCTGGTGACGGGTTTACTTACGTGATTAACCGAAGGTTTGCAAAGGAGGATAAAATCATTGAGGATGTGTAGTCATTTTTCACGGTCGCTACACACTGACGGCTAAGAAAATTTATATGCGACATAAGGGCCAATTACATAGAAAGTTTGTATCAGGAGGTTTCATTACGACGTGTCTAATGAGCGCACGTGGAACTGCGCACTAAATCATCGTCGTGCACAGCACGCCCGCCGACATTACTCAGTTTATTTTTAAGGCAAGCACTCCTCCACCCACAAACATCCCATTGACAACTTCTACGGTTACAATTTTATTTCCTAGCTCCATTCGAAGCCAGTAGGAATATAAATAAATCCTTTCTAAGTCATTCGATACGGCGGTAAGTCACGAAGTTTACATAAAATAGGTGATTTGCGCCGAATGCCACGGTTATTTTTTCTGATTTTCGTCGGGGGTGCTACCCCATATTTATGAGCGAAAAAATCATGTTTACAAGCCTTTTTTTAGGTAACGATTGCGTCGCATACGTGTGGGAGTCGTAAAATGTTTTGTTACCTAATAATTAGGAGGATGCCTTGATGATTGACACTTAGCAGTTTTCCTTTCAAACTAGCTTTATGATTTTCTCATACGTTCCGCTATGAATAGATGCAACAAGTGAAAACCATTGTAAGTTATGTATACTTAAATACAATTTTATTGATGTAATTAATTCCTTGCAGCTGTTTGACATTCACTCGTATTACACACATAAAATATCTAACAGAGATTAGCGGTAAGTCCAATACTAATGGGAAAACTTGAGACCCATCTGCGTCGAAACTTGGGCGATGTTCATCTAAGTTTATACTCATTCCGTCCCTGACTAAACTTCGTGCGCGTAATCCGGTCGAGGGTTTAGTTAACCGAGACTTTTTTACTTTTTTCATCAAGTAAGAGTAAATAGAGCAGCAGAACTATGGCGGAGGGCACTCGACTTGACATTTACGACTCAATCCCAAAACATAGGCCGCCGGCTGGCCAAACGGGGTGTAATTTTTCCAACTTAGTTAGCGCTCCCCCTCCCCCCGCGTCGCCGTGTAACGAAACAGGTCGAATGGTGCCCGGATGTGAGTTTAGAGCTCTTCGTACATTGGTGGGTAGAGGATTTCAATGGCCGGAGTGTCAGGACGAGTTTGGGCGCGTATTACAAGCTGTCAGTTCACGTTATCTGCGCCACAAGTATATGTTATCGGAATGTCTCTCCCACGGTTGGCTGGTCAGGCCAGCGATACAGAACTGTTTATGCTGTGGTGTTTTATCATAAAACTGTCGTCGGCTGCGATCTCAATAAGACCGACAAAATACTTCCGATGACAGATATTTTTTTTAGATTAATTTATGTCTTTATAGTAGAAAAGTAATGTCGAGATAAATTGTGGAAAGTTGTAATTTTATTGCGAATCATAACCATTAATTCGATTGAAGAGAGGATTTTAATAGGCGTGGTTTATAACGTTCCATTTTGGGTGGAAAGACACAGCTATCATTTGTATCTGTGTCGCCATATTTACAATAACAGGATCGCGAGGGTGTAGGTAGGTAGAGGTCCGAGCAGTTAATGGTGCGAAAACTGACTGGATCATATCCCTGGGTTTACGACTCGAGAGTAAACGGCCGATTCATTTGCAATTCTAACTGCGCCTCGGATACGAGTCGCCTGCGATGCCGCGCCGACGTCAAAATACGCCTGTCTAGTCTCTGATTTGGTATTATGAATGTTGTTAAATGTTAGAATAACGGGTTTTCTAGTTATACTCCTAAATAGAATACTAAATTAGCTTGGGTTTCCATTTAAGATTTAGAGGAAATAATTTAGCGGTACGAATTAGATTTAAATCCTTTTGTGATCCTTGGCTGGAGTATATTGAGCTATTATGTAACGTTATACAATGCTAACCAACTATTTATTTCTCCAATATGTCACGTCATTCTTCGTAGAACAATACAAATTTCCACACCGGATCCCCAATCATTAGGGTATCCATACACATAGGCGTAGGAACGCATACGCGTGTACTTGTCGAAAAGCCGGTGGTCCATCTCACTAAGTATTCTAAACATGCTCGCTGGCCGATGTTATCGTCAAGGACATATATTGTGATTCGTAATCGTAACCCGGCCCGGAATAGATCGCCCGCCCGATACCGTCCGATCGATGAATTAAAATGTCTATGAGCTCTCTATGTCGCGTTTGCGTGAAACGGTTTTCATGCGTCGAACAAATTCTGTCGGGAACTTTACTGTTTGCAATACCTATGTTAATTTATCGACCGCTGTACTTATTCGGCCCCCTGATAAATGCTCATTTGAGAGGCTCCCTGGTTTACGAACAAAAATAAACGATGGAACATGATTAGACTGCCGAACGAAATGTATTTGATTGTGCGTGGGAGGTATATGCGGGCCTTTATTGGTCGGAGACACGGTTACTTAGCTGTGATTGGATATTTCAAAGGAAACTTTTTAGGCACAGTACTGAATGACAACATGTTGGAAGTTTTCTCTAGCGTCATTCCTCGTGGGAAGAAAGTTTAATCAATCAAATCAAAATCAAAATATTTTATTTCACATAAACCTACATGGGCACTTATGAAACGTCAGAAGCTAGGTGCATGGTTCCAATTAGTCGTTTCCTATGGAGAAGAGCTGGCAAGAAACTCCATGGTACTCATTGTTACTTTATGAACTAAAGCAACTTTTTGTTTTAATTTCAAGACAAAGAATATGTAACTCGGTGAAGATACAGCCTGCTAATGAAACCTAAATTTTAGTCGAGAAACAATCTTCATTTAAAATGTAAAAAATAAAAGATATTAATATACCAGCCCACTGAACATATCTCTCCACTTAACCCGACTTCCAACGATCAGATTAAAATGTCGTCATGAATAATATAATCGCAAAATCGCAACATTGTTGCGAATTTTCGTCGGCATAATATTTGCACGACTATAAATTAAGTCGCTGAATTAATATGACAAGGTGTCGGGCTGTGTTCTGCCTGTATTTTAACGAACATTTGATGTCAAAATTGTATATTTTAATTAGACTTGCACATAAACAGTTATGCAAAAACTTGTGACAGCGGTGTCCAGTCGTAAAATTAAATCGGTTCGAGTTGATATTGGTGCCGATTCCCTGGTTCACAAACTAAACCAAATTTAAGTTCAGTGCATCTTATTCTTTCTATTTCATTAATAAAAGGGCAAAAATAAACTTTAGTTTAGTCCTGTCAAATTATTCAGCGCTTGACGTAAATTGACGTAATTTTAGTAGGCAAGTTTTTAATCACGTCTAAACTTGTATGGAGTAGTGACAGGCGCTGATTAATTTGACAGGACTAAACTAAAATTAATCTTCTGTCCTTTTCTTAATGAAATAGAAAGAAAAAGATGCACTGAACTTAAATTTAGTTTGTGACCAAGGGAATCGGCACCAACGGATACCAATTTAGAGACTAAGTAATATTGAAAAAGGTGTTTGTAATAAGCTCGTACCTACTTGTAATGGTATATGAAAGCTAAATTATTTTGATGCCATGCTTTTACTTATAAATTATAAGCTTCAGCATAGCATCAAAATAATTTATTTTATTATAAGTTATAATAAAATGTTGAGAGTACCGTGGGTTGCCAAACGCACCAATGCATCGACCTTAAACCAGCTTCGAATAAAAACTCGCTTGTCGACCATATGCCAACAACGCATTCTCTCCTTTTTCGGCCACATAGTACGCAGAAGCGATGAAAGTTTGGAAAAACTGATTGTGGTTGGGAACACCGAAGGGATCGCGCGGTCGTTCACCAACACGGTGGACCGATCAGGTGAAAGAATCATCGTCCTCTAAATTCTACACGGTGGTAAGGGATTCGCTGGACAGAAACTGGTGAGGCGGATCATCCGCTCCAGATACAACTCCGAAGCTGACCACGATCCTCAGACATGAGGGACCGAACACAGAGAGAGATAATAAAATAGTTCCACCCTTGGGCAGTGGTGGCCTAGTGGCAGCCCCGACTTACTAAGTTGTAGGTCGTGAGTTCGAACCCAGGCAGGCACTTTACTTTGTGTATTTAATTTTATTACCACTGCTCTCAAAATTGTGAAGGAAAATATCGGGAGGAAACCGGCATATCCTAGAACCAAAAATTCTAAGACATGGGACATCCACCGACCCACACTGGGCCCGCGTGGTGGATCACGGCCCACTCCCTCTCATAGAGAGGAGGCCTATGTCCCAGCAATGGGAACATAATAGGCATGTGGGCAAAGAGCCAAATACCGACCGGTATTTGGCTCTTTGCCCACATGCTACCAAACTATCTTTAAAAAAAAAATAAAAAAAAATACTATGGGTTTGCTCTTGACTCTAGTCTAGGTCTGGTTGACAGAGACAAAGTCGACGATGGAGTGAGCTTACCCAGAAGAAGCCTGTTCACTCTCACTTTGAATAGATTAGGGTTGTATGCGTTCGGAAACACAGACGCAGGCAGAGAGTTCCACTCCTTTGCTGTGCGCATTATAAAAGACGTTTGAAAACGTTTAGTGCGAGTTGGTGGAATATCAACTAGGTAGGGGTGGTACCTTGCAGTGCGTCTAGATGTCCGATGGTAAAAGGGGGCCGGTGGAATGAGGTCGTAGAGTTCATGGACACACTCGCCGAATTACAATCTGTAGAAGACCGATATCTATTCTACCTCAGGCAATCCCGCTCTTACAAAAATAATAAAGATAACTTAGATTAACATAAATTATCTTACATCACTAGCACTACAACTGAGCCCTATAAAGATGACATCTTAGTCTAAGTACATACGAACATATCAGTCATGTACCTACGTATAATAAAGGAATATGCAATAAAAATGTAAATGAGTCGGCAAGCGGGTGGGGCACATTACAACGGAGCACGTTGCACATAATGCAGTTTGACCCGAAAGCTACCTGCATGCTTATTACTCGCCATTTTCGTCGTGAGAACTGTTTTTACGAAAAAAAAAAACCACTTTAGCTGGTATTTTTAGCATGGTACGTTTTGTGACCATAAAAGATTACGCTGTTACGAGTAAGTGTAATGACGCCTTAATGATACGCGTGGCAGATGAAAAAGACATTGAAAAAATAATATGCATAAACTATGTTTTTTAAACGAATCTGATTATTATGTAAAGGACTTTTAAGGATAATTAAAGAATGTCCTACTGAAACATTAAAGAACTCAATTATTTTTAATAAACTGACGAAACGAATATCAAAAAAAAAAAATTCGCAAGCTTTTAATTCAAGGCTTTAACTATAAACTGAGTAAAAAACCTTTCACATAAAAATGGAAGCATTTTAATAAAATGCTACATTAAAACAATTCCTAGAACATAATTTAAAAAATTAATGCGCCCACACACCGAAAATGAAGCCCTATTTTCATAAAACAGCCTAGTAATGAAAGCTCAGCGTTAATTGCAGAAGGTAAGCTGATAGGGTGTGCGAGTGAAAGGAAGCCTTATTGCGGGTATAATAAAGTTGAAATTCAAACCTTAGTATCATGTTCTGTGTGGCGGCGCCGCCTCACCTGTTTGTAAGGTCGACCGCGAGGATGACCGCGCCCGAGCCTTACCCGCAACACGCCTGCAACAAATGGACAAACCCTTTAATATATGTATAAGAACATCATAAACCAATAACCTGAAAAATGGTGTAACTTTTGTTTGTCCCTGCCTGCAATCAACATTTACCATCATTTTAAGGTTTGAAATCGTTTGGAGAGATTAGACGGTTTCGTGTGGCCTGATGTGCTGGCCACCGTACCAACCTACCTACCTACTTGTTAATTAATTTATAATTAATATTTAGTGGCACCGAGTTGCCGTGTCTGGCCATACCGCTGTTAAACCCGCGATGGTTTGTGTGGTATGTTTAAACCTCAACAAATGTCTGTAAAAAGGTTTTTTGATACATAAAAATAAAAATAAATTTAAAAATTTTAAAAAATCTATAGACTATAATGCGTGTTTTTCTCTTTTTATGTTTTTGCTGTCGAGTTTTTGTTTTTATAAATAATTAGGTGTTTTTTTTTTACATTTTCAATTTTTGTTTTGTTTTATTAACATAGGTATATAAGTATATAATAGGTATATATATAAGATGTATCTATTCATACACGAAATATTTTAAAGGGAACATCTATAGGTAGTAAAAAAGACATAGCAATGAAATTTTTTTTTTTTAAATCTAATTGTTTTATATTTTTAAATAATTATTATAATTTTAGGTTTTTTGCAAAAACACTTTTATTTACTTATTCTATGAATGACCCGCCTGAACAAGGCGTGGCGGTACGAGCGCGTTGAATTTTGATTTATTAATCATCATATCAGGTATTTTATTTTATTTTTATATAATATTATCAGATTAAAAAATATATATTTTCCGTGGCTTCTTTACCACTTAAAGGGTATCTCTTAAAATATTTCGTGTTTGAATAGATACACTCAATATATACTAGCTTTTTCCTGCAGCTCCGCCCACGTGAATGTCAGTTATCGCGTAAAAAAGTAGCCTATGTCCTTCTTCATATCCCAGGCTATATCTCTGCCAAATTTCATGACGATCGGTTCAGTGGTTTAGGCGTGAAAACGTAACAGACAGACAGAGTTACTTTCAAATTTATAATATTAGTATGGATTCGGAATTGTCTCATTACTAGCTTTTATTTGATACCAACATTGTTGAAATATTTTTTTTAAACCTTCCTCTCCCTTTTTTTTGTATTTGCTTTTTTTGTTAGTATTTTATTCATTATTTTTGTACCCTACCACTGTTTTTATATTTAACCCAAAGGTTGACTGGTAGAGAATGCCTTGTGGCATTAAGTCCGCCTATGTACCACTATTGTACATGAAGTTTATATAAATAAATAATATATAAATATTATATAGCCTATGTTATTCCTACAATTAAGATGAATCTAACGACACCTGGTATGTTAAAATCCGTCAAACCGTTTAGGCTACAGAGCGTGCCAAAGAAATATACATATATACATACATACATCCGGTCCGTTCCGTGTGGCACCGGACGTAAAGAATAGCACCATTCCATTTCCTCCCGTGGGCGTCGCAAAAGGCGACTAAGGGACTTACTAGAGAATGGGCAGCAGCGTTCTCTTGCATTTTTAACACCATACTGCGATCGCCAACCCGCCTGCCAAGCGTGGCAATTATGGCAAACCCCTCCAATTGGGGGAGGCCTATGTCCAGCAGTGGACGTCTTTCGGCTGAAATGATGATGATGATGATACATACATACTCTCGAAAAACATAACCGTGCAGTCAGGTAAAAACATTAAGATACATATCGACGCCCCCAAGCAATAAGTCGGTAATGTGCTATTATGGACTTTTTGCTGTTATGGCATATTCGGCATCTACGGACTGGATTACACCTTGTCAATTTTTTTCAGATTTTTCTAACGATAATTTACAGAGATATCGTGATGCACGTTTTTATTGTTGGGAAAATTACAAACAAAATGATGTCGGCAAAAATACTGTTATAGCACATTACGAAGAAATATTGTATATTTTATTTTGGTAAGTAGCTTTTACCGGGTTATTGCCGTAAAACATCTTCATAAGATTTTTGGTAAACTCCAAAACGGGGTTTTCGCTGAACTAATATTACCACAATAACTACGTAATGACTCGTTATGCATCATTCCTACGATGAAAAATTACTTAATAAAGGTCCATAATATAATGATACGAAATATAATGTGTGATAAATTTACGGCAATAAGTCTGTAAGCGTTATCACTGTAATATTTGAACAACATAGTTTTAGGTATTATTTATTTTCTGAAATTGTAAGGTTTTGAATGTTAAGAATTTCATATTGATAACATAGTTACAATTCACAAAAAAATTGCTTTCATTTGACACATCAATGACTTGAATATTCCCACTGGCTGAAAAGATATTCGACAAAACAGTAAATCTTTTCTCCTGTAAAATTTGGATTTTTCGATTAGCGACTTATTGCTCGGGGGCGTCGATATGTTAACAAATTGTAAAGAAAATTGTAGGAAGGTATTTCACTCCATCGAATAAAATGCTTTTAAATTACACTCATATAAAACCAGAAAGCTGTATTTTGAGGATCGTAAAGAACACAGTTTTATTCTGTTAGTTATGTATGATAAATACGGCAATTTGCTACAGGAATTGCAGCATTGCATAGGCGAATCTAATTGGTGAGACATGAACTAACACCTTTATTATTACAACAACCTTACTCTGTAATTACCCTTTAGTCGTGATAATAATCATACCTACAACATGTTTTATATCAAATAAAACGAGATATAGTGCTCTTTGGGATGCATCTTATAAATATATACCGGGTGACTTTTTTTACCGTCTCGAAAAAAATTGGGTATACTAGGTGAACGGAGTAGAAGCCTATGGCATAGCATTTTTTTTTTTTTTCTGAAAAAAAACTGAAGTAAAAGATAAAAATATTGAAATTTGGGTGCGTATGATTTAAATTTAAATATTATTTATCGTATTTATTTATTGAATTATGTTTTTTGTTAAATTTCTGTGTTTATTGTTATAGTATGATAAGTTTACTTCAAATGTGTGGTATTTATCCATAGATCAATTTCTTTCTAGGTTAAAGCAAAATAATAAAAACTATGCCATAGGCTTCTACTCCGTTCACCTAGTATACCCAAATTTTTACGAGACGGTAAAAAATGTCATCCGGTATATTAAATTCAAAGTCCTGATTGACTGACTGATATATCAACGCACAGCCCAAACCGCTGGGTCTAGAGATTCCAAATTTGGCACGTAGGTTCCTTATGAGGTCTAAGGGTGCACTAAGAAAGGATTTTTGGAAATTCCACCCCTAAGGGGATAAAATAGAAGATGAAAGTTTGTATGAAAGTCCATCAGTTTTGAAGTTAGGATCTTCAAATTTTGTGTTTAGGCTGACAATTGAAAATTAATTTATACGTGTCTCAGCGTTTTTAATAATTCCACCCCCGAAGGGTTAAAAAGGGGGAAGAAGTTGAAAAGTCCTTAATTTTCGAAGAAAAATCACTAAATTTACTAAGTATCTATGGTTGGAAGCTAACGCGTGTTGTTAGAATTTCAACTCTTAAGGGGGTATAAACATTTTTTTTTGATTAAAGTTCTTTATTTTTTCAAGTTAAAATCACTAATATTTCGGCTTATGTTTTTATTTTTAAGTTTTTGAATTACTTGATCATAGGGTACTTTCAATCCCGGTAGTACCTACGTTCCCGTTAGATTTTTCCGAAATCCACGCGGACGAAGCCGCGGGCAAAAGCTAGTATCAGATATAATGAAAACATATGCACAACAACCAAAAACAATACAGTGCCATTCACACCCACTCTTTAAATGCAACAATCTTGCACATAATATTACCACAATAATTTAGTTAAAAACATTTATAGAATTTTTACTACGCAGTAAAACTGGAAAAAGGCACATATTCTCCTGCCCTTAACCAGTATATGTAACTCGTTAAGTGGTTTTATTCAGTGGAACGAACTTCATCATACTGATACAATCGTGATAAACAGTTTCTTTGTTTCGTTACTTTGTAAGAGTTCAGGACAAGGGAAATAGGTACCTTTTTAATGTAAAACTTTGATGTACCGTGGGGAATTGTTATGATTTATGATGAGACAAACTTTCTACGAGTATATACCTACAGTGTCAATGACTGGTTAAAATCATAATAGTGAAGCATTTATTTTTACTCAACACATACAAAGTCAATACTAAACAAGAGTGCATAACGAATTAATTTTGGATGAACAACCATGACGAACTTTGGTGTAAAAAAATTGGTGCTCAAACGGGAATACTCTAAATTTTAGAGTATTCCCGTTTGACCACCTATGCATTGAGGATCAAAGGTATTCTCAAATGGTGCACCTTTGGTGTAAAAAAAATAAGTGCTCAAACGGGAATACTCCGAAATTTTCAGGCATCAGACTCATACTACACCGTTTCTATTATATCATACCCTAATTTCAAATTAATTTGAAGTCTCGTCATGACCCAGTACATATCTCCTGAAATTACTAGTTACACTGAAAAGCTACAAAATCAAATTCTGGCCAGATAAAGCCTTACCTATATTCGTACATCCACGGTTTGATGACAGTATTAGGCCGCTGTGTGATAAGGGGCGCGCCTTACTCCATTTAACGGGACTGAACAAGCCAATTATCTACCTACCTTTCAGTAACTTTGAGTACAAATCTAGCTATTCGATTTGAGGCCAATTCAAAACCTTTTAAAAGTTCATTTGACTATAAGAACAACAGATAAATCTGTCTAGATATATATGATAATGTATCTTAAAACATTTCAACTTGATATTTACCTATTTACATAGATAATTTTAAAATTATCATAGACCTGGTATATTGTGGGTGTATATTTTAGCGACATTTTCCAAACAAAATTGAAAAGAAACCAAGAAACAGCGATTTCTGATCGATAATTTAATCGATATTACAGTTACGTTACATCGTTCCATTGGTGTGGAAGCCTATTCCATAGATATTCATAGCATACCCAGACACTAGGTAAATTAACGCTATACATTAAACGGAATAGTCGCCGCTGACAAGCTTGATTAATAATGTTGACAACACGCTTTTAGATACTGGCTGGAAAGATTTCGCTCATTTATTTTTTATTTAAGATGACTTAAAATGTTTTTTTTTTTAAATCTATAGACAGTTACAGGTCAAAAAAGCCTATTCATTGAATTTATTGATAAGTAACAGCTGCCCGCGGTTTCGACCGCGTTCCGTTTTCAAAAATAAAATTAACTGATGTTATAGATAGTAACTAAGGCTTAGTTACTATCTATAACATCAGTTATCTACGAATGAAAGTCCCGCTAAAAATCAGTCCAGCTATTTCGCAGATTAACCGGAACAAACAGACCGAAAGACATTTTTTTTTTTTTTTTTGTTATATCCTACTACTAACGTATATGCCGTATATACTTTCATTATGCATTAATAAAAAGCTGTAATTTTCAGACACTGAAATTTTATTTATTTCTGTAGATTTTTTGTTTTTTTGTTTGAAGTCACATAATATTTAACTGACAAGATTCTTAATTTATGAAGATTATTTTATTTTTATTTCCTACTGATAAAATCCACGTTAGAATTCAGTGATTTTTAAACAAATAATTGCCTGGTTCATTCTAAGCTTAAAATCATAACATTCGTAAACAAAATCTTAAAAGTTCCTTCATTTAAATTTTAAAACAATTACTTAGTAATCAACAGGTTGTAACTATGAAGATATATGATACACTTCTAATATATTAAGATAAAAGAAGAACTCATATGGATATTTAAAATATTTTCTTAAAATTATGTGAGCTATTCATATGATAATATTTTGGTTACATTATAAAATCTGGATATTTTACAGCTTAATTTAATATTCCGGTTTGTGTGTGTGTTTTGGTATGGTCTAGAATGAATATTTACCAACTTAACTCCTAATAAAATGATTTCTACACCAGTGAAAGTAAAGAATATAACATAATACTTAGTATGTAACTTTGTATTCACTTATTAAATGTTAAATAAGATTAACATGAGGTTCTTCTAAATATAGGATCAAAGTTTTTTTTTTTTTTTAACTTGGTTGTTATTTTAATTTATAATATATTTTTTCTCGATTTCCCAATAAGTATTTGAATATAAATAAGTATGTCTATAAAAAGGTAACTGGTTTGACGGTATTTATTTAAGAACTAAGATCAAGATCAAGAGTATCAAGATCAAGAGTATCAAGATTAAAATATATTTTTTTCTTAAGAAAAATTTTCACTGTGAAATCCACCATATTTTTAAGAGGATATTGCCCTGAGTTATAAAAATACACTACCCTACAGTTTGAAACCGCATAAAAAATCTGCAGCACTCAGCGCAGACAGGTTTCCTCGAACGAAAACTTCTTTTCTAATTCATTGCGTTGCCAACGCTCCCCAAGGAGGTTCCATTAGCAAGAAAATGGAAGTGCGTCTACCCTTCAAAGCTCTAGAAATCTCAGCAATAAATGCCCACAAGCGCTGAATTTATTTTTATCGTTTGTACCACTTAAGGTATAAGATTGAAAACAGCTCGCAATATTTCCCGGTAATAGGTATAATTTACTCGGATTTTTTTCTACACTGGCAATAAAATATTTACGGGGTCCGGATGAATTCATGAGTGGATCCCGTCCCTGTTCTTCCACTTGGACAAATTAATTCATTTTCATGAACAAACATTATTAATATTCAATGTTATTCATCGTGGAGATATGTTTTGGGGATGCTCGGAATAATTGAGATCAGGAAATTGGGTCACAGTTTTAGAACTTTGTTGTGTTATTATTATAAGTATGAGTAATTTACTCATTTGTAATTTTAAAAATAACCTATCATATTAGGTTCCTCTTTTTACACAAAAATCATGAACTTCCATATTTACATGATTTTTGAGAAAATACCTAAGCAACCTACATTGAATCTGAGTCGAGATATAAAAGTTTGCCGCTCTGCTGTAGTTTAATCCTATACCAATTTCTGTCACGAAACATTACTTTTATTTACTTACTAGCTTTTTCCCGCGGCTTCGCCCGCGTGTATGTCGGAAAATATTCCATGGGAACCTATTACTATTATAGGATAAAAGTACCCTATGTGTTAATCTAGGTTATAAACTATCTGTGTGCCTAGTTTCATCCAAATTCATTACGAACAAACGGACAAAAATTCTATCAGACTCGTATGGAATGTTGCCATTTTAAATCTGATATTTATATAAACTTTTAGAACTAAGTATTGTATTTATTAAAAATATTTTGTTATTATTATCTCATTTCTCTTCTACACTTACACACGTTGTCTACATCTCTATATCTACTTTCCTATCGCAGGTATGCTGGAAGAGATTTCATTAGAAATAAGCATCACCTTTGTACGTATTTTTCAGTTCCTTTCTTCTTGTCTGTTTATATGTGTGTACATAAATTGTTAAATAAAAAATAAAAATAAAAAAATTATACCTATGCTGCACCGGTTGACGTCATCATATCAACACCGGACGTCGCTGAAAACCAGCGCTTGGGCTCTGTCTCGCAAAGGGTCGCAGCATTATGCTAAGCGATGGCCGTTTTGCATGGATGTGATGCATATTTTCCCCCAACTTGTTCTTTTCGGGTTTGTTTTCTTTCTTTACGTCATGTGTACCGCAAATAAACGTATTTTTTTTCTTTCTTTTCTTTCTTACAATTACGTATATTTTTTTCAAAAATAATTAATGTACACTTTTGACTTCGTTACTATTAAATTATATGTATAGATTCTAAATCACAAAGGTCTACAACTGCAAGCATCTACCCCGCAAAACAACATACTAAAACAAATGCCATGCAAAAAAGTGGAGTGCATTGCACCGATTTCTAAGAATTGCAGTATCAGCCATCTTTCTGTCGGCAGGCAGTCGTTACGTCGCGTCGCGGATGCAACGATGCACTTGCAGATACCACACACATAAATACTTGTATACTTTACTGGTTACATTATGTACCTATATAAGTACGTAATGAGACAGGCTTGGCTTGTGAGATTATGTGAGTTTTGTTTCAAGTTGTATGGAGGTGAGATTTAATTTTATTTGCCTGTGTTTTTGCTAAGGAGATACTTATAAACAATTGTTTAAAAAACACGAAAACTGTTGAGATGAACATAGGTATTTTATTTCCATGGCCTACGCCTTTTGTTAATGCTATGGTGCTACCAAAAACAAAGGAGTCTAGTCATCAAATTTAAATTATAAAGGACGTAAGTTGGTCAAATAATTCAGTCATATAAAGCAGGGAGACATATTTAGGTTATCTACATTATACCACACATAAATATCACTTACTGAACGATTTATCAGGCCAAGCCAAATAGTAAAAATTCTTGCCCTACGCAGTGACGGCGTAGCATGTAGGCGTAGGCATAATTTAAGCTAACCATATCTTATACGGCGTTTAAGTCACTTCGATTCCATGTCGAAGTCTAATTATGTAGGAAAGGAAAAAAAACTTAGATGGAGTGACTTTTGTCACGCCAGAGTTTGTCACGCTATTATTGCCTGCCTTACTGAGCTTTGAATAAACTGCACTCATTAATTCATTTCAATGACGAAACCATGGCAGAATTAATATTAAATGCCATTAAATAAATTAGAGAAATAATTTACGATTAAAGGTTGTTTAAACTATAAAATACAGATCGTTTATAACTGCTTCACTCGATTATTATGACCAGTGATATAATATTTACCACAGATAAATAAATGCGGATGTGTGACCTAACTCCTTGCACATGTGACTGCATCTTTTATGGTCTTATCATAATTTAGAGGAGGCGGGTTGATGAATGTGCCTCTTTGTTTCAAAAGCTTTATGTCTCGCTTTATGGCTAGGTCGCTACGCAACGTGACTTGGTACCACGGCTTGGTACCTTATAGTAAGTACGTTGGTACTTATAATACAGGTTCAGTGCCGCGCTATGGTCAAAGGCTCATTAGAAACATAAAAACAGTTAGAAAGACATGAATAGGTACAAGTAATTTTATGACGGTATGTACTTTTGTCACGTTTTTCAGTATCTATGGATTTTCTAGACGTATTTACTGTATGTTACTGCGACGTTATACATCGTGTATCATGTACATGATACACGATGTATAACTTGAACTTGATGAATTATTTTCTATTTTGTGAATGTGAGAACGTTGTAGGCCCAGTAGAGTGTAGATTTGTTGTTAAGTATCTGGTAATTGTTGAAAGGCCTACACTGTCCTCCCATACCTATTAACATTGGTTACTTACTTATATAGTCACTAGCTTTTGACCGCGGCTCCGCCCGCGTAGATGTCGGTTATCGCGTAAAAAAGTAGCCTATGTCCTTCTCCATATTCCAGGCTATATCTCTGCCAAATTTCAAGACGATCGGTTCAGCGGTTTAGACATGAAAACGTAACATACAGACAGACAGACAGACGGACAGACAGACGGACAGACAGACAGAGTTACTTTCACATTTATAATATTAGTATGGATGTATTTATACATGACTTTATAAGTAGGTATCAATGTTACTACTCGTCTTCAGATTTGTTACTGTAGTGTAATTACAATCATGTCATTTGGTTTAAATAGGTTTTCATTTTAATATACAATATATATATGTATATCTTTCTTTTATATAGATTATTTTCTACTTTGTGAATGTGAGAACGTTGCAGGCCCAGTAGAGTGTAGATTTGTTGTTAAGTATCTGGTAATTGTTGAAAGGCCTACACTGTCCTCCCATACCTATTAACAATGTTATTTGATAATATTGTGAAGCCAATTATTTTTTAAAGAGTAACCGTGGAGTTTCTTGCCGGCTCTTGTCCATAGGAAACGTCTAATTGGAACCGTGCACCTAGCTTCTGACGTTTCATAAGTACCCATTTAGAGTTTATGTGAAGTAAAAGATTTTGATTTTGTTATATGTCATCAGAATACTACGTAGTCGGTAGTCAATTAATATGTGTGAGTATTAAAGTTAATTAGCAGGTAGGTATAATTTACATAAATTGATTTGATTACACTAACTGCAAATAGTATCTAGGTATAGAATTCTTACCTAAATATACATACCTACGTAATAGTTAGAGAACATTTTTGGTAAACAGAATTGAATCAGAAAAATCGCATTAAAACACAATATTTTTCAACAGAACTATAAAACATTGGCCGTTATAAAGCCTTTAGCCAAAGAAATATAGAGATCAACGTCTCTAAACCACTACGTGCGGATAATTTTGAGCACAGTCCAAGGGCACACGTCTTTCATATCAAACCACACCTACATGTACCCAGCTCTAAAGAAATAACATAAAAACCATACAAACATAATACGTAGCTATACATAAAAATGTACGAATTCAATTACTTATAGCAATAACAGAGATAAAGCAGAGAACACACGAGGGTGGCACAGCAATGATTCAATATAATCCTACCCAGACATATGTCGAAGACTTATGCGGACTTTTATTAAACCGACTTATTAGGGAAACAATATGGTGAACTCCAGCTCATTGTACTCGATTGAGACATTGTGAGTAAACGGCTTTATTAAGCTTCGTTAAAGGTAACATAAAATTACTTTTTTAAGTATAAACAGTTTGAGTTCTCTTTTTAAAGGAGACAATTTTGCAGGAGGCCATTTTGTTTTATTTTCATATTCGTGCTGGTGGTCCAGTTTGGCTTCGCTGTAGGTAACAGAATTTATGCTGAACAATATCAAACGGTCTACACATATGACAGTGATTTGGAACACGTGTGCCGAGAAAATTCACATAAACAAAACAAAACAGACTAACTTTATTCCCTTTAATTATTAGACATAAAGTATTTTGTATTTTCATTTACACCCTGTTTCACAACGGCAATGTTCGTTACATCTGGCCTGAAAATTATTTCAGCCGAGCTCCTAATTTTGGTACATTTGCGATGAGCTTAACAAGAACGAGCCAGCGGCGCGCTTTTCATCTTTGAAGCGCAACATTTACATTTTCGTCTCATTTATTTGCTATTTCGGGCCAAGCCCTCCCTCCTTCCCCTGCCCTCCACACACCCCTCCCACGCCCTCACTCCAATGAATAAGTCTCAGCGTGCGTCAGATGAGAGTAAAACGAAATTGGGAAGGAACGCTCTATAAAGTCTAATTAAGTTTGAAGTGAATGCACAAATGTAAGGAAGTATTAAAATGTCCAAAAGAAACGAGAATTTATTTGGCGGCGGTCTGTATAAATTTTATTAAGTTACATTTGAATTATGTTATATTTATGTTCGTTGTGCTATCACTTGCTTTCATCGCCGAGTGCTTTGAGTTACGAGCGCATGCTGCTTAACCATTGACACCGTTGACCTTATACACAGACTAATTAATCAAACCACACTGTATAGGATATTATACAAGTAATAAAAGTTAAATGTATCCTTTTAAATAACAATAAATCTTTCCTAAAGTAAACATAAATCAAATTCAACAAAAACAATAGTGTGGAGGCAAACGGAGGAAGCGAGATGGCACATGATCAGAATGTAATCGCCTAATTCCGGCTTTTATTAAGATATTTTTACGAAGAAAAGCCGTCATTTTGTTATTCTGGACTCGTTTCGTATAAAAATAACGCGTCCCTTACGCGAACCTTTTGTTTCGGGGCGGCTCCACTACCATAATAGATATTATTTTGTAGCCACCCCTCCCTTAGTTGACATTCGTGGCTTGCAGTTGGCAGGATGCAACTGTAACGCGTGATTGAATTATCAATTTGGCTAAGAAAGAAATTAAAACTGTCGGCGTACTTAGATAATATTTTGTCGTATTGAGCGAGCTTTTAAAACTTTTTTGAATCCTTTTGGAACTTGTTTAGCTACCTTTTAACTATGTGTAGGGGAATATTTCAGGGTAGGTATTCCTGTGTGCAATCAAAATCATTTAAATATTTTATGTCACATAAACCTACATGGGCACTTATGAAACGTCAGAAATGGCCAATTGGAGCCGTGCACCTAGCACGGCTCCAATTGGCCGTTTCCTATGAAGAAGAACTGGCAAGGAACTTCAAAAAGTTTATAATTAGTAGGGGAAAATAAAATCGTTTCAACTCAAAATAATGGAACTACACTTATTATAGGAACGTTTCGGTCCAATAAATTCCTTTCCAGATGGTACAAATAAATTAAATGGCGGTTATACCTTCGTATAGTACGGAACACATACAGGCCCAGATTTCTGTGATAGAAAAACGAGGCCCGAACCGCCCCTGAATATAAATCGCCTTGTTATATTTTCCGGGACATTGGGATTCATGGAGTTTGTGGACCCTGACGATACGATTCTTCAGAAATAGGATTTTTCATACTGGTGACAAAATTGTTAAGACATAACATACCTATGTATAGCTACAACCTGGTGATGTATTGCAATTAAATGAAAGAAAATTTAAAACACATATTGAAACTACACTTTGTAAACAAGCTTATTACAAATTAGAGGATTATATCCAAGATAAGAATGCTTGGAAACATGCTGGTCTTGCTCCATAGGACAATGTAAACTCTAGACAAAATCAAACAGGTTGCTAATTTATGTTTAATGTATTATTTTTAAGACATTATTTTTATGATAAGTTTAACTCGCACACTGACTTTTTATTTGTACAAAATAATACAATATTTGTAAATACATATGTCAGCACCTTGTATCTAACACATGGTTAATTTATTCGTCAATGCTTAATTTTTTTATTGTTATTACTTGTTGTGGTATAGTAATTTTATTCTAGGTACATCGTCTTCACATGTAATGATATAATTGATGTATACAAACTATTGTAAAACAGTTTAAAAGAATAATGGTGGAGTTTCTTGCCCATTCTTCTCCATGCGAAACTACCTTTTGGAAGGGGCAACTAGAATCAATTTTATTTCCGTGTTTTTGACCTTCAAAAGTGCCATTTATGTGCCTATTTGAAATAAATGCTTTGACTTTCACTTTGACAACAGCACCTTATGATCAAAATATTGGAAAGATAGTAATGGAATTTATTCTTGGTGACCTATCAGTTTAATCAACTCCATATTCTTGGCACATAAAACTCTCTACAAAGGTATTTTTTTCTTTCGAATTGAACGAAAAATCTAGGTACTTAGTTAATTGAATTTGTTACAAACTCTGCAGGATTACGTCTAAGTAAAATTGTTTGTATATAGAGAAGTATTTTATTTTATAATGATTTACACTTATTTAGTAAGTTTTCAGTTTATTTTCTGTTTCTAATATTCCTATCTGCCTAATTTTAAAGTTCTTCTTTTCATGTGGTTAGTAACTAACCTGGGGCCCAAGTCTGCTATTTTTATAAATTCGTCACTCCAACACGATCCCATTGTAAAAGTTCGTAATCTGCTAAATTCATAATGGTCGATCATTGGTCGGTCAATGGTCTCGTAATAGAATTGTATGACAATGGCATTTTGAACATTTATTCATGCCAGATTTCATTTATATATATTTTTACATATTATTTATTAGTGTTATAAGCAATCTGAAGTAGTAGGAAGTTGGAAGTTTAATAGGAAGTCTAATTTGTCATTATGTACGAAATTACCAATTCTTTCAATGGAGGGTCAGTGGCTGACCATTGGAAAGTCATAATGACGCCATTATATTAGTAGATTACCAAACTTGTTAAAATCAACAATTATGAAATCAATGATAGACCATTCTGACACTATTGTAATAGCAGACTTGAGGCCCTGGTGTCGGAGTTTGTGTGCCACCCATGGGCCTCTGACTTGTCGACACATGCCGTCGAAAAATATCTCTCATGCACGCCGGTTTCCTAACGATGTTTTCCTTCACCGTTACTTAAGCAAGTGATAATTATACAATACGCACATGAATCCGAAAAGTCAGAGGTCGGTGAGAGGCCTTAGGTTCAACCTCGAGACTTGGCAGGCCGACGGTCACACCACTAGGCTATCACTGCTGTTAAATTTTAAATTGAGACCACATTTTCAAAACTAAAATCTCCACACACAGGTAATAATATCCTCTCTCATCTATTTTGGGTGTCGGATATAACACGCGGGTTATCTTGATCTCACCACGCCATGCCAGCAGTAGGTAGGTAGGTATACCTACCTGCTATATATGGATTAAAAATGCTTTACGTTTAGTAAGCTCAGCACGTTAGGAAAACGTGCGATCAATCTGATATTGTAGCAGATACATAGTTACTGGATTTGTCACTATACAAATGGTTTTACGAAGAGTCGATATCTATATGGTTATGGTTCAGTCGCCAGCACATCAAATTACTACGAACTGACAAATTTTTTCATTCGATTTTGAACTTAACCATCAACATTTTAAGGTTTAAAATCGTATAGAGGAATTTGACAGTTTCGTATAACTTGATGTTCTGGCCACCGTACCTATTTGGAAAACGTCTTAATTATAAGAAATAATCTCACACATCATCATGTATCATCTGCTTAGCCTTTTCCCAAATATGTTGGGGTCAGCTTCCAGTCTAACCAGATGCAACTGAATACCAGTATTTTACATAGAGCGACTGCCTATCTGACCTCCACAACCCATTTACTGGGTAACACAACACCACTTTGGTCAGACTGGTTGTCAGACTTTCGGGTTTTATGACAGCCGTGACCAACGGATTAACGTGCTTTTCCAGGCACTTAGGGGTCTTTGTATGTATAAATGGTCACCCATCCACAAGCCCACACGTGAGGTAATAATTGTCCCCAAAACGTTATTCGATTAATGCACTTTTAGAACTTAACAGAAACTGCTGAATCTACTTACTGACTTTACCTTTATGTTAAAATATTTTAGACTCCTTCAATTTCAAACATTATTTTCCAGATTTGCCTACGAATCTTCACCAAGCTTGCATTTATAGAATGATATGAATTTTCGCATAAAATTCAAATATAAATTGTCATAATTATGTATCTGGACGGCTTCCCCTACGCGGGGGCGTTAAAAAGCCATTCTCGAGTTCATCCTCCTCTCTTTGTGTCTACTTTATTGTAATTCAAAGAAATGCAAAATATGCTGTCTTGTAGTTTATTTTCAAAGTTCGAACGAGGGTTCTGAATAAAATTACAATAAGAAGCTCCAATCAGAATTCCTTAGACAACCGTGCGAAGATACTTTGTACCTAAAGGAAAAGTTTAAACAAAATACAAAATAATAGTGTATTTTTTTTATTTCTATTGCTTAAAATCGTGTACCTACCTTTAGGTAGGTACTACCCATTAATTATTATTTACTACCATAGAGAAAGCGGCTACAACAGTTATGGAAATCAACAAAACCTATAATTTTAATTTAATAAAGAACTTAATTTATTACTGACATTGAAGGACATAACAGACAAAAGTAGGTAAGTAATCAATTCCAATATTATCGATTAATATTTATTACAATCTATTTTATTCCGTTCCGGTTAATGATATAGTTCAATTTATTCACTAATCCAGAATGAGACACCTATACATGGTAAAAAAGCCATGGAAATGTTTTTTTTTTTTTAATCTAAGTATAATTATTATCTGTTTAAAAAATTAAATAATAAATATTACTTGATATGATGATTCATTATAATTATCAAAAGGCACCGCGAACGCGTCGCCACCGTCGCCGCATCCGGGCGGGTCAAAATGTCCCAAGCAATTTTAAAATTATAATAATTACGTAAAAATAAAAACACGTGGATAAAAAAAAAAAATCGTTGCTATGAATTATTTACCACCTATCTATAGATGTTTCTCTTAAAATATTTCGTGTATGAATAACCTTATATACCTACTCGTATTTCTTATTATATCAATATTATTTCACAACGCATCAAAGTGTTTATAACAAGAAAATACGCAAGCAAGTAGATATACCTACCTAACAATTTTCTGAACGAAAAAGATAACATGAATATCTGGTTGATATCTGTTCCAATACAAAGTACATAGCTATTATAAGTAGATACCTACCTACCTACGTAGGTATATAATATTATTATAGTAGGTATGTGGGACCAGTTTAAGGGCGAGAGCCTACGCGACCAAGTTATAATCATTCGTATGTAAATCAGCCCAGCCTCGACTCAGCGAAGCCTTTATCATCTCGTTAAGTATGATAAGTAAAGTGGATCTCTTTTTTACTTAAAAAACCCCTCAACTTAATATTTTTCATAAAATATTTAAAGAACGTCCACAATTAAGTAGGTATGCAAATTAAATTAAGTCACTCGCGTTTTTACTGTGATAGTAGGTACCTAAGTTTGCAGTTCGTGACTACATTATTAAACAGGTTTGAATAAGAAGCTATATAAAGGTTCATTGCCATAAATCGTTGATATAATAACCTCATTACTCACGCATGGCCGAGCTGACGTCAGAATACATAAAAATCTGACGTAAAGATTAGAAATTGCATAAGGAAAGCCTTCTAAGTGAAAAGAACTTTCTAAGTTCAAACATTTGCATTTCAGAAAAAGTACCATTATCATGTAGAACGTCAGATAATTTTATTGTTCCTGACAAAGGCTCCTTTCAATAAAGTTTGAGGAAGATAAATTAACAAAAGAAAACGGGGTAGGTAACAAAGCAGAGTTGCGTAACGCGGCACAAAGGGTACCCGGTATGAATATGAATGGGTTGTTTGGTAAAATTGGGCCGAAAACAACGACCGAGCGCAATTTCTTTTGTCTATTTTTTTTTTTTCTCGTGACTGCCTGCGATTCTCTGCGAACAGACGTGATGATAAAATTCTGTTTTTACGCTAAAAATATTATTTTGTTATTGCACGCTGAACGTTTTATCAGAACGGAAGTGTGAGCACTTTATATTCAGATTCCCTGTGTTACGTTTTCTGTTTCCGTTGTATTGTGAATTTGTGATTGATATTCTGAGCGGTTTTTCGCGAAATCGAACTTACATTTCATAAGGAAAGTATCTCAACAACATGTTTTTTTTTTTTTGGTAACTTACATACCTACATAAGTACCAAATATTTTTTTTGACGTGACAACGTCTAATAAATCGATGAACGCCGGCTGCATGCACGAAAAAGGATGACTCATTGTCCCGTTACGCTCATTGTACACTTGCGCCGCATCAATGTATTGTTATGACGTTGTCACGTTAAACTATCGTCCGTAAACCAACGTTACAGACAACCAATTTTTTTCTATATGTTAGACAAAATCAGCCTTAATTACACGAACGAATAAACGAGAAAACACAGCAGATGGGCAGTACAAAACTTTCTCCCACTCTCCGCCTATTAAGCGGTCAGAATCCTCAGTTTTCCCGACGAGTTTCCTCAATTGTTTCGGTCTGTATTTATTAAATAACCCGGGAAGGGCGTCCCGGTCTGTGGGCTAAGCCTTGTCGTGCTCTTAATAAAGCCCTAGCTTAATATTGTATGTGAATACAACAAAGGCCATGTGTCCGTTTTGTTTATATTCCGGCCAAAACTCCGAATAGGCTACGCTCGCATTTTATTATCTTTTTAATGAGAGAAACATTTTCTTTGTTTTTCATTATTTTTTCCAGTTCATTTACTTTAATTAAGGTAATAATTAGGGCTGGACGGTGTAGGTAAAATTTATGATTTTAATATTATGAAAAATGTTGAATCTCTACAGGTTATTAGGCTTACAGGCTTATTTATTTAGGAATGTGTTACAGGTATCGCCACATTTACTCCAGGTGCCATTTCTTTGTTATCCCCATTCCTTTTATGCCTATTTTCGTCATACTCATGTAGCTGAAAGATACCTTGAGGTTAAAACAGGATTTCTGTATCTAAATCTTTGCAAAGACTATAACATAAATTGCTAGATTTACGTTCAACATTCATGGTATTGAGCGCGCAGTCATGAGAACACCGCTGCCGTAGCTACGGTCCGGAAACGTTATCTCGGTCCAACTAAACAACTCACTCCAAACGAACGATACCCCTCGCAACCTCAAACGTGATAAACGACCCTATATTCTATTGTAATTTGAATTGTATCACCCAAAACAAAGGGTTGTAAATTGAATGCAGGAGTCAAGTAGCAAAGATATTACAGAACATAAGACAAAAGCAATGCTGCCTCAGTAAACTTCTCTCAGACGAGTTAACCAGTTACCGCAGAGCTGAAACTATTCAAATAACTTCTAGGTTGGATACACAACTATAGGTAACATGTTGTAAATGTACTTATAGACATGTCAGAGGCGTCATGTTTTGGTTGAAATACATTGCTACATTTAAGATTTATTTATCCAGCCGGGACATGACAAACCTGCAGTAAAAATCTCCGGATTGCTGTCAACAATACAGACTCATTTCTGAGATAAAAAAAAACAAAAATCGAGGTTAATATAGGCCGAGAAATCTCCTCACAATTTAAAACTAAAAAAATCAACTTAATTCATTAAAATTACGAGACAGAAGATTGTCAGTTATGGTCTCTGAGAGCGAATGTGCTGAATCGACGAGCGTCGAAGCCGGTCGTAAATCTCTTGAATTCTCTCTGGATGAAAATAAGCGACAGAGTCGTGCCACAGACCAACTCGCGTCGAAAACAGAGTGTTCGTTCCAAAATCTATTTTTTAACACCCTAGAATTCATCCTTTTTACTTCGATAGACGATATTTTGCTAGGTAATTTATTTTATGAAAACTTTGCCACACCCCAAAATAATAATATTGTGAGCCACCAAATACCAACATATTACGTTTCAAACTCTTTTAAGCTCGTGTATAATATTTTTTAACAAGTTTAAAATTATTTACCTATTCTTTAAATTAAATCAGAGTCAATTTAAAAATAATACCTATCAGTTAAATCTATTTTCTAAAAGACCTACCCACCTACCTAAAAAAATCTATAAATATTTCAAAATCTAAAGAACGGGTTCATACAAAGTATAGCTATCTCTTTGACATACAAGGCCGCCATCTTGCCGCGTCAACCAATCACAGAGCGTTCTGCCCTAAAATCGAATATGGCGGGCAGGTAGCTGCCTAGCGTAAGGCCATTCCATAATGAAACGACGCTGTGAATGGTTGTGAGGAACTCAGATAAATTATTATATTATGCTGATAAAAAAACTTCTGCTTCAATCAGAAATTTATTTCAAATGATTTCGGGCTATTCTATCCATCTGATTTAAAATGCGTCGGGTTTTTGTACCCAATTGTTTATAAAGTGCCTAATACTAGGTGTAGACTTACTAGATACTAAAATCTAGGTAATTTAAATTACTTTACTCAAAATATTAATAAAAACAGTGCAAATAGATAATAAATTAATATTTAACGTTTAACATCAGTATTAGCGTGTTTTACGACGTTTGGGGAGATAGCCTTTGTAACTGACCTAGGTATACCTACAAGCAAACAATAAAACTTTATGGATTTTCAAATAAACACACTGAACTATAATTTATAAACAAAATATTATACAATTCAAAGATAACAACCCCTGGAAATTTACGGTCAAGTACGCATGTTGATAAAGACTGACTGAAATATGAGAACAGATGTTCGGGGTGAACGAACTAGAAACGATGCGCTTGCGCCGCGCGACCCGCGTCGACGATTTATTTATTAAATAAATGTGTCCACATTAACCTGACGATTTATACATAAATAGTCTTAATTACTTTATGACACAATTCGACAATGTATTAATGGCTTTATCTGGCTATCTTTGACGCCATAAAACATACAAATTGCACATCAAAGTTCCAACATGATAACAATCTTTATTATCACTGCATAAGTGCGTTTAGCATTTAATTGTGAACAATGTGTTTTAGTAATTGCTAGCGTTTACTGTTGTATTGTGAATTCATCTGATATAAAGCATTTTTCCTTACATGTTTACTAGCAGGTGCGTTCGTATTCAAGAGCTTAATAGGTAGGTAACTACTTTGAAACATTACACTGATAAATAAAACAGCCGTTGTATTAGTTCTACTAGAAGAAATACAACGACTGTTTCATTTATTTATTTGTAAGATATCCTGAACAAGTCGGTAAAAATATAATTCACTCACAACGAGTTGTATTATAAATGTTAATTAATTAAAAAAGCGTGTTAAAACACAACAGTAATTAACTGGAACATCTTACTTTATCAAACAACAAAATTAAAACATCATTTTTTCCTTTGGACATAATTTCGTTGCGATAATAGATACGTATAGCAGATACAAGGAGGGCAGAGGAGGTGATTTAAGAAAATTACATTATAAAAAGAGAAGAAAGAAAACTGGAGGGGCTTCGCCGAGCGGCGTCGCTCCAAAGACATTATTATAAAAATGTACCAATTTAAATTCAAATACAAAGGCGGTCTGCTGGTGCTATATCGAGAGTAGATTAGGTACAGATGGGACAGGAATGTGAGTAGACATCAATCACAGCAATATTTTAGGTTGTTTTTCAAGTCGAGAGGACGACGTCATTCAGTAAATCTTAAATAGAACAAAATAGATAGCCACTTTACAAGTCGGTACCTTCCTAGCTTTGTACTACCTACCAAAATAGAGTCAACGTCCAATAAATTCTGTATCAAAAAACTACAAAGTTTCACATGAACAAAACTAATCTATCTAAATACCAGTGTGCTAGCTTTTACTGTTACTTTTCTTAAATTGGAAAAGCTGAGACGGATCAAATCCTGTCGAAATGGGAACTTTGCCAATAAAAACTTTCTTTGTTACCCAGATAGTATCGACTAAACTCTTTCATTCGTCCTAACGCTCTTCTATTCGAGGGGAAATGACTGCTCATACTTACTTATGTAGATAGTAGCTGTAGGTAGGACTTGAATGACTTTGGGTAATGTTACCTCTGACTCAGGGCAAAAGGGCCTGTGGGATTGTTACCAGGAGTTATTAAAAACTTTTTAAATCTGTGAGATAAGAAAGCTTTTTATGTTTTAAGAATAAGGGAGCTATCAAACTGATAAGGATGTAAGTGTACCTAAATTGCAATGATTTACAAGAGGTTTATAAGTAGGTTTGTACAAACACTTTTAGACATCAGTTATATTTTTTAAACTAGATCTAGAATCATACTTTAATCTTATGTCATTTTGATTAGGATCTTTGGTAGGTAACTTTAGTCATATTGAACCTATTCCAAATATTATCATTTAAGTAGTTAGCAATTTTACTTAAGTACTAGTAGTAGGTACCTACATAGGTACTCAACATCAGATCTGAACTGGTTTTTTTCACATGTTTTACTTACCAGTAAAAAATAAATTAGATAAACTTCTTATTCTACATTTTCTAACAATTTTTTTGTTTTTAATTTATATTAAGTATCCTAGTCACTGATAGGTAGGTACCTACTTTACTCACATTAAAATCTAGCCTATTGGCTAATAAGTAATTTAAATATAACTTAAACTGCTAAGAAATTATTATAATATCAAGAATCGAAATTATTACAATAAAAATATAATATATACCTACCAGAAGTACCCAGAAGTTTCAAATTACGTCACTTTACAAAACCAAAACAAAGGCAAAAATAACCAAGATCTTAATTTGAATTTCAAACTGAGAATATCAAACAAATTCCTTGGCTCGTAGCAGCCAGCAATTACAAAATATTCTCGAGAGATTCCAATTAAAACGTTTCATCCGCAAAATTCCACAGGGTCGGAAACTTCTAAGATTCCTCCCCCCTCCCCCGTAGGAGGGTAATTGCTCCTCACATTCCCCGGATGTCTTACAGCCGAGTTCTTGTTCCCGGACGGAATGTCACTCCGTTACCAAAGCTGAAGGAACAATCATTACTCAAGACAGCCGTCCACTAAAGCGTATCGTGTGAACTGACATAAAAGTAGATATATTATGACCAATTATTCCAGTGAATTTACTGATGAAAATATAGAATATTTGAGACAACTTTATGATAAGGCGCTCTAGTGGGTTTTAGGCCTAATTTAATTATACATGAGCAATTATGTACTGCATCTTATAACCATATCGACACTTTCCGCTACAAAGGGCGTAACTCCAAATTCCATACTTTTGGGAATGAGCGAAACCGAAAGAAAATAATACATTTTGTTTTAAGAAAGTATTATTTTCTTTCGTTTTGCTTTAATTTTATAAGTATAAAAAAGAGTTATTTATAATTCTATTGTTTCTATACCTACTAATAAAATTGAGTTCTGGGAAGGACATCGATTTGGAGTTACGCCCTTTGTAGCGGAAGGCGTCGATATTATTATTAATATATTCGTTAATTATAAGATTAATATTCAACATAAGATGCCATTAGGTAACAGATACTTCTTGTAGCATTAACGCCTCGATAGAGTTTAATGTAATTTTATGCAAATTTTTCTACGGCGAGTGTACCTAATGTCACACTACCAACATTGATTAGGCAACTCGTTATTTTATATGACCACTTCCAAAAGTTACAACTTTGTAACTTATCTGCCAAGTATTAATAAAAAAAACCACGAAAGTAAATTGCCCGATTATGTATAATTAAGATAAGTAGAGGTGCATTAGTGAGAGCAAGGGAACTTTTTCTCATAATTCCCTCTGAGCCAGTCGGCACACGCACCGCTGATATTTATAAATAATAACATAAAACAATATAGCACCGGCTCTTAAGAGTTCGCTACATAAAGCTCGCCCCGAGAATAAATGGATTACTTGTGTCCGTGGCGCGCCATCTAGCGGGGGGCGCGCGAAACTGTATGAGTTATTGTTATTGCAAGGATATCCCCGCTTCCGAACATGTTTTCACTTACACCCCTCTTGTAGAAGTCGTAAAAATCTGGCCGAAAATATTTTATTAAATTGATTGTGTTTTCAAAACATGTTCACCGCAAAATATTCTAAGACACAAACATGGCATTTTTCCAGATTGCTTCGTAGACTACGCGTTGAGACTTTAATATTCTTACTTAACTTTTTCTGTTAAGGCATTATCCAGGATAGCAATTCTATTAAAAAAGCATCTTATTCAAAACTGTGTTCATTGGATTGGATATTATTGCGAACGATCTAGGCGTTTATCGTATCAAATGTGCTACGTTCAAAGAAAACACCTGAACCGTTATTGGAAAATCTCATCACGTTTTAGACAATCTAAACACCTAATTTTATTAGGGTGATTTGGAAACTGGTTACATATGTACCTACTTATAGCTACTCTAATTGCCAGATAATTCCTCTTCAAGAAATCATATCAATTAAGGGTATCTACAAAGAGATAAGGTGGAGTTCACAAAAGAGTGATATAGTACTGGTAACGATAGCCGAGACTTATTAGCGGTAATGAGGCCATAAAGAAGGCGTTCGTTAGCTCGCGGACAAACGGACACATAACTTACCAGCCGTACTCGAACACCCGCGTTGTGGACTACCGACTACCGTCCGTAGCTCGTTCTTTGTAATTAACCACACTTGTTTCAAAATATATGGTAGGTAGGTACTACGTAAGTAATTGTTCAAGCGATTTAAGAGGGCATATGTATATGGGTCCACTAGTGCCACTCTTTAAAAAAATATTATCTCGTGACTGGAAAGGAATTATGAAAAACGGCTTAACAAATACCTCGGTAAGTGTGTCTAGAATTTTCTAATACCTTTTATAAAGTTTCATATTGAGACACTAAGCAACAAAATACGATCGAGAGGAATGTGGCCGTTTTTCTTTAGAATGAATTCTGTTGCTTCGTATCTCAATATTAAACTTTATAAAAGTTATTAGAAAATTCTAGACACACTTACCGAGGTATTTGTTGAGCCGTTTGTCATAATTCCTTCTCAGTCACGAGATAATATTTTTTTACTTATAGGGAAAATTTACTTATGAGGGGAACGGATTTCTGTAGGGTAGCTTCTAATGAAATGGATAAATAATTTTAATTTAATATAATTATATAATAATATCAACGCATAGATAATCTGTCTATCAGTAAAGAACTGACCAGTCCCCCTCAGTAGTCTATAGCAACTGCGCAGGATAATGTAGTAACAAAAATATAAGAATAAAAACTTGAAATAAAATAAGTTTCAGATTGCAGTTAATATAAAAAGTAGTGGACCTATTTCTATGCTTATTTGGACACAATAGAAAATACTGATGGCATGCCACCGACACCGCTGATGTGTAAAGATATAATATCAATTCTATTATCAGAAAATAATGAAGATAACAGTATAAGATTGAAGTCAAAATAGCCTTATCGTTATCGACCAAATAAGGGGCCGCTCCTTGAGTAGGGAGTTCCAGGTAGATAAGGTTGGACCAAGGGCATAACGGGGAAGGGAATCTAATTTGACTAAATTGGGATCTGGTCTATTTCGTAGATAGATTAAATTAACCAAATTGAACCGGTTTACTTAACAGTGGCGAAGCTTGACATTTCGTTGGAGGGAAGCCGAAAAAGAAAATGTTCAGTTCTATAAATAGTCATATAATTACGTCAACATCAATTTATAGCGCTATTTTATGAATTTTTATTTCGCGATTATCACGTCGCGGCACCGGCTTGTTTAGAACATTTTGGTGTTGTTGTTTGAATTCAAAGGAATAGCCGTTTTTGTTGTTTGAATATTATGGTGTATTAAATACTTGTAGTTTGTCTATATCAGAATAAAGTAAATTAATATTTTAAACACTATGAACGAATGATAAATATAACAACACAGAGTTACATACATTGCACACACATACCTATATAAAAATAAACAAGTATTTCTGTTTCATGAGAACAGGCTGTCAAAAAAGTATTCCTGCTCCATCTTCACATTGAAAGGCCCTGACATGTTTGTCTATATTATTTGGCAATCGAAGTTAGAATGTGCTATTTTTTAATGGTGGTAGGTGAAGTTGCTCTTCCGATCCTCTGAAGGGAAGCCGGTGGGAATGGAGTTGTTAGCGCGCTACGCCTCTGTTACTTAAGACGACGACAAACGACTTTTAAAGATTTTATACTGAAGATCACGTCTAAATGAGTAGAGTTAATGATTTGGAAAAAATATTTGTTAAATAAAAACATTTTCTTAATAACTTAATAAGTATATGAATATTTAAGGTTATGTTTATATTAAAATTAATTTATAAAGTTATGTGCAACGCGAATAAAAAACTGAGAATCACGCAAAATGTATCAAGCGTATTTTTCTGAAACCTTCACTTTTTAAAGATTATTTAACTACTGATCTTTTAGTATACCTACGTGTTTTATTAAAAAAACATTTTGTTTTATGTATAATAAATTAATAATACGTCTTAATTGGGACAGCGCCCCTGGATGAGCGAGTCCTATTACTGACTGGACGTACGACGCGTTGCGTGAGCTCAGTACAAAGCACGCAAGCTAACTACTCAAGGTCACTGGCATATATATCTCCGTCGTAACACGAGTAAGTGTAAAGATGAACTTTAGAGTAGGTTAAGAGAAATTAGGGGAGGCCTATGGCCAGCAGTGGACGAACGTTGTATCCAGGACATTATTTTCGTATTTTTTTTTGACGTGACAACGTCTAATAAATCGATGAACCGGCTGCATGCACGAAAAAGGATGACTCATTGTCCCGTTACGCGCATTGTCCCGTTACGCTCATTGTACGCTTGCGCCGCATCAATGTTTCGTTATGACATTGTCACGTTAAACTATCGTCCGTAAACCAACTTTACAGACAAGCATTTTTTTTTTTTACGTGACAATGTCTAATAAATCGATGAACGCCGGCTGCATGCACGAAAAAGGATGACTCATTGTCCCGTTAAGCTCATTGTCCCATTACGCGCATTGTCCCGTTGCGCTCATTGTACGCTTGCGCCGCATCAATGTTTTGTTATGACGTTGTCATGTTAAACTATCGTCCGTAAACCAACTTTACAGACAACCAATTTTTTTTTTTTTGTAGTGTTAATTACGTTAGGATAATATATTTTTATTTTAATAATCTGTTAGTAGTTATTATTTTAATAAAATATAATTGATGCGGTCTTTACTGAAGTTGACTACAACTTACCTAGGTATAGATACTACATAAGTGTCAAATTCGTAACAAGACGAGACGCATTTCCAAAAGTCACTTAGGTCAACAAATCATTTTGAAAAAAATATATGCAAACTAATTTGATTCAGAACTTAATAGTATGGCGTACAAGGTTCCTTTTCAAACATAACGTAGGTATTGAAATAAATTACACAGGTTTATTTATTACCTATGTTGCTATTCAGAACAATGTCAAAGATAAGAGCAGACATGACCACTTTATTGTTAACATTACTTTATACACGTAGTAGATACTATATAGATTTACATGTTAAATCTGAATAAGAACATGTCTTAACGCATTCTTGTAAGGTGATACAATCGACCACAGATACACCATACTGAAACAGTGTTCTAATGATACCATTTCAAATACCTATCAAATTTTATGTTCAACGAATAAAAAAATGTTAAAGTCAAAGTCAAATCATTTATTTCAAATAGGCATAGGCACTTTTGAACGTCAAAAATTACTAAAATAGTTAATTGATTCTATTTTCCTCTTCCAAAAAGTAGTTAGGTATGTATGGAGAAGAATGGGTAAGAACTTCATACTTACCTACTCTTAAAAATGCTAACAATAGTTTGTATACATTAATTAATAATTATAGGTGGAGACGATGTTACCTTGAAAAAAATTACTATACCACAATAGGCAAAAAGAATGAAAAGTAAATTAATGCTGTTTGTGTATGTGAGATTAAATGTTTGTAAACGCACCCACAATACAGGAGTTATTCCCAGTGTGGGGCAAGGTTTAAAAAAAAAAAAACATGACAGACAAATTAATAAATACGATAGATACATGGTGCTCACATATTTACAAACATTGTATATGAATTACCAAAAAATTTAAGATAATTATAATAAGTCAGTGTGGTAGTTCAAGTATAGTAATCACAGAAAATAAAGCTAATAAATGCGATAGATACATGGTGCTCACATATTTACAAACATTGTATATGTAATATAAGTTTTTAAACTGTCATGGTCACTAACATTATTAAAAAAAAAAAAAAAATATCCCGTTTATGTTAATAATAATATTGTAGGTATATGAATTTCCAAAAAAGAAAAATAACATATAATAAGTCAGTGTGTGAGTTAAAGTAGGTATGGTAATCACAGAAAATAAAATTAATATCATATAAATTATACAAATAACTAGCAACCAGTTTGATTTTGTTTTACTTGTACCTAAACGATAATAGAAAACTTGTTATAATATGAAAGAATATTATTTAACGTTAAAATAATCCGTGCATAATCTTTTAAGATAATTATCTGCAGTAAATTAAGTTGCATCCTAAGATCATTAAAACGATGACCAGTCGGAGCTTTTACACAAAATAAGTATAACTTAAAGAGACCACACACCACGTGGAATTTATTATCGGTCTCATACATTTATAATTTAACTAAATGCCGCCCGCGGCTTCGCCCGCGTGGCCTTTTCTAAAATAAAAGTAGCTTAAGTTACTTCTTATAACATTAGCCCATTAAAAGTCCAGTCAAAATCGGTCTAGCTGTTTCGGAAATTAGCCGGAACAAACAGAGAGTAAGACAATTTTTTAAATATTTATTAAATTGTTTTTTTTTTTACTGTTGTAACAAATTTTTACTAAATAAAAAAAAAGTATACTTTTATATGCATTTAGTAAAAAGCTGTTACCTACTTTGACATTACAAGCAGACATTTTAATTTAATTTATTTAAGATGTATTAAGATATAGATTTGTTGTTAAACAAATCTATACTCGTATAGCTAACTACTACCAACTAACTACTACTAACTACTGGTGCCGATTCCCTTGTTCACAAACTAAACTAAATTTAAGTTCAGTGCATCTTTTTCTTTCTATGTCATTAAGAAAAGGACACAAGATAAATTTTAGTTTAGTCCTGTCAAATTAATCAGCGCCTGTCACTACTCCATACAAGTTTAGACGTGATTAAAAACTTGCCGACTAAAATTACGTCAATTTACGTCAAGCGCTAATTAATTTGACAGGACTAAACTAAAATTTATCTTCTGTCCTTTTCTTAATGAAATAGAAAGAAAAAGATGCACTGAACTTAAATTTAGTTTAGTTTGTGAACAAGGGAATCGGCACCACTATCTATCTATTTATCTTGAATCACGAGGTATGTTAATACCTGGTGATTCAAGTTTCGAATGAACATTTCTATATGGGCCGCTTCTAAATTCTGACTAACAAACATATTATTAAACCAAAAAAATATATATGAAAAATAAGGTTAGAAAATTAGAATCTTCTCTAAGAAATCGGATAAACCTTTTGATCAAACCGCTTATTGATTCAAAGTGGAGTTAAAAGATAGATTGGCAGTATTAATGGGTTTCTAATTTAATTTCTGTCATGTAATCTAATCCAGAGACTTGAATCACCAGGTATGTTAGTACCTGGTGATTCAAGTTTCGAATGATCATTTCTATATGGGCCGCTTCTAAATTCTGACTAACAAACATATTGTTAAACCAAAAAAAATTATGAAAAATAAGGTTAGAAAATTAGAATCTTCTCTAAGAAATCGGATAAACCTTTTGATCAAACCGCTTATTGATTCAAAGTGGAGTTAAAAGTTAGATTGGCAGTATTAATGGGTTTCTAATTTAATTTCCGTCATGTAATCTAATCCAGAGACAGTTTTTAATTAGTTACAAGGAGAATTCTGACAAACAACGTACCTACCAGTCGCGCTTCTATGTCGCCATCTGTGTTTGCCCGACGAGATTTGTTTGGCGCGACGCCAAACAACGCGCGTGAGCTTACACCCTGTGTTTACATCAAAATTAATTTTTAGAACTAAAACAAAACACGATTTCCACATTTTTCGTACACAACACCACTTTATCGTCTAAAATCTGGAGCTATACTGACTGGTATAACTCAGCTTTCTCTTTGTCCGCGAAAAAAACTAATTTGAATTTTAATAGTAAATTGGGTCAACTTGCCTTTCTAGGAAACGTATGCGCCTGCGCTTGTATTGTCTTTATGCAAGTGTGTCCAAACATGGTTTTTTCATCTGAATTTTAATAAGGTCTCGAACAAAGATGTCGTTTTATTTTTTGTAGAATTTCTCCTTTTTCGTCTTTCGAAAGTAGATGAGGAAAAAGAATTATACTTACCTATGTAGGTATCATCTATATAATATAAACAATTAAATAAAATTGCAGTGTACGAGTAGGTAAGTTTTTAATGTCAAAATAACAATTTTTTTCTAAATTCATATGCAAGTAGGTACGGTAAGTAGGTACTTATAACAAAAAATCTATTTTTAAATTTATTGTCTGTCTGTTTGTTCCGGGTAATCTCCAAAATGGCTGGACCGATTTTAACGGGACTTTCAATAGCAGATAGCTGATGTTATGCAAAGTAACTTTTATTTTCTTCTTTTAGAGTGCTTTTATTTTAGAAGAAGCGGCCAAGTGCGAGTCGGACTCGACCATGAAGGGTTCCGTAGCAGCAAGTAACATAATATAAAAGTTCTTGTAATAACTCGTTGTAACTTTGATCGATGTTTTATTAATAGTGTTTTTTTTTTTTTAAATTAAGTTATTGTTAAGGTTTATGTTTATGTAATTTTTTTTTTTTTTTAATATATATTTGAGTTGATTGAATGAAAGGTAAATTGCGGTTTACGATTTATGACGTATTAATAAAAACTAGATCTCGTTCAAACCTATTTTCGGTGGAAGTTTATATGGTAATGTACATCATATTTTTTTTTTTAATTTTATCATTCTCTTATTTTAGAAGTTACAGGGGGGAGGATATACATTTTACAATTTTGGAAATGTCTCTCGCGCAAACTATTCAGTTTAGAAAAAAAAAATATTAGAAACCTCACTATCATTTTTGAAGACCTATCCATAGATACCCCACAAGAATGGGTTTGATAAAAAAAATTGAGTTTCAGTTTTAAGTATGGGGAAACACCAATTTTTTTTTTTTTTTCTATTTTTGTGTGAAAATCTTAATGCGTTTCACATAATACATCTACTTACCAAGTTTCAACAGTATAGTTCTTATAGTTTCGGAAAAAAGTGGCTGTGACATACGGACGGACAGACAGACAGACATGACGAATCCATAAGGGTTCCGTTTTTTGCCATTTGGCTACGGAGCCCTAAAAAGCCACGCCGGCTAAGCCGCGTGCAGCACCTAATC
The DNA here is from genome assembly GCA_947523025.1 of Dryobota labecula. NCBI lineage: Eukaryota > Metazoa > Arthropoda > Insecta > Lepidoptera > Noctuidae > Dryobota > Dryobota labecula. The sequence goes on along the minus strand of OX383293.1, from coordinate 16,066,892 downwards.
TTCAATATATTATTCTTACATCATTTGTACCCTGCACTTCTAATAATATATCTAACATTATTTTAGGCTTCACCAAACAAAATAATAAATTGTACATACCTACCTACTCATTTTCATATTTATATCACCAACTGTTATAGGAAGTAACTTAGGCTACTTTTATTTTAGAAAAAGCCATGCGGGCGAAGCCGCGTGCATAAGCTAGTACATAATATGTTTGGAAATAATATCAAGACATTTTACTATGTTCCCAGTGTTAATTAAAACGCGCATAAACCTTTTCCAAATGTAGAGTTGTAGTCTGAACTGAGACTATTGTATCTCTTTAAATATTTAAAGATCATAAATATTATAGTATTGATTCCTATTATATATTATGATTCAAAATATAATTCAAGAAAAAAAATCTATAAAACTATCTCTATTGGTATCTTTTAAGCTAGAAAATAAAAGTCAGAAAGCTCTACTATTATCATTGAGTTTAACGCCCTCTACTGAAAAAGTATGGAACTTTTAGAAACGATGAAAGCACTGATACGATGGGCTCTATAAGGACACATCAAAATACTATGGAAATAATTGTACGAACATAAAATAAAGTAGGTATGACGTAAGAGTACCTATATGAGATATCTAAAAGACAAACTTTTTGTACATGTGTTGTAAGATTGGTATAAACTTTTCTCTCTAGGTTGTAAAACTATTTCCAGATATTATAAGTAAGGTTCTTACAGCTTATTAAGAGGCGCTCACCGGACCACTAGCGCCAATCCTTTGAAAACATATTAAGTATCTCGTGACTGAGAAGGAATTATGAAAAACGGCTCAATCAGCAATTTCGGTAAGTGTGTCTAGAATTTTCTAATACCTTTTATAAAGTTTCATATTGAAATATGAAGCAACAAAATTCATTCTAAAGAAAAACGGCCACATTCCTCTAAATCGTATTTTGTTGCTTCGTGTCTGACACACTACAACGGGGAAGCTCTTGGCCTTCATCTCACCTGATGGTAAGTGATGATAAGGCCGAAGATGGAAGCGAGCTTCACCCGGAATCCACAACCACAGAGGAATTGTCTATCTTACCTCTAACTGCCGAAACACAACAAATGCTTTTAACATTGTCGTTTTGGCAACAGACTTAGATAAGATGGTGGTAGATAGCCAGGTTGCTGATTGAGCCGTTTTTCATAATTCCTCCTCAGTCACGAGATAATATTTTTTTAAAGGAGTGGACCGGTGAGTACGCTCTTAATATTTCTGTAATACCATTATTGAAATTGTTCATATTTTCTGTAAATAACATCCTTGGTATTGGCTGTTACGTTTACCCTCATAATTTGTTCTATTTATCTGTGTTCCTACCTACTGGAGTTATTTATATTTTTGTATGCACGTGTTTCTGTGACAAATAAACCTATTTTTCTTTCTTTCTTTCTTTCTTTCATATACATTTTACCCTAAGTAGTACCTACCTACTCTAGAAATTACTGCGGTCTTGTTCATTGGGTGTTTACCCTGTGATACTACAGACGACTACACATCAACCTAAACATTTCCAGTTTAAGCTGATCTCGCTTTGTATAGAATTTCCGACCAATGAGAGGTCAACTTACACTACGACTATTACTGCAGATAATATTATTACCTACTTATTTTATCTGTATTCAGTATTTTTCAAACAGTATCCATAGCAGCATGAGTAAAAGATAGTACCTATTTGCTATTTATTTATTTAGGTATAGGTTGATATATATGTAATATATAACCTATAGGTACCTAAATAAATATACGAGTATAGGAATTGAAATAATAATATAATAATAGTAATAGGAATTGCTTGAAAGGATAGCCTTTCAAGCAATTCCTATTAAAATATCTCCTTAGTATTTTTCTTTATCAGAGTAAATCATACCTAACTAACAAACTCATTAACGTTTCATGTAACGTAATAATGAATTCATGACTGGAGACAATAAATTCATAGCTTTATAAAGCTCTATGTAACTCTACATTTCTTGCTCTCTTTCATTTTGAGAACAGCGCCATCTCTCTGAAATCGGATGAATCTATTCTTTCCGGAGTAGAGGTCACAAACATTTTATTGTTTTATTTTGATTTCTTGTCTTTTGGAGAAAAAAAATGTTTAGAAAATAAAACAATTTCATATTCTTAAATCACAGAATTAATGAAGGATTTCCAATTCTTTTGTCCCAAAATAGTCATTTTTATCTGTTTATTTTCTTTAAATCACTTCTATTTTTAGTACTCCTACATTCATTCCTACATATCATTAGGCCAAGATTGGTGGTTTTAATAATAAATAAGTAAATGATTAAAACCACTGTTCATATCAGTGGAAAAAAATTATGATTGACGGAATCTTAGTGTTAATATTAAAAAAAAAAATGTTATTAGACGCATTCTTAAGAAAGGTTGAAGACGTCTGATCTTGGGCCCTCCCAATCGGCAATACAATCAAACTCACACACTAACATTCTTTGTATGTGTGCTTAAGAATTTCAGCTGCAGGGCCATTGCCGTGCCTTGCTATCGACGCCATTTTACTTTATTTGCTGTCTCTTTTCCTCACCCGAGATACGTCGAAAGAGTGATGAGAAAAAAACGGGTGGTTCTATCTCTTTCGCACAGCGACGGGAGTGCTGGGTGATCGCAGCGTGAGTTCTTTCGATTTGAGAAGGGGAATGAAAAATTAAAAAGAAAGAAGTATGGCGATACCGTTCGATGCCCGGTAGGACGGTCCCCGACCGACGGACATTTTTGAGATACTTCGAAGATGGCGGAAACTAAAAAATGAGGTTTACGAGATTGGATTTATTTTTTCTCTTGAATTCTGGTATCAGATTTTATTTTTTGGTATAGTTGATTGGAATGTTTTGTTTGGTTATATTTTTTTGTCTTTTAACTTTTATGTGATAGGATATGATTCAAATTCAAATTTATTTATTTTTACACATAGATATAATGTTGTAAAATAAAAAATATTGTGTCAATACGTGCTGCCCTGTAAGGCGAACAAAGATTGTTTAGGTACACATTAGGTAATAGGAGTATAGGTAGAATCGCCTTTAAAATTATAAAAATACTGCTAAGTTTTAATCTATTGCAATTAAAAAAAAACAACATAAATAATATAAAACAAATTAACTAAAGTAAGTAGGCATTGATGCATTGAGTTTATAACCTATCCTATACTTCAATAGTTTGAATATATTAATTCAGCTGCTCAATACATTGATACCTAACCAATGTAGGTAGGTATTATTGGTGTACATAAGCAATGATTACATACCTATGGATATTTTAAGGCAACGCCGCGGTATAAAAGCAATGACAGTCGCAAACAAAAGTGTTATTTACAGCAGAATAATGATTAAAAAAATAACAATTTCTGCTAATAATTTAGTAGACATTCTTACCTTTTAGGCAACGTCTTGCAGATAATTACGCGGACTTTTCTTGCTTCATACCATTTTGCTGAGATCTGTAAAAAATAAATAAATCGGCTGTAGTAAAAATCACCCACTAGAAATATTTTTAGTTCTGTTTTAACTGTATAAGTCCTGGGATGTAATATAGGTAGGTATTATGTAAGTACCTAGTTAATGTTTGGATAATTTCCTCATTTATTGCACATTGCTATCTTCCCTAGGTTTACATAAATCTTAATATATAAAACAAAGTCGGGTAATTTACCTACACCATTTATAACTCAAGAACGGTTGGACCAATCTTTAATATGATCTTGGATTTGTCTGCGCTCTGAATAGCAGAATAAATATTAAAGCATGCGAAACAATCTTGAAAAAAAAAAAAAATTTAGAAAATTCACTTTCTCATACATTTTGTGCAGTGCCGTGTGGTGCCGCACGTAAAGAATAGCACCACCCCATTTCCTACCGTGGGTGTCGTAAAAGGCGACTAAGGGACTTGCTAGAGAATGGGCAGCAGCGTTCTCTATGCATTTTTTAACACCATACTACGTTCGCCAACCCGCCCGCCAAGCGTGGCGATTATGGCAAACCCCCCCAATTGGGGGAGTTCTATATACAACAGTGGACGTCTTTCGGCTGAAAAGATGATATATTTTGTACAGAACAGCTTTTTTGATGATATCTAGAGAACGGATAGGGGAACAAGAAATTTCACGCAAACGAAATCGCGAGCAGAAACTAATAAATAAATAATAGCCAATAAAATCTAGTGTTCAACTTCCGTTACATATAATTCTCTAGCAACTCAAACTAATTTATACACCCAATCACTCTTATTTATAGTAAACAGTGGCCGGCACAGAACCTTTCTTAGTTGCAAAGCAGTTGGTTACTTAAAGCGCTACACAACGGCCACTCATAAATTAACTCAGTACGTAGGTATAGTGCAGTAACATCGATTATTTACAGCCACATACCTCTGAGATAATCTTTACTAAGTGCACGTTTTACTGGCCAGCCCGGAGCGGTTCGCCACTTCACTTTATGGTAAGTTAAGCAAATATTAATGGCGGTGAATTTATGACACTCTAAACTAAAGGTGCCGTGATCTCGCTGTCTCTTTTGCTGGCGACTGTACTTTGTTAGGTGTCTAAACATAGCGAGGTGTTGTGTGTTACAGCTTTTATATGCCGTGGGTGCAATAAAACGCAAGTTTCAGCCTCGGTTAGTCGACGAGAATAATATCGAATCTACATTTAGCATGTTTCTTTATTTTCTGAATATTATATTTTTAAATCAAGAATTAAAATGGATGGATAGGATAATACATGAGGAGCTCGTGGCTAAGTAATAACAGCCGCACGGATCGATCCGTCAGGTTAAGCTACGCTTGCTGGGGTTGGTCCGTGGATGGGTGATCATCTTTACATACCGAGACTCCTCCGTGCCTCGGAAAGCACGTTAAGCCGTTGGTCCCGGCTGTCATTCGTGGATCTTTGACAGTCGTTACGGGTCGTCAGAAGCCCAAAAGTCTGACAGCCAGTCTTACCAAGGGGTATCGTGTTACCCAGTTACTGGGTTGTGGAGGTCGGATAGGCAGTCGCTCCATGTAAATACTGGTATTCAGCTGCATCCGGTTAGACTGGAAGCCGACCCCAACATAGTTGGGAAAAGACTAGGCAGATTGGATAGGATAATACATAGGTCTTCTATGTAGTTTTTTATTACTGATTTGGCTTGCTCTTAAGCTCAATCTCGCCTGATGGGAACCGATGGATGAGGTCTATGATGGAACGAGCGTGCCCAGAAGATGCTTGTTCACTTGGCAGACGGGTTATATGTGGAAGGGAACACAAACGCTGGCAGAGAGTTCCACACTTTAGCTGTGCACATAATAAATGTGGAGGAGAAGCGCTGAGTACGACCGGACGGGATATCAGGCAAGTACGCATGGTACCTTCCAGTACTCCTGGTAGTCCAGTAATAAAAGGGCGCACCAAAGTACAGTCTGCAGTAGAAGACCGACAGGCAAGCAACATTACGCCGATGAGTCAGGCTGTGAAGCCTATAGGTACTCCATTTATTATAACATTAGACAAAAAACTGTTCTCACCCTTTCGTTATTTCGATGTAAACGTTTAATAAACTCCGTTATTTTACGATAAATACAAAGCACTGTAATCTATTTACCATTTACATTAAAAAAATAACTCTAAAGTGCAGTAATTTCAACAATATTATACAATAACTGTCGTTATTTAGCCGTTATTTGTCTAATGGAGTGATACCAACGTTTCGTCCCCTATAGGTAAGCCTTTTCGCTCTGCGTTCGTAGTTGCTTTAACCATATAGACAACAATAGTTTTTTGATTTGATTCTATGTAGTGGTTTTTTGATAAATTTGCCAGGTGTTGACACGTAAAACTGCATTTCCACATCGTGTAAGAAATCTTCTTCGTAAAACCTACAGACTACTCGGTATACGTTACTATCTTGATCTTTAAGTGGAAAAATAAATTGCCACATAGCTTATCGTTACAAGTTTATATCGAAAACTTATCTTATATCGCCATCCAATGAATATAAGTTTTAATTAAACATTAGTCACAGTAAACCTATCTCATAACTATATCTAGAATTTAAGTAAAACTCTTACTCTTACTCTTCTTCTTCTTTTTAGTCTTTAAAACTAAATTTATAATTGTAATTACAAAGAGCATTTTGCATGTGGCCTTTGCCTATAATTGGTTGTGCAGTGAGACTTAAGACACAATTAGGTACTTGTATGTTCCTATCTGTAAAATATCTGTAACAACTGTTGGTGAGCCTTAATTAAATAAATAATAAATAATCTCAAAATGTACCTAAGTACATTTTGAACTATTGGTTAAAACCTAACTAAGCTTTCAGTTCTTTTGTTCTTCACAATAGTCATTGAAAGCTTGTATACCCCCTTCGACCAATACAATAACGAAACCAATATGTTGGTAGTACTTATAGACTTTCTATAAAATTTCTATTTGCTCGTTACGCACGCATGTATCCGTTTAAGAGGTTTTACTATCTACCGGGAACCTATTTAGCATAGAGCATTTGCAGAGAAAAGCTACCAGTTACAGTAAGAATTATAGCCTCCAATAAAAAAAATATTTACTACGGGCGGCTGCAAAGGCCGCTGGAGGCGAAACTCAGTGGAGTCGCGTCCACCGCGACGACTATCGCGTGATTGATACGCAATAAAGTGAATTTATTACAAGACCGCTATAAACGCACGCCCGAATGGCTAATCATCTATTAATCGCAATTTAACGCATCAACACTGTCAAATAATACTTGAAAGAACAAGCGATAAAAGTTTATTGCGCACTCGTGACGAAACGCTGTGCGCTATGATGTGGTGTCGCGCGACGCTCAGCGGTCTCCGGCGGTCGGCGGTCGGTGCGTGCGACCCGCTACCGACGAATAGGCGCCGCCTTAATTTGCTTCAATCGCGGCCGTGTAAGGCGACACTATAAAAAATGCATAAAACCACACGGAAGGACTCACAATGCTCCATAACCTACCGCAAAAGTTTGACATTACAACAGCGCGATTGTTTCTTTGTTTATCGTATAAAATTTATAGGTGCCGCTTACCGTTTACGAGAGCACGGCTATGGCCGTTGAACTTTGAATCGCTTGATTACGGTTTTTTAATGGTTGAGTGCGAATATTCGTTAATATTTCATTGTTGGCTGACGCATTGTATTCGAGGGCCTCGGGCGTGCATGCCTGCCTAAGGTAATCTACACCTGCTTGTGAGCCATGCGATCTACGTACGGCTCTTGGTTGGTCATACGGTGGTCACACATAAAATGATTGTGAAATTCTTTCACTAATGGAGTTTGAGAATAAATGGAATTCCTCATACCCTACCATTTATTGTAAGATGGCGATTTTCTGCTAGATAAATACTTAATACATACCTACCTACGTATATTATGTTAGAGCAAGGAAATTTTTACGGATAATGTCAATTTTCTTACGTGACCGAATTTATTTTCCTGTAGCCGCTCGCAGCTATAAAACTAATGGCTGGAATAACGCACCGACGTACGTTTATTCCGTGAACTCAGCAGAAAACAGCTTCAAAGGTTTTTAGTACGTAGCAAGAAAAATAAGACTCGGGTAGGAACGTCAGCGTCTTGAGAATCTCTCCTTATTTCGAAAAAAAAAAAACATTTATCGAAACCATTAAAATTACAGGCGTTAAGTCCTTATTGATTGATAGTATGGAAGTTCTAGCCTTTGCGAAAAAAACAGAATTCTCATCCGAAAAATAAACCATTAAGTATTAGCAATGGCACTTGAAAAAAATTACAGGAATACCAAAACCAAACTATGAGTGTAAGCTCTGCTGAAAGCTCAACATTTCCTCAAGGCGTCAAAGTCCAAATGGATTTGGATATTTTCAAGACTTTCAGTTCTGATCTGGTCTGCTCCCCTAGTCGCATTTTTGTTGGCGTTTGGTTGGGCCACATACCTCTGAAGGTGGCCCAACTAAATGCCAACGGAAAATGCTACTAGGGTCTTAAGTGTAAATTTTCTCTTTATATTAAAAGCTGTGATTATAAATCAGTAAAGAAACTGACAATACAGTTTCCACTCTCTGCTGACCAATGTATTTTCTCCCAGCCATAAATACGTACAAATACGTATATTACGGCTATTAGATCCGTAATATCGTTCCATTCAAAGGCGCGGGTAACGTATCGCGATCGCCCAAACACCGGTTGTTTGGTGATGTTGTAAATCAAATCATCAATTATCGACAAGCGTTTACACTCGTGACGCCGCCGTGTAAACAATCTGGACATTAAAACTGCTGCTACCTATGTTTTACGACTATTCAATTTGGGGGAAAATCGATTTTATTCGCTTAGTTTTCAATCGATTCACGGGTAAAGTCGCTCGGATATTACCGAGTCAGTGTTTGGATTCCGATTTTTTTACCGGAGCGAGGAAGTGGTTGGCGGATACTGTTGAACGCGGAAGAGATGCATGCGGTAAACAACGCTGTTGTAAACCAGCGTTTATTTACTTAGGCCTTACTATACGTCAATCTGGAGACGTAATTAGAGTTATAAGGGAAGAGTTGAGCCTTTTAATGACTAAAAATAATAAGGACTGAAATTGGATCACTTACCTACCTCGCTTTCATTATAAATACTTAACAGTCTTCTCACAGTACCCAAGATATCTATGTTAAAGTCTAATTTCACAGTTTCGACCACACTTTTCACTAATCAAAGTCCATTTAAAATGGGAACACCAGCAGATATAAAGTCACTCTTCATTCCGAGTGCGTCCATCGGAGTCATCAAGTCGACTGGCTATGTACGGGCTAACAATTGTATCACATATTTATCCCACTAACAAAACACTAACAAATTGATATGTTTATCTACAAAGGACTATAAATTCATTCAGGTCGGCCCACCCTTTAGCGAGGGGATCCACCCTTCATATTTAAAAAAAATTGCAAAATATTACATAAATAATAAAAAAGACCGGCATTCCCCTATGATGTCCCCGCTATCTATGAGATAGATATAATTTTGGCTAACTCATAGTTCCGGGGAAATGGTCTGTGATGCTTCTTTTGAGATTTAAATTTGTTTCATGCATTATTCATTCCATATAAACTTACATCCCATCTTATATTTAAGAAGCAAGGATACTGCTTATACTTACGCTACGGATACGGATGCGGATACTGTTTATGCTTACCTACCCTACATTTATTGCAGTCATCGCAGATAAAGTTTGGCTGTAGAGCTCTTAGGCCCGTATTACAGAACGTCGCTCAAAACTCAAGCATTACTTAAAACTAGATTCAAGCCATTTGATTGGTTGAAACTAGTTTTAAGTATTTCTTGAGTTTTGAGTGAAGTTCTGTAATACGGGCCTTAGAGATCTAGCCGTTTCTTAGCCAGGGGTGTGCCAATGTGCAAGACTGTGTTTTGAACATGAAAAAAGGTAGGTAAGTATGTACTCATTACAGTAGATACATTTGAAGTTTTTAAAGAAGAGCTTTTCCAATATGAACTTCAACAACAAGTACCTAAGTACCAAAGACAATTGGATACATTACCCTGTTATGTAAGTAACTAATTAATTTTCTCTGACAATACCCATCTCAAAACATTTTCCCTTCACAATTACAATGGTAACCCGCACTGGATCCCACCACCCTTTCCCATACAATTTGGACTTAACCCTAAACTGAGCGACATCGCCATTAAAAAATCAAACTGTGACGGACGAATAGGGGTGTCCTATGTTTTAATTTAGTATTTTATTTGATGGGAAAAGTTGAAATTGTTCCTGTATACATAATAATCATTAAATTAATTATCCTCTTGAGTATTGGTGTAAGACATTATTTTCTAACAGCTAGCAAATGTAATCAGAATCTTTACATCAAGCAATACAATTTTGTTTTTTGTGTTGCATCGCTTGGTTTCTCAATCAACATTTTATTGTATTGTGTGTGAGAAATCGCTAGAAGAGTTTTTAACAAACAAACAATGTTTTCTTATTTATATTGTGACAAAAATTTTACTTATATTATTTACAAATAGGAAGACACATAGGGCCTTACAAATAAACACGGAATAAAGTTATGCTAGGTATAAACTTAAAAAAAATGTAAGGTTATACCGAAGTTATACCTAGCATAAATTTATTCTGTGTTAATTTGTAAGGCCCTTATATAATTACACAGTATGTACACTTATATTATTTAAATAATATAATACTTAGTTGGTATAATACTTATAAAGTATTATGTACATAAGTACCTATTTAAATTGATACCTGATTGAGAAAACGGGACTCGCGAAAGAATCTGCTACGAGAAAATTCCGAGGGAAAACTGACGAAAAGCGTCCCATGAAATATAATACAGACACACGTAACAAAAGAGTCAGAAACAATGAACTTGCAACCTTAGATAACATTTTGTGTAATAACAAACGAATATAAATTATTATGACAGTTGATTACACCTATCAAACCGAACATACAATCATATTACGCTAACACACAATCAAAAATCTGCCTAGCCTTTTCCTAACTACGTTGGGGTCGGCTTCCAGTCTAACCGGATGCAGCTGAATACCAGTATTTGACATGGAGCGACTGCCTATCTGACCTCCACAACCCAGTAACTGGGTAACACGATACCCCTTGGAAAAACTGGTTGTCAGACTTTTTGGGCTTCTGACGACCCGTAACGACTGTCAAAGATCCACGAATGACAGCCGGGAACAACGGCTTAACGTGCTTTCCGAGGCACGGAGGAGTCTCGGTATGTAAAGATGGTTACCCATCCACGGACCAACCCCGGCAAGCGTAGCTTAACCTGACGGATCGATCCGTGCGGCTGTTATTACTTAGCCACGAGCTCCTCAACACACAATCTTAGCATAGTATAAAACAAGAGAGATTCGGATATAACTATACGGATTCTATATTTAAATCTGATTTTTGTTTCCCCAGCTAGGCAGAGCGGGGCACTAATTCGGCTCGTTTACGAGCATCGCCAGATCACCCGCTCCAGATGCCGCTCCCACGCCGCTAGTGTCCCTACACACGAACGTGGGTCGACGGTGCGACGAACTGTTGTCGCAACAGTTGAACTTACCAAGTGTGCGTAGGTTTTTAGGTATCTTGTTACAGGAAATTACCTTGTGAAATTAAATGTTCAGTGAATTTTCTAAGGTGTTTTTTTTTAATACCGAATAAGAGGAGTATTCAATTCACTCCTTAAAATTAAAAGGATAAAATTGAAAGAAAATCTTGCTAAAAGGAATTAATTAGGACCTGCAGCATCGAAGAGTTTCATTTTGTTTTTTTTAATTTACATTTCCCGTATTTATTTTACTGCCTTTAAGATTACATATTATGTTTCTATAGATAGAAAGATAGATAGAATACTCTTTATTATGTACACCATAAAAATTACAACTGAAATTATTATTAGAACTATTACATAGGGTGACACAATCTTTTACAGACAACCTTTGGATGGATCAAAAATTAGAAAGAGAGACAACACTGCAGGCCACCGCCTGTGCCCAGAAAATTAAATCATCGATAACACAATCTGAACTACATCACCACATCTGAACGATTTTCGATCCGTATAAAGAGTCCTTACCCCGTATCGCATCCTCCTACACCGTTCGAGGTTCGAATGTTATGTTAGAGGTGAACAATTTATCGATATTATACTACCCACTATCCAAATGTTTGGAGACATTCTGATTGGGTTTCAAAATTCAGCCTGCCCACTTTGAATATGCTTAAGTGGTTAAACCTGTTCAGGTACCTATGTAGAAAGAGGTATAGTTTTATTTTAAAGCGTCATTTAAATATGATCTTGAGGTAAGCCTGAGGCTCGGAGTTTCTTGCCCGTTCTTGTGCATAGTGATCTACATTTTGGAATGAGCAGGAATGAGCAACAAGCTTCAACTTTCTGACTAACTGACCGACCTTGACAATTCAAAAATGCTTATAAATAAATCAATCTGCCTAGCCTTTTCCCAACTATGTTGGGGTCGGCTTCCAATCTAACCGGATGCAGCTGAATACCAGTATTTTACATGGAGCGACTGCCTATCTGACCTCCACAACCCAGTAACTGGGTAACACGATACCCCTTGATAAGACTGGTTGTCAGACTTTTTGGGCTTCTGTCGACCCTTAACGACTGTCAAAGATCCACGAATGACAGCCGGGACCAACGGCTTAACGTGTTTTCCGAGGCACGGAGGAGTCTCGGTATGTAAAGATGGTCACCCATCCACTGACCAACCCCGGCAAGCGTAAAGCGTAGTTTAACCTGACGGATCGACCCGTACGGCTGTTGTTACTTAGGCACGAAAATGCTTATAAATAGTTTAACTGAAATAAATACTTTCGAGTTTGAGTTTGATTTAAAAGGAAACTTATACAGTTTCCTATATGAATTAGCATTAAGATAAGTAGGTAGGTAATAAAGATACTGCTTATCAGGAAAATATCATGTTTTTCTTTTAGGTATGACTTTTCAGTAGTAAATAATGAAGAATTCTTCACTGTAATCTAGAGATGTGTGAATAATGATAATAATGAATACAAAACCTGCATTCAGGAAAAATTTACAACTAAACAACAACAACTAAACTTAGGCAGGTAGATAAGTGCTTATATACCCACATTATATGTGGCACCTACAGTTAATATGTTTATACATAACCGAAACAAGAACTGTTTAGCTAATCATAAATATAGTCGAAAGCAGATCAAACACTCAGAAATAAAAACTAGAAAACCCAAACAAACACTGAACGACCTCGTAGATACGTAATTGGTAATAACTGTAATATTTATCGCAATAATAACACAGATTATTAGATTTCACTGCTGCTGCAATCGTAACTAGTCATAGTGAAAGCCAATGAAAATTTTACGTTGAATTAAATAACGTTGTAAACTAGGCACGCGTCAAGCAAATCATAAGCCATACTGGCTATACGTTATAAATCTCAACTTTTTATGTACCATTAAAGCGTTTTATTAGTTATTAACACGTGTTAAACGGTTAAAAGACTAAAACATTTGTAGAAAAGTCCGGTCATTAACATATACGTATGATATAGTTGGGCGCCTACCGTTTCTTCTTGGCCACTAATTATGATTGGTGTGAGGACGGTATAAATAATCTCTCGTCATAAATATTGAGCTTAGAATGTGGTGGATGCATCTTTCTGTCGTCCGGGATTATAGTAAGCTCGGAGTGAGATGTAGGAAAGTAGGCCTACTTATATGGTTTTCGGTTTTTTATAGCTCTAAAATTACTTTTCTCAAACATGCATGGAAATATTGTCACTATTTTCGAAAAAAGAACAAGCGAAGTATCGAATTTACGGACAAAGAAAATCAAATCCATCGCAGGAGCGTTTTTTGAATTTGGAACATTACAGCGGTCCAGCAATGTTGTATGAAACGGCGTGTTGGGGTTATTAAATACTCTTTGATTGGATCTCTTTTATCATTCTTGGCATACCAAAGTAAGTCTATTTGTTTAGCACAAATTGCGTTCATGTGGCTGTATAGCCATAAATGCATTTGCCTTTCAGCACAGATGATAAATATAAAATTGGCGGCAATGCTGAAAATTCGTCTTGATTTGTTATTTACATACATAAGTATAAATTTAATAAGTAATTGAAATGCAGATTGATTGTACTCCACCAGATTTAAGATCAGAAGCCAAATTGGCAATGGAAAACCTGCTTCCAGCGAAGTCAAAAGAAAAATACATGAAAGTAGTAGTATGTTAGTAGGTAAGTATTTTTTATTTCCCTGCATTCTTTTGAGAAAAGCACTATATATGCCTCGGCGGAAATGGCAATTGCCTGTCTGGTATTAGTGAAGTCCTCGCCTACGGCTCGGCCATCAAACTCATACTCGACTGTAATTGCCTATTTCCCGGCCTATAAGTACCTAGAGGCTAAATGTCGCTTATGACCGTGTCTGTTTGACAATTTGGGAACATGTTTCAAAATTACCTACCTTTGTTTGTCAAACATGTGATAATAATGTAATACTCGTAAGTAATACCAGCCTATAACTGCCCCACTGCTGGGTAAAGGCCTCTTCTCATACAGAGAAGGCACGAGCATTGATCACCACGCTTGCTCGAGACGGGTTGGCGATTTCAGACTTATATTAACTATATATAAGTCCAGGTTTCCTCATGGTGATTTTCCTTCACCGATGTCAGTAACGTCCTAGATAAACTCAGGAAGTCAAAAATGTGTCGGTACCTACATGTAGGTATCATTATTAATTCTTTGACGTCCAATCGCAACTAAATAAGATCATGAATATCTTATCTGTGAGCACCATCAACTTTTTCCCAAAACTTCAAACTTGGAGCATCATTTGATAATCGGACCCCATAGATTCGTTGTGTTATTAAAAAAAAACTAGCAACTAAACATTTACAAGCGTTACTTAACACGATAATATCAAATTAACATTAATAACCGGCATAAATCAATTATTCGTCTCAAACAGTCATCGACTTTTAAATCGTAATAAAATGTACAAACGGCAGTCAATTTATTTATTACCTTAAAGTTGTAAAACGATATTACACGCCATAATGACGTGTGTTATTGGCATTTATTTCAACCATTTTACCATCAATGACCACTTATTCAAAGTTTATGTTTATTGTTTAATTAAAAACAAATTAGTTACACATAAACAAACGTTGAAATCACAAATCGTGAGTCTAGCTTTAGTTCAGCGTTTACGCACTCTAACTGAAGTCTGACAGCTGAAACATTTCAAGTTTATCTCACCGAATAAAATTTTCTCACAAGAAATGTGTTGATGCTTTGCAGTTCCTCTATCACAGGTATATACCAACCGTTACATAAACGAGCCAGGTTCCCAAGGACTCACCCGACACAAGGCAACATTGTAGTTCTGTGCACATGCGCCGGACCTTATAAAGCGCCTGATTTATTTATTACTCGCACAAAATGTCAACAATGCAACGTTCAAAGTGAAACTAAAAAGTATTGTACAAGAAAGGGTGTCCGAGCATTGTGCGCGCACCCTGTTATGCAAATCAGTACTCTGAAACCGAAAGTGTAACTACAGCCTAACAAAGGGCGGTCTTACCTAACCTTTACATAAATTTTCGATACGCATTAGGCAAATTACTTGCGCCTTTATATGAGGTCTCGAAAAACCAGACAAAACGAGTCCGAAATCAGAAAAAAATACCCAAATTATCGACTGCATTATCTTTCCTTCGAGTCGTTAAATTCCAAAGGGTGAAATTTGCATAATACTGAAATAACTCTTTCTGGAGAAATATTTTGGCCTTTGTGGTAAACTTTACTTTCGTTTTTGGCTCGTCAACGTATTTTAATAACCTATAGTTAGAGTTTGGCATTCGTAGGAATCGGTTCCATGCGTGATTTTCGATAATTTAGACAGCATTTCAGTTGGTACCGCGTTGTTGTGAGCGTTGAAAGTTCTCATGAAGAGCGATCGTGTCGTACATATTTCGATAAGTCCGTTACCGGTGCTCGTGATTTATATTCAGGTGTGTTCGTGTTACCGGATAGTTAAGTTTTTACTGTCACGATAGAGGGCTGGTTGAGTGAAGTCGACGATTTGTTTATCGGTAACGGCGAAGCGTCGACAGGCGACGCGGTATCAAACCTGTATATACCTCCGATCTCTTTATGTGTAAGTGTTAAGTTTAGTGCCCTATTTATAGCTTTTTGGTTGTGACAAGCGAGTGGTGCCGAAGTGGGTAGGTGTATTTAGAAACTCGTAAGCTGTCCGTGAGAAAATGTTTGTACTTGTTTATTTTTATTGGGCGTGTAAGTGAGGGAAAGCTGGTTTGGTAGTCAATGAAATAAATAAATAAATAGAAACATACGTAGAGAATATTAATGTATCAGTTTCTTATTCAACATCAAAGCACCTACCAAACCTACTAAAGCGCCCTTTATGTTTCTCTTCATTTATGTTTTTAGGTACCTATTAACTTTACTGCAAGGATTGGTACCTAATATACTTATTGATTTCCACATACCAAAACCCTTAAAACACCTACCTATCTACGTTGTAGCCCTGAACACGACACAGATAAAGGGTTAACGAAGTGAGAATACCAAAGCCACGTAAAACTTACTTACATAGGTAATGAGCCCATGTTACATTAACAAAAAGACTTTGTATAACACACGTATAAACAATAGGTTAGTTTTGGTATGATACGTAGAAACCTATTCTGGAGTGAAGAAGGTCCTACATTTTGCTCTAAGTATAGGCAAGTGTCATATACTCGTAATTGCAAAGTTCTGAGAAATAAAGTTCAAAATCACAAAGTTAGAGAGGTTTAGGTAATGATTTAACTGAACATTCCTAGTCCGTAACTGAAGCTAACATAAAACTGGATGGAATTACGAATGAAATGCAATCAAAGAAAGCTTGGAACTCATGATAATTATAAAGTAAATCAAACTACAAATAATTATGTCAGTTTTATTGACCAATAAATACTTACAAGGTAAAAAGCAATGAGTTACCATGATTCGATGACTTATTAGCCCATTTTACCTACAGTCTAATTAGAGCGAACTAATTAATTTTCATCAAATGAACTGTAATCTCGCTTAGTTAGTAGAAACTATTTGAGTTTTGCAATTTTCCGGAAAATTCAATTATAGCTTTCTACACGGACACACCCCAGCTTCTAAGATTTATTATAAGTAAACAACGTAATTTTCTTCTCAGCTAGACCATTAAAAATGCAAAATAACTCACACTATCATTTCTTATAACTATATTCTCAAGCTTAGAAATGTCACCGCAACATGAGCGTCTCAATCCAAGATGGCGGGTGTCAGAAACCGCACGCAGCCATTCATCAGGGGAATTGTCATAAAATAGAATTACTGGACGGATCACAGGCTCATGATTACTATGAATCATCATAAATCAATCCCTCAGTGGCCCGCACCATCTAATTGCTAGATCTCGTAATAAATCAAACTTTTCGGGACTTCGGGAGTTCGGGTGTGCGGGCACAATTTTTTTATAGGTCGACGGTTTTGGTCGTCGTAAACCATGGCTGAAACTTTCTGACGGATTAACGACGCGGTTCTTAAAGGAATTTGGACTCCTTCTGTAATGTGATATCCATCTATTTTCGGTTACTGTAATAATAAAAGGCCTCGGGCTTTTGGACTGTGGTAGAAGATCACGTAGGTATCTCGAAATCGACTTGGTCGGCTCCTAGTCATCTATGATCATCCTTAACTCAGTAAGCCCATAGACAGTTCATATGTTTTCAATATTTATAGAATCTGTAAACGTGTTTTCACAAGTACGGAGGCGTTTATTATTATTAATTTATTAATGAACGAGAAAATACACTTAAGTACTTACCTATAGCATGAAGGCTGTAGTCGTGGAGGTAAAATAAAAATAACTTGATGTTACATCATTATGCTACAAAAAAAAAAAAAAAACGTATATAATATAACATCTCCACATATACAAATAATTTAAAAATAATAAAAATAATTACAATAATAATTATTATTATTTTTTTGCCACAAATCATGCTATAAATTTACAGTTTAGGCTGATCTCGCATTGTATAGAATTTCCGTACAATGAGAGGTCAGCTTATACTGGAAATATATCGTTTGATTTGTGGCCGTGTGTACCAAATATTTTTTTCGATTAACTTATGCATTTGCATAATTTCATGCATAGATCATTGATGGACAGAAATTAAAGTAAATGTCGCGACTTACGAGTTCGAAGATCATAGTTCGAACTCTGACAGGCACTTTGTGTAAATTATCTCATCACCAATGCTCTCAAAATGGTTAAGTAAAACATCGTGAGGAATCTGGCATGTCCTAGGACCAAAAAATTCGAAGACATGTGACATCTACTAGCACTAGCACTAAGCCCACGTGGTGGAAACATTATATTTATTTATTTATTTATTTACTTCAATCAACTTTGGATCATAGGTACAATTAAACAGAATTATAAAATCATTAACACAATTAAAATAAGCATCACAATTAAAATTAAAATCACAATTAAATATTAAAATTAAATTAAATTAAAACAAAATTAAAATCAACATCAAAATTAAAATTATTATAAAATTAAATCAAATCAAAACAATATCTTAACATTAGTCAGGACGTGAACCATGCAGCAGTGGTTCACGTACTGACAGTCGAAACGTTCAGCAAAAGCCTTCAGGATACTGTTGCGGCCGCCTCGCACCCTGCGTACCAGGGATGTGCACCGCTTGCGCATGACTGCGTAGAAACAATCCACACGCGCCTCGGCAAACATCCCCGATGCGCTACAGAAGCGAGGCAGCCCCAAGAGTACCCTGAACGCGTTATTGTATTGGACACGTAGAGCGCTGTACTGTTTCTGCGTGTAATCCATCCACAGACTGCCGGTATAAAAGGACGTACAAAATGCCCTAAATAGGGCTATTTTGACGCCCCTAACTAAAATAGGCAGACCTGTAAGCGTAACAAAATTACAAAACACATTCTAAACGCTAAAACAATACCTACAAAACCGAACTTCCCAACAAACCTTTGATAAACCAAAAGATTTTAATTTAACGCTTGATGACATTTCATTACGGGACACATAATGTTGTCACACGTAGGTACGCTCGCTATCAATCCAATTTCGTTGTTTAATTACTGTAACCATTCTACTAAACAAGCACTTGTACAGCCGGGGCTGGTGGGGTGTAGTACCTACGTGGCTATAATCTGACTACGTTCAAAGGTTTTGTCTTCGGAAATATCGAAATAAACCGAATAAAATTTAAAATGGAAACGCCAGAAGGGTGCGCCCTAGAAGGACATACGGTGACCTAATTGGTGAAGTTCTTTGTAAAGGTCAGGGCCTTGCACTCGCAACGGGCGTGCGTATATGACCAGATATGTATGAACGTAAACGAAGAATAAGGCGTATTATGTAAGGAGCGTAGCAAGTGGCGTTCTATAGATTGTAGATTTGTTGGCACTTTTCTATTTTGTTAAGTACCTAGTAATTGTTGAAAGGCCTACACTGTCCTCCCATATCTATTAACACTGTTATTTGATAATATTGTAAAGTCAATTATTTTCAAAAGAGTAACCGTGGAGTTTCTTGCCGGCTCTTCTCCATAGGAAACGACTAATTGGAACCGTGCATCTAGCTTGTGACGTTCCATAAGTGCCCATGTAGGTTTATGTGAAATAAAATATTTTGATTTTGATTGATTTTGATTTTATAGTTTCTGTAATTAAATAATCATCTCATCATTTGAAATTATATACCTACAATAAAATTTTAATATCTATTCTTTATTAGTTGCTTTTGTGGACATGATATTTAGTCAGTATCTACTGATTCGTTTTTGTTAGTCTAGTGGCAACCATGTCATTTGGTTTAAATAAAATTTAATTTAAAAAAAATCTTCATATATAACTCGCTTCTGCCCGCGAGTTCGTCCGCGTGTTATTTTGGAGCCTAACCAACCGCGTGGAATCCCGTCGCTAACCCGTTCTAATACTACGTTTTTGCTTAGCGTTCTTTCTGACTTTTTTATCTTTTAGCTCGGCTCCTGAGGGTCGTAGCGTGATATTATATAATAATAATAATAATCATTTAATTCGGAAAACATCCATAATGTGTTAGTATTACAACTTAGAAAAATATGTTAGTAGCACTAAAAAATAAAAAAAAAACAATATTACGATCAAAACCGCAAATTATGTACCTAAATAAAAATCAATATTAGAATAGCATTAAATCAAAATTAAATTAAATTACCATCAAAACAAAATCAAATCAGAAATAAATTATAAATTAACATTAAATCAAAATTAAATTCAAATTAATATAATTAATTTAATCATTTATATAGCCTGTGGCCTTCCTCAATAAATGGGCTATCTAACACTAAAATAATTTTTCAATTCGAAGTAGTAGTTACTGAGATTAGCGCGTTCAAACAAACAAACAAACAAACTCTTCAGATTTATAATATTAGTATAGATATTTCCTATTTTGTGAATGTGAGAACGTTGAAGGCCAAGTAGACTGTAGATTTGTTGGCGGTTTTCTATTTTGTTAAGTACCTGGTAATTGTTGAAAGGCCTACACTGTCCTCCCATACCTATTAACACTGTTATTTGAAAATATTGTAAAAACCAATTATTTTTAAAAGAATAACCGTGGAGTTTCTTACCGGCTTTTCTCCATAGGAAACGACCAATTGGAACCGTGTACCTAGGTTGTGACGTTTCATAAGTGCCCATGTAGGTGTATGTGAAATAAAATATTTTGATTTTGATTCTGCTTACCCCCATGGCAAGGGCGTCGCCAAGGGGGGACAGGGAGGGGCAACTGCCCCCTCCTAGAGATTCAAAAATATGTAGCCATATGCAAAGTAACCAAAATATTAACTAAGAAGCATTATAGGGGAAAATCGCCTCCATGGTCTGAGCATGATTATTGTACACAGAAAACTTATTAATGAATAGTTAAAAAAAAATCATAATCAAGTGGTCGAGAGGTTTACAAAAAAAAACCAGAAGATTATGTTTCAATTAACTTAAAAACAGGGTCTCGAGCACCACTTTATTATTAAAATATTGTAACTTTATTAAATTTTTCTAATAAATGTAATAACTTGTTTTAAAAGTTTTATTTATTGTACAGTGAAAGAGCTCGTGGTGCTTTACACATTGGACTTTGTACCGTTCTTACTACAATAACCGTAGAGGTTAGACTCGTACTAGCTTCATGTGCTCTTGACTGTACCTTCAATTCATACTTTTGCTATCCTCCAATATCAACCTGCCCCACTCTGGGCCATCGGCTAGCGACGCCCTTGCCCCATGGGAAGGTATGAGTTTATGTATGTAAATCTGACTATCGACCAATAGAAATTGAATTTTATCCCCTAAATCATAGTAAATTGACGGACTCATCTGCAGTGCCATTCTGTAACTATCACACCGTGAAAACATAGTTGAAGTGAGCGTGAAGTGAGCTGTCAATAGTGTCAATCCCAAGCATCGGGTCGAATTACAGCTCACGTCAAGCTCACTTCACCTAACTTTTCACCGTGAGATTTTTACAGAATAGCACTGCTGGTCACCCCTTTATTGTATTGCAGTCACGTGTTTGGTATTTCCGAAAATAAACTATAGAACTTTTGAACGTTGCCAAACAAACCTACCTACATAGCTACGTCGGTACATGGCTGCGTGGTTATTTCACACCTACAAACTCATCGTGGAGTTAATCCAACGTAATTGACTCTCGCTGAGAAAGCTATAAATGGTTATTGACTGTGCCAATAAACCCCTCACAATTAATACCTCGGCGGGTACTCGTATAAATCTCTATGTATAGTAAAAATCCACCTCTGCTGTAATGGACACCGTTTCCGCTAAGTAAAGTTATTTCGTAGAACGTATAAGTAATTGTATGTCTTTTGATGCTATCGAATTATCGATTGCTCACCGAATAATTTTATGACGTAAGTTTACCAGTACTTTATATTCTTCATTAACGGTTTGAATATACTACCTTTTTTTGTATTATAAATAGGCAGTTAAGCCGATAAAATCATCCAAAATGTTGGCCATGATATACATTTACCACGTCATCATTTCAGCCGAAAGACGTCCACTGCTGGATATAGGCCTCCCCCAATTGGCAGGGTTTGCCATAAACGCCACGCTTGGCAGGCGGGTTGGCGATCGCAGTATGGTGTTAAAAAGGCATAGAGAACGCTGCTGCCCATTCTCTAGTAAATCCCTTAGTCGCCTTTTACGACACCCACGGGAGGAAATGGGGTGATGCTATTCTTTACGTCCGACACCACACGGAACCATTTGCTACGTAAGGTGACCTAATGTGATATTTTGAAAGTTAAAATTCTTGCAGTGTGATTTCGAAACAGATAAATAAACATTGAATTTGGAAACTTTTTGGAAACCATTTCCTGCTTTTTTGAATAAAATACGAATACAATTTCTTTACAGTTAGTAGTACATAAGTTGATCGATTTTAGCTTTGTCTAGGAATTGGGTCGAAAATTTCGCATACATTCCTGATAAACCTCAGCAACGCAACTTAATTACCTAAGTTATTAAGTACCAGCTGCTTTAAAGTAAAAGTAGCCTAAGTCTCCTTATTACATCAGCAATCTGCCAGTAAAAGCCCCATCAAAATCAGTCCAGCCGTTCTGGAGATTAGCCGGAATAAACAGACGGACAGACTGACTGGCAGACAGTCAGACCGACAGCCAGACAAAAAATTTAAAAATTGTTTTTTGTTATAAGTATTATGTGCAACATTATATGTATATCATTGCAATTTGTTATCATTTCCGTAATTTTTTCAGAGACAGAAAAAAATACGGAAATTACGGTTATCCTAGTCTAAGAGACAGGGTTACTTATATACATTTTGTACAGATTTTGGAACGTGTAATGAATTTTAATATACCAATTTTTTTTTTTTTTGAACAAACATTTATTATTATTATTATTTATTTTATTATTCGTATTTGTGCATTCATATGCATTTAGTAAAAAGCTGTTATTTTGACATTACAAACAGACACTTCAATTAATTTTATTGTATATATATAGATATTGTATAAAGTCAAAGTCAAATCATTTATTTCAAATAGGCACGAAGATGCACTTTTGAACGTCAAAAATTAGATAGATATAAGTAACTACCAAGTATATAGGTAAGTTATATTTCAAGGAACCTACTTGTGTTTTTCATCGAGTTTTCCGATTTCTTATTCGACAAAAATCCAGCATAGTCGACTACCTACTTTTCAGGATTACTATACCTCTACCGATTTTTTCAATATAATTTGAAGCTGAATTTTTCCTCCAACGTATATTTCCCGCGGCATCTCTAAAAGATTCAGAGACATAATTCAGGGGTGGCTATATCTTTCCAAGTGACGGATACGGGCGCACTGAACGACAACGCTCTTAGACCGTAAATAAGTCTGGCGTTTTGAGAGCCTTGCCTAGCATTTTACGTGCATTGGCAAATACTTACGTACAATGCGACAATAAACCTTATGGAATCCCAAATGCGCTAAATAAAGGTCGCCGGTGATACTAAATTAAACTTTATTGGTAGTATGAAATGGTCCAATTTTCTGTGCCAGCTTTCAATACGGGCTTGCAACGCTACGCCAGCAATGGCGACTCACGATTCGAAAACAGATTTATGATCGGCACGATAACGGGCTTGCGATAAAAATTTACCATACCAAGGAGCACGTAGGTTCCAGTACACACACAACCAATTTAGACCAAAGTTAAAGGCACGTAGGATATGCAACTGTGGGGTACAGTCATACAAACTTATAAACTGAGTAGGTACTATCACGGACATCCGAAACCACCATAAGGACTATTCTTGCTTGCAGCGCTCGGCCGCTATAGTAACGCTTACCTGCGCTCTTCAACTAATAAATAGCATTGTAGCATCCGATTTTTGCTGAGCCCCTGTGTTTGTAAATGAAAAAAAAAAAGACCGTATAAAACCAGCCGAGGTGGTCAGACATCTGTGATCACTAGAGATCGGATATTCGGATGCATGTTCACCTAAAGGTGAGGTGTTGGCTAATATGGAATGAGCTTTTGTATTCTGTAGTCTGGGAGGTTCTGGGATCAAAAAATTTAGGTTTCTGGTATATATACTTATGTACTTTCAAATGTTGGTAAAAATCCTACTTTTGAATAAATATACATCAGAATAGTTATGCAATCCAAGAATCCCGGCTTTTTTTTTTAATAATTATTTTTTAGAAGTCGCTTACAGACTACACACTCGACTAGTTATGCATTCCCGTTGTTCCTTGCATCACGGGATTTTTATTTTTAAATAAAGTTAAATATTTTAAGAAGCCGCTTCCATACTTTCACAGCTAAAAATTAACTTTAGGTTAATATGAATCCGAATATTCGATCTCTAGTGATCACTGTAACAGAGCCTGAGAAATTCATTTAAACATTTTTTATATTTTTTATTGGGCTTTGCAAAAAGGGGCCGTTAGCAGACGTGGACACCATGGCATGGGATTTTCTTTTGAAAGTGTGCCGATTCGTATGCCCGTGATAGTACCTATTCTACAAGAAAAACAAACAAAAAGAAGATAATTTTTTAGAAAAGTTCAAGAGAAAATCGAAGGCAAACAACGAAAAATTTAATGACTCAGAGTAGAGTACCTACCTATAATAAAACGCGTAATGTGTAGAATACATACTCGTATTAACAAAGAACCTAAACACAAAACAGCATTTTTGTTCCTCTTAGTAGGTAGGTGCCGTGCCGGACAGCGCGTACGTGTTCCACGCGCGCCTCAAAGAGATGTCAGCAACGACGAGGGGGCCCATTAGGGCCCAACCCTGCCGGGTCAGCGGGATTGTCCGAAAGGGGTACCGCTGCTCCGGAACATAAAGGGCCAAGGAAGGAACACGGGTGGGTTTTAGTCAGTAAGAGTCTGACACTCCCTTCCGCTCCACCCAGAGCAGGAGGGGTCATTTGATGATTACCCATCCTCAAAAAAAAGTAGGTAGGTAGTACCTACCTACCTAAGTAAACATTGTTCTTTTGGAGAAATAAATTTCTAAATCCGAAACAGAAATCAAAGATTTTAATGTAAATGTTGATTTATCATGAAAATTGAATTTTCTTCGTACGGTTTATGTAAGTATTGCTTTACTAGAGTAGGTATAGCGAAACCAGGCTAAAGACATCGTAGAAATAGGTAGGTACCTAGATGTTTTCATGGCTACCTGGTCTACCTACCTTCCAAACGTGCTTCACGACGGTTGAAACCGTAACTCACGAGCCTTGGTCGTGGCAATTAATATGTTACTTGATAGCATTGCGACGGTCACGATGCGTTTCTATATTATACGGTTAACTTCAATATTTACGTTCAAGGACCCTCCGTCTTTTATTCTAAGAACATCATCACTAGATCAGATGGCAGAGTCAATGATAAACTCACCTAAGAAGTACCAACTATCTACAAATCATCACAGTGACGTAAACATATTTTATTAACTCTGACTCTTATCTTAACGGGTAGAAGGTAGTATGCCTAGTAGGTACATACTTTGAGATACACTTAAAGAAAGAAAGAAAGAAAAGTATTTATTGGGACTCATACAGTAAGATCACATTTTAAACTACACTCATAGCAACGTTAATTAAAAAAAAAATTGGTTGTCTGTATAGTCGGTCTACGGACGATAATTTTACGTGATAACGTAGCACAAACCGAACGCTTAGGCCAATCGTGCCTCTCTATTGCTTGTTCCATGCTCTCGCTTGCACACTCGGCTCAGGCGGAACATGACAATGAGTCATGCTTTTTCGTGCGTGCAGCTGGCGTTCATCGATTTATAATTAAGACGTTATCACGTCAAAAAAAAAAGTAAAATGAAAACAGTAAGTCCTATACGGTGCCCAAAGGCTCCTATCTCAGGATGATGCTGCGACATTTAAAAATAAGTATCGCAGTGCTGGTTTTATGATAGGGCCCGCCACAAACGTGAACGTGACTTAGACACAAACGTCATCCAACTAAAGCAAAGGTTACGTCCCACTAAAACACATAAATCATTGTATCACCGCTATCTACAATTGCTAACACCCACACTCAGGATATAGGCGGGAACTAGGAAGACGATCACAACACCAGAAAATCCGACTGGAAGCTATTAATACGAGATGAAAGGCCGCCGCAAACGCACGAGGTCGGCTGCGCGGGCGCGGATAAAGCGATCCGTATTGTTTTCAGCTTAGTCACAACGCGTAGGTATTGTCGTACGATGTATGTTAAGTAGGCGCATATGTTGAGTTGGACAAAGACGGATATAAAGCACCGCCGTTCCGCCGTTTCTTTCTACTGCTTTTTAAATATTTCTGTTGCTGTTGTTTGTGTGATAGGTATGTATTTCAGGCCTTCTTGAGCATAATGTATTAACTCTACACTGAAAAAAATGCACTCCAATCAAGTGACTTTTTAGCTTGATTGACGATATCTTGTTTAGATTAATTAAAACCTTAGTTAAGTTGATCATCATGACATGATTGCAGCAATATTTACTAGTTCAAATGATTGAACGCTCAAACAAGTTTCTCGATTACTCTTAACATGACATCATTGTAGAAGAGTTAAAAAAGAGACAAGTTAAAAAAATATTAACTGTAACAAAGTTAGTTGTGTCAATCAAGCATTTTGATTACTTCAATAAAGATCATTGAAACTTTAATCTAATAATCTTGGTTGGAGAAACTATGTTTTGACTTGATTGCTGCAAATAAGTTTTGTGATAACTGCAATCAAGATCCCGTTTCATATCTCAATCAAATAAAAGTAGTAGCTGTGATCATTGTGCTTGGCAGGCTCAGATGCAAACATGTTACTTAGTCAATCTAAAAAAAATCTTGATTATGGCAACAACTTATTTTTTTCAGTGTACATGAACTGAATGTACCGTAGTCCAAAGAATATTAAGTAATGAAACCTCCATTTTGAAGCACAATACTGTCCAAAGACAGCTACGCTGTCTAAGATGGACAGACCGTGTCTTCCGTAATATTCCTTTACTATATCATAGTCTTAGTTACTATTATTGTCTACTTAGTACATATAGTACATTTATTAATTAATTACACCCATAATAATTGGAAGGTTATACTTTAATATTGAAATTTATAATATTTAATTCAAACTTTTACACGGAACAGTACTGGCTTCATCTCCAACTCCCCACGACCTTAGTTCTTTCTGCTGAAGTTTAAGCTGGCTAGCATTAATAAGTGACAATTATAGTCACCTACCTACTTTACATGCTAAATTAAATTGTAAGGGTTTAATGTCATTACTTATTATTGCGGTAGACCCCTAAAGCCTACCGTGTGAGGTTGTATGGAGGAGATATATTTGTTTAAATATAGGTTATTTCAAACAGTTTGTTGTTTTCTTGCATTTCGATACATAGCCATCTTGCATCTGGGCTTTTGTTCCTTTACAACATGAGGGACAAAATCTCGTGTGTAACAGTGTCTCGTGTGATTTGGTACTAACTGACCCGTTATGGTCAGTCGATAAGATGCTCAATTCCCGTTTGCAAAAGACAACGCTGCGCCGCGCCGCCGCAAAGAACCAAGTATCGATTTGCCGGATGAAATCAATTTTTCTTTATCGTTCTTCTTCTTCTTTTCGTGTGGTGGCTATTGTTCCTTTACAACATGAGGGACAAAATCTCGTGTGTAACAGTGTCTCGTGTGATTTGGTACTAACTGACCCGTTATGGTCAGTCGATAAGATGCTCAATTCCCGTTTGCAAAAGACAACGCTGCGCCGCGCCGCCGCAAAGAACCAAGTATCGATTTGCCGGGTGAAATCAATTTTTCTTTATCGTTCTTCTTCTTCTTTTCGTCTGGTTGGTGACTAACCTGGTGTCAGAGTTTTTATGCCGTCCATGGGCATCTGACTTGGCTAAATCGTTAAGGCGCTATTAACCGGCTTTTGAGCCGATGGAAATAGCCTCGCGAAGTCGCGAGTGGTTGCCTCACGTATTTGGTAGGTATTTAAACATAACAATTACTTTAATAATTTTACCAAGACAAACTCAGCGTATTGTGCTGAACAATCTTACTACCTTTTCATTTATTTATATTGACACGTTGTCTACATCTCGATATCTACTTTCCTATCGCAGGTATGCTGGAAGAGATTTCGTTAGAAATAAGCATCACCTTTGTACGTATTTTTCTGTTCCTTTCTTCTTGTCTGTTTATATGTGTGTAAGTACATAAATTGTTAGATAAATAAATAAAAATTAAGAAAATAAAAATGTCTGTTTTATAGCTATGAGATTGATTAAACATTACGAAAACGGGTAACTTTGGGATTTGTTTTCTATGTAGCAAAGTTAGTCTAATCATGTTATTAAAAGCGATTGCGTGTCCGCTAGTTCCTTAAATAAGATTCTATTGTTTATTTTTATTTTATAACACTGTTTTTTGTTTCCCATGGATTCAAAAAACTAGTAAGCGTGGTCTCTGACGGATCATACCGCCTTAACAAAAGCTAGCGTGAGATATGAATATCAGTATGTACAGATGAAATTGGTAATAACAATAAGTAAAATGCAATCAACATAGGTGTATGTTACTAACACTGAACATTTTCTAAAGAATAAATAGGTACCTAGGTACTAATTCTTCAAGAAAACTGAAAATTTTCAGTGATTGTAACATGGCTTTTTATACAAACCCAGCGCATTTTTTCGAAAAATCATTTATATAAAATACTTAAAGATTTCTAAAATAGCCACCGCACGACATTATTTGAGTACCTATAATTTATAAAAAATTATGGTAACCTAACAATCTTACTCTTAGGTTCGAGTATGATATTTAAATTAAATTCTTACCTACCTACAAAAAAGAGAAAACTGGTTGTTGTGGAGAACTTCAGGAAAAATGACCTATTGGTTTTCCGTTATAAATACATTCAGTCTGTATTTTGTCTAGAGTTTAGAACGACTTTAATTATTTATAATGACATGAATAACATAATATTTAGGTATTTGGCGTCCATTTTGATAAAATTAGTAACAGCACATTTCATACGCATTCACGTGTTAGTTTATATTTTTAGAAAAGTAAAATATTTGAAGGTTGTAATTCGCGGAAAACGTTTTAAAATTAAAACATCAAAGCTATCAATCCAAACCCAAGCGCGTTGATTAAAAAAAATTGTAACATAATAATCATAAAAATTACTCACTAGCAATCCATAAATCTCCTAATTCTTCTGGCACATAATGACTCTGAGTCATAACTGTGTAATGAAATTATAAACATGCAACTATACTCATGTAGCACTCTGTGAAAATCAATGTCCAAGCAAAACGAGCGATAAGAGGGCAGACGGCGCACGAGTCGCAACAACGATGACTTCCCATGGAAAATTGTTTGTTCGCTTATCGAAATAATATTATAACACCGTATTCGAAATTTAAAATTTAAACTTTAGAACGAGTCGGCCGCCATCTTGGTCCGGCGTGCGTAAACGCCTGCGCGCCGCGACCACCGCGAAATTACAGCCGGCGCGCGCTCCACCGCTCGCGCGTTTAAAAATAAAATAAAGTTAAAACAACGTCATTTTATGCACGTGTGTGTGAGAGGGCCGGTATTTATTTATAGGCTAGTAGCTATGTAAATAACAAACGACCGAGTCCGGTCCAGCATTTCTTGTGGTTTGCAAAACGTCTTAATTCGAACGTGCTCGTAGCAATTCCCGCAACCTACTTTGTGCCTGGACCCGATGACGTGACTACTTTATTATTCTTACAAGCTACTCGTAAAAGATATACATATGTGAGTTGATAACCTTCACTAAAATTCCAATGACTTACCAGCAGAGTTAGTCTCATGGTCGGTAGGTGGAATATTAATCAACGAAGTTGTTCGAACATGAAAAGCAAAAAGATAACAAACGTTAATAATATTGCAATCTTTGGAGCCGCAACTCGAATATTATTCTCAATCATTGTGAATCAATTTTGAAACCAAAATCAAAATTAAAACAGATTAATTTACAAGCGAGGTTACGACGGCAATTACATTTCAGAATCTAGTGGCAATGTATAAAGATGTTTTACAACATATAGAACAATAGACATGAGAAGTGATCACACAGCTCCATAAACAATTTTGTTAAAGGGTCTTAAAATTGATTATTTTGTGGCGGTTAGTTAAGTTTAGTTCTTAATAACGCTACAGAAGGCCAATTCCCGTAATTGAAAACGTTTAAAATCTTGTGGCAATCTCATCTCAGCGAAAATCACTGTCAAAGTCAAATCATATATTTCAAATAGGCATTTATAAGAAGGCACTTGAACGTCAAAATATACATACAAAAAATATTCTAATTGCCCCAAAAGATAAACGTATGGAGAAGACATAATTATATGTGACGACGTAACGCACCGATGCATTACGTCGTCACATATACATCACGGCAGGTCACAGGAACAACTTGCGACCCACGGATGCCCCTTAAGTTAAAAGGGAAAATCTACAAGTCTGTGATAAGGCCTGTCGTATTGTATGGATAGGAATGCTGGGCCGTGAAGAGGACGGATGAAAAAAGATTGCATGTAGCGGAGATGAGAATGTTGGGATGTATGTGTGGCGTGACGAGAATGGATAAAGTCAGAAATGAGTATATAAGGGGAAGTTTAAAAGTGGCGCCGGTGACAGAAAAGATGAAAGGACGTCGTTTGGCATGGTATGGGCATGTGATGAGGATCGAGGAAACGCATGTGACGAGAAGAGTGATGAAGATAAAATATGTGGATGGATGAAGAGGGAGAGGAAGGCCAAAAAAAAAATGGATGGATTGTGTGAAGAATGATATGAAAGAGAAGGGAGTAAATGATAGTGACGGTTGACAGGGGGGAATGGAAAAAGAAAACGTGTTGCGCCGACCCCAAGTAATATGGGACAAGGGCAGGAAGCTGATGATGATGTGACAACGATGTAGGTACTCCTAGAATAAAATTACTATACCACAATAGGTAACAAAAATGAAAAGTGAAGTAATGACAGATAAATTAATTGTGTGATAGGTTCATGGTGCTTACACATTAACAAACATTGTACAAGTAGATGATTTTACTAAAATTTTAACAATGAAGAAGTCAGTGTGAGTTATACTGTCAAAACTTGTCAAAAATGCAAATAAAATGGAAGTATTTTTGACAGATTGAGACGGAGATTCGAATACGAACGGGAATTGGTGGTGTTACCAATGTGTTTTTTGCTCACTGAAGTTGGTACAGACGCCAGCACATCAAGCTACTACAATCTGTCAAATTTCTTTAATAGATTTTCAACTTTATCACTACAGTATAAGGTTCAAGGTTGATTGCGAAAATTTGACAGTTTCGGGTAGCTTGACCTGCTGGCGTCTGTACGTTTCAACATAGTTAAAATAATTTGTCATTAACACTTGCATAATATAGTGTTAACATAATAATATAATAAGTACCTTATATTTTTACATATCATTATATCGTTATACGCATTATTTACACTTTTAGTTCAAATGAAAAATCAATCAGCTGCAGTCGCAGTCCACTGCTGAACATAGGCCTTTCCCATGCTGCGCCACAACACTCTGTCCTCCGCCTTACGCATCCAGTCTGTCCCAGCCACCTTTTTGAGGTCGTCGGTCCATCTAGCTGGGGGGCGTCCCACACTACGCTTGCCGATACGCGGTCTCCACTACAGGACTCGTCTGCTCCATCGGCCATCGGTCCTTCGACAAAAATGGCCAGACCACTGCCACTTCAGGTTGCTTACTCTGCAAGCTATATCGGTAACTCCGGTTCTCTTCCGGATAATTTCATTCCTGATTTTATCCTTAAAAGAAACTCCGAGCATAGCCCGCTCCATAGCGCGCTGAGCGACTTTAAATTTGTAGACCAGCCCGACTGTCAGTGTCCACGTTTCAGCACCGTATGTCTTATCGGGCACTTTTAGTTATGTCATTTAAAACTAGGTCAATAAAATATATTTTTACATCTTCTTAAGCATGTGGAGTTTGCCTGTGATTGTTGTAGGTACTGTTGCATACATACTTTCGCATGCTACCTTTAGCGTAGAACCTGTGTTAATAACTGTTGGTGAACCAATAAAAAAAAACCTAAAAGCTACGTAGACACTAATCATTTTCGTTCATTATTTAGTCAGGACCTTGCCAGCGTTGCTAGGCTAACTGCTGAATACTTAAACGCAATCCAATTTTTAATCGCCGTTAAGTCTAATGCTGTTTCTGTCACTTTAAACTGTTTTGTAGCGACAGAAACACTTATAAGAACGTCTTAAAGTTAAGTAACGTTTGAGTATTTGGGAATAAGTGACAAAAATGTTAAAGCCCTCTTATGAAATAACTATGACGACAAAACCTCAATTTAACGATGCTCACTTTTAAGGTTTTTTGTGGTTAACATTTTAGGAAAATCATC
The DNA here is from genome assembly GCA_947523025.1 of Dryobota labecula. NCBI lineage: Eukaryota > Metazoa > Arthropoda > Insecta > Lepidoptera > Noctuidae > Dryobota > Dryobota labecula. Next base: position 16,034,726 of record OX383293.1, on the reverse strand, counting down.
TACTTTCACAATGTTTGTAAATACGTTAGCACCATGTAACTATCACATAATTAATTTATCAGTCATTACTTCACTTTTCATTCTTGTTACCTATTGAGGAACAATAATTTTATTATACGCATTTTTCAAATGGTTTTTTCCGTGCATAATTGCTAAGCTGTCACCACGATAAAAACATTGTTGTAGTAAAATATTAGGAGCAAATCACAGAAATATTTGGCCCCATAGTTCCACCCACGCTATTTCTGTAGAATTAATTACCACCTAAATAGATACTTACATACTTGAAATAAATCCAGCTGAGTGAGAATTGCGTGAATGTTTATGCTAATTTTAAACAAGTTGGAATTAGGTGCGGTTTTCATTGCCACATGGGTCGTTTTTCCCCATTTGAAGCCAACCTTCCGTAGGCATAAATAAAATAATATATGTTATATTGAACATAAAGGTTAATGGCATTTAAATAAATACATGTAAATTATCTTAATTTTTGCTCCGCAGGTGTGCCCACTTAACTTAGAAGTATAAGGTGTGCAGATATTGATCGGCTGAAGCCTCGTCAAATCCTGGCCAAATGCGTCATTTCCTTTACCCAGTGTTAACAATTTTAAATGCCAGAACCTACTTTAAAAAAAAGTGTTATTTGGAAAATTCTGGATCTTTTTTTTTTTTTTTTTGTTATACTTCACCATGGACGGTTTCCCGATAAGTTAGAATTACTTATATTGGTATTTATTGAAGAATATACTATCTACCTAAAAGTGAACCTAAGCTCTAAAAAAATATTCGGTTAAAAAGACTTAAAAAAATTCGGGAATAAAAAAAGAAAATTTAAACCCTAAACAAAATTCTACACGTGTAAGCACATACCTAAGTCAGTATGAATCACAGATGACTCAATAAAACTTACCTTTTTTTTTTGTGTAATCAGATTATTCATGGATTTATATTATTAAATATCAGTGACACTAAACAACTTTGATAATGTTCAAAAGACTCAAATAGAATTGCTCAAATTATCAACAAAGGCAGGAAAAAAAGAGGAATTTATATTAGCATTTTCACAAGACGCTACGAGCCAGTTTAATTACACAAACAAACGTTGTCTATTCATTTTCATTATGCTATAACTTTAATATTAACATTTATAAATGTTCTAGCTTATTAGAAACGTTTATAAAGGTTAGGTCAGACTTGCGGCGCGGTACTCGGATTAAGCCGAGCGAGATATTGCAAGGCGATATTTCAGAGCGGCGCGGGCGGCCGGTCGTTGAACCCGACGCCCCACGCCACCGCTCAACCAGCAGGGTTGCCAGATGCATTAGTTTACTTTAACGAGATCTAGATATTACAACCTATTAGTTAGTCTTCAAAAAAAGTCACTGAAAAAATTATATTAAAATTCATAGTCTCTGGCGTAGCACCACCTTTTTACCAATTGCTGTTAATCTTATTAGTTTTATAGTATTCAGTTCATTTAAATATTGTAATACCTACGTACTAACAAAATAAACACCAAGAAAAGTGTCATATTAGTGAAAAGATCTGTCAAACAAAGTGCTACGAAATATCGTAGCAACATAAAAATTTTGTAACTCACACAAAAATCTTAAATTATTTATCTAAAGCATTGAAATCAAATTATTAATAACTAGTTTCTGCCCGCGACTTCATCCGCGTGAAATTTCGGCCCACCCATCGCTCGCCCGCGCTATAACTTCGCTATCGCTTAGCGTTCTTTCTGACTTTTGTTCTTTTCGCTTGGCTCCTAAGGATCGTAGCGTGATGTTATGTAACCTATTATAGCCTTCCACAATAAATGGGCTATCCAATACTAAAATATTTTTTCCTGTCAAACCAGTAGTTTCTGAGATTAGTTCAACCAAACAAAAAAACTCTTCAGCTTTAAGATGTTGATTGAAATCAAGTGATGTCAAGGACAATTTTGTTTACATTTAAATACTTGTGATTAATAACATATTTATTTGGATAAATATATTAAGTATAGATTATGAACGTAAAAACAATCCATTAAACCGGTTACTGACGGCCCTAATGCAGCTCCTTCGTTCGCTTTTTAATTTTACTTTGCAGCTGACACACGACTGTATAAACACTCCCTTAAACATACATTCGTGTATGTTCTCCGACACCTTTTAACATATGTACCTACATATGTATGTGTTTAATGCGTAGGTACTCTTGCACTAAATGACGTGAATATTAAAGGCAGGTGGTGGTATATCTATTGGGTACATCTGTACTTCCCACATGATGAGATACGTTAATAATGGCTAGTTGTTCAAAACTCGATAGGTGTAAGGTGTACCTACGTAGTTTATTTTTCTTGACACTCGCAAGCAGAGACATTAATAAAACTGTCGGTGTTGTTAGGTTGTTATAATTTAAAAACCGCTGAAAAAAACGCATGGTTCTTTTTAAAATAATAATCATTTAAAACCATGTCTATAGGTATCTGTCGTTCTTTTTTATTTTCATTGAATTGAACAGATAAAGACATAAACAATTGCTTAGATAATCTAATATATAAAATTCTCGTGTCACAATGTTAGTTACCATACTCCTCCGAAACGGCTTGACCGATTTTTATGAAATTTTATATGCATATTCAGTAGGTCTGAGAATCAGCTAAAATCTATTTTTTTTTTAAGTTTTACGTAGGGTAGGTAGGTAGGTAGGTAGGGTAGTGTAGGGTAGGGTAGGGTAGGGTAGGGTAGGGTAGGTAGGTAGGGTAGGTAGGGTAGGGTAGAGTAGTGGAGTTTATACTATAGCTTTTGACAGAACGAACTCTGTCGGGTCAGCTAGTGATAATATAATGTATTGTTATTCGATTTTTACTTAGCAATAATGACCATAATAAATAAATAAGTACTTCGTAGGGTAGAGTAGTGGAGTTTAACTATAGCTTTTGACAGAACGAAGTCTGTCGGGTCAGCTAGTGATAATATAATGTATTGTTATTGGATTTTTACTTAGCAATAATCACCATAATAAATAAATAAGTACTTCAGTTAAGTAAGTAGGTGTTGTACGCTAAGTACCTACTACAATAAATTGAAATCTAAAGGTCTCTGCACACAGCGGGCGCGACGCGGCGGGACGGGACGCCGACGCGACGCTGAGCAGTTGTAATGTACTAGATATTATGGACGACGCCACACAGAGCGTCGCGTCGCGTCGCGTCGAGCCGGACGGCTCTGTGTGGCGTCGTCCGTAATATCTAGTACATTACAACTGCTCAGCGTCGCGTCGGCGCCCCGCCACGCCCGGTCCCGCCGCGCCGCGCCCGCTGTGTGCAGATACCTTAAGTCATTTTGTTAGCCAGAAACATGTAGATAAATAACTTGACTAAAAATATAACCCCTCAAAAGAAATAGAAATAATAAATCTTGCGAATCGCGATTGTTATCAACAGTCGTAAAAATTATATGAAGTAATTATTATCAAAAATATGTTAAAACCCACAAAAATCGTACATCTCAATCTGTAAACAGGTAGAAATTCCACTATTTCTTAAAACCGTCAGCTTTAATAAAATTTATTTGATTGTAACAAACGTTTTTAAATTCTGACCTTGTATATTTTTTGTTATAGATATTTATCTTGAAGCGAGGATCAAAATATTTGATCTTGCGTTGTGTTTTGTTGCATCCCCTGCAAAGCAAGCAAGGTACGGTATTCGGTATTCGGTGTTCCCCTTCGAGGAAGCCCCCGCCCTTCGAAAACAATAAATATGTCAGTGTAGGATATTACACGACGTTAAGACGCGGCCTGTCTTAACTAAATTATTACACTGCAACTTTCCCGATGAGTTCTCCGCTCCAACTAATAACTTTTTACTTTTTATTGCCCCGAGGATTAAGCGGAGATGTCTCATTTTATTTTTGGGACGTAGATTATATTTTGTTGTGTCTTGGGACGCTGAGTTTTGTGTTGAATATTTAAATTGGTGGGGCTGTTCATTTAAAATAACGGGTGGACATGAACAATTTTATATAATGGTAGGTAACGTTTTGAAAATACCTTGTTATGATTTAACGACAATAAGATAGAGAGCAAAAGACCTAGAAGCCGAAGCCCGAAACGGTGGTCAAATCAAATATCTGAGCAATTGGAGGTAGGTACCTACTACCTACTAGCGCCGCACTCCACCAGGCCACTGATCGTAACAGAGAGAAAAAGACCGCTGAAAATTATTTGAAAAGGAGTCACGATTCTCAGCAGTGAGAGAGCGATTGAGAAGAGAGATTTAATCACAAGGCTTGGGCTTGGGTATTAATAAAGAAAATTAAAAAAAATATATATTTATGGTGTATCTATTCATACATGAAATATTTTAAGAGAAACATCTATATCTAGGTGCTAAAAAATCCATAGAAACGATTTTATTTTAAATCTAATTGTATTTATTTTTACGTAATTGGTATAATTTTCTTTTCTTAATTAATCATCAGATCAAGTAATTTTTTTTATTTTAAATACCTAATATACTTAGATTAAAAAAAAATCGTTTCCGTGACTGCTTTACCAACGTTATAATAATAGTTTTTATTTTATTAAATATACTTTTAGTTGTGCAGGTAGGAAAAAATAGAAACTTAAACTTTCCGTAGTAAAATAGCTGTAACATCAGCAACATTTCAAGAATGGATAATATTATGTATATCTAATAAATTATTCATACCTACATAGCCATACCTACCTAATGGGAACAATTTTATTTTAAAGTTAAACATAGAACTAAGGATTACAATCTGTTTAATACCTAAACTTGTAAGATAGGTATGATTTATGTTCTGAAATCAACATACCTAATTGTCATTAAAGTTTAAGAACTCGAAGAAATTGAAATGTTGATTTAACCATTAAGTATAATATTAGAAAGGTATAGCACATCCGGATATTTTGGGTATTTGACAAAGTAAATAATAATTTTATTCCTCTGAGACGAACTCTGATTTTATTTTCTTCTGGTCCTTTTAGCAGAATATGTAACATTTTGAAACGAAAATGGTGTTCTACATTAAAGAAAAGGCCGTATATTTCAATACGCTTCAAGGGAAAACACTTTAATATACATTGTAGCGTTCCGTACAAAGCAAACAAAACAATTTCCCGCAAAAAAAAATCAGGAAAAAGCGCGCCAGAGAAAAACAACGTCGACCATAAAAGAAAGAGCGGAGTTGGCGGGCGAATTGCGTTGCTCGCTCAGCGAAGCGCCATTGGTCGGGTGTTCCCCCCTCGAGCCGCGCCCCCCTCGACCCGCGTCCGACCGTAACTCACTCTTCACTTGTTTTTACGGCCGCCATTTTGTGACGTTCGCTCGCGCGGCAGCCCGCGCTAATCCATACTCGCTACAGACCGGCCAGCCGTGTTTGTGTGCGTGACCTATACGGTTGGTAGTATGGGTATCGTAGCGTAATGTTGGTAACTGCATAGTGATAATGATGCTCATTTCTCACTATTGTTTGGATTTTACTTAGTAGGTGGTCCGACATTTAGGTTACTGATGCGGTAATTACATTGTTTTTTAGTACAGTTTTAGTTTAATAATAGTATGTAATTTTCAATTAGACATAAATCTTCACAACGCGTTGTTAACAAAAATTATACTTTAAAACTGAATTATGCTTACATTTTTACTCAGAATGTAATCATGTGAAAACGAGATTCGTGTACTATGTATGAAATGGTTTTTTGACATGCCCCACTAAAAAAAAAATTTCACAGTAAGTATTCGTTTATGTAGGTACTTACTTAAACAAATTACTGTGATGAAGATACCCTAGGTAGGTAGGTATTCTACCTAATGAGTATAAAATCTACCAACATTTATAACATTTATTATAATGTAGGTAGATAGGTATGTTATTTTGACAAGGTTATCAATATGTGAAAAGTAGCCTTAGGTAGAGTTTAGTTTACAACTACCTACTTTGATAGAGAACGAAAGTTCAACTTAATATAATAAAATGTTTAAGCATAAATAAGTTAAATTGCTTAGTTACCTACCTAAGTATTTTGTACAAAAACTGCAGCCAATAAAAGCCACTAATTAAGCTCCCCACACATTACACTAATCATACAATCTCTGACAGAAAACACGACATATTTTTCCTACAAAAAACCTTTTCAAGAGCACCTATCCTGTACTTATGCAGAATGTCCTACCTATCTGGCATCCATTAGGGAAACATCATTAACTCACTCTCGGGGCGTATCTCCCTAATGAGAGCCGACATCCATAGATGCATGAGACTAGGGGCCGTAATGACGTAGATGCATGAGACTGGGGGCTGTAATGACGTATCTCGCCCTATCTTTACGTCTTAATCCTTGTCATTAGGGCCTCTCTGCTCTTGTTAACTATCTTTGTCGGAATTCGGGAGGTTTAATTGTACTTCGGAAGTTTCGGTACGATGTGAATAGAAATGTTCGTTTGGGAGGGATGAGTAATGCTGTTAGTTATTTATAGTTCGAGGAATGGTTCGAGGTGGAAAGTGGAAAGTAATTATAAAGACCAATTATGTATTTGAGAGAGGGTTTTAAGAAACAATTAATCAATCTGACTTCACATAGTTTTCAAAACACAGTTTTGCCACATTTTCCCGTGTTTACTAAAATCTATTATTAGAAGGTCCTCGTACCTAAGTAATAACGGGCACGGGCCAATAATTAAATCATTCTTCTCAGAGCAGCACTCACTTTGTAGTACTTAGGTGAGTTGAAGCAACTGCAAAAGGCATTGCGGTTTTCCGACAAACATATCGACGGTTAAAAGGTAATAAGCGACATTTTGGTCGAAAATTAGTCATGAATGCCATCCTACTTAAAGTCTTATTTTAAGTAGGATGGTATTCATGACTCATTTTCGTCTAAAATATCGCTTATCCCCTTCACCTTTTAACCGTCGTTATGGAAATTTAACTCATTCAGAACTGGACAACTACTTAGCAAAACGAAAAAAAAAATCTTTTACGCAACCAAGAAAAACGTAAAGTTCTGAAATAAACCCTAACTGAATATTAGTAAGTCCTTAAACACAGCCGATGATGCATGGTGGTGCGCTCAACATTTTATAGTGTTCGTTTAATAGCGTTAAAAGTGAAACGATGTAATAAACCCTGCGATTGTCGCACCACACATTACGTACTTTACGTACCTACAACAGTGCTTAGGTCAATAGCGAGAGGTGACGGTGAGCGATAAAACATAACGTTTTGCTTAGACCACAACCAAGTGTTGAACTAGTCTGATTTTAGTGGTGCCGATAAAATAATATGACATCTCGTTTGGGATTTGTTCTATTATTATTTTCATCAGATTTTTAATGACTGAATTCTAAAGTACTACATTACATACCTACAAAAGTGTTTGGGTCAATAGCAAGAGGTGACGGTGAGCGATTAAACATGACGTTTTGCTTAGACCACAACCAAGTGTTGAACTAGTCTGATTTTAGTGGTGCCGATAAAATAATATGACATCTCGTTTGGGATTTGTTCTATTATTATTTTCATCAGATTTAAAATTACTAATTTCTAAATTACTACATTACATAGGTACCTACAAAAGTGCTTGGATCAATAGCGAGAGGTGACGGTGAGCGGTAAAACATGACGTTTTACTTAGACCACAACCAAGTGTTGAGCTAGTCGGATTTTAGTGATGACGATAAATAATATGACAATTCGTTTGGGATTTGTTCTATTATTATTTTCATCAGATTTTTAATGACTGAATTCTAAAGTACTACATTACATACCTACAAAAGTGTTTGGGTCAATAGCAAGAGGTGACGGTGAGCGATTAAACATGACGTTTTGCTTAGACCACAACCAAGTGTTGAACTAGTCTGATTTTAGTGGTGCCGATAAAATAATATGACATCTCGTTTGGGATTTGTTCTATTATTATTTTCATCAGATTTAAAATTACTAATTTCTAAATTACTACATTACATAGGTACCTACAAAAGTGCTTGGATCAATAGCGAGAGGTGACGGTGAGCGATAAAACATGACGTTTTACTTAGACCACAACCAAGTGTTGAGCTAGTCGGATTTTAGTGATGACGATAAATAATATGACAATTCGTTTGGGATTTGTTCTATTATTATTTTCATCAGATTTTTAATGACTGAATTATAAAGTACTACATTACATACCTACAAAAGTGTTTGGGTCAATAGTAAGAGGTGACGGTGAGCGATAAAACATGACGTTTTGCTTAGACCACAACTAAGTGTTGAGCTAGTCGGATTTTAGTGATGACGATAAATAATATGACAATTCGTTTGGGATTTGTTCTATTATTATTTTCATTAGATTTTAAATGACTGAATTCTAAAGGTACATTACATACCTAAACAAAAGTGCTAGGGTCAATAGCGAGAGGTGACGGTGAGCGATAAAATACGACGTTTTGCTTAGACTACATTACTTAGACCACAACCAAGTGTTGAGCTAGTCTGATTTCAGTGGTGCCAATAAAATAACATGACAATTCGTTTGGGATTTGTTCTATTATTATTTTCATCTGATTTTAAATGACTGAATTATAAAGATACTTAAACTTGCACTACGGAAATATAGTGTCTAAGTATAATTCGGTTAGTTAAAATGAAACCTACACGCAAGTCTTCAATTTAAGTAAGTAGTTTGAATAATTTGACTAAAGACAAAAATACATTTCCATACACAAATGATTCTTCGACGGACTTCAAATACCGTTCCCTAATTCCAAACAACCATAGTTGGGGAAACAAAATGTTCACAAAAGAAACGAAATCAATTACGTTAGGTACACTACAAAGACATTTGCATAATTTATACAAACAAAATAATTGGTTTTGTTGACAAACTGTCTGGTTCTCAATCATTACGACGTTGTTAATTTGGGGCAATAAATAAATGGTAATTAACCATTGTTCGGGTTTTATTGCATGTTGTTATAATGAATGTTTATGCCGAAAGGGGTTCACGCCTGAGAATATCAATAGTTGTAAATTATATCCGTTTTTGTTATGTAATATTGTATCTAAGAAAAAGTTTGGAGCGCATAAATTAAATTAGGGATGAACCTTTTCTACGGGTAGGCCGTTGCTACGACGAGATATCCCGAGTTCTTCATAAATTATATACATCTACAAGTTTTTTTCTAAAATAAAAGTTGCCTAAGTTACTCCTTATAAAATCAGCTATCTGCCAGTGAGAGTCCCGTCGAAAACACTCCAGTCGTTTCGGAGATTAGCCGGAACAAACAGACAGACAAAAATGGTATTTTTTGTTATGAGTACTTAACGTACTTATATTGGTACTTTCATATTCAAATGAATATGAAAGTACCAATATAAGTACGTATATGTTTGTAATGTCAAAATAATAGCTTTTTACTAAATAGTAAAAAGCTATTATTTTGACATTACAAACAGACAATTCAATTTTATTTTCATTTCTCATACTTGGAAAGTACGCTTGAAGTTACCTGATCAGAGGGATGAAAATAGTACTTTTCGTCCCTGGGAAACAATTTTCCCTGCTGTCAAAAAATTTTAAAACTATGCAAGCAATGTCCCAACTTTTTATAAAGCCAGTCTGTTAAATAACGACGTAAAATTTTAATTAAAAAATATTAACAACAATTTTGTAACATGAATTTATACTTATAATTTACTTTCCACAAAATTATTATTAAGTTTACATAGATTTGACCTTAATATTTACCATCATCAATGATAAATAAAAAATACTGGCTGGTAGAATACCTCAGAAAAAGAAACATAAAAAAGGTGGGAAAGCAGCAATTCAGTCTTCAGTTGTTTTGTCGAATGTTAATTATTCTATTGTATACAGATAGTTGTATAAAATGAGTTCATCAGATGTACCTAGATGTATTTGTTTATGTAATCAGGTTTTTATTTACTTTCTTCATATTCGAAATGAAAAGCAGAGTGTTTACCTCGGATGAAAGAACCTATTTAGGCACTTGAACTATTAACCATCTCGTGCCTAAATAGATCTCTTTTAATCCCTTGTATAATAATAACATAATAATACCATTTATTTCAGGCAACACAGGCCTGTGTTGCCTGAAATTATGCTGCGTGCATTATGCTGCGACCCTATGCAAGACAGCCCCAGCGCTGGTTTTCAGCGACAGCCGGCGTTGACATAATTGACGTTGACGTTGTTAAAATAATTATTTTAAATTTAAATTTTTTGATATCTTATTATTGTTGGTTATTGGTATTTATACAGTTTTTAAATTTTTATTTTATAATATTTTGACATTTTATTTTACAAATCTGACATTTTTACAATTTTTATTATTATTTTTAATGAACAGAGAATTGAAATTGAATTTGGGTTTTTATTTGTTTTAAAATAGTATAGTTTTAATTTTGATGTATGTGTGTCTATGGACTGTGGATGTCTGAATTAAATAAATTATTATTATTTATTATAATGTTGTCGTCCGGTGCGCTGTACCAGTACAGCGTACTTAAAGAAAATTAATATAATTTAATTTAAAATGTGATAGAACATAAACAAGAATATAAAAAAGATAAAGGAATTATAAAGAAACTATAAGTAAGTATAATTCAGTCTCATCTCTCACGTTTGTAAATCAGAAAAAGATTTGATGCATCACTTACATGTTTCTATATCTGAACCGTTCGATATAAAAGCTTTAATATGTAAATAAAAATGAGGATTCGATGACTAATTCTCTGCTCTATAAATACATGCCTATTTACTATGATTCACTATTATATTTAAACAGCAAAGCCACCTGAAAGATTGATGGCTTTCGCCTTAAAATAACAGTTCAAGAGGAAAACTGAAGGAGAGCAGAGAGGGGAGACAGGTACCATATGTTGCTGATGGATTAACTGGGTATTTGCGGGGAAAATCGACTTTGCCAAGCGAATTTTGATCTTATTTCTAAGAGTAAATGGGGTTTTAAAGTTTAGGTGTTCGCTTCGAATGTCGGTCTGCCATCTAGGTGACACCCGAACTGTCGATACATTTCACAATTGTCGTAAAGTCCCCGAGACGGAAGGGGAGCGCAGTAAAATTATCATTTTATGCCGTTCGACGACTGAAATGACACGGGAATGCTGTAAAACTGATTTATTGGATACATCCCGAGAGTCACATGCTGAATTTTTGATGAGATCTTTGTTTTAAGATAACGGTTTAAGATTATATTAAAAAGGTGAACATCCCCGTCGAACCCTTTGAATCCCTAGTTTCCAAATATAAACATACCATACCTAGATAAATTTATTTTGGAATAAGATCTGGAAAAGCCGCATTTTCTTGCATTGGTGTACTCTATCCTTATCTAGGTTTACAATCATGAACTCAAGATACCTTCAACTACAATTTTACCTAGCAACCAGCATTCGGTGTAAATAATTATGTTGATGCCGATGCGATGGCATCAACCAGGCTCCCATCGGCCATTTCGTCAATTTGATTAAGGAGGCTCGCCACTGATCAGTTTTATTGCCCTATATTTCCTTATTAGGACCGTTGGGGCGAACTGCGGCCCGCGTGGTCAACTAATGAGAGATCATCCCTCGCTGTGAGATAAAGCAAATAATCCTAGGTATATAGGAGATATATTAGGTATATTTAATTTTTAGCAGCCTTGTAATGAGTGCCCTTTTTTGCATTGGTGATTGTCTCGCTTTTTTTTTTTCAGTGTTTTGGCATTATTTTCTAAGAAAAACTGCTCCGTCTTTTGTCAATCTTCTCATTTTTAGGTATGTGATGTAGGTACTTTCGTTTGCAGTAAATCACGTAGGTAACTATAAAGCCCTAGGTACCTATCTATCTAGGTATAACACTCATCCTCGTGCCATTTACAAGCGCAGCATATTATATTTACTTGTTTACCTAGACGTTGAAGTTCTAAGAATAAGAAAACAATTTTGTAAACTTACATTCCCACGCTCGGTATCTGAAATACACCTACGTTCCTCACTATATTTTCTTTGCCATCCAGACACCAGGCCGTCGCTCTTTGTTTATCTCTGTTTAAGCCATAAAACTGCACGATAAATCTATATGTCATGAGCTAATTGATAGCTCTCTGAAAAATATTGCAATATTTTTATCAATGACAAATGAGACTACAGAATTGTACGCCCACAACGTTACTCAGTAGACACAATCGTAGACGCACTCGCTTTCAGCGATACCGACCATTAAATGTTCACAAGATAGATCATCCACATCATTAACATAAACATTAACTCAAACTATTCGCATAGTCTGCGATAAATGAATGAAAAAGCAGTAGTCACGACCTCTCCTCGCGAAAAGCGTATTAAAACAAACAGTGCAGTAAAAATAAATCTAACTGCCTATAAAAACTGCCATAACTATCACTTAAGCCCATTGTGTTGGGCTTCCTTTATCTCAATGCTGACGAAATGCATCAGCAACAATGTGAGTTTACCTTTACTTTGTGACGCAAAAATTATTCGAAGCTAGAACTTGTTTCTTCTATCAAAGCCGTTAAAGAAAATTTATCGACCGGTTGACACTGGACACTAAGCCAGGGGTGAACCTAGACCAGAGAAGACTTGATATAAATTTTCATGAATTATTAATTGAATAAATCTTCTATTGACATCAACTTGTCTTGGCATTCCATTAAGAAATTTAACAACGTATACCTCACAAGTTATTTCAAAAATTCGAATTTCTCTGTGTATTTTTACTTCAGTTTAAATATTAAAATGGCTGCAGTCGTAGAGTATCTAAAGCCCTCGAAGGCAGATGCTAATACAGCTAGAAAGTTATCGCTGTCAGTAAAACAGTAAAAGATTTTCCTTCGTAAAGTCTACGTGATAAGATAGAGGGATACTTATACGAAGACAACCAAATCCCAACAAGTATTAGAACTGAACGTGAGTCGTATAGATACGTAATATTTATCGAGAGCCGGGGCAACACAATAATAATAAAGGCAGTTTATTAGGCCTCTCGCCACGACACGTTATCGACTTCAATTAAATATCATTTTTATTAGGAATCCCTGGTATCGCCCCGCGGTCACAAAACACTTTGTTTTTTATCATAACTTTACATGTCACCTTCGATTTTATATGGCCCCAACAATGTTATGTAAAGAATTAATGCTAATGAATTAGATTTGTAATTTATTTACCACTTTTATTAATCCATATTCAGATCGACAGCCAATCCATTAATCTGCAAAGTAAAGAAAGACCAATTTAGTTGTTATAAAGATAGAATAGATACAAATCTTAATACTGAACGTTTACGATCAAAATAAACATAATTAACCATCTCAGATCAAAACATAAAAGGCTTTCTCAGATAAATCAAAAGCAAAAAAACTGTTGATACCATTATTTATTTAAACGCTAAGAAAGCATCACGAGCCATAAAACGGAATGTGAGCCACGGCCTCCGCAACAATGAATACGAAAAAATACACGGAGCCAAACGGAGATCGCTTTCTTCAATGGTTACTTTATATGCAAATTCCTTGCAATAAAACTGAAACCCTTCTCTCTGACTTTATATAAAGAGCGCAAGACTCGAATCCGACGTTTTATGTATTCGCGAATCGACGCTGTTTTATTGGTATCGACTATCGATTCGACTCGTCCGCATCGAGAATTCGGAAGTAATGCCCGCTATTTCGAGTATTTCGACTGCTAGTCGTGCCTATCCGATCGCTATCAAATTTTGATTGCCTCGGATAAAGCTTCCATTTATATGCAGTTCTTGTTGCTAAAATTTATTCAAATCGTCACAAAACGAGCAAAGGTAGGTAGGTGAATATACCATAAATTATGTGGGGAGCATCCATATTTCAAAGATTTCATTGGATTTACACACGTAAACATGAACATGTTACCTATACGTAACGGTACTTTATCATGAAAACGACAACGTTCTTTCAGTTGGTATTTTGATTGGTAGAAAACCCTCATTTCTGATACTCCTACCCTAGTTTCCTGTGTAAAAAAAATCTGTTTAGTCTGTCAGTCTGATAATATTTTTTTTTTTATTAAACACGTGTTTTTTGCTTTATCATATTAATAAAAAACCGGCCAAGTGCGAGTAGGACTCGCGCACGAAGGTTTCGTACCATTACCTATAAAAAAAACGATAAAAAAATCATGTCTGTTGTATGGGAGCCCCCTTAAATATTTTTTGTTATAGCGGCAACAGAAACACATCATCTGTGAAAATCTCAACTGTCTAACTATCACGGTTCATGAGATACAGCTTGGTGACAGACGGACAGACAGACAGACAGCGGAGTCTTAGTAATAGGGTCCCGTTTTACCCTTTGGGTACGAAACCCTAAATATTACTTAGATAAAACACATTAAAGTTGGGGAGTGGGGGCTCGTTATGTCACAATACTAACAAACTACGTACCTATAAAATCTAGCAAATAGTGACGTCATGCCACATTTGAACTCAATGTATCGCCGTAATTTTATGATTACGTAAAAAAAAGAAAAAAATACGTATCCAATATTTTTTAATAATCTACATGACAGATAATTTTTACTTTTATTTTACGTCCCTATTATTGTGATTTATTGTTCCTGAATTAATGTTTTAGAGTTAGAAAAGCAAAAAAATGCAATTATCACTTGAAAGAAAAGAAAAAAAGAAAGAAAAAGTATTTATTGGGACTCACACAGTGTAGTGTGTACCTAATCAACCTTATAGTATGGAACCAGCCTTATTTCGTAAAAATGTAATCCTCTTATTTATGCAATCGTTATAATAAAGACAGTATTGATTCAGCTCTCGGTGTTTCAATATCTCCTCGAGATCCCGCCTTACATGGCGACCCTGCCAGGATCGAAGACCTTTAAAAGCTGCGAGCTGACTCATTCTTCATAATACCTTATGTGGCTATAAACATCAAAGTTTTCTAACCTCTGCCTACACAAGGCGCGAGATAAAATCCATAGCATGTAAAGATACGTAGTCAGGTACAAGAGATTACATTCTGAGGCGAGAGGAGGGCAGGGCGGCATGGTACCTACCGTCGCCGACAAGGATCTTATATTTCCATAAAACGAACAGTTTACGAGCACACCTACAACACCCCCGCGTCTCCCCGATGCCTACAATGACCAAAATTTTAAGTTTCACTAAATATTTAAAGATGTAGTTAGTGTTTGAATTTTGTATGTAGGAGAAAAGGGAATGAAGTCGAAAAGAAAAAAACTGAAATAGCTTGTCTCTGAAGCTGGTTATTGGAAAAACCGAAGAACCTAATATTAGAAATCTTATTTCAATGTTGCAAGCTTTTAGGGGAATGCGGTCAAATAGATTTTCCTTATTTCCTTCCTTATAGACAAGTTTATAATAAATAATGTAACGCTTAAGTGTTTGATTTTTTTTAATTTTTTTTTCTGACGATGTCATCGTATTCGCAGCGATAGTGCAAGTTTCATAATAACAGGGATGTGTTTGCGGCAAAGTCACATCGTAAAACCGTTTAGTGATATTTTCTCTCGCTACATTTAGCACATACAAATTCAATATAGATTTAACACTCATAAAATATTAACCACGCATTATGTTATGTGCATTACATAAATCTTTACAGGATAAAAAGCGCTTTGTAGAGCGTTATCTATTATTTAGTTTTTTTGATATTTATGATTCGTAAACTATCACGAAAACCTATCTTTATCGCACAATTAGAAGTTTTTATGGGAGCAGAACAACATTTTAAGACTTAATATCGAATATATTATGGTCGAGGAAACTTTAATCCGAAAAACAAGGCATTATTTAAATAGGAACCTGCATAGCTATTCACAACCATTCGATAGGCTTCCACGTTGATTTTCGGTTACCTGGTTTACCTAGTCCCCGACCGCAAATAGCCGTTAGACAGTGTCACAGTTTTGTGAACAGTGTTTAGAGGACTCCTTCGATAACATTGATTGATGTTTGATTCGACACGGACGCGTATCGAACGGTTATGAATATATCTATGCTGACCTATTATTACAGGTTCAATGTACCTGTCTATTTACCTAAAACACGCTCTGTTAAATGTACATTAACTCTTTCACCACATCACAAATTAATATAATGTCACAGAGAACGTTAAACGCCGAGCGGTTCCCGTATGATCCGGTTTACGACTGTTTTAATAAAAATCTCTAATAACATTCCGACGTCATGTTCCACATTACCCGTGGCGTTTATCATAACACTACCTCCACGAAAGTATCGTAAAACTTAAAATATATAACTATCCAATAATACGACAAACAGTTTTCATAATTTCTCCTTTTTTCTCTACCTCCACCAAAGCGATTCAATCTCCTAAATTATTACAGATAATGTTCGAAATCGCCGCCTTTTTTTCGTCTCCCAATGAGCATGTAACTAGAACCGTGTTGGCTCCACTATAAACTTCATAACAAACTGCCGCACGAGGCCATATCTTGTGTACATTATGAGCTTTTTCGTTTAAGTCAAAGCTTCACTGTTTAATTTCAAAAAGGTGGTATGAAACATCAACGAACAATCGATTTGATAGCTTCATTGGCCAGTAATAAAGTTGATTAAGCAATAACTGTGTGTTGTATGTTCGTTTTCAAAATTAAGGAGGAGGAACGCCCTTTAGATGTTTTACTTAACTGTTAATAACATGGAGGTGTAGATATAAAATGCGGACTTACTTGAATTTAAATGTATTATTTTAAGAAATCCTCATTTTTTATGTACTTTTTATGTCGTGATCTCACAGAATGTATGTATATACAAACATATCTGAAAAGTTAGTAGGTACTACATACTGAACACCATTTTTGGAAAGACGACTTCACATGACATCATTTCTGAACCGTTAAATACCTTTTCAGAACGAAAGTTTGTGTAAGTACCTATTACATTTTGGGTTAAGTATGAAATTTTTTAAATTGCTGTTACTGCGTTTATGCCCAGAAAACAGGCCTGAAAACGGTAAGGGCTATAGCCCTTACCGTTTTCAGGTAAGGTATTGTACTGTTTGTAGCATAGTAACTACTTACCAATATTATAATATTGGTAAGTAGTTACTATGCTACAAACAGTACAATTAAATATAACTTTGCGTTGTGTATGCTTTTAAAAGCGTTGAATTTAAATATATTAAGAACTTCAGGAAGTCTAACTTACTAGGATACCTTTACCAAACATTTTACATATTTCTTTGAACTAATAGATATTTCTACATAGCTAACTAATACGCATTTTTTACAGTTGAAAAATTATCATCATCATTTCAGCCGAAAGACGTCCAATACTGGACATAAACCTCCCCCAAGCACCGCCACTTCGATCGGTTCTGTGCTTCCCGCATCCAGCGGATTACTGAGGCTGAAAAAAAAAAACAAAAAGAATACTAAAACACAAATAAAAAATACGAAATCAAAAAAGTGTAGTGTAGTTGAAAAATAAAAA
Source organism: Dryobota labecula (assembly GCA_947523025.1). Taxonomy (NCBI): domain Eukaryota; kingdom Metazoa; phylum Arthropoda; class Insecta; order Lepidoptera; family Noctuidae; genus Dryobota; species Dryobota labecula. Next base: position 16,017,224 of record OX383293.1, on the reverse strand, counting down.
AACTTAATTTAGGTAGGTACCTACACCTTACCATCCAGATGCAGTGCATTACTCAACGCGCTAATAAACTCCACCACAGTTCCGTTCTCATTACGACAATGTTGCCAACATCTAAATTACCTATTGAACACAACCTGTCCGACTGAGTTATAGTAACATAAATTAACTCACAGATACGCCCTACGCAGTTATTACGGCCTACGGAACCCTTGCTTGTTCCAGAACTTCAATTATCTCTTATAAAAGCCATTACCCTCGAAAATATTCGATTATGGTATCTCTTCGGTCGGTTCATTACCGGTTTGGGCGGCGATTGCGAGCCTGGCAGGTCATTCAGATGTACATTTTATTGAAACGCTCGTAAGTTCCATGTTTTAAGTTTACGTGCGTTACTGAGTAGGTTTTATTGAACGGTAATAACACCACTGCATATCGGTGAAAATCGTATTAAATTTTAATGTATGCAATGCTTATTTATAAAGGTTCTGCTCACTTTTTGCCAAAGGTCCTGTATATTTTTTTTGGGTAGGTATCACTTTTCTAAAACATTCAAAAAGTTTGTTTACTACTCGTATCAAAATTTCATTTGCTTGGTTATGTATACAGGAAAAGTTTTAAATCAGTGCGCAAGCTTTGACAAATTAAACTTAAACGTGTTTTATTATACACCTATTTCTTATTTTGATATTTCTTAGTACAAAAAAAAAGAAGTTATTGTTAACGAAAGATGTTTATTTTGAAACTGGTATAGTGGATACACGTCGCGCAACGCGCCAGCGGCGAATCAGTGAAGCGGAAAGCAGTAGAAGGTACCTATCAGCTGTGCGCTCGCCCATTGATATTATTACGAATAGATTGTGTCCATATTTTGATGATTTCAAGTGGACCAAAAAAAAGTATTGAACAAAAAATGAAAATGTTCTATTACTGATACTGAAACACCAAATAAAATTTGCACACTGGTTAAAAATTTATCCTGTAAGCCTAAGCAAGAAATAAAATACGCCAAATGTAAATAAGTCAGGATAGTAAAACTATAATACGTAAGTATGGCGCACGGTTCAGAGGACACATTTGGCTCCGGGTCCGCCCGGCTGCGTCACGTTCACGCCAACGTTAGCATTTCTTTTGTGAACGCTCCAAATTGCTCACATAAAACTCCCAGACCTGTTTTGCTACGTGATGTCTTCAGTATTTTTACTGCCTGTAATACTCGATATATTCTTATCAGCTCTACGAGGGAACTAGGCCCGTCCCTTTTCATTCTAGAAAAAGAAAATCGTAAAAATATAGGTGTGTTCTCGCTGTCCCCACCGCCCGTGTTCCTATTAATGGTAATTCACAAAAACAGGCGGATAAAAATGTTCCATTTTTTTTAATACTCATTTTTTAATTATTATTTCTAAAATCAGTAGGTACCTACTTAAAAGAAAATGAAACATTTCTTTCGCCATTTTATGTGAATTACCATTAATGGGGACACGGGCGGTGGGGACAGCGAGAATAGGTACGTACGAGTACACCCATATTTTAGATAAATTTTTTTTAAGGTTCTATTTTCTTTTAAGTAGGTACTGATTTTTTAATTATTATTTATAAAATCAGTACTTAAAAGAACATGAAACCTTTTTATGTTTTACCTTTAATGGAGACAGGCGGTGGGGACAGCGAGAATACACCAAAATATATTATAATGTTGCCGACTCCGTCAGAAAGCGAAAAAATAAATATAAACGGGTGACGCTATTCCGAGGCAGGAAACTTTCCGAGTTTCGTAATTAATGTTGCAAGAAGATATCGTCGGGAAAAGTTTTTTCATCACGTTCCGCGGAGGCAGTGTTGTAATGAGCGCCCCCGCGGCGTTACATCGTAAAAACACCATACAACTTAATAAATAAAACTGGAATTCGTGAAGATTTATCACGAGGCCCATATTGCGATTCGTGACTCGAGCCCGAGGCGTGTTTTTGCTGCGTATCTACGAGGATAAGAGCCTCGGTTGTAAAAAAAAGATATATATGTCATAGAGCGGTCCGCCTCTCATATTTACAAAAGTCTTTGTATGAAATATTTTGACATTTCTCGGTAGAGGCGTGCGGGAACGAGCGTGGCGCACGGGTGTTCTTTCGTGGAAACAATCTCGTTATTTATCGCATGTGATCTACACATGCTAGTTGGATATACGTACACTATATAGTCGACGGGCACATGAACCATATTTTTGTTATTATAGTTACAAGCACGCACAACCATGTCTAAAAGTATTTAGAATATGATTACTGAAGGCATGAACTTTTATGGGGAATTCTCATGAAGTAAATACGTTTCCTGTTGAATTACCTTTATAAATTGACCTAAATAACGCGATACCTGAAGTTGATTAATATGCCTAGTATGGATGCAGGGAGTTTAACGTTGAAATAATGAAAGCTCTTTATAGGGCGTTGTCATGAAAACTATAATTTACCGCGAATTTATTTCCTAGGTATACGAGGTTATTGAAACACTTAATAATGGCAAACTCATGGGTAAATGATATTTGTTAGCATGACAAATTAGAACTTAAAACTATTAAAAAAATATCTACTACAGTTGATTTTGAAAATCTAGCGATAAAATATTGTTAATATTGTCTTAATATTGTCTTAATATTTTTTTACTAAGTAGATTAGAGGTAACAAATTGAAAAGTTCATTTTCCTGTTCCTAAAATTACAGTAACTCATTTGAAAAGTTTTAAAAGAAAAGTAATTAATTGTTCATTTTAATCACTAAAACGAGCTTGATAAATTTTTGTTTTCCTGTAGGATAACCACGTTTTACAAAATATTGTTAAGAACGAACAGAGCTTTTAGCCCTCATCTCATCTTGCAGCTGGTCGCGACTCGTGAAACATGAATTTGTCTCACGAAAGGTATAACATTTTCTGTACAGCGGTATACATATTTCAAGACACCTACATAGTAGATCGAGTTTAAAATTCGATCACAAAGGCTTGTATATTCAGTACACGTATTGGGGCGCAGGTGATGCTGTACGTACACGGTCCAAGTTTTATTGTTATTCCCACTCTGCGAATTGAATTTGAAACAAGCGAGTGCGATCAATACTAGACTGTGGAGAAGAGTGCCCGCTTTACCTATCCCATTTATATATACCTACATACCAAACTGTAGGTGTAGACTTATTGGGTTTATATTAAATTGTAAAATATGTAAACATTTTGGGGAATTACATATTATTACATACATATATACCTTTTTTTCCGTGGGGAAATCCTCATGGAGTCCCTCCGTCTGAGAAAAACGGAGGGTTCTGTCGGAATCCTACCGACTAAAACCCTTCTGTTCCTTTTAGTACCTACCATGAGTCGGGGGCCTGGGAGGTACTTGTAAGTACATTCGCTGCATCCCCCGACTGGTATATTATTATATACTCGTATACCTAGTTGTTTCTCAGCTGTAGCGTGTCGAAGAAAGACTACTAGACCAGTTATTATAGGAGATTTTGTTTGTACCTAAGTAACTAATTTAGACGTTACTCATAATTCAATAATCTGGGAATCTTTAAGCAGTGCACAGTGGCTTGGTATTCAAGGAATTTCCTATTACCTGTTTATATTCTAGGTAGTACATAAAATAATTACAAGACTCGGACGGAAAGGAAAGTGTCGCGTTTAATTAATTAATGCTTCGCCTATTACGTTTTACGCTACCTCATGATAAAAACAAAGAGCTAATGTGGGAAATCATTTTATTATCTCGGGTCTTGAAATTAATTAACTTCTGTAAGTAGATACGAAACCAATGTGGCGGCGACTAGAAAGAATATTGCATTAAAATGAACTAGAAATAAAACTCTAAACTTAACATTTTATTACATATTAAACCAGCCAATCTTTTACGTAAAGATTGGCTGGTAGAAACTTATGAAATTACTATGCAGGTACCACATTTCAACATAGAGAGGAGGAGAGGTACCTACTTTCTTCGTGAAAAACTATGTTCTTGGCTTTAATCTATGCGACTTTTTTCGTAAAAGAAAACTTATTTACAGACAAAATGAAGAAGAAATAAAGTAGATTCCTAATTTAAGAAAATTTGAACTTTTCGTCAATTTTAATTTCGTTTTAGAGCCAGGCTTCGTTGCCAGCTTACGGGGGCGCTATTATCTCAGCCGTTTTATCTCCAATGTAATCTTGTTAAGAGTCCCCTCGCCCCCCACCCCCCACACCTCGAAGGGAAGCAATAATGCTGAAATCCCCCGGTTTTCGGCGCTTAAACTAAGCCAAGCATTACCGTGAAATCCATAGCAAAATTAGTGTTTGTTTACACCTATCTGTTTTAGTTAGATATTAGCGTCAGTTAGCATCTATTGAGTTAAGGCATATACCAGACATAGGTTAGGTTTTTAATCTTAGATTACATGGCCTTAGAGTAGTAAAAGAATTATGTATTAACTAAACTTCTTACTAGACTCTTCGTTGCGTTTCTTGATTTAATACACTGACAAATATCTTAAAGATATCTGTGCAAAGTGCAAACGTCAAAATGACGTGCTCGTGCACTGATAAGTACTCCTGGCGTTTTATCTTAGGTTGGGTTGCACCAAGGACTACGTAATTTTTTGTGACAACGTTAATTTTGACAGCAACATTAATAATGTTAATATAGACTTTTAATACTTATACCTACTGTTGCACCATAATGATGGGAACTTGCAATTATGTAAAACTATATATCTATTCAAATTCTGATGAATAAATGATAAGTTTATTAACTAGAGAGAAAAAGAAGTGTCACGATCATCGCTAGAAGAGCTCAATTACCGCAGTACCTAAGTATATCGCGGAGTAGACACACCTAATTAGATTTTCCACTTAAAACAGTATTTTACTTTTTAGAATTATTAGATAATCTAAAGGTAAGAATTGCAATGACACAACCAGTAACTACTTATAGCAACTTCACCACCTGAAATTGAGTGGTTAATTTAACCGTTTTTGTGATGTCATTTTAACCAATGCTTAAATGGTGCAAGCCGTGTTTCGCTAAACCGGACGTTAGTCGGATGCCCTCATGCCACCAATCCCTGATCGACAATCTTGCTTTCCATTTGTGGATAAATTTTGCGGGTGCGTCACGGATTTGAAAACGGTATATAGCCGTTTTTATTGCAGTCCGTGGCGGCGAGTGTCTGCTTTTTAAAGTGCCTAATGTATACTTTTACCGTCTGGTACCTACTTGAGAATGGAATCAAATTCGTGTTTCTTTTATAACGCGTTCATACAGGGTGTCCCAGAAATAGACCGACATACTGAAGGTGGTGATAGCTTTGGTCAAGTCCTCCCAAAATAATTTAAAAAAAAATGTGGATTTCCACTTTTTTTTTTCGTCTCCAGTGCTTACAATTTTCTAACAAAAAATTTTTGAGGGAAAAAATAAAATTTTAGTGAATTTATGTTGAATTTAGGTAAGCCCACAGTATGTCGGTCGATTTCTGGGATACCTTGTATACATTATGCCTGAATTCACCAATGTATTAAGTGATTTTTTTAAACAATCTATCTATACTGAAAGCAACTTCTACTACGTTTAAAAATGATCTGACAGTAAACCATAATAACTCCTTTTTAATCTATTTTGGGTATTAGATCTAAACAAAGACATGCCCAAACAGAACTCATAAAAATCTATGTCCTGCTCTTATCAAAATTAATTTGACCCTAAAGCTGCTTTCAGACTACGCTATAATATAATAGCATATAGTATATAGCTCATAGCACAACAATATCGCGCACCATACATTATTATGGACACGTTCACACTGTACTGTACTATATATTATTGGAATGTATGGTGCGCGATATTGTTGAGCTATGAACTATAGGTATGCTATATGCTATTATATTATAGCGTAGTCTGAAAAGAGCTTTATTAGTTAAAATTAGCATAGTTCGTATTTATCTTCCTTAAACTTATATCAGCCGTCACCTTAGTGTCTACTTCCTTCTTTGGGCCGATTTGACCAAAGTCAGATATTACTAATTATCCTTAGTCTAATTATCCTTAGTCTAATTAGCCATAACCATTTTTCACACAATCTCTCCGTCAAAATTGATGGTTGATATTTAATATACTGCGGATAATTTAACTGATATGTTATAAAAAAAAAATCTGTCAGTAGGTACTATCACGGTCACGAAAAACGAACCATCTTGAAAACGAAACCCCGTGCACACGATGATCATATTTTTACAAAGCTCCTTTTTGCGACGACAATAAAAAAAAAATATAAATAAATTTCTCAGGCTCTGTTACAGTTTCAAACCACCTCGGCTGGTTTTTTTACGGTCTTTTTTTTTTAATTTCTAAAATCAAGGGGCTCAGAAAAAGTCTGATGTTGCGATGCTATTGTGTGATGGGCATTAGTACGCGTTACTATAGCGGCCGAGCGCTGCAAGATCACATTTTTTTAATAAGTTTTATAATTAACTATACAATATGAGGATAAAGAATATTTGATTTGTTGTTCTATGATATGAATATCACATAAAATTTTATATTTGTAACAAAAATCAATGATTTACATTTTTTCAAGTATTCTGCGTATTGATTATTCAATGAAATGATAATATGAGAAAAAAAATATGTTAAACGAAATTCTATAAAACTGTTATCTATAAAACAACGTACAGTCGCCGTCAGATATATTGTAGCAGACAAGGTGACCAAATACTTCTGAACAATTTAAAAAGTGTCAATAAATTCAATACACTACAAGTTACCATTAATATCTGAACATTAATTACTTCATTAATATCTGAGCAGATGCTTGTCAATAATTTCTATACACACAACTAACCAAAAATATCTGAAGACTTCCATGTGAAAACGGTTACAGAACGTATTAAATGCAGAAGGAAGTTACACAAAATACTAATATTTTATCTACTTATGTTGTCACAAATAAAAAAATATTTACAATAATTTTTAATAAAAAATAACCAAGATCTATTTTCTATCAAATTTTATTCCCTTTTCATCGTATTTATACCTAGAACAGTCATTTGGTGTTCAAAAAGGGTGTTACCTGGAATTTAATTTATTTTTGTCAAGTCGATAGTCGTTTTTGGTTCGTCCTTTATATCACGCAGTAACGAATTAGGTAAGCTCAGTGTTTGTCTGCGTAGATACACTTGACGTTGTAAGTGTTCAGATATTTTGGTTAGTTGTGTGAATAGAAATTATTGACAAGCATCTGCTCAGATATTAATGAAGTAATGAATGTTCAGATATTAATGGTAACTTGTAGTGTATGGAACTTATTGACATTTTAAATTGTTCAGAAGTATAGGTCACCTTGTTTGCTACAATATATCTGATGGCGACTGTACAACCCGATTAAATACATGCCAATTTAATAAAACTTTTTTGAGTATATTATATTTTTATGCGCAGTAAGAATATTGCAATATATACCTATTATATCTACCTACAATTGAAGTTGCTATTTGATAAGTATTCTGTTATTGCATGGTTTCAATAGGATACCAAAAAAAATGGTCTTTTTTCCATAATATTCCATTACACCTCACAAACAATGTAAGATAAGTCCTACATAAAGTACGATCTAAAATAGACCATGTAGAGAAAGTACATATCTAACTACCTAGGATACTCGTACGTCCTCGGGGACCTAAAAGCCATGTGTTGTAAAACAGGTCATAAAGTTGAAACTACTGGCTACCGCATGTAAGCTGCATCTTACATGCGATGCAACGTTTAGTAATGGAGCTCCAGCTTTCGGGAAACCGATGTTTTGATAAGACTATGGGTAATTTGGGCATACTGAGCACTAGCACCTTTAATAACTTTCATGAGAAAATCTATAGTACCATATATTATAATATGTTTTAATTAATAAGTTTTGTTTTTATTTATTTATTTTTGTTTTTCTTTTCTACTCTTACACACGATGTCTACATCTCTTTGTATCCTCTGTTCTATCGCAGGTATGCTGGAAGAGATTTATTTAGAAATAAGCATCACCTTTGCACTTACGTATTTTTCTGTCCTTTTTTTCTTATTTGTTTATGTGTGTGTTTAAAATAAATAAACACTATTTGTAGACTTTTTCAGTAGAAGGTACTGTTCCATTTTACTATATAGATTGATTAGCTTCTCCATTGTTTCTTTGCATAAAAGAAGTAAGAGTTAATGCGTCCGTAATTTATACTAAATTTATTTATAATATTTAGTAATCGGAATTTCCTCTTTATTTTCAGTGTGGTCCTACTTTTTAATAGTAATTGATTTCTATAGACGAGCATCATCTACTCGTGGATTACCTATATATTAAATTATGAGGATAAGCAGAATGACGATTGTGCTACAAAAGCAAGTGAAATGTAAAATAATATAATTAGGATAAGCCCGGAACAATAATTTGTAAACATTCCTGTAAATTGTCGGACAACGGCACTTTACATCTTATACCTGTAACTACATTCAAATCAAATAAAGTTCTGATTCTGATTCAGATATGTTTTGATGTTATTGTTATGTTGGTGATATTACAAACATAATAGGTAATCCTGTGAAGATTGTTAAAAAAAATGAGGTTAAAGAATAATAGAAAAATAAATGAGAGTGAGGAAATATCACCTAAATATGAGTTTAGCTGCAAGTTCCAAGTGATATTCTATTATTGGTACTTGTAGGTGGTATGACGCACCTTGCAGTACTTACCAATCTTTTTGTTTTAGAACCTAATTATTACCCAAAGGACCAGTATTTAAAGTCACTAATAAAAAAATCAATGATTTATTAAAAGACTTGCCTTGTCAATCTGATATCAAATATAAGAGGTTGTGGAGATTATCGAAATTATTTTAAGCAAAATCATGTTTATATTTAGTTATAAAGATAAATCTATCTGAATTGTTACAACAATGGGGGGTTTACCGTTACCGAAGTTCAAACGATGTTGTTTTTGTACGAGAAAGTTAAAAGTGGCGTGTATCTTCATCGCCTTTTGGAGTATGGTAAGAAAAAAGCCAGAGTAAAAAAAAAACAATGATTTTACCTGGTGGCTCTTATGTTTGAGATATTTTTGTCGTTCGAATTTGGACCAGAACATCAATGGTTTCGATTTGCCTTAGAAATAAATACTTGCCCTCATATTTTGTGTTACTATTCTATTGATAACATGCTTTTGACTTTTGTCCCGTTCACAACAAGTTTCTAATATAATAACCGGCACGAGTCGTGAGCACAGATGGGCAGTAGTGGGGGCAAGTTCGCGCATGTACACTTTCGGCTAAATAAAAATGACACGCGAGAGTCCAATAGACGACGAGTATCGGCTGACGAACCAATAGCATGCAGCTGCGTCCCCACGCTTCTTCATTCCGCCAAAGGGACCCAAAAATTTACTACTGCGCAGGTGTCAGTTTGTGCTCACGACTCATGCCGGTTACTATACCTACTTATATAGTGTGTGTGATAAAGTTTACTAGAAATTTTGTAGAACACTAAATAAACAATCGCGGAGACTCGCACATTCTAGGGAAGCATGACACAAAAAGGATGAGATGAGTAGGTACTAAAAATTCTAAGACATGTGACATCCACCAACCCGCACTGGGCTCGCGTGGTCTATTACGCCCACTCCCTCTCACGGAAAGAGGAGGCCTATGGCCAGCAGTGGGAATATTATAAGCTGGTTATGCTATCTATTTAAATATAATATCATTATTATTTTTTCTCCTGCTTTGTTTCAGTTGGCAATTACCCACAGTATGCGTATCCTGTTTTGTCCAACTTGCGCTAATTTGTATACAAAGGAAGGTGGCTATCTTTACGAAGGTTTGATTATTATGATGTGGATTCTGTTTGTCATCAACATTGCAGCATTGTGTAGTAGTTTTTTCTACCTCTTAGGCCTTTTTTTGGTAAGAAGTTTACTTAACACATTATATGACAACACACACACATATTACAAACCCATTATTTATGACATTTGTAATTGAATTTATTGACATTTGTAATTGAATTTATTGACATTTGTAATTGAATTTATTGACATTTATAATTGAATTTAATGACATTTTTAATTGAATTTGTTGAATGTTTGTTTATAATGTTTGTCTAGTAAATATATGATAATTTTAAACAACAGGACTTTTTTTTTGTTATATATATTTGTTTGTTATATATATACAACTGTTTCACTGTTTTAAAACTCGCTTCTAAAATTGAAAAGAATGTAGGTATTTAGGTATAAGTACCAATATGTTAACATAGTTAAAGTGTGTTCCTAAATAATATGACTTCTACTGATTATTGTTAGATTTATATCGACATACACAAACGTCGTCATTAAAAGTCTACCAAAATATGTTGTAAAAAAATATAATGTTGCCAGCGGCTTCGCCCGCGGGGCTTTTTCTAAAATTAAAGTAGCCTAAGCTTATAACATCAGCTATCTGCCAGTGAAAGTCCTGTCAAAATCGGTCTCGCCGTTTCGGAGATGAGCCGGAACAAACAGACATAGACCGACAGACAACGAGACAAAGATAATGAAAAATATTTTTTTGTTATAAGTACCATATAAACTTTCATATGCATTTAGTAAAAGGCTGCTATTTTGACATTATAAACAGACACTTCAATTTAAGTTATTAGTAGGTATGTACCTACATTTGTATGTATAAAAGATTCATAATATGACTTTCTTTTTTCAGCACGTATACCCGTTCTCAGCTGATATTTTCATGGCACTCGGCACTTTATCAGCCCTAGGGATGCTCGTCCATGGAATATTAAATATAATACAAATGGTTGATGGCAATTGCAACAATCCGAGTGATAGTTTTGCTCACTTTACATACTTCTCACGTAAGTTTTTCATTTATTTACTAGTGGTCCGCCCCTGGTTCGCACTGTTTTTAGTATCACTTAACAAAACATAGAGATTTCTTTATTATATAAAGTTTAATAAGAATGTATTTTACACATTTTATGTAATAAGAATATATTATAAGTACCTTCCTGAATAAATTATCTAAATGAAGATGAAAACCGCTTCAAAATACGTTTCGAAGTTTAGAAGAACAACGCGGTCACACAGACAGACACGAAAAACAACTTTAATTTATAATAATTTATTGATATAGCAGATATCAATTTCAGATTACATTTTCTATTCGACTTCGTGGTACATGAAAAAAATCAAAATCATAAAAACATTAACATTGTGATTAATTCAAGTTTAAAACTAAAAAAAATCACGTCTTAAATCCGTTAACTATATACCTATTAAAGGAGAATGACCAAAAATGTGTGGGCAAAAAACACAGAGTCTATAAAAAAAAATCTTATGTGAGGTAAATGTAGATAACAAATATGAAATCACTTTCTTTAAAAATAGCCGCGTGATTGGCTATGTGTTGTTTTATTTTTAATAATAGGTAAGTAGTGATCTTTTTTTTTTCTTTCTTCTTTCATGTAGGTAAATCAAGTTGGTTAGCAGTAGGTATAATATTATAAAAATACACATGTGAAAAAGCGAAGGTATTTATGACATAAATACGTCGCCATTACATATTATTATACTGATCAACTAACAATCTAGGAAACTAGCTGGTTGTTGCATAGTGTCTTCATGCCTAGCATAGACGAGATAATACAACATACTGATTACAACTTCCCAATGTACGACAACTGACATGTTTTTTATTTTTTATTATTCATGAGGCACCCTGTCTGGGTAGGTTTCTCGATATACATTAAGTGACTTTATAATTGCAGCAGGCCGCTGTAATTCTAAAGTCACTCATTTCATTTGTGGCTGTTTTGTTGGAATAAGTGTTATTAACACTCTCAATGCTTAACTGACTTTCGTTACGTTGTTTAGATGGTGGAATAATAATATGTGCATCATAACCACATGGTGCACTACCTATCTCTTTTTAACCACAGCAAAGTCTTTATTTAAATGACCCTTGCAACTTTGCCGATTTGTGCATGCTGTGTTGCTTATGGTGATTATTTTGAAAGAAACTTGAAGAATTTCACATTTGATATCTATCATTTATGCTACTATCGTACATATCAGTTTTTTTTTAATCGACTGGTTTTTTTTTTGGGCATTCTCCTTAGTTGCTAATATTTTCGGGCTACAGTAGCGTTTCATAACTTTGACAACTAAATATATTTATTTATTTTATTTCAGTGTGGATCTACTTCATACTCATCGTCAATTCATATAGGGATGATATGTAATGGTGTATCATTTAGTTGTTTTATTAATTTAATTAGAATATATTATCAATATACAATTAAAACAGATCGGTATTTTATTTGAATTACGATCTTCGCCTGAGCTCTGATTAGGTATTGTAATAGGTCAGAAATATCTAGAAAATGAGAGACTCGTATTGAAACTTAGTCTGGCAAGCGTAATTAAGACATGGTAGCAGGCAAGTCTTTAGAGAGACCTAAGCTTAAAATTTTCCAGGTAAGCGGGATTTCATTTTTCTTTTTATATATCATTACCTATATCCTTGTAATTCCAAAATTTACTCCAAGTTATGTCAATTCTTCTTTTCTATCTTTAATATTTAATAGCACAACTAAAAATAAAATATCTACAAGGTTGCCAAAGGGCCATGAAGTGCCAATGAAGTAATCTTTGACTCCAAAAAGAAAAAAGACTGAAGAACTTCTATTCTACTAATGAAGTAAGTGTATGTAATATTAATATTAAAATTTGTTGTATAGTAGAGTCATTTCAGCCGAAAGACGCCCACTGCTGGACATAAGCCTCCCCCAATTGGGGGGGTTTGCCATAATCGCCACGCTTGGCAGGCGGGTTGGCGATCGCAGTATGGTGTTAAAAATGCATAGAGAACGCTGCTGTGTCTAGCAAATCCCTTTGTCGCCTTTTACGACACCCACGGGAGGAAATGTGGTGGTGCTATTCTTTACGTCCAGCACCACACGGAACCTATAGTAGAGTAGCATCACCTTAACAAAAGTGGCGTTCTCACTTAGATACTTTGTGTCAAAGTCAAAGTATTTATTTCAAAAAGGTTCTTAAACGGCACTTTTGAACGTCAAAATTTACACGGAATTAATTAATAAATAAATAAATAATTAATTGCCTTTTCCAATCGATAGTTTCGTATGTAGAAATATGGGCAAGAAACTCCACCGTTACTCTTTTAAACTGTTTTACAATACTTTGTATACATCAATTATATCATTATAATATGTGAAGATGATGTACCTAGAATTAAATTACTATACCACAACAGGTAAAAACAATTAAAAATGAAGCAATGACGGATAAACATAAACATGTGTTAGATACATGGTGCTCACATATTTACAAATAAATATTGTTAAAGTAGACGATTTTACTAACATTTAACAAACAATAAGTCAGTGTGCGGGTTAAATTTATCACAGAATATAAAATTAATATTAATGAATGTGATAACTTTTTCCTACTATATTAGATCTTCTTCATGAAATTGGTAAGTGCTAGGACATTGTCTTCTTAAATTCTGTTTATATAGTACATGACATACTAATTCCATGCCTCATTATCAGACTCATTATTATTGATCTGTGGTCTTCTATGACGGATGAAAACTCTTTTTCTTGATTCTAGTCTGTGATTCTTGTAATAAATACAATTAAACAAACAGCATTGCAGTAAACACGTTTCGATAAGTTATTTAATATAATGAACATTTTCTGTTGCTTGCCTAATGTGGATAAATTTTGTTTTTGTATCGGTCTTAGACTCGGCAGTATTATTATTGGTTTGATACATTTAGTTTTCGTGGTAGGTACTAGAGATAGTGAATATAACTATAACCATTCAGTTTAACTAATATTGAAAATTAACCATGATATTTAATAAACACAATTAACATTAACTAATAAAAATATTATATCAACTTCTCCGGCAATCTCCTTAACAATTTCAATATGCGTTAGTAGAATATTCGATCAATAAAAATATCGATATTTAATATTCGATATATGTTGGGGTCAGCTTCCAGTCTAACTGGATAAAGCTAAATATCAGTATTTTCCATGGAGCGACTGCCTATCTGACCTCCACCTCCGAGTCTATTAATACCCGTGGCCAATAATATGATAAACATTAGTGAGCATACAATGGGCAGCCCTATACAATGTATTCGAGACACCGTTCGGGTTAATTAAAACAAGGAACATTAAAAGCTATGGTTAAATCGATCTGGTTGTGCTAGTGTAAGCCAAGGCAATCTCTCTTCTCGACTCATTTACTAATCACCAGGCTCGTGAGGTTTTAAAACCCACACGACTATTGAGCCCTATGTCTAACTTTCCAACTTTAGGCTGGCGATGATGAATGAGCTACCGTCCTCCCTTTGCTAATTCACAATTTCCTAAACCCACTGCCGAAAGTAGTTAGCAAGAGTTTCTCATCTATGTGTAATTCAAGTTTATTTTTTATTTATTTTTTTTATTTTTCGATGGATTTTCTCTTGACTATAGTCTAGGTCAGAGGTGACAGAGACAAAGTCGACGATGGAGTGAGCTTACCCAGAAGAAGCCTGTTCACTATAACGTTGAATAGATTAGGGTTGTAAGTTGAGTTTATTGCCCATTCTTCTCTAAATGAAACTGCATTTTGGAAGGGGCAACTAGAATCAATTTTATTTTATTGTAAATTTTTACTGTCAAAAGTGCCTTTTATTATTTATTTATTTATATAAACTTTATTGTGCACCACAAAAATACATATGTAAAAATAAATCAAACAATACAACATATACAATAGGCGGCCTTATCGCTAATTGCGTTTTATGTACCTATTTTGAAATAAATTACTTGACTTTGACTTTGACTTTACAGGGCGAAGCGTTTTTTGGCGGTGGTGGTAATGAGGCATTCAGTTCATGCTACATTAAAGATAATTTTTTGATATACATAGGTTACTTAGGAATTGCATTGGCCATAATATTATTAATTTCTATTATATTCCTTCTATGTGGTGTAATAACGGTAAGTGTGCCTGTATTCTTAACATTTATCTTTTAAATGTACTATGAGAATGAAATGTTTAGATAGTACTCGTACCTATCTAAAAATATTAAAAAGTCCCATTAAAAATATTTAAAACAGAATTAATAGAACAAAAAAATAACTATAGAACTTGAATAACTGACCAAGTCCACTCAAATCTGTGTGGTTCTTTCCTTAAAAGACCATTTCAGACACTAATGTACTTAAATGGTCCTCACATGATCTGACCAAGATTATGTCTAGAATTTAAAAGAGACATTTGAGTTTGTTTGGGTCTGTCTTCTCTTTAAAACATATTTCATTTTTGCGTGCAAAAGTGTTTCTAGAAACCTACTTACAGAAATAAAATAATTTATCTATACTAATATTATAAAGAGGTATACTTTGTAAGTTTGTACGTAGGGGGTAATCTCTAAAAATACTGAAAGGATTCTAAAAATTGTTTTTGTATTTGATAGCCCAATTCCTGGAGAAGGTTATAGGCTATTTAACATCACGCCGCGACCCTAAGGAGCCGGGCAAAAATAAAAAAGGCAAAGAACGCTATGTGAAAACGAAGTAATAGCGTGGGCGGGCAACGGAATGTGAGGCGGAAGGTCGCGGACCGAAATTTCACGAGGACGAAGTCCCCGCGACTTCGTCCTTGTGAAATTTTAACAGAAGCTAGTCATTTATAATTTTTGTTCACAGGTATACCCTCTGGCAGTACTATGTTTCATGTACGTATCACTATTTTGGCTTATCTATAATGTTGCCGTCAGCGTTATTTTGTTCGCGGAGAAGTCCGAGGGGAACTGCTCTCCTCCGTACATCTTAGCAAGTGCTACGTTGTTTAGTTCTATGGGTACGATATTACTCGTAAATATTACTTTATTAACACAGTTGTCACTTACAACGCACCTACTAAAGCAAAGCGCAGCGAATTTTACATATCCCACCAATTTTTTGGTATATTAAGCCAGGTCAGTGAGAGCAGTGGTGGCTACGAGTAAGTCTTGAGTTTGTCACCTCCTTCTGCGAAGCAGTAATGCTCGCGAAGGAGGAGGCGGAATGCGTGAGGGAGCGGCAGTTTGTGCGCCCTAACGCCCCTAGTCGCCGCAGGAGACGCCCTGGGCGGCGGGCATCGTAGGCGCGGGCTTGCGGACGACGAGCTATGGGCAGCTCGCCGTCCGGTTAGGACTAGGCCCGGGTCGACGGCGCGTTGTGTTCCACGCGCGCTTCAAAGAGATGTCTGCACGCACTGACGGGGTCCGCCAGGACCGGTGCCTGCCAGGGTTGCGGGTTTGTCCGAAAGGGATACCGCGGCCCTGGCACACAGGCAACTGAAGGAACACGGGTGGGTTTTAGTCAGTAAAAGTCTGACACGCCCTCCCGCTCCGCCCATAGCGGGAGAAGTTATTTGATAATTTCCCATAAAAAAAAGGCGATCGCTTTCCTTTTGTAAATTATTTCAGCACCACTGCTCTGAAAATGGTGTAAAAAAATATCGTGAGGAAACCAGCATGTCCTAGATCCGAAAATTCGAAAACATGTGACATCTACCAACCCGCACTGGGCCCGCGTGGTAGATTAGGTACAGCGCACTATCTCGAAGAAATAAGGCCTGTGTCCCGGCAGTGCGAACATTATACGTATGTTAATTTATGCTAAGCGAGGTCACCAAAGCAAACTGGGACACGCGGTTAAAACTGATCTATTTCGATGTTCAATGTGTATATTGAATATGGATGTATACAGACCTAAAAGATTCGAAGACGAGATTACGTTGTTGATCTAGTCTAGTATTTCTGCTGACATTGGGTTCAATCCTCGGGTAGCACAGAAGTATTAACTCTAAATCTGGATTTGTGCAGTCGATGACAAAATTCTCGCCGTCTAGAATATGAGACTTAAACATAACTAGTGAATAATATGGTAGGAAGCCTTGTGCCGTGTGGTGCCGGACGTAAAGAATAGCACCACCCCATTTCCTTCCGTGGGTGTCGTAAAAGGCGACTAAGGAACTTACTAGAGAATGGGCAGGAGCGTTCTCATCTATGCATTTTTTACACCATACTGCGATCGCCAACCCGCCTGCCAAGCATGGCGGTTATGGCAAACCCCCCAATTGGGGGAGGCTTATGTCCAGCAGTGGACGTCTTTCAACTGAAATGATGATGATGATGATGCATTATTACCCTCGTACGGACCAGGGTAGCATAGCATAGACCAGAGTAGCATGACACAGACTAGGGTAGCATGGCAGAGACCAGGGTACCATGGCACAAAAGGAGGCCTATACTCAGCAGTGGTTGGAACAGGGCTACCAATGATGATGCTTGTTAGATAATTCTAACAAGCATCATCATTTTCTTTTACCTAATGGTCCTACCTCATCATTTCAGCCGAAAGACGTCCACTGCTGGACATAGGCCTCCCTCAATTGGGGGGGGTTTGCCATAATCGCAACGCTTGGCAGGCGGGTTGGCGATCGCAGTATGGTATTAAAAATGCATAGAGAACGCTGCTGCCCATTCATTAGGTACCTACTAGGTACTTAATACTAAAATTATATCTTCATCTGAATCATATTTTTCTTTTCAGTGCTTTTATATTTCTTGATAGTTATATCTAGCTACTATAGAGTAATGCCCCGAACCAGGAACAACTAGGTATAAACATGATCTAATAGTGTTTTCCACCTGATGTATGAAAAAAAATTAAATAGAAGACATTGCGAAATGGAAATCATGAAGCAAAGTTTTAAGGTCAATGCTCATATATAAGGACTGCACGGGATCAGCATTGCCCCAACTGGAGCCGTTCAGAACTTTTTATATAACTCCATGCTGCAACATACAATTATAAGCATAGGGTTCCGGGATCAGCTAGGGAACAGCAGTCAACGAGCTTACGTTAGGCCGATCACCCACTTACGACGCCGGTAGCCAGCCAGCGCCGTTAGAAGGACATTTACGTGCTTACGTTTGGTTGTCGCCTGATTGGCAACGAGATGATGATGATGGGGCTCCCTTTTCCGCACTTAGACTCTCATTGGATTGGCAAAGAGTCGATAAGGTGAGCTGGTGCTGGTCCCGTGCAGTGCTTATAAGTGTGCGTTGACCTTTAGTGTGATTAAAAAAAGGTTTGTTTCAACTCTATTTTCTAAGACCAAGTTTATGACACATTCTTCTTTGTTGTCTGATCATTTCCAATAGTACCTAGGTACTTTTTAAAATATATGGAATTAGTATGTACTTGGTAAAATACAATTGCCATGCCTTTTAGGCTCATTCTATCTGTCACTGTCACTACTAGCAGTCGATTGTAGACCGCGTCTGTCTCTCACTTTTAAAATTGTGGTGGCTTAATATATAAATGTACTCTGTGCTTAGTGCTACAAAAGCCAGTAAGATGAGTTGAAGATTACAAATTATCATATAATGAATTATTATAATATATTATATAATTATTTTTATTTTATATTATATATATATTTTAAATATTCTTCAGCAACCCGACACGACATGAGTACTACCAATACAAATCATGAACATGGACATGAAAAATCTATACTATTTCAACACCTTGCCTCGAGTGAAGAAATTCTTTTGTTGTATCAGTCTGTTCACGGGCTGTAAAATTATAGGAGGATTCTATATGCTTTTAAATGTAAGTACCAACCTACTTTATTATATTTATACAAATTTACTTATAGGAAAGAATAGTGAAACTGACTCCAAGAACTGTCTCGTTGCTAGTCAGCAAGTGAAAACGCTATCTGGTGAACGGTCAATAGGAACAGCCGAAATTCACGATGTGAGGAGGTGCATTTTATTAAAACTACCTACAGCATAGATTAAGAGCATTGAAAGATATATCTGAACAGACGAACGGTCTCACAGAATGTGAGCATATTATATGGGTGATTAGCCTGTACCTAATAGTTTCACCGAGCTGCTTCTAATTATCGTTCTGACCGACTGAGATGATTAATCATGAGACGGTAATAGCCACACAGTAAATTTTTTGTTAAATCAAAATCAAAAGTCATTTATTCAAATTAGGTTGAGTCTCAGCACTTTTCGAACATCAAAATTACATAAGACAGTCCCCCAAAACGCCCGCCCTTCACCACTTCCTGCTGCTTTAGCTGGGAAGATGTGGCGCAACAAATTCCCAAGTAGCAGTCTGTGCAATTAGATAAAATCTAATGGATCAATAGGAAAAACGAATCATGTATTCATCATCATTTCAGCCAAAAAACGTCCACTGCTGGACATAGGCCTCCCCCAAGCACCGCCACCTCGACCGGTTTTGTGCTTCCCGCATCCAGCGGATTCCTGCGGCTTTCATAAGGTCATCAGTCCACCTTGTGGGAGGCCTTCCTACGCCACGTCTTCCGGTACGCGGTCGCCACTCCAGAACCTTTCGGCCCGAACGGCCATCTGTGCTGCGCGCAATGTGCCCTGCCCATTGCCACTTAAGTTTGGCAATTCTTCGAGCTATGTCGGTTACCTTGGTTCTCTTGCGGATCTCTTCATTTCTGATTCGATCACGTAGGGAAACTCCAAGCATAGCCCTCTCCACTGCCCTTTGGGTGACTTTTAGCCTTCTAATAAGGCCCACGACTGTGAGCGACCACGTTTCAGTGCCATATGTCATCACTGGCAACACGCACTGGTCAAAGACTTTCGTCTTGAGACACAATCATGATGAATTTGAATCATGTATTAATTGCCTTTAATTTCAGTTAACCAGACGGACACTATATTGAGGTCTTTTTTGCAAAGACTACCAGTGAAGATTCCAACCGATATTATATATTTTCACTAATAAATTTCTAGTGGCGTTGTATTTTTTAGCCCGAACGATATTAACTGAGTCGTCTGGTCGTACCTAGTGCCGAGTGTACAAGAAGCGGGGTTTTACGAGGGTACTTCGCCAGAAAAAAACCTCTGTAACCAGCGGTCCGAGATGCAGATTTGATTTTGCTAAAAAGTATTAAAAGTCGTAGGCATATTCCTATTGTTATTGACTTTTATGACCGGACGACTCAGTTTTAATAACAGCCGTAGGTACTATAATAAAAGTGATCTATCTTTCAGCTTCAAGCCTTGTTGGCTGCTGCCGTAAGCAAGGACTACACTAAATGCTACTATAATGGAATTGTCTATCAAATTGTTTTTGTTACGGCTCTCGTACTTTGGTGTTTAACATCGTGTACAACAAGTCTTTTTCTGTACGGAGTTGTGATGGTTTGTAAATTTTTGTGTGGTACTTAAAATCAAAATCAAAATATTTTATTTCACATAAACCTACATGGGCACTTATGCAACGTCAGAAGCTAGGTGCACGGTTCCAATTTGTCGTTTCCTATGGAGAAGAGCCAGCATGAAACTGCTTAGCGGCACGACATTCACCATTGACGTTTTTCTTGTATCTTTAGATGGTATAATACAAAATAACTTTGGATTATTTGATACCACTATTTTGCAATTTCATACCCTGTTGATCTAAGATACGAGGGTTATGCTCCAAATAATACTTTCTACCTCGACCACACATATTTCGGATAGCAGACCAGTTAGAGGATCGGCAGTAGGTATCCATTAAACAGGGTTCGAACATTTTTGTTTGGGACCTGGCGTCTACTAGTTTTGGCGGCCTACAATTAAATACGTATTTACGGATTGACACGTGACAGTACATTTTAGTTTCAAAACTTAAGTAGGACCAACAGCAATAACATACCCTCGTGGACTTACTGGTAGGACAAAATAGTAGGACCACGAGAAAAGTCCCACTCGTACAATGTCGAAACTAATAAAATGAATATCGTTTGTGTTCACAGGATCTACCTATATATTTCATACTGTTCATGGACACGTCAGTGTTACTGATTGCCTTTAACCTGGTCATGAGTTTTATGATGTTCTTTTATTTCTTTCAAGAAGACAGTTGCACTTGGCCGTACCTTTTCGGAGGAGCTAACTTTTTTGGTGCCGTATGTAAGTGGATTTCAAATACTCATTATATATTTTTTTACTAGTAGATAGTGTCCGTGGCTTCATTGACATTTTAGCAAATAAAGAAATGAGGAAGCACCCAAATTAAAAGTATTTGAGATAGGAGCTTTTTTGGCCTCGCACAGGTCTTTTTTAAACGACTTTACTAAAAGGAGGATGTTCTCTATTCGGTTGTATATATTTTTACTTTTTTTAATATTTGTTACCTCAGAACTCCGTCGTTTATAAACCGATTTGGGAAATTCTGAAAATTCTTAAAAATACGGAACCAAACACACCGACTTCCAAAATTAAAGTAATTTTTTGTTATTTATCAATTATATATTTTTAACGTAAATTTTGTTTATTTTAAATGCTCCGTTTTTGTTGTTTTTGTTTCCAGTGCGTGTCTCAAATAAAACATTTTTCTTTATTTCTTTTCTTTCAATGTATTCATTCAAAGTCAGGCATTCAGTTTTAGATTTCATATTTTGTTCAGATAATTTTTTGCAGTCTTTTCGTACCAAAATTTTGACGCTGACTGTACCACCAATGTAGTGTGCAAATGGGACCGTACCCATTTATTTAATAGGCACTCTAAAAATAAATTGAAGCATAATATTTTTATCTTTTCAGTGCTTATTTATTTCCTATTGGTTGTGAACAGTCACTACCTGGAAACTATGGAGATCCAGGGTTCTACCCGTGCCGTCTTTGCGCGGCGTTTTCCAACACCTGAGGCGTCTTTTGGAGCACCACCTGGATCATCTGAAACACCTTCTAGAACGGCTTCCAGACCGCCTTCTAGACCGCCATCCAGAGCGCCTTCTGGAACATCTTCTGGAGCGTCATCTAGACCGCTTTCTGCAGCGCCTTCAGTAGCACCACCTGGAGCATCTTATGCAGCGCCACCTGCAGCACCTTATGCAGCGCCACCTGCAGCGTCTTATGAAGCGTCACCTGCAGCGCCTTATACAGTTCCTTATCCAGCGCCTTATGCAGTACCTTATTCAGCACCTTATCCAGCGCCGTATGCAGCGCCTTATGTAGCGCCCTCTGCTGCGCCTCCTGCATCGCCTACTGCAGCGCCTTCAGTAGTGCCGCGTAGAACTTGCAACGTCTTGTAGAGCGTTTTCTGCAGCGTCGTATGCAATGCCATCTGCAGCGCTTTCTATAGCGCCATCGGCAGAACCTTAGGCAGCACCTCCTAGAGCGCTTTCTGCAGCGCCTTTAGTAGCGCCACCTGAAGCACTTTATGCAGCTCCACCTGTAGCATCTTAGGTAGCGTCACCTGCAGCATCTTATGTAGCGTCACCTGCAGCAACTTATCCAGCTCCTTATTCAGCGCCTTGTGTAGCACCTTATTCAGCGCCTTCTGTAGCGCCTACTGCAGTACCTACTGCAGCGCCTACTGCAGCACGTTCAGTAGCGCCACGTAGAACTTGCAACATCTTGTAGTATGCTTTTTGCAGTGCCGTCTGTAGCGCTGTCTGTAACGCCACTTACAGAACTTGATACAGCACCTCCTGGAGCGCTTTGCTCAGCACTTTCTGAAGCACCTGCTGTAGCGCCACCTGCAGCACTTTTCACTTCGCCGGCTACAGCGCCACCTGCGCTTCCACTTGCAGCGCCTTCTGTAGCGCCTGTGACGTCCTTTCTGCCTCCAAAAAGGAAAGGTTATCCATTTTCACGACTACTTATTATCGTACAAAGGAAGCCTTCCGTCCTTCCGTTCGTAGGAGGGTAGTATATCCTTTATGTCAACCAAAGTCGTTTATATTCAGCAGTTAAGTACCAGAAGAATTGAGTAATTACTTACTTTATTGTATTATGACGTACAGAAATGTCGACTAATAGAAAGGAAGAAAAAGTTGCTGCGTTGATCTCAAATTGGGATAAGGGCAAGAGAATCATGATTGTGTTTGACATACCTAAGTAAACTTATATAAGCTCAGTGAAGTCTGTGTTAATTATTTGATACTATATAGGTATGTATATTTTGTACTAAGTTTTAAATAAATTATGTTTTTATAATAGTTTTTTTTTTTTTGTTCTTTACATAATTCCCCAAGCTACTGACTATCTGCTATCTCTATAAACTTTAAATACCGTCATTTCCGAAATGTAAAATTTAACAGTTGTTGCCGATTCAGCATGTATCAGAAAGGTGTAGTTATATTTAAGGGTGTGGTACGACTTTGACTCCTGAGTTTGTTTCGCCATTTCTTCTTAAGGGTAGTCAGATAGGAAATGTCGACTCCATCTAGCTTATTGTTGAAGTGGAAACTGCCGACAGAAGTAAAAATTCAATACTTTGGAATAACTGACAGCCTGGCACAGCACGTCATGAGCATGTCGCGCATTTCAGTGACGCGAACCCATTAGTTTTTCGCCTACTAAAAATCGCTCAACGCGATTAAAGAAGTTTACACTTCAAAAAAATGGGTCTAACATGCTTAATGTTTTACTTGTAACTATTTAGATAAATAGGATGAGTTATTTGTTGTAGATTCTAAAGATTGTTGTTCTAATAGCTAACTTTCGAACCAAACACTCTTTTCAATCAGTAAGATTCCTAACACTGCTTCACACAGGTTTTCATTTAATTAGCTTAATCCTCGATTAAGTCGTGAATACAACACTGCACACTCCTACACAGCTGAACATGGACCACCTCCCTATGAAAGTTTCCTCTAATCATTGCTATCGCCCGAAATTAATAATATAACTTTATTTCAGAAGTATCCATTACAGAACATCCATATTTGTTTTTAAACTGTCATGGTCACTAATATTATTATTAACATAAACGGGATATTTACCATGTTTATTAATTGTTCTGAGTTCCCGATATTTCGGCACTGTTGCAAGCACCATAACTCAGAACAATTAATAAACATGGTAAATATCCCGTTTATGTTAATAATAATCCGTATTTGTGTTAGTAAGTACTTAAGAACTACGTTAGTAAACCACAAAATATAAATAAAACAAAATAGACACATGGAATGCGATCCAGTGTCTAAGGAAAGGACCGTCTAAGCAGTCCGCTATTGTTTTCAGAAAGCTGTTAGAGCTTGCTCGGATACGATGCAGTATGGAGGCCGACCTCTTTCTCATGATAGCATAAAAGCCATCAATCTGAGCCTCCATAAACATGCCAGACGCACTATAGCATCTCGGCAGCCCCAACAACACCCTAAAAGCGTAACACGCAACTAATTAATATTAACTTGCATAGCTTTTTTACGTCTAGTTTCAGATTTCACTTCAGTTTTTTGTGAATGCAATGGGCGACAAGCTCATCATAATATAATATGAATCGTTTATTTTCTCCACACAAGTTATGAACTTAAGCTAAACTTTGTCAGTAGTACACGAACAAGGAGCTAACTTTGTGAGAGACTGGAGCCTGAGGTAGGTTTATAAAAACCTGTATTACAGGTCTCCTCAGGCTCATTGAGAGGGATATGAGTATGAGGGACATTAGCTATTTCATCGCTATACCTATTAAGTCACATTCAGTAATACGTCACCTTGTGCATCTGGTCACTTATCTCGTTTCATGCTCTATTTCGACTCATTCCCAACTTGTCCGACGCATATGTACAATGTAGTACAGTCAGCGGCAAAAATATCGGGACGCAAACTGTTCACAAAGATCTTAACACCTAAAAAATTTTACTTTACCCAATGAACTGTGTTCGTTCTAAAACATTGCTTGTGTCATTGGGTTAAAGCATATTGTTCATAGTATTTTAGATCATTTTGAACAGTCTGTTAAGCTGTGTCAAATTTACTTGCAATATTTGATTACAGACAGACAGGACAGGTGAAACTAAATAAAAGCTTGTAAAAAGATTGTTAAAAATCTTTAAAATTTGGTTCCGTGTGAGCTAGAGAGGTGACAAAATGCGACAGCCCTCTTAAAAATCATTTGGAGAAATTTTACAGTTTGGTATAACCTGATGTGTCTGTACATATGCGTCGGACGAGTTGGGAATGAGTCGAAATAGAGCATGAAACGAGATAAGTGACCAGATGCACAAGGTGCCGTATTAGTGAATGTGACTTATTAGGGATAACGACGAAATAGCTAATGTGACGAATGGTCATCATATCCATTGAGAGGACGAATACTAAGAAGTAGGTACTTAATCAAAAACTGGGATTGAGATGTATTAATAAATTTGGGCTCAACAGATTAGCTCTTAAAATCCAGACAGCTGACTTGAGCTGAAAGATACAAGCACCCATATGCATATTTTAGTTGGCTATTATTGTACAGTATCTTGGAAATGTTAATTAAAGGGGTCGGTAGGCCGGTCAAAGCGACCGCCTTGCTCATTAAGGAGGATACCTGGCATCAGCATAAATGTCACGCGATGCGGAAGATTTAATTATCCCAACCGACCCACCGCAGTGATCCAGTAAAAGGGTTACGTCAGGTAAATAGGTACAATACCAATAGGATATAATAAATATTCAGTACATAAACTAGAAAAGATCTAATTCAAAATTGAAACCCATGTAGCATTCGTTTTAGAGGCAATTATGAAACATTTTAGTTAAAAATCGTAACTTCAGTTTTCAAAAATAACTAAGGCTGCTCTAACATAAATCATGATCGTCATGGCTTAATTTTTTGAACACATAGATAATAAATCCATACTAATATTATAAATGTGAAAGTAACTCTGTCCGTCTGTTACGCTTTCAAGCCTAAACCGCTGAACCGATAGTCATGAAATTTGGCAGAGATATAGCCTAGGATACGGAACAGGACATAGGCTACTTTTTTACGCGATAACTGACATCCACGTGGGCGAAACCGCAGGCAAAAGCTAGTAGTATATATTTATATAGTTCTTATCGATTTCGATAACGGCTATTACCCTTTGAAATTATTATCTCCTAGTGTGTGCCCTAATATGACTCGCCAGACCAAATTTTGTTTTAAATACCCGGCCACAACTAATGCAATAGAGTTGGTCGACAGAGTTAATGGTATAGGTATAGGAGGGCTTAGGTCTATGTTTACGTACTTGGCGTTTTTTGGTTAGTGTATAGAGCGTTTATTTCCCGTGGCTCGACTGCGTAGTTCTACTAGTTCAACACGCGTGTATTCTGCGGAGCGTAGGGCAGAGGTGTTTACTATGTAAAGTACACCCATTTAACGACCAATTATTGAATAAAAAGTATCATAATTACTATTGAGTAAACAACAAATACCTACCCTTAGATGTGCGTACCGGCGCGCATTAGTATTCCGTCGGTACTGCGTCAGGCGTCCCGGGTAGGAGAAGAAATGCCGCGCATCTTCATACCGCACCCTCAAGTTTCTCCACTAGACGGTCTAGTTACCCACTAAGTTTACACTATGGTAGTAGCGTAAGTACCTTATGGCGCCTGTTACACGTAAAGTATTTACTGTGTTCCGTCAATAAATACTAATGTATCGTGGTATTTATTGAGCGTGTAACTAGCGTACTGATGAATGTCAATATTTAAAAATATATAAAATCGCAGTAAATACTTTACGTGTAACAGGCGCCTAAGGCAAAAATATTAATCTTATTTCTACTCACACTCAATTGTATACACCTCTGCCCTACGTTTCGCAGAATACAGGCGTGATGAACTAGTAGAACTACGCGGTCGAACCACGGGTAATAAACCGTATCGACTTGCTTATTTTCGAATGTTATACATTTTTGTAGACAGTAGAACGCCAAGACGACCTATGTGAAGCGAGCCTCTTCCAACCTGTTAGATCAATAGCGCAAGCGCTTATATGCCTCTTCAACACATTCTTATAGTGGACAACATCTCCACTTCCATGCACTGCACCGCCATGTTTCCGATTAATTCCCGCCATCTCAGAATAGAAGTCCACTTTAGGTAAACGGTGGTCCTCCATGCGAAAGACGTAAATAAGTAATTAATTGATTGATTGATTGATTGAACTAAATTGCGACTAAATTTTACAATTTAGTCGCACATGCTGTAGTACTTTTCAGGTAGGTAGGTACTGCCTACCTGAAGAGGACCTACATAAATAACGAATTTAACAGAAAAACACGTCCAAAGAAAGAAACTTCAGCAACAATAAAATATATTTTACGTTCCGAAATATCTTACGAATATTATGGTCCGTTTCTACGCGAAACATTTGTATTTTCAAAGAAAAATGTCTCCCTCACGTCCCGTCCCCGGCGGGGGCGTAAAAGAAAAGTATATAAATGTAAAAAGAAAGTATAAAAGAAAGTCACTTCCCTGAGATAGCGTTCCTTCGGTGGCTCGACTGGCTTTTATTACGTCAAGCACGTGACGCGAACAGGGAACCCGTCTTTGAATTCTCTTAGGTATTAAGCTGGCTATATATTTGCTGAATTTCGTTGGGTAAGGTTTCTTTGTGTAGGTAATATCTCACATAATAAGGGCGGGTTGTTTCACGTCCACTTGACGCACGCGTATATACCTACGTCATAAATGGCGCTAACTATCGTCAAACCAAAAAAAGCGTTACTTCACAAAATTATGCCCTTAACGTTCGTTAAAAAACAACGATTACAGTAGCCCACTGGTTAACGTCATTTTATTCTTCTACATTTGAAGTTTGACGATCGGTTTTTTATGCAGTGAAACAACGCTTTGTATTTAACGAACGTCAAACATTATAATGTAATCGTTATTATTTGACCGTATTTTACGATAACCAACCGTTTGAAACAACCGGCCCTAAGTATAGCCCCGTCATAGGTTGATTTTAGTACCTATATAGCTTTAGGTTTTTAGTTAAGTTCCTATAGGTAGAGTTTGTCATAAGCTGGTTGGTTAAGAAAATAACCCTTTTCCTGAAAATCAGCTTCCTGCAACGTGTTATCAAGCAGTGGACAAGTTTAGTCTTCGTTTATCCTTTATGTCAGATGCCTTTGCCAGAGCGAGCCAATATTACGGCAGATTTTAACATTAACCCCATGAAGAGTACACTGAAAAAAATGTTTACTTATAGGTACATAACCAAACTTTCGTCAACATGTAACACAAAAAAGTGACCACATAACTTTATGCAACATGTAACCAAAACCTGTGCTGGCTGTTGTGTATCACTTTTATTAAATCAAGTTAACTTTTATAAAGTCTTGTCAAACTTTGATTATTCCTGAAATAGCCGAAGTAGTTAGGCAAAATATTTTTTTCAGTGTAGCGGAGAAAAAAATTATAAAGAAAATAACATCATTTATTGCTTTTCACATTGTTTTCCCTCAAAGCTCTAAGAAAAAGCCAAATCTCTTCTGAAATGGTAGGCATTTGGGCCACAACAACACTGCAGAGTTTTTGTAACAAAAATAGATATTGTTGGTTACGTCTACAGTATCTGAGGCGAGCATGCGTCTGCTCCGACCGGGGGATATTTTTACAATAGGGGCGACGAACTCCTACACATCATCTTATTTCCATTTTGTTTGTTGACGGCGTAGACATTGACGACCCCTGTTTAACCAGGTTTGGACTAATTCATAAGGAACTAGCGACCGAACTTCTTCACATGGTTTGTACGACTTGATAAAACATCAAGATTTATTTATTACTAGCTTCTGAAATTTCTTGTTCCCGTTCCCCAATCCGTTCGATCCGTTCGAATCCGTCGAGATATCATCAAAAAAGCCGTTCCATACAAAATGTATGAGACAATTACTGCCGTCATAAGGAAAAAGGGCACATCTAACATTTTATAAGTATGGAGAAAATCGAGTTTAAATTTTTTTATTGGTTTTTGGCGAAAAATATCGACTATAATATTATTTTTCGGAAATAAATGAATTAAAATAAATTCATTTTCACGATTCCGATACGATAATTGAAATATAAGTTTTTATTTTATTGGTATTTATTAAATAATCAACATTTTCTAATTGGTAAACTTTAAATCAAAGAGCACATCTGTGGTAGTTATGCCTTTAATATTTAACGCAGGTCAGTTATGGCCGTTTCAACTAAATAAATAATACTAATACTAATATTTATCGTGGTACAAATAAAAGCCGCATTTATGCATTATGTGACCTTTTGACGTACTATAAGTCGGATGTGCTCTTTTTACGTACAATAACTTAAAAATTGGCTCAGTTGTGCCTATTGAGCTTGTGGTATTTTTGTTTATCTTGTTCCTAAAATTGTACAAAAAATATTGGCAGATGGGTCTTTTTTTTCTGATTCCGAATATGTATATAACTCAATTTCGGAAAAAATGTTAATTGTGCCCTTTTTCCTTATGACGGCAGATTAATTTTCTTCATACATTTTTTTTCGTCGTGTTTTCGCATGTTTTAATAGCTATTTTTCTATTCGGGGTGGAGACAAATCCAATCAAAGATCCTACAAATAGGTACAGCCATTCTTGAGTTACAAATGGTGTAACTAACCCGACTTTGTTTTATACATTTAGAGATGTAAATTTAATTTTAAATTTCGCAATAAATTCTCTAAATGATGGTGAAAACTGTATCAAAATCCATTGCGCAGTTTAGAACAACAATGCGGTCATACAGACAAGTACAAAAACTTATTTTCCGTCAAGCGATCGCATACCTATTAGAAGCAGTCTCCTAGTAAGCGCGGTTTAACGGTTTTGATGATTATATTTGCTGTCTTTTCGAGTGCAATTATAATATACATATTTATATAGATAAAAAAATACTTGTAACTATAGAGATATTGTAGACTGGTAGATTAGATCTTCGGGAACGACCAGTACCTACTTCTTGAATAGGAGAATGATGGGCCTTTACTCTAAACTGAAGCTATAGCACGTCACTGTACTCGGGGAGCTTGTGGTTCAGCTACACCCAAAAGGCCTACAATGCTCTGCGCATTTAGGCTGTCGTTGCGTCTGCCTCGGTTCTGCAGCGCATCATATATGTTCGCTGAGGCACGTACCGACTGTTTTAATGCTGTGCGGCGTAAGAAAGTGGTCTCACTGCTAAACAGACTCCGTGGCAGCCCCAACAGCATTCTGAGCGCCATAGTCGGGAGGCATGACAGCCCGTTGGTGACGTCACTAGTCACCTGTATACTGTCTTTGTTTTTAGTTAAGTACTAACATACGTTAAGAATATTGTTACTAACATAATGGATCTTGGTTATCTGAATAAAAGTATTTATTTATTTTATTATAGGTAGTGGTTTTTAAATGAATAAAGGAACATTATGACGTAGCACACTAGTCACAGGATAAAGAAAAGGGGCCAGTGTTTCGAATAAAATACATGAAGAAATTAAAGTTTAAGATTTCGGTGTAGTATCCACTAGGTTAACTAAAACACTGATTCTAACCCTGGTAACTTTTATATCAAAACCATTACAACATTTAAAATGTTACCCCTCCACATTGTGTGACATTCGGTGTACGTAGAAGGTAATGGTATGCATAACATAACCAAGCTAAAGGACGGAGGAGCCCTCGCATTATTCATAACAGACATAAACCCGACCCTCATGATATAAGAACACATTTTACTTCAAGGACTATGACCGGCCGGTACTGCGTATAAGGACCCTGGGAATAATAGGATGAATAGATTTTGGAATTTTTTACATTGGACCACGATTAGAGTAAGAGTATTGATTAGGTTCATTTGCTTTAAGTAACTCTTTTTAAATATTTCTGCCAATCTTTTTACACGTGCAGTCTTTGGACCAGTTTTACGCAGAGGACATACAGCGATTTGCGTGTCCAATACGATAACGCATTCAGGATACTGTTGGGGCTGTCGTGGCATTGTAGTGCGTCCGGCATGTTTGCGGAGGCGCACACAAACGATTTTTACGCGATAATAAGAAAATGGACCGCGTCCATGGTCGGTCGGCTGCGCGCCGCCACTAATAGTTTCCCGAGTGTGTTCCAAGGTCGGTGGGACTCCCCTCTGCTGCGCCACTGGATAAGAATCCACACCAGCTAAATATAATACGTACATATGTATTTCTTATCTTGAATTACTAACACTAGTCTTTAAGCGATTTTGTATACTAACACTATGGACTCTGAGTCTGAAATAAAGAATTTGAATTTACTTTGTGTACAATTATTTCATCATTACCGGTCTCAAACCAGTGAAGGAAAACATCGTCAGGAAGCCAGCATGTCTCAGAACCAAAAATTCGAAGACATGTGACATCTATCAACGCGCACTGGCCCGAGTCTTGGATTACAGCCCACTCCCTCTCCACAAGGGAAACATTATAGGCCGATTATGATATGATATTAATGTGAGAAGTACCTAGCTTATGTGTAACTTCTTAGTACCAAACGCACTAACTTTAAAAGGTATAGGTAATTCATTGGTACTCGTAGGTATCTATATACCTACCAATAAATTACCTATACCTACTAAAGTAAAAAACCGATCAAGTAGGTAGGTATATACTTGACCGGTTTTTTATACCTATTTTTATAAATCACGCTACGTAATTTATTGGCAGATATATAGATGTCTAGTAATAAATTACCTAGGTATATCTACTAAAATGAAAAACCGATCAAGTACCGTACTTGACCGGTTTTTTATATTTTTATAAATCGGTCTACGAAGAATGGATTGAGGCTGTTGAAGACCAAGCAAATGGAGGAGCAGAAGTAGGTACCTAATTAAGTAGAAAGGAGGACCCTAGTAAAAACCGAGATTTCATGACATCAATCAATAAAGACCAGAGGTAAAGTATTATTGGTAGCCAAACTGTTTTATTTGGTTTATGTTCATTAAAATATAAACCCTTGTTTTAATTACCTACCCGTTTTTTCTGTTTTCAATATTAAGTACATATTTTAAGTAGAAATAATATTTAATAACCAGGCTTGACTGAATTTACAATGAATACAAAATTAAATGTAAATTACAGTTTTAGCGACTGCTGCTATGCCGACGGCACTTGTCCGACGGCGGGCGACGCACAATATAAAGCTAGCTGGTAGGTAATACCTTTTCAATAC
This sequence comes from Dryobota labecula, assembly GCA_947523025.1. Classification (NCBI taxonomy): domain Eukaryota; kingdom Metazoa; phylum Arthropoda; class Insecta; order Lepidoptera; family Noctuidae; genus Dryobota; species Dryobota labecula. The sequence continues at coordinate 15,985,156 of OX383293.1, read as the reverse complement.
GTTTCAGGGCATTGGAAAACCTATAAACTTTTATTCATGGAGTCTTTTTGAATGTACCAATAAGCTAATTTCTAGAATCATTATTTTTATTCCACAAACAAAAATTATTTGCAATCTAATTAAGAGCAAACAATACTAAGGTTAAAGGTACCTAAGTTTTTCCAACCAATTTCTATATTCGAAGTTTGAGAGCTAGGTCTTTTACCTAGCTCTTAAACTTCGAATATACAGTACCTTTTGTTCTAGAGAATTAAAATTAGGGAAACTTTTAGACACATCTACAATAATGAAATGGTTACCCGTTTATTAGCTAAAATCTTGTGCTCGGTCTAATTTTCTCTACTTTGGCTATACCCAAATATATTCTGTTAAATAGGTATTTTCGTTTGGTAAAAAAAAATGCGGCATAGGTCTTTGAGCCATAGGTACTATCAGTTGGCAAGTACTGCAATGAAACAACACAGTAGGTGGGAAAACCATTTTTTGGCAAGGACACTACCAGCCGCACTACCAATAGGTAGTGTCGTTTACAATTACCGACAATGGTGCCGATTCCCTTGTTCACAAACTAAACTAAATTTAAGTTCAGTGCATCTTTGTCTTTCTATTTCATTAAGAAAAGGACAGAAGATAAATTTTAGTTTAGTCCTGTCAAATTAATCAGCGCTTGACATAAATTGTATAAAGTTTTTAATCACGTCTAAACTTGTATGGAGTAGTGACAGGCGCTGATTAATTTGACAGGACTAAACTAAAATTTATCTTCTATCCTTTTCTTAATGAAATAGAAAGAAAAAGATGCACTGAACTTAAATTTAGTTTAGTTTGTGAACAAGGGAATCGGCACCACTACCAAGCCTATTTTGGATTAAATTGTACAGTCAACACAGCAAAGTTCAGAAACATAATTCTTCATTTATTACTAAGTAAATCATGAAATAAAAGTAACAGCATACTTCAGAAATTTAACTATTTATTTATTACTAGCTGTGCCCGCGAGTTCGTTCGCGTGCATGTCGGAAAACAATAATGTGCAAAAAAAACTTAGTTCCACCATTTGTCGGCAAATATTGTAAAACTTCCAACATCTTTTAGGTTTTATTTAATTTTGTGGAATAGGGGGTCCAAAACTTCTGTGTTGACTGTGTACAATTTAATCCAAAATAGGCTTGGTAGTGTTGTTAATTGTAAACGACACTACTGGTAGTGCGGCTGGTAGTTTCCTTGCCAAAACATGGGAAAAACCAAGACAAGTACGAGTCGATGGAGTTAGCTAAGAAATACCCCAACAATATTGTTCATAGAACCCAAACTTTCAATCTACTCTATCTTAAAGGTAAGTGGGTAAGTACTCATTCAAAATAATACATACACACATCAAAAAAAGTTTGCGATCACTTTGAAAAACCGAAATCTTTTTTGTTAGGTACGGTAGATTATATATGATTCGGCTCGACTGACTTAAACCCAATAGACAACGCGTGGGATGCTCTTAAGCGAGCTGTTTGGAACCGGCAGCCACGTCCCCAGACATTGCCAGAGCTCAGGGAAACCGCTATTCAAGAATGGGACAGGTTACCCCAAGAAATGCTGGGTAACTTGATTCTCAGCATGCCCAGGAGGATCACCGCATGTGTTCAAGGCAGGGGAGGAGTTATATTATATTGAATATAAGCCTTTTATTAAAAAATTGTTGTTTAAGTTTGGTTAAACAGTCTTTTTCTTTCTATCTTTCTGTTACAATTACATTATGATTAATTACTCAATTATTTTTTATAAAAATAAAAAAATAGTTTTATTTTTTTAATTTCAAACAGGTATTTTTTTATTTCTATTTAAAGAAATTACACCACAAAGATTTTTTCTTGATAAAGTTCAATTTCAAAAATTATATCAGCTTATGCTAGTGATCACAAACTTTTTTTGATGTGTGTACATAATCAGGCTTATTGCTCCCATTACACTGCTGGGATACAGGGCTCCTCTTGGTGAGAGGGAGTGAGCCGAAATCCACAACGCGGGCCCGATGCGGGTTAGTAGATTTTCACATGTCTTCGAATTTTTGGTTCAAGACATACGTTAAAATACCAACAAAATAAAGTAGGTAGATAACCATTATTTCAACAACGCCATCTGTGTTCCCATCGCGATAAAGCGGAACTATGCAAAGCGCATGCGCGAACAAAAATGGCTGCCGATCAATATGGAGAAGCCACCCCAACTCACCCCATCAGGACACTCTGCAAAAAGATCTGCAAGCGATAATAGCCCGTATTCTAAGGCAGCAAAGTCTTTGAATAATAATGACGAATTTTAGATGTATCTTTTGTTTGTTTTAGTAGATAGGTAGGAATACAAATAGGTAGATATCTATTTGCTTTTTCCGCACCTATACCTACCTACATACCAAGATGTTTCTAGGTGCCTATAACTTATAAATATATGTTTCGGTAGAAATTTGAATAATTAAGTTTAGTTTTTAGCATAGCATTATAGCATGCATGTATAGCATGGCTATGAAGATCTAAGTAGAAGATTGTTACATTAAGAAGGCATTGTTATTGTCTAACGAAGCAAAAGAAAACTGTGTTTAATTATCAATTCATCAATTATAGTACTAATGACAATAGAAACTGGATTTATGTAGAATCATTGACCGCCTGTTTGTACTTAATGGCAATCATGTAATTTAAATTGGTTTTTATTTATCCTATATAGATTATTATCTATTTTGTGAATGTGACAACGTTGTAGGCTGTAGATTTTTTGACCATTTTCTATTTTGATAAGTACCTGGTACTTGTTGAAAGGCCTACACTGTCCTCCCATATCTACATTCAAAGTCAAAGTCAAATCATTTATTTCAAATAGGCACGAAGATGCACTTTTGAACGTCAAAAATTACATGAATAGTTAATTGATTATAGTTGCGCCTTCCAAAAGGTAGTTATGTATGGAGAAGAATGGGCAAGAAACTCCATACTTACTCTTTTAAAATGTTAACAATAGTTTGTATACATTAATTAATAATTATAGGTGAAGACGATGTCCTAGAATAAAAATAAAAATTACTTACCACAATTGGTAAAAAGAATGAAAAGTGAAGTAATTACAGAAAAATTAATAAATGCGATAGGTACATGGTGCTCACACATTTACAAACATTTTATATGATTTTCCAAAAAAAAAAAAAATTAACATATAATAAGTGTGTGAGTTAAATTTATATTAATCACAGAAAATAAAAATTAATATCATAAAAATTATAAATTATACAGTTAAATTAGCAACCAGTTTTATTTTGTCTAGACTCTAAATTGTCCTATGGAGCAGGACCAGCATGTTTCCAAGCATTCTTATCTTGGATATAATCCTCTAATTTGTAATATGCTTGTTTACAAAGTGTGATTTTTATATGAGTTTTAAATTTTCTTTCATTGAAAAAAATGCTCTCCAATCAAGTGACGTTTTAGCTTGATTGACGATATCTTGTTTAGATTAATCAAAACTTAGTTAAGTTGATCATCACGACATGATTGCAGCAATACCTACATTACACGGAGCATTTTAAGGTTTTTTTTTTTTTTTTTTCGTAATCTTGTCTTTCAAATGCTCTAGTGTAAAGTTGCCCACAAATGGTTTTTTTTTATTGTTATCTTTTTTTCGTTATGTTTACCACAAATAAACGTATTTTCTTTCTTTTATTTTTATACTGACCTGAAAATTTCAATAAACGTAAATGAATGTAACGAGAAAATTTGAAGCTCGTGGGCTACCCTGACGCTTTCGCCTTAGTGTACGGCCTGAGTGAAAAGGCGTCCGGCGGGGCGTTCAGCGTTGCGTTCAGAGTTGCGGCGAAAGAGCTTTTGCCGAGTGGCCTTAGTGCACGCTTAGCGTTCGTGTAAGCCACTCACATTTTTCATCATAGAGTACAATATTATTGATATGTATTTAGAAGAAAATGTGTAGTTAAAATATTTTTATAACTCGATAACTAAACAAAGAAGGCTGTGTAGGGAATTTTCTACGCAAACAAAAATTGGTTTGAACTGCACGAGGCGCCACGCTCGTCGCTCACCGCAAACAAGCACGCTTCCCGCGCCGCTCCGCTCGGCCGCCACTCAGGACACTCGCGAGGGATTGTATGTGTTTAACAGGAACGCCGCGCGCGCCGCCCCGCCCGCCGGACGCTCGAGTCACAATGGCTCGAGTCGAGCGTGCAATCTGGGGGCCAAGTCTACTAATGTACTAACATTGCAATGGTCTCTTCATTGTGAGTTTTTGACAGATTTGCCATACAAACACTGTCAAATACTCACAATGGCGAGACCATTGCAACGTTTGTAAATTAGTAGACTTAGGCCCCAGTTCGAATACTTATGCCTTACTTATAAACGCGGAATAAAGTTTTACCTACTTTTTTTGTGGGGCTAAGTTTATAATTTAGGTACTTACCATGTTAAATAAATAAATAATACTAGGTATAAACGTCAAAAATGTATGGGTATATCGAAGTTATTCTTAGTATAACTTTATTCCGCCTTAATAAGTAAGGCGGGTAAAGAGTAAATTCTTTCATACCCACACAATTTATATCTAGTTTCAGTTTGGTAGATACCCTAACCTACCTAACCTTGCGGAAACAATAACTACATAGGAAATTTAAAAATTATGAAGGACTTAGGTTTTTTTATTAGTCTAGTCTATGTAATTACATGGTACACAGATTGCAGGTCGATTAACTTATCGAACTACACTTGACTAACTTAGCTATAAGTACACACCTTACGATTAAGACAAGCTAATTTGCAATTAAAAACCGATTAATAGTTACAGCAACACGGCTTTGTTGTAGGATTTACAAATTAATCACAATTACAAGAAATGTCACGTCATAACTGCGCCTAGATTGTTGGGTTTTGTAACTAGCACCTACCTACCTAAGTAACTGTCATTAGACTTTCGTAGCTCACATTGTTTTCGCCGATTTGATAATATGTAAAATTAAATCGGTTGATAGCTCATTTGCTTCCAATCATAGTCAAAGAAAGCATTTATTTCGAATGGCATTTTTAAACGTCAAAATTTACACGGAAATAAAATTGATTCTAGTTGCCCCTTCCAAAAGGTAGTTTTGCTTGGAGAAGAATGGCCAAGAAACCCCACCGTTACCTACCTATTCTTTTAAACTGTTTTACAATACTTTGTACCTATACCTCAATTATATCATTATAAGTAGGTATGTGAAGATGATGTACCTAGAAAAAAGTTACCTACTACCTATACCACAACAGTTAAAAACAATTTAAAATGATGCAATGACGGATAAATTAATCTAACCAGATGCAGCTGAATACCGGTAGGTATTTTACATGGAGCGACTGTCTATCTGACTTGGGTATAACACGATACCTCTTAATAAGACTGCTTGTTAGAGTAGGTAGGATTTTATACCAATTTTAAATTTGATGCCCATCTTCCGGGGCGGTCAGGTAAAAATGAGAAAAATAAAAACTATAATAGAGGTGAATGAAGAATGAGTTACCAAATGGCTGCCTCAGGTAAGGGGTTATCTGAGGCAGCCATTTGAAAACTCATTATAGTATGATTATTACACTAAGATTAATCAAGTATCTAGGTACCTACCTAGTGCGTAAAACTTGGAAGATAATAAGTAAGCCAGCATACAAAGTTAAAGAAATCCAGACGCAACTTAATAAAAAAGCGGCCAAGTGTGAGTTAGCAAAGAAGTGCAAGTGAGAGTATTGCAAATAAGCGCGTTGTATTTTGTAGTGTTTGATTTATTTTTTGTTATGTATTTTTGTCGTGTAGATCCTGTACAATACAGTATATGTAGGTAAAAACAAATACAATAAACTAAGTAGGTACTTAATAAAAATACTTTAGTAAAAAAAGCAAGAGAGGTGCTTAAGATCGAGCAAGAAACGCCGAAAAAAATAAGGTTTCTTGTATGGCCGTTTAATTTTTTACTTTATTTTCATTTTTGTTGTTATAGTAACCATACTAGTACCTACCTACACACTCGCTGAAAATTTGAAGTGTCAACCTATTCGGTTCAAACGATACAGCCCTGTGACAGGATGGCCGGACGTCCGGACAGCGGAGCCTTAGTAATAGGGCCCCGTTGGCATTCTTTGGATACGGAACTCTAAAAACAAAAGCCCTCAGAAGCAGCGGCAGAACCCTTTGACTGCTACGTACCTATACTCCGTTTGAAATAACATTAGACATTAAATAAACCTTATTTGCAGTCCGTTCAACCGATTTTGACTCCTATTCCGTAGGAGTAAGAATGGCATTAAAAGCAAAAAAGTGGTTACAATACCAACTGTTTACTGCAGCTGCTATTTGTCATGCCACCAACGCAATAGAAGTCAAAATAGGTTGAACAGAAAGTAAAAAAGGTTTACTTAAACGTGAAATCTTATTTCAAAGATTTATTCCGTTCTAATACCAAAAATGAATACCACTACCTATGTATGTTTTCCAACAGATTTGATGAAACAAATATCAGTGGTATTAATTTTTGGTACCTATTAGAACGGAATAAATAATTTTAAATGGAGTATAGGTAGGCATGTAGGTATATTTTTTAACCATTTTGAATATAGGTACTCTTCATGACCCTGCAAACCGTGCAATTTTATAAGGTACTCACCTATCCTAAATATGCATTACCATCCATTTTGGCACATACATTTTGGCCCTAAAATTGCTTAAAGGTAGGTGATACGTTGGCATGGTCAGTTGGCATGGTGATTAGGTACTGTAGGTAACTAGGTAGGTATATCCAACTACTTAGGTATGTTTTAGGAAAGGGCCTTTTTTGCCAATTGAAGCAGGAATACAGAACCATTGTGCTCCTTTTCACTAACTCTACGCGACACCTAAGTAAATGTAGGTACGCCTAATAAAAGATCACTTTTGGATTTTACTAAACGTTCGGCTAATAATATATATCTTTATTTTGCATAAAATACGGTACAGAAAAGGTCATAAATATAAATACTTATCAGTAGTTTCATATTCACATTTTCCTTATTTATTTCAGCATGCAAAAATTACCTTAAAATAAAAATAAAAATTGTTACTATTGAGACCATGTGGAAAAAAATAAAATAAAATCTATTAAATTACTTTTATAATTGTATTACCGGTACCTGTAGTGCCGAACGTAAAGAATAGCACCACCTTATTTCTTCCCGTGGGTGTCGTAAAAGGCGACTAAGGGACTTACTAGAGAATGGGCAGCAGCGTTCTCTATGCATTTTTAACACCATACTGCGATTGCCAACCCGCCTGCCAAGCGTGGCGATTATGGCAAACCCCCCCAATTGGGGGAGGCTTATGTCCAGCGGTGGACGTCTTTCGGCTGAAATGATGATAGTGATGAATTGTATTACCAGTGAGATTTTTGAGAACTTTCCTTATTATTTGAAAATTCACTTACCTATTGTGTAGAACACTTATTATAGAGCCATTTCTTTAGTTTCTTTTTAAAGTTATTTAGTGGCAGCTTTCTGATCTGCTTAGGTATCTTAGTAGGTAGGTACTTATTTGGTTAAAGATTTTGACACACATAATATTGTAAGAAAAAAAAATATGAAAATGTGTTTCTATTTATGTACCTTCCTACCTACATCTTGTAACAGCCAGTCGGCTAATTCAAGATCCAACAGTATGCTTTAAATTTAGGTGTCGAGTAATTTTAAAATGGGTAGGTATTAGCCACTTTAGCCACCGTTTCAAATACCCATCAGAAGAAATTAAGGCAGTGGTCCACCACAGTGGACCTAATTCTTCGCTTGCACGCAGCCATACAAACTTGTCCAGCTTGGCAATTTTCTTATTGGAGATAATCTCCCAAGCTAAAATAATAACTCGATACCAAGTACCAACGTTAAGTACGAAATTATCTACAAAACCTTTTTTTGAAGAGCACTCTACCTGCAAAACAAAAGTGCGCTCTCCTTAAAGCGCCATCTATTGGTCACAGTATGAGTTAAGTGCTCACTTAGTTTAGAGGATGCCGACAGCGACATCTGCCTTTGTCACGTTGAACTACGTAGCTTAAAAGGTACCTACCTGTAGGTTGGTTATTCTAAGGAGCTTTCCTTGCTTCGGAATCAACCAGTCGAATAACGTCATAGATGTCTCTTTTATTTATTTTATAAACTTGCTATTATAAAAATAAAATAAATTCAATTTCATCAACTTTTAGTTTAACCAGTTCAACCTACCTACAACATAGTTGATAAATATGATAATTAGTGTAATTATTTCAAGATTTGTTTGAAATGTTTATGTATTATTTCAGTTTAATCATAATTTTAGCTTTAAGGTAGCACTTTTATAGTAGATACGAACATAGTTTTGCATTTTTAACAAATATATATTTTTGTAATGGGTTCCCATTCAAGAAAAAATCAAATAGGTACAAAAAAAAAACACTGCAGTAAAAAAATATCAAATCAAATCAAAATGAGGTGCAAATTATAATTTGTATTCTCACAAAAAGAGCACCAACCGGCCCTCCCAGGTTGCCAGGCAACAGACAAAAATATTAAAAATGGACGAGCCATTACCAAACGGTATTGGTTGAATTCGGCGCCATTTGCAAAGGGCCGGGCTATTGTATGCCCCGCCCACAAATACCGGCCGAAACCGAAACGCTCCCGCCTTTTGTAGCTCTGCCATCTTTGCTACTGTCACATTTCCATTCGGGGTGGAGCTTAAAAGATAACCTAGCCAAATTAGATATGCTCTAATTTAAGAAACATTTCTAGGAAAAAGTTGACTATGTGAAATGGTAGGGTGATGCTCTAATTGAAATTCCCGCCATTTTTGGCGTTTATCTTCTGATGGAGGCATCGTTATGGTGGAGGAGTCGAATTTCTTTTGAACATTGGTTAGTTGTTAACCATTTAGGTTCCTTTCTGCGATAGGTAGGGTAGGAGCTTAATGTAACGGCATTAAATAAGTTGGAAAAATTCTACTGTGTTGCCAGTTGCCCAATTAAAATAAGGTAGGTAGGTAGGTATATCTGAAGTAGGGAGTTAGGTAGGTAGGCTACTTAGTACTTACCTACTTACCTACTACTTATTCTACATACCTAATATATTTTTCACTAGTACTCGTATTACCTACTCTGACACTAACAGAACAACATTTAAGTAGGTACCTACTCCTACATAGGTACCTACTTATAGATACTCCATTATACTCCATTTACTATAGCATTAGACAAATAACGGCTAAATAACGACAGTTTTTGGGTAATATTCTTGAAATTACTGCACTTTAGAGTTTTTTTTATTTTTTTTTTATTTAAATGGTTAATAGATTACCTATAGTGCTTTATATTTATCGTGAAATAACGGAGTTTATTAAACGTTTACCTACATCGAAATAACGAAAGGGTGAGAACAGTTATTTGTCCAATGTAATACCTATAGGTAACCTTAACTGAAGTAGATATTTATTGATGAGTACCTACAAGTTTTTCAGTTTTTTTATTTAGGTACCTATACTCCATTTACTCGTATTATAACATTAGACAAATAACTGTGGTCACCCTTTCATTATTTCGATGTAAACGTTTAATAAACTCCGTTATTTCACGATAAATACAAAGCTCTGTAATCTATTTACCATTTACATTAAAAAAAACTCTAAAGTGAGTAATTTTAACAATATTACACAATAAATGTCGTTATTTAACCGTTATTCGTCTAATGCTAGGTATAGTAAATGGAGTGTACATACGTCATTGTTAAAAGCCGTGCCCTCTTCGACGATAGAATGGTATTTTTATTCATTAATTTTATAATCTATAATATTTGTACCTACTTAGATTAGTAATTACTTATTTTGTTTTAATTTATGAGTAAGTAATACTTATATCTTTATTTTCTCATATATTATTTAACTTTAATTTCATTATATTACATTATTTAAGAAAATAGATAATAATATGTACAAGTATATAATATATATATATATATATATCTTAATATCTTATCTTATCTTATTATCTTATATATATATATATATATAAATATATATATTATCTTATATCTTAGTTAGGTAGGTAGGTAGGTATAGATATAGCAAAGCACCATGAGGTCAAGCCTACATATCAAAGGCTTTCGTAGCGCTTTGCGAAAATTCGTACCTTTAGATAGTAAAAAAATTTTTACTTATACATAACCAAACTTTCGTCAACACATGTAACACAAAAAGTGACCACATAACTTTATGCAACGTGTAACCAAAACCAAAAGGCTGTTTTTATTTTATAGGCAAATCACTTTTGTTAAATCAAGTTAACTTTTATAAAGTCAACTTGTCAAACTTTGATTATTCCTGAAATAGCCGATTTAGTTAGGCTAAATATTTTTTCAGTGTGGCCTGTTTTTAATATCCATTTCATTTACTTTCTATTTTATAACACCCAGCAACTATACATCATAATTTATTACTGCCTATGGATGTAAGTTATAAGCTACGGAGGCTAAACAAAAAAAAAAAAAATTGCTTGTAGAAATAACACCACCTATACACCTACCAAAGTTATTGTCGAACTATAGGTACACAAACTTCAATCAACTACAATTAAAGGCTACCACTACCTTCCCGTAACATTAATGATAAACGGACCATTAACATCCAGCCTATAATTTGTGTGTGCACGTCGTGACGTCACGAGCAACCGTCAACTACAATTTTATTATCCATTTGTAACCGTTTATGAGGAACAACAAACCTTTAGAGTCGTTTGCTCGATTTATTGACTCAAAAGTTCATAATGTTTAGGATTACTGCTTCGGTTTCTATTCTTTGCTTTAGCTTTGTGGCTACGATGCGATGCTACGCTGTGCTCCGTGACGCTACGCAACTCTACGCAACGCTACACACCGCTACGCAACTCTACGCAACGCTACACACCGCTACGCAACGCCAAGCAATGCTACGTACCGCTACGCTATTCTATTTTTTCTACTCTGTAGACTTACTTACCTACTGTGTTTTTTTATTTTTATTAAGTATCTTGGTACAGAATTGATAACACGATTGTTTTACCACTAGGTAGAATTCATGAGGACTTTGAACAATTTGTGTAAGTACCATCGCGGACAGATGAATCGGACCACCCACCGTAAGGACTATTCTTGCTTCCAGCGCTCGGCCGCTAGAGTATTGCGCTTACATAAAGTCATCAACTTCAGGTCTTTTATTGTTCTATTCCTATTGATCGAAAAAGGATGGTCAGATATATAATCTTATGAATTTTTGATTTATTGGTCGATGCAATAAGGGCAGGGAAACAGATGTGGGCACCGTGAGCACACGGAATTTTGTAGTGAAAGTGAGCCGATTCATATGTCCGCGATAGTACCTACCTTTAGGATCCATTTGTAACTGTTTTTTTTTTTATCAACTACTTCATTCATAAGGGAAAATTACTTTTCTTTTTTCTAATTAAACTAAAAAAGGAAAGGTAGGTTTTTTTTTTTAAGATTTCCACATTTCTTGCCCGTAGTCCGGTCCAAATAAATTACGAAGTAAATTATACTCTACGTTAACAACGCTAAGACCTTAAATTCTCTTCTCTAACCTAGGAAAGCATCCCTGATATTTAATTGAGATATGACCTCACAACAACACACATTCACATTCACAACTAACATTTTTATACCTACCTATATGTATGTACGAATTACCTACCTATAGGAAATTAATCCTAGATATAAGATAATGAAACATATGAAACTTCTCCTTTTTTGAGGTCGGTTAAGAATAATATTGTAAATAAACTAGCGTGTCTTTTTCTAAAATAAAAATAGCCTAAGTTACTACTTATAACATCAGCCGTGAAAGTCCTGTCACAATCAGTTGAGCCGTTTCGGAAATAAGCTGGAAAGAACACACAGACATGAAGGCAAAAATAAAAAATAAAAAATTGTTATAAGTCGGTACCTACCGTATACTTTTATAAGCATTTAGTGAAAAGTTGTTATTACATTATTATGTTATTATAACATTACAAACAGACACTTAAATATATGTTTTTTTTTTTGTTTATTATATATTAGATATATAGGTACCTAGATTGTGATACAACATACATAATTTAAAACACTGTAGGTACCTACTGCCAGTCATAACTTCCTATGGATAGCGAGCTTAGGCGAACCATCTAAGGATGATGTGGGTGTAGGTAGGTACTATAAGGTATCTACACATCTGCCCTTCGGAAAATACTGGTGTAGGTAATGTTAAAATGTTGATGTGTTATCTAAGGATAGACAGAAACACGTCAGCTTCTGACACGAGAGCCAAATTTCCTACCTAACATCATACCTAAATAACATAACCTAAGCACCACACACATTCAGTTACTAAAGTAGGCAGCATATTATATAGCTAGACACTTCCCTTACAGACGCAGTTAATTACCCAAGGATTGTGATACAATATATCTACATAATTTTAAAAGACTCTATCTACTGTCAGTCTTAACAACCTATGGATAACGATTTTAGGCAGACAATCTTAGGATAGACAGAAAAACGTCAGCTACTGATACAAGCTAAAAACTCAAACTCAAAGCATTTATTTCAATTAAACCATTTACAGGCACTTTTGAATTGTCAAAGAGACGGTTAGTTAGTCAGAAAGTTGAAGTAAGTTGCCCATTCCAAAACGTAGATCTCTATGGAGAAGAACGGGTAAGAAACTCCAAAGACACTATTTTAAATACAAAATCCTGGGTACATTATTCTTGTTACTTTTTTATGTGAGAAAATGTAAAAAACAAATAAAACAATTCAAAATATTAAATTAAAAATAAGCCCTGGCAGTTAAGAGATGACCAGTTCAACTGACGGCGCCCGTTAGTAGCTCGCTTATATAGCTAGACACTTCCCTTACAGACGCAGTAAATTACCCAAGGATTGTGATACAACATATCTACATAATTTTAAAAGACTGTGTCTACTGTCAGTCTGAACAACCTATGGATAACCATTTTAGGCAGACAATCTTAGAATAGACAAAAAACGTCAGCTGCTGATACAAGAGCCATCTTTCCTACGTAAGATCATACCTACATTTCATAACCCAGGCATGAAGTATACTGATCTACAAAATTAGGCAGCTTATATAGCTAGACACTTCCCTTACAGACGCAGTAAATTACCCAAGGATTGTGATACAACATATCTACATAATTTTAAAATACTGTATTTACCTACTGTCAATCTTAACAACCTATGGATAACGGTTTTAGGCACACAATCTTAGGATAGACAGAAAAACGTCAGCTGCTGATACAAGAGCCATCTTTCCTACGTAACATCATACCTACATTTCATAACCCAGGCATGAAGTACACTGATCTACAAAATTAGGCAGCTTATATAGCTAGACACTTCCCTTACAGATGCAGTAAATTACCCAAGGATTGTGATACAACATATATACATAATTTTAAAATACTGTATTTACCTGCTGTCAATCTTAACAACCTATGGATAACGGTTTTAGGCACACAATCTTAGGATAGACAAAAAAACGTCAGCTACTGATACAAGAGCCATCTTTCCTACCTAACATCATACCTAGTATACATTACATAACCTAAACATGACGTACACTGAGCTACATAAGTAGGCAACATATATAGCTAGACAGTTCCCTTACAGACGCAGTTAATTTCTCGGTTAGTTAACTTTACTACTGAACACTGATTGGATATTGATTAGAGCCCACCGTTTCACTAGTTTAAATGGCGATTCTTTTCTTCAAATAACATCGTGCCACCACAAATTTACACTCACTACTGCATTGTAATTACCTCAGTGAAGTTTATTACTTCTCTTGATTAAATAAAACATACCATAAAATCGTTTCAAATCGAACGGTATCGCGTAGGAACGATGTTTCGATATATTTTATTGTTCTTCTGTCTGATAGTACCGACTTATAGGTAGGTATGTTAATAAAACAGGTAGCTAATAGGATACACCTATCTTCAAATGAAAAGTACTTGGCTAATGATTAGAAACTACCTAATGAAACTACAACTATGAGATTTAATATAGGAGGTACCGTTGTATTAAATGTATTTTCCTGATTTAACCCTACATGGCTTTACGTTTGGGTTAACTATGTTGGGGTTGGCTTCCAGTCTAACCGGAGACAGCTGAATATCAGTATATTAAATGGAGCTACTGCCTATCTGACCTCCACAACCCAGTAATTGGACAATACGATACCCCTTGGTAAGACTGGTTGTCAGACTTTCGGGCTTCTGACGACCCGTAACGACTGTCAAAGATCCACGAATGACAGCCGGGACCAACGGCTAAGCGTGCTTTCCGAGGCACGGAGGAGTCTCATTATGTAAATAATAGTTAAAAAAAAAAACTAAAATACACGCTTTTAAGAAAATCCAACAATAAATAATATAGCAATAGCAATAGCTCCTACATGAAACCTACCATAGAAAGGAAATAATTAAAATAATAGACACATACGTACCTACTTAGTATACTTATTTAACTGAGCAGATCCCATATATTTCCTACTCAATCAAACAAATGAAATAGCCCTAAGAATTAAAATGATAACCCTTTAAAACCCCATTCAAATTTAAAACTGTAACAATACACTCAGAGAAAAACGGGTCAACAAAGCCACAATAAATGCTTTGTTGATAATTTCCTGTCGGAGCAACTAAATTCTTTGTTACTATTACAGAAAGAGCTTAGTTGAGATTAGCAACTTTTTTATTGTGCGCTGATTGCCCGTCGTTTAATGTGCTAGGAACAATTTAGCTTTGTCCTTACATTAAAGTTAATAAAAAAATTGATTTAGTAACAACAAAACGTTTTAGGTGTGTTAATGTGAACATTGTTGATAAATTTGACAAAATAACTATAGTCATAGTATTAAACTACCAATTGTCGTACAATATATATGTGGCTGTGGTAACAATGCATCGTTGCTAGTGTGCCAATGTGAACATTGTTAATAAATCTAACAAAATAACTATAGTCGTAGCATTTAACTACCATTTGTCAGACAATATATATTTGGCTGTGGTAACAATGGAACGTTGCAAGTGTGTCAACGTGAACATTGTAATTAAATCTAACAAAATAACTATAGTTGTAGCATTAAACTATCATTTTTCATACAATATATGTGGCTGTGGTAACAATGGAAGGTTGCAAGTGTGTCAATGTGAACATTGTAAATAAATCTAACAAAATAACTATAGTCATAGCATTAAACTACCAATTGTCATACAATATATATGTGGCTGTGGTAACAATGGAACGTTGCGAGTATGCCAATGTCAACATTGTAAATAAATCTAACAAATAACTATAGTTGTAGCATTAAACTATCATTTTTCATACAACATATATGTGGCTGTGGTAACAATGGAACGTTGCAAGTGTGTCAATGTGAACATTGTAAATAAATCTAACAAATTTACTATAGTCGTAGCATTTAACTACCATTTATTATATAATATATTTGTGGCTGTGGTAACAATGGAACGTTGCGAGTATGCCAATGTCAACATTGTAAATAAATCTAACAAATAACTATAGTTGTAGCATTAAACTATCATTTTTCATACAATATGTATGTGGCTGTGGTAATGATGGAACGTTGCAAGTGTGTCAATGTGAACATTGTATATAAATCTAACAAATTTACTATAGTCGTAGCATTTAACTACCATTTATTATATAATATATTTGTGGCTGTGGTAACAATGGAACGTTGCAAGTGTGTCAATGTGAACATTGTAAATAAATCTAACAAATTTACTATAGTCGTCGAATTTATCTACCATTTATCATACATTAAATATGTTTCTGTGGTAACAACGGAACGTTGCGAGTATGCCAATGTCAGCATTGTAAATAAATCTAACAAATTAACTATAGTCGTAGAATTTTATTACCATTTGTCATACAATATATATGTGGCTGCGGTAACAATGGAACGCTGCGAGTATGCTAATGTGAACATTGTAAATAAATCTAACAAAATAACTATAGTCATAGCATAAAACTACAATTTGTCAGACAATATTTATTTTGCTGTAGTGACAATGAAACGTTGCGAGTGTGCCAATGTGAAAATTGCAAATAAATCTTACAAAATAACTATAGTCGGTGCATTAAACTACCATTTGTCATACAATAATTATATCGCTGTGGTGACAATGGAACATTGCAAGTGTGTCAATGTGAACATCTTTACATAATGAAGTCGCTTCCGCTGTCTGTTCGTTTAGATCTTTTAAACTACTCAACGCATTTTAATGCAATTTTCAGCAATAAACAGATAGAGTGATTCAAGAGAAAGGTTAATATGTATAATACCTACATTACATATTACATATTATAATAAAGAAAAGCCGAAAAATTCAAAGATTTGTAATGTGAATTGCACCCGTGCGAAGCCGGGGCGAGTCGCTAGTTGTAGGTTCCCCTCAATTTCTCTGGGATGCCATCATCAGATCCTGGTTTCCTTATCATGGTACCACCCTTGGGATATCTCCTTTCCAACATAAAAATAATCATCAAATTCGGTTCATTAACGACGAAGTTATCCGCGAACACACATTATAAAAAAAGTATAATATACTAGCTTTTGCGCGCAGCTCCATATGTCGGTTATATCGCGTAAAAAAGTAGCCTATGTCCTTCTCCGTATCCCAGGCTATATCTCTGCTAAATTTCATGACGATCGGTTCAGCGGTTTAGGCGTGAAAACGTAACATACAGAAAGACAGAGTTACTTTCACATTTATAATATTAGTAAGGAAGTAAGGATAGTAAGCATGATCGAATTAAGAAACCTCCTCCTTTTTTTTTAAGTCGATTATACATTGATCCAAAAAGTAAAATATTATAGTAAAAGTACTCTGTGCATTGTTCCGACAAAAATCTTCGGAAATTTAACAAAACTCATTTTGTTCTCACGGCAAAGACAAGAAAACTTGTTGAAACACGTCGCGCGCGCTGCGGTTGGTTGCGCGGGGCGGGGCCGCGCATAGGATCGGTGTTGCCAACGGTTTTATTGATGGACGCCCCGATTAGTTTCATTCAACCGCCGACACCACCACAAATCCAATAAAGTATTTAATTAAACTAACTACTAAACATAGATAAAAAACCCAAACGAATGCTAATGATCACACATGAATAGGTACCACATTACGTTCCGAACATATTCCTGTAAGTAATTCTCTTTTTCATGCTGCTAAGGGTTCAATTTCAGGAAATAAACATGCCCGTGTCTAATTATTTAACCCGATATTTCAACATGCAAAATTTCAAGTTCATTCATGCATGTTTTAAAAAAATCCATACAAACTGTATACCCGTTTTAAGAGATGACAGTACCTGCATGAAACCCATTCTAAGTTTTAAATTGCAGTTTATGCTAACTAATACTGTCTCATCAACATTGATCCAGTTGTTTTTGCGTGATGCGTGTATGTACATACAAACAAACAGACAGAGACAATATTTTTTCTTACTAGTATATTAAATTTTTAATTTTGTCGTTGCCTTTTTCTAACGCAGTTGTGGAAAGAGCCTTCTTCCAAGTGGCATTTATTTTATTAAAGAGAAGCATAAACACAGATTAGCCATTTACATTGCTGAATTTATCTTGAAAATAAGATAATTCATTGATAGAAGTATGTGTTCATTTTTAAACCCAGTTCAATTTATGCTAAAGAGATTTAACTCGGAAAAAATGTACGGAGCTTCAGACGACGCGAGTAAAGATTAAATAACGATTAAATACGAGTTTTTTTTATTTATTATTATTTTTAATTTATATACAATTTTATTTCAGTAATAGCTTCCATTACAGAATCAGCATCTTCACGAGGGTCGTCTGAAGCTCCTGTTATGGAAGCTATTACTGAAATAGTATAAAATCGTGTATTCATTTATAAAAAAAAATATTTGGTGGGTTGTGGGGGATTTTTTCTTCAAAACCTCAATTTTGTGGGCATTTCGGATAAGGTTTGGGGAGAACGCGAGACGGTCATCTGGCAACACTGGGGTCCATATTTATCGACCGACCGCTGCCGTGTGCGCGTGCGTCTGTCTCGCTCGAAGGAGCCCGAAGGGGCCGGCCGGCTGCCGGCGCCCGCCGGCCGCCACGACCGGCCATTTGTGTTGAGTGCGTGCGCATGGGCAGTTCAATATTAAATAATAAAGAAAATGGAAGAATTTCTCGATTCTGCCCGTTTGGGCCATCTAAAGGACAGTTTCATTGGTAAGTTTCCTTATTATTTGCTTACTTAGTAGCTTTTTATCACAGATGAACTAAGGATGGTCCGAATCATCTAAAGTACGGTAAAGTACAAGAAAATCTGACAGTTTGTGGTAGCTTGATGTGCGGCCAGCACATCAAGCTACGACAAACTGTTCGATTTTGAACATAATTCAACATTTTAAAGTTTAAAATCGTTTGGAGAAATTTGACGGTTTCGTGTAGCTTGATACGCTGGTCACTGTACAAGTATTCTTTCACCGAGTGGTGGCCAAGGTTAGGCCATAGAAACCAGGGCCGTCCTAAAGCTCGTTAGATCAACGAAATCGTCAAAGTCGCGGGAAACACCTGGATAAAAAAAAAGTCGGTAAAAAAAGGGGAGGCCTCTATCCATCAGTGGGTGATTCCGGGCTGTTATATGATGATGATCTAAATAGGTAGCTAGGTAGATACATAACTACCTACATTGAGATTTGATTGAAATGATTAAATGAATTGATCGTAACAAAGTAATTTTGTCGTTTTCACAACGTTGTTATTGTCATCTTACAAATTATAGGAAATGTTTTTGGTGGTTCAATAATTATTAGATAACTACCTACCTACTTTATTATAATATTTTTTTAATAAAAACATTTAAATAATAGGTACTACAGTTCTACCAACTTATTATTTTTTGTAGAAAGACGTGCACGTTAGAAGCGTCCGTAATAAAACAATTCAAAAATTAAAATAAGCCGTGGCAGCTAAGAGATGACCATTAATTTCTCTCTTTCTACTTTCCTAGCTTAGAGCCTGATTCTGATGATTCTTTTTTATTTAATACTTAATATTATATTTGTTTCTTAGCAAATTAACAGAAACTAAAAAAAATAGCATTATCAGTTTTATTATTCTTATTCGTTTTAAAGGTGTGTTTTTTATTCATTTATTTTTATTTTACAGACTGCAATGGATAGCAATGTTTCATCTCCTATATTATTCGTAACGGATGATGGGCCAGTAGATACGTCAATTCAGGTAAACCATACTTCATATTAAAACTACCAGTATTCAATTAGTTTTAATTCAGGCAAACCGACTTCAAAAAAAGGAGGAGGTTTCTCAATTAAACCGTATGATTTTTTTATTCTTTTTTTGTTGGAAAGGTGATAATGAATAAATAATGACTTGTTTATATATTTTGTACAGGACTGGAATTCACTATTAGACGAAGAGTTGGAAAATTTGGATAGTCAAAGTCGAATTGGAACAGACGGCTGCAAAAATTTACGTCAGTTGTTGTCGTCTCTGACTTTGGGGCAATTGCTACAAAAAAAAGCAGACAATTCAGAGAAGCTCACCTCGCGCGACCGTGCGTTAATAGCAAAACACAAGACATTTCAACAACTATTCGAAAAAATATTTGGCAAGAATGGGCACGTGAGGTGGTCTTTATTCAAGGGAGAGGTTACCGAAGTGTATTATGTCGCTTACCATGTCGTCGGAGGAAAAGTCGTGCAGGCCAGTGGCCTCTTCCACAACAGGTTGATTACACATCGACGACTACTTCTTTCTTCAGAAACAAAAAGGAGCTTAAGCAGCGAGAGCGATAGCAGCTGCTCTGAAAATAATAATTCCAAACGTGTGAGGCCTCTTCCAGAAAGTTTTACTGTTGCCGACTCTGATTTTGAATCAACCTCATCTCCACAAGAATGTTTAAACTGGTTGCGGGGAACATCATCGCCCCGAGAGACAGTGGTGACAAAGTGGCTTACAACTCTTCAACTACGAAACAGTAAACTGAAAGCAGAAGGTCTATCATACAAATAACACTGACTGGTTTCCTGCCCTCACTTTGCCCGATGGAAATGAACTGGTGAGTTATTTGTTTTAGACATTAGACGTTTAAAACCTGTCTGATCTCATCAACAAATTGACATATTCCGCTCAGACCCAATACCTATCTTTAATCCCTCATCTTGAATTACATATAATGTAGTTCTATTTTTACACATGTTATAATGTTTTAATTGTATTTGTTGCAGTTATCCCTGGATTTCCAGACAGTGTACCCAGATGCTGACAAAATTTTTGAGGAAAAATTCCCGATTATTAAAACAAAGCTTCTAGAACTTCTGGCAGAGAAAGGAAGTTCTTCCAGGCAAGATCAAACTACACTTGAGCTGCTTGAGTTAGCTACCGGTAATTTTAACTACTAAGATTATTTAATTGCATGTTTTTTAGTATTTGTATTTTGTCACTAAAAGCCCCCTGCGGATTTACTATCGTACTGGAACCATGCATGGGCTGAGTGTTTTTTGAATAATCTTTGGGTTATTTTATTTTACGTTATTATTTTTTTTCTAAAATGGTATGGTTAAAAACCAACTGACTATAGTTTTAATATGTTACGAATATTATAGGAGATGAAACATTGTTATTCATTATAATCTGAAAACGAATAATTTAATGAGTAAAAAAACTCACCTAAAACTAATAAGAACTGATGATGCAACTTTTTTTAGTTTCTGTAAATTTGTTAAGAAACAAGTATAATATTAAGTCAATTATTATATTAAATAAAAAAGAATCATCAAAATCAGGCTCTAAGCTGCAATAGCTAAACTGTGTAGTCGTAATTTTTTTATTAACTGTACTAACTTAAACTTGTTATCATGTACCTACTTATAAGATTAATTCATTTTGTGTAATCATACCTACTATAATATTTTCTAATACAGGGTGTCAAAGAAATTGTGTGCCATAGCTTAGGGGTAGGTTCTTTGTCGATAACCCTTGTCGATTGTCGGAAGTCAGGATTTTTTTTTTTGCTAAATCAACCTAATTTAGTACCTACTAACTTAAAATAACAATCGTGTACAATTGAAATTATTTTATTTGTTTAAATGATTTAATTACTTACCTACTATCGAACGTAGGTTTTAATTTTGAAGGAGATAAGCACGCTAAAGTAGGAAGAAGAAATACTTGGAATTGTAATTTACGTACCTAGGTTACCTACCCTTCTCCCGGCGTTATCGAAGTAGTCGGTAGGTGACTCTAGGAAATTATTAATTAGCATTTAAACAAAATAAAAACTACGTTTAAGCAATATTTTAATCAATTCTAAAAGATTGCTATTTAATTAGTAGGTACTAACATTAGGTTCATCTTATGATAATTTTCGGTTTTTGAAAACTTTTTTTAAAGGTATTAAATTTTTGTATTTTTTACGGGTGCCTTTATCGATACTGAACTCACCTGTAAGCTATGGCACGCAATTTCTTTAACACCCTGTATACAAAGTATTGACCAGAATTGATTTGTACCCCAAGTCGTGAGATTTTTTTTTTTTCGTTTTTGGTTTTCCGTATTGTGCGTGCCCGCAGATTTTGTATTGCAATCCTTAATTTTATTTTATCTATAATGCTTGATGTAAGAACTGCCCTAGTAGCATTTTTGTTGGCATTTAGTTGGGCCACTTACAGAGGTAAGTGGCCCAACTAAATGCCAACAAAAATGCCCAACTAAATGCCAACAAAAATGCTATTAGGGTGATAGCTCGTGGTCGTTGGCCATGCTTAGGTAGTATATTAAGGTCTACTCAAAACTGCGGGCTCGCAATACAAAGAACCTAAAACGAAAAAAAACTTAGGACATAACAGACTTGGGTTACTACTGGTAATGTTAGATTTTATTGCAAGAAATCATAAATTTAATTAATTTTATTAATTAATTTTATTTTATAACTGAACTGATTATTATGTACCTACTTATAAGAGCGAAATGTGGGTGTACTATAGGTGCACCTCTGCCTAACCCTTCGGGGAATACAGGCGTGATGTTATATTATGTTACTTATAAGAGAATATGTTATTTATTGTATTTACGGTTTAACAATACAAATACCTTAAAAATAATGTTGTTTTTATCATAATTTAGACCACTGTTAGGTACACTCAAAACCTATCTTCTGTCTTAGCTGATATTGTTTAGTATACTTTAGGCGTTCAGAATTTAATTTCAGTAGCCATTGTTACTACGAATAAGCCTTTGTTTCACTAACGTATTATTGTACTGCCAGTACCTATGTATCTAATACTCATTTGTGTTTCAAACAAAAACTAGTCTATTGAAATATATAAGTATGTTGACAAACTAGTTTATTCAATGAGTATTAGTTACTGGTACCAATACACTAATAAAATACAATTTTATTTAAGTGCAGGAGCTACTCTACTTTGCGAAAACAACTATATTTCATAGGTTAATATGAATGTGCCTTTGTTTCAGTAGCTAACTCTTCTTTGCTAAAACAACTACACTTTCTTTGTATATACATAAAAGCTTTTGATCAAGTAGCAATATTATTTAAATGCAGGAGCTATGGTACTCAACTTCGTCAAAACAATTATATTTTTATTGTTCATATTATGAAAAAGTTTTTGTTCGAGTAGCTTCTATATAACACAACTGTATTTTCTTTATAACTAAGAATAAGCCTTTGGTTCAGTAGCAAATATATTACATTATTTGCTAATATATTTATTAGCTACTGAACCAAAGCCTTATCCGCAGTAAAAAAGAAAATACAATTGTTTTTTATAAAAGCTACTGAAACAAAGGTTTTTTTTTTATATGAACAAAGGAAATATAATTGTTTTGGCAAAGTTGAGTAGCTCCTGTATGTAAATGATATTGCTACTTGAACAAAAGCTTTTATGTCTAAACAAAGAAAGTGTAGTTGTTTTAACAAAGGAGAGTTAGCTACTGGAACAAAGGCTCTTTCATATTAACAAAGGAAGTATAGTTGTTTTCGCGAAGTAGCGTAGCTCCTGTATTTAAAATACATTGCTACTGGAACAAAGGCTCTTTCATATTAACAAAGGAAGTATAGTTGTTTCCGCGAAGTAGCGTAGCTCCTGTATTTAAATTACATTGCTGCTGGAACAAAGGCTCTTTCATATTAACAAAGGAAGTACAGTTGTTTTCGCGAAGTAGCGTAGCTCCTGTATTTAAAATACATTGCTACTGGAACAAAGGCTCTTTCATATTAACAAAGGAAGTATAGTTGTTTCCGCGAAGTAGCGTAGCTCCTGTATTTAAATTACATTGCTGCTGGAACAAAGGCTTTTTCATATTTACAAAGGAAGTATAGTTGTTTTCGCGAAGTAGCGTAGCTCCTGTATTTAAAATACATTGCTACTGGAACAAAGGCTCTTTCATATTAACAAAGGAAGTATAGTTGTTTTCGCGAAGTAGCATAGCTCCTGCATTTAAATTACATTGCTGCTGGAACAAAGGCTTTTTCATATTTACAAAGGAAGTATAGTTGTTTTCGCGAAGTAGCGTAGCTCCTGTATTTAAAATACATTGCTACTGGAACAAAGGCTCTTTCATATTAACAAAGGAAGTATAGTTGTTTTCGCGAAGTAGCATAGCTCCTGCATTTAAATAGAATTGCTACTGGAACTAAGGTTCTTTCATAATAGCAAAGCAAGAATTGTTGTTTTCACGATGTAGAGTAGCTCCTGCATTCAAATAACTTTGCTACTGTAGATAATTATGAGTTGATTTGAGTCAAACAACCTTAATACCGTGACTAAGCTTTAATGGTGGTTACAAAGTCAGAATACTTAATTTAACAAAGTACAGCTGTTGCGCTCATAACTTAGTATTGTTAAAAGTGACAGTTAAATTGAATTAGTTCCACAAACAAAAGATACATTGTTGTAGTATCCAAACACACTATTGAAAAAATACTGTTGTATTGACAATATAGAAACATTGTTGTGGTATCAATACATATATTTTGTAGAATATTGTCGCAATGACAATTTACTTCTTGACAAAAGAAACATTGTTGTAGTATCAATACACATAATTGTTGAAGGAATATTGTTGTACTGACAACTTAATTCATGACAATAAAAACATTGACGCACGAACTATACACTATGGTGGGCTCTCCCCTGTTAAAGTTTTATTGTTATAGCCAACAATATTTTTTTCTGAGTGTAACAACAAATCGTAAAAGCTACTCAAGTGGACGTTAAATATTGACCTCCGCCGTCTAAACTGCTTTACAACGTTGAAGTTGCGCAATGCCATGATTTCTTGTTCTCTAATCCACTACTTGGGTGTCTAGTTTTATGTCGAACGGCATAAAGTGTAATAAACTACACGTCTCGATCTACTAGACTAACATTTTTTCGACTAAAACATTTATTTTCAAGCGATTTTGAACCTTATTTTCAAAGGAGTAAAGTTTAGGCAATGTTAGTTCCGTGTGTACAAGCACGTGGGTGAATCGACATGATACTATTATGAGTTTACGGCTGGTGTCATTCATTTAGCGAAACGCGCGTGATGGATGGATAGAAATAATTTATATCACTACGTGTCTCATACTAACTTAAGAAGATGCTTAGATATTCCACGTAAGTAAATTCAGGGTTAGGTAAATGGATTTTTTTTTATAAGGATCAATAATTTTTCTTGATCACTGTATGAGCTACTATTATATACTACATTTGAAATAAGATTAGACATTTAAAAACCTTTTTAACAGTCCGTTCAACCGATTTTGACTTCCATTACGTAGGCATAAGGATGGCATTAAAAGCAAAAAAGTGGTTACAAAAACCAACTATGTTTACTCCAGCTGCCATTTGTCATGCCACCAACGCAATAGAAGTCAAAATCGGTAGAACGTACCGTAAACATGGTTTATTTAAATGTCTAATCTTATTTCAAATGAAGTATCTATAGTTATTCTTGTTCAGCTCGTGCCAACGCAAGAGAAGAGGAATCAAAATAAGCTTTTAGGCATAGAAAATATTTATTGCAGAAAAGCTGTAAAAAAGTCGGTTAAATAGTCAACTATTCGAACGCCATAAAATAATTGTAATTTTAGATATGCAGTATAATATTATACACATTCAAACCTTATTTGTAAATATTTAGGTAAAGTCATGTACACAATTTAGGTATTATAACTATGATAATGAAAAATAGTTAATATTGCTTCTAAGGTGAAAATAGGTATGTTTTGGTGAAACAATTTCTCAGCTTTTTATGACAACACGTTTTTTTTTTATTTTTTGTTCAATTTAAAATTGTAACATTTATGTAAGTAGGTACTTACAAACTTTTTCACAATTAAAGTTTTTTCTTAATGAGGAGACTCTCTGTCAAGACTTTTTCCGAAAGTTGTTTTCATTTGGATAAAAGTCCTCGTATTTAATAACTATCATATGATTCTCGATTGTAAAATGACTAAAAAGCGAAAATGACCAGACACGTTTCTGAATCGTAAGTTGCTAAAAATATCTACCAAAACAGGCAAGTTTAATGACGAGCTTTCGTGAAGGAACAAATTAAACGTTTAATAAGCAAGTACGGACCACGATAAATACACTAGGAACAAGCTCGGACAACCTCTATATAAGGAAGTAAGATCTTAAAGAAAATACAGTTAATCGATAGTCTATCTTAAGTGTAGATTGTAATTGGCAGGTAGGTAGACATGTAGACTTTCTCTTTTACAATACAGAGAAGTCTAACGTAAACATCGTACGAACACGATAAATAAACTTACTCGCGTACCGTACGGTATATCATAGCTATTTGTATAGATATTGTTGTATAGGTACACAACAGTACACAACAGGCGGGGAAACAGAGCCTACCTAGGGATTCCCCCCCGGGCTTCGACTAACCTTTATTTTCTCCACCACATAATTCTAAATTTAGGCAGAAACATAGTATTATAACCTGTATTTTTACTGAATCCATACTATCCATACTCCATACTAATACTAATATTATAAATGTGAAAGTAACTCTGTCTGTCTGTCTGTCTTTATGTTACGTTTTCACGCCTAAACCGCTGAACCGATCGTCATGAAATTTGGCAGAGATGTAGCCTGGGATATGGAGACGGACATAGGCTACTTTTTTACGCGATAACCGACATCTATGCGGGTGGAGCCGCGGGCAAAAGCTTTTTTTTTTTTCAGCGTGATTAGTAGATATGTATACCCATACCGAATTACAGCTTTCTAGTACTAAAAGTCTCTGAGCTAAGCCGCGGACAGATGGACATGGCGAAACTATAGCAAGGAACCCCTTGTTGACTACGGAACCCTTTTTTTTTCCCGAGGTATATAATATACGCATCAAAACTGTATGTATTGTAGTATAGTATATGGGACATGCTACACTACTAAATAAGTATACCCTTTAGGATATTATATCTATATTTTTATAACTTTCAATATTCAATACATGTTCTTTCATAAGATATCTCAAGGCTGTCCCCACTTTTTTTTTTTTTTGGGTGTGCAATTATCGAATAACTTCTCCCGCTCTAGGCGGAGCGGGAGGGCGTGTCAGACTTTTACTGACTAAAACCCACCCATGTTCCTTCAGTTGCCTGTGTGCCAGGGCCACGGTATCTGCTGACTACGGAACCCTAAAAAAATTTATCAAGATATTCCAATATACCTACTGATTGAAAAAACTGTTAGGTAAACGTTAAAGGACGTAGAAACTTTTGAAGAGAAGTTACCTTTCCGCAAATAAACCGTCAGAAGACAGGTATTAAACGTAATTTGTTATTAGAAGGTAATAAGAGACAACATGCACCTAATGCAATTAAGAATTTAATTACTGATAGCATTTATTGCACTAAGTAATATTGAGAATCGAACCCAAGACCATATACCACCATATTTGTCCATAGCCCTGAGGCAAATAAAGTGTTTATTATTAATAAATAGATATTGCATTAAGTATGAAAGTAGCTATATTGGTCGTTGAAGATACAGGTACGTTTGCGTCGGAACATTGATGAAACATGCCGTTGCGCGTTGTGGATACCATTTTAATAACGTTAAAGTAAAGCCTTAAAAAGAGTTGGTATATTAAGGAGTAGTGACGGGCGCTGATTAATTTGACAGGACTGAACTAAAATTTATCTTCTGTCCTTTTCTTAATGAAATAGAAAGAAAAAGATGCACTGAACTTAAATTTAGTTTAGTTTGTGAACAAGGGAATCGGCACCATTGTGCCACTAGAACCGCCAATAGGTTAACATGAACAAAGATCAATTATGTCAATAATAAACAATAGAATAGATATTGAAACGAGGCTGACATATTCAATAATGAATATTAATCAAAGACCTGATAATAATTTACCTGTCTCGGGTTTCTAATTACATAGTAAATTATCTCCATCAGACTTTTATGATATTATCTACGCAAATTAACTTCACGGCATCGGTATGAGAATGATTTAATGTTCTCAAGGGCTTAGGTTTTTGGTAAATAGATACTGATAGCTACAATTTCTTACCTTGGTAATTCTTTTATAGTACAAGAAAGATTAAAAGAAAACAAAAAGGAGACATTAACCAGCACAAGATACTTACTACTACGTAGGTGAGTAAGTATAATTGCATTTTTCGTTTCAAATTTTTTGAATTGACATAGGTATGTATGTAACTCGTGACCTTTGGCCGACCGAAGCCAACTCGCAAAGGCCCGTTAGATGTGTTTAATGAAATGAAGCACCATCCAACGATTATCCCTGTATGCAAGTGCACCCAAGGACAACCCCCGGTTGGTGTAGGACTACTGCAGGATATGGAATAAAAGATATTTGAGTATGAGTTGAGGTGGCTAAAGTGGACTAGTTATTAACTATGGAAGGACACCCCTGCCTGATCAATGTTTTATACATACACGAATAAAATAGCAGGGGTTGACTTGAAACTCAATAATGGGCCCCCGGAAACTGTCGCTAGCACATAGTGACGTGACGACAAGGGAGGGGGCAACACATCCTGAGGTGCTTGAGGAGTGGAGAGGTATTCACCAGCTATGAGGACAATTCCTGAGCCTGGAAGATGGTCAAGATCCCTACCAGCATCTTACTGGAATATTTCCTTCCTCCAAGCCCGTTTGCTCTTGCGAATCTTCACTCAAGCCGGCCAATGAAGGCAAAAAATAGTTGGGAGCTCTGTTCCTCGTCAGTGTTCACTCCAGCCGGCGAATAAAGGCAAGCCATAGGTGAGGAACAAGACTTCTCCCAGGAGATAGGGTCCAATTTATGTTTTAATTGTTAAGGTTCCGAAATTAAAGAACAAAACATAATCTTTATAAGCTCACTTTTTTGTCCGTCTGTCAATGAGGTTTTTTTATACAAGGTAACAAAAGAAGAAAGCTATGAATCCGCGTACCAGGTCCAACAAATGCGGGAAATTGAAAACTTTATATTGCTAGATAGGTATTTTCTTATTTCTGAACCATAATTATTCGAAAAATGTAGTTAAACTTAAATTTGTTCATTTAAAATAGATAATGCTTTGAATAGGTAATTTGATCACGAATGTTTTAAATATAGTCGTAATTTTCCAAGTCTTTTATACGAGCGACGGCTATAAGACTGTTTACCTACATACGCTTGATAGGGTAAAGTATTAACTACAAATAGATTTATTTATGTAGTTCTGTCGTGACTTCAAAGTTAGCTATAATGATGTGTAATGAATGATACCTAATAATGTATAGATAAATGTGATATTAAGATATGGTGACATAAACATACAAATAAGTAAATTCTCGTTCTAGTCGTAAAGAAGAAAAATGTTTATCGTCAACAGAAAGTATAATTATAATAAACGTTATTTGATAGGTAACTAAGCGTTTTGAATTCTTAATTAACTCATTATAACTGTGGATTGTAAAAAACAGAAGCTGGGAAGTATATTAATCCATAAAATAAACTTATAATTAACTTGAAATCATCCAAATCACACGATAAAACTATTCACAAGTTAATTGTAGTGTCATTAAACAAATTACCCATGAAGGATAACTTAACTCTTCTAAATAGAGTCAGTAGCAAATCCATAATGCTAATACAGCGTGACGACTTCATACGTCACGAATTAGAAGATAAAACATCAAACAAAACAGAGGTTTACTCATAACCAGAAATTCTTAACGGTCCTCCAGGATTCAACGAAAAATTTCGAATTGTCACAGACTAACAACAACCCGACACCCAAAGGGTTCCCGACGGTTTGTTGTCCGACAGCGATTCACACGGGCGCGTGTTTGCTTCACAAACAGTGCGGCAACGACTGAGCAATTATCACTTACCTGTGACACGCGATCACAGCACTGCACAGATTTATAGTCGATAAACTTGTATCATCACTTTTACTGTGTTGTAAATTAATGATGTGCACTATTTATGCGCGGGAGGCCGTTGGTGCGGCCGGTCGCGGCGACGGCGTACGACGTTGTGGCCTGTGGCGCGCTGGGCGGGCGGGGCCTGCTCGCTCCGACCGCTCGCTCGCTCCATCCGCTCGACGCGCGCCGATACATCCCTTGCCTTATCCTCTAATACATTAGGTAATCGGAACCCGGGAAAATTATCGACCCTTCAGTCCCCTTTCTTTTTGGTCTTATAGATGGGTTCGCTGACGAATGATTTTTCGAAGTATGTTTGGTTTTATGTGCTGATATGTCTGTAGCTGGTGAAATAACTTTTGATAGTATTTGTTTGTGCTGAAAGGAAAATGAAAGCTTTTTATGCTTTTTGAAAGAATTATAATTTCTGACGATAGGAATTTTAATGTTGTATCAAATTGATGCATTTGAGTTCTGTAAGTAATAAAGTTGAACGTAATTGACATATCATCGTAAAGCCAGCATTTATACTAGATAGATACAGCTAAGAACTTTGAAGTAGCTCATTCCTTTTATGACCAGAGCCACCATTAAGACGGGATTTTTCGAAATCCTTTCAAGGACATAAAAACCGGGAATGAACACCCTACGTCTTGGGTATCATGTAGGACTCTAGTTAGAATTAAAAAAAAAAAACAAGAAGAGGGACAAAATATAGCGAAAGGTAGTTAAGTAAGGATGACCAGTTACTTCTCTGAATTCTGTATAAAATTCCTCATTAGAATTAAGAATGTCAGCAATTGCATGTACTTTTTTTTACCTGTTTCAAAAATCACATTTTGATAAAAATGAATGCAACAAAATTGCTTCTTTTTTTTTTTTCTAACTACGGGAATACAATTAGGTACGGTTACGCATTCAGACAGATATGCCGTCTATTATGACCAGCCTTAATGTAATTCAGTCAAATTAAAGCAATAAAATCAGTTCTGCTTCTCTTACTAAAATTAACAGTGCCGTTATATAAATAAGTGCTTCACCATACACTTAGCGCTCTCGTAATTATTCAAATTAATTTTATAAGTAATAAAATTTAAGGGAGCCATAGTTTACCTTTAGTGTACCGTAATAGCTCCGCGATTTTTATCTCGGTTTTTATTTAAATAGTTAATATTTGGGTTTGTTAATAAAACGATTTTAGGTTTTTGTCGGTTCTGTGGGTTTGTTTTTTTGTGTACCTGCTTTTAGTTAAATAAGATGAATTCAACTAGTTTTTGGAGTCTCTTAGCATGTGTCTGTCTGTACCTATACCCCATTTATTTGTCTCCATTAGACAAATAACTGTTCTCACCCTTTCGTTATTTCGATGTAAACGTTTAATAAACTCCATTATTTCACGATAAATACAAAGCACTGTAATCTATTTACCATTTACATTAAAAAAATAACTCTAAAGTGCAGTAATTTCCACAATATTACACAATAACTGTCGTTATTTAGCCGTTATTTGTCTAATGCTATAGTAAATGGAGTATAGAACAACATCACCAAGCGAATATCTGCAATAGGTATGCCAGGAGCGTGCCCTCAGCTTTTTGGGACATATTATGCGTCCACCTTAGCATGGTATGGAAAGACTTATGATAT
This sequence comes from Dryobota labecula, assembly GCA_947523025.1. Lineage (NCBI taxonomy): Eukaryota > Metazoa > Arthropoda > Insecta > Lepidoptera > Noctuidae > Dryobota > Dryobota labecula. The sequence continues at coordinate 15,953,981 of OX383293.1, read as the reverse complement.
TGGGCCGGGTGGAAGGAAAACGCGCTCAAGGCAGAGCACCGGCAAGATGGTCAGACGCAATCAAGAAAGCTTTTGGAGGCATCATTTACCGAGCGGTTTACACTGCAGAAGACCGCATAACTTGGAGATGCGTCGTATGTGGTCGCGATCCTCAGCGTTGAGGGAACGACGAAGAAGAGAGACCTAGTAAAAAAGAAAATGGTTAAATTGTAGATGACTTACCTACTTATTAGAAAAAGGATTCATTATCAGATCAATTCGGTTTAAGCTATAGATGACTTGTCAGATAGGTAAGTAAGAAGTAAGTGGATAAACAAAATTCCTTGTACATTTTTTTTTTTTTTTTGTATAAACAGTACCGTAGAACGGGGCTATTTGGATTTTCAAAGGTTATTTGGAACAAAGCAGTTGTAAGATTTGAGTTGACAAAAATTCGAATTGTGATCTTCGTACGAAAAATTGTAAAAGTCAACAAGACCAGAATTAAAATAAAAGCTGTCTATGGTGTTTTGGTAGAATTTATGTCAACTCAAATCTTACAATCCCTTTATTCCAAATAACCCCCGAAAATCCATATAGCCTTGTTCTACCGGTGCCACAAAGTAAACAACTCTAATAGAAAACTTAAACATCAGACCTTCTACGTACGCCAGTATATAAACCATCAAACTTTATGATAGATATAACCAATGCATAACATTGAGAGTCACACCATTCTAGTAAGTACCTACCTACGTTAGTACCATAGCCTGTAGCAATACCTAATGGATATGGGTTACTGGGACTTTATTCATGCACTCAATCAAACTGGGAAATTATTCGTGTTTTATTGGCTTTTACGTGATTTTAAAGGTCATTCGTATATAAAAAACTCGGTTAGTAACGGTAGTAAAAATGCTTTTACCCTGTCATTTATCCTGACTCATTATCTGTAGGTATACCTTTAAAATGTGAAGTTTTGCTGTGAACTGTGAATAATAGAGATCGGATATTCGGATGCATATTTACCTAAAGTTAATTTTTAGCTATGAAAGTATGGAAGCGGCTTCCTAAAATATTTTTATATAAAAAAAAACCCGTGTTGCCAGGAACAACGGGAATGCATAACTAGTCGAGCGTGTAGTAGTTATGTAAGCGACTTCTAAAAAAAACTATTTATTAAAAAAAAAAAAAGAACCCGGTATTCTTAGATTGCATAACTATTCTGATGCATATTTATTTAGAATTGGGATTTTTACCAACATTTATAAGCAAGTTAATATACCAGAAATATATATCAGAAAGCTAAATTTGTAGATCTCAAAACCGCGGAATTTTTTCGATACAAAAGCGCATTCTATATTAGCCAACATCTCAACTTTAGGTGAACATGCATCCGAATATCCGATATCTAGTGATGAATGACAGTAATACATATCGCAAAGGTAACAAAATGACTTAATAATGTCTTCATTTCAATTATTTTAATCCTAATAGGCATTCATTCCTTCACTAATACACATCTGTCCCTACCTACAGGTGTCAAGCACTAAACTAGAAACCAACCATTTGAAAGCGTGCATGTATAAGTATAATAAGACAATTTTTCGTGTGAACGCTTTTAACTACAGTAGTTTTTATGTAAGACATTTTAGACCTACTAAAATTCAAGGAAGATTATTTTTGTAATTGCTAAACTCACTTATGTATAAATTCGTTACAGATTAACCTATAGCGATTACCTACACAATTAAAGTGGATTCGCCCTTTACTACGATACAACAGTTGTTTTAGAACACACCTAACTATATTAGAATTATAGGAACATAATATAATGTTAAATTATGCTCTGACATGTTCCTTCCTCACGGTCCTGATTGCGTCCCAGCTATGCCGAAGTAATACCGACAAAGTCGGAATCGAACCGACGGCATTTATGAACAAGCACGCTAAAACTATGAGATTTTCCTCTCAAGAACTTAGTGTCACTTAAAGTGAAATTATTATTATTATTATTTGTAAGACACACTAGCAGCTAATTAGCTGATGCGTGTGTTTCAAATAGCTTGGAGATATTTAATCCGTCCAATCGGTTCTTGAAGCAGTTTAGTGTGGGAGCCGTCACAACATTTTCCGGGAGCTTATTCCATGCTGTTACGACTCGGTTAGGCAAAAATTGCTTCAAGGGCTTTTTCCTTGACGAACTTTCCCACAGTTTCAGGGAATGTCCACGCACATTGTATCACCCAAGAGGCTTGTAAATGTAGTTCATAACATAAAAACGAAAAACGACTTGTGTAAATTAGTGACAAGTACTACATGACGTTGTGAAATAAACTCAATTGTTTCCACGATCAGCGAAAACGGAACCGAAAGATGAAACTTTTTTTGGGCACTAAATACCTACACCATTTTATGATGTGTAATTGAGGTTCAAATTAAAATAAGATCTTATCGTAGTCGGCGAGCCTTTTCAGATGGTGTTTATTCGCTTTTAATTTGAACTTTTGTTATAATTATCTAATGATGAAGCCACCGTACGCTTAATTATTTTATAGATGTTTTTCAAGGTAACAAAATTGCTTTACTGGTCCATAATAAGGTGCCACTACGGGCTTTGTAGTAAGCGGGCAATACTGTTTGCTTTATAAAGTGCCGCTAATAAACCTGCGACCACACGAACCCTCATTTTTAACCTTTCATAAAACTAGCGTTGGTTTTACGATTTAAATTATATGATTATTGAAGTTGCTACATTTTTGGAGGTTATTTGTGGGCCTTTCGTTTCAGTGAAAGGACTGAAATAAAAGTTCTTCCAGGCTTATATTAACGTGTGTCTGCCAAATCATTATATTAAGTGGAAATTATAATTACTTATACACAGTTTTTTATTTTGCAACTAAATATTTCATCGCCTTAAACATAACTGTCATGTCATAAAATTTATTTATTTATTTTATAAAGATTGCGTCAAATACAAAGAAAAATAATATGTACTGACATACTCCTAGACGTACTGCAGGGTACCATTCGCACTTGGTTGATATCCCATCCCATTTCCTCGCGTGGGGGTCGTAAAAGGCGACTAAGGGACTTACTAGAGAGTGGGCAGCAGCGTTCTCATGCGTTTTTAACACCATACTGCGATCGCCAACCCGCCTGCCAAGCGTGGCGATTATGGCAAACCCCCCCAATTGGGGGAGGCCTATGTCCAGCAGTGGACGTCTTTCGGCTGAAATGATAATGATGATGATATCCCGTCGAGTCGTACTCAGCGCTTCTCCTCCACATTTATTATGCGCACAGCCAAAGTGTGGAACTCTCTGCCAGCATCTGTATTCCCTTCCACATATAACCCGTCTGCCTTCAAAGCAAGAGTGAACAGGCATTTTCTGGGCACGCTCGTTCCATTATAGACCTCATCCATCGCTTTCCGATCGAGGTCAAGAACAGGCCCAATCAGTAATAAAAAAACAGAGAGTGATATACAATGTATAATTACCTATAGGGAAGTAAGTAGGTGCTGAGCATCAAAAATGAAACCATCTAGTAGGTGCGATAATTTATCACACGAAAGCCCTTTGTGCCCAAATTACTCGAACGGAACAAATAAATCCCGAGCAACGAGTTTTATTGCGTCAAAATAATGATAATTATTTATTTATAACTATACGCCTCCTGTACGATGCAAAAACTGTTCACGGTATGATAATTAATCATTCAAAGTCAAAGTCAAATCATTTATTTCAAATAGGCACATAAAAGGAACTTTTGAATGTCAAAATTTACAAAAATAATTAATTGATTCTAGTTGTTGAAGTAAGTATCTTACGTAGGTGTACTTTGCTAAACTTAATAGCTCAGCTTGTAAAAACAATTTTCCCATTTCCTTCACCATTAATAAACGGTGCTATGACAGAGGCGTTGTAACGAATCCTGCGAGGCAGCCTTGCAATATTTAAACAGAATGTATTTGTAAGCATGCGTGGCTCGGTGAGGCGAACGCGTGCCACATTCCTCGACGTATTGACTCGGCCCGACACAAAGTAACTTAGCCCGCGGACATACAGACAGACATACAAACATTGTTTTGCGTTTATATTTTAGATTGGACACAAAAAGTTTAATACTTTTTGTGTCAAAGAATCTGTCAAATTTTTGGTGGGCATTTTAGTCAAAAATATATTTAGTTTTAGGTGAACAATACACATAACCTTTTGTTTCAAATTGAATGGAGAAATAATTTGAAGGAAAGAGGACTCAATAGAGGATAACAGAAGGTTGCAAGGAGACACACCAGTTAATATCACTTCAAGAACTCTACTGGTTTCATTTTGTAGGTTTACCAAAAGCAATTAAGTCCAATCAATCAAAATAATTGAGATCAAAAAGGGACAGTTGAAAAAAAATCACGTGTATGCGAAATGATTCATTGCTCGATTAAATAAAGCTAATTGATACGAGTCAAACCGGATAAGGTTAATAAATAATTATTGACATCATAAAAAGAGGTTGAACTTTAAAAATTAAACTGGACAATTGTGTCAAGTATAAAAACGCAATGCGCTTTTCTTCTGTTTGAATTTGTATATCTACGATCGAGAAAGATGGTAATAGGTAAGTAGGTATATCTAGTCTGTGTATTAATATAGTTTATTGACAAGTCACATGCGGCTGAAATGTAGAATCTCGAGAGATATGCAGTATTACGCGAATGGATAGAATAAGAAATGAGTATAGAATAAGAGGAAGTCTAAAGTGACACCGGAGACTGAAAAGTTGTGTGGAAATAGGTTGTCATGTTATGGGCATGTGATGCCTCAAACTCATAACTCATCACCCAAAACCTCAACACTCAAAACTTTCCTGGTAACATTTCCCTCATTCCTCATGAGGGAAATGTTACCAGGAAAATTTTGAGTATGAATATAGATGGCTGTACAAGTACGAGAAGACCAAAGAAACTATGGATGGACCGTGTGAAAGATGATATGGCTAGATAGGGAGTGAATACCGAGATGATATCTAATAGAGAAGTATGGAAGAAAAATGCATGTTTCGCCGACCCCAAATAAATAGGGATTAAGGCAGGAGAATGATAATTGACAATTCAATTGTGCACGTCATGACGTTATCGTGGACGAAATTTAAAAGCGTCTTTATATATTTCCATAAATTTTACTATTCTGCGTGATGCCGTGGACAACCAAGATAATATGGTTACGTTAGAAATTATAAAAGTGCACAATGATCTTGTTGATGACCTTATGTTCTGAGTTGAACTGCACGATTTGTGACAAATGCGTGCACTGATTGGACAAGTCCACTCAATCTGTGTGGTTCTTTCCTCAAAAGACCATTTCAGACACCAATCTATATGGTCTTCACATGATTTGACCAAGATTATGTCTGGACTTTAAAAGGGACTGGTGACCTCTGAGTTTGTTTCGGCCTTCTCAGAGTAGTCAGATACGAAACGCCGACCTCATCTAGTTTTAAAATATGATTGACGTGTAAAAGTGTTTGTATAAACCTACTTACATTTATAACAATAAGTAGGTAAGGGGATCTTCCTTCAGACCAATTTTATGCATCAACGTTCAAGATACCTATATCACAATCGTTTTATGAACCCTCCGTGCCTCGGAAAGCACGTTATGCCGTTGGTCCCGGCTGTCATTCGTATTTTGACAGTCGTTACGGGACGCCAGAAGCCCGAAAGGGTTATTACCCAGTAACTGGGTTGTGGAGGTCAGATAGGCAGTCGTTCCATGTAAAATACTGGTATTCAGCTGCATCCGGTTAGACTAGAAGCTGACCCCAAGGCTAGGCAATCTTGTTGGATGATGACCATAATCATTTTATGACCACCAACAGTTGATAACATACCGGATAATTAGATTTTGTTACAAACAATTTCGCGTACAATTTTTCTGCAGTCCGTACATTAGGATCTTAGTAAGGATTGTGCGGCTGTTTGCAAAGTGCGCCGCTAATTGCCGGTCAGACGTCGCACCTCAGCCGCACAGCTGATTTTATATTGTACCTATACGTAGGTAGGTAGTATAAGTATATCTACGAAGATACCCGAACCCGTATCGATGTGTCGTAGGAGCCTGCATGCTTTTAATCTTGTTGGAAAGATGCGGTTTGGCTACTTTTGCTTGCAACTACAGCTTTGGTATGTATGGTATCAAGACTGAAGCTTTCGCTCGACAAGGCCTGAATTACCTTTGATCGTCTGCTGTGTAAGCAGACGATGATTCTAAATTCAAATAGATGATATAGCTATGTATATATTCCTCTTGTTTGAAGAAATCTATAGTAATAATAAAGCTGAAGAGTTAATTTTTTTGTTTGAACGCACTTATCTCTGGAACTACCAGTCGGATTTGAATTTCTTTTCGCATTTGATAGACCAATTTTTGAGGAAGGTAATAGGCTATTTCAAATCAGGCTATGAGCCTTAGGAGCCGAGCAAAACGTGCGATGCGATGCGACGGGGTGGGTCGGGGGCCGAAATTTCACCCAAACGAAGTCGCGGGCAGAAGCTAATCATTATCATCACCTGCGTAGCCTTTTGCCAACTATGTTGGAGTCGGCTTCCAGTCTTACCCAATTCAGCTTAATACCAGTATTTTACATGGAGCAACTGCCTATCTAACCTCCACAACCCAGGTACGGGGTAACACTATCATGTTACCCCGTACCTGGGTTGTCGAGGTTATCCCCCTTAGTAAGACTGGTTGTCAGACTTTCGGACTTCTCACGACCCGTAACATCTGTCAAAGATCTACAAATAACAGCCGAGCCAACGGCATAACGTGCTTTCCAAGGCACGGAGGGATCTTGTTATATAAAGATGGTCACCCATCCACAGACCAACCGAGGCCAGCGTAGCTTAACCTGATTAATCGACGAATCGGCTGGTATTTCTTAGCCACAAGGGCACGGGCAGATACTAGTATTAGAATAAAAAGCGATAGACGGAAGAACAAGCTAACTCAAACAATACCAAACCGAATTATTCCAACAAAGTCTTCTTAGCGCTCATCAAGGAGCATCCACCCAAAAGCACAAAACCACGGTCTTTTCTTTTATAGTCCACTCCATCTAGAAACAAAAACCAGAAGCCTAGTTTCAAACGAACAAGGCCAAAGAAACTACACGAAACTGTCAGATTTCTCTAAACGATTTTAAATTTTGAAATGTTCATGATTAAGTTCTAAATCGAAAGAGAAAATTTTACAGTTTGTGGTAACTTGATGTGCTGGCCACCGTACCAAACCAAAATGAAGTAGGTAACGTCAAACTTTTCAATATAACCGTAATGCAGAATCGCGAGGCGGTCCCTATCTGAAGTAATTTCGGAACGAAGTGGATTGTTTTTCTTGGGTCCCCGATTGGATTTATCTCGAGTTTTATGACGTCTCGCATCCCTGTCGTAAACTTTAATACCGGTTGGCTACCGCACTCTACAACAATACCTATATGTATAGTTTATGATAATCTTGGCATCTCTGACAACTTCTTGGATTTTCTTAATTTAACGTCTAGCGACGGCATTTTTCGATAAAATCAATAAATCAAAATTTCTTTATTTATATAACAAAGATCTATAATGTTAGTAATATCGCTAGTGTTAGTAAGTAATATAGTTATTATTAGAGTTTGAAGCATTTTGCACAGAAGATGACCAAGTATCTAAGGTACAAGTTTCTTACCTGGCCATCCTCTCCACAAAATGGGCGAATATAAACTATCTAGCCGACGGAATGGAATGTTCTCATTTTAAATATTATTTTTATTAAAACATTTAGTATTATGTATTGTGAATTTATTTTATTTTTTATCTCATTGTATGCTGCACCGATCGACGTCATCACATCAACGCCAGATGTCGCTGAAAAACAGCGCTGGGGCTCTGTCTCACATAGGGTTGCTGCATTATGCTGAGCGATGGCCGTTTTGCGTGGATATGACGCATATTTTCCCCCAACCTGTTTTTTTTTTTTTTGCCTCATGTTTACCGCAAATAAACGTGTTTTCTTTCTACTTTCTTTCTTTTATCTGACACTGTTTTCAGAATGCTGTTGCTACGGGTCCGTGTTGTAGCTACTAGTGATACGATATTATTATTTTTTCGAGCGATCGCATGAAAGCCGTCAGTTCGATTCTGTGCAAACATTTCCGACGCACTACAGGAACGGGGCAACCTAAAAAGCATTCAGAAAATAATATTATATGTCCGCGCAAGGCATCTAGCGACCTTTTGGTGGCTGGTCCATAGATCTCCCATGTACAGACCCTGACAATATGCCTTGAATAGTGTTATCTTGACCTGGTCGGTACATTGGGAGAATCTACATGCCAACATATTACCTCGGACCGCCAATGCTCTACTACTAAAAATCAGCTCTACCACCGGTTACTTTAGCGTGGACTAATGAAAAAAAAATGTGTAATAGAATTAAATCAAGAACAAGAAAATCGGATCAGTTTGTTTTCAATCTATTGTTAAGTTAGTGGGTCGTCAGAAGCCCGAAAGTCTGACAACCAGTCTTACCAAGGGGTATCAAATTAATGTCCTTTCTTTGGTATTGTTCGTCGAGTCGTTGAGCCCCTTAAATCCTCAGTTGAGCTACACGTTTACTGACAAATGCTTGCACTGACTGGACAGGTCCGCTCAAAATTGTGTGGTTCTTTCCTCAAAAGACCATTTCAGACACGGATCAACATGGTCCTCACGTGATCTGACCAAGATTATGTCTGGACTTTATAAGATACTTTGACCCCTGAGTTTGTTTCGCCATTTCTACACAGGGGTAGTCAGATAGGAAATATCGACTTCACCAAGCTTGTTTTTATATTTTTTATATGACGTGTAAAAGTGATTCCGATATTCTATTTACAGAATAAACGATTTCATTTCATTTATCGTATTATCCAGTAACTGGGTTGTGGAGGTCAGATAGGCAGTCACTTCATGTAAAATACTGGTATTCAGCTGCATCCGGTTAGACTGGAAGCTGACTCCAACGCAGTTGGAAAAAATTACACCACTAACGGACAGATTTCGTCTTCTTGTACTAAAGATGTAAATAATTGAGAATGATAATCTTCCAGTCTGATGAATTTTTTGATTTATAATATTTTATAATCCTCATTAATTTATTACAAAGGATTATGATAATAAGACTGATATCAATTTTACAAGCAAGCTTATTATTCTTCTACTTCTTCGTCGTTCCCTCAATTTTGAGGGTCGGGACCACATAAGACGCGTCTCCAAGCTATGCGGTCTTCTGCAGTGTGGACCGCTCGGTAAATGCTGCCTCTGACAACCCTCTTGATCGCGTCTGACCATTTCTTTTTTTTTACGATGGGTTTGCTCTTGACTCTAGTCTAGGTCAGAGGTGACAGAGACAAAGTCGACGATGGAGTGAGCTTACCCAGAAGAAGCCTGTTCACTCTCACTTTGAATAGATTAGGGTTGTATGCGTTCGGAAACACAGACGCAAGCAGAGAGTTCCACTCCTTTGCTGTGCGCATTATGAAAGACGTTTGAAAACCGACCGAACCGAGTTGGTGGAATATCAACTATTAGGTATATCAATAGGAATATCAAATATCAACCATCCTGCCGGTGCTCTGTCTTGAGCGCGTTTTCCTTCCACCCGGCCCAGTATCATAAGCCTTTCCAGATCATGTTTAGGTGAAAGCATAATATATTATGTCCGAAAAAGCTAAGGGCACGCTCCTGGCTTATAGTAGATAGCCGCTTGATGTTGAGTTTCTTTAGTATGGATTCATTCGTTCTCATGGCAGTCCATGGTATACGGAGTAGCCTCCGCCAACACCACATCTCGAAAGCATCGATCTTACTGCTCTAAAGGCTTTTAATGCATTACGTTCCCGCACCATATAAAAAGGTGGAAATAAATAGAGCACGGATCAGTCGTATTTTGGAATTCCGACGGATGCCACGGTTCTTCCAAATTTTCCCCAGACTGGTCATTAATTTTTGGCCATACCAATATGACGGCGGATTTCCTCAAGGCAGCTGCCCTCACTCGTGATCAAAGACCCAAGATACACGAACTCACTGACTTTCTCATAGCCGTCGTATTATTCTAGCACCTCAATTTTTTATCCTCAATTATTTATGCCACAAGAAATATTCTCATAATCTTGTTAGATCTAAAACTTTACTTTAGCAAATTCTTAATTAAGTTTAACCTACCTACACGTTACTTTTAGTGCTTGTAATACCTAATAGGTACTGGTAGTTAGCCTCATAACTCATCTCAGGAGGTAGCAACTGGTTTAATTTATTTATTTATTATCATCAATAATCTGCATCGTTATAATTAAAATTCAAACGAGAGTTAATCTTATTATTCATAAAATCATCTCACAAAACTGCATCTCGAAAGAAAGTAAATCCTCAACGTCTATTTTAAAAACACTCAGTTCCAAATTCAAACACAGCTTATTACTTTGCGTTTAGCACCCGATACGGCAAAGGCAACAAACAGAACATCCTTGTCAATAGCGCTCAACAAACAAAGCTTGCCGAAAGCTGCCAAAAGGGTTGTTGTTTTAAATAACAAAGACAATTCGGTAGCCGTGTCAGTAAAAACTTCTTTTGCATGCCGTAACGTAAATATTTATGTGGACAATAGCGCGAAGGAAGCGTGACTACGTCCACAATATGCCCCCAGTTGGCTTTCACTTTCAAATTTTTAGGAAACCCTTTTATCATTTTGCTACTGCCGATGCCAATTTGCATAACACTGGACTAAACAATAAAACACGCGTTTATTTGTACGCGAAAAGTGAAAACAAGGTTCAAGGTGAATACGTCGGGTGGTGGCCAGTTGATGTTTCGGTTTCTTGTGCATTGCACGTCACATGTCGATATTATATCTGTGTCTATTTCAAGATGGTGCTGTTGAAAGTTAGAGCGAGTGAAACAGTGTTTTGAACAGAGTTGATTCGACTGAAGACATCCGGTTCCGTTTTAACAAAGGTAAGGTTGTTCAAACTTATCATCTTTCTTATTATTAAAATTTCATACATCTACCCTACTGATAACCAGTTTAAACTGTTCGACTGCAAGACTTCTAATTCAGAGAAAGAACGATAGTAATCCCTATGGTTCCTACTTCTTTATACCAATAACATTAAATCCCGAACATTTTTACTCAATCAAACACTATTAACACGTCAATTCGGTAGCTTCTAATCAAACACTTTTAATTCCCTTTCGACGAGACTATCAGTAACACGTATTAACACCAATCAGCTGATAGTCCGTTATTCTTGTCACTCTCGTTTTATGATGCCTCTATAACTTCACAAATTAGTCAAACGTTAACTCGGGACGAATCGCCTTTGGGTGCAATAAACGCTGGCCGGATGATCTGAATGCAATTTAAAAAATACTTTGATCCTAAAAAAATACTTTATTTGTTTCTACATAAGGTTCAATACTAAACACGTTAAAATTGAAGAGTTGTGTTGTTTTGGGACGGTGGTGGCATGCAGTGAAGATCTGTTAATAAGTCTGATACACACAGTATGTTTGCACGTTCTGTTACATCACTTTGAGCCGGCTTAACGCACCACGTCCTAATGTTTAGTGTATATGAGACTTTAGGGCCGATATTTGATATTAAATATTAGTTGATTGTTCACATTTTTTGTGCGCCGGCGACGTTGTGAAGCTTACAAATACAATGACAAAGTGTGAAATGTGAATTGACGGTAATTGTTTGCACTGTGCGTCTAAAAGAGTCTCTTTCAATAAATACGTCCTACTCAAGATGTCATGCGTCCCATGACCCGACGCTGTTAATGATTACGCGTTAAGTTTTTACGTAGCGGCAAAAACGCGAGTTAATTAAGCCTAATTAAAAATTACCGTTTATAAAAGCAGTAAGGAATTAGGTCAAGGGATAGGCACAAGTTGGGTCATAAAGCTTGTTTAAAATTCCATGTCAGCTGTCGGCCTGGTCTCCGATACGAATAATAGATGCGGTTTGGTTTATTGGTGGCTCATATAACTCGCCCGGCGAGTCCGTAGCCGTCTGTTAGTCTAATTTGAAACACAACCGAGGCTAGACACTGGTATACGTTGAAATTAATAAAATATTTTTGTTGTGAGTGCGTTGAATCGAGTTAAAATTATGTTTTGTTGTAAGTTTTCCCATTTTTCCTTATAATTTGTAGACTTTACCTACATCAATTGTTTATTATCATTGCTATTTCTGGCCCGTTTTTTCCTAGACCAGCAGTTACCAACAAGTTATTTTTCGAGTAGTAGGTTACTAGTATGACGTCATTTATTTTATTTCAGTGTCCTCATAAATAATGGTGTCCAATTGCAGTGTCTTCAATCTTAAACGCATTTCATATCCCTAACTTGATCCAATCATCTGTGGAATCTTTGATATAATATTTTATTAACGAATAACGTTGATTTTTTCTATTCCCACTGCTCTTTTATTAAAACTACTGTTTATTATCTGTTTCAGTTCATCATAAGATGTGTTTACTTCAAGAATTCCGTTTAAACAACTGCTACGCAGCTGTGTTTGGCGTCCACGCTGTAGAACTTGGAACAAAATGGATAATGTTTGCAACAAAATGGCGTGTTTCATGACAGTGATTGATTCTGTTCTTCTTTCAAATGTTTTGATTAGTTTGAATGCCGACTTTTTAAAAGGTAAGACTTTTAAATTGAATAACTATTATAAAAATCTCTGAAGCTCTTAAAAATAAAATCTGACCTGAAAATAATTAGGTTATGCTAGCTGTTTGATCAAAGAACTACTACATGCTTTTTAGGATAGCTACTTACTTTCATTTCCCATAAAGAATATTTATATGTGAAAGTTTTATGTAGTTTAAGTTAAACCAAAATACTGTCAATTTTATTTATAAAAAAACACACCATATAGAACAAATATTTTGCTCAACAAACAGATCAAGTATATTTAGTACAACCACACGGGAGATGTTACTGATGGTAAATGTACCAAATTTCCAATTAATCGGTCCATTAGATTCGGAGCAAAATGGCTGTCAGACAAAAAGACAGACAGACACACGATTGATCCTACAAGGATTCCGTTTTTTCATTCATTCATGGTGACAAAAAAAAACTTGAGGTATAGGATGGAGTTATCACAAAAACCTGAAAAAAAATCTGCACATTGTAGAAAGAGGCGGAGATATGTACGTCTGGTAACCAAATACAGCTTTCTTGTGCTGTTTCGGGTCGAATATATTTATCTGTCACGTCCAATAAGAAATGGAGGACAAGCTTAGTAGATAGTTAAGTGCGTTGTCGTGTATCTACGACCAAATACTGCGCGACACAGTCTCACGGTTCCACCCAATGTAGATTTTACGATTAGGTATAAATACCGAGGTATAATATACGCATCAAAACTGTTTGTACTGTAGTGTAGTATGTGGGACATGCTACACTACTAAATAAGTATACCCTTTAGGATATTATATCTATATTTTTATAACTTTCAATATTCAATACATGTTCTTTCATAAGATATGTCAAGGCTGTCCCCCTTTTTTTTTTTTTGGTGTGCAATTATCGAATAACTTCTCCCGCTCTAAGCGGAGCGGGAGGGCGTGTCAGACTTTTACTGACTAAAACCCACCCGTGTTCCTTCAGTTGCCTGTGTGCCAGGGCCACGGTATCCCTTTCGGACAAACCAGCAACCCTGGCAGGCACCGGTCCTAGCGGACCCCGTCAGTGCGTGCTGACATCTCTTTGAGGCGCGCGTGGATCACAACGCGCCGTCGACCCGGGCCTGGTCCTTACCGAACGGCGAACTGCCCATAGCTCGCTGTCCGCAAGCACGCGCCTACAGTGGCCGGGAATCGGCTACTGATTCCCGCCGCCCAGGGCGTCTCCTGCGACGACTAGGGGCGTGAGGGCGCACAGACTGCCGCTCCCTCACGCGTTCCGCCTCCTCCTTCGCGAGCATTACTACTTCGCAGAAGGAGGTGACTGCCTCCCATGCACTCTCGCTCCGGACCATGGCCTGGACTAGGGCCGGACGCGAGAGATCGCCGCCGCCAATCATCTCCGTGAAGACACGGCAAGGCGGTCCCCCTGACAATACATCATTCCAATTGTCTTCTCTATTTTCTTTATTCTTATTTAAATATTTAAATTTACCAAGCTGCCAGTATTTATTAGTGGCCAGGATGATATATTACCATTAAACCTCTACAGCACTTACGTAGTTACCTATTATTTTGGTAAATATCTGTTATATCCTTCTTATTAGGTGGTTTAACTCAGACTTAAGCCAAATGGGTCAATGAATGGGATTACATATTATGCAAGAAGATCACGCATGCTTACTCGTACTTGCCATTTCAGCAAATTCAGAACCAACATAGGTCAGAATCATTCTATTTAAAATCCGTAGAATGATAGTACAATGAAACTTAAATTATTACCTACCTTACTATAAGAGTTGAGAGCTCTTACATAGCATTAAACCTTCATATCTCTCTCTCTCTCTCTCTCTCTCTTCATATGAACGTGGATTCACGCGAGACACAATGGTTTTTTAATTGTGTCTGCAATTACGGCATACGATAGGTTAAAAGACGTGTTTATCAGTAATATAATAATTATTCCTAGAATAATTAATGCTACTCGTTTTACATCATGACGCGCTCTGTCAGCTCTCCGAGCAGAGTTTCAATTATTTTCTCACCTTCTAAATATGAAATAGTGTTTATCTCATTATACAATATTAAACATGCATCAACCATGGACTTATAAAATATCTGTCGAAGTTGGTTATTACAGGCAACCGGTCAAAACCTCTACATTGTAGGTACTTTAGAGGTTTTATCCGGTTGCCTTTAAGTTACGATGGACATGGTACCACCACGTCCCTCGTAACTCTGTCACGACAGAAACGTCCTAATTCCCACGAGGCAGTTAACTTTCCAACTTTCGTGCTATGCTACAATGTAAGTATGATTTTCTTCAATGTTTGGAAATCCATTCTTAGCGCATAATGACTAATTATATCGACCCATCACTATAATAAATAAATAATAAAAATGTTTATTTCATCTACTTTTGTAAATTACATTATTAAGTTTGGAGTCACCTTTTAAGCAAAGATTTGCTTGTATTAGGTGGTTCAGCTCTTCCAGTTTACATTGACTATACATTGTGAGAGAATAAACAATAGATAATTTTGAAAGCATGCCAAAGATTTTTAACAATACAAAAAATTATATAATTATGTAATAAGGAATGCACACAGTGTTAATAGTAGGTACCTACTAGATTTTGATGATTGATTTTTAAAGGTATTTATTAACAGAAAGGTAACAAAAAGATCTTAGTCTAAATGTAAACTAACATAATTCGAGCAATCTTAAATAGGCTAAATCACCTCTATTAACATACAACATGTATGATTGTTAGTGTGACTACTAATTTAAAATATATTATAATATCGTACTGTTATGTAGGCTTTGCGCACCCACATTTTTTAATTTAAGTTACCCAAGTAGGTACTACTGAATTATGGTACAGTAGAAACTTCTCAAGGATTAGATTTTTCATATTAATACTAGAATTCATATAGTTTCCATTATTAAGTACAGGAATTCTGATATTTAGAACAAATAAATAAAGAAAGAAAAATATTTTATTCGGGACAAGCACAGGAAATGACAACAGTAAAAAAGGAAAATTTAATACTAACAAAACTTACATTGTAAGCAACAGCAAAAAACATAATAGAAAAAGACCTGTAGTGCTATTTTGTAACAATCTCACAGTGAAAACTTAGGTGAAGTGAGTTGTCAATATGTTTTTTTTTTTCTTTCTTTCTGTATTTAATTAATTTAAAGCATTGTTTTTTCTAAGTCATATAATTTATTGACACCTAATGTGTCACTTATAAATTTGTATGTCTTAATTATGACAAAACATAGCACCCCCTATTTTATGTAAACACCTATATAAACACCTACATATGTTTCACAAATAAAATCATTGATTGATCGAACAGTGTCAATCACAAGCAACAGTCGATCTATTCTGTAAAAATCTCACAGTGAAACCTCAGGTGAAGTGAGCATCAATACACAGTGTCAATCCCTAGAGTCAATGGAATGACCGCTCACTTCACCTGTGTTTTCACTGCTGTAGCGCTATTCTGTAGAAATCTCACCGTGAAAACTCAGATGAAGTGAGTTCAAAGTGAGCTGTCAATCTCTAGACTCCCTAGCGTCAGGTAGGATGACAGTTCACTTCACCTATATTTTTACGATGAGAATCGACCGGCTGGTGTACTATTCTGTCATAATCTCACGGTGAAAACTTAGGTGATGTGAGTGGTGTGTGAGGTTGGGTGAGTGGTTTGATTCACCCCTGATGCTAGGGAATCTAGTGATTGATAGCTCACTTTAAACTCACTTCACCTAGGTTTTCCCGGTGAGATTTTTACAGAATAACACTACTGTACGAGGCCATGCAAAAAGGCCCCTACCGCAGCATAGGTAATGCTGCGACATTTAAAAATTAATACCACAGTGCTGGTATTCTGATAGGGCCCGAGAGAAGTAAAGAGAGTAAAGCATCAGCCAATAATGTTCCCACTGCTGGGTTACAGGCCAGTAGTGTTATTCTGTCAAAATCTTACCGTGAAAACTTAGGTGAAGTGAGCTTGAAGTGAGCTGTCTTTCCACTTGATGCTAGGGATTGACACTATTGACAGCTCACTCCATGCTCACTTCACCTAAGTTTTCACGCTGAGATGGTTACAGAATAGCACTGCTGCTCTCTGTGAGAGGTGATCCACCACGCGGGCTCAGTGCGGGTTAATGGATGTCACATTGTCTTCAAATTTTTGATTCTAAGACATGCCGTATACTGACGATGTTTTCCTTCATCATTTTGAGAGCACTGGTGATGATTATCCACACTAATATTATAAATATGAAAGTAACTCTGCCTGTCTGTTATGTTTTCACGCTTAAACCCAGAGCCGATCGTCATGAAATTTGGTAGAGATATGGAAAAGGACATTGGGTACTTTTTTACGCGATGACTGACATCCACGCGGGTGGAGCCGCATGCAAAAGGTAGTTTATAATAAATTACCGAGGAGTTAGAAACAATATTACACTTGACGTTATTTACAAAAATACATCGTTTCTTTTTTTTTTTTTGGAGGCAAACCGTATTGTAATGTGACGGATTTTTTTATGGAGAAAGAAATTTCTTGATTACTTTTTAAAATAATTAAATATCAGAAAAAAATGACATTTAATTTTTATTTTATTTTATTCCAATACGAAATAAGTTGACTGCAGAAGAATTGTCTATGATATAAATAACTGTTGAAGTACTTCATCATTAAATTAATAATAGTTAATCAATCTTTATAGGTACTGACATTGTTTATCTTTATTATTATAGGTATACTTAGCATCTCTAGTGTATTTTGTACTTTTGCATGCTTTCTGGTTACATATGACTGTTTTTATACGCGATAACCGACATCCACATGGGCTGAGCCGCGGGCAAAAGCTAGTTTTACATAAAGTTAAGTGCGTGCATGGATTCGAACCCACGACCTACAACTCGTAAGGCGCGACCATTTCTACTGGGCCACCACTGCTCTATTTTCATAAATGGGTAGCTTCTAATGCGTCGATACCTAACTAAATAGAAAATCATCATGTGCGAAGATTCCCAGGATTAGACCCACCTAAAAAGCAGAATATCAAAGAATATCTACCTATCTACAAGTACTCGTAAGTGCTTAGATAAATTACGTAGTACCTAATATCAATAAAATTAATAATCATGATTACTTACCCACTAAAATAAATATCGTCGTATCTGTCTTATTATTATTATATTGCCGTCAGTTAATTAGTTTTAAAGGTTCAATCATAATTAACGTCCATAAATGCTCAGTAGAATATAATTAAACTGTTGGCACTATTACCTATCAGTTGCCCTGTAGTGCACTGTTTCATAATTGATTAAGGCTTTCGTGTATATCTTACTTATGTATCGAAACTCCACGTATACACCAAGATATAAATCATTATATTCAATACTTGAAAACTTGTCTTAGGTGTAAACGATAAACGAAAACAGTAGACTTGACGTGTAAAATACATTATGATTTATCTAAAACTAGCTGCCCCCCGCGGTTTCACCCGCATAAGTCTCGATTCCGTGGGAATACCGGGATAAAAAGAATCCTATATGTTAATCCATGTTATAAACTTACTTTGTGCCAAATTTAATCCAAATCCGTTATGCCGTTTTTTTGTGATTGAGTAACAAATATTCATCCATTCTCACAAACTTTCGCGTTTATAATATGACTTTTCTGTAGTCCTTCCATATATAAGATATTATTATATTATTATATATTATTCCACCATACATTATTTTGTTATATCTCAAAGGGTTTAGACAGCGTTTTCGTTGAAAGCTCCCAGACGGTTTATTTTTTTCCGACACCTCCAAAAAATATAGTTAATGTATACAAAAACTTAACAAATTATATACTAATACCTTCCTCGAGAACCACGCTATCCATTGGTGAAAAAAGCATGAAAATCGGTGCAGTAGTTTTTGAGTTGATCGCGAACAGACAGAAAGACAGACGCGGCGTAGGACATTGTTTTATAATAATGATGTGAGTGATTATATAGTTGTATCCAAACCTTGAAGAAAACTTGTCAAAAATGCCGTGTCTGAAACAAAATCAATTTAAAAATGACTAGCTGCTGCCCTCAGCTTCGCCAGCTTGGCTTTTCCTAAAATAAAACTACTGTGACTACGTTATTTCTTATAGCATCAGCTATCTGCCAGTGAAAGTCCCGTCAAAATCGGTCCAGCCGTTTCAAAGATTAGCCGGAAAAAACAAACAGACATTAAGACAAAAAAAAAAGAAGATTTTTTGTTATAAGTATCATATACCTACACTTTCTTAAGAAAGCATTCACCGGTCCACTAGCGCCAATCCTTTGAAAAATATTATCTCGTGACTGAGAAGGAATTATGCAAAACGGCTCAATCAGCAACCTCAGTAAGTGTAACAAAATACGATCTAGTAGAGGAATGTAGCCGTTTTTTATTTAGATCGAATTTTGTTGCTTCGTGTCCCAATATGAAACTTTATAAAAGGTATTAGAAAATTCTAGACACACTTACCGAGGTTGATTTTGGTGTTTTTTTTTTTTTGTATTTACTTTATTGAACCTTTGGCATCAAAATAATCTAATTATTACATACATATGATGCATTGTTATTATGAAACAAACCGTTTATTAAGAGATAAAAACAGAGAATTTTGATGACTTTGTGACCTCCAAAATAAGAAAATGAAAAATAATTAGAAAAAACTAATCAGCGCATTTTGAAGACGAGAATGTTCAGCTAATTATGCGCTGAACAGATTTTGAAAATAATTCTTAATTACCCTAAAGTAGGAGCACAGACATACCTCGAAATGTTGTTGGGCAGAAAGAGCTGTATTCAACGCTTGATTTACCTAACATAATCCACCTCGATGTACTAAAAAAAAATTACTAGCTATTACTTATATTATGTTTATTTCTGTGCAATAATAATATTTCATGTTATTTCTTCAATTTGTTTAAAAAAAAATTACAAAGTTGCGCAAATAACTCACCGCGAGTGAGTTTTGCGAGACTGCAGCCTTAAGCATTTAGTAAAATTTTGTTATTTCGGCACTACAAACAGATATTATTTGTACATATATATTTTTATTTATTGATACATGTTTTATACAAGACATGTTTTCCAAAAGTCTTTTACAAGACTTCGAAAACAAGTAAGTCACAGCTTTATGAGTGTAGCTAAACGCGGGGTTAAGAATGGTAGGTATGTGAAGTTTTAGGGAGACACATGGGCGAAAAATATCGTAGCGCTCGAGCCATTAGAATTATACCTACGGGTAAGTACAGCCTGTGTGTCTATTACCCAAACCAATCTTAAACCTTATTCACCTTCTGTTTGTTTATTTTCTTTTGATATAATTTTATTTTTTATACTTTTATCATTGTGTTTTTAGTTTAGTTTGTGATCTTTCTGTGCGAGTCACAGTAAATACTTTTTCTTTCTTTCTTTTCTTTTTTTCTTTCTTTTCTTTATTTGTTTTCTTTCTTTCTTTCTTTTCTTTTTTCTTTATTTTCTTTCTTTCTATCTATTTGAAACCTATCATGTAACTGTTGTCACTAGAATTTGAGTTGAAAAACAAGTATTATTGTTTGGGAAAATCTTCATGATTTCCCGATAAGTAGGTATAGGAAAACATTGTCACTGCAGATCCCAAAAAATCAACTTTGGCAAAGATTTAGGTACCTAACTAAAAATGTTTTACCAAATAAAAAACTTAGAATTATCTCATTTATTATAGAAAAACAATTGTAAATAAATAAATCATAGTACCTGATAGGATATTAAAATCCTGTCTCAACCTATTTGAAGGTAAGCCGAGCTGCAATTTTAATGGATGTTAACTTCGTTTATAATTAAGTACTGCCGTGCACTTTCGAATGACCTATAAATATAAAACTTCTGCTACTATTAGATTTCAATTATAGTTGTGTCGTGTGTTAGGTAGTTAGCTGGATCGTTCAAACATGCAATGACGTAGATCGTTTTTTATCGTTTTTCCTAGCTTCAATGGCATAACATATATCTACTACAAAACATTTTAATTCTATCGCGTATAAATTCGCCACTAGAGGCGCTAATGTAGTGTAAGGTCTCCGAAATGTTAAATGTAACTGTTTGTGAGTGGACAATGCGGATTTATTTCAAATAAGATTAACTTTTGCGCTTACATTGCAAGCGCTGGCTGAACCCTACGAGATAGATCAAAATAATGTACTACAGTATTGTACACCTTTAAAAAGGTCTCCAAAAAGTCTGCAATAGTATATGTCTATCTCTTAGGGATAACCCACAATAACCATTTTTTATCCTTTACTTTTTAAAAGAATTAATGGCTTATTTACGAAGCGATTTTAAGCAATACAACATTAATCCTTATCTAATTAAATACCTTAAATACATTGTGCATTTAATATAGATCAATGTATCCCTTTACAGCATGTAATTGAAATGAATATTTCCGAAGATATTACAGATTTAAAATGCAGGGACATAGCGGTTGCGGCGGTACCGCCGGCCGGTACCGCATCTGTAGTATATTTAGTATCAGCATTGCTCCCGTACGAAGCCGGGGCGGCTCGCTAGTTTTCAATATGGAAAGCTTACATTAAAATTCGTCCTACCTACCTGCCTACATCCGCTTCAGCGCGCACCGCTAATCCTTGTGGAATTTACCTAACTGTATATTATTATGTATTACATAATGTTTAATTTACATAGTGTTTCCAGTTTACCCGTGAATTCGTGGTTTGTAGCCAGTGTCAATTTTCACACAAATTTTAGAGAAACAGAGACCTCTGTGTTGTCAGTCGATGCGAAGTTTATACGGAAGGTGCTGATGGTGATAAAAATACAAGTACGCGTATGACAAATTTACCTAGATACTAAAGTTATTTTAAGTTAACCGTTTTACACAAATAAATCATAGAATTTTTCTGCTAGAATCGCGTCGCACTGTCGCGTAGTGCCTATCTACGGGAGCCTTAAGTACCTACTTAAGTACAGCGCCTTGTAAAAGGGCTAGATCTCGATCCTTGCTCGAGCCATCCCGCGCCGCTGAGCCTGTAGCTTTAAATTCGTCCCTTAGTAATCATAATCCGATCCAGCCTGTCCCTTGCTGTTCTCCCCCAGGGACTGTAAGCCGAGGTCTGTATCCCACAGGGCGTAGTCGCTTAGTTTATAAGTTTAAGCCCTTGCTGGAGGCCTTATATATATTTTTTTTTTTTGTGTGGCAACCACAGGAAAATCCTATTAAGCCTACGACAACCACCTAGGTTGACCTGCGAGATTCCACACATAAAAAGGGCTAGATATTGCCATTTTGGTGGTAGGTACCTATTATAGTACGAAGTAACCGAACTGATTTGTGGTTTATTAATTCGGTATTTACTTGTTCCGGTCTCATGAAGGATATAGGTGCTGTCGAAACGACAGTAGATGATGAACCTTGTTTCTAATGAAAATCATCGGAAGAACCGTTAGTGTAGCAGGTATTCCACAGTATCCGCTACCCATCAGGCGTGACGTAAGCCAGTTTGCTAACAAATAACTTAGACAAACATACACCGCCTTACAATTAATAAACGCGGAATAATGCGCTAGGTATAAACTTCAAAAGTGTATGGTTATACTGACGTTATTCCTAGTATTACTTTATCCCGCGTTTATTTGTAAGGCGGACAGAGTTTTCCATCTATTGACTGTTTAACATGGATACAATTCTTTCCATATGCCTCCGAATGTCTATCAATGTAAATATACCTAACTTATTCTCTATTCAATTTTACAAAACCATGAGTATTCCAATAGCTATTAATGTCTCCCATAAAAAAGTAAAGTAAAGGAAACCAAATGTCGTTCTCCGATGAAAATCGAATACACATAATTTACAAAAACTCCATAAATGGTAGTTTTTATACGAGAGTGTATACTAAAAATAATATTTTATCAAGTGGTGGCGGGTAGGGTCGGATTTTCGTCGACGTATCTCATTTTAATCTGGGTGGGTATTTTTAAGTCGATAAATTTGGCCTGTCATTCCACATGTGGAGGTTTGGTGTGAGATAAGACTCAGACCGCCTCTCGCTCGGATGCATAAGCCATCGTAAAATATTATCCTGACCGAGACATTTATGGCCCAGCTTGAGATAGGTACCGTGGAATCATTTTTAAATGTACGTATATTATGTAGAATACCTTCCTATTTAATATTGGATATACCTACTTTCATACGTATAAAAAACCACGTTTCAAAGATTCGATATAACTATCCTTGCACGAATTAGGTACCTTCAAATCTATGTACCCTATCTACCTAGAACCTACACTACCTACTAGGTAGGTGTATAAGAACACATTAAAAGTTAATTAAGATTGATAATTATTATTATTATTAACGCCGATGGTAATTTTATGATGATGTTGATTGCCCGTATAAGGAATAAGCTATAATTAATCGATTTACGGCACTGCACTTAATATTACATAGATATACCTCTGTATGTAATTTACTTCATGTTGATTGGTTAGGTATCTATTGCTTAGTGCGGTAGATCATATCATATTGTTAGGTATGCTAGCCAAACTCATTTGCAAACAGAAATTCAGTATATTATCAGTAGGAGTACCTACCTCCTTCAAAACTAAGTAGGTAAATAAACAACAAAATAAATAATATATAAATTTGTTGCCCTAGGTTTCCTGCAGAAAGTATTTTCCGTAGATGATAACATATATTTATTTATATATCACAAAAGTGCAAAATATCGAGTAAAAACATCATCATTATTGAACTGAAAATTATTGTCACGTCATTTGTTAACAGTTTCGCCACACAATAGCTAGAAATGCCATAATTTTGATAAATTGCAAGAAAATAACACGTCAGTGAAATCTCCGGGTGCATTCATCACATCGGCTATCATTCGGCTCGTAAAACTTCACTAATGTCCCTAGTAATGTCCCTTAATACTTCGCTTGCTCTATATCTTTATTAACAATTCACTCGCGATAGATTCTTTCCATTCAAAAGCTTTATGTCCCAAGTTACGACGTCCTTACAACTTTCCTTTTATCCCCAACTATTTTCTGAAAACACTGTTTTCTTTATGCGATTTAATACGCCATATTTTTGTTAAGTGACTCCGAAGGTATGTAACAAAGTTGCACATAATAAAGGGGATAAAAAATATAAGTGCGAGCATAATTCTCGCTCAAAGACGCTTCATATAAATCAAGTATGTTTCTGCCTTTTTGCTTCGCTTTAAAATTGTTTTTCTGTTCATATTTTATTATTACATTTTATTAATAAAAGTGTGAGTTTAAGTGTACGTATTGTGAGGAAGAAGTCTACTTTGTAGATTTAATTATGTGTCAGTTGTAGGTAGCTGCCTTTACACACGTTCGAGTAAGTAACTATAAAATAAAGATTCGATTTAGTTTCTTGAACATTAACGCTTGTATCTATTGTCAGTGCATGCATCAAAGGGACATTTTATTCATTAAACACAGATAAGAATTAAATGGTATATTAGCACTCATTTGCCTATTTTCCTACGTCTGTTCAAACTCAAACTCTAATCATTTATTTCAATTAAACCATTTACAGGCACTTTTGAATTGTCAAGGACCATGTTGTTGTTATTACCAGAGATCGGATTATGTAGAATTTATTTACCTAAACTTCGAGGAAGGAAGTAACATAGAGTGGATAATAATACCCTTTTAACAATAAGCAGCCAACTTTTCAAGAATTTATTTTCCTATAATATCGACGCTTGCAAAGCAATATTGGCCAAACGACACGTTGGCAACTTTACACTAGAGCATCTTAAAGTAAAAAAAAATAACTTAAAAGGTTTTTTTTTTTGAGTGTTTTTTTTTTATTGGAAAAAAAATCTTTAAAATGCTCTAGTGTAAAGTTGCCAACATGTCGTTTGGTCAATATTGCCTTTCAAGCGTCAATAAATGTATAAAACAAAGCTCTTTAATTTAATAGTTTTAGTACGGAACTCTAAAAATTTGATATATCGCACCCTTAAAGGTAAAACCGATTATCTGTTAGGTTAGGTTCATATCAGATAATCGGTTTTCCCTGTAAGGGGACGATATGGTTCTTGAAATCAATAATTTGTAACTATAAATAAAGTCCAATAAATAATTCGTGGTTTATAAATCCCGGGATTTAAACGTCATTATAATTATTCCGGGATTTTAGAGTAGGTGTTATCCACTCTATGTATTTTCCACGCAGTTTAGGTAAATAAATTCTATCTATTCCGATCTCTGGTTTAATTTTGTTTTTAATTTTGTGGGTTTAATTTTAAATATGAGCTCATAAACAAAAAAATAACAGACTATAGATTAAAAAGTCAAGTTAACTTAGCTGTCTTAAATTAATTCGCCAGCAAAAAAAAAGGAGAATAGACCTTTATATACCTCATAGGATACAAAGGCGTCCATCTTAATGGATCGAAGTCGAAGGCGGGGTGAGGCGAAGATTTATCTTTTCCAATACGGTGTGGGAATGTAAGGGTCCGTCGGGAGGTTGCGAGCTCATTTAAGCTTTGGTCACACGAAACTAATACTCGCTGCGAAAGCAAACGCGCGAGCAAACTCAATACGTCACAAGCGCTACCAAATGTACTGCAGGGTACCATCCGCACTTGGTTAATACCCCGTCCAGTCGTACTTAGCGCTTCTCCTCCACATTTATTATGCGCACAGCCAAAATGTGGAACTCTCTTCCAGCGTCTATGTTTCCTTCCACATATACTTCATCTGCCTTCAAAGCAAGAGTGAACGGGCATTTTCTGGGCGCGCTCGTTCCATCGTAGACCTCATAAATCGCTTTTCATCTGGCGAGATTGAGCTCAAGAGCAGGCCCAATCAGCAATAAAATAATAAGAGTAAAAAAAGTTTCCGCAGGTAAAATCCTCGCATATAAGTGGACTCCTTCGATTTAGCGTACGCGCGAGTCGTGTGATAGAACACTCACTGCGAATAACCATTCGCGACGAAGTCCAATGGGTATTCTTATGCTTGTAGCACCAACCAAGTTTGGAAAATAGTGTGAAAGGCGCGGGTCACACTTGCTACAGGCAGACAAAAGTGGGAAGCGAGTTCATTCGCTTCCGAGCAAACTCGGCTTTAAACTAGCTTCGTGTGACCATAGCTTTACCGGCACACCACCGTTCAAGTGGCTTTTATTTATGAAGACACGCTTAATCTAGTGAAGTACTGCGGTGAAAAAAATTAATGAACTCAAACTTCAGGCAACCACCGACATGTGTTTGGCTTGGGATTATTTTATAAAAGTGTAGAACGTTCTTAGACGATTGAAGCTTTTTTAATGGTTTGTTATTAGGTTTGTATAAGGCTGTCTGTTCTCATAGAGATAAGATCATAGTAAAAATAACGTAGGTAATGCAGAACCTGGGAATTAATTAGGTTGGCCTTATAAAATGCTACTGAGATATCTAAATCACATTTATAATATATCCATACTAATATTATAAATGTGAAAGTAACTCTGTCTGTCAGTTACGTTTTCAACCGCTGAACCGATCGTCATGAAATTTGGTAGATATATAGCCTGGGTTATGGATGTAACTAATATTTTTATAACAATTTAATTTAAAAGAGTGTCCATGGAGTTTCTTGCCCGTTCTTCTCCATAGGTACCTACCTACTACGCTTTGGAATGGGCATGTAGCATGTAGCATAGTAATTTTTCTTACCGACCAACTCCTTGACAATTCAAAAGTGCCTGATGTAAATGGTTTAATTGAAATAAGTGATTTGAGTTTGAGTTTGGAGAAGGACATGGCTACTTTTTTACGCGATAACCAACATCCACGCGAGTGGAGCCGCGGGCAAAAGCTAGTAATAGAATAAAAGAACAACCACACGCTTTGTCTTAAAAAACGTTATAAAATTTTCCTCATCTCCATTCACCAGAGAAATACTGTCTTAATCCATTAACCACGCTAGGCCTCCCTGTAAACAATAAATCTATCAGTTCGTAGCTTAGTAGATAGTTTGCTTTACGTCACCAGCTAAAAACAAGTCTAGAACCTGCCCTAAAAGTTACATCAACAGTCACCTGGCAAACGATGTGACGTAAAAATTAACCCTAAAATTACCACAACCACCATTATGAATGACCTTAAACCCGAAATCGTTCAATCCGTCGACCGTTATAGTCCACTCATTGCTGTCATAAACTCATTAAGCCACATAACCGACCAATCGAGCTTTCCAATCATGAAATTAAAATTACGTCCCCTTTATTGCCAGCCGTTACGAGCTGCGAAAAAAGGGGGCATAAATAAAAAAGGGGGGTATAAATAACACACCTTCGGAGCAGCACGCGAAGCGAACCCGAGAATGTTGTCGTAAATTATACGCTTATAGCCCCGAGCCCGATCAATACCATTCATTAACGAAAAATGTATCGTTCCGATGTTTCTTGTATCGGTCGTTTGCGGTTTTTAAAATGCTTTTTGGCGTAATGTAAGAATACGGAGTCGTAAATAATGACTAAGCAGGTATTATCTTTACGATCTGTCTTTTTTCTTTGGTATTCGTGAACTGTAAATCCTTTTCGGAAAAACAAGCAAACTGAAAACACGACGTTAAGGTAAATAAGAAAATACTTTGGTAGGGGAGATGCGGGTAAGACGGGGACGCTAAGGTAAAGTAGTAAAAAATCAGGGTATTTAAATTAATTATCAGTGCAGTTATTTATTAATCAAACATTAATTACTTATCATCGTTTTATTTGGCACAGCTTTGGACTTGGTAACTAATCATACAAATATTAGAAAATTATAATTGTCAGAAATGGAAAATACACCATCTTACCCCACATATGAGGTAAGACGGGATACTAAAAACGGGGCAAGATAGGGACAGAGGGTAAGATGGGGACTACTTTTCTTCACAGAAAATACATATCAAGACGTTCTTCATGACTTTGTCGTCGACTCCAGCACAAGCTGCGTGGGCCCATCGTCCACACCGCTGACACCCTACCCAGTTTTCCGGCAATTTTAGATAAGAATTGTTTTCATCATTGCAATATAAACAAATTGTATCTTCTTGTGCTTCTTTTCCTATTACCCTCTTTTTTTTCCTTTGCCTTTACCTTTGGCCTTCTTAGTCATTATTGTCGTACCATTGTATGATGGCCAGCACATCGAGTTACCACAATCTGTCAAATTTTCTCGTTCGATTTGGAACTTAATCATCAACATTTTAAAATTTAAAATCATTTCGAGAAATTTGACAGTTTCGTGTAGCTTGATGTGCTGGCCACCGTACAATGGTACCATAAAACTTTTAAAAGAGGCAAGATGGGGTAATGCCCCATCATGCCTCGCAAAGTTTGCCCCTTCTTGCCTTCGCCTCCATAAGTCAGCAAAAATAATAGTTCAAAAAAACTCACCAAACTATAAGCATTTTGACTTACGCCACACGATAATTAATAAAATTACAAATGCGTTACAAAATCTACGTTAATCAGGCACTATTACTTAAAGTTTAATAACAAGTTATTCAGCTCTTAAATCATAGAACGATGAAATCGATAAACACATTTTGACCTGCACTGAACAAACGCACGCGCTCTCAGTCGCTGCCGACTTCGGATAAATGGCCACTCGGGAGTGGCGTCCCGTTGGCCATTACGATACGTTTGTGTGGTGTCTAGTTTCGTCTATGTGTGGGGGGCCCCGTCTTACCCCGTGTCCCCGTCTTATCCGTATCTCCCCTAATGCCAGTTTCAAAATCATTTTCCAAAGAGTACGAGTCCAACATGATGTAAATTGCATGTACAGATGTCCGTGTCCGTCAGTAGTACCCTAATCGTCTCCACATTAAGTTATTATAACGCTACGATTTGGTTAGATTTTTAACATTCAAAATTGGTCGGAATAAACCCGTAGAACTAAACGTCATGTATCTTTTAGTATACAAGGAAGATAGCGGACGTCGGAACCCTCGAGGGTACCCCGGGCCGATCGATACAGCTCCTCTAGCGTACTCGGCTTTCTGCAGTAGTTCATTTATTTGTAAAGTTCCAAGACAATTTTCTAGTGCAGTA
The DNA here is from genome assembly GCA_947523025.1 of Dryobota labecula. Classification (NCBI taxonomy): domain Eukaryota; kingdom Metazoa; phylum Arthropoda; class Insecta; order Lepidoptera; family Noctuidae; genus Dryobota; species Dryobota labecula. The sequence goes on along the minus strand of OX383293.1, from coordinate 15,925,158 downwards.
TAGTAATTTAAGTTTTATAAAGGTTTCTTAGGAAACATCTAAAAGACAGATATGGTATTTTAGTGGGTAACTACCAGGTTTTCCTATGATACATCTGGCGATAAAACAAACGTTTACCTTACACACCTACATACACTGAAAAACTTTTTAAGTTGATTTAACCTTTTTTTAACCTATATTTTGAGTTAATACCTACCGACATGGTTTGTTAAATCAACAAAATTTTTGTTAAATCAACAAAATTTTTGTCAAAACAAACGTCATAGAACAGTTTTTTTAACACCATTTAATGTCAACTCAGCCAAAAGGAAACCAACAATCAAAAAATCAACTATTCGGTTTTTCAGTGTAGAGGTGTTTTACATACCTATAGCCCTACTATTAGCCCTAAAACGTTATCCCGCAAATGATTCCAGAAATACAATAGTTCACCTAGCCACGTCAAGTTAGGTACAGTTAAAGTTCACTACATCGTTTATACAAGCACCTATTAACAGTAGGCACGTGTGAGTAGGCAAGAAAATTTTATCTTTATTTTGATGTTAATGTCGCCTTTATGTGTCACTCAAGTATTAGCTAACGGCTTAGTTTCGAAAGGGGTGTTAGAGGAATTGCTGGAGGAGATTAAAGCGGATTTTATTACTAAGGCACTAGATATCTACGTATAAGGCCACCATCGTGACTATTATATGTGCAACAGAGATATAAACAACAAACGACATGCAACAAAACCTTAATTTGCATTTCAGATGTCAGATTGTGGAGCAAATAAAAGACGATCAGTCGTGACAAAGGTCGTTGGCATTCGAGACGTTGAAGCTTTTTCAATGCAATTGTACCAATTAACTTGAACGGACGAAAGTGAAACTCACAAAACCGGGCGGCATCGGCACTCGGCAGCGTTTTTTCTCGGTAGATTTACATATTTATTGGGGCACATTTTATGGAGGCAGCAGAAAAAAAACCTTCGCTTGTTTAATGGACAAAAAGGGTGGCTTCATGTATATTTATTTTGTCGCATCCTTTTTTACGTGCGAAAGGACGTGGCTGTGTATTTTTTCGGCACCGACGTGGCACATTTGGCGACGCACTTTGCATAAAAATATTGGATCGTAAACTCTATGCCGTTCCACGGAATCGGGACGCATGTGTCGCAAGAAAAATATTGAAATCATGCTGAAATAAGGTTTTATGAAGACAGATACGACGCGAAGATTGAGATATGAATGCTTTATGGAAAGGTGTTCGCTATTAATAATATTATTTGTGCACCTGCCGTATAAGAGACCGATGAAACTGAGAAAATATATAACCAACCAACTGAATTTAACGAGATTGTGGTGCGTATAAAATAGGCAAACTTTACCTACTTATGCAAATCGGTCCTTTGTACGTATGGTTCGAGGTAATACGAAGCAAACTGGTTTGAAGGAAATGGAATACCCGTGGAGGCACCTAAGGCAGGTTGCTCACGTAGGAACCCCTGCGTAAATTAATGCGGCTGCTTCATAAATTACCCACTCACATTAAGATCACTGCCTTAATCTGTAGCATCGCTTCATGAGACCAACTGTAGTCAGTCGTTAATGTATTTTGTTTTAGTATTTGTTATTAAAATTACTCGTATTTTATGATAGCCCGGGGAACGTATCGTTTTCATCACAAATTTATGCCTTACACTCCACGTGATATGGCTCGCTTTTTATTATTTTCAAACATGGGTGGGCCAAAACTTTGCAGAACGTTACTGGAGCACTTTATGTTTAACTGTTTATAAATATTTGTTTATGTTACTTCATTGCGAATTTAGAAATGACTCTTGCGTTTGTATCGTAATAAAATTATATCGTATCAAAGTAAGACGCCAGTAGAAATTTTTCCCATTTACAAGAAAACATACTTTTTTTATGTTTTCTGTAGAAATTCTAGTAAAAAACTATATTTATGGGGCTCGCTAGGAATGGCGAGCTAATACCAGTCGAGGGTGCGGCGAAGGTACACGTATCTCCCGGGCCCTGACTCATGGTACTAGAAGGAACGGTGGGGTTTAAGTCGGTAGGAGTCCGACATAACCCTCTGTTCTTCCCAGACGGAGGGTATCGATGAGGCTTTCCCCAATGAAAAAAAAAACAAAACTTACTTACATAGCTACATTTATAGATAAAAAGAAAAATTATTGTTTTTCAATTGAAGAAAGACGACAAAAACAAACCGCAACAGAAATTAGAGATCTGTCATCAACCATCTCCACAATAAAGAGCGACTAAGTAGCAATAGTTGATGGCCGAGCGCTAATCTGGTACATTTACACCGGCCATATACCCGCGACTCACAACGGACGTTGGCGCTCCAGGAATGCACCCAGTAAATCATCAGAAGAACACTAAACCAGTTCTTTAGTGCCCCGTGATCTTAGGGCTGGCAAGGACGACAGTTTCCTTAATATTATTTGATTACTGTTCCTCACTTTTGCTTTTGGACCCATCTGTTTTATACAACGACCATCTATAACAAACTGTAAGGTTAGTTAAAAGCACCAAATTGCAATTTTCTGCTGTATTCTTACTTGGGTGGTCAAATAAATCGCTTCAGTATAAGTAAATTTTGCTGTTTCTAGCAAAACTTAGGCCCTTTGTATACGGCACGGTTTATTTACGGTACGGTGTTAACCACGCCGTAGAAAAATTGTGAGACCTTGTATATGACACGGTTCAATGGTATACCTACGGCAATGTCGCCGTGCCGTAGTACCATTGTGCACAATGTACAAGTTTACATGTGAACTTGTATATGACACGGTTCAATGGTATACGGCGAAGTCGCCGTGCCGTAGTGCCACCGTGTCGTCAACAAACTTCAATAGTGATCCATACAACACTGACGCGCCTAAACACAGTAAATAAACCGTAGTTTATTCCGGCAAGAAAAACGTGTGTATACAAAGGGCATTAGGCTAGTTGGGAAAATGTTAAGCAGATGAAAATATCGTAGCATAAGTACTTCATCTACAACGCCACATGGCAACTACGCATCAAAGACCTGACGTCACAAATCCTGCATCGCGCAATCAGAGTTTACCGCGCGACTAGCATATATACAACATCCCGACATCAACCGTCGGGCGGTTTCCCACCAGACACAACACCCGTCTGGTCGGAGGATACTCCATTGTCAATAGGGGATGAGTGAACTTTACACCCTGTTCCTCATACCTCTATACATCCAACAAAATCTTTTCCTCAATCTAGAAGCATTTCTTTTTCAGTCGACAACTCATCTCCAAAAATAATGCTGGCTGAAAATCTAATTTTCCATTTCACCAACCCTAAAGTAGCATGAGTGGTGGTGTATACGACGATATTGTTAGTCGTAAACTTGTAATTTTGTTGTAACTAAATCCACAGGCCTATCTAACACGCCGTTTTATCTAAAATGCTTTTAAAGTGCTAAGATGTCTACTATCTATGACATTAGGGTACGTCGCGTGAGTGCCAGCGATAGGGTTGTCTAAATAAATATATTGTCGTGATTTGTACGCTGTATCTAGTGTCATAAAAGTGTCTAGTGATCGTCTGCTCGATTTATTGATGTTATGCTTTGTTACTGTCTACCGATGTTTTTTGTAGGTTAGATACGTACCGTTGCACGTTGGTTTTATTTTATTAATATGGTTGAATGTTAGCCCAAGTGACAAACTTACGTATCTAAACATACATAAAATATGAAGTAATAACACCTACCTACCTTAAGTTTATCGATATAATAAAATACGGATTAGTCTTGAGCTTGAAAATTATATTGCCCGTATCGTTATACCCAACTACGGCTAATCAATTTAAAAGACTACTCCAGAAGATTAAAAACTCCAAGAAAATTCCATGGTGTTCATTAATCAGTGGATTAGATACTCGGATTATTTACGAGCAAATCTAAAACGTACGGAATTTAATTTCATTAGGGGACTTTAGTGGCACCATGTTGTCACCCGCTGCGCCGGGGCAGGCATGCCGGCGGTATTTCACCCAGCTGTCAAGAGCCAACCAATCGCGAGCAAGCATCGGCCGCGCGTTCCAACTTTAAAAATGGTGGAGATAATTTCATTGTATATTATTTGTGACAGGTCGTTATTTTGAGTTTTTATCGGTTCGTGGGTTCAATATTTCTTGAAGATATCTTTGGTCGATACATTCGGTGCAAGATTTTGTTATTTTTTTTGTAGTTTTCTGCTTCCTACGTCTTAGGGTAGTGACAGCTAATACCTATATAGGTAGCTGGTGTTACAGAGTAGAGCCTTATTTCGTTTTTTCTACTGAGTCTGCTATGAAAAATTTTAATCAGGATATTCAGGGCTGAGTTTTCCAACGATGTTATCTTTATCCGAGGAATAATTTTTGACAGTTAACCAAGTTTTACCAAAGAAAAACTGTCAACCGTAAGTTATTTTTTTTTTCATGTACAAAATATACCTGACGTTGGTGCGTCAGTATTAAGGTATCGTCTTACTCTAAATTATGATAATGTGGATCTACCAAGGTAGATATTTATCTAATATCTATAGCACAGGACATAGCGCTACGATTTTTACGATCTGTTCTATTACATAGTTTAATTGGTAGAAAATTCTGTTCTTATTTGCTTACTTATAAGTAGGTATAGCTAGGTACAATCACGGTCACGGACATCCGAGTACTTTAAAAACAAACCAAGACCAATAAAAAAAACTTTGTTTAAATAAATTTCTCAGGCTGTGCTGCAATGATCACAGATGACTGATCACCTCTTTTTTTTTTTTTTATTATTTTCTAAAACAAGTTTAGCAAAAATCTGATGCTGCGATGCTATTGGTTGATGAGCGTAAGTAAGTGTTACTATAGCGGCCGAGCGCTGCAAGCAGGAATAGTCCTTACGGGGTCAGATGTCAATGACCGCGATAGTACTTTTATATTTATTCGGATAGTTAGTTAGTTAGTCGTTTAGTTTAAGTACCTTAAGTAGGTACCTACTAAATTATTAGGTGTAAACAGTTAGTTGTGTTATAATTGTATATAAGCATTTTAATGTTAATAATGTAAATTAATGTAGGTAGGTAGTCGCCTAGCCGGTTTTCCTCCGACATACCTTACTTACCTACACTTGTATAGTCATAACATCCATAAATCTACAAGTATGCATAGCTAGACATAAAGATTGCCGTTCTATATATTTTCTCCCGGGCAAAGTCAACTACTAAAAACTTCCATAAAACAACAATTTCAAACGGGCCATTTCGCCCGGGAAAAACAGCATCCCGCTCGGGGGGGTGGCGGAAAATGGGGGGAGGAAGAGGGAGGGTCCAAAGTGAAGCCTGGCTGGTTTATGTCCCGGAATTACGACTTAGACGTTTCAAACAATAACTTCCCCCCATAAATACGAGCCGATTCCTTCACGCGTCATAGCGCAGATTGTTTTTCTTTGTCCCGCCCCGAATTTCGGCATATAGAATTGGTATTTTTATTTTATTGTGAAAAATACTTCCTGGTTTGTACAGCCCAAAGCCTAAAGTCGAATACATTTTTAATTAAATAGGCCATCGTTCGTGGCACTAAATATTCCATAACCTGTATAGCGTTCGTGACGAGATTGGACCGCGTTCGCATTATTCCCGCGTCGCCAATACCAGCACGCGCTGGCCGATCTCAGGAATTTCCTATTTCCATTCGAGTGACCTCCGCCCTGCCGAGCCCGGCTCGCTCCTAATCTAGCAAACGTAATAAAACACCCCGTAATAAAAGCGCGCGTTTTCACGTACACCGTAAAAATATGATAACATTCACGTACGAGCCACCTACCTACCAAGTACCTACTTATACATAAAGCTGCGATTTTTAATAAAACTTTGTTCACACATTCCGACTTTGGAATAACGTTTTCGTTTGCACTAATTAGGCCATTTGAAACAAAGAATTTTGATTGTTGGGTTAATAAAAACTCTTATTTTTTTGTGGCCTACGTAATCCTACATGGCAGTTGTTATAGCAGTTATTGTATCGTAGTACAGCATACGTGCACTGTTTTTGTTCCCGAAATCAATATAAATATTTATATATTAGCATTTCCACACAACGTGGCAATGATACCAGCCTTTTGGGTACTTTTCCTGTTGACAGCGATGCGGACGAATTTTTTGATGGCCTTTGATCCTTTCCCCTCCCTTTTTATATACTTATCGGTAGTATTATTATTAATTAAAGACTATTAGCTTTTAAATTATGTTAATAGAAAGAAATACGCACAGGAAATAAAAACAGTAAAAAAGGAGCATTTAGAACTAACAAAAAATTCAACAACAAAAAACGAAAAAGACCTGTGCGAGGCCAAAAAGGCTCCTATCTCAGCATAATACTGCAATATTTAAAAAATAAATACCGCAGCGCTGGTATTCTGATACCCGCAGTAAATATTAGAATTGAATAAAAGGAATATTACCCATATAGATATTTAAAAATGAATAAGTTGAATATTGAAGCTGGATAAGACAACAAAGAAACACGATCATTGCTAGCAAGAAAAACATTCTGCAATCTTCCCTATCCAGCTTTGAGAATTGTTTAAGGACCTCCTCCTATGTTCACCATGAAATTCCAAGGCACTTTTACTGCCAATAGGTTACAGTAGTTGTTTCGACCTCAGCCACAGTCCGTGTGTGGCTCAGGGCAAGCCATAAACACAAGTTCGCATCTCCAGATAACTAATGGAATTGCGGATTATATTACCGCAACCATGCTTACGGTTAGACTTAGAATATGACCAGCAGGAGACATCTGACACCATCTAAACCGCACTTTTAGTGCGTCGTTAGTACCGGCTGCCTATATCAACCGGAGTGCAGGCACCTGAACCGAACGTAATTATAGTTTAAAGATCTTGCTGAGGAATTGTTTTATTTTGCCGCCTATACTCGTACCACCTCCAGAGCCTCAATCTGAGGAAAAAATTCTAGTTTAGTTTTTTTTTTTTTTTAATGGAAGTAGGTAAAGTAAATATTTCAAATAGGCATAAAAAGGGCACTTTTGAACGTCCAAATTTACAAAAAATAAATATTTTGATTCTATTTGCCCCTTCCAAAAGTTACGTATGGAGAAGAATGGAATAATGAAATGAAATGAAATGAAATAGTTTATTCTGTAACTAGGATATCGGAATCACATTTACACGTCATATAAAAAAATTATAAGCTAGATGGTGTCGACATTTCCTATCTGACTACCCTTGAGAAGAAATGGCGAAACAAACTCAGGGGACAAAGTCTCTTTTAAAGTCCAGACATAATCTTGGTCAGATCATATGAGGACCATGTAGATCCGTGTCTGAAATGATCTTCTGAGGAAAGAACCACACAATTTTGATAGAAACTCCACACTTACTCTTTTATACACAGTGATTTTTAATTCACTGTTAACTTTTCAAAGCTCATGATTATGAGCAACTTTCACTATGAGACCAACTCTAAAATATCGAAAAAAATATCAGCTGTTTCATATGTTTCATACAAAGATGCAATATTGACCCGATGAAAATGTATCAAACAGATGTACTTTTTTTACTATTTCGTAGTTGGTCCCATAGTGAAAGTTGTTTATAATCATGAGTACTATCACCTCCTGAAAGGTTAACAGTAAATTTAAAATCACCATGTATACCTACCTAACGCAGTGTGTCAAAAGCCTATGTAAAAAGTTTAGACACAATGTTTTTCTTTTGATACTGAAACAAATGCTCAAGTAAGGGTTGAGATTTTAACACCAGTGAATAGTAAATATCGCTATAGGTAAACATGGTCCTGCTTTCCATCGTCAGCAGGCGCCTAGACGCCCTTCCATAAAGGTGGATTAATACAGCCGAAAGCCCAACTTACTTAATAAATATAAAAGCCTTCTCCGCCCGCGATCGTAAACCGCCCATTGCGCTCCTCCAAGATTACTTATATCGCGACCAGGGAAATTAGACCTCCCGTTTTCATTATAGTCCCAAATAATGTCAGCTTTTGAGGAAGGCTAAGAGGTCTTTGTTAAGTGGTCTTGCCATTATCAGCTCTATGTAGATTGCGCGTCGCTTGCCCGCCTTGCTTTCTCCGAGATAAGGTTTTATGGACGAATGGAAGAAAGGATAATGTTCTTCTTTGATGTAGAATGGAATTGTAGGCCGCGTTCCGGTACCGCTGTAAAGATAGATAAAGTTTCAGCTTTATTTCGCTTAGACGTTTGCGTTTTGGTGTTTTCTTTGTCCTGATTTAGACGTGATATTTTAGGAGGTGGATAGATATTTAATTACATACTCGTTTTGCGTAGGTACTACTTACACAACTTCACGCAATAATTATAAACCAAAACCCATTATCTAGGTATCCTGATGTGTGTTTTTCAGGGCTATGGAATGGGACTGTGACGTAGTTTTCTCTTGCATTAGAAAATAATCTAGTTACCAATAATTTTAAAAGACACAATCCTAACTTCCTAACTAACTAATATTATAAATGCGAAATTAAGTTTATCTGTTTACTGTTACATTTTCACGCCTAAACCACTGAACCGATCATCCTGAAATTTTGAATATACGTTGTCAGCTGTACAGAAACGGACATAAGGTACCTTTCATCCCGAAAAAAGTACTTTTCCTTAGGAAAACAACAATAACGTTCTTATGATAATAGATGGCGCCACGTGTATTTTGCGAATCATGATTGAATTATATTATTCCAAGCAGAGTACAACCCGAATTTACTGTCAAATTCTAAACTAACGCTAGCGAAGCCGCGGGCTAAAGCTACACTGAAAGAAATATTTAGCCTAACTACGTCGGCTATTTCAGGAATAATTAAAGTTTGACAAGACTTTATGAAGTTAACTTGATTTAATAAAAGTGATTTGTCTATAAAATACAAAACAGCCTTTTGGTTTTGGTTACATGTTGCATAAAGTTATGTGGTCACTTTTTTGTGTCACATGTTGACGAAAGTTTGGTTATGTATAAGTAAATATTTTTTCAGTGTAGTAAGCTATACGTACTCGTAATTGCACAAGATTGTATAACAATTGAAACAAAAGACTACAATAAAAAATACCTAGGTACATAGATATACCGAAACCTCCTAACACCTTATAGTAGACATCCAGACATGATATCAACCAACCCACGTGCCCATGCGCTTATGACAAGGCTCTAATATAAAGTCGTAAAATTTGTGGAATTAACGCAACTGTGCGACCGATTAGCAGCCATGCTTTAATTGATCGCCAGCCTGTTATATATCACGTACAAATTAACAATAAATCGTGTAGGAGTCGCCTTTTGATGGAACATGTTTTATCACACCTCTTGTGTAGTTTTACTAATGAAGATTTGGATAGCTTGTAAAATGGAAAATTGGGTTTAGGGAGATTTCGAAAGAAAGCGTAAAACAGAAGTGGAGAAGATCTCCCGGCACTGAAAAAAATGCACTCCAATCAAGTGACTTTTTAGCTTGATTGAAGATATCTTGTTTAGATTAATCAAAATCTTAGTTAAGTTGATCATCACGACATGATTGCAGCAAAACTAGTTCAAATGATTGAACGCTCAAACAAGTTTCTCGATTACCCATAACATGACATCATTGTAGAACAGTTAAAAAAGAGACAAGTAGTTTTTTTTTTAACTGTAACAAAGTAAGTTAGTTGTGTCAATCAAGCATTTTGATTAATTCAATAAAGATCATTGAAACTTTAATCTAATAATCTTGTTTGGAGCAACTATGTTTTGACTTGATTGCTGCAAATAGGTTTTGTGATAACTCCAATCAAGATCCCGTTTCAAATCTGAATCAAATAAAAGTAGTAGCTATGATCATTGTGCTTGATAGGCTCAGATGCAAACAATTTACTTAGTCAATCTAAACTGCAACATCTTGATTGTGGCAACTACTTCTTTTTATATTTTTTTTGGATTTATATTTTTTCTGAGATACGAAAATCTACACTAATATTATAAAGAGGAAAGATTTGTACCTATTTTTGTATGTTTGTATGTTTGTAATGAATAGGCTCAAAAAGTACTGGGCCGATTTAAAAAATTCTTTCACCAATAGAATGCTACATTCTTCCAATTTGACATAGGCTACATTTCATTTTGAAAAAAATTAGGGATCCTTGGTAAAATTTGAACAATGTAACCGAAGGTGTAGAAAAATGAGTCTTAAAATGATAATTGTCTACCCCGTGCGAAGCCGGGACGGGCTGCTAGTTAAGTATAAAACTTTAAGCATGTCCACCACAGTTACATAAGTCTCGCGCGGTCTGGCTAAACTTACCTAACTATGATTAAAGCTGTTAAGGGGGAAGCGTCAGGGTGCCCGCAAAATTCAAATTTTCTGACGTTTTTTGCAATTTGCAGAGCAGTATAAGGTTGTATGTTGTTCCAAATATGATTCGCGACCGTAACAAATATCCATACTAATAATATAAATGTGAAAGTATCTCTGTCTGTCTGTCTGTTACGTTTTCACGCCTAAACCGCTGAACCGATCGTCATGAAATTTGGGACATAGGCTACTTTTTTACGCGATAACCGACATCCACGCGGGCGGAGCTGCGGGCAAAACTAGTGTACACATATTTACATAATTATAATAATCATTAGAATCTATACTAATATATAAAGCTGAAGAGTTTGTTTGTTTGTTTGTTTGTTTGTTTGAACGCGCTAATCTCAGGAACTACTGGTTGGAATTGAAAAATTCTTTTTGTGTTGGATAGTCCATTTATTGAGGAATGTTATAGGCTATATAACATCACGCTACGACCAATAGGAGCGGAGCATAAATGAAAAATGTTGCAAAAACGGGAAAAAATATTACTTTTTGAGAGCTTCCGTTGCGTGCGCTGCGTAAACGGTTTAAGTTACGCAAATATCATGTATGATGGAATTGTTCCTCTTTAAATGTTATAAAAAAAAGTCCGCGACAGCATATGTCTATCTTTTAAGATTAACTCGCTATAACCTTTTTTATGGTAATCAAATTTGTTCGAAATTAATGCATTATTTGCGAAGGAGTTTTCATAAACATGGTATTAATCCTTATCCAAATAAATACGTTATTCATCACAAGTATTTAATTTTGAACAAAGTTGCCCTTACATCATTTAATTTCAATGAATATCTTAGGAGATATAACTGTTTTATAATAACTCCGCAGCAAAATAATGATCAACTCTGCGAGGTAGTCTATTCTAAAGTTGAAGAGTTAGTTTTTAGGGTTCCGTACCCAAAGGGTAAAATGGGACCCTATTACTAAAACTCCGCTGTCCGTCTGTCTGTCTGTCTGTCTGTCTGTCTGTCTGTCCGTCTGTCACCAGGCTGTATCTCATGAACCGTGATAGTTAGACAGTTGAAATTTTCACAGATGATGTATTTATGTTGCCGCTATAACAACAAATACTAAAAAACAGAAAAAAAAAATATATTTAAGGGGGCTCCCATACAACGGACATGATTTTTTTTGCCGTTTTTTTTGCCCCGCCCGCGTGGATGTCGGTTATCGCGTAAAAAAGTAGCCTATGTCCTTCTCTATATCCCAGGCGGTCTATCGGCGGTATCTCAGCGGTTTAGGCGTGAAAACGTTACATACAGACAGACAGACAGACAGAGTTACTTTCACATTTATAATATTAGTAAGGATTTGTATGGATGGTACGAAACCCTTCGTGCGCGAGTCCGACTCGCACTTGGCCGGTTTTTTGTTTTTTGAACGCGCTAATCTCTGGAACTGCGAGTTGGATTTGAAAAAATCTTTTTGCATTTTACAGCCCAATTCTTGAGGAAGAATAACATTCCTATTAACTAGGACACAATTTTTTTTAAATGAAAGTTTATGCGAAAATGAAGTAAAATCACGGGCAGGCAATGTGTTGCGACGGGGTGGGTCGGGGGAACAAGAAATTTAACGCGGACGAAGTCGCGGGCAGAAGCTAGTCAGTAATACAACTCCTTAAGGTCGTATAATCTGATTGAATGACTATTTCATGAAATCATGACTTTTAGGATTATACTAAACATTGGAGTTGTATTACTGATTCTAATGATTATAATTCTGCAAATACCTACATATTTGTTACAGTCGCGTATCATACTTTAATCCACATAGACGCAAACAAAATTCGAATTTCGCGGGCTACCTTAGCGCTCCCCCTTAAAGTCATCGTTCCGACACAAAGAAAAAAAATCACCAACATTAAATGGAGAACTGAAAATTGCTGGTGCCAGTGTGCTTAATTGGCGTCAGATCGAAAATTAAGAAGCGCAATTTATCAAAATAATTGCCACGAAAAAAATCGTCTACTACTCAGCTTCGAATTAAAAGGGTTTCCATGTACAAAACGAAACCAAATTAATATTCTCCTCTTACAAATCTCGTGTATCTGAGCCAATAAAATTTATTTTTCAGTGCACTTATGTATGGGCGGTAAGGCTTGGCGCACACCGTACAAAGTTGCGAGTAATTTATTGCTGGCTGGTTTATGGGCCCTGGGCTAAGTTCGCACATGCACCGCGCCGACGCAACTTGTATAGAAGTCATAAATATCCGCTAACCCCTTCCATGAGGTCAGGTACGTATCTACATGCGTAAAATACGAGCTGTTTCGCTTTTACCGACTAGTTCAGATTATTTTTGACGTTGTGTTTTTGGCTTTATAAATAAACTAGCAGCCCGTCCCGGCTTCGCACGGGGTAGACAATTATCATTTTAAGACTCATTTTTCTACACCTTCGGTTACATTGTTCAAATTTTACCAAGATCCCTAATTTTTTTCAAAATGAAATGTAGCCTATTTCAAATTGGAAGAAATAGCATTCTATTGGTGAAAGATTTTTTAAATCAGCCCAGTACTTTTTGAGCCTATTCATTACAAACATACAAACATACAAAAATAGGTACAAATCTTTCCTCTTTATAATATTATTACTAGCAGCCCGTCCCGGCTTCGCACGGGGTAGACAATACGAAAGACATTTTAAGACTCATTTTTCTACACCTTCGGTTACATTGTTCAAATTTTACCAAGGATCCCTAATTTTTTTCTAAATGAAATGTAGCCTATGTCAAATTGGAAGAATGTAGCATTCTATTGGTGAAAGAATTTTTTAAATCGGCCCAGTACTTTTTGAGCCTATTCATTACAAACATACAAACATACAAAAATAGGTACAAATCTTTCCTCTTTATAATATTAGTGTAGATAGTGTAGATAAATATAAATAAATATAAATATAAATAAATATAATAATAATAATATAATATTAGTGTAGATATGTTTGTAAATATGTGAGCACCATGCATATACCGTAATTAATTTGTCTGTCATTACTTCACTTTTCATTATTTTTACCTATTGTGGTATAGTAATTTTATTCTAGGTAAGTGCATTATCTTCACATATAATTAATAATTACTGTATACAAATATTGTTAACATTTTAAAAGAGTAGGTAAGTATGGAGTTTCTTGCCCATTCTTCTCCATACTAACTTTTGGAAGGGGCAACTAGAATCAATTAATTAATTATTTTTGTAATTTTTTACGTTCAAAAGTGCCTTTTATGTGCCTAGTTGAAATAAATGATTTTACTTTGACTTTAACTTTGAAAATAAATCGCAACGCAATCGCAATCGATCAATAAATTTTTAATGATAATGTAAGAAAATATTTATTTATTTATATATATATATATATATATATTCTTTATTATACACCAGATTACACATTACAAAAATAAAATCTTATACACAACAAAATATACAATAGGCGGCCTTATCGCATACTGCGATCTCTTCCAGGCAACCTTGGCATGGACAGTGATTTTCTTGACATAAAATGGGGTTGACATTGGTGCAAAAAAAAGTATAAAAGTAGGTACAATATACTATAAAAGATACACAGTTATATGCTATATAATAAATACATACATATAAAATATACCTAGATAAAAAAGCTTGTGTTACGATTAAACAAGTAATATTCTTTTCATTTTCTGTGTCACTTTTCTTTTCATTTGATCACCACAAACAGTAAATTATGAAACACTATCTATTCACAAACATCAAAATTTATTATGCAACGATTATTTCAATTAATAAAACGCTTTACGCCTACTTAAAGCAACTTAGTAGTAGTAGAGAAATCACCATAAAAATAACACTTAATTTCAGCTCGCAATTACGACGCCGTTAAAGGGCGGCTGCCTGTGGCCCGACATAGCCATTACATTACCTCCACACTTACCATACTCACATACTAACTAGCCTATACGTTCTACACTTAGAAGCCGACGGGCTCGTAAAAATAAAGAATAGGCGCATTTACACGCGCAAAAAATAAAACGTTCTCCTGGCGGCCTGTAAAGCGACCAGTCATTTCTTCGTACGCCGACACCAACTTATTCTTAAAACACTTTTACTTAGAAAATTAGATCTGCGGTCGCTTTCACGTTAGAAGTTACCGGTTTATGTTAGAGACAGTTAATTAAGTTTTATATAACAAACTAATCATTCGTTTAGATTGTACGACATTAAAATTGAAATGTACTTAGTTTACAACCGGTGTTTATTCTTTATGATTGTGTCATGTTAACGTATGTTTTACATAGATCTGAATGTAATTATACCTAAAGCTCGGTTATCTTCTCTGCTAACTGTTGTCGTTAAACTAAAGTCTTGATTAAATAGAGAGTTCGCCGTCGGCATGTTTTCTTTATCCGTTTGATATAACTATTGACTAATGTGAATACAGTTTTACACTTTTCTTTATGTACCTATTGGTACTCGTAGTTGGTTATTTCTTCAGGTTTCGAATTAGTATTGGATATTTGTCAACATTTTCTTTCCAAGAACAGTTTTTGCAATTTTGTACAAAAACACCAAAAGTTTTTTCTATTAGAAAAACACTGAAATGTTCAGAATATCGTTTTATTTTAAGATGTGAGATACCTAAGCAAATAAACCCAATTTCGTGAAATTGTTGGTCACAGGAAATTTCGGTATTCTCGAAGGGAAATAAACTATTTAGGCAGACTTTGACCCCTCGTACATTATATAAATAAATCTCACATAGTCAAATAGACTGAGTAAACAAGCCCGCATAAGTTTTATAGGCAAAGTTCATAGTTAAGATAATAGCCACCTAGTTCCCCAGCTTAATCTCCAGTAATTAAACGCACGTGTCACTTTATTAATGATTAATTAATCTAAACATTAATTAATTAAAGCAGACATACCTTCCTGAGACCCTACTCGACGTGGGGGGGCAGTTCCCCTTTGCATGCATAATAGGACCATGTGTCTATATGTTTTTAATGTTAAGGGTCATGTGGACAGAATTTCTAAGACGTTGACATTTAACAATTTTTTTTTTTTTTTACAGATGCAGTTTCCGGTCATCGTCACATGTGACTTGTCTTTTCGCGGCTTAGCTCAGAGACCTTAAAGGAAGCTGTAATTTGGCATAGGTATACATATTAATCACGCCGACAAAGTGGTAAAATAAAATCAAATCTAGGGTAGGTAATAATAATAATAATAACCCCACCGCCGTATCTCTACGTTGACGTCGTGGTGGGGCTTGCGCGCTCCGAACTCTAGGTCTGTGCCAGTAGAGTTTACTTTGCCGGAACATGTCTAGGGTGAGGAGCCAGACCAAGAGAGATACAGAAACCCGCAGGGCAGCATGTGGCGAGCTGTTGGGCAGTTGCGACCCCACGGACCCTATCTCCCGGGAGAAGTCATGTTCCTCATCTCTGGCTTGCCTTTATTGGCCGACTGGAGTGAACACTGACGAGGAACTGAGCTCCCACCTCATTCTTGCCTTTATTGGCCGGCTTGAGTGGAGATTCGCAAGAGCAAACGTGCTCGGAGGAAGGAAGTATTCCAGTAAGTGCTTGTAGGGATCTTGACCATCTTCCGGGCTCTGGGATTGTTCTGAGAGCCGTGGAATACCTCTCCACTCCTCGAGCACCTCAGGATATGTTGCCCCCTTGTCGCTACGTCACTATGTGCTAGCGACCGTTTCCGGGGGCCCATTAATGAGAGTGCAAGTCACCCCCTGCCATTTTATCCGTGTACAATAAAACATTGATCAGGCAGGGGCCATAGTCCCTCCATAGTTTTAGGTAACCAGTCCATTTTAACCACCCAAACCCATAGTCCAATATCTTTGTTTCCATATCCTACAATAGTCCTACACCAGCCGGGGGTTGTCCTTGGGTGCACTTGCATAGTGCGTACAGGGATAATCGTCGGTTGGTGCCTCACTCCATTTAAAATAGTCTAAGGGGCCTCTGCGAGTTGGTTTCGGCCCCTCGTACGCCTTCCAAAGGTCCGGGACCCCAGGGTCCCGAGATATATAAACGATATATAAACATAATAATAATAATTCTTTATTGGCATAAAAAATGTGTACAAACAAAGTGAAAGCCCTGACTCCTGCGCTAGGTAAAACACCTGTGTTACAGGAGCCAGTGTCTTCTCCCAATCAGTAGGTTCTGGATTTTATGCAATAAACATACATCGCTTGAATTTACTTTAAGACAAACAAACAAAAATTCATACTTAATTAAAATAGCAAAATAGTAGAATTTCATTAAAGTATTACATTCAGTATACAGTCAGTATACACAATTAGCTGACCCCCCCTTGCATAAATGGTTGAGAGGTTTTTACTAACAACTCGTACGATTTTAATTTTTTTTTTTAGTTTTGGGTAGATTTCGTATTATAGGTATTTAAATTAAATTAAGAATTATAAAATTCTAACGATCCGTATTCAAAAAAATCTCAACCAATTATGTAAGGAGGGGTCAGCTAATTGTGTATAGTGACTGTAACAGTTAAGTGGGAATGATTTTTTTTTCTCGTGTATCCCATAGTGTGGGGTATCGTTAGATAGGCCGTTTAAAAATATTGTAAGCTTGTGAAAGCCATTTTTTGATTCAGGGATCCGATGGCATAGTATTAAGCTTTAAAGTGCAAATTTTTGTTACAGTCATGTGTCCCCCCCTGCCAGCTAAAAGGTACTTGGATATGTGAAAAAAATCATAGCAGTATTATAAATAACGAAGTTAAAAGGAAAACTAGCACAGTTACGAGGCTTTACAAGTTACCGAGTAATAGTCAACCAACTTACATTTAAAGTTGAAAAACATGTTCTCCCACACACTGTATGTAAGAACATGTTTTTAAACTACAATGTTAAGTTTGTTCTTGGGATAGATTCATACCAACTACGGAACCCTTCATTGTGCGTGGTCTGACACGAACTTGGCCGGTTTTTTTGGCTAAGGCATTCCAATAGACTGACTTCCATATCAATCAGAAGCTGCCATTCCTGCCCACTGTTTTGTTTATTATTATTAGCTAGTTGTCTTTTCTTTCACTAATAGATTTGCGATATATACCTATTATTATGCAGAAATACCTAAGATTTTTGAAATTGAATATAACAATATTTATGTCTACAAAATAATAATGTAAATAGTTACTTATATTCTACGGTTATTTGTTTCTGTGTTCTCATAAGCAAACTCAAATCACTTTATAATTATCGATTTATTACCTATATACTTCCTGTATAAAAAGTTTTATAACGAATCGATTGAGTTGTAATTCGAATACCTATAATTAATTAAAATAATGTGTGTTGTATATTATAATTAGATATCATTACATAACAGAAGAGTTATAAAAGAGTTTGAAATTCAATTTAAATTTTTATTAGATATAATTATTCAAAGTTAATGATTTAACACTAACTATTTAAATTAGGTATACTCCATTTATAATAATATTAGACAAATAACTGTTCTCACCCTTTCGTTATTTCGATGTAAACGTTTAATAAACTCCGTTATTTCACGATAAATACAAAGCACTGTAATCTATTTACCATTTACATTAAAAAAATAACTCTAAAGTGCAGTAATTTCAACAATATTACACAATAACTGTCGTTATTTAGCCGTTATTTGTCTAATGCAATATTTTTATTTAAATAAATAATAAGTTTTATAACGAATTGATTGAATTGTAATTCAAATACCTATCATTAATTCAAATAATATTTGTTGTGTATTATAATTAGATATCGTTACCGGCGGCATAACAGAAGAGTCATGAAGGAGTTTGAAATTCAATTTAAATTAGTATCAGATATAATTATTCAAAGTTAATGATTTAACACTAAAATGAAGGTACTATTTAAATTATATAGGTTGGTATGCTACATTTTTTATTCAAATAAATAATACTTATGTCTTTGGCTCCCCTTACTAAATATTTATGAGAGGGAATGGATGTTGTATCTGCACTGCATGTCAAATAGAAGACTGCATCTGAGGAAATTGATTAAAAACGTGCCTAAGCATTTTAATACAAGCAAATACGTTCGGGAACTCCCTCCTTATTTAGTGCCTTATTCCGGAAATAAATGACGATCGCATGATTTCACGACTTTCATCGGTTTTGGGGACCTACCTACCTACTACTAATATGTTTAACAGGAGAGAGTGAAACACCTATGCGTTTAATTTCGAGTTAGAATTGGCAAGTACTTTTAGGTTCGTTTTTATTACTCTTTTTTATGTGAGCAGGTACATAAGTAAATTAAAATCTGTTTTATTGAACTCCACAAAATATTTGGAATGATGTCCCTAATCTATTCAAAGTGAGAGTGAACAGGCTTCTTCTGGGTAAGCTCACTCCATCGTAGACTTTGTCTCTGTCATCCAGACCTAAAGTCAAGAGCAAACTCATAATAGAATAAAAGAAATAAAAAATAAAATTTGCTATAAATAATTCATGTTTTGATTTTTAATTGTATTTTAGGAACTTACATAGTCTTTTCTTATTTTAAACTAAAAATTAATATTAATTCAAGTACCTACCTACCTACTAGCTATACCCAAAGTCTCAAATTCAGATAATTTATGTAAACAAAGGGGATAACATAACAAAAAAATATCTTCGTAATGTAATTCACATAAAATGGCGAAAAAAAGAGGTTTCATTTTCTTTTAAGTACTGATTTTAAGAAATAATAATTAAAAAATAATCATACCGAAATTATTTTTATATCGGTTTTAAACAAAGTTATTAAAAAAAGGAGATTTTCTGGTATACATTATTCTTACCAGAAGAATGCAGGAGATACAAACATTACTTTTTTTTTTTAGATCTTCAACAACACTAATATTACATATCTCATTATAGATTCATATTGTAAGTAGCTTTAGCCACATTTTGGATGAAAACGGCTGTAAATTGTTTCGAGTGGAAATCGATTTTGGCAGGCCTACGTCAAAAACAGCACTGGACTTAAAAGGGCTGATTATGACGATCATATGGCCGTGTCTTCGACATACTACACAAAACATTGGTTGGCAGCGGTATTTTATTTGCATATTTATTTAATTAATTCACTTTAATTTTAGCGATGACTATTTACAAAAAAAGAAATATGATAAAATGTTTTGCACCCCTGTCCTATCATTTTGACACTGACATTTCTTGACATTACTTTGTTTACATAAATTATCTGAATTAGAGACTTTGGGTATAGTTACCTTCTTTCGGCATATTTTTTCAGGTCTCAACATTTTTTTTTTTTTTTTCAACAATGTCATGCCCAATATCCACTCACGTAGCAACGGTTCCTGGACATTGGCAAGGATAGTCGCTACATGATCTATACCCAAAGTCTCAAATTCAGATAATTTATGTAAACAAAGGGGATAACATATCAATAAAATATCTTCGTAATGGTAATTCACATAAAATGGCGAAAAAAAAGGTTCCATTTTCTTTAAGTACTGAATTTATGAAATAATGATTTAAAAATAATCATACCGTAATTATTTTTGTAAATTTTCGGTTTTAAACAAAGTTATTCAAAACAGGAGATTTTCTGGTATAAAATATTTTATGATACTGGTAACAATGCAGGAGATCCAAACATTTTCACATTTTTTATATCGTCAACAACACTTATATTACAACTCTCATTCATAGATACATATTGTATGTAGCATATCTAGCCACATTTTGAATGACAACGGCTGTAAACTGTTTCGAGTGGAAATTGATTTTGGAAGGCCTACGTCTAGGTGGACCTAAAAGGGCTGATTATGACGATTATAGGCCGTGTCTCCGACACACTACTTATAGCATTGTTTAGCAACGGTATTTTGTTTGCGTAGTACTTATAATTAATTCGCTTTAATTTTATAGATGATTATTTACATAAAAATAATAATGATAAAATATTTTGCACCACTGTCCTGTCATTTTTACAGTGACATTTCTTGACATTACCTTGTTTACATAAATTATCTGAATTAGAGACTTTGGGTATAGTTACCTTCTTTCGGCATATTTTTTCAGGTTTCAACATATTTTTTTCAACAATTTCATGCCTAATATCCACTCACGTAGCAACGGTTCCTGGACATTGGCAGGGATAGTCGCTACATGATCTACAAGGTTTTCATTTAATTGCTAAAGATTGAGCTGTACTTTACCACATTATTCTTACCTACGTACCTATATGTACCCACCTATGTTAGAAACAATGAATCGATAATATTATTTGATTATTCTTTAAAGTTCGCGAGCATATTCTTAAGAAACTGACAGTATTATCACAATGGGGATGCGTCATCCTTTTGTTTGTCTTATTATTTTTTTTTTTTTTTTGTATATTCGTGTATTCATTTGTTCTTTGATTTAAATATAAGAACAAATTATATTTATAGTGTTAAATAGGTATATGTATATCATTATATTAAAACTAGCTGCTCCCAGCGGTTTCATTCTCATAAGTTTCGAGTTTCGATTCCGTGGTTTATAGGCAAAATTTTGCTACTTTGAGTTACATTATTGCAATTTTCTTAAGGATCTCTAATTTTTCTGAAAATAAATTATACCCTATGTTACTTGCTGATAATTTAGCTTTCTATTGGTGAAAAACTTGTTAAAATCGGTCCAGAATTTTCGGAGTTTATTCGATACAAACAAACAAAAAAAATCTTTCCTCTTTATAATATTATTAGTATAAATAGATAAATATTTATTCAACAATTTTTATATAGCTTATAAGTATGCCCTGGCTGGAGGCCTTAAATTTCTATTAGGAGCTTAAGGCACCACAGGATAGTCCGGTTAAAGAGTCTCTACCCCTCGTGGTTACACTCTGCGAAGCCATTAAAAAAAAAAAACAACAATATTCGTTATTGCACCTACCACTATATCTATCTCTGCATCACCCAAAGGTTGACTGGCATTAAGTCTCATTTGTGTGCTTAAAGTATTCAATAATTAAATTAATAGTAGGAAGGGCCTTAAGAGGGCGTACAACGGTCCACTAGCGCCACTCCTTTAAAAAAATATTATCTCGTGACTGAGAAAGAATTATGAAAAACGGCTCAATAAGGAACCTCGGCATGTGTGTTTAGAATTTTCTAATACACCTTTTATAACCCGATTGTGACGTGTTGACCGATAGATTCAACCAAATCATGTTATTGTGCTCGAGATTTTGTGAAAGACATTGTATATGAATAACTGCATACCTATCGCATTTATTAATTTTTCTGTTATTACTTCACTTTTCATTCTTTTTACCAATTGTGGTAAGTAATTTTGATGATATTTTTTATATTTTTAATTTTTTTATTCTAGGTACATAGTCTTCACCTATAAATATTGATTAATGTATACAAACTATTGTTAACATTTTAAAAGAGTAAGTATGGAGTTTCTTGCCCATTCTTCTCCATACATAACTACATTTTGGAAGGCGCAACTAGAATCAATTAACTATTCATGTAATTTTTTGACGTTCAAAAGTGCATCTTCGTGCCTATTTGAAATAAATTATTTGACTTTGACTTTTGACTTTGCATGTCCTAATAATTTGTAACGGAAATGTTTTTTTTTTTTTTTTTACTTATGTTGTATGTACTACCTATCAAGACGGAATTGTAATTTATAATGTATTAGAAATTAATTAGTTACTGTTACTGGTGCATAACCCCTGTAATTAATAATAAATAAATAAATAACGTTTAATATTGAGACACGAAGCAACAAAATTCGGTCTAAAGAAAAGCGGCCACATCCCTCTAGATTGAATTTTGTTCACACACTTATCACACTTACCAAGGTTCCTTACCGAGCCGTTTTCAGGGTTCCGTAGTCAACAAGGACCCCTTATAGTTTCGCCATGTCCGTCCGGTTGTATCTAGTACTAAGAGTCTCTGAGCAAGCTGGAGATAGCTCCAGCTTGCTCAGAGACTCTTAGTACTAGATAGCTATAATTTGGCATGGATATATACATATTAATCACGCCGACAAAGTGGTAAAATAAAATCATGAAAAAAATAGTTATTTTGGGTACTCCTGTACATGTAAAGTGGAAATGTCTACCCTATGGTGTGGGGTATTGTTGGATGGGACTTTCTAAAATATTGCGCGTTTGTGTAAACAATTTTTCGATTAAGGGATCCGTTTCTAAAATATTAGGCTTTAAAATGCTAATTTTTGTTAGAGTTAAAAGTCCCCCCCCCTGCTAGCTAAATGGTTGTAGTTGGATATGTAAAAAATCACAGTGGTAGTATATATATAACGAAGTTAAAAGGAAAACTATCACAGCCAAGTAGGCGTCACAAGTTACTGAGTAATAGTCAACCAACTTACATTTACAGTTGAAAAACATGTTCTCCCATACATTCCGTATGGAAGAACATGTTTTTCAACTATGATGTTAAGTTTGTTCTTGGGATAAATTCATACCAACTACGGAACCCTTCATTGTGCGTGGTCCGACACGCACTTGGCCGGTTTTTCATAATTCCTTCTCAGTCACGAGATACATTTTGTTTAAAGGAGTGGCGCTAGTGGACCGGTGTATGCCCTCTTAAATGTCACCCAGAAAGCTTTGGCACAATCAAATTCCAACTTACATAGGCCAACCTAAATATACCCAGATACATAGTTACCTATAGAAGTAATTTAATCCATTTTGATATGTACCTCGCAAGTTTCCTCAAGCAGGGGGATGCACCCTCTAATGCGATCAAATAACGAAAAGTAACGGTCTCGATAACGAGGGCAATAAACTTTGTGTCAAGTCGACTGGCTGGCTGTTTTCACTTGACTGAGTTCAGTGGGGACTGAGCTGACTCAAATCTCACGTCATTACTGGAAATGATAGATCATTTGAGATTTTATTGAATTGCGTGTGGAGAAGCTAGGATAGAACAGATTTCTTCAACTTCGCCTACATCTTCGCCTACTTAGGCGAAGATTCGACATGGGTAGCTACTTAAATCGCATTTTTGCTTAGGTAATTAAGTATTTACTACTATTTCATTAAATATTAAAACCACAAGTACAAGTAAGTACATAAAAAAGGAAGGAAAAGAACTATAGAGCATCAAAAAATTCGTCCGCATCGCTGTAGTCGACAGCGATGCGGCTATTATTATTATTTTAAGAGTTAGCTTTTAAATTATGTAAATGAAAATAAATGACATCTACTCATAAAAAAAACAACATTCACTACAACACACATGCAATAGAAACTTAAAAAAAAAAATACAGGAAAATATCCTAACTATTATGTAAACTAAAATATGGTGTCGAAAAATTCCTCCGTATCGCTGTCTACTGGTAAGGGCGGCCGTACATGGACTGCTCGAGCAGTTAGCGGCTGAGCGACGTACACGGACCGCTCGAGCGGTCGGCGTGACCGCTCGAGCGGCTGGCGTGACTGCTCGAGCGGTCGGTTGTTGACTGCTCGAGCTGTCGCTACCAACCGCTCGAGCAGTTGATTTTCTACCACAGTCGAGTCATGGATTCTGACGAGGAAGCACTGCTTTTGCTGCTTCTGCTCAAGCGGAGACAGCGGCGGCGACGTCAAAAGAGAAAATTTTGGGTTCATCCAATTTTGGAATTCAAAGATCAGTCGACAAATGAGATGAGACAGACAGACGCCGCGAGGCCACAAGGGACGGGGGGGAGGTCGGAGAGCTGTCGACTGCTCTAACGCAGTCAACGGCTCGAGCAGTCGGTGTATGCCTCGCGACCGCTCGCGAGCTGTTGACGGCACGATGGAATTTCGTCATGCAGGTGACGGCTTGAAGCGGTCGCGACTGCTCGAGTAGTCGTTTGTACGGCAGCGAATGAATGACTGTTCACCGCGCGGTCGCGGCTTTAAGCAGTCGGTCTCAACTGCTTAAAGCAGTCCATGTACGGCCGCCCTAAGTGTTCATATACACGAGCGGCACGTTGCCAACGGCAGAGGCAATTACTGCAGCTGCAGACGCGTCAACGACAGCCGCCGATGCGTCGACGACAACCGCCGACGCGTCCAACTGCAGCCGTCAACAGTCGGCGGCTGCCGTCAACAAAGTGCCGCTCGTGTATTTGAGCATTTATGTGTCCAAAACACTGGCGGCATTGCCACGTTATATGGCAATGGTTAACCTCTGGCCAAGGTAAAAGCCTGCACGTAAAAGGTCACGGAAAGCATCAAGTTAGTTAAGTAGAATAAAGACTCAGTTGCCTGGAAGAGATCGCAGTAAGCGATAAGGCCGCCCATTGTATATTTTGGTGTGTATTTGTAATATGTAATCTGATGTACCTACAATGAAGTATAATTATATAAATATAAAAAATAAATAAATAATATTAATAATAAAATATTCAAACTTGAATTTAAGTGATGAATTACCTTTATTGCAGTCGACTGGCTGGCTAATTTCACTTGACTGAGTTCTTTGGTGACTGTGCTGACTTAATACTCACGTTATTACTGGAAATTAAAAACACCTATATTACGTTGTTGCGACTTTAAGACCTCTTATGTGTCACTTTTGGCAAAATCACTTTTTTACGCCAGTCTTTTTCACATTTTGAAGCTCTATCGAATGCAAAAACTGTAATTTGTGTACGACGATTTAATCGTCATTTTTTTACCAATTACAAGATTTATCAATGTGCATCCTAATAAAATGTTTGTGCTTAAAATATAGATTTTCTCAGAATTTTACACATAAGAGATCTTAAAGTCGCAACGCCGATTAGGAGTTTTACTGAGCGGTTTGTCGAAAAGTGCTGAGATGGCACTTTACTATGAAACAGATATTGCGAGTATATATATATTTATATTTTCTAGAGGTGTAGCAAATTTTCTTGATAATCATCACGTTTTCAGTTTCCTCGACATTGCAACCAATATGTCTCTCTAATATAATAAAGTATTTGTAATTTTTTTATTATTGTAGTAAGGTACTACTAGATGAAGTTCCTTATCATGCTATGTCATTCGAAAGAGTCTGATCAATTAAAATTTTCAGAAAATCTCAACTAATTACTTTTGCTAAGTAATTAACCTTCTCTTTCTAGTCACGGATCTTTTTTGCTGCACTGAAAAAAATGCACTCCAATCAATTGACGTTTTAGCTTGATTGATGATATCTTGTTTAGATTAATCAAAATCTTAGTTAAGTTGATCATCACGACATGATTGCAGCAATACTAGTTCAAATGATTGAACGCTCAAACAAGTTTCTCGATTACCCTTAACATGACATCATTGTAGAAGAGTTAAAAAAGAGAGAAGTTAAAAAAAAAATAACTGTAACAAAGTAAGTTAGTTGTGTCAATCAAGCATTTTGATTACTTCAATAAAGATCATTGAAACTTTAATCTAATAATCTTGGTTGGAGCAACTACGTTTTGACTTGATTGCTGCAAATAGGTTTTGTGATAACTCCAATCAAGATCCCGTTTGAAATCTCAATCAAATAAAAGTAGTAGCTGTGATCATTGTGCTTGATAGGCTCAGATACAAAGAAGTTACTTAGTCAATCTAAACAAAATCTTGATTGTGGCAAATACTTTTTTTTTTTTTTCAGAAAGAGATCAATTAAAATTTTCAGACAATCTCAACTAAGTACTTTTGCTAAGTAATTAACCTTCTCTTTGTGGAGTCACGGATCTTTTTTGCTGAGTGAAAGAACGAACCGTTAGGACCTTTTTGGTATATACAACTCATCCCTGACCACAACGTGGGTTGAGTCCTTTCTGCTTAACTACGTCCATATATCTTTATAATATACTGCTAAACGTTACATAAGAACGTAGGTATGTTCTGCGCACAATTATTAAGTGAATTTCGTTATGGTCTTAAGTCACTACTATACCCAAAGTCTCAAATCAGATCATTTATGTTAACAAAGGGGATAACATATCAAAAAAGTGTCTTCGTAATGGTAATCCACATAAAATGGCGAAAAAAAAGATCCATTTTCTTTTAAGTACTCAATTTAAGAAATAATAATTAAAAAATTATCATACCGTAATTATTTTTATAGTTTTTCGGTTTTAAACAAAGTTATTAAAAAAAGAGATTTTCTGGTATAAAATATTTTATGATACTGGTAACAATGCAGGAGATCCAAACATTTTCACATTTTTTACATCTTCAACAATACTAATTCATGTTGTATGTAGCATATATATCTAGTCACATTTTGGATGAAAACGGCTGTAAACTGTTTCGAGTAGAGTAGTAGTAGTAGAGTAGTTCTCATAATTAATTCACTTTAATTTCATAGATGATTAGTTACAAAAAAAAATATGATGAAGCGTTTTGCACCACTGTCCTGTCATTTTGACAGTGACATTTCTTGACATTAATTTGTTTACATAAATTATCTGAATTTGAGACTTTGGGTATAGCTCACTTATAAGTAAGGCAAGACTATTCCACAAAAGACAACAATACCAACCTTAGCTCATCTCAGACCCACATACAGTACTTAACCTACCTGTAAAATAAAATAATTCAACACTTCATAATTCTTTCTCAGGTTTATTCAATTCAGCTAACAAAGGAACGAGTGTTTTTAAGATTTCACTCCGGAGATAAATCGCCCTTCGCTTTTGTCCTTGTTATACATTCAAGCCAACTCATGTCTAATTCCTTTTGCACCCCAAATCTTTTATCCTTTTCTCTCTTACAGGTAGAAATAGCGCCGTCTCTTTCTAGTCGTAAAAATGGCGGATGCTGCGAGTGCGGGGACGTAAGGGTGGGGGCATTGTTTCCGTAGGGTGAGTAGGGGTTGCAAAGTTCCTGTGAAATGAATCGGATTTTAGGGCAGGAGGGAAGCAATAAATATAAGAGTTTATACTGGAATGTTTGATGGAAATGCAAAAAAAAGCCTAGTAGCCTTTAAAAATCTCCTAGTGAAAGAAGCAGTACTTAATTGCCATTTTTTTTCACGAGGTAGATAAATATATATACCAATGTGTCAGCCTTTTCTTATTTTAACTTCTATCTTTCCACACTGTGCTTACCACCATAAAATAAACATACAAATTAAACTGTGTTGTTTTCATTTAATTTTACCACTAAAATATACCTTCCTCTAATACCATACCAAAACTACTTAAATATATCTACCTACCTATTGATGTAGATATTTCCACAGCATCACATCTCAGCTTCGCAGAGGACTGGCCCGCACTTCCTCGCCCATTAATCCGTTGATTAGCGTGCACTAGAGGGGATTTAACGATAGCTTTCAGCTATGTAATTATACCTCTCCACCGCTACCGAGTTATAGCCTCCTGGTAGTTAGCCCGTAATGGAAATGGAACTTGGTATCAACTTTTGTTTTTCTTTTGTTTAAGACAAGAACTTCTGTGATGCTATCTCTACCTACCTAGCTATTGCTGTCTGTACCTACATGTATAGTTTAGTAAGATAGGGTGAGTTACCAAACTTAATACGCCTCCTAAGTACTAGGTTTTAGTTATTTCGGTAAGTAGGTACTATCGTGGCCACGAAAATCTAAACATCTTGAAAATAAAATCCCGTGCACACGATGCCAACATCTGTTTACCGCCCCTTTTTGCGAAGACCAATAAAAAAATACTTTTGTTTAAATAAATTTCTCAGGAAGACAATGATCACATATGTCTGACCACCTCGGCTGGTTTTTTTTACGGTCTTTTTTTTTCTTTTGCAATATCTTGGGGCTCAGCAAAAATCTGATGCTGCGTTGCTATTAGTAGGTTGATGAGCGTGGGTAAGCGTTGTTACAGCGGGCGAACGCTGCAAGCGCTGCGAGCTGTGGCGGTGGTCCGATGTCCGAGACCGCGATGGTACACACGACCACAATCATACTATACATATACAGTTTAGGCTGATCTCGTATTGTATAGGATTTCCGTACAATGAGAGGTCAGCTTATATTGGAAATGTATAGCTTGATTTGTGGCCGTGTGTACCTGCCTAGGTACCAATATTTTTAGTTATTTTTAGTGTGCAAAACACTAGTATTTGACATCATTCCATTTAGTACATTAACTATGTAAATAGTATACATAATCATCAAAATCTCAGATGGTATTGAACATAAGGAATAGGTAGTGGGTACCTACTGGTAGGCAGACACTAGCCATTTTGGTTTGGGTAAACAAAACATAATATGAACCATATGAACGTCCACCATACACCTAGGTAAATAACCATAATTAATGCCATCCAATTTCTTATTTAAATCAAATGGACTGCTATAATGGGGTCCCGAATCCCATAGCCCCTACCCTTATCTGTAATGTCCATTCAACTGTGACCTCTGTTCCCTCCGAAGCGATTAAATTAGGGGAGGTCAAATAATTTACTCGTCTAATGCTTGCTATGGAACCGAAATCACGCACTGACTGACCCTCCTGATTACATTTGAAAGTGTGGAACGATCCACAAACACCGCTATAATCAAAAGAGGGACCAAAAAGGTCATTGACATCCTGTTTCATACCCAAATTATTTACACTGATTTGTTATGGATGCTAGGCATGCAGGTAGCCTTGAATGCATCATTATTTTTTGCTTAGCTATGTACTACGTACCTAAACACCACCAACACAGCTTATAAGATGTTAAAAGAAAACGAGAAGCTTTTAATTTAAAAAAATTGTTTGTTTTTAATTATTACACTCCCAGACACCTGAATCGAGCCACCCAGCATATTTTTGTTTAAAAGTCTCTATCTCTATAAATAATGGTAGTACAAAGAAATAATGGTAGTACAAGTTTTGAACCCATTCTCTCACTACCATTTCCGTTTGTCATTGTTCCAAATTTGAAATCGAAATATTAACAAAAACAGTTTCAGTCAATTGCAATTAGTCTTTTTGCGTTCCTCAGGGGCAAAATTAGCATGCAAGTTATAGTATTAGCGTTTTTGAAGAAAGGAATGGTTTACATATAGAAAACTTTTATAGAAATCCGCTTATAGGTAATATTCCCACTGCTGGTACACAGGCCTCCTCTCTGTGAGAGGGAGTGGGCCATAATCCACCACGTGGGCCCAGTGCGGGTTGTTAGCTGTCACACTGAAAAACTGAAAATCAGCGCTGTGCTGTGGGTCCCTCATAGCACAGCATCATGCTGAGTGGAAGCCTTCTTGTCACAGTCATGACGTGCAGCTGCCGACTATTTTGTTTTGTGCTCGTGATTGGAATGTAGATCTATTTTGTTTTATTTTTTATTTTTCTGTATACCACCTACTCAAGTTAATTATCTTTGGATAATATTTTTGTGTTCACCAAAAATCTTATTCTTCCCCGAAAAATACTGATCGTGCACCAAATATTAAAGGTTAGGTTAGGTTAGGTTAGGTATTTTGGTGCACATTCAGTATATTTGGTGGAACACAGGCAAAATTAGGTAAATGAAATGGGAATAAATTGAAGTACTTTTAAATACCATCCATTATCTTTTTGTATGCACGTGTTTCTGTGACAAATAAACCTATTTTTCTTTCTTTCATACATGTCTTCGATTTTTTTGGTTCTAGGACATGCGGTAAACGTTTGAGAAAACGTTTACCCAAAATAATTTACGACGGCCCCTATGACGCCTTGTGGAAAGTTCTCCCATGTTTCTAAGATAGCAGTTTTCAGCTTTTGCTAAATTTCTGGAGCTGGTTGGTTAGCACACCTCTAGAGCTCATCCCATAACTTTACCGCTTTATTGGGATTCATATATTACCTAACGTCGTGCAGGTATTATATTCTCGAAAAATTCTTGCAGTGTGTGCCCTTGCATTATCACACTTATCACACTAATATTATAAAGAAGAAAGTTTGTGAGTGTGTGTGTATATTTATCTCTTCTTCACGCTGAAACGGCTGGACCAATTTTGATAAAATGTTGTATGGATGTAGCTGACATCCTGGATTTACACATAAGCTACTTTTTATACCGAAAGAATGTAGTGTTCGCAGGTAACACCACGGGGCGCAGCTAGTCAACCATAAAAATTAAATCCTAGCTCACAAACTCAGCGTAATATGGCATCACATAAGCCTCTAGTCATTGACGAATGTATCGGTCGCTATTTAGTGCATCCGTGGTCCTGTCACAACCTCAAGCCCAGTTTTACCTTCGGTGGAAATTCCGCCACAGAAAATCCCATACCACCGCCATAACTCACCTTCTCTTCAATGCAAAATTGTTGTAAAAGTTAGCTCTCTGTCTTCGGTAGAGTTTCCTACATCCATCATTACCATACAGTCCAATAACGAAATAGTGTGTACTATTTCGTTATTGGACTATGTACTCATATTTTTAAAACGCGCATTGTTATAGACCTACACCTTAACGCGCACTCGACGACCGGTTGTAGGATACGAGTACTTACGCATTTCCCCTTTTGTTTTAATGTGATTCTCATACCTCAATGAAT
Organism: Dryobota labecula; assembly: GCA_947523025.1. NCBI lineage: Eukaryota > Metazoa > Arthropoda > Insecta > Lepidoptera > Noctuidae > Dryobota > Dryobota labecula. Next base: position 15,894,338 of record OX383293.1, on the reverse strand, counting down.
AACAATAGCTTGTTCATGTTGATTTGTTCTAAGATAGATAGAGAATTAATTCAAGTTGATTTCTTTAACTATAGGTAATACTCTTTTTTACGCAAAACCTTGTTTAAAAAGTATGCCTTCTTGTACCACCTTACATAACATCACACATGATAGAACATTACGCCTTGTTTCCCCGAAAGGTTAGGCAGAGGTGTACCATTGATGCTCTAATCAAAGCTTGTTACTTTTTAAGAGCGACCAAACTCCGATTGTCCTCTCTTTTTCAAATTCGTGAATTCACATTTGGAACAATTGTATACCGTAATGATGGCCAGTATGTCAGCTTCAAAACTGCATAAAAACTTTTTAATGATGATTTAGGCCTATAAACATGAAAATGCACGGTGGTTCGATTCAGGAGTCCGGGAGTGTATTATTAATAAAATTTGCAAACATATAGCAAATCTAGAACCAAGAAATCAAAAATATATAACATCCACCAACCTTCGCTGGATTACACGCTCCCCCACACGAAGAGGCCTGAGCCACAGTGTAGCCCATAGGCTGTTTTTGTGAAAATAAGAGCAATATACCATAATAAGATCATAAATTATAACTACGAACTGTAGGCACCTGACTCTTGAAACATCCAAGTTTACGACATTGCTATTAACGCCACCTCGCGGTAAAGCTTTCGAGCTTTTTTCGACGCCATCTGTGAGAAATTCGTTGAACTTCTATCCTTTGCAATGATCACAGAAAGCTCTGTCGTAGCGACATCTAGTGACAAGGTATTGAACTTGTAATAACTACACCGACAGCTTTGCAGCAGATGACAAATCCGTGCGATTCCAAGATGTGGGGAAAATTGGAACTAACACAATTGTAATCTATTCTATTGTGAACTCTAAGCATAAGAACATAAAAGTTAAAACAAACTAACCGCCAATCTGAATGTCTCGCCTACATTCTTGTAAACTTTTGTATAATTAAAATCATTTTGTATCATAAAAAAGCAGGCATAGTTCCACAAAAACTTCTATCAGTCGATATTTTCAGTTACGAGTTTTCTTAAAAAATATAAAACATACTTATGAGACAAACTAAATGATTGCATTAAATCATATACATTTTGAACTCTACAGCTATCAAACTAAGAATCATTTTTCAGTAACAATAAAGGTCCTACTAAAACTTATTTTTTTTTTTTTTCTTTATTCTTACAGGTCTTGCCCACCTTTTAGTTTTATTACCTACGTCTTACACCAGTCATAAGATTTTGAACAAAGTTTATCCTCAAAGGGTGAGTTGTAAACTTTATTTGGGTTATAATTTAAAACGACAATACACGTGATTATCGTTCGCTTTGTTGTCTCTAAACGCGGTCATAAATTATCAATGCCAAGCTGCTAAAGGGGTAAACAAAAGGATAGTACAGGGACGAACTTGAATTGTTTCTACCTGAAAAAACAAAAAGTTCCTAAGCACATAAATAACCCAGATAATGTAGGTAGGTACCTACCTACCCAGGCAGACGAGTCATCAAGAGGTAAAATTATTAGATAACAATATTGACTTTTAAAAGAAAAGTTCGTAACCACTTTATAAGTCAGACTAAATAACTCTCAAACAATAGTCTAGTCATAGTAATTATTATTAGGTGGTATTTGTTAAAATATCTATTCGTTTATTTTATTTGTATATGAGTATTAGTATCAATAAAACTATATAAATTCTCGTAATCAATAAGTTAGTATTTTAGACATTATTTTTGTATCACTATGTTTTTATATTTAACCCAAAGGTTGACTGGTAGAGAATGCCTTGTGGCATTAAGTCCGCATATGTACCACTATTGTACATGAAGTTTAAATAAATAAATAACATATTTTTTATAATTAACTAGCTTTTGCCCGCAGCTCCGCCCGCGTGGATATCGGTTATGGCGTAAAAAAGTAGCCTATGTCCTTCTCCATATCCCAGGCTATATATATAAATTTCATGACGATGGGTTCAGCGGTTTAGGTGTGAAAACGTAACATACAGACAGACAGACAGAGTTACTTTCACATTTATAATATTAGTATGGATATAGTAGGTAGGTATATAGTAAGGATAAAAAAAATGAAAATAATCTAAGTTACTTGGAATTTGTTGTGCGTGACCATATTTTGCAAAAAATCTTTGGTAGGTTAGTTCTAAATAAATTAAAGAAATACAAACATTAGATCTTGCTGACAAAGTGCATTTTATATTGCAAAATTTGCTTTAAGTCCTTTCCCCATCCCTGGCCAGTCCTTGGCCCATCTTAAATTAATTTACGTAAATAACAAAGCTGATAGTTTCGTGTATTTTACGATGAAATACATTTTTCTAAACTTTATTTTATTTTAATTTCTTGTGATCATTCATCATTATCATTACAGCCGAAAGACGTCCACTGCTGGACATAGGCCTCCCCCAATTGGGAGGGTTTGCCGTAATCACCACGCTTGGCAGGCGGTTTGACGATCGCAGTATGGTGTTAAAAATGCATAGAGAATGCTGCTGCCCATTCTCTAGAAAGTCCCTTAGTCGCCTTTTACGACACCCACGGGAGGAAATGAGATGGTGCTATTCTTTACATCCGGCGCCACACGGAACAATTTCGTGTACCTACCTATAAAGTTTGCTGCTCCAAATTCTGCCCTGTAAGTGTCCTACATAACACGTTTCAACTTAAAAATTGAATTCCAACAAATTGAGATTTTATTGCAACATACATAGGTGCATTATTTACTTGCACGATTCTCCCATAGTTTGTGTTGAGTAATTTTAGCTAACCAGTCTTTTCACAGACCGCGCCGTTGCTAGGCACCTCTTTAATAGAACTTTTGGATGAAAGTCTTTTAAGTAGTGCTACGAACGAGAGGGGGGCCCTCTGACTGCACTGTCAACAGCTGAAACTAGTGTTGTGTAGTGTGAAGTAGTGAATGAAAAACGTCGAAAGTGAAGTTACAAGTAGGTACCTACCCACATCGATACTAAAAGGTAGTATAGGTACCTACCTTTCAAAAGTGAATAATACCTATACTCCATTTATTCTAGAGATCGGATAATCGGATGCATATTTTCCTAAAGTTAATTATTAGCTATGAAAGTATGGAAGCAGCTTAAAATATCCCGTGATGCCAGGAATACCGGCAATGTATAACTAATCGGGTGTAGGTATAGTATGGAAGCGACTTCTAAAATATTATTTATTACAAAATAAAAAATACCCGGGATTCTTGGATTGCATAACTATTCAGATGCATGTTTATTTAAAATTATTTTAACCCCCTATGCAGATATGTGTATGTAGGGTGTAAGAGTAGGGGTGGTGTGTGTTAGTTAAAAAACAAATAAAACACCGGAACCGCGGGATTTATTCGATACAAAAGCGCTTTCCATAATAGCAAACATCTTAACTTTAGGTGAATATGCATCCGAATATCCGATCTCTAATTATAACATTAGACAAATAACTATTCTCACCCTTTCGTTATTTCAAACTCCGTTATTTCACGATAAATACAAAGCACTGTAATTTATTTACCATTTACATTAAAAAAATAACTCTAAAGTGCAGTAATTTCAACAATATTACACAAAAACTGTAATTATTTAGCCGTTATTTGTCTTTTGTTTTTTTTTTGTAAATGGAGTAAGTATATAGAGTACCTACGTGAAGATTTTTATGAAAGAATGTTGCATTCCAAGTTTTATCTGCATTGATGCTGCTGGGTTGTTTGATGCAGATAAGTTTTTCTTATTAACAATTAACAGGTAGCTTCCGTACCCATTTGATGAAAACGTTGGTACCTACCTACTAAATATTAATGTACTAGTACTAAGTAGCTTTTGCCAAGTCAAGTCAAAGCATATACTCGTAAATGACACTTTTGAACGTCAAAATTTACACGGAAATAAAATTTATTCTAGTTGTTCCAAAAGGTAGTTTTGTATGGAGAAGAATGGGCAAGAAACTTCACTGTTAGGTACCTACCTACCTACTCTTTTAAACTGTTTTACAATTCTTTATATACATCAATTATATATCATTATAAGACGATGTATAACTAGAATAAAATCACTATACCACAACAGGTAAAAACAATAAAATATAAAGCAATGACGGATAAATTAATTACCTATGTGTTAGATACATGGTGCTCACATATTTACAAATATTGTTAAAGTAGACGATTTTACTAAAATTTTAACAAATAATATTACTTATCGCAGAATGTAAAACTAATGTCATAAAAATAATACATTACCTTAGATGCAATTGAATTAGCAACCTATTTGATTTCGTCTCGACTCTACATTGTCCTACAAAGCAGGACCAACATGTTTCCAAGCATTCTTATCTTGTATAATTATAATTCTCTAATTTGTAATAAGCTTGTTTACTAAGTGTACATTTTCTTTCATTTAAGGCCCAGATATATGCCAGTGACCTTGAGTGGTTAGCTTGCGTGTTTTGTACTGAGCTCACGCCACGCGTCGTACGTCCAGCCATCAATTAGACTCGCCCATCCAGGAGCGCTGTCCCAAATAAGACGTATTATTAATTTATTATACATAAAACAAATGGCATTTTAATAAAACACGTATACTAAAAGATCAATAATTAACTTATCTTTAAAAAGTGAAAGTTTCAGAAAAATACGCTTGATAGGTTTTGCGTAATTCTTAGTTTTTTATCCGCGATAGATATAACTTTACAAATTAATTTCACTGTGTATTATAAACATAATCTAAAATATTCACATATTGAGTTATTAACCTAACTTAAATTTAACCTAACCTAAATTTGTCGATCCCGGAACTGCGGTATTTTTGAGATACAAAAGCACATTCCAGATTAGCCAACATCTCAACTTTAGGTGAATATGTATCCCCCTAAAGTTGAGATGAAAATGCTCTAATTTAAATATATATTTTTTCCAAATCATTAACACTACTCGTTTAGACGTGATCTTCAGTATAAAATCATTAAAATTCGATTATCGTTGCCTTTATTGCAATAGCCAGCGGCTTCGCCCGCGTGGATATTGAAAGTTATCACATGGGAACGTACTACCGGGATAACAAGGCATCCTATGATGTTCCGGTGATGAACTATCTGTGTGCCAAATTTTATCTAAATCCGTTTAGCTGTTTTTGCGTGATTGAGTACCAAACATTATCATATAAACTTTCACATTTCTAATATTAGTACGAGTGCCTAAAGTATAACTAGGTACTATAACCTAAGTAGGTTTTTCAGATGGTAGGTCATACATACCACCTGAAAAACATTCCTTCTCATGGAATAAAATAAGAAGGATTACGATTAAGTCTTATAACACAAGAAATATTTAGGTATACTTAACTAGCTTTTGCCTGCGGCGCCGCGAGCGTGGATGTCGGTTATTGCGTAAAAAAAGTAGCCTATGTCCTTCTCCATATCCCAGGCTATATCTCTGCCAAATTTCATGACGATCAATTCGGCGGTTTAGGTGTGAAAACGTAACGACAGACAGACAGAGGTACTTCCACATTTTCTATATTAGTATGGAAGTACGGATTAAGGCTAGGCATGAGTTACCGTTTGAGTCCTTGTTCTACTATCTACCTACTCACTAGCGCTTACTTACCTAATAATTTTAAAACACGGGTACAAATAAAGCCATCATTCATCCTAAATCATAGTATACAACAACTTTTTAAAAGCAAACAAAAAGTTGCTGCATATTTATCAATCAAACAATCTCCACAATATTCCAACCAATCACATAACAGGAACACTCAAATAGCTTACCAACTATCGATGTCGTCCTGACAGCATCGTGGCTGCACTGTAATTTAGGAGACAAGAAATTGGTCGGCCATTTTGGATCGTGCTCTAGAAAGCGCATGTGCGTAGAAAGCCAGGGGCGAGCAGCGAATCAGACGCGTGGATCAAAGCGGCCATCGCTGCAAAGGCGGGCACACACGTCATGGAACGCATCTCGAGAGAAATTAATGATCGAAACGTGCGAGGGTTTGCTCCAGCTTACTAATATGGCTGCGTTGCACGAAATGAATTTATTGAAATCTGTAGGTATTCTGTGAGTCAGATCGATCGTTATGTAGATTAGGTCTGATCATTTTGGTCTTCTTTTTTCTCAACATGTTGGAAATCTGACATAATTATGAGTCATTATAAGAGATCGGATATTCGGATGCATATTTACCTAAAGTAAATTTTTAGTAAAGTTATGAAAGTATGGGAGCGGCTTCTTATTTATTTTTTATTTTTTTTTTTCTTTTTGTCATAACAAATCACGGGATGCCAGGTACCTACATCGGGAATGCATAACTAGTCGGGTGTATAGTATAGAAGCGACTTCTAAACCAAAATTAAATTTAGTTATATTTATTATTAAAAAAAACTTAAAATTTATTATTTCAAACAAAAACCCCGGGATTCTTGGATTGCATAACTATTCAGATGCATATTTATTTAACATTAATGTTTAACCCCCGATGCAAATATGTGTCTGTAGGGTGTAAGAGGAGGGGTGGAGTGGGTTAGTTAAAACAATTTTTTTTTTTTTTTTTTTAAATTAAATTATGTGCTATATCCTGATTGGGCGTAAATAACATTACTTCGGCTACTAAGGTAGGTAAATATGCGTCCGATTCCATAGTTAGAAAAAACCCTAAATTTGTCGATTCCGGAATCGCGGGATTTTTACGATCGATACAAAAGTGCATTCCGCTTAAGGCAATATTTTAAAGTAAGTAGGTAAATATACATCCTATTCTATAATCAGAAACCTAAATTTGTCGATCCCGGAACTGCGGTATTTTTGAGATACAAAAGCACATTCCAGATTAGCCAACATCTCAACTTTAGGTGAATATGTATCCGAATATCCGATCTCTAGTCATTATAGTAGTAGGTAATTTTGGATTTTGGTACCTACTTACAATATAACCAAATACTATATTCTTACACTGACAAAAATGTTTACTTATACATAACCAAACTTTCGTCAATATGTAACACAAAAAAGTGACCACATAACTTTATGCAACATGTAACCAAAACCAACAGGCTGTTTTGTATTTTATAGACAAATCACTTTTATTAAATCAAGTTAACTTTTATAAAGTCTTGTCAAACTTTGTTTCTTTGTTTTATTCCAGAAATAGCCGAAGTAGTTAAGCTAAATATTTCTTTCAGTGTAGCTTTCATTCCAATTATTTACCTACCATCTGAAAAATAATTACCTACTTACCTAATAAAATAGGTACCTAGATACTTGACAAGCTTATCATTAAGTTTAGGTACTGAAAGAAGACCTGTGCTTGTCCTAGATTCTCATAGGAGGCAGACATGAAAAATTGCCACTATCGGAAAATTATCATTATCGTACTGAGATACAAATACAACGAACAGACGAATCCTATCAGAACAGTCTGACGTCTAACCGGACGAGTGCACATGTCACGAGACGATCGGACTGTAGGTAGGTACTTACCTATTAATTAATATCCTAAATAAGTTACTATTTAGAACTGTTCTACGACTACGACCGTCAATTCGAGCTAGGAGTGTTGATATAGAAATTGATTAAACATTTATAATAAAACTCGTAGCAGGTGCCTATGAGTACCTATTATTACACCTTGAATCAGTTCGGAATCATCACCTATCTTAAATAGCCCGAATTATCAGTACCTACCTATACAAGTTTGTCATTCTACAATAACCAGTGGCGGATTTACACATTTTGCAAGTACATATAGGCAGTAAACATTTTGCCGCCCTTACCTTTACAATTGTCAGTTTCTAGATTATTTTTACAATCCAACGATTTGGTTGAATTTGCACAAAAAAATGATTTTTGGTATATTTCTGAGCTAATCGAAGCTCAATCATATAGTACGACTAATTTGGCGGGGTAAAAATAGGCGGCAAAACAAAATGACGCCGCCCCTGGTCTTCTGAGTTTATGTTAGTAGGCATTTCTGTAAAAAATTTCAGTAATCGATGGACATTTTCATCGAAAAGCAGGAATGTGGGATGCAAGAGCATGTGCGTCGAGCTCTAAATTTTACACAGCTCGTCTCGTAATTCTCAGATAAGTTTCTTTTGAACATTCATACGGAAATAGGAGTTGCTTTCTTAGCTGCTGCATAAAAGTTAGAGAATCAGAACGAAAATTTAGCATGCCGTGGCCCCTTATACTGTTTATAGGAGTTACTTTATCTACTTATAAAAAAACCATGACAAGGAAGAGAATGTAGGATGCCAGGGCGACCGAAGCGAGCTCGAAAATTTTAGCACACCAGCTTGTGTAGGTAAGGTTTTCTTTTGACTGTTTATACAGAAACAGGAGTTACTTGTCGACTTAAACAAGCAGAAAAGCCTGACAACTATGAGAATGTTGACAAGAGTGAGCGAGGTGAGCTCGAAAATATTAGCACCCTGCATTAAAATTTTGCACATACATGGATTGTTGTCTTATAGATTTGAAAGAGGTTGAGTACCTATTGAAGATGAATGATTTGCCCGTCCAAGCATGGCATACTCTACGCAGATGATCAAGTTCTACTTGCATCGTCAGCAGAACAATTGCAAGACATGGTGACTGTGATGGATCTTGCCTTTATTAGCAGTGGTGGATTTACACATTTCCTAAGTATAAGCTGTAAAATTTTTGCTGCATTTATCTCTACAATTGTCAGATCCTAGTTTTATTTTTTTACAATCCAACAATTTGGTTGAAATCGCACAAGAATGTTTTTTTGTGTATTTTTCTGATCTAATACCGTTGAATGTACAATGAAAGGAAAGAGGGAAAAGTCATCGGAAAGATGTCTTGTAGACTTCTTTCTGCAAGACAACAGAAAAACGTCGCAAAAAAAATTGCTTCATATTTGCCGCCCCTAAAATGTGCTGCCTTAGGTTCAAGCCTATAACTACTCAGCCTGATGATAAATCCGCCACTGTTTATTGGCCAGCTGAAGTGAGCAGTAACTAGGAACTGAGCTCTCACCTCATTCTAGTCTTTATGGGCAGGCTTTAGTGGATATTCGCAAGAGCAAACGTGCTCGGAGAATAGAATTATTCCAGTAAGCTGCTCGTAGGGATCTTGACCGTTCTTCCGGGATTATCCTAAAACTCGTGGTATACCTCTCCACTCCTCAAGTAGCCAACCAAACGACGTTCTAGGACGAGTATGTTTACATAGGACAAACTGTCCAGTTAGGTAGTCCCAACTTCAGGTCAATCTGCGTATACGACTCGGCTGAACAGCGTTCGCGAAGCTACGCAATATCTTCTCCCACATACCACAGTCTCTCAAGACGAAAGTCATTGACCAGTGCGTGTTGCCAGTGATGACCATGGCACTGAAACGTGATCACTCACAAGTCACAATGGGCCTTATTAGAAGGCTATGCTTGGATTTTCCCTACGTGATCGAATCAGAAATGAAGAGATTTGTAGGAAAACCATGATAACTGAAATAGCCCGAAGAATTGCCAAACTAAAGTGGCAGTGGAACATTGCTCGCAGAACAGATGGTCGATGGGACTGAAGGGTTCCCGAGTGGCGACCGCATACCGGAAGACGTATCGTTGGAAGGCCTCCCAAAAGGTGGACCGATGAACTTGTGAAAGCCGCAGGATTCCGCTGTATGCGGGAAGCACGGAACCGGTTGAAGTAGCGATGCTTGGGGAGGCCTATGTCTAGCAGTGGACATCTTTCGGCTGAAATGACTACCAAAAGTTTAGAAAGACAAACATAATAAATAATAATGCGGCAAGCTCTATCTGATCTTCAAGGGTAGTCAAAGCTTTCCGAGGTCCGTTGATGGATAACTATCCATTACTTACAGACCAAGATCCATGTGTGCCCCAAAAAGCACCCTACACCGTTGGTCTCGGCTGTCATTCATAGATTTCTGACAACCGTTACATGTAGGAGCCCGAAAGTTTGACAACCAGTCTTACCAACGGGTACTATGTTGCCCAGTAACTGAGCTGTGGAAGTCAGGGTACTAATATTCAACTGCATCTCCTTAGACTGGAAGCCAACCCCAACACAGTTGACAAATACCTACTAAGGATAGGCAGATGATTATAGTGCTGATCCAAAAACGAATGTTACTCGTCTAGTTAATGGAATATTGAAATATTGTAGGACAGTGCAATATTACTTATGTTTTACGAAGTTCTAGTACCTAAGTACCTGAATAAGAAGGAAACTCCCCTACATAGAATTTAATGTGGACCCGCTTTTTATCGTGGCCGTTTTTATGGCTTTTTTATTTTTATAGCAGACGTGTCCCGTCCGCTACCGTCTACTTCAATTATTTATACGCATCATAAAAAGTGCGCATCTAATAGAAGACTTTTTTAATAGCTGAATTTTTCTTATGTCTACCTATAATACCTACAAAGTTATATAAAATTAATAAAGTAGTAACCCATTTCTTGGTTTAATAAATTCAGCCTATCATGTCGATGATTCTTCCTTCGAGGTGCCTTCACAATTACTAACTTAACTACAGATAAGATTTTATTTGATACTAGCTGCTCCCCGTGGTTTAGCCTGCGTGGCTTTTTCTGTGTAGGATAATGTTTTTTTTTTTTTTTTTACATTTCACACGGGTGAACCCGCGGGCAGTAGCTAGTCGAAAATGCTGTGAAGCCTTAGATGATGATGATGATGATATATCCATCACAGTACAGCTACAGGACTTTTAATTGTTTTGCATGTTGCATTGCATATTACCTATATAAGGTCTATCTGTTCATACACAAAATATTTTATGAGAAACGTCTATAGGTGATAAAGAAGACATAGCAACAATTTTTTTATGTATATCTAATGTTTTAGGGTTCCGTAGCCAAATGGCAAAAAACGGAACCCTTATAGATTCGTCATGTCTGTCTGTCTGTCTGTCCGTCCGTATGTCATAGCCACTTTTTTTTCCGAAATATACCTACTGTTGAAACTTGGTATTAAGATTTTCGCATTAAGATTTTCACACAAAAATAGAAAAAAAAAAACAATAAATTTTGGGGGTTCCCCATACTTAGAACTGAAACTCAATTTTTTTTTAATCAATCTCATATGTATCTAAAGATAGGTCTTCAAAAATGATATTGAGGTTTCTAACATAATTTTTTTCTAAACTGAATAGTTTGCGCGAGAAGACACTTCCAAAGTGGTCAAATGTGTGTGTGTGTGTGTGTAACTTCTAAAATAAGAGAATGTTAAAATTAAAAAAAAAAAAAAAAAAAATATGATGTACATTGCCATGTAAACTTCCACTTAAAATTGGTTTGGACGAGATCTAATAGGCAGTTTTTTTTTTTTTTTTTTTAATACGTCATAATGAACCGTGATAGTTAGACAGTTGAAATTTTCACAGATGTATTTCTATTACCGCTATAACAAAAAAATACTAAAAAACAGAATAAAATAAATATTTAAGGGGGCTCTCATACAATAAACGTGATTATTTTTTGTATTTATAATTGTTTGAGACATTTTGCATAAAACCTTTATCTGCTTACTTATTCTAAGAATGACCTGCCCCGACGCGGTAACGACGGCGGCGCGGGCGCGGTGCCTTTTGATTTTTAATCGTCATAATTATTGTGTGTGTCAAGTAATTTTAAATTATTTAACTTTTTTATAATACATATATTATTATACGTTTCTATGGCTTCTTTACCACATATAGGTTTATTTCTTAAAATATTTCGTGTATGAATTGATAGACTTTCTATTCGAACGGCATTTTCATTTCAACGTATGTTACATTTCATGTTACGTTTCACATAATTAGATATGTGTACCTTTACATTTCAAAAATACGTACGCAAGGGAAGACCCTATTATATTTGGCCACATCTGGCTTTATGTCTCACAAAATTTGCTTTGTCAGATAATGCATTTAGGTGCTCCAACTTTAACGATGAAAGCACCCTCGTTTTGCCATGGAATTACATAAATTCTACATAGTACATAAAAGTTGCAAGATCTCTCTGCTCTGATGTGATGGGAAAACATCGATCTAGTGAACTGATTAGTTTTGGTTTACGTCCAACGTCGTAAAAGACACGTAAACCGCTAATTTAAGATTTACGACAGCGTAAATCATGTTTGTTTGGTGTTGTTGTGACAATGGTGCATTGTGACATAGAGAATATTATATTGATGCCAATAAAAATGGGATTCCAATTAATGCAATCGTGATAACAATCCCGCTTTACCTGAAAAATCTCCGCTATGTAGCAATATTTTAAATATTAGATCTAGCAACAGACTTTAATTTATAAGCGGGAACGTTTAAAAAAAAAATCTTAGCAGAAGGTACGAACCTACTCGTGTTCGGTATGTAGAGTGCTTTTCGCTTCCACATCCGATCATCCAATCTTAGAAATATTGTTGTGCACTTATGATATTGTATTAGGCTCCACATCACCTTCAGAAATTGAAGAAACACTCCACGACCTGAGCACAGCATGTCTTGAGGTTGGACTTTCATTAAACAGATCCAAGACTCAGGTCATGACTGAAAGCGCGAAACGAGGGTCGAGATAGACGGGCATGAGTTACACAAGTAGGATTGTTTGGGATGAATATCCAAACGGAATTCGGTCGCGTCATCGTAAGCCAATCACAGCACAGCTAAATGACGTGTGGCTTGCTGTGATTGGCCCGTTTGTTCCCGTCCCTTTTCCCTCGATTGCTGTATACTTTGGAAATAAAATTACATTCGCTAACGACCATTGTAACAATAACTTGTGTTTTATTGGAAAAAACACCCATTAGAAAGCCCAAAAGTAATAGCTAAACAAGCAGTTCGAACACACCAGAACACATTCATACATATTTGGACCTTCAGAGCCATATTTCGAGGATTTGATACATCAAAACCAAGTCGTCGAATCAAGCGACCTTTGGACTGCTACGCTGCTACTACCACGCAGGCACATAAAGACGAGCGAAATTACACTTAGAAGTGGAGGTTCAGCAGCATATTGTGAAAGGACAATCGGAAGAACAAGCGGACATACGGTGCGTTTATCAAGTTCCAGTTTTCAAGACCTGCTGAGTTCATAAGTGTAATACCGTTTTGTGATCTGATTCCAGTGAGGGTGTTGGTGAGGGTTGCCCATTGCGCAGAGCGACACACCGGCTGATCGTGTCACTACTATAGCACCAGCCGTTTTCACACGCAGTCACTTTGCACGTGAGTACTCCACTTTTCACAGGCCACTGGGATGCCGTTAATGGCTGATGATGGGAAGGGTCCTAGTAAAACACGTGATAGGTCCCCCTATAGAACTATTAGTGATGAAAAAACTGAGCAAATCATGCGCGATTTGGTTAGGAAACGTGGTATTGTTAAAGGTAGGTTAACTAAACTTGCTAATTATTTAAATACTATTAGTGTATCAACTATTTCTAGTGAGTTAAAAATAGATTTAAAATTACGTGTAAAGGGTGCTGAGATTTTATTTAGTGAATTTAATGAAATACAATCAAAACTTGAAGAACTAGTTTCCGATAGTGATATAGATGATCAGTTAGATCAGCGCCAACAGTTCGAAGACAGCTACTATAATACTATTGCCCGAGCTGAATCCATTATTAGCGTCAGTGAAGAGGTCCCTGATTGTTCCAAACCGTGTCAGCATATGAACAGGCCAGTGTCCGTTAAATTACCAACCATCATGTTGCCTACGTTCGACGGCGTGTATGAACACTGGCTCGAATATAGGGACACGTTTATATCTTTAGTGCACAATTCGACTGAGATTAGTAACATTCAAAAATTCCATTATCTAAAATCTTCGCTCAAAGGAAGTGCCGAATCAGTTGTAAACGCGCTAGAGATTTCTGCAGCTAACTACTCTGTGGCATGGGAATTACTCATAAATAGGTACGATAATGATAGATTATTAGTGAATAGTCACCTAAAAGCATTGTTCTCAATACAACCATTGAAAGAGTCACCTTCACTAATTAGAAAACTTATAGATACAATTATAAACAATTTACGCGCGTTAAAAACCCTTGACGAGCCAACAGATACCTGGGATACGCTTTTAATATATATAGTTGTTTCTAAGCTAGATAAAACCACAGAACGAGAGTGGGAACAACATAGAGGATTATTGTTGGCAAACACCCCTCCTAGAACTAAATTGAAGGTTGACAGTTTGATTAATTTCCTCAAAAGTAAGGCTGATTTGTTGGAGACATTAGCATTATCAGTATCACACACAAAAGATCACCATAAGACAGAAACAAAAAATGTCAGAGGTAATGTAGCACACTGCAATGTTTCCTCAAGTAATCCACCGTCAACAGCGGGCCGTAAAGCACGTAGATTGTGCGTGGTATGCAAAGGTAAACACCCAATTTACACTTGCACACAATTTATTAATATGAACTTACAAAGCAAATTAAAGGTTGTCAAAGATAATAACTTGTGTGAGAATTGCTTGCGCTCCGGACACACTTTAGACGGTTGCTTGTGGGGACCTTGTAAACAATGTAACATGAAGCATAATTCACTTATTCATCCTAATGACTCCAACCAATCTAGCTGTACCGTGACAGGTACGACGACTGCGGCGGCAGTGGCTAGCGCACCATGCGCGCCCCCACCGCGCGTCTCTGAGACAGTACACGATCCCATTAACGGAAAGCAATTCATTCAAGTTAGCAATGTTCACACTGATACACACACACATACGCAATCTATAGATGTGGAACCGGTTCTCTTATCGACTGCGTTAGTTGAGATTCCTGATAAACATAATAATTATCATGTCGCATGTGTATTACTCGACAGCGGTAGCCAGAGTTGCTTTGTTACACATTCGTTTTGCGAATTGTTAGATATTCCGCTAATACAGTCCACTCATGAAATACGAGGAGTAGGTAATACGGTATCACATTGTACAGAAACGTGTGATCTAGAAATTAAATCACGTATTAACTCCTACTCAATTCACATTAAATGTTTCGTTCTATCTGAAATAACGGCCACATTGCCTGCTATGCAGGCACAAAGCACACAGTTTAGGATTCCTGAACACCTGCAGCTGGCAAATTCGCGATTTTTAGGGCCACAAAAGATAGATGTTTTAATAGGCGCGGATCGATTTTGGGACTTGCTTATCGATGGCAAGATGCGTTTACCGAACGGTCCGTTCTTACAGAACACGAAGTTAGGTTGGATAATATCGGGTCCTATTAATAATACACATCATAATAATGGACATGTCCAATGTAACTTCACACAATCCATGGACAATCAGCTACGTCAGTTCTGGGAGTTGGAGGAGTTACCCAAGCTTCGGATTACGCACACAGACGAAGAGCAGGCCTGTGAACAGTCTTTCATCTCAACCACTACACGCAATAAAGATGGACGATTTTGTGTTCACATTCCTCTTAAAGAGTCACCCGACGCTTTGGGTGAATCATTTGCCCAGGCAAAGCGGCGTTTTTTGTCCTTAGAAAATAGGTTATTACGCGCACCTATTAGCTATAAGAAATTATACACTGATTTTATACACGAATATATCAACTTGGGTCACATGACTCTGGTTGATTCTTATACGAGTCCTTGCTATTTTATGCCGCACCATGGCGTTTTTCGAGAACACAGCACGACGACGAAGCTTCGTGTAGTATTCGACGCCAGTGCTGCGACTAGTAACGGCAAATCTTTCAACGATATCCAGCTTGTAGGACCTCCTATTCAGGGAGACTTGCTGGGTATTTTGCTACGGTTCAGACAATTTAAATTCACAGCAATTGCTGATTGCGAGAAGATGTACCGTCAAGTCCTTGTTGACCCCTCTCAACGTGACTTGCAACTTATTATGTGGCGTGATGATCCGACAACACAGCTCGAGTTTTATCAGCTGAGCACCGTAACATACGGCACAGCGTCGGCGCCCTTTCTCAGTGTTAGGTGTCTTAAGCAATTAGGAGCTGAGTGTACGGACCCCGAGGTTAAAAGGGTCATAACTGACGATTTCTACGTAGATGACCTTTTGACCTCGTATGACGACAAGGTCAAACTACTCGACATATGCAAACGTACATCAGACATTCTTAAGTCCGGCTGCTTTCCACTCCGCAAATGGACCTTTAACTTTAAACTCGACGGTGCATCAGCTCCAACGACGTCGCAGCCTGATCACAGTATGTTTCGTGATTTAAATTTAGGTGATAATAGTCAATGTAGAACATTAGGTATAGGTTGGTGTAGCATCACGGACGAGTTTAGTTTCCATACGCAATTTCAGCACGGCAACAATCCTGTTAGTAAACGTATAATTCTGTCAACTGTTTCTCAGATATATGATCCATTGGGATTGTTAAGCCCTTGTGTTATTATCGGCAAGGTATTATTGCAAAACCTTTGGCTACTAAAATTAGACTGGGATGATCCGCTTCCCACTGATGTCGTGCGAACATGGAACCGGTTTGTTGACAGTCTATCTTATCTTCGCACTATCAAAGTTCCACGACACGTGTTTCAATGTGATTCTACTCGGACTGAGTTACACATTTTTACAGACGCTTCACAAACTGCATACGGCGCGTGCGCTTATGTACGTTGTGTAGGTATTAGCGAGGTGACAGTGAAACTGCTTATTTCGAAGGGTAAAGTAGCTCCATTGAAACCCGTCAGTATACCGCGTTTGGAACTGTGCGGTGCGTTGCTGGGTGCTAGGCTGTTTGACAGGATTAAAAGTTCACTTACTCGTAACTTTGATGTCGTCACATTTTGGACCGACTCGACTATCGTGTTAGGTTGGTTACGCATGGCACCTAATTTGCTTAAAACTTTTGTGCAAAACCGAGTCGCTGAGATAAACGAACTTACGAGTAGGTTTCCTTGGCAACATGTAAGTGGAAAACATAACCCTGCTGACCTGATTACGCGCGGTGTGAGCCTTGAAGACTTGTCTTCATGCACACTATGGTGGGAAGGCCCTAACTTTATGCGCGACCTTGACTTTGATAGCAATTTAAATTTAAACCTAATTCCGAATGTTAATGTCACCTCGCCTAAAGAGTTACCTGAACTCAAAGCAAATGTTATAAACTCATTATTAACAAAAAATACTACATTCGAAACATTTTTTCCATTCAATAAGTTTTCGCATTTTAGTCGCATGAGTCATGTTGCTGCATATGTACTACGCTTTATTCACAACAGCTGTGCGCGCAACAAAACAAATCAGCTGACAGGTACGATCACTGTTATTGAGTTAAGACAGGCCATTAGTACACTTGCACGATTATCACAAATGGAATCATTTCCAGTTGAGTATAATTTACTAAAAAATGGAAAAGATGTCAAATCAAGCGTTAGCCTTGTGAGTTTAAACTTGTTTCTAGATTGTGAAAATATAATTAGAGTGGGAGGTAGGATAAAGAATTCGCCTGACTTTAATTATAGTAAGAAACACCCGATTCTTTTGTCTTCTGAACATCACTTTACACTTTTATTGTTTAGGCATGAACACAATCAATCTATGCACTGCGGACTTCAATCGTTATTATACCGTTTGCGCGAGAATTGGTGGCCACTGTCAGGTAGAAACCTAGCTAAGAAGGTGACGCAACAATGTGTGGTCTGTAAGCGCATTCGAGGTAAAACATTAACCCCACTCATGGGCAACTTGCCTAAAGAACGGGTAACCGCTAGTTTTCCTTTTATTCGCACAGGTGTAGACTACGCAGGGCCGGTGCTCATACAAAACCGAAAAGGCAGAGGCGCGAAACTAATCAAATCATACATTTGTCTGTTTATCTGTTTTACGATGCGCGCAGTCCACTTGGAATTAGTTAGTGACCTCTCTTCTAATGCATACTTACTTGCGCTTAAGCGTTTCATTTCACGGCGCGGGAAGCCGTCAGAAATATTTTCGGACAATGGACGCAATTTTGTAGGCTTAAGTAATGATTTTGCTCAGTTTTTATTAAAATGTAGAAAAGATATTATTGACTACGCAAAGGGTCAACAAATTAAATTTTCTTTTATTCCCCCCTATTCCCCGCATTTCGGTGGCTTGTGGGAAGCTGGGGTCAAATCATGCAAGTACCATCTTCGCCGAGTAGTGGGCAACGCTCACTTAGCCTTCGAGGAACTCACTACAGTATTATATCAAATCGAAGCGATGATGAATTCTCGACCAATGACTCCCTTGTCTCCGGATCCTCGAGACTATCTTCCCCTTAGCCCTGGACACTTTTTGATCGGACGACCACTCACCGCACCAGTCTGTGAAGATGACCTGCGAGACTTACCTGTTCATCGATTGACTCGCTACCAGAGAGTGGAACAGATCCGACAGCAGTTCTGGTCGCGCTGGGCCAAGGAATACATCTCGGAGCTACAAACCAGAACCAAATGGTGAAAAAATATGGCAGAGCTGAAACCTGACACGCTTGTCATTATTAAAGACATCAACCTTCCGCCGTTGAAATGGCAATTGGGTCGGATTATGAAGACGATACCTGGCAACGATGGTATCTCACGAGTAGCAGACATTCGGACATCATCAGGCATCGTGAGACGGCCATACACGAAGATCTGCCCTCTGGTCGAAGATGAGTAAATAGAAAAATCAATTGTAAGCTAAAGCTTTCAAGGCCGCCGGCATGTTTGGGATGAATATCCAAACGGAATTCGGTCGCGTCATCGTAAGCCAATCACAGCACAGCTAAATGACGTGTGGCTTGCTGTGATTGGCCCGTTTGTTCCCGTCCCTTTTCCCTCGATTGCTGTATACTTTGGAAATAAAATTACATTCGCTAACGACCATTGTAACAATAACTTGTGTTTTATTGGAAAAAACACCCATTAGAAAGCCCAAAAGTAATAGCTAAACAAGCAGTTCGAACACACCAGAACACATTCATACAAGGATATTATGAAAAAAAACCTGTTTTCAAGGGATCGGTGCCATCTATCTACTAATCATGCCATTTATAATTAATTCATATTTAATTTTAAAACACTTTTGAACAGATGGTCGATGGGGCCGAAAGGTTCTGGAGTGGCGACCGCGTACCAGAAGACGCAGCATTGGAAGGCCTCCCAAAAGGTGGACCGATGACCTTGTGAAGGTCGAAGGAATCCGGTGGATGCACAAGGGAAGCACAAAACCGGTTCAAGTGGTGGTGCTTGGGGGAGGCCTATGTCCAGCAGTGGACGTCTTTCGGCTAAAATGATGATGATACTTTTGGGTTTTTTCTATAATAGTGCAGAAAGAGCTAGTGTTCAATGTCTTCAGAATCTCTGTGGTCAAAATGTTAATGTCATGCCATCGCCTTTTTTCCAACACACGCCATGATCTGAAACCAAAGTTAGGTAGGTATACTTATTTTAATCACAAAAAACATAATTTTATAATTTAGCATAATACTTGTACAGTCAGCTACTGCAACTAGCTGACCCCCCCTTGCATAAATGGTTGAGATTATTGAGAATACAAATCGATAGAATTTTATAATTCTTAATTTTATTTAAATATCTACAAAATCGACCCAAATCTACGAACGAAATCTACCCAAAACTATAAAATTTTGAAAATCATACGATTTGTTATTAAACAAAACCTCAACCATTTGAGCAAAGGGGGGTAGCTGACCCCCCTTTGCTCAAATTGAAGTAACTGACTGTAATTAAGTAGATCAAAACCAAGGCTCCCCAACCAATTTTGAAGGTGGGCCGTAATTTTTTTTCCGTGTCAGCCGGCGGGCCATCTAGTAGTTACCTAAATTAAACTTACCCACAGTTACTTATGGTAGATACCTAGCTATTAAAATTAAACAAAACTTTACGTTAAGTCATAGTTTGAAGAATATAAAAAAAAACTTCACTGATATCTTTGAAGAGGTTTTCATGCTAACAACGTATCAATATTTGGCGACAAATCTGAGGTCGAAAATAAAATCAAGTCTGTAAACATGTTTTATTGTTGGCTAATGGAAAATGACATAAGAATAAAAATATTTCTTAGACCTAGTTTGAAGTCCTGAAATCTGTTCTCAAATGATTATCGCCAGCTGATAGCTCTTGGCGGGCCAATTCAAATACATTGGCGGGCAACTTGGTGGCCACGGGCCTGCCGTTGAGAAGCCTTGATCTAGACATCATACTTTTGTTCACTGTGAAACCCTTCACCCTCACGTTCATAGGATTATTTTTGACACGAGGATAAACCTAAGTTGGTACATAGGTACACGGTACCTACCTATAGGTTTAATGTCATGTAAAATATTTTTTTAATTTCCGCAATAACTAGATTCAGGCTTGGCTCAAGTTGAATGTGGAATTACCTAAAACTAAATATTTTTACATAACATTATACTGTCATAGATTTCCCCAAAGTAACGCCTAATCTACCATCACTTATTCAGATTAAGATCAGCGTTAGTTTAGGCCTACATAATATAAAAGGTATTTGCCTAGAGCCCCAGCTTTTCCCAGTTGAAATAGATAAATGAAAATGAAGACAGATAAATCTCAACTATACCCAAAGTCTCTAATTCAGATAATTTTTGTAAACACAGTTATGTCAAGAAATGTCACTGTCTAAATGACAGGACAGTAGTACAAAACATTTTATCATATTTCTTTTTGTAAATAGTCATCACTAAAATTAAAGTGAATTAATTATAAGAACTATGCAAACAAAATACCGTTGTCGGAGACACGGCATATGATCGTCATAATCAGCCCTTTTAAGTCCAGTGCTAGATGTAGGCCTCCCAAAATCGATTTCCACTCTAAACAGTTTACAGCCGTTTTCATCCAAAATGTGGCGAGATATGCTACTTACAATATGAATTTATGAATGAGAGTTGTAATATTAGTGTTGTTGAAGATGTAAAAAAATTGAAAATGTTTGTATCTCCTGCATAGTTACCAGTATCATTAAATATTTTATACCAGAAAATGTCCTTTTTTTAATAACTTTGTTTAAAACACAAAATTTATAAAAATAATTACGGTATGATTATTTTTTAATTAATATTTCTTAAAATCAGTAGGTACTCAAAAGAAAATGACACCTCTTTTTTCGCCATTTTATGTGAATTACCATTACGAAGATATTTTTTTGCTATGTTATCCCCTTTGTTTACATAAATTATCTGAATTTGAGACTTTGGGTATAGGTAGCACACCAGTTTTTTTTTTTTTTTTTTTCTTTAAATACGAAAACCCTTTTAAAACCTGTTTCAAGATTTATTTTTTCTGTTTTGTGGTTATTAGCTGTTGGCATAGGTAGGAACTTATTCTTTCCTAAACAAGAATAATATTTATCTACCTCGCGTTAACCACAGATATTTTATAGCAGTAGGTACATTCTCATAGCCCCATTGTTATAGCCATAAATAATTCGGAACAAACAATCTTCAAATCCACTTTTGTTTGGTATAAAATTTACGATCTCAAGGCGCACCATAGGCACGGAGCATTATGCAAGCCATGCAATTTTCTTGCCAAACTTTATTCTCTTTTTTATAGGCGTCTACTTGAGTAATGAAAAACTATTAAAGTGGTCGTGTGGGGATAAAGCGAGGGTCGTTGGGACCTTCCAGTTTTATTGAGGCCCGACGAATAGCGTAGCGCTATTTTTACAACCCTGCCAATTTCATGAGCCCCGCTAAAAGATGGCAACCCACGTTTACGCGTTCGAATAAATATGTGTAGGTACGTGCCTATATATAGATGAATAGGTATACTACGCTAGAAAGATTTGGGAGCTTAGAGAACATCATGCAAAATACCTATTTTGCATGATGTTCTCGAAGATCGTATAAAAAAAAAAGAAAGAGAAAAATAATGTGCATACTTACATATCTATTATTTTTGATATCGTTGAAAAGACTTCGGAATGCAGAAAACCGATACACCAATTGCGTAACAAACTTCCAATCACAATCTGACAGATTTGTAGGTTACCTATTGCTAAACCATTACTTCATACCTATGTTTGAAAAATCCTCGACAACGTTATTCACGCAATGAATGTTTTCGAATTGTCAAAATGAAATTGTCATTGTTAGTGTTTTACGAAATTACCTCGCATATCTACTCGTAGATGGATGAGACTTTAGACTTATTTTCTTACTTATTAAACCTTTTTTTATTAATATAAATTCATTATAAGCCAATAAGTACTTTATAAGTAGAAATATGATCATTTAAAGTAGTGTGAGCAATTTGCTCGCGCGCGCCTCTCCGTGTAACAAACTGAGGCGCGCCTTCTCACGGGTTAAATGAAATGAACCCCTTTAAGTTTGCACTGTTGATTGCAACTGATTTATCAATGGATAGTGCTTACATATGAACATAATATTATGTTATGAATTATTATGATGACTTTTGTCAATTATAAGTAGTTCGGAGTTGCATTTCCCTTAAACTACATTAAATCTTAATTCTTGTACTAATTATTTCGTTGTCACGCCTGTAATTCCCCGAAAGGTAAGGCAGAGTTGTAGCTTATCATGTACTATAATTATATCCGATACATTGTACACCCACATTTCGCCAGTTAGGACGCAGATACATATATATGCCAGTGACCTTGAGTGGTTAGCTTGCGTGTTCTGTCGTACGTCCAGCCAGTAATAGGACTCGCCCATCCAGGAGCGCTGTCCCAAATAAAACGCATTATTATTTTATTATACATAAAACAAAGGGTATTTTAATAAAACATGTATACTAAAAGATCAATAATTAAATTATCTTTAAAAAGGTTTATGAAGCGGATAACTTTATTATGAATTAGCTTCTGCACGCGACTTCGTCCGCGTGAAAATTCTTTTACCCCCGTCCCACCCCGTCGCATCGCAACGCCTGCCCGCGCTATTACTTCGTTTTCGCTTAGTGTTCTTTCTTACTTTTTGTGCGTCATGTTAAATAGCCTAAAGCCTTTCTCAAGAAAAGGGGTATCAAATGCAAAAAGAATTTTTCAAATTCGACTTGTACTTCCTGAGATGAGCGCGTTCATACAAACAAACAAAAAACAATCTTCAGTTTTATTACATTACTAACTTCTGCCCGCGACTTCGTCCGCGTTGAAATTTCGTGCTCCCCCGACCCGCCCCGTCGCTTCGCATTGCCTGCTCGCGCTCTTTTTTCGTATTCGCTTAGCCTTTCAGACATTTTTTTGCTCGGCTCCTTAAGATCCTAGCGTGATGTTATATAGCCTACTAGCTGACCCGACAGACTTCGTTCTGTCAAAAAAATGTTAAGGGTGGACAACCCTTATCACTAAGGGGTATGAAAAATAGATGTTGGCCAATTCTCAGACCTACTCAATATGCTCACAAAATTTCATGAGAATCGATCAAGCCGTTTCGGAGGAGTACGGGAACGAACATTGTGACACGAGAATTTTATATATAAGAATAAACTTCCTCGATAAATGGACTATCCAACACAAAAAGAATTTATCAATTCCAACCAGTAGTTCCTGAGATTAACGCGTTCAAACAAACAAACAAACTCTTCAGCTTTATAATATTAATATATTACATTATATTATATTAGCATAGATAAGACGGTAGATTTTTAACAAAATTTTAAATGAAACGTAAATTTCATTGTATTCCTTTTATTTTAGATGTTATGTTATATAAAAGACATAAATGTATATTATGATTGATCCTTTCAATCGGTACAGTAAAATTCCAATATATATATATTATATTTATATATATATATATTTTTTATATATTTTTTTTTCATTTCGCTGTTTCCATTCCCGCTTCAGACAGGCGATTATTTAAAATTCTTTGAATGCAGTTCGTATTGCTTTTAAAATGCTTCGCCGAAATGTTTTTTCACAGTGAAGCAAGTTTCTAATTTATCCTCATTTCTCTTTCCTACTCCATCATCAGACCCTGATCACCTCACGATCTATCTACAAACTATTATTCATTACGACCATTCCAATGAGCCCAAACACGATACTTCTGCTGTAAGTTGGTGAGGGAGTTGGGTATCCTGCAAATTCTAGGCGATACTACAGCAGCAGTTCAAGATTACTATGTTCTAATATCATTAAAGAAACAGAATACCAAATTTCCAATGTATTTTTAGCATGCAGTACAAATTTAGTAATTAGCAAAAACATAACAATTGTAATAGTAATTTCTAATATGAAATCAATATAATTATGAGTACGAGTCGAGTTGTATGACCATTATATGACCATGATCGATGGCAAGATAACCTCACATCTATCAGATACTTCCACAGCGACATGCGATATCTGCAAAGCGACACCGAAAGAGATGAATAATATCGACATGGTAACACAGAGAAACCATTCTGTCGACATGTTTAAGTTTGGTCTGTCTTCCCTTCATGCACGTATTAGATGCATGGAACGCATCTTGCACATTGCTTACCGCCTCGACTTCGAGAAATGGCAAAAGGAGATGATTTAAAATTACAATTGACCAACAAAAAAATATATATTCAAGAAAAATTTTGGGATAATAATAATAATAATAAAATTTATTAAACATTGTTACAATTATTTCTTTAAAATTAGTTTTACATAATAATTTTGTCTGTAACTGTTAATGACATTCATTTTTCATATGCGGTGGACCCCAAACTAGGCGATGCCTGTATCTTGGGGGCCTAAGTTGTGAGACATTATTCTGTTTTTTGACTGGTATTGACATGGGATTAAGTAATTAATTGCAAACAATTATAGAATTCTAAATATTTTTTTTAACTTTGATCAAAAATAAAGCTTAAAAACTTAGTTATATTAAGCAAAATAGGAACTTGTTGTGACATAGGCTTAACACTAAAGAATAATAAGAAATAATAAAAAATAATACCTAAGTAAATCAAAGTGAGGTGTGGGTGTATGTGCGTGTGGAGTGTAGTGTGTATGTATGTGGGTGTGTCTGTTGTGATAGCCTCACTATCACAACAGACACACCCACGTGTTCCGAGTGTGAGTTATGTTATGAGCAAGCTTTCGGATTCGTCGTATGAAAGACCTAAAAGCCATTTTTTTACCACTTTTATACTGTGGCGGTATCAACAACGCCACAAGCGAACTACGCATCAAAGACCTGACGTTACAAATCCTGCATCGCGCTATCAGAGTTTACCGCGCGACTAGCATATATACAACATCACGACATCAACCGTTGGGCAGTTGCCCACCAGACACAATACCCGTCTGGTCGGAGGATCCTCCCTTTACTATAGAGTATGAGTGAACTTTACACCCTGTTCCTCATAACTCTAAATTGGTGACCCCGAACATGGACATTAGCGCAGCCTTCGTGCAACTACTTCAGCGTGACGTCATCCATCACTTCCTCAAGCTTTCGAGCGGCGAGTCACACAGCCAGCCAGCACCTACGGCTTCAACGGGTATCCTGACCACCAGCATGCAGCGAACGCGTATACCTGGACATCACCCTCAGCCTCATCAGCAACCTTGGCACAGCACACTGCACTTTCGGCCGGTCCACAAGCAGAGCCCTTCAACGCTCTCCTTGTCGACGCCAGCAGTCAGCCTCAACCCGGCGCTGTACGACGTCCGACTCACTGGATCAACAAACGCAGCGCCACCCTGACTCACTGGGGAATCACCGCCGACAGTTCCGACTCACCGTGAACTATGCGGGACCCGGTTCCGACTCACTGAAATCACAACTGGCCCTAGCAAGCATCATATGCACTGACTCAGCCCACTATCGACCTCCGGTCTCCGGAAAGGAGTAATGTGACGGTATCAACAACGCCACATGCGAACTACGCATCAAAGACCTGACGTCACAAATCCTGCATCGCGCTATCAGAGTTTACCGCGCGACTAGCATATATACAACATCCCGACATCAACCATTGGGCAGTTGCCCACCAGACACAATACCCGTCTGGTCGGAGGATCCTCCCTTTACTATAGAGTATGAGTGAACGTTACACCCTGTTCTAAAATACCATGCAGAGAGGGGGAGGTCTTTTGAGTCACAAGGCAAAGTACTGGTGACTTTGTTATATACAAGTGTGTAGGTAAGATACAAAAGTGTGTAGGTAGGCGGGAAATGGGACTGCTTGTGGATGTAGTTCAACAAGGTGCAGAAACTACAAATGATAGAAATACTGCCAGAAGATTTTTTGCTAATCCCGAAGTGACTGCGCAAATCACGGGTGTTGATAAATAACTCATTACTAGAAGATTTGGAGTGATTCTTCAGGTAATCTCATGTGGAGAGTTTTTAGACGTGGAAAAATTCCGGCAATATTGTGCTACAACAACTCATACATATGTTGGGCTCTATGCATGGTATTATATGCCCACAAGTGTGCCTAAATTACTCATGCATGGTACCGACATAATTGTGTACAATAACTTTATTCCAATCGGTAAATTTTCTAAAGAGGCATCAAAAAAAAAAATCAGAACCTTCCACTCGCTGAAAACTAGCAGAATTGCAACAAATGAGGATATTATCCATAATTTGATGATATTTTCAGACCCATATCTCTCTAGTTTCAGACCTAAGATAAGGCAACTTTGTACTAAACCTCTATCAGATGAAGCCAAAATGTTATTACTATTACCTTCTAGTGCAGATATAGAAATTAAAGACTTTGTAGACATAGGCAACCTGTCGGACTGTGACATTGACTAATTTAATTCTGATTGGTTCTTCTTCTGAATCATTGATTTCATACTCATACAACTCAACTCACACTCATATATTGATTTCATATATATATATTTTTTTTTTTAACGTTGCCCCACACTAGGAATTTCTCCTGTATCGTGGGTGCTTTTACAAACATTTAAAACTCACATACACAAACAGCCAGACCCGGAACAAATAATTGTAGGTCATACAAATATTTGTTCCGTGTGGGAAATGAACCCGCGACACGCAGCGCAGCAGTCATTCGCTTAACCACTGAGCCAACCGTGCCGTCAATACGTGCCGAAATTACTATTACTATTGTTATGTTTTTGCTAATTACTAAATGTGTACTTCATGCTAATATAACCAAGATGTAAAATCTAAATATTTCTACGAAAACAAATATTACAAATATTTACCGGAAACCCATAGATCTTAAGAACTTATACACGTATTAGCTACCTATATTCTTGCAAATAAATATATCATTCATTCATTCATTCACATTATATTATTTGTTGTGTAAATACAATTATTAATTTATTCATACGTTTTGAATAAGTACGCTTTTCGTCAAGATCGATAGTCATATAGGTTTGTTGTCTATCAGAGATCAATAATGGGTAAAAACAAAACAAAAAAAAAACTTATTTTTGAGGTACATTACCACGTGTTAAAACATCGTCCAAATATGCATTTTTAATTCATTCATATCTTTTGAACGGGGAAGTTCGGGGTCAAGGTCAAAGATCAAGTAGCTTTTTTATAGGCTCCGCAACAATACCTAATTAGTTTTCAGCTTTACAATCCAAGACAGAAAAAAGTTATGAGGAAAACTAATTCCATTTTCATACCTTTGAAATACGAGGGCGGCACTGAAAATTTCGGGAATCAAGGAAGAGACACAACATTACTATTTAAAAATGTATTTATTGCTTTTCGAAGTATTCTCCGCGAAATTTGACACATTTTTCCATACGATGGAACCAATCATTGAAGCAACCATTCCATTCGGAAGTTGGGGTCTCCAAAATGGCCGTTTTCAGACCACAGCTTCTTCAGGTGATGAAAATCTCTGTCCACGCAATTTATTCTTTATTTTAGGGAAAGTATAGAAATCATTAGGGCTTAGGTCGGGGCTGTACGGCGGATGGTCTAATAATTCTATGTTTTCTTGCTCTAAAAACTCTTTTGTTCTGTGCGCGGTGTGAGAACTCGCATTGTCGTGATGGAGGATGATGGTTGCAGTTCTCTTTACGGAGTTCAGAAACGACCTGTGGCAAACAAATGCTAGCATACCATTCTACATTAACCGTTCTTTGTCCCTCAAGAGGAATAGTCGTAACATGGCCGGTTTTGGAGACTAACAAGGGATTTTTGTACTAATTTGATTGTTGTGTTAAGTGATCAACGATTTAAATCAAAGTACTTAATTAACGTTCGTGCAACTCGTTTTCGACTTAACAAAAGATTTGACACATGGTTAGTTAATTTAGTTTTTTTTTTTGTTAGAGAGAGTTAGAGTGAAAAAGAGAGTAAGAAAGAGAGTGAATGTTTATTGATAGAGACTGGGAGAGGGAGAGTGAGAAAGCTCACTCTCTTTCTTACTCTCACTCACTATCTTTCTTTCTCACTCTAACTCTCTTTCTCTTTCTCACTCTCACTCACACTCTCTTTCTCACTCTAATTATATTTTTTCTCACTCTCTCTTTCTCTTTCTCACTCTCTCTCTTTCTCACTCTAACTATTTTTTCCTCACTCTCTTTCTCTTTCTCACTCTCACTCTAACTCTCTTTGCCTTTATCAATTTTACTCTCTTTCTTATTCTCTCTTTCTCACTCCCTCTTTCTGTCTCACTCTCCCTCTCCCACTCCCCTCTCCCTCTCTTTCTCGCTCTCACTCTTTCTTACTCACTCCCACTATCTTTCTCACTCTCTTTCTCTTTCTCACTCTCTCTTTCTCAATCTTTTTCTCACACTTTGTGTCAGTCTCATTCTTTTTCTTTCTCACTCTAACTCTGTCTTTCTCAATATTACTCTCTTTCTCACTCTCACTCTCTTTCTCGCTCTCTCTCGCTCTCACACTCTCACTCTCTCTTTCTCACTCACTCTCCTTCTCTTTCTCACTCTCACTCTCTATCTCTCTCTTTCTAACAATCACACTCTTTCTCACTCACTCTCTTTCACACTCTCACTATCTTCATCTTTCTTTCTTATCAATCCACTCTTTCTCTCAGTCTCCCACTCCCACTCTCTCTTTCTCACTCTCTATCTCACTCTTAATCTCTTTCTCACTCTCACTCTCTTTCTTACGCTCGCTCTCACTCTTTCTTACTCTCTTTCTCTTTCTCACTCTTTCTTAGTTTCACACTTTTTCTTTCACACTTTCTGTCAGTCTATCTCACTCTTTTTCTTTCTCTATCTTTCTCACTCTCACTTTTTGTCATTCTCACTGTCTCTCTTTCTACCTCTCACTCTCTCTTTCTCACTCTCACTCTCTCTCTCTTTCCCACTCTCACTCTCACTTTCTTTCTAGCGCTCATTTGCACTCTCACACTCTTTGTCTCTCTCACTATCTTTCTTTCTCACTCCACTCTTTTTCTCTCTCTCTTTCTATGTCACTCTCACTCTTAATCGCACTCTATCTCACTCTTTCAAATCTCACACTCTTTCTCACTCACTCTCTTTCTCACACCACTCTTTCTCTCAATCTCTTTTTGTCTCACTCTCCCTCTCCCACTCTCTTACTCACTCTCTTTCTCACTCTCACTCCCTTTCTCACTCTCACTATCTTTCTCACTCTCACTCTCTTTCTCACTCTCACTATCTTTCTCACTCCACTCTTTCTTTCAATCTCTTTTTGTCTCACTCTCCCTCTCCCACTCTTACTCACTCTTAATCTCTTTCTCACTCTCACTCTGTTTCTCACTCTCACTCTCTTTCTCACTTTCACAATCTTTCTCACTCCACTCTTTCTCTCA
Organism: Dryobota labecula; assembly: GCA_947523025.1. Taxonomy (NCBI): domain Eukaryota; kingdom Metazoa; phylum Arthropoda; class Insecta; order Lepidoptera; family Noctuidae; genus Dryobota; species Dryobota labecula. Next base: position 15,864,627 of record OX383293.1, on the reverse strand, counting down.
CTAACTTTTTTCTCACTCCACTCTTTCTCTCAATCTCTTTTTGTCTCACTCTCCCTCTCCCACTCTTACTCACTCTCTTTCTCACTCTTAATCTCTTTCTCACTCTCACTGACTCACCCTCTCTTTCTCACACTCACTATCTTTCTTACTCTCACTCTCTTTCTCACTCTCACTATCTTTCTCACTCCACTCTTTCTCTCACTAACTTTCTTTCTCACTCCACTCTTTCTCTCAATATCTTTTTGTCTCACTCTCCCTCTCCCACTCTTACTCACTCTCACTATCTTTCTCACTCTCTATTCTATCTCACACTATCTCATTCTTTCTCACTCTCTCTGTCTCACTCTAGTTCTATTTCTAACTCACTATCTCTATTTTAATTCCTTCTCTCTCTCATTATCTTACTCACTCTAACTCTCTTTGCCTTTCTCAATTTTACTCTCTTTCTCACTCTCTGTTTCTTACTCACTCTTTCTGGCTCACTCTCCCTCTCCCACTCTCTTTCTCACTCTCTCTTTCTCGGTCTAACTCTTCCTTACTCACTCCCACTTTTTTTCTCACTCTCTTTCTCTCACTCTCTTTCTCTCTCACTCTCCCTCTCCCACTCTCTCTAAAATTGATAAAGGCAAAGAGAGTTAGAGTGAGAGTGAGAAAGAGAGTGAGAGTGAGAAAGAGAAAGAGAGTGAGGAAAAAGATAGTTAGAGTGAGAAAGAGAGAGAGTGAGAAAGAGAAAGAGAGAGTGAGAAAAAATATAATTAGAGTGAGAAAGAGAGTGTGAGTGAGAGTGAGAAAGAGAAAGAGAGTTAGAGTGAGAAAGAAAGATAGTGAGTGAGAGTAAGAAAGAGAGTGAGCTTTCTCACTCTCCCTCTCCCACTCTCTATCAATAAACATTCACTCTCTTTCTTACTCTCTTTCTCACTCTAACTCTCTTTCTCTAACAAAAAAAAACTAAATTAACTAACCATATGTCAAATCTCTTGTTAAGTCGAAAACGAGTTGCACGAACGTTAATTAAGTACTTTGATTTAAATCGTTGATCACTTAACACAACAATCAAATTAGCACAAAAATCCCTTGTTAAATTAGAATTTGGGTTTCTGAAAGACCGATTAAGCTTGAATGTCATGTCAAGCACCTGTCAAATGTTGTGTTAGCTAATCTGTCGAGCTTGGGCGATTATCTTTGCGTTCCCTGTGATTTTGTGTTTTATTTGGATTTTTTCTAGTTATAATTAATAAAACAACTTCGGCTACCCATAGCGGACTCGAGATTGATTAATTTTCTACTGGAGATTTGATAACCGAACAATTATATTTCTTACAAACAAACGGAACCGTGAGGTACTTACGAAGGATTTCACGATTTGTTTGTACACATATTTTTTTTAATTTATTTAATCAATAATTATATATTATATTATATTTACCAATAAAAACGTGCAATAGTTACTTACCTATCTATTATACTCAAAAGTGAACATTTCTCGCGTTCTGTATAGTTTCTCCCTCTTGATGTCGATGCCGATGCCATAATTCAATCATCATCATCATCATTTCAGCCGAAAGACGTCCACTACTGGACATAGGCCTCCCCCAATTGGGGGGTTTTACCATAATCGCCACACTTAGCAGGCGGGTTGGCGATCGCAGTATGGTGTTAAAAATGAATAGAGAACGCTGCTGCTTTACGTCCGGCACCACACGGCACATAATTGAATGAAAAGCACTAAACAATTTTTTTATTTATATCTCTAGATACCTCGAACATTCAAAACTTTCAATAAAATGCCGCCTTTATAAATGTCAACAGTGTCAAATTGATATTAAATTGAACGAACCATTTTTCAAAATTAATGAAGAATACGATGTTGCCATACACATAACCTATTTTCGTTAATCAGTTGACATTGATAGTTGATTAGTTAATTTTATCGTAATCGCCAATTCAGCAACCCAATTTGATTTGACTGTTCTGTTAATTTAACAAGTTTGTTAGTTGATTACAGATTTGAATAGCCGTCGAGAAACCGGGCGTAAGATTCTCAAACAACTTTGTTTCGCACCTAAAAAACACACGCCAAAACACAGACTTATACCGGATGACTTTTTTTACCGTCTCGAAAAAAAATGGGTATACTAGGTGAACGGAATAGAAGCCTATGGCATAGCAATTATTATTATTATTTTTTTTTTCAGAAAAAAAAATAAAATAAAAGATAAAAATATTGAAATTTGGGTGCGTATGATTTAAATTTAAATATTATTTATCGTATTTATTTATTGAATTATGTTTTTTGTTAAATTTCTGTGTTTATTGTTATAGTATGATAAGTTTACTTCAAATGTGTGGTATTTATCCATAGATCAATTTCTTTCTAGGTTAAAGAAAAAATAATAAAAACTATGCCATAGGCTTCTACTCCGTTCACCTAGTATACCCAAATTTTTACGAGACGGTAAAAAATGTCATCCGGTATAAACATAGTATTCTAATACCGGTTGTAATATGTATTAATCGTGAGTAATTTAAACAATTCTCTGCAGATCTTTCTCCGATTTGATAACCAGCGGTGGCGACATGTCGTTTTATCTTACGAGTATCTTCGCATGTTTGACCCAAACGTATTGGAAATCCATTTCTGCTGATGTCTTCTTAGTTTTAGACAACAACATTTTGTTTTTATTGTAAGGTGATCATTTATGAAAAATTTATGGTTGCCACTCAATCCAATTTTATCTGGCGTCAGGGGCGAGGTCTTTAGTTCGTGCCTAGCAGCTGCTATGAAATCCTTTTTCTCGTTGGCAGAAGCAGACTATGATGGGTTTTGTATGGTCTTTCTCCTTAGTAGGTGCTCGTGTGATGAAGTTAATTTGATTTTTAGTGACAGGGTAATTGACTTTAGCGTAAATTTTGGCTATTATTTCAAATAAGTTCTCGTTACCTGTCTGAGGCACACCCTTAACTTCAATATTATTCATACGCGACCATTGATCCTTATTATTATTGTCTTCTTCTAACTTATCCAAACGGGCTTGCAGTGGTTCGACTTGGTCTTGGACTTTCTCAACCTTTTCTTACTCTCACTCTCCCTCTCCCACGCTCTCTTTCTCTCTCTCTATCACACTCTTACTCTTACTATCTTTCTCCCTCTTCTACTCTCTCTCTTTCTCACTCTATCTCACTCTTTCTCACTCTCTGTCTCAATCTTTCTCCTTCTCTTTCTCACTCACACTCTCTTTCTCTTTCTCATTCCTTCTCACTCATTATCATGCTCACTCTTACTCTCTTTCTCACCCTCACTCTCTATCTCACTCTTTCTCACTCTCACTTTCTTTCTTACTCTCACTCTCCTTCTCCCACTCTCTCATTCTCACTCTCAAAGAGTGAGATATCTCTTCCTTCCTCACTCTCACTCTCTTTCTCACTCTAACTCTCTTTCGCTTTCTCACTCTCACTCTCTTCCGCACTCTCTATTTCTTACTCTCACTCTCCCTCTCCCACTCTCTCTTTCTCACTCTCTATCTCACTCTTTCTCACTCTAACTCTCTTTCTCGCTCTCACTCTCCCTCTTTCTCACTCTAACTCTATATCTCACTATGTCTTTATTACTGTCTCTTTCTCACTCTCACTCCCTCTGCCACTCTCTCTCTTTTTCACACTCTCTGTCTCACACTTTCTCTTTCTCACTTACACTCTCTCTTTCTCATTCCTTCTCCCTTATTATCAATCTCACTCTTACTCTCTTTCTCACCATCACTCTCTATCTCACTCTCACTCTCTTTCTTACTCTCACTCTCCCTCTCCCACTCTCTCTTTCTCAATATCTATCTCACTCTTACTCACTCTTACTCCCTTTCTCACTCTCACTCTCTGTCTCATCTTACTCTCTTTCTTACTCTCACTCTCTCCCTCTCTCTCTTTCTCACACTCTATCTCACTCTTTCCTCACTCTCACTCTTTTTCGCTCTCACCCTCTCTTTCTCACTCTAACTCTCTTTTTCACTATCTCTTTATTACTCTCTCTTTCTCAGTCTCACTCTCCCTCTCCCACTCTCCCTCTCCCACTCTCTCTTCCTCACTCTATCTCACTCTTTCTCACTCTCTTTCTCTTTCTCACTTACACTCTTTCTCTTTCTCACCCTTACTCTCTATCTCACACATGCTAACTCTCCCACTCTCTCATTCTCACTCTATCTTACTCTTTCTCACTCTCTTTCTCTTTCTCACTCTCTCTCTTTCTCACTATCTCTTTATTACTCTCTATTTCTCACTCGTGCACTCCCTCTCCCACTCTCCCTCTTTGTCACTCTCTCTCTCACTATTTCTCACTCTCTTTCTCTTTCTCACTCACACTCTCATTCTCATTCCTTCTCACACACACTCTCTTTCTCTTTCTCATTCCTGCTCACTCATTATCATTCCCACTATTACTCTCTTTCTCACTCTCACTCTCCCTCTCCCACTTACTCTTTCTCAATATCTATCTCACTCTTTCTCACTCTTACTCTCTTTCCTACTCTCATCTCTTTCTCACTCTCCATCTCACACTTTCTCACTCTCTCTTTCTCACTTTATTTCACTCTTTCTCACTCTAACTCACTTTCTCTTACTCTTACTCTCACTCTCCCGCACACACTCTCTCTTTCTCACTCTCTATCTCACACAAACTCTCTTTCTCTTTCTCATTCCTTCTCACTCATTTTCTTTCTCACTCTTACTCTCTTTCTCACTCTCTATTTCTTTCTTTCTCTCACTCTCCCTCTCCCACTCTCTCTTTCTCACTATCTATCTCACTCTCTTTCTCACTTTCACACTCTCTTTCACTCTCTCACTATCTCTATTTCCCACTCTATCTCACTCTTTCTCACTCTTCAGTCTCTCTGTCTCACTGTCTTTCTTACTCTCTTTCTCACTCTCTTTTTTACTCTCTTTCTCACTCTCACTATCTTTCTCACTGTTAGTCTCTTTCCCACTCTCACTCTCTTTCTCACTGTCACTCTCTTTCTCACTCTCACTCTTTCTCTTTCTTCTTTTCTCACTCTCCCTCTCCTACACTCTCTCACTCTCCCTCTCCCACACTCTCTTTCTCACTCCCACTCTCTCACTCCCACACTCTCTTTCTCACTCTCACTCTTGCTCTTTCTCACTCTAACTATCTTTCTCTTTCTCTCTCTCTCTTGCTCACTTTCTCTTTCTCACTCTCACTCTCTCTCACTCTCTCTCTCCCACAATCTCTTTCTCACTCTCACTCTGTCTCTTTATCAATCAAACTCTCTTACTCACCTCTTTCTTACTCTCTCTCTTTCTCACTCTAACTCTCACTCTCTCTTTCTTACTCTATTTTTCTCACCCTTTCTCTCAGTCTCTATCTATCTATCTTTTTCTTTCTCTATCTTTCTCATACTCACTCTTTGTCACTCTCTTCCACTCATGTCCTTTTCACTTTTTTTCTCACCCTCTTTCTCACTCCCACTCTTTCTCACTCGCTATATCACTCTTACATAACCTCACTCTCGCTTTCAATCTCACTCACTCTGAATTGAAAGCTCACTCTTTCTTATTCTATACCTCTCTCTCTCTCTCTCTCTCTCTCTCTCTCTCTATCTACAAACAGTACATTTAGCGTTTACAAAGAACATTTTCAATTACCAACATAGAACTATGATTATACGGTTGCTTTAAAAATAAAGTTTATCTCTTTTTCACTATCACACTTCTCAATCTCTATCTCACTCTCTTTCTCACTCTGAATCTCTATCTCACTCTCACTCGTCACCTTACTCTCTTTCTCACCCTCACCCTCAATCTCTGTCTCACTCTCTATTTTAATCCCACTCTCTATTACCCTCTTAATATATCTCACTCTCAATCTCATTCTCTCTTCCCTTCCGATCTCACTCTCTACTCTTCAACTGTCACTCCATTTATCACTCTCTATCTCTCTCCCTATCTCACTCACTCTCTTACTCATGATCACTATCTCACTGTCACTCTCAATCTCTCTCTCTCTCTTTTTTACTACTGCTCCAAAGACAATATTCAACGTCAAAGAATTTTTTTGCAGCTCCGGTTCGGTTCAGCAATCACCATTCCTGGAACAAAAAAGTTGCACGCCTTTATTCCAACAACTGAAAGCCTTTTGGTAAAAAGAACCAGTTCTAGCGTAGATTGTTAAATAAAAAAAATTAAAAAAAGGTACCTACTTACCTCCTTTATTACAATATTGTCTCACTAAGTTATTATTATGACAGCACAGCAATTTTACTAAGTATGTTTTTTTTTTTTCAGGTAAACTAGTCGACCTTTGGAAGGCTAAGTACTACGCTCAGTGCGACACGTATGTACTTTAATTCATTTATCTCCTAAACTATTGCAGATCCCATTTTGAAACTTCTGGTGTATTATAAATATACTTTAGGCTATATTTTGAAATAAAATAAAATTGGTCGAAGTTACTAAAAATTCTGATTTAAAAAGTTTATTTCCGGTTTTGTACATTAAAAAAAAACAGTTTTATTGTGTATTTAAAAAGAACAGTAAATTTTCGATTTAAGTCGCCATATTTAATATTTTAAAATTAATTTGTTTAATTCGAAAAACTATTTCCAAAAAATACGAATTTCAATAACGACAATTCTTTATTTATTTTTATTTATTTTATTTTAAAGAAGGCTTACAGACTAACAAACCAATGATATAAAGAAAGTAATATAAAGAAAATTGCTAATAACAAGCCTCCAGATATAGTAAAAAAAAAAATGTCGATAAAAAAAAGTACATACAAGTTAATATTATTAGTTAATATTAGATAAGTTAATTATCCATAAAAAATAGCTGTGCCAAAAGTCGTCCTAAGGTCGCCACACTGGTGCAGAACAAGTCAACATTAAGGTCCATAGGAAGCCTATTAAAACTAAGTGCACTTCTTATTGAGAAAACATTCCGCCTATAATTAGTCATTGCGAAAGGTACATTTAATATTGGCCGTTGACGTAATCCCATCAGATTCGTGCGTAATGACAGATTAGCAACGAGTTCAGGACAGTTAATGTGGCCATTAGCGATACCCAACAGTAAACTCACGTCCCCAATATAACGTCTCATCTCCAGAGGAAGGAAGTGGTACCGTTTGCAGCGGTGCTCATAGTCAACTGAGTATTGCTGAGCCCTATAATCCAGACAACGTAGAAATTTTCTTTGGACGCCCTCAATACGGGACTTATAAGTCTCATACTGCGGGTTCCAAACCTGAGACGCGTATTCTAAATGGCTACGCACGAAAGAACAATACAAGATTTTAACCGGTTTAAGAGATCGGAAACAGGCCGTGGTGCGTAGTATAAATCCCAGAGCCTTGGATGCCCTTGTAACTATGCTATTTACATGTTGATCAAACAGAAGCTTGCTGTCTATGATTACCCCTAAATCTCTAATGCTATTTAGCCTGCTAATGAGCTGATCGTTTAAGGTGTAATTAAAATTTACCAAAGAAGTACAACGTGAGAATGTTAGGAGAAAGCATTTAGAGACATTTAATTGGAGTTTGTTACGGATGCAATATATTTCAAACCTATACAGGTCATCTTGTAATTGATATGCATCAGACATGTCTCGCACAACTTTATGAATCTTCATGTCGTCAGCATAAAGTAAAATATACGAATGACGAAAGCACTGTTTGATATCTGCAATGAACAATTAAATAACAGAGGACCCAAATTTAGAAGCCAATAACTTGACAAATAAACATCATACAAATCACATAATATAAAAATATTGTGTGTCCTCATTCATACCTACTAGAAGTACAAATAAGCCGCATATGAACAAACAGAACGTCACTTTTTTTTCGCTGTCCGCTTCACGTGAAATGCCCCACATCACAGTTCAGTTCAGTCGCAAACCTACAGTTACCGATAGACAAGAACAGAGATAGGAGATGGCGCCGACGTGCGAGCGAAATCGCGTTAGCTGCCAAATGTTGGCCGAATGTTTACGATTATGAATGACATTGAATGACGTGGTAGCACAAACATGGCGAAGCAAACATATAATTATAACTTTCAACAAATTAGCATTTTTGGCTGTACTTACGAGTGGTAAGTAATCCCGTGTCTTATTTTTCTTCCTTGTACTATTATAAGACTGTAAACTTTAATGATTTTTTTACGGCAGTAGCTTTCCCAACCTTTTGCAACTCCGCTATAGATAAGAGTGAGAGTGAGAAAGAGAATGAGAGAGAAAGAGAGTGAGTGACAGAGAAAGTTTGCGAGAAAGATAGTGAGATAGAGAATAAGAGTAAGATAGAGATTAAGAGTGAGATAAAGATTTCGAGTGACATAGAGATTGAGAGTGGGAGTGAGATAGAGATTCAGAGTGTGATAAAGATTGAGAGTGAAAGAGAGAGCCACGATAGAGAGTGATAAACGGAGTTAGAGTTAGAGAGAGACAGAGAAAGTGAGAAAGAAAGAGATTGAAAAATGAGAGTGAGAAAGAGATTGAGATTGAGAGTGAGAGTGTGATAGAGAGTAAAAAGGAGATAAAGCGAGAGCGAGATAGATATAAAGAGATAGGGAGTGAGACTGAGAGAGAGAGAGGGAAAGAGAAAAAGTTAGAGAGAGAAAGCGAGAGGTAATAGAAAATGAGATAGAGAGTGAGAGTAAGAGAAAGAGTGAGAGTGAGAAAGAAAGTGAGAATGAGAAAGAGTGAGAGTGAGAAAGAAAGTCAGAAAGAGAAAGATTGAGATAGAGAGTGAGAGTGAGAAAGAGAGTGAGGTTGATTAAGCGTGATATAGCGAGTGAGAAAGAGAGTGGGACTGAGAAAGAGGGTGAGAAAGAAAGTGAAAAGGACATGAGTGAGAAAGTGTGAGAAAGAGAAAGAGTGTGAGAAAGATAGAGAAAGTGAAAGAGAGTAAGATAGAGACTGACAGAAAGTATGAGAAAAAAGAAAGAAAGAGAGAGTGAGAAAGAGAGTGAGAGTGAGAAAGAGTGAGAAAGAGAGTGGGAGAGGAAAAAAAAGAAAGAAAAGAGGAGAAGAAAGAGATTGAAAAGTGAGAGTAAGAAAGAGAGGTTGAAATAGAGAATGAGATAGAGTGAGATAGAGTGAGAGGGAGAATAAGAGTGAGAGAGTGTATGAGTAAGATGCGAGATAGAGACTGAAAGTGAGAGTAAGAGAAAGAGAGAGGGTGAGAAAGAAAGTGAGAAAGAAAGTGAGAAAGAGAAAGAGTGAGAAAGAGAGTGGGAGTGAGAAAGAGGGTGATAAAGAAAGTGAAAAGGATATGAGTGAGAAAGAGTGAGAAAGAGAAAGAGAGCGAGATAGAGACTGACAGAAAGTGTGAGAAAAAAGTGTGAAAGTAAAAGAGAAAGAGAGAGTGAGAAAGAGAGATAGTGAGGGAGAGAAAGAGAGTGAGAGTGAGAAAGAGTGAGAAAGAGAGTGGGAGAGGGAGAGTGAGAGTGAGAAAGAGAGAGAATGAGATACAGATAGTAAGAAAGCGAGGTTGAGAAAGAGAGTGAGAAAGAGAAAGATAGAGTGAGAAAGAGAGAGTGAGAGTAAGAAAGAGAATGAGAGTGAGAAAAAGAGTAAGAGTGAGAAAGAGTGAGAAAGAGATAGTGAGAGAGAGAAAGAGAGTGAGAAAGAGTGAGAAAGAGAGTGGGAGAGGGAGAGTGAGAGTGAGAAAGAGAGAGAATGAGATACAGAGAGTAAGAAAGCGAGGGTGAGAAAGAGAGTGAGAAAGAGAAAGATAGAGTAAGAAAGAGAGAGTGAGAGTGAGAAAGAGAATGAGAGTGAGAAAAAGAGTAAGAGTGAGAGAGTGCGAGTGAGAAACAGTGAGAAAGAGAGTGGGAGAGGGAGAGTGAGAAAGAGAGTGAGAAAGAGAGAATGGGAGATGGAGAGTGAGCAAGAGAAAATGACTGACTGTTCACTGTGAAAAAAAGAGTGTGAAAGAGATAGAGTGATAAAGAGAGAGTGAGAAAGAGAAAATGACTGACTGAAACTGTGAGAAAAAGAGTGTGAAAGAGATAGAGTGATAAAGAGAGAGTGAGAAAGAGAGAGCGAGAAAGAGAGAGAGTGGAAGGGGGAGAATTTTTCGATTCAGGGATCCGTTTGCGTAATATTAAGGCGACGATAACCGACTTTTAATGATTTTATACTTAAGATCACGTCTAAACGAGTAGTGTTAATGATTTGGAAAAAATATATGTTAATAAGAGCATTTTCTTAATAACTTAAGTAAACATTTCAAATTATGTCTATTTTATGTAGTGAAATTAATTTGTAAAGTTATGTCTAACGCGGATAAAAACTGAGAATCACGCAAAATCTATCAAGTGTATTTTTCAGTCTGAAACCTTCACCTTTTTAAAGTTAATTTACCGTGTGGTGCCGGACGTAAAGAATAGCGCCACCCCATTTCCTCTCGTGGGTGTCGTAAAAGGCGACTAAGGGACTTACTAGAAAATGGGCAGCAGCGTTCTCGATGCATTTTTAACACCATACTGAGATCGCCAACCCGCCTGCCAAGCGTGGCGATTATGGCAAATTCCCCCTTTTTTGGGGAGGCCTATGTCAGTAGTGGATGTCTTTCGGCTGAACTGAATTATTGATCTTTTAGTATACGTGTTTTATTAAAATACCTTTTATGTGTAATAAATTAATAATGCGTTTTATTTGGGACAGCGCTCCATGGGGCGAGTTCTATTACAGGCTGGACGTACGACGCGTTGCGTGAGCTCAGTACAGAACATGCAAACTAACCATTCAAGGTCACTGGCATATATCTGGGCCTTAAGCTTTAACGTGCTAATTTTTGTTAAAGTCAAGTGTGCCCCCTCCCCCCCATGCGAGCTAAATGGTTGTTTTTGGATATGTAAAAAAAATTACAGCAGTAGCGCACACACGCACGTTTGTGTAGCACGCGTTTGTACTCGACGCGACACAAAAGACTCCGCGTGCCGCGCGCCGAGCGGTCTCTTTGTGTCGCGTCGCGTATCGCGCCTGTTTGTAGGGCCCTTTAAAGATTTGTTTTGTTGATTATGAGATGTTTGTGTTGCCATTTTTATGTTTAGTTTTTTTTTTTAAACATAATTAAATTTATTTTATTTCATTTAATAAGGTTCCATGTACCTACACAATTTATTACGTGGGGCGTTTTAACGAAATTAAGACTAGAGCATGCGCTATGGGAACTGTAGGTAATTTAACGAAAAGGATCCAACCGTATAAGTTTACATAATACCTACCTCGGAAAATACTACGCTTGGCTTACTATTAACAATAGTTTTATTAATCCACACACCACATCCTACTTTCAATTAATTTTAAAATAAATACCAATCAAGAAATATCTTCCTAACTTCAAACGTCAGTGATGCCGATTCTCTACTTGTACACCGAACAAAACTATCACTAAAATTCCTTACTTTTGGCTATGAGAATCTTAAAGGCTCGTAGAGACTCGCGCGATGTCGCGGGCGCGACAGGAACCGACAAAGAAATTGTGCTACTAGTGTCGCGTCGCGCCCGCGATATCGCACTAGTCTGTACGAGCCTTAAAGCCAATTTTTCACTTTTTGTATGGAAAATAAATATTACTTAAATGTTCAGTCTTAGGGATAGGTTTAGTAAAGGGGGTCGAAATTTTCATTATTTTTGCCATAGGACGCACCATTTTCAAGATATAAGCAAAAGAAAAGAAAAAAAAAGATACAGTAGGTACTGATTTTGCACCTGAAGTCGAGGTAATGGTGTAAATTTTAGTTCATGACAACAAATTTAATTCCACACCTTTTTAATCGCGATTAAAAATACTTATAGCCCAAAGTCTTAAATTCAGATAATTTATATAAACAAAGGTGATAACATAGCAAAAAAATATCTTCGTAATGGTAATTCACATAAAATGGCGAGAAAAGAGGTTTCATTTTCTTTTAAATACTGATTATATGAAATAATAATTTAAAAATAATCTTACCGTAATTATTTTTATAAATTTTCGGTTATAAACAAAGTTATTAAAAAATGGAGATTTTCTGGTATAAAATATTTTATTTTACTGGTAACAATGCAGGAGATCCACACATTTTCAAATGTTTTACATCTTCAACAATACTAATATAACAACTCTCATTCATAGATTCATATTGTATGTAGCATATCTAGCCACATTTTGGATGAAAACGGCTGTAAACTGTTTCGAGTGGAAATCGATTTTGGGAGGCCTACGTCTAGCAGTGGACTTAAAAGGGCTGATTATGACGATCATATGCCGTGTCTCCGACATACTACACAAAATATTGTTTGGCAACGGTATTTTTTTTGCATAGTTCTTATAATTAACTCAGTTTAATTTTATAGATGATTATTTACAAAAAAAAAATATGATAAAATGTTTTGTACAGTCAGTATACACAATTAGCTGACCCCCCCTTGCATAAATGGTTGAATTTTTTTTGAATACGGATCGATATAACTTTATAATTCTTAATTTAATTTAAATACCTATACGTAATCTACCCAAAACTAGAAAAAAAATTAAAATCGTACGATTTGTTAGTAAAAAAATCTCAACCATTTATGCAAGGGGGGGTCAGCTAATTGTGTATACTGACTGTACCACTGTCCTGTCATTTTGACAGTGACGTTTCATAACATTACTTTGTTTACATAAACTGAATTCGAGACTTTGGTTATAGTCACATTTAGTTAGAAAATCTAAAGTTTAGTTTTAAAACGGCAAATTCAAATTTCAAATTTGTCAAATTTTGTTTGCAGAATAGCTCTAAGATTCTCATAGCCAAAAGTAATGAATCTTAGTGATAGTTTAGTTAGTTTAGTTCGGTGTACAAGAGAATCGTCACCATTGGTGCCGATTCCCTTGTTTGTGTACACGAGAATCGTCACCGAACTAAACTAACTAAACTATCACTAAGATTCCTTACTTTTTTGTGTTTTTTGTTTTTGTCTTGTAACTAAACCAAATTTAAGTTCAGTGCATCTTTTTCTTTCTATTTCATTAAGAAAAGGACAGAAGATAAATTTTAGTTTAGTCCTGTCAAATTAATCAGCGCTTGACGTAAATTGATGTAATTTTAGTCGGCAAGTTTTTAATCACGTCTAAACTTATATGGAGTAGTGACAGGCGCTGATTAAATATAGTTTAGTTTGTGAACAAGGGAATCGGCACCATTGCCATTTTCACTAAATTAAAAATCTGAAGTGAGTTTGCGTGGATTGGATCCTTTTCGTGTGACTTACGTCCAATTAAAAGTCAGCTGATCTACGTAGTGATCGCGTTTTATTCCACAATACTATATGGTCTGTGTAGTCCACCATCATGTAAACAACTATTATAGTGTAAATGAGATAGATACCTTCCTATACAGTTGTTTGTTCAAAATGCTATGTGGTTTCAAAGCTACGTCCTCTTAACTGAAGAGGCACGGTTTTTGTGACGCGTAGGTATTGAAGAAGTTTGTCCTCTATTTTGAATTATTTTTAAGCCGTTTTCAAACGAGTGTCCCCCGACCGCTTAAACGATACCCATTGACATAAATATATTACTGCGTAAGGACTAGGCGGACCGCATGTTATAATGACGCCTCGAACGTGGTCCCAAAATGGTCTTCCCTATAACGAACGAAGTGAACTAGAACGCGTTCGGCTGTCTTCGGGAGCGGTCGTAAAATTTTACAAGCAAAAATGCCAAGTTGTGTCGTGAAGGGTTGCGTGAACTACGACAAAAAGCAAAATAAAACAATTGATAACATTTCATATCACTGATAAGTTAAAAATATGTAATTATATCAACTTCTAACATTATTTAAAACAATTTTCTTTCTAATTTGTCTCAACGTTTGGCAAAGACGACGCGAAGCCGCGTAAAAGTGCGACATAACTTTGCAGCGGCGCGCGTTTTTATCCGATGAAATGAAAAGATTTATTATTATTACTATATGATTTAATTATGTATAAAATTATTTTTATTGTTTATTAAATGCAAATTAAAATGTGTTTTTATGTACAGTCGCGGAATGAAAAGGTTGACCAGTTTTCAAATAAATTCATTTACGCGTTGCAAGCACATGTTACCTTTTTAAACTGTGTAAAAGACGAGAGTGTTGTATTGAAAATTATGTTAAACTGTTTGACAACAAAGTTCAAATTTGCTTAGGCGAATGTTCCTTGACTATTAATAGTTGAACTAGAACCTTTTTATTAGTTTGTTCTTGCCATTACGTTGTGTCAAGTTTGATAAATCTAATTACATCCTCTTCGCTTTTAATGATTAAAACTATAAATGTGAATAACATTTCTTGTCAATGTCAAATGTCATTGCCATTTTTTTTCATTCATGTAGTGAAATGACATTCATTATGACGGAATTTGTCATACTCGGTCGATAAAGCAGATACTGATAACCTAAACTGCGCAAGCAAAAACAGATCTTAAGGTGGTCAACCTTTTCATTCTGCGACTGTACTTACTGCTAAAAAATCTGTAAGTACAGTGAAATACGTATTTATTTTGCAGATTTCCTTCTGATTCCGTGCGAAATAAAGTTTGGAGTCTGTCATAAGTTAAAAAAAATAAGTTTAAAAATATTGTTTTATTCGAAGGCCAATGAAAATTTTATGACACAAACAAACTGCAATAAATATAAATTTCGAAAAATAGAAGGTTTTTTTATTTCTTTGTACCTCGAAAAATACCCGCTCTTACAAGTTTACGTCTAGGAGCAGACCACGCCGATTGATATCGTAGTTCATAGTAGTTCTAATAGATGGCGTTAGTGTTTTTGTATGGCGACCGTGTCCGGCAAACGTTCGGACGACCGTATCTTTACTATTTATACCAGTGACGATACCACATAAATCGCAATAGATCCAGGCGTTTAGAAGTTATGGTGGAATAAAGAAACTCGCATACAAACATAGATGAATCCTGAAAACATAGCATTTCTTTTTGGGCAGTCGTGTATCAAAATGTTAGCCAGCGTGTTGTTTAATTGTTTTGCTAATGCAACAAAACAAAAAAAAACAACCAAACAACTAATGTTGTTTTCGAATTTTCCCGCTCACGCCCATGCCCATGCCATGGTCTAATGATAGCGCGGTTTACTTTTACTCAGTCTATGGCAAAAACATCATGACGCATTATTCTAAGGTAACTGTATTTACGTTCCATTTTTTTTTTTTTTTTACAAAGTCATGAATTAATAAAAACTAATCATTTGTTTACTTATCCTACAAATATATTATTTGAAAATCAATGAAAATATAAAATTAGACTGCAAACAAAATCGCCTCTGCTAATATTTTGATACATTTCAAAAACTCTATGGTTCGCTCACCGTTTTCCTGCGTTTCTATTGGTTGTTGAAATCACTTCTTGTGTTTAGCCAATATGGCGTCTTTTGTGTTATGAGATGACAACATCGCAGTTTGTGTCCTATTTGTCATTAACTCATAATTAAATCAACATTATAGATCTACCTCAAACGTTCAAAGAGAATCAGATAATTATAATGAAAATAGTAAAAACGTGATAAACTTTTATGTCGGTTGACTACGCATTTATGTGCATCTGAGGGAAAAGTACTTGGGCTCCTGTAAAAATGGCGGGTGTGTTATCTTTATGGGTTGTGTTTTCATTTCATTTGGTGAAAGTCGAATAATGGTTCAAAAAGTGTTATGCGTAAATTTTTAAAGTGACTAAAAAAGTACAACTCTTATTTGGGAACGGCATGTGTTTCTGGTTTTGACATTTGCCTAGATGATTGATTAGGAGTCGGTGCAGGTGTCATCGTTTTTGATGAAATTATCAGCATGTCGCGCTGGGGCAGAGGCCGAGGCGGTAGCGTGGCCGTGCCGCTGGATAGTGCTCTCTTTAGAGAAAACAGTAACTGCCCGACTGCCGCTCGTTCGGCGGGCACCGTGGGCAAATGGGGAATCACTAGCTTCACGTCGATTAGAAGTGCACCTTACGGTAAGCACGTTCACTGACACATTTGTCATTTATAAACAACCTTGAAGTCATGTACCCTAACTTACCTATTGTTTTGTTTCCTTAGACAAGATTCTCATTAGATAGTTGTTGGTCCAAAATATGGTGAAAGTGCATTCATTATGAATGAATGTACTACCTACTTCTACTATCTATGGTACCTCTGTCAATATTTGTAACATTTTGCTTTTGCATTGTTTATTTACAATTTGTTTATTTTCTTATTTCAGCTTATACAACCAATATCCTTAAAAAGCCTGTGCAAGATCAGAACAGTCCGCTGACAGTGCCAGCAGTTGAAACTGAGCAGCCACCACCAAAGCCCAAGAAATTCTTCAAATCTCGCAATGCAGAGGTTTACCCACCAGTCCCACAGATCACATATGCCCCACCAGTACCTGCTGCACCACTGTCACCTGAACATCCTTCACATAGTAAGGAAAAGAAGACAACTAAAAGAAGCAGGGCTTATACTAGAGATTCATCGTCTCCTGAATTACCTCGCCGCAACTCTGAAAAATCGAAAGCTAAAAAGAGCACAGTGGCCACAAAAGCCTCCAAAAAAGAAGATGCACCAGCTGAAAATAATCAACCACCAAATAAGCGTTACCTTGTTCGCAATCGTGATAAAGTGATTAATTATGCTGAAGATGGTAGTAACAGCCCTATTCCTGAGTTCACTCGGTATGAGTCAGCTCACCCAAGAATAGTGTCTTCACCTAAAGTATCATCACCCAAAGCCAGTCCACTAGTGTCTAGTCCATCTGTTGTAAAAGCTGATGTTACAAGTCCTTCAACAAGTAAGGAAACAAATGAGGAACGCAAGCCACCACCTATAGTGCTGAGGATATCTAAAGGAACATCAAGAATTGTCAGTACTGATTCTAATGAAGGTTTCACATCACCCAGTTCAGACAGGCATTCATCTCTGGATACTCATTCGGATGTAGGATCTGATCACAAGAAGAGCCCATCTATGGAAACAATATGTTCTCCAAAGCATGAAGGTCTCAAAATTACAATCAAATGTGCTGGTCTCACTCAAGAAAGCAAAAAAGAAAAGAAGAAGGATAAAAAGGATCACAAGTCTCATAAACGTCATCACAAAAATTCTGATGATGAGCCATTAAAGAAATTGAGTTCACCACAACCTGGAACAGATGTGTATGACCTTTATAAAACACTTGCATCACCATCACAAGAAAGTGAAAAGGAATCAAAGAACAAAGTGTTACCTGGAGATGATATTGAGTCCCAGCTAGCTAAGCTGGACTCTGGTTCAGTTATTAAATCCCCAAGGCTGGAAGTTCAACCAAATGAGCTGCCACCAGAGCCAAAGCCCCCAGAGAGTACCACAGGTAGAGCTCGTAGAAACAGGCCCAATATAAATTATAGTGAAAATGATGATTATTTGGATGTAATTACAGCTGGTTATCCAAATAAACATGGAACAAAAACTGTAAGTGACATTAAAAAGGAGGGGAGAAAGACTAGGAAAAAGCATGAAACACTAGCCGATATTGCTGCTTCAATTACCACTCCAGAGCATGAACAAGTTGTTGAGAAAAATGAAATTCCTATAGAGAAGAATGACTTAATTGACATACTATCTGGTGGGAGTGACAGTGGTAAAAGTGGTGATACTGCTAAGGTCAAAGTTCATAGAAAGCATAAACATAAGCATAATAAAATTTCAAGTCCTGATCATGATGTGGTGCCTCAGGAGAACACAGCAGAACAAAGTCCAACTTATGAAGAGGCTGGTCAGGAGGAGGAGTCTAATGAGGTAGTTGCTCAAGCATTTAATACAAATAACACTCCAACTTACTCCCAGGCCAACACTCAATCTTCAGATTCAGCTTATAATAGTTGTCCTAATGAGAATTCTGAAGAAGAGGTTCAGAAACATCATCAAGAAGATGTATTTAAATCACCCAGAGGTATACATGATACTGAAGATCACATACAAAATGATGATAAGCCTAGTGTTAAATTAGTTATTACTAAGAAGAAAGGGTCAATATTTAAGAGTAAATCACTTGTGAATGACAATCCATCACCGCTGCCAGCAAGAAAAAGACGTCATCTGTACAGACATGAATGGGCCAATGATGTAAGTATCTATTTCAATTATCCTGCTATCCGAATTAATTCTCAATCTAATTTAATTGATTGTAATCTATGCTGCATAATTTGTTTTATTGTGTAATATTATGAAATTGTAAAAGTAATTTTACAATTTAATCTGCGTACGATTCTTTAATTCTATTACATTCTTTCAAGAAAATACTAAACTACAATAACTATTATTGTATTGCACAACAAACCTTGAAATTACTGCAAGTATATAGTAAAAATATAATGGTTTGATTACAAAATGAAACAATACACAGCCTGCTTGTTAAAGCCATGTAATTGTTGTACTTACAGAAAGGAAATGAAACGCCAAGGCCTGAGCCTGCTGAGAATGCAGAAGTGAGGAATCAAGCGGGTCAAGTTTCAGAAGAACTGACTAGAGTGACCCGGTACAGGGCCCCAGATCCAATTGTGGACGATCCTGTTGAAACTGTGAAACCTTATACAAGTGTCAAGTGTAGTAAAGAGGCCAAAGAGGTATGTGTCATATTAGCATAGAGGTTTTGTTCTTTCATATTCTTTTTTTTTTTTTTTCAAGGTTATGGTTTCAAGGAAAATCTAGGCCTAACCTAATTTGAATAATATTGATGTAGTTGATAACAAATAGTTTGAGAAGTTAATTTTTAAACTTTTTTTTCCTGTTATAGTTTTACACGGTTGTTAGAAATGTGAAAAAGGCACATCAGATCCAGGAAATTGGAGAGTTCCAAGAATTCAATGATGATGTGGAATATCTCTTAGATGCTTTACAGGTAATTTAAAAAAGTACTTTTTTTATCCTTATTTTCATAGTTTTTATGAACTTATGTATTTCATAAACTATAATTACTTATGCATTGTTCTATGTCAGTACTTACAGAATATTATGACTGGAGTTGTGGTGGTTAGCAATATTGCATAATATCTATAGTCATGCATGTGATGTGTAGGTAAAGATGAATTAATATTATACCATTTTGAGACATTGAACAGTAACAACATTGGAGGATTTTGGATTTTCGTAATTTGCATTACAGAGGTCCTCCTTGGGAGTGAAACAAGCTTCAGCAGAAATTATGTAAATGATTGAATACAATATTCCTGCTTCCATTACTTCCTAAGATTGCATTGATTTGTGCAGGATAACAACCCAATTTCTACACGCTGCCTGTCTGCGATTACACTGGCGAGCAAATGTACCGCGCCTGCGTTCCGCATGCATCTGCGGGCGCACGGCACCGTGCAGAAGTTCTTCAGTGCACTACATGATGCTACCGATGATCAGGTCAGTTTTCTGAGGGTTTTTGACTTGTTAGATAGATGGGTTTTTGATTTGTAGGATTAAAAAAATATTTATGTCCCTACTAGTAATTTTGAGTTATGTAATGGTATATAATTTGATAAAAAGTATTGATTTATTTTCAAACAAGTACAGACTTGTCCATTTACTAAAGTTTAATAATATAACAATTCTGCACCAATAAATTACTGTTTACATTAAGTTTATCTCGAGCACAAATACTTGGCAAACATATTATTATTGTATGCTTTAATTTATAGGTCTACAATAACTGTTTTTCATCTGCCTGATAAGTAACTCAAATTTTATCTATCACAACTTATTTTAATGTTGTATCACCTTTTAAATTAACACCTAACCTTAAGTTATTCAAAGTTTTTATGGTTCTATTATTTTATTATGATAAAATAATTATCATGATGATACTTCACTTCATTACATGTCAAAATCGAAATCAAAATATTTTATTTCACATAAACCTACATGGGCACTTATGAAACGTCAGAAGCTAGGTGCACGGTTCCAATTAGTTGTTTCCTATGGAGAAGAGCCAGCAAGAAACTCCACGGTTACTCTTTTAAAAATAATTGGCTTTACAATATTATTTAATAACAGTGATAATAGGTATGGGAGGACAGTGTATGCCTTTGTAGCATGAATTGGCAAGTTTATGGCATGGCATTATAAAATCAAGTTGAAGGTCATTGTAAAATGTCATTCATACATAAGTTGATTATATTTCATATTAATACATTTTCAATGTTGAAAAATATAGTGGCATGTTAAAATTAATACCAATACTATAATATTATGTACAACCTCGGATGATAGCGATTAACCACTTTTCACCGTTAATAATAAGGTTGAAAAGTGGTCCACCACCAGTGTCCACGATGGTACCTACCGGTGCCAAAAATCGCAAGTTATATGAAAAATACAGAACCCTAGTAACATGAATTTTCTTTTCAGAGCTTGGGTCTGTGCACAGCAACGGTGATGTTTGTATTGTCTCAAGATCGTCTCAACATGGATCTGGATCGCGAGTCGCTTGAACTCATGCTTAACTTACTTGAATCTGATGCATCACACAAGTAAGTTCAATCACTTTATGTTTACCATTTAAGGGTATTTGACTACTATCAAAAATGTACATGAGTAAGTAAATACTTATTTTAATGATATTACTAAAAAAGACGAATTGGAAAAATAAATAAAATCGGTAGCTAATTAGAGAAGTTACACGCTTTTGAAATTATTCTTCTATCCTTGTCGCGCAAAACGATCATTGGACTGAATTGGCGCAAAGTTAATATGGCGCTCTTGTTTTGTGACGTCAGATTATAGTAGTGCTGTCTCTGTCTAGCATTTTTTTTTTTTTTTGTTAAAAAAGCAATAGAGTAGGTACCTACCCTATGTATTATCTTATTTATTTATTTATTAAAACTGTATGCACAAGTAAAAACTGTACAAAGGCGGACTTAATGCCTTGGGCATTTTCTACCAGTCTACCTTAGGGTGATGCAGAGACAATACACAGTAGGTGCAATAACAGAAAACAATTTAGAAGATATTTGTAACTAAGATATAAGAATAAATACATATATACAACAAAAAATAAAAAGTTATGAGAGCTAAACAAAAAAACCTACAACAACTTAATACTGAGACGAATCTGCCAACTTCTTGTGTATGTATTCTCGAGCTTTCACTTTAAATGTGAACTGATTGGTTACCGTCCTGGGCCTCAAGTCTGCTATTACAATAGTGTCAGAATGGTCTATCACTGATTTCGTAATTGTTGATTTTGACAAGTTTGGTAATATAATGGCGTCATTATGACTTTCCAATGGTCAGCCACTGACACTCCATTGAAAGAATTGGTAATCTCATACATAATTACTAATGAAACTTCCTACTAAACTTCCAACTTCCTACTACCTACTTCAGATTGCTTATAACACTAATAAATAATATGTAAAAATCTGGCATGAATATATGTTCAAAATGCCATTTTAATACAAATCTATTACGAGACCATTGACCAACCAATGATTGACTTATGAATTTAGCGGATTACTAACTTTTTTGCAAAATGACAATGGGATCGTGTTGGAGTGACGAATTTATAAAAATAGCAGACTAAGGCCCGTATTATAGAACGTCACTCAATACTCAAGCGTTACTTAAGACTAGATTCAAGCCATTTGATTGGTTGAAACTAATTTTAAGTAATGCTTGAGTATTGAGTAACGTTCTGTAATACGGGCCTAAGGCCCGTATTACAGAACGTCACTCAATACTCAAGCATTACTTAAAACTAAATTCAAGCCATTTGATTGGTTGAAACTAGTTTTAAGTAATGCTTGAGTCTTGAGTAAGGTTCTGTAATACGGGCCTAAGGCCCGTATTATAGAACGTCACTCAATACTCAAGCGTTACTTAAGACTAGATTCAAGCCATTTGATTGGTTGAAACTAGTCTTAAGTAACGCTTGAGTATTGAGTGACGTTCTATAATACGGGACTTAGGGCCCTGATATTCTGAGCGTGCGCATTCCAAAGGAAAACCGCCTGGACAAAGAAAGAAGACTTTATAAAACCAGAGCGATGAGAAGGAGATATCAGCCCAATATTTTTTTTTTCACTTTGGCACGATTCGAATGCAAGCAGTAAAGTACTATACCTTTTGCTGTCGATGCGCGTACGTTTCGTTTTAGGCAAATGCACATAAGAAACAATTAGGAAAAAAAAAAGCGAATTTTCTCAATACTTAACACGGCTGTGTTTACTGTGGTGGTCCAATCTTTTACCAAGCCATCTCGCCATTTAACCTTGCATGTCGTTGTTTCTGCCACGGATTGACCTCGTGATTTCTGCTCTATTGCACTTTATGTCGTTAATTTTTTTCCGTCGCGATACTTATACTAATCACATTATTTTTATTTTAGAAATGCGCTCGATGACTGCGGATTGACATCGGTCCAATTAACCAAAACCCAAGAGAGGGTTCGGGAGTTATGTGCCGAAATAAAGAGCCAAGGAAAAGCGCAGCACTTGGATTTAGAAAATATTACTGTGAGTAGTTTTCTTTTATTCAATGTACATATCTGTTATGAACTGAATTGCAAATAAAGCAATGCTGGCAAAAACAGTGCTAGCATATTTTTTTATGTCATTAAAATGTTCATAGTTCATCTTTTCCGAGTCTTCGTGCCCATATTCTCATATATGGACATAATAATAATTAAGCAGGGACATAACCAATTACTTGATAACTTGGGCAGAATCAGGAAACAGATGACTTGTTTGAAATAATAATAATTTAAATGAGGAAAATCTTTATTTATCTTATGACTAATAACTAGTATCTGTTTATCATCTTGTTTACGTAAAAGGAACTATCCATACTAATATTATAAATGTGAAAGTAACTCTGTCTGTCCGTCTGTCTATCTGTCTGTCTGTTTATCTGTCTGTCTGTATGTTACGTTTTCACGCTTAAACCACTGAACCGATCGTCATGAAATTGGCAATTTTTTGGCCTTGGATATAGAGAAGGCCATAGGCTACTTTTTTACGCGATCGATATCCATGCGGGTGGAGCCTCGGGCAAAAGCTAGAAGTATATATATTACCAGACATGGGCATTTGCTTATCATGTTTCAAAGAAATTGTCCAAAAAATTTACATTATCATCTCAATTTCAGGTGGGTCACTTGGCCATGGAGACGTTACTCTCGCTGACATCAAAACGTGCCGGCGAGTGGTTCAAAGAAGAACTCCGTGTGTTGGGAGGTGTTGACCATATCGTGCGCACTATACAGGACTGCGCCGCCAAACTTGACACGCCCGTCGCTAACTGGACCAGCGCTGATGTTGAAGTGCTCAGGAAGGCGGATAGGTGCCTTCGAGTTTTGGAAAATGTGAGTTTTTAATAAGATGTTGTATTCAACTAGATAAAAAAAAAAAGACAGTCATAAGGACTGCCGACGGAAGTGAAAACTCAATACTTTGGATAACTGTTCTTTTAGACATTGTATAGTTCATGGAAAGCGTTCGGTTACGATGACGCGAGTTTCATGATTTTTGTTCAGCCAAAAAGTACACATACGTACACAGTATACATATAGCTCATGGAAAGCGTTCGGTGACGATCGCGAACCCATAAGTTTTTCCTCTACCAAAAATCACTCAACACGCCTAAAGAAGTTTTCACTTAAAAAATTGGTTAAGACTGCACCGAGCGCACAGTGGCGCCCTCATCTTTATTTCGGTGATTTCTTTTATTTTAGAATGAAAATGCAGAAAATAAGCTCGTCAAGTTGTGCTTCACAAGACTATACGTTATTACAAACAGTAGTTTTAAATTGTTATGTTTTATTGTAATCATTAAAACGGAAAATAGTGGCCACTAAGCTCCGAAATAACGATGAGGGCGTCACTGTGCACTCGGCG
The DNA here is from genome assembly GCA_947523025.1 of Dryobota labecula. Classification (NCBI taxonomy): domain Eukaryota; kingdom Metazoa; phylum Arthropoda; class Insecta; order Lepidoptera; family Noctuidae; genus Dryobota; species Dryobota labecula. The sequence goes on along the minus strand of OX383293.1, from coordinate 15,840,759 downwards.
CAGTCTTAAGAGCAGAAAGATGACAATGGTTCATACATTTGCAATTGTCTAACCAAGAAAGCGAGTGTCACATCTGAAAGGATTCACAACTTTTTTGCTGTTGGGCTTTTATGTTTTCTGAATGGCATCTCGCTGATCAACTTAGGAGGCTGTTGAACCGGGCTATCCTGGGTACGTCTTATGAACGAGTCCTCCAGCTTATTGGCTGGTGTGCGGTCCAGTCGTAGTATAGCAATATGTGTGCGCGCAGGTGACGCAAGCCAACGAGGACAACCAGGTGTACCTGTGCGGCGGGCACGGCGGCGCGGCGCGCACCGTGAGCGGCGTGCTGCGCGCGTGGTGCGGCGCTGCGCGTGCGCACGCCGCCTTGCGCGCGCCGCTGCTGGACGCCGCGCTGCCCGCGCTCAAAGTGCTGCTCAACCTCTCGCACAACTTCGGCACCTCGGGTGACTACTCGTTCTTAACACGTTCGCGTGAGCAACCCCATTTCTGAATGTTGGTACTGCGGCGCACCTTTTTCCCATACAAAGTTAAACAACGTCTAAAGACGTCCCGCCGTAACACGTACGTCTTAGAACTGTGTTATGTGGCGCAACGTTATTTCACGTCACGTTTGCCCATAAAATGGACGGCCAAAGACGTTCCGTCAAAATAAATATGACAATCTACAGGCCGTCATATGACGTTGCGCCATTTCATAATTATATCAACACGACGTTGTAAGACGTTGCTCACGCGAACGTGTTAATCTACCTACTCCGCCACTAGGATCTTTTGGTGCCCTCCCATAGATAAATATCACCCGTCTCTCCACAATTCCATTCAAAAATCAAAATCAAAATATTTTATTTTACATAAACCTACATGGGCACTTATGAAACGTCAGAAGCTAGGTGCACGGTTCCAATTGGTCGTTACCTATGGAGAAGAGCTGGCAAGAAACTCCACGGTTACTCTTAAACTGTCCTCCCATACCTATTAACACTGTTATTTGATAATATTGTAAAGCCAATTATTTAATAATATAATAAATAAATAAATTAATAATAAATATTTAATTGGCTTTACAATATTATCAAATAATAGTGTTAATAGGTATGAGAGGACAGTGTAGGCCTTTCAACAATTACCAGGTACTTAACAAAATAGAAAAGTGCCAACAAATCTACACTCTACTGGGCCTACAACATTCTCACATTCATAAAATAGAAAATATTCTAGGTATATAAAAGATTAATGACATGATTGCAATTACAACTGCAGTAACAAATCTGAATAAATATGTCCACAAAAGCCACTAATATAACTAACATATAGCCATTGCCTACTTTAGAATTCATATCCGGTACAGCTCAAATAATCTGTAGATATCCTAAAAGCACCTATTATCGCCTCCCGGTCTACTCCTTGATAAGTCAAAGTCAAATCATTTATTTCAAATAGACACAAAAGGCACTTTTGAATGTCAAAAGTTACAAAAAGAATGAATTGATTCTAGTTATCCCTTCCAAAAGATAGTTAAGTATGGAGAAGAATGGGCAAGAAACTCCATACTTACTCTTTTAAAATGTTAACAATATTTTTTATACATTAATTATATGTGAAGATGATGCACTTACCTAGAATAAAATTACCATACAACAATAGGTAAAAAGAATTAAAAGTGAAGTAATGACAGACAAATTAATTATGTGATAGATATCTTTTGTTCCCATAGATAAATATCACCCGTCTCTCCACAATTCCATTGCCTACTTTAGAATGCATATCTAGTACAGCTCTAATAATCCTTAGATATCCCGGGCACCTATTATCGCCCCCTGGCCTACTCCTTGATATGCAATGGTTTCTGTAGCCCCATGAAACATGAGGCTCCAGGGGCTGGTGTGAATCTTTGGGTTCATTTGAGTAATCAACTCTGATTGCAACACTGGGGTCAATGCATTTCATTCATTCATTCATACCTACACTGCTACAAGGATCTTTTGGCACTCTAATAACATTGACAGAGAAGCGCTGGTTGGTAAATGTTGGTGCAATTTTATTGTTTTGTGATGTACCTACATGTGATTTCAGCTATGCACCAAAATATCCTTGCAGTGCTATACTAAAAACTTACTAAATTCATTCATTCACTAACAGACAGCCTAAATACAGGGTCTAGAAACATGACATTTTCCACAAGAGTTCCTTATATAGCAAAAGGGGGAACTAAGAAAATATTTTTTAAATTCAGCCCCTGAAGGAGGGGGGAGGGGTTAAATAGGAGATGAAAGTGTTTGTAGGGAAGTTTGTCATTCTTGCCGATGGGAAATCCTATATAAGGTAGATGCACGGCTAATACAGAATGTATCACAACGAAAATCAAACGTTAAACTGCATGATAAGTACTTGGAATATGATACCATTATACACTTTTTGTCACTAGTCAATCTATCCATACTTTATTACTTTTCTAAACTTTCTCACCTCTTCCTATTTTGAAAACAGTTAATATAATTTACATCATCATGTAAGATTAGCTGCATAATTTCAGCAAGTAATAACAAACAATTTCGATTTTCGTAACTGACCACGAATCACACGGTATGATAGATAGCATGTATCGTACGTGACGAAAGGTGTGAGATTGTATTACACTCAGTGCATCCATCAGTTTCAAGCTGTTTCAATGTTTACTCAGTGGTTACATAGGTACTTTATAAACTCAAACCATTTATTTCAAATAAACCAATTCCAGGCACGTTTGAATTGTCAAGGGGTCAGTCAGTCAGATAGATAAAGCTTTGCCCATTCCAAAGCGTAGTAGGTACTTATGGATACTCGTTCAACTCATCTAAACTGCGTTCAAGAGCTATCAGTGACAAAATTGCTGTGGAATATTGACATTGATAGCTCTTGAACACGGTTTAGAAGTGCTGATTGTGTTCAGTTTTATTGGTGAAATTGGCACTAAGGAGTTTACTCTTAGTTTTGTCCCGAACTTTATAAACTCAGGAGTTTATTACATTACATTACACTCAAACTAAATTACCTACTTCATGTTCTAATATTTGTTTTAGTGTCTCTTGGAGCCCAAGTGATTGGTGAGCAGCAATCAGTTATGGAGACTTGTCTCATCATACTGAATAACCAAGGAAACTTCATTCCTGACAACAGAAACTTCGAATTTAGTGTTTGTGTAAGTATAAGTTTTCTTCGCAAAATATTGTAATAAAAAAATCTATTCTCATGAGTGCACACTATAAAAACAATTTTCATATTAGATAATGATATATTTAATCGAATTTCGTCCCAATCCGCTTGGATTTGAGGTATATAATAATAATATTCGCCTACCAAAAGTCTTTGTTTTTTTGCTTGTTAAAATGACTTGTCAATGACCCTAAGAACGCCTTCATTTATCAGAACTTTAGCGCCATCTTACATTCAGCGGGATTGTCCGAAAGGGGTACCGCTGCCCTGGAACATAAAGGGCCAAGGAAGGAACACGGGTGGGTTTTAGTCAGTAAGAGTCTGACACTCCCTTCCGCTCCACCCAGAGCGGGAGGGGTCATTTGATGATTTCCCATCCTGAAAAAAAAAAAAAAAAAAAAAAAAGCGCCATCTTACATGACACTATTAGCCCGGTTAGCCCGCGAAATTCAAATTTTCTCACGTTTTTTGCAATTTGTTTTGATCTGAATATCGTTCGTGACCATAACATCACAGTATTACTGATTCTAATAATTATAATTCTCTAAATACATATTTTACCACCCCATTTCCTCCCATTGGTGTCGTAAAAAGCAACTAAGGGACTTACTAGAGAATGGGTAGCAGAGTTCTCTATGCATTTTTAACACCATCCAAGCTGCGATCGTCAACTTGCCTGCCAAGCGTGGCGGTTATGGCAAATCCCCCCCTTTTGGGGGAGGCTTATGTCCAGCAGTGGATGTCTTTCGGCTGAAATGATGAATGATAAAATACATATTTGTTACGGTCGCAAATCATACTTTAATCAACATACACCCAATAAACTGCAAATTGCTAAAATCGTAAGAAAATTTGCACTTCCCCTTAAAATAATTGTTTCTGTCTTATCCAGGTACTGTTGCTCTTAATAAACTTAGTCCAGAACAACGAACCAAATACGCAGAGGCTACTGAGCGTCCGCATTCGTATTGACAACGAAGATGACATCATATCACGGAGCGTGAGCGCGCTGGACCTCATTGTAGATCTGTTCTATAAGAGAGAAGACCTCGCCAGGTAAGTTTTTCAAATTAAGATTTACTATTTTTAGGGTTGCATACCTCAAAAGGATAAAATGGAACCCTTCTGACCTCACTACGTTGTCCGTCTGCCTGTGAAGACCCTTTTTCTCAGGAAGGCGTGGAGATATCAAGTTGAAATTTATTTCAAACTAGCTTTTGCCCGCGACTTCGCCCGCGTGGATGTCGGTTATCGCGTAAAAAAGTAGCCTATGTCCATCTCCATATCCCAGGCTATATCTCTGCCAAATTTCATGACGATCGGTTCAGCGGTTTAGTCGTGAAAACGTAACATACAGACAGACAGACAGAGTTACTTTCGAATTTATAATATTAGTATGGATACTTAGATCGACGGTTCCTTGGAGCTGTAAAAAAATCAAGCTTCTAAGTTACCGCAATAAAAAAATATGGCCCTTTATGCCGCATAATTGGACACGCACAAATAAATCAAAACCTGTAGGGTACTTCCCGTTGACCTAGCAGCATGAAATTTAGGAGAAGAACATCTTCCAGTTCAAGTAAAGTAAAAAATCCGAAATGAATTTGTAATTATATCACAAAAACATAAATTGTTGCGATAATAAACTGTGACTGTGACTTAGAACAATGTATGAGAGAATTTATTTTTTCAAATGTAACATTAAGTTTGTCCAGCCTCGGAGTAAATCCATATCTTGATGTAAAATTTAGTCTATTTTTCATTTAAATCTTTCCTCTCCCCACTATTAAAAGTTATTTTTCTAGTGTAAACTTAAGTTTGTCCTTCAATCCGGAATGGGTAATTCGGGCAGCCTAGCACAGCTTTGAGAAGAAACCCCCAGGGCGCGAGTCCTACTCGGACTTTTCCGGCTTTTTCAAATCTACAAACTGTCGTCCGCGGTCTCACTCTTATCCTAGGAAGCTGTTCCGTGTCTTGGTCAGAAGTATTTAGAATTTTATTTACAACAAAAGTGATATTCTTGGTTCAGCCAGAAGACCTCGAGGTTCGTGTCCGAACATTTTTTTTTTTTAATCTATGAAAATCATGTTTTGTTATTCTATGTATTTAATTACATAGAAAAACAAAACTAGTCTTTGTACACGGATAATATTTGGTCATTATTAGAACTGCGTTAAAAGCGGTGTAGGCAAAGTGGCGTATGTGCTAGTGATTTGAATTGTAATAATGTACAGACGCTGCATAAAAAAGATAGCACCTTTAGACCAATTTTATTATGCTCACCTTTTTGTACGACTACGTGACAGTACAAGGTGACAGTAAAATATTTAGAGGACGCTTGAACAATAGAAACGCCGCCAGAGCATGTATAAAAAAATATCCAAACCAATGTTTTTTTTTTTTTTTTTTTTTTTCAGTCTGTCCTCACAAATGTTTTCATATGCATCAATTTCAAGTACTGTTTTATTTTCATAGGCGGGCTGAAGAAAATACCGATGCTCTACTGGACGGTGAAAAGGAGCCGGATGATAATAATGACAAAAAGAAGCAATCTCAAGACGACATAGATGAGACTGTTGCGAAGTGTAAGTATTTTCCATTTTTTGTTCTTCTGGAAATAATAACTGTAAAATGATTGTAGCAAGAAGGAAAATAATAAAATAATTTATTTCTTATTTATTCATAATAAACATAGCGCAAAATATTGTTCTAAATGCTGTGATAACACAGAGTATTCTTGACATTTTCTGAAGCCTATATTTTGAGAACCTTTGAAATTCGTCCCATTAGAATTTTAGTTACGACTTTTATATGCAGACTTAAGTAAGGAAGAAACTTGTATAGTTTGACCGATACCGCAAACTTGTATAGTTTGACCAATACCGCAGTACCGCGCCTTAGCAATGCGCGGTGAGGCGGGGGGGTCGCCGTGAGCGTTGACGAATGAGCAGTCCAAGTCTCGCCGCGCACATACCTGCAGCGTGGAACAGCGGTATCGGTCAAACTATAGTAACAAAAATTGTCGTAAAACAATTATTTTTCGAAATATTCTCTACTTTTGAACAGACGATATTTTTCCCCGACTTTTGAACAGTCGATATTTTTCCCCAACTTTTGAACAGTCGATATTTTTTTCGCACAATATATTTGAATGGACTTTTCACGTACTTATTTCTGACCACTAAATAAAGATAATCCCGGTGATAAAACTTAACTAGGATTTATTTCGCAGCAGTACCTTAATTTATTTTCCTGTGCTACAAGTTGACAAGTTCTTAGTGACGTCATTAGTAAATAAGTCTGGAAAATTTGGTTAGCAAATTAACTGTCAACTTAAATTACTGTACTTAATATTCGATACAACTGTCAGTCTTATAAAATGGCTATAACACGGCAAATGAGAATTAATAAAAACATGTGTAAAAACCAAATCCATTGTATTTAGAGGAATATAAAATGCTTTTCCTTTGGAACTTAACAATTTTTCAGCTGAAGTAATTCCTTATAAATTATTATTATCTGTTCGTCTTTACCAACAGATTTTGAAGTTTGTTTTGAGATAAATAATTCGTCGACAAGTACGACAATGTTTTAGTAAAATAAGGGAAAATGATTGCTTAGAAAATCACTTCAAACTTATTTTGGCCTTATATTTAAATACATAATTCTTAAATTCACAAAATACCCACGGAATGTATGGTATATCGAGTACTTAGCTGTGTTGAGGCAGCCTTGCGGTGCAAATCGTCTCGTGTCCCAATGTCTCGGGCGTTTGCGACACTGCGCGCTCAGTCAGAGTAGGTTGCTTATGACGGGTTCCTTTGTGCACTAGGAAGCGTAGTAACGTGTGTGTTGTATGTGCAGTGCTAGCGCGTGCCGGCGCACATATGGAGCACAGTATGGTGGGCGCCTACATGGCGCTCCTGCTGGGCCACGCGGCCGGCGCGGCGCCACACCACGCCCGCGCCGTGCGCGCGCGCGTGCCGCTGTACGCGCCGCTGCTGCCCACGCTCAACAAGTACTACGCCTTCCTGTCGCTCACCGCCAGCGTAAGTACACACCCTACGTCTCACGAGCGTGGCGCTACATGGCGCTCCTGCTGGGCCACGCGGCCGGCGCGGCGCCACACCACGCCCGCGCCGTGCGCGCGCGCGTGCCGCTGTACGCGCCGCTGCTGCCCACGCTCAACAAGTACTACGCCTTCCTGTCGCTCACCGCCAGCGTAAGTACACACCCTACGTCTCACGAGCGTGGCGCTACATGGCGCTCCTGCTGGGCCACGCGGCCGGCGCGGCGCCACACCACGCCCGCGCCGTGCGCGCGCGCGTGCCGCTGTACGCGCCGCTGCTGCCCACGCTCAACAAGTACTACGCCTTCCTGTCGCTCACCGCCAGCGTAAGTACACACCCTACGTCTCACGAGCGTGGCGCTACATGGCGCTCCTGCTGGGCCACGCGGCCGGCGCGGCGCCACACCACGCCCGCGCCGTGCGCGCGCGCGTGCCGCTGTACGCGCCGCTGCTGCCCACGCTCAACAAGTACTACGCCTTCCTGTCGCTCACCGCCAGCGTAAGTACACACCCTACGTCTCACGAGCGTGGCGCTACATGGCGCTCCTGCTGGGCCACGCGGCCGGCGCGGCGCCACACCACGCCCGCGCCGTGCGCGCGCGCGTGCCGCTGTACGCGCCGCTGCTGCCCACGCTCAACAAGTACTACGCCTTCCTGTCGCTCACCGCCAGCGTAAGTACACACCCTACGTCTCACGAGCGTGGCGCTACATGGCGCTCCTGCTGGGCCACGCGGCCGGCGCGGCGCCACACCACGCCCGCGCCGTGCGCGCGCGCGTGCCGCTGTACGCGCCGCTGCTGCCCACGCTCAACAAGTACTACGCCTTCCTGTCGCTCACCGCCAGCGTAAGTACACACCCTACGTCTCACGAGCGTGGCGCTACATGGCGCTCCTGCTGGGCCACGCGGCCGGCGCGGCGCCACACCACGCCCGCGCCGTGCGCGCGCGCGTGCCGCTGTACGCGCCGCTGCTGCCCACGCTCAACAAGTACTACGCCTTCCTGTCGCTCACCGCCAGCGTAAGTACACACCCTACGTCTCACGAGCGTGGCGCTACATGGCGCTCCTGCTGGGCCACGCGGCCGGCGCGGCGCCACACCACGCCCGCGCCGTGCGCGCGCGCGTGCCGCTGTACGCGCCGCTGCTGCCCACGCTCAACAAGTACTACGCCTTCCTGTCGCTCACCGCCAGCGTAAGTACACACCCTACGTCTCACGAGCGTGGCGCTACATGGCGCTCCTGCTGGGCCACGCGGCCGGCGCGGCGCCACACCACGCCCGCGCCGTGCGCGCGCGCGTGCCGCTGTACGCGCCGCTGCTGCCCACGCTCAACAAGTACTACGCCTTCCTGTCGCTCACCGCCAGCGTAAGTACACACCCTACGTCTCACGAGCGTGGCGCTACATGGCGCTCCTGCTGGGCCACGCGGCCGGCGCGGCGCCACACCACGCCCGCGCCGTGCGCGCGCGCGTGCCGCTGTACGCGCCGCTGCTGCCCACGCTCAACAAGTACTACGCCTTCCTGTCGCTCACCGCCAGCGTAAGTACACACCCTACGTCTCACGAGCGTGGCGCTACATGGCGCTCCTGCTGGGCCACGCGGCCGGCGCGGCGCCACACCACGCCCGCGCCGTGCGCGCGCGCGTGCCGCTGTACGCGCCGCTGCTGCCCACGCTCAACAAGTACTACGCCTTCCTGTCGCTCACCGCCAGCGTAAGTACACACCCTACGTCTCACGAGCGTGGCGCTACATGGCGCTCCTGCTGGGCCACGCGGCCGGCGCGGCGCCACACCACGCCCGCGCCGTGCGCGCGCGCGTGCCGCTGTACGCGCCGCTGCTGCCCACGCTCAACAAGTACTACGCCTTCCTGTCGCTCACCGCCAGCGTAAGTACACACCCTACGTCTCACGAGCGTGGCGCTACATGGCGCTCCTGCTGGGCCACGCGGCCGGCGCGGCGCCACACCACGCCCGCGCCGTGCGCGCGCGCGTGCCGCTGTACGCGCCGCTGCTGCCCACGCTCAACAAGTACTACGCCTTCCTGTCGCTCACCGCCAGCGTAAGTACACACCCTACGTCTCACGAGCGTGGCGCTACATGGCGCTCCTGCTGGGCCACGCGGCCGGCGCGGCGCCACACCACGCCCGCGCCGTGCGCGCGCGCGTGCCGCTGTACGCGCCGCTGCTGCCCACGCTCAACAAGTACTACGCCTTCCTGTCGCTCACCGCCAGCGTAAGTACACACCCTACGTCTCACGAGCGTGGCGCTACATGGCGCTCCTGCTGGGCCACGCGGCCGGCGCGGCGCCACACCACGCCCGCGCCGTGCGCGCGCGCGTGCCGCTGTACGCGCCGCTGCTGCCCACGCTCAACAAGTACTACGCCTTCCTGTCGCTCACCGCCAGCGTAAGTACACACCCTACGTCACACGAGCGAGGCGCTACATGGCGCTCCTGCTGGGCCACGCGGCCGGCGCGGCGCCGCACGCTGTGCCAATGGGGCATGGATGTGTATCGATCGGATCGGATTGGATATCGACCATCCTCCTTCCACCTTTTTCTTACTTAAAGCTTTGTCAATATATGTTATGTACGGGCTATGCTTGGAATTTCTCTGAGGGATCGAATCCGGAACGAGGTGATCCGGCAGAGAACCAAAGTTGTCGACTTAGCTCACAGAATAAGCAAGCTGAAGTGACAATGGGCCGGCCATATTAGCCGTAGAAACGATGACCGTTGGGGTAGACGTTTTCTTGAGTGGAGACCGCGAATCGGCAAACGTAAGGTAGGACACCCTCAGGCTAGGTGGAGCGACGATCTTCGCAGGGTGGCTGGTAGCAGCTGGATGAGAGTTGCCGAGAATCGAGCTGAATGGCGTACAATTAGAGAGGCCTATGTCCAGCAGTAGACTGCTATAGCAGCAAACATAACAACTAATATTTAACAAATATTACTGCCTCGTTGGTCTAATGATCGCAAGCGCTTCTGCTGACTATGAGGTCCTGGGTTCGATTCCCAAGTCGGACAAAGTGTTACTGGGTTGTTTTTCCATCAGAAATGCTTCTGTAGGTAGCAGCCCGGAGTCTGGATTTGTATCTGGTTGATGCCCTTAATACATTGGACTTAAACATACTAGCGAAATATGTGTGTACAATGTACATCTCTGCCTAATCCTCCGGGAAAATACAAGCATGATGTTGTGTTAATTTTTTACAATTTATTTTCAATAATCATCTAGCATGTCTTTTTTTTTTTTCCTTTTAAATCTGCAATCGGCTTTCAGCCATAAAATCAGATATTTTATGGGATTCATTTGGTTTGGGTGCGACTCCATTAAGCAACACCGTATGAGTTGGTAGAGACTAAATAGTTAGTTTCTCTGGTCTATGTCTAATATTTGCCATCATTTTAGGCGAGTTACATCTTTCTGTCGAGTTAATAGGTTCTTAGCCAATTCGTGTGTTTATTGTTTTGTTTGTCTTTCTTTGTATCTCTTGCTTATTTTACAGGCGGTATCTCCAGGTATTCATGTATTTCCGTGTTTCTTACGAACCAGTGTGCACTTGAGATTCTTCTTAGAGCAATGTTTTGAAATCTCTGGAGGATCTCGATATTGGAGTTGCTAGCACAGCCCCAGAGCTCTTATCCCGTAGGTCCAGATTGAGAGAAACAGAAATGAAAATAATAAATAATGAATGAATAAATAATGCTATTTCAGGCCGAAGCCGCGATTGTTGCTCACGTCAAGGCGACGCAGCGCATCATCGAGTTCATGGAGGCGAGCGACAAGGAGACGACGCATGCCGAGCCCGCGCCGGCCGACGTGCCGCAGGACATGTCGCTCAGCAACCTCAACTACAGCCAACACAGCTACGCCGGCGCCGACCGACACTCCTCGTCGCTGGAGCTCGACAATTACCACTAGTGACGTGCGCTAACCGATGCCGAATCTCGCTCGATAGCCTTCGGTCGGTGTCGGCCAAATCGTCCAAGCTGGACCAACAAAGACTACCGAATTGTTGACCCAGCCTGAACCCGGCTTAAACCGAAGAACTTTCAAGATCGCATCGCTTTGCCCTCTGGTGTAATCATAAGTTTTGATCAATAAAGCAGGTCGTTTAGAGGTAGTGGGAATGTTTTGAGATAAACGGAGATTTATTATTGTTCTGTTGGCTGATAGAGTTTATGTAAGGTATTGGATAGTGTTGAGAAGCGTTGATTTCGACGTGAACTTCCCATTTGACGAGAATGGGAATAACACGTGGTTCTGTTAGTGCATGCATATGTGTCTTAACATATATCTACTAAGCGTTAGTAATTCTGAGTCTTGAGTTCATCCTTGTTGTAAGACTTGTAAATACGAACCAAAACAAAGTAACCCTTGTATATTGTGAACACCCTTAGCAATAGTATATAATATGCCATTTGTAAAAGTGAAAACAATAATATAGGTGGTGGATGTTTGTTTGCACGCGGCTATTATAAGTACTCTTCTCTTTGTATCGATACTTCTTCCTTCTCTTTGATATTGTAAATATAAATCACAGACTGTTAAGATGATAGTTATGTTGACGACATAGATATGGGTTATGAAGTCTTAATTAAATTGAGATATTCCGAGTTTAAGCCACTGAACTGGCAATATAAAAGTGCAAAAATAGTCGAGTAAGTGTATAATAGATATGTATTCTTTTATGTGAATATTGTGTCTGCACTTTTTGTATTATACCGCTCCGAGAGAGTTACAAATTTATTAGAGTATTGTTCTATTGAGGCACAATCGTTTATTGTAAATAAATTTTAGCTAGTACCAATAGTTCGGTCTCTGTTGAGTAAATTTAGCGTAGAAACAGTTGATGATGTCCGGATATGTTGAGATGTAATGCGTAGCAGCGACGGCGCGGCGTGACGTATCATGACGTCATCGCACGTGCAACTTAACGTGGAAGGACGCTGTCTTACGAGATGGTGCAAAATGTACAAACACTTTGACAGTCGCTCGCAAATGAGAGAATGACCTATGCTTAGATATAAAAAATATAGGACGATTTATGATGTTGGATTTTTAACCAGTTGTAGGACTAGACAGCGTTTGAATTATATTATGTTCTTATCATAAACTTGTTTGCAAGACTCCATGTTCACAACTCGACTGATGTCCATTAGGCGAAATTTTATTTTTATGATTGAAATGTAGAACTAATAAGTAAATAATTAAGGCACATAAATTACTTAATTTTATCTAGTATCGCAGAGTAGGAATTTTTCTAAATCGAGGATTCGAATATGTCTATGAATTTTATATCGAGATTTTTTTTTATATTCGTCAACAGATGCGGTACAATGGAGGAGCCGTAGTTCTGATTTAGTTTGTGGAAAATGTACTACAATTAGGTTTTCGGATTGCTAATATGAATTGCTGTCAGTCTCATCACATGTATTTCTAAGAATTTGTTGATATTTGGCACAATTTGGCTTTGGCTCTGCTGCACTTAATATACATGTTGGATTTTGCTGTCGGTAACAGAACTTCATTCCTAATATTAATTTATGTCATGTTCCATTCGTGTTTTGACGCATTTTGGTCTGACCTTAATAAAATTGAGAGGTAAAGTCATTCACATACGTTTGCACGTTTCGCATTACTTCACACAAGATGGTGATTTTATAACTGCTACGGAATGTACGGAGTCAATTCTGCTCTTCGTTACCGTATGACGACATTTCTGACAGCTTTACTTTATTTATAAGAAATTTTTAAGTTGAATAACTAAATGGGTATAATAATTATTATGTAGCTGAAGTTTTTAACTCACTGGATTTTGTTACAACTGGGGGATTTGAAATACCAGGGGTTTCCTTTTTTTTGTACAGCTATGATTCTTATTGCCTAAATTATATTTACGTAATTTATTGACCTATATGTATGTATCAACTAAGCGTAGCTCTAAAGTGCATTTCGTTATGAAATTTTCATCTTTTTATCACCTGTGTTTTGAATAATATGTTGTTTAAACTTCACGAGAGTTTGATATCTTGAGAAATTATTATTGTATATGTAATGTGTAATTATGTTATAAAGTATTACGTGTAATTATTAAAAGAAGACAATTTAAATAACTGCCTGGTTTTATTTAAGTCGTTTGATAACTATAAATATATTCTTCATTTACAGAAACAATGACAGCACGAAAAACGCCAATAGACAAAAAAAAAATGAAATACTAATATACATTTGTGAGAATATATAGATTAATTTACATAACAATAGCCTCAATACGTGTACCTAATTGCATGATTTAAAGCTTGTCGCATACACAAAACAAAAACAACTAAACCGAGCTCAATTCTTTCTCCCTGTGACAACGTTATGGCTTAAAACGCGGCGATCACAAGGAAAATACCAACTATTTTAGCTCGTCAATTCACAGTCATTACACGCATAAACTACAATAGACATAGGTACATAATACAAATAGAAAAACTACAATAAAGATAACCATGATATGAATAATTAGTCGTCACTAAAATATTCTAAAAATATTAAATTCGTTCTACGGCGTCTACGCGGGCCACGGCCGGGGCTCGAACGCTTTGCCAATCTCCTGTCTCTGTATATCGCTTGTTCACAGCCGTTAACTGCTCGAAGTTTGCTCTTGCAAGTTTGTGTATATTTCCAATTTTCTGAACTAGCGCTTCATCGTATACTGACTCAGGGTCATCCAGTTTTAAATGAGCCTTTATTTCCTGCACAGTGACTAGGAAACAGTTCCACGGTGACCAGTCCTCGTGCACGTGCCATCTACAAAGCCTCAGTTCGGTTATGTCGTCACATTCGCTGATTGCGGAACGCGAATGCCAAAGCTTCTCGACTATAAAGAAAACATCTTTCTCTTGAAGAACGAAAGCTATAGACCCCCAACACTTACGGCGACGCTCGTCACGTTGCACAGCTCTTAATATAAATTTAAAAGGCGTCATATCGATCCAACTACGTTCATTGACATCCTTCCACGAGCATGACTTGCAGATCAAACAACCAGACATCCTCGTGTCCAAGGGGAATTCTGTGTACGGTTTTACTTGGTGGCACAATTCGCAGAAGTGAAGGTTGCCGTGATCCATTTTCTTGAAATCTCTACGGTCCTTATACTGGGTTACACCAGAATTCAGTTCAGACGTTTGTATTAGCCGGAAGACGGCGCCTGCAGTTCGACGTCTCAGGAATTCAAGTTGATGAGTGTTATACCTTCTTACAAGCAGATCACATTCTTGATCCAATAGAGTTATTACTTCTTCAGCTAGAGGATGGCGAAATTCCTGAAGTGCAAACTTCATATCGACCAAGAGTTCAAGGCGCTCTTTAGCATCTAGATCAGTACGGACAAAAGAATTATAAAGTTCTTTTAGTTTCTTGGCTTTTTGGATTTCGACGGTTTCCATTGTGATTAATTTACCACTGCGGCCGTACCAGGCGACAGGTTTCGAAATTTCTTCTAAGAACCGTTTTTGTTTGATCTTCTCGCTATCTTCTTTTACCTTGACTCTATAATCTTCGATAGATCGCAGTAATTCCACTTCCTTATCAAGAAGTAATGTAAATTCAGCTATTTTTGGACCTTTTGCATGTAACTGTGATATTCTGGCTATTTCAGCATGTTTCCAACGATCAACCTAGAAAAGAGACATTAGTTTGTTTAATAACATAGGTAACGACTAGGCATAAGGTATAGCAGCACTTTCTGAACAATAAAATATTTGTTATTTTTTTACTAACTTAACTAGGTAGGTATGTACTTTCTATTTTTATTTCCCTGAATACCTACAAATCGTTTTGGTCTCAATAGGATAGCTTACCATTGCATATAGTTGATCAAAATCTTCACGCGATTTTGGAAATGTTTTAGTAATTAGATCCCGTCGTGAACGTCTCTCCATCGCTTCTCGCTCCAGTCTGTCTTCCTCTTTCATTCTTGCTATTCTTTCCCTGTAAACAAAAAAAAATAATGAAATACCCACCTATGATAAGTATAAAATAACTTAAAAAAAACAACCGACTTCCAATTACCTAAAACAAAATAACTTTAATTTCGGAAGGCGCTGTCTTGGGATCTGTATTTCAGTTTTTTGCCACCGACTTTCGAAATTAAAGTTATTTTTTACTTTGTAGTGTTTTATTTGGAAGTCAACTGTTTTTATTTTTATTTTTTTTATTTGGAAAAATGTTTTAAATTTTTCACTTTTTAGTTACGGGACCTACCCCCTGTTTTTTCTGTTCCGTGCCTACCCCGCACCAATTAGTATACCACTACTTACTATGTAAACAGTGACAGGAAGTATTACATAAAACATCATCAAGATACACAAAATGGATTATCGAAGCTAACTCTAAACTATATAAGTAGGTACCCAAGCAAAGTTAATAAAATTTGTAAATGGGACCTGGCTTACATAAGAAGTATATACCTAAGGTATTAAAAAAAAAAAACATTTATTTTTATCTGTCTGATGACTTATGTTGGTTCCGGCTAATCATTGAAACGGCTGGACCGATTTTGACGGGACTTTCACTGGCAAAACAGATAGCAGATTTCATAAGGAGTAACTTAGCTAATTTTATTTTAGAATTAACCATGCAGACAGCAGCTATTAATTTATAAATGGGATATAAGTTGGGCGGTCGCGTCAGCTTGATTGCCTCCCTCAATCAATTGAATCTGAACGATGAAGGTAACTAAATTATTTATTACATACATGCAATCCTTTAACCATCTGTGTATCATTTGCCGAAACTGATAATGTCTGAAGGCGCGTTGTATGATGGACGCGTAATGACCATGGTTGAGTCGTATCATCATCTCTTCGTATGTCTCATAAGGTTTCGGCACCACTATTCTGTCAGTCACGTTTGGAATATATGCGTGCACACTATTCATTTGCGTTGCACGACTATAGTTCGTGTCCTGAAATTGATAATGAATAAAATTTGATAAAGGTCATCAGATAACTTGAAGCTTAAAATGCCCATGCATTCCACAACTTTCCTTGACAAATCCTTTACTGTCCAGGCCGCTCGTTTGTGGAATGCATTGCCAGATACAATAAAACGCGCGCAATCGCTGCCTATGTTTAAAAGACTCGTGAAGGAACATTACTTGTTGTTGTGATTTTGTTCTCGTTGTTTACTGTAATAATCTAGTCTTCATTTGTTTTATTTGCTTATTTAGTTAGTATGTATGTATCTATGTATCTATTATATATCTGTGTATCTATTATAGGATATTGTACTGTTATACTTTTTATATTTGCACCAATGACAACCCCATTTTATGTCCATAAATTCACTGTCCATGCCAAGGTTGCCTGGAAGAGATCGCAGTATGCGATAAGGCCGCCCATTGTATAATCTGATGTGTAATCTGATGTACAATAAAGTATATATAAATAAATAAATATGATCATAACCTGTATTTTTTTTAATCTTGTCTTCTTGTGTAGTTATGTCTTGTTTAATGTAATATTTGTATTTTTTTTGTATCTAACGTAATCGAAAAAGCACTCTGCAGTAATATAATAGGGATGTGTCCTGGGTAAAAAAAAAAAGAAAAACTGTTTAGTATTTTATCACGGGGCGACTGCCTATCCGACTCCACAACCAAATCACTGGGTAACACGATACCTCTTGACAAAGACTGGTTGTCAAACTTTCGGACTTCTCACTAGACATGGGCCAAATAGCTCACTGAAAAGAAAAAGAGTGATTAGCTCTTTCACTCTAAAGAGCTACCTATATCACTCTTCTATCTCACTAGCTCTTCTATAGCTCAGTGACTCAGTCACTCAGACGCCGACTGTTAGCCCATTTGACTCACGAAGCACGCGTGTCGAAGGAAAGTCTCGGGTCGCTCAATAGTCAATAGGTCTTTGGGAAATACAGTAAATACACAATAAACACTATAGGTACTTTGCATGCATGCCGTTTCGTCAAAACAACCGAAAAAGTACTAAGTACTACTGTTTTTTTTTATTATGACTTTACTTGACTTATGTCGTATGATAAGTTTACAATGACGTATTGTGACGTATTGAAGAGCGAACGATGCGGTCCGAAGTATTCTGAAGCGATCCGAATGAGCAGTTCGGTTGGTGATTTCGGTGTTTCGCTCGGTGAGACGTCTGCCAAGACCAACTGACTTACTGAGCTAGTGAGTCTGAGTGAGCTTTTTAGCGAGCGAGTGAGTGAGCGAGAGCGACGTGAATCGAAAAGAGCTCTTTTCTTCTATCACTAGCTCATGAGCTACCCAAGTCTACTTCTGACTACCCGTAGCGACTGTCGAAGATCTACCTACGAATGACAGCCGGGACTAACTGCTTAACGTGCTTTTCCGAGGCAGGGAGGGGTCTTGGTATGTTTTGGATGGTCACCCATCCACTGGCCAACCTCGGCAAGCGTTGCTTTACCTTGAAGATCAACCCGTGTGGCTGTTATTATTTAGTCATGAGCCCCTCTCGCCCTCTTTTGTTGTGCACAAAGAAGTGGTAACTATATTAACACGTTGACTGTCCAAGCAAAATTTACTACGTACCTACACACGGCCACAAATCAAGTTATACATTTCCAGTTTAGGTTGATCTCGCATTGTATAGGATTTCCGTACAATGAGATTATGAGAAGTCAGATAATTTTATTAGTATATTTTTTTTTTTTGTGTTTTTATTTCCTTGTATCCTTGTCTATACGTCTGCCAAAATATTTTTTCCAGTTCAAACGTCCAACTCACAAAAGCCAACGTAATTTATATTATATTTAATGCATTACGTACATGTAATGCACGAACGTCATGGCTGAGTCGGAAATGCATTACATATAATGCACGGACAGTCCACTAGCGCCACTCCTTTAAAAAAATATTATCTCGTGACTGAGAAGGAATTATGAAAAACGGCTTAACAAATACCTTGGTAAGTGTGTCTCAATATGAAACTATAAAAAAACGTATTAGAAAATTCTAGACACACTTACCAAGGTATTTGTTGAGCCGTTTTTCATAATTCCTTCTCAATCACGAGATAATATTTTTTAAAGGAGTGGCGCTAGTGGTCCCATATGCACCCTCTTAAATTAGTAGCAGCGAGAGCAGTGGTGGCCCAGCGGTAACGGCTTCAACTTACGAGTTGTAGGTCGTAGGTTCGAACCCCACAGGTGCTTTGCTTTGTGTAAATTATTTCATCACCACTGCTCTCAAAACGGTGAAGGGAAAACATGTGAGGAAACCGGCATGTACTAGAACCAAAAATCCGAAGACATGTGACATCTACCAACACGGTCTGGGCGCGCTTGGTCGATTACGGCCCACTCCCTGTCATCGAGACGACGTCTGTGTCCCAACAATGGGAACAATAGAGGTTGATTATGTTATATTAAATCAAACCGAGTAATGAACGTAATACGTACATATATTTTTTCTCTTTCTTCTGCCGTCTGTGTATCCCTACAGTTCTTCGCCTCTGGTGGTAGTTTCTCCGGTTTCTGTGGCGTTTGAGTGTATGCATGGTGGTAGACGGCACCTAAGAAAATATTAAAACAAAATATATCCACCCTTGTGAAGAGTTAAGTTTAAAACAAAGTCATACGAAAAATATTTTGCTCAAGATACCTGTGTGGACATTCCTGTACCCTCCTAAATACGGCTTTTTCATTGGTTTGGAGAATATTTCTACATTAATCTGTTTGACTGTAGTACCAAATGGTACCATCACACTTAAAACATCATTAACTGGCAATTCTTTGTATAATTTATCTAAATCCAACGTGGCTTTATTTTTCGTAAGTAATTCAACCTCTGCTATTCCGTATTTGTCGTAATCAAGATCCATAAGTGCCATGCGATCCTTCAATGTATATTCTCCTCTTAAAAATACCAGATTGTCAGGGTCCGTTTGAAAAAGTTCACCCAAGTTTTTCTTTATCTCGTGAACTTTCATTATGCAGTGATACGAGCGAGTAAATGTAGCATTCTGATTTAAGACCCTGAACTTGATTGCTATAAATGGCATATCTTTCTTTTTTGGAAGAACCGCATGCAATAGTTCATGCATGTAGGATTCCTTTGGTATCGATGATAGAGAAAATTCCTCTGAATCCCTCGTGAAAACATCGATAGCCAGGGAGCCGAGTGGATCAGCCTTGAGCTCAGACAACAGAGTTGCCTCTTTCAATACGTTTCTATTTTTAGTCAGTAAAAGGTTACTGTTTGACACACCGAGCAATTTTGCTAATTTGCGTTTAACGAACTTAACAGGCGTTGACGCTGGGAAGACTTTCGTGAACACGTCATTTGGGTTTAGGGGCGACTTAAATGTGACTAGTATATGGCTGATGGGGCATATCAGCTGCTCTGCGTCTCTGGCGCATGGTGCTGTGGGGTACCGGGACTTGGTCTCGTCGGTAGATGGTGTGGTTTTGTAAGATGGGGCAGTCAGCAGTTTCTCTCGACCTAATTCACACTGGCACGCCACAGCTCCAGTCGTCCTATTTTGAGGATTCGTCGGGATTCCTAACAATTGGTGCACATCCAACTTCTTCATGGTGAAGAAATCACTTTTATTGAGTCACAAAATAAATAAATAAATAAATAAGAATAAATAACACTACTCTTTTTAAAACCTTTGTTCAAGACTTGACATTACAAACATTGACGAGTGACTTTGTTATTGTTGCCAAGCTACAGTGACTATTGCTGGTTGCCGAGTTACCGATTTACTTTTAAATTCCTACTAAAAAAACAGAATTTCGGGGCTTCTAAATAACAATTATTCTATGCATCCTTGACAACCAGAAGTTTTTCTTGCGATTAAATACCTACTCGCGAATCATGATACTCAGTACCTAATCAAAATAAATAAATAATGTAGTAGCATACAATGTTCGATAGGTGGCTTAGGTGACTTATCCAAAGTCACCTAAGCCACCTACCTAAGTATTTTTTTTTTGGTGTTTTAATTTCCTTGTATCCTTGTCATAACAATTATTCTATGCATCCTTGGCAACCAGAAGTTTTTCTTGCGATTAAATACCTACTCGCGAATACTCAGTACCTAATCAAAATAATAATAGTAGTGGCATACAATGTTCGATAGGTGGCTTAGGTGACTTTGGATATTTTACCCGCTAAATTTTAGAACTTGACCTAACTTGACTTCAGTCATCACATCGGTCGCATTATTACATTTGGGTTAATTAACCGATAGTTTAAAAAGGCTAAAGATTATGAAGATATTTGCCTACGAAGGTCCATTCTTTTACAGTCTTTCTTGTTATTTAACGATATTCTACTCAGTCAATGGCCATTGACTAGTTAATCTATTGACGCTGACGCATTTTAGAGTGTGCTTAGATAATTCTACTACTTATAGGTATTACGTTTTTACTTAGTATTAAAGATTGCCTTTTTTAATGTTTCGCCTTCACTGAAAAAAAATTTTACTTATACATAACCAAACTTTCGTCAACATGTAACACAAAAAAGTGACCACATAACTTTATGCAACATGTAACCAAAACCTGTGCTGGCTGTTGTGTATCACTTTTATTAAATCAAGTTAACTTTTATAAAGTCTTGTCAAACTTTGATTATTCCTGAAATAGCCGAAGTAGTTAGGATAAATATTTTTTGCAGTGTTAAATTTAAAATTAGTAATCTCCTCATTAATAGGTACCTACCAAATTAACATTAATTGAAATGGAAGTTATGAATTCATTAAATAATAGGAAAAGTTATGAAACTCCTAGTTTTAAGTCAGGTAGTGAAGGAACAAGGCGTTGTTTGTATCCATAAAGAGCGAATTAACCGCTAAGCTTTAAAAACTAGCTCCTTTGAAGAATTTTATAAAAGATGCGAGTGTGCATTCAACGTTTATAAATAGGAAATTTTCTGGTTCGAAACAATTTTCTTTGTAAGATTTATATTATCTAAAGCAATTAGTTTTTTTAGCTCTACTTTATAATAGGTAAGGACCTATTGTAATAAAATGTTCATAGTGTTTTAATACCCAATCGCGGAAGTAAAATATTATTGATCTCCTATAACAGAGACCTAAGTAGGTGGTTGATAGTTAATAAAAATTGAGAAAACAATAAAATTACAGCTCAATAAAAGAGCGAATGTGCCGAGCATAGCTGGCGTGATATTAAATTCCTCCAAAAACATAAAAATGATTTTCGATCGTAAAACTATAATTTACAGACGTAAAAATGCGCTGAGTTATATGTTACTCCGAGTTTGTGAACTAGGAATATTGCATCGTATGGTGGGTGACGCCGTTCATACTTATTTCTCCCAGATATTTATGGTCAATGTTTCGAAGCAAATCGATATCAGCTTGTTTTGCTGAATTTGTCTGTGAACCTATTAGCGTTTGATCATCATCTGCCCATCCTTTTACCTATTATGTTGGGGTTGGCTTCCAGTCTAACCAGATTCAGCTGAGTACTAGTATTTTACATGGAACGACTGCCTATCTGAACTCCACAACCCAGTAACTGGGTAATAGGTACCTATCTACTGCTACTGGGTAATAGGTATCAACTAATCCGTGCACTGAATGGACAGGTCCACTCAATCTGTGTGGTTCTTTCTTCAAAAGACCATTTCAGATGCCAATCTACATGGTCTTCACATGATTTGACCAAGATTATGTCTGGACTTTACAAGAGACTGTGACCTCTGACCTGTGACCTCTGAGTTTGTTTCGGCCTTTCTTCTCAGAGAGTCAGATACGAAACGCCGACCTCATCTAGTTTTAAAATATGATTGACGTGTAAAAGTGTTTGTAAAAACCTACTTACAGAAATAAAATCATTTATCATTTACTACCCTTGGTAAGACTGGTTGTCAGACTTTCGGACTTCTGACGACCCGTAAGGACTGTCAAAGATCCACGAATGACAGCCGGGACCAACGGCTTAACGTACTTTCCGAGGCACGGAAGGATCTTGGTATGTAAATATGGTCACCCATCCACCGATCAACCACGGCAAGCTTAACCTAATCGATCGACCCGTGCGGCCGTTATTTATTTATTTATTTATTGAAAGTTAATTAAAACGGAGCAATACCAATTAAAATAAACAACATAGGCACATTAAAAATTTGTTGTCTGTAAAGTTGGTTTACGGACGATAGTTTAACGTGACAACGTCATAACAAAACATTGATGCGGCGCAGGCGTACAATGAGCGTAACGGGACAATGAGTCATCCTTTTTCGTGCATGCAGCCGGCGTTCATCCGTACAATGAGCGCAACGGGACAGTGAGCGTAACGGGACAATGAGTTATCCTTTTTCGTGCATGCAGCCGGCGTTCATCCGTACAATGAGCATAATGGAACAATGAGTCATCCTTTTTCGTGCATGCAGCCGGCGTTCATCCGTACAATGAAGGTAACGGGACAGTGAGCGTAACGGGACAATGAGTCATCCTTTTTCGTGCATGCAGGCGGCGTTCATCGATTTACTAGACGGTGTCACGTAAAAAAAAAAACAGCCTCAATATAAAGGTGCTAAATATACGTGGAAGCTGGAAAGTATTACTTACCTGCTATTGCGTCTAATTGCAATCAAGATAATTAATTAATCCCTTTAAATTAGTTTAAGTATTAAATGAATTATGTAATTATTAGCATAACTAGTTACCTATATGACTATCTATCTTAATTACCTTGTTTATAGTTCTTTAATCCTATTATTAGGGCCATCGTTTGCTGACTAAAATCGGTAGGTAAGTAGGTGGGCCATTCGCCCGTAATCTCCCTCTAGGCCACTTTTCAGGTTTTGATGTCTATTATTATTAGAAAATTTATGCATGATAAATGAAAATGAAGCACGAAGCGTTTCCTGCATATCAGCATTGCCCCGATGTTCAATAACTGTCCAGCAGTTTCAGTAATATGCAACCCTCCTCGGTCTGTTGCTATACGGTCGCAATCTCTGCCGGCAATATAGGCCACCCTTCTTTAGCTATGGTTCCTTCGGCCAGTCTGTCAGGTGTGGTGAGAGATCAGATAGGAGCAGATACCATAGAAATAGATAACCTACATTACTATCTGTCTTGATTTGTTCATAGTTCTTTAACCCAGTTATTAGGGCCATCGTTTGCTGACTGAAATCGGTAGGTAAGAAGGTAGGCCATTCGCCCGTAATCTCTCTCTAGGCCACTTTTCAGGTTTTGATGTCTATTATTATTATTATAAAATGTATGCATGATAAATGAAACTGAAGCTACCCTCCTCGGTCTGTTGCTATACGGTCGCAATCTCTGCCGGCAATATAGGCCACCCTTCTTTAGCTAAGGTTCCTTCGGCTAGTCTATCAGGTGTGGTGAGATTAGGGGCAGATACCATAGATTTTTTTTTGTGACAAATAAACGTTTTTATTGTTTATTATTAAATAGACAATAAAAATTGAAATTAGTCTTCAAAAAAATTAATTTCTCTTCCCACCTGAAGGCATGAAGTGCCCAATGCATACCAAATGTCTAAACAAAACAATCTAGGCAAGGTAGATACGGCGAACAGTCGGCTCCCTCGTATTATTGCGTTTGTTCGGGCTCGTGTGCGTTCTGTAAACACGTGTTTTAATCAAGCCTGTTGCTTCGTTTCCGTTAGCTGCGGCCACTCGGCGCTGCGCAAAGAAAAACTTTGCATGTGTTTTATTACGACGGATGCGGAACGCCCTCAGGGCTTAATTTCGATGTCGACCTGCCTGGATTTAATTGTTTTATTGTATGATGACTGTGGATTTAAAATAAGGTTTAGGTTAGGTTAAAATTGGATTTCCGTTGGGTTTGGGATTTGTTTTCAGGCAAGTGATGCCTGCGTAGGTACGGCGTACAATAAATCTAAAGCTGTTCTACATTTTTTTTTTAACCAGGCTATAAGAATTAATACTAATAGGTACACACGGCTACATATCATGCTACATATTTCCAATATAAGCTGATCTCGCATTGTATAGGATTTCCGCATAATGAGAGGTCAGCTTATACTGGAATTTTTTAGCTTGATATGTAGCCGTGTGTACATGTCTGCGTGTCAGCTAGTCAACTATCATGTAAATTATAATTTCAAAAAAGTATATTTTCAGTGAACTTTTATGTTTCTATTATACATTATTGCGAGAGAAGAACAGCTATGGAACTGGCGAATTTGGAGTCGTTCGTTCGAAATTCATCAACTGCACTGTTAACATGAATCCAAAACCAAAACACTGCAAACCCAAAGGATTAGCATCAATACCTACTACATAATAATATCTACTCAGTAATTTGCAATCAAAATTACAAGTTTTCCTATACTTTTAAGTACCTAGTTAGTATAACTATGCATAATATAACACTATAGTGGAATATAGTGTCTATCTACTAAATGGTGTCCAGAATAATAATAATAATTAGTAGATGATCATCTGACTTGTTGACCACAAACGTAAAAAAATATATGTCCCTGCATTGTTTTGTTTACAGAGCAGTATCACTCCCCAATCGGGAAATCTTCCCGTTGTCCGCGATAATCGAGATGAACAATTTTATTGCGCTCGGGGGCAGGGGAGCTCGCAGGGGGGGAGGGGCGGTACATTCGATTAAAGCTCGCTGTACACGGAAATTATCAAACGAAACGCACCGACAACTCAGCGGGCCGTGAGAGCCTCTACATTAATAGTTTTTGTTCCCCAACTCGCTCGTTTCGTCGCAGAAAGGTAAAATTTGGACCATTTTTTTTCTTTTGTGTCCGTTTGTTTTCAGGCACCTCTCATTTTGAAACACTCTTTTGGTTATCTCGTATTCAATATTGAGCTCGTTGCATCTACATAATGCGTCCCATACGGACGTGTGTCTATTGTGATTTAAAATTTTGAACCTTCAAAGAATAAGTTTCCTTTCAAGCTCGCTGTAGTGTGCGTATGAATGTCATTTGGAGTTAAATATATTGCTCCATATTACTGCTTGGTGTGTCTTTTAGATTCAAGTGAGGAAGACATTGAAATTCTTTTCTGTTTTAAGCAGGTATCTACGGTAAGCAACAAACAATGAACAATGAACGAACAGCGATTAAAGAATGAAACGATTAACATTGTTACTTTTACATATCTGTCATCAAACAGAACGATTACATGTTTTTTTTTTTCAGCATTTCTTGTAGTTAGCTTAGAGTTAATACTCTTAAAACTGTCTATCAGTTCAGATTTTTTAAACATTTTGCTCAATAATTATGATTTAAAAAACTCAAACTTGTTAATCCACTTTTGTTGCTGGCCGTGCCTACGTATTGACCCATTTATATTTGTTGTTGGCATGTTGTTGTTGGGATGCGCTAAGGTAGCCCGCGAAATTCAAATTTTCTTACGTGTTTTTTGCAATTTACTGACCAGTGTCAGGTCGACATGGCTCTAGGTACAGAATTATAATAATTAGAGTCAGCAATAATTCTATAAGTTAGAATTATCCTCAAATGTCATAAAATAATCATTCAATAGGATTATAGGAACTTAGAGAGTTGTATCGATGATTTTTATGATTATAATTATATAAATAAATATTTGATACGGCTCGAATCATATTTAAATCAACATATAACCTTACAAATTGCAAAAAAACGTAAGATTTTTTTTATTTCGGCTGCCCTGACGTTTTCGCATTAACACACATATGCCAGTGACCTTGAGAGGTTAGCTTGAGTGTTCTGTACTGAACTCATGCAACGCGTCGTACGTCCAGCCAGTAATAAGACTCGCCCATCCAGGAGCGCTGTCCCAAATAAGACGCATTATTAATTTATTATACTTAAAACAAAAGGTATTATAATAAAACACGTATACTAAAAGATCAATAATTAAATTATCTTCAAAACGATGAAGGTTTCAGAAAAAATCGCTTGATAGATTTTGCGTGATTCTCAGTTTTTTATCCGCGTTAGACATAACTTTGCAAATTAATTTCACTGTTAATATAAACATAATCTAAAATATTTATGTATTGAGTTATTATAAAAATGCTCTAATTTAACATATATTTTTTCCAAATCATTAACACTACTCGTTTAGACGTGATCATCAAAATAAAATAATTAAAAGTCGGTTATCGTCACCTTAAACATATAAATTAGAATCCGTAAAGCATAAGTCAGTACCTACAGTGTGATTTAAAAGCGCTCGCTACAGGAATACTTAGCTAGATACTAATGTGAAAATGTTATGTCACACAAAATATTGCATTAAATATGTAGATAAATCGTTAGTGCAACAATTTAAGCGGTAGAGAAGACCAACGGTACATCCACATACAAATGTACGTCAAAATTCAAATCCAGTTTGTATTGAATGTTTGTTCAGATTTTCCAATCGCACCTCGCGTTAATTTGTTTGAACAAATTTTACCGCACCCGCAAACGATTCGATTAAAATTTAGCTCTATATTCAATCTAACTAACGGACATGTTGTTAACGCGAGCATGTAAAGTTAACACGCTACACAAAGCCGCTACGATCACATATTTAAGCAGAGTTAATAGGCGAGCATTAGTCCATTGCACGCCGCTCAGCAGACCCCTGTCTCTTTGTTCGTAGACTGTACCACCAAAATATAATTGCACCTCGCAAACACGAATAATTGTAACACTGAAACTGAAACATCAATATGCTTAATGAGAGTTGATTAGCATCGACTACAACCAAATTAAGTATGTAGTCTGACAACGCGCTGTTACAAATTATTGATGTACCTATCTGCATTATATCCAGGTACACACCGACGCTAACTATCCAGCTGTTAGCCCAGACAGGCGCAGACAGTCAAAGATATAATTAAACAGCGCTCAGCTCATTAATAACATATTGAAACGAGACAGTTTCCCAAATAGCGCTTGTATCGAAGTGATAACTGACATTTGAAAATTCACGAGCTATTTTACTTGACCAGACAATAAAAAAGTCATGGCCTGTACATTTTTAAGTAGTAAAATCATTACTGTCAACATTTCCTACTGAGTAAATTGTGATTTCAATATTGTTAATTGCAATTTTTGCGCTCGTCCACATACAAACCAGTTGAAAGCATCAATCGGACTATCATTAGCAGGTATTTAGTCTTTCCCGGACTGCGGTTATCAGTCAATTTGTCGAGTGCATTTCCATCTGTGTCCACTCACCGATCCAAATATGCCCTATTAATTATTTATGAAATTAATACGATTGGCAAAAACAACATGTTGTGTATGTTTGTGGCGAGCGCGGTGCGCGCACATGATGCGTCTTTTATTCGATTATTGGGGCAACGATTAGCGCCGAGCCAGCGACGTAATAATTTATTCTAAACCGGTATAATGTTAGTTGGCGAGGGATGCACTATCTCCTACATGGTATTATTAGAATAACTCCAGTTTTAATTACGTAACGGAAATACAATTTTTTGCAACATCAAATCATGAGTTTGTACCACACCGTATAAAATGGTGTGAATGTTCATAAAATAAACTAGTTCGATAAAATATAATGAGTATCTTAATGGTGTGAAACAAGAACCGGTCATAATATTGAAGTATACGTTTTTTATAGGTCTTAGGACTTCATCAAAATAAGCGAATTTGCAGTAGTCTCGTTTCTATTCTATAATCTGTTTTTAAATATCAGTTTTTTATCAGTTGCTCACCTCGTCCTGTCACTTACACCATTTTATATTTATACACGTGTTCTGAGGCTGATAGCTATTTAGTTATCTATCTTCACACAAACTGGGTATAACCTACGACGACTGAAAACTATCGAACCCGTGACCCTGAACACACATCACATGCGATCGTCTCGTTGTTGCGCCATTTGAATAATTAATCAATTTGCCAAACAAGTACTGCCTTACATCACAACTGACGATGTACTACTTACCTACTGTCTTTGTAAACACGACACAAAACCTGTCTGTAGGTCATTTTCTTTCTAACACTAAGGGGTTTATTTATAAACGCTGCTTAAAGTTAAGTAATGATTAGCGACTGCTTAACCATACATTTTTGACGTTTGAACGTCACTTAACTTTAAGCAACGTTTTAAGTAGGTAGGTATATTGAACAGACATAAAGGTACTGTCATACCTCTTATATGATTTGTCCCAGGTCCCAGACTCATTTCAAGTCTAGAGTCCAAGATGTTAATAAAAATACGTTAAATTCACATTTTACGTGTGTCGAGGTATTAAAATTATAGTTAGGTTCCGTGCGACTGATTCACTGAGTTTAGTGTAGTCATATCTCAGGCGAGTTCATCACATATGCATATTATGATATAACTGAGGGGTTTTATTGCCACCCGGACAGACGCGAGACGTGGCTAAGGATTCGGGCGGCCGCACATCTCGCGTAGGTACGCTACTGCAATATTATTCACCTAAGCAAGGACTTTAATATAACCACCTTTATGACACTTCCGTACAGGAAGGTGCCGTTAATTTCACATTTAACTTGTAGAAATAAGAAAGAGTTTTTTATTGTTGGCTTCTATGATGGAATGCTTACATAACATATAATTCGGAAAGTTGATACAAAGCAGATGAAATTTTTGCAGTGTGCCCATTTAAAGTTTATAATACAAAAGCAAACTAACAACAAATAGACCGTCGGTTTACTGCAAGAACTCATTAAGCGCAAAAATTCATCATGTAAAGTTTAAAACATCCTTGAACTCGTCTTGACTAGTTTTATATAATGCAAAAACTCATTGTGTTTAATTTCTCTTTAACATAATCATAATGAAGATGATATAGGGCAATCATACAACTAAAACTAATTTATTACTTATTTCAAAGTTTTGACTATGTCACTTAATGAGTTCTTGCAGTAAGCCGAGGAGACACAACAGTAAACTAATTATACATAGGTGCAGAAGTTGATAATAAAATAAAAATGACAGACTAACTGGTACCTACTTTTTGCATATAAAGAAGTTAGAACTGCTAATAATATCTAGTCAAGTTCCAAAATGTATACTGCAGAAAAACGTTAAAGGATATCGGATTTGAATGTGCAGATACCAGATACCTACGCATGTGTTATAAATAATTCTGGTTACTTTAAAGTTTGTGCCGTTTTTATTATACAGAACGGAGTTTCAAACCGGTATAAACGCGATCCCCTCGCGTTATGCTACAAAGTTGTTGTTCCGATTGCGTAACTTTTAATTTTTTGCATTCACAAAAGAATTTCCCTGACAAAGAGAACCGATTAAAATTTTGACGCAATGAGCGTGTTGGTTGGTCGTGGAACAAGAAATTAGCTGCCAATTGCATCGAACACACTATTATAAGTTGGGCCATTGTTTTACTGTTTTTAGAACTCGTTTGAAGTTATATTAACTTGAATACATTTACGGTACCGTTAGCCCGTACAGTTGTCGGTGTGTTTGCGGTAGATTCTCATATTTATAAGATACTAGCTGACCCGACAGACTTCGTTCTGTCAAAAGCTATACTTAGTATAAACTCCACTACTCTACTCTACCCTACCCTACCCTACCTACCCTACCTACCCTACCTACCCTACCCTACCCTACCTACCCTACCCTACCCTACCTACCTACCCTACCTACCCTACCTACCCTACCTACCCTACCTACCCTACCCTACCTACCCTACCCTACCTACCCTACCCTACCCTACCCTACCTACCTACCCTACCCTACCCTACCCTACTCTACCTACCTACCCTATCCTACTCTACCCTATTTTTCTCGCCGTAAGAACCATCCTTGGACTTCAACGAAAATTTTAAAAAAAGAATTGGTAATATTGGTCCAGGCGTTGTTGAGTTATGTGCTTACCAACACATTTTACGATTCATTTTTATATTATTTTATATTATAGATCATAATCGCCAGGCAGCTGATATCATCGGTGAATGCAGTTTGAACTAGATGATAAGGCTTTAATTAAGCCTTATCATCTAGTTCAAACTGCATTCAGTTTTTGATAACGGTATCTATCGTGGCGCTGTCTTGGAGGTATCCATACGTTAGTTTTTAGCGTCCCGTAGTAAACAAGGAATTTAACCCTTATAGTTTCGCCATGTCCGTGTGTCTGTCTGTCCGCGGTTTAGCTCAGAAACTCTTAGTACTAGAAAGCTGTATTTCGGTATGGGTATACATATTAATCACACCGACAAAGTGGTAAAATAAAATCTAGAATTTTTTTTTCTAGGGTACCTCCTCTCCTACACGTAAAGTAGGGTTAATATATCTATCGCCTATACCATAGTGTGGGGTATCGTTAAATAGGCCGTTCAAAAATATTACGGGTTTGTTAAAACCATTTTTCGATTCAGGGATGCATTTGGGTAATTGTGGACTGTGTCTACTTTAAAATGAAATTTTTTGTTTGTGTTAAGTGTCGGCCCCGCCAGCTACATAGTTGTATTTGGATAAAAAATCCAATGTGTGAAAAAATTCACAGCAGTAGTATACTCGTATATAACGAAGTTAAAACGAAAACTATCACAGCTAAGCAAGCTTCACAAGTTACCGAGTAATAGTCAACGAACTTACATTTACAGTTGAAAAACATATTCTCCGATACATTATGTATGGGAGAACATATTTTTCAACTGCAATGTTAAGTTTGTTCTTGGGATAAATTCATCCCAACTACGGAACCCTTCATTGTGCGTGTTCCGACACGCACTTGACAAGTTTTTTTTTTTTTTTTGGACAATCCGGAAAAACCTTTTAGTGCCGGACGTAAAGAATAGCACCACCCCATTTCCTCCCGTGGGTGTCGTAAAAGGCGACTAAGGGACATAATAGAGAATGGGCAGCAGCGTTCTCTATGCATTATTAACACCACACTGAAAGAAATGTTTGCATAACTGTGACAAAAGTTTCGGTTATTGTTTACACAAAAATTGTGACTTGCGAACTATATGTTATCTGTTACAAAACCCTGTTTTGCACACTACAAAATCAGTTTTGTTAATTTAAGCAAGTTTATTTCCTCATAACTAAAGTTGAGTTATTTTTGAAGTAACTTAATTAGTTCGGCTAATTATTTCTTACAGTGCATACTGCGATCGCCAACCCGCCTGCCAAGCGTGGCGATTATGACAAATCCCCCCCGCTTTTGGGGGAGGCCTATGTCCAGCAGTGGACGTCTTTCGGCTGAAATGATGATGATGATGAAGACAAACCAAAAAAAGCTCATTGATTTGTAAAATTAAAACGCACATCGGCCTCGCTGCTCTGTGTACAGAGGTAGACGGGCTCACAAACATATTAGTATACGTGGGTAATGCCTAGTCAAACGGTCCCGGGGGCGTGCGTGATTGTGCGGGTGTTCTCGGGATCTCCAGTGTCCACTAGACCGCTACGCAGCGTCATCGCCCCTCTGCATAACCATGGATACAAACTTCCATCATTTTATATTTCTTTGTATTTGGACAGCTGTTTTTAGTCTTACAATATATTTTTCACATCCATTTTTTATTAGGTATCAAAATAAGTTTGATTCGTTTTGTGTTCACGAGATTAATGCATTCATAAAGTGGGTCGATGACCTTTGATTTTTGCATGGATTCTTAAAAACTGGTAGATTTTGTGTGTAATAAAATATAACTATAATGGATAAAGATGTAAGACCTACCTAAAGGTGCGTCCAGACCTGGCAAATGCGCCGCTCGCGAGCCGCTTGAGCACTGCACGCGTGTTGCTCGCGTGCGGTTACAGCCTACATTTGGTGCGCCGCTCTAGTGCAACCCTAGCAAGACTCGAGTGGGGCGCGCGTACAGCGCGCGCGTAGCTCGTGCGCACATACGCGTGAACTATGAGCCTCAGGTTGTGAATTTGCTCCGCGCACCTCCTGCGCCGCTCGAGTAGAGTCATTCGGGGCAACTGTGCGCACTTTTGCCTTTCATGCGATACTGTGTCTTAAATGTTAAAGCTAAAGAAATAAAAACTTTATCTTTGAAAAGAGCATTTATTAGTCTATAAATGGAAATTAAAAATTACACAAATTTAAAATAATTCTTTTTGCAACAAACAATTAAAGATAAAAAATCGGAATGCGTTCACTTGACCCATATTGCGGGTAACCGTGCGCATCCCTATGGGGTAAGTGAACGCGTACGGGGTAAGTAAACGTATTCCTCAGTAAAACACACAAACATTTACAAAACATATTATTTAGGTGACTATATTTTCTGGAAGATCCTATTATTAATTCAGTCTTCATTTTCAGTCACCAAGGTAATTTAACTTAGTATATTTTTTCGAGTCAGATTAAACCTTATCAAGTAACATTTATTTTTAACTAAATAGATGTCACTAAGAACAATCTGATTAAAACTAGTTTCATCGACCAACAAAAATAACCTTTCTAAACAAACAAACGAGTATTATTTCTTGTTATATTTTTTTTTGGAAATCAACTACGATTAACGCCACAGCCAGTACCTATTTAGTGAAGAGAATCAATATTCACTTATGCCTATGGCAGTAGCAGTAGCTCGCTTACTTTTTCCATTTCGGATAAGATGTTTAGCCATAGCAAGTTATTGTTCTGTTACTGGTGCTAGTTCAGGTTTTTTCCTAATATATGTTCACGGCATGATGATCAACACTGCAACATAAAAAAATCAAAATACATAAGCACCTTCAACAGGTGTAATTAGAATTTTATCTGCAAATCAACTAAAACATTATGCCATCTAAAATTTT
This sequence comes from Dryobota labecula, assembly GCA_947523025.1. NCBI lineage: Eukaryota > Metazoa > Arthropoda > Insecta > Lepidoptera > Noctuidae > Dryobota > Dryobota labecula. The sequence goes on along the minus strand of OX383293.1, from coordinate 15,807,755 downwards.
GCTCTTGCGTGGGTAAGTGTACGCATGCGCACACTTTCCCCAGGAAGCCAAAATACCACGAGCAACCAGAAACCAACCAAACACGCGAGCATAACCTCAATATTATTTTTCACAAATCTATTGGACGCGACACGAGTTTCCAAAAAGCCAAAAATTACCAATGATAAGAAGTGAATAAAACGTCACGCGGCGCAATGTCATGTCACAACTAGTTTGCCACTCCCACCCAAGTTTTTCACCCAAACAAACCACCCCTCCCCAGACCCTCGTTCCGGAGATATAGTCAGTGCACTCACTTACCCACTGCTCACGGTTACCTCGAATGACTCAATGGCGCGCGAGCGGCGCGCGGACGGCGCAAGGGCTGCGTACGTACATGAAATGCACGCGCGCAGTTCGCAAGCGGCTCGCGAACGGCGCATTCGTCAGGTCTGGACGCACCTTATTAGGATAAAATGGTTTATTTCTCTTTTGAACTCGTTTGGGAAACAAAGGAATGTTAGTCTGTCACTGGTTGATCAGTTCAGTAGTGCTATTCTGTAACCATCTCACCGTGAAAACGTAGGTGAAGTGAGCATGAAGAGAGCTGTCAACAGTGTCAATCTCAAGCATCAGGTGGAATTACACGTCACTTCAAGCTCACTTTACCTAAGTTTTCACCGTGACATTTTAAGGGAATTGCTCTACAGTTGGTCTTACAGTAAGAATGTTTGGAATTGAGAACATCACTGAAAATATAAATACAAAATCAAAATCAAAATATTTTATTTCACATAAACCTACATGGGCACTTATGAAACGTCAGAAGCTAGGTGCACGGTTTCAATTAGTCGTTTCCTATGGAGAAGAGCCGGCAAGCAACTCCACGGTAAATACAAAATTACAATCATGCCATCATCAAATAACGTAAGTTTTACAGAATATAGAGCTTACACAATTAATGTTTTTGTGTACCTAATGCAATACCTAGTCACACACTAGAAAACACGAAACTGTCAAATTTCTCCAAACGGTTTTAAACTTTAAAGTGTTGAAAATTAAGTTCAAAATCGAACGAGAAAATTTGACTTGTGGTAGCTTGATGTGCTGGCCACTGTACATAAAGCGTTCAAGAACATATAAGTAGCCTAGTTACCCCCAGTCGTCTCACAGTACTATAAGAAGCTTAAATACCTTGTTTTTCTTCCATACTTGGGTCACTATGGAAAAATATCAAGAAACCGGAGTAAGCACTTCGAATAAACTTGTACCGACTGAGTGCCTAATGTATAACTTTTAGTGATGCGGAAAACGCTTACATTTCACGGTTCCTTAGGATGCCCCTCCAACGGCTTATATAGGAGATTCCAACTTGGACAAATTCGAGCTAAGTAGGTAATCGACAAAAGTGGTTCTATACGCGAATCTATGAATGGCGGTAACTGCGAACGGACATAAAAATGCACGTGTTTACCGACCCCGCAGGCCAATATCCAACAGACTGATTGCTTCTTTACTGTTACACGATAAAATTTTTATTAGATGCTCATAAAATGTACTCTGACGACTCGCGAGACCCAGTAGCCAATATATTTGAAACTACCCTGTAACCGACCTTTATAAAACTTAAGACTTTAAATATGTGTGCTTCGAACAACCGTAACGTTCCCCGTTTCTATTATCGACATCAATTTGAAAAGTATTTATAGAAAACTATGGCCAAGAACCCCAATTTACAAAATAGAAAGCTTGTGAAAGGTTATACAGATGAAACATAATTTTCAGTACAATTCTTTTCTAATTTAGTTCTATTTGAATTCGTTATATTCGAACCGTTCAAATCGTTTAGTAAACACCGAATAGGTCGTGTACAAGTGTGGTACAACGATTTTAATCGAATGGAAACGGAACAAAGTGAAAATGTACACCTCAATTATTCCAGCAGTCGCCAGTGGACAAATATTCATAGGACCACATGGCCACGGGTAACGTGCACAATGTGAACAAGGTTTTGATACAATTGTTAATCACCCTGTAAAATTGTTTGCGTTTAAACGTGCCTAGAATTTTATTTTGTATGTTAATGTTGAAGGTACTTTATTTGCATTATTGCATTTGGCAATCCTAAAAGTCTTGCGAAATCCTGAAAATCCAAACCACAACTTTGGATTTTCAGGTTTACGTAAAACAGGGGCCCAAGTCTGCTATTTTTATAAATTCGTCACTCCAACACGATCCCATTGTCATTTTGCTAAAACTTCGTAATCTGCTAAATTCATAATGTTCGATCATTGGTCGGCCAATGGTCTCGTAATAGAATTGTATTACAATGGCATTTTGAACATTTATTCATGCCAGGTTTCATTTATATATATTTTTACATATTATTTATTAGTGTTATAAGCAATCTGAAGTAGTAGGAAGTTGGAAGTTTAGTAGGAAGTTTCATTTGTCATTATGTACGAGATTACCAATTCTTTCAATGGAGTGTCTGTGGCTGACCATTGGAAAGTCATAATGACGCCATTATATTAGTAGATTACCAAACTTGTCTAAACCAACAATTATGAAATCAATGATAGACCATTCTGACACTATTGTAATAGCAGACTTGAGGCCCTGGATTTTTGCCACAGCTAAGCTATTGTTCAGTAGTTGTTGCAATTGCAACAGTCCAGGGCCTCAAGTCTGCTATTACAATAGTGTCAGAATGGTTTCTTCATTGTGAGTTTTTGACAGCTTTGCCATACAAACACTGTCAAATACTCACAATGGCGAGACCATTCTGACACTAGCAAATTATTGTAATAGCAGACTTGAGGCCCTGGGCCTCAAGTCTGCTATTACAATAGTGTCAGAATGGTCTCGTCATTGTGAGTATTTGACACAGTATTTGTTATATTTGTATTTGTGACAGTTTTGACATTGTAACGTTCGTACATTAGTAGACTTGGCTCCCTGTGCAGAGTTCAGTAATCACCAACCCTAATACAAATAAACACGGAATAAAGTTATGCTAGGTATAAACGTCAAAAAATGTATGGTCATACCGAAGTTATTTCTAGGATAACTTTAGTACGTGTTTATTTGTAAGACCGTAAAACTTTATTTTATGCTTTTATGGTAAACCTTAAGTTGTCAAAGCTGAACTATCTCACACACATTTTTTATTCCCGACGACGCGACGTTTGATGTCTTCTAATTTCTACTATCTTACTATGACTTGTGACTTATCATAACCAGACAAGCAATTTATCAACTCATCCAGTGATGTTCCAAATAGGTTGTATTCTTCAATTACAAACTGCCATAACGTTGGTAGTCTTTTAAAGAATTCACTTACACGCGATCATATCATTGTACAGCTGGTTATATATAACAATATATAGCCTTATTAGGATGCTATTGTAACTTTACAGCGAGAAACGGTCGCAATTAAATTAGACGGCTGTTGAAATTGAAAAAGTTAATGGATTTCTAATAGAATTTTTTATACCTCCGTCATCCCGCAGAGCTAAGAATTTGCTGCCTTTTCGTTTTATTTACAGGGTTTTTTTTGTTGTATATATCTTGCTTATTAATTGTAATGTTATGTTAAAGGTTTTAAACATAATAAAAAAGGTATAATTTACTAATTACGTTTACATGATTCGCTTTACCTACAAATAAACATATATACTTATGAAAAGTTTATGTTTTCGAGATAATAATTAATTATAACCCTGCCTAAGAAATCCAAATTAAATTACCTACTATAGCCATATAGCTGTACACAGCCTAAACCTAATCCAAAATTAAATGTGTTAATGCTAATTTGTTTTAGTGCACCACAGTCCTTCTCTAGAGACGGCTGGCATTATGTTATGCCTGCATTGCACCTATGTGACTATTCTCTAAATCCTAATACCTATTCGCAAACGAGTTACCTCTTACGGTGCTGATACTGACATTTATTATAGCGTGGGACGTTTAAACCGCATATTTCTCGACCGTGCCCAGTTCCAAACATTTCTTCGGACCTATAATGCTAATTAAGGCCGACCGATTGTATACTGAAGATCACATCTAAACGAGTAGTATTAATGATTTGGAAATAAATGTTAAATTAAAGCATTTTCTTAATGACTTAATATATGAATATTTTAGATTATGTTTATATTACATATAATAGTATAATTAATTTGTAAGGTTATGTCTAACGCGGAAAAAAAAATAGGGAATCACGCAAAATCTATCAATTGTATTTTTCTGAAACCTTCACCTTTTTGAAGATAATTATTGATCTTCTAGTATGCGTATTTTATTAAAATACCTTTTGCTTTATGTATAATAAATTAATAATGCGTCTTATTTGGAACAGCGCTCCTGGATGGGCGAGTCCTATTACTGGCTGGTTGTACGACGCGCTGCGTGAGCTTAGTACAGAACACGCAAGCTAACCACTCAAGGTTACTAGCATATATCTGCGTCTTAAATATTAGTAGTCCGTTAATAAACCGTCTATTATTGCTTAAATCTCATAAAAGAACTCAATAAAACGTAAAGCTTTGGTCCGTGGCGTTTGGCCTCAGTTCGAGTCTCCCGCAATAAAATACAAATACTGTCGATTGAAATGCAGGACGAACCGAGCTGTTTACTTCATGCCGAAGCCGACTCGCTGTCGTCGAAGGCAACGATAACTAAGATTGCTTTTTTTTTCAGTTCCAATCGCTTGTAAATTGTTATAGTGCAAATTAAAAGTTCAATTAACTTGCCGTTTTCATAGAAATACCTCTCGATTGATGTTTTTATGGAAATATTTATAACTAAGCAACTTCCATTGTTTTCTGTTATACCCAAAGTCTCTAATTCAGATAATTTATGTAAACAAAGTAATGTCAAGAAATGTCACTGTCAAAATGACAGCACAGTGGTGCAAAACATTTCATCATTTTTTTTTTTTTTGTAATTAATCATCTAAGGGAATTAATTATAAGCACTATGCAAACAAAATACCGTTACTAAACAATGTTTTGTGTAGTGTACGGCCTATGATCGTCATAATCAGGCCTTTTAAGTCCACTGCTAAACGTAGGCCTCCCAAAATCGATTTCCACTCGAAACAATTTACAGCCGTTATCATCCAAAATGAGGCTAGATATGCTACATACAATATGAATCTATGAATGAGAGTTTTAATACATATTAGTGTTGTTGAAGATGTAAAAAATGTGAAAATGTTTGGATCTCCTGCATTGTTACCAGTATCATAACATATTTTATACCAGAAAATCTCCTTCTTTTAATAACTTTGTCTAAAACCGAAAATTAATAAAAATAATTACGGTATGATTATTTAAGAATTATTATTTCTGAAATTCAGTACTTAAAAGAAAATGTAACCTTTTTTTCGCCATTTTATGTGAATTACCATTACGAAGATATTTTTTTTGATATGTTATCCCCTTTGTTTACATAAATGGTCTGAATTCGAGACTTTGGGTATAGTTACATAATCGTCACTCCATTTCTTTAGTGTCGCGTTTGGATCAGAATTTCGACGTTTTCTCCTTGGTAAATTTATTAATAATTGTGTTTTTTTGAAATCTTTGTTATCTAAATAAAGATTTTTTTTTTAAAGCAAAAGTCTCTAATTCTTTGACAATGATGCACATGAAAACTTGACTACGTAAAAATTATTGAAATAAAAACTTTGTTTTCTTAAGTCGTATAACGTGCTCGCACGCACGCTCTACCTGCAACAGCGTTTAATATCCAAATGCGAAGTAGATCGTGATTGAGTAATATTTCGATGAAAACCTTCATGCCTATCAATATCCTCTTAATTAAGTCCGAAGAGGTATTAATGCGATAACAGTTAATTAATAAGCGATCAAGCACAATTGAGCCAATAATAAACCAGTATTCCATTCAGTGGTAATCTGGTAGGATGGCGATTAACATGGGGCTCACGCTGTGTAAGGTCACATTATTGTAATCTTCTATTAACTCGTCGAAGAATTGCCAAACTTAAGTGGCAATGGGCAGGGCACATTGCGCGCAAAACAGATGGCCGTTGGGGCTGAAAGGTTCTGGAGTGGCGACCCGGTACCGGAAGACGTAGCGTTGGAAGGCCTCCCACATGGTGAACTGATGACCTTATGAAAGCCGCAGGAATCTGCTGGATGCGGGAAGCACAGAACCGGTCGAGGTGGCGGTGCTTGGGGGAGGCCTATGTCCAGCAGTGGACGTCTTTCGGCTGAAATGATGATGATTAATTCGTTATAACCTGTAACTAGTCTTAGAAAATACTAACCCTGTCCAGCAACTAACCTTGTTGTCATCGTGATCTATTGTTTACAAAACATTTTATTGTACATTGCCTTCCTTTTTATTTTTGTTTAATTTGCGTTATTTTTTCAGTTCTCCACATGTTTGTTCTAATAACCGTACATTGTATAATATCTCAAGAAAATATGAGCACAGAAAATATTAATGAAGTTTTGGATAAATTGATACTACAGACCAAACAAGTAAACGAAACTAGCCCTATGGCTGACATAACAGATTTAACCCCAGTTGTTGAAACACAACCAGGCAATGATTCAAGTATATATTACTTTAAGACGCACATGGCCCCACACATAAATTTGAATGCTAGTCGACATTCAAATAAAACTGTTCAAAGTCATGAAGTTTCCAATCAAGATAATCTTCTGATCAATCAAGATGATCTGACTTCAGAAGAGGAACCGATTCCTGGGGCTAGTAAGATAAATAGAAAATCTTTCATAGGAGTTGAAAATCATAAACAATTTATGCCTAGACTTTTACATGGAGGTCAAGAAAGTGTATATGCACAATATAAGGCACGGACAGGGGACATAGACAAAAATGATTATTCTTTAGAAAATTTTATAAAAAAAGAAATAGTCTCAGAGTTAAGTAAAACCACTGATAATAAACAGTTATCTTTTACACAAAGCGGTCCTCAGAATCAACAGTTAAGCATATTGCATGAGTATCCTGAGATTATTATTGATCACATTACCTACGACAACGATGAAAACGATAAAAATAAAATTGTTAAAATAAAATCTACACATGACGCTGAGCACGTGCAAAATGTAGTTAAAGGAGAACCAAACAGTAAAGTTCCAAATCTGCCACCTCGCAAAATCCCTTATAACATTCCAGAAGAAGGAAATGAAATGGCAGATCATGACCCTCAAGAACACTTTGAGCCAAGAAATTACTTAACTCCCGAACTACTTACTAAGAAAGTAATGCATGATGCTCTTTTGGAACAAACTGCAGAAAGTGAATCTCGAAAACAAAGCATGCTACTAGAGAAAATTTTGCAAAGACTACCTGAAAAAAGACAAATGTCTAATAACGTTAAATCTAGCTATTCGCTCCATCATGAACAAATTGCACCGGCAGAAATGGAGACATTACCACATTTACGTAGCTTCTTGGAGACTTCACATAGGAGTAGCGGCAATCACCTCATGAAGTCATATTTGAATGTGCCATTTGTGCCTAATAAATGGGAGATCCACAACCGTTTGTTGAGGACATTGGTGCGAATGTGCAGACCCGAAATTCTCAAACGTACTCGCCTTGTAGCTGGCTTGATTGACAGAATTGTACCTAATGTCGATTATCGACCTATATATTACGATATGTATAAGAAATAAAAAGGTGTTCAAAAGCATTCGTGTTTGTAATTATAATTTCGGTACCTAAATTTGGGTTGTTCATAATCAGTCACCGGCAGCTAGTTAGCGAAGTTGCGACTCGGGAACACAAAGAAGCTATCCGCAATTCGCAGTCTAACTAGTGAGCAGCGAGCAAACACGATCAAACCGAAGTCCAAACTGCGCTCAAAGATCTAGTTAGCTGCGGGGATGACTCCACTGTTCATTGCCATGTCTGCTATTTGCTGACGTGGTTAAGAACAGTATATCTGCCAATGAGTTCACAACACTGCTGCTGAAGGAGGTGTAAATCTATTTTATATTGTGTAGGTTTCTCTAGTTGCGAATTAATTAAAGCCAAATCTTGGAGGATTTTGCGAGCGGTTTAGTGAGGGGCCCACGTCTGTTCGTCTTGAAAACTTGTGTAGTAGTGTTTGCGGCTGATGCAATAACACCGCGTTGTTTAACTGTGTATAACCAAATTCTTACTCCTTCTAACTTTTGCTAATGGAGAATCAATGATTTTCTATTGAGATATTCATATTGTGACTTTTACAGCTTGAGCGGTTTTTTAGACAAAATATATAAGAAGCTACAAGTTATGTTAACTAAGTTCATAAAAAAGTTTATTCCCAAGTAAAATATCAAAGTTCAAGTTCGATTTTTGCGGCACAAATTCCGATATTTTAAACTTTCCACACGTCAAAAATAATCAATCAAGCGTATCACGAAGGCAGTTTAATAGATGAGCCGGTTTTTTGTTCGCACGTGCAGCGTTCCCGCGGGTAAGAGGGGAAGTGCATTAATTTTTCACTGTTGGCTGTTAGCGGCACATTATAACAAGACAACTTCACACTCGGCGAGGAGGGAAGGGGTAATCCTTGAACGTATTTTCACGGCGCGTGTTAATCTCCGAGAGGAGCTTTCAATAGCGTTTCGCATATAGAAAAGTTTGTGCGAAAATGTTTCCAACTCCTCATCGGCGCGGCGTCAGGTGAAGTTGTATGTTAATGTGTTTCCCCTTTGTATCAGAACTGTCTGCTTGTTAAACATTATCAACCTTTGTGTTTCATATTCTAGGTGTAGGAGAGTGATGCGATTTATTTGCGTTTATGGACAGTTTAGGTCAGAATTTCAGAAAAAAAATACTTAATTTATTTGGCTTGTTATTTTTTTACCTCGTACCTATTCAATAATGTTTCAATGAGTTAAATAAGACAACAATACGTACTCATAGTGTTTTTCTTTTGGATTATGTCGCATGTTTTAAAATGTTTAATTTTATATTATTTTTAAAGTTTATTCATTCCCTTTCTACAGCTAGTCGGACGACTAACGCAACACTGCACCTAGTTCATAACGCAATACGTTCAACTTAGATGTTTATGTTGTCTAAACTGTTTTGATATAACATGAAAAATATAGCGTAGTCACAAACGCGCCACCAGGTTTTCCATTAGACCGCCGAGTTAGTCTTATAATGAACTGCAATAATCCCGGCTAGCCTAGAACAAAGTAAATATTTCCCCGTGTATGTTGCTTTTAAGAAACTTATACAAATCTAATTTATTTTCCATTTCCTCACTTCATGAAAACTTAAATATGCTCGCAAGGTAAACCACTTTGAAAGCAATCCTTTGATCGAGCTTATCTCTTTATGCAAAACTCTATCAAAATTTGATGCCTCAAATACTAAACTTTACTTTTATATGATACACTTGGAAACTTGTTTATTATAACTTTAAAAACCACTTTTAATTTGCAATGTTTGACGACTTCGACGTGCTTAAAGACTCTCAGCATTATCGAATTGTATGTAAACATAATAGGTAGGGTACGAGGGCTACCCTCCATTAATTAAAATCTAAACCCGTAACTTGTCTGAAAGTAGACAAAAAGTCTGAGATAAGGCAAATTGTTCTGCTTATCTTTTCCATAAGAAATGCTAAAATAGAGTTCGGTACAGGCGGGTTTAATAAGAATTCAAACGACAGAGCAGGTTACAGAGGCGCTCTGCTTAATCCGGATAAGCGAACTGAATCGGGAAGGCATCATTTCATTACCCACTATCGCATCCGTTCAAACAAAAAGCATATTCTGTATGCAGTAGGTACGTACCAGTACTTGTTTTACGTACCTACCCTCTTTTATCCGATGCACCTTGTTGGTATTCAATGAACTAAGGAAAGTAGGTAAATAATTAATTAGAGGAATCATCTAAATAGGTTTGCTAACTGCAGCTCCTCGTTGATTATTGAGTTTTGATTTAGTCACTGCAATTTTGCTAATGTCACCCATGGTAGAACCATTAGACGTAAGTTTGTTGTTTATTTATTTATTTAATACTTCAAGCACAGAAATGTATAGAGGCGAACTTAATGTCATAGGCATTTTCTACTAGTCAACCTTTGGGTGTTGCAGAGACAAACAGTGGTAGGTGCAATTACGAAAAATTTTAGGAATACATAAATATAAAGATACATATACACATATACCGATTACAAACTTTAAGTGTAATATATATACTTTTATTTATTTATTTAATTAAATGCCTTAAAACTATCATTACAGGTCTTAACCTAATGCGATAGTCAAGTCAAACACAAAATTAAAATTAAAGCACAAAATACATCTGAAGATCATAATGATCATTGCTTGTAACAATAACAATAGTACTTTTGCGAATTCACCCCAGTGACATGTCAATATATCAATTTCGACCTGAATATAATTAATGGTGTGAATCGCTCGAGCCAGAGGGGTTTTGGCCAGCAAGTTGGTCCTGGCTGATGGTACGGCCAGCAGCGGCGGGGGTCGTCGCCTCCACACATAACGGTCGGGTACGTACAAGTGCAACCGCTGCAGCACTCTCGGGTTGTGCTCTATGCCTCGGAGCAGTTTCACCATGTACGACACCAGTGCAAATTCCCGTCGCACCCCGAGTTGATTGTACCCCACCATACCCAGTACGAATAAAGTGGGGTACATCAAAGGGTAAAATGGGTATACCCCATACAGTTTGTTGTACAGGTGGCGCGTGAATTTATACCGGCTGTCACCGGTCCACTAGCACCACTCCTTTAAAAACATATTATCTCGTGACTGAGAAGGAATTATGAAAACCGTTTTTCATAATTCCTTCTCAGTCACGAGATAATATGTTTTTCTCAATCAGATACCTCGGTAAGTGTGTCTAGAATTTTCTAATACCTTTTATAAAGTTTCATATTGGTGCCGATTCCCTTGAACACAAACTAAACTAAATTTAAGTTCGGTGCATCTTTTTCTTTCTATTTCATTAAGAAAAGGACAGAAGATAAATTTTAGTTTAGTCCTGTCAAATTAATCAGCGCTTGACGTATTTTGACGTAATTTTAGTCAACAAGTTTTTAATCACGTCTAAACTTGTATGGAGTAGTGACAGGCGCTGATTAATTTGACAGGACTAAACTAAAATTTATCTTCTGTCCTTTTCATAATGAAATAGAAAGAAAAAGATGCACTGAACTTAAATTTAGTTTAGTTTGTGAACAAGAGAATCGGCACCATTGAGACACGAAGAAACAAAATTCGATCTAAATAAATAAATAAAAACGGCCACATTCCTCTAGATCGTATTTGCGCTCTTAAATGATAATCGGTTGGTTGCCATCCTGATTTCCTGATAATCCTGATTGTTGTGTGTTGTTTTGATGATCCTGGTTGTTTTAGCAGTGTTTACGTAGTTACCTATTATACCTTATTAAGCTGTTAAAAAATATAATTTCTTGAATAGGTGCCAACCACCGCGAAATCCAAACAGCTGCCGTGTTCCAGTCAATTCTAAACCGAGCGCATTTATTGATTTTAACCTAAAACTGAGATTGGTTTCGCTAATTAATGGGCCAATCAAGAATGGTTAATGGAACACCTATAGGGTATTAGGTTAACTATTTTAATAACTTTTGGTAATGATTTTAAGCATTATGGATTGAAAACCACATGCCACTGAAAAAAAATCACAAGTTTTTTTTTTTTGTTGTACTTTTATGAAACATTTTTGTTTGGCTTATACAGAGGGTTTTTTTTTTCTAATGTTGTTTCATTTTCTGCTCATAGTCCAAGAACTTATTTTAAACTGTGGGGTCACATTGTTTCCTTCCGTTTCAATTATTGAAACGGAAGGAAACAATGTAACCTCATCAGAACATAGTGGGATTCGCATAATATCAGTACTTGAAAGTGTCTGTCGGGGTAAACCTACCCACAGCACCGACCTCTAACTCAGTGTGTGTGCAAGAGACGATATTTTTACAAAAAGACTGCAGTACGTAGCATTATTCTTAGTACTTCAGTGGCTTTAATTTTAGAAAATGTTCCATATTATTGTAAGCAAAACTAGACTTTATAAAACCGGCCAAGTGCGTGTCGGACCACGCACGATGAAGGGTTTCGTTGTTGGTATGAATTTATCCCCAGAACAAACTTAAGATCGTAAGCAAAACTAGACTTTATAAAAACGGCCAAGTGCGTGTCGGACCACGCACGATGAAGGGTTCCGTAGTTGGTATGAATTTATCCCAAGAACAAACTTAAGATCGTAGTTGAAAAACATGTTCTTCCATACGGAACATGTTTTTCAACTGTAAATGTAAGTTGGTTGACTATTACTCGGTAACTTGTGACGTCTACTTGGCTGTGATAGTTTTCCTTTTAACTTCGTTATATATACTACTGCTGTGTTTTTTTTTACATATTCTACATATTCAAGTACAACCATTTAGCTGGCAGGGGGGGAACACTTTAACAAAAATTAGCACTTTAAAGCCTAATATTTCAGAAACGGATCCCTTAATCGAAAAATTGTATTCACAAACCCGAAATATTTTTAAAATACCCATCCAACAATACGTTACAAAATAGGATAGGCGAAAAAAAAATTGATCCTTTTTTTTTCATGATTTTATTTCTTTGTCGGCGTGATTAATATGTGTATCCAATTATCCATGCCAAATTATATCTTTCTAGTACTAAGAGTCTCTGAGCTAAGCTGGGGACGGACAGACGAACGGACATGGCGAAACTATAAGGATTCCTTGTTGACTACGGAACCCTAAAAATGGGCTTTACTGATTAGGACAAATTAGAAGGCCAATGTAGGTATTATGAAACTTTCTTATTCCTGGGAAATATTTTAGTAATTGAAGGTTGTAGGGGTGAATGAAATAGGATTTAAACTTTACAATAAATTATAATCACTCAGACCAATACAAAACACATAAAATACTTAAAAGTTGAGGAATTACAGTATGACAAGACAACGAGATAGCGCAATTCATGACATTAGCGAGCGTGGTGCGAGCCGGACTGCCGGGCGCAGAGCGGGGTGCGGACGCCCGCGCAACGCGGGGTGCGGTAGGCGCGGGCGCGTGTATGCGCGTATTCTTAGTAAAATGCCTATCTTCCTACAAGATATTATAAATATGTTATTTTCCGGCTATTGGTGCCGATTCCCTTGTTCACAAACTAAACTAAATTTAAGTTCAGTACATCTTTTTCTTTCTAGTTCATTAAGAAAAGGACAGAAGACAAATTTTAGTTTAGTCCTGTCAAATTAATCAGCGCTTGACGTAAATTGACGTAATTTTAGTAGGCAAGTTTTTAATCGCGTCTATACTTGTATGGATTAGTGACAGGCGCTGATTAATTTGACAGGACTAAACTAAAATTTATCTTACGTCCTTTTCTTAATGAAATAGAAAGAAAAAGATGCACTGAACTTAAATTTAGTTTAGTCTGTGAACAAGAGAATCGGCACCATTTTCTACTTTATTTTAATATCTGCCTTTTGTTTAATGAACTACATACTAAAGCTTAACCATTTATTTCGACTGGTTTATAGTGTAGGTACTCAAAATCATAAGAAAAAATAAAAAAAAGCAACGCAGGCAATAACATAAGTTTTTAATCATGTCGGTACCTATAAGACGCGACAATACACATGCAAAATTTTTCATTCACAACAGACATCGTTCGCGAGGTAGCACTCGAAAGTTTATGGATTGTGCATGAGACACGAATTAACTTAGAAAAGTAGTTCGACATACCGTCACACAGTCACACAGCCGCGCTGAGCGGAATCACAAAGAGCAAAACATTAACGCGAGCTAGTTACTTATCTCAAAAGCTATTGCGAAGTTTTCAACACTTTTGTATGTATTTTCAAACAAGTTTATAATTTCGCGCGACGGTCCTATTTTTTTTTTTTTTTGTGTTGCCGTATTAATACTGCTGGTACTTGGGATTTATATTAGTTGATACTTTGTGTGGGCTGTTTTGTTGTTGATGCAGAAAAAAGGATAGTGGTATAATCAGAAAATATCGATGTTAATTATTTTAGTTTGATGTTGAAGATGCGGAAAACTCTGCTCTTTCAAAATATATGTATTAAAATATAATAAGTAGAATACTTTTATTTCAGACAAAGTCCATAGGGTTAGTAACAATTTAACTTTTTTTTTTTTTGTTTTTTGATGTGTCTGTACACAGATAAAAAAACAATTAAAATTCAGCGTGGAGCTGCATCTACCTCCGCAACATCGGGGCATTCGATCTACAAACGCACTGATAATACTGTTGGTGCTGCCGCGAACACACGACATCAAAGATACACATATCTTTTTCTAACAATGGCGGCAAAACCATCAACGTTATTATTATCAGCGAACATCCCTGACGCACTAAAACGCCACGGCAGCCGCAACAGTACTGTTAGTGCATTATTGTATTGAATATTGATTGCTTAGATTTTTCAAACTCGATATAATCAACCCATAGGTATAATTGTTTTCTATAACATGTTAAATTTATTTTTCTCAAAACATGCATGGAAATATTGTCATTATTTTTGAAATAAGAACACGCGAAGTATCGAATTTATAGACAAAGAAAATCAAATCCATTGCAGGAGCGTTTTTTAAATTTGGAACATTATAACGCTCCAGCAATGTTGTATGAAATGGCGTGCTGGGGTTAATAAATACTCTTTGATTGGATCTCTTATCATTCTTGGCATACCAAAGTACGTCTCTTTGCTTAGCACAAATTGCATTCACGTGGCTGTAGGTATAGCCATAAATGCGTTTGCCTTTCGGCACAGATGACAAATAGAAAATTGGCGGCAAAGCTGAAAATTCGTCTTGATTTGTTATTTACATACTTAATAAATATAAATGTAATTAAAATGAATTCCCACGGTTCAGAGACTGAAATGGAGATTGATTGTACTCCACCAGATCAAATTGGCAATGGAAAACCTGCTTCCAGCGAAGTCAAAACAAAATAAATGAAAGTGTCTTATTTTCCTTCGGCTCGGCCTTCACACTAATACTCGACCTGCAATTGCCTATTTCCCGGCCTTTGCAATAATCATTTATTACACCATACTTCATAAAAATTGCATGTAAAATTAAATTACCTAGCTTATTATTTCCGTGAAAATTACTTATTGAAATCGTTGAACTGTGAAGTGGCATGTGACAACTAGGGTCGGTGGTTGATGACTAGCCAATTACGTCATATCCGCTGTTTACAGCTTAGGGTGACACTTAGCGCGTCGTGTCGTGGGGTGCCCTTTAAGGTTGATTGCTGTTCTCCTGCGTGTTGCCTGCGACAACGCTTTGTCAACAATCAGTGAAGGTTCCCGGTAAAGTGAATCGTTACCTACGTGAAAAAAACCGGCCAAGTGTGGTTCCGTGCACGAAATCGTCTGATTTTGATCAATATTGTTCATTGTTTGTGAGAAAGGGAAAAAGAATTTAAACAAAATTATTTGTGATTTGAAAAGTCATGTTCTTTGTTTTGCATGTGGCAGAAAGGGATTAAAAAAAATATATATTATTCACGGTAAATCACTAATACCTATTCGCAACAAGTTTTCCGAAAAATGACGCGAGATTTGATTGATTTGATTTGATTATTATTATATTTATTATTATATTTATATTATTCATTTATCATTATTATATTTTATCATTCATTTGATCATCTTTCTACAAGAAATTACTTTTGATTTTGAACATTACAAAATATCATCAATATATTATATGGTCTACTTGCATGTGGCTGAATTACTTTTTCAACTTCCATACAAAATATAGCAGAAATAACATATTGAAAAAATAATAATTATTTATTGTTTTTTTTTTTATCCCATAGTGATTTTTTTCCTATTATTTATCAAATCATATCAAGAAATTTAAAAATTAGATATTAGTTTCAGCTATCCTTGAAATATAATCAAAATTTTATTTAATGATTGTACAATATCTTCATTAAGTAAATCAACGGCGAAATAAACTATATTTTGGAGAGCGCAAAAATGATGAAGCTATTAACAGGTGCTGTGACTGACACGAATGGTTTAGCACCACGAAAACTGTACTTTTATAGTTACACAGACTTAACGTTTCAATTATTTCAAGTTTTCTCACAATTAGATAAGAAATTAGCAAAAGAGAGTTTTTTTGTGCACGGAGCCTTAACATTGTAGTTGAAAAACAAGTTGGCCTTTCCAACAGCAAATGTGAGTTTGTACGCATAGTACTGAGAGATTTACCATGTTATTTCAAGACCATAGACTACTTATAGCTTTTTCCTGTAATCTATAAGAAGAAAATTTTTCTGTATTATTTTCAAAATTTTAGGCTCACAAGTTTCGCAGATATTGGATTTTCATCTATTTTCATAAATAACTTAAGTATTCATTTTAAAATTATTAAAAAAAAAAATATCCGTAATCCTTACAATAAGCTCTTTCATTTGATATGTCATACGGTACAGTTTGCAAAACTTTTATTTTTTATTTTCTAATTAGCCCCCAAAAGTAACGCCCATATTCAAAATTCATTTATTTACGTTACACGTGGGTCCCAGAAGTTCATATGTGTACCAAATTTCAACTTAATCGGTCCAGTAGATTCGGAGCACGAGTGATTCTATAAGGGTTCCGTTTTTCCTTTTGAGATACAAAACCCTAAAAACTAACTACAAAAGTGTGTGAATTTTTGCCTTATTGATCAATGTATCAAATGTAAATAGATAGAATCTTTCATATAGATGGTATCTTTCATACTGTTATTTTACCCTGGAAAGTTTAATTCGATACAACCGTAAAAACTCAAAAAGTCCCGTTTTGCGAAAATCAGGTAATTTAACCCGCCAGCTATGAGCATAAAACGTGAAAACCGTGTTCAGAGACTTTATTTTTTCAAGAGGGCATACACTTAGGTATCGTAGGTGAGCGCGAGTTACGCTTGTTTTACAACACTTTAAAACAAGGCACTAACGTCTTGTAGACGCTACGCGCAAACCGACGAAAGAAAAAGAATGCACACCGGTTTATGTTTGCGGTCTCCCGGACTATTTTCAACCGAAATAATTAAAAGTTTTTACGATCTCCTCTCCACTATCGTGTAAGAATCCGACGACGCGCGTGGTAACTGTGTGAATACGAACTTAGCACTAAACTCGGGTTATTGAGGGCGTCTCAGAACTCAAACGATTGTGCTACGGGCGGCTGTAAACCGATATGTACACATTAAAAAGAATATACCAACATTTTTATGTTTTCGTGTTCCAGTACTCAAAACCGTAGAGGTATTTAAACACACAGGGTAATGTTACTGGAAAAACGTAAAAGTGGATAATGTAGAAGTAAAGTGATATCGATTCAATCCACTAGCCAATGGCGAATCGTTATTTAAAAAAAAATACCATAAGTGTGGTCCCATGCAAATGCCAGTCGATCAATTTTTAATAGTTCACGTAAATATGCATAGAGAGGCAATTTACGTTTGTGAGCATGAGTTGATATCAATTTCGGCGATGGTTTTTGCAAAAGAGCCGTAGCAACAAGGTTAATATCGGGTTATTTCATCGACAGTACAGCGTGTGATGGCACCGCTTAGTAAAAGGACTCTCGGATTCATAATAGAGATATTAAAATGCACTTTTCGTTCGTTTTTCAGGAAAAATAACTGCTCGTGTTTAAAATATTGTGTGCGCAGTTTGTGTTGAAGGCTTTAATCGTTTGCTGTCTTTTGTAGACTTGCTGGCATAAAAATATTAATGTGAGTTTTAGATAATTCGGTCTTCTATAGTTGTTTTTAGTATCAAACTAATACACAAACTATTATATTATAGTATATGGTTTTAATTAGCAGAAAATTTGATGTAGGTACTTGTTTGTTATAAACATTAATCATAAGTAGTTCTTAAGTTAACTGTGCTTAACATTTAATCATCTCAGAAGACATTCCAAATTAAATTACTTAGAAGTGAGTTTACAATTATGTATATTTATTTTAAGGATGATTTACAAATAGAACTTTTCCGGCCGTAACATCTGGCATTCAGATATTGCACTGGTTTTTCCAAGGCTACACTTGGTTTGTCCTCAGACATGTTGAACGAGCTAGCCTGGCGTAAATTAATTAATCAAAAAAACGGGTTTGACCGGTAACCTTATATCTGGGCAGAAAATCGTCTAACTTTTCCTAGTCCTGAAACTTTCCTGTATTATTCGGGTCACAATAAAAACTCCTTCCAACTTGTGCACACGTGTAGTCTCATAAGACACTTCTCGGTGCACTCGTACCTACTGATACGTCTCATACTTTACGACGCTCAGTGACGTGCTCGCTGCTCGCGCGCTTTCCATATAATTTTCCTTGCCGCTTTACAGCGTCGTTTTCGCCCATCGTAAAGACTTTTAATTATATCTGACGAGGCAAAATTTGACCCGCCGTTTAAACCTTATGCATTCTTTGCACTTGCCGTTTTAAGGGGACCATTCTAGCTTAATGGGTTTCGTTTAAATAGGTTTACTTCACATTTCTTATGTCCTTTCCTCTATTTATATAAGAAAACTTAGGTATCTGTGTAAATTCCATATGTGGCTCAGACTGCTTTAAGTCGTTTATTTTGCAAATATGGGTACAGTACATGGTGATAAATTGACAACATATAAATTCAGTCATATTTTACCATTAGGCATGCAAAAGTTAAGTATGACGCTAAAACAATAAAGGCAATTTTATTTAACTGAAGAGTTTTAAATCACTACCACAAAATTATTTACATATACAAAATTCTGAACAAAAACACTAAACAATACTAATACAAAATTCTTTCTCAGTAAGGAATTCGGTGACATTATAATATGCTTTATGCGTTAAAAAGCTTCGAAGCCTGTTTTTGAACAATGACAGCGGCAATTCTTTCCATTGCTTAGGTAATTTATTATAAATGGCCGGAGCCATGCAGCACGCACTCTTGCGCATTAGCGTCGTTTTTAAACAACCAGCATTCTATGAATAAGTCCATACATCTAAAATTATTCTAACTTTAATGTTGGTGGTATACAGACATCAGAAATCGACATTGTTTCTAGTTCAAATAAGCTGATTAAAAAGTTGGATATGAAATCACAATGAACGCCTAAAAAGTTTCATTTATTATCAAAACGTCGAGTTTTGGTATAAATTGAAGCTTGTGTTTAATGTTCAACTTTTATTTATAAACAAAATAAAGGAATTCTTTGTTTATATGCTGTCGTTGCCAATTAAAGAGGGGTACAGATAAATTACATGTGTTTAATTAAAGAGAGCTCGTGCAGGTAGCAATTAGTTGACTCGTGTTCCTCCTAGAATGTGCTAGTATAAAAAGGTGTTTGATCCAATTAGAGGCGTGTTTACATAAACATGTCGTTTACAGCTCGCTCTGCCGATCACTGCATCTGCTGTAAACTTTTAATTGCGCGTCTCACGCGGGGACGGCTGCTACATGCTACGCGGCCTACGCGCGCGTAGAGTTACTAGATCCGAAAATAAGTTTTCCTAGAAAAATCCCTGCCTTAGAAAAAAAAAAATCCTGGCAAAGAAAAAAAAGAAGAATGGAAGAATATTGGTCATCTTCGTCGGCTCTGGGATCCGGGATTTTCTAAATCCCTGGCGCCCATTTACTAATTGTTAACTTGCAAAATAATTGGAAAGTTACACGTTAATAATTGAATCTTTTATAATATTTAATCTAAACTTAAAATCGGAACAGTACTGGCTTTATCTCCAACTCCCCATGACCTTAGTTCTTTCGGCTGAAGTTTGAGCTGACTGGCATTAATAAGTGACAGTTATAGTCACCTACCTATAATTGTAAAGGTTAACTTAACATAAGTGTTTCATACTTAATAAAAGTGTTTGATTTAATAAATTATTATTGCGGTAGTCCCCTAAAGGCTACCATTTGTTATTTAAGAAGGAGTAATTTTTATAAATATATGTTATTTCAAGCAGTTTATTGTTTCCTTGTATTTCGATACTTAGCCTTATATCTGGGCTTTCTTCTTCTTTTTTTCCTTAAATTTCCTGACATTTCGGCAGCAACAGTATCTTATTTTAAAAACTTGCAGGTAAGCTTGAATATGCGTATGAGATGCGCTGACTGTCCATAGCTTCTGTTAAGGCTCTACTGTTGACACAGTTTAATCTGAAGAACACATCATGTGAAGAGTTTCATAAAATTGTTATGAAAGACCAGCAGTAGCTGAAAGCTATATCCAGCAATGAAAAGTACGAGGTTCAGATGAATAATTAATTAATTGATTGTTAATTATTAGATTTTATTCTTTGATTACAATTTTATTTCTTATATTTTTCTCTTTTTTTTTTTAATTCCTGACAATTTCCAATTTTCCCTGATTCCCTGACAGACAGCTAAAATTCCGGACATGACAGGAAAAATCCTGTCATCTGGTAACCCTACACGCGCGTAGAGCTACAACAGTTCGCCGTAGCCATTATTGTATTATCTGTGAGAACTGTCAAAACTCTTGATATGAGAAAAGAATTTTACGTAAAAGGTAACACAATAAAATTCTCTCGATAGAAACGTGTACGAAGGTAATTCACCAATTCACCTCTTGTTTTTCCTTTTTCATTGTTGATAAATTGTTGAGAAAGTTTGGCTTGAAACGCGGATACGTATATTTGACATGTAAATATCTCTAATCAAGTTTTAATTCGGAGTTGAACAGAGATTCCGTCGGGGAAGTCATTAGGAACACTTCACACTACTGGTAAATAATGCAATTTTCTCATCTAATTTGAACTAGCATTTTAAATTCTGCTAGAATCTAATAAAGTCAAATTAGAATCCAATGTAGTCACGGGTAAGGGTTTGGTCGAAGTTGGCGCTGGTAATCTAACGAGATTTCTTTACCTCAAAAGGGAAACCGGAACCCTTATAGGATCACTTGTGTGTCTGCCTGTCTGTCTGTCGCAGCCAATTTACTTTGAATCTACTGGGCCGAACAAGTGGAAATTTCGTACACATATGAACTTCTTTTACCCTAACACAGACATGTTACGTAAATAAATGAATTTTGACTATGGGGGTTAATTAAGGGAGGCAAATTATTAAAAAAAAAAATTGTGCATACTGTACCGTGTGACATCCATACTTCCATACTTATTTTAAATGTGAAAGTAACTCTGTCTGTCTGTCTGTCTGTATGTTACGTTTTCATGCCTAAACCGCTGAACCGATCGTCATAAAATTTGGTAGAGATATAGCCTGGGATATGGAGAAGGACATAGGCTACTTTTTTACGCGATAACCGACATCCACGCGGGCGGAGCCGCGGGCAAAAGCTAGTATCAAATAAAACTTATTGTATGAATGTCAGATATATTTTATTAGTAATTTTAAAATAAACGGTCTTAAAGTTATTTCAGAAAATTGCTGAAAATTGATTAACATTAACTCCGAAACTACTGCGCTTAAAAAATAGTTATTTACGTATAGACAGGAAAACCTATAAGAAGTCTATGGTCTTAAAATAACATGGTAAATCACTCAATATTGTGCGTACAAACTTACATTTTCAGTTAGAATGTATGGGGGAACATGTTTTTCAACTACAATGCAGTTTGTTCTTACTACGGAATCCTTCATTGTGCGCGGTACGACATGCACTTGGCCTTTTTTGTCCATTGTCTGTGTTCATGATACAAAACTTTTTACCTAACATATGCTTATAAGATAGAAGAAATCTCCAACCGGTCATTATTATGATATAATATTAAATTACAAATCCACATTAAATGACACAGTGATATAAATAGAAAGGAATCTTTTAACATTTTAATATTTCTACTATTCTATTATATTCTATTATTTTACCAACTTCTTTATTCCCTATAATCAATCAATCAATAAATCACACGTAATAAAATAAAAATATATATATATAAGGTGTATCTATTCAAACACGAAATATTTTAAGAAGTGGTAAAGAAGCCATGGAAACGATATTTTTTTTAAAATCTGATTATGTTATTTAAAAAATTAATAATTTAAAATTACTTGATATTATGATGATTAATTATTTATCAATTGGCACCGCGCTCGTGCCGCCACCGTCTCCGCGTCTGAGCGGGTCATTCATAGATGAATAAGTAAGTAAAGGTAATTTTGCAAAATGTCTCAAGCTATTTTAAAATTATAATAATTATGTAAAAATAAAAACACTTAGATACAATTTTTTTTTTTCGCTGCTTTGGCTTTTTTACAATATTTTTTTATATTTTTTATATTTCGTGTGCGAATATATACACCTTATATAAGGTGTATCTATTCATACACGATTTTTTTTTTGTTTTATATTTTTACATAATTATTATAATTTTAAAATTGTTTGTGACATTTTGCAATAAAACCTTTACTTACTTATTTTTTTAAATTCTTTGAATGACCCGCCCGGACGCGGCAATGGTGGCGGTACGAGCGCGGTGCCTATTGTTAATTAATCATCATATCAAGTAATTTTTAATTATTGAATTTTTTAAATAATATACTCAGATTAAAAAATAATAGTTTCCATGGCTTCTTTACCACCTGGGTGTATCTCTTAAAATATTTCGTGTTTGAATAGATACATCCTATATATGTATAATTTTATTTTTTTATACTTTTATCATTGTGTGTTTAGTTTAGTTTGTGATCTTCCTGAGCGAGTCACAATAAATACTTTTTCTTTCTTTATTTCTTACTTATAGATCAACACAACAACGTCCCATCATCCAAATACATACTACCAAACAGCAACGCTATCCGCTACCACTGCGACACGCGCCCTAACCTTCTACCAGACACTCGGCGTCAGAATTAGACAGCCACGTGTATAATTCATCCAGATCGGACGAAACTTTTCAGCTAATTATTATATCCCATATTCCGATTGACGGCTCCGTATGAGTATCTTAATTGATTGATCATTTTATGAATGTGATTTTTATGGTTATTAATAGCATTAATGTAGGTATATAAGAGCGAGTGAATGTCTAAGTTCAGACTGTATTTTTTAGAATATTATTATTAATTGAGTTCGCCATTATTAGGGTGCCGTAGTCAACAAGGAACCCTTATAGTTTCGCCGTGTCCGTCTGTCTGTCTGTCCGCGGCTTAGCTCGAGTTCTAGAAAGCTGTCATTTGGTATGCGTATACATATTAATCACGTCAACAAAATGGTAAAATAAAATCTTGTATTTTTTTAGGGTACCGTACACCTAATGTTGGGATGATGTATTTTTCGAGTATCGTTGGATAGCCCGTTCAAAAATATTGCGGGTTTATGAAAACCATTTTTCGGATCAGGGATCCGTTTGCGTAATAGTAGAGTCAAGTGTCCCCCTGCCAGCTAAATGGTTGTATATGGATATGTGAAAAAAAATCACAGCAGTAGTATATATAACGGAGTTAAAAGGAAAACTATAACAGGTAAATAGGCTTTACAAGTTATCGAGTAATAGTTGACCAACTTACATTTGCATTTGCAATCAAGTTTGTTCTAGGGATAAATTCATTCCAACTACGGAACCCTTCATTGTGCGTGATCCGACACGCACTTGGCCGGTTTTTATACTTATTGTTTCTTTCTCTAGTTTTATGAAGAGTGCTCATCCGGAGCACTGTTCATAAAACGATAAAAATACATCATAAGTAAGAGTAAATTATATTTAACTACGTAATTAAAAAAACAAATTACGAGAACACGCATCGCATAACAAATAATTATTATCATTTAATGACAGAACAACTTTCATCTAATTAGAGCAATCAAAAGTTCTGTAAAAACCGCAAAAAAATATATATACAGAGTGTAAGGGACATCCCTCCGCAAACTTACAGGGTGCATTCAGCTCCTTATTTTGAATCATATTCCACCGGAAATTATGTCAGGATTTTTACTTTTTTAATGGTATTCTCAGTTACTATTCCCTTACTTCAATGTAAAATTACATTATCTATACACTTAACTCTATTTATGTAAATAACAACAGCTAAAATAAAAAAATCTGCAATGGATGTTGAAATACTCTAACGAACGACGCTCGAAATCAGCTGTTTACTTTCTGCCTAGCTACAGAGGGCAGCCGAAGGCTCGCTGTTCTGCCGTTCGCTACATGCGTTTTGCCACGGTAACGCTACATTGTGCGTGAGGTAATAGAACAAATCAGATTTATTGGATACTCATAACGTTCC
Organism: Dryobota labecula; assembly: GCA_947523025.1. NCBI lineage: Eukaryota > Metazoa > Arthropoda > Insecta > Lepidoptera > Noctuidae > Dryobota > Dryobota labecula. The sequence goes on along the minus strand of OX383293.1, from coordinate 15,783,516 downwards.
TGAAATAATTTCATGTACCCATCATATACTGTGTACAGTATAATATACTGAATTCGCCCCATAAGTCTGCGGAGGGCTGTCCCTTACACCCTGTATATAAAAATATCGAAAACAAGTAGGTAGCCGATAATGAGCCACAGGCTCCTCTGGGACATTCAACTATGTTATTAGGTACTGCCATCGGTATTCCTAGGTCCTGTTGACAATCACGTAATAAAGTACTTTACTACTTAGTATTAAAACTTATTTCTCGTCAATGAGTAAATAGCTTTTAAAAGAAACAGAATTATTCTTCATATACTAACTACATGTTATCAGCATGACAATGGTGCCGATTCCCTTGTTCACAAAGTAAACTAAATTTAGGTTCAGTGCATCTCTTTCTTTCTATTTCATTAAGAAAAGGACAGAAGATAAATTTTAGTTTAATCCTGTCAAATTAATCAACACCTGTCACTACTCCATACAAGTTTAGACGCGATTAAAAACTTGCCGACTAAAATTACATCAATTTACGTCAAGCGCTGATTAATTTGACAGGACTAAACTAAAATTTATCTTCTGTCCTTTTCTTAATGAAATAGAAAAAAAAAGATGCACTGAACCTAAATTTAGTTTAGTTTGTGAACAAGGAAATCGGCACCATTGTCAATCATAACCCCAATAAATAATTAGAAGAGACTAAATTAAACTATTTAATTTCACATCACTCCTATCTCAATTCGTATTAAGGCGGTATGACCCAACATAGACCGCATTTACCTAAAAACTTATTGAATCCGTGAGAGACATAAAAAACTATGGTTTAAATTTCTGAAAAAAGATATATCTTATTTAACGAACGTTAAACATCATATGTAATCGTTATTATTTGACGTACGTATGTTACGTTAACGAACTGTTTGAAACAACCGGCCCTAAGGGACTTACTAGAGAATGGGCAGCAGCGTTCTCTATGCATTTTTAACACCATACTGCGATCGCCAACCCGCCTGCCAAGCGTGGCGATTATGGCAAATCCCCCCCTTTTGGGGGAGCCCTGTGTCCAGCAGTGGATGTCTTTCGGCTGGAATGATGATGATGATAATAGTGTTGTCTCTATTCGTTTTGGTAGCTAACCAACAACAGTCGACACAACATCCTAGCCTCCTCCGATAAAGGAGACGCTAAGATGCTGTTACATGCCCCCACTTCAAATCCCACACCAAGCGAATATTGTCTGTGGTGTATGTTCCGGTCACATTCCATCAGCACGCGGTAAATATCCACAAACTTGACACACACACACTACACTACACCATACAACACAAGAAACCTTACACTTGACAAACCCTTATGTGCCTATTTAAATCGAGGTTATTTTAATTCGAGCCATAATTTTGAAGTAAAATATTTAAAGTTTTTTTTTTTTTGCCTGACTACCAGTCTTACCTAGGACTAATTTATTACCCAGTAACTGGGTTGGAGGGCAGATAGGCAGTCGCTCCATGTAAAATAATGGAATTTAGCTGCAAAGGTAAGACTGGAAGCCGACCCCAACATAGTTGGGAAAATGCTAGACAGATGATTATGAGTCCTACCTACTTACTATATTTTAGGGTAATTAGGTCGAGCCGATCTTTTTCCCGGAATAATTACACAAGACTAGCTGACCCGACAGACTTCGTTCTGTCAAAAGCTATAGTATAAACTCCACTACTCTACCCTACCTACCTACCTACCTACCTACCCTACCTACCTACCTACCTACCTACCTACCTACCTACCTACCTACCTACCTACCTACCTACCTACCTACCTAACTACCTACCCTACCCTACCCTACCCTACCCTACCCTACCCTACCTACCTACCTAGCTACCTACCTACCCTACCCTACGCTACACTACCTACATTAAAAAAAAAAAAAAACGTTGCTATAAACCTCACGGAGCCCGAGACCTTTCCAACGAATGCAAAACCGTGGAAATCGGATCATGCGTTCTGGAGTTATAGCGTCAGGACGGAAAACCCGACTTATTTTTATATAGTAGATAAATAACGGCTAACTAGGTTTATTGATGGTTTTCGTTAAATGTTTACAAAGTTATAAAAACAAGGCCCAGAAAATATATAATGTTTTGTCTACTAAACGAGATATATAATATAAGGTGTATCAAACGTATTTATACACGAAATATTTTAAGAGAAACCTTTAGGTGATAAAAAAGTAATAGCAGCGAAAAATAATAATTTGATCTAGGTGTTTTATATTTTTACATAATAATTATAATTTTAAAATAGCTTGAGACATTTTGCAAAAAAAAACCTTTATTTACTTATTCTATGAATGACCCGCCTGGACGCGGTGACTCCGCGACGGTGGCGGCAAGAGCGCGGTGAATTTTGATAAAAAATTAATCATCATATCAAGTAATTTTAAATTATTTAATTTTTTAAATAATACACTCAGATTAAAAAAAAAGCATTTCCAAGGCTTCTTTACCACCTACCTATAGGTGTATCTCTTAAAATATTTCGTGTTTGAATAGATACACCCTATATACAGGGAGGATAAAAAATCGTGGATCAAACAAACAGGGCGATAGTTGGGGTTATTTGCAATAAAATTTTTTTTTTTTTTTTTTTCAAGTATGTTTTTTACTGCAAATAACCCCAACTATCGCCCTGTTTCGTTTGATCCACGATTTTTTACCCAACCTGTATACATTCCTACTAGCATTCTGCAATCGTCTATTGCTGTACCAAACGTGTTACCACAAAAATAAACAAATAAGTCACAAGCAATCACGTACAAAACATCGTACACCACAATTGCGGGGTCCACCAAATCAGCATATTAAAAGCTATTATTCCAAACGCAAATCATGGACAGTACCTACCTAATATCGTTCAATTACAACTCGATAATAATAAATTTACGTGTGTACAGTTAGAAACAAAAACATGACCAATACAAGCAAGCTAAACTTGTAAGATTGGCCGCAATGACGGCCATCATGAAAATATTACGGCACCGGTGTTTGATATACCTACGGTTGAAAAACGTACTCTGTAAGTCTTTAAAGTTCCTCATCCTTCATAGAAAAGCCTACCATACGACTGTTGCGTCTGGTGGAATACTGCCAAACGATTGTTATCGGGTTTCAGTATATATGCCAATCGCACGGATAACTCTGCTTACGTGAAGGTATCTCTGTTTTAAGGAACTTTTCTCGTAGAACTTCGGCACAGGCATCAAGCTACTTTCAGACTACGCTATAATATAATAGTATATAGCTCATAGCACAACAATATCGCGCACCATATATTCCAATAATATATTGTACAGTACAGTGTCAACGTGCCAATAACCATACATTGCTATATACTATATGCTATATTATATGTATAGTATAGCATATAGTATATAGCTATACTATATGCTATTATATTATAGCGTAGTCTGAAAGCAGCTTTAGAATATTATTCAAACCATAGTAGATAAAAGATTCGATGTGCACAGCATAATGCATAATATTCATAATTATATTTAATAACATTCCATAATGTTCAAAAGCTGTTACAAAGGCTTAAAGCTAAGGTACAATTACGAACCATGTAGGAAACAGCAAAAAAATTATAATAATTAAGAAACAAATTAACAATCAATAATTTTGTTATGTGTGCTTATACCGAAGTTATTCATAGTATACCTTTATTCCGCGTTTATAAGTAAGGCGGTTAGTGTGTACATATTAATGCTGCCTGACTGTACACAAAAACAATAATATTGATCCCATGGAATTGCGTTCGCCACACAAATGCGAGTATTACACGTGTGTTGGAATGAGTTGGTAACGCTACACGTAACTCAGAGGCGAGTAATTATCGAAATAGGATTGTCGCTTTCCAATTAGCGCTCTGTCGTCACCCGTCCGCTTCGATGACAGGATCTTTCAAGTGACGCGGCCGAAGGAAAAACTGGGTTTTTCAAGGTGATGGGTCTTTTTAAAGCCATTACCATGTGATAAACTTTGAGATTCTATGTATTCTTTATGTGAATATATAACACATTTCTGCCTATCTCCTACAATATTTGGTGGTAGTCTAAATCTTTGTGCGAAAAACTTAATTGATGTCCCAAGTGCCATCCAACTTTACTAGGAACTTTTAATAGAAGCGTTTTGAATCAAAGGTTTCAGCATTTCTAATGTAAAATACCTACTAAAAACTCTTTACTTAGGTACTTAAACAAGACTACAGGTAAAAAGCAAACAAGTTTTTTTTTAACATCGAAATTTCTGTATTTCCGTAATACAATTACGTTTGCACTGCTTTCTATCGATATTGAAACTGATCTCACAATACAAATGCAAATGAAATGATTTCGCTAATGCAGTGCGCAAAACTAGCATTCCACTAACGAGTTATCTTTAAGCTGCTTTGTCATAACTCTATAGAATAATGGAACTATGAGCGTACGATCAGAGTTCGCTCATAACACTGACCTGTCCAATGTTAAGGCCTGGCTACACTACTGCAATATTTTGGGAGAAAAACGAATCGTTCTCTTTCAGTATACGAAAGACTAGTAATCTAATAAGTTGAATAAAAATAAAGATAAGAGACGAATAAGTTCCTAGATACGTATTGTGTATTTTCAGTAGATTAAAGAATAAGGTGAGGTAAGGAGGTTTCTAGAGGTTGATATGTGATATGTTATAACAAAATTTCCTGGAAATCTGCACCAGATAGATAACTAACTCGTTTCAGCTCATTCGAGATTGTTCTTCAGTATTTTATTTAATTACTAGCTGACCCAAAAAACTTCGTTCTGTCAAAAGCTATAGTATAAACTCCACTGCTCTACCCTACCCTACCCTACCCTACCCTACCTACCCTACCCTACCCTACCTACCTACCTACCCTACTCTACCCTACCCTACCCTACCCTAAACTACCCTACGTACCTACCTACCTACCCTACCCTACCCTACCTACCTACCTACCGAAAACTTACTGAATATGCATATAAAATTTCATAAAAATCGGTTTAGCCGTTTCGGAGGAGTATGGTAACTAACATTGTGACACGAGAATTTTATGTATAAGATTTAAATGTGGGTAGGTACCATTTCAATGTAACCTACCTATTATTATGTAACTTGCCTGTTAAAAATATAAATCACACCGATACACAAACCGGATACATTAATGTGAAAGAAAAATATAACCGTCGCGACAGTTGTGAAATATGGCGGAGAGGGACCTCACTATCGGCTCTAGCACCTTCGAAAACCATTAAAATGATGCCCATGATGAAAAAATTTAAAATTTTCGCAGCCGCCATCTTGGATTTTTATTTTGACTTCACTATCGGCCTTAGTACGCTCGAGAATCATGAAAACGACACCCATGATGGATAGTTTGACAATATTCGCAGTTGCCTTCTTGGATTTTTATTTTGACCTCACACTACCCCAAAAAGGAAAATTTTAGTTTGACGCGCATTTAAAAATCTAAATAGATCAAATAAAAATATAAAATGCATCACGGCATAACGGCGTCATACCGTTTGCAGTCACGGCAAACGAGTTGGTTTTACTGCCAAGGCGCGCTAACAGATGTTTCACATCAAAGACTTTACACATAATTAAGTTGTGTCATGTTTAACCAGACCTAGAACTACTCTTATCAAACATCAGCCGTTCCACAGCATAAGCTTTAGAAGACAGGCTGCGAATGACGACACTGGAAATAGTCCGTCGAGAATTCTACGCCCCGGGAGTGTGTACGGGCCTCATGGTGGAGGTGCCGCGGGCGTCGATCGGCCGCCTAATTTCAGCCGGTAATAACCGGTCTCGGAACGGACATCACAACCAGAATCTTTGTGGGAACCGTGCGTTGCGTCACCCATCACGGCAACCAGGGATGCGACGTGTATCGACCACTTTCTCAATTCTATTTATTTTTAGACGATATTGATATGAACGCATTTTGCTGTCTCTTTTCGTATATCTTTTGGCATGAGATACTAAAGATTTTTGGGGAGTGTCAAGTTAAATGAGGTTTTTCTGATATCTTTATTTGTATCTACGTTTTCATTGATCGGTACGATATAAATAATTATTAAAGGGTTTAACTTCCTAGTTTTAATTTCTTTAAACTATAGTTTAGACATTGCCTAATAGATAACTTTCTTTCAAAACTTAAATCAAAGCTTTTACAATTATCTGGGATTTAAGTAGGTTTTTGTGTAGGACCTCCTACGGCACAATCATTTGGAAACAAAATCTTTGTTAAAATTAAAGTTCTTCTTGAATGTTCAGACACCCCTATGATTTTCAATAGAAGGATGTTTGTTATTGTAGTGTGAAACTGAAATCAATGACATCGCATCGACGTTGACGAGAAATTGCTAGTTAGAGTTCAATTTGTAGTTTTAGAGGTCCCTCACAGAACAGGCACGCGTGCTAAGACTTATATGCCTGTTTCCATCGCTTTTGTCAGGTTTTCGTGCGGGATAACTTCCATCAAATTAGTGAAGACTTGATAAAGTATTTATGAACCTTTGGTTGTTTTTGAATGAGTTTATTACAGATAATTCGAAGATCACTTATGTTTTTGTCTTACAATACTCGTAGACAACATAGGCATAAACTGGACGCATATCTTAAAGATTTCCCGATGTTTTTTTGGAAAAAGATACATATTATGGCAAAAGTAAGACCTGCAGACAAAATAAAACACTCATAACTTCACGAATTATGGCGACAATTATCGAACCTACAAAAGACAGAATTTTGATTTAATTTTGATGTCTTTTTTATTTAATTTTGATGTAATTTTGATTTAATTTTGATTTCATTGTAAATTATTTAACTTCACAAAATTATTTAATTTCACAATTTTTTTTATATAGTACAAATTGAAATTGATTATTATTTAATTTTATGTAATGTGTCTGTGGTATAAATATGCAAATCATTTTATTTTAATGTATTTTATGGATTCTAATGATCTGGGTTAAATGAATTCATAATAAAAGACACAACATTAGAATATTAGCGTAATTGTCTCGTAAAATTAAGCAACAATTTATTGTACCCAACATTTACAAAGTTACGACATCACTACAACAGATTGTAATATGCCCAGTCGCCCGCGAAGATTTACTTCCAACATAATATGACGTATCTCCAAGTTGCTGTGAATATGACACCGACGTCACATGCCTGTTAATAGGGATGATGACTATAAAAATATGTTTTGTCCATCATGTAGATTATAAAAAAATATTAGACACGTATTTTTTCTTTTTTTACGTAATGAAAACATTACGGCGATACATTGAGTTCAAATGTAGCATGACGTCACTTCTCAGTAGATTTTATACGTAGCTGTGACGTAACGAGCCCCCACTCCCCAAGTTTATTGTGTTTTATCTAAGTCATTTTTTATTAATATGATAAAACAAAAAATACGTGTCTAATATTTTTTTTTTATTATCTTATTGACGGACTAAACAGTTTTTCTTTTTTTTACCCAGGACACATCCCTGTTATATCGTCAACAATAAAGGACGCACTGCAACATGAACGGAAAAAAAATTGGCATGGAGTACTTTTCATGAATTAATTTTATGTATAAAAATGTTATTTTGAAATACATACACAATCATTATCATTATTTTTATAAGTACCAAAGACCAAAGCCTGCACACTTGTATTGAAATCACGCGTAGCAGAAAAAGTGAGTTGCTACGAAAGCTTTGCCTACGATCTCTACGCAGTAAAGATTAATGTCATACGAAACATGTACATTTGTTGCACATAGTGTTTTTGTATGGCTCCAATAGTGTTTAGATAGCAAAAGGCTATAAGTAGATATTATTACACAATAAAAAATTAAGAAAAACATACTACTAAATGCATTTTGTTCTTTATATGAATACTAGCGCCCGAAATCTCTTTACTATTGTGTTAATTTAATATTACTTATTAATGTATTATACACCAGAAGGTTGGTCTATTTCTTGGCCAAAGAATCAGTATTGCCATACAACGTGGCAATGCTGCCAGCCTTTTGGGCGCTTTTCCTGTTGACAGCGATGCGGACGAATTTTTTGATGCCCTTTGATTCTCTCCCCTCCCTTTTTTTATATACTTGTACATATTGTATATTATATATATTATATTATATTATTATATACAATATATTTTATTATTATATTTATAATATATTTTATATACAATATAATATATTATATTATATTGTATATATTATATTATATTATATTATATACTTGTACATACTTAACTATAATGATTATAGAAAAATAAATAACATTTATTGTACACATAAACCTTCCGGAATAAATTCCCTAAAAATAAATTGCATAGAAGAAGATCGCGGTCACACAGACAGACATGAAAATAATATTATGAATACAATATAATATTAGATTTCACTGTGGCTACGACTGCTACGAGCGCTACGCAGCGTAGAAAACTGCTACACAAGGGCTACGAAAAGTGGTCGCCCTAAAATACCCTTCCATAAATTTACTTTTTCAAACCTTATTGAAAATAAATAGGCGATGGAAGTAAGTTTCAATGAAACTACTTAGTCATTGGTGCCGATACCACAAGGGAATCGGTACCAATGGCTAAGTTGTTTCTTATAATCAGCGCCTGTCACTACTCCATACAAGTTTAGACGTGATTAAAAACTTGCCGACTAAAATTACGTCAATTCACGTCAAGCGCTGATTAAATTGACAGGACTAAACTAAAATTTATCTTCTGTCCTTTTCTTAATGAAATAGAAAGAAAAAGATGCACTGAACTTAAATTTAGTTTAGTTTGTGAACAAGGGAATCGGCACCAATAATAGAGTTTGCTACACATAATTTCCTAATGAATATAATTATATCATGAACAAGTTCTACAACCTTGTGGAGACGTCTGCGGTTTACGAGCCGTCAGTTTTCTTTATGGTAATGATGCTTACGACGTAAGTGAACGCATGCACGCACGACGGGAGACCACAAGTGAATGCGTCTTAATCTAGGAATCAAAATACTTCAGATAATAAATGAGATACGAATTATTGAGCTATTGAAATAGATATTTATGTCGATGGTACATTATCATCATCATCCTAGGCCTCCCCGATTGGGGGTGTTGTGCCATAATCGCCACGCTTTGCAGGCGGGTTGGCGATCGCAGTATGGTGTGTTAAAAATGCATAGAGGACGCTGCTACCCACTCTCTAGTAAGTCCCTTAGTCGCCTTTTACGACACCCACGGGAGGAAATGGGGTGGTGCTATTCTTTACGTTCGGCACCACACGGCACATTACAAATGGTTTTATTTCATTATCTTGTTTCTACATGGATACCAAATATAAGTTAGTTTGTAGTAATTTCTAGACGCGGCGGCCAAAAGTACTTAAGTCTTTTAAGTTTAGATTTGACTTAAGTGCTTATGGCTTCCGAGTCTAGATTTGGTCACTCCGTTATTAACTTATTGTACAGTTGGGGTGAAGCGAGGTTGAAGTAATAAATAAATTAAATAAAAATACCTAGGAAACAACACTCGCACTACATCCACAATAAACATTAGAAACAAAAAGTTTCATGTTTATTTCAATAAAATAACATACAATGTAGCCAGTATACGTGCAAGAAGTGGGTATTTTTTACTTATCAGTGACCTCAGCGAGAACTTTGAGAGTAAACTTACAAGTTATTGGTTTCTGCACTCACTTCCAAATAAGTTTGACAATACAATACTTTTCTTACATTCGACTTTAAACTTTGTTGACAGTTTATAAACATTTATGATGTTTGTTATATTTAACCCTAGCAAAATATTGTTACTGAACACCTGATCAAAAAGAATAGTACATTGTGATACTAGGGTGGGAAGTACGTTATTGCAAACGAGATGTCATTAACAAGCCCGAACCGAATGCGAGGGTTTTTAATGACATGAGTTTGCAATAATCTACACACCCGTGTATAACACGACGTTTTTCAATACAGTTGTGGGAAATAGTAAAAAACAAATCAAAGAATTAAATATGCTTATCAAAGAAAAGAAAAAAAAAAAAAAACAATATGGCGCATTTTTGCAACTGGACGCATTTTTTTTTACAACGAAGACAGCCTATACAGCCTATTCGATTTTTGACAAAATTTGATGTGAAAATAATTAAATAAAAACTGGTAATAAAATAAAATAAATTACCATTTAAACCATTTGCGGCGCTCTTGTATCACAAGGCTCGGACTGCACTCGTAACAGGGTGTTTTGAACTATGTCATGCGTCATAATTAATAAAAAAAACTAAAAAATTCAAATGTACAATTTTTTTTTTTTTTTTTTTTTGTAGTTTTGGATACATGAAGTGGTCTGTCTTTGTAAGACGACTAAAATGCCACGGTGTATAATAGGTCTCATTTCAAAGCTGCAATCGTTATTCACCATGAAAATTGCTTTTGAATTTTGCTAAGTGTATACATATTGGTGATCGTGACTGTACTAAGATACACCTCTGCCTAAATCTGCGGGGAACCCAAACGTGATGTTATGTTATCTTCTATAGAAAAGGTCACCGCCGTTTGATAATAGAGGGAAAAGTTTACCGTACCGCCATCACTTGACGACAGTCAATGCTCACTTCTCGGTCAATATTTGAGCTACAAGCACTCAAAGAAAAACTCGCGTTTTTCTTGGTCAGTTTTTTTTTTTGTATTTGAATAATACTAAACATACATACATAAACTCACGCCTATTCCCATGGGGGTAGGAAGAAACTATAGAACCGGCCTAACCTAACCTGGACTTGCTACGCTCCTTATACACCGTGGCATTTTAGTCGTCTTATAAAGACAGCCCACTTCATGTATCCAATGACTACTAATCATTAATGTAAAAAACGTTTTTTTTTTGAACGTTTGTTTTTTTTTTTTTTATTCATTTTGACGCATAACATAGTTTAAAACACCCTGTTACGAGTGCAGTCCGAGCCTTGTGTTACAAGGGCGCCGCGGAATGGAGCGGCGACTTCTTTATCAGAGTTCATTCACCCTAACGCAAAAATGTGTTTCTTACTGTTGCAACTTAAACTTAATCTAAATCCATTCTGCGGCGCCCTTGTGCCACAAGGCTCGGACTGCACTCGTAACAGGGTGTTTTAAAATATGTCATGCGTCATAATTAAAAAAAAACAAAACAATAACTAAAAAAAAAAATATTACCTACTTGAATGATTAGTAGTCATTGGATACATGAAGTAGGCTGTCTTTGTAAGACGACTAAAATGCCACGGTGTATACTCATTTTGCTTCGTTTACACGTGCGCCGATTGGGAGTGTTACACACCTGACCTCTCTGAAGAACATCACCAAATAGGTCACTATCCTCCTAGTGCGTCCCCTCCCGGCGTTTTCACTGACATCTGCCTTGTGAAATTGTGAATAATTCATACCTGTTATGTGCTAGCCTACCAAAAAAATAGATAAAAAAATTGCCTTAATACCGCCTATACTCCATTTATTATAACATTAGAAAAATAACTGTTCTGCTATGTAAACGTTTAATAAACTCCGTTATTTCACGATAAATACAAAGCACTGTAATCTATTTACCATTTACATTAAAAAAATAACTCTAAAGTGCAGTAATTTCAACAATATTACACAATAACTGTCGTTATTTAGCCGTTATTTGTCTAATGCGTTAATAGTAAATGGAGTATAGTACCTACTAATTTCTACAACTTAATTCTAGAAACTGTTGGTGGAAGTAAAACTTGTGTTGTAAAAAAATGGGTCAAGATTTTCAGGATACAACAGGATTTCAGCTACTTAAGCTTATTTTCTAGCTACCCAAATACGAATTGAGGTAGGTCACTTCCCGAAATTGTATGTATAATACATAAGTAAATATGTATAAATCCAATAAGTGAGTTTTCACAAACAAACAAAGCTCAATGAACATCGATGGAATTAAATAAAAGGTTACCTTCAAAGAGACAGACAGCAATTACTAGATTAAAGGTTTGGTATAATGATATCACAGTGTGGGAAAAGTTGTGGCTTAACTACGTTACTCAAGTGGATTACGACAGGACCGGACTGTGGGCCATAATCAGCTCGGTGTGATTGGCACGTTAATATGAGGGGCTAGGACCTTCTTCATAAATAATATCACTTATTTATGCGAATTAGCCGGTATGGAGGAATGCATTGGTAGAGGTAAATTATGGATTTTACCATAACAGGCTTACCTACTATTAAAGTTTCCTCAGTACAAATTGAGAAAACTTGCGAAAATTCAAATGAACTAATTCATTTTCAACTAAGTCATCATCCCTTTCCCAACTATGTCGGGGTCAGCTTCTAATCTAACAAGATGCAGCTGAATACCAGTATTTTACATCGAGGGACTGCCTATCTGACCTCCACAATGCAGTTACTGGGCTGCAAATGACAGCTGGGACCAACAGCTTAATTAACGTGCTTTCCGAGGCACGGAGTGGTCTTGGTATGTAAAGATGGTCACCCATCCACGGACCAACCGCGGCAAGCGTAGCTTAACCAAGTAGCTTTAGTAGCTAGCGTAGCTTTCTAAGTACTTAATAAAAACACTAATAAAAAATACTCACCGAAATTGACAATAATTTCACGTAAAGGTGCTCCCTCACATGGAGCATTCGCCTGTAATGTAATGTTACAGTGTCGAGAAGGTGTCGAGTATTACATCAGTAAGGGAGGAGAACCGAGCATTACAGTACGCAATATGTAATGTTACAGATTCAAGTATTACATTGGTGAGGGAAGAGAACCGAGCATTACAGTGCGCAAGTTGATGATACAATGTGTAATATTTTGATACAACTTGTAATACCATTTTAAATTTACTTATGGGTCGGTTGATTCTTTGTAAAATATCCAAACCGCCTGTATTTCGTCTGTTTTTAAATAATTCATTGCACCAATAACGTATCTTCTGTTTTAAAAAAATGTAAATAGCAATGTCGAATCAATATTGCCGCACTCATCACAACGACCGCTTCGTCTGACAATGTGGAATCAACTTAATGCTCAAAATCGAATCAAATGTTACATTACGGGCGAATGCTCGTCGATCAGGCAGGCAGTATTGTAATGTAATGCTCAAAATCTAATCTGAAATGTTTCATGACGGGCGAATGCTCGTCGAGTCAGGAAAGCAGTACTGTAATGTAATGCTCAAAATTGAATCTGAACTGTTACATTACAGGCAAATGCTCCAGGTGAGGAAGCACCCTTAACGATGCTCCCTCACCTGGAGCGATTTTGTGTATTACATCACAATACTGCCTCCCTGACTGACGCCATTCGCCTGTAATGTAACATTAAATTAGATTTTGAGCATTTAGTTGATTCCACAATGTCAGACGAAGCGGTTGTTGTGCCAAGCGCGGCAATATTGATTCGATATTGCTATTTACGAAAAAAAAACTGAAGAATCGATATTGGCGCCTTGAATTATTTAAAAACTGACGAAATTCAGGCGGTTTGGATATTTTACAAAGAATGAACCGACCCATAAGTAAATTTAAAATATTGTTACAAGTTGTATCAAAATATTACACATTGTATCATCAAATTGCGCACTATAATGCTCGGTTCTATTCCCTCACAAATGTAATGCTCGAATCTATAACATTACATATTGCGCACTGTAATGCTCGGTTCTCCTCCCTCACTGATGTAATGCTCGATCCTGTAATGTTATATTACAGACGAATGCTCCAAGTGAGGGAGCACCTTAAGATCACAAAATACAACTTTATTTTTTATTATTATTTTTTTCTTTCATTGTCTACGTAATTTTCCATATCATTATAATAATCTGGTATTTTGAGCAAAATTACGGCAGACTTGGCAACGGGACACGTGGGGAGCGGCGACGACGGGCGGTCACCGTAGGCGACAGCGCGTGGGCGGGCCCGCGCAGACTTCTTCACAGAACCTTCTGTAAGTACGAAGTCTACTACATTTTACTTACAGTAACGTCTCCGTTCATTACAAACCGTCTGGCGCTCTCTTATCTATCGCTGGCATCTTAAAAGAGTCAATCGCTGGTTTTTCGAATTCAAAAGCTCCCAAAACTGAATTTTCACGCATCTCAACTTCCGCGAAATAATTAGAAACTTGAATCAATTGAACAATTCAATCGGGTGTTTAATTACAATTCACAGTTAAGTGTTGTAAGTTTTCTAAGTTAACAGGAACAGTAGGGCGGGAAAGTGAGGCACGAGGCAAATGGGCGGGCGCTGCAGTCTCGCTTGCACAGAATGCACCACCCCCGGAGAAATGCGTTGCGTTTGCAGTCCGCGTAGCCGAGCCGTCGCAACAGCTCGCCCTCTGCGCCCGGCCACGCTCGCTGCGACTACGTTACGCGACCTGTAACGAGCTACCAGGCTACCAGGATCACCAAGGAGGTAAGCCCTTACATTCATATTACTGCCTGCTCGCACCCTAACTACTGGCTTATTCCCGTCCCGTTCCTGCTGAAAGTTGGAGCGGTTTTCCCTTTTATCGTTGGAATGTGGGAAAGCGGGTTTCGGTGTCCCAACTCTCTCTTTCAATTTGTAAGCGCGTCGTGATTATAGTGGGGTGATAACAAGATAAACAACGCTGACGCGCTGTTAAGATGAGCTGAAAAAGAATCATCGTTTTTCGTTAGAATATTTTAAGCAGGATCAAAAGATCCTTTTATATCGTCTGCCAAGTTTTCAGAAACTTTGTTAAACTTATGAAACATGTGTTTCTGTAATATGTGTTATGATAAGAATTGAGAAAGTAATCACAGTTTTTTTTTAACAACTTTTTTAAAGTCGTAGCACTTTTTGAGTTCAATTTATAGCATAGCGGGAAAATCTCTTCATGAAAGGGATGTAAAAATATCGTTAGCATCATTCTGCGTTCTCTTTTATAAACCAGCAGTTTTAATAACATTTTTTTTAGAACACGCGTATTTCCTGATGATATTATTTAGGTCGAGAGAACTTAATAAAATTAATATGAGCTTTGTATTAGTTAGTGGAATGGAATTTTAAAACGTGAATGTATGTATTTTTTGCTTTACTTCTAAAGGGAGGAAAATTCGAAGCGGAAACATTTTGTTTTGCACATTAGCTAAGATTTAAAAGTTACTTAACTGGTTGAAATCTTAACCCTTGTTACACGGCAGTTTTCAATTTACGGAAATTTGATTATATACAATTTATGTTAATAATTAAATTAAAACTACCTTGAACTTTGAAAATAAGTAGTATGAAATATGGAAGTCAGAAGCAATTACAAACATTGGAAAGATAGTCCAATTAAACCTGCGGACGATGCAAGGTAACCAATAAGGTAATGGTAACCGGTAATGGCAGTAACAAGTTATAACCCCTCTGCACTAATAAGTACCTACTTAATCATTCGGCTCACTTGCACAAGTCGGAAAAAGAATCGAAAGTTACTTCCAGTATGCGTGTAAAATTTTAAAGACGGTATTCTGTAGCTAATATCGATAAGGTAGATATATTAATAATAAGTAGGAATATTCTACATATCGCAGAGAAATGCCTTTTTATAGTGCAGGTATCTGATTTTCTAGCCACTTCATTCCATAGTAACGACTTCGATCGAAGACTATCTCAGAAAGTTCAATCAAACTTGAGTTTAACATAAAACTCTTATACATATTCAAACAAAAAGTCTAATAAACGTTTATTATCCATAATTCTTCTTTTCGAGAACGAGGTCATGAAGTTCCTTGAATACTATTATTGAGATTACATTATTTGAAGATGATCAAGCTACAAAAAAAAATATGAACACAGATTAGCAGGATAAGCTGTTAAAGTCGTTTCAGTAAAGCGCGGAGAACAACAACAAACATTTCATTCAGTATCAGTTCCTCGAGAGAATTGGGCAACAAATCGTCAGACGTCTCCCCTAAGTCAATGCCAAATAGTACCAGGCGGAGAGAAAAGTGTAGAAGGTTCCATTAAATTCCCGAGGAAGGGCGGCGGGCGAACGGCCCACGCACCACGCACCCACTCCTGACCGCGAAGCCGACCCAGCATAGTCCACAATGAAAATCAGTTTTTCTCGCACCCGTCGATAGTTTAAAATTAAACGTCATTCTGGCTGCGGTTAACACTTAATTTGTACAACGCATAATGTTATTACTTTGCAATTCAATTTATTATATCCCTGATGCGATTGTTGTGATAATGATCGGAGCTCTTAATGAAATTAATATCCGATGCTATTTGGAAAAATGAAAGACAGTTTTGGTTTAATGGATTTAATTACGTGTAGTGATGTTTCAGTGCGTGTTATTTTAATTTACATAAAATGTTGTGTAGGGTTGAGTTCATTCTCAATTATTGTTTATTCAATTTCAAGGGTAAATGGATAACTTCCGTGATTGGAAAGTTTTCAGAAGATACTTCAGAGTAGTCCACTTATAAAAATAAACATTCAACTCGGGTGCGTAGTCTCCCTGATGCGTCGGACAATTTGGCTCGAACTCAAAACAGTCTGAATTTTTACCATTATTGAAATTTAGGGTGAACAGCAGCACAAAGGAACTTCATCCTAGAACTTTTCATTATCAGAACGAACTGAGAAAAGATTATTTAAACGCTTTGGTAATATTGTGTACAGCTCAAACGAACTTAAAATAAATGTTTTCCCAATGTTCTTGCATAAAAGCGCCTCCTGGCAACAGTAAAAGGGCGTTTCAAGGGCCAACAGGCCTGAATAAATAAATTCTTTATTTCACCAAAAGTCCTTAACAATATCCTTATGACTAAAACATAAAAGGCTTAATACAAAGGTCAATATTTAAATACTCTGACTCCTAAACTAGGTCTAAGTTCATGTGAGTTAAGAGTCAGAATAACCTCGCCTTAATTAGGTCTACCAAACATCTCAATACTTAATCTCGATACTTTTAACGAAACAAACAATATATTTAATTTCTTGTAATCGGAATAGTCACTGCGCGTTGCAAATATTTATACCGTAGGTAAAAAATTTAGTAAAAATTCAGTGATTTATTTTAACAATCAATGAGTTACAACGTTTTATATGGTTGGTAAAACAAAGTTTCTACCGAATTTCGCTTAAAGGCGCCGTCAGAGTCCAAGCTAAGATATTCTTAGTTTTACAAAAAACAAAAAAAAAAAACGGAGACTAATAGTGATAAAAAGCCTTTACTATTTGGTAGCGTTTGTAATTTACACAAAATATTCTAAAGAAAATACACCTATGTAGGTACTCCAAGAAAATGTTGTCTGTCGTATTTCCCGCGGTTCGTCACCAACAACCACGTTTCAGATATTGAGATGGAACAACCGCGCAGATCTTCGCGAATCACTATAAATTTTTCAATTTCGTTTTGAACGATTTGCACATTTTATATTCGTGTTGTTATTGCAAGTTACATCTGGCTTATGGTGACAATAAAGCCAAATAAATCGATATCGATGATCGTTTTAAATTGTAATGAGATAGGTAATTGATTTTCCTAAAAGTTAAACAGAATGACTTCAGATTGGAAATACTTCACTGAAAGAAATAATTAGCCGAACTAATTAAGTTACTTCAAAAATAACTCAACTTTAGTTATGAGGAAATAAACTTGCTTAAATTAACAAAACTGTTTTTGTAGTGTGCAAAACAGGGTTTTGTAACAGATAACATCTAGTTCGCAAGTCACAATTTTTGTGTAAACAGTAACCAAAAGTTTTGTTACAGTTACGCAAAAATTTCTTTCAGTGTTCATTTGCTTAATTATTACCTGAAATCTTAACGGCACTGCGAGTACTGAGAAATTACGCCCACGTATTCTATAATCATCCAGATTAAACCAAAAAATAATGCTTAGTAACTGAATTGTGAGGGTCAGCTAGAAGCCAATAGCTCCGTGTTAAAGTTGACTGCAATTGCAGGGTAATTCCGTAACACGCTTACAGTAAAACTAGCTTTCATATTGACAATTCAACAACATTCATTGCGTTATTTATGTTGTAGAGCAGACAAATTTTTCAAACATATGAAGCAATGGATACAGATGGAGCAAAGAGTGCTGGATGGAACAAAATGAGAGTGCAACGTAGTTGGAATGGCAAGTGAAAATTTCCTTATACTCGTACTTCCCTTACATTTATTAGCATTGCTCAACTCAAACTCAAACTCAAATCATTTATTTCAATTAAACCATTTACTGGTCAATTTTTTGACTTTTGAATTTTCAAGGAGTCGGTCAATAAGAAAAATGAATAGTTACATCATAATGTTGAATTTATAACGAAATGTGAGAACGATGTAAAAATAAAACGTAGGTACACGTTAAAAGCGTCCAGAGTAAAAACAAACAATTCAAAAATAAAAATAATCCGTGGCTCTAACTTTTCTTCCAACCTAGCCTTATTATGAGTTCTTTTTGCCAGAAGTTGTCTATTTTACCAATCTGATCAAGAAAGCAAAAGTGGAAAAGAGGATCTTTTATTGACTTACCTACGTTATAGAAAATAGCCGTAGGACGCTCTTGGTTAAGTATCGTAGGGCAATGTGCCGTAGTGACATTTTGCGATGGGCCGTTTGCGAAGTATCCTTTACCATTTAACAATTATTCTTCTGCAAATTCTGTCCCAGGCGACTGGTTATTTCCTCCATTGTAATTCTTATTACCAACTTATTGGAAATAGTTATTCAATCCCAATTGAGCCGCATCAGTTTCGATACAAGTTACATCATTTCATCAGAATAGTTCTGGAACTGAACTACAATTATATTTCAATTTAAGATCGAATCTATTGAAATGTGAGTTTCTCGAACTTAATCAGTTTTACAAACTTTGGAAAGTTGTTACTTTGAAACTACCTAATTCAAGATGTTTTTAAAGTTTAATTAATTGAATTAAGTACTACCTACCTGCCCTGCCTTTAATAAGGATATTGTATATCTGGTTGAAACTATTCTTGTATTAATTAGGTATAGGTAGGTAATGGTATCAATAATAAAACGATTACGGACATTACCGTCGTAAAACATTTTTCTAGCGCAATAGTACAGATTTCTTTTGTATTGGTCCTAATTGAGATTGCGATTGAGTTTCAATAACAACTAGACGAAAATAGCATGATCTAGCCAAAGCTTCTACCTACGACGACATGTATTGTGTAGTATTGTAATCAAGACTGAGGTATCAGTCTTGATTACAATACTACACAATACATACTTAGCAAGTGGATAGAATTATTTATTTAATAGCCTACTAAGTACGTTTTTTTTTTTTCATCTAACCTACCTTAGGAACATAATCAACGATTGAGCGCACTACCAAAACTTGAACTTAAAAAAAACATTTCAAAAATAATATTTGTTCAATTCTTTAAAAACAGGTATACCAGACAATCTACACGCGCGTCTGTTACACGGCTTACCGGATCTGCATATTAGATTGTTCCGTGAATTTTGTTAACGGAATCGCTGTTAGCCGTCGGACAGTCGCCGGACAGCCGGCGGGTGCGCGGCGGCGATGTGATCGCGAATCAAACTTTTACAGGCACCGTTCACCATCCTGCTTAAACTTCGCCTCAATTAAATCGATCGAGCTTGTCCCCTAAGCTAACAACAACTTGAATGCTAGGTATGAGGCAGGTGAGCTCGAATTTTCTTCGATTTTTCGCAAATTGCTGCTCAATTTTTCATTTATATTTTTTGTCAAATGTACCTACCTAACTTAGCGAGCTATTTATAGCCTATAATAGCTATTGATGATTTTCACGATCATTATTCAGTGAACGATAAAGAAGTGTTTCTTTTATTAATTTTCTGTACATATTAATAATTTTGTCAAACATTTTTTTTTTTACATTTTGATTATAAAAAATAGTGCTCCGCCGTTGTTAGAAGCATTATCCAAATTACCGGTGGTTAGGTAAGTAAGTAAGTAAGTATTACCTAGGTACGTTACTACGTCGTTACCTAGGTATCGCTACCGTTGCGAATCTCATTTTGACGAACTAATACTTGAACATATAATATGTAAAAATAAAAGAAATTCGCGGGCCGCCTCTTCGCCCTTACTTGCCTTTTGACCTTTAACTCTGCGCACCATTTGATTCGAGCTATAAATAACTAAGTATGTGCTGTAAGTCTCTATTAAATAAACGCCTCTGCTATCTCCTTCAGAATTACAGGTGAGTGGCGTTGTTGTCATCCAAGATAGACATTATTTAATAAACATAAATATAACTATTGGTTCTACCTCATTAGGTAGAACTGATAGTTATATTTATTGGTGTAATTTGTTTACTTCTGTTGATATATTACCTTACTGACTTGCCAATAAACAACTTAATAAGTTACCTATAGCCCACTTAGCAGTTTAACACCGATTATCTGTGAACCTCTACCAATGTAGCAAAAGGAGAACATTTTACAACAATTTTTGCCAGGGCATATAAATTATAAACTAAACGTCTGCACGCTAAGGGCACCTCCTGTGGGATACGAATCTCGGATAAGGGCAGCGTCGGAGGGAGGACAGCAAGGGACAGGTGGTGGCTGGATCAGATCAGGGTTATTATTATTATAAAGGGAATTTAAAGCTACAGGCTCTGCTATGGCGCGGGCTGGCGCTTCGTCGAGCAAGGGTCGGGGGGGGGGATTAATAATTCTGGGAATTCACGAGGGACCACGGCGGCGAGATCGGAATGACGGTCGTGATTTGTGTTTTCTAGCTGTACTGGTGGCCCTACTGCTCTACTGAAGGATGGTTATGGGATCATCTATGGGTCGGTGAGAACATGCCGTGGACGGCGGAGCTTATTAATGCGAGAGGAGATATATTTAGCGGCCTACACAACTAGAATATTGCGGTGAGTGGCTGCGGAGTCGAAGAAGCGCTTAAATTACGCTTCATGAATTGACGGATAGTGGGGATTTTGAGGTCTAAGTGGAGGGTTTCGTTTCGAACGAACCAGAAGGCTCCCGTGATTTTACGAAGAAGACGGTCTTGAAGGGTCTGCATCTTATGGATGTGATGGGGTTTAGCGTGTGCAAAGACTGGACAGTTATGTAGATGCGCAATTTGCACTTGAGTGACAAATTGCTTTTTGAGTGGAGCCTATAGAGAGCGAAAGAAGCGCGTGAACGCACCTGCTTTATTTGCTCTGAAAACGAAAGATGATGATTGAGAGTCACACCTAGGTATTTGGCTCGGTTCTCCCAAGGGATCGGCTTGCCGAACATGGTGATCGGTCGGAGGGGTTTTACAACAAGCAACCCATCAACTATGTATAATGTTTTGCTACACCGTGTGGGATCCCGCAACAATAGATAGAATGCTCTCAGGAAAGGATGTAGTTTGTTTTTAATCGGCTTTATTTGCCCTCGTACTTAGCGGTCACGTTTAACGCACCTGTTCACTGTGTCAAAACATACTCACAAATATACTGTCGTCCTTTATATCGTCCTTATCAGCTTATACTTTTATATCTTTTAAACGTTTATTTTATAAAATTAAATATTGTTCTGCTTTTACTTGATTTACTTAAAGTTAATTAAATATAATACGGTAAGTTAAAATTATCATGAAATGTTTGTAATAAAATAAAAAGAGTATTCGTGGCATAATTCAGTTTTTGAGCTTTTAGGGTACATTATAATCTGTTTTTAATGGGTATTGAGTTTGTAAACAGACGTGGGTGGTAAATGTAAGAGAAATATTTTAAGTGGAAAGCTGTATATAGGGTGTATCTATTCAAACACGAGATATTTTAAGAGATACACCTATATGTGGTAAAGAAGCCATGGAAATGATTTTATTTTAATCTGAGTATATTATTTAAAAAAAAATAATAATATAGGTACTCAGATGATTAATTATCAAAATTCACCGCAGTCGTGCCGCCACCGTTGGCGACGGTTTTTTTTTTTAAATGTCTCAAGCAATTTTAAAATTATAACAATTAATTAAAAATATAAAACACTTAGATAAAAATTTTTTTTCGCTGTTATGGTTTTTTTACCACCTCTGAATGTTTCTCTTAAAATATTTCGTGTATGAATAGATACTCGTACACCTTATATTTGTGGAAGAGATTTGTTTTGAAGTCGAGACTGGTTTACAACGTTTACAGTTTTTGTATCGGGTACCAGGCGAACATGGGCGGGCGGGAGCTGCGAGGGTTGGGGCAGCCTGTCTTACACGCGCCGCCGACATACATATCTGTACGCAGTTGCATAGTTACACTGCACCGGTGAAGGTTGCGCTCGTTTACACCGCCGTGCATCTATGTATAGGCCTACACGAAGCGGTTACGTATCAAGCTTTTGAAGCTTTACGTAATTTGTGGGTGAATTGGATTGAGGCTTCGGACGGTTTGAACCCCAGTTTCCGGTGCACGTAATGAATATTCCTTTTATTGGGTGAGATTTACTGTTTTACAAACAACTACATTATTGTTTGTGCCGTGTGGTGCCGCACGTAAAGAATAGCACCAACCTGTTTCCTCCCGTGGGTGTCGTAAAAGGCGACTAAGGGACTTACTAGAGAATGGGCAGCAGCGTTCTCTATATGCATTTTTAACACCATTCTGCGATCGCCAACCCGCCTGCCAAGCGTGGCGATTATGGCAAACCCCCCCAATTGGGGGAGGCTTATGTCCAGCAGTGGACGTCTTTCGGCTGAAATGATAATAACATTATTGCTTACAAACTTTTAAGGTGTTTTATTTGCGTTTTCATTCAAAGTCTTACGGTTTAGTGATTTCATGTAAGTGTTCTATTTGTTTTACTTCAGTATTAGCTTTTGCCCGCGGCTCCGCCCGCGTGGTATCGGTTATCGCGTAAAAAAGTAGCCTATGTCCTCCATGCCACGATCGGTTCAGCGGTTTAGGCGTGAAAACGTAACATACAGACAGACAGACAGAGTTACTTTCACATTTATAATATTAGTATATGGATTAATCAACACACTAAGACAATTGGCAAAACTCTTGAGTATTGTGTTATTGTAGCATATTTTTATGCCGAGAAAAACACGTCATTTCTTAACATACATAAAACATTATTTGTAAGCTGCAAATCAATACATCTTAAATATTCTCAAAGGCCATTTCCTTGCACGTGTAAAGGGTGGTATACAGGTCGCATACATAAACTATACCTACTCTCCTATATTCAATATATATTTGCTGTAAGTTTAAAGATTTATCCAATATGTACGAGGCAAATTGATATAAACGTTTTATGAAGCGAAGAGAGAGAACTTACTTGAGAGTTTATAAAGTTACAGGGCAAACTTAGTTATGTAGGCGCTAAGGGTGGATGGTACCTACCAGTTTCGTAAACCTGGTTAAATGCAATTTGCTGCTCTATTATGAACTTTACCAATATTCATCATTCACCATTTCAGCCGAAAGACGTCCACTGCTGGATATAAGCCTCCCTCAATTGGGGGAGTTGGCCATAATCGCCACGCTTGGCAGGCGGGTTGGCGATCGCAGTATGGTATTTTAAAAAAACCGGCCAAATGCGTGTCGGACCACGCACAATGAAGGTTTCCGTACTTGGAAAGAATTTATCCTAAGAACAAACTTAACATTGTAGTTGGTAAACATAATCTCCCATACATTCCAACTGCAAATGTAAGTTTGTACGCACAATATCGAGAGATTTACCATGTTATTTTAAGACCACAGACTTATTATAGATTTTCCTGTAAACTATAAGTGTTTTCTATTTTCTATATTTTTTTCAAAATTTTAAGTTCAGTAGTTTCGGAGATAAGGGGGGAATGGTCAATTTTCGTCTATTTTCACTTATAACTTATTTCAAAATTATAAAAAAAAAATATTTGAGACCCTCATAGTAAGCCGTTTCATTTGATATGTCACACGGTAGAGTATGCAAAACTTTTTTTTTTTAATTTTCTTGTTTGCCCCCCAAAACTGACCCCAATATTCTAAATTCATTTATTTACGGTTCACGTCCGTGTTTGGGTCACTCAAATTGATATGTACACTAAATTTCAACTTAATCGCTCCATTACATTCGGAGCAAATTGGCTGTGACAGAAGGACAGACAGACACACGAGTGATCCTATAAGGGTTCCGTTTTTTCCTTTTGAGGTACGGAATCCTAAAAAATGCATAGAGAACGCTGCTACCTATTCTCTAGTAAGTCCCTTAGTCGCCTTTTACGACACCCACAGGAGGAAATAGGGTAGTGCTATTCTTTAAGTCCGACACCACACGGTACTGCCAATATTATACTATTTGATTACCTTAGCAATCTATGGAAATGCTTTCTCCACCTCATATTTAAGAATTCCAGTTTGCAGCAAATAAAAAAGCAATAAGCAGCAATAAATGACTCTTTTATAAAGTGCCAGCAGAACCCTCATTACAGAATAAGAATTATTGCAAATAGCTGATAAGTAACACCTTTCCACATTACTTGGCCAGTTCCCATATAAAGTGGTCATAAACAATTCACTTACGTCAAATTACCGTCGTAGTAGGAAAACACTAATCACTATCACGTGCTAACTTCATACGACAATAAAATAATAAAGCCATAAGCCCATTGATATCGGGAACTGGCGATAATAATCGTATGAGCAGAATAATAATGGCTTGGACTGGCACTGATTGTAAAATACTTGGGTGGTAACAAGGATTGTAGTCAATCCAAAAGGGGTTTCATCCATACTTTCATATAATACAGTCCATCCATACCAGGGATGTTACGGATGCCGATTTTTTCACATCCGCGGATGTGAATGCGGATGCGGATTTTTGAAGGCGCACATCCGCCGATGCGGATGCGGATGTTTAAGATCTTATATAAATATAGTATATGAATGAGGAATTAAAATAATGATAAAAAAATGATTAACATGTTTAGAGCATAATACTTAATAAAGAGTAATATTGCCGCCTTCTCTGATTCAAGGCGGTTACGCAGAGGTTCGTAAATTAAACCCGCGCTACTAAATAGTTGTTCGCTAGGAACACTGCCTGTTGGGGTGGATAAAAATCTTCGTGCTATCGGTGATAATATCTTAAATTCCTCTCGATGAAAACTCAACCATTTAAGAGGATTTTCATCCACATTGACTCTTTTTTTAGTGCGGTAAGAAAGTAATTCCTTTTTGAGTACAGCTTCAGTGCTACCATTTTCTGGTATTTCTTGACTCTCTTGTCGCAACTTGTATTACATCCGCATCCGCATGAACATCCGCATTGATTATTGATGCGGATGCGGATGCAAATCTCCAAATCTATGCGGAAGCTCCGCATTTGCGGATGCGGATGCGAATATTCGCAACATCCCTGATCCATACTTTTGATGCGCCTAGCAGGTCGCATCTTAGAAACCACCTTAAAATTCCTACCCATTCCACCGACTCCTACCTACTCCTGTACTGTGCACACGGTTCGGTTGTGGAATTCACTTCCGCCTGACATAAGGGACTGCTAACTGTTGCAGTATTAAAAAGAAGAGTGAAAGAACACTATCTTTTCACTTCGTCACAGTTGTTAGTTATTTTAGTGATATTTATTTTAGAAGTAGGTATATGTATAATATGTATATATTTAATTAGTGAACTGTCTTTTATTTTATGTATTTTACTTTCTCTTCTACTCTTACAGACGGTGTCCTCATCTCTTTTTATCCTCTGTCCTATCGCAGGTATGCTGGAAGACATTTCTTTAGAAATAAGCATCACCTTTGTACGTTTTTTTCCGTTTATTTCTTCTTGTCTGTTTTTTTGTGTGTACCTAAAGTTAAATAAATAAATAAATAATTTTAATATCATAAATGCGAAAGTAACTCCGTCGGTAACCTTTTCACGCCTTAACGGCTGAACGGATTTCGACGAAATTTGGCACACAGGAAGTTCTTTCAGGCTAAAAACCCTACGGTGTCCGTCATTAGCACATAATTATGCGAAGGGGTTCCGCGATCTACAGAGCACGGCTTCCCTCGAGTATGCTACGCAGTAAAAGCTCATCGCGAGGGAAAGAGCTAGTCTTTGCATAACCCACGCTTAGGCTAGTACGCCAGCATAATTCTGACCTAAGGTTAGGTCAGAATGGCGGCGTTGGAAATGGTGGCGTTCGTTTGGCAGCGATTGCTCACACACACGATCACTGAACACTGAACATCAGAACAAGCACAGCAGTTTTGTATTTTTCGATTCATTGGTGAAACTTGAATATTTCATACCACTCATATCTTTGCTGTTAACTGACTACCACAGACACAGAACATAAATATACTCAGAGACCACAGAGCACCTTTTATGGCGTTATTCACTGATAGTGATAAACTGTAGAATTAAACAGTCGTAAAGTTTTTTATTTTATATATTTTAGCCGGAGACCCGCAATGCCAGCGCCTGCGTCTCTTTACTTGTCAAAGCAATGCCACAGACACTAAAAGCATAGATAAGTAACTGTTTTTACGTCGGGTGCTGACGCGGATTACAATGATTTTTATTTTAAATATATATATATATATATTTTAATAAATTTTTTTAATGTTATTTTACACATCTATTTTTTATTTTACTTTTATATATAATTTTATATAATTTTTTTTAATGTTATTTTACACATCAATTTTTTATTTTACTTTTATTTCTGTATCTGTCCGTGACATCACAGCGGGCCCTATCGGAATACCAGCGCTGCGACACTTATTTTTAAATGTCGCAGCATCATGCTGAGATAGGAGCCTTTTGGCCCCGTACAGGTTTTGTTTTCATTTTACTTTTGTTTTTATTTGTGTTACTATGAGTGTGTTTAGTTTAAAATGTGAACTTCCTGTATGAGTCCCAATAAATACTTTTTCTTTCTTTCTAATTAAATTAAAAAACAAAACGAGGGGCTTTTTTGTTTTATTTATTTATTTATTCAATATCTGTATTAACAATAAAATACATAAAGTCTACCAAACTGCATAACAGATTGTCGGCAGTTGTTCTCGTAAAAGTGGTTATTTCTCAGATGATGTGGTGTCCATGAGACCACAATATTAGAGACTGTTGGGGAAATATGATTCAAGAGCGATGTGAAACTCAATGACGTAAAACCTTAAAAATCAATAATACAGCTAAAGGCAAGTTGACATGGGCAGCTATCGATATTAGACTAAATATGTATTTATAAAATCTTGTTGTAAATAAACAAATGATGATTCAAATAACACGCTTCTGCTTACTGCTTAATTATTTATTGCTATACGGATGTCAGACAGGTCAGCTTTCCTCATTAATTCTCGCTTATTTATGGGCGATGGCAGTATGGTGTATAAGCTATTTTTAGGGGTTCTGTAGTCAAACGTCAAACCCTTATAGTTTCGCCATGTCCGTCTGTCTGTCTGTCTGTCGGTCCGCAGCTTATCTCAGAGACTCTAAGTACTAGAAAGCTGTAGGTATGGGTATACATATTAATTACGCCGACAAAGTGGTAAAATAAAATCTTGAAATTGAAGATTGAATTTTTAGGGTACCTCCACGTAAAGTGGGGATGATATTTTTTTTCTCGTCTATCCCATGGCTGTTCTAAAATTTTGCCGGTTTGTGAAAACCATTTATCGATTCAGTGATCCGTTTCCGTAATATTAAGCTTCAAAGTGCTAATTCTTGTTAGAGTCAAGTGTGTGTCCCCCTGCCAGCTAAATGGTTGTATTTGGCTATGTGAAAAAATTCACAGCAGTAGTATATATAACGAAGTTAAAAGAAAAACCGTTACCGAGTAATAGTCGACCAACTTACATTTGCAGTTGAAAAACATATTCTCCCATACATTCATGTTTTTCACATGTTTTTAAACCACAATGTTAAGTTTGTTGTTGGAATAAATTCATCCCAACTACGAAACCCTTCATTGTGCGTGGTCCAACACGCATTTGGCCGGTTTTTTACACGCTGACAATAAAGTCTATGAAATTAAAATGCCTACGAAGTAATTTAATAAAAGATAATAGAAGCAAGTAAGACCTCATTATATTTCGCGTTACATCTTGTATCCATCGGTAAATACTCTTCTTAAACAATTATTCCATAAATTAATAACGTGTAAAACCTAGTAAGAACACCTACCTAGTAAAAACACATTGTCAATAAATTATTGATCTGTTTGCAAAATATCAAGCTTTAAATTGGTTAATTTTGTTACAGCAACTTGACTTTAACTTGAGTCCACGAGGTGTATTCCTGCTGTTCCCATCGCCCGTGTCCCCATTAATGGTAATTCACATAAAATGGCGAACAATAAGGTTACATTTAACTTCTTTTTTTTCTTTTGTACTGATTTTTTAATTATTATTTCTAATATCAGTACTTAAAAGAAAATGGAACCTTTTTTTTTTCGCCTTTTTATGTGAATTACCATTAATGGGGATACGGGCGATGGGGTCAGCGGGAAAACACCGTCTACGACATTGAAGGCACGAATATACTTTACCGTAAGGACTACGGAACCTGACTCTATGCGAAATCTTGCACTTGGCCAATTTTTTCAAGATGTCATACGAGTTAACTTAATTAAGTACCTGTGCATTGTACAGTAGATACAATTGATTAAGATGTTATCGGCTCTGTCTTCATTGTAAGCCAGCCCTTTATTTACAGCAGTGTTTCTCCTAAACGAACTGTAGAATTTTTACTTTCGTAGGAATTATATCCCAACAAGCGGTTGGCCCAATGGAATTTCCCATCGGGAAAAATTACGAATTTCTTTACAAATTTTCTGCTCCTATATATGCAACCGCTTTAGATGATTTTTGAAAAATCCGTTCTGAGTTCTCAACTTATCTTAGTTATATTATAAGGCACCTTCGTCGCGGGGCTTATTATAGTGCACAAGTGTGTGCACAAGTGTGTGCACAGGTGCACTCTTTCTTCCCTCACTCTCATAGTACGATGGGACTGCAATCCAAAACGACCGGATAGAGATCAGCTGCAGGGCGTTGGCCCTGCACCTGATCTATATCCGTGGCACAGGGGTATCACATCACCAATTTCTAAACTCCGGGCTGTTACTAAGAAATTCCTAATGGAAAAACCCAAAAACACTTCTTCAATTCTTCTTCTTGTTCACTTCTTCTTCTTCACTTCTTCTTCTTCACTTCTTCTTCTTCTTCACTTCACATCTATCAGTCCCTGTAACTTGCAGATGGCAGGACACGCAGGACACGATATTAAGTGTCCCATCGTTTCACATTAATCGTGATAGAAATAATAGCTTCCATCCCTCATTTTAGAGTATTAGATAGCTGTCAGGTAAATAATTAATAATGATAATTAATTAACAAAAAACATCGTAAAGAAACATCCAAGAACCAAAAATTCGAAGACTTGTGACGTCATTCTACCAACCCGCACTGGGCCCTTGAGGTAGATTACGGCCAACTCCCTCTCATCGAGAGTAGACGTGTCCCAGCAGTGGGAACATTATAAGCACTATGCAATTAGTTAACTGAATAATTTATTTCCTCAAGAGTGTAAATAAATTCAGTTGCTATGATTTTAATAATCGTCATTAACCTTCTTATTTTATAAGCGCCACGTACAATTCGGTTAGTAATATCTTACATATTGCATAGATTTTAGATAGAAACAATACTTACATTCAGTTCCTTCTATACAGGATAACGCAACAAGGACAAATTCGAAACAAACTTTGAATAAAGATTAGATTTGCGGTACTTTATGTATTTAAATGGACAAGGATACTTATGATGTTGGCAGCTTTGAATAGTTTCCGTATGCTAGAACTTGTAATAGGTAGGTACTGACTAGAATATTAGATAAGTTCATATGACAAAATATATGTATTATTGTTAAATTCAGTTTTAAAATATATTTCCTTTTTAGGATAAAAATCTGCAATCAAATTGTAAATGAAATGAAAGAATGTAAACCTCTTTTCAATTCTGTTTTAACGAATGCCTACTATTTAGTCTAAATGTATCTTTAATCGATAAAGCAATTAGCTATAGGTATATACAGGAAAAAAAATAACCAGTGCGCAAATTTTGACAAATTAAACTTAAAGGTGTTTTATTAACCACCTATTTCTTATTTTAGTCGCCTGGCGGGGTTACACCCGTCGCGTGGGCCAGTAGGCGCGCGCGCTCATTTATATTATTACGAATAGATTGTGTCCATGTTTTGCTGATTTCAAGTAGAACAAAAAGAAGAGTATAGAACAAATAATGGAAATGTGTTCTATTAAAATACTGAACCATCAAAAAAAAATTGTGCACTGGTTAAACACTTTTCCTGTAGGTACCTATACAATGTGTAACTAATGCACATTATAAAAGTAGTTTGTATTTTTATCATACGAAATTATTTTTTTATTATTTTTTTTATTATTAAAACTACGTATATTACAGTCACATCTTCACTGTACAGTCAAAACAAACCAATATGGACGAAATACCTTCTACACTAGACCCATATACGTGAACGACTGTGTGCGTGCGTAGATTTGTAATGTGACCACAATTATCTCCTACAATCAGTATAACTAATTTAATTAATAAACAATGTTTTATATATAATTATAAAAATTCAGTGTATGTATTATGATTATAACATAATATTCTAATTGGAGTATTTGATGGTGGGCATTAATTCCGTGACATGTTGTATATTGTTATTACTGTGAATTGCTTTATTTCAGACAAGGATTACATTTGAATGGCAATATGTGAGGACAACGTGGGTCATATTTTCTTTCTTTTTTCTTTTTCTCAGTTTGTTTCAATGATAATCTGGAAGTTTGAGTACTTTATGCGGCCTACCCAAATGTCCTTTCTTTGGTATTGTTCTTCGAGTCGTTGAGCTCCTTAAGTTCTGAGTTGAGCTACACGATCACTGACAAATTCGTGCACTGACTGGACAGGTCCCCTCAAATATGTATGGTTCCTTCCTGAAAAGACCATTTCAAACACCAATCTACATGGTCCTCAAAATAGCTGACCAAGATTATTTCCGAATTTTTATATACCCATTGGCATTGATGGATTTTACATACAGGGTGGATTTTTGAGATGGGGCAGTAAGGGCGGGTACATTAACCGTTGTAGCTACAGGTAAACGGTCTTAGACCCGGCCACCGGCCGGTTTGGTTTATCGTTTTGGTTATCCATCATAAAAAAGTAAGTTGGAATCTCATTTCCTACGAAATGTTTTTTTGTAATTTCTGACTTTTCTAGTACTCAAAACTCAGTTGGTCCAATAGTTTTTGATACTTATAAAAAACAGGATCGATTAGAATAAACAAAAGTTTTGCGAAAATGGCCCATTTTCTTGCTGACTGTATTTATTTTTTTTTTTTCTTCAGAATCTGTGAATGGGGAACAAAATTTCAAAAAAAAAATAAGGACAGTCTCCTGAAACCGTATTTCTATAACTACAACGGATAAGGTGCCCTTACTGCCCCGTCTCAAATATCCACCCTGTAAACAATGACATAAGCATATAAAGTATTACAAAATTTTAATAATTGTGAACGTGGGTCATTGTTTTTTTTTTTTTTTTTTCTCAGTGTTAATCTTGGTCTGGCAGTTTAAGTTACTTATGCGGCCTCCCAAATGTCCTTTCTCTGAAAGTTCTGAATTGCGCTGCACGATTACTGATAAAAGCGTGCAGTGACTGGACAGGTCCACTCAATCTGTGTAGTTCTTTCCTCAAAAGACCATTTCAGACACCAATCTATGTACATGGTCTTCACATGATCTGACCAAGATTATGTCTGGACTTTAAAAGAGACTGACCTCTGAGTTTGTTTCGGCCTTTCTTCTCAAAGTAGTCAGATAGGAAAGGCCGACCTCATCTGGTTTAAAAAATATGATTGACGTATAAAATAAAAGTATTTTTACAAACCTACTTAAAGAAATAATATCATTTATCATTTATGATTATGAATCACGGTGCGATCTTCAAATGGTTTACTTAAGAGATTTCTGTTTAACATTCTTGGGGACTTGTTCAAAACTATCTGTACCAAGGTGTAAGAAATTCAATCTATAGGTACTCTTGTTGCAAGCCAGAGTACCGGCCGGTAAAGCTGCGCGCGACCGTCACAGAGTCGACCGTCGATTGTTTCAATTTTCCCGCCGCATACTTCCCGCCAAGTAAGGAAACTTTCACAAACATCCCCTCAGCAAGGACCACGATATTAACCGCAAATTCTTGCTCGTAAACACGGGTATTGTTTAGATAATAGAACTAAAATTCCCGCATAATAGTAATTTCAAATTGTAAGGAAAAGACCGTCGCATTTATTTCTAAAATACACAGTTCTGCAAAAAAAAAAAACAGGTTTATGTCACAAAATGTGCCTACAGAGCCTAGTCAACATTGTCATTGAGTATTTTCCGAGACCAGAACATGGTGAATCTTAAGTAAGCTTCATTTGACTAAATATGATAACATCTAACAACAATATAATATAATAACCTAAACTAAATAAAACTAATAACAAAATAAACTAAAATATGGTGTCGAAAAATTCCTCCACATCGCTGTCGACTGGTAATGTACCCAAGAGACTAGCAGCATTGCCACGTTGTATGGCAATGCCTAGCCTCCGGCCAAGGTAAAAGCCAGTCACGGGAAGTGTCAACCAGCCTTTTGGAGATTTCACTGAACATAACACGAGCACTGGGACCCCACGGCCCGAGGGTTTCAACCCCAAACGGCTCGAAAATATAGTTACCGATAAGGTTACTATACTTTCGCCGCTTGAGGTTTTCAGCAGCCGCAGCAGCAGCGCGAGCACAGCACGCCGGGCCAGGAAGATGGGATGGCGCAAGAGTAAAGGCCTACCCACCTTCCAAGGAAATAAAGACATGCCGGCCGGTCTCTTGCCATCGTCGCGTGTCAAGTCATTGGGTTCTAATGCTTCATTTATCATAGGTAAAATATTTGCAGAAAATTTGGTAAATCCCACATTGTACTT
The DNA here is from genome assembly GCA_947523025.1 of Dryobota labecula. NCBI lineage: Eukaryota > Metazoa > Arthropoda > Insecta > Lepidoptera > Noctuidae > Dryobota > Dryobota labecula. Next base: position 15,750,473 of record OX383293.1, on the reverse strand, counting down.
ATAAGTAGGATATACCAAATTTTCAAAGATGTTGGACAATTAGAATACTTAAAACTTTGTCGTTATTTTATCACGTTAGACTTAAGTACCTATTATACATAAATGTGTTTTATATTTTACAAGGCTAATCGATTCATAAATTACTAAATTATTCCCGTTCGTCCCACTAACAAAATCAGTAGGACGAACGGGAATAATGGAGATGGATAACGGTCCCATACAAGCTTGGCCCAGAAATGAACACAAATAAAACAAAATGTATTATGAAGCTATAATAGTGTTTCATAGTCATGTGTTATTGTTCAACAAAAAAAAATATTCCGTTGCATTGTTTATCTTTTAATGCCTCCCTCTATGTTAATTAAAGGTCTGTGCAAAGCATAAAAGACGTATGACAAATTCATAACAATGACGGGCAGTGACAATAAAGATAAAGAAGATGCTACCATTACATTATTTTAATTCTGCGCTAATCTATTGATTTAAAAATGAAATTGATACATTTAAATCAATTATTAAATATCATGTTCATTGCAGTCTAGTTATTATTCAAGACGCTTTAAATACAGTTTTAATATATTATATTCTAAAATAGTGGTGAAATTATATCAGTTCCTACAATAAGCATGTCCTAATTACCATATTATTTCCAAAACTGGCAACATAAATATATCCCCGAATACTTGAATCAAAATAATAATCTTTTAAATTGAAATTTTTCCTACAAAGTTATGCCAAGAAACGAGCTGTGGTAGGATTTCAAATATTATAAGGTTTTCTTTAAATTAAATTAAATTAAAATTAAAATTCATTTATTTCAGGTACCATATAAACCATATTAGAACACAACTTTACCTTATTCAATAATAAATACAAAATCACACATAAATAAATGGAAATGAATAAATACAATATAAATACAACATCCACACACAAATTAAATAAATTCAAATTCAAATTCATTACAGTAGTCTCTTACGTGCAACACTATACGTAACTTGTCTGTCACAGCAGTGTCGCACTTAAGGAAAGTCCAACCTATTTGCTATCATATTCAGAACTATATTGGAGCTGGTCCGCACTCTGCACACAAGAGACGCGCAGCGCTTCCGCATGGTTGCATAAAAACATTCAGTGCGCGCCCATGCGAACATACCTGAAGCGCTGCAGCAGCGAGGCAGACCCAACATCGCTCTGAAAGCGTTGTTAAACTGAATGCGGAGGGTGCTGTAGCTTTTCTGCGTGTAATTAGCCCACAGACTGCAAGTGTACATGGACGTGCAATATGCTCGGAAAAGAGTTATTTTCACGCCATCCGAACAACGCGCGAACCTGCGGGCCACCATTTTTGCTCTTTTAGATAAAGCCCTCCGCTCCCGTTCCAAGTCAGCATGATCTCTGAGGTCAGCCGTTAATATTATTAGGTCTGCGCTGGGCCAGACTTTATCCATGTCCTTTAATTAATAATATTGATTAAATTCCCGTTCGTCCCACCAATGGGACGACGGTAGTGGGACGAACGGGAATACATGCGATTCGCGGATCGGGGAAAATGTTACTGGGTTTTCCCGTTTGGATTTTTTCAGTAACAGCCCGGTGTCTTGATTTATTGATTTTTTATTACATGGGACTTCAACATAACTGGCGATATGTGGGTGTACTAAAGGTACGCCTCTACATAACCCTTTGGGAAATACGGGCGTGATGTTATGTATGTATAAACACACAAAATATTTGTAGTACACGATAAAATATTTAGAAAAGCCTACCAAAAGTCCTATTAAATAATTATGGTCATGGGCGAGGTTCACATAACAGGGGTTGGCCATTATTTTAGTGAATTTTTAACTCCAGGTTACATAAGCGTCATGCATGGGTCTCACCACATCGTAATATTGATGAAACTTTGTTCAGAACTAGAACACACTTACATAGGTGTAACTTCCTGGAAATTGGTGCCATTGAACATTAGGTACGGTCGTTTGAAAAAACATTGTTTTGAATCTAAGTATAGATTATATAAACATGTACTATTATATTTTTCTAATTATAATTAAATTCATAAATAATTTGATAAACATGTATAATAGTATATAATATAATATTTGTAATACTAGCTGACCCACCGGACATAGTTCTGACCTTTGAATATTATTCTTACAAAAATTCCATAGAATAAAACACTCAGTTTTTCCCGAATTTTCTAATTTCCCAACACAACAACTTCGAACAACATTTTTTTTTTTCCTCTGTACTTACAAAATTCGGAGGATTATGAACATTTTCGCAATTACGCAAGCGGATCCCTGAATCGAAAAATGGTTTTCACAAACCCGCAATATTTGTAAACGGCCCATGCATCGTTGCATGGGCCGTTTACAAACCACATCATGGGATAGACGAGAAAAAAAAAATATCATCCCCACTTTACGTGTATCGGAGGTAACCAATTTTTTTCTTTTTTCAAGATTTTATTTTACCGCTTTGTTGGCGTGATTAATTTATGTATACCAATCAAATTTCAGCTTTCTAGTTTTTTTTTTTTTTTATCTAGGGCTTCTCAGAGTTGACCTTTAGAGATCGTGATTCTTTAACCGGACTTTCCTGTGGTTGCCTTAAGCTCCTAAAAACTTAAAGCCTCCAGCCAGGGCGTAAAACTTATAGGTAAACTAAACGACTGCATGCTCAGGGCACCCCCTGTGGGGTACGGACCTCGGCTTAGGGCAGAGTCAGAGGGAACAGCTTTCTAGTACTTAAAGTTTCTGAGCTAAGCCCCGAACAGACAGACAGACAGACGGTCATGGTGAAACTATATACGGGTTCCGTGTTTACTACGGAACCCTAAAAAATACAATAAAACACTTTGTAACGAATAAAATAATAATAAAAAGTTTTATTGATTTCTAAACTAGTGTTACAATATTTAGGTATAACACTGAATCCCACACTAGGATACCCTGTGTCGCAGGATCCAGTCTCTTTCGACAGATAATATGAATCAATAAAGATAGGTTAACAAATGCACCGGTTTCAGTGTAACTAGTTTTGATTCCCAAGCACCTCGCAAACTGATAGTTTATGTTTATAAATATAAATGGAGGACATTCAAACAAACATACAGTAATTTAGTCTCACAGACTTAAGTAAATGTCTAGGTATGGCCTACTTTGGAATGCAGATCTATAATTAAAATAAATATTTATTTAATTAACAGTATTTCGACACAGTTTTGGCCTCTGTAGTAAGTCATCTAGCGGTACTGGTTGCATAACGACAGTATCGACCTTTATCTCAAAAGTTTAAAGCATTTTAAACATTTATGTATCATAGAACGGTACCCTAGAAACAGTTTGGCATTGAAGTTAAGACCTAAACGACGTTAGTTCTGATTCACAGAACCAATAAAAAACTCAAATTTAATACAAATATCAATGTTACATAAAAGAATATGCATTTTGGGACAAACACTTCACTGTCTGTGATTCCATAAACTGATGTAATTCATACATTGCACAGGTTTTGAGAACAAACTCTGTAAGACGCGCGGACAAAAAAATGATCTTTGAAGGATTCATTTTACCTCAAGTACAAGGTACGGAACCCTAAAAAGCGTGTAGATAGTTGTAGAGTAGATAGTGCCTGTGCCATACAATAAATTGAAACAACAAATTACTTAAATAGCACACTTTAGACGGTGCTACTTTTATTGTTGCACCAACCAGTTGCATGCAACTGGCAACTAAATCCAAGTTTCTAGAACAAGAGAAAAGAGCAACAATCACATGCCATAAAGCACGTCCAAATTTTGCCGTTCAAGAATTGCATGCAAGTGTTTACACGTGTTCGATTTCCATAAAATGGCATACAATAATTGAATGCAAGTTTTGCCGTTCAATAATATTGCATGCGACCTACAACAACACAATTTTATTGCAAGGCCATTAATGCATGCAAGTTTTGCCTCGTCTTAACACAGAGTTGCAATTGATTCAAGTATTGCCCGTATTTAAGCTGGCAAATATTTCATTGTTTTATTGAACGTCTTCTCAAGATTTTTTTAAACTCGTTTCATATGTACGTACTTGTAGAGATGAATGCAATTTTATCGCACGTGCAATTTTATTGTTCATGCAATTTCATTGTACGTGCTGTTTACACTATACCAGTTTTGAACGGCAACTAACTTGCCCGTATCGTGGAACAATTGTACGTGTTATTTAGACGGTGCCAGTCAATGATTGCTTCAATTTTATGGTATGCCCCAGGCAATAAACTTGCACCGTGTAAATGGAGCTTTAAGTTTACAAGTCCATGGAAGGTATTGCTCGAAGTTTTTACATTGTGTTTTCTTCTCTGTTTAAACTTTCCACATTTTGGAGATTTCAGAAGAGGTAACCAGCTTGAAGCGGGGTAAAATATTTCCCTACGTTTAAAGCAGTAAATTGGCGCCCCGTGCCCACAGTATGCCAACTTTGAGTTTTTTTTTTTTGGTACAGCATGGCTAAAAATCAATTTTTTTAGGGTTCCGTACCTCAAAAGGAAAAATGAAATCCTTATAGGATCACTTCGTTGCCGTCTGTCTGTTTGTCAGTCTGACAAGACCCTTTTGCTCAGGAACGCGTAGAGGAATCAAGTTAAAATTAATATCAAATACGTAGGTCTTCGGTCCCTTGGAGCTCTAAAAACATCAAGCTTCTAAGTCAACGCAATACATTGCACGTTGTTCAAATCAGGTAAAAATCACACTTTTAAAAGCTTTCTGCACCTCCCTATACACATGCAGCCTATGGGCATCTTACTCACAAGCTGTTTACAGTGCCCTTCGTGTACAATATAACAACGCGTTCAGGGCGGTGTTGGGGCTGCCCCGCTTCTGCAGCGCCTCGGGCATGTTTGCGGAAGCGCGCACCGACTGTTTCCATGCCACCATGCACAAGCGGTGTGCGTCCTTGATGCGCAGGGTGCGGGCTAGCTCCAACACTGTCCTGGCGATGATTGCTCAGCGACTGGATTGCCCCTACGTTGAGCATTGTTGTAGCAGGCATATTGCTGGTGCTTGATTTGTCTTTTTTTATTTAATTTTGAATTTTTAAATAACTGTGTAATGTTCTGTGATTGAATTAGCCTTCTGGATAATTATTATAATATTTGCTTCTGACATAACTTCAATAACTTAATTCATTGTCCTATTTTTTTTTTTTATATTTTTTTTTTTTTGTTCTTGTACTTTTGACATTAATTGAATTGATCTGTAATTTATTAGTTACATAATAATATTTTTGCATCTTATTATTTACAACAATTTAGATATTGTTTATAAAATTGACAAAATTGTGTATTGTTTATATATGGGTCAAGGACCTCATATTTTTTTTTTTTTCGCGGTGCAATAATACGAACATTTTGTGAAACAGATTTGAAATGGTTTTTCGACTATATTGTACCAAAAGGTATCAATATCCAAAACGTCAAATATTTACATAAACGTAAGTATGTAGGTATTGTAGGTACTTACATAATATTATTATGTACTAGTACTTTTTTAGTAGTACTACATTAGTAGTATTTTTTTTTGCCTTTTTTAAGGTGTCTTATTTATGGGAGGTTTAATTCGTTCTTCAAACCAAATGGTGGCTTTATTTTAATTATAAACATCTTTTCGTGTGGTTAGGGACTAACCTGGTGACAGAGTTTTTATGCCGCCCATGGGTCTCTGTCTTGGCTGCAATATAATATATATACTGGTTGCTTTATTATAGACTGAATACACTAAAAAAATGCTATATAACGGAAGTGAACATCACTGAAAAAAATGCACTCCAATCAAGTGACTTTTTAGCTTGATTGACGAAATCTTGTTTAGATTAATCAAAATCTTAGTTAAGTTGATCATCACGACATGATTGCAGCAATAATAGTTCAAATGATTGAACACTCAAACAAATTTCTCGATTACCCTTAACATGGACATCATTGTAGAAGATAGAATGTTATATATGTGGAAGCTTGTAATTAGCAATTGTCAGATGTTTACTACTTCGTTACCATTTACGTGTATTAGTCTGTAAGCTTTCTTAAAATTGTATAAATAAATAAATAAATAAAGAGTTAAAAAAGAGACAAGTAAAAAATTTTTAACTGTTTCAAAGTCAGTTGTATCAATCAAGCATTTTGATTACTTCAATAAAGATCATTGAAACTTTAATCTAATAATCTTGGTTGGAGCAACTATGTTTTGACTTGATTGTTACAAATAGGTTTAGTGATAACTCCCATATAAATAACAAGATCCCGTTTCAAATCCCAATCAAATAAAAGTAGTAGCTGTGATCATTGTGCTTGATAGGCTCAGATGCAAACAAGTTACTTATTCAATCTAAACAAAATCTTGATTGTGACAACTGCATTTTTTTTTTTTTTTTCAGTGTATTATTCTTTTAGACTGGTTATTCCACCATTCCATTTTGATTTTCATTATTTCATTAAACCCTTTTTGTAACCACTACCCGTTACATATATCCGGTAATTTACCCATCAGATGACCTAGTAATTAGTTCTTATTAGATCTAGACTAGGAAGACTAAGAAGTTAGATCACATACAGTCCCAGTAGAGGTTCCATTGAGTTGTGATAGGTACCTATGTAAGCAAGAAAACGTCACAACGACACCACATTAAAAGCCTCCAATTCATTTTCTGATTAATTGGCTCAGTGATAATTACACAAGTTGATTGGAATGTTAAAATGTTACAAAACTAAATTATTTTAATGAAATGCAACATTACTTTAATTTATTAATGTAAAAACTTTATATTTCCTATGCGTATAGCGTTTTAATATTATAAGATCAAATGATCAAAATCACAGATATAGATAGACCTAAATAACGCAAGAGCAACTACTTCGCGTGCCCAGCTTACGTACAAAAATCGTAAGTTACTAATACTCTGTCTTGTTACTCTGTCACAAAATCGATTAATTAATATATTTAAACGACTCTTAATAATTCTTTAATGTACACAATTACTCAATAAATAGTATTCGTACAGTATACGAACTTTCCCATCTCTAAATAGTTCTTGTGACGTCATAGTGGATAGTCAAAAAATGGCACGCTTGGTTTTCATACAGATCGTGATACTTGCGTTAACTAGTTCTATCTATATCTGTGATCAAAATAGATATCTGTATTATAACTAAAACAGTATATTGATGAACGTAAACGAAGCAAGACGAGTTATGCAAATGGAGAGATCGTAGTAGGTGGCGTTCCGTAGTTTTTGCCTACCCCCATGGGAAAAAGGCGTGAATTTATGTATATGTATCGATTTTAATTCATCCGCCTACAGAACGACATAGCTCGCACTAGGACTCCTCTGATTACACATATTTACAATACAAAAGCTGCCAAACTATTGAAACTATAATTTTTATTACTCAGTTAAAAGTTAACTGATGATTGTAAAATTGGCACCTAGTACGAGTAGGTACCTATTTTATTCTCTAACTCATCATCATCATCATTAGCCTATAGCAGTCCACTGCTGGACATAGGCCTCTCCAATTGCACGCCATTCAGCTCGATTCTCGGCAACTCTCATCCAGCTGCTACCAGCCACCCTGCGGAGATCGTCGCTCCACCTACCTTACGTTTGCCGATTCACGGTCTCCACTCAAGAACACGTCTACCCCAACGGTCATCGGTTCTACGGCTAATATGGCCGGCCCATTGCCACTTCAGCTTGCTTATTCTGTGAGCTATGTCGACAACTTTGGTTCTCTGCCGAATCACCTCGTTCCGGATTCGATCCCTCAGATAAACTCCAAGCATAGCCCGTTTCATAGCTCGCTGAGCGACCTTGAATTTGTGGACCAGCCGTACCGTGAGTGTCCACGTTTCTGCTCCGTAAGTCATAACAGGCATGACGCACTGATTAAAGACCTTAGTCTTTAGGCTCTGTGGAATACGCGACGAGAAGACTCGACGAAGCTTCCCAAATGCTGCCCAACCCAGCTGAATCCTTCTGTCAGCCTCCCTCTCAAAGTTGTTTTTACCAAACTGCAGAGTTTTCCCGAGGTAAACATATTCCCGAACAACCTCGAGAGCACCGCCATTGACAGCAATCGGTCCCGGAGTGACGTGTTCCTTGAACATCACTTGGGTTTTGTCCGAGTTCATCCGGAGACCAATGCGTACAGAATAAAAAACTATATAGACCATCCAGCATCTGCTGCAAGTCATGCAGCGATTTAGCCAGTATGATAATTCTCTAACTAATCAACTATATTATTATCCTGATCTAGCCTGCACAATTGACATATACCCTCCACTTAATGTGAACATTGATAATACCAGTCTGTTCGATACTCAATTACTTCAACAGTCTAATTAGATACGTGTAACATGCAGTGAACCGACAATATCATGATACATCGGTTACTGTAACAAGCTTTGATTGCACAGCTTCGTTCAGAGTTCGACTCTATCCCGACTTTAGTTTTACAACTTTACTTAAACCTTCCGACTCCCCGTTTATTTCTGTTGACTTCGTTTCCCGTTTAAAGTGAATTTAGGAAAGTATCTCTAAACGTTGGTAGGTTAACATTAAAATCGAGCATTTTGTTTGTGAGGTAGGTAAATTCTGGCCGCTTGTATTCCTATCGTTTGTTACAATGTTCAGATAAGGGGTATTATCTTCTCGGTTAAAGTACACTGCTTTGCATCTTTTACGACAATGTTATACGCAGAATATTTTATTTTTCTACTTTAGATTCAAGATTTACTTTCTGATGCTTGAGCTTCTTTGTAACTTTATTTAACCGAACCTGATAGCAATTTCTAGAAGTTTGTTCCTGAGGAATATAAGTCAGTAATCAGAATGTATTTATTATTCCATAAATAAAATAATAGGTGGCAAGTTCCGGTCTATTTGTGTAAAATGTCTTGAATAATGTAAGTACTCATTAGGTACCTGCGGGTACGTGGAAGCCTATCCACGTTATATCTACGTGGCAGTTGATCCAACTGTGAAATGGGATTGATGAATGCGCCAAACACGAATACAAATTATGATCATAATTATGAATAGCTATGAAAATTGAGTGATAGCTGGCGAGAACCGGATACATAATGCATAAAGCATGTAATAAGTAAAACAAATGGAGTCATATCAAATCAAACCGTAATAATATAATTTATTCAAACAAGGCTATATAAATTTGCACGTCTTCGACGTTTTTGAACGTCAACCAACAAATGAAAGTTCCAAGAAATGCCCATTCATGAAGTAGAAGTGAATATTTCCTTTGGTTTTGGTTTCTTGCCAAAATAATCGGAACAATTTCAATATCAACAAGGAAGCTTATTAAGTTAAACTAAAAAGTACACATTAATAAATAATCTCACATGAAGCTAATGTAGGTCTCGGTAATATTTTATTCCTTTTCAATAATCCTTGGAGTGCGGAAAAATATTGAGCACTCGTGGAAGGGATTATTAAAATCCTCTGCAACACCTGAAACACATAAGTAGTAAGAATAAGTTGATAATATGGTGAAGCACGAAATATGTAAAGAAAATTATAAAATACCGTAAATATAGCTTACTGGGTAGCTTGCTGGCCTTTGTACAGTCCGAACAAGAAAACTTGCACTGAACTTGCGAAAGCATTTTTGTTACAAAAGCTTACCCAGACTTAGCAAATTCTTAAATTCTAGAATAATATAATTATGTTGAGCTATTGGCGGTCTTCTTGTTGTCCTGTAAAAGTACACTACTAAAATATATGGATCTCCTAAAACTGAAATAAAATTAGGATTAGGTACTATTTGCTTTTGTGCATTCTGTATTTGAAATCTTCCTTTATCTATTGATTATTGTGTAGAATCTTACAAACTTAGCTGTTTTATTGGAGGTAATATAATTGTTTGGGCGTGCAGTGGGGGCGTCAGCACGCGCGAACGTGCTCGTTAGTCTGCCACCTAATTGTCGGGATGGCGGCGCACGCGCTCGTATTATCACGTCCGCACAACTAGCTTAGGTACCCCCACTGTTAACATGTGCAAGCTCCTTTAACTCTCCTCGCAGCAGAGGATTTGGTATGTTCTGTCAATATTGATTTTCAAAAAGTTTTAGAGGTATTTTTGCAGAATCCGGCAGCATAGAAATAAAATATATATTTTATAAACGCACTTCAAAACTTAGTGTAATCTTACATAGTTGCGATTTAGGAGAATCCACGACTTTACAACACTGTTTTCACCGAAAAGATTTCGAATGGAAAGAGTCAAGAAATTGCCGGTAACTAGGTAAACAAAAGATGGAGCCAAGTCAAACCTACGCGACCTAGCTAATACTTCAAGGGAGCTATCGGTAAATAAACTTAAGCCTGTCCTTAATCGGGGATCGGGCGAAGACTGGGTCAGGTCCAATTGGATGTATGTTTGTAGAATTGTAGTAAACCCGTTGATGCTAACCTGGAGAACAATAATAAAGAGCTTTTCTGTAAATTTTAGGGTTCCGTAGTCAGCAAGAAACCATTATAGTTTCGCCATGTCCGTCTGTCTGTATGTCTGTCCATCTGTCCGCGGCTTAGCTCAGAGACTTTTAGTACTAGAAAGCTGTAATTTGGCAGGGGTATGCATATTAGTCACGCCCACAAAGTGGTAAAATAAAATCATGAAATATCATTTTTTTGGTACCTCCCTTGCACGTAAAATGGGGATGATAATTGTTTTCTTGTCTTTCCCATGGTGTGGGGTATCGTTGGATAGGCCGTTCAAAAATATTGCGGGTCAGTGTAATCCATTTTTCGATTAAGGCATCCGTTTGCGTAATATTAAGCTTTAAAGTGCTCATTTTTGTTGTTTGCTTTCGAGTGTTGTGTTACCTAGTACTCAATCCTTGAAAATCAATAGAAACTCAGCATTAAACAGCAAATAAAATAAGTGAAAACTGTTATAACGCAGTGGATAAACAGTTTTCTGTTTGATTCCAAAAAGTTCATCCGCGTACGGGAAACAAAAATGAAACAACTTTTAATCAAATTACGTGCGGAACGGTGTAAAAGGTGCGGCGTATGTCAAGTTGACGTAAAAACTAGCTAGTTAGTGCAGTTTACACAAACAGCGGGCTTGTTAATTGTAACTTAACTTGTTAATTTTGTTGCGGTACGCTGTTAACGTTTGTCACAATTGCTACTTCTCTACGTGAACAACAAATGACAATTCAGCGGGCAACCCCGACGTAAAGGATACCGCGAAACAACTAAATTGCCATCGGTACAACATACGAATTTAGCTTCGTTAGTAAATTTATTATTTGAAATAAAGCCCAAACTAGGCATAGGAAACAATTTCAGCTTTTAGTAACAGTTAGTCACTTTGTAACATGCGGTACCTGCTTCTTCGTAAATAATATTCAAGTGTCCTCTATTGCTCGAGAGTTGAAGGGATTTTTTTAATTATTATTATTTTATTATTAAAATCAGACTCCGATAAACTCCGATGAATTACAACTTTTATGGTATCTTTTTTTTTCTGTGATTAATTTACTTAAATCACACACTGACATAGGTTATTAAATGATAAAACTTTAGAGAACTCATCTACTTTTAAAATGTTTGTAAGTATGTGAGCACCATTGTAGGTATCTATCGCATAATTAATTTGTCTGTCATTGCTTAACTTTTAACTCTTGTTACCTATAGTGGTATAGTGATTTTATTCTAGGTAAGTGCATCGTCTTCACATATCATTAATAATTAATGTATACAAAATATTGTTAACATTTTAAAAGAGTAAGTATGGAGTTTCTTGCCCATTCTTCTCCCTACGTAACTACCTTTTGGAAGGGGCAACTAGAATCAATTAATTATTTTGTAAATTTTGACGTTTAAAAGTGCCTTTTATGTGCCTATTTGAAATAAACGATTTGACTTTGGCTTTGACTTTTGACTTTGACTTAGAACAAGAGCTTGTTAGCTGAATGAATATATGAACCGATACCAGTCACTCAGTGATATAGTAGTTTAGTATTCGTTAGTTCGAGTTGGTTCGTGTTCATAAGTCGGAAATAAATTGTTGGAGACGGTTGACCAGTATGTCTATCTTGGCCCTATTCTTTCATTTGGCAAAGAGTGTCAACAAACGGAGATATCGAGAAGCTTGGGTGGGCCGCATTCAGCAAATTGCACGACATTCTGAAGTCAGCCAAAATGCCACAATGTCTGAAGGGATTTCAGACATTGTGGCATTCTGGCTTCTATAACCAGTGTGTTCTGTACGGTGCTGAGACGTGGACGCTTACGCAGGGAGCGTTCCATGCTTGGCATAAGTCTGAAAGACCGAGTCCCAAACGCCAAGATTCGCAGACGTAGGAAGGTTTCCGATATCGGAAAACGAGTTATGGAACTCAAATGCAGTTGGGCAAGACACCTGGCAAGGTGAAGTGATGACCGGTGGAGTAAGGCAGTGACCGAATGGCGTCCAAGGACTGGACGACGAAGTGTGTCGGTCATCCAACGGCGAGATGGGTGGACGACATTGTTACCATCGCGGGTAGAACCTGGATGAGGCAGGCACAGAAGCATGGGGATTGGCACAAGAAAAGACAGGCTTATGCTCAGTTGTGGGTGAAGTCGGGCTGTGGATGATGATTTCACTTTTACATTATTATCTGTAATTCATAGTATACATTATAAAGAACATTCTATTCTAACAACCAGCGAGGTAGTTGTGTAACAAACTATCAGTAGGAATGGGTTTCATTTTGACAGTTCAACGACATTCATTGCGTTATTTACGTTGTTGGGCTGACAAATTTTTCGAACATATGAAGCAATGGTTTAGCAATTTGCTTCAAAGCACAGTGTGCGATTAATAGTACTTTCACAATTCTACAATTCTTCTTCTTTGTTCGGACCCTCATTACGTGGTCACAGGGCCTCTTTAAGCGGACAATCTGCCTCCATCGACTTCGGTCCAACGTAGCACCACCTGCTGAAATTTGCTTGAGGACGTAGCTTCTTCTGCTTGGTCGGACCATCGTGTTGGTGACCGGCCTCGTGCTCTCTTTCCCTCGGTATTGCCAACAATGACCAGGTTTTCAAGGTTGCTATCTCCCCTTTGCAGTATGTGGCAGAAATAGGTCAAAATACGCTGTGGACAAACTGTAGACAATCGGGTCTTTATATCAAGTTGGGAAAGGACAGACACATTTGTGCGTTTGGCTGTCCATGGTATTCGGAGCATCCGCCTCCAGCACCACATCATTTCGAATGCGTCTATCCTCTGTCTTACGCTCTGTGTTACGCAATTAGGGTGCAGATATAAAAGGAAAGAACTTGTAAGGTACAGTCGCTAGCACATTAAGTTACCACAAACTGTCAGATTTTCTCATTCAATTTTGAACATAACCTTCAACATTTTAAAGGTTAAAATCGTTTGGAGAAATTTGACAGTTTCGTGTAGCCTGATGTACTGGCGACTGTACCTAGGTACACACAGCTCCATTAAGTGGTTACCCCCCCCCCCCCCTCAAAAGACATGTGAGTTCAAATCCGTGATAGGCCCAAGTTGGTTTTTGTATTTTGCAAAAACATTTTATTTCTATACTAATCTATATACTAATATATAAAGCTGAAGAGTTTGTTTGTTTGTTTGAACGCGCTAATCTCAGGAACTACTGGTTGGAATTGAAAAGTTCTTTTTGTATTGGATAGTCCATTTATTGAGGAATATTAAAGGCTATATAACATCACGCTACAACCAAAAAGAGTGGAGCATATATGAAAAATGTTGCAAAAACGGGAAAAATTATTCCTTTTTGAGAGCTTCCGTTGCGTGCGCTGCGTAAACGGTTTAAGTTACGCAAATATTATGTATGATGGAATTGTTCCTCTTTAAATTTTCAAAAAAAAGTCCGCGACAGCATATGTCTATCTTTTAAGATTGACTCACTATAACCTTTTTTATGGTAATCAAATTTGTTCGAAATTAATGCATTATTTGCGAAGGAGTTTTCATAAACATGGTATTAATCCTTATCCAAATAAATACGTTATTCATCACAAGTATTTAATTTTGAACAAAGTTTACATCATTTAATTTCAATGAATATCTTAGGAGATATAACTGTGTTATAATAACTCCGCAGCAAAATAATGATCAACTCTGCGAGGTAGTCTATTCTAAAGCTGAAGAGTTAGTTTTTAGGGTTCCGTACCCAAAGGGTAAAATGGAACCCTATTACTAAAACTTCGCTGTCCGTCCGTCTGTCTGTCTGTCTGTCTGTCTGTCCGTCTGTCACCAGGCTGTATCTCATGAACCGTGATAGTTAAACAGTTGAAATTTTCACATATGATGTATTTCTGTTGCCGCTATAACAACAAATACAAAAAAACAGAAAAAAAAAATATTTAAGGGGGGCTCCCATACAGCGGACATGATTTTATGCCGTTTTTTTGCTCCGCCCGCGTGGATGTCGGTTATCGCGTTAAAAAGTAGCCTATGTCCTTGTCTATATCCCAGGTCGATAGGTTCAGCGGTTTTGTCGTGAAAACGTAACATACAGACAGACAGACAGAGTTACTTTCACATTTATAATATTAGTAAGGATAAGGATTTGTATGGATGGTACGGAACCCTTCGTGCGCGAGTCCGACTCGCACTTGGCCGGTTTTTTGTTTTTTGAACGCGTTAATCTCTGGAACTGCGAGTTGGATTTGAAAAAATCTTTTTGCATTTTACAGCCCAATTCTTGAGGAAGAATTACATTCCTATTAACTAGAACACTATTTTTTTTTAACGAAATGCAATTTGTTGCGACGGGGTGGGTCGGGGGAACAAGAAATTTAACGCGGACGAAGTCGCGGGCAGAAGCTAGTAATGAATATATTGTTTTAGTGAATAGGCAAATAGGAATCATTTACAAAATGTTTTTCAACGTCGAAATAGACCGAAGGTTATTCAAAACCGCTTGCCATGCATACGATTGAAGCTACAAATCCTAGGCTCGAACTGTGCTTTTTGTCATGCATTCTATTTTTTATAATATAAAGTTTCTGTTTTAGTCACATAAAAATTTGAAATAAAGAATAAAAAAATCAAGAAAAATAAAATACTTTAATAATAATTTTATCATATTATTTAATTATTGCTACTATTTAACAAAACTGATCTTATTTTACTACAAAGATTTATATTTTACAATTTGAGTTATCATATCACGCGGTTCGGTTGTGGAATTCACTGCCACCTGACATAAGGGACTGCCAAACTGTTGCAGCCTTTAAAAGAAGAGTAAAGGATCACTATCTTTCCACTTCGTCATAGTTGCATATTATTATGTATTTAGTATTTTCCACTACATTGTAGTTCTAAGTATATATTTGAGTGATATTTATTTTAGAAGTATGTATGTAAGTATATTCTCTTATTGTATGTTTATAAGTATTTATATTAGTGTATCGCTATTTTGATTTTATGTTTATTTTATTTTTTCTCTTCTACACTTACACACGTTGTCTACATCTCTATATCTACTTTCCTATCGCAGGTAAGCTGGAAGAGATTTCATAAGAAATAAGCATCACCTTTGTACGTATTTTTCTGTTCCTTTCTTCTTGTCTGTTTATATGTGTGTACATAAATTGTTAAATAAATAATAAATATTTTTCCAATTGACACAAACGGATTCCTAGACAAGTGACATCCTATTAACGCAAACAATAAAATAGGAAGCGCTAGAATAGATTGACATAAGCTAACGAAATCGAACGAGCTAACAAGCTAAAAGCTAGCTAAGGTATGAATTAATTTTATAAAGAAAACAGGGATACAGACATGATGGTATGTTTATGATATTATGTAAATGTAAAAAGCACGCGCAATTGGACTTTTACCAAAACTAAAATCATGTTATTTTTTTATCTCTCTGAAAAGCTACGTACTATGTACTTGGCTACAGCCCAGTAACAATGATTATAAATTATCTACGCACTGCGTGCCAGGGCGGTTACGTAGTGTTATTAGAAGAAAAAAAAAATATTGAATAAACTGTGTCTTTCGCACACCTAATGTACTACACGTGGAGTGTTTGGCAAAGTCATAATTCAAATTTCAAGTGTTCCCCACTATATTGAAAAATAACTCAATTTTCTTTTTTCCTTTGTAAAGTACTTGCAGGGAACAATGGAAAGATATGGGGGAAAGCTTTGCCCAACACAGGTTGAACAAAAAAAGTATTTGTTGAGAATAAGCAATCAAGCACATTATGGTATATTATATTTGCTCGTGTAATCAAGTACGTAATTTTTTATTGAATTCAGCCATATTATGTTCTTAACAATTACGCCACAAAGATATTTTCTCATTAAATTAACTTGAATGTTAACATTTTTTGCCAAACACGTTTGCACTTTTGATTTTGATCTCTATTTTCATAGCATTTCTAGGTATAGCGGCGGTACCTATCTATATTTTGCGAAAAGATACATAAACAAACTTGCTTTTGCCCGCGGCTCCGCCCTCGTGGATGTCGGTTATCGCGTAAAAAGTAGCCTATGTCCTTCTCTATATCCCAGGCTATATCCCTGCCAAATTTCATGACGATCGGTTCAGCGGTTTAGGCGTGAAAATATAACATACAGACAGCGTTACTTTCACATTTATAATATTAGTATGGATAGTATGGATAAATAAAATTGAAGTTTCTGTTTTTAATGTCAAAATAACAGCGTTTTACTAAATGCATATGAAAGTACATAGGGGGGGGGGGGTTTGGGGTATACCAAAAAAACGATAATTAAACATAATATATTGTCTGTCTGTCTCTCGGTCTGTCTGTTTGTTCCGGGTAATCTCCGAAACGGCTGGACCAATTTTGATGAGACTTTCACTAGCACATAGCTGATGTCATAAGGAGTACCTTAGGCTACTTTTACTCCAAAAAACCTTGACACAGGGTAGCTACAGGATCTGAAAATCAGGTCAACGTAAACTATTCCTGTACCGAGTTTGTATTGTAACCTATGTTAATTTTAGCGGTCAAGGATAGTGTATAGAGCGGTAAAGCAGTTAAATCTTCCTTAGTGCAATAATAGTTCACAACTCTTCTAACATCATAGATGTACAGAAAACTAAAAAAAAAAACAATTCAAATGATAACTTACTCCGTGTCGAAGAAGTACAGGACTGTTCCAATCCTATGACATACGTCAATAAATTATATATTTTTTTTTTAATTGACGCACGACAACAGTCATTATAGGATAAAATATCAAAGATCAAAAAAAAAAACCAGGCCGTATATTCGTCTGCTTAGCACGCTTGACATAAGACGACCAATTGTAACTACTTTCAATTAAATGCATTGTTATCATCATCATCATCATCAGCCTATAGCAGTCCACTCCTGGACATAGGCCTCTCCAATTGCTCGCTCCAATTATTCAGCTCGATTCTCGGCTACTCTCATCCAGCTGCTACCAGCCACCCTGCGAAGATCATCGCCTGAGGGTGTCCTACCTTACGTTTGCCGATTCGCTGTCTCCACTCAAGAACACGTCTACCCCAACGATCATCGGTTCAACGGCGAATATGGCCGGCACATTGCCACTTCAGCTTGCTTATTCTGTGAGCTATGTCGACAACTTTGGTTCTCTGCCGGATCACCTCGTTCCGGATTCCATCATTATACTCTAAACTTAATTCAAACGGTGTCGATTGTGTGATCCCGGGGTAATTTACTTTAAAAGCAAGAGAGTTTTCTTGCGAATTGAGGGCGGCCACTTGAGTGAGTGAGTTTCAAAGTGAATTTTACAGCATAGCATCACTGATATCGTTCCTTACTATCCAAAAACAAACAAGCTAGAAGAAAGAACGAAGTTTTTCAAAAGAAAAAAGTTAAGATCTTTACCACTGTAACTGAATAATCGTAGCTAGTAAGATCACCCTCGGAAACTTTATCCATAACAGAACAAAAATCAAATGAACAACTTTGTTTTGGAGTAAACCGCGTTATCTGAGTTTGAAATCGAATAGTCGAAACTTATCAAACGCGGGGGGTGCGCATTCTTGTAACTGGGGGTGAGAACTGCAGAGGGGTGGTATAAAATTGAAAGTTCTAGGGCAGGAGGCAAGGGCAATTATACAGATTGCGCTCTGAAGGCTTGCCTCCGGTTGGTAATCTGACAAATCTACATCTACACCAGTGGTTTAGTAACAAAAATGAAGATTTCATTTCTCGGAGTGAACTACATATTTCTTCAAAGAAAATCAAGATTTAGTATGAATTACGTCATACAAAATTACCTGCAAAACCTCAGTAGATACTTATTACTTGTGGGTAATAAAGATACGTTATTTCTAGTTATTCTATTTCAGTAATAACAACCTATTCATGCTCTGATACGACTCTCTAAAATATTAGTTTGTGACACAAAAATGCTCGGTTAACTTCAATTTCAATTTTAAAACTTATGTGGAAAATTAGGTGAACCAGAGCGAATAGAAAACCTGTGGAGAAAACTTCAAATCAAATTATTAATTGAGTGTCACGTCCCGCTCCTTCGGCTTACATTACTTAATAAATCCAGAAACGAAGCTAGAAAGTCGTTAACTGCGCTTTGCCTTTAGAAAGAAAGTCGAGACCTCCACTCACAGGTTCTCATTTCAGCTCAAGTCTGGGGTGCTTTTGTGGCTGCGTTCGCGTTCTCGTGTGTTGTAAAGGTCCCTAAAAAGAAAAACATTTCTCTTTTCCTCAATAATAAGCTTTCATTGCTTTGATGTTTTGATTTTGTTTGTGATTTGGTCAAATATAATACCAAATTAGTTAAAAGTATCGATGTGTTGCATCTTTTCCGGATTAATGCGTTTTCCAGTCTGCCACGTTTATAAATTGTCTGCACATCGACAGAGCGTGCATACACGGGAGGGCTGTATGTGTGAGTGCGGCACGTGTAACGGAGGCTGCTCGCGATTCTGCGCCCCTGGTACTTCGCTCCCTACGCTGTAAACGATCTAGTTTGCGTGAACTTTGAAGCGGAAAATTTATCTGACAGTTAAGCGAAGTGTGTACACAGCACATACATTTTCCTGGAAATAAATTGAGGTGAACTTATTGTCTATTCGGACGCCAACATCGACAATTAAAATTAGTCTTCAATAATGTAGCAGCTAATTTAGATAGTTGACGGTCTCTAATTGTTTGGTTACTACGAAAGTGCATGCAAGTGGTAAGTTTGTAATATAATTACGTCACTTGCTGAGTTGCAGAGGTATCGTCTTGTTTACTGTTTAAAACTTAAAACTATAACCTTAGATACACAGGGTAGAAGGGAAATCGATGCGAAACCGGTTACCATGGATTCAGTACATGATTCTGGACGCCCATGCGTTGAAATTTCCTACAAAAGTGAACCTACCTACGCAGTCAAACAATATGAGACAGCAATTATTTATTTAATATTACCGACGAAATATTTGTTTAAAAAAAAAGATGTCCCTGCCACTCTGTATAGTTTTTTTTTTTACCTACATAGGAAATTGTGTAGCTAGGAAATAAAAATCAACCTTTCCAGTATTTTTTTTTTCTAAAATCTATTATAATTTTCACGAAGGTCAGTCAAGAGCGTACATACTTAAAATACTCAGGGGATCAAATTGCAATCATTGTATGAAATTTTAGTAAGCCATGTGACCTTTGCACATTAAATTTTTAATAAAAACAAATACGTGAGCGTTAGTTCATCGGTATCGAATAACCGCGGGGCGTTGATATTGGCAAATCATTATCATCACTGTTTGAAACATGTTTCTCGTAATTAACCAGGCTCGTTGATAAACTAAACAAGGCTTGTTCACCGTAATCCGCATGTGTAAGTTAGCGAGAGCAGCAATCAAGCCTCTTCACTGATGACCATGAACCGCGGTTACACCGAGCTACGATAAAGCAAGCCAAATTAGCGGCACCGCTACGCCTCGCTACGACTGGCGTAGCCACTTCGTAGAGCCTATACCTATGTAGCCTCCTATATTGAATGGGAAATGCGCTCTTATTATGTTGTAGTAAGTTCTTAATTTCTCTAAACTACTGTTGTAGAACGGTAACCGGTTTTACAGGCATAATTGACGAGCTTGATTGGCATTTCGATTGAAGCTACGGAGGTGTTATGGGGATATTCTTTCATCGCTACAATGTGTTAACAGCAAAAAAGAATCAATCATAAGACTCAGTATTGCCTGGAAATATGCAGCTCAATATAACCTGTACTGAAACTAAATTTATCTGCATTGTATTTTGAGAAGATGACCTCTGTTACATCACAAGTATTTTTGTACACTCCGTCTAGGTTTCATTTAATGTATTCTATCTTGGTTGACCAGCTTAAAGTGTCTGAATATTTGAGGTGATTTTTATTGTCAAATGCATATGTCTTGTCTTAATGGAATACATATTCCATTTAAAAAGACATCAATGGTTCATCAATAGTATTTCCTTCTACGTAACTTTCATAACTAAGGTACACGCAATTATAAAAAACAGTATTTGTCGAGTATCCTCAGTAGACAAAATGATTGATCTATTATGGAATAATTGACCAATTACCATAGTTAACCTCCTTCAGTTATAAATTAAAATAATTGCATTCTTATAAATGCAATGGGGCTTGAGTTTCCGTATTACGAAGTCAGTTTTCTTTAAATTGAAAAGTTTAAGCCCTCTCACTGATTTGTTGAATCGACGCCAAACGGCGAGTTGTGTGACTTTACATTTACAATACGTGTGCTAAATAAGAAATAAGGCTTCCGCAATATTACATCGACTGCAGCGGGACTTGATGTAAATATTTATGAAAAGCAAATAAGGCTACTTGGGTCCTTATTCGATTTTCAAAAAGATTAAGAAGGTAGCTGCCATCTATTTTAGAAGCTTTTAACTTACCTTGTTAGTTAGTTAGTATGTATTGGTCAAATCTTCCAAGCTGAATTAAAACCACTTCCTCTAATCCTACGGAGTTGAAATTTTACATGTTGCTTCTGTTTCAAAGACAATGCATTTTTATGATGCCTGACCTGATTCTACACCCAGGATTGACTACAGTCGAGGGAACTCCTTAACGGACATGAAATTTAATATACACATTTAATTATGATCATCCGTTCTAAAGTCCACCATGACTTGACTGCTGCACCCAGGATTGGCTCTAGTCGAGGGAACTCCTCAACGGTCAACAGTAGGGTACAGACACGAAATTTAATATACACATTTAATTATGATAATCCGTTCTAAAGTCCACCATGACCTGACTGCTGCACCCAGGATTGGCTCTAGTCGAGGGAACTCCTCAACGGTCAACATCAAAGAAACTACATTATATATACGCATTTAATTAACATAGCCCGTTCGAAAGTGCACCATGATTTCGCTGCTGCACTGAGGCTGCACGCCGCTGAAAAGTTCCTCTTCTGGGTTGGTTCCAGAAGAGGGAACTCTTCAGCGGTTGACAGCACAAACACAAAATTTTATATGTACATTTAATTATGATAGTTCGTTTAAAGCCCACCATGACCTGGCTACTACACCCAGGATTGGCTCCAGACAAGGGAGTTAATGATCAACACTTCAGACACGAAATTTAAAATACACATTGAATTATGATAGTCTGTTATAAAGTCCACTATGACCTGGCTGCTGCAGGATTGGCTTCATAAGAGAGATCTCTTCAGCGGTCAACAGCACAGGCACGAAATGTTGTATCTGCATTCAATTATGATAATTGGGTATTTTTATTATTTTATTTTGTTTCTATTTGTTGTACCTACTCTGGATGCTTTTAACGTGTAAGTTTTTATTTTATTTTTATTTTTACATCGTTCTCACATTTAGTTATAAATTCAACATTATATATTATATTATATTATATATTATATTATATATTATATTATATATTATATAATCATTATATATTATATTACATATTAATATGTAACTAATATTTTTGTAACAATTTAATTTAAAAGAGTGTCCATGGAGTTTCTTGCCCGTTCTTCTCCATAGGTACCTACTACGCTTTGGAATGGGCATGTAGCTTCATTTTTCTTACTGACCGACTCCTTGATAATTCAAAAGTGCCTGTAAATGGTTTAATTGAAATAAATGGTTTGAGTTGAGTTTGAGTTTGAATAAATGTTCTAAAGTATGGCATGAGTGGATACTGCAACTCGGTTGGCTTTACGCCATGCCTTTGGATTTGTCTTTACCTTTCAAGTGAAGGTGCTAGAACAGATATTTAAATAAATTCTAACGCTAAAAAGTACAAAATATAATTTTAGTAAAAATATTTTAATTAACTAAAAAATACTCAATAAAACTTAGGTTAACATAGAACTTTAGTATTTTCTTAAAAGCGTGAGCGTCCTTCTTACACTTTAAAATAAGCAAATTTTTAATCTTATTTTGTATGTCAATGTATTTTATTCATTTGTTTTTATTTTACGTGGAAAACAAAGGGTTGTTACTGTATTTAAAATAAAAAGTATAGAAGCAAACGACTGCAGTATAGAGTATCCGACATATAGTTTGTAAAGCTGTAAGTTGAATTTAAGTTTCTTGACGTGAGACTGCTGGAGAGAAAAAGTTAGTGGAACCAAGTGACTTTGTACCATTAACTATAAAGAAAGATATGGACTTTTTCAATATTTGTTGTTAACTGCTGCGTCTATTAATTGCACAGAAGCTGCGTTACCCTCAAACTCAAAATGCAAACTTAAATTAAACCATTTACTACTTTTGAATTGTCAATTGTGACTGACCGATTTGGTCAGTGAGAAAGATGAAGCTGAAGTCAGAATGATGAAGAATGGGCAGAATGTTTATGGACACTCTTACACTAGCGCCACTCCTTAAGGCGAGGTTCTTCGAGCGTGCATTTTTGTTCTAGAGGTAGCAGCTGGGCGCGAGTAAATTGTGCCGTGAATTTCGTTAATTTTGGGTTGAAAATTATATGTTTTATGATATTAACAATGTTAACCCCGACGGACATTACATCATCATAGACGTTTATTTTGTTGTGATTTTCAATACATAATGTGGTATAATATTGAAATAAAAAGATTTTAATCTACAAAATAAGGGTATGTTTGGATTTTTTTCTATCGAGCGAACTTTATCCAATTATGTAACGAGTACCCGACGTACCTACAGAAAGGTCTCAAAAGTAACATATAATTTTTTCACGTGTTTAATCATTACCGTTTCTAAATAAAATGACATTTCCTCGAGGTTAACTTGAAGAACCTCGCCTTAAAAAAATATTATCTCGTGACTGAGAAGGAATTATGGAAAACGGCTTAATAAGGAACCTCGGTGAGTGTGTCTAGAATTTTCAAATACCTTTTATAACGTTTCATATTGAGACACGAAACAACAAAATTCGATCTAAAGAAAAGCGGCCACATTCCTCTAGGTCGTATTTTGTTGTTCCGTGTCTCAATATGAAACTTTATAAAAGGTTTTAGAATATTCAAGACACACCGAGGGTACTTATTGAGCCGTTTTTCATAATTCCTTCTCAGTCACGAGATAATATTTTTTTAAAGGAGTGGCGCTAGTGGCCCTAGTAGCATTTTTGTTGGCGTTTGGTTGGGCCACATACCTCTGAAGTTGGCCCAACTAAATGCCAACGGAAAATGCTACTAGGGACCCTTGTACGCCCTCTTAAAAATATTGTCTGCTCATCTGCTGGGGTATTGGGTTCGATCCTTCAATCAGTCGGGCAATGTTTTGGGTTTTTTCCATTTCGAAATTCCCCAGTTCAGCCTGGAGTTTGGAATTGTGATCGATTTACGGGCAACAGGCTTGCCTCGTTTTTACATGGGACCTATAGTCACCATAGCTAGCGACATAAGGGTTTACCTTCAACATAATAACTATATCCCTGCCTACCTCATAAGAAACCTACAAGAAAGTACTATCGGGGACAGTCGAATCGGACCACCGTAAGGACTATTTCTGCTTAAAGAGCTCGGTCCTCAGTCAGTTTCTCATCAAACTCAAACTCAAACTCAAAGCATTTATTTCAAATACAGCAATTACAGGTACTTTTGAATTGTCAAGGGGTCGGTCAGTCAGAAAGATGAAGCTAGTTGCCCATTCCAAAGCGTAGTAGGTTCCTATGGAGAATGACGGACAAGAAACTCCACCGACACTCTTTTAAAACAAAATATTGTTAGAAAATATGGATTACATAATTCATGTTGAAGTTATACATGTGAGAACAATGTAGAAAGACGTGCACGTTAGAAACGTCCGTAATAAAAACAATTCAAAAATTAAAATAAGCCGTTGCAGCTAAGAGATGACCAGTCCCAACTGACGGCGTCTCCTTGGGTCTTTTATTGTTCTATTCCTATTGGTCGAAAAAGGATGGTCAAACATCTGTGATCATTGTAACAGAGGCTGAGAAATTTATTTAAATAAAACATTCCTATGTATTTTTGTTTTATCGGTCGATGCAAAAAGAGGTGGTAACAGATGTGGGCACCGTGAGCACGGGATTTTATTTTGAAAGTGAGCCGATTCATCTGTCCGCGATAGTACCTACGCTTACTGTGTTCGTCAATGCCCCTGCTCCTCCCTGTCCCTTACAGTAGAATAGATAGATAGAATAATCTATAAACATAGATCATCATAGTAATATTTACACCATAAAAAATACAGATATAAATGTAAAAATGTTACTTAAGGTGCAATGGGCAGTCTTATCGCTAAAAGCGAACAGTAAGAACCTATTATGTTTTTTTTTTTTCCAATGATTGCACTAAAATAGAACACATTTTCTAAACTTTCTTTATTTTCCTTCAATATATTTGTTAGCGGTTCGTTGTTTAGTAAACAAACTGGGTTCATGATTGGTGTCCATTGTCTCTTCGGTCCGTGCGCCGGTCAATTTGTTCTATTGTTACAAATATACGCATTGTAAAGTGACAGCGGGTGAAAAGTTGCTTTGTTATAACGTTAAGGATATGGGCTAACAATAGGGAAAGTCATTTATAAAAAGATACTTGGCTAGACGTAGTGAAACCCTAAATATATGATGATTTAATTAAAATTAGACTGCAATAGTCATATATAATGTTGGTAAATTAGTAATTGTATAAATATTTACTTATTTTCTACCTACACAAAACTTAGACGATGGTGCCGATTCCCTTGATCACAAACTAAACAAAATTTAAGATCAGTGCATCTTTTTCTTTCTATTTCATTAAGAAAAGGCCTGAAGATAAATTTTAGTTTAGTCCTGTCAAATTAATCAGCGTCTGTCACTACTCCATACAAGTTTAGACGTAATTAAAAACTTGCCTACTAAAATTACGTCACTTTACGTCAAGCGCTGATTATTTATTTATTTATTCATCTTTAATTCAGGCACAGTACCCATAATTTGTTAGTATTACTTAAACTATGTTAGACTAAATTAATTAAGACACAAACATACATACAAACATAAACATATTATAAACAACAATAACAATACAACACAGCCTAAGGAACATAAATTATATATAAATCTTCCGGAGACACCAGGCAACAGTACATGCACTGCGCACAGGTGCCCCATCAGGTGGCCTTCAGACTTACTGGCAACAATGCTCAGGAGACTGTTGTCACTGTCTCGCATCCGACGCAGTAGTGATGCAGATCTTTTACGCATGATCGCAAAGAAATCATCTGTACGCGCTGCTGCGAACATTCCTGACGCGCTACAGATGCGCGATTAATTTGACAGGACTAAATTAAAATGTATCTTTTGTCCTTTCCTTAATGAAATAGAAAGAAAAAGATGCACTGAACTTAAATTTAGTTAAGTTTGTGAACAAGGGAATCGGCACCATTATTTTACTATGATATCATTGCTTTCTACCATATTGCTGCTACCCATAGCTGACGACCTTCAAATTTAGGCTAAAACCTTACTGCGAGTGAATCACAAAGTGATTAATAATTATTATAATTTGTTTATTTTCACTTCACGACATCTTGAAGTGAAAATATAATTATATAATATAGCCCTGGCTCTTGTATTAAGAGTAATTCCTGTATCACAAGAGTCAGACCTCAATTGATCAAAGAAATCACTTAGAAGAGCACTAGTTTCGCCCAAGTGTTTTGTGTAGGCTGGTACTGTTTTTCACACAATATTGTATTGCGACAAATAAACAACGTTGGAGTAGGTTTTACGAATTGTACAGAAATAGTTTGTTTTTTTTCTGCGCTTTACTGAAATACCTGCGTCTTGAAACTTGCGTATTGAAAACTGCAGCATATTTTTTTCATAAATATGAGGCAGGTAACATGAAGTGACGGTGTAAAGTGTAATGAATCGTAGCTCGTTACTTACGGAGTGTGGACACAGCCTACATGCACACGTGATGAAAATAACAATTTTACATTACCGAGTCAGCTCGTGGTTTTAATTGACAATATAGCTACATCGTCGGCATTCATCAGCGCAATTGCAAATAAAAGTGTTTTATTCAGTGTAATTAAACGGATTTGCCGCCAATTTTTATTTGTTAAATTGTGGTGTGGGTTTTTAATCATTAACTATATTTTGGCTTCTGTAACTCGGTGTATTTAAAATTCGTATTTAGGTATAAGTAGGTATGCCTTAAACAACCCAGGGTGAGTACGACCCCAGGTAGGTCATCATCATCATCATTTCAGCCGAAAGACGTCCACTGCTGAACATAGGCCTCCCCCAATTGGAAGGGTTTGCCATCATCGCCACACTTGGCAGGCGGGTTGGCGATCGCAGTATGGTGTTAAAATGCATATAGAGAACGCTGCTGCCCATTCTCTAGTAGCCAGCCAGGTAGCGTACCCAGGTAGGTAAGTCCATACTATATATTATATAATATTAATATATTTAATATTATAAATGTGAAAGTAACTCTGTCTGTATGTTACGTTTTCACGCCTAAACAGCTGAACCGATCGTCATGAAATTTGGCAGAGATATAGCCTGGGATATGGAGAAGGACATAGGCTACATTTATACGCGATAACCGACATCCACGTGGGCGGAGCCGCGGGCAAAAGCTAGTACTTTATATAAATAATTACATCGCCACTGCTCCCAAAACCGCGAAGGATAACATCGTGAGGAAACCGACATGTCCTAGAACCAAAAATTTTTAGTCATCTGACATCTAGCAACCCGCACTGCGCCCGCGTGGTATATTAAAGCCCACTCCCTCTCAAAGAGTCCTCCGTGAAAGTGGCCTCCTGGCCAGTGTCCCAGTAGTGGGAACATTCTGTGTATCTATTTTAGTATATTGTATTCTTTGCACCAACGATAACCCCATGTTATGTCCAGGCAAATCACTATCCATTCCATGGTTGCCTGGAAGAGATAGCAGAAAGCGATAAGGCCGCCTATTATATATTTTGTATTGTTTGATTTATTTTTTGTTTTGTATTCTTGTTAATACTATAATAAATATAATATGAATGTATTTATGTGCTTAAATAATAGTACATAACATAGGGAAAAAAAAAAAAAAAAAAAAAAAAAAAAAAAGAAATAAGAAAATAAGAAAAAATTACTTACCAAGGGCTGTAAAAGAAAGAAAGCCCGCAATCGCAGGTATTTGTGACCCTTGTGACCCGAGCCGCAGGCGAGTGTTGTAAATATGCGATAGAGAGCTTTCTTTTTTACACTGCCCGTGGTGAGTACACAATTTTACGTCTTTACCTGGCCACAATGCGAGTTTTACTGTATGCGTAGCGTGCGGTTGTGGCCAGCCACATTATGGCCAGGTGTGACGTGAGGCTGATTATGTGTTTTCTTCTGGGATGTTTTCCTTCTTGCTTCTATCGGCACAAATTGCATGCGAATGTAAGCCGCTTGCTAGCTGGCTAAAATTTACCCACCCATGTAATATCAGAAGAGGCGGTGCGTGAGTCCAATCCAATAATACACAGCATTCCACTAAGACTATCGACAAAGTTTGGCACGACGCAACGCAACGAGTCACTGCTTTATTTGCAACCAACATATTCTATGTAAAAATACAACAACTTTACTGCATTCATGAATACGATATTAAAATTCTGGATGTGTTATTTTACTGACTATGTCTTTTATAAAATTTATATTACATTTACTATGCCAAAAAAAAAACATTATAAATTGTAGAACATGCGAAAAGAGCTCTTAATAATAGATAGGTACTTAATTTCACAATTTTACGCATTGTCAAGAAATGGTAATGGGCAAAATGGGTGTCAATCTAATAGAATTAAAAATTATAGTCATTACAAAGGTATGGATGGGTAACTACACCATTCAATCTTCTATGTCTAACCAACGGTTGCAGATATTCAAATGTCATCCGATGCTATCACACTAACTGCTTGTATTCAGAACACAGGATTTGGTATTCCAGTTATTGTCTATGAAAACAAATCCGATGTTACACAAACGTTGCCTATGGTACAGACCGATGTTTCTTTGTTATGCAAATGCATGTATGTGTCCCCTCGGCTGATGGCGGGCTCGGTCCGTCGCTCGTACCGCTGAAGGCTATGACTCCAATACGTACCTGTAACAGGGTACAAGCTAAATGGTCAATTATGTGACTAAATCGACCAGGCAACCTAACACAAAGGCTTGTACGAATTCACTTCAAAGTTCGATCTATGGTTTGACTTATTCAATCCAATTATTACGATTAGGACTTAGGAGTATAAACAATAAGCATCTTGAGTAGTTACTAGGTTTATTTCCATTATTTTCTGTCTATATTTATTTATTTAAACTTCATGTACAATAGTGGTACATAGGCGGACTTAATGCTACAAGGCATTCTCCACCAGTCAACCTTTGGGTTATACATATATAAAAACATACCCATATAGCGCTTTGTGGTAGCCGTTACGAAATAATTCGACACTATGTGTCCACACTTATTCATTCTAGTAACACTTTTTGGTCGCTGAGTGTACTTAGTTTCGTCGCTACGACTAAAAATGGGGAACAGTCGACACAGTAACATTTGGTTTTAAAGTTACGTTGCTGTGTGGTAACATTGTTCTTAGTCTGCAACCACTTCTCAGAAATCATTCGTTCGTTCATTCGTTTTCGTTCTCTTTTTGTTCTGTGACTGACAAGTTAAAAAATAATAAGAAGAAAACATCAGCCATCACTGTTTATCAAGGTAAATTTTTATTCATATTTTAATTTGTTTATATTGTTCAAATCTATATGGGAAATGAATTTCATTGTGTAATTTGTTCATATAGTTTGAAATTTTCAATGCGCCACCATAAAATTGTGATTTAACCTGTGTAGTATAATTTAAACAATAGTTTGTAAAAACTATTAATAGTTTTACTAACAAGTTTTTACATTCCCAGAGCTTGGAAGCTTTTGCTGTAATATATTTAATAGTAACTATATGTTATGGAACCAAAAATGAACCACAAAATTGTTAAATAATTCAAAAACGTAATTTTATTTAGAGAAAATATTCTAGTCACAATTGGTCAGGAAGTTACTAGATTATGTCGACGTGAAACCAGAAGTAGTTACAAAGTTACCGAATTTACAAAATGGTTTATTGCTTCCAGCGATTCTCAAACGTTTGGACAGGCCTGCATATTATCAAATTATGTTTAGTATAGTACTAACTAAAGAGGGCTCGTCTCACCTTATATCGGTTGTGCCTAGTACCTACATGGGTACTGGGCAACAACAAAGACTCTGTCCTGTTTTGGCCAAGGACGAGAAAAAACAGCGACCTTGAACTATTAAGGAGAGATGAAAAAAGTGTGTCACCTTAAACATCCATATTTTGTTCGTTTGGCCATCTCATGAAATATCACCTTTTAAATAATTATTATTTTTACAGATACCACAAAAATCGTGAAAATAAAAGAAAACATCCGGCTGAAAAGTCAATTGTGGAAGAATTACAAAATTTTAATACTGATTTTGAAATGAAGGAAGATAAAGAAACTAAAAAAGATAACGATAATGTTACGAATAAAACAAAAATGAATGAATACGACTCAAATATATATTTCAATCACGCCAGTACCAGTTATAACACTATTGATGATACCGAAGCGACTGAAACTGATGCTTCAAAAATAATAGCAACGAATGAGAATTTAACAACAATACCCGAAACTGAGAGTCAAACTGGTGAAACTTTAATCAGTTTGAGGTTGATTGAATTCAATCAAATCATAACAGAGAACAGTGGGTTACAAGCAGAAAACATAATTCTCAAAGAATCTAATCTAAAGTTCCAAAATCGTAAGTGATTCCATTCGACGTACTACGCCGGTTTTTTTTGCTTGTAGGTGCGTTTTGCAAATAATATGACTAGACTAGAAAAAATAAATAAATATTAATATTTTTTCTAGTTAAAGAAGAAACCGACAGAGGCTTTAAAGCAATACAAGTACAACTGGACAAATTATATGATATTCTGAAACATAAACAATCTAATATTGAGACTGTTAGTGCTGCTGGTACTTCCGTATCAACAAAGTTTGATGAGGAACTAGCTCAGAGGAATATTGAATTTCCAATTAATTCTATAAAAAACTTAGAATTACTAGAAGATCAACTCATTGACGCGGATTTCGAAAAAGTTTTGGTATGGATATTGTTATTTTAATACTATAAAATATTTATCACGGTTATAGTGGGTATAATATTTGTTTTTATTAATATTTCAGGTCAATTTTTTTTCTAGAATATGCGGTACGAGTGGAATGTTAAAAATATCAAAGATTGGATTACAGTTAACGAGATGTTTATTCACGGACGAACTCCTTAACCAGTTAACCTGGAAAGGAATTAAAGGCTGTACTAAAGTACCCTTTATGAACTACATCAAAACAAGAAAAATGTTTTTTTTAAATTATACATTTGGCTGACAACTGTTGCTCTGCAAAGGATTCTGATGCATTTTTGCAGAACAGTGCGATAAAACATAGTGGCTAAAACATAGAATAAAACATAGAATCTTTTCGGTTCTTTACTCATTTTCAACTGCAATCATTTGATCACTTCTCGAAACAGTTTGAGAAACAGTGTCTTATTGTGACTTTTTTATTCACATTTCAGTAATATATTGTTCAGTAATAATGACGTAACATTACGACACCTCGTGTAAATATAAATTTTAAGTTATTATTCTAGTAACATGGTGACCACACCGCTACCACACATTTTTACTCGATTGTACACATGTTACAAACTAAACACCAAGTGTTTAAAAATAAGTCTACACAAATGTTTACGTTACGTGTGAACACAAAGACTACTTAAAGTTACTGAAATGTTTTCCGGTCAAATTTTGTACGAACTATTAACACACATAGAGACCAAACCCCACACAGTCACCATGTTTCGTAACAGTTACGAAACTGTTGCGACTTGTTACATCTTTAACATATCTGCGACCAAAAAGTGCTATATGGGTAGTTATAGAGTACAAAAATAATGTATAAAATACTACCTTCTTGATTACGAGAATTTATATACTTTTATTGACACAAATACATATACACAAATAAAATAAACTAATAGATATTTTAACAAATACCACCTAATAATAATTACTATGACTAGACTATTATTTGAGAGTTATTTAGTCTGACTTATGTAGTGGTTACGAACTTTTCTTTTAAAAGTAAATTTGCTTTCAGCTTTTTTAATGCCAAAAGGTAGGCGTCCGGTGTTCTATAGTACCTACACTGTGAAATTCTGAACTTTTATTTGTTTATCTGGTGTTAATTTGAGAGTCCTGATACCCAGAGCACAAGTTTAATCTTAGCTTGAGTTAGATGTTTAAAACTCTGTAACCTACAATTTATATGGCAAATCATTTCATGTAACCAAATGGTAAATGTAAAAAAATATATGTTTCAAGAAAAATAAACATTGAATAATGAGTTCAAGTAGGTAGCTATTGTTTCTGCACATTTCACAGAAAAGCATGCCAAAAAGTTATCCAAGTCAGTTCCGAAATTCTCTTACATCTTGTCCTTGAAAATAACGAACCTGGGCCATTCATCATGTTTTAAAAGAAAATTATTCTGTAATTTCGAGACGTGACTTAAGTTTTCCTTAATAATTCAACGAACTTAAGCTTGCATGTCACGGAGATACATATATTTCCATTTAATTAAAAGGATGAAAGAGAGATGTCATGTGTTAATCATTTGGTTGATTGTTATGAAAAACGTTATTTCATTTACCTACGTATGTAGGTTTTTGTTGGGCATTAAATAGATGTCAATAATCTAAACTATCATCATTATATCGATATTGATTTACCCAAATAATCAATTAATCGGATAGAACACAGATAATCACAAGGGTATGTTAATGCCACGAAAATTAATTTATCCAGGTATATTGATGCACAATACAATCTGTGTTCCGTAATACAACGGCATTTGCCCCGGGTAGCTTGCATCCTGTGACATGCAAATCTTGGTGATAGTATTAAATCGGATAGTCGGAAGTGTGCAGGCGACTCGATACTGCTAAATTGATGTAACAAGCTAGGGTACGTGGGGTGAATGGTGATACCATCCTACATACACAACTGGTCATCGCAGCTTTGTTAATTGTATTGCGAACACCTTTGTAGCGCGCTGCGATTGCGACAAACGAACTTGCGTGGACACTTTGTTACACACATTATTTTATTAGCTACACAGCTTTGTTAATTTTCTTATCTGCCGCAAATTTCTATTTAATAACTAGCTTTTGCCCGCGGCTTCGCCCGCGTGGATGTCGAAAAATATACATTATTTTTACTTCAATACAAAACTTCATCCCCCTTTTCAGACCGTTGTGGGTTGAAATTAAAAAAACACACCGATTTACGTTGTTAGTTTCCAACCATAAGACGAAATATTAGTTATTTAAAGAAAATAAAGAACTTCAATTAAAAACAAAATTTAGAATTTCAACCCTTAAGGGTTGAATAGGTCCCCCGTTTCACCCCCTTAAGGGTTGAAATTCTAAAAACACCGTTTTTGCGATTTTTCTTCGTAAATGAAGGACTTTTCAAATTCATCCCCCTTTTTAACCCTTCGGGGGTGGAATAATCAAAAACGCTGAGACATGTATAAATTAATTTTTAATCGTCAGCCTAAACATAAAATATGAAGATCCTAACTTCAAAACTGACGGACTTTCATATAAACTTCCATCCCCTATTTTACCCCTTTAGGGGTGGAATTCCCAAAAATCCTTTCTTAGTGGATATTTTCTCTTCACAAAGAACACACCCTCCAAGTTTCATGTCTCTAGGACCAGCGGTTTGGGCTGTGTGTTGATATATCACCCAGTCAGTCAATCAGTTTACCATTTTATATATATAGATAGATAGAAGATATAAGATAAGATAAAATAATTAGCAATATAACTTACTGCTACTTGAACAAAACTAAAACTACGAATGACCAACTTCAGAATCTACTTAATAAAAAAACCCGGTGTAGTGCATGTCGGACCACGCATAATGAAGGGTTCCGTAGTTGGGAAGAATTTATCCCAAGAACAAACTTAACACTGTAGTTGAAATACATGTGGACCCATACATACAACATTACATTTTTACATTCAAACTACAAATGCCACGACACAATGGACGACACGGTTGGCGCAGTAGTTAAGTGATTGACTGCTGCGCTGCGTGTCGCGGGTTCAATTCCCGCACGGAACAAATATTTGTATGAACTACAAGTAGTTGTTCCGGGTCTGGCTATTTGTGTATGTGAGTTTTAAATGTTTGTAAACGCACCCACGATACAGGAGACATTTTTGAATAAAAAAAAAAAGTTATATATATACAACATCCCGACATCAACCGTCGGGCCCGTCACATCTATAAGATGTAGACCCTCCAAAACCATTTTCTTCGTAAGATCACGGGAGCCCCCTGGTTCGTTCGAAACCAAAACCTACACGTAGACCTCAAAATCCCCACCATCGTTCAATTCATGAAGCGCATTTAAAAGCGCTTCTTCGATTCCGCAGCCACATTCTAGTTGTGCAGGCCACCAATTACACCCCCTCTCGCATCAGTAAGACCCGCCGTCCACGGCATGCACTGACCGACCCAGACGACCCCACAACACTTCTCCAGGAGAGCAGTAGGGAAACCAGTACAGCTCGCAAACATAAAACACGACCGTCATTCCGACCTCGCCGCCGAGGCCCATCGCGGAATCCCCGACTAAATAGTCCTCCCTGACCCTTGCTCGACGAATCGCCAGCCCGCGCCGTAGCTGACCCTGTAGCTTTAAATTCCCCTGATAATAATCATAACCCTGATTTTATCCAGCCACCGTCGGTCCCCTGCCGTCCTCCCTCTGACTCTGCCCTAAGCCGAGGTATGTACCCCACAGAGGGTGCCCTAAGCGCGCAGTCGTTTAGTTTATAAGTTTTACGCCCTGGCTGGAGGCTTAAAGTTTTTAAGAAAGAAAAAAAAAAGAAAAAAAGAAGGTTAAAGAGTCACGATCTCTAATGATCAACTCTGAGATGCTCTAGATAAAAAAAAACCGTCGGGCAGTTGCCCACCAAACACATCACCCGTCCTCCCTTTTCTGTGGAGGACGAGTGAACTTTACACCCTGTTCTTCATACCTCTATAACCCCTTGGTAAGGCTGGTTGTCAGACTTTCGGGCTTCTGACGATCCGTAACGATTGTCAAAGATCCAAGAATGACAGCCGGGACCAACGGCTTAACGTGCTGTTCGAGGCACGGAGGAGACTCGGCATGTAAAGATGGTCACCCATCCACGGACCAACCCCGGCAAAAGTAGCTTGACCTGATTAATCGACCCGTGCGGCTGTTATTTCTTAGCCAATCTGAGAAAAAGATACATTACAAATAATCATATTATTAAAATTAAAATATACATATACAACAAGCTACACGAAACTGACTTCTCCAAACGATTTTAAACTTTAAAATGCTGATAATTAAGTTCAAAACCGAACGAGAAAATTTGACATTTTGTGGTAACTTGATGTCTGGCCACCGTACAAGGTGAATTGGCCGATGAATATAATGGGAAATCGAAATTGAAATTCGGATTTTGTGCTAATCCGTTTGTATTTTCCCAGAACTCCATTTCATAAATATCGGAGTTTAATATAGTAGGTATATATACCTATGTATGGCTACGTGTAATTCCAAAATAATTAGAGGAAAATATTTAACTGATCTTTAAAACTTATTGACCTCCTAATGATGTACTCTATTTAAATTAATGAACCTCTAAAAACTTGTTGCGCTTCTAACGATGCACAAATTTTTAGGGTTCCGTACCTCAAAAGGAAAACCGGAACCCTTATAGGATCACTCGTGTGTCACGATCAATCAATCGGTCCGTCTGTCACAGCCAATTTGCTCCGAATGTACTGGACCGATTAAGTTGAAATTAGTACACATATATATGAACTTTCATGACCTAAACATCAATCAAAAACAATGAATTTTGAATGTCACTTTTGGAGGGTGAACTAGAAAAAATAAGAAGTTTTGTAAACTATACCGTGTGACATATCAAATGAATAGGCTTATTGTAAGGATTTCAGATATGTATTTCTGTAATTTTGAAATAAATACCTACTTTTAAAGTTATTTAAGAAAATAGTATATAATGACCTTATCTCCGAAACTGCTAAGCCTAAAATTACAAAAAATACAGAAAATAGTTTTATACTTATAGATTACCGGAAAATTTATAAGAAGATCTTAATATAACATGGTAAATTTCTTGTGCGTACAAACTTATATTTTCAGTTGGAATGTATAGGAGAACATGTATTTCAACTACAATGTTAAGTTTGTTCTTGGGATAAATTCGTCCCAACTACGGAACCCTTCGTTGTGCATGGTTCGACACGCACTTGGCTGGTTTTTAAATAAATGAGCATATTTTAAACTTTCTGGCCTTTTCTCACACTTGGTCGCAGTAACTAAGCTAGGGCGCCCCAACCAAACAGGGTAGGTTAGGCCCCTCACCCACGGCGACTTTTTGTAGCGATGCTGTCGCGCGTTTCACAACGCGTGACAGCATCGCTACTAACGCGCATTAGTCGCATTTGCAACGCGCTATACTCGTAGAAGCGATGCCAACGCGCTACTAACGCGCTACAGTATCGCGACTGTATCGATGCAAACGCGACTAATGATGCCTCAACGGAGTCCAACTGTGGCATTTTTGTTCCGTTGAATCGCGTTTGCATCGCGACAGAAGCGCGACAGTATCACGTTTGCATCGCGACTGAGAATCGTGATGTGGGTGAGGGCAAACAGCTAGCGGCCGCATCGCAGCTGTATCGACGCGAACGCGCGACAGCATCGCTACAAAAAGTCGCCGTGGGAGAGGTTAGAACTGTAATCAACCGCGCGCGAACCGAGATAGCGTAGCGACCGGTGCCGAGGTAGCGTAGCGACCGGTGCCGAAGTAGCGTAGCGACCGGTACCGAGATAGCGTAGCGAGCGGTGCCAAAGTAGCGTAGCGAGTGGTTCCACACCGCTCGCTACGCTACTTTGGCACCGCTCGCTACGCAGCGGCACGCCAGCGCTACATCCAAGTTAGTGGTACTTAGTTACTTGGCTATTTAGTATTTTTGGGACCCCAAAATAGGAATTATTTGAGGTTCACAAAAAAAGGCGCAATCATTATATTAGAGTGTTCAATAATAATTTTAGGGAAGCAAAATGGGAATTATTTGATTAAATACATGCCTTAGCTAAATAACATGTTTGTTTAACTATTATCAGAGTTTGAAAGATTTTGCACTGTTGGGGTCACGTTATAAGTACAGTTCTCATGTTTTTGAATCGCTTTTCTTTTGAATCCTCTATAGAAGTAGGAAGAACAGGGTATAAAGTTCACTTATCCTCTATAGAAAAGCGAGGATCCTCCGACCGGGTGTTGTGCTTGATGGGAAACTGCAAAAAAAAATAACACGGACGAAGTTGCGGGCAGAAGCTAGTACTTAGTTAATATACCTAAGTTTAAAATCACCTTACGGTTTTGAGCAAGCGTGGTGATCAAAGCTAGTGCCTTCGGGTGGGTCTCACTATTCCCATTACCCATTGCAATGGTTATACTGAGACTACACGATTTTTTCAAATCAGTCTCATTATACCCATTGACTTAAGAAACGAAGAATGGAAATAGTAAGACTCATGTCCTCCTTACAAATTGTCTCAGTATTCCCATTTAGAGCGATTTTAAAACGCCTGGTGAAAAATGAAAATCGACGATATCTTACAGAAAATGGCTAACAAGACGTAATTAACCTTTGTCTGAAAACAACTGTCAAAGTAGGGTGTAACTTGTGCCGGTTTTAGCATTATCGGTGCCATGGGCGAGGTTTCCATGGCGCCCTCTTTTACTCTCCAATTCACACATGTGAAAAATTAGTCTTTTTTTTAAACAATCGGTTACTTCAATAAAACAAAAAAAAAAACACTTTTTAGCCTTTGTATCGCCAAACTCTCATATAAGGACATCACTGTTCATCACATCACATAGACATCACAGTCTATGTTTTCTGCAATTTCATTTTCGATTGACAAAGTTGCCAAGTTTGTCAATCTCGATTGAGATAATGTCGATCGCATATAGGTTTTTATCAGCTTAAGCTTAGAAAAAGTCCTTTCCCCACTCGCTACCGTTACAGGTATAGTGACCAATATTCTCAATGGAAGGACGAGACGGGAAACCAGACATGAAGGAGCGCCTCTTCATGCCTGGCGCCCTTGGGCGGTCGCCCAACCTCGCCCTATCCTAACGCCACTACTAGGTGTAACAAAGAGTACGAAAAAAAACGCATCGAAAACGTTTTTATTACAGTATCAGTATTAGAATCAGAATAATGAGACCCACCCGTGCCTTCTCTGTATGAGAAGAGGGCTTCGCTCTGTAGTGGGACTATAATACGCTGGTATTTTTATTATTATAGGACCTTTGTGTGTTCCTTTTTGTCACTATCATCATCATTATTATTATTGAGAGGGGCTTGTGGCACAATAGGCTCGCCCCCTATTACATGGGACTTAAACATAACTGTCGAAATGTGTGTGTACTAATTATAGGTACACCTCTGCCTAACCTTCGGGGATTACAAGCATGTGTGTATAATATAACTTGATAAAGGTGAACAATTGGGGGTGGGTTGCACAAATTGCTTATTTTTTTTTATTTACTTTTTTAGGATTGGAAATCATCATATGATCCCGCTCTCGATGGAGCGGAAGGGACTGTCAGACTCTTACTGACTAAAACCCATCCGTGTTCCTTCCTTGGCTCTTTATGTTCCGGGGCAGCGGTACCCCTTTCGGACAATCCCGCTGACCCGGCAGGCTTGGGCCCTAATGTGCCCCCTCGTCGTTGCTGACATCTCTTTGAGGCGCGCGTGGAACACGTATGCGCCGTCCGGCACGGGCCTGGTCCTGATCGGACGGTGAACTACCCATTACTCACCGCCCGCAGGCCCGCGCCTACGGTGGCCGGGAGTCGTCACGCGGCTCCCGACACCCGGAGCGTCTACCGCGGCGGCTGGGACGAAAGGCTCTCTCCCTCTCCCATCCCGCCTCCTCCTTCGTTAGCATGACTGCTTCGCAGAAGGAGATGACTGGCTCCCATTCCCTCTCACCCCGAACCATGGCTTGAACCAGGGCCGGGCGCGAGAGATCGCCACCGCTGCCGATCGCCTCTACGAGGACACGGCGGTGCTCCGGCTAAGCACGGCACACCCCCACCGTATGCTCCACCGTGTCCTCGGGGCGATCATCGCAGTGGTGACACCCGGGCGTTTCCTCCCGCTGCACCAAGTGCTACGTTATTGTTTTCGTCAAAGTTATCTTTAATACTAACACTAGCTTCTGCCCGCGACTTCGTCCGCGTGAAATTTCTTGTTCCCCCGACCCACCCCGTCGCATTGCATTGCTGCCTGCGCTTTTACTTCGTTTTCACATAGCCTAACAGACATTTTTTTTTGTTCGGCTACTTATTGGCCTAGTGTGATGCTGTATAGCCTATAGGGTTCTCTGCCTTTTCGCCGAAAATTGTTTGTCAGATTTTCACTTGCCAACTAACGTTTCGCAGAATTTTATTTCGCCGAATAATCATTTGCCAACGTATCATATAATTTTGTTTTATTTCTCAACCTCACAGTTACCAACTGTACGTTTGGTCTGCTTATCAAATTGACACTTTTTAAAATGCCAACTTTCAAGTAGCAGAATGTTTTAGTTTGTTCCTTTTACAAAAGCAATTCGCTTCTGGCACATCGCCGGCTGCTGCCGCGGCACGCTCGCTTCGTTCGCTCGGTTCGCGCGTTGTTTGTCATACTCTAACCTCACCTAACCTATCGTAATATTGCTTTGCAATATTACGATGTATATTGCTTTGTAATTTTGCATTGCTGCCAATTTAAAGGTTTAACGTTATTTTTGAGATTCTTAAATAAAAAATGTATGTAAAAATTACACTGACAAAACGTCATTCGTCTAATAGTTGTGTGGCCTAGTGAAATGTTTGACAAATGATAAATGTCCCAACCGTTTTGTGTCATTATAATAATCAGCTTAACAATAATTCTACCAAATGAAACGTTGTCATACAAAAATTTGCTAATCGTTAGTTGTCAAAGTGAAACATCGGCGAAACGTTGCGCGTTGGTTGGCAAGTGATAATCTGCCAAACAATTTTCGGCGAAAAGGCAGGATATAGCCTTCCTCGATAAATGGCCTATCCAACATTTTCTTTTTTCAATTAAAACCAACTCCTGAGATTAGCGTGTTCAACCAATCAAACAAACAAACTCTTCAGCTGTATAATATTAGTATAGATTAACAATGACCATAGAGGAGGAGCTCGTAGCT
Organism: Dryobota labecula; assembly: GCA_947523025.1. NCBI lineage: Eukaryota > Metazoa > Arthropoda > Insecta > Lepidoptera > Noctuidae > Dryobota > Dryobota labecula. The sequence goes on along the minus strand of OX383293.1, from coordinate 15,710,518 downwards.
AAGTAATACCAGCTGGCCGGGGCGATGTATCAGGTTAAGCTACGCTTGCTGGGGTTGGTCCGTAGATGGGTCCTTTACATACCGAGAATCCTCCGTGCCTCGGAAAGCACGTTGGTGCCGGCTGTCTTTCGTGAATCTTTGACAGTCGTTACGGGTCGTCAGAAGCCCGAAAGTCTGACAACCAGTCTGACCAAGGGGTATAGTATTACCCAGTTACTGGGTTGTGCAGGTCAGATAGGCAGCTAAATGAAAAATACTGGTATTCAGCTGCATTCGGTTAGAGTGGAACCTGACCTCAACATAATTGGGAAAAGGCTAGGCAGATGATGATAATGCAATACACTATGGCGAATTTTGTGAGTTTGTGTATCATCATCTTCCTGCCCTTATCCCATGTTACTTGGGGTCGGCGCAACACCTTTTCTTTTTCCATTCTCCCCTGTCAACCGTCACTCTATCATTCACTCCCTTCTCTTTCATATCATTCTTCACACAATCCATCCATCTTTTTTTGGCCTTCCTCTCCCTCTCCATCCATCCACATTTATATTCATCACTCTCCTCGTCGTGTTGTGTGGTGCCGGACGTAAAGAATAGCACCATCCCATTTCCTCCCGTGGGTGTCGTAAAAGGCGACTAAGGGACTTACTAGAGAATAGGCAGCAGCGGTCTCTATGCATTTTTAACACCATACTGCGATCGCCAACCCGCCTGCCAAGCGTGGCGATTATGGCAAACCCCTCTAATAGGGGGAGGCTTATGTCCAGCAGTGGACGTCTTTCGGCTGAAATGATGATGATGATGACTCTCCTCGTCACATGCCCATACCATGCCAAACGACTTCCTTTTGTATGTGGCGGGTAATCTCCGGAACTACAGCTCCTATTAAAAAAAATATTTCACCAGTTGAAAGGTACATTATTCCAGATGGACATGGGCTACATATTAGGTTTAAAAAAAAATTGCAATCGTGTGAAGCCGGGGCGAATCACTAGTAATTTATTATTCACTAGCTGCTGCCCGCGGCTTCGCCCGCGTAGCTTGTATTTTATTGAAGTGAAAACTTCTTTAGGCGCGTTGAGCACTTCTTGGATGAAAAAAAAAATCATGGAACTCGCGTCATCGTCACCGAACGCTTTCCATGAGCTATATGTATACTGCGTATATATGTGTACTTTTTAGGTTAAAAAAAAAGTTTTCACTTCTATCGGCAGTCCCCAAAGACAACCCCGTTTTTTTTTTTTTTTTTTTATAAAAAGCCACGCGGCTAATGCTGCGGGAAGCAGCTATTCTAAAATAAAATTACGCCTACGTTATTCCATATAACATCAGCTATCTGCCAGTGAAAGTCCCGTCAAAATCGATCTAGCCGCAAGCCGTTTCGAAGATTAACCGGAACAAACAGACGGACAGACAGAGAGCAAAAATTTTAAAAGTATTTTTTTTTTTGTGTGTGTTAAAAGCTGCTTTTTTACAATAAAAACAGAAAAAAAAATCGGCCATAGCTCAACATCTTTTGGAATCAGGATCGAACCTGAATTGAGTTACATAACCCTCAGGTCATCTCAACAGAACGCCACTATATTCCTAGACTGGTTAGAGAAGCTATTGAGATTACCAAATATAGGGACTTCAACCGGGATGATGGGTTTCAACTGTCGAGAACCTGGAATCCAGTGGTTCAGCTGTGTAAAAACCGAAGAAGTGCCGAAAAAAGTTCGCGAGCGGACACAGTGAGTTTCGTGTGTCGGGAACAGAATCGAGTTGCGAGTGACAGTGGTAGCGGTACTGAGTGCAAAAAACGAACAAATAAGAGGGTAGACGGTTTTGTCTGCTCATAAACACCCACCTGCAATGACTTCAGTTTATCCGTGATCATGGTGCTTGCAACAGCGCCGAAATATCGGGAACTCATAACAAATAATAAACATGGTAAATATCCCGTTTGTGATAATAATAATATTAATGACCATGACAGTTTAAAAACTTATATTACAAACAGACACTTCAATTTTATTTATTTGTATGTATGTATGCATGTAGGATAGATAAAAAATCATGCACGGTCTAAAGTTTAGTTACAGTATAGGAATTTTCTTCCAAATAAATAACTTTTTAGTTGTTACATATCGAGAACTCGATGCGAAGTTTCTAGGAAGAGTTAACTCTAACTTAGGAACTACACGTGTGGGTACTCATAGCAAACATAACTTTTCAGTTTTCGTTAAACTGAAAAGTAATGTCAGCTAGACTCTATATGTTGCTCCTAGGAGCACCGATTTATTTATTTAATTTATTTATAGTTCACTAGCTTTTGCCCGCGGCTTCGCCCGCGTGGATGTCGGTTATCGCATAAAAAACTACCCTATGTCCTTCTCCATATCCCAGACAATCTCAAATTTCTAACTTAATATCTATTAATTTTAATGTGATTCACTACGTGAATAGAAACCGAAACAAATGATTTAATATAATAAAAGTACTTATGATCTGAACGTCTAATGAGTCTTTACCTAAAGATAACAAACACAAAATCAAAATTGGAAATTTCACTCAAATTCTTAAGGCAATCAATTGTACCAAATTTCAACACGAAATAAAAATGCGACACAAATAATAATTTTAAAATAATTCACGTAAGTACCAACAATGTGAAAACAAAACGAAATCCTCCGAAATGTCGCACAATACACCGTTTGTGCTGAGAAAACACTCGAAATCTAATGAACACCATTGGTGCATAACTTTTCTCAGGGTCGGTCACGTTCGCAATTGGACGAAATATTTGACATTTATTTTTTACTTGCAACACGATCTGGCTGTAGAATTCGATTAATCGACTAATACTTGACCGGTATTAATACATTTTAGCGGGAACACCACTAAACGAACGAAAAAAAAAAAAGAAAACAGAATACGTCTGTACTCTGTGGTCGTGTGGCGGTGTGGCGCGATGTAAATATTCATCAAGGTTATACGTGCGTAAAGTAATGGATTCAATGAGAAAACGGTTTAATCATAGAAGAATCTTATACAGAATTACTGAGAAATAAGTGTAGATTTCGTATTGAGTGTTAGTTTATCGAAAAGTGATAAATATGTCAGTGAAAAAGTAACGAAAGTTTTGGAATGCACAAATTTTGATCATAAGGCCGCCGTGTTTAGTAATGTTTTTATGATAAATATTCTTGTATACTGTTTGAAATACACGTAAGTAGCTAGCTTATTTATCTACGAACATAATTTGGCTAATAGCTACTTATATTATAGCGTATTGTTATCGTTATCGTATTTCCAAAAAATTCGGCAAACAAATACCTACAAAAAGACAATAAAATGGATATAGTATGTTATCCTTAAGAGATAGACATATGCCATCGCGGACTTTTTTGAAGACCTTTATAAGATACACAATTCCACCATACATTATTTTGTTATATCTCAAAGGGTTTAGACAGTGTTTTCGTTGAAAGCTCCCAGAGGGCTTATTTTTTTCCGACACCTCCAACAAATATCGTTTATTTATACAAAAATTTATACAAAAACTTAACAAATTATATACTAAAACCTTCCTCGAGAACCAAGCTATCCATTGGTGAAAACAACATGAGAATCGGTGCAGTAGTTTTTGAGTTTATCGCGAACAGACAGACAGACAGACAGACGCGGCGGAGGACTTTGTTTTATAATATGTAGTGATTAAAACGGTACAACATTAATTACATTAATTAACATAGAAACATAAAAAATATTATTATTGACAATTTTTATATATAATTTAATTAAAACTAATATGGAACATTAAACTCCCTTGCATTGCATGAGAGGAAATCACAGAACACCAGACATATACGCATAATTTTACTCCATTAATCTGCAAACACATCACATTCAGGGTTGGCAGTCAGAAGGGCATTTAGCATCTTTGGAGTACGACACACTGGGGATTCAGCTCTGGCGACAGTTATGGCGGTTGCGCTATTATCTATTCCGAGTCCTAGAGACATAACTGAAATTGAATAACAGCAATTTATTTGAATTAATAAATAATAATAATAAAGTTTATTCATCAAAAGTAAAATTACAAAGAGATATATTCGGTGAGCCACAAACTAAGCGTTGCTTGTATCTTGTGGCTCTAATTATACAGTTTTATTACAATCTAAGTAGTACCGTTAGCGCCACTTATATTGACATCAAGATTCCTATCTGACTTCAATTTTATTTATCCATACTAATATTATAAATGTGAAAGTAACTCTGTCTGTCTGTCTATCTGTCTATCTGTCTGTCTGTCTGTCTGTCTGTCTGTATGTTACGTTTTCACGCCTAAACCGCTGAACCGATCGTCATGAAATTTGGCAGAGATATAGCCTGGGATATGGAGATGCACATAGGCTACTTTTTTACGCGATAACTGACATCCACGCGGGCGGAGCCGCGGGCAAAAGCTAGTTTGTACATAATTTTCCATTTTTGAAAGGAAAATTCTTTTGTCATTTCAGGTTAGGAATAAATAGGTAGATACCTAAGGTATCTGAAGGAACCTCATGGTCTCCACCTACGCACTACTTACGTTCTTTTGTGTGACGTGTCACTCTTTCACTGCACTATAGGGCCGTTTACGTCCTATATCAATACTATGAAAATCAGGACGCAAACAAAAGCATTAGATGTTAAGTCTAAGAGTGAGATGCAACAAGTCCCTATTACGATAACCAGTGCCTTATCAGCCGTCAAATACCCAGTTCAGCGAAACACGGATTGCACCAAAAGTCTCTAATTCAGATAATTTATGTAAACAAAGTAATGCCAAGAAACGTCACTGTCAAAATGACAGGACAGTGGTGCAAAACATTTTATCCTTACATTTTTTGTAAATAATCATCGATAAAATTAAAGTGAATTAATTATAAGAACTATGCAAACAAAATACCGTTGCCAAACCATGTTTTTTGTAGTGTGTTGGAGACACGGCCTATGATCGTCATAATCAGCCCTTTTAAGTCCACTGCTAGACGTAGGCCTCCCAAAATCAATTTCCACTCAAATCAGTTTACAGCCTTTTTCATCCAAAATGTGGCTAGATATGCTACATACTCGTACAATATGAATCTATGAATGAGAGTTTTAATACATATTAGTGTTGTTGAAGATGTAAAAAATGTTTGGATCTCCTGCATTGTTACCAGTATCATAAAATATTTTATACCAGAAAATCTCCTTTTTTTAATAACTTTGTTTGAAACCGAAAATTTATAAAAATAATTACGGTATGATTATTTTTTAGTTGTTATTTCTTAAAATCAGTAAGTACTTAAAAGAAAATAGAACCTCATTTTTCGCCATGTTATGTGAATTACCATTACGAAGATATTTTTTTGCTATGTTATACCCTTTGTTTACATAAATTATCTGAATTTGAGACTTTGGGTATATAGCACACATTAATCGATTACATTAACCGCTCAACTTCGGGCGGTTTTAAGGGTTATAGCTACAATTTTAATCTCAAGTTAAAATTAATTAATTAATACTATTATCTAACCATTATGAATTTTATTTTAATTCAACATAAATGTATTTTTATTAAAGTAATAATGCATGTATTGTAATAATTGCAATACATGCATTATTACTTTAATATGCATGTATTTGACGGCACGGTTGGCGCAGTGGTTAAGCGAATGACTGCTGCGCTGCGTGTCGCGGGTTCAATTCCCGCACGGAACAAATATTTGTATGACCTGCAATTAGTTGTTCCGGGTCTGGCTGTTTGTGTATGTGAGTTTAAATGTTTGTAAACGCACCCACGATACAGGAGAAATTCCTAGTGTGGGGCAACGTTTAAAAAAAAAAAAAAAAAAAAAAAAAAAAAAAAAAAAAAAAAAAAAATTGTAAGGAGGATCAATAAAAGCTTTTATAAAAAAAAAATACCCCCCGCGGTGCTACCCGCGAACACTAAATTCTTTCGGGATAAAAAGTACTTAGCCTATGTGTAAATTCAGCGTGTCAGCTACGTCCATACCAAATTTTATCTAAATTGGTCTAGCCGTTTGAGCGTGAAGAAGAGACAAACATACGCACACACTCACCAACTTTCGCCTTTATAATATTAGTGTGATTAGTGTGATTACTTGCAATTTGTGTCATAATTTTTTTGGAGTGTGGCATTGAATTCCTTTTCAATGTTGACCCATGCTTGTTTTTAGGGGTCCAGTCACCAAAGAACCCTTATAGTTTCGCCATGTCCGTCTGTCTGTCTGTCTGTTCGTGGTTTAGCTCAGAGACCCTTAGTACTAGAAAACTGTAATTTGGCATGTGTATTAGGGTGTCCCTTATATGACATTTTTTTTAAATTTATTTTTTTATCCATACGCATAGCCTCAATTTTTTTTATAAATGCTAAAATATACTCAAATATGAAATTTCAGCTTTCTAGCATGATCGCAACCCGTGCCGACTGAGCTTCAAAGTTTATTTAAAATCGTGTTTTGTCCTATTATTCTGATCTGCTATAAAACTAATATAAATGCAACAAATTTGGTGAGTATGAGGTAAAATAAAATAAGGTAAACATTAATCTTTATTTCACAACATAAAATTATAACAATCAGCCAGGGTAACTTCTCTTTAGTGTAGTTTTTTAACAGTCCAGATACAAATTTCTATGTTCCTGGGCACAGCGCAAAAAGCATTGTTTTTGCTCTTCTTCTGCCGTGTTAAGTAAGGTTTTGAGTTAGGAATGCATTAGACTGTTTTTAGGACGAATTTATAAACATGATGACGACAACCGAAAACCAAAAATTCACTCTCTAATGTCTGCTCCAAAACAGCACAAGCTCCATTAAAATGACCAGTATTTTAAGCTTTTGTATCGCAGCACATTATTTGAACTTAATTATTAAGGTTCCAGTCAAAGAGCAGATGAGACGGCTTTAGGTTGATGTTATCCAGAAGAACTCTCTAGTTTTGGCACTGCAAGAAGCTGTTCTCTATCGTCAAATGAAGCAATAATGGGGCAAACGTTCTTCTTTTGAACTTCGTACATCCAATCCGGGTAATAGTTTTCCATCCCAATGGACTGTGACTACGTCAGGTACCTTGTTTTGAAAGTCAGTTTTATTGCTTCTGCCCTTGTTATTCTCGTCTGAGTACAAATTCGCTGAATCGAGGATTTGTCAATAGCGAAATCGTCGCTACTCAGACCAAGCGCTTCTACGAGACAGCATGCAGAAAGTAAATGGAGTCTCTATGCTTAACTGACATCGATCTAAAATTGCGACAAGTTTAGGCGTTATAATATCCTTTCTACCTCTTTTTTAACTTTTTTTAGGGCAGGGAACGTCTGGCAACCTGAGTTCAGTATTCAAAATCTATTCTTCGTCCGAATCTTCTGGACATTCAAGATATTTGAGCTAGAAGTAGATGCAACAGCCAAAAACTCTCTTTGTCTCACATTCCTTTCCTCCTCTTCTAATCGTCTTTGCATTACTCTTTCTTCTTTCGCCGCCAATTTTTTGTCCACACCACCTAAGTATTCCGGTCGACCTGGCTCTCTGTGTTTCCTTAAAAATACTTTGTCTTCCTCTATTTTCATTCTCTCAAAAGCATCAGCATGTGCAATATCAAATAAGTTATCAAGGTTAGTTTTAAAATTATTTTCACGGTTCTTGAACGTGTCCCTGAGTTTTCTTACAATTTTTTGCAGTAAGAACATTTTGTTTATCACTCCGTAATTCCATCGACATCTTTATACAATTAACAATGGCGCATTAATAGTTAAAAATCGCGAATGAAATGACAAATTAAACACGTAGTTACAGTGCGCAGCGCATTACCCGCGCAACTTATATGGAGAAGTTTAAATCGCAAGTCGGCACGGGTTATCGTTTATAAAACGGGCTAATATTTTTTCCTAAACAATATTGGGTTATTACGAAAGTTTTAAGAAGGTATGCGTAAAAATATATAGAACTTAAAATTTAAGGGACACCCTAATGTGTATGCATATTAATCACACCGACAAAGTGGTAAAATATATTTATATATATTTCTTTAGAATACCAACCTCCCATACCTACATGTAAAGTAGGGATGTTTTTTCTTTCTCGTCTATGCCATTGTTGGATAGGCCATTCAAAAATATTGCTGGTTTGTGCCCATGTTTAGATTCAGGATTCCGTTTGCGTAATATTAAGCTTGAAAATGCAAATTTTTGTTAGAGTCAAGTGCCATTTAGCTAGCAGGGAGGGGGGGTCCTCCCTGCCAGCTAAATGGTTGTAGGTACTTGGATATGTGAAATATTCACAGCAGTTATATATCCATACTAATATTATATTAACTCTGTCTGTCTGTCTGTGTGTTACCTTTTCACGCCTAAACCGCTGCACCGATCGTCATAAAATTTGGCAGAGATATAGCCTGGGATATGGAGACGGACATAGGCTACTTTTTTAAGCGATAACCGACATCTACGCGGGCTTAAGCTAGTACGTTATATATGTATACTACAGCTGTGAATATTTAAAAGGAAAGTTAAAAGGAAAACTATAACAGCTAAGTAGGCTTTACAAGTTACCTAGTAATGGCGGACCAACTTAAGTTTGCAGTTGAAAAACATGTTGTTCATCTACAATCCTGTACTGAATATAGTGTCTGGGTCACAGAAATTCATATTATGTACCAAACAACTTAATCGGTCCAGTAGATTTGGAACAAATCGGCTGAAACAGACGGACAGAGAGACTGACACACGAGTGATAGTGGTACGGAACCATAAAAATATCATTTACGTTATTTTAACAAGAGTAGTATTTTAAAATTGCTGAAAAAAGTACTAGGAATTAAAAATAACAAATGATTTCTAAAAACGCTGATGGTGTTTCAAATATTAAGTGGAATGAATAAGCTCTTGTTTATCGGAAACGATTAATTTAATCCGAGATTCCGAGAAGTTCAATGATTAATGGACAGAAAATTAATGTAAAGTTTAATGGTGAGGTACCTAAGTTAAACAAATAATATCTACTCACCATACGAACTCCATTCGAAATAAGATTAGACCAAAAAACCTTTTTACAGTCCGTTCAACCGATTTTGACTTGTATTCCGTAGGCATAATGATGGCATTAAAAGCAAAAAAGTGGTTACAATACCAACAGTTTACTGCAACTGCCATTTGTCATGCCACCAACGCAATAGTATTCAAAATCGGTTGAACGGACTGTAAAAAATGTTTATTTAAGAGAGCATTATACGGGTCCACTAACGCCACTCCTTTAAAAAAATATCGTCGCATTAGTAGTGAAGAGAGCTAAGCCACACTTTTGACCGAATTGAGTTATGAACACCACCATACTCGTCGTTAGACGGAGACTCTAGTGGTGAAGAGATCTAAGTTATAGCTCAACTAGAGGTTTGGTTTTTCATTCAGGCGTGAAAGGAGTTAAATGAAACTCGGAACAAAAAATCAAGTGGTGAATTTTTGATTTATCTTTATCTTGGAACCACTTTAGTGTGGCATAGCTCGCTTCACGACTAAGGTGACGATATTATCTCGTGACTGAGAAGGAATTATGATAAACGGCTCAATAAGATACCTCGGTAAGTGTGTCTAGAATTTTCTAATACCTTTTATAAAGTTTCATATTGAGACACGAAGCAACAAAATACGATATAGAGGAATGTGGCCGCTTTTATTTACTTTTACAATGTTTGTAAATATGTGAGCACCATGTATCTAACGCATAATTAATTTGTCTGTCATTGCTTCACTTTTCATTATTTTTACCTATTGTGGTATAGTAATTTTATTCTAGGTAAGTGCATTGTCTTCACATATAATTAATGTATACAAATATTGTTAACATTTTAAAAGAGTAAGTATCGAGTTTCTTGCCCATTCTTCTCCATACGTAACTACCTTTTGGAAGGGGCAACTAGAATCAATTTATTATTTTTGTAAAGACGTTCAAAAGTGCCTTTTATGTGCCTATTTGAAATTAATGATTTGACTTTGACTTTGAGTCATGTTGAATATTATTTATTAAATACATCTTACAGGGTTTTTTTTTTTTTTTTTTAATTTAGGAAATCCTTAAAGTTTCGTCATGAGCTATGTGAAAGCGTCATGATTCATATTAAATATTATTTAATAAAAACAATTTTTTAAGGATTTTTTTTTTTTTTGTTAATTTATTACATAAACAAAATTGTTTTCTTAGAATATCATGCGAAACTTTAATTATTTTTCTGAGGATATTCTCTATATTTCTCGATTTTATTTTACTAAGAATGTAACTTATTAGAAACTTTTCCTTTGTTACAGATAAACTACGTGGAAAACTTCACTGCAAACGTACGGAATAAATAATACCTACAGCTCACATTCAAACACACTCGCTAAACACTATCAACTAGATTTCGTTAGCTTAACAAAACCATACTGAAGCACACAAAACTACTTTTCATTCAAACTATGCGGAAACAGGCAAACAAACGCCGACTTCAACTTTAAGCACGGACGTTACGTCACAGGAGGGAAACTCCGACACGTAAGCCTACACATACAGCTGAAGCCACACTGTTTTACATCAACACCACAACCACACAAACACACACAGCTAACTGTAGGAACTTATTCGTACACTGATTTCATTTCCCTGTGAGAGTTAAACGAGAGCTCTTTAGTGGGCATGCTCGCCTAGTACCCGGTGTAACGAAGAGGTGGCACAATTGCGCCAAGTGCCACTCATATCGGTTACGTTGAACGCAACCCACACAAACACACTGCTTAATGCATGACACTTGAATGAGTACTTCGCAAATTCACAGGGTAATTAGCCGGCATACCAAAATTAATAAGCCCGCCGCCAACGTAAATCGGTGCTGATTGGTTGCAAACGCTGAAGAGGGACGGATGAATCTAACTACCAAGGGTAAGTTAGGACACTGTTTACTATAATTTAAGAAACTTTGCGAATGTGTTTATGTCACAGAATACTTACATAGTTATTTATTTATTTATTTATCACATGGGAAACCGATTTACATAAATACAATAAATATACTGGCATAAGAAACATGAAGCCAATTATAGGTTTTCACAGCTAGCTATAGTGTAATACAATATGAGATCTTATACACATCAAGTTATCAAGAAAAGAAGCACACCAATCGTTAAATCGGTACCGCCAAACGTAAGGAATAAACTACAATAAAATTAATAAAAAACAAGAACTAGAACCAATATTGATACTATGAATCAATTTTGAAGAATTCAAGGTTCAGCCTATTGCGAACGCTTGAGCCGTACGTGCTAATGTGGTATTTTGCTTTACAAAACCACATCATCTTGTCTTTATATGTACAGCACATCAAGGCTACACGAAACTGTCAAACTCCAAACGATTTTAAACTTTAATAACTTTTTTTAAAGATAAATCTTCTTTAGGCGCGTTGAGCACTTTTTGGGTGAACAAAAAACAATGAAACCCACGGCATCGTCACCGAACGCTTTCTATGAGCTTATAATATGTATACTGTGTATATATGTATGTGTACCTTTTGGGTGAACAAAAATCATGGAACTCGCGTCATCGTCACCGAACGCTTTCCATGAGCATGTATAAAAGAACAGTTATTCCAAAGTTTTGTGTTTTCACTTCTGTCGACCAATTTTTTTTAATTTTTTATAGTGATTAAGTTCAAAATCGAACGAGAAAATTTTACAGTTTGTGGTAACATTTTATGCTGGCCACCGTACATATACGTTCCCTATAGTTTCTTTTCGGTTGGTATCGTAATCGTAATAAGGAAAAAGAGAATGCCACGGGGTCGTACCAACTTGCGGGGGAGTGTGTCACAACTAAATCTAGTTCAGAAAATTACTCCTATTTTTTTAATCGGAATTACGTTCCACTTATATGTCACTGCCATTCACTTCATTTCTGAATGTTGCTATAACATAATGACTAACTAATAAACTAACTAACTAATTAATTAACTAACTGTTAACTTAATATTAAAATTGTCCTTAAAATTACTGTTTTCACTTGAGTTAGGGTAATTTTCACTCATATTACTTGTTTTATTTCTGTTTCGACACACTTTTGTGACACACACAGCCACGAGTGATAGGATTTAGAACTTAAATTTACAATCTGACGTTTCATTTCACGCTGTTTTACATAACCTCTAAGCGTTGACCCGTTGCGTTGATAAAAACATCGTTCAGCTGTTTTTCACCTAACGGATCTGTTTTGTAAAACGGCCGATTCGACAATCCATCTGCGACATGATCACCATATCCATACTCTATCTAAACATATAATTTTATAAATGCGAAAGTAAGTCTGTCTGTCTGTTAACTTTTTTTTTCCTTAACGGCTGAACGGATTTTGACGTAATTTGGCACTTAGGTAGACCATGATCTGGGTTATAGTACGATCCCGTGAAATGAGTTCCTCTGTGGTTGAGGATTCCGGGCGAAGCTCGCTTCCATCTTCGGCCTTACCATCAGGTGAGATTAAGGGCAAGAGCTAGCCCGTTGTGGATAAAAAAAAAAGTGTGGTTGGGTCGGGTAAATAAATAAATTCACCAATTTATAATGTAATATTTGTAAAAGAATAGATTTTTCAGAACATCGATTTTATTCGGTCAAAACCGGCCTAAAGCGACGACAACACTACCGCAACGAACTCGAAAGACATGACATTAGACATTACACATTCTATTTTTTTAAGGTTCTGTCTCCAGACATTACACATGACATGACATTAGACATTACACATTCTATTTTTTTAAGGTTCTGGCTCCAGACATTACACATGACATGACATTAGACATGACATTGTATTAACGTCGTGTCGGAATATTAATCAACTATTAATATTCGTGTTTATTGTATGTAATTATATTATTTATTTATTTATTTTTTGTTTGTTTAAGTCCCGTACTAATCCAACAAGATCTAACTGTGTATGTGGCGATCTATTGTGTTCAACTGTATCAATCGAAGAATCCTAACAATTTTTATTTATTCTCTCATGCACACTTGTTTTTCTAGCTCACTTTAGACATTGGCAGAATAGTCGACATCGGCTTTGCTTCCCATTTATTAAAAATAAAATAGAATAGATTACTATACGTATAAACATATGAGTGTATTTTACCAATATAAAGTGAAACTTGGTGCTTACGAATTTCTTATGAATGATACTCATTGTGTATGGATAACATAGTAATAAATTAGGAATAAAAATTTGATTTTGGATTTCCTACGTAGACGTTCATACATAGTTTTTGCGGCATGTAGAATGAGAAACATCAAATCCGACATCTTAGATTGTCGCTATTTTAGACTTTTATAGAAAAAGACACGCGGCCGCGAAGCCGCGGATAACAGCTAGTTATATTTAGCTTTAAACATAAACTGTGGAAATACGTCAGAAACTAAGCATATGAGATGGATACCCGAGCAATCGGCACAAATCGCTAATTCGTGTTACTGCATTAATCTGTTTTAAATAATCGCACCAAAGCCGCAGGATATTTAGACAATGGTGCCGATTCTCTTGTCACAAAATTCACTAAACTAGATTATAAATTACCAAAATTTTGTTTATTTCTGTCAAACGACGATTTCCCATTCTGAAATTGACTAAAGCGACAAAACTTAACTATAATTTAGTTTGACAGCACAATGATTAAGATTGCACTGAGATATTAATTTAGTGAAAATGGCAATTTTGCTATTCTGAATTTGACGTTTTTCACCTAAAATTTAGATTTTCTAACTAAATCTGTTTTTCGTTGTCATCAACTAAAATTCACAACAATACTCGTAGGTAACGCCTAGAGTTCAGGTGCAAAAACAGTACTGTATCTTTTTTTTTTTTTTTCCTTTTGTTTATATCCCGAAAATGGTGTTTCCTCGCGTAAAAATAATGTAAAAACTCATAAACCCCTAAAACTCATTTTTTTTTTCTTCATATTTTCATAAAAAAAGTGAAAAATTCCATATAAAACACGTCGAGGCTGAGACCCTGCGCGCCTCCGGCTCTAAAAAAATTCATGGGGTAGGACAAACACAGAAAGAAGTGGTGAAGCCAAAAGAAAAAAATATATACCACGTGAAGTCGCGATTGTCAAATTCGATTTTAGTTGTGTCAACAACAATAGTTTACGACATGGTTGGCGCAGTGGTTAAGCGATATTTGTATGACCTACAAGTAGTTGTTCCGGGTTTGGCTGTTTGTGTATGTGAGTTAAAATGTTTGTAAACGCACCCACGATACAGCAGAAATTCCTAGTGTGGGCAGTTTAAAAAAAAAAACGTTATTTTTAAATTTAGAGATTTTTGTTTTCAGAATAGCTTTAAGATTCTCATAACCAAAAGTAAGGAATTTTAGTAATAGTTTAGTTAGTTTAAGTTCGGTGTACAAGAGAATCGGCACCAATGTCCTCTCAACTAAAATTCCCACTCAGTTCGATTTGTATAACTTCTCCCAATGTAAGTTCCAATACTATCATCTAATAAGTGGACTGTGGAAACTTTAGAGCAAGTCCTAAGTTTTTAAGAAAATTAAATTTCTTGTGTTCAGGAATTGCAATTTGTAAAAAGCACTGTGTGCGTTACCCCAGCAAAATAGTGTCGAAAATAGTCATTTAAATGTTATAGATAACTAGTTGCCCAGCTTCTGTATTTGTTGCACTCATAGTTTTTTAGCTATTTCACAAAAACATTTCCTGCTGGGGCATTTTCTACCGCAGCTAGACATTTCTTTTTTAATGAGAATATTGAAATAATTATTAGCTAAATAGTAAATGATATGAAAGTATCTATCACAGCCACTGCTTGCCAAAGAGCAATAAAATTACTTCAATGGCATTATTAAAATAGTATTTACTTCATGTTAAGTAGGTTCCCAGAAAATTTGTAAATTATTGGTTCCGAGAAAATGACAAAAAGCTGGCGGGAATGCATGCTTATTTATTCATTCATTCAGTTGCATACTTACATTTCTATACAAATAAGTTGACGCAAACATAAACTCATACTCATTAGAGTTTTACCGTGCACCAAAATCATCAACCACATAATTTAGAGAATTAAAAACATACTTAAGCTCTTAATTTTATTAAAATGAAACAACAACAAAAATAACAACGAGGATATTTAGCGAAATATTTATCTATAAATAAACAAACGAGCGAACATCGATGACCGAACCATGACCGTCCTTAAAACATAAAGCGTGGAGGAATGTGACTTAAGGTCGTGGCACATTATACCGGCTACGGCTAGCCGCCAGCGCGCTAACTACGCGTCATCCGCGAGGTGCAAGCTCGCAGTCCGCGTGCTAGCCGCGAGGTGCCAGCTTGCTGTCACCGCGAACACAATTGTTATATGGCATTTATGATTGAACACGACTAGAACATGCACGTTTTCGTAATGTCTCGGTTTACATTGACTTGTTTACATTGCAACTCGGAGTCGGCGCGCAGTACCTAGCCTTTATTTTATTGTAGTCTGTGGTGCGCAGTAAGCACGCGGTTGACGCGCTGTAAGCACACGGTCCGCTCACATGCAGCACATCGGCTGCGAGTCGAGTTGTATAAGTGCGTCCAGACCTGGCTAATGCGCCGCTCGCGAGCCGCTTGCGAACTTCCCGCGTGCATTTCATGTTCGTACGCAGCCCCTGCGCCCGCCGTCCGCGCACCGCTCGCGCGCAAGCTACGCGCCGTACTCGAGCGGCGCAGGAGGTGTGCGAAGCAAATTCACAACTGAGGCTCATAGTTCACGTATATGTGCGTACGAGATGCGCGCGCGCTGCACGCACGCCCCACTCGAGCCTTGCTAGGGTTGCACTAGAGCGGTGCACCAAATGTAGGCTCAGCCTACTAGGCTGTAACCGCACGCGAGCAACACGCGTGAAGTTCGCAAGCAGCTCGCGAGCGGCGCATTTGCCAAGTCTGGGAGTACCATAGCGGTAAGCGCGCTGACTGCCCGCCGTTGGCTTTTTCATATTGACATTCTGAAATATATTTTATGTCACACGATTTAATGCTCTAATTTGAATGACAAGTTAATTGCTGGGTTGAAGCGGTGCTGTTGCGGTGCGGGTAAAGAGTGCCATGACCTTTAGATTGATACAGGTTGGTCCTAAAAGCATACTTTTAGTAATAATTATTTTTTCTATATTTATTTCTGTTATGATATTGTTAGGTATTATGTTATTTTGTTTATTATGAAGTACCTACTTACCTAATGGACAAACTGGTTCTCCCCTGGAGAACTCGAGTTGTTGCCTCCATAGTGACGCCATTTTCTGATGCAACACAATTTAATAGGAAGGAATGCTTTATTTAATACTCAATACTTTATTTGCATTCCACAATGTGTACGTAGGTGGTAACTTAATAGTACATTACTTACCAAGGGCTGTAAAAGAAAGAAAGCCCGAAATCGCAGGTATTTGTGACCCGAGCCGCAGCCGAGGGTTGTAAATATGCGATAGAGGGCTTTCTTTTTTACTGCCCGTGGTAAGTACACAATTTTACGTCTTCAGTTGACCACAATGCGGGTTTTACTGTACGTGTAGCGTGCGGTAAAACTCGCATTATGGTCAGGTGTGACGTAAAATTACATATATAATTATGTAATCATTATGGACCCAGTCGGGCACAGCAAAATAGTAGAAGAGAGTAAGCTTAGACAAACTTAGCATAAGCTAAGTTTTTCTTAGCAGTCTTCTAAACTAAATCTATAGATAATTATATAAGAAAATACATAGTTTACTGTACTAATATACTTAATACATTTTACTTAGTTTCTTCAAGACATTGCGGTTCTGTCCTCCTCTTGTTGATGTTTAATTTTATTCAAATAATTGTTTACCACAAACTTTACAATAATATTATAAAGTAACTGCAGTTTATAACTGATAGTCGATTGCTAATTAAATATCGTAAAGTAACGACTTTAACAGACTTGGATCGTGGATGGACTTACTTCTAGTACCTATATAGCCAAAATGATTAAGTATTTTAATTACGTCAAATTGATTACGTATTGAATTACGTCAAATTGATCCAATATTCCTATTGAATATATTACGATCCATTGAAATCAATCAAATTTACACCCAAAACTTATGCACAGAATAGATTCAAAAATAATTTCACCATTAACTATCCAAACTAGACAGCCGTCACTGCTAGTGGAACCACGCGCTCGGACCAACCTTTTAGGGGAGATGTGCTAAGGTAGCCCTCGAAATTGAAATATTCTTACTTTTTTGCAATTTGCAGCTCATTGTCTGGGTGTATGTTGATTAAAGTATGATTCGCGACCGTAACAAATATGCATTTACACAATTACAATCATTAGAATCAGTAATATAACTCCTTAATATAATCCTAAAAGTCATGATTTTATGAAATATTCATTATATGAACTTAGAAAATTGTATTAATGATTTTTATGATTATAATTCTATAAATAAATATTTGTTACGGCCGCGAATCATATTTAGATCAACATACACCCTGATACTGACCTGCAAATTGCTAAAAACGTAAGAAAATTTGATACCCTGACGCTTTCACCTTAAGGGAGGCGCCGCCCGCTAAAGCGTGCACTCCGCATGCTCAACCTCATACTTAGTGATTGAGATGAACTTATTTTGTTATTCTGTATCGATTAAGTTAGGATAGGCACATCTTTCGCATTGGGTTTTTCCTGCAGTGATACTATAGAGGTATGAGGAACAGGGTGTAAAGTTCACTCATACTCTATAGTAAAGGGAGGATCCTCCGACCAGACGGTTGTTGTGTCTGGTGGGCAACTGCCCGACAGTTGATGTCGGGATGTTGTTATATGCTAGTCGCGCGGTAAACTCTGATTGCGCGTTGCAGGATTTGTGACGTCAGGTCTTTGATGCGTAGTTCGCACGTAGCGTTGTAGATGCTGCCACAATACAAACAGATGTTAAAAGACAAATAAATAAAATAAAAAATCATATCAATTATACCCACTTCGGAAAAGGGGAGAAATTTAGATATCGGTTGGTTCGCTTGGTTTTGGCAGAACTAAACTCAATTGTTATGTCCAAAATTTTCCATTTCCGCGGGGTTTTCCTCCTCTTTTTCCTCCCTCATTTCTTAGGGAAACTGGTTAGAAATGGGACCTAATACTTGCGCAGGCGATTGTATACCACAAGTTACGTCCCGCAGCACATGCAGTGACGAGCTCATTGCCCACTTTGTCGCCATGAAAAATTCATAAAAGGAATCCTCGTGATTCTACCAGTGAATATGCTCTTGCAATGTACGCCTGGGTGTACAAAAATGCTGGGATGAAACTGAGGAACGTAGTTATGTTGCTCTATGAATAATTTATTAAGAATATTGTTTGTGTGGTAAAACTTTCTGAATAAAGTGTGAAAAAAATTGAAAATACGCACCTATTCAGATTATTTCTGTGTCATGGCCAAAAAAAGATCTTTAGAAATGTTGCAACTTTAGAAATTATAAAATCTCCAGCGAGCATAATATCGTGTTATTAGTATCCTAGTACACACGGCTACATATCAAGCTATACATTTCCAGTTTATGCTGACCTCTTATAATACGGAAATCCCATACAATTCGACATCAGCTTATACTGGAAATGTATAGCTTGTTATGTAGCCGTGCGTACCTTCATTTTATTACTCTCATAGTAAACTTACAGTCATCTGTTGGTGTTGATTGGTGCACTTTATAAGAACACTGGCTGTGCCCGGCGCGGCGGTTTCACCCGCGTAAGTTTCGATTCCGTGGTTTATAGGCAAAATTTTGCAACTTTAGGTTACATTATTGCAATTTTCTAAAAAAACTACACATGAAGTCGATTTTCAAAAAAAAACTATGTTAATTAATCTGCATATGGTTTAATTTCCCAAGGTGAAGGTTAATATAAAATAAAGTTTTATTTTTGGATTGAATATACTTACAAACTATTTTTTCATTAAAGTAAATAATTTGATAAAATCAGGGTTCGCCGATATATATCAGCGGATATATATCATGATATATATCACGATATATATCAATTGATTTTTTCCTGTCTTCTGAACTAAAATTTTTGGAAATTAATGTTTACCCTGTCAACACGTAGCAAAAAACTACAATTCAGAATAATTTACTTTTTACTTTTTATGATTACAAATTATTATTAAAATTAGTTGTTTTACCTCACAAACAAATAAAGATTATTATAATAATAGGTACTTGTTTTTTTAAGTGTTCATTAAAAAATTATTTCTCAAATAAATACTAATTCTTTTGTTACTTTTTTATATAAAAAATGTGGTAATTTGACACTTATATCCTTTTACAAATTCCTTTCACATTTTTAAGTGTTTAATCCCCTTGCAGAATGAAATTCGCTTCTTTTTCTTGGCCTGGATATATATCCGATATATATAAAAAATCGGATTTTTTATATTTATAACTCTGGATAAAATATAATGTTTTTATAATATTTTATTTACTTACACAGTTTATATACAAAATGATTAGGCATAAAAAAACATGAAGGAAGCTGGGATAAAAAAAAATGCACGTCTCTGACTATACTCCATTTGAAATAAGATTAGACACTTAAATAAACCTTTTTACAGTTCGTTTAAAAGTGATTACTTTCCAGCTCTAGAGCCGGAATGCAAAATAAAAGGCACGCGTGTTCAACACACTACGTAGTAAACCTAAAAGTAGTGCAATAAGTGCCAGTTTTCGAGCAAGTGTGTTGTAAAATAACTAACAAGTGTCATACAGTGGCTTGCAGTAAGAGCAATTACCCTTAGAGAGGTCATACCAATTCATAGAGGTCATACATACAACCACTGTATTCCTCTCTAAAATGTCATTGCAAAAGTATTTAGCACACTGAAGAACTCTACTTCGTAAACAGGTGGATAATAATAAGAACAGTTCAAAGTATAAGTATAGGTTTATATTATTTTCTATTTCAAAATAAACTCAATCATTTTTGTTAGTAACAAATATCTTGTTATGATAACGTTGAGCAGCTTGCGGAGTTGATTTCCTCTAGAGTTTTGTAATGTAAATAACAATATTTTCACAGACCTTTTCAAGATTCTGTATTCAACATTTATCATTTATTTTATTATGTATGAAACAATACAAACGCCACACTCCCATTTTCACTAATCAAGACTTATAGTGCACTTTTTCAGGACAATATCATAAGTCCCATTACTGTTTTTTCCGATATATATATATTTTTTTTATTATTATTATTTAGCTCTCTTTATATGAATTTTACGTCTCTGTGTGTAGTGATAGACAATGTTTAGACCAGAGACAACTTCGAATATAAAAATATTTAAGGTCGTTCTAGATTTGCTACACAAAAACGCCTAATCGGTTGTCTAGTCAGTATCTTAAGAAACGATTAGGCTATCAGTTCTGTTATCATTTACTTATGTAGGTATGTATTTATTTAAAATAGGTACGCCAACAGCATATACTTATGTAAATTAAATAAAAATAAAAGTTAACAGGTAAGGGTTCTTATATATTTACCAATAATAGGTGTCTACGAAATTCACATAAAACAAAGCAAACTTCGTAAATTATATAAAATTAAAATCAAAACAAAATTATAAACAAATCAGCTTTAACTTAAGTCTAAATAAGACAAAAAAACTGACTTACACAAATATCTATAAAGATCCAAAATAACTAAAATAATCTTATCTTAGTATGAAAATGGTGCCGATTCCCTTGTTCACAAACTAAACTAAATTTAAGTTCTGTACATCTTTTTCTTTCTATTTCATTAAGAAAAGGACAGAAGATAAATTTTAGTTTAGTTCTGTCAAATTAATCAGCGCCTGTCACGACTCCTTATGTTTAGACGTGATTAAAACTTGCCTTTTAAAATTACGTCAATTTACGTCAATCACTGATTAATTGACAGGACTAAACTAAAATTTATCTTCTGTTCTTTTCTTAATGAAATAGAAAGAAAAAGATGCACTGAACCTAAATTTAGTTTAGTATGTGAACAAGGGAATCGGCACCATTGGTCATTTAAATCATCGGCTTGCAAATGTTGCAATTATATTATAGAGATCTTTATAAAATGTTGGTGTCAACGACGACTAATAAATAAATAATAACAAGTTTCTGATTTTGGAATAATTTAATGTTTATTTTTTTCAGGGTCCTGCTAGCGCGATGCATCAGCGAATGCGAATGCCATAGTGACATCTCTTAATGACATATTTACACATTATAACACACCGACATATTTATTTTCTAACATAACTCACACAATATTTAAGTTATTAAAATATGGGCACATTGGGCCACACAAGAAACAATTTTCTAACATAACTATTAGCTATATAACCTATTTACATAATCATCATCATTTCAATATTTTTCCTAGGTTTTCCGGAAATAAAAAGTCAAAGAATAAGAAATACAAAGTCAGAATATACTTTACAAAATACATGGAACAATTAAAGCAACAAAAATTAAGCAGTTTACAAGACTTTTAAGTACGTTAGGTAAAAATAAAAAGACATTCGAAATAGTCTGAGAATAAGAACTTTTCGAACGTCAAAACTACATAAGACAGTCCCCCAAAACGCCCGCCCTTCTCCACTTCCTAATGCTTGGAAGAGGAAGTGGCGCAACAAACTCCCCAGCAACACAGCTGTCTGTTCAGTTAGATAAACTTGATTCTATACAATAATATGCAAAATAATTTACATTACCCAACACAACACAACACAACACAAAACATTAAATCAAATTATTTGCGATATGTCAGCTAGCACTCGCCAATAAACCAACATATGGTAAGAAAGAAATTTTAGCCCAGCTGAAAATTTTCCTACTTGAATACAGAGGAAGCAAAAATGCGAAAAATGCCTCTTGGTAGAAGCATTTTTCACATTTTAGCGTATTCCTTATTGATTCAATGCTGCTCTCCTCAGAAATAATTCGCATTTTAATTAAGTCAACTTAACTAAAATTATAGGTATAATCATGTATCACCTATATGTAGGTATAGATACCATGATTACCTAAGTAAGTAGGTACTGAAAAAAATTACAATCAATCAATTAATAATAATTGGCTGTTAGTGCATGTGAGTTTAAATGTTTTTAAACGCACCCACAACACAGGAGAAATTTCTAGTGTGGGGCAACTTGTTGATAGAAGGGGGCCACGTTTAAAAATAAAATGATAAAGACTTATTATAAATTTGTTGCCACCAATGCGTTGCAATATTCATAGACAATGTTTGAGCCAGAGACAACCTCGTATAAAAAATCTTTAAGGTCGTTCTAGAATTGCTATACAAAAAAAGGCCGCCTAATCGGTTGTCTAGTCAGTTCCTTATGAAACAATTAGTTGGTCAATCATCGGCGTGTTGCCTGTAACTAGTCAGTAGGTACATCGCTTAATGGTCTTGATTGTCTAAATCTTCTTAAGAAACACGTTAGTAGGTATAATGTACCTAATGCACGTTCGACACAAGAAAACACTTTTTTTGAAAAGTTAATAATAAGTTCTTTACAACTAAAACAATTAAATAAAAATCTCAACAACTAGGCAGAAACACAAAGACAAACACAAAAACACATTAACATCGCCAAGCGAATTTTTTTGTCTTAGATACCTGGCATATCCACAGTAATGATGAAGAAGCTGAGCATAGACGACAAGCCAACCTGGAAGAAAAAATATTTCTCGCTTAGCGCTTATAGCAGCTGCGAATTTGATTTATTCTCACCTAACATGCATGGGTAAGTAAATCTTATTGACGTATAATTACGGATAACTAGGTTAAAATTCAAAAGACTAGTTTGTATCCTTTGGTTTAAAATCTGCAGCCAATGGAACGGTAAGAAATTAACAAACAAAAAGTTGGAGCTACCTCTATAATAGGACATTAACTAGTCGTACTTGTGTCCAGACACCGGTTATAATCGAGCTAAAACTGGAATCCCTTAAAGCGTCGTCCTCCAAACAAGGAATTTGATTGACTGTGATATAAAAAAATGTGTCGCGCCGAGTCGTCGCCTCTATGCCACGTGCGCGACCTGATGAACGCAAGGCGGTGTTATTTGCCGCATAATTTACATAGAGATAGATCACAGTCCCGCGGGTCGTGCACCCGTTGAATTTCTATTGTTTAGATTGGAAAACTAAGTGCGCCAATGGTCGACTTTCCTCTCACGTCATTATTAGATCGCAGGTGTCATGCCGTGTCAGACGTTGCTCGTTGGATACAAATGGGATTTCGAAAAGATAATTACAAGATAGACCTATATTCTATTATTAGGGAATTTTGGAATTCTGATAATGCTTTCAAAAAACTCATTTCTATAGAATGCTAATTAAGAACAAAATTGTTATCAGTCACACCAATCACTACCCAACCAGATAAAGATATGGAAGACTAGATGCCGATGGGGTTCAGAACAAATCGATTACCTAATGGCGCTGTGACCACCCGGCCCCGTGGAGATTGACTCATTTGCACTGCATTACATTACCGAGTGACACGGACAGCCACTCTCATCATCGCGGTAATGAACAGATTGTTGTTCACAACACTCGAGCAAAATTCCATTTCAATTGCTAGATACCTACGTTTCTATTAGATGTTACAGCTTTTAACGCACGCCTCTATTAGCTAGGCACGCAAATACACAATTGCTGCTAACTACGTACCTTCGCGTTTTGGGGTTTTCAGTACAGTAGTCAATAGAACATCAATAATTCAAATGGACATGATGCAATTAATACAGTTGTTCGCCTGTTTATGAATCTCTTTCACAGTAGGTTCGTGATTGTCTCTATATTTTTCTCCATACTTCAGCCGTCAATAGTTTAACTATCTCATATGCGCTTCGTTGTCCTTGTGGTACATCAGTATCATATCATATCATCTCTTTGTGCTTTCTGGCACTGTGCTGTTTTTCTAAACCTGTAAGTTCTAGTTCATCAAACTCAGTCAGGTCGTAGTAAATGTCATAGGAGAAAGTAGATTTAAGATGAAACTAGTCGATACTTTTTCCATAAAAATTTCGGGGGGTATTACTCCACTGTTTGACATTGTACATCCAAAGTAAAACATAATATCATTTTTTTTCTTATTATTAATTTTGTCTGTACGGAAACAGAATATTAAAATAAAAAAGCCATTAAAAAGTCATGAGCTAACAAAGATTCGTTTTTCCTGCTAATTTTAACGCAACTTTGGGCGTAAATAAGTAATAAAAGAAATGTAAAATCCCCAAAACAGTCCGCTCAGACAAAGCTCAACTATCGAAGATTTTAATTAACTTTATTTGTAATTGATTTATCCAGTAGTTTTTCATAAAACTCAATCTTCCAAAGGACTTTTCGTATTTTTTTACGCGCGCGGTTTACTATGAATTATCGTGCATTTCACTCAACACACGATGACGGACACAATGCTAGGTGAGACAGCGTGCTTTTTGGCCACGCCCACCAGTGAGTTCGAGCCCGCGACTAGTTGGCTCTTAACGCGGCCATGCGTGCTGCGTTTGAATTTAAGTTGATTTCTTCTCAACTCTTTTTTTAAATCCAAAACAGTAATTCGATTGCATTTTCAGAATAAGTTAATTGCCACAATAATAATAATAGTACCACGGGCCGCGAATCATCAGATCAACATACAACCTGGGCCTCAAGTCTGCTATTACAATAGTGTCAGAATGGTCTCTTCATTGTGAGTTTTTGACAGATTTGCCATACAAACACTTTCAAATACTCACAATGGCGAGACCATTCTGACACTATTGTAATAGCAGACTTGAGGCCCTGATACTGACCTGCAAATAAAAAATAAAAAAAAATACTTGTACCCACTACAAAATTGTACTTTGACCGAGCCATACTCACCGATCGCACAATTCACTTTAACAGACCAGACATCACATTAATTAACAAAGTAAACAAAACTGGGTTCCTTATAGACATCGCCGTGCCCAATACACATAACCTACTACAGACTACAATAGCCGAAAAACTATCCAAATACACCGAACTAAAAGACGAAGTAACCCGACTTTGGCATCTTAAAAAAGTCACAATAGTCCCCATACTACTATCTACAACAGGAGTAATACCCAAACAACTTCATCAGTCCCTTAGTTCCCTCAACCTGCCACCTAACCTTACCACCTTACCACCTGCTGCAGAAGGCAGTGATTCTTAATACATGCAGGCTAGTAAGAAAATTTCTTCAGTGCGAGTCGGCCAACTTGCACCATTACTCCCACTCAAATAGAAAGAAAAGAAGAAAAGAAAGAAAAATTGGTTTATTTAATACAGTTTTATTTACCATTCAGTCTGCTTCGGAAAACGAAACAGTATATCTAGTATTACTCCCACATTGAACCCCACCGATGGACACTTGGCTTAGGCCCGTGCCATCAGTTCTACCCGGCTAGGCCGAGAAAAACAAATGAAGAAATAATAATAATAATTGAAAAAACCTAAGAAAATTTGAATTTTGCGGTCTACCCTGACCTTTTGCTTTCCGCTTTCGCCTTAACTATGCTGAAAACTTGAAAGACTCCTAACTAGTAGCAAAACAATAAAGATTGTTAAATAATTTGTATAGATACAGAAACATTTCCCCATCTACATCTACTAAAGCACTTTTAAGTTAAAAGCGACATACATAGGTACAGGGTGGGTACGTATGTTTCTATTACTCTCAATAGTGTAGCTCGAGTGTCAGGCCAGATATCTACTTCATCTCAATATTACGTCGTCCACTGCATTGGCTAGTGTAACGCTCCTTAGAGACAGACACGAATGGAACACTTGAGCTGACTCGAATCACGTTGCAGAGATGACAAGTGGGGAACATCATAGCGTACCTATTTACCTCAATGAGATGACGGTTACACAATAAATTCTGACCAATTGTATAGGTACTGAAAAAAAAAATGGATGTTGGTATATACACTCCTGGACTCCTACTTCGAGCCGTCGTGCATTTTTATGTTTATAGACTAAACATCAAAATAAAAAAATCTAAGAAAAAGTTTTTATTCAGTTTTGAAGCTGACATACTGGCCATCATCTCGGAATCACCATTGTTCAAAATTTGAATTCACAAAAGAATAAAGTCGGAGTTTGGTCGCTCTTAAAGAAGCAACAAGGGAGCATCTATAAGTCAATAGTTATTTAGTTTTTTGTTTTGTTTCGCATAAAAAGAGTATCGAAATTGTTATTCCATTCTAAAGTTCAAATTATGGATAGAGCAACTGAAGTAGTCGCGCAAGCTGTGGCACGTCTTCAGTCTGGGCTTAGTCAGCTAAACGAAGTGCACAATTTCATGTAAGTTGTTCTGCCGTTCAAAGAATTTACCATCGATACCAGGAGACTGGCGGATTCGTGCGCCGTCCAGGACGACCACGAAACCGGTTCACTACTGCATGATAAGATCGGTTTATCTTTAACCACCAGCCTGCATAATCGTGACCTGACCTAAGTACAGGTCCAAGAACAGCTTCGAGACTTTCATGGACTGATTGCGCTCGCACTGTTGTCTAATAGTGCGAGCGCAATCAGTCTCGGTCTCGAGACTCGAAGAACGTGGTCTGAAACCTCATAAACCAGCCAATGGTCCCCGAGCTCACAGAATGGCACGTCTACAGTTTGCACGCGAACATGATCATTGGACTCAACGTCAATGGAGTCAGGTTCTTCGGAATGGCTTCAAATTTTTGAAGTGAAAACTTCTTTAGCCGCGTTGAGCGATTTTTGGCAAGGGAAAAACTTTGGATTCGCGTCACCGAAATGCGCGACATGCTTTGTAACGTGTTGCGCCAGACTTTCAGTTATTCCAGTTTTGAATTTTCACTTCTGTCGGCAGTCCTTATGACTGCCTATTTTGTTTTCCTTATACACAGCTACATATCAAGCTATACATTTTCAGTATAAGCTGATGTCGCATTGTGTAGGAGTTCCGTACAATGAGAGGTCAGCTTATACTGGAAATTTACAACTTGATAAGTAGCCGTGTGTACTACCATCATTTAAAAAGATAGAGACCTTTAAACAAAAATATGCAGGGTGGCTCGATTCAGGTGTCCGGGAGTGTATTTATTCGATTTCGACAACGTTTGACCGAGCTCCATGAAAGTTACCACATACCTACCTACATGTATTCGGTGGTCAAACAATTAAGGCATGTGTTCACCAACATTCACAGCACCGGTTAGGTACTTAAACAGTTGTTTTATGTCGAATTTCCTAAGGAAATTTTAAATATAGAACTGATTAAAAATTTAATCAGTTGATTTAAATGTTGGCAAACACAAGGCTTAGAAGGTTATCGGGCTATCCCTGCTATAGCCCGGCTAAGCAGCCTTAATTAATGAAGGCCTCAAGCCTGGGCCACCATAAAACCATAAAACTAAAGGACCAGGGGCGTATTTACCCTAGGGCCAAAAGGGCCATGGCCCGGGGCGGCAGGCTGCGAGGGGCGGCGTAAACCGCACTTCGCTCAGCTTTTTTGACTTATTATGCCTGAAGAGATTAAAAAAAAGCCTACCTAATTAACAAAAACTACAACTCATTTGGTTGTACTCGTAAGGTTGTAAGTTTGATAGACATCAAGTCGCGGGTTAATCGTATTACTGAAAATTTCAACTTCAATTTATTTTATCCACAAACAATTTACATTGTTTGAAATCTTCTATGATACAAAAAATACGACTGGGGCGCTGGCGGGCGGCGCAGCGGTGGAGGACGGGCGGCGGCGGTAGGTAGGTATGTCTGTCGGACTCCGTCGCGCGTCGCGACTCGGGAGTTCGGGGATTTGCGCGTGTTGTTTTCGTTCATATCCATATCCATCATATTCATATCGAGCCTTTTCAGGAAGAACATCGTAAGCGCCAAAATTCCCAAAAAACGGTTTTAATTATTAACCGTCAGATCAACTGATTTTGAATCTTTTGTCACTTACTTGAGTTCAAAGAAGAAATGGTAATTAACTTTTTTTAATTACGAAATTTTCATCGTAAGTTACAACCCATTCGGTTTTTTTAACGTAACCTCCACCGACTGACAGATCGTTAGTATAGTACCTGTCGCTTACGATATAATCTTAGGTTAATAATTTTATTGCAAACATCCTACTTGGCACTTACGATAATAAATTATGCAACGTAAGTGAAGTACTTGTCGCTTGCGATAGAAATAAAATGCGTTTTGCGTTTAGTTGTTCGTGAACTGTAACATTATAAATCAGAGATCGGAATAGGTAGAGTTAATTTACCTAAAATTCCGAGGAAGGATGTAACATAGAGTGGATAATAACTCCTCTTAAATCCCGGAATAATTATAATGACGTTTAAATCACGTTTTTAAATTTAATAGTTTTAGTACGGAACCCTAAAAAATGTTATATGATTTTTCAAATGAATAATTTGTAACTATAAATAAAGTCCAATAAATGATTCGCGGTTTTTAAATCCCGGGATTAAACGTTATTATAATTATTCCAGGATTTTAGAGGAGGTATTATCCACTCTATGTTACTTCCATCCTCGAAGTTTAGATAGGTTTAGGTAAATAAACTCTACCTATTCCGATCTTTAATTATAATAGTGTAATAAATTAAAATATGAATGCCATTAACTTTGGTTACTATAGTAGAAAACTTACCTTGACTTTAGGTTAGTAATAGAAATAACGAAACTGCTTATTATTTTATGGTTAAAAGAATCAACCTAATAGTTTAATAGTGAATCAAAACGCACTTGTAGAAGTAGTATAGCATCAAGACAGGTTTCAGCGTGTTTTAAATTTGAAGATTTTCGTCACTGTGTTATACCTTCTTCACTTATATTTTGAAAATTAACTATTGATGAAACGGAAACGAAAAGAGGGTGTAATGAAATCTGAACTATTATCTTTAAATACCTTAAAATGGTTGACGAGAGAAGGACCCAAAATGAAGTTGCATTATACTGTGACAGTTGCGCAGAACAAAATAAAAATAAAGCCATGATTGTAATGCTGTATTATTTCATGCAATATCATGCGAGTTTTGTTGAAAGGCTGACTATAAACTTCCTCATTCCTGGACATACCATGATGCCAGTAGACTCTGTGCATGCAACAATAGAAGGATTTATACAGAAAAGAACTATTTACGCACCATCTGAATGGCAAACTTTGATTGGAAATGCTCGGACAAATCCCAAAAAATATGAGACAATTCTTTAAAAAACTAATGAAATTAAAGATTGGAATTCCTATGCAACAGCCTTCTTACCAAACAAAATTAAAATACAAACAAGCAAGCTCCGTAAAGCTAGATTTGAAAAAGGCGACAAGTTCTATCTGAAATACGACTATGATGGACCCGAACAAGCTGTTGATGTGTCTCTTATATTGAGGTCTCGGCAGAATCAACAAGCTATTCGTGAACCTAAAACTGCTTACACTGAAAAAATTCCCATCTTGAAGGCGAAATACGAAGATTTAAAGAAAATGTGCGAAAAGGGTATCATACCAGAAGTTTATACAAAAGAATATCTGAATTTGCCCTGCGATAGAAACACAAGAGACGCTTTACCTGAGACTGATGAAGACGAGGACTGATGACTCTTTTTGTATTTCATTTTATTAATAAAGCTCAAATTCACTTAGAAGTACCTACAAAATTTTCTTTTTTTTCTTTTTTGTATTTCTGACTCTTTGTCCTTCTCTGCCTGGCATGGTACCTCGTAAAAACAGTTTAAAAAAAAAGTCACAAAAAATATTTCTACTATTTTATGATATTTAAAAATTATCGTAATCGACTTAGTCATATCAGCTCTACATAATAACGGTCATCAGTTTTAACGTAAGCGACAAATGTATGTGATTTTATAGTACTAAGTCAAATCTTAACATTTGAATTAATAAGGAGGTGCCCATATAACGTCAAGTAAAAATTTCAAATTGATGCTGTAAATATTTTGAGAAATATTTAAAAAAAACGTTCTCCTGTAAAATATGCAAAATGGCGGTTACGATCTTCTTCCTGAAAAGGCTCGATATGTCCATTCGCGTTTAAGCAAAGAAGGTTTAAACAGTTTATCTATTCTTAATATAGAAGCTGACTTGACAAACTCCGTTAATTATAAGTGTCATTGACGAATTTGTTAGGCTGGTTTTATTGTTACGCGTTTCGGCAGCGCCGTTGGAGCGCGCGCGTTCGGAGATGTATGGGGTAGAAGAATTGCGTTTCAAAGTCGCGCGCTTGAGCAGCGCCGTTCGGTAAACGCACGCTGTTCGCCGGCGCTGCCGAAGCGCGCGCCGCTCGTGCCAGTACCTATGCGTTTTAGTGTGACGCAGTTGAGAAGCGCCGTTTACACAATGAATTACACTGTCTCATCAGCGGAACGCGCAGTATTAATCTCGTTTCATAGTGCACCGCTTTTCAAGCGCGCGCTTTTCGAAGCGCGCTCCCAGCGGCGCGTCTAGCGACGTGCGTGACTATAAAACCAGCCTTAACCAATCTGTCCATCGGAAAAAAATGTAAATATTTAATAAATAGTGTTTATTGCTTTGTATGGCCTTTTTAATTGTTTCATTCACTATCTTTTTTTTTTGCTCTTTTTCCGTTAATTTATGGGGCGGCAAACCCTACAGGCCCGGGGCGCTGGATCTTAAAATACGCCCCTGTAAAGGACTACACGCTAAGGGCCCCCTGTGGGGTACCTACGGACCTCGGTTTAGGCCTGTGTTCACCAACATTTAAATCAACTGTTTAGATATTTAATCAGTTCTTTACTTAGGAAATTTGACATAAATCAACTGTTTAAATACCTAACCGGTGGTTTGACTGTTGGTGAACACAGGCCTTAGAGTGTCGCTGGGGGAGGGCAACAAGGGACAGGCTGGATCGGATTAAACATGTATTTTGTTTCATGAGGAAGGTTTTGGTAGATTTTTTTTTCGTCTTCAACGTGGGTGGTGCCGTGAGCAAAAGCTAGTACCTACCTACGTATAATATTTTTATCTCACGAAGCGACGCGCACTGTACTTGTGGTAACCAAGTGTGAACACGCTGTGAACGTGTGTGTAAGCACAGGAGCTCTCGGTACCGTCCGAGACACGGGCGAAGTGGGAAGTGTGTGTGAATTAGGGCATGCAATATCGGAAGGTTCTCAATTCCGGAACTGAGTTCCAATATTGGAGATCTGATTCCGGAATTACGGAACTGGTTCCGGAACTGGTAACTTTTAAAGTTTGTTTCAAATCAAACAAGATTTATAATTATATCAGTCTTTTAATCATTTTTAGTAAAAAATAAACATCTTTCTCCCTTATTACTCTAATTAAACATTTTAAACCGTAAAATCAACAAGACTTATTTATCACACAATAGAAATCTTTTAATCATTTTAGTAAGAAATTAAACCATTTTTCTCCCTTATTACCTTAGTACCACTTTTGTACATGAAGTTTAAATAAATAAATAAATATTACCTACTCTAATTAAACATTGGCCGTCTAGCGGCTTGTGGAAGGTTCCACATACTAATTTGGTTGCGTTTAGATAAAATAATAATCAAAATATCAAAAAATTATGAATATCGGAATTCCGATATTACTCCTCTTAATTCTGGAATTGAAATATCAAAAAAATTGTTACAGAATTCCGGAATTCCGGAATGCATGCTTGAATGAATTGCTTCAGATAGTGTGGATGTGTGTGCATGTTTGTGTGTGTTACGTGCTAACGCTACTCGTCTTCACGCACACATTCACAGCGTGTTTGTACACTTGGTTACAACAAGTAAAGCGCGCGTCGCTCCGAAATTTGAATAAAAAAAGCGGGATTCTTTCGTCGAAAGCGGGATATACCTATAAAAAAAACGTACATATCAGTAGTTTTTTTTTTACTACTTCTCCATTTACTTGTATTACAAATTAAGTTTACAATGATGATAGATAGCCATATAAAATGAGTTTCATTGAAAATACGTTACTTTATTATACTAATAACAATAATGTAAATATCTGGGTTATCCTGTAGTATGGCAGTTAAGTCTGCAGAGGAATATAATATAAATAAGTAATAAGTACATTACTTACAAATTACTTATTTATTTTTCAATCACCGATAAGCGGGGCTGAGCAGGCTCAGTTCCGCCCACAATTACCCAAAATTACAAAAATTCAATTACCCAAAATTAAATTAAATGTCCTGCGTGGGACAGGTGCAACGCAGGACATTTAATTTTGGGCAAAAAATCGGGACGTCCCGCCAAAATCAGAACATCTGGCAACGCTGATTGAAATATATATGCTGATTTAGATAGGTAGTACCTATGTGAATTCAAATTTGGAACAACTGTGATACCGAAATGATAGCCAGCGGGGTATTTGTGTAACACACTATCAGAAGGAATGGGTTTCATTTAGACAGTTCAACAACATTCATTTCACAGTGGGACTTTTAATTTTGGGCAAAAAATAGGGACGTCCCGCCAAAATCGGGACATCTGGCAACGCTGATTGAAATAATTATACATGCTGATTTAGATAGGTAGTATAGGTACCAAACTACCAACTATTAATACCTACTCACTTTAGCATGAAGTTTTTAGCTGCAACGTAATTTAGGTACAGTTATCCTTAATATGGTTTTATTAAACTTCTATTCCACTTCGCAATTTTATGACTGAACTTAGTTTTTTGTAGATATATACCACCCACTTCCAAAAATTAACATTAGAATGCGTTTATGCGCTCTACATCCGTTAGTACATTTATTTTGCTATTATGTTACCTAACTATTTTATGTTAAAACTGAAACTAAACCTGCGGAGTAATTGCGAACACACTAACAGTAGCAATAGGTTTAATTTTGACAATTTATCAATATTCATTGCGTTATTTAAGTGGTTGAGCAGACAAATTTTTCGAACATATGAAGCAATGTATTCCCAAGTAGCAAAATTCTCCTATAGTAATCGACTTATATGAATAAACGTCATATAGGAATCTTATAGACGTTTTGACTAAGGCAGTGATCTTACAACAGCATTTAAAAGAGGATTTGCGCTACAAGTACATATGAACCTACAACTAATTTTATAAACGTTTACAGGATTACTTTATAAGATTCTTACTAGAACTTGCAGTCTTATAAGCGCATGTTATAAAACTAATTAGGAAAGTGTCGCTTCTCGTCCTATAAACGCATTTAATATGATTGTTTGCTCTTGTTAACGTCTTGTTTCATTCTTCTATAAGACATGCACTTCTATAGACGTCTTAGATATAGCTGCTATAGGTCAAGGATATTATAGGATCAATTTGTCTTAGTCGTGACTTATAATGAATTGTTAGCATGCCCTCCGATTTTTATAGATAAGATTCTACTTAAATGTGTCCTACATTTGCTATTACTAGAGTAATCATCCATTTTGCTTTCATTTTGTGATTTGTTAGAGAAAACAAGAGAAAATAGAATTGGATTTAAACAAATGGAAATGATTTAAGCGTAGTGGCAGTTATCGAAGACGAGTTTCGTTATCTATTTCGTAATCAATTTTAAGAAATGTAAAATCCTTTCAAATTCCTAATTCTGACACTATTCTGAAAATATTCGTTCTGTTTACTTCTGGGGGTTCTTTCTTTTGTATTCTCTTAAAGAACCCTAAAACTTAAATATGGTGGCGAAGTAGGTACATATATCCTGTAGTAGTCTTAACTTTGACTAAGTTGTTTTATAACAGTTTTGATAATGCAATAATATGACACGGTATCCAGATCCTATGGCGGCTTAAGTATTTGTTAATTATTATCGAATAATGTTAATAATAAATATGTTTATTTTTGAAGGGGCATGAAGATATGTTTAGTATCATCGAATACTTTATCAATAAAATTGATTTCGCAAGTTGAGTAGACATTCTAAACACAACAGTCAAAAGACAAAAGTTCTAACCTATTGTAAATAGATATTAGAATGTGGAATTGAAAATATTATATTTTTCTCTTAAGACACCGCAGCACGTCACCGTTACAAAAAGTGATCGAATGAATGCTCTAGTAATGGTATCGCGCTGCCAACTGTTGGATCGATTACACCAGTAGCAGCACTCGTCATATCGTTAGAGGACTAATTGCGCTTATTCAATGCGTTTACCGGATCTTTATAGGACAATTATATCTTGTAAAAACACCTAATAAGATTATTATAAAATCGAATTGCACTTTACCGGACCGTAATAAAATGATTTTAGGGCATAATGGTCCTATAAACTGACCAAACGTTACTAAACGTTTTGAGAATTCCAATAGGACTAAAAAATACATGCTCCTAGGATATTTACATGACCACATTTTGCTACTTGGGTTAGGAACATCTTTTAAAATCATTCAGATTCAAATCAGATAATGCGTGTTACGCAAGGTAACTTCATGACGATTACTACCAATCAATCAGCCTTTGGTTCCGGCCCTCATACCTACAACTAATATTTACATTTGACTCTATAGGTTTGGGTCGAAACCCCCACGCACAACGGACCAAATGAGAGTCTAACTGCTGAATACTCAAACGCAATTCAATTTTAAGTCGCCGTTAAGTATAATGCTGTCTCTGTCACTTTAAACTGTTGTGTAGCGACAGAAACACTTATAAGAACGTCTTAAAGTTAAGTAACGTTTGAGTATTTGGGCGTTAGTGCGGAGAAGGGCGCCCCATCATCATCATTGGGTCGAAACCAACGGAAACCGATGCCTGAACGATGCGTTATGTTGTATTTGAGATTAAAGCCAATGCTTTATTTTAAATTTTGTTTAATTTTCTGCATCCTAACCTCCATCTGACTTCTGTATTTCTTTTCTATCTACTTTCTAAGGAGATCAATACATACATAGGTATTTAATATAGATAACTTGCATGAGCAGAAACATTTTAGGTTTCCAACAACACCCAATTTGTCGAGTAGACTAGTACGTAAGCCAAATTGACTGAGCTATTGTCAAGTTCAATGACCCGTACCCATGATTAGAACGCATTGGCTGTTTCTGCGTAGAAAATTGTAACACGAACCTAATTTGTCTATATGTACCTAGGTACTAAAGCTAAAACTTCTATAAAAAGCCTGGACCGTTACACAATCCTAATCCACATAGGTAATGTGGCTACAATGGCTTGTTAATATAACTAGGTAGGTTGATTATAAATAACAATAATGGACACAGATAAGAAAATCTTATTCCAATAATATCTTTCGGTAATGATTTATTATTCTATTCTATAACTTTTGCTTTTGATACCTACCTGCAATCAGCCTTGTAGGTAACAAGAAAATTACCAGAAAACCAGATTACCAGGAAGTAGTCAAGTGAAATATAAATTCTCATGAAAAAAAAAAACATAATTAAAAAACAACTAATGCTCGTCTATCAAAGACAACTTATTTATGGCACTGACTGTACCTATGCATTGCGGGATCATTGAACTATTGATAGGTAGGTAACTAGTTATAAAAACCTATTTGTAATGGTAGAGTAGCGCCATCTTTCGAAAACATGGAACAACACATAAATTCCAAATAGTTCCTCTATCTGTAGAAGCGGCTAGTGTAGATGGCGCTAGGTAGTCGGATGTGCATGTGCAAAAATTGTGATAATAATGTCAAGGCCACTGCTAAAATTAATAAATGAGTTTATTACATCCACCTAATTAGATAAAAGCAACGCAATGCTATACATTGGTAATAAAATAAACGAAATTAGATGTAGTAATTGAAGAATTTGCCCTATATTTTCAAATACTAGTGTTGCTTCCGCGTCATAACCTCTTTGCCAAATAATATCTATGGATCCGGAATTTGTAGTAAATATAGTGTTAATTCACTATTATTTATACATTTTACTTATTTAATTGGTTAGTGTATGTACTGTCAATCATTTGAATACCTTTTGAGCTATTTAATGCTTGTAATATTCGATATTCGTTGTTAATTCCGACTGTACAATTTGAATTTAGCGCCATAAAGTGAGAAACGCATGAAGTTCGCGTTGCGAATCTGGCCGATTGATGTGAAAGATATTCCGAAGGCCGTGAGTGAACACGGAAATCGAGATGTGTGTGTGGTCAAAAAGACAGTGCAAGGTAGGGGTCGGGTGGCGTTTGTGATGGCAAAATTTTTGCAAATGGTGAGTTAGGAATTATTGACTTGTCGCGTCTGGGATTTCGTTTTGTTTTGTGATAGTGAATTATTTGTGTGATTAGCGAAATATTTGGTGTTTATTGATATTAAAATTCTTAGATTCTGTGATACGGGATCGGCAAATGGCGCTACGAATAGCCAAAGTTGACACAACTACGCGTTTAGAAATCCCATACATCTTCGGTTGCCAATTTTTAGGCACGCGGCATGACCTGTGATAAACAACAAGTAGTGGTGCATCCGAAAATTCTTCATATCACTCGTATGGACCTAGCAACTGGGACATCCAGCTTGGCGATTATAACGGTGTCAGCATGTTGCGATTTTTTTGGCGAGCGGTACTACTTTTTTAAACTCGTTTATAGAGGCGGCTAGAGGTTTCCGCGTCCCGTAGGGTCGGTGGCCCCGCGATCTGGCTCCTGGAGCTAAATTACATAATGTATAGGTGTTGTTTGGAGCATGCAACAAGTAGATATGTGTCGGCGGGCTAACTGTCAATGTGGAGTACAGTAAGCTCGCTGCCCGCGGCCCCCATTAATTCGAGCCGCTGATGTCACTTATCTCTCCGCTCTCCTATCTAGGCCCTATGGCCGCCAATTTTTTGCACATAGTATCTTAATGTAAATTTGATAACCGGCGCACGTCTCTTATTACCACTTGTTTAAATACTAAGTGATGCAAATCTAGGTTCGTTTACAGCAACTGTTCACGAATTTAAATTTTAGTCCTTCCATTGATATAACCTTGTAATTTTTATGTTTGTGAATTGTTCATAGTTCTGTTTCAGTAACAGTAATGTTGTTCAACCATGGTTTAGTGATGATAATTATTTGCAGCACGGTCACTGACATTAGCACCAACGATGGACCAGCAATTCTGCTTGCGCTGGAACAACCACCCGAACAACCTGACTGATGTGCTAGCGAGCCTGCTACAAAGAGAGGCTTTGTGCGATGTCACCCTTGCATGTGATGGGGAACAAGTCAAGGTACTTATTACTTCATCTTTCTAACCTTTTCATAATGTAACTTCTAAGTTCTTTCATAAGGTAACATATAGGTTCTAGGATTATTATTTTATTCTCTACCCAATAGAGATGGCTGTAAAACTACCACTGTCCTTGAGTCCTGGTTTTCATAAGCATTTACATTGGAATATTGAGTAACCAGTAAGAAGACAGTCACATGATTCAGTGGTTTCAAAAAGTTAACTTGTTACAATCTCCTTGGTAATGTTATGTCACAGTAGGAAGTGTATGTAAATATTGATATTCTGTTTGTTGCACTCACATGCAACAGTTTATTATTATGCCACAACAAAATGCATTAAATAGTAAACAAACATGAGTAATACACTTGTGTTGTTACCTATTGTTGACAATGCTTTTCGAATGATTTTTTTCTTTTATATTTATGGTAAATATCAGTTTCTTTTAAATAGATACAGCTTTTAATTTTACTTTTGGGGATATTTGCAGATGTTTCAACATAGTACTTTCTTTTATTTTTTACCTGTTTATTTATTTCTTATAAGGATAATATTGAAGTTAATCTAAGAGTTCCAAATTCCTGGTTGTATGTTATATTATAATATTAAGGCCTGTATTACAGAACGTCACTCAATACTCAAGCTTTACTTAAAACTAGATTCAAGCCATTTGATTGGTTTAAACTAGTTTTAAGTAATGCTTGAGTTATGAGTGACGTTCTGTAACACGGGACTTAGACTAGTTGTTGTTCGCTATAATGTAGTATTTTATTCAAAATTATTGCAAATGAGTAATTAATTCCAAGGACACAAAAGTGTCTAATGATATGTGCCTACACAGCTAGATAGAGGAAGATAAGACACAAATCTTGATTGTCCTTAGTCAAATTGCTACCTTAGGCCATCAAGTCAAGGTAGTCTTCATTGTAGATATTTAAATATTTGCTAATTTCGCAAGGTTATTCTTTCCTAAATTAGTTTTTTTAAAGCTGAATACAATTTAAAATATACATTGGGCATGTTTCTAACTAAATAGAATATGATGAAGCATGTAAAAACAACAAAATTATTTTGTATGTGGTATTGGTATGTTAGTTAAATTAATGATGACCATATCTAGTATGGTACCACTAATTCTGTACATGACACCAAAGTATTTCCTGTATTTTGGGTGGCATTTGTTCAGTGAGCAAACTGCCCTTAGTTTTTAGTAGGTAGGAATAGTAATAAGAATTTGATTATGATAGATCTAAAGGTCAATAACACGTGGACCAGCAACTTCTTTTATATGCCATTTAAATTCAACAATTAACTATGAAAGCTAAAGTTTTATGCTAATATAATGCAATTTATTTGGTAGGTTGAAAGGAGTCTGCAGATCTGCATGTTTTTTAACTTTCTAATTTTTCAATTTAGTTGTTAAGCAGGTTTTAGGGACTAGAATGTTCTAGACATTCTAAACACTAGCATTAACAGTAAATGTGTGGTTGGCCAGCTCACTAATTCTGATTTTTTAAAGGAATGTTTCAACAAACAAACCTTGGCACTGTTTTAGATTAAAAATATATTCTGAACCAAGTGATAAAATATTGTTAATCGCTTTCTTAAGAACTGTATTTGAAATTTAAACAAGAGACTTTCAGCATAAAGCCTAGATGTTAGTACAGATTTCGCGTTCTCAAAGATTGAGGGTACAGTCGGTAATAAAAGTTGGTTAACACTAAACTTATAATTAATAAGTACTAATAATTTCAAGATATCAGATCAAATTTTATTAGAGAATAGAATGCCGCAAAATAATGTCCTATAATATAATTCGCGGGACTAACAGTTTTTAATAACGTGGGATTACGGTATTTGCGGGATCCCGCACGATGCAGAACGACGTCGGAAAAAATCCTCTTTGGCTAATACAAGTTTACGAAGAGCTTAAACTAACATTATACAAAGACGATTTTTTTTTTTTAAAGATCTAAAAATAATATGGGGTCCCTAGACGGTCAAAATTGCTTGCCAAGCATTTACGTGCTTGACTAGCACGCTTGACGGGGTTTGACGCAACGTCAAGCATGCTTTCAAGCATCCGCACTCATATACATTTTAGTCGCCATGACGTTCCGAAACACACTGAATGTTTTGCTTGAAAATCATGCATCTAAACGGCCAAGCATGCTTGACAAGCATTGCAAAAATATAATTTTTCATCAAGCATTATCAAGCACATCAAGCTTCGTTCTAAACACTCAAAATTACTTGAGAAGTACGAAAAATTCACCGTGCTTGTCAAGCAATTTTGACCGTCTAGCTAGGGACGCCATTAAGAAATCACATGCATTAAAAATAGTTATAAGTATGTATAACTTTTTTTTTAAATGCGCGATCAAGTTTGAGTTTTGGTATTTTTTGTCTCGACTAATAGACGAAGTAGGGGTATAAGCCTTATTTATCTCTTTCTTTGATAAAACAGGAGTCTAGCTCTAAAAGCTCACGATTGCGGATGTGAGCAGTTCACAAACTTGTGAAGGTTAGTTTAAGTTCGTCCTGATGTGTCATCAGTGCTGTACATTATTAGCCTATAACGTTCCCACTGCTGGGACACAGGCAGATAGTCTGTGAGAGGAAGTGGGCCATAATCTACGCCGTGGGCTTAGTGCGGGTTGGTCATCAATGTTGTCAATGAATCAATCAACTCACCCTATCACAGTCCACTGCTGAACATATGTCTCTCCCAGGCTGCGCCACAACACTATCCTCTGCCTTCCGCATCCAGTCTGTCCCAGCCACCTTTTTGAGGTCGTCGGTTCATCTAGCTGGGGGGCGTCCCACACTACGCTTGCCGATACGCGGACTCCACTCCAGGACTCGTCTGCTCCACCGGCCATCGGTCCTTCGACAAACATGGCCAGCCCACTGCCACTTCAGCTTGCTTACTCTGCAAGCTATGTCGGTAACTTAGGTTCTCTTCAGAGTAATTTGATTTTATCCTTTTATATAAGTGTTGTGTATAAGTGCCCGTAAAAATCCTCGTCTTCCTCGACGAGTATCTCTGACTTAGAAGTCACGATTCTGCCATCCGCAGTTCTTAGTTTCGTCAGATGGGACCTCCCTAATTGCTGAGCGAACACTTTCGACCCTCGGTTTTGCTCAATCGTGACCCTTAATGTCACTGGTGTTGGCGCACCTAAGTTCTCGTCGCGTCAGCTTTTAATTTTTAAGATTAAGGTCCTCTTATCTGACGAAGATGGCTGCGTGGATGGTAACTCTCGTCTTTCCTCCATAAGTCCGAGTCTCCGAGGAAAGTTTGGACACCTTACTTTTTCGCTGCGACGGAAAAGTCTGCGGGACACGTGGCGTAGTGCTTTGACCACCCCGTCGGCTTTCTCGGTGACAGTGCCTGTGGTTTCCAGCAGGGTGAATCAGTTTTGAAGTTCCAGTTGGAACTTTTCTGATCCTAGAGGGGCTTGGGGCTGCGTAGGTCGGAGGGTAGGCCTCATCATGCGGATTCTCTCATCTCGACAGTTGATATCTAGAGTGCCTCGGACAAGCCTGTGATCGCTTCCGGTATTAAACCTACTGATCACGGAGACATCTCTAATTATATGCTTCTTATCCGTAATGATGAAGTCTATCTCGTTCCTTGTCACGTTGTCAGGGCTTTGCCAGGTCCACTTTCTTTGGGGTTTGTTTTGAAAGAAAGAATTCATCGAGAAGAGTGACTCCAAAAAGTCAACCAATGTTGTATCTGACTCCAAATAAGGCAAGATCACGATGGTGCGGGATCATTCCCTAGATGTAACATTAAAATAATACATACACCTGACTATTATAAAAGCGGTGTTTAGTGTTTCTTTTGTTTACTTTTTACAAAAAATATAAAAGGAACTAACTGCGAGTTAGAAAGAAAGAAAAAACGTTTATTTGCGGTAAAAATGACGCAAAAAAAGAACACAACACAAAAAAAATATTCTTAAAAATATTCTTTAAACCCTGGAATCATAGGGTAGGTATTTTTTTTTTTTTCGTTATTTTCCATATTGTATTATAAAAAAAAAACAGATTACAGACTTCAACAATTTTGTAATAAAAAAGTTACTACATTTTAAATCCCTCTGCGAGTACAAAGTTCAAAACATGATCAGTTTTCCAGCAGTCTAATGCAGTTGATGGCATCTAATCTGACCTTGCACTAAAATGACTGCCATTAACTGCATCAGACTGCTTGGAAAATGATCTTATTTTGAACTTTTTAGTTGGAGTTGGGTTTATTTTTCCAAATATTTCTGTTGAAGAACGCCTTTCATGGCTGTAGCATGTTTTTTTTTAATTTTTTTTTTATTTACAACTTCTTAGAGAAATTATGTCTGAGGATCCGTCAGTTGTCTACTTAGTGACTGCACTAATTACCATCCTACCCTTATCCCAATTTATTTTGGGTCAGTTATACGTTTTTTCTCCACCATCCATCTTCATCAGTCGCGAACTCGCGACAACTCAGCGTTAACTTCCTTCTTAACTGTGTCATCTTCTACATAAATTGCCCTCGCAAATAAAGACTGACAAAATATACTAAAGTACATTGGTATATCTATTTGTTTTATACGAAATCTCTTTATGAAATAAATAGCAATAAGTATGCTTTTGCGTGGAGTTTTCTGAAATACATAGTTTCATTTGCCTTCGCCTAATAGCTTGTGTTCTGTCTGCCGATATTCTCCAATACATCTTTTTTTTTCGGGCTATAGACTAATCGCTTATTCATAACGAGCTGCTGCTCGCGGCATCACCCGCGTGACTTTTTCTAAAATAAAAGTAGCCTAAGTTACTTCTTATAACATCAGCTATTTGCCAGTGTAGGTCTCATCAAAATCAGTCCAGCCGTTTCGGAGATTAGCCGAAACAAACAGACTGACAGACAAATATGTAAAAATTGTATTTTGTTATTAGTACCGTATATACCGACTTTTTATATGCATTTAGTAAAAGACTGTTATTTCGAAATTACAAACGGACACCTTAATTTTATTTATTTGTTTTTATGAAGCTATTCGCTTCATAAACCTATTTTAGCTTTCGAACTGTTTTGTCCCTTTCTGTCAAACTACATTTTAACTTGACAGAAAGAGACAAAACAGTTCGACAGCTTATAATAGATTCATTAAGCGAATGGCTTTATTATGAATAAGGCTAGACTTTAGTAGTAGTTGATTGCAATACGCGAAGAATAAAAGGGGTTTTCAATTAAGTTGCGTGCACGAAGCTATTTTTTTTCCTTTTGATTTTTTTTTTATATTAAAAGATTAAAGTTTTAACTAAAAAAAAAAAAAAAACAGCACCATCCGTCTGCAATATTTTTCAATTTCCTTTTCTTATTTCTGTCACTTTGTTGTGTGTTACTTTTTTATATTTAACATGTTTGAGGTTTAATAATTTTAGTTCAAAAATTAGGTATACGTTTTTAAAGTTGTGATTTTTTTTTTCCACGCTACAAAATTTTCCTACTAATTAGAAAAGCAATGTCTGAAATACAAAATTTTCCTAGTTTTAATGCTTGCAGCAATATTTAAAAGTCGTCTCCATATGGAAATAAAATAAATATCATCTAACTGAGATTCCTGTTTTCGATGGACAAACAAGTTCTAACTGCATCATTATTTAAAGTCGATAAGTTAAAATATATCGCCTTAATTATCGGCCGTGACATAATACAGGCCTATAGACGGACGGACATACAGCAAAAACTGCACCACTGGGTTCCTTTAAACCTTTTTGGTACGGCCACAACAGTAAATTTTACCGTTCCTCGCTGGAAACAAAGTAGAATATACGTATATCTTCTGAAATCCAGCACGATTTCTGTTAAATGTAGAAACAGTTGTTATTATGTATAGCATTACGTTATTTACATAGTAATTATAACACATTTTATTGACTAATTATAAGACTCGTATAATTTTCCCGTCTATATCGAATCGAGAAATCAGCGCTGCGACGAAATATCTTAAGGCGAGGTTCTTCAAGTTAACCTCTAAGAAATGTAAGGTCATTTTATTTAGAAACGGTAATGATTAAACACGTGAAAAAATTATATGTTGCTTTTGAGACCTTTCTGTAGGTACATCGTACGTACTCGTTACATAATTAGACAAAGTTCGCTCGATAGAAATAAAATCCACACATACCCTTATTTTGTAGATTAAAACTCATTTTATTTCAAAATTATACTACTTTATGGATTGAAAATCACATCAAAATAAACGTCGGGTTTAACATTGTTAATATCGTAAAACATAATTTTCAACCCAAAATTAACGAAGTTCACGGCACAATTTACTGGCGCCCCGCTGCCCCACACCTTATGAACAAAAATGCACGCTTGAAGAACCTCGCCTTAAATGATACAGTCAAACAAGCTGTTTTTATTAGAGGCTTAAAAATAATATGACTTTCGTGCTGAATAGCGGATTCAAATAAATTAAATGTGGCGTTAGTCTAGAAGATAGCACTAGTAAACCTGCTACCTAGACAGTTTAGACTGATACCGCTATCGGCTTCATCGCTATCTTACTTGTTAATGTGTTACAAATTCACGATGTTAGATAGAACATTCCTTTTGCAAATACTAATGAAGTATCTCAAATCAATCTAGCCTTTTAAACTATGTTACGGTAGTCTTCCACTCTAGCCGGATGCAGCTGAATGCCAGTATTTTACATGGTGCGACTGTCTGACCTCCATAACCCAGTAACTAGATAATACGATACCCCTTGGTAAAACTGATTGTCAGACTTTCGGGCTTCTGACGACCCATAACGATTGTCAAAGATCCAAGAATGACCAACGGTTGAAAGCGACGATAACCGACTTTAATTTTTTTTATTTTTTTATTAATCAAAATATATTTTTACACTTTCTCTCTCTTTCTCTTTTATTTTTTTTTACTGAAGATCACGTCTATACGAGTACTGTTAATGATTTGAAAAAAATATATGTTAAATTAGAGCATTTTCTTAATAACTTAATATGTGAATATTTTAGATTATGTCTATATTATTAATATTATTATGTCTATAT
Organism: Dryobota labecula; assembly: GCA_947523025.1. Lineage (NCBI taxonomy): Eukaryota > Metazoa > Arthropoda > Insecta > Lepidoptera > Noctuidae > Dryobota > Dryobota labecula. Next base: position 15,666,188 of record OX383293.1, on the reverse strand, counting down.
TACATAGTGAAATTAATTTGTAAAGTTATATCTAACGCAGATAAAAAACTAAGAATCACACAAAATCTATCAAGCGTATTTTTCTGAAACCTTCACCTTTTTAAAGATAATTTAACTATTGATCTTTTAGTATACGTGTTTTATTAAATTACCTTTTGTTTTATGTGTAATAAATTAATAACGCGTTTTATTTGGGACAGCGCTCCTGGATGGGCGAGTCCTATTACTGGCTGGACGTACGACGCGTTGCGTAAGCTCAGTACAGTACACGCAAGCTAACCACTCAAGGTCGCTGGCATATATCTGGGCCTTAACGTGTTTTCCGAGACACGGAGGAGTCTCGGCATGTAAAGATGGTCAGCCATCCACGAACTAACCCCGGCAAGCGTAGCTTAACCTGGTGAATTGACCCGAGCGGGTATTTCTTAGCCACGAGCTCCATAAATACTAACGAAGTATATATGCATGTCTAAATCACAGTCTTGAAGATCACGTGCATAAAAATAGGTCATACCCAGGAAGTACGCCGATCGGGTATTATCTAGGACGATCTTAGTAAGTCACAATCATAAAATAAAAAGCTTAGAGTGAAAGTTAGTTTTTTTATAAATGTCAAGACGTACTACTGTTTCATATTAACTCATGTGGTAGTACTGCTAAAGGAAAGCCCGATACCATTCAATTTTATCCGACCTGAGTTAGAACTTTTCGATTATAAAACAAGTCGATAAATCATTTGCATAGTAAATTTGTACTAATATTATAAATGTGAAAGTAACTCTATCTGTCTGTCTGTATGTTACGTTTTCACACCTAAACCGCTGAACCGATCGTCATGAAATTTGGCAGAGATATAGCCTGGGATATGGAGAAGGACATCCACGCGGGCGGAGCCACGGGAAAAAGCTAGTCGCTTATATTTTCTTGTTCCCCGAACCATAGCCCGCACGTGATATTATTTTTTCACTTAGCGTTTTTTCTGACTTTTTTCTTTTTACTCGGCTCGTAAGCATAGCAGCGTGATGTTAAAATAATAGCCTATAAGCTTCCTCAAGAATTGAGATCAGAACGAAAAAAAAAAAAAAACTAATCCGGCTGGTAGTTCCAGAGATTACCCCCTACGTATAAACTTACAAACAAACTCTTTATAATATTAGTATAAATAACAATGACTTCGCATTCGTACGGTGTGAGTGTATGACTACGACTTTCTTACACGTTACCTACCTACAAGATGCAACGTCTCTCGGTCTGTTTGTCCGTTACTGTGCTTACAACTTACAACTCAATAACCACGTACGGTATTCGATTTACGCGATTTTTGTTCTAGTTTACAAATATTTTCTCTGACAAGGTTTAAGTATAAATTAGTCCACGTCGCTAGTTGATGATGATTGAGGATTGTATTATGTACTAACTGCTGCCTGCGGCTTCGTCCGCGCGGCTTTTTCTAAAATAAAATGAGCCTAAGTTCATCAGCTATCTGCTAGTGAAAGTCCAGTCAAAATCGGTCCAGCCGGAAAAAGCAAAAAGACAGACAAGAATTTTTTAAATTGTTTTTTTTTTTTTTTAATATAAGTACCGTATATTTTATTCATATGTATTTAGTAAAACGCTGTTATTTTGAAATTACAAACAGACACTTCATTTTTATGTATAAAGGCACGAAAACTTCTTCTGTTTCCGGGTTTTCAGGCAAACTCGTTCAGCCAGCCAACATCCCAAAACGTTTTTGAACTTTGAGATATTCAATAATTTGCTAACATCAAAATAAATGGGAAAGGCTTTCCTAGCTTCATAATGAGTACAAAATTATGAAAAAACAATCATTCAAAAAGTAAATAATATAGCTTTACAAAGGCTCCCAGGCAAATATTAACGAACTGAAAACCTAGTCCATGAAAAACATTTAGCACCTAATTTTAATGACAATAGGTCTGCCAAAATGGCAGTTATGCACTGTTTCTATATAGTGCTAACAGAATCGTAAAGACCTTCACATAGCTCTGCATCATTTCTTTTGTTTAAATTACACATGCTATTTTTAAAGCAAACTTGTGAAATGTGTTTTTTTTTTTTGTATTGTTTCAGGCACACCAGACGATACTCTCCGCATGTTCCCCATATTTTGAAAGTATATTCCTACAGAACCATCATCCACATCCGATAATATTTCTCAAAGATGTACGATTCTCAGAAATGAAATCACTTTTGGATTTCATGTACAAGGTATTAAACCTAAACTAAAATAAAAATGATTATGAGTTAAGTGCCAGAAAAAAGTATGTTATTAATTATTTTCATTATTTCAGGGTGAAGTGAATGTTGGCCAAAATATGCTACCGATGTTCCTAAAAACTGCTGAAAGTTTACAAGTTAGAGGTTTGACAGAAAATAATACATTGAATCCTAAGGTGAGCATTGAATATTATTTACTGTTAATCTTTAAATCACTCTTAAAGGAAAGGGTTTGTATAAAAAATATATTTCCAGTTGATTATCTGGTGGAAATGTTTATGTCTGTGGATGATAAATAGCAGTCCATAGACATTTTCTGTATACGAATCCTAACTTATTTAGGTAATCTCAAAATAATCGATTTTACTTAAGTTTTTTTTTTACCGGTCTATAGATATTGAACCAATAATCACTATCAAATTAATAAACTGCTTAAGAACATCAGCAACCGGACTTAAGGGGGAAGCGCAAGGTAGTCCACGAAATTCAAATTATCTTACGATTTTTGCAATTTGCAGCTCATTGTCTGGGTGTATGTTTATTAAAATATGATTCGCGACCGTAACAACTATGTATTTACAGAATTACTATAATCATTAGAATCTGTAATACAACTCCTTTAGTTAATACATATACTAAAAGGCGTGATTTCATGAAATAGTCGTTTAGTTATTGAGGATTTTTATGATTATAATTATAAATAAATATTTGAAACGATCGCAAATCCTATTTAGATACGATTTAAGACATTCATTTCTCAAAAGATTACATTAATCACTTACAGAGAAAATAAAATAATAAGTAAACAAAATAACCGATTAGCGTTTTTAGTAGGGTAGATATTAAAAATGTTAGTGGAGATTGTGTATATAGTGAGTGTGCTACATACAAGATATATCAGCATACAACCTGATGATGACTGACCTGCAAATTGCATTAAAACGTAAGAAAATTACAATAATAGCACTACCCATTTCCTCCCGTGGGTGTCGTAAAAGGCGACTAAGGGACTCACTAGAGAATGGGCAGCAGCGTTCTCTATGCATTTTTAACACTATACTGCGATCGCCAACCCGCCTTCCAAGCGTGGCGATTATGGCAAATCCCCCCTTTCGGGGGAGGCCTATGTCCAGCAGTGGACGTCTTTCGGCTGAAATGATGATGATGATGTAAGAAAATTTGAATTTCACGGGCTTCCTGACGCATTCGCCTTAATATTTTTTTTAATTATTTTTTATTACGTAAATGCCATCTTTTAAGTTTTTTTTGTTTTACCAGGACCTTAAGATTGATTCCGACTCCGATGTAAGTCACTTTGTCTAATGCGAGTACGAAACGAATAAATTGATAGTCCCATTAGATTTCTATTCTATGTTGCCTTTCAGTATAATATGTTGCCTACGGTAGAGTACCGAAACTGTCGCTTCATCAACATAATTATAACATTTTTAATAATTTTGGTTATTTCTTATCATTAAATTATTACCTGTAAACTACAAACTTCTCATCCTAATAATATAGATTTCTGTTTAGGCTTAAAAGTAGCTCGCATTGATTATACAGTTTATTAGTAATCGTATCGCTCGTTAGCCTTGAAAGTTTTGATAGAACAGTAGTTTTACTTTAAGCAGATAGACCTCTGAATTAAACATTTTAATTTTAGCACTAAAGGACCAGTGTAGTGATAAGCAACATAAATTTTTACGTGGTCTAGATATTCAGTATTAACAGTGTTTGGTACATTCATAAGATAGTCCTAATTCAAAATTAAAGCGATGACGTCACAAAACCGTTACTCTACACAAGGAAATAAAAAGATATGCATCCATAAACGCATCAACTCGATAAAAACCGTTGGAATATATGGACGCTGTTGTAAGATTTAGTGTTGTAGGATTCAATTTGTAAAGGCAATAAAAACTTATACAGACCTACGTATTATGCTAGAAATAAGCCCTGGTTTTCATTTTTGTTTCTTGTTTTCCGTCTAGATTTAAATCTGTTTGCATTATTAATAGTTGAGATTTGAGTTAATAACTTGGATTAAATCTCGCAAAATCGTTCCTTGTATCTTTGCAACGGTAACGATTACCTACTAATTTTCGATGTTTAGCCTAAAATTGACGTCATTATGTAGGAGTATTCTTTTACATTCTCAGTCGGAGGATCGGTCAACTCCGTCAGTGAGTGCGGAGAACCTTTCCCGTTCGGAGTCGTTCGCGACGCCTCCGGCCGCGCACTGCGCACCGCCCGCGCCGCACACGCCACTGTCGGTCGCGCCGCCCGCGCACCCCTCACACCCCTCGCATGCAATCCCGCCGGAGAAGAGACGCAGAAAGAACTCCACAGTCCCCCGAGACGATGTCGACCTTTCGTACAGGCACTATGAGGTAAGTCGTGCCATTAACGTCTGATTCGACTTGCTAGAAAAGCGAACATAAATTTATTTATTTATTTAAACTTCATGTATAGTGGTGGTATACACGGCTACATATCAAGCTATAATTTCCAGAATAAACTGAACTCTTATTTATACGGAAATCCTATACAATGCGAGATCAGCTTATACTGGAAATGTATAGCTTAATGTGTAGCCGTGTGTACATAGGCGGACTTAACGCCACAAGGCATTCTCTACGAGTCAACCTTTGGGTTAAAAATAAAAACAGTGATATGGTACAAAAATAATGTCTAAAATACTAACTTCTTGATTACGAGAATTTATATACCTTTATTTTATACTAAATACACTTAAACAAATAAAATAAACTAATAGATATTTTAAGAAATATGTAATATAAGATTTAAAAAAAAAAATAAGAATTGATTAAATTAAATATAAGATATTTTAACAAATACCACCTAACAATAATTACTATGACTAGACTACTAATTGAGAGTTATTTAGTGTGACTTATATGGTGGTTACGAACTTTTCTTTTAAAAGTAAATTTGCTTTCAGTTTTTTAATGCCAAAAGGTAGCGCGTTCCAGAGCTTTATAGTAGAGATAACGTAAGAATTTGACATAAAACCGGTACGGTGTGAAGGAGTTTGGAGAAGTAGATTCTTGGAAGCTCGTAAGTTACGACTATGAGAACTGCCCAACACTTTGAAATAATATAAAAAAAGTGTATAAATCTTTTATACACGCGATAATAAAGATACAGGTATTATGCTTTTTCTACTCTTCTCGTGGCTGACCTATTATGAAAGATGCTGACTGTAAGTGAAGATGAACCGGTAGTAATGTGCGTTCTTGGGCAGGGTCACGTGAAGTCGGCGAAGTGCGGGTCGACGGGGTCGGGCTCGGAGCCGTCCACGCCGCCGCCGGCGCACACGCCGCAGCGCGCGCTGGCGCGCTCGCCCGCGCACACGCCGGCGCCGCACGTGAAGCAGGAGCCCGACGCGCCCTACCCGCTCGTGCCGCACGCGCAGCACGCGCAGCACGTGCCCAACCTCCACCCGCCGCCCTTCGACCAGACGCACCTCCAGGTAAACACTAACAATCTTTCTCATCAAAACCGTCATTAAAGACTCTCTGTTTTCATTATATCTGACTAACTTTCTGCTAGATCCTGAACATAGAACTTTTTTCCTAACCTTACTGAGGATGATCTTTTTCTTCTGTTATTTTGATATTTTTTTTCCGAATGATACGCGGATCTGTCAACAGGAAGGAAGGGATCTGCCTGAATAAAAGATAACATAGCAAATTATAAAGCAGAGCCTTTCCTTCTTTGTTGGCAGAGTTCTGGCTGGGTTCGCGCGGCTGACCCGGAGGAATCTAACCGCCAGTATTTGGATTTAAGCATTAAACGGCCCGATGGCAACATTCTCGCGTCGATCCTCGCTCTACCGCCCCAACAGATTACCATGCTTCCGAAAACTACGCGACGATCTCCTGTAAATTCTAAAAAGAGCGGGAAATTCCGCCTTAGTTGGTTAACGCTGTACCCGTGGTTGCAATATGACAAAACTCGCAACATTATGTACTGTACTTACTGTAGAAAATGGTCACACGAGCTGACAGTCAACAGGACATCATTCGTAGAAGGCAACTCGAACTTTAGGCTAGAAATTGTGAATCATCACGATAAATGCAAAGCGCATAAATTCTGTCGAGATCGTGAACACTCCAATAATATAAATGTACTATCAAGTAGTGAGACGCCTCGCGACGAAATAGTAAATTAAAATCTAGTAAATCATGTCTGAAGGTGTTTGCTAAATAAGCATGTCATACTTGTAATAAATAACTGAAACAGAAAACACTTGAAACGATGCAATAGTTTTTGAAAAATATTTATCAAATCTGTTTACTTCAGCATTTTGTTGAATAAGCTACATATTCCAGCACTCTTTGGCGTTGATACAAAACCTTTAAATTGATATATTCTCTAGTTTTATTGGAACGTTATACCACGGTAAAAGACTGATGTAGAAAATTTATTCTCCCTCTCGCCAGTTTGTGTAGTATGTATTAGTATAATACAACAGTTGTGATATGATTTGTTTGCATTTCCATAGTTGTATAGACATAATAATTTGTAGAAAAGCACCTAAATGGGTCATAACAAAAATGATGAGTTGCATATTAAAAAAAAAAATATGTTACCTAAATACATAGATATGATACTTTAGGAGGGATTCTTGCTGTTACAGTCGATTGCGATGTAAATATTTTGAAATTAAAATTATGTGTGTAAAACACCAACCCTACTTATAATGGTAAATTATGTGAAAATTAAATTATGTTATTTGGATCCGTTTTATTGATTTTTTTACATCCAATGAATAATATTTACTAAAGGAATTTTCAAAAACCTATTTCATCATTTTATCAGTTACGTACATCCACACTTCTACATCTACACTTAATAAATAAAATATTTGTATTTATGTTTGTAATTAATAAACTCAAAAACTACTGGACCGATTATAAAAGTTATTTCACCAGTAGAATGCTATATTATCACTGAGTTACATAGGCTATAATTTATAAATATATCACGGGCGAAGCTGCTAGCGGAGGCTAGTGAATTATAATTTACGCAAAGATCTTTCCAAATGAAATATTTGGTAACACTTTAGTAATAATGTTCATAAAATAGTTATATAAAATAATTGCTGATTTTCCAGGGTATGGGAGTAACGGAAATGGCATCAATACTGAACCAGCAAAGCCTTAGCAATGAGTGCAACGACAATGAACCGATGTTGCAACCACACCCAGACCAGACAGACACCATAGATGGTGAGTTTTTTTTTTTTTTTTCTTACACCACAACCATCGACAAACCTTTGAATACTTTCCAAGCAATTCTAGAATTGTACAGTAAATTGACGTTGATGAAGCTGGTAAACATCTTAGTTTTGTTGGTGGCCATAATATACTGTGTGCTGTACATAAGAATCATTGTCAAATGTTAACATTATAACAATCATTATCTTATCAAATATTAAAACCGCAACTCTGCATTTTTCATAAACCAGTATTTTAATATTTTTATTAAAATTATTTCATTTATGCTGACAATTGACAACAGATTAATATTGCCTGTGTGTACGTCGTTTGAAGCTTTTACCCATTAATTTTGCTTTATGTACTAACTATACAAATCCAGAGATTTCAATCCATTCTTCAAATTGTTCTGGGTTAGGATCTCTGGACTTGAGGTCACTGAAAAATGCATGTGATTAACACACGCAGCATGTCACTCATTGTCGCTTGCCATTCCATTGTTAATTTGCACTAATCATAGACGCTTTTTTATTTCTTTCTACTACTTAGTATGGTATGCTTTTAAATATTTTCTGTTATTTTTTTATGAAGAAAACGGTGTCATAAGATTTCTATTCGATAAAGATTTGGCGCCCCCGAGGGTCATAGGTCGTGCAATATTTACACTACTTAAACAATTAGTTAAGTCTCAAATTAAGATGATTACCGTAGCTAATATTATGTATTTGTAATTTTTAAGAAAATTATAACTGATGTTAACCCCAATGGGTAAATAACCATAGACTTAACTAGTGTTAGGGTTGCATGTAAGAAAAGGGTCATGGAATGATTTAGGATGTATGTTTCGGTAATGGAAGAGTGTTTGATGCTTTAAGTTAACTTGTGCCAGTGAAAGAATAAGCATGCCAATGAATTATACCAGCAGTGAAGATATTACGTATCTTACAGGTGAAAATAATGGCGTTGATGAAAATAAAAAACCATGGGAACCGTTTACAAATAAACTAGCGAGTGTTGAAAACATTGTCAAGTCATTCGGTTTAGCACTAAGCAACAAACCGTTCAGTGTTCCCGAGTCTTGTAACATTTGCGGAAAACTAGTTAATAATTTAAAAAAGCATATGAAGTCGCACAATCCTGAGCAGCACAAGTGCCCCATATGCCCCATCACGCTCACTCGAGCCGATAACCTAAAGAGACACCTTCGCATGAAGCATTGTTCTGTTTTAAGTTCTGATAACTTGTCTAATATACAGAAGAAGTGCCAACTAAGTTAAAGTTCCTAAGTTTAGCTAGCCAACTAAGAATCAATGAATCTCATTGCTTACTAATTTCACATATTGTTAGTACGTGTATTACTAACGAGTGAGTGGACAGCATACATTTTGTGATCATAATTTTATTCTTCAATGTTCATTCCGGGATTAACTTTTAATTGTTAACATAACCTATCTTGCCTATTAACTTTCTTACTAATCAACTACAGTAACACAATGCGCTTATTTGACATTTTGTAACTAGAATTAAGGTGTGGTGTGATTTCTTTTTTAAGTTCATATTTTCATTATTATTGTTCAAACAAAATTCCAATTTCATTTCTAATTAGCATTATAACTACTTACATAAAGTTTCATGAAGTTGTATGGGTTATAAGAAATATAATTTTTAAATATGAAAAACACGCTTTTCCTGGATGTGAAATGTTCAACACAGCTCATACTCATTTAAACTCCCTTCTACGATTCGTTGTGAATAAGCAATATAGATTAGAGTTTCTTGCAATGCTCTTAAAATAAGTTTTGAACGTAATGCCAGGAAATCGCAAAATATAAAGGGCGCAGTATCTCTCAAATGAATACATTTTTTCGTTGCTCATTAAATAACATCATTTTATGTATTGTGATAAAGTTCCATTGTGTTCAAACAACCTCATGTGTTAACAATGTATGTCACTATTTATTTCAGTATAGTATTAAAGTTAGAACCAAAAATTGTTTTGCTGTCAACGAGGAAAAGGTTTTGTGTAATTGATAGTCTCAACTCAACTGATCAGCCTCTTATAAATAGTATTCCTTTTCTTTCTTTTAATGAAACTTGGAAGGATAATATTTTATATATAATGCAATTTCGTAAGTTTTACAATCAATTATGGGAATATAATGATAATAATAAAAAATAAGAAAGATTGAAGATCTTTTCTTAACAGGACGCACAAAATTGTCGCGTATTATTTATGACTTACATTTTGTGGTCTCGGTCGTCTAAATAATCTAAAAGATTGCAGATCAATTGAGGTGCCTTATAAATCAATTTCGAACCAAAAGTTTGTACAAACTTATATGATCTCTTGTTGTTCCTTGTAGTATTATGAAATGATATCAGTTACAATTGCTGATGTCCAAGACTGACTTTTATGTGATTTAGGAACATATCTCTTAATTTTAATTTATTTCCCATTTACTTCGATTAAATTCGTATGTAAGTCTATCGTTATTGTGTGTATGTTGCAAATATATTCCTTTATTTATACCACTTTTCTTTTCATTTCATCCTCTATCCATGCTTTCTTTATATATAGCAGACCTATTTCTCTCTATAAATCGCCTTCTGCATTACAGGCTTGGTGACAGTAATTAACAAATTTACATGCAAACGTAACACTGACAATAACAAACACCATTTCTTCAGTATCATTGATTCATTTATGCATGGATCTCCATTGAATATTACTATTTTGTTACAAATAAATAATTTCAGAAGTTTTGTTTTAAATTTTATTAAATATTATTGACGCTTTTATACTATAATAGTTCTAGGAAAGGCATAGTACAGCGTTAACAGTTACTATTAAGGCTTAAATAGTGCTAAAATACTGTAAACATTGTTTGGATCAATTCTTGTTTTTGCAAAATGTTTTAAACTCGTTTATTATTATCAAAAGTTGATTGTGAACCTCGGAATAACGCGCATCACGTAGCTAATGCCCCAGTTCCATCGGTCACTCGGAGTGCACGATTACCTACACAGTAGTCCTCGTTACGCGGTGACAGAGGGGCACGCGTGGCAGCTGGCACTGCGGCATTGGGCCGCGTGACGTGGCAGACGAGGTGTTGAGAGTGGGAGTGACGGATCGCTGGTTGCAGGCTCGAAGGGCTGGCACATGCGGCTGACGTTCGAGCGCGTGGCGGGCGCGCTGAACCTGCACCGGTGCAAGCTGTGCGGCAAGGTGGTGACGCACATCCGCAACCACTATCACGTGCACTTCCCGGGGCGGTTCGAGTGCCCGCTGTGCCGCGCCACGTACACGCGCTCCGACAACCTGCGCACGCACTGCAAGTTCAAACACCCCGCGTACAACCCCGACACGCGCAAGTTCGAGCCGCCCGCGCCGCCCGCGCCCGCGCCGCCGCACGCGCCGCTCTACGCCAACCCGCTGGACGCGGGCTTCGATTGATTGTCCATGTACTGGCTCGGCCTCGACGCTCTGTGAGCGCCCTCGCCCGAGCCAGCTCAGACTCTGTCGTTGTTGATGTGTCAAAATTTTACGGACCGTCTCGCGTCGAAACCGCTTCCTATTTAGGATTAAGCTGAAGTGCTATTACTTAAACGGGCCTTTCTTAATGTAGCCCGCACACGGCGGGCGACTCGTTTTAGTACGTCTCGGTTGTGCGTTTGACTTGCCCCAGTGTGATCTTGTATAAGATTCCTCGTCTGGAAAGTACCTATGTCGATGTTACTGGAATAATGACTCGAAGCGTATGTAAGCAAATTTTTTTCTATACCAATCGCTATACGGGAACGGGCAAAAGCAATAATATGATGTTAATTTTACTATTACCATATTATTTTTTATATTGTATCGATAGGAACCTTAAGATATTAAGAATATACATTATATCGAGTAGCGGTGCGACCGCGAAGTGATGCTGGCTATTAGCGGTGGCCCAGGTACGGGCCCACACTTTCTTGTTATATTTATTCATTAGATAGGAAATTATGAGTTTCCTGTAGCTAATTGTATTTATGTTATTGAATCCTGTGGGTGGTATGGAACGACATCAGAAGGATATTTGGGGACTGGCAAGAGATTGTGATTAGTCGTTGGTCAACGACGTATAAATATTGACTGAATCTCAGTGTAGATGCATTTGTAACTCTATGAGGCCTTTGCAAGATGGATAATTATTAAGGATTTGTGATGTATTAAAGGATAGCGCCTAAGGAAACATACGAAAAGATTTTTATACTAGACTAGTTGATCTATTTACGGAGATTGTTTTTTTATACTTAGATATATTCTATTGTCTGATTTAATATACTTTTATATTTATATAACTGCATATATAATATGGTTTATTAGTGTTGTTTGTTTTTAATCGATTCATCGTGTAGTAACATTGGTTTCGTTTATATTGAGTTGACGGTTAAAAGTAATCGAGTTGAGATGTTGACGTGTTTTATTATTTAATCGTTGGTAGGTGTTTAGTTGTGGTACCGGCGACGCGCCGCGGCCGTCCGCTCCGCGCCCGAGCGGCCGTCGCCCACTCGTGTGATCGGTGCTTGGGGTCAAAGACCTCTTTCAATCAATTAATATAAGTTAGGACGGAACGTTTGGAGGTTGCGCATTTAGTAACTAATATTGGCATTCTACGATTGGGACTAACCTAGCGTTTATGTATGTATTTTTCAATTAAGATTTAAGATTGTTACATTTTTAGCTAAACACTTTAGAGTGGTACGGTAACTGAAATGTGATAAAAAGGAATGGTGCTAGAACCAAGAGTGTTAACACGCTACGATTCGACTCCTATTATAATATTATTAATGTTTTAATGATTAGTTACTTTGCATTAAATGTAAGGCATCTAGCATCCAGTTGAGGTCGCATCTGTTTGGTCAACGGGTACATAATGCATGGATCGTTACACGCCTAGAGATTACAGTATCACTCGAGATTTTACCTTAATTTTTTCAGAGATCTTCAAGTTTACTAGTACATAAATATATAATGATAAGACACCATTTACATAATATATGAATCTGATCCTTGCCTACCAAATATAAAACGTTCATTGATGGAGTTAGGAATTTATCACATCCAAGTAGTAAATCATGATCGTTTCCATAACTTAAGTTGTGGCGTTAGTGCTGTTTAGTAGCTGTGAACATGCAATTCCACTTGTGCAATTTTTTGAAAATAGTCATAACTTATAGCTAGATTATACAATTGACTATTGAATATAGGGGCCCACTCGATATATAAGCACGAAGCTCATGCGTCCCTGTATATATGACGTCACCAAACATTTCTTCCATAAAGATTTTATATTTACTTTAAGGATATCAAAGATTTTTATACCTACTGTTCATAGTAATGTGGGCGCTTATTATTTGATAGCATTTCATACTCAGTGCAATATTACTAGTTATTTAATTACGTAACCAAACTAAATGATATTTTAAAAGTATATAATTAATATCATTGAAGAGAGTAACTACCTATTTGTATTTACATAAGTGACTACTCCTAATTTCTATTTCTACTTAGTGAATCGCAGTTTGGGTTACGGTGATGTACAGGTTTTATAGCTGGTAATATTAATAATTAGCTTGTTTACCTCTGCCAATCGTAATAGTTGTGTACTATTTAATAATTTATTGTCGCGCAAGTTGTCGTCTATTGTTGAGATAGATCATAGCTATCCGTCACGGGTCCCATTGCCAGCGAGTCGAGGATGTGCTGATCTCCCTATTTGCCCACGCGTTAAACGCTTCATCTAATCGTGAATGCATTTTTATATTACTATCACTCGAGACCAATTTTTAATATTGAATTTGCTATAGCAAATTGATTGATTAGTAACATAGAATATTATTTTAGATATTTTAGGTTAGGATACTATGATAGTGTCTGGCCAGAATATTTTGGAGAATCACACCGTTTGGCTCAGAAAATATCTACCTTTGATCTCTTTTCAGCTTTCAAAAAGTATATGCAACTTAATAATTGTAATGGTGACCACATTCGGACTTAATGAAAGCTAACTTTATGCCATATGGAATTTTATACATAAGGTTAACGAATTACTAAATTTAGTCTTATGAAATTGAGGTCTTGTAGACCTAGTCACTTATTTGGCCAATCTATTGAATATTCCAATTTATTGTATATTAAAATTTACATTTGTATCACAAAGATGTGATCTTATCATTTGAATCAATGGAGTGCAGGACGAGCTCTAAGGTTATTTTCAGGATAGCAATGGTCTAGTTATGTTTATTTTGTTTCTTCTTTATAACATTAGCAAATTTGTTATAGTGTCCTATATCACAATAGTGTAATACTAATAGGGAGGGGGTGTCAAATCGTGTACCTCACAGCTGACGAATAGTCTTGTTATATTATTACATGAAATTTTATGAACGATTTGTTGTTTATGAATATTTTGTTTTGATGTCTTGGTTTGATGCCTCCGTTAAAAGTTTAATTTAAATAATTTTGTTTTATGCAAGCAGTTAATGCAATTTTTTTTTTCACATTGTTTGATGTTATGTAATGCAATTTTAACATGTTGCAAACTCCTGCATTTATCTGTTGTATTTATTACTAATTTTTACATTAAATTGTGGTATGTTACAAATCCGTGTAGTTTCAGTTGTGCGTTTCACATGCTCCACACCCACCCGCAAAGTATAGCGTTTATTCTGTACGAACCCTAAAGCAAGGCCAGATTTACATTCTGCAAACGCAATGGCCCATCGTCCAAAAAGGCGACAACACTCTTGCCGAGTCTCACCGACCTCGTGCTGTGTTGAGTGTGAGAGCGGAGACTGCAGTTCGGCCAGGCGTGACGCGCGTTCGCGGGTTGTTGTTCGCAGAGCGCGCGCACGTGCCGGCCGCGCCGCCCTACTCGTACCACAGCATGTTCGTGGCCGTGGCCGAGAGCGCGGCGCTGTGGCGCTGCAAGTCGTGCGGCAAGGAGGTGTCCAACCGCTGGCACCACTTCCACTCGCACACGGCGCAGCGCTCGCCCTGCCCCTACTGCCCCGCCACCTACAGCCGCATCGACACGCTGCGCTCGCACTTGCGGCTCAAGCACGCCGCGCTGCTGCTCAAACACTAAGTATCGACTCGCACACAAACGCCCCCGACCCCTGCTCGTTCCATCTGAGCAGGACTTTTGTTTCTTGTTAAATGTGAGTAGTCTTTAGTTACACTGACGTGCTTCACGCATGATTTAGTAACTAATTATAATATTTAATGTGTTTTATCGCACGTTTTCGTGCGTTATATTTATATTGTTCTCTATGAGTAAGATATTGAATTTTGTTACAACTAATTTTAACTAACAGGGTAAATTAAACAGTAAGATACTGGAAAGCTCTTATCTAACGATTTTAGGCTCAGTTTAGTCAACGGATAATTAATTTCTAAACCTTGAGCTAAAATAGATGTATAATTTTCATTATTATATGCCATGGAGAAGCAAGTTGTTAAGCGATTTTTTTTTCTTTACAATTTGTAGTAACTAGCTAAATTCCACACACGTTCAATGTTAACTTCGTATTTATAATGTGTAGGTAAGTGTACAAGGTGAAACATATTTATTTGCAAGTATTTTTAACAAATTATACATAATGGAATGAAGACTGAAAAGGAAACAACTTGTGATGACTTTAAGATGGAGACGGTATGGTCTGAATGTAAATAATTTGTAAATTGATAATAATAATCATCAAAATTTTAGGTAGAGAAATATCTTGGAACTTAATGCGTGTTCAAAATTCAAATTAACATAAAAACACGATCTTATAGTAGTCCTATGTATTATAAATGATATTTTTGTATAAATATTGTCTGCGGTTATCGCATAACTTTAAGGGTATTAGGTGTCTACTCTTGACTTGTTAACATTGCAAGTATATCAACATTCCAGAATATAAAGGAAACGTAAAATGTTTTTAATTGGTACGCATTTGCTATTTTCAATCAGATTTTCTGACTTTTGGAATTTACTGATAATAATAGTTGATAATGATATAATTCGGAACTGCTTAGATCCCTCTTTAAAAAATAATGTAGATATTATCCATGCTGAATGTTGTGACCTTTGGCTCATTAACGAAAAGAAAACGTGTTTGATTGTTTCATGAATCGAAAAGCTATTGTAAATTATTTCTCTTTAAATTAAGTGTCATACTTTGAGACGGAACTGTGAGTTTAGCACATCGTTTAATTGTCTAAGTAAATATCTAGCTTTTAACGGTCCAATATATATTAGCATTCATAATAATAAAATTGTATGTCATATTGATGTAGGTACAGAATGATATTTCATTGAATCTCATCAAATTTCAGTAATTCATTTATCAGTATTATATCTATAAATCAATATTCATAGGTAGTCATTAATTGATGTCATAAGTCCCAATCTAAGAATGTAGGTTAGTTAACGTAGCATTGTGAAGTCATCTGTTATAAAGTGCTTGGCTAGTCATACACCCACTTCTCTAGTTAATATTATTATTGTTGAAATGTGTTGTTCCTTTTTGTTATTGTTTTATTATCGTAGTTTTAATATATCTCGTTCTGATTGTGCAATATTTTGCAGCTGCCGTAATCATAATGTTTTAGGGTTCTACAAGTAAAGTATTTATTAACTGGACGTAGTTAAGCAGAAAGGATTCAAACCACATTGTGGTCAGGGATGAGTTGTATATACCAAAGAGGTCCTAACGGTTGGTTCTTTCACTCAGCAGAAAAGATCCGTGACTCTACAAAGAGAAGGTTGATTTTTTAATGTTGGGAAACAACCCACATGTAGCTGGGTACCTTCCGTTTACTGTTGGGACCTCTTTGGTAAAAACAACTCATCCCTGACCACAATGTGGGTTGAATCCTTTCTGCTTAACTACGTCCAACTTTACTTGTATGATTATAAAAATTCACTTATTTAATGCTCTAAATAAATACATCACTTCAATCTGGTGTTTCTTTTGACTTATAATTATAATTTAAAAAAAAAATTGTTGTAGTATATAAAATTATTTTATTGCACAGTTCAATAGTTATCATGTTAATGGCAAAACATACAAAAGGTGTGATTTATTTACACATTGCACAAATATCACTATGAGTATTCATCTATAAATACTTGCATTACTTACAATTAAGTTACTTACGACACGAAAGTCAATCCTAACATACATACATTCAAACTGAATTAAACATGGCAACATATGGCAAGTTTAATTCTCTTATACTAATTATAATTTATGAGAGAAGTATACAGTGATAATGGCAAAACGTTCCATACAAATTAATCTGCATTTGCATAATATCTGGCAACACAGTCGGTCACAACATACCCTTGCTATTTGCACTGAAGCAACTAGTCAGACTGAAGGTATGAAGTTCCATCCACTTATCACAATTTATTATTTAACTTTACTTCTACTTTTGCATTCAGGGGATTGTCTTTACACAAGTTGGCTCACATTTTGAAAAAGAAAAAAATGACTACGCCAGCAGTTTTTTTTTTTTAGGACGAGGAGTTCCAGCTGGAAAGTACATAGTTTGACCTAAATTATGTTTAAATTTCACTTATACTCCATTTATTATAACATTAGACAAATAACTGTTCTCACCCTTTCGTTATTTCGATGTAAACGTTTAATAAACTCCGTTATTTCACGATAAATAGAAAGCACTGTATCATTTACATTAAAAAAATAACTCTAAAGTGCAGTAATTTCAACAATATTACACAATAACTGTCGTTTTTTAGCCGTTATTTGTCTAATGCTAGTAAATGCTAGTAAATGGTGTATAGATACTGCATAAAACAATACAACTCAAACAATAAAACTATAGACTTATTTGCTATACAGGGTGTGTCATGATCGTCTGACAGATTCAGGGCAGTTTAGGTACATGCCTCTTTCATATTAATTCCTAGTTCAATTGATTTAAATACTGCAGTTTCACTAAAACGGGGAAAACCCGTTAGTTATTATCTCATTGACACATTTCTTGATATCTTTTTCTTTGCATATTTTGAATAATGCCACAGACAGGCCACCTTATTTTAAAATGGAAGGTCGCAGCTGTTCTTGTAAATTCCTGGAACTGCGAGCAGTATCAATGTTATGATAGAAAATACGTTAAAGAAACGTTTGTAAATCTTTTCTCTAACATTATAATGATGTAGGTATGTTTTAGTCATCATGTAGCCTTTCCACTTTACCACTCTCGCCGGGTGAGCCCACTACGACGCTAGCCTCACTGACTGCGCTCTCTCCTTCCTTGTCCTTGCTAGTGTTCTCTTGTTCACTAGACTCTTCCTGTTCAGAGGAACCTTCACCGGAATCGTCTGATTCCTCTTCATCCGAGTCCATCTTTTCAGCACCGCTCTGCTTGTTTTTCTTCTTTTTAAATTCTTCTTCCATTTCTTTGAATTTTAGAGTCAGGTATCTGGAATTTAAAAAAAGTAGGTACAGTACTATAATATTATTTACACTATCTCCCTAAAGACTTTCTTCATTAGGTACTTAATTTTCCATAACTTAAACTTACCTACACACACATTTGTATCTGTTACTAAGACATTATATGAGGCGATAACACAAAACGGAGTAGGTAAGTATGGGTATTGGGTAAGCTCAAATTTATATTTTAATTAAGTTATTATAATCACTATCACTATCACTATCACTACATATTATAAAACAAAGTCCTCCGCCGCGTCTGTCTGTCTGTCTGTCTGTCTTTCTGTTCGCGATAAACTCAAAAACTACTGCACCGATTTTCATGCTGTGTTCACCAATGGATAGCGTGGTTCTCGAGGAAGGTTTTAGTTTATAATTTGTTAAGTTATTGTAAGTATACATTAACGATATTTGTTGGAGGTGTTGGAAAAAAATAAGCCGTCTGGGAGCTTTCAACGAAAACGCTGTCTAAACCCTTTGAGATATAACAAAATAATGTATGGTGGAATTGTGTATCCTGCTATGCTACTTTTATTTTACGGCAGAAGCTAATTATATATATTTTAAGAAAGTAAGTACAACGTACCTAAACATTTATATAAGTACCTAACTAATTGTAGATAGTTATCTACTTGATAGCAAAGTTTATGGACCAAGAAAGCCTTCACACCTAAAAAGGTGACAATATTCATATTTAGGTCTATTCAACGCTGGGTGGAGAACTACCTACTTCATTCGAAGAAACCAGCTTCCTTAGTGGTGCAACAACATTTTGGCACTTACTTGTCAACTAGTGGCCCGCTGTAATCCTCGGGGAACTTGGGCGAGTGTGGCAGGATGTACTTGTAGAGGCTCTCGTTGAGTACGTAAAGTTGGGTAGTCGACGCGCATTTCACGTTGAACCACCAGTCACAGGTCAGACCCGCCTGGGAGAATATTGTCCCGTTCGGGCACAGGAAGGAAGCTTGACCGCCGTTGAGGTCACAGTAGTGCCATACCTATAAAAGCAATTGCCATCATTAACTATAAAAACTTTTTAACAAAATAACAACCGACTACCAAAAAAAAACCACTAAAAAGTGAAAAATAACTTTAATTTCGGAAGTCGGTGTCCTTGGTTCTGTATTTTCGTTTTTTGCCACCGACTTCCGAAATTAAAGTTATTTTTTACTTTTAAGTGTATATATTTTTTTTTTGGAACACTTGTTTTTTTGTAAAAAGTTTTTTATTTTTCACTTTTTAGTTATGGTAGGTACCTACCCCGCAACAATTCGATTACCACTACTTGCTACACCGCACAAACAACAGTGACAAGATATATACGAAGTGGATTAAATACGAATCTATTATCGAAGCTAACTCAAAAACTACCCAAGCAAAGTTAATAAAAATCGGTTAATAACTATTTATAGCCCGAGTGCATCTCATGACAATTCCAATAAGCCCAAAAACGGCTAGGATACATTGTTTTATTACGGAATTCCGGTGCATACCTTCCGGCTTCATCTTCAGATCAGTTCGATAGTACCATTTTCATCAGAATTATTTAATTAAATTTGCTTCGTAGTTGCTTAACCACCTTAATCGAAATAATCTTATCGCCACCCGTGAAATATAACTAATCAATGAGGAGTTCCGGTGGCCATTTGTGGTCTTCTTCATCAGTTCCACTTCATCAAAAATTATACTTTCTGAATGCAAATGCTCGAGTTGTTGATGAAAATACAAAAATCGCTATATGTCTACACTAATATTATAAAGAGGAAAGATTTGTACCTATTTTTGTATGTTTGTAATGAATAGGCTCAAAAAGTACCTACTGGGCCGATTTAAAAAATTCTTTCACCAATAGAATGCTACATTCTTCCAATTTGACATAGGCTACATTTCATTTTGAAAAAAATTAGGGATCCTTGGTAAAATTTGAACAATGTACCCGAAGGTGTAGAAAAATGAATCTTAAAATGATAATTGTCTACCCCGTGCGAAGCCGGGACGGGCTGCTAGTTTGCCTATAAAATTTGAGGAGTTCCCTCAATTCCTCATGGATCCCATCATCGGAACTGATTTTGAAAAATAATTGGCAGTCATAAGGACTATCGACAGAAGTGAAAACACAAAACTTTGGAGTAACTGTCATGGAAAGCGAAGTTTTTCCCCTACCAAAAAGTGCTCAACGCGCCTGAAGAAGTTTTCACTTCAAAAATAGGACCAATCTGGAAGTATATCCTTTCAAATAAAAAAAGAATTTTCCAAATCGGTTCATAAACGACGGAGTTCTGAGGTAACAAACATTAAAAAAAAAATACAACCGAATTGAGAACCTCCTCCTTTTTAGAAAGTTGGTTAAAAACTTTTACCAAAAGCAAGAATTAGGTGGAGATTTTATAAAAACATAAATAACGTTTCTGGTCAGGTACAGCTCTGAGAAAGTTTGTTTTTTTGGAAGGTCATAATGCACTTCGCATGCAAAGCGACGATTACTTAGAAATTCAATTGCGAGGGAAGTGAGGTAGGCAATTGTTATAACATTGTACTTATCACCTGAATTAAGTAATTTCAACTCGGGCAGGGTCAATGAGGCATTAATAGGCTACCGATAATTGGTTAGGCATACCTACCTCCATTGATACAGAGAGGTCATCATCTGCCTAGCCTTTTCCCAAGTATGTTAGAGTCGACTTCCAGTCTACCCAGATGCAGGTGAATACCAGTATTTTACATGGAGCGACTGCCTGTCTGACCTCTACAACCCAATTACTGGGTAATACGATACCCCTTGGTAAGACTGGTAGAAATACAGGTCTTGAGTCCTTTTGTATAGTAGAATAAAGGCAACATTATGCTTACAGTGGGTATGAGAAAGAAATTAAAACAAAGAACTGACAAAATTAGTGTAGGTACAGAGCCAACCGCACTTCAGTGAAAACACTTGGACAACGAAAACAGCCCTTACAGCTACGACATAAAGGCGCTGTTACCACAGAGGCGACATGCGGTTGATTGTACTATGACATCTGCTGCCTATCTTCTCGGGGCGCGTAATGTTTTGTGGAAATATGTATCAAACCAGGAAATGTCTTAACTACCAAAATATCAAGCCTGTACCTATGTGATATTATGTTAGTCAAGTCATTTCCTAAAGGGTACAGAAGCAAAGTTGTACCTACATTTCGCCAGTTATGATATAACCCCCATTTAGGTAAGAGATAGAAGCTGAGCCAGGAGTCTATTGCCATTGACTGGGTCTAAATCCATTCTCCAGGCTGCTTCTGCCAATTTCCTCATGGGAACCCAATACCTAATCGAACCCAGGAGCTCGCGCTCAGATGTCTCGCTAGAGCAAGACGGCCCGTTTGGACATTTACTTTATATCAACTGCCCATTTTGGGAGACATCCTTTAACTGAACCACAAATGCAATATGCATAGACAGACGCCGACAGCTGGCCGACCTACTTTCCCTTTGTAGGTAGCACCGATTTTTTGTACTTAAACATTCTTGTGTGTTGCAAATTACCTGACAGCGAGTCTCAGGATCTGCGAAGAAGCCTTTATACCGCTGAGTCTTGCAGTCGAAGCGGGTGGCTGGGATCGTGGTGAGGATGGGGTAGTCCAGATCTGGCCGTCCAGGAGTACCACCTTCGTCGTCTGATGCCTGAACCAAGGGGAAATGTTGGCTGGTTCCACCGCCAGGTGTTATATCTGTAAGTAGGTACTTATTCAATTATTTCCATATAAGGGACAGCTGTTACATAAACACGAAATAAGGTCTCACGGCGATATTTTCTCAGTGGGACAGTCGTGTCCAATGTCACCAACCTTAAGAGTGACGTGTAGATATCATGTGTTTAACCTTTAAATAATAATATGCATTATGATGAGGAAAAATCGTGTTATTTATTTCTCTAGAGTTTAAGTATACCATAAAGTCAATTTTCACTTTTTTTTTCTGTAGGTAGGTACTGTTGGCTGACCCTAGGCGACTCTAACAAGAAGGCCTTACACTCTAATCTCTCGTCTGTAAATCGTTGTTATTTATATAATAGACGATGTAGTGCACCTACTTGTGAAGTTTAGTAAAACCGGATTTAAGTTTGTATAGCCAATTTTTATAAAGAGACAGTTTTTTGTTTCGATTGGTATAATGATATTGAGATTCTCGTATCTCTCCGATTCAAATAATCCGCCCCCTGTGAAACCTACGGTGCATATAAAACTTACCATCAAGATGTTGAGAAGGAGGGTCCACGGGCGCAAGATACGGTTCTGCTGTCAACTCTTCGTCCGGCACATGCTCCTCACGCTCAGGATCCGGTTTAGCGTCTATTACTTTTACTGCTACAAATGGTTTTGGAGTACTTAAGATTGGGGCTACTACGTTGTTTTGCTGCGGTACAGCTTTCAAAACATTTAACACTTGTAGTAATGTTCTTATTGATGAACCGACATTTTCTTTCGTGATTGGCTTAGGAATAGACTTGTTCAGTTGAAGCGAATTCAGTAACGACGCCAGCGGTATTGAGTTTGAAGTTTCTTGTGGAACTTTGAATGAGGTCTGTTCAACTACATGCTGATAATATTGGGGCTTCTCCTCATAGTTCAATGGAGCAGACTGGACATGGGCTTCCAGTTGTTTTTGCTGTTCAAAATTGGAATCAGCTTCTGGTAGGATTGTTGAATAAATCGTAGCATCCTTAGAATATTGAGGTGAATTGAATATTGGTCTAAATCCACTTTGTATTACCGGTTGGGCCAACGAGTGTAGAGGACGTTGTTTCTCGTAGTAACTTTCAGAAACAATCACAGGCTGCTTCCTGATATTGGCTTGTTGAACGTCAACATTGTCATAAACGTAATGAGGTCGAGCCGGTCGTGGCTTTAGATTATAAACTTGCTCTTTTGGAATTAACACAGATACTGGTACTGGTATTGGTTTCTTCGTTATGTCATACACGTTTTCGTTTTGGGACACTTTCACGGGAGGCGTTTGCTCATAAGGAACCAATTTATATTTCGGTTTTTCCGACAAATAATATCGAATGCTAGGAGAGTCCTCGTTATATAAATTCAAGTAAGGCTTGCGGGTAGATGCGACAAATGTTATACCCGGAGATTTTGGTACTTGTTTATGGACCACTCTGCCAATGTCGTAATCATTGTGTACCAGAACATTATATTCCGAAAGTAATGGATTATAATTTTGTGACACTTTACCTTGGGTTTGATATATAGGCACACCACCTTTATAGTATATCTTTGTTGGATTTGCGGAGGCAATATTATGCTGAGTCAATCTGTTTCCTTGATATCTAGGTATGTTTCTGTTTGAATAGATAATTTTCTTTGGCTCTCTGTGATTGGCGTGATTTCCTTGTCCAGTCTCGACTAATTCTGCTTTTTCTACTTCGACTTCCCTTATATTGTCCGTTGTCGGTGTTGCTAAGTCGTTGGCATAGTAAAATGTCATATATGGTATCAGTCTTCTGTATCTTTCGTTGATAGATAGCTTTGTAGAATTATTATTATTAATTTTTCGTTTCTTTCCACGACTCGCTCTTACAGTAGTCTCTTCGACTTGAGATTCCATTGGTACGAAACCATCCTGCAGATCTACCGTCATTCCTCCCAACATTTTAATTTCCGGACTATTCCCATTTGGTGTGATTGTGATTGATGTGACGAAGGCAGGTATAACTGAAACAATGAAAACATGTTTATTATTCACACTGCAATACACTCATTAAAATACCTTAATACATGTTACATTAGTCGGTTGTATGGCTGTTAGATCAATTTCCCAAGCACAGAAAGACAATGCCCATTTCGAGGTCAACATGGCTTTTCAACTTGACATTGTACTGAATATTGTGATTCAGTAGGTAAGCGTTTGCGCACTAGAGATTGCAAATGCAAAAAACAACCACATTAACTAAGACATAATGGTCAGACACAGATCAAAAAGTCAGTTAATCTTTAGACATTTTGAATGTATTCATTATAATTTATGAGATTATAATCCTCACGTATTGTGCTGGTGAACGTCGTGAGTCAATAATAAAAAATAAATCATTTATCAAAATCGATTAATAGACCAGTATTGTAAATGATCTGCAGACATTTCAGACCGAGGCAGATAGCGTTGGATCATCCTTATTAGGTTTATTGGGCACTTGCTCTACATGTCGAATAGCATACCTACATTATTCATTCAACGATAAATCATGCATGCTAATATGAAGTTACATAAGAAGCCCAGTTTGTAACCAATTATTTGTTTTATGTTTATTTGTATGTCATATAATATGTAACACCGAAATAACACCTGCTCATCAGTTGCACATACGCAATCTTAGCGAGACTCATCATCGCTTTCATATAATAAATTGCGAAACAATCGTCTAATTGAGTCTGACCATGATATTAATCAGTATCAAATTGACCTATTTAACCAACGAGGTCTTTTTAGTAATACTGAACCGAATCGGCTTATTATAATATCGAAACACATTTTACTTTCACCAACTGGATTCCTGTTGCGTTGGTCGGTAAGTACTCAAGAAATAAATCGCTAGGTCTCTCGTACCTTCGCTTCGGTTGGACTCGCGAATACCTGGTGCGTGTTATGAAATTCGCTTTAGTTTAGCCAATTGTGTTTTGGAAGATAGATATTTAGCTATATAAAATTAAAATCAAAATGTTTTATTTCACATAAACCTACATGGGCACTTATGAAACGTCAGAAGCTTGGTGCACGGTTCCAATTGGTCGTTTTGCTATAGAGAAGAGCCGGCAAGAAAGTCCAACTCCACTTAAATAGGTGACATGCATCAGTGTTAGTATTGTGGTGGCATCTACAACGCCACATGTGAACTACGCATCAAAGACACAAATCCTGCATCGCGCAATCAGAGTTTACCACGCGACTAGCATATATACAACACCCCGACATCAACCGTTGGGCAGTTGCCCACCAGACACAATTGACACACCCGTCTGATCAGAGGATCCTCCCTTTTCCATAGAGTATGAGTGAACTTTACACCCTGTTCCTCATACAACAGGTACAGCCTTTAAACATCGGTGCTTTTTTCGTTCATACAAGGTGTTATTGAAACCCTAGTAGCATTTTTGTTGGCATTTAGTTGGTCCACTTACAGAGGTAAGTGGCCCAACTAAATGCCAACAAAAAATGCTACTAAGGAATGGTAACTGAAAACCTGAAAAGGAGTCATTAACTCATCATTTTGAACAACTTTTATTATAGGACCAACCCTGAAATCGAAAAAATCTGCTGTTCTCTATATTAATGTCGAGTTACGTTACGTATGGAGCAGCAAATTATTATTTTTGCAATTTCATTGTTCTTTCTCAATTAACGACGAAATATGTAGATAGAGCAGGTATATATTAAAACACGTTTTGTCTGACTATATGAGTGCTACTTAAATATTATTATAAACGTATATTACGTACTTATATGACTTAAGCAGTAATGTTTAAAAAAACGTGCGGATATCGTGCTAAGGAAATATCTTTCTTTTAAGGAGGTGCAATTTGTTGCATCTAGTAGGTAGATAATTACATCTATTTTGTGCCTATAATCGCCCTTCGTTTTTTACATTGCTATTCATAATTGGGTAATTCTCTACGGTTGTTAGGTAGCATGCTTGTTTTTATGGCACCGACAATATTTTTTACCATCAAATAGGTATCAATCACAGCAATTACGAGACTCGTCATCCGTCACAAGCAATGACAGGATTTAAATATCTAAATGTAAATAACTCTATAGCTAGGTCATATGGCCTAAGCTCCAAGCTGGTTAAAAATGCATATGTAGATCAACTCTTCGCTGAGGATCAATTCAATATTAGCGCAGAGACGAAGCGCAACGAAGCGTCAATCTAAAGGATAACACAGAAAATTCACCCATATCTCTGCAACGTAACACCACAGTAACGCGCGCGCGCCAATAAGCGTTGGTTGCGCTCCGACGCGCGAATTCTGTCGAATGCTTGCGAATTCGCGCTTCTTTATCTTAGAAGAAAAATATGTATATTATATTGTGGAGATAAGGGTGAATTTGCTATGTTAAATTTCAGATTGACGCTTCGATGCGCTTCGTCTCTGTTCTAGTATGAATTGACCCTAAGTATTTTATAATTGCGCAACGTATTTTGGTCTCTGTCTCCATGGTACATGTTCGCTTTCACACAAACTGACCCTTTCATAATCATAATTTAAATCCAAGACATAATAGTTGATGATACAATCTCTCTGATTCTCTCTTTAATTAATAGCAACGATTACGCTACACATACCTACGTAATCAATACCAATATTTATGGGCAATTAAACCACAGTCGAGAATGTTATTCCATTAGATGAAAGTCCAATGCAAGATGGATCGTTTTGATGGAGAGACGAAGCCGTACGCCTACACAACGGTAATCGAGAAACGTGACCAAAGAGATCATTCTCAGTCGCCAGCACAAGTGAAGGCAATAAATTATAATATCGTCATGCTCAATATTTCTTCGTTAAAATAGATGGACATATGTAGGTACATACATAAGCAGCGGTAGGTAAGGGCCATTATGAGTAGCAGCTCGATATGGGAAAGAATATTGGCCGGAGAGGAACTTGGATTAGTTATACAGATTTGCACCTAAAATATCCCATTCTCCTGTCGATGTCTTTGGTTTGATTATAAAAGAAATTTCCAGTCGCTTCTTCAGAGTTCATTGGTTTGCATCAATTAAATAACACTTTGGAATAATTATTAAAATAACTCAGTACTAGAAAATCGAGCCTAGGAACACGTGCGAGCATTTAAAAGCCTGTTTCTATTAATGTCAATCTAAGAACCTGAAAATTACATAACGTAGGTAGTACCTATCTATCTATCTAATAACCAAGCACGAGCACCGATGGCACTATTTCAAAAATAGGTACAAACTTACCTTGCATAAACTTAATTAAAATGTCTATTAATTGTCTTAAATTTTGCAAAAGTAAATATAGGTCACTTAAGCTCACAAATATAGGCAAGCTGCCTATAAAGCTTACCTCACAGGTATTTATTAGTCCTACAACAGATTGTGTACAAAGCGACACGAAATAAATGGTAGGTAAGCATTTTAGAAAGGCAGGATCGTTCGTGTGTCGAATACGGGTAGAGCCTTGGAGAAGTGACTGGCTCTGCACACGGAGATCCGTATCCTGACTGCGACTCACTCACACCACACTGATCTACAGATACCGTTCATTTACATAACTAATATATTCAACAAATTATTTTAATTAGAGCTAGTCCATGCATACTAGTTTAGATTTTCCTTATCTTCATAGACCATCGCTTAGCAGCAGGATAGGGTTGCCAGATTTTTTTCACTTCTCATGCTCTAAAAGTACGCCAATATAGCCCTACGGAGCGGGACTAAAGTGACCACTTTAGTCTCTAGGGAGTGAAAAGTAATTAGTTTTTTAGTTTCCTTCATGTGACATATAAAAACTCAAACAGCCAGTAAATATCCTATTATCTGTGGAATGTGGACCATCTTCATTGCGAAAATGTTGAGAGTTTTAGTTCCATGGTTTTTCCGCAAAGAAGGTGGCGCCATGTGTTTTAAATTGTTAATCTGTGACTGGTTTAGAAGTAAAAACTGACCGCGAAAATTTCAGAATTTTGGTCGAGTGTAAATTTGTTCGGTTTTAAATAAATTTATTAAGAACTTCCAGTGACAGTGAAGAGTTTGACGTCGAGCAAAGAGCAAAAGACATAATAGATAATCTTTTGCCGCCAAAATCGCGGAAGATTTACCTTAAATTTACGAAAGTTTTATGGACTGCAGGAATAATATTTATTAAATGTTTTTGTACTAAATTAACCATTTTTCTCGCACTCAAAGTGAAAAGTACAGTTTTCACCTCGAGACTAAACGCCAACTTAATATACCCTCGGTTTCATTGGTAAAATTCAATACAATTATAATCATAGTTGTAAATGGTTATTAATTCATCCTTTATCAAATCAGGGGTACGTTTGTTGCGCATATCAGTACGTTTGTTGCAATACCATCTGCGAAAAATCCTTTCCGCAAAGCAGTTGGAACTAGGTACACTGAAAATCATCGTACTTCTCAATGACAATCAACCGTAGTGCAATAGATTTCTTTAATAATAAATCAAATAAGGTGTAAATGTGTGTGTGTGTGTTATACAGGACAGGGTCTGTCCCTGCGGGGCGTTTAAAATTATGCCTGTAATACGCATGTCCCGGGAAATACGGAAAGTCTGGCAACGCTCACGAGGTGTTAATGAGCAAAGAAAGAAAATTAACCTGTCTAGATAATACATGGTACTTAGTTTCCTACGGAACGATATGCCACGGAATTTATTTATTTCCTACGGAACTATATGATATATATCTATAGGCTGGCGCCTCACATTGACGGCTAATTGCGACATTTTCCCCAATTGCTCCAATTAGCCTCAGCCACCAGTTAGCCTACTAAGTATATAATGTCTAAGTAAAAGCTTTTTACAACTTAAATGCATATGAAAGTATGGGTATACGGGAACAGATACAATTTAAAAAAAAAAAATTTTTTGTCTGTCTCTCTGTTTGTTCCGGCTAATCTCCGAAACGGCTGAACCGATTTTGACGGAACTTTCACTGGCAGATAGCTGATGTTACAAGCTTATTTTAAAAAGCTACACAGGCGAAGCCGCGTGCCGCAGCTAGTCTATACTAATATTTTATAGAGAGAGAGCGAAGTTTGTGTAGGTATGTCTGGAGGGTAATCTGCGGAACCACCCACAGAGCACCTATTTAAAAAAAAAAACACCATTTGAGATGTACATTATTCCAGATGGAGATAGGCTACATACTTATAATGTATTTAAAAAAATTCAACCGTGCAAAGCCTGGGCGAATCGCTAGTTTTATGCATAAATTAAAGGGTGAAAACGTTAAGTTAACCAGTTCCATTGCTGGCAATTATTAATTTAGGTTATGAGTAGTTACGTCGAGCAACGTACCTTGACCTGCAGATAATGAAAGCATCCTGCTGACTTTTAGACCATTGATGCCGATAGAATATAATAGAACCACTGTTGAATTGCCAACACACGTTTCAAACATTCAGCTGCACGAAAACGCCCTTTACCTGAGTGCCGACTGAAATATCAAAAAGTTACCTAAGTACGTACTTCCTTTAAACAACGTACTTTTTTTTTTTTTCATTGTGTGAAATAATAATTATAAAAAAGTATGTATGAATATATAGGTTTATAATGCAATAGCTAAGCAATCTATGAGAGGCGTAGCGCGCTAACAACTCCATTCCTATACCGGCTTCCCTTTAGAAGATCGGAAGAGCAACTTCACCTCCTATGAAAAATAGCACATTCCCAGCTTTGAATTCAAACAAAAACACTAATTGTTCTAAACAAGCCGGCGCGCACCACGACGTGATAATCGAGAACTGAAAATTAATTAAATAGCGAAATAAATTAATGTTGACGTAATTTTATGATTATATAAGTAACTGAACAATGTCTTCTTCGGCTTCCCTCCTGCGAAATGTCAAGATTCGCCACTGCTATCTTAATATCATAGAGGTAAATTGAGGCCATGAGAGCCAGAGTGGCCTAAAAAACTGCTCTAAACTTACCTCAGAAGCAGTTTTTCAAAATATAATCAGTATTGAAAAAATTAATGTTAGGCCACTCTGGCTCTCTGAGGCCATGAGAGCCAGAGTGGCCTAAAAAACTTCTCTAAACTTACCTCGGAAACAGTTTATCAAAAGAAAAAAACAGTATTGAACAAATGACAGTTAGGCCACTCTGGCGCTCATGGCCTATTGTTTTTTTGTGTATAAGAGGTAATCTCTCTGGAACTACTGCGGGGTAATTGCATAGTATACTATCATAGCAAGCAATGGGTTTCATTTTGACAGTTCAACATCATTCATTGCGTTATTTAAGTTAATGAGCAGACAATTTTTTCGAACATATGAAGCAATGGATTAGCAATATCCTTCAAAATATTCAGAATGTGATTGATAGTGTGTTACTCAATTAGGGTGCAGTTCGATTTCAATGTTTTTTTTTTTTTTTTGCTACCTATAGCTACACTATTGCCGAGTACCACGGAGTGTTTTATTTATTGTTGACTTCCACGTGGATGGAAGCCGCGAGTAGAAACTAGTTTATTTTATGAGGGCTATAGCGTTACCAACGTAAAAGTTGAAAAATATTAAGTTCGCCATTTGATATCCGTTGTTAATTTAACACCTGAACAGGATATTAATTTACATATCTATATGAAAGATACAGGACAATCAATCTCCTGCCCTGCAGCATGTCAATATCGCCATTCGGTTTCATTAACGTGAGATCAAATGACCAGATCTATTAAAATGAACACGACAATAACAGATCTGCTTAGTCATATATACCGCATTTTGCACGACGCTAATGCACAAAAGTGAGTGTAATTTTTGTGTCGTGAATGGCGGCATTAAGGGCATTCAGGTTAGTCAGTGGTGTCAGCGAAGGTCATTATTATTATTCTAAAATAAAAATAATTTAAATGACCCGGATTATACTTTTACTTCCTATTTTACTCAAGCAAGTTAGCAAAGTTGTCTTGTGGACTATGTAAACTACAAAAACGAAACTGCTTACATACGGCGTTGTAAATAAACGTTCAATTAATTGTAGACAAAATTAGGTATAGAATATTAGGGATGCATCCGATACCGATACCAATGCCGATATATCGGCGATACTCGAAGTTTGCCGATATATTTATATGGCCGATTCAACGATACTTTCCTCATCAACGTTAATTTTAATTACTAAAACTATTAACTAATCTCAACCTGTCTATAGTTTTAAACGGTTTTATTTAGTTTGTCCTGTTATTTGCTCTTTTTATATTAATAAAAAAAATTACCTGATTTGTGTTTTATTTATTTTACCTTTTAGCGTATCGGTATCGGTATCGCCGATATTTTTACAAGAGCATCGGTATCGGTATCGTATCGGTAAAAAGGCGTATCGAGGCATCCCTAAAGAATATACATAAATCAACGAAGCCGACAGAAGATCTACCGAAGCGTCGGGTTTCACTAAGATAAATCGTGATCTTTGATAAATTTGTCAAATAATGCACTCTGTAATGATCAGTCATTGTTTCAATTAGTCACGATTCTATGCGCCGGCGCAGATAAATCTTTTTGCATCATTATACTTAGGTAATCCGGTACTAAATATGTGAACCGTTGTTTTGTTTTGTTCTAATTTGTTAGACAACTATGTAATAGATAGTAGGATGTTTCTTCTTTAGGCGTTGTAAAAATGAAGGTGAGATTGTCAGCATGGGCAATAGCCCAGGGCCCAGGATGCGCCGAACACACCTAAGTACCTATTGTCACGAACTTAATTAGATAAAACTCCTATTAATGTTGGAGTGTAACCCTCTTTCAAATAGGGAAGAAACAAGTCAGTTGAAGCTCGTTTTTTAAATTGCCACACTCCGACACCGGCACCACCATAAAACATACATACCTACTTAAAACTAAAAGCTTTGTGGGAACGCACACTAGTACCTACCTACCTGTGTAGTTATTCTATTCTTTGCCACGGCCATGTATCGACGACGTAGGACATGCAATGCTATGCTTGATATGGTAAAGATAAATCAGTAGCTTTATTATTAAGAGTAGAGACGCCTAATAATAAAGCCGAGTGCCGAATCTGGTTATGGTGTTCAGTTCTACCTTAAAACCTTGTAGGAAGGAACTGATAAGACCAAGGTTTCTGTGCATTAAAACCATATCACGTGGCACCATGCCAGTGTCTTATTATTGTGTAAAAAATAAAGTTGTCTGCAGATAGCCGAGCCCTCGGTCACGCTGCGCAAGCGCACGCACGACAGACCGTGCACAATGCGCACGTCCCTCAAATTAGAAGTTAAACTCTTTGGAGACATCAAGATAATACCATGAGTAGGTGCCTATGGCCTAAACAGAGTTCCTATACAGATACTTATTACGAACTTATTTTCCAGCAGAAATAAACAAGTGGCAGAATCTACCTATAGGTTAGGTACTATGTGCACTATCGTAGACCGCATCATTGCTCAGGTCAGCTCTATAGCTGAACGTCAGTTTAGTTAAGCTAATATAAAAAATGCCAGTTAAAATATTCATATCAACACATGTACCTACTCAAAAAGTGGATAAGTTTTTGAATTTTGCTCCAATGAAAGTAAAAATACCGACAGAAGGATGCTGCACAAAAATAATCTATTAAAAGAAAAGTTAGCACCCACTCAAAACACATTGATTGCCAAGGTAATCTCATGCTATGGCAACAGCCGGTTAAGAAGCCATTAAAGAGATGTCAGCATGCACTGACGGGGTCCGCTAGAACCGGTGCCAGGGTTGCGTGTTTGTCCGAAAGGGTACCGTGACCCTGGCACACGGGCAACTGAAGGAACACGGGTGGGTTTTAGTCAGTAAAAGTCTGACACGTCCCTCCTGCTCCGCCCAGAGCGGGAGAAGTTATTTGACAATACCAAACCCAAAAAAAAAGGTATAGTACTGGAGACAGAATTGTCGGTTGATCAAGCGAAATTGGTTTTTTCATTACAAAGATGTCTACCTTCCTATAACTAGGGTTGCCATACGTCCCGCATATCGTCGTTGCGACTTTAAGACCTCTTATGTGTAAAATTCAACTTTATGAGAAAATCGATATTTTAAGCACCAACATTTTATTAGGATGCACAATGTAGATCTTAAAATTGGTGAAGAAATGACGATTAAATCGTCGTTTACACATGAAAGTTTTTGCATTCGATAGAGCTTCAAAATGTGAAAAAGGCTGGCGTAAAAAAGTGATTCTGCCAAAAGTGACACATAAGAGGTCTTAAAGTCGCAACGACGATATACGGGACTATCACCGTATTTGATCATCGCGTCCCGTATTGCTACACGTCCAATTTTCCAAAATTATTGATAAACGGGACAACTACATGTCCCGTTTATCAATAATTTTGGAAAATTATGATATTTTCGTTGATGACGGCTCAATGGACGGACAAACGAATCTGGGGCCCAAGTCTGCTATTTTTATAAATTCGTCACTCCAACACGATCCCATTGTCATTTTGCTAAAAGTTCTTAATCTGCTACATTCATAATGGTCGATCATTGGCAGGTCAATGGTCTCGTAATAGAATTGTATTACAATGGCATTTTGAACATTTATTCATGCCAGATTTCAATTATAGGTATATATTTTTACATATTATTTATTAGTGTTATAAGCAATCTGAAGTAGTAGGAAGTTGGAAGTTTAGTAGGAAGTTTCATTTGTCATTATATAGGTACGAGATTACCAATTCTTTCAATGGAGTGTCAGTGGTTGACCATTGGAAAGTCATAATGACGCCATTATATTAGTAGATTACCAAACTTGTCAAAATCAACAATTATGAAATCAACGATAGATACCCAGAGTACCTAGAGGCCCAGGGCCTCAAGTCTGCTATTACAATAGTGTCAGAATGGTCTCTTCATTGTGAGTTTTTGACAGATTTGCCATACAAAAACTGTCAAATACTCACAATGGCGAGACCATTCTGACACCATTGTAATAGCAGACTTGAGGCCCAGGTTGTCGGTAGAGACCATTGAATCCATATTGATTTGTCATTACAATTTTAAAATGATATGCGCCCACCCTAATAGCATTTTTGTTGGCGTTTGGTTGGGCCACATACCTCTGAAGTTAGCCCAACTAAATGCCAACGGAAAATGCTACTAGGGCAGTTCTATGATTACTTATAAAGGAAAACGAGATCATTACAAAAGTTAAATCAAGCTCAAAATATGACTGGGCTAAAAATAAGTTAAAAATTGTTATAAGTAGGTACTTAGGTACCTAGTATTATTAAAATGAAAACTTTGGTTTCGACTTTTTTATTTGATTTGTTTGAAACGTCCCGTATTGATCCCTGAAAGTTATGGCAAGCCTACTTATAACCTACTTAAAGGCTCCCACACACTGGCGCGATATCGCGGGCGCGACAAGGGTTGCGCTGCCTGTCGCGCCTGCGATATCGCGACAGTCTACGCGAGCCTTAACACGGAAATGCCACATCCGATTAAACGAAGCTTTTTATTATTCTTATCCGTAAAATAACTTTCGCTGGAGCGAGTTTCGACAACATATTGTATCGATTTCCATCCGTTTATCGTTTCATCGTGCCATCATAGGTAATGTATGAGTATGACGCGATCGTTCACGGCCCGAGATGTTGAATGCGTGATCAGGCGCACTTTCACTCAATAAAAAGAAAAAACTGACATTTCTTCTCTGACCAAGCGCACTGTGGGTTTCGTTGTCAGGCATGGCTAATAATGCGTAACGGCTAAGCCAGGAAAACTGCCTATGGAACCCTAAAAAAAAATCTATCGAGATATTTTAATAACATCCTAATTCTTGAAAAATTGTTCCTCTTTTAGAATGTGAGTAATTTATTTATTTTATTTATTCATTCTCTATTGTATCACCTAACTTTTTTATACATAATTTAAAGTGCCCTAACTTTTTTTTTCCTAATCATCATTTTTCCGAATGATAACTTACCCGAACTTAACATCACATAGATAATATCACATGCCATAAAATTGAAAACCCTAAATATAATATGTCCTAAATCCGTTTGTCATAAATATTACAATCAATAATATACAAAAGACATAAAACCGTTTTCAATAAAAGTTATAAGTAATAAATTCAAATTACATAATGTGTATTTATAATAATAATATTCTTAGTACAAACAAGCAAGCAAGCATGCAGCATGCAAGCAAGCATGCAGCATGCAGCATGCAAGCAATCACGCAGCATGCAGCATGCAAGCAAGCATGCAAAATGCAGCAGGCATGGTTTTTGTCACGGCTCCGGCATCGGCGCTGCGGTTCTCCGGCGGCACCACGCCCCTACGCGCCTACGCAATTTTAAATTACACTCTAGGGATAGGGCAGACAAGACTGCGTGGAGTCGGATTTACAGCGATTCGTTTCTGTCACTAAAACCTAATTTTTAGCAAATGTTTTAGGACTAACAATTTTATTATAAATGAACATTCGGAATAATACATATTATATAATTACAACACATATGACTTTATATCATGCAAAATTAGGAGATTCAATTATTATAGTAGGTACTCGATATTATGACAGAATAGTTTTAGAAGTAAAGTTAATTATGTAAAACAAAATTTCGTATTTTTGAACATTATGGTTACTGAAGTTTATAGCAAACGTGTTATGGATAATGATTTTCGGACAAACAATTTTAGGAGAAGAAAGGGAGTACCATAATATTTATTGCAATCAGTAAAAGCTCAATCGATATGCTTCCGTCTTATATTTTTATGTATAAGGTAGACCAGGTAGGTATATACCTACCCACTAGGTAGGTACTTAATATTGTCTTGGTACCGTTTTCATTATATTACCAGAGAAGTGAATAGGTACGCATAGTCTGTACACAATGCAGATCCGGTCGTTAGTTGCAAATTATTATAGTTATACAAGCTCTCTTTAGACTCAAAATTGGCGTGATCCAACATCATCCTCGTGTCACGTTTATTTACCATAAACAAAAACTCAAAGTTCGAGAAAGCACGTTATTAAGGTGAAAGCGAAACTCGACCACAGAGCACGGGACAGACGCCAAAAGTTATTACATAAAACGCGTCTTGTTTACCGATTAGGTGAGATTGTGTGGTGGACACAACGACCCGTTAGCCGCAAGCTCGCAACTGCCGTGTCACACACACCATGACCAACGCAGACACAGCGACCGTAATAATAGTACTTTAATGGCCTATGATCTAAGGCCGTTAATGGCCTTATATCACAGGCCTTAGGCGCTGTATGACAATAAAGATTACTCGCGATGCCACTTTATTGACAAGAATTTTTATTCCGAAAAGACTGAGTTCAAAATCGCGTTGATAGAATAACTGACTGACTCTTTCACTATTATAACCAACCACAAGGTCCACAAGGCTGTTTCCACTTTATTTTAAGAACTTCCGCATTTATTGTTTTCAACACATTTCAATGAAATCACGAATCTGCGTTTATAACTCAGCAGTTAGCTGTTAGTATTTAGTTTTTCTTTGAGATAGATACCTATAGGTAGGTATTTTGGGAAATTTTCTTGCTAACAGTTTTCAGAAAAGTAGAACACACAGTAATCCACACAAAGAAACTATCCCTCGCTAGGTAAAAATTTCACCAATAAATATTTATTGTAACTGCTAACAGTAGTCTCTCTAACGACTCCTTTCCAGTTTTAACGCTGATTATATTGCATACAAAGCAGAATGCTTGTCTTCAATCAACCAACAGAATACAAGATTAGCTACTAACAATGCACTTTATAGATATGTTACGAACATAACTGTAGGAGAGACTACGATTAAGTAGGTAGTCAACTACTGCAAGTGAAACAATCGTTTCTCTTTCATATTATGTTTAACTTTATGTGAAAAGAAACCATTATTATTTACATACCTATTTAAATATTGATACAACCTTCTTTATAAAATAATAACCCTACCGTACACAATAGGTACACATGTATCTAATCTCTATATCAGGAAAATTATTATTCCTTATATAGAGACTAAAAACTAAATATACAATGTGCAGACAACAATACGACAATAAATGAAAACACTGGCCTATGAGTATTTTGGAACAATCAAATAAATCCTAGTCTCGAAATTAAAAAAGTGATTATTTCAATTTTCATTTAATAGTGATCCGCCGACTTTGGATTTTGCTAATCTTTGACTTTGATAGGTAAACTAAACTTTTGTATATTTGATTGAATTTTTGTATGCAGACTGTGGGAACGGCATTAAATATAAGCAGTTTAATTTATTGTCGTCTCCGCCTTGTATATCAGGATAATTTTATTCCTGATATATAATTTTTGTGAGATATACCGTATTGAATTGTGTATGTAGCTTGTAACTAGGTCAATATCACAAAAGTAAAAAAAAAAAAAATATTACGCATCCGATGACGTTCGTCTACAAATTCATATCATGGCCAAACTTACACTATTAATTAATTGATCCATTATTCTGTCTCACGCTGTTCGGGTCTTCATTGTTAACTCCGTGAGACCGTTCGTTGCACTTTTTATAGCTAAATGACCCCTGCGTATACTTTTAATAATAGTTAATTGATAGGTGCAAGTGGTCCACAATATGTGGCCTACTGTTTCTTCATCGCTCCCCTATCCATTCCATTGTTTGTTATTCGCATGGTGAAACAGTGCTGTTCTTTTAACGAACGCCTGCGAGATGTTCTAAGTAGCTGCCGATAGCTTCCTTAACTATGGTCAACACCCTATTTGCTAAACTGGGTTACTTTTAGTACAATGGAAACGGAACTATTTATTTGAATAACGTTGTATCAAACAATTATCGTGGTCAACGGTCCGTGACAGATAGGCACCTCAATACGATAATATTGTAACAATAATATATACTAGCAGCGCCCCGCGGTTTCACCGGTGTAAGTTACGATTCCGTGGTTTATAGGCAAAATTTTTCTTACATTATTGCAATTTTCTTAAAGAAATATCCATATTTAAAATAAAAAAATTATAGCCTATGTTACTTCCTGATAATTGACCTTTCTATTGGTGCAAAAATGGTTAAAATTGGTCCAGTCGTTTCGGAGCTTATTCGGTACAAGCTTTTGCCCGCTGCTCCGCCTGCGCGTAAAAAAGCCTATGGCCATTTCCATATCCCAGGCTAAATCTCTGCCAAATTTCATGCCGATCGGTTCAGCGGTTCAGGCGTGAAAACGTAACAGATAGACAGACAGAGTTACTTTCAATATTAGTATTGATTAGTATAGAATAATAAAATCATCATCATGTGCCTGCCTTTTCTCAACTATGTTGGGGTCAGCTTCCAGTCTAACCGGATACAGCTGAATACCAGTATTTTACATGGAGCGACTCCCTATCTGACCTC
This sequence comes from Dryobota labecula, assembly GCA_947523025.1. Lineage (NCBI taxonomy): Eukaryota > Metazoa > Arthropoda > Insecta > Lepidoptera > Noctuidae > Dryobota > Dryobota labecula. The sequence goes on along the minus strand of OX383293.1, from coordinate 15,628,122 downwards.
CACAACCCAGTAACTGGGTAATACGATACGCCTTGGTAAGACTGGTTGTCAGACTTTCGGGCTGCTGACGACCCGTAACGACTGCCAAAGATCCACGAATGACAGCCGGGACCAACGGCTAACGTGCTTTCCGAGGCACGGAGGGGTCTTGGTATGTAAAGATGGTCACCCATCCACGGAACAACTGCGGCAAGCGTAGCTTAATCTGATCAATCGACCCGTTCGGTTGTTATTTACTTAGCCACAAGCCCCTATAATAAATAATAATTGATCTAAAATAATTTCCACACATGAATTTTAAAGTGACCCCTTTTTTTTTTGGTTGGGAAATTATCAAATAACTTCTCCCGCTCTGGGCGGAGCGGGAAGGCATGTCAGACTTGTACCGACTAAAACCCACCCATGTTCCTTCAGTTGCCTGTGTGCCAGGGCCACGGTATCCCTTTCGGACAAACCCGCAACCCTGGCAGGCACCGGTCCTAGCGGATCCCGTCAGTGCGTGCTGACATCTCTTTGAGGCGTGCGTGGAACACAACGCGCCGTCGACCCGGGCCTGGTCCTTACCGGACGGCGAACTGCCCATAGCTCGCCGTCCGCTAGCCTGCGCCTACGGTGGCCGAGAATTGGCTACCAATTCCCGCCGCCCAGGGCGTCTCCTGCGGCGACTATAGGGGCGTAAGGGCGCACAGACTGCCGCTCCTCACGCGTTCCGCCTCCTCCTTCGCGAGCATTACTACGTCGCAGAACGAGGTGACTGCCTCCCATGCACTCTCGCTCCGGACCATGACTAGGGCCAGACGCGAGAGATAGCCGCCGCCAATCACCTCCGTGAGGACACGACGGTGCTCTGCCCAAGCCGGGCAAACCTCCACCGTGTCCTCCGGGCGTTTCCTCCCGCCTAATCCGAAACAGGAACCTCCCGAAACAACCGTGTTCGGTGAGGACCCCTGTGGTGGCGTCGATATAGTTGTTCAGAAATATATGGTGGGCCGTAAATCGAATCCATTTACCCCTATACCTATTATATAACATAGGTCTATTCACAGCCATTCGAACTATTCAAATGTCAGCAGAGTTAGTTCTTGCAGTAAGCGTAATATTTATGAAGCTGCAAAACCACATGTTCAATTCTAACGTCAACTTAATTAATCAAGTTTTAAATAAGGACCGGCATGAAATGTCGTTTATTACGTCCTTATAAACAGCTTTTTGTAACATTCATTTCATTACGAAATTAAAAACAGACCATGATTTTGTAGAAGCTAGTAGTGACTGTACATTTTTACACGACCAACTATGTAGATATCTAACATAGGCTATCACAATAATGTCTTGATTGGACTTTAACAGTATGTTGTCTATCCAAAACTCGAATCACCGAATGAAGGCTCGTACAGACTAGTGCCATATCGCGGGCGCGACGCGACACTAGTAGCACAATTTCTTTGTCGGTGCCTGTCGCGCCCGCGATGTCGCGCTAGTCTGTACGAGTCGTCGCTCGTTGAGTTTTATCATAGAGATACTTATACTATGTATGTAGGTACATACATATGTACATAGGTATACAGATCATAGGATCGTCAAAGTATCAACACGCCTATGTCACGATCACGATTCCAGATAATACTTTCGTGAAACGGACGCTCGATCTAATGGCTATTCGAAATTGTAGTACATCGATGATATGGAATTTCGGCAATTCGGACGTTCGATCTGATGACTTCGGGGAATTAGCCATCGGGCATATATGACATTCGAAATCAAGCAGTAAACCCGTACCTTATAGCAATTCCCAGCTACCATAACATAGCTACCACCAAAGCATTACAAATAACACGTCATTAGACTACCAACAACACCCTACAAATTCACCTCGCGGCGCCCATTTCCAGTGGTTGGACCACTTTGACATTTGACCCTCATCTGTTAGCGGTTGCTCGGGGATGTCTCAATCTCAACCATCACAATGGGTCTTAATGTGAACACGACGCACGCTACACTTACCCACTCATGCAGCTAATTAACCGAGTTAATTACGATGTAACAAATAAGCGCATGTCGCGTGCCACACTTAACAGTTCAAGGCAATGTTTGTTTACGTAAACTCGATACCACGAATGTTGATGTTTCAAATTGGCAACGTTTTGGTGATTTTTCGTACCTCCATCTAACAAAACACGCAATCAATTTTTTCGCACATCATAAGTTGTTTCAATTTTGTACGTGGCGGCAGTTGTGTGAACGATTATCTAATAGTTATTGACATAAAATAGGTATGGAAATCACTTCTCTGTAACAATTTTTAAGAAGCTATCGATACTTTCCCATAAATTACCATCAGATTACCTAACCATGATGATCATGCTTCTAAGAGAGCATAACAAAATTGTCTACAACGCTAAATGTAAACGGAGAATGGTCCGAGGAAATTATTTAGTACTTGGGGATTACATGAAATATGACCAGCAAACGTCATTACAAGAAAAACGTACCAACTATGAGTATGTATAGGTAGGTAAGATCGATACGTGTGAAGGCCTTATTGATTACCGTGGGAACTGTGAGATTGCAGACCGCGAACCATTGTTCCTAATTATATATCTATGAAATCTATGTAGCAGAAATGTGATGCTTAATTATTAGTAATTAAGTGCCTGCAGTTAAAAGCCTATATATTAAGTTACCTAATAACCCCAGTCCTTATAGGTTACTCATTAAATAATAGCTACTAGTTACTACTTATTACATAATCTAAGCTATGATTTACAGTGATGTTGAACATCCGTATCGCAACGGTCTATTGCATTCAGATTATGCGATTGTTTTCAACGCTAAATCCTACTTTGTACCTGGTAAGTGTTGCTTGCTTGACTACACGTTTCAGAGGCAACTTAGCACCGTATCTTTATTTGCCATATGAATCATCATCATTCATCATTTCAGCCGAAAGACGTCCGCTGCTGGACATAGGCCTCTCCCAAGTACTGCCACTTCGACCGGTTCTGTGCTTCCCGTCCAGAGGATTCCTGTGGATTTCACATGGTCATCGGTCCACCTTGGGAGGCCTTCTCACGCTACGTCTTCCGGTACGCGGTCGCCACTCCAGAAATTTTCGGCCCCAACGGCCATCTGTTCTGCGAGCAATGTGCCCTGCCCATTGCCACTTAAGTTTGGCAATTCTTCGAGCTATGTCGGTTACCTTGGTTCTCCTGCGGATCTCTTCATTTCTGATTCGATCACGTAGGGAAACTCCAAGCATAGCCCTCTCAATTGCCCTTTGGATGACTTTTAGCCTTATAATAAGGCCCATGAATAACTCTTGAAAAATGCCCGAAACCAGATGTATGAAAGAAAAAAAGAAAGAAAAAGTATTTATTGGGACTCATACAGGAAGTTCACATTTTAAACTAAACACACTCATAGTAACACAAATAAAAACAAAACTAAAATGAAAACAAAACCTGTACAGGGCCAAAAGGCTCCTATCTCAGCATGATGCTGCGACATTTAAAAATAAGTGTCGCAGCGCTGGCATTCTGATAGGGCCCGATGCCCGAGGGGTCTGGTATGCGTAGGTAAAGTTACAAAGGTATTTAAATGTTATTCATTTAAATAATTTTCGGTCTTCGAAAGTATGACCATGTTTCTCACCTTCGCAAGGAACTCAAGTGGCTCCCAATCCGCCTTCGCAGGGACACTCGGATTTTATGTCTCCTCTTCAACATCTTACACAATCCGTCTTATCCTTCCTCCCTGCGACCCGTCTTATGCTTCCTAGATGTGATCCCACTCCTTAAGTCTCATCCTCATGAGACTACTATTGAGCTACTATTCTTATCCTTCTCTGTCCATGCTTTAAGATGGTGGAACTCACTTCCGCCTAGCAGTCGTGGTTTAAAAACTGTTTCATTATTGCATCTGTATAAATACTCATATATACATAATTATGTATAGGTATGTATATAAGTTATGTTATATTATTTGGTTTTTTTTGCGTTATACGTGTAGGTATATTTAATATTTTAGTTTAAGACTTTTTCATTCCTCCTTTCGCAGGTCAGCTGGAAGAAATTTCTTAAGAAATAAGCAGTAGGTACCTTTGTACTCAAATTTATAATTATGACGTATCTCTATGTATTTTACTGTGTGTACATAAATAATTTGTAGTTATTGACACTAGGCAATTCAAGCATTAAATAAGCCTAGTTTTCATAAATAGGTACATAGGAAATAAATATCATGTCATTTAAATTATTTGAATTGAACGCAAATCCTTGGAAGCATAACTTAGCAGATTACTGAGCTGTGAAGATTCGATTCGAAACGGTTGACATGATTTCTCTTTAAAGAGGAAACCTGTACCTAACGACATGAGAGCGTTATTTTGTTTCACTCTTAGAACACATTAAACTGGTTTATTACTCGAGTTTTAATAGAAAGAAAATATTAAGTAGGTACACATAATAGATATCAAATGCGCAATCAAGAACATAATAAAAAATGATTGATAATTTTGTAAGTCAATTGAAACTGTATCGTGCCTGTACTTATAAAATGTCAACATCGAGTGCTGTATAATCTAATTTGAAAGCTGGTTCGAATAGACATTTATGTATGCATAATTGACCGGAGGGACCAACTCCGAAGGGTGTCGTAAGTGGCGTGCAATGTTTATTTCAAATGTTCATAAGTCATATTATCCATACTTCTATACTAATATTATAAATGTGAAAGTAACTCTGTCTGTCTGTCTGTATGTTACGCTTTCACGCCTAAACCGCTGAACCAATCGTCAATTTGGCAGAGATATAGCCTGAGGTATGGGGACGGACATAGGATACTTTTTTACGCGATAACCGACATTCACGCGGTCGGAGCCGCGGGCAAAAGCTAGTCTTATATATAAAATTCTCGTGTCACAATGTTAGTTACCATACTCCTCCGAAACGGCTTGACCGATTTTTATGAAATTTTGTATGCATATTCATTAGGTCTGAGAATCGGCTACTACCTAGTTTTAGTTAGGTAGGGTAGGTAGGTAGGTAGGTAGGGTAGGGTAGGTAGGTAGGTAGGTGGGTAGGGTAGGGTAAGGTAGGTAGGGTAGGGTAGGGTAGGTAGGTAGGTAGGGTAGGGTAGAGTAGTGGAGTTTATACTATAACCTTTGACAGAACGAAATCTGTCGGGTCAGCTAGTTTATAAAGTCATAAATCTTTTTAATTTACTTTGTAACTCAAAAGTGACTTATTTTTAGTTAAAGTTGTTAGATATTACATAGGTGGGTCCCTTAAGCCTTAGGGCCCTAAACTAACACCTAATAATGAGGGACGCGTGAAGAGTACTTTATTGTTGAGAAAGTTACCACAGCGAATATGGATTTCTGCGGTATTAGCTTCGATTATGTTATTGATGACTATTTTTTCTGCCACTGACGTTGTGGTGAGTAAACAAACACAGCAGGCTGCATAAAATAACAATTCGCTGTTTCGACAGCGAAATGGTATTTAGATAGAAACAGAATTCTCTGTGTTACAGTCACAACCAAGACACGGAAGTAACAACCAGTATTCCTGCAAAATGGTAACCGATTGTAAGTTTCGATTTGTGAGTCATTCGAAAATAATTGCATTTCGAAACGAGATATTTATATGATAGCTTTTTAATTCAGACTGATAGACACCGTGAGATATTTACATAATAATATGTTAAAAATGTATTGTATAAATATGGTACGCTTGGCACGTGACTTGACGTGACAGTCCCTGGCACTATGGTCTGTGGTCACAGTTGAGGTCATGAGGGTCGCCCAGCCGCGGAAGGTGAAAGCGATCCATCCGTATCTAACACTACGCTTGTACACCATAATCTCGCTCCCCTATTACGGCCACATGGAAGGTTTCCAATCGATAGTAAAAATTAACGCGGAAGTGACTCAATCGTTAATCCAAATAATTATGCCAACTGACGCAGGCTGACTTAATGACGTCTGACTGTCATTAAAACAACAGCTTGTTCAGAAATTGATTGTCACATGTAAGAATTTGGTCACCATTTGGCCACCTCTGTATCGGATGATGGACTTCACAGAACGGAAGATAATACTAAATTCGAATTATTAATTCATTGGAGGAAACTGACAGTTACTAGCTGTCACATTTTTAAATAATAAGGAAATATGTATTGTATTCTAGACTTTTACACTTATCTTCTTCTTCGCTTCGCTCTTGACAGAGCGGTCGTAGTCACAATGAGCTTTGTCCAATCGCAGGTGTTGTCGTAACTCACCTCACGATCTCCCTCCATCTGGTTCTGTTAGATGACAGTCTGGTGCATTCACTAACAGGGCCACACTTATACTTATACAATACATATATTATAAATAAATTAAACTAAACGATCACCATTACAATAAATATGACCATTTTATAACACAAAGTGACAGCTAGCACATGTCAGATTACTCCAGTGAATTCATTATTCGACTTTATATGGTTACCATAAGACGGTATCACTATGCATAAGAAGACTGAACAAGAAAGTCTCACCACATGCGCCGATGATTGTCCTATGCATCGATTTAGGAGCAACAAAAAGTGTATTTTGCATCTTTTATCTCAGATGCACTGTAATTTTAGTCAGTTATCCACACTATAGGCAACTTTGTCTTGAATTCTCCACGGCTATTACAAGAACGTTGAAGGAAACTTCCTATATTTTACCAATACCAACGACTCAATGCATAACTTGTAAGTAGTTATTTATTTATTTTTTGTGCTGAAACCACGGAAGTAATTTTAGCTGAACATTAAAACAAATAATATCTATATTGAACTACATAAGTAAAACCTGTTTACTGCCTTGCTCGGACTAGGTTACCTACATAATGATAAAGACATTTTTTTTAATAACCTTGATTACGTACAGTCAAGTTTCCAAAACCTTCGTCAGTTTTTAAATTCTAACCTTTACACTCATACATACATAAACTCACGCCTTCCCATGGGGGTAGGCAGAAACTAAAGAACGCCACCTGGTATGATCCTTACATACTCTTTGGTTTCGTATACGTTCATACATCTGGTCATACATGCACGCTGGTTGCGAGTGCTACGTACCTAACCTTTCTGAAGGACATCACCAGTATCTAAGGTCACTATAATGTCCTTCTAGACTCTAGTCCGTCTAGAAATGTGAGTGGAAACACTGGGACATTCTATACTCTAATGTCCCGGCGTTTCCACTCGCATTTACCTTGTAAATATCTTTTATTAGTTTCCTTTCATTCATCTTCTTCCGTTCATTCCTTTTTCAATTTCCTTCTATCCTTTATATATATACCTTTTGCTACTTTAGCTACGGCACAGAGCAGACCATTGCATAAAACAGGAAATTATAAAAAAAAACAATGATTACACCATATTTCAGATTATTGGTTTGCCCGCCTGCTATACCAAAATTCTATAGATTATTATGCTTGTTTTACTCTTTTCAGTTTTTAACACCATACTGTAATCGCCTACCTGCCTGTCAAGCGTGGCGATTATGGCAAATCCCCCCCTTTTGGGGGAGGCCAATGTTCAGCAGTGGACGTCTTTCGGCTGAAATGATGATGAATGATGATATATAAATATTATATAAGTAGCCTATAGTATGTCACTCCTACAATTAAGACCAATTTAACGACACCTATGTTAAATTCCATCCGTTGGAGCCGTTTAGGCTACAGAGCGTACCAAAGAAATAGACATACATACGTAATAATACATACTCTCGAAAAACATTATCTACCCTCCTTCTGGGGCAGTTGGCTAAAAACTATCATGTAATGAATGACTTTTAAAAAAGGTAAAAATAGCATAGGTACACCTTTGACCAATGTCTAGTTCACATTATTCTAAAACCTTTTTAATGGTCTAGCCATTTTATGAAATCTGGTCAGAGTAATGTCAGAATTTGTCAGTGACACAATCTTCATTCTCTCTGACATGAAAAGAAGATGGCTGAGTGTCACCTGCACTGTCACCGTGACATTGCCATTATAACGCAATACCTGGGGGCCAAGTCTACTTATGTACAAACGTTGCAATTGTCTCTTCATTTTGAGTTTTTGACAGATTTGCCATACAAACACTGTCAAATACTCACAATGGCGAGACCATTGCAACGTTTGTAAATTAGTAGACTTAGGCCCCAGGAGAGTCGTTAAAGCTGATTGTATCATGCACTGACCAAACTAAAATAGACCTTAAGTTGACGAACGTTTTTTTACTGCGACTGTACCTGGAGTTATAGAGCGACCTTTACTGGCTTTAGTCAAACTTCACAAATCCGTTTCGTTAATTTATATAAAAAAACCGGGTGTGATATACATATTAACCTACTTCCGGTTTTTAATGAGAATAAAATATCTACACGCACCTATGTTAACTGTTTTATATATCCAATGTATTAACAACAATTTAATATCATGCTAATTAATCGCCATGAAATTAAGCTAAACGTCGAACATAAAATGTTAGAGCCACTTACATTTACGTTTGCGATCCTCCTCATCCATACTAATATTATAAATGTGAAAGGAACTCTCGCTGAACAGATCATGAAATTTGGCAGAGATATAGCCTGGGATATGGAGAAGGACATAGGCTACTTTTTCACGCGATAACCGACATCCACGCGGCCGGAGCCGCGGGCAAAAGCTAGCTATTTATAATTATTCAGAAGACGCGTTGCGTGACCGTTGCATCAAGATTGCATCACAACTAGCTTGTGCATCGCTGCATCCAAATAAAAGAATGTATTTAAGCAACTCGTAAAGAATACGGCTATATGAAATAAATTATTTTGATTTGTTAATTGGTTAAATAAACAAAGTTTTCCTACTCATAATATATAGGTAGCTAAGTACCAGAAGTAAGTAGTAGAATTATAAATTATGCCAATTAGCACTTCTTTTAAAATCTCATCTGTAATCAAGATCACATAAGAGTACCTAAAGATTGGAAAAAAGTGTCGGACGGTACCTACTAAGTGTCTGCTCGGTTTGGTTGGTGGTAGGGCTTGTTCTAATTCCGCCTGGCTAGCTACCACCATCTTATTTAAATCTGTCGCCATAAGAACAATGTTAATTGTCAATGTTGTTGTTGTGTTTCGGCAGTTAGAGGTAAGATAGCCAGTTCCACTGGGGTCGAGGATTCGCCGAAGCTCCCTTCCACCTTCGGCCTTATCATCGCTTGCCGTCAGGAGAGGATAAGTTTCCCCGTTAGGGTTAAAAAAAAAATCATGCAAACATAATTTTTATTTAATTTTCTTATGTTACTGGACATGCACTTATACAATTGACGAGCTATAACGATAGCACAGTACAAAACGTGTGTTAGTAAGTCCTAAAACATAAATTTCACTAGGTACCTGTAGTTTGTTCGCCCGGAACTCTAGGTAACAGAAGGTAAGCAATTATGATCACTTAACGTTACCTATAAGTGTGATATAAGAAGAAAAAGCGATGAGCGTAATCATGACATAATGAAATGAACCTGCGTAAGGCGCGGATGGGCAGGCTAGTTTTAATCTGTATCCATTTAAACTAGCGACCCGCCTCTGCTTCCCACAGACTTTACGACTATAAAACATCGAGATTAGTTTATTATATGTCAGTTTAATATTAATGTATTCATCATCGACTGCATAGAACTACGTTGGGGTCGGCTTCCAGTCTAACCGGACGCAACTGAATTCTCACATCGTGTTTCAGCTCTACAGTATTCTGTTCAATCCTACAACCCCCTCATAACAACGTTTTAAATTCCTTCATGACACATTAGATATCTGAGTTCATCGGAAAACTTGAGACTAGACATGGCCGATACATTCCACTAGTTTCTATGATAAATCTGTTACAGTTCAAGCAGTGCGGTTATGGAATGCCTTGCCCGTGTCGTGCCATCGTGTCGTGTTGTGCCGTCTCAATCTTTTTACATTTTTTAAATTAAGATAAAAAACACTATCTCCCTCCTTAACCATTTTTTTTGTTCTTTGCGCTTGTTTCATGATTATTATTGTATATATTTATATAGATAAGTATAATAATTTAAGTATGTATGTATTTATTGTATATGACACATTAGATATCTGAGGTCATCGGAAAATTTGGAACTAGAGATGGCCGATGCATTCCACCAGTTTCTATGATATATCTGTTACAGTTCAAGCAGTGCGGTTATGGAATGCCTTGCCCGTGTCGTGCCGTGGCGTCGTGTGCCGTCTCAATATTTGATTGATTGTTATTGTATATATTTATATAGATAAGTATAACATGTTTTATGTATGTATTTATTGTATATTTATGTAAATGGTACACCACAGACTACGTGCAGTATTGTCTATCCTTAATCTATCAAGAGGTTGTCTTTAAAATACCACTTTTAGCGATTAGACCGGGCATCGTGTTACCCTTTGTAAAATTTATACATATGTATAAATCTGTAATTTGTATGGTGTGCAATAAAGAGTATTCTATCTATCTTAATACCAGTATTTTACATGTAGCGACTGCTTATCGGACCTCCACAACGCAGTGACTGGGTAACAAGATACCCCTTGGTAAGACTGGTTGTCAGAATTTCGGGCTTCTGACGACCCGTAACGATTGTCAAGGATCTACAAATGTCAACCGGGACCAACGGCTTAACGTGTTTTCCGAGGCACGGCGGGATCTCGGTATGTAATGGACGGTCACCCTGAAGATTGACCCCTGCAGCTGTTTTTATTTTCTACCTTCGCATTAATGTATTATACCTACGTATGAACCTTCCGTAATAAATTCTCTTAAATTCATTTCAATCCATCAAAACCCGTTGCTTTATTTAGAAAACCAACACCATCACACAGAAAGACACGAAAAGAGACTTTTATTTTAATTTTAATGTAGATATAGATTAATCCGTTTTTAGTATGGGAATGAAAATAATTCTTATCATACATCAGCCGTTAGATTGTAAGCCGCTTTGCTTTTGGGACAATTTAAAAATTTGCAACGAGCTTCACTAAATTACCTACTGAACTCTCAGGAATGCACTTTTGTATAAATCTTATTCTGTAAGTATAATAAAATTTATAAGCATAAAATATTATCTTTAAAATGGTATCTTAGGACGTGAGATTTTAACACAAACCCTTTCATAATATTTCGGTTATAATTCTTTCATTTCTGAAAGAATATGAAATGAGAAGTGGACTACCTACAAAATATTGTAATATATTCGAGTGGTTGGTTTGTCTTTATTACAAAATTAACCTTACTATGCCAAGGTATTTGTTAAAATATGCATTCATAATAGCAATATAAAGTATGGGCCGAATATACGTTTTATATTCTGTATTCGATATATTCGGCAGGTTTACCGAACATTCGACCGAAACATATTCGGTAAAACCCGTATTCAGTCCATCACTAAATTATAAAGGAGATGCAGCGGAAGTATATTTTAATAAATTACTTTGGAGACGTCAGAGTAGCTAAATTAATTAATTATTAAATGATTATCAAAAGTGAGTAACATAATATATTATGAAACATTATAAATAGAAAATTCTAAACGAGAATAAAATTAACTTCACATCATTTTAAAAGTATTATAAAAAAAGAAAGTAAAATAGAAACAGCTGAACATGTAAATATTTTTTATTATTTATGGTATTTCGGCATCAGTCACCCAACCATAATATTAAAACCAGCCAAGTGCACGTCGGACCATGCACAATAAAGGGTTCCATAGTTGATATGTATTTACCCCAAGAACAAACTTAACATTGTAGTTGAAAAACATGTTCTTCCATACGGAATGTATGGGAGAACATGTTTTTCAACTGTAAATGTAAGTTGATCGATTATTACTCGGTAACATGTGAAGACTACTTAGCTGTGCTAGTTTTCCTTTTAACTTCGTTATACATATATACTACTGCTGTGAATTTTTTCACATATCCAAATACAACCATTTAGCTGGCGGGGGGGGACACATTTGACTTTAACAAAAATTTGCACTTCAAAGCTTAATATTACGCAAACGGATCCCTGAAGACGTAGCGTTGGAAGGCCTCCCACAAGGTGGACCAATGACCTTATGAAAGCCGCAGGAATCCGCTGGATGCGAGAAGCACAGAACCGGTCTAGGTGGCGGTGCTTGGGGGAGGCCTATGTCCAGCAGTGGACACGTCTTTCGGCTGAAATGATGATGATGATAATGGATCCCTGAATCGAAAAATTGTTTACATATGTAGGTACAAACCCGCAATATTTTTGAACGACCTATCCGACGATACCCCCACCACGGCATAGACGAGAAAAAAAATCCTACTATACGTGTAGGGGATACACCTTAAAAAAAAAAAATTAATTATTTTTTTTTTCAAGATTTAGTTTTACCACTTTGTCGGCGTGATTAATATGTACCCATACCAAATTACAGCTTTCAAGTACTAAGAGTCTCTAAGCTAAACCGTGGACAGACAGACAGACGGACGGACATGGCGAAACTATAAAGGTTCCTTGTTTACTAGGGAACCCTAAAAATTATGTAAATACTGTGCTGCGACAAGGACAATAGGATAATTACGTATAGTAATGACAAAAACGCAACAATTAAAGACGAGCAAGAAAATTAAGCATCTGCCCAAGGGTACATAAAAATTCAAAACGGTCAATGGCATATCTACGTTATCTACCTACCTATATCATTTATAAACATGCTGATCCGTTGGGTCAGTGTATGGGAAAATCTGAAACTCGTATTAAAAGTAGTTTCAAAATCTTCAATGCTCTTTTTCTTACGTCTAAAATCGACAAAGTAGTTGATTTTCCAGATTTTTTTTATTTTACGATGGGTTTGCTCTTGACTATAGTCTAGGTCAGAGGTGACAGAGACAAAGTCGACGATGGAGTGAGCTTACCCAGAATAAGCCTGTTTACTCTCACTTTGAATAGATTATTGATTATTGGTTATTTGAGTAGATTTCCTCAAAGTTACCTATAGCAGATTCTCATAAATCCTGACCTGATAAGCTAATGTTAAGTTGCAATCGACAAGCTGGAAGGTTAACGACGTGTAATTCGTAAGTGAACCACTTGAATGATGATAAATGTATCGATCCATGCCATGTTACAACATACCCACTGTTACAATTCTGCCACCAGCTTTAAACACATCGCCTAGTGTGTCTTTCTTCGTCACATATTTAATTGCGGAAATGAGGAAAGCTCTTTGCGTTTAGCTTGGAGGAGAAAGCTATTAAGTTGCGGACAAAAAGAAAAAGACACATTTCCTTGTTTTAGAAATGTCCATCAGACAAGTAGAGTACTGTCGATTAGCGTACTTTATCTCACTACGAGTAGACGAACAATTTATTACATCCAAACACCTACATCCGTTTCCTGATTGAGCACCTTCACGTTATTATTGGAATTATTTAGTCTGATGGGTTTCGATCTTAGTTTTGGTATAGTTCTGAATCTTATTTGTTTTCACAATCTGCAAGTCAGCCGTCCATCTCTAGCAGTTTACACCTTTTGTGACCTTGGTTCATTGGAACAGTCAGCTGCAGAGAAATCTCACCCCCTAGCAATGTATTTATTCATTGCTAGGGAGTGAGATTTCTCTGCAGCTGACCGTACTACTTACCTGGGTTTAAAATAGCTTCGAGGTCTCCTAACGTCCTAACAAAGTTTTGCCTAGAGTCTTGCAACTCAAAAATGTAGAAATATAAGATGTTTTCAGAACATTAAAAGTAAACCGTTTAAAAACCACACACTTTTGGTTAATTACGTACCAGAAAAAATCTTTAAGAGAAACGTAATAATACGGTTAAAATAAAATCGTCCACGCTGCTCTATAATTATTTACCAATCGCTTCTCACAGCCAAATACCAAGTCCTAAATACTACTTTGGCCACGGCAAAATAGTCATTTAAGTTCATGATTTTGTGCAATTTTGTTATAATGACGACACAATTTAATTCACAACGTATTGTTTTACATGTTTATAGTAATATGAAACCACATATCGTGAGATGTCGACAGTCCGGTAAAAAAAGAAACGAAATATGTATCCACCCACTATACCTACTTAGGTTTTTATACTTTATCTTCACATAACAGTTGCGACAGTTCAAGCAAGTGTTATGTAAATTTATTTTGCCCTAATAATAATATATCCTACTGACTCACTCATTCAATTAAGGCTAGTTAAATCGCTCTCGATTCTTAAATACAACAGTAATAGTTTTTGCACCCAATATGATCGTATCTGCTAAAACTACAGCTGAACTTAGTTGGGATTTAAATAATTCTAAAGTTGGTCAAAACCTTGTCCAACGAGGGTTGGTCAGGGGAGCCCTTATCAGGCCTTAACACCAGACGGCACCAGACGATATGTTCTGTAATAATCTCATCAGGAAAACTTAGGTGAAGTGAGGAATTGTAATTTCTCTCATCTAAATCTAACTAAATGGTGCCAAAAGGAGTTACAGAAACCCGTGATGCCCGCAGTAAGTACAGACGCCAGCACATCAAGCTACTACAATCTGTCAAATTTATTTAATAGATTTTCAACTTTATTACTACAGTGTAAGGTTCAAGGTTGACTGCGAAAATTTGACAGTTTCGGGTAGGTTGACCTGCTGGCGTCTGTATAAACTGATGCAGCCTGGAGCAAAGAGGTTTGTTTCACAGCTGCTCTACCGAAAGTGTGTCATGCATATTATAATAATATATGTATTTAGACATTTTGATCCTTTGCTTATGTAGTTGAGGATATAGCTTGTATTTGTATAGTTACAGATTTTATTCGTTCGAAACCTCCTTGTTTGGTGAATACGAATTTCAATTATAAACTCAGCTTAATTAACTAACATTTCTTAAACAAATTAAATGAATACCTACAAGGTTACATGTCTAACAAAGAATTTACTACGCTGTATATACGTTTCAAGGAAAAAAAAATCAGAGTGATTTTATAATAGTGAGCGTTGAGATAAATGCACAAGGCAGCAATGCAGCATTGAGTCTGAGTAGTTCGCCGCTAGAACTGTAATTACGTTCGCGACACAACCGCAATGAACGTCATTCACGCTGACAATAAACATAATTTTTACAGAAGTCATTGACAATGAGAACAAACTCGGCACTTTGGCAGCCTGTTTGAGCGTTTTCTTGAAGTACTTAATTGTGCAACAACCGAGCGTAAAGGAGCCATAGCACGTTAATTAAACATAGTTAAATGCAATTAGGGTGCATAACTGAAGTTTTTTTCAGCGTGATTCCGGTGTTTTTTGTGCAAATTTTCTCAAGATTATCATTGAAATAATCATGCTTATTTCAATGAGAAAATATATATAAAATTTCAAGAACCAAGTAAGAGTCGTGCGTGGTGCTGAATTTCAATCATATAAAAATGGCACTGGCATCGCATAAAATATTAAAATATGTCTGGACTAATGCAATGGAAAAATTTGTACACTATGTATACAAAAATAACAATATTATTCTAACAAGTTTTCCGGTCGCACCTTGGTTTTTCTTCTTAGATTTTCATAAAAGATTTTGATTGCACTGAGTAGGTACTTACCGCATAAAAGTAGCGCAAACAACTCCATTTTGTAATCCATTGTGTTTTATTAATGTTTATTGGCATTCATTCATGCAATTTTATTCAAAGTTCACGTAAACAATGACGTAAATATTTCCCGCGTAAAAACGCAACGGTCGAACTCGCGCGTGCGTCTGGCGCGCTTCGCGATACGAATGTCGAATGACCGCATGACTCGAGAAACGCGCCATACGGCCAATTTTTCGTCAGCATAAAGCCTGCTTCCTATATTATGTATCTCCAAATTACTACAAAGTGTGATTCTATGATCAAAGCGCATTTGTATTCAATAAACGATGTATACAAAGCGGCTAATTTTAGAGTAGATACGATTACCTGTCCAATATATAAGATATCAATAACGCTATTCGAGCTAAAAACAAACTACTACGTAATATATTTCTTAAGTATTATATATGTAGATATGCAATGTTTAAAGAACACTTAACCCAGATTAAAATTTGTATGCTCATAAACACAACATCACCTAATGTTTTCATAAAAATGAAGATTTTTTTTATGGAAAAACGATGAATGCAAGTTTATGCTACAAATAATGCGACGATCTGCGCATGGTGCTGGAAACTGGATCAGTAGCCAAAGATCGATTAAAAGGTCATGCGATTGCCGAGGCCCAGCCCTATGTCCAACAGATGAAGGCTTATGATAATTATAAAAAATAAGAATGAATATTTTTCAAGATTTAATATTCAAAACATTATGTCAGTTCTCTGTAACGCCTTATGAAGGAAAAATGCATCGTAGCCAAGAAAGATTTCCCACGGCTGGCACATTTAACGTTGGCAATTCATATCGACGACCCTTGGTTATGAATCGACATTGTATGAAACTATGGAACAATGCTAGTTATTAAATGTGTGTTCTTATGAGAATGCATAGCTATAGCCTACAGCTATGCATTCATAGCTTATGTGATAGTAACTTCCCGCTCAAACAGTGTGGTCAAGGACTTCCTATATGAACAAAGATGTTTAGCGAAGCTGAAGTTGAATAAAATTTAAATTTCGTCTCGAAATTAAAGTAACTAAGGCCCGTATTACAGAACGTCACTCAAACTCAATACTCAAGCATTACTTAAAACTAGATTTAAGCCATTTGATTGGTTGAAACTAGTTTTAAGTAATGCTTGAGTATTGAGTGACGTTCTGTAATACGGGCCTTACTGCCGAATACTCAAACGCAATTCAATTTTAAGTCGCCGTTAAGTCTAATGCTGTCTCTGTCACTTTAAACTGTTTTGTAGCGACAGAAACACTTATAAGAACGTCTTAAAGTTAAGTAACGTTTGAGTATTTGGGCATCAGTCCCGTATTACAGAACGTCACTCAATACTCAAGTATTACTTAAAACTAGTTTCAACCAATCAAATGGCTAGAATCTAGTTTTAAGTAATGTTTGAGTATTGAGTGACATTCTGTAATACGGGCCTTAGTTCCTGAGTAGGACACATCGGAGAATCTATTCCAAGACTCCAATTTCAATTAAATCTAAGCCCTCTATTACATCTGAATATTCAAACTTATTATAGTGTTTTAATTATTATTATTCTCATTTATTTCGGATCACACATAAAAATATACACAATCCCTAGAGTACACTGAAAAAAATAATTAGCCGAACTAATTAAGTTACTTCAAAAATAACTCAACTTTTGTTATAAGGAAATAAACTTTGCTTAAATTTAACAAAACGATTTTGTAGTGTGCAAAACAGGGTTCTGTAACAGATAACATCTAGTTCGCAAGTCACAATTTTTGTGTAAACAATAACCAAGTTTTTGCTAAACATTTCTTTCAGTGTATTAGTAACAACAACTTAAAAAAAACTATGTTAAAAGAACAACTTAAAAGAACTTACAAACTAATAGCTTCGTGGCTCAACACATTTTGGCACGTGCCTCCGCACCCAGTGCCTAATAAAGGGGGCTATCCACCGTTAATATATCTTATCGTATCTTTAAAGGATATGGAAATGCGGGATCTAACTATACATCGGCATGGGACGGTCTCTTAGGCCCGTATACGTTCCGTAATATGGACCTTATGGAGGCCATACACGTTAGGGTATGCATGATGGTTTTCGTTCCTCAATACTCAAGCATTACTCATTACATTATCGTTCTGTAATACGGGCCTAAGAGACCGTCCCATGCCCATGCATAGTTAGATCCCGCATTTCCATATCCTTGAAAGATACGATAAGATAAATTAAAGGTGGATGGCTCCCTTTATTAGGCACTGGGTGCGGAGGCACGTGCCAACATGTGTTGAGCCACGAAGCTATTAGTTTGTAAGTTCTTTTAAAACTGTACAGTTTGATCACATACACGCTAGGGTTTGCCTGTCGGTTATACATGCTAGGCTAAAACCATCATGCATACCCTAACGTGTATGGCCTCCATTAGTCGCTAACCAGACTGTGATGAGTTCGCGAATGAATGGAAGACGATCATGTCAGTATGTCTGGAGTTCTGCGAGATGAATGTATGAATTTTCAGTCTAATTTTATCATTCGTTAATGTAATTGGCAGATTGCCATTTTATGTCAAAATAAAAATAAATTAATCTTCTATACATAATACATACACATAAATAAAATTGAAGTGACTGTTTGTAATCTCAAAATAAAAGCTTTTTACTAAATGCATATGAAAGTATATACGGTACGTAGGTATAACAAAAATACAATTTTTTTTTTTTTTTGTTCCGGCTAATGTCCGATTCTCCGAAACGATTTGATTCTGGATCGATTTTGACGGGAGATTCACTGGCAGATACCTTATGTTCTAAGGAGTAACTTAAGCTGCTTTTATTATAGAAAACGGCCACCTCAACGGCAGCCTCTTCTCATACACAGAAGGCACGAGCATTGATCACCACGCTTGCTCAAGACAGGTTGGAGATTCCAGACTTACCTATATTAACTAAAAACTTCTGCCCGCGACTTCATCAGCGTGAAATTTCTTGTTCCCCCAACCCACCACGTCGCATCGCATCGCCCGCCCGCGCTATTATTTCGTTTTCGCTTAGCGTCATTTGTGACTTGTTTTCTTTTTAACGTAGCGTGACGTAGAATTTTTCAAATCCGACTGGTAGTGCCAGAGATTAGCGCGTTCACACACAAACAAACAAATAAATAAATAAAATAACTAACATACTCTTTAGTTTTATTGTTAGTACTAGTAAAGATAAATTCCAGGTTGACTCACTATGTTTTTATGAACATTTTAAAGTTTAAAATCGTTTGGAGAAGTTTGACAGTTCCGTGTAGCTTGATGTGCTGGCCACTGTACCTAATAGGTAAGGGGCGAGCCCAAATTCAGTGTCTTGGCTGCCACTTTGCCTAACGGAAAAGCTGAATAACAATTTGTCGGAATGCTGTAATTGAAGTAAGTACATTAAGGTGCGCTTACACGGGCAACTAAAATTGCTCAATCCTGGTCAATTATTGTCAAATATGATGTCACGACTACATCCAGCAATTTAGGGCGATGGCAACATGTAGTAAGCTGTTGCCAGAGATACGGCCACACAATACCAGGCAATATGGAGCAACTTAAAAAACTAGGCAATACAAGTCAATACACCGACGACACACTTGTACTGCACTGCACGTAGAAAGAAAGAAAATGGCAGCCGGTCGGTACCTCTCGCGAAAACGAGACGTAGTTATAAGTACAAACAAGATAGAAAGAAAATTGATAACAAATTTCCAAACCGATTGTATATTCGACCACTCATATTGGCGACATTGAGAAATATGTAATATGTGGAGCAATTAGAAGCAATATTTCCGAAACAATTGCCGCATTTTATTGTTGTTGCTCCAGATTGCTACACTTAATTGATTCAGATTTATCCATTAGTGTTGTCGAGCAATTATTGCTCAAAAAATTGCCCGTATAAGAGCACCTTAAGGGATTCTCATTTGTAGGAAACAGGTTACACAATAACGCGCCTACAAAGTATATGTAGATACCTCTACGTCGAATTACATGTCGCCCTGTATATTTTCTAAAATGCACTAACATGTGAAATACTCGTATATAATTAGAACTAGAGTATTAAAGCAATCATTTACACAATTGTTAGAGTTATTTCTTCTGACCTTCAAGCTGATGAAAGTAAAAAGGAACGAAAACTGCGTGTTAACACTCATCGCTATGTAGTAACAAGTAATTATGTGTATTCATGCAAAACGTCGATCTGATACGGGTAAAACTTGATTAACTAACAGAATAACATAACCACTAGAGTAGGCAGAGGCATAATGTACCGTATACTAAAAGAAGTATTCCCGTTTGAGCACCTATTTTTTGAGCACCAAAGGTATTCTCAAATGGGAAAAAAAAAATGATTTTTTTAAATTCCCATTTGAGAATACCTTTGATACTCAATGCATAGGTGCTCAAACGGGAATACTCCAACTAAAAGATATAATCTGATAATAGGTATGTATACCTATGTACTTACACTTCTTCTTTTCATGTCGATGGTACTTTGTTATGATATTGTTTGAACCCAATTAATGGCCAAGTTAATTGCGACATCAGTGGCGTTCATTAGGTCTTCTTTAGTGCAAGTGAACGGGCATGTAGAATATTCCAGCAAGTGGGAAATGACCTGATCAGAAACACCTAATTTAATTTAATTAATTTACTTACACTTTTTTGCCCCACTCTAGGAATTTTTCCTGTATTGTGGGTGCGTTTACAAACATTAAAACTCACGTACACAAACAGCCAGACCCGGAACAACTACTTGTAGGTCATAGAAATATTTGTTCCGTGCGAGAATCAAACTCGCGACACGCAGCGCAGCCATCACTTAACCACGGCTCCAACCGTGCCGTCAACTTAATTTTGTGAAAGGCAATCAGTTGAAATAGAGCCGGAAACTTAGAAAAAAAAAAAAAACAAGAATATAAAAATACACTGAGCTTATAAGATCTATTTATTGAAATCCATTTGGAAGGAAGTTCTGTATCTACAAATTGACTTAAACAAATTAGGAAACATTTATTACAACACTTTTGGTAGACATAACCACTGTATGTATATACCTACTATGTATTCAAAATCTTATGGATAATAGAGATTTAAAAGCGGGCCTCATAATCTTTAAAAAACTTTCACAAATACCTCTTGTAATTAATCACTGTTTTGAGTACGTTAATGTATGTAGGAACGTCTCTCTTTCTGTTGCTACTATATTACCTATTCATGGCAGTAGTAGTTTAACCTACTATTTATATGATTTAATGTACCTACTTGCTAACTCATCATATTATCTCAATACAACATTGTGATAATTGTACATGGTACACACGGCTACATATCAAACTACACATTTCTAGTATAAGCTGACCTCTCATTGTAAGGAAATCTTATACAATGCGAGATCAACTTATACTGGACAAATGACAATTCAAAAAGTACGACATCTTAAAATTCATTATCACAGTGAGTTGTGTGGTTATTGTATAAATGCCCATGAATTCAATTTCACCCTGTATAGGGTGAAATTGAATTCATGGGCATCCTCTTAAGGGGTCATTGTATTCATCATTATGAACAACTTTCACTATGGGACCAAAACTAAAATCGCGAAAAAAGAATCAGCTGTTCCCTACATTTATGTTCGCACAGCTCGTCAAAATGTAGGGGACAGCAGATTTAATTTTTCAATTTCACCCTGTATATACGTTAGGGTTAGATTTTAAATTTCATTCTTGATCTTTCTTCCAACAGGTTGAAAGGTTTCGACGGTTATTAAAAAAAACAGCTGTTCCATACATTTTGTTCGCGTAGGTATTGCACTTTTGTATGGAACTACTTACTTTAATTTTTGAAAGACACTAAAACATTTATGTACAGATACTTCACTAAAACATTTAGGGATGTACCCTCTAACTATGAAAACATATTAAAAATAAGGCACAACTTACAAGACAAGTCCTATTTACAAGATATTCATAATGGAATAGATTTGAAAAAGTATGTTGTAGGTAAGTACCTACAGCATACTTTTTAGGTAGAAGACAAAATGATTCATGGCTCTATTAAGGCCTTTAAGATTTTAGGATATCGACATACTGCAATGAGAGAATATGCTTAGCATACTCAGTGATTGTACTAAGTCGATTTTATTCCACTTTTGACTTTTATTTACATATTTATCCTGAAACTTAGAACTACTGAAATAGTCTAATTCCTTACAAACACTTAGAGTTGTCACCAAAGTTGCCAGATAGGAACTACATACTTAGTCATCATTATTATTCTTTGCTTCTGTACTGTTGAGAAGCACCAGCTTGTGCTCTTGCTATTCTGTGCGGTATGTTAGCTAATACCTCTACTACAGCTACTCATATACCAGCATCTTACTAAATCAGAACAATTTTCTGGCTGCGGCTACATTCAGAACAAATATGGCACGTCAGAAGTGAAAATTTCTTAGATTCACAACATCTGTATAAAGGTTGTACCTATTCAAACACGAAATATTTTAAGAGATACTCCTATAGGTAGTAAAGAAAATATAGAAACGATTTCTTTTTAATCTGAGTATATTATTTAAAAAATAAAAATTACTTGATAATTCGCACATTGATAAGAAGAGTGACACTAACCAAAAAAACCTATTTTTTCAGTAGAAGCGTTTAAAGTTTTACCAAACAGTAATTACGAGTTTTTCACCAGAAAGTATAAAAAATCGATATCATGTTATGATTTTTATTGCAGAGAGCATTAAAGACGACTGCAATGTATTTTTTTTTTTTTTTAAATGAAAAAGTGTTTTTTTTTTTAAATATATAACAGATTTTTTAAACATCATTTTTCGTATAGTGACGGTCTTCTTATCAATGTGCGATATGATGATTAATTATCAAAAGGCACCGCGCACGTACTGCCACCGTCGCCGCGTCCGAGCGGGTCATTCATAGAATTAAAAAAAAAGTAAGTAAAGGTTTTTTTTGCAAAATGTCTCAAGCAATTTTAAAATTATAATAATTATGTAAAAATATAAAAAACTTAGATAATATTTTTTTTTTCACTGCTATGGTTTTTTTACCACCTATAGGAGAATCTCTTAAAATATTTCGTGTTTGAATAGGTACAGTGGTACACCCTTTATAGAGATGTTGTGAATCTAAGAAATTTTCACTTCTGACGTGTAGTCAGAAAAAAAAATAATTCGTGCATGAATAGATACACCTTATATATATATATATATATAGGGTGTATCTATTCAAACACGAAATATTTAAAGAGATACACCTATAGGTGGTAAAGAAGCCATGGAAATGAAATTCGCTGGTATGGCTTTTTTACCACCTATAGATGTTTCTCTTAAAATATTTCGTGTATGAATAGATACACCTTATATATACACACTCACATCTAAATATATGAATGTGAGCGTGACGGTCACACGACTTCAGTGCTTTTTCCCCATCCCAAACGTACTCAACGTGCCTAAGGAACACATACAGTCACAAAAATGACACTCCAAAATTACATTTCTCGCCTGCAGCTAGGCTAGTTATGGTCCTTTTAGGTTTTCTAACACTCATGTCATACCATTAAATTTTCCATAGGTCCATATTTAAAATGTGAATGTATTTTTTCACAGAACAGAGCTTTAATTACACACTTTCGTAAATAATCAGGCATTGTAAAGACCACTTGGCAGAAGTTTTATACAGGTAGTTCATTCCTGTTGCACATAAGCTAAAATCTCAAACCCGCCGCAGCGCAATCTCTGTGCTTGTTGCTGTTTATACTTTTGAGGGTATAAACAGCAACAAGCACAGAGGTGCATGTTGCTTTTTATTTAAAAACTGAAAGTGGTAGTTTTTCAAAACACATTAAAACGTTACATGAGTTCGTAAAGAACAAAACTTAAGGCGAGGTTCTTCAAGTTAACCTCTAGGAAATGTAATTTTAATGTCATTTTGTTTAAAAACGGTAATGAATAAATACGTGAAAAAATTATATATTGCTTTTGAGACCTTTCTGTAGGTACGTCGGGAACTCGTTACATATTTGGATAAAGTTCCATCGATAGAAAAAAAAACCAAATATACCCTTATTTTGTAGATTAAAATCTCTTTATTTCAATATTATAACCACATTATGTACCTATTGAAAATTACATCAAAATAAACGTCTATGATGATGTAATGTGTTGGGTTTAACATTGTTAATCTCGTACGACATAATTTTTCAACCCAAAATTAACGAAATTCACGGCACACTTTACTCGCACCCAGCTGCCACCTCTAGAACAAAAATGCACGCTCGAAGAACCTCGCCTTAATGGTTTTCAAAGCAAACCTCTGAAAACTACCAAATTCGTCGTTGAATTGAACCACGTTAATTGCAATGAATAATTCTTATCTGGCAACAATGACTTACTTATAATACAATATTTACAAAAAGATTTCGGAAACGAGTTTCTTGTCTATGAGCCGGTGTGGCTTTGGCCGCGTCTGCTTCCTTCGGCGGTAGAGGCGCGCGTTCAGCCGGTACAAGGCCGGGGACAACGCGCAACGCACGTTGAACCACCAGTCACACGACGCCACTCCTTGCGAGAACACCGTGCCGTTGGGGCACAGGAACGACGCCTGGCGACCGTCGATGTCACAGTAGTGCCACGCTGTAAAAACAAATGCAACATATTCAATACGGTATCAACTCTGAAGCGTATCGTATGTTATCGTAATCGAAGAAGCTCTTTCCCCGATTTCTTAGGAGTTTGTTCTCATTTCAAATTGTTTGTGGAGGGGTAAATCAGGTCATCCATCATCAGTTTATTTGAGCCAATTTGAGCTGCCTGAATGGCGACAGTAATAGTACGAACTGTTTTCATCCGGGTCACTGTGAACCCCAAAGAAACTTGTTGTCGCATGTACAACGCCACATGCGAACTACGAATTAAAGACCTGACGTCACATAATTCCTGCATCTCGCAATCAGAGTTTACCGCGCAACTAGCATAAATACAACATCCCGAAATCAACTGTCGAGCAGTTGCCCACCAGACACAACACCCGTCTGGTCGGAGGATCCTCCCTTTTCAATAGAGGATGACTGAACGTCACGCCCTGTTCCTCATGCCTCTATTAACTCATCTGCCGGACGAAATATCACAAGATCTGGATTGATCGCCAGACCAACCGACAAATCGTTAATAAAACGTGAGCAAAGGTTTTCTAAGAAAAGGTTAAAGAATCTATTTGCCCTACAAACATCACACTACCTGATTGATACAACAGTTAACATTGAGAAATGTCACATATTCGCATTGCAAAATGTCCTACAAACTAACCCTGCGTTCCGAGTTGTGATAATATCGATATTCGCGTGCTAAAACCCGTTCCGAATTAGCGTGAGCGCGATAACGATGTCCCGTGAAACGTCATAGATGACGTCATGACATTCGCCATCTTGCGATAACGCCGACCATGCCTTTTATTAATATCGCCGTGAGCGCTGTCAAAAATGACAGTTGTGCTGTTTTGTTTTGAGTCGCATCATAGCAATCGTGGCATTTTTAAAATTGTTCTTCTACAGTTGCTACCTAACCTAAGAGAAGAAGTTTTTGGTGTATACACAGAGAAATACTCCAATATCGTTTTGAAATTGAGTAAGCACCGTGAGCGCGTTCACGAGCGTTCCGAGTTGTTGACAGCCCTCGGCTGTCATAATCGTAATATCTAAAACGGAACGCATGTGAGACGATGTGAGCGCTGTGAGCGATTATAGCCAATTCGGAAGGCGGCCTAAACAAGCACGATTAGTATGATACCCTTTGCATACATTTTGTTTTCCACTAACTTCCCGGTAACTAAGTGATATTATTTCATGGGGTTTTAAGAGGGTTGTCACCGGTCTACTAGCGCCACTCTATGAAAAACGGCTCAATCAACTATATCGGTAAGTGTGTCTAGAATTTTCTAATACCTTTTTTTAAGTTTCATATTGAGAGACGAAGCAACAAAATACGATCTAGAGGAATGTGGCCGTTTTTATTTAGATGGTATTTTGTTGCTTCGTGTCTCAATATGAAACTTTATACAAGGTATTAAAAAATTCTAGACACACTTACCGGTATAGTTGATTGAGCCGTTTTTCATAATTCCTTCTCAGTCAAGAGATAATATGTTTCTAAAGCAGTGGCGCTGGTGGACCGGTGACAACGCTCTTAATAGTACCTATTTATATCATTTTTTAAATGGATACATAACTTGTCAGCTTCGCAGTCAAGCGCGGTCTCAGTGAGACATCGGAAAACCCTTGACTCTTTAATTTTTATGTGTTTTGGTATAATACGTTTGTTCAATTCCAATATTCTCATTCCAGAGATTACATATTCGGTGGGCCGCCGCACCTCTTTTGAAGCAACATTAAGTAGTGATTCCTCAACTGTAATGATGCGGAAGCCGTTTTAAATGATGTCTCATTTTATAAAGCCATTTATAAAATAATTAAAATCAATATAATTAATTGAGTTAATGATTTGATAAATTATTATGAAGACCAGTCTTCAATAAATTAGAAGCTAAGTGCGTATTTTTAATAGCAGAGCTCACGATTTTGACCCACAATTTCATGTCGAGATCATGTTCCGGGTTACTTTACGATATAATTATCTGACCTCAAAGTATCATAAGGTCAGTAGTAAATCATTACAGTACGGCCAAGGTCTAAACTACAGAATCGCAAAAGCTTTGTTCTGACAATAGAACCAAAAATAATATGAACACCCACATCTAATGATTAATTTTGTCAGTCTTTTATTTTTATTTTATTTATCACTAGCTTTTGCCCGCGGCTTCGCTCGAGTTAATTTCGATTTGAGAAAAAAAACTCTTAACACACTACCAAAGTTTCTATAATAATATAATTCAAACATGATTTGAAAGACACGTGGCGCCATCTATTATCATAAGAACGTTATTGTTGTTTTTCTCGGGAACAGTAAATTTTTTTTTGGGATGGAAGGTACCCTATGTCCGTTTCTGTACACCTGACCACGTTTTGCAAAATTTCAGGATGATCAGTTCAGTAGTTTAGGCGTGAAAAGGTAAGAAACAAACAAACAAACTTACTTTCCCATTTATAATCCATACTAATATTATAAATGTGAAAGTCACTCTGTCTGTCTGTCTGTCTGTATATTACGTTTTCACGCCTAAACCGCTGAACCGATCGTCATGAAATTTGGCAGAGAAATAGCCTGGGATATGAAGAAGGACATAGGCTACTTTTTTACGCGATAACCGACATCTACGCGGGCGGAGGCGCGGGCAAAAGCTAGTATTATATATATTATAGTTAGGATAATCAGATACTACGAAGAATGACTCCTCCTACTTTAATGGAACGTATAATTTATAACATGATTAACATCTTGTATTTCAAAAAATAATGGCGTAAATCAATATACAATAGAATGCCATCATGCTATTCAAACATTATGAAAACTTACTTTGACAAATTATATTCGAAAACGCTGTAGGCATGAACATGTTAGAAAAAAATGTATACAGTAAATCATACAGAATGACAGCTAGTGAGAAAAGCACCTACTCAAGATAAAACAATCGTCATTTTTTTGCAAGGGAGAGGAGAGGGCTATGCTTAGAGTTTCCCTACGTGATCGAATCAGAAATGAAGAGATCCGCAGGAGAACCAAGGTATCCGACATAGCTCGAAGAATTGCCAAACTTAAGTGACAATGGGCAGGGCACATTGCACGCAGAACAGATGGCCGTTGGGGCCGAAAGGTTCTGGAGTGGCGACCGCGTACCGGAGAAGACGTAGCGTTGGAAGGCCTTCCACAAGGTGGACCGATGACCTTGTGAAAGCCGCAGGAATCCGCTGGATGCGGGAAGCACAAAACCGATCGAGGTGGCAGTGCTTGGGGGAGGCCTATGTCCAGCAGTGGACGTCTTCCGGCTGAAATGATG
This sequence comes from Dryobota labecula, assembly GCA_947523025.1. NCBI lineage: Eukaryota > Metazoa > Arthropoda > Insecta > Lepidoptera > Noctuidae > Dryobota > Dryobota labecula. The sequence goes on along the minus strand of OX383293.1, from coordinate 15,600,483 downwards.
ATGATGATGATTTTTTTGCATTGTTCTTGTCTTTCATTTGTTTTTGGACAGTTACCTTGACAGCGGGTCTCCATATCGGCGAAGAAGCCCGGATAAGGCTGATCATCGCAGTAAAAGTTGGTGTATGGCACTGCACCAAGCAACGGGTAGTCTGTGCCTGGCTTACCTGAAATTAGCAAAATTATAATTTTTAACGCACTATTTAATATACATATACAGAAGTGTAAAATATGTAGTTATACAATATAATTAGCTGTCCCGACAGACTTCGTTCTGTCAAAAAAATGTTAAGGGTGGACAACCCTTATCACTAAGGGGTATGAAAAATAGATGTTGGCCGATTCTCAGACCTACTCAATATGCTCACAAAATTTCATGAGAATCGGTCAAGCCGTTTCGGAGGAGTACGGGAACGAACATTGTGACACGAGAATTTTATATATAAGACTAGCTGACAGACTTCGTTCTGTCAAAAGCTATAGTATAAACTCCACTACTCTACCCTACCCTACCCTACCTACCCTACCTACCTACCTACCTACCCTACCCTACGCTACCCTACCCTACCTACCTACCTACCCTACCCTACCCTACCCTACCCTACCCTACCCTACCTACCTACCTACCCTACCCTACCTACCTACCTACCCTACCCTACCTACCTACCTACCTACCCTACCCTACCCTACCCTACCCTACCCTATCTACCTACCTACCTACCCTACCCTACTCTACCCTACCCTAATTTTTCGTAAAAACCATTAAAAAAAAAAAAACCTAAAAACCATCCTTGGACTTCAACGAACATTAAAAAAAAAGAATTGGTTAAATTGGTCCAGGCGTTGTTGAGTTATGCGCTTACCAACACATTTTGCGATTCATTTTTTTATTATAGATTTTAATTAATTAACTTTTAAAATGAGACTCGTTGATGTCTTTTGTATAGGAAAACATTTCAAACAATAAAATACGAAGGTTTAATAAAATAAATTGTGTTCGAATTGAAATAACTCAATGTTAAATAACTCAATAATTAAGACACTGTTGTTTACAAAATTAACAAAGTTGTTTTTTTTTTTTACCAAAATCAGTAATTATTTTATTATTTAACATTGTAAAATAAAATCGAGTCATTTAACTTGTTACAGTGTAGTTTAACTTGGGCAAAACTCGTTTCATATGGAACTGAACTACACTATATTAAGCTACATTTAATGATCACGTTTTTAGAGGTCAAAGGTGCCTAGTTCCTACATAGATCGATCGACACGCCCCTTGAACAACGGCTACTCAACATCATATAAATTATATACAAATAAATTAAAATTGAAATTAAAATTATAACTTTCAACATTTCACTGAATCGACATCTTGCCCCCTTTACTTAAATTAATTAAAAATATTAATAATAATATTAAATTAATAAAATTACTCCTCTTTGTCAATTTAACAAGTTGCTTTTTCAGTACTGTAATATTAACATTTAACTCATAACTAATGATGATGAGAATGATGATGTGTAATGATGAGAGATCGGATATTCGGATGCATATTTACCTAAAGTTAATTTTGAGCTATGAAAGTATAGAAGCGGCTTCCTATAATATTTTATTGTAAAAAAAATCCCGTGTCGCCAAGAACAACGGGAATGCATAACTAGTCGAGTGTGTAGTATGTGACTTCTAAAAAATATTTATAAAAAAAAACCCGGGATTCTCGGATTGCATTACTAATCTGATGCATATTTATTTAAAATTTGGATTTTTACCAACATTTGAAAGTAAGTAAATATACCAGAAACATATATCAGAAATCTAAACTTATAGATCCCAGAACCGCGGGATTTTTTCGATACAAAAGCGCATTCCATATTACCCAACATCTCAAATTTAGGTGACTATGCATCCGAATATCCGATCTCTAGTAATGATAGATACCTACTCTGAGCGATAGATACTACAAGCAACAATAGGAAGCAATTTTATCCACAGAATTAATTGACAACAATCAACTACTAATAATTGCATAAAATAATTTTACAAACGGTCTAGACACTCAAATCCGTGAGAAAATGATCGTCCCGTTCGATCACGAGCGACTCTTGCGCATATTAGGCCGCTCCCGGTAGTTATACAGATAACGAAAGTTCGCTTGCAATGACGACTTTCACTCCAAGACACCACTACTAACAATTCTCGATTGTGCGACAAAATGGCATCCTAGGCCATTATTTATTATTAGTTTTCGCTTATTAGGAAACGAGAAGTAATAGTAAAAGATTATTCGAATGTGGAACATTCACCTTTGACCACCATTAATTTATAGTACAGTGACTGCAATTACAGTGCTCGTCGTATATAATAGAACACAAGCCTACGTTTGAACCGCAACACTTACGCAATTGTAGAATATAGATTTCCTTTCGAAAGATTATCCGTCTTAAGAGAGCGTACAACGGTTCACTAAAGCTACTCCTTAAAAAAAATATTATCACGTGACTGAGAAGAAATTATCAAGAGGAGTTCGTGGCTAAGTAATAACAGCCGCACGGGTCGATCCGTCAGGTTAATAATAATAATAATAATTGCTTTATTTTCAGACAACTAAGGCCCATAGATAAAATACACAAAATAATCTTAAAAATAATAAACTAATACATAATAAAACATTTCTATACAATCTAGTTAATACGTTGGGTCGGCGACGTATTGCGCTGAGTCATGGTGTCATGTACCCTTCCGCGAAAACGCCGATACACGACACCCGTCGGCCAAAATTCCTCCTTCAAAAAAGTGTCCAAGCAATGAGTCGAAACCCGCACCACAAAAGATTTGAAGTTAATCTTATGGCGCGACTCCAACTCCTCGACTCTCAAGGTGAACTTGGTCTTCATCCTGATGTACTCCACGACCTCCTCTACCTTCGTGGTGTGATGTAGACGGGACACATACAGCTGCGTCGTTGGAATAGCGGGACGCAGCAACATGTCGGGACCAGTCAATGCGGTACCGCACTGATTGCGACAAGCAGGCTTTTTCTTCTTCTTCTTCTCCACGTGAATAAAGCCAACAACGCTACGCAAGCCTCAGCTACGCTTGCCGGGGTTGGTCCGTGGATGGGTGACCATCTTTACATACCGAGACTCCTCCGTGCCTCGGAAAGCACGTTAAGCCATTAGTCCCGGCTGTCATTCGTGGATCTTTGACAGTCGTTACGGGTCTTCAGAAGCCCAAAAGTCTGACAGCCAGTCTTACCAAGGGGTATCGTGTTACCCAGTTACTGGGTTGTGGAGGTCAGATAGGCAATCGCTCCATGTAAAATACTGGTATTCAGCTGCATCCGGTTAGACTGGAAGCCGACCCCAACATAGTTGGGAAAAGGCTAGGCAGATTGATATTGAGAAGAAATTATGAAAACGGCTCCATAAGGAACCTCGGTAAGTGTGTCTAAAACTTTCTAATACCTTTTAAATATCGTCAACTTAGTGGTGAAGAGAGCTAAGCCAAACTTTTGACCGAATTGAATTATGAACACCACCATACTCGTCGTTAGACGGAGATTCTAGTGGTGAAAAGATCTAAGTGATAGCTCAACTAGAGGTTTGGTTTTTCTTTCAGACGTGAAAGGAGTTAAATGAAACTAGGAACAAAAAATCAAGTGGTGAATTTTTGATTTATCTTTATCTTGGAACCAGTTTACTGTGGAATAGCCCCCTTCACTACTAAGGCGACGATATAACGTTTCATATTGAGACACGAAGCAACAAACTTCAATATTAAAAAAAGCGGCCACATTATTCTAGATCGTATTTTGTTGCTTCGTGTCTCAATATGAAACTTTATAAAAGATATTAGAAAATTCTAGACACACTTCCCGAGTTTAGTTATTGAGCCGTTTTTCATCATTCCTTCTCAGTAACAAGATATATGTCGTGATGGCCCGTTGGTTAAGGCCTCGCCTCTCATGCATGAGGTTGTGGGTTCAAATCCGGGCAAGTACCAATGTGACTTTTTCAATTCATATGTACTTTCTGAGTTTATCTTGGACATTACTGACATCGGTGAAGGAAAAATATCGTGAGGAAACCTGGACTTATAGTTAATATAAGTCTGAAATCGCCAACCCGTCTTGAGCAAGCGTGGTGATCAATGCTCGTGCCTTCTCTGTATGAGAAGAGGCCTTTACCCAGCAGTGGGATAGTTATAGGCTGGTATTATAACAAAATATTTTTTTTTAAAGAGTGGCGCTATTGGACATTGTACGGCCTCTTAATTCGTAAAACGAAATGTATGTTGCATAGAAAGACAGTCTTCAATAGAAATTGACCTGCTATTCTGAATGCGTAGTTAAATGCTGAGAAAACGCTTACGTCATTAAGGGGAAACCTTCTGCGTACATAACATTTTGACAGGCAATTTAAAATTTTCACGTGATAATATTTTTATAAAAGAGTGGCGCTTCCTTTAAAAAAATATTATCATGTGACTGATAAGGAATGATGAAAAACGGCTCAATAAGGAACCTCGGTAGGTGTGTCGAGAATTTTCTAATACCTTTTACATACATATAACGTTTCATATTGAGACACGAAGCAACAAAATTCAATCTAAAGAAAAGCGGCCACATTCCTCTAGATCGTATTTTGTTGCTTCGTGTCTCAATATGAAACTTTATAAAAGATATTAGAAAATTCTTGACACACTTGCCAAGGTTCCTTATTGAGCCGTTTTCCATAATTCCTTCTCAGTCACAAGATATTTTTTTTAAAGAGTGGCGCTATTCATATCAACTCGTAACTGACCGAATGAAAATGTTAAATTGTCCGTCAAAGAGAGGCCGTACAATGTCGTTATGCTATTGGACATTGTACGGTCTCTTAATTCGTAAAATGAAATGTATGTTGCATAGAAAGACAGTCTTCAATAGAAATTGACCTGGGCCTCAAGTCTGCTATTACAATAGTGTCAGAATGGTCTCTTCATTGTGAGTTTTTAACAGATTTGCCATACAAACACTGTCAAATACTCACAATGGCGAGACCATTCTGACACTATTGTAATAGCAGACTTGAGGCCCTGCAATTCTGAATGCGTAGTTAAATGCTGAGAAAACGCTTACGACATTAAGGGGAAACCTGCGTACATAACATTTTGACAGACAATTTAACATTTTCATTCGGTCAGTTACGAGTTGATATGTTACAATTTTGTGGCACACAGATATATAGGGTGTATCTATTCAAACACGAAATATTTTAAGAGATACAGCAATAGGTGGTAAAGAAGCCATAGAAAAGATTTTTTTTTTAAACCTGAGTACCTATATTATTTAAAAAATTAAATAATTTAAAATTACTTGATATGATGATTAATTATCAAAATTCACCGCGCTCTTGCCGCCACCGTCGCCGCGTCCGGGCGGGTCATTCATAGAATAAGTGAAATTTTGGAAAATGCGACTCCTTTGCAAAATGTCTCAAGCAATTTTAATATTATAATAATTATGTAAAAATATAAATCACTTAGATAAACAATTCTTTTCGCTGCTATGGCTTTTTTACCTCCTATAGATGGTCCTCTTAAAATATTTCGTGTATGAATAGATACACCTTATACCGGATGACATTTTTTACCGTCTCGTAAAAATTTGGGTATACTAGGTGAACGGAGTAGAAGCCTATGGCATAGTTTTTATTATTTTTTCTTTAACCTAGAAAGAAATTGATCTATGGATAAATACCACACATTTGAAGTAAACTTATCATACTATAACAATAAAGACAGAAATTTAACAAAAAACATAATTCAATAAATAAATACGATAAATAATATTTAAATTTAAATCATACGCACCCAAATTTCAATATTTTTATCTTTTATTTTAGTTTTATTTATAAAAAAAAAAAAATTGCTATGCCATAGGCTTCTACTCCGTTCACCTAGTATACCCAATTTTTTCGAGACGGTAAAAAAAGTCATCCGGTATATATAAATAACTAGCTTTTGCCCGCGGCTCCGCTCGCGTGGATGTCGGTTATCGCATAAAAAAGCAGCCTATGTCCTTCTCCATATCCCAGGCTATATCTCCGCCAAATTTCATAACGATCGGTTCAGCGGTTTAGGCGTGAAAACGTAACATACAGACAGACAGTTACTTTCACATTTATAATATTAGTATGGATTCTATATAAGTCAATCAAGTTATTGACACGTTACATTGCAATTGATAGTTTTATGAGTAAAATTAAAACAATGAGTATATTAAGTTAACAGAAAAAATGGAACCATTATATTTTTATACGAGTATATATGTACTTTTCAGCAGTATAGTTGTGCTGCCTAAATCTATTTGTATAGGGTAAAAGAAAATAAACATCTCTTTCGGTCACTCTTATGCCTATACAAAGTTGCCTAAGCTAGATTTCCATGATTATTATGACTTAACTAGCTGCTGATCGCGGCTTTGCCCGCGTTACTTTTTCTAAAATAAACGCCTAATTTATTCCTTATAACATTAACTATTTGCCAGTGAAAGTCATGTCAAAATCGATCCAACCGTTTCGGAGTTAGCCGAAATAAACAGACAGACAGACAGACCGACGACAGACAGACAAAATGTTTAATATTTTTTAACTTTTTATTTTTATAGGTAAGTAGGTATAAAGCAAAAGTAAAAAGCCGTTATTTTGACATTACAAACAGAAACTTCAGTTTTATTCATTTGTATAGATTATCACCAAACGTAAATTTTTAGCCCGTTCAAATGCAAAATATAATATGAAGTTCGATTACGAGGTGCGAAGTAGTTTTCATATTCATTACGTAAGTTTTCAGCAGAAAAATAAATAAAATATTTCTGATTTATTTAGTTAAGTAGTTTAAAGATAATTTATAGGTAAAAGTAGTTTTTCTTTTCCAGTCTCGATGAAGATATATGTACGTTTATCTAAGACGAATGAAGGCGGAAATCCGCTATTAGAGCAGAGCCACAAAATGTGGGTTCGTACCCTGTGCGTGTACTATGTTATTAAGATTAACTAACCACTTTAAATGTCGTATAGGTGTGGTACCTTTAGTGTTTCCATTGACATTTTAATAATCATATTTACAAAACGTTATAATTTATCGGCCAACGTAGGGTAGAATGCCCTCAGGCTAGGTGGAGCAACAACGCAGTCTACAGAGGAGAACGCCATTAATGTCCCAGAGGTGACACAGGCAGAAATGGGGGCGGCCGTGATGCGGTTCCGGGCCAAGAACGTGGTTCCAGGGCCCGACGTGGTCCACGGCCAAGTTTTAGCCCTCGCTCTGAAGGAGCCGGAGCCCCAGCTGAGAGGAATCTTCACAGCGTTCCTTGAGCAGGGCCAATTTCCCACTTTGTGGAAAACTGGTCGTCTAGTTCTTAGACTTTGACTTTCACATAGGCGCTCCATCATCCCCGCTATTTCGCGGGTGAGAGTCCTGGCAGAGGAAACGGTGTCCCGGGGTGGGGTGATGGCGACGGTGTCCTTGGACATCTCCAACGCCTTCAACACCGTGCCCTGGAGTTCTATTCCGGAGGCACTGCGGTATCATCGGGTGCCTCTCTACCTCCACCGCATCGTTGGGGTTTATTTGGCGGAGAGGTGTGTCACCTACATGGGACGTGATGGCAAAAACCAGCGCCTCATGTCGTGCGGTGTTACGCAGGGCTCGGTCGTGGGGCCGCTTCTGTGGAACATCGGGTACAACTGGGTGCCGAGGGGCGAACTTCAACCGGGCGTAGACCTGACGTGCTACGCGGATGACACGCTGATCACGGCCCGGGGGAGTTCATACAGGGATGTAGCGTTGCTGGCGACGGCTGTGGTCTCACAGTTAGTGAGCCGCATACGGCGCCTAGGCCTGGAGGTGGCCCTCAACAAGTCTCTCAACACACAAGTCTCTTGCTATTAATTAACCAATAAATAAATAAATAAATTTCTCGCTACGAATTGATAAACTTTACGATTCTGTTAAAGGTTGACGCAACTCCCTGCACTGTTATGTAAGTCTAGGAACTGTAAGTATTGTGTATACATTGTACATAAATACAAATGTAGCAAGCAAGTCATCTTAAAGGTCGAAGTGCGAGGCGGATTCTCGTTATAACTAGTATAACTAATTTAAGACTATTATACCGCGTCTATATCATTGATATTTTAATGAGAAATATGGACTACTAATACTTCTATTTTTTGTAAAATTTTCATTAATATATGCTTCTATATCCATACCTTGTTGGTGCTCACAATGCGACATAATTTATTCAACAACCACACACAAAAAATTATTCATATTTTCAGTATTTTATTCACAGTTCTAAATATTTGATACGATTATATTTATAGTTACCTACCCATATAAAGTTACCTACAATAAGGTAGCTAGGTATGTAGGTCTGCGACCTGTTCAACCGAAAATTATTTTATTTATCTAAATAGGTACCAAGAAAGAACCAACAATATAAATTCCAACTTCAACAGCATCCCTCTAAAAGGATGTAATAATTGTCGAACCAGCATACCCACACACATAACTCCACGTCTAGAATCCAGTCTTTCTAATGAAACCATTATGTCAATGATTATATCAGAAAATTAATTATTCTACTAGCAAACATGAAACTTAACACGAAGATGCGATGCACATAGGTACTGATAATTTCGTATGAAATGCGTACCTACTTTGATGATGCTATCACTCTGAACCAGACTCCTGATTTCTAAGATCATCAACGCATCAGTCCTCGTACAATTGCATCTCTTGCCTCAGATAATGGATCATCCGGTTTAACCTTCAGTATCATATAAAATAAAAGATGTTCTAATATTACGTGACCAACCAAGAATTTACGGACCAGCGCAACGCAAAGATCGTCCGACATACTAGGTACGTACGAGTATGATGACCATATGATACAGACGGATAACTACAATGACGTGATCTAACGTTCGTGTTCGTTAAATGTTTAAAATCTGCGGCGATATCTGCCCGACAACATGGTTGCATTATGTTTTGTGATCGCGATGATAAATTACTGACATCTGACGTAATGGATCAGTAAACGGATTCTGTTACAGGCAGGCCTATGTATGGAGTGCAGTGTACTGCTTTAGAAGATGTTATTGTGAGATCTCATGATACAGAATTCATAAAATCGAACATTGTGTACTGTTACTGTGTTATGTTTCGTTTCTAATTTGTGTGTGATGTTTTATTTATATTGTACTAGCTTTTGCCCGCGGATCCGCCCGAGTGGATGTTGGTTATCGCGTAAAAAAGTAGCCTATGTCCTTCTCCATATCCCAAGCCATCTTTGCCAAATTTTATGACGATCGTTTCAGCGGTTTAGGCGTGAAAACGTAACAGACACACAGAGTTATTTTTACATAAATAATATTAATTTGTATGGATTTATTCATTTATATTGATTATTGCATAATTTAAAGATGTTTTTTAATATGGGTTATGTCATGTGGTACCTGAAATAAATGTTTATTTTTTAATCGAAATATTAACGGATCCTCTCAGAACTTATTGACCTTCTAATGATCATGTACACTTATTTTAATTAATGAACCTCTTAAAACTTTTTGGGCTTCTAATGATGCACATTTTTTTTTTTATCGCTTTCTTTTTTAGTTTCTGGTCTTTGCTCACAGTTGGCTCACAGCTCAGTGTCTAAGCTAGGGTACCTACCCTGACGAAATGGTTAGGTTGGAACTGTGACCATCTGCGATACATTCAAGTTGGTCGCAGTTACTTGGCTGTTTAGTATTTTAATGACCCAAAATAGGAATTAATTGAGGTTTACAAAAAGAGGCGCAATCATTACATTAATAATAATAATAATTTATTTCAGAACATAATTCCATATAAAATTGTTAGTAAGGCTTAAAAACTATGTTAGTACCTTAGAACTACCTATTAATTAATTTATCTAACATTAAAAATAATCTTACCAGAACCACCTTATTCCAGTGCCGCACAATAGGGCACTCCACTTTTTCTGTTATGGTGTTTAAAAGGCCATTGGGGCTGCCCCTCACACGACACATCAGGGAGGCCACTCTCTTTCGCACAATAGCCCTACAGCAGTCAGTGTTGGCCTCCGCAAACATCCCCGATGCACTACAATATCGCGGCAACCCCACCAGCATCCTAAACCCATTATTGTAGAGGACCCGCAGGGCATTGAAAGACTTCTGCGTATAGCGGACCCACAGGCTGCAGGTGTACATTGTCTGGCAGTACGCCTTAAACAGTGTAATTTTAACATCATTTGTGCACCTCGCAAACCTGCGCGCCAGCATATTACATCTGACTGCCAATGCCTTGCGTTCCCTCTCAATATCCAAGTCATCCGAGAGGTCTTCAGTGACCCAATGCCCCAGGTAATTGAATTTGGTGACTCTACTTATCGGAATTCCTCCAAGTCTAACCGGTGGAATGGTCTTGGGAGTTTTATTACCTGCCTTAAACACAAGTAGTTCACTTTTTTTGGTGTTGTACCTGAGGCCATGTGACACTGCGTACCTCTCGCATATGCCTATGAGCATGTTGAGGGCTTTAACAGATGGGCTCAGCAGCACCATATCGTCGGCGTAGCTAATGTTATTCATACAATTGCCATCTATTGAACAGCCGACACCAGCCCTGCTGAGCTCATCTATCAGTCCATTAATGTACAGGTTGAAGAGCCGTGGTGACGTCAGGCCACCCCGCCTCACTCCACACTCCAACCTGTACTCTGTGGAACCTGAGCCCGCCCACCTAACATTATTGGATTGGTTGCCGTACCAATATCTCAGTATGCTGATCATGTCTCTGGGAGTGCTGGTTTCTTCCCAGAGCTTATCCCACAGAACATTATAAGCCACAAGGTCAAAAGCCTTCGACAGGTCCAAAAAACAGCCAAAAATAGGCGTTTTTCTTGTCACTAGAGTGTTCATATTTAGGAAAGCAAAATGGTAATTATGATTATTTGAAGTTGGCAGAACCATCCCAGCCCTGATTTGCTGGATTCGTTTTGTCCTCTACCTATCGTTATTTCTCCTGACAAAGTTTATTCTGTATATAATGTATGTATGTATGTATGCATGTATTAGTATTTATTCTTATTCCAGTTATCTATCCCCTATGTTGCACCTGCCATATTTTGTCTCTGCATCACCCTAAGGTTGACTGGTAGAAATTGCCACTGGCATTAAGTCCGCCTTTGTACAGTATTCATTATAGCTGTTCTAAATAGGTACCTACTATTTGTAAACAATATACAAATCCTAGATTGAATGACCTATCCTAGCACAAGGCTACATTACCAAAACAAACGTTATTTTTACATAACTTCCTTTTATCAATTATTATGTAAATGCTATGTTAAACAAGTCATTCATGGATATTATTTAAGAAACAATATTTACGTGCTAAGGTCCCAGAAGTCACGTAATCGAAGTGCGAAATGAAGTGACCCTACCGAACTTACATATATACGATACGCGAGGACAGCTTGACACGAGGTCAGTAGCGTTTACATAATAATTTGACTTGATACGACGCGACGTAACGACAATCTTTTGGTTTTATTTAACATTGACAATGAAAGTCGATCGATAGGACGTGTCTCGAACCCTGATAGTTTCTCCAGGTCTGTCTGTCTGTCCGCGGCTTAGCTCAGAGAGTCTTAGTACCAGAAAGCTGTAGTTTGGTATGAGTAATTGGGTACACACATTAAGACATTGTAGGTATTTTGTCTAGGGCTGCCATACAGACCCATGAAGGCGTTCAGCCACAAGGAGAAAGGCGTATTATTGGGTGGAATAAGCATGTTCGCGCTGCTCACGTGGAGGCGAGGTTTAAGTATCAGTCTTGGTTTTCTTACAATAAACACAATTCCGGCAGAGTTTGGGAAGAAATGCGGGAAAGTCAAAAGGTTTTTAAAGGCAAGCCTAGATGGTCCCAAAATCATCAACATCAAATAAAAATGGACATAATTTCATCTCAAAGATCGTCCAAAAACTTTAGCCGGTTTTGGAAGTCGACATCCCGGCTTGATCTTAAACCAGCTTTGCCGGTGACAGTAGCAGGCTGCAATACACCAGAGGAAATAGCGAACACTTTCTTGAACCACTTTCGCGTTTCCTCGCCGCTGGGGCCTTCTAACTCAATGGTCGATGCTGAGATCTGTCACAATAGCCCTCTCATTCGTTTTACTGCCAAGCAAGTATCATCTGCAATACAGAAAATGACTGGAAGCAAGTCTCCAGGGCATGACAGTCTCAGCATCGAGCACTTGAAACATGCGGGAGTACACTGTCCCATAGTGCTATCCATGTTTTATTCTTTGTGTTTGAGTCACTCTTACCTTCCTCCCGAGTTAATGCACACATTAGTAGTTCCAATCATAAAGAATAGAACTGGTGACGTCTCTGATGTGACAAATTACAGACCTACATCACTTGCCACTGTACTAGCTAAGGTATTGGACAGTCTGATAGATAAAACTCTCAACAAATGGTTGAAATTAAATGACGCACAGTTCGGGTTCAGGCCTGGACTTTCCACTGAAAGCGCAATGTCACAGTCTTAAGCAGACTGTCCAATATTATACTGACAGAAGCATGCCAGTGTACGCGTGTTTCCTCGACCTCTCTAAAGCTTTCGACCTCGTCTCCTATGACATATTATGGAAAAAGCTCGGGGAAGCATGTGTACCAGCTGAAATTAAAAGGGGTTTTCCGGTACTGGTATGGCAATCAAGTGAACTATGTAAAGTGGAATAATTCACTCTCTGCTGCGTATGGGTTGGATTGTGGGGTGAGGCAGGGGGGGCTGACCTCACCTAAACTTTTCAACCTTTACATCAATGAGCTGATCGCTGGACTCAGCAGTAAACAGATTGGATGTTGGATTGACAACGTTTGCGTCAATAACCTCAGTTACGCGGACGATATGGTGCTGCTGGGTCCAACGGCCGGCTCCATAAGAGAGCTTTTAGAATGCTGTGAAAGGTACGCTGCTAGCCATGGTCTAGTTTATAATTGTAAGAAGAGTCTTTTCATGATCTTTGGGGCCCCCGGTAGGAAGCAGACTTACGAGCCAATTATCAACCTCAACGGCCAGCCCCTGCAAAGGGTGAAACAAACAAAATATCTTGGGTATTACGTAACGGAGGACCTTAAGGATCATGAAGATATCGAACGCGAGCGCAGGGCGCTTGCTGTGAGAAGCAATATGTTGGTTCGCAGGTTTGCTTGTTGTAGTAAGGAGGTTAAGATTACGTTGTTTAAGGCTTACTGCCAGACCTTCTACACTAGCAGCCTGTGGGCCAACTACACGCGGAAAACAGTGGACGCCCTGAGGGTCCAATATAATAACAGCTTCAGAATGCTTTTGGGGCTGCCGCGCTTCTGTAGTGCCTCTGGCATGTTCGCTCAAGCGCGTGTTCACGACTTCCACGCAATGGTGAGGAGAAAAACGGCGTCACTATTGGAGAGAACGCGGTCAAGTCCTAATGGCATTCTGAAGATGTTAATGGACAAATTTAACTCGCCGATAATGAATCACTTCATGCAGGTGTTGGTTAGGCAGGAGTGATTCATTACATCCGGTGAATTTATGTAAATATTGTTTACTGTAAGTTAAGAGATAGGTACTTAGTTATAAGTGTAACATACTAACATAGTTTTTAAGTGTTTTTTGTAAGTAACTAACTAACTAACATTATGGATCTTTGTTGTCTAATGAAATAAATAAATTTAACTTAATTTAATTTAATTAATTAATCACGCCGACAAATTCCTAAAATAAAATCTTGATTTGTTTTTTAGGGTACCTACTTCCCCTAGTCGTACCTAAAGTGGGGATGATATATTTTTTCTCGTTTATCACATGATGTAGGGTATCGCTGGATAGGCCGTTCAAAATATATATATTGCTGGTTTGGAAACACATTTTTTTTTTTTTTTTCACATCAGGGATCCGTTTGCGTAATATTAAGCTTTAAAGTGCTAATGTTTGCAAGAGTTAAGTGTCCCCCGCCCCTGCCAGTTAAATCCATACTAATATTATAAATGTGAAAGTAACTCTGTCTGTCTATCCGTCTGTCTGTCTGTATGTTACGTTTTCACGCCTAAACCGCTGAACCGATCGTCATGAAATTTGGCAGAGATATAGCCTGGGATATGGAAAAGGACATAGGCTTTTTTAAGCGATAATCGACATCCACGCGGGCGGAGCCGCGGGCAAAAGCTAGTGATATATATATTTGGATAGGTATGTGGAAAAATTCACGGCAGTATTTGTATAATATAACGAAATTAAAAGGAAAACTATCACAGCTAAGTAGGCTTTACAAGTTACCGAGTGATAGTCAACCAACTTACATTTTCAGTTAGAATGTATGGGAGAACATGTTTTTCAACTACAATGTTAAGTTTGTTCTTGGTATAAATTCAACCCAACTACGGAACCCTTCATTGTGCGTAGTCCAACACGCACTTGGCCGGTTTTTATTCGTATTGTCCTTTTGATTCAATAACAGAAGAAACATAGGATGCAGGCATGCAAGTTTTGCTATAGATTTGCATTTTAAAGTATATTAGATTTAATTAGTATGGTGACCAGCATATCAACTTACCACAAACTGTCAAATTTTCTCGTTCGATTTTAAACTTAATCGTCAACATTTTAAAGTTTAAAAACGTTTGGAGACAGACAGTTTTGTGTAGCTTGATGGGCTGGCCACTGTACGTGTCTTTCAACTGCGATGGATACTTAGTATGTAGGTACAGGGGTGAGGAATAACATGAAATTTGTCATTCGTACATAACCAATTAATATTTTGTACAATCCCAGGAGCTCCAAATCTATTGTTCTCCAAACAATTTCTCTCCATACATTGATTTACAAGAGCTCCATAATTTTATTAAGTAGTTAAATAATAAAATGGGAAAGGTTTTGTTTATTATTATTAGGTATATTTCTTTTTTAATTTGGAGCCGCCGGGAATATAACTATGGAGCGCCTGGGAATAAGCCTACAAGCCATCTATAGGTAACTGCGCGGACGCAACAAAGCACAACACATAAAGTAGTAGAGGCGTGAGTGTTTGTGCTTGTTATCTAAATATTGCTCATTCGATTACATTGGCATTTAAATCATCGAGTCAAATCTTCTTCACACTGTGGGTGTGAGACAGTGAGACCATATTAATGTTTATTGTACACCTATAAAGCCGAAACCGGCTTAACAGGATGGGTAGGTACACTAATGGAATCATTATTAAAAGTATATTTAGAAATGATTTGATTACAAAAAAGTGTTTACTGAAATAAAATTTAAATACATTTTGAATTATGATATAAAGCTGTCACCGAAAATGTAGATTTACCTACTTGATTTGCCTACTTAGGGCCTTACAAATAAACACGGAATAAAGATATGCTAGGAATAACTTCGATATTACCATAACTTTTTTGACGTCTTAAATGCTTGTCACAACTTTGCCCTTAGGCCCATATTACAGAACGTCACTCAATACCCAAGCATTACTTAAAACTAGATTAAACCAATCAAATGGCTTGAATCTAGTTTTAAGAAATGCTGGAGTATTGAGTGACGTTCTGTAATATGGGCCTTAGAGTCCGAGTACCTAATACCAAGTACGAATTAATAAGTCTTTAATTAAAATCACAAATAACATGTAACTGTGTATACCATACAGTTTATTGAGTGCTGTCAGACTGTCATACAGAGGCTGGACAATGCGTTAGCGGTAAGCGTTATCATTATCATTAATAATGGCTACATATGACCCACGCGTGGCGCAACGCAGTTATAACTCTGTGGCGCAAGCGCAACCGAGGCGATGACGGCGACGTTAAGTAGACAAACCAAGTTATTACAAACACTATTGCATTTTGTATTCTATTCACATACAAAAAGGCTTATTTTGAAGGCCACTGGCATGAAAAATTAAGCCGAATTTGAGTCACATCAATTTAACGTCATAAACGTTTACTAATGAAGACGTTATTCATTCTAATAGCTTTTTAACAGAGTTTAGCCTCAATCAAAACATATTCAATGTTCGAAGATTCCAATTTTGTTTTTTGTTTTTTTGTTAAACCTGAGGAGCTCGCGGCTAAGTAATAACAGCCGCACGGGTCGATCCGTCAGGTTAAGCTACGCTTGCCGGGGTTGGTCAGTGGATGGGTGACCATCTTTACATACCGAGACTCCTCCGTGCCTCGGAAAGCACGTTAAGCCGTTGGTCCCGGCTGTCATTCGTGGATCTTTGACAGTCGTTAAGGGTCGTCAGAAGCCCAAAAAGTCTGACAACCAGTCTTACCAAGGGGTATCGTTTTACCCAGTTACTGGGTTGTGGAGGTCAGATAGGCAGTCGCTTCGTGTAAAATACTGGTATTCAGCTGTATCCGGTTAGACTGGAAGCCGACCCCAACATAGTTGGGAAAAGGCTAGGCAGATTGATTTTGTTTTTTTGTTAAACCTAGTTAAAAATAATAAATCAGAGTAGGTATATAAACCATTTCAATAATAGTTTACAATAATCGCACGCGCAAGTTGTTAGGGTCAAACACGTCTTGTGTGTAAATATTAAATGAGTTTTCGTCGTGTGATCTCCCAGCGTGCTATTGTTCGCCCACATGATCATACGCCCCGCCAATTATAGGTATACATCAATACTTCGATGCATTGTTTTGGTGACTGTCGAAAATTACGTGATCGTAGGAAATAATTATTACTACATGTCATATACTATGTCGTTGTAAATTTCAACATTTTTTGATGACCTATTATTTTTCACTTACATTTGTTGTTACAGGTGAGAACCCAATACAATAATATAGTCACAATTTCCACACTCCGTCTCTGAGTGTGGAAATTGTCACCCAAAACCCAATCAGATACCACCACCAACAAAAATATAACGTGTTTTGACTGACGAAGTCCAAATTTATACCTGTCGATCAACGTGGATATTCATTAACAAGTCCCGGGTAACGACTCTGAGTACCGGCACAATTCATACAGATGACAACTCTGGAATTCCGCCAAAGAGCAATGTTAGACTGATAGTTCAACCAACCTTGGATAAAACACTTCAAGTCTGAACTGTAATAAAATCATAACGCTTAAATATGGCTGTAATTTAAAGGGTAATTAAGGAATTACTAACATTGTAATAATATAACAGCACACTGTTACTATCTACATACATATCGTTTCATGAAATTTTGAACTGAGGTCCTCTTTACGGGACACTTGTCAAACAAAGTTTTTTCATGTAATGTTGTCTAAACTAAGAAAAAGATTTTCTCTAACAAAAATTACTACTTTAAAGCATAATATTTCGCAAAAGTAATCCTTTATTTAAAGGATTACGTTGGAAAGGTCTTTCAAAAATATAATTTTAAAATTATATTTTTGAAAGACCTTTCCAACGACACTCCATACAATTGAATAGACGAGTAAGAAAGAAAAACATCCCTGCTTTACTTGTACAGATTTTTCCTTTCAAGATTTTATTTCATAGCTTTGTAGGCGTGATTATTATGTATAACTATGTAAAATTACAGCTATTTAGTGCCAAAAGTCTGAGTTAAATCGCGGACAAACGGAAGGACAGACGTTGTTGTTTGACTACAGAACGCTAAAAAAGATTGTGTTATTATGGTAGTCTATCTGGATTCAAACCAGTTTGCAGAATTATTTAAGTATTTTTATAAAATTGCGGGCGTGGATCCAAACAAAAACAAGATGGCTATAATTTACGACCCACTGCTCCGTGGGAGTCTGGAATATTCGTCACTTAGCATGGAGGTTGAATGCATTTAATTTTAACGGCAAAGAGTTTTTAGTCGCTGTGATAAAGAGCTTTCAAGCGATTAAGTTGAATGGACGTGTTGATGGATGTATACAACCACAGATAATACAATACTACGTAGTACCTATAACAGATTAGTGTTGTGTACACACATGACTACCTTCGTGTCGACCTCAGACCACGTACAGAATGTCAGGGCGATTTGCTCAAATGGCTACAATCTAAGTAATCGGAGCTCTCTTCATGGCAATCAGCGAATTCTAATCAATTACACACATATTTTCGTCATTTAGCCCGTCGCTTTTGTTTTGTAGGTACTAACAAAGTTTAAGTATAAGTTGTTAATAACTAAATGGATCTTGTTAGTGGTTGCAAAGGCTCTTTAGACGCTTTTAATGAAGTGGGGCACCATCCGACGATTACACCTGTACACACTGTACAAGTGCATCCAAGGACAACTCCCGGTTGGTGTAGGACTATTGCAGGAATATGGAAACAAAGATATTGGAATATGTGTTCGGATGGCTTAAGTGGACTGGTTACCTAGAACTATGAAAGGACTATGAGCCCTGCCTGATCAATGTTTTATTATACGCGGAAAAGGGGGGTGCAGGAGGGGACTTGCACACTCAATAATGGGCCCCCGGAAACTGGTGCTAGCACTTAGTAAGGTAAAAACAAGGGTGCAACATAATCCTGAGGTGCTTAAGGAGTGGAGAGGTATTTCCACAGCTATCGGGACAATCCCGGGAAGTGCGGTAATGTCCCTACCAGAATCTTACTGAAATACCTCTTAATGAGCACGTTGACTCTTGCGAATTTCCACAATATTTCCTTCCTCCGAGCACGTTTGCTCTTACAAATCTCCACTCGAACCGGCCAGTAAAAGCAAGAAAGAGGTAGCTCTAACCCTCATGTGTGTTCAATCCGACCATAAGTAAAGACAAGCCAGAGATGAGGAACAAGGCTTTTCCCGGGAGATCGGGACCGTGGGGTTGCTACTGCCCAACAGCTCGCCACATGCTGCCCTGCATTGTATATCTCCTAATCGGACTCCTCACCCTAGATCTGTCTCGACAAAGTCAACTCTACCAGCACAGACCGTAGGGTTAATTGGAGAGCGCAAGCCTCACTATGTCGTCAACGTAGAGTTACGGCCGCGGCGTTGGAGTTGTTATCCATACTAATATTATAAATGTGAAAGTAACTCTGTCTGTCTGTCTGTATGTTACGTTTTCACGCCTAAACCGCTGAACCGATCGTCATGAAATTTGGCAGAGATATAGCCTGGGATATGGAGAAGGACATAGGCTACTTTTTTATGCGATAACCGACATCCACGCGGGCGGAGCCGCGGGCAAAAGCTAGTAAATATATAATTAAACGTTTATTTCAACCAACAAAGGACCATAGGCACAAAAATTACAAAATTAAAAAATCTATAAAAACACGTATCATTAAAAATAACACATAAACATTACCGACTTCGATTGCTCAGTATGTGAACCATACAGCAACGGTTCAGGTACTGATAAACGAACCTCTGCGCGAATGCCCTCAGGATGCCGCTAGAGCTAGCCCGAACCCTGCGCACCAGGGATCTACATAGTTTCCACGGGTTATTCCACTAATCCCCACTGACAATACCCATCAATGGGAATGGTGTGATGTAAAATGTACATCCATATTTGTTCGCTATGATTCTGACACCATTCTAAGCGAGTCTTAAAAACATTTCGACTAACTTGAATTTCCTCAAAAACACGGCACGACTTTGGTTTTACACCATACCCACAACTGTTTACATTGAGCCTCCCTATAAGAATCACCAACATGTCTATTCCATCCAACTATAACAGGCTTCTTAACACTTTCAATGCCGAAAACCCAGCATATGGGTCTAAAAATAATTCTATCGCGTGCCCAAAACCCGCATCCGAGTCGTCGCTGTATGCCCACGACGCGTCATGTACAGAAGTCATCAATAGCTACCTACAGCGACGACTCGGATGCGGGTTTTGGGCACGCGATAGAATTATTTTTAGACCCATATGCTGGGTTTCTGGCATTGAAAGTGTTAATGTATCTAACGCCGTGTTACGACAGCAAACAAAACTGTTAGTGGTAGCCTTGCTTAAAATAAAATTACTCGTCATAAAGTTTATCAATATGTTTTTTTGTCATCTACATTACTACGAGAACAGTCACTACAGTCGCGAAACACACTAGGAAAAACGAGAGTCTCAATTCTCTCTCTCATGCATGATAAATAATAATATTAATCCAAATAAATGAATAATAATATTGATGTTATCAAACCAAAAATATCTTGTAAAGGCTCCTACAAACAAGCGGGACACGCGACGCGACACAAAGACACCGCGTGCTGCGCGACGAGAAATAATAATAATTATAAAATATTATTATAATTATCTATATAATTTTTGGTCTGGTTTTCTTTCACCCCAAAGTACCTTTAGAGGTATGAGTAACAAGGTGTAAAGTTCACTCATACTCTATAGTAAAGGGAGGATCCTCCGACCAGACGGGTATTGTGTCTGGTGGGCAACTGCCCAACGGTTGATGTCGGGATGTTATATATATCCTATAGTCGCGTGGTAAACTCTGATAGCGCGATGCAGGATTTGTGACGTCAGGTCTTTGATGCGTAGTTCGCATGTGGCGTTGTTGATACCGCCACATACCTTATTGACTAAAGATCCCGTGTTAAGGCTCCTACAAAAACAAGCGCGACACGCGACGCGACACAAAGACACCGCTCGTCGCGCAGCACGCGGTGTCTTTGCGTCGCGTCGCGTGTCGCGCTTGTTTGTAGGAGCCTTTACAAGATATTTTTGCTTTGATAACATCAATATTATTGTTGATTTATTTGGATTAATATTATTATTGTTTTTTTTTTAAACCAGCTTAAATTAAAAATGCGTATGTGAAGTTTATATCTTGTTGGAAAGAAATGTTTGCGTAAAGTGTAGAAAGATGCGTTTTACATAGATCATGAAAAAAGTTAAAGATCTAAACCAATTCAATTATTAATCAAAAGTAGGCCAAACAAGTTTTAGTGGTGTTGTGGACAAAAAAACAAATGCATTTATTATTGCATTCATGTCAATGATATCGAAACTAATCAAGCTTAACCACTCAATTAAAACCGGTGTAACAGTTGAGGCGTGAAAATTCAAACATAGACAATTGGGAATTTCATTTACACTAAATATTAATGTAGACATTACAAAGACGGTTGCGTATAGCTGCGAGACTTGCATACACCAAAAAATGGTGAAAAAACTATTTCAAAACATGATTATTAGGTTAATCTCACATCTCTAGAAAGACAACCTGAGTGTGCCGCATTGTGTTAATTATGTAAAGGATATTAATATTTATTACGAATCTAATGTTAAAATATGTCAATAAACAATCTTTCTTGAACATTGAAATAACGTTTTGAAAATATTTTCTCGATGGTTTTAGTCAATACTTACTTACTCACGAACAAGTCGGGTAAAAATTAAAGTTATGTTTTTTCATTCTTTTTTAACCAGTACCCAATCAGCCTTTTTGAACGCCCACCCTTCACCACATCCTAGTGTTACAGCTGGGAAGAAAAACAGGCGCAACAAACTCCCCAGCAAGTAAATGAGTACCTCTACCTATAATAAATGAAGGCAAATATTTAAATGATCCTCTCAAAACTTTTTACGCTTCTTATGATGCACACTTTTTTAATAATTGAGGCTCTTTTTAACTTTCCTGTCTTTTCTGACAGTTGGGTCGCAGTAGCCTTATGGCACCCCGACCAAATGGGTTAGGTTAGGTTAGAACTGTGACCAACCGCACGCGAGCCGAGCGAGCGAAGCGATCAGTGCCGCGGCAGCGTCTAGCGAGCGCTACATCCAAGTTGTTCGCAGTTACTTGGCTATTTAGCATTTTTAGGACCCCAAGATAGGAATTATTTGAAGTTCACAAAAAGAGGCGCAATCATTATATTAGAGTGGTCAATAATATTTTTCAGAGCACAAAATGAGAATTATTAGAGATTCGATTAAATACATGCCATAAATAAATGATGATGTGTACAGAAAATTGGTGTAAGCTAACAATATAAAGAGTGATTGCCTAATAATACGATGCACGCAAATGTGCAAGGCAATAAATCAACATAGGCATGCTTACCCAGAAGAACATTCGCAATTTAAGTAGTTGGTATATATTTCTTTTATATCTTCTTCAGCTTCTTTAAACGGTTCTTAAATTAATTTATATACAGCTAATTATTTTATAGGAATTATATCCCCGTTTATTTGGTCAAATAGGGTAGTTTTGACTATTTATACAGAAACAGGAGTTACATGTCGACTTAGATATGCAGAAAAGCCTGACAATTAGGAGAATGTTGACAAGATCGAGAGCAGCGAGCTTGAAAATTTTTGCACCCTGAATTTGAAATTTACTACTTAGTTAACTACTACTTCTAAATGAACATATTTCACCCCACAAAAACACACACCATAAAAATTACAGATTTATATGTAGAAATTTTACAAGGGGTTGGCATTGTTTGGTATCTATACTCTATACTAATATATAAAGCTGAAGAGTTTGTTTGTTTGTTTGTTTGTTTGAACGCGCTAATCTCAGGAACTACTGGTTGGAATTGAAAAATTATTTTTGTGTTGGATAGTCCATTTATTGAGGAAGGTTATAGGCTATATAACATCACGCTACAACCAAAAGGAGCGGAGCATAAATGAAAAATGTTGCAAAAACGGGAAGAATTATTCCTTTTTGAGAGCTTCCGTTGCGTGCGCTGCGTAAACGGTTTAAGTTACGCAAATATCATGTATGATGGAATTGTTCCTCTTTAAATGTTCTAAAAAAAGTCCGCGACAGCATATGTCTATCTTTTAAGATTGACTCACTATAACCTTTTTATGGTAATCAAATTTGTTCGAAATTAATGCATTATTTGCGAAGGAGTTTTCATAAACATGGTATTAATCCTTATCCAAATAAATACGTTATTCATCACAAGTATTTAATTTTGAACAAAGTTGCCCTTACATCATTTAATTTCAATGAATATCTTAGGAGATATAACTGTTTTATAATAACTCCGCAGCAAAATAATGATCAACTCTGCGAGGTAGTCTATTCTAAAGCTGAAGAGTTAGTTTTTAAGGTTCCGTACTCAACGGGTAAAATGGGACCCTATTACTAAAACTCCGCTGTCCGTCTGTCTGTGTCTGTCTGTCCGTCTGTCACCAGGCTGTATCTCATGAACTGTGATAGTAAAACAGTTGAAATTTTCACATAGGTATGATGTATTTCTGTTGCCGCTATAACAACAAATACAAAAAAACAGAAAAAAATAATATTTAAGGGGGGCTCCCATACAACGGACATGATTTTTTTGCCGTTTTTTTTGCTCCGCCCGTGTGGATGTCGGTTATCGCGTAAAAAAGTAGCCTATGTCCTTCTCTATATCCCAGGTCGATCGGTTCAGCGGTTTAGGCGTGAAAACGTAACATACAGACGGATAGACAGACAGACAGAGCTACTTTCACATCCCTATCACTACATATTATAAAACAAAGTCCTCCGCCGCGTCTGTCTGTCTGTCTGTTCGCGATAAACTCAAATACTACTGCACCGATTCTCATGCTGTTTTCATCAATGGATAGCTTGGTTCTCGAGGAAGGTTTTAGTATATAATTTGTTATGTTTTTGTATGCATTTTTGTATGAATTAACGATATTTGTTGGAGGTGTCGGAAAAAAATAAGCCGTCTGGGAGCTTTCAACGAAAACGCTGTCTAAACCCTTTGAGATATAACAAAATAATGTATGATGGAATTATGTATCTTATAAAGGTCTTCAAAAAAAGTCCGCGATGGCATATGTCTATCTCTTAAGGATAACATACTATATCCATTTTATTGACTTTTTGTAGGTATTTGTTTGCCGAATTTTACTCTTGGAAATACGATTACGATAACAATACGCTATAATATCAGTAGCTATTAGCCAAATTATGTTCGTAGATAAATAAGCTAGCTACTTACGTGTATTTCAAACAGTATACAAGAATATTTATCATAATGTGAAACACGGCGGCCTTATGATCAAAATTTGTGCATTCCAAAACTTTCGTTACTTCTTCACTGACATATTTATCACTTTTCGATAAACTAACACTCAATACGAAATCTACACTTATTTCTCAGTAATTCTGTATAAGATTCTTCTAAGATTAAACCGTTTTCTCATTGAATCCATTACTTTACGCACGTATAACCTTGATGAATGTTCACATTAAGCATCGCGTCACACCGCCACACGACCACAGAGTATAGACGTATTTTGTTTTCTTTTTTTTTTCGTTCGTTTAGTGGTGTTCCCGCTAAAATGTCAACCGGTCAAGTATTAGTCGATTAATCGAATTCTACATCCAGATCGTGTTGCAAGCACAAAATAAATGTCAAATATTTCGTCCAATTGCGAACGTGACCCTGAGAAAAGTTATGCACCAATGGTGTTCATTATATATTTCGAGCGTTTTTCAGCACAAATGGTGTATCATGCGACGTTTCGGAGGATTTCGTTTTGTTTTCACATTGTTGGTACGTGAATTATTTTAAAATTATCATTTGTGTCGCACTTTTATTTCGTGTTGTAATTTGGTACAATTGATTGCTTTAAGAATTTGAGTGAAATTTCGTATTTTGATTTTGTGTCGATCTTTAGGTAAACACTCATTCACGTTCAGAACATAAGTACTTTTATTATATTAAATCATTTGTTTCGGTTTCTATTCACATAGTGAGTCACATCAAAATTAATATTAAGTTAGAATTTTGAGATATGGCCTGGGATATGGGGGACATAGGGTACTTTTTTATGCGATAACCGACATCCACGCGGGCGAAGCCGCGGGCAAAAGCTAGTTTGATTATAAAGTACTTCTCAATATTTGGGGGCCACGGCCGGGGATCCGGGCCGGACCGCCCGCGCCCCTGCCTTGGCTTTTGTCATAGTAATTTGACTCCCTAAGAAATAATCATATCGGTGAAATGTGAAAACTGTAAAAAACCTGTACCTATAAATACTAGATATCATTACATCCTGTGACTCCTGTCCATAGTATCCATACAAAACGATCGCACCAGAATACCAATTCTGATACCATGATCAAACAAAAAGTCAGTTCCTACTATGTTATGTTATTTATGTAGGGTTGCCATCCGTCTGGGTTTCCCCGGATTTTTCCTAGTTTAGAGGGCGTCCGGGGAACGTCCGGGCGGGGTTTCATTTGTAGTCCGGGTTTAAAAATTTAAAGTCTTGGGCTGCCGCGCCGCGGTGTGGACATCCGACGAACCGACACTGGCACTGGCTCAGTACCTACTTTTAAGATATTTTGTTAAAAAAATAATTTAAGTTTGTTGAAAGTGGGTTAATATTAATTTTAATAAGGTTTTGTTTGCATAATAGAGTATAGTAATTTATGTTATATTTTAAGAATAAAAAAAAATAAACTGATAATTAAGTAAATTTGTAACAAACTGTAAGAAGGTTTTGTTTTTTTACATTTAAAATGATAATAATAGATGTCTAAATTTAATGTTAATATATTTCAAAATTAAAAAATATATTACTTTTTAAACTGTTTTTGACGTGACAACGTCTAATAAATCGATGAACGCCGGCTGCATGCACGAAAAAGGATGATTCATTGTCCCGTTACGCTCATTGTCCTGTTACGCTCATTGTACGCTTACGCCGCATCAATGTTTTGTTATGACGTTGTCACGTTAAACTATCGTCCGTAAACCAACTTTACAGACAACCAATTTTTATTACAAGTACTAAGTTTAATTAAAACCTGTTGACATGTCCAGGTTCTGGGCTCCAAAATCCGCGGTTTTCACGCGTCTTGTCCTGGTTGCCAAATTTTAGAGATGGCAACCCTATATTTATGTTATGTATTTCCTACAATTTCGAGACGGAGATGCGTACCTTTGCCTTTATAATTACTGTTATTGAAACTATTATCTACATACTACTACTACTATTATCGTTCCTCTGCGCAAGCGCATGCTAATGAATTACGCAACTGCCCGATATACACTGGGTGCGTTGCCCAAAGACGTGCGCTATGGCTACGACCTCGTTCGTACAGTAGGTGTACCACTGTGACTGCATATTTATGTGAATGATAGCACAATAAGAGCTAAGTCACAGCGTAAGAGTAAGTCAATATTAGTTAAGAGAACAAAGCTGCTCCAAGTACGTTGCCAAAGTCAAGACGCAAGACCTTCATCTAGGTAGGTACCTACTACCTACCACCCACCTCTAATTCAGATAATTTTTAGGGTTCCGCACCCGTGTCTGACCGTCTGTCACAGCCAATTTGTTCCGAATCTACTGGGCCGATTAAGTTGGAATTTGGTACACATATGAACTTCTGTAACCCAAATACCGTCCGTATTTGTGTTGTAACGTAAATAAAAAAAAATTGAATGGGGGTCACTTTTGGGGGGCAAATTAGTTTTTTTTTTTTTATTAATTTTGCCAGCTATCCCGTGTGACATATTAAATGAAAGGAATTAGTATAAGGATTTCAGATTTTTTTTTATTATAATTTTAAAACAAATACTTTTAAAGTTATTTAAGAAAATATATTAAAATTGACCATTTCTCATCTCCGAAACTAGTACTGATCCTAAAAATTTGAAAAAATTACAGAAATAGATCTTGACTTATAGATTACCGGAAAACCTATAAGAAGTCTATGGTGTTAATATAACATGGTAAATCTCTCAATATTGTGCGTACAAACTTACATTTTCAGTTGGAAAGAATGGGAGAGCTTGTTTTTCAACTACAATGTTAAGTCTGTTCTTGGGATAAATTTATCCCAACTACGGAACCCTTCATTAATTGTGTGCTCCGACACGCACTTGGCTGGTTTTTTTTTTTTTTTTGTTATCCCATTATGCTATCTAATTATCTACCTATTAGTATAAAATAGGATGTTTGTGAGCATAATATGTTTTCTTCAAAAGTGAACGGATTTGGAATGAAAGCGCCTAGGTAGACTGTGACCTGGATTAATTTATAGGATACTTTTTATCCTAAAACATAAACCTAACGATTTTCTAAGAATGTGAATGAAACCGCGGGCAACCGCTAGTAAAATATGAAGCAAAGAAATTAACGTCTTTTGTTACCAATGAAGAATTATTCTAACTAATATTATAAATGCGAATGAGTGTTTGTTTGTTATGCTTTCACGGCTAAACAGTAACCATTTTGAAGAAATTTGGTATGTCGATAAAAACTTTGAACCCTAGGGAAGGAAATAGATTCCTTCCCTAGGGTTCAAAGTTTTGCAAGCACGCGGGCGAAGCCGCGGGCGGAAACTAGTTATAAATAATAGCGTTATGCAGTTAATTTCGGAATGTACCTAATTGTAATGATCAATAAATCATGTAAACGTCCATTGATTAGTGATCAGACACACACAATTGTTATGGAGTAACAATTAATATTTCATAGCAGCTGCACAGTGCACGAGCACTTAATTACGTATTGAGGTAAGCAGAGTTAGCATACGGTTGGCACGATGTTCGGTGCTGCAATGTGAGGATACCTATATTATATGCCAGTACGACATACCTATAACATATAAACACACTGTATTCTTAGCACATTTAGGTATAAAGAAACGAAGACAAAAGCTAAGAACCAACAAAAAGTCTCAAAAGAATGACTTATCAAAGTGATAATTATGTGAAGTATATACATATATGTCGCAGTAAGATAGTTGAAGCCGTGATATAGTTATATCCCTAGGGATGTAGCTATATACCGAAAAAGATTTATATGAAAGCGGTTCATAACTGTTTTACCTACTAGAATTATAACTATGATACGAGCACGATCTAGTAATACAATGTCGCCCATGCGCATGTGATCGCCCGTAATATTCTGAATATTCCTGAAAAAATGTCGAAAATAAACTTCAAAAGGGGGGTCTATCTATAATATTTTTCATGTTATTCAATTTTTAATTTTTTAAGTAGAGTTTGTAGATTTGCTTTCTATTTTTTGACACATCTCCGAAGTTTATGGGTCGATTTGGATTCTGTTTATTATTTCCAAAAGCTTATGAGTTATTTTAACAGGTTAATTAACATTTTTACTAAAAATTATCGACTACGAAAAAAAAGACGGAATCGAAGTAATTTTTTCGGTAAAAAATTGTGTATTTATTTTAAAAAAACTAGTGTAAGTCCATAAATTATCCCCATAGGACGACTTTTTTAATTGTTATTTGTAATCTACTACATATCAGCTAAAAATTCACAGAACATTACTAATACCTATCTCTAAAAAAAAACCAGCAAACAACTTGTTGAACATTTGCAACTATTCAAATAAAAAGGGTCGCTCAGGTAGAAACCGGTTCCTAGAAACAGCTTTTTAACAATTGCGTCCCTGCTGCTGCTGCAGAAATGAAAGAAAACCGTGAAGAATTACGTCGTACAATAAAAAGTGTGGCCATGAGGGCTTTAGTTTGTTTACAGGAGGGTAGGGGCCATTTCGAAAATCTAATTAATTAAAATTCTTGTATTTTTTATTTTTTTAAGTAAAAATCTGGCTATTGCTTGTTTGTTTTTATTTCCATTATCGTCCTCCTTATTAGTTTAACCTTTTAGTACTCACTGCTAAGAGCGGGGACATTTAATTGACTTTCACATTTTCTTTTCCTAAATTTGACCCTTAGAGTTTTAGGCCCGTATTACAGAACGTCACTCAATACTCAAGCATTACTTAAAACTAGTTTCAACCAATCAAATGGCTTGGATCTAGTCTTAAGTAACGCTTGAGTATTGAGTGACGTTCTATAATACGGGCCTTAGAGTTTTACTTTGGATTTAGTTACAGTTTGGTTTAACAATGATCTGTGAATTTTAGCTGTTATGTAGTAGATTACAAATAATAATTAAAAAAGTCGTCCTATGGGGATAATTTATGGACTTACACTAGTTTTTTTAAAATAAATACACAATTTTTTACCGAAAAAATTACTTCGATTCCGTCTTTTTTTTCGTAGTCGATAATTTTTAGTAAAAATGTTAATTATCCTGTTAAAATAACTCATAAGCTTTTGAAAATAATAAACAGAATCCAAATCGACCCATAAACTTCGGAGATGTGTCAAAAAATAGAAAGCAAATCTACAAACTCTACTTAAAAAATTAAAAATTGAATAACATGAAAAATGTTATAGATAGACCACCCTTTTGAAGTTTATTTTCGAAAAAAATTCATGAATATTCAGAATATTACGGGCGGTCACATGCGCATGGGCGACATTGTATAACTATCTTACTACACCAATCTAGTGAAATAAATATAACTATATATTACGGTTACAGTATACCGGTATACCGTAGCCGTAGCCATGATATAGTTATATCCCTAGGGATATAACTAGGTATATCACGGCTTCAATCTTCTTACTGCGACATATAAATGTTTTATTTAATTGAATTGTTTTTATTTTATTTATTTATTTATACTTCATGTACAATAGTGGTACATACGCGGACTTTATACCACAAGGCATTCTCTACCAGTCAACCTTTGGGTTAAATATAAAAACATAGTTATAGGGTACAAAAATAATGTCTAAAATACTAACTTCTTGATTACGAGAATTTATATACTTTTATTGATACTAATACAAATAAAATAAACTAATCGATATTTTAACAAATACCACCTAACAATAATTACTATGACTAGACTATTATTTGAGAGTTATTTAGTCTGACTTATGTAGTATTTCATGTATTTTATTTCTTCTCTTTTTATCCTCTGTCCTATCACAGGTATGTATGCTGGAAGAGATTTCTTTAGAAATAAGCATCAACTTTGTACGTATTTTTCTGTTCCTTTCTTCTTGTCTGTTTTGTGTGTGTACGGTGGCCAGTACATCAAGTTACCACAAACTGTTAAATTTTCTCGTTCGATTTTGAACTTAATCTTCAACATTTTAAAGTTTAAAATCGTTTTGAGAAATTTGACAGTTTCGTGTAACTTGATGTGCTAGCCACTGTACATAAATAAATAGTAAAATAATTAGGTAAAATAAAATGAGGATTAAAATAAAGTTAGTAGGATACCTACCTATACGTACACCGTGGCATTTTAGTCGTCTTACAAAGACAGCCCACTTCATGTATCCAATGACTACTAATCATTCATGTAAAAAAAATTTTTTTTTTTGAACATTTCAGTTTTTAATTTTTATATATTATGACGCATGACATAGTTTAAAACACCCTGTTGCGAGTGCAGTCCGAGCCTTGTGATACAAGGGTGCCGCAGAATGGATTTAGATTAAGTTTAAGTTGCAATAGTAAGAAACACATTTTTGCGTTAGGGTCGAATGAACTCTGATAAAGATGTCGCCGCTCCATTCCGCGGCGCCCTTGTAACACAAGACTCGGACTGCACTCGTAACAGGGTGTTTTAAACTATGTCATGCGTCATAATTAATAAAATAAAAAATTGAATTCAAATGTTAAAAAAACAAAAATACATGAGTGATTAGTAGTCATTGGATACATGAAGTGGGCTGTCTTTGTAAGACGACTAAAATGCCACGGTGTATAGTGAATATTTACTTAAACTAATTACTTCCGCAGGCAGGCGCGATGTGACGCGCGGTGCAACGCGATTCTGGTAGAACAATGTTTATGAAGTTTTCATAGAAATTGTTCTACTAGTGTCACGTCGCGCCCGTCTGCGAGAGCCTTTAAGTATTCTATGTTGCGCTGCGCCTATGACTTACGGCTTAGATACTTTCAGAAAGACAATTTGAAGGTCACAGTTGTAAACACCCCGTGTATAATGCCTTATAATTATTTGGTTACAGACATTTATCAATTATTATCGACTGGTTAACAATTAAGATTTTAAGTAATACTCAATGATAAATGTAAGTATGAATGAATTTGTATCAAAACAATCTTCATTTGCAAACTTCTATTGTAAAACTGCATGTGTCGAGGTAGGTCAAAGTATGACCTCAATTAGTTGCTTAACATCTTAATACTAGTTAAGTAGGTACCTAATTTACTCACGACTTAAGGAATTATGCCTAAAAACAGAAGAATTAAATGCTAATAATAAATCAGCTTCAGTCTTTTGTATCAATTTAAATTTACGAGTAGGTAGCTAAGACACATGTAGGTAGTAGGTAGGTATATACCAGGGAAGGGCAAACTACGGCCCGCGGGACATCTCCGGCCCGCGAATGGTTGCAATCCGGCCCGCAACCATCCACCCAAAAGTAGATAATAACTTAACATAAATCGCGCGAAACTAAAATTCATCAAGACAGAAGTGCAGTGTAATTAGGCCTTCAAATTGCATAATGTACGGCATACGGCCGAGTGGTTACTACCGTACGCTAAAATACATTCATCACATCAAATAAGAGCATCTTTCACAGGTTTTGTAGAAGAATGGAACGCATCTGCCATCTTATCTATCAAAAAATATTTATTTAATATTTATCAAATATTTATATATTTTTTTATATTTTTGCCGTAGATAAAATTAAGCATACATAGATTCCCTCATTTCGATATGTGCACATTATAAAGACTCACACTGTATATGGTCTACAGAAAGTAGTTCCGGGTCTGGTGTTTATTTAATGTCATGTATTTGTAAATCACCCACGATACCGGTGTAAAAATAACTCTTAGGTTTACTCGGGTATGTCATGATTTTTATATATATAAAAAAAATCTAAATATAAAATTAACTGTATGTGATTGCCTCAACTGATTTTTGTATCAGCGTAGTCATGAAGTTTAAAAGTATCTCATTTGACTCTTACTGGTTTCTTCTAATGGAAACATGATGTTTCGGCGTCGGCTAGTTCAAAAAGTTATTTCTCTTCGAGCCTCGGATTCTAAAGGTTGTCTTCAAGAAGTCTAAAGTCTCCTAATTAAGTAGTTTCTTAAATATTACTATAAACCAAGTTTGTATGTGTGCAAGAATCTAAATACAGAAATATTCGTACTGAAATGGCATTACATTTCAGGTACTTGAATAAAATCACCATTAGTGCACAACCTATAGAGAAAAAAATCATAATGCTGCAAATGGATAAACTTATCCCTAACTCCCTAATGTAATGATTACCTAACGTCTCAGCATTTCCATAGATATGTGTAACTGCGCATAGTTACCGACTATTTACAAGTTTTTAATTATATATCGTGACAGCTTAATACTTGAACTTTAAAGAAATATATAAAATAATAACATTATCTTTTATCTTCTAACAATTAAGAAACAAGATCCGCGAACATGTCAATAAACTTTACAAATGTCGAGGCCGAAAATTCGTCTGACCTATTTAGTTATTTCAATAAAATATGCCTTTCATTAAACACATTTAGAACATGTTATTATTGTCCTAAATTCTGAGTAGCCTGAACTGTCAATCCTCATTACCACAGAGGGTAAAAATATCGCAAGATACTTAAATATCCACCAAACGGAATAACGTCCAAAAAGACGTAGATACAGGTAGAACCTATACCCAGAGAACTCTACCCACACCCCAGGGATGCTTTTTAGGGTTCCGTAGTAAACAAGGAACACTCATAGTTTCGCCATGTCCGTCTGTCTGTCCGCGGCTTAGCTCAGAGACTCTTAGGCCTGTGTTCACCAACATTTAAATCAACTGTTTAGATATTTAATCAGTTGTTTACTAAAAATTTCTTAGGGCTGTGTTCACCGACATTTAAATCAACTGTTTAGATATTTAATCAGTTGTTTACTCAAAATTTCATAGAAAATTTGACATAAACCAACTGTTTAAATACCTAACCGGTGGTTTGAATGTTGGTGAACACAGGCCTTAGGAAATTTGACATAAACCAACTGTTTAATACCTAACCGGTGGTTTGAATGTTGGTGAACACAGGCCTTAGTACTAGAAAGCTGTAATTTGGCATGGGCATACATATGAATCACGCTGACAAAGAGGCAAAAAAAATCACTTCTAATGCTCTAAAAGTTCGTCTTTATGTCGTGCGTAGGCGACATAAAGTCGCTTTTTATGCTCTAGAGCATAAAGTAAAATCTTCGTCGAAGACCAAGGCAATCGGTCCAACAGCCACACGAACAACTTCAACTTCATAGAATAACCTCTTTATTTTAATTCTTTTCGTTAGTATTCTAAGAACAAGGCAAGGATACCAACAGCCAAAGTACACAATAAAACTTCATGAAATAAACTTATTTTCTTTTTTCGTCCATTTATTATTTTACATGTTGCTCGCATTCTTTTCATTTCCTCGCTATCGAAGTAAAAAGTAGAGTGTACAACTCGTCCATAAAACCCATTTTGCACTCTATATCCATCCTCGCTCGCAAGCTCGCTCGGATGGATGAACGTCTCGCGTAAAATGGTGCGTTTTATGCACTCGAGGTACAATCTACTATTTTAGGTTACCTACCCTACACAATTTTTTTTTTTTCACGCACTTGGCTGGTTTTTTGAGGTCTGATATCGACCGATGGCTTTACATAAAAATAACGTTAGTTTATTCGTATGTACCCGACACAAAATAATAATGGCTAGGAATGCACCTAATTATAAAACATAATTCAGTTTGTCACAAATAATTGCCTAATTTAAAGTTATGTCCTAATTAGAAGTAGGAACGATAATCACAAAATAAGTAGGTACCCATAAATTAATAGTTACCAGAATAGACTCGAAATATTCGCGCTGGACATCACTAATCTGTAAGTAAGCTGATGATTAGTGGCAATTTCGGGTTTAATAATGAGACACCAACCGCAAAAACGTTGATGACACTTCATAAATAATTTATGGATATAAGAGTAATTTTGTTACTACCTGTCAACTTATCTTGATCGTCGCAATGATCGTTGGTAGGTATAATACATATACGAAAATGAGAGTAGGTACATAATGATGAATCATGAGGGATAGTCATAATATCTTACCTAATGTAGCCCACTAAGTGGGGTTTAGTCCCATCTCTTCCCCTATGCGTTTATTCCTACAAAAATTTCCCATCTCTTCCCCCTGTCATAAATCACTCAAAAAATGTAAGTGTGTGTTGTTAAAAGGGCTTATTCCACTAATCCCCCCTGAGAGAATCCCCCTCAGTGGTAAAAACTGAACCCTAATGTAAAAAAATCACTTTCAGGGGATCTTGGAATAAGATATTTTTTGTTTTTTCAATTCTAGTTTTCCCCCCTTAGCGGGATTATCAGGGGTGAATTCTAGACTGTTTTCAGATTCCACTTTTCCTCCTAAGGGGGATTTTCAGGGGGGATTTGTGGAATAAGCCGTTAAAAGTACAGTTCGCGTCACGTAAAAAGAGAGCTCACGTTAACTTATGCAGCATCCAGCGTTCTTTTTACGTAACGCGCTCTCTACATATGTAGATTATAAATTATTTTATTCTTAGCCGTTTAATAAATGCAGTTTTGCTACAGCAGGGTAATCTCTCCATCTAACTGGCCGTTTACACTTACAGTAGCAATGGGTTTCATTTTGACAGTTTAACAACATTAATTGCGTTATTTACGTTGTTTAGCAGATTTTTTTCGAACTTATGAAACAATGGATTAGCAAAATCCTTTAATATGACGTTTAAAACTGATTCCGATGTCCTATTAACAGAATAAACGATTTCATTTCATGTCATATCTTCAAAATCGTTCAGATTGTGATTGATAGTCTGTTACGCAATAAGGGTACTGGTTATTGGTGGTTAAGGCTTTTACAGGCATGAAAAAAATAGTCACAGAGTCAAAAACTGAAGGTTAAACATTCACATCATCAGCTGTTACACACAGTATAATAGTGTTGAGCTTATAAGTCATTAATGAAGGCTACCTACATGGAAACATCAATCTATAGACGAATCTGCGCCTGTTCGATGTAATTCGTAGATGACCGAGGCATTTTGGGGCCCTTACAGCCAAACGGTACGGATTTTGATCAGTGCAGATGGATCAAATGGAACTGACCATTTAATGGTAGCCTTAACACAAGCATAGGGAAAATACTAAATAAAAACGTCACACTTACCAGGTATAGCCATTCCCAGTTCAAGGTATTCCTTCACGGAGGGGCTGAGAAATGCCGGGGGAGCGGGAACGGTGCCGGGCTCAGGGTCTGGTGCATCCAGAGCCTGCGCAGGTTCACGCGACACCGCACCTCCGTCAGCCCGGACTCGCTTCACCCGACCACCATCTTCAGACCCACCTAGAAAAAAATTACGGGCCCGAGAACAATGTGTCAATAGAAATTTCATGAAACTACTTATAACACACGAACACAGAGATCTTTGTAAGTACTTAGTCAGATTTTATGTTCAGCTTTGAAGAAAAAAGCTTGAACCATTAAATTGAACATGATTTTAAAGCAATTTTTTTTTTTTTTACACACAACGGGGAAGCTCTTGGCCTTCATCTGACCTGATGGTAAGTGATGATAAGGCCGAAGATGGAAGCGAGCTTCACCCGGAATCCTCAAACACAGAGGAACTGGCTATCTTACCTCTAACTGCCGAAACACAACAAATGCTGTTAACATTGTTGTTTGGCGACAGACTTAGATAAGATGGTGGTAGCTAGCCAGGCGGACTTAGAACAAGCCCTACCGCCAACCAAACCGAGCAGATATTTTTGCCCCCGCTGGGAATCGAACCCGGGACCTCTGGATCTGAGACAGGTGGTTTTACCACTAGACCACAGAGGTGGTTAAATAGGGCAATTCTTTGGTTATTTAATGATTCACCTACACTGAATGCATACAGACATTAAGATGTTGTGGTGTATATTGTATAGGGTGGATTTTTGAGATGGGGCAGTGAGAGCAGGTACCTTCACCGTTGTAGCTTCAGGAAAACGGTTTAAGAATACTGTCCTTAACATTTTGAAGCATTCACAGATTTAAAAAAAATTGTACAGTCAGCAAGAAAATGGGCAGTCTTCACACAAACCTTTTTTTTTTTAATGCCAATCGATCTTGTTTCTTATAAAGATCAAAAAAGTATATAGAACCAACTATGATGTGAGTACTGGAAAAGTCAGAAATCGCAAAAAACCTTTTTCTATACATTTCGATGGAAACAAACTCTAACTTACGTTTTTATGATCGACAGATTAGGCGGAAATAAACAAAAAATATAACTTCGAACGAATACGCGTTATAAATGTATTTGCTTTAAGGGCAAGATTTTTGCTTGTGATTCTGACGTTCTGTGAAGATAATGAAGTTAGCTCAAATAATTTAGACCTTTCGGACTTGTATGGGAAACATTGAAAGGCCTATCCGCTACAAAAGTCAGACATCGCAAAAAAACCTTCGTATGGGAAAAGTTTTTTCAAAGACAACAACCTAAATATTGTTCCCAAACCAAATTAAAATTATAACGCGTATTCGTTCGAAATTTGAAGTTAACTTTTTTTTTTCGGTTAGACTATCCATCGTAAAAACGTAGATTAGAGTCTCATTTCCTACAAAATGTATGGGAAAAGTTTTTAGCGATTTCTGATTTTTCAGTTGTTCCGATAGTCTTTTGATCCTTATAAGAAACATGACCGATTAGCATCAAAAAAATTTATTGTGAAAACTGCCCATTTCCTTGCTACAGTCAGCAAGGAAATTGGCAGTTATCACAAAAACTTTTTTTCAAAATCTGTGAATGCAGATCAAAATGTCTCAAAAGGTTAAGGACAGTCCCCTAAGACCGTTTTCCTGTAGCTACAACGGTTAATCTACGTGCCCTTACTGCCCCGTCTCAAAAATCCATACTGAATACACGGTAGCCAGTCTACCCATCATAAAAATGTAAGTTGGAGCCCTCATTTCCTACGAAATTTAGGGGAAAAGTTTTTTTTGCGATTTCTGACTTTTCTAGTACTCAAACCTCAGTTGGTCCGATATAATTTTTTATTTCTTATAAGAAACAGGTACCTATCGATTGGCATCAAAAAACTTTTTGCGAAATTGGTCCATTTTCTTGCTGACTGTAACAATTTTTTTTATTTTTTTTTTCAAAATCTGTGAACCGGGATCAAAATTTCTCCAAAAATTATGGACAGTCTCCTGAAACCGTTTTTCTGTAACTACAACGGATAAGGTTACTGCCTCGTCTAAAAAATCCACCCTGTATACGACAATTCTGGCTATGGGTTAAAATTACCACACAGTCGGTGCATTGGCTAGCTAGCGCAATTTTCCAGGGGGGGGCTGGCCCCTGAGATGCGTTGGCCGATGAAGCCGAGTCGACGCCCAATTTTTTGCGAAATGTTTGGAAAACGTTTAATCGTATTTAGCGAACAGTTGATCATTTCTAAAAAGTTACCTCAATTTTTTTATTCAGCCAATATTGCCTTTAAGAGGTCTCCGTGCAAATGTACGGAGGCCAAAGGCATTGGGGAACCTACCAGATACAGTTATATGATGTCTATAATTTTCTACTACAACTAGTTTATTTCTCGATTGCAGATTATTTATTTGGTTGAACTTGTTTTTGTGTGAAGTTATTTAAGTGTTCAGCCTAGAACTTTGAATCGGTAACCACATATCCTGGGGTGGACACCAGACTATTCTGCCCCCCCCCCCCCCAAAATATACGCCTGTGAGTGGGTTCCAAACAGCAGCAAACGGTAACGCCGCAGGCCCAAGAGGAGAAGGTGGGACGAACTCGTCTCTTTTCTTGAAAAGATTGGCCACATACTGCAGTAGATAGAAGATAAGTGGAAGAAGGGAAGGCAGGTCTTTGCCCTGCAGTGGGGTGGGACACAAATAGCTGCTAAATAAATAAATAAGTCTGGAAGAAGCTGAAGAAAATTATTTTATAAGTAAGTTTATTACGCTGCCTCGATTACTGAATTGCATGCAAAATACATGTCTAAAGTTTGTGTAGAGACAGTAGCTATAACCCCTTCTCCAACAAACATTTAGTGACCTTTTGAAAGATACCCTAAAATATTAAAGGCTGCACCTACCCATACGAATATGATAGATAAGTAGCTATAACATGATGAGGCTTCAATGTCGTTCTGAGATAAACACAAAATTTTATAGTTGCTCAAAGTTAAACTACAATTTATGAAGAAAAATAAAATAAAAAGTTGGACTTGCTTACCGGTTATCACAAGTAACGACAGCAGCACCGAAGAAAATAAACCAAAAACCTTACTTCCATACATCTTGAATAATAAAACAATCGTAATACATAGACAAATTCAATCACCAAAACATATGTAAACGCATGTTTAACTCAGCCGTGTCACAATCGAAAAGGCTTCAGTCGGCATTGAAGTAGATTGAAGGTCTCAGAAAAGGATTGACGAATTTCGTAATCAGACTTATGGCTTTAGTTGATTAATAACCGCGCCGGACGCGAGTTTTATACATATACGGGTTTATTTTTCTTGCATAGCGGTACAATTCGACGTGCGCTTTCGAAGGCAACCGAGCGCGCAATGCTCATGCAACGCGCATAACATGAAGATTCTTTTCTAAGAGCCAAGCTGACCTCTAAACTTCCTCGACGGCTGTATCACGACACCATGGGAATATTGTGCGAAAGAGATGTCCTTGCGAACATTACTTATATGTATTTAAAACTATGAACATTCTATCTACACCTACTTCTACTTACCTTCATCATTTACTATAGCTAACTCTATACACAATACATGTAGGTATCCTCCCTAATTAAAGCTAAGATTCTCAAAATGTTGAGGACTTGTTGTTTTGTATGTACTATAGGGGACATCCGAATCGGCACACTTTCAAAATAAAATACCGTGCTCATGGATACCATGGACATCTATTTACCGGCCCTTTTTACGACGAACATTAAAAAAAACTTTTGTTTAAATAAATTTCTCAGTCTCTGTTACAATAATCACAAATCCGCAAGGGGCTCAGCAAAAATCTGATGCTGCGATGCTATTGGTAGATGAGCGTAGGTAAGCGTTACTATAGCGGCCGAGCGCTGCAAGCAACAATAGTCCTTATGGTGGTCCGATTCGAATGTCCGTGATAGTACCTACCTACAGAACAGGATACCCATATTTTGTGAATCGAAGAGGTGTAACTCTTTGCCTACTGCCTTGTCGATGGCGATCTAAATTGAGCCGACCTAGAATTTGTCTAACTACAAAGTTTTAATAGAATATAGCAGTTCAACAATATTCATTGCGTGTTTTATGTTATTGAGCAGAAAAAAATTTCAAACATAAGAAGCAATGGATTATACCCAGTCTCAAATTCAGATAATTTATGTAAACAAAGGGGATAACACAACAAAAATTTCTTCGTAATGGTAATTCCCATAAAATTCCGAAAAAAGACGTTTTATTTTCTTTTATGTACTGATTTTAAGAAATAATAATTAAAAAATAATCATACCGTAATAATTTTTATAAATTTTCGGTTTTAAACAAAGTTATTAATAAAAGGAGATTTTCTGGTATAAAATATTTTATGATACTGGTAACAATGCAGGAGATCTAAACATTTTCACATTTTTTACATCCTCAACAACACTAATATTACAACTCTCATAAATAGATTCATATTGTAAGTAGCATATCTAGCCACATTTTGGATGAAAACGGCTGTAAACTGTTTCGATTGGAAATCGATTTTGGGACGCCTACGTCTAGCACTGGGCTTAAAAGGGCTGATTATGACTATCATATACCGTGTCTCCGACTCACTACAATAAAACATTGTTTGGCAACGGTATTTTGTTTGCATAGTTCTTATAATTAATTCACTTTAATTTCATAGATGATTATTTACAAAAAAAAAATATGGGAAAATGTTTTGCACCACTGTCCTGTCATTTTGACAGTGACATTTTTTGACATTACTTTGTTTACATAAATTATCTGAATGAGAGAGTTTGGGTATAGCAATATCCTTTAAAATCATTCAGATTGTGATTGGAAGTATGTTACGTAATGGGGGCTATCGTTTTTGTGCTCACCAGTTGGCGCCACCGTTGAGTAAGGTCCTGCCTGTCAGTATTTTTATTTTATATGTTTTGGATATGTTGGTTATGTTATGTTGGATGTGTTGTATTAACTTCATAAAATGTTTGTTTAATGTTGTTTGTGTTGTTGTTACTTGTTTAAAAAAAAAAAACTATCGCGTCTAGCGGCGAATTCAAGCGCGGTAGTCCTCATTAGGGTGCCAGTTTTGTTATTACCACTGACCCCGTCAGGGTATATATGTTCTGTGCCACTGACGTGCAGCCTAACGTAGGAGTTCGGCGCCTTCAATCTAGGGTCCCAAAATGAATTCCGCTTTTATAACAAGTTGCCAAAGTCGGTTACAGAACTTAGCGATGGAAAGTTCAAAACCCACATCAAACGTGTCCTTATCAAAAAAGCATATTATAAGATAAAAGACTACGTTGAAGACAAGGAAGTTTGGCAATAATTCCTTCTGCACATGTGGCTTCCCTGGTACCTCATAAACAACATAACTATGTCAATGTCTATTAACTGCTCCCAAATAACGATGTTTTTTTTTTTTTTTTTACATTCTTCCTTGACATAATCTTTTCATTATTTGACATTATTTACCTACAAATCGAATTCCAATTCTTTATTAGTGGCTTTTGTGGACATGATATTTATTCAGATATGTTACTGTAGTTGTAATTGCAATCATGTCATTAATATTTTATATACCTACTTAGGTTATTTTCTATTTTGTGAATGTGAGAACGTTGTAGGCCTAGTAGAGTGTAGATTTGTTGGCACTTTTCTATTTTGTTAAGTACCTGGTAATTGTTGAAAGGCCTACACTGTCCTCCCATACCTATTATCACTGTTATTTAATAATATTGTAAAGCCAATTATTTTTAAAAGAGTAACCATGGTGTTTCTTGCCGGCTCTTCTCCATAGGAAACGACTAATTGGAACCGTGCACCTAGCTTCTGACGTTTCATAAGTGCCCATGTAGGTTTATGTGAAATAAAATATCTTGATTGATTGATTGAATTACCTATTCAAACCGTTATACCAAAGTAGACATAATTAGCAATATTCTTAGTATTTCTACTAGAAACAAATGGTCGGAATCGCCCCTCAACAAATTTTGATACAAGGGCCCTTTAGGAGTAGCTAAGTAGGTACACCACTGCTCACTACACATAAAGAAAGAAAAGAAAAAAAAAAAACGTTTATTTGCGGTAAACATGACGCAATATATGCCTTGTGGCATTAAGTCCGCCTATGTACCACTATTGTACATGAAGTTTAAATAAATAAATAAATAAATAAATAAACACAAAAAAATAATATGAGAACTTGGGGGAAAAGTACGTCACATCCACGCAAAACGGCTATCACTCAACATTATGCTGCGACCCTAGACAAGGCAAGACAGAGCCCCAGCGCTGGTTTTCAGCGACAGCCGGCCTCTCAAATCCAAGAGAGCATCCGCCCATCTGAATTTATTGGTTAGGTTGCTTTACTAGACCAAACCAATCAAAACACTTGGGAACCCAGTTTTATATAATTCAGTAGTTTTTCCCACAATATAATTATTATATTGGACCCAAAACGACAACACCTACAATACAGGAGAAATTCCTACGTTTAAAAAAAAAATATAAAAAAAAAATGGAAATTTACAGTAAGATTATGATTTCTCGAATATCTACACACACAAAAACAGACAAGAAGAAAGGAACAGAAAAATACGTACAAAGGTGATGCTTATTTCATAAGAAATCTCTTCCAGCATACCTGCGATAGGACAGAGGATAAAAATAAATAAACATGAATTAAATAAAAACAATTCAATTATTAAATAAAACATTTATATGTCGCAGTAAGATGATAGAAGCCGTGATATAGTTATATCCCTAATGTGTTGGCCACCGTACTTAGCTGGTTTGTATAGCAGCATGTTACAGCTTGGATGGTTCTTGGATCTCAAGCAGGAGTCTACCAATAACTGTCGCCAATGGTCAGCAAATTCAAAGTGAAGGCAAAGGTACCGTTTGTGTAAATATATCTGATAGGGTTAAGCATATTTCTGACGTTTTATATGTTCCTGACCTAGCTACTAATTTACTTTCAGTTCGTAACCTAGTTCAGAAAGGGCTAGTAGCTCAGATCAAATAAAAAGTTATTTGATCTGAGGCTAGTAGTTGTATTTTCACCAAAAGGTGCCACAATCCAATCCTGTTCGAAGATGATTGCAATATGATTGATTGATTGCTCTATCATTGCAACTGCGTCACATGCGTGCCATGCCTACAAGGCAAAATGTTCAAGAGGCCATTCAAACATTCTCAAAGTAGGTCTAATACTAAATTGGAATTAATTCACTCAGACCTTTGCGGACCTACTTGTATGAGTACGCATTCATGGGGTGGAGCACTTTACCTACTTACATTTACAGATGATTTCACGCGTAAGACTTTTGGCTTCCTGCTAAGATCGAAATGTGAAGTCTTTAGTAAATTCGTTGAATTTAAGAGCCTTGTGGAGAACCAAACCGGTCTCAAAATCAAAAATTTTCGCTCCGACAATGGTACAGAGTTTGTAAATCATGACATGACTCAGTTCCTCAAGGAAAATTGTATTGTACATCAAACCACAGTTCCGTAATACTCCGCAACAGAACGGAGTATCGGAGCGAGTCAACAGAACCGTTGTCGAGAAAGCCAGATCTATGCTCCAAGATTCTGGCTTACCACGAGCATACTGGGGTGAACCTGTTTCCACGGCGATCTACCTCAAGAACCTCTCGCCTACGCAAGCACTTAACTACAGAATTCCCGAAGAGATGTGGACTGGAAAGAAGGTGAATCTAAATCATCTAAGAGTTTTTGGCTGTGAAGCGCACGCCCTTACCGAAGGAAAAGCATAAGAAACTTGACTGCAAGACTCAAACCTGTATCTTCGTTGGCTACTCAACAGATACAAAAGGATATCGTCCTATAGATCCCCAGAATCCGAGGAGTATCATCATTGCGAGAGAAGTGCACTTCGTCGAGGATAAACCACCATCCATCAAACCTGGTGTTGAAACAACACAGATTTCAGACCCTCAGCCTGATAATCTGGAAGTTCTTACCCCTGTTACCCAAAATTCCCCACCTACGCCTTATCTGCAACCTACACAAGTACCAACTGCTGAGAATCATACTGAGTCTCCTATTGAGTATCCTACTAAGTCTCCTGTTAGAGAACCTTCTGTCTCTTAACTGGAACCCGAAGTCTTCGTCGACGCTCAAGATCTTCCTGTGCCGCCAGTAGATGAAAGTTCCGAAGACAACACTTCCAGAAGATACCCTCTTCGAGAACATCGTGCTCCGGATCGGTACTCAGATTCAGATTATGTAAATGTTATCAGCGTTGACTGCGAGACGCAGGCCTATAAGCAAGCTCTGGAAGACAGTCATAGTCAAGAGTGGCTGGATGCTATGCAGTCTGAACATGATTCCTTGCATGAAGCATGGAACATGGACACTTGAAAAAAGACCTGTACATAGAAAAATCGTTAAATGTAAGTGGGTGTACAATGTCAAGAGGGATACCAACGGGAACATTGTAAACAATAAGGCAAGACTTGTTGCCAAAGGATTCACACAAGCGCAAGGTGTTGACTACGGTGAAACTTTTTCTCCAGTAGCGAGACTATCGTCAATTCGCCTGCTATTAGCCTTTGCTGCTAAACTTGATTTGGAAATCGACCATGTGGACGTTGAGACAGCATTCCTGAACGGTGATCTAGGGGAAGAGATTTTTATGGAGCAGCCTGAAGGTTTTTCCAATGACAAATCTAAAGTTTGTCTACTCAAAAAGTCTCTTCACGGACTCAAATAAGCACGACGTCAATGGAATAAAAAAGTTTGTGAAGTTATGGACAAACTTTCTTTCAAACGTTCGAAAAAAGAACACTGTATCTATTATAATCATGAAGATGCAAAGTTGCTAATTATAGCAGTATTCGTTGATGATTTTTTCATCTTCAGTAACGACAAGAAGATGAAAGAAGATTTCAAAGATCAACTTAAGAAGTTCTTCGTAATCAAAGATTTAGGCTCCCTTAGAGACTGCTTGGGAATGAGAGTGACGAGGAAAGACGG
This sequence comes from Dryobota labecula, assembly GCA_947523025.1. Classification (NCBI taxonomy): domain Eukaryota; kingdom Metazoa; phylum Arthropoda; class Insecta; order Lepidoptera; family Noctuidae; genus Dryobota; species Dryobota labecula. The sequence continues at coordinate 15,556,378 of OX383293.1, read as the reverse complement.
CACTCTATCACTGGACCAAACAAAATATATTGAACATGTGATGGCTAAATTCGGAATGACAGATGCTGTCTCTGTATCCACTCCTATGGAGACTGGAACAAAATATGTTTTACCAGATGGTTCATAATGTACATTTCGATTGGTACTAGACCAGATATTTCTCACTCTGTATCTGCTCTGAGCCAATTCAACGCACATTACGGGGAGGTACACTGGAGAGCTGCCAAGCGTGTTCTCCGCTATCTGAAGGCTACGAAGTATAGAAAGCTAACATACAGCAACACTGGTGATGAAATTGGATACGCTGATGCCGATTACGCAAGTAATCTGGTAGACCGACGCTCCTATCCGGGGTATGTGTTCCAGATGTGCGGTTCATCACTGTCTTGGGAGTCACGAAAACAGAACGGTCGCCCAATCCACAACCGAGGCCGAATATATGGCCCTTGGTGAAGACTATAAGGAAGCCATACACATTCGATCTCTCATCACCGACATTTTTCAATCCTCATCACCCATAACTATCATGTGTGATAATCAAAGTGCCATCTCACTTACCGAAAATAACACGCATCATTCTCGCACCAAACATATCGACATTCGATATCACTTTATCCGCGAGTGCATCTCCACAAATCAAGTCGATGCAGTGTCTCCATATGCAAATCGAGAGTTACCGTGTTGCAAGTAGGGTTGCCATATGTCCGGTATTTAAGCGTACAGTCCGGTATTTTCGAGGCCTGTCCGGTAAAAAATAAATGGTCATACCGGACAGAACAATGTCCGGTATTTTGAGGAAAGTCGGTACTACTGGTCACAAGCGCCTACAAAAGTAGGCATATGAAATCCCTCAAACGCAAAACTCGCGCGCGCTCCTCGCTCGCTGTCTGTATCTGCGTCTGCGGGCTCTCATTTCACCACTGTATACCCGTCTCACTCACAACATTGTTCACCACGGTTAAGGCTCGTACAGACTCGCGCGATATCGCGGGCGCGACAGTCACCGACAAAGAAATTGTGAGTGTCGGTGTCGCGTCGCACCCGCGATGTCGCACTAGTCTGTACGAGCCTTTAACATACCTATCTAGTTTTAGGTGTTTTTTTTTTTTTTTTAATTCCTACCTTTATTTTGTTAAGTAAGTAGTAGATTATAATATTCATACCATTGTTTAATAAAGACTTTCTCAAAGTTAGCATAATCTTGGCGACCACAATTTTATGACTGCATTATATTTTGTTACTAATACTAATTAAGTTGATTTATGTGATGTTGATTAATTAAAATATTAGTGTAAAAACCGTATTTTATGCGACCTAGCATACCCCCCCCCCCTCCCCCCTCGTTTGGGGTTGTCCGGTATTTTTTCGCGACTCACGTGGCAACCCTAGTTGCAAGGGTAAAAAATACGGTGTTTCTAGACCAAATTACGGTGAATTTACTAAAAGTGTACCGTGTAAATTACCGTGTAATTTTTAAAGGAAAAAAAAAACATTATAATGAAATGAATCAAAACACTTTTTGCTTTTTAAATTATTAACACAAAAAAAAATTACATGAGAAACACATGTGAAACATGCAAAATTCAACAATAATATTATTCTTAATCAGACTCAATCAATACTAAAACAAATATTAAACTTAACAATGTAAATTCTCCCTCTTTTAAAATTATGATTATTTTAAGATAGAAGCTTGTACTTGAAACACTGATTTAAATGTAAGTAATGCGCATCGTAGCGTAACTAGAATAGAAGAAAACACAATGTATTTTACGTCATTCATCCATATCACTTACAAATTTCGTTCCTTCTGGAATTTAAATAAGGTTGAGAATAGATTGCCAACGTTGGTAGAAATAGACTTAGATATTGTGGGATTCCCCTCGGACTCCCGGCAGTGTTGCCTTTACAAAATTGTTAATTTGACTGACGTGAAATTCGTTGTAAGACTTTAACGGCAGAAGACGGCAGTACACGATGAAATATATACAACGGTAATACGGTGATTTATGACACGGTAATACATTATTACCTTGACGGTAGATAACGACTTGATTATGGTGCATCTACGGTAATTACCGTGTATATGGAGACACTGAGTCGATGTCAAGTTTATCTCATCAACTCACCAAACGGCAGACATACTGACTAAACCATTGCCTAAATTGAGACACTACAAGTGCCTTACATCTTTAGGGCTAACATAGGGCTTGGTTTATTTTTGTGTACTGTTGTTATCTACGTTAATTTGTTGATATGTACAGGGTGTTTGTCCTTAAGTAGTTTAGGTACTTTGAGTATTTTTCTTACATGTGGTATTTTTATACAAAATGTATATATTGGGGATGTACAGACGCCAGCACCTCAAGCTACTACAATCTGTCAAATTTCTTTAATAGATTTTCAACTTTATCACTACAGTATAAGGTTCAAGGTTGATTGCGAAAATTTGACAGTTTCGGGTAGCTTGACCTGCTGGCGTCTGTACATAACAAACAAAGTGTTCTGATTACAGGGAGGTGTTGAAACCTACATTGTAGGTTAATCAGAACATTGGCCAATTTTTAGAAAGATATTTTTAAATTCTATTTTGACTTTTCTATTCCCTATTGTTTTTCCCTTATTTTTCCTTAGTCCATTGTCTATCGTTGTTAATACATGACTGTGCAGGAGCACAGTCATGTATTAACAACGATAGACAATGTTACACAGTTAATAAAACAGGTAAACCCATGGCAGGAGGGTTTACCTGTTTTATTAACTTCTACCTACTTCTGCTACTCTGTGTGGGCCTCTAAAAGCCCACATTTAATGAAGGCTCGTACAGACTCGTGCGATATCGCGGGCGTGACGCGACACTAGTAGCACAATTTCTTTGTCGGTGCCTGTCGCGGCCGCGATATCGCGCGAGTCTGTACGAGCCTTAATACGGACTCCTCCAAAATCAATCTGCCTAAGCCTTTTTCTAACTATGTTGTAGTCGGCTTTCAATCTCATACCAGCATTTACATGAAGCGACTGCCTATCTGACCTCTACAACCCAGGTACTGGGTAACACGATATCCCTTAGTATGACTGGTTGTCAAACTTTTGGGCTTTTGACGACCTGTAACGACTGTCAAAGACTACGAATGACAGCCGGGACCAACGGCTTAAAAAACTGAAAGTTCGTCATACGTAGGTGGCAACCATAGACCTTGTTTTTACTATCTCAATGGTGGCAACACAGTTGTCCGTCTACGAACTAGGGATGCAAGAAGTGCCAAAAAGTATCGATAAATAATGTATTGCATCGATATTTAAAAAAAATATGATATCGATTTAGTATGTACGGTGGCCAGCACATCAAGTTACTGTCAGATTTTCTCGTTCGATTTTGAACTTAATCATCAACATTTTAAATTTTAAAAGCTCAATCAAAATCAAGCTACACGAAACTGTCAAAATTCTCCAAGCGATTTTATAAAATGTTTATGATTAAGTTCAAAATCGAAAGAGAAAATACGACGGTTTGTGGTAACTTGATGTGCTGGCCACCGTACATACAAGCCTACTACAAACCACCATGTTTACTTTTGTGTCGATCACAAATTATACGAAAACTAGATAAATATGTATGCATGCGACTTGGAGTGTAGCATTAAAAGGACTGGGGAAGTGTGTACCACTGGTAAAAAAGCAGCTTTAGTGGTAAAGTCAATAAATTATGAACGTTTTATAATTTGACTGGTGATTTTGTGTTTGTTGACTTTAAAAATCTTTATTTTTACTTAAAAATAAGTTCTCTTTTTGTTGAAGACTGGAGGCGTACGATAAAAATAACCTGAACAGAGTTGAAAACCAACTCGAGGATGATCTTCCTGACTGAAAAACGTCAGAGATGTTAATTACAGCACTGATCTAATATGATAAAACAAAACACACACATACCTTTACTATAATTTAAATAATATCATATCACAAGTGCCTATACGTAAAGAAAACAGACTATTTTAAGTTCTCTTGGCAGCATCTCCTGTATACGAATTTCTCCCTTATACATGATCAGTTTAAAAAAAAAAAAACAGTCTCGAGTTCTCGACGAAATATCGGGTTTTCAATATTTTTCGCAGAGCTATCTCCGACAGTTTTCGTCTTTTAAGATCTTTGATAAATACATGGGTCCCCGTATTTTTAACCTACTTCAAAAAAGGAGGAGGTTCTATGTTCGACTGTATATATTTTTTGAATATATATGCTCACCGATTTCTCCGTCAATTGTTATTGTGGACGGATTATCAAAATTCTTTTTTTATTATAGTCAACAGCTGCGCAACGGCTAATACTAATTAATTATGCGTAAAAGAAGTCGCTTGTTTACAAAAAAAAAATTGCAGTCCAGCACATCAACTTACACGAAACTGTCGAATTTCTCCAAACGATTTCAAACTTTAAAATGTTGACGATTAAGTTTAAAATCGAACGAGAAAATTTGACAGTTCGTGGTAACTTGATGTGATAGCCACCGTACGGTAAGTGATAGCTAGCTGTCAAATTCTTAGACACTGAATAGTAGCGACATCTGAAGTGAGTAAGTGGCAGTTTTTATCCCCATTTAGTAAGTACCACTAACTAGTGATTTGTATTGGCAACATTGCGTCGTTTTGAATTTTATTTTAGATAAAGTGTTTTGACCGAAACCACTTACCAAATAGGGATGCACGATACATGCATTTGTATCGATACAAAAACTGCAAAGACAATAATTTTTATTTGTGGGATTATAGTAAAAGGTTAGTAGGTAAAGGTATGTTCAGAGCACATCTGCTGCTCAAAGATACTTTAGATCGATCCATATATGCGATACGATTCTAGAATCGTATCGCATATATGGTTTTCGATTCGAACCTCCAAATATCGAATCATATCCTATTGTACTTAATTAGACAAAATTCTATGAAAAAATTGGGGGGGAAATGCCGTAGGAGTACACTTAAAAGACACCCGTGGAACTAACTCATTATAATAAAACAGCTATGTACGGTGGCCAGCACATCAAGTTACCACAAACTATCAAATTTTGTCGTACGATTTTGAACTTAACTACACAAGTTCTCAAGCAGCCGCGCGCCGCCATATTAAAAGTATTCTAGATAAGTATTTTACATATTCAACAACTATGATATGCAAATTGCATGATCGATCAGGGATTTATAGTGACAATTACAACGATCCATTCATTCTGATACTGGTACTTTTGTATCAATCTAGGCATCTATCGTATTCGTTTGTACCGATGAAACATATTGGAATATCGTATCATGTGGTATCGATACTATAAACTATCGAATTAGATTGTACATCACTACAGCGGTAGCCATTTCCAGCCGCCAGCCAGCACCGGAGGCTGAAAAGTAAAGACAAAGACAGAAAAAAACGGTTTCTGATTTAAAAACGGAATTCTGGAATTAACCACAAGCTGACTAGCTATCTCATTTTTGAATCGACATTTTGTAAAATATGGTACGTTTATAGTGGAGATAAACAAAATACCAAGAAACGTCTCCCAAAAATACACAATGGACGACGACTTGAAAAAAAGCTGTCCAAGTTGCAGTCAACTTTATTTTATACAATGTAAGTCTAATGTTTTCCTTTAGAATAGAAATAACACCACGAAACATATACCAACTCCCAGTAGGTCATTAGAAGTGATATTTCTCGGACTACTCAATCCGTCATTTGTTATTGCTTGATAACCGGCATGTTTCGCCAGCGTATTTGTTCATTCGCGATGTTTTTGATTAAGTAGGTATTTAGGTTTGGTAAGAATATTAAAACAACCATTTAGAGTTATCAATTTCCAAGTATTTAATGTTTACTAGGCATCAATAATACTATATATTCTGAAATTGAATTAAATAGGTACATTACGTGACCCATAGGACGAAATTGTCTACATTTTACATAAAATCCACTGATTGAACAGCTATACTTCAGTAGCCAGGACATCAACCTTCGAATAAAAAAATCAGTTCTAAACCAGCTAAGCAAAAACTTTCATAGTACTTGAACAAAATGTACTAAAACTTATTGAAATCGGCCAGTGAGAGTTGGGTTGACAAAAAGATGGTGTAGGTATAGTAATCTAGTTCTGTTGGCGTTTTGGCAGCCCTTGGGAACAGAGCAAATAAAAAGAATGAAAATACCACCAACCTCTTCTTTATTTAATCCAGAGTGAATCTTGCTAAGTAAACATTTTCCCTTTAAGCAAAATTTTAGTCCCTGGGTGATGTTTAGACAGATAATATGTTTTACTGTAGACCATACTTAAGGATTTATTATTTAAAAACATATTTACCAACACAGAAAGAGAAAAATAAATATTCTGAAATCAAGTGAGAATTTCCCTAAAAAGTATTTAAAACCGTCCAGCTTCTAAACTATAAATAATCACTGAACATACATGGAGGAGTTTCGGGAGGCCCTTGGAGAGAGGCTTCTAAAATGTTGCTTTGGACCTTGTTTCACTGGCCAACCTGTGTATCTATACTTACAAGTTTGTTTATGTACTTGTGTTGGATTGAGAGCGTGACTTCTTGTGTGCATGAGATATTCACCAATAGTCTAAACTTCTTAGATAAAATATGCACTTTGAATTTTTTGTAAATAAAAGTGAAATCTGGTATATTATAATTATGTTAAAGGACTTTCTGCTGGCTGTTCGTGTATGTGACTTTAAATGTTAGTAGTATACCCACAATACAGGAGAAATTCCTAGTGTGGGGCAACAATATTTAAAAAAAAAAAACTTACGGAAAAAATATCTGGGCCTCGGTCCAAATGTCCACCACTAATGGGACCTGTCACTGAATAGTCAGGAGGAGTAACTTTTACTAAGACACCCATCGGATAAAAAACAACTCTCAGTGAAAAGTTACTGGTACCTATATTAATAATATTGTTTTTTCAATAATTTTAGTCTGAATGGCATGATTGATTTTAACACATTAAGAGGTTTTATTAGGTTTGACTTGACACCCAGAATGACAAAAAAAAACTTGACAGTTTTTAGCCACTATTGTGTGCAGTCGTACATCATGGTTGTTTACTTTTATGATTTTGCATTATTTTCAACCTTTTAGCGAGTAATATTTTTGGAAAAGTCTTTTCGATCCCTTCAATTTGATACTGCTCACAAAAACGACATAAAATAATATACGACTACAGGTAGGCTAATATCCGCTATATTAGTTTATGGAATGAAGTTTCCACATAATACTCTGCACACTGCATAATTATGAGAGCTAGACCGAAAAAAGTGTAGCATTTTGATCGTCACGACACTAGTAACAAAAGAGGCGCGACACTTGGTCTACCTCTTTCGCCAAGTGCAAGCATAGGGTATTATTATAATATGTATATAAAACTTTATTATCCCAGGCCCATATCTTTAGTTTATTATTTTAAGGGTTCTGGCATGGTCTAACCATTTAAGATAAGTCTAGTACCTATTTTGTTCTGTACTAATAACAATTCTTGTCCTATAGAAAATAATTCACTTGTGATAAATGAATATTCAACTTTAATTATTTTAAAGTAATGGTTTTTAACTTTTCTCAGTAACATCATCTAAGGTGAAAGGGAACTTGCCATTATTTCTACCATGTGGCCATACAATGTGCGAAAATTGCATTGTCAATATTACGAAATGTATGGAGCCAATAGAGTGCAAGGTTTGCCTCCGTGATGCTAATGTCAAGACTGATCCAAATGAGTTTGTTCAAAATAAAATAAAGTTATATCAAAAGTTTCCTGTCAACATTCAGATGGTTGGCGAACTAACTATGAATCTGATGAAGGTAAAATATGTAATCAATTCATTATTTACAACAAAAATTGATTTAATTTAAAAAAATAATGTATTTAAATAGACTACAATGTATTTTTATAGAGCTGTAATTAATTCAAAATGTACTGAGTTTTTAAACGTTTTCTAGATGCCAGATACAACAAAAAAGAAAACTGAAGAAGATTGTTTCATTGATCTTAAAGCTTTGATAAAAAGCGATGCTGCCCAAGGTAATTAAAAACCCAAAACATACCATGAATACAGAACTACGTGAGATTGTTAGTAACACCAAGGCATTACTGGCCTTCTTTGAGGAGCTGGGGTGGATCGAATAATCGATATTCCCATCCATACGCAAGATACCATTGACATGGAGTTGCAGAAAAAAAGAGCACACCATAAATCATGCCTTCATTAACTTGTTTATTACTAATTTGATGATGTTTAAAATTTGAATTTTTGTGTACTTATCAATGTCGAAGATTGTGATGTTACCCTGTTGAAAAAGCCATTGTATGTTCTTTGGTTAAGTTTAGTTTTAAAAATCAGCCACTGTTACATTTAAATAATTTGAAAGAACAATTTATTCAAATGATTGAATTCAACAGTGACTTGGGTTTTTTTTTTATATCATAGAAAATCTAATTAATTAGCCCGCGAAATTCAAATTTTCCTACGTTTTTTTGCAAATTATGATTTGCGACCTTAACAAATATTTACAAATTACGTAATTAAATGACTATTTCATGAAATCACGACATTTAAAGCCAGTTCTAAATTGAGAGTTGTATTGATGATGATCCCCCTTGAAAACTTATATTTTTTTTACAGGAAATTGTTTGGAATGTAATGCAATTACGTCCAAAATGTGTAAAGAGTGTGTCACTATTTTGTGCGATGCCTGCTTCAATAAATCTCATAAGAATTTTGTTATATTCAAGAACCATGTGCTGCAAAATATAGGTTTGTTTATGATTCTATATTGATTAAAATCTAACTTTTAAAAAAATTATTATGTAAGTCGGACTTGCTTATTATAATGTTTTGTACCAAAGTACATTAAGCAGTCAATAGATAGAATGACAATATGTAACTTAGTTAAAAAAAAAAAACATAAATATAGTTTTTCTGCACACTTTTAATAAATATCTACTTACCCTTATAAAATAAAATCAATAGATTTAGTTCTGTTAGCTAGAGAATAAGGGAGGAACATATATATATATTTTTAATCCTTTAGGTAAGAAAGCTCCTTGCGAGTCATCAAAACAGTAACAGTCTTTGAGTAAAACCCATGACAGATGGACAAAAAGTAATCCAGACAGGATCACTTTTTGTCTGTCTGTCACAGGTTTTACATCAGATACAGAGAATCTCCCTTAAGACCATGCATTTTTTATACATGCATGCTGTGTATGTTCCATTTTACCTTTCAAGATACTACTGTTACTGTCACTGTTAGCCTATCTATATCATCCCATTGCTAGGCAAAGGCCTCTAACCATGACTTCCAGTGCTAATGTGGACCACTGGTCGTTTGTTATGTCCAGCACGTCCCGCCATCTTCTGGAAGAAGGAAAATACCTGAAAAACAAAATAATAATATATATTCTTTTTTGACCAGAAACTAATCTGCAAAAACAAAATAATAATATATATTCTTTTTTGACCAGAAACTAATGTGCAGCCCAGCACTTGCAAATTGCATATTGCAAAACCACTTGAATACTATTGCAGAGATTGTAAAAAACCTGTATGTACAGACTGCTTGATGCTTGGTGGTGAAAAGTCCTGCAAAAACCATGATGTTGTAGCTTTACAAGAGGTTGTAAGTATTATAACACCATTCAAGGGTACATTTTTAAATTGGTATGTAGTCGAAATATCTAAAACTTAGTTTTATATATTTTTAAGTTTTAAAAACATTTAAAACTACTGTTTCACTATTTTTCTAAAACTTGTGTTAGTCTTAATACAAGCTGCCTGACACAAATTTGGAAAACTTACGATTTCATTCCATGATCACTAAATGTGCTTTAAAATTTAGGGTTACAGCACTTGTTGTGATTGTGGACTAAACTGTTATTCTGTTATGAGTCTATTGTTACTTGAATTAAAATAATTTGAATTTTGAATTTAAAATAAAAGTCAGCCACTAAAGAAGTTGACTTGTGTGAAGTTATTTGTTTAACTTCTTAACTATCTCATAGTTTGTATGGAATTGAAAAAATAACCTTTATTGCAGAATGAAACCTTTTTAGAGGATTTGACCGATATATCTCCAGAAGTAGATGAAACCTTCAGAAGACTCACAAAAACAGCTGTTGTATGTATCCTCATTACTAATTATTATTTTTTATTTTTTTAGTTATTAATTTGTAGGTTTATTTATTAATTGTTGACGTGTTTTCTAGGATATTGGATATTTGCTCTATAACTATGAAAGTGACACAGGATCTGTAAAGGAGCTATCAAAAATAATTGCCAGTGTTGAACAACACTTCTCGAAGCTTTTTTCTATAATACAAAAGCATAAGGACGAAATCATTAACATAATTTTGTATTTAAAGTTCTCTGAAAAGAATTCTCTGCAGAAAGCTAAATCTGAAGTCGCAAATTCTATCAAGAAAGCTAAAAATGTCTTGAAGTTGATAAAAATTGCTACAGATGCCAAAAATATTAAACAGGTTGGTTACTCTTTAATTTATTGTTACTGGACTTGTTTAATGGGCTGCCGCGTTGGTCTCGTAGTAGTAAGCGCGACTGCTGAGTGTGGGGTCCTAGGTTCGATTCCCGGGTCGGGCAAAGTGTTATTAGATTTTTTAATTAGGAATTTCCTAGTAAAAGCCCGGAGTTTGGAAGTCGGCGGTGTGATACACTACCGTGCCTCGGAAAGCACGCTAAGCCATTGCCCCTGTGCCTGATCGCTCCGGTCGTGTCAGATTGCCGTCCCATCGGACAATGAGAGTGAGGGAAGAGTGTACCTGTGGCCTGTGACCAATGGCTGGTCTCCGCTAAGATTCCCATGGCAGAAATTTGGTCTGGATGACTATTTAATTAATGTTTTTTTTTTTTTTGTGGTGTAGTTTCCTTGTATCCTTGTCTATACATCTGCAAAAATATTTTTTCTATTTCAAATGTCCAACTCATAAAAGCCAATTTAATTTGTATTACCTAATGCATTATATGTAATGCATTTCCGACTCAGCCATGACGTTCGTGCATTTTTGCAGACGTATAGACAAGGAGACAAATAATTTTTTTTTTGTGGTGTTTTACCACAAAAAAAAAACAGAAAAAAAAATCGTAAGAAAATAATACGGACGTCTAGTGGTACCTATACTCCATTTTTTATAACATTAGACAAATAACTGTTCTTACCCTTTCGTTATTTCGATGTAAACGTTTAATAAACTCCGTTATTTCACGATAAATACAAAGCACTGTAATCTATTTACCATTTACATTTATAAAATAACTCTAAAGTGCAGTAATTTCAACAATATTACACAATAACTGTCGTTATTTAGCCGTTATTTGTCTAATGCTATAGTAAATTGAGTATAGTAAATTTTGCTTGGAGAGTCAACGTGTTAATTTACTGTTGCAATTTCTATCTATCATCCTCTTACCCCTAGTAGTATTTATTTTGGGTCAGCAGAGCATGTTTTCTTCCATACATCTCCATCAGCTATGATAACACTATTAATCCACTATCTAGACCCCCGGTTTCACCCGCATAAGTCTCGATTCCGTGGGAATATGGAATTGGATAAAAAAATAGCCTATGTGTTAATCCAGATTATTAACTATCTGTGTGCCAAATTTCATCCAAATCCGTTCTGCGGTTTTTTCGTGATTGAGTAACAAACAAACATCTATCCATCCATCCTGACAAACTTTCGCGTTTGTAATATTAGTAGGATTGTCTGGTTCTACCCTGATAGACATGAACATTCATTCAAAATTCCCACGACATGAAACTTTCTCGCCTCACGCCTGCGCATATCATACCATGACAACCAATTTCCAGACAAGTTCTCAAGTCACCGGCGCAGCGCCACCTTTAGAATTCCTTTTACAAACTCATTCCTAATTGTATCCATCCAGTTACACCACCCCTCTTTAACATTTAAATCTCAGCTGCATACAAGTGCCTTTCATTCATCCCTTTGTGGCCCTGAATTCTAATACATACTGGTTAGCAGGTCTACAAAATTTTTCATATATATTTCCACTAGTTTTGCCCGCGGCTCCGCCCGCGTGGATGTCGGTTATCGCGTAAAAAAGTAACCTATGTCCTTCTCCATATCCCAGGCTGTATCTCTGCCAAATTTCATGATGATCGGTTCAGCGGTTTAGGCGTGAAAACGTAACAGACAGACGGACAGAGTTACTTTCACATTTATAATATTATTAGTATGGATTTCTCCTTAAGATTAAGCAAATCGAAAAAAAAAGTGGCATAAACACTATCTGAGTTCCGTTTATGGAAAATTACAAACTAGTGTTTGTAATTTTGTTGAGTAATAAAATTATTTTGAATAATGTTGCTTTTCTTGTATTTTAGATTAATTTGCCAGCTCTTTTAGAGGAAGCTAAACAAGTTACAAATACTGCCTGGTATCTAAATAGGGCTGAAGCAAACAAGGAATCTCTTAAGTAAGTCATTGTAATGAACTACAATCCATGCTGCTAAGTTTATCTATGACGTGGCACAAATTAAACAAACAAGATTAGGAAGTACCTACAAGTCAATCTTTGTTCTTAATTTACAGGAATAATAAACACAATTTCTTTAAAAACTGCTTTATTATCAACAGGGTCTCAGTAAATGAGGATCTGTGTTCATTGATGAGTGACTATGTGCACTTGGAAGGGAATGTCAAGTCTGTATACAAGCTGCACTCTACGTCAGAACTAGGTGATGATGTAGAAGTACCACCAGCGCCCACCTCTCCCGTCTATCCACCGGAATTACCTAAAGGTAAGATTTCATCGGTTTTTGCAGAGGCTTGGTTTTAATCAAAACACATCAACAGATGTTAAATACATGATGATGTTGGTAAGCTCTTTGGCTATTGCCATTTACCGGGTAGAAATTTAGATTCCGGAGTGATACTAAGAAGTTCTAAGCGGAAAAACCCAAATGCCCAGATCAAAACCTGAACCCCACAATTGTCAGCTGTTGGATTTGCGAGTCTTGCGATTAGACCGACGAGGCAGAAATTCGGTTTCAATACACTACTACCAATAAAACACAATGAATCCATGAGTAATATAAACATGCAGTTATCTATACTTTTTTTTATTCATCATAAATATATAGTTTTATTGGATAATATTTACATAATTTAAAAGCTAATAGTCTTATAACAGTAATAATAATATGTATAAGTATATAAAAAAGGAGGGAAAAAATTAAAGGACATCAAAAATTTCGTCTGTATCGCTGTCAACAGGAAAAGTGCCCAAAAGGCTGGGCAGCATTGCCACGTTGTATGAAAATCTTGATTCTTTGGGCAAGAAATTGACCAGCCCTCGGATCACGTGAAGAGTTGACCAACCGCTTGGCGATGTCTCGAAATACTTAGTGGGTACTCGGACCCCACGGTCCTAGTGTTTCAACCCCAAATGGCTCAAACGGCTCGATACGCTCCCACAACCCAGGCGATCGATTTGTTGAACGCCCTAATTGCTCAGGAGCCGAATTTTGATATATTTTTGTCTACCAGTAAATTTGTGATTAGTGTTTGTATGAACTTGTTGACTGTTTGTTGTTGGCTTGCTGCACGCTTTGGTGTTTACTGTTAGTGTAGCAAGCATTTGTTATATAAATAAATAAATATATAGTTCCCAATAAGGTTGTGATATCTGCGCTGTTTGAAGGTTTTCCGCACCTGCAAGGGCCGCCCCAGCACAGCCCGCCGTGCTAGGAAGATGGGATGGCGCAAGGGTGTCGACACATTACATCCCACACCAAAGGCTGACCTAACTACCAGATATCTTTTAGTTATATTACAGTAAACGAAAGCAACGCAGCTATTTACCAACTCTTCAGGTTCAATGAAAGATCGGCACTTCAAAGATTTTGTCGAATTCCTTTTATAATACTGTTTTTGTGAAGCTGATACAGACCTTAATAAATTATATTGCTATAAATTTTATTATAGATGCAAGACAATCGAAACCTAAAATGGACAAAGAGCATTACAAGCCTCCAGCGGTATACAAGAATGCTCCTAAATATCGTAGCAAGAGTGGATCTGTATCATCTCTAAATTCTAATGGAAGTGAAAACTCTAGTAAGAGTTACATTACACAGAGTAAGTTAGTTTTTTGACTATGTCTGATTACCAAGTGAGTTCGAAATTGTTTTTGTTTTCAATGTTGATGAATTCAAACATCCACTGAACAATTCAGACGATAACTTCGTACCATATTATTTCACATAAATAAATGTGCGGGAGCATCACGCACCGTCCGCGTCCGTACGTAACTGCAGCGCACTCGAGACTGTTGTGTACTGAAGATGTACACCATGATTTCGAAGCACGTCGTTTCGGCTGTTTGTATGAAGACGTAATACCGTTTACTTTTGTAGTGACACAGTACCTGTCAGTCACCAGGAAACCAGCTACCATAAGCACATACCACCGAACCATTTACCTCACCACGTTTTTGACAACCATAAAGAAACAGCTTGGCGCGCGATTCCTATTAATGCCTTCACAGCGAATAGTGCCGTGTGCAAACAACACCCCGCGCCCCGCGCGCGGCTCGCTCTACGGCGCATCGCTATTGGTCGAACTAGTGCAAATAATAATGGGCTAGTACTTAGGTTATTATATATAAGTAGGATGTTTTAGAAAATAAATCAGTCCCGTCTAGTTCAGTCATCCCTGTGTTTCATTTACGACTAGCAAGTACCTTAACACACACTTCGCTAAACTTTATTATACTGTGGCTTTGTGTTAAAAAAGTACATCAGTCAAAACATTTTCAATTTATTAGCTTGTTTACATCAGGCCATTTCAATGTTATTATGTCTCAAAGTATTTATTTAATTTTCTGTGGTAAACCACTAAGTATGGATTTTTTTAGATAAATTCAAAGTCAAATCATTTATTTCAAAAATAATTGATTCTAGTTGCCCCTTCCAAAAGGTAGTTACGTATGGAGCAGAATGGGCAAGAAACTCCATACTTACTCTTTTAAAATGTTAACAATATTTGTATACATTAATTATTAATTATATGTGAAGACAATGCACTTACCTATATAGAATAAAATTACTATACGACAATAGGTAAAAAGAATGAAAAGTGAAGCAATGACAGACAAATGAATTACGCGTTAGATACATGGTGTTCACATATTTACAAACATTGTAAAAGTAGATGATTTCCCTTAAATTTTAACATTTATTAACCTATTTCAGTGTGTGAGTTAAAGTATATTAATCACAGAAAATAAAATGAATTTCATAAAAAATATAAATTATTCAATTAAATTAGCAACCAGTTTGATTTTGTCCAGATTTTGTAATATTGCTAGTTTACAAAGTGTGCTTTTAATATAAGTTTTAAATTTTCTTTCATTTAATTGTAATATATCAGAAGGTATTTTATTGTAACATTTGACACAGATAACTATCAGCAACAGCCTGTGGTCCAACCAGTTGCACCATTTCTGGAAAATCAACATCCACAGCAACTATGTGAAGGTATTCCATGTTTATTTAAAAAAACATTTCACTTTTTTACTTTACTATTTATGATAATAATATAATAAACTATACATTAAATTCTAGGTTCCCAAGAGTTGATTTACATTTCGCATATTGTGGATCCTAACAACTTCTTTGTGCAAAGAGCGTGCTACCAAGGGCTGGTCAAAGATATGGTACGGGAATTCCGAAATGCTGTATCGTTCGCCAAACCGTCTCTGAATCATATTACGCCGGGTAAGCATTTTGCAAAATATGTATTGAATGTTATTTTTTTTGTATTCATAGTCCGCTCAGTTCACATGTAATCTGCTGACAACTATAAATACAAGTTATGTTGATGGGTTGACCTTCAGTGGTTTTCATTCAATAATGTTTTTCTGTGTGCAGGTAAAACATACTTGGCTTTTAACAAGGCTGATAATATGTGGCAAAGATGCCGCGTTCTTAGTGTGGACAAAGAAAATATTAAACCGACAATTCAAGTTTTCTGTTTTGATTTCGGAAGCATTGAGTTTGTTTCTGTCGATAAGTAAGTCTGCTCTGGTATTTGACAGCTTCGTATTTTATCCTTGCTTTGGAAGTTATTTTACGATAATTAACAAATTTATTTTTATCTGATGTAACAAAAGTATTATTTTCTCTATTTTAGGTTACGCCTTTTGCCTCCATCGAAGATACAGTGTCCTTTTCCGCTCGCTATTAATTGTTCTTTGTTTAATTGTGAGCCAAAAACGGGGAATTGGACCAGTGAAGACTCTTTCCTCATTCAAAATATAATAGACAAGTAAGTTTTATTAACAAGAACCTTTTAATATCCCATTACGCCCAACAAGTTACTCCTGGTACGGGTCAAAGGTCTAGCTAGCAGGACCTCAACTTTCTTCGAAATCTACTTAGTGACTCGATATGGCCTATTTTCGTCCGGGTACTACCTGTAGTGCCTACATACAACGTAGTCCTTCCTTTATAAATAACTAGCTGTTGCCCGCGCCTTCGCCCGCGTGACTGTTTCTAAAATAAAAGTAGCCCAAGTTACTCCTTATAACGTGAAAGTCTCTTCAAAATCAGTCCACAGCCGTTTCGGAGATTAGCCGGAACAAACAGACTCAGACAGACAATTTTTTTTTATAGTTAAAAAAATATATATAAGTACCGTATACAAGGTGTTTTTTTTTTAAATCCCATAACTCTAGGGTATGAATGAGACCATATCAAAGAATCAACTGGCATATTAATTATTTTTCAACTACTTATCCTTTTTGTCTTCTTTTTTCATAAAAAAATAATTCGACAAAGTCACGATTATATATATGACACTGTCGCATTTTCTTAGTTTTAAATGTGAATGATTTGTTTGAATGAAAATGAATTACTCGTATTTATTTATGAAACTTAGATACCTACCACACATCGAGGGTCTTAGTTCCATCAGTTTGGCAACGTCGCAAAAGTAATAATTCGTCTTACGGGTGACAATTTTTGACCTAAATAAATATGATTGATGATAATTATCTTCGAAACTATGCATTTTTGGACCACATATTCTAGGACTTTTTGTGTTATTTTCACTTATAGAATAAATAACCCTAGAGTTATGGGATATAAAAAAAACACGTTGTATATACTTTCTGCTGCTTTGCTGTTATTTTGAAATTAATAACAAACTCTTCAATTTTATTTATTTGTATAGATAATAATAATAAAACCTTTAAACTTGTTATAAGACTGTTAAATTTCCCTGCAACATTCCATTATTAAAATTGAGTTATTTTATTTTAGCAAACAAGCAGTGATTCATATCCGCCGTATTATACCTATATCTAACGTGGATTTTAAGTTAGAGTGTGACGTCAACACTTTCGAAAACGGGATCAGCCTTGGTCACGCTTTGGTGTTCCATGATCGTGCCAAAATGCCTAACCCAAAACTACCGGTAATACATTTTCCGATATTATGATTTTATTTTTTTCAGACTATATACACATACAAGTACATACAATCCATATGGTATTAGTAACAATGACTTAAAAACTATGTTAGTAACACTTACAAACACCTAAAAATTACGTAGCCCAACACACGTTGGCACGTGTCTCCGTACCCAGTGCCTTATGAAGGGACTATCCACCTTGTCTAATAATGTTTTTAGGATGCTGTTGGAGCTTCCGCGCAACCTACTCATTATTGACGCTGTTCTCTTCCTCATAAGGGCAAGAAAATCGTCAACACGGGCTTCCGCAAACATCTGCGAAGCGCTGCAGTAGCGCGGAAGCCCCATCAACATACTAAATCCATTATTATTATTGTACGCGCAGGACGTTGTAGGCTCTGCGTATATTTCACCCACAAGCTGCACGTGTAGAAGGTTCAGACCTTCTACACGTGCAGCTTGTCAGCAGGCATACTGTCAGCAGTATGCCTTGAAAAGCGATATTAACGAGGCAAAAATTTAATATAAAAAAATATTCAAACCTTGTATATTTTTTTCAGTATCCAGCAATCGCCGGTGTGAAGGAGAAACCCAAGCTGTACACAAGACACAATGAATTTAATGTTGAAAATCCGGAATTAGTATACATTACACACATTGTCAGCCCTGACAAATTTTTCGTGAGAAAAGTAAGTAATCTATACGTACCAATATTATAAAGAGGTATTTGTTTGTAAGTTTGTATGTAGGGGGTAATCTAATAATCTCTAATCTATTAAAATCTATCTGTAATCTCTGAAACTACTGAACGGATTCTGAAAATTCTTTCACTAATATTTAGCGTCTTTATCCCTGATTGCTATAGGCTATAATTTATCTTTATATCATCCATATTAGCTGAGCTATCAACATTTTTACCAAGCAAGTCGGAAAAAAAATATATATATATCAACGCTAATTTACCAAACGACATATTGGCAATATTGACCAAACGACATATTGGCAATATTGACCAAACGACATATTGGCAACTTTACACAAGAGCATCGTAAAATAATTTTTTTTAAATATCTTTATAATGGCGTATTTTATGTTTTTTAGTGTATACTCTAGTAGAATATACACCAAAAAAGCATTTTAATGGTTTTTTATTGAAAAAAAATTCTATAAAATGCTCTAGTGTAAAGTTGCCAACATATCGTTTGGTCAATATTGCTTTCAAGCGTCGATTTATATACTAATAATAAAGCTCAAGAGTATGGCATTTTTATTATTTAATTGCGCTAATCTCTGTAACTGCCAGTCGAATTTAAACAATTCTTTGTGCATTTCATAGCCCAATTCTTGAGGAAGGCTATAGGTTATATAATATTCCGCCCTTATAAGCCGAACAACTAGAAAAAAAGTAAAAAAGAACGCTAAGCAAATGAAGTAAAATCGCGGGCGGGCGGGGCGATGCGATGTGATGGGGCCCCGGGGGAGTTTTATAAAAATGAGTGTTATTTTAGTATATTGTGTATCTTACGATTTCGACGCGAACGAAGTCGCGGGCAGAAGCTAGTATTTCTATAATTTATACTTACTATAATGAATTAACAGCTTAATGATATTTATTACCGTTCCAGCAACATCTCCAAAACGTTTACGAGACACTCTCTGAAGATTTGGAACAAGAGTATAGTCTCGCTTCTACCGTAGGAACTGTTTATTTACCAGAAATAGGTAAGTAAAAACAAAAATGGCTTAATAATGATCGTGGGCTTGATAGATATTTATCGGCATTTTTGATTGATGAAGATTTTAACAGCATAATCTATGTAGTCAGTTTTTGTTCTTGAGCCTTTGTTAACACCTATTTTCACAATCAATCAATCTGCCTAGCCTTTTTATTTGGTATAATGTATATCTTTATATTAAAATAAAAATTAATTCCTCAATTTTCGCTATTGCACAAATAGCGAAAATTGTCTGCAGCACCCAAAGGTTGAAAAAATCCCTTAGACATTTTTTCAACCTTTGGGTGCTGCAGAGACAATTTAAAAAAAAAAATGATTTCACAAGCAAACTTTTTATTAAAGGTTTGTTTGTGAAATCAGTTTTTTTTTTTTTTTTTAATAAGTCCTAAACGATTAAGATATGGATTAGATTCGCACAGACCAAAACCCTAATTGCGTAATACACATTGCTAAGCCACTGCTTTATATATTTTTTAAATTTGTCTGCTCAACAACTTAACTTACTTACTCAATGAACGTAGGTGAATACTGCCAAAATGAAACCCATTGCTATTAATTGACATTATATTTATGTGTGTTACGCAATTACCCCGCAGGGATATTCGGGCCCTATCAGAATACCAGCGCTGCGGTATTTATTTTTTAAATATCGCAGCATTAAGGCTAACAGGCGCAACACGCGACACGACACAAAGACACCGCGTGCCGTGCGGCGAGCGGTATCTTTGTGTCGCGTCGCGTGTCGCGCCTGTTTGTTGGAGTCTTTATACTGAGATAGTGGCCTTTTTGCCTCGCACAGGTTTACAATGTAAATTTTGTTAGTTTGAAATGCATTTGTTTTTTTACTGTTTGTATTTCTTGTGCATGTCCCAGGGCTTGTTAACGTTACCAAATAACAATATAATAACCGTTACGTAACTTTAAATTTCAATGTTATAGGACCCACTACTTACATCTCACCCGTTTAAAATAACAATAAAATTAACGTAAAGATACAATTAACGTTAATAAAGATTAAAGATAAAATGTAGCATAAATAACGTTAAATAGATTACCGTTATTTTAATAATAACGTTAATTATGTTAATAAAAGGTAACGTCATAAAAAATATCGGTATTTAAAGCCCTATCGTGTCCCATATAAAATACTTTTCTTTCTTTCTTTTTTTATATTAATAATGAGTCAGTTTAAAGGCTCCTACAGACTCGCCCGATATCGTGGGCGCAACAGGCAGCGACAAATAAATTGTGCTACTAGTGTCGCGTCGCGCCCGCGATGTCGCACTAGTATGTACGAGCCTTTATGATTGTATGTTGATATTGTGAACTGTTGTGGTGGTGATAAAGGCATGGTGTGCGCGGTCAACCTGGAGAACTGCCGCTCCGAGGCGCTGGACGCCACGTGGGCGCGCGGCGTGGTGTCGGAGCTGCCGGGGCGCGGCCGCGTTCGCGTCACGCTGCCCGACACCGGCCGCGTCGAGTTACTGCACTGGACCGCGCTGCGCTACATACATCCCAAGTTCACAACGCTCAGTGCACTTGTGAGTCTACCATTCATTATGCTTTTCTCATCTGATAATTAATTCATGATAATTATAACCAGACTTCTGGGATTGAGACTATGGTAACCACTATGCACTCAATATTTGACAAATAGTGTCACGCTATTTTGAATCATGTCTGGTACAATTTATAACTGATAAAACTATTATCGTATTCAGTAACTTGCGGTTGGAGTGATACCAGTTTCTGGCATAAAAAAGTAGTGACATGAGATAGTGAGGGAACTATTTAAAAGGATTAATATTATGACGGTACCTTGCCAATTCATTTATGAAAATATTATGTATGTAAAAAAAATCTACACCTTTTTTTATAAAATCAGTGATAGACATAATTTTAATACTAGAAATAAAGATAAAATAGATCAACCATTTCTAAGATTATCTAAAGTACATACTTACATCTTTTAAGGGGTACTGTATTTAATGTTACAATAAAATGCCTTTTGATAAATTACAATTAAATTTAAAACTCATATTAAAAGCACACTTTGTAAACTAGCATATTACAAATTAGAGCATTATGTACAAGACTAGCTTCTGCCCGCGACTTCGTCCGCGTTAAATTTCTTGTTCCCCCGACCCACCCCGTCGCAACACATTGCCTGCCCGTACTTTTACTTCGTTTTCGCATAAACTTTCATTTAAAAAAAAATGGTGTTCTAGTTAAAAGGAATGTAATTCTTCCTCAAGAATTGGGCTGTAAAATGCAAAAAGATTTTTTCAAATCCAACTCGCAGTTCCAGGGATTAGCGCGTTCAAAAAACAAAAAACCGGCAAAGTGCGAGTCGGACTCGCGCACGAAGGGGTCCGTACCATCCATACAAATCCTTATCCATACTAATATTATAAATGTGAAAGTAACTGTCTGTCTGTCTATTTGTCTGTCTGTCTGTCTGTATGTTACGTTTTCACGCCTAAACCGCTGAACCGATCGTCATGAAATTTGGCAAAGATAGCCTGGGACATGGAGAAGGACATAGGCTACTTTTTTACGCGATAACCTACATCCAAACGGGCGGAGCCGCGGGCAAAAGCTATCCATACTAATATTATAAATGTGAAAGTAGCTCTGTCTGTCTGTCTGTATGTTACGTTTTCACGCCTAAACCGCTGAACCGATCGACCTGGGATATAGAGGACATAGGCTATTTTTTAGACGATAACCGACATCCACGCGGGCAGAGCAAAAAAAACGGCAAAAAAATCATGTCCGTTGTATGGGAGCCATATATTAAATATTATTTTTTTCTGTTTTTTTGTATTTGTTGTTATAGCGGTAACAGAAATACATCATGTGTGAAAATTTAAACTGTCTAACTATCACGGTTCGTGAGATACAGCCTGGTGACAGACGGACAGACAGACAGACAGACAGACGGACAGCGGAGTTTTAGTAATAGGGTCCTATTTTACCCTTTGGGTACGGAACCCTAAAAACTAACTCTTCAGCTTTAGAATATACTACCTCGCAGAGTTGATCATTATTTTGCTGCGGAGTTATTATAAAACAGTTATATCTCCTAAGATATTCATTGAAATTAAATGATCTAAGGGCAACTTTGTTCAAAATTAAATACTTATGATGAATAACGTATTTATTTGGATAAGGATTAATACCATGTTTATGAAAACTCCTTCGCAAATAATGCATTAATTTCGAACAAATTTGATTACCATAAAAAAGGTTATAGTGAGTCAATCTTAAAAGATAGACATATGCTGTCGCAGACTTTTTTTTAGAAAATTTAAAGAGGATCAATTCCATCATACATTATATTTGCCTAACTTAAACCGTTTACGCAGCGCACGCAACGGAAGCTCTCAAAAAGAATATTTTTTCCCGTTTTTGCAACATTTTTCATTTATGCTCCGCTCCTTTTGGTTGTAGCGTGATGTTATATAGCCTATAGCCTTCCTCAATAAATGGACTCTCTAACACAAAAATAATTTTTCAATTCCAACCAGTAGTTTCTGAGATTAGCGCGTTCAAACAAACAAACAAACAAACAAACAAACTCTTCAGCTTTATATATTAGTATAGATAAGAAAGCTTGGAAACATGCTGGTCCTGCTCCATAGGACAATTTATTTAAAGTCTAGACAAAATCAATCAAATCAGTTGTATAATTTTTATTATATTAATTTAATTTTTTGTGATTAATATACTTTAACTCACACACTGACTTATGTTATTTAATGTTAAAATTATAGGGAAGTCATCTACTTTTAAAATTTTTGTAATTATGTGTGCACGAGATTTTATTCTAGGTAAGTCATCTTCACATATAATTAATAATTAATGTATACAAAATATTGTTAACATTTTAAAAGAGTAAGTATGGAGTTTCATGTCCATTCTTCTCCATATGTAAATACTTTTTGGAAGGGGCAACTATAATCAATAAATATTTTTTGTAATTTTTAACATTCAAAAGTGCTTTTATGTGCATATTTGAAATAAATGATTTGACTTTGACTTTAATTAGCTAAAGTTTAAGTGCTTCCGGGAAGAATCCCATAGTTCTGTGCCCATTCTCCTTTTAATCAATTGATAACAACAGATTAGCAAAATTCTTATTCTTAATCTATTGAGCGTTAAGAGGTTGCTAAGCAGTTGTTGAAACTTGAGTAAGTAGTGAAGTACATCGCAACCTTTTGCTGATAGTATTTAGTAATGCTTTCAGATTGTAACTTTTTAAACATCTCTTCTGCATAATTGAGAGGGTGCTTTGGGAAGGCGTGTAGCAACATTTTATTCCACTGTTCCCATGTAAAATCCCCACGGTTTGACTAATGGAAAAATGTTGATTTCTCGTCCCATTCGTATATATTTCCCAGTTTTCCCATCTTCAACTAAGCAGGCTGATATTGTGCTCTCCCCGCTATCAGGATCAAACTCCGGGATCAAGGTTCCCCCCGCTTCGTTTTGTAGGTTCCGAAGTGTCTTTTCTACTTCACGAGTAAGAAAAGTCTTCAAAAGAAAAACCTTGCAGGCGCTGCATTATGTCCAGCGTCGCTTGAACATATTTCACGGTCAGAATTCTTTTAGTTTGAACTGTCTAGTTACAGAATACGATAAAAAGTCCAAGTTCACTTTGCTTAGCAATTACTACACAAATATTCGATATTGCCGTCCGTCTGTGCCGATTAATAACGACCTGAACAAGTTCGTAGTAGTAGGTACGGGAGGTTTTTTTTGTTTTTTGATGTGAAATTACCAAATAACTTCTCCCGCTCTGGGCGGAGCGGGAGGGCGTGTCAGACTTTTACTGGCTAAAACCCACCCGTGTTCCTTTAGTTGCCTGTGTGCCAGGGCAACAGTATCACTTTCGGGCCAACCCGCAACCCTGGCAGACGGTACGGGCCTTGATTTGTTTTTCTATCTTTTTATTCGTAATGATAAATCAAGTTTGGTCATTACATCATTCATTGATGTATAAAAAAGGAGGATAAGCACCGCTCTACGAGACAGCAATAATTGTTACTGTTACGTACCCATAACGACTCAGAAACAAATGGCGACCTATAAGAAAGCAATATTATTCAGGAGAATTTTATAACTTACTTAATTTTAAACTTATTTTTTTAAATAAGTTTTGATGTACTTACGACTGGAAAGTAATTCCGTGGAACTTGTTATTGGTTTGTGAATTATTTATGCACATTTTGAAAACGCAGGAAGGCATTGTTGCTGCTTATTTAGACGATTACGGTAATTTTACTTTACGGGCTGCACATGTGCTACACAAACGCAAGTTCGATTGTGACTAAGGTCAGTTGTGCCGGCCGGCATAGGTTATGCGGTCCACGTCGAGGAGTGCGTACCTAATCTTCCTTTTTTTATACATCAATGACTTACACTCACACTTTGACCTCTACCAAGTTGCCTTGTAAAAGTTAATTTACAAGGGAACTTTGTAGAGGTTATGTAAGCTAAAATTCTGCGCCCTCCATTGCATGTAAGAACAGATTCAAAGTAAGTTTATAGTCACAAAAGGGATAATGACTAAAAAAAATTTTTTGCCCGTCATGTAGATTATAAAAAAATATTGGACACGTATTTTTTCTTTTTTACGTAATCAAAACATTACGGCGATACATTGAGTTCAAATGCGGCATGATTTTATACGTAGCTGTGACGTAACGAACCCCCACTCCCCAAGTTTAATGTGTTTTAACTTAGTAATATTTTATTAATATGATAAAGCAAAAAATACGTGTCTAATATTTTTTTTTTATTATCTGATTGACAGACTAAATTTTTTTTTTTTTTTTTTTTACCCAGGACACATCCCTATTCACACAAATAAGTGGCCATCATTTGGTACTTGACACGGTCATCAGATATAGTCTGTTCAACGGGGTAATTGCATAACAATGAGTTTAATTTTGACAGTTCAACTACATTGCGCTATTTACGTTGTTGAACAGACACATTTTTCTAGCATATGATGCAATGGATTAGCAATATCCTTCAAAATAATTCAGATTTATTAACAGAACGGAATTAGTAACACACATTCATCTGTATTAAAAAGGTTTCAACTTTATATTTCACCACATTTTCCAACAATTATTGCTTGAATAACATTATTAAATTGTAATTAAAAAAACACTGTTGAAAATTGAGGTTATAAAATTAACCTCTATTATCAAATGAAAAACATATATACAAAATAAGGAAATTTAAAATTAGAATTTTGGTTAAAGTATTCAAACAATCAAAGCACTCAATTTGTTAATGTCACTACAATTTATCATACACGGGTACGTTTTCTGATCCATTTGTTTACAATTTAATACTTTTTCTATCAGACAGTAGATAAATGCATAGAAATTGTTGAATTTGATGTTGATTGTTCTTTTAGAACTTTGCACTACCACATTTTCGTATCTTGTATCACTTGTATCAAGCTAATTTATGTCATTATTGTTATTATGAACAGGCGACAGAGTGCCATCTCGCAGGCATAACACCATTCAACAACAAATGGAGCACTGCATCAGTGGACCTCCTTCAGAAATACATGGGCAGTTTACTGGAATTTCAAGTAGAGGACAACCGTAACAGATCTCACAGCAGTCGAGGATCCATTGGCGTTACTCTTTATGACAAAGCAGACAATGACAACGTTGTTTGCATTAACAATGAGATGATCAAACATAAATTCGCTGTTTCGTTTGGGTAAGGCTTTATCTCATTTTTATACCACCTGTCTATAAATGCGTACAATTTAATAATTTATACAAATAAATAAATTGAAGTGTCTGTTTGTAATGTCCAAATAACATGCTTTTTACTAAATGCTTAAGAAAGTTTATATGGAAAGCAATTTTTTTAAAGTTTTGTTTGTTTGCTCCGAAACGGCTGGACCGATTTTGACGGGACTTTCACTGGCTAATAGCTGATGTTATAAGCAGTAACTTAGGCTACTTTTATTTTAGAAAACGGCACTCGAGCAACAGCTAGTAATATAATAAACTTGAACTTGTTATAAAACTCTGTTATCTCCCTCAATGCAGGCAGCAGCTAGTATCTAATAAATCTATCTATCCATACATAATCTTCCATGAGATGCTAGTCGCTACCTTTTTGGCATAGCAATCATGACCTGTCCGGGCAGGGTTTGGTTTAGATGGCGTGTGCTTGATGACAATTAATTTAAAGGTAAATTAGATACAGAAAATAATATGATTGACATATAGAATAACTACTTACCGATGGATTGTCGTCACATCTCGTCGCGGGCAAGAACTGCCTTTCAATCTGTGTCTAAAACTCATTAAAATGGTCTTTTTTTTACAGAGTTTATATGTTTAACAAAGCTCCAGTTGAAGAACAGGTTTTAACAAATAAGTCGCCACTGCATACACCAAAACCTCCTGCTCCGTCGAAACCTAAAGTAACAATTCTGAAGAGAAATATGCCTGAAAAGATAAACGAAGATGATTTACAGGCAAAAGATAAAGGTCCTCTGAAGCTGGAAGTAAAAATTCTGAATTGTCAGTCCCCTTCACTGATTTATGTTTCGTTAGTTCATCAACAAAAATCTTTTAATGACTTGTTCGAAAAAATGCAAAAGTATTACTCAAAGAACAATAAAAACAAAAATAAAGAAGACTGGAAGGTTGGCGACAGATGTAGTACACTATGTATTCAATCACAGACTTGGCGTCGTGCTGTTATAATGGAACTGGAAAATGATAACGCCAAGGTGTTCTACAGTGATTTCGCCTGTATTGAAACTGTCCCAAAGTCTGGTTTGAAAGATCTGACTTCAGAGTTTTCCACATTTGGTGACGCAGCTATAAAATGCCATCTTTGTGGAATTATGCCGGCTGTGGGTGAAGAGTGGCCTTCAATTACAAAGGAATATTTAAAAGAGATGATTGATTCGTACAAAAGAATTTTTATTACTAAACTAGGGAACTTCAAAGATAAAAGTATGCCTATCCAATTGTGGGTGTATCATACTGTACAAGGAGGTGCCTTGGAACCTAATAAGTCGACCTGGCGTTGTTTGAATGAGAAAATACTTGAACAAGGCCTTTGTGTACCTGATCAAACAACGCAAACAGTGGTAAGTTTAATTGATCAAGTAATAATTTAATTTTTCACCGAGTTGAGAGCCAGTGCATACCGTCCGCCGATTAAAACCTGTCCTAAAACTGAATGTTATATTTGATGTTAAGCTCCTCTTCCTTTATCTGCAGGTTACAACTGAAGACAATACTGAGGATACTGGAGACACATTATCTTTCCTTAACATCACAGGATCTGTCAATGAATGGTTACAGTTGGAACCAATGCTTATGGTACCCCTGAACACAGCCAAAGCTGATGTCGATACCAACGCAAATTCGCCCTCATCGTTCCTCGAGGGTGAAGATAACAATCTTTTGACTAGCGAGGGCACAGGATCTTCAAATGTGATGTATATAACTGACTGGTTACCACCTGAACCCCTGCCTTTCAAGGAGTTTACTGCACTACCAACGTAAGCAATTTTTCTAATTAAGGCTCTATGACATTAAAAATAAGCCATCTTCATAAAAGTATTTATTTTATAGTGAGCTCATACCAAACAGTTCTTATTTTTATTTTACGTATTGGAGAATCCAATTAATAAGTATAAGTACATTATTCAATATTATAAGTATGGCTTGATTGATGTAAATGCTATCTTTTTTTTATTTTGTAGGTACATTGACAACGACGGTGTGATCTACTTACATGACGTGTGCCAACAAGATACGTTAGACCTCATTCGTAAGGCACTCGATGTTCGTTTCAAAGATCCGGATCCAAAAGCTAAATTCAATAAATGGTGTGTGGGAGAGCCATGTGTTGCATTATACTATTTAGACAACCGCTATTATAGAGGCAGAGTAATAGAAGTAAACAAAGAAAGTTCTAACTGTGTCATTCATTACATTGATTATGGTAATGAAGAAATTTGTACCTTTGCAAATATGAGAAAAAGTGTTCCACTACACCAGATACCAACACAGGCACACAAATGTATTTTGGGTCGTATACGTCCACTTGGCAAACAGTGGGATAGACAGACATTGGACTACATACATAAATCTGTTGTAGAAAAACAATGTTACGTAAAAGTAACTGATGAATCAGAAAATGGAGTTATAACTATAGACTTAAAATACGATAAGCTATGCATAAATGATCATTTAGTAGACTTCGAAATGGCGGAGTACACAGATGGCAGCAAAGCCCTTGTCAGGAAATATGCTCCAACTGAAAAAACTAAAGAGGAAATAAAAGAGGATGTTATTGAATCAGATTCTAGCCCGGATTACATAGTTGTTGAAGATGCAGACAATACAACTGAGCAGTTGTCTACATCTCGAGATTCATCTGACATTCTCACTTTAAAGGGAGTAGACTGGAGTAAATTAGTAGAAGAAGAACAATCAGCACTTGATGGAAATTATATCACATACCCAAGAAATACAGAGGATGAATTCTCTTGTAATATCACATTAATTAATGATATCCATACATTAGAACTTAGTTTAATTTTTGATGATGATACCACTACAGTTTATGATCAAATGTTTGAAGAGCTGCAGGCTGAGAGTATAAACATGTCGCCTCTGAACGGTATATTCGAGAATAAAGCGTGTGTGGCAATCTTTCCAGAAGACAATCGATGGTACCGTGCATCCATTTTGCAGTTTAGTGAAAAGAAAAACCGAGTTAAAGTAAAATATGTTGATTATGGCAACATTGAAGTCATTTCTTTAGCAGACACAAGGGAAATTTGTGAAGAATGGGCAAAACTTCCACCTGCTACTATGACAGCCAAATTATTTGGAATGCAACTAAATCCAGATGTAGATACCGGAGAGGTCACAAAAAAATACACTGAAGTATTCTTGGATCAAGGACCATTCCATGTGAAGGTAATCGGTTATGAAGATTCGATGCCATTAGTAGAGATAAGAAATGAAAAGCATGAGTTGGCATACAAGAAACTCATAGAGAATAATATGTTTATCCAATGTGATGACTCTTAAGTCAGAGTTTTGTTGTTAGTTTGTGTCATGCTCCGCAGCAGAACCACTTTGACTAAATTATGTAAAAATTACGGGATAAAATGTAGATAATAATTATATATTCTTGTAGCTTAATATAAAAATTGTATATTGTTAGTTTCTTGGAAAATTTCAATTCAAAGTGGTCGTGCCACAGAGCATACTCTCCAGCAGAACCACTTTAAAATAACGGTTTATTTCACGCTGATTATGCACAGGTCATCATAATATAAACAAATGTATATTTATTGTATATCAAAAATGCTTACTGATTTTTAGTAACATGTAAATGTTTTATCGGAATGCGCCTGCCATGAATTACATATCAAATAACAAGATTAAGAAGTACATACATAATTATAATATATTTCTTAATTTTTTATTATTTTGTTATTTGATTCCGATAAAACATTTACACGTTACTAAAAATCAGTATTTATCTAAAATTGTTTTTTGTGTGATAAATACGCATCAAAATGACTTCTTGTGCAGCTAAACAGTGTTTTAATAATACAAGGAAGAAAAATAATACACACCGGATTACTTACCACTCGTAAATACAGCCAAAAATGCTAATTTGTTGAAAGTTATAATAATATTTTATGTTTACCTCGACATGTTTGTGCTACCACATGCAATGTCATTCATAACCGTAAATATTCGGCAGCTAACGCGATTTCGCTCGAACGACAGCGCCGTCTCCTATGTTCTTGTCCATCGGTAACTGTAGGTTTGCGACTGTGATCACACTGATGACAGATGTGTGAGTTTTGGTGCATGTAGTCGTGCGCCGAGCCTAAGTTTACTGATTGCGATGTTGGCGCGTAACTAATCTTCCTCCTTTTAATATATCAATGCATTATCTACATAATTTGTATCCTGTAATTTTTAGATAATATAGTCAAAGTGGTTCTGCTGCAGAGCATGACACGTTAGTTTTTGTTTATTTTCGTTTTTTTTAAGTTACCTTAAAAAAAACTACTTTTTTCTTAGTTACTATAAATAAGTACTAAATTAAGATGTCAAACAGTTTTGTTTACCATGACATTATGATTATTCAAATAAACCTATAATCTTTAATAATAAGTTTCATTTACAACTTTCTCTACCTATTATTATAATACTTTAATAGTTAGTCTATAGTTTCAGATAAGAATTTATCTGAAAACTATATTTATACCATTCTCCCTCTAAAAAGCTTATTTTATTCACTGAAAACAGTGAATAAAAAGCACTTTTAATCACTATTTTGGTGTTTGAATTTAGAACACACCAATGAATTCGACCTCCATCTCAATGATAGACAACCTCCTTGCGAAAAAATAGGTACTCGATACAAACAATACTCAACGGCACGGTTGAAACGATTCTCTGCTGCGCTGCGTGTCGCGGGTTCGATTCTCGCACGGAACCAAATTTGTATGACCTACAAGTAGTTGTTCCGGGTCTGGCTTGTATGACCTACAAGTAGTTGTTCCGGGTCTGGCTGTTTGTGTATGTGACTTTAAATGTTAGTAAACGCATCCACAATACAGGAGAAATGCCTAGTGTGGGGCAAAGTTAAAAAAAAAACTCCTTGTGCACTCCACGCCCTTCAATGTCCAAAGATGCCCCAGAGTTTCCTCCAGCGGAAAGTTCTGACCATCGACAGGAATTACCATCCTAATAATAATAACCCCACCGCCGTATCTCTACGTTGACGTCGTGGTGAGGCTTGCGTGCTCCGCACTCTAGGTCTGTGCCGGTAGAGTTTACCGGAACATGTCTAGGGTGAGGAGCCAGACCAAGAGAGATACAGAAACCCGCAGGGCAGCATGTGGCGAGCTGTTGGGCAGTTGTTACCCCACGGACCCTATCTCCCGGGAGAAGTCATGTTCCTCATCTCTGGCTTGCCTTTATTGGCCGGCTGGAGTGAACACTGACGAGGAACTGAGCTCCCACCTCATTCTTGCCTTTATTGGCCGGCTTGAGTGGAGATTCGCAAGAGCAAACGTGCTCGGAGGAAGGAAGTATTCCAGTAAGTGCTTGTAGGGATCTTGACCATCTTCCGGGCTCTGGGATTGTTCTGAGAGCCGTGGAATACCTCTCCATTCCTCGAGCACCTCAGGATATGTTGCCCCCTTGTCGCTACGTCACTATGTGCTAGCGACCATTTCCGGGGGCCCATTAATGAGTGTGCAAGTCACCCCCTGCCATTTTATCCGTGTACAATAAAACATTGATCAGGCAGGGGCCATAGTCCTTCCATAGTTTTAGGTAACCAGTCCATTTTAACCACTCAACCCCATAGTCCCAATATCTTTGTTTCCATATCCTACAATAGTCCTACACCAACCGGGGGTTGTCCTTGGGTGTACTTGCATAGTGCGTACAAGGATAATCGTCGGTTGGTGCCTCATTCCATTTAAAATTGTCTAAGGGGCCTCTGCGAGTTGGTTTCGGCCCCTCGTACACCTTCCAAAGGTCCGGGACCCCAGGGTCCCGAGATATATAAATGTATATAAAAGATAATAATAAGAAAATTACTCCAAAGTTGTTCCAATTTTAATGTGCATTTTAATTAATTTAACCTTCCTTTTTTCTTCATTAAATGTCTATTTTCGCTTAAATCTTTCTTTTTCTCGTAGTCATGGTATAAAGTATAGTATGCAACTCTTTAATAAAACGGATTTATATCGAGGGCCATGAATCCCTCGCGGCTCAGGATTCTAACACTTCATGAATCACTCCCTACGGTCGTGATTCAGTCGTTAGAATCCTTCACTTGCTCGCGATTCATCTGTGGCCCTCGCTTTAAATCCCGTTCTTTATTCACTAATTGCATAATATACTATTTTGCATGAGTAGACCCAGGTGGACCATGTCTGAAGTAGTGAAAAAAAACCCGACTAGGGGAAAAAACACAAAAGCGTACAACAAGAAAACCCTACTTAATGAAAATCTTAATAGACAACGCACAGCCTGAACTACTGGGTCTAGAAGCATAAGAGCACTAAATGCTCACATCCGATAAATAAGGATCTTGTGCAAATTTCATGAAAACAAGGATTTTTGAAAATGCATCCCCTAATCGATCTACCCTAAAGGGAATGAAAGTTTTTATGGAAGTACGTCATTTTTGCCGATGATGGGAAATCCCACCGGACACACTGCTTCCAAACCTCGGGCCGATTATCCAAAACCTGTTGTTGGGAAAAAGCGCGCCAGACAAAATTTTCCCGGTGCGTTGCGTCGCTATTATGTAACAAAAAGCCGTCTTCAAAAAGACCACCACCATGTTTTAAAGCAAATAAATATATTGTATATGTAATAGGTTGCAATACCACTTTCATCATTGCAACTCAGGTGAAAGAAATTCGAAACTTGTAGGGAATTCCCTTATTTCAATTGATATTACTCGTATATTTTTTTATTTGAACTGCTGACGGTTTTTCTATTGCGCATTATCCAACACTACAAGTACCCATAGTTCGTTACCCACAACAGTTTATGGCCGGGAATACACGTCAAATTTTTTCATCAGATAGGTAGCCAGATCCGACTACCGGACCAGACCCATTATTTTGCTTGAACATGAAATACACGTCCGATCCGACTATCGGATTGGACGTCCGAGTCGGAAGGTGTTTACGATTTCGGTTTCTGTCGGTCCGATTGTCTGAAGGCGCGGTCATACTTCCAGGGCCTCAAGTCTGCTATTACAATTACAATAGTGTCAGAATGGTCTCGCTATTGTGAGTATTTGACAGTGTTTGTATGGAAAATCTGTCAAAAACTGACAATGAAGAGACCATTCTGACATTATTGTAATAGCAGACTTGAGGCCCTGGACGTAGACAAAATAGACGTCCTATTACTCCCTCCAACTTGCTAAACTTTATTAAATCAAACCCATCAATTTATTTTTTTACACAATTTTATATAATATAAAACCTTGTCGTGACATTTACTTGTGTAGATGTGTAGCTATTATAGAAAATACATACTCGCTTTTTTCTTAGGTTTACATAAGTCAAGATCAAGTTACATAATTATTGTATTCTTGTGTATCGTACACAAGTATCAGGCGACAAGCTTTTATATCATATAAATTGATGGGTTTGATTTAATTAAAGTTTATTTTCTTCTTTTTTTGTTGCATGATTTCATCCGACCATACATACAAACATTGCAAGTTAAATAAAAGCTTGTAATAAAAACATGGGTTACAATGGACGAAGGAACAGTACTCGTAATACATTGCCCATCTTTTCTTTTTGCTCCGTGCGCAAGCACTCTGGAATGATAGCTCAGGAACGACTGAATAAAAAAAAAGTGACGCAAGTCGTGGGATGTGTATCGAGTGAATACGATCGATAGAGTCCGATCACACAATCGGAAACAAAATCTGACGTGTATTCCCAGTCTAATTATGATGGCTGATGATAGTGATGATACCGAGGGAGACGTTCAGTGGCCAGCACATCAAGCCACACGAAACTGTCTCCAAACGATTTTAAACTTTAAAATGTTGAAAATGAAAGTTCAAAATTGAACAAGAAAATTTGACAGTTTGTGGTAACTTGCCCTGCGTTCCGAGTTGCGATATTGGTGCCGATTCCCTCGTTCACAAACTAAACTAAATGTAAGTTCAATGCATCTTTTTCTTTCTATTTCATTAAGAAAAGGACAGAAGATAAATTTTTGTTTAGTCCTGTTAAATTAATCAGCGCTTGACGTAAATTGACGTAATTTTAGTCGGCAAGTTTTTAATCACGTCTAAATTTGTATGGAGTAGTGACAGGCGCTGATTAATTTGACAGGACTAAACTAAAATTTATCTTCTGTCCTTTTCCTAATGAAATAGAAAGAAAAAGATGCACTGAAATTAAATTTAGTTTTGTTTGTGAACAAGGGAATCAGCACCAATATCGATATTCGCGTGCTAAAGCCCGTTTCGAATTAGCGTCAACGCGACAACGATGTCCCGTGATTCGTCATAGATGACGTCATAACATTCGCCATACTGCGATAACGCCGACCATGCCTTTTACTAATAGCGTCGTGAGCGTTGTCAAAAATGTCAGTCGTGCTGTTTTGTTTTGAGTCTCATATTATCTAACGTGGCATTTTCAAAATTGTCCTTCTGATTACAGTTGCTACCTAACCTCATAAGAAGAAATTTTTGGTGTATACACAGAAAAATACTCTAATATCGTTTTGACATTGAGTGAGCACCGTGAGCGCGTTCACGAGCGTAGCCATCTGCTGTCATAATCGTAATATCTAAATCGGAACGCATGTGAGACAATGTGAGCGCTGCTGTGAGCGATTTTAGCCAATTCGGAAGGCGGCGTGCTGGCCACTGTACATACGAATCGTATGTACAGTGGCATAGGCATATTGAAAGGTGATCGTATGATACGATCACCTTTCAATATGCCTATGGCAAATATAAATTTCTTATAATATAGTTGGCAAATTAGTGTCCCGATTCTGGTGACCAAGATCCAGAAAATCATTCCTTGTTCCTATCGAAATACCAAATATTTAATGTTAATATTGATTTTAAGTTATAATATTCTACCGCATTTAACCATTTAGTATTGTTTTATTGGAATTTCAATGCGTACTATTTTTTTTGGCTTATTTCACAAATCCCCCCTGAAAATCCCCCTTAGGAGGAAAAGTGGAATCTATAAAAAACAGTCTAGAATTCACCCCTGATAATCCTGCTTAGGGGGGAAAATTAGAACTGAAAAAAAAAAAACTTATTCCAAGACCCTCCTGAAAGTGATTTTTTTTACATAAGGGTTCAGTTTTCCCCACTGAGGGGGATTCTCTGGGGGATTAGTGAAATAAGCAGGTGTGAATTCTAGACTGGTTTTTATATATTCCACTTTTCCTTCTAAGGGGGATTTTTCAGGGGGGATTTGTGGAATAAGCCTTTTTATTCTACAATTCTTAGCAAAATACGATTTTTCCTAGTGTATGGTACGATCCCCTGGAAAATAAAGTTGGCAACACTGCTAGTTTGGATTGTTTGGTTGATTCGATTGTGAATGTCAACAAAATTAAGAAATTTCGTGTTGTTTTGGTTATTTTTATTAAAATTATTCATTTAAAAACTGATGTCTTTAATGAAAAAGACTAGAAATGATGCAATTAAAGCTGCGGTCACTTCCTACTTAGAACGGCGGAATTATCCTGTGAGTGTTACATTTGCCTGAATGGAAATAATGTGTGGAAGTGATTACTGGAGCAGTAATTACAGCAGCTTATATTATTTATTACATTTCAGGACATCGACGTGTTTAGCAACAATAATAATCTAAGTAGAAGTGCTGAACAAATGGCTGTGGCAACGATAGTTCAATGTGAAGCAAGTCGCGCTAATTCAATCTTATTTTCTTGCATCAACAATGACTCCGGTCAATACGACTTACAGTACACAAGGTAATACCGTTGTTTTAAACAGTGCTAAATGTATATAAAATGTCTGAGAATAGCTTATCTTTAACGTTTGAATAGCTAACCAAGGATGACCCTCTGACCAATACAAAGGCAAATCTAATAATCGCATATAATAATTTAGTCTTTAGAAAGAATAACTTATTTAAATTGTGTGTTAATTAACCAGTTTCTTTTCAGGTTGGTGAACTTCATCAAAGAAATCAAGCAAGAAAAAGTGAAAAATGAACTTCTTGGTTTGCTATGCCCGCTACTCTGTCATTTATACTTAGAAATGTTACGTGGTGGCCATGGAGGCCCTGCACAAATGTTCCTAAAGAGACATTCAGCTACATTACCTCAAAAGGATTTATCATATCATCAACCCATTGATGGTAATCTGCCATCAGCATTGTACAGACCAAATAGCTTAGAGCAGCTCTTCAATTCTTTACAAAATGGGACGATTGACAATGAAACACCTGAGAAAGATTACATGAATCAAATATTGGATGACATTGGCTCCATTTATACTTTACAGGAGGTTGAAGCTAGACCATCTATTGCTGCATTCAGGTACCTACCTATACTTTGTTTTGTTACACTTTCCTACTACACTTATTATAATGTTCTTGCTTTTTTACTTGTAGAATGTGAGTAATAAGTAAATTTTCCTTTGAATTTTTTTTTTTATCTTATCAAGCATGTTGTAATTTTACGAAAAAGTGATTAAATAGTGACAGCAAAGACAGGCTTACGTTTTTCCTCAGAATCTTTGTATGTAATATTCTTGAAAAGCATCATAATGGCTGTGGGTGACAGTGTGTACAGTCTGTTTCAAAAGTATCTGATGAAAGTGTAAACAGTGTTCAGCTTAAATTCATATACAATCCTTCACAATGGGGAATTAGTAACACATTCATCTGTATTTAGAAGGTTTCAACATTTTATCTCCATTATTCAATCAATATATTTATATACATATAAATTACATTTTTAAATATTTGATTGTAAAAATATCAAAACATAAAAAAAAAAAGTTGTAGCCCAATGGTATCGAGAACAAGCTACCAGCAGTCAGGGTTCTGTAGAGAGGAACCTCCTAAAAATATGAGCCGTGTCCTGAAGTACTGCTTTCTGAATCAAGCGCTTTATCCAGCTGCATACAATAGCCTCTTCAGGTCGATGATTGTGGCTATTAAGCCATTAGCTGTCACGTCTATCGGCACAATGATTGAGTCTGAGTCCACATCCCACATGTTGATTACCTCGCGAGCCAGGTCAAGATACATGATTTGATTTATTATTACTCCAAAAATTATTGATCAAATAATATGATCAAATTGTAATTTTAAAAATCATCAACGAAAATTGAGGTTCTACATTCTATGTAGGGTTTGGTTTCCGCCCTTAGTCCTTCAGATGGACCATTGTGCGTGGGCCATGGCGGCCGTCGGTGGTTATGAGGAAAATATGGAAATTATGGAAAATTGGGGGTTATAAAATTAAACTCAATTATTGTCAAATGAAGAATGTCGAGTCTAAGGCCTGTATTACAGAACGTCACTCAATACTCAAGCATTACTTAAAACTAGATTCAAGCCATTTGATTGGTTGAAACTAATTTTAAGTAATGCTTGAGTATTGAGTGATGTTCTTTAATACGCGACTTAGAATTGAAATAATCAAATCAAAGCATTCAATTTCTAAGTGGCACTACAAATTGGTATCATCAGTATCAAGTACGTTTTCTGATCCATTTGTTGACATTTTCACCAGAAATTTTTGGAACAGACTATAGCCTGCCAACCCGCCGTATGCCAGCATGGTGTCCCAAGATCTGAATTCTTCTCATTCAGAGACAGGGCATGTTATGATTAGAAGTACACAGGGCCGGATTTAACAGTCACCTGACCATAGATATTTATTTTTATCATAACCAACAACAGAAGAGGTCTAACTTAATTACACTCCCGGACACCTGAATCGAGCCACCTTGCATATTTTTGTTGAAAGATTTCTATCTTTTTAAATAATAGTAGTAAAAAGAAGAAAAAAAAATGTTTTTGAAGCCAGTCAATCACTATCATTTCAGTTTACCATTGTTCCTAATTTGAAATCGGAAAACCTAAAAAAACAGTTTATTGCAATAAGTTCTCTTCGTGTTTCTCAGGGGCAAAATTTGCGTTAAATTTTTGAAGAAAACAGAACACATACACAGACATACATACAGGTATACATAGAGAAAACGTTTATTTAGTAACCTCCAAGAATATTTACAACGGCCGTCATGCGGTTTGGCATAGAATTAATAATGCCACTACGATATGTTGTAGAATGCTTCCAAAATTGTAGGTATTCTCGAACAACTATTGCAGTGTGCGCCAAAATCATTATCACGCACAAAAATTAAATCTTGGCCCACAAACTGAGCTTATGGCATCACTTGAGCCTCTAGGCATTGCATCGGTCGCTATTTAAGGTCGGTTTCTATTAGTATTGGCACCCGTGATCTCGTCACAACCTCAAGGCCAGTTTTTCCTTATTGGAAATTCCACTCCATGACCCGCCGCCATAACTCACCTTCTCTTCAATGCAAAATTGCTGAAATCGTTCTCCCTGTCTTAGATAGACTTTCCTACGTCCATCATTGCCATACAGCATAATATTTTTTTCGTCAGTAAAATGAACCTGGCTCCATTGACGTTGAGGCCAATGCAAATGGTCGCGTGCGCCATTCTGTGAGATTGTGTCAGTTTGGGACCATTGGCTAGCTTATGAAGTTTCAGGCCACGTTTTTTGAAACTCCTAACAGTTCGAGCGTAAACAGTCAGTCCATGGAAGTATCGAAGATGTTCTTGGACCTGTACTGAGGTCAGGTGACGAATACGCAAGCCTGGCATATTCAAATTTTCTCAAGATTTTTGCAAATTGCAGGTCAGTATCAGGTTGTATATTGATCTAAATATGATTCGCGGCCGTATCAAATATTTATTTATAGAATTATATTTAAAAAAATCATCAATACAACTCTCTTAGTGATTATTACCATAGTGAATGACTATTTCATGAAATCATGATATTTGAGGCCAATTCGAACTTATGGAGTTGTATTGGTGACCCCAAAGTCGGCGCGCCGCCGCCGACCTTATACCCATCGGCGCTTATATCTAGTCTCCAGGTATCGATGGAAAATTTTTTGAACGGCAGAACGACTTACGTGAAGTTCTGGGCTTACGTTTCGCTGAATAAACCCAAACTGAAGAGCTTGCGCAGCTACTTCAGGTGCAGTATTCATAATTTGAATTCAGAATGGATAAAAAAATTCGGGGTGTGGCAATGACGTGAACACGGCCGTGTGTTTTATGTGAACATGTGTACATAACGGGTAAAATTTTAATTTGAGCGAATTTTTTGATTCTTTAGCTATCGAGTGGTGTGATTAAATTTTGGATGTAGATGATAGATATGTAGCTGCAACACCAAACTGTTTCCTCCGATTTTCTAATCATCAGTTATTTAAATTGCCTCCCACTATGGACGCAAAAGTCGTATTCACATCAATAAATTAAAACAATTTCGATACTCTTTTTATGCAAAAGAAAACACATAACGAAATAAGTAACTATTGACATAGAGATGCTCTAATCAAAGCTTTTTGTTCCTTTAACAGCGACCAAACTCCGATTTTCTTCTCTTTTTCGAATTCGTGAATTCAAATATGGAACAATGGTGATATCCAACATTGATGGCCAGTATGTCAACTTCAAAACTACATAAAAACTTTTTCGCTGACTTATCATTATTTTGATGTTTTAGGCCTTTAATAGTTATTTATGCAACTGTTGTATAATAAGGGGTATTAAAACACTCATGTGATAAACCCACATTCGTGTTTTAATACCTAATTATTACAGTTGCATTCAAGACTTTATCTACACCCATGACATGAATCCTCTATAAAAGGTTCTGAAACAGTTTTTGCAATACTAATATCGAACAAAAATGGCGGGATACGACGCTATGGTATAGTATAGTGAAACGCGCGTGCGTGACAATGTTCTTTTTTTGAAATTCATAAAGATACCACGAATTGAGTAGTGAAAATGGAAGGGAGGATGATGATCCCTTCCTTACTCATCAAACAGATGAGTAAGGAAGGGATCATCATCCTCGTAAAAGCAAAGGAGTTGCATAATGAAATTCAGTACAACATTATAACTCCCGTTTGGATGCTATTATGGTTACTATGACACTGGGTGTTTTAATGTTGGCAATAAGCTGTTTCAGAAACTTTTATAGAGGATTTATAGCATGGGCGTAGATAAACATAAAAATGCACGGTGGATAGATTTAGGAGGCCGGGAGTGTACAATGCTGTGAACGTTCTTCGAACTATCACAATTACAGTAACAAAGTGTAAAAAAAGAAGCACAAAAAACATCAATTCTTGGGAATCGAAATCAGATTTGCATTGCTTTGTTGAAATTTGACTGAAATAGCATAATATGTCATGATTGACTGCTTAGATCCATAAAGGTATGATAATCATTTAAAAGATTAAATGGAATAATTCGACTTTTGTCATACACTGGTATCTCGTGTTCGCTCTCATCTCAGTATCATTCCTACGAATTTTATGGGAAGTTTTTTTGCTATTTCTGACTTTTCTAGTACTCAAACCTCTGTTGGTCCCAGGGGCGTATTTACCCTAGGGCCAAAAGGGCCATGGCCCGGGGCGGCAGGTTGCGAGGGGCGGCGGAAGCCGCACCTCGCTCAACTTTTTTGACTTATTATGCTTGAAGAAATTAAAATAAAAGCCTACCTAATTAACAAAAACTACAACTCATTTGGTTGTAAGTTTGATTGTGACCCTCCTATATATAAATGTACTCTATGATTGTGACTTGACAAAATCCGTTAATTATGACAGTGTCATTGACGAATTTGTTAACCAATCTGTCCATCGGAAAAAATAAAATAAAAATAAATGGTGTTTATTGCTTTGTATGGCCTTTTAAATATTTTCATTCATTATAATCATTCTCAGCCCACATCAAGACACTGCTGGATTTTATTTTATGATTAAATGTTTGCTCTTTTTCCGTTAATTTATGGGGCGGCAAACCTTACGGGCCCGGGGCGCTGAATCTTAAAATACGCCACTGGTTGGTCCAGTTGAGTTTTTGATCCTTGTAAGAAACAGGATCGATTGGCATCAAAAAATTTGTGAGCCAATTTTTTTGCTGACTACATTTTTTCCAAAATCCGTGAATGCATATTAATTTTTTTCTAAAAGTTAAGGAGTCTGTTAAGAGCGTTTTCTTGTAGCGACCACAGTTAAGGTACAGCCCTTATTGACCCATCTCAAAACATTATGCAATACTGTTCATCCCCCATAGCAAATAGCGTGATATTTTATACCCTACAGTTTGACCAGACCCATAGGGAATATCTATGCAAAATTTAAACAAAAACTATATTTTCGGCATCAGAATCGTTCTCAGACCTCGTGGCAATTAGGTTTTTTTTTTTTTTAATAGTTAATGTACAGTTTTGACTTCGCTATGATTTTATAATAAATGTATAGATAATCGTGTAATCAAGTAAGTTCTTAAACCTTACATTGACTTTTTATTTTAATTTTAGGTCATGCAAATATGATTTAACTCTGTCTCAAGATGCCCTAAATATGTTAAAAGCATATTTAGCTAAAAATGGTCATGTTCTTCTAATACAAGTTCTTCAAACATGGTTCCACATTGATATTAATAATGACCCTAATAAGAAGAATGCTGTGAGTATCAAACATTTACGACCTTACAAATAAACACGGAATTAGGTTATCCTAGGAATAACTTTGGTATAACCATACATTTTTTGACGTTTATACCTAACTATATATTCGTATATTCCGTGTTTATTTGTATTCGGGTTAATAACTGAGGAATGATAGGAATAGGACAGGAAGAAAGATAAATATACGATTACTAGTACTTCGTGCGTGACACCCGTATTGGAGGGTAGTATTGAAAAACTAACAATGGTGCCGATTCCCTTATTCACAAACTAAACTAAATTTAAGTTCAGTGCATCTTTTTCTTTCTATTTCGTTAAGAAAAGGATAGAAGATAAATTTTAGTTTAGTCCTGTCAAATTAATCAGCGCTTGACGTAAATTGACGTAATTTTAGTCGGAAAGTTTTTAATCACGTCTAAACTTGTATGGGAGTAGTGACAGGCGCTGATTAATTGGACAGGACTAAACTAAAATTTATCTTCTGTCCTTTTCTTAATCAAATAGAAAGAAAAAGACGCACTGAACTTAAATTTACTTTAGTTTGTGAACAAGGGAATCGGCACCAATTTCTGTCTGTTTTATTTATTTACCAAGCTAAGGAATAAGATTTTTCATGTAAACGTATTTCCCTTAAGAGCGCTGTCATCGGTCCACTAGCGCCACTCCTTTAAAAACATATTATCTCGTGACTGAGAAGGAATGAAGAAAAACGGCTCAATCAACTATATCAGTATGTCTAGAATTTTCTAATACCTTTTTTAAAGTTTCATATTGAGACACGAAGCAACAAAATACGATCTTTCCTCTATAGTTATACTCTATAGTTAGACACACCGATATAGTTGATTGAGCTGTTTTTCATAATTCCTTCTCAGTCATGAGATAACATGTTTTTAAGGGAGTGGCGCTACTGGACCGGTGACAACCCTCTTAAGGCAAACGCACACCGTCGGACGGCGGGGACGGCATTGAGGAGGATTTGCCGAGGATCATCCTACTCTGCCCCGCCATCCGTTGATGTGCGCTGGCTTTTTCGCAAAATGTTTTCTTAGCAAACACCTTCATTTTAAACTACAACTACTTTCCATAATTCAAGTTTCAATCTTTAGCAGTGCGAGAGTCTTACGAACATATCCTGTTCTTTTATATAAATAGAAAACTGAAAACGAAATAAATGTAATATAATTATTGTGTGCAAAATGTTTTTGATTTGCCTAAAGTCTAACCAATTCAAAAATTACTATTTATCTCATATTTACAGGAAGACGACGAAGAAGAAATGGATGAAGAAATAAATGTCACTAGAACTATGTCAGAAGAAAAAATCACAGGCACAAATGGTAGTCTAAACTTAATTTAGTTGTCGTAGGTACTGAAGTTAACATAGGTAGTTAATTGATGCACTTCAGGACACAATATTTTTTCAGATATTTTTGCTGAATGTAATGGTCATGCAGAATATATAAGTATTGACAAGGAATTAATGGAACTCCAAGATGCAATAAAAGGGGTCAGAGAATCCACAGCTCCTCTAAAATTATACAAAATAGCTGCACCAGATACTCAGTAAGTCTAATGGAAAGTTTTACTGAAAATGAAAATGTTATATTTGTTGCATTTGCATTTGACAGACAAAAGAGCGCGCGTTAGGTGATTTTTCTGTCATAGACATCAGCGGGGTAATTGCTTATCACACTTACTGAAACCAATAGGGACGTTTCCTGTGTAAAAAAAAAAAAATCTGTTTAGTCCGTCATCACTTCATCAGATAATAAAAGAGTATTAGACACGTATTTTTTGCTTTATCATATTAATAAAAAATGACTTAGATAAAACACATTAAAGTTGGAAACTGGGGGCTCGTTACGTCACAATTCTAACAAACTACGTGTAAAATCTAGCACAGAGTGACATCATGCCGCATTTGAACTCAATGTATCGCCTTCATTTTTTGATTGCGTAAAAAAAGGAAAGATACGTGTCCAATATTTTTTAATAATCTACATGACGGACATTTTTTTTTTTTTTCGTCAATATCCCTATTGCTGAATCAATGGCTTTCATTTTGACAGTTCGACAGTCATTATGTTATGTTATGCCACAAATCAAGCTATACATTACCGGTTTAGGCTGATCTCGCATTGTGTAAGATTTCCGTACAATGAGAGGTCAGCTTATAGTGGAAAAATATAGCTTGAATTTTGGCCGTGTGTACGTTGTTGAGCAGACAAATTTTTCGAACATATAAAGCAATGAATTAGCAGATTAAATAACCTATAACCTTCTCCAGGAATTGGGCTATCAAATACAAAAATAATTTTCAGAATTTTTTCAGTAGTTTTAGAGATTACCCTGTACAAACATCCGAACAAATTTTACCTCTTAATAATATTAGTATAGATGAGATCTTAAATCATCTTTTGTTTACAGTTTAATATGTGCAAAAACCGATCAGTATTGTAACATGTTATGTGGAGGGTTCAGCAATTCAGAGATCCGGCTGTGGGACCTGGGGCAAAACAATGTCAACAGACGAGTCAATCGAAATATTTCAGAAGTAGAATTAGCATGTTATGTACCACATGAACTAGTGCCTGATGACAATACTTTGTAAGTATTTTTTATGTTACTGATACTATTTAACTTTATCTAAAATCTTCATTTTAATAAATAAATACTATCAAATCATTTATTGGTTTGCAAACGTGGGTACATAGATGTTTTATAATAGTCCTCCATGTTCTACCGTAACGTGGGCATTCAGATCATATTATTTAACACGTTGACTGTCCGTGCATTATATGTAGAGATCGGATAA
Source organism: Dryobota labecula (assembly GCA_947523025.1). Taxonomy (NCBI): domain Eukaryota; kingdom Metazoa; phylum Arthropoda; class Insecta; order Lepidoptera; family Noctuidae; genus Dryobota; species Dryobota labecula. The sequence continues at coordinate 15,511,979 of OX383293.1, read as the reverse complement.
CCGGATGCATATTTACCTAAAGTTGATTTTTAACTATGAATAAAAGCGGCTTCTTACAATATTTCTTTCGTAAAAAAAAAACCCGGGATTGTTGGATTGCATAACTATTCAGATGCATATTTATTTAAAATGAATGTTTAACTCCCGATGCAAACGTGTATGTAGGTGTAAGATGTCGTATGGATGTAGGTGGTGTGTGTTAGTTAAAACAAAAGAAAAAAACTAAAACATAAATTATAATAATTATTTTTGTTAAATTAAGTACTATAACCTGATTGGGCGTAAAAATTACCTCGGCTACTTAGTTGGTTTAGGTAGGATTCTATAGTCAGAAAAAAACACTAAATTTATCGATTCCGGAATCGCGGGATTTATACGATCGATATAAAAGCGCATTCCATATTAGCCAACATCTCAACTTAAGGTCCGAATATCCGATCTCTGATTTATATGTAATGCATTTCCGACTCAGCCATGACGTTCATGCATTACATGTAATGCATTATACCCAAAGTCTCAAATTCAGATAGTTTATGTAAACAAAGGGGATAACATATCAAAAAAATATCTTCATAATGGTAATTTACATAAAATGGCGAAAAAAGAGGTTACATTTTCTTTTAAGTACTGATTTTAAGAAATAATAATTAAAAAATAATCATACCGTAATTATTTTTATAAATTTCCGGTTTTAAACAAAGTTCTTAAAAAAAGGAGATTTTCTGTTATAAAATATTTTATGATACTGGTAACAATGCAGGAGATCCAAACATTTTCAAATGTTTTACATCTTCAACAACACTAATATTACAACTCTCATTCATAGATTCATATTGTAAGTACATAGCATATCTAGTCACATTTTGGATGAAAACGGCAGTAAACTGTTTCGAGTGGAAATCGATTTTGGGAAGCCTACGTCTAGCACTGGACTTAAAAGGGCTGATTATGACGATCATATGCCGTGTCTCCGACATACTACACAATACATTGTTTGACAACGGTATTTTGTTTGCATAGTTCTTATAATTAAATCACTTTAATTTTAGCGATGACTATTTATAAAAAAAGAATATGATAAAATGTTTTGAACCACTGTCCTGTCATTTTGACAGTGATATTTCTTGACATTACTTTGTTTAAATAAATTATCTGAATTAGAGACTTTGGGTATAGGTAATACAAATTACATTGGCTTTTGTGAGTTGGACATTTGAACTAGAGACAAAATATTTTTGTAGACGTATAGACAAGGATACAAGGAAATTAAAACACAAAAAAAAAGGAAAAATTAATATCGAAAAAATAATACGGACGTCTCGTGGTACGTAGCAAATTTTGCTTGGACAGTCAACGTGTTAATTTATACAAATTTAAAGATATTATAATTTTAAATAGCAATTAGGCAAATAAAATAATAATAAATATTGCTTTTACTTCCAGACAAATAGGTGCTGGAGTGCCATTGAGAGGGCATTCTGGGCCTGTACAAGCTGTTAGTGTACTCCCACAAGAGGAACTAGTCGTGTCAGCTTCACATGACAACACCATACGAGCTTGGCGCCTGGCTGATTATTCTTGTGCTGCAATTTACAGGTTTCATTTATTGAATACTAGCTGCTGCCTGCTAGTGGTTTTTTGTAAAATAAAAGTAGCCTACGTTACTTCGTATAACTTCAGCTATCTGTCACTGAAAGTCCCGTCAAAATTGGTCCAATTGTTTCCGACATTAGAGGGAACAAACACAGGTGCCGATTCCCTTGTTCACAAACTAAAGTAAATTTAAGTTCAGTGCATCTTTTTCTTTCTATTTCATTAAGAAAAGCACAGAAGATAAATTTTAGTTTAGTCCTGTCAAATTAACCAGCGCCTGTCACTACTCCATAAAAGTTTAGACGTCATTAAAAACTTGCCGACTAAAATTACGTCAAGCGCTGATTAATTTGACAGGACTAAACTAAAATTTATCTTGTCCTTTTCTTAATGAAATAGAAAGAAAAAGATGCACTGAACTTAAATTTAGTTCAGTTTGTTAACAAGGGAATCGGCACCATTATCTGACAATTTTTTTTTATTTTTATTTTTTGTTATAAGTACCGTATATACTTTCATAAGCATTAAGTAAAAAGTTGTTATTTTGACATTACAAACAGACACTTCAATTTTATTTATTTTGTATAGATTACAGTCAAACCTTAATATGTGGAGGTAACTGAGAAAAGTATCAAGTGGGAACTTTTTTTATCTAAAGCTTTTTTCTTTAAGCTAAATGACAAACAATTTATCTCTAATACCTGTAACAAATGAATACTTACCTTTCTATTCATACCATAACTTGATAATTACCTCTGTAAGTGGCGGTCCCTTGCGATCAAATCAATGTACATAATAATGATAACTGCCCATCCATACTGAGTAGGTATAGACTCTTACTTGTTCTCTAGCTTTGCATCTCTCTATACCTACTTATCCTTTATTTACTATTTTATATCCTTTTTAGGGTTCCGTAGAACGAAGCAAGGAAGCCTTATGGTTTCGCTATGTCCGTCTGTCAGCAGTTCAAAAACATTTTCTCCCGTACAATCTGTATGGTAATGTTAAGTTTGTTCTTGGGATCAATTCATCCCAACTACGGAACCCTTCATTGTGCGTGGTCCGACACGCACTTCGCCGGTTTTGAAGATAACTGCGCATGTCTTCAATGCCACACCATCAATATTAATCATTGCTATTTAATGTTGGCTGCGGTGACCACTTACCATTAGGTGGACCGCCAGCCTGTTTAAAATGGCATTAAAACAATGTTATCTTTTTGCAGAGGTCATAACTACCCGATATGGTGCATGGATGTGTCTAAGAGCGGACTCTTCGTCACCGGCTCTCACGACAAGACCGCAAAACTATGGTCTCTTAGTAGAACTTTTCCAATTAGAATATTTGTTGGCCACATGGCCGATGTAACAGTAAGTATAATAGTAAAAATACGATCAGACGAGTTAAAATTAAATAAATTAGAGATCGCTCCTACAGCAATCAGAAAAGTTCTGATACAGTCTTCAAAATGGCTGAACAGATTTTCATGAAATATATTCATACTAGCTTTTGCCCTCGGCTCTGCCCGCGTGGATGTCCGTTATCGCGTAAAAAAGTAGCCTATGTCCTTCTCCATAATTATCCCATAATGCTATATGTCTGCCAAAAGAGATGGCTAAAAAAACCATGAACCGCCAGAAATTTCGTATGTGCCGTTTTTATAAGCTTAATAATTATGTACATCAAAAATACATCAAATACATGCCATTAAAAAATTAAAATGCGTATGAAGCAACCTACCTACATTCTACAAATATGAAAATCTCGTGAGGCCGATTTTCGTTTTGAAATTTTTATACCGGTATCTTATCATTAAATGCTACTTGACTGTATTTGTATCTTTGCTGAGAAAGTATTCACTTTAAGGCTCCTACACACAGGCGCGACACAAAGCAACCGCTCGGTGTCTTTGATCGCGTCGCGTGTCGCGCCTGTTTGTAGGAGCCTTTATGTAGGTAATATAATCATCTATGTTTTTGTTTCAGTGTGTAAAATTCCACCCGAATGAAGCATATATAGCGACCGGCGGTGCAGACCGTACGGTACGCTTATGGATGGTATCTGACGCGCGACTGGTGCGCATCTTGTGTGGTCACCGTGGTATTGTGAGGACACTCGCCTTCTCTCCCTCCGGGGCTCATTTGGCCAGTGCTGGTAATCATTTGTTTTTTTTTATTTTTATTGATGTTATTTATTAAAAATGTAAGTACCCTTCTAAATATTTTTTTTTTCTCAGGAGATGACAAGAAAATCAAAGTTTGGGATTTAGCAGCATGCAACTGTATTCATGAGTATAGAGGCCACTATGGGAAGGTTACTGCACTAGACTGGTCATCTGTAGGCAAGCCCAGTTTGACTAACAGGGTACTGCCAGATCCCAGTGACCCACTGGTTGACAATTCTCTGCTATGTTCTGCTGGCATGGACGGCATTGTTAAAATGATGTCAGATTGTAACTCTAAGAATAAGTATGTTTTGTCTTTATGTAATGAATACTTGACTTGATGTGGGTTTAAAATAGAGAGCCAATGGTGCCGATTCTCTTGTCACAAAATTCTCTAAACTAGACTAAAAATCACCAAAATTTAGTTTATTCCTGTCAAACGACCATTTCCTATTCTGAAATTGACTAAAGTGACACAACTTAACTATATTTTAGTTTGACAGCTCTAAGATAGTACTGAGTTTTTAAATTTAGTGAAAATGGCAATTTTGCTATTCTGAATTTGACGTTTTTAAACTAAAATTTAGATTTTCTAACTAAATCTGACTATTTTTAATCGCGATTAAAAAGGTGTGGAATAAAATTAGTTTTCATGAACTAAATTCACACCAATCACCGACTCTCACGACTTCTGGTGCAAAACCAGTACTGTGTATAAGGTGTATCTATTCATACACGAAATATTTTAAGAGAAACATCTTTATGTCGTAAAAAAGCGAAAAAATCCTTTATTTACATATTCTATGAATGACCGCCTCGACGCGGTGACGCCGAACGGTGCGGTGGGGTGGCGGCACGAGCGCGGTGAATTTTGATAATTAATCATCATAATTATCAAGTAATCTTAAATTATTTAATTTTTTAAATAATAAACTCGGAATAAAAAAGAAAATCATTTCCATGGCTTCTTTACCACTTATAGGTGTATCACTTAAAATATTTCGTGTTTATCCCTATATATTTTTTTCTTTTCTTTTGCTTATATCTCCAAAATGGTGCGTCCTATCGCAAAAATAATGAAAATTTCGACCCCCTTTTAGAAACACTTAAACCACTATTACGCTACATGTAGGTAATCTTTTTTTTTATTTTCCACACAAAAAGTGAAAAATTCCATAAAAAAAACACGTCGCGGCTGCCCCCCATGTGCGCCTCCGGCTCTAAAATAAATCATAGGCAAACAAGTACAACGTTGCGAAGCCAAAAAAAAAAATACCACGTGGAGTCACGATTGTCAAATTCGATTTAGTTGTGTCAAACTTATTTTTAAATTTAGAGAATTTTGTTTGCAGAATAGCTTTAAGATTCTCATAGCCAAAAGTAAGGAATTTTAGTGATAGTTTAGTTAGTTTAGTTCGGTCTACAAGAGAATCGGCACCAATACCTCACTTTCCTCTAAATTACTCTTTTATTTACAGGCAAGTATCAAGCCAAGATGTCCTTTCATCAACCTACAACACGAAATGTTCCTATCTGGTAGATGTGCAAGTTCATCCTGACTGGGTTGTAGCCATTGGAACCAAGAGATAGAGAAATACACTGCTGTAATGAACTACTGTTCTAACAATAAAATTGACAAATAAATGTTTGTTGTTTTACTATACATAATCAAATGAAATATTGAATACATTGAAAGAAAATAAAAGTGAACTCAATTTAAAAAGAATAACATGATTGTTTATCGTTGGTTTAATCTCAAACCTTCTTAAAAAAATTATTTATTGTGGGCTGTTTTCCTTTTTTTGGTGGTGACATCTTCTTACTCTTAATTTTCTTTGGGGATGGCTCATTTTTGACCACTTTCGCTTGCTCAGTATTTTCTTTTTTAGTATGATCTTTTTCTTGTTTCCCATTTTCTTTAACTTTTTTGGTATTCTCTTTAGCTTCTTCCTCATTTTCTGAGAAACTCTCATACACTTCTTCTTTCTTAGTTAGAATATAACCATCTTCATCAGTATATGTTTTATCTACAATCTTTCTCCTTTTCTTAGGATTTACTATACCTGATGTTATTTTAACTGTATTTATGGTTGGTGTAGGAGGTATTTCATCTTCAGATTGATGATCAACATTCATTTCATTGGGATTGAAAGAATCAATTTCCTCTGTTTCACTCTCACTATCTGACACATGTAAAAGTCTCTTACGTTTTTTATCAACTTTAGCATTCTTCTTTATTTGTGTGAGAGCTTTATTGTTGTTTGCTTTAGTTGTCACAGTGTTTGAGGAAGCATTTGTTACAGTGGATGATATGTTAGTATCTGTACTTGTAGGCACAACTTTAATATCTTTTTCCAGTTTTACCTCGGGTTCATGAACTTTAGCTTTTTTGGCTTTTGTGGAATCACTATTAACTTTGCTGAAAAATCCTGCAATACTTTTTCCAACAGTTTTATTGTTGCTTGCTTTAGTAGGTGTTTTATGATTGGTTGATACATCTTTCTTAGGAGATGGGATTTCAGATTTTACATTAGGTGCTAACTTACTTTCACTCACTGATTTAACTTCTTTCATTTTATCCTTAGGTTTTTGTTGGACACTTGATGATTTAGGTACATTCAAAACAGCATGATTTTTCGAAATCAAGTTTCCTATTTCATCATTAGTCCTCTTTGAGCAAGAGTTGGATTTTATTAACCCGGTACATAATGAAAGATCTTCGAATTTGTCTACTATAGTCAAAGCAACGTTATCCACAGACTTTGGTCCTCGACTGACGCAGTAAACATGCTCATAAAATATGACTTTTAATGTTTTCTTCAGAGTGTCTAAATCTGCTTCAGAGCATACAGTAACACATCCACTGTTGTTGTTTAGTAAACCAGATATCACATAAGAAATACGAAGGTTCGTTTCTGGCTGAGCATTTCTTATGTCTTGTATTAATTCACACAGTAAAGATTTTGCTTCGTTCACATGAATACACAGCTCCTTGCTAAGCGAAATATAGGTTACTAACTTATGTTCATCTAATACTAGTTCTTTTACAGCTTTTAAATTCGCTCTATTTGTTTCCATTTTTAACAAAATAATCTTGTTATGTCCTCGAGAAACGGTCTAACAGCTTCATTTACACCCTGTTCCCGCACTTTCTGTTCATTGACATTTTGACTAATGACAAGACGAGTCTGAGCCCGCAGATTTTTTACTCTGTGCGTGAGTCGTGAAACTCCAATTTATTGTGAATTAATCGGAATGGGGTTAAAAACTGAAAGCTCGTGATAGCGCGTTCAAAAAAACAAACTCTTCAGTTTTATTATTTAAATATGTATTATTTTGTGTTTTTCAACTTAAAAGATATTTTTTTTGTTGAAGACGAGGCGTACGACAGGATTATCCCGAACTTAAAGATCAACTCGAGGATGATCTTCCTGACATCCTGCTCTGGAAAACTTAGGAGATAAAAAAATTAGCATTGATCTAATCTTAAACTAATATTAAAAAGAGAGCGAATTTTGTGATTTTCACAAAAGGTGTGAAGATTTTTTTTCGCGTACTGAATAAAATTTTCAACTCTCGGTATTGAGCCGAGCATTGAGAGATCCGACCAAAGACATTAAATATATGTGGATCCAACAGAATGCATGCATCCTAGTGCGTCAAAAAACACTGTTGGATTTACAACTCTCGGGGCAAGGCGTTCATTGAAAATATGCTGCACAAAAATAAAAACGCCCGTGCGAACCTGGGCTTAAGAGCTAGTCTAATTACCACAGAGTTTTCAGTAAATAAGAGTTTTCTGTGGGTGGAGCTAGGTAGAATAAAGACTAAATCGGTCATTCGGTCTTAATAGTACATACTAATTCCATGAATAAAATAATCTTTGGGAGTGAGCTGTGCTGTCATGCTGGCTGGCTGCTCAGTCAGTACCACAGAGTACATCTATAGAGTTCAGTCAGTATATCAGTCAGTCAGTCAGTCAGTCTGTCTGTCTGTGGGTGTGGACTTTTCGTGGGTCGTTTGGTGTGTGAATAAATATTTTATCATCTAATTCCATCAGAATATTTGAATTTTTTAGACGACTAGTTCCATAACTTTATCGAAACCATAATAAATGTAAGTCAGTCTTGTATTTTTAATGTGTTTGTTTTTACTATTTTTGACACCGTTGCATCATTTCTATTTGTATCGACACAGTTACCTCTAAATTCCTAGTTTAGTTATTATATGCTAAGCTTTATTATTTTATCCAACATATTCTTCTTTTTGACAGAACATACGTTGAAGAATATTTTTGGTATAGTAAACAATTGCAGGGAAAATGCCAGGGTAAGCTACACCTGCAATCGTGGGAGGGAGTGGTTAAAATACCTACCTTGATTGTTCATATCTGGCACCACCTTCACATGTTATTAATATTCCCTTATAATACCACAATTCATTACTATAAATCTAAATATTTCTTGGCCTAGATCTCATTTATGTGCTTTAATTGCAATTTAATACAAGGTTTGTAACATACAATAATAATTCGCTGGTAGCCTTCAACATTCATATGATTTTAATGTCTTTTTTTTTTAATTTTCCTAACCTACAGTAAAAAACAATCATTTCATCCCACCAAATTAATTGTAATTCTTAACCAAGTGAAACTGCCTCTGATATTCAAAATACCAACAAGCCTATCTTAATACCTAAACAACTCATTTAATATGAATTTGCCTGTTACAATGTCAGGAAAATGTCTATAATATAATTAACAATACTCAAATTATTTACCCTATTGGTACCTGTTTCACTTTATATGTTAGTAGACTAGAACTCCATACAATGTTATTTTAGTAAAAGTATTATATATTAAAAATTAAGTAACTGGCGATATTGCAACTGTTGGGGTGAATAACAATATTTTTGTTCTATGGAAATAACAGTAAAACAAGAATAAAATGTTCTTGTTAAGGAAAAATTATTGCTCACACTATGACTCATGATGTATTTTATGAATTGGTTCTTGTTCAGTGAGATGAAAAAAGAAACTATCTACCCAACTCAATCCTTGAGCAAGCAATGTTGCTGAGAATTCTTAGAGAGTACTATACTTGGCTCACAATATATCTTTTTTGCCCTGTATGTGATAACCTCGAGCAGTCGGTAGTTCAGTAGCATGGTTGCAATTTCATCCTTCTCCTTCTACAATACCATGAACAGTGATGTTTGTTGCACTCAAAAGTACAATAAAATATTTATCCGGTGAATGTCTTGAAGAAAATCCATTTTTTATTTTTCTTTTAAAACTCCAAAAGGATATTTAAAATCAAATCATCCTTTCTCTATAGCATAGCTGCTATATTCATCCTAGTTAAAAACTTACTGTGAAGTAGTGTTCTTGCTCTACAGTAACACATAAGAATATTCATTTGAATCTTGGAATCGGACTGACATAGTAGTATTTTCATACAATAGTCAATCTGGACTTTGGATCACAGTTGAAGAGACTGCAGTACAACCAAAGTTGCAACCAAATCAAAGACTTTCATAGTCCACAAACGCTAAGCAGAGGCATGTTATACTGTTCGGACTTCTGTATAACCTGCCGCAGCGTATGTCGTACTGAAGCCTTTACCGGAACCTGGCTTGTTCGGGAGGCTCGACATCTACAAACCTGCGCGCCAGACGGTTCGTGATGACTCTTAGAACAGCTGACATGGCTCTGAAGTGAAATGAGCCTATAATTCTTTAGCAGGAGACTGTCGCCCTTTTTCAAAGAAGATTATCACCACACTTTTGTTCCATTTCGTGATGACTCTTAGAACAGCTGACATGGCTCTGAAGTGAAATGAGCCTATAATTCTTTAGCAGGAGACTGTCGCCCTTTTTCAAAGAAGATTATCACCACACCTTTGTTCCATGCATAAGGCGTTTTCCCCTTATGTATGACGGAACGGAATCAAATAGCTTCTGTAGGGCCTTACGATGCGAACCATATTTCTATCGGCCTTCAGGAGTTTGGCCGTAATTCCGTCATCACCCGCCGCCTTGTGATTTTAACCTACTTCAGAGCCATTCTAATTTCGTAGGCTGACATCCGGAAAGTTTTCTAACTCTGATCGTTTGCCGCATTCGCAACGGGTTTAATCGTTGACGTGTACAAATATACATAGAACCTCTCGAAATCATCAAAAGTTCTGGTTTGGTGGATAAGATTCTGTCATCATCGGTCTTCAATTTCGTCAGCTGTTTCTGCCCAATAGACAGATCTCTTGCTAAAATCTTGGAGCCTTTGTTCCGCTCTATCGCGTCCTAACACGTTCAGTTTAAAGCGGAGAAGGTCGCTTTTCAAGGACTTGAACATCCGTCTATTGAACTGCCGCCGGTACTTGCGTGCATCGTCTGAAAACTGCAGGAGCATCTCGCGCCTCTCCTCCATTTCCTTGAGAGTAGAATCTAAGAGCTTCTTGTTGCTATTCGTACGACGGGTCTGGAAGATCTTAGGCCCGACCGTTTCTATGGACAGTTTCCACCAACCCATCGTAATAATCGTCCGCGGAACTCCCTAGGCACAAAACGATTCTGAAGTTCCAGCTGAAAACTCTCGAGGATGTCACTCAAGAACCTTTCGACCCCATCCGTTCTGCCAGCAATAATTTATTATTTACCGAAATAAAGTGCAACAGGTCTGATAATTTCCCAATACAATTACATATTTTGGTGACAAAACATTTTTTTATAGATTAGCGACAATGTCTCTGGACAACATGTTCTGCACCCGCTGCGGCGATGGCTTTGAGCCTAATGAAAAGATTGTCAACTCTAATGGCGAACTTTGGCACACCAACTGCTTTGTGTAAGTTTTTCTACGGTCTTTAAGGACTGTCTAACTAAACTGAGGTGAAACCTGCGCGGGACGTGAGACCTGTGCGTGAGACGCGACTGCACGCGTCTATTGTTTTAAGGCGGTATGATTCGACACTAGATCTAGTAAGCGCGTTCTCGAGCTTACGAGTTTTTTGAATACATGGGAAACCTAAAAAACACTGTTAAAAAACTCATATAAAATTTTATATACCTATATCCATACTAATATTATAAATGTGAAAGTAACTCTGTCTGTCTGTCTGTATGTTACGTTTTCACGCCTTTGCTGCTGAACCGATCGTCATAAAATTTGGCAGAGCTATAGCCTGGGATATGGAGACGGACATAGGCTACTTTTTTACGCGATAACCGACATCTACGCGGGCGGAGCCGCGGGCAAAAGCTAGTATAATATATATCTATAAAAACAGTCTGGGGACTGCCGATAGAAGTGAAAACTAAGTAACTAGAAAGCGTTCGGTGACGATGACGAGTACCATGATTTTTGTTCACTCAAAAAGAGCTCAACGCAACTAAAAAAGTTTTCACTTCAAAAACTTATTGAAGTGAAAACTAGACGCGTTGAGCACTTTTTTACACAGTCATTATTTTATTAAGACAAACTCAGCGAATTGTGCTAAACAAATAAGAAAAAAACGTGTTTTTTGTAGCTTTGAGATTGATTAAACATTACGAAAACGGATAACTTGGGGATTTTCTTCTATCCAGCAATGTTAATCTAATCGTGTTATTAAAACTATTAAAAGCGATTGCATTTCCGCCAGATCCCTAAAATAAAAAATTGGCAGTCATAAGGACTGCCGACAGAAATGAAAACAAAAATTTGGAATAACTGTTCTTTTATACATATAGCTCATGGAAACGAGCATGTGACGATGACGCGATTTCTATGGTTTTTGTTCACCCAAAAAGTGCTCAACGCGCCTAAAGTAGTTTTCACTTCAAAAACAAAGTCAAAGTCAAAGTCAAATAATTTATTTCAAATAGGCACGAAGATGCACTTTTGAACGTCAAAAATTACATGAATAGTTAATTGATTCTAGTTGCGCCTTCCAAAATGTAGTTATGTATGGAGAAGAATGGGCTAGAAACTCCATACTTACTCTTTTAAAATGTTAACAATAGTTTGTATACATTAATTAATATTTATAGGTGAAGACTATGTACCTAGAATAAAAAAATAAAAAATATAAAAAAAATCATCAAAATTACTTACCACAATTGGTAAAAAGAATGAAAAGTGAAGTAATAACAGAAAAATTAATAAATGCGATAGGTACATGGTGCTCACATATTTACAAACATTGTATATGATTTCCCAAAAAAAATAAAAAATAAAAACAACATATAATAAGTCAGTGTGTGAGTTAAAATATTAATCACAGAAAATAAAATTAATATCATAAAAATTATAAATTATACAGTTAAATTAGCAACCAGTTTGATTTTGTCTAGACTCTAAATTGTCCTATGGAGCAGGACCAGCATGTTTCCAAGCATTCTTATCTTGAATATAATCCTCTAATTTGTAATATGCTTGTTTACAAAGTGTACTTTTAATATGAGTTTTAAATTTTCTTTCATTTAATTGTAATATATCAGAAGGTATTTTATTGTAACATTTAACACAGTACCCCATAAAAGATGTATGTACCTTAGATAATCTGAAAAATGGTTGATCTATTTTATCTTTATTTCTAGTATTAAAATTATGCCTATCACTGATTTTATTAAAAATATGTAGATTTTTTCTTACATACATAATATTTTCATAAATGAATTGGCAAGGTACCGTCATTATATTAATCGTTTTAAATAGTTCTCTAAGAGATTCGCGGCGATGTAGATTATAAATGGCTCTGACAGCCCTCTTTTGTAAAATAAAAATGGATTCAATGTCGGCAGCCCGACCCCACAGTAAAATGCCATACGACATAATGCTATGGAAGTAGCTAAAATAAACTAAACGCGCGGTTTCTATATCTGTTAACTGTCTTATCTTTCGAACAGCATACGCGGCCGAGCTTAGCCGCCCCGCAAGAGATGTTATATGAGGTCCCCATTGTAATTTCTCATCTAGCGTGATTCCTAGGAAAACCGTTTGATTAATAAATTCCAGTTTTTCTCCGTTCAATATGATGTCACATTCGCTACTTCTAACATTAGGTAACTTAAATCGAATGCATTTGGTTTTTTTATTATTTAGTACCAAATTATTTACAGTAAACCAATTTTGGACCTGAAGAATAGAGTTATTCACGTCGTCAAGTTTTTGTGACCGTCGATCTATTTTAAAAATCAATGATGTGTCATCTGCAAATAACACCATCTGCGGTTGATTTTGAAGTAATTGGGGTAAGTCGTTAATGTAAACTAAAAAGAGGAATGGACCCAATATCGAACCTTGAGGAACGCCCATTTTCATTTCAGACCCTAATGAGTTTACGCCGTTTACCTGAACTTTAATCTTCCTATCCGTCAGGTATGATCTAAGTAAATCAAGAGCGGTATTCTTAATTCCGTAGTGCTCCAGTTTCAGCAGAAGTGTCTCATGGTTTACGCAATCGAACGCCTTAGAGAGGTCGCAAAAGATTCCAATGGCATCTTGTGCTTCTTCCCAAGCATTAAAAATGTTCTTTATTAGGGTGACACCGGCGTCAGTTGTACAACGCCCCTTGGTGAAACCATACTGTTGTTCATGAAAGATGGAGTTTTTATTAAAGTGACGTAACATTTGATTGAGTATCAACTTTTCAAACACCTTACTGAGAACTGGAAGAATTGACACAGGCCTATAGTTGTTAGGTTCCTTACTATCACCGGATTTGAACAATGGAACTACTTTACTGTGTTTCATGAGATCTGGAAAGACTCCTTGGTCTACACTGGTGTTAAATATGAAAGCTAAATAGGGCGCAATGGTTTCGATAATAGACCTACAGACTTTTACAGACATTCCCCAAAGATCTTCTGTTGATTTAATTTTAAGATCTTTAAAAGCTTTTATAACAGCCTGGGGGTTTGTGTGTTGAAACCTGAACTCCAAAGGGCATGCCTTTACATTCTTTCTAAGTAAAGCAGCAGAAAGCGCGGGTGAGGAATTTAAAGTTTCTGTAGTTTTAAAGGGAATATTACCAAAAAAGTTTTCAAATTCCTGAGCTATTTCTACATCGGAGTTGATGGGGCCATGTGCAGTCTCTAAATTAAATTCAGTATTTTGCTGTTTTTTCCTACCTGTTTCATTATTTATTATTTGCCAAGTAGTTTTTATTTTATCATCAGCTGATTTTATTTTATTGCTAATATAAAGAGCTTTAGCTATTTTGCATACATTTTTAAATGTTTTTGAATATTTTGTAACATATTTATGAAAGCTAGTATTATTCATATGTTGCTTTAGGCCATAAAGTTCAAATAGCTTTTCCCTGCTTTTACGAATACCTGGAGTTGCCCAATCACTAAATAAGAACTTTGTATAAATACTTTTAGTCTTTAGTGGAAATGTGTCATTAAATTGCGTATTTAATAGTGAAAAGAACTCGGCGTAGAACTCATTTGGGTCATATACATTATTAAAACTCTGAAGACATAATTTACTGGCCAAAGAATTATTTAATTTTTCTAAATTTTTACATGTAATTGGCCTAAACCTTATTTGAATTTTTTGTAAAGGCATGTAAGAGCAAAATGTTATTGTTTGTCCACTGTGATCCGATGGCAACTTATTTACGATTTGTTTGTGTAAGTAATCACAATTACAAAATATATTATCTATACAAGTGGCAGAAGACGCTGTGACTCGGGTTGGTTCAATAAAAACATTTGACAAATCAAATGACCTAAAAAGACCTAACAATCTGACACTATTCAAGTTATTTTCTAATAAATTAATATTAAACTTATTGAAAGAAGCAAAAAAAAAACAAAAGAAAAAAAAAAGATTTTTTCTTATTTTTTTTATATAAATGAAAAGGTAGTAAGATTGTCTAGCACAATTCGCTGAGTTTGTCTTAATAAAATGAATAAAATAATAACTGTGTTCAAATACCTACCAAAGGCGCGAGGCAACCACTCGCAACTTCACGAGCCTACTTCAGTCGGCTCGAGCCAGATCATAGCGCCTTAATGATTAGCAAGTCATTAAAACAATAGCCGCGGGCAAAAGCTAATACTAAATAAAATATACTTACTGGACATTATTATGTGCACTAATGCTTATAAGTCAGGCAATTTATTTGATATCTTTCAGATGTGCACAATGTTTCCGTGTGTTTCCTGAAGGTATATTCTACGAGTTTGAAGGTCGCAAATACTGTGAACGGGACTTTCAAGTGCTGTTTGCGCCTTGCTGCGGAAAATGCGGTACCTATTTTATTACTAATATTTATTTTTAACTTTAGTTCCAGTTAACTTACCTGGCAGATAATACCTTATTTTTGTTCTATTTATCTGGTAAATAGTGGCCATACGAATGTAAAAATATGCGATATTAATTGATTTTTATCAGCAACACTATCGCTCTGTGTAAAAATACAGGTAAGTTTTTTTCATAAAAATGATCAATCGTGTTAGATCAGACAAAAGCTTCAAAATACAAAAAAATCAATATAATTTTCCTCTAAGGTCAAGGTCATAATGGCAAATCTGTCAAAAACTCACAATGAAGAGACCATTGCAAAGTTTGTACATTAGTAGACTTGGCCCACTGGGCTCGGCGCACAACTACATGCACCAAAACTCACACATCTGTGATCACAGGCGCAAACCTACAGTTACCGATGGACAAGAACAGAGATAGGAGACACTAGGCGCTGTCGAGCGAGCGAAATCGCGTTAGCTGCCGAATAATTACGATTATGAATGACATAGCATGTGGTAGCACAAACATGGCGAAGTAACATTAAATATTATTATAACTTTCAACAAATTAGCATTTTTGGCTGTACTTACAAGTGGTAAGTAATCCCGTGTGTCTTATTTTTCTTCCTTGTATTATTAAAACACTGTTTAGCTGCACAAGAAGTCATTTTGATGCGTATTTATCACAAAAAAAAAACTGTAATTATGGAGCTGTTTGATCAACGATATCCCGTGCGCGACTGAGTGCCAACTACGGGCCATCACTTAGTTTGATAGGACCAGGCAATGTTACTAAGTCCCGTATCTACCGCTTTTAATACATCAATGGTTCGGGCTGATTTTTAGGATTTACCGGATCACAATATTTCGTTAGTACTCTTATATTTTACCTAACTTTCAGGCGAATTCGTGATTGGTCGCGTGATAAAAGCAATGAATGCCAACTGGCATCCTGCATGCTTTCGTTGTGAGGACTGTAATGTCGAGCTTGCTGATGCAGGCTTTATTAAAAATGGTGGACGTGCTCTGTGCCACACCTGCAACGCACGCATTAAGGCCGACGGACTGCTTAACTACATGTGCCATAAGT
This sequence comes from Dryobota labecula, assembly GCA_947523025.1. NCBI lineage: Eukaryota > Metazoa > Arthropoda > Insecta > Lepidoptera > Noctuidae > Dryobota > Dryobota labecula. The sequence continues at coordinate 15,495,897 of OX383293.1, read as the reverse complement.
GCCAGTAAGTAAATCTAGTTTTCTTCTAGTAACAGTAGTACTACCCTTAAGTTACCTACTTACCTGTGAATCAATTTCCAAATTGTTTCTTACAGTGGTGTTATTGACGGTGAGCCGTTACGTTACCGTGGCGAGGTATACCACGGATACCACTTCACATGTGCCACGTGTGGCGTGGAGCTTGATCATACCGCTAGGGAAGTCAAGAATCGCCCTGGATACGCAGCCAATGATGTGGTAAATATATTTTTAATTGCTAGATTACTAAAAAAAATTAATAGTCGAGGGTCATGTAAACACATGATTGTGTGAATCATACGTATATTCTACATTATCTTTAAGTTCTACCAGAAACAAGAATAAAACGGCAATCTTTACGTAGTTTATTTATTTATGCATTTTGTTTCCAGAACAATCTCTTTTGCTTACGTTGCCATGATAAAATGGGTATTCCCATTTGTGGAGCTTGCCGACGTCCGATCGAGGAGAGGATTGTCACTGCCCTTGGGAAACATTGGCATGTTGAGGTGTGTTAACTTTTTTGCTACAGAACTTACTCTTCTACTATTAATTATTTTTCCCAAATCAAAGACTGCTCTCTTTTCAGCACTTTGTGTGTGCCAAATGTGAGAAGCCATTCCATGGTCATCGCCATTACGAGAAGAAGGGTCTAGCCTACTGCGAACAGCATTACCATCAGTTGTTCGGAAACCTGTGCTATGTGTGCAACCAAGTAATTGCTGGTGATGGTAAGTATTTTACAAAAGCCATGTCGGCTATAGAATATTTTTTTCGTGGAATATATCTTTCAAATACGTATTATTTTTCGTTTAGTTTTCACAGCCCTCAACAAAGCTTGGTGTGTACACCACTTCGCTTGCTCCGTGTGCGATACCGCCCTTAGTACGAGAAGCAAGTTCTACGAATACGACGAGCGCCCCGCTTGCCGTCGTTGCTACGAGAAGTTCCCGGCTGAGTTGCGCCGGCGACTGCGTCGTGCGCATCACTATACGATCCGCCGTTAAAAATACGGTTTAACCCCGAAACTCCGAGTCCTTACGCAAAAGGATGATGGCCGAAGCTGTACCTGTTTTTTATTTTCCATGTTGTAAACACCATCGCGTAAAATAATATCTGAATAGCCATCATATTTTTATAATATCCCAAGAAATACTTTTGAGGTTAGAATCAATACGTAAGTCGATTTAATGCTAGGCAGACGACGACGTACAGTATTGACGCGACTGCGGCGAAACCCAAAAATAGGGTAATTAGCAATCTCATTTCTATTTACCAGAGTAGGTACATTATACATTTTTAGTGTTCAACATTGGTCAAATGGTAGGAGGAAGAAACTTCTAATATCATAAATTGACATAAAAACAATATTTTACGAAATATTCGCACAAGATTTCTCACAAATTATTACAGGAATTATCTGTAATGAAGATAATCCTTGTGATAATTCTTCGCTAGCATTTATTTCGCAGATTTGCCTTTAACTTATTTTCCTTGACTATTATTATTCTATAAGACAACAATCACATACAAAAACTGGCCAAATGAGAGTCGGAGCTCGTTGTCCCCAAAAAAAATATCAATGCTTTTTTTTATCGTTTTAGGTAACGATACCCATCACGATTGAGCTAATTTAATTGCAAATTCGAGGTAGCTCGGGAAGAGTTCCTGGAAGGATTTAGGCGAGGCCTTTGCCCAACAATTTTTTTTTATTGAACCGTCGTCAGTTACGATTTGGCCGTTGTTCTTTACCAATCATAACTTAAATTGACGAGTTTAGATTAAAATGCCGTCCCTGTCAATAAAAAATATTACAAATTGGTTGAATATTGTTGCTATCTGCCAACATTTGCTGGTGAATTAGACGTCTCTTGACTGCGGCAATTAGTGAAGGTGAAAAGGTAAAAATTGTTCTCATAGAAAATATTTTGAGGAATACAGGATTTCTTTGGTTTATTAGTTAAGGGCAAAAAGGAAAAAAAAAGTACAACGTGCATTCCCATTTTTTGCTGAGTTATTGTTTTTTTTTTTTTGTTTACAATAACTTTGTTATATATTGGACTAAGATCTTAATGTCCGTTTTTAGCGTGGCTTTAGCAGTGTTGCGATTTAATTATATTAATTGACTTTGACATAATTAAACAATTTAGTATTAATTTTGTGCCTTAAACTATAACGTGCCTAATAAGTAAAGTTTAAACTAAGTACATAACTAGGTAGTTAAGGCGAAAACGCCAGGGTTCCCGCCAAATTAAAATATTCTTACTTTCAAATCCTTTTTATCAACTTACAACCTGAAACAGAACTGTAAATTGCAAAAAACGTACGAAAACTTTAATTTCGCGGGCTACCTTAGCGCATCCCCCTTAAATTTTAAACTAATAATTTTACTACCTAATGTAGATTAAAATAATATATTACAAACGTAAGATAAAAATTTAGGTGCCATTTTAACTGGTAGGTACCGATTAATACAATTTATATAAATACTTATTAATAATAAATCATGTAAAATCTATAATATTTTTGTAATTTTAATAGTTATTCAAATATATAAAAACTTCTAATACCACTTTTTTGTTTTCTTTCCGGTCATCCATACCTACTAATATTATAAATGCGAAAGTAACTGTCTTTCTGTCTGTATGTTATGTTTTCACGCTTAAACTGCTGAACCGATCGTCATTAAAATTACTTTTTTACGAGATAACCGACATCCACGCGGGCGGAACAAGGATTACATGTACAACCCCTATGTGGAAAGCCATACTACAACTAAAGACACGATCGAAAGTTACACGAGCACAAGCGCACGTGTAACTATCGACAATCAATGGTGTCACTTGACCGTATCGTTTCCCCATTTCAGTCAATCATGAGTTACGTATTGTGGTGTCCACAGGTCATACTTCCGGATCACAAAAATAAATGTGTGCTTTTACTAGGAGTGTCACAGAAGAGTTAATATTTTTAAGCTGGAGGTAAGAAATTGTACCTAAAGACTGACAAGACGTGGCGATAGACGCAGGAGCAAGTAAGCGTCCATGGCTCGACGAGTGTTCGTCGCAAGTATAGCTAACTTTTTTGTTCCGTGGTGGAAAATCCTCATGGATGTCCTCCGCCATAGGCGGGGCGGAGGGTAACTCTTACCGATTAAAAACCACCTCTGTTCCATTTCCATCTCACACCTGCTCTGGACGGCGCGGGAACGCACAATCCTTCTGCAACCCCCTGACTGCGAGCCTCCTCAAGTGGGGGGGGAGGAGTGAGGTGTTTGATTCCCTCCGTGACGTCTAAAGGTGGATACAGACTGCGAGGCATGCGCCACGAACGGCGCACAACGAATGCCTCTGCTTGAGGCGTGCGTGTTGAAAAATTGTACGACATATGCTCGGGTCGAGCCATCGCGTGCGAAGCAAATGCCTCGTTTGTCTGTCTTCATGTTTATTGCGAGGCATGTGCTACGAACAGATGGGCGCGTGTGCGGCGAGCGTTTGTCAGCCGGCTCTTTGCGAATGCGTTGCGTTTGGATGGTTGTATTGTAAACGTATCCTTTTTTTTTCACTATAGGCTCCACAGCATTCAATAGGAAATTAAAATCTTCTTTAGCTATGTGCATAAAACTATAGTTATTTTCTTCAAATAAGAGATCATCGAAAAGCTTATTTCCATATCATATTCATAACGCAGGCGGAAGAACTTTTTAACCCACCAACGACGACGACTTTTTTCTTTTCTATTTTTTTTTCAATACCTAATTGAATTAATAATTATAAAAGCAGCAGAGGATACGCGTACGCGATGCAAAGGTGCCATCTTGACTGCTGCTGTGTCGGTTGGATCAGCCCGAGCATGCGCTGCGCGCTGTTTGGCCCCAGCAAACGCAGTTTTATTTTCTTAGTAGAGGCGTGCGTGGATATCGTAAGCCGGGCACACCTCGAACGTGCATGCGCGACTACGTCCACAAATAACGTAATGCACGCACTGAGGCACTTTGATCTTGAAGCATTTGCCGACATACGTTGGCTCGCCGTCGCACGTGCGTAGCACATGCCTCGCCACGAATATAAAGGTACACACCTTGCGAGGCATTCGCTGTGCGCCGTTCGTGGAGCATGCCTCGCTAAGTCTGTATCCACCTTAAGAGGGGCGCGCGCGGAACACTACGCGCCGCCACCTCGGGTCCTGATGTATGGGGGGCGACAGACGTACTCAGATCCGTCGCCCCTCAACTCATTTAAGGGGGCTGGAAGATGGCGCTGTCCGCCCTCCGCCGACGCCCGGTGCGCCGGCTACGGGCCAGGTTAGCGTATGAGATCTCTCTCCCTTTCCGCAGCCTCCTTCTGTGAGATTACTGTTTCGCAGAAGGATACCATCGCGTCCCAGGACACCTCGCTGCCGACCATCGCATTCACTACGGCTGGCAGCGACACATCACTGTTCAGCTCACACCGAGACGCGACGCGACGTGTTGCCAACGATTTTAATATGCGCCTCGCGACGTTGCGATACGTCTCGCGGCGGCGCGCGCTCACTGGCCTCTTCCAATATCGTCGCGTCGCGTCTCGGTGTGAGCTGACCCTAAGATAAGGGCACGGTGCGGGTCCTCACAAGCGGCACACTGCCAGCATATGCCGCACTGTGAAGTATGTACCTCCCCTACAGTGTAGGGAAACCTCAAGACGCACAAATTTAATTTTTTGGGCACAATTAGGCACAAATGTGATCAAACTAAGTAGCTAGTTTGTACTCAGCTACGACCACCGGTTAAAAAACATGCCGCTGAGGTAACGTTACTCCAGCGGAATCTGTTTTTCGTGAATATCTTTGGATCGGCTGGACGCACAAATTCTAAATTTCGGGCACATTTACACGAGATGGGGTACTAATTATCTGTCAAGCCGAAATCCTGAAAAGCGACAACATTCCGCTGGAGTAACGCACACGATGCTATATCCCTGATTGCTATCCATACTAATATTATAAATGTGAAAGTTACGTTTTCACGCCTAAACCGCTGAACCGATCGTCATGAAATAGCAGAGACATAGCCTGGGATATGGAGGTCATAGGCTACTTTTTTACGCGATAACTGACATCCACGCGGGCGGACTACTTTTTAAATTTCTACGTTTCTCCGATCCTTTTGCCTTTTGAAAACCAAATTTTGTAGGAAACATGAAGGACCAATTAATTTTTTTATTAGAAAAAAAATAATTCGGATTTTGTACCGTGACGTCACTGAAAAGTGAGCACGGGAAATGCTTCTGTATATCTCTATTATCTCTATAGTACAAGTATACACAAAATTGTTTCATTTTGTCATGTTCCATAGATAAAATGTGAACTACCGTCACTAGCACCACCTGCTTTGAGCATTTGATATTACCTGCCATTCCTTTTTTTAAGTATGCACACCAAAAATTCATATGTGCAGTAATATGGTAAAAATTCATATTTTTACATGTAGGTATGGTAAATACCTTGTTCATTGTATGATTAATTAATAAGTGAAATCTAATTTACAGGGAATGTATTTTATTTTCACCAAATCGTAACAGTACCTCACTACAATGTACACTTCTCACCTACTCATACAGATCAACGTTAAACTTGACTAATTGTAGCAAAAGCCAAATGTGCAAAGTTAACTTTAATTACAGAAGTGGTTACCTAAACAGAACACAATCTTAGTTTACATTATATTTATTTTCCGAACGATTATTTATTAACAGCAAGTTTCACTAACTTTTTTTGGATAAACTGTGTACCTTTGGTATTGTAGAGCACAACTATTAGAACTCTGTAGTGCAGCGAAAAATATATTTATTAACTTGATTTATCTTTAGCTTATAATATATGTTTAATTTAAATATTTAATTTGTAAATAAATAACAATGGTTTTTGCATCTAACAAATTATTTACTTTACAACTAAAATAACACTATTTTACACATGACTCATCAAGTTTTAAATCATTACAGAATGACACAACAAAATTCTGCACATCATGGAGTTTGTTTTTGTTGAACAATAATGTGATTTTTCTAGTTCATGATAAACAGGACTTAACTAAAACATACAATACTGCAGTTGAAACTTATTTGAAATTGGTATAAGTTCTAAAAAGACTTCAGGATTTAATTATCCTTCTTCATCCTTGTGCTAGTCATCCTGTAGATGATGGAGTCTCTGCCTGGATCCATATCCATGAGGGCGTAGACAATTGCGATAAGACTGAATGCCATCACCACAACAAACCATAGAATAATGTTGAAGATTGCAGGGTACTCAGCATTGTAGCTGTCATCGGTGTCATTATCCTGCAATTTTAAATATTCACTAGCATTAGAGAAAGTTTTTGGAGAATAATGACTAATTATTTTGTGTTACCTAATCTACAATTTTTTTAAATGAATGTCTGTCATTCAAATCCGGACCAACCCAGACAAAAGCCAGATATAAAATAAAACATAGCATAGCAGCAATAAGTCTGCAACATTCATTTATATAAAATAGAGGAAATAGTTAACCTTACCGCTTTATATTCCTTGACATGCCATAGATAATCGACTCCTTGACTGCTTGTTTTTCCATCTGACGCGACAGATCGGACGGCACGACGTGTATGAGCGATATCTGTGGTGCAAACGGTGACTAATACGGAGCCATCGTAAGCTTTTACAAATGCTTTGCTGAGTTCTTGGAGAGCATCACCTTTACAAAAACAAATAAAGTTAGTGTAAACAAAAACTTAAAATATTACGTACATAAGTACGTACGACCGATACTATTTCGTCGCGCAATGAAAACATGACAATAGGTGGGTACAGTTAATACTGTGAAACCGCGGGCAACAGCTAGTCTACATTAATATGTAGACTAGCTGTTGCCCGCGGTTTCACCCACGTGGCTTTTTCTATACAAATAATTAAAAATGAAGTGTCTGTTGTAATGTTTTTTTTTTTTTAATATCCAGGCGGGCGAACCCGCGGGCAGCAGCTAGTCGAAAATAAAAGTAGCCAAAGTTACACGTTATAACATCAGCTGTTTGCCAATGAGTCCCGTCAAAATCGGTCCAGCCGTTTCAGAGACTGACCGGCCAAACAGACAAAAAAAAAACTTTTTTTTTGGTGTATATACCGTATATTATATATGCTTTCATAAAATTTTGTTATTTTGACATTACAGTAATTCAATTTTATTTATTGTATAGATGTGTGTGTGATTATACCCAAACCCTAATCTATACTAATATTATAAATGTGAAAGTAACTCTAGTCTGTCTGTTACGTTTTCATGCCTAAACCGCTGAACCGATTGTCATGAAATTTGGCAGCGGTATAGCCTGAGATATGGAGAAGGACATAGGCTACTTTTTACGCGATAACCGACAACTACGCGGGCGGAGCCGCGGGCAAAAGCTAGTAATAAATAAACGTCAAAAAATGTATGGTGAAATAACGTTAATTTATGTAAACAAAGAAATGTCACTGTCAAAATGACAGGACAGCGGTGGAAAACTTTTATCAATTTTTTTTTTTTAATAAATTGTAATCTTTTTTAAGAAATTAAAGTAAATTAATTATAAAAACTATGCAAATAAAATACCGTAGCCAAACAATGTTTTGTGTAGTGTGTCGGAGACGCGACATATGATCATCATAGTCGGCCCTTTGAAGTCCACTGCTAGACCTAGGCCTCCCACAATCGATTTCCACCTGTTTTCATCCAACATGTGGCAAGACCCGCTACTTACAATATGAATCTATGAATGAGTGTTGTAATATTTGTGTTGTTTTGATTTCCTGCATTGTTACCAGTATCATAAAATATTTTATACCAGAAAATCTCCTTTTTTTTAATAACTTTGTTTAAAACCGAAAATTTATAAAAATTATTACAATATGATATTTTTTAAATTATTATTTCTAAAATCAGTACTTAAAAGAAAATGGAACCTCTTTTTTCGCAATTTTTTGTGATTACCTTTACAAAGATAATTTTTTGATATGTTATCCCCTTTGTTTACATAAATTATCTGAATTAGAGACTTGGGGTATAGTATTTGTGTATTTCCAATGTACAGGGATAGGGTTGGCACAAGCTAGTTAGTCTAATATAAAAACAACATTTAATTAGGGTATATTCTTACCTAACAGTTTCTTAGCTTCTTTAGTTTGGAGGGAGTTAGGTCCATGGTAGTCTGATAAAGCATGAAGAGTGCGGAAACGGAAATTATAGAAATCAATTATGTTGTCTGGAATGATAGCTCCACTCTGGACCTGTAAATTAATAATTATATCGTTTATTTCTTTTCTTTTTATGTTTACACTTCAGCTTTAACCGAAACCTCAGTAATAATAATATATTTATTTCAGACATAATCAAAAATCGTCCATAGTAACAAAGGTCTTAAAAATAATGTAATTGTACATGAACTAGCACATTATAGTTTAATTTGAAATCCTCAGTAATAACTCGTAAGTAGAGTCCGACCGCAAACGGAATTTTATTTCGGCCGAAAATGAAATTCGATTTGATTGGCATTTTCGACCGAACAAAGAAAACGAAAAAAAAAAACATTTTTAAAGGTCAATCATATTTTTAAAACTAGATGATTGATGTGGTAAAGTTAAGACACACGAAACTTTGTAGGTACTAAAAGACACGCGGTGGCACTTATTTTTTTTCAGCCGAAACGAAAGTTGCTGAAAATGGGCATTTAAGCCGAAATTCACGAAATGAATGCACGAAATTCGGTCGGATTCTACTTGTTAGTCAAACCACTTGAGTACCTAATAGTAAAACCACTATCTAATATAAAAAATACAAAAATTACCCTTTTAGTAACAGCTTGCAAAGTCTCAAGCTCATCTAGGAAATTGTTGTCTTCATCCACCAAGGGCTTCAAATGATTAAGATTTTGTTTAGTAGATTTGGGATATGTGACTTCACCAAAGACATGTGATTCGAGCTGAAAAATAAATAAATATATAAACTCAAACGTATTATCAAACTAGCTTTATTGAAAAACAGCTTAATTTAAAATGCCACTGATTAAAAATATACAACTAAACCCCAAAAAATAATAATTGAGTAATTAAAACTTTATTGCCCATACATTTAAAAAAAAGTGTTGTGCTAAATCCATACCAATATTATAAATGTGAACGTAACTCTGTCTGTTACGCTTTCACACCTAAACCTCTGTACCAATCGTCATGAAATTTGGCAGAGATATATATAGCCTGGGAAGTGGAGGACGTAAGCTACTTTTATACGACATACACGCGGGCGGAGCCGCGGGCAAAAGCTAGTTATAAATAAATATGCAAATCAATCGACACATTATGTATCATAAAGTTACGTTTTTTTATGATTATTCTAGTCAAAATATGTTAGGACATTGACCAGTTCTTTAAAAAATTGTATGCCTCATTAGGCCAAAACATGCCATTAATATGGCTTATTCCACAAATCCCCCTTAGGAGGAAAAGTGGAATCTGAAAACAGTCTAGAATTCACCCCTGATAATCCCGCTAAGGGGGAAAACTAGAATTGAAAAAACAAAAAATAACTTATTCCAAGATCCCCTGAAAGTGATTTTTTTACATTAGGGTTCAGTTTTTTCCACTGAGGGGGATTCTCTCAGGGGGGATCAGTGAAATCAGCCATTAATATCCTGCATGCTTAATTTGTATGTAAATACGTGTTATGACAAATAAATTACATTTATCTAATATTTACTATAAAAAAGAATTTTAGTTCTACCATACAACTAAAGTTGATTCTGCCTAACATCCTAAAAACACTTACCTCATAGCGATTGGATAGTTTGATGTTTACAAGTTTGTTGCCTCCGCTAGTGAAACGCTGCTTAATTCTGTGCTTTACAGCGTCGTAGGTATCTGGCTCATACTCATCTACAGCCAGCGGGTAGGTTTTGGACTTCAATCCAGACTGCAAATGATAAGTTAACAAAGTAAAGTACCTACACCCAATTTTTTAATTTGTTTTCTGTTGGTACTGATAAAGCCTGATAGAAGAAATAAATGATTTTCTATCTTATAAATCCATACCTCAGAATTTCTCAAAAGATGCATATTTAATTTGAAGTATAATTAGCAGGAACACTCACATTTTCACCAAGGCTGGAGACACCATCAATGTACACCTCTACAACAGCTTCCGGGGTGTTGAAAGGGTCCATGACATACATGCCTTTCCATTCTGAATTCTATAAACACAATGTACAGGTTCATATATCAGACAAAAAAAAAAATGCTTAAATGAGCACCATGACTAGTGATAAAACATACAGTATTTCAGTCTAAAAATTAACCTCTCATAATGCCGTAATTACAGAAACAATTAAAAAGCCATTGTGTCCATGTAATACTAAGGGATAAACTAAATGTTTTGTGAAGTTGTTGGGTTTTATGAACATACATTTAAAAAAAAATCTAAATTGAGTACCTCCGCCTTTTTTTAAGTTGGTTAAGCATTTTAGCTCAGTAGCAAAATGATAGTAACCAACAAACTTCCCAATGAGGGACAATAAGCTGAATTTTTCTCTCTACTACAAACTACAATAAAAAAAAAACATGATTTTAAGGCTACACATCAATCATCTTCCTTCATCAAAGAAAGTAAATCTTTTTAATTGTTATACAGATTTAAGGAGCCTCGGAGATAACTTAAAACAAAAATAAGTTCACACAGAGTTCTAATAGAAAAATCTATTGTAATCAGGATGGTTCAGTAAATATTCTATTAAATGTTGGCCATTTATGAGTCATATTTTCTTTTAATTTCAACAGAGATTCTGATTTGACATCAATTACTACTTCTAAATGATTCAAGGCACAGTTAACCATTTGTGTGCAGGGTATGTAGATCTACATGAAACATCATTTAAATTCTAATGTCTACAATTGTAGCGTTCAAGTGGTTAAATGTACTTAAGTTCGCCTATCTTAAAGAAAGGCCCAGACTGTCACGAATTAACAATTTTAAACGTTTCACCTTACTCTGCTAAATCGAACATTTGATAATATTCGTATCATGGAGCATAGACTCTAGACGGTTGGATGAATTTCGTAGGATATGCCTTCGCTCTTATTATAAGGTAAATTGATTATCGAGCTCAGCAAGAGCGAGGTCATATCGAGCACCACTACCCACGTATACATACCTCCTCAACCGAGAGTCCGAGAGCAGCAGAAAAGATCTCTTTCAGAAGGCTCTCCGACGTTTTTCCTGATCCCGAAAATTTGAGGGAGTCAGGACTATGAAGGATACTGAACTCTCCGGCGGCATTAGAACCTAAAATTGATAATAAAATCTCGATATAGTTAGCATGGGAAACATTTGCATGAAATACTTTAGTAAAATGTACTTACCTATTACTGATAATACAAGAGAGATCCAAAACAGAGCCATGGCTACAGCCATTTTGTTGGGAACTAAACGAATGACTGTGTGACTGTCATATGATTTCTGTATTGCCAAGTAATATTATTTTTTAATACCAACCAAACAACAAAATATATGTTTTCTTGTAGATAGAGTAAATTATTGCATAGAACAAAAAAAACGATTATGTTATAATATAACGTAGATAGAGCGTATTGCATTCTAGATCCATTAGTAATATAGATCTAGATCTATGGCGAAGACCATTTTAATTATGGTTTTGCCTATAAAAAAATTATAGAGAGTGCAATTGAAAATTAGAAAAAAAAAAACATTGGACATGAAAAAGACTTTTATAAATCCTTCTTCGTCCTCATAGTAGTCATTCTGTAAATAATTGTGTCTCTGCCTGGATCCATGTCCATGCAGGCATATATAATTGCTAACATGCTGAACGATAACACCACACCAAACCATAGAAGGATGTTGAAAATAGCAGCGTTGTCTGCTGATTGTAATGGTGACACGAACTGAAATTAAAAATACATTTTAAGTAGGCACACGGCTACAGATCAAGTTATACTTTTCCAGTATAAGCTAATCTAGCATTGTACATGATTTCCGTACAATAAGAGGTCAGCTTATACTGGAAATGTATAGCTTGTTATGTAGCCGTGTGTACCACAGACGAATAAGAGAAAACAAAAGCAAATCAGCAAAAAAAAAAATCCTCTCTCACGGGTAGAAATCGAATGACGTTAGGTCGAGTCATACTTGCACGAAAAGTCGAAAATGACAACTCGATAGTAGATGAAATCGATAAATTATGAGTAACTACGACTTTTCACTGGCTCGATGCATCAAAATCTCAAACGACCATCAAATCAAATTATCAGAATCAAGTATGAAAATTGTAAGGAACCAAACTAACATCTCCGTCTTCAATTACTTCCCTTTCGTCTCCTCCCCCGCCTGTACCGCCAGTATCGCCTCCTCCACCGCCTCCGCCATCAGTCGTAATTTCGATTTTGGTGTCTTGGCCTCCTCCGTCTTGTGTTGGAAGATCATCACTCGAAGAAGGATCATTACTCGAATCTCCGCCTTCGCCCTCGGGATCGCCTTGTCTGGCACCCACTGGTTTAAAAGATAATTTTTGCTTACTGAGAGGCGGTTCTAGCCATTCATAAGGCCATTTTTTCGAGTGACCGGGAGGGTTTGTGAGTGATCGAGCAGAACGACGTGCATGAGCGACATCTGTGGTAACAACGGTGACTAATACGGAGCCATCGTAAGCTTTAACAAATGCTTTGCTGAGTTCTTGCAGAGCATCACCTTAAAAAAAAAAAGAACTAGAAATTAAGTTATTTTTACATAAGAGCGCTGTCACGGGTCCACTAGCGCCACTCCTTTAAAAATATTATCTCGTGAAAAACGGCTCAATCAGCGACCTCGGTAAGAACGTTGCCCCACACTAGGAATTTCTCCTGTATCGTGGGTGCGTTTACAAAAATTTAAACTCGCATACACAAACAGCCAGACCCGGAACAGATTGTAGATCATACAAATATTTGTTACGTTCGGGAATCGAACCAGCAACAAGCAGCGCAGCAGTCAATCGCTTAACCACTGCGCCAACCGTGTCGTGTTGTTCTAATGCCTTTTATAAAGTTTCATATTGAGACACAAATCATTAAAATACGATCTAGAGGAATGTGGCCGTTTTTCTTTAGATCGAATTTTCTTGAGCTGTTTTTCATAATTCCTTCTCAGTCACCAGATAATATTTTTTTAAAGAAGTGGCGCTAGTGGACCCTTGTACGCCCTTAATACAGGGTAGGGAATTGAAAGGACACCCGAAACCTCTTACTTTGCTTTAAGAGACGAGAACAACGTTTAATACACGACTTTTCATAAATCAAACTTTTTCCAAACAAAAATATGACAGGGTTATTGGTAAAGCACTAACAACCTTGCAAGACTGACACTTATATAAATATTTTATTAAATCTAATTCTGTCACAAATACGCACAAATAAAGAGGTACTCGTATATGTTTATTCTACAGGCGCACATATAATGGTTTTAGAGATACACGATTCTGAAAAACGTTACTCCAGCAGGAACTGCAATATCTCGAAAACCTGAAGACGCACAAATTATATTTTCGGCGCACATTTTTGCACAAATATAAGCTCTCTGCCCATGCAAAATATTATATATGATATAAAAACGTTACTCCAACAGGAATCGTTATTTCCGTTTTTTTTTCCAAAGCGCACAATTTTTTTTATGTGGCGCACATTTACTGCAAATTACACGTTCCACTCATATTACTCTAGGAGACACTTTCCTGCTGGGGTAACGTACACGTGGTCCAATTCTGCAGTGTTCATATTTGCTCATAATTAAAACTCGACTTTTTGACCTAATTACTAGACTGATTTCGTAATTTTTTTGTATATCGTCAGAAAAGGAGATAGCAAGTAGGTATGTGATTCCATACTGTACAGGCTAGTCGTACGTCGAATTTTGCTTGCGCGATTCAGGATTTTGCGTAACGTCTCAGTGTGACGCTTCGTTCGCATGTGGCTTTATAGATGCCGCCACACAAGCGATTGTGATTTCATCGCGTAATTAAAATATGTCATTAGGTGGGTACAGTGTTAATGTAGATGATTACTGATTAGTATTTATGAATTACCTACGTAGGTACAGGTAGTCGGCGCTAGCTAGTTAGTCTACTACGAGTATAAAAACAATATTTAAAGGTATATTCTTACCTAACAGTTTCTTAGCTTCTTTGGTTTGGAGGGAGACGGGACCATAAAAGTCAGACAAAGCGTGAAGAGTCCGAAAACGGAAATTGTAGAAATCAATTGAGTTGTCAGGAATCAAAGCTCCAGTCTGGACCTGTAAACTTGTAATGTAACTTACAACAAAAAAAAAATTGGCAAAAGTAATTCAAATGTCCACAATATAAATAAGGAGTAGGTCAATTTTATTATGACGAAGATCAAAAAAATCTGTCAGTAAAACTTTAAAGATAAATGAAAATGATTATTTAAGACTGCGCCGAGCGCACAGTGGCGCCCTCATCATTTTTTCGGTGATTTATTTTATTTTAGAATGAAAATGCAGAAAATAAGCACGTTAAGTTGTGCTTCACAATACTATACGTTATTATTAGTACAAACAGTAGTTTTAAATTGTTATGTTTTATTGTAATCATTAAAACGGAAAATAGTGGCCACTAAGCTCCGTTTTAATTATTACAATAAAACATAACAATTTAAAACTACTGTTTGTAGTAATGATAACGTATAGTGTTGTGGAGCACAACTGAACGTGGATAATTTCTGCATTTTCATTCTAAAATAAAAGAAATCACCGAACAAACGATGAGGGCGCCACTGTGCGCTCGGCGCAGTCTTAAACAAATAAATAAAAAAAAGAAGTGTCCGTTTGTAATGTCAAAATAACAGCTTTTAAGCTTCTGCTCGCGACTTCGTTCGCGTGGAAGTCGTAAGAGACTACAATATACTAAAATACTAGCCACATTTTAGTAAAACTTCCCTGACCTACTACTTTTGTAGTTTTGGTCACAGCAGTCAAAATATACAGAGAGTCAGGACTGGTGATGCGAGAGCAAGCGACGTACAGTTCTATGGTTACCTAAAGGGTTTGGTTTTATCACTTAGTCCTTCAGGTGGACCATTGAACATGGGCCATGGCGGCCATAAGTGGTTATTCCAACCAGCCCACCTCCCTCCAGAAGTTAATTACGTCTCCCGGGCTGTTTAGAACATCTGTGAAAGATCTGGGTGCTCCGAGGGTTTCTGTTCTAATCTGGGTGACGCCTGTGCATTCAAAGAGCACATGCGCGACGGTTTCCTCAGCCTTTATGCAGGCCCTGCAGAGGATTCTCCGATATGCCTATTGTATGGAAGTGTTTGTTTAGCAAGCAGTGTCTCGTGATGTTTTTTTATTTTATTTTTTATTCCTACATAATAATACCTACGAATGAAGTAAAAATAAACCAAGTTACCTTTCCAATAACAGCTCGCAAAGTCCCAAGCTCACTTAAGAAGTGGCGGTCCTCCTCTGCTGATTGCTTCAAATGAATAAGCTTGACTGCAGAATTCGCTTTGTAAGACGCAAAATTCACATTACCAAACACATTCTTAATTGTATTGAACTGGAAATTAACATTCAATTTTGTATATAAAATTCTCGTGTCACAATGTTAGTTACCATACTCCTTCGAAACGGCTTGACCGATTTTTATGAAATTTTATATGCATATTCAGTAGGTCTGAGAATCGGCTACTAGTAGCAATTGCCTTTGGCTTCCATACGCCAACAGTTGGGAATGTATTGGCAGACGGTTAGTTATTCCGCCAACCTAAACTTAAAATAGGCCCATTGTCATAAACATGCACTATTTGCCCAACGGATAGCCAACGACGGGCCTGCTGTTACTATTCCTACTGTTGGGTGATTTTTGTAGGGATTTAAGTTATGATGACAACATTGGGCCAACTAACGCGGGCCTGCTGCTTCTATTCCTACTGTTGGGAGATTTTTGTAGGGATTTAAGTTACGATGACAACATTGGGCCAACTAACGCGGGCCCGCTGCTTTTATTCCTACTGTTGGGATATTTTTGTTGGGATTTAAGTTATAATAACAACATCGGTCCAACTTAAAAACCCTTCAATGGGCCAATTACTGCTACTCCAACGGAGTGGTAGCGGGGTGCGCGGGGAGCGGACGGCGGAACGCGTCGCCCGGCCCGCCCGCCATTTTGTTATTCATTTGTGCACCAGCGGCTGCAGAGTGTTTGTGAGTGTTTGATTTGTTCGCATCAACAAAGATATTAGCCTGATATCAGGCTCTGCCAGCCTGTGAATGAATGTGTGTTACAAAACGTGTAAAAATCGTCGCTGCACATGAACCTTATCGGCTTCAAAATAAGGTTGGTTTTTCAAAACAAATCGCTAAAAGCAACCTTATTTTGAAGCCGATAAGGTTCATGTGCAGCGACGTACAGCGACGCGCGTACGGCCGGCGCTGGCGAGACGCGTCGCTCTGAAACCAGCCATAGAACCAACCAACATACAACCGCTTGCCTAAATATATTCCTTCGATCAATAATAGCACATTGAACGAAGATGTATTCTGTGTCGTTGGGCCTACCCATAACACGTTTTCGTCGGGCCTTCATAGGGCAACGTTGTACCCATCGCAAGTTGGGCCTTCGTAGGCAAATCCACGTAGGGTAGGGTAGAGTAGTGGAGCTTATACTATAGCTTTTGACAGAACGAAGTCTGTCGGGTCAGCTAGATTTATATAAGTACCTACGTATAATAGGTACCTACTTAAACTGAATACGTACACCTGGAAATAGTGCGAGAGGTGACAGCTTGGGCCAGTACCCACGTACAGTAATTTTTAGGGTTCCGTAGTCAACAAGGAACCCTTATAGTTTCGGCATGTGCGTCTGTCTGTTTGTCTGTTTTTCTTTCCGCGCCTTAGCTCAGAGACTCTTAGTACTAGATAGCCGTAATTTAAATTGGCAGGGGTATACATATTAAACACCACCCACCGACTAAGGGATAAAATAAAATCTTGAAATATTTAAGGTTGTCTGTAAAAGATCCCTATTCGCGATAAGACCGCCCATTGTGTCACCCGTAACATTTCTACATTTTTAACTTTTCAAAACTCCCGGAAAAATATCCAGGTACTTAACATCTTTTTGAGCATCAAATGACTGTACTTGCTTGCTATAAGTACCTACTTACTTACTGTACTTTAGGGTTCCGTAGTCAACAACCCCTTACGCTGACGCTTGCAGCGCAAGGCAAATTCGTTTGGAACGTCGCATTTTGTGGCCCTCGGGTTAAAGTTTTGCCATGTCACTCTGCTCTGTCTATCTGTCCGCAGCTTAGCTCACAGACTGTAAGTACTCGAAAACTGTAATTTGGCATGGATTTATGAATCACGCCGACACCGTGGTAAAATAAAACATGAAGTACCAACCCTACACGTAAAGTGGGTATGATATTTTTTTCTCGTCTATTCCATGGTGTGGGGTATCGTTGGATAGACCGCTCAAAAATATTTCGGGTTTATTATAACCATTTTTGGATTCAGGGATCCGTTTGCGTGATATTCTGCTTTAAAGTGATAATTGTTGTTAGAGTCAAGTGTTTAGCTGGCAAGGGGGGGGGGGGGGAGCTTGTCAGCTAAATGGTTGTTCTTGGATATGTGAAAAAATTCACGGCAGTAGTAAAACGAAGTATAAAGGAAAACTATCACAGAAAAGAAGGCTTTACAAGATAAGAAAGAAAGAAAGAAAAACAGACAATTGGACGTAGTTTATAGATAATCAATTAGGTACTTACATTTGCAGTTGGAATGTATGGATGAACATGTATTTTAACTACAATGGTGCCGATTCTCTCGTACACCGCACTAAACTAACTAAACTATCACTAAAATTCGTTACTTTTGGCTATGAGAATCTTAAAGCTATACTGCAAAAAAAATATACTGCAACTAAAATCGAATTTGACATTCGCAGCAGCCTCAACGTGTTTTTTAAGGAATTTTCCAGTTCTTGTATGGAAAAAAAATATATCTGCATTTTAAGTTTTTGGACGCACCATTTTAGAGATATGTATACGCAAAAGTAAAGGCAACAAAATATACAGTACCTACCTACTCTTTTTGCACCAGAATCGAGGTGTTGGTGTGAATTTTAGTTCATGATCATGACAACAAATTATATTCCATACCTTTTTAATCGCGATTAACAATAGACAGATTTAGTTAGTAAATCTAAATTTTTGGTGAAAGACAACAAATTCAGAATAGCATAATTGCCATTTTCACTACATATAATTTAAAAACTCAATGGTGCCGATTCCCTTGTTCACAAACTAAACTAAATTTAAGTTCAGTGCATCTTTTTCTTTCTATTTAAGAAAAGGACAGAAGATACATTTTAGTTTAGTCCTGTCAAATTAATCAAAAATTAATCAATCTGTCAAATTTTAGTTTAGTCCGTCAACGAAAAAGATGCACTGAACTTAAATTTAGTTTAGTTTATGAACAAGGCAATCGGCATCAATATCTTAGTGCTGTCAAACTAAAATATAGATAAGTTGTATCACTTCAGTCAATTTCAGAATAGGAAATCGTCGTTTGACAGAATTAAACAAAATTTCGGTGATTTTTAGTTTAGTCTTAGATTATATAATCTAAGAGTCTAGTTTAGAGAATTTTTTGACAAGAGAATCGGCACCAATGATAGGTTTCTCTCAGGGATAAATTCGTCGCAACTACGGAACTTTTCATTGTGCGTGGTCCGTCACGCACTTGGCCGGTTTTTTTTTTGTTTTTTCTTCTTCGCGACACGAAGGTGCGAAATAATATTTAAAATGTTAAGTGTAATTTTCATCAGTATTCTTTTCCGCCGCAATTTGTTCAAGTAGGTACGGAAGTAGGTACTTACCTTATTTTCATCAGATAGTTTGATATTTACGATTTTGTTGTCTCCGCTATCCAAGCGCTGCTTAATTCTGAGCTTTACACCTTTGAAGGTATCTGGTTCATATTCATTTACTATCAGCGGAAAGACTTTGGACTTCAACCCTGCCTAAAAATTAGATTTAGATATTGGTGCCGATTCCCTTGTTCGCAAACTAAACTAAATTTAAGTTCGGTGCATCTTTTTCTTTCTATTTCATTAAGAAAAGGATAGAAGATAAATTTTAGTTTAGTCCTGTCAAATTAATCAGCTCTTGACGTAAATTGACGTAATTTTAGTCGGCAAGTTTTTAATCACGTCTAAACTTGTATGGAGTAGTGACAGGCGCTGATTAATTTGACAGGACTAAACTAAAATGTATCTTCTGTCCTTTTCTTAATAAAATAGAAAGAAAAAGATGCACTGAACTTAAAGTTAGTTTAGTTTGTGAACAAGGGAATCGGCACTACTATGTACGCTCGTGGACAAAGAATACGGGTCAGTACGAAAAACTAAAATTACTCTTACAATAATAGAGCTAGCGGCATGAATGAAACTGCATAAAAAAACAAAATAAAGGCTCTGACACGGGCCATTTTTTGAGCAATAATTGCTCGACAATACTAATGGATAAATCTGAATCAAATAAGTGGAGCAATCTGGAGCAACAACAATAAAATGCGGCAATTGTTTCGGGAATATTGCTGCTAATTGCTCCACATATTTACCACATTTCTCAATGTTGCCAATAGGAGTTGCCGAATATCCAATCGGTTTGGAAATTTGTAGTCAATTTTCTTTCTATCTTGTTTGTACAGACGCCAGCAGGTCAAGCTACCCGAAACTGTCAAATTTTCGCAATCAACTTTGAACTTTATACTGTAGTGATAAAGTTGAAAATCTATTAAAGAAATTTGGCAGATTGTAGTAGCTTGATGTGCTGGCGTCTGTACTTATAACTACGTCTCGTTTTTGCGAGAGGAACCGACCGGCCGGCGGCGGGGGCGGCGGGGGGGTGCGCAACCGCCGCCCCCGCCGCCATTTTCATTCTTTCTACGTGCAGTGCAGTACAAGTGTGTTGTCGGTGTATTGACTTATATTGCCTAGTTTTTTAAGTTGAACCATATTGCCTGGTATTGTGTGGCCGTATCTCTGGACACAGGTTACTACATGTTGCCATCGCCCTAAATTGCTGGATGTACAAGAATTGACCAGGATTGACCAATTTTAGTTGCCCGTGTAAGCGCACCTTAGGCGATTAACACACTGCCACGCACCACGCAGCGTAGCGCGTGAATGCGTGTTTTAACGTTGCTTGTGAGTATCTCCGTTTGTATAGAAAACACGCACAGTCCAACACACAGAAAATGCATCCACGCGCGTTAAAACGCAACGTTAAAACATGCATTCACGCGCTACGCTGCGTGGTGCGTGGCAGTGTGTTAATCGCCTTAGGTATCAATAATTTTTCACACACACACACCCTAACCCTATACGCCATTTATTATAACATTAGACAAATAACAATTTTTTAGTTGCAGTCGGGTACCTATTTTTTTTTTCTGCGTGGCCAGCTCATCAAGTTACCACAAACTGTTAAATTTTCTCTTTTGATTTTGAACCTAATCCTCAACATTTTAAAGTTTAAAGTCGTTTGGAGGCATTTGACAGTTTCAAGTAGCTTGATATGCTGGCCAATGTACATTCTTCTTGCTTAAGAGGCCGTACCGTACGAACTTTCTTTCGCCTACGGACAATGTTAGTTGACAGTCAATTTGCCAAACAATCCATTTCCACGAAGCTGAATTGGGCACTCACATTTTCGCCAAGGCTGGAGACGCCATCAATGTACACCTCCACAACAGCTTCAGGAGTGTTGAAAGGGTCCATGACATACATGCCTTTCCATTCTGCATTCTGTTAACAGAGTGTAATTAATTTTTTAAAGTTTTTTTTGTGGTTTACCTACCGACCCTCCTCTCGAAATAGTGTACCCAAACCTTTAGTCAGACAAGAACATTTTAATTTCGCGAGCTACGAACCACATTCGCCAAAAAACTGCACGGTGTAACCCGCCACTACTATTTTTTTTTACCGCCTTCCTAAAAAGGAGGAGGTTCTCAATCCGGCCGTATTTTATTATTTATATTATTATTATTATTCATTAAACCTTCAGTTTCCCAAGATCACCGTAACGCAGCCAGGGTACAGACGCTAAGAAATCTACATCGGGCTCATGGAGAGCCCGATAGAAGTGCCCGTGAAGCGCCTTGCTTTGCCATACTTCCTTGCGGTCATATGTAGTAAGTACTACAGGTTTGCGCCAGTTCTCTTTAGCCATGGACAGCGGGGTGAGCCCTTGTCTACCACGACCACATCACGGTGCATACCCACTTCGGCTTTAAAAAAATATTCTCTGAGGCTGCACACCTCGCAGTTGTGGAGAGTCTTCGCAATTAAAAATCCTCGACCCCCGCACTTCTGCGGGATGTACAGTCTCATCACCGATGGTCGTGGGTGATGCATCCGGTTTGCGGTCAGCACTGTACGGACCTTCCTGACTAGGGCTTCGAGTTCGGTCTGAGTCCATTTGAGTATGCCGAACAGTTGGGTCATGCCGGTTTTGATGTACTCTCGTCAAAACCGGCATGACCTAACCGTTGAAGGCACGCACCTTGTTTCCGCCTGAAAGAAGGCTAATTAATACCTTCTTCAGGCGACCAAAGAAGCGTTCATTCCACAATTGTTTTATGTCAGCAACGTTGATGCCTAACGCTTTCGACATACCCAAATACATATAGCTTTCGGATGAGGAGAGGGATCTAAGGTGTATGGAATTCGAGAGTTGAATTCCCTTGGATTCCATAATCTCTCTACGCTTTAAATGCATGACTGCACATTGGACAACACCAAATTCCAGCCTGATGGCGCTACTGAATGTTTCAATTATCTTCAGTAGCTCCATCAGTCGCAATTTGTTGGGGGCAAAAGAGTTTCAGGTCATCCATGTAGAGGAGGTGAGATATGACCTGACCACCTCTCCTCAACCGATAGCCTAGACTAAGGGGACTAAAGGGCTAAGCAGAACCAAAGTGGACTCAAACTGTCGCCCTGAAATTTTCCCCGTTCAATCCATACAGGCTCATCATTCCCATGGATTTGTCGACATCCTGGATAGCGAAGGACCGTCCTCCATTGCCCTATATACGACATCAGGAAGGTGCGCAGAGTTGTATCTATCTTGTACAACTCCAGCACCCTCATGAGACATGTATGTGGCACCGAGTCGTAGGCCTTCTTATAGTCTATCCAGCATGTTGACAGATTCTTGCGGGATCGACGAACCTGTTGGCTTATGGCCATGTCAATGAGGAGTAGCTCCTTAGTACGGCGGAACCCATTCCTACATCCATTTTGAGAGACAGACATGATGGAATTTTGGTTTTTTGTCATCGACTTCGAAAATAAAGTTATTTTTAAATTTTGAGTGTTTTTTTAAATTTTTATTGCAAGTCCGTTGTTTTTATTTTTCTGCAACAATAAATTTACTTATGCAGATAGTCAAACTTATAAGGTAGTCCTAGTCCACTACGATACGATCATACGACGCGGTGTGGGCACTGAATGGAAAACGTGCATTTTTTTCACCGTCATGTCAGTGCGCGGACCGCTGATTACTTTTGTCATAGATACCAACCAGCAGAAATATGAGAAATAATGCTTCGCATTCCACCGAACCGCAGTGACAATGTAGATTCCTACTAAGGTACGTAAGTCACGGGGTAGGTAGACATTCATGTATAAAAAAGGTAGATAATGTCCTATAATGTTAACGTGACATTCGAGCGGTGCCTCCAGTCTAATGTCACGTAAACATTGGACTAGAAACAATTACATGTAAACACAGAACTACATTTCCCGATGTCGTGCCTCATGCATCAACAACCGAAAAAGCGAGAGATATGACGCGGGCTGTAGCGGGAACGAGATACCAATAATTGTCACAGTTACGTACCTATATCAACTCAGAAACAAATGGCAACCTATGGTACCTAAAGTCTCTAATTCAGATAATTTATGTAAACAAAGTAATGTCACTGTCAAAATGACACGACAGTGGTACAAAACATTTTATCATTAAATGTTTTTGTAAATAATCATCGATAAAATTAAAGTGAATGAATTATAAGAACTATGCAAACAAAATACCGTTGCCAAATAATGTTTTTTGTAGTGTGTCGGAGACACGGTATATGATAGTCATAATCAGCCCTTTTAAGCCCAGTGCTAGACTTAGGCGTCCCAAAATCGATTTCCAATTGAAACAGTTTACAGCCGTTTTCGTCCAAAATGTGGCTAGATATGCTACTTACAATAAGAATCTATTTATGAGAGTTGTAATATTAGTGTTTTTGAAGATTAAAAAATGTGAAAATGTTTGGATCTCCTGAATTGTTACCAGTATCATAAAATATTTTATACCAGAAAATCTCCTTATATTAATAACTTTGTTTAAAACCGAAAATTTATAAAAATAATTACGGTATGATTATTTTTTAATTATTATTTCTTAAAATCAGTACTTAAAAGAAAATAGAACCTATATTTTTGCAATGTTATGTGAATTACCATTACGAAGATATGTTTTCTGTGTTATCCCCGTTGTTTACATCACAAAACAGAAAAAACATAAATTATCTGAATTTGAGACTAGTATAGAAAGCAATATTGTTCAGGAGAATTTTAAAGAAAATAAGTTTTCATGTAGGTACTTATAAGCAAAAAGTAATCCCGTGGAACTTGTTTTTGGTTTGTGAATTATTTGGTCACATTTTGAAAACACAGGAAGGCATTGTTACTGCTTATTTAGACGATTACGGTAATTATACGTAACGTGCTACACAAACGTCAGTTCGATTGTCACTAAGGTCAGTTGTGCCGGTCGGCATAGGTTATGCGGTTCACGTCGAGGAGCGCTTACCTAATCTTCCTTTTTTTATACATCAATGTTGAGCCATTGAGATACGATTGACCATATACTCTGGGGCCTTAGTCTACTAATTTACAAATGTTGCAATGGTCTCGCCATTGTGAGTATTTGACCGTGTTTGTATGGCAAATCTGTCAAAAACTCACAATGAAGAGACCATTGCAACGTTTGTACATTAGTAGACTTGGCCCCTGGTTTAGATTACTTAAAACATACTTGTTCAACAGAGAGTCCAAGTGCAGCACAAAATATCTCTTTCAGTAGGCATTCCAACGTTACACCTGTCCGAATAAAGGTTAGAGAGTTTGGACTATGAAGAACATAGAACTCTCCGTCGGCATTGGTGCCTAAAATGAGTGACTACTTTCAGACTGGGTCCACAGTGCGTACTTAGCGCGGATGCGACGACAGATGCGAAATATCAAGCAAAACATTAAACATTTATACCATTGATGTACACACGGCTACATATCAAGCTATACAAAACTACGCTGTTCTCGCATTGTATAGGATTTCTGTACAATGAGACATCAGCTTATACTGGAAATGTATAGCTTGATATGTAGCCGTGTGTACCTACTATAAGATGTAGGTAGGTACCTATACTATGCCTATAGGCATAGTATAGACAAAGACCTTAAAACATACATAATCTGACGTGAGTTTATGTATGTGTTACAGTAAAATTACAGGTTTTATTTTTCTTCACATTTAACGGGTTCGATTCCCGGTGAACCGGGAATCGAACCCGTGAAGACAGGCAATTATTTAAAAGTCTTTTAATGCAGTTCGTACCTATTGTTTTTAAAATAAAAATGAAGTCTTCATTCAGTAAATTTTTCTATCTTCAGTATTCCTCTGTGGTGGAGGATTCCGGGTGAAGCTCGCTTCCATGTTCGGCCTTATCATCACTTACCATCAGATGAGATGAAGGCCAAGAGCTTCCCCGTTGTGTGTAAAAAAAAAAAAAATCTTGTGGCAAAGTCGTGGGACGCCCTGATAATAAATTATGTCTTTCCCATGGGGATAAGCAGAAACTACAGAACGCCACTTGCTACGATCCTTACATTCTCATTTTTGGCCTATGCTACGAGTTCTCTGTGTATAGATCAATGCACTTAACATATTTAGAAAACTTCGTTTGCGTCCTTGTCCTGAGCTTGTCCTTATGTAAACCTTAGATGTAAACTTATAAATCACTACGGAAACGAACGGCGAAAGCTCGCACTGTTGACCCAGCCTTATTTATGAAAATTAAAAGAAAATACTTGCCAATTAGTGCCAGAACAAGAGTAATCCAAAATAGAACCATTTTGTTCGTTAGCTGAAAAGCGAAGCGATAGGTACTGTCATAAATGAATTCATTACAAATTTTATTATTAAAATTGAAGTTCGATGTTTAAATATCATAGATTTTTGGAAGGCCGTTTTAGTTTATAAACGAGTTTCGTTCTGGAATTAGTATGTACAGTGGCCAGCACATCAAGCTACACGAAACTGTCAAATTTCGCCAAATGATTTAAAACTCTAAAATGTTGTGGATTAGAGTATATCTGACTGTGGTAACTTGATGTGCTGACCACCGTACATTATGAAATTCAATTGTTTGTTTGTTTTTATCCACAACGGCGTAACTCTTGGCCTTCACAGTTAGGCCCACTTGCAATGCATTTATAAAAGCAAGCAGACACAGACAATAAAAAAAAACTACTTTTTTTACGGGTTTGCACTCCAGCGGTTTTAGTCAGTGGCGACAGCGGTGTTGCTTTTAGAAATATATCGTACGTGATACATTTTCGATACTTGGTATTTTCTACCGAAATAATAAGTATCGCCAAAAAATATCGATATATCGCGATAAAAATATCGATTTATCGAAATATTATTGACAAACCTACCTAACATGTTCTGTCTATGTCATGATCACAGACTAATTAGATTGTCATGATCATGAATCTGTGGTGGTGTGGTGACATTTTGACGGAATCGTGCATGTTTTTTTATTTAAGTCGGTTAAAATTATAATTAACTGTGTTGTTGTGGTGGCTCATAATTAAAGCTACAGAAGATAAAATTAAAGTTTAAACATAATTTAGAGGTATTCTACAATATTATGAGTGAAGAAGTAAGGAATAATGCCAGGTTCAAAGTAACTTCTGTCGGCAACTCTTGGATAGTGTGCAAATCTAAATCGCATGCAGGACATGTATACTATTTTAACAGTTTAACTGGGGAAGCTGCGTGGAATTTAAGTGATGCAGAGGTAATATAATTTAATTAGCTAAATGGTATTCATTTTTAATTCGAATCCGTTAATTTACCTAATTTTAGGTATGGTTTTTGATGAACTTACTTCTAACAATGTTGGCAAATAATAATATTATTTTAGGGTAACTGAAAAGTACAAATGTCTTTCTATTATGAAACTTCTTAATAATTATCGTGGATCTTTGACATTTGTTACGGGTCATCAGAAGCCCGAAAGTCTGACAACCAGTCTTACCTACCCAGTAACTAGGTTGTAGAGGTCAGATAGGCTCCATGTAAAATACTGGTATTCAGCTGCATCCAGTTAGATTGGAAGCCGACTCCAACATAGTTAGGAAAAGCCGAGAAGACTAGACAGATCATAACTTTATTTGCATCTGGTCATTAAAATTAGAGACCAATCCAGACATTAAAAGTACCATTCAGTTTGTATAGTATTATGTAATACACATTGGATATGAGAAATAGGAATGTATCACATATAGGATTCCTCTGATCTATAATAGAATAATGGGAATTAAAACACATTCACACACACACCACATTCTCCATCTTACATCCCATATATGACTGACATAACATCACGCCAGGGCCTCAAGTCTGCTATTACAATAGTGTCAGAATGGTCTCGCCATTGTGAGTATTTGACAGTGTTTGTATGGCAAATCTGTCAAAAACTCACAATGAAGAGACCATTCTAACACTATTGTAATAGCAGACTTGAGGCCCTGTACTTACGGAAGGGTTAGTAAGAGAGGGATTCTAAAATAAATATATTTTAGAAACAAACACTACACATGTTGTTTTAACAAACCAACTAAACCATGTGACAGTTTGTCGGAGGGATTAGCGCTTGTTTTAAATCTTTTTTTATTCAATTACTTTTATCAAGCTACACTGCTGAGCATCCAATTTTCATCAGGAATTTCTTAGTAGCAGCCCGTAGTCTGCATTTGTGCCTGGTTTGTGGCAATAGGCTCGCCACCTATTACATGGGACTTTAACATAACATAGGTTCGAGGGTACAGGGCAGGAAATACTTTATGTTGATGACATTTTGATTGCCAAATTGAAAACCCCTGGACAAGCTACTAAGAGAAGAGAAAGAAGAGTCCCTGGAAAGACTTGGGGGAGGCCTTCGCCTGACAGTGGGACAGTATAGGCTAATAATAACAAATAAAAATAAATATTCCATTTAATATGCATCCTATTATTTATTTTTTTATCTAAATGACTATGCTTCCTATTTTATTAATATATTTATGTTTATTATCACTACATATTATAAACAAAGTCAAACTGACAGATGCAGCAGGGGCTGTGTCTGTCAGTCTGTATCGTCCGATAAACTCAATAACTACCGAATGGATTTTCATATGTTTTTCACCAATAGATAGAGTGATTCATCAGAAGGTGTAATTCATTAAGGTTTTGTGTAAATTGGCTGAAATATGATGATGTAAAATACTCCAAGTAGGATGAACATCAGTTACATTTTAATCTAACCGGCTGATATGACAGAATAAAATATGAAGGCATAATATATGCTCTGCTACCTGTGCGAAGATGGTGCGGGTTGCTAGTTTTATGTTATTTTGGTAATTAATATGAAATCAAAATGTACTTAATATATTATTCAACAGGTGTTTTTTTTTACAGGTTGAAAAGGCAAAATGTAGAACAAAACATCTTGAACACCTACCGGGCGCTAAACCTACGAAATGTCCAGAACCAAAGGAAAAACCACCTCCATTAAATACTAATTCAGAACCACTTCAGTCATTCTCTAGTGAACAATTTGCAATTAATAGGAATTCAGAACCACAATCCTCAGATTTAACTTACTCAAATATTGCAAATAGTAATTCAACTTTTTGTACTCCTTTTAACCAAATACCAGGCATAATGCAGGGTACCCAGATTAATAATCCTGCTTCAATTGAACCTATATGTAATTTTAATTCATTTAATAATCCTTTAAATACATATCATTTAAACACTACCCCTACGGTCTATAATCCCAACGTATGGTCTGTTCCTCATACACAGCAAGTTTTCATTGCACCCGGGGTAGCTACTGTAGTGAACCAAAGCTCAGGCCCCCTGAATGTTGCCTACAACCAAACTATGTCACAACCTACAACAGGACTTATTTTCAATAGTTTTGAAAATCCATCTCAGTCTGCATTAACTACGAGTGGTACACGGGCATTTTATCCAAGAGACTTTAATCATGACCATGGTGCCAAGCGCACTTTAAATAAAAATAATGGATTCACAAATAAAAATGATTTAAGGCAAAAGTTATCGTTTAAGAAAAGATTTAATAAGATAACTAGTATTCCAGGAGGTATTTATTTTCTTTTCATTATAACCTTAATAATATAATGTTATTAATGATCATTGTTTTAATGATACATAATATAAAATATGTATTTTTAGGATCTGGTTTTTTTAAAACGAATCCAAGAAAAGCCGATATTGCTGCTCACATTGCTAATAAAGTTGAAGGAATCCATTCAAACGATTTGAGTACTGGATTGGTATGTAAGAGAAAAGCATTTTACTGTTTTTTGATTGGATGACATAATATTTTTTGACATAAGTATTTATTTTTCAGGAGAGCAGATGTCTAGAGACACAATTGCATGAAGCACCCTCTAAGATTGATTTGGGGCCTTTGAAAAGTCTGGCTACCTCTGATTGCAATTCTGATGCTTGGTTTATTGTTGTTGATCTGGAGGTACTGCTACATGAATTTAAATTTCTGACTACATTAACAGATTCAGGTAATTAAATAAAAAACGTAGTAGTAAAAGTCCGCCACATAATTAACGCGAAAAAAATAATAATAGCTGTTTCATACACATACAAAGTGTTTTTCTTAACTGGGTAGTACCTAGGTAGGGGGAAATCCGAATCCATAAGAGATATGGCGAAACTCGATTACCCCTTTTCACTTAGAAAAACCCAAAAAACACGTTATCCTTATTTTTTTTTTGCCAAGATCATTAATACCAAGTTTTAAATTAATGTGACCGCGCGTTAGATTCTGCCATACAAACTAACACCCCGTAAACTCCATTTAGGGAACTTGAAAGACTAATGATGTCCTTATTGTTTATTTAAGTAGGTACATATTCGTTCCAAGTCTCAATTTAATAAACCCAAGGAATACGATTTTTCATACAACCGAAATTCCCCCTTAGGGGTAGAATTTCCAAAAATCCCTTCTTATTGGACAAGGACCAATATCTATTCTACAATTTAGTAGATAATTGCATGCTCTCCATTTTTGTGTGATATATTTTTATGACACCTCATCATACCTTGCATAACTTTTTTTACACATGCGGGATCGATGGGAACTTTTCCCATTTGATTTATAATGGTATTTTTAAGATTCCTACCAATTTTCACCTTGAATGTCTATTTTGACCGGACTGTGACCCCATTTCGAGTTTTGAGTTATTTTATTTATATTACCTACACAATCATGCTAATTTAAGAGAAGAATTTCGTCTTTTAAACGAAAACCCGTGCCAATCTCCATTTAAAAAATATCGGCTGATCTGACTTACTATCGAAATAAAATTCATTAGACTCACTCAGCAAAGTTAATAAAATGGCTACAATTTAAACGCGTTCCAAAATGATGCTACCAAATAAAAAAACTTGCCTCCAAATAAAGTTATTTGGTGAGCATTTTATCCTTTTTTATTATTATTATCATTATTGATTTAGGGACTTTTATTCTTAAAGAACATATTTATCTTTTATGATAGGTAATGAAGTAGGAAAATTTCTGCTAAGCATTATAAATAGAATCTATTAGCAATATGTCATATGGCATTTTACTGTGGGGTCGGGCTGCCGACATTGAATCCATTTTTATTTTACAAAAGAGGGCTGTCAGATCAGAGCCATTTATAATCTACATCGCCGCGAATCTCTTAGAGAACTATTTAAAACGATTAATATAATGACGGTACCTTGCCAATTCATTTATGAAAATATTATGTATGTAAGAAAAAATCTACATCTTTTTAATAAAATCAGTGATAGGCATAATTTTAATACTAGAAATAAAGATAAAATAGATCAACCATTTTTCAGATTATCTAAAGTACGTACATCTTTTATGGGGTACTGTGTTAAATGTTACAATAAAATACCTTCTGATATATTACAATTAAATGAAAGAAAATTTAAAACTCATATAAAAAGTACACTTTGTAAACAAGCATATTACAAATTAGAGGGTTATATCCAAGATAAGAATGCTTGGAAACATGCTGGTCCTGCTCCATAGGACAATTTACAGTCTAGACAAAATCAAACTGGTTGCTAATTTAACTGTATAATTTATAATTTTTATGATATTAATTTTATTTTCTGTGATTAATATTTTAACTCACACACTGACTTATTATATGTTGTTTTTATTTTTTATTTTTTTGGGAAATCATATACAATGTTTGTAAATATGTGAGCACCATGTACCTATCGCATTTATTATTTTTTCTGTTATTACTTCACTTTTCATTCTTTTTACCAATTGTTTTTTTATTCTAGGTACATAGTCTTCACCTATAAATATTAATTAATGTATACAAACTATTGTTAACATTTTAAAAGAGTAAGTATGGAGTTTCTTGCCCATTCTTCTCCATACATAACTACATTTTGGAAGGCGCAACTAGAATCAATTAACTATTCATGTAATTTTTGACGTTCAAAAGTGCATCTTCGTGCCTATTTAAAATAAATTATTTGACTTTGACTTATTTAAAATTCTACATTTTGTTAATACATTGTTACAGATGAAAAATGCCACCTTATGGTTCCAAAGCGGGTCATGGAGGAACTTAAAAACCATGTTACTGTGACAGAAAATATTCAAGCGAAACGTATTCTGCGATTTTTGTCCCAACAGATTGAGATTGGTCATGCATATATGGGTAAGATATTAAAGTAATATGACAGATTTAAGGTCATCGCTAACCTTTATAAAGGCTTAAGTCTAGACAGCAAGTCAAGTCAAAGAAAAGTGTGAAGAAACTCGGGTCGCGAGATTGTGTGGCGTCGGTTTGATATGTTGTGCAAAGGCCGTTAGAATTGTTGTAATTTTTACGTTAGGGGTTACGTATCCAATTATTGCAGGCATATCAGTACAATGATTCCACATTTTTTTCTTTTTCTTTTAGGAACTGTTGGCAGTAGTCTATGTTTGTTGTATTTCACGTATGTTCCACCATAGCGCCTAAACTAATCATCCGATAATAATAAATGAGGTGTCAATCAATTCTTTATTATGGTCCGGGTAACATACACTACATTTTTTATGAACAAAATCAATATGACGGATGTTACTTATAAAAAGTAGGTTGTCAGATTTTTTTTTCTTCTATCGTAACAAGTGGAATGTCAAATGAAAGGTCTTGAGGAGTACTTTCTGAAAATATATTGGTTACCTATAATTATGCATACCTACATTAACCCGAAATAATAAAAGAAAGATAAAGAGGGTACCGAGCGCACAGTGGCGCCCTCA
The DNA here is from genome assembly GCA_947523025.1 of Dryobota labecula. Classification (NCBI taxonomy): domain Eukaryota; kingdom Metazoa; phylum Arthropoda; class Insecta; order Lepidoptera; family Noctuidae; genus Dryobota; species Dryobota labecula. The sequence continues at coordinate 15,464,115 of OX383293.1, read as the reverse complement.
TCTTTTGTTTGGTGATTTATTTTATTTTAGAATGAAAATGCAGAAAAAAAGCTTGTTACGCTGTGCTCCACAAGACTATACGTTATTTACTATAAACAGTAGTTTTACAATGTTAAGTTTTATTGTAATCCTTAAATTGCCACTATTTAAGGATTCTATTTATTTTAAGAATTTTTAATCGGCTTTCGTATAGCCGGCGTCACACGTAATCTGTAGGATTTATGCCTTAATTACATGACTTAGTAATGACGTGTGACTCCGGCTATACGCGAACCAAAAAAATCGATATCGACCTTCTTAATTGGCGTTTTTGTCGCAGTCGGGTTAAATTTTTTAACTTTATTTTATACGTCCATGGTTAGTGCGCATATCAAAGTATTCCGCACATTAGCGATAACACAGATATTTACCTATATAGAAATATTTACTTTAACCTTTCAGCGGACGAGCCATCTAATGTGGAAGGTGATAGTATGGCTGAGGTGATATATACAACTTGCAAAGAACTATTGGATAACAAAAATCATTTGGTGAGTTAGAAAATTATCGCTATTAGTTTATACTAGTCTGCCCCGGTTCCGCTGCCGAGTCCAGGCCGTGCCATAGGCGAGGCACGCACGAGGCAATGGTAGGCAATGGTTTAAAACACTGAACAAGGATTTTATAATATATATAAAATCCTTGCTATATATTAAATAGGCAACTTAAATATAGCTATCTATATTTAAGTTGCCTATTTACGTCATTCACGGGCGCACAGTGGAACGAATGTATGGGAGCGGTTGGACGTAGACATGTCCGAAAAATAAGAGTAAAATTATGACAAACTAATGATGCCATCTTATTCGATTACTTAATGCCTTCATAAATTGTGGTGATGAATTTCTTCATAACTCCCATATTTCGGGAGTAATTTGAGAAAATGTGAAATTTTACTATGAAAATGAGTGTATCGAGCTCTCTCCCTCCTGATTCCGGGCTTGTTTCAAGTAGCGGTCTCTAATATCGTAATGCTATTACTAAGAGCTATATTTAATACTAAGACACATAGTGCGCCAAATGTGCACTTTCTGGGATAAAAGGAAATGAAAATTTAAAAAAAAAAACGTTTTTTCCCCATTTGTATTTACTTTAAACCGCAGACAGACTTATTAAGAGGTCTATAAATATATTATATATATACAGAAATATATATTAACAAAAATATTCACAAGAACTGATGAGAGTATGACTTTTAAGTAAGTTGATAATAAATTACCTAGTTTCATTAAAAGTACAATAAATAATTAAGATGTAAGCTCTAATTTACTAAGTTACACATTTTAAAACAATAACATCATTTAATTATCTTCGTCATCATCATCATCATCAATTAATTCAAATTCAGAATCGATGTCCGCTAAATCATTTATGTTAACAAATTCGATATCACTTTTCTCAGAATCCGTAAGCTCATAAAATTCCTTAAAAGAAGATTTTTTTACAAACTTATTTCCTTTTGGACGGATACTTGTAACAAGTGGATCAGAAGACAGTAAAAGATTGTGCATAATATCTTCATTGCATGAGATACTGCTATGCTTTCGAGAATGCCCCTCTCTATATTTTCTAAAATCTTTATTTCTAGCCTCAGATGCCTCTTCGGATAGAAAACCAATGGGCACAATTGACATGTTCTGAACTATGTCTGGCCCATGCATTAAAATTTTATGAAGTGAAGAAGGCATATAATACCATGGGTATAACTCCACGTAAAGCTTAGCAGTATCAAAGCAGAACTCTCGGAATTTAGTTACGTTGATCTTCTCTCCTGATGAAATACACTGCAAGATCACACAGATTTTTCTTAAAAGCATAGCATCTATTCCGGTCAGTTCAGCAGATTTAGTGTAGTTTTCAAAAAATCTCCTTGCCGAGTTGCCATTGTTGGTGGATCCACTGCCTTGTTTCACAACATCGAGAAGTAAGCCCGTTTCTCTTCTTACAGCCTCTTGAACTCTTTTCTTCCTGTCATCAACTTGCCTTTTTGCTATATCACCCCTTACTTGCCATGATTTTATGTCTAATTTGTAGGAAATGTGTAATAAGCATTCCATTGAGCGAATCCAAGCGTGAAGGGTGCTTAAGCTATATTTATACATGTCCTCGTTTGCGTGTTTATCTTTGATTAACTCTAAATTATTCATTTCTTTAGGACAAGCCTTGCATATGTCACACACTGAAGCTGCTGTATTGGATATAATGGAATGAATTTTACCATCAATCATTGTCAACAGCAGTTGGTGTTTGACACTAATTCCATCAGTGATGGTGGATGGAGTTAAGGCTTCAATCTCTGCTTCGATTTCAGCCATCTCTCTCTGCACATTTTCTTTGGTTTCCTTTATAAACTTAAACAATATTGGCCGGCAAAATGAAGTGGAAGATGGTCGCTCGTTTTCCCAAATTGTTACACCTTTTGAGACGAGCCGCAGTGGTACAAGACTAATCATAAAATTACTAGCAAGATCGATTTGCTCATCTTCACTCGTCCTTTGATGATAAATGCTTTGGCTAGATGATCCGTCAAAACCCCATTTGCTGGTCAATACGAGCTGTTGATTGGGATCAACAGGGGTTTCTAACGACCTAATAAGTCTTCTTGAGGTTAAATCCATCAAGGCTTGTAATTTGATTTTTGCAGAGCTCTCTGTAACTGTGAGATCTTCTTTGGCCGGATAGCACTTAATTTTTTCTTTAACCAACATGTAGTAACTCGGGTATTGAAGAGCTCCTTCTTGAGTGTTGAAATCCCGAAGAGTGTTATAGCGCCATTTCGATAAGTTCATCGATACATAAAGAGCCAATGCCTTCAAAGGGGATATTTCCCGTACCTGAATTGATTTACCTTCAATGAAGGCTTTGATTTTTGAGGCCTCTTCTGGATTCTCCGTCAAGTATTTCATAACATAAGCTGTATCGCTTTGTCTTGCCTTTTGAAGCGCCCTTTCGGCCGAAAACATAATTTCAGCGCTGCTACTGCTGCATGAAAGACTATCTTCAGTGCGTCTTCTTTTTTGCCGGTTACTAAGGTCCTCAAAAGATTTACGAGGACTAGGATGTGTACAAGTTGAAGCATCAGATTTAGCAGGAGAAATTATGGGCTCGATGACGTCACTTATATTTTCTGTAGAAGGTTCCATATTTTCATTCTGTAATTCCGGCCATTGAATTGCAGCCTGTAGCCAAATCTCATGTTTCTTCCGAAACTTATCTGTGCTTCTTCCAGACTGTGTCCATTTTGCATAAATGCGGTAGCAAAATCGACGACACCAGTCTTTTAAACTTGTTTCAGCACTTTCACATAACTGAACACAACTGTTATCTTTTAAAACACTGAACAAATAGTTAAAGTCGCGTAAATCTTTATGTGCGCGTGCGCATAAAGCAACGTGAATATCAAGATTTGTATTAAAATTTGGAAAATACATTGCGAGATTAGCTTGGATACAACGAGGTGTAAATCAACACTGATTTTAAAGTTACTAATAGTGACCTATTTATATAAAATCCAGGTATCCCAGGTATCCTTTGTTAAATATTGCAAGGTAATTAGTTATTGTGATAATTAGTAAATGATGCATGCTAAATTAGTGTATTAAGAGCCATTTAGTAATTAAATAATAGCAATGTTCTTATCAGTAATCATTAGTGCATCAGTTTTATATGTAAACCTTAAGTCCCTAATTATATATCCTAATTAGCTTATATCTTCTCTAATTGGCTGCTCAGAAATGTTATTGTAATAAGGTAAACCTTTAGAAAAACGGTTTTAATCAACAAAATAAACAAAAAATAAAAAAATTGTGTTATAAAATAAAGATCACTCTTTATCCCAGAAAGTGCACATTTGGCGCACTATGTGTCTTAGTATTAAATATAGCTCTTAGTATTAGCATTATGATATTAGAGACCGCTACTTGAAACAAGCCCGGAATCAGGAGGGAGAGAGCTCGATACACTCATTTTCATAGTAAAATTTCACATTTTCTCAAATTACTCCCGAAATATGGGAGTTATGAAGAAATTCATCACCACAAGTTATGAAGGCATTAAGTAATCGAATAAGATGGCATCATTAGTTTGGCATAATTTTACTCTTTTTTTTCGGACATGTCTACGTCCAACCGCTCCCATACATTCGTTCCACTGTGGGGCGGAGATAAGTGAATACTGAAAACGAATGGAAATAACTAAATACAAATATTATTTGTTTTAGATTCTTCTTACTAACAATAGTGAGTTATTGACTAAAGGTTCCACAAATATAAATATGTTTTGTGTAGATGAAATTAAAAAGTTTTTAATGGTAATCCCTAATAAACAACTGGTACAGCCTGGTCCTAAAAAGCCGTATATGTCAAATGAACTCATAAATAAAATCAAAATTACTGTACCAAATGATGCCCCACAAAATATAGACACTACTCCTGTAAGGGATATTCAAAGTGATGACCACATTGACAATATTCCTACTACACCACCTAAACAAAATAATACTCCAGATAAAACAAAAGAATTGATAATATTGAAACATACAGTAGATGCTGGTATTCAAACTGATTTAGAAGACATCAATGCTAGTATCAGTATGACGAATATGATAGAACCACAACGCCTAGATGCAGATTCAAACCTTCCTCCTCAAAATAGAAAAGAAGTAATTACAAGGCTTCCTGAGTCTTTAGTATCGAATACTCCCGATAAAAAGAGAGAAATAAAGCTTAAGCGCAGTACATCGCATCAGCCACCAGTAAATTCTGTCGAAATTGAAAAGAAGCAATTTAAATGGCGTCGAAGAAGAAATACATCTCTTCACGTCAATGAAGAAATCCCATCCCATAATGACCAAAACATGAATACGAAAAACGTAGAATCTCTACAAACCAATACGTTAAATATTGAGATACCCAAACTTTCAGACAAACCATTGAATAATAATGTTACATTAGGACGTTTTGAAAAAAAAAAACTAGATGATAGTATCGAAAGTAGGGAGTCAAGTATTTACGCTGAACCAAGGACTTCCACCGCCAAAGAAAACGTTACCATTGAGGAAACTTCCACCTCCGGTATTATATCTAACACTGAAAGCAATGTTGATGCTGAGAGCACTTACAGCAACTCGACTAACTCGATTAATCAACAGTCGCTTTGCTATGGACAATCCAATAAAGCCATGTATGAAGTTGATAGTACTACCATGGAACAGTATTTGAAAATGAAATGCGATGAATGGATTTCAAGATTTATCCAGATAATGGAAGAGGTTTTGACTCAGGTGCTACAGCAAAACCCACGATTTACACATAATGCTATGCCGCCCCCTTGGACATTACATGAGGCAGCGCAATGCGTTGCTATAAAATTCTCTGGTTATCAAAGTATTGTTACAGCAGCTAACAAGTTATCAAACATACTCTTCCAAGTTAGTGACGCTAAAGGTAAGCAGTTTTTCTTCAAAATGAGTTCTATCTAATTGACGCAATCTTTTTTGACTTGTAATTTAATTTACAGGTAAAATAACCATGAACATGACACCTTATCAATATATGCAAATGTATAGTTACGGCGTACATTTGCTTGCTGCAATAATGGTAAGTTTAGTAATAATGATAGTTTTTGGTATATATATTTTTTTGGGGTTAAAATAAAAGTAAGATTCAAATGTAAAGTCATGGAAATTAATTATTAAGGAAATTGACTACTAACCTATTATACCTTAAATTGGCCGTCTATTGCTATCAACTGTCATTCTTTGACAGATGTATGAAATGGCTATAACAATGCAAATTGACATAGGGTGTCCATATGCTTAACAATTAATTACCTTGATTGTACATTGAAAAATAACAAGTTTTTTATACATACTTGGGACTGATTTTGCTGACGTTAGATTTATCTTTTTACTGTGGAATAAAATTGACGTTGTGTAGAAAAACTAAAAAATCCAAAATTAATCTTCAGAGACAGATATCATCTGGCTTTGGAAAAATTTGCTCTTAATGTATTCTGTATTCTTAGGAGGTGACAACCAATTGTGAAGATATACAAATCGCAGTGGAATCATTAAATAAACTATTACATGATATAAGAAATCCAAACATGGACAGCAGTAACAACGATGTTTTTAGCGAGAATAAACTCAACAATATGTCAAACAATGACGTGTCAGCTTACTCAGGTAATTCGTTGAGTTAATATTTGAATTTGCAGCTTATTAGCTTATTATAAGTGAATCCCGATTAGTCTAAATTCTAAATTATTGTTAATTTAGAAGTTACACAAACAACTGAATACGGTAATCGGATTTCCATACGGTTAGTAAATCTGGCGGAACTACATACCTATACAGGCAGATATATTTTTTCATGCCAGTCTAGTTGATTTCTGAACTATTATATAGGTGCTAGAGAAAAACACTGAAAGGATACATGGGCTGAATTTATTATTTTTAAATTTAAATGTCATATACATTTCAATTTAAAAATAATAAATACGAGGAAAATTCAAAGGGCATACCTATTTCGCGGGTTAACCTATTGATGATTTTAATGATTATAATTCAATAAACACAGATTTGTTACGTCGCGAATCGTATTCAGATCAACATACAACCTGATACTGAACTGCAATTTGCAATAAACGTAAGAAAATTGGAATTTCGCAGACTTCCTTGCATATACGTTGTCAGTTGTACAGAAACGGACATAGGGTACCTTTCATCCCGAAAAAAGTACTGTTCCCGAGGAAAACAACAATAACGTTCTTATGATAATAGAAGGCGCCACGTGTATTTCGAATCGTGATTGAATTATATTATTATAGAAACTTTAGTAGTGTGTTAAGAGTTTTTTTTAAATCCGAATTGATTGTCAATTAATGAAATTCTAAATTAACGCGAGCGAAGCCGCGGGCAAAAGCTAGTATATTATATTCCTAAAATACTATTAGTTTCTTCATTTCATTTTTGATTTGATTCTATAATGCTCATTAATCGACTAAAAGAAATTATACTATAGTCGGTTTTTTTTAACAAACGATTACCGAAAATTTTAACTGCGTTTCTATTGATCAACATAAAGTCACCCACCAATCAGTCCACCCCGACCAATGACCCATCTCACTCTGTCAATATCGGAAATATGCGAGAGACATACTCAGTACTCGTTTGTTAAAAAAAACAGACTTCACTAATGATTTTTCTTTAAAACGGTGTATTTAATGGTTGGTGGTCTGGCAGGAACGAGGGGCCCCCCTTCGATCGCGGGGCTCTGGGCACTTGCCCAAAGTGCCCACTGGAAAAGAGGGGCCTGGTAAGATCTCCCTCTCTCTCTCTCTCTTTTTTAGGGCGCCTTCAAATTAGCCGCAATCAAGCGTGCGACAGCAGCGGTGCTATCGCTTCATTCGAGTCGATGGATAGTGTTATTCAATCAGATTCACGATGTACTGAAAAAAGCAGCTCTTGGTGTTGCTATTCATGTAACCTGAACAAAAAAGACGCGCCTTTCTAACTCGTATGACCAGCTCAGCTACTGAGCTGCTGTCGCGCGATTGTTTGCAGCCCATGAACCTATAAAACTTTGCAGATGAGCCGAATATCAGTGATGAGACGTCATTGCATGAACAAGAAATGTTACCTGACTTCAGTCACGCGAAAGAAGGACCTAAAGATAAAAAAAGTATATCTACCAATGTAAGTACCTACTATAAATGAGCTAAGATCGAACAAATAAATATAACAACAACTTGACATAACATGACGCCTGTAATCCCTGTAGTGTTAGGTAGAGGTGTACTAACGCGGTCTCGGACATCGGACCACCGACCGTAAGGACTATTCCTGCTTGCAGCGCCTATGTTCATCAACCAATAGCATCGCAGCATTAGATTTTTGTTGATCCCCTCATTTTTGTAAATGTAAAAACAAAAAACGTAAAAAAACCAGTCGAGTTGGTCAGACATCTGTGATCATTGTAACGGAGCCTGAGAAATTCATTTTTAAACAAGTTTTTTATTTTTATTGGTCTTCGCAAAAAGGGCGGTAAACAGATGTGGTTATAGTGAGCAAGGGATATTGATTTCAAATTGGTTAGATTTTCGTGCCCGTGATAGTACCTATAGGCCGACTTTTTCGTTGGTGACAGTCCCATGGACTAGCGGGTGAAGGAAGACTTGGGTAAAGACAAGTGACGCGGACCTGACCAGTCTTATCGTCGCCGGCGTTTCCATCGATTCAAATTTTTTCAACTCAACATCCAACTTTTCTTACTGATTGTTTATTTTTGTTTTATTTTAGGAGAAGTTACAGAAACCCGTGAAATTTATTCGGAATATTGATATATCAGATCCATTCCTTAAAAGTTTGGGCCGTCAAAGAATCTCGGCAGTAAAATCTCGTGAAGAACAACATCTAACTCGTTCACCGATGATAGAAGGAAAAAAACCACAAAATGCCAATGAGACTACTGGAAAAGGAACTGACAGCGATGTCCCAACTTATAAACCAAATATTATAAGAAAATTCAGTAAACTTCCAAAGTTAGAAGAAAAACTAAAATCCAATTACAACTTAAAAGTTTATGAAGATCATGATGACGATTTAGATTACAATGAGAGCTATGATGAATATTTAACAGAAGATTACTGTTCGGACGATGAGAACTACAACGAGCAGGGTTTTGATGCGAATGAAATCCAAACTGATGAGGGAGCAGATACAAATCAAGCCTACGAACCTATAAGTCTAGAAGACGATTCACTTTTAAGTGACGAAAATAGTAAAAAGTTTAAATACATGATGGGTATGCTTTTACGAGAAATAAGAAACGCTCTAAACCAAGTAAGAGTTTTGTGGTAAGTAAATTTGAAATGTTTTCATATATTAAGAGGGTATTCCACTAGTGCCACTCCTTTATAAAAATATTATCTCGTGACTGAGAAGGAATTATGAAAAACGGCTCCATCAGCGACCTCGGTGTGTCTAGAATTTTCTAATGCATGCCGTGGCAGCCTTTAAGAGTCTATACAACCTCAGCACCACCTCACTCTCTATCTCGCTCGCACACTATTGCTACCGGTCACGCGAGCAAGCGAGACAGGGCGGCAGGGAAAAGGCTCCAAGGCGCCGATAGTTTAGGTAATTTCGTTTTACAGTGAAAATAAAGGTCATTTAAAAAAAGTAAATAACATAAGACCTGCTTTATAGTTAGTTCAGTTAATATGCAAAAGTTTCATTATCTAACTTGAAGTATTTTTTGAATACCAGCGGTTTATTGTTCGGTTTGGAGGTAACTTTGGTTTTTTTTTCTATGGAGAAAATTTTATGGAATCGTGTTTTCGGCTAACATAGTACTTAACATTAATCCTCAACTTTACCATACATTTATTTCAAAATTAATGCTGCAGTATTTTCGACATAACGGAGGATCATGCTAAGCCATTTGAGGTAGTATAGGCCCTTAATTAAGGCTACACTATAAAATGTAAAAATAATATGGGTATTTTAACATGTATTTTATGTCTTTGTTGGTTGTCCTTAAATAAATAAATAAATACCTTTTATAACGTTTCATATTGAGATACATTTGAGATTGAAACAACAAAATTCGATCTAAAGAAAAGCGGCCACATTCCTCTAGATCGTAATTTGTTACTTCGTGTCTCACTATGAAACTTTATAAAAGATATTAGAAACTTCTAGACACACTTACAGAGGTCGCTGATTGAGCCGTTTCTCAAAATTCCTTCTCAGTCCATAATACATTTTTAAAAGATATAATGAGTTTATTTGGTATATTTATTTTAATAGCGACCAGTGTTACAAAGAATTGAAGAATCCAGAGGTATCGACCGAGCTGAAATGTCAACTACGAAAAAGGATTGAAGGAGCTCATTTGCATACCATCCGATTATGTAGATCGTTAGAAAGGTAAATTTAACAACATTTACCTACTTATATTTATTTCAGCTGCCGTGTGGTGCCGGACGTAAAGAATAGCACCACCCTATTTCTTCCCGTGGGTGTCGTAAAAGGCGACTTAGGGACTTAATACTAGAGAATGGGCAGCACCATTCTCTATGCATTTTTAACACCATATTGCGATCGCCAACCCGCCTGCCAAGCGTGGCGATTATTGCAAACTCCCCCAATTGGGGGAGGCCTATGTCCAGCAGTGGACGTCTTTCGGCTGAAATGATGATGATGATGATGATGATTTATTCCAGCCAAGTAATAACAGCCGCATGGGTCGATCGATCAGGTTAAACTACGCTTGCCGGGGCTGGTCCGTGAATGGGTGACCATCTATACATAACGAAACTTCGTGGATCCTAGACAGTCGTTGTGAGTCGACAGAAGCCCGAAAGTCTGACAACCAGTCTTACCAAGGGGAGGGGTTTTGTATTACCTAGTTACTGGGTTGTGGAGGTCAGATGGGTAGTCGCTCCATGTAAAATACGGATATGATGACCATTCGTCACATTAGCTATTTCGTCGTTATCCCTAATAAGTCACATTCACTAATACGTCACCTTGTGCATCTGGTCACTTTACTTATCTCATTTCATGCTCTATTTCGACTCATTCCCAACTCGTCCGACGCATATGTAGGTACAGACAAAATCACATCAGGTTATACCAAACTGTCAAATTTCTCTAAAAGATTTTTAAGAGGGCTGTCGTATTTTGTCACCTCTTTGTCAAAATAACAACTTTTTACTAAGGTATACTCCATTTGAAATAAGATTAGACTTTTACAGTCTGTTCAACCTATTTTGACTTCTATTCCGTAGGCATAAGGATGGCATTAAAAGCAAAAAAGTGGTTACAATACCAACTGTTTACTGCAGCTGCCATTTGTCATGCCACCAACGCAATAGAAGTCAAAATCAGTTGAACGGACTGTAAAAAAGGTTTATTTAAATGTCTCATCTTATTTCGAATGTAGTATAGGTATATGAAAGTATATGCAGAACTTATGAAAAAAAAAATACAATTTTAATATTTTTTGTCTGTCTGTTTGTTATGGCTAATATCCGAAACGGCTGGACTGATTTTGACGGGACTTTCACGGGCACATAGCTGATGTTATAAGGAGTAACTAGGTTACTTTTATTTTCGACTAGCCGCTGTCCGCGGTTTCGCCCGCGATGATAAAAAAAAAACATTAGAAACAGACACTTCAATTTTATTTATTTGTAGAGAAAAAGCCACGTGGGCGAAGCCGCCGGCATCAGCTAGTGCTCTATAAAACTGATTCCAACCTTAGATGGGATGATTCCGTCAATAGATGTGTCTCGCCACAACAAAATACCGTTGCCAAACAATGTTTTGTGTAGTATATCGGAGACACGGCATATGATCGTCTTAATCAGCCCTTTTAAGTCCAGTGCTAAACGTAGGCCTCCCAAAATCGATTCCCACTCGAAACAGTTTACAGACGTTTTCATCCAAAATGTGGCTAGATTATGCTACTTACAATATGAATATAAGAATGAGAGTTGTAATATTAGTGTTGTTGAAGATGTACAATATTTGAAAATGTTTGTATCTCTTGCATTGTTACCAGTACCTATCATAAAATATTTTATACCAGAAAATCTCCTTTTTTTAATAACTTTGTTTAAAACAGAAAATTTATAAAAATAACTAGCTTTTGCCCGCGGCTCCGCCGTCGGATGTCGTTTATCGCGTAAAAAAGTAGCCTATGTCCGTCTTCATATTCCAGACTATATCTCTGCCAAATTTCATGACGATCGGTTCAGCGGCTTAGGCGTGAAAACGTAACATACAGACAGACAGATAGACAGACAGACAGACAGACAGAGTACTTTCACATTTATAATATTAACTAGCTTTTGCCCGCGGCTCCGCCCGCGTGGATTTCGGTTATCGCGTAAAAAAGTAGCCTATGTCCTCCATGTCCCAGGCTATATCCCTGCCAAATTTCATGACGATCGGTTCAGCGGTTTAGGCGTGAAAACGTAACATACAGACAGACAGGGTTACTTTCACATATTTATAATATTAGTATGGATATGGATTACGGTATGATTATTTTTTAATTATTATTTCATAAAATCAGTACTTAAAAGAAAATGAAACCACTTTTTTCGCTATTTTATGTGAATTACCATTACGAAGATTTTTTTTTTGATAATCTGAGTGAGATTGTTTACATAAATTAGCTGAATTTGAGACTGGGTATAGGTCGTCATTTGTTTGTACGAGTGCACGTTCATTTCTACGGTATAGTTTGTGGCTTGTTATGTGAAAAATAAATCTAGCAGTCTGTGTGATGTCTCCTTTAACATTCGATTATTTTTATCCAAAAAATATTAATTTCTGTTTAGTATGCTGGACCATGAGACGAACAACCCTACTGAAAGTATGTCTGATTTCTTGGAGCAGGCTGATGTTAACATCCGTCATGTGGACGCTACACTGCTCTTTGAATATAGGTAAGAATTTCAATAGCATATAAGTAACAAAAAGCAAAATACAAAGGAACTTTTTTACTAATCAAAAAATAAATTGCTGTTGTAGGAATAAAAAATTCTATAAAATCAATTTTTAGAGTTCCGTGCTAAATCGCTTACCTTTTCCTATCCGTGTATTCCCGTTCGTCCCCCCCGACTTCGTCCACCTAGTGGGACGAACGGGAATTTACAAAAATAATATTAAATTTGTTCTCAAGGTACGGTAACCCTCTGCGGGTGAGTCCGACTCACTCTTTGCCGATTTTAAGTTGCTCATTCATAGTTCTTTGTTTTTTATCTCCAAAGTAAGCTAAAATGTTTATTCTTTTTCAGAATTAGTGTCGCAAAGTGCAAGAATCACGCTGACGAATTTCTAAGATCGATACAAAACATAATTACTGATATTAAAAGGTAAATTATAAAGGGAAGAGCAAGCCTTTTATGCATTATTGTGTTATAACTTTTATTGGTTAAGTGAAGTGATGTGACTTAAAATAATAAGTTGACCTCATCTTATTGATAATATAGGCAAAAGTGCTTCTTCATGTTAGGCATTCCAAGTGTATGATAATGAAATATGAGTCATTTTGTTATTGTCATTTAAAAAGAAGACACGTTTTATACAAACATTATTAAAATGTGGTGCCCACACGAAGGAAATTTTCCTTGTTATTTTACCTATTACGAGTAACTTCATAGTTATTTTAAAATTTTATTCTGTGCTCCACTTCGAATATTCGATGTTGAATAGAAAACGTAGGTAATAATGTTGTAGGTAGGTTTACAATAAAACTATTTTTAAAACATGAATTGTTTTTTACTATTATTTTACATAATAAAACATGATGTATAGTCGACCTCGTAATTGCTTTATCACCCCAATATTGAATGTCACTTCACGTCAAAACTTCGAGGTCTATTTTTGGCTTTTAGACCAATGCTCTAGGCAGCCAAAAATCTCAATATTTCGGCTGCTGCTGCTTGGCTGTCTAGTGCTCAGGGAGCTCTTACAAGTTATCTTAGGAAAAGCCGTCTTAAAACAGATACGGTCACTAGACAGAAACTACAACTTGACCGCTCTTAAGGTGAAAGTGCCAGGGTAACCCTTTCTTACGTTTTTTGAAATTTTCAGGTCAGTATTAGGTTGTATGTTGATTAAAATATGATTCGCGACCGTAACAAGTGTGTATTTACAGAATTATAATCATTAAAATAATCAATACAACTTTCTAAGTTACCCTATTGAATGACTTTCATGAAATCATTACATGTGAGGGTAATTCTAAAGGACTTGTATTGCTTATTTTAATAATTACAATTCTGTAAATCGCCGTCTTACAACGAAAACCAATTAAATCGAAATTTTGACGAAAATTCATGAATGCCAAAGGTACTTAAAATTGTATGTTCTTTCGTCTGCGAAAACCCATTAATCGCTGTCTTATAGTTTCGCTGCTAGCTAATAAGATAACCAATTATTTCAAGCATTTCCAAGGTTTGTTTTCAAATACAAAACATTAAGCAGATTATGTGACAATGATTGAAAATTTTATTACAAAGCAATAACTTTTATAAATCTCAAAAGACATGTTTAAATAGAACATTTATCTATGTAATGATGCTATGAAGTAATAATAACAATATAATACTACAAAGGGTATTTTCAACCCCATAAGCTTTGTAATCGCGATATCTCCGTTTGCACTTTTAATGATTTAATTGGTTTTCGTTGTAGAGCGGCGAAATATTCATCATATTTACATATCTATCATATTTTGATCAACATACAACCTGCCACTGATCTGCAAATTACACACAAAACGTAATAATATTTGAATTTTGCGGGCTACCCTAGTTTGCCCAGCGCCGCTGTCTCTTAGTAAAAGACAATTTATGCTCTTATTTCGAAAAACATAATATTTAACTGGAAGAGTACTTATATCTATGGAAGAAATTTTCCCTCCATCATCGCTTGAGCACAGTATCTTGGGAATTGTACTACTAACAGCAAAAAATCTGTGAGACCCTGCAATCAAAAATTATGTTATTTATGTATTCCATACTAATATTATAAATGAGAAAGTAACTCTCTTTGTCTGTTTGCTTTTCAAGCCTGAACGGTTGAAAAGCCAATGATAAAAAAACGTATGGAGCAGTGTTGCCTTTTTCTTGTTTTAGCGGCCGCTAATGAAACTTCCAAAATTCGTTGCAATATATTTATGGTAACTAACGAAGAAATATTGCACACATGGCCACAAATCAAGCTATAACGTTCCAGTTTAGGCTGATCTCGCATTGTATAGAATTTCCGTGCAATGAGAGGTCAGCTTATACTGGAAATTTATAGCTTGATTTGTAGCCATGTGTGCAGTGGTCAGCACATCAAGCTACACGAATCTGTCTTTCTCCAAACGATTAATGTGGATGATTAAGTCCAAAATCGAACGAGAAAATTTTACAGTTTGTGGTAACTTGATGTGCTGGCCCCACCGTACTACGAGAAAAAATCTCTCCGAACTGAGTTATATCGTTATATCAGATGAGCAGTAATTAGGGTTCCATACCAAAATGGTAAAAAGGAGCCCTTACGGTGCGACTCAGTCTGTCTGTACGTCTGTCTGTCACAGTTGGATATCTCAAGAACTACTTATGCTATCAACTTGAACTTTGGATTAGTTTTAGATGACGTTTGCCGAATTATTTAGCAAATTAGGTTTTTTATTTTCACTGACTGACAAGGGTCTTAAAAATTCGAAGTGAGGCTACTAGGGCATGTGGGGTATCATAATGAAAGAGCGCTTTTGCACATTCTCAAACATTCTTCTTTTTTTTTAGGCCGCATAGTTCTCGAATTTTTTCTAAAATAAAAATGCCCCCCACCCCCTTAGCTCCGAAGTTAGCATAGAGAAAAATCTGAAATTATTCTGTGATGGAAGTTTATGTAAAAATTACAGGAAAAATAAAACGATGTCTCTAAATAGCACACTTTTCTAATATTGCAGATTTAGGTCAGCGCCATCTCTTGACCGATAGTGGAACCAATGTAATTTGCTTGATGATTTTTGATGGTACGGAACCCTCGGTGCGCGAGTCGCCTCGCTCTTGTTTTTTAAAACGGCTTATTTCCTGTTTCCATTCGATCGGAGATTTCGACGAAATCGTGTAATGTACCCTGGCTGTGATACGTGAGATGGGTTAAAAAACGTGTTTCTAGATAAATTACAACAATTACGTAGACCAGGTACTGCACGGTACGTGTAATTTTATTAACCTATTGACTGCTTGGTTTTATATAAATTGCCATGCCCTTAGCGCCCAATAATATAATAATATCCTCACCGCCGCCGCCGTATCTCTACGTTGTCGTCGTGGTGGGGTTTGCGCGCTCCGAACTCTAGGCCTGAGCCAGTAGGGTTTTTCTTTGTCGAAACAGGTCTAGGATCAGGAGCCAGACCAAGAGAGTTACATAAACCTGCAGGGCAGCATGTGGCGAGCTGTTGGGCAGAAGCGACCCCATAGACCCTATCTCCCGGGAAGTCTTAATTGTTCCTCATCACTGGCTTGCCTTTATTGGCCGCCTTGAGTGGAGATTCGCAAGATCAAAAGTGCTCGGAGGAAGGAAGTATTCCAGTAAGATGCTGGTAGGGATCTTGACTGTACTTCCGGGATTGTCCTGATAGCCGTGGAATACCTCTCCAGTCCTCATAAGCACCTCAGAACATGTTGCCCCCTTTTCGTTATGACACTATGTGCTAGCGACCGTTTCCGGGGGTTCATTATTGAGTGTGAAACTCACCCACAGCCATTTTATCTGTGTATTTCATATAAAACTGATCAGTCAGGGGTCATAGTCTTTCCATAGTTCTAGATAACCGGTTCACTTAGCCACCCAGCCATAAACTGCAATAACCTGGTGTCTCATTTAATTTAATACGCCTAAAGGGCTTCTGGAAGTTCGCTTCGGACCCTCGTACGCCTTCCAAAGGTCCAGGACCCCATGGTCCCGAGATATGTAAAAACATAAGCTTATATAATAATATAAAGTAATGCATGTAAAGCGATAAAATATAAAGAGATGCGAAGGGTTTAGGAAACTTAACTCTCGGATTCCATACACCGGAGATCCCTCTCCTCAAACGAAAATTACAAGTATTTGGGTAATGGGTATGTCAGAAGCGTTAGGCATCAACTCTGCTGACATGAAAGAATCGCTGAAGGAGCGCATCTTTGGCCGTCTGAATAAAGTATTAAATAGTCTTTTATCAGGCGGAAACAAGATGCGCCTTCCACGGTTGGGTCATGCCGGTTTTGATGTTGTACTCTTTCAGCATTCTCAAATGGACTCAGACGTAACTTGATGCCCTGGATAGGAGAGTCCACACACTTCAGACCACAAATCGGATGCAGCATCGCCCACGGTTATCGGTGATGAGACTGTATATCACGTGGAAGTGCGAAGGTCCTGCATAACCGTGAGGTATGCAGTCTCAGGGAATAGTTCCTCGAAGCCGAAGTGGGGAAGCACCGAGATGTGGTCTCAGTAGACTACGGCCTCACCCCGATGTCCTTGGCATACGAGAAGTGGCGCAAACCTATAATAATAGACACTAATGACCGCAGGGAGGTATGGCACTCGCGCACTTATGGGAATGGCGCGAGGAGGTGAAACGCCGGGGCGTAACTCAGCTGCCGCGAGAAATCACGGCACAGCGGATAAGAGCTCCGGCGGGATCTCATGGGGTCATCGAGGGTGTGATTGTCGCAACCCAGCGCTGGGCACGCCACAATTGTGGCGATAAGTCCCCTCTTTGAGGAGTGGCTAGAGAGGCGCCACGGCGTCCTCACCTTCCGCCTAACACAGGTCCTCACCGGACACGGGTGTTTCGGGAGGTTCCTGTTTCGGATTAGGCGGAAGGAAACGCCCGGGTGTTACCACTGTGTGGATCACCCGGAGGACATGGTGGAGCATACGGTGGAAGTCTGCCCGGCTTGGGCAGAGCACCGCAGTGTCCTCACGGAGGCGATCGGCGGCGGAAATCTCTCGCGTCCGGCCCTGGTCCAGGCCATGGTCCGGAGCGAGAGTGCATAGGAGGCAGTCACCTCCTGCGAAAAAGACATCGGCTCTGATGCGGAATTGATTTTGATATTATTTTAGGTAGGTAGGTATCTGCTTAATACGTTAGTTAAGGTAAAAAAAAATACCTACTAACCTCGCAGATTGGTATACAGACTGTGAAGGGTAGGAGGAATATGTAGACTGGAGCAGCAAGAGCAGCTATCCAAAATCCTATGAATATGAGGACTAAAAGCCAACATAACGAAAAACAGATTCCGAACATTTTTAATGAAAACCCACAGACCTCGTGAAAGCTCAGAAAGAACAACAGTAGGATTAATCAAATATCTTGACTTCACGCACGAGGTTCATGACATGTGGACTGGACCAGGGGGGGCACACTTAACACTGTCATCAATTTCCATAGGCGGCAGCGACATCTGAAGTTTGGTGGGTGAATTATACTAGGCAGCCATCTTGTCTTTCTTGTCAAATGTCATACAAATGTCAATGTCATTGCACAGTACTTTTTTTGATATCCGCCATTGTCAACTCCGGCTTTCCCGACGTTGATGCGCTTCTCGATTTTAACTCCGATAATTCTGTTAAAATTGTTAATTGTTACCGTTATTAATTTGTTGTGTTTTGTTTTTATTTCATATTATTGTTATTACTTTGTTTTTCGTTGGTCATTTTTGTTATTTTGTTAATATGAGTGAACTCCGAAGAAAATATTGTATTTTTGGCTGTGATGCTTTAGGTAAGTGTTTATTACCGTACTGTACTGTATTACCTTTAATATAAGCAAGAAAAAGTTTTATGTTATTCCATAATTTCATTTTATTTATAAAGAGTCTGTTATTCACGTTCCATTTTCAGTTACATACGGTGTACCCCTTCACCGGTTCCCAAACCCTGACGACCGCCCTGATTTGTTTGCTGCTTGGATAGCGGCTGTCGGCAGCAAGGTTAGAGAAAGTAACCATACGAAGATTTACAAGAACAAACGATTATGTGATCACCATTTTGATCCCACATTCAAGACAACTGGAGGTCATCTAACTTGTTCAGCAATACCAACAGTTAATTTGAATCGTAAGTATAATTAAATTAGCTTAATGTTTGTCAGAAAACAACATTTATAACAATCCCAAATTGATTCAGATTATCAATCGATTGGTTGTGCTCATCAGATATGTAACAAAAGTTTTGTTATGTTACAGGTGTTCAACAAACAATCAGTACCTTTGTGGAGACAGACCATAGCTACTGTCAGCCTAGAAGACAATCTGGTCATGCCGGACCTCTGATTGATATCACCAACTTGGCTGGGTCATCGGTTCAAACTAAACACCTACCTGGTCCATCTAGATCTGGACCTTCATCTGCTGTTGATTCTACAGAATTCTCAGAGCCATCTGGATCTACCTGTTTCACATCAAGTGAAAAGTGTCCTGTTCGCATACCATTGATGAAATTTGATGCAGGTACTTTGCTTTTTTTAAATAATTATTATTACATATGTGAACTGGTCTGACTGTTTGTTATATATTCACACAGCACTACCTAACTGGTTTAATTGATCTTTTGCATACATAATCTCTTTTCCCAGCTGTGGGATGTTTTAGGCTGTTGATCCATTTAACATGATGTGTACTGTTAAGTTTATTCAAACTCAATCAATCTGCCTTGATTTTTCCCAATTATGTTGGGGTTGGCTTCCAGTCTAACCAGATGCAGCTGAATATCAGTATTTTGCATAGATCGACTGCCTATCTGACCTCCACAACTTTACTGGGTAACACGTTACCCCTGGGTAAGTCTGGTTGTCAGACTTTGGGCTTCTGATTATCCATAACAACTGTCAAATGCCTATGAATGATAATGATGAAATATAGATATGGTCATCTACGGACTGACCACGGCAAGCGTAGCATAACCTTTGATTGATTGACCTGTGTGGCTGTTTCTTACCCATGACCCCCTTGAGCTCGAGTTGAGGTTAATTATAATATGCACATTTGAAATATGTATAAAATGGGGGGCAGGTGGGCAGGCCTAGCATGCTCACAAACAGCACAAGATAGAGAAGTTTGTAAGGCAAATAGGGACGCCTTTGTTCATCACGCCTTGTTTCCCCGAAAGGTTAGGCAGAGGTGGACATACACATGGCTACAAAAAAATTACAAACTTTTTATTTATAGATTAACTTACCATCCATTACACATATATCATAGAATTTAGCAAATCTTTAGTATGTATGTTTTTAATTTTTAATTTTAATCTTTCAGGTAAAACTTTCGAGTATCTGCAGAAAAAGGCTGAAACGCAGTGCACCAGAAAAGCAAGACAAATGCAAAATGAAGTAAGGAGATTGCGGCAGAAACTTAAAACATTCAAGTTGCGTTTTAAGCAAATTAAAAAACAAAGTGCTAACAGGGATTTTGAAAGGTTATCTCGTAACATGTCTGAGTCAGCTAAATTGTTTACTCGAATGCAATGCATAGAAGGACGGAAGAAAAAGAAGGGGCATAGATTTACCCAGGAAGAAAAGATTTTATCGCTTTCAATTTTTAAGAAAAGCCCAAAAGCCTACAATTTAATGTGCAAACATTTTACGCTACCATCTAAAAAAGTCCTGAAGTCATTGCTTGCTCAAGTAAAATTGTCTCCAGGCATAAATGAAATTGTTTACAAAGAATTAAAGTCCACAGTGTCGAAAATGTTGCAGCAAGATCGTCTGTGTACTTTGATATTTAATGAAATGTCCATATCTCCCCAAATCCATTACAATGTACACACAGATGATCTTGTAGGTTTTGAGAATTATGGGAATTGTAAGACGCGAAATTTTGCCAATCATGTTTTGGTGTTCATGGTCAAAGGGGTAAGGAAAAATTACAAACAACCAGTAGCTTACTACTTTACGCAAACACTAAAATCATCAAAACTTAGAGAAATTTTAGTAGACGTTATAGCTAATGTACAAGCTACTGGTCTAAAGATAATCGCAACTGTATGTGACCAAAGCTCGGCAAATGTAAGCACTATAAATAGTTTAATCTCTGAAGCCAAAACTGCATATTTTCAAGCAGGAAAAGAATGGCGAAAAGACATAATTAATGTTAACAATCAGGATATAATCCCGCTGTTTGATGTTCCCCACTTGTTAAAAGGAATTAGAAATAATTTAATAAATAAAGAAATGCATTATATGCACGAAAATGTTTTAAAAATAGTAAAGTGGGAATACTTTCAGCGGGTTTTTGAAGCCGATAGGTCGCATGGAGAGTTGCGTATTCTGTTTAACATGACCAATGAACACGTAGATCCCGCCAAAATTAAAAAAATGAGAGTCAAAATTGCGGCTCAAGTATTAAGTCACAGTATGGCAGTTGCTACTGATAATATAATTGCAAGAGGAGATTGTCCCTCAGAATGTCGGGATCTAATACCATTTACATTATTAATCGACAAATTATTTGACTCGTTTAACGCGTCATCTTTTACGCCGCCAAATGGTAAAATATACAGAGCTGCTGTAAAGCGAAATTCTCCTCATCATTTACTATGGCAGGATGCGTTAAAAATGTTAAAAACCGCCAAATTTATGGTGAAAAAAAGTGATGAGATAATCGAAAAGTCTGTACCAACTTTAAATAATTTCATTCGAACAATCGAAGGTTTTAAATCGATTTGGCAATTATTATCAAAAAAATATTCCTTTGACGCAATGTTGACACGCAATTTTAATCAAGACCCTCTCGAAAATTTCTTTGGAAGTGTTCGAAGTTTGGGTGCTCGAAATGTTATGCCCAACTGTGTGGGATTTGAGGGAGCATTTAAAACTTTATTGTTAAATAATTTTAGCACAAACCATTCCGTAGGCTCCAATTGTGAAGAAGATTCTAATGAATGTCTGCAATCCCTCTCTTTTTTCCTTAAAAATAAGGCTAAAAGTAATGCTCCCTTGCAATCCCAAAGTATTGTAATTGATCAGCCTCTGAATGTTATGCAAAATACAAGAAATATTTCTGATTCAGGGGCTGATCAAAGAACTTATGTCTGCGGGTGGGCCTTGACAAAGTGTCTACAAAAAGTCGTCAAAGGTTGTAAAAATTGTAAAAGCAAGCTACTAGGCAATTCAGACAATGAAATGTACAAATACATACGTGCCAAAGAATATTGCCAAAATAAGAAGTGGCTTTGCTATCCCTCCGACTGCCTAGTAGCTTGTTTTCAGGAAATACAAGAAACAACCGTAGCATTTTTGAATAGTGATTGCCACAAAAAAAACATCAAAGAAAGAATAAAAGCCTTCATTGAATTATTCACAGATTTTAGTTTTATAGATTGTGAAATCCACAAAGAAAAAATAAAACAATGTTTTGTTGACACATCTATAAATATAATTATATATAGTTGGTGCAGATCTATTAATAGAATAATAGAAGGTAAAATCACCTACGAAGGTGAGGATGTCACAAAAACAGCAGCTCAGTTGTATTATAATAAGTATAAAACAAATAAATATTAATTTATGTTTGATATGTAATAAAGGGACATTATTCTGAACTTCTTAAGTGTTTTCTTTTAGTTAGGTCAAAACCCTGATGTGACCCTAATACAGACTCGCTCTACAGATTGTCCTGATTTCTCAGTTTCTAAATAAGAGAAAAATACTAGGACAATTTGAGTGAGATGTCTGTTATTTGAATAAAATAATAAATCCTCATACGTAGGTATGCATACCTATACGTAGGTGTATATGAGCCTTAGTTCATCCACCAAACTCAAGGTGGCAGCACTTTCCATACATGCAAATTTTACCACAGAGTTGTTACTCTTTCTCTCTATACTTACTTTACTCTTTGGACTGGACTCAGCTAGTCAGCTACAGCCACAGACCATATAGTATTGCTACAGCTAATAAAAACTTAGCTGTCACTGTGCCATCTGTCGTAATCACTGACAAGTATCATATTTATGTCAATGGCAAGGACGGGCAAGGGGCTTAGATATAAAGCCATCATTTAGCTCGTTTATCGCTTTCCGTATGGCGAGATTGAGGTCAAGAGCAGGCAGTAATAAAAAAAAAAAAAAAAAACAAAAGTACATACCGTGGATTTAGTATGTACTGTGGCCAGCACATCAAGTTACCACAAACTGTCATCTTTCTCGTTTGATTTTGAACTTAATCACCAACGGACTTGTCTGTGAGCTGTGGTCAATTTTGGACCATTTGCTGGTGATTGTGCAGTCAATCTTGCTTCAGCCAGCCAATCTTCTTCTAACTGTCCACCAACTTACACTGACATTGCGAACTTCTTGAAGCTGGTGTCCTAGTTCAACCGTGTTCAGCTGTTGATTTCTCATAGATCTTGTCACATGAAAGCGGTTAACACGCTCTGATGTTTTGCGCCGACGCCGACGGCCCGAGCCTGGTCGTCGAATGTAGCCACTTGTCTCTTGGAATCACTGGTAAACACGTCGAACGGATTAGCGACTCTTCAACTTCACTTTGATTTTGTCCTACTTCAAGCAAGGCAATAATTGAGCGGCTTCTGCGGGTGTGGTATACATATTTTTCCAGTAAATTCCAATCATTCCAGTAAAGGTGTTATCACGTTGACCTTCGTTATACAACATAATACATAAGTCATATTATTGATCAAAAAAACTGACCTTTCCTATACGCGGGTAAATTCCCCGAATTTCGGGGAATTTTGTTTATGGTCGTTTTTGTAAGTTTTAAGGTCAATGATTTTAATTTGAGACTTTAAATAGCTAAACTTATATGCTTTCATTTTGCCAAATGATTTTTAATCAATGTGTATAGAGCAATACACTTTCGTGCAATAGGTACCCTTTTTGTGTATTTTCGGCTGATCGGTTCATCATAAAAACGTAACTTAGTTTCTTTCCTACGAAATGTATGGGAAAAGTTTTTTTGCGATTTCTTATTTTTTTAGTGCTCAAACGACAAATCGATCCAGTTTCTTATAAGGATCAAAAAACTCTACCGAACCATCAGTTGGTTCGGTAGAGTTTTTTGATTGGCATAAAAAAAAGTTTTTGAGAAAACCCATTTTCTTTACTGAATTTCATACAAACTGCGTAAGTAGGTACTGCTAATAGGACTCGCGGCATTCTTCCGACAGGACGCAAACCCGTTCTTCCGGCAGGACTTGTCATCTGGTGATCTATCATTAAAACTCTTAACTCTATCGAAAAATTTTAATGTAAGTATTACCTACCAACTCTATCCCTGTTATCAAAATTGCAAACAATGTGACGTCATATCAGAGGATCACACAAATATGACTACGTGTGACAAGGAAAATCATGATAATTTAGGTTGGGATGGCCCCTGACCGTAGGTACAGACGCCAGCAGGTCAAGCTACCCGAAACTGTAAAATTTTCGCAATCAACCTTGAACCTTATGCTGCAGTGATAAAGTTGAAAATCTATTAAAGAAATTTGACAGATTGTAGTAGCTTGATGTGCTGGCGTCTGTACCTACAATAAAACAGTTTTATAGAAACAAATGTGTAGACCAGGTACATTTTTATTTAATAAAATATAATGTGTGCAGATAATATTATATTGCTTAACAATGTTATTATTCTAATATTACTTACATAATAATAACAATATTATACTTAGGTAATATTTGTAATCTCGAGTTATTACCATTGTACAGAATCCGACGGTTGATATGTATAGGTAGGTGGTTTTAGATTGAAACATCCAGTCAGCACTTTTATAATACCTACTTAAACACTTAGCAATCTCCTTCATAATAGGGTAAATCGTTTAATGGACATGTTTAAGTTAATTAATAATGATGGCACTTAATTAATATAAAAAAAAGAAAATGGCGTTGATTCTGTTGTGTTCACAAAACAACTTAAGTCGTATATAATACCTACTTACTGCTATCATATAAGTAGGTAAGAGCCAGGAATAGATAGACTGAAGCAACTAAGTAGTACATATTACAAGTCGAGACGTAATTTAACATAAGAACATGTCGCTAACAAGAGAATCATCACCATTATTAGTTAAACTGTTAATTTGACTAGAATAGTGCTTTTAAAATAATCTAATTAAATCCTCTTCCCTCCACCATCCCTTGAGCACAGTATCTCGGGAATTGTACTACTGACAGCAAGAAGTCCGTGAGACCCTGCAATAAAAAACAACAACCGTAAGAGGAAACTGAATTTGGATATTCATTAGGTATATTTTCAAAGACGTGACATCTACCAACCCCGCACTGGGCCTGTGTCCCAGCAGTGGGAACGTTATAGGCTGATTATGCTAGATTTTCTAACATAATACAGAGCTCAGCAACGACACGGTTCTAGAATTGAGAAAAGACTGAGTCAGCCTTTTCTCAATTCCAAAACCGTGTCGATATAGGGGAGTTTTATGACTTTGACACTTTCCTATGGTGGTCAGCTACCAGCTACCAATCTAGGCTGGTATTTATACAGAACCTAACTCAAGACGGCGTTACGTTAACTTATTTCCACCAATCAAATGGTTTTAAACTAGTTTTTTAAGTAGGTAATTCTAATCTTGACCAGCCGGATTATTGGAGTACTTATTCCCGTTTGAGCACCTATGCATTGAGCACCAAATGTATTCTCAAATGGGAATACCTTTGGTGCTCAAACGGGAAGACTCCGGATTATTCTGTAAAAATATCACCGTGAAAAGGCGAAGTGAGCTGAATAGATCGGCTGGCTAGTCGTGACTTCGTGAGTGTCTGACAGAAATAGAAACACGTCTTCGTCACGACTCCGCGAGTAACTTAGAACCTACTCGGGGGCGCTGGAATACCGTGTGGTCTTAGTCAGTAAGGCCCTTCGTCTACGACACTACTCAAAAGTAACCAATAACAAACTCAAAAGTAGTAGTATCCCAATGGCGATGGCATGGGCGGTCCATACACAACGCAATTACCCAACCAATCACGTATCGTATCATAATCGTGTATTTTTTGTCTTTTTTTATAATGTGCTTTTGTTTGTACAGAATAAACATTTTTTTTTTCTTAGGTTTTGCATGGTAATGTGAGTTAAACCGCGTGAGTTAAAGCGTAACATTTCATTTCATTTGCGTCACGACACTTTTTTTACGGAACAAAAGTGTCGGCAATCTTTCGGTTTAACTCTCATTCGTTAAGGCCTATGTTCACCAACATTCAAACCACCGGTTAGGTATTTAAACAGTTGGTTGGTTCATAAACCAACTGTTTAAATACCTAACCGGTGGTTTGAACGTTGGTGAACACAGGCCTTAACGAATGAGAGTGAAATTTTGAGTAAACAACTGATTAAATATCTAAACAGTTGATTTAAATGTTGGTGAACACAGGCCTTAGGCCTGTGTTCACCAACATTCAAACCTCCGGTTAGGTATTTAAACAGTTGGTTTATGTCAAATTTCCTACGAAATTTTGAGTAAACAACTGATTAAATATCTAAACAGTTGATTTAAATGTTGGTGAACACAGGCCTTAGTGTACAAAAGCGAAAGGAACGCCCGGTTAACCCAACCGGGTGTCCCACCGTGGAACCGAACGTTCCTAGAAAGAAAAAAATTATTGGTGTCGTGGGACTCCTTCGAGGCTTCGACACCAATTATTGTTTCTCTTTTTTTCAATCATTAACGTGTTAGGAACTCATCACTTGCGCGTCTAGCGACCCGAGCGACGTGCAAGTCGCTACTGGTTTCGATTAAATTCTGGAAGCTGTCTTGAACATACAATTTGATTTTTTTTTTAACAAATGTTAGCGAAGTGTGGGTGCCTACGGCTCAACGTTACCAATGAATTAATAACAAATTACTAACTCATTCCGTCGGTCTTGAAAAGCTTCCGGCCGACGGGCCTAAGAGTCTGACACACCCCTCCGCCCGACTCAGGGCGGAGGACATCCATGAGGATTTCCACACGCAAAATAATAGGTAAAGTGCTATTTTCATTTTTATATATTTTTTAAATTAGCTTGTAATTTGGTAAAACCCCTAAAACCTTAAAAACATGAAATACTCACCGATAACGCTTCTATACAGACTGTGAAGGGAAGGACAATTATGTAGATACCAGCAGCAATACCAGCTAGCCAAAGTGATATAAATACGAGGATTAAAAGCCAAATGATCGAAAAGATGATGTTGCCCATTTTCTGAAAAAGAAAAAAAATAATATTTTAGAGCCGTAAGAAGTTACAAAATTCCGATCGATACTGTAAAAAAAAAAAGTTTTTTTAAGTTTGTTAGGTGCGCACGGCTAAAAATCGAGCAATAAATTTCCAGTGTAAGCTGATCTCTCATTGTACGGAAATCCTATACAATGCGAGATCAGCCTAAACTGGAAATATATAGCTTGATTTGTAGCTGTGTGTACTGTCGCCAGCACATCAGGTTACACGAAACTGTCAAAATTCTCCAAACGATTTTAAACTTTAAAATGTTGATAGTTAAGTTCAAAATCGAATGAGAAAATCTGACAGTTTGTGGTAACTTGATATGCGATGTACAGTGGCCAGCACATCAGGGCCTCAAGTCTGCTATTACAATAGTGTCAGAATGGTCTCGCCATTGTGAGTATTTGACAGTGTTTGTATGGCAAATCTGTCAAAAACTCACAATGAAGAGATCATTCTGACACTATTGTAATAGCAGACTTGAGGCCCAGGTTATACGAAACTGTCAAATTTCCACAAACGATTTTAAATCTAAAGAGGGCGTACAACGGTCCACTAGCGCCACTCCTTTAAAAAATATTATCTCGAGGCTGAGGAGTTATGAAAAACGGCTGAATAAGGAACCTTGGTAAGTGTGTCTAGAATTTTTATAAAGTTTCATATTGAGACACGAAGCAACAAAATACGATCTAGAGGAATTTGGCTTTCTTTAGATCGATTATGTTCAAAATCGAATGAGAAAATTTGAGACTTTGTGGTAACTAGATGTGCTGGCGACTACGATAAACGTGGAGAGTGGTAATATCTATTTATCTAGGTACACACGGCTACACATCAAGCTATACAATTCCAGTATAAGCTGATTTCGCATTGTATAGGATTTCCGTTTAATGAGAGTGTCTACGCATCATCAACATGAGCGAGCCCACCACTACTGGACGAGAGAGGAGAGGAGTGCGGGGTTTGATTCAGAATTCCTCCACGCGCGGCGCGGTCGTAGCATTAATCTATATCGCCCGGCATACACGCACATAATTATAAAAGCGCTAATTTGTGAAACCCAAAATTATTAATATACGCCTAATTAAAAACTATCGAAGAAGATTTTCATTTATCTCCAAACATTTGGACCTTCATCGCCGGATGCAGCAGAAGAAATCGATGCGACCAGCATTAATCGGACGCACGAAGCCATCAGCGAAGTCATCCACGGTACCAGCATAAAACGGTCAGGTCAATCATTATTCTTTATCCTTATCCTTTATCTATATTCAGTGCTTTATTTGTGTTAATATTGTGTCAAATCCTAGTGTTTTATTCCCGTTATATAGTTAAAACCGCGTAAAGATTTTTGTTTTGCCACTACCCTCAGTTTCGTTTAATAATTTAAATCTTTACAAATAAGTATTTTCCATTGTCTTCCACAAACTTCGAAATGACTAAAACTCCGTCAAAAGAGGGTCGTGGTAGTGGTGAGGATATGTTTAGAGATTTAAATAAAAGAAGAGGTGTCGTTCGCGGTAAATTTCGACTATTCATGAAGTATGTAGACTCTGTAGAAATAATGCCTGTTACTGAAACCATTAAAACTGAATTACAAACGCGTTTACAAAAGGCAGATTTATTGTTAGATCAGTTTTCAGAAATTCAGGATGAAATAGACTTAAAAATTCCTGATAGTCAAATAGAAAAGGAATTATCTGAGAGGGAAACTTTTGAAACCCACTATTATGCGTATGTGACTAAAGCTAAGTGTATTATTAACGTAGATAACGCTCAAAATACTACTAAAGTTTCTAGTAAAGTTCAATTACCTACAATTTCACTTCCTTCCTTTGATGGCTCTTATGACCATTGGTTAGAGTACCGCGATACTTACCTATCTCTCATCCATAGTTCTAAAGAAATAGATAATGTGCAAAAATTCCATTATTTACGGTCTTCACTTACTGGCAATGCATTGTCGGTGATTAAGTCATTAGAATTCTCCTCTGACAATTACATTATAGCTTGGGAGTTAATGGAAAACAGATTCAATAATAACCGTTTACTGGTGCAAAACCATGTAAAGGCTTTGTTTTCTATTACGTCACTTAATAAGGAATCATCTAATCAAATTCGTAGACTTATAGATACTGTTCTCAAAAATCTACGTTCCCTCAAAAACCTCGGTGAACCGACTGAGTCTTGGGACACTTTGATTATTTATTTAATTACATCTAAACTTGATTCAGTTACCGAAAGAGAATGGGAGACTCATAAAAGTTCAATTATAAATAGTCATAACCAGTCAATTTCACGTTTATCTCTTGATTATTTGATTACTTTTCTTAAAAATAGGTCTGACGTGCTAGAGACTATTCATTTAGCACATGGTAAATCTACCACGGACAATAACGTAAAGAAACCATCAAATTCACAACAACCAAACAAATCACATAGTTACACATCGACACAAAATAAACAATCTAATAATAAAAAATCCAAACGTTGTCGTATTTGCACTATGTGTCAAGCTAACCATCCGCTTTATTCTTGCGATTCATTCTTAAAATTATCAATTAACGATAGAATTAAATTCATCAATGAAAAGAAGTTGTGTTGTAATTGTTTACGCGCTAGTCATTCGGTAGATGAGTGCTGGTTCGGCCCTTGTGGGCAATGCAATAAGAAACACAACAATTTAATTCACGATAAATGTGACGATAATGCGAGTGCATCCACATCGTCAGCTGATAGGCAGAATTCACAGGCATCGCCGCAGGATACAACTAGTGCTAACTCTTTAAACACTACCACATTACATTCTGCATCTCACACAACACATCAAAGTACTACTCATTCATTATTAGAGACGGTACTGCTATCTACTGCTTTAGTTGAGGTTGCAGATAAAAGCAATAATTTTCACACTACTCGCGCTTTATTAGATAACGGCAGTCAGCATTGCTTTATTTCAGAATCTTTATGCAAACGACTAAATCTTAATTTAATACAGTCCACTGTGCAAGTCTCCGGGGTAGGTAACTCGGTGACTAATTCCACACAATCATGCGAAATTAATTTGAGGTCTAAAACTACACAATATAGTACACGCTTTAAATGTTTAGTTTTAAATCAAATCACAGCTCAGTTGCCATCTTTAGGTACAAATTCATACATGAATATCCCTGAACATATACAGTTAGCAGATCCCAATTTTCATTCGCCATCAGGAATCGAATTATTAATTGGGGCAGATAAGTTCTGGGAACTTTTAAATGACGGACTAATTCGTCTAAGTAGCGGTCCATACCTTCAGAATACAAAGTTGGGATGGGTAATATCGGGTTCATTGTTGAATAATAAAACTTCACGCAACAATCGAGTTCAATGCAATTACTCACAGTCATTGGAAACTCAACTTAAAAAATTCTGGGAGTTAGAAGAAATAGTTCCGCAAAATAAATTAACTAAGGACGAGTCTTTATGTGAAAACCTGTTTATGCAAACTACTTACCGCGATAACACGGGTCGGTTTTTTGTGCGCATTCCATTAGCTGAGTCTAGTGACACACTGGGAGATACGTATAAACTCGCGCTAAATCGTTTTCACGCACTTGAACTTAAGCTAGATAAATCTACTCCTGAATATAAAAAATTATATTGCGATTTTATGAATGAATATTTAAGTTTAGGACACATGAGTCGAGTCAATCATTTTCCATCATCAAATTATTTTCTACCGCATCACGGTGTTTTAAGAGTTCATAGTAGTACTACCAAACTTAGGGTGGTTTTCGATGGAAGTGCAAAATCAACATCGGGCAAATCGATTAACGACATTCAGTATATTGGCCCTAGTTTACATAATGATGTTTTTTCAATATTGTTACGTTTTCGACAATTTAGATATGTTGCATGCGCTGACGTCGAAAAAATGTATCGACAAATTAACATTCAACCGGATCAAAGAAACTTCCAGTTAATTCTTTGGCGTGAAAATAAATCGGACAAACTCGGTGTGTACCAGCTTAATACGGTGACATACGGTACCGCGTCCGCTCCTTACCTAAGTATTCGATGCATCAAACAGCTGGCATCTGAGTGCGAGGATGACGTCATAAAGCAAGTTATAGACGAAGATCTGTTTGTGGATGACTTAATTACTGGTCATGATAATAAACAATGTTTATTAGACATTTGTACCAAAGTAAATGATGTTTTAAAATCTGGTTGCTTCCATTTACGTAAATGGTTGTTCAATTTGGAGACTTCCACAACAGATCAAACGAAGGAGTTAGCTTTAGGAGAAAATTGTTTAACTAAAACTCTCGGTCTTGGTTGGTTGAATTATTTAGATTTGTTATACTTTACTACAAAGATTGAACAAACCTCTACTCATGTGACTAAGCGCGTTATTTTGTCTGTGGTCTCACAGGTGTACGACCCATTAGGCTTGTTATCACCCTCAATTATTATAGCAAAAATACTTTTACAAAAACTATGGCTTTGTAAGTTAAGTTGGGACGATCCAGTACCTAACAATATTTTGTTTATGTGGAAAAACTTTATTGACACGCTTCAACACCTACAAAACATAAAAATTCCTCGTCATGTTAGACAAGTGAATACAAACCACACAGATTTACATATTTTCACGGATGCATCACAGGATGCATACGGTGCATGTGCATACATAAGCACATATAACGATAACTCACCAGTCACTGTTAGGTTACTTTGTGCTAAGAGCAAAGTCGCACCAATTAAGCCAGTTACAATACCGCGACTTGAACTGTGCGGAGCTTTAGTTGGTGCTAAGTTATATAAAAAAATAATTCAGTCATGGAGAATAACTTTTGATAATGTGTATTTTTGGTCTGACTCCACGACTGTCATAAATTGGATTAAAATTTCACCGAATTTGTTAAAACCATTCGTCCAGAACAGAGTAGTGCAAATCAATGAGTTGACTGGTGAACTACCGTGGTTACATGTTGCTGGTAAAAACAACCCGGCTGATCTTTTATCCCGCGGGCTCACGCTTGACGCGCTTCAAAATTCAGATATTTGGTGGCACGGGCCAGTATTTTTAACCGAAATTAACACTAATTTCAAACAAAATAATCACGATGAAATAATTAAATTACACGATTTACCAGAAATTAAATCAAATGTAAATTCTTTATTTACACAATCAACTTTTACTAGTATTTTTACCTTTGAACGTTTTTCAAATTTTAATCGCATGAGACGTGCAGCCGCTTACTTGTTACGATTCATTCATAATGCACGTATCAAGGTCAAACCAGAACGTAGCAGTGGTCCGCTTACGTCTGATGAATTAAGTAAATCAACTTTAGTTCTAGTACGCTTATCACAACAAACGTCATTTCCAGTCATTTTTAATGCATTAATAAAAACCTTGCCTGTTAAATCGATGAGAAATATATCTAGTCTTGATGTGTTCCTAGATTCTGATTGCATTATTAGAGTGGGAGGCAGATTAGTAAATTCACATACCTTCTCATATAGTAAAAAACATCCCATATTGTTGTGTTCCAAACATACTTTCACGCGACTTCTTTTCCAATTTGAACATAAACGTCTACTTCATGCTGGTCCACAATTGCTATTGGCTACTATTAGAGAAAGTTGGTGGCCACTCAAGGGTCGTGATTTAGCCAAGCAGACAGTGCATAAGTGCATTACATGTACTCGCCAGAAAGGGAAGGCAATATCAGTAAAAATGGGTAACTTGCCTTCTGAAAGATTGGAACCGGGGTATCCTTTCTTGCGCTGCGGTGTAGATTATGCAGGACCTATGTTCATATTAAATCGCAAAGGAAGGGGTTCAAAACTGGAAAAATGTTATGTTTGCCTATTCATATGCTTTACTACTCGTGCCATACATTTAGAATTGGTCACCAGTCTAAGTTCTGAGGCTTACTTATTGGCTTTAAAAAGGTTTTTATCTCGTCGCGGAAAACCCGCAAAAATATTTTCCGACAACGGAAAAACGTTTGTAGGCGCACTAAAAGAATTCTCTCAATTTTTAACAGCTAGTGAGAATGATATTATAAATTTTGCTGCAGGCGAAAATATTAAGTTTAGCTTTATTCCTCCCTACTCACCACATTTTGGAGGTTTGTGGGAGGCAGGGGTTAAATCCTTTAAACATCATCTCCGTCGTGTAGGAAACGTAAACCTCACTTATGAGGAATTTTCCACTTTATTGACACAAATAGAAGCCCTCCTAAACTCCAGGCCTATGTATCCCATGTCTTCAGACCCAAACGACCTACTCCCTCTTACACCAGCCCATTTCCTGATTGGCCGACCGCTCGTTGCGCCTACCTACGAAGACCTCACAGCTGCAAACACTTCACGCTTGGTCCGCTACGAGCGCATCGAACAGATGAAGCAGAACTTCTGGAAGCGGTGGTCGCAGGAGTACGTTTCGGAGCTGCAGACGAGGAGTAAATGGCAGTCCAACACCAACACAATAGCACCTAATACTTTAGTGCTCATTAAAGATGACAATCTGCCACCCTTGAAATGGCGTCTTGGACGAGTTATAAGCACTTCACCTGGCAAGGATGGACTGGCACGTGTAGCAGACATTAAGACAGCTAACGGAGTGATACGAAGATCATACCCCAGATTGTGTCCATTGCTAAATGAGGAAGAACACTAACTTCTTTCCGTTTCTACCTGCTTCTACTTCTTCTTCATTGGAGGCTGTTGCTCCAAGGCGGGGGGCATGTCTACGCATCATCAACATGAGCGAGCCCACCACTACTGGACGAGAGAGGAGAGGAGTGCGGGGTTTGATTCAGAATTCCTCCACGCGCGGCGCGGTCGTAGCATTAATCTATATCGCCCGGCATACACGCACATAATTATAAAAGCGCTAATTTGTGAAACCCAAAATTATTAATATACGCCTAATTAAAAACTATCGAAGAAGATTTTCATTTATCTCCAAACAGAGAGGTCAGCTTATTTTAGAAATGTATAGCTTGATGTGTAGCCGTGTGTACATGGGTTAGCCGTTAGAGATAGTTGTTGATGGCAGTGATACCACTCGTTTTTGCCTGCCAGGCTAACATGCGCAGCACTACATAATTTTGTCACTATTGTCGTAGCATCACGTTTCGGCACGATGGGTACATTATGTGACGACAAACTTTTCCTATAACAATCGTTATGCTAATCTCTATGACCTGATTAAAGTGGATTACGGATCAAGTGATAATTTAATGTTTTTTTTTTTTTAATTTATCATTTTTATAAAAGAATACAGGATTACATATTAAATAGCAACCAAAAACCACTAAGGTTTAAACTTAAGGTTATACAAAGGTAAGTTGATACCTATGGAAAATACCTTGAAATCAGGTTTTAAATTAATCTCACTGTTAGTGTGACTAATGAGTTTTTAATTTACATTTAATTACCGGTTAATCTAATAACAATAATAATAACAACAAGAGTAGGTGAAGTTGTGACAAGCTAACTATTGATGTCTATAGGCTCGCGCAGACTGGCGCGATATCGCTTGCGCGACAGGCAGCGCGACCCTTGTCGCGCCTGCGATATCGCGCTAGTCTGCGCGAGCCTTCAATAAGGAAGATAGGTACTCGCTCCTCGACGTGGACCGCATAAATTATGCCGACCGGCACAATTAACCTTAGTCACAATCGAACTGGCGTTTGTGTAACGTAAGTGTAATACGACCGTAATCGTCTAAATAAGCAGCAATAATGCCTTCCTGTGTTTTCAAAATGTGCGCAAATAATTCACAAACCAAAAATAAGTTCCACGGGATTGTTTTGCACTCGTAAGTACATCAGAACTTATTTTCTTTAAAATTCTCCTGAATAGTATTGCTTTCTAGGTCGCCATTTGTTTCTGAGTTGTTATGGGTACGTAACAGTGACAATTATTGTTATCTCGTCTCTGCTTACAGCCCGCGTCATATCTCTCTATTTCGGTTGTTGATGCATGATGCACGACATCGGGAAATGTGGTTGTGTGGGTGTGTTTACATGTAATTGTTTCTAGTAGAATAATGTTTACGTGACATTAGAGCGGTGCCGTGCCTTATCTTCCTTTTTCATACAATTGATGTATGAAAAAGGAAGATAAGTCTAGAGAATGGGGTTTAAGCATTGGCTTAAACCCCATTCTCTAGACTAGATGTCACCAGCTAGCAGACTCATCATCTGCCTAGCCTTTTCCCAACTATGATGGGGCCGGCTTCCAGTCTAACCGGCCCGGCTGCAGCTGAATACCAATATTTTACATGGGGCGACTGCCTATCTGACCTCCACAACCCAGTTACCTACAGCTTGGCCACAAAGAGTAGAAATTAAATGAGGGCGCTACTTTCTACGTAACTGTCACATTTTTGACGTAAAATGCTTAATGGCAACAATTTAGTATGGAAATTTTATAGTTCATTTTATTTAATTTCTACTCTTTATGGCCAAGCTGTACTGGTAAACAATACCACGTCATCAATCTGCCACACAATCATCTACTCTTCTAACAATATTTGTAAATATGTGAGCACCATGTATCTAACACATACATAATTAATTTATCCATCATTGCTTCATTTTTAATTGTTTTTACCTGTTGTGGTATAGTAATTTTATTCTGGGTACATCGTCATCACTTATACTTAATGATTAATTCATGTATACAAAGTATTGTAAAAGATTTTAAAAGAGTAATGGTGGAGTTTCTTGCCCATTCTTCTCCATGTGAAACTACCTTTTGGAAGGGGCAACTACAATCAATTTTATTTCCGTGTTGACGTTCAAAAGTGCCATTTGTGTGCCTATTTGAAATAAATGCTATGACTTTGACTTTGCTCTCATCTCAGTATCATTCCTACGAAGACGAACTGTATGGGAAAAGTTTTTTGCGATTTCTGACTTTTCTAGTACTCAAACCTCTGTTGGTCCCATGGATTTTTTTGTTCCTTGAAAAAAAACAGGAATGATTGGCATCAAAAAACTTTTTGTGAAAATTGCCCATTGAAAAATGACAAAATCAAAATGAATCAGAATAAAAAAATCTGTAAACGGTCGTAAGAGACTTCTTACGACCGTTTTCTTGTAGCGACCACGGTATGGTATGGTATGGTACCTGCCCTTTTTGATCCATCTCTAAATATAATGCAATACTGCTCATTCCCCATAGCAAATAGCATGATTATTTATACCCTATAGATTGACCAGACCTATAGGGAATATATATGTAAAATTTTAACAAAACCTATCCAGTAGTTTTTGCGTGATGCTGGAACATACATACATTCAGACAGACTAACACAAAAATTCTGAAAACTATATTAACGGCATCAGAATCGTTCCCAAACGTCGTGGCAATTACTTTTTTTCAAAAATATTCAATGTACAGTTTTGACTTTGCTACGATTTTATTATAATGTATATAGATACGTACTAGCTTTTGCCCGCGGCTCCGCCCGCGTGGATGTCGGTTATCGCGTAAAAAAGTAGGTAGCCTATGTCCTTTTCCATATCCCAGGCTATATCTCAGCCAAATTTCATGACGATCGGTTCAGCGGTTTAGCCGTGAAAACGTAACATACAGACAGACAGACAGAGTTACTTTCGCATTTATAATATTAAAGTATGGATTAGTATGGTTCGATATAAA
This sequence comes from Dryobota labecula, assembly GCA_947523025.1. Lineage (NCBI taxonomy): Eukaryota > Metazoa > Arthropoda > Insecta > Lepidoptera > Noctuidae > Dryobota > Dryobota labecula. The sequence continues at coordinate 15,427,645 of OX383293.1, read as the reverse complement.
TGTGAGCGCTATGTGGATCATTTGTTTTTTTTAATGTATTATTATTTGTTTTTGGCTATCCAATTATTATTAAAATATGAATGTTACCGTATAGTATAGTATGTTCTAAAAAGAGGGACACAAAATGTAAATGTAAACAAACTTACAAATTGATTGTGATTTGATTATTTTGTTACCCGAAATTTTTCATTTGACAATTAAGGTGAATTTTGTAACCTAAATTTTTTCGATAAGTTTTAAATAGGTAGGTGCGTACATATTTAAATTTGAGTTTTCAATTACAATTTAATAATATTATTCAAACAATACCTAATTTTTGGATAGTGGTTAGTGAGAATTTTAAAGAACTTCGATACAGAAAAATCGATACATACCTACATATTATGTACTTACAAATAAATCAAATTTTAAGTGTCTGTAATGTCAAAATAACAGCTTTTTACTAAATGCATAATGAAAGTGTATGCGGTATTTATGTATAACAAAAACACTTTTAAATATTTTGTCTGTCTGTGTTTGTAGCGGCTTATCTCCGAAACCGCTGGACCGATTGACGGGACTTTAGCAGATAGCTGATGTTAAAAGGAGTAACTAGAAAAAGCCACGCGGGCGTAGTCGCGGGCAGCAGCTAGTGTGTTAATAATTCCCTTTAGTGAGTGATTGCGTAAGAATTTAACCTGCCGGTCGATTCTGTTAAATCTCACCGTGAAAATGTAGGTGAAGTGAACTTGAAGTGAGCTCCCAATCCCTAGCATCAGAAGGAATGACAGCTCACTACAAACTCACTTCACCTTAGTTTTCACGGTGAGCTTTTTACAGAATAGATCGACTGTAGCGCTATTCTGTAAAAATCTCAACGTAAATTCGTAAGTGAAGTGAGTTCAAAGTGAGCTGTCAATCTCTAGACTCCCTAGCGTTAGGTAGAATGACAGTTCACTTCAAGCTCACTTCACCTATACTTTCACGGTGAGATTTTGACAGAATCGACCGACTGAATAGCGTTTGTTTACACTTTCATTAGATACTTTTGGAACAGACCGCATTTGTCGGTGGGTACCTTACTAAGGCGCGACACGAAGACACCGCGTGCCGCGCGACTAGCGGTCTCTTTGTGTCGCGTCGCGTGTCGCGCCTGTTTGTAGGAGCCGTTACATCCACAAATACGCATGACTGATCAGTTCCCATTAAAACATTATTATCTTACCTACAATCTTCATGATCGTCCTACATGATGTCACGAAAAATTATGTCAAGGAGCCAAGTAAAGGCTCGTACAGACTATACCCAAAGTCTCTAATTCAGATAATTTATGTAAACAAAGTAGTGTCAAGAAATGTCACTGTCAAAATGACAGGACAGTGGTGCAAAACATTTTATCATTAAATGTTTTTGTAAATAATCATCGATGAAATTAAAGTGAATTAATTATAAGAACTATGCAAACAAAATACCGTGTCGGAGACACGGTATATGATAGTCATAATCAGCCCTTTTAAGGCCAGTGATGCTAGACGTAGGCGTCCCAAAATCGATTTCCAGTCGAAACAGTTTACAGCCGTTTTCATCCAAAATGTGGCTAGATATGCTACTTACAATATGAATCTATTTATGAGAGTTATAATATTAGTGTTGTTGAAGATGTAAAAAATTTGAAAACATTGTTACCAGTATCATAAAATATTTTATACCAGAAAATCTCCTTTTATTAATAACTTTGTTTAAAACCGAAAATTTATAAAAATAATTACGGTATGATTATTTTTTAATTATTATTTCTTAAAATCAGTATTTAAAAGAAAATAAAACCTCTTTTTTCCCAACTTTGAGTGAATTACCATTACGAAGATATTTTTTTGATATGTTATCCCCTTTGTTTACATAAATTATCTAAATTTGAGACTTTGGGTATAGTGCGATATCGCGGGCGCGACGCGACATTAGTAGCACAATTTCTTTGTCGATTTTGATATCGCGCGAGTCTGTCTGTACGAGCCTTTAAGAAACAATAAAGTGATAACTAGGTGGTACTTAAGGTTTATTTTTAGCCTACCTAATTACGTAATAGTTACGACATTTACGATCTGACTTGGTACGAACACTTAAACAATAACACACCTTCATTTAGGCTCGCGCAGATTGGCGCGATATCGCGGGAGCGACAGGTATCGCGGACGCGACAAGGGCTTCCGCCTTTAAGGTCTCTGCACACAGCGGGCGCGGCGCGGCGGGACGGGACGCCGACGCGACGCTGAGCAGTTGTAATGTACTAGATATTACGGACGACGCCACACAGAGCGTCGCGTCGCGTCACGTCGAGCCGGACGGCTCTGTGTGGCGTCGTCCGTAATATCTAGTACATTACAACTACTCAGCGTCGCGTCGGCGTCCCGTCCCGCCGCGCCGCGCCCGCTGTGTGCAGAGACCTTAAATCGGTAAAACGGTAACCCCCCGTTCTAAAGCCGCCAATTATGAACAGCGGGCCGCGCGGCAGCCGTGTCACCGTGTAGGCTTGAGGTCGGTCATTGTATCGTTTTGAACGTGCAGTACCTACGCTACTGCAGTCTACCTGCAGGTTTAGCATGACGCTTTCTAATTCTACGAAGAATACACACAGCTCTTACTATACAAAGTGACATTTCGTTTCTCCATTTTTAACATCGCACCGTAGTCGAAGTGGGGGATTACTGTCCCATCCAATTCCCAGTGCGAGTGCGGTTTTTCTGATCAGACCATGTCCCACTTGCTGGAGTGTCCTAAGTGCCCGTTCACTTCCACTAAAGAAGACCGTCACTGAGGCCGCAATTAACTTGGCCACCTATTGGGCTCAAACAATATAATAACTCAGTACCATCGACACGAAAAGCACCATATTAATTGTGATATCACAACTCAATGGTAGCGTCTAAAGAGTCTCGCTCTAGCCCTCTTGGGCAGGCTATACGTTCCCTTTGAGTTGTTGTGTACTTACTTCCTGATAATTCAATGGTTTTACTCTAAACCTAAACAACAAGTGATTCTACTGAACACCACAGTAATCCTTCTACAATCTGCCATCTTTTTCAATTTTAATAAAAAATAATATTTAAAAATTATATACCTACATAAGTAATAAAATAAATAATAATAGATAGGTACTTATACATATAATATATTTATTTCAATTTAATTTAATTTTGTAATTTTTTTCAGTTTTTAACAGTCAGCAGAGCCTAGTGCTAGTACATACCAATGTAATAGCAATTCACATTGCATAAGTGTAGCCTACACTACATAGTGCGCACGCCGCGCTGGGTCCATTACAGTTAGGGAGCCATTTCAAAGGTGGCTTTTAGTTCCTAAACTGTAGCCTACGTAAACATTAGTAAGTACTTAGACATTTTTGAAGACGGCTTTTACATTGTTTTAATGTTAATTTTAGCTGATTTACACTTCACATAGTGAGATAAAGAGAGATAAGGCTGTAGTCGGGCTGCCCGACTGTGCAAAAATATACGTCGCTGTCTGAAGGCGTTTTTTGCATTAAGTTTAATATTATAAAGTTATTATTTTTTTTTTTAAACGTTGCCACACACTAGGAATTTCTCCAGTATTGTGGGTGCGTTTACAAACATTTAAACCCACATACACAAACAACCAGACGATTACTTATACGGAAATCCTATACAATGCGAGATCAGCTTATACCGAAAATGTATAGCTTGATGTGTAGCCGTGTGACCGACAGACAATTCGAGAAATCAAGTTTCATATCAATCAAATAAACCGTGACGTCATATCAGGTGAATTCCAAATAACAAACAAACTTTCCTCTCGCTATCTGCACGCAGCGTAATCTAAAAAACAAGCGAAAACCTCTTAGAACAGCGTCAAGGTCCGCCCACTTAGAAGTACTAAGTACTCACAATGCCATACATTTTGACAATTCCAATAACTATATTGCGTTAATTACCGTTTGAATTTTTCAAATATACCTTAAAAATCCTTCCGACTGTGATTGAATCAAAATGAAACTATGTTCGGAGAAAGTTGTCCACCAACGTATCAACACATCACCCACGAAATACGAGACAGGGTCAACGAAACCATAAAACGATCGTAGTTTGTTTCGAGTTTCCAAAAACAAGACGGCTCTGCCATGGTTACTCATTCATTCAATCGTACGCACGGCTTCAGCTACTTATATTATCAAGCTATACATTTCTAGTGTATGCTGATCTCGCATTGTATAGGATTTCGGTACAATGAACGGTCAGCTTATACTGGAAATATATAGCTTGATATATAGCCGTGTGTACCTACGACGTATTCGGCGGTGTTCGTTCTTGTAGGGCCTTGTAGGTAAATTTCGAACATTCACCTTATTTTTAAGGTTCTGTACCCACAGGGTGCCAAACGGGACTATTATCAAGTCTCCGCTGTCCCACAGTGGAACGAATGTATGGGAGCGGTTGGACGTAGACATGTCCGAAAAAAAAGAGTAAAATTATGCCAAACTAATGATGCCATCTTATTCGATTACTTAATGCCTTCATAACTTGTGGTGATGAATTTCTTCATAACTCCCATATTTCGGGAGTAATTTGAGAAAATGTGAAATTTTACTATGAAAATGAGTGTATCGAGCTCTCTCCCTCCTGATTCCGGGCTTGTTTCAAGTAGCGGTCTCTAATATCATAATGCTAATACTAAGAGCTATATTTAATACTAAGACACATAGTGCGCCAAATGTGCACTTTCTGGGATAAAGAGTGATGTTTATTTTATAACACAATTTTTTTATTTTTTGTTTATTTTGTTGATTAAAACCGTTTTTCTAAAGGTTTACCTTATTACAATAACATTTCTGAGCAGCCAATTAGAGAAGATATAAGCTAATTAGGATATATAATTAGGGACTTAAGGTTTACATATAAAACTGATGCACTAATGATTACTGATAAGAACATTGCTATTATTTAATTACTAAATGGCTCTTAATACACTAATTTAGCATGCATCATTTACTAATTATCACAATAACTAATTACCTTGCAATATTTAACAAAGGATACCTGGGATACCTGGATTTTATATAAATAGGTCACTATTAGTAACTTTAAAATCAGTGTTGATTTACACCTCGTTGTATCCAAGCTAATCTCGCAATGTATTTTCCAAATTTTAATACAAATCTTGATATTCACGTTGCTTTATGCGCACGCGCACATAAAGATTTACGCGACTTTAACTATTTGTTCAGTGTTTTAAAAGATAACAGTTGTGTTCAGTTATGTGAAAGTGCTGAAACAAGTTTAAAAGACTGGTGTCGTCGATTTTGCTACCGCATTTATGCAAAATGGACACAGTCTGGAAGAAGCACAGATAAGTTTCGGAAGAAACATGAGATTTGGCTACAGGCTGCAATTCAATGGCCGGAATTACAGAATGAAAATATGGAACCTTCTACAGAAAATATAAGTGACGTCATCGAGCCCATAATTTCTCCTGCTAAATCTGATGCTTCAACTTGTACACATCCTAGTCCTCGTAAATCTTTTGAGGACCTTAGTAACCGGCAAAAAAGAAGACGCACTGAAGATAGTCTTTCATGCAGCAGTAGCAGCGCTGAAATTATGTTTTCGGCCGAAAGGGCGCTTCAAAAGGCAGGACAAAGCGATACAGCTTATGTTATGAAATACTTGACGGAGAATCCAGAAGAGGCCTCAAAAATCAAAGCCTTCATTGAAGGTAAATCAATTCAGGTACGGGAAATATCCCCTTTGAAGGCATTGGCTCTTTATGTATCGATGAACTTATCGAAATGGCGCTATAACACTCTTCGGGATTTCAACACTCAAGAAGGAGCTCTTCAATACCCGAGTTACTACATGTTGGTTAAAGAAAAAATTAAGTGCTATCCGGCCAAAGAAGATCTCACAGTTACAGAGAGCTCTGCAAAAATCAAATTACAAGCCTTGATGGATTTAACCTCAAGAAGACTTATTAGGTCGTTAGAAACCCCTGTTGATCCCAATCAACAGCTCGTATTGACCAGCAAATGGGGTTTTGACGGATCATCTAGCCAAAGCATTTATCATCAAAGGACGAGTGAAGATGAGCAAATCGATCTTGCTAGTAATTTTATGATTAGTCTTGTACCACTGCGGCTCGTCTCAAAAGGTGTAACAATTTGGGAAAACGAGCGACCATCTTCCACTTCATTTTGCCGGCCAATATTGTTTAAGTTTATAAAGGAAACCAAAGAAAATGTGCAGAGAGAGATGGCTGAAATCGAAGCAGAGATTGAAGCCTTAACTCCATCCACCATCACTGATGGAATTAGTGTCAAACACCAACTGCTGTTGACAATGATTGATGGTAAAATTCATTCCATTATATCCAATACAGCAGCTTCAGTGTGTGACATATGCAAGGCTTGTCCTAAAGAAATGAATAATTTAGAGTTAATCAAAGATAAACACGCAAACGAGGACATGTATAAATATAGCTTAAGCACCCTTCACGCTTGGATTCGCTCAATGGAATGCTTATTACACATTTCCTACAAATTAGACATAAAATCATGGCAAGTAAGGGGTGATATAGCAAAAAGGCAAGTTGATGACAGGAAGAAAAGAGTTCAAGAGGCTGTAAGAAGAGAAACGAGCTTACTTCTCGATGTTGTGAAACAAGGCAGTGGATCCACCAACAATGGCAACTCGGCAAGGAGATTTTTTGAAAACTACACTAAATCTGCTGAACTGACCGGAATAGATGCTATGCTTTTAAGAAAAATCTGTGTGATCTTGCAGTGTATTTCATCAGGAGAGAAGATCAACGTAACTAAATTCCGAGAGTTCTGCTTTGATACTGCTAAGCTTTACGTGGAGTTATACCCATGGTATTATATGCCTTCTTCACTTCATAAAATTTTAATGCATGGGCCAGACATAGTTCAGAACATGTCAATTGTGCCCATTGGTTTTCTATCCGAAGAGGCATCTGAGGCTAGAAATAAAGATTTTAGAAAATATAGAGAGGGGCATTCTCGAAAGCATATCAGTATCTCATGCAATGAAGATATTATGCACAATCTTTTACTGTCTTCTGATCCACTTGTTACAAGTATCCGTCCAAAAGGAAATAAGTTTGTAAAAAAATCTTCTTTTAAGGAATTTTATGAGCTTACGGATTCTGAGAAAAGTGATATCGAATTTGTTAACATAAATGATTTAGCGGACATCGAATCTGAATTTGAATTAATTGATGATGATGATGATGACGAAGATAATTAAATGATGTTATTGTTTTAAAATGTGTAACTTAGTAAATTAGAGCTTACATCTTAATTATTTATTGTACTTTTAATGAAACTAGGTAATTTATTATCAACTTACTTAAAAGTCATACTCTCATCAGTTCTTGTGAATATTTTTGTTAATATATATTTCTGTATATATATAATATATTTATAGACCTCTTAATAAGTCTGTCTGCGGTTTAAAGTAAATACAAATGGGGAAAAAACGTTTTTTTTTTTAAATTTTCATTTCCTTTTATCCCAGAAAGTGCACATTTGGCGCACTATGTGTCTTAGTATTAAATATAGCTCTTAGTAATAGCATTACGATATTAGAGACCGCTACTTGAAACAAGCCCGGAATCAGGAGGGAGAGAGCTCGATACACTCATTTTCATAGTAAAATTTCACATTTTCTCAAATTACTCCCGAAATATGGGAGTTATGAAGAAATTCATCACCACAATTTATGAAGGCATTAAGTAATCGAATAAGATGGCATCATTAGTTTGTCATAATTTTACTCTTATTTTTCGGACATGTCTACGTCCAACCGCTCCCATACATTCGTTCCACTGTGTGTCCGTCCGTCTGTCACAGGGCTGACGACTCTTTTGAACCGTAATAGGTGACTTTGACTTTACTAGGTTGACTTTTTCAGAGAGTGTGAACTGCTATGGCCGGTATAACAACAAATAATAAAAATAAAAAAGTTAAAAATTAAAGGTCCCTATACAAAACACGTGTTTTATTCGGTGTTTTTTGTTCGATAGTGTTAAATATTGTAGGGTGCTACGGAACCCTTCGTGTGTGAGTCGTCTCGCACTTGGCCGCTTTTTACTTATCTATTATCAGCAGTTTGATGACAGAAATAATAATATTCCTGAGATAGCGATCGTAAATTTTAAATTTCTTGGAATGCCGATAACATTTTTTAGCGTTACCGGTAAAATGGGGCTATTTGGCGTTTAGGGCGATATTTGGAATGAATTAGTTTAATAATTAAGACTAAGGTTTAAGATTTGAGTAGATATATTTCCTACAACGGGAACAATAGGAATTTAAATTCTCGGTAACACAGTGAACATTTAATTGTGTTCACTCTATATTTATTTTTTGTTCGAGATATCATATCGCCACCCGTGAAATAGTTCCGGTGGCCATTTGTGGTCTTCTTCATCAGTTCCACTTCATCAAATGATACTTTCTGAATGCAAATGCTTGAGTTGTTGATGAAAATAGCTATATGTTTGCCTATAAAATCTGAGGAGTTCCCTCAATTCCTCATGGATACCACCATCAAAACTGGATTTTGAACAAATTGGACCTATCTGGAACTATATCCTTTCAAATAAAAAAAGAATTTTCCAAATCGGTTCATAATCGACGGAGTCCTGAGGTAATAAACTTAAATAAAAATAAAAAAAATGCATACGAATTGAGAACCACCTCCTTTTTGTAAAGACGGTTAATAATGGTACTATCGAACTAATCTGAAGATGAAGCCGGAAGATATGCACCGGAACTCCGTAATTAAATAATGTATCCTAGCCGTGTTTGGCCTTATTAGAATTGTCTCAATTTGTGAGATCTATGCACTCGGGCTATAAATAAATGGTTAACTTTGTTTGGGTAGTTTTTGAGTTAGCTTCGTTAATACGTATTTCCACTCCGTATAACTTGTGTCACTGTTGTTACTTTGTGCGGTGTAGCAAGTAGTGGTAATCGAATTGTTGTTGTGGGGTATATAATAATAAGTGAAATATAAAAACCTTTTTAACAAAAAAACAACCCACTTACAAAAAAAAAAAAAATGTGAAAAATAACTTTAATTTCGGAAGTCGGTGGCAAAAAACGAAAATAAAGAACCAAGGTCACTGACATCCGAAATGAAAGTTATTTTTCACTATTTAGTGTTTTTTTTTGGAAGTCGGTTGTTTTTTTGTTAAAAAGTTTTTTGACCATAATAAGAGTCGAGTCCTTTCTGTCAAACTAACAATTAGCAACAACAATAAATTGTAAGTTGACATACCTACGGACGGATACTTTAGAAGGTGTAGGCAGGAAGGTACCTAATTCAAGTAAACCACCTTGGAAATGCGTTGTCGTAGGTGTGTAAACTGATAAATTGATAATACTAACAACTCCAAACCAAGAATCGGTAAGTAGGTAAGCGCTACATACCTATCAACAAATATTTTTTGTATGATATCATCAAAATAACGTAGTAAAACGGTAGGTTCCTACCATTATTGTAACATTAAAGTATACATTAGATGTAATAATAACTTTGCCACGATCACTAATACCTACTCTCTACGTAAATAGTCTCTAACGAGTCGAGGAATCTGATGCGATATTATTTAAATAGAACATGTACACAAATATCTTACCGGTTATTGTAGCGTAGCGCACAACACGAATAATTACAGAACCACGACTTCGGCGACCAGCTTCGTCACTTTCTACTTGAGAACTGACGATGTGAAACTATAATAGACCTACCTACCTGCCTACATTGAGTAACACTTGGCGCGTATGGCCGTACGGCGTACCTTATCTGAATGTTGGTTATTGGTTATGTGCCTTGCTTCACGATGACCTGTTGTTTACGTTAGTTGTTGTATGTAGGTGTGCCTATATCTATCTAGGACTCGTAAAAGATAGTACGAGCTATCAGAGACGTAGCGCGCTAACTACTCCATTCCTACCAGCTTCCTTTGGACAATCGGATGAGCAACTTCACCTACCACCATTGAAAAATAGTACATTCAGAAGTGTCTGCGATTGCCAAGTAATATAGATAAACTACAAATATTTTTAGGAATTACTTTAGATTCAAAATTGCAATTCAAATTCCAGTTCCCCACATTAAAACTCTTTCAGGTAGATTAAGTTCAGCAGCATATGCCGTAAGAAAATTTGCTTATTTCCACAGTATGAAGTCTTATGGCGTTCTGCTGTGGGGATCGGCAGCTGACGCACAGTGGAACGAATGTATGGGAGCGGTTGGACGTAGACATGTCCGAAAAATAAGAGTAAAATTATGACAAACTAATGATGCCATCTTATTCGATTACTTAATGCCTTCATAAATTGTGGTGATGAATTTCTTCATAACTCCCATATTTCGGGAGTAATTTGAGAAAATGTGAAATTTTACTATGAAAATGAGTGTATCGAGCTCTCTCCCTCCTGATTCCGGGCTTGTTTCAAGTAGCGGTCTCTAATATCGTAATGCTATTACTAAGAGCTATATTTAATACTAAGACACATAGTGCGCCAAATGTGCACTTTCTGGGATAAAAGGAAATGAAAATTTAAAAAAAAAAACGTTTTTTCCCCATTTGTATTTACTTTAAACCGCAGACAGACTTATTAAGAGGTCTATAAATATATTATATATATACAGAAATATATATTAACAAAAATATTCACAAGAACTGATGAGAGTATGACTTTTAAGTAAGTTGATAATAAATTACCTAGTTTCATTAAAAGTACAATAAATAATTAAGATGTAAGCTCTAATTTACTAAGTTACACATTTTAATACAATAACATCATTTAATTATCTTCGTCATCATCATCATCATCAATTAATTCAAATTCAGAATCGATGTCCGCTAAATCATTTATGTTAACAAATTCGATATCACTTTTCTCAGAATCCGTAAGCTCATAAAATTCCTTAAAAGAAGATTTTTTTACAAACTTATTTCCTTTTGGACGGATACTTGTAACAAGTGGATCAGAAGACAGTAAAAGATTGTGCATAATATCTTCATTGCATGAGATACTGCTATGCTTTCGAGAATGCCCCTCTCTATATTTTCTAAAATCTTTATTTCTAGCCTCAGATGCCTCTTCGGATAGAAAACCAATGGGCACAATTGACATGTTCTGAACTATGTCTGGCCCATGCATTAAAATTTTATGAAGTGAAGAAGGCATATAATACCATGGGTATAACTCCACGTAAAGCTTAGCAGTATCAAAGCAGAACTCTCGGAATTTAGTTACGTTGATCTTCTCTCCTGATGAAATACACTGCAAGATCACACAGATTTTTCTTAAAAGCATAGCATCTATTCCGGTCAGTTCAGCAGATTTAGTGTAGTTTTCAAAAAATCTCCTTGCCGAGTTGCCATTGTTGGTGGATCCACTGCCTTGTTTCACAACATCGAGAAGTAAGCCCGTTTCTCTTCTTACAGCCTCTTGAACTCTTTTCTTCCTGTCATAAACTTGCCTTTTTGCTATATCACCCCTTACTTGCCATGATTTTATGTCTAATTTGTAGGAAATGTGTAATAAGCATTCCATTGAGCGAATCCAAGCGTGAAGGGTGCTTAAGCTATATTTATACATGTCCTCGTTTGCGTGTTTATCTTTGATTAACTCTAAATTATTCATTTCTTTAGGACAAGCCTTGCATATGTCACACACTGAAGCTGCTGTATTGGATATAATGGAATGAATTTTACCATCAATCATTGTCAACAGCAGTTGGTGTTTGACACTAATTCCATCAGTGATGGTGGATGGAGTTAAGGCTTCAATCTCTGCTTCGATTTCAGCCATCTCTCTCTGCACATTTTCTTTGGTTTCCTTTATAAACTTAAACAATATTGGCCGGCAAAATGAAGTGGAAGATGGTCGCTCGTTTTCCCAAATTGTTACACCTTTTGAGACGAGCCGCAGTGGTACAAGACTAATCATAAAATTACTAGCAAGATCGATTTGCTCATCTTCACTCGTCCTTTGATGATAAATGCTTTGGCTAGATGATCCGTCAAAACCCCATTTGCTGGTCAATACGAGCTGTTGATTGGGATCAACAGGGGTTTCTAACGACCTAATAAGTCTTCTTGAGGTTAAATCCATCAAGGCTTGTAATTTGATTTTTGCAGAGCTCTCTGTAACTGTGAGATCTTCTTTGGCCGGATAGCACTTAATTTTTTCTTTAACCAACATGTAGTAACTCGGGTATTGAAGAGCTCCTTCTTGAGTGTTGAAATCCCGAAGAGTGTTATAGCGCCATTTCGATAAGTTCATCGATACATAAAGAGCCAATGCCTTCAAAGGGGATATTTCCCGTACCTGAATTGATTTACCTTCAATGAAGGCTTTGATTTTTGAGGCCTCTTCTGGATTCTCCGTCAAGTATTTCATAACATAAGCTGTATCGCTTTGTCCTGCCTTTTGAAGCGCCCTTTCGGCCGAAAACATAATTTCTGCGCTGCTACTGCTGCATGAAAGACTATCTTCAGTGCGTCTTCTTTTTTGCCGGTTACTAAGGTCCTCAAAAGATTTACGAGGACTAGGATGTGTACAAGTTGAAGCATCAGATTTAGCAGGAGAAATTATGGGCTCGATGACGTCACTTATATTTTCTGTAGAAGGTTCCATATTTTCATTCTGTAATTCCGGCCATTGAATTGCAGCCTGTAGCCAAATCTCATGTTTCTTCCGAAACTTATCTGTGCTTCTTCCAGACTGTGTCCATTTTGCATAAATGCGGTAGCAAAATCGACGACACCAGTCTTTTAAACTTGTTTCAGCACTTTCACATAACTGAACACAACTGTTATCTTTTAAAACACTGAACAAATAGTTAAAGTCGCGTAAATCTTTATGTGCGCGTGCGCATAAAGCAACGTGAATATCAAGATTTGTATTAAAATTTGGAAAATACATTGCGAGATTAGCTTGGATACAACGAGGTGTAAATCAACACTGATTTTAAAGTTACTAATAGTGACCTATTTATATAAAATCCAGGTATCCCAGGTATCCTTTGTTAAATATTGCAAGGTAATTAGTTATTGTGATAATTAGTAAATGATGCATGCTAAATTAGTGTATTAAGAGCCATTTAGTAATTAAATAATAGCAATGTTCTTATCAGTAATCATTAGTGCATCAGTTTTATATGTAAACCTTAAGTCCCTAATTATATATCCTAATTAGCTTATATCTTCTCTAATTGGCTGCTCAGAAATGTTATTGTAATAAGGTAAACCTTTAGAAAAACGGTTTTAATCAACAAAATAAACAAAAAATAAAAAAATTGTGTTATAAAATAAACATCACTCTTTATCCCAGAAAGTGCACATTTGGCGCACTATGTGTCTTAGTATTAAATATAGCTCTTAGTATTAGCATTATGATATTAGAGACCGCTACTTGAAACAAGCCCGGAATCAGGAGGGAGAGAGCTCGATACACTCATTTTCATAGTAAAATTTCACATTTTCTCAAATTACTCCCGAAATATGGGAGTTATGAAGAAATTCATCACCACAAGTTATGAAGGCATTAAGTAATCGAATAAGATGGCATCATTAGTTTGGCATAATTTTACTCTTTTTTTTCGGACATGTCTACGTCCAACCGCTCCCATACATTCGTTCCACTGTGTGACGTTGATTCAATTTTCATTTTACATAAGAGGGCAATACGTGCGACCTATAAAATGGGTACCCGCGAGACCCTTACAAACAAATTCAAAGACTACTAGATAGATATACTGACTTTGCCTTCTCTTTAGATCTTAGAAATTATTTTGGACTTTTCAAAATAAGAAGCGATTTCCATAACATAAATACACGCAGTAGACATGAGATTGTGATACCCAGATTTAGATTAACTAAAACAAGCAAGTCATTTCATATAAATGGTATCCGCTTTTATAACAACTTAAAAGTCAGTTATAGACATGTTACAGAACTTAGCGATGGAAAGTTCAAAGCCCACATCAAACGTGTCCTTATCAAAAAAGCATATTATTTAGACTTCGTTGAAGACAAGGACTGCACATCACATGTGGCTTCCCTGATACCTAACACATTAACGGCATAATTATGTAAGTGTGTATTAACTGCACCCAAATAATGATGTTTTATTTTTTATCCTTTATATTCTTCCTTGACATAATCAAATAATCATCTCATTTTGACTTTATATAGGTACCAACAATAATTCTAGTTTCAACTCTATAATACTTAGTTGCATTTGTGGACATGCTATTTATATCAGATTTATAACTGTAGTTGTGATAACCATATAATTTGGTTTGAATATTTTTTTTTTAAATCTTTTTATAGATAAATATCCTTTTTTAACCAAAAATCATTAAAATGGATGGATGTTTCTGCATTTTCATTCTAAAATAAAATAAATCACCAAAAAAACGATGAGGGCGCCAATGTGCGCTCGGCGCAGTCTTAACAAAAAAAAAAAGAATATTGACAGCTACCTATCTATCAAAACGACTGACAATGGTAGCGACATCTGAAGTGAGCAAGTGGCAGTTTTCATCCCCAAGTCGCTGCGTGTCTAGCCTAAATAGCATAAATATTACTACTTCTGTAATCTGAAATTAGTAAGTTCTACATTAATCCATGGTAGATTGACCTGGCAACATCATTGTCAAGTTTCAACTTGTCAAGCATGTCATAGACTGAAAGGCCTCATCAGCTAAGTCATTAAATTAAAAAAAAAAACCGTGTCAAGTCAAATCAGAGTACTGCTATGTCATCCCCTTGTTGGGTATTTCCACTTTCAGGGATTTCTCCCTTTTTTAGGGTAAAACTAACATTATGCATGGCTTAGGGATATTTTATTTTGACAGGTATTTAGGGTATTTTGGGGTAAACTTGAACATGAGTTAGTAACCCTATTATTCATAGTAGGCACCACCCAATGTATTACTTTACTCTATGGCACCACTGATTTATTAAAGGGGATTCCCTCAAACTCGTAATGATGAATGTAATTTTCTGATTACAATAAAACAACAATTTAAAACTACTGTTTGTAGTAATAATAACGTATAGTCTTGTGAAGCACAATTTGACGAGCTTATTTTCTGCATTTTCATTCTAAAATAAAATAAATCACCGAAATAATGATGAGGGCGCCACTGTGCACTCGGCGCAGTCTTTAAGGATAATTCATTAATAAACTGGGGAAAAACAAAAAACGTAAGTGAAAACACTGGTTGTGGCTGTCGCCTGTCAAATGTCAATCCTGTCATTATGTCAGTGTCATGTCATTCGATCATTCGATATTCCATCATCACCGAAATCACTAAAGGGAATTTTTATTTTGAAATTAGTGCAATTTTTAAATCAAGGAATATTTATTCCATTCATTGATACATTTTGCAATTATTGTAGTCCATACAATTTTAAAACGTAGTTGGTTTCTTGTTGTCTGCTGAACAGGTACTTCAGTTTCTATATACATGATTTTAATTGTTAATCAGAGATGAAAATTCAATTCAATTATCCGGGGAAAACAGGCGCGATGATAAGTTGTTTTAATTTTTTTTTAATTAGAATTCTGTTATGTGGGTACCTACCTAATTAAATGAATAAATAAGTTGGGTAGACTAGTTAGTCTTACGTTAACGACTACTGCGTCAGGCCAATATAATTATGAGCTTGTACGTATCGGTTGCATTATTACATCTCCACTCCCCCTTCTGTATAACAAATACATTACAAAAAAACCTTAATAATGGAGGGATTCTCTGATGTTGTGGAGGTGGATGCAGGTCTGCACTGAATTTATATTATTGTACCTATGTTATTCTGTGTCTGTTGCTACTAGCACTAGATATTAAGTAAAATTGTTACCAACCCTTTGGACTCTGTCTGGATTAAAGTGTTTCTTTTCTGTTCTATTTTAATAATGCACACTTTGTTTCAGTATACAAATAAAATGGCTGGATATTTTGAAGAAATGGGTTGGGCAGAATTGCAAGAAGGACAACAAGCAAACCATTTATTAGACATGGCTAGATTCCTCATAGATTATGGGTTTTATAATGAAGATATGATTGGAGAGTGGCCGAGGTAAGTTAATCATTCAGGTGCAAACTTCTGTTGAACCTTTTCAGACCTGTGAACAGATTGAGACAATGCCGCAACTGCCGATAGAAATGCATGTTACTTTGAATGTCTGATATAAGTGAATGTTAGGTCAGGGCGTCATTGTAACAATTAGTGCCGGCCCTAGCCTTTGGTGAATGGGTGCTGCTTGTGGTTACTGGTCATCTTGCTGACCAATCAATCAATCTGCCTAGCCTTTTCCCAACTATGTTGGGGTCGGCTTCCAGTCTAACTTGATACAGCTGAATACCAGTATTTTACATGGAGCGACTGCCTATTTGACCTCCACAACCCAGTAACTGGGTAACACGATACCCCTTGGTAAGACTGGCTGTCAGACTATTGGGCTTCTGATGACCCGTAATGACTGTCAAAGATCCACGAATGACAGCCGGGACCAACGGCTTAACGTGCTTTCCGAGGCACGAAAGAGTCTCGGTATGTAAAGATGGTCACCCATCCATGGACCAACCCCGGCAAGCGTAGCTTAACCTGACGGATCGACCCGTGCGGCTGTTATTACTTAGCCACGAGCTTCTCTTGGTCATCTTGCTGACCATGGTTTTGTTATTGTTATTAGTAATTAACTGTTTATTTATTTTACGTCGATAATCCTAGTTTATCATTATGTGTTACACAAGTGGGCACCCCCTTTATGCTAGGAGACTTTTATTTAGGTATAAATTAGTTTTGTTTGCATTTTTATTTTTTGCTTGAGTACAGTTTTAACTGTATTTGCTAGTATATTGGCGTGTGTTAGCTGACATATGGCAAATAATTTAATTTACTGTTATGTGTCTCGTAATATTGATTACTTTGCATACCTATTGTATATAGAATCAAGTTTATCTAATTGAACAGTCAGATGTGCCACTGGGGAGTTTGTTGCACCACTTTTTCCCAGCTAAAGCACTAGGAAGTGGTGAAGGGCGTTTTGGGGGACTGTCTTATGTAATTTTGATGTTCGAAAAGTGCTGATTCTCAGCCTAATGTTAATAAATGACTTTTGATTTTAATCAGGATAGAACGAGATGTCTTTCGGCGCCCTTTGATCGACACTTTCACTTTACGTTAATTCAACTTCGGTTTAATGTTAAATAATTAATAAAATACCAAATCAACAATCAATTTTTATTGCAAATATCAACACTTATTCCTCCTTACTAATAAACGTTGTATAGCGTCTGTATAGTTACACAACGCTTTGTCTTCTTCTTTCGAAAGTCAAATTACTGACGAGTGAAAGAGAGAAATCGGTGTGTAACTATACAGCAGCTATACAACGTTTATTAGTAAGGAGGATTGAATTTAAATAAAATTAAGTAGCTTTAATTAGAATACTTCTGATTCTATAACATTAAAAAAGTCTGTAGATCTAAGGATTTATCTAGAGGCAATTTTATTTACGGATTTTTCAGTGTTACCCTACGGATTTAAAAAAATCTGATCTGGCAACACTCCTCCCGCGCCTCTCAAAAGGCGTTATAAATTATTTTGCGCTGGAAATTGTTTTTCGAATTTGCCTTTTGGCTCCCCATGCCATGGCGTCTAGAGCGACCAGCCGACCACTCCTCTCGCTCTACCCTAGGGCGCTTTTTACAATGCACCCTGGTTCACAATCACCAATTACAATGGAGTAAGTCACATATTGTTTAATTAATTTATTTGAATCGCACATACACCAGTGAATGTTAGGCAGTTCTGTGAATTTCAGATTTAGTAATGTATAAATGATGTGAGCGTTAACAGACGCCAGTGTTTGTTCAAAAAGCGAGAAAGACTTAAATACTGATTGTGAAACAATTTTTAATTATTTATTCAATACTTCAAGCACAGAAATGTATAAAGGCGGACTTAATGCCATAGGCATTTTCTACCAGTCAACCTTTGGGTGATGCAGAGAAAACATTGGTAGGTGCAATTACGAAAAATTTAGGAATATATATTTATTTAAATATAAAGATACACATATACTTACCTATTACAAACTATAAATGTAATATAGTGTAAACCTAATTAGGTATATATAAATATAAGAAAGAAAGAAAAAATAACGTTTATTTGGTCACAGTTCGTGAAACAAAATAAAAACTGAAAATAAATATATATACACAAACAAAATTTGCACAAATAAATGTACATAAATACACGGATATACTAAAACAAATAAGACAAACAATGGGAAAACATTACCGTTGTCATTATAATAAATTATATCTAGCTAGAATCCAGGGCCTCAAGTCTGTTATTACAATAGTGTCAGAATGGTCTCTCATTGATTTCATAATTGTTGATTTTGAGAAGTTTGGTAATCTACTAATATAATGGCGTCATTATGACTTTCCACCTCTTCGTTCGTTCTTTGTCCACTTTTAAAATTTTGGTTAAAAATCACTTCCTCTCTCCTTAAACATTATCATTACTTAAAGTTCCTTGCTCTTGTATCATGTTTATTATTGTGTGTATATATATATATATATATATATATATATATATTTATATGGATAAGTATCTATATGCTTTGTGTATATGTATTTATTGTATATATGTAAGTGGTACACCACTAAATACCTGCAGTATTGTCTCTCCTTCTACTTTTTGATCCATCCAA
This sequence comes from Dryobota labecula, assembly GCA_947523025.1. Lineage (NCBI taxonomy): Eukaryota > Metazoa > Arthropoda > Insecta > Lepidoptera > Noctuidae > Dryobota > Dryobota labecula. Next base: position 15,408,858 of record OX383293.1, on the reverse strand, counting down.
AGGTTGTCTGTAAAAGATCGCTTTTAGCGATAAGACCGCCCATTGTGATACCCTATGTAACAGTTCTACATTTATATCTGTAATTTTTATGGTGTACATAATAAAGAGTATTCTATTCTATTCTATTCCAATGGTCAGCCACTGACACTCCATTGAAAGAATTGGTAATCTCGTACATAATGACAAATTAAACTTCCTACTAAGCTTCCAACTTCCTACTACTTCAGATTGCTTATAACACTAATGAATAATATGTAAAAATAATATATAAATGAAATCTGGCATGAATAAATGTTCAAAATGCCATTGTAATACAATTCTATTACGAGACCATTGACCGACCAATGATCGACCATTATGAATTTAGCAGATTACGAACTTTTAGCAAAATGACAATGGGATCGTGTTGGAGTGACGAATTTATAAAAATAGCAGACTTGGGCCCCAGATCGTCTTTTTGTGATGAGCCCTAGCCTAGTAATCCCAACTTGGATGAAACACTCGCTGCTCGTCACCGCGGCACTACTCGCTTGGCTAGCGTGTGGTTGGTCACAGTCAGTCACAGCTTTAATCTAACATAACTAATTTGCTCAGGGTGTTCTCAGTGCCCTGTGATCATTAATGAAGATTATTTATCAAGTTGTTGTGCTGTATGATAACATTGACTGGTGAAACAACATAATCTTCATGAAAAAAAAAATATTATGGACATTCACGTGATTCACATTGTGAATTAAGTACCTACTATTAATTTTACTTTTCAATTTTATACCGAAAAATTTAATAATAAAAATATAATTAAATTAATTTTATAATAAATTTTATTTTATTTATTTGGGAGAAATTTGCACAACTTTACAGATAATAACCAAAATTACTGGATAACTGTCCAATTTCAATAAAAATAGACATATTTACAATAAGGAATCACACACAAAATTCACTAACACAACAAGTAAAACTAACAATAATATATATTTTTTTTGTTTTTCTAGGCTACCCCCACCTGCATCAAAAGAAGCAGTTTCAAATTTGCCAGAAATTACTGTAGAAAGTGATGATAAAAGCTGTCCCATTTGTTTGAAAGCCTTTAGTATTGGAGAAAAGGTTAAGGAAATGCCATGCCATCATGAGTTTCATGCAAAGTGCATATTAACATGGCTTGAAAAGGTAATTATTTCTAATCGACGAAAAAAGGTCAGGTCGACGCGTACACGCGTCGGCGTGCACCTAGCTTCTGACATTTCTTAAGTACCCATAGGTTACCCATTTCATAGGTTTGTGTTTTTTTTTTTAAATCTGTTTATTAGGGTTCCGTACCAAAATGGTAAAAAGGAACCCTTAATTAAATTTTAATTTTTTAATCCTTAATATCTTTTTTTTTTTTTGATGATTTTGATGGTACGGAAACCTTGGTGTGCGAGTCCGACTCGCTCTTGACCGGCTTTTTTTTAAGACACGTGATCAATCAAAAAAGATCAATCGAGCTCCCGTCATTTTTCTTGGCGCTTTTTTTTTGGCGCCGATTCACTTTAATTTAGGAGCTAAGTTAGACTAAAAGATTAACTTGTCGTTTTTAGATTATACTAAGACCCTTTCTTGTGCCCAATGTGCGCGTTTATAATATACGATATTATCGTGGACGTTCACCACATCTCGATAACACAGGAAAGGAAAATGTATGGAAATGTATGAAGACGCTTTTAAATTTCTGACAACGATAACGTGAGAATGTGCACGTATTTCTAGATAGATGGATGGAATACTCTTTATTGCACAGTATAAAATTACACATTTATGTGTAGAAAATTTACAAGGAAAAAAAAAAGAAAAGAGAGATTTTTCTAAAGATCGTAGTAAAGCCAATGACAGCATCCTACTGGGCCCAACAAATAACATCTTCATATACAATCATGAAAAATTAAGTTGTTTCAAGTGTTTATTAATAAATTGTGCTTTTTCTTCTTTATAGACAAATTCATGTCCATTCTGTAGGCATGAACTACCCACGGACGATGAAGCTTATGAAGCGTTTAGAAAGAATAAGAATCGAAAAGAACAAAGAAAAGAAGATATAGAAGCACTTCATAATTCAATGTTTAGTTAATATCCTTGTCCATTTGAGGTATATTGAAAAAAATTGTATATTTTGTGGTGGTATCTAGGGTTGCCAACTTTTTGTACAAGACACTAAAGTATGATATGGTTCAAAATGGGAAAGTAAACAGTATTTCTGAAAAAATTACAGTAATTCGGAAAAAAAATCTGTATCTCGGTAAAATTAACAGTGTCTTCAGTTTTTTTTAATTTTTTAACATTTCAGCACCAATTTTGAAGGCTACGTAAGCTTCGCCAATTAGACGAGGAGCAATTTTTTTTAATTAAATGTATTGAAGCTCTATTTATGTCGTCCTACCACTTAGCATTAATCACTGAAAACCCTCATTCTGTGAATACCTCAGTATTCACAGAATGAGGGTTTTCAGTGACAGAACTAACTATAAAACTAGTACCAATCTAAATAGTATTCTGGTAACAATTATCTATTTACTAAGTTCCAAAATATTCAAATATTCTAAAATAAGGCTAGCTGGAGCGCCGCGGCTTTGCCCAGGTGCATACATGATGTTCTACGTAGTAGTTGATTCTATTTATTTATACGTATAGCTCGACTGAATATCAGTGAAAACAGTAGGTATATTCATAAATACTTTATTTTTGTTGAACAGTAAAGAGTATTTTAGACTGAAAATCTGTTTAATACTGTTTTTAACAGTATGGTTGGCAACCCTAGTGGTATCTTATTTTTTTTTCGAATAGGTATTTAAGACGTTTTTTCATAATGCACGCTGTTTATTTTAGATATACTTAGAGTATCTATACGGCCGTAATTAAGGCAAGATAAAGGGTCTGCTCTGCTACTCATATCTTAGTGACAGTAGCCAATGTGTGACCATACATTGGCTACTATCGCTGGAGCAGCTAAGTAATGCTAAACGTGACACATGAACAAAATTAATTATATACTATTATCTAATTAGTATACATAATCTTTTATATTATATAATTACTATTGTATAATTAGTATATATTTATTATAGACTATTATTGTATTATTAGATTTTGATTTAAAAAAATATTATCAAAGTAAGAGTTAAGTTTTTGCTTCTATTCATTAAGTTTTGCTTGTATTGGCAAGGAACTGGGTATTGTTAAAAAGCTGATACATTCTTATTATACAACAACCACTATGTACCTAAGTGTTTTCTTTGTTTTGACCTATTTAATTATTTATATGTGAGGTTTTGATACCTTCTCTACCAAGGTAGGTTACATTAGCCACACCAGAGCACATTCTTGTAACCTATCGTTGTAAGAAACGGAAACGGTCACCGTAGCGGAAATCGGCATGGGATGTATTATTATTATTATTTGATACAAGGATACTGCTGCTGTATTGACCGGGTTAGACGAGGCAAATTTTTTAAGCTACCATAGCAAACAAGCAATATCCTGGCTTGGCACATGCTAGAGCTGTTTTCCGCGATGCTAGGAATTATTAAGTCTCTAGCAGTGACATTAACTTGGCCGTGGAGTAAAATAATCCGATTGGCTACTAACTTAGCCGGCCACGCTAGGCTACTATACCAGCCAAGATAACAAAATCAGTGGTGGAGGGCGCTACTAGCTCAAAATTAGAACCCCATCCAACCAGGCCAGCGTCAAGTGACTATCTTCTACTCTCAGATATAGGTACTCCGTTTAAAATAAGATTAGATATTAAATAAACCTTTTGCACAGTCCGTTCAACTGATTTTGACTGCTATTGAATTTCGCGGGCTACCTTAGCGCTTCTCCCATAAGATACAACAAGCTGTGTGCCCGATGGGATACCTCATCGGCAAATTCTCTTCTTTAGGAGCCTTAGGGAATGAGTTTCCAAAAAATATTGATACAATTAACTGTAGCACACAATGCCAGCTGTCATGTGAACGAGGGTCGACGGCAAGTAGATTTCGATGTTTTTCGCTTCTTCCCACTTTGTCCAGTCTATCGTAAGTATCTATAATTATTTGAATGTCTTTGGTATTATGTATTGCATTAAATTTAACCATAGTACAAAAATCAAGACCTACTTGATTATGATTTTTCTTAAAATGAGAATACTTGAAGTTGTCATCTAGACATCTATCAAATTCATTTTTATTTCCTTTTTAGAAAACATAAAGTAACAAAAAATTTGTAAAATTTAATAAAATGGCTAAAAAAAAACGGTAATTGGAATAGTATGCTTGCAATCCATGTGTTCTGTTTCAATGATTTTTAATCAAATTGTAATATAATATTTTTTTCAGAGTCTGCAAATGTCCAATAGAATTGCAACAAATTTGCAAACATTCCAAAGGGAAAAGAACAGATCCTAAAGATGTGGCTGAAATTGTTCAGGCTCTTACGTTTCAAGACTACGTTGCCAGTGAGTAATAAGGATAATTTTTTCACGATTACGATGTTGGTCATGGTCACACCACACCCTTAAATATGACCACACATTTCTGATACACGCTGTATAACGAAGTTTAAAGGAAAACTATGACAGCCATTCACAGCTAAGGTAGGCTCTACAAATATACGAGTACCTGCCTAATAGTCGACCAACTTACAAAACGTACGGTAGCCAGCACATCAGGTCAGGTTCAGGGGTTTACGAAGCTGTCAAACTTCTCCAAACGATTTTAAACCTTTTTAAAATCGAATGAAAAATTTGACAGTTTGTGGATGGCGACTGTACATGGATAACTAAATTTCTTAAAATATCCAAGAAAAATTTCTTAATCTATACTCCATTTGAAATAGGATTAGACATTTAAGTAAACCTTTTTTACAGTCCGTTCAACCAATTTTGAACTTCTATTGCGTTGGTGGCATGACAAATGCAGCTGCAGTAAACAGTTGGTATTGTTACCACTTTTTTTTGCATTTAATGCCATCCTTGTGCTTGAGGAATAGAAGTCAAAATCGGTAAAACGGACTGTAGAAAAGGTTTCTTTATATGTCTAACCTTATTTCAAATGGAGTATAGGTACATTATAACTTTGTATGTTATTTTAAAATGTAAAAAATGGTAAAATCCCCGCCGCCCCGCTCCCTATAAACGCCTATGAAAACTGTATGTATACTTGCCAATATGACGAAAATATTTGTGTGTAATAAGTGAATTCTGTTTCAGGTTGTAAGAAAAATAAAAATGCAAAGCCACCTAAATTCAAAACTAAACAGTTTAAACCACCGCATTTTAAGGATACATGCGTGCCAATGAAGCCTTCTATGCACACAAGGTTCATATTTACCTATAAATACATATAGGGTAAAGTTACGAGGTTATTTAGAGGTACTATCGCGGTCATGGAAAACTAACCACCTTCAAAACAAAATCCCGTACACAAGATAACCACATCTACAGGATAAGTTTTTAACCAGTGCGCAAATTTTTTTTGGCGGTTCTGTATGAGTAATAGAACACATTTCCATTATTTGGTCAATACTTTTTTTTTTAGTCCTTCTTGAAATCAGCAAAATATGGATACAATTTATTCGTAATAATATCAATGGGCGAGCGCACAGCTGATAGGTACCTACTACTGCGTTCCGCTTCACTGACCGCGTCGCCGACGCATTGCGCGACGAGTATCCATTTTACCAGTTTCAAAATAAACATCTTTCGTTAACGATTACTTCATTTTTTTGTACTAAGACATATCAAAATAATAAATAGGTGTATAATAAAACACGTTAAGTTTAATTTGTCAAAATTTGCGACCTGACTAAAAACTTTTCCTGTATTTACCGCCCCTTTTGCGACGACCAATAAAATAAAATAAACTTGTTTAAATAAATTTCTCAGGCTTTATTACAATGATCACAGATGTCTGACCACCTCGGCAGATTATTTTACGGTCTTTTTTTACATTTACGAAAAAAAATGGGCTCAGCAATAATCTGATGCCCCGATGCTATTGGTTGATGAGCGTAGGTAAGCGTTACTATAGCGGCTAAGCGCTGCAAGCAGGAATAGTCCTTACGGTGGTTCGATGTCCGAGACCGCGATAGTACACACGGCTACAAATCAAGCTATACCTTTCCAGTATATAAGCGGATCTCGCATTTTATAGGATTTCCGTACAATGAGAGGTCAGCTTATACTAGAAATGTATAGATAATGTATGTATTTGTAGCCGTGCGTACACTAATATACATAATCCATTATGTTATGTTAATTAACACAACATAACATCACGCCATCATTCCTATAAGGCAAGCAGTAGACAGAGGCGTGTTGACCCACATTTTGCCAGTTGTGTTTGAATACAGTCTACCATGCATCATTGTAACAATTTGACATTGACAGCGCCTTATGTCGTAGCAGTAAGAGCGGTTCTCTATCGTTGTTCAAGTGATACCACTAATGTGAGGTTAACTGTACTATGCAAGGAGTAAGCTTATTACCGTTAGGGGGGATGCGCTAAGGTAGCCGCGAAATTCAAAGGTTTTTTTTTGCATTTTGCAGGTCAGTGTCAGGTTGTTCAATCGGTTGCCATCGTTGATAAAAATACGATTCGCGAATCGTATTTTATTGTTTTATCTCGTTGATAGGTGTAACAAATACCGTATGATTTTGTTATGTAAAACAGTGAAATTCCATTTCTATGGTTTCAAAAAAAAAAAACTTTTTTCATTTATAAATTCTATTGAAACATGAAGGTCAAAAGAAAGGAAAATTAACGAGGACTTTAATAAGGGCGCGCGTCACAGCCTCTACCAGATCTGACTGTTGTATTTATTTAGTTACCTATGTTTTGACATTTCGGGTTCGCCAGGTGAGATGGGGGCTACAAATTTTTCGATACTGCGTACTATGCATCAGACTGCCGGCCCGTTCCAATCGCACCCCCCTCTGAGTACCTACCGTTCAGAACGTCTACACTTTTATCATTTTCGACACATGCAACGTCAAATAATAGCGCCCAGCACCCTAATTGCGTAACACAGTTAGAATCACAATCCAAGAGTTTTGAAGGAACCTTATCTAATCCATTAGAACGAAACCCACTGTTACGCAATTCCCTCCAACCACGATTCCACGGTCCATATCCAAAACTGATGTCTACAATTGATGTTTCAGATTACGATACATCGGCCATTGTCCTGTGGAACCAGCAAGCTTTGACAAGCAAGCAGTAATAAGGTAAGTACGCTTGATATTTTTTAGTCGATATACCTATATTTAAACCTACTTCGACTGAATTAAAATTGCCAAAATTGAAAAAATGACTATGAAAATAACATAGCTATGTTAAATGTAGATACATAGCTCTGTTTTTAAATTTTTGTTAGGCTCAAGTGTCGCTTCCTCCCCCTTCCAGCTAAATGGTTGTTTTTGGATATTATGTGAAAAAATTCACGGCAGTAGTATATACATACAGTGGTGGTAATTTAATTAGAAACGCAGTCACTTGGTAGTGTTAATTACTATTAATGTTATTATTTCAATTCATTGGAGGTAAAAGATTAATTTACACATTCAAATGTAGGTAAATTAATCTTCTACGTCCACACTCGTGATAACTTTTTTCGATGTTATAAATATTTTATTTTTTATTAGTTAACAGAATGTTAATGATCGTTAAACTAGAGTCTGTTACGAGTGTACATTGTATTGAGGTAAATTAATCTTACCTTCAACTAATTGCAATAATTTTACCTTCAATTAATTGCAATTAATAACATACAAAGTTAACAGTTAACATTTAACACTGCCAAGTTTAAAAAAAGACATCAGTACCATGGACCACACTGTTTAGAAAATTATACGAAAAACTGATGCGTATCCGCGCAAATTGATTATTTTGTATTTCAAACCTAAAACGATGCGTCTCAGAAAATAATGTCAATTTAATTTAGGTAAGGCGCTCGAGCACAGAACCGGTCGAAGTGGCTTGGGGGAGCCCTATGTCCAGCAGTAGACGTCGTTCGGCTGTAATGATGATTATGATGATGACCTAGCTACTTCATAAGTTTCGGTTTCAGCCGAAACTATCAGAGGAGCAAAATATTCGGTTTCGGCTAAAATCGTGTTTTAGTCGGACACTGTAGTGAATGGATAAAGAAAATCAAGTAATAATAAAAGTTTTATTTTCTGAGCTAGGTGTAAAGTAGTAGTAAGGAGTATTATGATATTCCAGGCGAACATATTCGAGACTTTCTTTTGGTTCGACATCGGAAGAATCCATAGTGGATACGAGTGGTGGAATACTAGGCAAAAAGCCTGGAACGAGAAAGCGGGTCCGGTATTACGACCTGCTGCCTGGCGATATATTGCTGCCTACTCCCTGCGCTATTGTGAGGCACTCAACATCGAGCAAATCTATTTTGAATGTAAGTTATATAAATGTTAGTCAGTTTATTTTGTCAATTGTCAGTTTTAAATCTCATTAAAGCTCATTAAACCATACTTGGCGACATCTGCATCAGCAATGCCTGATCGGATGCTTGCGTAAACATCAACGGTGGTGGTGGTGGTGGTGGTGGTGATACCTACACCAGTAGCGCTATTCTGTAAAAATATCACCGTGAATTTGTAGGTGAAGTGAGTCCAAAGTGAGCTGTCAATCTCGTAGACTCCCTAGCGTCATCGACCGGCTGGGCCGGATTTAAGGGCGCCTACACAAAACCGCGATGCGATGCAATACGATAATTTTTGCGGTGCATTCGTGCGAGCTCGCACGCAGATATTTGCGATGCTTTGTGAATTGGCAGTTATGTGTGGGAGCGAAAGGAGGATAGGCGTGGAGGCCCCGACTTTTTTGGAAAAGACTAAAAAAAATACAATTTAAAAAGGTACCTTGTGAATGTGAACTTTTTTTTATGATGGATACAAAGGATGTATTTTTTTTCTTATCTAAAAATATATATAATTATGGAGGCCCGCGGCCGGGGCTAGTACCCCTGTTGCCCTGCCCTAAAGCCGGCCCTGACCAACACGGACTGATGCTGTTTTTGATCAAGTAGTAGCCTGAAAAGAATTTGTATAAAATTTAACCTAATTATCTACTGTATGCTTCATTCTAGGTACCTAGTCCAAAAACAAGTGGCGAGATCATTCAAGCTCAAAGGGCTACTGTTAAACCTGCGCAAATGAGACCACCTCTTCCCGCTAAATCTGGACACGAGTAAGGAATCCTTTATGTTCAACACAAGTATTATTCATTACTTACTGGGGCTGTTTGAGATACAATAAACTTTTTTTTTATTGTTAAATTATTTTCGCCAAGACTGTGAGGAGCTCGTGGCACTTTCCACTTCGCGTATATTAATACAGAAATCATTAAAATTTCAGATTATTCAAGCCACACAGTGGGATTGTCCTCAATAGGGATCAAGACTTCGTTCCTGATGTTGTACATATACCTGGTTCTAAGAAAGACGTGAAAAAGTATGTTTATTTCTGTGTCTTTTTATTTCGCATACAAGGTAAAAGTACCTACTATTTATCTATCTAGTACCTACCTTTATAAAAAGTAACCTGTGTTTTAATCCAGATCATAGTCTACCTGTGTGCTTTTCATCTAAATCCGTGCATCCGTTAAAACGTAATATACAGGGTGATTGGAAGATGGGTGCAAAGCTTTAAGCGCAAAAACTTCGCAAAAACTTAGGACTTTTCAAAATAAGAAGCGATTTCCATAATATAAATACACGTAGTAAACATGAAATTGTGATACCCAAATTCAGATTAACTAAAACTAGCAAGTCATTTCTTATAAACAGTATCCGCTTTTATAACAAGTTGCCAAAGTCGGTTACAGAACTTAGCGACGGAAAGTTCAAAACCCACATCAAACGTGTCCTTATCAAAAAAGCATATTATAAGATAAAAGACTACGTTGAAGACAAGGAAGTTTGGCAATAATTCCTTCTGCACATGTGGCTTCCCTGGTACCTCATAAACAACATAACTATGTCAATGTCTATTAACTGCTCCCAAGTAACGATGTTTATTTAGAATTTTTTTTATTTTACATACATGACATAATCTTTTCATTATTTGACATTATTTAACTACAAATCGAATTCCAATTCTTTATTAGTGGCTTTTGTGGACATGATATTTATTCAGATATGTTACTGTAGTTGTAATTGCAATCATGTCATTAATATTTTATATACTTAGATTATTTTATATTTTGTGAATGTGAGAACGTTGTAGGTCTAGTAGAGTGTAGATTTGTTGGCGGTTTTCTATTTTGTTAAGTACCTGGTAATTGTTGAAAGGCCTACACTGTCCTCCCATACCTATGATCACTGTTATTTAATAATATTGGAAAGCCAATTATTTTTAAAAGAATAACCGTGGAGTTTCTTGCCGGCTCTTCTCCATAGGAAACGACTAACTCGAACCGTGCACCTAGCTTCTGACGTTTCATAAGTGCCCATGTAGGTTTATGTGAAATAAAATATTTTGATTTTGATTTAAGGCGAAGATAGTATAGACAATTTAGAACCATTTAAGCCATGGTTGTCTAAGACGAAGTCTTGCCAATTTTATTTTAACCAAATTTTTAAGTTTTTTTTTTGTTTTCTTACGGAAATTCCCAAAATTTTATGTAAACTGCATAATTATGGCCAAATTGAATACTACATTATTTTTTAAATTTCATTAAAATAATGTGTAAGCAATCCAGCAAAACATGTTTTAGGCTTCTGTGTCATTCACTGTGTTGTTGTATCACTGTTATTTAATAATATTGTAAAGCCAATTATTTTTAAAAGAGTAACCGTGGAGTTTCTTGCCGGCTCTTCTCCATAGGAAACGACTAACTCGAACCGTGCACCTAGCTTCTGACGTTTCATAAGTGCCCATGTAGGTTTATGTGAAATAAAATATTTTGATTTTGATTTAAGGCGAAGATAGTATAGACAATTTAGAACCATTTAAGCCATGGTTGTCTAAGACGAAGTCTTGCCAATTTTATTTTAACCAAATTTTTAAGTTTTTTTTTTGTTTTCTTACGGAAATTCCCAAAATTTTATGTAAACTGCATAATTATGGCCAAATTGAATACTACATTATTTTTTAAATTTCATTAAAATAATGTGTAAGCAATCCAGCAAAACATGTTTTAGGCTTCTGTGTCATTCACTGTGTTGTTGTATCACTGTTATTTAATAATATTGTAAAGCCAATTATTTTTAAAAGAGTAACCGTGGAGTTTCTTGCCGGCTCTTCTCCATAGGAAACGACTAATTGGAACCGTGCACCTAGCTTCTGACGTTTCATAAGTGCCCATGTAGGTTTATGTGAAATAAAATATTTTGATTTTGATTTTGATTTAAGGCGAAGATAGTATAGACAATTTAGAACCATTTAAGCCATGGTTGTCTAAGACGAAGTCTTGCCAATTTTATTTTAACCAAATTTTTAAGTTTTTTTTTTGTTTTCTTACGGAAATTCCCAAAATTTTATGTAAACTGCATAATTATGGCCAAATTGAATACTACATTATTTTTTAAATTTCATTAAAATAATGTGTAAGCAATCCAGCAAAACATGTTTTAGGCTTCTGTGTCATTCACTGTGTTGTTGTATCACTGTTATTTAATAATATTGTAAAGCCAATTATTTTTAAAAGAGTAACCGTGGAGTTTCTTGCCGGCTCTTCTCCATAGGAAACGACTAATTGGAACCGTGCACCTAGCTTCTGACGTTTCATAAGTGCCCATGTAGGTTTATGTGAAATAAAATATTTAGTTTTTTTTTTATTTAGATTGGATTTTTTTTTACAGACGGTTAATGTTCAGAAAAAAAATTTATCAATACGTTTAAAAAAAAAATTGGTAAGACTTCGTCTAAGACAACCATGGCTTAAATGGTCCTAAATTGTCTGTACTATATTCGCCTTAAAGCTTTGCACCCATCTTCCAATCACCCTGTATTTAGATAGATTAGGATTCAAAATCTTTATTTGATTGTTTACAGAGCTAAGAAACCAAAGCCGTGCTACAAGGGAGGGTAAGTGATAATGTATTTTTTGAAGTGATAAATAATAACAAATGCATAATAAACAATGTTTCCGAAAATAAATTTCAGTGTCTGCAAAAGAAAAACGTGCCCTAAAAAGAAATGTCGGTATGTATATTCAGCAGTAGGTAACTAATGTTATTTGTCCTTTAATAAAGTGAAAATTAAAACGACTACCTACTAAATCTGCTTCAGAAAATATGCTGCCAAAATTAAGAAGAAAAAGTTATCTATGAGATTGAAAGGGTAATTTACTTACGTTTCCAATTGTTAATAAGTAGTCGTACCTTATTTGAACTAGCTGCTAAACGCGACAACGCCCGTGTGGCTTTTCAAAAATAAAATTAAGCCTAACTTACTCCTTATAACATCAGCTAACTGCCAGTGAAAGTCCCATCAAAATCGGTCCAGCCGTTTCGGAGATTAGCCAGAACAAACGACGGACAGACAAAAATTAAAAAACAGTTTTTTTGTTTTAAGTACCGTATATACTTTCATATGCATTTAGAAAATAGCTGTTAATTTGATATTACAAACAGACACTTCAATTGTATTTATTTTTATAGATGTAAATAGATATAGCTATTGCCCGTAGCCCACAATTCACGAAAGAGCGTGCCTTGTATAGTTAGTAGCAATTTGACTTTGTAGCTTCTTAATTTATTTTCGTTCGTAATACAAATACTACTACTGGCGTGCAGTTGGCCGTAATTTAAGGCTCAGAGGCCCTAGTGTGAGTTTCTTTTAACCATCTCGATTTTACGCATTGACCGCGTTCAGCGCTCCGATTGGCGTACTAGGCCCTCTGATCAAACTGCGCGGGATGCGGGGTGAAATTCGCTCTTGTCGATTGTGTCAACTAACTTGTACGGAGGTGTTCAAACTGGCGCGAATAGTCGCTTGACTTCCTAATCATTAAAACAATCGACGCGCGCAGTCGCGCGGGATTCGCCTCATTGTGGCCAGAACATTAAATCCATTTTTTATTGGGAAAAACAGCTGCGCAACATTATTTCAGAAACATATTTTTATGTTGCTGGTAAGTGTCAACATGGAAAGCTGCATTTTTGGTAACATGCAATGCCTCGTTATTCATGGTAAATTTTGTTGAGCAACAGTTGATCAACGTTGTTGATGAGCAACGACAAAGTTGCTGGAAGCAAAGTTTATATCGATATATCTTGTCCAAACGCCAGTCTGCGTCAAAATGTTGCCCGAGGAAGTAGTGTTGTTGTGTTCTCTGTATCTAATGTATAAAATTTACAATAAAATAAGACAAAATAGGTGGTGTGTGCGAAACTATCTGCAGCAAAGAGAAAATTTTATGAGTGATGTTTATAAACTTGATGCAAACACGTCCACACACGTCAACAATTGTTGATAAACAGATGTTGTCGCTCGTCGAGCGAGAACTTGTCAACATGCCGTGATCAACTCTGCAACACGCAGTGTTGCCAGCAACACGTCGACAGCAGCTCGGCAACATGTTGATTATACTTTTTTTATAAATAAATGTTTACCATGAATACGGGGCTTTATGTTCCGTATTCATGATAAATAAAGGAAGCGCAACATTGTAGCCAGAATGATTTGACGTTGCGAGCATCAATGTTCCGCAATTGTTTTTGAACTTTGTTTCAACTTTTTAGACGCTCCGAAGCAGCTAGCTATAAATCTGTTGGCGCTACTGATGGAAAGCCAAGAGCGAGAGGTGCACAGAAATATTCAAAAGATGATGATGATGAAGTCTGTGGCCTGGATGAAATACCTAGGCCGGAACACGTAAGTAAGCTCCGTGTTCATGGGGAATAATGGTTGTGCTACATTATTTCAACAACATGTCTAAGAAAAAGTTGCGAAACATTGTTACCCGCAACATAATGTTGCTTTATTGGTTTTTGCTAATAATACTGAATATAGCTACATGCTTGACATAGCTACTTTTATCCAAAAGCCATATTTGTTTTCCTTGTCCATCCCTGTTTAAAAATTCATCTTGTATATTATCGTCTATGCTCCATTTATTATAACATTAGACAAATAACTGTTCTCACCCTTTCGTTATTTCGATGTAAACGTTTATTAAACTCCGTTATTTCACGATAAATACAAAGCACTATAATCTATTTACCATTTACATTAAAAAAAGAACTCTAAAGTGCAGTAATTTCAACAATATTACACAATAACTGTCGTTATTTAGCCGTTATTTGTCTAATGCTATAGTAAATAGAGTATAGGTACCTATAACTCACACTACTCACAGTAAGTCGAAAACCTTTTTGTGCGAAATGGTGTTTTAGATATAAGTTACATCTCCACGCAGTATTGCAGTATAGATGTATATAGGTACATAGTTTCTTTTCCAAGACTTCTTTAAAAGTTTTTATTACTTTATTCTCTAGATACATATACCTCTGAATTTAAAAAGAGGAACGATACAAACACATTCTCTTACTGTAGTCCGGTGTACCAAAGACAAGAGGCCTGATATACACTATGGTATTTTGACGGGATCGTTCAATATGTATGATAATAAGTTCGGTAAGTTTGTTTAAATTTTATGCTAGTACTTTGTCCGCGTGGATTTCCGATTTTCTCATACTAACTGCAAAATCCCATTTCACCTTTTTACCTGGGGTTCTAATTCTCTGATTATGTGGTCTTGGTATCGATTCCCAGTTCGTGCTTATTAGGTTTATCCATTAGGAATTTCTCATTAGCAACCCGGAGTTTGGATTTTTGCCCGGATGATGGCAATAGGCTCGGCCCCCTATTACATGGGACTTAAGAGGGCGTACGACGGCCACTCCTTTAAAAAAATATACACGAAGCAACAAAATACGATCTAGAGTATTGTAAAGGAATTTTGCCGCTTTTCTTTAGATTGAATTTAGTTGCTTCGTGTCTCAATATGAAACGTTTTAAAAGGTATTAGCAGTGGCGTAGCTAGGGGGGGGGGGGACAGGGGCGGAACGACTTGGTTCCTCAACCTCGACGAACGAGGACTAGTTCGATTAAGCATGAGAATAATGTTAGGCTATATTGCCTGAAGTGAAGTTTCTGAAAATTTTCTGTATTGTATTAAAGGTGGTAGATCAAGAGGTCGCCAAGCTCTGCCAATGAGCGTTATGGCTTTTTGTTTAGCATTTCATTACCATCCTAAACAATGGACGATGAAGTTAATCGACAACTTGGTGGACGCCGGTGATGCATGGTATGATTTCTTAAGAACTATCGTTTGTCTTAGATGCTTTTGGTAATCAGGATAAGGATTCCATCTTTCAAAAGAATAACACACACATCGTCGAGGTAATTGCTTAGCAAACTTAAACTTTGTATGGCGTCGCATTTGTCATTCGTTATGCTTGATAGTCTTTTTCTATAACTGTGTCATATTAACGCCTGGGTATTGGTACTGTCATTCATCATCATCATTTCAGCCGAAAGACGTCCACTGCTGGACATAAGCCTCCCCCATTTGGGTGGGGGGGTTTGGGTTGCCATAATCGCCACGCTTGGCAGGCGGGTTGGCGATCGCAGTATGCTGTTAAAAGTGCATAGAGAACGCTGCTGCCCATTCTCTAGTAAGTCCCTTAGTCGCCTTTTACGACACCCACGGGAGGAAATGGGATGGTGCTATTCTTTACGTCCGACACCACACGGTACATTGGTACTGTATTTTGGCCTAAAGGTTTAAAAAAAGAAACTAAAACTCAATTACAACTATAACGTCAACTACGACTAAAACGTCAACTGCAACTAAAACGTCAACTAAGTATGACTAAAACTTCAACTACCACTAAAACGTCAACTTAAAAATCTTAATAATAGTGGTTTTGTTACGCTGACATGACGCTTCCAACGATCTTGTTTCAAAATACGACGAGTAGTTTAGGAGTTATGAGGGAACAGATGAAAATACATACGAGTACATACCCTGTGAAAATAATAACCCTTCTTTGGCTTTGCCGTAGTCTGGTAAAAAGCAAACAACTATATATGTATAATAGTATAGAAGAAGTAGTACCTATTTCAAATTGCCTTTTTCTTTCAGGTATATCCAATGTTTAGACAAAGTTCATGATCATTCATCAGTTCAGGGTATATGTGAAGTATTGCAGTTTGGGAAAAAACAAATATTGGTATTGAATGGAAAAAGGATGCAAGTTTTGCTTTGTGAACCAGACATCGTGGGATACACGATGTCGTTAGATCCCACGGTATACAACTTGTGTAGGGGACTGAAAGCATTCTTTAAAGAAAATAGAGCAGGAATATTGTTATCAAGGTAGGAAAGTTGCATACGTTTCTTAACTATAACTAAGTAAGAATGAATGAATGATTTTGGATTTTATTTGAAACAGGGTCCTCAAATTAGTGATTTGGAAAGATAGTGTGTGCTATTACATTTTCGACCCAGCTGGAAGAGACTCAAGAGCTTATTCAAATTTCGCTAATGGTCAAGCTGCTCTTATGAACGTAAAAGATGTAGATTCAGTTGCTGAAGTTCTTTTAGCACGCAGCATTCTAGAAGATCAAAAATTCCTTTTGGCTCCTGTGAAAGTTTTGAAAATGGCAGATGAGAAATGCGATGAAGATTTCGAATCTGATAAAGAACTCACCCAAGCTGAGAAAGCCATGATGGGATACAGAATATTAAACTCTAATTGTGCTATTGTCAATGCTAATATGCATTTAGGGGATCGATGTTTTGAGGAGGCCAAATTTAGACAAGCTTTGCCTATATCCATTGTCGCGATGACTTACGCGAAAATATCGCCACCTAATACCTGGTTTTCAAAGACGTTAGACAAAATATTGCGACTGGGCAATAAGCTGTATGTTGATTGCACGCACCCGAAAGTAATGATTGATATGACCATTGATAATATACCAAATGAAATAATGATAGGTCCCTTTGCATGTGAGATAATAATATACAGAGAAAGAGTGAAAGGACAACTTTTCACAACAAAAGAATGCTTGTTCAATATTAGAACTGGCCTTGAAGATTTCTTCAGTCACGAGTATAACAGCGGTATATTGGAGTTTAATAATTACGTGCTAGCGATTTGGAAGCAGAAAGATATGTTTTATTTGTTTGATCCTTATCCGCGTACTAATGACGGCCTAAGATCGATGCAGCCCGGTAAGGCTTGCTGCATGATGCTTTTGAACCCGGAAACTATGGCAGACGCATTTACAAAGAATTGGAATTATTTACCGGTTACAACACAATTCTACGTGCATGCTTTTAAAGTGTTAAAGTTGAAGAAGAAACAGCCCAAGGTAAAATTGTGATGAGTTTTTTTACTAGTATGACTTCGTGTGTCAATCAAGCAGTTAGTAGTTGATGAAGTCACTGACTAATAATAATTTGATTATTTTAAATGATCTCATCTTTAATCATGTTAATTGTGGGTACTTTTTTAAAACAATCTAATAGCGGCTCGAGACGCTTCTAACTTGCAGTCGACTCCAACAAGCTCATATTAGTTAAGTGGCTTAACAGGGATGTCTGCTGGGTAAAAAAAAGAAAACCTGTTTAGTCCATCAATCAGATAATAAAAAAATATTAGACACGTATTTTTTGCTTTATCATATTAATAAAAAATGACTTAGATAAAACACATTAAACTTGAGGAGTGGGGGCTCGTTACGTCACAGCTACGTATAAAATCTACTGAAAAGTGACGTCTTGCCACATTTGAACTTAATGAATTGCCGTAATGTTTTGATTACGGTAAAAAAGAAAAAATACGTGTCCAATATTTTTTAGTAATCTACATGACGGACAAAATTTTTTTTTTAGTCATCAGCCTTATTTCAGATACAATTGTATTGTCAGCTGAGCGACCAAGAGCTGCCAAAAAAGAAGCGAAAAGTTCTGCACATGAGTAAGGCGCAAGGCGACGGACAAGATATGTGCCAGGACGTTATGCCGGTAGAAACTTTGGACCCAAAAACACCTGGAGTAAGTTCTAATATCAGTATCTGCCCTTATCAACTAAAACTTAAGTGTAATCTTTTACTTGACTTATTTGGTAAGTGTGTGGGCTTGTGGCTAACTAATAACAGCCGCACAGTTTGATTGATTACGCTACGCTTGCCGCGGTTAATCCGTGGATGGGTGACCATCTTTACATACCAAGATCCCTCTGTGACTTGGAAAGCACGTTGAAGTCGTTGGTCCCGGTTGTCATTCGTGGATCTTTGACAATCGTTACGGGTCGTCAGAAGCCCGAAAGTCTGACAACCAGTCTTACTAAGGGGTATCATATTACCCATTAACTGGGTTGTGGAGGTCAGATAGGCAGCTCCATGTAAAATGCTGGTATTCAGCTGTAGGTATCCGATTAGACTGGAAGCCTACCCTAAAATAGTTGGGATAAGGCTAGGCAGATGATGATTTGGTAAGTGTGTGACGCAATTTGCACCATATTTAGTTACAGAATCAAGCGGATGAGGAACAAATGGGTGATATAGTATCGTTAGTAGAGAGTGTCAACGAGGACTACATTCCACCGGTACCACTGAGGTATAAGAAACATGTAGACGAACCAATGGAACCTAAAGTAGGTAAGTGTCTCGATGAGAATCTTATTACGATAAATAAAAGTTTATGTGGCCTGCTTCGTAAGCATATCTCCGCTAGGTGGCTTGAAGTTGATTGTTAAGGTGCGCTTACACGGGCAACTAAAATTGCTCAATCCTGGTCAATTCTTGTCAAATATGACGTCGCGACTACATCCAGCAATTTAGGGCGATGGCAACATGTAGTAACCTGTTGCCAGAGATACAGCCACACAATACCAGGCAATATGGAGCAACTTAAAAAACTAGGCAATACAAGTCAATACACCGACGACACACTTGTACTGCGCTGCACGTAGAAAGAAAGAATATGGCGGCGGGGACGGTGGTTCCGCAAAAAAGAGACGTAAGTTATAAGTACAAACAAGATAGAAAGAAAATTGACTATAAATTTCCAAACCGATTGGATGATATTCGGCAACTCATATTGGCGACATTGAGAAATGTGAAATATGTGGAGCAATTAGAAGCAATTTCCCGAAACAATTGCCGCATTTTATTGTTGTTGCTCCAGATTGTTCCAAATTGATTAATATTTATCCATTAGTGTTGTCGAGCAATTATTGCTCAAAAAATTGCCCGTCTAAGAGCACCTTTAGCCCCAAAATGATTTATACACGGAACCATTTCTAACTTCGCGACGGAAAAAGGGGTGTTATAAGTTTAACGTGTGTATCTGAGTATCTTTGTATGTGTGTCAGTCTGCGGCATCGTACTTCTCAAATCGCTGCGGCATCGTACCTGTTTTGTTTGTAAGTTGACTTGACCGAGAGTGTTCATAGCTATGATTCAAGAAAATCAATTCAGTCGCTTGAAAATTATCAGCTCTTTTCTAGTTGATAATTGGATGTGAGCATCTTCTACAGGTCTGATCGAGTTGAAATTTGGTATTCTGTTACTTCAATGATATTAGAACATAGTAACCTTGAACAGATGCTGCAGCAACATCTGGATTTTGCAGGATACCCAACTCCCTCACCAATTTACAGCAGAGGTATCGGGTTTGGGTTCATTCGAATGGTCTCAATGAATAGGTTATCGATAGACAGTGATCAGGGTCTGATGGAGTAGGAAAGAGAAATGAGGATACATTAGTAACTAGCTTTACTGTGGGAAAAATCGTACAGCTTCGCAGATTTCAGCGAGTCACGTGTCCATCGTAGCGTTTCTACTAGTGATACAATTTAAAAAGCAGGAAATAAAAGTTAAATTAAAAATTGAAAACCCTCGACACAAACAAAAACATCTAAAAAGTATAAAAATTGTATGTATAATTATAGGCCCTTTAAGTTTAATCTAAGTTTTAGGTAATTGATCCAGGCGTCGTCGCGTCGGGGGACGACTAATGAAAATAGCAAGTTAGTAGCCGTACTCACCGGGAGTTCAGGGGGCCAAGTCTACTAATGTACAAACGTTGCAATGGTCTCTTCATTGTGAGTTTTTGACAGATTTGCCATACAAACACTGTCAAATACTCACAATGGCGAGACCATTGCAACATTTGCAAATTAGTAGACTTAGGCCCCAGATTCAAGGATTACATCAGTGAATGCGTCCAGGCGAGCATTACAGTGAGCAAAGATACAAAATAAAAAAATTGAAATTAGTGTGTAGACGGGAGTGGACGACAATCGAACATTGTACTTAAGTAAACTCGGACATTTATCATTGCCTATCAAAATCCACGCAATTCACCCCAACCGATTAAAACAACATCGGTCATTTAGATTATACTCGTAGGTTGTGGGCTTGTGGCGAATTGAATGGATAAAACGGGGCAGTCTTGGAGACTGCCGATAGAAGTGAAAACTAAGTGACTGTGAATTGTATCGTCGAGTTATTAGATTATTGATTTCGAGCATTCGGTGACGATGACGCGAGTTCCATGATTTTTGTTCACCGATAAAGTACACATAGGTACATACACAGTATACATATAGCTCATGAAAAGCGTTCGGTGACGATGACGCGAAATTCATGATTTATGTTCACCCAAAAAGTGCTCAACGCGCCTAAAGAAGTTTTCACTTAAAAATGTGGGTGTGATAACGTTTTGCAGTGAACTTAGACTCGCCAACGGTGTCGGTGACGCAAGTGGTGCCTCCGTGGCCGAAGCCCCGCGACAAGACCAACGAGCCCATCGAGCCCGACCCGGACCCTGAGCCGACCCCGCCGCCTACGCCGCCGCCTCCGCTGGTAATCCACTTGTTCATACTACTTAGGGCTTTTATTCGTGGAGGGATGGCATTGATTGATGCTTTTAGGTTCACAATGCAGTGTTTTTAACAACCGTGCTTTTTTACTTTCTGTTCCCGCACTAGTGCGGCAAAGTGCACCACAGGTTTCAATCAAGGAAACGAGGCTTTTGGCTACTTTGCACTACTTCTTATTTTTTGGTATGTGCGTTTTGTTTGTGCAGAATAAACAATTTTTCTTTCAAAGATACACTAGATTCAGGATTAGCACCTCAAACACGATCGCAAAAAAAAAGGCAACGTGTTAAGTTAATGTTATTTGCGTACCTATGAAATGAAATGTTATATTAAATTAATTATTATTTATGAAGAATAACATTGTATTTCAAAGTTACTATATTTTAATTTCAAAATGTTCTCAAGTCAATCCTTGTAATTTCTTATTGAGAAATAAATTTCTTTAACCATAACGTGGTCTTATGTTGTGCGGTCAAAAATAAAAAAGGACCAATTACCAACATTATTATTTCAACCGAATTCCTTAGATTTTAAGTTTTACTTTAGACTAAATAAGTTAGCTTTTATTGTTTTCTCGTGTTTAGATATTGATATTCTTCACGTCGATGAAGTTTAGACACACAAAAAAGATTTTTTTAAACATATATTTCAAGTAGCTACAAAACCAACTGTGGTCGAACCAACAATTTTTTTTTTAGGTTTATCCTGTTTATACATCGATACCTATTACGTCTGCGGAGTTTCTCTAGCTAATTTAATCTGACTGTATCCTTTTACTAATTTTGACATTTATTTTCAGCCGCCGGAAGGTGGAGTAGAGGTGAGCATTATTTATAAACTACTAGCTTTTGCCCGCGCGCGTGGCTGTCGGTTATCGCGTAAAAAAGTAGCCTATGTCCTTCTCCATATTCCAGGAAATTTGGCAAAGAGTTAGTCTTTGCCAAATTTCATGACGATCGGTTCAGCCGTTTAGGCGTGAAAACGTAACATACAGACAGACAGAGTTACTTTCACATTTATAATATTAGTATGGATTATTACAATTTTTTTTTTAATGCATAATTATAAAATTCAATTTCATTGTTTCTTAAAAGACTCCGCTTTGTAATAATATATGCATAAGGTCGCCTATGTCGTCGGTTAAACATTATACAGTGGCCGAGAAGAATGAACAATCGAAGAGGTTTTGAAACATTTTTGAACTGAGTGTATCGCTCAGTACAGCAGCACAGGGTGGAACTTGAAAGATCAGATTTAAAAAAAAAACCGGCAAAGTGCGTGTCAGACCACGCACAATGAAGGGGTTCCGTAGTTGGGATGAATTTATCCAAAGAACATTGTAGTTGAAAAACAAGTTCTCTTATACATTCCAACTGAAAATGTTATGTTCAGTGGGTTCGAAGATAAGGGTAAATTTTCATCTATTTTCTTAAATAACTTCTAAAGTATTTATTTAAAAAATTATTAAAAAAAAAATGTGATCCTTACAATAAGTGTTCGAAATGAGTTCACACTCGCCTCGAACGTCCGGCGGGGCGGCCGCGGCGCATGCGGCGTTCAAGTTAAACACCTACAATCCCTCGCGAGTATCCTGAGTGGCGCCCGAGCGGCGCGGCGCGGGAAGCGTGTTTGTTTGCCGTGAGCGGAACGTCGAGCGAGGCGTCGCGTGCAGTTCAAACCAGTTTGTGTTTGCGTTGAAAACTTCCCACATAGCCTTTAAGCCTACTTTGTTTGATTATCGAGTTATAAAAATATTTTAACCACACATTTTCTTTTATCAATAACATTGTACGACCCCGACGCCATGATGAAAAATGTGACCGGTTCACACGAACGCTAAACGTGCACGAACGCTCTTTCGCCGCTTGCACGCAACGCAGAACGCCCCGCCGCACACCTTTTCACTCAGGCCGTACACTAAGCCCTTTCATTTTATATATCACACAGTACAGTTCACCTCATATTCAAAATTCATTTATTTACGTTACACGTTCGTGTTTGGGTCACAGAAGTTCATTTAGTATACCAAATTTAGACTATCGGTCCAGTAGATTCGGAGCAAATTGGCTGTGCTGTGACAGACGGACAGACAGACACACGAGTGATCCTTTATGGGTTTCGTTTTTTCCTTTAGACGTACGGAACCCTAAAAATTATGATTTCTCTTTAAAATCGAGCTCATGTTTTCTTTGACCACTTGAATCACAATAATTGTGGATTTCACCCTGAAATCCCATTTCAAGAACTCATCCTTTTTTTTTTGGGTGGGAAATGATGTAATAACTTTTCCCGCTCTGAGCGGAGCGGGAGAGCGTGTCAGACTTTTACTGACTGAAACCCACCTGTGTTCCTTCAGTTGCCTGTGTGCCAGGGCCACGGTATCCCTTTCGGACAAACCCGCAACCCTGGCAGGACTATCAAGAACTCACACTGATGTGCCAAATTATAATAGCCTTTACAGCTGCGTCACAGAGTAGCAATCATCTTAGCATTTGTATTTATTATATTATAGGAAGAAGAAGGGGCAGAAGAGGAAGAAGACGAGGAGAGAAAAGAAGAGCGGGCTCTGAAGAAGGCGGAGGAAGAAGAGGCGCGACGCAAGGCGGAGGAGCTGCCGCCTCCGCTGCCGCCACCGCCACCCTCGCCGCAGCCCGAGCCCGAACTGCCCGTACGTCTATGACTACGTCTACTATTATTAGAGTTTAACCTTTTGACCGGCACAGTCATGTATAGATGACAAACCAAAATGTGCCTAGCACGCCATGGTCACGACTACATGACAGATTTTTATACTAAATCTGTAAATAAAGCTCATAAATCAACATTGTTTTTTATGTATATATTTCTTGTGCTAATTATGTTCCTTGACTCATACTAATTTATATTAGTTGAACTTATTTCTTTATATTTCATCTATAGTAGCATAAGATGACAAAAACTCGAATGGATGAGTTCGTATCTTGGCGCCGAGGGCAAGATTTTGCTTTTATGACGTTGCGGTCAAAAGGCTTCAAATTCAAATTCATTTATTGTTGTCACAGGTGAAATATCAGTTCTTATGATTATTATAAAGGATCGCTGTAACATACCTATAAGGTGTACAATATTTAATGTTGGTTCCATATTCATTTAACCTTAAAATCATTATTCATGCTAAGTCAACGTCCATCATTCATCATGCATTAATATTCATTCATATACATTCAAAAAGACAGATTTAAAAATTAATGAAACAATGAATAATTTAATTAGTATGAAATCAATGTATCTATTGATTTCATACTAATTAAATTATTCATTGATTTCGTACTAATTAAATTATTCATTGATTTCATTAAAATTAAATTACTTATTGATGTCATACAAATTAAATTACTCATTGAGTATAGCATTAGCTCATTGGCTTGATCCTTTTGACCGCCGGGAAGCGCTAAGGTAGCCGGCGAAATTCAAATTTTATTACGATGTTTGCAACTTGCAGCTTATTGTCTATGTGTATGTTGATTAAAGTATGATTCGCGACCGTAACAAATATTTATTTACATAATTATAATTATTAGAATCAGTAATACAACTCCTTAAATTCGTATAATCCTAAAAGTCATGATTTCATGAAATAATTATTCAGTATGAACTTAGAGAGTTGTATTGATTATTTTTATGATTGTAATTCTATAAATAAATATTTGATACTTCCGCGAATCATATTCAGATCGACATACAACCTAATACTGACCTGCAAATTCCAATTAACATAATTTACACATAACATTTTTTTTTTAATTTTTTTTTTTGGTAAAACAATGAAATACTTATATAGGTTGTATCTATTCATACACGAAATATTTTAACAGAAACATCTATAGCTGGTAAAAAAGCCATAGCAGCGAATTTTTTTTTTTACAAGTGTTTTATATTTTTACATAATTATTATAATTTTAAAATTGCTTGATACATTTAGCAAAAAATCCTTTACTTACAATTTTTTTTTATTCTATGAATGACCCGCCTGGACGCGGCAACGGTGCGAGCGCGGTGCCTTTTGATAATTTATATCAAGTAACTTTAAATTATATACTCAGATTTTAAAAAAAATCGTTTCCATGGCTTCTTTACCACCTATAGGTGTATCTTTTAAAATATTTCGTGTTTGAATAGATACACCCTATACATATATTGCAATGATTTACTAACGGATTTACTTTAAAAAATATAAATTGTGAATGTTCTCGTATATAGTGAAACTCATTTGTGTGCAGTAAATGTTTGTTGTTACTTACATATACCTACTGTTGTTGTAGCTGATGGCGCCAATGCGTGAAATGCCAGTACAAGAGGAAGTTCAAACCCTACCGGCGGTGAATGTCGATCGCCGCGTTCTTCTCACAGAGGACGCTCAGAGACGCTTCAAACTACGAAAGATACGAAAGAAAATGACACCTCCGCTTATAGAGGATGAGCTTGAAGTTACTCCCGAACAAGAGCTCGAAAAACCGACTAACTTCAAGAACTTGCCAGATACTTCACAAATAATTAGGGGAACAAGTAGTGTTTCGGATGCAGCCGCCCCAGACACTAATGATAAACTGCCGTTTGGTGCAATCATGGCGATAGTGACATCTTACAAATACTCGATCCATTCTTGGACCCCTGCTATCGTGGATTTTGTAGTAGCCACCGCCTTAAAGCTTTATGAAAACAAACAGCAGAAATTTCAACTTGCTCCTGTACATATTATACCTAAGATTGCGCTTGGACATCAGGTTCGTTTGTATTTTTATATTAAACCTACGAGTTTATTAAAAATTAATGTTCTGAAGACCGCATATTTTAATTATATTTACTTACAGGCATATCATGCATATGTTGATGTGGTTGGGGAAGGTGCTAGCTGGCAAATGGAAGATGTATTGGCTCAAAAATTCTTCAACAAATATGACAGGGGCATGATTACAACTTCTGCGTACAGTTGTGCGTTTTTCAAGAGAAATGGGCTTTATTATTTGTTCGACTGCTGTCCTTGTAATGCCATGGGTTTGAGAGATGAACACGAGACTAAGGGAGCGAAAGGAAAGGCTTGCTTTCTACGATTTCGTCATCTACGTGACCTCGTTAGCAGGTAATTTTTATAGTGAAAACTTCTTTAGCCGCGTTGAGCGATTTTTGGTCGGGGAAAACTTATGAGTTAGCATCACTGAAATGCGCGACATGGTCGTGACATGTTGGGCCAGACTGTCAGTTATTCCAAAGTTTTGAGTTTTTACTTCTGTCGGCAGTCCTTATGACTGCCTATTTTTTATTTATAGGCTCGCGTTGGCCCCTATCTTACCTGATAATAAGGGATATTGTGCGACTGAGTACGAGTAACTTATTCACTTTCGACTCTAACACCTCCAGGTAATAGCTATCAGGAAACACAGACTCCGGCAGAGAATTTCTCTCCTTAGATATACGCTCAATGAGTATTCCGAAAACATTTGGTCGTTTGGGTGGGATGTCCACCATGTAGCAGTGGCGCATCGCCGTACGTCTTGTTTCTCCGGTGGTAAAACGCGCTTGGCGGAATTCAACTGTGCAATTCCAAAGCACACACTCGGAAATGTTAACAATAAAAATCCTATAGGCTGGCAACTGCCAAGTCCCCCGGGAATTTCCATCAGGCCCCCTCATCTGGTCATCCACCACCATGATCGTGATTTTTCGAAAGGGTAGCCTTTTATGTGTTACTGGCACGTAAATTGCGGCCAGTTGCGCAACGTGCCTCGGATCTAGCTACCCTCTGCGACAAATCTCCCGATGCATCAGTACCAGTGCAAACCAGGGGGCCAAGTCTACTAATGTACAAACGTTGCAATGGTCTCTTCATTGTGAGTTTTTGGCAGATTTGCCATACAAACACTGTCAAATACTCACAATGGCGAGACCATTGCAACGTTTGTAAATTAGTAGACTTGGCCCCAGGTTGGTCTGTCTGCAGTGGAATAGCTATTTCGGGCCAACTCCTTAGCTTCACCGAGGATTGTACCGGTCACGACAAGTTCGTTTGGCAGTAAGTCTTTGTCTGTGGGTGGTCACAAGTCATCGGTCGAAACCTACCAAGAGTTAACTTGATTAGCAACACCCGAGGACCACGTGTAGGGATTCGCCATGGGGTTTTCTCCTACGCAAGTAGGTGATTCAGCTCTCGTTTAATCCCCGTATAAAAGGTCCCGTATTTTATGTCTTACTAGCTGCTATCTGCGGCTTCGCCCGCATTTTGACATTACAAACACAAACTTCAATTTTATTTATTTGTATAGATTATAAATGACAACCCAATTTATCCAGGCGCCGTGAACTCAATCATTCACTGAAATCGTATTTCTTTTTAATACCTTTTTCTATTATTTTTTTCACAGAATTAATTACAATAAGGATGGAAAAGCAGATGATCAACAATTTATTCTTAGTAGAATATTAGTCAGGAGACTTCTAAAAGAGACCCGAACCACATTACCTGAAGATCATGACTATTCAACTGGCCAACCTACGTCACAAAAATCTAAACAGACTATTATAGAATCTGAAAAACCCGCAGCGGGAAGACGGTTAGATGTGACAGAAATGAAGAGCCAAACTGCGATCGGCTATCAACTTGTCGATGGCGTTTACGCAATAGATGGAACTACTGCTCTGACTAATAGCAGCCCGAGCACAACTGTTAAGTCTTGTCACTTCGTTAGTCTAATCGCAATGTTAATGGCAGCGATGCATCCCATAAGAACGTGGGACCACGTCATGGTTGACGTATGTATCGAAAAAGGACTAGAAATACATGAAAAAGCTACAAATTTGAGCGTTTGCGAGAAGAGGGTAATCAAAAACGTTATTCTGGACGGGAAATTCATAAATATCAACATTAAAAAGATTTTAGTTGTTAATGAAAACCCAGAAAAAAGACTGGAGCAATACTTAAAAGCAGTATTGAGAAGACTGCGTTACGTCATGATAAGATATCCTCAATGCAGTTTAGTTATATGTCAGACGGAAGGGTATTATCATCTTTTTGACCCTTACCCGTCACCACGTGATGCTGTAGTAAAGGATAAGGGTAAAAAGGGCTCCCCCCAGACACCTTCCAAGAAAGGAGGGGCAGTGGCGAGTTGGACGCTATATCGCTCTATAGATGCGTTAATTCGGCGAATAAGAAAATTGATACCAGGAGCAGCAGCAGATGACCCCGAATTTTACACTTTTGAATTGACTTCCGTAAAGACTGCACCGCGGCATTCTGCTCTAAACTATAGATTAAGTCCACTCTTCAAACCTGACATTAATCCGAACTTACCGTATTTGAAGCTTAGAAAACTACGCCCCGTAGTAGACGAGAAGATGTATTGGTTGAATATCTGTGAGATACCGTGGTCGCGAATGAGTGCCGTGAATGATTTATGTCTGGATCGTAAAACTCCTCAAACTATGTGGAAAGATTGGGATATTGAATTTCCAGGGGATCTGTATTCTTTATGGGGAACTATACATCCACTGGATCAAAGATTTGATGAAAACGTCCGCGGTAAACAATACCTTGCCACAAGCGTGGTTGCCATTGGAATGATCCAAGCATGTAAAATTAGCGCTTGGACGAGTGGATTCCTAGATGGAATAGTCCTAGGCGGTAATGAATACCACAAAAAGTGTATGGAAAAAGTAGGAAGTACTCTTAATTACGAAATTGCTCTTTCCGATTTAGATGCCAAATTTGATGATATGTACCCATTCTCATTTTCGTTTAAATTTGATAAAATTATATTTGGCTTTGTGTACAACATTTATCCTGATCGATTCAACTTGAGTAAGTCATTGACTTATTTCTTTGAAAATGAAAAAAATTTGGTTGGAATACTCACAAGTCCTACAAAAAACTTGGCGTTTGGAAAGACTGGATCTTCATACTTTATGTTCGATTGTCAAAGTTTTGGCGCACCGATATTCAGCCCTGGTCAAGGAGCTGCATACATATTGAAATGTGAGAGCCTAAATAGACTTATTTACTGCATGACTTTAACTTTGAATATTCGAAGACATGGACAACAATTCCTTTTATACAATGCAACTGTAACGGTCACTGAAAAAACAAAATAAAGTTATGTCTTACATTCTTTGGTACTCATTATTTACCTCTTCAATTCCTAATTAAAGTTGGTAAAACAACTCATCGAAACAAGACAGAACTGATTGATTTTTTTGTGGCTACTAAATATAAATACCTATTTGATGCGGTCGCGAATGATATTTTGATCAACATACGATTTGATACGATACGATACTGACGTAAAAATTGCAAAAAAACGTAATAAAATTGGAATTTCGCGGGCTACCTCGGCGCATCCGACATTCAATAAAATAAAAACCGTGTCGGACCACGCACAGTCAAGGGTTCTGTAGAAGAGATTAATATTTATGCATGCACAGTATCTTTTTATCCACCGCAAAAAATGTTAGTATTTCATATAATTTCTCAGAATAACTATGAAAAGCGAAGTTATAATCGAAAGTTCCTATAATTCAAAAACTTTTGACTTAAATAAAAAAGTTACTTAGAAAAAACATAATAGTTAACAATAGGAAGTAGTGTCAAAATTTGTTTGCACAAATCCACCGACAAGTAAAATAAAAAGGTCTTATTCTTAGATCGCGCCCGTGCGAAGCCGGGGCGGGTTGCTAGAGCTATCATATTGTGAGGTATTAGGTCGGGCGCAAACTTCCGGAATGCCTTTCTGCATAGCTATTCACAACATTGGATTCGCTGTCGAATTGGATTGTAATGTTCGTTCAAAAGGAACGCTATAAAATTGTAACATGTTTGTTAGAAAATGTTTTTAGTACGTTTCTTACCTAACTTATCAAATATACATTGAGTGATTAATTATAAAAGGAAACCACCGGTGATACATACAATGCTACAAGGTTCTTTTGGCGCGTGGCGAAAATCGAAACTAGCGCCGCCATCTTGTTTGGTTTATACCACGTTAATACAGCTACAATTTTTGTGACAATTTCACAAATCTAAACTGTAACTACATGGATCTGGCGTGTGGCCAAAATTGGAATACACGGTGCCATTTTTTTTTCAATACATTTCACAAATGTTTACCAACAGCTGCCCCCTATCAAGGTCATTAAAGCGCCAAAGGATTTTGTTCACAGACAACCACAACAACGTCCTGTCATTAATTGTAATTCGCCAAAAGATCGTTCTAGTACGCTAACTATGCAGAAAGGCTTAAATGGCCTAAGGCTACCGGCACAATCAGCCTATAATGTTCCCAATGCTAGGACACAGGCCTCCTCTCCTCGAGAGGGAGTGGGCTTTAATCTACTACTACGCTGGCCCAGTGCGGGTTGGTACTAGATGTCACGTCTTCGATTTTTATTCTAGGACATGCCGGTTTCCTCACGATGTTTCCTTCACCGTTTTGAGAGCAGTGGTAATAAAAAATATTTACACATTTTACACAGCGTAAAGCGCCTGCCTGGGTTCGAGCCCACGATCTACATTTCGTTAGTCGGGGCCGTTACCACTGGGCCACCACTGCACCTCTGCAAGGCGACGAGCAAGGAGCTTAATAAATCTGGAGGGCTTTTTTATCTTCCGGCAAACCGCCATGCGCCACCGGCAACTTCAAGTAGGCACCAAGACTTGGAGGAATTTCTATTTATTACCTTTTATCATTCTGTTTTAGATTGGAAGACCAGAATGTAGTACAGTAGTCAGCACATCAAGCTACACCCCTATATACTATTGTAGTCTGTGAGCGTGTGTGGGTGTCTGTGTGTGTTGAACTTTAAAATGTTGATGACTTGGTTGAAAATCGAACGAGAAAATTTGACAGTATGTGGTAACTTGATGTGCTGGCCACCGTACATTCTTACCATTTTTGCAATAGCGAGCTAAATCGTAACGATCGGTTCTTCTTCAGCGCCCTAATTGCGTAACAAACACTTTGAATCACAATTCGATTTTTGAGGGATATTGTTAAACCATTGCTTCATAGGTTTGAAAAATTCGTCTGTCTCAACAACGTAAATAACGCAATGGACGTGGGTGAACTGTCAAAATGAAATAAACCCATTGCGATCAATTGTCATTGTGTGCGCAATTACCCCGCCGATTGCCTTAGTTTTTATAGAGGGATTTACCTCAGTATAGCTCCCATTTCCTCCTGTGGGTGTCGTAAAAGGCGACTAAGAGACTTACTAGAGAATGGGCAGCAGCGTTCTTTATTCATTTTTAACACCATACTGCGATCGCCAATTCGCCTTCCAAGCGTGGCAATTATGGCAAACCCCCCCAATCGGGGGAGGCTTATGTCCAGCAGTGGACGTCTTTCGGCTGGAATGATGATGATGATGTAAGTATAGGTAGGTACCTACTTTGTTACTATATTATGATGAGGCAAATCCCCCCTTTAGTACCTACCCTAGGTACATATAATAAAGCCACCCAACCCAGTTCTCGATAATTTGTATTAACCTTTTCACCGCCACGGACATCAACAGAAGTTCCAGATTTTCGTGCCACCAGCGCCACGACTTCATTAGAAGCTCTTCATTTTAACTATGTCATAAAAATAAATTTACTGTATTTAACAGGTTTTTCTTTTCATTTTATTATTTAAAAGCACTGTCTAGTACCCTGTTTTTTATTTTTCCACACAAAAGAAGCCCTTAATTGTCTTAAAATTGGCAAAAACAAAAACTCCGAACATTTTTAATATCCCCAGAACGCCAAGGACTTTATATATAGTCGGCCAGTGATGTGACGCGAAAGTTAACTTCGTTTGATTTCACCCGTTGAAATATTTAGAAATATATTATCGCAAACAATTTGAAGTCAGTAAAATATGAATTTAGATATCTACTTTATAACAAAGGAATAATGGACGAATTTCGATCGTCGGATAGGTGCCGAACCGGAATTAAATAGATGTTGACAATCCTTATCGATAATTATATTCCCATCTCTACAAAATAATTGGTTGTCAGCTATAAGTCTATGGTTGTGAGTGCCCCAGGCGCCACGGACTATTATAGAAGACGTTCTGTGACGTCATAAACGTATGGCTGTCAAGGTCACTTTGTCATAGTGCAGTCTGCACCAATATTTGTTACACTTTTGATTGCTTCATTATTAAATAAGTAAGTTATTGACATGAACGAAGAACTGGATACGGATGAGCTTTTAAGCATTCTACAAGGTGTGGAATCGGACTCGGAGTATTTTGTGGAGAATGTTAGACCAGAAGACGATGATTCTGAGGTATGTCCAGCTTGATAATAATAATAACGTTTATTCAATAAAACATTGTACCGATTTGTGAGATTCAATTCTGAATGAAAAATAAAAAATAATGACTCCGATATCTTGTGCTTATGTAGGTATTTTGCTGTTGTCCTACGGCCCGCTTTCTCACATGCCTGATCGCGCCAGGCCAGGCTTATATTGCTATATGGTATTTAAGCGTTGCTTGGAGAATGAATATTTCTCGTCCACTGAGGACATAAAACTCCTTGTAACATAGGTCTTTCTACCTAAATGGATATTTTAGTGTAACTTTGATCAGAGCCTGATATCTCTAGCGTAAAATATAATAACCGTCCTTTTACCAGCGCGTCCCCATATAGGTACAGCAGGTTTTGTCATCTCAATAATGGATTGCAAAAATAAATTATTGCTTTGTTTATTTTCAGTCATCGACCGACGAGGTAACTGTGCGGCAGTCATTATGTTCAGTAACCGTGCCGCAGGCAACAAGTTCAGTCATCAGAGTCCTTTACACCAATATTGGAACCATTTAACGAATTTACGTCTAAAATTTAAATTTATTAAATTTACATTTAAAAAATGTTGACTGAAGTAGTTTAAAAAACACGGGAGTAGACAACAATAGAAAAACGACCATAGACCACATCCCTAATCAGAATTGAATTTAACGTGTTCTGAGCGCCAAGGACTTGAAATGAAGTCAAAGAATGACGTCATGAAACAATTAGAGATGCACCTCATTTCTTATGGCTCTAATTGATTTACGTATTTGTTTCTTTGATACTTATAATTTATATTGTTTTTTCTTAATATTGATACTGTGAAATAAAACAAATATGGAAATAGTTAATCAGTTTTTATTTATATCCGTAAAATTATAAATAAAACATAACTTAACGTGTATAATTTTCATTCATCGATATGACGCTACCCTCATCACTACTGTTTACTATATATTTCGTTATACGTTTATAGCTTGGCGCTAGGCGAGGCATCGCGTTCTGTGTACGCTGGCGGTGAAAAGGTTAATATTCGTGCCGCATAGTAGGTAGAGATCGTTTACTACCTATACAATACAACTGCACGCCCCTCCACTATGCTAACGTTTGAAAAGTGAATGCAACAGTCAGTTTTTTTTTTATCTAGGGCATCTCTGAGTTAACCATGAGAGGTTGAGACTCTTTAACCGGTCTTTCTTGTGGTTGCCTTAAGCTCCTGGAGCGGCGTGCAGTTTTATAGTAAACGACTAAACGATCTCTACTTATGGGGATCAATCCACAGAACACATATAATCAGGGATCAATCTATCATCACTAACAGGGCTATTTGTAGTCAATAAGCCTGTTATAGTGGTGATAGATCGACGAAAGCGCCGAGCAATGATTGTTGATAGATATGTGTCCTTCGTGACTAGTCTCGTTAAAGCTGAGAAAGAAAAAAAAAACCTAGTATCTTGACTTACCACGCCAGGGAGTCGACATGTGGGATGTGGACTCTGCAATCATTGCAACGATACGTCGTTACGCTTAATGACCT
This sequence comes from Dryobota labecula, assembly GCA_947523025.1. NCBI lineage: Eukaryota > Metazoa > Arthropoda > Insecta > Lepidoptera > Noctuidae > Dryobota > Dryobota labecula. The sequence continues at coordinate 15,375,128 of OX383293.1, read as the reverse complement.
AATAGCCGAGAGCTTGGATCAACACCTCAGGAGGCTCTCATTCCGCGGTTGGGTCAGGGACTTGATTCAGTAGGCAGTACTCCTGCACACGGCACGAATAGTGAGAGGAGGTTGCACCCTGATGCCTTTGGCCATCAATTTTGTATATTTAATTATAAATGTACCTAATATATATAAAAAAAAAAAATATATTTATATAGATAGTAAAATGGATTAGGACAGTTCAAGTAACCAACTGCAATGAACCTCATTATTATACATATGGGGTGTCTTGAGTAGGTACCTCATTTTATGTTAAGGATGCTTAGTTTAAATATACCTACTGTGTCACCAACACATAATAATGAGGCTCTTATCCTGTGCTCATAACTAGGTACCCATATCTTTATATGGCTTCGTAAGTAGCCTAGGTGGTCATTCTCAGGACACTCATTATTTGGTTGACTTCGGTGGCAATTTTTTTTTTACATTTAGGCATAACCAACATGAAATATCAAATCTAGAGTACTACTAATATGTTTTAAATTAACTCTAGATTTGATATTTCATGTTAGTTATGCCTAAATGTAAAAAAAAAATTAAAATAAATATTAATTATTAGAGAATGACCCAGGTACCATATTATGTTCTAAAATTATTGTCCTAGTAGGGGTTGATGTGTCCTGCACTATGCACGGGCATTTTAAGATGAGTTAAGGGGGACAGAACAACCAACAGCATTGAAGGGCTTTTGGGGACCTCATTTTATGTTCTACACCAAGAAATAAAATGGAATTGTCTGTTTGTAATGTCAAAATAACAGCTTTTTATTATGCGTAAAAAAAAATTGTGTCTGTCTGTTTGTTCCGGCTGAACCGATTTTGACGTGACTTTCACTGGCAGATAGCTGATGTTATAAGGAGTAACTAGGGCTACTTTAAGAAAAAGCCACGCGAGCGTAGCCACGGGCAGCAGGTAGTAATATATAAAATGAGGTCCCCAAAAATGCCCGTCTAAGATATGGTCGGTGTCCCAGTTCTGAAATATAAGAGTGGTGTTATTAGGTTTCTATGCCTGTTTTCACTAATTAAATAAAAGCGTGCTGCTAGATTTTCAACGCTCGCATGGAAAGTTGAAAATCCAAGAGCTCTTTTATTAAATATAAACAGGTGTTAGAGTGCCTTCTAATGGGCTCCTACATTTGGTGCTATTGGGTAATCTTTGATCTGAAATACAGGAAAATCTCATACATTTTTACTACTTTTTACGGTAGAAAATAATGATAAGGATGAATTACATAGGAATAATGATTGTAAGATTTGCTGTGTGCAGGAATTACAGTGGCATGGTATTCAATTTAGTTAGGCCTTAGTTTGATTGATTTATTTGAATGATGTCTTTTCCAAGGTGTCTCAATGAGACATCCTTAGGAATACAGATGATGTTTAATTTATTTTATTTATGAATGTTTGATACATACTGCTTAGTCACTGCATCATTGACTTCTCAAACTTCTTTTCGAGCTGATGGAATTTATAATTATTTGAATTTAATTAGTTTAATCCAAACGCTGTCCATGTTAATCAGTGGCATTTATTAGGTCCTCAAAAGTGCTGGTGTATGTATACTTCAGAGCCAGAAGAGCTTCATCCAATGTACACAGGCCATCAATGACCAAACGTGTATATGGAGAAGAGATATTATGTGGGAAAAATAGGACCCACCACTGCCCAACTTTGTTCAATCCAACTAATCTACCTACTTGAGGGTTAAAAATGACAATTTAGATGAGGCAATTTTTTGATATTTATGGGTTAGTATCGGTAAGTATCATTGAAAAACATTGTGCTAATTAACTCTTCTTGAATATATTTAAATTAAATATTTCCTAGCTACAGATTAAAACTTGCTAATTTATTTGATTTAAAGTAAAAAAAAAGTGGAGTGTTACAGAGGCACAGATCAATGATTAAAATGAATGTAACATGTTCATTTTAACAGTGATTTTATTATAACTGTAAAAACCTTATACATAGTGTACTTTCATGCGTTAAAATATAAGTTTTATCACTCTGGGGGTATTATTCAAGATCAGGTAAATTTTCATCATCCGAGTCCGTTTCTAAGTCATCGAACGAGGGTTTGTCAGCCTTGTCACCGCCGCCGCCGCCCATAGACCGAAGCAACTCTTCTATGTTATATGAGTTGCCTCCACCATTCTCGTCTTCATCATCTTCATCTTTCCATTTATTGAAATCTACCTTGAGATAATGAGGCTTTTTCTTATCCTTTGTTAATGATGGCCAGTATGATGAGTCTTTCTTTTCCTTGCGAAGAATCATTTCTATGCACCTGCCTTTATTTACGAATGCGCTTGTTTCGGGGATCACCGCATCGTATAATGGTATAGTTACCTCGTGTACTTTATTGTCTGAAGCATTGACGCCTTTAAAGTAAACGGAGTCCTTTTCTATTTTAATAGTCGGGTTTTTAGATTCGATGCTAAACGTGAGAAAAATGTCTTCTTTGCGCTGGGCCCACAGTACGGGAGGAGGGACAGATGCTTCGCTAGACATGTTTTCGTGTGGCACTGTAAATGTGTCGCGCGAAGAAATGTTAAAAACTTTAACTTCTAGACTAGATTCACTATTCGACTCACGAAAATTGATAGTCTTTCTACGCCGCCGCCTCGCCGCACCGATTCATTTATGGAAGACGGATGCACAGATAAACAATGCGGAATGCGGCTTCCGTTCTTTCGTCGATGAATAAATAGTCTATGCTCACAGTACGTTATTTAGTCAATAAAGTACTGTGACCACAATAAAATTTTAGTCGATTTTTAGCAGACGGACAGCTTCCTAGCGGCTAGCGGCAGCCTGCAGCAGCGAGCTCATTTCCTTGGTAATTTTCATTTTGGGCGTTTGGAGTGTTAGGACGGGTTATTTTAGCTAGGCGTATTTAGTTACTTGTGTTTATGTAAGATCTAATTTTGTTAATTATTTGTTCAAAGAATTATACCTTTTTTTTTGGTCGTTATATTTTTTTAAATTCCAACTTGTTCACTCTGCTCATACTAAATATATAAATATTTAAACATAAATATTAATATCTTTCCTGAGTAATCCCGACTGACAGTGAAGGAAAAGATTGCGGGGAAACCTGGACAATGATCGAATAAAATCGCTCTCACTGATCATCAACACATGAATCATCAATACAACTATCTGGCCGCGTCCTAGCCAAAAGTCATCGTCGCGTTTTTATAAATGAACTAGTTGTTGCCCGCGACTTCTTCAAAAATAGAAGTAGCCTAAGTTACTCCTTATAAATTATAACAACAGCTATCGGCCAGTGAAAGTCCCGTCAACATTGGTGCAGCCGTTTCGGAAAATAAACGGAATAAACAGAAAGATAGACAAACATTTTAAAAAAACGTTTCCGTTTATACTTTTATGCATTTATTATAAGCTGTTATTTGACATTACAAACCACTGACTTAAAAAGTTTTCCTACCTCAATGTTACATCTATATGTCATCATCGCGCAATCACCAAGTCAGTGTAGCCAGCACACATCAGGTTATACGAAAATGTCAAATTTCTCCAAACGATTTTAAACCTTAAGATGTGATGATTAAGTTCCAAATCGAATGAGAAAATTTTAGTTTGTGGTGACTGTACAGTGCGACATAAAATAGTAGAAATTAAATGAGGGCGCCACTTTCTACGTAACCGTCACATTTTTTGACGTAAAATGCTTAAACATGGCAACAATTTATAATGGAATGTTTTTAGTTCCATTTTATTTAATTTCTACTATTTTATGTCGCACTGTACGTCAAAATTCATACTTCAAACGCGGGGTCGAATTTCAACTTGGTTTTTTTTACTTGTTAGTTATGGGACGGGACACAAGTGAAACTACTTCATGAATTCATGATTTTTGAATTATTTACATATAATTCTGCTGGTCGAGTCTCATATTTTGATCAACATACAACCTGGGGGCCTAAAACGGCCACATTAAGCAATTCCTCTAAAAGCGATTCATTCTCTGAATTCTAATTTATGACGGGATTATTTAAAGATAAAGAATCAGTAATACAAATCCAATCTATTACTCAACTCCAGTCTATTTCAAAAAGAGTCATCCAATAGGATAGAAACTTAACTTTTGATGTTTTTTTATGATTAGGTATAATCATTATAAATAAATATTTGTTACGGTCGTGAATCATATTTAGATCAACTTACAACCAGGGCCTCAAGTCTGCTATTACAGTAGTGTCAGAATGGTCTCTTCATTGTGAATTTTTGACAGATTTGCCATACAAATACTGTCAAATACTCACAATGGCGAGACCATTCTGACACTATTGTAATAGCAGACTTGAGGCCCTGATACTGACCTACGAATTGCAAAAAAGCGTAAATAATTTGAATTTCGCGGGCTAATTTGCCGCGAAGTTCAAATTATCTTTAAATTTTCTCGTCAGAAATTGGAAAAGCATTATTATTTATAATCTAGCGAATGAGCTTAACCCATTTTCAATTTAGAAAACAGCAAGAGCTGGAAACCGATCTTGTGTCATCGAATTCCTCAAAAATGTTTAAATAATTTTTAACTTCAAAATCTCCTTTCCTCGTGTTACGGCTCGGTCAAGTTTATTTTCGAATGCGCGAGGCAAGAGATTTAAGGCGGAACATACGGCCTACTCTTGGCCATTTTCCCGCAGAATACCAGCGCTGCGGTATTTATTTTTTAAATATCGCAGCATTATGCTGAGATAGGAGCCTTTTTGGCCTCGCACAGGTTTCCTCTTTAATTGTTTTTAATGTAAATTTTGTTAGTTATTTAATGATCCTTTTTTACTGTTTGTATTTCCTGTGTGCGTACCAAATAAAATATTTTTCTTTCTTTCTTAACATAACGCTGCTGTGTAAATTGCAAATTTGAAAATAAAGTCTATTCTATTCTAATTGTATAGTCCAGGTTAATATGTTGGATGATCGAGAAGCAAGTCTTCTGATGCAGATCATCAGGAAAAAATAAACAAAAGTATTCTAACATTTTTATTAGGTAATTGGGTTCATTTAATGACTTTCAGTACTTATGTACCTACATAACAAATAATAATGCAGAAATGCTTTAATATTACTTACATAGTTACATCTAACATATTTTAACTACAGCGATTGACAATTTGATAGGTAATAAATATGATTTAATGGATCGGAAAATAGATTTCATGACACCTAATTAATTAGTAAGTGAGTACATATGAGCCTAAGAGTAAAATCACAGCTTTACTAATTATTTAGATCCGTTAAGTAATGCAAACACATAAAATTGTATTTTTATTGAGCATTTACACATCTTATCATTGATGTGTAGAAAAAGGAAGCTAAGGTACCGCTCTAATGTCACGTAAACATCATTGGACTAGAAACAATTACATGTAAACACACCCACACAACTACATTTTCCGATGTAACGAAACAACCGAAATACAGAGATATGACGCGGGCTGCAGCGGGAACGAGATAGCAATAATTGTCACTATAACGTACCCCTAGCAACTCCGAAACAAATGGCGACCTAGAAAGCAATATTATTGAGAATTTTAAAGAAAATAGGTTTTGATGTACCTACTTGGAAAGTAATCCACTTGGTACTTGTTTTTGGTTTGTAAATTATTTGTGCACATTTTGAAAACACAGGAAGGCATTGTTATAGCTGCTTATTTAGATGATTAGTATTACGGTAATTTTACTTCACGTGCTGCACATGTGCTACACAAACGCCAGTTCGATTGTGACTAAGGTAAGTTGTGCCGGTCGGCGTATGTTATGCAGTCCACATCGAGGAGCGCGTACCTAATCTTCCTTTTTTATACATCAATGCATCTAATGCATTGTTTTTTTATGTAGGTATAAGTACTATCGCAGGCACGAAAATCTAACCACCTTGAAAACAATATCTCGGGCACACTATAGATCACGTGTTTAACGCCTCTTTTTGCGACGACCAATAAAAATAAATTTTGTTTAAGTAAATATATTTCTCAGGCCCTGTTACAATGATCACAGATGTCTGACCACCTCAGCTGGTTTTTTTTTTCATTAACAAAAACAAGGGGTGAGCAAAAATCTGATGCTGCGATGCTATTGGTTGATGAACGTAGGTAAGCGTTACTTTAGCGGCCAAACACTGCCAGCAACAATAGTCCTTACGGTGATCCGATGTTCGAGACCGCGATGGTACCTGGGTAGCAAACGAGTGTCGACATTACCAGAACCACAAACTTATTCTAAAATGTATTAATAAGTACCTATATAATACTCTCAAAGAGCACTTAGGCCATTAACACACTGCCACGCACCACGCAGCGTAGCGCGTGAATGCGTGTTTTAACGTTGCTTGTGAGTATCTCCGTTTGTATAGAAAACACGCACAGTCCAACACACAGAAAATGCATCCACGCGCGTTAAAACGCAACGTTAAAACATGCATTCACGCGCTACGCTGCGTGGAGCGTGGCAGTGTGTTAATCGCCTTATAGTACCTATTTTAAACCCGCGTCCCATTTTCCAGACTTTTCTAAATAGGTAGTAAAGTGTTGATTACAATTTTAAACCATAATTAAAACTCAGTTTATACGAAATGTTAAGGAATCTTAAGCAGTTATCGTAAATATAAAGGCGCATACTTTCTTTTCATAATAATATACAATCTTTTAATTAACTTATAATACCTGGCAGTTGTTTAAGGACATTATAAGGATAATTAATAGTTATCCGTATTATAATAAAATGTAGTTCTATACAGCTTACTTAAAAAAGAACTAAATTCGCTATGCATTTAGGATGCTTAGCTTTTAAGATCTTACCTACATTACCTATAAAGTAGGGATGGGCCTAATATTCGTTTTATGTTCGGTATTCGGCAGGTTTACCGAACATTCGTATTCGGCCGATTATTCGGCACAATTGCCGAACATTCTACTGAATAATATTGTATTAACCTATTGACCGCTTGGTTTTATTGCAATTGTTATTTGTAGATTTATGAGCATGGGGTGCCTCCAGCGCCCGGCTCGTAAATACAAATAAATATCTACGACAAATATGGTCGTGCAATGATATAAAAAACACTAAACGAACATAGGTTCTCAGTCGTATAAATAAGACTGAGGCGGCACGGGCACGAAAACATTTGTCGTATTAATCCGACCGGGGTGGTTAATAGGTTAAAAAGTTGCCTTTATAAGTATATAAGCATAATTATATATGAAGTAGCACAATTGTATTCATATCAATTTTATATTATCATTTATTCTGTCTATGTAAAGGGATACATAGTAATAATCTTACATTGCTTCGATTAGGAGCAGTCATGGTCTAATAGAAGAAATAAAAGTGGTAGGTTTGAAATGCACGATAAAGCGCGCCAAATCCTGCTGAATATTAGGTTCGGTAAACTTTTAACCGAACATTGGGCCGATTATTCGTATTCAGTACAACCCGTATTGAACCCATCACTACTATATACATAATACATTTACGTGAAATTTTGAAGTGAGGCGTGCGAGAAAAGGATATAATACTTCTACATATATGTAATCACTAAAATCTTGTAAAATAAATTGTAAAGATTTATTCTTCTAGAAAAAGTTTTAAATCCTTTTAATAAGCTATCTTTTAGACAGAAATATGCTACACAATGGTAGAAATACGAATCATTGACTTTCATAAACATCTATAAATGCTGAAATTAGGTGTTCACATTACAATCTAATGGAAAATTCACCATCACAGTACAGTAATAATATAAGTTAAACTTACGAGTAAATGTGATCTTGAAATTCAAAATCCATTCGTCATCTTCTTTGGCCAGCCTTTTCTCTACCATGTTGAAAACTCCTTTCCTTATAACAATCTCATCTTATTTATTTAAAAAAAGCGAACATGTAACTGTACTACTGCAGAAATACGAAATATAACAAAAACAATTTCTAACAAATTATAACTTAGACAACTTCAGGTTGAAAGACGACAAATTCTTTTACGAATGTATCAGAAGATTGCCAGCAACTTTGCGAGCAGGTGAATATCAGGACAGACAGGAAGTGTAGATGTGTAAGGGTTGCGTTGGTTGGTAATAAGCGAAGAGTTTCTGCAAATTCTGGAACTAGTTGTAATTCGCAGGATAGTCTGGAGCCGCAGCGAGTGCAGATGGTTGGGACGCTTGGTGACTCCGGGGTACTAGCAGTACTCGGCAGGGGTGCTCCGAGGACTGGAGGTTCTTCCCTCGAATATCTGCAAGTTACAAAGTATTCAGTATGTTATGTCAGCATACTTTTATATTTAACGAGATTAGGGTTAAGGACAGAATTAACACTGGATGGATGGTCACGGGCACAATCTGCGACTCCCGTATTCCCCTTAAACTTGAGACAGCAGGTCGCACCATTGTTTTGTAAATCAAAAATACATCAACTCACGCCTTCTTTCGATCCATGGGGGTAGGCAAAAACAGAACGCCACCTGTTAAGCTCCTTACATACTAAAGGTTGTCTGTAAAAGATCGCTTTTAGCGATAAGACCGCCCATTGTAACACCCTATGTAACAGTTCTACATTTATATCTGTAATTTTTATGGTGTACATAATAAAGAGTATTCTATCTATCTATCTATCTATCTATACTCCTTTGTAAATCTACCCCAGATTTATTAATCAACTAGCTTTTGCCCTCGGTTCCGCCCGCGTGGATTTCGGTTATCGTGTAAAAAGTAGCATATGTCCTTCTCGATATCTCAGGCTATATCTCTGCCAAATTTTATGACGTTCAGTTCAGCGGTTTAGGTGTGAAAATGTAACTGACAGACACACAGTGTTTTATGAAGCCCATTTTTCGAACATCACATTTTTATTAAAAACCTGATAGAAGTAATCATTTAAATGTAAGATTTCGTATCTCCATTTAGTTACCAATTCTAGTTATTGAGTAATTTTTATTTTAATCGGCCTTTATCCATATCGATATTTAGAAAAAAAAAAAAAAAAAAAATACGCTTAAACTAAGCATGATAAATGAAATAATTATGTTAGGTACATTGATGGCGTCTCTTATGCTGTGTATTTTAGAGCACAAATGAACCTCGTAACTTAGATCCAGATATCCAGGATGGATTTTTGAGATGGGACAGTAACGGCGGATACCTTAACCGTTGTAGCTACAGGAAAACGGTCTTAAGAGACTGACCTTATTTTTTAGAGTAATTTTGATCCACATTCACCGATTTTGAAAAAAAAAAAAAAAAAATATTGCAGCAAAATGGGTAATTTTTACAAAAACTTTCTTGGACGCCAATCGATCCTGTTTCTTATAAGGATCAAAAAACTCTGTGGAACCAACAGAGGTTTGAGTACATTTCGTTGGAAATGAGACTCCCAACTTACTGACCTGTTTTCTTGTATGGAGCAGAATGTTGGGCCACAAAAGGGATGAATGAAAGGCAATTGCATGCAGCTGAGATGAGAAGGCTAAGAGGGATGTGTGGTGTTAGATTTTGGAATGAGTACATAAGAGGAAGTCTGGAAGTGTCACCGGTGACAGAAAATTTGTGTGGAAATTGGTTGTCAGGGTATGATGATGATGATGATGGGGCTCCCTTTTCCGCACATAGACTCCCATTTGGTCCGTTGTGTTGTGCGTGGGGATTCTGGCTAACAGAGCCAGCCTAGCTCCGTCCAAAAGCAGAGAAGCTTCCTGGGAGCTTCACAGGCTTCACGGAGCGACCTCACTGTTTCGAGGATTTCTTCATGTTGTGGAGACACGGCCTCGCATTCCAGGATGACGTGGGCGGCTGATTCCTCGGCGTCAAGGCAGCCCCTGCAAAGGGGGCTGTCTGTGGCGCCTATGTTGGTTGTCAGGGTATAGATGAGGAGTAATGAGGAAAATGTCGGGAGGAAAGTGTCGAGTATGAATGTAATGGCTGTAAGAGTAGGGGAAGACCCAAAACTCGATGTATGGACTGTATCAAAGATGATGAATGTATGGAAGGAAAAGACCCCAATTAAATTAGGAGGAGGGCAGGAGAATGATGATGACTTTTATAGTGAGATATTTTGACGTGACAACGTCTAATAAATCGATGAACGCCGGCTGGATGCACGAAAAAGGATGACTCATTGTTCCGTTACCCTCATTGTCCCGTTACGCTCAGTGATCAATATTTGTTATGACGTTGTCACGTTAAACTATCGTCCGTAAACCAACTTTACAGACAACCAATTTTTGTTCCAGAGTGCTGTATTTGTTGTAAGTTATTTCCTTGTTTCATACCTTAGTATTTGTCCCGGATGATTGCGCAGTCGCGTCAGGAACGCGTGGAACAGTCGGTCGCCATGTAACGGTGCCGCTTCCTCGTAAGGTTCGTCATCAGATCCGCCTCCACCTCCAACTCGGTCACCTCCACATACTTCTATTTCTAAAATAATTAAAATAAAATTGCTGAGTGTTTAATTTTTGATTGGCATTATTTTAGCATTTGACGAATGGGTATCGATGTAACAATATTGTTATTAAAAACATGTGGATATGTCTGAATGCCGAAAATTCGTAAATATTACCTATGTTCAAAACACCGAAACGTAAAATACCGAACTATATTATAGGCTGTAGTTTAAAATGTCGAAGTTTATTTTATACTGCCCATTGGTCATTCATAATGAATGATCCACCTACGTTGAAAATGTCTAAATTCAGAATATCTACAAAAGAAACACCGAAAGTTCAAAATATCGATGTACAAAGGCATGAACAAAATATCAAAACAAATGTTTTCACCGACTACGCAGTTCAGGAGTACCCCAACCAGCCAGTCCAGGTAGTCCGTGAGGGAAGCTTAGATTCCCGATCGCGATATTTTAACTTTTGGTATTTTATACATAGATATTATGAACTTAGGTAAATAATAGTAATAATTCTTTATTGCACCAAAAGTCCTTAACAATATCCTTATAACTAAAACGTAAAAGATAAATGTTATAAGTGTCGACATTATGATTAATTCGATATAATGATTGTAGACAATTTTAATTGTTCGTTATTTTATATTTCGGTAATTTGAAGATGTTCGGAATTCAAATCAGACCCAAACTAGTACTTACCATTCTCAATCTTATACTTATTGAGCAATTCATTGGCTCTTTCATCGTTGGCCAGTGATTTCTTCCATTCTTCTTCAACGTAAATAAATTTCGGCACAAATTGTAATGGTCCACACATCAGTCGACTTCTCAAGTCAGGTGGCAGTTCTGCAGTCTGAAATTAAAAAGTATGGTCAGAGGCTTGTGTCTAAGTAATAACAGCCGCACGGTTCCATTCATCAGGTTAAGCTACGCTTGCCGCGGTTGGTTCGTGGATGAGTGACCATTTTTACATACCGAGACTCCTGCGTGCTCCGGAAAGCACGTTAAGCCGTTGGTCCCGGCTGTCATTCGTGGATCTTTAACAGTCGTTACGGGTCATCAGAACCCCGAAGGTTTGACAACCAGTCCTATCAAGAGGTATTATCGTATTACCCAGTATAGTAACCGGCATGAGTCGTGAGCACAAACTAACACCTGTAGTTTCTTTGGCGGAATGAAGATGCCGGGGGACGCCGAGCTGCATGCGATTGGTTCGTCAATCGATACTCGTCGTTTATTGCTCTCGCGTGTCATTATTATTTAGCTGAAAGTGTACATGCGCGAGCTTGCTCCCACTACTGCCAATCTGTGCTCACGACTCGTGCCGGTTATTATAACAGTTCTACATTTATATCTGTAATTTTTATGGTGTACATAATAAAGAGTAGGTATTCTATGTATCTATCTTGCGTCACAAGGCCAGATTGGATCCGATGTCCTTATGCCTTCAGTGGTGGCCCAGTGGTAACGGCCCCGACTTACAAGTATTAGGTCGTGGGTTCGAACCCAAGCAGGCGCTTTACTTTGTGAAACCGGCAGGTCTCAGAATCGAAAATTCAAAGACATGTGACATCCACTAACCCGCACTGGGCACTCGTGGTAGATTATAGCCTACTCCCTCTCGAAGAGAGGAGTGGGAGCATTATAGACTGTTATACTATGCCTTGAGATATTATAAACATAACATGTATAGCCTTTATTCATCTGGTTCACAGTCCCATGAACCATATGTGGTCTGGGGCCCAAGTCTGCTATTTTTATAAATTCGTCACTCCAACACGATCCCATTGTCATTTTGCTTAAAGTTCGTAATCTGCTAAATTCATAATGGTCGATCATTGGTCGGTCAATGGTCTCGTAATAGAATTGTATTATAATGGCATTTTGAACATTTCGTCATAATCGTAGAACAGTGACGGATCTGAAATTTATGTTGAACTCTGCCGCGCGTGCAATAACAGCAGTAAGTACCTATATGTATAATTTTTGTCCAAATTTAGTCGAGCATTGATTCGGAATCAGCGCAATGAGCTGATTCCGAATCAATGCTCGACTAAATTTGGACAAAAATTATACATATACTTACTGCTGTTATTGCACGCGCGGCAGAGTTCAACATAAATTTCAGATCCGTCACTGTTCTACGATTATGACGATTTATTCATGCCAGATTACATTTATATATACATACTAGCTTTTGCCCGCGGCTCCGCCCGCGTGGATGGATGTCGGTTATCGCGTAAAAAAGTAGCCTATGTCCTTCTCCATATCCCAGGCTATATTTCTGCCAAATTTCATGACGATCGGTTCAGCGGTTTAGGCGTGAAAACGTAACATAAAGACAGACAGACAGATAGACAGACAGACAGAGTTACTTTCACATTTATAATATTTGTATGGATTTGTACATATAAGCACTCTGAATTATTAGGAAGTTGGAAGTTTAGTAGGAAGTTTCATTTGTCATTATGTACGAGATTACCAATTCTTTCAATGGAGTGTCAGTGGCTGACCATTGGAGTCATAATGACGCCATTATATTAGTAGATTACCAAACTTGTCAAAATCAACAATTATGAAATCAATGATAGACCATTCTGACATTATTGTAATAGCAGACTTGAGGCCCTGTTCCATTGTTTTAACTATTGTGTCTACTTATGGGACAGTGAACCTGATAAAAAGCGACTAAGGGATGCCTCGAAGTCAGTGCTATAATAATAAACACGAATTATCTATCTGTTTGCCTACAGTGTATGGTGGCACCATTTTTCAATTTATATTGTTTGATGTGGGGATAATGATGGCTGTATAGTTTTGTTCTGTTATCGATTGTCAATGATTTTACACAAATTAAGATAGTTACTTGGTGCAGCAATGTTTCAATATCGTTGGTAGGTGCTGTGGGCGTGTCCACAGTGACCATGCCTGGTTCATCTCCCCCCTCTAGTTCGGCTGCTGCTACAGGCGCTCCAATTGCACCCATTGCTCCTGGAACATTTAAAAACTAAATTGTCAATGTTTTCTAGCTTGACAAAGAAAACTTGAAATTGTTTGTAAAATACAAATACCTTGTATAGGTGACATATTTGCATTGTGTGCATCAAACACTTGGAGATTTCCAAAAGCTTGTTCAACATGTTCCAATTCAAATGAGTTGCTCTCCTCGTCTTCATCAGAGTTTCTGTTAGGGGTAGTAAAATTATTTTATCACTCAAACATTATGAGATTGAAAAGACTATATGCATATCCAAGACTTTTGAGTGACTTTCAAGAATAGAAATTGATCATAAAACCTGTTTGTGTGTATGTGTGTGTGGTGTGTATAGTTGAACAATTGAATTATATATCGAGGGAGGAAAGGCTATTTATTTGAAGCAACATTTTACTTCAAACAAATAGCCTTTCACCCCTCAATTTGTTCTCTGGACTGGGAAAGCGTTTATGTATCAAGTAGCAGTACTAAATAAATTGTGTGGCTGGAGTTATACAATTTATTTCTGTAGCCTGGTGCTAAAAAGGCCAATATCAATTATACTTATTTTCAGTAATAAGCATTAGAACATTAAACCAGCATTGATAGTAATTATTTACATGTTATATTGTAGAATGACAAAAATCTCTTTCTGGTATTTGATACATATTTGTAGGTTGATTTAAGAATTAAATTCAAATTCAAGAAAAAATTTGTAGTTTTGAAAAAAAAAAAAATGCAATTTAAGCCTTTTTAGCACTAACAAGAATCCTATGTTAGTTCCAAATTTTGTATAAAATTTAAAAGGGCATAAGTTAACTTTGATTGTTTTAGTTCCAACTCTAATACTAGCGTAGTGCTTTATTTTTATTTTCTAGTGGCTTAAGTACTACCGCAGCGCTTTTAACACTTCATAATTTTTATGTAACAGTATGGAAACACACACCACATTGGCCTTTTTAACATCGTATCTTTTGATAGATTGTCGTTACATGTAAGTGTAACGACAATTTTTTTAACCCTTTTAGCACACATAAATATATCACTTTTTCAATAATTTGACAGTAAATTCTCATTTCTCACAAAAACATACTTTGGACCTTTTAGCACCAAGACACAGATGTAGTTGTTGGCTTTCCAATTTCTGCAATTAATTTACTGATACTGCAGATTTCAAGTTGCTAGTCCATCAACAATATAAATTCAAATAGACCGACCACCTACCTTTGCACTGCATTGTTGGGGCTAGGAGCATTATCAACATTCATAAAATTCCCATTGGCAGTATCATTATCATTCTCATCCCACTCATCAGCACCCTGGCACCACGATAGTGTAGTGTCAGTGCTAGGTATAGCAACAATAGCCCTCGATTCTTTCGAGGAGTTCTCTTGGCACTGACTTCGAACACATAACCAACTAAAAACATTTTGATATTTAGACAACAATGAAATTCTACAGGTTTCTAGTGCAGTTTTAATGGTATATTTATTTATATATTAATTTACCTTTCAGACTGAATCCAACAATTGGGATTTATACAAGCGAAAACGTATAAAGTACGATGATAAATAGAATTTTCGAGTGGTGCATAGCATTGTACAATAAGTAGCCTGTGTAATCCACAGAGAGGGCATTTAGTAGAGATCTGTAGATTTTCTAGTGGTGGCCAATCCTGTTAAAACAAAAATATAATAAGTAATTAGGTTCCTAAACAAAGCATGGGTCAGTGGGTCGTCTCATGTGGTCGATAATATTTTCAATTTAAATGGACTACCTAGTTGAAACTAATTAAGTAAACTTACCGGTAGCCCTCCAATTTTGTTCACATTATAGTTAACTAGGGTTTGATTTTTGTCAACAATAGCTTCATCTTCGTAGCCTAAATATATTTTTCCTTGTTGTTTTGCCATTATCAATTCGGGTTCCGATCAATGAAATAAAGAATTCAACGTTTAGAAGCGAGCGAAATGTCAAAAGTGACTTTTTCATTGAAGAATTTTGGATTCTGTTGCATGCAAAGGCAACTCGTTATACAGCCATGTACAATTTTTCTAAATAATTATGCTAATCGAATGAAAAATATTTAATAATTATGTTTATGTCTTGCACCCAATAGGTGCTCAGTTTTATTTTTGCTGTTTATGTACCGCATGTTTTTAGGGTACCTAGATATATATATATAAACCTTTTTTACAGTTCGCCAACTAATTTTGACTTCTATTGCGTTGGTGGCATGACAAATGGCAGCTGGGCCTCAAGTCTGCTATTGCAATAGTGTCAGAATGGTCTCGCCATTGTGAGTACCTATTTGACAGTTTTTGTATGGCAAATCTGTCAAAAACTCACAATTGACTTGAATTTGACTTGAGGCCCAGCAGTAAACAGTTGGTATTGTAGGTAACCACTTTCCGACGGAATAGAACTAATAGAAGTCAAAATCAGTTGAACGGACAAAAAAAAGGTTTATTTAAATGTCTAATCGTAATTCAAATGGAGATAAAGAGAAAATAATACAAATGGATTTTGCTGGAGTAACGTTACCCCAGCTAAATGTTTTTCAAAAAAGGCATTTAGCCTGGAACCAAGTACATGAAAAGATAGCTTTTCATGAGTTGTAAATGTATACCAATAGCAAAATTTCTTCATCATACAGTTTTTGAGATATTCAAGATTTTGCTGGGGTAACGTTATGGGATTTTCAAAATCTCGACAACTGTTCGTCGCAGAAGTTTGAAAAAAAAAAATACCAGGTATTGGCCTTAATTTGTTAAAATTTGTTCAAATATAAGTATTTCGATTCATCAACAAATGTCGATGTAATTAATTGTTTTTAAGAATCAGAAAATATCGATTTACTCGTAAATTTGTACATCTATAAACAAATAAAAAGTAGTTAAATATATATACCTATTATATACCCTTTTAAGGTGTGCAAATCTGGATTAAAAAACTTTACGCGATATGAAGATATAAAGAGATTTCATCAAATTTCAAGCGGTGTTTCTTTGGAGATCGAATACACAGCTCCCTCTAAATACAAAACGATGGACTATAGAGAACAAATTTGTTCATTTTGTTATAAAACATCCCTGAAGGTTTCAGGTTTAAATCCTGAATGGAATAAAAGTTATCCAAAAAACAAGAAAGTGTCAGCAATTCTCTTATAAACCGACTTAATTACGGAGGCTACGAAAAGGCGATGATATTTGAACAAATTAAGGCCAATACCTGGTATTTTTTTCAAACTTCTGCGACGAACAGTTTTCGAGATTTTGAAAATCCCAAAACGTTACCCCAGCATAATCTTGAATATCTCAAAAACTATAAGTTGAACAAATTTTGCTATTGGTATACATTAACAACTATCTATCTAGCTATCTTTTCATGTACTTGGTTCCAGGCTAAATGCCTTTTTTGAAAAACATTTTGCTGGGGTAACGTTACTCCAGCAAATCAGTTTTTCTCGAATAATTTCGAAAATACAACTGGAACAAATTTTGCTATACCTACTTGAACAAATTGCAACTAACTATGAACTAATTATCTGTAATATTCAATTTTCTCTAAGGCGCAATATTTTGCTGGGGTTACACATACGGTATTAGGTTCGATTACCGACGATAGGTAGATTACCCTAGTAGCATTTTTGTTGGCATTTATTTAGGCCACTTACCTCCGTAAGTGGCCCAACTAAATGCCAACAAAAAATGCTACTAGGATATCTATGATTTGAAAATGCCATGGTCACGAATTGATCATCTACCATAATACTAACTAGGGTCATAAACGTATTTCATATGTATCCTTCAAAACCTTGTTATGTAGAAATTAAATGAAGCATTATACCAACCTACGTGTTTACGAAATTGGTACGATGTGGGTCTTGGGAATCACGTCTTGCTTAATTGATGACTGTTGCACTGAAAAAGGATTCACTATTACGAAAAGAGCGTTTAAGTTCAACGGTGCGTGTCAGCGTGTTATGAAAATGCATGCCTTTTTCGCGCGGTGTGCAATATAAGTACTTTATTTAGGCCCGTATTACAGAACCTCACACAAGACTCATGCATTACTTTTAAAAATTTCAACCAATCAAATGGCTATAAACGAGTTAAAGTACCTACTCGTAATTGACAGGTAGAAAATGCCTATGGCATTAGGTAAGTCCGCCTCTGTACATTTTAGTGAGAAAGTGTTAGGTAATAAATAAATAAATGCTTGAGGTTTTGTAATACCTACGGGCCTTAGAGTTGGTAGTTGGATCCCCCAACCGTTAACTTTTCTTTAAAGGACTGATACATATAAGCGGTAGGCAGTTAGGCGAAGGTACCTTGTTTACTTGCAGGCGCGGATACGGCGGGGGGGGGGGGGGGGGGTTCAAGGGGGAATTTGCATGATTCTTTTAATCAGCCTTTAGCGGGTGACTGCTAGACATAAATCTTTCTAATCACATGCCATTTCATTCGTCTCTGGGCTATAGTCATCCAGCTGCTACCACGACCCTAGGCAACTCGACCCGGATATAGCTTGACCCCGGGAAAATTTAACCCCAGGACAACTCGACCCTGACCTTGACACAACAAGTTGATCTCGACGTAGAATCGCTACCACAGCCATCCTGCGAAGATCGTCGCTTCACCCCTAACACAGAAATTGCCAATCTTTTACCATACGCGCCTCCAATTTTCTATTAAAAAAATATGTTCAACTTCGGCCATGAGCCTGTAGGATGTGCATCGCCAAAGTTGATCATATGCCTAAAGGCTCCTACAGGCTAGTGCGATATCGCGGGCGCGACGCGACACTAGTAGCACAATTTCTTTGTCGGTGCCTGTCGCGGCCGCGATATCGCGCGAGTCTGTACGAGCCTTCAATCAAAGCGTGCTGCTGAATTTATAAAAATATATTGTTGTAAATGCAGCAGAATTTTTGTAAATTCTTTGATTTAGGCATTCATTTAGGTATGACCCACCCCAGCCAACTGTAGCCTAACGTGAGTGCTTAAGTCATCACAAGTAGGACATATTTACTTAGATATGTAGGTACGGATACCTGTCATAAGTTTCTGATTAGAGATGGGCCGACTAGCTGACACGGTGACACCTCCATTTTTGATAGTAGGTACCTACATCTCTGTTTTTGATTCTTTTGATTTGCTTATCTAAGAAAACATAGGTAGGAGGTACACTCGGCTACATATCAAACTATACATTTCCAGTTTATACTGGAAATGTATAGTTAGTTAGCTTATGCTGATCTCGCATTGTATAGGATTTACATACAATGAGAGGTCAGCTTATACTCGAAATGTACCTATAGCTTGATATATAGCCGTGTGTACATGGTCCTAGGTATTGAGATCAATGAAGCAGTTCCGCTCTACTAAATTGTATAAGTAGGCCTAATTAAAATTAATTCGTGTTTTAGATTTATAGGTATGTACTATTAGGATTCACTGGTGCTTGACAAATGAGCCAAGGCAAGCTAGAAAGGACAACGATACGAACTAGGGCTTAAGTAGGTACCTACCTATGTCTCTCTGATCTTATAAATACCAGGAATTCAGCGCGTCTTATTAGTTCCTAACCAATATCATCATCGTCAAAATGCCCCCAATCGCCAATTTGTGTTCGGCACAGTACCATACACTTACATCCATCTAACCTTCTAATTAGGGAAATAAAAATCTCCCCAGAAAATTATTTTCTGCAGTTTGTGAACTTTTAAGGATTTTAAATTTTCTTATAAGGCGCGGGTCATTGCCTAAGCATTATAGAAATCATTTCACTTTTGCCTGTAGCGTGGGAGCTCCCAAGTTGTAGTAAAACACGGTCAGTGTTACACTCAGATACGAGTCGGACACATAAGCGAAAAGTATTGGATTTTAACAAATTATTTATTATTCTGTTCAGTGGTAAAAAAAATATGGACGCAATGGGACAATATTTCTTTATTTTAATAACGGTATGTTACCATTTTAATAGTGTAATTGAAATGTTATGAAGGTATCTAATAGCCTTTCGTCTTTTACTTACATAGGTATACACAATCGTGGTCGATTTGGATGCAGTGACAGTGAGTCCATCGTTGTGCCCCACGAACAAGATTGCCCCACATCGGCGTCAAGCCAGTTGGGAGCAGAGCAGACCTCGAACTCTGGGGCTGATATACGATCTACTTGGACCAGGCAGGCCACAAAGACCACAGTTGGATCCGCTCAATGATTTGCAAGAACAGCCCCAAGAAGATGACCAAGACGATTGCGGTGAGATAGAAGATTATGACGAAACGGATCTAAGCTCTGGTTAGTGCCTACCTTCATACATAATTTTGTATCAACTTATCTTACTCATATATACTATCGCAGTCCATTGCTGAACATATGCCTCTCCCAGGCTGCGCCACAACACTCTGTCCTCCACTTTCCGCATCCAGTCTGTCCCAGCCATCTTTATGAGGTCGTCGGTCCATCTAGCTGGGGGAAAAGTAATTCTATTTGGTGATGATCAAATGTTTTTTACATACGTATGTACATATTAACTCACGCTTTTTTCCTAAATATTTTCTTATAACAAGTTATAACCATCACCAATATCATAGAAGATGCTGCTTCGGCATTGCTGCTCACCTTCTCAAAGTAAGCAGCCACCTATAAGGAAACTAGCTGCAGCCCGCGGCTTCGCCCGCCTGGCTTTTTCTAAAATAAAAAGTAGTCTAAGTTATTACATCAGGGCCTCAAGTCTGCTATTACAATAGTGTCAGAATTGTCTCTTCATTGTGAGTTTTTGACAGATTTGCCATACAAACACTGTCAAATACTCACAATGGCGAGACCATTCTGACACTATTGTAATAGCAGACTTGAGGCCCTGCTATATCATATTCTTATAACATCAGCTATCTGCCAGTGAAAGTCCCGTCAAAATCGGTCCAGCCGTTTCGGAGATTAGTCGGACATACAGACAGACAAAAAAAAATGATAATTGTTGTTGTTGTTGTTGTTGTTATTATGAGCAACGTATATACTTTCATATATATGCATTTAGTAAAAAGCTGTTATTTTGACATTACAAACAGACACTTAATTTTATTTATTTGTATAGATTAATATCTACCTAGGTAGACGATTATAGATGTGTTTTACATTTTCAGTTACATCGAACGGTCCAAGGAGAAAATCAGATAGGACTGATCGATATTTTTTCGACAATAACTACAATCCACCATTTTACCCTGGGCCCAACAGACCACCATCCACGCCGCATCGACCTCTGAGACCCACGCCACCTCCATATAATTTTGAGGGTAACTATGGTCCTTATGGCTATAGGCCACCATCGCATCAATATCCAGCAGGTAAGACTTAAAGCCGCATCTGTAAATCGATAATAGCCACAGAACATATTATATACTCAATAATAGCACTCTTATGTATGTACTGCCCTCCCTTGTCCTTAAGGGCGCACCGAAGAAAGGTTACGAAATTGCGTTCGTTTGATCCCTTGCTGCATCGTTATTACTTAATCTTTAGTTATGCAATTAATATATAAGATATTGATGTCGTGATGGCCCGTTGGTTAAAGCCTCGCCTCTCATGCATGAGGTTGTGGGTTGAAATCCGGGTAAGTACCAATGTGACTTTTTCAATTCATATGTACTTTCTGAGTTTATCTTGGACATTACTGACATCGGTGAAGGAAAAACATCGTGAGGAAACCTGGACTTATAGTTAATATAAGTCTGAAATCGCCAACCCGTCTTGAGCAAGCGTGGTGATCAATGCTCGTGCCTTCTCTGTATGAGAAGAGGCCTTTGCCCAGCAGTGGGACAGTTATAGGCTGGTATTATTTATATTATATATTATTATATAAGATATTTAAGGATTCACTTTATAAATCGTACACTTTAGAAACACTATTACTTGAAAAAATCTAAATTAATCTCTAAAAAACAAAATAAACACTTAGTACCCTTAGTACGGCGTAAATACTTCACGGAAGGTCATCAGTTTTTTAATAATAACAAAACTACATATTTTCCATAACGTATACATTATAAATTTTCAAAATGTGTATTTGTTTTAATAATACGGAGGAAATACCAGAGCCGCCAAGCTTCTCCTTCCATCAATTAGCGCCAGAAGCTCGGTGCGCCCTTAAGTTTCAAACGGACTATCTTATGGCGAAAGCGACAGGATAGTCCGCGAAATACATTTTTTTAAACGTTTGTTGCAATTGCAGATTAGTAACAGGTTCTAGGTTGATCTAAATATTTAATAATTATTTTTAGAATTAGGTATAATCATAATAATCATGTATAGGTATACAACAGACTCTCTAATTTCGTACCTTCATTGAATGACTATTTCATAAAATCATGATTTTTTGGATTATTTGTATTACTGATTCTAATGATTATATTCTTTAAATACATATTTTTTACTGTCGCAAATCATACATACACCAAGACAATGAGCTACAAATTGCAAAAATCTAAAGAAAATTTGAATTTCGCGGGCTACCTTAGCACTTCCCTCTTAATGCAAATTCGTAAAATGGTGATAGGCAGTTCTATCTTACAATACTTACTAAATCCTTTTTTTGCAGGCCACATTAAACCTGTTAAGGAGGATATTTTAGATCGTCCTCAGGCAGCCTACCGACCTGAGCTCATTGGTGGACTTCTTGGACACGTAGTGGGTTTTCCTTCTGTAAGGCCGCCTATAGAAGACCCGCCACTGAGAGTACCGAACTCCGCATTTCATTTCCCCGAAAAGTATTCAAACACCAACAGACGCCAAAAGAAATCTCAACAAATCAATAGGTCTACTAGTATTATTGGATCATTCGTCGATTTGTTATTTAATTAAATAATTTATTGTAGCTATGTTTGTTATTTACTTTTTTATCTGAACTATACGCAGGGTCACAATGCTGGACTCGAACCTTACCTCAACGAACCTAGATGGCGCACAAACTGAGGCCTAATTACATAACACCTTGACACTTTTAGTAGGAATCGGTTTCATTATGACAGATCGACAACATTCGTTGCGTTATTTACGTTGTTGAGCAGACAAATTTTTCGAACTTATTGAAGCAATTAATGGACTAACGAAATCATTCAGATTGCGATTGATTGTGTGAACTTACGCAATAGGGATGATGACTAAAAATATTTATTTTGTCCGTCATGTAGATTATTAAAAAATATTGGACACGTATTAGTCAAAACATTACGGCGATACATTGAGTTCAAATTTGGCATGACGTCACTTCTCACTAGATTTTATACTGAGCTGTGACGTAACGAGCCCCACTTCCCAAGTTTAATGTGTTTTATCTAAGTCATTTTTTATTAATATGATAAAGCAAAAAATACGTGTCTTATATTTTTTTATTATCTGATTGACGGACTAAAGAGTTTTTCTTTTTTTTTACCCAGGCTTCATCCCTATTAGGGTACAAGTCAGGAGCCTGTTTTGTACTTGGTTTTTCTAAGTTTTTGTTATTAGGTCATCTCAGGCAGGCAACTACAATTTTCGAGCTCGCTACGCTCGATCTTACATTCAAGATTGTCTTAATTGGTGTTAAGCTTATCTGCATAAGTCGAGTCTCGTGATTGCGATCTTAGCAATCGAAAATCGGACCGCACATCAGATTAATTATGACAAGGCCATAGATATGTTTGCAGAACAAAAGGCTCGAACCCTATCCTTTCATAGCCTAATTAAAATAAATGTTCGACATAACTTTTATTAAAAAAAAAGAAGGTTTATAGAAAAACTTACAGGATAAAGGATTGGCGGGGGGCGGCAAACGGCCGTTTTTGTCCCACCTCGAAAAAAATCTAGATCCGGGGCTGTCGCAAGGACTGCTCGCGACGCAGTCACAATATAAATATGGACAGTACAGAAAGTACGAACAAACGTTCGAAACAGCACACTCAAACAGATGCGCGCATCTACGAGACATCGAAGCGAGCGTGGCGGTGCTCTGTCGCGGGTGCCGTGTCGAGACGATTGTGGTCGTGTTATACGTTAACTTTCGTTTTTTAAAGTCCCTGCAGATCTTGAAAGGTAAGAATAATTTATTGTTGAAAATCAATATAGAAAATTATGGTCCGTGTGATCGATCTTATGAAATTCGAGAATTTGTTTGTAAACCCAAGATGGCGGCTGCGAATTTTTAAAATTTTTCATCATGGGTGTCGTTTTCATGGTTTTCGAGGGTGTTAAAGCCGATAGTGACGTTAAAATGTAAATCCAAGATGGCGGCTGCGAACATTTTCAAATTTTTCATCATGGGTCATCTTGACGGCACGGTTGGCGCAGTGGTTAAGCGATTGACTGCTGCGCTGCGTGCCACGGGTTCGATTCCCGCACGGAACAAATATTTGTATGATCTACAAGTAGTTGTTCCGGGTCTGGCTGTTTGTGTATGTGAGTTTAAATGTTTGTAAACGCACCCACAATACAGGAGAAATTCCTAGTATGGGGCAACGTTTAGAAAAAAAAAAAAAAATGGGTATCGTTTTCATGGTTTTCAGGGGCGGCGGATTTTTTTTTTAATTGTTGGTCTTGGGTATCGCTGCGGGGGTAACAGGGTCGGACCACAGGTTGGCAGGGTTGGGTCTCATAATGGAATGTTTAAAATTGTATCATCTAGGTACTTTGTCCCACTAAAATCGATTTAGGCAGGCGATTAAGATTGGGCTGCTAGTTTTGGGTTGATGAGAATTATAAAATAATAATAATGCACCTAAATTAGAAAAGAAATATCGAAATTAAACAATAGTCAATTTCAGACGATACCTGTTTGTTTTTACTTTATTATTGATTAATTCACAGTAATATGTGTTCTCTTAAATCCAATACTACCAGCTTGTGTAATCTTTATACTTATTAAAATAAAGTTGAAGACGTGAGAGTTATTTTTTTGTTTGAACGCGCTAATCTCCGGACTATTCGGATTTGAAAAAATCTTTTTGCATTTGATAGCTCTGTTCTATTTAACATCACGGTACGACCTTTAGAAGCCGAGAGAAAAAGAAAAGTCAGAAAGACCGCTAAGCGAAAACGAAGTAACGAGGCACAGCTATAGGATAAATATTTCATGTTAAAACAAGAAATTTCACGCGGACAAAGTCGCAGGCAAAAGCTAGTAAATCGATAATTGACACTGACATTTTACACATTCCACTTTGTCCCACTTGGTGGAGCAGAGTGGAATAATCCCACTGAAGACAGAAAGCTAAAGTATTAAGCTGGCTAAGTTCTGGCTAATCTGGCTTGACACAATTTAGACTGCCGTCACTCTACAATTAGGAGAAGACTAAATCTTGGTATTTAGCTGGCGGCTCAGCTTCACTACCTCTCATTACATTAGTCACAGAAGTTTCAGCCTTTCGGCCACTACCGCTAAGTACTACATATGTATGATAGATGAGTAGGTAGGTATGTAAAAAGTCCCTATGTAATTTTAACTGCTCAATAAGTTACGTTAATATTGTTATGGGTCGTCAGAAGCCCGAAAGTCTTACCAAAGAGTATCGTATAACCCAGTAACTAGGTTGTTAAGAGCTGGGCAGGACACCTGGCAAGGCGCAGTGATGACAAGTGGAGTAAGGCAGTGGACCGAGTGGCGTCCAAGGACTGGAAGACGAAGTGTCAGTCGTACAACGGCGAGATGGGTGGACGACATTGTTCCCATCGCGGGTAGAACCTGGACGAGATTGGCACGGAGCGTGGGGATTGGCACAAGAAAAGAGGGGCCTGTGCTCAGCTGAGGGTGAAGTCGGGCTGTGGATGATGGATGACGATGAGGTTGTGGAGGTCAGGTAGGCAGTCGCTCCATGTAAAATACTGGTATTCAGCTCCATCCGATTAGAATGGAAGCCGACTCCATCATAATTGGAAAAAGGCTAGGCAAATGATTCGACTCGAGCTCTTTATTTCATGGTTTCTTTTGAGAGTGCACTATTCTGACAGTTTGACCTTCCATTGCGTTAACACAGCGTGAATTTCAGAGGGGAGATAAAAGTCAATGACAATACTAGACCTTTACCTATTTAAATATTTACCCATGGTTTCCTCGTGTACCGAGTAGTTTGTTGCAGTGCAGTGCTGCCAGGTCCATACTAGTGTTGGGCGCTTACTCCACCCAAAAAAAGCGCTAGATTCCGTTAATCAAGTGTGATTTTAAAAAGCGCTAGTTTTATGCAATTTTTTTTTTATACGGAGTTAGATATAAAGACAACATAAAGAAATATTTATTGATAACTTATTACCTACAAAAAATATGAATGATTGAACAAATAAACATTAAATGCATAGCAATGCAATACAAATAGTTATTACCTATTATTATTTATTTATTTTTTATGCATAGTCTTAAGAGTCCCTATCAATTTCGACGCGCTACTAGTTTAGGTAACTATCGGAGTGCATCGTGTCTGTGTGCGTTCGAACTATCGGCGACAATCGTAGTATGCATTGTCGTACGGTGAAGCGGGAACAAATAATCTTGGTCCGTAACCGCTATTAACAGCACTCCCTAATTTTTACTTACCTACTAGGTTCTGTAATACTGGATGGATTTTATTGTAATTATGACGTGTTATATTTATAACACGTCATAATTACCACCTAGTAGGTAAGTAAAAATAACAATATTAAGTACGGCGTTCATCATAGTAAAAGCAAACTATAAAGTGTGACCAATACATATGTATATATAAGATAGGTCTGAAACTAATTACATGTGTTATTACCCACCCTCCTGTATTATTTACCTACTACAGACCTCCCCGGCGAACAGTGTTCGGAATAATTATATTACGAGCCACTCAGATTTTTTATATGAAATTTTTAATTTAAATGTAGGTAGGTATTTGTTTGTAGACTTATACGATAAAAACACATAATTATATTACTAAGTATAATGTTGTATTTATATAATGTGTACATATACATATAGTCTTTAAATAAAAAAGTTTTTTTACGTTTAAGACACTTTTAAATAGGCGGCCTTGAAAAAGGCCTTTGGCTTTTGTCTACTCGCTGTTTGCTTCTTCATCGGATAAGTGCATCCTTTCAGGCGCTTCAGGAGCTTTCAATAATTGTAATACTTCTGGCGCCAAAGTACCCGATTTACAGCACATTCAAGTCAATGAAAGGCATATTACCCGGTTAATGGTAGCTCTATAGTACATAGTACTCACACCTGTGCTATGCGATTATATAATACAAAGGAGATTGAGTTCATACAATGCAAAGATAGTCTTACAATCTTCAGCAGCTCCAACATTATTTTCAAATGTTAATCGATTAGTTGTGGTTGTGGAGCAAGACCAGCATTCAGCCAAGCATTTTTATCAGCGATGTAATCCCCCAACTTATAATATACCTGCGTGCATAGTATGCGTTTTATACAAGATTTAAATTTAGTTTCATTCAGTTGAAGTATGTGGGGAGGAATTTCATTGTAACATTTTAAACAGTACCCCATAAAGGACGAGTCTACTTTAGCCAGTCTGAAACCTAGTTGAACTAGTAGGTCCTATTTCTATTACTATAATTATGTCCTTCACCTCTTTTTCTAAAAATATGTAAATTTTTCCGTACGTACATGATGTTTTCGTAGATATATTGACAAGGTACCGTCATGATGATAATATCCTTAAACAGTTCCCTTAGAGAATCGCTCCTGCGGACATTATATATGGCTCTGATGGCTCTTTTCTGCAGAATAAAAATAGACTCGATGTCTGCAGCCCGTCCCCAAAGTAAAATACCGCAAGAAATTATACTATGAAAGTAACTAAAATAGACTAGCCTCGTATCTACGAGTACATAAGTAAATTGACGGATTTTTCTGACAGCATATGCTGCTGAACTTAGACGTCCTGCAAGAGATGTTAAATGAGGACCCCATTAGCCTTGAATCCATCATGATCTCCGGGAAAACAGTTTTATCTACGAATTCTTGTTTCTCTTGATTCAATACTATGTGGTAAAGAACATTTTATGCACTTGGTTTTTTCCCATTTAATACTAAATTATTAGCAGCTCTATAATTGCGGCAGTCTTTGCGTCTAGACTAGAGCTTCTTCGCTCAGTAGACCTATAGGAAGGACAAGGGATTTGATGAAATTAGCTCCGTGAATTAATATTTTATGTACACTAGAAGGCATTTTGTACCATTGGTACTTGGTGACGTAGCCTAGTCATGTCAAGTGTATACTCCTTGTAGGCCTCTGGCTTTACATCGTACACACGGCCACAAATCAACCTATATATGTCCAGTATAAGCTGACCTCTCATTGTACGGAAATCCTATACAATGCGAGATCAGCCTAAACTGGAAATGTATAGCTTGATTTGTGGCCGTGTGTACGAGCACGAAAGGTCTTTCAGTATAACAGAGAATCTTGTAATGAGATCTTTGTTAACCCCAGTGATCGCAGCTACGAGAGCAGGGTCTTTAAAGAACGTTCGCGCAGTATTGCACTCATTGGTTGAGCCGCTACATTGCTTTACTGTATCGACGAGGAGCCCAGTTCGACGACGATATTCATCTGTAATGGCGCGCTTTTTTTCTTCCACTGCTTCTTTTATATTCTTAGTCACGCGCCATGTTTTGTGTTAATTCCTATACGATATGTGAAAAAAAAAAAAATACCTAAGAACTGCACATGCCTTTCGCGTTTTTTCTTTTTTCCTTTGATTTTTCCGTGATAATAAAGTTCACTTTATCGACCCATTTTCTAAAAATTAAACACTAATTTACTAATAGTACAATACAAAACATTAATATGTATGAATAACATTAACAAATCACAAAGTGTCACACTATGCATAAATAAAATAAAAATATACTCACAGTCTCAAAACTGATTAGGCCTAGTACAAAATTCGCACAATTCGCGAGTTACGTCGGGAGCGGCGAACGTCACGGGCGACACAGGTCCGTCGTCGAGAAGCCCTTGGGCGCGACTGAATGTATCGAGCAAGCGCATCGGTTTATAAGGCATTATTTAGATATTTTATTACAATAAAAGTATTAGTCAAAAAAAAAAAAAAAAAATTCGGTTTGGTAGATAAATTGATCAAATTGAACACTTATTGTTATTTTCAATAAATTCTTACGCGTAGACAACGGTTTTGCACATGATTTTATTGTGTTTTTGCAGCGTGGATAACATTTTTTTTAATGAACTTATACGTTAAACTTAAAAAAAAAAAGTTGTAGGCTTACTAGTATACTATATGTCCAGTATGTATGAATTTTTTCAGATTGTTATTTGCCACCAGTAAGCCAAAAAAGTGATTGGAAAACCGGGTGTTTCGTGCTTACGTAAAAACATGTGTTAGATTTATATTTTTCGTAATTTATATTGAGTAGTTATCAAAATTTTAATCAGTACACTTACTAGATAAAGATGTGATCAATAACAGGGCATTAAAAAAAAAACCAGGTATCTTCAGGTTACTGAGAAATTTGTGCTGAAAAAAATAGAAATTTCTGTTTTTAGACCGCGAAATTGATAGGGACTCTTAATACAGGTTCATGTTTGTTTTGTACCTACCATTAAACCAGAAATGGTTTGTATTGGTACTCACATTCGCTATAAGAACACTCCTTAATCACTTAAATACCTATAAATTGTTGCTTTTGTTGATGGATTTTGAAGACTCCCAGATCCAAATGGTCCTGGCTGTTCTGTGGTATATATATTGCGCTGGGCTAACCCCAATTTATATTTTTCGTTAGTACCAATTTGTCTACAAAATACTATTAGGTACTGACAAAATGTTATTCGTTAAAAATGTTAATAACTAAATACCTATGTAGGTAGGTTTAAATTGATTACCTATCAAGATACCAGTATTTTGTTATAGTGCTAGATTTTTGGTTAGGAGTTAACAGAAAATAATTGGACTAGATTTGGCAATAAGGCGATCGGGGCTAGATCGCAATTTTAGGGCATCGACTGCCCTAAAATTGCGCTAGATCTAGCCCCGAAAGCGCTAAAATGGCAGCACTGGTTTGTAGAGTACCTACATTAGCTATTCACCTACGTAATTGTCTAATGAGAAGCGCGTGACATACTCTAAAACTACGGATATACTCCAGCTCCTGTAGCTAGCTATTTTTTTTTTGTTGATTTGTCTCATTAATTCATTAGAGGAATATAGGTACCTATTATGATATCACCACATGGCGTGCGTTTAAAACGATGTTAATCGTTTACAAGTGACACTAAAGCGCACATGTGAGTGATAAAAGTGGGTGTAGTTTTTTTAAATTAAATTTAAAATGAATTTATTTACAATATGGATGACAACAACGCTTTGTGTTATGGCAGAAATGGTGTATGAAGGTATGCAATTAAACCCTCTTCTTCTTTCCGTGTGTTTAGTGACTAACCTGATGTCAGAGTTTTTACGCCGCCTATGGGCTTCTGACTTGGCTACACATATGCCGTCGAGGAATATCTCTCGGGCCGGTTTCCTCACGATGTTTCCTTCACCATTTTTTAAGCAATTGGTAATTATACAATATGCACAGGAAAACGAAAAGTCAGAGGTGCGTGCCTTGGGTTTGAACTCACGACCTAAGACTTGGCAGTCTGACGGTCACACAACTAGCCTATCACTGCTAAAAAAAACCCTAAAAGTTATTTATTAAACTTGGACAATTTTGGAAGCATTTCTCAGGGCTTTTCCCAGTTCCCTGACATTTGTAAGACGAGTCTACAATAGGTACCTACCCAAGGTACCTATTGTAGACTGGTGTTACAAATGTCAGGCAACTAGGAAGATTGACACTTCGCCTTGTTTTTGGGCTTTGACTAATTGATGTTGTGTAATAATCATTCAAATATTTTAACATAGCATAACATTGCGCCTGTGGTCCCGGGAGGGATAAGTAGCTATCTAGATGTGTAGGTATAGTCTGTAGATAAGTACCCCCACATTTCGCTAGTTATATCTATACATCTATACAAATACTCAAAGAAGAAGTGTCGCAACAAACTCCTCAGCAGCACAGCTGTCTGTTCAGTTGGGTAAACAAATACAATTGAAGTGACTGTTTGCAATTTCAAATGAACAACTTTTTACTAAATGCATATGAAAGTATATAAAGTACGTATTCAAAAAAAAAACTACTTTTTTAATAATAACTAATAATAAAAAGATTGTGTAATAATAAGCTATCTACCAGTGAAAGTCCCGTCAAAATCGGACCAGCCGTTTCGGAGATTAGCCGGAACAAAAATAAAAAAATAGTTTTTTTATTATATGTACCTACGTTTATACTTTCATATGCATTAAGTAAAAAGCTGTTATATTGACATGACAAACAGACACTTCAATATATATTATATATATATAATATAATATTATAATATATAACATATAATATTATTTGTAAAGATAAAACATGCTTACTACTCCTACTTGAAAGTGTCTATTTGTTACAGAAAACCCATATACGAAAGCTGTAAAGGATAATAAGCAGTGGCATAGCGTACATGGTTATGTACAAGTTCGTCCAGGAGCACATATGTTTTATTGGTTCTACTTTGCAAATGGAACACAAATTGACGCAAATCGTAAACCTCTCATAATATGGATACAAGGAGGACCAGGGTTTGCCGCAAGTGGTATAGGAAACTTCGCTGAAATGGGACCTTTGAACATGGATATGCAGCCCCGTAATCATACTTGGGTAAGAAAGAGGATGTTTTTATCTACACTTTATACGAGTATATACCTATCAGAGGCGCAGCCAGGGCCGCGGGTTTGTCCGAAAGGGATATCGTGGGCTTGGCACACAGGCAACTGAGGGAACATGGGTGGGTCTTAGTCAGTAAAAGTCTGACACGCCCTCCCACTCCGCCCAGAGCGGGAAAAGTTACGAGTTTTTTGGTGGGATTAAAAAAAAGCCTCCTAGCCCGATTCCTATCGGCTTCCCTTCGGAACAAACGCGCTTCTAACACCTCTTTGTGTATCAATCACATTTCAGATATTTAAAACCAGTTTAAAATATCATTCGATTAAAAACATTACAAAAATGCCTAAATGTTTTGACTAAACAAATAATTTCGACCATAGCCGGCGTTAAATTTAGAAAAGTAACGGATTGACTTATATTTTATAGTTAATTAATTTTGATGGTATCTAGAGTTTATGAGATCTGAACAACATTTTTTTCGGCTTCCCTCTAATAAAAACTATAACTTCGCCACTGATACCTATATATAAAATGTAGATAAAAACATCCTCCTACTTCATCAATTCGATCACTTTAGTACCTTTTGTTACGATTAAGTACTACTGAGCGCCAAGCTTCCACACAATATTATTAAAGCATCCCGAGGCATCGCTATACCTTAGGTGTGGACGCACAAGATCTAGTTTTTTTTATTAAACTGAGGACAGAATGATGCAACATCCTGACTACAATACCTATTAACATAAGTAGCCAGAGGCAAGGACTATCCAACTTAGAAACTTGATTCAATCATTAGAAGAATATCGAATGCACGAGTAGACAAATACTGTAATCTGGGACTGTAATATAATATTTAGGTACGTGCCGTTCCAACAAACGCCGTTCGCCATTCGCTCTTTCCGCTTGAATATACCAAAAGAAGAAAAGAAAAAGTTCTTTCAGTTGAAATATTTAGGTAATAATATCGTACTATGCTGCTGGACCAAGCCACAAGCCTCGAAACTTTTAAAGACAAAGACAATCTTTAAGCATTTTGTATACATTTTACCTTTTGGGTAAAATGTATACAAAATGAACAAATATACAAAAGGAACCACTGATCTATATTTATAAGGTGTATCTATTCAAACACGAAATATGTTAAGAGATACACCTATAGGGGGTAAAGAAGTCATGGAACCGGTATTATTTTATTTTTTATTAAAAAAAAAAAATACTTGATATGATTAATTATCAAAATTCACCGCGCTCGTGCTGCCATCGTTGCCGCGTCCGGGCGGGTCATTTATAGAATAAGTAAGTAAAGGTTTTTTTTTGCAAAATGGCTCAAGCAATTTTAAAATTATAATAATTATGTAAAAATATAAAACACTTAGATTAAAAAAAAATCGGTCCTATGGCTTTTTTACCACTTATAGATGTTTCTCTTAAAATATTTCGTGTATGAATAGATACACCTTATAATTATAGATCAGTGGTTCCCAAAGTTGACTGGACCGCGCCCAAGCAACGTAACAAAAACTTCCAAATTCGGGACTCTTAGATTTCATGGAGAAAAAAAGGGGCATAATTATATATATGAATATTTCACTAAATAGGTACAAGGAATGCTATTTCAATGAGAAGGATGTATTTGTTTTTTTTTTTTTTGTTATTAAAGCTTTAGATCAACTTCAACTTTAGTTACTTTTAATCAGGAAAACCGATAAGAAGAAATCCCTCAATATTGTGCGTATTATATTTGTCATCGTTGGAATGTATGGCAAAATTTGTTTTTCAACTTCAATGTTAAGTTTGTTCTTGGGATAAATTCATCCCAACTACGGAACCCTTCACTGTGTGTGGTCCGACACGCACTTGGCCGGTTTTTTGTAATTTGCAGGCATCAGGTTGTATGTTGATCAAAATATGATTCGCGGTCATAAGAATTATGTATATACATAATTTTAATTATTTAAAATCATCAATAAAAATGTCTTAGATCAAATTAAGTACTATTTTTTTTTTTTATTAACCTAACCTAACACTGAACTGCTAATAGGGATGTTTACTGGAAAAAAAATATATAAAAAAAACTGTTAAGGCCGTCAATCTGATAATAAGAAAATATTAGACACGTATTTTTTGCTTTATCATATTAATAAAAAATGACTTAGATACCACACATTAAACTTGGGGAGTGGGGGGCTCGTTACGTCACGGTACGTATAAAATCTAGCGAGCAGTGACGTCATGCTACATTTGAACTCAATGTATCGCCGTAATGTTTTGATAACGTAAAAAAAGAAAAAATACGTGTTCAATATTTTTTAATAATATACATGACGGACAAAAAATTTTTTTTTTGTCCTCATCCTTATTGCTAAAAAACTTAAGAAAATTTGAATTATCCGGCCTACCTTAGAACATTCCCCCTAAACATAATATCATCTTTACGGAAGCCATTCCACATGTTGCTGTAACATGATTCGCGAAGTAATTAGTTAAGCAGATGTCTCTTGGATAATAAATTTAGATGTGTTTACGAGTACATCAAGATCAAGTTCCAGAAAATTAAATGCTGACCTAAATTACGCGGACATTAAGTTTGAATCTAATACCCCTTGTTTATATTGTGATAAATGGCTTGTCTTCTTGATATTTCGACCAATGAAAAAAAATACAAAAAAAAATTAAATACAAAAAAAAAATTGGCATTGCCTACTTAATTTGAACTTTATTAGCAACACTCGCTCAGTGCAATAAAACAGGATGTTTTTTTTTTTGCAAAAATGACTGGGTTATACCAGACAGAACAAGCTTTTAAAAAGCATTTCACTGACTTCTTTCTCTTTGACTGCAGTTTCGTGGGATGGGATTAAAGTCTCGTCTCCACTCAAAAGAGACTTTTACTTCTGAGTTTGTTTTGGCCTTTCTTCTCAGAGTAGTCAGATAGGAAACGCCGACTTTATCTAGTTTAAAAATATGATTGACTGGGAAACTGTTTGTACAAACTTACTTACCTACAGAAAAATAAAATCATTTATCATTTTGTACCTATATTTGACAAAACCAGGATTCCAGTTTGTTTTAATTTCAGGTAAAGGACAGAAACGTTTTGTTCATAGACCATCCTGTTGGTACTGGATTTAGTTATGTCACGAACAGTTCACTTTTGGTGAAAACGGATCGCGAAATGGGTAAGTTCTTTAGAAGAACCTTATGTTCTACTATGTACCTATTTAAATAGAAAACAAAATATGTTCGTATTATGTCCTAAAACGTTTATAATGTTAATTATTCACAGCTATGGACCTAGCAAGGACAATTAA
Source organism: Dryobota labecula (assembly GCA_947523025.1). Classification (NCBI taxonomy): domain Eukaryota; kingdom Metazoa; phylum Arthropoda; class Insecta; order Lepidoptera; family Noctuidae; genus Dryobota; species Dryobota labecula. Next base: position 15,340,640 of record OX383293.1, on the reverse strand, counting down.
AGTGTTTTTCAGGAGACACAAAAACTTCCGTAAGACACCAACATATTTATTCAGTCAAAGTTATGGAGGCAAACTGTGTCCAAGACTGGCATTTTACTTACACACGGTATGTATTATGCCCACAAGTCAATAATTAATAAAAACAAAAATTGGAACCGATTTAGCTAAAAGTATTCTAGCTCTCAAGAGGGAAAACTTTAACGTCGCACTGACGCGTGACACCGCGTATGTAACGCTGCGCCAGCGTTTCGATGACGCAATTTTCGCGTCGAGTCTGCGCAGTGTTTATGCTGCGTATTCGGCGAACATCTATTCTAGACCAGCGCTAGATGCGAGGTACCCTCAGAGCCTGAATGATTCACAAACAAAAAGTGTTCGATGATTGACGATCTAACTACTCATTGCCAATCTTATAAGAAACGTCGCTGCTGCGTTACGTTAAACTTTGCCTCCGGTGTTTGTCTAAGTACTTATTTAAATATCCTGTTTTCAGGCAATTAAAAAGAAGAGTTTGAAAATAAATTTCAAAGGAATCGGTATTGGTAGTGGTTGGGTAGATCCCAAAGAAAGCGTTTTGGTCCAACCGGAATTTTTGTATCTCACGGTATGTGTTTATCTTGATTTGTTCAACTGTGCACAACTATTTATAACCCAATTCTCTAATTCAGATAATTTCTGTACCTAAACAAAGAAACGTCAAGAAATGTCACTTTCAAAATGACAGGACAGTGTTGCAAAACATTTTATCATTATAAAAAATAATGATATTAAATTTTATTAATAATCATCTATAAAATTAAAGTTAATTAATCGTAGGTGCAAACAAAATGCCGTAGCCAAATAATGTTATGTGTTATGTGTCGGAGATGCGGCATACATAATTATGATCATCGTCATTAGCAATTTTAAGTCCACTGCTAGATATAGGCCTCCCAAAATCGATTTTCACTCGGAACAGTTTACAGCCGTTTTCATCCAACATGTGGCAAGGTATACTACTTACAGCGCCGGCTCTAGCCCATGTAGCGCCCGGGTGCAATCAATACCCTGGCGCCCTCTAGTTGGCGCGCGATCAAAATGTAATACTTACACACATTATCCCTAGTGATCGGAAATTTGGGTGAAAATGGTGCAAATGAAACAAATGATGTTGGGAAGCAATAGCCCATTCTCTTCGTTTGCGGTACGCCCCCGAGGAACCGCGGGTAGACCGGTAGACTCGAGGGTAAAAAGTATTTTTTTAGAAAGGGAGGGCTTAGAATAAAAAAGCACAACTTCGTCGTTAATTCAAAAATATGCCGGCGCTCGGCGCCCCCTGAGACCTTGCGCCGGTGTGCGCCGCACACCCTGCACCATAGGTAAAGCCGGCCCTGACTACTTACAATATGAATCTATGCTATGAATATGAGTACATAGTAATATTTGTGTTGTTCAAGTTGCATAAAGTTTGAAAATGTTTGCATCTCCTGCATTGTTACCAGTATCATAAAGTATTTTATACCAGAAAATCTCACTTTTTTATAACTTTGTTTTAAACCAAAATTTATAAAAATATTTTTAATTTTTTAAATATTATTTCTAAAATCAGTAAGTACTTAAAACAAAATGTTTTTTTTTCCGCAATTTTTAGTGGATTACCATAACAAAGCTTTTTTTAATATATTATCCCCTTTGTTTACATAAATTATCTGAATTAGAGACTTGGGGTATAGGTAATATAAATAAGAATGTTGTAGAACCAAAATGTTTATATTTCAGGGGGCGATAGATCGGAATTTATATTTGTCCTCATCAAAGGTAGCGAAGAAGCTTGCTCGCTCTATTGAAACTCAAGAATATTTACAGGCGGATATCTTAGACGATATTTTGTTTAGGACACTCAACGGTCAGGGAGAGTTAAATTTTAACAATGTGTATGCTGCTAGTCCTTATCCTGCACTTGAAGAATTAGATATTAAAATGAATCGATATGTTAAGCCTACTTTGGCCGGAGTGAATAAAACAATAAGATGGACTTATTTATCAGCAAGTGCATACCAAAGTTTAAAACAGAGCTTCCTTGTACCATCTGTTTCATTTTGTAAGTACCTTACAGCTGTAAGAAACGTTTAAACCTATTTAAGCTTTTTAAAATGCTTTATTTATTTTTCATAACAGTAGAAGCCCTCTTGGATAAAACGAAACTGAAGATAGCAATTTACAATGGAAACTTGGACGTGGTCACTCCATTAGGCGGTAAGGTTATAAGAACTTTTGTTACCTATCTACTCTATAATACACCGCGGAATTTTAATCGTGTTACAACGACAGCCCACTTCATGTATCCAATAACAGTCATTAAAAAAATATATATTACATTAGAATATTTTTTTAATTTTTTTATTTATTATGACGCATGACGTAGTTTGAAACAACCTGTTACGAGCGCAGTCCGAGCCTTGTGTTCCAAGGGCGGCGCGGAATGGATCATGGATCAAACGAAACAAGGCGATAGGGTTATTTGCAGTATTTTTTGAAAAAAAAAAAATTAAAAAAAAACTGCAAATAACCCCAACTATCGCCCTGATTCGTTTGATCCACGATTTTTTACCCACCCTGTATATGAACAAAACGTTTCCTTTTCTTTGTATTACGGAGCCCGAATATTTTTAAGCTGAATTAAATACAGATCATAAATAAATATCTTATATACCCTTAGGTGCTTCCAACTGGGTCCACAAGTTGAAATGGCACGGTGCAGCTGACTTTGCCAAGGCTGAAAGGTACCCGATACGTGGAAGCAAAAACGGATATTATAAAGAAATGAAGAGATTAAGCTTCTGGTGGGTCTTTGGAGCTGGTCACTGGGTAAGTAAAATGCGACATGTGACATAGACTCCTGTTGGTACTTATAACCATATTACAGTACAATCTCGGTAATCCGGCACTAATTCAGACACAAGGATTAGTGCATGGGAAAATAATGTTAAACATTGGGACATGTGTGTATATTACTTATTTCAAAAATGTTTCTTGAAATAATCCGTTATAACCTTTAGTTTTTTTCCCACTAACTAGCCCTTGTTTTAAAACTTTCTCACGTTGATTTCTGAGAACCATCACTTCTTGTGTAGAAACTCCATTTTCTTTTGCACAAGTGTATCAAACGTTTTTTACGGTTTTGGCGCCTTTGGCGACCTAGCAATAGAAGAAATGCGAACTAATACTGTGCCGGAGTACTGGACGTGCCAAGATTGTACTGTTTAAGGATTTGATAATTTACAAAAAGAACTCAAACGGTATCACCGCCTCCGTTAAATTAAATGGCACATAATTTCCTTCCGTACCATAAGGTCCAAAATGCCAATTGACTTAAATGCTAAAATACCTGTTCGAAACGGCCTACGACCGAAATACAAAATAATGAATTGCCACGGAGGTCGGAATACACATACAAATAAGTTTCAATGAATATGATTGAGGAGTATCAGTAGTTTATGGTATAAGTACACTTTTCTTGAATCTACTATTTCTACTGTACATTGCAGGTGCCAGAAGAAAACCCTGAGGCTATGGCACACATCATGGATTACGTCATGGCAGAAGACGTAGGAGAGTCATCAGATTAGAAGCTTTTGAAAAACCATTTTTTAATCATCGTTAAATCGATGTAAAAAGGTTCAATGACGCATTCGACATCTTGTTTTGTATTTTTATTGTAGTATTATGCTTTAAATTAAATAACTGGTGTTTGTACCTAATACAAAGTCAGTCGGAAACGAAGCCGAAATCCAACAAAAAAAAAAAAAAAAATTAGCGGAACTGAGTTGGGGTTCAATAGAAGAACAAAAAACCGAGGAACGGAACCCTCAGGGTGCCCGGCTGCCCGTGGTTTCACTTAAGTACACAGCCTATGAATAACCAATTCCAAAATGAATGACAAACTTGGCTCTGCAGTAAAACACTTTTGTTTTATTTATGTATTGGAGAGTGGAACGATTTTAAAGAAATAAAGACTAACCGTCTTATTCATAATAAAGCCATTCGCTTCTTACCTATAGTTATTTTAGATATCGAACGGTTTTGTCCCTTTCCTTCAAGTTAAAATGAAGTTTAACAGAAAGAGACCAAACAGTTCGATAGCTAAATAGGTTTATGAAGCGGATGGCTTTATTATGAATAACACGGTAAATGTTAGATCCAGATACAGCCGATGAAATTTATAATTAGCCCAGATAAACTTGTACTGACCTTGCTTTTTGCCAAATGTTATGCTGCTAGGTCAACGGGTAGTATCCTATATAGGTTTTGAAAAGTGAGAAAATCATTAAAATATGTGACATAATTCACCGTAAACGATGCAAAAGGAGTATGAAAAGATCGTAGTAGGTGATATTCTGTAGTTTTTGCTTACCTCTATGCGAAAAAGGCGTGAGTTTAAAATGTATTTATAATGGACCGTATCTATTGAATGAGTTGACTTCAATTTTTCACCTGTTAAGGGACCGTGGACCTTAGTAATTGATATTAATTTCAACTTGATACCTCTACACGGGTAGAGAATATAAGTTGAAATTAATATCAATTCCTGAGAAAAAGGGTTTTGTCGAACAACAAGGTCATAGGGTCGTATTAGGTTTTGATTTTTCCTTTTGAGGTATAGAACCTTAAAACAGTCTATTGTTGCGTTTTGCCCGTTATACTTTAGGAAGATAAGTTGTGTGGATGAATAATATGATTATATTGTTTAAGAGTAATTATATCTTTGAATACATTGTGTTACAGTTTTTTTGTTTATTAGTGTTATTCAAAATAGTTTTGTTTTTACTATATTTATAAAGGAATTCTGTACTTATGATTTGTATGAAATAAAAAACAATATGCATATTTAATTCGGTTATTTTTTATGTCCAGATTACGTATTCATAATAATTATACAAACAGTATTATATATGTACAATATTCAATTATTAATATGTATATTTTAATAACATTAATATAATAATATACACACTCATAATAACTTAAGCACCACACAATTATCTATGGATAACAATAAATTTTGGCAAAATATCTCCAAGCTCATTTTTGAAATTATTAATCTGCAATTTGTATGGCGATTAGGGAAACATATAATATGTTTGGAAGATGGTGTATGAACAAAAGCAATATTTTGTTCGATAGCAAAGCTGTAAGTTATTTGGGTTTGCAAATATGTATTAACATGGTAATTGGTTGAGTAAAAAACCCTCCAGCCCAGAATAGGTGATGTCCTTTTAAAATAAAGGAAAACTAATTTTGCGGCAGCGCTTTTGACTAAACAATAATTTTGATTATTCAAGCAGTTTAACAGATAACCAGGTGTAGTAATAAAATAAAATAAATTACACATTACATTTTAATGAAAATAAAACCTATTTTTGTTAAAAGTTTATCCCTTCTTAGGCCAATTTATTGTACTTGCATATTTCAAACTTCATGCTTAATTATTTTTAATTCGATCAAAGTCTATTCGAATTAGACATTAGTATAGTGAATTGCATTATTTTGATAATTAAATAATAAATAATAATAATAATAAATAATAATTATTAAAACATATAAAAAAACCAACAATAATATTTTTTTGAAATTGACATACGCATTGTATTTTGATTATTTAATAGATTTAATATCACAAAATAAGAAAGTTTTGTACTGGAAATAAAAGATGGTCCTAAGATCTAAGCTAAGACCAAAAATCAATTTTGTATAGGCTAATATAATATAAGATATAACACATAATTATAATATATTTCACAGCTAAATAACATAATTTGTTCTCTTTGTTCTAGTATTCTTAGATCTTGGGTTTTTAATTATTTGACCGCGGAACCTATGAATAGGAACTCGAGGTCATAGTAACACAATAAAGAAATATCTTTATATTCGCCCTTGCTGAAACTGACTGAAAAATGTGTTGCATAATAATTGAGATGCAAAATATCTTAATTATTAGTAGGCCCTATACATATGAAGAAAGCAAAATAACAAAATAGGATTTTAAAAGAAAATGGAGTATATTTTGATATTAGGTATATGTTTTGTGGTTTTTAAATATTTTTTAGTTAATTCTTTGAGCTAGCATTTTTACCATTATAATTTGACCTCAGACGCATTTTACTGGCCTGTATTTTGTACGAACCTTAGCATTAGGTATGCAATATACTCAGTATATTGGTTTTCTACATGATTTAATAGATGAAAACATTTGTAAAATTCAAATAATAATAATTAGCAATTTGATTTAACGATAACAATTAATGTACTGAAGTTTTGTGTCAGCCTTAAAAACCTGTTGTAGTCAACGAACAATTATTAAAAATATTTACGGTTGACTCAAGCTGCTTTCAGACTACGCTATAATATAATAGCATACAGTATATAGCTCATAGCACAACAATATCGCGCACCATACATTTTTATGGACACGTTCACACTGTACTGTACTATATATTATTGGAATGTATGGTGCGCGATATTGTTGTGCTATGAGCTATATGCTATTATATTATGGCGTAGTCTGAAAGCAGCTTAACATTTTCGTTGATCGGTAAATTGTATCAAACTTTTTATAAACTACGAGCACTTTTAAGGATACTTTTAAATTGACCAATTTTATTTTATGTTTTAAAAGTGTCTTACGCAATAATCATATATTGAGCTACAAAATAACTTAACGATCTTTTGTTTTGCTTGCGTCGGAATGCTCAACTAACAATCACTTCTATAGGATGCCGAATAAATCTTCGCCTTAGTAGTGAAGGGAGCTATTCCACACTAAATTGATTCCAAGATAAAGATAAATAAAAAATGCACCACTTGATTTTTTTTTGTTCCTAGTTTCATTTAACTCGTTTCACGTCTGAATGAAAAACTAAACCTCTAGTTGAGCTATCACTAAGATCTCTTCACCACTAGAATCTCCGTCTAACGACGAGTATGGTGGTGTTCATAACTCAATTCGGTCAAAAGTGTGGCTTAGCTCTCTTCACCACTAAGGTGACGAAATGTTGAGCGTTGTAGAACACAGAATTCCAACAATATCATATCAAACATTGTCTTGTTGCCAGGTCTAATAAATTCGGTAAGAAGTTCAATGTTATACATACCGAAGCTGACCAGTAGCATCTTCAATGTTGCACGTTTTTGTTTTCAGTGCGTTATTTTGGTCAATTTGAATAATTCAAAGCTATTCTATAATTTTATATTAGCTACGTTAGTCTCACTTCAGCGTAGCAAGCGTCGCATACTCGGACAGGCTTGGTGTTGCCAGCTAACGCAACTGCCTTGTCGCTGCAGGCCGCGCAGAATATATGGCCACACCGACGGCAGTGGTGCTGTAAAAGATAACAAGTACAGTTAATAATCTTACAAAAAAGAAAGCAGGATATCATTATTCATTTCATTTCATTTCCAGTCACTAATTTCGACATCATTTTAGACAAATTCATTATCCATACTACTATTATAAATGTGAAAGTAACTCTGTCTGTCTGCCTGTATGTTACGTTTTCACGCCTAAACCGCTGAACCTATCGTCAAGAAATTTGGCAGAGATATAGCCTGGGATATGGACTATTTGTTTTCGCTATAACTACTCCACGTCGGCGGAGCCACGGGCAAAAGCAATTTTTTTTTTTTGAGGTTAGGTCTAAATGTATGACTATCGACAAAAAACCTCGCAAACTTATCTTTTTGTTATTACTAAAATATAAGTTTGCGAGGTTTTTTGTTAATAACTTAGTAACTATTGTTACTAAGTAACTATTAACTTAGTAACTATTGTTACTAAGTAACTATTAACTTAGTAACTATTGTTACTAAGTAACTATTAACTTAGTAACTATTGTTACTAAGTAACTATTAACTTAGTAACTATTGTTACTAAGTTATTAAGCTTACGCCTAGCTGAACATGAACTATTAATATTTGAAGTACGTTCTTGTATTATTTCTTTATAACCAACTTATAATATTAAAAAAAAAATATATATATATATATATATATATATATATATATATATACACAGTTTGGACACCACATACAAGTTATGATCAGTATATCTATCTGTCTGTATTTATTTATTCATTTTATTATCTATGTACACCCAGTAAAATACATCTCAACATATAACTTTTGTTTACAAAGTATTTACAGTTTTATTAACTTACTTTCCTCCTAGCTATTGAGAATTCTTTGGCACACGCGGTACATGCAGTAGCGTCTTTATCGTGCGTCCACGTGGCTGTCTCTTCAACCGTCTGCGCTTGCGCAGCCTCCCTCTCCAAAAGTTCTGCTAGTTGAAGTTTGTTCTCGCTCAGTGTGGCACCCACTTCTTCTAAAGTTTTCTGCGCTTCAACATACTGTGTTTTTAAGACGTGCTGCTCTTCTTGTAATGAGAGGTATTTCTGTAATGTGATAATTAAAAGTTTGCAATAATATATTAATTAGTTAAATGTGATTGGCTCAATAGTTCTAATAGTAATAGAGATATAAAAAAAAAAAAAAAAAAACTTCAGTATGAATAAGAACATAATAAGAATTATTAAAAGAATAATATGGGTTACGTATATGCAGCTAAGCCATTTTGTTTTGAAGGTTCAAAATACATAGAGGTACGGAACCCTAAAAGTGTGGGCAGACTGGGTAGAGGCCGATTACGGGGCCGGGATCACTCGTGTGTCTGTCCATCTGTCACAGTCAATTTGCTCCGAATCTACTGGACTGATTAAGTTGAAATATGGTACGCATACGAACTTCTATAACCCAAAAACGTACGTGTAACGTTAATTATCTCCGAAAAGACTTAACCCTATACTGAAATATATACGTCTTTTTTTCTTCTTTCTTTACTTATAGATTACAGGAAAACCTATAAAAAGTCAATGGTCTTATTACGGTAAATCTTTCAATATTGTGCGTACAAACTTACATTTGCAGTTGGAATGTATGGGCGAACTTGTTTTTCAACTACAAAGTTAAGTTTGTTATAATATATTTAAATAATTCATCCCACCTACGGAACCCTTTATTGCGCGTGGTCCGAGTCCGCCACGCACATGGCTTGTTTTTTAAATTTGTTTAACACTGTGATACCTACCTACCTAATATGATTTTAAGGTAAGGTAATAACTTTCTAAATTAATAATTTCAAGTCACAATATGTCCATCACGAGCAGAGTCACTTCGTGTAAACGCAGCTTTATCCATTTCACAATAAGAACATACTTGACACAATACATTACACATTTAACATCACACCAAAGCCTGCTTTCAAGGGAATTAAAACTGTTGACATTATCAGATAAAACTATCGGTAATATGAGCGAATATTTTAGGACTAGCTTTGGCCCGCGACTTCGTCCGTGTGAAATTTCTTGGTCCCCCAACCCACTTCATAGCATCACGCATCACCTGCCCGCGCTATTACTTCTTCCTTCTGACTTTTCTTTTCTTTTTGCTCGGCTCCTTTTGATCGTAGCGTGATCTTATATAGCCTATAGCCTTCCTCGATAAATGGGCTATCCAACACTAAAATATTTTTTCTATTCGAACCAGTAGTTGCTGAAATTAGCGCGTTTAACCAAACAAACTCTTCAGCCGTATAATATTAGTATAGATAAGTATTATGTTTTGTTTACCTGGCCTATTGATTTCAGAGATTCCACTTCTTGTGTCAACATTGATATCTTATCGCGGTCCCGCATCATGGATTCCTATAATACAGTGATTATTAATAAACAAAAACTACAAGGAAAACTAATTCAGTAGGTATTGACTGGTAGTCGTTGCGTCGTGACTTTTATGTAATTGAGATAAGGTTTAAACTGCGATGATTGACGCGCGCTAGCGAAATGTAACAACTTTAGTGTCTAAGGTACCTAATACGTCATTTGGTAGAGGTTAGGTACCTAATGAATTTTATTACAATAGGATTTGTGGTTTAAAATATGAATCAAAGAAGATTTTGTATGTAGATACCTACCTAAGGTTAGTCATCTCATGTGAATAATAATTACTGTCACATCTTGCTACCAGTGTAAATAGATACCTACCTTCCTACGAAGTAGCAAATATGCGCAAAATAAATTACATAATCGGATAGTGCAACTGATTTATGATTTGCAGTAGATCAATATCAATGTGCCTAGCCTTTTCCCACCTATGTTGGGGTCGGCTTCCAGTCTTAACCGGTTGCAGCTGAATACCAGTATTTTACATGGAGCGACTGCCTATCTGACCTCCACAACCCAGTAACTGGGTAACACGATACCCCTTGGAAAGACTGGTTGTCAGACTTTTTTTTTGGGCTTCTGACGACCCTTAACGACTGTCAAAGATCCACTAATGACAGCCGGGACCAACGGCTTAACGTGCTTTCCGAGGCACGGAGGAGTCTCGGTATGTAAAGATGGTCACGCATCCACGGACCAACCCCGGCAAGCGTAGCTTAACCTGACGGATCGACCCGTGCGGCTGTTATTACTTAGCCACGAGTTCCTCCAGCTCCTCCTTTGCAGTAGGTATCTATTTATATATTCAAGCTTTTACTCTAAGTAGGTACTTAAAAAAAAAGACTAAAATCTCTACTTTTGCAAATCCCGTTGATTTCATAATGAACAAATATTCAAGGATTTCTTAAAGATGTCGTTTAGTTATTCAGGAGTTGTTCCATCAGAAATTGATAGGTACATAGGTACTTACTTGTAAAGATACCCTCCACTCCCGTTCTATTCTGAGGTCACCCTCTGCGGCCACGGCCCTTGTCTCTGCTGTTGCCGCCTTCTGTCCCAGCGACCGTGCACTGTCTTCTAAATTCTTCCTAGCTAATTTATCTTCTTGCAACCTATTACGTGTGTAAATCTTTAACACAAATTCATTTGTTCGTACAGCCAGCAACAAAAGTTAGTTAACATAGGCAAAGCTTCAGAAGGGATTTATGTATGAAAACTTTCTAATTGATTCTTTTTTGTAACGAATTATTCATGAATAGTATTAGGATCTTGATATACAGTGTAACCTGGTAATTGGGCCCTGCATAAGTAGGAAACCTCTACTACTGATAATCACAATGGGGTCTCGACATTTTTGCATTGAAATACCTCTTTATTGGGAATAATTAAACCTTTATAACAGAGAATGAATTTGTTAGATTTTCGATTTATACCTCTATAATTGGGAATTTATAGTTCAATAGCCTGTATAAGTAAGACAACTAATATTAATTTGTCTTATTGTTGTTTATTTTTAATTTATTTAATGAACATTTCCACCTCTATAAATGTGTCGCACCACACACAATGAAGGGTTCCGTAGTTGGAAGTGGAACGAATTTATCCCAAGAACAAAATTATCATGGTAGTTAAAATACATGTTCTCCTATATATCGATATACTTGACGGTCAATTCTCCAACTGCAAATGTAGGTACCTACGTTGGTTAACTACTACTTGTTATTACTCGTTATCTTGGAAAGCCTACTTTTCTGTGATAGTTTTCCTTTTAACTTTGTTATATACAGGGCGTCCCACGTTTGTCACATGAACGGAAAGTACCTTAAATACTATAGATAGAAAAATTTACTGAATGTAGACTTCATTTTTATTTTAAAAACAATACGAATTGCAGTCAAATAATTTTTATTAATCGCCTGTCTGAACCGGGAATCGAAGCCGCTAAATGTAAAATAAAACCCTGCCAAATACAAAAAAAAAACAAGATTTTATTTAACCACTTTGTTGGCGTGATTAACATGTACACCCATGCTAAATTACAGTTTTCTAGTACTAAGAGTCTCGAGCTGAGCCGTGGACAGACAGACAGACGGACATGGAGAAACTATAGGGGTTGTTTCTTGACTACGGAACCCTAAAACGGTACATTTCGTAAATGAGACAACTGTCAATTTAAACCTATTTGGGAAACTGGGTATATGAAAAGCCTCTTTCAGTGATAAATAATCCTAAGTCCTTTGAGATCCCATTTATCTAGGTTACACTGTATTTAAATACAATTATAGGTATATTATAGGTAAATTCTAGTCCTATGTATGTTCTTAATAATTGAAATTAGAAAATAATCTGTTACTTCTTACGTTGCATGACTGTACATTATCTTCTGTGGGAACTTCAGTGTTGGTGAGACTACGTTTAAGGCCTGAAACTGCGTTATGCGGACACCCGCGCGGTTCCATACAAAAGTGCTCCGTCGCAGGGACAAGCGCGGGCGTAAGTCGCGGAGGCACGCGCTGGGCCTGGTAGCGCCAGCTTACTGGCTGTCGTTTTATTTATGCTAGTCATCGTTTTGCTAAGTTCTCCATCGACACAACTGTAAATGCACACCGTTAAAATTAAACTACGCCGTATTTAATTGCCGACAGAGCCCCCCCGCGTATCCACGCGTGTACACACGCAACGGGTGCCCGTCGCGGAAGCCCGCTCAACGCAGTTTCAGGGCTAAAGCTTCTGTGGTATTAGTGTGTACTAGATTTACTTTAGCTTACTAGCCATACTTGGATTTTCAAACGCTTTAGGTGTTTTTCAAGTCATTACTCATCAGTACCTACACTAGTTCTAATAGGATTAAAAATGTGAGCTCATTGTTTGACTAACATAATTGACTTTTTAATCATCATAAATTCGAGTTGGTTGTCAACTTTTCGCCTAAAATCTGGCTCTAAATAAATGTAAGTTTCAATCATAAGTCAACTCATAATGCTATGCAAAGAAAAAATAAGATTTGATTGATTCCATTAAGTAAACTGATGGTAAACAATAATGACAGGAACGATTGTCATGACTTGAGTGTATTATTTTTGATTCCAGGAACAGACGAACGCTTAGTATGTTAGTACAGGGTGGCCAATTTGGAAGTATACAACTTTAAATTTTGATTATTTTTATTACAAACGAAAATTACAGGATATTTTTCTATAATTATTTTACTCAGGCTTGGCAATTTTATACGAAAATTAAGATCAGCGTAATCCCGTCCTTTTATATACTCAAAAATGCGATCGCGTTTCATTGTTTTTCATTAAATTTTCGCATACTTTGTTAGTTATCCCACTAACAAAGTCACAAATATTCTGCTTTTTGTAATCAAGATTGACCACGACATGTCCCTTTGGATAACGCCATACAAACAAAGTCAGGACATGTCGCGAAATCCTCAATGATCAAAATGGTATTCGTTACTCTTAATGATTTGTTAGAAAAATGGGTTCGTTTTTAAATTCGTTTAAGAACTTCAGGATAAATTATTGAAAGTATTGCGGTGGTCATGGTCTTATAGACTGTGCATAACGAATATGCTGCATTTTAACTAAATAATAAACACCAAACAACTGCAAAATTTGGCTTTAAATCAGAATGAGGGCTAAAAAAGTTGTATACATCTTAATTGGCCACCCTGTATTTATCACAATCAAGGTATTGTTTAGTCACACAAAGCATGCAAAAACATAGGACTGATATTGATAATGGCAAACCTACACAATAAACATAAAATTAAAACAAGCAAGTCCATTGGATTTCAAGTTCAATAAAATACAGAATGCGACTGAATATGCTTTATTATAAATAAGGCTTTTACACAACTACCGCCTCGTAATTACAAAACGATTAAAAAGAAAATATCTAAAATGATTTTATTACATTGGCTGCTAGATATTAATGGGCACAATATTTGTATACAATCATAAAATTCAAGTTTCCAAGCACATGTAGCTACCCAAACGAAATGAGATCAAATACCCTTTTAAAGTAATAATCAAAAATCTCTATACAATGTAACTTAGACAATCACTGGAAAAGTATACAAAATACCAATCTCTTCATTAGCGCTACCAAATCCTCACTCTCATTATTCTACTAATACAGGTACTTTTTATTAATTACATAGTTATCAAAAGTTAACAATAAACTGTTTTAATCAAAGTAAATAACAAAATAACACAGTGAAATATTCTTAACATTACCTAATAAATAAAATTTTATTTTGCGGGAAATAATTAACACCTTAAATTAACTTTAATCGAAAAAAAAAAAACCTAATATAAACTGAATGTGAATTAAGTACAATTGGATATTTAATTGAATCAGAGCAAGTAAGCAAAAGCAACAGTAGCATTACATTTAACAATATATGATCATTATCATCGTATCACTTAAATAATTTATCAAAATACTGATTTTTGCATTCACTAGGTTCATTGTGAGGGTTTGCCAATATCGAGCGAATGGAAAGAGTTGCCGCTAGTTGACACACGCAAGCTGTGCATTGCTCACACCTAAGTGCGTGGAGTAATGATATGTCAAGCGCTTAGATTACATTCAACAGCGTAATATATTATCCAGGCACTCTTTCGATCCTGACGGGTGAACGCAGGCCGTAACCCGCCTGATGCGATGTCATAGTAAAAATTAGTATAACCTACTTCTCATCGAGTTGATGTATGGTGCTGCCCATTGATTCAGTCTTTGCTTCCAATTTGGCTATTAGCTCTGTTTTATGTTTCAAGGAACTTTCACATTCCTAAAACAAGGCCAATACAGTTTAGCTGAATAAAATGACAACTCATTTGAGCGGAAGTAAGATTATTTCTGTTAGTTTAAAGCAAATAAGTACAGGACAGATGTTATTGTTAAAAGTTTCATATGAATACATATAATTTATTCTGAGGTTAATACAGTGGTTTTATGAATATTTTAAAACTATGTAAATGCATATTATAACTTGTAACCATTATATTATCCTCAACATCATCAATATCACCATAATATTAGAATGTGTTAGTAGGTAATACATTAATAATTTTCTAGGAAACAGGAAACACCATCTGAATATGTCAAAATGGAACAATTTTATTCACAGTATTGAGTTAATGTCGAAGACTACTCTGGGATTTGATTGACTGTTTTGTCTCTCATATTACTCTTTCGGAACGGTGGTATTTCCTGGAGATTCAGTTTTTTATGAGGCGGGCCTTCATCCTTAGACTTTGTACCCTTTTGCGCGTGACTTTGTGCTTTCAATTTTTCTAACTTTTCTCCTAGATTATTTTCATTAGTTGTAGGAGACCTGAGAGCTTTGACTAAGTCATTATCAGTTCCTAAGAAGTGGTTATATTTCTCAAGGTTGTGAAGTATTTTGCCAATTTGTTCGGCTTTCCCCTGGAGCCTCGACACCATTTCGCCCTTCTGCGTCAGTTCCATCTCGCATTCCTTCCGTACGACAACCGCGGCATTGTGAATACAGCATGGTATTAGTATAGGTTATAAATATATAATAGCAGGTTAGTGAGTAATAAAAATAATGAAACGAGACAAAAAACAAAATACGAATACATATAATTTTTTTATGTTCTAAACAAGCGAAACAAGTAACGATACAAAAAATGCGATACAAAGGTTGAAGACAAAGAGGCATATTATTCGTTAATCAAGTTGGTGGGATAATGAGAATGCATGGGCGGGAATCAAGCAGTGTTAGATGGCACCCACGCCGACGAGCGACCTTCGCGGGCATCGTCTGAGTTACACGACTATACCGTACACAAAGGTATTGCTAAACTGCTATGAAACACAGTGCACGATGTGCTAAAACCGGAGTAATTTAGATAAATTTGCAAGTTGAAAATAAGAATTAGTGTCACAGTTATCTACTTGTTAATCATCAACAGACCATGAAGTACAAATGAAGAAACTTTAGCAACGATTGACACAAGCGCGTGATTGGTCAATCACTAGTGAAAGAGTTAAGGGTACAAAATCCTAAAAGATTATAAACAACATGCTTATTGAACTACGAGTAAATAACTCACCTGTAATTTTTTGTACATCTCTAGGTTAATTAGTTTTATATCGTCGAGTTGCCTTCTCAGCGATATAATTGTATCTTGTTTATCGTGTATATCTTTCTCTAACAATTTCATAGCGACCTCCATTTCTGCTTTGAGTGAAATCTGAAGTATACGTTTAAAAGAGCGTTATTAGAAATTTGTTATTAGGTTTTGCGTCTACTGTACGGATAAAACATTTCTGTGAACTTCGCTAGCCATTAGATACACAGATTATTGCCTAATGGAATCAAAGTTATTGTGACCCGACTGAGGCCACAAGCCATTATGTATCGACCTTGACTTCAGTTCGAGCAGACGTTTATAAAATAATAATGTTACGAAGTATTAGGACCGGTAATATTTACTATACCTGTAAATCTAACTCCCTCTGCAGTTCCAAATACTTCTTCCTTTCTTCCTCCAAATTCTTGCTGGCCTCGCTATCATTTTTCGATTTATCAGAGGCAATGCTTTTGACGCTTCGTTTCTCCTGAAAATTAAAGTGAAAACTTTTTTCAGACGCTGCTCTGGAGTGTTAATTTATTGGCGCTATTTTTAAAGTCCCGCGCGTTGTTGTATCTATTTCTATTTGGTTAAGCCGCGAAGTCGTAATAGGTAAACTTTTTTTGTATCGAGAGACAGTGTTTTAGTATCGAGTTTTTCTTATGAAGACAAGAATACTTAGGTATGTTGTTCGTATTGGAACATTGTAGTATTTTTCACAATATTTGTAGTATGTAATAAGTGCACCTTTGATTAGGGACTACCCGCACTTATTCAGCTCTGTTCAGCTTTTGTCCATAGAACACAACAATTTTGTATGGAGATGCGTCCGCATCTGTTCTATTTTCCGCGCCTATCAAGTTTTCGCGGCAAACAGGTATAAATTGAGGACAAATATGTTTTTATCATGCGAATGCTATAGATAGAGTTCAGCGCTGTTCCGCCGCGTTCAGCGTTGTCCCGCCGTGAACAGCGTTGTTCCGCCACGTTCAGGGCTGTACGCGGTCGCAACTTGTTGACGAGGAGTTGGGAACAGTTCACGTTCAGCGCCGAACGTGACGGAACATACTAATTTTAATAAATTAAATATTAATTTTCTTTTATTTGAGGTACCAATGTCGCGTATTCTCCAACCAAATTTATATTTCACCAAAGTGGGTCGACCTAGTAACTGTCGTTTGAGTTTTAATTTATTACCTACGTTTAATTATTTATATTTATTCTGCAAGAAATGAAACGATAACAATATCGCACATAGAACTGCCCATGTTGAAGGCACAATACTAAATTAGTAGATTACCGTTTTCGCAGCAAAGAGTATAAATCGCTTCTCAATTATCCAGCGCCGTACGCAGTAGATAGAAGCGCTTTAGCGGAGATAACACGCTATGACGGCTTTTCACAATCTTACGATGCTGAACGCGACTGATAGAAGCAGAACTGCATAAGTGTGACCAAAATCGTTCAGCGAAACGCGAATGGAGCTGAATAAATGTAATTAGTCCCTTAGAGTGTGTTATCGTTGGACATTTAATCGCTGTTATCATGAAAACAAGGGTACGAGAACATTTTTAATCAGTAGACAGATTCCAAGACTTATTTAAAAAAATACGAAATCGAAATCTAAGAAAATAAAAATATGAATGCACAGTAGAACATAAGAAACACAAAAACTAACTTAAGTGGGTAATAATAATAATGTATCAATCATACAAATACGGTATTTCCAATAAGGAAAACACCAAAGAAATTTCAATGAATGAAGAAAACCTGTTCATTTAATGGCGCTGAATTTAATTATTTCGTTTTAATTTGGACGGGAACTAAAATTTAAGCAGCGGTACAGCGATAATTTGTGCAAATGAATGCGAAGGAAAGAAAAAGTAAATAAATAGTTGATCTTACTTCTTCATCAGACTGCAGTTCCGTCACTTTCATCCTTGTATCTTTGGTTATATCTTGCCCTGGACAAAAAATGCACACGTGCTTAAACAATACAAATAAACACAGACTGCAGCGTGACATATTTACACTGGTACATAAATAACTCACAGGATTTGGTCCAAAAAGTTTGTTTAGTGTGAATTTTTGCTGTAGAATTGCCCATTAATGCCGAATTATAGCGCATAACGGTTGAAAACCGTGGTTAAATAATAAATGGAGGTAAAATATGAGGCGGCGTCAGGTCCGGCCAAGGTACTAATGCTTACTAAGCTATACAATAGAGACTGACTCATCACTGCAAGCAAGGTGTCTTATCTGCTGGATTTTCTATTATTGTTATTCGCGTTGTGTTTTCGATAGTGAATTCCGATGACCATGAGTGGTTTCCTTTTCCGGCGACTACTGTTATGTGATAGAAGTGAATGGGAACGAAAATTCGGGACATTTATGAAAAAAAAAAAAAAAATACTACAAGATGTGTATTTTTTTATTTTAATAATGAGTTTTCTGACATGGAACATGCTTCCTATTTGGGTTTATTTTTTCATTCGTGTAACAAAACCAAAGTTTAACGTAAACGTACCGTTTAATGTAAATGTTTTGTTGAGTGTCGAGTACACTTACCAAGCGCATGTTTCAGCTGATTGTTTTCCTCAACTAATTGAATCATCGTGTTTTTGGAGATCGCTAAGTCCTCCTTCATGAGGGCATTGGTCGTTGTCAAGCTTTCGACCTTGGCTTGAAGGTTCGCTACTGTTGCACTAAAACAAAAGGAATTTGCATAAGAACACATCTTAATGATTTATTAACATTTCTTTGCACAATGGTTTTGTAGAAGGCGAACTGTTCTTGAGGATTAGGCAGTAGTCATTATTCTGGGAGATTAACACATGATTTCTGAAATACTAATTACAAAAAATAGCTACCGGACTATCTAACTCATGTCAAATGATTTTATTGACTGTTGTTTTTTATAATGGTTGTGTTTATGAGCCTTTCAGAGTTTGGGTATAAGTGATAGTAGTAGGTACACTATCAAATGCAGCCCACATAGAATTGTTGTAATATCAGACAGTTACTCTGTGGTAGTATAGCTATCTAACGATCACCTCGACTATTGTTATGTAAGTGTTGTGTTGATGAGCCTTTTAGAGTTTGGGTATAAGTGATCCCGTAGTAGGTACACTATCAAATGCAGCCCACATAGAATCCATACTAATATTATAAATGTGAAAGTAACTCTGTCTGTCTGTATGTTACGTTTTCATGCCTAAACCGCTGAACCGATCGTCATGAAATTTGGCAGAGACATAGCCTGGGATATGGAGAAGGACATAGGCTACTTTTTTACGCGATAACTGACATCTACGCGGGCGGAGCCGCGAGCAAAAGCTAGTTGTTGTTATATCAGACAGTTACTCTATGATAGTATAGCTATCTAACGATCACCTCGTAGTACCTATTTCGAGTCAAATCGTCATGGGTCTATGAACTGGGTTAAATATAATGTTCGCTCATGACCTTATTATTTGTGAGTTGAGTTAACCTTCAACAATACGATTTGTTTACACCGGTATAAGTAAGAACTGCGAAATTGAATGTAATTATTAATTTCTAGTTGCGTCACACTCGAAAACATGTCGATGTTGGCTTGCATAAAATTATACGAATATGTCTAAAAAGAAAGTAAACTAGCACAGTTAGGTATTTCAAACGAGGCTATAAAATGTAAACGAACCATAAAACACCCATTAACATTGCATATCATTGTGAACGGTGACGTAAAAATTATAATCTTGCGAAGCGAAAGTCAGTCGATTAATGATCTAATTTACTAATGAGGCACTTACTAGTAGGGGAAAAATACTAAGTAGAAAACTATTCGTTAAAATAAAAAATTAAACTGCTTAGATTAACGTGAGAACTGGAGAACAATAGATAATAGATTCGAAACTCACTTGAGATGTCTGTTCAGCTCCTCGATGTAATTCTTCTGGTCTAGCATTGTGTTGATATGACGTTGTTTCGGCTCTGAATCACCGTTACCATTGCCGGCTAGGTCATTGGACGAGTTACTACCGCGTAAGTAAAGCGAGAAATCTATTACGCCTTGTTGACTGTCCAAATCTTCCTCCTGTGTGTATCACAGTTAATTTTAAAATTCGGGAATTTACTACGAAATGTAAGCACCTACTCCAGTATCAATTTTACTATCTTTATTACACGTCAAGGTAGAAAAATTTACAGGTACTGGTGGCAAAAGTAACAAGTGGGTTCGTTGACAAATAATTACCTTCACACACAAATTACAATCCACAACATTCAAGCCGACCAGAAGACCAGTTATAATTACGGCTTCTTCATTCAGCATCAGAGCATGAGGTTCGAAATATTCCTCCAATGTATCTTCACGGTGTTCTAAGAGAATACGAAGATAGTCAGCAAGTCTTTTCTGCATCAAAGCCAGTCTCAACCAGGCCCGAGCACGACCCATAGCTGTCCTGTAAAAATGCGATTTTGTTATTTTTATGGGTGAGGAAATAACTTTTATTCTCCTTTGACTAGTTTAACTTTCTGTTATTTTATTGAACTCAAATGTAATCATAATCATAAATCTTTATTTATCTCAACATCATATTACAAGGCACTAGTTAATGAAATGCACAATCTTTAATAGAGAAAGGTGTCTGAGGTAGGATGTTTCTGAGTTACAGATCACCCGGCCTTTTTAGACAAGTCATGTTAATTAACAAAATGGTTAGAGTCAAGATATTATACAATATAAGTTATTATATATTATACGTCTGAAATCACAATAAGGTAAAAGAAGAAGCTACAAAATTAAAAGAATTTTTTTAGTACATTTAATTATTTTTTTATTGTGAAACTGGAGAAATTTGGAAATTATATTGACTGATACATAATTATCAGTTTGAAAGTGGATTATATTATATAATACGATGTGTTTAATATAATGTGAACTGTAATTGTGTCAGTAAATTATATCTAAACGAGTTTTAATACGTGAGTAACGAAATTAACACATAATACCGCGAAAATTATAATAATGAAACATGAAATTGGTTCTTGAAGTGTTGCTTCTATGACACGGGGATAGTGGTGCGTTTCGGAAAGCTAGATAACCGCAGAATATCTAGCTACTGGATAATATTAGGTTTAGTAGGTAGGTACTCGTGTTCGGTACAATATTTGCAACTGAACAGCTCAGCACTTTTGCTTGCGTGTATTTCCATAAATGCATGATCGCAACTATTACCGGATACGTGTTCGACTACCAATCGCGTAACTCAAACCAAACCAAATCAAACCATCTTAGTGCTAATTTATTTTAGATTACCCAAACCATAATAAGTCTAATAAATACCTAGTTAACCAGATCAACCAAATATCAACCAACCCAGAAGTTAGTGCTAAACCACGCAGGCACTAAATTCTAGATCTCGTATTTGTGACTTACTTGACAGTGGGAAGATCCCTGATGCTAGCCGTGATATCAGCGGCTTCGGGCGAATATTTCTCCACCATTTGCAAGATGTCCCATAGCTCTTTTTTAGGTCCAAGCAATCCCTGAAAATGCTTATCATATGAATGATAGGTTTGCCCAATGGAGTTGCGGGTCTCTTTATTTGATGTTGTTTTTAATTACTTCAAAGGAAGTATTTAACACAGTTATAATGATGACGTCTTTAAGTGACCTATTTGTAAATAAAAATAACTTTTAACATTCGTTTACTAAAGTTACAAATCAGTTCAAGTAATTACCTTCTTCGGCTTGAGTCCATGACGCATAACATGCTCGAGAACAATGAAGAAGTGATGCAATGGCAAGTGATCACTGTCAAGCATTCTACCATAACGGAGCGATTGTTCGATCAGCTCCTTCACAATCAGTTTCGAGATGTTCACAAGATTGCTGCGTTCGATCACAACAGGATCCCGTGCTACAACAGATGACAATAATTGTTTTTATTGTCATTACTATTTACACTTACTGCATTTGTTCGGCGCCTTAATTTACCCATCAAAGTATTCATTGGATCGTCAGGCGAAGTGATGGTGCCTTGAGTAGGTGGACGATGGAACGAATCCTGCATTTCCATATCGTGCAGTTCTTTCAGGCAGAGCCACTCGCCATCGACGGAAACGCGAAAATTGCACAGGTA
This sequence comes from Dryobota labecula, assembly GCA_947523025.1. Lineage (NCBI taxonomy): Eukaryota > Metazoa > Arthropoda > Insecta > Lepidoptera > Noctuidae > Dryobota > Dryobota labecula. Next base: position 15,318,647 of record OX383293.1, on the reverse strand, counting down.
GATAGTGTCCTGTGCACCGGCCATATCTCCGTCGGGGTTGCCGTCACCCTGATGTTGGATGGCCGATGGAATGCCTAATTCAGGCAAGGGATCCACCCCATGAACGGCAGCAAGCGAACGCATAATAAAGCAGCAAATAAACTATCAAGCGAAACAATCAACAGTGTCGCGTAAATTTTGATCACCCCTTTATAATCATTTCACCCGATGCGCAACTTTGAAGGTCAAGTTAGTATGTGTTTATCAAATCACTTGTTTTAATCGCAATACCGAGTAGTTTAGGTCCGTATTCAAAGGTGAATTGGTAACTTTATAACAATAATTTTTAGCACGAGTAATTTTCACGAACTACGCTGTGAGCGGAATGGTTTCTCCAGTACCTACGTCCAAAATATTGATTTCCCGGCAAGCGCTACGTGCTACCCACAACAGCGTGAAAATCAATACTCGGCGCGCACACTGCCATCTGTTTGAAAATTGCGGAAACTTGTAGGAAACACAACTCATAGCCTGCCGCCAGCAAAGTCTGCTGTGTTTGTAAGAAGACCATGGAAAAATTTTACTTACGAAATGGGGACGTTAATTTATGAAGGACCGGTATCTTAAAATAATCGTTTTAGTACCAGTAAACTTGGCCGTGGGCGACAGCATGTTAGAGTATTACATTTTTTTTTTAATAAATAAAATAAAAATTAGTAAATTATTTGCATTTATGTAGGATTTGTAAGTATTTTTAATGCTCGAGGAAACTTGCGCCGCCGTGATCAGGATTACCATACAAAAATGTTTGTAGGAAAGAACTTACATAATATTTAGTTATACTCCATTTACTATAGCATTAGAAAAAAGAGGCTCGTAGAAGCAGGAGTGCGAAACATTTTATTCAAAGTTAAAAGTTTAAACAATTAAACTAAAAATGTTTTAACATAACTTTGATAAATAGGTCGTAATAACATCTTCATCACACATTACTTACAACGAAACGAATGAATGAAACAAACGATTACGTCGTGATGATTTAAATTTAATTAAGATTAAAGGAAATAAAAGTCTTTTTTTTTTACAATATTTTGTTTAAAACAACAACTTTCAACACACAATAGTTGGTGTAACTTCTTCGTCTTCATCATATAATTTAGTCACTATCATCAGATAATAAAGATGAAGAAGTTTCACCGACGTTACCTAATAATAAATCTTTCTACCACATCATCCATTCTGCTTTAACTTTTCCTCTTCTTTAATTGCATGAGCAACGCAAGACTGCCATCGTTCTAGCGTAATACTATCCAGATCTTGTGGGAGTAATTGTTTCTCCTTGTCTAATTTGAACGTTTTGTTATGTTGAGCCACATACCCCATCATTTGAGCCCATATTAATTCTATAGGGTTGAACTCGCAGTGGTAGGGTGGGAGGCGCAATGCTGAAATACCCTTCTCTCTAGCCATCTCATCTACAACAAACTTTTGGTATAAATGTCTTTGTATTTTTGCTTTTTCTAATAAAGTTGCCCTAAGATCTTTTTCCTCAAAAGGAATATTTTTGCTTTTAAACCATTCCTGTATATCTGCCTTTCATGTAGCTGTGGTTGGCAGCTTCTCCAATGTCCGTCAGTGGTATAGCGCATTGTCCATAACAATTACAGCGCCTCTCAATTTTTGACAAAATTAACTTGAACCATTTTCACTTTTGTCTATCGCGCTTCTATAACATATTCCCTGTAAATTGAGAGGTCTGGCTCTTATGAAACAGGAAATCCTAGTACAAGAGTCAGGGCTACACAGATGATTGTGTCTTGAAGTGTAAATAAATAAATTATTATTATTATTAAAGTTGAAGGCGTCCATTTCGGAGTGGTCATCTTCATCACCTTTCTTTGCATCAAATATTAATGCAGCATCCATTAAAAACCCTTCACAAACCCTGTGAAATAAAATTAATACAAGTCAATTATTCCGTACCCCCTATATAATTTCACTGCTGGAAATAGTTCATAGATAAATACTATAACAAAATTTATAACTTTAAAAGTTCGCTTTGCATGCGTTAATTCATAATACAATATAATATGTATTACTTAATTAATAGTCAATAACAATGGGGTGTTCATTTTTTTATGGCAAGGACAGTCCATAAAATACATACCAGTATGACCGATTATAAGTTGGATTTTTTAAACCAGCAGATAGACCTTCCCAATGTGCTTCTTTTGAAGACTTATTATTAGTGTCATGCCATATTAGGCTTTTCGTGTGACCTGTTTGTATGACCGATTATAAGTTGGATTTTTTAAACCAGCAGATAGACCTTCCCAATGTGCTTCTTTTGAAGACTTATTATTAGTGTCATGCCATATTAGGCTTTTCGTGTGACCTGTTTGTATGATAAAAGGTTATTAATATAAATAACATTCATTTCACGAACCAATTTTATGAAATTATGTTTAACTGTATAATTAATTATAATGTTATTGAATGCAAGAGGTCATACACTGCTTAGTGCATAAAATCAGAACTTTAATGTTTATTTAATTATTTTATACAGACTGCTTTTTTAAAATCTGGCAGAGACTCGTCACTGTTAACTACTTCCAGCATCTTGTCCAAGGTGGGCAACTCATTATTAAAGAAGAAGGAATGAATTTTCCTGCATATTCCACTAAATGTGATGTCATCAAAATCATCACGTTTCATGTGCTTCTGTTGGGGAGGGGGAGATTGCAGGCGACTTTTTATGTTGTACTCTTTGAGAATATTGGACAGAGTAGCCCGAGATACGCCTGTAAATAATAAAATCATGTGCGGAGTTTCTAAAATATAATACATTTTATCACAATGCATGTTAGTTTCAAATATTTTTATAGTAATAATTTTATGAATCATCCTTACCGGCAACTTCTGCGATTTTGTTTATCATCTCAGTCCTATAATGAGGAGTATCTGCAGGCCAGGACTCCAATTGCTTAAAAATATTTATCACAGGTTGTTTTTCTACAGCACGCAGCGTTCTCTTTTTTTTGGGAGACATTATTATTTAGTCGGAGTCAACTTTTGGACCACGTTTTTTTCGCCGTTGGCTTTGGTCAGACTCAGCACTTATATGTTGTAAGCCACTCGGTCCCGCACCGGGATCACTCATAGCTCAAAAAAAAAGTAACGTTTTGTACAAACAACCCAATGACAACACTGATAACAATACAATAATAAAGAAATAACTAAATATTATTTATTATTTTAATAAATAACAACAAAATCACGAAAATTAAACAATAACAAACAAAGTATTCACAAGTAAATGACATACATGACAATCTTAGAACATTGTCAAGTCAATTTCACAGACGACATAAACCAGTAAAATTAGGAATCCCCGGCTGTCACAGCTTATGAAGGGATTAAGTAACATTTTAGATTTGGTAGGATTATAGTGAAACAAAAAGCGTTGCAGTATTGTTGACTCCTGCTTCTTTTAGGTTTTTAGCATAGGCACTGTAATTTTAAATTGGAATGAAATAATATATCTAAATGAAAGCTACTTAATTTCATATGGTTGTTTTTTTAAATGATTACAATTAAGCGTGATAGCTGATATATAAATTCATTTTAATCGATTTGGCGTCAATCGTAACTATAACAAGTTTATTGTACTTTTGGTATAAAGTGTGCATCAAAAATAACCTTTTTTAACTTCTGTCTAATGCTATTATAAATGCAGTATAGTTACTTACAATAAATAAGTTTTTCTTATATAAATAGGTAGTGTTTTGTTTATACAGGCTGTGGCGTAAATAATAAAATAACCCGCCTGACAAGTGTGGCGATTATGGCAAATTCCCCCCTTTTGGGGGAGGCCTATGTCCAGCAGTGGACGTCTTTCGGCTGAAATGATGAATGATGAGGTTTCAGAAGAAGAAAAAATATTTTTTCAAAATTCAACTCGAATCTCTATAAAATGATCTAAATAAAATTTACTACACTGTCGCACGGTGGTTCGAAACTGCTATATGAGGGACATTGGGTTTTTTTTTTACAAATTCCATTTTTTTTAATACTTATCGAAAGATCTGCCATTTTGATAAATAATTGTTAGGAAACTTTTTTCTGTAAAACTGATAGTTTGCCCGGAAAAAAATAATTTCAATTTTTGTTGTATGGAATGAAATATAAACTGCTAAAATTTGGCCAAGTCTTGACAGGTCTTGCTTTAAAACTACTTTATTCTTTATTTTAAATCTTATTAAATGAATGCAGATTCTGAAATAGTAACTGATTCCATCATTAAAAAAAAAAAAAGTTATAGGCATTTTTATTTAAAAAAAGCTGGATTAAAAAAAAAAAACTTTTAAATTATTTCTTACTACACGAACTTTACTTCTAGATACTTATTGCAAAATGAGTTTTTTTTTTACTTTTTAAGTTATTTGATTTTTTATTAAATACTTCTCATCAAAAACTTTACACTAAGGCCTGTGTTCACCAACATTTAAATCAACTGTTTAGATATTTAATCAGTTGTTTACTCAAAATTTCTTAGGCCTGTGTTCACCAACATTTAAATCGACTGTTTAGTTATTTAATCAGTTGTTTACTCAAAATTTCCTAAGTAAAGAAGTGATTAAATATCTAAACAGTTGATTTAAATGTTGGTGAACATAGGCCTTAGGAAATTTGACATAAACCAACTGTTTAAATACCTAACCGGTGGTTTGAATGAATGTTGGTGAACACAGGCCTAAGGGGTTTATTTATAAACACTGCTTAAAGTTAAGTAATGATTAGCGACTGTTTAACCATACATTTTTGACGTTTGAACGTCACTTAACTTTAAGCAACGTTTATAAACAAACCCCAATATGTTCAAAATGGGTGACCATTTGTGGCTATGCAATATGCATGCTCTGCTCTCCGATAAATGGCCGAAAATCCGCTATTTGCGCTAATTTGCTCAGCTGCAGACCGAATTCTTCGTCTTAGTTGGTTAAGAGAAGTGATTTCACCCTAAAATAAGTAATTATGCCCTATCCGCCGTACCCATGAAGATAGCGGCTAGGACCAATACTGTGGTACCTCGCTCACCGGACCCCCCTTCCCCCTAGGATTTCTTTTTCTGGGGATATCTAAAAGAAAATGTTTAAAAAGAAGAAAAATCACTTCTGACTTTCGTTTGATGAAAATTATTTACTTAGTAAATTTTTTGTTTTTATGTATGTATTTTTTTCTTATGTTAAAACAATTCTTATTTGGTCCAAAACATTTTGCAACACTTGTAACGATTTTTTATTTAGCTCTTTTTTATAGGTAGTTAATGGCTTTATTTTTTGTTTTAATGATGGAATCAGTTATTATTCTATTTTGGAATCTGCATTATCTAGAAAAGTTTTTAAAATAATGGGCACCAACAGTGAAGTACAACTTTTTACACCATTAGCAACCCTAGTCACAAAATTTTCTGGAGTTTTGTGTATTTTTTCTTAAGTACCTTTAAAATGACATTTAAAATGTTATTTGAATGTGATAGCACTTGTATTCACACACAGAATAAGCAAAAAAAAAAAAAAAAATCTGAGACCTATGGAAAAAAAAAATGAGCTTATGGTAACACGTATCACAATAGTACCTACTATTGTGATAGTTGAATATACGGTGTAACGACCCCTTAAAGTTGGACCGCTTTTATTTGCACCACAGCCTGTATAGAGGATCAAATTAAATTAGCTAGCGAAACTCGCAGACGTGATGGATCGTAGACGTAGACATCTAAACATGACTAAATAAAGGCAATCCGCGATCAGTTATGTACTTTTAGCAGATGAGTTGGAGGTAAACCTACTATTTGGTTTTTATGGAAATAAAAATTGGAAAAGTTTCCCAGAATATTTTCTGAACCTCCTTTTTTCTATGGGATTTTTGTATGAACTATTGTTTGGACAGGACAACGGCTAACGAAAAAAAAAAAAAAATGAAATTAAAAAGATATTAGAAATAAAAAAATCGTAAGGTAGATAAGGTTGGAATGAAGGTTGTGGATTGTGGCTTCATTCCAATATCAAGTTTTGGCATGTTATTTTAAATCATGTCTCTGGAATGTTTTGAATATGTTTTATATTTTAATATTTTATTAGAAAGATAAGTTGTTTTATTTTTTTATCACATCAATTATACAGGATAATATATTTTATGAATTATTGTTAAATTCAGTTACCCCAATAATAATGCTTGCGTCGTGTTGAAATAGTAAGAGCACAAGAAACATAGAACATCCGTACTAATATTATAAATGCGAAAGTAACTGCCTGTTTGTCTGTTACCTTTTCATGCCTCAATGAGCGAATGAATTGGATGTGGCACACGGGTAGAGCATGAGTTGCATTAGGACATAGGAAATATTTATCCCGATAGTACAATAATCCAATGGGATAATTTCCCATGTCAATGCGGGTGGAGCCGCAGTAAAATGCTAGTATATAAGTGCCAATTTAAGTGTTATTTAAAACAATTTTTTTTATGATAATGCAATGTTGAACATGTTTTTTCTTGGAGTATAATTACTTATCAATTAAATTACTTTGCCCCTTTTGGCTTGTGTGATATTTGCGATTATTAATTAGGACTTTGATTAAAAAAAAAATATGTTTAAAATATCAGTCCACACAGTCCCAGACAACAAAGAAAAAAATGGCTATTGTCCTATAACAGATGTTAATTTGCATTTTTTTTTTTTAATATTTATGCGTTGTATCCATACTAATATAATAAATGCGAAAGTACCTGTTGATGCCTAAATCACTAAACAAATTTTATGAAGTTTGACAGCTTAAAAAAAAAAATACTAGTACAAAGTCAGGTCTGTGGATTTAAGAAAAGAAGGTGTTTTGTTGCAGACCACAAACTCTAGCAAGTATGTTATTTTAATTAAATCATTTTTATTGGGATAGCAGTATCACTTCTAAACATGTGGTTTGCATAACTATCCTAAGTAATCATTTATTTAAAAATATTGTTTGTAGATAGGTACAAAAGATTGAAAAAGCAACAGGTTGCTAATGGTATTTGACTTGTTAAAAAAAAAATTTTCAAGCACTATAATATTATCTATGGATCTTTTCAGTAGGTACCTGAAACTATTTGATAATTTCATTCCCTGTGTGTTAGTTGTTGACCTCTGACCATTATTGGCAACAAATTAAATATTTTTTCTATCTATTCAGAATATAATTTTCTCCATAGAAATTGCAGCAACAAATTGATCACAGTAACATGAAAGGAAGATGCCACAAGCTCTCAAACAGTCTACAACTGTTTAGTGTAAAAATACCGCTATCTTCGTTTGTATGTAGAAACAAAGTCCCAGTAACGTTATCAATGTAGCGGTCACGCGATATCCACAACAACATACAAACAGAATCTGGCACATGAATTTATATTGCTTCGTAAGTATTTGTCTACTCAAAAATATTTTACCATGAAGAATCTTGATTAGGTATATATATGGAAATAATTATGCCAAAAGGGTACTTACTTTTCGAACTGTAGAAGTAGGATTTGTGTGGCCTGGATAACAGAAGTTCCGGCCATTTATCCTCTCTTGATGATGAAATGGACGGAGATCTTTCAAAAAATGTAGATTTCACTGAAGATGTTGAAGTTGCTGGTGAAACCTCAACATCTCGGTCCTTAGAAGAAGCCATAATTTAGATTTTAGACACAATTTAAATCACTTCCCACATTTCGAGCAAAATACAACAAAAAGTAAACGCGTCAGTGTTAAGTCACCTGTCATATCATTATCAAAAAATTGTCAATGTCAAGCACTACCAAAAACGCTTGTCAAAATCTAGCATTAGACTAAAGCACAAAGAGTCACCACTATCCATGGAATTAGTAATTTCACTCATTTAATAAGTCTTCAGCTCCTTGCCACTCAGCCTCTAAGCACTCATCATCTTATTGCCCTTGTCCCATGTTACTTGGGGTCGGTGCAACACGTTTTCTCTTTACATTCTTCCCTGTCAACCGTCACGATATCATTCACTCCCTTCTCTTTCGTAATCCATCCATCTTTTCTTTGGCCTTCCTCTCCCTCTATATCCTTCAACATTTATATTCATCACTCTTTCAGATGCGTCACATGCGTTTCCTCCCTCCTTATCACATGCCCTTTTATACCAAGACAAATGACTTGAGCCTTTAGATGCATTAAACAAAGTTATTAAAAAAAGGGAATTTTCTGGTATAAAATATTTTATATTGGTTTGACAATGCAGAAGATCCAATTATTTTACATCTTCAACAATACTAATATTACAACAGTCATTAATAGATTCATATTGTAAGTAGCATATCTAGCCACATTTTGGATGAAAACGGCTGTAAACTGCTTCGAGTGGAAATCAATTTTGGAAAGCCTACGTCTAGCAATGGACTTAAATGGGCTGATTATGACGATCATATGCCGTGTCTTCGACATACTACACAAAACATTGTTTGGCAACGGTATTTTGTTTGCATAGTTCTTATATTTATATCACTTTAATTTTATGGATGATTATTTACAAAAAAATGATTAAAATTTTTTGCACCACTGTTCTGTCATTTTGACAGTGACATTTCTTGACATTACTTTGTTTACATAAATTATATGAATTAGAGACTGGTTATACGTGGCACTATACCCAACAGTTGATCCAATCGTTTTGTAGCTAGCTGTCTGGCTTCGTGATGCAAAAGCGGTCTGATAGGTGTCGCTGTAAGACTAGTTGTGTGGACTGTCTAATTTTTAAATTCGTTATGTATTCGGCTCAACAAGCAGTTCTGATTTTTGGGATAAGTGTGTGGTTTGATAATTTATTGTCGTGGGTTCTACAGGCTGTAATTTGCTATTGTTATACGGATATTGTTTGGGTTTAGGTTTGGATTTTTAGTCATTTATTTTTTCCAATTCACCTGGTCGTTCATTCATATTATCCAATAGACACTGCCCTACCTGGGGTTCGAACCCAGGGCACATGTTCAACAGTCGTACAGACCAGGGGCGCCCATACATGGCGTCGCATTTTGATTAAGGTAAATAAAAATATTCTTCCGAAAATACCTAATTCGCAACGTCTTTGTGTCTATTAGAACACCGTTCGAACTCTAACTTGAGAACCGTTTATCAAATAATTTTCTTTAGTGGGTGAAGTGGGATGTGGATGGTGAGGATAATGTTTCAATTCGTTATTACTGGCTAGTTCTAATGTAGAAAAAGTGAACAAAGGGCGAGAAAGGGATATTTTGTAACGTCTTGTGTGGTAGATAACCTAAGGCACGACTGGTTAAAATTAAACCGTTGTGTAATTTTAGTCTATTTGGGAGCGGCTTTGTTTTTACCTCATTTTTACAAACTTTTCTTGTTTTCATTCAATGTCAGATGAATGTGTTGTCATTAAATACATTGTTACAAAGTTGCGAAATGATTACAAATGTTTGTTTATAAAACTGGAAGATACGCGCATGAAAAATGAATTTTCAAATCACTAAATTTATACCTCCTATAAGGGTTATGGTGATAAATCCGCTGATACCGGCGTCACAGCTAACAATCACTAAAATATTATCTGGAGTACTTTTTGGTCAAACGCAATTTATTGACTTGATATTATTAGTTTATGCGAATAAGTCGAATCAAGCGCAAGAGTTAGCACAAGAGTACACTGGTTGTGCTTTCCCATGTCTCAACACAATCAGAGTTACGTCGGATATACCATGGTAGGTTCAGGATTAGGTATGCTTTTTTTATTTATTTAATAAAACTTAATGCACAATAAAAAAAAATACCGTACAAAGCTGGACTTAATGCCAGAGGCATTTTCTACCAGGCAACATTAGGGTGATGCAGAGAGGAAACATGGCAGGTGCAATATACCTAAGGCATAGTTAACACGAAATAAATACATAGATATATACATACATACATAGAGAACCGGAGTTACCGACATAGCTTGCAGAGTAAGCAAGCTGAAGTGGCAGTGGGCTGGTCATATTTGTCGAAGGACCAATGGCCGGTGGAGCAGACGAGTCCTGGAGTGGAGACCGCGTATCGGCAAGCGTAGTATGGGACGCCCCCCAGCTAGATGGACCGACGACCTCAAAAAGGTGGCTGGGATAGACTGGATGCGGAAGGCGGAGGACAGGGTGTTGTGGCGCAGCATGGGAGAGGCCTATGTTCAGCAGTGGACTGCGATAGGCTAAGTTGATTGATACATAAAAACAGAATAAACTTTGTCAGGAGAAATAACGATCGGTAAAGGAGAAATAACGATCAGTGAGTAGAGGAGAAAACGAATCTAGCAAATCAGCGCTGTGATGTTTCTGCCAACTTCTTACGTAGGTATAAATGTTTACGAACTTTCACTTTAAAAGACAACTAACTGGTTGTTGTCCTGATGTTCAGAGGGAGCACGTTCCGAAGAAAGACCGCCTCTACAAAGAAGGAAGAGTGAATGAAACCAGCGCGGTGAGAAGGATATAGAAGAAGACTAAAGTAAAAAGTCTTTAAAAAGAAATCCGCAAGATGTTATTAAAAAATTCTATTGTTTTTTTCAGTTTAACAGACGCTGACGTATTTTGCTTCATGACAAATTTTGCAAATCCAAATTGTTTTGATTTCGACAACATGGATTCTACTGAACAGTTCGATAATTTATACTTAATTATAAAAATTGCTACCAGTTTTGCAAAAACTTTGCCAGCTACTAAGGAATCAAGAGATACTAGTCCTAAGAAAAAATCAAAAGAACTTCAAGAACCCGCGAAGAAACCTCGGAAACCTATAATTGTTGGTGATGGTTTGCTGGTCATTGACATTCTGATGATAATAGCAAAAAAAATACCTCCTGAAATAATGTTTTGCGCTACGCCTCTGAGGTCCATTGCAAAAATTACATTGAGTGACTTCCTCAAGGTTGTTATTTTTTTTTACTATACCTCTCAATGTTTAGACCCTTAGGTATCTCTATTTGGAGTCCACCGTAGCACACCGTAGGCACGGGCTTGCGGACGGCGAGCTATGGGCAGCTCCCCGTTCGGTAAGGATCAGGCCCGCCCGGGTCGACGGCGCGTTGTGTTCCATGCGCGCCTCAGAATATCAGCACAAACTGATAGGGTCCTCTAGGGCCGTTGCCTGCCAGGGTTGCGGGTTTGTCCGAAAGGGACACCGTGGCCCTGCCACACAGGCAACTGAAGGAACTGGGGTGGGTTTTAGTCAGTAAAAGTATATAAGTAGTAAATACCCGCTCCACCCAGAGCGGGAGAAGTTATTTGATAATTTCCCACCCAAAAAAAAAAAAAAGAAAGGGTTCTCTATTTCTTACACCTACATACATTATTACCTATTTCCATGTGCCCGGTGCCTGTGGCTGGTAAATGGCAATAGGCTTGCCTCCTGTTGCATGAGACATAAAACATAACTCGCGAAATGTGGGTGCCCTATAGGTAGGTACGGTGGCCAGCACATCAAGTTACCACAAACTGTCAAATTTTCTCGTTCGATTTTGAACTTTATCGTCAACGTTTAAAAGTTTTAAATCATTTGGAGAAATTTGACAGTTTCGTGTAGCTTGTTGTGCTGGCCACTGTACCTACACCTCTACCTAACTCTTCGGGGAATACAGGCGTGATGTTCCGTAATGTTATTACCTACTTCATCGTTATAATAAATAGCCCCTCAAAACTTCTTACCCATTTAGCTTCTGTTTTGCTTACACTAGTGTTCCTGCTCTAAACAATTTTTTTTTTTATGTTTAGGTAGGTTCATTATTCTTATGCGGTCCCTAGATGGTCAAAATTGCTTGTCAAGCATTTACGTGCTTGGCAAGCACGCTTTCGAGGCTTGACGCAAAGGCAAGCATGCTTGTCACGCATTCGCATTCATTTTTAATTAAGCATTGCAAAAATATAATTTTTCATCAAGCATTATCTATCAAGGAAGTAGTTTGCTTGGCAAGCTTCGTTTTAGACGGTCAATATTTCTTGTCAAGCATAAAAAATTCACGTGCTTGTCAAGCAATTTTGACCGTCTAGGGACTGCATTACAATGCTATGGGTTAATGGTGAAATTATATCTATTTAAGGTGAAAAGTTCGGAGCTCAATATTGCTTATGTTTGGGCTGCAAACGATATCGTGTTTTATACGGAGATCGGATTGCCCTATTTGAAGGACGATATTATAGTAAACACTAACAGTAAAAGGTGTGATTGGAATGCAGTTTCCCGTAAAATGTTGGAAAAACTTAACATGGAGCATATTCAGTTCAATGCGTCTTGGATGAAGAAGGAATTCATCGAGAAGGTATCATTTCGTCCTATTGTTCAGTTACCTACCTACATAAAGTACAAAATTGTTGTCTATATTTTTTAAGTTAATAACCAAATTTTGTTGCTAAGGCAGCCTAGAGTATAAAGATCTTCCTGATGACACAACTCATTTAGAAATGGCGTTATGCATCTCAAAATTATTAAGGTGGTACCTGCAGGGACCGTCTTTTCTTCCTTTCCCCACATGGGGTGCTTAAGGCGAAAGTGTCAGGGTAACCCGTTAAATACAAATTTTCTTACATGTTTTGCTATTTGCAGGTCAGTATAGTTCGCGTTGTATTAAGGTATGTATGTCGTGCGCACACAGCGGGCACGGCGCGGCGCGGCAGGGCGGGACGGCGACGCGACGCTGAGCAGTTGTAATGTACTAGATATTACGGACGACGCCACACAGAGCCGTCCCGCTCGAAGCGACGGTAACCGTCGCGCCACGCCGCCTCCGCGCCGAGCGGGAATAAAGTCCGAAGGGGGCGGTATTTCATGCACCCATTTCCGTTTACGTTGTTTTTCTTAGCGAGCGCAAATAAGAGCAAGAGCGTTTCCACGTCTGAATCGCTCAAAATCTTTTTGATGAATGAATTTTGTCGCGACACGGTTGGCGTGAATAGGCGCGGCGTGATTGCGCTCGCAGTGTGACCGATGCCACCGCGCCAGCGCAGCGTCGCCGCCCCGCCACGCCGCGTCCCGCCATGCCACGCCGGCTGTGTGAGAAACCTTTAGTTCGCGTCACGTAAAAATGGTATGGTATGGTTGTGCGGTTAGCCAGCGCTTTTATTACGTGACACGATCTATACAACGTTAGGCGTGAAGTATACAGAAACGGCGTAAGGTGAAGGCGTGGCGCAGGCGCAGCGCAGGCGTGGAATGGATAAGGCACGGACACGGTTAAAATTATATAGAAGAGGCGAAGAGACGTTACGATACGTCCTGACTTTGTTGCGATAGCATATCTTTCTCTTCAGAAGACGAAGGTGCGCTTGCTTTGCTGCAAGTGCTGCAACTAATGAATATGCAGAGACACAGAAGATATTGCACCCTGTGTGGAAATTGTCAGAAGCGCATAGATAGTGGGCAGATGTCTTTTTACCTTTTTACCTGACGCGAATTGTATCAGGTTGTATGTTGATCTAAATATGATTCGCAGCCGTATCAAATATTTATTTATAGAACCCGAATCATAAAAATCAACAATACAACTCTCTACTTAGAGAGTTGAGAGTTGAGTTGTTATTGTTGTGTTGTTGTTGAGTTGTGTTTGTTGTAAATCATTCAATAGGATTGTACGAACTTTCATATAATCCTATTGAAAGATTTTTTCATGAAATCATAACTTTTAGGATTATACTAATTTAAGGAGTTGTATTACTGATTCTAATGATTATAATTCTGTAAAAACATATTTGTTACGGTCGCGAATCGAGACTTTAATAAACATACACCCAGACAATGAGATTTATCACCTTGACGTCGAGTCGCCGCCACGTGAGCTGCAAATTACAAAAATCGTAAGAAAATTTGAATTTAGCGGGCTACCTTAGAGCTTCCCCTTTAATTGGTTAATTGTTGCAAATAGTTCACACTTACGTAGCAATACTGGAAGGAATACGGCGAATTACAAGTCATTCTGTATTACATTATCTAAGTTACAATGAGAGGCCTTTTCCCATGACGGGTCAGCGCAGGCTAGTAAAAAATACCGGCCGAGTGCGTGTCAGACCACGCACAGTGAAAACTCCGTAGTCGGGATAAAAATTAAAGCATGCACACTTGCACATTATTGATTTTACCAGCCGCAAGAATAAGTTTTAATTCAAAGTATTTCTCTAAAAAACTAAGAAAAACAAAGTTATTTCTGCGTTGTAATTGTAACCGAAAATATCCCAAGGATATCTCAACAACACTATTGACAAATCTTTTTAAATATGGAATCCAGTCCAACAATACGTACATATAATACACGTGTAAAGGCTCGTACAGACTAATGCGATATCGCGGGCGCGACGCAACACAAGTAGCACAATTTCTTTGTCGCTGCCTGTCGCACCCGCGATATCGCGCGAGTCTGTACGAGCCGTAAGAACATTGTTTTTTTTTTAATCTGTCGGTTACATAGCCATCCTTTAAGAGGGTTGTCACCGGTTCACTAGCGCCACTCCTTTAAAAACATGTTATCTGATATGCTTCGTGTCTCAATATGAAACTTTAAAAAAAGTATTAGAAAATTCTAGACACTTACCGAGATAGTTAATTGAGCCGTTTTTCATAATACCTTCTCAGTCACGAGATAATATGTTTTTAAAGGAGTGGCGCTAGTGAACCGGTGACAACGCTCTTAAACACGTGAGGTTCTTAGGCCTCTTTTATAATTCCCCTACCCTTTGTAATATGGTTTTAGGCAACCCCTTCTTCCCCCACCCTCTCAGCATCACGTGTATTTTTATTATTGATAAGTATAGATATTTTTAGATAACAAAAAAATAGATTCTGAAAACCATGAAGTCAAAAAAATCCGCCGGCCGGAGAGCTCGGATTCATTTTTATACGTCATACATTAAATTAAATATTTTCGTCGCACGAAAAAATACACGTGATTGTCACATCAAACCCCATCGAACCTCTTGTAATATATTTTTAACCTATGTTTTTAACGGTGCACAGAACGACTTCTTTCCAATTTTCATCGATGTTAGAGCAAATAGTCTCCTAGTAAAATGGCTGTGTCATATCCGGACAGACGGACAGACAGACATGCTATTTGGCTACGGAACCCTAAAAACTGGTTCCGGACACTGGGCCAGTTTGCGAGTCAGTTCAGACAGTTCTGTCATTGGGGCTTCCACTGACCTCATGTCCGGACTAGTCCGGAGACTCAAACTCAATTTGCCATACCTATTAACGGTAGCGTACTACTGTGGGACACTTTTTATTGCACGCCTCATAACGCGGAGCGTTTGAGGTACTTAGTGCTTGTTCACGTAGGAAAGCGCGGGCGCGGCGGCGGGTTCGGGCGCGGTAGACGTGGCGAGCTCGTGTTCACATTGGCCGCCAGGCGTTTTCGCGTATCGTTTCTAGCGATAAGTTCAAATTGGTTGAACCTACCTGACGATGACGTCGCGAGTGAATCGCGACTTCGCCGCTATTTCAACGTGAACACACACAAACATCACGCGTTTGATATTGCCGCGAGCACGCCGCGCACGCCAGTCGCTAGCTTGCCCGCTACTTAGACTGCACGTGTGTTTCGTACGTGAACACTTGGATATTACGTCATATGTTTGATATTTCGTTACCGCGCCCGCCACCGCGCCCGCGACTCAACGTGAACAAGCACTTAGAGCTTTACCCCCAATGTGTCAAGGTTAAGCAATTCTCTCGGCTTAAATTGCTTCTACGTACTTATTTTTCTGTTCCTTTCTTCTTGTCTGTTTATATGTGTGTACATAAATCTATTACTAATATATAAAGCTGAAGAGTTTGTTTGTTTGTTTGTTTGTTTGTTTGTTTGAACGCGCTAATCTCAGGAACTACTAGTTGTTAAATAAATAAATATATATTTTGCACTTTCAGTATGAGTTCACGTATAACAAGAGGAACACTTTTTTGTAATATTAGATACTCCTAAAAAACGTAAATTTGACATCCATACTAATCCATACTATCCATACTAATATTATAAATGTAAAAGTAAATCTGTCTGTCTGTCTGTCTGTCTTATTTTACGTTTTCACGCCTAAACCGCTAAACCGATCGTCACGAAATTTGGCAAAGATATAAGTCTGGGATATGGAGAAAGACAGGCTACTTTTTTACGCGATAAACGAGATCCACGCGGGCGGAGCCGCGGGCAAAAGTTAGTACTTAATATAAAGAAAAAGCTTTTTTTTTCCGTGTACTTCAGTTTGTCTGTATGTATGAATCCATGTGTCACGATAACGCCCGAAAAATTTTACTATCGAATCCATTTTTTTTCATTCGCTTCAGTATCCTCATAGGTGGAGTACTTTGAGAACATTTTAATGTTATCATGGAGTAGAATGAAACCTAATTAAAAATATTATATTTTTCATGGAGTAGTTTGGGAACTCTTTTTGGAGTAGGTACTTTGGGAATAGGCCTATTGAAAATCACGGTCTAATTCAATGTAGTTTAATTATAATGACGACAAATAGGCGTGTGTAGTCGACTATGTAACTGACTAAACTATACTCACTAAGTATTATTTTGTAAATTAAACGAGCGTTATGAGGCGTGCATTGTGCCTGCTAGTATTGAAGCAATACCTAAGTACTTATTTTTCCTCATTATCAAGATGGTTCAAGCTTCATCGACCAACCCTTACGGCTGCATGTTCAAATCGGCGGAAATGGCAAAAACTTTGCATGGCATATGGATGCCGCGTTGCACTGACCACGCAACAGATTCTAAAATTAGCTTGGGTGTCGTAAGCGATGGTTCCTTGGGAACTATTAGAGGTAAGAAAAAGTATTATTAGATTACTTACAGTAAACCCAAAAGAGGTATGCGCTTTGATAATCTTCGTGTTTCCAAATAGCACTTTCGACATTTTTTTTGGAATTGCTAATCTATCGTGTACTCTTCCCGTGGATGTCGTAAAAGGCGACTAAGGGACTTACTAGAGAATGGGCAGCAGGTTTCTCTATACATTTTTAACACCATACTGCGATCGCCAACCCGCCTGCCAAGCGTGGCGATTATAGCAAACCCCTCTTTGGGGAGGCCTATGTCCAGCAGTGGACATCTTTCAGCTGAAATGATGCTAATCTATTGTTTTGTAATCAAAAGTATACAAAATAGGCAAGCACTTCCATGGTTGTAACACCACTATACCTCGCGTTCGTATTTCCGTAGACATACGGTAATTGTCGAAGCGCAAACTTTTCTTGGGATATCTGTAGTTTGTTAGATTTAAATAAAAACCAGTGTGGAGGTATGAGGTGACGTAGAACATCCAGTGCAAAGGGCGTATCCACCGACCAAGCGGGTGATCTATACACAAAAATTTATTGAATAGAAAAACAATACAGACTAAAGATATCCTACTGTGCTTTGATAGATATTTACAGTCTGCTTGAGTTGGGCACTGAATATGTAAATGTAATTGTTTGTAAAAGAATCGATTTTTCAGAACATTGCTTTTATTCGGTCAAACAAAAAAAAAACGGCGTATAACGATCACAGCACGACCGCAACGAACCCAAAGACACGACATTGTAATAATGTCATGTCGGAATATTAATCAACAATTAATTCGTGTTTTTGAGTACCTAAATTTTTTCAAAAAAAGTGAAAGTTGGTGTTTACGAATGATACTCATTGTTATATTGTATGGATAACATAGTAATTAATTAGGATAATTAATACAAAATTTCGATTTCATACTTAGACGTTCATACAAAGTTATCGCGGCATGTAGAAACGTCAAATCCGACTCCTCAGATTGTTGCGGTTATAGTTAGATTTTGATTAAATCTTTGTTGATATTACAGGATTACCCTATGTTTTACCTTTGATCATAACTGAACATTCATGGAGTGTTGACCAAATTTATGAAGAAACTAGTCATTTGAGACACGAAATCAAGAGAATAAACGCCGCTGTACGTGAGCACCATGAAAAGGTGGGACTTTTTTTATGTGTACTTATTTGTATAGCATTGTGGGCCACCACAACATCCAACGGCATCTTGGCAGACCCAAGCGTAGATTGCGAGACGAACTTGAAGCCTATGGTGCATATCTGGCGAGGCGCTGTGCAGTGCATTCGTCACTGCCAAACTAATATCGACCTTAGACTAGTTGTAATAAAGTTAAATAAACTTCGGGTTCGAGAGCGCGTCGAAGCGGAAAGAGGCGCGGTGTCTCAGGTTGTTTATTCTCAACTTCATTTTTATTAGGCACGCAACGTTCATATTTAATTGGCAGTCACAACCGCGCCGCGCTGCGCCTCGCCAGGTGTGCGCCGGCCCTGTAAGTGGGATTGGTACATTGGTACATGTTGGCGCAGGATCGAGATGAGTGGAAAAAGGAAAGAGAGGCCTTTGCCCTGGAATGGGACAACAGATGATTTATCTGTTTGCTTAGATTGTGTTCATTTTTATAATGGGCAGTACTCTTAGCGATTGATAGGGCTTACATTCCCTGCGTGTCTTAACGTTTTATCTGTAACGGAAGTAACACCCCGGGGTCTTGCGGAGCCAGTTGAACCGCTGACTGCAGGTTTTAGTATCAAAGGAGTATCAGTCGTTGTATGATCAAATGTATGGAAATCTATCTCTTTCATTTGCTACGATAAACAAACCAGCGCGCAGCGTCATTTAGTCATTACTTAATTAAATGAAAGTATTTCTCAGTAGCAGCCCGGAGTCTGCATTTGTACCCAGTTGGCAATAGGCTCGCCCCCTATTATATGGGACTTAGGCTGGTTTTAGAGTCACGCTGACCATCGGCGCTGACAGCTCAGCGCGTAGATTGTCAGCGCTGAGGTTCAGCGCGAGACGTTTCATTATCGTGCTGATCACTGCGGAGTACAGACGCACAAAAATCCGAAATTCGTCATGACTATTCACGCTGACGGCGTCCGCTCGGCTCGACACTAGAACGCTCACCAGTGTTGCCGTTCTACAATATTTAAAGTCCCTAGATGATCTGAAAAATTCCGCTAGATATGTGAAAAATTATTTGCTAGGAATCCGCTAGATATCCCTAGATTATGCACGTCGCCGGTCGCCAGTCTAGTCTTCCTTTCTACTTGTTTGGTGTGTGAAAGTATATCTACCTATTCACTAAAACTAATAATTTTACAAAAATAAAACATATTTACTAAACAAATTTAAACAGTCAGTAAACAGTTATATAATTCAACCTCTTAAAATCACTTATAAAGAATTTTCTAGGCACTTGTTACCTAAATTTCAACATTAAATACGAAGTCATCCAGATTTTCAATGATATTTACAGCGGAAGTTGAATATTATTAATGATGTCATCCGTATTTTTGTCTCACTCATTCTCAATCTTGATCAGTGAGAAAGGCAACAAACGACTAAATTTTTATTGACTCTTCAGTTCATTTAAAGCAGGAGAATTCCCGTTCTGTCTGATTATATAATATTACCAGCGCTAGACTTGAAAATCGGACATACGGATATAATTTACTTAATTTTTGTTTGGTAAGTCATGCTTTTTATATCTGAAAACAGTCGCCAACCCTAAGTGTCAAAAAGTCGCTATAAGTCGCAAAAATTTTTCGAGTCGCTAGATTGAAAAAGAAGTCCCTAAACACATTCATAATCCGCTAGATCTAGCGACAAAGTCGCTAAAACGGCAACACTGACGCTCACTGAAGACAGAGGCGCGCATGCGGCGGTCAGTGCCGACGGCTACGCGGCGCCGACACGCGACGCGTACGGCCGCTGACCCGTCAGCGCTGACCCGTCAGCGCTGACAAAGGCACGCGCTGATAGCTACACGTTATTCTAAAATGCTTCCTAAAAGTTCATAGGTTTCGGCTGTCAGCGCCGACCGTCCGCGTGCGGTCAGCGTGACTCTAAAACCAGCCTCAAGAGTAACTGGCGAAATGTGGGTGTACACCTCTGCCCACCCCTTCGGAGAAACAAGACGTGATATTATGTTATCTTATCACCTACTTCATCAGTATCCATCTTCTTCTTCTTCGCTTCGCTCTTGACAGAGCGATCGTGGTCACAATGAGTTTTGTCCAATCGCAGGTGTAGTTACTCGCCTCACGATCTCCCTCCATCTGGTTCTGTTAGATGACAGTCTGGCGCATTCACTAACAGGGCCTCCAACTGCGGATTTAGTTTGATCGGTCCACCTAATCGGTGACTTCCCGCGTGGCCTATTACCTTCTACTCTGCCCTGCACCACTAGACGCTCTATGGAGTCATTATTCCGTCTCGAGACATGCCCAAAGAACTTCAGTATTAGTGCTGATAGACGCTGATTGATGCCGAGTTCTTGGAGTATGGACACGTTTCATTATCCATACTAATATTATAAATGTGGTCTGTCTGTCTGTTACGTTTTCACGCCTAAACCGCTGAACCGATCGTCATGAAATTTGGCAGAGATATAGCCTGGGATATGGAGAAGGACATAGGCTACATTTTTTACGCGATAACCAACATCCACGCGGGCGGAGCCGTGGGCAAAAGCTAGTTATAAATAAACGCTCAAATTATCCTGTATTTCAAGACGTAGGTACATAATATACACGGTGCCCATAATTATGTAACCCTGCGTACCCACCCAGGTGAATTAAGCAAAGCATTAACAAATTGATTTTGTTTCAGCTGGTTCCGTATTGCAAAAAGTTTCTGCAGGATAACATTATTGAAAAGGCCTTTATTCCGATATCCCAAGACAGTGAAAGTGAGAGCTCATATTCTTCTTTGGGTGATACTCCAAGCACAGCTCATAGCGCAGATGACTAAAGGACAATTAGATAAGGTATGTTCCAAAAGTATCAAATAAAAATGTAAACAAATTAATCGGAAAACGCAGGTATGTGTGGATGCCAATTAGTAGTGCCACACAAATTGAGTGCTTTGATTATTTGAAGACCGAAATTGACCCAAATTCGTATGCTGAACGATGGCCGTTTTGCGTGGATGTGACGAATATTTTCTCCCTAGTTTATTTTCATGTTTGTGTTCTTTCTTTGCGTCATGTTTTTCGCAAATAAAAGTATTTTCTTTCTTATTTTAAATCACCTTAAGCAGGTTTTTCATTTGACAGTTGATAATTTTGAAACGTCTATTACTATCGATGATTTTTAAATTTTTGACCATTTTATCAATTAAAATATAAACAATATTTTTTGCAAAAGTGGTGAGATATAGGGGTTTATTCATAAACAGTCGCTAATCATTACTTAACTTTAAGCAGCGTTTATGATTAAACCCCTTAGAGTTGCAACCTTCTAAATCTATATCTTTAAAAATAAATAAAATTGAAGAGTGTAATGTCAAAATAATACGGATAATAATATTTTATCCGTGTATAATAAAACATTGATCAGGCAGGGGCCATAGTCCTTCCATAGTTTTAGGTAACCAGTCCATTTTAACCACACCATAGCCCAATATCTTTGTTTCCATATCCTGCAATAGTCCTACACCAACTGGAGGTTATCCTTGGGTGCACTTGCATAGTGCGTACAGGGATAATCGTCGGTTGGTGCCTCATTTAATTAAAAAGCGTCTAACGGGCCTCTGCGAGTTGGCTTCGGCCCCTCGTACGCCTTCCAAAGTTCCGGGACCCCAGGGTCCCGAGATATGTAATTATATAAAATAAAATAATAATAATTTATGTATATACGGTACTAGTAACAAAAAAAAAACATCTTTCTGTCAGTCTATCTGTCTGTCTGTTTGTTCCAGCTGATCTCCGAAACTGCTGGACCGATTTTGCCGGGACTTTCACTGGCAGATAGTTGATGGCGGAGTATACTTTTATTTTTGAAAAAGACACCCATACGATACCGCGGCCAGCAGCTGTTATGTACGCAATATGAATGTGAGTGATTGCGTAAAAATTTTGCCAGAATAGGGTTTGTTTACATTTTCAACGGATACTTTTGGGACAGAAATTATGTTGATTATTAGATATTATTACGTTTGTTTTCGCATCTACTTTTATAGGTACCTGTTCCCTATTGAATATTTGTTATTAAATTATTTAAAAGGTATGTACTTGGTTTTAATTATGATTATTTGCTAGTATGATTTTTTGGGCTAATAGAGCTCGGTCGTAGTTTTGATTTGTTTTGTGGCGGCATATACAACTTCACATGCGAACTTCCCATCAAAGACCTGACGTCACAGAAATCCTGTATCGCGCAATCAGAGTTTACCGCACGACTAGCATATATACATCATCCCGATATCAACCGTCGTACACGATCGTCATTCCGACCTCGCAGCCGAGGCCCGCGTGAAATCCCCGACTAAATAGTCGTCCCCGTCCCTAGCTTGTAAGCGAAACGCCAGCACGCGCTATAGCTGAGCCTGTAGCTTTAAATCCCCCTGATAATAATCATAACTCTGATTTTCCGACGCTGCCCTAAGCCGAGGTTCGTACCCCACAGGGGGTGCCCTTAGCGTGCAGTCGTTTAGTTTATAAGTTTTTTACGCCCTGGCTGGAGGCATTAAGTTTCGTTAGGAGCTTAAGGCAACCACAGGAAAATCCGGTTAAAGAGTCTCAACCCCTCGTGGTTAACTCTGAGATGCCTTAGCCGTCGGGCAGTTGCCCACCAGACACAACACCCGTCTGGGCCTCAAGTCTGCTATTACAATAGTGTCAGAATGGTCTCGCTATTGTGAGTTTTTGACAGTGTTTGTATGGCAAATCTGTCAAAAACTCACAATGAAGAGACCATTCTGACACTATTGTAATAGCAGACTTGAGGCCCTGGTTGAAGGATTCTCCCTTTTTAATTGAGTATGAGTGAACTTTACACCCTTTTCCTCATACCATTATACTGGTGACCAACATGGACGTAGCGCAGCCTTCGTGCACCTGCTGCACATGCTTCCTCATACCTCTATACTTTCAATAGATATTTCTAGCCCCTTAAATAGTCCATAGTAGTAATGTGTTTTGAGTACACGAGAGCTAACACAATCACATTATACATTTATAACTTTATTAACAATCAGGTAATCTAAACACAATCAGCACATCAACGAACAAGAACGTTTCTTAATGCGAAACTTACTGTAGAATGCATAGTTGCGGGTATACTTGCATAATCCGCGCCTGTCACAATCACAACACCAATTTTATATCGTCAGCTCGACGTCCGTGTGTCACTACAGGGTTCCAGCAGAATATCAGCGTCAGGGATATCTGCCTGACACATGCTGAGCTGGACTGCCATTTGGTGCAACCTTGAGACGCACACCGCACCTTGTATATTTGTTATCATTTTAATTGAATTTGGTCATAATATCACACTATTTTTGTATGTTTTTCCTTTTTTATATTTTACCCTGTTATATAGTAATAATGATTTTTTTAATCGTTTGTGCTCTTGTGTTGTGCTATGTCTTTTGTGTGCACTGAATAAATGTTTTATCTATCTATCTATCTAACGACCGATACTTGGTTAATTTGGTTACTTAGATACCATAGGGTTAGTTACCAAACCAGCTCTATAATAGCACCCAGCTTTAAACTTTTGAACCGCAAAACGCTGTGTAGTTGGCGTTTTACATGTGGGCTAAAGTTGTAAGAAAAAATCATTAGTTCCACTAGCGGTCAAGAGATGGCGCTGACCTAAAACTGAAATATTAGAAAAAGTGTACTATTTAGAGACATCGTTTTATTTTTCCTGTAATTTTTACATAAACTTCTATCACATAGATTAATTTCAGATCTCTATGCATTAACGGTACTTTTTTGTAATTTTTCGTCAAAAGTCGAAAACTATGCAGCCTAAAAAAAAAGAAAAATGTTTGAGTATGTGCAAATTGCGCTCTTTCATGTATGATACCCCACATGCCCCAGTAGCCACACTTCGAATTTTTAAAACCTCCGTTCAGTCATACAGTCCCTGTTGCAAAAAAGAAAAGCCTTTCTTATTTGCGAAGTAGTTGGGCAAACGTCATCTAAAACTAAGTATTCCAAATTTCAGGTTGATAGTCGCTCCATGTAAAATACTGGTGTTCAGCTGCAAGCCGACCCCAACATAGTTGGGAAAAGGCTAGGCAGATATATATAGCATTAGTGGTTCTTGAGATATCCAGCTGTGACAGACAAACGGAAAGACAGACTGAGTCGCACCATAAGGTTCCTTTTTACCATTTTGGTACGGAACCCTAAAAAGAATTCGAAAACAAATCTAGAAAGTACTCGTAATTAAGTCGTTCTCGGTTCAGTTGATATTGTCACTTATTCACACTGCCTCACAAAGCAGCTAAGGGAAAAACAAATAAAAGCGCATTTACTAAGCGATTAATATTCGACGGACTCGGTCTCGGCTTCTGACCGCATCGTTTGTTTAACCTCTTCTGTCAATTTGATTTCCGACCTCGGGGGTATGTAATTTCCATTACGGAGGCCAGACGCTTTGTTTATCTACGAGCAGTCCAATAAGCCTGGCGAGAATCTCTGTTTCACCTAAGTAAATCCTTATGTATTTTTATTTATTTAGTTCTGCTTTATGTGAAGATGAAGATGTTTTTGTTGTTTTAGTAATGTTGGTTCTAATTTTTAAGTTTTTTGTAAATGTGATATTCAATTATTGTATCAAATGCAAAAACAAAACTGAAAAGAGAAAAACAAGAATTGTAGTCTTATAGGATTACGGGTTTTTTGTTATTTTTTTTTTTAATAATTTGCTTTTTTTCAAGCTTTTTAGACTTATTAATATAGGTATATATATTTGGAATTGTCTCATTATTTGATGCCAATATTGTTGTAATTTATTAAAAAAAAAAACCTTCTTCCTTTTTTGTATTTGCAGATCCAATATATAAATATTATATAACCTATGTCACTCCGTGTACCGTGTGGTGTCGGACGTAAAGAATAGCACCACCCCATTTCCTCCCGTGGGTGTCGTAAAAGGCGACTAAGGGACTTACTAGAGAATGAGCAGTAGCGTTCTCTATGCATTTTTTTTTAACACCATACTGCGATCGCCAACCCGCCTGCCAAGCGTGGCGATTATGGCAAATTTTCCCTTTTGGGGAGGCCTATGTCCAGCAGTGGACGTCTTTCGGCTGGAATGATGAATGATGATGTCACTCCCACAATTAAAACGAATGTAACGACACCTCATACATATGTTAAAATCCATCAAGCTGTTTAGGCTACAGAGCGTGCCTAATAAATAGACATACATACATACATAAATACTTTCGAAAAACATAACACTCCTTCTGGGGCAGTCGGTTAAAAACTACCTTAAGTATGAAAGAAGAACGTCGATCTCGAAACCTCGATAGAAACTCAGTAAACAGTTTATTTTGTTGAACGAGACAGTTAACAAAACGTTGTTCCAAATTTAGTCAACCTAAGGAACTAGGTCATGTTGATAATACAAAAGAATCCAGTAGTAGACGAACATAACATTGATCGTATTTCTTATTACAAAAATCCTGATTCTTATTTGCTTGTAAGTAGTACTCGCGAGCTAGGAGCTATTCAAAGAGGGTGGCTATTCCCAGTGCGGCGGGAATTCGAATCAAACTCGTCTCATTAGCCAGTAAAGGAAAACTTGGATTAGTTGACCAACTTCCAGAAGTAGATTGCGCGGTGCGTTCCGCATGCGGACAGACTGTATGCTGCAACTTTCCCCCTTAAAATTATAATTAAAGAACCTTCGCAAGATTAGTATTAGGCGTAGAACCACCACTACTTTAAATGAGATGTTATTGGGTTCCGTGTTTCTTCATAAAACAAAGTAAACCTCCCAGTTTTCAGCCAGTTTTATACAAATCCATGGAGCCAACAAGGAATGGATAGGCGTTTTTATGCTTAGTCTAATATGTTGCAAATAGTGGCCAAAGTGGTAGAAATAACGTCAGTTAAAACCATGAAAAGGATATTTACGGCAGCATTTATCTAGCTGGGGCGGCCACCACCTCTGAGATATACGATTTCCGCAGGCAATGATTCGAAAATAGCAATTTAGATCATAATAATATATATTTTTTGCTTCAGTGTATCGATTGTTGTCCCAATTCTTAATGTTTCAGCGACAACAATGTGAATGATCTTAACAGGAAATTGACATTTTTCAAACTCTAATTGTGTGTGACACAATTAACAGATATCTATGGATAAAATATTCAGATAAGTATTTTTTTTTGCTGTAACAGTCACCACAGAAATCCAATAAAAACTTTGGGATGGACTGGCCTACCTACTTGTGTAAAGTAAGTCAAGTTATCTTTAAAATCAAAAGTAAGGAAAATAAATATCAAAAAGTTTGTTGGTGTTGTTTCGTTCCGAACCCTTTCGAGTCGTAGAACGACTTAGTGTCACATTAGCATGGGGGAGGCCAGGGCGCGTGATTTTTCTGCCGTGGCAGCGGTGTCGCGTCTCGTTCGGAGACATTTGTTATCTGTTCCAGCTTGCTTCTAGGATTTATTGACTTTTTTCCCCTGCCTTAATTTCTAGAGATTCGGTCGAATGGCCCACGCCGGCACCGGAACATTAACGTCACCCTTGGGAAATATCTTTTGTTGTGTACTATTTTTTAAACGTCTTTAATGCTTTTAAGCTTTGTCTTTGCGGTTTTTTTTAAATCCAATTAACCTAGAAGTTCATTTCTTTTTTGTTAACTTTAAGATCATTTGATTAGAAAGAAAAAGAGAGAACAATGACGTGGTCTAATTAGAACTGTTTTTTCAAAACAGCGACGGGCGTTATTCGACGATCCTATCCGAAAATTTTCCCGCTCCTGCATCCGGATGACAATCGAACCAGCAGCATCTCAGCTGCAGTGTAGTCACTGCAGCTATTTTATTAGTGACATAAAACAGTTCTAATTAGACCACGTCATTGTTCTCTCTTTTTCTGGGCCACAAGGCCCAGTAGTATCGGCCCCGATTTAGGCACTGCTCTCAAAATAGTGAAGGAAAACACAGTGAGGAAACCGGCATGTCCTAGAACCAAGAATTCGAAGACATGTGACATTTACCAACCCGCACTGGGCTCACGTGGTGGACCCACTCCTTCTCACCGAGAGGATGCCTGTGTCCAAGCAGTAGGAAAGCCTGATTATGAGGATGAATGAAAATGCTGTAGTGTGGTGCTTATAATGTGTCTGTTATATCTTTTATCAGATACTAGCGACCCGCGCCGGCTTCGCACGGGTGCAATGCTGATACAGAATCCGCCGGCCCCCCGGCCGGTACCGCCGCAACCGCTATGTACCTGCATTTTAAATCTGTAATATCTTCAAAAATGTTCATTTAAATTACATGCTGTAAGGGCCATATTGATCTATATTAAATGCATAATGCATTTCGGGTACTTAATGCGATAAGGATTAATGCTGTATTGCTTAAAATTGCTTCGTAAATAAGCCATTATTTCTCGTAAAAAGTAAAGGATAAAAAATATATATAAACGTATACCATCGCAGACTTTTTGGAGACTTTTTTAAGGTGTACAACACTGTACTACATTATTTTGATCTATATTGTAGGGTTCAGTCAGCGTTTGCCATGTAAGCGCCAAAAAATGTGTTCATTTACGACATCACATTAGAAACCTCTAAAATTATCAGTGTTTCTGTACTACATTATGCATGTATTATACATATAAACCTTCCTCTTGAATCACTCTATATTTAAAAAAAAACCGCATCAAAATCCGTTACGTCCCTATGTATGCTTATATCTTTACTATGTAGTGATGATACGAGTAGTGATGAATCACCATTATTATAAGCAGTCAGATTAATCGTGCTATTCGTTTTGACAACTTTGTAGTGTATTTATTTCATTTATGATAAACTATACTCCATTTGAAATAAGATTAGACATTTAAATAAACATTTTTTACAGTCCGTTCAACCGATTTTGACTTCTATTGCGTTGGTGGCATGACAAATGGCAGTTGCAGTAAACAGTTGGTATTGTTACCACTTTTTTGCTTTAAATGCCATCCTTATGCCTGCGGAATAGAAGTCAAAATCGGTTGAACGGACTGTAGGAAGGTTTATTTAAATGTCTAATCTTATTTCAAATGGAGTAATACCTTCTGCCAACGACTTCGTCTGCGTGAAATTCCTTGTTCCCCCGTTCCTAATCCGTTCTCGAGATATCATCAAAAAAGCTGTTCCATACAAAATGTATGCAAAAATGAATTAAAATAAATATTTAATAAATAATGAAATATTTACTTATTTTTATTTTTTTCGTGAATTTTTCTCATGTTATTCTCATAGTTATTCTGCTATTCGGGGCGGAGAAAAATCCAACAAATAAAGATCATAAAAATCGGTCCAGCCGTTCTTGAGTTATAAATGGTGTAAATAACCCGATTTTGTTTTATATACACTGAAAAAAATATTTAGCCTAACTACTTCGGCTATTTCAGGAATAATCAAAGTTTGACAAGACTGTATAAAAGTTAACTTGATTTAATAAAAGTGATACACAACAGCCAGCACAGGTTTTGGTTACATATTGCATAAAGTTATGTGGTCACTTTTTTCTGTTATATGTTGACGAAAGTTTGGTTATGTATAAGTAAGATTTTTTTCAGTGTATTTAGATTGATGGAATGTTTTTCCTAAGTTTAAGCACCTATCTACTTTGTTCCGGACTCCCACCATCAAAATTAAGAAAATGTAATCAAGTGTAAAACTATGTAACTAAAGAGAATTTATTCATGAAGGTTTAATGGTGTAATAACGTTCTAATCCTATAACATAAAGTGGGTTCCTGGGCCTGGGCGGCGGGTCGAAAAATTTGTTTAAAAATTCAATACCGTCTATAAGTAACTGTTCTGAGAACGCAACGGCCTGCGAACATTCCCATTTTCCTTTAATAACATGGGAGAAATTACTCGATTAGTGCGGAAGGGACTACCTCTACCGGTGCTTTCGATTGCGATACGTAGACCGAGACGCTTACGATAAATCGATAGGGGCGCAAAAATAATCATCATATTTAATCATGTTGAAACTTTGGAACCTTGTTAGGGGTCCGTAGTTTAGTCCGAACTTTTATAGTTTCGCCATGTCTGTCTGTCTGTCCGCGACTTAGCTCAGAGACTCTTAGTACTAGAAAGCTGTAATTTGGTATACCAGCCAGCCTATAAATGTCCCACTGCTGGGCAAAGGCCTCTTCTCATACAGAGAAGGCACGAGCATTGATCACCACGCTTGCTCAAGACGGGTTGGCGATTTCAGACTTATATTAACTACTAGCTTTTGCCCGCGGCTCCGCCCGCGTAGGTTTCGGTTATCGCGTAAAAAAGTAGCCTATGTCCGTCTCCATATCCCAGGCTATATCTGCCAAATTTCATGACGATCGGTTCAGCGGTTTAGGCGTGAAAAGGTAACATACAGACAGACAGATAGACAGACTGTATGGATATGGATAAGTCCAGGTTTCCTCACGATGTTTTTCCTTCACCGATGTCAGTAATGTCCAAGATAAACTCCGAAAGTACATATGAATTGAAAAAGTCACATTGGTACTTGCCCGGATTTGAAACCACAACCTCATGCATTAGAGGCGAGGCCATCACGACAATTTGGTATGAGTACATATTAATCACGCCGACAAATCTTGTTTTTTTTTGTGAACCTCCCCTGCACTTGAAGTGGGGATCTCCAATGCTGTCATTCCATGGATGTGCGGCCTTAGGTGCTCGGTGCCACGATGTGTTTCTTGGACGCAAAGAATGTCACAGTTTTTCTGGCAGAGTTGGGATAGTAACTCTGACTTGTTATCAGAAAAACCTTCAATATTTATTGAGGTGACAATAGGGCTTGGAAAGCTGGTGGTAGGTGCCCTTGGAAAAGTCGTTATTGTTATTTGGCCCTAAGAAGGGCATGGGCAGCAAGGTGAAGGGTTGGTCAAGGCTCTGAAGAGAACCGTTTGGGTTTACCATCGAGGTGAAAGGATTAGTCAGCCAGACTCTGCGTTACCGAGTGCTGGCTGTCCAGGGTGCGCCGGGCGTTTTGAATCGCAATAGGACTTATGTTAAGGCGAGGTCCTTCGAGCGTGCATTTTTGTTCTAGAGGTAGCAGCTGGGCGCGAGTAAATTGTGCCGTGAATTTCGTTAATTTTGGGTTGAAAATTATATGTTTTACGATATTAACAATGTTAAACCCGACGGACATTACATCATCATAGACGTTTATTTTGATGTGATTTTCAATATATAATGTGGATATTGAAATAAAATGATTTTAATCTACAAATTCTATTAATATTGAAATAAAATGATTTTAATCTACAAATTCTATTAATATTGAAATAAAATAATTTCTATTAATATTGAAATAAAATGATTTTAATCTACAAAATAAGGGTATGTTTGGATTTTTTTTTCTATCGAGCGAACTTTATCCAATTATGTAACGAGTACCCGACGTACCTACAAAAAGGTCTCAAAAGCAACATATAATTTTTTCACGTGTTTAATCATTACCTTTTCTAAATAAAATGACATTAAAATTACACTTCCTAGAGGTTAACTTGAAGAACCTCGCCTTAACGCCG
The DNA here is from genome assembly GCA_947523025.1 of Dryobota labecula. Lineage (NCBI taxonomy): Eukaryota > Metazoa > Arthropoda > Insecta > Lepidoptera > Noctuidae > Dryobota > Dryobota labecula. The sequence goes on along the minus strand of OX383293.1, from coordinate 15,288,057 downwards.
CTCGGGGACGCTCCTTTCATGCACCCCATGAAGTGGGGATGATCTCGTTGGACAGGCCATTCAAGAATATTGCGGGTTTGTGAATATGCGTAATATTAAGCTTTAAAGTGCTAATTTTAATTTTCGTTACAGTCAAGTGTAACGAAATTTGTGTTACAATTTATTTATTAAAAAACACCAACAACGTATATATACATTCAACATTGGTTTCTATAAGTTTTTAGGAAAGGTATTATTTCTAATGTATACGTAAATAATAGGTGTACATAACATTAAGATTTAAAAAAAAAAAGACATTGGACAGAAATTGTTTATAAAATAAAAGAAAAGTATAATTTAAACAAAGTTAAATGCAGCAGAAAACAAGTTAATGAAGGACATGAATATTACACAAATATCGATACCTCCCACGCAAAAAGTCGTAACATCTTTTTTAGTAAAATGAGATTTTAGTACTATGTATAATGTAATATTATATAAATACTCCACATTCTTAAAAACTATATTTTTCATATTTTCACTAAAAACCGAGTTTCTAACCCGCTAATAGTCTTATCATATTATGTTTTGCGGCTGATCAACACAAAGATGACGTTAAAAATCTCTCTCCTGAAAAATACAAATTTAAACATACAACCTTATGCGCGGGAGGTGTCCATATAGATATACTTAATACACGCACATGGCCGGTGTTTTTTTAAACCCTTGTGAACATTTTTTTGTTGATATAAAGTCGACGACGGAGAATATAAGTAAATTAAAAATTCAGTTAAAAGCGAGAAATCAGTGCGGGACACCGCTGCGGGATTCGGGATCTCTTTAATAAATTGAAGTCCATCAGTGTGATACAGCCTTTTCATTTGTCGAAATACATAAAAAGAAACTAAAGGACGTGTTCGTGTTCTTTACTTCAGTTTATTTTGTGGCCATATTATTCATTTCAAAATTATTTTAGTTTCATTGGTTTTTAGGGTTCCGTAGTCAACAAGTAACCCTTATAGTTTCGCCATGTCCGCCCGTCTGTCCGTCCCCAGCTTAGCTCAGAGACTCTTAGTACTAGAAAGCTATAATTTGGCATGGATATACATATTAATCACGCCGACAAAGTGGTAAAATAAGATCATGAAAAAAAAAATTTAGTTATTTAGAGTACCTCCTGTACATGTAAAGGGGGATGTTTTTTTTTTCGCCTACCCAATTGTGTGGGGTATTGTTGGATGGGTCTTTCAAAAATATTGTGGGCCTGTGAAAATAATTTTTCGATTAAGGATCCGTTTCTGAAATATTATGCTATAAAGTGCTAATTTTTGTTAGAGTTAAGTGTCCCCCCCCCTGCCAGCTAAATGGTTGTACTTGGATATGTAAAAAAAATCACAACAGTAGTATATACTTATAACGAAGTTAAAAGGAAAACTATCACAGCGAAGTAGGCGTCACAAGTTACCGAGTAATAATCTTACATTTACAGTCGAAAAACATGTTCTGAACGCGCCCCTAAAGTGATTGTTATAGTGTGTTGCTGAAACCATATACATATAGCACTGAAACGGTGTCCTTGAAATTAAAAGCATTCAATTGGTTTTTGGCTAATTTGGATCTATTTTATTTATACCCATTTCATGGATATGAAGTGCGAGTGCCGAAACAGAGCTGGAAAGCGTAAATAGCTTTGCAGACTACTATTTATCGCAGAAAAGAAAATTGATTTAAAAAAGCTTAGAATTCGAAGACGCCGCGTACTAAAGCAAAATCGTATCTTAAGAAAAAAGTGGGGGAGTTGGCCGGATTAAAAGCATTCAATTTAAATATCCCAGACCTTTGTCCAGTGAGTTTCCGTAGGCAACCGGCCGTGAAATTTCATTTAATCGCCGGAGAGAAGTGCGTCTCGGCTAATGCAGATTGCGAGCCTCGCCCTGGGGGCCCGGTTAATTTATAGCCCAACAAATTTTTATTCTTTCTTGAACTGCTCAATCGTCCATTTTTTTTAAGTTAATAAACCGGACTCTTAAGATTAGTCGTTTTTATCAAAGCTGTTAAGGGGCAAAGTGGAATTACTTTCCTTAACCCGTTAAGTATCGCCATTATCCATATTATTATTATCTCTGAATCTAAGTGGCTGTAGCAGTAATTTCGTAATATTTCTGGAGTTTAATATTTTGCTACTCGTTTCACTTCCTCTTCGCTATTGCTGCGTTTGTGAGTCTTCAGGTTGGCAATAAGGTATGCCATATGGATATATGGATAAACGGTATACCTTAAGTAATTCTGTTTAAGAATAATGTGTGTGTGTGATACTGTGGCGGCATCTACAACGCCACATGCGAACTACACGTCAAAGACCTGACGTCACACAAATCCTGCATCGCGCAATCAGAGTTTACCGCGCGACTAGCATATCGTCACCTTAGTGGTGAAGAGAGCTAAGCCACACTTTTGACCGAATTGAGTTATAAACACCACCATACTCGTCGTTAGACGGAGATTCTAGTGGTGAAGAGATCTAAGTGATTGTTCAACTAGAGGTTTGGTTTTTCATTCAGACGTGAAAGGAGGAACTAGAAACAAAAAATCAAGTGGTGAATTTTTGATTTATCTTTATGTTGGAACCAGTTTAGTGTGGAATAGCTCCCTTCACTACTAAGGTGACGGTTTATACAACATCCCGATATCAACTGTCGGTCCCACCAGACACAACACCCGTCTGGTCGGAGGATCCTCCCTTTTCCATAGAGTATGAGCATACCTCTATAAAACTCTGGTTGAACAATGTACGGCTCAGTATCGATCGTTCTTTCAGCTATGATGTCGATTTGCGAGTGTTGTGTATTTAACATAATCCGATTGTAGCATAAGCCGCGACTGAAGCAAGTTCTAGCCGGCTTTGTCGAATGGTTGCGCTAACAATTGCTTAGATGTCATCAACCTATAATAAAGTTCGCGATTAATGGTGCATTCAAACCATTTTTTTGGGAACAAAAAATCAATAAAAAAAAACCTACAATATACTTAGATATTATTTTAATAGCACTTTGAACTATTTTTTTAATACTGAATACTTTTTTTAGGTTCTGGGGACCTAGATAAAGTATTAAATATTTAGTTCAAAGTGTATAGTTCAAAGTGCTGTCTTTTTAACGGTTATAATAACAAACGTTTCGTTCTCGATTCGCTTAGGCGAATCATAAACTCAAACTCAAAGTCAAATTCAATGAATTTATTTCAAATAAACCAATAAAATTACAGGCACTTTTGGATTGTCAAGGGGTCGGTCAGTCAGAAAGATGAAGCCGATTCCAAAGCGTAGTAGGTTCCTATGGATAAGAACGGGCAAGAAACTCCACAAATACACTTTTAAAACCAAATATTATTACAAAAATTACCTCCGATCAGAATATACTTAAATATGATAGAAACGACCAAAATTGGAACCATGCATCTAGCTTCTGACGTTTCATAGTGCCCATGTAGGTTATGTGAAATAAAATATTTTGATTTTGACAGAAGGCAGGTAATTAGACGACACCCTATCCAGTAATTTTAGGCAAATATTGCCTTGAATATGAACTTTTTATTAGAGATTTTTAAATGTGAATACTACCTAGCTACTAGCCGGTTGCTGTGAATACCCTTGTATTTCGTATCGTCAAGAATCGGTCAAGTTCAACGGTGGCATTATACCGACCCTTAACAAATCACGGCATTTATAGATTTAAACGTGTAGTACTTACTAAGTGGGCTTTTAAAAGTCAGATTAAATAAATTTAGAGACTTAGGTATATTTAAAAACTACATGAACATAAATCTGTATCCACGGTTAACAAAGAGCTTGACAATAAAAAACACGAGTTTGCGGAGTGTCCCCGCGGAATTGGTGACCTTTTCTTGTTGACATCTTTATCGAACGATTTTCAAGATGTGAAGGCGTGGAAAAGTTAAATAAATCCAACGAGAACATTAGATAAGGGAATGGCTTTTGTAATGTCTTCGGGACGCCGTAAATGCAACCGATGTGCCATAGATATCTGTCGGGGACATATGCTCTAAATTCAAACATTGTTTCGGTGTATTTTAGAGTTTTGAGTGTAATAATCGCTAACAGTGTGTTATACTCTCCCGGATTCCGAAATCGAGCCACCGTGCATTTTTATGTGTATGTGTATAGGCCTTAAACATCAAAATAATGATAAATCAGAGAAAAAGCTTTTATGCACTTTTGAAGCTGACGTACTGGCCAACATTTTCATATCACCATTCTTCCAAATTTGAATTCACGAATTAGAAAAAGAGAAGCAAATCGGAGTTTTGTCGCTCTTAAAGAAGCAACCAGGTTTGATTAGAGCCTCTATATGTCAATAGTTATTTCGTTATTTGTTGTATTTTGCATAAAAAAGTATCGAAATTGTTTTTGCTTATTTTTTAATCCATCCTGACGTTCAAATTATGGATACTGAACCTGTAGTAGCCGCGTAAGTTTCGCGTCGTGCTTCATGGAAGTTGTTCTGTCGATCAAAGAATTTACCATCGATACGATCGGTTTATCTTTACCGCTTGCAAAATCGTCACCTGACCTCAGAACAGGGCCAAGAACAGCTTCCACTTTCATGGACTTAATGTTTGCGAACTGTTACAAAGAGACCGGAAAAACGTGGCCTTAAACCTCATAAGCCAGCCAATGGTCCCAAACTGACACGAGCTCACAGAAAGGCGCGCCTACAGTTTGCACGTGAACATTTGCATTTTACTCAACGTCAAACAGAACTTGGCTCCAAGTTCTGTTTACGGATGAAACCAAGATTATGCTGTAATGCAATGATGGACGTAGGAAATTGTACCGCAAACAGGGAGAGCGTTTTCGGCAATGTTGCATTGAAGAGAAGGTGAGTCATGGACAGTCTGGCGCGGAATTTCCACCGAAAGAAAAACTGGCCTTGAGGTTCTGACGGGACTACGGTTGTCACCACCAAATAGCGACCGATACATTCGTCAACGTCTAGAGGCTCATGTGCTGCCATATACTGAGTTTGTGCACCAGGATTTCATGTTTATGCATGATGATGCAAGGGCGCACACTGCAAGAATTGTTCGAGAATGGCCAGCAAGAAGCCCTGATATTAAGTCAATAGAGATCTAATGGGATGAGCCAAAGAGACATGTTCGAACTAACCAACCAGCTCGAGAAACTTTGCAGAAGCTGAAAACTGCCATTTTGGAAGCATGGGAGAATATTCCACAGCACGTCATTATAGTGGCATTCATTAATTTCATGCCAAACTGCATGACGGCCGGCGTTAATGCGAGGTAACACAAGTTACTAAATAAACGTTTCCTCTATATATTATACCTACAATTGTTTTCTTAAAAAATCCACGCTAATTTTTCCCTTGAGAAACGCGAAGACAGATTTATTGTAATTAAATTGTTATTAAAGAAACGTATATATAGTAACTGGCTTCAAAACTTCAATACCATTTATTTTTCTTTGTCCTACAATTATTTTTTAAAAGACTTTTAAACAAAAATATGTAGGGTAGCTCGATTCAGGTGTCCGGGAGTGTATTTATTTATATACTTAGAACCCATAGAACCACTGCGATAATACTCGTAACGTAACTAGGTAGGTACCTACTTCTTAACAGTGCAATGAATATTTCCGTTGCACTGAAATGAAGTTAGTTTCTTGGTTTCCGGTTTAGTTACGTTATTATTTGCATTAGGTTTAAATTGAGTCGGTAACGGTATAGATAGGTTTAGATCGGAGTAGGTAACGGTGTGATCATTCATGCATGTTAATAGGTGGTTACTATTCAAAAAGATTTGTTTGAAAATTCCCGAAACAAAACGAGATATCATATTTGCACATCAAAAAAAAAAAAAAAAAATAATAACTATCAATTTATTTCTATCATTTATATACTTTTTGCATCATAAAATTATTTCACTACAAATAAACTAATCACAATTTGGGGCACCCCGACTCGGACAGGTTAGGTTTGAAGATGATAGCGGGGTCTAGTGAGCGACCGAAGCGAGCCAACAAAGATCCCGTCATTCCCTTCGTGGTTATTTTTTTTAACTACCCAGAAATAGGGTCCCCGCGAAGCGACCCGTCGACTACTCATTATTATTGCTTGGAAACAATTTAACAATTTAGACCCGCTTTGATGTTTTGGTCATTCGATGTCACTTTTATAGATAATTAGAAAGCTTTACTTTAAGATAAATAGTGGTACGCCACGAATATAAATTGTTGCTTATTTAGTTATATTTAGAGTTGAGTATTTTGCTGTGGAATTAGTAATTTTGATTGGAAATCGGATTATTTTTGGATACATAAAGTAATTTTTTTGATTTGCGTTGAACACTACCCAAACAAAATTACTTAAAAATAACAAACCATGTCATGTCATTGAAGTCATCAAAAAAGATATTTCATTCTCATAAACTCCTGACCTAATAACCTCCGATGGGAAATAGTTAAAAAATGACGCGATTTTTTAACAATTTCCCATCGGAGGTTATTATTTGCAAATATTTTAACGGGTTGTGTTCAACGCGCGTGTCGTCATCAAATGACTGCAGTGGACTCTGGAGTACAATGATGGAGCTATAAAACAACAGCGCCGGACATGCATCGCAGATAAATCAGACCATTTGTATCTACACGCGTGACAAGAGGCGAGCCTCGGCGATTCGATGTTTTCATTGTGTCCATGCGAGCTAGTATTTTATTGTGAACACGTAGTTTTGTTTGTATGTAATATATGTGTATTGAACTAGGCGAGGATTGTGATTTGATTGTGCCGGTTTTTTATAGATTAAACAGTTTAGTTAGCGCTATGCAAATCCGAACGAGCGAGCCGTTAATCCTTTTAAATTTTTTGTACACGTTTGTATCTATTTCACAGGTTTAAAAAAGGGCTGTTTTTGAAATGTTGAATACAGACCTGTGAAGGGTAGACTAACTAAGGGCTTGATGCAGCGAGCAGTTGTTTCTGTCGCTTGCTGCAAGTGCAAGGCAAATACACCTCAAATAATACAAAAAAAAGTGCCCTTGTTTGACTTAATTGGCTGATGCAGGGCCTTTTAAAACGCAGATATAAGCCAGTGACCTTGAGTGGTTAGCTTGCGTGTTCTGTAGGTACTGAGCTCACGCAACGCGTCGTACGTCCAGCCAGTAATAGGACTCACCCATTTAAGAGCGCTGTCTCAAATAAGACGCATTATTAATTTATTATACATGAAACAAAAGGTATTTTAATAAAACACGTATACTAAAAGAACAATAATTAAATTATCTTTAAAAAGGTGAAGGTTTCAGAAAATCGCTAGATAGATTTTGCGTGATTCTCAGTGTTTTATCCGCGTTAGATATACATTTACAAATTAATTTCATTATGTAATACAAAAATAATCTAGAATATTCATATAATAAGTTATTAAGAAAATGCTCTAATTTAACATATATTTTTTCCAAATCATTAACACTACTCGTTTAGACGTGATCATCAAAATAAAATAATTAAAAGTCGGTTATCGTTGCCTTAAACGTGAAATAAACAACAGAATACACAAGTTTGCAAAATTTTACTTAAGTTTATTTAAAAAAACAAAATATATATTTTTTTTAATTATCTCTTTTCAATCGGCCTAGCCTTTCTATTGGGATCGGCTTCCAGTCTAACCTGATGTATTTGAATACCAGTATGTTACATGGTGCGACTGCTATCTGACCTCCACAACCCAGTTAAGTACTGAGTAACTGGATAATTACTAAATAGATTAGATAATTATACATTATAAATAAATATAATAAAGAAAAAAGAAAAGTTAAGTCCGAGACAAATGAATTACCGAGATTAAAAATAACTAGAATATCTTTAAGATTATAATTTACTAGCTTTTGCCCGCGGCTACGCTCGCGTAGATGTCGGTTATCGCGTAAAAAGTAGCCTATGTCCTTCTCCATATCCCAGGCTATATCTCTGCCAAATTTCATGACGATCGGTTCAGCGGTTTAGGCGTGAGAACGTTACATATAGACAGACAGAGAGACAGAGTTACTTTCACATTTATAATATTAGTAAGGATTACTCAGTTTATACATTACTTATATGATTTCTGAAGGTTGACATAATTTTCCTTAATTCAAGAATTCCCTTTCTGAATTAGTTAACCTGTATTTACTGAACGCAAAACTGCACAAACTTTTCTAAATTAAAAAACACAGCCAATCACGCCTCGCGTACGAATAGCCTTACGTATGAATAGCCGTGTGAAAATTGAGTGAAAATAGCCTGGTAATAGTTACGTACTGACTGATTGATGAACGAGTAGATAATAACTTTTATAGTCAGAAGCATTTTCCCAATAAAAATCGCTGGTCCGAATAAAATGGTACAGTTTACATAGGTATGTATGTGCAATGGCAATAGTTAGGTACTTTACTTTGAAACTCATACTTAAAGTTGTTCTATAGGACAGCGTAGGCCAATGTTCACAATTTGGCCTACGTTTACTGTGTATTTCTATACTGTAATTGTGTATTACTACACAATAACGAACTGTGTAGTACTACACAGTAATGGGCTGTTTATTATTACACAGTAATGGATTGCGTATTACTTACTTACCACAATTTGATCTACGTTTTGGGTGGATATTTCTAGGACATTAGGCACCATCATACATCACTTTGTGAGATCGTTTCTAGTAATTACCTTTATTATAATAATAATAATCATTTTAATTAAGCAACAAGACTCAAAGAGTTAGTATCAATATACTTACTTACAAACTAAGTATGTTACTAAAACATTAACACAGACATAATTTGTGACATCACTGCTGTAAGGTAACAGGCCCAGCTGATACCCAGCAGCAGTGGTTCACAGACGCAAAATCCAGCCTACTTGCTACCATAGACAGGATGCTGTTGGTACTGGCCCGCACCCTACTAACCAGGGATGCGCACCGCTTCCGCGTCACAGTGTAGAAGCAGTCAACGCGAGCTTCCGCAAACATCCCAGATGCGCTGCAGTATCGGGGCAACCCCAACAGCACCCTGAATGCTTTATTGTACTGAACGCGAAGGGCGCTGTATGATTTCTGAGTATAATGAGCATACAGACTGCAAAAAGACGATTACAGGAATAAAACGATAATGACGATTATAGGGATAAAATGTTAGAAAACGGAATTAAAGTCTCTGTTATATGCGATGATCCATGGTAATATAAACTATGATTGATACTAAAGCCGGCGAGTATAGTTAGGGAAGGCGAGCGATTATTTATGTGCAATGTTCGTCAACGTCAGCTAGTGACGCGCGCAGTGCAGGCGACCGATGATACGATACTACGATAGGGTTGCTGTCCCAACACTATGTTACATTGCAATCAGTGTTTACGATTTGCGGGTCGTAACTATTTTGGAGAAAATTGAATGAGGAGTTATGTTTTGAAAGAAAGAAATACGGCACGATCTCTAGGTGTATGCAATTGCTCGATGAACAGGTGTGCAGGCTGTTTTTTTAATTTCAAAACTAGTTTACCCGATAGGCGTTGTTCTGTTAAAATCTTACAGAATAAAGGACGTTTAGGCTTTCCTGAATTTTGAACTTTTCCAATTTTTCTATCCATAAAAACCTAATTCGGGTTATAACGAACATAAAAAAAAAAAAAATGCTAAATCGGTCCAGCCGTTCTCAAGTGACAGCATTTCATTATTATTTATTTAAAGATAGAGTACTTTTTTGGCTTCGTTGCCACTACTACCATTAACAGTTCCATGATGGAACTACTGATGTTTATTGGAACTGATGTTGATTTTGTTATCACTAGTTCCACATTATTATTTTAGGCACTTGTGAATTTTTTTAAGGGTGTAAAAACAGTAGAGGTAGAGATATAATAATTATATTCAATAAAATAAACAAACATTTATTTTTTCATTTATTATTCGGATTCAGTATGGATTTAAAATAATCATCTTTGTAAAGAAGGATGGAAAGTAAATCCCAGTAATCCCAGTGCCTAAAATAATAATGTAGAATTAGTGATAACAAAATCAACATTAGTTCCAATATTTTCAGATTCTTTTAAAATGGAACTAGTGATTAAAAATAAACATCAGTAGTTTCATCGTGGAACTGTTAATGGTACTAGTGGCAACGAAACCATTTTTGTACAGGTACTCGTATTGTCAAATGCTCACGCGTATCAAACGATATTTTTAAATACTTGGGCATATATTGACTCTGACTAGTAGGTATATAGTTATCTGGCACACTTTCCCGCACTAGTGCGGTAATGCAAAGTAAAAAGCATTTGTTAAAATACACTGCACAGTTAATCTGAAAACGGTGCAAACAGAGCCATTTTAGGAGTGAGTCTGTTGAAAAAGCCCTTTGTGAAACCTTTATTATAATTATTATTAGGGACCCCGTAAAGCACGATTTTTACGACTTGACAAAACTTCGAGATTTCTTCATTTTATGTATAATTAATATTAATGTATTATGAACATATAAACTTCGGAATTGATGGTGAAAACCACATCAAAACCCGTTGCGCAGTTTAGAAGAACCACTGCAACGCGGTCACAAATACAGATACGAAAAGCGACTTTTATTAAATTATATGCATTGCTTTTTGAAGACGCCAATTTTCGTAGACATAAATAAGTATCTACTTGTAGAAATGTTGCGTACTCAATAATAACTACTTCAATAAAGTAGCACCAGCTTTTTACCCTAAAATTAAGCTCAACTGTGTAGAAAGTTGTGTATAACATTTTTATAAAAAGTGAGTAAAATCTTGTGGTTGCAAGATGTCACATGAACACCGGCGGCAGATTTCCACATCAGATACGCGCTGCAGTCGTAGATATCTCGTATGCATTTCATTCGCCGCTAGTGCGAGATTATGTTTCTGGCTTTGCACTAACAACGTGTTTCAGAATATTTCGTGTCGAGTTCAGAACAAGCTTCATAAAAAGTTTTTACACACATACCTAGTTCATTATTACATTTACATTCTAAAAGTACCTAAGCGGCGATATCAATTTACATTCTTTGTAGAACGACCGAAATAAGTGCGCCAGTCACTTTATATTTTCATTTTAAATTAAGTATAAAAACTGAAAAACATATTACTACGTACTTGGTGTTTTTTTTTCAATATATATTTAAATACAAGGTTAAACTAATTTATCTTCTATTTCGAGGTGTGCTTATAATTATTGGTCACCTACCTGCAATTACAAAATAGGTTAAAAAAAAATTGGTATGGCGTTTCTAGAACTATTTTCTTAAAGCTGCTTTCAGACTACGCGATAATATAATAGCATATAATAAATAGCTCATAGCACAACAATGTCGCGCACCATACATTCCAATAATATATAGTACACAGTGTGAACAGTGTGATAATATGTTATATTATAGCGTAGTCTGAAAGCAGCCTAGTAATGTTAGTCCACATCGCAATAGCTTGGCGTAGATAGTACGTACACATTTAAATGGCGTCTTCATACCTGGATAAATAATCGTATGTGTGCACGCGTGTAAGTGTCCAGCGAAATAGGGTCTCTCAAACTCAATGAGGCTGGCTTTCTCACCGGCGTTTATTGAAAAGGCTTCAAAGTAGAGGGCTTGGATAGAGGTCCAGTTATATTGGTGGCTTTACGATGGACCGGTAGCAATTCGTCTCGTCAGTCTACCTACAGCTTATCGAGCAGTCCACACTCGCCGGGCACATGCTAACTGAAACTGATTTACGACGCCGATGACAGTTTATTCAACAACGGTGGATATTGTTTATTAATTGATACAAGGGTTACATGATGAGTCGCGTTGTTGTGGTCGTTCGTATGGACTCTAGTGCGGTTTAGTGATCATGGTATACCGGATAATATGAAAGGGAATTTGCACTAGAGATGGTAGGTGGTTTAATGTTTAATATTTAGCATTAGAAAATGATGTAATCAAAACGTCATGTACTAAAAAAACCTTGTAAATATCTTGGGCACACAGAAAGAAATAATTAGCCGAACTAATTAAGTTACTTCAAAAATAACTCAAATTTAGTTATAAGGAAATAAACTTTGCTTAAATTAACAAAACTGATTTGTAGTGTGCAAAACAGGGTTTTGTAACAGATAACATCTAGTTCGCAAGTCACAATTTTTGTGTAAACAGTAACCAAAACTTTTGTTACAGTTATGCAAACATTTATTTCAGTGCACAGACGTCTCTGATTTCCTACGCGACGATGAGGACATGGACAGGGAGCGTAGGGCACTGTTGATCAGAGCGAACATGATAGCTCACAGGTTTAAACGTTGTAGTACTCAAGTGAAAATAACACTGTTCAGAGCGCATTGTTCATCACTATACACGAGTTGCAAGTGCACTGAAAACAAAAAAAAACAAAAAAAGTTTTTGCCACAATCAAGATTTTGTTTAGATTGCCCTAGTAGCATTTTTGTTGGCGTTTGGTTGGGCCACATACCTCTGAAGTTGGCCCAACTAAATGCCAACGGAAAATGCTACTAGGGTGACTATACTCCATTTATTATAACATTAGACAAATAACTGTTCTCACCCTTTTGTTATTTCGATGTAAACGTTTAATAAACTCCGTTATTTTACGATAAATACAAAGCACTGTAATCTATTTACCATTTAAATAAAAAAAAAATTACTCTAAAGTGCAGTAATTTCAACAATATTACACAATAATTATCGTTATTTAGCCGTTATTTGTCTAATGCTATAGTAAATGGAGTATAAGTAACTTGTTTGCATCTGAGCCTATCAAGCACAATGATCACAGCTACTACTTTTATTTGATTGAGATTTGAAACGGGATCTTGATTGGAGTTATCACAAAAACTATTTGCAGCAATCAAGTCAAAACATAGTTGCTCCTACCAAGATTATTAGATTAAAGTTTCAATGATCTTTATTGAAGTAATCAAAATGCTTGATTGACACAACTAACTTACAAATGTTACAGTTAAAAAAAAAATTACTTGTCTCTTTTTTAACTCTTCTACAATTATGTCATGTTAAGGGTAATCGAGACACTTGTTTGAGCTTTCAATCATTTGAACTAGTATTGCTGCAATCATGTCGTGATGATCAACTTAACTAAGATTTGGATTAATCTAAACAAGATATCGTCAATCAAGCTAAAAAGTCACTTGATTGGAGTGTATTTTTTTCAGTGTGAAAGATCATTTAGCGCCCTGCGCGTCCAATATAACAATGCTTTCGGGACGTTGTAAAGGCCGCCGCGCTGGTGCAGTGCGTCGGGTACGCTCGCGGACGCACACTTGACGGCTTTCACGTTGTGCTCCGCAAGTTATGCGTCTCGGCGCTCGGCAGGTTGCGCGCCACCACCAACAGCAACCTGGCTGTGAGTATAGGCTGGACACGCGTTACGTCCAGCACTGGGTTAACTCACATTAGGAAATAAGTAATTATAAAGTTTTATTTTATTACTAACACTAGCTTCATCATTTAAGTTTTTTATAGGTGTACTTAACATTCTATGTGTTTCAAAGCCTGAATATTTTTTTTTTTTTAGAACGTTGCCCCACACTAGGAATTTTTCCTGTATTATGGGTGCGTTTACAAACATTTAATCTCACATACACAAACAGCCTTATATAGAAATATACTAGCTGCGCCCCGCGGTTTCACCCGCATATGTGTCGATCCCGTGAGAATGTCGGGATGGGATAAAAAGTAACCTAAATGTTAATCCAGGGTGTCAGCTACCTCCGTACAACATTTTATCAAAATTGGTCCAGCTGTTTGAGCGTGAAGAAGAGACAAACATACACACACACTCACAAACTTTCGCCTTTATAATATTAGTGTGATTGTTTTTTAAGAGCATGTATCTCTGCCTACAGTGCCTTATGTAATGTGTACCTACTAAGAAAACGTGATAGGTACGTATCAAAGAAAGAAAAAGAAAGAAAGAAGAATATTTTATTTGGGACACGCACAAGAAAAAATAAAAAATGAGCATTTAAAACTACCAAAATTTACATTGTAAACCTGTGAAAGGCCAAAAAGGGCACTATCTCAGCATAATGCTGCGATATTTAAAAAATAAATACCGCAGCGCTGGTATTCTGATAGGGCCCGCAGTAATGCCACGGACACACCTACGGAAATCTATAAGTCCCACTAGGGGATTAAAAAATAAGTGGCAATAAAATATAATTTATAGATAAATAAATAAAAACCGTAATTAGATACATACAATAAATAAAATATTAAAGCAATAAAGTAGTGAAAATTAAGAAAAGGGGTGACGAATGCCTGTATCGGCCCCATGGGCGATACCGTTAAGAGCGGGCCTAAAGCAAAATCTTTAATCTTTGTTTAGATTTTTACAATAGTAAATCACGTTCAAATTGAAAAAAAGTATATGTCAGGAAACTTCACAATAAATGTAAAGGTCGGCCCTGACGAAAATCATAATACGATAAATTTTTCTCGATAGAAAACCATCACAAAGTTACCTTTAATTTTCAACTTTTTTGGCTTTTATTCTATTTTGGTGCATCTTACTGAACCATAAATTAGATAAATATTAAGACTCATATAAAACCTAGAGCTGACTCTAGCGATTTTTTTAAATATTGTCTATTCTAAACGATAACAGAATAAAAAGCATTTGGCGCTTACTATATTTTTAATCCGCGAAACACGCTGTCTTCTGTCTCGCTTAACACGTGCATGAGACATCTGTATGTTTCATCTAACTGATCGGCGATCAGTTGTCCTCGCTTTGGCAGTAGGGGAACGTTTGGGGATCGCGATTGGAAAAGTAGCAAGTTACAAACGCAATAAAGATCACACTTGCTTGGGTTGGATTTGTTGTGTTGTTGTTTTTGTTGTGTTTTGTTCTTGTACTAGTTAGTTAGTTTTGTACTAAAATTAGCAAATGGAAAGCATTGTGGGGTAACCCTTAAAAAAAAACAATGATTTTAGGTATAACTTAGATAATAAATTTAGGTGTACAACAGTTCAATAGACTCCTTAAAAAAAAACTGGCAGTCATTAGGAGTGCCGACAGAAGCGAAAACACAAAACTTTGGAATAACTGTTCTTTTATACTTGTAGCTCATCGAAAGCGTTCGGTGACGATGACGATGACGCGAGTTCCATGATTTTTGTTCACCCCAAAAAGTTCACATATATACACAGTATACATATAGCTCATGGAAAGCGTTCGGTGACTAGACGATCGTGAACCCACAAGTTTTCCGCTACCAAAAAGTGCTCAACGCGCTTAAAGAAGTTTTCACTTCAAAAATATTATCTCGTGCCCCGTTACGTACACTCCAACTGGAATTTCTCAGTAGCAGTCCGGAGACTGGTTTGTGCCCGGGTTCATGGCAATAAGCTCGCCCCCTATAACTTAAACATAACCGGCGAAATGTGAGTATTGATACTATAGGTACCTACCCACAACCTACCTACACATCTGCCTACACTGAAAAAAAAATTTTGCCTAACTACTTCGGCTATTTCAGGAATAATCAAAGTTTGACAAGACTTTATAAAAGTTAACTTGATTTAATAAAAGTGATACACAACTGCCAGCACAGGTTTTGGTTACATGTTGCATAAAGTTATGTGGTCACTTTTTGGTGTTACATGTTGACGAAAGTTTGGTTATGTATAAGTAATCATTTTTTTTAGTGTAACTCTTCGGGAATAACAGGCGTGATGTTATGTATGTAATTAATTTAAGAGCGTTGTCACCGGTCCACTAGCGCCACTCCTTTAAAAACATATTATCTCGTGACTGAGAAGGAATTATGAAAAACGGCTCAATCAACTATCTCAGTGTGTCTAGAATTTTCTAATACCTTTTTTAAAGTTTCATATTGAGACACGAAGCAACAAAATACAATCTCGAGGAATGTGGCCGTATTTATTTAGATCGAATTTTGTTGGTTCGCGTCTCAATATGAAACTTTAAAAAAGGTGTTAGGTCATTCTAGACACACTTACCGAGATAGTTGATTGAGCCGTTTTCCATAATTCCTTCTCAGTCACGAGATAATATGTTTTTAAAGGAGTGGCGCTAGTGGACCGGTGACAACCCTCTTAAGCGTTAAACACAAATCAAGTGTAATCTATTCCGATGTTTCGACGGAATTTGGCAAAAATGTACGACAAGTGTGCGTCCATTTTGGGCAAAGTCTGTCGTAAAATCAGAAAATAGAATATTGAGCAAATATTGAGTATCTGATAAAATAGAATGAGCTTTGACAGTTAAACGCGGAATTTTTTCGACGTGATCGTGTTATCAACGCCATATAGGATCTATTTTCATTAGCATGAGCTGCCGGCATAAAGCGGATATATTATGTACAGATTAAAAGCTTTTTAAATGCTATGTAACTGAATTCACATCCTCTATTTTTTTATTTACTGAATAACCCTAGTAGAATTCATAGCATTTTGTAATTGATTTAAAACAATTTCGTCCTTATTATCCTAGGCTTGTAACGTCTATTTTCATTAACAGTAAGGAACACCTAAATGGAATGCCTAAAGAAAAGCGTAATTTTAGCATTTCAACGCTTGCATCTGGACCGAGCGTTGAAAATCCAACGTGCAATAATGTTAAGGCAATTACTTTAAGGCAGTGTTTTTCAACCTTTTTCATGGTGTGGCCCCCTTAGTATGGAAAATATTTTGCGACCCCCTACCCTCCGCGGTTTCTAACTTGGAATTCATGTCTGTCACTTTGATTACTTTTTGGTTAAGCAGAAAAACAGAATACCCGCAATTAACCACAGAAGCTTCGAAGTGTTTGATTCCATTTAGAACCTCCTACTTGCGCGAGATAACGTTTTCATCGATGGTTCAATTAAAAGGCAAATAGAGAAATCGCCGAAAATTAGAGAACGAGTTAATCGAATGTGTAAAATAAAATTGGTTAGTGAGAAACAGGCGCAACCATCACAATAATGTGGATGGGTGCGTATGTTCAACTTCACATTAATAATTCATGTGACTCTATGTTTTTGTTGATTTGTGTTAACCTAAGCCATTAATTTAAAAAAAAAAATCTTAACAAATATAATATTTTGAACTAATATGATTTTATATTTATTAGCTTTAAATTTTAAAGTAACGGCGACCACCTAGGGGGTCGCGATCCACACGTTGAAAAACACTGCTTTAAGGTGACCTCTACGAGTTACTGAAAACGCGCATTTGTATTAGAAAAGTTTGTGAGTCTATGTTAGAAAGAAAGTTTTCTTTGACTAATACCGGTTTGGTATATTTAAGCAAAAGCAATCCGGCAAGCGTATGCGATATGAACTGTAAGTACAAACCGCTTTAAACATCTATACAAATAAAAAATAAAAAAATGTTTTAAATTCATGTCTGTCTATTTGTCTATTTGTTCCAGCTAATCTCCGAAACGGCTGGACTAATTTTGACGAGACTTTCATTGACAGATAGCTGATGTTATAAGGAGTAACGTAGGCTGCTATTATTTTAGAAAAAGCCACGCGGGCTAAGCCGCGGGCACCAGCTAGTTTACAATAAATTATTACAAGTATGTTAAGCATGGTAAACATACAAATTCCAATCTCAATCATGTAATTTGTTGTTCTGATTGAAATGAGATGCTGATAAACATTTTGTCATTAATTGAATTTATATTGATTTACTTCAGGCTACCTGCACACGGACCACTCGATCGTCATTCGACTACCATCGTCACTGACATACAGTGTACACACGGCTACATATCAAGATTTACGGACGACACGGTTGGCGCAGTGGTTAAGCGATTGACTGCTGCGCTTCGTGTTGTGGGTTCGATTCCCGCACGGAACAAATATTTGTATGACCTACAAGTAGTTGTTCCGGGTCTGGCTGTTTGTGTATGTGAGATTAAATGTTTGTAAACGCACCCAAAATACAGGAAAAAATTCTAGTGTGGGGCAACGTGTTATTAAGAAAAAAAAAAAAAAAAACATTTCCAGTATAAGCTGATCTCTCATTATACGGAAATCCTATACAATGCGAGACCAGCGTAAACTAATTTTGTATAGCTTGATATGTAGCCGTGTGTACCTAACCAGTGTCGACCACTCGCTAAAGCTGCTTTCAGACTATAACGCTATAATATATCTGAAAGCAACTTTAATGTATCAATACTCGTACGCTCACAAAAATCGCTCGGCCGTAATTGTAATGCGAAGACACTGCCTCCCAAGATACAGGATTTTCCTAGTTTGGGGGGCAGAGTACATCGTTGGTTTACTGCAAGAACTCATTGAGTGATATAGTCAAAACTTTGAAATAAGCAATTAATTCGTTTTATTTGTATTGATTGCCCTATATCATCTTCATTATGATTATGTTAAAGAAAAATTAAACACAATGAGTTTTTGCATTATGCAAAACTCGTCAAGACGAGTTCAAGGCGTTATAAACTTTACTTGATGATACCGACGACATATTCTATTTGGACTTTCGACCAAATTACCTACCTTTTGTATCCAATTCTGTATACTTAAACTTAAGTTTGCTCATCTTTCTCTGTAAAATTTATTGTCAAAGTTTATGTTTTTTTTGAATAAAGAATTATTATTATTAATCAATAAAAAATAATATCAATCCCAGTTTACGTGTACCCCTACTAGAAAACTGGCGTACTGAGGTACCCTAAAAAACCTTGTCGGTGTGTTTGGCGTGCCATGGCTATGCCAAATTACAGCTTTCTTGAACTAAGAGTCTCTGAGCCGCCAGTGCTTCTTACGGTCTACGCAGGCTATCCAGGACAAACCATCCAATAAGAGAAGCAAGTTGTGGGAAGACAAGCATTCACCACCTCCAATTTTGTCAAACCCCGGGAACATTTGCCGCCCGGGCGTGATCTGCAGTGGCCTATATGGAAAGCTCTCTTTCGATTGCGTACCCAGGTAGGCCGCTGCAAACACAATCTGTCGAAGTGGGGGATTACTGTCCCATCCAATACCCAGTGCGGTGCGGTGTTTCTGATCAGATCATGTCCCACTTGCTGGAGTGTCCTAAGTGCCCGTTCACTTGCACTAAAGAAGACCACTTGCACTAATAAACGCCACTGCTGCCGCAATTAACTTGGCCACCTATTGGGCTCAACCATATAATAACTAAGTACCATCGACACGAAAAGAATAAGAAGAAGTCTCTGAGCTAAGTCGCGGACAGACAGACAGACGGACATGGCGAAACTATAAGGGTTCCTTGTTGACTACGGAACCCTAAAAAGCGGCAACAGCTTGTTATAAATAAAGCCTATTTAGTTTTTCTAGAGGAAATACATTTTCTTATTATATTAATGAGTAGGTATACCTAATCCTAACCTAGGCACGGTCTTATTACCTTTTTCTTGAAGGGACTTGTTAAAGTTTTTAGGAGAGTTATAATGTAGGTAGAGTTGCGTCCTAGCTGCGATTATTTCTACCTGAATTTTAGACAAAATTGAATATTGCAATGAAACTTAAAACAACTCGACTTCGAGTATTTAGAAAAAAATATCTTACTGAATCTAATTAAAGTACTTATACTCCATTTATTATAACATTAGACAAATAACTGTTCTCACCCTTTCGTTATTTCGATGTAAACGTTTAATAAACTCCGTTATTTCACGATAAATACAAAGCACTGTAAACTATTTACCATTTACATTAAAAAAATTACTCCAAAGTGCAGTAATTTTAACAATATTACACAATAACTGTGTTTATTTAGTCGTTATTTGTCTAATGCAGTAAATGGAGTATAGTCCTTATTAATAATATTTTGTTTTGGGCTTTTATGTGATGAGTTAGTGGGGCATCCCTTTTTACATGCCTCATTAAGATTTCATTGAACCTGAAATTAATCAGACACAAATTTCTGCACCATTTCGTGGTAGAATAGAACAGTATTGCAGATTAGTGCAGGCCAGGATCTTAGACTTTTTACGAATAGGTACGGTTCTAAACACCTTTTGAGTCCCTTTTTATGATTCCGTGTCAACAAGGAACCTTTATAGTTTCACCATGTCTGTCTGTCTGTCTGTCCGCGGCTTAGCCGAGAGACTTAGTACTAGAAAGCTGTAATATGGCATGGGCATATTTAAAAAAATGTAGGGTACCTCCCGTGCACGTAAAGTATGGATGACATTATTTTTCTCGTCTATCCCATGGTGTGGGATATCGTTGGATAGGCCGTTCAAAAATATGGGTCTGTGAAAACCATTTTTAATATTAAGCTTGTACCTTTTGACCGCCACGTCACAAAAGCAAAAATGTGCCCTCGGCACCATGATACGAATTCATCCTTTAGAGTTTTTGTCATCTTATGTTAATATAGATGAAATATTAAGAAAGAAATTCAACTAATATAAATTAGGATGAGTCAAGGAACATAATTAGCAAAGGAAATAAATAAACAATGTTGTTTTATGAGCTTTATTTTCAGATTTACGTATAAAAGTCAGTCATGTAGTCGTGACCGTGGCGTTTGGTTTGTCATCTATACATGACTGTGGCGGTCAAAAGGTAAAAAGGTTAGGTGCAAATTTTTTTACAGTCAAGTGTCGTCATCGTCCGCCCCGTAATTTCTTTTAAATACGTTACATGCCGTGATTTTTTTATATATCATATCTATCATTGTTAAGTAGGTTTTACAAGTTAACAAGTAATAATCAACCAACATATATTTGCAGCTGTAATGCATGGGAGAACATGTTTTTAACTACTTTGTTAAGTTTGTTGTTGAGATATATTCATTCCAACTATGGAACGCTTCATTGTGAGTGGTCCGATACGCATTTATTGATATTTATAACTATGTAACTTAAAATTTACAATCTCATAATATATTTAGATTTGACATTCAAAAGAAGCCATAAATAAGTAGATTCTGAAAGAAATAATTTTTTTGCTTTTTTTTATTCCTTATTCAAAACCAATGCTTCGTAAAAGCACTTTGATAGATGAGGTCGCAAGTTGTCTACGTTAATATTGTAAAAAGTTTTTGTATAGCATAAAAATCCTGGCCGAGAGTTTGTTCGGCGCAATTTAAAGAAAACTCTTTCATATCCAATCTAAATGGGTTATTGAAAAGCTTCTTTGTACAAAGGTTTTTAGTGTTACATTATAAGTATCCACGTTCCGTAGAAATTAACAATTTCTATATGGCCGCGTAAAAAGGTACTTTATATAACGTTTTCTACCTGAAAATTTACGTATTCACGAAAGGGGCATCGAACAAGCAGATGTACCAAAAAGTCGTTCGATTAGATGGGTGTGAAATGAGCCGTTGAAATTGCACCAAGGGCTGTGGGAAGGTGTTTTTTTGTTACTTTATGTAGTTTCTATGTACAATAATGTATTTCGTATTACAGGTAAAATCTGTAACATTACATGTTTTAAGAGGTAAAAAAAAAATGTATTTACAAATGTATTACACATAAAAATATCAAATGTAAACTAAAGCAATATTATTTAAGTATTATGTAGGAATGATTGTAACTATTTATGGAACTAAAGATATTATTAATTGTATCGGCAATAACGCGTTCCCTACATATGAAATGCTTCATTCATTATCATAGTTAGATATTGAGATAGACTCATGATAGCACAAGTTTAAACCTTAGTGGTTTTTGGTTGCTATTTCTTAAGTAATCCTGTGTTCATTTGTATAAATATTAAATAAAAAATTAAAAAAATCGAATGATAATGAGTAATCTGACCGTAGGTATTATGGAGCATTTTATTAAAAACAAATCTATTTGCTCCCATAAGTAATGATGTACTTGTGGCGGTATCTACAACGCCACATGCGAACTACGCATTAAAGACTGACGTCACAATCCTGCATCGCGCAATCAGAGTTTACCGCGCGACTAGCATATAGGGTGTATCTATTCAAACACGAAATATTTTAAGAGATACACCTATAGGTGGTAAAGAAGCCATGAAAATGATTTTTTTATTAAATCTGAGTATATTATTTAAAAAAGTTAATAATTTTAAATTACTTTATATGATGATTAATTATCAAAATTCACCGCGCTCCACCATAGTCGCAGCGTCGCCGCGTCCGGGCGGGTCATTCATAGAATAAGTAAATAAAGGGTTTTTTTTGCAAAATGTCTCAAGCAATTTGAAAATTATAATAATTATGTAAAAATATAAAACAATAAGAAAAAAAACATTTTTTTCGCTGCTATTGCTTTTTTACTACCTATAGATGTTTCTCTTAAAATATTTCGTGTTTGAATAGATACACCTTATATATACAACATTCCGACATCAACCGTCGGGCAATTGCCCGCCTGACACAACACCCGTCTGGTCGGAGGATCCTCCCTTTACTATAGAGTATGAGTGAACTTTATACCCTGTTCCTCATTCCTCTATATACTTTAAAGATGGAATGATTAAGTACATAAGTACCTTCTTATAATAAATCTTGATCCGAGTGTGACATTTATTACATTCTCAAGTAATGACCAAAGCTTGGGAATCAAGCAAAAGAAATGAGTTATCTTTTATCTCGTGCGATACCTCATTATTTACTCTAGTCATTATATAATGTCAAAATAATGTGAATAATATAATTGCCAAATGAATAACTATCTAATGTAAATATTAGTTATCAAATCAAATCAAAATCAAAAAACTTTATTTCGAGCCAAGACTCATAAACTGTTAGTAACAATGTTCTTACAACTATATGTTAGTAAACAACACAATACGGTGACACATGTTCCTAACTGACAACAGTGAAGTATATAAGGACAGTCCACTCTGTCTGCTATCATTTTCAGAACCCTGTTGGGGCTGGCCATGACTCGTGCCACCATTGATGCAGCGTGCTTGCGCATTATAGTTTAAAAACAATCCACACGCGCCTCCGATATATAACCTCCAAGAATATTTACAAAGGCCGTCATGCGGTTTGGCATAGAATTATAGAGATATGAGGAACAGGGTATAAAGTTCACTCATCCTCTATAAAAAAGGGAGGATCCTTCGACCGGAGGAACGGGTTTTGTGTCTGGTACACGACAATTTGATGTCGGGACGTTGTATACACGGCGTCCCACGACTTTGCCACATGGAAGGAAAGTACCTTAAATACTGTAGATAGAAAAAAATACTGAATGAAGACTTTTATTTTAAAAACAATACGAACTGCATTCAAAGAATTTTAAATAATCGCCTTTTTGAACCGGGAATCGAATCTGTAATTTTACTATACCAATCGAAAGGCTCAATCATATAGGTACATTTATTTCTTCTATATAACAAAGCATTTAAAATAAAAGGAAGACCATGAAATTTTACATTTATTTGAAAGCGTAACAATCAAACAAACAAACTCACTTACGCATTTATAATATTAGTTAGGATCCTGTTATCTAGGTAAGGCAAGCTTAACGATTAATGCACTAGGTTAATAGAGTTAAGTAGAGCTAAGTTGAGATACTACGGCTTCATTCGCTTTTATTACACGTTCCTTTAACCTCTTTTATACAACTGAACATTTGCATATCGCACCATTAGAATGATCAAGACCTAATTTGAAATCATCAATCACATCATCAATTAATGACATCATTAATTAGGTCTCTTTAATATAGTGACCTAATTGGTGATGTTCTTCAGAAAGGTTGAAATCTTAAAATTTCAAATATAGGTCACTATAATATTATTTTAGTGAACTAATTGGTGACGTTCTTCAACTTCTAAAGAAATTAGGTCTCTATAGTTCTAAAGGTGCGATATATCAATTATTTTGCCGTGTGAGTTTTCGCGCGAAAAGAAGAAATATATTTGAGTAGAAGGCAGACTAGGTGTCGTACCTACATAATTAATAAAGAGATATACATATATCGTCGCCTTAGTAGTGAAGGGAGCTATTCCAAACCTAAACTGGTTCCAAGATAAAGATAAATCAAAAATTCACCACTTGATTTTTTGTTCCTAGTTTCATTTAACTCCTTTCACGTCTGGATGAAAAACCAAACCTCTAGTTGAGATATCACTTAGATCTCTTCACCACTAGAATCTCCGTCTAACGACGAGTATGGTGGTGTTCATAACTCAATTCGGTCAAAAGTGTGGCTTAGCTCTGTTCACCACTAAGTTGAAGATATAAAAAAAAAGTAAGTTATTTTAAATGTTAGCATTACTCAAGGGGTGGAGATCTGGTGTCCTGAGATACAGATCTCACGTCTAGTTTAGGCACCAGTCTCTCACAGTATAATTATTGTTGTTGTTGTATTGATACCTCTCTAATGTACCTATATTGTGGTGAAAAATAAACGATTATCTTATCTTATTTCTGATGATTATTGGAATTGATTATTATTATTATTAATTTTTTATTGGAATTGATCATGTTTTTAAGTATAATAATGTGCATAGTAACCACAATCATCTAACGGCAGAGATGTTAAAATTTAAGCTACTGAAAATAACGACAACATTTTGATAGTTATTCAACCAGAATCATGCGTGATATCGTCTTGGTCTAAACTATGCGTTTAGACACGATATAAATAATATTAATAATTATTTATTTATTTCCATATATCAATGTTTATTTCAGACATTTATAGTACATAGACACACACTCATATATTTAAATTAAAATTATAAATTATAATTAAACTATTTTAACGCATTTTTCTTGTAAGCCATAAATTGTTTGGCAAATTTACATACTTAGATTTGGTGTCGCTAGTCGGGTCCTGGGCATGAACAGAAGTCATCTATAGCGACTGCTCGAATGCGGGTTGTAGGCACACGAACGAATTATTTTTTGACATATACTTATGCTGGGTGCTGGGCAGCGAATGGGTTGTAGATAAAAACCCAACATAAAACTGATAAATAAAATTTCAATACTCTGATAATTAAACATATATATAGGTAATATAAACATGATATAGTTACTTGAAAAAACTCTTCGATTCTTACTTATTTATTCTTTTGTTTTAACATTACTGGTTCTGCTAATTCATCTGTTTTATTTGTTTTTGTATTTTATTTTATGATAGAACTAGTCCTTCCCCTTCTTCGCACGGTTTTTACGAGTTGGCAAAACATCAAGATGCTCTTTATTAAGTTTTATGTACCTATGTATGTTTCTAAATATATGTTATTTATTAAGTTTAATAAATGTTTTATGTATGTAAGTTTAATATGAATGAATCATAATTATACATAAAACTTCCTGAAAAAATATAGTAAATGATGGTCAATACGAGTAGAATCTGTAATTTGTAACTTTGAATAATTGACATCGCTGATTGTCAATACATTTGCACGCCATATTATGGCAGGATAAGCTGAAACAAATTTACTGTAGCACCTTATGTACCATATGCTAGAAAATAAATATTTTTGATTTGATCTGATTTCAAGACCACATCAAAATTGATTGCGTAGTTTTGAAGATTTCAGCGGTTACACCAGACACGAAACGCGACTTCGTTTTATACTATGCACAGTTATAGATAAAGAATAGCTGCGCCCCACGGCTTCACCCGCATAAGCCTCGATTCCGTGGGAATATCTGGATAACAAGTTCCTATGTGTTACACCAGGTTATTAACTATTTGGTGCCAAATTTCATCCAAATCCGTACTGCCGTTTTTTCCAGATTGACATTCATCCATCCATCCAGTCTCACAAACTTTCGCGTTTATAATATTAGTAGGAAGTAGGATAAAATATTAGTAGAATATTTTCGCTCAAACATGTAAGTAAACTGGGAGCCAGCCTGTTCCCCCGTTCAGGTGTTATGGTATCCTTAGGGAGATTTCATTAGCCGGTGAGATTGTGTTACAATGTGCCGTGCCGAAGACAGGCGCTTCCCGTAGCGAGCTCACTATGTTTTGACCTAATTAATACATAGCCGAGGGCCAATACGTACACGTCACTAATTTTGATTACCTAATTGTTGTACATAGCCGAATTTGTTGCTATTTATTTGCTGACCAAAGTAAGTAAGCATGTGTTATCTATTATTGTGAGAGAGTTTTCTTCTCGCTTAGCAAGTTTTATGTTGTTCTTAGGTTTCCATACTTCAAAAGGAAAAAACGGAATAACCCTTAAAGGCTCTGTTGTTGTTTGTCTGTCTGTCTGTCTGCCAATATGTCAATGCCCTTTTTCTCATAAACGCGTTGAGGTATTAAGTTGAAATTTATATCAAATACGTAGGTCAATGGTCCCGCAGAGCTCTAAAAAAATCAAGCTTCTAAGTCAACGCAATAAAAAATACATGCATTTATGCGACATATTTTGATACTCGCAAAAAAAAAAAACAAAAACCTATAGGGTACTTCCCGTTAACCTAGAATCATGAAATAGCTGCACAAGTAAAGGAAATAGTTCGAAAATCTTTAATTTGTAGTTTTTTTTTGTTGCGATTACATTAATATCTACTTACTTTTTTGACGTGACAACGTCTAATAAATCGATGAACGCCGGCTGTATGCACGAAAAAGGATGACTCATTGTCCCGTTACGACCATTGTCCCGTTGCGCTCATTGTACGCTTGCGCCGCATCAAGGTTTTGTTATGACGTTGTCACGTTAAACTATCGTCCGTAAACCAACTTTACAGACAACCAATTTTAGTTGGAGAATTGACCGTGACGTATATCGATGTTACATAGAAATAAACGATGATGTTTTTCGACTACAATGTTAAGTTTGTTATTGGTATAAATTCATCCCAACTACGGAACCCTTTATTGTGCGTGGTCCGACCCGACGCACTTGGCCAGTTTTTTTAATTTAGACGTACTCAAGTAAAATCAAAGTTTGAACCATTGAACTGGATAAAAATGGCTGTCTGTAAAGTTGGTTTACGGACGATAGTTTAACGTGACAACGTCATAACAAAACATTGATCATTGAGCGTAACGGGACAATGGGCGTAACGAGACAATGAGTCATCCTTTTTCGTGCATGCAGCGCCGCGTTCATCGAGTTATTAGACGTTGTCACGTCAAAAAGTTATATTATAGTTACGTTATAATAATTATGATGGCTTTCAAAACACTGTTCTAAATCAATGTTAGCTTTTGAAACGAGCACATTTTTTGAGCTTTAGGTAAAATCTTGGTCCAACTTTGCAATAGTATATTTAGACCAGGGCTGAATCTTTTGAAAATGTTAAAAAGTAGGAAAAGTAGGAAAAATAGTAGGATGAAACCCATTGGAAAAGGAAGAGAATATAACAAAAATGAAAGGAAAAATAATTTACGGGTGATCTGAGGTTGGAAAGTGGATGGGGACTATAGATGATAAGCAAGTGTATGAAGTAAAAAAAGCAGATTTGAATCGTTTAGTGGGGTCTAGCAAGAAAAAAAATCGCTTTTTTTTGTTTTTTTTTTATTTAATTTTCTGAGAAAATTTACCATAGTAATGTATTTTTTTTTTTACACCATTAGAAAGTAGCGATTTCAACGAACAAAAAATCCACCGACTATTAAAAAAAAGCAGATATTTTGACGTGACAATTTTTGATTGAAAATTTAGGGTGCTTTTTCCATATTAAGCCAAAATAAGGTGAAAAAATAAATATTTTAAATAAACAAAATTACAGTATGTTTGGGACATATAAAGGTAAGTTTTCGCCAAATTTCGTGAAATAAAAAAAAATAAAAATTATTAATCAAACCCTTGATTGTTTGAATTTTCACACAAATTTTGAGGTTATGTGTAAAAGTGTAAATACAAAAGTTGCAGATGTTTTTATTACCTTCATCTTTGCCATTTTTTTTTTTTCCATAGGACTTATAGTTTTGGCGGAAATCGACATAAACCGTTTTTTACCTTTAAAAACTCACCCCAATCCACTTCCCGACCTCAGATCGCCCGTAAATTATTATTCCTTTCATTTTTGTTATATTCTCTTCCTTATCCAATGGGTTTCATCCTACTATTATTTTTTTTGGTTTCAAAAATTATCGTCCCTGGTCTAATTTATCTTATAGATTTAACAATCAAGTGTGTTAGGTTAAATGTAACAGATAGAACCACTGGATTGATCACTAAAATGTGACCAAATGGACGCAGAAACAAAATCGAGTGCATAAACCTATATCCGATTTACAGCTTCATTCAGCGTGAATAGTCCATCAGGTTAACTGTAACTGAAAATTCAGGATTCACGTTAAATACAGTTAAAGGTAAGTATCGAACTCTTTTGGTATCGATAGCAATTTGCGATATAATCTGAGTTAGTCATATTAATTTAAACATTGGACATGTCAATTAGACAGGTTACCGTTATTTAAGTCTGGTAAATATGGGGGAATATTATAAATAATTTAATTTATGCTGTATCGCACTGATGGCTTTCATGCCGTCATTCGCAAGAAAACTGTATCCCTGATCTGCAGAATGCGTGGCAGCTGCAACGGAATTCTGAAGACTGCTGCTGATAAGATCTCTTCCCCGTTATGGAGATCATTTATTAAGCGGGTAATATAATTGTATTTTATTTTATTTTAATATTTAGTTTTAATTTATTATCGGATTGTATGGATTGTAGTTATCTGAAATAAAAGAATTTAATTTAATTTAATTTAATAAATGAATAAACAGAACTCCATTTTACCTTAAATAAATAAATAAAATAAAAAAGCCTTTTAATTCCATTATTTGGTAAAATTACATAACATATTACATTTGATCATAAACATGCGAAACTAGAGTTGATTTTATGTGTTATTTAAAAAACGATCTTTTTTTTTTACTTTTTCCTTCCATAAAATTCAGTTATAGAGATAACATTCATAATAAAATAGATAAAAAATTCATAGTAAAATAATTTAAATTTAAGTTAATAATCCATTTTGAATTTATTAAAGCATGCAAAAATTATAAATTATACAAATCATGACATTAGGTATGTATTATGGAAAATTAAGGTAACTTATATAAATAAATAATAATAGTGATTATGCTAATTGGACCTCTTTTCGGGTAAAGGCCTCCTCCAGAGAATGCCAATTTTCTCGATCTTTAGCGACATCTGTCCAGCCTTTTCCTGCGATTGCCTCTACTTCCAGTGTTGCCAGTACCTGCATCGATTTTCGGACGATTCACTATCTGAAATGGGACGATTTTTGGACAAAAAGGACGGCTAGAGAAATATTAATTTGTGTGAGTACTGTTATATTTTTAGGACAAATAAAAGGTGAAAAAAAAATTAAGATATTCAAGATTTTTATTTTGTTTTTTGCATGTCTTTCTTTGGTCGGCTCAATCTTCACGACATCCTTAATTCCTGAACTCGCAAAATGAAAACTCAATTTCAAATAAAACACCGACGAGCATCGTAGTAACTCTCGTACGTAATGAATTCAGCTGAATAACCGAATGATTGTGGTTGTTTGTGTGCATGGAAGGTACAGGCAAACGATACGGATCACTGCGCGTGAAAAAAGGATGGCTAGCGATATTTGCCAGCACCTGCTCCACCAGTGGTCTGAAATTGCATTCACACGCCGCGCGTTTCGTTTACTTAAAGTTTTACGCATTTTTGTAATTTTTAAAACTGCGTTTTAGTATTTGTATTTTAAATGAATTTTTGTAATAAGAAAATAAATGATTGTAGTTGGCTATTTGAAAAGGGACGGAAAAGGGACTGAATATATGAACGGACATCGAAGGGACGTAAAGATGTCTTAACGGACAAAAATCGTCCCTTTTGGGACGTTCTGGCATCACTGTCTACTTCGTCTTTCCATCTTGCTTTCGGTCTACCTCTTCGTCTATATCCGTGAGATTGCCATTTTACCTTACCGAACTAAAATAAACCTCAATTACCCGAATGTCACTTAGCTCTAATACATTCAAAATGATAACGGTATCTGTGCAAAGCGTCAGAGTGTAAGTTAGTGTGGATAGCTGGTGGATGGCACACATATAAGTAATCCTATAATTACCTCAGCGGAGAGCGGCTCCATTTTCATTGGCCGTAAAGCTCGATGGTTCTACTACAACACTGGACCTCCCCTATTGCACAATAAAGTGTCGGCTAATAGGGATTACTACACTTTCATGTGCTAGATTTAACTTTGATACAGATTTTGGACACCGTACCTAAATAAGAGACCATGTTTTAGAAACACTCTCTGAGTCATTGTATTTTGTGATAATTAAAATAAATATGTAGAGCTAATGACGTTTTTTAGGGTTACGTAGTCAATTAGGAACCGTTTTAGTTTCGCCATGTCCGTGTGTCTGTTTGTCTGTCCGCGGCTTAGCTCAGACTCTCAGTACTAAAAAAATTACAATTGCTGCAATTTGGCATTAAATATTAATCAAGCCGACCAAGCCGACAAAGTAGTAAAATAAAATCTTGATTTTTTTTAGGGTACCTTTTTTTAGGGTAGTTTTCCTTTTAAATTCGTTACATATACTATTGCCGTGAATTTTTTCACATATCCAAAAACAGCCATTTAGCTGGCAGGGGGGGCGGACGACGACGATACTTGACTAGCATAAATTTGCACTTTAAAGCTTAATATTACGCAAATGGATCCCTGAATAGAAAAATAGTTTTCACAGACCCGCAATATTTTTTAAAGGCTTTTCCAACTTTACCCCACAGCCCACACCATGGGATAGATTTTTATTTTCAAGATTTTATTTTCCACTTTGTCAGCGTGATTAATATGTATATCCATGTCAAATAACAGCTTTCTAGTACTAAGAGTCCCAAATTCAAATTCAAATTCATTTATTTCGGACAAGGGTCCATATTGTGTTAGTATTACAAAACAATTTATATTCTAGTATCATTCATTCATTCATTTCAGCCGAAAGACGTCCACTGCTGGACATAGGCCTCCCCCAAGCTCCGCCACCTCGACCGGTTTTGTGCTTCTCGCATCCAGCGGATTCCTGCGGCTTTCATAAGGTCATCGGTCCACCTTGTGGGAGGCCTTCCAACGCTACGTCTTCCGGTACGCGGCCGCCACTCCAGAACCTTTTGGCCCCAACGGCCATCTGTTCTGCGCGCAATGTGCCCTGCCCATTGTCACTTAAGTTTGGCAATTCTTCGAGCTATGTCGGTCTAGTATTAGTAGTACAGATATAAAATATTTCAAATAATGGGCACTCCACGCAGAGGACGACCAGACAAGAAAACATGTTTCCTACCTGATCAATCTCCGCATGAAGTGTCTGATGTCAGGAGTATAGCTCTCCGCCACAGCTCTCAGGATATAGTTGCGACTACTTCGTACTCAGCAGCGAAGCGGTTTTTTTTCGAATGATTGCATGAAAGCCATCTGTGTGGGTCTCAGAAAACATTTCCGAGGCGCTGCAGAAACGGGGCAGTCGCAACAACATCCTGAAAGCATTGTTATACTGTACGCGTAGGGCATCCAGCAATCTCTTGGTGTAGTTGACCCATAGATTGCCCGTGTAAAAGCTGGGTGTAGGCCTTAAAAAGAGTGAATTTTACTTGGTCAGAGCACCGAGCAAATCTTCGAGCCAACTGTTACCTCTGACCGCTAAAGCCCTACGCTCTCTCTCAATGCCTATGTCATCCTTAAGGTCGTCGGTGATGAAATGCCCAAGATACTTGCATTTTGATACTCTGTTTAACGCTAGTTGTTTGCTCTGCTAAGCCGCGGACAGACTGATAGACAGACGGACATGGAGAAACTATAAAGGTACATTGTTAACTACGGAACCCTAAAAACGCTCTACTCTTCATACCTACATAGGTACACACGGCTACATATCAAGCTATACAAAACTAGTTTAAGCTTGATATGTAGCCGTGTGTACACAGGTGAAGAAAATAAGAAAGGTTTCAAAACAAAAGTTGTTTAGACTTCCAACGGTATCATCTTTCCCACAAAGTTCAGGACATTTCAGGAATTTACAATGTTCTAAAATATGGTCATGCGCTATTGAGTATTATAAGTGTAATCCCAGCATCGCGCGGCTTAACGTTACTTTATTGTTGGCAGGAGATCAGCACGTGAAGGATGAAGGTGGCGACGCTAACTTTCATGGAGATAAAACTTTGTTGTTAGTTATGTCTTCGTATTAAACGACCACCCCCACACCACACCACTTCATCCCTTAACTTATCAAATCATGGATGAAAATTATTACAATCATTATCCTCTTATATTTTACTATTACGAGAATGAAATTTTAAATTAGAATTAGGAGGGGTGCAGTAAAAGTAAAATAAATTAGGATGTAAAATACCTATAAAACAGAATTAGCCCGAAATAAAGATTTTCTTAGAAATTTCCTCCCTTCTCGGTTCCCGCAAGATGTGAACATAGGATACGGAACTCATTTCCATGATCACGGTATAATTTGGTTTAAAATTGTTTCCCAATTAGCGGCGTGTGTAGTATTTCCGTTCAGTCACTGTGCACTGTCTAGTTCAAAGTGTGAATAGAAATTTCGTGGTTGAGGTAAAATTAGCGTGTGAGTTTATACGGGCATGTCCATTGCAGTGTTTGGAACAGGTCAGGACAGGCGGCCGACCGCAGTTTGCGCTCGCCGCATCGACTGCAACCAACTGGTTTCCCGGCGGACTGACACAGGAAATTAATATAAATTCCTATCGCATAAACTCGAAACGGCCTCTCTATGCTGTCACGCAGACAGTGATGAGGCCTATTGTGTGAAAGTGATTCAATCGAACCTCACTTCCCTCGTTTATTCACGTTAGTTTGAATGTGAATGCGGTGTCAACTGGCTCGCTAATATTGCTTTATTGTATGTATATGTTAGAAATGTGTTTAATTTTAGGATTGATTTGTGACGGTAATATTGCGGTTAGCGATATCAGTAAGTGGGACAATTATACTAGATAGTTTTCGATATGTTTGTACAGAGGGGTACCTACACTACCTACATAATATATGATAGGTATCATAAGCTGGCCTAATCTGTCTACGACTTCGTCCGCGGAAAGGACATCGTCGGAAATGGCCCCAGGACCAACAAACATCTGACCTACATAATAATTATAAATATATTTTATTAGACAATGATAATGTCTAATAAATGAACAATTAAAAGAGCGACTATCGACATCACATAAAATATGCCGCTATCTTTGACAATTAGATTAGACATGACAATTAGTGATGTCCAGTCTTTCAATAACATGACTAACATACATGAGGTAATATGACTTCCTACCTAAGTAAAAATAAATAAAATAAAAATAAAACATTCGGGTAATCGTTTGCATTGAAGTTAAATAAATAAGTACTTATTTACCTACCTATCTATTTTAATGTAAAAACTAGAAGATTTATGTACCAAATACCTAACAGGTACTACTTAAATGTTTATCTGATTCTCTTAGCTTAACTAATAACTACATACAGGCAATATAAATAACAGTGACCAACATTTATTAGCATTTATTTCGAAGTATTGTTAGGATTGTTTCTTACTAAATATAACCTCAAAATCTTTGTTTTCTTTTGAAATAAATCCTTTCTGTAAGTTATCCGTCATTAAACTTTGTCTTCATGGGCATATACTTGTAATTTAGAACACGCAAAGTAATTTCCTTTGCTGTTTGTTCTGGGGCGAACGATGTATGGATGCAGAACAATCTCCTTTCTTGTTCGCTTGGCGTTTTTTCTGACTTTTTAGGGTTCCGTACCTTAAAGGAAAAAACGGAGCCCTTATAGGATCACTCGTGGGTCTGTCTGTCTGTCCCTCTATCACAGCTAATTTGCTCCGAATGTAATGGAGCGATTAAGTTGAAATTTGGTACACATATCAATTTGAGTGACCCAAACACGGATATGAACCGTAAATAAATGAATTTAGAATATTTAAATTTTTTTGTTTGCCCCCCAAAACTGACCCTACAGTTTTGGGGGGCAAACAAGAAAATAAAAAATAAAGTTTTGCAAACTGTACCATGTGACATATCAAAGAGCTTACTGTGAGGGTCTCAAATATATATTTTACATATATATTTTTTTTTTAAAAGTTATAAGTGAAAATAGACGAAAATTTACCATTCCCCCTTAACTATGTAATGGACCGAATAAGTTGAAATTTGGTATACATATCAATTTGAGTGACCCAAATACGGACGTGAATCGTAAATAAATGAATTAAGAATATTGAGGTCAGTTTTGGGGGGCAAACAAGAAAATTAAAAAAAAAAAGTTTTGCAAACTGTACCGTGTGACATATCAATGAAAGGGCTTACTATGAGGGTCTCAAATATTTTTTTTTTAATAATTTTAAAATAAATTGTTTTAAAGTTATAAGTGAAAATAGGCGCAAAATTGACCATTCCCCCCCTTATCTCCGAAACTACTGAACCTAAAATTTTGAAAAAAATACAGACAAAAGTTCTATACTTATAGATTACAGGAAAATCTATAAGAAGTCTATGGTCTTAAAATTACATCGTAAATCTCTCGATATTGTGCGTACAAACTTGCATTTGCAGTTGGAATGTACAGGCGATTATGTTTACCAACTACAATGTTAAGTTTATTCTTAGGATAAATTCTTTCCAAGTACGGAACCCTTCATTGTGCGTAGTCCGACACGCACTTGGCCGGTTTTTTTCGTTTTGCTCGCCTCCTAAGGGTTCATTATCATCATCATCATTTCAGCCGAAAGTCGTCCACTGCTGGACATAGGCCTCCTCCAATTGAGGGGTTTGCCATAATCGCAACGCTTGGCAGGCGGGTTGGCGATTGCAGTATGGTGTTAAAAATGCATAGAGAACACTGCTGCCCATTCTCCAGTAAGTCCCTTAATCGCCTTTTACGACACCCAAGGGAGGAAATAGGGTCCTAAGGGTTGCGTAATCTTAAATAGCGTATAATCTTCTTCAAGAATTGGGCTATCATATTTTTGCAAAAATATTTTAGAAATTCGACTGGTGAGATTAGCGCGTTCATACAAACAAATATACGAACAGAAAAACAAACTCTTCAGCTTTATTATTAGTAGTAGAGATATAGATTACAATCCTCTCTTGTTCAGCTTTCCACTCGCAAGAGTGTGATAAAGTGTTTATTTATTGTAGGTGTTTTGTTAAATCGGAACACCCTAAAAGCCAATAAAACACCCATCCCATGTTAAAGTGCACATAGTAAATTTTGCATACTTACTGAGGATACAAACAAACGTCTCCTAAATAAACACTTTACAACGCAATCCCGCCTACTTAGTGGCAATACCATCTGACAAAAGAGTAGAATTGCTCTTACCTTCAAAATGAAACAGTCGCTTTGTCGATTTTGCGGGGATCCTTGTAACGACACCTTTATTGAAAACGTACTGTGTGTGATTCGTGACTCTTTTCACGAGATGCTGCATGCGTACGTGTTCGGGTCACAACTTTTATTATACCTAATATCTTTCACGTATTTTTTGTTGCGTTGCACGTCACGACAAAATTAAGGAAAAGTTTTTCTACTACTCTGCCAAGGCTTTCCTCAATCTGTATTTAAATACAACGAGTATAAAATAAGAAGCGTAAGGTTTTCTTAAGCTTTCACTTGAACCCGTATTGTCGAAAAACTTCACCTATAAAATCCTTAGCCCAGGATTAAAAAAACACTTAATGGTGAAACTCTTATCAAAGTTTTCTTGGTGTTAAATAGTAGGCGGTGGGATTAAAGCGTTTATTGGCTTGCTTAACTTCGTCTCTTAATGTCTTGAGGTGTCGTATTTTAAAGTCGTTGTAATTGACTTCTCTTGGCGCGAAGTTAGATACACTTAACAGAGCTTTGTATACACGCTGATGCAAGCCGGGGAAACTTTGCGCGACGAGAGAGTACAAAAGTTTGGGATTTCTAAGGTACCCTACATAAATATTAAAATACGTGTTTATCTTCCAGATTTGAACAGGAACGAGAAACAAAACATGTGATCGTCAAGTTCATTTATTTCGACGACGCGACGGGTCGGATACAATGCGTTGTCGAGATTTTTTAAATGGACCCTTACCATCTAAAATGTAAAACCTTAATCGTTACACATTAGCGAGAGTAACGGCGTCCGCTGGCCACGACCATCAAAGTCGCTTATTGTTACGCCACGGTTCTGTAAAAAAGATTAGCACATTTGCCGTTAACGATCCCGAAAACAGGGCCACATCAGACAGCATCGGGGCCGGCGAAATAAAACGAAATAGCAATAAAAGTAAATCGACAGGCCCGGCCCGGGGCCGCTCTACGTGCCGGATTAAATCAAACGTTATTCGTCTTAGCAAATTACGGT
Source organism: Dryobota labecula (assembly GCA_947523025.1). Taxonomy (NCBI): domain Eukaryota; kingdom Metazoa; phylum Arthropoda; class Insecta; order Lepidoptera; family Noctuidae; genus Dryobota; species Dryobota labecula. Next base: position 15,251,739 of record OX383293.1, on the reverse strand, counting down.
TCATGTTTTTGTACATTCCCAGGACTTGATGCGCGGAAATGTAAGCCGGGTGGAAAGTAGATTTAAATGCAATTTAGCAAATCCCGTCGAAGGGAATTCCGGTATTCCGTCGTGTAATGAATTAGTGGCCACCTGAAAGAAAATGTGAATAACTTAATTTAGGGTATTTTAAGGCCTGGTGTCTTTTTAGAAATGCCTTTTCAAAATTTCAACGAATATTGCGCTAATATTTACGCAGAATTTTAAAATGTTTACCTACTTACCTATATAGAACATTTTTAATAACATGACAAAATGTAATTACGATACCCGTATTACTAAATATATAAAGCAGTTCAATGCTCGCCTATTGTAGTCTACAATATGAGCTAACTATTGTATGCGCTTACTACGTAACTTCCAGCGACCGAGGTTTATACGTTGCGTTTAAGTCCTCGCGAACAATATTAAAGCCACGATAAACTTAAAAACAAGTTTAATCCGGCTTGCCGCGGACTCCATACCTTCATCCGAGCCAATCTGCCTGCATTGCCGTTGAATTAGTCTGCTTTAACGGTTGTGAGCCACTCATTTATTTATATGTCGGAGAACGGTAGGTTTCTCTTGTTATCATCAGCCATATTTTAACTACTGTGGGCATACTGTGGGTAGTGTAGGTTATTGCGCAATAGAAAAACCGAATTAAACTCAAATCAAAAGTCATTTACTCAACTGAGTTAGAAGTTTAAAGATTACATAAGACAGTCCCCCAAAACGTCCGTCCCTTGACCACTTTGCTGTGAGTGCGTGAGAGTGTGTGAGTGCTTTAGGTGGGAAGAAGAAGTAGCAGAACAAACTCCCCAGCAGCACATCTGTCTGTTCAGTTAGAATAACTTGATTCTATACAGTAATGGGTATGCAAAGTAATTAATATTGGAACACGACACAACTATACCGAACGCGTAAGCAGTGAAGACGTCAAGGAACTGTCCTTGACGTTTTCACTGCTTGACCGCCACCAATGCTCCGCACCGCACCGTAGCACCGTTGCTTTTCAAATGTGCGGCGATCACTTGTCGCCGGTCGAACGTTATGTTGTACTCCGTCATGCGCCGCTAAACAGCACTGGCGTCCCGATTAGTCAAGACTCGTTAGTGCGAACGCCAATAACTCCATCGAACGCGACTAGATGGCGCTGACGTACCGCATACAACTCGATTGCGACATAATTATATTATATATTACTCTTGCCTATTATTTTTCTCCGGGAATGGAGATGCTGCTTAAAAGTGACGGTCTTGTTTCGTTAGATTGATAAAAGAAATAGGCGATACTTAAGTAATACACAATTTCTTTCACGATTCTTGAACTGGCTATGCATACATTTGATGTATTGCTCATCCTTTAACAATGCCATAATCTCCCTTATTACGTTGACACGGTTTTATCCCGTAGATAATCAAGTTTTGGTGTGTCAGAGAGTCAGAATAGGAGGTCATGTAATCGACGCAATTTGGCGAGTAAGTTTTAGCGACCGTTCACTGATAGAAATGTTTGCATAACTGTAACAAAACTTTTGGTTACTGTTTACACAAAAATTGTGACTTGCGAACTAGATGTTATCTGTTACAAAACCCTGTTTTGCACACTACAAAATCAGTTTTGTTAATTTAAGCAAAGTTTATTTCCTGATAACTAAAGTTGAGTTATTTTTGAAGTAACTTAATTAGATCGGCTAATTATTTCTTTCAGTGTTGTGTACCCCGACATCCCGCCCCTTCCCAGCGGTCATTCACGCGCATTTCTTTGTACGGTTTTTATATACGTTGATCATTGTTAATTGTGGTATTCATCTGAGCCGAAAGACGTCCACTGCTGGACATTCCTGACCTCCCCAATTTGGGGGATTGCCATAATCGTCGGCGGGTTGGCGATCGCATTATGTTGTTAAAAATGCATAGAGAACGCTGCTGCCTATTCTCTAGTAAGTCCCTTAGTCGCCTTTTACGACACCCATGGGAATAAATAGTTGGTGAGCAATTCTTTACATCCGGCACCACACGGCGCCTTTTTCATTAGAAGGGACTTATTAAACACTAGCGACTCGACCCGGCTTCGCACGGGTGTAATTTGGTTAATTTCCTAAAATTGTGGTATTAAACCTATTTTAATACAGACCACAAATTATTTAATTATAAAGTCCGATTGAGCCCATTCAACAGAATTCAGATCAATTCGTCAACTCTCAAATCTTCCCTTTTCTCTCTTTATTCAAACTTTTTGTAAGAATGTTTTTTAGGGATCCGTACCTCAAAAGGAAAAAAACGGAACCCTTATACTCGTGTGTCTGTCAGTCTGTTTGTCCGTCCCTCAGACACAGCCGATTTGCTCCGAATCTAGTGGACCGATTAAGTTATTTGGTACACATATGAATTTTTGTGAAACCAAACACGAAACAAATGAACGGACGTAAACAAATGAAATTTGAATATAGGGGTCACTTTAGCGGGGCAAATAATAAAAAAAAAAGATGAAAATTCAGAAAATAGTTCTTTACATAAAGATTACAGGAAAACCTATCAGAAGTCTATGGTCTTTATATAAGTCATAAGTCATTTATTCATTTGTTATACATGGTAAATCATAATCATGGTAAATCTCTCAATATTGTGCGAGCGAATTATGGGAGAGCTTGTTTTTCGACTACAATGTTATGTTGGTTCTTGGTACAAATTCATCCCAACTACGGAACCCTTCTTTGTGTGTGGTCCGACATGCACTTGGCCAGTTTTTTTCTCGTGGACATAGTCGCGGGTCCAGCTAGTAAGTAAATAAACCTCCGACATCAACTAATTCCTAAGCGTACGTATTTTTCCTAAACTAACTCCATTGTTGTTGTCCTCCAGCAAGTTAGTGAGTTGAGTGTTTGTTAGAAGTTTTCGGGCATCCCGTTGTTTTTGAGGGCTCTAGTGTCTACGTGCGCGGTTACAGGTGATTTTCTACAGTTGAAGTGTTCGCGTGAACTTTCTAAGTATGAGCCGAATCGCAAAGTTTATCTTACTCGGCTTCATTGAGAAGTTGCATTGGCGATGTTTGCGCGGAGACAATGAGTTTGTCTTGTGACTTCGATATGCGTTTGAGACTGCGCTTAAACTATTTAAACTTTTATATAGCTCTGTCTACTGAGAGCCTTTTAATCCGGAAAGTTACCACAGAATAGGTAAGATCATTTGTTCTTCTTTGTCTGGGGGTTGTCTTAATAAAGACTTTGGTCTTATATTCCCAAATACATTTTAATGTCTAAATTTTGTTTTGTACACACGGCTACATATCAAGCTATACATTTCCAGTATAAGCTGATCTCTCATTATACGGAAATCCCATACAATGCGAGACCAGCGTAAACTAGTTTTGTATAGCTTGAAGTGTAGCCGTGTGTACATATTTATTTTCGATTATTGTGTAATTTCTTTTATTTTACATGCTGTTATTTAGAAGAAATAAATGTATAATATATGACTGGGACTTTCGCTCGGTACCTAAGGTAAAATTACAGGTTTTTTTCCCTCACGTTTAGCTGGTTCGATTCCCGCTTCAGACAGGCGATTATTTTAAATGATTTGAATCCAGTTCGTATTGTTTTTTAAATAAAAAAAAATCTATCTACAGTATTTAAGATTCTTTCCCTCTTTGTGGCAAAGTCGTGGGACGCCCTGTATACACCTTAAATATAAAATTCTCGTGGCACAAGGTTAGTTACCATACTCCTCCGAAACGGCTTGACCGATTTTTATGAAATATTATATGTATATTCAGTAGGTATGAGAATCGGCTACTATCTATTTTTTTTTAAGTTTTAGGTAGATAGGTAGGGCAGGGTAGGGTAGGGTAGGTAGGAAGGTAGGAGGTAGGGTAGGGTAGGTAAGTAGGTAGGTAGGTATGTAGGGTAGGGTAGGTAGGGTAGGGTAGGGTAGGGTAGGGTAGAGTTGTGGAGTTTATACTATAGCTTTTGACAGAACGAAGTCTGTCGGGTCAGCTAGTATAATTATATATTTAACATGTGTGTAAGTCATGTATAAGTCAACCATTTATGACGGGGATCGGAACTGTTCTTCCTAAACACAGGTTATTTTGTAACTTAACTTGGAGGATAATCAATCAATCAATCAAATCGATCAATCAGAAGTCATTTATTCAAATTAGGCTGACAATCAGCACTTTTCGAACGTCAAAATTACATAAGATAGTCCCCCAAAACGCCCACCCTTCATCGAGAACAGAACGGCACCCACTAACAAGATTAAGAAAGTTTGTGCTTGTGCTTTATATATTACCTTGCCATGTAATCTAGTCCTATTTGAACAATAAATCTTTATCTTATCTTATGTAGTTACAATTGTTGTTATAATTGTTGTCCGAATTGAATAAATAAATAAATAATAATAACCCCGATGCCGTATCTCTACGTTGACGTTGTGGTGGAGCATGCGGGCTCCTATTTACTCTAGGTCTGTGCCGGTAGAGTTTACTTTGCTGGAATTAGTTTAGGGTGGGGAGCCAGACCAAGAGAGATACAGAAACCCGAAGGGCAGCATGTGGCGAGCTGTTGGGTTGTAGCGACCCCACAGACCCTATCTCCCGGGGGAAGTCTTGTTTCTCATCTCTGGCTTGCCTTTATTGACCGGCCAGGGTGAACAGTGACGAGGAACAGAGTTCCCACCTCATTCTTGACTTTATTGGCTGGCTTGAGTGGAGATTCGCAAGAGCCAACGTGCTTATAGGCAGGAAGTGTTCCAGTAAGGATCTTGACTGTATTTTCGGGATTGTCCTGATAGCCGTGGAATACCGCTCCACTCATAAGCACCTCAGGACATGTTGCCTACTTGTCGCTACGACACTATGTGTTAGCGACCGTTTTCGGAGGCCCATTATTGAGTGTGCAAGTCACCCCCTGCAATTTTATCTGTGTGTTGTATGTAAAACATTGGTCAGGCAGGGGCCATAGTCTTTCCATAGTTCTAGGTTACCAGTCCACTTAAGCCACCCAAATCCATAATCCGATATCTTTGTTTCCATATCTTGCAACTGTCCTGCACCAACTGGGGGTTGTCCTTGGTTGCACTTGCAATGGTGGCCCAGTGGTATCGACCCCGACTAACGAGTTGTTAGTCGTGAGTTCGAACCCAGGCAAGCACTTTACTTTGCGTATATAATTCCATCACCACTGCTCTCAAAACGGTGAAGGAATACATCGTGAGGATACCAGCATGTACCTACTAGAACCAAAAATTCTGTGCCTCCTCATTATTTAAAATTATCTAAAAGGCCTCTGCGAGTTGGCTTCGGCCCCTCGTTCGCCTTTCAAAGGTTTGGGACCCCAGGATTCGGAGATTTTTTATGTCAAAGACATTTTTTAAATAATAATAATAATACCATTTATTGCAGGCGACACAGGCCCATAAATAGTGTTGGTACTATTTAAATATATTGTAGGTCGGTAAGCAATTTAATATATTTACTAGGTTACGTAGAGCTCCACACAAAAATAAAGTTAACGTACCTAAGCTATTAAGGAAGAAAAAAAGAATAGCCACGATCTTTTATGCATCACGGCACCTTCATAACCGACCAGATTTTAATGAAAAAAGTTTCCTTCAAAGACATTTTAAATGCAAAATATTAGCAGGATCTACTTGTAGCTGGTAGAATCATTTGCATCTGAATGTCTTAATTGTTTTCTGAAACTAGATTATAACGGTATTTTTTTAAGGAAAAAGGTGAAAAAGCTTGTGTAGTTCGATGTCGATGCCGTACCGTTACTGTGGTTCGGTTTCCGATTGCATTATGGCGGCAGTCGCTAGACATTACTGAAGCCATTACCTTATCTAAAGTCCCTCTCGGATTTATTTAGTTTTCCCTCGCCGCAATTTATCGAAAACCGCTCGATAAAGTTGTCAACAGGAATGGATCTGGAGCCAATTTTAGAGGAGAAAGCACCGCAAAAAAATAAAACGACTTTTTGGTTCTACGTGCTTGGTTAAATCCTAGATGAGATTTTAGATATTTTTCTATTTTGTGTCTCTCCTTATGTAACTTTTATGTTGTATGCATTCACGCAAATATAGTGGTGAAGCTGTTTCGAGATGATATCGCTACAGACTTCGGAGATAGCATTTTGTACTTACTGCTTCATATAATGTCTGCCGCTCAAAGCACGGTGTTGTTGCTGCTCTTACATGACAGAAACATCATTATTATACCCAAATCTATAGGCTATTTTGTTTACTTAAGCGGGAATCGAATTAGGAGCATTTTATCCGCCTTCCGTTTTGCGGACGTCCGGATGCCCGCGGCGATTATGTCGTCAAATGATGTCCCAAATGTATTCAAAATCAAAAGAATTGTTTGTATTATTATAGACGATGTGTTTTGTATATGAATCCGAATCATTTATGTTTAGAAAGAAGATGTTACTAAAGTTCTGTTGTACATCTATAAAGTTGTCATAACGGAGAGGAACGAACGCTAATAGTGAAAACAGTTATGTCTTAGCTGAGTGGTCCTGAGAACAAGAAAACTCACGACAAAGCAACCCTATAAAGATATTGTAAATAAAAAATGAAACAATCTCAGATAGAAACGCTTTTATTTCTAGACGTTCATTGTTTTTTGTGTCTTCACTCTGACATAGGTACTGACGTATTCATTTATAAAAATACTTTTGCTGAAATCATTAGCAGAACAGTAATTAGTTAGAGTGCGGTTTACCTTTGAACAAATAATATTGATCATTTTACTTGTATCAATAACTAACAATAGATCCTGTGAGATTACAGCTACTTATATAATTATTAGGTCAGTTCTTCATTATGACATTTGGCTAACATTAATTGCGTAAAATTTTTAAAATAACTTAATTCCTGCTATAAATTTGAATGCTGATGTTAGTACCATGTAATGCAAAATACGAATACAAAATGCAAAAAGATTTATTGGCAAAAATGTAAGTATGATACATTTTAGATATTGGTGCCGATTCCCTTGTTCACAAACTGAACTCATTTTAAGCTCTGTGCATCTTTTTCTTTCTATTTCAATAAGAAAAGGACAGAAGATAAGTTTTAGTTTAGTCCTGTCAAATTAATCAGCGCCTGTCACTACTCCATAGAAGTTTAGACGTGATTAAAAACTTGCCGACTAAAATTATGTCAATTTACGTCAAGCGCTGATAAATTTTACAGGACTAAACTAAAATTTCTCTTCTGTCCTTTTCTTAATGAAATAGAAAGAAAAAGATGCACTGAACTTAAATTTAGTTAAGTTTGTGAACAAGGGAATCGGCACCATTACCTACTTAATTACTACTCAAAACATAGTGATCTCTATACCAATTTTTTAATTTACTAGGTATACCTTTTACACCTATGTATGTATGTATTACAAATAAAGTTTTGACTTTGACTTTGACCGTTGACCCCTAAACTATGCAGGGCTTATAATTTGGTGGTCAGAGTGCGATTGAGCAGAAGAAATTAACAGCTTACAATTCTAGTCCATAACGAGACTAGAATTGTAAGCTGTTTATTTCTTCGGTAAAATGATGTTCGTGATTCTTAGGTAAAAAAGTATAAGGGCAATTTAGCAGATAATTGCATGTTCTCCATTTTTTGTTTCATAAATTTTTATGATAAAACTTACCATTTAGCAGGAATACCTTTCTAATACATTATATCTATTATTAATTATTTATCATTATTAAGTAATAATAATATGTACAAGTATATAAAAAAAGAGTGGAAAGAATCAAAGGGCATCAAAAAATTCGTCCGCATCGCTGTCAACAGGAAAAGTGCCCAAAAGGCTGGCAGCATTGCCACGTTGTATGGCAATACTGATTCTTTGGCCAAGAAAAAGGCCAGCCTTCTGGTCACGAGAAGAGTCGACCAACCGCTTGGCGATGTCTCGAAAAACCAAGTGGGCACTCGGACCCCATGGTCCTAGAGTTTCAACCCCAAACGGCTCAAACATATAGCTCCCAATAAGGATTTGCGCCGTTTGAGGTTTTCTGCACCTGCAGCAGCCGACCCAGCACAGCCCGCCATGCTAGGAAGATGGGATGGCGCAAGGGTGTCGAGGCATGTTGCATCCCACACCAAAGGCCGACCCTACTTCCAAGGCATTATGGTCATTCCGTCCGGTCTCTTCCCATCGTCGCGTGCTAAGCCATTGGGTTCTAAAACAGCTGGCACCCCGGCGGTGACAAGAGCACGACGGATAATATCATTGATGCTGGCGTGCCGTGCAATCCGGCCTGCGCTCCTACTGCAGGATAGGCTATGATGTCCGAGGCAGTCGACAACTTCACCGCATTGGCAGCGATGCAGAGCCACGCAAGGAGCGCCCAGACGCAGACAAGTAGCAAGCCGGAAGGTTGTGTCACCCAGCATAATGCTTATGTTGGGTGACGGAAGTGGCTGAAGCCAGAGGCCCGACTCCCACTCACCCACAGCCAGCAGGCGGGCACGCTCAGCAGTATTGGTGGACGTATTAATAAGATTATATGATTATTTCATTTAGCTGGAAAATGCAAATAACCTATTTTTGCGACCTTTGACCTTGAATAACTTTTTTTGCACATGCGGGATCGATGGGGACTTTCACATTTCTTTTATAATGGTGTTCCTATCATTAGTACCAATTTTCAGCTTTATGCGAATTAATGTAACCTTATCCCTATTTTTTGGGCTAACTTGACCGGACTATAAATTACAACTTAAATACTAAGATCCTATAGCTGAAATAACTTATTTATTTATATATTATATATACAATAATAGAAAAAAATATTACGATGTCAATAATTATGTTGTATTAATTTGAAATTAACATGGAACAGTGGACTCCCTTGCGTACTTTCTCTCATAGAATACCAGATAAATATAAGCATCATTTTACTCCATTCCTCCGCAAACACATCACATTCAGGATTAGTAGTCAGAAGGGCATTTAGCATCTTTAGAGTACGACAGACTGGGGATTCGGCTCTTTCTACAGTTTTGGATGGCAGTTGTGCAAACAGATTGGGCTCTCGATCTCGTGGAGATTGGCTCTGACGGTGTCCGATGTATTTGTTGGGCAAAAAAAAAAAAACAATTTAAATAACATAATAAATATAACCGAAAGGATGAGTTCGCATAGCATAATTATAGCTGGTTTCAGTAACACCGCAAATTAAATGTATTAGTCCACGCTAAAGGTACATAACTCAACATATAAGCAAAGAAATTCTCCGAACAAACTCGACGTTCTCGTTTCGAAGAGTGCCCGTACGCAAATCCCTTTGGGTGTAAAAAACGAAGGTTTGAAAAGCCAAACTTACCGAAACGTTTTTAAGCTGTTTCCCGGAGATATTGGCGGTCGACGAGGCTCCAAGAGCATTTTTCACAGAGTCCCCGGATATCGGTTTGACTAATATATAACATCGGACATTTCGGACGCCGAAATTCGATCGCGGGCTATCTTTTAGATTATGTGCACTAATTCCTATTCAAGCTTTGGGTAGCTTTGTGAAATGGAGCTTTCGGCCTTCATAAAGGTAAGTAAAGGTGTAGTGGCATAGTGCTTTAGTGGGATTTTAGTGCTAAAACTGCATGTTGGAATCATTTTATCAGATTGATAACTTTTTTCGTATTTGTTGGGAGGTATACTAAAAATGGTACGTAATAAATCATCGAATTAGAATTATAATACCTATATAATAGAAGCAGAGCTGAGAAAAGATATGATTATGTACTTTTTAGGGTTCCGTAGTCAACAAGGAACCCTCATAGTTTCGCCATGTCCGTCTGTCTGTCTGTCTGTCCGTTTTAGCTCAGAGACTCTTAGTACTAGAAAGCTGTAACTTGGTATGGGTATACATATTAATCACGCTAACAAAGTGGTAAAATAAAATCTTCAATTATTATTTTTGAGGGACTCCTCCCCTACACGTAAAGTGGGAATGATATTTTTTTTTCTCGCATATCCCTTGGTATCGTTGGATAAGCCGTTCAAAAATATTGCGGGTTTGTGAAATTCATTTTTAGATTCAGGGATCCGTTTGCGTAATATTAAGCTTTATAGTGCTAATTTTTGTAAGAGTCAAGAGTCCCCTCCACCTGCCAGCTAAATGGTTGTATTTGGATATGTGAAGAAATCACAGCAGTAGTATATATAACGAAGTTGAAAGAAAAACTATCACAGCTAAGAGTTCTTCGAGACTTCACAAGTTACCGAATAATACTCGTAGTCGACCAAATTACATTTGCAACTACAATGTTTTAGTTCTTGGGATAAATATTCATCCCAACTATGGAACCCTTCATTGTGCGTAGTCCGACACGCACTTGGCCGGTTTTTAATGTTAAGTACGCGGTTATGTTAGCGGTATTTTCTATCCCTCTATTGAATTTAGTTGACCTATACAAACACACCAATTTGGGGTGTTGTTTGATTACGAAAATGATATAACCAACAATTTATGAGATTGCATAATTTTACAGGTATCTCAAAAACGATTCCTTTATTTATCTAAACGTGTGCTTGGGTCTGGATATCCGTTGCAATATTTCTATTGATGTCGCTAAAAGAAGAAAGTGGTTTTACATCAATAACCCAAAAGAATTCATAAATATAAGATAAGCGCGGACGAATCCAAGGAGAAACGTTTCAAAGGAGAAAAGTATTGAATAAATAAAGAAATCGACACGTTTTCGCGAACTCTCAATTTATCTAAGAAAATTTTATTCATATCCGGCGAGAGGGGACGGCTTCTGAGGATCTCGACATATGGACACATGTTGAAGACACATAAGCTTTACTTATTATTTTTCCATTCTTTATACGCCTCTTATCCGTCCTGAATACGCTTTGATACGATAATTATGTATGGAGCGCACCGTTTGTGTCTGATACGCGAGCTCCCCGTCTGGCGAAGTTGTTTTGTCACGAGTACGTATGTACATGTGAAAAGATTAAAAACTTTCTCCACAACGTCTTTGGAAGCTCTAAGCTCGCTGTCATAAGGCAAGTAAAAGCTCGAGTTGAAAAGCGGATTAGGCCCCTTAAGTTTGTTGCGAGGTAAAGTAATATTCTCGAAGACAACAACAAAAAAGAAAACCCTTAACCGTGCACTCCGTTCAGAATATTAAAACGTTCTCACTAATACTTCTGATTAAGTTTTCTCTCAATGTTTCTCCCTGCAAGCCGACACGCGGCGCGTTCCACCTATCACGATCATAATATACTTTTCAATACACTTGCTTGTAAAGTGACTTTTATGGCAACGCATTTAGGTTCATAATTCAGCTTATTATGTGTATGTGTATTATTTACATGTATTTTTACTTTACATTACCACAGTAGTGTTTTTTACTTTACACATTTTTTTTCTCAATTTCCGCAAAGTGTTTTAATGACATGAATATTTCTTTGAATAAATAAACAATTTTAGGTTACATGTGAAAAATCAATCATCAAAATTATCATCATTATTTTTATCAAATTATATTTTTTTCACTACATATTTACCTTAATTTGCGTACCTATTAAAAACATTATTTTGTGTTCACAATATTTTTTATATAGTCTGTTTAGCGGTTTTGCCAGTGCCTTTATTTACACCTGCACGCGCATTGCCAGCGCGGCGCGCGGAAAAAACAAAACCAACCGCGCCATTTTCCATAAATATTTGCTAACGTTTTCGGTGTGTGGTTAAATATTATCAAAAATGTCGACTTCACATAGGGTAGAAGCTTGCAAGTGTGTTGAAAAATGTCGTATGAAACGTGTGTGCATTGACCATTATACACTCAGCTCCCTCGAATAATACCACCTCGAGTGTAATAACCAACATAGCACTCTCGTATCATAATGTTCTATTGCTGAACTACATTGTATCAGAACTATTTTCTATCTATAGATTTAAACTTTGAAGACAGATAACCTTGTTTATTTATTTAAATATAGTTCAAAGTAATATATTCCAGAAAATATTGTACAGAACAATGAAACTATTCACAACGCTGTTTCTACATAAGCCTTTTTATCCGAGGGGATTCTCTCGGAGGGTACGCGAATCCGTGCCCTGTTCTTATAATTTCCTTGAATGGTGAACATTTGATTTAAGTACCGTCCCAGGGCTAACAACGACTCTCTGGGGACCGCCCCGACTATTTCCTTTTGTTTTTGTGCCGTTTTTTTAACAACTTTTTCTCAAAAGGATTCGCTAAGAGGCCAGTACGAATGCGGACGTTTAAAGCAAATCCTGTGATTAGAGTCAAACGATTGACGTTCACTATAGGAATTGGTGAGAAGATTAATGGCAGCTATCGAATGGTAATTACGGAAATGAAACGTGTAAGTTATGCAAATGGTGACCAGCGAGCTTTCGCATTTGAAACTAATAGTTTGAAAGATCAATTTAGTTAAGATATGGTTTCGGAGAACTAATTTATGCAGTTATAAAGGTTATATTAAACAATAATGCTCGGTAATATGAGTATATCGTCGTCGTAGCAAATTAAAAATCTCCTATATGAAATTTTTGTCGAAAATGAGTTTTGCAGATTATTGAAAAGCGATTTCGAATAGCCATACGTGGCCAAAACTTTCATGTGAACATCTTATTATTTCGATAAACCACGAATCATTTAAAAAAAATCTCATGTGTCAGCCAACATATAATTTGTAAATCAAAATGTCCTACGTGTCTGATGTACATATGAGAGTTTATAGTGACAGATTTATAAAAAAAAAAAAAAAAAATATAATAATTTTGTTCAGTACCTACATAACGTACAAGATTTTGTCACACTGTGAAAATAGTATGGGTATTTTTATATTTTTTTGCTTAATTGATTTAATAAACACAAAATAATTATAATAGTAGTTTCATTTTCCTGTACTGTTTATTTTTAACTTATTTTTTGTTTTTATTATTAATTATCTAAATCTAAATTAACTTAATTACCTATTTTGTATGGAACGTCATTCCATTCTGTATCTGGAGAGGGGTGTTGATAGCTGCGCCACAGTTTATACTTTTGCGGCTATCATCGTTCTACTTGTTGTACTTGTCTTGTGTTATTGTTCCGTAATAAACTTTTTATATATATTTTTTTATAATTTTATAATTAATTAATTTTCATCAATAATATAATAATATTCTTTAAAAACCACTTAGGTGACAAAAAGTTGCAATTTTTATCTCCCATGTCTAAAAAAATAATTAAAATTATATGATTAAGTAGTGTATTATACTTATTTTTAACCACTTAGTTTTTCTTTATAACCAACGGAATACTCGTATAAATATTATCTAAGATTTTTATCAGGAGGAAGTATTTTAATTTTTTCTCGAAAACTTACTTTATACACAAAGGAGATTTAAAATTTGCAACTGCAAATGTTTTTGTTAGTTTATGTCAAGTAGATATTGTGATTGGTTGCACATGGATGGGTAGGTACAATTGAGCGGATGCGAGTGGTACTCAGCACAAAGGCTTAACAAGCCAACTTGCTCGGTTTTGTGCATACATAACCCCGCCGTTATTAATCGTACGGCGGCAAGTTTATGCTGAGCCCGCACTTACCTCGCGATTCGGCACTACATTGTTAAAACTACAGCGCGGTAAACACCGCGCTGCAGTTTCTTGTTACGTATGAGCTGCGTACATTACGAGTATTAAGTAACTTTAACTTTTGCTGTTTTTATTAATTTAAATAGGAGTTTAGTTTTAATCTCAACCTTGTTTCAAACTTACTTTATTTACGACTAGCTTTTGCCCGCGGCTTCGCCTGCGTAGATGTCGGTTATCGCGTAAAAAAGTAGCCTATGTCCTTTTCCATATCCCAAGCTATATCTCTGCCAAATTTCATGATGATCGGTTCAGCGGTTGAGGCGTAAAAGCGTAACATACAGGCACAGACAGACAGACAGAGTTACTTTCACATTTATAATATTAGTATGGATAAGTTCACCAATAGTACAGTCACTTACAATTCAAATAAAAAAAATAACATCTTAAATTGGCGTTTTAGTAACCATGCAAATAACAGGTATGCATGACATTAAATATGAATATTATTGACAAAAAAGAACAATAAAAAGTGTGTATATTAGACCTAAATCTAGAATCTAGAACAGTGTTTCCCAACCTGGGGTTTGCGGACTCCTGGGGGTCCGCAGACCTATTCTAGGGGGTCCATGGACAAACTAAAAGTTATAAAGCAAAATACAAAGCCGTGCGGCGCACTATGCTGCGCTGTGGCGACTGTGGCAAAAAATTAATTCGCTGCAAAAATAAATACATGCATTCTGCATGTAGAGGCTGATTTAAGAATTGAACTAAGGAACATCAATTCAAACATTACGACTTTGGTTGCAAAAAGGCAGCACCAACCATCTCATTACAATTTAATAAACATAATACACCAATATGAGTAAAGTAGACCTAAGTAAATAAAGCAAATAAAAATATTAAAACAGTGTTTCTTGTTTTATTTTAGAGGACCGCGAGTCATGGTTAGGTTGCGCTAGGGGTCCGCCCTAGGGAAGAGGTTGGAAAACCCTGATTTAGAACACTACAAAACTTACCAATTTGAGATACAAAGTAATGAATGATCAGTAATGGTGATGTTATTAATTTAAATATGAGTTTAGTTTTAATCTTAACCTTGTTTCAAACTTACTTTATTTACGATAGGATTACTTTATTTAAAAAAAAAGTTCAACTTGAAATAAATATCCTAATGCGGCTAAAGCCACACTGTTTTATAAACCCGCATAGAGACTAGAGACCTATGTCAGGATCAAATACTAAAATAAATTCATAGCACGAAGTTTGTAGACATACGATTTGGCAACCTCGCCAAAAACATCACGATTGTTTTCCATGCCAATACCGTGGATAAATGAATATTCAATAATCAATTATTATACCTTTAATTTTATAGTAAAGTTTTGTATTGTTTTGTTTTTCCCGATTCGTAAACGTATTCGTAATTATAATACGCATAGTTTTCACTCCCGACTTGTATTCATACGAGGGGCCCAAGTCTACTATTTTTATAAATTCGTCACTCCAACACGATCTCACTGTCATTTTGCTAAAAGTTCGTAATCTGCTAAATTCATAATGGTCGATCATTGGTCGGTCAGAAGTTGGAAGTTTAGTAGGAAGTTTCATTTGTCATTATGTACGAGACAACCAATTCTTTCAATGGAGTGTCAGTGGCGGACCATTGGAAAGTCATAATGACGCCATTATATTAGTAGATTACCAAACTTGTCAAACTCAACCATTATGAAATCAATGATAGACTATTCTGACACAATTGTAATAGCAGACTTGAGGCTCAGTTATCACACCAGTATGACAAACAGGTTTTTATTTCTTGATTGTCACACTACTGATTTTTCCACACCATTTATTTCATAACTTGTGCTGTCCTAGTTATACTTCTTAGTTTGTTAAATTAAAAAACCTTCAAATTACGTACCTATTAGCTTATATTTTTAACGAAATGTTTCAAGGAAATGTCCCAATAATATTTCATAATTTAAAAGATTTAATTGGCAAAAAAAAAAACATGTTTGTCATACTGGTGTGATAACTGGGCCTCAAGTCTGCTATTACAATAGTGTCAGAATGGTCTCTTCATTGTGAGTTTTTGACAGATTTGCCATACAAACACTGTCAAATACTCACAATGGCGAGACCATTCTGACACTATTGTAATAGCAGACTTGAGGCCCTGGTGTGACTATGAGTCGGAAGTGATAGTTGTACGTAGTTTGCAGTGGCTTTGGAGTTTTTTTTTTGTAAGAAATAAAAGAGGTCAGTGTGGGAACGCGGGCGTACAGTGTGCTCGGCGGATTTCTACCGATGGTTGAATTTGCACCGATGTCGTAAGCTGCGCGGCCGGCGGGCCGTGTCCCAGTGTGCGCCCAGTTTATTACCGCAGATGTAAAGCTTACTTGTTAAGCGGAACACATAGTGAAAAACAAACGTAGCCGTCGTTTGCCTACATGGCACTCGGACTTTACTGTCCAAATCGAGCTACGACTTTTTGCTGCGAGTGTACAAACAAAATTAGTACCAAATTTTTTTGTGAAATGTTTTTAAAACATCACAAAACAAAGTATTTCACTTTGAGGCTACGATTTAGTAACTGTCTCCGCATTAACAGACAGGCAACTAACACAATAGCATCATATGCACGCATGTTGTGACGAGATACGAGACGGATCGACTGAAAGCGGCATTGGCTCGTGGTATGCACGTTCATGGTCCACTGACAGTTGTCCATTCAACCATTTGCCTATTTCGCCTCCTACGGAGGAATTGCTGCATTTGAAATTCACTACAAGTTAACTGTCCATAACAAACGTAACGAGTTTACAGCTTATTTCATAGAGTTTACTGTATATGTTACGAGTAGGGATGCCTCGATACGCCTTTTTGCCGATACGATACCGATACCGATGCTCTTATAAAAATATCGGTGATACCGATACCGATACGCTTATTGAATTAAAAAATGAAGGTAAAATAAATAAAACACAAGTCAGGTTATTTTTTTAATTAGTATAAAAAGAACAAATAACAGGACAAACTAAATAAAATCTTTTAAAACTATAGACAGGTTGAGATTAATTAATAATTTTAGTAATTAAAATTAACATTGATGTGAGTATCGTTGAATATCATGTCGATATATCGGCAAACTTCGAGTATCGCCGATATATCGGCATCGGTATCGGTATCGGATGCATTCCCTAGTATCGAGTATACGTTTTCGTTGACAAACAAATTATTGATAAATAAAACTAAATTTCTTTTTGAGGAGCTTATTTTCTTTATGTAATCGAAACGTTCAAATAAGAGTAATCAAGATCTTATTAAATTACACTTATTTCGAATTATGTAAATCATTCTTCAAATCCTTACCAAAGGATTGACGGCACGGTTGGCGCAGTAGTTAAGCGATTGAATGCTGCGTTGCGTGTCGCGGGTTCGATTCCCGCACGGAACAAATATTTGTATGACCTACAAGTAGTTGTTCTGGGTCTGGCTGTTAGTGTATGTGAGTTTTAAATGTTTGTAAACCCACAGTTCAGTGGAGTGTGGGGCAAAGTTTAAAAAAAAGGCAGTTTTGCTACGGCGTAGCGCAATAGTCGTAGCGGTGCTACGAAAGTTACGGTTTTAGAAAGATCACGCTCGCTTGTTGTAATTATTATTACTGATTTTTTAAGTTATTTATGGCACTAACATCGATAATAACATCGTGATTGATCCTTTGTTGAACAAAACTATCGATGTTTAAACGTTGAACTTGTTTTGATTATAACAATTTGAAACGTCGCAAAAGGTTAATTGCCTATATCAAATGGTTCTTTCTCCGAAATCTATTTCTATTCTTTGAACTTATACATCTTCTATACAAATAAATAAAATTAAAGTGTCTGTTTGTAATATCAAAGTAACAGCCTTTTATTAAATGTATATGAAAGTATATAAGGTACTCGTACTTATAACAAAAAAACTTTGTTTGACGTGACAACGTCTAATAAATAGTTGAACGCCGGCTGCATGCACGAAAAAGGATGACTCATTGCCCCGTTACGCTCATTGTCCCGTTACGCTCACAGTTCCGTTACGCTCATTGTCCCGTTACGCCCATTGTCCCGTTGCCCTCATTGTCCCGTTATGTCCATTGTCACGTTACGCTCATTGTCCCGTTACGATCATTGTCCCGTTATGCTCATTGTCCTGTTACGCTCACTGTCCAGTTACGCTCATTGTCCCGTTGCGCTCATAGTCCCGTTACACTCATTGTCCCATTATGCCCATTGTCCCGTTACGCTCATTGTCCCGTGATGCCCATTGTCCCGTTGCGCTCATTGTCCCGTTACGCTCGTTGTCCCGTTATGCTCATTGTCCCGTTGCGCTCATTGTATTGTTTGTTTTCACGTTAAACTATCGTCCGTAAACCAACTTTATAGACGTACAATTTTTTGTCTGTCTGTCTGCCTGTTCCGGCTAATCTCCGAAACAGCTGGACTGATATTGACGGGAATTTCACTGGCAGATAGCTGAGGTTATAAGGTACTCGTTATAATATCAGCTATCTGCCAGTAAAAGGCCCGCAAGCCTGACTTACTACTTAGGCTACTTTTATTTTAGAAAAAGCCAAAGGGGCGAAGCCGCGGGGAGCAGCTGGTATTAAATAAGAAATGACAATTTACGAAATAGCGGATCAAATAAAAGCTTTATCAAAAATAATATAAATATTAAAGTTATCCAGTCGCCCGCTTAGCTTAGGCTAAGCAAAAACGCCGTCAATAGTCTAAATATATATCTATATATATAAAAATGAATCCCTATTTCCCTTGGTCACGGCATCACGCGTGAACGGCTGGACCGATTTCGCTAATTATTTTTTTGTTGTGTTTGTTATTGTCAGGAGAAGGTTCTTATGTAAGAAAAAACTAAGAAAGTTAAAAAAAAAAAAAAATAAGAAAACGACCATGTTAACATTTATAATGTAATATTAAGTAGGTAACTCTATCTTCTAATGTAACTTTATGGCGTTTGACATAACGTGTCAGTCATCATTTGGTAGGTCTGAGAATAGATTTTATCAAAAAATTAAATAAAAATAAAATTGAAGGTTTTAGTTAGGTAGGGTAGGGTAGTAGATAGTAGGCTTCAGTCTTTCCAAGGATATCGTGTTACCCAATTAATGGGTTGTGGAGGTCAAACAGGCAGTCGCTTCATGTAAAATACTGGTATTCAGCTGCATCCGGTTAAGACTGGAAGCCGACCCATAGTTGGGAAAAGGCTAGGCAGACTGAGTTAGGTAAGGTAGGGTAGGGTAGGTAGGTAGGTAGGGTAGGTAGGGTAGGGTAGGGTAGGGTAGGTAGGTGGGTAGGTTCGGGTAGGGTAGGGTAGGGTAGAGGTAGGGTAGGGTAGGGTAGATAGGTAGGTAGGGTAGGATAGGATAGGGTAAGGTAGGGTAGGGTAGGTAGGTAGGTAGGGTAGGGTAGGGTAGGTTGGTAGGTAGGTAGGGTAGGGTAGGGTAGGTAGGTAGGTACATAGGTAGGGTAGGGTAGAGTAGTGGAGTTTATACTATATTTCCTTTGCGCGTAGACAAACTGCCACAGTCAGATAGCTTTTGACAGAACGAAGTCTGTCGGGTCAGCTAGTTTAATAAAAAATATAGACTTTGAAACGGGTTTTATTTTATAGTTCTTAACAGTTGTCAATGATATAAAAATCAGGCATTTGTTTATTAAAAAGATTATGTGATGTGTCATCACAGCAGTGCTGGCTACCTTTGTGCGGAGGTTTGTTGTTTCTTAACATAATTCCCCCCCCTTGGAATCCGTGGTTCCAAGAGTATCTGCATCTTCTGCTGGCAGGACACACACTCTTGTAACAGCTCTGCGTATGACACCCTTAGAAGTGGTGATGTCTACAACCCTGCAGACACCGTCAGCTCCAAATGTAACTTGTTGATATTGGGAATGGACTCACAATCATTCACTAACGAATTGAAAGTGTCCCTAAACTCTAACCATTTTGAAAAGTTTCCGTCAAATGAAGGGAGCGTAATAGTAGGCAATTTGATGTTTGTTATGTTATTTACTTAGGTAAATAAAAAAAATCTGATTACAAAGAAATGTAGATATCGATTGTGATTCAAATAGAAGTTGACAACGTTGCTAAAATAAGTAAGCAAATTCTATATGGATCAAAATGAAAATACTGTAAAAGCCGGTTAGAATTTTAATATTTCAATTCATATCTAGAAGAATGTCCTTTGTAAGACAGCCTCAAAGAGAATAATCATATTTTTGGGAGTGGTGGCAATAATAAGGTGTAGGGAGGTACTTGTTAAGAAAAATTGCTCGACAATTTCTTTGAATATTGTTTCGGACTAATAAAAAGCTAAAAACCGGTTTGCGAGTACGTACCTCCTTTTTGTTTTCTCTTGAACCTTTTGTACCCTCTTTGTCCGTCGAACAAACGGTTCTTAAATCTTTAAAGTCTGCGCAAAATTTAGCGAGATATAAAAGTATTGTAGGAATTCATTCGCTCTTAATTGCATGCTGAAATTAATTAGGCTAATTTCAGTTTGCATGTTTATTGGCCAGTTGTGAACTGGCGTCGGTAATTTAATTGCTAAATCCATACTAATATTATAAATGCGAAAGTAACTCTACCTGTCTGTCTGTATGTTACGTTTTCACGCCTAAACCGCTGAACCGATCGTCATGAAATTTGGCAGAGATATAGCCTAGGATATGGAGAAGGACATAGGCTACTTTTTTACGCGATAACCGACCTCCATGCAGGCGGAGCCGCGGGCAAAAGCTAGTAATAACTATACACTACATACTCCATTGTCCATTCATAGTTTCACAGTTAGCGTTCTAATGCCTTTTTTTTAATACTCTATTCATTTTAATGCTATAGCAGTGATAGCCTATATAGTAGGGTGACCGTCGGACTTCCAAGTCATAGTTTTGTCTCCTAAGATACAGGACTACCTAGTTTAGGAGACAGGGTTACATAATTTGTGTAGATTTATGTAGATATATCATGTTTTTTTTTTGTACATCTGCTCTTGTGTATCATGAATCTTGAGTGTTTCATAATAAAGATTATTATTATTTTTAAATGTCTTTGACTTATCTCGGGTCCCGGGCCTTTGGAAGGCGTACGAGGGGCCGAAGCCAACTCACAGAGGCCCGTTAGACGCTTTTAATTAAATGAGGCACCAACCGACGATTATCCCTGTACGCACTATGTAAGTGCACCCAAGGACAACCCCCGGTTGGTGTAGGACTATTGCAGGATATGGAAAACAAAGATATTGGACTATGGGTTTGTGTGGTTAAAATGGACTGATTACCTAAAACTAGGGAAGGACTATGGCCCCTGCCTGATCAATGTTTTATTATACACGGATAAAATGGCAGGGGGTGACTTGCACACTCAATAATGGGCCCCCGAAAACGGTCGCTAGCACATAGTGACATAGCGACAAGGGAGCAACATGTCCTGAGGTGCTCGAGGAGTGGAGAGGTATTCCACGGCTCTCAGAACAATTCCAGAGTCCGGAAGATGGTCAAGATCCCTACAAGCACTTACTGGAATACTTCCTTCCTCCGAGCACGTTTGCTCTTGCGAATCTCCACTCAAGCCGGCCAATAAAGGCAAGAATGAGGTGGGAGCTCAGTTCCTCGTCAGTGCTCACTCCAGCCGGCCAATAAAGGCCCGCAAGAGATGAGGAACATGACTTCTCCCGGGAGATAGGGTCCGTGGGGTCGCAACTGCCCAACAGCTCGCCACATGCTGCCCTGCGGGTATCTGTATCTCTCTTGGTCTGGCTCCTCACCCTAGACCTGTTCCGGGAAAGAAAACTCTACCGGCACAGACCTAGAGTTCGGAGCGCGCAAGCCCCACCACGACGTCAACGTAGAGATACGGCGGTGGGGTTATTATTATTATTATTATAGGTCTCGAGTTCAAACCCAAGGCGCGCACCTCTGACTTTTCAGATTCATGCGCGTATTGTATAATTATCACTTGCTTAAAAAACGGTGAAGGAAAATATCGTGAGGAAACCGGCCTGAGAGATATTTTTCGACTGCATGTGAAGCTAACTCAGAGACACTATAGGTTAGTTACTAACCACACGAAAAGAAGATTTTCACTTCTCATGCTCTAAAAGTTCGCTTTTATGTTATGCGTAGGCGACATAAAGTCGCTTTTTATGCTCTAGTGCATAAAGTATTTTTTTTTTCTAAGACTAAGATAATCAGGCCCAACAGCCACACGAACAATAAAACGTCTCAGATTAAAGTCGTCATTTTATTTAATTTGCTTTAATTTATATCACTTTCGTGTTTTCTACCGTTAATTTAATAAAACCAGATAAAATACTTGTCTTTATTATTAAAAAACGCAAAGAAACGTTTTTATGACTTGGCAGTATGAAGTACCCAAGTCGAATAACACATGTTGAAAATAACAAAATACTGTTATATACATACTTTATACCTGTTTAATTTTCTCGCAATCTTAGTGAAAAGCAGAGTGTATGACTCGGGCAAAAACGAAATCATTTTAACCCTCGACTTAACTATCCACCCTCGCCTGCGACTCGGGTAAAATGGCTTCTTTTATGCATTAGCTGTACAATTTATTATTTAACGATGATTGATATGACACAAATCCAAAAAGGTTTTTCTCAATAACGTTGTACGCAAATTTTGTGTTCAGGTGAAATCTACACTAAAGCTTTGGTGTCCTAGGGAAGCGGTTCTGTCATATTATAACGGCCATCATGAAAATCTGTCACTTTTACCAGTTTTTGGTATTAAGGTGTCAAACAACGCTCTGTATTTGGACAGCAGTAATTGTGTGGACGTTCCGACGTTGACGAAGATCCCTACCAGCATCTTACTGGAATAATTTCTTCCTCCAAGCACGCTTGCTCTTGCGAATCTCCGCTCTAGCGGGCCAGTAAAGGCAAGAATGAGGTGGGAGCTTTGTTCCTCGTCAGTGTTCACTCCAGCCGGTCAATAAAGACAAGCCAGAGATGAGGAATAAGACTTCTCCCGGGAGATAGGATCCGTGGGGTCGCTACTGCCCAAAAGCTCGCCACATGTGCCCTGCGGGTTACTGTATCTCTCTTAGTCTGGCTCCTCATCCTAGACCTGTTCCGGCAAAGTAAATATTATCGGCACAGACCTAGGGTTCGGGGCGCGCAAGCCCCACCACGACGTCAACGTAGTGATAAGGCGGTGGGGTAGAAAGTCCCACCTTCAGTTGTTATGTAACAATTCTAACATAAGTATTTACCTTGTGTTTTTTCAATCATAATATAAAATAATCATAAAACCAACAGTAAGTGTTTCATCTTATATTCTGAAAATATAAAACACATTTACTCAGCTATATTTTAATACAACACCACCAAATAAATAATATTCAATTAATCATATTTTCTGATTCTGACCTAATAATATAAGCATATTAAAAAGAAACGCCTATTAAATTCTTGTATTAGGATAAATATAGCAGCTATTTATTTTTCCAGACGGATTTGTACATTAAACAAGCTAAATTAGGTCACAAACGGAATGCGAGGGCTTGCAAATAGACAAACAGCGAACATACAAAGTGGGTAGATGTTTGTATTTTATTATTATCTAAGTTTAACATTTATTTTCCTGTTAGCTAAATTGAAGTGTAGTTTTTTGGAAATGTACAATTGCGTTGGTGTTTATATTCTACACATTGCGCAGTCGATCTAGTAAACGTTTTATCACATTTGGGCTCCGTACATCAAAAGGAAAAACGGAATCCTTATAGGATTACTCGTGTGTCTGCCTGTCTGTCCGTCTGTCACAGCCAATTTGCTCCGAATCTATTGGACCGATTAAGTTGTCATTTGGTACACATATGAATTTATGTGACCCAAACACGGACGTGTAATGTAAATAATTGAATTTTGAATATGGGGGTCACTTTTGGGGGCTACTTAGAAAATAAAAAAATAAAAAGGTTTGCTCGGTCTACCGTGAGATTTATCAAATGAAAGGGCTTCTTTTAAGGATTTCAGATTTTTTTATAATTGGGAAATAAATACTTTTGAAGTTATTTAAGGAAATAGAGGGGAGGGGGGATTTTGTCTATGTAACAACAGCCGCACGGGTCGATCGATCAGGTTAAGCTATGCTTGCCGCGGTTGGTCCGTGGATGGATGACCATCTTTACATACCAAGACCCCTTCCGTGCCTCGGAAAGCACGTTAAGCCGTTGATCCCGGCTGTTATTTGTAGATCCTTGATAGTCGTTACGGGTCGTCAGAAGCCCGAAATTCTGGCAACCAGTCTTATCAAGGGGTATCGTATTACCCAGTTACTGGGTTGTGGAGGCAGTCCTTCCATGTAAAGTAGGTACTAGTATTTAGCTGCATTCGGCAAGACTGGAAGCTGACCCCAACATAGTTGGGAAAAGGCTAGGCAGAAGATGATGCAGATGAGATGAAAAATGACCATTCCACCCACTCTTATCTCCGACACTACTGAAACTAAAATTTTGAAAAAAAAAAAAAAACAAAAATACAGACTATATCGTTAACATACAGATTCCAGAAAAAACCTATAACAAGTCTATGGTCATGATATTAACATCTCTCAATATTATGCGTACAAACTTACATTTGCAGTTGGAATGTTTGGGAGAACTTGTTTTTCAACTATATTGTTTGTTCTGGGGACAAATCCATCCCAACTACGGAACCCTTCATTGTGCGTGGTCCGACACGCACTTGGCTGGCTTTATTTTATTTAACAACTAGCTGACCCGACAGATTTCGTTCTGTTAAAAGCTATAGTATAAACTCCACTACTCTACCCTACCCTACCTACCCTACCTACCTACCTACCTACCTACCTACCTACCTACCCTACCTACCTACCTACCTACCTACCTACCTACCTACCTACCTACCTACCTAACTACCTACCCTACCATACCCTACCCTACCCTACCTACCTACCTACCTACCTACCCTACCCTTCCCTATCTACCTACCTACCTACCCTACCCTACTCTACCTTACCCTAATTTTTAAAACCATAAAGAAAAAAAAAAAAACCATCCTTGGACTTCAACGAACATTTAAAAAAAAGAATTGGTTAAATTGGTCCAACCGTTGTTGAGTTATAGCGTCAGGAAGGAAAACCCGACTTATTTTTATACCGGATGACTTTTTTTACCGTCTCGAAAAAAATTGGGTATACTAGGTGAACGGAGTAGAAGCCTATGCCATAGTATTTTTTTTTTTTTTTTTCTCAGAAATATAACTAAGAATTAAGATAAAAATATTGAAATTGGGTGCGTATGATTTAAATTTCAATATTATTTATCGTATTTATTCATTTAATTATGTTTTTTGTTAAATTTCTGTGTTTATTGTTATAGTATGATAAGTTTATTTCAAATGTGTGGTATTTATCCATATATCAATTTCTTTCTAGGTTAAAGAAAAAAAAAAAAAAAACTATGGCATAGGCTTCTACTCCGTTCACCTAGTATACCCAAATTTTTACGAGACGGTAAAAAATGTCATCCGGTATAGTAGACTATACCCAGCAAATTGAAAATTCACTAAGGTTAAACCCATCTGTCACTTAGAAAAATACACCTTCTCGTTTTATGACATGCTAGTGAAGGGTGGTGAGGCAATAGGGTATTTGACTGGGTATTTTTTATTCGATTTTTATAAGCCCAGAAAAAAAAAAAGCAACAGAAAAAAAATGGCGTAGTTGTATGCGTTTTAAAGTTTATGCTAGACAAATACAGCAATGCTGCGGTCTGACGTCACAACACTGGAACGCCATAATAACTTCGCGCTATTCAGTACAATGATCGTTTTGTGTGACAAGGATAGAAGAATAATTTAAAAAGCTTGTAACTTCTCCAATTTTCCATCGATTGTTTTTTCACAGGTCCTTTTTTAATACCTTACATCTTCATATTCATTTATATTTTTGGTAGTAGTAAAATACTCAATTACGAGGTCAACTATACCTACATTTAAAAATACTTCATTCACTCAGTTAAATCTTTATTAATGCCAGCGCCAATAGTCTGTAACAACTTATTACTTTTTTAATGTTTATGTTTTAGTTTTATGTATACTTGGGGTTTAAAGCACAATATAATAATAATAAATTCATTTATTTCAGAACCAGTCCTTAAGCATATATTATGAAAATAAAAATATAAGATACATTACGAATTACTTATTAAATGGTTACAAAAAGATAAACATTACAAAAGTCATCAATAAAACACAATACACACAACAATACATTACAACACACAAAAATACATTTCAACACACACAAAAATACATTTCAACACACATAAAAATACATTACAACACACAAAAATACATTTTAATTTACAATTAAACTATGTGTGCCTGTTCTTTTGATTTTTTCGTAATTTTTTTAAGGTTTGATTAATAGGAAGTGGAGTTTCAATACTGTTGAAAACGACCAGAAAATCTACAACATTAGTAAGTAAATGTTAATTACCTGTATACTGTAAATCTGTAAGCCTATGGATGTTTTAAACCTTACTGACATAGCTATTTGTACACAAACGGTAGCTTTTATTTGTGCCTTCATTCGCACGGATTTGTGGCTTTCGAGTTGTGACAACATTATTGATCAGTTGAACGTGATTGAGAAACAAAGGGAAATATATTCAACAATAACATTTTCGGATTTATGATAATATTGAGGATAAACAGATTTGAAATATATGAAGGATTGGTGTGACGTGCAAGGAATTGGCTACACAAACTCGTCTTACGGCCTTGCGGGTGCCATGAGAGGTAAGAGATTCATTATAATAATATAATTTTAAATATAAGGTCATATTACTGACATTAAGGGGTTTATTCATAAACGTTGCTTAAAGTTAAGTGACGTTCAAACGTCAAAAATGTATGGTTAAACAGTCGCTAATCATTACTTAACTTTAAGCAGCGTTTATAAATAAACCTCAAATTATCTAACAAAAATCTCCAAATATTATAAGATAGCAGTTATTTATAAACACAATTAAAACGGTGTATTCCCGCTGTCCCCACCGCCCGTGTCCCCATTAATGGTTTTTTTTTTTAATTTTACTATGGGTTTGCTCTTGACTCTAGTCTAGGTCTGGGTGACAGAGACAAAGTCGACGATGGAGTGAGCTTACCCAGAAGAAGCCTGTTCACTCTCACTTTGAATAGATTAGGGTTGTATGCGTTCGGAAACACAGACGCAGGCAGAGAGTTCCACTCCTTTGCTGTTTGCTGTGTAGGTAATTCACATCAAATAGCGAAAAAAAGGGTTCTATTTTCTTTTAAGTACAGATTTTATAATTATTATTTCTAAAATCAGTAGGTAGGTACTTAAAAGAAAATGGAAACTTTTGAAAAACACATGAAATTTACTGGTCAATCGTGTACCTAGCAAGCGCACCATTTTAAGCCAAGCTGGTTCAACCTGAAGCCCGGCTTTAAAGGTGTACTGCAATAGTTCATACAGATTTGAGTTTTGATAAATGAGAACCTAAATATGCAAGTATTTACTGAACATAATTAAATCTCCTAGATTTTGCAATGCTGAAACATGCTCAATAATATTCCACCAATAAAGCTGAAACAATGTAATAATATACATTGTACAAATTATTTCCCAATTGACCGCGACTTTAACGTGTAATTAACTCTGTGTAATTACTTGGCTGATCTAAATCGGGGGCTAACGTGAAACCGTAATTGCGTAATAATACAATTAATAATTTTGTATGCGCTACCGGTATTAACTTTGACGTAGTAGCAACATTAGGATGCAAACACGCAGCGGTATGCGGACTGTATTAGAATTTCCAATAGGCGAAAATTCGATAGCTATTTAGTATATAGGTACACTGGTACAGGATACGTTTTTAACCAGTGCGCAATTTTTTTTTGGTGATTCAGTGTCAGTAATAGAACACATTTCCATTTGGTCCACTTGAAATCAGCAAAATATGGATACAATCTATTCGTAATAATATCAATGGGCGAGCGCACAGCGGATAGGTACCTACTACTGCGTTCCGCTTGATCTTTTCATTATTTGACATTATTTACCTACAAATCGAATTCCAATTCTTTATTAGTGGCTTTTGTGGACATGATATTTATTCAGATATGTTACTGTAGTTGTAATTGCAATCATGTCATTAATATTTTATATACTTAGATTATTTTATATTTTGTGAATGTGAGAACGTTGTAGGCCTAGTAGAGTGTAGATTTGTTGGCGGTTTTCTATTTTGTTAAGTACCTGGTAATTGTTGAAAGGCCTACACTGTCCTCCCATACCTATTATCACTGTTATTTAATAATATTGTAAAGCCAATTATTTTTAAAAGAGTAACCGTGGAGTTTCTTGCCGGCTCTTCTCCATAGGAAACGACTAATTGGAACCGTGCACCTAGCTTCTGACGTTTCATAAGTGCCCATGTAGGTTTATGTGAAATAAAATATTTTGATTTTGATTTTTGATTTTGCTTCACTGACCACGCTTCGCCGGCGCGTTGCGCGACGAGTATCCATTATACCAGTTTCAAAATAAACATCTTTCGTTAACGATAACTTAATTTTTTTGTACTAAGACATATCAAAATAAGAAATAGGTGTATTATAAAACACGTTTAAGTTTAAATTGTCAAAATTTGCGCACTGATTAAAAACTTTTCCTGTATTTTTACACACAAATAATTTATGTTTTAATAGGAGAACTTTAGGATGCCTATAAATATTATTAGTATGAGTGTTGGGATGTGCGAGTATTGTACTTCATTTATTTATTTTTAGTTATAATAGTTTGATTGTGGTGTGTATTTCATTAAATCTTTGGTTACTAACATCATTTTTAAATATACTAACAAAAATATGGATCACTGTGTCTGAATAAAATTAATAATAAATCTAAGAACTGTGTCAAAAATAAGATTTTCCAGGAACCTAAATAAATTTAATCCTCCCGTTTTTTTTATAAGGGTTAGTCGTGTTTTTGTTTTTTGCAGAAAGAAGAAACAGAAACGATTTTTAGAAGCTCTGCTTAAATAGGATCACGTTTCAAAAGTAATTCTTATTATCTGCAACCGCGCTTGGATTATTGCTAACGCTTATCTTGAATATTTTTTAATGGTATAAACAGGCATTTGCTATTTAAAGACAGGCCAAACAACACTCTTCCTTGTTGTTTAAAGTACTCCAGGTTATTTTAAGTCGCACTACAACAGTTGGCCTTAATTATTGTTCTCCAGGGTAACATACAAGGTACATATACGACTAACTGGAGAATTAAATAGTGTAAAACGAATCTAAATACGTATAGTGCGGCGGGTAACTGGGTTAATTAGTGGTGTTTACTTGCATCAGCCATGTAATGTTACGGCACTGCTGCACTTTCCTGAATGAATAAATTAGACTGTGACCCAAGTAGCACGTTTGCCTTGTCTAAAAATCTAGACAAATTATTGTGCCGAATGCTCCTCTTGGTGTTTCATTAAAATACCATTATGTTGCCGCCAAAACAAAATAGGTACTAACTGAAATGTTTATCTATAGGTCAGGAGCGTTCTTCTTACAAGTGAAACAAGTGCACACTCTTCGGTAATCGTTACTTTAATTTAACTCTGTCTGTCTGTGTATTACGCAATCACGCCTAAACTACTGAACCGATTTAAATGAAATTTGGTACGGTAGTAGCCTATGTCCTTTCTCAGACTCTAAGACTATCTTTAGAGTCTGAGAAAGGACATAGGCTACTTTTTAATGCGAAAAAGGGCTGTAAGGGGTTGAAATAGGGGATGAAAGTTTGTATGGAAATTACGTCATTTTTAAAGCTAGAAGCTTGAAACTTATTTTTTTGGCTTTTGATTAGACGAATAAATACGACATTCAAAGTTTGTAAAAAAAAATACCCTGAAAGGGGTAAAAAAAGGCGATAAAAGGTTTTGTGTGATGTCGTCGGCAAAAAAGCTTACGGCCCAGAAAATAAAAATATAGAAAAAAATATAGAGAATTACGGAGTAAAATACTGTAAATAGCTTATTTTAATGTATGTATGTGTTTTATTTGCAAAATAATTAACCTAAATAATTAAAAATGTGCCGAAAGTCACTATTCCACGCGGACAAAGTCGTGAGCACAGCTGTAGACAGACTGTCTAACAGTAAAAAAGCGACACTTACGTGTACTTGTTACTACTTGTTCAGGTGGCAGTACACATTAAATTCTCTCTCTAAACGATCGTTTCACCTTGTTACGTCTCTTCTACTATAACAGCCGGCTAAGTCAAGTAATAAAATTTTGTCCGGCGAACAATTCAGAGGACGTTAGTACTAAATGAATGCTCTAGTTCTATCATAAATCACAAGTTTTAATGGTTATTTATTCTGACTGTTCGAATCGAGCGATGGCAATCAGTCGGGAGACTATTTTTATGACCTGTACCGGATGCGCCATAAAGCGAAGCATAAAATCAGTAAGCCTCCGAGGGAGAAATATAAAAGTAAATAACACTTAGATTGGAGATTTAGGCACCGGTGCAGAGGGCGAGACATCCGCTCGCCGCTCCAATGAGCCGTTAACTCAGGAAACTCCGTATTACATTGACCCGTACTTTTGATCATTTTAATGTACCAGATGAGGAAAATATTATAGATATTTTTCCTGATTCCGATAATATATGGAGGTTAGTTCCGGATTTCGTCCACTTCAACGCAGAATATTTTTTTGTTTTAAACCTACGTGACTGTCAAAGGTCATCGTTACTATACAGAGAGAGAGAAAGATGGAGAGTCAGTAAATTATTTAGAAATAATAACAGTAGAATCACTACTCGACTCACAACTAGAATCAATTAACTATTCATGTAATTTTTGACGTTCAAAAGTGCATCTTCGTGCTTATTTGAAATAAATTATTTGACTTTGACTTTGACAGTATTTCTTGTAAGGTACTATTTGTTTTTACTGAAAATATTAATAGTGTTAAGAGGCTTCTCTTTCTTGGAATTTTTAGCTTCAAGATGAAACAAACTAGAAGACTTATTTAAATCTTTTCGAATAAATTCTCCACCATTTTGTCTCTAACTTGACTGCCAAAAACTGACCCCCGGGACAGTTCCCGTAGATCAATGGTTCCCAACCAGTGGTCCGCAGAAGACAAAATATGGTCCGTGAATGATTTTTAAACTTCGAGAAACCGCCTTGCGCTATTTTATGATTTTCTCAACAACTTGTTTAAGTGAACAAGGATTTTCTGCTTTGTTGGTAATTAAAAACAAGGCGAGGAATCGTTTGAAAGTGATGATTTGCGTGTAGCTTTGAGTAACACTATTAGTCCTAGGATAGCCGAACTCGTCAAGAAGATGCAAGCTCAGAAATCACATTAATACAAAATTACAGAAGTATATCCTAAAACTATTATTATTTCTTGTTATGTAATTTCCTATTGAGTTGTTAATTAAAGTTTCAGTCTGATTATTACAGTTTATTTTTATTATAACTACATAGTGGTCCCTACTAACAAGAATAATACAAAAGTGGTCCCAGACCAAGAAAAGGTTGGGAACCCCTGCCGTAGATGTTACAAACCCTATGATAATCAGGACAGTACTACCAAGCCGATAGTGAAGGTTCATATCAGTCTGATAAGCCGAATTTATGTGAACCCCTAACAAACAAACAAATAGAACATCGATGTTTATAACACTGTTGCCGATATACACTAACCTAGTTACGGTACTATTGATTCAAACAAAGTTTTAGACAGAGAAACCTCTGTTAACTTGTAAATTACGTTTTCCTTGTATCTGACGATCTTACAAAGATTAATAAACAGCTTACTGACGAATTATATTTCCGATCAAACTTTAGGTACCTATGGCATAATTTTTTGGTTCTCGGACATGCCATCAGTTTCTTCACGATGTTTTGCTTCACCGTTTTGAGAGCAGTACCTAGTGATGTAATTAAGCGCCTGCCTGGTTTCGAAACCACGACCTACAACTCGTAAGTCGGGTCTGTTACCACTGGGCCACCACTGCTCAACTTTAGGGATACCTACTTCTTATCTATACTAATATTATAAAGAGGAAATATTTTTTTGTTTATTTGTTTGTATCGAATAAGCTCCGAAACTACTGGACCGATTTTAACCATTTGTTCACCAATAGAAAGCTACATTATCACGAAGTAACATAGGCTTTAATTTATTTTAAAACAAATTAGAGATCCTTAAGAAAATTGCAATATTGTAACGAGCGCGGGCGGGTGATTTGATGCGACGGGGTGGGACGGGGGTACAAGAATTTTCACGCGGACGAAGTCGCGGGCAGAAGCTAGTCAAACATGAACCATAAACAACGTCCCCTTAATAAAGCCATAAAAGGTCACGAATCTGTCTTACGCCCAATTAAATGGTTTCGTTCAAACTTTGATATTACGTATTCATTGAAAATCTCACTGAATCTGTAAACGGCGTAATAAACTTCAAAACAGGTATCTATTTGCGTCTGGTTTCTAACAGACTGTAAATATCCATGTTTCCTCGTCTGTCATTGACATTCACGGCGTTCTTAATGGTTCGTTAATTCGAGCGACGCTAAACGTTCGTATTGATCGGTTATGTCGTTTTATTGTTTTGACACAAAACAAGTAGTCTTTAAAAGTCTGTTTAATTAAGGAAACACGCAATCTTCATGAATGTTACATTATCTGGCTACCTAATATTGTGTACATATGGGAAATCAGTACATTATGGTCGTTCACCTTCACTGTGTACACATTAGTGGCTCAAGTTTTAGGGACCGCTTGTCAAAGAGGCGTAGATAAAGTCGCCGCGCGGATCACCTCGTAGGTACCTACATCAATCACCCTGACATGACTTCAGTTGTTCGCCCAAATGGATTATAGGAAGTCGGCGCCCCGCCCGCCCGAGGTGAGTTTCAGATTTGCCTCGCGTCACCTACATGTAAACATTATTTGCCAAAGTGATGCGGTGACACGGCTAACTTTGCCGAAGAATATCTTCACACAATTTTTTGGGTAACGTCATCCTTATGCGAGACAAGAACACGTGTACATAACAAACACTTCGAGTCCTTTTATTCATACCCATTGTTGACACTTCGTCGAAAGAAATGTGAACGGAAGAAAGTTGTAAAGGTTCGTGGTTATTTATGGGATCATTAGCGGGCCACTCCATGTCTTCGAATCTTGATCACGTTTTCAAACGGGACTCGATTGGGATTCGGATTCGAGGTCGACCAATTATCATAATAAAGTGGCGCATTTCCCTTATAAAGTAGGTTCGTGTTATTACCGGGGACAATCGTAAATTATTCAGTGTTCACAAGGATGAATTCGTAGCCAGCCAGGTCATGGGTTCAAGGTCTGCCGAACTGTACTTTTTTAATATTTTTCCAAACCATGTGGAAAAAGGGTACCTAATGCGTTGAAAGCTCAAAAACTCAAAAGATGAAAATGCCGTACACATAACAGAGTTGCAGGACTAGCTTGTGTATTTATATTGTTATTTTTCTTTGTTAGTCGTTATGTTTCAGATTTCGATTAAATTGTTAATTTCTAAAATCCAGTACACATAAAAAAAAAAAAAAAAATGTTGTTGCCACAATCAAGATGTTTAGATTGACTAAGTAACTTGTTTGCATCTGAGCCTATCAAGCACAATGATCACAGCTACTACTTCTATTTGATTGAGATTTGAAACGGGATCTTGATTGGAGTTATCACAAAACCTATTTGCAGCAATCAAATCAAAACATAGTTGCTGCAACCAAGATTATCAGATTAAAGTTTCAATGATCTTTATTGAAGTAATCAAAATGCTTGATTGACACAACTAACTTACTTTGTCACAGTTAAATTATTTTTAACTTGTCTCTTTCTTAACTCTTCTACAATGATGTCATGAAAATCAATCAATGTAATCGAGAAACTTGAACGTTCAATCATTTGAACTAGTATTGCTGCAATCATGTCGTGATGATCAAGTTAACTAAGATTTTGATTAATCTAAACAAGATATCGTCAATCAAGCTAAAAAGTCACTTGATTGGAGTGCATTTTTTTCAGTGTGTATGTAGGTAATAATTTATTAAAACAGAAAATATGAATACGTTAATGCAACAACACAGTTAGGTATATATGCAGTTTGGACACACGGCTACATATCAAGTTATAAATGCCAGTATAAGCCGACCTCTCATTGTACGCAAATCATATACAATGCGAGATCAGCTTACACTGGAAATGTATAGCTTGATATGTAGCCATATGTACACATTAATCGCTGATGCATTTACCTGTCTGTACTTATATGTGTGGACATTAGTCAAACCAGCTGTTAAGGCTCGCACCAGCCTCGTGTCAGTGCACGTTAATAGCGAGATAGGGAACAGAACAATTAGGTACGTGTGTAATACAATGGTAATACATCATCGCCGGCTATATAAATGTTCATTAAATTCGCGAAACAGATACACATTCGAATCTAATTACTCTGGGACTTCAAATAGCAACTTTTATGTCCGTATTTGCCTAATTCTGTTGTGCATTTAAGCTTCGGCCAGTACTATTTATGTACTACACTACATAAATATACGCACAAATTAAAATCATTTCCAGATTACTGGATGTAAACATCTCGGATCTGTAGTAAACTTCAAAGGCATGTTTGCATGGCAAACAAGTGCAAATTACACGGAAAAATGATAGACGAAAAATTATTTTCGAAAAAATTCAAAAGATCCAATTAGCCCCGAGCACTCGAAAGGGTTTGCGAAATAGAACGAGCAGTGACTAGCGAATATGGACGACGCTAAAATACGGGACGAATTTATATCCCAGCCATAACCGATAGAATAAATTATCATGGGAAAAGTTTTTCTGGTAAACCATCGCTGCCTTGTATAGTGAAATTTAGGGACAATAAACTTGATCCGCTTTCTACCCTTTTCACTGGCTAGCCCCTTATGTACCAGTATATAAAAACTTGAACGGCAGCTTATAACTAAACTACGGAGTTAACTTCGATGACTGCAATTAATTTAACTTTAACGGTAATAGCTATCTTCCGTTTCAGTAAAGTGTAAAGTTTCGTGGTCTTTAATAGTATGAATATTTTGAGTCCCATAAAAGAGCAATATTTTAACATAATCTTACTAGTTAATTGATGTGAACTTAACAACATTTACTATATCGAAAGCAAAACAAAATTAATTACGTTCTGCTTTTTTAAGATTGAGTTCGCCGTACACAAGTAATATCCAAAGTAAATATCATCATTATCATCATCATTTCAGCCGAAAAACGTCCACTGCTGGACATAGGCCTCCCCCAATTGCTTGCTTTACGCTTGGCAGGCGGGTTGTCGATCGCAGTATGGTGTTAAAAATGCATAGAGAACGCTGCTGCCCATTCTTTAGTAAGTCCCTTAGTCGCCTTTTACGACACCCACGGGAGGAAATGGGGGTGTGCTATTCTTTACGTCCGGCACCACAAGGCACAAAGTAAATATAACTTACGCAAATATCTATAACCTATATTTTGTATACCTATTTAGGTATAAGTTCGGGTTATAAGATCAGTTATAATAGGAACCAATCAATAATATATTTTATGCGTTGCATCGATAACCAGTTAGTGCACAATGGACACTCAACAAGGGTCAAGTGGTCGCGAGGGGGAAATTTAATTTACTGTCGGGAATCGGGATCCCCTGTCGGAGTTTGTGCCGCAACCGACTTAATTATTTTCGCATCTATGAATTACAACAATATCATATTGTTGTTGCTTCGCCCAGATACTTCAGTGCTAAATATTTGTGGGATAGTTAAATGAGATTTTTTTGACTAAGTACTTATTTCTATTCTAAGTTACTTAAGTGATTTTAAACTTCTAAAGGTTATTTTATTTTGAAACTGATTTGTTAGTAGCTTTACTAACAAATCAGTTTTTGTTACCACCCACAGATATTATGTGAATTAAAGAAAACGTTTTATATAGAAACGACTGGGGGCGTATTACGAGTATGTAGCAACTGATTTGACATTTGACACTGGTCGACAAAAAAATCAAAGGTCAACCAACTGCTGACAAAATATTTCTGTCATTATTTAGGGCTGGTTGTTTCAAACGGTTGTTTAACGTAACATAAGTACGTCAAATATTAACGATTACATATGATGTTTAACGTTCGTTAAATACAAAGCGTTGTTTCACTGCATAAAAAACCACTTGTCAAAGTTCAAAAGTAAAATAATAAAATAACGTTGTCCAGCCGGTTACTGGAATCGTTATTTTTTAACGAACGTTAAGTGTGCTTTTTTTTGGTTTGACGATAGTTAGCGCCATTTATGACGTATACGCGTGCGTCAAGTGGACGTGAAACAACCCGCCGTAAGTCACTCTTGGTTAAAATTAATAAAGGAAAAAAAAAAAATATTTGGTTGTATTAGTCGATCGTGTACTATTTATTACATAATCTATTAATATAGGTATTATTTATAACGACATTTCCGTAGTAAACAAGGAACCCTTATAGTTTCGCAATATCCGTCCGTCTGTGTGTAGTTATTTTTCACTCTGTAATCGGCATGTTGTTCTTGTTTTGATCGTTTGTTTGTTGACATTTTTGCCAGTGACGCAACACAGACTATTGAGTAACAATGTAAATAATTGTCTTTGGTCCCTGGTACTGACATCAAGCAATGAAATAAATTGTCAAACTTTTATTGCTTGAATAAGAGGCTTTTGGCTACTTGAACGTGTGTACATTTTATAATTTTATTTTTGTTAAGTGCGTTTTGTTTGTGCAGAATAAACAATTTTTCTTTCTTTTCTTTCTTTCTCTTCTGTCTGTCCGCGGCTTAGCTCAGAGACTTTTAGTGCTAGAAAGCTGTAATTGGGTATGAGTAGGTATACATATTAATCACGCTGATAAAGTGGTAAAATAAAATCTTAATTTATTTTTTATTTTTTGAAAAAAAAAAATTAAAATATCATCCTCCTCTTTACGTGTAGGGGACACGTAAAGAGGGGATGATATTTTTTTCTCGTCTATCCCATGGTGTGGGATATCATAGGATAGGTCGTTCAAAAATATTGTGGGGTTTTGAAGACCATTTTTCGATTCAGGGATCCGTTTGCGAAATATTAAGCTTTAAAGTGCAAATTTTTGTTAGAGTGAAGTGTAATTGCCCCCCCTGCCAGCAATTTTTTTTTCACATATCGTGGTTGTACTTGGATTTGTGAAAAAATCACAGCAGTAGTATATATAACGAAGTTAAAAGGAAAACTATCACAGCTAAGTAGGCTTCACAAGTTACCGAGTAATAGTCGATCAACTTACATTTACAGTTGAAAAACATTTTCTCCGATACATTCCGTATGGAAGATCATGTTTTTCAACTACAATGTTAAGTTTGTTCTTGGGATAAATTCATACCAACTACGGAACCCTTCATTTTGCGTGGTCTGACACGCACTTGGCCGGTTTTTTTTTAAATTAGTGTTTATCAGTGGAAATTTGTAAATGGCCTTCATTTTCATCTTGTTTAAGAACACTATCTGTCTTATTACAAATCGAGTTCTACCTTTAGTCCAAGTTTAAGCCATCGAGCCAGGTTTTGTATTTCGAACCTTATTCCGACGTTAGTAAAGTTTTGAATACGAAATTGACGACTCGGGTTTAAAATCAGTTTTTGTATTTAGAACATTAACTTTGTCGGAATGAATATCGAACTCCAAAAATGTCTCGATGTTTTAAATCTGGTTCTAAAGATGAACCTTGTTTTGTAATAAGGCCCTGTAAGTTTATCTGTAAGTTTCCCGAATATAATAAAATAAAATAAATAAAGTCAATCCTGATTGGCCATTACCATTGAAATAGAAAAGTGAACATTTTATTTGTGTAATGAAAGAGCAACATTTATACGGACAGGAATCCAAGATGGTAAAAAGTAGGCAACATCTCAAGGGGAAACCCTAATTTCTACCGGATAAAAATTAGGGCTCCCTGGAGATAAGCAAAAAAACAAATTTGCGCGAACGAAGCCGCAAGCGGAAACTAATTATGATGTATATTTAAACTACTTGTTATCTGCTCCTTAATATTTTGCTGTACAAAAGGTTTAGAAGCGGCTGGCAAGAATTAATAAAGACAACCAATCAGGATTAACTGAGAGAAGAAAACACAAGGCGTATTTTGGATTTCATGTGTGCTAAGGCGAAAGCGCCAGGGTAGTCATTAAGATGACATTAAAATTTTCTTGTTTTCTGCAATTTGCTGGTTGATCAAAATATGATTCGTGACCGCAACGAGTATGTATTTACAGAATTATGATCATTAAAATCACCAATATAACTAACTATCAATTCAATCAAATCAATAGGGTTACTCGGTATTGAATGACTATTCATGAAATCATTACATTTGCGAGCAAAACTTAAGGAGTATGCTGATTCTAATGATTATCTTATATATTATATAAAATTCGCGTGTCACAGTGTTAGTTACCATACTCTTCCGAAACGGCTTGACCGATTTTTATGAAATTTTATATGCATATTCAGTAGGCTGAGAACCTGCTACTATTTTTTTTTTTTATTGTTAGGTAGGTAGGTAGGGTAGGGTAGGGTAGGGTAGGTAGGTAGGTTGGTAGGTAGGTAGGGTAGTGTAGGGTAGGGTAGGGTAGGGTTGGGTAGGTAGGTAGGTAGGGTAAGGATGGGTAAAAAAAAACCATAAAAAATAAAAAATATTTTTTTTTATATTTTTTCCGTAGATAAAATTAAGCATAGATTCCCTCATTTCGATATGTGCACATTATAAAGACTCACACTGTATATACTGTATATGCTTTTGACAGAACGAAGTCTGTCGGTTCAGCTAGTAATTATATAAATACATACTTGTTACGGTCGCTAATCATATTTTGATCAACATAAAACCTGCCACTAACCTGCAAATTGCAAAAAACACAATAATATTTGAATTTCGCGGGTTACCTTAGCGCTTCCCCCTTAAGTTGTATTTCCAATATTGTGAAAATACTTATAAGAGTTCTTTTAGAACATCGCCGATTCCACAGGTTTTCTTACTAAGAAAGAGCTACCTATAACGAGAACTCACATATATTGCCCATACAGCATAGTAGAAGTTTTACGTCGTTATAGACCCTATCCAAGCTATATCGAGATAGATAAAATATATGCATCTGGCGAAGCTGCGGGCGAGAAAAGCGAGCGCTCAAATTGTGTTCGTACATTTCTAAAAGCCCCGTTGCGAATACGGTACAACAAAGTTTGTAGATATTTATCAAATCGCCTTTTCTGTTTCGACCAAACCGAACGGAACAGGTATCTTACATTTTGGTGCTATTGAGATACGGACGGCTTATAAAGGCCACAAAATTGACATTGGTTTATTTTCTGCCTTTTCTATTATTGATTTGTTTAACTGTAGAAGGACATGCTGTGATAAGGCCTGTCGTATTGTATGGATCGGAATGCTGGGCCGTGAAGAGGACGGATGAAAAAAGATTGCATGTAGCGGAGATGAGAATGTTGAGATGGATGTGTGGAGTGACGAGAATGGATAAAGTCAGAAATGAGTATATAAGGGGAAGTTTGAAAGTAGCGCCGGTGACAGAAAAGTTGAAAGGACATCGTTTAGCATGGTATGGGCATGTGATGAGGAGGGAGGAAATGCATGTGACGAGGAGAGTGATGAAGATAAATGTGGATGGATGGAGAAAGAGAGGAAGGCCCAAAAAAATATGGATGGATTGTGTGAGGAATGATATGAAAGAGAAGGGAGTGAATGATAGAGTGGCGGTTGACAGGGGGGAATGGAAAAAGAAAACGTGTTGCGCCGACCCCAAGTAACATGGGACAAGGGCAGGAAGATGATGATGAACTGTAGAAGGACATGCGTACTGCAGTAGTGTATGTATAAGATGTTATTAACAGGGATGAAGTAATTACGATTTGCTACTACGATGTGATGTGTCAGTTGTCACCCTTATGACTCTGAAAAGTGGACTTTATTTACCTTTTATTTCGATAGTACGGCGTGGACTTAAGTTGACATGAGCTGACTCACTTATGAAAGTTATTTCAAACGCTATAAACACATCTCCTGGATTCACATCCAGATATTAAAATGACAACTACTTACTAAAGTTTTGGAGATTATACACAGGTATACACTAACTGCAAATCGAACTTCTTTTTGCTTTTAAATCTTACTTGCTAGTTTCGAGAAATCCAGGTTATACCTGTATTTCCTCCTGCTGTCCTATTTAATATAAAAAGTTAATATTAAACGTAATAACGAATATGTGGGATTAAAAAATTGATTAAACATAAAATAGTTACCCCTAAGGTGACAATGCATTTTTTATTTGAAATTTAATTGCTTGTCAGGGGAATATTATAATGATTTATCCAACAATCTTAATTTTAACTCTTAATTTTCTTATTGTGAACACAGAGAATCGCACTAACTTTTACTTCTTTCCTACTTTCCTCAATATGTTAAGTGAACTGTAACGTTCTTTTATTTTGAGAAATAAATATCTTTAAACCGGAATCTTCAATCTTTCTATAATTTTTATTTGATATTGTGATATCAATAATGAATTAATTCAAATTGATACTAACATTTGTACGCCTAATGGCAAAGTATAGATAACTTACAAAAATGTAATATCTCACACACCTGTGTATCTGTAACCTATGTTTACAAATAAATACTCTGAATCTGAAATCTAAAATAGTTAGACATTTTTTTAGTACCTACGATTCCCGAGCCTGCTTGGGTTTTACCCAAAAAATTTTTTCAAACTGAAAATATACTATTTTTAGTTGTTAGACCAAAAACCAATATTTCAATTGACAAAAATGTGCATGTTATTTAACAGTTTTCCTCTATGTATATATTTTTATATAACTGTATGTATTCATGTTTGTGTTAGGCAAATATTCCCTTCACATAGCATGTATATTTCCCTGTTTAGGCATGGTGTTTGTTTGATTTGAAAGCACATCTAACGGATTTATTTGTCCCACGTAAACGACACGTGAAAGCACTTATCTGTGAGGTGATGTTTTTGTTTCTTACATATTTTATTTGTACTACGCTCTACATGCTTAGGTTTTAGAAAATATTTTATGTGGCATGTTTGAAAGAAGGTACACAATATATGTACCTTCATGTATCGTGCGTAGTTCATGCTGGAGTTGCTTAAAGCTCTTGAACCTAAAATGAGTTATAATTATGTTTTCTATTACGTATTTAAGCATGTAGTAAAGTACACTTTATACAGGCCCTGGCTGGAGGCATTAAGTTTCGTTAGGAGCTTAAGGCAACCACAGGAAAGTCCGGTTAAAAAGTCTCAACCTCTCATGGTTAACTCTGAGATTAGCCCTAGTTAAAAAAATAAAACACACTATACTTATTCCATGGTAAGTAGGTATCGTGGGGTACGTCTTCCAGTTCTGCCACTACTACTACAATGCTAGAGACGAAAAGCCTTGTAGGTACCAGTATACCGAGTTATTGGTAAAACTAACAACCTTGCCGGACTGTATTACTAAAATCATAAACAACAACTTCTTTCTTTCTTCTATAACTTTTTACAAAACATAATACATTTACCAAAAACAAACCTTCAAGATTTCGTCGTTCCATACATTAAGAGTGTTGAATTTAAATATATTTATCTACACCCATGCTATAAATTCTCTATAAAGGTTTCTGAAACAGTTAGTTTATTGCCAACATTAAAACAACCGGTGTCATAGTAACCATAATATCATCCAAACGAGTGTTATAATGTTGTACTAAATTTCATTATGCAACTCCTTTGCGTTTTCGATCTTTTCCTTACTCATCAAACAGCATATTTATGAATTTCAAAAAAAGAAAATTGTCATGCACGCGCGGTTTACTACCAAAGCGCCGTTATTAAAAAAAAAACCTTATAGGTTATTCGAGTTCACGTCGCATCCCGCCATTTTTGTTCGATATTAGTATTGCAAAAACTTATAAGTTTGTTTACAAAAATGAGTGATACAAGCTTTGATAACACACCACCAGATATTTCTAAAAACTCATGTGATACTATTATCACACTCGGCGAATGTTTTAATACCCCTTATTATACAACAGTTGCATAAATATTTCACTTCTTATGCTCTAAAAGTTCGTCTTTATGTCGTGCGTAGGCGACATAAAGTCGCTTTTTATGCTTTAGAGCATAAAGTAAAATCTTCGTCGAAGACCAAAGCAGTCGGTCCAACAGCCACACAAACAACTTCAACTTCATAGAATAACCTCTTTATTTTAATTCGTTTCGTTAATACTCGTATTCTAAAAACAAAGCAAAGAAACCAACAGCCAAAGTACACAATAAAACTTCATGAAAAAAACGTATATTTTTTATTTCGTCCATTTATTATTTTACATGTTGCTGTTTCATTTCCTCGCAATCGAAGTGAAAAGTAGAGTGTACAACTCGTCCATAAAACCCATTCTACACTAATTTATATCCTATATAAATATGGATATAAAGTAGTATATCGTAAACGTCTCGTGTAAAATGGTGCGTTTTATGCACTTGATGTACAATCTACTATTATTTTTGTATGAAAGTCTGATGAATTATTAATAGTCATAGAACAAAAGTTGTTGTTTATGATGTTAGTAATACAGTCCTGAGAGGTTGTGTTTTACCAATGACCCTGTATAGGCTTGTACTACACAATATATTTAAAATAATATGTACGTTTTTACCTGATTGTCTCGAAAGAGGGAAACGCTAACTGTCTGGTCCATGCGTCATGTTCGTGAACGGGCACCGTCAGTTGGGACTGCTCATCTCTTGGCAGCCACGGCTTATTTTAATTTATTTAAATTTTTGAATTGTTTTTATTACGGACGCTTCTAACGTGCACGTCTTTCTACATTGTTCTCACATGTATAACTTCAACATGAATGATGCATAGTAACCGGCATGAGTCGTGAGCACAAACTGACACCTGCGCACTAGTAAATTTTTAGGTCTCTTTGGCGGAATGAAGAAACCGGGGGGTGCCGAGCTGCATGCGATTGGTTCATCAGCCGATACTCGTCGTCTATTGGACTCTCGCGTGTCATTTTTATTTAGCCGTGGCTTTTAAAAGAGTGTCCGTGGAGTTTCTTGCCCGTTCTTCTCCATAGGAATCTACTGCGCTCTGGAATGGGCAACTAGCTTCATCTTTCTGACTGACCAACCCCTTGACAATATAAAAGTGCCTGTAATTGGTTTATTTGAAATAAATGCTTTAAGTTTAAGTCTTTATTTTTTCTTGAAACAAAATATTCATACCCCCAAACAACAAGTATTTTACTGGCGTACAAAGCCAATGCCTGTTGACATATGGCTGGTTTGCTATAGTGATGATATAAAAACAATTATCATATTCTGTCTAGCCTTTTCCCTATTACGTCGGGACCGAGTTGTAGTCTAACCAGATGCAGCTGAATACCAGTATTTTACATGGAGTGACTGCCTCCAAAACCCAGCTACTGGGTAACCCGATACCATGGGCGTACCCACGGTGGGGCCAGGTGTGGCATCTGCCCCACCCTGGTCCCTGACTCGAAGCTAAAAAATTAGGTTTATTAAGTAACAACATTAATTATTCATATAATCAATCTATTTGGGGATGTCATTAGAGACAATATCACAGCTCATGTAAAGAATGCATGTGTCTTCAGTATCCTGGCAGACGACAGCTGTGACATATCAGGAAAAGAGCAACTTCCCATTGGTATTAGATTTTTTTATGAAGAAAAATGGTTGTTCGTGAAGAGTTTCTAGGTTTTGTGAAATTGACTGCTATGGATGCAAAATCTATATCCGCTGCCATCAATAATTATATAGCACAAAAAATTTAAACGAAATTTTTGCTAGATTTAGCCAGAACCCTCGCAGGTTAATATTGAAATAAGGTTAATA
This sequence comes from Dryobota labecula, assembly GCA_947523025.1. Taxonomy (NCBI): domain Eukaryota; kingdom Metazoa; phylum Arthropoda; class Insecta; order Lepidoptera; family Noctuidae; genus Dryobota; species Dryobota labecula. The sequence goes on along the minus strand of OX383293.1, from coordinate 15,208,049 downwards.
AATAAAGAGCATTTTTTTATTCCTACTACTTATCGAGTTTATTTAGGTACTTCTGCCCCACCCCAAAAAAATGCTGGGTACGCCCATGCCCGATACCCCTTGGTAAGACTGGTTGTCAGACTTTTGGGCTTCTGACAACCCGTAACAACTGTCAAAGAGCTATTAATGACAGTCGGGACCAACGGCTTAACGTGCTTTCCGAGGCACGGAGGGTCTTGGTATGTAAAGATGGTCACCCATCCACGGAACAACCTCGGCAAGCGTAGCTTAAGCTGATCGATCGGCCCATGTAGCTATTATTACAAGCCCCTCTGGAATAAAAACAATAATAAACGTAAAATAGTGTTTAGTTACTTGTCAATAAATCAATGTAATTTTAAGTAAATAACAGTCATGAATTCAAGAAAAGGTAGTCCACCGTAGCAAGTTGTAATACAAGGTTATCGGCACTAGACATGTGTTATTGTGTTGTGTTATTGCATGTTGTCTTGACTTTTTTGTTTTCGGCGTTATAAATTACTTTTATATATTTGAATCAGGTTGTTTCGTGTTTTAAAAGCATTTCATTGTTCGAAGCGTGCAACGTAGTTACGTCGAGAAAATGGAATGGTGCATTTCGCTTCCTGTGCCTTGGGCTGCAAATGAAATGGTTACGGTAGAATTTTTATGTTCACATTGTTTTCTAGAACTAAATCTGTTTGTTGTCATGTAGGTTTAAAAACAATATTTTGATACAAATTAATGTTAATACACATTTCCTAAAGTTTCTTATTGGGGTAAATTTCGCGTCATATTGGCGTAAATTTGGCGTCGTATTGACGTAGACAAACAGAAACCTTACATAGCGCTTACCCTTTGGGTGTTCGAAAGGAAAAAAAGGAATACACAATTCCGCTATACAAAAAAGATTTGATGTATCCTTGTTCTGGCTGTTACATCAATCACGCGCCACATTCTCGCCGCCGTCACTTGTGAAGCATAAATAAAGCATTGGAGGCTTCCGACATCCCCCGTATTGATGTATTCACAACACAAACTGGTTCCTACTTATTGTCAGAAACACCGTTTCTATAATGTAAAGGGATACATTAGATTCATCGCTTTCCGGTTACATTCGTATGGACTTATTACAAACGGATTCTATACGATGGAATTCTTTACTTATTATTTGTGGGCGGTAGTTCCCCACATTTTTATTTATAAGTAACTTTTCGATTTGTGATCGTAATTGCTTTCGTTTTTAGGGTCCTGTACGCACGGCCTCAAATCAAGCTATACATTTCCAGTATAAGCTGACCTCTCATTGTAGGGAAATCCTATACAATGCAAGATAAGTTTATACTAGAAATGAATAGCTTGATTTGTAGCCGTGTGTACCTCAAAAGGAAAAAAAAAACGGAACTCTTATAAGATCACTCGTGAGTCTGTCTGTCTGTCCGTCTGTCACAGCCAATTTGCTCCGATTTAATTGAGCCGATAAGTTGAAATTTGGTACACATGTGAACTTCTGTAACCCAAACAAGGACGTGTAACGTAAATAAATGAATTTTGAATATGGGGGTCACTTTTGGGGGGCAAACTAGAAAATTGAAAAAAAAAAAAAAAAAAAGTTTTGCAAACTGTATCGTGTGAGGTATCAAATGAAGGGGATCTCATTGTAAGGATTTCAGATATTTTGTTTTTATTTTAATTTTAAAGATAGTTAAGAAAATACATGAAAATTGACCCTGACACTTGCAACCCCTTCCCTTATCTCCGAAACTACCCAGCCTAAAATTAAAAAAAAAATACAGAAAATAGTTCTTTACTTATAGATTACAGGAAAATCTATAAGATGTCTATGGTCTTAAAAATAACATGGTAAATCTCTCAATATTGTGCGTGCAAACTTACATTTGCAGTTGGAATGATTTGTTTTCCAACTACAATGTTAAGTTTATTCTTGGGATAATTTCATTCCAACTACGGAACCCGTCATTGTGTTGGTCCGACACGCACATCGCTGGTTTTTTCTTTTATATAGGTCTAATACAGCATAACATACTTACTTTGACATGTGTATAAGGGAATTGGATACATTGAAACACTTTTATTTTCCTTTTAGTCTACCATAATACCTTTAAAAACTGTATCGAAACACTTACTCATGAACTATTTGAGCACGCTATCGCGTAGCAATATTGAGGGCGAATATTCACAGTAGAAATGATGCAGATCAGATATTTGTCCCGATCGAAGTGTGGGCGAAGCGATCTGGGTAAGACCACGATTAGTAATACGAATTTTGTACCTGCACTGAGTATCGGCTTTGAATTTTCAACTTTAAGTTTAATGTTACAAGGTATTCAATGGAATGAACTCTCTTTGAGGCAGCTTTAGGAGAATATACCAAATACCAAAAATTTGAGTTCAATTATTTTGTAGCGTGGTTACTCAAATGCACTTTTGCGATGTTATCAGCTATATTTAAGTGTTATCCGACTAACAGAGGTCTAATTTGGCTGCCAAAGGCTCATGTTGCTTGCTGTCAGTAGATATTCCTTTAGCGAGTATTGACGTGAATGGCAAATATAATAATGAACTTGTTTGAATTACACGTTTTGATGTTACAATGTTTATTATTCTTGTAACGAAACACTTTTGTTAGAACTTGGAACATTATAATTACAAAAGATCTTTGTTCAGCGTATCTGTTACGTCTGGCTCGTGTAGGTTGTTACGTTCTGATACAGATACTGAAATAATGAAATTCAAACTTCAACAGCATATTTTTTATGAACATATCATAACATCATGCCTGTATCCCCCGAAGGGTTAGACGGAGGAGCGCCTATATTACGCTAGTTATATTTTTTGTTAATTTTCGAAATAAATAAAAGTACCTAAGTTTGCTTTATTTTTATTTTGGTACTGAATTTAAAAGGCAAACATGGGCGAAAAGCGCGGTCAACAATTGCAAATGCTATGAAAAAAAAAAAGTGCACCAAACTTAAGAGTTACCTCCTTACGACTTTTTCTTTAATTTTTTTTTCTGTTCCGCTAATCGATATACCAAATTCAATTGTATGTAGATTTCAGTATATGCTGTGTATAGGCTCGCTGAAAAGATTCTTGTAACATGTGCACTAAGATGGAACAACAATGAGTAAGAATGAAAAGAGAAGCAATATATTAACTAAAGTTTTACCAGAATAATCGAGTGTTCATGGAAAGAGGAGGTGAAAGCGCCCATGTTGAGTGGAATGCCAACACCGCTTTTGGCATGTTGTCATCACAGATAAACTGGTTGATCGATTACCTTGTTCCCTTGCATTTCCCACGTGTCACTGGTAACTTACCACTGTGACACGTGGAAAATGCGCTACACAACATATTGCATGTGTCTATATTCCCCGAAAGATCAAGCAGAGGTATAAATTGCACACCCACATTTCGTGCTATGAAAATCTTCATTAAAGCCAAGTAATGTTTAACTGAATAGCATTACACAATTTTTATTGACGCATGAGATATAAAATTAAATAATAAAGCTTGAATATTTGTAAGCGAATAAAGTTATAACTATTTTAATAAAATCGATGAAAAGTTAATGAACATATTTCGTGGCATGAATATGCATGTCCTTTGAAAAGGTTATAAAATTTGCGGTTGTGTTCATTGGAGTTGCATGGTAAAGCTTCGGCTCATGTGAGTTTATGAACATGAAATGAGTAAATACGAACTTTTGGGGGGCGTACAACAATGAAAATGTCACTTTATGAAACAGGCCCGCAGTTGATTAATGGAGTTAGAGTGGGGTGTTCGGACCTCCTTACTTGTTTATTTATTCATTCTGGAACACCGTGTGGTAGAGCCGTAAATATAAATATCAACTATGTCGCGGTACGACTGTTGTACCGTGTATCGTAAGTAACAAATTGTTTCAGAAAAATGCATTTACTTTATTTCCGTTTAATTTTGATTATTTATTTAGTAGTTTACTTACGTACTTGGTTTAAAGTGAGAAATTATTAGACTTCGTCAAAGTTATTCCGATGTATATTCAATTGTGTAGGTGTAAAGTTTAGTGTACCTATACAAATGATTGCACCACAGAGCCATTAGCTATGTAACGGTAGAATTACACCTTTTGTGTTTATGACCGTTTCTACTTCATTATGCATTGCATTGTTACATTTCAGTACAGTCAAAGCGTTTATCAGTTTCGCTTTGTAAATATATTTCGTAATGTAGTGTTTGAATATCGGTTTCTATAAATTATGAACATTATTCAAAATGGAAACTTGGATATAACTTGCTTACATCAATTACAAAGAGCAAATAATGGAACATTGAGATTAGATACACAAATCTTAGTAAACGTCTAGAAAATATAGCAATCTATCAAGTTTCTGTTTGAAACTTGGGTCTTAGGGAATTTGCCAAATCTCAAACTACCCTAGTTTACAGAGATAGCAAAATACAACGGCCTTACTTCATCGTTGACACGCTTATCTGTTGTATAAATACTGTATTACGCCCAAAGTTATGTTGACTGAAGGAACATGGGTATCTGGCATCAGATTCGAATAAATTATTAAGAAATCCCAGTGTTCCCTTTAATCATTGATTATTTAATCAGAGCAAGCCGGGACAGTAACTATAAATGTCGTGTGACGTGATAACAATGCGATAGACGGTTTATGAAACAGCTACGGACTTGATAAATGACCCGAGCTGGTTCGAGGCGGACGCACCAATTTATGCATAGCCGTCATCGGCAGGATTACAATGCTTCATGGTAAAATGCCGCGACCTAAAGAGTACATGGGCCTTTGTTTACAAAGAGTTTTACACGAAACCCGTTAAAAAAAAACACAGAAAAGTGAACGATTTATCTACGTTCAAACTATTTTCTGTTTCTAATGTTTGCAACAACAATAGCGAGTAGTTTCTATAACAAACTTGCAATAAAGGGAGCGTTTATTTCCACATATGTTCCCCCGATTTTTATATTTTTGGTTATGAAGTCGCGAAAGGGGAGAACCTTTTGTAAAAGGGGACCTCGGAGGTTCATAACTCTCAGTGGAAGCGTCGAATTAAAAAAAAAAAGATCTCAATGGGGCGGGGAAAATGTTGTGCTTCTCTATAAGCGGGGATTTGTGCTAGTTCCGGAAAAACACCATTATACCTATAGAGGTACTGCAGTTATATTTACTTAAAGGTACACAGATATTCCGTAATGTTTATATAGTTATGTAGGTATTTACTACCTACCTACATAAAATATTCATCATCATCATTTCAGCCGAAAGACGTCCACTGCTGGACAGAAGCCTCCCCCAATTGGGTTGGTTTGCCATAATCGCCACGCTTGGCAGGCGGGTTGGCGATCGCAGTATAGTGTTAAAATGCATAGAGAACGCTGCTGCCCATTCTCTAGAAAGTCCCTTAGTCGCTTTTTACGACACCCACGGGAGAAAATGGGGTGATGCTATTCTTTACGTCCGTACCACACGGCACAATATAAAATATTACACACATTGAACTTTTTTGAATAGTATTTTACGAAAGGTACTATAAGTAAATCTTTAAAATCATCATCTTCTAAAATACAAGAAAGAGCTTACGCAATACTCGTAATCCCAAGGTGTTCAGTTCACTACAGAATTAAAAAGGTTCAGTAAATATTATGACGGGTTGCTTTGAATGATATTGTATTTCGATATGACGGTGCAGAGCATTGAAAGTGATGTTTAAATAGGTTGCTAATCCCACCAATATTGAAATATCTGCGACAATATTCAGCCAGAGAGCTGTGATCCGCTTTTATTAAAACACCGTTTTATATGAGCAACGGTAGGAAAAAATATTGTCTCCAGTTTTTATGACACTGTTAACAATATATCCGACCTAGTAGCGATTTGGAGAAAGTGTGATTTTATTTTCCTTCTGGCAAAATGTTTGAAAAATATGCCGTACTTTTTATATTTGCGTTATTAAATTATATTAGCAGTAATAAAATATACATTTGCGCTTTATCTACACTAAATCTAGAATAAATAGCTCAACTATCGCCTACGTCAATAAAATGTTGAAATGGATATATTTGTATGTATAATCAAAGGGATGTATATTAGACTGGCAGGCTTGCAAATAGTTAGGTACGAATTTCGGATGAGTAAATGTAATGTACAAATCCGAATGATTAATCAATGTATTGAAGAATCTACAATGTGTGTTTAAGTTGTTTATTTTAAATGCAAATATGATATAATATAATAATAATAATAATATAATATAATACACTTTATATCATTATAATTTGTAACTACCTAGATGTTTTATCGTTGCTCCGTAGAAATGCTATGGTTTTCTTTAACCATTACTAGTTAGATACAAATGTTAGCCTCAAACTAACAGTCTATATGTTTCGTACGGTTACTAGAGGTATTAATTAATTTGAGCAAAACTGGTAAGTTATAGAAGCTGTGCAAAACTTATGGTGTGTGAAACAATGTGAAACGTTATCTGGCTCTATTGTGATAAGTCCTCTCCAAAATGTTATTGTAAGTTAAAGCAATGTTTTGGAAGTGTTATCTAGTGTGGTTTATGTCAGGGGGGTAGCAGCAGCGTTCAGCTGTGGTTTCATGACGTTATTACCATTAGCATTCTATTTTGGATCCATTACTACTAAGCATGTGTGGCGTGATTATGAATGACTAGCTTTTGCCCGCGACTTCGTCCGCGTTAAATTTCGGCCCACAACCCACCCCGTCGCATTGCATCGCCCGTCCGCGCAATTACTTCGTTTTCGCTTAGCGTTTTTTCCGACTTTTTGTCATTTTGCTCGGCTCCTTAGGAGCGTAGCGAGATGTTAAATAGCCTATACACTTTTTTGTTGCGAAGTTATTTTAAAATTATGATATCTCCTAAGATGTTGATTGAAATCAAGTGATGTCAAGGACAATTTTGTTTAAATTTAAATACTTGTGATTAATAACATATTTATTTGGATAAGGATTAATATTATGTGGACAAAACTCCTTTGCAAATAATGGATTAATTTAGATCAAATTTGATTACAATAAAAAAAGGTTAAAGTGAGTCAATCTTAAAAGTTAACATATGCTATCGCGGATTTTTTTTTAGATCTTTTAAAGAGGAACAATTCCATCATACATGATATTTGCGTAACTTAAACCGTTTACGCAGCGCACGCAAAGAAAGCTCTCAAAAAAGAATATTTTTTCCCGTTTTTGCAACATTTTTCGTTTATGCTCCGCTCCTATTGATCGTAACGTGATGTTATATATAGCCTATAATATTTCTCTTTTCTGATAAATGGACTATCCAACACAAAAATATTTTTTCAATTCAAACCAGTAGTTCTTGAGATTAGCGCGTTCAAACAAACAAACAAACAAACTCTTCAGCTTTATAATATAAAATTATATTTCTACTGCTTTTTCTGTTTTTATACGTGAGAACCTGTAATTGGCTCTATGTTTTATATGCAATTGTTATCCATCTGTTATAGCTGTTGGTTCTCCTATAAATAAATAAAATAAAATCAGTGTCTCTCTATACCCTTTTGAGAAAATGGAATACGCATCAGACCGGTTAAAAAAGATTTAGGTTGCTGGGTATGCCTTATAAAAAAAAAATATTATACGCCATTATTGTGGTTATTATATACTATATCGAGGAGCCGCAAGGGTCGATCGATTAGGTTAAGCTACGCTTGGCACGGTTGGTCCGTGGATGGGTGACCGTCTTTACATACCAAGCTCCCTCAGTGCCTCGGAAAGCACGTTAAGCCATTGGCCCCGGCTGTCATTCGTGAATCTTTGACAATCGTTACGGGTCGTCAGAACCCCGAAAGTCTGACAGCCAGTCTTACCAAGGGGTATCGTTTTACCCAGTATCTGGGTTGTGAAGGTTAGAGGCAGTCGTTCCATGTAAAGGACTGGTATTCAGCTGCATGCGATTAGACCGGAAGCCGACCCCAACATAGTTGGAAAAAGGCTATGCAGATGATGATACCATATCAAGGTTTAAGTATTGTTTCAACTACCCAGGTATTCTCTTCAAATAACTTCTAGTGGCACGTGATTTTACCTATAGCAAACTCTTACTTTAGGTAAGAGTAAAACGCAAGAGCGAGCGTAGCGAGCTCGAAAGTTGGAGCATCCTGACTGGGATGCTAGGTAACTACTTTCCTATCGCAGGTATGCTGGAAGAGATTTCATTAGAAATAAGCATCACCTTTGTACGTTTTTTTGTCTGTTCCTTTTTTCTTGTCTGTTTATATGTGTGTACATAAATTTTTAAATAAATAAATAAAGCTGTTATTGTGATTTTAATAAAATAATTCAAGAGCGAGCGAACCAAGCTCTAAAGTTAGATCACTCTGACTTGGGTAGTTTAGATTTTCTGTGTGATGTCACTAAATCAATGCAAGCCTTTGTAAGCCATAAATAAATTACGTTAACTTTTATATTTTCAGCTCTTATCAATAAGATCTTGATTTTTGGATAATATTTAACGATTTTTTGCTAACGCAAATTGCGTCGGGGGCCCTTGTAGCTTGGGGGCCCCGTATACGTAAATAACTCTCACCTATATTTTATCTATAGAACTCTTACCTATATTTTTCCTTACGCAAAAGCGTGCGAACACCGATAATGCCAATTTATAGTAGGTACAAGCCTTTTAGTGGGTCTCTGTAATTGCTGCAATCTGCGGCATCGTAGAATATTAGGTGAATGCATAATTTTTCCGTAAAGACGGGAATGATTCCTTTTATGTTCGTCCTAACAAGTATTAATGGTCTCGGCCGCACTACCTTTGCAGAGATTCTGTCATTTGCGAGCAATTACCGTTGCCCTCGTTTACTAAATTGTGTTAGATATGATTAATAACGTTTTTGTTAAGAATCCACTTAGTTTTTTCTTTGCGAGGGTACTTAAGGTCGTGATGGGGTCTTACAATTTGACTAGAATAATCGATTATCTGGAAGGTCCAGGGGGGGGGGGTCTGGGTTTATTAATTAAAACATTAGAAAAATAACGGTTATCATCCATTCGTTATTTCGATATAAACTTCGTTATTTCACGATAAATACAAAGCAATGTAAGCTATTTACATTTAAAAAATAACTCTGAAGTGCAGTAATTTCAACAATAATACACACTAACTGTCGTTATTTTGCGGTTATTATTCTTATCCTATGGAGTATAGTAGAACACAGTTACTTCGTAGTGGTTGCAATTATCCGCTACACATACACTATGTTATTGGTATGTCTTGTAATGTTTTGTCAGGCAACAGAGTTGTGGAGATCTTTAACCTGCATTTTAATGAGCTTGTTCATAAAATAAAACATACACAAATGAATGAGCAGACTACTGTAGTTCTTTTAATTGGAAACAGTCTGAGTCTATCTAAAACTGACATAGTTAATGGTGTCGACACCCTACTTAAATTAAAATTAGGTAAATTAATATTATGTGCATTGCCATATTCAGATAATTTGAATACTGAAGAAAACAATTACATTTTTAGTTTAAATAATCTAATGCATATTTTGACATGCCGTCATAGTGACCGTTTATTATTTTTTGATACTAACAATTTTGTTAGAGATTTTGTTTTAATTCGGGAACATATGTTTCTTCCCAAGAAAAGTCAACATGTATTGGCTACTTTGTTAGCATACAATATACACGCAGTTATTGATATTTTAACTGAGACTAGGTTAAGTGACGAAACAGTACTATCTAGTACTTCTAATAGTACTGTAAAAGATTCTTTAAACTTTTAGACTCGACAAAAGAGAAGCATAACAAGAATATTTTACTATATCACCAAAATATAAATCGCTTTTCTGGCAAAATCCTAGACGTGGAATTGTTAATAGATAAATATCATATGGATATCTTATGTTTTTGTGAAACCTGGTTAAGGCCGGATAGGATGTTGTTTAATGTAAATAATTTTTCAGTTGCCAGTGCGTACAACAGGTCCTCAATAGGGGGTGGTACATTGATATTATGCAATAGTTGTTTCAGACATAAGGAAAGGAAGGATATCACTGCTTGCTCTGTTGATCGCATATGTGAGGTAGCATGTGCAGAGGTTGAAGGCCATACTTTCTTATGTGTTTATAGACCACCAGCCTCAAACTTGTCATCATTTTTAATAATTATGGAAGAAATATTAGCTAAACTTTTTAAAGATAATAGATTAGTTTTCGTTTGTGGTGACCTAAATATTGATCTATTAGTTAATTCACCAGATAAATGTAAGTTAATATCATTGTTTAAATCATTCAATTTAAAATGTATATTTAATGAAGCGACTAGAATAACAGCAACCTCAGCTTCATGCATAGACAATGTATTTACTAATTGTAAAATAAAAGAATCGTCCTTAATTACTGGCGTCAGGTCTGACCATACTGGTCAACTTATATCATTTGACTTACATAAAAAGTTACACTTAGATAAAACTATTAAATTAAGACCGCTCACTAAAAATAAATTGAAAATGTTTAATAATAATGTTTTGAGCACTCTTTCAACAGCTAGTTTTGATTCACAAGACCCCAATATAAACTATGGTACATTATTTTCTACAGTATGCCATGAGTTCAATAAAGCGTGTCCAGTAAAAAAAGTTACAATAAATGCTAAACCAAAATTTAGTGAATGGGCCACTGCTGGTATTAGAAAAAGCAGAGACTTTTTATATAATTTGTACCACGAAAAATCATTGACTTCTGATCAAATCCTTCATAATTATGTCAGGAACTATTCTAAGATATTTAAAAGAGTCTGCGCTCAAGCTAAATCTAAATTAATAAGTAACAAAATTAGTATTTCTAATAATAAAATAAAAGCTGTGTGGCAGGTAATCAACAAAGAAACTGGAAACACAATACAGCGAGATCAGAATGAACTGTCTTTAAAAATTCACAATGAAACCATTTCAGATAAGTTAGAAGTTGCTGAGACACTAGAAAATTTCTTTACCAACATCCCAATAGAGGTTACGAAATCTCTCCCCTCATCATCTATACTAGCTGAATCTCTTCTCAAAGAAAACTTCAGTAAGGATATTCCAAGTTTTGAATTCAAGCGCATTTCTATTGTCACAATTAAAAAAGCATTCAAAAGTCTTAACATGAAAAACACTGAAGACTTATGGGGGATTTCCGTTAAAGTTCTTGGAGATATTATTGACACAATTGCCCCTGTCCTAACAGGAATATTTAATCAATGTTTGGACAGCGGCACGTTTCCAGACTTAATGAAGCATAGTAAAGTAGTACCAATTTTTAAATCGGGTAGTAAGAGTGATCCTTCTAATTATAGACCTATATCTGTGCTACCAGCATTGAGTAAAATATATGAAAAAATCATGCTAGACCAGATGTTGTCACATTTTAACTCAAATGGGATTTTACATAGTCGCCAGTTTGGTTTCACGAAGGGTAGGTCGACGACTGACGCAGGAGTAAAACTCATCAGTCACATTTTGGAATCCTGGGAGAAGTCCCAGGATGCAATTGGCATTTTTTGTGACCTCTCAAAAGCGTTTGACTGCGTTGACCACAACACACTGATCTGTAAATTACGCCACTACGGAATTCGTGGACAAGCTGCCGATCTTGTTCTTTCCTATCTATCAAATAGGCAGCAAAAAGTACACGTTAACGGGGCGACTTCCTCGGGGTCTCTAGTTAAGATGGGCGTGCCTCAAGGTTCAATTCTTGGCCCTTTTCTATTTCTAGTTTATATTAATGACCTTCCTTACATGATGGCTAACTTATCGGATATAATTCTATTTGCTGATGACACATCTCTAATTTTTAAAATAGATAGAAAAGACACGGATGTCTTACATGTCAACGATAGTCTCGCTGTTCTTTCAAAATCGTTCGCAGCTAATAATCTTTTACTTAATGCGAATAAAACGAAATGTCTTAAGTTCTCATTACCAAATGTACCCCAAGTGGGTCTAAATTTAAAACTTGATGGCAAAAAACTAGATGCTATTACGGAAACTGTATTTCTAGGAATTACTTTAGATTCGAAATTGCAATGGGGCGCCCACATTAGAGCTCTTTCAGGTAGATTAAGTTCAGCTGCATATGCAGTAAGAAAAATAAGGCAGTTAACTGATATAGCCACAGCTAGGTTAGTATACTTTGCTTATTTCCACAGTATTATGTCTTATGGCGTTCTGCTGTGGGGATCGGCAGCTGACGTAGATTCCATTTTCATTCTACAAAAAAGAGCAATCCGCGCGATTTATAAAATGGGTCCTCGTGAGTCCCTTAGAAATAAATTCAAAGTAATTGATATACTAACTTTGCCTTCTCTTTATATCTTAGAAAGTATTTTGTATGTTCGCAAAAACTTAGGACTTTTCAAAATAAGAAGCGATTTCCATAATATAAATACACGTAGTAAACATGAAATTGTGATACCCAAATTCAGATTAACTAAAACTAGCAAGTCATTTCTTATAAACAGTATCCGCTTGTATAACAAGTTGCCAAAGTCGGTTACAGAACTTAGCGACGGAAAGTTCAAAACCCACATCAAACGTGTCCTTATCAAAAAATCATATTATAAGATAAAAGACTACGTTGAAGACAAGGAAGTTTGGCAATAATTCCTTCTGCACATGTGGCTTCCCTGGTACCTCATAAACAACATAACTATGTCAATATCTATTAACTGCTCCCAAGTAACGATGTTTATTTAGAATTTTATTTTTTATTTTACATATTTCCTTGACATAATCTTTTCATTATTTGACATTATTTACTTACAAATCGAATTCTAATTCTTTATTAGTGGCTTTTGTGGACATGATATTTATTCAGATATGTTACTGTAGTTGTAATTGCAATCATGTCATTAATATTTTATATACTTAGATTATTTTATATTTTGTGAATGTGAGAACGTTGTAGGCCTAGTAGAGTGTAGATTTGTTGGCGGTTTTCTATTTTGTTAAGTACCTGGTAATTGTTGAAAGGCCTACACTGTCCTCCCATACCTATTACTTATCACTGTTATTTAATGATATTGTAAAGCCAATTATTTTTAAAAGAGTAACCGTGGAGTTTCTTGCCGGCTCTTCTCCATAGGAAACGACTAACTCGAACCGTGCACCTAGCTTCTGACGTTTCATAAGTGCCCATGTAGGTTTATGTGAAATAAAATATTTTGATTTTGATTTTTTGATTTTTTTAACTTTTTTACTATGACGACTTGGGGCCTCACTCCCGAAAACGATTCGGTTTGATTTTGTTTCCGATTCGAACTCGTTTCGATCCGAACTCGATTTAAAACCAAGATCGACATAGGTTCGAGTATTATAAGCGTCGTTTTATGCGTATCCGGGGGATTACGTCATCGTAAAGTGCTCTATGTCTTTTAGGTAGTTATCTCACTCGATCTGAATAAAGTAGCTTCTTCGATATCGTGTAATTTGACGTTTAGTTTTGATCCAACAACTCGATATCTATCTGTCAGATGGCGTGCGGAGTACGAACTTTTCGATCCTAACGAATCTTTCGATCGAAGTTAGTTTCGCTTCGAACCACCGCACGATCGTGCGCTAGTGTCGGATTCAAGAGTATGGATCGGCATTTAATTCGAATCCAATTCGATTGATTCAGAACGCGATGCTTTCGGGAGTAAGGCCCCTATTCTAGCCTCTTACGTATTAGTATAGGTACCAAATTCATTCATGGTGTTATTCGCTGTTGCTTTTAAAATAAACTGACTTTAGAAGCCAAGAAAATTAAGTTTAAGAATAGAAAGAATACTCTTTTTTATATTCCTACATCATACAAATTACAGTCCAATGTAAAACTTCAGAAAGTTATTTGTTTTTATTCCAGAAATACATTTCCACAAGATTCTAAAAAGAGCCGTCATTTTTAATTCCTTCTAAAAATGCGCAGAATTATGTCGGGTATCACAATGCAACAGTACCTACTCATATATTGAGGAGCTTACTTAAATAATCTGATAATTTATTCAAAGTCAAAGTCAAGATTTGGATGAAATTTGGCACATCGTTTATAACCTGGATTAACACAGGGTACTTTCTATTCCGGTAGTACGTTCCCGTAGAAAATTTTCCGTTATCCATGCGGGCGAAACCGCGGACAAAAACTAATAAGCATATAAAAGTCACTTTTGAACGTCGACATTTTCAAGAAAATAGAATTGATTCTAGTTGTCCCTTCCAAAAGGTAGTTTCGTATGGAGAAGAATGAGCAAGTCCACATTTACTCTTTAAAGATGTAATGTATATTAATTAATATTTTTAAACTTTATGCACAACTAAAAACAACTGTAGGTACTAAGGCGGACTTAATGCCTAATATTATGTTCCTACCTAAGTAGGTATTACCTATACTAACCTCAAGAGTTTACATCCAGCTTGATGCATAGCGTGCTGTCTGTTTCCTCCTTCCTTCGTCTTATGTGATAAATAGAGCAGTAGCCTCTTTTAAAACACGTTTTTGAACTAGACAGACACTAAAGTAGTTGTACCAGTGGCGAGGTGTAATTTTTGTAAGAAATAAGCCAAAGCGAAGCCGGATCAATTAAGTAAAAAATAATTTATAACTGAAAAATAAAAGATTTTCCTTTACAGAATCACCATCTATCGTCATGTAGCAGGACCAAAAAGAAGCTATCATTACACAAACAAAACTTTCAATATTTACAGAAATAAACTCAAATACCATTCTATTATTCTCAAATTATTATCAAATCAGTTATTATTATATCATTCTCAAATTATTGCCCCATTTCATCCCGTGGGTGTCATAAAAGGCGACTAAGGGACTTACTAGAGAATGGGCTTCAGCGTTTTCTATGCATTTTTAACATCATACTGCGATCGCCAACCTGCCTGCCAAGCGTGGCGATTATGGCACCCCCCCCGAAAATGACAAGCACAAATAAAAAATGGCCCCTAGTGCCCGGCGGCCCACCGTCCCTTGGCTACGGTTGACTAGAGAAGGCCTGTGTCCAGCAGTGGACGTCTTTCGGCTGAAATAATGATGATGAATGATGATCATTCTCAAATTATTATAGGAATATAAAGAATCGAATTCAATCCAGTGGAACAGGTGAAAACAAAATAAAAGGGCAATATTTCTCCATCTCGTTCTCGCTGACACAATTTTTCTATATCAGTCTCTATGGTAATCCGTTGTACGGCGGCTTGCTCTTCGTCCATATCAATCGGTGCCACGTGACCTAAAGTGACGTCATGTGGGGATCGCTATTGTATGAACTTTTAATTCCCACTTATGACGTTTTGGCGCCGGGTTATTTTAGAACATTATTTTTTTATTGTATAATTCAAAGCTAAAATAGGCGTTTTTGTTGATTGAATATTTTGGTGAATTAAATATCCGTAGTGTAACTACCGTATATTTTTTATCAATGTTAGACACTATTGCATTGCGCCATTTTTCAATAGCGGTAGAGTTGCTGATGCGAACCTTCGAAGGTAAGCCGGTAGGAATCGTGTTGTATGGTGCTTTCGCCACTGATTTATAAACTTTAGGCAAAATAAAACCCTTATTCATGATTATACCTACTTGTCTCTTCATTACTTACTATTCACAAGTGTGTAGCCAGAGCCAGTGGCGTAGCTAGTCATAAAGGGGCCCTGTATCGAAAAGTAAAAATGCCCTTTTACCCGACTGCGGCGAAACTCCTAAGAAAGGGATTTTTGTTTTAAAGAAATAGCGTACTAATATGGCAGGTTAAGTTTCCATTGTAATTTTACTAAGAGAATGCAAGAGCAAGCGAGGTGAGCTAGAAAATTTGAGCACTTTGACTCATATACTAGGTTAAGCTGTCGTTGTGATTTTACTAAGAAAATGCAAGAGCGAGCGAAGCGAGCTCGAAAGTTGGAGCATCCTGACTGGGATGCTAGGTAAAGCTGTTATTGATATTTTAATAAAATAATTCAAGAGGGAGTGAAGCGAGCTCGAAAGTTAGATCACCCTGAGTTGGGTAGTTTAGATTTTCTGAGTGATTTTACAGAATAAATGCAAGCCTTTGTAAGCCATAAATAAATTACGTTAACTTTTATATTTTCAGCTCTTATCAATAAGAACTTGATTTTTTGGATAATATTTAACGATTTTTTGCTAACACAAGTTGCGTCGGGGGCCCTTGTAGCTTGGGGGCCCCGTATCATTGATACGGCTGATATGGCGGTAGCTACGCCCTTGGTTAGAGCTACGGCTGTATTATCAGACCTTTAATTACTTATATTCTTTAAATTCAAGCCTAAAAATAGCCACAAGTAGATAGTAGTCAGAGGAAATATATTAATTCTTTGTTCGAAGTGACAGACATCTGATCTCTTTACGAGTAGCCCAATTAGTAGTGGTGTCCTATAGCTAGAAATAAACGAAATACTATCAACAACTGTATGACCCTACATACATTGTCCAGTCCAAATTTCAATCATTCATAAAAAATACCAAAGTTCAGTTAAGACGTTCAGTTTTTCCCGAATTTGCAAATTTTTCGGGAACCCTTCATATTTTTCTTATCATAAAAACCTGATTCGGACTATAAAAAACATTTTGAAACATAAAATAGCATTATCGGTCGAGCTGTTCTCAAGCGATGCGTTTACTCGTACGAACAAACAGCATTTCATTTTTAAACTTTTACCAAAACGTATTTTCTGTTTCATAATTACAAAAATCAGAAAACTATGAAAACTGTATAAGGTAGTAAGTATAAGGTTTTATTACATAAATAAATAAAAGTTGATCTGATATCTGAAGTTTCAAATTGATAAGTAGGTTTAAACCTAATATTCGTCCCATATATATCTATATAACGCGGGAAGTGAGCCCACGACCCTAGATTCAAATTCAGGCAGACACTGCTCTTCGAGGTTTAGGAGCCATTTATTGTAGACTTACCGTTGAGTTCAAGCTTTATGTAACGACGAGTTATTAGGTCGAAAAAGATGGCTCATAATAGTTAGTTACAGTCTTAGAATAAGTACCTGGCTACATTGTATATAGACTGACCTATTTTCTTGAAATATTGTAAGATTTAAAAGGTCTCTATGCTTACCTACTTTTTAAATCTTCGTCCCTAACTCCATACTCTTCATACAATAGGTACATATGAAATGAAATGCATAGAACACCGTGTGCTGCAATCTGGACTCTTTCTGAATGGAGAATATTTTCTGTAATATTAGCATACTCGACTATAGGAATCGATTTTCGGCGCCAGCTCCAATGTGCAATATCAAGGTATTCTTCGAAATTATTCTTCGCTAGGGAGTTTCGTTTTACCGAACCTTGGCACCATAAGCTTCTAGGAAATGGCAAATGAAAAATAAAAGCACAGCTCACGCCATCTTCGCGAGCCAGCCGCGGCGGCCGGCGAGTTTCGTCAGAAAGCCGAACTAACTCTCGGCTACCATCTTATTAACGATAATGTTGACTTGCTCGCTTTGTGCAACTCGGTTTACGCAAACTTGGGCTCATGTTTCAGTGGTTTATCTTCATGATGTGATGTAACATCGTTCAATTTTCCAACTGATTAATTGTTGTTTAACTTTGCGTTCAACTTGGTTTACTCAATGCGACTTACAACGCATATCAAGGTACCTATTAAAAAGTTTTGTGAGGCTTGATATCGGCTTGTGTTGATAATGCAAACAAATTCTCGTTGATTTATAATTATTAAAATTTGTTGTATTTTGATTGTCCTTGAATTTATAACAATGCATGCTTTATTCAGTAACATATTATTTCTACTGTATAGCGTTAAAATATAAAATAAATGAAATGCTATGTCACAATATTTATGTTTGGGTCGTTACAGAAAAGCACAACAGAGAGGAAGTTATTATTTTAATGGTGGACTGGGAAGTTTTAAAAATGTTGTAGTCGCTTTCATCGTTAATGTGATGGGCACGAAAACTATTTTTTTTCTGATAGAAGCCGAGGGAGATGTAATGCGTTGCTTCATAAATTATACCAGATAAAAGAAGACATTTTTACCTTGCATTCTGTAATGTACCTACCTACAATTGAAAAACTTGAGAAACGTTATTTAACAACTCGCTTTAATGAGGGAAAGCTATGTAAGTAGAAAAGAGAAAAATAAATGACTGACGCCTGCAACGTTGCACCGTTCATTGCATAGCTACTAGAGTAATACCTCTTTATTTATAACGTTGCTTAAAATTAAGTGATGAGCAGCGACTGTTTAACTATACATTTTTGACATTTAAACGTCTCATCAACATCATCTGCCTAGCCGTCTCCCAACTATCCCACTGACTACCTGCAGTATTGTCTCTCCTTCTACTTTTGATCCATCCAAAGGTTGTCTGTAAAATATCGCTTAAGACCGCCCATTGTGACAGCCTATGTAACAGTTCTACATTTATATCTGTAATTTTTATGCTTATTAGGGAATGTGCAGCAGCGTTCTCTTGCATTTTTAACACCATACTGCGATCGCCAACCCGCCTGCCAAGCGTGGCGATTATGGCAACCCCCCCCAAATGAGGGAGGCCTATGTCCAGCTGTGGACGTCTTTCGGCTGAAATGATGAATGATGACATAATAAAGAGTATTCTATCTATTTATCTATCTATCTATGTTGGGTTCAGCATCTAGTCTAACTAGATGCAGCTGAATATCAGTATTTTACGCATACTCTCTGTCAGCGCCTCAGTCATCCAATCCTTAGGGAAAAAATATATATTACTTCGAAACTAATACTACTAAAATGTCACAATGCACTGGAACGAGTAACGGTAAAAAATCGTAACACTGAGACACTACAATGGATAAAAGGATACAGCGAATCGCTAGATAACGACGCAGCTGACAAATTAGCAAGAAGAGCATCCAGCACGTCAGTCTGCGGACCCGAACCCATCGTACCCACCCCCTTCAACCAACGACGCAGGTGGCTACAGGAGGGTACCCACACACAAGCGTAGACCTGGTGGACCTCGATACCGGGCTGCAGGCAGTCCAGGGAGGCTATGCCATCCTTAGATGGCAGACTAACCAGGCGTCTTCTACGCCTGGACAGGAACGGCCTGCGATTGGTGACGGGGACCATCACGGGACACTGCTCGCTAAACAAGCACTTACACACAATAGGCATAACGGATAGTCCTCTGTACAGAGCTTGCATGGAGGCTGAGGAAATAGTTGCGCATGCGCTCTTCAAATGCACAGGCGTCACCCAGATCAGAACAGAAACTCTCGGAGCACCCAGATCTTTCACAGTTGTTCTAGACAGGCCAGGAGACATAATAAACTTTTGGAGGGTGATGGACTGGTTGGAATAACCACCGATGGCCGCTATGGCCCATGCACAATGGTCCATTTAAAGGACTAAATGCGGAAACCAAACCTTCTAACATAGAACTAGTATTTAACATGAAGCGACTGCCTATTTGACCTCCACAACCCAGTAACTGGGTACCTAACACGATACACCTAGGTAAGACTGGTTGTCAGACTTTACACTTAAACGTCTCCTGATCAACTTATGAATAAACCCCATTGTGTTTTGTACGAGTTAGGTAACCTAACGATATATGTAGAATAGAATTTCTCTTTATTCGAGAGTCCATGACTCAAAAGCTGCTAATAAAACTTATGACTATAAGTAAGCACTGATAAAACAAAAAAGCACAACAAATAACGGTGGATCACTGCTGCGACAACCCATGAGTAATTGCACAGCAGCGACCCACATAAACACAGTCCAGGCGACTGGCAATCATGCCTAAGATACTGTTGGTGCTGCCCCACACCCTGCGCACCAGGGAAGCGAACGTTTTACGCATTGTTGCGTAAAAAAAATCCACATGCGCATTTGCGAACATCCCCGATGCACTACAGAAGCGGGGCAGCCCCACCAGCATCCTAAACGCGTTATTATACTGAACGCGGAGAGCACTGTACGATCTGTGCGTACACCTAGCTCACAGGCTGCACGTGTAAAATGAAGTACAGTACTGATATAATGAGCAGAATATCCATAACAATAAGAATATGTATCAGTTAGACACATTTATGATTAATTAGACACGTTTCTGTAGGTAATACACCCATATTAGTCGGATTATGTGGTTTAATAATGTTTGATGTTAAAAGTTAATTAATAGTTGATAAATGGCAATACAGTCTACAGTCAGTCAAATATCTTATTAATTCGGCATATTATATATACAGCGGCAAATAATTGGATTAATCAAAATGTCAGCGCTCGTCATGTTGTCATCTGGAACCTTGAGTTGTGAAATGGGAGCTTCACATTGTGTAATGTTGGTGTGACTTGTTACGTTGGTATTACTGCAGTATAGTATTACAGAGCTTGTTCCAGAAATGAAGGTTCACTATGAAAGTATATCCCTGACCCTGATCAGACAAACAGGACATTGTTGGCCAAGACTAGGGTTGCCAGATGGGAAGACAAAAATATAGTCGCGAGGTTTCAAACAGTCGGGATTTTGGGATTATTGTTGGGACAAATCAATGTAACAAATCAAAAGTCATTTATTCTAATTAGGCTGAGAATCAGCACTTTTCGATCGTCAAAATTACATAAGAAAGTCCCCCAAGACGCGACGACCAGGCACCACAAGCAGCACCCGTTTACAAGCATAACGCAAAGATCAGCCATTACCTCGCTATATTTCGGGAAGGAGGCAACCCGACCCCCGACTCTACCGCAAGCAGTGATATCTAAGGGAGAATGACGATCTTGATGTCGGTTGCTCAGAAGAATAATATGATCAATTGTTGAGGTCGTTAGCTAACCACATATGTATTTCAATACAAAATCAAAATGTTAATTGTTATAATTAAAATTACAATAATGAAGTACACACTTATTTTTTTTCCCTTGTCTTTTGGAAGGCGTTCAAATGTTTCTCTAAGGCAGCAGTAATCGGTATATGTATAAAGCATCCTGTTCAATATCATTTGAAATATTAAGCACGTCGGGCAACAGGGAGAGTTTTTTAACGCGCGGCAATTTTAAATGTCTGTTTTGTTATTTTTTTTACAAGAAGCGGTTCGTCGGGACATTTTGTATTTTATCGGGACTAAGGACACCATATGAAATGTCAGGACAATCCAGACGAATCCCGACCTTCTGGCATCCCTAGCCCAGACGGATCGATCGTGTGGTGAAAATTGGCCAAATAGTTCGGAGACGCAAAGAGAAAGCAATAATAACAAGGACCAATTTGGGTCCTTCCAAGGATTGTATGTAATAAGGTACTGGTACTTATTCAGGTGACTTTTATAGTTAATTATAAATTCAAGTCAAGCCACAACTGTATTTGTAAAACGAAACGGTGTTGTAAATAAAATAGGTATAGAGATCACTATGTTTTGCCGTTAATGGTGTACAAATGTTAATTAAGTTCGTAACTTCTATAAGTAAAGTAAAGTGTTACACTTATCTAAAGTGAAGTTAACTGTGCCTGTGTTTCGTAGTCAATCGTAGATAAAATCAAAAAGCGTAGCACTCAAAAGACGTCAATATCTGTTTTCCATCAGTTGACTTTTGTAGTCGTACACCGTGATAAGAAACTGTTACACAGTTCGTATTTTTTCCTTCCAAGATCATCACAGAAATAAACATTTTTATTGGCATTACACGGCGTAACAGATATCAGAGCGGCGTCAAATATCGTCGACCGCGATACAATAAACGGACCAATATTGCTCTGCGACAGAACGGAGCAGATAAATCCTTGTAAACAAAATTGTGACTGTCATCGATATCGTACTTTATGATTGGAAAGCTGAAGGCAACATGAAATTCAAATCGTACAAAATTGACCGCATACCCTTTTCAATGTCGTATACTTATGTATAGTAATCTTAAAACCACACCCTAAATCCTTTCAAGCCGTTGGACAATGACTTTGACGGCGCGCTATTATTATATTTTATTTTCCCTCACGACTCCTTATTATTTTTATACTTTTCTTTATACGAGGATATCGGCAATAAAAATGAAATGTGTGTTGCTTGATTGAACCACCGTGTGACGTGTTTTTTATTTCATGTCTACTGGGCTGAAGACAGCGATCGTATCTTGATTGCAACCTATCAAACGTGAAAATATAGATAGATAGATAGAATACTCTGTGTTATGTACACCATAAAAATTACAAAAATAAATATATAAATTTTACAATGGGCGGTCTTATCGCTGAAAGCGATCTTTTAGAGACAACCTTTGGATGGATTAAAGGAAGAAGGGGAGACAACACTGCAGGTAGGTAGTCAGTGGTGTACCATTTACATATATACAATAAATACATACATAAAGCATATAGGTACTTATCTATATAAATATATATAATTTGGTCAATTTTTGATAAATTGATTAATCTTCTTAAATATAAAATTCTCGTGTCACAATGTTAGTTACTATACTCCTCCGAAACGGCTTGACCGATTTTTATGAAATTTTATGTGCATATTCTGTAGGTCTGAGAATCGGCTACTATCTATTTTTTTTAAGTTTTAGGTAGATAGGTAGGGTAGGGTAGGGTAGGGTAGGATAGGGTAGATAGGTAGGTAGGTAGGGTAGTGTAGGGTAGGGTAGGGTAAGGTAGGTTAGGTAGGTAGGTACATAGGTAGGGTAGGGTAGGTAGGTGGGTAGGTAGGTAGGTAGGTAGGGTAGGGTAGGGTAGGTAGGTAGGTAGGTAGGGTAGGTAGGGTAGGGTAGGGTAGAGTAGTGGAGTTTATACTATAGCTTTTGACAGAACGAAGTCTGTCGGGTCAGCTAGTAATTTTCATATATAACTATAAATTGATCGGTCAAAGTAGTACCTATTTATACTATTTAGAACTTTTTGACTTCTTCGTTTGGCTTGTTACTTTTCGTTTACTTTTCTGAATAAACTCGTAAAGTAATAATTATTAAGTAGAAATGACGTAGCAGTTGACTTCAATTTGGATTATCTAGTGATAGGTACCGACTTACTTATCGTATCGCGTCTGCTTAGTTCGATCGACTATTGGCACTGAGTACACCTGGGTGGTGCATACGTGACCGTTCTGTACTTCACTTCCACGTCGCCGCGGGCATATTAAGTCATCGATCCCGCTTAATGTTCTGAAGTGCTATTTACTGTTATCTAAAACCAATTAAGCGTCAAATGGGAATATAAAATAGGGTTAAACAAGCGGTACAGTTTGAAACAAACATAACACGTTGCAGCATCTAAATCATTTATGATTCAAACGATTGATTTTGAAAAATATGGTACTTACATGAGTATGATAGCGAGATATTATGGGTAAGTCGAACTTAAACCCTTTAAAAATTATATTATGTAAGTACATAGATAGGTCGACCGGCAACCGCAGTTTCACAACACCAATTTACAACGATGGTCCGATAAGTAGGTACGATAAATTGATGGCTTATTTTATAATAATAAAGCGAGCAGTGTTGGTAAAATAAGCGCGGGTTACGGCTAATATAGCTCAGAGTATTCGTAACGAGGAACTTTGTTGCATTTTGCACAAAATCGATATACCATCATAGGCGGTCGTAACCGTATGCTTCTGAATTGTTCATATCATTGAAATGTTTTACTTTCAACATACGCGTCTTAATAAATTCCGTTTTGAGACCCACCTGTTTTGATAGAAGAATTCTACGAGTACGTCTCAGGTAGGGATGTAACGGAGGCCATCTTAGCAGAGGCGGAGGCGGAGGCGGAATAATAAAGAAAAAAAAATCGACCTATTAATCAAAATTTTGAAGGGGTAAACTATATCCCAAAAATATGTTTTTCGGCTTTGTAAACGTGGAGGTGATTTCTTATTGGTTCATAAATTACACCAGATTCACTTAACAGTTGCTCATTTGGCTCTGAACAAGGCGGTAACATGAGAGCAAGAACTTGAAACTTCAAGTTATATCTCCACTACATTAACGGGTTAGGCTTGTTTGGAGCCGATGTTCTTTATTAGACCTCTGTTACAACTCCTTTAAAAACTTGCGGAAGCGGAGGTACGATTTTTTTTGGAAGTTCCACAGTTGCGGAGGCGAAGGTGAGGTTCCGTTACAACCCAAGTCCCAGGTGCGAATTGTAAATCTTATCAAAATCAGTTCGGAACTTTACCACTGAAAACGTTACAGAAAGACACACAAACTCACATAGCATTTTTAAAATTTATAAAATAAATATAAACAGAGCTGCCAAAATATCGGGGATAGGTGCCTTGATTGCAATTACTCTAGTTTTGCGAATGAAACACATGTTATTTCATTTATCTATCGAGAGACTCTGCAACTACAACTAAGTTGACCGTGTTGCATGCCTCTGTGCGATTGCAGGGGACGGCTAGGTGCGATCAAATTTTTTGCGGGATAAATGTCCTCTTTCTCGACGGGGCATCTATCCTAAACGTAAACGTAAACTTTAGAGGTCCGCCAAAATAGCCAACACTCTGGAAATATCAAAGATAATGTATATTCCTTTCATAAATTTGAAGATAATAAACCAAAGTACCTACCCGTTTTACAAATAAAGAATCTTACTTTTTGTACAAAGAGATAAAAAGTAATTTCAAAAAGTGGGGCTTCTATCCTGGATTTACCCTATACAATGTATTATCCAACGAGAGTTAATGACGGATGACTGATATGGTAGTTCGTCGGCTTCATTTAAATACCAGTGAAAAGACACGGAAAAAAGCTGATGTGTGTTCAGGCAAACGAGCCGAGTCCATCCGTACGTCAGCCGACCGAGTTTTGAATAGGCGGTGCTTCCACGAATTTTAAAACCGGTAAAGCTATATTCACGCTCGTCAGTTACCCGCGACTCTTGGCAGTAAGTGCATTAAAGTGTCTGTGCTGGCCGCGGGGTGCCTAGTTGCCCAGGTACCGCTTCCGCGTCCATTATTTTATGCAAAATAAGCCCGAGTGGGAGAACTGTAATAATTCTGTAAACAATAGCGCTTTGTTGCTCGTCTAGTTTAACATTTCGCAGTGTCGTGGTGATAACTTTGCACTGTTTCCGTATGTGGTGGAGAGGTGATTTTAACTCTCAAAACTCTTAAACAAGTCTTTTACTCGTACTAATTTACAGTTTGATGCAGGTACATATAAGTGTAATCTATATGTATAAAAATCAATTGCTGTTCGTTTGTCTCGCTCGCCGATTTAGCTGAATTTGGTTTTGTCGTAGTCCAGGGAAGGTTTAAACGGTGAGAAAAGTTTTTTTTTTTGTGTTGTTATTGTCAGGAGAAGGTTGTTATGTAAGAAAAAATTAAGAAAGTTACAAAAATAAAAGGAAATTTAAGAAAACTACCATATTTTCTTTTCTAATGTATGGCGTTTTGACATAACGTGCCAGTCATCATTTGGTAGGTCTGAGAATAGGTTTTATCTTTTTTTTGTAAAGATTTTAGGTAGGCAGGGTAGGGTAGGGTAGGTAGGGTAGGTTGGGTAGGGTAGGGTAGGTAGGGTAGGGTAGAGTAGTGGAGTTTATATTATATTTCCTTTAAGCGTAGACAAACTGCCACAGTTAAATAGCTTTTGACAGAACGAAGTCTGTCGGGTCAGCTAGTGGAAGATAACTATGTAACTGTAGACCACTATAATCATGAATAGAGCAGGTTAAAAATATACACAATGCATAAAATTTATCTCATTTACAGCTTTAACCCAGTTGTGAATAATAATTCATTAAGTACACAGTTCATTTGTTATCTTTCTGTTACATTTCAGAAAGTCCCTCTCAGACTGGAGTAATTTCAGTGACAAATTATACTCAAGGGATTTAAGAAATTTCATTTATTTTATAACTTTACATAAACAGCTAACTGCAACGGTCACTATACAAAGTTTTCAACGCAGTAATAGACCATTTCCAAGATATGTAGATCTTAAATTACATAGCTATTTAATCCAAATCTACATGTATAAATAAAATGTCATCTCGTCTATAATTTTCTATAACAATCCTGGAAATGGTATAAACAATAACCAATGTTCTATAGAAGGATGTATCTAAATATGAATGTAACGCAAGCTTCGAAGTACGTTGAAATATTACATAGCTATTTATTTATATTACAAAGCACGCCATATTGTCTTTATTGCAGAAGTGATGAGTTTATTTACAAAACGTATTAGGTTTACGTTGGTAAGGAAAAAGTAACTTAGCGATATATTCATTTGATATTGCACATAACTTATTATATTTACATTTGATGTATAAAGCTTTGATTCAAGGAACAAATTATCTAGTATTTATAGAAGTTTCTTGTTAGGACTCATTTTCTTAGTATTAAAAATGCAGTAAACAAAAACTTACAGGTTTGAATATCTATACCCAAAGTCTCATTTCAGATCATTTATGTAAACAAAGGGGATAACATATCAAAAAAATATCTTCATAATGGTAATTCACATAAAATGGCGAAAAAAAGGTTCCATTTTATTTTAAATGGGTACTTAATTTAAGAAATAATAATTCAAAAATAATCATACCGTAATTATATTTATAAATTTTCGGTTTTAAGCAAAGTTATTAAAAAAAGGAGATTTTCTGGTATAAAATATTTTATGATATTGGTAACAATGCAGGAGATCCAAACATTTTCACATTTTTTACATCTTCAACAACACTAATATTAAAACTCTCATTCATAAATTCATATTGTATGTAGCATATCTAGCCACATTTTGGATGAAAACGGCTGTAAACTGTTTCAAGTGGAAATCGATTTTGGGAGGTCTACGTCTAGCAGTGGACTTAAAAGGGCTGATTATGACGATCATAGGCCGTGTCTCCGACACACTACATAAAACACTGTTTGGCAACGGTATTTTGTTTGCATAGTTCTTATAATAAATTCACATTAATTTCATAGATGATTATTGACAAAAAAATAATAATAATAATGATAAAATGTTTTGCACCACTGTCCTGTCATTTTGACAGTGACATTTCTTGACATTACTTTGTTTACATAAATTATCTGAATTAGAGACTTTGGTTCGAGATATCGGCAATAGTGGTATTCTCTAAAGTCACTTTGAAATGCGGCATTGAGTTGTAAATTTGCGATTATTTCGAATTGCGAGCGGTTATTCGAGAAGTCGTTCAAAGTCAACTTTACAAATTAACACTACCTACAGATCGATAGTAGCTACATTTTGTTGAACTATTCCTGGAAATGCAAGACAGGGCAATCAATAACGTAATTACAGTCCATAATTACAACTTGAAACTTTACCATACACTTTACTAGCAACTTAAAAAGATCTTAAAATGTAAATACATTAGTCAACACAAAGTGAATAAATAGAAGGAAAAAAATACACAGTCTGATACTTGAGCGTTATACCGCTTACAACTATGTAAGAGAAAAATGAGACAAAATAAAATACGAAGCAAATAATTGATTTTCTTTGTCGTAGCTACAATGTGGGGAGTTGGTAGAACACTGGAGAGGACCAACCTGAAATAACTATCGTCATTCTATTTACAGTGAAAGAAATATATATGTGGTCATAAATTGATTCTAACTGATGGTCGTTTAACTAGCGGGTGAGTAAGTGTAACGAGTGTTAATGGTGAGATAGTATCTTAATGCCCACAAGTACGTGTCACGGCACGGACGATGTGGCGTGTACGGTCTTACTGTATAACGTGAAAACGTTGCTGCACTAAGTACTTAAGCTGTTTAAAACTACACACAGTGAAATGAATTACAGTTTGAGGATACTTTTGTTATCGATTTTGAAAACAATGTTTAACACGTTCAAGTGAACATTATCAATATCGTAGCTGTATGCGATATTGTATATAACTTTTTCATACAAACTGGAGCGGCGTCTAAAGACGTGCAAATAGCTGTCGCATAGGTCGACTGATGTAGAAGATATGAAGCGACGTATAGTGACGCTGTGCGCTGACAAAGTAGGTATTTAGCATCAAGAAGAAATGCCAAAGAAGGTGGCAAAAAAAAAAAAATTGGTTGTCAGTAAAGTTGGTTTACGGACGATAGTTTACCGTGACAACGTCATAATAAAACATTGATGCGGCACAAGCGTACAATGAGCGTAACGGGACAATGAGCGTAACAGGACAATGAGCGCAACAGGACAATGAGTCATTCTTTTTCTTGCATGCAGCCGGCGTTCATCGATTTATTAGACGTTGTCACGTCAAAATCGTTGCGGTGTAACACTATACTCCATTTATTATAACATTAGACAAATAACTGTTCTCACCCTTTCGTTATTTCGATGTAAACTTTTAATAAACTCCGTTATTTCACGATAAATACAAAGCACTGTAATCTATTTACCATTTACATTAAAAAAATAACTCTAAAATGCAGTAATTTCAACAATACTGTCGTTATTTAGCCGTTATTTGTCTAATGCCATAATATAATAATGTCTAAATGGAGTATAGAATTTTGAGAGTCCGATATGTTGTGGTACAATAATCTAACTTTTAAATATTAGTATAGCTAATCACCGTACCATGACGTCGCGTTCAATAAATCGAGTTTCTGATGGACGTGATAATACGTTGTGCACTTGTGCCACATTATATCTTCCAATATGGGACGTACACATACGTTGTCCGCATGAACGTGTTCATTTTGTAGAATGGGGATATCAGATCTAAATAATCCGAGTTATATACCAAATACATCGTGGTAAAAAATTTGATCAGGGACTGTTAATATTTTATTGCAGTTAATAACAGGTAGGGTTAGCGAAATTTCATTTAGCAAGATCCTTAAGAACTAAACACAATATTGTTATATGATTACTTGATTAGATATGGCACATTTACCGTAAAATCCTATCAGTCTTTCAATTATATCGAGAAATATTTACAATTTCTATCAGATACATATACTACATCTTCATAAAAATATTCTTATAATGAAAATAAATGATTTTAATGTTAAATAAATTGATATTTTCTATGTGATTAACGGGGTTTTTTCAAACAATATTTATTGAAGATGTAATTGCAATGAAATTATTTGGTAAAGTTACGGCTAACACAGCACCTATACTATTGTTTATCATTGATATTCGTATCTCTTTTTAGTACAAATGTCTTATTGGCACTATGATATTATAATGTGAATATCGGTGATAGCCGTATGTCAGCTGGCAAAGATTAAACCTCCGATGATGATGAATAAAACGCCTCGGCTGATGGTGGATCGGGAAGACTGGGTCGACTCGTAATCTAAACGACGGGGTCAAAAGAAATATACCATTAAATACATTGATGTATAAAAAGGAAGATTAGGTACGCGCTCCTCGACGTGGACCGCATAAACTAGCCGACCGGCACAACTGACCTTAGTCACAATCGAACTGCCGTTTGTGTAGGACATGTGTAGCACGTTAAGTAAAATTACCGTAATCGTCTAAATAAGCACCAACAATGCCTTCCTGTGTTTTCAAAATGTCCACAAATAATTCACAAACCAAAAATAAGTTCTACGGGATTACTTTCCACTCGTTCGTAAGTACATATATCACAACTTATTTTCTTTAAAATAATATTGCTTTGTTGGTCGCCATTTGTTTCTGAGTTGTTATGAGTACGTAACAGTGACAATTATTGCTATCTCGTTCCCGCTACAGCCCGCTTCATATCTCTCTTGTCGTCATATCTTGTTTGACGAACGACATCGGGAAATGTAGTTGTGTGTTTACATGTAATTGTTTCTAGTCCAATAATGTTTACGTGACATTAGAGCCGAGCCTTATCTTCCTGTTTTATACATAAACTAGCTTTTGCCCGCGGCTCTGCCCGCGTGGATGTCGGTTATCGCGTAAAAACGTAGCCTATAACGTCATTCTCCATATCCCAAGCTATATCGCTGCTAAATTTCATGACGATCGGTTCAGCGGTTTAGGCGTGAAAACGTAACATACAGACAGACAGTGAGACAGACAGTTACTTTCGCATTTATAATATTAGTATGGATTTCATGACGATCGGTTCAGCGGTTTAGGCGTGAAAACGGAACATACAGACAGACAGACAGACAGAGTTACTTTCGCATTTATAAATATTAAGTATGGATGATTAAATTCAAATATTTGCAATACTGTAAAAGTAGTAGTTGAAATTGCATTTTTATGCTGTTAATTGTATAGCGAAGTTATTCTCAGACAGCATACTAAATGAGCTCTCTATAGTGAAATATTTTACCAATTTTCATCTTTCTATCGTGCCAATTATCTCTCGTAGGCAACTTTATCGAGATAGAGTACTGCTGGAACACTAAAAGGCTTTTAAACTACTAAATAATGTAAGTAGGTAGGTATTACACTTACCGACGTCTTTCCACTCTTCCACTTCGTAGTCTCCTATGACTCTGTTCTCGGCGGAGCTGTCCCGCCACCGGTTTTTGTGTTTACCTGACAGTAACAAGGTACATGTGATAGAAATGTCCCATGAGCAAAAAACGATGCGGAAAATGATTGCGTCGTAAAAATTTCTTACATGCTGCTAAGGGGCTATGAAAGTAGGCTTTCAAGTGTGAACGAAACATACGACGCCATAAAGAGTATAAAAGAAAACCCAAATCTATAACAATAAGAAGGTATATTGGAAGTCAAAGCGCAAACAAAATCGCTTTTCCCACAATAATATTACTAACGATCCAATTGTACGGAAGCATTGGGCTGTGCCGCAAAACCGATAAATACAAATTCGCCATCGACCCTTCCGTAAGGTATTCGTGAGTCTGCGATGAATGTATAACCGTGGCACTCCGCCGTGGCTTGCACTCAACTTTTCGCTATTGACGACCCTTATCGGGTTTCAGGTGCCAAAACTGATAATTTCAGTTTCCGACCGACCAACGGCCCACTTTTTGTAACCATGAAAATGTTTAGACTATCTTACAAATTGATTCATACATAATTCTTGAATGGTTTTTTTTTTATTAGAATCAATTATCTATTCAAATGAAAATGACTTTAAATAGCTTTAGAGGAAAAAATCTGAAAATGAGAAGAAATCCAAAGAAATTACCTTTTTTCCTTTGAGGATATGTAGGGACATTATTGTCCGTGGTACTTGTCGTTGAAGGCGCCGGAATTTCTGAGAAAAAAATACCTAATTAATTACTTCGAAGAAAACGTATATTTGTTGAAATACTGAATAACTAAAGTCTTTAATATTGATACGTAAGTAATATTCAAATGGTTCACAATTCGATTATGTTGGATATATGGTGTGACTAGGAATAATGTGGTGTACCGTCAAGCCGGATGAGCCCATCCGTCTCGCCGAGGGAGTTCTTCGCGACGCAGCGGTAAGATGAAAAATCTCTTGACGACACTCTCCGTATAGTCAATTTCATTTTCCGACTGTAACTGTCGTCGCTCAGTGAAGTGATGTATTTATTTCCTGCAGATAAACGAAGTCATTAGTAATCCGATTAATTCGTTCATTCCGGAAAGCCGTCAGGCTAACTTATCAATTACGGAGTGAATCAATTACGTCCTAGTAAATTCATATTTTAATCTTGTTTCAGTGTTAGAATAATTTGTTTTATGTTTGTGAACCGTGTTGTCTTAGCGGTTTGAAAGTTTTTCATGAGTGTTACAACTTTTGTTATTTGAGTTTTAGAAATTGTTCAGAAACCAGAGAATAAAAAGCTTATATTTTTAGAAAGAAGATTTATTTCTAACGCCCGATAGTCTAAGAAATTGGTATTTTTGTATGAACTAGGATTTATATGCTTAAAGTTTTCCAGCCTCTTAATAGAAGACGAATAGTTATTAACTTTAATTGAAACTTAATTTAATAAACAGCGCTGGCTTTTCAATGATGTGGCCGTTCGTATTCTCGTATCATCGTAATTTAGCTTCTAATTACGTTACCCTGACAGTGTGGTGTAAGGAAGCGTATTCAGGTTTCAAGGGCGCGAGGGACTTAATTAACAGGCGGTGCCACGGCTAGTTTGCCAGCATACATTCTGGCCATTTTTCAACGCCAGACTTTATTGTACTCGTAACCGTAACCAATAGAATGGAAACATTTTCATTTCATGTCGTGAGTAATCGAATCGAGTATGATTTTTGTATCATCATATTATCGGTCATTCACACGGTATTGCTGTACCAACGTTTTTGTGGTATTGAGACCGGGTACACACAACATTCCCGTATTATAAAATATTCGATTCTAACCGAATCAACGAATATTTACTTTGTATAGTATTATAATTATATTATTTAAATTATTGTGAATGTGAAGACTATGTGATGGTTATTGTTGTTTTTTCTCAGTTAGTTTTAATTATGGTTTAGCAGTTAGAGTAATTTATGCGGCCTAACTATTGGAGTAGGCCGTATACATTACTCAATTATATTAATAAATAAATAAAGAATAATTTCTTTAGAGTAATCATTAATTACTATACACCGTGGCATTTTAGTCGTCTTACAAAGACAGCCCACTTCATGTATCCAATGACTACTAACCAATCATATTAAAAAAAAAAAGTGGGCTGTCTTTGTAAGACGACTAAAATGCCACGGTGTATAGTAAGGACATTAGTCCTTACTTTGGTATTGTTCGTCGAATCGTTCTGAGTTGAGCTGCACGATTACTGACAAATGCGTGTACTGACCGGATACGTCCACTCGATCTGTGTGGTTCTTTCCTCAAAAGACAATTTCAGACACCAATCTACATGGTTTTCACATGATCTGACCAAAATTATGTCTGGACTTTAAAAGAGACTGTGACCTCTGAGTTTGTTTAGGCCTTTCTTATCAGAGTAGTCAGATAGGAAACGCGGACCTCGTCTACTTTTTAAAATATGATTGACGTGTAGAAGTGTTTGTACGAATCTACTTAGAGAAATAAAATAATTTATTTTATTTTTTATTTTATTTTATTTATTTGGCTCACCAACAATTGAATACACCGATACAAAGTTAAGAGATACATCCAATAGACTTATAGAAGTGTACCAATTTCTTACAGGTAAGCACATCATGCATAAATTATTTGTTGATTGAAATTGTGCACCTACTTAAAATTAGATGAGTTCTTATACTCACCGAACATAATTATGTTTACCAAAATAAAATCAAATTTAAAATCAAAAATTAAAATTAAAATCACAATTAAAATCACATAAAATTAAATTAAAATCAAAACTAAAATACAATTAAAATCCAAACTAAAATTAAAATTGAAATCATAATATAATTAGAATCAAAGTCAATACTGCAACTAAAATCTTATTCAACACGGCAATTAAAATCAAAATCAGCGCTAAAATTAAAATTAAAATCAAAATTAAATTTACACTAAAGTTATTAAAATTATTTATACTAAAATTATTTTACAAATTTTTGTATCGAATTTTGTTGCCGTTTTTCATAATTCTTTCTCAGTCACGAGATAATATTTTTTTAAGGGAGTGGCGCTAGTGGATGCGCTCTTAATACTTACTGCAAAAATATGCGACACTATGCCGTGTGAATATAGTCTTATAAAAACGCAACGTCTTTCTGTTTATCCGTTATGACGCTTACAAACTCGAGAAAAACTTGGTGAGTTTAATTTGTGAGTTTTATTTTGTGTTAGGTACCTGATATGATCATGTCCCCGCGGTCCGTGGTCCAGTAGTTGATGGAGGAGGGGTACGCCTCCGTGTGGCACTCCAGCGTCACGTCCTGCCCGATGTATGCCGCTTCCAGTTGGTTCGGGATGGACAGCATTGGCGGAACTGTATTGTGAATATAACATTTTTGTAGAAAGATCGAAGAAAGGTCGCGGCCGCACTTTATTGCTATTTCTGACCGCAATCAATCTACCTGAACTTGTTCCCATATTTGATATGGAGCGATTGTCTATCTGACCTCTACAACCCAGCTACTGGGTAACAAGATACTGGTAAGACTGGTTGTTAGACTTATGGCCTTCTGACTACCCGTAACGAGTGTCAAAGATCTACGAATGACAGTCGGGACCAACGGCTTGACGTGCTTTTCGAGACACGAAGGGGTCTCGCTATGTGATGGATAGACACCCATCCGTGAATCGTCCGCGGTAAGCGTAGTTTAACCTTCAATCGACCGGTGCGGCTGTAATTATTTAGCCACGAGCCCCCGAGAATTTATGACCGCATATTATGATATTATAAGTAAAAAGAGGTAGATAGGTTACCTACGCAACATTCGATCTTCATAAACGGCATACTAACGCACACATAAATAACATATATCTCTAAAGTCGAATTATTAATTCCCTGGAGGAAACTGACAGGTGCTAGCTGCCACTTTGTTAAATAATAAGCATTGATGTATTAGAAGCGTAGATACGAGACTTAGTAACAGCGCCTGGTCCTATCAAACTAAGGGATGGCCCGTAGTTGGCACTCAGTCGCGCACGGGATATCGTTGATCAAACAGCTCCATAAATACAGTTTTTTTGTGTGATAAATACGCATCAAAATGACTTCTTGTGCAGCTAAATAGTGTTTTAATAATACAAGGAAGAAATATAATACACACGGGATTACTTACCACTCGTAAGTACTGCCAAAAATGCTAAAGTTATAATAATATTTAATTTTTACTTCGCCATGTTTGTGCTACCACATGCAATGTCATTCATAATCGTAAACATTCGGCCAACATTCGGCAGCTAACGCGATTCTGCTTGCAAGACAGCGACGTCTCCTATTTCTGTTCTTGTCTATCGGTAACTGTAGGATTGCGACTGTGATCACACTGATTACAGAAGTGTGCGTTTTGGTGCATGTAGTTGTGCGCCGAGCCCAAGTTTACTGATTGCGATATTAGCGCGTAACTTATCTTCCTCTTTTAATATTTATTGTATTCTAGACTTTTATACTAATACAATACATATAATAGACATTTATTTTACACTTTATAAATCAATTAAACTAAACGATCACCATTACAATAAATATGACCATTTTATTACACAAAGTGACAGCTAGTACATGTCAGATTACTCCAATTAATTAATTATTCGAATTTGGTGGTATTTATCAATGTCCGTAAGTGTGTCCGTGGCATCACAGCGGGCCCTATCAGAATACCAGCGGTGCAGTTTTTTTTTTAAACTAGCTTTTGCCCGCGGCTTCGCCCGCGTGGATGTCGGAAAATATCCTACGGGAACGTATTACCGGGATTAAAAGTACCCTATGTTTTAATCCAACTTTCATTAAAAACAAAATGTCATCCCCTTTTCACCCCCTTAAGGGTTGAAATTCTAGCAACACCGTTGCGTTAGTTTCCAACCATAAGCCGAGATAGTAAATTTAGTGATTTTTACTTCGAAAATTAAGAACTTTCCATACGCAACTTCATCCCCCTTTTGAACACTTCGAGGGTGGAATTATCAAAAACGCTAAGATACGTATAAATTAATTTTCAATCATCAGCCTAAACACAAAATTTGAAGAGCCTAACTTCAAAACTGACGGACTTTCATATAAACTTCCATTCGCTATTTTACCCCTTTAGGGGTTGAATTTCGAAAAATCCTTCCTTACACCTTGTCTATATTATAAAAGGAACTTCTGGGCAAAATTTCAGCTTTCTAGGTCCAAGGGTTTGGGCTGGGCGTTGATGAGTCAGTCAGTCAGTCAGGACTTTTCTTTTTATTTATATAGATGACACGTGGAAGTAGGACGGCATGTCGTCATAGCGGGAGCGAAAAAGAGACAAGCATTATGTTACAGTGTTCGCGGTATACAGCACTCTAACTTTGACGCCGGTGCGACACTGAGGTTCAGGTGTGCTAACTAGCCAAGTTTTAAAGTTCCACTTGCAGATCGCGTATAACTTAGGATCTACCGCTTTTTAAATACAATATCATTGACCGCATAGATAAAACAATAAATAACAGTGGTATAGATGCAATGTGGAAGCCCTTCGTATTTATAATAATAATAATAATAATACATTTATTTCAGACAAACAATTGTCCATATAATGTTACGAGTAGTAACAAAGTTCTTAGAAATAATGTTAGTATACACAACATAAGTACAAAACGAAAAACACAAAAAATATGCGTCATCTCGTCACGTGAAGCTGAATAAGCCTCCCCAACACTGATATCATCTTCAGAATTCCGTTGGGGCTCCCCCGGATCCTACACATCAGAGATGCTGCTTTTTTACGCATTATGGCATAAAAATCGTCGACCCTTGCGTCAGCGAACATGCCTGAAGCGCTGCAGAAACGTGGGAGCCCCACCAGAATTCTGAAGGCGTTGTTATATTGTACGCGAAGAGCGTTGTAAGCCCGCGATTTATGTCTTCGTCATGTTCCTGAACGGGCGCCGTCAGTTGGGACTGGTCATCTCTTAACTGCCACGACTTATTTTGATTATTTTATTTTTGAATTGTTTGTTTTTTCTGTTTCTATTTGTTGTATCTACTCTGGACGCTTTTAACAGGTACGTTTTTATTTTTTATTTTTACATCGTTCTCATATTTAGTTATAGATTCAATAATATAGATGTAACTAATATTTTTGTAACAATTTAATTTAAAAGAGTGTCTATGGAGTTTCTTGCCCGTTCATCTTCGTAGGTGGTTACTACGCTTTGGAATGGGCATGTAGCTTCATTTTTCTTACTGACCGGCTCCTTGAAAATTCAAAAGTTCCTGTAAATGGTTTAATTGTAATAAATGATTTGAGTTTTAGTTTGAGTTTGAGTTATTGACTGTAAGATTCTGAAATTGCCTAAAACCGACTCACAGGCCGACTTTCTCATTTAATACCGTTTATGTCGAATTTACTTAATAAACGCCAGATACTCAGCTTACTATATAAGTAATGCCAGTTTAGTCATACATACATAGACATACACACAACATCACACACATTTACAGCACGTAGGCCGCACAGATACACACCCGCACACACTTTTGACTATGTCACTCTCTGTATTTTTTTTTTTTTTTTTTTTTTTTTTTTATTACTTTTCTGTGTACTTCGTAATTGGTAATGTTTAGAATAATAATTATGTTATATTTACTGTCAGCTGTGAAGCTACCTTATAAATAAATAAATAAATAAATAAATACAAACGCGATTGAAAATGGTAGGACTCAATGGATTTTGAAGAAATTTTTAGAATATTCAGAGCGTTCTTTAAGAAAGATTTTGTGTATAAATTATTTAGTAAATGACAAAAGGGATCGGTTTTGTAAAGGCTAACGTAGAGCGTTGTGCCGCAGGTCTCTTGCTAATATTTAATTTGCATCTTGAAGTTATGTTGAAAATGTTTACGACATTTTTATGACGAGAATGACAAAAAATTGTAAGCATATAGGGACTTTATAGGCTCACCTATAAGTTGTAAGTAATAATAACCCCATTTCCTACCGTGGGTGTCGTAAAGGACGACTAAGGGACTTACTAGAGAATGGGCAGCAGCGTTGACTATGCATTTTTAACACCATACTGCGATCGCCAAACCACCTGCCAAGCGTGGTGATTATGGCATACCCCCCAATGACGTCTTTCAGCCGAAATGATGATGATGATGAGAACCTATTTTAGGGTACTTATTAACTTGTATCAAATATCAGAAACGTAGCCTACCCTCAAATGTAGTGGATCGATATTTCGGTATCGGCAAATGGCATATGGTTATTTTCCTTCTGCTGAGCACAAATTCCAGAGTGAATTATTATCAGTCTCAAGTTGGATGAACTTCCAGCTGGAGCCGAACTTACCCACCTTGTGTATGATTATTTGCCACGCTTGGCAGGCGGGTTGGCGATCGCAGTACGATCGCCAACCCGCCTGCCAAGCGTGGCGGTTATGGCAAACCCCCCCAAACTTATACCTAAATAGGTAAACGAAATATAGGTTATAGATATTTGCGTAAGTCATATTTACTTTGTGCCTTGTGGTGCCGGACGTAAAGAATAGGACCACCCCATTTCCTCCCGTGGGTGTCGTAAAAGGCGACTAAGGGACTTACTAAAGAATGGGCAGCAGCGTTCTCTATGCATTTTTAACACCATACTGCGATCGACAACCCGCTTGCCAAGCGTAAAGCAAGCAATTGGGGGAGGCTTATGTTCAGCAGTGGACGTCTTTTGGCTGAAATGATGAATAACATTAATAGTATTAAGGAACTCTTGAAGTACATGAAGTCCTTCTAAAGAGACAAATTAAACCAAAATTTTTCGATTAGTGAACCTGTTTTCTATTTGAAGTTGGTCAAAGAGAAATGTCCATACGACCAAAGCTCAACGACTGTTTACATTTAAGTCTAGTCTTGTAAGTTATGTGACCACGAGGTCAAGTAATGAAAGACGTGGTCAATGTTTTCATGAAAATTAAAAAAAAAAATGTTTATTTTTATACCTATCTGAATTTTTCTATTCTATGTGAAGTATCTGAAAACATCAAATGTTATCTGCTTCCACTTTTTAAATTTCAATTTTTCATTGAACTGCCAAACGTGAGGTTTTTCTTTTCATGTTACACTGATGGCGTAGTTGCTACGCCACGCTCTACGCCGTAGCAGTAACTCGTAGCACAAACTATTCACTAAAAAAATATTCGAATTTATTTAGAAAGCGTAGATGTTCACTCTTTAGTTTACAAACTCAGATAGAATTTCCAGTTGAAATTGGTACCTATATGATGTTTAAAAAAAAAAAAAAAAAATTATATAGCTAAAATATAGTTAACTTTATATTGTTTAATTACCGGCGCATAAATGTATGATTTTAGGTGTAAATATCGCACCCCCAGTGCGATAACGGCGTAAGTAAGAATACTTCACTTTTTTTTATTGCAGTTTCGTATAGCGCAGATAAAGATACACAATGCTCAATTTGTCCGTTAAGATCTGTTGAAAAATTAAGCCATTATACCAAAAAAGACAATTGTCGCGTCACATAGGTTTTACATTTTTTCGGATTAAAAGGTCCATAAACGTGTGTAGAAAGAACTTAAAATATTAATTATTCTTTATACACGACAATTTGAGGTATCTGAAATATTGTTGAACAAAAAAGCTTGATTTTTTTACTGTTTAATTGTATATAACAAAAGATCATGATCAAATGCTAAATAGATATACCAGAACAAACAGTTTTTTTGCTCTCCTCTAAAGTTAGTATATTCTTCTTACGCCTTTGTCACACTGGAGGCGCGATATATTCAATTTCTTTGGCAAAAGTATTGCTTTTAGGTACTTTATTAGTAAATTCTAACAATAGCGGAAAACTACGTACCACTCACGCACAGGTACGTAGTTATCGCACGCACAGCTAAGAATGAAAAATGTTCCTATTCACAAAACTTTTGTTTTTATACTTGCTACATAAATAACACAACATGTACATAATACATATCACATACCTCAGCAGAGAAATGGTGCCCTACACACCTCGTATACATAGTTACGTCCTTGGTGCATGTATTATATTATCTGCGAAGAGTTGTGAATGAATAAAGGCAGGCAGCGACGCGCATAAAGAATAACATTGTCATAAAGATTTGTCTCCGCTACTACCTACATAAATGTAATGAAAACTGACAGTGAATTCATAAGGAAGGCTCGTTGTTTAATCGAGTGTAAGTTACGTGAGCGTTTCACGTCTCTCATAAGAAATGGAGAGGACTGCGAACGCGCTCAGATACGGAAGGTGAATTAGGGGAAACTCAAGCATTTATTTCAAATAAACCAATTACAGGCACTTTTGAATTTGCAAGGGGTCGGTCAGTCAGAAAGATGAAGCTAGTTGCCCATTCCAAAGCGTAGTAGATTCCTATGGAGAAGAACGGGCAAGAAACTCCACGGACACTCTTTTAAAACAAATTATTGTTACAAAATATGGGTTACATCATTCATGTTGAAGTTATACATGTGAGAACAATGTAGAAAGCCGTGCACGTTAGAAGCGTCCGTAATAAAAACAATTCAAAAATTTAAATAAATTAAAATAAGCCGTAGCGGCTAAGAGATGACCAGTCCCAACTGACGGCACCCGTTCACGAACATGACGCATGGAAAAAAGAAAAGCATTTCATTGGGTTAGGTGGCGAGGTGGCGAGGGCGACGGGAGGACAGATAGTATCGCCATTATTGCAACTGTACCGTATTCACGTCAGCATAATGCTCTAATTGGGCGCAATTACGGCCGATCCGGCGGAAGGCACCGCCGTCAGATAGAGACGCTCGTGTCCTCGTTAACGACACCCACCCCCAAGAAAAATAATATTTCTCAACGCTGATTCCCGACTAAGAAAACGACTGCGTTGAAATACTCACGTACTTACGAACGGAAGAATTTGAGGCTAAGTTAACGGCCCGGGACAAATGTGCAGACATATTCTGCCAACTGATATTCGAATGCTATCGGGTGTATAGTATTAATTTGAACCGGTTATTGCCTCAGATTACTAATATAAACAACGTGTAATCGACCCGATCGCAGGATATACGTTCGTGTATATTCGTTTTATTTTGTGGCAACCATAGTTAGGTCACTGTATTGTAAATTAAATATTTGTAGCAAAAATATTCGCTGCAATCCATCCATACTATACTATACTCTATACTATCCCTACTAATATTATAAAAGTGAAAGTAACTCTGTCTGGCTGTCTGTCTGTTACATTTTCACGCCTACATCGGTGAACTGTAGTGCTATTCTGTCAAAATCTCACGGTGAAAACTTAGGTGAAGTGAGTTTGAAGTGAGCTGTAATTCCACCTGATGCTTGGGATTGACACTATTGACAGCTCACTCCACGCTCACTTCACCTACGTTTTAACGGTGAGATGGTTACAGAATAGCACTGCTGATCGTCATGAAATTTGGCAGTGAAATAGCCTGGGATATGGAGAAGGACATAGGTCACTTTTTTACGCGATAACCAACATCCATGCGGGCGGAGCCGCGGGCAAAAGCAAGTAATTTTACAAATGTGAAAGTAACTCTGTCTGTCTGTTACGTTTACACGCCTAAACAGCTGAACCGATCGTCATGAAATTTGGCAGAGATATAGCCTGGGATATCCCAGGTTATATCTCTGCCAAATTTCATGACGATCGGTTCAGTGAATGGTGGATGCCAGTTATCGCGTAAAAATTGTTTTTACTACTTTTAACTAACATCCACGTGGGCGGAGCGGCGGGCAAATGCTAGTTCTAAATATTTAGACATTGTAGTGTAATAATAGCCCACAATATAAATTCTGTTTAGTGCCTGTATATAAATGGTGTTGTGAGGCCTACCTACATGAATTGCTGCTATAGGTACATTTTTCTATTTGATCATAGGTAAAAAAATATAACAAATAGGTTTGTTTAATCATTTAATTTGTGCTTAACGTTATGTGCTCTGTAAAAACGCTAGCTGAAAACAGTATGTTTCTTATAGGCAAAGCGAGTATAGGTATATAAAATGAAGACTCTGATATTAAAATTTACAATATTACTTACTATGGTACATTACTAACCAAGGGCTGTAAAAGAAAGAAAACCCGAAATCGCAGGTATTTGTGACCCGAACTGCAGGCGAGGGTTATAAATATACGATAGAGGGCATCCTTTTTTACTGCCCGTGGTGAGTACACAATTTTACGTCTTCACCTGGCCACAATGCGAGTTTTACTGTACGCGTAGCGTGCGGTAAAGCTCACATTATGGCCAGGTGTGACGTAAAATACATTACGACTTCTATTAATACTGGGTATCTGAAACTGCTTGGTATGACATTAACAGATTGCTATTAAATAAGGTTTGAAGTTCCGAACCACAAAACAATAATTTGGAAAACGTATACTACCTATTTGGAATAATTGGGTGAAGAGAAACTGCCAACAAGCCATGAGGGTTGACAATAATGGTAAAATAATCAACAACAATAAGCAAATGTGAACATAAATCAAATGAGATGAACCAACTACGAATGGATGAGTGAACATACAAGCGCAATGATTTGGGAATACGATGGGTAGCCGTTAATTGTCACGCAAGGCAGCAGCTACGGGCATATTGTGGTAACATCCATTGCCAAAAATATGTCACAAATGACAACCAATGATGTGCCTCTATTAGTGGGTTACTTCAAAGCATTGGCTATAGGAGGTTCTAGAACCAACTCACTTTCACACATACCTATACTCCATTTGAAATAATATTAGAAATTTAAATAAACCTTTTTTACAGTCCGTTCAACCGATTTTGAC
Organism: Dryobota labecula; assembly: GCA_947523025.1. NCBI lineage: Eukaryota > Metazoa > Arthropoda > Insecta > Lepidoptera > Noctuidae > Dryobota > Dryobota labecula. The sequence continues at coordinate 15,165,739 of OX383293.1, read as the reverse complement.
TTCTATTCCGTAGGCATAAGGATGGCATTAAAAGCAAAAAAAGTGGTAACAATACCAACTGTTTAATGCAGCTGCCATTTGCCTTGCTACCAACGCAATAGAATTCAAAATCAGTTGAACGGACTGTAAAAAGGTTTATTTAAATCTCTAATCTTATTTCAAATGAGAAGATTCACGAACACTCGTTTAGGGGAAAAAAAAAACAACAATGAAAAACATACAAACCGGAATATGACAATATACTCATAATTAGTTTCTATAGTAAACATGATCAAAGAGAATACCTGCGATTTTATCTGATTAAAAGCATAGATACTCCCACAAATTTGTGAAATTAAAACATTCCACGTCGTTCACTAAACTAGTTCACAGAATCCCAGCAAATACCTTCTATAAGCTGCTTATAATATTCTTGGTAAGTGTTGTTTATAGCACTTCATAGATCGTGAACTGAGAAGAATAAAGTTTGCTAAAGTTGTCTTACAGCATCGAAGACAGCCCCATACTGTGCAGTTGCCCGGGCCGACATCGGGCTGAGTTAATGTATTTCTTACTGGACAAATCTCAGTTGGAATTATTTAAATTAAATAAGCAGCTGCTAAGGATATTAATTTTGTTAGTCCTCAAAGTTAATATTTTTCTTAAGTCTTTTTAGTCTTTACATCTCAAAAGTTTAAACGCTTTTAGTAGCATAATTTATAATTAATTAGCCAGCTAACCAACTAATTGCATAAATTTCGTGTACAGTTTCAACTTTAAAAGGGATTTTAACTTATTAATTTTTCGTACCATGGCATCTTAGAGTTTAACCACGAGGGGTTGCGACTCTTTAACCGGGCTATCCTGTGGTGCCTTAAGCTCCTAAAATAAATTTAAGGCCTCCAGCCAGGGCATACTTATAAGCTATCCGACTGCGCGCTAAGAGCACCCCCTGGGGGGTACGAACCTCGGCTTAGGGCAGAGTCGGGGGGGGAGGATGGTAAGGGACCGTCGGTGGCTGGATAAAATCAGGGTTTTGATTATTATCAGGGGGATTTAAAGCTACATGCTGCTCCGCTAAAGCGCGTGCTGGCGCTTCATTTGAAAGCAAGGGTCGGGGAGGACTAATTAGTCGGGGATTTCGCGCGGGGCCTCGGCGCGAGGTCGGCATGACGATCGTGTAGTGTGTACTCTTTTGTGAACTGTGCTAGTAGACCTATGACTCTCTTGGAGGAGAGTGATGGGGTCGTCTGGGTCGGTCAGTGATATTTATTTTGAATATGAGATAACATTTATAGTACACAAACACTGCATAAAATCTTCGGAAGTCTTTAAAGTAGACTTTTCAGTATTTCTAGTATTTTATTGTTTTATTTAAAACCCAACATGATAAAAGTTTTGTGTAAAGTGAGGGATCTGCGAGGGAAATGTAAGTAAAGAAAATTCCCTGTACATAAGTTATAAGTACAGGTGGGTTCTGTATATTTCCATGTTGATGTGTTAATGAACGCCGCTGTTCGTTTCACCCAGGGTTTTAAAGTTGACCAAGGAATACCGTGTAGGGGTTTCTACTGCGATATATATTACCGGTGGGTTAGTTAACTAAGCTTACTTATACCGTATGGAGTATTTTAGCATTTTGTTGACATTATTTTAGTATGGTTGCAATGAGAAATTTAATGTGCACAATCGTCAGAAAACATAACAAAATATCATAGCCTAACCAGGAGTGTAGGCATTTTTAAACATTCAGAATTGAATATATGGTTAACTAGCTTTTGCCCGCGGCTCCACCCGCGTGAATGTCGGTTATCGCGTAACGTAGCCTTCTCCATGTCCCAGGCTATATCTCTGCCAAATTTCATGACGATCGGTTCAGCGGTGGGCGTGAAAACGTAACATACATACAGACAGATAGAGTTACTTTCGCATGTATAATATTAAGTATTATAAATTATTAGTATGGATGTACACACTGCGTCAGAATAGGCTGACCCTTCAAGTTTCAAATGATACACTGCACATCGTTACGAATAATCTAAAGAATACTTCAAAAATATTTCATTATTTCGACTTGGATTCGAACCATCGCATCACCGAACGTCGTCATACTTATACCGGCAGTTTGACGAATTAGCCAGCAATGCCATATGAATTACGATGAAATTGTTATCTGCTATCATCCGAGTCACTTTAAGTCTCTGTCTAATCAATAGATGTTGTAATTTAAGGTATCCATTAATTTAATATATTTACGTTTTCTTTATAAAATTAATCCATACCTTCAAGTTAGCTCATTCGACTTCGTTAGCATAATTATGCCAATCTAAAATATTTCTAGCGCTTCCAATTTAATCGATTGCGTTAATAGGATGTCACTTGTCTAGGGACCCGTTTGTGTCAGTTGGCAAAATATGTATATTATGATAACAGATTGTAAATTATCAAATCAAATTGTAAAATAATAAATCTTTGTAGTCAAGTATGATCAGTTTTTTTCAATAATAAATATTATTAAAGTATTTTATTTTTATTGATTTTTTTAATTCTTTATAAATATTACTAAAACAAAATAGTAAAATACTTTATATTTAAAAATATATAATGCATGACAAAAAGCGCATTTCGTGCCTAGGATTTGAACCTCCAATCTTACGCATGTGCGCATGGCAAGAGGTCTTGAATTCTCCGGTTTATTTAGACGATGATTAACTTTTCGTAAATGCTAAACCTATTCACTAAAACAATACATTGATTATTTTATTAAAATGTTTTTGCAAAATACAAAAACCAACTTGGGCCTATCATGAATTTGAACGCAGATGTCTTTTGGAGGGGTAACCACTTAATGGAGCTGTGTGTACCTATCATCTCTTAAGTTATGTACCTAATGATATAACTTACATTGCACCATGAGTACGACTCGCTTGCTGATCGATGGCGGGACTCCGTTCGAAGCGATGCACAAGTAGGCACCCATGTGAAGCCGAGATACTTTGGATATGGTTAAGTTTTCACCGTCTACCACGTTCACTGCAACCAAACAAAAAAAGTGTATAGAAGCACTAAAGAACGAAGATATTTTAGCGGAATAGGCAGTTCCGAGTATAGTCAGCGAATGAGAACCTTGACCATAATTAGAATCTACGATGCTAAATTTTAAGTACATACATGTTCAAAATAATCACGGAGGACAGACAGTTCTGTCCTTCACACAAATAATGTACCCATAACACACAACCTATATACTTTTATAGGTACATATAATACTTACCTACGTATAATTTAGATAAAAATGTTGTTAAAACGGTAAGCCATAAAATATGGCATTGTTGGATCTAAGTGAATTATGGCGGGCTTTCGTAATTATTCGCGTTCGATAGTCCATTGTTAATTCAATTGCGAAAATATTTCTGTTATGAGCTGGTTGCGGGTACAATTTAATAGTATTGTGTGGCATAATCCGTGTCATTATAGACCTTTCGCGAACCATCCTTGGAAGGTCCGGGTCTGGTCGAAAATTCTCGTTATGAGAACTTTAAGTTAATTCTATATCACTTTAAAAATGTTCAAAATACTGCCTATCAAGGCATAAAGTGGTAAGTGGTGTGCTGTAAGATTGTCGAACTCACTTCCGCCTAGCATTCGTAATTTTAAAACTGTGTCTGTATTCAAATATCGTGAAAAAGAGCATTACCTTTCCTCTCAACTGTAAGTATATGATAAAAAATAAGTAATCTGTAATCTAATTTAATCTAATATATAAGATTCTCGTGTCACAGTGTTTGTAACAAAACTCCTCCGAAACGGTTTGACCGATTCTTATGAAATTTGGTGTGTATATTCAGTAGGTCTGAGAATAGGACGTAATAGTACATTACTTACCAAGGGCTGTAAAAGAAAGAAAGCCCGAAATCGCAGGTATTTGTGACCCGAGCCGCAAGCGAGGGTTGTAAATATGCGATAGAGAAGCCCTCTATCTTTTTTACTGCCTGTGGTGAGTACACAATTTTACGTCTTCACCTGGCCACAATGCGAGTTTTACTGTACGCGTAGCGTGCGGTAAAACTCACATTATGGCCAGGTGTGACGTAAGCTATTTTACATGCCCTTATGGATATTTTGGTGGTCCACCCCAAAATTTTGTTTTATTTTTTGGACAACATTTTTATTTTTGTTTTTTTTTTTTATGATTCCGCCTTAAAAATACATACAACCCAATCAAAATCTAACAGATAGAGTAAGTAGAAAGGATGGGTAGGTAAATAAATAAAAAAAACCTGCCCTACCTAGGTAGGTAGGGCAGGTTTTTTTTATTTATTTTATTTAAGAAGGTACGGTAGGTAGGTAGGGTAAGTAGGGTAGAGGGGTCGATAGTGCTACTCGTGCGAAGCCGGGCCGGGTAAAGCTAGTAAAATATATATGTTTTTATATATTTTAGCTTAATTTATTTATTTAAGTATATGTTATATTTATTATTTTAGTTTAAGTCTACGCATATTCATATATTTCACTTCTTGTTCTCACACAAATTTCTTCCAGCGGCTGGAAGAATTTGATTAAGAAATAAGCAGTACCTTTGTACTCAAATTATAGTTATGTCGTATCTCTATGTATTTTATTGTGTGTACATAAATTATACAATAAATAAAGTGTTTTGTTTTTATCAAAATTTCGGCTAATAATTTTTAAATAGCAGTATTCCTAAGAATTTACAAATCTGGTATCAGAAAACCTGAGTGTTTATGATAATATGTTCCATGAAATAAATTTTCCACGAAATGTTAATTAAATAGGAATAAAGAGACGAATGCTAACACAATTTAAGCTCATTTATCGTGTGAAAATAATTTGAAGAGAATTCGTTTTCGACGTACAACGTTTGTTTGGACGATATACGCGAGTGGTATCCCAGTGGGTCCATTCCACTCCATTTATCGCTTCAGAGATTTCTTTCTTTCATCTGCTTTGTTTCGCCGAGAGAGCGTCAACATAATGAGCGTCCGGAACTAATGTTTTGACCGGATATTTATAAGAGTACCAAAATCTTTTGTTAACAGTTTTGGCTGTTCTTTCTGTTTCCATTCAAGATAACATAATAGACTTTTAACCTAAGAAAAACAAAGTGTTTGGATTTAGATAGTTTTCCATGAAATACACGAATTTAGATTGTGATTTTTGACCAAGCTTTTACAAAATTTTTAGAAGATTGCCTAGGACGCCATGTTTTTATGCTTTAGTAAGAGTATTAGGTAAGTAGACGTTGGATGTGATCATTTCAGTATCGTCGTAATATATTTATGATGAATATTTATGATGAATTTCGATAAAGGCATATCGCCTTTATCGAAATTCATCATAAATATTCAAGATCTTACCCGATTCGCCGTTGCAATTAAACTCTTGTCCGTCTTCTCGTCTCCACATGACATAAGGTTCAGGATAGCCAGTGGCACGGCAGACCATCGTCACATTGGTTCCCTCGCGAACCACCATGTCCGTTGATGTCATGTTATCAATTATCACTGGTGGCACTGGTGACAAAAAGGAGTTTGTATTTATTGGTATGTAATGGTTTATCTTTTGTTCTTAAGTATATATATAAAAAAAAAAAAATTGTGTATAAACTTTTTAAACGCTTACAACATAAAATGTTACCGCGTTTTTCTCTCATATAGTCGCAATAAAATCTCATAATACACTAGAAATAAATAGCTTTTCTTCTAATCATGGAAAATGTTTCATAATAATATTAATTGATTTGGTAGACAGATTTTTTATTTAAGGATAAGGTCAAAATCCCGCTACCTGCTCTGTGACCGGGTCCGAACCGCAACCACAGCAATGCTATATAAATTTGTAACCTTATTACACCTGAACTAGGGTCGGCAGACGAAGGTATTTAGTTCGGGTATTTTAATATCAAAATATCAACTTGCTCTTAGCTCAGGTTTGATAATATATGTAGAGCTTTTAGGTGAATAAAAATTCCATGCGGGAATGCCACATTTGCTTCGCAATGTAGTCAATAAAACCGGACAGGGTAACCTGTAGAGTAGATGTGCAATTAGGTAAGTGAGTCTGTAAAAATTGCAAGACTGTAGGCAAGTTTACAATACACCTCTGTATGTAATACTGAACGCAAGTTGATTTGCAAATTAACATGTTTTTCATACCACCTACTCGATAGTGGCAAATTGTATGTCATGCAGACTTAACCTAAACTAAGTCAGAGCGCAGCGAGGCAGTTCAGATTTAACCTCCTGAAGTTAAGACTAGAATTCTGAGTGTATCGATGGGTTCAAGCTCGCCCAAGACGAAGACACCTTTATCCCCGAGGAGAATACTCTACTTTTCGCTCGTTACATTAGACACTGTTTTATCCCCTTAGTGAATACTCTACTCCTACTTACCTACCCTCACGTTCCTGAGCGATGGTAGGTAGTGATATATATTGACGGGGGAGTTTACTCACCCACAACCTGTAGGTATCCCTTCCTGGAGCGCATGGGGTCGGTGTTGACCTGGCACATGTACCAGCCGCGGTCCACCTCCTGCACGTTCTTGATATGCAGGTACCACGAGCGGTGGTCGTTGTAAGACAGACTGATGCGCGCGTTCTGAGTTATTATGTTGTGGTGGATGCTCAAGATTGTCTGCGTATCTACGCGGACCCACGCTACCTGTGGGGAAACATGTAAAAATATTAGGTTATGGTCACGAAAATTCTTTCTTTTTCGTCTGGTTAGTAACTAATCTGGTGTCAGAGGATTTATGCTTCTGAATTGGCTTCACATACCGTCGAGAAATATCTCTTAGGTATGTAAAGCTTTTTCTCACGTTGTTTTCCTTCACTCACCGTTTTTTAAGCAAGTGATAATTATACAATACGCACATGAATTCGAAAAGTCAGAGGTGCGTGCCTTGGTTTCGAATTAGAGATCTGTGACTTGGCGGTCCGAAACGAAAATAAAGAAGGATTGTAAGCTCCTTCTTTATTTTCGTTTCGGACTATATTTTCCAGATAGTTGATTATTTGATAATTTCCCGTGGACAAACCAACTAACTTAAAGGACTGGACGTTGGTTTTCTAACTAACAAGAGTCAATGTTTTTGGCCCTAATTTTATAACAGTGTTTCAAATAGGTTTTATCGAGTTGATGTACGTAAAAGCCAAGACTTTCGATATGGGAAACACCTTACAAACACGCGGCGCGCGGCGTCACCGTGTTAAAATGAGTTTCTTCGTAGCGCAAGCATATGGTGGTTGCATTAGAAGGACATTCACGGCTGAACGAGCAGCAAATGTAAAAGTGCCGCAAACCAGAGAAGTAAGTAATGTATTTCCTTTCAAGCATTTCGAAGAATTTAAAGATGTCCATGAAGTTTTAAGTTTATACGTCAAAACTTGTATTTTTACGAGAGTGACAAACATATTTAAGGTTTCTTGAGATAGTGATCTTTAACACAAAGTTACAAGTTTTTTCCAGCTGAGTCACATCCACACGCAAACTAAGTTTTAGTACAAAAATAACATTAAAACACTTATCAATCTTGTGTTGGAATCGAAAAGTTAGAGCTGATAATATATTATTTCTTGTGAGCGACCTTTGATTGAAATCTTTGGATTGAGTTAAATAAAACACGTTTACCTAAGTGTCCACACATAAGCCTCTTGAAGTGATAAATAATCCTGGGTCCCATGAGACATCACTTATCCAGATGACACTGTATATAGGTAATCTTACAGCTTTTTTCACTTATAGACTTATGATTTAATTTCCCGTTGTGGATTTAATCCAAATGGTGACAAATTCAGTTTCATCTCCCAAATATGTACCTAATATCTGCACTACACAGCACTCCAATTCCGCTAACTAGCCGTCCTGCATGATTAATAACTGGCGAATCATGCATTCTGAGCAAAGTGATATTAAGTTGGCTTGTTAAAACTTTACTCCGTGCACCGCACGAATGGAGTTGTATGAAGTTCTGGCGGAACGTATCCGTTCATAGAATTACACGGCGCTCGTACATCATAGCCGCTGACGTCATCGGTGATGGCTCTAGGTTACCGTTGTTAGCTTTCTTAATTGCTTGCCAATATAAACTTGCTGCAAACTTATAAATAGAATAATAAACTATTATACTCTGTGGTGAAGCCTGTTACTTAACTAGAGAAATACCACATTTTTTTGGACTTGAAGTTTAAATAGAAAACTCCACCTTGTAGACATATTTAGGGATCCGTAGTAAACAAGAAACCCTTATAGTTTCGCCATGTCCGTCTGTCTGTCTTGTCTGTCTGTGTGTCTGTGTGTCTGCCCGCGGCTTAGCCCAGAGACTTAGTACTAGAAAGCTGTAATTTGGTATGGGTATACATATTAATCTTGCCAAAAAAATGGTAAAATAAAAATATTGAAATAAAAAAAAAAACATATTTAGGGTACCTCCCGTACACGTAAAGTGGGGATGATATTTTTTTTTCTCATCTATCACATAGTGTGGGGTATCGTTGGATATGCTGTTTCAAAATATTGCGGGTTTGTGAAAACCATTTTTCGATTCAGGGATCCGTTGGCATAGTATTAAGCTTTAAAGTGCAAATTTTTGTTGTATTTGGATACGTGTAAAGATTCATAGCAGTAGTATATATAACGAACTTTAAAATAAAACTATCACAGCTAAGTAGGCTTTACAAGTTACCGAGTAATAGTCGACCAAGTTACATTTGCAGTTGAAAAACATGCTCACTATACAGAATGTATGGGAGAATATGTGTGTTTTTCAACTACAATGTTAAGTTTGTTCTTGGGATAAATTCATCCCACCTACGGAACCCTTCATTGTGCGTGACAGGCACTAGGTATTTCATCTGTAAAGAGACGGGGCGGGGCATGACGTGGCATATTGAAGTTCGCTGTCGTCACATCGTCTCTACGCATACACGAGTGACATCTATCCAAGCTGTATTTACTTTACCACTAAGGAACTTGCATGACGTCGATATATTGCAAATCCTATCAAGAATCTGTACAGCTGAACATGCGTATCATCTCTCGAATAGCAGTAATTGAGGGTTTAACCAAAACCACCACGACATGACAGATGGATTAGTAATTGTGGTATGACGTATCAGTTAACAGGTAAACACATATTGTCTAAATCTATAACCTATGTGTACAATTTGTAATAAAATACCCACATTTTAATCCTATTAAATGAACAAGTGTCCCAAAGACTGAAAAAAAAAAAATGCCGGGAAATTGGTACCTCCTCAGACATTGCAACTATGCAGTAGAAATGCTAGGTGTATGACAGTAAAAATGTATAATAAATTACCACCTGGCTTGAGAATGTTACCAATTAATAAATTCAAATGTAAAATGTTTACTTGGCTCTTAGACATGTGTTTTTATTCCGTTAATGAATTGTTAAATCATACTTTTTGGCATTGTAATTAATAATATACGCTATTAGTATTTTGACATTATAATTATTATTTTGACACTTGAACTTATATTTTTGAAATGACAATCTTATTTCAAAACATGTTTTGTATTTTATTTTTGACATAATAATTAATATTTTGACAATACAAATAATTCTATTCAATTAATCTTAATCAATATTATTGTATCAAATTAAAAATATAAATCAAATCAATTTTATTAATTTAATGTAACTTTTATTGTAATTTCCACGATTTTCATGCACTTATACTCCATTTATTATAACATTAGACAAATAACTGTTCTCACCCTTTCGTTATTTCGATGTAAACGTTTAATAAACTCCGTTATTTCACGATAAATACAAAGCACTGTAATCTATTTACCATTTACATTAAAAAAATAACACTAAAGTGCAATAATTTCAACAATATTACACAATAACTGTCGTTATTTAGCCGTTATTTGTCTAATGCTATAGTAAATGGAGTATAGCTTGCTTTGCTACACCAGCAATGGTATATGTGAATCAATGTTTAATTTTAGATCTCAATGTACCATATACTTAGAAATAAATATTATTCTATTCTATTCTAAATTTGATCGACTAACTAATAGATTGACTGACTAACATGCAACGCAAAGCCTGATTACTACTGAAAGTAAGAAAAAGGATTTTTGACACTTGATCTGTCAACTTCTTGAATATAATTTAATTTCAAGACATCCTGTTTGTCTCAAAGGCGAGAACTCATCGACATGTGTATTTGGTATATTCTAACCGCGGGGTTCAAAGTTGGTTCCTGACCGAGTTTCAGAAGTCCGAACTCAAGAGTCAGCGGGCGATGGAGCTTACTATGCTCAGCGACCGAATAGGTACGAAACACCAATGTAAAGTACAGTCTGGCTGAAATGGGATGGAAAGCATTATATTTATAAAATGCATCAGGATAAATGGGTATGCGTCATGACGCGGTGGCTGCCTAAGTACCCCTGTACTTAGGCAGTCACCGCGCGCGCAAGTAACCATGCTTTTTCATGGCAACGACCCCTGTCGTTGCCATAGAAATGCATGGTGACTTTTACCATACCAAAAAAAGGGACATAAATACAGACGTAGAAGCCCTTTCCCCCGTAGACTTTGTCCAACAGTTAGATTGTTTAAATATAGCAAACAAAAAAGTTCTTTTGTTTTTTTGTTCATTTGTTTTTGGTTTCTGAAAAAAACACTTATGAATGAATAGGGAAGGATTTTTTACGAGAGAACGTCTAGTTTACCTTGTACCCACGTAAGTCTTCGACGACACAGGCGAGCAGCGCGTCCCGTCCCACCGTCACCGTCACGTTCGTGACCGGCTCCACGAAACGAGGAAACAATGATTCTGAAACAAATACAACAGATAAACGTTGCTGTTTACAATGTTTTGATTGTGTACCTATCTATTTTATAGTAACGTATTTAGAAATTGGATGGTAATCAAAACAGTCAAACGGATTTTAAGTCATAATAAAGGAGATGCCAAAATTGGTACAATATTCCGAAAATTTTTAAACGCTTATGTGATGTACCTTTTTAGAAAGCTTATTTATTAAGCTACTCGATTATAGTTATATATGATTTTTTCAGGCGCCCGTTTTTGTGAAAAAGTGAAAAATGTTTCAGTACAAATAAAACGCACATACCCTTTATTTATTCATTTCTGTGCAATATAATTATTTTAAATGTGGCTTCTATTAAATACTTTGAGATTTTATTATAATTTTAGCTGCAGCTCCATGAAATTGAGACAAAAAGTATTGAATATCATGACAACGCAATATCAAAACGTGTCGATAAGAAGTCAAAAATCTGTAAATGTCAGAATGACGTTGATTACGTTGAAATAAAAAAACACCTATATTGGTACAAGTAATTCGCGAGGTGGAGTGTTTTTATACATAACATAACAAAACGAAACAACAATATATGAAAACAAAAAAACAAAAAAAAAAAAAAAATTACAAACAACGGAATACGACGATGTCGGTAAGCCGTCTGTCGGTCTGACCCGAGTACTGCTCACTGACAAGTGACAATGACATTGACATTGTCACGTCATTTGCCACAGGGCTGCCAGCCCTAAAATATAAATAATGTTTGTAGTTAGTGATGCCAAGATTTTATTTTTCAACACTTGTTTAAAAAAAAAACGGGCGACTTTAAAAAAAATTAAATACCCCAAGACATCACAATAATTACCCTCTTTCAGCCTTTGTAGCCCAGAAGGCTGTTCAATTTTCAATTATTTTAGTACGAGAGCCCCATACATTTATTGAACGTCTGTCTCCTTTCTAAGTTCTCTTTGAAGGGCGTGAATTTTACCCGAAAGTACATTGTGATCTGTATGCAGGGTCAAATTAAATTAGCTACTGAAACTCCGCAGAAATGATGGGTAAAAAAATGTTTTGATGATTGTTTTATGGAGACCAACGACCGCAGGTAGAGTAGTAATTAGAAGTACGTTTTTTTTTAATTGTCATATTAGTACCCAATGAGCAATGGCAAGCGATGTCACGGCAGGCCCAGACAGAGATGGCGGGGTGAGTTGGATTCCTTTAACAAGAACTGGTCCTTAGCAGCATTAAAGAGAGAGAATTGGAAAGGCCTTTGAACCTAGATACATAAACTTGCACGGTAGCATGTGACGAGCTGTTGGGCAGTAGCTATCCGGGACCCTATCTCCCGGGAGAAGTCTTGTTCCTCACCTCTGGCTTGCCTTTATTGGCGTGTTGGAGTGAACATTGACGAGGATCAGAGCGCAATGTGCAAATAATCCCCTGCCATTTTATCTGTGTATAACATAACATTGATCAGGCAGGGGATATAGTCCTTCCATAGTTCTAGACAACCAATCTACTATACCCACCCAAACCCATAGCCCAATATGTTTACTTTTCTATGTTCTGCAATAGTCTTGCACTAGCCGGGGGTTTTCCTTGGGTCCACTTGCATAGTGCATACAGGGATAATCGTCGGTTGGTGCCTCAACACTTAAATTTCCTAAGGGGCCTCTGCGAGTTGGCTTCGGCCCCTAGTACGCTTTCCAAAGATCCGGGACCCCAGGGTTCCGAGATATGTCAGACATTTAAATATGACAATAATAATATTAAGACTCATCACGTCTGCGGAGTTTCGCTAGCTAAATTCATTTGACTTAGTACATTGTCACTTGCTTCTGCAGACATACGAGAATGTACGTAAATTTATTAATATTCAAAGTCAACATTAATGTATCACGTACTTATGTATACATTGATAAACAGCAACTTTGACTGCGAGGTTACCTTCACAGGTAGTCACATTCAAACCTGTAGACTTAAATTAATCAATCACGGCATGGAATAATGTAGGGTCGTTCATGAATACATACAATGGGTTAAGGTACATGTAAGTACGAGAGCAATCTATCAAAGTACACACTTTCACAAACTAAGTTGTATTGAGTAATATTTGGCCCATTGATTCCTCAATGGAAGGATTCTTAGGAATGGTATTAAGGTTGGGTCTAACTTAAATCAGTTTTTTTTTATAAAAGAGTATTTTATTAATAGAAGCGAAAAACCGATTGACACGTTAGGCCTTCGTAGGCCAATGCCCCTTTCCGCGCGAACGTAGCCTTAGAAATACAAATTAATATCATCAATATATGTAGATTAGTCCACGCGATGTGTGTGGATCTTGTAAACTAAACAGCCAATAGCAGTTCCTGGAACTTGTACTTTGTAGCCTTATTTACATGATAGCTGCAGCGGACTGGGTGCGGTGTGCGCGGCGGCTTGTAAACCACAAGTAGCCCATTTGGTTATCTGCGAAGTGAGTACCAAATGGCGGTTAGAGGTGGTCTCATTGAGGCCTGTGTTTACACCCTTATTATATGACCAGCAAACAGCTTTTGAATAACGCCCCAACGTGATTATATTAGCCAGGCTACTAATTTATTCTCAACACAAACTTTAATTTCAAACCTCAAACTTATAATTGGAATATAGTACCTATTAAAGGAAAGTAAACACTTCCAAATTATTATAACCTCAAGACGGTTTTCAATATGACTTAGTAACTGATAAACTAAATCGCAGCGTAAGAATTTTGTTGTTAGATTTTCAAAATCAGCTCCTAAAACATGAATAAAACATGTCGATAAAGTTGAATAATGTCCGCCACTTTGAAAGTGAGAAGACTTACGTATGTAGACGTCAGTACTAACGCAATCGATATGAGCGATGCTTCAATGCTGCAACAATCTATTTAGGCTAAACAACCTGAGACACGGAAAAATATCCGCGAATGATTGATGAGTGAGAACACGAATAGAACAAATCCATCCAGCGCCCATCAATCTTAGCGGTACAGCGGTGCGGGCGCTGTGCAAGCGACGTCGTCGTCTCTAATGAAAGAAGAGCTTACCGAGCACGTATAAACAATCGGAAAATGTTGTTTCTAATATCCCGCAAGATAGATGGCCCGTGAAATGTGCTCTTAGCTGGGATCAAGCCTTTTTTAATAGAAAAATGATGGTGCTACGTCTTTTGTTCAACTTGGCAACGGCTACATAGTAGTATACAATGTTAGGCGGTCAATTCTCTAACGTCACATTGTCGAAACTGTGTTGCAAAGCGTGGGAAAGCAACAAAGCGTTTGCTGCATCGTTGTGTTCTACGATATGTGACCTTAGAGAATGGTATTGCAGAACCCCTTTTGCACTGAATTTAGAATTGATGATACGAATAAAAAGCATGAGATAGTGTTTTTACTTATTTCTGCCCAAAGTTACATGATCAAAATGTTGCCTCCATTTGACAAACTATACAACAAAAAGCTACTCATCCGAGCAATATCATACCCAACGAGGACATTAACAAAAATAATCTTGTAAATAATTTTATTTGAAAATTTTGTTTGACTCAGTAAGTGGTAGATACAACGATTTCGATTTCTTCACGCCCACAGAGCTGAGCCTAAGCTTGAATGAAAAATGACCGAACAATAAATTGAAATAGACTACGTACCACAACGTCCGCGTCGATTGCCTTCTTATTACCCTCTACGTAATTTAGGTCATTCGTATTACTCGCGTTATAAATATCTACGCCTATGTATTCAAGTAGATAACTTCATCCATTCAACCTGACAATAGTATGAAATCGCTTTGGTTCCAAATATTATCGTCACGTGATTAAAAATCGTTTGTAATAGGCAACCCCCATAACTTAAGAGCTCAAAGACGGTGAGGTCCTACTGCAAAGGGTTTAATTACTTTAATAAGCACTAATACAGTGTAAAGTGTTAATAATGTAGTCGGTGTTGATGAGACAACGAGATTACCCGGCCACTTGAAATATGATTACGGGCGGGCCGCTCATCAGGCCGTAAGTGTTTACGGATGCACGTGACGGGTCGCGCCACCCACCCGGCCAGTCGGGCCGCCTCGTCCACTGCTCGCGTATTTACCTAATTGGCACAGTACGTTGTGACAAAAGTCCGTGTTGGGCTCCCGGCAAATTAGATTCCCTGCCCACCCGCCGCCCGCCGATGCCCGGGCGCCCGCCATCGCTGCCGCTCGCTTTACTTACCTCTTTCACCCTAAATTGACTTTCCTCTAATTGAAATACGCGTCAAAGACTCATTCCGCGATTAATCTTTTTTGTTTGTTTTTATTAGTTACTGCACTGTTAGGAAGAAGCTATTAATCCATGCCACCTTTAAAGGACTTATGAGTTTGGGATGGCTGTTGGTTGACGTTTATTTAAATGTAAAAAATGTGATCAAACAGGTTAGGAAAATCATCTACTTTTATAATGTTTTTAAATATGTGAGCACTATGTATCGATCACATCATTATTTTGTCTGTCATTACTTCACTTTTCATTCTCTTTAACTTTTGTGGTTTAGTAATTTTAGTCTAGGTACATCGTCTTCACATATAATTATTAATTAACGTAAACAAAATATTGTTAACATTTTAAAAGAGTAAGTATGGAATTTATTGCACATTCTTCTTCATACCTTTTGGAATCATCTCGAATATATATATTTTTTTGTAATCGTTGACGTTCAAATGTGGCTTTTATGTGCCTATTTGAAATAAATAATTTGAATTTGACCAACTTACTAAATAAATCGTAAAAACTAGTGCTATAGATTAAAAACCAAGGTATTCGTATACACACCAATCGTTTGTTTAAAGTAAAAGTTTTCTTTAAAAGTACATACCCCACATACCGACCCGTGTTGTTTATGAAATATTAAAATCAGATTGGATGAAAATTACCCTATCCGTTGGAATATATAGGTATGGGAAAATATGATGTGAAATGAAAATTGAATTATCCATTTTCGACACGGGAATTGGTGCCCATCTAAAAATAAAACCGATTGTAGCAAATTCGAGTTGCCGAGTCTCACGGCGGCTTCGCTGTGGCTGTGGGTATTCATGAGTATCGATTTTATGCAAAATGCAACAAGATTCACTTGAACATGTCGGCTATACGATACGCATTATGTGAGGAACCGATCTACTCTACAATTACATTGGCGTAGATACGAGCGCTTGTAAATGGGTGCGTACGTTGTCGAGCTGGTCGAATGAGGCCTGTCGGGATATTGCGAGCGTCGGAGGCGTGTACGTATAAACATGTAACACAATTAGCGGTCAGGTGTTGGAGGCTACGCCAGCCCTTCGCAATAAGAGCTTGATAAAGCCAATTTAACCGGAGATTCGATTCCTCTGCCTGTTTATTATTATCAGTCGCGCCTAATTTCAGTTCCCCGGGTCCTATTGTGTAAACTGAATGAACAAACAACTAATGCAAATTTTGGTTGGTTAACTAATTTGAAGTTTGCAGATAGATCACGACACTATCCAGAATAAGACGCAAATTCGTGGTATTTGTAGTTCATTGGAAGATCGTAGGAGTGGATCACTTATTGCGTGAGTCGAATTTAATTTTGGTTACACCATTAATCTTGCTAAGTTATTGTATCTGAGAAATAATAAGACGGGTATTGGGAACGCCTACATTTTTCTTTGTCCTCAAGATTGGGTTGTACCTAGCAGATCGTCGTTGGTAATTGCGTCGCGCATGTTGTTACATTAAAGTTTAATTGTTAGCATTAACACGTGTGATGCCAATTAGTACAGATGCTTAAGCGTAATCGCTTCACGGCCTGAGTTTGTAGCACTTTGTAACATCGTTGTTAAGTGCACCTAATGCGACTTGTTCCGTACTTGCTCCCGTAGTTATACATATATTACAAGCTTTAATTTATGTACCTTGTGCTGGTAGTAAATTACGATATCAATTTGTTCATTATTTTGTACATGAGAGCTCGAATGTCCAGTTGATATGAGGCAAACTGCTAACTCTGAAATGAAACGACTTAGCGTGAAGCTGTACCTAGGTATAATATATAACCCTAAAACCAAAAGTATACCCACACATTCAATCTGCCTAGCCTTTTCCCAACTATGTTGGGGTCGGCTTCCAGTCTAACCGGATGCAGCTGAATACCAGTATTTTACATGGAGCGACTGCCTATCTGACCTCCACAATCCAGTAACTGGGTAACACGACACCCCTTGGTAAGACTGGCTGTCAGACTTTTGGGCTTCTGACGTCCCATAACGACTGTCAAAGATCCACGAATGACAGCCGGGACCAACGGTTTAACGTGCTTTCCGAGGCACAGAGGAGTCTCGGTATGTAAAGATGGTCACCCATCTACGGACCAACTCCGGCAAGCGTAGCTTAACCTGACGGATCGACCCATGCGGCTGTTATTACTTAGCACGAGCTCCTCAAAAGTATACCCACACAATATGTCTATATTAATCATTCAAAATATTTTAAATGGAATTTACTTGAAGGTGTTAAAATAATCAACACAATAAATGCTACGGTGCTTCGAAAGTTCGTAGCATTCATGTTTTTAAGCCGTTTCAGCTATGCTTGTTATTTCAAGTCAAAGTCAAATAATTTATTTCAAATATGAAAATAAATGGCACATTTAAACGTCAAAAATTACAAAAATTAATTAATTGATACTATACTCCATTTACCATAGCATTAGACAAATAACGGCTAAATAACGACAGTTATTGTGTAATATTATTGAAATTACTGCACATCAGAGTTATTTTTTTAACGTGAATGGTAAATAGATTACAGTGCTTTGTATTTATCGTGAAATAACGGAGTTTATTAAACGTTTACATCGAAATAACGAAAGAGTGAGAACAGTTATTTGTCTAATGTTATAATAAATGGAGTATAGTTGCCTTTTCCGAAAGGTATGGAGAAGATTGGGCAAGAAACTCCATACTTACTCTTTAAAATGTTAACAATATTTTTTATACATTAATTAATAATTATATGTGAAGACGATGTACCTAGAATAAAATTACTATACCACAATAGGTAAAAGAATGAAAAGTGAAGTAATGACAGATAACCTAATTATCTATATACTAATATATAAAGCTGAAGAGTTTGTTTGTTTGTTTGAACGCGCTAATCTCAGGAACTACTGGTTGGAATTGAAAAATTCTTTTTGTGTTGGATAGTCCATTTATTGGGAAATATTATAGGCTATATAACATCACGCTACAACCAATAGGAGCGGAGCATAAATGAAAAATGTTGCAAAAACGGGAAAAAATATTCCTTTTTGAGAGCTTCCGTTGCGTGCGCTGCGTAAACGATTTAAGTTACGCAAATATCATGTATGATGGAATTGTTCCCCTTTAAATTTTCTAAAAAAAAGTCCGCGGCAGCACATGTCTATCTTTTAAGATTGACTCACTATAACCTTTTTTATGGTAATCAAATTTGTTCGAAATTAATGCATTATTTGCGAAGGAGTTTTCATAAACATGGTATTAATCCTTATCCAAATAAATACGTTATTCATCACAAGTATTTAATTTTGAACAAAGTTGCCCTTACATCATTTAAATTCAATGAATATCTTAGGAGATATAACTGTTTTATAATAACTCCGCAGCAAAATAATGATCAACTCTGCGAGGTAGTCTGTTCTAAAGCTGAAGAGTTAGTTTTTAGGGTTCCGTACCCAAAGGGTAAAATGGGACCCTATTACTAAAACTTCGCTGTCCGTCTGTCTGTCTGTCTGTCCGTCTGTCACCAGGCTGTATCTCATGAACCGTGATAGTTAGACAGTTGAAATTTTCACATATGATGTATTTCTGTTGCCGCTATAACAAAAAATACTAAAAAACAGAAAAAAAAAATATTTAAGGGGGCTCCCATACAACGGACATGATTTTTTTGCCGTATTTTTTTTTGCTTCGCCCGCGTGGATGTCGGTTATCGCGTAAAAAAGTAGGTGTCCTTCTCTATATCCCAGGCTATATTCCTGCCAAATTTCATGTCGATCGGTTCAGCGGTTTAGGCGTGAAAACGTAACATATAGACAGACAGACAGACAGACAGAGTTACTTTCACATTTATAATATTAGTAAGGATAAGGATTTGTATGGATGGTACGGAACCCTTCGTGCGCGAGTCCGACTCGCACTTGGCCGGTTTTTTGTTTGTTGAACGCGCTAATCTCTGGAACTGCGAGTTGGATTTGAAAAAATCTTTTTGCATTTTACAGCCCAATTCTTGAAGAAGAATAACATTCCTATTAACTAGGACACAATTTTTTTTAAATGAAAGTTTATGCGAAAATGAAGTAAAATCACGGGCAGGCAATGTGTTGCGACGGGGTGGGTCGGGGGAACAAGAAATTTAACGCGGACGAAGTCGCGGGCAGAAGCTAGTGTGATATATACAGGTTGCTCACATATTTACAAACATTGTAAAAGTAGATGATTTTTCTAGAATTTTAACAAATAATAAGTCATTGTGTAAGTTAAAGTATTAATAATTTATTTTCTGTGATAAATAAGTATTAATCACAGAAAATAAAACTCTTATCATATTTTTTTAAATTATACAATTAAATTAGCAACCAGTTTGATTTTGTCGAGAGCAACCATTTTAATTTTGTCTAGTTTTAATAGAGATTAGATTTAATTTGCGAATCTCCATAAACAGTGCATTTGTTTAATCAGAAACGTGGTGGAAACAGTGTTAAAATCTACCTAATATAATTCGGGATTAGCTCGAAGTAGAGACAAATGTGGTCGGGAACTTAGTTCCACGAGTTTGTGTAGCGAAGTACTAAAACCTTAAGTACTATTACAAAATACCTCAGGGTATTCGTTCGATACATGCACTATAAGTATACTCTGGCTGAACTGTTTATAGCAATTTAGTAATAAAATTTTATAGTTGCTTTACATTTTGCTGAAGTTAAGTATGTTTTTCAAAATATGTATTTTAATCCAACTTTATGGAACTTTAGAGAGTGTAGGTACAAGAACAAATACGCATTAAAAAAAAAAAAACACCGAAGAAATCAAATCAGCGCAAAACAATGAAACAAACAAAACAATATCTACCATTGTTTTACATCACTAGGCCGAAATCAAAGCGTAAATGTCGCGAAAGAATACGAAGTTAGTATGAAGGTTATAAAAATATCTGGAGGACAGGTTGGCGTTATATTGCCGTTATAAATCAGCGTTTGCGACAGGCGAGCGTGGCGGCGGCGACGCGGCGGCGTGACGGCGCGTGGCGTGCACGGCACTGCCGCCTCGTGTCGCCTGCCGACATTCTACATATGCATAAATATTGCGCCTACAATGCCTATAAACAATGTGTAGCAATTTTTTAAATTTTTTTTTGACTTTGTCAATTTGAAAGTTTTCTTAATGTTGAAATTTTGAAAGCCGAAGAGTGGGTATAATAGTTTGCATTGGAGGAGATACTTTGGTAAGCTAAGGGTAAAAGAATAGATTTTTCAGTTACTTAGAGTCTTCTATTAAAATTGATAGCACTAAAATATTATTGGCACGTATACCTACGGATTACTTTTACCGGCATTTTTTTATTTGAGATTGATTATTATTTATGTTCTAGTGTACAAAACTACAGTTTTTGAGGCTTCTAACCCCAGTAAATTCTACATAATTATCCTCTCTGCATCGGTAGTAGTTTTACAAACCTGCAGATTTTCTAGCGATGTTTTCCCCGGCCGTTGGACGCCGGCGATAAACTTATATTGAGTTCAATATGTTTGAAAAACATGTTGGTCGTTACGGCACTGCGTACTACACGTTGCAAAATATGTGTAACACTATGCTATAATGAATACTTTCTAAAAATATTAGAAAAGAAAGAAAATTGAATGTACCGCCAATTTGTCTGTCAAACAAAATTTTGTTATTTTTTAAACTTTTGCCTCTCTGAAAATTGTTAGTGGCCAGTAAGTAGAAATACTGCGTTGTTTACCTATAATATGAAACCTTTTTACAGATGTTTATTTTTTTTATTAGGGTTCATACCGACCATATAGCTATAAAGGTAGTTAGGCACCACTATTTGGAGTGAATTTAATCGATCTATTAACTTAATTAACTTCCCACGAGAAGTTCTCACTACCAGCTATTTATCTGCTATGACCACCATTATGACTTACAATACCTAGGATTCTATTTTTAACTGGGTATTATATGGCGCCATTTAAAGTTCAAATGTGAACTCCTTGCTATTTACAACGTACCGCATAACCTTCGCGGGGATATAAATAAACATGCGAGTGCAATAAATTGTTAACTACTCACTGGAATTATATTACCATTATATTAAGAGCTACACATAGTACATGTATACTCAATTATCATTAATTGAGTGATTGCCAGTAAATAAACGAGATACAAATAAAATGGATAGCGGATACTTCTTCGGTCCATTTCATAACGGGTGCGGAAATACGATGATTTATGCGGTCATCCATAAATGAATCGGATTCTCTGTGACGGCAGTTTTTATTTATGAAACAATTAAAATTAATAGCCTCGTTACGGCTTCCAGATAGTTGAACATCGCTTGTTACTTAAACTGTTTATTTTTGCATATTGTGTTTATGAAAGGTATGAAAAATAACTTCAAACGATTTATTTACGTTCATATTTTAACCCAAACACGTATTTTCAAATTTTGTATTAATTAACTAAAACTCATGGTTTTGTTCACACGGAAGCAGCACGCAGATAATTCTTGATGGTATTTAATTCAGTCAGAAAATACAAACAAGAATTGCAGGAAATGTAAGTTAATTCTGTTCTGTACTGCTGTATTGTGAATGAAACGGAGTGAGTGAAAATCACGAGCAGTCCGTAATTAATTTAGGGTATGCACGTACTTAGTTTAATAAAATCGTTTCAATGAATTTGAACAAACTATTCCGAATTCTAAACCTTTTTGTTGCCTATGTCCGAGAGAATATCCAACAGAAATGGGAAAATATGTCGAATTGGTTTACAGCAACAACGGTTGGTAACAGCAAGGAAAATTTTAAAGCATGTGTAGTGCAGATCGAGTGGCCGGCAATGGTTTCCGGCTCATATCACCAGATTGGAAACTCAAGCGCGCCTGACCAGGGTGAATTACGCGAAACGGCGTGAGGGGTGACGGTGCGAGCGCCAGATTCACTTACTTACATCGCTTCGTGACTGAACTCCATAGAGCAGTGCAGTTCAGCCGTAAATAAAATGGTATTGTCGCGCGGAAACCGCACATCGAAAAACCGGGGAACGTCGCGTGAAATGCTACCGGTGCCGGCATCGGCATAGACGCCGAGAAATATGGCCAAACGTACCGCACATACGAAATATGGGTCTATAGGCAGCGGTGTCGGCTCGTGCCGGGTCGCCGAAACATGTCAGATATATGTCGCTATTATACAATTATAACAACTTCTTGCCAACTAACAGGTTATTCATGTACCTTTTAGATCGTTTGTAACAATGTTAATTATCATACCTACCTAACCTACATAACAATTTTAGACAAAAGTTTGGGTTCGTGTAATTCTTTACTTATCTACTCTGCGGTTTAATTCAGAACGAAATAAAACAAGCCCTATTGCCGTAGGATTTGTTTTTATGCTAATAAAAATAGCGAATTTTATTATTTTCTTTATTTATTTTTATTATTGTCTGAAGACTAAATGTTGCACTTGACTTTAGTAAATAAGTAATTTAGCTATTTCCTTTTATAAGTTTTTTTTTAATATTTTTTATAAACCATAAGGAATTATGAATCAATCAATCATTTGTTTTGTTAAACATAGGTATGATTAAAGATAGTATATTTAAAAAAATATGTGCACTATGTTTTGCCAATATACGGCGTACAAAATTAACACGAACAAGAATTACAATTAAGGTGGCATACCAATAGATTAAATAAAAATATATATCAGTTAGGTAAACAGGTCATTATAATTTTAGATAAATAAACACATTCATAATTAATCAATAAATAAAATCGCTGTTTAATTAGCAAGTCGGAATTGTTATACCTCTGTTTATCAGTAGTAAACTCAGTGATAGAGTAGTAACATCTACCTAAAAGTAATTTAAACAAAGACCTCATAAAGGATCCCAGACACTCTTTATTTAATAATGAATAATTCTAAAACATATCTCTCAACAAATGTCTTCGAAATAGGTATACCACTCATAAGGTGTTGCCTTGCCGTGTTAAGTCGTCATGCTAAGGGTACCTAACCAAAATCGAATGTTCGAAACCGAAAAACCGAAATTTACCAAAATATCTAGAAATACATCAGATTTATATATAACGATATCCGATTAGATCTAATTTTTGTATTATTAATCTAATTATAGAAGGAGATTGTGATTTCAACAAATCGATCTTTTTTGGTTAACTATGGTCAGGGCCGCTGGAAAAATGTAAAAAAAAAAATTGGAATGCCATTAGGTTATTTTTTAATCACAAAATTGTATTTTTTTTTATAAAACCTTTTCGGTAAGTACCTACTTATTTTTTCATTTTAGGCTTAGCATTGTAAAAATGTTTGTTCATATTGTAAGGAACTAGATGGCGCTCGAGAACCACCATGAAGTTGACATGTGCGAAGATAGCAACGCGCGAGCGGCGCGCCTAGCTGGCATCTGGCACCGAGGCTGACGTTCTCTTTTTCTGGCGGACACCGACGGCTCAACATCGACCTAACATTTTGCTGTACTACATATGTGTATTTTTAAATAAATATTTATTTAAACTTTTACCTTGTTTTTCTGAGCTCTTATAATCTCTACTCTCAATAATAAAAACTTTTTAATACAGTAAGGTATGAATGTGAAAAAGTTAAGTATAATGATTACTTTTATGTTATAATACAAATAACAAATGAATGATTATTAAAGTTACTGATGTCATCATTTATATTCTTTTTTAACATTTAATTTTAGAAACAAATGGTTGCTTTTCAGATATTTAACAAGCGTTTTGATGAAACATAGTTTTAAATTTATTCGTGGCTTTGTTGTTTTTTGGATTGTACCGATACCTACTGTTATGATACTAAAACATACAATTACCAGTTCGTGATCTTATTTAAAATTAAACACAGTAACCTCACGAATGAACAATTTTTATAAGCTCGGTTCTTAAAGTTTTTATAAGTATAGGTAGATACCTATACTTATAAAATCATTAACTACTGAAATAATATCACCTCACCTTCAGAAATCGTCATGATGTTGATCAATGTTCTTCTTGAGTTTAATGGAGCGTTTTAATGTGACTGTTTTCAAAGATATTTTATCGTTTTCTTCGACTCAAATAAGCACTTATCGAAGTACCGAAGTATACAGTAGGTAGGTAGGATTGAAGTAGCAGCTGACTAACACTTCCTCCGTTCCCACTGCATTACGCAGAATTATTTATTCATTATGAAACCAATGAACTCGCTCACGTTTTACTTCTCTGTCTGACAATACATTTAAAGGAGCCTTAAATGTATTGTCAGACAGCGAAGTAAAACAGGCGCGACACAAAGGCATGGCGTGGCGCGCGGTGAGGTGACAAAACAGTCTATGCCTTTTTTACCATAAGGGCACACGGGGCCCGTGCCCAGGGCCCCCGACCTCACGGGGGCCCCTGAAGGCCGATCCAACGCTTCTATTCAATAGCGTTTTTTTTTTGTAATTTTAGGTAGATACTTGCAAAGAATTACCGTCGAAATTGAAATATTAAAATTAAACTGATTAGTATCTCATAATTCCTGAGCTTTTCTGCTGACTCCGCAAAGTAACTCCTATTACTATGTATTTGAATGATGATAAAAAATATCTAACCTACCTATCCGAAAGAGGGGGTAAAAAATTTCGAGCGCGCCACGCTCGCTTTTGCATCTTGTGAACGTTCTGCTTTTCTGCTTAAGTGGACAAAGTAATTTGACAATTAAGTGCAGAGTAAGAGATATCTTTAAAAAAAATTGATTGAGGATTTATTATAGAAGATTTTGCAGAACAGAAATCCCGAAAGAAACCACTATCGTAACCAATTCAAACCTGCAGAATTTTATTTAATAACGTAGGTACCTACCTAAGGTCTATTTCTTAAAACAGTTGATAACTTATATTTGATTTGTACCAATACCAATAGTAAATATAAACACATAATATTTTTTTTGCCATTCCCTTTTTTTACTTTCCAAAGGTGCCCCAAATTCTTGTGTGCCCAAGGGCCCCAGCCTGCCTTAAGACGGCCATGAAAACAGTTACAAAACATTTAGAAAACAAATTTTACTTATTTAGATAGATTTACTTATGTAAGTGAAAAAGACAATAGAAACTACAATAAAAATAAAAATAAATCATGATAATGCCATATGCAAGACAGACTTGACTTTATGTAAAGAGTAAGGAGTATATGATAAGTATAATGACCCCTTAAGAGGATGCCCAAGAATTCAATTTCACCTTGTATATAATACATTTAAAGGAGCCTTAAATGTATTGTCAGACAGTGAAGTTTAAACAGGCGCGACACAAAGGCACGGCGTGTCACGCGACGAGCGGTGCCTCTGTGTCGCGTCGCGTGTCGCGCCTGTTTGTAGGAGTCTTGGATTAGCCTTGCTAATCGCATTGTATCAGACAGGTTATAAACAACTAGCGACTTCGTCCGCGTGAAATTTCTTGTTCCCCGACCCATAGCCCGCCCACGATATTATTTTATTTTCACTTAGTGTCTTTTCTGACTTTTTTCTTCTAACTCGGCTCCTAAGTATCTCAGTGTGATGATAAATAGCCTATAACCTTCTTCAAGGATTAGCTATCAAATGCAAAAAGATTTTTTTCAAATCGGACTGGCAGTTCCAGAGATTATCCCCTACATACAAATTTACAAACAAATGTTACCTCTTTATAATACTGTACACCGGAGGCAAACAATCATACGTCACATTAAGCAAATTATTCAGTGCACATATTTTAAGTCTCAATTTATAAATTATTCACGTATGTCACTTGACTACACAATTGTGTGAAATTTGAAGTAGGAAAAATTTAAATATTTTCAGTAAAAGAGGTGAAAGACACAATTATAGTACTAGAAATAGGGACCAATTAGTTCAACCAGGTTTACAGACAGGTTGGCAGACTGGCTAAAGTAGACTCATCCTTCATGTGGTACTGTTTAAAATGTTACAATAAAATACCTCCCCACATACTCCAATTTAACGAATCTAAATTTAAATCTTATAATACGAGTAGGTTGGGGAAAAAGTTTCTTCGCATTTTTTAAGAAAATTCAATACATTTTTTAATATAGTTTATTTACATTTAACTATAGTATGTAGGTACCATTTTGTTCGATCACTTTTTGACATCTTGTAGATAGGGATATGATACCATTGCTATATAAATTTTGGGACTTGTGATCAAAATACCGCGACAAGTGGTTTTGGCAGTCCTCTCGTGATGTTAACCTGACACTGCCTAAAGAATTCTGAAGAGACCAAAACAGGTGGAAATCTGAAAGTGCAAGGTAAAGACTATACGGCGGATGCATTAACACCTCCCAGCCAAACTCTCTTAATTTTTGCTGAGTGGCTAAAGATGTGTGAGGTCTAGCGTTATCATGATGAAAAACCACACCCCTTCTGTTGATTAATTCCGGCCGCCTTATCTCAACTTCTTGCTTTAATCTCATCAGTTGTTCGCAGTAGAGTTCAGAATCGATGGTCCTGCCTGGTGGTAACAGCTCATAATGAATAATGCCATTCCAATCCCACCACACACACAGCATCACTTTGTTGCGAGTAAACCCGGGTTTCGCCACAGTCTGTGAAGCCTGACCGGCCTTTGACCACGACCTTTTTCGCACGTTCTTGTCGTACGTGATCCACTTTTCATCACCAGTTATCAGCTTCTTCAAAAATGGTTTGGTTTCATTACGTTGTAATAAAGAATCACAAATGAGTACACGGTTCATTAGGTTTCTTTCAGTGAGCTCGTGAGGTACCCAAATATCGAGCTTTTTTGTGTACCCAGTTTTTTTCAAATGTGCCAAAACTGTTTTGTGGTCAATTTCCAGTTCTTCAGCTACGTCGTAACTACTGATATATCTTGCTCCACTTTTTCAAAAATGGCATCCATTTTATCCGTAATAGGGCGACCAGGGCGACGTGCATCTTTGACATCAAAATTTCCGGATTGAAAACGCTTAAACCAAATTTGTAATACTCCCACAGACACTGCACTAGGTCCATAAACATCGCAAATTTTTTTCGCGGCGTGCGTTGCATTTTTACCTTTTTAGTAGTAAAATTTTAAAATGTATCGAATTTCTTCATTAGATTCACTCATCTTGACAGTACGAAAAACAAATGAAAATCACACATTTTCCTAATTTGAATTTGGAATTATGTTCTTTAAAATTTAAACTTTCAATGATACCAAAACCAGCCAGATACAAATAGTATAGCCAAAGAGATTTTATTACAAGTTCATACATACTATAATGCGAAAAGACTTTTTCCCCAACCTAATATAAAACGCACACTATGCAGCCAAGCATATTATAAGTTGGGAGATTACATCGCTGACAAAAATGCTTAGCTTAATGCTGGTCCTGCTCCATAAGGGCGCATAAACTAATTGATTAGCATTTGAAAATATTATTGGAGCTGCTGAAGATTGTAAGACTATCTTTGCATTGTATAAACTCAATCTCCTTGAATTATATAATTACAAAGCACAGGTGTGAGATACTATGTACTATAGAGCTACCATTTACCGGGAAATATGTCTTTTATTGACTTGAATGTGCTCTGGCGGCTGAGAGTATGTCATGCTCACTCAAATGTCTCGCTGGTGGTGGCGTGTGTGTTGGATCATTAAGTTCCCTTCAAAATGGTTGAGCTAAATGGTGCTAATCCATGCGTCATGTTCGTGAACGGGCGCCGTCAATTGGGACTGGTTATCTCTTAGCTGCCACGGCTTATTTTAATTTACTTTAATTTTTGAATTGTTTTTATTACGAACGCTTCTAACGTGCACGTCTTTCTACATTGTTCTCACATGTATAACTTCAACATGAATGATGTAACTCATTTCTTGTAACAATATTTTGTTTTAAAAGAGTGTCCGTGGAGTTTCTTGTCCGTTCTTCTCCATAGGAACCTACTACGCTTTGGAATGGGCAACTAGCTTCATCTTTCTGACTGACCGACCCCTTGACAATTCAAAAGTGCATGTAATTGGTTTATTTGAAATAAATGCTTTGAGTTTGAGTTTGAGTAAAATTTTATTTGTTGATGTTTTTTATCCACTAAGTAGATCTTTAAATGTTTGTTTCAATTACATTACAAAGTAAATGTAGAAAAAAAATGGACTTATGATAATATACCTCCGGTATACCTCCATATAATATAATATTATATTATACTAGCTTTACCCGGACCGGCTTCGCACGGGTAGTATAGTAGTATCTACCCTCTACCCTACTTACCCTACCCAGCTACCTTACCGTACCTTCCTAAATAAAAAAAATAAAAAAACCCTGCCCTACCTACCTACCTATCTACCCTTCCTACTTACTCTATCTACCCTACCATTCCTATCTACCTACCGACTTAGCCTACCCTACTCTAGCCTACCCTACCCTACTTACCTACCGAAAACCTTCCCTGAATCTGAACTTTCCTCCTCATTATTAAAGTACTAATATCGCTATTAAAAAATAGAAGTTGGTGGTAGAAGGGTGAAAATTTAGGGTTGTATGTATTTTTTAATGCCAAATCATAAAAAAAATCGTCCAAAAAATTAAAATAAATTAAATGTTTGGGATGGACCACCCTTATCACTTAGGGGTATGAAAAATAGTTTACATCCTATTCTCAGACCTTCGACCTTCGGAGTTTCGGAGGAGTTTTGTTACAAACACTGTGACACGAGAATTTAATATATTAGATATAGTATAGATGAGTAGTATTAGATATAGTATAGATGAGTAGGTATTCAAAATGTAGAAAACATTCTTACACTACTTCTTTCTTTATCCTTTTTCTTACGTATTCATTGTATAGTAGAAATTGCAGCATTTTCAGACTCGGAAGCCAGCGATTCTAATATTTGTTGTTACAAAGCCGTGTTGTGTCACTGCAGTTAGGTGAACGGCTGGGTAATTTTCAATGGCCGCTGAATAAGAGCTATTCTGAATTGCGTTCGTATTCTCGTAATGCCTGTTACGTAGCATCTGACTCGGAGGCAACTAGCATAAACTTTAAGTAAGAGAAAATTTGCTTCGAAATATTCCCAGAGACGAAAAGACGGTCTAGGACGGAGCGGCTTTATATACTTGTAAAATTTCTTTTAAAAATAACACATTCGACGAAGTTCGTTCAGAAGTTAATAAAAATTAGTTGAAAACTCACGGAGGAGCAGCGTCTATCGAGACAGACGTGTTTGCTGCCGCGCCCGCGTCGTGAGAAGCCCCCTCCCCCTCGCCTTCCGTCTCATGACTACCTTCATGCTTTTACTGCACCGTAAAGTTGATATTATTAGGCAGGTACTCGTTCATTACCGCAGCTTTTGTTCTACCACAGATTAATACAGATGGGAAACTCCGTAGTTTAGGTACGAAGCTACAAGTACGCGGTGGACCCATCTAACTGGGCAAATTAAATAGGACTGCCGCGCGCCGCCGGTATAAGAGTTACGCGATAGAAAGAGAGGTAACTTGTAGGTGAATATAACTGTAGATAATAAGCGTTTCGTATCGAATCTCTTTCTACAATCGTTGACGCCTCGTCCGCGTCGTAAGCGAATAAGTTGGTAGACAAGTCGATCGCTCAATCTACAACGTATTTAGATCAATGTTGTGGAAAGGTTCAGATTTCATTCAACATTTTGAACGTTCTGATAAGTTGTACAACTTGTCTACGAATTTTCTATTCGTTTGTTCTGACCACGTGACTTTAAGTTGAGATGATGTCATTCCTATACATTTGATTCGTTTTCTATTAGCGTTGTCGATTGTAGATTGTCAACTTGGCTACGGCAACTGAATAGCATTTTATTGTGTCGTAGCAAGAGTCGCTTTTTATTTAAATGATTTTGCGGAGTGTCCCATCTGTATTAATCTGTGACTTTGCTTACATAATTTGACTGCACCATAAAGTTGATATAATTAGGTAGGTATTCGTTTATACAGCTTTTGTTCAGCTAATTGTATAATGAAAAATACGCAAATATGCGTGTACTTTACAATATTGAACTGTACCAATACAATAATTGATATTAAATTTTGAACAATACATACTTAAATTACAATATCAATTATTATTGTTATGTGAATTACGGGATATCCGAATTGTTTCGAAGCGGATGTTAATTTCACGACCAACAGCGGATTTGGAAAATGAATAGGTGTTGAAAAATTTCTTTTCTTTTCGCTATGATTCTGACATTTGTTGTTTATTAAATCAATGGTGTTGGAATTCGGAATCAAAAGTAATCTGCTTGTGCGGAAGCGCGGAAGGAGATGGATGACAGGGAAAATACGCGAGAAAATTCAAAAGGAAAGCAAGGTGAAGCGCGCGCGGAAAATTGGCTTCATTAGATAGAGGGACCGAGGGCGCGTCTTGCAGGACACACGGTCGCGCCGGACGGATAGCGTGATGCAATTTAATGCCTTACATCAATGACACTGCACAGTTTCTTTAGAAAAATATTCATTGTTATTGTTAAGGTTGTATTTTCTATCTCAGTAGCAGCCCGGAGTCTGAATTCGTGCCCAGTTAATGGCAATAGGGCGCCCCCATTCCATGAGACTTAAACAGCGTCCGAAATGAGGGTGCACTATCAGGTACACTTCTGCCTAACCCTTCGGGGAATACAGGCGTGATGTTAAATTATGTAAAGTTTTATATCTTATAATTAATTTTTGGGGAAAAAATAACTGATGAATATCTGAACATGTTGTATTCAGATATTCATCATGTTCAGATATTAATCAGATATCTTTTAAATGAATCCATCAACTTGAAATCACTTGAAATGAATTTATAGTGTGTGGAATCATACATTGCAATGAAAAAGAATTCGTTTTCCAAAAAAAAAATCTAATTAGGTTTCAGAAAACATATTTGTGACAAGAACATAAATGTAGGTATGCAACGGTTTTCTAAGTAACGAAAATAATATGTTAAATGTGGTCTAAAGTTTTTACAACCACACCAGCTATGCAAGTTGGCAGCACTATAATTCCAAGAATCCCTCGCTCTGTACACCAGAACATCCAACCATTCAAATTTCATATATCAAATACTGATCCACACATTCTCTTGAAATTTTTCATGTTTTCAGCTCAAGACAAATTTTCTTGAACATTGTCGAGCAACGTGCAATATACGAGACTGCTATGACATGTATTACGAAATTTTATGAAAAAGTCCTAAGATTTATGGTTGTTTCATAGCAAAAAATACGCGTTTTTCAGGTATACGGCGGAGGCGCTGAACCGGAAAAATCGTGAATTAGGTACGTTGTTACACATAAACAATGAACTAGCATCTCATCTAATCTTATTTGAGGTTATTATGTTCTGCCGAGTGGAGGTCTCCCCGAGGTCTACCCACGCCTCTCGGTAAAAATATTAGCTTTAACAATTTTATCGTTTTTGTATTACATCACACCAGTGTTTGTCTGAGGGGCTTGCAAAATTGACGAGGAAGTGTGCACCCGCAGTGTTCCAATTATGATCATGCCTAATGCCTTAAATGGAAGGGATATTTTATTATAAATTTTGCACATCTCATTTTTTTAACCACCCGGAAGTAGGGGCCCCGCGAAGCGGGTGCCCGTTGACTACTCCTTATTATTGCTTGATATTTAGGTCTTTCGATGTCACTTTTGTAGATAATTAAAAAGCTTTAATTTAAGATGAATGATGATGACGAAAGATGAATGGTCATTTTAATCTGATGTACAATAAAGTATATATGTACATATAAATAAATAAATAATTAGCAGTGCGCCACGAATAAATAAATTGTTGCTTATTTAGTCATATTTTGAGTTGAGTAGGTATTTTGCTGTGCAATCAGTAATTTTGATTGTAATTCGAATTATTTTTGGATACAAAGCGTATTTTTTTAAATTAGTGTTTAAATACTACCCAATTAAGTATATTTGTATAATATCTATCGAAACGAAAGCCGCCGTATTCATGTTCAGTAAATTAAATAATAATTTAATTTAGAGGAAATCCTTTATAAACTATTATACTTCCTTGTTAACAGTCCTTCAAAATGAGTCCCATTAGTCCTGAAAGAGGGCTACGGGGGCTACTATTAGGGTAATAAAATTATGTAGCGTCATAATGATAGCGCTACGAGTTTTCGTAGACTTCGTAGCCGTAGGACCTCTACGGTCGCTACGAGTTTTTGGAGACTTTCTAGCCGCAGGACTTACGGCCGTACGGTCTTTGAGGCTATGAAGAGAAGTCATGATCGTCGTTGATTTAGAATATTACTTAATCATAATAATTTAAAAAAAAAATTAGCTTGGTAAATTACTTATGTACATTTAATACAATTTAAAAAACAGAACACCGACTGGGAAAAGCCTAATCAATGTATTAATTGCCCAACAATAACACTCAAAGGCCCGTTATATTAATTCCCGTTTTGGATTGCTTGGGGATCATAAACCTCAAACATTGTATTATTTCCTTGTATAGTATTTATTTGGAATTACAATTGTATTAATACTGCATATTTTTAGAGTAAATAATTATTACCTATACGTTATTGGTTTTTGTTTTCACTAAACAATACTCATTAAATACATCCCATATATTCACAAACAACGCGATCAAACATTTAAGAACGAGAGAACTTTGTAATGAATCGACATCGCCATATACATATTTCAATACTTCGCAGAATTCGTCGGCTTTTCCTTATACCTACATGTGTGAATTTTGTGCTAATAATTATTATTTTATGAACAACAAAGTTTTGTGGAGCTTGTTAACTCGGGAAAGATGAGTGTTTAAGTTTGCTCCGAAATAGATGTTTTATGATATGTAGTGAGAACAGTAAACAACGAAGTTTTGGTATCGCGACCGCATAGCGTTGGGTTGGCGAGGCTTGTTTATGTGGCAATTGGCGTCGCAATGAACCGGCATTCTAGCTGGGAGCAAGTTCTCAGCAAAGGCGCTCCGAGTTGAGTAACAAATTGAAGTATGGCGCTGGCAACTCGCAAATAATCATACACAAGGTGGGTAAGTTCGGCTCCAGCTGGAAGTTCATCCAACTTGAGACTGATAATAATTCACTCTGGAATTTGTGCTCAGCAGAAGGAAAATAACCATATGCCATTTGCCGATACCGAAATATCGATCCACTAAATTTGAGGGTAGGCTACGTTTCTGATATTTGATACAAGTTAATAAGTACCCTAAAATAGGTTCTCATCATCATCATCATTTCGGCTGAAAGACGTCATTGGGGGGTATGCCATAATCACCACGCTTGGCAGGTAGTTTTGCGATCGCAGTATGGTGTTAAAAATGCATAGAGAACGCTGCTGCCCATTCTTTAGTAAGTCCCTTAGTCGCCTTTTATGAGAGGAAATGGGGTGGTGCTATATTTTACGTCCGGAACCACACGGAACAAAAAATAGGCAAATATAGTCAAATAGGTTCTATCTAAATTATACTTGGTTTTAGTAGGTAATTCCCATTTCAACGAAATGCTTCAATTTTCATTTCTGGCAACGATTTTATTAAGGCTGCACCGTTTCGAGGAAATGAAGTAGTAGCCTTCGTCCAATTTGCTTGAAAACATTTGGTACACAATGTTTAGTCTTGCAAATCACAGAAGCCATTGATTTTTTGATTTTGATTGATGTAAAATTAATATAAAGTGATGCTAATTGAAGGCTTAAGTTTGTTCTGAATAACCTACCTACAAGGCAACTTTAAGAGCGAAGATAGTAGTCGTAAATATTTATTTATTCAAACAGTTAGTCGATAATCTGGATTTCTTCTCATTCCGAAATAATCTTATACAGGGTGTTTGGCAGAACGTTGAACATACGAAAATGGTGGATAGGTGGGGTCATCTGCTACTTACTCAGCCCTAATTTATTTGGCCCTGGCCCCCTGAATATAAAAAAAAAATTTGTTTGCTTTCTTTTAGTTTCACCACTTTCTTAACTTTAAAGTGTATTTTTTTATTAAAAATGGGTAAAACAGGCAATATTTTAGTTTATTTTTTTATCTTTAATATTGGCAGATTCTTATAAAATTATTGCTTTATTCAGATGTTAGCTAGAAAAAAGTTATGACTCCTCAAACTTACAGAAAGATGTAATAAATAAAAATATTGCCTGTTTTACCCATTTTTAATACAAATTACACTTTAAAGTTAAGAAAGTGGTGAAACTAGAAGAAAGCAAAAAATTTTTTTTTTTAATATCCAGGGGGCCAGGGCCAAATAAATTAGGCCTGAGTAAGTAGCAGATGACCCCACCTATCCACCATTTTCGTATGTTCAACGTTCTGCCAAACACCCTGTATATAAAATTCTCGTGTCACAATGTTAGTTACCATACTCCTCCGAAACGGCTTGACCGATTTTTATGAAATTTTATATGCATATTCAGTAGGTCTGAGAATCGGCTACTATCTATTTTTTTTTTAAGTTTTAGGTTGTAGGGTAGGTAGGGTAGGGTAGGGTAGGGTAGGGTAGGTAGGTAGGGTAGTGTAGGGTAGGGTAGGGTAGGTAGGTAGGTAGGGTAGGGTAGGGTAGGGTAGGTAGGGGTAGCTAGTAGATAATATATCCTACTTATCAAATCGACAATAATATGATTACCAATATGTAGCTACAATATACAATCCGTGCCAAATAAATGGTAAATTATATTTTGTATATGCCGTGAATGACATACAAACAAAATGATGAAGATTGAAGACGCGGCGATTGCCTAAATAACTAACACTTTGTTAAGAACCTTATTCCGTGCGCTCGAGCGCTCGCCGGCTTTATTCCTCCAATGACACAGTATCATACCTAATATTTCAGACCCGCGAATTCCTTGCTGAGGTAAATGGGTAATTGTGGTGCTCACGCTGGTGATAGATCGCTGGTCTGGCGCCTACCAGCGCCGCAATCATTTGTTTCACCCAATTGACTGCTACAACTTGCCTCCTATACACATTCCCCATTTGTTACTTTAAAGCTAGTACTACCTCACGTGGGCACACAATGACGCAGCTAACGTGCGATGAGTTAACACACCTGCTCAAACTATCAAACTGCACTAGTTTCAGTGAAACTTCACTTGATTTTCATTTTTTTTTAATAATAATAATATATTTATTCATCAAGTAACATAATTCAATTGTATTAGTAACAATATTTCTTACCCCTATGTTAGCATTCCTATTCTAATAACTTAATCTAAAACCATGAATACATGGGAACCACTGCCACATGCCTAACACCGAGGTAGATAGCTTGCAGCATCGACTCACATATCGTCGTTGCGACTTTAAGACCTTTTTCACATTTTGAAGCTCTATCGAATGAAAAAACTCTCATGTGTATACGACGACTAGCTTCTGCCCGCGACTTCGTCCGCGTAAAATTCAGCCTCATCGCATCGCATTGCCCGCCCGCGCAATTACTTCGATTTCGCTTAGCGTTTTTTCCGACTTTTTGTCGTTTGCTCGGCTCCTTAAGGTCGTAGCGTGATGTTAAATAGCCTATAACCTTCCTAAAGAATTGTGCTATCCAACACTGAAATAATTGTTCAATTCGAACCAAAGTTCCTGAGATTAGCGCGTTCAACCAAAAAAAACTGTTTAGCTTTTTAAAATTATGATATTTCCTAAGATGTCATTGTTGATTGAAATCAAGTGATGTCAAGGATAATTTGTTTATATTTAAATACTTGTGATTAATAACATATTTATTTGGATAAGGATTAATATTATGTTGATAAAACTCCTTCGCAAATAATGCATTAATTTCGAAAAATTTGATTACCATAAAAAAGGTTGTAGTGAGTAAATCTTAAAAGATAGACATATGCTGTTGCAGACTTTTTTTTAGAACTTTTAAAAAGGAACAATTCTATCATACATGATATTTGCGTAACTTAAACCGTTTACGCAGCACACGCAACGGAAGCTCTCAAAAAGGAATAATTTTCCCCGTTTTTGAAACATTTTTCATTTATGCTCAGCTCCGTTTAGTTATAGCGTAATGTTATATAGCTTATAATATTCTTCAATAAATGGACTATCCAACCCAAAAATAATTTTTCAATTCCAACCAGGAGTTCCTGAGATTAGCGCGTTCAAACAAACAAACAAACTCTTCAGATTTATAATATTAGTATAGTATAGATTTAATCGTCATTTCTTCACCAATTTCGAGATCTATTAATGTGCTTCCTAATAAAATGTCGGTGCTTAAAATATCGATTTTCTCATAAAGTTGAATTTTACACATAAGAGATCTTAAAGTCGCAACGACGATATAAACAATCGAGTCTGCTCGCCACACAGCGTGCAGCGCAGCAAAAGCATGGTTCTAGTTTTTTTCAACATTCATAACTCACGTCTTAGATGCAGCCGTTTCAATAAGTAGGTCAGTTTGCAGTCGTCATACTCCACGATAGAACATAGATAGGTGATTTCTATATTAATAGTAGCAATCAAACACGCGCAGGGGCTCCGCCGATAATTGCAAGCTTGATAACTGTTGGAGAGGACAGTAATTGAAACACCGTTGTTGCCAAGGGCGGACATAGTACAATTTACAGATACATAATCTTGTTTGTTTTCCTTTTCCTCCGCTGTTTTGATTCGATGAACAATCAGTATTGAATTACTTATTGTGTTATTGCAATTGATTTCGAAATTCTAAAGATTAATTCATTTTATATTGTGTGAGTGAGGTTTACAAATATAGGAATGGGCAAATAACAATGAAAGATTCCGATTTTAGTGGAACGTTCGTATAGATTCAGCAAAATCCAATAATTCCCTTTTGAATATTCTACGACTCATCCGGTAAAAAGCTAATCCGCTGAATAATGGGGGTTATAGCTATCAACGTGGAGCAGGCATGGCGGGAAAATATGTCAATTGTTTGCCTCCGTATGACTTTATGGTAATAATAACTCTTAATCATAAATTTCTTTCAAGAGTGAACAGGCATCTTCTGGGCACGCTCGTTCAATCATAGACCTCATCCATCGCATTCTATGAGGCGAGACCGAGGTCATGAGCAAGCCCAATCGAAAATAAAAAATAAATAAAAAAACTCAGCTTTTTTATGTTTTAATTGTCTTTAGTAGTGTTTCCCGAGAAGGAAGAGGAAGAGCTTTGAGGAGTGGTGTTTTTCGGATGGCTTCTGTAACACAGGTCCCACCTAGTATGGGGGTCATTGATCAAATCTCTGTGCACTTGTAAGTTTCACGTTGTAAATGCCGCGCATACTAATTGTACTGTTAATTGTATTTAAATTAATCCGTTAATTAAGAGATCGTGATAGTATAAATTGTAAAAAGGTTTTCAGTATTGTTTCCAGAAAACTATTTAAACAAAATCCGGGTAATATTTCTGAATTCTTCATATATGGTTTTATGTAAACTATAGATTTTTTTTAACGCTTGTTTTGCCTGCAATTCTTATGTGAAACTGAAGTATGTCTGGGCGTGTATTTACCCCTGCCCTTAAAACAAGCTATTTCATAACTTAGTAAGGGTGCTGGTTGCAATACCTACCTGTTTTGTTAACTAGCATAAGTCAAATACACCTACATATGATATTATTTGATTTAAACATTGTTATTTTGATTAAATAAATTAATATATAAAAATAAAAAAATTGTTTCGTTGCTACTTTTATATGTTATAATATAATTGATAACAGGTACGGTGGGCTGCATCAATTGGGTACCCCATTTGTATTAAAATTTGCTTTCAAAGGGAGTACCCACATCGTGACGCTGACTGTACATAATTACATTAAAAAATGATAAGTGAAAAATTAAATCAACCTCAAACATCCACTAAATAGGACTCGCCCATCCAGGAGTGCTGTCCCAAATAAGACGCATTATTAATTTATTATACATAAAACAAAAGATATTTTAATAAAACACGTATAAGATCAATAATTAAATTATCTTC
Source organism: Dryobota labecula (assembly GCA_947523025.1). Lineage (NCBI taxonomy): Eukaryota > Metazoa > Arthropoda > Insecta > Lepidoptera > Noctuidae > Dryobota > Dryobota labecula. The sequence goes on along the minus strand of OX383293.1, from coordinate 15,127,668 downwards.
AAAAAGATGAAGGTTTCAGAAAAATACGCTTGATAGATTTTGCGTGATTCTCAGTATTTTATCCGCGTTGGACATAAATTTACAAATTCCCTATGTAGTATAAACATAATCTAAAATGTTCATATATTATATTAAGTTATTAACAAAATGCTCTTATTTAATATATATTTTTTCCAAATCATTAACACTAATCGTTTAGACGTGATCTTCTGTATAAAATTATTAAAAGTCGGTTATCGTCACCTTAAGTAGGTATCTACTTAAGTAGGTTAAGTAGGTATCTACTTAAGGTGACGATAACCGACTTTTGTATATTTTTGACGCATACTTCGTATTAGTACGCGTCAAAAATATACTCATATGTTTGCTGTCACGCAGTCGGGTAAGAACACCAGAACCTATAACTTATTGTTGTTTATTCATCTCCAAGGTGAAAAGTTTGTAAAGCGCACATTGATGTTCGTTCGGTAGCCGCGATAGTCTATAGACAATGTCTGTTTCACGTCAAGGACGCCGCCATCGTATACAAATACAGTATCGCAAAGTATCGTATACAGTCAGGGAAATTCATTGCTAAGCAAATTTGCACCCTACGTCAAATCGCCGTGTTATAACTATTTTATGCAACTGTCAAAGAATTTGCTTAAAAATTAAATTCCCTGAATTTACTTTACAATTCCATTCAACACAGATGCGTGGTTGTGTATTAGTTTCTATTTTAGAAGACCTTCTATAGAAATTTACGGATTCGGAGGTGTTGCAGCATGGATGGCTAAGCTAATTTGGGCTACCGGAAATTATTTTAGGAGATTTAATTTGCGAGTTCATAATTTTTATAAAAAAAACAGGAAGTACCTTTGATCCAAAGGAAGGGCAATCCTCAAAAGTGATAAATTAGGTAGGTAGTTATGATGACCCCAAAGAAATTGGATTAACGTCAATTTTTTTTTATGGGAATTTGTTTTTCTTGACGTTTTCCTTACTTAATTAAATCTGAAGATACTTCTTCATGAGTAAAGGATTTTGATTTCTTGTTGCTGTTAAAATAGCCTTATTGTTCCGTTTCAAACCTTCCAATAAAGTTGATGTGTTGCTTATTTGCTATATTGTGTACGTATGTGGGTATATGTAGCTATAACTGTATTTAATCTCACACACTAAAATTTAAACTCACACACTTATTATATGTTTTTTTTTTTTTTAGAAAATCATATACAATGTTTGTAAATATGTGAGCACCATGTACCTATCGCATTTATTAATTTTTCTGTCATTACTTCACTTTTCATTCTTTTTACCAATTGTGGTAAGTTATTTTTATTTTTATTCTAGGTACATCGTCTTCACCTATAATTATTAATTAATGTATACAAACTATTGTTAACATTTTAAAAGAGTAAGTATGGAGTTTCTTGCCCATTCTTCTCCATACATAACTACCTTTTGGAAGGCGCAACTAGAATCAATTAACTATTCATGTAATTTTTGACGTTCAAAAGTGCATCTTCGTGCCTATTTGAAATAAATGATTTGACTTTGACTTTAATAACAGCATCTTCAATATATTATATTACATCAGCCCAAATAAACAGAAACAAAATTGAATATTTTATTTGAACATCAAAGTTTATAGCAAGACTCTATAAAGAAAAACTCCAGTGATATGAAAGTTTGTTGTACCAAGAGTATGGTGTTTCGAAGTTAATGGTAGTTATTATAGCTTGATAAGTTAAATAAATATTATGCTCTAAGGTATATTTTTATAAAATCTCTATATTTTTTCCTTTAAAAACCGGAGTAAATTTATAATTAACTTAAAAACAATGAATGTACTACTAAGCGAATAGATTCCATGATAAGGGACCTACGTTTAAAAAAAATACTAATGAAGCATTATACCAGATATCTAGTCCCAGTAACCATAAGGTTATTGTTGTTAGTTATTCCATCAGGTTGTTCAGGTATCTTGGTATAAACCGAGATAACTAAACAACCTGTTTACTTTGCCAGGTCAGACAGTATTCGCTCCTGAAATCAGACACGCATGAAGCTTCACATTGCGCTTGCTAATGAGAAGACTAGTGCTTTGAAGTTTGCCGGCAAGCAGTTTGGAAGCGGAACGACGGAGAGGAAGAAATCTGTCCTAATGATAGAAACATTCAAACTTACGTGGTGTCTTCTGGCAATTTATGCTAGGAGGTAACTTTGATATGCAGTCATATTTACATACTGTTATGAATAATATATCTCCACAAATTAATACAATTGAAATGTCTGTTTGTAATGTCAAAATAACAGATTTTTATTAAATGCCTATGAAAGTAAATACGATACTTATAGCAAAACATTGCACAACTGTCGGTCGGTCTGTCCTTCTTCCTGTTTGCTCTGGCTAATCTCCAAAACGGCTGGACCGATTTTGACGAGACCTTCACTTGCAGATAGCTGATGCTATAAGGAGTAACTAAGGATACTTTTATTTTTTTAAACAGCCACGCGGGCGATGCCACGGGCTGCAGCTAGTTCGTTATGAAAGAACTACTGATATAAATCACTTTTAGCATATTAAATTCGCCTATGCTATTGAGCTTTAATCTGCAAACAGTATGACAATATTGTACTTTATTTAAAACTGCAATCAATAATCGGGAAAATAATAAAGAGTGACGTCAGAATCCGTAAGTTTCATAAACGGCTGAAGTCACCTGTTTTTATTACAATGGCTTGCGAGCCGGTTGCAACTTGAAATACGGGTATATTGATTTCTAAAACTTTCCACAAAGATAATCGTCAAATGAATAATAGCAAACTTTTTGAGATGTCACAACAAAAAATTAAGCGACAGTATTAGAAACACTTCAAATGATTAAATTGCCCAATCGCTACGTAACTTAGTTTATCGAATTCTATTAAAGCACAAAGTTTTTCAGTTTAACTCGCACTGTTATCCCTTATAATTATATTAACTAAAACAACTAGCAACTAAAATTCTGTGGAGCCAACTTAACAGTTATGTTGTTAATTACTTAACGAGCAACTTCCTACTCACCGTCCGACGATGTAACTGAACCGCTAATTATGAGCACCAGCAGCACAGCTGTGACTGCTGAACCCGACGCCAATCTGCGTCCGCTCATCATGTTGATTAGTTTACCCCAACGACATGTTAATCGAAACAACTTTTTGAAGAATTGCAAATATGTCAACAAAAGTGTTGCGATGAATGTGAGTGGGGTAACGAGGTTCCCTCATTCATTCGCCATCGGAATCGGCTCCATTAAATATTCATCGGCAGGTGAATCGAGTGGGGTTCGTGTGACCGGCGAGCGGCGAGCGGCGAGCGGTGACGGCGACGAGGTCGGCGGCGCGCTGCGATCTCGCGGCGCTCTGGCTGCGTACTGGCCGCGGTACGCTAGCCGCGCCGCTTTGTCTACGACTGTTGTACGCTCCCGGCGCTTGCGTAGCCCCGCCTCGCTCTCGGATGAAAGGACGGAACATTACCAGTATTTGTAACAGTTTGCGTCAAATTGATATAAATGGAGACGGTTTTAATAAAGTGTAATTGACTTTTGCCGACTTTGCGTCGCATTAATTTCGACCACGCTAAGACGCCTCGGGCAGGTGCGGCGTTAAATACCACCAAGCCAACTTCGCTTTCTGCCATGAATAATTTCAAATTTAAATGAATGTTAATTATGATGAGTTTTTAAGTTCACTTTGATATTTAAGGTATAAAAATGATTCCCATTTTATTAATTTTTTAAATCTTATTTCTACGAAAGGTAACGCACAACTGATCTCATTTTGTAATTCCGTGTTAAATACAGAAATCCTATTTATTTAATCACTTTATTAAATATTTTTGAAATCAGCGATTTGTAGTAATTCAAACGAGTATGGAAATTCTTTTAAGCTCATGCGTAATTTATGCGATTACATGATAATTTACGTACGTAACGTCAATGAGGTTACAAGCCGCCTTAATAATTAATGAGTGCGAGCTCGCAACAAGGATTACATACAAAATGCTTCACTGAAGGGGTTCTAAGAATTCCAAGACTCTTCGCGATGATTACCTACTTATCTTTATGTATCTAAAAAATAATAGAAACGTAGACAAACATGGAGCATCTTTAATTAACACTTGCAATTCAGATTAACAACATTCACGTTAATATTATCAGAATGTTTCAGCCGGATGAATCCAATAAGCATGAATAATTAATTGTAGTATGTTAATATGTCAATACGGTCTCTATCTAATACGATCCATGATACGTGCTATTAAATAAGGTTTAGCATTAGTGTTTAGGTTAGATTTGTGTGCTGTAATGGTAAAGGAGCTCAAAGATATTCATTTGCGTACTAAATGTTTTCTCATTCTCTTCGAAAGAAAGAAAATACGTTTATTTGCGGTAAAAATGACACAAAGACACAAACACAAAAAGAACAAGTTGGAGTAAAATATGCGTCACATCGACGCAAAACGCCCATCGCTCAGCATAATGCTGCGGACCCTATGCGAGACACAGCCCCAGCGCTGGTTTTCAGCGACAGCCGGCGTTGATGTGATGACGTCAACCTGTGCAGCATTTAATGAGATATTGATATTCCATTGATATTCTTCTGACTGTTGGACTCTAACCCCGGCAGTTAGCCTCTGTCTCCAGCTCAGGACAGTACTTCCCCCTCTATTCACTGCCAGTGAAAGAACTCCTAAGCCTACGAACCTACACCTTGAGTCTGTGAACCTTAAAATAAAAGTGATATATAAGTGGCTCTTGGAATATCGGAGACGCTACATTCGAAGTTGTGGACGAGTATGTTTACCTAGGACAAACTGTCCAGTTAGGTAGGTCCACCTTTGAGAAAGAGGTCAATCGTCGAATCCGACTCGGCTGGGCAGCGTTCGGGAAGCTACGCAATATCTTCTCGTCCCACATACCGCAGTGTCTCAAGATGAAAGTCTTTGACCAGTGCGTGTTGCCAGTGATGAAATATGGCACTGAAACGTGGTCGCTCGTAATGGGCCTTATTAGAAGGCTAAAAGTCATCCAAACGGCAATGGAGAGGGCTATGCTTGGAGTTTCCCTACGTGATCGAATCAGAAATGAAGAGATCCGCAGGAGAACCAAGGTAACCGACATAGCTCGAAGAATTGCCAAACTTAAGTGGCAATGGGCAGGGCACATTGCGCACAGAATTAATGGCCGTTGGGACCGAAAGGTTCTGGAGTGGCAACCGCGTACCGGAAGACGTAGCGTTGGAAGGCCTCCCACAAGGTAGACCGATGACCTTATGAAAGCCGCAGGAATCCACTGGATGCGGGAAGCACAGAACCGGTCGAAGTGGCGGTGCTTGGGAGAGGCTTATGTCCAGCATTGGACGTCTTTCGGCTGATATGATGATCCCACTCTTCATGTATACTACCTAATCCACTACGTCACAGTGGTTCCTGAATGGTTTGTGTAATTGTTTACATAAATACAATACGTAACCTAGTACCTCTCTCTTGGTATGTAAAGATGTTACCCATCCACGGACTAACCGCGGCAAGGGTAGCTTAACCTGATGTATCGACCCGCGCGGCTGTTATTACTTAACCACGAGCCCCTCTGTTACAACAAGTGTCCGGCTTCTACTTAAAATTATTTTCAACATTACTTGTAAAGGGTCCTTACGTACGAGTATATTTTAAAAGGTTTAACTTGTTTCAACTTTGTACCTACTTAATTATGATTACAGGGCCAGGCGAGATAAATTAAAACTGTGGGTGCTACCGCAGCGAGGCATGACCACGGCTACCTAACTTGTAATAAAATAAAATTATTTTACTACTTTCGTGAATGAGAATTCCGTATAGTTTAGTTAGGATCATTTATATTTTGCTAAAATTCAATCAGATTTATCAGAATTATTGTAAATTAATTTACTTAATGTTTAATTCCCATATTATAACTACATAACATAACACACTGAAAAAAATGCACTCCAATCAAGTGACTTTTTAGCTTGATTGACGATATCTTGTTTAGATTAATCAAAATCTTAGTTAAGTTGATCATCACGACATGATTGCAGCAATACTACATAGTTTAAATAATTGAATGCATTGTAGAAGAATTAAAAAAGAAACAAGTAAAAAAATTTATTACTGTAACAAAGTAAGTTGTGTCAATCAAGCATTTTGATTACTTGATTACAAGATCATTGAAACTTTAATCTAATAATCTTGGTTGGAGTAACTGTGTTTTGACTTGATTGCTGCAAATAGGTTTTGTGATAACTCCAATCAAGATCCCGTTTCAAATCTCAATCAGATAAAAGTAGTAGCTGTGAACATTGTGCTTGATAGGCTCAGATGCAAACAAGTTACTTAGTCAATCTAAACAACATCTTGATTGTGGTAACTACTTTTTTATTTCAGTGCAAATACGAAAGTTACACGAAAACTAAAAGTTAAAGGTTTGAATAGTATAAAGACAGCTGAAATATAGGCAACTATATTACAGCTTTCCCTCACTTTTGACCAAATTAATAATTCTCTTTCACGATACCTACGATACCAAAATCTGAAGATCGTAGTCGTTAAACTTTAATAAAAGTAAAATATTTTCTGATAATTAATATATTCTCATCTAGATCTAGATTTGTGTTTTTGTTTAAGTTCTATTGCGGAAAATTGAATCAACCTCACCTATCGGCAAAAAAGCTATAGGTATATTGAAACATATTTGTTTCTCACGAATCACTGACATATTGCGTTAATAACCTGTCGGTATGGATATTTCAAATAGGTATTACTACTTATTCGAGGAAAATAAATAGAGCTAGGAGTGATAAGCGTGAGCAGAAGGCGGGTTGTATGGGGGATCCGTGGCGTCTAAGCTCACAAACCCTTTTTTCCATCTTTGCAAATCGTCGGGGATTAAGCCAGAAGAGCTCACACCTTTACACAAATATTTTTTGTGGTTTAACCGCCGGTAAAACGGCGTAATACAAAATGTTTCCTACCGATCAATAACTGTTTTGAAAGATAACGATTCGTCAAAACTCTTATCGATACTTTGATAAGGAATGAGCCCAAAGAAAAAGGATTTGGGTGTCAATGAAATTTTCATGTTACTGAAAATGAAATAATTATTAATGCGGTTTTAGCTTTTTGTATTCGTTCTAAGTAAGACGTTTATTTTTATTCTTTTTCTAAATTACTTTGATAATATTTAACATATTTACAGATAGGTTGGCAGCTGTCTTTCTGTGTTATTTTTGTTGTAGTTCTATGACAAATAAAGATTTTCCTAATGTAAGCCTGCGTGGTATCCTGAATACGTAATCAGTACACTTAAGTAATTGTGACTGTAGCGTAAAAAGATCATTTCCAGCGCAGTTATCTGTTGTTGCGTTGTTTTTGGTATTAAACGGCGCTATTCTTTGATGTCGAATAAAAATTATTGCATTGTAAACATTTTGCGAAAATCTTTTTACACGCGGTGGGGAGAACGTAAAAGTTTGTTCGTTTCAAATTCAATATATTATGGCGAGCGTGCTCTCGCTCAGCCGACACCGAAACTCACTCGAGCGTTGCTCACACAAAATTTATTGTTTTTCTAAGAAAATTTTCTTCGCACGACCCTACATCCTTGTGGAGCCTCAGGGGAAGAGTTACAAAAACTTAATGACGGCCGCGGTTACATTCTTTAACCTATTGTTTTAGTTTAGCTAGTACTTGACTTTGTGCGTTGTTTTCAACTGTCAACGAGTTAGTTAAAGATATTAATTAGATAAAGGTTAATTATTACGTGTCTTAAATACCCAGATATCTATACAATATGGTTAGAATTCAACTACGTACAATCAACAGTTAATACTCTTTTACACATATGTATGATATAAGCCACAGGTAAATACGAGAGCTGAATTTCGCCTCTTGAACGTTGGAGAAAATTACGTTTAATGGCATACATATTTGATATTATTTAATATCAGATAATTTCGCTGTAAACACGCTACGTGTAACTAACAAACTCTTTGTAAGTGCTTTTATTGGCACAATGATCATAGGGCCAATATTTGAGCAATATTTACATAAACCCGCCTACGTGAACCGACCAAACAGGTACACGTAGTGTGTTAAATAAATATGATATGCAAACAAAAAAGGGACTGACGCCAAAGGCAGTTTCTAGATAAAGTCTTTTATCGGACACATAATAACGTACTGAAAAATCGTTAGCCCGTGCTCACGTCGTGGGGAAACGTGCGAGCAGGGCACTCCCGAGACTGATCCCTTCTGCTTAGATTAAATTTGTTCCTATAAAAATGTGTCCTCTAGTCGATAACGTCGAAAATGTGCAGATGTCGCCGGCCAGTATGAAGCCTACGATAGGGTTCAGCGACGTGCCGCGCGTACTGACGGAGCCGGCCCGGCCCGTACGCCCGGTGCCCGCCCGCTCGCTATCCGAATTGCACCGCATTCGCCTCGATGGGGAAACAAAACGCTTGATTGCTTTGATTTGCTGTTTCGGATCTCAAGTGTACCGTTTGAACACTTTCATTTTGTGTACAAACATTTATTTTCTAGTTCGCTTTAATGTATTTAACCTGGACGAATTTAAAGCATGATTTATCTCTTTTGAATATCTATTCAAATATACGGAGTTAAAGCGAGCATTGCTTGATGGTATAAAATATTGATGGCACATAAAAGTTTAAACGTTCATAATACAGAACCTTCTAGTTAGATGCGAGCACAATGATAAAGTGTAGAATTAATCGTACAAGAATAGAGATTTATCGCTTAGCGAGAGTGGTCTGAAAACTTTTTATTTTGTGATCACGAACTGAAACTTGTACATTTAGGTTCGAAAAAATGTGAATCATTCCAAGTTAGATAATCAATATTTAAAGAAAGGAAAGTTGAAAAGAAACTCGATCATTTTCAAGAACAAAATTTCTATCTTCTTTTTCTTTAATCGAATTCATTTGCGACAAGTATTCACCATTAAAATTAAATTAAAAATAGAGAAGTGTTTTAATGATGTTTTTTTTCGATACGATCTTTATCTGAATTGTCTAGAACTAACTCCAGTTAAACCTTTTATAACCTAGGCTTCGTATGTATTGCTTGCATGAAGACGGCCATGTTTTCTCATATCGATATACAGTAGGTATGTAGCATATATGTAGTAGTTCATTAAGCTTTTAAACAACCTCTTCGATTTGAGACTTACATACATACATACATAATCTCACGCCTTTTCCCCATGGAGGTATGCAGAAACTATAGAGCGCCACTTGCTACGCTCCTTACATACTCCTTTTGCTTCGTTTACATTCATACATCTGGTCATACATGCACGCCGGTTGCGAGTGCTACGCACCTGACCTTTCTGAAGAACATCACCAATTAGGTCACTATATGTTCTCCTAGGGCGGCCCCTGCCGGCGATTCCACTCACATCTGCCTTGTATACCTTTTGTAAGTCGCATTTCATTCATCCTCTCGACATGACCATACCATCTAAGCATACTCTTTTCAATTTTTGACACAACATCTTCTTCTTAACCACACCTTTGCCTTTTCACATCATTTTTCAACCTATCATTCACAGTCACGCCACACATGCTTCGCAAGGAACGCATTTCCACAGCATTTATTCTAATTTCATGCTTCTTTGTGCCACACCCAATATTCACTTCCATACATAAGCGTCAGCACACCATTGTGAACAGCCAGTCGAGCCTTTTTGAGCATCGACTGGTTGGTCACAATCGCATGTATAGCGCCATTCACTTTATTCCCCACATTTACTCTCCTTTCCACGTCTTCATCAATCTTTCCATCCTTTGTAAACTGACTCTCCAAATATACAAACTCACTTACTTGCTTCACACTCTTATCATTTATTTTCACATCACACACCGATACATCCCCTTCTCTTTCAAAGACCATGACCTTCGTCTTATTCACATTTATATTCATGCCTTCTGATCTTACATGCTTCATCCATCACGGTCACCATGTCTTGCAACTGTTCTGCTGACGATGCAAGTAGAATTTGATCATCTGCGTAGAGAAGGCATTTGACAGTTAACTCATTCATCCTCAATCCACACTGACCCTGATTAGAGACTTGCAATGAGCAAGCGTAATTTGTTGTAACATCAATTAACACACAAGTAGACTTAAGAATACGAATAGTTCATTTCTGAAACATAGGTACATAGATCATACATACAAAGATCTAAAAAATTTGGTAGTGCGCTATTATTTGCCTAGATATATTGACATACAAATGATTAATATGATTAAAAACGATTAAATGAGTTCTATTAAATTACAATTATAAATTTATTACAATAAATATAATTATTTAAGTACCTAATTATATTAACGCATGCATGCAAATTAAATCAATTTTAATTTCAATTGATGTCAAAATTAAAGTCAATTCAATTCAAAAGATTATTATCAATTTAAAGTATTAAAAATTTATGTCAGCATTATAATATAACTAGCTTTTGCCCGCGGCTCCGCCCGCGTGGATGTCGGTTATCGCGTAAAAAAGTAGCCTATGTCCTTCTCCATATCCCTGGCTATATCTCTGCCAAATTTCATGACGATCGGTTCAGCGGTTTAGGCGTGAAAACGTAACAAACAGACAGACAGAGTTACTTTCACATTTATAATATTAGTATGGATTAGTAAGTATATAAGTATATTAGTATAAGTATATTAGTATTAGTATATTAGTATTAGTATGGATAAAAGAGATTTGTCATTAGGGAACTCGTCTAGGGTATAATAACGTATTTAAAGCTGTTCAGACTGCTAACATGTTTCAAACTGCTCAGACCTAAAAAGAAGTTCTAACATAGATCGTAGATATTGTGGTTTTCCTATTTGTAGGGAATCGTAGGCTGTCAATATTTACCCTCTCGATGCGATCTTTAGTTTCAAGCCTTCAACACACTGCTGCTGTGTCGTAGTGTGTAGTGGAGACGGGTTAGTTTGTAAACATTGCCTGCATTAAGATAGATATAATGCTTTGCCACACACCACAACAATTAGAAACTTTGAAAGTTGCGTGTGATACAGTCTTATCGTTGAAAGTTATTTACAGACAAGCTTTGAATGTACTTAAGAAGGCTATCTGCATAAAGACTGATATTATATTTAGCAATATCTTTACATTTAAATTAATAAAATAACATTAGCTCACGCCTTGTTCCCCCGAAGGGTTGGGCAGAGGTGCTCCTATAATATGTACCTACATCCAGCGAGCCTATTGCTATCAACCGGGCACAATTCCAGACTTCGGGCTGCTACTGAGAAATTCCAGATAGAAAAACCTAATAACACTTTGCGTGACCTCGGAATTAATAATCAAAATAAGACATCTACTGCTGGACAAAGGTTCTGTGTCTCCCGCATCCAGCAGATTCCTGCGAACTTCACAAGGTCATCGGTCCACCTTGTGGGAGGCCATCCAACGCTACGCCTCCCGGTACGCGGTCGCCACTTCAGAACCTTTCGGCCCCATCGGCCATCTGTTCTGCGAGAAATGTGCCTAACGAAATTACTATAGTATTATAATATGTCTACAAAACAGGAATTAGATAGTGTATCGAAATTTAAGCAAGTTTTCTACGACTAACGAGCAACCCTTACAAAACATCGGAGCTAGATAATCCCCAGGCTGTATACTTAACAGATTCAGTAATTAGATTAGTATTGATATGACGGCCGGTAAAATAGAGGCTATTGTTTGCTTAGGTAAATAGCCGTGCTAGGCGGAGTAAGCGACGGGCAAGACCACGGTGATCGCAGTATAATGCCGGCGCCGATAATGCCTGCAACCCTGAACAATCAATCTTTGGGCTATTACGATGTTTTAGCGCCTTGATGTATTGTTTCAGCCTCAATAAAGTTTTGATGAATTTTCGTGTTCTCTCCCTTGCCCTTTGTTGAAAATGAGGCGTTGGATATTGATGAATAATTTGACGGCTAAGTAACGATGCTGTAATTATTTAAAGGGTTATATAAGATTTTGTTATTGTGGAATAAAACCATTGAGGTGTTATAATACTTTTAATTTACTACGGACAATAAAACCCTTTGTCTTTTGTTTCTGCTAACTTTTATAAGGGTTTACACTGTTCGCAAGAACGCTGATACTTAGTTTCGCAGCCTCTCATTATTTTAAGTGTTTTTTTTCAAAATCAGAATTTTTATATTACATAAACCTAAATGGGTAATGCACGGTTCCAATTGGTCATTTCCTATGGAAAAGAGCCGGCAAAAAACAGAAACTCCACAGATACTCGTTTAAAAATAATTGGCTTTTACAATATTTACAAATAGCAGTGCTAATATAAGTACCAGGTACTTAACAAAATAGGAAATGGCACAACAAATCTACAGTTTACTAGGCCTGCAACGTTCTTACATTCACAAAAAAAAAGTATATATATAAAAATGAAAACCTATATACCTAAACTAAATAAAAAGGATTGCTATTACAACTACAGTAACAAATCTGAATAAATATCATGTCGTTAAGCTGAAATTTATCGTAGTTAAGGACAGGTACATATATTTTTAAGCTGGTACCAAGCGTATATCGTGGCGTATGTACTCTGCATAGACATAGGTAGTAAACATTCTCGCCGTAAAAAGGCGGCTGATTAGTATGCATTTCCACAATCTTAGCTTCGTAGGAGCACCTACCTAATTGGCAACTGTTGGTTTTGACTGTTATGTGGCCTAAGTAGGTGCAGCGGTGGTTTTTACCAAAATCAACCAAATTACCTTACGCGAAGTTGAGCGTTCATAATCTTTTTATTTCACATACTTGGAAAGTACGCTTGAAGTTATCTGATCAGAGGGATGAAAACAGTACTTTACGTCCCTGGGAAACGATTTTCCCTACTTTCAGAAAATTTAAAACTATGCAAGCCATGTCCCAATTTTGTATACAGCCACTCTGTTAAATCGCAGCGTAAAATAGTAGGTAATAAAAAAAAAAAATTATCAACAATTTTGTAACATGACTTTATACTTATAATTTACTTTTCACAAAATTATTATTTAATTTACATAGATTTGAGCTAAATATTTACAATCATCAATGATAAAAAATGCTGGCTGGTAGAATGCCACAGAAAAAGAAATACAAAAATGCGGGAAAGCGGCAATTCGATCTTCAGTTGTTTAGTCGAGTGCTAATTATTTACGTACAGATATAAAATAATTTCATCAGATTCAGATATGTATTTTGTATAACTAATCAGGATTTTATTTACTTTCCTCATATTCGAAGTGTTTACCTCGGGTGAGAATCTATCTAAGCACTCGTACTATTGGCCCCAACTATCTCGTGCCTAAATAGGTTCCTTTTATCCCTTGTATAAAAATCTACTATTTCAATATACCTACAATTTTATTCCAAATCTGGCACAGAAAACTGCAATATGTATATCTAATGAACTCCGTTTGAATTGAGGTATCAATAGATATCTATCGAGAGCAATACTTAATAGGTACATATTAATAGAAAACGGTGAGTTTACTGTCTGTGAAAGGGAATAGAGCAATAATTTAGTTAGAAACTAGTCAAGTTTCTTAGACAATTATAGCACTGAAGTCCGAGGTAGATATTAATAAAGCACTCTCATTTGATTATTATCTTGTGCTTGTATCAGAGATGAACGTACCTATAATCGATTTCGTAATAAAGCACTCTCATTTGATTATTATCTTATGCTTGTATCAGAGATGAACGTACCTATAATCGATTTCGTAATTGGACGTAGTTAAGCAGAAAGGACTCAACCCACATTGTGGTCAGGGATGAGTTGTACGAGTATATACCAAAAAGGTCCTAACGGTTGGTTCTTTCACTCAGCAAAAAGATCCGTGACTCTACAAAGAGAAGGTTATTTTTTTAATGTTGGGAACTAGCCCACATGTAGCTGGGTACCTTCCATTAAACGTTAGGACCTCTTTGGTATATACAACTTATCCCTGTCCACAATGTGGGTTGAGTCCTTCCTGCTTAACTACGTCCAATTGCTATACCGCTTTTGACATCAAGTCCCTACATTGAAACTTTACTAAGGTCGACTAAGGTTGAAAATAGACCTTGATGGTTTGTGGCTAAGTAATAACAGCCGTACGTGGATCAGGTTAAGAAACGCTTGCCGTCGTGGGTGACCATCTTTACATACCGAGACCACTCTGTGCCTCGGAAAGCACGTTAAGCCGTTGGTCCCGGCTGTCATTTGTAGATCTTTGACAGTTGTTACGGGTCGTCAGAAGTCCGAAAGTCTGACAACCTGTCTTACCAAGGGATAGTAGGGGTAGTTACTAGGTAACATGATAATGTTACCTAGTAACTGGATTGTGGAGGTCAGGTAGACAGTCGCTCCATGTAAAATACTGGTATTTAGCTCGAAGCCTCCCCAACGTTGAGAAAAGGCTAGGCAAATAGACCTTGTCGTTTTATGACGTGCAAGTGGTAAAGCATTTACGCGGTCGACTATACAATCTTAGCAAAAAATACGAATGAAAAAATGAAACTCTCACAACTTTTCAGAGCAATCGTACACCACTCAAGTTATGCAGTAGCTAGATAAATAAGAAAATTCTAGTTACATTATTTAGTAGGTACCTACCTGTGTTGTATTATGTATTCGTAAAAGTCTTCGTCTATCTATATTATCATCTATCTCCTTGAGATATTACGTTGAAGAAAAAGCTAATCTAGGGAGTCTTGGGAACACCACACAGCGGGAGCGTCAGTGTGCTTTGTTTTTTGTACTGTGTTTCTTATAAATAAATGCAAAATTACAGGTACTGTGTATCTAAGTAATGAAAAGACCGATCCGAATGAAGACAGCTTCATCATCATTATCATCATTTCAGCCGAAAGACGTCCACTGCTGGACCTTTTGGGGGAGGCCTATGCCTCCCCCAAAAGGGGGGGGGGGTTGCCATAATCGCCACGCTAGGCAGGCGAGTAGGCGATCGCAGTATGGTGTAAAAATGCATAGAGAACGCTGCTGCCCATTCTCTAGTAAGTCCCTCAGTCGCCTTTTACGACACCCAAGGTAGGAAATGGAGTAGTGCTATTATTATAAGGCACCACACGGAACAGCTTAGGACCTAGTCATTCAAAATCAACATTCATTTATTCAAATTAGGCTGAGAATTAGCACTTTTCGAACGTCAAAATTACATAAGAGAATCCCCCAAAACGCCCGCCCGTCACCATTTCCTAGTGCTTTAGCTGTGAAGAAGAAGTGGCGTAACCAATTCCCCAGCAGCACAGCTGTCTGTTCAATTAGATAAACTTGATTCTATACAATAGTAGGTATGCACAGTTATTAACATTACGAGACACAGAACAGTAAATTAAATTATTTGTCAAATGTCAGCTAGCACACGCCAATATACCAGCAAATACTCGTACAATGAAAACTATACTCAAACAAAAAGCTAAAAATGTAATGTGAAAACTAACAATTAAAATCAAAACTTAATCATAAAAAAAAAGTTACGCTATAAATACTTCCTAATGTTTAATTAATGCTGCACATGCTGTTGCCATTGATTTACAATTTTCTACAATTTTGAAAGAAAAGAAAGAAACAACTATTACTAGGTAGGTACTATTCCCCTATTTGCTCTCTCAACGAAAGTTGTTGCCTTTTCTTTGGTGTAATTAATACCCTTTTTTATTTGTCTTAGGTATTAAACCAGTTGAAAAGGATATTATATTATACGTGTTAAAGAGTGTTTTTTTGTCGCTATTATATGCAATGCTGGATTATGTTCATATAGCTGTAACACAAATGATTAACTAGGACCATCGAAGTAAAATAAATAAATAGTTAATTACTAATAACGAAACCACGGTCAGCAAGATGACAAGTCAACACCGGTAGTACCCGTTCACGAGCATAACGCAAAGAACAGCCATTGCCCCTCTCGCCATATTTGAGGGAAGGAGGCAACCCGACCCCCGACGCTACCGCAAGCAGTGACATCTAAGGGAGCATGACGAACTTGCTGCCGGTTGCTCAGGCAAGATTAATATGATCAATTATCGAGGCCGCTAGCTAACCACATATTTCAATACAACTTATTAAGAAAAAAAATATATATAATGATTAGACCATGTCAAAAATAATTAAAATAAATTGACTTATACGGTCAAATAAAATAAACAATTATATGAACTCATATAACCTGTCCGTAGGTAAGCTAACATTATTTTGAGTTAATCGCAGCGACCAACTATTCTTATCATTTAAGCAGTTGTTGATGGAATAGTATATATAGTTATGGAGTAGCCTTTGAACAAAGGTTGGATTTTACTTTAGATATAAACGCATTAAAAGGCAAATCTAGCAAGAAGAGGGTAGCTCGTTATAAAAGGTTATACCAAGCCCAACAAATGAGTTATGAACCTTATAAAGCCGGTGAAAGGGAGCACGTATGTAGTTTGTCATTATTTCTAGTTTTAAAATTGGGAATATCACTGTTTTTAGTGTATACGTGCATATTTTGCCTAATATGTTGAAGATGAAATGTGATGCCACCGTGAGAATACCAATATCTTTAAAAAATCTCACAGAGAAACTGGCATCAGCTGGTAAATTGCTCGAACAGCTCGGTTTTGAAGGACAAAATATATTTTGAAGATCAGCGGCTTTGCTCCACAGCAGAATACCGTAGGATTTAACGCTATAAAAATAACTAAGATAGACTAACCAAGCTACATCAAAGTCAGTGTATTGTCTTTCCTGACGGCGGCGGCGTATGCGGCCGAACTGAGCCCCCCGCTAGGCTCGATATATGTATGCCCCACTGAAGTTTGGCATCTACTGTTATGCTCAGAAAAACTGCCGATTCTACAGTTTCAAGCACCGCATTATCTAAAACGATGTTGGGTCCTAGATTTCTAAAATTCGGTAAGGCGAACTTTACACAGTTCGTTTTCTTGGCAATTACCGACTAATGTCGAATTAATTAATAACGCAGGCTACAATTAACATTAAACATTTAAAACAATATTAAAGAAAGCGCGTAAACACTAGCAAAAATGATAATTATTAATCACCGTCTTAATCAAACCTTGAAAACTAAAGAAAATAACCAATTCATTTGGAAAAGTGTAAATGTACGTGAAAATCCGGCGACACTTTATACATCAAGCGACAGAGCGGCTGAGTACACGTGCGAGAACCAGCGAGCGATAATATTTCATCCATGCGCCATGATTCGCCGCTTAAGCGCGATAGGGAAATCGTAAATTCAAGGGAAAGAATTTTCTTTATAGTCTCCTAAAAAGTTTCCACACACAAGCACGTATCTGAACACAAGAGGCGACGCGAGAGCAAATGGCACCGAATTGTAATACCATCCGTTTGTGTAGACACCCCTACTTTTCAAATTTTCTTTTACAATGCGACGAGGTAATATGCGTTTTATTGGATCGTTTTTCTTTATACAAAATGGCTCTTATAGGAAAATGTCTTTTTGCTAAAGTCATTTATGAAATGTGTTAGAATATTAAATAAAAACAGTCAAAACAACAGTGGTTGCCTATCTATTATATTAAATAAAAACACGAATGGACTGGTCCGTCATGTGAGAAGATGTTCGATTTATGCATTCCATTGTTTTGCGTTAAAATACACGAACCTTTTATTTTTTGAGTGGAGGATTGCTGTTGGCCTTTACAGCGTCACCGGACTAGAACTTTTATTTATAGTTTTTGTTTGAAAAAATATTTTGTTTGTTCTTTTAGACAAAAAGGACTGAAAAATGTGTAGCAAAACGATATTTGAATAAAAGCGACGTGTATGAAATGGGAGCGGCTCGGGCGCCGGCCAATCCGTTGTAGTCTGCGGTTAGGCGCTGCTGACAGATCCACGAATCTGTTGTGGGCGAAAATACGATAGACTTTTGAATAGAGCTTTTGTTTTCAACGAAAAATATTCACTTGAAAGCTTTGAAGATAGCAAAACAATAAGTTAATACTGCACGTGTGAATAATTGTTCTTTTTTAATTTGTTGTAGATGAATGCAATTAGTAATTGTTGTAAGTTTGAATACGATCATTGAATACACTGAGATGTATCCTAAAACTTTAGTTTAAATATAAATAAAACTGAGTAAAGTTCTAAAAATAATTCATCATCATTTCAGCCGAAAGACGTCCACTGCTGGACATAGGCCTCCCTCAATTGGGGGGTTTGCCATAATCGCCACGCTTGGCAGGCGGGTTGGAATATGCATAGAAAACGCTGCTGCCCATTCTCTAGTAAGTCCCTTAGTCGCCTTTTACGACACCCACGGGAGGAAATGCGGTGGTGCTATTATTTACGTCCGGCGCCACACGGAACTCCGGCACCACACGGAACCAAAAAATAATTAGATATCCAAAAAGAGTATAATTTGCGTGAGATTTTAATTTGGTGAGCATTTCAGAATACTCACCCTCCCAACACTCAATTAATTGATTAAAGTTTCAGTCGTAAGAGACAGTCAGTCGCAAAAAACATGCCTGTCAATCCAATATGAATTAATTATACGTATAAGATTGTCAGAGGCAACCTGTGATTAATAGGAATATAAGTTGGCTATCATCTGTAATCCTTCAGTTTTACGAACAAAAGCCGCGCCTCAAAAATACTTTGGCTATAAAAATGAATCCGTGACAAAGTGATGAAGTAATAAAATTCACATAGAAAGAATGTGTACAGAAAATATGACATTGGTACGTGATAAAATAATAGGTATCGCGAACACACGTCTTATAACTTAGAGCTTGCGAATGCGTTTGACAACTGGCAGTAATTTCGGAGAAGAATGGACGAGACATGACTCTTGCGCTACTCTATTACTTAAACATCTTTATGAAAAGTGAGATTTTGTTCCAAGTTCTAACTTTGGCGCTAGTCAGCTGTTGTTTATGGTTACAAATTCGATTTTGACTGTTGGTGATTTGTGCATGTAATTTTTATTGAGCTGTTATTCCGATGAAAATTGAAGCAAAATATTCTAAGCACAAATAAGAAAGAAATAAAAAATCTTTCAAAGGAACATCTAAAAAAAGACGTCTTTGTTTAGTAACCTAAAAAAAAAACAGTGCAGGGTTGTATATAGTAGGTGCGTGCCGTAAAATGGCCGTGATTTGAAATGTCGCGCTCACTTTGCGAATGTCAAGATAAAGACATCAATCACTCTTACCTGAGTACATTCAATTCTCTAGAGAAACAGCCAGCAGCCACAAAAAACCTTTTCTTAGAAAGCATTAACCAATAGACTTTTTTGATCAGAAAGTTAAAAGATTTTCTTGATAAATTGAAGTAATGTGGAAGGTAAAGAATGCGTTTTATTATGTAGAAGAATGGCCGAAAGGGGCACTAGCTGATGACAAGTGTTCACATAAATTCATCGGGGGAAACTAGAACGCATCAACTGGAGATAGGAAAGGTATAAAAAGTGTTATACACTTTTCTTACCTATTGTAAAATTGTTTTACTACGAACAAATTAGATACTAGGTTTTTAGTATGTATTTTCGCCATATCCGTGTGTCTATCTGTCTGTCTGTCCGCGGCTTAGCTCAGAGACTCTTAGTGCTAGAAGGCTGTAATTTGGTATGAGTGTACATATTAATCTCGCCGACAAACGGGTAAAATAAAATCTTTTGTATATACAATTTTTTTAGGGTACCTCCCCTACACGTAAAGTGGGGATGATATCTCATCTGTTTCATGGTGTGGCGTATCGTAGGATAGGCCGTTCAAAAACATTGTAGGTTTATGACAACCATTTTTCGATTCAGGGATCCGTTTGCGTAATATGAAGCTTTAAAGTGCAAATGTTTGTTAGAGTCAAGTGTTCCCCCCCTGCCAGCTAAATGGTTATACTTGGATATGTGAAAAAATTCACAGCAGTAGTACTTATATATAAGAACATGTCATTCACCTACAATGTTAAGTTTGTTCTTGGGATAAATTCATACCGACTACGGAACCTTTCATTGTGCGTGGTCCGACACGCACTTTGCCGGTTTTTCTTTAATATTCGCAGAGCTTTGATGAAAAATTTTAAAAATTCTGTAGATGCTATACTTACAGAGCAGAGGTGGAGAGCACTGGTGGCCCATTGGTATCGGACGTGACTTACGAGCTGTAGGTCGTAAGTTCCAACCCTGACAGGTGCTTTACTTTGTGTCAATTATTTCAACACCATTGCTCTCAAAAACGGTGAAGGAAAACATTGTAAAGAAATCGGGGCATGTTCTAGAACCAAAAAATGGAAGACATGTGAAATCTACCAACCCGCTCTGGGCCCGCATGGTGGAATAAAGCCCACTACCTCACAAAGAGTGGAGGTCTGTGGCCCACCAGTGTGTGGTAGCATGGGCGAATATGCTATTCTATACTTACAGCTATCTGAAATCGATGTAAAAAAAAAGATTAACTCGCAGTGAGTAGATTTAGGCCGCTTATTATAAGTCATGCTAACGATGACTCCAAGATACTTATTTGAGTTGGGAATACTCGTATTAACATTCAACATAAAAGTACCTAACAACAGAAATTCGAATATCGAACAAAGTTGTCGCTTCCAATATTCAACCATAGAAGTTTTTTGGAAAGTTCAGTGACCTGCGAATTGATATTAAGATGACAGTATGTGCGCAGTGAATACTGAAATGTGAAATAAAAGTAGTTTCTGACTCAGTTCTGCCATTGATTAAATCTTGAACAAAGGAAAATTACATTTTGTATGAATTATGAGCAGGTACCTAAATAGTAAGTCACCACTAAATACTTACGAAAATCGTTTCTTATACGTACTTTTAAGATCAGTTAGTGGTCCATTCAAACAGTACTTAAGTTCTAAGGTTGATCTTTTCGATTTATGTAATAAAAGACATTTACTTTCAGCGTGGGCAGTCGCGCACCTATCGGATTTTTTAAAAGTACTGCGATTTTAATCAGAGAAATGAAGGGAAAGCCAAGTTATTTGCTCGTTCAATTTATTTCACACATCGTTAATATCGTGATTGATTTCGACGCCGGCCCTAACGATACATGAAATATTCGCACTCATTAAATCACGCGCCGCGCAGTGGAGTGCTCGCGAGGGCTCTCATCCAATCACGCCTCGATAAATATATGATGTCGGATGTTTGTATATTAATACAATGTAAATGTTACAATATTTTGTACAAACCTAACTACACTAAAATAATAGTCTGAACAAGCAATGTTGATGTTACTTTTAAAACAAGCTCTACCCAGCTTAATTCCAGAAAAAAACATAATTTATTCATCTTGGCTACCTAAGTTTGTTTGTATCTTTATAGCCATAAATTGCTCGATATGAAATCTTTTATGTAAAATGCTAATTTGTTACGATATCTGCCGTGAGCTCAAGGGCAATATAGCTCCTAAAACGATTTTTATAATACCTACTTTTATCGTGAAGCAGTGCTCGAGTCTCAGAACTCAAATTTACAATTCAATAGAAACTGCACAAGGCTTTGCATGCCAATACGTCCATTTGGGGCACATGCGATCGACTTCCCATTTGAAAGATGAATGAAATCATTCAAATGTGAAATTTCGATCATTCAAATACCGCATGTTTATGTTTGTTTTATAATCAAATAGTTCGATTTCGGGAATATATCTTGTTTCAGCTCAACGCTGGGTAGGGTTATGTTGTTTCTACTTGGGTTCCTGAAAAAAGGTGGAATCATTAAATTTCTATAATCAATTCGATTGCAGGGACACTGGAAGGCAATTGCCATGAGACCATTATTCAATCGAAACGATATATCTCGTCCGTTCCGAACTGGAGCGTAGCGATAGCTGGCTCCGCAAAAGTTGGCACGGGTGGCAGCCGAGACCACTGCCAATTTCCATTAGCCCATCATCCAAAACGAAAAAATGCATAGACGATCATTTTTTCATTCAATTAAAATTGGCTATCTACCAAAACGGTTAGATTTTTTCAGGGGTGAGGTCACTACGACGTAGCCAGAAGTTTTAAGCTGCTTTCAGATTACGCTATAATATAATAGCATATAGTATATAGCTCAAAGCACAACAATATCGCGCACAATACATTGTTATGGACTCGTTCACACTGTACTGTACTATATATTATTGGAATGTATGGTGCGCGATATTGTTGAGCTATGAACTATATGCTATATGCTATTATATTATAGCGTAGTCTGAAAAGAGCTTTACACTTCGTAGCACTACAGGTTGCTACGATTTATTTATTTATTCACAAGGCAACTACAACAGGTAACAATCACAGTATATCAGTAGGATTACATTAAAGGTTTCGACCTGATTATCACCCAAAGCGTAATCACACAACACGACTAGCAACAACAATAATAACGATGACGACTAGAGTAAAAAGCTTAGTTCACAAAACTACTGCTACAAGGTCTGTGCGTCTGCTCTCCGACACACTTCCAGCTTATGCAGGCAAGGAATGTGTAGGAGACCACACACGCCAGATAAAACACATAATTGACAAAAAGTTACATTGTTTTCAAGAAAACAATATTTAAAGCGTCACAAAATTAAAAGGAAAGATTACATACATGTCTTTTGAAAGCAGTGGCACGAGTATCGAAGATGTCAATACTGTTATTGTTATGTGTTTTTGTAAAATTTAAGTAAATAAAAATTATTATTATATTTATATGATATTGTCTTTTGAAATTTCATTGTAAAGTCTACATACTCTAATAATAGGGTTGTAATATGAAGTGTTATTTGTAAAGACCAGAAGTGCAAAAGTTAAAAATTTAAAAAGTTTCATTAAAGTTATTTTAGCAAATGATTGAACTTTTTCAAATGATCTGCCTTTTCAATCTTATTCGTCAATATTAAACCGTTTTTGTCTAAATCAACCTGAATATTATCGACAGCACGTATACATTTTTCTGTTCATTACAGAGTCATATTCGCCGCCAACATTGAAAATCCATAAGCTTTCAATATCGCGAAGTTAACTCGGGTTTTGTTCCCAGTGGTTGCTCCATCTGAATATCAAAAATGTGAAAGCGGTCGTCAGTAACCGGGACACGTATATCGGGACCCTATCACTTCGCTCTTTACTTACTTGCCAGGCGCCATCTGCACATTCTCCACCTAATCCAGTAACAAATTTGATTATGTAACAATATAGCACACGCAGCTTTTTGTTCTCAGCTTTATATTGCACGTTTATTTCAATAAAAACAAACGAAAATGTTCAGCTCAACAATATCTGCGTAGGGATCCTTACCGTAAGTGTTTTATTTAGAAAAGTGTAGTCTGTGAGATACTTGTTGACATACTGCCATGTCTAACAGACTGAAATATGAATTTGTTTATAAACATGTAGGAGAAAAACATAAGCCGAAGATAATACATGACTAAACCTAAATAATTATTGACATCGAGTAAAAGCTATCAATATTAAGCAAAGTTGATTTTGGAGCAGAGCGGGCGTGAGGACCACATGGGATTTAACGACTCATAAAAAAATCATATTCATCAATCACGTCTGTTCCAAACAAAGTTTGTTAGGGTATGTGCTGACGTGCCGAGTACCTTCAATTTATCAAATAATTATGAATCGTTTTTTATCCTTGTTTAAAATAAAGGCAGATTTTGACAGTGTCTGTTGGAAGAATTGGATGTGATACTCAAGAAGATTGGCGCAGCGGAGGGTGCCATAATGGCCTCTTGACGGCATCTCACCGGGTACTCCAGGTCACTTCGTTACTCGGATTGTACAGGCCGTTATGATGTGTACTATGAATAATCTTAAAGGAAACTTCGAGTTTTGAGCAAAGTGCAAACTATAATTGGAATCACGTCTGCGTGATGCATAGGCAGCTTTATCACGTGCCACTGTCTAATAAGGTATGTGAGCATATCGGAGCCACCCAGATCTGAATGCGCACACTTGAATACTCTGCTCATATCTGGACGCAGGCGATAACATAACACAACCCTGCTTCTTACACATTTTCTATTAATATTAAATAGGTTACTGCTATAAACAGAAACAGCAAATATTTGAAATAAAAGCCAATTTGAATATACATATTATAATTATGAAGCTCTCCAAGGATATAAAGACATATAATAATATTCGCCAGACGTCTTTATTTCAGCAGATTTTTCAAAGAAATTGATAAGATTAATCAAACCCTTGTTCAAAGTTTTGGAACTTGTTTGATTAATTTTGTCCGTCAGGCTCAATTAAAAATGAAATTCACTTATAATAATATTGGATAATTAACATTTTAGATGAACTCCTCCTTTTTATATCTAACTAGCTTCTGCCCGCGACTTCGTCCGCGTTAAATTTCTTGTTCTCCGACCCAACCCGCCGCAACAGATTGCCTGCCCGTGCTTTTTTTTTAAATGAAAGTTTATGCGAAAACGAAGTAGTTTTCGCATAAACTTTCATTAAAAAAAAATGGTGTTCTAGTTAATAGGAATGTAATTCTTCCTCAAGAATTGGGCAGTAAAATTCAAAAAGATTTTTCAAATCCAACTCGCAGTTCCAGAGATTAGCACGTTCAAAAAACAAAAAACCGGCCAATTGCGAGTCGGACTCACGCACGAAGGGTTCCGTACCATCCATAGAAATCCTTATCCTTACTATCCTTACTAATATTATAAATGTGAAAGTAACTCTGTCTGTCAGTCTATTTGTCTGTCTGTTTGTCTGTATGTTACGTTTTCACGCCTAAGCCGCTGAACCGATCGTCATTAAATTTGGCAAAGATATAGCCTGGGATATGGAGAAGGACATAGGCTACTTTTTTACGCGATAACCTACATCCACGCGGGCGGAGCCGCGGGCAAAAGCTATCCATACTAATATTATAAATGTGAAAGTAGCTCTGTCTGTCTGTCTGTCTGTCTGTCTGTATGTTACGTTTTTATGCCTAAACCGCTGAACCGATCGACCTGGGATATAGAGAAGGACATAGGCTACTTTTTTACGCGATAATCGACATCCACGCGGGCGGAGCAAAAAAAAACGGCAAAAAATCATGTCCGTGGTATGGGAGCCCCCCTTAAATATTATTTTTTCTGTTTTTTAGTATTTGTTGTTATAGCGGCAACAGAAATACATCATATGTGTGTGAATTTCAACTGTTTAACTATCACGGTTCATGAGATACAGCCTGGTGACAGACGGAGAGACAGACAGACAGACGGACAGCGGAGTTTTAGTAATAGGGTCCCATTTTACCCTTTGGGTACGGAACCCTAAAAACTAACTCTTCAGCTTTAGAATAGACTACCTCGCAGAGTTGATCATTATTTTGCTGCGGAGTTATTATAAAACAGTTATATCTCCTAAGATATTCATTGCAATTAAATGATATAAGGGCAACTTTGTTCAAAATTAAATACTTGTGATGAATAACGTATTTATTTGGATAAGGATTAATACCATGTTGATGAAAACTCCTTCGCAAATAATGCATTAATTTCGAACAAATTTGATTACCATAAAAAAGGTTATAGTGAGTCAATCTTAAAAGTTAAACATAGGCTGTCGCGGACTTTTTTTTAGAAAATTTTAAGAGGAACAATTCCATAATACATGATATTTGCGTAACTTAAACCGTTTACGCAGCGCACGCAACGGAAGCTCTCAAAAAGGAATAATTTTTCCCGTTTTTGCAACATTTTTCATTTATGCTCCGCTCCTTTTGGTTGTAGCGTAATGTTATATAGCCTATAATATTCCTCAATAAGTGGACTATCCAACACAAAAAGAATTTTTTAATTCCAACCAGTAGTTCCTGAGATTAGCGTGTTCAAACAAACAAACAAACTCTTCAGCTTTATATATTAAGTATAGAGTATATAGAGTATAGATATAGATTATGAGATCTTTCTGTGTTTATTCACGGTTAAAGAAAGAAGGCGTACGATTAGCTTTTCTTCAACAATAAATAACAAACGAAGACATAACAGAATTATAAAGTTATTTAAACGTCAAAGTTTATTGCTTTCGTTTCTGACTTGATTATTTTTCTTGTTATTATTCACATTAACCGTCTCAGATTAAGAGCAAGTGCTTTATATACTGTTTGAAAATGTATCTGAGACTGTACGTGACGCAGAAGACTTTTATGTAGCAATGCGTCTATTGATGTAAATACGTTTTTCAATGCCCCTACTGGGAACACAGTTTGTTCGATACTCCCTTGCTCTGATATATTGTATGAACTGTAAAGCTTCCATAAGATGCTTGACATTGTGTTAAGGGCGTATACTATGATCCTCCGTTGTGTTGAAAATACTGCAGCATTAATTTTGAAACAAATATATGGTAAAGTTGAGGATTAATGTTAAGTACTATGTTAGCCGAAAATACGATTCCATAAAAATTTCTCGATGGAAAAAAAATCCAAAGTTACCTCCAAACCGAACAATAAACCGCTGGTATTCAAAAAATACTTCAAATTATATAATGAAACTTTGCATATTAACTGAACTAACTATAAAGCAGGTCATATGTCATTTCATTTTTTTTAAAGACCATTATTTTCACCATAAAACGAAATCACCTAAACTATCGGCGTCTTGGAGCCTTTTCCCTGCCGCTGTCTCGCTTGCTCGCGTGACCGGTAGCAATAGTGTGCGAGCGAGATACAGAGTGAGGTGGCGCTGAGGTTGTATAGACTCTTAAGCGTTTTTACAATGTTTGTACTTGAACTATTGCAAGAGATTTTCTTTTTTCAGGTAATATAATATTTTAACAAATAAGGAGATGAGATGATATCTTATGATAAAGTTTACATTGATTTTACAGAAAGGTTACCAGCAAAAACTAGTCCACCTTTAATCTCTTGAAATTAATGGGCTAAATAAATTCAAATCTGATGTAGAACATTGATTGCGTACAGAAGCGGCCGAAGATAACATTTCGCTTTACACAAATACAATGGAATGTTCCTGAAATCCTCAAAGCTGTAGGTAATTTAATCATAGGTCGTATGTAAAGTTTACTCATGGATAGTAAACATAAACTCAGGCGACTTGCAACTTGACCCGTGTCCCGCCCGCGCCTGTACCTACACGCAACAACATCAACCACTCTGTTTTATCGTCCCCATACACTTGTTTGTAGAGTCCATAGAGATTGAATTATGTGTTGAACAACCACTAGGCTCATTTAATTTGGGATATGTGTTATCACTTCTGAATTTGTTAAACAGGTTCGTTAGAGGTTTAAGGACGTAATGGTTTCGAGCGCCATTAAAAAGTTTGAAAAGGTCCACTTAGCTACTTATTTTGTCGCTGTTTTATGGTTTTCGATGGGAGGATATGGTTTTTCCGGTGAATGACATGATACTTGTTACTACACACCAAATAGTTAAACACACAGAAAAGATAAAAGAGGTTAGAAAGGAAATAGTTCCTGATTTTTATTAAAACGTGTGTCGCCGCTTGTCTCTCACTCTCTAACTCCATTAAAGTCAAAGTCAAATCATTTATTTCAAATAGGCACGAAGATGCACTTTTGAACGTCAAAAATTACATGAATAGTTAATTGATTCTAGTTGCGCCTTCCAAAAGGTAGTTATGTATGGAGAAGAATGGGCAAGAGACTCCATACTTACTCTTTTAAAATGTTAACAATAGTTTGTATACATTAATTAATAATTATAGGTGAAGACGATTACAAGCAAGATACCAATACGTACGCGCATTACTCATACAAATAAACCACACGCACTTAGATCGCGAGTTTGCTATTGGTTGATGTTACACTAACGCAAACACTGGGTATAACGAACACTAACACACACATAAATTTCTCATATATGTTACGGTGAGCAAAAGGTCGTTTATTTGTATCGATAAAATTACTGTTATTTTGATACTTTCAGTTTTGCAATTTTTTGCTTTAATTTCGGGACGAGGGACAGGGTACGAATAGTGTGACTTTCCTAAATACATAAGGCGGAACATTCGATATAGCCGGGAAATTCAAATTTTCTTTCATTTTTAGCTAATTGCAGCTCTGTATTACGTCATAATTGTTATGTCATAATAAACAATAAATGGTGGTATTAAACAAAATTATTTTAATTATAATGTTTCTGATAATAATCATTTGTGTTCACACACATACTTAATATCGACATTGTTTACAACTTGGTACAACATCGTCGATACGCATGGATTTCGCATTGGCTCAGCGTACGCGACGTTCGCAGTGAACGCAATACATTGCGCGATCGCTCACGTAGTACAAGATAGCACCCATGTATTGCAAGCAATGTATAATTTTGCATCTGTTTGCGATTGTATCGTTTTTATTTAATTACAAATATCACTAGCATTTTAAGGTTTTTGGACTTACAGGTGAAAAGAAATCCCTTCTCGGACTATGCTACACACAAAAAAAAGCGCTATTATAATAGCGCTTTTTTTTTTTCGAGGAGCATCGTACGCTGTTACAATAAGAGCGTGATTGTTGGCCAGTGAAGCAAATTTCGGTTGACTTATGAGTGTTTGCTCATAAGTGCGGCGCGCCTGCCACACCCACAAGGCGCTTCTTACCTCTTTTATCTATTCTGTCGTTAAACATATCTTTTGGATTAATATCAGTGCACGATATTAATTTTCTCAATATTATTGACTAGTGTTCAATATTGAGTAATTAAAACATTAATACCTTATCGCTAGATAGATAAGCATTTCGTACGTAATTTGGCACTAATAATATCTATGCACGTTAAGATACAGCATTAGTTAGTCCGTGAGACTATAAACCTTAAAGTTTAATGCCGATTTAGAACCACTATCAGATAATTAATTCCAAATATTATCGAATTTAATACTCGACTATACGATCTAGATGAAATATAATATGGAGGTTTGTATTAACCTCCCTGGTAATAAACAATATCGAGCCCTATCGACGTTGTGTCAGAATATTAATTTCATAGGCGTCTATAAAGAAACATATTTAGCTGAATTACTTTCCAAGTTATTAAGTTGAAGCGATCGTTTATTTTATGTACAAGGTGCGGTTTTTCTTTCGACGAGACAAATTGCTCGGTACTGCGAAGAAATTTATTCTTCAAGTATAATTATAATTTAACTACATATTTTTCTAACACGCCTATTCTTTATTGTAATTATATTTTGTAAAGAGAACGAGCAAATGCTCCGTAAATACTGTTGAGAAGAAATAAATGTATATGTCGCGATGTATGTGTTTGAGAATGTGGCATAAAATGCGATACAGTATTTTTGGCGTGAACTATAGATACATTTATTTTTTAAAGTGTATCATGTTTCACGTTAACTGCCAGTTACAATTCCGCAAGTTACTGTTATTAACCAATATGAAATAGTAGATTGTACATTAAGTGCATAAAACGCACCATTTTACGCGAGACGTTTATCCATTCGAGCGAGCTTGCGAGCGAGGATGGATATAGAGTGTAAAATGGGTTTTATGGACGAGTTGTACACTCTAATTTTCACTTCGATTGCGAGGAAACAGCAACATGTAAATATTGTAAATTTAATTAAAAATTAAAAATAATTATGATTCCCACCAATAAACTTTTTTTTTAATTTTTTTTTTCAGTAGGTTCATGACATAACACCTGACTTAGGTCGTTACATACTGCTCAGTTATAAAAACATTTTGTTTTTATATCTATGATAACTTAGTTATAGTTTAAATATATTGATTAACTAATATAAAATAAAAAAATTAAAAAAAAGAACGAAATAAAAAATATAAGTTTATTTCATGAAGTTCTAATGTGTAATTTGGCTGTTGGTACCCTTGCCTTGTTCTAAGAATACTAACGAAACGAATTAAAATGAAGCGGTTATTCTATGAAGTTGAAGTTGTTCGTGTGGCTGTTGGACCGATTGCCTTGATCTTCGACGAACATTTTACTTTATGCTCTAGAGCATGAAAAGCAATTTTATTTCGCCTACGCACGACATAAAGACGAACTTTTAGAGCATGAGAAGTGAAAAATATATAAAATCCTTTTTCGTGAATGTAGACGCTTTAAAAATGGTCAGAATTCGCGCTGATATGTCTCATTTAATTTTAGTTCCATGAAATATCGGAAAATTTGTAAATATCGAGTAACAAATGACGCGGTTATATTAATTAAAGTGTGCTTAATGTAACCTCTTTGATATTCGTTCTTAATTGCATTACTAAATATTTAGTTGTTTTACCGAACTGACCCAGAAGGAGAGAAATGTTTTTTTTTTCTATAGGTAATCTACGTAGTTAACGTAGTACTTTAGTGAGTGGTATTACTACAGGTTAGATTTTTGAGATGGGGCAGTAATGGTAGGTACATTAACCGTTGTAGCTACAGGAAAACGGTCTTAGGCGACTGTCCTTATCTTTTTGAGAAATTTTGATCCCCATTTAAAGATTAAATAAAATAAAATAACGTACAGTCAGCAAGATAATGGGCCATTTTCACAAAAACTTTTTTTGATACCATTCGATCCTGTTTCTTATAAGGATCAAAAAACTCTATTGGACCAACTGAAGTTTGAGTAATAGAAACGACAGAAATCCCAAAAAAATCAAGCATCATAAGAAGTCTCATTTCCTACGATATGTATGGGAAAAGTTTTTTTGCGATTTTTGACTTTCAGTTAGTCTAATATAATTATTTGATCCGTTTAAGAAACTGGATCGATTGGTATGAAAAAAAGTTTTTGTGTAAATGGCCCATATTCATGCTGACTGTACGTTTACGAAACTACAACTACATCTGTATGTATGTATGTAGGTACATTCGTTAACAAAGAGAGGCCTGAGCTTCTTACGGAACTCAAATTACTCATTAATGGCGACGCGGTGAAGAAAAGCGGAGGAACGTTTAAATATTCAAGGAATTTAAATAAACGTGTCGCGTTTTACAATAATCCCTATCTAGGAACTTACAATCAGGTTACTCATAGTCAGTCTTGTTATTTATTTAGAAAACACAAAACATTTAACATTAAACCTTTTTTTTAATTAAAAAAAATGCAGTTTCGGGAAAACGGCGTACGTAAGTATCCAATACAAGAAAAAAAAAAAATCATAAAAAAAATCATACCTTCATCACTGTTACATAAAAGATTTGGTCTCCCTAGTTGTATTGGATCAAAATCCCAGATCCAAGGTGGTTATGTATCGAAATACAAGGAAACAATAAACTATTTGAAATAACATATATTTATAAAAAATACTCCTCCTTAAAACAACATACGGTAGCCTTTAGGGGTCTGCCGCAATATTAATTTACATCAAATACTTATATTTAAGTTAACCTTTATAATACAGATAGTAGGTAGGTGACTATAACTGTCACTTATTAATGCCAGCCAGCTTAAACTTCAGCAGAAATAACTAAGGTCGTGGGGAGTTGGAGATAAAGCCAGAACTGGTCCGAGTTTAAGTTCATAAACGGTTAATTGTGTCATGCTCACAAAAAATGGTTGGTATATGAATATAATAATCAACAATAATTACTCGTAAACAAGCTACAAGAGACGTTATTTCAGAACTATACGTCAGACCATACGTCAGATAGCGCGACTGAAATCTAAAATAGGTACATTTCCCCATTTTGCACTGTCCAAAACTGCAACAACACTCATTTATCAAAGAAGTTTCGTAATATGAATGATAATAACTTCATTCCTTTATAACAGAACAGGTGCATGTTGTAACAAAATATGAGTGGTATCTGCTGTATAGTGTTCTCATCAGATGTTTCAAACTTTTAATGAGGCGATTCCCGCTCATGTCGATTGCACTTACTCGAATTCAATCCACACTCTTATTTGTTCGATCAAGAGAAAACTTGTATTTTTATCTCTATGAAAGTCTACGTACTTATTTGGTAGCCTTTCATGCTACGACGTGATTTCGTAAACGAATCTGACAATTTTTAAAGAAATATGTAACTGAACTGTTAAATTATGGTTAGCTATATATATATTTGTGAGAATGGTTCACTGAAAAAAATATTTAGCCTAACTACTTCGGCTATTTCAGGAATGATCAAAGTTTGACAAGACTTTATAAAAGTTAACTTGATTTAATAAAAGTGATACACAACAGCCAGCGCAGGTTTTGGTTACATGTTGCATAAAGTTATGTGGTCACTTTTTTGTGTTACATGTTGACGAAACTTTGGTTATGAATAAGTAACCATTTTTTTCAGTGTAGGGCAAATCAAATTCAGATTATGGTTAGCTATACAGGTTGAAATTTAAAACATGCGTCAAACCGAAATGGGAGATTGTACTCATCATTATGAACAACTTTTACTAAGGACCAAAGCTGCAATCGCGAAAAAATTATCAGCTGTACCCTACATTTATGTTCGCATAACTCGTCAAAATGTAGGGAACAGCTGATATTTTTTTCGCGATGGCAGCTTTGGTCACATAGTAAAAGTTGTTCATAATGATAAGTACAATCTCCCATTTCGGTTTGTCGCATGTTTTCAATTTCAACCTGTATATATATTTGTGGTAATGGTAGGGCAAATCAAATTCAGCATGGAACTCTATAAAACTGTATTATTTGATATACAAAAATTAAAAAAATTAAAAAAAAAATACCCTCTTGGTTGTGTTTTTCTGTTTCATTTTTATGTATTTTAAATAATATCGTTTTATAGAATTCTATGCGGAATTTCGTTAATATTCGGCTAATATTCATTCCGGAAAAAAAAAAAAGACTAATTTTCCAACTATTCCAAAATCAAATTAATAAAGCATCCCACTGGCTACCGTTTGGATACAACAGACAAAAATAAAGCTTCCTACTCATTTCCTACATGTTTAAGAAAGATTTTCAAAAAAATAAAATACTTAGAGAGCATTCTAATTATGTAGCTGTAGTAGTGTTCTCAAGTAGTAGGTACTAGGTACCTACTTGCGAGTGCAGTAATGTATCGAGAAACGATTAGCATGTACCTACTGTTGCACTGCTGGTTGCAATCTAGACTGTTCAGTAATCCGGCTTAGCTTTTAGAGTAAGTCGCGTGAAAATGTGTTAAACACAACATAACATCACGGCTGTATTCCCCGAAGGGCGAGGCAGAGGTGTCCCCATAGTACATTCACATTTCGTTAGTTATTTTTAAGGTGACGATAACCGACTTTTAATGATTTTATTCTGAAGATCACGTTTAAACGAGTAGTGTTAATGATTTGGAAAAAATATTTGTTACATTAGAGCATTTTCTTAATAACATTATGTATGAATATTTTAGATTATGTTTATACCCTAGTAGCATTTTTGTTGGCGTTTGGTTGGGCCACATATCTCTGAAGTTGGCCCAACTAAATTCTAACGGAAAATGCTACTAGGGTATAGAACCTTCATCTTTTTAACATTATAGATAATTTAATTATTGATTTTTTAGTATACGTGTTTTATTAAAATACATTTTGTTTTATGTATAATAAATTAATAATGTGTCTTATTTGGGACAGAGCTCCTGGATGGGCGAGTACTATTACTGGCTGGACGTACGGCGCGTTGCGTGACAAAATCACAGAACACGCGAGCTAAAATCATTAAACTTATCGATACAATTCTTTTGATGATGATGAGTTTAATGGTTATAATTCAGTAAATACATATTTTTTACGGTCGCAAATCGTATTTTTATCAACATACAACCTGACATTGACCTGCAAATTGCAAGAAACGTAAGAAAATTGAATTGATTGATTGAATTTCGCGGTCTACCCTGTAGCTCTCACCTGAAGTCTCATGTAATAAGGGGCGAGCTTTTTGCCATCAACCGGGCTGAAATAAAACTCCGGGCTGCTGCCCCACTATGCCCGAACTGGTAATCGAACCCAGGGGCCTTACTCCCGACATTATCGAGTTCTGAATCAATCGAATTGGATTCGAATTAAATGCCGATCCATACTCTTGAATCCGACACTAGTGCACGGTGGTTCGAAGCGAAACTAACTTCGATCGAAAGATTCGTTAGGATCGAAAAGTTCGTACTCCGCACGCCATCTGACAGATAGATATCGAGTTGTTGGATCAAAACTAAACGTCAAATTACACGATATCAAAGAAGTTACTTAATGCAGATCGAGTGAGATAACTACCTAAAAGACATAGAGCACTTGACGACGACGTAATCCGTCGGATACGCATAAAACGACGCTGATATTACTCGAACCTATGTCGATCTTGGTTTACGATTCGAATTGGTTCGGGAGTAAAGTTTTAAATCGAGTTCGGATCGAAACGAGCTTGAATCGGAAACAAAATCAAATTCGAATCGTTTTCGGGAGTAAGGCCCCAGGACCTTAAGCTTAGCAGTCGTGCTTGCGACCACTAGATCAACGAGGCAGTCTATGTTTTGTACTAACGTGTAAAAAAATTCAGCATCAACAAATAAATAATCGCACCGTACACACTGCGCCGTCACAAACCTTCCCCGAAATGTTTGTCGCGCTAACCATGCACGCAGGTACATAATAATTAGACCATCATCGCGTTCCAGCGTCCCGGTTTTCGTGTACACAAAAGTAGCGATTCAATGTAAATTGCCCAGTCAATGGGCGCCCGCATCTCAATGGCCCATAAACAACACGACCGTGAATACAAATCGAATATTAGAGCATTGCTTGCACGCATGCCACGCAACATTATCAGTTTGTGGCATACGATATGAGCGATTATTGCGAGCACATGCGACGCGGCATGTGTACCTTGGCACCGGTACACGCCGCGTCGTCTGCACCAACACTAACGTTAATTACGTATTTGACACACATGAGATACGTTTAAACGGATTGGTACGTGAATTACCACCTAATTCAGATCTACGTACGATTTACTTGATTTTATCGGCAGGTAATGGATGCTGGGGAAACTTTGTGTTTTTGAATTAGAATGGACAATTTTACTGTGGATGTTACGTTACATAAATATAGGTAGGTATATTGAATAGTTACCCAAATACCTACTGCCAAATTTTTCAGTTTAGTTAAGTCATTAAGTAATTGATGTACCGACCCTTATTTAGAAAATGCAATTAGGCATTAGGGAATTTGAATTGCCCTATACGAGTATCATCTTCATTATGATTATGTTAAAGAAAAATTAAACAGTGAGTTTTTGAAATTATATAAAACTCGTCACGACGAGTTCAAGGAGTTATTTTAAACTGTACTTGATGATTTTTCCCAATTAATGAGTTCTTGCAGTAAACCGACGATATATAACAATAAATAGCATAATAGATTGCTATATTAAAATACAAATAACAAAATATGCATGTATTTAAAATACGAAATACAAAATATTTTCATGTCGTGAAATCTAAAATACAGTATAGTTACTCTCTTGTAGTTAACTCTTGTTATTTTAAATACAAAATAAATTCAGAGGCTTTTATAATATAATAAATTGTCGTAAGTATAAGTAATGTA
The DNA here is from genome assembly GCA_947523025.1 of Dryobota labecula. Taxonomy (NCBI): domain Eukaryota; kingdom Metazoa; phylum Arthropoda; class Insecta; order Lepidoptera; family Noctuidae; genus Dryobota; species Dryobota labecula. The sequence goes on along the minus strand of OX383293.1, from coordinate 15,092,119 downwards.
ATAACGGTTTTAACTTGCAAATTTGAAAGTATCATATTGCTTATGTAATTTTGGAATATGGTACAAGTACTATTTACAGAGCCCTGTTTTTAGTTTATGTATAAGTCAGTTATTTTTCATTTTCATGAATGAGATCGATTCGATTAGTATTTTAAATACTAACTACAAAATACCTCAACATCAGGTATTCGAAATACCAATGAATACCAATTACAATTTAAGGAAGTAATTGAAACACAAATACCAAATACGTATTTGTATTTCAATTACAAGAAATTCAGTCGACTTATGAAAATTAGGTTGCTTCTAGAAAAATGCAATAGAATTTAGTGAACACATTATTTTTCCCAAGGAACAGGGTACAAAAGCCTTGGTTGCAGTTATTAAAAGCCTCGAAGCACGTTGCAAAGTTAACATTATTTCTTTATACCTACAGCTTTTTAATTGGCACTGGGGAAATACATAAAAAATTAAATCACTAAGAACCTACACTTAGTGATTTATTTTTTTATGTATTGCCCCGGTGTCAGTTATCTCCATTTTTAAAGGACTTCAAAAAAAGGAGGAGATTCTCAGTTCGTCGGAATCTTTTTTTAAATCTTCTTTAGCCGCGTTGAGCGATTTTTGGTAAGGGAAAAACTTATGGGTTCGCGTCACTGCGTCACCGAAATGCGCGACGTGCTCGTGACGTTTTGCACCACTTGCACTGTCAGTTATTCCAAAGTTTATAGTAACAATTTTCCATTGCTTGCGAAGTTTTTCGTTTTTAGTGAATTAATGAACGCTTGGCGTTTCTGCATAATATATTTATTACCGAATAGCACAACACTGATAGACTGACTATTACATTTTTACAGATTATTCCTGACGAATTGCTATTTTTTTGCAACATTTTGATCGAAAAGGACCAACTTTTTGTGATATGTGTGCAAGCCTACATTTCGCCTAGGTTTTTTAAATGACTTAGGCGCGAAACACACGGCGGGGCGGGCCGGGGCGGTCAATTTGACCGCGAATGATAGCGCAAAGGGAATCCTATACTACCAACGCACATGGAGGGCAAAAAGACCGCACCGCCGGTGCGCGGCGGGCACTGGCGGTGCGGCATATCCCTTTGTGTTCGCGGTGAGGGCAGCCGCGGGCATCGACGGTCAGACGCGGTCTTTATTGCTTCGCGGTCAAAAAGACTGCCCGCCCTGACGTGTGTTTCGCGCCTTAGGAACCAGTTATTAGTTTTTTTCTTTCTATTTGAAGTAGAAATGTCGACTCTGTATTACTCGAACGAACGCGAACGTTTGCCATAATCGCCAAGCGTGGCGATTATGGCAAACCCCTCCAATTGGGGGAGGCCTATATCCAACAGTGGACGGCTTTCGGCTGAAATGATGATGATTACTCGAACGTAAATTCCTCAATTTCGAACAAAAATGTTGTGCCTTGAATTAATGATATGAAGATGATTTATTTATGTCTCAATATGTCAATGAAAATTGCAAAAACAAAGTGTGAAAAAGCTGTGTATAAAGATAGATTTTTTAAAGCTGTTCCCATTAAATTTTAGAGAAATAAAAAAAAAAAATATATATATGTAACTATCAAGAATCACGAAACATACATGCGGTATTTTCGGATTGCCCATGTATATTTATTTTTATGACGTCACTAATTGGACCTACCTGTATTTGCACCACTCAACGCTGAAGTGATTATATATTTATTCAGATGCTGTTATTTGTCGTATTTCCATTGATTTATTTGGATAGCCTGCGTCCGCTACCCATCTTTTGTTATAGATTATAGATAATAATAATAATAATAAGATATATGTAGACATATATAAACAAAATAATAATAATATTTTTATTTGACGTAAAAGTACACATACAGAGTGACACTTAATTTAAACATGGGAATAGCCTGACACAAAATATTGATCAATGACCCCTATGCTAGGAAAACCTGTGTTACAGGGGTAATAGTCTATAGCATAGACAAGCGATGTTGGAGCGTCAGGCGTAGGTCGATTGTAATATTTTTTGTACAATTATTATCTTGTAAGAAATATGGTTTTTATTTATTTTTGTATGTATTTGTATTATATCTTAATTTGTCCGTAGGTGTGTCCGTGGTGTGTCATATTCTTTTTTTTATTGTTTGTTTTTAATTCTTATGCGTGTGCTAAATAAAATACTTTTTTTTCGTTTCGTATTTTTCTAAAAAGGTAGTAATTGATAGGCTGTGTATTTATTTCTACGCTATGCAGTTTGCTCTTTGGAATATGTAATGAGAATTGTCTTATATTCGCATAACCAGAACCGGTAATAGAATCGAAGCGTTTGAAGTGATATGTACCTACGACCTGCAAGATACCTAGTATTAAAAGTATGATTGCATATTTATAGAAGTTTATGTAAGTAACTTGAACAATGTATTTCAGGTAAAGGAAAGAAACGAGTCTGTACTAAGTTGATGGCTTCAGTGTTTCGTAAAATAAACTTTATTTACCTCACCTTATGACACTGTTTTCTACTTTTTAGGCATACTTACCAGGAACGTATTACCAGTGTAGAGATGGTTAATGGTTATCAATTAAACATTCGCAGGTATCATGTCATGTTCGGAAGACGTAGCGTTGGAAGGCCTCCCACAAGGTGGACCGATGACCTTATGAAAGCCGCAGGAATCTGCTGGATGCGGGAAGCACAAAACCAGTTGAGGTGGCGGTGCTTGGAGGAGGCCTATGTCCAGCAGTCAACGTCTTTCGGCTGAAATGATGATGACGATGATGTCATGTCTCTATTGGTGTTGCAAACTTTTCGATTCTGTTCTTCACTACCAAATACAAAGTCAGGAAAATCATCAATGATGTCTTCAGGACAATGATTCATTTGCTGTATGATTTTACAATAGAAAAACCTAAAGACTTAACTAATGCTCAGGCAAAATTATTATTTTACCTTAAACCTGATATCAGACACATCAATTTTTGTTCATTTATGTTTTTAATTCGAATTGAAAAGAAAACATTCTGAACACAAAATGAATCAAAAGTGTATGTGTAAATTCATTTGTGAACTCATGTTACGATGTTGGATTTCGGCACTATCTGTTCTGTGGATTTCGTCATCTTCCAATTGCATATGATCGAAAAATGTAATGAGCATGAACGTTAATTTCTATGTTATTTTGTCGGTGTCGTGGAATGAAACTAAAATAAAAATTCACTTGAGTTCACCATTCATTAGAGTGAAGTGTCTGATATCAGCTTTATTAGGAATTTCTAAGCAATCCAGTCGTCAATTAACGACTACACGGAAAATCTTGTTGTTGTTAACCAACGTCCACGCGAAGACGTAGGTACCTACGGAAGATAAAACATCACAATTAAATACAGCTTAAATCATAATTACGATTAGAAAAACAGCGTGTTTTATACAATAAATATTATTTTAATCGAGGTATACGGGAAGCAGGCACAGGTCGCACATCATATTACGTCGGCGAGTGAAAGCAGATGGCGGGATTTCATTACAATATCTCAGCGAGGCGGAAAGGGAATCGCAGCCGGGACTTGTAATGTTCCGTAGATTATACAAGGCGTATGGATCTCTGCTCTTTAGATTTGTTAATGTGAACTCCACTGAAGTTTTCATATATGATCTCTTTATTCTGATATATTCAGAAGCGTGATTGGACGGGAGGTTTAAGGTTTTTGCCTTTTTCCGAGCATGTTGGGGTTCGCTTCAAGTCTAATCGGATGCAGCTGCTAGTATTTTATATGGAGCGACTGTCTATCTGATCTCCACAACCCAGTAACTGGGTAATACGGTACCCCTTGGTAAGCCTGGTTGTCGGACTTTCAGGCTTCTGACGACCCGGAACGACTGTCAAGGACTGTCATTTGTAGATACAAATGACAGCCAGGGACCAACGGCTTAACGTGCTTTCCGAGGCATGACTATATTAACTGTGCTAAAGGAGGAAGGAAGGAAGGAAGGAAGGAAGGAGGAATCATTGAAATACAAAGGAAAAGACAGTGTTTCACATGCTCTACAAATGATCAACATTAGTTTTCTTTATTTTCCTTGAAATCATGCATTTTATTAACTTAAATTGAAGAATATCAGTAAGTAGGTACCTTCTTATAAATCTCTTAGAATACCATACGGGAGCACTAGTCTGAACTAAAATTGGTTTGTAAAAATCTAGCCCTCCTGAAAGTTGGAGATAGAAAGTGTCAACTAAGGCTCTTGAACAACATAAAGTCGCCCTAGTCGCTACGGGAAATACTCAACGAAAGAAAGTTGGTACCTACCTACATACCTACCAAATAGTCCTGTCCCCGCTCTTTCAGCAAAGCGGTGCCTATTCAGCGTCCGGAAACTGCCAGGATGAAAATAATGATGTTATTTAATCTAATAATATAATAGAGCAATCCTACACAAGCATGTTTCATATCTCGATGTTCTCTTACTGTCGTCTCTTTGGGTAAGTAATATTTTTTGTCATCGAATTTTATGACTGCAGAGATAAGTCAATCAATCTGCCTAGCCTTTTCCCAACTATGTTGGGGTCGGCTTCCAGTCTAACTGGATGCAGCTGAATACCAGTATTTTACATGGAGCAACTGCCTATCTGACCTCCACAACCCAGTAACTGGGTAACACGATACCCCTTGGTAAGATTGGCTGTCAGACTTTTGGGCTTCTGAAGACCCGTAACGACTGTCAAAGATCTACGAATGACAGCCGGGACCAACGGCTTAACGTGCTTTCCGAGGCATGGAGGAGTCTCAGTATGTAAAGATGGTCACCCATCCACGGACCAACCCCGGCAAGCGTAGCTTAACCTGACAGATCGACCCGTGCGGCTGTTATTACTTAGCCAGAGATAAGTAGCACTCTCATAATTAATTTCCGTCAACTTTTTCGTTCAATCAATCTAATTAACGAGATTAATATCGCGCTTGTAGTTATATAGTAATAAGCTTTGGGTATATTCACGTGTCTTCTGTTCTATCTTTTATTTCGTAAAAGTTCTTTAAGAGGGTGCTCACCGGTCCCCTAGCACCATTCCTTTAGAAAAATAACTCATGACTGAGAAGGAATTATGACGGCTCTATCAGCAACCTCGATAAGTGTGTTGGATCATTCGGTTCCCTACAAAATGGTTGAGCTGGATGGTGCTGATCCATGCGTCATGTTCGTGAACGGGCGCCGTCAGTTGGGACTGGTCATCTCTTGACTGCCAGGGCTTATTTTTAATTTGTTATTTTATATTTTGAATTGTTTTATTAGTTTTTACATTGTCTCACATATAGAAGCAACAAGAATAACGCTAATGTTTGTAAACGCACCCACGATACAGGAGAAATTCCTAGTGGGACGCAAACGCTTAAAAAAAAAAATACCCAGGATTATGTAATATCTTGATTTAAAAGAGTGTCCTTGGAGTTTCTTGTCCGTTCTTCTCCATAGTGATCTACGTATTGGAATGGGCATCTAGCTTCAACTTCCTGACTAACTGACCGTCTCTTTGACAATTCAAAAGTGCCTGTAAATGGTTTAATTGAAATAAATGCTTTGAGTTTGAGTTTTTGTGTCTAGAATTTTTTAATGCCTTTTATAAAGTTTCATATTGAGACACGAATCAACAAAATACGATCTAGAGAGGAATGTAGCCGCTTTTCTTTAGATCGAATTTTGTTGCTTCGTGTCTCAATATGAAACTTTATAAAAGGTACTAGCTTCTGCCCGCGACTTCGTAAACGTAAAATTCAGCCCCGTCGGCCCGTCGCATCGCATTGCCCGTCCGCCAATTACTTCGATTTTGCTTAGCGTTCTTTCCGACTTTTTGTCGTTTGCTCTGTTCCTTAAGGTCGTAGCGTGATGTTAAATAGCCTACAACCTTCCTAAAGAATTGTGCTATCCAACACTGAAAGAATTTTTCAATTCGAACCAGTACTTCTTGAGATTAGCGCGTTCCACCAAACAAACTCTTTAGCTTTTTTAAATTATGATATCTCCTAAGATGTTGATTGAAATCAGGTGATGTCAAGGACAATTTTGTTTACATTTAAATACTTGTCATTAATAACATTTATTTGGATAAGGATTAATACTGTGTTGATAAAACTCCTTCGCAAATAATGAATTAATTTCGAACAAATTTGATTACCATATAAAAAGGTTATAGTGAGTCTATCTTAAAAGATAGACATATGCTGTCGCGGACTCTTTTTTAGAACTTTTAAAGAGGAACAATTCCATCATACATGATAGTTGCGTAACTTAAACCGTTTACGCAGTGAACGCAACGGAAACTTTTAAAAAGGAATATTTTTTCCCGCTTTTGCAACATTTTTCATTTATGCTCCGCTCTAATTGGTCGTAGCGTGATGTTATATAGCCTATAACCTTTCTCGATAAATAGACTATCTAACCTAAAAATATTTTTTCAATTCCAACCAGCAGTTCCTGAGATTAGCGCGTTTAAACAAACAAACAAACAAACTCCACAGCTTTATAATATTATATATATTATTATTAATTATTATAGTATAGATTAGAAATAAAAGGTATTAGAAAAAATTTGATACACTTACCGAGGTTGCTGATTGAGCCGTTTTACATAATTCCTTCTTAGTCAGCTTTATATGGCATGTAAGGTGCTAACAGTACGTCAATTATTTATTTTGAATGTAGTTTTATAACAACACACTGAACTCTATTTTAACCCAGTACCTTCAGATAGGAGAAGAAAAGATTAGGTTTGTGCTAACTCTCAGACTAAACATGCTTTTGCTAATCGATTTTATTTATTTTTAGGGCCCTACTTGTATAACCAGTTTAACAGAGTGTTAAAGATTTATAGTTTAAGTTATAATAGGTTTAACTTACTAGTACAGGAATATTTGTCAAAACTCAATTACGCAGACACGGAAAAACTACTAGAAATTTTAAAATAATGTCTCTAGCTACATCTTATATATAAAATTCTCGTGTCACAATGTTCGTTCCCGTACTCCTCCGAAACGGCTTGACCGATTCTCATGAAATTTTGTGAGCATATTGAGTAGGTCTGAGAATCGGCCAACATCTATTTTTCATATAGCTTTTGACAGAACGAAGTCTGTCAGGTTAGCTAGTACTCTAATATAGGTCTCTTCCTTTACCTAAATAATAATGGTGTCCGCTTTATCTACTTTAATATTATTTGTTAATTTATTTAAACACAATATATTTTACATAATATATTTTAAAGTAATAAACCTATTGTTGTCTTCTTTGTAAATGTTTGATGTAAATTGATGGCCTGAAACACAGGTTTTTAATAAACCTAGTTCAGGCAGGTCTACGTTACAGTTAGAAAAAAATGCTCCTCGATTGTAATTAATCTAAATCATAATTTTACTTTTACTTTATACTTGAATAAATTATATTTTTTTATTTTTTATTTTTTTATTTATTTATTTAATTATTTATGTACACACAGTTAAATACATAGAGATACGATATCATTATAATTTCAGTACAAAGGTACTGCTTATTTCTTAAGAAATTTCTTCCAGCAGACCTGCGAAAGGAGAAATGTAGACAATAGTGTGTGAACTAGAAGAGGAAAATATGAATATGCAAAGTCTTAAACTAAAATATTAAATATAACATATTATTATACTTAAATGAAGCTATAAAACATAAATACATATAAATATATATATTATATACGTAACTTTTACACTTACACTTTTACACTTTTTTTTTGTGGCGCTTGTGGACCAGTGAGCACCCTCTTAAGCAGACTTTTGTAATTTTTCGCAATTATAATGTCAGGGCTTTCAGATTGTTACGCTTTTCAACTTGCGTTTATTTCTTGAGCTCACATTTCTTAATTAGCGTTCATTTAGGTGCACGAAATTTTACCTTTCAAGCACAAACAAAGCCGCTTGTCCGTCTTTATTATTAAGTTTAAATTATAGTCATTAACTAACTAGAAAACAAGCGGAGCCTCTCAATTTGTTTAAGATTTTAAAGATAAGGTTTTCAGTTACCAAAAACTTTTGTTAAAATTTAACTTAAAATACATTTTTAATGAACTCTATTACCTGCTAGGTGTTTGGATAAATGATTTAAAAAAATCTGTTTGTTTACTGTATTGTGTACCTATTTAGTTTTTACATCTCATTTCATGTATTAACAACTTGATAAATAAATATTATTATTAACACGAACGGGGATATTTACCATGTTTATTATTTGTTGTGAGTTCCCGATATTTCGGCGCTGTTGCAAGCACCATGATCACGGATAAACTAAAGTCAATGCGGGTGGTTGTTTATGAGCAGATAAAACGGTCTACCCTCTTTCTTGTTCGTTTTTTGCACTCAGTACCGCTAACACTGTCACACGCAACTCGAAAAAAAAAAAAAAAATGTTATAAAAAAATGTTTATTATTATGATGTTCTCTTTGTCGTTTAATAATTTTCGTCATTAATGATTTTCGTGCTTTACTTAAAACAGTGTTTGGAACGAAGTTCCTTATCGCACGTTATACTCTGCACACTTGGCGAACGAGAGCTACGAGCGAGAAAAGTGTAACATTTTGATTATCACACTTGTGTGCAAGGACCTTGTTCCAACCGGGTGCCACCTCTCGACTTTTATTATTATTGCTTTAGAAAATAAGTAAATATACAACTAAATTTAGAATCAAAATAAACAAAAAATAAAAAAAATAAAAAATTATAATAAATTTATTGTTTATTTTCATAATCAGCCTACAATATTCCCACTGCAGGCACAGGCCTCTGTTCTAGAAGGAACGGTCTATAATTTACCACGCGGGCCCAGTGTGGGTTGGTAATTGTCACATGTCTACGAATTTTTGGTTCTAGGACATGCCGGTTTCCTCACGATGTTTCCCTTCAACGTTTTGAGAGCAGTGATGATATAGTAGATCAGATTGTTGCATTGAGCGCAAAGTGAGTCATTAATGCACGAGTGTTACTTTGGTGCCCGAGTGCACACGAGTGCATTAATTACTTATTTTGGCAAGGTGCGTAATCTACTTTTCTTTCAACTACCTATCTACATATCGTGATAAAATATACCTACTCAAAATAAAAACTCAAGTTAATGAAAACAAAGTTTTTGCACCAAGTTGGTTTTATTCAGCCGTTTTTTTTTCAGCCAGTATCTTTTTGATATAATGCATACATTTTATATTAAACTTAATGGGAGATATTAAACCACTGTGGTAAATTTATATCGAAATAAAAAACAAAAACAGTGCATTAATGAAAAACTGTGCAACCATCAGATTTCATATAACATTTCTGCACTGTTTTGGTTCTAAGTAAAAAATACGTCCTTTGTGATCGGTTCTGTAGTAATTAATGATAACATTACTACGTAGTTGAAAGAAAAAAATATTTACACAAAGTAAAGCCTGCCTGGGTTCGAACCCACGACCTACAACTCGTAAGTAGGGGGGGGGGGGCGTTACCTCTAGGCCACCACTGCTCAACTGGTTCACCGCTGCTGTATTGTTTATTACTTCCTGAATATATATCACTAGATTTACTTATAAAGTATACATGGTGATTTTTAGTTCACTGTTAACCTTTCAGGAGGTGATAGTACTCATGTTTATAAACAACTTTCACTATGGGACCAAGTAGGTAATAGTAAAAAAAAAAATAACATCTGTTTGATACATTTCATCGGGTAAATATTGCATTATTGTATGAAACAGCTGATATTTTTTTCAATATTTCAGAGTTGGTCTCATAGTAAAAGTTGCTCGTAATCATGAGTACTTTCACGCCTTGAAAGGTTAACAGTGAATAAAAAATCACCGTGTATTAGTAAGGTACCTAATATAATCGTATATGAATTTTAAGCTTTTCAGTAACCGCGAAAGTACACCTAGTTGTATGTTTGTTGTGAAAAACGAACTAATTATCACATTGAAACACTAATTATATTAGCAAAACCAACAACATTGATCCTGCTAAACGAGTTTACCGTGCGAGCCTAACTGCCACAAAATTTGCCTCAGCGAGCTGTTTAAATTGAAATTATTAGCACCTAGACGAAAATGAACAGTCGAGCAGTTTTTGCCGGTTTTGCGCATTTGCACATTAGCATTTCGAACGACGGGGTATATGAGGGGAGCGATTCCCGCCAAGCCGTCGTCGGCGCCCACAAACGTACGGCAATACTGCCTCTTTTATTTATGTAAACGTGGAAATGTAAATTAATTTCTCCGTTTATGGAATGAGACTTTTTTGCGGTCTCTCATACAAATTACTGTGAGATGCAGCGTGACGATTTGACAGAAAACGTCCGGGATTGTGTGTAAACTCATGTTTAATTCGCAACACAAATTAAACAGTATGAGCTGCACGTATTTATTGTGTGCGGAGTTGTTGGATGCTTAACAAACAAAACAGCTAACGTGAAGTTAATATGACTTGTTGCGAGGCATGGGCGTATATCGCAAAGTTTTTAATGTACATAACTGTAAGCAAAAGTGAAAAGGACCCACGATTAAAAGGAAATGTGGGATTTTATAGAAGTCGAAGCTACGATTAATGATTTAATTCAAACCTCTAGGTACGTTTCTGCTTTTTATCAAATATTTTGTTAAGTTACAGTTTTATATGTGAGATTTAAAAGCCCTAGCTCATTTATAAATAAACCGCCACATTCCTTTATAAAAAGTCAGTCATTGAAGTAGTCACTTTCCTTATTTCTTCACCATAAGTTTCTTGAAGCTTTTACACTCTACCTTCGCATATCAGCTCAAATATCCCTTTGTTTTAACCTTGGCATCTCAGATTTGACCTTGAGAGGTCGTGACTCCTTATCCGGACTTTCTTGTGGCTGCCTTAATAAGCGAAAACTTAAAGCCTCCAGCCAGGGCATAAAACTTATAAACTAAACGACTGCACGCTAAGGGCACCCCCTGTGGGGTACGAACCTAGGCTTAGGGCAGCGTCGGAGCTCCCTCCGACGATGCCCGGACAGGCTGGATCAAATTAATATCTCGAATTACTTATACAAAACGTGCCTTCATTACTTATACAAAACGTCTGGCGGACCAACCAGAGTAAACGCTCAGATCAAGGAAAAAAATTAACCATTTAAAAATTGTATGTATACCTATCTCATTATTGCAGCCGAAAGACGTCCACTACTGGACATAGGCCTCCCCAAAAACGAGGGGGGGGATTTGGCATAATCGCCACGCTTGGCAGGCGGGTTGGCGATCGTACTATGGTGTTAAAAATGCACGCAGGGAACGCTGCTGCCCATTCTCTAGTAAGTCCCTTAGTCACCTTTTACGACACCCACGGGAGGAAATAGGGTGGTGATATTCTTTATGTCCGACACCATACGGTACTATAAACCTACATAAAATTAAATTTAAATAATAAACATACTTGAAAAATACCCCAAATAATTAAAAAAAATAAAACACAATTTATTTGGTGAATACATATTTTATGTAGGTAAGTAGATAATATAATACTTCTATGAGGAAACTCTGTTTAATTTTTTTTCTATTAAATAAATTATAATATCCTTAAAAAATGAATCGAGTGACGTGAAACGACCGCCCTCGAACTTTGCTAATATGTGCCCAACCTCTGTCATCTGGTGAAATAATGGTGCTAATATTTGAAAACTTTCCCGAGGTAGGCCCATTCTAACACCGTAAAGAATTTTGCTTACAGTAATAACCACAAAGTCTTCTAAGTTCGTATGTCATGATTCCTTTCCGAATACTAAATTAGCAGGCTTTATATTGTCTTATAGTTGTCATGTTTGTACAAAGATGGCAGGCAGATATAATTACGTCTACAATAGAGATTTTAATTTCCTTAAGTCTCAAAGAGAGGAGGTAATTATATGTCTTTGAAGTTCTTTTGAGAATAAATGAGTGGTTCGTGGAAGGCTTTTAATAAAATAATAAAAGTTAAATCGGGCCATATATCGCGTTGAAAATTGGTTTTCAAACGAATGAAAATAAAACAAGAAACATGTGGATGTGAGAGCGAACACTGCAGAAAAGTTGATTGGTTGATTATACGAAAAGTTGAATATAAAATGTTTGGCGTGTCACAGGAATCGGCAAAGGGTAATAAAGTCGGGTTTCGTCAGCGGTGTTAATAAGCGAGATCATTTTTTATCAGGCTTCCGAGTGAGGTTTCGCAAAGCCAAAACAATAAATCACCGGGGTGGCGGCTTGCGGCTTATTATTTCGGGCTATACACCGGTGGTCTTTTCTGCTAACTAACCAGCGCTCAGCGGAATAATATTTTTTCTTCGCCTCGCAGGCACACACGTCGAGACCCACTCGCCAGTTATTAATTAACTCCACCGGATGTGGACCCTCCGTGACATATTATATCAAAAAATAATTACCTACAGCCGCTGTTCGAATCGCTCCAGGAGTTTCCTAATTAAATCGGTAGACTAATTTGTTGAGCTCAATTTATTTGAATTGAGTAATATTATAAACTTGCGCGGTCGCACTTTACTAAATCTGAGTCAGTTACCCGATAATGAAAAGCGTAGCAACGTTATATTGTAGACAAATGTCTATTGTAGCTTTTAGTAACGAAATTGCTTTAGTTGTCAGTCGTAAAATTACTTTTGAGACATATGTATTAGCTTTTAGAAACCTAAAAATATTTGGTAGAACGTCATTCGTTCAAAGTATTCAGGGCATAATGTGACACAAACATAATAATACCAATTAAAATGTGTAAATTATATCATTTATGTGTTTATCTATACAGCTACAGGTTAATAGATTCGTATAGATCGATTCTCCAGATAGTTGGGACTGAGACGAACAAAACCAATATATTTTCCGACACTTGAGCTCTCAGGTAATTGTGGCAGAAAGTTTTCGAACGTGCGCGCAATATTGATGAGCACCGCCATAGTTCGTGCCTCGAGCTCTGGCTTACAGCGCCTACGGAGCACCCTGTAACTCTTGCTTTTTAAAACACACATCACTCGTTGAATCCACCACTCCGCCTGCCATAACGCTTAATTAGTTCATATGAGCGAAACGTGTTATATAGCCTAGCTAATTAACTCATATGTTCTAGCACGAAAAATAGTAAGCTCAAAGCATTATAACGGCTTCATGCTGCAGTTTTATTTTACGCAAAAATTACGAAAAGTAATAATTACAATTCCGTTCGAAAATGTTTTTAAACTTCCAAGTCCTGTTTAATTACACAAATTGAATTATAAATGAAGGACCTTAAACATTTTGTTTAATTAAGCGGTTCAAAATAATATCAAAAGGTTTGACTGCGTTAATGTAATTTCAAATCAATGATGCGGTCACTTCTAAATAACAAATTAGTATCAGTGTTTTGTGGACGTACTGAGTAATATTTATTAGTAAAGTTAGATAGTTTGAGAGCTTATTACTCTGTAAATATTATGTCTGACGTAGATAAAACAATAGATCAATATTTGAGATTGCCTCAAAATGATCAATTGCTTGTTCAATAAGCTTTGTTCTACGAAATGAGCAAATACTTTCAGATATTTCAAAACTTTTCTTATCTTTTAGTTCAAATTACGGCAACTGAAAAAGTATTTGCTGTGATATTTCATGAAAATTGATGATACATTCGAGTAGAGACAAGTCTCCGACGTAAAGAAAAGTAAATAATGAACACGACCAAGACTGTGAAGTTTCTTTGTTATGGGGACCTAAAAGGTAAAGGATAGGAGCTAAAGATATTAATAATTCGGTCGTGATACGTCGTGTGTGTAAATCAGTTAGTGATTTACTGCTTTATTTTGTCTTGTTACAAAATGTCTTGAATCCAGTCTGGTGAAGAAGGTTGCTGTATGGCGATATGTATAAGGGTACGCGTAATTTTTTTGGCAGTTGCGATCAAAACAACATGTAGGTAGAAACCACAACGGTAAAATTTATTATGGGCTCGATTCGGAGGGTCGGAGGATTTTATTATTCTGCATACAATTCCATTTTCCTATCACAAATTATTCGAACGGCAACGGTTAAGGTTTTGCATAACGTGCAAAAATTGTTCTCGACGTATTTACGTATGTTTTGTAGTGTATACGAGAAATTCTATCCGAATGTCGAATTAAAAAATAACAATTTAAAAAATATATTTCATTTATGAGAAATGTATTTGGAAAGTCACGGTTGATATTGTTTTCGCTTTAGCTATCCGGTCGGATTACTTTCTGAGTTTATCTTGGACATTACTGACATCGGTGAAGGAAAAACATCGTGAGGAAACCTGGACTTATAGTTAATATAAGTCTGAAATCGCCAACCCGTCTTGAGCAAGCGTGGTGATCAATGCTCGTGCCTTCTCTGTATGAGAAGAGGCCTTTGCCCAGCAGTGGGACAGTTATAGGCTGGTATTATTATTTATATATCCGGTCGGATTTGCATCTGCGTGACCGTAATTATTATATTATTATTATTATTATACCTTTGTGTAAACGTTGTTGTTTTTATTGTAGCTTCCGTTGTACAAACCTTTCTCTATACAAAAAAAAAATACTGTAACTTCAGATCCTTTAGAAGTGATTGAATACGTGTGTAAGAATACGTCTATTAAATTCTTCTGTGGGCACTATCGGCCGCGTGCGAGGGTCGCTCTTCCGGCTCAATTTCCTTCACTTTACGCATCCTCTGTGGGGTCTGTTCGCTCTCATGGTGGGAGCACAGCAAACCAACGTTCGTGGGTCGCCCGAGGGTCCTGCTTGCGAAAAACTAGGTCAAGGCGTCTATTTCCGATGCTCTAAACGTTTCTACAGATACTACTGATGCGCTGAAATCGTTTGAAGATATGTATTATTTAAAAAGGGGTGTAAGTAATCGTTTCCGTGGGCTTTATATTTAAATGATCGTGAGAAGAATGTCATGTTAGACATTTTCTTGAGTAAAAACTGAAAAAATATATACCTATTATTGGAATGTTTACAGTAATAATAGCTGCGCCCCGCGGTTTCACCCACATAAGTTTCAATTCCGTAAGAATATCGGATTAAAAAATACCCTATGTATTAATTCAGGTTATAAACTATCAGTGTGCCAAATTTCATCCAAATCTGTTCTGCCGTTTTTTCGTGATTGAGTAACAAAAAACATCCTTTCATCCTCACAAACTTTCGCGTTTATAATATTATTAGTATTAGTAGGAAGTAGGATAGGATATGAGAATAGGGAATAATGAAAGCTTCACAATGTATTAGGAAAGCTCTTTGCTTCTAAAAACACTTTGTTGATCAAAATATTTAAGCTCCAGTTCTGTAGAAAGTTGTGCCAAAAAGACGCTAAACTGAGTTACGAGGTGATTTAACCACATCCTCGGAATAAAAATGTGTGTTTCAAGTTTACGACAACCCTTTCTTTATCTTGTTACAATAGGTGCCGATTCAACCGTGGATTAGGCAGGATAGCGGTAACGCGGATAAAATAAAACGTAACTACCAGTATACGAATTACAATTTATTTGTGTAAATAGAATACTCTATGTTTAGTAGATGGGAAGGTAGCACCAATTACGCACATCAAATGTACCGTACGTTAATTTGTTTTCCTAATGAAGTTGCTAAGTATTTACATAGGCCTATTTCCTCCGAGGTAACACCACTTCAGTGGAACGAAATTATTTTCTTCGGCCTAATGTTACCTGAGCTGAAATTAGGGTATTTACTATTAATTATTCTAAATGTCGGTCGATCTTTGGAATCTTTTTTTCAGTGTTTCTCGGGGCCATACGTTTAGTGGTATTGTAAAATTCTTAGAGAATTAGGATTGAGTGTAAAAATATTTGAATATATTTATGTTTGAGAGTGTCGAATAGAACCTACCTATGAAGTCAACATTGCAAAAGTTAGCAACAATTTTTGTAAATAACTGACAGAAATGACCTGATTCATTCATACAAAGTAATTTAAGTCTAGAGATCGGATATTCGGATACATATTTACTTAAAGTAAATTTTTAGCTATGATATTTTTTTTTTTAATCTAGGGCATCTCAGAGTTATCCATGAGAGGTTGAGACTCTTTAACCGGATTTTCCTGTGGTTGCCTTAATTAAGCTCCTAACGAAACTTAATGCCTCCAGCCAGGGCGTAAAAACTTATAAACTAAATGAATGCGCACTAAGGGCACCCCCTGTGGGGTACGAACCTCGGCTTAGGGCAGAGTCGGAGGGAGGATGGCAAGGGACCGACGGTGGCTGGATAAAATCAGGGTTATGATTATTAATTATTATCGGGGGAATTTAAAGCTACAGGCTCAGCTATAGCGCGTGCTGGCGCTTCGCTTACGGGCAAGGGTCGGGGAGGACTATTTAGTCGGGGATTTCGCGCTGGGCCTCGGCGGCGAGGTCGGAATGACGGTCGTGTATTGTTTAATCTCTTACGAATTGTACTCGTTTCCCTACTGCTCTCCTGGAGAAGAGTCGTGGGGTCGTCTGGGTCGGTCAGTGCATGCCTTGGACGGCGGATCCTACTGATGCTATGAAATTATGGAAGCGGATTCTTAAATATGTTTTTGTTAATAAAAAATCCGGGATTCCAGTAAATCCGGGAATGCACAACTAATCGGATACATGGTACGGAAACGACTTCTTAAATAAAATGGCTTTATTTAACTTTACACCATAAGCTAGCATTCGATTCTATAGTCAAAAAGTAGTAAATTTATCAATTCTGGAATCGCGAGGTTTTTACGATCCAACCCAACTACAGCCAATACCTCAAATTTAGGTAAATATGCATCCGATTATCCGATCTGTATACATAACACAAAACCATACCTAGCTTCTCAGAATAGAAGATCACCAACCTTTAGAAATAAAAATAGATTATTTATTTATTTATTTATTTAACAATTTATGTACACACATATAAACAGACAAGAAGAAAGGAACAGAAAAATACGTACAAAGGTGATGCTTATTTCTAATGAAATCTCTTCCAGCATACCTGCGATAGGAAAGTAGATATAGAGATGTAGACAACGTGTGTAAGTGTAGAAGAGAAAAAATAAAATAAAAAATATACATAAAATCAAAATAGCTATACACTAATATAAATACTTATAAACATACAATAAGAGAATATACTTACATACATACTTCTAAAATAAATATCACTCAAATATATACTTAGAACTACAATGTAGTGGAAAATAATAAATACATAATAATATGCAACTATGATGAAGTAGAAAGATAGTGATCCTTTACTCTTCTTTTAAAGGCTGCAACAGTTTGGCAGTCCCTAATGTCAGGTGGCAGTGAATTCCACAACCGAGCCGCGTGCACAGTGAATGAGTAGGAGTAGAAGTCCTATAGTCCTTTGTGGATTCTTATAGCTTAACTAAATTAATAAAAAATCCTTATACAAACGTGTAAAGTAGGTATGTATAAGTTTGTACTCTAAGTAATTTGAAACAAAACTTGTTCGTGTCTACGTCTCTGCACATTACGAATGTCTCGTAATGTTGTTACCTAAATGAAATTAAACATTTATTACAAAACTTTCTTGGGAACAACTTTATTGCGAAAGCGATAACGTATGTTCGTATTTTTTACTTCCTTGTTTGAATGTGATGAAAGCCTTAAGTGTGTGTGATCCTCACTCTCAGTAAGGCCCCTCGCCCACGGCGACTTTTTTGTAGCGATGCTGTCGCGCGTTTAAGAAACGCCCGACATCAGCGCTACTAATGCGCGTTAGTCGTATTTGCTACGCAATACAGAAGCGATGCCAACGCGCTACTAACGCCCTACAGTATCGCGACTGTATTGATGCAAACGTGCGACCGCGTCGGACCACATCGGGGAGAGAACGGAGGGAGGGTGGCGCGTGAGTGGAGAACCGAGCATCAGTGCAATTGTGCCGTTACTGAATCGCGTTTGCATCACGACAGAAGCGCGACAGTATCGCGTTTGCATCGCGACTGAGAATTGTGGTGTGGGCGAGGGCAAACAGCTAGCGGCAGCATCGCGGCTGTATCGATGCGAACTCACGACAGCATCGCTACAAAAAGTCGCCGTGGGCGAGGGGCCTAACATCACAACGAGCATCACTGTATGATGATCATTCTTTCCGACGTTCGTAGGTATGTTGTATGTTAGAATCTAGTCGACACATTCTCCACAGTCGAGGGGTCCTCAGCCTTCAAGATAATAATAATAATAATAATAACCCCACCGCCGTATCTCTACGTTGACGTCGTGGTGGGGCTTGCGCGCTCCGAACTCTAGGTCTGTGCCGGTAGAGTTTACTTTGCCGGAACATGTCTAGGGTGAGGAGCCAGACCAAGAGAGATACAGAAACCCGCAGGGCAGCATGTGGCGAGCTGTTGGGCAGTTGCGACCCCACGGACCCTATCTCCCGGGAGAAGTCATGTTCCTCATCTCTGGCTTGCCTTTATTGGCCGGCTGGTGTGAACACTGACGAGGAACTGAGCTCCCACCTCATTCTTGCCTTTATTGGCCGGCTTGAGTGGAGATTCGCAAGAGCAAACGTGCTCGGAGGAAGGAAGTATTCCAGTAAGTGCTTGTAGGGATCTTGACCATCTTCCGGGCTCTGAGATTGTTCTGAGAGCCTTGGAATACCTCTCCACTCCTCGAGCACCTCAGGACATGTTGCTCCCTTGTCGCTACGTCACTATGTGCTAGCGACCGTTTTCGGGGGCCCATTATTGAGTGTGCAAGTCACCCCCTGCCATTTTATCCGTGTATAATAAAACATTGATCAGGCAGGGGCCATAGTCCTTCCATAGTTTTTGGTAACCAGTCCATTTTAACCACCCAAACCCATAGTCCAATATCATTGTTTTCCATATCCTGCAATAGTCCTACACCAACCGGGGGTTGTCCTTGGGTGCACTTGCATAGTGCGTACAGGGATAATCGTCGGTTGGTGCCTCATTTAATTAAAAAGCGTCAAACGGGCCTCTGCGAGTTGGCTTCGGCCCCTCGTACGCCTTCCAAAGGTCCGGGACCCTAGGGTACCGAGATATGTAGACATAAATAAAATAATAATAATAATAAAGATTTTTGACTTATAATAGTCCTAAACCTTACTAAACAATAAATCTGCCTAGCCGTTTCCCAACTATGTTGGGTTCGGCTTCCAATCTAATCCGGTGCAGCTGAATACCAGTATTTTACATGAAGCGACTCTGTACTGGTAAGACTGGTTGTAAGACTTTCGGGCTTCTGACGACCCGTAAAGACTGTCAAAGACCCACGAATGACAGTCGGGACCAACAGCTTAAAGTGCTTTCCGAGGGACGGAGTAGTCGTGGTATGTAAAGACGGTCACCCATCCACTGACCAACCCCGGCAAGCGTAGCTTAACCTGGATCGACCCGTGAGGCTGGTATTACTTAGCCACGACCTCTAAACCTAACCCTTACTAAACAACAGCAAAAAATAAAACTTCCTCATTTATGCACAATGACTTAATTAATTTACATGACTCTTTTGTTAACATTAATAACAGAAGATAAACATTTCCTTAAAAACTTTCGCATTAATAACATGTGAGGAAAAAAATGTCGAAATTTAATTTAAAATTGTACAGAGTTTTGAGAAAACATTCGTAACGCACCATGTGTTTTACGCTCACCTTTCCATAAGGAATAATTTTGCCTAAATACAAGTTGTTTTCGTCAGACAATAGGGAGCACGTGTTGGATCAAACATCGCCCGGGGGCACCACAAATCATGACGCAAAAACCTGTTGTAGGTAATTCGGAGCGATCTTCCCGATACTCAAGATAGGCGAGCTTACAAATTGCTTTCGACCTTAAACGGCCATATTTTATCTGCTTATTTATTGCCAATATCTCTATTGATATGTATTACAGTTCATCAATTTTGTTCCATTACTCTTCCTGTCAGGCGTTAGCATTAGACGTGATAAGTCGTCACTTTGGGTTAGTGCTGCAGCAGGCCCAAGGTGTATTAATGTCAGTTGAAGAGATCAATGGATGAAAAGTCGAGCTGACACGATGTTCGAGTGTGAGCATTTTAATGTTTTTTGTAGGTAAATGTTTGTTTCTATTATTTCAGTTTGATTTGTGTATTAAAATCAGATTTATGTCATTCAGATTTAAGAAAATCTAGGCACTAAATTTTTTATGTCACACCTGGCCATAATGTGAGTTTTACCGCACGCTACGCGTACAGTAAAACTCGCATTGTGGCCAGGTGAAGACGTAAAATTGTGTAATCACCACGGGCAGTAAAAAAGAAAGCCTTCTATCGCATATTTACAACCCTCGCCTGCGGCTCGGGTCACAAATACCTGCGATTTCGGTCTTTCTTTTTTCATTTACAGCCCTTGTAAAGTAATGTACTATTATAGGTAGGCAAAACATTTTATGTTCTGTTATTTTTCAAAACAGCTCTTTACCACTCAGGTTTTTGTTCTAGGCTTTTATAGTCGGCATAAATATCAAGGTACAAGAATTCCTTTATTATTTAAAAGCAAATGAGAACGCAAATGTTTACAGCAAATAAAGCTGCTTACACACGAGACGTTATTGCAGAAGCTTAAGCGTTTTATCTCGGGATTAGTATACATCCTACCTAATTTACGTGACTTCGTGTTACATGATGAGACCTTGTTTGTAGGATCAGGTGTGAAGAAAATTTAAGCATGGAAAAGAATAATTATTCGTCGTAACAGTCGCTTACGTCGGCTCTTATGCAATGTGTTTTTTTTATAAAGGGAGGTTACACTTTCATAAGTATCTACAGAGCTAGAAAGCATCATAAAATTAACACGAAGAGTCATTAATTAACTAGGTATGAATGAGGTTCGTTTACAGCTCTGAGGAATGGGAACTTTTAATAACAGTACTTTTTAACCGACTTCATAAAAAGGAGGAGGTTCTCAATTCGGTTGTAGGTATTTTTTTGTATGTTTTCAAAACTCCGTCGTTTATGAACTGATTTGGAAAATTCTTTTTTTACTTGATAGATTTTTTACTTTCAGATTAGTCAGTTCCATTTTTATCAAAATCCAGTTCAGATGATGGGATCCATGAGGAATTGAGGGAACAACTCCTCAAATTTTATAGGCATAAATGTAGCGACTTTTGTATTTTCATGAACAAGTCAAGCATTTGCATTCAGAAAGTTTCATTTGGTGAAGTGGAACTGATGAAGAAGACCACAGATGGCCACCGGAACTTGTCAATGATACGTATTTCACGGGTGGCGATAAGATATCTCGATTAATATAGTTAAGCGACTATGACGAAGCTGGTTCTGATAAAAATGGTACCATCAAACTGATCTGACGAAGCCGGAAGGTAGGCAACGGAACTCCGTAAAAAAACAATGTATCCTAGCCGTGTTTGGGCTTATTGGAATTTTCATGAGATGCACTCTGGCTATAAATGATTATTAACCGACTACAAAAAAAGGAGGAGATTCTCAATTCGTGTATTTAAATACTATATTATGTTCGGGCATAACTTATTTTTTTATGAACCGATTTTTATATTTCTTTCATTTGGTAGATGAAGCTTGCGCGGTGGTCCCGTTTGATGTGTACACAAAAACATTTTACTATTATTGTCGTATTTTATACGCAAATACGTTAATTTATTCCTTTAATCTAAAATAGGCAGCTTATAGTTATTGTGTACACTCTGGAACGTCACAATGGAACGTTAAAATTTTTTTTAGTACTTCCCGTTAAAAATGGCAAAACGGAAGCTACGATTGAGTACTGCTTTATTGAGAATTATGTTACGCAAGTTATACTGAATTAATAAATCCGTAGTAATTTAGATCTAAATTTTTAAATCTTACTGTAAAACCTTAAATCATGAACATTTATCGATACCAGAATTACCAGAGGGCAGGAACTGGACATGTCCTTTTATTAACTTTTCTAGGGCAGTTTTTGAGTTAGCTTCAATAATAAGTATAACACAATTGAAAAGGGAAATATAAAAAACTTTTAGAAAAAACAAAAAAAAAAAAGACTTCTTTGGAAGTCAATGGCAAAAATCTAAAATACGGAACCAAAGACACCGACTTCCAAAATTAAAGTGATTTTGAATTTTATTTTTTTTTTGTAAAAAGTTTTTTACTTAGTATTGTTGTAAAATGTCTTCGTGTGTTACGTACAACTTTATGATTTTGGTAAGATCGATTTCAAGGCAAAGTTCTGTTAAACAAAAAATGAAGGTTGATGAATAATTAAGGAGGAGTAGTTTCTGTCACCTTGACGGTACAATTTTCTTCGGAAAATTTATTTCTTTAAAATTAATTATAGTTCGAGTCAAAATGGACGATATTGATTCATTTTTAATGAAGCATTGTTCCGAGAATTGCCGTAGTTATTAAATAATTTCCACCTGTATTATAAAAAGTGGTTTGAAGTTGAAATGTTTTGCTGGTTGTAAAGGTAATTATGTTTTTTTTTTTCTGTATATGAGATTGCACATTATTTATAAGCATAACGGTGTAACCTACTTAAAAAAAAAAAAACAAGGAACGAAAATATTTGTACGTGTTTATGGTATTGGCGTTTAGGGACATTACACCTGTCAGTTACACGGTCATGTATGGAGATACACCGTCGAGACCGCCCATCTGTCCTCTCTGTGCCCGTTGTGCGGCTGTGTTAATTCCATTTTCGTTCCTTTTAGTATTTGTGTGTGACAACCCTTATGCTTATGATTTCGATATTTTAAAATTGGCCAACGTCTATGTTGCATTGGTAGTAATGTTAACTTTTATGTGAACCTGAGTGCCGAATAATATGCGAATTAAACACGTAGTTCACTAGACATAATATAGGTGAGTATAGTAATTATGTTATAATAACTTTTACTCGGTAAAAGTCGTGTCATTATGAGCTGTGAGGAACTAAGTTTGTCGGAAAGAGGGCTTTTAACAGAAGTAAACAACAATTTTTAACTCCGAACTGTATTACTTTTTTTCGCTGATACCATTATTTTGTGACTTTTGAATTTACAACTGGTAGAAAACGTAGCGTTAAAAATTGCAGCTCGCGATGACTTCGCTTTTTAGTTTTTGTTCAAATTGCAATTAGTGAAGAGTTTGCGAATCCTCAGCGTTGTGTCAGAGATTGATGACAATGGAAATTTTATACATCGTTAGTCAGGAGGGCGTTAGGTGAGCACGCTGTTTTTTCAGTAATCCTATCCGTGTAGGCACCTACAATTATTTGTCAGGCTGGCAAGGTTAATGCTGGGCAACCACCCTCGTTTACGTCGATATTTATAATGGCACACCTCCCGTTTTTCGTGACTTTGTAAACGCCCCGATCACTTGCAGGCATTACCGGTTGCCAGCGTGTCATACAGATCCATTGTTAATCGACAACTATTAAACCCATGAATTTTGTTACCGCAACGATAAATAGCGATACCATTATGATAGTCGAAAATATTTATTTATTCACGCGATGGGCTGTTACAATCAATTTTTATACGGAGGATGGGTATTATTGAGCTGGATTGCGGACCCGGGCTCATTCGTTTGTGTTTATCAGTAGGGAAACCGATAACTCTCATTCCGCTCGGTGTGACGCAATGCAGAGATTAAAGGCTTACACTCGTAGTGCCGTGGCTGTGGATATGGAACCGGCTAGATCCAATATGAGCCCACTCTGACGTGCATCCGACAGCCACGTCAATATCGAAGGGGTTTTCTGACGTTAGAATACTAACACAGTTTTCGTTTCGATTTTGCAACGTTTTGAAATACTATGTTCTGGTCGCAACTAATCCTTGATTAAATTGGTTTTGTTTTGTGAAATAATGGAGTGAAGCAACAAATGTTTTCATTGTAGAATGAAAACAGATGCGTAAATCTTGGCCGGTTGACCGGCTGACATGCTGTTACAGGCAGTTAATCCGGTGATGGGGGTCGCAGGCTGGCTCAGCCGACGTACGGCACCGTCTACTTTGCGAGGATCTGCGTTAAATCTTCGTGTCATGCCGCGCTCAGCTTTACACGTTTTTGTTCGCCGAACTTCGTATGGAAATCTTTTAAATTCCCCGCATTCACATGTTAACGAGGATTTTCTTATCCGGCCAGATTTATCTGCATTATGAGAGGAGCACATTGATTGGTTCGTATCCTCAAAAGTATGTATATCAACACACAAAGGACATGGATAACGTCTGGTCCAGCACGGACAAAGACTAATAATATTTTTTTTTTTTAACTTATCGTTTGTAATTCCACCACAGCTCGTTACTTGGCATAACTTTGCAGGAAATATTTCAATTTAAAAGATTTTTTTTTTTTGTTCTGAATACTTGAATCAAAATAATAATCTGGAGATATTTATGTTGCCGGTTTTGGAAATATCTATAACTAACATAGAGAGAGGCATTAAAAGATAAACCATGCAACGGAATATTTTACAAAAAAAAAAATCTGTACGAAACATCCTGTTCGTGTGAGCAGACGGGTAAAAAGATTAAGAAAAGAGGCTATTAAATAAAATCCTAATGCTCTCATGAGTCGTTTCGTTATTACTCGTTATTTCGCGCTAAACAAAGGGAATATGAGATTTGTTGGGCAATAGACGATAATAATGAGAACAATTTATCGTTCGGCGGTCAGTGGGCGAGCCCGACACCTACCTGTTTATTTTATCAGTACAAACACCCGTAAATTTATTGGCCCTGATATTGTCACAGTTTACAAATCCGTATAATGAGTTCAATCTGCCATCAGCTGATACTCAGATTAAATGCGATGTCACAAAGAAGCACAAACAGATTCATTTTTAATTATTTTATTCAATTTCGATTTCATTTAAAATTGTATAAATTATTTACGCTGTGCAGTTTTTTTGTGCAAACAATATCATAAATTATATCCTGTATACGCTGTCAAGTAAAGTGAAGTTTATAATATTTTCCAAGAATTCTCCATCCAATTATTTTGCGAGTTGTGCTTCCTATTTACGTAAAAAGCGAATTTAATTTGGTTTTTCTTACTACGTTTCAACTTACCAAAAAATAAGGGAAATCCAACACTTAAAGTAAATTAATGGTGAAAAGCACATAGAAAACGAACTGAAGCGTTTCAAACGTTTCGGTAAGTGCACGAACAATCTTTTAATTTAGTTAATTGCTAGTCACTGTGAAGTGGTTGAAGTTGTTCTTGAGAGATCACGAACGTCTTTATCCAATTTATTTAACGATGGAGTCGCTCTCATTAGAGTCGTAGTGGACGCTCGGAGGTCCGTCTGGGACGCTTGTTGGCTACCTTTACTGCCCCAGCTGTTCGTTAGTATTCGACAAGTACGTCCTGACATACAGGGTGTAAAAAGACCGAACACTAAACATTAACATACCTAAGTAACAATGAGCAAAAATAATTCCTGGTAAATGTCTTTCATTCTTGGCACGAAAATACGCTTTTCACTTTTCATGCTCTAAAAGTTCGTCTTTATGTTGTGCGTAGGCGACATAAAGGTCGCTTTTTATGCTCTAGTGCATAAAGTATTTTTTTCTAAGACTAAGATAATCAGGCCCAACAGCCACACGCACAATAAAACGTCGCTGATTAAAGTCGTTATTTTATTTTATTTGCTTTAATTTATATCACTTCCGTGTTTTCTATCGTTAATTTAATAAAACCAGATAAAATATCTGTCTTTATTGTTAAAAAACGCGAAGAAATATTTTTATGACTTGGCAGTATGAAGTACCCAAGTCGAATGACGCATATCGAAAATTAAAAAAATTCTGATATATACTTTATGCCACTTTCATTTTCTCGCAATCGAATTGGTAAAAGCGGGCATAAACGAGCCATTTTACCCCTCGACTTAACTATCCATCCTCGCCTGCGGTTCGGGTAGATACATACGTCTCGGGGTAAAATTGCTTCTTTTATGCACTAGCTGTACAATCTATTATTTCATGCCGAAGATAGTAAAAAATTAACTTTAAAAAAATCGAGAACCCAACTCCCCGGGTATGGTTCAGTACTTACAAAAAATCATCACAATGACAAGGAAGAAAATTGTGAGACTCGGTTGGGTGATGGGTCTTTTTACACCCGTTATATAGAAGATCTTAATGGAATTCAGTAACACAGCCTCAGTGCAATGTCTACCAGTTGTAAACATCTACTTACGCTTAACGGTGGTAGTAAACTTGTCGGTAGATTGTCGCCGTCTTAGCGAGTTGAGGGTGAGATTTAGAGTGTGTGGTTTGGCTGGAGTTGCTTTAGATTTGATTATAATTCTATTGATGCCACTTATGATATTGGTTATACATTTGTGTGGTTACAGCTGCTCCAAGTTGAAATAAAGTTGGGTTTTTCCGGCGTATGCTAAAGTATAACTTTTGCCAATAGGAACGTTTAAATAAACAATTACCTATTAAGAAAGTCTATTGCATTAGTTAAAACAGAAGATGTTTTATGTTTATTCGAAAGATTATTTTTATCTAAATAATCTTTTTGGGGGCAGGCCAGGACAGAAATGATTCAGGCAGTAGAAAAATCTTTCTCCACCTAAAGTGTGCCTCAACTTTTCTGTCGATGGAGCGGTGTTATCATAAGCAGGGAAGCATAAAATTGAGTTGCTAGTAGTGGATATATTTCTTAGAAAATAAAAGGTTAACATCGAAGTACCTGCGTAATATAAAACCTCTTGAAGAAGTCTTGCTTCAGATCCGTGGTAGTTCAAGTACGTATAGTTGCCATTTATTTTTCGTTTGATGGCCTTTGAGTCCTAGTTTTGTATAGCGTGGGTAAACAAACAACAGATCTAAAAAAATATGAGATATATCTTATGTATTTTTTTAATCTGTTGTATCTTTAATTATAATCATTCGAAAAAATCATGAGGAAATCTGAAATTAAATGGTCGACAGCATGCAGTGAGGAAGCGTGGCAACTTATGATGGTTCAGTCGGTAGAGGATTTTGTCCTGCAATGGAATTAAAGGGTAGTATAACAATAAAAGCTACTTACTTTAAGGTATGTATTACTTAAATTAAAAGTTCTAAATCATCATTATCTTTTAGCATTAAATCTGCGGCCTATTGCTAAAAGGGCTAATATCAATCATTCTTATTTTCATTAATAAGCATTAAGTAGAACAATAAACCAGAATTGATATCATTTACAATGTATATTGTAGATTGGAAAAATAAAAAAAACTCTTTCTGTTATTTGATACATATTTGTAGGTTGATTCGTGAATTAAACACAAATTCAAGTAATTCTTTTTATGTTTGCTACTTAATCCTTTTTAGCACTAACAAGAATCCTATGATAGTTCCAAATTATGTATAAAATTAAAAAGGGCATAAGTTGATCGTTTTAGTTCCGACTCTATTACTAGAGTAGTGTTTTTTTTATTGGCTTAAGTACACTGCAGCCCTTTTAAAACTTAATATTTTTTATGTAACAGTATGACACACCTTATTGGGCTTTAAAAAATATATTTTTCTCTTGTAGTACACATAAATATATCACTTTTTCAATTTGGCAGTAAAATATCATTACTCACAAAAATGTACTTTGGCCCTTTTAGCACTAAGCCAAAAAATAATAGTCCACAAAACTACACTTTAATAATATGTTAGAAACAAAATAAATCGTATATTAATAAACTAAGTGGCTATTGGTTTTTGCTTCGTGTTTTAGAACAACAAGAGTCACGGAAAAATATTACAAGAATAAAGTTATATCTCAACGAATATCTTGTGTCGCCGCGTGTTCGTGACAATGTGATATAGACAATGCTTTAGAAAAGGGTGATGCCTCGTTCGGACCAACCGAGAGTGAAACGCGACTAGTACTGGTTCATGTTTGGTAGTAGATTTTGGGTTCTCCCTTATAAGTATTACTGGAATATGATGTCCGCTACAATGTAAACGAGCCTCAATAGACAATGCGTTAGAAAAGGGTAAAGCTACATCGTCCTCCTCACGTTCCTGAAATATGATTTCGATAAGTCGGGCGCTATTGGACAGGGTTTCTCTTTTTATAAAATAGTTTATTTTACACGTGCTTTAGTCGCATTATTTATGTCGGCCACTCTGACTTTGTACTCGAGACTCGGGAGCACGATACGACGATTTATTTAAACGGTTTTAAAAGCACGTCGTATATTTGGGCTTTTCAAAGTTTATGCTTATTGAAAAGCTTTCTAATAGTTACTACTTCTGGCATCACCGACTTATCGAGAATTAAGTTTTAGTATGCCATTTGATCCACACTTATTCAGCTCTGTTCAGCTTTTGTCCATAGACAATAACGATTTTGTATGGAGATGCGTACGCATCTGATAGACGCGGAAAGCTGAACGGATGCGTACGCAACTCCATACAAAATCGTGGTTTTCTATGAACAAAAGCTGAACAGTGTGTGTGTCTTTTAATGCGTGTGTGTTATGTGTGTGTGTCTTTTAATGCGTGTGTGTCTTTTAACAGAGTGTGTGTCTTTTAAGTGTGTCTCTTAATCGTCATTTCGGTAATCACATCTTTCACACACACACAGTAGAGGAAGATCAAAGAAACGATGGTTGGACCCATCCATCGTTTCTTTGGTCTCCCATACTCTTATAGCTTTTCTATCTTTTTTATAATCTACCAGTCATGCATACCTACCTAAAGCAAAAATAACCATAGGTCAACTATAATTTTAGGTAAACGCCCACGCAGAAAATCTTGGGTCTCTTTGCGTGGATCAAATGACATACTAAAACTTAATGCTCGATAAGTCGGTGATGCCAGAAGTAGTAAATATTAGAAAGCTTTTCAATAAGCATCATCATTCATCATTTCAGCCGAATGACGTCCATTGCTGGACATAAGCGTCCCCTAAGCACCGCCACCTCGACCGGTTCCGTGCTTCCCGCATCCAGCGGATTCCTGCGGCTTTCACAAGGTCATCAGTCCACCTTGTGGGAGGCTTTCCTACGCTACGTCTTCCGGTACGCGGTCGCCACTACAGAACCTTTTGGCCCCAACGGCCATCTGTTCTGCAAGCAATGTGCCCTGCCCATCCCCTGTTTACGCATTTCAATAAGCATAAACTTTGAAAAACCCAAGTATATGACGTACTTTTAAAACCGTTCTCTTCTTCTTTTCGTGTGGTTAGTGACTAACCAGGTGTCAGAGGTTTTTATGGGCCTCTGGCTTGGCTTCACATGCCGTCGAGAAATATCTTTCAGGCAAGCCGGTTACCTCACGATGTTTTCCTTCACCGTTTTTTAAGAAAGTGATAATTATACAATATGCACATGAATCCGAAAAGTCAGAGGTGCGTGCCTTGGGTTCGAACTTGAGACCTATGACTTGGCAGTCCGACGGTTACACCACTAGGCTATCACTGTTATAAAAGCAGCTTGTCCCTAATAGAGAAGTGTGGAAGAAAAAGACATGTTTCGCCGACTTCAAATAAATCTGGATAAGGGCAAGAGACTGATGATTATTATAAAACCTGCCAATAGCGTGTTTGACCACGAACAATGAAGGGATCCGTAGTTGGGACCAATTTTTTCAAGAACAAACTTAATGTTGTAGTTGAAATACATGTACATTCCAACTGCAAATGTAAGTTGGTTGATTAATACTCGTTATTTTGTAAAAGTATTTTTGTGTGATAGTTTTCCTTCTTTTTTTTTTGACTTTGGCATCTCAGAGTTAACCATGAGAGGTTGAGACTCTTTAACCGGACTTTCCTGTGGTTGCCTTAAGCTCCTAACGAAACTTAATGCCTCCATCCAGGGCGTAAAAACTTATAAACTAAACGACTGCGCGCTAGGGGCACCCCCTGTGCGGTACGAACCTCGGCTTAGGGCAGAGTCGGAGGGAGGATGGCAAGGGGCCGACGGTGGCTGGATAAAATCAGGGTTATGATTATTATCAGGGGGATTTAAAGCTACTGGCTCAGCTATAACGCGGGCTTGCGCTTGCGCTTCGCTTACGAGCAAGGGTCGGGGTGGACTATTTAGTCGGGGATTTCGCGCGGGGCCTCGGCGGCGAGGTCGGAATGACGGTCGTGTAGTGTGTACTCTCTTTCGAACTGTACTCGTTTCCCTACGACTCTCCTGGAGGACAGTGGTGGGGTCGTCTGGGTCGGTCAGTGCATGCCGTGGACGGCGGGTCATACTGATACGAGAGGGGGTGTAATTGGCATAGTTTTCCATTTTAACTTCGTTATATATACTACTGCCGTGAACTTTTTCATATGTCCAAAAACAACGATATAGCTGGCAGGGAGGGGTAACTTAACTATAACAAAAATTTGCACATTAAAGCTTAATATTAAGTAAATGGATCTCTGAATTGGTTTTGACAGACTCGCAATATTTTTGAACGGCCTATCCAATGAAACCCCACAGCATGGGATAGATGAGAAAATAAATATCATCCCCTCTATACGTGTAGGGGAAAAACACAAAAAAAAAAAAAAAAAAAACATTTGTCGGTGTGATTAATATGTATATCAGTTTTCTAGTACTCAGAATCTCTGAGGGCTCCTGAGGACCATGAGGGTTCCTGGTTGACTACGGAACACTAAAAAGTAGCGAGGTATAGTAGTTTTATAGCAGGTCGCACTTTTCACATTGACGATTTTTATCTCCAAACAATAAACACGTGATTAATATCGAAGCCGACCATAATAAACGACTGCTAACGATTAACCCACTAAGAGAGGCCCGAATACTTCACTACGAGAGAGAAAAGAATGATATCGAGGGAACGTCATTATAGCAGAAGGAATAACGTTATTAATCACTCGATATGATGCCGGGAAAAATAATATCGTCACATGCTCTCGACACCGTGAGATTAACACGTCTATCCGTGGTGTTTCCGATCTTGTGCGCTAGCAAAAACAAGGTTGCGTAACGTAAGACTAGCAGGAAATACAGGACAAATAAAATGGCCGTTAAGTTTTTATGAAAGATAGCCATTCATACTTAGTAGCCATTTGTTTGTCCTGTTTTGTCGTTGACATTG
Organism: Dryobota labecula; assembly: GCA_947523025.1. Classification (NCBI taxonomy): domain Eukaryota; kingdom Metazoa; phylum Arthropoda; class Insecta; order Lepidoptera; family Noctuidae; genus Dryobota; species Dryobota labecula. Next base: position 15,061,078 of record OX383293.1, on the reverse strand, counting down.
TATTCTTTTTTTGGTTTTCATGTATTGTGGGTGTTTTTTATACATACAAAATTAGAAACGAACAACTATCTGAACACTAATAAAATAGGTACCTAAATTGTATGTTCATGGGAAATCAAACCCGCGGCCTGCTACAGCACAGATGCCAATGTTTCAGATACATCTGTGCACCACAAAATTGATTAGAAAAAATAAAATAAAAAAAAGAACCACAAAAAAAATCTAAGGTTGAAGATATGAAATATTTGAATGATAATTGTTCTCATGTTTAGCATAAAGACGACGAGATACCTACTTTTTTAAAGTAAAAAATAACTGATCGTACGAAAAATTCTTGAGCTCGTTGATGTCTCCAGTCTCTCTCAAATAAATAAGCAAATATATTTTTTAAAGAAACACTCAGTATTTAGACATAGAAGAATACATTGTTAAAATTTTAATTGTAAACGTATAGAGGTATGAGGAACAGGGTGTAAAGTTCATTCATCCGCGATAGAAAAGGGAGGATCCTCCGATCAGACGGGTATTGTAACTGGTGGGCAACTGCCGAACGGTTGATGTCGGGATGTTGTATATATGCTAGTCGCGCGGTAAACTCTGATTGCGCGATGCAGGATTTGTGACGTCAGGTCTTTGATGCGTAGTTCGCATGTGGCGTTGTATATGCCACCATAAACAAACTGTTTTTTAAAGTATTTCAATAAAATATTGTCTAAAAGAGATAAACTACAAACTCTTTTAAAGTAGGTTTTAATAACATAACGTACAAATTCTTGTGTAATAAAACCTGAAAGTGAAAACAGTAGAACTGCAAGACGCCGTTAATTAAACACAAATATTAAGAAAACAATCCAGTAGCCGCTAGTCGGGCTCTGGCATAGTTATTGAAAACTTTCGAGATAAGGTTACCAATTACTGCGGTGATGTCTAGTCAAAGAACACATTTAAATGAAACAATGTAATGGAAGCTGCTCTAACGCCCCCGGGACTTGATAAAAGTAGTTGGAGTAGACTTCATGCTGCTGTGAATATTTATGAAGGTTCGGATATTGTAACTGGGTGGAAGTTCGCCACAGCCTCCCATGCAGCGGTTCGCGTTCCCCTATTGTATAGGTATTCCAGCTAAAAGTGGTAAAATACGACGAGTTGCCTCAACAACTTTGGACTTGCATATTTATGAGTGTACTTTCAGAGACTTGAGTGATGAGGAAATAAAAGTAAATAGCCGGTGCAGTGTTGTTTGTAACTTGAAGAGAAAGGAACAAGATGAAAAGAACGCTTGGTTTTGTTTGAATCAGAAAACATTCAATCGTTGAATTGGTTTGCCTGCAGAAAAATATAACTTGTGTAAATAAATAAATGTTGAAATTCAATAGATTCGGAAGGCGCACAGAAAGGCGAGATTTCGTTTCCGAAATCGGCTTCATATATTTTGAAGCTCCAGTTACGGGATTGGACGCTTACATGATTTTCATCCAGCCATCAATGTTATTATACAATTTTGTGTAGCGAAACATAGAGCTTCCCGAAAATAGCCGACAGCTGTTTTTGTGGTCTTCGACGATCAAATAACCTACTACTTTGTAGATATTTCCATGAAAGTGTTTTGGTAAGTCTTCTTGCTACATAATAATGCCACATTAGATAACCACGGAATTACATATATTATGAAATTATTTAACTTTAACAGTTTTTTGTAAGAATGACTCTTTCGGTTGGTATCATAAAATACAGATTTTTTTTTTTCACATTTTACCGGTTCTATTCCCGGCTCAAGCAGGTGATTTTTCAAAAATCTTTAAATGCAGTTTTAATTAATTTTCGAAGTAAAGGAATGTTTCCTTTCAGTAAAATTTGCCATCATCAATATTAAGGGTACTTCTCCTCCCACGGTCTTTTTTTTCCACCCTGTATATTCACTTTAACAATAAATAATTAAATTAAAATAAAACAAATATTAAAGGAAGGCAACAATAGTATACTCGTATTATGCAATTAGTGAATAAAGGACGGATTTAAAGCGAGGGCCATAGATGAATCATGAGCAAGTGAAGGGTTCTAACGACTGAATCACGACCGTAGGGAGTGATTCATGATGATTGAATCACGAGCGTAGCGAGTGATTCAAGTGTTAGAATCCCGAGCGACGCGAGTACTTCATGGCCCTCGATATAAATTTTTATTCAAATGTTGCATACTATACTTTATACTATGACTACGAGAAAAAGAAAGATTTAAACGAAAATAAACATTTAATGAATAAAAAAGGAAGGTTAAATTAATTAAAATGCACATTAAAATTGGAACAATTTTTGAGTAATTTTCTTATTATTATTATTATTATATTTTTATGTGTTTACATATCTCGGGACCCTGGGGTCCCGGACCTTTGGAAGGCGTACGAGGGGCCGAAGCCAACTCGCAGAGGCCCCTTAGACAATTTTAAATGGAATGAGGCACCAACCGACGATTATCCCTGTACGCACTATGCAAGTGCACCCAAGGACAACCCCCGGTTGGTATAGGACTATTGTAGGATATGGAAACAAAGATATTAGACTATGGGTTTGGGTGGTTAAAATGGACTGGTTACCTAAAACTATGGAAGGACTATGGCCCCTGCCTGATCAATGTTTTATTGTACACGGATAAAATGGCAGGGGGTGACTTGCACACTCATTAATGGGCCCCCGGAAATGGTCGCTAGCACATAGTGACGTAGCGACAAGGGGGCAACATATCCTGAGGTGCTTGAGGAGTGGAGAGGTATTCCACGGCTCTCAGAACAATCCCAGAGCCCGGAAGATGGTCAAGATCCCTACAAGCACTTACTGGAATACTTCCTTCCTCCGAGCACATTTGCTCTTGCGAATCTCCACTCAAGCCGGCCAATAAAGGCAAGAATGAGGTGGGAGCTCAGTTCCTCGTCAGTGTTCACTCCAGCCGGCCAATAAAGGCAAGCCAGAGATGAGGAACATGACTTCTCCGGGAGATAGGGTCCGTGGGGTCGCAACTGCCCAACAGCTCGCCACATGCTGCCCTGCGGGTTTCTGTATCTCTCTTGGTCTGGCTCCTCACCCTAGACATGTTCCGGTAAAGTAAACTCTACCGGCACAGACCCAGAGTTCGGAGCGCGCAAGCCCCACCACGACGTCAACGTAGAGATACGGCGGTGGGGTTATTATTATTATTATTAGGATGGTCAACCTGTAAAGCGATATTTATTTCCTGTCGATGGTCAGAACTTTCTGCTGGAGGAAACTCTGGGGTATCTTTGGACGTTGAAGGGCACGCCCTTCAACGTCCAAAGAGTGCACAAGAAGTTTTATTTTTTATTTTTCCGCACACTAGGAATTTCTCCTGTGTTGTGGGTGCGTTTACACACATTTAAAGTCACATACACAAACAGCCAGACCCGGAACAACTACTTGTAGGTCATATATATATTGGTTCCGTCCGGGAAACGAACCCGCGAAACGCAGCGCAGCAGTCAGTCGCTTAACCACTGCGCCAAGTCGCCAACCGTGCTGTCGAGTATCGTTTGTATCGAGTACCTATTTTTCACAAGGAGGTTGGTTGGAGGTTGTATAGTATTGAGATGGAGGTCAAATATACTGGTGTGTTCTAACTTCAAACACCAAAATAGTGATTAAAAGTGCTTTTTATTCACTGTTTTCAGTGAATAAATTAAGCTTTTTGGAGGGGGAATGGTATAAATATTATTTTCAATCTGGGCTTAGGTTTCGAGAAAATTACTAAAATTAAAACAGATTTGTTAGATTCTTACCATGTTTTAATTTTTGACCCTACCTGATGTTAGTTTCAGCTCATTGTATAGATAGCATACATCGTTAAGTTGAGAGTAATCAAAAGGACGACTTAGCTAGTCTAGCTATTAACAAGTGTCGCTTAAGAAATATCTTTGTCCAAATATACACAGTATTTTAGAGACATAATTGGGCTTGGGATTCGCAATAATGATCAAATTAATTCAGCAATCACGGGCGACGACGGTTTGTCACTAGAATCTTGACACACTTCGTTTGAATTCGGCACAGTGATAGATCCGTCGCAATAATTAGGAGGCAAGAGTCGGCAAACGTAATAAGTTCTCGTATATCATTGTATGTGACACTTACGCTCTTATACACAGGGTTGATAAGGTCAACTTTAACGATGTCTGAAATACGTGGGCAGTGGCATTGAGAATATAATTCCGACCATTACTTTTAATCCCGGGGCGACGATATTTTTAGGCAATTTACCGGCGCTAGGTTTCTTTACGAACTCACTCATAGATTTCTAATCAGTTAAGCTGAGAAGTGGGACAGCTTAAGGTGAAACAATTTAAATACATTCCTTTTTATGAATATGAAAACCTATGAGATTTTTTCAGGAATTCAAATCTCAGTACGCCATATTATTTATTTGTTTACAAAGAAGACAAGTAATCAGAAACACACTATACACTATCACTGCAACACCCACAAACTTTCACGATCCACAAAATTTTTGTAAGCCTAATCTAACAGAATAGCCACGTCCACAGTGTTAACCAACTGACTCAGACATTGCTTCAATAGCCTATTGATCGGTATCTAAACCGAACTATCCTGACGCGTTCGTTTAGCGGTATATCGTATAGAACCTGCCAACTACCACAGATTATAAATACGATGCTGTTGGATGTGTAGACGTGATTAATATAAGTCGATATTGTATTACGATATCGCTAGTCGGTCACAGGATTGTGGATCTGCTGCGTTGCTTTCTGTACTTTAATGAGCTCATTTTACAACTGATGGACAGAGATTGTATGTTTTGTATTGTGTCTCGACTTAAGTTTTTTTTTTTTTACTATGGGTTTGCTCTTGACTCTAGTCTAGGTCTGGGTGACCGAGACAAAGTTTACGATGGAGCAAGCTTACCCAGAAGAAGCCTGTTCACTCTCACTTTGAATAGATTAGGGTTGTATGCGTTTGGAAACACAGACACAGGCAATGATAATTAGGCTTTAATAGGTATTTGGTACTTTAAAACTGTCCGTATGTCGCAGTCAATTTGCTCCGAATCCAAAGGACCGAATAAATTTAAATTTGGTATAAATTTGAATTTCTGTGACCCAAAAACGGACGTGTAACGTAAATAAATGAATTTTGTTTATGGGGTTCACTTTTGTGGGTAAAATTAGAAAAAAAATAAAAAAAATATTACAAACTGTACCGTGTGACACATTAAATGGCGTACTGTGAGGGTCTCAATGTCTTAAAATATAACGTAAAGTTAGAAAAAATAGATCAAACTCAAACTCAAATCATTTATTTCAATTAAACCATTTACAGGCACTTTTGAATTGTCAAGGAGTCGGTCAGTAAGAAAAATGAAGCTATATGCCCATTCCAAAGCGTAGTAGGTACCTATGGAGAAGAATGGGCAAGAAACTCCATATAAACATGGACTATTCCCCTCTCCCTTATCTCCAAAACTATTGAGCCTACATTTTTTTTTAAGTTTCAGTTTTTACAGGCTGCGTTGTTTATTGTTAACATTACGACTTAAGTGTTTGTACTTAATAACGTGGAGCAAAAAAATAAAACATCGACAGAGGATAAAAATATCGGGACTATTTTATAAGAAAATATCGTCTTTCAAACGTTTTTGTTTTTGGCTTTATTCACAATACCTACTGTTTTTTCTAAGACTTTTTTAAAACCTGTCTTGAGGAGCAGGTATATTTTGGATCTTCTAACGTTTAATTGAGCTAGGCAATTTCTAATCACTTAGATATACTGCCCAATTAACACAAAAGCGCTGTATATAAGCTTAATTACTGTCCACAATAGAATCCTAAGCTGTACCAGCCTGCTGAATAAGAGCATTAGAGGCGCTGTCTCAGCTGATATAACTCTAATTTGGGCACAAATTATTCAGCACATAGCTGTATAAGAATTCCAATTGTTAAATAATTGAATTATATCGTATCGTATGTGTAACAGTGGCCACAAAATTTTTGTAAGCCTAATCTAACAGAATAGCCACGTCCACAGTGTTAACCAACTGACTCAGACATTGCTTCAATAGCCTATTGATCGGTATCTAAACCGAACTATCCTGACGCGTTCGTTTAGCGGTATATCGTATAGAACCTGCCAACTACCACAGATTATAAATACGATGCTGTTGGATGTGTAGACGTGATTAATATAAGTCGATATTGTATTACGATATCGCTAGTCGGTCACAGGATTGTGGATCTGCTGCGTTGCTTTCTGTACTTTAATGAGCTCATTTTACAACTGATGGACAGAGATTGTATGTTTTGTATTGTGTCTCGACTTAAGTTTTTTTTTTTTTACTATGGGTTTGCTCTTGACTCTAGTCTAGGTCTGGGTGACCGAGACAAAGTTTACGATGGAGCAAGCTTACCCAGAAGAAGCCTGTTCACTCTCACTTTGAATAGATTAGGGTTGTATGCGTTTGGAAACACAGACACAGGCAATGATAATTAGGCTTTAATAGGTATTTGGTACTTTAAAACTGTCCGTATGTCGCAGTCAATTTGCTCCGAATCCAAAGGACCGAATAAATTTAAATTTGGTATAAATTTGAATTTCTGTGACCCAAAAACGGACGTGTAACGTAAATAAATGAATTTTGTTTATGGGGTTCACTTTTGTGGGTAAAATTAGAAAAAAAATAAAAAAAATATTACAAACTGTACCGTGTGACACATTAAATGGCGTACTGTGAGGGTCTCAATGTCTTAAAATATAACGTAAAGTTAGAAAAAATAGATCAAACTCAAACTCAAATCATTTATTTCAATTAAACCATTTACAGGCACTTTTGAATTGTCAAGGAGTCGGTCAGTAAGAAAAATGAAGCTATATGCCCATTCCAAAGCGTAGTAGGTACCTATGGAGAAGAATGGGCAAGAAACTCCATATAAACATGGACTATTCCCCTCTCCCTTATCTCCAAAACTATTGAGCCTACATTTTTTTTTAAGTTTCAGTTTTTACAGGCTGCGTTGTTTATTGTTAACATTACGACTTAAGTGTTTGTACTTAATAACGTGGAGCAAAAAAATAAAACATCGACAGAGGATAAAAATATCGGGACTATTTTATAAGAAAATATCGTCTTTCAAACGTTTTTGTTTTTGGCTTTATTCACAATACCTACTGTTTTTTCTAAGACTTTTTTAAAACCTATCTTGAGGAGCAGATATATTTTGGATCTTCTAACGTTTAATTGAGCTAGGCAATTTCTAATCACTTAGATATACTGCCCAATTAACACAAAAGCGCTGTATATAAGCTTAATTACTGTCCACAATAGAATCCTAAGCTGTACCAGCCTGCTGAATAAGAGCATTAGAGGCGCTGTCTCAGCTGATATAACTCTAATTTGGGCACAAATTATTCAGCACATAGCTGTATAAGAATTCCAATTGTTAAATAATTGAATTATATCGTATCGTATGTGTAACAGTGGCCCCAAGAGCTGATATTTGCCTGGTTAACAAGGCACGTGTTACCTATAATACAGCAAGAAAGACAAATGTGTACATTTTATATGCTTTTACATAGATTTTTTTTATTATTTTTATTAAAAACGTTGCCCCATACTAGGAATTTCTCCTGTATCGTGGGTGCGTTTACAAACATTTAAACTCACATAGACAAACAGCCAGACCCGGAACAACTACTTGTAGATCATACAAATATTTGTTCCGTGCGGGGATCGAACCCGCGACACGCAGCGCAGCAGTCAATCGCTTAACCACTGCGCCAACCGTGCCGTCAAGTTGAAAGTATACTCTGAGCGAAATTGTGGAATGTAATAACTTTATTATTTATTTTTCTTTAATATGAACTGTCAATTTTTTAGATATGTAAGTGTTGTGTTCAAGATCTCGGGGGCCATTTGGCTCTGAACACCCTTTAAACATACCTATCAGTAAATGTTTTGTTTAAATTCTTAAAGCAATGAATATTCAACAATCACTGGTAGTTGCAGCGACTTACTAGTTGTAGGACGTAGGTTCGAACCCAAATGGCGCTTTACTTTGTGTAAATTATTTCATCCGCACTGCCCCCAAAACGGTGAAAACAGAAATCGTGAGGAAACCGGCATGTTCTAGAACCAAAAAATTTGAAGACCTGTGACATCTACTAGCCCACACTGGGCCCGGGTAATGGTGTATGTTTTTATTTTTACATCGTTCTCACATTTAGTTATAAATTCAACATTATAGATGTAACTAAAAAAAAGGAAGGAAAAAAGGAAGGATAATTTAGAGGTATTGCGTTTAAAATTATAACAGAATAAAGGTGCTCTTTTTTGGGAAGGGAAATTTTTTGAGAAATTATCGCTCGGCAACACTAATGGATCAATCTGCATCAATTAAGTGGAGCAATCTGGAGTAACAACAATAAAATGCGACAATTATTTCGGGAATATTGCTTCACATTGCTCCATATATTTCACATTTCTCATTGTCGCCAATATGCGTTGCCGAATATCCAATCGGTTTGGAATCTCGTTTATACTTATAACTACGTCTCGTTTTTGCGAAAGTCAGTGCAGTACAAGTGTGTCGTCGGTGTATTGACTTGTATTGCCTAGTTTTTTAAGTTGCTCCATATTGCCTGGTATTGTGTGGCCGTATCTCTGGCAACAGGTTACTACATGTTGCCATCGCCCTAAATTGCTGGATGTAGTCGCGACGTCATATTTGACAAGAATTGACCAGGATTGAGCAATTTTAGTTGGCCGTGTAAGCGCGCTTTTAGGTGAATAACAATCCTAAAATAAAATCATAATTTCTATTATAAATATGCTATTATACTATCTTCTTTCTCTTGTTATTGTTTTTACTTGTGTTAGTTTCAGATTAGTTTTCTTTTATATTTAAACATACTCTCTACTCAATGTTATTTGTATCGCACGTCGTTCGTGTTTGTTTGGCTTTTTTATACGAGTATTATGTGGAAAGTGTTGTTGGTTATACATTTATACACCCATTTTAGTTTTAAGTTCTATACCATAATATTGTAATGTGTAACCGTTTGTTTTCCCAAATAAAATAAAATAAAATAAAATAAAAAGTAACTAATATTTTTGTAATAATTTAATTTTAAAAAGTGTCCATGGAGTTTCTTGCCCGTTCTTCTCCATAGGTACCTACTACGCTTTGGAATGGGCATGTAGCTTCATTTTTCTTACTGACCGACTCCTTGACAATTCAAAAGTGTCTGTAAATGGTTTAATTGAAATAGTTGAGTTTGATGGACAGCCCACTCCCTCTCATTGAGAGGAGGCCTGTGTCCCAACAGTGAGAATATTATAGGCTGATTGTGCTATACTGGTAGTTTACTTACTATTAAACAAGTAGCAAATGAAATAAATGAAATCAATAATCCTAAATAATATTATAAATGCGAAAGTAAGTTTGTCAGTTTGTTTGTTACCTTTGCACGCTTAAACCACCGAACCGATCATCCTGAAATTTTGCATATACTTTGACAGTTGTACAGAAACGGACATAGGGTACCTTTCATCCCGAAAGAAAAAAAAATACTGTTCCCGAGAAAAACAACAATAACATTCTTATGATAATAGATGGCGCCACGTGTCTTTCGAATGTTGTTTGAATTATAGAAAGGTAGTGTGTTAAGAGTTTTTTTCTTAAATTGAAATTAACACGGGCGAAGCCGCGGGCAAAAACTAGTAGGTAATAAATAAACCTTCAAAATGAAACTGGCATTAATTTGAAAAAAATACCTAAAGGCCTCAAGACTATTGACTTAATTACTAGCTACCTAAGAGTTAAACTTGAATCTTAAATCCGGTAAAGTTAACGTTGGTTTGTTTAACGAGCTGGTTTAATAGTTATTATATTAACCACAAAATGCTAGCGAAAATGTTTAAGTCTGACCACATCATCTGATAGTAGTCTAGGGTTGTGTTACATCTTGTGCGGTCTAGTTTGTAGAACAGGCGAAATACACAGTGCGTAAAGTTTACAAAGGAATTTGGTCAAGACTATAAATAGCGGTCTGTTGTTATTGTGCTATATCAAGGCCGTCTGTTGTGCGTCGTGATGATAGAAATCAACGTAAACATTCACTGAAGTAGCTCATGCATGTTGTATCTCTGTGATGTGTCCATTTTTTTAAATTTTATCTGTATCATGTAGCAAGCATATATAGGGTGTATCTATTCAAACACAAAATATTTTAAGAGATACACCTTGGTAAAGAAGTCATGGAACGATTTTTTTTTTAAATCTGAGTATATTATTTAAAAAAATTAAATAATTTAAAATTACTTGATATGATTATTAATTACCAAAATTCAACGCGCACGTGCCGCCACCGTCGCCGGGTCCGGGCGGATTATTCATAGAATACTTATTCAAAAAAACCTTTACTTACTTAAGTAAAGGTTTTTTTGCAAAATGTCTCAAGCAATTTTAAAGTTATAATAATTATGTAAAATTATAAAAAACTTAAAAAAAAAATTTCGCTGCTATGGCTTTTTTACCACCTATAGATGTTTCTCTTAAAATATTTCGTGAATGAATAGATACACCTTATATTCATAAGTATTCAATAGTAGTTCCTCCTGGGAGAGGGCACTGGTTCTTGTAACACAGGATAACCATCAAGAAACCAAAATCAAAAGTCATTTTTTCAAATTAGGAATCAGAACTTTTCGAACGTCATAATTACATAAGACAGTCCCTCAAAACGCCCACCCGTCACCACTTCCTAGTGCTTTAGCTGGGAAGAAGTGGCGCAACAAACTCCCCAGCAGCACATTTGAAAGCACAAGTATCAGGCACTTCACACAATTTGTAACCACTTTCTTATGTACCTAATAAAGATTATTACTAAATATCAAAGGTAATTTCAATATTCTCCTGTCCTTATCCTTTTTTTTCTTCCTTATTATTGTCTCCATGATACCTTATCCCAGAAATTCCCAACCCAAACCCCAAAACATAGGGGCTGATTGTATGTGATGATGGTTGTACGTTTATTTATTTATTTATTTACTATTACCACTTACATTTGTTTTTACAGGTGGGAACCCAATACAACAATGTAGTCACAATTTCCACATTCGGGGACGACACACCAAAAACCCATTAATAGATACCACCACCAACAAAAATTAAATGTTTATAGAATTTCGTTTCATATAATTTTTTTCTCATATTTTCGTGTCATAGAGTATTATTATTATGATTCAATACGCAGAATATAATACTAACTTTGAAGATTTTAAAATCATTGATTTTTGTTTCACATAAAGTTTAATGTTAGAATAGTCATATCATTGAATAACAATTCAAATATTCTTTATCCTTAAATTGTTTATTTAATAGAAAACTTAATACCAAGAATAACATTTTATCCATTTTCAATTTTTCAACAGCATTTGTTTTTGCATTTTGCAGCATGCAAGCAAGCATGCAACATGCAGCGTGCAGCATGCAAGTGAGCATGCAACATGCAGCGTGCAGCATGCAAGTGAGCATGCAACATGCAGCGTGCAGCATGCAAGTGAGCATGCAACATGCAGCGTGCAAGCAAGCATGCAGCATGCAAGCGAGCATGCAACATGCAGCAGGCATGGTTTCTGTCACGGCTCCGCGCCTACGCGGATTTAAATTACACTCTAGGGGTAGGGCAGACAAGACTACCTAGAGTCGGTTTTGCAGCGATTCGTTTCTGTCTTATACCGAACAAACAATATTCGTTAAAAAATAATTCTACTGTGTGATAAGCTTGTTAAACAAAAAAATGTGATTAAAATTCATTGAAGTGTGTTTCTGTGAAATATTTTTCATTTAAGTAAATAGTCTTTGAAACAATAATATTCGAACTAAAAATACAAGGACCAAATATTATATGAAACATTTTTTGGAAAATGAAATTCTATGAAATTTCTGTCTGCGAAATAAGGGGACACCATGTGATGATGATAATTATCATTAACCTACAAAATTGAATGACTGCATTCAAAGATATACCTTTAGAATGCAATGAATTTTCACTGCAAGTTAATAAAATACGAATATTTTCTAATATTCTTCCTACTCCATGGAGATAAAAAGAACCTAGTTTAAATTTTCTCTCATAAGACATCTAAGCGTAGTTACGCTGCCGTCCTGCGTAGCTCCATTAAGACGTGATTGAATAACAGATTGCTACTTTGTGCTGTATACCTTACTTTGAATTCTTTTCATCGCATACGGGACGGGCAGTTTAGGCGTATAATCACCACTGCACACAGATTCTGAAGATTGCACGTACACTATCAAAGGGCATCGACCTCGTTCCAGTAATGACAAGATCGTTTGACTACCTTCCAAATTCACGACGCGTGCGTTACTCTGAAACTTTTTACGATTATTACTACGATTTTTGATCCTCTCTCGTCGACGGGGCCACCTTAGACTTTCGACCCTCCAACATTTATTAACCGCCAAATGATAATGGTTGCTCGTGATCAAGAATTTATTCAGTGGCTGCTCTTATTAGTCGAATCTCGAGTATAATACACGCGGCGTTTAGAACAAAGAGAGTTGACGTCAAAATAACCCCATTGTTTGAATAGCAGAGATCACGATCTCTGCTATTTTGTGTTTAAATATTATACATATAGATAGAATCATGTTCCCGCAATACCATTTGAATGTGAGGTCATATTTTAAGTATAAATTTTGTATAAAGTGTTGGGCAGTTCTCAACGTCGTAACCTACGAGCTTCCAAGAATCTACTTCTCCAAATTCCTTCACATCGTACCGGTTTTATGTCAAATTCTTACGCTATCTCTACTATAAAGCTCTGGAACGCGCTACCTTTTGGCATTAAAAAAGCTGAAAGCAAATTTACTTTTAAAAGAAAAGTTCGTAACCACTACATAAGTCAGACTAAATACCTCTCAAATAATAGTCTAGTCATAGTAATTATTATTAGGTGGTATTTGTTAAAATATCTATTAGTTTATTTTATTTGTATATGTGTATTAGTATCATTAAAAAGTATATAAATTTTCGTAATCAAGAAGTTAGTATTTTAGACATTATTTTTGTACCCTATAACTACGTTTTTTATATTTAACCCAAAGGTTGACTGGTAGAGAATGCCTTGTGGCATTAAGTCCGCCTATGTACCACTATTGTACATGAAGTTTAAATAAATAAATTGATACTTTGAATTTTTCAGTAGTCTTCTAAGCTTATCATGTATGGTATTTACTTTTAAATAAGCCTATTTATATCTTTTCAAATCAGCGTATAGTCTACGTCAAAGCACATACAGCAGTGAAAACCGAGAACAACAAAGCATGAAGCGACCAGTGATTTGCTACGACCGCGTAGCTGATGTAGCAGCAACTGCTACGCCGTAGCTACCGCGTAGCACTGTTTTTGCTAACGAGAGTTTCCACTGCGCCCTATATACTGAATGGTGTTAAATAAATTGCAATAAACTTATGAGAGCGCATATGTGTCCACTAGCGCCACCTCTTAAAAAATATTATCATATTCAAAATTTGTACAAAATTCATTCTAAAGAAAAACGGCCACATTCCTCTAGATCGTATTTTGTTGCTTCGTGTCTCAATATGAAACTTTATAAAAGGTATTAGAAAATTCTAGACACACTTACCGAGGTATTTGTTGAGCCGTTTTTCATAATTCCTTCTCTGTTTTTAAAGGAGACCCATATATGCCCTCTTAAATAAAATGCAAATAAATTTCAGAAATAAAGGCGTCAAAAAATCTCTCGCAAAACACATCTCCACAAATTCGGTGATATAAGAAAGCATATCACTTGATCTAGTTTCCCTCCTCACAATATAAAAAGTTAACTCGAGAGTTTCTCCGGGAAGTTATCTGCACTACATTCGATATAATACGAAATCGAGAGAATACTGAAGAGTAAAGTTTGTCGTGGAAAGTTAAACAGTGGTACTTTGTCGCTTGTTCGCGCCGCGACGAGGACCGCAAAACCACAATCATTCGCTAACTTCAATATAATGATGTCACTGATATATTTTTATTATCTTGTGCGATTTGTTTATCGTAGGTATGTGAGATTTATTTTTTATTTCAAATAGAAGTATGGTTTATGCAGATATATTTAGAAACGCTTATCAATAACAATTTTTCCGTGTTCTTGAGTTAAGAATATTTTTCTGCAAAGATCCGGGAATTTTTAACCATCGGCCCTGGCTCGCTTACAGCTAACAGTCACCATGATCACTATCACATCGACTATCCATCTGATTAGGGGCTGCTGAATGGGTCGCGTTGTCGTTCGGGGTCGCCTGAAATAAAATAAAATAAAAAACATTCTTTATGTATGTACCTAAGTGAAAATGAGCAATTTTATTGTTTAAAACCCACACACAAAAATTAGATACACATATTAATCTGTACCTAAGTAATCGATAAATAACTTCCTTAAGCTGCTTTCAGACTACGCTATAATATAACAGCATATAGTATATAGCTCATAGCACAACAATATCGCACACCATACATTCCAATAATATATAGTACAGTACAGTGTGAACGTGTCCATAACAATGTATGGTGCGCGATATTGTTGTGCTATGAGCTATATACTATATGCTATTATATTATAGCGTAGTCTGAAAGCAGCTTTAAAAGCTGAACAGTATAATAATAGTCTTGTAAGGCGAGAAACGTGTAAAGTATAATTTAACAAGCCCATAATAATTCCTTATAACAAAATGAGACTATTTATTTAAACTTCTCGCACATATTAAGGTACAAAGGCGGACTTAATGCCTTAGGCATTCTCTACCACGGAGGCTATCGGCGGCGGCGATCTCTCGTGTCCGGCCCTGGTCCAGGCCATGGTACGAAGCGAGACTGCATGGAAAGCCGTCACCTCCTTCTGCGAGCAGTAATGCTCGCGAAGGAGGAGGCGGAACGCGTGAGGGAGAGGCAAACTGTGCGCCCTCATGCCCCTAGTCGCCGCAGGAGACGCTCTGGGCGTCTGGATTCCCGGCCACCGTAAGCGCGAACTTTCGGACGGCGAGGAATGGGTAGCTCGCTGTCCACTAAGAATCAGGCCGGTGTCGACGGCGCTGTGTTCTACGTGCGCCTCAAAGGGTTGTCAGCACAAACTAATGGGGTCCACTAAAGCTGATGCCTGCCTTGGTTGCGGGTTTGTCCGAAAGGGATACCGTGGCCCTGGCACAAAGGCAACTGTAGGAACACGGGTGGGTTTTAGTCAGTAAAAGTCTGACACGCCCTCCCGCTCCGCCCAGAGCGGGAAAAGTTATTTGATAATTTCCCATAAAAAAGGCATTTTCTACCAGTCAACCAAGGGTGGTGAAGAGATACGATAGCAGGTGATCTGATTGAGAGGAGATAGAAAATATAACATAGGGGTAGGCAGAAACTATAGAACGCCATTTGCTACGCTCCTTAAATACTCTTTTTGCTTCGTTTACATTCATACATCTGGTCATACACGCACGCCGCGAGTGCTACGCACCTGACCTTTCTGAAGAACATCAGCAATTAGGTCTATATGTTCTCCTATGGTGTCCCCTCCCGGCGTTTCCACTCACATCTGCCTTGTAAATACCTTTTGTAAGTCGCCTTTCATTCATCCTCTCGACATGACCAAACCTTCTAAGCATACTCTTTTCAATTTTTGTCACTACATCTTCTTTTAAACCACACCGTTGCCTTATCACATCATTTTTCAGCCTATCATTCAGTCACGCCACACATGCTTCGCAAGGAACGCATTTCCAAAAAGGAAGAAGGCGTGAGTTTATATATGTATGTAAAACATAACATAATAATAATAATAATAACCCCACCACCGTATCTCTACGTTGACGTCGTGGTGGGGCTTGCGCGCTCCGAACTCTGGGTCTGTGCCGGTAGAGTTTACTTTACCGGAACATGTCTAGGGTGAGGAGCCAGACCAAAAGAGATACAGAAACCCGCAGGGCAGCATGTGGCGAGCTGTTGGGCAGTTGCGACCCCACGGACCCTATCTCCCGGGAGAAGTCATGTTCCTCATCTCTAGCTTGCCTTTATTGGCCGGCTGGAGTGAACACTGACGAGGAACTGAGCTCCCACCTCATTCTTGCCTTTATTGGCCGGCTTGAGTGGAGATTCGCAAGAGCAAACGTGCTCGGAGGAAGGAAGTATTCCAGTAAGTGCTTGTAGGGATCTTGACCATCTTCCGGGCTCTGGGATTGTTCTGAGAGCCTTGGAATACCTCTCTCTCACTTCTCGAGCACCTCAGGACATGTTGCCCCCTTGTCGCTACGTCACTATGTGCTAGCAATCGTTTTCGGGGACCCATTATTGAGTGTGCAAGTCACCCCCTGCCATTTTATCCGTGTATAATAAAACATTGATCAGGCCAGGGGCCATAGTCCTTCCATAGTTTTAGGTAACCAGTCCATTTTAACCACCCGAACCCATAGTCCAATATCTTTGTTTCCATATCTTGCAATAGTCCTACACCAATCGGGGGTTGTCCTTGGGTGCACTTGCATAGTGCGTACAGGGATAATCGTCGGTTGGTGCCTCATTTAATTAAAAAGCGTCTAACGGGCCTCTGCGAGTTGGCTTCGGCCCCTCGTATGCCTTCCAAAGGTCCGGGACCCCAAGGTCCCGAGATATGTAAACAAAAAATAAAAATAAAATATTTGACACATAACAGGTTACATTTGAACAGATATACAAGACACATTATTTTTTTTTTTTTTTTATCTGTGTCTGAACTAGATAAACATATCTGTATCTCAGACATCAGCGCTCTTCCTTATGATGACCATTACATTACTAAATTAGTTAGACATATTAATAATACGAGGTATATGTATCATTACACAGAGAAAGAATAAATAATTATGATAGTTAAAATAGATACACAAATACATAAATAGCCGATAACCTTAAAATACACCAAAAGCTAAGCTAAAAGCTTAAAAAAGCATAAGCTTTTTTAAAAATAGGTGATAAGATAACACGATCAGATATTTAATAATATTCCCTGAAGTTTAGGTACTGTAACTGCTTTCTTTCTCTCACGCAGGTGATTAATATCTCTAAATGGTACCAGTCTAAAAATAAAACGTCTAACTTGAATATGAAGCGTTTAATTTTGACACATTGTCAAGAGGAAACACAATCCATACAATGGCTTTATAAAAATGTGCGTGTATAAACTAATTTGACGGAATTTGTAATAAAATTTACATAATTCGAGAAAAGACCACCCCACAAGAAAACATAAACGACGAGAATTTTATTTTCATGCTCACATTTGCGCAATTTGTATACAGAATGTAAATTAGAAAGCATCTTATTTCAGCCAACGGCGTCAGGTTATTTGGCTCAGTGTCGCGTTCCCGCTTGACGAATGATAAATATAGATACAATGAATACAACTCTTTAGTCACATTCGTTACCTTTCAAATTGCGCTCCTTTAGTGAAATTTTATGACGAATTTTAATATAAAAGACTTTTCTCGTTAGTCTGAGACGGTTATTTCTCCAACATCCTTTATTTTCAGTTATGTATTGCATTGCGTTAATGGTCGCTTTTTATTAAAATTTTCGCCTGTAAATGTGCAAAAAGAAGATTTCAGAAGTCTGAGTCACATGAGTAAAGAAACGGAACAGAGGCAAAGCCTCTAAAGGGCGTGCAAAATGTATACCTATTTTGGTAGGGTTAGCACAGGAGGGTGAAATTATATAAACAGAACGTTAATCATCTTACGTGTTTCAATTTATTAACATAATTATTCAATCACTAATAGGTTAGTAGGCTTTACCTACGTATTTCAAATCATAAACACCAATCATCTCGAAAGAATTGTAAAAAAAAACTTCTCAAATCGTCGTTATTATTGTTCTTGAACGCACCGTTAACGAGATGGTTAGATACATACCTACCTATTCTATGCCACTTACTAAAAAACCACTAAACCATTTACGATCAATATCAAAACTTTTTTGCATCACCGGGTTGAGTTTTCTTTGGATGTTGAGGTATAAGGTATTTGTTTACCACAATAACAATAATAAATTATAAATAATCAAGTTACTACTTGCCTAGTGAGTCTTTGGGAAAATAAAAAATTGATATGTTTTTATTCCTATTTGTTCATAGACACAGTACAGTAAACAACCATATTTACACTTTTTTATACTCCATTTATTATAACATTAGACAAATAACTGTTCTCACCCCTTCGTTATTTCGATGTAAACGTTTAATAAACTCCGTTATTTCACGATAACAACAAAGCACTGTAATCTATTTACCATTTATATTAAAAAATAACTCTAAAGTGCAGTAACTTTAACAATATTACACAATAACTGTCGTTATTTGTCTAATGCTAGTAAATGGAGTATATATTAAAACACCATTATGTTTTATTCATGTCAAAATGTAAAACGTTAACAAACACGATGCGCGACGTATACGTGCAGCCCTGAGCGATTCAACTGACCGAGCCGGTACAGACCGGTTTCTCTTGGTACGGAACGAAGTCGCCAGTGGTACGCACACACGCGCCTGATGCAGGCTTGTAGTAGCGTACCTGTCATAGCGCGGTTGTCTGTATGAAGCTTTGCTTCCGTACTCTGTGTCGAATGTCGAATACTTCAGACTGACGTAAAAAAGAAAATGCATACATGATTGTTACGATTCATTAAACTATCGCAACGTGATTTGTAGCATTGTGATCACTATGTTTGCTTTGTTCATTGCAATACGCTTTAAACATTCCAACGTTTAAATGTTTTATTCCGATTAACGATGTGCAATCAACGAATGATACGTTCAATAATATTGTTACAGTGACCACACAAATAACTATGATTGTTTCGATATTTGACCAGTGAGTACATTCACTGAAAATGTGAGGCATGCGCAACATTTTTTGCAGTACATTCACAGCTAGCCCGTATCAGCCATTAGGTACAGTTAAAATGGGATACAGTCAGCGACATTGTATTGAATGTACAAAATCGAATCCGTGTTCCCAGTGGGGTGAATGGAAAAAAATGTTTTGTTGCTAACGCCGCGCCGCGTCGCGCTGTCCACTGAAAGATTTACAGCCCTCCATTACTGGTTCATGTAGCCGCTCCGCCCTGGCCGGGAACACTTGCGATTTAGATTAAATTGTCTGTCGGATATTGTTTAACTAAATGTTTTGAGCGGTTAGTTCCGCGCCTCCTCGCACATGTCCCCGCACTAGTTAATCATTAACTGGCGCTAGAGGGAGTAAGCTAGGGGACATCTGGGAGCTAAGTTGGAGCGTATGTCGAGGTTTATTTATATACTACATATGTGATGGTAGAGTTAACTTGGTTTATGGATGTGCTAATTAATTACGTAAGTGAAAACGATAGATGATTGGTAAAAAACTTACAAAAGAGCAGAGACTTGCGTTCCTTCGCAGAGAACTTCAGTAAGCGATCTATTTGTCCAACTTAAAGGAAAAAAATATATCTGATTTAATAAAATAAAAAAAATCTCTGAAGTATAATTACATTCCTTTGTTATGAAACTAATTTGTATAAATTTTCATAATTACAAAATTTATTTGGAACACGTCTTTTAATCGAAAATTTTCAACATCATTACAGAAATGAACTGTGTTACAATTAAACACGCACGCTAATTAAATTGAGATTTAACACAAATAATTTGCGGTAGCTTGAATAAAATGAATGCGACATACCTACCTCGCGGGGCTGACGCCACAATGCCGCCGATGAAAAACAATTCCATTTGATTAAAAATTCAGTCAATATAACAATATAATTGTTGTCGTTATATTATTCATTATGTAATTATTTTTTTGTGAACATGAGTCAAGACAAAACTGAAAAATATTTACTATATCAAACAGCCTGTTATCCAGTTTAAATCCCCAGCTAAATTGATTCGATAAAAATATAAATAGCACATGTTCCCAACACATACAATCACAGCTTGCAGCAGTGCAAGGTGACAGATTGCAAGTTTCTCGCTTACGATCGCCTGAGGACCCATTGTCGTCAGTAAACTCTTATATTACAATTTTCGGGGTGGCTACACTTTTGATTAACGATTTATTCCAAGTTGACTTGACTTTATTATTTTTATTGTAGAGCTACCAATTAAAATAAAACAAAAAATTTATAAAATTCAATAAAATTTGCTTAAGGTTCGCTTTGCAATCTTCGGCCATGAAAGCAACCAATCAATAGGTCCTGTTACGATTGTACAAGAAGAGTATACTTATTTTAGATCGTTTTATATCGAACGGCAAAACTAAAATTGAACGGGACAAATAAGACGCCAACGTCTCAACAATATGATGGATAGTAAACAAGAAATGCACTGAACAAAAATAAACTTGGCCAACTTCGTTTTATACGAGGAACGTTGAGAAATATAACCTAAAATATGAAAGCTGGCAGCACTTGAATGTTGGTTAAAAATAACTCAAACGCAAAGGTGTCCAGTACTTTCATACTTTTTTCCGGGTCCGATATGAAGAGAATGAATAAAGAATTGTACCAAGAGACCTCTTAAACCGAGCATGACGTCATAAAAATGTTTTTGAATTTTTCGCATCCTTTTATAGGATTTGCTTTTAATTTACAAGTTAGTTGATTGGTATAGATCGCCATTTATTTTTAAATTGTTTATGTGAAAGCAACGAAATGTTGATTCTCTTATCTTAGTGTAATAATAATAATATTAGTCTTGTTGCTAACGGAGCGTTGTTCACAAAATCGTGTTCCAACATGTATGTAAGCCACGTATCTAAATACATAATACATTTACGTAGGTACCATTACCAAAAACATTACATTGGATCCCGAATGTCTTAAATGTTACAAAACGTGTACTCTATTTCATTATGAAAAGGAGTTCGGATTGTGTAGGCTACTCACGCGGCCTCCTTGTTTGTGAAGGTAACAATGTTGAATGGAAAGAGTTAAAAGGCTGGCCCGCCACCGACACTACAGTCGCAAGTGGCCGCTACCGTTTACTGCCACTTGTGACCACCGAGCTGCCATGTACCGCACCTTCCAAGACTGTTATAGCTTTTGTTTTTAATACTTGATGTGGTTTGTTGAGATTTTATTGAACATCTTGTACGATGTTATTCGGAGCTCAGATTAATCTCAGGGCGCTGAGTTTTTGTGGGCGGTCCTTGACACTATACTCGTACAGATTCGTTCGAGTAGAGTGGCTTGTTTAGGTTTTGTAGTAGTACTAGCATAATCAGTCATATATATGTTACACTAGATTAGTAATTACCGAGCTAAGGCATTGCCACTGGACATACGTCAGTTCAGTGCTCTGTGTGACGCCAACCGAAGTGAACCTAAATATATGAATAATAATAACTTAATAATAACTTTTTAATAAGAATAAGAATCTGTATCTTATTACTTTTAAATGTTTAGTGGTTTCAAAGCTACGTTGTCGCGTTTAAATATTGGTTACGCTTTTTTAACACATTTTAATGATGTTTGCTTCTCTATTTATTTAACTTAATGAGCATAATCGTGTTTTGTACCCTGTATATAACATAACCATTATGCGTCTATACCCGATACATTAAAACTTATGTTCGATAACAATACCTACATAATATCGTTACCTACACTGAAAAACCGAATAGTTGATTTTTTGATTGTTGGTTTTTTTTGGTTGAGTTGGCATTAAATTGTGTTAAAAAAAACTGTTCCATGACGTTTGTTTTGACAGCAAATTTGTTGAATTAAGAAAGTTTTTGTTGATTTAACAAATCATGTCGGTAGGTGCTATATTAACCCGAAATATAGGTTAAAAAAAGGTTAAATCAACTTAAAAAGTTTTTCAGTATACGTAATATTGCTGTTATTCCTTAAGTTTAGCTTTAATTAGTACCTACCTGCTACCTACGTCTAGCCCTACAAAATACTATTTTCAGTTCAAACAATTCAGATAATGGTGCCGTTTCCCTTGTTCTCAAACTAAACTAAATTTAAGTTCCGTGCATCCTATTCTTTCTATTTCATTAAGAAAAGGACAGAAGATACATTTTAGTTTAGTCCTGTCAAATTAATCAGCGCTTGACGTAAATTAACGTAATTTTAGTCGGCAAGTTTTTAATCACGTCTAAACCTAAATGGAGTAGTGACAGGCGCTGATTAATTTGACAGGACTAAACTAAAATTTATCTTCTGTCCTTTTCTTAATGAAATAGAAAGAAATAGATGCAGTGAATTTAAATTTAGTTTAGTTTGTGAACAAGGGAATCGGCACCATTGCCGACTAAATATAAAACAACTTTGTGTTATATTTAAATAGCTTGCAGAAAAATATAAAAATAATATTCGTTATTTTGATTGTTAAAACAGTTTTTTTTTCAATTTATACGTTTGAAAGCAAATGATGAAATACAGGCCAAATGTCAATTTATTCATTCAGCGTCCGTCGACCAAAGATAAACACAAATGGAAATGTTCGCAACTAAATCGGACCCAGGTATACACGGGTACAAACAATTGGAGCTTATGGAAATCAGGGTCCGTAGTATTTTACCGGATTAAATATACTAGCAATTAGTGCCGTCCCGGCAACCTCCAGCAGGGCAGTTATTTATCGCGAGGTCTAAGACTTAATTAAAACATCTTACTTTGAGCTACACGGAACTATACGTATCCCTTTGATAGCGAATTAAATTAGGTCAAACTTGCATCACAGAGCGCTGTGTCTGTAATTATTAAGTACAGCTTGTTCTTATTAATTATTACAGGAACTACGAGCTATATACAGGGTAGATTTTTTAGAGGAGGCAGTAAGGGTATACCGAAACCGTTTTTCTGTAATTACAATGGATAAGATAACTACCTTGTCCATTGTAGTTACAGAAAAACGGTTTCAGGAGACTCTCCATAATTTTTTGGGAAATTTTGATCCCCAATCACCGATTTAGAAAAAAAAAAAAAAAATATAGTCACCAAGAAAATGGGCCATTTTCACATAAACATTTTTTTTTTTTTGAAAACTTTGTCCCACACTAGGAATTTCGCCTGTATTGTGGGTGCGTTTACAAACATTTAAACCTTACATACACAAACAGCCAGACCCGGAACAACGACTTGTAGGTCATACAAATATTGGTTCCGTGCGGGAATCGTACCCGCGACACGCAGCGCAACAGTCAATCGCTAAACCACTGCGCCAACCGTGCCGTCAACCACCGTGTGTTTTTGATGCCAATCGATCCTGTTTTTTATAGGACACAAAAAAAATCGATTGGACCAACTTGGGTTTCAGTAGGTACTACAAAAACCAGAAATCGCAAGAAACTTTTCCCATAACAGTCTAAACGTTGTAAACTATTGACAGACATTTTTTTCAGAATAACCGAAATCAAAAGCAACAAACTATTTTAATTCTCAAAGTAAATAATATTATAACGCGTTTTCGTTCGAAATCCGAAGTTTATTTTATTTTTGTTGATTTTCGGCCAGTGTTGATTGTAGCGGGTAGTCTATCCATGGTTAAAAAGTAAGTTGGGAATCTCATTTCCAATGAAATGTATGGGAAAAGTTTTTTGCGAATTCTGACTTTGCTAGTACTCAAACCTCAGTTGATCCCATAGAGTTTTTTGATCCTTATAAGAAACAGGGTCGATTGGCATCAAAAAAGTTTTTGTTTGAAAATGGCTCTATTTCTACTGTACATATTTTTTTTTTCTTCAAAATCTGTGAATGTGAATCAAAGTTTCTCTAAAAAATAAGGACAGTCTCCTAAGACCGTTTTTCTGTAGCTACAATGGTTAATGTAAATGCCCTTACCCTAGTAGCATTTTTGTTGGCGTTTGGTTGGGCCACATACCTCTGAAGGTGGCCCAACTAAATGCCAACGGAAAATGCTACTAGGGTACTGCCCCATCTCAAAAATTCATCCTGTATAGCACGGACACGGCTGCTCTAGGTGTATTATGCGATGATAATTTAATCAATTACGCGTATGTGCACAAATTAAATTCTCATTATTTATGTGTATGGTGTGCATAATTTATTGTAAAATTTAAATTAAAAAAAGTTAACCAAACCAGTCAAATCCAGAAGCAAAAAACCGGCTAAGTGCGTGTCGGACCACGCATACTGAAGGGTTCCGTAGTTGGGATGAATTTATCCCAAGAAAAAACTTAACATTGCAGTTATTCTCCCGTACAACTGCAAATGTAAATTTATACGCACAAAATTGAAATATTTACTATGTTATTTTAAGACCATACACTGCTTATAGGTTTTCCTGGAATCTATAAGTATAAAACTATTTACAATTTTTTTTAAAGGCTCTTTAGTTTCTGGAGGGGGAATGGGAAATTTGATCTATTTTCTGAAATAGCTTTAAAACTATTATATCAAAAGTATTTAAAAAAAAAAATATTCAGTCAATCACAGTTAGCCCTTTAATTTATTGTGTGACACGGTATACACGTCCGTATTTGGGTCACAGAAATTCATATGTATGTATACCAAATTTTCAATTAATCGGTCCATTTGATTCGGAGCAAATTGGCTGTGACAGAAAGACAGACAGGCAAACGGACGGACAGACAGACACACAAGTGATCTTAGAAGGGTTTCGTTTTTTCATTCGAAGGTACTGAACTCTAAAAACCAGCACAAATTAAAAGAATTAATGTAAACCAATTCAGCCTTAAAAAGTAGGAAAAGAAAACTTTAAACTGGCTGAATCAAAATTAAAAGTCAAGAGCAACAGACATTAGCATTACTTTAATCACTATCGGGGGACGTCAGATCTTCGCGGCGTCTGAATGTGCAGTGACTACGTGGGCCCGCTCGGAATGGAGATTGGAATTAAAACTCGGCTTATTAAGACTACCCTCCGGATTAGAGCAAGTTTTCATTGAACCACGCGCCATTCAGCTCGTGTTAAACGAATTTTACGTTTGATGGTACGGTTATTGTTTGTACTTTAATCAATTAAATAGTTTATTTGAGTGAAGAATTTCTTTTGGAATTAAGCTTTAAGATTTATTCGAATGGTTTCGTCTAACAATCAATTATTGATTGAGCTAAGTTATGCAAATATGATTTTAAATTTAATTGTTTTGATATTTCTGATATCATAATACAGAATGGAATTTTCTAACCTCACCTGGAGGGTACTCCTGGAGGGTAGTTTAAATTTCATGGTTTTCCTTTCATTTCATTTATCATGTTTATTAGAGAGATTTGATCCTTATAATTAATCCTTAAATCGATTGATGCCATAAAAGTACAGAATGTTATTTTTTCGGATTTTAGCCGGTTCGGTTCCCGAGTGTGGTAAGCGAATTTTCGAAAAAAATTGAATGCATATTTGTTTCTTATAAAAAAATATAAAAATTCCTTTGAGTAAAATTTGCTGTCTCCAGTATTTAGAGTACTTTCCCTCCAGGTGAGGTTACAAAATTCCATCCTGTATATGAAGATACTGCTCAAGTAGCCTCATGCGATAAATACATCATTAAACGGTGATGTGATACAATAATAATGTTAAATTTAAATGTAAATTTAAAACATCAAAGCGACTTTAACGCAAACAGAACTGCAAGTCACGGCAGTCTCACCCTATTGAATAAATATAAAGGTTTAAGCTTTTAAATTATTACATTTCAAGCAAACTTTATCAGCGGTTTATTATCATAATTGGTCGTCTTTGCGCATTGAATTATAATCGCTTTATAATATTCTTTGGAGAATATTTTGTAGTTAGGTATAATTTTTTGCTGAAACATTTATTGTAAAGCCTTTAGAAATTGTATGATACTATTAGCTTTATTTTCGCGTTTTTTTTAGGTTCAGTGACTTAAGAGGGCCTATAACAGTAAACAAGTGCCACTCCTTAAAAAAAAATATTATCTCGTGACTGAGAAGGAATTATGAAAAACGGCTCAATAAGGAACCTCGATATGTGTGTCTAGAATTGTCCTCCCATACCTATTATCACTGTTATTTAATAATATTGTAAAGCCAATTATTTTTAAAAGAGTAACCATGGAGTTTCTTGCCGGCTCTTCTCCATAGGAAACGACTAATTGGAACCGTGCACCTAGCTTCTGACGTTTCATAAGTGCCCATGTAGGTTTATGTGAAATAAAATATTTTAATTTTGTTTTTTTTTTTGATGAATTTTGTAATACCTTTTATAACGTTTCATAGCAACAAAATTCGATCTAAATAAAAGCGGCCATTTCTCTCTAGATCTTATTTTGTTACTTCGTGTCTTAATATGAAACTTTCATCATCATCATCATCATCATTTCAGCCGAAAGACACTGCTGGACATAAGCCTCCCCCAATTGGGGGGTATCGCCATAATCGCCACGCTTGACAAGCGGGTTGGCGATCGCAGTATGGTGTTAAAAATGTATAGAGAATGTTGCTGCCCTTTCACTAGTAAGTCCCTTAGTCGCCTTTTACGACACCTACGGGAGATAATGGGGTAGTGGAATATGAAACTTTGTCAAAGGTATTAGAAAATTCTAGACACACACGAGTTTCGCATTCTAGACACACTTTCCGATATAGTTGATTGAGCCGTTTTTCATAATTCCTTCTCAGTCACGAGATAATATGTTTTTAAAGTAGTGGTGCTAGTGGACCGGTGACAACCCTCTTAATATAATCTCTTTTGTATCTATCCGTTCTGTCAGTCACAAACAATGAATACTTGATAATGTTGTTGATATAAGAATATACCTAGGTACAAACATACGTATGTGCTGCGTACACGATTAACTTTAATAACCACCGCCATGCCTTCTAATAAATTATAGATCTATAATTATCGCAACCTGAGGAGCTCGTGGCTAAGTAATAACAGCCGCACGGGTCAATCTGTCAGGTTGGTCCGTGGATGGGTTACCATCTTTACATACCGAGACTCCTCCATGCCTCGGAAAGCACGGTCCCGGCTGTCATTCGTGGATCTTTGACAGTCGTTACGGGTCGTCAGAAGCCCAAAAGTCTGACAGCCAGTCTTACCAAGGGGTATCGTGTTACCCAGTTACTGGGTTGTGGAGGTCAGATAGGCAGTCGCTCCATGTAAAATACTGGTATTCAGCTGCATCCGGTTAGACTGGAAGCCGACCCCAAAATAGTTGGGAAAAGGTTAGGCAGATTTTTAATTATCGCAACCATGCAATTTGGTTGATCGTCAGTCCGGGCCCTAACTAATATCTTCGTAGGTACGTATATCATGTGGGTAACATATAGGACACGTGTTTGCGACATATCACTTTACAGTCGGCCAATTTCATATTGGTAATGGATACTAATGGATGAGAATGCCCCGGGTTACAAAAGAAAGAAGGGAACTTACTTAGTAAAATGCATATTCGAAGAATTTGTAGATTTTTACTACCTATTCAATTTTATGTTAGAGTCTGAAAAACTCCTTTAGAAAATGATTTCGTAAACATACCGGCTTACATATAAACGCGGAATAAAGTTATACTAGATTTAAACGTCAAAAGTGTATGGTTAGTCTGAAGTATAGGTAATTTTATTCCGCGTTTATACTCGTAAGTAAGGCAGTTAATGTTTAAAATTCATATGTTCGTTTTAAAGAACTTTATTTCTCTTTAAGACAATCGTCACTTACATGAGAACAATAAATCTTATTACTAATTATATTAAATCAGTGCGGGTAGAAGAAAACAAAACAAAAAATAAAAGTATGATCACCTACAAAATTGGAAGCGAGTTCACTGCATTCCTAAGATATGGCGGTGGCACAAGTTAAAAGATGTTGCTGTTTCAGACAAAAGTAAACAACACAATCAATATTATAGTGTTTCGTCGTTGTAAATAAAAGTAAATAATTAATTTTTAAATATGTTGAGTGAAGTCGCTTCTTTTGCATCTTTTGGAAGTTTATTATAGAGCTCCCCCATAGGTTAGGTTGTTTTTGCCGTAGTTAGTTCTTGCTCTAGACAATACCAGATGACTGGCTCGACGAGATGAGTATTTGCTTGTTTCACACCTTCTGTTGTGAATGTAATGCGTGAGTGAATAAGTTTGTTTTAGTTTATGTTAGGTCAATTGTCGCAATAGCAAATGAAAAATGAGATATACCTAAGTACCTACCTAAATAAAGTGTAATATAATTTTACTGTTAAGGTGCGTCCACACTCTATAAAACATGTTACAAAACCTATGTTTTGTAACATGTTTTATAGAGTGTATGACTATTCATATAACAAGTGTCTATAAAGAGGTTATCAATGTCAAATAATGTGGACGTATTATATAACATAATTTGGACGCACCCTTATTCAGTATTATAATCTACCTTCTATTTATATCTTATTAAATAAACAGTGACTTCATTTCACCAGTAAGTTCAAAATATATTCTAAAAGTTCCAAGGCAATATGAATTCATTGCTCAACTACAACTTTTTACTCGTACCACGCAGATTGATCCAACGCGAACGCAACAACCCGCATAAAGGGAAAACAAACAAACAATCATATCTACATACCTGTAAAAGCTGTTGTTAATGATGATGAGAGTTAATGAAGCTTATCAAGTTAGACAAATTAAGGCAATTCGTAGCCAGCAAATCCCGAGCCCTTATTAAAAAAAAATACAAAGTAAACTGGAACCGGTTGCCGGTCGGCAACCCTCAAGTCGTATAAATACGACAACATAATTGTAGTATGCAGGCGCAAATTTGTTAATTGTGGCAGGAACACAACGTTACCGGTACGTGACTGTAATACGTTCAAAACAAAAGTGCCTACTTTGTAACATGATAATTTACGACGAATCCCGGTGTTGTTTGCAGCCAGCTGATATCGGCTAATTGTTGTAAGAGCTTGTTGCGAACGAAATATTAATTATCTTAAGTATTGTTGAGTGCAAATGGTGAGATGTTAACCAGATACGGTATATTCTTTAAAGTTTCTGTGGTCTTCTTGAAAGGGTGTTAGACTCATTATGAAATAATAATAATAATAATAATAGCCCCACCGCCGTATCTCTACGTTGACGTCGTGGTGGGGCTTGCGCGCTCCGAACTCTAGGTCTGCGCCGGTAGAGTTTACTTTGCCGGAACATGTCTAGGGTGAGGAGCCAGACCAAGAGAGATACAGAAACCCGCAGGGCAGCATGTGGCGAGCTGTTGGGCAGTTGCGACCCCACGGACCCTATCTCCCGGGAAAAGTCATGTCCCTCATCTCTGGCTTGCCTTTATTGGCCGGCTGGAGTGAACACTGACGAGGAACTGAGCTCCCACCTCATTCTTGCCTTTATTGGCCGGCTTGAGTGGAGATTCGCAAGAGCAAACGTGCTCGGAGGAAGGAAGTATTCCAGTAAGTGCTTGTAGGGATCTTGGCCATCTTCCGGGCTCTGGGATTGTTCTGAGAGCCTTGGAATACCTCTCCACTCCTCGAGCACCTCAGGACATGTTGCTCCCTTGTCGCTACGTCACTATGTGCTAGCGACCGTTTTCGGGGGCCCATTATTGAGTGTGCAAGTCACCCCCTGCCATTTTATCCGTGTATAATAAAACATTGATCAGGCAGGGGCCATAGTCCTTCCATAGTTTTTGGTAACCAGTCCATTTTAACCACCCAAACCCATAGTCCAATATCTTTGTTTTCCATATCCTGCAATAGTCCTACACCAACCGGGGATTGTCCTTGGGTGCACTTGCATAGTGCGTACAGGGATAATCGTCGGTTGGTGCCTCATTTAATTAAAAAGCGTCAAACGGGCCTCTGCGAGTTGGCTTCGGCCCCTCGTACGCCTTCCAAAGGTCCGGGACCCTAGGGTCCCGAGATATGTAGACATAAATAAAATAATAATAATAAAATTGTGGTGCTATGATCTACGAGAGCGCCGTGCAATGATTGTTGATATCGCTGTTCCCCATGACGAGAATCTCGTGACAGCTGAGAAAGATAAAAAAATCAAGTATCTTGACTTAGAACACCAGGTTGTCGACATGTGGGACGTGGACTCTGCAATCATTGTACCGATAATCGTTACGGTTAATGGTCTAATAGCGGAGAGCCTTGACCAACACCTCAGGAGGCTCTCATTGCGCGGCTGAGTCAAGGGCTTGATTCAGAAAGCAGTACTCCTAGACACGGCACGCATAGTGAGAAGGTTCCTCAGTCTCTCTAGAGCCCTGACCACCGGCAGCTTAGACCCTGTTCCTGATGCCGATGGGCCACAATTTTTTTATATTTTTAAATGTTTTTATATTCAAATATTTAAAAATGTAATTTATATGTATATTAATGAAATAAAGGAAAAAATAATAATAATAATAATAAATGTTTATTTCAATTAACATACATCAACATACTTATATACCTACATAACATGACCTTTGTAGAGTTGATTAAAAGTTGAGTTTATTACAGGTAGGTAAAGGCAATTTGCGTCATAAGACGGAATCTGGTGGCCTTTAAACATACATATAACACATACGTAACAATTTTGACGGAAGTTCGTGGTTAACTACGATTTATTCATTACGTAGGCAGAACAAACAACATATTAGTCGCCTAAAATAAACTCTACCAAAGTAAAGCTTGCAAATTCACAAGAATAACTCCCTACCCTCATCAGAAACTAAAATATTACGCTTTATAAGATCAGTTTTTCTTATTCGAAACAGTAATTGAAATAAATGTGCTTAGGTGTTTAATGTAAAGGAATAAAAACTGTTTTTCTGGGAAGAAAGTAACAATGTCGACCTGGCATTCAGCCAAAGCTAAATTAGATAATGGAGTTTGCGTGCAAAAATATAGGAAACCGAGAACAAAGACAAATGGGGTCGACTCTGACTCTGAAATGGTGAAAAAAAAATAACACGGGGAAGATTGAGGTTGGCCTCTGAGCGAAGCGACTCATGTCGTCACGTGCTTCAAACGTTACACCCAACGAAACCGATATTACACCTAAATGGAATAACTTCCTTTTTAACAAGCTATTGTGCGCCCGCGGAACTTGGGAAAAAATGCACCAACTTGCGGGAGTTAGGAAACTTCGTCGAGTTTATTTTGAAGACTCCCCCGTGCCGCACTTGAGAGTAATGTGGAAGTGCTGCATTTTATAAAATATAGTGCCGTGATGCAACCCTACAATGAATTTCAAATTCACAACTCAAAGAATAAGATGACATAGAAAGTGTTTTGTTACAGGCACTTTGTTAAATAAACACGTTTTTATTACTCAACAACAATAGGTTCTAAAAACATCTCGTTAGTGGACAAACTTTTTCAGAAACAAGAATGTGAAATTCATAAGTTTATAAAACTGCGCAACACTCTCTAAGGTTTCCAGAAGAAACTTGTTTTGCAATAATTTATTCCTTTCAATCTTGGTATGGTATTGTTATAATTTGCGAGTTTCATTCCGACTGGGTTATAAGATTTTATACATGCAGGGATAAAACCGACCGGACTAAATAATAACGTTGTGATGCTGGCAACGATGATTTATTATATCGCTTTCCTCGACCGCCCGAATGAACCACATGAAAAATGATCTCGGTTATTGCTAGCAGCAACTCTGCAGTTGACGCTTTGTTTAAGCACAAATGACTCCCACTATGAAGTTGTTATTTCGTCCGACTTATGTTTTTACCAGATTGTGAACGAAGCAGGCCTGCCTGTCGCGTCGTCGCCCTCAGCTTTCGCCACACTATGATAAATTATCTCGCACAAAATCTGGCTTTTTAGGTTCGTTGTTGTCTTCTAAGCGTACATGATTACAATACACTATATGTTACATATTTGATTCTCTTTCTGATTATTATTTATTTATTTATGTACACATAAAATACTTGACAGAACAATATATTAACATTGAAGAGTACAAAGGTACTGCTTATTTCAAAAGAAATTTCTTCCAGCAGACCTGCGAGAGGAAAGTTGGATAAGAAATGTAGACACAGTGTGTAGAAAAGTTAAACAAGATTTTTTAAATTAAAACACTTAAAACAAAACAATAACTATGTAAAATAAACATACATATAAATACATACACATATAAATATTACCTATAATATACATACATATATATTATATGTAGAATATTACTGAATTTTGTGATTATTTAGGTGGGTACCTTTTTTCGTCTCACAAAAGTTTGGTGGAGTGTTCTGTAAGTCAGTTTGAAAAGATCTCATTACAAATGCTCTACAAGTACTTGCATAATTATTATGAGGTATTTATTGTGCAATACAGTTTTAAAGCTTTCTAACAAGGATTAAATTCTCGCACAGCACGCAAAAGAATCTGAAAAAGGAAACATCCTTTTTCAGGTGTTTTAGAAAACCTTCTTTTTCTGCTAACAAAATGGGTATCAACTTGGCAAGCGACATTAAAACATTAGCACGTCAAAGAAACAACTAGGTAGGACTTAAATCAACTTTTTGCGTCCTACTTAACACTGCCATTTACATAAAACTTTCAATAATGAACCGCAGTATACATACAGTATTTATTTAAAGTTAATCAATGCTGGAGTCGAAAACTCTGCTTTTTTGCGGCGAGACCCTTTAATTGTCAGTTCGCTTTGAACGGAGAGTGCGAAACGGTTGTGATAAGGGTTTCTTTTCTCGTCGGTGCCGGAAATTAATTGTCACCGAACGGAAAATAGGGCGAAACTCCAATTAATTATTAGTCACTTCATTTATTTAACCCGCCTGCGCGGAGCTTCTTTCTGATATTAATGTCTAAGTGCCAGACTAATCTTAAGTCGCCCTTTAAAATAAAGGACCCATTTTTTCTTTCCCTAATTTTGCAATGAATATACCGGGTTGGACCACTTTCCGTAAAAGCTTCTGTAGAAATATGTGTTGGTGTATTAATGAATGGCACAACTGCATTAAAAGTCCTTTTACTGTTGAAGCTGATTTAGGTTTTTATGTCGCACCAGTGGAGGTGAGTGACTTACGAGTTTGTAGCCTTTATGCTGACTAGAAATCAAAACGTCTACGCCAATTAATGCCTAAACCTTTTATTGACTAGGAAGCACAATGCCTACCTTGCAATATGTCTATACAGTATTTGAACTAAACCTTATTCTGATTATGAACCAAAATGCCTACCTTGCAATATGTCTATTATTTTAGGAGAAGAAAGGGAGTACCGTTTCTGGCGTCACAGTTCTAACCTAACCTAACCTACTGTTCAGAGGCCCTAGTGTGAGTTTATTTTAACCATCTTGACTACTTAGAAATTATTGCATTTTACGAGTAGGCATATTGCTTGTTAAACATTTTGATCTCTAGTCGATTTATAGTTTAGGCAATTTGCTGTGTAGACATTAATTTTTGGCATTTTGCTTCGTAGACGAATTGAAAGTTAGATACTCTGATTGTCATAGGTTCGAACCCTGACAGGCGTTTTAATTTGTGTAAATTATTTCATTACCACTGCTCTCAAAACAGTGAAGGAATACATCGTGAGGAAACCGTGCCCTAAAATCAGAAATTCGAAGACATTTGTGACATCCACCAATCCCCACTGCGTACCTGCGTGGTCGATTACCGCCCTCTGGGATCCCACAGAGAGGAGGCCTGTATTCCAGTAGTGGGAACATTATTAAGCTGATTATGCATGTATCGCATCATTCTTTCGATATCAGATTCGTGGAAACTCTTTTCAAAAGTTCAATAAACTGACTTGTTGTTGTGATTTGTTTATTTTCGTATACCTTGAATATTTTTATTTCGATTCCTACTCGATATACAATATCAATAAAATTCACCACTACTCCCAATTACATGAAATCTTTACAAACAAAAAGGTCCTAATGCCAACTTTTGTGTCTAAACAAAAGTTTCGTCTAAAATTGGCAAAAGTTTGAATGAAGTGACTTAGGTAACTCGCGGCGTTTCGCGCCGACAGCTGCGGTGATCCCACCGCCTCCCTAATGTAACGAAATAAAAAATAATATTTATTTATACGTAGATACCCAAAGAACAACGTGACATGAAAAAAAGTTAGTTTAAATCAATGCTGCAGGAGTTTCCAATGACTTTTGTTAAAGTTAATATCGACTTTCTGACGGCTGCTTTTAGTGGTTTGAACAATCACAGTGACCATGCATAAATTGTGGGTAAGCGTACTGAGCGTTTCTCCCGAGGAAATATGAGTTTTATACGTATGTTAGAATTGGGCACAATCATATGAATGTCTTATGGTTCAATGTTGCAATAATTAGAGAATCGGTGATAATAATTTTATCTAGTGGCAAATAAAATAGAATTATAGTCAGTTCCAGTTATATTTGAGGCTGAAGACTTATGTCAATGTTAAAAGGCGACAATATTATTTTAAAAGGGTCAGGGGCAGTTGTGCACACGTGTCTTTATGACGTCCTACTGCGATCACTAATCCGCTCACAACGTGCTAATTGTGACAATATCTCCCCTGGACGATATTAATGTCCATTATTTTGACCTTTTTGTCCCCAATTTAGATGAGGTTCTACTAGGGCCACGAGAGGATATGAAAAGGTAACCACCCTTTCATATCCTCCATTCCTCAGGAAAAATAAGTGAGTTTATGAGCTACTTAGATCAGACTCTGCGTCTTGAAAGGAGCCAAAAATTCGCTGGTTTTAAGAATAGACGTAGGAATCACAAGATTGCTCTAAGAGCATGAATCTTGGATGAAGAAGTTCGTTATTACAGTCTATGGGAAACTCCCTAAGTATTGTTGGACGTCTTCCAACTGATATGGATGCTTACCTAAAGTTTGTATCTTTCCCAACCCACACTGGAATGCTGCAGGCATTTGATCTTAGTGTAAAATCAATTCATTTAGCAAACAATTTAGCCCAGAATTTTGATTAGTCACAAGAATCACTGCGTCGGATTCAAGCGTCCCAAATTTCACGAGCTGGTTGTAAAAGCAAAATGACAATTGCAACGCGAATGGAAGTCGACAGATAAGACGGTTTATTTGTTTCCATTTGGTTTCTAATATTTACACGAATGCACGAACTCGACCGCGACGTCGAGTCTGCGAAGTTAGCAAACAAATGACATTAGCATTGCCTTAATCGACACCACGGGAGCTATACGGACGGGCTACACTCAGTGTGTCGGGCTCACTCCACGAGCAATTTTCTTGTTTTGACAATTCCACACAATTTGAATACTGCCATCAGTATTCAGTACCAGCGCCAGTGATTATTTAAATTTTGTACCTCAACGCAAACAGAAAGCTAATCTCTTTTGTTTGACAATTAATTTGGCAACTCGTTTTGTAGCGTAATACAGAATCTTATTATAATCCTGAAATGACAAACACCTCCTTGATTGTGGAAGAAAGAAAGGCAAAATAAGGAATATTTGAATGAATGGGATCCGTTTTGACTTGAAAGCATAGCATTGTTAAAAATATACTTTTATTTTCCGAAGCTTCTTTATCTTTTTGGTTTTACTGTTAAAAAATGAACGTGTAATCGTATATGTTACAATTTATTTCAACTAACGGAAGACACAATTCTTAATAAAACGTTATATTACAATTTTGTATTGGAGATTGTTTCAAATGAAGGTAATGAGACCACCAGCACTACGGCGCACGCTGCATGCGCGCCCCATTTTATTGGAGTAAAGGAAACATTTATTACATGTTAAGAGCCCCTTTATGTCTATACCGTTGCCAAGGACCTAATAGAGTATAAATGTACGCGAAATGAGAATACCGACCGAACTCGCGTAACCCCGGTAACAGACCTTTTAAACTGGTGCATATAGGCCTTTCTGGCTACATCAAATGAATAAAAAATATTTATGCATGTTAGAGCAAACCTTCGGTCGCAATGTTCAGAAACAGTAATATCGATGAATTTTATATTTCGTGATTTTAGTATCTTCTTCCAATACTTTGGGGTAATACTTCCCCTTCGGAGCTACTCCTCAGCCGTTGGGGCACCATTATTGGATTCTGGCATCTGTGCATATAAACTTTGTTTACGAATGAAAAGTTAGAACTGATTTAAATCCTCCCCAGTTCCATTGTTTTTTCTGGTTCTAAAAGCATTTTGTGTTCTTCTTTTCTTGAGTTTGCGTTTTGTTAAGTTCTTTTGTAAGAAAAAAATATAAATAACTATGGGCGGGTTGTTTCACATCCACTTTACGTACGCGTATACGTCATAAATGGCGCTAACTATCGTCAAACCAAAAAAAGTGTTGTATCACAAAATTATGCCTTTAACGTTCGTTAAAAAAATAACGATTACAGTAACCGTTATTTTATTATTTACATTTGAACTTTGACGATCGGTTTTTTATGCAGTGAAACAACGCTTTGTATTTAACGAACGTTAAACATTATATGTCATCATCATCATCATTTCAGCCGAAAGACGTCCACTGCTGGACATAAGCCTCCCCCAATAGGGGGAGTTTGCCATAATCGCCACGCTTGGCAGGCGGGTTGGCGATCGCAGTATGGTGTTAAAAATTCATAGAGAACGCTGCTGTCCATTCTCTAGTAAGTCCCTTAGTCGCGTTTTACGACATTAACATTATATGTAATCGTTATTATTTGACGTACGTATGTTACGTTAACCAACCGTTTGAAACAACCGGCCCTTAGGCTATTAGGGCCTGTGTTCACCAACATTTAAATCAACTGTTTAGATATTTAATCAGTTGTTTACTCAAAATTTCTTAGGAAATTTGACATAAACCAACTGTTTAAATACCTAACCGGTGGTTTGAATGTTGGTGAACACAGGCCTAAAAACACTATACTAACAATTGCAATCATCTGCCTAGCGTTTTCCCAACTATATTGGGTTCGATTTCCAGTGTACCGGATGCAGCTGAATACCAGTATTTTACATGGAGCGACTGTCTATCTAACCTCCACAACCTAGTTATTGGGTAATAACGATACCCCTTGGTAAGACTGGTTGTCACACTTTCGAGCTTCTGACGACCCGTAACGACCGTGAAAAATCCACGAATGACAGTCGGGACCAACGGCTTAACGTGCTTTCCGAGGCACGGAGGGCTCTTGGTATGTAAAGATGGTGACCCATCCACGGACCAACCGTGGCAAGCGCATGTCATGCGGCTGTTATTACTAGACCACATAAACTAAAAATTGCAATATTTAAAAATAAATAACAAAAACCTTTAAAGTAGACGAAGTTAAAAATTAAATATGAATAAAACATGAAGTCAACAAACCCATCAAATATTAAGAGCACCAGCAATGAAACTTGAAGGGTTGACAAAATAATGTTTATGTAAATTAAAACATAAATTATTATGTATTGGCTAGTGCCTTAGTTAGGAGCTTAGTGACGGCCGTCTGGGCTTTAGCACGGACTATAAATAAGGCTCCACTGTCCAAATATCCGGCCACAAACTAATTGCCACAACTTAATCCACTAAAATAAAATGGGTAGAAGTTAAACAACTCACGTTGCCTGTACCTGCAAGTGATTTAAATATACGGTTCCTGGGTCTTTAGTTCATTGAAATCTTAGTGGTGAGCCGCGATTTATTCGTTCTAGTTAATGAAAATCAATGTTACGATTTAAACATTTATGCAAATGTAGAAATTAACTTTTTCCGGTGTCTAGGATTTTACTAAATTATTGAAGGTGTTATTTTACACATACCTGCATCAATGTATGAGGAAATTACAACCTATTCACAAAGGTTAGCTGGCGTAACTGTTTTCAGGCATGAAGAGAAAAACTGTTATTCTTTTTAACAATGTTCATGACAGATTTTCCTATATCCTTCCTTTTATGTCACTTTCCAACTCATTCAGAATAACCATACCTCACTTGCAGAAACAAATAAACCATTACATTACAATGGATATCTGTATTCGTACTAAGTCGCCGGATATTTTAGATTCGCAACAGGAAAATCGGGGCCCCCTGTGGTTCAGCAGACGCGGCTGGCCCCAGGCAGTGGCCACTTCCGCCACGCCACCACGGCTATAAATACGGGGCGCGGTGCCCGCTCAGATTAATCATGGATACCACCTGCGTCTGCCCGCTACACCTGAGAGGCCAAAGCTAAAACATTATGCTAGATTAGTGACGTCACTATACTAATATCCTTGAGTTTGTGGCTTCGTGATGAAATGTAATGTCAATGGCGGGTTTTATGTGTGAAAGTTGATTGCTGCAGTCTTTTGTTTTATCTAGCTGATGACTCCATTAGCCTTTTAAGGATATTTCTAACGTCATTGATTATATGTCAAGTTAATAGTACAACAGGCTGGTTTAATATCACTGTCTACATGCATACTAGCATGCATGCATGCTAGTTCAACCCTTAAACCTGGGTTATTGCCCCATAGACGTGAATATAATTATTACAAAATACCTACCTACTGTAATTAAACGTTCCTTGTCGGTATGGATCATAAAAGACATCTATCAATCTTGGTCTATCACTTTGAGCCTAATTAATAGGCTAGGTCTTGAATAACTAAACATCTATGCTTTAGGTGGTGCCTAGGAACCAAAAACAATAATATTGAAGTCGCCTGGAAATAGAACGCGATATCTGTGCGTCAAAAAAAAAAAAAGAAAATGTCGAAGGTGAAAACTGCATGACTATTGTAGCGTCTGAAAAAAAAAGGGTATTGAGGGGAGTGGAGAAGAAACCTGTGGCGTAGAAATATTGCATTTTTTATGATTTTTTTACATAATAAACGAATAAAAATATTTATTACGATTACAAAGTGCATTTACATATATGATTTGGAGATCACCTTTTAAGCAAGAATTGCTTGTGTTAGGAAACTCCGCTCTTCCACTTAGCATTATCCATTAATTTGCAATTAAATACAAAAAACAATAAACGTAATAATTAAAAAAAAATACCCTAATAAATTGTTAGTTTTAAATTATATGTATACATAATAATATAGTAATCTACCAATGAAACTACCAATTTGAAATAAACTTTTCATAAAAAAATAATTAAAACAAACGGAAAATATGAACATCATCGAATCATGTAGGTATGTACGTAATCGCGAGGAAATTTTAGGGTATTTGAATATTATCAAAAATATACATTAATTAATACTTATTTTAAAGATGTTACAAGAAAAGACGATTTGTGAAAAATTTATTAAGTCGGTGGAAAAATGGACAAGTTACGTTTTTGAATTGACGCTTCTATCCTTGTCACGCACAACGATCATTGTACTGAATGGCGCGTAGTTAACTAATTTACTATTGCGTTCCTGTGTTGTGACGTGATTTTATGAGATAAAAAAAAACTGGATAAAAAATTCAAATAAAAAAATCCAGTTATATCACCGACATTGAACATCTGTATCACCTGAACTTAAAACTTAAAATTCATACATATTTCGAACGGCCATTGTTGTGTACATTTTTCAGCCCAATTAAAACCAATAAATACATCATTAACTCTACCTTAAATTAAATTCTAAATAGTCTGATTAAAGTTGTATGTGTAACAACAACACAGGCTGTTAGTGAATCTCCAGGGTACTCTAATGAAAACCCTCATCTTTATCGTCCCTGGAGATTGATCGCTTTGTGGTGTGTTTACGAATCATTTTGAAATAACAGGGGAAAAGTTTCCTTGTATTTTCTTTTAGTTTAGTTGACAATAAAACCAATTAGAGTAATTTCACTATAGGGACATATTGCTGCCGCCAAGAAGCGTTGGTGTATTGTGGTGTACGGAGCATGTAAACCGGTGTACGAAAAGATAAAATATTTATTCTGCACAATTATGACGCTCATTATAAAATAAACATAAAATACACGGTAAAACAAGGAGCCAAAAGCCTCGTATTTGAAAAAAAAAAAAAAAAAACAGTAAGCGAAATGAAAAGTTAGAAGTTTTACAATATTGTCTATTATAATTATTGGCTGTGTACAATTAATGTGGTACAATTGGACTTTGATAATTTATTTCGTAGCATTGTAAGTGCATTCAAATAAATTGTTTGAAAATTTCAAATTATGTTTTCTACGGATCCCTACTTAGTATGATTCAATGAACTGTGGAAGCTATTTTGAGGGTTCCGAACACAAAGGGTGCCAACGGGACCCTATTACTGAGGCTCCGCTATCCGTCAGTCCAGCTGTCATAGGGCTGTATCTTTTGAACCGTAATAGGTAGACACTTGAAATTTTCACACACAGAGTCTGAACTTTTAAGGTCGCTAAATTAACAAAAAACGTGTCCCCATACAAGAAACGGTATGGAAAGTTTTTTCGGCGTTGTTTGCTTGATCATAATAATGGCAATAATTGCAATACATACCAACGTCTAACTAATATATATTAGTGTTAAATATTTAACGGTGGCACGGAACCCTACTTGTGCGAGTCCGACTCACACTTGGCCGCTTTTTTTTGTTAATGCAGTTGATATAATTTCATGTTTATTAAGTTCCTAATAATGAAAGTTTGACATTATTAATGATTATTTAAGTTGTATAACTAGAAACTAATTTATGTGTTGTCTATCGCGTGTTTGATTTTGTGAATGTGATTTGTGTACATACTCGTAGTGACATCTATAATGGCAGGGAAAATTCCCTGATGGACGAAGGTGACGTTTATTTTCAAACGTATTATTTTAATAATCCTCTACAAATTTTTCTTCGGTTTTATTTGGAGGGGTCATTGTACTTACTCAACAAACGGAAGTGTAGCTATATGTATTCTATTTCCAGGAAAATGGTTTTTTCGTTCATTAAGAAGCAAAAACAGTATAAGGAAACAAAATGAACCTAATCGTCTTTTTATTGAAGCCCACACAGATGTTTCAGTAAGACTAATGTTATCATGTCACTGTATCTTAGAACATGCAGTATGTAGGTAGGCTGTGTTTGAAAGAGCATTCAATTTTAAAGCGTTCGATTTAGCAGCCGGTAAATTTGCGGAGTCACGCTCACAGACCGCAAAAGAATTGAAAAGCTATGAGAACGGAGCGGCAGAGCTATACGGTACGGAGAGGAAGACCAGGGCCTCAAGTCTGCTATTACAATAATGTCAGAATGGTTTATCATTGATTTCATAACTGATGATTTTGACAAGTATGGTAATCTACTAATATAATGGCGTCATTATGACTTTCTAATGGTCAGCCACTAAAACTCCATTGAATGAATTGGTAATCTCGTACATAATGACAAATGAAATTTCCTACTAAGCTTCCAACTTCCTACTAATTCAGATTGCTTATAACACTAATAAATAATATGTAAAAATATATATAAATGTGATCTGGCATGAATAAATGTTCAAAATGTCATTGTAATACAATTCTATTACGAGACCATTGAACGATCAATGATCGACCATTATGAATTTAGCAGATTACGAACTTTTAGCAAAATGACAATGGGATCGTGTTGGAGTGTAGAATTTATAAAAATAGCAGACTTGGGCCCCTGATACATCACAGGGAGGTATTGGTTAAAATATACTTAGAATATTTTATAGTATCTAATGAAAATTGGAGACTATTACAAAAACCTGTCTTTTAACGTGTAAGTTTTTATTATTTTTACATCGTTCTCACATTTAGTTATAAATTCAACATTATAGATGTAACGAATACTTTTGTAACAATTTAATTTAAAAGAGTGTCCATGGAGTTTCTTGCCCGTTCTTCTTCGTTCACGCTTTGGAATGGGAATGTAGTTTCATTTTTCTTACTGACCGACTCCTTGACAATTCAAAAGTGCCTGTAAATGGTTTAATTGAAATAAATGATTTGAGTTTGTGTTTGAGTTTGAACTGATTAAGAATCTTTTTGACGAGTTTTAGTCTGGTAAGTACGATTAGTTTAAACTTTTGGGGCCTTATAAATAAACACAGAATAAAGTTATACCAAGCATAAACGTCAAAAAATTTATGGTTATACCGAAGTTATTCCTAGCATAACTTTATTCGGCGTTTATTAGTAAGGCCCGTAAAAGATTTACGTAAAGTCTCTCGAAAATCGTTTGTAATAAAGATAACTAAATTTTATCTCAAACTATACAAACACAGATAGCGCTATCAGTTTAGTAGTTACTAAGAAAAGTCTCTCACAAAATAACATCCCAAAATCAGGAAAAGCTAACAACAAAAACCAAGTAGAAACCTATAAAGAAACCACAGGAAAACCTCATTACCTTCCTCCGTAGTTACGCAGATTGAATCACGTTAGCAAATAAGTTCACAAGAAAAACATAGGGATGCAAAAAGAAAAATCTCATAGCGGGTATCCGGGTATCCCCTACAGATTCGTCGCTGGCAAGTTTCCGATCGAGGTGCACTTACGTTCGTATAAATAAATAGGTTGGGGCATCCCTGGCTCCTCAGTGGGGCAATTAATCACGCTGACCACCTGCTCCTGTACTCTTATATCACGGGGACAATACTGTGTGCTGTGGAACTATGTGCTGCCAATTAGAGCCAGCAAAGTGTGCTTCGGTTAGTAGTAAGGGTGTATTGAATTACAATCTTTACTAGCGACCCGCCCCTGCTTCACTCGGTTTTTGCGAATTGTCAAAACATCCAGATTTTTTTATTTAAGTTTAATATCCTCCTAACTATTATAAATGTGAAAGTAATTTTGTCAGTGTGTTACCTTCTCACGCCTAAACCACTGAACCGATCATCCTGAAATTTTGCATATACGTTGTCAGGTGTACAGAAACGGACATAGGGTACCTTTCATCCCGAAAAAAAAAGTGCTGTGTCCGAGGAAAACAGCAATAACGTTATTATGATAATAGATGGCGCTAAGTGGTTTCCGAATCATGATTGAATTATATTAATAAATAAACTTTCGTAGTGTTAAGAGTTAAAAAAAAAATAAGCTCGAGCGAAGCCGCGGGTGAAGTTAGTTACTCATAAACGTGAGGAGCTCGTGGCTAAGTAATAACGCTGGTCGATCCATCAGGTTAAGCTACGCTCGCCGGGGTTGGTCCGTGGATGGATGACCATCTTTACATACCGAGACTCCTCCGTGCCTCGGAAAGCACGTTAAACCGTTGGTCCCGGCTGTCATTCGTGGATCTTTGACAGTCGTTACGGGTCGTCAGAAGTTTGAAAGTCTGACAACCAGTCTTACCAAGGGGTATCGTATTACCCAATTACTGGGTTGTGGAGGTCAGATAGGCAGTCGCTCCATGTAAAATACTGGTATCTGATTAGACTGGAAGCCGACCCCAACATTGTTGGGAAAAGGCTAGGGAGATTGAACATTACTCAGAAACCTTCCGGAATAAATTATCTAAATGACAGTGAAAACGGAATCAAAATCTGTCGCGCAGTTAAGAGTCTATACTACGTCAGCGCCACCACACTCTTTATCTCGCTCGCTCACTATTGCTCCCGGTCACGAGAGCAAGCGAGACAGGGCGGCAGGGAAAAGGCTCCAAGGCGCCGATAGTTTAGGTAATTTCTTTTTACGGTGAAAATAATAGTCATAAAAAAAAATAAAAAAACATAAGAGCTGCTTTATAGTTAGTTCAGTTAATATGCAAAGTTTCATTATCAAATTTGAAGATTTTTTTTAATACCAGCGGTTTATTGTGCGGTTTGGAGGTACAAAAAAAAAAAAAACAACGGTTTTTTTAAATCAAGAAAATTTTATGGAATCATGTTTTTGTCAAACAGTACTAAACATTAATCCTCAACTTTACCATATATTTATTTCAAAATTCATGCTGCAGTATTTTCGACATAACGGAGGATCATGCTAAGCCATTTGAGGTAGTATATGCGACCACACAGATAGATACGAAAAACGACTTTGTTTTATACTATTTAGAGTATAATTTTATTTAAAGTGAGGTTCGCGAGAAATGTTTACATGTTTGAAAAGTATTGTGTAAAACCTTTTCCTTATAACCCGACTGCCCCAGAAGGAGCTCATGTTTTTTTACCTAGTTTTATGTTTAAGTTCCACTGTTGCGGCTCTTAGGCGAAATCCGATACTTTTTAATTAATTTCGGTCACGGGTCGGTTTTTTCGATACTACCATGCGTTTATAATTTAGGAGGTACTACCCCCTATTAAGCTTATTAAATGTTAATTGTTACTTTTGATGTTGCTTTCTCTTGATGGACAGTTTTGTTGGAATGGCAGTATCGATATTGAATAC
This sequence comes from Dryobota labecula, assembly GCA_947523025.1. NCBI lineage: Eukaryota > Metazoa > Arthropoda > Insecta > Lepidoptera > Noctuidae > Dryobota > Dryobota labecula. The sequence continues at coordinate 15,016,858 of OX383293.1, read as the reverse complement.
TGATAACACTTCAAATGTGTAACGTTATCAATATTCAATATCGATACATTTCATTACCTATATTCTTGCAAAATATTTATGCTTTATTCATCGGGAATACCAGTAGAACTTTACAAATAATAACTATTTTTAAATATCTAAAGTGAACCAATATTATGAGCTCTACTTCCCTGAATATTTTTCAAGAAACAACAGGAACACAGTACTGCCTGTAGCTACAAATATCAAGATTTACATTTGCTTCGAGAACAAGAAGCAGAGTCCGTACATACATAAGTTATACACGGTTTGTGTCCATCTGCATTTCTGCAGCAGCAGCGCAGACGCTCGTAAATAATCCTTTGGACCTGAAAAACGTTTCAGTGAATCCAATAAAATACGTATCCGCAGAGACTACGCCGCAGCGAGCTCGTTACCACGCCTAGACGATTTATTGAGATTTGAAGGCTGAAATATTGTAGGTGTTCCATTTTAAACTCTTTTATGAAATACAACTATTCAATCCGGCTTAGAATTCAATTTTACGCTGTATCTATAGGGAAATGGATAGAAGAGGAGAGTTCAAAACAAAATATTATCACTTCCAGTTATTTCAATAAAATAATAACATGTCATCTAAATAAACCAGTACACGAAGAATTCTGTTATCAGAAATTGTATTTAACATTTATTTGGCAGTATTTATTCCTAACTGTGTATTTTATTTCCTAAAAGTGTTTCCTTTGAACGAGAAAATTCAATTATTATCAGTGCTGTCCAATTAATTTCCGGCGGCGCCAGAGCTGATAGTGTCAAGTAAATTATAAATTATCGAAGCAATAATTTTATACTGTACCCATTTCATTCTAATTATGAAATAAGCCATAGCCAAAGGTTCCATTAAAATATAGTTACGTAATGTACATAACGTTAAAGACATCATTAGAGGAACCTGCCTAAAACCTCCAACGTCACCAATAATATCAAAACTTTCAAGTCACGCGATAAAAGAAAATTGCACTTTTTCTTTTTCGAATGACAATGAGGACGAGTTGGTCTAATTTGACAGCTTAACGACCACCGAACCACGGTTAGCTCGAAAATGGAGCAAAAGCTTCACGTGAATGTGTTTCCATCGGGCTCTTTGAACAAACGTTATTTCAGAGCTTATTTACATTAGTATCGAAGCGCCAGTTAGCTGCCAATTATAATTACACACGGCGCCGTACAAAGCGAGGGAGCTAAAATATATTCTGCTTAATCCTTATTATGAATGTGAAACCCGTTCATGGCCTGAGGCCGCCACTCGCGTTTCATATGACATGGGACACAATGTAGTAAAGATAAGGTGTCCCCTTCCAAGCCACTGAGTCTATTGTCGATCTCTTACGCAGCTCGGCATGTTAAAAGGAGCGCCCGATAGCTCGGCCGTTACAAAGCACCCATTTTTATGTGAAGATATAAATTATAACATAACTAGCTGGTAATTACTTTCCCCGCTCTTCTCAAAGCCATAAAAGATATGACATATCGCCTCAATCTGTACAAGGTTGACGTTACGAGTAACACGTGTGTTGAAAAAGAAAATTTTCAAAGCAATAAAAATGATAAGTGAAATAAAAATTAGACGGCATAGTTCTTCTTTAGTGAAAATGGCTTCCTTTAGATAGAGAAAACGTATAATGGAATGCAATAACTCTTGACCGGGTGTGCGAAGAAATAACACTGTGTCATATTTCACAACCCTCCAACATTTTTATAAAAGCGGACCATCTGCTTTTGACCCCTCATTCTTTTTGTTTCTCGAATTATTTCTGTATAAGTAAAATATTAGATATCAGCGTATATAAGTTTTCCGGTGCACGTTCCAAGCCAATTTGTATTGCTGCGGCTGTTTTGTTTATTATTTGTGTTCTAAACATCATGTAGTATCTACCAAGTAAAATAATTGTAACATTCTTGTTTTTGTATTCACAAAACAACGAATACAAACATCATTGTTTTGTTGAAAATTATCATTGAATGTTGGTTATATATTACTTACTCGTACAATAAAACATTAAAGTAGAAAATCAGTTGACCGATTTGGATTTTCTTTTTTGTGTCTAAAGAAAACTTTGTACTACCTACGTATTTTCTCGTTTCAACAAAGAGTTTTTTAAAGCGAGGTACACGTAGCGTTTCCACAAACCTGTTTTGAGTTAGAGATTTACTTGAATCTTGTACGTTAGCCGACCTCCCCCGCACGAACATCCGCCACAATCTGCATAGGTACGGGAGGTGCGCTTGTGCTCCGGCCAGCGCTCGCTTTGTCACTGCTATTGAGTTAGCGAGGCACCCATTCAACCGTCATTCTAGTCAGTTTTCATGTTCAAATCTTTGAATTGAATGATCAGTAACATAAAATTTATGGCACCAAATAAACGTCCAGAATTTTCGTAATTTTAGCAATCTTCGATTTATTTAATTTATATTATCCACAACGAAAAAAAGAAAAAATATTTAGCCTAACTACTTCGGCTATTTCAGGAATAATCAAAGTTTGACAAGACTTTATAAAAGTTAACTTGATTTAATAAAAGTGATACACAACAGCCAGCGCAGGTTTTGGTTACATGTTGCATAAAGTTATGTGGTCACTTTTTTGTGTTACATGTTGACGAAAGTTTGGTTATGTATAAGTAAATTTTTTTTTAAGTGCAATGTCGCCAGATCAAAAGAAAATGAACGATAACTTTTTTATTATTTAACCAAAGCGCGAATGTTAAGTTTTATATATTTTCAACCCCGAATAGTTTTATGTCATTCAAAAAAGAAAATCTAAGGGGCGAGCGTTCCTCGTGTCCATAAAAAACTTCTGTGGAGTGTACGTGTAAGGAATACTCGTAAGCGTCACAGGAACCGGGGTGACTGCGGTCATTCCGCTAAACGAAGATCAGAATCGCAAGCTGTTAGCATAGAGATTGCGATCGAATGAATGCCGCCCCAAGTATTCCATCCCGAAATCGAGGGGCTCCGAATATTGCGGCCACCCGATACAGCCCTTTTTGGCTGTACTAACATTCTGCCGCGGTACTAAGCCGCCCTTTGATTTTCTTTATATCTTAAAATACTTTCAAATTTTACGAATTTACATACGCATTTCCCTTGACGGCAATTTATAGCCACTAAAATGTCTACATATTAGCATATTGGCGATGATAAAGTGGCCGGGCATCAATCCATTGAGGCTCCACAAAAGAAATGACACAATTTTACTGAAAAAATATGACCAGTGAAATATTTGGAGCCATCGATTGTTTTGTGTACTGAGAAAAACTTTCTTTGTAATTTGATCGATAGCCTTTTGTCCATTAGGGACCTTTTAAAAGTTGTCGTTTGATTTCATTGTGTACTTCAACAATAATCACGAAGTTCTTTGTTCGAGAACTTTCGGTTTTGAAGAAAAAATAAATAGCCATTAATCATGCAAATGTTTTGTTTCGAGATTTATTTTATTTATCAAACGAAGGGTGAAACTGAAAGACGCGGAGTTTCTTGAATGTCGTAGCTTATGTATCGTGACTTGAAATTTGACTATTAATAAATTGGCTTTGGTAGAAGATCTGGGGTGCTCGTGTTTTTCTCGTGTATTTTTTGTGGCAATCAAAATCAGATCGTAGATATTGGTGCGGGGCGGCGCGATCGCGAGGCGAGCTTGCAGAAGGTGCCAATATATTTCCTGACGGTTGAACGGTCAGGTAATTGTGGCTGAAACTTATCTCCAGGGGCGGACGTGAGCGGAATACCAAATGGTTTTCAGGTCTTGCAAATTATAAACGCTGTCCTCAATGTTTAGCTCCATCGGTATCTATACACCAAGTGAGTCGACTAAATGAATCCCGCATAATTTATCTGAGACTCGCAAAGGGCCTATCTGATTCGTTTTTGTTATTTTATTCTAAGCTCACGGTTGGAATAAAGGAACTAAGGGCCGGTTGTTTCAAATAGTTGGTTAACGTAACATACGTACGTCAAATAATAACGATTACATATGATGTTTAACGTTCGTTAAATACAAAGCGTTGTTTCACTGCATAAAAAAACCGATCGTCAAACTTCAAACGTAGAAGAATAAAATGACGTTAACCAGTGGGTAACTGTAATCGTTATTTTTTAACGAACGTTAAGGGCATAATTTTGTGAAACAACGCTTTTTTTGGTTTGACAATAGTTAGCTCCATTTATGACGTGTATTCAAGTGGACGAGAAACAACCCGCCCTAAGATTAATTTTGTTAGGTTTTGTAAAGCTAAATGCTTATTAACACTAACATTATATTTGAGAATTGAACAGAGAAAATAAGGTAAGTTTTGTCTTGTTTAAAAATAATAAAATTTTTAGAGCACAAACCACATTTTGATCAGTTTCACGAATGAACGAGTTTATCAGATAACTAGCTTCTACCCGTGACTTCGTCCGCGTGAAATTTCTTGTCCCCCCGATCTAACCCGTCGCATTGCATCGCCCACCCGCGCTATTACTTCGTTTTTGCTTAGCGTTCTTTCCGATGTTTTTTTTGTTTGCTCGGCTCCTAAGGGTCCTAGCGTGATGTTGAATAGCCTAGCCTTCCTCAAAAATTGGGCTTTCAAATCCAAAAAGATTTTTTCAAATCCGACTGGAAGTTCCAGAGATTAGCGCGTTCAAACAAACAAACTCTTCATTTTTATAATATTATAATAGTATAGATAAGTTGGAGGATTTATCCTACGTCCTCGTTATAACAAAAAGTAAAAAAGCCGGCCAACTTGTAAAGCCTACTTAGCTGTGATAGTTTTCCAGTTAGCATGGCTAAAAAAAAAAACAAAAAAAAAAACACTAAAGCTTAATATTACGCAAACGGATCCCTAAATCGAAATATGGTTTTCACAAACCCTTAATATTTTTGAACGGCCTATCCAACGACACCGCACACCATGTGATAGACGAGAAAAAAATATCATCCGCACTTTACGGCTAGGAGAAGTACCCTAAAAAACATATTTCAAGATTTTATTTTACCACTTTTTCGGCGTGATTATTTATTTAATTTATTTATTTAACAATTTATGTACACACATATAAACAGACAAGAAGAAAGGAATAGAAAAATACGTACAAATGTGCGTACGTACATACATACATACGTACAATTAATATGTATACCCATACCAAATTACAGCTTTCTAGTACTAAGAATCTCTTGACCTAACCACAGATAGACAGACGCACATGGCGAAACTGTAAGGGTTCCTTGTTTTTTTTTTTTTTTTTGCTAGGATCTCAGAGTTAACCTCAGAGAGGTTGAGACTCTTTAACCGGACTTTCCTGTGGTTGCCTTAAGCTCCTAAAGAAACTTAATGCCTCCATCCAGGGCGTAAAAACTTATAAACTAAACGACTGCGCGCTAAGGGCACCCCCTGTGGGGTACGAACCTCGGCTTAGGGCAGAGCCGGAGGGAGGATTCAAGGGACCGACGGTGGCTGGATAAAATCAGGGTTATGATTATTATCGGGGGAATTTAAAGCTACAGGCTCAGCTATAGCGCGTGCGGGCGCTTCGCTTACGGGCAAGGGTCGGGGAGGACTTTTTAGTAGAGGATTTCGCGATGGGCCTCGGCGGCGAGGTCGGAATGACGGTCGTGTATTATGTTTGCGAGTGTACTTGTTTCCCTACTGCTCTGCTGGAGGAGAGTCATGGGGTCGTTTGGGTCGGTCAGTGTTGTTTATTTATTTATTATTTATTTATATAACAATTGCTTGCTGCATTAACAGAAAACACCAAAGCGTGCAGCAAGCCAACAACAAACAGTCAACAATAAAGTTCATGCAAACACTAATCACAAAATCAAAATCAAAATATTTTATTTCACATAAACCTACATGGGCACTTATGAAACGTCAGAATTAGTCGTTTCCTATGGAGAAGAGCCGGCAAGAAACTCCACGGTTACTCTTTTAAAAATAATTGGCTTTATAATATTATTAAATAACAGTGATAATAGGTATGGGAGGACAGTGTAGGCCTTTCAACAATTACCAGGAACTTAACAAAATAGAAAAGTGCCAACAAATCTACACTCTACTAGGCCTACAACGTTCTCACATTCACAAAATATAAAATAATCTGAGTATATAAAATATTAATGACATGATTGCAATTACAACTACAGTAACATATCTAATACAAATTCAATCATACAAATTAAATGATAAAAAAAAAAAAAAAATATTCGGCTCCTGAGCAATTAGGGCGTTCAACCGATTGATCGCCTGGGTTAGTAACACAAAACCCAAAACTACAGAACCCTAAAAAGATAATCTTACCTATTTACCTATTATTCAACTACGCCAGAGCTCAAAGATATTCATACTGTTATGTAATGAAGAAATATTATATACCAACAGCTCAAATGAAAGAAACTCGTGAGTTACTATCTAAATCATAAACACAACTTTAATATAAGAAAAAATAAACTAAATTATGCCGTCCTACAAGTCATCTAAAGAATTTCTTTTGCTTGGTAGGTGATATTTTTATTTTCTTAACAAGTCGCCGACTGCCAGTCGAGTATCAAAGGTTGAAACTGTTGCCTGAATCTCACTGACGTAGACTTTGTTCAAGTTATTTACTTTAGAGCGCGCTCATTAGCTAAATGACCGTGCTTTATTGAAAGAGTAATCAAAAGTGGAATGGAACGGAACGTTGCAGCTCTTGATTTGGAAGCGACTTGTAGTCGAAAATGTGCTCCTGCCCTAAAATGTTACACAGATAATTATTTATTTACATCCGCATTTAGGCAACTGTTTCATACAAAATCCTAAAATAATATATTTTAGGAGATGTGCACGTGCAAGTTTCGATGAGCTGGATAGCTACAAAAAGCAGAGCCAATGATTTTACATCGTTGTGATATCACCAATTATTATTTGATCATGCGCATGAAATTGCTCTTTGAAGGATAACAAGATAGAACTTTGGTAAAGAACTTTTTAATAGCCAGGGGTGTGATGCTAATTACCTACATGGGTGACATAATTCAAATTAAAAAAAAAAAACCTGTAAGGCGCTTCCCGTAGCGAACAACCATGAGCGTTCGGTCCATCTCTGTCCAACTGCTCTGTCCCGTACCATTTTTGGAATTATTTTAATAAAAAAAGGAAAGCAATCTAACGAAAAAATAATAATAAAAAATTAAAAAACGTGATTTATTTAGATCTTTTAATTATCTATCCAAATGTAATCCTTAAATTAATAGAATGTGACCTTTAGCGAAAGAAGCATGCAGTCAATAAGTTTAGTGATTTTTAGTGTTCCGTAGTAAACAAAGAACCCTTATACAGCGTGTTACGGAAAGGGTATATACATATCAAAGGCACGGATTCTTTTGGTGATAACAAAAAGAACAGGGCAATATTTTTAATACCTATAAATAAAAAGTTAAGAAACATTTAACTAAAAATCTAATGTTTCCAATTGAATTCTACACATCACTAGACTAAGTCAGCTGATCGGTGTCAATAAACTACACACAAAGAAACGGCGGTAACACGTTTGTTATGATATAAATTTAATAAACTATCGAAATAAAAAAAATATTATGCATTTTCTAGTTAGTGCTTTTGAGCTGAAATTTTGCACAGAGATTCTGAACCAGATACACTCTTCACCCCGTTTGTATGGATATACCCTTTCCGTAACACGCTGTAGTTTCGCCATGTCCGTCTGTCTGTCTGTCCGCGGTTTAGCTCGAGAGATTCTTAGTACTAGAAAGCTGTAATTTGGCATGAGTAGACATATTAATCACGTCGACAAAGTGGTAAAACAAAATTTTGAATAAAATATTTTTTTAGGGTACCTCCCCTACACTTACAGTGAGGATCATATTTTTTTTATCGTCTATCCCATGTTGTGGGGTATCGTTGGATAGGCCGTTAAAAAATAAAAACCATTTTCCGATTTAGGGATTTAAATTTTAGTTAATCCCCCCCCCCCCTCCTGCCAGCTAAATAGTTGTATTTTGGATATATGAAAAAAATCCAAAAGTAGTATACAGAAAAAGTTTTTAACCAGTGCGCAAATTTTGACAAATAATACTTAAACGAGTTTGATTAAACACCTAATATATTTATTATTTTAGTATGTCTTAGTCTACAAAATTAAGTTATCGCTAACGAAAGATGTTTATTTTGAAACTGCTTTATTGGATACACGCCGCGCGCCGGTGCGTCTAGTGAAGCGGAACGCAGTAGTAGGTACCTATCACGGCACCTACCTAGCCGCCGGCGCACGCGCCCATTGATATTATTACGAATAGATTGTGTCCATATTTTGCTGATTTCAAGTCAGACAAAAAAAAGTATTGAACAAATAATGGAAATGTGTTCTATTACTGATTATGAACCACCAAAAAAAATTTGCGCACAGATATTTTTTTTTCCTGTATATAACGAAGTTAAAAGGAAAACTGTCACAGCTAAGTAGGCTATACTAGTTACCGAATACGTGTAATAGTTGACCAACTTACATTTTCAGTTAAAAAACATGTTCTCCCATACATTTTGTATTCAACTACAATGTTAAGTTTGTTCTTGGGATAAAATAATCTCAACTACGGAACCCTTGATTGTGCGTGGTCCGACACGCACTTGGCCTGTTTTTTTTACAAGGAGTTATTAAATGTATTTATAAGACAAAAACAAATAAGAACGTGCAATGTGATGATAGGATATCAAACATTAAGGGGGATGCGCAGTGGTAGCCCGCGAAATTCAAATTTTCTTGCATTTTATGCAATTTGCAGGTCCGTGTCAGGTTGTATCTTGATCAAAATATGATACGCCATAATAATATAATTTGCGTATGTTTACATATGTTATGCGTTGTGGTAGCCCGCGAAATTCAATTTTTCTTGGGTTTTTTGCCTTTTTTAATTTAGAAAGATGTATCAATACCTACATCTTTCTAAATTGGATTTCGTGCAGATTCTTTAGATTTCATTCGGTCGACGAATCTACTAACTTAGAGAGATGTATTAATGATTATTATGGTTAAAATTATGAAAATATATATGTTTTATTGTCACGTATCATATTTTGATCAAGATACTACAACCTGACACGGACCTGCAGATTGCAAAAAACCCAAGAATAATTGAATTTCGCGGGCTACCACAACGCATCCACCTTAATGATGTGCTTTTAAATTAAGTTTATTTCTCTTAATAAATGGGTTTAATAAATGAGCCTCTGAATGACGAAGAAAAACGCACTATCGCAAAATTTTACTCGGGGTAGCGCCTTAAGTGAGAGAGAAGAAAAGGAATAGGTAGATCTATCCAAGTCATTGATCGTAAGGTAGGTTTGACTAAATACCACTTGCATTATAACCTGCAAAGAACGGTGCACACAAACACTATTATAAGTTTCAATGCCCAAGTTCATTAATGGACTGACCACGGCGCCAGCGCATCTATATCCAAACTATAGTACCAACTGATATAACAGTCTGAAACCAGCTTTATTGCTTAAATAATGTCTTTTGATATAAAGTACTTTAAAGCTTCCCAAAGCGCCATTCAGAAGTTTTTACGATTTGTAAACTAAACTACGTCCATATTCGGGAAACGGTACATAAAATATTAATTAAACTTTGAATACGTGAAAATATGTTCCTCGTATTTTTTGTGTAAAGAAATAAAGTAACGTAGAACATTTTATATAACGATAAACAAAGGTATTGCATTAATCTTTAACAAAGAAATATATCGAAAATAAATCGTTGTAGGAATTGTGTAGGTTGTAACGTTACATTTTTCCGGGAGGGGAAAAATGTAAGGTCTGAGAAAGAACTACCACCTACCTATCATCAGAACTGGAGGAGTCCTATCTTAAAAAGAAAAATTGGTTGTCTGTAAAGTTGGTTTACGGACGATAGTTTAACGTGACAACGTCACAACGGTCAACGGACGGAGTGTAGCGGGACAATGAGCGTAATGGGACTATGAGCGTAACGGGACAATGAGCGTAACGGGCCAATGTGACATCCTTTTGATGTGACAACGTCTAATAAATCGATGAACGCCGGCTGCATGATGCACGAAAAAGGATGACTCATTGTCCCGTTACGCTCATTGTCTCGTTACGCTCATTATACGCTTGCATCAATGTTTTGATATGACGTTGTCACGTTAAACTATCGTCCGTAAACCAACTTTACAGACAACCAATTTTTATTGTACATAGGTACTGATCACACGAGTCGATCGTCTATGAGCCGGCTACTTCAGATAAAGCAATTAACTGAAAAATATCTCATCAACGAACAGACTTTGGCTGCTGCTTTGTTTTAAATAAAAGATCCATCAATCTTATTTTTAGTCACAATCCCATCAAACTAAGGTAAACAACAACCAAATCTCAATTTAAAAAAATTGGTTGTCTGTAAAGTTGGTTTACTGACGATAGTTTAACGTGACAACGTCATAACAAAACATTGATGCGGCGCAAGCGTACAATGAGCGTAACAGGACAATGAGCGTAAAAGGACAATAAAAAGTCTGTAAAGTTGGTTTACTGACGATAGTTTAACGTGACAACGTCGTAACAAAACATTGATGCGGCGCAAGCGTACAATGAGCGTAACAGGACAATGAGCGTAAAATGACAATAAGCGTAACGGGACAATGAGTCATCCTTTTTCGTGCATGCAGCCAGCGTTCATCGATTTATTAGACGTTGTCACGACAAAAAGCAAAAAAAAACCTAATTTAAATAATATAACATGATCTAGATATAATTTGGTTGTAATGCAGGAGGGCGCGGAGGGACGCAGTGGAAACAAAACCGATATACGGTTATTCCCTGACAGCTGAGCTCTTAGGTGATTGTGGCGGAAACTTTTATCGGATGTCGAACGTGAGCGAAATAGCGATTCCCACGAGTTCACCTGTTTACACCGACAACATGTGCCCTCTAGAAGAGATAAGACCATGTGACGTACAAGGAAATGTGTACAGCTATTTGTAAGCCCTTTTCAAAGAGCGATTAAGTGGGATTTTTGTCGCGGGATTCTTTTTTCAGAACTAAGTTTTTCAAGGAGGTATCTTTTGTCAGTTGTATTGTTTTGGAAGAAATCAAAACCAACATATTTTATATCACATAAACCTACATAGGCACATAGAAACGTCAGAAGCTAGGTGCACGATTCCAATTGGTCACTTCCTATGGAGAAGAGCCGGCAAGAAACTCTACGGTTACTCATTTAAAAATAATTGCCTTTTACAATATTTTCAAATAACGGTGTTACCCTAGTAGCATTTTCCGTTGGCATTTAGTTGAGCCAACTTCAGAGGTATGTGGCCCAACCAAACGCCAACAAAAATGCTACTAGGGTAATAGGTATGGAGAGACAGTGTAGGCCTTTCAACAAGTAACAGGTACTTAACAAAATACTTATTTTTTTTATTTTTATTTTTTATCTAGGGCATCTCAGAGTGTAACCACTAAGGTTCCGACTCTTTAACCGGACTTTCCTGTGGCTGCCTTAAGCTCCTAATGAAACTTAATGCCTCCAGCCAGGGCGTAAAATCTATAAACTAAACGACTGCTGCTCGCTAAGGGCACCCCCTGTGGGGTACGAACTTCGGCTTAGGGCAGCTGAGTCGGAGGGGAGGCAAGGGACCGACGACGGTGGCTGGATAAAATCAGTGCTTTGATTATTATCGTGGGGAGTTTGGATTACATGCTGCTCAGCTAAAACGCGTGCTGGCGCTTCACTTACAGTCAAGGGTCGGGGAGGTCTATTCGTTAGTCAGGGATTTTGCGCGGGGCCTCGGCGGCGAGGTCGGAATGAACAAAATAGAAAATGTTCAAAATATCTATAGTCTACTACGAGTATATAGGCGTCCAACGTTCTCACATTCACAACATAGAAAATAATCTATATTAAACATTAAAAATAAAATATATATAAAAATTAAAACCTATTTAAACCAAATGTCATGGTACTCAATACAATACTCAATACTTTTATTGCATTCCACATGTAGTTATTCTTAGGTGGTAAACTTATAATTAGATCATTATGGACCCTGTCGGGCTATGATTGCGATTACAATACAGTAACAAATCTGAATAAATATCATGTCCACAAAAGCCATTAACAAAGACAACTCTTTGTTAATGGCTTTTGAGGACATGATATTTCTAATTTCAACAAATTAGAACTGTACGCAACTTGTTATATGTAAAAGCGGATAATTTATAAGAAATGACTTTATAGTTTTAGTTAATCTAAATTTGGGTATCACTATTTCATATTTACTACATGTATTATATTATGGAAATCGCGTCTTATTTTGAAAAGTCCTAAGATGATAATAATATAGGCACTTTTATGAAAAATTATCTGTTTAACTAACACAAAATTATAGTTTGTGCTTAAGAATTTCACATTAAAATAAATAATAAATAAAATTATTTTATTTGTGATAACTAAATCCATAAAATCCGATTTAAATTAAAACCAAATATTAAAATAAATATATTAAATAGTGTCATGATGGCCCGTTGGTTAAGGCCTCGCCTCTCATGCATGAGGTTGTGGGTTCAAATCTGGGCAAGTACCAATGTGACTTTTTCAATTCATATATACTTTCTGAGTTTATCTTGGACTTTACTGACATCGGTGAAGGAAAAACATCGTGAGGAAACCTGGACTTATAGTTAATATAAGTCTGAAATCGCCAACCCGTCTTGAGCAAGCGTGGTGATCAATGTTCGTGCCTTCTCTGTATGAGAAGAGGCCTTTGCCCGGCAGTGGGATAGTTATAGGCTGGTATTATTATTATATTATTATTATTAAAATTAAATAAAACACATCATATCACCCGCTTAATAAAGGATCTCCATAACGGGGAAGAGATCCTATCAGCTACAGTCTTCAGAGTGCTGTTTCCATTAAAAACCTGTACTGTTTCTAAGGTTCCGTAGTAAACAAGGAACACTTATATTTTCGCCATGTCCGTCTGTAGAAAGCTGGAATTTGTTATGAGTATACATATTAAGACTGCGCCGAGTGCACAGTGGCGCCCTCATCGTTATTTCGGTGATTTCTTTTATTTTAGAATGAAAATGCAGAAAATAAGCTCGTCAAGTTGTGCTTCACAAGACTATACGTTATTATTACTACAAACAGTAGTTTTAAATTGTTATGTTTTATTGTAATCATTAAAACAGAAAATAGTGGCCACTAAGCTTCGTTCCACTAAGTTCGGTTCTAATAAATAAAATTCAATACTTCACTAACATTATTATTTTAATAAGATTATTCTTTCACACACACAACAGTTTTGTAGAAAATGTGCTGAAATTTTAATAAAAATGATCAGAATGATTTTTTTCGGTTTTATAAGTTACATTTCCCTTCCAGCGTCTATGCTCCGCTGTAGCTTTTAGCGTCCCACACCCAAACATGCCAGTTTACTATCAATAACGCGTCATTTTATCCCATAAACTGTATAAGTCTTATGAACTATAAAGCTGAACAATTGAATTATTATTTCAGCATCAAGTACTAAAGAGATAGCGCGGAATACAATAAACAATTGTGTTATAACAGTTGCGTATTATTTGCATAATCCATTTTATTTTGGGAGTTTTGCCAACTCACAAACATTAACTTCAAGTAACTCAATGCATAAAGTGAATAAATTAATGATTTTGCATTCATTACAAATTAAGTATTTACGCCTATTAGTAATGCTTCGTACAATGCAATATGATTTCTCTTCTTTTACAGTACGTGGATATCTGAAGCACGTATGGGACGTGGTGGCATGTTAAAGGCAGATCCAATAAAATATCGATATCATTCTTCGCATCGCATATCACGTTACATACATGCTTGTTATACGCTTGCAGTGCCTTTGTAGGCCTTCTATTATACGGTGAAATATTTTGCGGAAATATTCTAACATTGTTAAAATGTAAAAGTGAATTAGTTTTTATTAACTTGTTTCAAATCAAATCAAATCTTTTTATTGTGGGCATAGGTTATGTATACAAACAGATGTTAGGTAAGTTACAGATCCATTATGTCCTGCCTAGTAGGCATACAATAATAAATTATGTCAACATGCAACATAAAAAATTTCATTGGTCATCACTTATAAAAAAAATCTTAAAAAATTAGAATTAGGTGTATGGTGACAGATTGTAGTAGGTCATCATCATCATCATTTCAGCCGAAAGATGTCCACTGCTGGACATAGGCCTCCCCCAATTGGGGGGGTTTGCCATAATCGCCACGCTTGGCAGGCGGGTTGGCGATCGCAGTATGGATTTAATAAAAATGCAAGAGAACGCTGCTGCCCATTCTCTAGTAAGTCCCTTAGTCGCCTTTTACGACACCCACGGGAGGAAATGGGATGGTGCTATTCTTTACGTCCGGCGCCACACAGAACTAGTAGTAGGTACCTACTACGAGTATTAAGAAAATCTTGGATCGTGTAGAAAGCTTTGTCAATTAAAACAATTTATATTTGAATAGTGAAAGTTGCTTGGTGTTTAAAAATGTCCACAGGTATTTTATTGATATAAAAAAACTATTGCCCAGAAGATTTTTTATTTTTTTATCTAGGGCATCTCAGAGTGTAACCACTAAGGTTCCGACTCAGTTCTATGTGGTATTCTAGATATTTTAAGTGCATATATTTGATACGGTATCACGGCTGATCTACTACAGATTTATTCCAGATTTTTTTTAAATCCAATAATGTGGATGCTGGAGACAGGCAATTAAATGAAAAAAAAAAAAAAAAAAAAAAACTGGAGTTATATTTTAGCCGTTATTTGGCCTAAAAACACAAACTTTAAAATCAATCTCATAAATGAAGTGTAAAACTGAACAAAAGAGTTGATACTATTAAAAAGATCCAAGTGCAATGGGAATATGGATTTTACAAATATAAACTATACTTGTGCCCCACTCCACTTGTGGTAGGTAGTGCTTGTCGGTATAAATAGTATGATAAATATTTCAGGAGGATAATTCACTTTGGGATTGCGTTGAAAATAAGCGGACCGTTTTAGATTTTTCTTTTAATTTCGCTCTAATAATGAGCATCTATGTTGTCAACAACTCAGAGTCAACTTACTCCATTTTTAACTGTGTTTTTACAGTAGGTGTAGACCAATAAGTACCAACATTCTCCTATAATCAAACAACTGCACCATACATAATGATCTATCATGGACATTGATAAGTCATTCAAGTCCTAAATTCCCTTCATCATCATTTTATTTTATGGATCCAACATAAATCGAAGACGAAATACAACATAAATACTTTGTCAAAAATATTTCTACGAAAATATAACTTATCCACATTTTCGTATTTTATACTTATAGCTTGAAGCGAGCAAAAGAGAATAGTATTTCCCGAGATCCCAAGTATTACGGCTCGGTAAAATGTACGGCCCATGCACAGTGCAGCTCGGAGTAACTCGAGTGAGACGTAGGTGAGAGCGGGTGTTCTCTTTCGATCGCGGGAGCTCAAGATATCTGTAATGGCCACTCGAGCTATCTGCTCAACCGTTATTCTCAACAAATCTTCCATATTGCGGCCAACCGGCGCTCAATCAATACTGAGCAACGCGCGTATAGTTTGTTTTCTATTTTGAATTTGTTTACCGGGAGGCTTCAGTCACGACGTGTTTTGCTGTGTTGCAGTTTTGAACTGAATACCAATATTTTCGTACTTAAAGTCTTTCGTTGTTTATGAAGTTTATTGCTAGTTTCGTGCAGATATTTTCATTTTCTGTTCACGTTGCGATAGGATTATTGGATTTATTTTATACATAGTTACTATAAAACGTATCTCCGTTCGATGCAATTACATAAATGTCTGATAAGTCAAATCTGGAACCAGACTAGACGTAGCTCGTAGAGCGAGACTTTGCCCAGCGTCTATAAGTTTTTGTACTTTCTCATTGGAGCACTGAACAAGTGAAATTAAGATAATGTTCTAATGGGTCGCATAAAGGAAAGTTATAATATCCAGAAGCACATTCGTTGCTATGGAGGTGGCCTGCTTTGTTTCCGACTTCACAAACTTTTCCCTGTTACATTGTTCACTTTGTCGGGAATCGCTATTACACTTTATGGATTGGTACCTATTTGATTTCTGTTTGCACGTACATATGTACTCGGACAAAAAGCATTATGTTGATGAGATTAAAATATTTCGTTAATGGATTTCCTTATTTGGATTGTAAATTGTTTATTTTTAGTTGTTATTGGATAGAAGGTGTTGTTTACTACAGTACCTGGATTAAGTGAAGCCGTTAGAGGAGTGTCGGAAGGAGCTGTAGCGGCAAAGGGGAGGCGGCGAGGTGAATAATTGTTGCAATCAGTGCCAAGCCAACTAAGCGATGATCAGACCGACACGGAGCAAACTTGCCGATTGCTTGTTCTCATATAATTTTTCGTTGTATTCCGTTTATTAATTTAAGATTTTTAAATCGGAACTAAAATAAACAAGGTCGAGAAGGTATAGTACTTAATATATTTCTTTATGCCGACGTGTTTACGTAATTTTTATTTAGTGTTGTTTTAATAAAAGAAAAAATAATTAGGATTATAAATAAATCTTACCATGTGCGTTAATATTTTGAACTCTCTCTGGACAAATTCCCGATATTTTAACGATGAACACAAATCAACAATCAACTCGTTGGCATCATAATGTAATAGGAAGTAACTCTCGCTCGAATCGTGCTCTGTTTATTTAGTGGATCAAAATGCCGTGAATCGTGTTTTGAAAGCGACTAATTAACCGATTATGCACACATTACTCTAGTAAACACATTTTATAATATTATTCAAAGCGAAATAAATAGCATTAATCGTGTCAAAATGTTTTGAAACCCGATTAAATAAATAAATTAATATCGATGAACAAAATGATCGATGAGGTACACATGAGTGATCAAAGTGGAGTTTGATTCTGTTTACCAGTAAAGGACAATATGTACCAAAGTAGAAAATTAGTTACACGTTCGCAATAGTCGCTTAATTTATTACAATGAAACGTTTAAAATTCTGAAGTACCTGCATACAGAAGTTAGGTGTTGAACAAAGCTAATCAAAAGATAAGGCACATACATCATGTAGTGAAGTTAGAAGCGGGTGCAGGAGTCAGGCCGTTTTTATGGTCCAAGTTGCCTGCACAATGCCTTGGAATGTGCGAAGTAAACACTTAACTGCAGGTTTACTTGTCGTAATGCAGTGCAAGTTTCACCGCGCGCTCGACCACGGGACCACGGCACAACTACGCCAAAGTTTTATGGTTGCAGTTTTAATGTGGACTAAGCTCCGGTGACTCCACTGAGGGGCCGCTCTTCTCGCTACGTTTCGGACATCAAATTTCAACTTAATTTTTTCGCTCCAACTTTGTGGAATAACGGTTTCCAGAGGAAATTGTGCTATATACGCTAATGAGAAGACCGCTACGCTCAGTTTTCCTTTGACAACTCTACAATTTGGAATAATGACTTCTATTAAATAAAATTCATTTGACAAATAGTGATGCTAAGAAGTTCACTTGTTAGTGTGGTGATAAATCTGTCCAACAAGTCGTAATGTAGTCATTAATAACTAACTTCGGGTGTATAATGTTAGTTGGCGTATTTCGACCACATAGTTCTGCGTTTGTTTTAAAAGAAAGAAAATTCTCTTTTAATTTTTTCGGAACTCGCTTAAATAAGAATAATATTACGATCACCGGCATTTAATAGCGCAGAAAAGAATTAAAGCGGCTCTTTAAGATGATTTTAAAGTAGCCTAAAATAAATAGCGAATGTTCACGTAACGGTCGGTGAGTCAGGAAAGTTGGAAAGTAAATGGTATTAGCATCGTCTAATCACTACCTGGGGAGCTCTCCGTCTAGCGCTGTGAACCGGGTACCGACGTTTCAGAGCCGTTCCCGTACACTTGCTTGCCCGTTCTGGGAGCCTTCTTGAATGCAAATAAGCATTAGGAACGCCTTTACAACATTGAGACGCGCTTTATTGGGCCTGTTCGAGCATATAAACCGGCGGTTCCGCAAACATTCTGCTCCACGCACCTCCCTTTAAAACACGCCCGCGACACTCACGAACCCAGGTAGACGCCTCCCAATGTTCCTAATTAAAAAATTTACTTAAAAAAGAGTAATGAAGATGAACTCCACCGAAACAAAATCTTATCAGAGCTCGAGGACAAAAATCAAGAAATGCAAATTCAACGGGAAAGGCGAACTTAAGTGGAGCTGTAAATGTAATTAGATTTTCAAGTTTACAAAGACAAGAGCGCTCAGGTTGGTAGATTTACTGCTGGCTGACCCACCTCCCCGTGGAGAACGATAAATGAGACGCCGCGAGGTAGCGATACTAATTATCCTATAGGTAGACGTGTTAGACCGTCCACGTTCCCTCTAAATCTTGTTAGCGGTTGGAGGTGCAATTCTGATAAATGCAATTGCTGCGATAATTTACAAGGAGTCCCACAACGCTGAACTTAATTATACCTAACGCATCACTTCTTGTATTTTAAAGCTACTGTTATTTAAATCATAGTTTTTATTTACATACAAAAATTGCTTACTCGGTAGATATAAAAATAAGACTAGTGTTCAAGAATTTTACGACGTAGGTATCCACCATAAAGTGTTAAGAAAAGTTAGTAGGTACTGTTTTATATGTTTTGGCACTTGGGTGGTTTGATTTGATTTTCTTTTCATGTTTAGTTCTTGACACATATAATCTACCTTTTTATATGCCCATTTTTGGCGCTATTTATATTTTGCATAAACTATGTAACATTTTTTATTTATTTATTTAACAGTTTATGTACACACATAAAAACAGACAAGAAGAAAGGAACAGAAAAATACGTAAACAATACTGCCGCGCGTGCAATAACGGCAGTAAGTGTGGTTTTTGTCCAAATTGAGTTGAGCATTGATTCGGAATCAGCTCATTGCGCTGATTCCGAATCTGTGTTTGACTCAATTTGAACAAAAAATATACTTACTGCTGTTATTGCACGCGCGGCAGAATAGATACTTCATACTTTTAAAACTTTTTTCTATTCGTTTTTAATTTAAAACTCCAGGAAAATAATAGACGAATATAATTAACTTTGGGTTCAAAATTGCAAAATTCAGTAATTTTTAAGATGTGAAATATTAAGATTAGGCGTATATACTTTAGTACCCTTTTCAGTTTATATTCCTTTTTCTTTAGTTTATAAACACCTAATACTTTACCATATAATTAAAAAAAAAGACTGGTAAGTTCAGCGACGGTTGTTGCAGACTCGCCAATGTATAATAATATAGTTAAGTTTCCATTAGGTACATGACTTGGTAGTTGCGAAATAATAATACGAAACTTTCAATTCGATTTAGGTTCTTTGTCCTACAGTTTCTAGTCACGATTTACTGTATTACCTAGCTCATGCATCATGGAAATACTTTGAAAAGGTTTCGAGAAATAACACTGAATACAGTATAGAAAACAGTGGATTTTAAGGGGAATGTAGATAACCGACTCCTTAAAGAAGGAAAACACTGAAAATAATTCTGTACCTCAGAATTATTTTCAGTGTTTTTATATTTGTATTTACTTTGTAAACATTATGTGATGAAACGAAAATTTTACAGGAGAGGCAAAAATGCGCGGTGTGAAACTTCGAATGCTATTGTTTTTTTTTTATTGTTTTGCAAAATTAATACTGTTGGTATTATAGTATCCATGTATATAAATCCATTAGATGTAAGTGGATTTAATGTAATATACGATTGGTTATTTCTTTTCATAGATGTCATAGGATTTAATGTCGTATAACAGTATGTAGAACTGGTTCTTGCGATTTTAATGGTGCAAGACACTGATTTTCGAAAAGAGTGTAGTTACTATTGTATACCTCTGAGGTACAGAATTGTAAAACGCGTCGAAAAGCCTCTTCCTCTTTCGAAGTTATTTAAAAATAGGGTATATTTCCAATATACTTTGATTCAAACGTCCGACAAAAATGAGTATCTAACGTCACGTAGGCGTCTATGGTATATCGGACACTGACTCACGGACTGTAGTTGACAGTAGACAGCAGTTGACCTAAAGCGGTCGTTTACGTATGGGAAGCTACACACTTGTTCGAGTCGGTAAGATTCGGCACAGCAAGGTGGCAAAATCATTTTTTTTTTAATTTAATTATGTTCGGGAAAAAGCCGCTGGGTATAGCTCGAATTGAGCCAAGTCGATCCAAACATGATTTAGTAAGGGCAGACATTTTGTCTATGTGCAGGAGTCGAATTAAAGCCGAATATATGTATGTAGTTAATGGTTTCAGAGACTCGGCTTTGTTGTTCAATAAATACCCACCCCCGAATCGAATAAGTCTGTAGCATTCCTAAGGCCTAAAGGATCCGGTAAATGTTAAATGTGAACCTGTACCGAGTCAGCTTGCGGGTAGAAGGAATTACACTTGAATAATTGCCGCAATCACTCGATGGTGACTGACAAACGTACGGCCTTAAACTTGGAGGGGTATTTGGTTTAGACCGAAATGTCGGCGATCGGGAGTCGATTTTCATATGCATTTTAATTTCGTCTACGAGTATTTTGAGTGTTTAGAAACTAAGTTTTACTGAAAGACTGAGAAACAGATTTCTAGGATCATCTGGTCCTAGAAATCGACGTGACCGAATCGTGAATCGAATTGACCGAATTTAGAATCAAATTAAAAAAAAAAAAGAAATTGGTAAAAACGGGCTATATTTTCTTGCCACAAAAAGCTAGATAGATAATGTCAATTTTCCACGACTTTAGTGTAAAACTTTTCCATTATAGACTTTTTTATATATTTGTGAGAAAATGTAGTAGCGTGCCATAATGTGGTGACCGTATCTATTGATTGCGAATGATAGGTTACTAGTTCATCGCGTTCGAGTACCACAATAACCTCATTCATAGAGTTGACTGCATTACTAGCGCAAAACGATAACCCAAACAACACAAACTTAATGTTTCTATTTACAATAATTTTCAATTGACACCAAATTAACGTAACGTTAATAGTTAATGTTTGTTATTTTTAGTATTTTCAACATATATTTCACTTTTGTGATCAATTTGTGGTTTATTTGTAGTTAACTGGAAAATTGTTATTTAAAATTATTATTTGCACATTTCAGATTATTTGACTCCCCAATTACTTATTATTATTATTATTTGACCCACGATACAGGAGAAATTCCTAGTGTGGGGCAAAGTTTAAAAAAAAAAAAAAAAAGAAAGAAAGAATTTGATCAATTAATTAAATATTAACACAAATATAACACCTGTTAGGGGTGGATTGTTAAACAATTTTATTTGCTATGTTCCTGTTTAGAGTTTCGTTAAATACTGGTAAACTTATTTTCATAAGATACGCCAAATTAATCTAGCACATTTTGTAAAGTCAGATGGTTGTGAAAATCTTTTTATGCAAATGGTAAAATAAGAGGTCAGACATCTTACACAGGTTGCTCGTGTTTATATAAAACGGACCGTGTCGTCCGCGACGCCAAGTCCGGGGCGACCGACGATGCCTCAGACTGGAAGAGGGTCATATATATTTTTTAGTGCATACTGTATATCGAGATGGAGTAAACGGTAATAAATAATGATTTGGTGCAAAAGAACGTTTCAGTAAATCTAATAAAATACGTATCCGCAGAGACTGTACCGCACTGAACTCGTTACCACATCTAGACAATTTATTAGGATTTACGAGGTACCCACGAGTTTGGATGATCGTTCTAAAAGTTCAATAAACGGACAAAACGCTCTAGTACTTTTCATTCACGTCGAATATGAAATAGGAAATCAATTCCAGAAATGAGCAACGAAATACATTCAATAAATGTCGTAAACGCTCACATCCTCCCCCTCTTTTAAAGGTTTTCCGCTAGTTGCTCGCCTTCGTGATTTAAAGTTTCATAAGCCACAAACTTGGACCCAAAACGTGTTCTTTAATTTCCAGCGTCGATTTTCCTTCATATAAAATTAGTGTCTCTTTGTGATCATAATAAATCGTAGAATATTAGATTCATCTTTTCCTATAGCAACATACTGGTATTTATTATAATAAAACATTCTTCAAAACAATTTGGAGTTGAAAATTGAAATAATATCGGAGACGAACACGGCGTATGCGATTTCCAATTATCGATGTGCGCTGACTGTTCGTACGGTATTGCAACTCTGTATGACGAGAAAATATTTCGCTCAGGTTTCATACGAGAACATACGAGTACACCGTACGAGGAAACGTTCGTCCGTGTACTGCACGTGTCGGGCTCTAATCTTCCGTTATTTGAAACTCAAGAAATTTCACTAACGGAATGAGAAAAGTTTCTCGTTCGATTATTTATGATTCAGCACCGAATATCAATTTGATTGAAAGAAAAGAAACATAACTTTTGAAGTTGACGAAACTTTGCGCTTATGTATTCTAGAAGCAGTTATTTTAGTCGTCCATGAGTGATATAACAGAACAAGTATAGCTACCTAAAAGTTTGGTGTGCAAGTTTTGCCAAGTTTGCTGAACAGAATTATGAATATTCACAAACGCCCCGGGATTCCTCACGTGCGGAAACTCTTTTAATAGTGCGTTAAGTGTTGGTGAGCGAGTTAATATTATGTATGTAGTTGCTTTTGGATAATAAAGAATCTTAGTATTACGCCCATCATTCTTCTTTTAAAGAGGAGCATCTTAGGATTATTTTTAATACGTCTTTATCTCTACTCAAACGAAAGAACTCTTAGTCGCACGAGCACGAGCACGAGTTTCCTCAAAGTCGTAAGTAATCAATATAAATGCACAATATAATTACACAATTTGTCAAACGGATCAATGAAAATCTTGAAGGAAAATCTTGCTACAACATTGGCTTGACAACAACAGGGGCTAGCATTTTCTTTATCCAAAATTATAAGTAAGTTAAGCACTTATACAGGATGTAAAGGGCATCGACGCGCAAACTGTCACCATGAATTAAACAAATGATTATAGACCCCCAGTGTAGGAATTATACAACGGTTATTAAAAAAGTTTGCAGTACCTATATACCATCCATTATGAAATTACAGAGTAGGTATGCATTTTTGTATGGAACAGCAGTTTTTTTTTTTTTTTTAATAACCTACGAAAAATGTTTACGCTGGGGGTTTAGAAACATGTACTGCATGGTAACAGTTTGAGCGTCCATGTCCCTTACGCCGTGTATTTACCACCAATATTCTTGAACCTTCACCCCAATACACAAAATCTTCGATACCCAATTCAAGATCCGGAACTCAACATAAGAGCCACGTTCAGCTATAAGTATTAAAAGGGCTGGCAGTATAGCAAGCGGCACGGCAGTAAGTTTCTCGTCCATCGCCTGAAGAGCATCGGTTACGTTAAGTAATTCAGTCGCCCAGTTGATAGTGTAAGTTACACCAGTAAGTTACTTGGACTGACTTACCGCACTATTTGCGTCTCGTGAGTCCTGATTTCCATAGACTTATAAGAAGATTTTGATCTCGTAGAACTTATGCAAGTCTTTTGATTCATATGAAACTATATTTTTGTAATAGCATTATTTTTGTTCGATCTTTGTATCCGTGAATATGTACCTAGTCAAATAGCTAAGATGCAGAAATTGTCAAATAGTGTAATAGAACTACTTATCCTTTTATCCAAAACAAACAAACCAAAAATCGCGATGAATACATAATAATCACAACAGCGCAACAATAAATTATGAACATTTCAAAATCGGTGTTTGATCACGAAACGCGTACCTAATGACTTGTAAAATTGCAACTGTATACCGTACACCAAACACTGGAATCACGATGAAAATCATAGGTATAATATTTACAATCACGCGCTGCGCCCTGCAAACAGATAAATTGAGTACAAAATAGTCCACAGCAAAGCGGATACAGTCCTCGCATGAAACAAACAGTCGAGGTTTATGCAAATTGGGCTCCTTTGTATTTTGCTGGATTAAAATATAGTGGGAATTAGTTCCGTGTCAGATATCCGACCAGCGGCCAACTCGGCCCACTTGATTTTATTGCGCGCTACTTTATTTGAAGCGTTTTCGCCATTACTTGGAATGAAGAAGGTGCAATTAAACTATATGGTGATGAACATTCGATGATGTCGAGCGCTTCATTGGTTGCAGCTATTAATGGTAGCGCATCGCTGATGGTTGGAATATTATATTTGCGTTCGAGAAAAAATGCACTTGGTATTTTCTGGTTGAAAGGAATAGTTTACTCAATTTAAAAATAATCTAATGGCAACTGGATAAGGTATTATTTCGGGTAGATGTATGCATTTCCTATTCTACCGAAAGTATTGCTGCGTTCCGGTTTGTGGAATATGGGCGCTGGTAAAATAACAAAACTTTTTAACTTAATGTGATGGGTGCAATGACTGTCCTAGAAAGATGTTGTCTACAAGACAATTATGATCAGGGCCTCAAGTCTGCTATTACAATAGTGTCAGAATGGTCTATAATTGATTTCATAATTGTTGATTTTGACAAGTTTGGTAATCTACTAATATAATGGCGTCATTATGACTTTCCAATGGTCAGCCACTGACACTCCATTGAAAGAATTGGTAATCTCGTACATAATGACAAATGAAACTTCCAACTTCCTACTACTTCAGATTGCTTATAACACTAATAAATAATATGTAAAAATATATATAAATGAAATCTGGCATGAATAAATGTTCAAAATGCCATTGTAATACAATTCTATTACGAGAGCATTGACCGACCAATGATCGACCATTATGAATTTAGCAGATTACGAACTTTTAGCAAAATGACAATGGGATCGTGTTGGAGTGACGACTTTATAAAAATAGCAGACTTGGGCCCCAGGTAGATGGGAGTTATCATAGTCAGCTGCGTAGGATATTCAACAAAATAAAACGATAAAGATGAACTTGCCATAAGAGTCTGAATAACTAGACCTAACGCTAACACGCCTTTGTCTACCGCCAAAGATTTACAGCACCGACGGTAACAGGTTCAGAATAATTTTCGATCCGGGCGCCTATATCGTAAACATGAAAACTCATATTCAACCCCGCTCTTATTTCTCAGTCTAATGATGTTGAATGATGCGACAACCCTGCATATTCAAGATAGACCAGCCCATCATTTAAAAAAATGGTTTTCCTTTCATACCCCCTTCGCATAAAGGTTCCCCTTCGTTATTCAAAGAGACTTTTAGTGTTGGTCGCTGGCAAGTCAACGTTATTGAAATGGTGGCAGTCTGGCTAAATTATCTTCCTTCTTCAGTAACTTTCTATCTATACTGTATTCTATGGTGTTGGCTTGAAATGGAAACGAAAATTCTAGAAATGTAAAGGTATTTTTTACGAATATTATTCCTTCATAAATTTCGTTCGATACCGTGCAACTCATTTTAAAAATAAAGTGGGAAGTCATTTAAGATATTTTTATTAGGTGTTCTGCCCATGCCCAAGTGCTGAAGGTCAAATGGCTTTCAAGTTTTTTGTCGACACATTGTAGCGATATCTTATGAAAATATCAATTCACCAATTTAACACGTATAATAATTAAATGTTTTTTTATTTTTTATTTGACAAGTAAATATGTAAAGGTTTCTGGGTATTTTTTTTACTACAGATTTTTATATTTTTTATCTGTTGTAGGGTGTAGTGTTGTCCGAAGTAACAAAAGCTTCTATAACCAAGGCGTTTTATCACCAAACAGTGATATAGTAGGCTTATAATGGTAACCATTGTGGGTGCTTGTACTATAAAGGTTTTTAAAAAAGCGTTTTGGTTCTATATAAGATTGAAGAGTATTTACGTTCTATAATTTAGCTCTTAAAATGCTTACAGAACCATACAAAATAATCTTTAAAGTGTTGCACTGTAATAGATATGAAAAAAAACGATTATGGTACTATTTATACGCGACCTTATTGACACTTTTATGTATCTATTTTGCACTAATAATGCGTCAAAATAACTATTACAGTACTATTATTGTAGCAATATCGAAAACACTATTACAGCATCAATCTGCACTATAAAAGTACCTTGCACAACCATTACGTAATCTTTTAGCTTCTTAAAAGCAAACATCGCTATGGGGCTAGTTCTGTATAAGTCATGAAAACTCTTCTATAGTACTAAATAGTACCATAGCGACTCCTGGCGCAGTTGCTAAATAACTTAAATTCTAATTATTCTATTTATTTCTTATTATTCTATTAAATAGCTCTATAAATGAGTTTTTGCTACTGCTACGAGACTAAAGTGTGACATAAAAGCACTAATTCGTTGTCGGTGAAACTATGGCTGCTGTTTTCTGCCATGATAGCACATACGCAGCACGGCTGGAGCCAATGTGTACTATAGCAGCCATAGTCTGGACAAGTCCTTATTTTATTCATTTAAATTTTATTCAAACACGAAAAGTATGAGGCCATTGTCAAATTTGAAATCAGCGTAATGATTTTATCGATACAATTATTTTCGCAAGTGCAAGTTATGGCAGAGTTACGGTTCATGAATGTTTTGTAGTCAATATCCTTTTTATTAGGTACATGTTACGTTAAACAACAATGGCAAATGACATAAAGCATAACTTATCGATCGATATATTTTACGATCACAACACGAACAAAATGGCGAACAAGTGTGATAAAAAAGATCACTGGAATCGTTTACGGTGCAAAACAGCACTATAAACATGTTTTGGTTACTTTTATAGTGCAAATTTGTGACATAAATGTTGCAGACAGCACTATTTTAGTACTAAAAAGCGTTTCTCGATACTTTTACATTTCAACCATTAGAGCTCATGTATCACCGTGAGAGCCTTTATGTAATGTTTATAGAATAAATCAGTGATAAAACTAGGGCCTTTTTGGGGTTCTTTAAACGTTTACAACACCATTATAGTTCTAATCGTGAACACTAATTAGCACGTTCTAAACCGTCCTCAGAGCTTTTATAGTACCAAATTTTGTTCATGTCACTCTCATTTAAGGTTGTCACTCTCTTATAAAGTTCAATCAATCAACTCAGCCTATCGCAGTCCACTGCTGGACATAGGCCCCTCCCAGGCTGCGCCACAACACTGTCCTCCGCCTTACGCACCCAGTCTGTCCCAACCACCTATATGAGGTCGTCGGTCCATCTAGCTGTTGGGCGTCCCACACTATGCTTGCCAATATGCGGTCTCCACTCCAGAACTCGTCTGCTCCACCGGCCATCGGTCCTTCGACAAAAATGGCCGGCCCACTGCCACTTCAGCTTGCTTACTGTGCAAGCTATGTCGATAACTCCGGTTCTTTTTCGGATAATTTAATTCCTGATTTTATCCTTCAAAGAAACTCCGAGCATAGCCTGCTCCATAGCGCGCTGAGCGACCTTAAATTTATGGACCAGCCCGACTGTCAGTGTCCACGTTTCGGCACCGTATGTCATAACGGGCAGGACGCACTGGTAGAAGACCTAGTCTTTAGTCTTCAAACATTGCAGGATAGATGACGAAAAGAGTTGACGGAGTTTTCCAAACGCTGGCCAGCCCAACCATATTCTCCTGTCGGCTTCTTTCTCAAAGTTGTGTCTACCGAACTGGATGACTTGCCCTAGGTAGACATACTCCTTCACAACTTCGAGAAGCGACCTTTCGATGTAGATTGGGCTCAGCAGGACATGAGAATTGTACTTGCCATGCGTCTTGTCCAAGTTCATGCCGAGGCCAACTCACCGAGAGGCTCCATTTAGGCTGTGCAGCATCTGGTCTAACTGTTGCAGTGTCTCTACCATTATGACGATGTCATCGGCAAAGCGAAGGTGTGAGATTTATTAATCGCCGTTTATGTTGATTCCCTCTCCAGTCCAGTCCAGCATCATAAAGACGGCCTCCAACGCATTGGTGAAAAGTTTCGAGGATATAACATCCACCTGTTTTACCACTCTGAGCAGTTGGATGGGGCTGGTTTCCTTGTCCTGGATCTGGCAGTCATCGTGGCAGCGTCATACTTGTAGGGTTGCCACTCTCTTATGTGGTTGTTACTCTCCTGTATTTTTTTTTCTAGAAAGTTTCTACTGCAGCGTGCCTTCTGCGGTTTAAGCCTATTGGTTTGCCTTTCCTAGCTGGCCATCAATTTTTTATTCTTAATTTTTTCAGATTTTTTAATTTGAATATTACTTTGTTGATGATCAAGGTCGTCAGTTTTTTATAAAAAAAATAAATAAAAAAAATACGTTAGTTCGAACAATGTGAAGCTAAATCAAGTTATGGAATACATTTTAGACGCTATAATGTGAAATTGTATGAAGAGTAAAAGCATAAATATACTATCGTTTTGAACTGTGCAAATGCTGGTGCCAATGGTGTAAGATTTTCTTCGAATTTGGTATAAAACCCGATAAAAATGGCTACTTTCGGTCTTTTTGTTCCGGGTTTCGGACTATCTACGAGGCATGCGTACTCGTGGTTCGTTTTTACCAGCTGCCTAGAATCTGTGTGCGTTTTCTTTGTCCTTACCAGCCTTGGACTTCGAAGAGCGACAAGACCGTATTGGGGTGCGACACATAAAGGCTCCTACAAAACAGACGCGACACGGGACGCGACCGCTCTTAGTTACGCCGACAAAGTGGTAAAATTAAATCTTGAAATATATATTTTTGGGGTATGTTGTTGTAGCTATATTTTCCAGTATAAACTGACCTCTTATTGTACGGAAATCCTGTACAATGCGAGATCAGCTTATATTGGAAATGTATAGCTTGATATGTAGCCGTGTGTACTTACATACCCCAAAAATATATATTTCAAGGTTTAATTTTACCACTTTGTCGGCGTAACTAAGAGCGGTCGCGTCCCGTGTCGCGTCTGAATGGGTCACAAAATTTCTTAAAAAAATAAGGACAGTCTACTGAGACCGTGTCTCTGTAATTACAACGGTAAAGGTCCCTTACGGCTCCGTTTCAAAGATCCAACTTGCATACCTTTTGATATACAGATAATTAAGATTTCCTATAAGTTACTCTATTAGGCCCAGATCAGAAAGAAAGGAAGAAAAAGTATTTATTGTGACTCGCACAGGAACATCACAAAATAAACTAAACAAACAATGATAAAAATATTAAAAAATAATCCATACTAATGTTATAAATGTGAAAGTAACTGTCTGTCTGTTACGTTTTCACGCCTAAACCGCTGAACCAATCGTCACAAAATTTGGCAGAGATATAGCCTGGGATATGGAGAAGGAATAGGCTACATTTGACGCGATAACCGACATCCACGCGGGCGTAGCTGTGGGCAAAAGCTAGTAACATTATATAATAAGAAAATAAAAATAAAAACTGTACGAGGCCAAAAGGCAGCATCGTCATGTCTCAGCATGATGATGCGATATCACTACATATTATAAAACAAAGTCCTCTGTCGCGTCTATCTGTTCGCGATAAACTCAAAAACGACTGCACCGATTTTCATGCTGTTTTCACCAATAGATGTAGTGGTTTTCGAGGAAGGTTTTGTAAATAATTTTTCAGTTTTTGTATACATTGCCTAAAATATAATGTTATTGCTGGAGTTGTCGGAATAAGCCCTATAGAACGGATCTGGCTGAAATTTGGTATAGGGATAGATTATAGCCTGGAATAAGACAGAGGCTACTTTTTTCCCTGGAATAGGTTCCCATAGGTTGCGGGAACGGGATCAAAATTTCATGATTACTTTTGGTCGCGATAACCTACATCCACGCGGGCGAAGCTGCGGGCATCAGCTAGTTTAAATATAAGTGCCGCAGCGCTGGTATTCTGACAGGGGCCGATCACGTGGTTTTATCACATGGATTTGGTTACACCTTGTATCATGTTAATTACATTGTCGTCTTAACCCCTTATCTCTGATCGTCAATAATCGAAAGCTTAAACCTAATTATTTACACAGTTCAGTGGTAGGTAATTATGCTATGCAGCTATCGGGACCGTCGCTGTCGGATTATAGTACCGTCCGTTGCATTAATAAAAGCGATTGTAGCTCGAAATCCGATTAACTACGTTGGTTCAACTGACTATTTTGCGCGAATCCCATCAATTGGTACTTGATGTCAAGTTGAATTTTAAAAATAAACATAATTCTCTGCTTCGATACTCGTTCTGTTTATTTTTTTATTTCTATTGAGATAAGTTTCGTTGTCTTTGTACTGTTTGCTGTTATTTCATCGAAAATCTAAGGCCCGTATTACAGAACGTTACTCAATACTCAAACATTACTTAAAACTAGTTTCAACCAATCAAATGGCTTGAATCTAGTTTTAAGTAATACTTGAGTATTGAGTGACGTTCTGTAATACGGGCCTAAGTGCTTGTTCACGTTGAGTCGCGGGCGCGGTGGCGGGCGCGGTAACGAAATATCAAACATATGACGTAATATCCAAGTGTTCACGTACGAAACGCACGTGCGGTCTAAGTAGCGGGCAAGCTAGCGACTGGCGCGCGCGGCGTGCTCGCGGCAATATCAAACGCGTGATATGTTTGTGTCTGTTCACGTTGAACTAGCGGCGATGTGCGCGATTTAAGGCTCGTACAAACTAGTGCGATATCGCGAGCGTGACGCGACACTAGTAGCACAATTTCTTTGTCGGTGCCTGTCGCTTCCGCGATATCGCGCGAGTCTGTACGAGCCTTCACTCGCGACGTCAGGTAAGTTCAATCAGTTTGAACTTGTCGCTAGAATCGAACGCGCAAACGCCTGGCGGCCAATGTGAACACGAGCTCGCCACGTCTACCGCGCCCGTACCCGCCGCCGCGCCCGCGCGTTCCTACGTGAATAAGCACTTAATCTACTTCTAATCTTGCGCTAGCAAAAATCAGAGATATTCACAATACTTTTTGAATAACTACCCGATTTTATTCCACAAACTTCATAATGTTTTTTTCTATTTATTCAACACGTTATTGTTCTGTTTTCATACATATGAATGTGAGTACAGTTCACAAGGAATAAGCCATTTACGAAGTTGTAAACGACAACAAAGGAAAACTTAACCTAACGCCGCGCCGAATAATATTTTCCGATCCTTGTACTAACTTACTATTGAAATCTTCTATTCCAATGAATATGTGATCACTGTAGATGCCTTTCAGCTTGTAACGCTTTCCAAGGAAGCATTAGTATTAGGATTCATATATGAATACTAGCTGTTTCCCGCGACTTCGTCTGCGTGTATTAAATCTCTACAACAGCGCCACCTATCGGATCTAAAACTATACTAACATTCAAGCTGGAATCAACCATACAAATTCCGGTTTGGTGGTTTCGAAGATTAGCGTGTACGAACATAGTGACACGTGATTTATATATATTTAGCTGCAGCCCACGGCTTCGCCACGTGGCTTTTTCTAAAATAAAAGTAGCCTAAGCTACTCCTTATAACATTAGTTATCTGCCAGTGAAAGCCCTATCAAAATCGGTCCTGCCGTTTCGGAGATTAGCCGGAACAAACAGAAAGACAGAAAAAACTTCAAAAATGGGTTAAACGCAAATGAAAATTGTGTATAATCTAAAATTGATCCGAATTCCAATCAAAATTACTGATTTCACAGTAAAATAATCAACTCAAAATATAACTAAATAAGCAACAATTTATATTCGTGGCGCACCGCTATTTATCTTAAAGTAAAGTTTTTAATTATTTACAAAAGTGACATCAAAGCGGGTTTAAATTTGTTTCCAAGCAAGTAGACGACGGGCCCCCGCTTCGCAGGGACCCTATTTCTGGATGGTTAAAAAAATATCCAAGTTGGGTGCCCCAAATCCTGATTAGTTTAATCGTATTGAAATAATTTATTTTACGTAAAAAAGTATAATATTTATGATGGAAATAAATTGATAGGTGCTCATTTTTTTTAATGTGCAATTAATAATAACAGGTTTTTCCTAAATGCATATAAAATGTACTATCATTATATAAAATATAAAAATATATAATATTACTAGCTTTTGCCCGCGGCTCCGCCCGCGTGGATATCGGTTATCGCGTAAAAAAGTAGCCCAATTTCATGACGATCGGTTCAGCGGTTTAGGCGTGAAAACGTAACATACAGACAGACAGACAGACAGACCGACAGACAGACAGAGTTACTTTCACATTTATAATATTAGTATGGATTTATCATTTAGTAAAACGCTGTTATTTTTGCATTACAAACAGACACTTCAATTTTATTTATATTTGTATCGATTAAGAAGATATGTCGGTAGTGTGTGTACTAATTTAGGAACAAAAACCCATAAGCTCTAATGACGGATCACTCTATCATATTCAATGACTGGATAAATAAAATAATATGATCCAGGCTAAACTCATCAATTTCTTTTTACACGTGTATATTGTATAGTTGGATATCGAGCGGCTTGTCTTTATGATTGATCTATCCGGTTGTATCCGTATAATTACGGTATTAACCTCAATACTTAGTGCCAAAGGCATTAAGTATTGAAAAGAGCTGGAATTGATTACTGTAACTAGGTTTATATATTCTACAACGATATGGTATAGCACAGCACAGACTGTGCTGAACTAGGTGCCAAAGGACGACGGTGGATAACATGCAGATACAAAAAAAATATTGCTAGGAGTCCCACCTAGAGTTCCAAAAAGAACAAAGATGTTACGAAACTACCAACAAAAGTTCCTAATCTAAGGAAACAGTGACTTACTTATATAATAATAACATGAGTGCATTCATACGTATAACAATACTTATGAATGAACAATCCATTAGTTTCCGACTGCCGGCAAGCGACAATGTCGGGCTTTTTTCGAAATATATTTTCTCAATACGAGTGTTCTCTTTACAGATACTTTTTGTGTTGTCATGATGGTTTATTATTTCATTAATTGAAGTGGTGGCGGTCGCAACCGCTGCCGGCTTGGCTTTTGTCCTCGTAAAAATATAAGACAAAACTTGAAAACCGATTGGATTAATTCTGCGACTGACTCCAATGTGAATTTCCATTTCATTGGATTTATATGCTGGTATCGACTGAAGTATTACAGTGGGATTTGTATAATAGAGCTTCATGATGTTGCT
This sequence comes from Dryobota labecula, assembly GCA_947523025.1. Classification (NCBI taxonomy): domain Eukaryota; kingdom Metazoa; phylum Arthropoda; class Insecta; order Lepidoptera; family Noctuidae; genus Dryobota; species Dryobota labecula. The sequence continues at coordinate 14,983,664 of OX383293.1, read as the reverse complement.
GAATGTTTTCATTTGACAAGAATAGGTATTAGTAATAGGTATTAGGTTTTGTGAATGTCTCGATCACTGTGGTTCCAATACTTTATAAGCGCAATCAAAATTGATTTAGGTCTGATATATAAAACTTTTAAGATTTTTCTAAAAGAAAAACGTTTAGACGCGTAAAATATTGGAGCATTTGATGTTATGAGCGAAGTTCACGGACGGAGCGAGTAGCCCGCAAACGATTTTCTTTATAAAGAAATTTGTTAGTGTTGTTAACATAACGGTGTTAAAATAATTTAAGGAGTCAATAAAGTTTAACAGCCGACGTTATTGACTCTTTCCGAAGTTAATGCGATCCCGGGGCGCCGATCGCAACTCGCCTCGTAATAATCTCATCGACTTTGTCTACGGGTATGGCTATTCTTAATGGCTTCCGCTGAATAACCAACCCACCAAATTATAAAGCTATTTATTTAATTTATAAGTAACTTTGTCATTGTTTAAACTGGAGTAGGTAACGAACTGGTACCAACGAAATATTTTATATGTATTAGGATAGCTACTTTTTAGGGTTTCGAGGAACCCTTATAGTTTCGCCATGGCCGTCTGTCTGTCTGTCCGCGGCTTAGCTCAGAGACTCTTAGTACTAGAAAGCTGTAATTTGTATGAAAGCTGTATTTTATATGTATGTATATATGTATGTATTTATTATTGTATCTTAGTTATAAATTCTTCTAAATTGTTTTCTGTTATTGCACCTACTGTGTATTGTCACTGCATCACCCTAAGGTAGACTGGTAGAAAATGCCCAAGACATTAAGTCCGCCTTTGTACAGTTTTTACGAGTACTTGTGCATAAAGTTTTAATAAATAAATAAATAAATAATTTGGCATGGGTATACATATTAATCGTATTTTGAATCACGCCGACAAGGTGGTATAATATTTTTTTTATATTTTTTTAGAGTTCCTCTCCTACACGTAAAGTGGGGATGATATTTTTTTTCTCGTCTATCCCATGGTGTGGGGTATCGTTGGAAACCCCACGCTATAAAAAAATATACCATTTTACGTTTCAGGGATCTGTTTCCGTAATATTAAAAAAGTGTTAATTATTGTTAGAATCAAGTGTCTCCCCCCCCCCCCCCCCGCCAGCTAAATAGTTGTACTAGGATATGTGAAAAAATTCACAGCAGTAGTATATAAGATGTATCTATTCAACCACGAAATATTTTAAGAGATACACCTATATGTGGTAAAGAAGCCATGGAAACGACATTTTTTTTTTAATCTGAGTATATTATTAAAAAAAAATATATAATTACTGGGTATGATGATTAATAAAAAATATACATAATTACTGGATTTGACGACACGGTTGGCGCAGTTGTTAAGCGATTGACTGCTGCGCTGCGTGTCGTGGGTTCGATTCCCGCACGGAACAAATATTTGTATGACCTACAAGTAGTTGTTCCGGGTCTGGCTGTTTGTCTATGTGAATTTAATGTTTGTAAACGCACCCACGATACAGGAGAAATTCCAAGTGTGGGGCAAAGATTAAAAAAAAAAAAAAAAAAAAACAAAAGGCACCGTGCTCGTACCGCTACCGTCGTCGCGTCCAGGCGAGTCATTCATAGAATAAGTAAGTAAAGATTTTTTTGCAAAACGTCTCAAGCAATTTTAAAATTATAATAATTATGTAAAAACAAAAACACTTGCTATTTTTTTTTTTCGCGGCCATGGCTTTTTACCACCTATAGATGTTTCTCTTAAAATATTTCGTGTATGAATTGATACACCTTATATATGTACATAACGAAGTTAAAAGGAAAACTATCACAGCTAAGTAGGCTTTACAAGTTACCCAGTAATAGTCGACCAACTTACATTAACAGTTGAAAAATATGTTCTCCCATACATTCTGTATGGAAGAACATGTTTTTAACTACAATGTTAAGTTTGTTCTTGGGATACATTCATACCAACTACGACACCCTTCATTGTGCGTGGTGCGACATGCACTTGTCCGGTTTTAAATCATGGAACGGCTGAGGATATGGATATCGTCAGGAAAGTTTTGAATATGAATGTGGATGGCCAAGGGCGTAGCTAGGATTTTGTTAAGGGGGGGCAGGCGTAGACAAATTAAGAATATATCTAAGGTAAATGCTGCATGAGCATCGGGGCACGTTACGTTAAAAATGAAAATCGTAATATCAATCAGTGAATTTATTTTACAACAAAAGTGGTCGACGAGGTTCTTCACAAAACCGTTTTAACACCTCAGATTCAATTGTATCCTTAGTTTTTTGTACCATGGTTCGGTGTACACTGAGCATACTTAGGCCGTTCAAACGGTTTTCAGTCATCGTTGATCTCAACCATGTTTTAACACGACGCAGTGTATAAAAGGACCTCTCTATGTTACTTGTAGTTACAACTTTGTTTTTGTTTATGAATAGGCTACCTACATAATATTACTTTACGGTTTGTGAGTATTCCTGCATCTTCCAGGGGGGGGGGGGCTGCTCTCCTCTGCCCGTACCTCGCTACGCCCTTGTGGATGGCTATACGAGTAGGGGAAGACCAAAGAAACGATAGATGGACTCCCTCCGACCTTCCCATGGCCCTTCCAACGGAACGTTATACGGGCCGAATCATGGGGCGATGACCAAAAACCATGTGTGTCCCTAATGGCAACTCTCCCAAATGGGTATGCATACACGATGAGCAGGTGATTTCGCCGTCGGTGACCCTGTGGACAATTTTGTTAGCCATGTCGTAATTGCGATCTTTTCTCTTTTTTTTTAACCTTTCCTCTCTCTTTCTTTTGAAACGATGGATGGACTGTGTGAAAGATGAAATGGCTAGAAAGGGAGTGTGGACTCCAAATAAATTGGGATAAGGCCAGGAGAATGAATGAATGGAACGGCTGAGGATATGAATATTAAGGAAGAGAATACCTATGAAATGGATAGAAAGGGAGTGACTACCGAGTCGACGACTTATAGAGAAGTATAATGGAAGAAAACGATACGTTGCGCCGACTCCAAATGAATTGGGGTAAGGGCAGGAGAATGAATGAATGGAATGGCTGAGGATATGAATATTAAGGAAGAGAATACCTGGAATGATACCAAAAGAGCAGTGTGCTTAGAAAAAAAGAAGAAAGAAAAACGTTTATTTGCGGTAAACATGACGCAAAAATAAAAACAAGTTGGGGGTAAATATGCGTCACATCTACGCAAAACGGCCATCGCTCAGCATAATGCTGTGACCCTGTGCGAGACGGAGCCCTAGCGCTGATTTTCAGAGACAGCTGGCGTTGACGTGATGACGTCGACTGGTGCAGCATACAGTGAGATAAAAAATAAAATAAATTCACAATACATAATACTAAATGTTTTTATAAAAATAATATTTTAAATATTTAAAATGGCAACATTCCATTCCGTCGGTAGCGGTGTACGCGCCGCGCCGGCTTAGAGTTATCTGTGCAGAGTATAGTATAAAGTACTCTGTGGGGTGCAGTTTAGAATGACATAATCAATACCTATTGGATATAATCAATAACATGGCGCATGATGTAATTTTATGATGGAATTTGTATCAGGTGACTGTCATGTGTTGGTATTGTTTTTGTGAAATTGTGTTAGGTGTAGATGACAAACTCGGTGACTTATGCTTCAAGGAGAAAAGGTCCTTGTCCTTGTCCCTCCAAGCAACGATGGAAACGAGCTGTAACAAAATGAACAATTTAACTACGTAAAGACTTTTCTCTAGATGCCGAACTAATACAGACAATAAAATCTCTCAATAACTAAATCCATACTCCTAGAGCCCACAATGTTTCAAAGAGCTCGTTACATATTCTAGTCTCCACAAAATACATCGTCTAAATGAAGCGGCAGTAATTTTAGTAATGAGGTCAAAACAAATAGTATCTTAGTAGTCTCAATAAATAGCGCATTTAAATCAAGGCACTGGAGACTGGCCAAGTGAACGGACCGACCAACGCGGACCTCCTTCGTTATGTTTTCTGCATTTGTCCACTTTACTCGCTTTCACGAACAAACAAGCTCACTTTGTGATCGGAATGCTAACGTTTTAAATTCAATCAATTCTGGAATTCGTATCATTTCTAAGGTTTATTGGGGAATCACTAAATTGGGTTTTCTTAGTATTTTTTAGTCTTACAGTGAGTTTTTTTAAATGTGTTAGTTATTGTGAGAATTGAAATTATACTCTAATCCCCAAAAGGTTAGGCAGAGGTGTACTTCGCCACACTCATATTTCGCCAGTTATGTTTTAGTCCTACGCAACATAATGTAACAAAACTACAAAAACATGATGTTATGTAAACAGTGAATACAACTAACATTCCATTTCTTTTTCCCAAAGTAAGTTAATGTTATGTTAAAGTCTAAAAGAAACTACAAGGCCAACTGGAAAATGTAATTAAAGTGAGAGACTAATAGTTCACCTTTGGAAACTTAAATTAATTAATTCTTGTACCTGCGTTTTTTACATTTACGTTGTACTAAAATACACTAATTTGAAAATGTAGGCAAAAGGAAGTAAGTAATTACTTCGGCAATCAAGTGCTCAATTCATTTTGGACCAAAAGCACTTGCAAATAGAGTTCACATAAAAAATAGACGATGGTATTCAGTAAAATATCTTTAACGCGGAAATGGAGGAATATGTATAGTATGAAGGCGGAATGCCAAAGTTGAACTTACAGAATCTCTACTTTTACAAGAATCTTTTACGCCGAGTCAATAACAACCAAAATCAACTAATTATTCATCTTTGGATTTCAAGTTTCGTACCTATTTGTAATAAATATTTTTATTTAGTTAAATCCAGGTTTAATTCAAAATAAGTGTTTACATTGTACCTACAGCTCGTTCAAACTTGAATCATTCAACAGTTTACCACACAATACTTATACCAAAGTTCATTTTATCCGCATATTATTTAAACGATCCACTCAACAGTTTCCTTTTATCCAACGTACAGAATTAAACACAAATACGGATACAGGCCAAAAATATAAATAACCATAAATTATAACGGATAAAAACCTTTACAAATAACAGTACTGTTTATTTTTAATAACACAAAACGTCTTCTTTGGCGAAAGTGTTTTCACGTATTTTTTTTAATAGCGAGAGTTGGCTGACATATATTGGCAATGAGTACAGAAATGACTACTAGTTATGAGGCTGTTGTCCTACATGGCTCGATGGCTCATGGCTGTTTGGATCGCCGACTTGTGACGCAATCGCATGGTGCCTCCCCGTCTGGCTTCGTTTTATGAAGGCCTAAGACCCGTATATATAAGTAGGAACAAAATTATTGTTAGGGCGATGACTATAATAAAACTATAGATGGAATAGATATTTTATATATAATACAAATTATCTCAATCTTAGTTCGGTTCTTATTGTGTTATTTTCTTCGGATTACTTACTTTGTCCTTATTTTTTATGCTGAACCGCTATTATTTGTCAATCTAGAAAAATATATTATACCGAGGGTTAATGTCTGAATCACTACTTTTCTTTTCAATTAATCAATTACAAAATGCTTTGTGAAGCTTAACGCAATAAAATGGACACAAGAAATTTAGGTACCCACCCTTTAATGTTTTTGCCATTTTTCTATGACACATTTGAAACCCTACCCATTTATCTATCTTGAAACTAAAATCACCCCTTGAAGCCCCTCTTCCAAACTGTCATATATCAATGACTGAAAAGATTGCATTACACGTCATTGTGGGGAAGCTCGCATTTTTTCGCACTAAATCCAAAACACAAAACACGCAGTTAGTGTCCGTGACGAGCGTGAATGAATGGTGTCGCATTTTTCTCGCTAACTCCGCGTCGCCTCCGCAATAAAACATTCATGAATTCAGAATGTTACTACTCAGTACCCATTGCCTGGATGGGGCGTTGATTCCTCCCAAATTTGCAAAGGAACAGTATCGCAGAGCGCCGATTTGTATCCAAACGCTTATTGCCATCCCTTTGTATCAACATAAGTTTCTTCTCAGTCGTATTATCTCCTCAAGATTGTGTGACTCCATTATGATAATTCTGTCACAGACACAGTAAAGTAATCCTAAATTAAATATCTTCTCTTGAAAAACAAAAAAAGCGCGGCCATGGCGCTCCATAAAGATAATGAACATGAATTATTGATAACACGAGCGCTATGTCGTGCGTATCCAAACAATTCATGAATCCAAACTGCTCGCAATAAGACGAGTAAAGAATAAAGCCAATTGTAGAGTTAGCCAATAAAAGAAATAAGTTCAGAAATGGATGCATAGCTGTGTGTTTCCAACATCTATGGCAGGATTGCTCCGCCGCCGGCGGAAGTGCGGCGAACTATGTGCGGCGCGGGGACGGAATGCGGACAATTTCACAAAAGCCCACCGAGTGAGAGGTCCGCCGTGATAACCGTGAAAGCTAATAAATTTGTATGCGGGGGAGGTGACGAAACAAAAACGCTTATTATATTTACAGCGCTGTATATTTTACGAGAACCAGACATTATTTTACGTTTTATTTTTGGGAATTGACTTCTTTTTCAGTTGTGCTGGCCACTTCTGATAGTGGAACAATGAATCTAAGCGTCCTAAAGTCCATTGTGTAACTATTAAATGAACTAGGTTAGAAATGCCTAAGAAATAAAAGGTTTTAGGAGCGTCTTACGATTCCAAAGACGATTAGTGATCTGAAACAATCGGATAAAGAGATATATCTTGTTTATCGCGAAACAAGTTCGAGGGCCAAAAAAAATCCGCTTCAAGTTGTTATCTAAGCGTTTTCAGCGCAAACATGTTTAGACGTCAGATTTATGTTTTCTGATCCATCTGCCGTGCCGTCTCGCATAATATTGCGGACGGACTTGGAAAATAATAAAGGCGGGAGATAAGGTTTTCGTCTGTTCCAAGGGAAACCGGTGGAATTGAGTTGGGACAATTTTATTTTTCATTTTCCTTAAGCCAAATCTGAATGAATTATTTGTGCTTGACTGATGTTAGGTTCATGTGGTGCCATTTATTTTAAATTTAATATTCGTATCTTGCAGGTAAGTTTCTAAGTTAATATTTTGTAAAGCATTTAGGTACCTAATTCGTTTAGAAAGTGTTGTGTGTTTCTCGAGTAGAGTTCAATGCTGTGCCGCCGTAGGTACCTACTTATAATTTACTTTAGGTACCTTTTTCTATCTTGACTCTATCCGTTCAGTCAATAGTTGGACGAAAGACGGCGCGGGTGCAGACTGTGGAAACCAAATAAGTGTGAGTGAGTGCGAAAATAAAGAAGGCGTATCAAGTGTTTTTTTTTTTTGGGGTTCGCACTTATTAGTTTGTGGCGGCATTTACAGTTACACATGTGAACTACACATTAAAGACCTGACGTCACACAAATCCTGCATCGCGCAGTCAGTGTTTACCGCGCGACATATTATACAACATCCCGACATCAACCGTTGGGCAGTAGCCCACCAGAAACGAGACCCATCTGGTCGGAAAATCCTCCCTTTTTTATAGAGTATGAGTGCACTTTACACCCTGTTCCTCATACCTATATAAATTATACGCGTATTAAGTAAGCGTCGATACTTGACGTACCTTCGAAAGCTTGAGAGTGGTCCTATAGAGAATTAATATATTTAGGATGATGGTTGACGGAATCCAGTCTTAAATCGTCTGGAAAAATAAATTACAAGACTGTAATGTGTGTTAATTTTAGATCTATATATATAAAAATGAATCCCTATTTCCCTTGGTCACAGCATCACGCGTGAACGGCTGGACCGATTTCGCTAATTATTTTTTTGTTGTGTTTGTTATTGTCAGGAGAAGGTTCTTATGTAAGAAAAATTTAAGAAAGTTAAAAAAAAAAATTGTAAGAAAACGACCATATTTACATTTTTATTGTAATAATAAGTAGGTAACTCTATCTTCTAATGTAACTTTATGGCGTTTGACATAACGTGTCAGTCATCATTTGGTAGGTCTGAGAATAGATTTTATCAAAAAAAAAAAAAAATATTGAAGGTTTTAGTTAGGTAGGGTAGGGTAGGTAGGGTTGGTAGGGTAGGGTAGGGTAGGGTAGGTAGGTGGGTAGGGTAGGGTAGGGTAGGGTAGAATAGGGTAGGGTAGGTAGGTAGGGTAGGGTGGGGTAGATAGGTAGGTAGGGTAGGTAGGGTAGGGTAGAATAGGGTAAGGTAGGGTAGGGTAGGTAGGTAGTTTCCTTTGCGCGTAGACAAACTGCCACAGTCAAATAGCTTTTGACAGAACGAAGTCTGTCGGGTCAGCTAGTAAAATTATAAAAATCATGCAACAGATACTCTACCGGAGTTTGTTTTTACTCACATGTTTTTTTTTATGCGATACCTATCTATACTAACATAAAGTTGACTGTCATTCATTTCAAAGCCATTTAACAAGGTAGTCGTGGGTCTCTTTATGCTCGTTTCCGACTTCCACGTTCATGAAATTCGTTTCACATTTCCAAATCCCAAAATGATAAAAAATAATAATTCATGCAGTGACGCAGTAACGGTTCACTCGAGCGTTAGATAGGTTTTTAACACATCAATGCTGTGCTAACATAAAGCAGAATGTCATATATTTTCACTACAATACAATGTCTAAAATATTATTTACATTCCAACAAAATTGCGATGGAGATTAAAACCAAACATCGATAATAAAACAAGCTGTAGGCAGAGCGAAATAATAAAAATAGGGTTTTAACGTAGCAAGTTTCTTCGGGCAGCGGAGCGGCAAGAGGAACCAATTTCTGAGCCGATGCGGAGCGTTTTGTTGGAAATAGCTTTCCTTCAATCTGCATTTTCTTGCTGATTTACCAACTTTCATACAAAACAGAACTTTCCGCGAGATACCTAGGAGAAGTTCGGCGCAGTCGACACATTAAATTATTATTAAACTCGTTCGCCTACATCAAAACATGTCCAACTCTGTGTGTATATTTAAATCTTCCCAAATTAGAGACTGCAATTTCAGTTTTGTGTTGGAAATGTTTGAATATAGAGATTCCTCATGCAGCTACTGCTTGGAAATAAACTTCTACAATATTATTTGCATATTCTATGCTTGACAACATTGTATCAGTTACAAGCAATTTTCATGAATGAGATGAGACTGTCAATAAAATAGTTTTCTGTAAGATTAAATACTAAGGTAAGTTAGTTTCCCTGCACAGAAACAACAAATATTGATGGCTTTCCCCTTATTACACTCGGAACTGATACCGTCATTAGGGTCATAGGGTGCTGGGGTCTTAGGGCGGTCCATAACTTACAGTAGTAAACCTCAGCCTTCCCCTACGGAAGCTAATAGTCTCACTATATTACTAAAATTGTCTTTCGTAAGTGAGACTTCTTCTGTGTAAGCAGTTTTTAGGGTTCCGTAGTCAAGGATGCTTATAGTTTCGCCATTTCCGCGGCTTAGCTCAGAGACTCTTAGTACTAGAAAGCTGTAATTTGGTATGGGTAACATATTAATTACGCCGAAAAAGAGGTAAAATATTTTTTTTTGTACCCCCTCTACACGTAAAGGGGGGATGATATTTTTTTTACTCGTCTACCCCATGGTGTGGAGTATCGTTGAATAGGCCGTTTAAAAATATTGCGAGTTTTTGCAGACCATTTTTCGATTCAGGGATCCGTAAGCGAAATATTAAGCTTTAAAGTGCTAATTTTTGTTAGAGTCAAGTGTCCCTCCCTTCCTGCCAGCTAAATGGTTGGATTTTGGATATGTTAAAATATTTACGGCAGTCGTACCTTAAGGAAGTTAAAAGAAAATCTATCACAGAAAAGTAGGCTTTACAAGATAACGAGTAATAGTCAACCAACTTACTTTTGCAGTTGGAGAATTGACCGTCACGTATTTGATGAATAATTGTTAGGAAACTTTTTTCTGAAAATCTGATAGTTTGCCCGGAAAAAAAAAATCAAATTTTGTTGTATGGAATGAAACATAAACTGCTAAAATTTGGCCAAGTCTTGACAGGTCTTGCTTTAAAACTACTTTATTCTTATTCTTTGGCTTGTTGGCTATAATTCTACATTATCAGCGCGCGCCCATAAGGAGGCGTTCTGTAGTTTCAGCCTACCTCTATGGGAAGATGGCGTGAGTTTATGTATGTATGTTGAATTAGTTCTTGGGATAAATTCCTTCCAACTACGAAACCTTCATTGAGCATGGTCCAACACGCACTTGGCCGGTTTTCATAATGTATTTAACTTGGCTTCGATATCAATTCATTTATGAGAGTTTGATTTTTTTGTAAATTTTTATAAAATTACGTATAATATTTACCTACAAGACTTCCCTTTTCTTTGTCTCTGAATAAGTTCGGTCATCGACGACAAGGAAAAACTAGTGAGCCCACCAAAACAAATAACCAATAACCGATACATGGGGAAGAATAATAAAGAAAAAGGATAAAATATAGGACGTGAAGATTAACCAAGTTCTAAATAACTAAGTTTGCTTATGGGATGTCATAATAAACGGGTACGGACACGTCCAAGCCGCGCCGTACACTCGTAAAGTCCCCAGTTCGATTACATACACGAGCGGGTCGCAGTGAATTAACTACAAACGGACCCGGGATCACGTGACCAGAATATTTTCAAAAAATCCTTTGCCCACTCTCCTCTGTCAGTAGGAAAAGCTTGATGAATAAATATTTATATAGTTGCCTATATCTAAAAATACTCAGCAAATTCTGTCTGTATCTAAACTAATATTATAAAGAGGAAAGTTTTTTTTTGTTTGTATCGAATAAGCTCCGAAACTACTGAACCGATTTTAATCATTTTTTCACCAACAGAAAGCTAAATTATCAGAAAGTAACATATGCTATACTGTAACTTCAACTGTAATACCTCAAAATAATTTAACTGTGTGACCATTGTATTTCATTTTATAATTAATGGTTAATTTAATAATAGTTTTGCATGCCCATATAAGGTAGATTGTACAAGAATCTTCCATATTTTAATTGTAACATCTTATGTACTGTACCTACAATCTATGCAAAAAAATGTTTACTTACTTACTTACTTACTTAGTATAATTTATTTAAAAAATAAATTGCAATAATGTAAAAAACACGGGCGGGCGATGTGATGTGACGAGGTGGGACGGGGGAACAAGAAATTTCACGCGGACGAAGTCGCGGACAGAAGCTGGTAGTGTATAAACTGAAAAATATAAGCACAGAATTGTTCAATTAATTTAATGTGTGGTGTTAATGATAGCCGCATAATTATTTACACTATCAAACAATTTAAAGCTTAATTGCTAAATGGCGTCGAATAAACATTTAGTTGCATTTTAATTGTTGCTATATTTCACTGATTACACTTTTGTGGTTCACTTCTAATATGGCTGTAATGGTAGTAAGAATCCTGAAGTGCCACTTAATTGGAACATCCCGCTTGGCAGTTTGAACTGCGGAAAATGTCTCATATAATACGCCGTAAATAGAAAATAATTATAACCTTGAAACTAACATAAGTTAGTCAATCTAATTAGTTATACCTAGTTATATAGTTTTCAAGTCACCTCAAATCAAGAACTCCTGAAAGTTCAAGGAGTAATTCAAACTATACTCGGAAATGAAATTCGAGATCAAAAATATAAACAAAGGTGCTGCCAATTTAAAATCATCATCATCATCATCATTTCATCCGAAAGACGTCCACTACTCGACATAGGCCTCCCCCAATTGGGGGGGTTTGCCATATTAGCCACGCTTGGCAGGCGGTTTGGTGATCGCAGTATGGTGTTAATAAATGCAAAGAGAACGCTGCTGCCCATTCTCTAGTAAGTCCCTTAGTCACCTTTTACGACACCCACGGGAGGAAATGGGGTGGTGCTATTATTTACGTCCGGCACCACACGGAACAATTTAAAATGACAACCTCTATTGTGTAGTTTGTCGAAAAGTAATTAAGTAATTTAGTGTTAAAATTGGAGGCATAGGTATCTTAAACAGCAAAAATATAATATTGAACACAGTTTTCTGCTTTAAAGTGACGTAAATTACGATCCAAGGATCCAAGAATAAAATATACCTAACTGTTTGAAATAAAATCGTGTAAATTAATTTTATGATACTGGCAATAAGGCAAAAGCTCTAAACATCTGTACTTTCATTCATTATTTTCTGTTTATAAAATGTATTTCCTTCTAAACAAGAGAATCGTAAAAAAAAATTTATCCTTATAATCGATTCAAACTGGTTGCCATTTTGTTTTGGTCATTTGGCATAGAGGAAAGTAATACCGTCATTCGGTTTCTGACGTTTGTCGTGATTGAACGTGTCCGTCTGAGTTTTTATTTGTTGTTAAGTTTTTCTTTCTTGTATTTTACGTCTTTAAGAACAAAATATAATTAAATCAAATAATTAGAATGACTAGGGACATGTTGACTACCCCTGAAACGTCACTTTGACAGTGATATTTCTTTGTTTACATTTTTTTTTCTCGTATTTCAGCATTTCCGCGTATAGCTATGAATTACTATTAGTAGGTATATCTGCTTTAAAAGTATCAATTTTATCGTGGAACTCATTTTATAACCACTTCCCATGGTAAATCAGCTAATGGAGTGGACGTGACACGAATCCGTCGCGAGTCCACAAATAAACTCGATAAGTATGAAAATTAAGTTTTTGCGGACGAAATTATTTTTAACTGGTGATCAACAGGTATCGATCCTAACTTCTCTTTTATCGACAGTTTCTCTAAATTGTCATAATGAGATCAAGCTTACTTTTCAAGATTTTCGCGCCTACTCGAAAAATATTTTTTGTCCATTAACTGTTCTAATGCGTTTTATAAATGCATAGACAGGAATATTTTATTTTTCGTAGCAGTTTAAAAAATCACTCCGTTCTGTAAGGTTTAATTTACGGCGACTGGTAAGTAATTTAGAAACGATACTCTGTGATAAGTCAAATGGCACAAAGAGTTTGTGATGTGAATAGCAAATTATTAAAGATAACGCTGTCGAAGTGGCTGAACTCTGGTCAAAGCATTTTTTTAACATAGGTAGTAATGGAATCATCTATACGTCGAAGAAGAACAAGCAAATTATTTGTTTACTGATAGGTTCGATTTGCTAGAAATATAGAATATTTATTTATAACAATATCTAAGTGCATTTTATTCCTGATGGCAGTGTCTGAACTGCTATGATTTGGTTATACTTTGCGCCGCATTGCAAATCCCTTGGCAATGAATCGTGTTTCCCTTGAAGCTGGCTTGATCGCGTGATCAAAGGGTGAACCTGCCATAGTACAGTTCTTTTTTGAACGTATATTTTTAGCGGTAGTTTTTAAAATAAGTTTTCTAATAATAGTAGTAGTATATATAATGAAGTTGAAAAGAAAACTATCACAGCTAAGTAGACTTTACAAGTTACCGAGTAACCGTCGACCAACTTACATTTGCAATTACAATGTTAAGTTTGTTCTTGGGATTAATTCATTCAAACTACGGAACCCTTCACTGTGCGTGGTCCAACACGCACTCGGCCGGTGTTTTTTAAATATTTTAAGCAGTCTCTAAGTGACGACAAGAAATCGTTATTATCGACGGCGAAGAATTCGAGTTCTTTAATTTTCTATAGTAGTTTACGTTTGGCAATAAGTTGCCTTTGTCATTGATTGAAACAATCAGTTCTGAAACGTGACTGAAATACCAAATGAAATGAATTATTATAATGGAATTCGCTTTTGCAATATTGGTGCTAAGTCACATAAAAAGCACTTGAACAATCACAATCTAAAGCCTAGAAATAGGCCCCGTCGCAACTGCGCTACAACAGTAATATTCTGAGAAAAATCTTTAGAGATATTATATAATTCATTGGAACAGCTTCATAATAAGCAAGGCTATTACGCTGCTACAATGTCGCAGCCTGATAGACGTAATAAAGCTAGAACGCAATTGCCCTCGGATTAAGTGTTATATTCATAGTACAGCTAAGCGCAGTCACGTGTTATGAAATGCATAAATGCAGTTCTGCCAACACATAAGTGCATGTAAGTGGTGGAGCCACGAGCGAACTGGCGCAGCGTGCAGTAACGATCAAGTAACAATGTTAAGTAACAAACGAACGAGCAATTATTTTAAACGCATCCATTGCAGTACAAAACAACGTTAAAGAGCTGACGCGGAGTGGTCGTAACAAACGTCGTTATCCTACATTTTGGGGTCGATAAACTGCGGCGTCGCGACGGCGACGCGCCGGCTAACCTCCGCACATTACATGATCAAAGCACACACTGAAAAGAATCACTAGTCTCACTCATAAATTATCTTCTTTCAGTCTTTTTATAGAAAATCGAACCACCAAGGTCATCGCTCGGCGCCATTACAAGGACAATCCGTCATTCTTTTTCGTGCAGCTTAAAGATAGTCTCACTTGCAAACTTTCGTAGGCAATTGCTGAAAAATATTAACCGTAACGAAGTTTTGAATTAATGGTGACAAAGTAATGCAATAAACTTGGGACGTTAAAGTTGTTAAAGTCACTAATTAATGTGGATGTTCGCCGATATCTTAAGGACGTACGCTACTATGTTCGTGAGAACATACCTTTAGCGCAGTCTTTCATTCAGTTTGGGTTTTGAAAGGATTTATTCTTTGTTGCCGATAAAATCACAACCGTCACGGAAATGCACGTTGGTATATTTTTAAGCGCACCACCGCCTAAAGTTTTTATTGTTGTTGATCTTTTAGCTGAGGCCTCCAGCGACAGAGATGCATCATAAGATTCATAAGATATGAAAAGAACCCCATACATTTTTCCTGAAACTTTTCACCCCTCTGTTCAGTGTAGCTGCATAATATTATGAACGTATCCTACATACTATAAGTTTTACGAGGTAAGCATAGCCCGGAGCGGTCACGTACCCACTAAACCATAAAGAGACAGAAGTTTGAAAAAATCTACTGAGAAAGAAGGTAGGTATGGGTATGATTTCCTACCAGCTAAAACCTTTTCCGCGTCAGTGTTCTGTACCTCTAGAAAATAACTTTGATAATAATTATCAGCCCAATAAATCCATGCCTCATTTAGACAGCGCGCTTATTGTTCTTTTTTCATAGAAACGTCACTGGCAGCCGTGATGGTAAAATGCTGTCTTATGAATATATTATACGAGTACACTCAGAAAAAAATATTGTTGGCTATAACAATAAAACTTTAACAGGGGAGAGCCCACCATAGTGTATAGTTCGTGCGTCAATGTTTTTATTGTCATGAATTAAGTTGTCAGTACAACAATATTCCTTCAACAAATATATGTATTGATACTACAACAATGTTTATATTGTCAAATTAAATCTCAGTACAACAATTATGTGTATTGATACTACAACAATGTTTCTTTTGTCAAGAAGTAAATTGTCATTGCGACAATATTCTACAAAATATATGTATTGATACCACAACAATGTTTCTATATTGTCAATACAACAGTATTTTTTCAATAAAGTGTGTTTGGATACTACAACAATGTATCTTTTGTTTGTGGAACTAATTCAATTTAACTGTCACTTTGTTATAATAACAATACTAAGTTATGAGCGCAACAGCTGTACTTTGTTAAATTAAGTATTCTGACTTTGTAACCACCATTAAAGCTTAGTCACGGTATTAAGGTTGTTTGACTCAAATCAACTCATAATTATCTACAGTAGCAAAGTTATTTGAATGCAGGAGCTACTCTACATCGTGAAAACAACAATGCTTCCTTTGTTATTATAAAAGAGCCTTCGTTCCAGTAGCAATGTTATGTAAATGCAGGAGCTACGCTACTTCGCAAAAACAACTATACTTCCTTTGTAAATATGAAAAAGCCTTTGTTCCAGCAGCAATGTAATTTAAATACAGGAGCTACGCTACTTCGCGGAAACAACTATACTTCCTTTGTTAATATGAAAGAGCCTTTGTTCCAGTAGCAATGTATTTTAAATACAGGAGCTACGCTACTTCGCAAAAACAACTATACTTCCTTTGTAAATATGAAAAAGCCTTTGTTCCAGCAGCAATGTAATTTAAATACAGGAGCTACGCTACTTCGCGGAAACAACTATACTTCCTTTGTTAATATGAAAGAGCCTTTGTTCCAGTAGCAATGTATTTTAAATACAGGAGCTACGCTACTTCGCGAAAACAACTATACTTCCTTTGTTAATATGAAAGAGCCTTTGTTCCAGTAGCTAACTCTCCTTTGTTAAAACAACTACACTTTCTTTGTTTAGACATAAAAGCTTTTGTTCAAGTAGCAATATCATTTACATACAGGAGCTACTCAACTTTGCCAAAACAATTATATTTCCTTTGTTCATATAAAAAAAAAACCTTTGTTTCAGTAGCTTTTATAAAAAACAATTGTATTTTCTTTTTTACTGCGGATAAGGCTTTGGTTCAGTAGCTAATAAATATATTAGCAAATAATGTAATATATTTGCTACTGAACCAAAGGCTTATTCTTAGTTATAAAGAAAATACAGTTGTGTTATATAGAAGCTACTCGAACAAAAACTTTTTCATAATATGAACAATAAAAATATAATTGTTTTGACGAAGTTGAGTACCATAGCTCCTGCATTTAAATAATATTGCTACTTGATCAAAAGCTTTTATGTATATACAAAGAAAGTGTAGTTGTTTTAGCAAAGAAGAGTTAGCTACTGAAACAAAGGCACATTCATATTAACCTATGAAATATAGTTGTTTTCGCGAAGTAGAGTAGCTCCTGCATTTAAATAAAATTGTATTTTATTAGTGTATTGGTACCAGTAACTAATACTCATTGAATAAACTAGTTTGTCAACATACTTATATATTTCAATAGACTAGTTTTTGTTTGAAACACAAATGAGTATTAGATACATAGGTACTGGCAGTACAATAATACGTTAGTGAAACAAAGGCTTATTCGTAGTAACAATGGCTACTGAAATTAAATTCTAAACGCCTAAAGTATAGTAAACAATATCAGCTAAGACAGAAGATAGGTTTTGAGTGTACCTAACAGTGGTCTAAATTATGATAAAAACAACATTATTTTTAAGGTATTTGTATTGTTAAACCGTAAATACAATAAATAACATATTCTCTTATAAGTAACATAATATAACATCACGCCTGTATTCCCCGAAGGGTTAGGCAGAGGTGCACCTATAGTACACCCACATTTCGCTCTTATAAGTAGGTACATAATAATCAGTTCAGTTATAAAATAAAATTAATTAATAAAATTAATTAAATTTATGATTTCTTGCAATAAAATCTAACATTACCAGTAGTAACCCAAGTCTGTTATGTCCTAAGTTTTTTTTCGTTTTAGGTTCTTTGTATTGCGAGCCCGCAGTTTTGAGTAGACCTTAATATACTACCTAAGCATGGCCAACGACCACGAGCTATCACCCTAGTAGCATTTTTGTTGGCATTTAGTTGGGCATTTTTGTTGGCATTTAGTTGGGCCACTTACCTCTGTAAGTGGCCCAACTAAATGCCAACAAAAATGCTACTAGGGCAGTTCTTACATCAAGCATTATAGATAAAATAAAATTAAGGATTGCAATACAAAATCTGCGGGCACGCACAATACGGAAAACCAAAAACGAAAAAAAAAAATCTCACGACTTGGGGTACAAATCAATTCTGGTCAATACTTTGTATACAGGGTGTTAAAGAAATTGCGTGCCATAGCTTACAGGTGAGTTCAGTATCGATAAAGGAACCCGTAAAAAATACAAAAATTTAATACCTTTAAAAAAAGTTTTCAAAAACCGAAAATTATCATAAGATGAACCTAATGTTAGTACCTACTAATTAAATAGCAATCTTTTAGAATTGATTAAAATATTGCTTAAACGTAGTTTTTATTTTGTTTAAATGCTAATTAATAATTTCCTAGAGTCACCTACCTACTACTTCGATAACGCCGGGAGAAGGGCAGGTAACCTAGGTACGTAAATTACAATTCCAAGTATTTCTTCTTCCTACTTTAGCGTGCTTATCTCCTTCAAAATTAAAACCTACGTTCGATAGTAGGTAAGTAATTAAATCATTTAAACAAATAAAATAATTTCAATTCTACACGATTGTTATTTTAAGTTAGTAGGTACTAAATTAGGTTGATTTAGCAAAAAAAAAATCCTGACTTCCGACAATCGACAAGGGTTATCGACAAAGAACCTACCCCTAAGCTATGGCACACAATTTCTTTGACACCCTGTATTAGAAAATATTATAGTAGGTATGATTACACAAAATGAATTAATCTTATAAGTAGGTACATGATAACAAGTTTAAGTTAGTACAGTTAATAAAAAAATTACGACTACACAGTTTAGCTATTGCAGCTTAGAGCCTGATTTTGATGATTCTTTTTTATTTAATATAATAATTGACTTAATATTATACTTGTTTCTAACAAATTTACAGAAACTAAAAAAAGTTGCATCATCAGTTCTTATTAGTTTTAGGTGAGTTTTTTTACTCATTAAATTATTCATTTTCAGATTATAATGAATAACAATGTTTCATCTCCTATAATATTCGTAACATATTAAAACGTCAGTTGGTTTTTAACCATACCATTTTAGAAAAAAATTAATAACGTAAAATAAAATAACCCAAAGATTATTCAAAAAACACTCAGCCCATGCATGGTTCCAGTACGATAGTAAATCCGCAGGGGGCTTTTAGTGACAAAATACAAATACTAAAAAACATACAATTAAATAATCTTAGTAGTTAAAATTACCGGTAGCTAACTCGAGCAGCTCAAGTGTAGTTTGATCTTGCCTGGAAGAACTTCCTTTCTCTGCCAGAAGTTCTAGAAGCTTTGTTTTAATAATCGGGAATTTTTCCTCAAAAATTTTGTCAGCATCTGGGTACACTGTCTGGAAATCCAGGGATAACTGCAACAAATACAATTAAAACATTATAACATGTGTAAAAATAGAACTACATTATATGTAATTCAAGATGAGGGATTAAAGATAGGTATTGGGTCTGAGCGGAATATGTCAATTTGTTGATGAGATCAGACAGGTTTTAAACGTCTAATGTCTAAAACAAATAACTCACCAGTTCATTTCCATCGGGCAAAGTGAGGGCAGGAAACCAGTCAGTGTTATTTGTATGATAGACTTTCTGCTTTCAGTTTACTGTTTCGTAGTTGAAGAGTTGTAAGCTACTTTGTCACCACTGTCTCTCGGGGCGATGATGTTCCCCGCAACCAGTTTAAACATTCTTGTGGAGATGAGGTTGATTCAAAATCAGAGTTGGCAACAGTAAAACTTTCTGGAAGAGGCCTCACACGATTGGAATTATTATTTTCAGAGCAGCTGCTATCGCTCTTGCTGCTTAAGCTCTTTTTTGTTTTTGAAGAAAGAAGTAGTCGTCGATGTGTAATCAACCTGTTGTGGAAGAGGCCACTGGCCTGCACGACTTTTCCTCCGACGACATGGTAAGCGACATAATACACTTCGGTAACCTGTCCCTTGAATAAAGACCACCTCACGTGCCCATTCTTGCCAAATATTTTTTCGAATAGTTGTTGAAATGTCTTGTGTTTTGCTATTAACGCACGGTCGCGCGAGGTGAGCTTCTCTGAATTGTCTGCTTTTTTTAGTAGCAATTGCCCCAAAGTCAGAGACGACAACAACTGACGTAAATTTTTGCAGCCGTCTGTTCCAATTCGACTTTGACTATCCAAATTTTCCAACTCTTCGTCTAATAGTGAATTCCAGTCCTGTACAAAATATATAAACAAGTCATTATTTATTCATTATCACCTTTCCAACAAAAAAAGAATAAAAAAATCATACGGTTTAATTGAGAAACCTCCTCCTTTTTTTGAAGTCGGTTTGCCTGAATTAAAACTAACTGAATACTGGTAGTTTTAATATGAAGTATGGTTTACCTGAATTGACGTATCTACTGGCCCATCATCCGTTACGAATAATATAGGAGATGAAACATTGCTATCCATTGCAATCTGTAAAATAAAAATAAATGAATAAAAAACACACCTTTAAAACGAATAAGAATAATAAAACTGATAATGCTATTTTTTTTTAGTTTCTGTTAATTTGCTAAGAAACAAGTATAATATTAAGTATTAAATAAAAAAGAATCATCAGAATCAGGCTCTAAGCTAGGAAAGTAGAAAGAGAGAAATTAATGGTCATCTCTTAGCTGCCACGGCTTATTTTAATTTTTGAATTGTTTTATTACGGACGCTTCTAACGTGCACGTCTTTCTACAAAAAATAATAAGTTGGTAGAACTGTAGTACCTATTATTTAAATGTTTTTATTAAAAAAATATTATAATAAAGTAGGTAGGTAGTTATCTAATAATTATTGAACCACCAAAAACATTTCCTATAATTTGTAAGATGACAATAACAACGTTGTGAAAACGACAAAATTACTTTGTTACGATCAATTCATTTAATCATTTCAATCAAATCTCAATGTAGGTAGTTATATACCTACCTAGCTACCTATTTAGATCATCATCATATAACAGCCCGGAATCACCCACTGATGGATAGAGGCCTCCCCTTTTTTTACCGACTTTTTTTTTATCCAGGTGTTTCCCGCGACTTTGACGATTTCGTTGATCTAACGAGCTTTAGGACGGCCCTGGTTTCTATGGCCTAACCTTGGCCACCACTCGGTGAAAGAATACTTGTACAGTGACCAGCGTATCAAGCTACACGAAACCGTCAAATTTCTCCAAACGATTTTAAACTTTAAAATGTTGAATTATGGTCAAAATCGAACAGTTTGTGGTAGCTTGATGTGCTGGCCGCACATCAAGCTACCACAAACTGTCAGATTTTCTTGTACTTTACCGTACTTTAGATGATTCGGACCATCCTTAGTTCATCTGTGATAAAAAGCTACTAAGTAAGCAAATAATAAGGAAACTTACCAATGAAACTGTCCTTTAGATGGCCCAAACGGGCAGAATCGAGAAATTCTTCCATTTTCTTTATTATTTAATATTGAACTGCCCATGCGCACGCACTCAACACAAATGGCCGGCCGCGGCGGCCGGCGGGCGCCGGCAGCCGTCCGGCCCGAAGGAGCGAGACAGACGCACGCGCACACGGCGGCAGCGGTCGGTCGATAAATATGGACCCCAGTGTTGCCAGATGACCGTCTCGCGTTCTCCCCAAACCTTATCCGAAATGCCCACAAAATTGAGGTTTTGAAGAAAAAATCCCCCACAACCCACCAAATATTTTTTTTTATAAATGAATACACGATTTTATACTATTTCAGTAATAGCTTCCATAACAGGAGCTTCAGACGACCCTCGTGAAGATGCTGATTCTGCAATGGAAGCTATTACTGAAATAAAATTGTATATAAATTAAAAATAATAATAAATAAAAAAAACTCGTATTTAATCGTTATTTAATCTTTACTCGCGTCGTCTGCAGTTCCGTACATTTTTTCCGAGTTAAATCTCTTTAGCATAAATTGAACTGGGTTTAAAAATGAACACATATTCTATCAATGAATTATCTTATTTTCAAGATAAATTCAGTAATGTAAATGGCTAATCTGTGTTTATGCTTCTCTTTAATAAAATAAATGCCACTTGGAAGAAGGCTCTTTCCACAACTGCGTTAGAAAAAGGCAACGACAAAATTAAAAATTTAATATACTAGTAAGAAAAAATATTGTCTCTGTCTGTTTGTTTGTATGTACATACACGCATCACGCAAAAACAACTGGATCAATGTTGATGAGACAGTATTAGTTAGCATAAACTGCAATTTAAAACTTAGAATGGGTTTCATGCAGGTACTGTCATCCCTTAAAACGGGTATACAGTTTGTATGGATTTTTTTAAAACATGCATGAATGAACTTGAAATTTTGCATGTTGAAATATCGGGTTAAATAATTAGACACGGGCATGTTTATTTCCTGAAATTGAACCCTTAGCAGCATGAAAAAGAGAATTACTTACAGGAATATGTTCGGAACGTAATGTGGTACCTATTCATGTGTGATCATTAGCATTCGTTTGGGTTTTTTATCTATGTTTAGTAGTTAGTTTAATTAAATACTTTATTGGATTTGTGGTGGTGTCGGCGGTTGAATGAAACTAATCGGGGGGTCCATCAATAAAACCGTTGGCAACACCGATCCTATGCGCGGCCCCGCCCCGCGCAACCAACCGCAGCGCGCGCGCGACGTGTTTCAACAAGTTTTCTTGTCTTTGCCGTGAGAACAAAATGAGTTTTGTTAAATTTCCGCATGAGTTTTTTTAATTTTAGATTTTTGTCGGAACAATGCACAGAGTACTTTTACTATAATATTTTACTTTTTGGATCAATGTATAATCGACTTAAAAAAAAAGGAGGAGGTTTCTTAATTCGACCATGCTTACTATCCTTACTTCCTTACTAATATTATAAATGTGAAAGTAACTCTGTCTTTCTGTATGTTACGTTTTCACGCCTAAACCGCTGAACCGATCGTCATGAAATTTAGCAGAGATATAGCCTGGGATAAGGAGAAGGACATAGGCTACTTTTTTACGCGATATAACCGACATATGGAGCTGCGCGCAAAAGCTAGTATATTATACTTTTTTTATAATGTGTGTTCGCGGATAACTTCGTCGTTTATGAACCGAATTTGATGATTATTTTTATGTTGGAAAGGAGATATCCCAAGGGTGGTACCATGATAAGGAAACCAGGATCTGATGATGGCATCCCAGAGAAATTGAGGGGAACCTACAACTAGCGACCCGCCCCGGCTTCGCACGGGTGCAATTCACATTACAAATCTTTGAATTTTTCGGCTTTTCTTTATTATAATATGTAATATGTAATGTAGGTATTATACATATTAACCTTTCTCTTGAATCACTCTATCTATTTATTGCTGAAAATTGCATTAAAATGCGTTGAGTAGTTTAAAAGATCTAAGCGAACAGACAGCGGAAGCGACTTCATTATGTAAAGATGTTCACATTGACACACTTGCAATGTTCCATTGTCACCACAGCGATATAATTATTGTATGACAAATGGTAGTTTAATGCACCGACTATAGTTATTTTGTAAGATTTATTTGCAATTTTCACATTGGCACACTCGCAACGTTTCATTGTCACTACAGCAAAATAAATATTGTCTGACAAATTGTAGTTTTATGCTATGACTATAGTTATTTTGTTAGAATTATTTACAATGTTCACATTAGCATACTCGCAGCGTTCCATTGTTACCGCAGCCACATACATATTGTATGACAAATGGTAATTAAATTCTACGACTATAGTTAATTTGTTAGATTTATTTACAATGCTGACATTGGCATACTCGCAACGTTCCGTTGTTACCACAGAAACATATATATTGTATGATAAATGGTAGATAAATTCGACGACTATAGTAAATTTGTTAGATTTATTTACAATGTTCACATTGACACACTTGCAACGTTCCATTGTTACCACAGCCACAAATATATAATATAATAAATGGTAGTTAAATGCTACGACTATAGTAAATTTGTTAGATTTATATACAATGTTCACATTGACACACTTGCAACGTTCCATCATTACCACAGCCACATACATATTGTATGAAAAATGATAGTTTAATGCTACAACTATAGTTATTTGTTAGATTTATTTACAATGTTGACATTGGCATACTCGCAACGTTCCATTGTTACCACAGCCACAAATATATTATATAATAAATGGTAGTTAAATGCTACGACTATAGTAAATTTGTTAGATTTATTTACAATGTTCACATTGACACACTTGCAACGTTCCATTGTTACCACAGCCACATATATGTTGTATGAAAAATGATAGTTTAATGCTACAACTATAGTTATTTGTTAGATTTATTTACAATGTTGACATTGGCATACTCGCAACGTTCCATTGTTACCACAGCCACAAATATATTATATAATAAATGGTAGTTAAATGCTACGACTATAGTAAATTTGTTAGATTTATTTACAATGTTCACATTGACACACTTGCAACGTTCCATTGTTACCACAGCCACATATATTGTATGAAAAATGATAGTTTAATGCTACAACTATAGTTATTTTGTTAGATTTAATTACAATGTTCACGTTGACACACTTGCAACGTTCCATTGTTACCACAGCCAAATATATATTGTCTGACAAATGGTAGTTAAATGCTACGACTATAGTTATTTTGTTAGATTTATTAACAATGTTCACATTGGCACACTAGCAACGATCCATTGTTACCACAGCCACATATATATTGTACGACAATTGGTAGTTTAATACTATGACTATAGTTATTTTGTCAAATTTATCAACAATGTTCACATTAACACACCTAAAACGTTTTGTTGTTACTAAATCAATTTTTTTATTAACTTTAATGTAAGGACAAAGCTAAATTGTTCCTAGCACATTAAACGACGGGCAATCAGCGCACAATAAAAAAGTTGCTAATCTCAACTAAGCTCTTTCTGTAATAGTAACAAAGAATTTAGTTGCTCTGACAGGAAATTATCAACAAAGCATTTATTGTGGCTTTGTTGACCCGTTTTTCTCTGAGTGTAGGAGCGGGCACTTTCCTCCGACCTCCCTACGCTAGTTTATTATAGATCTATACATCGCATTTTCAATTTATCTGTTAAATGCCTGCGTTAGTTGGCAAAAACGTAAACAGGATGAGTGTATGAAGCAAACAACAAAAGCTCCTGATAGGGCTAATTGCGTTACAGACTGAAAGTATGTTGTGCGTTGTGGTCGAGCAAAATTAAAGTGAAGGTTTTAATATAATTACATTTTCAGAGTATTAGACAGTTTAGTAATTAAATAATTAGATGAGGAAGAGAAAGTAGTGGTAGATAGAGATATTATTGTTTAACAACAAGTAACATACGTAATAATGTACTTAGTAGTTAACGGACGGAACACCAATTGCAGTTGTTTGTACGTATAGATTGACGGAAATAGCCCATCCTCTTACTATATTGTACGAGTAAATAAATTTAAAAATAAAAAAACCCGGCTGCGTAAAAGTGAACTTTAAAAAAGATGGAAACAAGATCTAAACAACTTAATACTATAAAAAATCTCATGCAGTCGGAGGCAATAGGTTTTTATTGTACAATTTAAGAAGATGCCTCCGAATGCATGAGATTGTTTGAGATAAAAAAAAAATAAGAGTAGCTTTTCTTTACTTGAAAAAATGCAATTATGTAACATAGTTTAATGGTTCTACACTGAAAAAAAAAAAAAAAGTCATTGCCATAATCAAGGTTTATTTTTAAATTGACTAAGTAACTTGTTTGCATCTGAGCCTATCAAGCACAATGATCACAGCTACTACTTTTATTTAATTGAGATTTGAAACGGGATCTTGATTGGAGTATTTGCAGCAATCAAGTCAAAACATAGTTGCTCCAACCAAGATTATTTGATTAAAGTTTCAATGATCTATATTGAAGTAATCAAAATGCTTGATTGACACAACCAACTTACTTTGTTACAGTTAATATTTTTTTAACTTGTCTCTTTTTAACTCTTCTACAATGATATCATGTTAAGAGTAATGGAGAAACTTGTTGAGCGTTCAATCATTTGAACTAGTATTGCTGCAATCATGTCGTGATGATCAACTTAACTAAGATTTTGATTAGTCTAAACAAGATAAAAAAGCCTTTAATCCTTTGTAATACCTGTTAAACATTATGGAATGCAAATAAATATGAATATGAATATGAATATTGTCAATCAAGCTAAAAAGTCACTTGATTGGAGTGCATTTTTTTTTCAGTGTATATGGAACACTTGTATCATAATATTTCGGTCGTCAGCCGATAATATTGGCATTATATTGGCATATATCCATATATGTAGCATTGATAGATTCTGCGAACGTTCTAACATAGTCCCTTAGTCATCTCCTAAGACCTGCATTGTTGCGGAGACCACTTAAGTACGTAAACCTATAGGTAAGTGGTCATAGCTTGGTGATTCAATTTCACTACAATGAATATCGGTTTCCTGACTAACCTACTTCCAGCAATTGAGCATCCTGTCAATCTGTTACTAGTTGCCTATACAGTGTCCGATTAGAAATGTCGACACCGGCAGCGAAAGAGTGACTTGGTAAAAAAAAACTTATAAGTTGGATATTTACCTGGCGATAAATATCCAACTTATATGTTTTTTTTTTTAAGTAATAACAGCCACACGGGTCGATCCTTCTGGTTAAGCTACGCTTGCCGGGGTTGGTCCGTGGATGGGTCACCATCTTTACATACCGAGACTCCTTCGTGCCTAGGAAAGCACGTTAAGCCGTTGGTCCCGGCTGTCATTCGTGGATCTTTGACAGTCATTACGGGTCGTCAGAAGCCCAAAAGTCTGACAGCCAGTCTTACCAAGGGGTATCGTGTTACCCAGTTACTGGGTTGTGGAGGTCAGATAGGCGCTCGCTCCATGTAAAATACTGGTATTCAGCTGCATCCGGTTAGACTGGAAGCCGACCCCAACATAGTTGGGAAAAGGCAAGGCAGATTGATTTGATTTTAATACACATAGGAAGTCTTTTCTAAGATGCAACTTTATTTTTAACTCACTATTATAAATACACAACATTTCTTTTGAAGGACCTATCTGTACCTATTTCATTAAATATTTTCAAATAATACACATAATAGCAAAGTGTATCCACTTTTTCTTACCGTAGTATTATAAGGAGGGTAATATTTTCCGATCCATGTAATATCATGACACCTCTAAGGCGGAGTGAGGTGGAGTTGTTGAACAATAATTTTAACTTGTCAAGACCCATCGACTTATTTAGCTTTTAGTTTTATTTTCTTATACGATACCTACTGAAAATACAGTTAGAAAGAAAAAAAGAGAGAAAATACGTTTATTTGCGGCAAACATGACGCAGAGAAAGAACACAAATACGAAAATAACAAGTTGGGGGAAAATATGCACCACATCCACGCAAAACAGCCATCGCTCAGCATAATGCTGCGACCCTATGCGAGATAGAGCCCCAGCGCTGATTTTCAGCGACAGCCGGCGCTGACGTGATGACGTCACCCGGTGCAGCATAAATAATGAGACAAAAATAACAAATAAAATAAATACAATACTTCTAAAAGTTTAAACATATATAAATAGTTAGAGGTGGTTAGTTAGTTAGTTTAGTTTATATATCCTTCATAAATGAACTGTATATCAAGATATAAATTATTAGATAAGTACTTATATTACCACCAGCAAAATGTCCGCGTGGTGGATTACGGCTAGGGATTGCAATCCCGCAGCTAATTCAATCCCGCGGGATTGATATGCGGGATTACTCAATCCCGCGCGGGATCACGCGGGATCCCGCATCTTTAAAATAATTTTATAAAATCTAATTGAAACTACAGATTTTTGTGTAAAAATCAAGATTTATTAAAAATTTCTTCCATTAAGCAACAGAAATGATTTCTTTTCTATTAATTAAGTATAAATCATTAGTTATCTGTTTTCTTAGATTCATCTTTAAATGTTTGGCATAGTTTAAGGGCCTATACTACCTCAAATGGCTTAGCCTGATCCTCCGTTATGTCGAAAATACTGCAACATTAATTTTGAAATAAATATATGGTAAAGTTGAGGATTAATGCACTATGTTAGCCGAAAACGCGATTCCATAAAATTTTCTCGATAGAAAAAAAAAAACCCAAAGTTACCTCCAAACCGAACAATAAACCGTTGGTATTCAAAGAATACTTCAAATTAGATAATGAAACTTTGCATATTAACTGAACTAACCATAAAGCAGGTCTTATGTTATTTACTTTTTTTAAATGACCATTATTTTCACCGTAAAACGAAATTACCTAAACTATCGGCGCCTTGGAGCCTTTTCCCTGTCGCCCTGTCTCGCTTGCTCGCGTGACCGGTAACAATAGTGTGCGAGCGAGATACAGAGTGCGGTGGCGCTGAGGTTGTATAGTCTCTTAATAGTTTTGTTTAATTTTACCCTTACTCCTAAAAACAGTTTTATATTTTTAATTCAGTCTTATTCTTAAAATGACTAATAATCAAATCACAACTTTCTCTTAGATGCTATTACTATGATATCAACTTATGGTGATAACTTTTGAAAATACGCTCTTAAGAAGCAAATGGTATTTATTGTATCATCTCCGAGCCTGCTTCTGAGTGAACTGCAAATATATCCTGATGCTGAAAACGCTCTCTCGGCTTCTACGCTAGTAGGCTGAACCGTCAGGATATATTACGGCAACGTCGCGCTCGTGCTACTCGCGATTTACGCGAAAGTGTTAGCACAATTTTTTTAATTTGCGGGATCCGCGGATCCGCGCTTAGAAAGTGCGGGATCCAGCCGAATAATAAAAGCAGCGGGATCCCGCGGGAATGCGTGATCCCGTTTTGCGGGATTGCAATCTCTAATTACGGCCTATTCCCACTTCTGCGACACAGGCCTCCTCTCTGTGAGAGCACAGAGATGAGGCCTGTGTGGCCACAGTGAGAATATTGCAGACTGATTATGTTTCTGTATATTAAATTAACCGACATAGCTCGAAGAACTGCCAAACTTAAGTGGCAATGGGCAGGGCACATTGCGCGCAGAACAGATGGCCGTTGGGGCCGAAAGGTTCTGGATTGGCGACCGCGTACCGGCAGACGTAGCGTTGGAAGGCCCACAAGGTGGACCGATGACCTTATGAAAGCCGCAGGAATCCGCTGGATGCGGGAAGCACAAAACCGGTCGAGGTGGCGGTGCTTGGTGGAGGCCTATGTCCAGCAGTGGACGTCTTTCGGCTGAAATGATGATGATGATGATGATTAAATTCAGTGAACCCAGTCGTTAATTAATCCTATTAATAAAGGTACATTCCTATTATTAATCTCTTATAATTAAGCATCAGTCAATTAAAACTGTTAATAGTGTTATGGATAATTGGCAACCACGTTCAATATGTTCATAGATATTTCTAATTTCTGAGAGATCTGATATTAATTAATAACTGAAACTAATCGAATAATGTACCTGTCATATGAATATTTCTGAAGAGATTGAACTTTATCAAGAACGTTCTGTTCTAAGAAAACTCATTGAACTTTGACTTTTGACTTAACGATTGAAAATTGACTTAAAAAGAAAACCGGTCAAGTGCGTGTCGGACTACGCACAATGAAGGGTTCCCTATTTTGGACGAATTTATCGCAAGACCAAACTTAACATTGTAGTTGAAATAAACATTCTCTCATACATTCCAACTGCAAATTAATGTAAGTTGGTTGACTATTACTCGGTAAATTGTAAAGTCTATCTAGCTGGGATAGTTATCCTTTTAACTTCGTTATATATACTACTGTCGTTAATTTTTTCACATATTAACAACCATTTAGCTGGCGGGGGGGACACTTGACTGTAACAAAAATTAGCACTTTAAAGCATCCATGCGGGCGAAGCCGCGGGCAACAGCTATTCTTTAATAATCGACTTGTAATTATTTAAGAAAATGGATACTAATATGTACAAGTATATAAAAAAGGGAGGGAAAAGAATCAAAGGGCATCAAAAAATTCGTCCGCATCGCTGTCAACAGGAAAAGTGCCCAAAAGGCTGGCAGCATTGCCACGTTGTATGGCAATGCTGATTATTTAGGCAAGAAATAGGCCAGCCTTCTGGTCACGTGAAGAGTCGAACAAACTTAACAAAACTTAACTTAACTTTAAAGCTTAATATTACATTATATTACGCAAACGGATCCCTGAATCCAAAAATTGTTTTTGACAGACCCACAATATTTTTGAAAGGCCTATCCAACCATACTATCCCCGATCCCATAACATGGGATAGACGAGAAAAAATATATCATCCCCATTATACGGGTACGGGAGATACCCTAAAAATTACTATATTTTACCACTTTGTTGGCGTGATTAATATGTATACCCATGTCAAATTACAGCTTTCTATACTCCATTTAATATAGCATTATACAAAATTGAAATTACTGCACTTTAGAGTTATTTTTTAATGCAAATGGTAAATAGATTACAGAGCTTTGTATTTATCGTGAAATTACGGAGTTTATTAAACGTTTAGATCGAAATAACGAAAGGGTGAGAACAGTTATTTGTCTAATGTTATAATAAATGGAGTATAGTACTAAGAGTCTCTGAGCTGAGCCGCGGACGAACATGGAGAAACTATAAGGGTTCCTTGTTGACTACGGAACCCTAAAAATTCGTCAAATATTCTACGTAATGTCTGTTCCAAAAGTACCTGATGAATTTTATT
Source organism: Dryobota labecula (assembly GCA_947523025.1). Taxonomy (NCBI): domain Eukaryota; kingdom Metazoa; phylum Arthropoda; class Insecta; order Lepidoptera; family Noctuidae; genus Dryobota; species Dryobota labecula. The sequence goes on along the minus strand of OX383293.1, from coordinate 14,953,248 downwards.
TTTAAAGTAAATCATGTTCTTGTTAAATTATCACGCCATCACTCACTAGAATAGCTACACATTCATCAGTGTTTAGAAGGTTTCACTTTATATCCCACCATTTTTTCTAACAATGATTGTTTGAATAACATTATTAAGGTGACGATAACCGACTTTTAATGATTTTATACTGAAGATCTAAGGGCGGGTTGTTTCACGTACACTTGACGCACGCGTATCCGTCATAAATGGCGCTAACTATCGTCAAACCGTTGTTTCACAAAATTATGCCCTTGACGTTCGTTAAAAAATAACGATTACAGTGACCCACTGGTTAACGTCATTTTATTCTCGACATTTGAAGTTTGACGATCGGTTTTTTATTCAGTGAAACAACGCTTTGTATTTGACGTACGTTAAACATCATAATGTAATCGTTAATATTTGACGTACGTATGTTACGTTAACGAACTGTATGAAACAACCGGCCCTAAATGAGTAGTGTTAATGATTTGGAAAAAATATATGTTAAACTAAAGCATTTTCTTAATAACTTAATATGTGAATATTTTAGATTATGCTATTACATAGTGAAATTAATCTGCAAAGTTATGTCTAACGCGGATAAAAAACTGAGGATCACGCAAAATCTAACAAGCGTATTTTTCTGAAACCTTCACATTTTTAAAGATAATTGAATTTTTGATCTTTTAGTACCTATATGCGTTTTATTAAAATACCTTTTGTTTTATGTATAATAAATTAATAATGCGTCTTATTTGAGACAGCGCACCTGGATGGGCGAGTCCTATTACTGGCTGGACGTACGACGTGTTGCGTGAGCTCAGTACAGAACACGCAAGCTAACCACTCAAGGTCACTGGCATATATCTGGGCCTTAGAACTAGCTGCAGCACCCGTGAATTTTTTCTAAAATAAAACTAAAGTCAGCCTAAGTTATCATTTATAACATCAGCGGCCAGCCTATCGATGGTAAAAAAGTAAGTTGGGACTCATTCCCTACGATGAGAAAATCTTTTGCGATTTTTGATTTTTTTTTGTACTTACTCAAACCTCAGTTGTTTCCATAGAGTTTTTTGATCATTATAAGAAACAGGATCGATTGTCATTAAAAAAAGTTTTTGTGAAAATTACCCATTTTTTTTGCCGACTGTAGATTTTTTGGAAATCTGATTGGGGAACAAAATTTCTCAATAAAATAAGGACAGCCTCCTAAAACCGTTTTCCTGTAGCTTCAACGGTTAATATACCTGCCCTTACTACTACCCCATCTCAAAAATCTAACCTGTATACGTTCATAAGCATTTAGTAAAAGGCTGTTATTTTGACCATACAAACAGACACTTCAATTTTATTTATATATATAGTTTGTAATAGAAAAATCATGGACGAAAATTTTGCTGCATTAATGGAAATTAATTTTTAATCGTCAGCCTAAACACAAAATTTGAAGATCCTAACTTCAAAATTGACGGACTTTCATACAAACTTTCTTCTTTCGAATTTCCAAAAATCCTTTCTTAGTGCGCCCCTAGACCTCATAAGGAACCTACGTGCCAAATTTGGTATCTTTAGACCCAGCGGTTTGGGCTGTGCGTTGATATACCAGTCAGTCAGTTAGGACTTTGAATTTTATATATATAGATCAAATTAAAGCACTCAATTCTTAAGTGGAACTACAAATTGGCATACACAGGTACGTTTCCTGATCCACTTGTTTACATTTCCAGCATATACTTTTGGAGCAGACCCTTGGCATTATATTCTGTTTGAATACAGCAATTATCACAATATATTGTAGTATACAGTTGACCATATAAGAAGTGACCAAGGCCTACTACGTAGTAGTTAGGTATAAAGGCTTGATGATCATCTGTCAGTCGATAGAGCGTCAGCAGTCAGTGGCAGGACTCAAAGCGAGTGAAGTGTGATTGACGATTGTTCGACGAAATACGCAGTAGGTACGTACCAAATGTGTGTGTACCTATATCGAATTTACCCATGTGGATACAAAACCCTCGTAGTACGGGAATTTGTTTGGAACGTTTTCTGTTAAAAGTAGTTTTATTTTTGCACTCAATTTTAAAGTAGACGGTATTTACATACCTATACGAGGTCAGCGCAGAATAGCGAACTACAGTTTTTATTCCACCATCCAACTTCTACGTCAAAGCGTGTCAATATAGTGTGCTTTTTTGGGGGTATTTTGCGACCAAAACCAGCAGTCAACTTGCGGCTTCTCTATTTGGGCCCTTATGAACGCGGGCTGTACCAAACTTTAGAGTATCTGCATTCCCAGGCCAATATTCGAGGTTGATTTCCTAAAAGTAGAACTTTGTTTCTAATTAAGTAATTAGCCCATTTTTAGTTTTTGCACAACATTTGGCTCACGTTCCTCTTTTGGTAAGAAAAATGCCTGCTTTTACGTAACAATTTTGCCGAACACTGTTTCAAGTGACTAAATGGGGCTATATTTTATGTAGTTTCGGTATTACGAAATTCTACATTTGATAGGTTTTGTAGGTATCGTTGGTTTTCAAAATTAGAAAAGAAGAATTTTGAGGTGATTGTTTTGTTCTCACTTGCTCGTTTGCGATACTTATCGATGATACGAGACTCAGATCCTACAGTCAGAAAAATAAACCCAATTTTCCACCACTATTTCAAGACTTTGTATGTTCTTCAATTTGGATTTGATGGCAATAAATTAAAATCTATATCTATTCTATATCTTTCTATTATCTATTATTACTAATATAAAGCTGAAGATTATTTTTGTTTGTTTGAACGCGCTAATCTCAGGAACTACTGGTTGGAATTGAAAAAATATTTTTGTGTTGGATAGTCCATTTATCGAGAAAGGTTATAGGTTATATACCATTGCGCTACAACCAATAGGAGCGGAGCATAAATGAAAAATGTTGCAAAAACGGAAAAAATATTCCTTTTTGGGAGCTTCCGTTGCGCGCGCTGCTTAAACGGTTTAAGTTACGCAAATATTATATTATTACTAATATAAAGCTGAAGAGTATTTTTTTTTTGTTTGTTTGTTTGAATGCGCTAATCTCAGGAACTACTGGTTGGAATTGAAAAAATATTTTTGTGTTGGATAGTCTATTTATCGAGGAATATTATAGGCTATATATTATTGATCTACAACCAATAGGAGCGGAGCATAAATGAAAAATGTTGCAAAAACGGAAAAAAATATTCCTTTTTGAGAGCTTCCGTTGCGTGCGCTGCTTAAACGGTTTAAGTTACGCAAATATTATGTACGATGGAATTGTTTCTCTTTAAAAGTTATAAAATAAAGTCCGCGACAGCATATGTATATCTTTTAAGATTGACTCACTATAACCTTTTTTTATGGTAATCAAATTTGTTCGAAATTAAGAATTATTTGCGAAGGAGTTTTATCAACATAATATTAATCCTTAACCAAATAAATATGTTATTAATCACAAGTATTTAAATTTAAACAAAATTGTCCTTGACATCACTTGATTTCAATCAACATCTTAGGAGATATCATAATTTTAAAATAATTCCGCAACAAAATAAGTATAGGCTATTTAACATTACGCTACGCCCCTAAGGAGACGAGCAAAACGACAAAAAGTCGGAAAAAACGCTAAGCGAAGTAATTGCGTGGACGGGCGATGCGATGCGACGGGGTGGGTTGTGGGCCAAAATTTTACGCGGACGAAATCGCAAGCAGAAGCTAGTCTATTATAATCTGACTACATTTTTACATTCCGCGTCATATAAAATACATACTATTGATAAACTCACGCAAACAATAACAGAGATAACTTTATAAAAACATAGCGGAATAATTTTATCTTCCATAGCAAAATATATTGTAGAACGCTCTGTCGGTCTTGATAACCCCGATAATTTCATAGTCTATGTCAAGCTCGGGGCGCAGAACAAGGGGCCAGTTACACTTAAGAACAACATTATTGCAATGCAGTGGTCTCGTGGCTGAAGTGGCTGGGATGTCGCGAGTGTCGGGACACTCTTCTAGAGCATGATACGGCAATAACACTGCACATTCTGCTCTCAGACACCCGTTATTGTCATATTATACGGAATGTTTGCTGATTCAGATGTTTAGTAATGCGTGATTATGAGTCCAGTGTTTCTATTGATATGTCTTGCGGTGTGTATACTGTATGTTTTGGGTTGTATGAATCCAATGTGTGCATTTTGTGGAACGTAAAATATGGTGGGAGATACTTCACTCCATTAAAGATGCTTCTTTATTTTTATAGGTAGAGAGATACACTTTTTAATAGTAATTTAAACATAAGATGTGGACAACAAAAGCTGCTAGCATTATCTTCTACAATTTAAATAAAGTCACAAAAAGCCGTTATTTTCCATTTAACAGTTTTAATTCCTCTAATTGTGTTGAGACAATTAGAGGAATTAAAACTGTTAAATGGAAAATAACGGCTACGATTCAAAGTTTGACAGCGGACAATGTTTTCTTATAACAAAATTGTTGCTGCAGATAGAACTCCAAGTTTATCTGTTACCGATTTAATTTGATGATTCACATCGGACTGAAATCCGCGCTCGGCTTGTTCTTTGGTTATTCGTCTTTTGTCTTTATTTTATTATGCTGCTACTCAGTCGCGGCGATAAAGGGTAGCGAGACGGCTTGTCTGCCTGTTCCCGGTTTTCTCGCCCTTGTTTATCCGGCTGGGGGTAGTTAGCGCGGCGGAGTGGCGCCCCGCGGCAGTGCCTCCGTAGCCAACCCAGCGATGGGACGCTCCCCGGCCGCCCCACAGCTTGCTCCCATACGCGTACGATCCCAACAACACAGGTGAACAACACTATAAAAAAAGGACAATCATCTAATGTGACTCGGACAAAATGACTCCTTTTATACATTTATATTGTGTTATTTGGATAGAGTTATTGACTGGTTGCTGCACCACTACAGGTGAGTTGATAGTGCAATTAGCATTTTTATTGAGTTCGCCGGCAACTTGTCAAAAGTTTTGTGTAAAATACGAATTTTATTTTAGTGTTGCGGATGTAATGGATTGTCAGTTTTTAAAAGGGTCTCTGACGAACTCTTTTAAATTTAAAAGTTTGTAGTGCTTAAAAGTAATGTAAGGATTTAATAATACGATTGCGCAATTTGGGATAATAATATTCTCGTACAAAAAAATCTAGTATAAATTTCTAAATTGGAAATATTCTCATATGTAAAAAAAAAAATCGTCTTTTACATTGGGTTAGTGAATACTATCAATTTATAAAGTTTACTTTATTAGGTATATGCTAGGTTCTTAATAAAGTAAAGTATTTTCTTTTCTTTGCTGAACAACATAAAGAATCTGAATAATATCATAAGTATTTTCCTGTTTGTGTTGTTTCTTGCGAATCTAGTGTTGTAATACAATTTTCTTTGGATAAAGTAAGTGGTTTGCGGAGTTTCATTCAATAATATCTTTTTTATTTACTTGTTGTACAACATATTTAAGACGCATATTATTTTTGTGACATATTTAAAAGGAATGTTTTAAATATAAGACATACATATTTTAATACTTAGTTATTATAGTCATTAACGCCTTGACTTGTTTCGGTAAAAGTGTTTATTATTTATTAATTCAGGCCACTCAGAGTATTCATTACTGATCGGCGTCTGTTATTAGCCTTGATACGTAATTAAAACCATTTATTATTCATTGTAACCTATATTAGGTTTGAGTACAAAAGCTAAACAAGCAACATAAATTGTTCCGCGAAAAAGAAACTACTCTACAATATAGGTTATTGAAAAAGTTTCATAGAGCACCTATTAGTTGCAAACTGTGAATTTTATATGGCTTTTTTTATAACAAAATGAAATATTACTAAATTACATAGTTTTTTTCGACAATATATGAAGTGGAAACGTGGTCTGGAAATAGAGTAATAGGCTCAAAGAATTACATGTTTTAACAAGGGTCTCTCAAGGATCTCTAAGACTTACATGGGACCCTGACTATCGATTCCTAAGCCATCATAAAAATACAACTAAATTGTTCCTTTTCGAGTATCTGCGATTGGTAAGCAATATATCTGATCAAGTAGATCTGTTTAGAGCAGGGATTCCTAAAGTGGTTGATATCGACCCCTTGGGGTCGAAATTGGTTTCTTGGTTTATAAACGAAAACTGATTTTGTGGGTCAACGAGGTCTAAAAATCGACCTTTATTAATTAGCTTAGACCAATTTCAGGCTCAATCAAGGCCATCAGAATTTCTGATTGCAACGCAGCATTGAAAGTATCCTGCATTCTGGGACATTGCAAAAAAAAATACCTTATTGCTTTTCCATCATCTTAGCTAGTCAAAAAAAGCTTCAGTGTGGTTACAAAGTTTTTAACAAAACAAATAAACCGTTTGAAAATCAACGAACGCGTGATTTAAGGCAACTCACTAATATTGAACCGGATTTAGATTGGTATAAAGTCACCAGGTTCATCCATCACACAGATTTTTTTTAAAATCTTTATGTTGCGTTTTTTTTTTTTTCAAAAAAAATAATTACCTATTTAAGTATTGTTAAGTAATTTGTAGGTATTAATAATTATTAATTACACTTGATATTTACTGAATTTTATGTCTATTTATATTGTTAAATGTTGATGAGAAAATTATCTCAAGTTTACTCACTTAACCAAACGCAAAGTTTTTAAATTGGTAAGTATTTTGTATCGATAGGAAAAACAATAGAGTTAGGATTTTTAAAGTAATTTGGCTATGGGGGTCTGAGGTATCAGTTCATTTTGGAAAAGGGGTCTCTTGCCCAAAATAGTTTGGGAATCCCTGGTTTAGAGGGTCGCAAGACGTTATTGCTATAGCATACGAGTAATCCGGTTAACAAGGGGGAAGGATCACAAACAAAATGTACCGGGGGCAGTGACGGTGACGCATCACCGGATATCCGTGGACATCTTCCGAGGAACGTGACTTTATCGACGTTTTTTATCGATGTAAATACGTTGACTAATGTCCAACGTCACTAGTTATCGTGGATCGTGCGAAGCCTGCTTTTTTCGCCACCCTAATAGGAGCATTTACTCACAAACGATGTTGACAAAACACATAGGCACCATGTGTGCACTCTCAAATAATTCGAATGCACCGTTTAAGCCCTAAAAGCTTTTTAAACAAATAAGCAGACGGTTGATTTTTCACTTGCGATAACGTGGAATGGAATTTTCACATAAAAGTGGAGCAATTGCGGAAAAATATACGGTCGGTACATATAATATCGGTTAAATTCTTTGTTTATTTTATTTGAATGGAACTTAGAGGCACTTATCATGGCACAGATAACATAGTCGGCTGAAAATAAATTGATATGTAGGCAGATACCTACTTTACTCTATAAATAATAAATAATCATATTATTGTGTTGTTATTACAAGAATATGGACCAATACCTTTAAGTATTTAGTAGGTGGGTACTTACTCATTCTACAGTAAGTATAGGTAGTGGAAAAAAATCACTAAATTATACCATAAACTTAAGAGTTAATAAATTAATCCATACTAATATTATAAATGTGAAAGTAACTCTGTCTGTCTGTCTGTATGTTACGTTTTCACGCCTAAACCGCAGAACCGATCGTCATGAAATTTGGCAGAGATATATCCTGGGATATGGAGAAGGACATAGGCTACTTTTTTACGCGATAACCGACATCCACGCGGGCGGCGCCGCGGGCAAAAGCTAGTCAAATATAATTCAGGTTCATAAGAAACGATGAATGATCTTATATAAACTGTAGGATACTCCAGAAAATAAATTCACCCCAATGAGATTTTCCTCGCTCAGTAACTTGAAAATCTATTTTTGTTATTACAACTTTCATAACATAAAACTCAAAAGCGTTGATTCTCTTCTGCTTGACGTTTCTTTTGCAAAAGCAAATTATGAAACAAAGATTGAAAGCGAAGGGAATACAATTTCAGAACGTAATAATAATTGTTATTCCGTAGAACATTCCTTTTATTGAATTGACGCGATTCAAAGTGACGACTGCGAAGGCTGGAAATTTTTAACATGAAAATACGGTCAAACGCGAAAGGTCTACAAGAAATTACGTGCGAGAAATACGTAAAAACAACCCTTAAAAAACAAATATAAAACATTTTCAAAACAGGACGAACGTTAAACAAACAATGCTTATCCACTTGTGTAACCTCTGCTTAAAAAAACTAAAACATACAACTTTTGATTTGAACATAGCCTTCGACTTTCGAGCCATGTTTTAAAGAAATGAGTCATCTGACTTCTCATTATTTATGTTCAATAAAATTACAGAAACTCAAATTGCTCGTTGTCTAGCGTAACGTAATACAAAAAACTTTTTCTAAATTGGTTTTAAGGTTGTAAAACTTTTTTCATAAATCAGTTCACTGTAATAGCCCAGCGTATCTTTAAATTATCTTTCGTTTTCTTTACTTTCAGTGCTTGCTCCTTAAAGATTTTTATTAGATTTATGGTAACTAATTAATAAATGCATTCTGGGTGTTGAGAACAATTTCGTAGCATGAATGTTTCTCTACGTAGCCGTAGCAGGCGGGTCACGTCAATGTATGGAAGATATCACATAAGACCTACATATAAATTTATATTAGAGTTTGTATTAAGCTAGTAAAAGCTGAAACTGAAGCAATATTGTCATATTTTTAACTCATAACAGCACTAGGGATATGTACACGTAACCTAGTTTATTCTCCAAACAAAAAAGTAAACATTTAAGCGCGTCGTGATTTAAAAAGGATTAAGCAGCTCTTCATTTTCCATCGCGCGTACACAGTTCAAATTATCCATACTCCATACTAATATTATAAATGTGAAAGTAACTCTGTCTGTCTGTTACGTTTTCACGCCTAAACCGCTGAACCGATCGACATGAAATTTGGCAGAGATATAGCCTGGGATATGGAGACGGACATAGGCTACTTTTTTACGCGATAACCGACATCTACGCGGGCGGAGCCGCGGGCAAAAGCTAGTAATTTTATAAAATAATCATGACTGGTATTTTGAATTTGAGCTAGTGAATACTGAGCAACTGTAGTCCTAGATTTGTTCCTCGGATCAGGAAAAGTGTTATTGGGATTATCCATTAAATTTTTAGGGTTCCGTAGTCAACAAGGAACCCTTATTAGTTTCGCCATGTCCCACAGTGGAACGAATGTATGGGAGCGGTTGGACGTAGACATGTCCGAAAAAAAAGAGTAAAATTATGCCAAACTAATGATGCCATCTTATTCGATTACTTAATGCCTTCATAACTTGTGGTGATGAATTTCTTCATAACTCCCATATTTCGGGAGTAATTTGAGAAAATGTGAAATTTTACTATGAAAATGAGTGTATCGAGCTCTCTCCCTCCTGATTCCGGGCTTGTTTCAAGTAGCGGTCTCTAATATCATAATGCTAATACTAAGAGCTATATTTAATACTAAGACACATAGTGCGCCAAATGTGCACTTTCTGGGATAAAGAGTGATGTTTATTTTATAACACAATTTTTTTATTTTTTGTTTATTTTGTTGATTAAAACCGTTTTTCTAAAGGTTTACCTTATTACAATAACATTTCTGAGCAGCCAATTAGAGAAGATATAAGCTAATTAGGATATATAATTAGGGACTTAAGGTTTACATATAAAACTGATGCACTAATGATTACTGATAAGAACATTGCTATTATTTAATTACTAAATGGCTCTTAATACACTAATTTAGCATGCATCATTTACTAATTATCACAATAACTAATTACCTTGCAATATTTAACAAAGGATACCTGGGATACCTGGATTTTATATAAATAGGTCACTATTAGTAACTTTAAAATCAGTGTTGATTTACACCTCGTTGTATCCAAGCTAATCTCGCAATGTATTTTCCAAATTTTAATACAAATCTTGATATTCACGTTGCTTTATGCGCACGCGCACATAAAGATTTACGCGACTTTAACTATTTGTTCAGTGTTTTAAAAGATAACAGTTGTGTTCAGTTATGTGAAAGTGCTGAAACAAGTTTAAAAGACTGGTGTCGTCGATTTTGCTACCGCATTTATGCAAAATGGACACAGTCTGGAAGAAGCACAGATAAGTTTCGGAAGAAACATGAGATTTGGCTACAGGCTGCAATTCAATGGCCGGAATTACAGAATGAAAATATGGAACCTTCTACAGAAAATATAAGTGACGTCATCGAGCCCATAATTTCTCCTGCTAAATCTGATGCTTCAACTTGTACACATCCTAGTCCTCGTAAATCTTTTGAGGACCTTAGTAACCGGCAAAAAAGAAGACGCACTGAAGATAGTCTTTCATGCAGCAGTAGCAGCGCTGAAATTATGTTTTCGGCCGAAAGAGCGCTTCAAAAGGCAGGACAAAGCGATACAGCTTATGTTATGAAATACTTGACGGAGAATCCAGAAGAGGCCTCAAAAATCAAAGCCTTCATTGAAGGTAAATCAATTCAGGTACGGGAAATATCCCCTTTGAAGGCATTGGCTCTTTATGTATCGATGAACTTATCGAAATGGCGCTATAACACTCTTCGGGATTTCAACACTCAAGAAGGAGCTCTTCAATACCCGAGTTACTACATGTTGGTTAAAGAAAAAATTAAGTGCTATCCGGCCAAAGAAGATCTCACAGTTACAGAGAGCTCTGCAAAAATCAAATTACAAGCCTTGATGGATTTAACCTCAAGAAGACTTATTAGGTCGTTAGAAACCCCTGTTGATCCCAATCAACAGCTCGTATTGACCAGCAAATGGGGTTTTGACGGATCATCTAGCCAAAGCATTTATCATCAAAGGACGAGTGAAGATGAGCAAATCGATCTTGCTAGTAATTTTATGATTAGTCTTGTACCACTGCGGCTCGTCTCAAAAGGTGTAACAATTTGGGAAAACGAGCGACCATCTTCCACTTCATTTTGCCGGCCAATATTGTTTAAGTTTATAAAGGAAACCAAAGAAAATGTGCAGAGAGAGATGGCTGAAATCGAAGCAGAGATTGAAGCCTTAACTCCATCCACCATCACTGATGGAATTAGTGTCAAACACCAACTGCTGTTGACAATGATTGATGGTAAAATTCATTCCATTATATCCAATACAGCAGCTTCAGTGTGTGACATATGCAAGGCTTGTCCTAAAGAAATGAATAATTTAGAGTTAATCAAAGATAAACACGCAAACGAGGACATGTATAAATATAGCTTAAGCACCCTTCACGCTTGGATTCGCTCAATGGAATGCTTATTACACATTTCCTACAAATTAGACATAAAATCATGGCAAGTAAGGGGTGATATAGCAAAAAGGCAAGTTGATGACAGGAAGAAAAGAGTTCAAGAGGCTGTAAGAAGAGAAACGGGCTTACTTCTCGATGTTGTGAAACAAGGCAGTGGATCCACCAACAATGGCAACTCGGCAAGGAGATTTTTTGAAAACTACACTAAATCTGCTGAACTGACCGGAATAGATGCTATGCTTTTAAGAAAAATCTGTGTGATCTTGCAGTGTATTTCATCAGGAGAGAAGATCAACGTAACTAAATTCCGAGAGTTCTGCTTTGATACTGCTAAGCTTTACGTGGAGTTATACCCATGGTATTATATGCCTTCTTCACTTCATAAAATTTTAATGCATGGGCCAGACATAGTTCAGAACATGTCAATTGTGCCCATTGGTTTTCTATCCGAAGAGGCATCTGAGGCTAGAAATAAAGATTTTAGAAAATATAGAGAGGGGCATTCTCGAAAGCATAGCAGTATCTCATGCAATGAAGATATTATGCACAATCTTTTACTGTCTTCTGATCCACTTGTTACAAGTATCCGTCCAAAAGGAAATAAGTTTGTAAAAAAATCTTCTTTTAAGGAATTTTATGAGCTTACGGATTCTGAGAAAAGTGATATCGAATTTGTTAACATAAATGATTTAGCGGACATCGATTCTGAATTTGAATTAATTGATGATGATGATGATGACGAAGATAATTAAATGATGTTATTGTTTTAAAATGTGTAACTTAGTAAATTAGAGCTTACATCTTAATTATTTATTGTACTTTTAATGAAACTAGGTAATTTATTATCAACTTACTTAAAAGTCATACTCTCATCAGTTCTTGTGAATATTTTTGTTAATATATATTTCTGTATATATATAATATATTTATAGACCTCTTAATAAGTCTGTCTGCGGTTTAAAGTAAATACAAATGGGGAAAAAACGTTTTTTTTTTTAAATTTTCATTTCCTTTTATCCCAGAAAGTGCACATTTGGCGCACTATGTGTCTTAGTATTAAATATAGCTCTTAGTAATAGCATTACGATATTAGAGACCGCTACTTGAAACAAGCCCGGAATCAGGAGGGAGAGAGCTCGATACACTCATTTTCATAGTAAAATTTCACATTTTCTCAAATTACTCCCGAAATATGGGAGTTATGAAGAAATTCATCACCACAATTTATGAAGGCATTAAGTAATCGAATCAGATGGCATCATTAGTTTGTCATAATTTTACTCTTATTTTTCGGACATGTCTACGTCCAACCGCTCCCATACATTCCACTGTGTGTCCGTCTGTCTGTCTGTCTGTCCGCGGCTTAGCTCAGAGACTCTTAGTACTAGAAAGCTGTAATTTGGCATGGGTACACATATTAATAACCATCAGTAGGCCCTATCAGAATACCAGCGCTGCGGCACTTATTTTAAATGTCGCAGCATCATGCTGAGATAGGAGCCTTTTGGCCTCGTACAGGATTCTCTTTTTATTTTTTTTGATACTTTTGTGATTGTGTGTTTATTAGTTTGTGATCTTTCTGTGTGAGTCACAATAAATACTTTTTCTTTCTTTCTTTAATAACGCCGACAAAGTTGTAAAATAAAATCTTGAAATATTTTTAAGAGTACCTCCCCTACACGTAAAGTGGTGATGATATTATTTTTCTCGTCTACCCCATTGTGTGGGGTATCGTTGGTTGGATAGGCCGTCCAAAAATAATTCGGATTTGTGAAAACCATTTCTCGATTCAGGGATCCTTTTGCCTAATATTAAGCATTGAAGTGCTAATCTTTGTTAGAGTCTAGTGTTCAACCCCTCTGCCAGCTAAATGGTTGTACTTGGATAAGTGAAAAAATTAACAGCAGTAGTTACATCTAAGTAGGCTTTACAAGTTACCGAGTACTATTCGACCAACTTAGGTATTTACAGTTGAAAAACATGTTCTCCCATACATTTTACATGGAAGAACATGTTTTTCAACTACAATATTAAGTTTGTTTTTGGGATACATTCATACCAACTACGAAACCCTTCATTGTGCGTAGTCCGACACGCATTTGGCCGGTTTTTAGTACTAGGTAACAACCTAAAGTCTGGATAAGTGCCCGGCAAAGTGCGGGGCTATACATCTCTGCCTATCCATTCGGTAAAAAAAGAAGAAACAAAAGTACTTATTGTGACTCACACAGGAAGATCACAAACTAAGTTAAACACACAGTTTTTTTTTATTTATTTTTTATTCTACTATGAGTTTGCTCTTGACTTTAGTCTAGGTCTGGATGACAGAGAAAAAGTCTACGATGGAGTGAGCTTACCCAGAAGAAGCCTGTTCACTCTCACTTTGAATAGATTAGGGTTGTATGCGTTCGGAAACACAGACGCAGGCAGAGAGTTCCACTCCTTTGCTGCGCGCATTATAAAAGACGTTTGAAAACGCTTAGTGCGAGTACAATGATAGAAGTTTATAAAAATCTAATTAAAATAATAATAATAAGAAAGAAAAAAATAAACAGTACGAGGCCAAAAGGCTCCTATCTCAGCACGATGCTGCGACTATTAAAAATAAGTGCCACAGCGCTGGTATTAAAAAAAAAAATTGTACTATTATTCGGATAATAACTTTAATTTCGACTTTTTTATTTCATTTGTTTGAAAAGTCCCGTATTGGTCTCTGAAAGTTATAGATAGATAGTACACCTCTGCCTCACCCTTCGGGGAATACAGGCGAGATGACATTTAGATTTTATTTTTATTTATACAATATTAAATTTAGATTATTATTATTTTGACAAGGGTAATTGTATGTTAGTACCTACGTAAGGAATTGTGTGTTAATATGTAAGTAATTGAAAATGTGTGTCTGTTGTTACGACACATTGATGACGACGATTTGATTTTATATTATGTTAAAATCAAATTTAATTTCTTCTCAATGCAATGACGAAGTGATAAAAGAAGAAAGCAGCTTAAATGCGTTAATAATAGGCCACTACACGTTTATTCTAAATGAACGCGTATCGCCACCTGCTACACGATGAGTACTTATTACTGCAGCGAATGCGGATTCATTCAATAGAAGCCGTTTCACTGGGATACCTAACTGTGTTACAATAGGTACTTAAAGGTGCATCTAAACGGGAAACATTTTACTGCAATACAGTGGCTGGCAACATTGCCAGCAATACCAGCCAAACAACAACTATGCAATATTGCAGTAATGTCCTGACCATAATTACGAGTATAACCACACATGATTGGTAAGGTGCTTCTAAAAGGGCAATATTTTACTGCAATATGTGGCTGCAACACAGTGGCCGGCAACATTGCCAGCAATACCAGCCAGACTATGCAATATTGCAGTAATGTCCCGGTCATATAGCCACCCATGTTTGGTAAGGTGCTTTTAAACGGGCAATATTTTACTGCAATATGTGGATGTAACACATTATTGTATGGATCGGAATGCTGGGCCGTGAAGAGGACGGATGAAAAAAGATTGCATGTAGCGGAGATGAGAATGTTGAGATGGATGTGTGGAGTGACGAGAATGGATAAAGTCAGAAATGAGTATATAAGGGGAAGTTTGAAAGTGGCGCCGGTGACAGAAAAGTTGAAAGGACGTCGTTTGGCATGGTTTGGGCATGTGATGAGGAGGGAGGAAATGCATGTGACGAGGAGAGTGATGAAGATAAATGTGGATGGATAGATAGAGAGGGAGAGGAAGGCCCAAAAAAATATGGATGGATTATGTGAAGAATGATATGAAACAGAAGGGAGTGAATGATAGAGTGACGGTTGACAGGGGAGAATGGAAAAAGAAAATGTGTTGCGCCGACCCCAAGTAACATGGGATAAGGGCAGGAAGATGATGATGTGGATGTAACACAGTGGCCGGCAACATTACCAGCAGTACCAACCAGACAACAACTATGCAATATTGCAGTAATGTCCCGGACATATAGCCACACATGTTTGGTAAGGCCATGCATTTTCACGTGTAGCCGGCAATATTGCCAAACGATCGCTTCACATTCGAAAATACTGAAAGTTTGCCGGGCCTATTGTTGTTTCGTTTTCCGGTATAACTGCATCCCTTTCTGTCGCAACGTGAAGTTTGTCGTGGGCAACGCCGCGATTAATTGCTATATTCTGTGCGTTGTTGTAGTTGATTAATTCATCATCACGGCTAACTTCTTGAATTCAATTATCTAAAGTTTCACGCCTATTGAAGTAAGATCGAATCCACAATCTCGTCTTTTTCTTTCAAAACAATATAAGCCGCTGCAACAAGTGTGATTTGTCAGCCATTGTTGCCTGATTTTGTAGCCCGTTTACGAATGTGCATCATGGGCTATATAATTGTAAATATATTGCAATAAATGGCCCAGCCATAGATTGCTCAGCCATAAACTGTAATAACATGTTTGCGAGATGGCCGAACAATATTTGCTAATCGTAGGTACAGCCACACATTGCCTGGAAAGTATAGCCCGTTTAGGAGCGCCTATGAGGCCATGCATTTTCACGTTTAGCTGGCAATATTGTCGAACGATTGCTTCACATTCGAAAATCCTGAAATTTTGCCGTGCCAGTTTGATGTTTCGTTTTCCGGTATAAGTTCATCCCTTTTTGACGCAACATGAAGTTTGCCGTGAGCCACGCCGCTATTATTTGCTATATTATGTGCTTTGTTGTAGTTGATTAATTTTTCATCAAGACTTCTTGAATTAAATTATCTAAAGTTTCAAGCCTATCAACTATGTAAGGTCGAATCTACAATCTTGTAATTTTCTTTTAAAACAATTTAAGCCGCTGCGATAAGTGTGATTTCGTCAGCCAATGTTGTGTAGCCCGTTTACTCGTACGAGTGTGAATCATGGGCCATACAAATAATAATAATACCAGCCTATAACTGTCCCACTGCTGGGCAAAGGCCTCTTTTTATACGGAGAAGGCACGAGTATGGATCACCACGCTTGCTCAAGACGGGTTGGCGATTTCAGACTTATATTAACTATAAGCCCAGGTTTCCTCATGATGTTTTTCCTTCACCGATGTCAGTAATGTCCAAGATAAACTCAGAAAGTACATATGAATTAAAAAAGTCACATTGGTACTTGCCCGGATTTGACCAACGGGCCATCACAAAATTTTCGGGCCTTTCATGGGCTATAGGCTATAGTTTCATATTGAGACACGAAGCAACAAAATTCGATCTCAATATGAAACTTTATAAAAGGTATTAGAAAACTCTAGACACACTTACCGATATAGTTGATTGAGCCGTTTTTCATAATTCATTCTTAGTCACGAGATAATATGTTTTTAAAGGCACTCCTTTAAAAACATATTATCTCGTGACTAAGAAATGAATTATGAAAAACTAGCTAGTGGACCGGTGATAACGCTCTTAATCTGACTTTGCAGAAAAAAACATGGGATGAACTGAGCAATACTTATTTATTAAAACTGTATGAAAAAGTCAAAAAACACTGTACAAAGGCGTACTTAATGCCTGATGCATTTTCTACCAGTCAGGCAGTCAACCTTAGGGTGATGCAGAGAAAAAACATGGCAGGTGCAACCTATAGGATAGAAACATGAACAAAGTAAAGGCTTATTCCACAAATCCCCCCTGAAAATCCCCCTTAGGAGGAAAAGTGGAATCTTTAGGATACTGGTGGGGCTGCCCCGTGTCTGTAGTGCGTCAGGGATATTCGCAGATGCGCATGTAGATTGCTTTTACGCAACAATGCGTAAAAAGTGCGCTTCCCTGGTGCGCAGGGTGGAGGGCAGCTCCAACAGTGTCTTAAGCTTGGTTGCGAGTCGCCTGGACTGTATTTACGTGGGTCACTGTTGTGCCGTCTCTCATGGGATATCACAACTGTGACTTATCATTATTGTTTGTTAATCGTATTGTTTTCCTTGTTTTTGTTTAGTGTCTGTGCTTACTACGAGTAACATAGCCGTAAGTTTTACTAACATTCTTGTTGAGTCTTGGTTACTCACAACAGTCTAGAATTTACCCCTGATAATCCCGCTTAGGGGGGAAAACTAGAATTGAAAAAAAAAAACTTATTCCAAGACCCCCCTGAAAGTGTTTTTTTTACAATAGGGTTCAGTTTTCCCCACTGAGGGGGATTCTCTGGGGGATTTGTGAAATAAGCAGGGGTGAATTCTAGACTGGTTTTTATATATTCCACTTTTCCTCCTAAGGGGGATTTTTCAGGGGGGATTTGTGGAATAAGCCAAAATAAACAGTGTCAAGAGAAATAAAGATTGGTACAGGAGAAAACGCATCAGCGCTGGGATGATTCTGCCAACTTCTTAAGAATATATTCACGTGCCTTCACTTTAAATGATAGCCGACTGTTTACCATCCTGATATTCAGAGGGAGCCACATTCAGGAGAATATAACAAGGGGTGTCCTTTTAAATGAGGTAATTAAGTATATACGCTCATGTAGAACTGTAGTTGATGCTATTTGATCAGTTTGTTAGGGTTCCGTACGTCGGAATGAAGAAACGGCACCTTTATAGGATTACTCGTGTATCTGTCTGTCTGTCACAGTCAATTTGCTCCGAATCTAATAGACCAATTAAGTTGAAAATTGGTACACATATGAATTTCTGTGACCCAAACACGAACGTGTAACGTAAATGTATGAATTTTTAATATGGTTTTATTTTTAAGCTTTGCAGTCTGTACCGTGTGATATATTAAATGCAAGGGCTTACTGTGATGGTCTCAAATATTTTTTAATACTTTTAAAATAAATAGTTATAAAGGTTTTTAAGAAAATTGATCATTTCGTAACCACAGAGCCGAATATTTTGAAAAAACACAGAAATATTTTTATACTTATAGATGACAGGAAAACCTTTAAGAAGTCTATGGTCTTAAAATAACAAGGTAAATCTCTTAATATTGTGCGCACAAACTTACATTGGCAGTTGGAATGTATGGAGACCATGTTTTTCAACTACAATGTTAAGTTTGTTCTTGAGTTTACATTTATCCGAAATATGGAACCCATCATTGTGCGTAGTCCAATACGCACTTGACCGGGGTTTTTGTTTTCTGATCTCACAATTAAGAGCTATTCTCAAAATCGCTACTTGCCGCCCTTTCCTTTTCCCCACGAACCTCCTGTATAAATCTTGTGAAGTACTAACAGTTCGACAGTTATTTATAAAGAGCACTGTACTAAAACAACACGCAACACTTCCATACAGCACTGAATTTACTAAAAAGAGACGGAAAGATATAGTTTGCCCTCAAAAAAGTCGAAACATGCTTTCACAGCCAAATTTTATATGTACCTCGGACCGGCTATTCTATAACAGGCTAAATGAAAAGGGAAATATCTATTCCTTAAATCATAGTATCTGCAAGAAAATCCTTAAGGAAACTCTTCAAACTATGTCCTATGAAGATACAGAGAAATTATTGCTAGTGCTAAAGTAAATATTGTTTGTATTATTGTTATTTTATTTTTTAATTAGTTAGCTAAGTTAAGATTCTATAATTTTATACACCTTTTTACATATGTACCAATAATATTAATGTTATGTGATTATTTAATCAATTAATGTACCTCCAATCGCCTGAAACACAGGATTACCTAGTTCAGGCACAAATAATGGGTGAACTTGAGATAGATATAAGAAAAACTGTATTTAACTTTATACCTTATATTTTTGAATACATTTTATTATTATTTTATTATTAATTTATTATTCTGAAATACATAGTGTCTGAGAATAGAATATTCTTATGTACCACAGAAGCAAAGATACCCAAAATCCGAGTCATTGAGATAAATAACATACGCTGTTAGTTTAAATATGAAAGGGGCGACTTCTGAATTCAATCCACTTATGGGTAAGTTGGCAATTGGGCTGGAAGCGGCGTGTTTACCCTCGGAATGACCCCGTGTCAACGAGGCTTGAGAAGTTGCGACCATCCCCACACTTGGATCTACGAAACTATATCCATACATTGGCCGTGTTTAATTTATATTAAGGCCGGATTATTACGATGAAGTTAGCCACAGTTTTGGCACGAATTATTTGGTTACGCTTGAATTAAACTGTGTGGTTGAAGCGCTATATTTAGCTTTCAGTGCAGGGACTATTAAAGAAATTATAAGTACTCATAAATAATCGTTATGAGAAACTGTAAAAGAAAAAAATCTCATAAACATATCAATCGTTCAATCATCAATCAGTCTCAGCTATCTAAACATAACCATCTGAACGGGACCCACCCTGCACTTACCAACACGCATTAACACTCCATAAAACATGAAACCAAATTAACGCATTAAAAAAATGATGTGTTACACGTGTCAAGCACAACACTATAACATTATCGATAGTGCCGCATCCACTGAGCTCACTTGACAGTCTCAATTATTCATCCCCCGTCGATAATGGAACAATCCTGTCGACGCTAGGGAGTGGGCCTGTCAACGCTAGACGTAAAACCATATATACCATACTTTAACTAAAACCTATCCCGGTTTAATGGGCCATGGTAATATACAAGAATAATTACGAGAACTATTTTATTTGCGTCGGTTTTCTGATTCTCCGAAAACTCGAATATATTCCATTCCATTATTTCCATTGTGTCTCTTCGTGAAAAGCAATGGACGTCACATTTCCACTGGATAGTGTATTTTGGGGAAAGTTTTGTGTATAAATTGTAAATCTGCTACAAAAACGGACCATAACGGTTTTAACAAGTTAACAACTATACACTGTGGACACGCTTCGTTTACGTTAAAGAGTAATACCATTCTGTAGAATTTAATTGACACTCGACCCAAACAGAAAGCTGAAAAGTACACAAATCTATTTATGAATAATTTGTATTTTACCTGCGGCTTCGTACAGCAACGTACTAGGTACCGGAATAAAAAAGTATAGCCCAACCCACTGTGCTCTAAATTTGTCAAAATCTGCAATCAGACAGACAGACAAAGGAGTACATAATTAGCCTATAACGTTTCCACCACGCGGGCCCAGCGCGGATTGGTAGATGTCACATGTCTTCGAATGTTTGGTTCTAGGACATGCTGGTTTCCTCACGATGTTTTCCTGCACCGTTTTGAGAGCAGTGGTGATGAAATAAATTACACAAAGTAAAGCGTCTGCCTGAGTTCGAACCAGGGACCGATATCGATACTCGAAGAATAACGATATTTTTAAGAAAATACCGATAATAGTATCGACATCTGGCATAAATACTGGTATTTTATATCAGTAATTTGAGTATCGGTATAAAATATCTATAATTATATTGATACTCAGTACTGATATCGGGCTACAATGCGACGTCATAGAATCTTTATTGATGATTCTTAAGTAAATACACATTTTTTACAGTCGCGAATCATATTTTGATCAAGATACAACCTGACACTGACCTGCAAATTGTAAAAAACGCAAGAAAATTTAACAATAACGGTATTATATCGATACCCAAATACCGGTATTTATAGCGATATTTTGGTATCATGTATCCAAATTGTATCGGTATTCAGTCCCTGCCTACAACTAAGTCGGGGTTGTTACCGCTGGGCCACAACTGCTCGACAAAGGAGTATAAATGTCTATTAAGGCTTAAATAATAATTTATTTTTAAATAATTTTTAAGTTTATTAGACTAACTGTCGGCACGGTTGGCGCAGTGGTTAAGCGTTTGACTGCTGCGCTGCGTGTCGCAGGTTCGATTCCCGCACGGAACAAATATTTGTATGACCTACAATTAGTTGTTCCGGGTCTGGCTGTTTGTGTATGTGAGATTAAATGTTTGTAAACGCACCCACAATACAGGAGAAATTCCTAGTGTGGGGCAACGATAAAAAAAAAAGAAAAAAAAACTAAAATAAACATTCTAAGAATGATTCCCATCAAATAAATAAAGGAAAAGAAGTTATTTTCGCATTTATAATATTAGTATGGATACCTAACGTTAAGCTTTCTATTGTAATGAGAAGTAAAGTTTTGGCACAGAAACGGCACGCAGTAAGTGATTATTATTATTAGTGAGGGGAAGCAGAGTGCTCTATTTATCATCGCGCCACAATTAGGGCTTTATAGCTAATGATGGCACTAACCATTAGTTAGTCAGCTTATTTCTTTAAGCTATTTAATTTGTACGAACATAATTTGTCTTTTCGCTGTAATCTATTATTATTATAAATAAAGAATAAATAAAATTGTTTATGTTTATTTTTGTTTTTTTTTGTTTTGTTTGTTTTTTGTTTATTTATTGTTTTTTTTTTTCAAACGGTTATATTTACAAATGTGAATAACACAGCCCCAGTAAGTAATGAATAATACTTGGGTTGGGGTTGTCTCGCTCTTTCCCTTAATTGACAATTAACAATCTTGAGACATTTATATAAAAGTTAAAATTAAGAACTTAAATTAAGAAAAAAGAGTGACAAATGACTTAAGAAGTAATTAGCAGCTCTGTGTAGTGTGTAATTGTGAGTGTGTGTATGTGTGACTATAGTAGTGTGTGAGGGTGAGGGTGTGTGTGTGAGGGTGTGCTAGGGTGTGCTAGGGTGTGTTTATGAGTTTGTTGATAGTGCCATTATAATCGAAGTTGAGAAATACGACTATGTAATCACAAGGTTTAACATTATGATAAAGAAGATAAGTACACTGGAAAAAAAAAGACTCACAATCAAGATTTTGTTTAGATTGACTATGTAACTTGTTTGCATCTGAGCCTATCAAGCACAATGATCACAGCTACTACTTTTATTTGATTGAGATTTGAAACGGGATATTGATTGGAGTTATCACATAACCTATTTGCAGCAATCAAATCAAAACAGTTGCTCCAACCAAGATTATTAGTTAAAGTTTCAATGATCTTTATTGAAGTAATCAAAATGCTTGATTGACACAACTAACTTAATTTGTTACAGTTAAAAAAAAATATTACTTGTCTCTTTTTTAACTCTTCTACAATGATGTGATGTTAAGGGTAATCTAGAAACTTGTTTGAGCGTTCAATCATTTGAACTAGGATTGCTGCAATACTGTCATGATGATCAACCTAACTAAGATTTTGATTAATCTAAACAAAATATCTTCAATCAAGCTAAAAAGTCACTTGATTGGAGTGCATTTTTTTCATTGTATTCATGTAAGTCTGGCTAGAATATGCTCTGTTTCTTCATATGTTAAAGTTTTCAACCAATCAGTTATCACTTTTTTGCATTGATGCGAGACCTAGTGGTGGAACTAGTTTCGCGTTAATTTTATTTTAATGTAGTATTATTACTATTAAAAACATGTGACGTCACACTGCATGGCAAATGCCTCCCCGCTCTCTTCCCACTTCTCTCTGTTTGAAACTGCTAAGGACCACTTCTTGTTGAAGGAGTTCAGCTCGTTCCCATCGCCATTTCCATCTGGGCTTGCCGCGATGTCGCTTGCCATTATGAAGGACCCATTGGGTCGTAAGTTTGGCCCATTGGTCCTCTGACATGCGCCAGATGTGTCCAGCCCAATTCCATTTTAGCGTGGCAGATTTCCAAGTGACATCAGTTATGGTGGAACGGATGGTCCCAGAATACTCCGTTCCATAGCCCTCTGACAAACCTCGACGAGCCCCTCTGCTGATTTGTCAAAGACCATGTTTGAGAACCATATAATTATGTGAGGATGAGAAATATGCACACGTCAATGAGTCTTCTCTGAAGACGCAGATATATGCCAGTGATCTTGAGTGGTTAGCTTGCGTGTTCTGTACTGATCTCACGCAATGCGTCATACGTCCAACTAGTAATAGGACTCGCCCATTCAGGAGCGCTGTCCCAAATAAGACGCATTATTAATTTATTATACATAAAATAAAAGGTATTTTAATAAAACACGTATACTAAAAGATCAATAATTAAATTATCTTAAAAAAGGTGAAGGTTTCAGAAAAATACGCTTAAATGATAAATGATAAATGATTTTATTTCTGTAAGTAGGTTTTTACAAACACTTTTACACGTCAATCATATTTTAAAACTAGATGAGGTCGGCATTTCGTATCTGACTACTCTGAGAAGAAAGTCCGAAACAAACTCAGAGGTCACAGTCTCTTTTAAAGTCCAGAAAATAATCTTGGTCAAATCATGTGAAGACCATGTAGACTGGTGTCTGAAATGGTCTTTTGAAGAAAGAACCACACAGATTGAGTGGACCTGTCCATTCAGTGCACGCATTTGTCAGTAATCGTGCAGCTCAACTCAGAACATAAGGAGCTCAACGATTCGACGAACAATACCAAAGAAAGGACATTTGGGCAGGCCGCATAAATTACTCAAACTGCCATACCATGATCAGGAAAAAAAAAATGTATAAATACTGAGATAAAAAAAATAAAAATAAACAAAGACCCACATAGTCTTCACATTCACAATAATTAAAATAATAACATTATACTTCACAAGTAAATATTCATGTCAATGTGTATAAAGCAATCACAATAAAAAAAGTTTCAATATATAAAATTTGGAGCAGCTCAATCCCAAGCCTTGATAGATTATGCGTGATTCTCAGATTTTTATTGAGTTAGAGATAACTTCACAAATTAATTTCACTATGTAATATATGTTACAAATTAAGAAAATAATACAATAATATTGGAACGCATCCTAATAAACTGATTAGAGCTGTCAACTGTCCATGTCATACTTGCTAAGTTAACAGCCCGCCTTTTTTCTTCTCATGTAACCACGCTCCGCTAATGGTGTTCTTGTATTGTATTTTCTATTACAATAAACAGTTGATATACTTTGGAATCCGTTTTTCCATTAATATGACATAACCCACAATAATATAAACAAAATCAATCTGCCTAGCCTTTTCCCAACTATGTTGGGGTCGGCTTCCAGTCTAACCGGAAGCAGCAAAATACCAGTATTTTACATGGAGCGACTGCCTATCTGACCTCCACAACCCAGTAACTGGGTAACACGATACCCCTTGGTAAGACTGGTTGTCAGACTTTTTGGGCTTCTGACGACCCTTAACGACTGTCAAAGATCCACAATAATATAAACATAATCTAAAATATTCATATATTACATTTTAAGAAAATGCTCTAATCTATACTAATCTATAGTAATATCTATACTTATATTATAAAGCAGAAGAGTTTGTTTGTTTGTTTGTTTGAAAGCGCTAATCTCAGGAACTACTGGTTGGAATTGAAAATTTCTTTTGTGTTGGATAGTCCATTTATCAAGAAAGGTTATAGGCTATATAACATCACGCTACGACCAATAGGAGCGGAGCATAAATGAATAATGTTGCAAAAACGGGAAAAAATATTCCTTTTTGAGAGCTTCCGTTGCGTGCGCTGCGTAAACGGTTTAATTTACGCAAATATCATGTACGACAGAATTGTTCCTCTTTAAAAATAAAAATAAAAGTCCGCGACAGCATATGTCTATCTTTTAAGATTGACTCACTATAACCTTTTTATATGGTAATCAAATTTGTTCGAAATTAATGCATTATTTGCGAAGGAGTTTTATCAACATAATATTAATCCTTATCCAAATAAATATGTTATTAATCACAAGTATTTAAATGTTCAATCAACATCTTAGGAGATATCATAATTTTAAAATATCTAAGCTGAAGAGTTTGTTTTTATTATGTATGTTCGCAAAAATCTACATCTTTTTAGTAAAATAAGTGACAGGCATAATTTTAACACTAGAAATAGGAACAAATTAGATCAACCACGCTTCAGATTGTCTAAAGTACACACTTCTTTTATGGGGTACTGTGTAAAATGTTATAATAAAATACCACTCGATATTCTTCAACTAAATGAGAAGAAATTTAAAACGTGCATTAAACGCACACTATGCAGACAAGCATATTATAAGTTGGATGATTATATCGTAGATAAAAATGCTTGGCTAAATGCTGGTCCTGCTCCACTGCCACTTGGGCTCACTAGATAAAATTTGAATACTTGGAAGCTGCTTCCCCCTTTTTTATTTTTTTTTATTTTCTGACATTACGAACTTATTGTTTATTTTGTTTTTATTTAAGCATGTTTTTATTGATGAATACTCCAATAGATAATAATTATTTTCCTTTTTGGTAGTAAATTTTTATTAATCTCTCAAATACATTGCAAACTATAGTTCTGTATAATTTAGCAGCATTTTTTCAATTTTGTAAATGTGAATACCATGGAGTCGTTTACTATGTTATTATGATTTATGTTGACTTGAAAGAGCATGGCAGTTGAGAGGATGTCATGCTCACTTAAATGTTTCACTGATGGTGGCGCGTGTGTTGGATCATTCGGTTCCCTACAAAATGGTTGAGCTGGATGGTGCTGATCCATGCGTCATGTTCGTGAACGGGCGCCGTCAGTTGGGACTGGTCATCTCTTGACTGCCAGGGCTTATTTTTAATTTGTAATTTTATATTTTGAATTGTTTTATTAGTTTTTACATTGTCTCACATATAGAAGCAACAAGAATAATGTAGGATTATGTAATATCTTGATTTAAAAGAGTGTCCTTGGAGTTTCTTGTCCGTTCTTCTCCATAGTGATCTACGTATTGGAATGGGCATCTAGCTTCAACTTGCCGACTCTGACTAACTGACCGTCTCTTTGACAATTCAAAAGTGCCTGTAAATGGTTTAATTGAAATAAATGCTTTGAGTTGAGTTTTGTTTGTTTGGTTGAACGCGTTAATCTCAGGAAGAGCTGGTTCGAATTGAAAAATTCATTTATTGATAGATAGCCCATTTATCGAGAAAAGCTATAGGCTGTATAACATCACGCTACGACCTTAAGGAGCCGAGCAAAAAGATAAGTTTACTTACCGAATTATTCTTGTAAATTTCTTAAAAATTTTAGGCATAATATTGCTTTACTGGATTATTAAACGTGTTTTTTTCATTACAGAGAGAGATTGTAATGTTCAGTTACCGACTTATTATGGTAAAATTTTAAATAACCATAAAAGGGTAAAGTAGTGTAACCCGTATTTTATAGAAAATGTTTAGTAAAAATATACGAAAAAAAAAAAAAAAAAACTATAATAAACCTGTAATCGCGTTAACCAGAAATTTTGCTGAAATATTTTACAGTAATATTACTTTACCGAAATGTAGCCACAGAATTAAATTTGTAATAATGTATTTCGTTATTTTTCTAGTAAACAAAAAAATTGAAAATTTCCAAAGAACAAAAGTGTTATAAGGAAAACCGCTGGAAATTACAGTAGAAAAAAATTGAAAAAAATTCATAGGTGTATCCCGATCCATAGATACCGTAAATCCTATAACAGTAAAAAATCAGTAATAGTATACTACGGGTTTATTCCTTGGGGGCGTCGATATTATAAAATAAAGTCGCTTTTCGTGTTGTCTATGTGATCGCGTTGTTCTTCTTAACTAGGTACGCAACAGATTTTAATGAAGTTTCACCATCATTTCGAAAATTTATTTCGGAAGGTACATATATATATAATTATAAAACAATTATATTTAACCTAGACATAGCACAGAAATCTCGATGTATTGACATGAAACATTAGGCACCCTTAGGAAGCAAGGCAGGGGCAGGGGTTGGCAGTATAACAATATATCCAGTATTAAAAAGGTTTTAAGCAAACCATAATATAATTGTCATACCTATCCAAAGTCTAGAATAATATAATACGAGTAGGTTATGGGTGGGTATTTACTTTTTTGACAGACTCAATCGAATGGATCTTATTCTTAGATATTATGTTTTTCTTTATCCATTTCTACACAAGGTTTTCATATTATTTTCATGTAGGTTAACGAATCTACATTTCGTAATATGTATAAAGTCAAATTTTACTTGATTATATTATATCTTAGTTTAAATTTATCTCGAAAAGGCTTTGGGCGTACATATTTGAAAAGAACCCACAATTTTGAAATAGCTACGTAGTCGTAAAACATACCTAGAATTTATAATGTAAGTAAATGTCTACTGTTATAAAGTCAAATGTTATAAACGATTTAATATTAAATAGTTCGGATTGAAGTATTGACATTGTTATAATGTCAGAGTAAATTAAATTAGTTATTTAAGTGGAAATGTCGAATAATGTGTTTGCGAACACATCATCATTCAACAGTAATAGAGTTTTTATTAATGAGTCCTAATGTTGTAATTAATCATTTTAATTATTTAGGTTACAGCGTTAGGTAGTGGGCGTATGTATGTTGTTATGTCATGAATAATAACATGCTGCGACATTGTTTTTATGATGAAGAAGGAAGCATTTAGGCCGATGGCTATAAATGTTAATTAGCACTTTGACTTAAACATGGTCCCGTCTCTGTCTTGCAGTTGTAGTTTAACAGAGTTGCGACGGTAACAGGTTTATACTTGTGTAGGCCAAAATACGCGTGTTATTTAACGTTTAGAGATAGGTTTGCCTTAAGCCGGAATCTGCGTTAATCGGACGCCCCACGGTTCCATACAAAAGTGCTTCGTCGCGGGAACCAGCGCGGGCGTCTGTCGCAGTGAGGCGGGCGCTACGCCCGCGTAGTGGGGCCCGCTTCCGTGCGACGGAACCTGTCGTGGGAGCACGCTCGGGGCCCACCAGCACTAGCTTACCGGCTGTTGTTTTGTTCCCACGGAGCCCCCCGCGTGTCCTCGCGCGTAGACACGCAACGGGTGCACGTCGTGGGCACCCGCTTAACGCAATTTCAGGCCTTAAACTACTGAAGATCTGTATCGGCTCATGGTCATCAGAAAACAGTCGTTGTACACAGTGGATTATTGCCATAAGTAAGCTTTTCAAACAGTTATAAGCAAGCTTTTCAAACCATCTAACTGGTGAACCATAGTGTGGAGAATGTTACTGCCTATTATCTCACGGGGTAACTTGTATGGCACCTAGCGTATAAAAAGAAACCTATTTTATTTTATTCTATTCGGGAAACTAACAGCTTACTTATACAGTGTTCTTAAACAATATGAAATTGAAGGCCATTTACAAATTTACACTGATAAAGGTCGGTACAAAAATACCTACAACATAAATTATGAAATAAATAGTAGGTACACGATCGACTTAAACAAAGTAAACATCATTTAGACGCAAACAATTATCTTTCTGTAAAGAAGCTTTTCACAAACAAATGCTTAAGCTGAGCCAGCCACGCTGGTATTGAATATATCCAAATCATGTTCACTAGACAGTTTATTAAAAAAACTTCTGCTCGCGCGGATTAGAAACGAATTCTGCCTGTACGCGGACTTGGAATGAGGGACATGTATAGTACCATTTGCAATTTTAAATAAGTTCGTCATATCTGCAATGCTATCATACCAAACGTGTCATATTCCCATCATAAAATAATGTAATCCAGTTTTCCTCTTTATAATGTCAGTGAAGTGTACACTGGTTTCCATTTTCCGCCCAACTATTGTATAACAGAGTACTCGTAGGACGCAATTCCGCCTAGTACCTAACTGACTCACGTGTTTGTAACTCAATTATAACGTACGTATGTAAAATTAAAAACTTTTATCAACCGTGCGACATTAGTTTTCATTTAATTACTCCACAAAATGACTAAAATTCAATAAAAATAAACTACCGATATACCTACATAGACCACAATAGGTCGGTAATTTGTTAAAAGTTCTTGTGTCGGGACAAAAATGGGGTCGCAACTTCGGAGGATAAATGTTAGAACCTTTTTTTATATAATTTACGACTTGTCTAGAAGCTTTATCAAAGTCTTTTTGGTCTAGTCTAGTAAGAATACATGGTTCGTGAGTGAAGTCTTGGGTTAATGTACCGCGTCGACTGAAACATTTTGTTTCTAAACTGCAGGATCTTAAAATCTACTCGTAAGAACGTACTTTATAAGGCATGACAATGGCGTTCCTACTTGGAGCTGTATTCTAGGTCTAATGACTGTAATAAGTCCGTGGTTTGACAAACTAAAATAGGACCTAAAATTATACCTGTGTCACAAAGGTATACAGTTTTTATTTTATTTTTATAAATGGCATCTCAGAGTTAACCACGAGGGGTTGAGACTCTTTAACCGGACTATCCTATGGGTGCCTTAAGCTCCTAACAGAACTTAATGCCTCGAGCCAGGGCGTAAAAACTTATAAACTAAACGACTACACGTTAAGGGCACCCCCTGTGGGGTACGAACCTCGGCTTAGGGCAGCGTCGGAGGGAGAATGGCAAGGGACCGTCGCCGTCGGTGGCTGGATAAAATCAGGGTTATGATAATTATCAAGGTGATTTAAAGCTACAGGCTCAGCTATAGCGCGTGCTGGCGCTTCGCTTACAAGCATGGGACGGGGACAACTATTTAGTCGGGGATTTCGCGCGGGGCCTCGGCGGCGAGGTCGGAATGACGATCGTGTAGTGTGTACTCTCTTACGAACTGTACTAGTTTCTCTACGACTCTCCTGGAGAAGGGTAGTGGGGTCGTCTGGCTCGGTCAGTGCATGCCGTGGACGGCGGGTCATACTGATACGTGAGGGGATATAGTTGGCGGCCTTCACAACTAGAATGTTGCGGTGGGTGGCGGCGCAGTTAAAGAAGCGCTTTGAAGCGCGTTTCAAGAATTGGGCTAACAGAATTAATGTTAAAATAATTCCTTTTATAAGCCGGCTTGTCCAAACAGGCAACACAGTCAAGAGTTGTTTATAAAATATATGACATACATTGGTTTTGTACATAACGAATAAAAAATTGTATGAATACAAATAAATGTAACTTATACGAGTACGAACAAAATCATATGTTTTTGCTTTCTTTTGCCCTTGAGATTAAAGTTGCAAACAGAATATTACAACAATGTTCTAATTACAGGTCGGGAATTACCCACCGGGCAAAATGTAGTGTCTGTAGCACCTATTGAAGTTCCCGATGGTAAGTGTTTTATTTGTAAATTTAAAATAGAGAATATTCTCGAAAAAAACATAATTTACTTGGAACTTCCAAAAGCTTTTCTTTTAGCGAGTGAATACTGCAGCGTTTTGTACATACTAAAAACCTTTTTAGAAAATGGATCGTATTTAATTATTCCTCAGGTTTTCCAGTAGGTAGATAAACCGGTCAAGTGCATGTCGGAACATGCGCAATGAAGGGTTCCGTAGTTGGGATGAGTTTATTCCTAGAGCAAACTTAACATTGTAGTTGAAAAACAAGTCTCCCATACATTCCAACTGAAAATGTTAGTTTGTACACACAATATTGAGCGATTTACCATGTTATATTAAGACCATAGACTTCTTATATAGTTTCCTGTAATCCATAAGTAAAAAAACAATTTTATGTATTTTATTCAAAATTGTAGTCTCAGTAGTTTCAGAGATGAGGGGGAATGGTCAAATTTAATCTACTTTCTTAAATAACTTTCTAACTACATAATTTAAAATTATAAAAATATATATCTAAAATCCTTACAATAATGCCCTTCATGTGATGTCACAGGTAAAGTTTGCAATTCTTTATTTTTTAATTTTCTAATTTGCCTCCCAAAAGTAACCCCTATATTCAAAATTAATTTATTTACGTAACACGTCCGTGTGTGTCACAGAAGTTCATATGTGTACCAAATTTCAACTTTATCGTTCCAGTAATCAATCAACTCAGCAGATCGCAGTCCACTGCTGAACATAGGCCTCTCCCATACTGCGCCACAACACCCTGTCCTCGGTCTTCCGCATCCAGTCTATCCTAACCTCCTTTTTGAGGTCGTCGGTCCACCTAACTGGGGAGCATCCCACACTACGTTTACCGATACGCCATGGTCCAGTAGATTCGGAGCAAATTGACTGTGACAGACGGACAAACAGACAGACATACGAGTGATCCTCTAAGGGTAACTTTATTTAAAATATTTTTACTTTAAGAGCATCTATTAAGCGAATCATACAAACTTTCAAAAGCTTTTATCTAGGAATCTATCTCGCTTTAACATTTAAAAATAATACGCTGTTATTAAAATTATCGACGGGTTGCATATGTTACCGGCCAACCCCGATTTCAGGCCAAACTAGTTTGTCCTAGGCCAAACCGGTTTATCCTAACTATTTTGGTTAACACCCCGACTCAGAGTACCCCGACTCGGATAGGTTAGGTTAGAAGGCTTAGCCTTCGTGGTTATTTATTTTTTAACCACCCAGAAATAGGAGCCCCGCCGAGCGGGGCTCCGTCGACTTATCTTAGCGCAGGTGAAGTTTGGCCTAGGCTATACTGGTTTGTCCTATCGCGTGTAGGGAGGGTTTGGCCTAGGACAAACTAGTTTGGCCTGAAATCGGGTTTAGCCGGTAACACATATACCATAACATAGAATGTAAGCATTCCGCTACTTTAAATAAAATCTGTATTTACCTAGATCTACGTTGTAGATAATGACAGCATCATGCCACCATTTGTGATCGTTTAAAAGCAAATACACTAACTACTTCTCTCTTTCTTTTTTCCTTCAAAACTGAATAGAAGGGAAAGTGGTTTATAATATTCTGTACAGCAGCATAGCTCTAAGATAAGGCCGCGGGCTCACCAGCCGAGTCGAGCAATACCAACGTTATGACGCACAATGTGACAATGCCATTATTTATCCCAAGTAAAAAACTATTATAACTGTGGCTTTTAGCTGGATTACGAAAACAAAATTGTATTCTTCTATTCAGAATCAGTTGTTTTTTGATGACTCAAACGGCATTATTAAGTTAGTTCGTTGCAGATAGATTTACAATTTAAATGTCTTTGGGATTCTTACTACCAGAGTTGCTCTCGCGTAACTCGGTACACCAGTGTAGAACAAGCTTAAAACCGTGTTTTCACCATCACAACTTTACTAAATGAATGCTCGTTATCTTAATCCATTCGCGGAGAAAATTAGTGGAAGGAAAATTTAAAATATTCTTCGTCCATTTTTAAAACGAAAACCTTGTGTACTTGGATGAGTAATATGAGCACCATTAAGTACTCCTTTTTATCTTAAAGCTGGTTGGTTGATAGGGGTGAGTGGTACGCCAAGAAGTATGCTGCAAAAATGCGCAAATAAAATCAAATGTTTGTTCAGTGAGTTGGAAGCTTCTAACCCCGGACTGCAAGTTGCACGATAACCGTCCACCTTTACGATATCTCCTAACATGTGTGTACGGCTGATACACTCAAGTATTTTTTTCCAGAACACTATAAATAATAATAATATTTTTTAATTATTTTCATAAGCCTAATAATACATAAGCCAGAGAAAAAGGGTTGACAATGAATTACTTAAGTAACTTAGATCCTTATAGTAATTAGACTAAGTACATGCTCGATTTTGTGAAACTCTTGACACCCAAACTAGGACTTGTCATGTATCTCAGGTGTCAGCGTTGTGAAGCCTTACTTATTGTTTACCTGTTTGAGAGCTTGAAAATAAAAACAATTTAATTTATTATGTAATTTAAATAATATAAGGTTTTTTTTTTATGATCACAGAGAATTAATAACTACTATATATCCCATTTTATGTCTGCTTTGATATGTGTGTGGAAGAAGTGAATGTAGTGTAAGGTGAGTATAGTGTAAGAGTGAGTGTAGTGTAAGAGTGTGAGTGGGTGTGAGTTGATTAGATGCGAATGTGCGGTTTTAGGTGCGTGCGATATAATGTATATCAAGCCAGTGATCCCAGTCAGCAAATCCTCAGTTTCCAGATAGTTTAGAGAAATGAGCCAGTCCTTCACCTTCATTTTACAGTTAAATAAATGTAAATAGTCTTTTTGTATGTTTTACCATAGGTACTAACAATTAGAAAACTATCGTAATACTGGGCGTTATTATTGGTGTGGTTAACAAAAATGATTAGTAACTTTTCATTCATTTAGAATTGGGTTAGTTAATTGCTTTGTCTTTGACACTATTAGGGATATATCTAACTAAACGTACACAAGACTCATATTAAAGTTAGTAAATGTAAGCGATAATACCGTGCGCTGGTCTCCAGGCGTGAACAACATTAGGGATTAGGAATGTAAGCCTGTTTGCTCATGTTCGAGTGATCGGTACCTAACGTGCCATGAGGAAACCTATATCGGAAAGCTAGGTTTATATAACTAGGTTTGACGTTTGACGCTACGTTTCATATAACGGTTTAAACTAGGGATGCATCCGATACCGATACCGATGCCGATATATCGGCGATACTCGAAGTTTGCCGATATATCGGCATCGGCGATATTTTTATGGCCGATTCAACGATACTTTTCTCATCAATGTTAATTTTAATTACTACAATTATTAACTAATCTCAACCTGTCTATTGTTTTAAACGGTTTTATTTAGTTTGTCCTGTTATTTGTTCTTTTTATATTAATTTAAAAAAATAACCTTACTTGTGTTTTATTTATTTTACCTTCATTTTTTAATTCAATAAGCGTATCGGTATCGGTATCTGTATCGGTATCGGTATCGCCCGATATTTTTATAAGAGCATCGGTATCGGTATCGTATCAGCAAAAAGGCGTATCGAGGCATCCCTAGTCTAAACCATACCACTAGAATGTGGCCTCTATTGATATTCTGAAACTAGATCCGTCTATCTGTCTTCTGTACACACTTCCGTGCCTGATTGATTGACTGATTGGCAGACTACGCAGACTAAACCACTGAGGAGATAAACATGTCAAGATAATATGTCCCATGTGTATGTAGAGGTTTACTAAGTAAGGATTTTCGGAAGTCCTTCCATGGTGGGTCAAGTAGAGGGTTGATTATTGCAGTAAACCCGCGGAAAACTAGATATAAGTATGTATTGAAATATGCGAAGACTCTAATCATCTTATCCCACTATATCACACTAATATTATAAAGGCGAAAGTTTGTGAGTGTATGTGTCTGTTTGTCTCTTCTTCACATTCAAACGGCTTGATCAATTTTGATAAAGTTTGGTACGGACGTAGCTGACATCCTGGATTTACACATAGGCTACTTTTTTATCCCGAAAGAATGTAGTGTTCGCGGGTAACACCGCGGGGCGCAGCTAGTAATATTATAAAGGCGAAAGTTAGTGAGTGTGTGTGTATGTTTGTCTCTTCTTCACGTTCAAACGGCTTGACCAATTTGATAAAGTTTGGTACGGACGTAGCTGACATCCTGGATTTACACATAGGCTACTTTTTATCCCGAAAGAATGTAGTGTTCGCGGGTAACACCGCGGGGCGCAGCTAGTAATATTATAAAGGCGAAAGTTTGTGAGTGTGTGTGTATGTTTGTCTCTTCTTCACGCTCAAATGGCTGGACCAATTTTGATAAAATTTGGTATGGACGTAGCTGACACCCTGGATTTACACATACTTTTTATACCGAAAGAATGTAATGTTCGCGGGTAACACCGTGGGGCGCAGCTAGTAATATTATAAAGGCGAAAGTTTGTGAGTGTGTGTGTCTGTTTGTCTCTTCTTCACGCTCAAACGGCTGGACCAATTTTGATAAAATTTGGTATGGAAGTAGCTGACACCCTGGATTTACACATACTTTTTACTCTGAAAGAATGTAGTGTTCGCGGGTAACACCGCTGGGCGCAGCCTATTTAAGACAGAAAGGGACAAAACAGAACGATATCTAAAATAGGTTTATAAAGCGAATGGCTTTATTATGAATAAGACGGTTAGATTATTCTTGAAATTTCATAGAATCAATTAAATTCAAATAAGCAAAATATTTAATTTAAAAAATAGCATTATCTCGAAAGTCTGTGAAAGAAAGAAAGAAAGAAAAAGTATTTATTGTGACTCGCACAGGAAGATCACAAAATAATAAACACACAATCACAAAAGTATAAAAAAATAAAAACAGAGTCCTGTACGAGGCCAAAAGGCTCCTATCTCAGCATGATGCTACGACATTTAAAATAAGTGCCGCAGCGCTGGTATTCTGATAAGGCCCGCTGTGATGTCACGGGCAGATACAGAAATATAAATAATTATCAATAAAATAGATATAATCGTGTAAAATATTAACAAATAAAAAATAAAATATTCGGTGACGAATAACAATTAAAATATTCCGCGCGTCAGTACCCGACGTAACCTCATTACTTATCTGTGCCTTAAGCATCTGTGACCTAGTAAACGTGTTAAAAATAAAAATGAAGCCGCTTTATTTCCTTTAAGAGACTTGAAATTCTTTAAATACGTGACATGTATCCCCAAAGTCTCAAATTCAGATAATTTATGTAAACAAAGGGGATAACATATCAAAAAAATATCTTCGTGATGGTAATTCACATTAAAAGGCGAAAAAAAAAGGTTACATTTTCTTTTAAGTACTGAATTTAAGAAATAATAATTAAAAAATAATCATACCGTAATTATTTTTATAAATTTTCGGTTTAAAACACAAAGTTATAAAAAAAAGGAGATTTTCTGGTATAAAATATTTTATGATACTGGTAACAATGATCCAAACATTTTCATATTTTTTACATCTTCAACAACACTTATAATACAACTCTCTCATTCATAGATTCATATTGTATGTAGCAATTATCTAGCCACATTTTGGATGAAAACGGCTGTGAACTGTTTCGAGTGGAAATCGATTTTGGGAGGCCTCCGTCTAGCAGTGGACTTAAAAGGGCTGATTATGACGATCATAGGCCGCGTCTCCGGCACACTACATAAAACATTGTTTGGCAACGGTATTTTGTTTGCATAGTTCTTATAATTAATTCACTTTAATTTCATAGATGATTATTTACAACAAAACAAAACATGATAAAACGTTTTGCACCACTGTCCTGTCATTTTGACAGTGACATTTCTTGACATTACTTTGTTTACACAAATTATCTGAATTAGAGACTTTGGGTATAGCAAATAACATACTTTATCTAAATCTCATGGACCTTTTTACGACCGCAAAATTTTTAGAGGTCGGTTTAGATTGATGTTTTTTTAGCATTGTGCTTCTTATACATTATTTTGTCGGTGAAATAACGATACAGCGACAAACCGTTATTTGTCGTTGGTGGCCCGGGTATAAATCACGCAACCCTACAGCTAGGGTCGCCATGTATTCGACCTATATGTAGTCCGGTATTTATGCTACTTATCTTGGCAAGCGGAGGAAGACAATGATATATGCTGTTGTTGAAACCGTTTGCGACAAATGAGCTTAATTACTCATTCAGCGCTTTTTACTTTACTTTTTTCTTTGGGTTAGTGAACGTCGGCTACTTTTCCGACTCCACAAATGAATAATGTGGGAATCGATGATAAAACACAGCCTAGGCTGGTTTTGAAGCCTTTTAGAAATGAAATGTACCGAGTAACTTGTTTTTTGACCACGTATTTAGGTACTCTGAATGATTCGCTGAATAAATCCCCATTCCTTTTAAACTAAACATTCATCCATGCTAGGTAGTATAATATTACCATATCTTTCTGTGAATATATCATACAGACAAAGATACTCAGGGCAAACAATTTCAATGACAAAATATCATAAAACTGTCCTATAATTTCATCAGTGAGTTGGCCACCGGCCGGCGCAACGCGTTGGAACGGCGGCAGACGCGCCGGCACCGCTCGTCATTTTTGTGACTCTTTTTACTTCTCCTAAAACTTTTATAACAAGTAAACATGTTTACAAGTCATTACCACACTATTTATCGAACCATTCTTTTCAGAATCGATGTATCCGAGATTCGCAGAGCCCATACCGAATGTCACCGTTACTGTTGGTCGGGACGCCCTGCTTGCGTGTGTCGTGGATAATTTAAGAGGATTCAAGGTAAATAAATCATAGCACTTGACTCACTATTGACATAAGATGGTATGAGCCGGAAATATTTTCATGATCGATCGATGGAAGGTTGAACAGTCAAAGTCGGCCTACATTATTAATGTTTTCAAAGTAGATATTTAATGATAACTGATAGTTGCCTATGTCAACAACTACAATGCGAATTCATGGAAGATAATGTAAAAATTGCCGTAAAAGCTATTGGGTGAGATAGTTTAGGTACTTACCTATAAATTTTCCTGGAAAGCAAATCAGACTCAAAAGCATTATATGTTTGTAGGTAGCATGGGTGCGCATGGACACACAGACAATCCTGAGCATCCACCACAACATAATAACTCAGAACGCTCGCATCAGTCTGTCCTACAATGACCACCGCTCGTGGTACCTGCACATCAAGAACGTGCAGGAGGTGGACCGCGGCTGGTACATGTGCCAGGTCAACACTGACCCCATGCGCTCCAGGAAGGGATACCTACAGGTTGTGGGTGAGTACTACATCCATCAGTCTGTCGTACAACGATCGTCGCTCGTGGGTTCATTGGTCTGTAATTTCATTTCCAAAGATTTGAGAATTTGGTGATCTAACTAAATTAGGTAGAAAATACCGATAATTTGCGAGAGGAACCCTCGGTGGAACGCTGAATTTAGTAAACTCAGAGATGCACTACGTAAGCAATTCAACAGAGCAAAAAATACTAGATTCTCGGACGACTGGGAGCAATACAAAGAGACCCACTATTTATACAAAAAGCAAATCAGAACTGTCAGGAGAACGGCATGGCGGAAATTCTTTGAATCCATCGAGACAAATAATGAGGCCGGAAGGCTAAGGAAGATCCTGTCAACCGATCAAGATCGAACTCTATGCACACAAAAAAACCCGATAACTCATACACACCGGACACACCATGAACCCAATAAGATCCTTCTCGAGACTCACTTCCCAGACTAAACTCCTAGAGGACGTGGGCAGATTCTGGAGGGATGTGGGATGGTTGGAATAACTACCGACGGCCGCTATGGCCCTCGTCAAATTAAACCCTCTAACATAGAACATAGAGCACCGATGATTTGAAACCTTTGTAATAATATTAGATGTACTAAGATATTAGTCGCCGACTTTGTTCACTAATTGACATATTGACAAGAGCACAGAATAAATCTGAGACGTACTCGTATCAATGTCAGCTTTTGTTTGTTCTTATTCTGCGACAAATTAATAAATTGAAAAAGTTTATTACTTTAATAAAGTGTTTAGACACGCTCCCATGGAGATACCTAACATTCTTAAGAGTGGGTGCAACATTGAATTTTTTGAAAATAATTTAGATGGCCGATATTTTTATAAATAACCTGATATTTTGTTCTGGTTTGTTAAAAATATGGGCGTTTTCATCCCATAATTATAATTTCACATACTTCATAATTTACTTATTTACACAGTGCCACCATCGATCATCGATAATATGACATCAACGGATATGGTGGTTCGGGAGGGCTCTGACGTCACCCTGGTGTGTCGAGCCTCTGGCTACCCTGAACCTTATGTCATGTGGAGACGTGAGGATGGACAAGACTTTAATTATAACGGAGAATCAGGTAAGGAAGATAACATTAACTTTTAAATAAGTCGGGATGCGATAAGGTAGACCGCAATTTTTTTAAACGTTTTTTTTTTAAATTTAATTAAAGTAAGTATAATAATAATGATCAAACGAACTAACCTGTTGTGAAGTTCTGTTATAAAGCTTTCTGTTAAATTTTTCTCCAGTTTCAGCTAATTTTCCCATGATATTTCAAATACGGGCTAAATCTTTGTTTAATGCTTGTCCATGTTTGACTTTTTCCTTCATCAAATCCCCTAATGCTTGCAGCACTTCACGGGATAGAGTATTAGTAGTCTCCGTCTCTAGCTCAGGTGCTGGATCAGGCTGAGTTAAAACGTCAGTTACAGACATTGCTGTATCTGTGACATCCCGAGTTGCGACTATTGGAACAGAGTGGTTCGAGACAGTCATCCAGTAGTTCAATGTCTAGGTACTTCTTGTAATTCATCATTTATTCCGAATGCAAAAAAAAATGGCCCCATTAATGTACAGATGTGTCACTATGTGGAGACATGTTTTAAAATATTATATATGGCTATCATAACGGATACTTTCAAAAAGCAATGCATCGCCCACCGTCATCATTTAATTGTAGGCAGTTTTGACCAACTAGCCAGCGAGCTCCGCAAACTAAGTAGGCGAGCTCGTTGCATTTGTGATGAATTTATAATATAATAATCGTCCGTTCTACTTCTCTATTCGGTCTCTGTCTAATTGATGGTTTTCATAATTTGAGGGTATGAATTCATTTTATTAACTGAGTAAGTTAAAAGTAAACATTAGTCATATAAAACAAAACAAAAGCAAGAAGCAAAAGTTAGTAGAAGTTTATTAAAGCTATTTCTAATTCTAACGAAATGCTAATGTTTCTGATTTCATGTAGCAATTATCTATATATATACTTATAATAAAATTTAAAACTTATTTATGTTTTGTGAAACACGATTTACTCTATAAAACCATTGTTTTACCTGGTGAAGATAAAATGGACGACTCTGACGAATCGGTGAGGTACAGGTGTAATTTTATCTTCTTTTCCAATCTTCGGATTTTTTAAGATAATTTTCTTTTTCTTTTCTTTTTTTTTTTTCGTTACGGCAAGATACCGACTTATGCCAATTCACACTTCATACTAGTCTTTAACACTCATAGCAATATTCTTTGTGAATCACAGCGTACCTACTGGTTGCCTCGCAAACGTAAATAATGACGTATAGAGCGGGAATAGTTACACTTGTGAGTACGCATATTTAGAGGTCCTGAAAGCAAAAACTAATTTTGCTTTCAGGACCTCTAAATATGCGTTCGATTGTGGACTGGCGTGGAGAAGATGCAATATAAATAACTTTTACTTTATATTTTCAAAGCCTAATTATAATTTACCAATTTATTCATTACTAGCTTTTGCCCGCGGCTTCGCCCGCGTGGATGTCGGAAAATATCCCTCGGGAACGTACTACCGGGATTAAAAGTACCCTATGTTTTAATCCAGGTAAAAAAATGTCTTCTCTAAATATTATCACTCATTGGATCCCTGAGTAAAGTTATTGTTCTCAGATTTACTAAGGTGTTTTTGTCGATGACGAAAGTTGGGTTGAACGATGATGAGTTAGTAAGGGTTTTTAATCGCCTAGGGGATGATTTTATAAAAACGCCAAAAGGCTTTTAATACCAATTTTATGGGTAAGCTTTAAAATTTAAGGGTTTTCTATACAAATTTTTTACACCCTATTTTACCCTCTTCTGGGATGATTTTTAAAAACGCTGATAGATGTAATTATTAATTAACAAACAAAAGGCTAAATACAAATTTTCATGGTTTGAACTACAAAAATGACAATTTTCCTACGAAAATGACGATTTTCCATACAAACTTTCATCCCCTATTTAAGTCCTTTAGGTGTTGAATTTCGAAAAATCCTTCCTTATTCCTTGTCTATATTATAAAGGGAACCTCTGTGCAAAATTTCAGCTTTCTATGTCCAAGGGTTTGGGCTAGGCGTTGATGAGTCAGTCAGTCAGTCAGTCAGGACTTCTCTTTTTATTTATGCTTCCAACCATAAGCCTAGATAGTAAATTAAGTGATTTTTACTTCAAAAATTAAGAACTTTCCACACGCAACTTCATCCCCCTATGTAACCCTTCGGGGGTGGAATTATCAAAAATGCTGAGATACGTATAAATTAATTTTTGATCCTCAGCCTAAAAACAAAATTTGAAGATCCTAACTTCAAAACTGACGGACTTTCATATAAACTTTCATCCCCTATTTTACTCCTTTAGGGGTTGAATTTCGAAAAATCCTTCCTTATTCCTTGTCTATATTATGAAGGGGACCTCTGTGCAAAATTTCAGCTTTCTAGGTCCAAGGGTTTGGGCTGGGCGTTGATGAGTCAGTCAGTCAGTCAGGACTTATAGATCAAAGAAATTTACATTTTATTAGAAAAAGGAAAATATGACTATTTCAAGAAAACACGATGAACATGAATTTCGGGGGCTACCGTAGCGCCTTATTAATTATAAACCGATCGTGTTCGACATGTTACAAGTAGATATTGTTGCTTTGCTTGAACATTGTAATTAAAATGCTAGTAGGTACAAAAAGAAAATGTTCAGGAAAACTGTTAATACCTTCCATGAATTAATAGTATATAATTATTTGTTAATACCCTTTGTAGTAATCATCATCATCATTTCAGCCGAAACACGTCCACTGCTGGACATAGGCCTCCCCAAGGCACCGCCACCTCGACCGGTTCTGTGCTTCCCGCATCTAGCGGATTCCTGCGGCCTTCACAAGGTCATCGGTCCACCTTGTGGGAGGTCTTCCAACGCTAGGTCTTTTAGTACGCGGCAGAACCTCGGTCCCATCGGCCATCTGTTCTGCGAGCAAAGTGCCCTGCCCACTGCCACTTAAGTTCGTCAATTTTTCGGGCTATGTCGGATACCTTGGTTCTCCTGCGGATCTCTTCATTTCTGATTCGATCACGTAGGGAAACTCCAAGCATAGCCCTCACTATTGCCCTTTGGGTTATTTTTAGCCTTCTGATAAGGCCCATTGTGAGCGACATAGGT
Source organism: Dryobota labecula (assembly GCA_947523025.1). Lineage (NCBI taxonomy): Eukaryota > Metazoa > Arthropoda > Insecta > Lepidoptera > Noctuidae > Dryobota > Dryobota labecula. Next base: position 14,911,403 of record OX383293.1, on the reverse strand, counting down.
CATCACTGGTAATACGCACTTTTCAAAGATTTTCGTCTTGAGACACTGTGGTATGTGGGATGAGAAGATATTGCGTAGCTTCCCGAACGTTGCCCAGCCGAGGCGGATTCGACGATTGACCTCTTTCTCGAAGTTGGACAAAAAAAAAAGTAGTAATGTAGGAAACTAAATCATAAAATAGGTAATTCGTATTGTAATTATTCCGTAGAATAATGTCGATTGATGTACAAGACATGCTTATTATATTACAAGTTCTAAATATAATATATAGTAGAATAACTTCAATTCCTAGATATCAAATAGATACTCTCTTCATAACAATAGGACTCATTTAAAAGTTCTAATTCGATGTTCCTGTACAGCTAGGTTAGCCTTTCAGCTTTGTGGGATCGTCTCCGTTGCCCAACGCTACACACGGAATTTCACTTTAACTTGAATTGAATTAAATGTACCTAGTAGGAAATAGTAATGAAATGCCTGAGGTTTTGTGTTTCCAACAAGAATGGTAATAAGAAAGAGCTATAAGAAAATACAGAAACCTCAAATTAATAGTAAATTACCTTCAATTACCCTAAACTTCCACAACATATGGAACGAAACTTTTCAAACTGTCATTTGGAACACATTAAAACGGTGAAATATTTTAATTGTGGCTAGAATCCATTGTTAATTTCTCTGTAGGCTGTTGTTAAATAAAAATCATTTTCTGTCTTAATGACAAAAATGTCAAAAATGTTTTTTTATAGAAAACAATCTCACGATGTCTTTTCAACTATCAGAAAAACGCTGTAAAGCCCTTTCTCACAGCTGCAGCAGAAAACACTTATATAGAAGTGGACAATCCTTTTAAGAAAGCAAAATGAAAATTAATTTCAAACTGATAGTTCTGAACCTGTATATTATGGTTTGATTATGTATTAATGTCACGAACACGACATAAATTTCGTCTAGTAGTCTTAGCATTTAAGCCCATTGAATCGTGTAACATTTATATCGTTAAATGTTCATTTATATGGTTGAATGTTCATTTATTTCGTTAAACGTTCATTTTTGTCGGCAGTTAGCGTGGTGGATGGGGAGACGTTGACAATAACAAAGGTGTCTCGGCTACACATGGGGGCTTACCTGTGTATAGCATCTAATGGAGTGCCGCCATCGATTAGCAAACGGATCATGCTCATGGTTCAATGTGAGTATTACTTGCTCCGGATATGTGGAACTGACATCACTTGTAATTATAGCTGACGCGGCGTGTATGAGAAGCAGATACGGTTGGGAATTTAGTGAGGTGAATTGGTAAGTTTATACGTATTATTATCTAATTATGATAATACCAGTAATAGATACCATACCTAATAACCGAGAATAGGATAGAACATAATTAGGAACACAATGACATGTCTTAGAAAAGTTTAAGATAATTATTTCAGGTGTTATTAACAATTGTTTGACCCACTTACTAGGTACTTTATGTGAAATTTACTAACGGTGAAATGCTGGCAAGTACTATAAAAAAAGAAAAATGATGAAGTTTTTTTTTTTTAAATTAAAACCGGTTATATCATAATTTTTAGACAAATTAATGTGTTAAAATTAATGATGTACTTCAAATATAAGTATAACTACATTTAAATTAATAATTCTTAATAAGAAATCATTTGTGATTATAAAATTTGATTAGTTATGATTTGGTAGGTACTTATATTTACATCTAGCAAATTTATTCAGTCGTCATTTGTGATTATGTAATTTGATTAGTGATGATTTGATATTCTAAAATTACATCTAGCAACTTTTGATCGTTCGTTCATTCGATGTCACATACATTGGGATTCTAAAATTTTTCTAAATAAAACATTTGGTCATCTAAATTTTGTTATTTCGTTTATTGTTCTTTTGAAATTTGCTCGAGAAAGTTTTGATTTTCTAATATGCAACCTAGGAATCCTATGGTCAGATCTAGTGCTAGCCTCCACCTGCGGACTCACTAACAACATAAATTGACGTGCGAACAAGTCTAACCAGCACACAGAATAGTTTGTCATCCGTGTTTTATTAGAGCCGTAATAGCTTGGGTGTCCGTACTAGTGTTTATCGATTGCCTACCTACCAGTTTGAATCGCTTCGCTTGTTTGACACGCTATGATTAGAGGCTCAGAATAGACGGATTTACACATGCTTGGTACACACTGATTAAGTGATTAAACGTGTTTGTTTATTAAAACTGTTAATTTACTTTCATTGAAAAATTTATACCTATCTGTACTTTCGTGTAGTGTCAAAGACCTCAAAACAAAATTATTTATTTAATATTTTTTATATTGAGTTGCTTCTCTTGTAAGTTGTCATTTTTGTATTATGAACTTTACCTCAGTTGAAACTAGTTCGAAATTCAAAAATGACGCGATGGTTTAACCTCGGTCTAAAGTCAGTAGTTGTTTTGTAATGAGACGGAAATAGTTTAGTTATAAATGAAGGTACAATACAAAGGTACGAGTATGTACAACACGTGAAAATTTTTAAGGGCAAAAACATTTTCGACAACTATTGACTCGAGGCCGGCCCATTTCTTATAAACTCTTCAAGTTTATCCTCTTTTCCGAGTTAGTTGTAAAATCTGTAAAAACTTTTAATCCTTATTGATTAAGTACCTAATAAAAATTAATCATTGAGAAGTTAATTATGACGAAATTATATAAAAATAAGTTCTATTTTTTAATTTTTCCTGATTTTATGAGATTTTGCGGGATTTAATGTATTTCTCCTGTGGGCATAGAATGACGCTTTCTATTTCTACGAAGAATAGACATAGCTCTTTCTATACAAAGTGACATTTTGTTTCTCCATTTTTGTCAAAATATGTCAAAAATCAACATAATTGTCACCGACAATTATAAGAAATAATTTTACTGTGGTTTTTTGACCTATGTCAAGTTGTATACATATCGCGTTTATAAATGACAAATATGTCAAGATTTCACCTGTCGATTTTCAACATATTTGTCACTTTTATTACGACAATTCTACAATTATGTCATTTTTTGACATAAATGTCGAATTTTAAGATTTATTAAACAGGGCCCACTATTTTATACTTATACCTAATAGAATTATGATTTTTTTCGTTGAATTCTTGAACTTACCTACATATTATAATGTTAACGACATAATAAGCAAATTTAACGAAACACACCTAATGAATAATTATTCGATAGGTGGTATATCTATCCCATGAGTGTGCATGCGATGTTCACAGCACACACCCACGCCATTTTTTCCCATGCTCTTAAATCTTTTAACACCCAATAATTCCACCAGTTCCGCCAATGCTATCCATCCCCAACCAGCTGGAAGGCGCATACATCGGGCAGGACGTGACGCTGGAGTGCCACACGGAGGCGTACCCCTCCTCCATCAACTACTGGACCACGGACCGCGGGGACATGATTATTTCCGGTGAGGCTTGTTCAATATGCGTGCTCACTCACATAGGCTCTGTTTGGGGAACAAACCTTATATCTGTGGTACACGCAGGGGTTGGCACGAGGAACATTTTTTACACTGATATTGTGAATTTATATAGCTTTTCTGAGCCGATGTGTCGGTGTTATTTATTGATTTGATAGTGTGTATGTAAAATAATTAACACACAACGTATTTGTCGATTATTATTTTATTATTTTGATTGAGGTCAAGAGCAGATTCAACCAGCAATAAAAAAAAATAACTTACTAATATTACTTACTTCATAGGAAGGACAGTTGTATTCAGTGGTAATCCTTAAGTTAATACGTGTAGGGTTTTACAATTATGGCAGCTCAATTTTTTCAGTTCAACAGTATCCGAAAGCTTTTCCATAAAGGCGTCGTTATATGAATAATGCAGAAACTAAATCACGGAAAGTGGTTCAAAACCTAATAAAGCTTCATACATTATAAACGAGTGCTCCGTATATTTACTAGCTTCAGTTTCAATGAACTTTCAATAGCCCTGTTTAAACTCCACCGATGAACCACAGCCACTAACTAAGTATCTATAAGCGCCATATTATCGAACTCGGGACAAAACACAAATACGTACATTTATCATATTGGCATAAATAACATGCGTTCCCGTCAAGTAAGCCATCGTTCGATTGTATCATTGATTTATGACTTCATAATGAAAATAGTTTCCCTTGTATCGGAACAGGCGAACGAGGTGTAGTCGAATACGTTCCGAATGTAGCTACTTATTCATGCGCGAATAGAGAATACTTGGATAATGAAATACTTCACTATTTCCTCTTCGGCTCAACTACGCGATTGATAAATAAGTCGAATAACAACTTTGAATCAAAAACTGTTTGCAATTTTTCTTTTTGTTGCTGTATCTCACATCTCATATACCAAAATGGTACCGTAGCCAGCAACCGGTATTTTGCATGAAACTGAGAATTTGTATTGGCTGTGCAGTGGTTATTCGTCGAATATCAACTTTCTAATATGAGCGTTCTAGTTCGGAAGTAGAGCAACTTATTAAATAGGTTATTGGAGTTGATATCTTTGAAACTCTTTTATGGATAGTTTATTGCAAAAGCTCGAGTTCCACGAATAGATAAAATAATTCGGATTTCTTTTTTTTTTTAGACATAAACAAAGTATATATTTAAAACATTTTCAATATTATTCCTCACTGATTACGTAAAACCGCATACAGGTTTTATATTTAAGTAGAAATGGAAATTATAGGAGGCAAGTACGAGGCATTCCCGATGGACAGTGGCTACAACAAGTTCATGATGCTGAAGATCAAGAACATCACCAAGGAGGACTTCGGATTCTACAAATGTATCGCGAAGAACTCCCTGGGAGAAACGGACGGAATCATCAAACTTGATGGTAATTTTTTAACATTAGTAGATTGATTTAAAACGGCCCCGTCGGAGCGAGCGATTGAAAGCGCTGAAAGACTCGTAAAAACAAACAGCCTTTTTTACGATCTTTGGGAATTCGGAAGTGTGGGGAAATCACACAAAACTGCCTGTCAATTATCGGTAAAGCTTTTTCTGGGTAACTTTGGATCAATACAATTACCTTAGATTGTTTTTTAATAAAAAAAAATCTTGGCAACAATTTATTTGACAAGTGTTTACTAATCAAAAATACTTTAGAAATGATTGATACTAAATTATGAAAGACTAGCTGACCCGACAGACTTCGTTCTGTCAAAAGCTATTTGACTGTGGCAGTTTGTCTACGCGCAAAGGAAACTACCTACCTACCCTACCCTACCTTACCCTATCCTACCCTACCCTACCTATCTACCCTACCCTACCCTACCTACCTACCCTACCCTATTCTACCCTACCCTACCCTACCCTACCCTACCCACCTACCTACCCTACCCTACCCTACCCTACCAACCCTACCTACCCTACCTAACTAAAACCTTCAATTTTTTTTTTTTTTTTGATAAAATCTATTCTCAGACCTACCAAATGATGACTGACACGTTATGTCAAACGCCATAAAGTTACATTAGAAGATAGAGTTACCTACTTATTATTACAATAAAAATGTAAATATGGTCGTTTTCTTACAATTTTTTTTTTTTTAACTTTACTACTTTACTAATTTTTCTTACATAAGAACCTTCTCCTGACAATAACAAACACAACAAAAAAATAATTAGCGAAATCGGTCTAGCCGTTCACGCGTGATGCCGTGACCAAGGGAAATAGGGATTCATTTTTATATATATAGATGGAAAAATATCTAAACAATAACATCAATACTATTTTAATGAAGAAACTTATATTATTTTTAAAACTTTTGTTTCTTACAGAAATACCGGCTCCACCGTCCGCCTTCACAACAACACAAAAAACAGTGTTAGACAATCAAACTATTAGGAAGAAAGGTAACTTCCCTTCGCCAGTATTTTATAATCATCTGAAACCAAATTGAATTGTTTTCTAATAATAATATTCCAACAGGTTTGCCGCAAATCATCCAAAGTAGTGACGCAATCAGTTCCAACTTCCAAGGTGAAATGTACGGCGAACAGCTAAGTGATTTCGGTAAATATTATGACAATATTAATTATACTTGAGTAAATTTTGTCACTTAAATAATCCATCTTCTTTACTAATTAATCTTACTAATAATAAAACTGAACTTATATTTTTTTTTTTTTTTTTTTTGTTTGTTTGAACGCGCTAATCTCTGGAACTACCAGTCGGTATTGAAAAAATCTTTTTGCATTTGATAGCTCAATTCTTGAGAAAGGTCGGCTATTTAACATCACGCTGCGAACCTTAGGAGCCGAGCAAAAAGAAAAAACAAAACCAGAAAGAACGCTAAGCGAAAACGAAGTAATAGCGCGGGCGAGCGATGCGATGCGACGCGGTAGGAAGGAGGAACAAGAATTTTCACGCGGACGAAGTCGCGGTGTAGTATGGCATAATTCCAGAAATGTGAATTTTCTGACGTTGTCTCTTATTTTGAATCGGGCTCACGTAAATCAGGTCAAACACTTACCAAGTTACTCGTAGTTTAGTACCTAACAAACGCCTAGTTAGACTTACAACTAACAATTTAAAACAGGCGCTAACCTTACGGTTTAAATTTAATATGAAACTATTTAATTGTATGACAGTCCTATATTAATGAAAATCTATATTGAACCATTTATTTCCAACAGCTTATTTATTATTTTCACAGCCCACTAATAATACATAAGACGTTACGTAATAACTTTCTGTTATTCTTATTACATACCTAAACGAAGCTTTAGAGTAATATTATGAAAATTTTCATATATAAACGAACAGCCGATATCAACTTAGAGCAGAATGAAAGAAATTGCTGAACAAAAACTAATTCCATTTTAGATAACAACATGACAAATCCTATTAGGTAGGCTTACACTCAAATTGAACAAATGTTCTGATATTTGTGTTTCCCTTTTCAGATGATGACCTAGAAAATTCAGCATGTTTCAGCAAAGTAAATTCTATGTTAGGTTTCACGTTAATTTGTCAAGTGATAAACATAGCGAGACTTATTTCACATTCTTGATATTTGTAATATTGTGATGAACTTTAATTTATTTGTTGCAAATTTTAATTTTTGTTAATAAGTTCTTAAGCTGACCAGACAATAAATAAGTCACACTGTTAATAGGTATCTTAAGTTTATTGTCATCAACCAGGAGTTAGTTATTAAAGACTTAAGTGTATTGTCATCAACCAGGAGTTAGTATTTAAAGACTTAAGTGTATTGTCATCAAACAGAAGTTAGTATTTAAAGACTTAAGTTTATTGTCATCAACCAGGAGTTAGTTATTAAAGACTTAAGTGTATTGTCATCAAACAGGAGTTAGTATTTAAAGACTTAAGTGTATTGTCATCAACCAGGAGTTAGTATTTAAAGACTTAAGTGTATTGTCATCAAACAGAAGTTAGTATTTAAAGACTTAAGTGTATTGTCATCAACCAGGAGTTAGTATTTAAAGACTTAAGTGTATTGTCATCAAACAGGAGTTAGTATTTAAAGACTTAAGTTTATTGTCATCAAACAGGAGTTAGTTATTAAATACTTTGAAATGTTTCGTGGATAAGCAATTTCCAATCGGTAACTTCATTTTAAAACGTTGTATATCATTATTTTTTATATAAAAATAATTATTTAGTATCTATACGACAAGTCTGTCAGTAAAGTGTAAAAAAAAACTGTCAATTCTGTAAAGCATCGACTGTATAAAATTATAAATATTGAAATATATTTTACAAATAAATACGTTTGCACAAAATAGAACTGTCGGAATCGTAATAAACTAAATTGACAGTTGATTTCTTGTTTTGTTATTTATACTCAAGAATATTTGTAAATTGATTTAGCCGGTGCCTTACTAAATTGACTCAATCATCTTCTTTTACAAAAATCGGTCTTCTTAATATTAGATATATAAATGTCCTAGGTTCGCTTAGTTCTTGCGAAATATTTGTACACAAATTTTCTACTACATCGATTTTATAAAAAGCGCCTAAGACTAGACTTTTTAGAGATAAACCTATAACTGTCCAATAAATTGAAAACTCGTATGTAGGCTGTGTGTTATTTCCGTATACACTAACGAATTATTAATACGTAAACCTACTGTGCTTTGGTAGATAATAACTGGCCGATTTTCGTTATCTTTCATATTGTAGGCTTATTTTGATATTGTTTTATACTGTAAAACTTATATAGATTATTTGCCGTAATGTGAAATACCATTAGAGTCTATAGGGAAATAGGAAGTTTTTGTGATGATATACAAATGCTACAAAATGAAAACTGCCAAATAAATGTGTAAAATATGAAAATAAAAACAAAGCTTGAAATGTTGTTTTTCATTTCCTTTCCCGCAAACACATAAGCAAAAGAGTATCTAAGCTACAGAACAATCTGATGCTGAATATTATAAAACAAAGTTCGGAACTCCTGCAGCTGTCTGTCTATATGATCGAGCAAGTGAATACTACGAAAATTTGAGGAAGGATTCAGTGTAATAATTCAGCGTTTTGAACCCACTGAATAGCGTGGCGGGCCGCTGCAATCCTATAAATAGGAACTTTTGTTCGGTTATCCGGGACTCGTATAAAAAGCGCTGATCCGATCAATGCACATCATACGGCTTCAGGATTTAGTGTAACAGAGCGGATTTAGAGACACCATTCGTGTGAAACGAATCTCTTGAATCTTAAAGTTAATAACGCCTAACTACCTGATCACTGTTTTAAAATTCGTGTGCCAATTAACTTCTACGTTCAACATGCCTACCAAATGAGGTTTACCACGACAAAGGCACAGAACATTCTAGAGATCTCAACCGTGACAAGTGGTTCATGGTTCTCGAGTGTCATGGCAACCCGCCACAGGTCCTTCAAACTTGTGATATAATAAACGCGTATATTTGGGATACGTACAGGAGTTTCTTTGACAGATTGATTGACTGATACATTAATTACGTAAAGAATCTTATATGAAGAAAATTAACATTATTTCCTTTAATTAAACGTGTATTTTCTGCTTCCTTCGGAAAGTTTACAAATCGTTGTGTTTTGTGGAATAGAGATCGATAAAACTGTCATTAAGAAAAAGTTGAGCGACAAATAAATATTTGCTGTACTCAATATAGGGACTACATGATATATTTTCAATAAAAACGACGCAAAGAATACCTAAACAGAGGATCTTATTGACTGTATTGTCGTGGTACCTGTCGTGACTACCTTTTATGGCAAAGTCTGGAGTGATTCACAGTTTTATTTTCCGTTTTATTTTCAAACAACTTTTTCTACGGCTGGAATGCACGAAGAACCACCGTATACGGACCGCGTACGAATGGCCATCACTATTAATATGTAACGTGGCACAATCTGGTACACTGCCCTTTACAGTCCGGAACAATCGATACCTTACTTAGTAATTTACTGCATTCGAGTTTCCACTCGTGAATTTCCAATCGAATTGGACAATAACCTGCATCTCCAAAGTGTTGCACGATTGTTGGCGATTTCCTGTAGTTTCTTTGATTTGGTGTGAAGAATAGTGTCTTGAAAGACGCGACTACGGATTTTGTCGATAGCATGAAAAATCCTGAACGTTTATCTCCATAATAACTTTATTAAGTTTGTATGCATGAGGTGCATGAAAGAACACTTTACACTAAAATAAATAATTAGCCGAACTAATTAAGTTACTTCAAAAATAACTCAACTTTAGTTATGAGGAAATAAACTTTGCTAAAATTAACAAAACTGATTTGTAGTGTGCAAATCAGGGTTTTGTGACAGATAACATCTAGTTCGCAAGTCACAATTTTTGTATTAACAGTAACCAAAACTTTTGTTACAGTTATGCAAACATTTCTTTCAGTGTAATTTCACGCATTTTTCCTCGAGATAAACTGTTCTGTAGCCCTGTCCATTGCCCTTATTACCCATAAGGGCAATGGAGAGGACTATGCTTGGAGTTTCCCTGCGTGGTCGAATCAGAACCAAGGTAACCGACATAGCCCGAAGAATGTTCACACTTAAGTTACAGTGGGCAGGGCACATTGCTCGCAGAACAGATTCGGCCGAAAAGTTCTGGTGTGGCGACCGCGTACTAGCCCATGAGGGGATTTCGGGATTTACTAAAGCGCGGCAGATTAATATACAGGGGTATACCTTGTACCCGGTTAAGTACTTCCACCAAATATGAGCCCCATATATATGGCCGCCCGTCAAGGATAAAGGATCAGATTAGTAAAAAAAATTGATCATCTGAAATTCTCGAGCGCGTCAGATTAAGTTAAGGGTGAGTTAGTTACATGCTAAAACGTGTATATTCCACTAATCTGACAATTTGAGAGTGACGTAAAGAAGGGGAGGGCTACAAAGTTGTAAAAAAAACCTCATCTCGACATTCTCGAGCGTGGCAATTTTTATTTTTATTTTGAAGGGAATAAGGATTAAGAAAAATATATAATCTGACGATTTCCACAAGCCGAAGTAACAAAAATTCATTTAAATTCGTTTAATGCGTGCAGCTACGTGATGCCTATATTCCCCTATTAGCGTTTCTATTCCTCTCTCACTCTTTCTCTATCTATTACTCTCTCACTCCTGATCACACAGCACAGACTCGTTCTTGGCATGATATTGTTTACAACGTATTTCCAACGTTTTTGCTTATTTTGTAATTTTAATATTAGTTATGTGAATTAAAGTTTATAAATATTTACTATGAGTGATATTAATATAAAGTGTATATTTTGTAGTGAAACTACTTTGCAAAAAACAATTGAATTTGCATTAGAAACATTACAAAAATGTATAAATATTTTAGAATATCGTCGGAGCAAACCGGTTCTCCGAAAATTTCTACCGATGAAGACGATAATTAAAAAAAAAATATATATATACAAAAAAATTTCATCATCATCTACTTTTCAGCCGAAAGACGTCCACTGTTGGACATAGGCCTCCCCCAAGCACCGTCACCTCGACCGGTTCTGTGCTTCCCGCATCCAGCGGATTCCTGCGGCTTTCATAAGGTCATCGGTCCACCTTGTGGGAGGCCTTCCAACGCTACATCTTCCGGTACGCGGTCGCCACTCCAGAACTTTTCGGCCCCAACGGCCATCTGTTCTGCGCGCAATGTGCCCTGCCCATTGCCACTAAGTTTGGCAATTCTTCGAGCTATGCAAAAAAAATATTGTTTATAATTATTTTCTTGTAATTACAAGTATTCTACTTAAAAAAACATACTCTTTTTCAAGTTCAATGATTAAAAAAAAAATTGTCAGATTAGGCGAATATCGCGATAATAGTCAGAATATGAGACAGCACGTCTAGGGCATAAAGATAAACCATATATATTTTAATCTCACGCACTTAAGTATTTCAAAATGATGATTTTTTTTTTTGCACATTTTAATAATGACCACGAGTTTGCGTTACATCCAAATCGTCAGATTATTATATAAGAGTATACGGGAGTATATAAGGGAATACGTCCCCTTATAAAATCTGACGCGCTCGAATTTTTTTTTTTTTCATTTTCAACCCTTAATTACGACCACCCCATGGAAACAGTCAGATTAACATACTTACATTTTTTTAAATACGTAGGACATGCGATGATATCAATATCTGACGCGCCCGAGTATGTCCATGCAACAGTTAATTTTTTACATTTTTGAAAATCTATAGCCACTCCCCCCACCGATGAAAAGGTATATATTATAGGATTTTTTTTTTCTTTTTATCATCTAAGCTTCGCAACCCAATAGGTCTCTATGACGCTCGAGTAAATCCCGATTTAGCATTGGGGCTCCCCTACTATACCGGAAGACGTAGCGTTGGAAGGCCTCCCACAAGAGAGACCGATGACCTTGTGAAGGCCGCAGGAATCCGCTGGATGCGGGAACCACAGAACCGATCGAAGTGGCGGTGCTTGGGGGAGATCTATGTCCAACAGTGGACGTCTTTCGGCTGGAATGATGATGTAACTGTTCTGTTATTTTTCCTGCCGATACGAGAAAAAGTAGGTAAGTAAATATAAGCTCCTGCAAAAACAAATACCGACCAAAAGAGGCTATTTAAAAACCAGCATACCTACTTTATTACTTCTTTATGGTTTATTTTATCTTAACGAGTGTCAAATACTTTCTAGATAATGATCACTGAATTAATACTCGAAACTGAAGCTCGTTTGGATTATGATACAAGCTTGTGGATCAGGGAGTGGGATTAGTACCTACTCAAGCCGTGTTGTTCGAAGATTTCGTCTAACTCCATGGGTAATACCGTGAATATGTTTGCGTTTCCCAGTGTGAAACTGACCAGCAAATTGCAAAAACGTAAGAAAATTTGAATTACGCGGGCTACCTTAGCGCTTCCCCTTAACAATACAGTATAGAGAACAGGTGTACAAAGAAAACACCGTTCAATAATCCATTATCAAATAAATTTATATAAATGACTAATTCATAAGTGCATTTACATTATAATCATATTTTCTCTTTAAAATCTTTTTTTGAACATGTTACGAGAAGAACCTGTTCTCAAAGTCGTAAAATGTTGGCTGTTTGTGTGATGTTTAAATATTTATTATATCAGGTTCAGAGGTCTTTGTTTTTTTTTTCATAAGAATGAGTAAGTATTTATAGTAAATAAATGTTTATTTGATAGTAGGGACTTCCTGTACAAAGAGTAGGACTGTTTCACTTAGACGTAAGTACATGCGATGATTGTAAGGTGGCCCTGAGCGCGGCTCAGACACGCACGAACAGGTCGAAACCTGTTCGGAGCCCAACTAGAATAAATGAGCAATACGGTACTCTGATTGAAAAATACGACAGAACATGCACTCAGGGCTACCCGCTACTTGTGACATGGTAAAATTGTATATAAAAGGGCCGGTTTGTCGCCGAAATCACGATCAGCAACAGTCGTCGCTCAGGACCGGCTTGCTGCTGAGCAGTAAGCCGGTCCTGAACAAGAAATAAAAGTTCAAGAAAGAAGCCTGAAGTTTTTTAATGAAAATACAGTCCACCGTGTCATCTGGTCCTTCGAGCCGGATAGAAGATAGAAGATCGCCGATCAAGCATGAAGACTAGAAGCATTACGGCCAAGGAGACCGAAACGGAGTCCGGCTATGACAGCCGACGCCCCCGCACATTTGAAGATCCGCCTGGGTCGCCGTCGACCATCGCGTCCGCGCTCCTGCGCACCCCGTTTGGTGCGCCCGCGGTCGGGACCAATCCCGCCGCCCCCACGCTCGCGATCGCAACCCCCCGCCACCGCCGCGGCGGGGAGAGTTGCGCCGACAACGTCCGATGGCGCACCCGCCGCGCCGGCTCCTCGTCACGTACTGACTGGTAGAGCCACCGCGACCGCGCACGTCTACGGTGAATCGCTCGCCACACCAACCACATCACGCTATCCGCTGACGTACTCCGCACTACGAACTTAGGACTCGGCAAGAACTATGACAGCTGCATACGACACTTCTGTGAGGGACACAGCAAGTACGATACGTTCCAGAAGATCATACAGTAGCGACGTGGCAAGAGTGAAGAAGGCAGAATACGAGGCACAGAAGAGGATCGCTGCGATAACGAACGAGCAACTGGAACTCGAAAAGGCGCTCGTCAACAAGCGACTCGAGTACGAAGTATCGACGATTGAGGCAGAGGCGGACGCCCGCGAAGAGGGCTCCGTGCGCATGAGCGAAGACAGAGTGGATGAGTGGCTTCAGAACGTCGACCGAAACTACCCCCCAGACGCGGACCAGCTACAGATGGAGCAGCCGCCGCCCCCCGCCGCTACGCACGTCGCCCCACCAGAGACCGCCGCCCACGTCGAACTCGCCACGTATAACAACGCCGCCGCCCCTGCCAGGAACGACCGAAGAAGAAAACGATCGGCTTCGCGATCACCGACCAGAGGAGAACGCCGAGTTGGAAGAGGAATCGAACAGCTGGCCGACACGTTAGAAAGGATGATGCACGTACGCCCGCCTCCGTGACAAGTGACTGAACTACCTATGTTCAAGGGAGCGGCCATCGAATGGTTGCCGTTTAAGGCGGCATACAACGACTCGTCGAGCTTATACAGATTCACCGCGATCGAGAACTTGGCAAGACTGCGCAACTGCATCAAGGGTGAAGCAAGAGAAGCAGTGTCAGCGCTCCTGTACTCCGCGTCCGACCCGCAAGTGATCATGAAGACACTGGAACAGTACTACGGGAGGCCAGAGATACTCATGGACCGAGTAACGGAAGATTTAAAGAAATTACCTGGGCTCACAGGCGCGGCCAGTGAATTGAATTCGTTCGCAGTGAAACTTCAAAATATAGTGTGTGTGCTATCAAAGATGGACAACTGCGGATACATATGGAACCCGATGTTAGTGCGCGAAGTTGTAGAGAAGCTGAGCCCGCACATAAAATCCAGATGGTGTGACTACGCTTCCGAAACAGTGGAATCGACGCGTGAACCGGAAGTGATACTGCTGTCCAGGTTCCTGATGCAGGAGGCCGACCGAGCTATGAGATACGCCTTCACAAGTACAACGCCCGCACCGACCTAGAAGAAGGAAACGAAGAATGCACCACAGTTCGACGCCAAGAAGAAATCGAGCCGAGAAGCAATCTACGCGACGACGGGAAAGGATGAAGAAAGAAAACAAGAGTGTTTGTGTTGTGGCAGTGACCATGAAGTACCGAAATGTGCAAAGTTCCTGAAAATGAGCGTCGATGAAAGATGGGATTGGGTACGTACTGCTAAATTATGTTTTAAGTGTGTGTCAAGCCGCCATCGACGTGAAAACTGCCGACCTAAGCGATGCGGCAAAGGGAACTGCAGCCGCCCACACCACGCGTTGCTGCACAAAGATGAGATGAGAGAGGGGAGAAAGAGACGCCGCCAAGAGAGAAGCCAGACAAGGCGACCGATGTCGAGAAGCCGCATCCACAGGTAGCAGTAATGACCGTCTCCGAGTCAAGCGATGCGATGCAGCGCGTACTACTGAAAATGTGCCCCGTGATATTAAAAGGACCAGGCGGGCAAATACTCACGTTTGCCCTATTGGATGAAGGCTCAACGATATCACTCATCGACGAAGAACTGACACGCCGCTTACAAGTGAACGGGCCAGTTTCTACTCTACGCATCCAAAGCGTGACGTCACAACAACGCGAAGAACCTAGCCAGGAGGTCAAGCTACAGATACGCAGCCGGAGCGGGGAATTCCAGGAGCTACGCGCACGAACAATGAAGGACCTGCAACTTCATAGCCAGACTGTGGACAGGTCGACGCTGGCCAACTACCCACACCTCCGAGACATACAAGCACACGCACTCTACGGGGAAGCAAAACCGATGGTCTTAATAGGCGCTGACAACTGGCACCCGATCGTCACGCGCGAACTACGCATGGGCAAGAAGAATGAACCTGCTGCTTCCTACATCCAGTTGGGATGGGTGATCCACGGGACTGCACCGCGCGCCACGCTGAAGGAACAAGAGGGACAAGTCGTGCTACACCTATACGACGTGTCTACGGCAAGACAGACAGATGATGTACGTCGTGTGGAAGAGTTAATAAAGTCGCACTTCAGAATTGACGCCCTAGGAGTTTCTTTGGCCAAGAAGATCAAACCAGAAGATCAGAAGGCGATTGACGTGGTTCAGAGCACCATGAAGAAGGTCGGTGATCACTTCGAAGTCGGGTTACCATGGCGTGATGAAGATGCATCGATGCCCAACAACTACAACTGCACCTTGTGAAGATTGAAGACTATAGAAAAAAAGATGGACTCATCGCCTCACTTAGCGGCACAGTACAGCACTCTGGTCAAAAACCTACTCGACAAAGGATACGCCCAGGAGTGCGATGGAACGGAAGATGAAAACAAGAAAGTGTGGTACGTGCCGAACTTCCCGGTCGTGAACCCAAACAAGCCGGGGAAGATGTGTCTAGTGTTCGACGCCGCTTACCAATACAGTGGAGTATGCCTTAACGACTATCTATTGGAAGGACCGGACCTCTTGAAGTCACTACCAGGAATACTGTTCCGGTTCAGAGAACGTCCAGTAGCCGTAACTGCAGACATACAAGAAATGTTTCTCCAAGTGAAAATAAGAGCCCAAGACCAAGCTGCGCAGATGTTTCTCTGGCGAGGCGAGGAACGCACGAAGCCACCGAAGAAATACAAAATGACGTCAATGATATTTGGAGCTTCGTGTTCACCCTTCATCGCGCACTCAGTACGAGACGCCAACGCGAGACTGTACGCACAAGAGTACCCCAACGCCGTGCAAGCTATAACATCAAGCCACTACATGGATGACTACGTGGACAGCGTTGCGACTGAGGACGAAGCAATCAAGACGGCGCGTGAAGTCTCGAAGATCCATCAGAACGCGCACTTCAATTTAAGAGGATGGTGCTCAAACAAACCCAACGTAGTGAAGAGCCTAACGATGGAGAAGCCGGCACACGACACGGAAGTAAGATTCGGGCACAGAGAAGAAAACATAGACAAAACACTAGGCCTACTATGGCAGTCGGCTGTCACCCGAAGTAAAGATTAAAGACAGAGCGCCGACAAAACGAGAAGCACTGGGAGCAGTTATGGCAGTCTATGATCCTCTAGGTCTCATCAGCCACTTCACGGTCACCGGCAAGATCGTGCTCCAGAACCTGTGGCGACAAGGCATAGGGTGGGACGAGACACTCCCGGAACAAGATGCACAGCACTTCGAAGAATGGATACGAAGTCTGAACGAGGTAACGAAGCTTCGCATCCCAAGGTGCTACAACAGCGGCCCGGACGACGTCGTGGATCTACACGTCTTCTGCGACGCCAGCGGGCAAGCGTACGCAGCGGCAGCCTACTGGAAGATCCAGAAACCAGACGGAAGAGTGGACGTGAGGCTGGTAGCGGCAAAGGCACGAGTAGCCCCCCTGAAACCAGTAACCATCCCGCGACTAGAGCTACAGGCAGCGATAATCGGCGCTCGACTGGCAGAGAAGATCAAAAGGGAACACCGAGTCAAGCCCAGAAGTGTGATTTACTTGACAGACTCACAAACCGTCAGGCGATGGATCGAGAAGGACGCAGTGAAGTACACCCCGTTCGTGGCGCACCGTCTGGGTGAGATCGCGGAACTCACCGACGCCATTCAGTGAAGGTGGGTGTCCACCGACCACAACGTTGCAGACGACGCTACGCGCTCTAATTACACCGTGCAGATGAAACCCGAACACAGATGGTTCGCCGGCCCCGCATTCCTGTACTACGACGAAGAGTCCTGGCCGAAGGAAAATACCACAGACAACCCAGCCAGAGACGAAGCGACGTACGTAATAACTGAAGAGAAAAAGGAACGAGAACGCCCTTCTCACCTGCCTGACATAAGTAGATTCTCTTCATACGAAAAGCTACTACGAACCACAGCCGTACCCTTCCTTTTCAAGGAAAAGTGCAAGGACAGGACCAGCCAGATGACCGTCGACCTAATAGAAAAGGCCGAGAAACTATGGCTGAAACAAGCACAGTCAGACGACTACGCCGAAGAAATACAGCTACTACGAAAAGGGAAGCCAGTGCCCAAATCTAGCAGCCTGTATAAGCTGGATCCCTATCTAGAAGATCACGTTCTCAGGGTAAGAGGAAGAATCGGACACGCGGCGGTCACGGAGACTGCAAAGAGACCGGTGATTCTACACGGCAAACACCCGTTCGCGCGGCTACTAATAGAGGATGCACATCGCAGAGCCGGCCACGCTAACAACGAACGCGTGATCAACGATCTAAGACAGCGATACTGGGTGGTCAATCTACGTCCTACGGTGCGTGCTATCGCACAGCGATGTCGACTCTGCCGCATCAGAAAAGCTGCGCCGGTGAAACCAACTACTGGGGACTTACCTATGGAACGAACCATGACAACGCAGCGACCCTTCACCTACTGCGGAACCGATTATTTCGGACCAATGACGGTAGTCGTAGGAAGAAGACATGAAAAACGATGGGGAGCCCTATTCACATGCCTGACCATGAGGGCAGTACACCTGGAGTTGGTGTCGAGCTTGTCCACCGTTTCGGCACTGATGGCGATACGAAGAATGGCGGCGCGAAGAGGATGGCCTCGAGTCATGTACTCAGACAACAGTACCAACTTCTGAGGGGCGGACGCCGAACTACGAGCGGCCTACAAGGAATGGACAAAAGGTTTCGTTCAATTTGGATTGGAGCACCGAATGAAGTGGAAGTTCATCCCACCAGGGGCGCCGCATATGGGGGGAGCTTGGGAACGACTAGTACGCTCCGTGAAAACAGCATTGGGGACGGTCCTGCATCAAAAGGCGTTGAAAGAAGAAGTGCTGCTGACGCTGCTGACAGAGGCCGAACACGCTATAAACTCTCGGCCTCTGACCCATGTCTCTGTCGATCCCAAGGATCCGGAGGCCCTCACACCCAACCACTTTCTCATCGGGACCTCCTCAGGCCTTTCCCGTACCGGGCCTTGTGAGTAGGCCAGCCGCAAGCAGTGGAGAGCTGCCCAAGCGCTCGCCGATCATTTCTGGCGGCACTGGGTGAACGAGTATCTACCCACGTTGGTGCCCCGCGGGGCGTCAGATGACCAACGGCCGCCCCTTCAAGTTGGCAGCCTGGTCGTCGTCGTCGACCCCTCACTTCCAAGAGGGACATGGCCTTGAGGCGTCGTGGAAGCGGCCTACTACGGTCCAGACGGTTAGGTGCGGTCAGCTGACGTCAGAACCACAGCGGGCAACCTGCGGCGTCCAGTCACGAAGCTCGCCGTCCTCTACGTAGAAGATAAGGCTACGGTAGCCCTGCGCCGGGGGGAGGACGTTGCGGACGTCGTAGCTCCACCATCGTAGATAATAAGTAGATTTAAGTATACTTAAATCTACTTATTATTACTTAGTATATCATGTAATATAGTGTTTCATTTTAATAAGTCTAATTAATTAAGATAGATATGAGTGTTGATTTTACCCAAATAAATGTTTATTTGATAGTAGGGACTTCCTGTACAAAGAGTAGGAATGTTTCACTTAGACGTAAGTACATGCGATGATTGTAAGGTGGCCCTGAGCGCGGCTCAGACACACACGAACAGGTCGAAAACTGTTCGGAGCCCAACTAGAATAAATTTGCAATACGGTACTCTGATTGGAAAATACGACAGAACATGCACTCAGGGCTACCCGCTACTTGTGACTGTCAAGTCTACTTATTCCTAACAAATAAAAAGATAAAAAAGTAGACTGAACAATTTAATGGAAAGGTAAAAAAATACAATTTCTAGAATTAAGAATATAAAACCTACCTAATACGCACTCTCAAGGCAAGAAGGAGGTAAATTTATATTAGGTACTTGAAAAGTAACTCCCAGCTCCGCGTCAGGAAAGCTTCCACAATCTAGTGGGTAGGGCAGCTCCGAGGAACTCCTGTTCCTCGGAGCTGCCCTACCCACTAGATTGTGGAAGCTTGCCTGACTCCTGTCAGGCAGCACCGAAGAAAGAATCTGAGCGCAGTCTCCGCAGTGTCGAGAAGTATACTTCAGAAAAGAAATGTAGGGGCGCGTCAGAGTGTCGGCGACCCTAACTTTAGCAGTACAAACACGAGATAAATCTCCAGGAATCAGGCAGTATACCTTCTGCAGTGGAGATGGTTCACTCAGAACCCAGACGTAAACGTAAACTCAACTAAATTGCTTCTCAGGCTCCTTTTATAGGAAAATCTGGACGTTCTTGAATATTCTGTTCTCTTCGAAAAATCCATTTTCGATTTCAAGTTTATGCTGTCCTCTGTCCTGCCAGTTATCTAACCAGCCAGGTGTAGTAGGCCAAGATGTATAAGACCTCCTGATCAAATTCTGAGAGTGCGTTTAAGAAACTTATAATTATAATAATTTAGAATTTAGTTATTTAGTAGACAACGTATTTAAGTATAAAAGAAATTTAGAGTATCCAAAATTATATAAGTAAATAATTTTTAGAAAATACAAACTTAGTGCAACCTTCATTGAATAGGCTGGTAAGAAAATCTATGAAATAAGTAGACTTCAGTTTGACACTTTTGACGTAAATATCGTTTAAAGAATAAAATTGTGTAATATGATGGAAAACTAATAAAAAGTATTATGAATGGAAAGAAAAACGTAAGTAGAGTGATATATTAACCATATCTGTAATAAACAGATACTATATTTCTCCAATGACCACCAGAAAATTTTTGGTCTAGAACAAAATTTTTGTTTAGGTTAAAGTATATCAACATTCACATAGCTTACATACTTCATTCAATCACACCGACATCTTACGTAGTAAGGTCAGGTAGGATTCACATTCAATGATCACTACTCGACCTGATAAATAAATGACAGTAGGCTTGTTTTCGGATTTGTCAACCGCTCTTGTCAAAAACCATTAATTAGATGAAAAAATTTAAAGATTTTAACAAGGGCTTATTTATAATGGAGTTGTTAGCCGCTCCAATCAACTTCAGAGTTGATAATTAACAAAGGCTTATTTTTATGGAGTTGTTATCCGCTCCAATCAACGTAAAAGTTGATAACAAAGTAGTCATACTAACTTGTAGAGTTAGTATATATGAAGGTTAGGTAACTTGTACCTAAAAGCACTTTTAAGAGATATCTGATAAGAACAGATATAAAAAGAGAGATTTAAAAATATAAAATCTTTAATGGTTTAAGAACCAAATGAATCTAGTTAGAAAATAAAAATTTAATAGAGTTTTAATAGACCGAAAATAACTCTACAGTTAGAAGAAAGAAAGAAGATAAAGATGATTCATGAATATAATATAAATGATGAATTTATTTACATAATTAAATACATTATATTTTAAAATCTTTAATATGCCATTTAGCTTGGTTGCCATTAGGATCCTCTAATATATAAATTAATGGGGATAGTTTCTGCAACACAGTGGACTTTACATATTTTGGAGCTAATTTTGCGCTAAAATAAGTTCCAGCCTGACTATTTACATAATTTCTTCGCAAGACTGTATCTCCTACGTTATATTCCTAAAAAGAATGACGTTCGTTGTAGCGGGAAGAGTTACGGGCATGAGCAATGTGAAGAGCTACCTGAACTTTATCGAAAGTTGTAGACAATAAACCTATGTTAGTAGCATAGATGTCCCTAGGAAGAAAAACAATTTCGTCAAGATTACTAGTTGGCGTATATAGTGAGCCAGAAGTAACTGTTTCGCGTCCAAAGAGCAAAAAGTTAGGAGAGAAACCAGTGGTAGCATTAGTTGTGCTATTCATAGCATATTGGACTTTAGGAAGGTGGATGTCCCAAGATCTATGGTCTTCACCGAATAAAGATGACAAAGCTGTGATTATAGTACGATTGTATCTTTCAGTGGGATTCACTTGAGGACAATAGTGAGGAGAGAAAAATATAAATGGTATGGTCCATAATAATAGTCTGAGGTACTCCATGAACCAGAAAAACAAAATTTTCTAAAATAGAGATGATGTTAGTACCTACTAGTAGCCCTTTTTAATGGGAAGATCAGGGAATATTTAGTAAAATACCAGTTAACTACTAAGATAAATTGATTTCTACGTCTAGTCATAGGTAGAGGACCCATTAAATCCAAATAAATTGTTTGAAAGGGCCTAGAACAAATTTTTGGTTTACCCTTAAGGCCATAGGGAGAGTGGTTTGCGTGTTTGTAAGTTGAACAGTTATCACAGATAGAAATTATTTTGGCGATGTCTTTAAACATAGCTGGCCAGTAATATAGAAGTGATAATTTTTTATAAGTTTTAAAAATTCCTAGATTAGGCTGATCTGGGGACCCATGGTTATCTTTGACAAGGGTTTCCCGGAGATTAGGATGAGGAACTTCTTTCCACGTGAAATCTTCAGTTAACGCATAGGGAGAGTGAGTATAACGGAATAATTTATTTTCGCGAATAGTATAATTGGGATATTGATCAGGGTTGTTATTGTTATTGTTTACCATTATCGATATAACAACGCCAATGTTCTAAAGCTGAAATTACCGCGAGGGTTTCTCTTTCTGTAGTCGAGTAATTGTGTTCATTTTTATTAAGGGATTTACTCATATAAAATTTACTTATATATAACTACTTCTTTATCTTCCTTTACTTGTGTTAACATACCACCAATGCCAAAGTTAGAAGCATCGCAGTGTACAGAGAAAGGGAGATTGTAGTCAGGACAAGCTAATATAGGAGTAGTAACAAGAGCTTCTTTTAGTTTATTAAAAGCCAGAGTAGCGTCTTTATCCCAAATGAATTTAGGGGCGTTTTTACCGGAAGAAGTTAATTTATTAAGAGGTGTTGCAATTGTGCTGAAATTGGGGAATAAATCGACGAAACCAGCTACAAGTTCCAATAAATTTTCTTACTTCTTTACGAGTAGTGGGAGTAGGGAATTCGAGAATTGCTTTAATTTTATCTGGATCTGAGCGTAAACCGTTACCATCTACAATGTACCCTAAGTACTTAAGTTCATTTAAAAAAAATGACTTTTATCGAAGTTAATAGTCAAGTTAGCTAATGTTCATTTCTCAAGAACTTTAACTAGATAAGAGATATGTTCCTCAAATGATTCAGAGATGATTATTATATCATCTAAGTAACAGAAGACCTTATTGTCAAATTCAGGAGTAAAAAGCATGTCCATAAGTCTTTGCTGAGTAGCTGGAGCATTAGATAAACCAAAGGGCATGACAACAAAGCGATACATGCCTCGACCAGGGACATAAAAAGCTGTTTTATCTTTATCCGATTCTTCTTTCAAAGGAATCTCCCAAAATGCTTTAGCAATATCGATGCTTGAAAGAAATTTAGCGTTTTTAAGGTTATCTAAAATTTCATTAACAAATGGAAGGCTGTACGCGTCTCTACGAGTAACTGAATTTAATTTACGACTATCAACACAGAATCGCCATTCGCCATTCTTTTTAGGGGTAATAATAGTCGGAGAAAGCCAAGGGCTTTCGCATTTTTCAATAACACCCCATTCTAACATTTTATCAACTTCTATAATTAGAGCTTTTTGTTTTTCAGGAGAAAGTCGGTAAGAACGTTGTTTAATTGGTGGAGTATCACCAGTATCAATATGGTAGCTAATAAGACGAGTGCGGCCGAGTACTCCTCTACTTTCGAAGGATATAGCTTTAAATCGATTAATCATATCATCAGCGAGAGTTTTTTGCTCTAAAGAGAGATGATTATAAGAGAGTACTTGTTTAGTAGTTCCAGTAACCACTAAACATTTAGTATTTGGCTTAAAAGCTGAAGAAAGTATGTGTGGAACAAGATTAAACTTTTTCGAAAAGTCGACTCCTGAAATAATTGAAGGAGATATATTTGGGAAAGGCGAAGGCTTGGATTAGATGAGTTTCGTTATTGTATCTAATCGGAATGTCAATAGAGCCAAGGGATTTACATAAATGTTTACTGGCAGTAGTAATCGTCATTGAAAAAGACTTGGATAACGTGAAGCCTAATTTTAAAATTTCCAAGTGAGAGTTATTACCAAGTATTGTAATAGAACTACCACTATCTAGCAAGCCAGAAAATATTTTATTATTGATAGAAATATCAATAAAAGGACGGTTAAAATCTTTTTCATTATCGTATAGTGAACTAATTTTGTAACAATGAAAGAAATTTCTTAGGTTTGTAACCAATCATGCCAGTCTGATTGATTAAAGTTTTTATTACCCAAGTCATTGTTTAGTTTTTTGAGTCGTTAGTTTTTTTGCAGTTAGGACAATCAGTAGATTTAACATCTTTTAAGCCACATTTTTTAAACAAATTAATGTACGAGGTTGTGAGCAATTAGTTAGTGTATGACCATTAGTGCGGCAACGTACACAATAGGCATTAGAGTTAAATTTATTGATTGTATTAACTTGGGGTTTATTGTTGAAACGATTATTAAAATTTGTTCTAGAAGGGAACGCGTTAGAAGTTGAGGGCTTTGGCGTTAAATTAGTAGATTTGTAGTTAAAATCAACAGTTAAAGGATTATTAGTAGTTTCTGGTTCTTTGAAACGTTTCTCTTTGTCCAAGAATTCCTCATATTTTTGACAACATGAAATTAACGCATGAATAGAATTAATATTATTATTCGCGATGTAAGGTGAATAACAAGGTCGGATGTTACGAATAATAATTTGGAGTTTTTTATTTTCCGATAGTTTTTCTGAAAGTCTGGAAAACATACCAGTCAGTAAAGAAACAAAAATAACAATAGGTTCATCCTTGCCTTGAGTTCGACTATTAATGGCTTCTAATAATTTATGGTCATAGTCAAAACTGCTAAAGTCTGTAATCAAAGCTTCGCAAAGTTCGTTCCATGAAAACAAAGAATCACGTTTAAAACGGTACCAATGTAAAGCGTTATCAGTTAGTAATTCAAACGCATGACCTAATAATTTGTCCCGCGAAATATTCCTAGAAATACTAAATTCCTGAATTTTCTGGATAAAAGAACGCGGGCACGAGTTTCCGTCGTATTTTATTCATTTTAGTTCATTAAGGGAATTATTAGAAATAGAGTTTAAAGGTTGGGACTGAGGATCAGAAAGCATCGTATGAAATATTGTCTCATTTGGGCTATTAGGAGTCGAAGTGGGACAGTTGACTTCTATAGGTTGAGGGTTGAGTTCATTAGAATCAGTTACTAATGAATTGAATTTAGATTCCAAGGTGAGAAACCTTTCCTTAGTTTGAGAAAAACGATTCTCCTCTGTGGTATCTAAATCAATATCGATCCTCTCTAATCTGAAAAATAAATGATTAATAAAAATCGAAATGTTTTTGTTAAGCTTATTGTTGCCTTGTTCTACCAATAATATTTTAGATTCGATATAGTTAAGAGTAGTGAAAAGTTCGTCTAAATCAGTTTTGACTGAGAATACCGAGTCTAAAATATCATGAGATAAGGTAAGAGGCGCGAGTTGAAGAATTTGCTTCTTTAGAAGTACAACTGTATCTTCAGGTTCTTCTAGTCTGATTTTAACTTCATATTCAAGCTCAACTTTGTTTAAAAGTTCAAAGTGAATAATTCTATCCATGACTAAAAATTAATATTAAAGATAGCAAACGAAGGTAAAAATTGGGCTAAAGAGAGGTAAACGGGAGGGTATATTTTATAAGAGCAAATTTAGTTAGAGGGTTAAAGAGTGCTAAAGAGGACTAAAGAGGGTAAAAGAGGGACAGAGGGTAAATTAGTTATAAGAAAGAGGACGAGTAAGTGATAAGAGTAAAATCACTCAATGCTATCTCTAAGGTAAAAAGAGGATAAATTAGTAAAGAGGGAGTTTATTCTTATCTAGAACCTAATATTCAAAAAGAGCCTAAGCCAAATAAGTGAGTCAAAAAAATAGGTACTACTAATAGTAATTTTTAGAATTTTGAAAATAATTTAGCAGAACTAATTTACGTTGGGCGCCAAACTGTCAAGTCTACTTATTCCTAACAAATTAAAAGATAAAAAAGTAGACTGAACAATTTAATGGAAAGGTAAAAAAATACAATTTCTAGAATTAAGAATATAAAACCTACCTAATACAGTGCGTATTAGGTAGGTTTTATATTCTTAATTCTAGAAATTGTATTTTTCTCAAGGCAAGAAGGAGGTAAATTTATATTACTTGAAAAGTAACTCCCAGCTCCGCGTCAGGAAAGCTTCCACAATCTAGTGGGTAGGGCAGCTCCGAGGAACAGGAGTCAGGCAGCACCGAAGAAAGAATCTGAGCGCAGACTCCGCAGTGTCGAGAAGTATACTTCAGAGAAGAAATGTAGGGGCGCGTCAGAGTGTCGGCGACCCCAACTTTAGCAGTACAAACACGAGATAAATCTCCAGGAATCAGGCAGTATACCTTCTGCAGTGGAGATGGTTCACTCAGAACCCAGACGTAAACGTAAACTCAACTAAATTGCTTCTCAGGCTCCTTTTATAGGAAAATCTGGACGTTCTTGAATATTCTGTTCTCTTCGAAAAATCCATTTTCGATTTCAAGTTTATGCTGTCCTCTGTCCTGCCAGTTATCTAACCAGCCAGGTGTAGTAGGCCAAGATGTATAAAACCTCCTGATCAAATTCTGAGAGTGCGTTTAAGAAACTTATAATTATAATAATTTAGAATTTAGTTATTTAGTAGACGTATTTAAGTATAAAAGTCAAAAGTCAAAACAGTCAAATAATTTATTTCAAATAGGCACGAAGATGCACTTTTGTACGTCAAAAATTACATGAATAGTTAATTGATTCTAGTTGCGCCTTCCAAAATGTAGTTATGTATGGAGAAGAATGGGCAAGAAACTCCATACTTACTCTTTTAAAATGTTAACAATAGTTTGTATACATTAATTAATATTTATAGGTGAAGACTATGTACCTAGAATAAAAAAATAAAAAATATAAAAAAAATCATCAAAATGACTTACCACAATTGGTAAAAAGAATGAAAAGTGAAGTAATAACAGAAAAATTAATAAATGCGATAGGTACATGGTGCTCACATATTTACAAACATTGTATATGATTTCCCAAAAAAATAAAAAATAAAAACAACATATAATAAGTCAGTGTGTGAGTTAAAATATTAATCACAGAAAATAAAATTAATATCTTAATATAAAGAAATTTAGAATATCCAAAATTATATAAGTAAATGATTTTTAGAAAATACAAACTTAGTGCAACCTTCATTGAATAGTCTGGTAAGAAAATCTATGAAATATATGATGAAAAACTAATAAAAAGTATGATGAATGGAAAGAAAAACGTAAGTAGAGTGATATATTAACCATATCTGTAATAAACAGATACTATATGACATGGTAAAATTGTATATAAAAGGGCCGGTTTGTCGCCGAAAACACGATCAGCAACAGTCGTCGCTCAACACTCAGCAGCAAGCCGGCCCTGATCAAGAAATAGAAAAAATAAAAGTCAAGAAAGAAGCCTGAAGTTTTTTAATGAAAATACAGTCCACCGTGTCACAAAATATAGTTCGTTCTTGTATAGTTTTGACTAATATTCAAATTCTAAAATACTATGGCAAATTAGATTAGTTCCCTCTTGCGAATTTTCAAAGTCATGCGTTGTAATACGCAAATCCATAGAAACGACTCCGCGCGTTACGAATTAAGGCTCGTACAGACTAGTGCGATATCGCGGGCGCGACGCGACACTATTATTCATATGTCAACATGCAAAACTGGTAAATAAACTACCTGATTATGTAACCAACACTGACATCATTTATAAATTTAAAAAAGCCCTAGAAGAACACGTTAAACCTGAAACAACACTAAAAATACTGATTGTCACCTTGAACTCTTAATTTTCTTAGGCCCCTCGCCCACGGCAACTTTAATCCTACTTTTCTCAATATGTTAAGTGAATTGTAACGATCTTTTATTTTGAGAAATAAAAAATAAATATATTTAAACCGAACATGCAAAATTTCGTGTAAATTTATAGTTTTATCAGAAATAGACAAAACACAGAGTTATCTGATAACATCATTAGTTCTAAATACAATTCTCGTAACACGGGTACCATTTATACTTAACTAGCTTTTGCCCGCGACTCCGCCCGCGTGAATGTCGGTTATCGCGTAGAAAAGTAGCTTATGTCCTTCTTCGTATCCCGGGCTATATCTCTGTCAAGCGGTTTAGGTGTAAAAATACATACAGACAGACAGACGGACAGAATTACTGTCACATTTATAATATTAGTATGGATAATATGTTCTGCTTATTCACCAACCCAAAACAGTTTACATAACGTGTCTAGAACAGGCGACGGCAACCTGCGGCTCGCGAGCCATAAGCAAATATTACGCATATAAAAAAAAAATACATTTCAAAATCGTTCTGAATCGATTACATCACACTAATCACACTATATCACACTAATATTATAAAGGCGAAAGTTTGTGAGTATGTGTGTATGTTTGTCTCTTCTTCACGCTCAAACGGCTGGACCAATTTTTATAAAATTTGTTATGGACGTAGCGGACACCCTATATTTACACATAGGCTACTTTTTATCGCGAAAGAATGTAGTTTTTGCGGGTAACACCGCGGGGCGCAGCTAGTTATCAATATTATCATGAACCTGGATATCGTTATATTATCATCAGTAAAATTATCGAAGTAGTAATCATAATTTGACATCAATACCATCAATATTTCATCAATACTGGATTACGATATCGAGTATCGCGTGATAATACTGATACTGTGATAGGCTCCTATGTCTCAGCCACTTGTACTCGCTTTTCACCGCACCCCTCCCCCGTAACACGCGTCGTCACTGTCGTCAGTCCGTCGGGAGCTCTCGAATGACGCCGTCGTCGGATGTTTGTAGGTAGGTTTTGATTCGCTTTCGACGCAAGACAGTTTGGCGTCTTCTCCAGTGCTTTGGCTGTGACGTATAGTTTGTTGTTTCAAGTAGAAGAGTTAGAAGCGAATTAACTTCTCAAAGGTATGTACCTATACGTATAAGAATAATAAAAAAAACTGGAGTAAAGGTAGGTAACATAATAAGTATTATATTTGTTAAATACATATGTTTTTCTAAATAAGATACCTCATTGCTTTTTTGAAGTCAATAAGAATTGTCGAAAAAGAAACAAAAAACTAGTGTTTGATATTACCGCGAAAGTATTTTTATTAATACCATTACAGACACTAGTTTTTAAGACCATTGTTACTAACACTATGGGTGTAGCCAAAAAATTAATGCTATTATTATTATTTTTAAATGTCTTTTTCATATCTCGGGATCCTGGGGTCCCGGGCCTTTGGAAGGCGTACGAGGGGCGAACCCGACTCGCAGAGACCTGTAAGACGCTTTTTATTAAATGAGGCACCAACCGACGGTTATCCCTGTACTCACTATGCAAGAGCACCCAAGGACAACCCCCGGATGGTGTAGGACTATTGTAGATATGGAAACAAAGATATTGGACTATGGGTTTGGGTGGTTAAAATGGACTGGTTACCTAAAACTATGGAAGGACTATGGCCTCTGCTTGATCAATGTTTTATTGTACACGGATAAAATGGCAGGGGGTGACTTGCACACTCAATTTATGGGCCCCCGAAAACGGTCGCTAGCACTTAGTGCTGTAGAAACAAGGAGGCAAAATATCCTGAGGTGCTTGAGGACTGGATAGGTATTCCACAACTATCAGAACAATCCCAGAGCCCGGAAGATGGTCAAGATCCCTACCAACACTTACTGGAATATTTCATTCCTTGGAGCACGTTTGCTCTAGCGAATCTCCACTCAAGCTGGCCAATAAAGGCAAGAATGAGATGGTAGCTCTGTTCCCCGTCAGTGTTCACTCTTGCCGGTCAATAAAGGGAAGCCAGAGATGAGGAACAAGACTTCTCCCGGGAGATAGGGTCCGTGGGGTCGCAACTGCCCAACAGCTCGCCACATGCTGCCTTGCGGGTTTCTGTATCTCTCTTGGTCTGGCTCCTCACCCTAGACATGTTCCGGTAAAGTAAACTCTACCGGCACAGACCTAGAGTTCGGAGCGCGCAAGCCCCACCAATACGTCAACGTAGAGATACGGCGGTGGGGTTATTATTATTATTAAAATATGTATATACTTACTTAATAAATTACCTATTTTGTTATTTATCTATTTTATAGCTTTTATTATTTAAAAATTAGTGTTAAAATAATAATTATAAGTTACGCTTATCATTATTATTTTAACACTAATTTTTACCTATAAATTGTTATTTAATAAACCTATTTTCAAACTCTGAGGATCAAAGTAGGAAGGTATTTGCAGTTTTAGATTGTTTATATGTTTGGCCATTTTCATTGGTTTCGGCATAGCTGGGCATAACACCTTTACTCGTAAACTAAGTATCTAATATTTGCCAAAAAAAAAAAAACAACTAAACAGTGCAGACTACGCCGTGATAAACACGTTCTGACAAGTCTGTTCGTTCCAGCCGGCGATCACCGCACACGGGAGGCGACCACAGATGCGACGAAACTATGTACTTATAGTCAATCAGTACATGAGAGAGCGACACAAACAGTGTTTCGTGTCTAAATTATTTATTTTATAAATAAAATTATTAGAGAATTATTTATTTTATTTATGTAAGTATTTTTAATTGGGAAATAACGTTGTAAAATGTTTTATGATTTTTTTTATATTTCATTATGCCCAGCTTCTCGTATGTATTTACGTAGGTATACGTTGACATAGTAAATAATTGCAAAACTTGTTATCTGCTGTATTGGATACCTAAATAATAACTTAAAAAAATATTTATTAAAAATTCACCGCAAGCAAGCATCTACATAAAAAAAGAGAAGAACTGAAGAAGAGCATCGAGAATTCAATCGGGATTGGACGGAGTCTTTCGCTTTCATATGCAACTCAGATGGTCTTCCGACAAAACAAGGCAAACCATTCACAGATGGTGAGTATGTCAAAGATTGCTTCATACGTGCATCTGAAGAACTTTCGTGATTTCAAAAACAAACCAGAAATCTTAAAAATAATCAAAGATTTGCCACTATCCGCTAAAACAGTACAAAATAGAATAGCTAAAATGTCTTCAAATGTAACATATTTGCAGGTGACATAAAAGACACGGCACAAGTTGTGCTTTTTGTCAGGTATATATCTTCCCAAGGTCCAAAAGAAGAACTTCTAGGATTGCTACCGCTCTCGGGACAAACAAGAGGGGAAGATATAGCGAATGTTGTACAAAAATGCCGCAAAGATATCGCAAGAAAATCGTTTCAATAGCAACTGATGGAGCCAGAAGTATGGCAGTAAAAAATAAAGGGACAACAACGATTCTTCAGAGCAAAATAAACTACGAAATTCTTACGTTACACTGCATAATACACCAAGAAGCACTTTGTGCCCAAACATTTCCGGCCGAAATAGTTGAGGTCATGAATTTGGTAATCAAGATTGCTAACAGCATCTTGTCAAAAGCACTCTACCATCGTCAGTTTAAAGAATTCTTAAACGAAATGGAGACTCAGTATTCCGACCTCCTTCTTCACAAGAAAGTGTGATGGCATTCCAAAGGTAAGGTGTTGAAACCCTTTATTCGCATAGTATCAGATTCTCAAAATAGCAGATTCTCAAAATATTAGATTCGCTAAATATTATATTCTCAAAATAGCTGAAATTGTACATTTAACCCGAGAAGTGCGTTTTATGTAGGTATAATGAACTTTTTGTGATTCGTTCGAAAAAAATATCATACATGTGCGTGTGGTGTGAGGGCCATTTTGTTAAAACTCTTTAAAAATATGCTTAGGATGTAGTGGACATGCCCAAAGAATTGTGAAAGTTGGAATCAGATTTTGTGAAAGTCAAATAAGTGAGTTATGGACTGAAAGTTGGGCTCTCAGTTCTCACATAGAGGATTGAGGACCCACCTGTACAGTCCATAAGTAAGTAGTATGTAAGTCTGGGCTTTATTTATTTTGAGTGCTTGATTGTACTATTTTGAGAATTAAATATTTAGTGAATCTAATATTTTGAGAATCTGCTATTTTGAGAATCTGATATTATGCGGATAAAGGGTTGAAACGTTTTGCTTTGTGCATGAATGAAATAAACAACTTTTTTATTCCTCAATAAAAAAGGCATTAATCAAATTATTATCAAATTATTTGTTACTATTCTGAATTAGAGAACGGCAAATGGTTGCAAAATTTTTACTTTATGGTGGATATCTCGGCGAAATTAAATAAGCTAAATCTAAATACTGCGAGGAAAGGAAAACCCAGCCTATGTTTTGGTAGAAGAATTGGTTTGTTGCAAAATATATTCAGAGCGGTAAATTACTTCATTTTAAATTTCTAAAGCAATATCGCGATAAACCAGTGCAACTGCTGACACGAATTACTTCGGCACAGTTATAAAAAAAAATAAAGATGAATTTGCTGACAGATTTCAGCAATTTAAAACCAATAAAACCACTCTAGCATTATAGGAAATCCTCTCAACACAAATAGTAACGCAATCCACATTGAGCCATTTAGAGTTGATACTGGATCTTGAGGAGAGTGATGAAGATAAATGTGGATGGATGGAGAGGGAGAGGAAGGCCCAAAAAAATATGGATGGATTGTGTGAAGAATGATATGAAAGAGAAGGGAGTTAATGATAGAGTGACGGTTGACAGGGGGGAATGGAAAAAGAAAACGTGTTGCGCCGACCCCAAGTAACATGGGACAAGGGCAGGAAGATGATGACTGGATCTCTAGAAATGCAATTGATCGATTTAAAAAGTAAAGGTTTGTGGAGTAGAAAATTTGCGGAGTTGAGAAGCAAGTTAGAAGTGTTGGAGGTCCAGAAATGTATGTATAATGTGTGTCAAAAGTGGACAGCTTTGAAAGAAATGCCGCGAGTTGAGGCACTTATATTCGACCCATGGAATAGTCTTCCGGATTGCTACAGTGAGGTGAAGAAGTTGGCATTTGGAGTGCTGACTATCTTCGGATCGATATATTCGTGCGAGCAAGCGTTCTCTTGCATGAATATAATCTTCTTCTTTTTTTTTTTTTTTTTTGTTATTATATTGTTTGAGCCCAATAGGTGGCCAAGTTAATTGCGGCAACAGTGGCGTTCATTAGGTCTTCTTTAGTGCAAGTGAACGGGCACATAGGACACTCCAGCAGGTGGGTCATGGTCTGATCAGAAACACCGCACTCGCACTGGGTGTTGGGTGGGACAGTAATCCCCCACTTCGATAGATTGTGTTTGCAGCGGCCTACCTAGGTATACGCAATCGATTGAGAGCTTTTCATATAGCAAACCACGCCCGGGCGACAAATGTTCCCGGGGTTTAACGAAGTCGAAACGAAGGGAGGTGGTGGATGCTTGTCTTCCCACAGCTTGCATCTTTTATAGCTGCGTAGACCGTAAAAAGCTCTGGCGACTTTTAAGCCTACCCGTAGTCGTTGGGTAATATAATTAAAAGCAAAGTAAGAAGCCAACTAACAAATGAAAATTTAGAGTCGTGTTTGAAACTTAAAACATCGAGTTATGAGCCAAATTTATCCAAACTTTCTAAAACCATGCAAAGCCAACGCTCCCGTTGAATTTGTTTGCTCAAATCTATGGTATAGTAAATTTTTTTTTTTTTAGTACAAGTTGCATTGTTTAGTAACGTTTAAATTTTCTACTTGAATAAACATGCAAAGCCATCACTCCTATTGAATTTGTTTGCTCAATTTTTTGTTTTAATTTTTTACTTAAATAATAAGTGATTATCTAATAAGACCATATAATTATATATTATCTAATTTGTTGTGAAAAAACACTACTTAGGTATACATGAATAAATAGATATTTTTATTAAGAATAAATTGTTTTTTTTTTTATCAAAAAGCTTTATTTATGCAAGTATGTACATACACATACAATACATTTCCAGTATAAGATGACCTGTCATTGTACGGAAATCCTTATGATGCCAGATCAGCATAAACTGGAATTGTATAGCTGGATATGTAGCCGTGTGTACTACATAATGTATTGTTGGCAAGAAAATTTTCTGTGGCTCTTTGAAAAACTTGAAATTTTTCTAATTGTAATTTGTAACTCTTCCGACTCAAAAGGTTGCCGACCCCTGGCCTAGCGCGACAAGAAACAGCAGAAGATCGTTTTTTGTATAAAATAAAATAAAATAGGTAATATATTTCATTTTCAGTCTGGTCCTTGGGCTACCTATATTTACGTTATCGCGTTCTCAGACTTTAGCGGTTGTCAATATTAATTAATAATAAAAAATAATTTCCATGTTATTATATAAATAACGGATACCTACTGTTTATTCACAATTCAATTACATTCATAAGAGTGTTAACTGTGATTTCAGTAGCAAATTGTTTTTTTTTTTTTTTTTTGTAAAAATGTACCACGACGACAACTACGTGTTTGGTGGTCAAAATGTGCAAGTACCTGCACATTTGAATTTTGGGAAGTTTATTCTGGATCGTCTTAGGCTTAGAAAAGATGAAGTGGCGTTGGTAAGTGACAACTTCTTCATAACTCATAAGGCTAACTAACTACATGCGACATCCATTATATAACTGGCTGTCGTGTTCTTCCCGAATCAATCTGTCGTTTAGCGTAACTCGTGGTCACAAAACTGTGAACAAAGGGGTACTTACTTAGTAGGTAATTCAATAGGTTTTGGTTTTTTCTTTTTTGTTGGATAATAGTTATAATACACATGTTATTTACCTATATGTATTTATTGTAAACATACTTTAGTCTAGCCAAATTGTTATTTTATTCGCACCTACGTTACTATAAATAATATAAGATTATTCATATTTCGTAATCACATTATACATTTATAACTTTTATAATCAAGTAATATAAAAACAATCAGCACATCAACAAACGAGAACTTTTCTTAATGCGAAACTTACTGTAGAATCCATAGTTGCGGGTATACTTGCATAATCCGCGTCTGTCACAATCACAACACCAATTTATTTTATATCGTCAGCTCGACGTCCGTGTGTCACTGCAGGGATCCAGCAGAATATCAGCGTCAGGTATATCTGCCTGACACATGCTGAGCTGGACTCCCATTTGGTGCAACCTTGAGACGCACACCGCACCTTGTATATTTGTTATTTAATAGAATTATGTCATGTTTGTCTGTTTTATAATATTCATGAAATTTTTAATCGTTTGTGCTCTTGTGTGTTGTGCTATGTCTTTTGTGTGCACTGAATAAATGTTTTATCTATCTTTATCTATCTACATATATATCATATTTTTTTGCTTAAAATTGATAGTCTAGTAAGTAGTATTAGTATTAGTATTCGCTCCATCTGTAAATCCACGTCAAAGCGCGTATTTTGCGTACGGTACAGATTCACCCCAGTTCCTCAAGGAAGTCAAGAAACGCGGTACCCGGGTATACGAATCAATTTGATATTGTATAGGATCCTACTATATAAAACCTACTATTATTTATTTATTTAATACTTTAAGCACAAAAAAATGTACAGAGGCGGACTTAATGTCATAGGGATTTTCTACCAGTCAACCTTTGGGTGATGCAGAGACAAAAAGATAGACAAATTTTTTTTTACTAAACAGACAGCTGTGCTGTTTGGGAGTTTGTTGCCCCCCTTCTTCCTCCTAGCTAAAGTACTAGGAATTGGTTTAGTCAGGCAGAGCTGTACCTATAGTACACATAATCAAAAAGCGCCAGTTTTGTTTTAGTCCCATGTAAGAGGGGGCGAGCCTATCGCCATCAACCGGGCACAAATCCAGACTTCAGGCTGCTACTAAGAAATTCCAAATGGAAAAACGCAATACTACTTTGTCCGACTTCGGAATCAAAACCAGGACCAATTTTTTTCCCTCATGCTCAACAGGAGCGCTTGCCACCACTAGACCAACGAGGCAGTCTGTTATATCTTTGGAGGATATAATGGTACCAATAAAAATCCCAAGAATTGCAAAATATTATATTGTTTAAAAAAAGAATGTTACACGGACGATGGTTGTTACGAAAGTAGTGAAAGATAACAGTACACTTTGCATAGGTCGAAGTTACGCCTACTCGAATATCAAAGTTTCTTAACTGAACGCATCGTGTTGTTGCTTTTACTTTTTTAAAAGGCGTTAAAACCTGAACATATTCCCGGCATTGAAAGATCTCTTTCAATCCTTAAGCTCTTCTCCTGTGGGAAGCCTGCAGAGCCGTACTAGTGAACATCGCATGCAGCCCTTGTTGGTGTGGACGTCTGCTACTCTGGATATCCTATCAGATCCGGATATAAGGCGAAGAACGCGTCCAAGTTTCCATGCAAGAGGGGGCGCGTTGTCATCTGCTAGGAGTACCATATCTCCAACATCCAGCTTTGACGAATCTGTTCGCCATTTTGTCCTCTGTTGCAATTCGTACAGATATTCTTTTTGCCACCTTTTCCAAAAATGCTGCTGTGTCTTCTCTAGGCGTTGATACCGTCGCAGCTGTTTTTCCTTAGGTTCTACCAGGTTAGGTGCTGGCAGAGCGGTCAACGGCCTCCCAATGATGAAGTGCCCTGGAGAGACGGGAAGGAGGTCTTTAGGACTGGATGAGAGTGGACACAAGGGACGGCTATTGATAATCGCCTCCACTTGTGTAAACAAAGTTGAAATTTCTTCGAAGGTGAAGTGGCTATCGCCAATAACACGTCTTAAATAATATTTTGCCGACTTAACCCCGGCTTCCCATATGCTACCGAAATGAGGAGTGTAAGCCGGAATAAACTTAAATGTAATCGATTGCTAACTCGCAAAATCAGTCAGAGGCTCCTAGTTATCTTTTATGAAATCAATTTTTTTTTCTATGACGTTCGTCGCAAACAATACACGAATAACCCTTCTGTCATTTATTCTTATTATTATCACTAGTGCTTGCAAAAGATTTAACATTGTTATTCTGACTCTTTCTTTGACCTTGTTTATGTGGAGTCGAACGTTGAGAAGTTGTAGGCTTCTTTGAGTCTATGTTAACATAATTATTATTACTGCGATTTGCAGATTCTAGCACACTAGCACGATCCATAATAAATTTAAAAAGCTGCTCCAAATTTGGTAGCTTATTCCCTAAACTATTGCGATATTCCTCCCATTTCAACAAGGTTTGACTACCGAACTTAGCTGACAACATGAATATAATAATGACATCCCAATAATCCGTCGATTGTCCTAAGATGACCAAGGCACGTAAGTTTTTAGTAATGTGATCAACTAAATATCTTAAAGATTTTTCTGAATCACCAGGAAGCTGCTTTAAATTCAGTAGTGAATCAAGATGATAATCTATTAAGATTCTATTGTTATCGTACCGTTGACAGAGCAGCTTCCAAGCTTCAGAATAATTCTTTGCAGAAACTTCAAGATTGGAAACAATTCTGGCTGCATCACCTTGTAAATATGAATTTAAATAATAAAAGTTGTTAATTTCAGAAATATGATCATTTTTATGTATTAAACTTTCAAAAGTAAGTTTCTCTAAACTCTACCCAACGGAAATATTCACCATTAAATTTACCTATTTGTATTTGTGGGAGCCTTAATCCTAAATTGTGATGATCCTCTGGACAACATGACGCGTTATGAACAGAATTGCGTCTTTGTTCGCATTCATTTTTTCGAGAAAACATGGCAGCCAAATTCTTAGCAGCGGCTATGTTTATTATTATTTCTCTTTCAATATTATCGCGCTCAAATTTTGCAAGTTTTAAAAGTTCTGTTAATTGAATATCATTTAACTCATCTTCTTTAGAAATGTTATTTAATTTTTTTTTTAATTTAGTAATCTGTACTTTGGCGGCCGCTCTTTTTGTGAACAATTTTTTATAACACTGCTTACTTTCAGCCATTGTGAATAAGCAGTGTCAAGAAGTCAACGTTAAAGATGATATTAGACAATTACGAAAATAAAATTAATAAACTGAATGGGCTCACGTTCCTCGTTTCGGTGTCACCTGCTGGTAAGGAAGCCGGGCGCGCACTATAGCTGAACGCCAACCGGACGGTCGGGAAGTTTTTCGTTCGACCAGGCCGGGTGGCCGGTATCGCTCGAAGGGGCGTGATCTGAAATAATCGGCACACTACGCTAAACCAAAAGCCAGAACCATAATAAAATTATTGGAAGAGGTCTTTAACTGAGCCTATTTTAATTGAAAATATTAATTTATCAACGAAGTAGGATATAAAAATTTACATATAATAGAAATTCGTTATAATTCAAAGAAGTATTCGAACTTTATTCTAAACCATTTATGGGTTTTATTTTTTGTTGAAGGTAGATGGGAAAAAAATATCAGATGCAATATTTGTAATTCTCAGGAGATTTCGGCAATAATATGCACTAAAAATCTTTAATTTACACAAATGGAATGTTATTCTCAATATTCTAATAGGTATTATGGGTATTTTGGGTGAATGGATGGATTTTAAACAAAGGATGGGCACTCAACTTTGAGGCGACACGTCGACGCCCTGCTCGGTGTGATGCTTTGGCTGCACCACTGCTCGAATCCTGGTTCCTTGTATTACCCAGGCGACAGTCCTCCATACGCTGGAACCCTTGGCTCTTGTCACTCCAC
Organism: Dryobota labecula; assembly: GCA_947523025.1. Taxonomy (NCBI): domain Eukaryota; kingdom Metazoa; phylum Arthropoda; class Insecta; order Lepidoptera; family Noctuidae; genus Dryobota; species Dryobota labecula. The sequence continues at coordinate 14,873,182 of OX383293.1, read as the reverse complement.
TGCAAGGCTTCAAATCTTGGAGTTCGTTGCCGCGGCGCGCGTGTCGTAATCGTACCAATTTTATTGAATTTTATTTCTTTATTTACGCGGATATTCTTTGTTCCCCTCATGGGCCAACATGTTATATCTTTGGAGGATATAATGGTGCCAATAAAAATCCCAAGAATTGCAAAATATTATATTGTATAAAAAAGAATGTTACACGGACGATGGTTATTACGAAAGTAGTGAAAGATGACAGTACATTTTGCATAGGTCGAAGTTACGCCTACTCGAATATCAAAGTTTCTTAACTGATTGCATCGTGTTGGTGCTTTTACTTTTTTTAAAGGCGTTAAAGCCTGAACACAGTCAATATAATATCTCAGAACAAAACATAACATCATATCGCCGTCCTCGGCGAATAAAATGGTAATGTGCTATTACGATAGTTTTAACTTTATTGCAAACTAGATGTGCCCACGACTTCGTTCGCGTGGATGTCGGAAAACAATATTGTGCCGCTTTTATAGAAGGTGTATCACCTCCTCCATTGATAAGGCAGAATGTTTTAACCAGACCTGATGATTTTTTCTAGTAAAAAGCTGCCACAAAATTTGTGTTTTTTAGGTAAATGCTTCTGGGACTCGTCCTAGACAGCCGGTGGAACTTCGTGGAGCATTTCCGATGTTTGGCTCCCAGACTGGAGCGCGCTAGGGCTACCTTGAAGCGGCTCCTGCCCAATCAAGGAGGTCCAAACGCCTCCTACCGGAGGCTCTATGCAGGGGTCGTGCGGTCCATGGCACCAGTGTTGGCGCGTTCCTTGAGGCGGCGACCTGCCTGCCGATTGAATGCGTCCCAAAGGGTCACGGCCATCAGGCTGGTACGGGGATACCACAAGGTCTCCGGTGAGGCAGCGAGCCTCCTTGCCTGATTGCCGCCATGGGATCTGCAGGCAAAAATCCTCGCGATCTTATGGGAGTGGCGCGAGGAGGTGGAACGCCGGGGCGTAACTCCGCTGCCGCGAGAAATCACGGCACAGCGGACAGAGCTCCGGCGGGATCTCATGGCGACTTGGAGGGTGCGATTGTTACACGCCACAATTGTGGCGATAAGTCCCCTCCTTAAGGCGTGGCTAAAGAGGCGCCACGGCGTCCTCACCTTTCGCCTGACACAGATCCTCACCGGACTCGGTTGTTTCGGGAGGTACCTCTTTCGGATTACGCGGGAGGAAATGCCCGGGTGTTACCAATGTGTGGATCGCCCGGAGGACACGGTGGAGCATACGCTGGACGTCTGCCCGGCTTGGGCAGAGCACCGCCAAGTCTTCACGGAGGCGCTCGGCGGCGGCGATCTCTCGCGCCCGGCCCTGGTCCAGGCCATGGTCCGGAGCGAGAGTGCATGGTAGGCAGTCACCTCCTTCTGCGATGCAGTAATGCTCGTGAAGGAGGGGGCTGCAATCTGTGTGCCCTCACGACCCTAGTCGCCGCAGGAGACGCCCTGGGCGGCTGGAATCGTTAGTTGATTCCCGGCCACCGAAGGCGCGGGCTTGCGGACGGTGAGCTATGGGCAGCTCGCTGTCCGGTAAGGACCAAGCCCGGGTCGACGGCGCGTTGTGCTCCACGCGGGCCTCAAAGACATGTCAGAACGCACTGACGGGGTCCGCAGGGACCGGTGCCTGCCAGGGCTGCAGGTTTGTCCGAAAGGGACACCGTGGCCCTGGCACACAGGCAACTGAAGGAACACGGGTGGGCTTTAGTCAGTAAAAGTCCGAGACGCCCTACCGCTTCGCCCAGAGCGGGAGAAGTTATTGGACAATTTCCTACCCAAAAAAAAAGGGTTCCTCACACGCGAAAGAGCTACATACGAGTAAACAACCAATTTTATCTCAATATCGTTAAGTTTTGCCATGGAATACACATGTACCTAAGTTGCTACTACTGTAATCTGCAATTGATTGTTTGTCAGCGAATAAAATGGTAATACTTAGTACATTACTTTAAGGGATCCTATCACTATTTATCAACCAATAACATAGCAATGCTTTATTACGGCGACGTATTACATGAGATTTTACGCGAATATATCGTCACGTTGCTTTACAGTTTAAGATTATGCCTTTAATTTTATGGTAAATTTAATTTATTTACTAACAAAATTTCTAAGAAAGTTATATTAGTCGGGGACGCTGGACGTTGAAGTGAAAGGACGTCCCGTCCCGACAGCTCTTCGTCAAAGTTTTTACTTTACATTTGGTGCATCGTGCACAACACATGTTGGAAGTTAGCATTGACGCGCGTCGATATCGAAGTGTTTCTTTTTAACCGACTTCAAAAAAGGAGGAGGTTTCGTTAGGAACACGTTGTGACATTATGTCGCCAAAAGTACATTAAAACAGTGCGTGAGGTGAACTTAGCCTACATGATCTCAGGCGAGCGATGCTGCCTGCAGAAGGACCCAGTGCCCCGAGTGAAATAGCTACACCTCCGTGCTGGCTAATCTGGTTTGATCTTTCCATGTTTTTTTAGAGATTTTTTTATTTATTTAAACTTTGTGGACAAGTGGAAAATACTGTGCGAGGAGGGACTTGATTTCTGGAGCATTTTCTACCAGTCTACCTAATTTGATCAGTATTATTTTTGTATGTCATTGTTGTGAGGTACGCGCGACGCGCGCTCACTTCACGTTTTTGAGCTATTGTTGTAAGATGATATTATGTTCTTATTTTGATGCCTCGTTGGTTTAATGGTGCGCTGCTGCTGAGCGTGGGGTCCTGGGTTCGATTCCCGGGTCGGACGGGATGTTGTTGGGTTTTCTGTCTGTAATTTCTCAGTGGCTGCCCGGGGTCTGCATTTGTGCCCGGTTGGTGGCGATGGCGGTGGGCTCGCCCACCGTTGCATGGGACTTAGAAATGACTGGCGAACTGTGGGTGTGCATAGGTGCGCCTCTGCCCGGCCCTGCGGGGAGCTAGGCGTTATATTTTGTTATGTTGATATAATATAGCAAGATAAACTAACATACTTTATTATTCTAACAAAAATAACGTTATCGCTTTAGATTTCGTACAATTTTTATTCCCATAAAACTTCTTAGTTTGACTTGTTCTTACTTCTTGTCTTTAAAATTATAACAAACATTTATTTACACAACGGTCACTATTTTGGCAGGTAGCCTCCCTCATATAAGGGTAAACCCAACGTTTTTATTAAGTACATTTTTTGTGGTTTTTTTGTGTCGCAGAAGACAATAACTGGTAGGCAGATGCTTTCCGACGCAATTGAGTACTATCGCGGTCTCGAAAATCGGACCACAGTAGGGAATATTCTTGCTTGGAGCTCTCGGCCGCTTAAGTGAAGCTTGCCTGCTCTCATCAAGTATTAGCATCGTAACATCGGAGTTTGCTGGGCCCCGTTGTTTTTATAAATGAAGGAAAAAGACCGTAAAGGGCCCGGCCGAGGTGGTCGGACATATGTGATCGTTGTAGCGGAGCCTGAGAGGTTTGTTTAAACAAAAGTTCTTGTTTTTATTGGTCGTCGCAAGAAGGAACGGTGGACAGATGCCTGACTAGCCCTGACTTGTGTGTATTGCAACTTGGAACGGCAAAAAGATAAAAACAGATGCTGAATTGTCACGTTGGGGCGTTCGTGTACATGTAACCTGCCTACAAGAAACAGGGGTGAACTTGGAACGTACAAATCCACCTATCGGGAATTACAGGTAAAACACACCGGGGACTTGCAATTCCTTGCAATCACAAAGGATGCCCAAATTGAAATAAAAAATAGGAAAAAGGATACCGAAGCGATGTCAATTACTATTAAAGTTGGTATGAGAAGTGATAAGCCTGCTCCTATAATCAACTGTCACATGAACAGTTGTACCTACCTCCAAAGCAACCAGATCTTTCACAGGTGTATTAAACTTGATTAGACAAAAACCAAGGACCTGACGCTAGTAATGCTAGGTGACTTTTACGCACATATTGGTCGATAAGATACACAATTTTTTGCAACGCAAAGGGCTGATTCACCAAAATCTACATCTTGACTATTCCGACTACAATAGAGAAGTGTTAATGGATATAGCCAACAGCGACAAAAATGAGATCATCATGCAGGATAACATGGTCAAAGTACACTCAGGAATCCAAATTGGACCATTACGCCACATGCAACAGAAAAACTCTTCCACTTTATTAAAGGAGAATGGGCAGATAGGGGCACATCCGAGCACAAAATTATCTGGGGGCAGCTAAGAACAAGTCGAATCTTAAACAAAAATGGAAGCACCAAACACAAGGCACAAAAGCAACCACAATTTGAGAAGTAGACAACAACTGCGGCCAAGGATTTCAACCATAAACAATAATATTATGTCGCTCTGAATAGCAAATCCCCCAAAAATACCAAGATCGCATTTAACCTCTCGTATGTCGTAATTAGAGACACAATTAAAAACCCATTGTGTCTCGCGTAGATCTACGTTCCGGCATATGAAGGGTTAATAACGAAAAAACTAGGAAATATAGGAATCAATTCAACGAATGATAACATCGAAATACCATGCAGTTCCGTAATTGGAGTACAAAAGCGGCTGCCCAGGCAACCTTGCTTTTTTTTTTTAAGCCGATTCACTCCAGGAACCTTCAATTAGCTCTTCCATCCCTCCAACAGGCAGTTACTAAGGAGGAAGTATCGGCACTCAATAAAGCTAATAGGCCAAGACATAGAAGATATGAGAGAGATATCATGAGAGACTTGATTAACCACGCTAGGAATAAACCAAGACAAAGAAAATTATGCAATCTTAGACGGAAAAATCGTAACCAAACTCATCAAGAACCACAGGATGTGCTATCTCGCACATATTCACAGGCGTTGTTGAAGATTGAGATAAGATGAGGAAGGTTGTTAGCGAGATTTACAAGAAACCTGAAACGGATAGTAGCGAGACTTCAGACGAAGATAATGGAAACAGCAACGTGTAAACGGGTAACACAGCATAGCAGTGACATACAACAGAGTCGAGAAAGCAGCTGGACACGAGCCAACCAGGCGACGACGTCATTAAAAGATGCCCTCCCGATAAATATCACCCGTCTCTCCACTATTCCATTGCTTGCTTAAGGATGCATATCCGGTAGGCTCTAATAATCCTTCCATATCCTATGGGCACGTCTTCCCTACCATTATCGTGCCCCCCGGTCTACTCCTTGATATACAATGGCCACTGTAGTCCCATGAAACATGAGGCTCCACGGGCTAGTGTGAATCATTGGGTTCATTCGAGTAATCGAGTCTGGTTAAACCACGCTGGGGTCGGTGCATTTCATTCATTCATTCATAACAAAATTTCTAAGAAAGTTATATTAGTCAATATTTTGAATGAATGAATGAAATGCACCGACCCCAGCGTGGTTTAACCAGACTCGATTACTCGAATGAACCCAAAGATTCACACTAGCCCCTGGAGCCTCATGTTTCATGGGACTACAGTGGCCATTGTATATCAAGGAGTAGACCGGGGGGCACGATAATGGTAGGGAAGACGTGCCCATAGGATATGGAAGGATTATTATAGCCTACCGGATATGCATCCTTAAGCAAGCAATGGAATAGTGGAGAGACGGGTGATATTTATCGGGAGGGCATCTTTTAATGACGTCGTCGCCTGGTTGGCTCGAGTCCAGCTGCCTTCCTTCACTGCTATGCTGTGTTGCTGTTTCCATTATCTTCGTGTGAAGTCTCGCTTCTATCCGTTTCAGGTTTCTTGTAAATCTCGCTAACAACCTTTCTAATCTTATCTCAATCTTCAACAATGCCTGTGAATATGTGCGAGATAGCACATCCTGTGGTTTTTGATGAGTTTGGTTACGGTTTTTCCGTCTAAGATTGCATAATTTTCATGTCTTGGTTTATTCTTGGCGTGGTTAATCAAGTCTCTCATGATATCTCTCTCATATCTTCTATGTCTTGACCTGTTAGCTTTATTGAGTGCCGATACTTCCGCCTTCGTAACTGCCTGTTGGAGGGATGCAAGAGCTAATTGACGGTTCCTGGAGTGAATCGGCTTAAAAAAAGCAAGGTTGCCTGGGCAGCCGCTTTTGTACTCCAATTATGGAACTGCATGGTATTTCGATGTTTTCATCCGTTGAATTGATTCCTATATTTCCTAGTTTTTTCGTTATTAACTGGGATCTTGGTATTTTTGGTGGATTTGCTATTGAGAGCGACATAATATTATTGTTTATGGTTGAAATCCTTGGCCTCAGTTGTTGTCTACTTCTCAAATTGTGGTTGCCTTTGTGCCTTGTGTTTGGTGCTTCCATTTTCGTTAAAGATTCGACTTGTTCTTAGCTGCCCCCAGATAATTTTGTGTTCGGATGTGCCCCTATCGGCCCATTTTCCTTTAGTGGAAGAGTTTTTCTGTTGCATGTGGCGTAATGTTCCAATTTGGATTCCTGAGTGTTCTTTGACCATGTTATCCGGCATGATGATCTCATTTTTGTCGCTGTTGGCTATATCTCTGTTGTAGTCAGAATAGTCAGATGTAGATTTTGGTGAATCAGCCCTTTGCGTTGGAAAATTTGTGTATCTTGTCGACCAATATGTGCGTAAAAGTCACCTAGCATTACTAGCGTCAGGTCCTTGGTTTTTGTCTTATCAAGTTTAATACACCTGTGAGAGATCTGGTTGCTTTAGAGGTACAACTGTTGATGTGAGAGTTGATTATAGGAGCAGGCTTATCACTTCTCATACCAACTTTAAGAGTAGTTGACATCGCTTCGGTATCTTTTTCCTATTTTTTATTTCAATTTGGGCATCCTTTGTGATTAGAATTGCTAGTCGCCGGTGTGCTTTACCTGTAATTCCCGATAGATTGATTTGTACGTTCCTAAGTTCACCCCTGTTTCTTGTAGGCAGGTTAAATGTACGAACGACCCAACGTGACAATTCAGCATCTGTTTTTATCTTTTTGCCGTTCCAAGTTGCAACGATGACCACATCTGTCCACCGCTCCTTCTTGCGACGACCAATAAAAACAAAAACTTTTGTTTAAACAAATCTATCAGGCTCCGCTACAACGATCACAGATGTCCGACTACCTCGGCCGGTCCCTTTACGGTCTTTTTCCTTCATTTACAAAAACAATGGGGCCCAGCAAACTCCGATGTTGCGATGCTAATACTCGATGAGCGCAGGCAAGCTTCATTTAAGCGGCCGAGAGCTCCAAGCAAGAATATTCCCTACTGTGGTCCGATGTTCGAGACCGCGATAGTACTCAATTGCGTCAGAAAGCATCTGCCTTCCAGTTATTGTCTTCTGCGACACAAAAAAATCACAAAAAATGTACTTAATAAAAACGTTGGGTTTACCCTTATATGAGCGAGGCTACCTGCTAAAATAGCGACCGTTTTATGAAGCTTAATAAACAAACGATTTGTTATAATTTTAAAGGCAAGAAGTGGTAGTATGGTAGTCAAACTAAGAAGTTTTAGGGGAATAAAAATTGTACGAAATCTAAAGCGATAACGTTATTTGTTAGAATAATAAAGTATGTTAGTTTATCTTGCTATATTATATCAACATAACATAAGATAATGCCCTAACTCCCCGAAGGGCCGGGCAGAGGCTCACCCATGCACAACCACAGTTCGCCAGTCATGTCCAAGTCCCATGCAACAGTGGGCGAGCCCACCGCCATTACCACCAACCGGGCACAAATCCAGACCCCGGGCAGCCACTGAGAAATTACAGACAGAAAACCCAACAACATCCCGCCCGACCCGGGAATCGAACCCAGGACCCCACGCTCAGCAGCAGCGCACTATTAGACCAACGAGGCATCAAAATAAGAACATAATATCATCTTACAACAATAGCTCAAAAACTTGAAGTGAGCGCGCGGCGCGCGTACCTCACAACAATTACATACAAAAATAATACTGATCAAATTAGGTAGACTGGTAGAAAACGCCCTTGCACAGTATGTTTCACGTGTGCATAAAGTGTTTACAAATAAAATATATAAAACAGATCCCTAAAAGACAAGGAAAGATCAAACCAGATAAGTCTGCTCGGGGGCGAAGCTATTTCGCTCGGGGCTGCACCAGTCGCCCACCTGATATCAGGAACGCACTTAGGCTAAGTCCACAGCCACACTTTTGCACTGATTTAATACGATTTAAAGTAACTTCCACCTCATAACAAAAGAACTACTTTTCAATTTTGATGCCCGGCCGCCGGTAACATGTGCTGTGCACGTTTTACAGAGTGTATAGCAAAAACTGTGGCGGAGCAGTCGGGGTCACGTCCGTTCCCGTCGGCGTCCAGTCTACCAATCCAAGTTATATTAGTCAATATTTTATACAATTATTTTGTGAAAAATCACCTTTCTTTCTCTATGTATTTATGATAATGAGATATTCACGAAAAATAGTATTTTATTTTTCCTGTAAAATTTTATTCGCCGGGGACGGCGATATTAGTTTTATCTTGAAGCACTAATCAATTTTCGTTACAAATTCCAGGAGCTAGGAGATACACGTGAGAAACTAACATACAAAGAATTCACACAATATGCCGTCAATATGTCCGCCGCTTTGACAAAGTTGGGGGTGAGGCGGGGCGACATTGTTGCAGTGGGATCCGAAAAACGCAATGAATTCCTCCCGACGACTTTTGCAATCGTTTTCACCGGAGCGACGTGCACCCCCTATGATTTAGAGAGCGGGAGAGGTGAGACAAAATATCTTACTTCCACCACATTCTTTAAACGCCTCATATATTTTATGTGGAATTTAAACGTATCGTGACAGCTTCACAGAATTCAGATTAACGGATAGTAATATAGCCTATAATCATAAAATTCGATGAACCGTCTGTTTTAATTAATTATGCATAAATATACGAATTATCAGATTAATGAAGCGTTTATAATAATTTCCATTAATTTTTCAGCGGCATTAAAACACAAGATAAGCTTAACAAAACCAAAATACTTTATATGCTCTAACCTGTTCTGGAGAACCTACAGCGATATAGTAAAAAGCTTTGATTGCATAGAGAAGTTTGTAACACTGGACGAGGGCACGGAATCAGTAATTCCCATCAGAACTTTGGTCCCGGATGATGCTGACGTAAATAAGTTCGAGCCGGTGCAAGTTCAGGGACAGAGTGACATCGCCTTCATTTTGTATTCCTCCGGCACTACGGGCATGCCAAAAGGCGTACAACTGACACATTTAAATTGCATCCTCAATAGTCTGCCTGATGAGTGAGTTTTAACATGTTAATTAACTTTTCTCGCCCAAAAGTTTTCTCAATCGCTGAACGGTTACAATTATTCATTTGTTTTTGATACAAAAATCAGTACTCCGGTTTTATTTTTCAACGATATTTAATGAAACCCCTTTTCAGTACGAACATTTCTGTATTTATATTCTTGCACACATACAAACTTGGTATATAGTAATATTTACCAAACTACTCAAATTTTAGGAGACTAAGAGAACTTACTAAAGAAAAAACTAGCCGAAGACGGCGATGTTCCAAACATCATGTTTTTATTGAAAAAACAGTACTTTTTCGCGGTAACTGTCAAATGAGATACTTTTAAACTTCATGACTACGCTGATACAAAAATCAATTGAGGCAATCACATACTTTTAATTTTATATTTAGTATTTAACATGACAACAAATCTTATTATTATTTGGAATTTATGACATTCGGCCATCCGACATTGTGTTGCCTCCAGGCACACACTTAACAGTCATAATTTATGTATTAAAATTTTTTGCTAACGAACACCGAACATGTACAACAGGTATGTAGGTACGCAAAATTAAAATAGTTTTTGTTAAATAATTATAGAGAATGAGTATCAATTTCACATTGTTTGTTTGAATGCATACTAAAACTAAAAATAAAGCCAATTACATTTAGTTACGTTACATACGAAGGTACAGTGGCCAGCACATCAAGCTACACGAAACTGTCAAATTTTCCAAACGATTTTGAAATTTAAGATGTTTAAAATAAAGTTCAAAATCGAACGAGAAAATTTGACAGTTTGTGGTAACTCGATGTGCCACCGTACATACGGATTTGATGTTTTCAGACAAAATGTCACATGCAGAATCTCCCAGACATATTGTGACAACTGCTTTTGTTTTTTTCCAAAACAATTGTACTTCTTCTTTTCGTGCGGTTAGTGATTAACCTGGTGTCAGAGTTTTTATGCCGCCAATGGGCCTCTCACTTGGCTACACATGCCGTCGAGAAATATCTCTCACTGTTTTTTAAGCAAGTGATAATTATTCAATACGCACATGAATCCGAAAAGTCAGAGGTGCGTGCCTTGCGTTCGAACTCGAGACCTACGACTTGGCAGTCCAACGGTTACATCACTAGGCTATCACTACTTAATAATAATAGTAACATAATTTATGATTTTCTTATTATTATATACCTACATATCGAAAGTAACTAAGATGAATCAGAAGATTTCCGCCATCATTTGATGTTGAGCTCTTGAAGTAAATAGTAAAATCCCAAGGAATATATACGTACTCATGACATGACAACAAAATTTTGATATAACATATCTATTTGCAATAAATATGTACACTATATAATTGGGTCCATATTAATCGAACGAGTAAATAACATTTCAGCTTCAGCGACGAGTCCCTGAAAACAGCGTTCGTTTTCGGAGAATGGTATCATAATTACGATACTTACATGACGTACAAATTTCTATGTCTCGGCAGAAAAATTGTGTATGTCAATGAGGCAGAACCTATTTCGTTTCTGAATAGTGTTCAAGATTGTGAAGTAAGTAAAAATTTAAAAATTTATATTAATAAATTAATGGACCAATAGATCTATACAGGGTGGAAGGGAAACCGGTTAACATGGATTAAGTACATGATTCTGGACAAAAAAAATATCTTTTTTTGTTTTTTCTAAAAGTTTCAACTCAGCTGAATCCATGGTCGTCATGGCGTCGATGTCCCTGCCACCCTGTATTTATTAATACTATAAAATTATATACACTAAATAAACTTCTTATACTAACTTTAACTAACCTACATAAATATTTAGGTAAATTTATTGGGTACCCAACCAGTAAGAGTTTATCTCAATTTAAATGTCATAATGGCCTATTTATGTGACTTTTTGATCGTCATAAGTAGATATCAACAATTTAACTAATTGGATCGAATCGTCTGAAAAAGGTAACACACAGTAAACAAGCGTATGGTAATTAACTCTCAGAAGACTAATAGGGATATCGATACTACCCATAATCGTTGTACCTATGTAGGTAGAAATCATCAGTTTTCACAGTGTATTTTTTCACAACATCCCAGATTACTTCCACACACACAAATGCACTCTTCATACCGTACCCCCAAGGGAGTGAACAGAAACTACGGCGTGGTACACGGTACAGTATTTACAAACTCGTTCACTTCTTCCACATTCATGAATCATTTCATAAATGTGCGCCGGGACTGAATGCTACGCACCTGACTTTTTGGAGGCCAGCTTTACAAATGATGACATGAAATTACAAACCGCTCCCAAAACAAGAACCGAGTTTTTCATAAAATGTTTTGTGTGCCGATTTTTTGTATGTGAACCTATTTTATTTGGATAAGATTTGATAGTGTTCACGACGATGATGTAACGGCGGAATAGCATATTATTTTTCTTTCGATTTATTAATAGTCAAATAAGTAGTTAGCTCTATTTAAATGTTCTCAGGAACAGAATCATGAGAAAAATATCATGTGCACTCCTAACGTAAGTGTGCAGCGTTTATGCGACTAGTATGATATGGATCTACACGGCATTCTACGCGGTGTCTACGTTGCACCAATTCCAACACTAGAAAAACTAAACTGTAAACATCTCTCTTAAAACTTATGAAAGAAGTTTAATGAATGTACTCAAATTGTGGTGAACAAAATAAACATCCAAACAGTTTTGCTCGGCATCTCAAAACACGCTGCTTCAAAAAAAATGCACAATCATGTTCTAGACTAATTAGATATCTCTTAATATACCTTCCCTTTTTGGCGTAAGTAAAATATTTAAATATGTGTTATTTAATTAGGTTGGTGCCCAATGGAGGTAGGTAGACCTAATACTTTTCCATCCCCTACATTATGCTGTGTATGTGAACATCCGAGATTTAACCTTTGTTCTCTTTATATTGTTTTGCAGATTAACATTGCCTTTATAGTACCGTCTTCTGTTACCTACTTATCAAAGGCGAAGGAAGCAGAAAAATTTAATCTCGATTCACTCAAAATTATATACTCTGCAGCATCGCCTCTTCATAACAAAACGATACAAAAGGTCAAAAGTAGGCGAGTATCGATTCATTTTATCGTTTCATTTTGTTTATCGATTTTCCGTTACGGTTTTTAGCATACCTTTTGTGGGAATGTAGGTACTCTTTCAATTGTATTTGTAATTGAGTTTCGTTTGATTTTATCTACTTCCATATGCTTTTAATTTTAGAGCATTGAAAAGTTATTTAGTCTTTCTTGTTTACTGCTTAATTAGAGGTAATTAGTTGTCTATTTTAAAAAGTTGGTACAATCAATATTCATTTAGTAAATGTTTTAATTATGGGTTTTTGTTACATTTGTAGGTTTCCCAAACTTATAATAATACAACTCTATGGAATGACTGAAGTGGGTATGATTACCCGCGAGAGCTGGGGCACAAAAGGACCCAAGTCTGGTGGTGTGGGCATGGCTTTACCTGGAATTACTTTAAAGGTTAGTGATAAAAACACCGAATTGTTTGGACTATTATTAGAATTTTCCATTTGTTACATTGTTTTCGCTTCTCATTATCTAACAGTTAGTTTTTATGTCGTGCGTAGGCGACATAAAGTCGCTTTTTATGATCTAGAGCATAAAGTAAAATATTCGTCGAAGACCAAGGCAATCGGTCCAACAGCCACACGAACAACTTCAACTTAATAGAATAACCTCTTTATTTTAATTCGTTTTGTTAATATTATAAGAACAAGGCAAGGATACCAACCGCCAAAGTACACAATAAAACTTCATGAAATTAACTTATATTTTTTATTTCGTCCATTTATTATTTTTTCAAATTAGTTTTTTATATTAGTTAATCAATATATTATTATTTAAACTATAACTAAATTATCATAGATATGACATAACTGAGCAGTATGTAACGACCTAAGTCAGGTGTTATGTCACGTTCCTACTGAAAAAAATAAAATAAAAAAAAGTTCACCATAATTATTTTTCAATTTTAATTAAATTTACAATATTTACGTGTTTCTGTTTCATTTCCTTGTAATCGAAGTGAAAAGTAGAGTGTACATCTCGTCCATAAAACCTATTTTACACTCTACTTTTTATCCATCCGAGCGAGCTTGCGAGCGAGGATGGATAAACGTCTCGCGTAAAATGGTGCGTTTTATGCACTTGATGTACAATCTACTATTTATTCCCATTTATCTATACTTAAATGTTTATATCACAAACAAATTAATATTTATCCAACTCAACAAATATTTTATTTCGCGGGCGAGTCAAACATTTTTGTTAACGTTATTTTACAAACATGTCGTTAGGCAGCTAACTTATAACAAAAAATGCAGGACTGTTCATTGTAATGTGTAACATTGTCTAAAATAAAGATCAATCTGATTTTGATTTTATTTTTGAAAACGGGACGTAGTTCCTTCAAAGCGAAAGTGGTAGCCCGCGAAAATCAAATTTTCTTACGTTTTTTCCAATTTGAAGGTCAGTATCAGGTTGTATTTTGATCAAAATATGATTGGCGACCGTAACAACTATGTATTTACAGAATTATAATCATTAAAATCATCAATACAACTCTCTAAGTTCAGATTACTGATGATTATTCAAGAAATCGTAACATTTTAGTTCAATTCTTACATAGAGAGAGGTGTATCCATGGGTTTAAATACACATTTGTTACAATAGCGAATCGTATTTTGATCAACATACAACCTTCAGGTTGTATGTTGATCAAAATATGCTGAGCAGCAAAATATGCTGATCAAAGTATGTTGAGCAATGTATGCGCAAATTGAAAAGACGTAAGAAAATTTGAATTGTACGGGCTATCTCAGCGCATCCCCCTTAAGTATGCATTCAAATACCTTTGACACAGGTCGTGGACCCGGAAACCCATAAAACTGTGGGTCCGAACCAACGCGGCGAAATATGTTTGAGAGGTCCAGGTTTCATGAAAGGTTACATTGGCGTGCCGCCTTCCAATTACTTGGATGACGACGGCTTCTTCAAAACCGGAGATCTGGGTTATTATGATGAAGACAAGTACTTTTATATCGTCGAGAGGCTCAAGGAGATCATCATTTATGATGGATCTAATGTAAGTACGATTACGTGATATTTTTTGTAAATATTCAAGAAAAAATCTAAAATTTAATGTAGAACAGTTTCAGTGCAAAGGCAGCTTCTTTTACATTCATACATCTGGTCATATACGCACGCCGGTTGCGAGTACTATGCACCTGACCTTTCTAAAGAACATCACCAATTAGGTCCCTATATGTTCTCATAGGGCGCCCCTCCCGACTTCCACTCAAATCTGTCTTGTAAATACCTTTTGTTAGTCGCCTTTCATTCATCCTCTAATATGACCAAACCATCTAAGCATACTTTTTTAAATTGTCATTACATCTTCTTTTAAACCACACTGTTGCCTTATCACATCATTTTTCAGCCTATCATTCATAGTCGCGCCACACATGCTTCGCAAGGAACGCATTTCCACAGCATAAAAAATATATAAACTATAACTAACTTAATTTATACTCTGAATGTATAAATGAACAGAAATAATATTATACTCTCCGACGCCTTACTTACCTTTGAAAATGTTCCTAAATTACAGAAAGGGAAGCGTAACTAAGTCATTCCGAGAAAACGTAGACATCACAAGCCGGACTCGGCAAAAAAGACATGTAACGTGTCTTATTCAAGCAATATGAGGAGGTTTTTGTAGATAATATTAGATGGAACTAACACTGTCCACGAAATACGATCCACACCTTTTCATCTTGAGAAATCCTTTCTTCGTGGGACTTATGAATAAGCCTCGTATTATCTATGCATTTCTAGATTCACGGCTTATTACGAATCTAAGAATTACTATGTTCTTTTTTGCTTGTTTCTTTTATTGCGTCTCTATTTGTTAGGTACGTCATTTTATTAAAGCACTGTTAGGTACTGCAATACTTTTATATAGTGTATTTTGAACAGCGTTTCCATGTCCTTTTACATCTCAAATATTATTTGTTTTGCCCTTAATTTTTTTTTTTTTTTTTTGAAAAACGTGTAATTTTTTTGTTTTGTAGTCCCCAAAATAATCAGAGTAGTATCAAAATAATCATCTTTATTACCAAGCTCATTTCATGTTCACCACAAATTAACTGCTGGATTCAGATAACAAGAAACTGATGTCACATGAATGCCCCTTGACTCTAGTCAGCAGTCTTGTCCTTTCTATAACCCTGGATTTCCTTATAGGTGGCTCCACTGGAACTGGAAACCATTCTACAACTTCACCCAGGAGTCAGGGAAGCCGGTGTGGTGGGTAAACCAGTGCGTGTTTATGGGGAAGAACCAACTGCCTTCGTTGTCAAGCAACCAGGCGTTGATGTTTCTGAAAAGGACCTGGTTGATTATGTTGCTACAGAGGTATGGTTTTGAACCTTTTTTATGGAAATGTGAATATACTTAAATGTTGATTTTGGAGGTAAATGCTGCACATAAATCTTCTGTAAACAATTTATTTTTGTGAGCAATTTTGTTGACGAGTTTTCAGGAACCGTTTTGATAAAAATATATATTGCAAAGGCTTTATTTTTTCATACCACAATGTTAGTCTACCTCAATCCGGGAAACAGAATTTCTGTTTTTTTAACGTATCGCATTGATTTGGTGTTTTTAAATAAGTACTAGGTAGGTACATTACATTCAGTGTAAATTGTGCACAATTTTTCCGCCCGTAACAGCTAGGATATTTTTTCTTCGTTTTTTTTTTCATCCACCATAAATATATTTTAGTTGAACCCCTTCAATTTATAACCCTTTTTCAGTGAAATAATATAATTTCTCAAAGTTATAGATTTAAAAAGTTCTTTATTACGTAAATGTTGAGTTATATTACAAACCAGCTGCTGCCCGCGACATCAACCTTGTGACTTTTTCGAAAATAAATGTATCCTAAATTTCTTATTTATCTATTTAACAATTTATGTACACACATATAAACAGACAAGAAGAAAGGAACAGAAAAATACGTACAAAGGTGATGCTTATTTCTAATGAAATCTCTTCCAGTATACCTGCGATAGGAAGGTAGATATAGAGATGTAGACAACGTGTGTAAGTGTAGAAGAGAAAAAATAAAATAAAAAATATACATAAAATCAAAATAGCTATATACTAATATAAATACTTATAAACATACAATAAGAGAATATACTTACATACATACTTCTAAAATAAATATCACTCAAATATATACTTAGAACTACAATGTAGTGGAAAATAATAAATACATAATAACATGCAACTATGACGAAGTAGAAAGATAGTGATCCTTTACTCTTCTTTTAAAGGCTGCAGCAGTTTGGCAGTCCCTAATGTCAGGTGGCAGTGAATTCCACAACCGAGCCGCGTGCACAGTGAATCAGTAGGAGTAGAAGTCGGATGAGTGGGGAGGGAGTCTAAGGAGATTTCTAAGATGCAACCTGCAAGGTGCATCCGAAGGACGATCGTAGGAAAAGCGTTGTCGCAGATAGGATGGCGTTTTAGGGTTGTGAAGGATGTTAAATAGCAGACACAATATTTGAGTGTTCCTGCGAAGTCGAATAGGGAGCCACTTGAGTATCTTGCGATAGATAGAAACGTGATCATACTTTTTAAGGTTAAAAACAAAACGAATACATATATTTTGCAAACGCTCAAGTTTATTTAAAAGCTCCTCAGTGGCATCCAAACAACAGGCATCAGCGTAGTCAATGATGGGTTGTATGAGAGTTTGAGCAAGGGAGATTTTGGTATTCAAGGGCAAGAAGCTCTGGAGGCATTTTAACGAATGGAACGTAGTGCACTTTGCGACTGACTTGAGCAACATGGGCAGTGAACGATAGGTAAGAATCCATGGTAACCCTAGGTTTTTAACCGTGTTTGCGTATTCAATCTGAACTCCATTTAGACAGAGTGGAGACAGCGACGCAACATCAAGCCTTTTCCACATATACCTGCCACCGATAACTATGGCCTGGGATTTCTAAGGTTTGATTTGCAGTCCAAATCACCGCGACCACTCGCTAATTAAATCCAGGTCACAGTTCATAGCAGATACGGCTGCTTCCGCATCCTGCCTCAAGAAGTGACTGTAAAGCTGCAGATCGTCGGCATTGAGATGGAAGTGTGAAGAGATGACTCTGGTGACAAAGTTAATGAAAATAGAAAAGAGAAGTGGAGAGAGAACGCCACCCTGAGGCACACCCGCAGTAAGAGCACACCAGTCAGACGAAGACTCTTCGAGACAAACTCGCTGCGTTCGGTCTCCAAGATAAGAATCGAACCAATTAATAGTAGAAGGAGAGAAATTGAAAGGTTTTAGGATATCTAAAAGGATGTCGAAATCGACAGAGTTAAAGGCACTGCTAAAGTCGAGAAGTACAAGCAAGGTAAGAGATTTGTGGTCCATAGCCCAGCGGATGTCATCAGTAACCTTCAAAAGAGCCGTTACTGTGCTATGACCAGGTCGAAAACCAGACAACATCAGCTATATATTTTTTTTTTGGTGGAAAATTATCAGATAACTTCTCCCGCTGTGGGCGGAGCGGGAGGGCTTTTAGTGGGTGTCAGATTTTTACTGACTAAAACCCTCCCGTGTTCCTTCAGTTGCCTGTGTGCCAGGGCCACGGTATCCCTTTCGGACAAACCCGCAACCCTGGCAGGCACCGGTCCTGGCGGACCCCGTCAGTGCGTGCTGACATCTCTTTGAGGCGCACGTGGAACAAAACGCGCCGGCGATCCGGGCTTGGTGCTTACCGCAAGCCGGCGCCTACGGTGGCCGGGAATCGGCTACCGATTCCCGTCGCCCAGGCGTCTCCTGCGGCAACTAGGGGCGTGAAGGCGTACAGACTGCCGCTCCCTTACGCGTTCCGCCTCCTCCTTTGCGAACATTACTGCTTCGCAGGAGGAGATGACTGCCTTCCATGCCCTCTCGCTCCGGACCATGGCCTGGATCAGGGCCGGACGCGAGAGATCGCCGCCGTCGATTGCCTCCGTGAGGACACGGCGATGCTCTGCCCAAGCCAGGCAGACCTCCACCGTATGCTCCACCGTGTCCTCCGGGCAATCCACAAAGTGGTAACACCCGGGCGTTTCATCCCGCTTTATCCTGAACAGGAACTTCCCGAAACAACCGTGTCCGGTGAGGACCTGTGTCAGGCGGAAGGTGAGGACGCCGTGGTGCCTCTCTAGCCACTCCTCAAAGAGGGGACTTCACTTCTCGAGTGTCAACAATTACAATGTACTGTTATACTATATTAGTGATAGCTGTTCGCCAGGAACAATCTGTAAGAATGACAATGAGAAACATTCAATGTAGGTATCAGTGTTGTGCCATTAGTGTATATCCAGGAACACAGGCCTTCAATAATTCACTATAAAAGAGCTGGTGGACCTCGACACCGACCTGCAGACAGTCCAGGGAGGCTATGCCATTCTTAGATGGTAGGCTAACCAGGCGGTTATTACTCCTGGACAGGACCGGCCTGCGCCTGGTGACGGGGACCATCACGGGACACTGCTCGCTAAACCAACACTTCCACACAATATCGGACAATCCTCTGTGCAGGGCTTGCATTGAGGCTGAAGAAAACGTCGTGCATGTGCTCTTTGAATCACAGATTAGAACAGAAACCCTCGGGGCACCCAGATCTTTCACAGATGTACTAAACAGACCGGGAGACGTAATTATCTTCTAGAGGGAGGTGGGTTGATTGGAATAACCACTGATGGCCGCCATGGCCCATGCACAATGGTCGACCTGAAGGACTAAGTGCGGAAACCAAACCCTTTACCATAGAACATGGAACTGTACGTCGCTTGCTCTCGCGTCACCAGTCCTGACTCTCTGTATATTTTGACTGCTGTGACCAAAGCTACAAACGTAGTATTCAAGGAAGTTTTATTAAAATGTGGCTGGTATTTTAGTATATTGTGTCGTGTTACGACTTCCACGCGAACGAAGTCGGGGGCAGAAGCTAGTCATAACTAATATTCAATACTATTACTATAATATTTACTATAACTAGCTTTTGCGCGTGGATGTCGGTTATCGCGTAAAAAAGTTTCCTATGTCCTTCTCCATATCCCAGGCTATATCGCTGCCAAATTTCATGACTATCGGTTCAGTAGTTTAGGCGTGAAAACTTAACAGACAGACAGACGGTTACTTTCACATTTATAATATTATTATGGATAACTACGATATATTTACACGATATGCCTTTATATTCCCCGAAACTTGTCTTTTGTGGCAGTCAGTGTAAAAGTATCCCAAGTCTAAGATAAGGTTATGAGATAGTAATATTATCAACTGTTACGATAACTAAAGCCTTTGTTTACAATAATAAGAAAATGTAAAATAGAATTTGGCTAAGGATCTGAGTCTGGTAATCCGTTGAACAGCGGCAGAAGCAAGAAATTTAAACCTTCTTGTTTCAACATTTTGTCGCATACCTATTCTACCGTGTTGCATAACGAAACTGATTGAACCTACTCGTTCGCCCAACATTATTACTTTACCTATATCTGATCTATTATTTAAAATTCACAAACGTGTACAAACATAAAAGTGGCTCATTACAACTTAGTCCGGTGGAGGTACTCCGATGAACCACAGTGCAACTGTGGAGCCATATCGCAAACGATGCCTCACTTCTTGACATGCTCTCTGTGCAAAAACACCTGCACTATGAAAGACCTTTGCGAGGTCAACGATAACGCTGACGAAGTATCCGAATTCTGGTTGAAACTTATAACAGATAAATGAAGAAGAAAATTACCCATAACTAAAATAACTGTGCCCTTAACTACGAGTAACTACTCGTAGAATCAACATTAGTACGAATTAACTAATTGAAAATTCTCATTGACTCAATAAAGTTGTTTAATTTTTCAGGTGGCACCGTTTATGCAATTAAGAGGAGGTGTAAAGTTCATTGAAGAAATGCCGCGGAATCCCAGAGGCAAGATTATACGCCAACGGTTGAGGGAAATGCTGAAATAAATTGCTAACCTTATAACACACGTGTATACCGATCTAAATAAAGACAATTAACTAAAGTGCCCGTTTGAATACACAAAGAACCTAAAGCTTTTCCAGCCAGCTCAATATCACAAATAAATATTGTGTACGTCGATCTATTTGCATTTCCAAGTTCTCATACAATTCTGATTCTAGACAAATATTACATCGAATATGTAAAAGCAAAGACTATTTGCTAACATAAACATAAGAGAACTAAGATTTGCCGTGCGTATGTATTTTCATGTTTAGAAAGGATTGTTCGAGAGACAAAACTTGTTGTACTATCTCCATCTTACATTGTTCAGAAGTTATCAACACAGTAGGATCATTACTTAAGTTTAACTACCCCGAGTGCTGACAAAGCGCAGGCTAGCACCGCTGCTAAAGGAACTAAGGAAGTACTCTCGTATTGTATTTGACCTTTTTCTTTTATTCGAGATGTTTGCGTCAGCCTCGTGAGTCATTATTATATCATCAAGCTACTATTGAGAGTGGCAACAAAAAACACCGCGCAAACGGAGCTCGCCTGAAAGCTTTGTACTACGTAATATAATAAAATTGTACTTCGTATTCCTGTCTTACCTTCAGAGACGTCTTTATTAATTCAGTATGATTTGGATTATCATAATTTCTTACCTTTTGCCTAAAATTACTTTGTAATAGGACAAACACTTGGCATAAACAGCTTTTGTTAATTTGAATTTCCAAATTAATCTTTACATTCATTGGGTGGTATTGAGAATAATTGCTAATGGAGCCATTACTTAACTTCAATGAAATTGTTTTATGTAAAAGACATGGAATTGCTATATTATTTCTTTCTTTATTATTTCGGCTTGGAAAATGTATCTAGATTTAAGTCAGTATGCTAATAAAGAACTTTCTTGCGGCGTCATTTGCATTGACATTTTTTTTAATGAAACTCTTTTACCATTTAAATTGACTGGTTTTACCTCGGAGCAATTTAGCCCTCCCTAGTCTCTTCCCGGGAATGGTCCCTGCGGCCTGTTTCTTAAAAGAAAATCGAGTTAAACAGGCGTGATTGACTTAATTGTGGAAAAGCTTTATTTCCCAAGATTAAAGAATTATTTCAGAGAGGGAAACTAACCAGATTACATTGGGAAAATCCCCGGCCACAGATGATGTCGACGTGCTAAGTTAATTAAACTTGTATCCACTTTCATAACCTCTGGAAAAAAATCATAAGATTTATTCTGAAGTGGCTCCATAAAAATTTCTCAATGAGGAGAACAAAGTAAATAAAGTTACGAAAACAGAGAAATGAATGAATCTACGAAATCAATGTTTCTGTTGGTTTAAAAGGCAATATATTCCACAAATCCAGTGATATTTTTCCGCGCCGCCAAATTTATGCTTGCTGAGCGTAAAATAGACGAGGAACTCTTCATTAATGTTTGCCACTTCGAAAATTGAATCGTTTAATCGCAGCGGGGCGGAGTGAGAGAGAACGCATTGCCTGGGTGAGCGTAATTGCGTCGGAGTACCTTTGATACTGAGTGGAAATAGAGCAATTAAGTCCCTCGAGTTGGAGAGTTTACCTTGATTTTTTATTGCTCTCCCTTTTGTGTACACTTGGTTTAGGAGTTAGTAAACATGTGGGTGAACGAACCTAACAAAGCGTAACACGCCGAAATAATAATAAATATAACAAGCCTTTAACGTTAAAGACAACGTTACAAAAGAAAACTCGTTTGTGAATGACATTAAAATTATAAATTTTCTTATTAAAATATGTTATATTAAACGCTCTTTATACATGACAAAGTTGAACGATAAACAAGACAAAGCCGAGCTTGATAATGCAGCCTCCAGGGTACGCAATTTATTGAAAAGAGGCGAAGGAGTACACAAGCGTGTGCTCACGAGCAGCTGATACAATCATGTATGTATAATGCACTACGTTACAATATAATTACTTTAAAGTCATATTTAAGACTACAGAAGATGGAGCACACACTTTATACACAAAGTTAGAGTGTAATTTTTTCTCGATTTCAGGTTTAGTCCCATAGTGAAAGTTGTTCATAATGATGAGTATAATGACCCCTTAAGAGGATGCCCATGAATTCAATTTATGTAGGTTACGAGTATCCCTGTTTCTCATGCAACGAAGTAAGCCTTTGGTGATCCACGGTTTGCTGACCCGTTGCCTTTTGGGTATTTTGAGTATAATCATGACCGTGACCGTAATTATTCCGTGTGGTGCCGGACGTAAAGAATAGCACCACCCCATTTTCTCCCGTGGGTGTCGTAAAAGGCGACTAAGGAATTTACTAGAGAATCGGCAGCAGCGTTCTCTATGCATTTTTAACACCATGCTGCGATCGCCAACCCGCCTGCCAAGCGTGGAGATTATGGCAAACCCCCCAATCGGAAGAGGCCTATGTCCAGCAGTGGACATCTTTCGGCTGAAATGATGATGATTATAATTATGACAGTTTTAGCATCAAATACTAATAAAAAATACAGACAGACAGATTTTTTTGGACAGAATTACTTTCACATTTATAATATTAGTATGAATAATATGGTCTGCATATTCACGAACCAAAACAGTTTACATAACGTGTTTAGAACAGGGGACGGCAACCTGCGGCTCGCGAGCCATAAGCAAATATTACGCATATAAAATAAAAAAACATTTCAAAATCGTTCTGAATCGATTAACGAGGATTAGTCACCATTTCTATAGCCCCTATTACATCACACTAATCAC
The DNA here is from genome assembly GCA_947523025.1 of Dryobota labecula. Taxonomy (NCBI): domain Eukaryota; kingdom Metazoa; phylum Arthropoda; class Insecta; order Lepidoptera; family Noctuidae; genus Dryobota; species Dryobota labecula. The sequence goes on along the minus strand of OX383293.1, from coordinate 14,850,070 downwards.
ACTATATCACACTAATATTATAAAGGCGAAAGTTTGTGAGTGTGTGTGTATGTTTGTCTCTTCTTCACGCTCAAACGGCCTGGAACAATTTTAATGAAATTTGGTATGGACGTAGCTGACACCCTAGATTAACACATAGGCTTTAACTTTTTATCGCGAAGGAATGTAATGTTCGCGGGTAGCACCGCGGGGCGCAACTAGTTATCAATATTATCATGATCTTGGATATCGTTATATTATCATAAGTAAAATTATCGAAGTAGTAATCATAATTTGACATCAATACCATCAATATTTCAGCAATACTGGATTACGATATCGAGTATCGCGTGATAATACTGATAGTGTGATAGGCCCCTATATCTCAGCCACTTGTACTCGCTTTTTACCGCTCCCCTCCCCGTAACATGCGTCGTCACTGTCATCAGTCCGTCGGAAGCTCTAAATGACGCCGTCGTCGGATGTTTGTAGGTAGGTTTTGATTCGCTTTCGACGCAAGACAGTTTGGCGTCTTCACCAGTGCTTTGGCTGTGACGTATAGTTTGTTGTTTCAAGTAGAAGAGTTAAAAGCGAATTAACTTCTCAAAGGTATGTACATATATAAAAATAATAAAAAAACCGGAGTAAAGGTAGGTAACATAATAAGTATTATATTTTTTAAATACATATTTAAAAACATTTTTTTTTTTCTAAATAAGATGTCAAAAAAGAAACAAAAAACTAGTGTTTGATATTACCGCGAAAGTATTTTTATTAAGACCATTACAGACACTAGTTTTCAAGACCATTGTTACTAACTTTATGGGTGTAGCCTGAAATAAATGCTATTATTATTATTATTTTTAAATGTCTTTGTCATATCTCGGGACCCTGGGGTCCCGGACCTTTGGAAGGCAAACGAGGGGCCGAATCCGACTCGCAGAGGCCCGTTAGACGCTTTTAATTAAATGAGGCACCAACCGACGATTATCCCTGTACGCACTATGCAAGAGCACCCAAGGACAACCCCCGGTTGGTGTAGGACTATTGTAGGATATGGAAACAAAGATATTGGACTATGGGTTTGGGTGGTTAAAATGGACTGGTTACCTAAACAAATGGAACTGAACAATGTTTTATTGTACACGGATGAAATGGCAGGGGGTGACTTGCACACTCAATAATGGACCCCCGAAAACGGTCGCTAGCACTTAGTGCAGTAGCAACAAGGAGGCAAAATATCCAGAGGTGCTTGAGGACTGCAGAGGTATTCCACGACTATCAGAATAATTCCAGAGCCCGGAAGATGGTCAAGATCCCTACCAACACTTACTGCACCCTCCGAGCACGTTTGCTCTAGCAAATCTCCACTCAAGCTGGCCAATAAAGGCAAGAATGTGATGGGAGCTCTGTTCCTCGTCAGTGTTCACTCTGGCCGGTCAATAAAAGCAAGCCAGAGATGAGGAACAAGACTTCTCCCGGGAGATAGGGTCCGTGGGGTCGCTACTGCCCAACAGCTCGCCACATGCTGCCCTGCGGGTTTCTGTATCTCTCTTGGTCTGGCTCCTCACCCTAGGCCTGTTTCGGCAAAGTAAACTCTACCAGCATAGACCTAGAGTTCGGAGCGCGCAAGCCCGCCACCACGACGTCAGCGTAGAGATACGGCGGTAGGGTAATTATTATTATTATTATTTTATTTATGTCTACATATCTCGGGACCCTGGGGTCCCGGACCTTTGGAAGGCGTACGAGGGGCCGAAGCCAACTCGCAGAGGCCCGTTAGAAGCTTTTTAATTAAATGAGGCACCAACCGACGATTATCCCTGTACGCACTATGCAAGTGCACCCAAGGACAACCCCCGGTTGGTGTAGGACTACTGCAGGATATGGAAAACAAAGATATTGGACTATGGGTTTGGGTGGTTAAAATGGACTGGCTACCAAAAACTATGGAAGGACTATGGCCCCTGCCTGATCAATGTTTTATTATACGCGGATAAAATGGCAGGGGGTGACTTGCACACTCAATAATGGGCCCCCGAAAACGGTCGCTAGCACATAGTGACGTAGCAACAAGGGGGCAACATGTCCTGAGGTGCTCGAGGAGTGGAGAGGTATTCCAAGGCTCTCAGAACAATCCCAGAGCCCGGGAGATGGTCAAGATCCCTACAAGCACTTACTGGAATACTTCCTTCCTCCGAGCACGTTTGCTCTTGCGAATCTCCACTCAATCCGGCCAATAAAGGCAAGAATGAGGTGGGAGCTCAGTTCCTCGTCAGTGTTCACTCCAGCCGGCCAATAAAGGCAAGCCAGAGATGAGGAACATGACTTCTCCCGGGAGATAGGGTCCGTGGGGTCGCAACTGCCCAACAGCTCGCCACATGCTGCCCTGCGGGTTTCTGTATCTCTCTTGGTCTGGCTCCTCACCCTAGATATGTTCCGGCAAAGTAAACTCTACCGGCACAGACCTAGAGTTTGGAGCGCGCAAGCCCCACCACGACGTCAACGTAGAGATACGGCGGTGGGGTTGTTATTATTATTATTATTAAAATATGTATATACTTAATAAATTACCTATTTTGTAATTTTTCTATTTTATAGCTACGCTAGTTACGCTTATAATTATTATTTTAACACTAATTTTTACCTATAAATTGTAATTTAATAAACCTATATTGAAACTCTGAGGATCAAATTAGGTAGGTATTTGCAGTTTTAGATTGTTTATATGTTTGGCAATTTTCACTGATTTCGGCATAGCTGGGCATAACACCTTTACTCGTAAACTAAGTATCTAATATTTGCCAAAATTAAAAATAAAAAAAAACAACTAAACTGTGCAGACTGAGCCGTGATAAACACGTTCTGACAAATCTGTTCGTTCCAGCCGGCGATCACCGCACACGGGAGGCGACCACAGATGCGACGAAACTATGTACTTATAGTCAATCAGTACATGAGAGAGTGAGACAAACAGTGTTTCGTGTCTAAATTATTTATTTTATAAATAAAATTATTAGAGAATTATTTATTTTATTTAGGTAAGTATTTTTAATTGGGAAATAACGTTGTAATTTTTTTTTTTTATGCCCAGCTTCTCGTATGTATTTACGTAGGTATACGTTGACATAGTAAATAATTGCAAAACTCGTCATCTGCTGTATTGGATACCTTACCTACCTAAATAATAACTTAAAAAAATATTTATTACAAATTCACCGCAAGCACGCATCTACAAAAAAAAGGGAAGAACTGAAGAATAGCACCGAGAATTCAATCGGGATTGGACGGAGTCGTACGCTTTCATATGCAACTCAGATGGTATTCTGGCAAACCATAAAACAAGGCAAACCATTCACAGATGGTGAGCATGTCAAAGATTGCTTCATACGTGCATCTGAAGAACTTTCGTGATTTCAAAAACAATCCAGAAATCTTAAAAAATAATCAAAGATTTGCCACTATCCGCTAAAACAGTACAAAATAGAATAGCTAAAATGTCTTCAAATGTAATATATTTGCAGGTGACATAAAAGACACGGCACAAGTTGTGCTTTTTGTCAGGTATATATCTTCCCAAGGTCCAAAAGAAGAACTTCTAGGATTGCTACCGCTCTCGGGACAAACAAGAGGGGAAGATATAGCGAATGTTGTACAAAAATGCCGCAAAGATATCGCAAGAAAATCGTTTCAATAGCAACTGATGGAGCCAGAAGTATGGCAGTAAAAAATAAAGGGACAACAACGATTCTTCAGAGCAAAATAAACTACGAAATTCTTACGTTACACTGCATAATACACCAAGAAGCACTTTGTGCCCAAACATTTCCGGCCGAAATAGTTGAGGTCATGAATTTGGTAATCAAGATTGCTAACAGCATCTTGTCAAAAGCACTCTACCATCGTCAGTTTAAAGAATTCTTAAACGAAATGGAGACTCAGTATTCCGACTTCCTTCTTCAGAATATTGTGCGATGGCTTTACAAAGGTAAGGTGGTGAAACGTTTTGCTTTGTGCTTGAATGAAATAAAAAAGGCATTACTCATCCAGAATTAGAGAACGGCAAATGGTTGCAAAAAAAAATACTTTATGGTGGATATCATGGCTAAATTAAATGAGCTGAATCTAAAACTGCAAGGAAAGGGAAACCCAGCCTGTTTTGTTAGAAGAATTGGTTCATTTTAAAGAAAAATTAATTATCTTTGCAGAAGATATTCAGAGCGGTAAATTACTTCATTTTCAATTTCTAAAGCAATATCGCAATAAACCAGTGCAACTGTTGACACGAATTACTTTAGCACAGTTATAAAAAAAAAATGAATTTGCTGACAGATTTCAGCAGTTCAAAATCAATAAAACCACTCTAGCATTCGTAGTAAATCGTCTCAACACAAATAGTAACGAATTCCACATTGAGCCATTTAGAGTTGATACTGGATCTCTAGAAATGCAATTGATAGATTTAAAAAGTAAAGGTTTGTGGAGTGGAAAATTTACAGAGTTGAGAAGCAAGTTATAAGAGTTGGAGGTCCAGAAATGTACGTATCGCAACAAAAGTGGACAGCTTTAAAAGAAATGCTGCGAGTTGAGACACTTATATTCGACCCATGGAATAGTCTTCCAGATTGCTACAGTGGGGTGAAGAAGTTGGTATTTGGAGTGCTGACTATCTTCGGATCGATATATTCGTGCGAGCAAGCGTTCTCTTGCATGAATATAATCTTCTTCTTCTTTTCGTGTCGATGGTACCCAGTTGTTTGAGCCCAATAGGTGGCCAAGTTAATTGCGGCATCAGTGGCGTTCATTAGGTCTTCTTTAGTGCAAGTGAACGGGCACGTAGGACACTCCAGCAGGTGGGACATGGTCTGATCAGAAACACCGCACTCGCACTGGGTGTTGGGTGGGACAGTAATCCCCCACTTCGATAGATTGTGTTTGCAGCGGCCTACCTGAGTACGCAATCGATTGAGAGCTTTCCATATAGGCCACTGCAAATCACGCCCGGGCGGCAAATGTTCCCGGGGTTTATGCCCGCCTTCCACTGCGAGCGGAGCGGGCTCCGTACGGACTCCGTTTAACTCGTAACGGCTTTTTTCATAGAAGTGCTTCCACTGTGAATGAGCGGACTGAGCGGATCAAAAGAGTACAAAGAGTTACAAAAGTGGTCGCAGAGTTAAGCGGATTTCCAACGGACTCCGTATGGACTCAGTTCAACTTGCAAAATTTCATACAAACGTTTCCACTGCGAGCGAGTAAGCGGAACGGATTGAGCGAGTTAAAATGGGTCCGCTGCGTCATGGCGTCGCACGCGAGTTTTGAACGGATTTACGTAATCCTCTTCACTGGAATCGTCAGACATCGCTATCGCAAAATTTACCGCGCGACTTGCTTCCTCTGTGCATCGCCTGGCACTGAGATATTTCTGCGTCTCCTCGGACATTGCCCCGCGCCACTGGCAATGGAAGGCAAACCCCTCACTCGCTACGCAAAGCCCTCTGGCAGTGGAAGGCAAAATCTGAAACTCTTTCATAGTGTAAGTGTACAACTATTTTTACTCCGGTCCGCTCAGATCATCAGCTCGGAAACTGAGCTGATGATCTGAGCGGACCGGAGTAAAAATAGTTGCTCATTACCCTTTTTTAGTGGAAGGCGGGCATTAAGTCGGGAGGTGGTGGATGCTTGTCTTCCCACAGCTTGCATCTTTTATTGGATGGTTTGTCTTGGATAGCCTGGGTAGACCGTAAAAAGCTCTGGCGACTTTTAAGCCTACCCGTAGTCGTTGGGTGATATAATTACAAGTAAAGTAAGCAGCCAACTAACAAATGAAAATTTAGAGTCGTGATTGAAACTTAAAACATCGAGTTATGAGCCAAATTTATCCAAACTTTCTAAAACCATGCAAAGCCAACGCTCCCATTGAATTTGTTTGCTCAAATGTATGTTACTGTTTTTTTTTTAAGCTATTGCATAGCTTCTATCGCGGGCCTTGAGCGCGGGGACCGAATCCAGAAATTCCGTATCGAAAAAACCTCACGCTCCCCACTCCGACGGTTTTACTACACCAGTACCCTCTAGTGATCTAATAATTTCTGGCAGTTCTTTTTTCTGTGTACTGCGTATTTTATTCTTATAAATATTAGTTTGTAAAATTATGATCTTCACAAAAAGTGATTGTTGATAGTGGGGTTTGAACACACGACCAGTCGATTACGAGTACATTCAGTTCCCCTGTTGCACCGCAAGGCTACAGTGACTTAATTAGTCTGCCAAATAGTTGATACTATTCCAGTTGAACAATTTTTAAACTTGACTAGACAGTTGGAAATGACTCATGTACATACATGGAATTTTTTCGCTGTCAAAACAGTTTGTCACTCTTTTTTAATTTAAAATTACTTTAGGTTCAACACTTTCGTCTATTTTAAAGTTGTTATTATGCTTATATTTGAATAGTGTTTGACTTTGTTTACGTAGTTATACACTTTTACGACGTTCAGCACTTATTTATTTTGTTTTTAAGCTATTGCATAGCTTCTATCGCGGGCCTTGAGCGCGGGGACCGAATCCAGAAATTCCGTAACGAAAAAAAAAAATAATAATATCAAAGAAAAAGAAATACTGCATAAATAAAATAAATAAATAATTATAATTGCATAAGTTGATACAAAATGCTATGCAATAGCTTTACCGCGGCAGTCCCCGAGTGCCACACGTCTTTTTTTTTTTTTTAAGTACAGGTAACATTGTTTAGTAACGTTTAAATCTACTTGAATAACCATGCAAAGCTATCGCTCCCATTGAATTTGTTTGCTCAATTGTTTGTTATTTAAGTACAAGTTACTGTTGAATGTAAATGTTTAATTGTTTTAATTTTTTACTTAAATAATAAGTGATTATCTAATAAGACCATATAATTATATATTATCTAATTTGTTGTGAAAAACACTACTTATATATGAATAAATAGATATTTTCCTTATGAATAAATAGTTTTTTTTTATCAAAAAGCTTTATTTATGCAGGTATGTACATACACATACATATATACATTTCCAGTATATGATGACCTGTCATAGTACGGAAATCCTTACGATGCGAGATCAGCTTATACTGGATTATAGCTTGATATGTAGCCGTGTGTACTATATAATGTATTGTTGGCAAGAAAATTTTCTGTGGCTCTTTGAAAAACTTTAAATTTTTCAAATTGTAATTTTTAACTCTTCCGACTCAAAAGGTTGCCGACCCCTGGCCTAGCGCGACAAGATACAGCAGAAGAGCGTTTTTTGTATAAAATAAAATAGGTAATATATTTCATTGTCAGTCTGGTCCTTGGGCTATATTTACGTTATCGCGTTCTCAGACTTTAGCGGTTGTCAATATTAATTAATAATAAAAAATAATTTCCATGTTATTATATAAATAACGGATACCTACTGTTTATTCACAATTCAATTACATTCATAAGAGTGTTAACTGTGATTTCAGTTGCAAATTGTTTTTTTTTTTTTTTTTTCTAAAAATGTCCAAAGACTACAACTACGTGTTTGGTGATCAAAATGTGCAAGTACCTGCACATTTGAATTTTGGGAAGTTTATTCTGGATCGTCTTAGGCTTAGAAAAGATGAAGTGGCGTTGGTAAGTGACAACTTCTTCATAACTCATAAGGCTAACTAACTACATGCTATATGTTTTTGCTATAAGTTGATAGTCTAGTAAGTAGTATTAGTATTATTGAGACAGGCCGCTCCATCCGTAACACCACGTCAAAGCGCGTATTTTGCGTACGGTACGAATCTACCCCAGTTCCTCAAGGAAGTCAAGAAACGCGGTATAGTAACCGGCATGAGTCGTGAGCACAAACTGACACCTGCGCAGTAGTAAATTGTTAGGTATTGGTTCGTCAGCCGATACTCGTTGTCCATTGGACTCTCGCGTGTCATTTTTATTTAGCCGTAAGTATACTTGCGCAAGCTTGCCCCCACTACTGCCCATCTGTGCTCACGACTCGTGCCGGTTATTATACCCGGGTATCTGAATTAATTTGATATTTTAGAGAATCGTACTATATAAAACCTACTATTGTATAGAATAAAGTTTTTTTTTTTTACTGAACAGACAGCTGTGCTGTTGGGGAGTTTGTTGCGCCCCTTCTTCCTCCCAGCTAAAGCACTAGGAAGTAGTGAAAGGCGACCGTTTTTGAGGACTGGCATATCGATGGTCATACGTTGACAACTCCTAACTCACATTTTTTCGCAAAATGAGATAAGTACATAATTTTGTCTTTTTTTTTTTAATTAAGCGCCAAATCTTCCCATTGATAACACGTAATGCCTAAAAAATGTGGGTTACGAGTTGTCAACGTATGACCATCGATATGTAATGTTGACGTTCGAAAAGTGCTGATTGTCAGCCTAATTTGAGTAAATGACTTTTGATTTTGAATATAATAACATAACATAACATCACGCCTGTACTCCCCGAAGAGTTAGGTAGAGCTGTACCTATAGTACACATAATCAGAGTACAACCACATTTCGCCAGTTATGTTTTAGTCCCATTTAATAGGGGGCGAGCCTATCGCCATCAACCGGACACAAATCCAGACTCCGGGCTGCTACTAAGAAATTCCAGATGGAAAAATCCAATACTACTTTTTCCGACCTCGGAATCGAACCCAGGACCATTTTTTTTTCCCACATGCTCAACAGGAGCGCTTGCCACCACTAGACCAACGAGGCAGTCAATATAATATCTCAGAACAAAACATTAACATTATATTATTTTTATCTTTAAACACTACTGTCTTACCACAAAAAACTTAAACACGCTTTGAACACGTGTTTAGCAATTGTTTAGCACCACACTGGATACCACAAAACCATGTTTAGCCATTGTTTAGAATTAGGCATGGCTTAGATGTTGTTTAAAATTAAACAACGACAGCCCCTTTGTTTAGCACGCGTTTAACGCTCGCCATATTGCTTTCTCTCAATACGTAAATTGCAATGGATATCTTGGATTATGTTGATTTTAATGATTTGGACGACATGGAAATAATGGATAACTATCGTGATCAAGTGTACCGAGTGCGAGTGAATCCTTTCGAACAATACAATGAATTTAACTTCAGAAAACGGTACAGGTTCAGTAAAGATTTCGGAAAAATAATTGTTGACCGTTGCCTTACGGAACTGGGCCCGCCATCAGGTAAGCGCCCTTTCGTTATTGTCTTAAGTTTTTATCGTCATTAGGTACCGGTTGTCATAGTCTTATTTAAAGCTACTTTACTTTTCAGATACAAGACGATATTGGTGACTTATATGGAATCTCACAACAAGTTGTAAGCAAGACTTGCAAAAATGTTGCTATAGCTTTGGCAAAGAAAGCTCACATGTTCATCAATATAACATTATATAATTTTTTAGGGTTCCGTACCTCAAAAGGAAAAAAAGGAACCCTTATAGGATCACTCGTGTGTCTGTCTGTCTGTCTGTCTGTCGCTCTGTCACAGCCAATTTGCTCCGAATGTAATAGATCGATTAAGTTGAAATTTGGTATACATATCAATTTGAGTGACCCAAATACGGACGCGAACCGTAAATAAAATGAATTTAGAATATTGGGGACAGTTTTGGGGGGCAAATAAGAAAATTAAAAAAAAAGTTTTGCAAACTGTACCGTGTGACAAATCAAATGAAAGGGCTTACTGTGAGGGTCTCAAATATATATTTTTTTATAATTTCAAAATAAATTGTTTGAAAGTTATTTATTTATTAAAACTTTATGCACAAGTAAAAACTGTACAAAGGCGGACTTAATGCCTTGGGCATTTTCTATCAGTCTACCTTAGGGTGACGCAGAGATAATACACAGTAGGTGCAATAACAGAAAAACAATTTAGAAGATATTTATAGTTAAGATATAAGAATAAATACATACAACTAAAAATAAAAAGTTATGAGAGTTAAACAAGAAAACCTACAAAAACTTAATTCTGAGACGAATTTGCCAACTTCTTGTGTATGTGTTCTCGAGCTTTGAATGTGAACTGATTGGTTACCGTCCTGATATTCTGAGGGAGCGCATTCCAAAGGAAAACCGCCTGGACAAAGAAAGAAGATTTTATGAAACCAGAGCGATGAGAGGGACAACGAAGAAGACGATTATTCTCGGACCGAAGATTCTTGCTGTGTGCAGCGCATAAATATTGACAAAGAGTAGTCAGATAAGAAGGAGAAGTGGGTTTGTGAAGGAGAGAAAACAGGGTTGTCAAAGCCCTCAACGCTCTGCGCTGCCGGATAGGCAACCACTTTAAAAGCGATCGATGTGCGGATACATGATCATACTTGCGGAGATTGAAAACAAATCGTATGCAGTTATTAAGAAGTCGGTCAAGTTTATTGAGGAGATCTGCATTCAGGTCATAGTAGCACATTCACCATAGTCAATTATGGGGAAGATAAGGGACTGTACAAGCATTGCCTTAATGTGCGATGGGAGAATATTTTTTAACCGATAGAGCGACCGCAGCTTTCCGGTGACCTTCTTGCTCACAATCGCAACCTGCTTACGCCAGTCGAGGCAAGTGTCAACATGCAAACCCAGATCCTTGACGTCAGAGCTAAATGAAATCACTGTGCCATCAAAGGTAACCGGTGGCACCGTTAAACCATTCAGCCTCCTCAAGCTATAGGGGCTCCCTACAATGATAGCCTGACACTTGGTTGGGTTAACCGCCACCCCAAAACGATCAGACCAGTTTTTGACAACTCGTAAATCCCGATTTAGCTCCTCGACCGCACCGGATAAGCCCTCAACACCTGCCTGACAGTAGAGCTGTAAGTCGTCAGCGTAAAGATGATACGCACACTGAAGCTCGGAAGTTATGTCACATCACCGGCAGCGTTATGATGAGTTGGTTGGAGAGGCAACACATGCAGACTAGCTGACTCGACCAGGTGTAAAAGTTTACGGGATCGATGGGATTTGTGGGCAAGGAGATTGGTGCTGAAATCCCCCATGACTATATGATGTGCATACTCAGAGCCTGAAGATTCTAGGACCGATTCGAATTCGCTGAAGTAATCAAGTGAAGGGGGACAATACTCGTACACAACGCCAAGAACGGTTTTAGCTCCTTTGACACTGACCTCGAGAAAAAGAAGCTCAGCCGAAGTATTATAGGAAGAAGTAGAGAGAACTTTAAAAGGAAGATCAGCACGAAGATATATTGCTACACCACCCCCTCTCCTTCCGACACGGTCATTCCGCAACAGAACGAACCCTGGGAGAGAGTAGGAGGTGGATAAAAGTTCAGGTTTTAGCCAAATTTCAGAAATCAGGACGGCATGGACATTGGTGTTCGAGAAAGTTTTATACAACTCATTGTAGAGAAATATATATAAATACAATAAACACAGATATAAATACTAAATAAACATACTAGTATACTATAAAGAGACCTACACGAAATACTGGTAGGACGTTTGCATCTCTGCACCACCCGCCAGCTAACATCATCATTAAAAATAGTGAATACAAAAAAGAAATAAAATTAAGAAACGTTACATCGACACACAGTTATAAGTCAAAATAGAAGAAAATTTACCATTCCCCCCCGTATCTCCGAAACTACTGAACCTAAAATTTTGAAAAAATATGAAAATAGTTCTATACTTATAGATTACAGGAAAATCTATAAGAAGTCTATGGTCTTAAAATAACATGGTAAATCTCTCGATATTGTGCGTACAAACTTACATTTGCAGTTGGAATGTATGGGAGATTATGTTTACCAACTACAATGTTAAGTTTGTTCTTAGGATAAATTCTTTCCAAGTACGGAACCCTTCATTGTGCGTGGTCTGACACGCACTTGGCCGGTTTTTTTTTTATACTTGCTAGCAGCTCGGTAAAATGTTTTAAAACGATTAGTGGTTTTTCAGTCAACTTCAATCAAACCAATCACCATAGCCACCCATCAGAAGCAAGACCTGTCATTTGAAAAGTACGTTCCGTTCCGTTGTTCATGTACAAAAACATTTAAAAAGTTATTTATGTATGGTTACCAATGGAGGACTTATTAATATGATTGAAAATCCTACTTATTATTCTGTAATATCAATAAAAAAAAAAAAAAAAAAAAAAATTATAGGCAAGAGAAAGGCTCAACAAATGAAATACCTTTTTTCGCCATTTTATGTCAATTACCATTACGAAGATATTTTTTTGATATGTCATCCCCTTTGTTTAAACAAGTGTTTAAACGTTGTTTTATTTATTTTTTGTGGAAAGAGAGTAAACTATTTTCGTTACAAACTCCAGGAGCACGGAGAAACACGTGAGAAACTAACATACAAGGAATTCACACAATATGCCGTCAATATGTCCGCCGCTTTGACAAAGTTGGGGGTGAGACGGGGCGACATTGTTGCAGTGGGATCCGAAAAACGCAATGAATTCGTCCCGACGGTTCTTGCAATCGTTTTCACCGGAGCGACGTACACCCCGTATGATTTAAAGAGTGGGAGAGGTGAGACAAAATATCTTACTTCCACCACATTCTTTAAACGCCTCATATATTTTATGTGGAACTTAAACTTTTGAAAAAATAAAGAGCGTGTACGATTGCCCAGAGATATCGTGAAAGCTTCACAGAATTCAGATTAACGGACACCATTATAGCCTATAATCATAAAATTCGATGAACCGTCTGTTTTCATCAGATTAATGAAGCGTTTATAATAATTTCCATTAATTTTTCAGCGGCATTAAAACACAAGATAAGCTTAACAAAACCAAAATACTTTATATGCTCTAATCTGTTCTGGAGCACCTACAGCGACATACTAAAAAGCTTTGACTGCATAGAGAAGTTTGTAACACTGGACGAGGGCACGGAATCAGTAATTCCCATCAGAACTTTGGTCGCGGATGATATTGACGCCAATAAGTTCGAGCCGGTGCAAGTTCAGGGACAGAGTGACATTGCCTTCATTTTGTATTCCTCCGGCACTACGGGCATGCCAAAAGGCGTACAACTGACACATTTAAATTGCATCCTCAGTTGTCTGCCTGATGAGTGAGTATTAACATGTTAATTAACTTTTCTCGCCTAAAAGTTTTCTCAATCGCTGAACAGTATTATTATTGATTGGTTTTTTATACGAAAATCAGTACTCCGGTTTTATTTTTCAACCATGTTTAATAAAATCCCTTTTCAGTACGAACATTTCTGTATTTATATTCTTGCACACATACAAACTTGGTATATAGTTAGTTATATTTAACAAACTACTCAATTAGAAGACTAGACTTCTTGAAGATAACCTTTAGATTTCGAGGCTTGACTCGACGTTCCAAACATCATGTTTCCATTAGAAAAAATAGTAGTTTTTCGCGGTAACTGTCAAGTGAGATACTTTTAAACATCATGACTACGCTGATACAAAAATCAATTGAGGCAATCACATGCTTTTAATTTTATATTTGGTATTTAACATCACTACAAATCTTATTATTATTTGGAATTTATGACATTCGGCCATCCGACATTGTGTTGCCTCCAGGCAGTTTGACGTCTCCACCCAGACCTCGAGTGCCCCGGTCCGACTGGCCCCGAGTGGTTCGCGGTGGGCGCTGAAGCAGCTGGACCGGGAGCTCTGAGGCCGGCTCAGAGGCCTGGGTGTCATCACCGGACAGGCGTGCTGACATAAACGACGGGGCAGAGTGGTTCCGGGAGGCCATGTCCGAAGTATGTGACGTGGCATTGCCCCGGGTTCAGCCCGGTTGCGCCCTACGCCAGGTATGCTGGTGGTCGCCGGAGCTAACTGCTTTAAGCGAGGTGTGCGTTACTGCGCGACACCGGTACACCAGGCACCGCAGGCTCCGTATCCGCCCTCCAGATACGGAAGCCATTCAAGCGGAGCTGTACGAGGGGTACAGAGCGGCGAAGACCGCCCTCCGAATGGAGATCCTGCGGGTCAGAGACCTGGCCCACGAGGAGTCGCTGGAGACTCTGAATCGTGTGGGACAAACTCCACCCGTGGGCTTCCCCGCTGACCCAGAGTCGACGGCCCCAGCTCGTGGAGGACGTGGTGAGCGCTCTGTTCCCTTCGCGAGGGGAACATACTCCTCCGCCCATGGCTCTGCCTCCTGCGGTGCCTGATGCGGACCACAATCCCGACGACGATACTCCGGAGGTGATCGAGGTTGATTCGACAGTGGCGGTACGAAGGCTGAATGCCAAAAATATTGCCCCAGGACCCGACTTACCTGAGAAAGCCTGGGTTCTGGCCCTGGAGGCTTTAGGGCCTCGACTAAGGGGGCTCCCAAGCGCATGCTTGGAGAGGGGCCAGATTCCACTTCGTTGGAAGACGGGGAAACTGGTCCTCATTAAGAAGCAGGGGCGCCCGGCGCACTCTCCGTCCGCTTACCGGCCCATCGTGCTGCTCGACGAGGTGGGCAAGCTCTTTGAAAGAGTCATTGCAGACCGCCTTGTCGGGCGGCTGGTGCGGGTGGGGCCGGATTTAGCGGAGAGCCAGTTTGGTTTCCGCAGGGGGCGCCCCACGGTAGATGCTATTATACGCGTGCGAGCCCTCACGACGGGGGATGCTGTGGCCCGGGGTGGGGTCGTCTTGGCGGTGTCTCTTGACATCGCCAATGCCTTCAATACTCTGCCCTGGAGTTGCATCAGGGAGGCACTCCAGTATCACCGGACGCCGACCTACCTCGGTTAAGTGGTCGAGGCCTATTTGACGGACAGGGATGTCATATACCCCGGTCACCAGGGAGAGTGGAACTTGCGAGAGATGTCGTGCGGTGTCCCACAAGGATCGGTCCTGAGGCCGCATCTGTGGGACATCGGGTACAACTGGGTGTTGCGCGCCGACCTACCTAGCGGCGTCAGTGTAGTTTGCTATGCTGACGACACGCTAGTCCTGGCGCAGGGTGGATCGCACCAGGCGGCGGCCGAATTAGCGACGCGTTGGGTTGCGACAATCGTCGAGAGGATCCGGCAACTGGGACTCGAAGTGGTCTTGCACAAGTCCGAGGCAATGTGTTTTCATGGTCCTCGGAATGCAACACTGACGAGTTCTGAAGTAACGGTAGGAGGGGTTCACATCGGAGTCGAGTCGACGATGAAGTACCTGGGACTCGTCCTCGACAGCTGGTGGAACTTGTTGGAGCATTTCCGACGTTTGGCTCCCAGACTTGACCGGGCCGGGGCTGCCTTGAAGCGGCTCCTGTCCAATCTAGGGGGTCCAAACGTCTCCTACCGGAGGCTCTATGCGGGGGTCATGCGGTGCATGGCCAGTTCTCTGAGGCGGCGACCTGCCCGCCGGATGAACGCGTCCCAAAGGGTCATAGCCATCAGGCTAGTACGGGGATACCGCATGGTCTCCGGTGAGGCGGCGAGCCTCCTATCCGGATTGCCACACATATGGGAGTGGCGCGAGGAGGCGAAATGCTGGGGCGTAACCCCGCTGCCGCGAGAAATCACGGCACAGCGGACTGAGCTCCGGCGGGATCTCATGACGACATGGAGGGTGCGATTGTCGTAACCCAGCGCTGGGCACGCCACAGTTGTGGCGATAAGTCCCCTCTTTGAGGAGTGGCTAGAGAGGCGCCACGTTGTTCTCACCTTCCGCCTGACACAGGCCCATACCGGACACGGTTGTTTCGGGAGGTTCCTATTCAGGATAAGGCGGGAGGAAATGCCCGGGTGTTACCACTGTGTGGATCGCCCGGAGGAAACGGTGGAGCATACGGTGGAGATCTGCCCGGCTTGGGCAGAGCACCACCGTGTCCTCACGGAAGCGATCGGCGGCGGCGATCTCTCGCGTCCGGCCCTGGTCCAGGCCATGGTCCGGAGCAAGAGTGCATGGGAGGCAGTCACCTCGTTCTGCGAAGCAGTAATGCTCGCGAAGGAGGAGGCGGAACGCGTGAGGGAGCGGCAGTCTGTGCGCCCTCACGCCCTTAGTCGCCGCAGGAGACGCCCTGGGCGGCGGGAATCGATAGCCGATTCCCGGCCAACGTAGGCGCGGGCTTGCGGACGGCGAGCTATGGGCAGCTCGCCGTCCGGTAAGGACCAGGCCCGGGTCGACGGCGCGTTATGTTCCACGCGTGCCTCAAAGAGATGTCAGCACGCACTGACGGGGTCCACCAGCACCGGTGCCTGCCAGGTTTGCGGGTTTGTCCGAAAGGGATACCGCGGCCCTGGCACACAGGCAACTGAAGGAACACGGGTGGGTTTTAATCAGTTAAAGACTGACACGCTCTCCCGCTCCGCCCACAGCGGGAGAAGTTATTTGATAATTTCCCACCAAAAAAAAAAACAGGCACACTTAACAATCATATTTTTTTAAAATAAATCATGACACATGTATTACAAAAATTTTGCTAATGAACACCGAACATGTACAACAGGTAGATACCTACGCAAAATGAAAATAGTTTTTGTTCAGTCATTATAGAGAATGAGTATCAATTTCACATTTTTTGTTTGAATGCATACTAAAACTAAAAATAAAGCCAATTACATTTAGTTATGTCACATATGAAGGTACAGTGGCAAGCCCATCAAGCTACAAGAAACTGTCAAATTTCTCCAAACGATTTTGAACTTTAAAATGTTCACAATTAAGTTCAAAATCAAACAAGATAATTTGTCAGTTTGTGGTAACTCGTGTGCTGGCCACCGTACATACGGATTAGATGTTTTCAGACACAAAATGTCAACTGCTTTTGCTTTTGCCAAAACAATTGTAATTTACTTCCTCTTCTTCTTTTCGTGTGGTAAGTGACTAACCTGGTGTCAGAGTTTTTATGCCGCCAATGGGCCTCTCACTTGGCTACACATGCGGTCGAGAAATATCTCTCAGTTATGCTGGTTTCCTCACGATGTTTTCCATCACTGTTTTTTAAGCAAGTGATAATTATTCAATACGCACATGAATCCGAAAAGTCAGAGGTGCGTGCCTTGCGTTCGAACTCGAGACCTACGACTTGGCAGTCCGACGGTTACATCACTAGGCTATCACTACTTAATAATAATAGTAATATAATTTATGATTTTCTTATTATTATATACCTACATATCGAAAGTAACTAAGATGAATCAGAAGATTTCCGCCATCATTTGATGTTGAGCTCTTGAGTAAATAGTAAAATCCCAAGGAATATATACCTACTCATGACATGACAACTATTTTGATATAACATATCTATTTGCAATAAATGTGTACATACTACATAATTGGGTTCATAATAATCGAACGAGTAAATAACATTTCAGCTTCAGCGACGAGTCCCTGAAAACAGCGTTCGTTTTCGGAGAATGGTATCATAATTACGATACTTACATGACGTACAAATTTCTATGTCTCGGCAGAAAAATTGTGTATGTCAATGAGGCAGAACCTATTTCGTTTCTGAATAGTGTTCAAGATTGTGATGTAAGTAAAAATTGAAATATTTTTATTAGTAAATTAATGGACCAATAGATCTATTCAGGGTGGAAGGGAAACCGGTTACCATGGATTCAGTACATGATTCTGGACAAAAAAATAACGTATTTTTTTTTCGTAATATTTTAACTCTTTGGGGTCCAGAATCATGGACTGAATCTATAGTAACAGGCTTCGCGTCGATGTCCCTGCCACCCTGTATTTATTAATACTATAAAAATATATACACTGGATAAACTTCTTATACTAACTTAACTAGCCTACATAAATATATAGGTAAATTAATTAGGTATCCAACCAGTAAGAGTTTCAGTCGGCTAATCTCAAATTAACTAAATATTACCAATTTAACTAATTGGACCTAATCGTCTCAAATTGGTAACAAACAGTAAACAAGCGTATGGTAATTAATTCTCAGAAGACTAATAGGTACATATATTATTGTTATACTCTGGAATGTAGACAGTACGGTATTATAACTACCCATAATCGTTGTCATACGTATGCAGTTATGCACCTATGTAGGTAGCAATCATCAGTTTACACAGTGTATTTTTACACAACATCCCAGATTACTTCCACACACACAAATGCACTCTTCGTACCGTGCCCCCAAGGGAGTGAACAGAAACTACGGCGCGGTACACGGTACAGTATTAACAAACTCGTTCGCTTCCTCCACATTCATGAATCTTTTCATAAATGTGCGCCGGGACTGAATGCTACGCACCTGACCTTTTGAAGGCCAGCGTTATAAATAATGACCTGAAATGACAAACCGCTCCCGAAACAAGAACCGTGTTTTTTCATAAAATGTTTTTATTGTGAGCGGATTTTTTTTTTTTTTATGTGAACCTTATTTTATTTGGATTAGATTTGATAGTGTTCACGACGATGATGTAACGGCGGAATATCATATTATTTTTCTTTCGATTTATTAATACTCAAGTAGGTAGTTAGCTTTATTTAAATGTTCTGAGGAACAGAACCATAAGAAAAATATCTTGTGCACTCCTAACGTAAAGTGCGCAGCGTATGATATGGATCAACACGGCATTCTACGCGGTTTCTACGTTGCACCAATTCCAACGCTAGAAAAAATAAACCGTAAACATCTCTCTTAAAACTTATGAAACAAGTTTAAAGAATGTACACAAATTGTGGTGAACAAAAAACTTCCAAACAGTTTTACTCCGCATCTCAAAACACGCTGCTTCAAAAAATGTGCACAATCATGTTCTAGACTAATTAGAGATCTCTAAATATACCTTCCCTTTTTGGCGTAAGTAAAATATTGAAATATGCGATATTTAGGTTGGTGCCCAACGGAGGTAGATAAACCTCATACTTTCCCATCCCCTATATTATGCTGTGTATGTTATAGTATCTGTTTATTACAGATATGGTTAATATATCACTCTACTTACGTTTTTCTTTCCATTTATCATACTTTTTATTAGTTTTTCATCATTTTAGATAATTTTATTCTTGAAAAGACATTTACGTCAAAAGTGTCAAACTGAAGTCTACTTATTGCATAGATTTTCTTACCAGCCTATTCAATGCAGGTTGCATTAGTTTTGTATTTTCTAAAAATCATTTACTTATATAATTTTGGATATTCTAAATCTCTTTTATACTTAAAAACGTTGTCTACTAAATAACTAAATTCTAAATTATTATAATTATAATTAAGTTTCATAAACGCACTCTCAGAATTTGTTCAGGAAGTTTTATACATCTTGGGCGCCTACACCTGGCTGGTTAGATAACTGGCAGGATCAAGGACAGCAAAAACTTGAAATCGGAAATGGATTTTTCGAAGAGAACAGAATATTCAAGAACGTCCAGCTTTTCCTATAAAAGGAGCTTGAGAAGCAATTTGATCAGTTTACGTTTACGTCTGGGTTCTGAGTGAACCATCTCGACTGCATAAGGTCTACTGCCTGATTCCTTGACGCCGACGCTCTGACGCGTCCCTACATTTCTTCTCTGAGTACACTTTTCGACACTGCGGAGACTGCGCTAACATCCTTTCTTCGGAGCTGCCTTGGCTACTGTTCCTCGGAGCTGCCCTGTTCACTAGATTGCGGAGCTTTCCTGACGCGGAGCTGGGAGTGACCTTTCAAGTAATATAAATCTACCTCCTTCTATGCCTTGAGAGTGCGTGTTAGGTAGGTTTTTATAATTTTAATTCTAGATATTGTATTTTTTACCTTTTTAACCGACTTTCCAAAAATGAGGAGGTTCTCAATTCGGTTCATCATCAGCCTATAGCAGTCCACTGCTGGACATAGGCCTCTCCAATTGCACGCCATTCAGCTCGATTCTCGGCAACTCTCATCCAGCTGCTACCAGCCACCCTGCGAAGATCGTCGCTCCACCTAGCCTGAGGGCGTCCTACCTTACGTTTGCCGATTCGCGGTCTCCACTCAAGAACACGTCTACCCCAACGGTCATCGGTTCTACGGCTAATATGGCCGGCCCATTGCCACTTCAGCTTACTTATTCTGTGAGCTATGTCGACAACTTTGATTCTCTGCCGAATCACCTCGTTCCGGATTCGATCTCTCAGAGAAACTCCAAGCTTAGCCCGTTCCATAGCTCGCTGAGCGACCTTGAATTTATGGACCAGCCGTACTGTGAGTGTCCACGTTTCGGCTCCCGTAAGTCATAACAGGCAGGACGCACTGATTGAAGACCTTGGTCTTTAGGCTCTGTGGAATACGCGACGAGAAGACTCGACGAAGTTTCCCAAACGCTGCCCAGCCCAGCTGAATTCTTCTGTTAGCCTCCCTCTCAAAGTTGTTCTTACCAAACTGCAGAGTTTGCCCGAGGTAAACATATTCCCGAACAACCTCAAGAGCACCGCCATTGACTGCAATCGATCCCAGAGTGACGTGTTCATTGAACATAACTTGGGTTTTGTCCAAAATTATCCGGAGACCAATGCGTACAGAAGAATCAACTAGGCCATCCATCTGCTGCATCTGCTGCAAGTCATGTAGCGATTCAGCCAGTATGACAATGTCATCTGCAAATCTCGAGTGTGAGATGTACTCGCCGTTGACGTTGATGCCACATCCTTCCCAGTTCAGCATCTTAAACACATCCTCCAATGCGTTAGAGAACAATTTCTGGGAAATTACGTCCCATTGTCTCACTCCTCAACGTAGGGGGATATGTTCAGTTCGCTAATCCTGGGTTTGGACGGTCATTGTCGCGTTATCATAAAGACATCTCAGCACTTGGATGTATCGCCAGTCGACTTGGCATCGCTGCAGAGACTCCAAAACAGACCAGGTCTCGATA
The DNA here is from genome assembly GCA_947523025.1 of Dryobota labecula. Taxonomy (NCBI): domain Eukaryota; kingdom Metazoa; phylum Arthropoda; class Insecta; order Lepidoptera; family Noctuidae; genus Dryobota; species Dryobota labecula. Next base: position 14,829,307 of record OX383293.1, on the reverse strand, counting down.
GAGTCAAAAGCTTTTTCATAGTCCACAAATGCAAGACATAGGGGCCGATTATACTCTTCGGACTTCTGTACAATTTGCCGCACTGTGTGGATGTGGTTATGGTGCTGTATCCTCCTCGAAACCCGGCCTGCTCCGGTGGCTGAAACTCGTCAAGTCTTCGCGCTAGACGATTCGTAACGACTCTTGAAAACAACTTTTATATGAGTGGCTAAGGAGCGAAGTGGGTCTGTAATTCTTTAAAAGGGGTTCGGTTCAATTCGGTTGTATTTTTTTATTTTTTTCACGGGTGGCGATAAGATAACTCGATTAAGATTTTTAAGCGACTATGAAGCAAGTTTAAATAATTTATTTTTTATTTTTTTATTCTACTATGAGTTTGCTCTTGACTTTAGTCTAGGTCTGGATGACAGAGACAAAGTCTACGATGGAGTGAGCTTACCCAGAAGAAGCCTGATCACTCTCACTTTGAATAGATTAGGGTTGTATGCGTTCGGAAACACAGACGCAGGTAGGAAATAATTCTGATGAAAATGGTACCATCGAACTGATCTGAAGATGAAGCTGGAAGGTATGCACCGGAACTCCGCAATAAAACAATGTATCCTAGCCGTGTTTGGGCTTATTGGAATTGTCATGAAATGCACTCAGGCTATAAATGGTTATTAACCGATTTTTATTAACTTTGCTTGGGTAGTTTTTTAGTTGTTTAGTTTGTATTAAAGGCTCGTACAGACTCGCGCGATATCGCGGGCGTGACAGGCACCGGCAAAGAAATTGTGCTACTAGTGTCGCGTCGCGCCCGCGATATCGCACTAGTCTGTACGAGCCTTTAATCTAATTCGTATAGGTTTCTTGTGTCACTCTTGTTTGTGCGGTATAGCAAGTAGTGGTAACCGAATTGTTGTGGGATAGGTATCATAACTAAAAAGTGAAAAATAACTTTAATTTCGGAAGTCGGTGGCAAAAAACGAAAATACAGAACCAAGGACACCGACTTCCGAAATTAAAGTTATTTTTCACTTTTTAGTGTATTTTTTTTTTTTTTTTTTGAAAGTCGGTTGTGTTTTTGGTTAAAAGTTTTTCATTAAATTGTTCAGTCTACTTTTTTACCTTTTTATTTGTTAGGAATAAGTTGACTTGACAATGTGAACATCCGAAATTTAAACTTTGTTCTTTTTATATTATTATGCAGGTTCATCTCGATCATCGCCTCTTCATAACAAAACGATACAAAAGGTCAAAAGTAGGCGAGTATCGATTCAATTTATTGTTTCATTTTGTTTATGGATTTTCCGTTACGGTTTTTTAGCATACCTTTTGTGGGAATGTAGGTACCTACTCTTTCAAATGTATATGTGATTGAGTTTCGTTTGATTTTATCTACTTCCATATGCTTTTAATTTTAGAGCATTAAAAAGTTATTATGTCTTTCTTGTTTACTGCTTAATTAGAGTTATATATGTACTTGTATACTTGTAGATAAATTAATTATCTATTTTAAAATGTTGGTACAATCAATAATCATTTAGTTAATGTTTTAATTATGGGTTTTTGTTACATTTGTAGGTTTCCCAAACTTGTAATAATACAACGCTATGGAATGACTGAAGCGGGTGAGTTGACCTGCGAGAGATGGGGTACAAAAGGACCCAAGTCTGGCAGTGTGGGCATGGCTTCACCTGGAATTACTTTAAAGGTTGGTGATAAAAATACCGAATTGTTTGAATTATTATTACAATTTTCCATTTGTTACATTGTTTCATTTCCATTTCTCTATAAATGGTTATATCGCAAACAAAATAATATTTGTCCAACTCAACAAATATTTTATTTCGCGGGCGAGTCAACCAATTTATTAACATTATTTATTATTTTTATTAACAAAAAATGCAGGACTGTACATTGTAATGTGTAACATTGTCTGAAATAAAGATTGATTTGATTTTGATTAGATTTTTGAAAACTGGACGTAGTTCCTTCAAAACGAAAGTGGTAGCCAGCGAAAATCATTTTTTTTACATTTTTTTCCAATTTGAAGGTCAGTATCAGGTTGTATTTTGATCAAAATATGATTGGCGACCGTAACAACTATGTATTTACGGAATTATAACCATTAAAATCATCAATACAACTTTCTATGTTCAGATTACTGATGAGTATTCAAGAAATCGTAACATTTTAGTTCAATTCTTACTTAGGGAGAGGTGTATCGGGTTTAAATACACATTTGTTACGATCGCGAATCGTATTTTGATCAACCTACAACCTTCAGCAACCTGAAGGTTGTAGGTTGATCAAAATATGCTGAGCAGCAAAATATGCTGATCAAAGTTTGTTGAGCAATGTATGCTCATCTGCAAATTGAAAAAGCGTAAGGAAATTTGAATTTCACGGGCTATCTCAGCGCATCCCCCTTAAGTATGCATTCAAATAATTTACACAGGTCGTGGACCCGGAAACCCATAAAACTGTGGGTCCGAACCAATGCGGCGAAATATGTTTGAGAGGTCCAGTCTTCATGAAAGGTTACATTGGCATGCCGCCTTCCAATTACTTGGATGACGACGGCTTCTTCAAAACCGGAGATCTGGGTTATTATGATGAAGACAAGTACTTTTATATCGTCGAGAGGCTCAAGGACATCATCGTGTATGATGGATATAAAGTAAGTACGATTACGTGATATTTTTTGTAAATATTAAAGAAATAAATCTAAAATTGCCCGTAGAACAGTTTCAGTGCTAGCAAAGGCAGCTTCGTTTACATTCATACATCTGGTCATACACGCACGCCAGTTGGCGAGTACTATGCACCTGACCTTTCTAAAGAACATCACCAATTAGGTCCCTATATGTTCACCTAGCGCGCCCTTCCCGACTTCCACTCACATCTGTCTTGTAAATACCTTTTGTTAGTCGCCTTTCATTCATCCTCTCAATATGACCAAACCATCTTAGCATACTTTTTTAAACTGTCATTACATCTTCTTTTAAACCACACTGTTGCCTTATCACATCATTTTTCAGCCTATCATTCATAGTCGCGCCACACATGCTTCGCAAGGAACGCATTTCCACAGCATAAAAAATATATAAACTATAACTAACTTAATTTATACTCCGAATGTATAAATGAACAGAAATAATATTATACTCTCCGACGCCTTACTTACCTTTGAAAATGTTCCTAAATTACAGAAAGGGAAGCGTAACTAAATCATTCCGAGAAAACGTAGACATCATAAGCCGGACTCGGCAAAAAAGACATGTAACGTGTCTTATTCAAGCAATATGAGGAGGTTTTTGTAGATAATATTAGATGGAACTAACACTGTCCACGAAATACGATCCACACCTTTTCATCTTGAGAAATCCTTTCTTCGTGGGACTTATGAATAAGCCTCGTATTATCTACGCATTTCTAGATCCACGGCTTATTACGAATCTAAGAATTACTATGTTCTTTTATGCTAGTTTCTTTTATTGCGTCTCTTTTTTGTTAGGTACGTCATTTTACTAAAGCACTGTTAGGTATGTCCTTTTACATCTCACATATTATTTGTTTTGCCCTTTTTTTTTTGCAAAACGGTTAGTTTTATTGTTTTATAGTCACCAAAATAATCAGAGTAGTGTCAAAATAATCATCTTTATTACCAAGCTCATTTCATGTTTACCCCAAATTAACCACTGGACTCAGATAATCAGAAACTGATGTCACATGAATGCCCCTTGACTCTAGACAGCAGTCTTATCCTTTCTATAACCCTGGATTCCCTTATAGGTGGCTCCACTGGAACTGGAAACTATTCTTCAACTTCACCCAGGAGTCAGGGAAGCCGGTGTGGTGGGTAAACCAGTGCGTGTTTATGGGGAAGAACCAACTGCCTTCGTCGTCAAGCAACCAGGCGTTGATGTTACTGAAAAGGACCTGGTTGATTATGTTGCTACAGAGGTATGGTTATGAAAACAATTAAAAAAAAAATGGAAATTTGAATATGTTTATATGTTGATTTTGGAAGTAAATGCTGCACATAAATCTTCTGTAAGTAAACAATTTATTTTAGTGAGCAATTTTGTTGGCGAGTTTTCAGGAACCGTTTTGATAAAAATATATATTGCAAAGGCTTTATTTTTTCATACCATAATGTTAGTCTACCTCTGTTTTTTTAACGTATCGCATTGATTTGGTGTTTTTTTTAATAAGTACTAGGTAGGTAATTACATTCAGTGTAAACTGTGCACAATTTTTCCGCCCGTAACAGCTAGGAATCGGTCTAGTCGGAACAAACTGATGGACAGACAAAAAAAAAATGTTTTTTTTTTTGTTTTAAGTTCCTACGCATTCCTATTGTCATATACATTTTGTAAAAAACCGTTATTTTGACATTACAAACAGACACTTAAATGGTATTTATTTGTATTATATGTTTATTTTGATGCTGTTCAGAATGTAATAAAGTAATAATTATGTAATTTATGAGAGTATCGTAACTAATATTCAATACTCAGAACTCGTTAGTTCTGAGTATTATTATTACAAGCTTTTGCGCGTGGATGTCGGTTATCGTGTAAAAAAAGTATCCTATGTCCTTCTCAATATCCCAGGCTATATCTCTGCCAAATTTTATGACTATCGGTTCAGTGGTTTAGGCGTGAAAACATAACAGACAGACAGTTACTTTCACATTTATAATATTAGTATATATTATTACGATATATTTACAGGATATGCCTTTATATTCCCCGAAACTTGGCTTTTGTACCGCCGGTGTAAAAGTATCCCAAGTCTAAGATAAGGTTATGAGATAGTAATATTATCAACTGTTACGACAACTAAAGCCTTTGTTAACAATAATAAGAAAATGTAAAATAGAATTTGGCTAAGGATCTGATAGTCTGGTAATCCGTTGAACAGCGGCAGAAGCAAGAAATTTAAACCTTCTTGTTTCAACATTTTGTCGAATACCTATTCTACCGTGTTGCATAACGAAACTGATTGAACCTACTCGTTCGCCCAACATTATGCGTGAAAGCGTTTTACCTATATTACTTTACCTATATCTGATCTATTATTTAAAATTCACAAACGTGTACAAACATAAAAGTGGCTCATTACAAGTTAGTCCGGTGGAGGTACTCCGATGAGCCACAGTGCAACTGTGGAGCCATATCGCAAACGATGCCTCACTTCTTGACGTGCTCTCTGTGCAAAAACACCTGCACTATGAAAGACCTTTGCGAGGTTAACGATAACGCTGACGAAGTATCCGAATTCTGGTTGAAACTTATAACAGATAAATGAAGAAGAAAATTACCCATAACTAAAATAACTGTGCCCTTAACTACGAGTAACTACTCGTAGAATCAACATTAGTACGAATTAACTAATTGAAAATTATCATTGACTCAATAAAGTTGTTTAATTTTTCAGGTGGCACCGTTTATGCAATTAAGAGGAGGTGTAAAGTTCATTGAAGAAATGCCGCGGAATCCCAGGGGCAAGATTATACGCCAACGGTTGAGGGAAATGCTGAAATAAATTGCTAACCTTATAACACACGTGTGTACCGATCTAAATAAAGACAATTAACTAAAGTGCCCGTTTGAATACACAAAGTACCTAAAGCTTTTCCAGCCAGCTCAATATCACAAATAAATATTGTGTACGTCGACCTATTTGCATTTCCAAGTTCTCATACAATTCTGATTCTAGACAAATATTACGTCGAATATGTAAAAGCAAAGACTATTTGCTAACCTAAACATAAGAGAACTAAGATTTGCCTTACGTATGTATTTTCATGTTTAGAAAGGATTGTTCGAGAGACAAAACTTGTTGTAATATCTCCATCTTACATTGTTCAGAAGTTATCAACACAGTAGGATCATTAATTAAATTTAACTACCCCGAGTGCTGACAAAGCGCAGGCTAGCACCGCTGCTAAAGGAACTAAGGAAGTACTCTCGTATTGTATTTGACCTTTTTCTTTTATTCGAGATGTTTGCGTCAGCCTCGTGAGTCATTATTATATCATCAAGCTACTATTGAGAGTGGCAACAAAAAACACCGCGCAAACGGAGCTCGCCTAAAAGCTTTGTACTACGTTATATAATTGTACTTCGTATTCCTGTCTTATCTTCAGAGACGTCTTTATTAATTCAGTATGATTTGGATTATCATAATTTCTTACCTTTTGCCTAAAATTACTTTGTAAGAGGACAAACACTTGGCATAAACAGCTTTTGTTAATTTGAATTTCCAAATTAATCTTTACATTTATTGGGTGGTATTGAGAATAGCTAATAGAGCCATTACTTAACTTCTATGACATTGTTTTATGTAAAAGACATGAAATTAACATAAAATAACCTGCATATCCAAAGTGTTGCATGATTTTTGGCGATTTCCTGTAGTTCCTTTGACTTGGTGCGAAGAATAGTTGCGAGTCTAGTAAGACGGGACTACGGATTATGTCGATAGGATGATAAATCCTGAACGCTAATACTAACTTTATTAAGTTTGTATGCATGAGGTGCATGGAATTTAATTTCACGAGTGGCGATAATTCAACCTCGGTGAGTGACTAATATTTTTGTCTCGAGATAAACTGTTCTATAGCCCTCTCCATTATTGCCCACAAGGGCAATAATAATAATAATAATACCATCGCCGTATTTCTACGTTGACGTCGTGGTAAGGCTTGCGCGCTGCGAACTCTAGGTCTGTGCCGGTAGAGTTTACTTTGCCGGAAGGGTCTAGGGTGAGGAGCCAGACCAAGAGAGATACAGAAACCCGCAGGGCAGCATGTGGTGAGCTGATGGGCAGTAGCGACCCCACGGACCCTATCTCCCGGGAGAAGTCATGTCCCTCATATCTGGGTTACCTTTATTGGCCGGCTGGAGTGAACACTGACGGGGAACTGAGCTCCCACTTCATTCTTGACTTTATTGGCCGGCTTGAGTGGTGATTCGCAAGAGCAAACGTGCTCGGAGGTAGGAAGTATTCCAGTAAGTGCTGGTAGGGATCTTGACCATCTTCCGGGCTCTGAGATTGTTCTGATTGTTATGGAATACCTCTCCAGTCCTCAAGCACCTCAGGGTTTGTTGCCCCCTTGTTGCTACAGCACTAAGTGCTAGCGACCGTTTCCGGGGGCCCATTATTGAGTGTGCAAGTCACCCCTTGCCATTTTATCCGTGTATAATAAAAGATTGATCAGGCAGGGGCCATAGACCTTCCATATAGTTTTAGGTAACCATTCCATTTTAACCACCCAAACCCATAGTCCAATATCTTTGTTTCCATATCCTGCAATAGTCTTAATCCAACCAGGGGTTGCCCTTGGGTGCACTTGCATAGTGCGTACAGGGATAATCGTCAGTTGGTGGCTCATTTAATTAAAAAGAGTCTAACGGGCCTCTGCGAGTTGGCTTCGGCCCGTCGTACGCCTTCCAAAGGTCCGGGATCCCAGAGTACCGAGATATGTAAACATATAAAAATAAAATAATAATAACCCCACCGTCGTATCTCTACGTTGACGTCGTGGTGGGGCTTGCGCGCTCCGAACTCTAGGTCTGTGCTGGTAGAGTTTACTTTACCGGAACATGTCTAGGGTGAGGAGTCAGACCAAGAGAGATACAGAAACCCGCAGGGCAGCATGTGGCGAGCTGTTGGGCAGTTGCGACCCCACGGACCCTATCTCTCGGGAGAAGTTATGTTCCTCATCTCTGGCTTGCCTTTATTGGCCGGCTGGAGTGAACACTGACGAGGAACTGAGCTCCCACCTCATTCTTGCCTTTATTGGCCGGCTTGAGTTGAGATTCGCATGAGCAAACGTGCTCGGAGGAAGGCAGTATTCCAGTAATTGCTTGTAGGGATCTTGACCATCTTCCGGGCTCTGGGATTGTTCTGAGAGCTGTGAAATACCTCTCCACTCCTCTAGCACCTCAGGATATGTTGCCCCCTTGTCGCTACGTCACTATGTACTAGCGACCGTTTTCGGGGGCCCATTATTGAGTGTGCAAGTTACCCCCTGCCATTTTATCCGTGTATTACAAATTGATCAGGCAGGGGCCATAGTCCTTCTATAGTTTTAGGTAACCATTCCATTTTAACCACCCAAACTCATAGTCCAATATCTTAGTTTCCATATCCTGCAATAGTCCTACACCAACCAGGGGTTGCCCTTGGGTGCACTTGCATAGTGCGTACAGGGATAATTGTCGGTTGGTGCCCATTTAATTAAAAAGCATCTAACGGGCCTCTGCGAGTTGGCTTCGGCCCCTCGTACGCGGTCCGGGACCCCAGGGTCCCGAGATATTTAAACATGTAAAAATAAAATAATAATAATAATGATTGCTTTATTCTCAGGCAACTAAGGCCCATTGGCAAAATACACAAAATAATCTTAAAAATAATAAACTAATACGTAATAAAAACATTTCTATAAAATCAAGTTACACGTTGGGTTGGCGGTGGCAATGGAGAGGGCTGTGCTTGGAGTTTCCCTGCGTGGTCGAATTAGAAATGAAGAGAGCCGCAGGAGAACCAAGGTAACCGACATAGCCCGAAGAATTGCTACACTTAAGTTGCAGTGGGCAGGGCACATTGCTCGCAGAACAGATGGCCGACGGGCCGAAAGGTTCTGGAGTGGCGACCGCGTACTGGAAGACGTAGCGTTGGAAGGCGTCCCACAAGGTGGACCGATGACCTTGTGAAGGCCGCAGGAATCCGCTAGATGCGGGAAGCACAGAACCGGTCGAAGTGGTGGTGCTTGGGGAAGACCTATCTCCAATAGTGGACGTCTTTCGACTGAAATGATGATGTAACTGTTCTGTTATTTTTCCTGCCCATACGACATAAAGTAGGTAAGTAAATATGAGTTCCTGCAAAGACAAATACCGACCAAAAGAGGTTAGTTAAGGCTATTTAAAAAAAGCGGCCAAGTGCGAGTCGGACTCGCCTATGAAGGGTTCCGTAGCAGTAAGCGCGGTTTACGATTTATGACGTATTAAAAAAAACTACTTTCAGATATCGTTTAAACTAATTTTCGGTGGAAGTTTACATGGTAATGTACATCATATATTTTTTTTTACTTTTATCATTCTCTTATTTTAGAAGTTACATGGGGGGGACACACATTTTACCACTGTGGAAGTGTCTTTCGCGCAAACTATTCAGTTTAGAAAAAAAATATATTAGAACAATATCATTTTTGAAGACCTATCCATAGATACCCCACAAGTACGGGTTTGATGAAAACAAAAAAAATTGTTTCAGTTCTAAGTATGGGGAATCCCCAAAATTTATTGTATTTTTTTTTTTTTTTTTCAAATTTTGTGTGAAAATCTTAATGCGGTTCACAGAATACATCTACTTACCAAGTTTCCACAGTATAGTTCTTATAGTTTCGTAAAAAAGTGGCTGTGACATACGGACGGACAGACAGACATGACGAATCCATAAGGGTTCCGTATTCTGCCATTTGGCTACGGAACCCTTAAAACCAGCATACCTACTTAATTACTTCTATAAGGTTTATTTTATCTTAACGAATGTCAAATACTTTTTAGAAAATAATCATTGAATAATACTCGAAACTGAAGCTCGTTTGGATTATGATACAAGCTTGTGGATCAGGGATTGGGATTAGTACTCAAACCATGTTGTTTGAAGATTTCGTCTAACTCCATGGGTAATACCGTGAATATGTTTGTGTTTCCCAGTGTAAGATAGACAGTGAGCACACCAGTGCGTGGGGGGGTGAGGGTGAGTGTGAGTGAGTGTGTGACAGTGTGGTGGTGGTGTGGTGGTGTGTGAAGATAGAGTGTGTGGTTTGTATGTTTAGACTAACTGCAACCCACGGCTTCACCCACGTGACTGCTTCTAAAATATAAGTAGCCTAAGTTACTTCTTCTAACATCAGGTATCTGCCAGTGAAAGACCGATTTTGATGGGAATTTTATTTTAGAAAAAGCCATGCGGTCAATACCGCGGTCAGCAGCTAATTTGAAATAAATGCTTCAAGTTTCAGTTTGAATACTTTTTATCCCGGAAATACGTATCCGTGGGATAATTTCTGACCACCACGCGGGCGAAACCGCGGGTATATACGCGGGCTAGTATTATAAATGCGAAAGTAACTCTGTCTGTCTTACCTTTCACGCCTTAATGGCTGAACCGATTCGGATGAAGCTTGGCACACGGATAGCACTTTTAACACATGATCTGGGTTAGCATATAGGATCTTTTCCGACCTCAAAGACAAGAACTAGTAACATAAAGTTTAATACAAACCAAAACAACAAGTTTATTTAACACATGGACTGCCACCGCGGTCACCGGTGACCGCTAACAATAGCTTTTCTATTGTGCAGACACAATTAAAAATTAAGACAAATTAAGGCTTTGACTGCCAGACAACAGATTTTCTGGCAGTCGAAGCCTTAATAAAGCAGGCACTTAAGGCGAAAGCGCCAGGGTAACAGGGTATACTGAAAAAAATGCACTCCAATCAAGTGACTTTTTAGATTGATTGACGATATCTTGTTTAGATTAATCAAAATCTTACTTAAGTTGATCATCACGAAATGATTGCAGCAACACTAGTTCAAATGATTGAACGCTCTGTTTCTCGATTACCCTTAACATGACATTATTGTAGAAGAGTTAAAAAGAGGCAAGTTAATAAAATGTTAACTGTAACAAAGTAAGTTAGTTATGTCAATCAAGCATTTTGATTACTTCAATAAAGATCATTGAAACTTTAATCTAATAATCTTGGTTGGAGCAACTATGTTTTACCTTGATTGCTGCAAATAGGTTTTGTGATAACTCCAAGCAAGATCCCGTTTCAAATCTCAATCAAATAAAAGTAGTAGCTGTGATCTTAGCATCTGAGCCTGTCAAGCACAATGTGCTTGACAGGCTCAGATGCTAACATGTTACTTAGTCAATCTAAACAAAATCTTGATTGTGGCTGCCACTTTTTTTATTTTTTTCAGTGTAATTTGCAGTTCAGTATCAGGTTATATGTCGATCTAAATATGATCTGCGGCCGTATTAAATATTTATTTAAAGAATTATCATCATAAAAATCATCAATCCAACTCTCTTAGTTCATTATAACCCTATTGAACGACTACCATTTCATGAAATCATAACATTTGAGGACAATTCTTACTTAAGTAGTCGCATTGCTGATTCTAATGATTATAATTCTGTAAAGACGTACTTGTTACGGTCACGAATCATATTTGAATCGACACATAACCTGACACTTACCAGCAAATTGCAAAAAAAGTAGGAACATTTGAATTACGCGGGCTACCTTAGTGCTTCCCCCTTAATAATACAGTATAGTAAACAGGCGCACAAGGAAAACACCGTTCAATAATCCACTATCGAGTAAATTATTATAAATGGAGTCATTTAATGACTAATTCATAAGTGCATTAACATAACAATCATATGTAAACATTCTAAGGTCCGTTGTAACCGCATCGTTACTATTATTTCTCGGAAATGGTTAGCGTTAAGTATTTAACCATTGGGTTTTTAGTTAGCCGTCAGTACAGTCAAGCTTGTAGAACGGTTATTAGTGCAGCACGTTAAGTTAGTACTTAATTTATCTTTTAGGGGATTTATTGTGTTGACAAAACTACTTACGAAGGGCAGTGAGCGAGAAACATCTTTAGTAGATTGATAGATTGCAGTTTCTGTTGAGTTCAGTTCGGTGTAGTGGACACACACTCTTACCATCCATATCAGCATATTATTAATGTCAATATTAATTAATAATAAAAAATAATTTCTATGTTTTTGTATAAATAACAGATACTATTTATTCACAATTCAATTACATTCATACGAGTGTTAACTGTGATTTCAGTTGCAATTTGTTTTTTTTTTTTTTTTTGTAAAAATGTTTAATGATGATAACTATGTGTTTGGTGATCAAAATGTGCAAGTACCTGCACATTTGAATTTTGGGAAGTTTATTCTGGATCGTCTTAAGCTTAGAAAAGATGAAGTGGCGTTGGTAAGTGACAATTTCTTCATAACTCATAAGGCTAAATAACTACATGCGATATTTTTTTTCCTTTAAGAAGATAGCTATCTGCTTAAAGCAAAATAAATATCGGAGTAACAGATGAAGCGGACTGTCCCACTAATAGGTACTACTAACTCCACGTCAAAGCGCGTATTTTGCGTACGGTACGGATCCACCCCAGCTCCTAAAGGAAGTCAAGCAACACGGTACCCGTGTATCCGAATTAATTTGCTATTGTATAGAATCCTACTATGTAAAACCTACTATTGTATGGAATAAATATTTTTTTACTGAACAGATAGCTGTGCTGCTGGAAAGAAGTGGCGTAAATTACATAAGATAGTCCCCCAAATCCCAAGTCCGCCTGCCTTTCACCAGAAAGGCAGGCGATTTGGGGGACTAGCTTATGTAATTTTGACGTTCAAAAAGTTCTGACTCTCAGCCTAATTTGAATAAATGATTTTTGATTTTGAATATAAAAACATGCGGTGCAGTCTTTGGGGACTGCCAATAGAAGTGAAAACTAAGTAACTAAAGCGTTCGGTGACGATGACGCGAGTTCCATGATTTTTGTTCACCCAAAAAGTACACATAACACAGTATACATATAGCTCATGGAAAGCGTTCGGTGACGATGACGCGAGTTCCATGATTTTTGTTCACCCAAAAAGTGCTCAACGCACCTAAAGAAGTTTTTACTTCAATAACATAACATAACATCACGCCTGTAATCCCCGAAGAGTTAGGCTGAGGTGTATAATAGTACGACCACATTTCGCCAGTAATATTTAAGTCCCATGTAAAAGGGGGCGAGCCCATCCCCATCAACCGGGCACAAATCCAGACTCCGGGTTGCTATTGAGAAATTCCAGATGGAAAAACCCAATACTACTTTGCCCGACCTCGGAATGGAACCCAGGACCTCATGCTCAGCAGTAACGCTTGCCACCAGAAGATTAACGACGAAGTCAATATAATATCTCAGAACAAAACATAACATTATATTAGTTTTAACTTTAAACACTAAACAATTTTCGTTACAAACTACAGGAGCTAGGAGAAACACGTGAGAAACTAACATACAAGGAATTCACACAATATGCCGTCAATATGTCCGCCGCTTTGACAAAGTTGGGGGTGAGGCGGGGCGACATTGTTGCAGTGGGATCTGAAAAACGCAATGAATTCGTCCCGACGGTTCTTGCAATCGTGTTCACCGGAGCGACGTACACCCCCTATGATTTAAAGAGCGGGAGAGGTGAGACAAAATATCTTACTTCCACCACATTCTTTAAACGCCTCATATATTTTATGTGGAACTTAAACTTTTGAAAAAATAAAGAGCTTTTATGATTGCCCAGAGATATCGTGAAAGCTTACGGATACCATTATAGCTAATCATAAAATTCGATGAACTGTCTGTTTTCATTAATAATGCATAAATATACGAATTATCAGATTAATGAAGCGTTTTATAATAATTTCCATTTATTTTTCAGCGGCATTAAAACACAAAATAAGCATAACAAAACCAAAATACTTTATATGCTCTAATCTGTTCTGGAGCACCTACAGCGACATACTGAAAAGCTTTGATTGCATAGAGAAGTTTGTAACACTGGACGAGGGCACGGAATCAGTAATTCCCATCAGAACTTTGGTCGCGGATGATATTGACGCCAATAAGTTCGAGCCGGTGCAAGTTCAGGGACAGAGTGACATCGCCTTCATTTTGTATTCCTCCGGCACTACGGGCATGCCAAAAGGCGTACAACTGACACATTTAAATTGCATCCTCAATAGTCTGCCTGATGAGTGAGTATTAACATGTTAATTAACTTTTCTCGCCCAAAAGTTTTCTCAATCGCTGAACAGTATTAATTATTCATTTGTTTTTGATACAAAAATCAATACTCCGGTTTTATTTTGAAACCATGTGTAATGAAACTCCTTTTCAGTGCGAACATTTCTGTATTTATATTCTTGCACACATACAAACTTGCTATATAGTACTCGTAATATTTAACAAACTATTAGGAGACTTTAGACTTCATGAAGATAACCTTTAGATTCCGAGGCTCGAAGAGAACTAACTTTAGGGACTAGCCGACGTTCCAAACATCATGTTTCCATTTGAAAAAATAGTAGTTTTCCGCGGTAACTGTAAAATGAGATAGATACTTTTAAACTTTATGACTTGGCTGATACAAAAATCAATTGAGGCAATCACATACTTTTAATATAATTTATTCATACTCATATTCATATATTTATTTGCATTCCATAATGTTTAAAAGGTGTTACAAAGGCTTAAAGCTAAGGTACAATTACGGACCCTGTAGTGCCCTACAGGACTAAGGTAGGAAGCAAAATATTAAAATAATTATTAAAATAAAAAATAAAATTAGGAAACAAATTAACAATCAATAATTTTTAAATATGTTATAATTTTTTTTAGTAAATATAAATTTGTTTTGTTGAGATCAGTTATAGATTGTGGTACATAATTTATTCAGGTCAATTAACATATATCACATTATATTTATCTATGTACATATGTATGAATGTATCTATATGACTAACTCTTTATGGTGTGTGCTTGTGTTAAATCGTTTTTTTTTATCATATATGTATTCGTTTATTGTGTAGTATGCTTTTTGAATTAATATTTGCTTGAGCTTATTTATAAATTTTGTAATAAATTTCGTTTCATCTTTTAATGCATCTGGTAGTATATTGAATATTTTTATGGACATTTCGTAGGGGCTATTGGAATGCAATTTAATGTGCGAAGAGTCATTTACTTATTATTATATACATATCGAAAGTAACTAAGATGAATGCGAAGATATCCGCCATCATTAAATGTTGACCTCTTGAAGTAAATAGAAAAATCCTAAAGAATAAATACCTACTCATGACATGACAACTATTTTGATATAACATATCTATTTGCAATACATATTTACATACTACATAATTGGGTTCATAATAATCGAACGAGTATAACATTTCAGCTTCAGCGACGAGTCCCTGAAAACAGCGTTCGTTTTCGGAGAATGGTATCATAATTACGATACTTTCATGACGTATAAATTTCTATGTCTCGGCAGAAAAATTGTGTATGTCAATGAGGCAGAACCTATTTCGTTTCTGAATAGTGTTCAAGATTGTGAAGTAAGTAAAAATTGAAATATTTATATTAGTAAATTAATGGACCAATAGATCTATACAATGGATTCAGTACATGATTCTGGACACTGATTCTGAAAAAAATAACCAACCCTATATGATCATGCTGACTAGAAATCAAAACGTCTATGCCAAGTATTGCCTAAACCTTATATTGACTAGGAAGTACAATGCCTACCTTGCAATATGTCTATCATCATCATCATCATCATCATTTCAGCCGAAAGACGTCCACTGTTGGACATAGGCCTCCTCCAATTGGGAGGGTTTGCCATAATCGCCACGCTTGGCAGGCAGGTTGGCGATTTGTCTATACAGTATTTGAACTAAACCTTATTCTGACTATGAACCAAAATAATGTAACCTTGCAATATGTCTATTATTTTAGGAGAAGAAAGGGAGTACCGTTTCTGGCACTCGCCGGCCGCTGCCGCGGCACGCTCGCTACGCTCGCTCAGCTCGTACGTTGTGTGATCACAGTTCTAACCTAACATAACTTACAGTTCAGAGGGCCTAGTGTGAGTTTATTTTAACCATCTCGACAACTAAGAAGTTATTGCATTTTAGACATTTTGCTTGTTAAATTAAACATTTTGATCTCTAGGCGATTTAAAGCTTAGGCAATTTGCTGTGTAGACATTAATTTTAGGCATTTTGCTTCGTAGACGAACTGAAAGTTAGACACTCTGATCATAATACCAAGTGCAATACCTACGCTGTCAAAATGTATGGGACAGCTATATATTTTTTAAATTACCGACAAAAAATTTCAACGCAGTGGTGTCCAGAATCAAGGACTGAATCCATTGGTAACAGGCTTCGCGTCGATGTACTTGCCACCCTATTTTTATTAATACGATAAAAATATAAACACTGAATAAAATGCTTATACTAACTTAACTAACCCACATACATATTTAGGTAAATTAATAAGATATCCAGCCAGTAAGAGTTTCAGTCGGCTAATCTCAATTTAAATGTCATAGTGGTCTATTCATGTGACCTTTTGATTGTCGTAAGTAGATATCAACAATTTAACTAATTGGACCTAATCGTCTCAATTTGGTAACACACAGTAAACAAGCGTATGGTGATTAATTCTCAGAAGACTAGTAGGTACCTATTATTATTATACGCTGGAATGTGGACAGTACGGTATTATCACTACCCATAATCGTTGTCATACGTATGCAGTTATGCACCTATGTACAATAGCAATCATGAGTTTTCAGTGTATTTTTACACAACATCCCAGATTACTTCCACACACACAAATGCACTCTTCATAACGTGCCCCCAAGGGAGTGAACAGAAACTACGGCGCGGTATACGGTACAATATTTACAAACCCGTTCGCTTCTTCCACATTCATGAATCTTTTCATAAATGTGCGCCGGGACTGAATGCTACGCACCTGACCTTTTGAAGGCCAGCGTTATAAATGATGACCTGAAATGACAAACCGCTCCCAAAACAAGAACAGAGTTTTTCATAAAATGTTTTTATCGTGTGACGATTTTTTATACGAGTATGTGAACCTATTTTATTTATATAAGATTTGATAGTGTTCACGACAATGATGTGACGACGGAATTTCATATTATATTTCATTCGATTTATTAATACTCAAGTAAGTAGTTAGCTTTATTTAAATGTTCCGAGGAACAGAATCATGAGAAAAATATCTTGTGCACTTTTAGCGTAAAGTGCGCAGCGCTTACGCGACGAGTATGATATGGATCTACACGGCATTCTACGCGGTTTCTACGCTGCATCAATTCTAACGCTAGAAAAACTAAACCTTAAACATCTCTCTTAAAACTTATGAAACAAGTTTAAAGAATGTACACAAATTTAAATGTACAAAATAAAATCTCGAACAGTTTTACTCCGCATCTCAAAACATGCTACTTAAAAAAATGTGCACATGTTCTAGACTAATCAGAGATCTTTAAAAATATATCTTTCCTCTTTTTACCGTCAGTAAAATATTGAAATATGTGTTATTTGGTGCCCAACGGAGGTAGGTAGACCTAACACTTTCCCATCCCTTACATTATGCTATGTATGTGAACATCCGAGATTTAACCTTTGTTCTCTTTATATTATTTTGCAGGTTAATATCGCCTTTATAGTACCGTCTTTTGTTTGCTACTTATCAAAGGCGAAGGAAGCAGAAAAATGTAATCTCGATTCACTCAAAATTATATACTCTCGATCATCGCCTCTTCATAACAAAACGATACAAAAGGTCAAAAGTAGGCGAGTATCGATTCATTTTATCGTTTCATTTTGTTTATCGATTTTCCGTTACGGTTTTTAAAGCATACCATTTGTGGGAATGTAGGTACTCTTTCAAATGTATTTGTAATTGAGTTTCGTTTGATTTTATCTACTTCCATATGCTTTTAATTTTAGAGCATTGAAAAGTTATTAAGTCTTACTTGTTTACTGCTTAATTAGAGTTAATTATAGGCTTGTAGATAATAACTTATCTATTTTAAAAAGTTCGTACAATCAATAGTCATTTAGTCAATGTTTTAATTATGGGTTTTTATTACATTTGTAGGTTTCCCAAACTTGTAAATATCCTACAAGGCTATGGAATGACTGAAGCAGGTGAGTTGACCTCCGAGAGCTGGGGCACAAAAGGACCCAAGTCTGGCAGTGTGGGCATGGCTTCACCTGGAATTACTTTAAAGGTTGGTGATAAAACACCAAATTGTTTGGACTATTATTACAATTTTCCAATTGTTACATTGTTTCATTTCCATTCCTCTATAAATGGTTACCTATATCGCAAACAAAATAATATTTGTCCAACTCAACAAATATTTTATTTCGCGGGCGAGTCAACCATTTTTATTAACATTATGTCTTTAGGCAGCTAACTTATAACAAAAAAATGCAGGACTTACATTGTAATGTGTAACATTGTCTGAAATAAAGATTGATTTGATTTTTATTTGATTTTTGAAAACGGGACGTAGTTCCTTCAAAGCGAAAGTGGTAGCCCGCGAAAATTAAATTTTCTTATGTTTTTTTCCAATTTGAAGGTCAGTATCAGGTTGTATGTTGATCTAAATTATGATTTGCGGTCGTATCGAATATTTATTTATAGAATTATAATCATAAAAATCATCAATAACTCTCTAAGTTCATATAATCCTATTAAATGACTATTTCATGAAATCATGACTTATAAGATTATACCAACATAATGTATGGAGTTGTATTACTGATTCTAATGATTATTATTCTGTAACATATTTGTTACAGTCGCGAATTATACTTTAATCAACATACACCCAGACAATGAGCTGCAAATTGGAAAAATCGTAAGAAAAGTTTGAATTTTGCGGGCTACGTTAGCGCTTCGCACATATGTAAAAAATCAAATACTTTACACAGGTCGTGGACCCGGAAACCCATAAAACTGTGGGTCCGAACCAACGCGGCGAAATATGTTTGAGAGGTCCAGTCTTCATGAAAGGTTACATTGGCATGCCGCCTTCCAATTACTTGGATGACGAAGGCTTCTTCAAAACCGGAGATCTGGGTTATTATGATGAAGACAAGTACTTTTATATCGTCGAGAGGCTCAAGGAGATCATCGTGTATGATGGATATAAAGTAAGTACGACTACGTGATATTTTTTGTAAGTATTGAAGAAAAAAAATCTAAAATTTCATGTAGAACAGTTTCAGTGCTAGCAAAGGCATGAATAAGCTCTCAAAAAATATAAAAGCTATCCATATACATATTATAATGAGCTCCATACATACATAAACTCACACCTTCTTCACCTGGGGGTAGGCAGAAACTATATAACTCCACCTGCTACGCTCCTAACACACCTTTTGCTTCGTTAACATTCATACATCTGGTCATACACGCACGCCGGTTGCGAGTACTATGCATCTGACCTTTCTAAAGAAACATCACCAATTAGGTCACTATATGTTCTCCTAGAGCGTCCCCTTCCGGCGTTTCCACTCATATCTGCCTCGTAAATACCTTTTGTTAGTCGCCTTTCATTCATCCTCTCAATATGACCAAACCATCTAAGGATACTCTTTTAAATTTTTGTCACTACATCGTCTTTTAAACCACACCGTTGCCTTATCACATCATTTTTCAGCCTATCATTTATAGTCGCGCCACACATGCTTCGCAAGGAACGCATTTCCACAGCATAAAAAATATATAAACTATAACTAACTTAATTTATACTCTGAATGTATAAATAAACAGAAATAATATTATACTCTCCGACGCCTTACTTACCTTTGAAAATTTTCCTAAATTACAGAAAGGGAAGCGTAACTAAATCATTCCGAGAAAACGTAGACATCACAAGCCGGACTCGGCAAAAAAGACATGTAACGTGTCTTATTCAAGCAATATGAGGAGGTTTTTGTAGATAATATTAGATGGAACTAACACTGTCCACGAAATACGATCCACACCTTTTCATCTTGAGAAATCCTTTCTTCGTGGGACTTATGAATAAGCCTCGTATTATCTATGCATTTCTAGATTCACGGCTTATTACGAATCTAAGAATTACTATGTTCTTTTATGCTAGTTTCTTTTATTGCGTCTCTTTTTGTTAGGTACGTCATTTTACTAAAGCACTGTTAGGTATGTCCTTTTACATCTCACATATTATTTGTTTTGCCCTTGTTTTTTGCAAAACGGTTAATTTTATTGTTTTATAGTCCCCAAAATTATCAGAGTAGTGTCAAAATAATCATCTTTATTACCAAGCTCATTTCATGTTTACCACAAATTAACCACTGGACTCAGATAACCAGAAACTGATGTCACATGAATGCCCCTTGACTCTAGACAGCAGTCTTATCCTTTCTATAACCCTGGATTCCCTTATAGGTGGCTCCACTGGAACTGGAAACCATTCTTCAACTTCACCCAGGAGTCAGGGAAGCCGGTGTGGTGGGTAAACCAGTGCGTGTTTATGGGGAAGAACCAACTGCCTTCGTCGTCAAGCAACCAGGCGTTGATGTTACTGAAAAGGACCTGGTTGATTATGTTGCTACAGAGGTATGGTTTTGAAAACAATTTTTTTTTTTAATGGTAATTTGAATATGTTTATATGTTGATTTTGGAGGTAAATGCTGCACATAAATCTTCTGTAAGTAAACAATTTATTTTAGTGAGCAATTTTGTTGGCGAGTTTTCAGGAACCGTTTTGATAAAAATATATATTGCAAAGGCTTTATTTTTTCATACCATAATGTTAGTCTACCTCAATCCGGGAAAGAGAATTTCCGTTTTTTTAACGTATCGCTTTGATTTGGTGTTTTTTTTTTAATAAGTACTAGGTAGGTAATTACATTCAGTGTAAATTGTGCACAATTTATCCGCTAATTTAATTTATTGTGCTAGGAATCGGTCTAGTCGGAACAAATTGACGCACAGACAAAAAAAAAATGTTTTTTTTTTTTTGTTTTAAGTTCCTACGCATTCCTATTGTCATATGCATTTTGTAAAAAACCGTTATTTTGACATTACAAACAGACACTTAAATGGTATTTATTTGTATTATATGTTTATTTTGATTGATACTCGTAGAAGACTTAGCAACATGTTATAATGCAGTTCAGAATGTAATAACGTAATAATTATGTAATTTATGAGAGTATCGTAACTAATATTCAATACTCAGAACTCGTTAGTTCTGAGTATTATTATTACTAGCTTTTGCGCGTGGATGTCGGTTATCATGTAAAAAAGTATCCTATGTCCTTCTCAATATCCCAGGCTATATCTCTGCCAAATTTTATGACTATCGGTTCAGTGGTTTAGGGGTGAAAACGTAACAGACAGACAGTTACTTTCACATTTATAATATTAGTATGTATTATTACGATATATTTACAGGATATGCCTTTATATTCCCCGAAACTTGGCTTTTGTACCGCCGGTGTAAAAGTATCCCAAGTCTAAGATAAGGTTATGAGATAGTAATATTATCAACTGTTACGATAACTAAAGCCTTTGTTAACAATAATAAGAAAATGTAAAATAGAATTTGGCTTAGGATCTGATAGTCTGGTAATCCGTTGAACAACGGCAGAAGCAAGAAATTTAAACCTTCTTGTTTCAACATTTTGTCGAATACCCATTCTACCGTGTTGCATAACGAAACTGATTGAACCTACTCGTTCCCCCAACATTATGCGTGAAAGCGTTTTACCTAAATTACTTTACCTATATCTGATCTATTATTTAAAATTCAGAAACGTGTAGAAACATAAAAGTGGCTCATTACAACTTAGTCCGGTGGAGGTACTCCGATGAGCCACAGTGCAACTGTGGAGCCATATCGCAAACGATGGCTCACTTCTTGACGTGCTCTCTGTGCAAAAACACCTGCACTATGAAAGACCTTTGCGAGGTCAACGATAACGCTGACGAAGTATCCGAATTCTGGTTGAAACTTATAACAGATAAATGAAGAAGAAAAATTCCCATAACTAAAATAACTGTGCTCGTAACTACGAGTAACTACACGTAGAATCAACATTAGTACGAATTAACTGAATGAAAATTCTCATTGACTCAATAAAGTTGTTTAATTTTTCAGGTGGCACCGTTTATGCAATTAAGAGGAGGTGTAACCTTCATTGAAGAAATGCCGCGGAATCCCAGGGGCAAGATTATACGCCAACGGTTGAGGGAAATGCTGAAATAAATTACACACACGTGTATACCGATCTAAATAAAGACAATTAACTAAAGTGCCCGTTTGAATACACAAAGTACCTAAAGCTTTTCCAGCCAGCTCAATATCACAAATAAATATTGTGTACGTCGACCTATTTGCATTTCCAAGTTCTCATACAATTCTGATTCTAGACAAATATTACATCGAATATGTAAAAGCAAAGACTATTTGCTAACCTAAACATAAGAGAACTAAGATTTGCCGTGCGTATGTATTTTCATGTTTAGAAAGGATTGTTCGAGAGACAAAACTTGTAGTAATATCTCCATCTTACATTGTTCAGAAGTTATCAACACAGTAGGATCATTACTTAAGTTTAACTACCCCGAGTGCTGACAAAGCGCAGGCTAGCACCGCTGCTAAAGGAACTAAGGAAGTACTCTCGTATTGTTTTTGACCTTTTTCTTTTAATCGAGAAGATGTTTGCGTCAGCCTCGTGAGTCATTATTATATCATCAAGCTACTATTGAGAGTGGCAACAAAAAACTCCGCGCAAACGGAGCTCGCCTGAAAGCTTTGTACTACGTAATATAATAAAATTTGACTTCGTATTCCTGTCTTATCTTCAGAGACGTCTTTATTAATTCAGTATGATTTGGATTATCATGATTTCTTACCTTTTGCCTAAAATTACTTTGTAATAGGACAAACACTTGGCATAAACAGCTTTTGTTAATTTGAATTTCCAAATTAATCTTTACATTCATTGGGTGGTATTGAGAATAATTGCTAATGGAGCCATTACTTAACTTCAATGAAATTGTTTTATGTAAAAGACATGGAATTGCTATATTATTTCTTTCTTTATTATTTCGGCTTGGAAAATGTATCTAGATTTAAGTCAGTATGCTAATAAAGAACTTTCTTGCGGCGTCATTTGCATTGACATTTTTTTTAATGAAACTCTTTTACCATTTAAATTGACTGGTTTTACCTCGGAGCAATTTAGCCCTCCCTAGTCTCTTCCCGGGAATGGTCCCTGCGGCCTGTTTCTTAAAAGAAAATCGAGTTAAACAGGCGTGATTGACTTAATTGTGGAAAAGCTTTATTTCCCAAGATTAAAGAATTATTTCAGAGAGGGAAACTAACCAGATTACATTGGGAAAATCCCCGGCCACAGATGATGTCGACGTGCTAAGTTAATTAAACTTGTATCCACTTTCATAACCTCTGGAAAAAAATCATAAGATTTATTCTGAAGTGGCTCCATAAAAATTTCTCAATGAGGAGAACAAAGTAAATAAAGTTACGAAAACAGAGAAATGAATGAATCTACGAAATCAATGTTTCTGTTGGTTTAAAAGGCAATATATTCCACAAATCCAGTGATATTTTTCCGCGCCGCCAAATTTATGCTTGCTGAGCGTAAAATAGACGAGGAACTCTTCATTAATGTTTGCCACTTCGAAAATTGAATCGTTTAATCGCAGCGGGGCGGAGTGAGAGAGAACGCATTGCCTGGGTGAGCGTAATTGCGTCGGAGTACCTTTGATACTGAGTGGAAATAGAGCAATTAAGTCCCTCGAGTTGGAGAGTTTACCTTGATTTTTTATTGCTCTCCCTTTTGTGTACACTTGGTTTAGGAGTTAGTAAACATGTGGATGAACGAACCTAACAAAGCGTAACAAGCCGAAACAATGATAAATATTATACAACATGCCTTTAACGTTAAAGATAACGTTACAAAAGAAAACTCGTTTGTGAATGACATTAAAATTATAAATTTTCTTATTAAAATATGTTATATTAAACGCTCTTTATACATGACAAAGTTGAACGATAAACAAGACAAAGCCGAGCTTGATAATGCAGCCTCCAGGGTACGCAATTTATTGAAAAGAGGCTAAGGAGTACACAAGCGTGTGCTCACTACCAGCTGATACAATCATGTATGTATAATGCACTACGTTACAATACAATTACTTTAAAGTCATATTTAAGACTACAGAAGATGGAGCACACACTTTATACACAAAGTTAGAGTGAAGTTGTTGTAAGAAACTGGAAATGTATGAAACAATCATGTAAGTATGGATTTTTAGAAATCTGGGAACTAAATAAAAACACGTTTGTTTCTAACTTTGTTCCCAAAACTAATTTTAGATTCATCTTTTTAGTAGCACAGTTGGTGAAAATAGATTCAAATTCCACCGAAATTATACGAAATATTGTTTGTGAACCTGACCACACGTTGCATTTATTTGTCAATTCAAAAATTGTCTCGTTTGTGTGCTGGATCTACTAACAAACTTTATAATAAAGCAGTCGTTGATACTGAAAATCGTATTTGCGTAGGTTTAGACTTTAATTTTAACATATATGTGCAGAGTATTCCAGCCATTATTTACATCATTTTGAATGGTTTGAAGAGTGAATGCACTAGGTTTCACATTTTAATTTATTTTGTTTGGCATTTATCCTTTGTTCGCGTAACTCGACCCATTGTATGAGAAGTTAACTGTCATGAATAATGTTAAATTATTCAGATCATAACAATGTTAATTACATAAGGGTATCAGTACCAAATAACTATAATTAAGCTCTTTTATACACCATCCTATTTTATCAGAAATACAATTTGTGTAACATAAAATATCATTGGATTACCCATCGTATATGATTATTATCGTATTTGATTATTTTAGATAGAAAAATGCGATTGCATTTTTCTATCAAAACCATAATTACATGGAGACATTGACAGTCATAATACGAGTATAGAGGCTGGGTTTTTGAGATGGAGCAGTAAGGGCAGGTACATTAACCGTTGTAGCTACAGGAAACCGGTCTTAGGAGACTTTCCTTATTTTTTTGAGAAATTTTGATCTACATTCACAGATATTGAAAAAGAATTACAGTCAGCAAGAAAATGGGCCATTTACACAAAAACTTTTTTTGATGCCAATCGATCCTGTACCTTATAAGGTTTAAAAAATTCTATCGGACTAATTTAGGTTGGAGTACTAGAAAAGTCAGAAACCGCAAAAAAACTTATGCCATACATTTCTTAGGAATAATGAGACTTCCAACTTACTTTTTAACTATGGATAGACTGGCCGCTATAATAGCCATAGTCCTTCCATAGTTTTAAGGCTGCATTCTTGCAAAATTCACTCGCGGTGAGTTATTTCCGCAACTTTGTATTTTTTATTAAAGAAATTAAAAAAATGACATGAATTATTATTATTGCACAGAAATAAACATAATATAAGTAATAGCTAGTAATTTTTTTTTAGTACATCGAGGTGGATTATGTTAGGTTAACCCTTCATATGTCGGAACGTCGATCTACGCGAGACACAATGGGTTTTTAATTGTGTCTCTAATTACGACATACGAGAGGTTAATCAAGCGTTGAATACAGCTCCTTCTGCCCAACAACATTTCGAGGTATGTTTGTGCTCCTACTTTAGGGTAATTGACTTTCACTATGGGACTAAACGTGAAATCTCGGGAAAAAAAAATCTGCTGTTCCCTTCATTTTGACGTGCTATGCTAACATAAATGTAGGGAACAGCTGATAATTTTTTCGCGATTTCAGGTTTAGTCCCATAGTGAAAGTTGTTCATAATGATGAGTATAATGACCCCTTAAGAGAATGCCCATGAATTCAATTTATGTAGGTTATCCCTGTTTCTTATGCAACGAAGTAAGTCTTTGGTGATCCACGGTTTGCTGACCCGTTGCCTTTTGGGTATTTTGGGTATAACCATGACCGTGACCGTAATTATTCCGTGTGGTTCCGGACGTAAAGAATAGCACCACCCCATTTCCTCCCGTGGGTGTCGTAAAAGGCGACTAAGGAATTTACTAGAGAATGGGCAGCAGCGTTCTCTATGCATTTTTAACACCATGCTGCGATCGCCAACCCGCCTGCCAAGCGTGGAGATTATGGCAAACCCCCCAATTGGAAGAGGCCTATGGCCAGCAGTGGACATTTTTCGGCTGAAATGATGATGATTATAATTATGACCGTTTTAGCATCAAATACAAATAAAAGTTCAAATATTTTCTTGCTCCAAATATTTATGCGAACCAGCAAATTATTTCCGCTTTATACTTTTACGAAACATTACATGTGATTGAAACGACCATGTTCCAATTACAGTAATTGCATCCAAACAACAAACTCAGAACTTCACATTAATAGCTACTGAACCTATCCGGTTTAGTGAAGTCATCACAGATAAACATTACATAG
This sequence comes from Dryobota labecula, assembly GCA_947523025.1. NCBI lineage: Eukaryota > Metazoa > Arthropoda > Insecta > Lepidoptera > Noctuidae > Dryobota > Dryobota labecula. The sequence continues at coordinate 14,803,113 of OX383293.1, read as the reverse complement.
TACACAGAGGCAGCCATTCGTGTAACATTTAATTAACTAAGTAGCCTCTAAACGTGGCTGGACGGTCATCATAGCCCGATCTAACCGTTGAATAAGTAAACGTAATAAAATAAATCCACTAAGCCGGCATAACGCCCAGGATTTAACATGGCTTACTAACGCTTTCAAAGCTGTGAAAAGCCCACCCCATACTACGATCACCCTCTGTGAAGTAAAACATCACAACTTCTGACACCGCCCTACTTGTAAAATACAAATTTATTTCTATTGTTTTTCTTTTCAACTGTTACAACTTGGAAGGTTTTTCTTTTGTTTTCGATCTTTTTTCGAAGATATTTTATTGCCTTTTAAATTTTCGATTCCATTTCTAATAACATTTGATTAAACTGCAGTATAATTTGCCGACGATTAATATAAAAATTATGCGCTAACGCAAACTAAGCTACGCGAGATAAAACATTAATAAATTATGATAACGTTATTAAATTATACCGTGTAATGATTTCGAATAGGTCTAATGTTGTTTTTTTTTATATTAAAGCCATCAGTCACATAATTACGGATACTTAAATGTTTCCATCCAGTAATTATATCATAAGTAATTATGACAGTTTGTTTTGATACTGCTGTTAATTATTTTTGTGTCTTTTCCTATCAGTTATATTAAGTTTGTTGACCTAATAATAAAGATAACTAGATATTGGCTACTAAAAATAACTTTATTGTTTATTTGATATCAGCTGTATGTTTTAATTAAAGTAAGCCGATTAACCTTTTTAGGGTTCCGTAGTCCTTAACCCAAGCCCTTATAGTTTCACCATGTCCGTCTGTTGTCTGTCTGGCTGTCATGTCCGCGGCTTAGCTCAGAGACTCTTAGTACTAGAAAGCTGTAATTTGGCATAGGTATACATCTAAATTACAGACAAAGTGGTAAAATAAAATCTTGTTCTCTTTTTTTTTTTTTTTTGGGGTACCTTCCCTGCAATTCCCATTTAAAGCGGGGATGATTTTTTTTCTCGTCTCTCCCATGGTGTGGGGTATCGTTAGATGGGACGTTCAAAAATATTGCGGGTTAGAAAAAACATGTTTCGATTCAGGGATCTGTTTGCGTAATATTAAGCTCGAAAAAGAGCTTATTTTTGTTAGAGTCAAGTCCCAACCCGCTGCCAGCTAATTAGTTGTATTCGGATATGTGAAAAAATTTACAGCAGTAGTAGGTATATATAACGTAATTAAAAGGAAAACTATCACAATTAAGTAGGCTTTACAAGTTACTGAGTAATAGTCGACCAACTTACATTTGCAGTTAGAAAGCATATTCTCCCATACATTCCAACTGCAAATGTAAGTTTGTACGCACAATATTTACTTTAAAAGTTACTTATGAAAATAGATGAAAATTGACCATTTCTCCTATCTATTTTATCTCCGAAACTACTAACCCAAAAATTAAAAAAAAAAAGACTGAAAATAGTTCTTTACTTCTATAAGTAAAGAACAATTTTCTGTAGGTAATTGTTTATTACAGGAAAACCTATAAGAAGTCTATGGCCTTAATAAAACATGGTAAATCTCTCAAAATTGCGCGTAATAACTTACATTTGCAGTTGGAATGTATGGGAGAACATGATTTTCAACTACAATGTTAAGTTTGTTCTTCGGATAAAATCATCCCAACTACGGAACCCTTCATTGTGCGTGGTCCGACACGCACTTGACAGGTATTTTTTTGTTTGTTTGAAAAGTGATACTCATTATATGTACCTATGTATATAAAATGAGTATCACTTAACATTAAAAAAAAACCGGCCGGTGGGGCTTGACTTTATTTCAATACATACGATATGTATTGAATAAAGTCAATTTACTAAACAAATTGATAGGTACTCTAGGTAATGAAGTGTTCCAAATTGCTGTATCGTATTACGTAAAATAACTCATCTCGTTATAATGTTCTTTAGACACGAAATACATCGTGTAATACCTGTTGCTTTTTGTTTTTTGTTCAGGGAACTTTCTAAATTAAAAAGAATATTTAAAGAATGAAGTCATATCTGAATAAAAAGTTTAACTGAGAAATTCAAAAATATTTTATTTTTAAAAAATCTTCCTCTACTGTTACTGGAGTTCCTTCATAACTTTTCATTTGTTTTTGAACTTTTTCGTTGAACATTGCGCTACATAATAATAAGGCTTGAAGGAAAGGGTAAGTAGCGTTTTAAATTGCAGTTGGAAAGATACATCTACGCACGTATTTATACAAATAAATAAAATTGAAGTTTTGTAATGTCAATATAACATATTTTTAACAATAATATGCATATAAAAGTATGTACGGTGAATAGGCTCAATCGGGACTTTATAATAAAAGAGAAGTGGACTGTATATACTCGTATATAGGTGTAATACCACAATTAACTTATAGAACAGTTTATAGAAATGCCCGTAGTGGCGCGCGTCTGTGAGCTGAGTAGTGTGGAGCGCGCGCAGCGGGCGTCGTGTAACGGGTTCGTTACCCCGACCCCGCGCGCCTTCCCCGCGGTCAATCACGCGCATATGTTGTGCGCCGACATACGGTACTTTAAAAAAGAAACATTTTTGACTATCTGTTTATTCCGGCCTGGAACGGCTGGACCGATTTTAACGTGACTTTTACTGGCAGATAGCTGATGATATAAGGAGTCACTTAGACTATATATTTTAGAAAAAGCAAGTCATAAGTCATTTATTCATTTGTTTAACATAGGTATGTATAATAATAATGGTATAAAAGATAATAAAGAGTGCGCTATGTTATGCCAGAGAGCGTACAAATGATTGTAATCAATAATCACAATAAGAACACAGATTAACACAAATATAATCACACAATTCATAATGCGGATTCATTAATAAAAATTATAGCAACAGAAATCAATGTCAATAAAAATAGAAAAAATAATATAAAAATGTCAATAAAGTAGGTATGTACATATCAACACAGACTGAAAACAAATAATAATAAAAATAATAAGACTATGTCAATATACAATGCTAATGTCAATATGCAATACTGATGTCAATAAACAACGCAACGCTGACGAGTCCGCGGGCAACAGTTAGTTATTATTAAACTGGTATTTTAAATCTAAAATACTGCTCACAAGTAGGTAGCTACATATTATTAAGAAGTAACAAAAGCAGAAAGCTTTCATCGATTTTATTAATGGTAATTTCGACATAAAATAAAAAAAGCAAATGCTTAACTAGCTTTCATAAAAATATGTTCACATTTCAGACAAGTAGGTATGAGTATTAGGTACCTAATACCTAATATAATATCCTGTGCCTTAAGATCACGGCGCTGGCTTAACGGATATTAATATTAATGAATGGGGAAAGCGGGATACGTTATACAAAGTTATTATGCATTCGTCTTTGGTTGCACCGCGCATCGGGGCCGCGGGAGCCCACGATATAAACTAATGAGCCGTGAACCACGATCCCATGCATGTATATTATTACAAGCTTGCCATAAAACTCCACACCACAATGCAACAGTATTCTGTATCGGCTCAAACCGCAGTTAAATTCACAAAATATTGCACATTTCATTCTAAAATACGCCAAAATGCTTTTGTCATAGTATCCAAAAATGTAAAAGGAAAACGTGGTGATAGTAAAGTTTACGGACGATTTATGTCCAGTTGCTGGCGCACTGTGTTGCTGCCTTCTTTGTCCAATCTTTTTGTGCCTCGAGAAGGATATTTTCACTAACATTTTAAAGTTTTTGTTTATGTGTGAGTAAATTTTCAAGTGATTTCGTCGGAACCAAATGGAATGGTTTTTCTCTTAGCTTTTTTTGGCTCATGTCTCGAAACTACATAGTCGAACAATTTTGACAAATGAGTTATCTATCGATTGACCTAACAGCGTGCTTCCTACCAGATCTATTTTATTTTTTGTGGACTGGTTTGAGATTTTGTAAGATTATCCATTATTATTAAAGCTAGTACAAATAGTAGTAAATTACTACTTTCCGACGACATCTATACTAATATTATAAATGTGAAAGTAACTCTGTCTGTCTGTCTGTCTATCTGTCTGTCTGTCTGTCTGTATGTTACGTTTTCACGCCTAAACCGCTGAACCGATCGTCATGAAATTTAGCAGAGATATGGAGAAAGACATAGGCTACTATTTTACGCGATAACCGACATCCACGCGGGCGGAGCCGCGGGAAAAAGCTAATAAGTTATATTTATAGTGTCCAAAATATAATAAGTTTACAGATCATTGACCAGCGATGATCGATTAACACTTAAGAAAGTTTAAGTGTGGATAAAGTTTGTCCGCCTAGTTTTAGAAGCGTTAAGTAAAACTCGTAAGGCGCGGAAAGAGTCTCGGCCCGGATAAGTCATCCATCAAATAGTTCCCGTCTTCTTAAAATAACAAGGTCTTATTAAACCTCACTGGGAGTTCAACAACGTCGGAGAAAAAATATAAAAACTTTTTATTCAGCTGGTAAATATCGTTATATTCAACACAGTGTGTCCTCGTATAATATTATAATGGGCTATAGCTCATGTCAGTCAGTAATGGACGGATTTGGAGACGTGTGTCAGTGTGGTTACGCAATAGACATTTGCCACAATTTTCAATTGTTACGTAGTTTCCAATGAGCTCGTATTAAGCAGGTAGGTAGCATACACTGCAACACGAAAGACGACCACTGCTGGACATAGGCCTCCCCCAAAAGGGGGGGAATTTGCCATAATAGCCACGCTTGACAGGCGGGTTGGCGATCGCAGTATGGTGCTAAAAATACATAGAGAACGCTGCTGCCCATTCTCTAGTAAGTCCCTTAGTCGCCTTTTACGACACCCACGGGAGGAAGTGGGGTGGGTTCTTTACGTCCGGCACCACACGATACAACATAATAGGTATGCAGGGTCTGAACTTATTCAACATCGCCTTCTTCTTCTCTTCTTCTTTACGTGTGATTAGTAACTGACCTGGTGTCAAAGTTTTTATGCCGCCTATGAGCCTCTGACGTGGCTACACATGCCGTCCGTTTTCCTTCACCGTTTTTTAAGCAAGTGATATATATATAGAGTGTATACGCACAGATAACTCTAAGCCGGCGGCGCGTACGCTGCTCCCGATTAAATGGAATGTTGCCATTTTTAAATGTTATAATATTATTTTTATAAAAACTATTAGTAATAATTATGTATTTTGTATTTATGTTTTTTTTAATCTCATTGTATGCTGCACCGGTCGACGTCATCACGTCAACGCCGGCTGTCGCTGAAAACCAGCGCTGGGGAGAGCCCCAGCGCTGGTTGCAATGCGCAACCAGCGCTGGCGATGGTTGGTAGCGATGGCCGTTTTGCGTGGATGTGACGTATATTTAACCCCAACTTATTTTTTTTTTGTGTTGTGCTCTTTTTTTGCGTCATGTTTACCGCAAATAAACGTTTTTTCTTTCTTCTTTCTTTCTTTCACATGAATCCGAAAAGTCAGAGGTCCGTTCCTTGGGTTCGAACTCGAGACCTATGACTTGGCAGTCCGGCGGCCTCACCACTAGGGTATCGCTGCTATAAATTCCACAACTGCTATAACATCCCCCTATATTACCAAGACTGTTTTCAAGGTCCAAGACAAAATTACATACAATTATTTTTATTTTTAAAAGAGTAACCGTGGAGTTTCTTGCCGGCTCTTCTCCATAGAAAACGACTAATTGGAACCGTGCACCTAGCTTCTGACGTTTCATAAGTGCCCATGTAGGTTTATGTGAAATAAAATATTTTGATTTTGACATTTTTTTCGTCAGCTAATAATCAACTAACATGATATATATTATGACAGCAGACTTATTGATAAAAAGATCAGGCTTTGTTAATCAAACTTCTTAAAAATTACGAAAAATGCCTATAACACCATGCTAACAAAGTCTCTTAATTCTTTAATAATATGATACACCATTGACTCGTAAGTCCCTAAAGCAGCATAGATTCGTAAGTCCCTAAAGCTCTTACGAATTGTGCTAAACATACATGATATTGGAGCTCGATCGTATTTATCAAGATAAATAAATCATCAATTCTGTCACTGGATCCATAAAATATTAACAGATCTATTCCGAAGACAGATTTATTGGTCCCCTACGGACATAATTATACGTTTGGGCATATTATAATTCATTGCAAGTCTATTGACATATTATATTTATGTAAGTCTTTATGTATACGATAATATATATACGTACCTTATTCTACACATACCTACATATCTATAGGTCACCGTAATAATTACGTAATATTCATCTTGGTCCTTCTCGATTTTAGTTCAGTTTCTCAACATTTCCAAAGATTATGTATCATTATTTCAAATTGCCCTGGAAATATAGAAAATATTACGAATCTATCTTTCAATATCCTATAGGTATATTATTCAGATAAGTTATTTAGAATAGAATAGAATAGAATAGAATAGAATACTCTTTATTATGTACACCATAAAAATTACAGATATAAATGTAGAACTGTTACATAGGGTGTCACCTTTAAAAGCTGCCTCTTAAAGTGCCCACGTGAAACAAAGTGGCTTGAAAACAGAAAACAAACTGTTACGTTGGAATGGAACTATAATGCGCAACGAGGACACATTGACTTTCCAGCAGTCACTAGAATTGACACTGGACAAAGCGTCTTAATTTAATACGTGCTGTTGTATTTTTTTTTTTTCTCACCTCTGCTTTGTTTGTAAACGTTTGTACTACGATGATATCTGCTTATTACAGGGACAGGATACATCGGCTTTCATTGTTTCCGGATTACAAGAGATAATTTTAACTGTCTTTAAGCTGCTCGGTTGTGTCATTTAAAAGCAGGATTTCAAAACTCCAATGATCATTAGAGTTTCTTCAGTTACCAACCTAGGTATCGTCAGATATCGCCAGGGTTGCGGGTTTGTCCGAAAGGGATACCGTGGCCCTGGCACACAGGCAACTGAAGGACCGCGGGTGGGTTTTAGTCAGTAAAATTCTGACACGCCCAACCGCTCCGCCCAGAGCGAGAGAAGTTATTTGATAATTTCCGACCCAAAAGAAAAAAGGTATCGACCTTATGACCACCCTTATTCATTCATTCGCTGACAGACAACGCACAGCCGAAACCACTAGATAGAGAGGCATGAAAACTTGCAATTTCTATGCGAGACAGAGCCCTAGCGCTGTTTTTCAGCGATAGCTGGCGTTGACGTAATGACGTCAACCGGTGCAGAAATAAAATAAAGATAACAAAATAAAAAATAAAATAAATACAATACATAGTTAGTGTAAGAAATGAAGAGGGAAAGGAAAGCCAAAGAAAAGATGGGTGGATTGTATGAGGAATGATATGAAAGAGAAAGGAGTGAATGATAGCGTGACCGTTGACAGGGGAGAATGGAAAGAGAAAACGTGTTGCGCCGACCCCAAGTAACATGGCAAAAGAGCAGGAATATATTTATATATCTATCATTTAGGATTTGTATACAGTCAAAGCATTTATTTCAAATAGGCACATAAATGGCACTTTTGAACGTCAAGATTTACACAGATATAACATTGATCTCTCTCCATAAACATCATCATTACTTAAAGTTCCTTGCTCTTGTATCATGTTTATTATTGTGTGTATATATATTTATTTATATGGATAAGTATCTATATGCTTTGTGTATATGTATTTATTGTATATATGTAAGTGGTACACCACTAAATACCTGCAGTATTGTCTCTCCTTCTACTTTTTGATCCATCCAAAGGTTGTCTGTAAAAGATCGCTTTTAGCGATAAGACCGCCCATTGTGACACCCTATGTAACAGTTCTACATTTATATCTGTAATTTTTATGGTGTACATAATAAAGAGTATTCTATCTATCTATCTATTCTATCTATCTATTGATTCTAGTAGTTGATATAATCTGTTTATCTATTTTCGTATATTACATACTTGTTATCTGCACCAACGGTCGCTCTATTTTATGTCCTGGCCAGGGTTTCTCAACTAATTGCGTCAACACCACACAATCAATCGCAATCTGAATGATTTTGAAGTAGATTGCTAATCCATTGCTTCATAAGTTCGAAAAATTTGTCTGCTCAACAACGTAAATAACGCAATGAATGTTGTTGAACTGTCAAAATGTCAAAATCTGATACTTTGTTACGCAATAAGGCCTCTGGAAGAGATCGCCTATAGCCATTAGGCCGCCCATTGTATATTTTGTAGTGTTTGATTAATTTTTTGTTATGTATTTTTGTGGTGTACAATATAAAGTATATACAGGAAAAAATAATAATCAGTGCGCAAATTTTGATAAATTAAACTTAAAGGTGTTTTATCATTCCTATTTCTTATTTTGATATGTCTTAGTACAAAAAAATTAAGCTATCGTTAATGAAAGATGTTGATTTTGAAACTGGTATAATGGATACTCGTTGCGCAACGTGCCGGCGCCGGCGGCGCGGTCAGTGAAGCGGGTCGCAGTAGTAGGTACTTATCAGCTGTGCGCTCGCCCATTGATATTATTACGAATAGATTGTATCCATATTTTGCTGATTTCAAGTGGACCAAAAAAAAGTATTGGACAAATAATGGAAATGTGTTCTATTACTAATACTGAACCACCAAAAAAATTTGGGCACTGGTTAAACATTTATCCTGTATAAATAAATAAGGACAGATTTTTGAAAATTCATCCCCTAAAGGGATTAAATACAGGCATTCGTATTGTTACCCATAGGAAATACCATCCTGCACACGACTTTTATCCAATAAAATAACACTGTTAATGCCCCATTTAACGTAAACTAAGATCATCTAAATTCCAAACATAATTCGATAAAGACGAAGCTAATGTTTGACAAGATGTCCATTGTGTATAGCCGACGAGGGTCAGTGATTAGTAAGAGAACATTGACTATCAAAGCCGGCAGCTTCCCCTATTAACCGGAAATCTATTCCGTACATAATTATAAGTCCATTTAGATCGTCAAAGAGCTACGTCTAATTGAATTACCCTTTTACGTCAGAGGTACGTGCGCGTTGAAGCAAAAAATTGCTTTCACACGCGTTGTTGCTAATCAGAAGGTTGGAACGTGGATGCTGGAAAAGTAGAAATTGTATTGAAGGCTATACTAGGCTAGGTATAATATACATATTTATGGATAGCATCATCTTCAAATTGTATTTATTCCACGAGGATTATTTGTTAATCTATAGTCAGTATCGCGTTACTAAATCTGGGTAACCATGTTACTACAATGTAAGGTTTTTTGAGTCAACTTGCAAAACAGATAGTAAGAAGGTACAACTTGCTAAGTATTTCATAGGTTTTAGGCATTAGATATCATCTAACCTTCCGACATAGGCGTATGTATAAAGTCTTCTCCCGTTAAAGCATTGCAGGTTGAGTGTGCTGAACCTCCCCTAACCCTAAGACGGCAGTATCTGGCCTCCCGTTTTTTGGCTAGGTTAATATCAAGACCTTCCCATCCCCTCTTAGCAAGATTAAATAAGTTAGATACTACGAGTATATGCAGAAGCTCAAATTACTGGAATAACAAACAAATTCCTCTAATCCTAAAAGCATTTAATCAAATTCATAATTTAGAATGTCCAATAGAACAGAATCCCCGATTACCTCTTTTTAACTTTCCCTATGAAGTTTTGTTTCATTCCAAAAAAAATCTTTGACATTGTTATTTCCAAAAAATCCTCATCAGCGAATTCAGCCTTCAATGCGGCGGTGGGAGACCGATGGACTGGGTTTCAAAAGTTTTTTTTTTACAGATGCTTCAGAAATTTATGATTGCAGCAACACTGGCGCTGCGGTTTATTACCAAAGCTCCAAAATTATTTTACAGTACAAATTCCCTGAGGAGGCGGAGGTGTTCAAGGGCGAGTGTGGGACTTTATTGGAAGCTTATCTTTTTATAGAGTCACACCACAGTATTGACAAAGCCGTTATTTTCACAGACTCTTAGCTGTCTGCAAGCTTAGGTACAAAACCCTTTGAAAAGTAAATTGCACCGTTCCCTAATTAAGAAAATTTAAATATGTGTATTATCTTGTGCTAGTAGTCAAAAAGAGGTTCAGTTAGTTTGAATACCTAGTCGTTGTAGCATTAAGGGCAATCAGTGCGCTGATGCTTTAGCCAAAGATGCTTGCTCATCAGCAAAAGCTGATCTCACCCACAATACTCATCAGGGGTATGACTTGCCGAGCCTTCCACGATCTAAGCTCCAATCCTCATGGCAGGAACAGTGGAATATCACTAAAAGGAAAAAGGGCAGGTTTTACTATGCAGTACAACCAATAATAAATCTAAAACCTTGGTTCTACGGCTACGAAAAAGTCTCCAAAACAATTATATCCGTCATTTGTCAAATCCGATTAGGTTTTTTTAGTAAACCCGTATTTTTGCAAAAAAAAAATCGTTTTCTAGACTCCTCTTTCTGTGAGTGCAGGTTGGAAGAGCCCACTCTGGACCACATCTTATTTGAATGCTCAAACAACGTGTCACTTTTAGATGCATATAGGCGTCTCCCAAAATTTAAGATCTATCTTCCGACTAATTTTCCCTCCTTACTTCTCTAGAACTACTTGTGGCGCTGATGATCTTCATCCATCACAATAACATAAAGTTATAAATTATTTTGTCTGTGTGGGTGTGGTAAGCGTTTATTTAATGTTTTAACAATTATATTATTTATTTATTTATATTTTTTGTTTCAGTCCCGTACTAATCCAACAAGATTAACATTGTGTTCAATTATATCAATCGAAGAATCTTACAACAGATTTTTTTTTTTTTTAAGTGAAAACTTCTTTAGGCGCATTGAGCACTTTTTGGGTAAACAAAAATCATGGAACTCGCATCATCGTCACCGAAAGCTTTCCATGAGCAAAAAGAACAATAAAAAAACAGTATAAAAGAACAGTTATTCCAAAGTTTTGTGTTTTCACTTCTGTCGGCCAACAATTTTTTTTTTTTTTTCTTTTTATACTTTTCTTCTCATGCATACTTATTTTTCCAGCTCATTCTAGACATTGGCAGAATAGTCGACAAGGTCTTTGCTTGCCATTTATTAAAAATAGAATAGAAAATTGGTTATTGTCAATTGAGGTAGTGTGTCACTTTGCTTAACAATTAATTTCCCTGACTGTATTTGGATAGGAGAAACTAAATTTAAATGCGCAAAAAAATATGCATATATAATTCATTTATAAGCCAGAGGTACACGTAAATGTTGTCAAAAAGTAATAAAAATCCGTCACGCGTCGAATATGTTGGTCGATGCACGCCGTTCAGCGGTTTGGCTACAATTGTAGCTAACTAGCCGATGTGCGGTCTACCTATTTATAGGTTCCGCGTGTGTGAAATGACACATGTGGTTCTTTACTTATGGGGATACTGCACTGCCGTATAATCTAGGATCATAAATACAGGCTGGATTTTTGATATGGAGAGCAGTAAGGAAAGGTACATTAACCGTTGTTGCTACAGGAAAACGGTCTTAGGAGACTGCCCTTATTTTTTTGAGAAATTTTAATCCACATTCACAGATATTGAAAAAGTATTACAGTCAGCAAGAAAATGGGCCATTTTCACAAAAACTTTTTTTGATCCCAATCGATCCTATTTCTTATAAAGATCAAAAAACTCTACTGAACTAACTGATGTTTGAGTGCTAGAAAAGTCAGAAATCGCAAAAAAACTTTTCCCATACATTTCGTAGGAATTAATAAATGAGACTCCCAACTTACTTTTTACGAGTAACTATGGATAGAATGGCCGCTACAATAAAAACTGGCCGAAAATAAACAAATATAAAATAAACTTCGGATTTCAAACGAAAACGCGTTATAATTTTATTAACTTCGAGAACAGAATTTAGATAGTTGTGATTTTTTTGTTGCTTGTGATTTCTGTAACAGAAAAATGCCCGTCAATAGTTTAGAACGTTTAAACTGTTATGGGAATAGTTATTTGTGCAACAAGAGAGCAAAGTCGTTTTTTGCTGCGAGTGCTGATTTTGAATCCTGAGCAAGCGAAGGATTCAACGATTGAATCACGAGCGTAGCGAGTGTTTCTAAAGTTGAATCCGGAGTGTGACGAGGGATTCAAAGGCACGAGATGCAAAAAACTTTGCTCTCGTGTAACACACATAACTTTTCACTTCAGCAGCGATATCCCATTAGTTCTAACGATGGAACAGGTAGAACAAGTGGGAAATAGAGACTCCCACTAGTTGTACTATTTTATAATATAGTATATCGTTGTACTAGTGAGAACAAAACAGAAACTCCCATTTGTTCTACCGTGGAACTGTTCAGTAGAACAAGTGGGAATAGAGGGAATAGAGAAACCCAATAGTTCTACTATTTTGTTATACCTAATATCGTAGTACTAGTGAGAAAAAAATTCCATTATTTCTACCGTAGAACTGTTCAGTAGAACTAGTGGGAACAAACTGCGAAAAAAAAAATGTATATATATATTTATTGGTTAAATATCAATTTTATTTGCAGTAAATACTTATTTTCGTTTAAATACAACAATAAGTTAAAAATTCAAGAAATTATATTAAAAGGCATAATTATCTTTTTGCAAAATTTATTTAGTTAGTACGAAATTCCGAACGTGTTTGTCTTTGAGGTCGAATTCAAAATCGGTACTTTGAAAGGGCTGGTCTTTGTCTCTCTTTCTTTCTAATAGCGGGAAAGAGATAGAGTGTGAATGTTTCGAATTGTATGATCAACCCAAGGCTGAATAAGATATTCGTGGCTATCTGAAAAAAAAAAAATGATTAAAAAGTTACTTTGTCTCACTGATTTCAGGCAGCAAAACCTACATACATGTTTGAGCTACTAAAGTGAAAAAGTTTTTTTGCGATTTCTGAATTTTGTAGTGGCCAGTCTATCCATCATAAAAAAGTAAGTTGGAGTCTCATTTCCAACTAAGTGTATGGAAAAAGTTTTTTGCCTTTCCTGACTTTTTTAGTACTCAAACTTTAGTTGGTCCGATAGAATTTTAAGATCCTTATTAGAAACAGGATCGGTTGGCATCAAAAAAAGTGTTTGTGAAAATGGCAGATTTTCATGCTTAGTTCAGTAAGCATGAAAATCGGCCATTTTTTAAGGATTAGGATCAAAATTTCTCAACAAAACTAAGGACAATCTCCCAAGCCCGTTTTCCTGTAGCTGCAACGGTAAAGGTACCTACAAAAACCACTCTGTATAGGATCATAATTTTTATCCTATTAGAAACAGAAATACCGAAGCTCACAATGATTCATATATTTATTATCATTTTTTTTATGACTCATAAATCTATGATCACAGCTATACGATAGTGTAGTATCCCCCTTAGGTTCACACTAGGTATTAGGTACTTACATACAAGGTATAGAAAAATTATTTAATATATTGACGACCAAAGAAAAGGAGTAGGTAGGAGAAAATCGAAACAAAAAGATATTCCTCTGAATAACATGCTAGGCAGACGCGACACAGACGGGGACATGACTATTTTATGATTAGTAGACGGGAGGACGAAGTTTTTATGTCATCCACGAGAAGTAGCGTTTTCTTTAATGGACGCCACGACTTGGTAGACTGTGCCATACCCGTTGTTAACCGTTGTATGGTAAAAAAAACCTGTTAATCGTAGGACTGCACGTCAGAAGTTAAAACTTTTTAGCTTCACAAACTCGTAAACATTATTACACACATCCGTATATGTACGTATCTGAACGTCACGTTCGACGAATGGCACGCGAGTTCAGTGCTTTTTCCCCATCCTAAAAGTGGCCAACGTGCCTAAAGAAGTTTTTACTTCAAAAATATTTTTAGCAAATTGATACCCAACGACCCTGTGATCGAATCAGAAATGAAGAGATCCGCAGGAGAACCAAGGTACCCGACATAGCTCGAAGAATTGCCAAACTTAAGTGGCAATGGGCAGACACAAGGTGGACCGATGACCTTGTGAAAGCCGCAGGAATCCGCTGGATGCGGGAAGCACAAAACCGGTCGAAGTGGCGGTCCTTGGGGGAGGCCTATGTCCAGTATTGGACGTATTTCGGCTGAAATGATGATGATGATGATACCCAACGTCAATTTGCCATATTATAGGCATTTCGTACATCTGTCAGTTGTAATTTGAATATACGGACAATGCATCATCAGCCTATAATGTTCCCACTGCTGGGACCATAGAAATATAAAAAACAGGAGAAGTGGCATGGGAGCGTGTCTGTGTCCGCGCGCAATGATCAAAATGCTCGCAAAATAGGCAAATGACGGTCTCCGCGAACTAGTGCGCTTTCGACCGTGATCGTGAGAAATTATAAGATGTCGTGTTGTTCAGTGATTTCTTGCCAAAACAAAATGTTTGTACATCATGGAATCACTTACCATAAGTTAGTGCAAGTATTTAACTATATTTGTCTTTAAAACATGAAAAACAACAAGTCGTAAAATATTTCTTGCTTTTACTACATTATTTTTGTTTTCATGCATAATAGCGACTGTATTATTTTTGCAATAAATACAGTGCTTCTTAACCACTACGTAAGTATGACGCTAAGTAACTGGACAACGCAATGTAAAAATAACAAAACGATACTTTGTGTATGCGGTTGCATCGCGTAGTACGGCCGCTGTAGCTTGCCGCGAGCTAATGATGTGCTTGTGTTATCCATACTAACGTAGGCTATGGACAATAATGTCGATTGTCTAATGAGTATATTGCTATTATAGTTTATTCTTCAATTATTAACCGTTTTAACCCGGTTGGAAGACCCATGTGAAATAATGTTTATTACACATCTTTATTTTCTCATATTGTTTTTTTTATTTTTTTTTCTTAATTGTATTTTGTGTTTAGCAAAATATTGTTTATTTATATTATATTATTATTTGTATTTGTATACCGTTTATTATTTAAAAAAAATCAGGTCCCCCACAAAAGGTTTAATACAATAATAAATGGAAGAAAAGATAACTTTTCGATTTAGTAAATCATTATTAGCGTATATCTGTACTATTTTTTAATATATAAAGCTGAAGAGTTTGTTTGTTTGTTTGTTTGTTTGAACGCGCTAATCTCAGGAACTGTTGGTTGGAATTGAAAAATTATGTTTGTGTTGGATAGTCCATTTATTGAGGAATATTATAGGCTATATAACATCTCGCTACGACCAATAGGAGCGGAGCATAAATGAAAAATGTTGCTAAAACGGGAAAAATTATTCCTTTTTGAGAGCTTCCGTTGCGTGCGCTGCCTAAACGGTTTAAGTTACGCAAATATCATGTATTATGTAATTGTTCCTCTTTAAAAGTTCCGCGACAGCATATGTCTATCTTTTAAGATTGACTCACTATAACCTTTTTTTATGGTAATCAATTTTTTTTCGAAATTAATTCATTATTTGCGAAGGAGTTTTATCAACATAATATTAATCCTTATCCAAATAAATATGTTATTAATTAAAAGTATTTAAATGTAAACAAAATTGTCCTTGACATCACTTGATTTCAATCAACATCTTAGGAGATATCATAATTTTAAAATAACTCCGCAAGAAAATAAGTAGAAAATTCATTACTTAAACCACTCTCTCTCTTACGAGTAGGTGACGCAGACGAAGTTGCGCGGGTCAGCTATATAATTTGCTAGCTTTTGCCCGCGGCTCTGCCCGTGTGGATGTCGGTTATCGCGTAAAAAAGTAGCCTATGTCCTTCTCCATATCCCAGGTTATATCTCTGCTAAATTTCATGATGATCGGTTCAGCGGTTTAGGCGTGAAAACAGACAGACAGACAGACAGACAGAGTTACTTTCACATTTATAATATTAATAGCATTTGCCCGCGGCTCCGCCCGCGTAGATGTCGGTTATCGCGTAAAAAAGTATACTATGTCCGTCTCCATATCCCAGGCTATATCTCTGCCAAATTTCATGACGATCGGTTCAACGGTTTAGGCGTGAAAAGGTAACATACAGACAGACAGACAGACAGACAGAGTTACTTTCACATTTATAAAATTAGTATGGATTAGTATGGATAAAGCTAAAGAGTTTGTTTGTTTGGTTGAACGCGCCAATCTCAGGAACTACTGGTTCGAATTGAAAAAATATTTTAGTGTTGGATAGCTCATTTATCGAGGAAGGCTATAGGCTATATATCTACGCTACGATCCTTAGGAGCCAAGCGAAAAGAACGGAAGTCAGAAAGAACGCTAAGCGATAGCGAAGTTTTAGCGCGGGCGAGCGACGGGATGCGAATGCGACGCGATGGGTGGGCCAAAATTTCACGCGGACGAAGTCGCGGGCAGAAGCTAGTGTAAAATAAATGGCTTTTACACAGCACAACGATAGAGCCCGATGTTTTCGGATGAGTGAGTTGTACGGTGCATTATAAATGCGCGTTGTGTTTGATGCGATAAGGTTTATAATTGATTGTGTGACGTTTTATGAATTGCGAGTGTGTGCGCGACTTCGTATCTATTGCTTTTACTGAACTGCATGTGTAGTTGTGGCGAGTGGAAGGGACAGACTGGAGACATCGGGTTTCTATACATTTTTAGCTGCCGGGCATATCTCCTTCTTTCTTATATCTATGGCTGAGACACAGGCCTCCTCTCTTCGAGAGTGGACTGTAATCTACCACGCGGGCCAGTGCGGGTTGGTAGATGACACATGTCTTCGAATTTTTGGTTCTAGAGTATCCTCACGATGCTTTCCTTCACCGTTTTGAGAGCAGTGGTGATGAAATTATTTATACAAAGTAAAATACCTGCACCTGCCTGAGTTATGGAACTCAAATGGAGTTGGGCAGGACACCTGGCAAGGCGAAGTGATAACTGGTGGAATAAAGCAGTGACCGAGTGGCGTCCATGGACTGGAAGACGAAGTGTCGGTCGTCCGTCGGTGATGGTGGACGACATTGTTGCCATCTCGGATAGAACCTGGATGAGGCTGGCACAGAGGAGCGTGGGGTTTGACAAAAGAAAAGGGAGGCCTATGCTCATCAGTGGGTGAAGTCGGGCTATGGATGATGATGAAAATACCTACATATATATTACTCGTAACTCGGGACCGTCACCACTGAGCCACCACTCTGCTACGAACAATTTTGGAAATAGTAGTTAATTTGCTTAACAATTAATTTCCCCGACTTTACTTACTAAGATCTGGCTTTAAATGAAGTTTACGACGAAAACATTTTTAATAGATTTTTGACTAGTCAAACACAGGAATCATGCAAAACGTTGGTTAATTTTTTCAACATTCGAGTAGTTTCATCAATAGTTTAATCTCGAAACATCAATTGTGGTTTCAAACATACCTTCCCTAGTAGCATTTTCCGTTGGCATTTAGTTGGGCCACCTTCAGAGGTATGTGGCCCAACCAAACGCCAACAAAAATGCTACTAGGGTTAAGGCGCTATGATCTGCTCAAACCGGCTGAAGTAGGCTTGCTAAAATAGGCTTGAATAGATTAGGGTTGTATGCGTTCGGAAACACAGACGCAGGCAGAGAGTTCCACTCCTTTGCTGTGCGCATTATAAAAAACGTTTGAAAACGCTTAGTACGAGTTGGTGGAATATCAACTAGGTAGGGGTGGTTAACTTGCAGTGCGTCTAGATGTCCGATGATAGAAGGGGGCCGGTGGAATGAGGTCGTGGAGTTCATGGGCACACTCGCCGTAGTACAATCTGCAGAAGACCGACAAGCACACAACCTTGCGGCGATGATGAGCCAAGCTGTGAAACTTGGCATCCACCAGTTTTAGGTCGCCAATGAGCCTCTTAGCTCTGTGTTCCACCGAGTCAAGCGCAGCAAGTTGGTATTAAGCTGAGCCATCCCAAAGGTCCAGGCGATTGTATGTCCGCCAAATCCTTGAATAACAGTTTTTTTTTTTTTTTTCAGAATTTTATTATACTATTTTCCATGTCTTCAAAAAACTAGTAGATAAGTGCAGTCTCTGTCGAGTCATACCACTTTAATAACAATGTTAAGTCAAGTTTACGCTTTTTTTTTAGTTGTTGTGCTGACCACAGACGTTGCCCTGTCCAAATTTTAATTTCCATATAGAAATGCTCTTTCAGTTTTCCCGAATTTTCAAATATTCCCGGCAACTTTTAAAATTTTTCCTTCCGTGAGAACCTGATTCGAACTTTACGAACATTTTAAAACAAAAATTTGCGAAATCGGTCCAAGTATTCTCAAGTGATGCGCTTACCAACAAACACCATTTGGTTTTTAGGGTTCCGTAGTCAACAAGGAATCCTTATAGTTTCGCCATGTCCGGCTGTCTGTCTGTCCGCGGCTTAGTACTACAAAGCTATAATTTGGCATGGATATACCTACCTACATATTAATCACGCCGATGAAGTGGTAAAATAAAATAATAAATGTCAAAGGAATAGGGAAATTTCATTAACTGTTTTAAATATCGGTTGCGTCAAAAAAATAAAAAATACCAGACATGATTTTTTTAATATTGTCAATTTTAAAACATGACTAGGTACCTACTGCATTTATAATCCACTATTCATTTATATCTACCATTATATCCACGAAATAACGTATGGTAACTTGTAATTTAAACATGTTATAATTATACACTTCCTACTAACAATATAGTTCACATAAATATAGGTAAGCACGACTACGTTATGTAATGCTGAATAATAGAAAAGATCTGACAAAAACACGAGACGCACTTACGTTTCATCTATAATTACTTTTCGTTACGGCAACTTATATTATACTCAAGAAACCCAATAACCTAAAAATTGGAATTCACGTAACTATCAGTAGGAGGAATGCTTTGGGACCTCTTCAATTTAATGTGCGGCCCTTCTTAGACCATCAGAATTTATTATGTATTATACGGATACATATTCTTAGGGAAATGGTTAGTTTCCGTGAAATAGTGCAAGGACAGGTCAGTGAGGGACACCCGCTTGGCCGGTTGGCCGCCTCGGGAGGAGTATATTGTGCAACTAGCATGTAGTTTCATCTCGTTGCTAATTAATTGGATTACGTAGCCTCTCTCATTATACGAGATGGGGGCTATTTAGTGAATGGATTTTGTACGCGTGGCAGCGTAAATTCAGTTTAAACTCGGGTTAATAAATGTAATTAAAGTTGAAAACGAAACATGTGTGCCTTTCCGATACATGAATTTATCGATGAAAACACGCACGATAATGACTTGTAATACGGTACCTACACTACACAATCAACGTGAATTACTTATGATAAAGCAGTACCCAATTAACCTTATTTTTTGCAATGAAAGTGACTTCTTTGTTATTCCATCATAAACACCTTCGGAAATATTCGCGACGTGAAGGAGACCTTCCAAATGAGCGCAATATTGAGTCCATTATTTCATTCAGTGTAATGGTGTGGCAGTGAAATAGGGCAAAGGACGAATAAACGGAACCCTGGAAATGAAGACGCCGTTTGTTCATAACCAGCTCGTTAATTCCATTATTACAATTCAGAGGAGCGAGCAGACCGGTAACAGATGTGCCACTCGACTCGTGAATCTGCAGCGTCTCACACTTTTCACTGATTTCAACATCATTATTTTTTTTGTGAGCGAGCTCAATTAAAAATAATTGTAAGAAAAGATAGAAAATAAAAAGTTATACCTTCAGATTTAGTGTCGCTAAGAAATCTCGGATTTTAGTAAAGTGTGCGAGACTCCGGCTTTGTACCTGTCCTTTGTGTACAAACTGCGACACGCGGTCCGTAAGACCCTCGCCAGTGTCCGCTTACTTAAAGGTAGATCAAGTCTCTAAAACGTGAATACTTGGGGAGAAATACGCAGAGAAAATGTCTTACTTTCAACAACACTTCGGGTAATATTTACCTTTTTCAGCACTTTCACGGAAACTCAGGCAATGTCGTGAGAAAATACATGTAAGTAGTTGCCATGGCGTGTTAGTTAGTTATAAAACTTTTATACGCCTATGCTAAACGATTCGCAAGTTATAGCTTAATAATAAACAGATGACGCATGTGGTAACCCCCTTTTAAGTATCGTAAGGAAACTTGCCGATTGTAAAATTGGCCGCAACGTGATTTAGCATTTCGGTTCGACTTAATCCGCGTACCTACTTTATTATTTAAATAGATGCCGCCTGTCTCTATCACATATTAATAGAGCACCAAAATTGCTTGTCGGTTATCCAATATTTATTGGATAATGTCGTCACTCAACTTTTTACTCTCAAAGAGTATGTTTCACACAACCATAAACAAAATACACTTACAGCGTCAATTAAAAAAACTTCGTAAATATTAGTCAGGACCTACACGTGATAAATTAATTTAACAGAAACACCCACAGCTTTCTATAGAGTGTGAACCGCTCACATTTTTGTGTTCCAAACTATTTAATACAATTACTTCGCTAGACAAGATGAATGATGACGAGCGGCCGATAAACATCAACAGTAATTGTTTGACAGAAGCGATATTCGACCCCACCGGTAATTGCGAGGGTTGATTAATTTTGTATCGTTAGCTTTGTGATAATTACTACAGAATAGTTAAGACGGCTGTAAATTTTATTCCGCTTTATTTCGTACTTCGCTACTTAGGTATCTACAAAAGAATAGAGGTTTTTTGAGTTATGTATAGTTTCAGCAGAATAGCAGAGCCATTAGGCAATTTATCGCAGATTTTAATACCTAATGAACCATTAAATAATCATAATCACAGCTAAACTTAATAACAAAAATTTTAAATTTTTTAAATTTTTTGTTATTAAGATTACAAAACGAAACGACAAACCTAACAATTTAAAAGTTATAAAGAAAAGTGAGCTAACAAGCCGCGTGCACGTTTTAAACAAATATTACTTAAAGAAATCAACAAGACGATAGTAAAAAATATTACCAGCGTTATCACCGGTAATAATATAAACTTACTGGGAATATTTCCGTATGGTAAAATACTGGCACATCACTAATTGGATGTTTCTCCCTAGTAACAAATTTATAAAAGATATCGAGTATTTTCACCTCTGAAAGCTCTTCTAGCCACTTAAACAGCATTAGACTAGCTACTTTATTCTTATTTCCAGTATCGAGGATCTTTTGTCTGATTGGCATCTATTTCAAGTTCGATCGAATCACTAAAAATAAAATAAATGGCTAATTTGTCTGTTCAGTTAGCAGATAAAGCATTTTTTATGTCATTTCTAAGAATTCTTCAGAATAATAAATCATTTTTTGGTTTCCGTACCTCAAAAGGATAAAACGGAACCTTTGATCAGATCATTTCGTTGTTCGTCTGTCTATCTGTCAAGAACCTTTTAGGGTTCCGTAGCTCAAAAGGAAAAAAATGGAACCCTTATAGGATCACTCGTGTGTCTGTCGGTCTATCTGTCTGTCTGTCCGTCCCTCTATCACAGCCGATTCGCTCCGAATTTACGGGCCGATTAAGTTGAAATTTGGTACACATATGTTCTGTGACGCAAACACGGATGTGTAACGTAAATATATATTGAATTTGAAATAAGAAACAAGTGTATGGCTTATTGTAAGAAATTGAGATACATTTTTTTATAATTTTAAAGCTTATGCATTTAAAGTTACTTAAGAAAATAGATGAAAATTGTGCATTTCCCCCCTTATCACCGAAACTACTGGCACTAAAAATTAAAAAAAAAAACTACTTAAAATAATTCTTTACTGTATATAAATAATATGAATATACATATGAAACATGAAATATGAAAGCTATAATTTGGCATGAGTATGCGTATGTATGGGAGATTAAAGTAAAATTTTGTTTTTGGTATAAATTCGTCCCAACTACAAAACCCTTCATTGTACGTGGTCCAACACGCACTTGGCCGATTTTTATTTGAGTTCTCCTTACAGGATCACGTCAATCAATCAATCAATCAATCAAAAAGTAACTCTTCGACAGTTTTTAGTATCAAATAATTTTGTACCTAAATGAGTTTGATGTAATAAACTAAATAATTGGATTATGTGGGCAAGTCTTACTTCTATTTTGAGAAAATTGAATTATAACTCTCACGGTTCGTTCCCTTTTGGGATAACGAGAGCTTCAAGCAATACATGAGGTATTTCACGACTCGTGAAGCCACGTGTTATAGTCATATTTACCTACTTATTAGGTATAGTGATAGTAAAGATAACGTTGATTAAAATAACCTCGACGAGTTCTTCGAACTCACCAAAAATTTAATTTCTATGTTGGAGTATCCATAACAATATTATTTTGTAAATAAATTCCATTTGTCCGTCTGTCTGTTACCTTTTTACGTCTTAACCACTTAACGGATTTCGATAAACTTTGGCATCGACATAGATGGCATCCTGGGGAAGGACAGGCAACGGCAGGCTTTAGGATTATTTTTGTCTAATAAATAATATTAATTAAGGGATTGATAAAGGGGATGAAATTTTGGATGGATATCTGAAGTTAAAGATGGAGTTCTGAAGGCAAAAAACCCGGAGTCGATAGACGTGATGACGTCGACCGGTGCAGCATACAATGAGATAAAAAATAAAATAAATGTACAATACATAATACAAAATGTTATTATAAAAATAATATTTTAAATATTTAAAATGGCAACATTCCATTCCGTCGTGCTGTGTATATAAATAGTCATATAAATAGTCCGTCGTGCTGTGTGTGGTAGCATCGTCCTGCTAAAATCACATATCCTGCAAGCCCATTTCACTAATTTGCGGCAGCAGAAACTCGGTCATCATGGTTCTGTAGCGCTCATCATTCACAGTAACAGCGTTGCCGACGACGTCTTCGAAAAGAATATGGGCCAATCGCATTTTCTCCGTAAAAACCGCACCAAACATTAACATTGAGAGCAATTTCCTTTATGCTTTTGGTAAGAAATAAAGGATTACCTACGTGTTTCAGCGTTTTTGGATGACTTTAGAATTCACATGTAATATTGAAACTTTTGCGTAATTCCATTTTAGAGATTTAAAAAGGGAAAAGAAAGCATAAAAAAGAAAAGGATAATAGGGTGAAGGAATTATATACATAATATATATAATACGTTCTGTGTGGTGCCGGACATAACGAATAGTACTTTCCCATTTCCTCCCGTGGGTGTCGTAAAAGGCGACTAAGAGACTTACTAGAGAATGGGCAGCAGTGTTCTCTATGCATTTTTAACACTATACTGCGATCGCCAACCCGCCTGCCAAGCATGTTGATTATGGCAAATCCCCCCCTATTGGGGGCATTCTATGTCCAGCAGTAGACGTATTTCGGCTGAAATGATGATGATGAAATATACATAGACACACTCCACATCTTGAGGTAATATTTACTCTTTATATAATTAAAGTCATAAAATAACTTGGATGATATCATTCTCTTGTCAACCCTGCGGGTACGCAGCGTGTACGACAAGATAATTATATTTTTTGACTTTTACTTTGAATATTAATTTTTTGTAGCATCTAGAGGGACTCTTTGTCTAGATTTCATCGTAACTACAGAGTCGGTTTGTACGCCATGAGTGCCGCGCACGGCGCCTACTGAGCTGGTGTTTCTGTAGGTACTCGCAACGAAAAGGACCTAAAATGTCGCGTGATCAAGCTGCAAAGTATTTGAAGATGTAAAAGGGATAGCTAAAACACACACCACCAAACACCCCAATTGGAATATTATGTTACAATCATGTACCTACACTTATTTTTTACTATCACAAAGAGGAAAGATTTGTTTGCTCCGAAACTGTCATGTCTACTTATTCCTAAAAAATAAAAAGGTAAAAGTAGACTGAACAATTAGATTTAATAATTTGAGGAAGGTAAAAAAAACAATTATTAGTTTTAAAATTAAAAGGACCTACCTAACACGCACAGAGAGTGCGTGTTAGGTAGGTCCTTTTAATTTAAAGGAGGCAAGAAGGAGGAAGATGAGATTTATAATACTTGGAAGGCACTCCGAACTCCGCGTTAGAAAAGCTCCGAAAAAGGACCAATTTTAACCATTTATTCACCAATAGAAAGCTAAATTATCAGGCAGTAATTTATAGCGTTTATACCTATGTGTGATATTGTTATTCGTATGCCGCTTTTAGCGGCTGTTGAGTTCTGAGCATAACTTTACTTACCAACCTTGTACCATATTCTACGAACAAATATATTTGTCTTTGTCTTAATTTTTATTGAAAGTGTCTGTATTGTACTTATCAATATCTTTATTTATTCAAGGTGACAAATTTCCGAGTTTTAATCCAGGCTAAGTATTCGTGGCAAACCAACCTACGCGCAACGGAAGAATTATGTAGCATCTATATCTCGAAAATTTTACAAAAATAGGTAAGTATTAATACCTAGTACTACAGCTACATATTTATCTTACATAATAATGTAAGTTCTGTTATATCTACCTACGCCTGAATTCATAAAATACACAAATTCAGTAGAAACGTCAGATGTTTGTTCAACAAAACATACCCACTTACATTATTACCGAGATACCAAGAAACCAACTTTCAAATAATAATAGGCAATATATTTGTCCTACAATGACTTAAAATAACATGATAAGTACCTCCCACGGTGGTTTAAGGAAAACGTAATAACATTAATAACACACCTACTCGTCATCAACGATGGAAGTTATCGATTTCCACGACTGCTTGTCCAATTGTCCATAATTCTATACATAACAGTTATGCGTACCTAAGCAGGTTTCGTTTTAATCAGTCTACATTTTGATAGACGAAAATACTTAAAACATTACCTTCAGATTTCCAAAGAACAATGCATGCAAACTCTAACCAAAAATAGATTTTTTTTTTGGATATACGTTATATTTCAATTTTCCTAAAGAACCTCTTGCTAAGTTTCGTTGTATCATAGTGCAGCATCTGAGCTATGTTTTCTATTGTTTCTAAGTTAACCTCTTTATCTAAGCCTGCTTGTGGTAGTAGTGTATTCACCGCACTAGTTCAAGAGCGCTTTCATTCCGATTTCCTGGAGCTTGCTTAGAAATCAGAATCATTCAATACACATACATAGAAGTTATACCACTTAGTTATTGTATTACATAAACATTGTTTGAAAAGACACAAACTTTGCTCAATTAACAGTTGTAAATAAAACAATTTCCTACCACATTACAATGAAAGATCAACACAAAAATACCTCAGTTTCAGTTTACATTTACTTATTAGTCACTGGTATTTTTATCTATAGAAATAAATAAAATTGAAGTATCTGTTTGTAATGTCAATTTTTTTTTTACTAAATGCATAAACATACGAAAGTATATGAAAGTATCTTACGGTTCCTACTTAAAACAAAAAGACTTTTCTTTTAATTTTTGTCTCTCTATATTTCTGTCCGTCTGTTTGTTCCGGCTAATCTCCGCAACAGGTGAACCGATTTTATCGAGACTTTCTCTGGCAGATAGCTGAAGAAGTAACTTCGGCTATATTTTATTTTAGAAAAAGAGCAGCTTGTTAACATTAAATTGCTTACCAAAATACAATTACTTATTATACACAACTAAATAATAAAAAATACAATAAATACAAAAAAATACAATAAATAAATAAACAATAAATAAATAAAAAATACAATAAATACAAAAAATACAATAAATAATACACAACTAATTATTTACCCTAGGTACTAAATTAATGATCTAACTAACTACTAGTTGCCTGAGTATGCATTCACCTACAAGTTCGTAGAAATGTAGTTTCAACATCGCTTTCGCAGAAATTATCTCTTTTAAGATCTCCTTTGTTTGAAACTCAAATAAAACAGAAATGAGGAGATGAAACTAAAGTATAGAAGTAGTACAACCTGTTTAGTGGGTAAACAAATCGTCGAGGTTCGTGGCTCTCTCCACTAGACGTAAATCCTCAGAGATGAGGGTCCTTGGCTACAACAATATCTGCATGAGCCAATTAATTTCGATCTAAGGACCAGCCCTTAATCTGATGGTCACTCGCGCCAAACTTTCTAATTGAATTTCAGTTTAGGAATACTCGCCAAATTCCCATGTTAATTAAAACTCAAATGATGCCAAAACTCCAAAAGGTAACTTTTATAGACTCACATTATGACAACATATGTATGTATATGCATACGTTTCATATTACTGTTACTTATACGAAATTAAAATCATCATGTTTACTCCATTTTTCGTTGAAACTCATTCTTTAGTCGTAATGAAATTGTTTTTTGTGCTTTAATAAATTTTCTGTCGCACACTTCATTGTAACTTTCTCATCAACATGAGAGAAATAAGGAACTGAATAAGGAAACTTTTTTAATAGCGCAAAAGATTTACATAAAACATTATAACAGATCCTTAAGACTTCATGAATGATGAAAAGTCAAAAAATCTGCGTAATCACCAATCTTAGCACAAACATTGGTTTTGGCAGGTAAATAGTACTTAGTTATAAAGAGACAGAGAAGAAAGCGGTCGAATTTTCGTTAATGTGAGCCTCAAGGACAACACAGGGAAAAAAACTAAGAAGAAAGGACTACACATGTACCTTACCCTTTGACCTTATCTTATGATAATAAATTACACAATGTTTGTAAAATTTGCCAATAGGCACACAACAAATTGAATTTGATTATGACTCTGCCTTGTGATTGCAATAAACACAAATCTGGATATCCGGACAAATTAGACGCCATACACTTTTTGGTTGGTCACGTCTATCGTTTATGCGAAATCGATTCGAACGTTTTATGCGACGTTTCCGACGAATTTAACAGCTTAAGAGATGACTGGACGAAGAGCAATAAACGGGAATAAGTATTCTTACACATTGCCCAATAAAACTTTATTCCCTAACTACTCGTAGATGGCTGGTCAGTCTTAACTTGAAGTCATTAAGTAACTCGCTTGCTCGAATACACGGATAATGACATCAATTTTCATAGCTAAATTAGATTTTGAATTGTACTTCTCAACCTCACACCGCATTTACGTCAATTACCTGCAAACAACGTGGAACAAACTTTGTGTCCTTAAATATCGGTTACGAACTAACGATGTAAGTAATGGAATACCTACAATAGTTTTAAATTAGCGTTGCCCGTCACTTTAATGGTATTGTTCGGCGAATAAGCCGTATAGGGCCGCGATATTTCAATCCAATAAGGCGGATAGTTTCATAAATAATTCAATAAGTTGTAACAGGTAAGTGGCACTCGCGCGTTACGGTCGCTTGGAGAGCCAGAGAGAAATCTACTCTGCGCGCTGAAATCACACAAGAAAATTTATTTCACGAAATTAATTTTTAATTCGTCCATTACTTACTACGATATCACTGTCATGGACGACACTTATTAGGTACTATGTAACGTTCTTTTATTTCAACTGGAGCAATCAGAATAATGTGTGCCTCGTTGGTCCAGTGGGCACAAGGTCTACTGCTGAGCATGAAGTCGTGGGTTCGATTCTCAGGTCGGGCAAAGTGTTATTTGGCTCAGAAGCAGCCCGGAATCTGGAGTTGTGCCCGGTTGACGGCAATAGGTTCGCCCTCTATTACATAATATGGAACTTAAACATAACTGTTCCGTGTGATGCCGGACGTAAAGAATAGCACCATCCTATTTCTTCCCGTGGGTGTCGTAAAAGGCGACTAAGGAACTTACTAGAGAATGGGCAACAGCGTTCTCTATGCATTTTAACACCATACTGCGATCGCCAACCCGCCTGTCAAGCGTGGCGATTATAACAATCCCTCGCATTTGGGGGAGGCCTATGTCCAGCAGTGGACGTCTATCGGCTGAAATGATGATGATGAAACATAACTGGCGAAATTCCAACCCCGAAGGGTTGGAATTTCGCCAGTTATGTTTCATTATATTATATTATTCATTATATTATTTATTATATTTTATTATATTATATTCCAGTTATGTTATGTTATTTTTCCTTCGGGAAAATAAGGCAAGATGTTATACAATTAGAATAAATCGCTCTGAAATGTATAGGTATCTCTTTGTCATCACGGCTTATGCTTTATATGAAAGGATATGAAAGGATTACTGAGAACGAATACCGCCATCATACCCCTATCTGTACCTATGTACGTATAAGTTCTTGGTTGATATTTAAATATATCCACCAAATTATACTCACTATACGATTGTCAGTTTCACTGAAACCCTTTTCATTTTAACTGGCTGATAGAGCTTATCAAGACTTTATAAGAGATGCCCTTTGAGTGCAAGAGACACTCACACTTGAAAATGTTATACGGTAGAGAAGCTTTAGTAGTGTCGAGCCCATGCAAAGATTTTGTCAATCTGATGGATTATTAACACGGGGCGAGACAGCCCGTACGTCACACGTTACATATTATGGCTCGGAGGGGGCACGGGCGCCTCCCAAGACAGTTTGGGAATAGATAAGTTAATAATTTATGCATTACATATTACACATAGTAGCTTCTCGCAATAATTTTCAATGAACGCTTAAAATTATCGCACTTCGCAGTTTAGCAAACAAAGTAAAACGGCGAACAACTTGAATGAATTTATTGGAGAGTTTCATACAACATTAAAATACATCAATCTTGCGAAAATTTAATTTAGATAATGTATTCTTAACGCGTAAGATACATAAGAATGTTCAGATTGTTTACAATGTAGTTGATTACTTACTAGACTCCACGACCTCATTCCACCGGCCTTCTACCATCGGACATCTAGACGCACTGCAAGTTACCACCCCTACCTAGTTGATATTCCACCAACTCGCACTAAGCGTTTTCAAACGTCTTTTATAATGCGTGCAGCAAAGGAGTGGAACTCTCTGCCTGCGTCTGTGTTTCCGAACGCATACAACCCTAATCTATTCAAAGTGAGAGTGAACAGGCTTCTTCTGGGTAAGCTCACTCCATCGTAGACTTTGTCTCTGTCATCCAGACCTAGACTAAAGTCAAGAGCAAACTCATAGTAAAAAAAAAAAAAAAAAAATTCTATACAAATATTATCAACCACTTGAAAATAGTTGTGTTAGTACCTAAAACAACGTTACTTTCTCATTGCATTGCAGGAAATACGAATATTTAATAGAGTCAGAGGAAAATGAGAACATACGCTTAAGCGGAAAATTTCCTGCTACCTACTCAAATAATACAAACAACTGAATAGTATTAAAAGGTTAAAAAACTTTTAATATAGCAACACATAGAGAACAATTTAATTAATTGTACAAAATAAATTGGACTGCAGAGAGCCTTGGTTTCGTTCAACTGATATTGAATTCGTGCAAATATAGTACGAAGTTGACTGTTGTACAAAATTCGTTTAAATAATTACACGATATAATTAAACAGTATTTAAATTAAAATGCACTTAAACAATGCCCATTAACTCGATGCACTCACTGCTAGAACTACTCAACGTGATTCAACTAAGTTCGGATTACCCCACGTGCCGATACGTAATTTAGTGGAAAAGGTTTGCGACCCCGCTAGTTTGTATTACCCCGACAGTGATATAGGGTATTAAGTTCCCTTCCCTGTCTCCCTTAACGCGTAAACAAGACAGAACCTTTCTGCGTATCGCCCTCACAAAGGTTAATAATTTAGGAGACTAAGCGAGAGAAGCTTTCCGTCTATTTTCTACTTAAACTAAAATTGTTTTGTTTCCATCACCAGTGCAATCCCCATGAATTATGTATAGACCGCTGAAAATAACAGCGGCTTTCAAATACTCTGTTTACAGAATACTTAATGTGCTTTTTGGGAACAAGATGCTGAACAAACAATTATACGGAGTCTTACCTTTTAATTAATGTCCATGGCGTTATTTTTTGATTAAAAAATCTTTAATAAACCGAATTCGAATAGAAGTATACGTTTAGTCAAAACATCGGTAAGTTTTGTATTGTTTTTAGGGTTCCGTACCTCAAAAATAAAAACAGAAACCTTATAATAGGATCACTCGAGTGTCTGTCCGTCTGTCACAGCCGATTTGCTCCGAATCTACTGGGTCGATTTAGTTGAAATTTAGTACACTAATGAACTTCTGTGACCCAAACATGGACGTGTAACGTAAATAAATTAATTTTGAACATGGTGGGCAAACTAGATAATTTAAAAAAAGGTTTAGTAAACTGTACCGTGAGACATCAAATGAAAGGGCTAAGTATTTCAGATATATATTTTTTTATAATTTTAAAATACACACTTTTAAAGTTATTTAAGAAACTAGATGAAACTTGGCCATTATCTCCAAAACTGTTGAACAAAAATTTTGAAAAAAAATATCGTTTTATAGCTATTTATAGATTACAGGAAAACCAAGAAGCATATGGTTTTAAAATAACATAGTAAATCTCTCAATATATTGTGCACACAAACTTATATTTTCAGTTGGAATGTATGGGAGAAACAAATTCAGATAATTTATGTAAACAAAGGGTATATAAAAAAAATATCTTCGTAATAATAATTCACATAAAATGGCGAAAAAAAAAGGTTCCATTTTCTTTTAAGTACTGATTTAAGAAATAATAATAAAAAAATAATCATACCGTAATTATTTTTATAAATTTTTTTAAACAAAGTTATTAAATAAGCAGATGTTCTGGTTTATAATATTTTATGATACTGGTAACAATATACTGATGCAATCGATCCAAACATTTTAACTCTCATTCATAGATTCATATTGTAAGTAGCATATCTAGCCACATGTTGGATAAAAACGTCTGTAAACTGTATCGAGTGGAAATTGATTTTGAGAGGCCTACGTCTAGCAGTGGACTTAAAATGACTGATTATGACGATCATAAGCCGTATCTCCGACACACAACACAAAACATTGTTTGGCAACGCTATTTTGTTTGAATAGTTTTTATAATTAACTAGCTGACCCGACAGACTTTGTTCTGTCAAAAGCTATTTGACTGTGGCAGTTTGTCTACGCGCAAAGGAAACTACCTACCTACCCTACCCTACCTTACCCTATCCTACCTTACCCTACCTACCTATCTACCCTACCAACCCTACCTTTTTTTTTTTTTTATAAAATCTATTCTCAGACCTACCAAATGATGACTGACACGTTATGTCAAACGCCATAAAGTTACATTAGAAGATAGAGTTACCTACTTATTATTACAATAAAAATGTAAATATGGTCGTTTTCTTACAATTTTTTTTTTTTCTTACATAAGAACCTCCTGACAATAACAAACACAACAAAAAAATAATTAGCGAAATCGGTCCAGCCGTTCACGCGTGATGCCGTGACCAAGGGAAATAGGGATTCATTTTTATATATATAGATAATTCACTTAAATTTTATAGATGATTATTTACAAATAAAAATATAATAAAATGTATTGTACCACTGTCTTGTCATTTTGACAGTGACATTTCTTGACATTACTTTGTTTACATAAAATAACTGAATTAGAGACTTGGGATACCCCAAGTCTCTAATTCAGTTTTTTTTTTTTTTTAGTTACAACCACCTTACTTCGCTATTGTAAATTGTACCATACCTAGATGTAAACGTTTACTTCATAGTCTCAATAAGCTAGTATTTTCTGAATTTGACATTGTAACAGATTTTTATTGTGTTCGAAAACCGATAGGTATTTTCATTATTCTACTTTCTAAATATAGTCTGTCAGTACATAGATATGGTTAACGAAGTGTAAGCCGATTTGCAAATTCGATAAGTTAGGTGAAAGCGCGTGGACACGTCCCGAATAAAGCCCGGTTTGATCCTATTAACGCACGGCTAACGGGCAGGATCTTGTGACAGCGTCCTAACTGATCCTTGTATAGACCCACGAAAGGATTTTCCTTATTCCCTCTGTACAAATCTCTTTTTTTAACGAGTTAAAATACACGACCAACTTGTTTCTATAGGCGTGTAATCTCTATTCGCATTTGTTTATTTTTATCGATGGTATGTCAACTCGAGTGTACCTGATACACGATCGGATCAAAATGAGGTTATTTATTGTCTTTTGCGACTTGATCGCGCGAAGCTCGCGTGTTTTACTTATTGTAAATTTATTGTCTTTCAATT
This sequence comes from Dryobota labecula, assembly GCA_947523025.1. Taxonomy (NCBI): domain Eukaryota; kingdom Metazoa; phylum Arthropoda; class Insecta; order Lepidoptera; family Noctuidae; genus Dryobota; species Dryobota labecula. Next base: position 14,770,996 of record OX383293.1, on the reverse strand, counting down.
GTATATATGTTATGGACCAGGTGATTAATGCGGGCATTATTAATAATGTACAAGCATTATGAATAATGTCTAGCTCTATCGGGCTAAGTGATTAATTACTATCTTAACTTCATTATTTATCACATTAACACATTGCACGGTCATTATTATATTGCTACATGACAATTGGGCAATTTGATAATACACGTTCTAACCTAACCCAAATGATTCACCAACAATAGAGGGGATCTGGCGCTCGGCGGCCCCTGCCGCGGCACGCTTGCTATGCTCGCTCGCCTTCGCGCGTTAATGGTCACTGTTCTAACCTAACCTAACGCAAATGATTCACCAACAATAGAGGGCATGTGGCATTAATGGCCACTGTTCTACCTAACCTAAACCAAAGGATTGATTTTAAATATTGATTCTACGTTTGAAATCTTGTCAAACGACAATAAAAAATAGTAATTAAATATTTTTGTATTACTCTGCCCAAAAGGTGATGGAAAATATGTATAATGCCCGGTCGATTTGATTATTTGAGTAATTATTATCAAATTGCACTCTCATATTGGGGATTTTTCATAATGACCGGGCATTATGTATAATGCCCAATTTATCAGTTGGTCCATATCATATACACTCGATTACACATCGACTTTTGATAGGTATTTAAATGTGTACTCGTAGCGTAACAAGTAATTAACTTTCAGGTAGAGACATTATTGAAATATTAAAATGCTATTGTAGCGATGGTATGTTGATTAAATAACAATAAACTGGTGGTCCATTACTATTAGGGTTGGCACACGTCCTCACACACAATTGTATTGTCATCGTTATTCCGTCTACGTCCGCATCCCGAGGTTCAACAAAGAATTTATTAAATAGCTCAATCGGTAGCTGTTTTGAAATTCTATGTCTCAATGAAAACCCATTTTTTTTTTTTCACTTTTCAGTTTCATCTCTGCTTTTTCCTGTTGCAGCTTTAAGGTTGTTGAGAGAATATGATATTTCACTGGATTTACTTTTCTTGAAAAAAAAAAATACATTATTCTGTAAAAATAATGCTGTAAGTAACCCTGTAAGTTACAAAAGCCGGTTACATGAATAAACTGGCTGGCAGATAATGAATCACGTTCAATTAGTGTTTTAATGAAGAGCTCTTTACAGAGGAACATCAAGCCTTATTATGTTCTAGGTAATAGACCACCGAAATGAAAAGCTTATGCTTACACAAATATTTTTCAAAGAATTCAATTCATTTACAGTATTCAAAGAGTTTTGAAAGCTTTATGCTAGGTAATAAAAACCTAAGTAGAGCAATTTTTTTAAGTATTTTTCTATCTAAAAAGCTATTTAAGATTTTGAAGTATTAAAAGTTGATACCACTGTTTTTTTATTTTATTTTAATAAAAGCCTAATTTGCACACATTCTTAATAGTTGGCAATAAAGAAGGCTGGTGAGAGTAATCCTTACTTTTATAGGGAGCTGTAAATTTATCGTTTAAAGAATTTAAATAGGCACCAATGTCAATCAATCTGTGTAGCCTTTTCCCAACTATGTTGTGGTCGGCTTTCAGTCTAACCGGATGCAGCTGAATACCAGTATTTTACATGGAGCGACTGTCTATTTGACCTCCACAGACCAGTAACGGGATAATACGATACGCCATGGTAAGATTGGCTGTCAGACTTTTGGGCTTCTGACGACCCGTAACGACTGTCAAAGATCCACGAATGACAGCCGGGACCAACGGCTTAACGTGCTTTCCGAGGCACGGAGGGTCTCGGTGTGTAAAGATGGTCACCCATCCACGGACCAACCCCGGCAAGCGTTGATTAACCTGACGTATCGACCCGTGCGGCTGTTACTCGTATTACTTAGCCACGAGCTCCTCAATTTAAATAGGCACCATTATCTCCTAATTTTACGAATGATTACGGATTACGCCGATTTGGAAACTACCATATTATGCGCCATCTTTCATCTGAGTAGGCTGTCTTCGAAACTATTATTTTTATGAAACAATGCAATATTTTACTTGCCCAATAGGTATGACCATGATATGGTTTTCAGGTGCAAATTTATATTTTATGATAATATGGAAAACACATAGGTACAAAAAAAGTTTTTGACGTTATGTCGGCCTACGAAAATATCGGAACGAAATTGTTTGTTTGTCTTCTAGTATTTTAAATTTTTACCCGTTTTTTAGGGTACCGCAGTAAACAAGGAACCCTTATAGTTTCGCCATGTCTGTCTGTCTGTCTGTCTGTCTATCCGCGTCTTAGCTCAGAGGCTCTTAGTACTAGAAAGCTGTAATGTGGTATGGGTATATATACATATATTATACATATATTAATCACGCCGACAAAGTGGTAAAATAAAAAATGGAAAAATAAATTTATTTAGGGTAACTCCCCGTACACGCTGGGATATTTTTTTTTTTTTTTTGACGTGATTTCCTAATATATCAATGAACGCCGGCTGCAAGCACGAAAAAGGATGACTCATTGTCCCGTTACGCTCATTGTAATTTTCGATTCAGGTATCCGTTTGCGTAATATTAAGCTTTAAAGTGCTAATTTTTGTTAGAGTCAAGTTGTCCCCCCTGCCAGCTAAATGGTTGTATTTGGATATGTGAAAAATGTCGCAGCAGTAGTATATTATGTATAACGAAGTTAAAAGGAAAACTATCACAGCTAAGTAAGCTTTACAAGTTACCGAGTAGTAGTCGACCAACTTACATTTACAGTTGAAAAACACATACATTCTGTATGGTAAAACATGTTTTTTCAACTAAGTGTTAAGTTTGTTCTTGGGATAAATTCATCCCAACTACGGAATACTTCATTGTGCGTGGTCCGACACGAACTTGGCTTTTTTTTATTGTAAATTGGTTCAAATGTAAACAACAGAATACTTTACGTAAATAAACTTCCATAAAAAAAATCTATGTTGTTATAGGTATTATCTACTACTAGCCGCGTATTGAAATTCATTGCTTAGTAGTCAAACCGTACAGACACTTGATATACAGAATTAGTTACGCTTAAATTCAAATCAAATTTCAATGTGTTAATTTTGCTTGTTCGTTAGGCGTAAACGTAAATAAACTTTGGCTATTAACACGTCAAAATTGCTGTTTAACGAGAGGGGAAGGGCAATGAATGGAGATTAAACAACACGATACGGAAACCAAGCAAACCTTCTCGATTACTTTATGGAATTAGTTCCAAGAATTTTGGGCTATACGAGTACTATCAGAAATTGGAAACTGATCTCAATTGATCTAGCCCAACAGCATTGTTTGCTTCGCAAAACTAAACTAAATTACTTCACACAACAGTGTGAAGTTATTTCGTTTTCTCACGATAATCTTATTAATAGTAATTTAATGAGGCGAGAGATGAAAAGAAAGAAAGAAAGAAAAAAGAAGAAAAAAAGAAAAGAAAAAAACAAGAAAAAGAAAGAAAAGAAGAAAGAAAGAAAAAGAAGAAAGAAAATGAAAAAAAGTTTCTATTTAAACTTCTGAAGATAATTCTTGAAGATATTCCCTAATAAACATGGATGCATTATAGGTACCTAAGCGCATAACATTTTAATAAATTACTGAGAAAAGTTGGAAAACTCTTTCGCTCAACTTTTTCCGCTTTCTTCGATGTTTGTGAAATGTTTTCAGTCTCTTTTAGTACCTACTTTACCGACGTAAATTTTTATTTCTTTTGACGTCGTCTTTAGTTTCGCCCTTTTTCTCTCAGAAGTCCCCGTCGATATTTGAAGTTCATAATATCTACTTATAAATTAATGAACTCGTGTTAGCACAAGGTGTAACCTTGTTCCAATGAATCAATAGCCTTCCCTTTGAAGCATTCTTGCCTTTGTACCTATTTGTTGAAGTGGCCAACATACGTATTGCAATGTTCACAATAGAAGTCACAAACAATGCTGCAGGAGCAATCCACTTCAAATTATTAGTGTGCTTACCCGGTGGGGCGGCAGTAAATACCTATGTACATATGCAGGCTGCACCTTCACGCAATGAATCTCTTAGAGCAAAAATCTTTTATTTAGGTAAGGGAAGCCAGCAGAGGGTGCATCCCACGCAATAATTGAATTTGTTCCTCTCCCAAATCCGTGCACCGGGCTTAAATATATAATGAACCAACAGATTTGAGGACTACAACAATAGGGATGATACTAAAAAATTTTTTTTGTCCCTCATGTAGATTATTAAAAAATATTGGACACGTATTTTTTCTTTTTTTACGTAATCATAACATTACGGCGATACATTGAGTTCAAATGTGGCATGACGTCACTTCTCAGTAGATTTTATACCTAGCTGTGACGTAACGAGCCCCCACTCCCCAAGTTTAATGTGTTTTATCTAAGTAATTTTTTATTAATATGATAAAGCAAAAAATACGTGTCTAATATTTTTTTATTATCTGATTGACGGACTAAACAGTTTTTTTTTTTTTTTACCCAGGCTTCATCCCTATTCTTATAATTATTACGTTAACTATTCACTAGTGTATTACGGCCCTTCTGTTGTCTCTGGTAGCTTAGCAGAACTTACAAGTCGGGATAATATACATAATACGTCATTGAATCCCTTGACTCCCGCCGGGTCCAACGAGACCGCATAATTTATCTATTGTGTCTGGCCAACGCCGAGCCGACCGTTTAAGCTGACAATTACAGACTCATTCATAAGATCCTTTCTGATAGATTACGACAATATTAAGAGGTATTTATGGATACCAACACCAAATTGATGGATCCGTTATCGACCCGCTTAGTAACACCAACACACACATACACACCAACAATAACTCTATATGGGTAAACGAAGAATATATTGGTGTCATAATGGAGGTGAAACGCTCGTGAGGAGCTCGTGGCTAAGTAATAACAGCCGCACGGGTCGATTCGTCAGGTTAAGCTACGCTTGCCGGGGTTGGTCAGTGGATGAATGACCATCTTTACATACCGAGACTCCTCCGTACCTCGGAAAGCACGTTAAGCCGTTGGTCCCGGCTGTCATTCGTGGATCTTTGACATTCGTTAAGGGTCGTCATAAGCCCAAAAAGTCTGACAACCAGTCTTACCAAGGGGTATCGTGTTACCCAGTTACTGGGTTGTGGAGGTCAGATAGGCAGTCGCTCCATGTAAAATACTGGTATTCAGCTGCATCCGGTTAGACTGGAAGCAAACCCCAACATAGTTGGGAAAAGGCTAGGCAGATTGATTGAATGGAGGTGAAACGCCTTTTGTTCGCATAAAAAAGAAATAAGTAGCACCAAAACAATGTCAAGTTTTCCACATTGTAACGTGGCAAAGTAAAAATATGTGGCCAATAATGGAGCTTAATTATATAGGAGGTTGCGGTGGCACCTCATTTCTTATGCATTCAGCGCGCCTTAATGCCTTCATTACCAGTTTAAAGTATTAAGCAAACTCTGAAGCTGGGAGACGTCTCACTGAGATTTGACTAAGTGGTCGAGAGTTTTCCATAGAATTGCTCAACGGAAATATTAAACACAATTTTCCTTTTTTAGGGTTCGCGTTTTAATTTCGCTATGTCCATCTGTATGTCTGTCCGCGGCTTAATTTTTTTTTTTACTGAAAACAGTTCTCTTAGTAAAGTAACTATTTTCTGTATTATTTTATTACAGGAAAACCTATAAGAATTCTATGGTCTTAATATAATAACATGTTAAATCTTTCAAAATTGTGCGTACAAACCTACATTTGCAGTTGGAATGTATGGGAGGACTTGTTTTTCGACTACAATGTTAAGTTTGTTCTTGGGATAAATGCATCCCACCTACGGAACCCTTCATTGTGCGTGGTCCGACACGCACTTGGCCGGTTTTTATTAATTAAAATCTAATCGGATCAAATCATTTCTAATTATCATCATGCTTGTAGATATTACACAGCAATCAGTTGAAGAGATGTGTTTGTTCTGTTTCTATGCGCGTTTATAGCGATATATCATTTTCCAATGAAGTTATTCCCTTTGACAACACAATAAGCAGAAAATGTACAGAAGTTTTTTCAAAACAACCTATGAATGGAAAAGAAATTCATACAAACAAAATATTGAAGACAATAGGCAATGCCGACTTATCTCCCTTTCTAGACTGCGTGTGGAGGTAATTTGTGAGTTAAGTTTAATGGGACCTTAAGACACGAGGAGTCATGGCTCACAAAGGGGGAGTTTTTCTCTCCCTTCGAATAGCAATTGGGAAGTGTTAATGGCCCGGTATTAGAACCATGCTTATGAGTTTCATTAGTACTGAAGCCGCGAAAGATTCATGTAAGAACGTGCTTTTATTAGAAGAGACGTGAATGTTTTGAAAATTGCTTCATACCTAGAGTTTACGTGCGTTTGTGGTAGACTACGAGCATAGATTTTGTACTGAAATTACTTTTTTGGGTCAATTTTAGCATAGTAGACTTGAGGTAAATTGAAAATTCTATCATTAATGTGGATGTTTTTAGCACGGTTTTCTAGAAAAGTGATGTACCTAATTAGGTACATAGAGCTACTATTACTACCGATATTTTTTATACATAATTAAGTACATGATTAAGGTATATCTATTCAAACACGTAAGGTATATCTATTTTAAGAGATACACATATATGTAGGTGGTAAAGAAGCCATACTTATACGAAAACATTTTTTTCATCCAAGTGTTTTTTTTTTTTTTTTAATTTGTAATTTTTTTATAATTATGTATCTTTATCGTTACAAATAAATAAAATTGAAGTGTCTGTTTGTAACTTCAAAATAACAGCTTTATACTAAATACATACGAAAGTATATACGATACTTATGACTAAAAAAAAAACAATTTTCAACATTTTTGTCTGGCTGTTTGTTCCGGCTAATATCCGAAATGGCTGGACCGATTTTGACGGGACATTCACTGGCAGATAGCTGATGTTATAAGGAGTAACTAAAGCCACTTTATTTTAGAAAAAGCCACGCGGGTGAAGCCGCAGGCAGCAGCTAGTATTTAAATAAATATTAATACTTCTTTTCGTAGTTGCACCCAGAACTGTAATTTGTCTATGCATCACCCCAAGTAGGGCTTCCATTACGTAATTACGTAATTACGCAATTACGTAATTACGGACAGATTTTAGAAATCTCACAAATACGTAACTGAAGAGCTGCAGTCCGTAATAACGTAACTATAGGATAATATTAATTAATTTAGGTACCCATTTATTTAGTTCTATAGTTTCTGCCTACTCCATGGGAAAAAGGCATGGGTTTATCTGTGTATTTACAATTTACCTTAATTTAGTTAACCTACGACTTACATTATGACAACACCAAAACCCTTTCTGTGGGTATCCCCCGAATTCCCGGGGTTTATTTTATAACTTCCAATTTGAGTCCGCAAGATTTAATTTCTTAGTCGTACAGAATAGAGTTCATTGTTGACCAATCGGGAAACGAAGGGAATCCCCGTTGGTTGTGGATAGTTCGGTACGTAACACAATCAAAGTTTATAAGTGTTTCGCAAGTATTTGATCTACCTCGTAGATAATAAAGTTTAATATTGTGGATTGAGCAAGCTAAGGGAACTCCCTACATTTTTCTTTACTTTCGTGAATTTAGAAACAATCTCAATACTCGGTACTCAGTCGTCTTACGTACACCTGCGAGATACTGTCCTGCCTGGTCTAAGCTTATTTTATTGACTTTTGTGATTTTGTGTATGTGCCGCAAAGTTTGACGCTTGGTTTTCAGAAGCTTTTCATTACAAGTTTCTAAGTAGATATCACCATACACGAGTAGAGATACTTCAACGAAAATGTAAGTACCTATTTTAACATTACTTTACTTGTCTACTTACTTTGTTTCTAGGGTATTGTGTGAGAGTTTATACATATAATTTAGTAGTTGATTTTATATTGTTGACGGCACGGTTGGCGCAGTAGTTGAGTGATTGGCTGCTGCGCTGCGGGTCACGGGTTCGATTCCCGTACGGAACAAATATTTGTATGACCTACAGATAGGTGTTCCGGGTCTGGGTGTCTTGTGTATGTTAGTTTACATGATTGTGAGTGCACCCACGATACAGCAGTAATTCCTAGTGTGGTGCGACGTTTAAAAAAAAAAAAAATATATGTGCGATTTTATTTTATTGTTGCTTGTTAGATGTCTGTGCAAATAGACATTGATTATGAGTTCACGGTACGTATGTAAATGTATCCCGTTTTAAGTGTAGTGCCTAACTATAGATGCTATTTATATGTATTACCTAACTATTAAATTATGAAATATTTATATATTGTTTTAGGTCTGCAGTAAAGAAGACTATTTATAAGGAGTTTTTGAACAAACGCACACAATCAGCTATATGGGAACACTTTTTGAGGGCTGAAAATGGGCAAAGTGTCCAATGTAAACATTGTCAAAAAAAATTGAAGACTCCTGGTAGTGCTACTGGAGCACTACATACACATATGCGTGCTAAACATATTGGCGAGATGTCACAAGAGCAAGATGCGCAAAGGGCAAGTACTTCATCGTGCTTTCAAGCAAGAAAAAGTTTAGAACCTCCATCGAAGAAAACTAAACTAACGGATTACTTTTCCACTGAGTATTCCTTGGACGTTATAGTGACTAGAATGGCAGCATTGGATGGCATCCCATTAAGCAAATTTTGTACTTCTGAAGATCTAAGGTATGTTTTCAAAAAATCTGGCTATGATCTACCGAAATCTCCTTCAACTATTACCAAAATTGTCCTGGAACAGAGTTGTGCCATAAAAAAACAATTAATAAATCAGTTTAAAGATATGAAGTCCCAAAAAAAACGGTTTACTATAACGTTTGATGAATGGACCTCTACCCGGAACCGGAGGTATATGAATATAAATATTCATAATAAAGACCTAGAACCAGCTAAATATAAAAATTTAGGACTAGTAAGGATAAAGGGTTCAATGCCAGCTCACGTTGGAACTGTACTGTTAGAAAATCATCTAAATGACTTTTATTTGAAACTTGAAGATATAATTGCATTCACAACGGACGGAGCCAGTGTTATGGTTAAAATGGGCAAAAATTTTGATGGTCACCATCAGTTGTGTTTTGCTCACGGAATACAACTTGCAGTGCTGGACGTATTATATAAGACACGGAAAAGTACAACTACTGAACCAGAACTAGAAGATGAAGCTTCAGATACTGACACTGAAGAAATTGAAGAAAACGATGGCGGACTTTTCATAGAAGTACCTAGAGTTCTAGAACCAGAGTTTCTGTACAAAGATATTATAGTAAAAGTAAGAAAACTTGTTAAATCATTCAAAAAATCACCACTGAAGACCGATTTGTTGCAAAAATATTCTTTACAAGAGCATGGTAAAAGCCTCGATCTTATACTAGACTGCAAAACGCGATGGAACAGCTTATCAGATATGGTTGGACGATTTCTGAAATTGAAATCAAGTTTATTTAAGGCTTTATTAGACTTAAAATCAAATATAAGTTTCACAGACACAGAAATACAAGATCTACATAACATTCATCATAGTTTAGATATAATAAAAACTACAGTGATGGCATTGTGTCGCCGTGACTCGAATTTGTTAGCAGCAGATGCTGCGCTTCAGTTTATGTTAAATAAGCTTGATGCTCAGTCCAATGGGCTCAGTGACAAGCTTGCTGTATCCCTTAGAAAAAGAATAAAAGAAAGGCGAACAAATGTGTCTGGTGTCTTGCAGTATTTGCATAATAATGAAGAATATTATAAAACCGAAGAAACAGAAACTTTTACAAAACCGACGTCGGATTATATTAGAACATATGTTGCAAACTTATTAGAAAGGCTCAAATTTACACCGCCTACAAGTACACAAATGAGTTTAGATTCCGAAGCAGATGACAATGATGCTAATGATGGTTATGGCGACGAGTTGACTGTTGCACAGCAACTAGAAAAAGAAATACAGAAAACTATGTCTACAGTAAACAAATCTGGAGTAAACACAGATCTTGAATCCATCATCAGAGTTGAAATGTGTATCTACGATAGCACTGGCGGCGGTCGTGAAGTTTTCCTAACAGCAGCTTATAATTATTTACTATGTATAATGCCTACTAGTGTTGAAGCAGAACGGGCATTTTCTTCTGCCGGCTATCTTTGTTCTAAACTAAGAAGTTCCCTTGGTGACAGAACATTGCATTCGTTATCATTTATGAGATCATATTATCAAGAACAAAGATTGGAAAAATAACCATATTTTATATTGTTTCTTACTTTTAAACCATTTGTGCGTGGTACATGTTTTGTTTGAATTGTTGATTGAGTTTAGTCAAAATCAAAATCGTCAATCAAATCAAAATATTACATTTTGATTTGATTGACGATTTTGATTTTGAGTTTAATTTTAAAATTATCATTTTAATCTGTAATTTACTTTTAATTCCTTAATATTATAATTTTTTTCATTTGAAGTTGTTTGATTTTTTACTTCTAAAATACGTAATAAGCCCAGAATTTATCGTGCTTTAAAAAATCAAAACAGTTAAGTACGTAATTACGTAGTTACGTAATTGAAGCATCAAAATGCGTAACTAGTTACGTAATTAGCAAATCCGTAATTTTGGAAGCACTAACCCCAAGGTTGACTTGTAGAAAATGCCTAAGGCATTAATTCCGCCTCTTTACATTTGTATGCTTGAAGTATCCTACCCTTTTTCTGTGCACTACAGGGTCCATAATTATCTAAATTATATAGTTACCACCTAAATACACATTATAGTAAAGCAATAAAGATATTGAGTATTGAGTATTTAGTATTGTATGAAATAAATAAATAAATACAAAATAGAAACGTCTCAAAGACAACTAGTTCTATAATACACCTATTAAGCTCCAAAGGCTAGACGAGGTCTAGGTAAGGACCCCTTTGAGGTTGCTGAGAGCCTTGTGTTGAAGCCGGTACCTAATCATCTTGCTTGAATAACTGTACGCTAAATTCCGGGTAGTGGGCACGACAAGGTCTATAAAGGCTATATTATAATGTATTGTACATGTCTATTTAATGTCAATAGGCGTTATTTTACGTCCATAGTACTTTGGCATAATGTAGTTCATAATGCAATAGGCAGAGAAGCCAGAATATAGATAGATAGATACACTGAAAAAAAATGTTTACATAAACATAACCAAACTTTCGTCAACATGTAACACAAAAAAGTGACCACATAACTTTATGCAACATGTAACCAAAACCGAAAGGCTGTTTTGTATTTTATAGTCAAATCACTTTTATTAAATCAAGTTAACTAATATAATATAAGTCTTGTACAACTTTGATTATTCCTGAAACAGCCGAAGTAGTTAGGCTAAATATTTATTTCAGTGTAGATAGATAGAATACTCTAAAAATAAAAACAAATATAAAGATACAAAAGCCTATATCGTCGCTTTAGAGTGAAAACCTCGGAAACACAATTTTGGGCATTTTTATTTTATTACATTTTTGGAAAGAAAACCTCGCAACACACTCCCTAGTTTCACACAAAAAAAGTTTAGTAACGTGTAACGCCATCTATGACGAGTTTGGGAACCTCGCAAACGAACATGCGACTTTTTCAATTTATGTACCAACATTTAGAATTATTTTAATAATTATTATGTTCAGGATTTTTTTGATGACTATTAGCCATACATTTCAAGTGTTACTTATAAGTTATAGTTAAGAGCATTGTCACCGGTCCACTAGCGCCACTCCTTTAAAAACATATTATCTCGTGACTGAGAAGGAATTATGAAAAACGGTTCAATCAACTATATCGGTAAGTGTGTCTACAGTTTTCTAATACCTTTTATAACGTTTCATAGCAACAAAGTTCGATCTAAAGAAAAGCGGCCATTTTCCTCTAGATCGTATTTTGTTGCTTCTCATCTTAATATGAAACTTTCGTCATCATCAACATTTCAGCCGAAAGACGTCCACTGCTGGACATAAGCCTCCCCCAATTGGGGGGCATTGCCATAATCGCCACGCTTGACAGGCGGGTTGGCGATCGCAGTATGGTGTTAAAAATGCATAGAGAATGTTGCTGCCCTTTCTCTAGTAAGTCCCTTAGTCGCCTTTTACGACACCTACGGGAGGTAATGGGGTGTCTGAATACGAAACTTTATAAAAGGTATTAGAAAATTCTAGACACACTTACCGAGGTTCCTTATTGAGCCGTTTTTCATAATTCCTTCTCAGTCACGAGATAATACGTTTTTAAAGGAGTGGCACTAGTAGACCGGTGACAACCTTCTTAAGTAAGGCAACGAAATAAAACGGATTACATTTTTTTATTCTATAATGTTTCATTGATAAACTTCTAACTGCCACCAGCAAACCAAAGGCTTGCAAGTAGCATTTTACGCTTTTACGATGATAAAATTAAATATGTATCTTATGCATCTGAAAATGTATCCAAATTGTACACTAAAAGATGCATATTTGAAGAAGCTGTGGTAATAAAACTTTACAGGGTGCCACTTTTTTCTTCTTCCTGTAACGTTCCCTTTTTCGCATATACGAGGTTTTACCTGTAAGGCGACGATATGCGTTTTAACTTTTTCATAGGCCTCCACTCGCGTAGATCGGTTAGATTCAGTGCATTTTGACGTTGCATTTAGCAATAATTCCGAACGTTTTTCACGCTAAATTTATTACTGTTTGTTTTATGCCTTCGATAATTTAATAATATATTTTCGGTACATTGTTTAGCCATTATGACAATTTACTCAGTTTGTTAGCGATGATGAATGTGTAATCAATCTCTAGTTTTTATATACGGCAGGGAGATAATTTAGTTAGTGTTTGAAGAAAGAACACCTTTTCACTTTGAATTGCAGAAAAATATCAAATTCCTAATGCCTTTCCGTAGAACGTAATAAAAAACAGTATCTAAAACTTGTATGAATAATTCAAACGCATCGCGTGTTTGTCGTTACTTAGTAGGTAGTGTATAAATTCTAGCTTGAAATGTTTTCAAAACTGCAGGCAAACATGATTTACTTTCCAATAACAGACACTTTACTATGACATAGAGCGGCCATAGCTTGGCAGCTAATACGCTGACTTGCGACCTAAAAGCTCGGGAGTTCTAATCTTAACCGTCCAAATATTGAGGAGAAACCAATGTTTAATATTAGGGGTGAATCGAGAATCCTGGTTCGGTATTTGGAACAATTAAAAGTTTCTACCCGACACATAGCTTTTAGTAGCTTCAGTTGAAACAACTTACGACCGAAAAAAGTAGTAGAATTTTTAATTATTCCGAATTCCCGCAATCACCCCAATAAGGTTCAACCTCTGTCAGTGCAGTTGCACTTAAGCTGGTGGTATTTGTTTACGCTGCATATGTAGACTTGTTTTTTTTTTTTTTTTTTAATTAATGTTCAAAAAGTAGATCGCAGAGTTTAAAATAATACACTAAGAACCACAGAAGCCTTTGATGGCTTATACATGGCTAGTGAGTTCGAAACAAAAATATATTTAATATTGGTACTTACTACAAAAAAAACTTAGACGGTAAGTTTGTAAGTTTTACATTCAAAGAATATTGCAAGTCTTTACTCTTTATATAATATGTTAATAGCACAATTAAAGATGTAGCAAGTGTATCAAACTAAAGTACATACTCATAGTTTGTAATTTGCAGAAAATGCTTTTTTAATAAACATTTTGCTTTTTTAGGGTTACAGAGGTATTTATTTTGTACGTCCGTAGGAAGTTCGTTTACTATTTTTGGTAGTATGTAAGGGTATGTTCTCATACCATATGTATTCTTATATCTAGGCAAGGTAAGGTTTATACCCTTAAATAAATACCTATGATTATAAGATAACTAGGTATATTATACATATAGCCACGAAAGTCATCAACAGCTATATTTCGTGAAAATAAACACGATCGTAACTACCACGCAATCGATACCACAAACGATTTTAATTCGTATAAATTGGGCAAAGCTGCTTTATAATAGATTTAGCCAGCTTTGCGACAACTGTATATTGGGATTGTGGGTATGCAAAACTGATACAGTTGCCAATTAGTCAGCTTTTGTAGCCACAAACGAACTAATTTCATACGTTGTCGTATGTAATCAAAAATAAATTCTCGCTGGTTTGATTTTCGGATCGAGGTAGTATTTTCTGTACTTTTACTTGTTCGTAGCTTGCAGACGGACGGTCGCCGCCACGGCAGACGCCACGCCTCAGGAAAAGGCATAAATCTATCAGGACTGAACCGTTGTGAATTAGCCACATCAATTCTGTCAGGGAGAGTTTTTACTTGACCTCATAAAAAGGTTCACCCGTAATGCATAGGTACATAAATACCTACCTAACATCCACTTCTATCCTCATTTGTAATATGAAAGATTAAAAAAGTTACATTTATACAAAAAGTGTCTACCAGAGAACTTGGTTTTCAGCGCGCTCGCGTAATTTATGTATGACGGCGCAAATGCCAATTTATTGCTGAGTAATGGCACCGTTTGGAGATCTGCAAATGGGCTAGTCGTGTAAGAAGAGAAATGGTTCGAAATGTACGCTGCTAAATGTATTTATAATTTATTTATCGGGTATACTACAAATCCGAATTGTTATCGCAAGAGTTGCTCCTTTTCATAACGGAGAGTCCTTGGAGTGAGTAATGAAGAGGGTTAATAATGGTCTTGGTTTACGCTACGGTATTATTGAATTGTGCCCTTTAAGCGGTTTGCTAGATAAAAGGCAATAGTAGATTGTATCATAAGGGAGCAAAATAATATTTTCCGCCTGAGTGATACACTCTACTTTTCATCACCTACTATGAGAAAATAAAAGGCGCCGCATAATTTTTATTGTAATATTATTATTTAATAAAACATAGAGTAATAACTAAATTGAAATTAAATAGTATCTAATAATAAAAAACCTAAAATTGATATTCACTGTCACTTGAAGAACTCATTTTTCAAGACCAAACCATGAATTTCTAACAATCCGTGAAAATTTACGAAAACGCGGGCTGTAGTTCGCGCGTTTTTAATTTGATTTATTTTTTTTATTTTTTATTCAGCCGGCGCACTATGTGGAGGCGCCTAAGAGAGCCTGGCCATAAATACATTTTCAAACTGTAGCTAAGAAGTTAGTCTACTATATTATCCATAAATTATGTATGTGGCTGGTACTGGTTTATATTAAAGATCACCTAAATACGATGATTCAAAAATTATCACAAGAACATCTTAATTTTATTTTTTTACAGAATTATTTTTAGTGAGCTATCAATGAAAACTATACAAGTATTATACCATTCCAGAAAGCTTATAATATATACTTTCGTTTGGTATGCATAAATATGCTATATATTAGTTAATTTATTTACTAGAAATATTTATTTCATGACATATCATTTTTGCGTATCCGAAACTTTCAATTAGAGTTTTGACAGTTGCCGAAATTTGCCGAAGGTCTGTAAATGATGTTATTTGATAGGAACTTTAAAATTATTATTTAGGAAGAAAAAAAAGTTGCAACTTCATTGCACAACATATGTTAATCTATTATAACATGAAATAGTAAAAAATTCTTATAAATACGTACATAGGTGATGCTATTTGATTTATTAGTTGATATAGGTTAAACTTGTGATATTTTTTTAGTTGCAGTTTATGTTTAGATAACGTATCGAGTGTTTCTCACCATATTTTAGTTCACACGCACAGTAACTTATCAATAGAATATCGGAAACCGCAAAATGTGGTAGAAAGAAAGAATTACCATTAGGTAATGATAATTCTTTCTTTCTACCACATTTTGCACACGTTTCAAATCAATTATTTTGTATAAAATAGGGCCTCTGCATACTCAATAATTACATACTGTTTTTCGTTCGTCATTGTCGTTACTAAAAGTGTACCTCACCAACTACATTCTCGCAATGAGTGAATTCAACTGTACCAGACGCGACCTATGTCTTGTTTTAATTGAAAGTGACGGGAATTATGTTGATGCTTTAACACGTTATATACGGAGTAATTTTATCAACGTTTCCGAGACAAACATCGCTAAAATTGTCGCAAGTGTACAAAAAAAACTGTATCTGTATCCATCTAAATGAGGGATTGATAAAACGATTTTATGTTGTAGGTACTTCAAGTTAGGTCAAGCGGATAAGTAATTAATGCTACGAAATTCGGACAGTATGCTTTCGATACAGCACAACGATATGTTAATAAATATATGCGGTATTATATGCCATCAGCTGTCCATAAAGTCCTAATTCACGGGGAAAGCGTTATTCGGCATTATTCAGTGTTACCTCTTGGACAGCTCTCCGAAGATGCTCAGGAATCAAGGAACAAAGACTATAAACGATTCAGAATTCATCATGCTAGAAAATGCTCTAGAGTAGCTACAAATGAAGATGTTCTACATACACTTTTGTACATTTCGAACCGTTACATAACAAGTTTAAGAAAACCTACCAATAAAAAGTGTATAACTTATAGATGAAGCTTTGGAGCTAGTAGAATAATACACTGAAATGTTTTTTTTTTTTTTTCTTATTTCATTAATTAATAACGGTAATTTTAAGAGTTTATTTTGTATTAATTATAACATTTTAGGTCACATTATTTAAAGATAGTCGTAAATTTCTGATCATTTTTCAATATTTCATATTTTGGTTTTTTTTAATGACTATTAGATATTTATTTATATCCATAAACTGTATATCATTTTAAAGTATATTTATTATAGATTATCTAAAAAAAAAATCTGCTGTTTAACTATCAAAACATGGAAGTTGTGGATTTATGACCCGAAACCGACTCAATCTCCACATAGTGCGGCGGCGCGACTATGGGCCGTCGTACCAGCCAGTCTTTATTCAAACAATATTTGCGTTCGATTTCTTTGGCGCTAAACACTAATATGTTTCAAATTCAAAAAGAGAATTGCGGCGCACTTATAAAGAGGATTAAAAACTCATTACTGCCCGCTAAAAGTTTCTTATAGAAAACACCGCCTTTGGGTGCACTTAAAGGCAAACCAAGTCGTCCTTTTCGAATAGATGGGATGAAAAATCATGTGTTTTAAATTAGTTATCAATCTGTAACATTTTGCAACGTAAGCCCACTCACTATCTGCTCTAACTATGCCATAACTAGTACATGAAATCGGCTATCAACTGTAATATCCGTGTATTATCTACAAAATTCTAACTAACTTAAACCATTTAGCGTAGTTAGGTTCATAGATAGCTATACTGATAATTTTAGTAAAGCACCAAACCGTAGCCAAATTGGGAACCGTGGAACGATGTGCGACAAATGGTATTAGTTCGATGCATTTGCTCGCGTCGCTTTAACTCGTTTACAAAACTACTTGGCATATTCACTACAATGTCACGTAATTAATAACAAATATTAACTGGATTATAGTCGGTATTATTTGGGGTTTTCCATTGGGACAGCCACAATAGGGTCTTGAAGGATATTGTTAGGCACTTCTCTTGTATTGTTAGACTTTATCTGCTACTACGCTAAAATCAGAATCCGTGTTCTTTTTTACTTTTTTTCTTTTTCTCGGCTCCTAAGGGTCGTAGCGTGATATTAAACAGCCTATAACCTTCCTCTAGAATTGGGCTATCAAATGAAAAGAATTTTCAGAATCCGTTCAGTAGTTTCAATGTCTATAACGGATATAGGTAGATACATATCTGTGTTTTATATACAGGGTGGAAGGGCTATCGACGCGATGCCAGTTAATATGGATTCTTCAGTACCTACAACTACAAGATTCTAGATTCCCCTGCGTGCCTCAAATTTTTACGACGGTTATTAAAAAAAAAAAATTGCAATACCTACGCGATCAAAAGGTATGGGAGAGCAATTTTTTTTAAATTACCTACGAACAATTTCAATGCAGGGAGTCCAGAATCGTGTACTGAATCCATGGTAACCGGCTTCGCATCGATGTCCCTTCCACTCTGTATACAGGAAAAGTTTTTAATCAGTGCGCAAATTTTGACAAATTAAATTTTAACGTGTTTTATTATACACCTACTTCTTATTTTGATATGTATTAGTACAAAAAAATTAAGCTATCGTTAATGAAAGATGTTTATTTTGAAACTGGTATAATGGATACTCGTTGCGCAACGTGCCGGCGGCGCGGTCAGTGAAGCGGGTCGCAGTAGTAGGTACTTATCAGTTGTGCGCTCGCCCATTGATATTATTATGAATAGATTGTATCCATATTTTACTGATTACAAGTGGAACAAAAAAAAAAGTATTGAGCAAATAATGGAAATATGTTCTATTACTGATACTCAACAACCAAAAAAAATTTGGCCCCTGGTTAAAAACTTATCCTACATAGATAAGACTGAAACAAATACCTACCTATGGTTAATGTGACTGATTCGGGGTCAGCTTCCAGTCTAACCAGATGCAGCTGAATATCAGTATTTTACATAGAGCGATTGCTTATCTGACCTCCACAACCCAGTTAGTGGGTAACGCGATACCCCTTGGTAAGTTTTTATTATTTTTATTTTTACATCGTTCTCACTTTTACTTATAAATTCAACATTATAGATGTAACGAATACTTTTGTAACAATTTAATTTAAAAGAGTGTCCATGGAGTTTCTTGCCCGTTCTTCTCCATAGGTACCTACGCTTTGGAATGGGAATGTAGCTTACTAACCGAGTCCTTGACAATTCAAAAGTGCCTGTAAATGGTTTAATTGAAATAAATGATTTGAGTTTGAGTTTAAGGCTTCTGACGACCCGTAACGACTACCAAAGATCTACAAATGACAGCCAGGACCAACGGCTTAACATGCTTTCCGAGACACGGACCAACCGCGGCAATTGTAGCTTAACCTGATCGATCGACCCGTGCGGCTGTTATTACTTAGCCACGAGCTCCTTACTCTTCTTACTCTACTGACCTCTTTAGGGAAAAGGCGTTTGCTTATCAGAAACTGATTATCAATACAATCACGATGAAATCTGTTGATTTTACCAAAAACCAAGTTTTTTTTTTTCGTAGAAATTCAAAACGGAAGAAATATACCACTTTTAAATTTATTTACTCACTCGGACCCAGATTACAGACAGTATTTACCTTAAACATAGCCAAAGTCAGGAAGCAATTTATCTGCCAAAATGAAGTTTCTAATTTTAATAGAGGGTCCTTGATGCCTCACGAGATTCGGCCCTTTGAGTCAGTGGTCGATTGCAAATTGCTTTTTCGAAATTTATTTTACTCTATCACTGACAAACAGTACAAAATTAAACAAATAACAAGATTCCTGCCAACAAAATACTGAACGTTTAAATAAACACCGAGGAATATTAGATCAACATTAACAATTTAGGAGATCTTGCTGAAATTACGAGTAATGAATCTACTACTTGTAAACTACCTTCTTAGAGATGAATCACATTTTCTTCTAAATAAAAATTTGATGTTCAATGAAAGCATACATTTACGAGTAACTCTTGTTATAATTTAAAAAAAATAGTACTTAAATGCACTTTATTCCATTTATCAATCGAGTCTTTTTCACTCCACTAACTAGTGTGGTTGCTGATGGCGTATGTTCTTAAGTACTACAATGGCCGAACAATGAATCGTATTTAATCTAACTTTCTTTTCCCTCGGTCAGCAAACAGGAAGATAGCCACGCCCACACAAAGAAAACACGACGGCACTAATTAATTAATGGCTATTTCTTTATTACGATTGTGACAAATTTCCCTCAAACTTGTGAGAGATAATACAATAAAACGTCCTCTCTTTGTATCCACACTTACTCAGTTTGTTTGATATTTTGGAAGGAGAACACGCTCGCAATCCTGCTATAAAACTTTATTCAGTTTGAGGTAAATTTTTATGCTCGACACAAGTTTGTACAGAGACATAAAAACAAACGACAACAAAAACTGCTATTTCTGGAGAACGAGTGGACATCCGATCAACAATAACTAATCCTTCGAATGGACCAAGTTAGAAATACCTACATCCTTTATTTACCACATGAATAATACTAAGAAAAAGCATTTCGTAGAACGTCGAGAGATCAATGCAAGGCAAACAGAACTAAGGAAAAATCCAAGTTTGTAAGATAAAAGACAAATAAGCTGTAGTACGGACAAGCGTAACTCGGAGAGAGACGGTCGGTGTAAAGCCGCAAATATTTGTTTCTTTGAGAACCCTTGCTCTTTACACAAAAATAGGCTCGGAATTCCACATATTCGTTTTACTATAACATACATGACAATATTATCCAAGTTTTCATTGTTCTAAGCTGTACCGAGCACATCTTTGTTTATAAACACTCGTAATAACAAACAAAGAAGCTATGTTTCATATGCGGGTTTACTATCTAAGTACAGGCATCTTTGTAAGCTATACAATACAAAAGGCCAATTACTTACCCTTGTAATTATTCACTCTTAAGACAAACATTTTGAGAGAATAGCGCGCTTTGCAGCGGCAATATTATTTTGGAACCGGATTGAGCCAGCAAATGTTGCCA
Organism: Dryobota labecula; assembly: GCA_947523025.1. Classification (NCBI taxonomy): domain Eukaryota; kingdom Metazoa; phylum Arthropoda; class Insecta; order Lepidoptera; family Noctuidae; genus Dryobota; species Dryobota labecula. The sequence goes on along the minus strand of OX383293.1, from coordinate 14,750,419 downwards.
GACTTAAGACTTTGCATGAATACCCGTCACATTTCATATTACTAAGTAGGCATAAATATGTATTCAATGTTATCCCAAATGCCTCGCCTATTCTCTACCAAGAAGTTATCTGATTTATCTGATCTGCCAGCACTATCTTCGTTCAAGAATAAGTTGCTTTCCAAGTGTTATCAACGCCGCAAAAATTTAAGTTAAATTTAATTTTAGTAAATTAAATTTCAAATTAAAGTTTTCACTTCCCATTTTACCAGCCCTTAAAGGTACGCGTCCATTGGCCCGCGCCGGACGCACCGCACGCACGGCCCGCAACGGATTGAACGGATTTGCCGATATCATGCGTCCACTGTACCCGGATTTTTTGTTTAGTTACGAGTGTTTTCCCGTCGTTAGTTGACGTATTCGGTCATGGAGATTGACGAAGATATTATTATTATTAGTTGCTTGTTGGAAGATGAAGAAAAACGTAAAACTAAACGTAGAATGTGGGTGCTTATTATCAATTTGAAGCGACCAATTTTTGGAGAGTATCATTCATTATTTGTTCCCGATTTACATAAATAATAAAATGAAATGAATGAATAAAAAATAATCATGAAAAAATAATAATGAAATGAATAAATAATAATCATGAAGAAAGATTTAAATAAATAAATTAAAAAATATATATATTATCTCTTATTTTTTATTTTTTCTCAAATATTGTCTCTTCTTTGCACATTAAAATAATGTAGATGTTTTAAATTGTATAATTCTTCATACCTATACGGCCACCTTCTGACTCCATCATCAGACCCTGAACACTACCTAGTGTAATATAACTTGTCAATCCATAACCAATGAGTCCAAACGCGACTGTGCTACCTCGTTTGATTGAGGAGTTCCTATGGCCTACCATCCTACCTTCCGGATTCATCATCAGGCCAGCTCCATGGTATGCTATTTTTATGTTGTCACTGATGTTATATGTATAAGCATGCCAAGTTTTAGCTGAATCGGATGCCAGGAAGTGCTTGAAATATGGATAACAATGAGAACTAGAAACATACGAAGGAGCTAATGAATGCTTGTAAAAACTCAGCAACAAATATTCCTCCTATACTCCTCGTATAGATTTTGAAGAGCTTTGGTTTATAGAATAATATAAGCCCAAGGAACATAATTCAGTCCATTCTGGGCAGCACTTGGTCAAGCTCCCATACATGGATGGTCAATGTAATTTTGTACCTTAATCGGTCCAGTAGATTCGAAGAAAATCGGCTGTGACAGACGGACAGACATAGAGATATACGAGTGATCCTATAAGGATCCTGAAGGAGGATCCTGTTCCGTTTTTAGGGTTCCGTAGCCAAATGGCAAAAACGGAACCCTTATGGATTCGTCATGTCTGTGTGTGCGTGTGTGTTCGTATGTCACAGCCACTTTTTTCCGAAACTATAAGAACTATACTGTTGAAACTTGGTAAGTAGATGTATTCTGTGAACCGCATTAAGATTTTCACACAAAAATAGAAAAAAAAAAACAATACATTTTGGGGGTTCCCCATACTAAGAACTGAAACTCAATTTTTTTTTTCACAAACCCATATTTGTGGGGTATCTATGGATAGGTCTTCAAAAATGATATTGAGGTTTCTAATATAATTTTTTTCTAAACTGAATAGTTTGCGCGAGAGACACTTCCAAAGAGGTAAAATGTCCGCCCCCCCCCCCCAGAAGTTACAGCTTCTAAAATAAGAGAATGATAAAACTAGAAAAAATATATGATGTACATTACCATGTAAACTTCCACCAAATATTGGTTTGAACGAGATCTAGTAAGTAATTTTTTTATAATACGTCATAAATCGTAAACTGCGCTTGCTGCTGCGGAACCCTTTATGGGCGAGTCCGACTCGCACTTGGCCGCTTTTTTCCTTATGAGGTACGGAACCCTAAAAACAACAAGATTAAGACCCGACATAACAATACAGAAAATTGTTATTATTTTTTTTATTTTTTTATTAATCAAGAAAAATTTTTTTACAAACATTTATTTGAGGATTAAACATACCACACAAACCATCGCGGGTTTAACAGCGGTATGGTCAGACACGGCAACTCGGTGCCACTAAATATTAATTATAAATTAAATAAATTACCAAACGTTTAATACATTTATCTAAATCCCCTTAGTTATCTCCCAATTCAATTGTGGCAAGCAATTACAGATTACACTGAAGTAAAAAATATTCCACTGGAATTAACTTCATTTTTCCGCAGCTATTTTTCCATCGTTTGCAATAAGTGTTACGTTAAGCTTTTAGAGTACCATCGATCACTGAGTGGAGGCCATTGGCGATCCCGCTGTTGCAACTGTAAAATGTATTGCGAAAAATATATTATATACTAGCTGCTGTACACGGCTCCGTCCGTGTGGCTTTTTCGGAACAAACAGCAACACACAACAAACAAAACAGACAAAATTAAATAGTTTTTTTTTTTTTGTTTTAAGTACCGTATATACTTTCATATGCATTTAGTAAAAGGTTGTTATTTTGACATTACAAAAAGACATTTCAATTTTATTTATTTGTATGTATGTATATAAAAAAGGTAAAAGGTTCTGAAGTGGGGACCGCGTACCGGAAAACGTAGCGTGGGAAGGCCTCCCACAAGGTGGACCGATGACCTTGTAAGAGCCGCAGAAATCCGATGGATGCGGGAAGCACAGAACCGGTCGAAGTGGCGGTGCTTGGGGGAGACCTATGTCCTGCAGTGGACGTCTTTCGGTTGAAATGAGGCCCTAGTGTGAGTTTCTTTTAACCATCTCGATTTTACGCATCGAGCGCGTTCGGCGTTCTGATTGGCCTTCGATTGGTCCTTCACCAATCGGAGAGCTGAACGCACTCGATGCGTAAATTCGAGATGGTTAAAATAAACTCACACTGGGGCCTATGATGATGATGTATGTATGTATATCGTCGGCTTATTGCAAGAACTCATTAAGTAACATAGTCAAAACTTTGAAATAAGCAATAAATTAGTTTTAGTTGTATTGATTGCCCTATATCATCTTCATTATGATTATGTTAAAGAAAAATTAAACACAATGAGTTTTTGCATTATATAAAATTAGTCAAGCAAGACGAGTTCAAGGCGTTATGAACTTTACATGATGATTTTTTTCTGCAGTAGACCGACGATATGTAAGTATAGATATAGACGATATCAATTTTTTTTTTCAAGAGCATCTGCTACATATTCTCGTTTTATTTACCGTTAACTTCGACACCAGTCGACAGTGAAGTGTTTATTGGTTTCACAGTTACTTTGATTTTGCAATTTAGGTTTATTCTAATCCAGTTTGGATGACACATTATGATGACTCCACAGGATCAGCATTGCCGTAGCTAGAATACATAAGTTGGGGGAGTGATATGAAGATTCGAATGACGTTATTGCGACGCACGCTATTTCGAAAAAAATTAAGGGTCTATACTACCTCAAATGGCTTAGCATGATCCTCCGTTATTTCGAAAATACTGCAGCATTAATTTTGAAATAAATATATGGTAAAGTTGAGGATTAATGTTAAGTACTATGTTAGCCGAAAACACGATTCCATAAAATTCTCTCTATAGAAAAAAAATCCAAATTTATCTCCAAACCGAACAATAAACCGCTGGTATTCAAAAAATACTTCAAATTAGATAATGAAATTTTGCGTATTAACTGAACTAACTATAAAGCAAGTCTTATGTTATTTACTTTTTTTTTAATGACCATTATTTTCACCGTAAAACAAAATTACCTAAACTATCGGCGCCTTGGAGCCTTTTCCCTGCCGCCCTGTCTCGCTTGCTCGCGTGACCGGTAGCAATAGTGTGCGAGCGAGATACAGAGTGAGGTGGCGCTTAGGGTGTATAGACTCTTAAGAGTGGTACGCCAGTTCGAAAACACATTAATTCGAAAACTATACTGAATATCAGCTACACTGCAAAGTCGTAGTCTTAAAACTGGACAAAAGTTAATTTATTTTCCTTTATTAGGGTTCCGTACCTCAAAAGGAAAAAACGGAACCCTTATAGGATCACTCGTGTGTCTGTCTGTCTGTCGGTCCGTCCGTCTGTCACAGCCCATTTGCTCTAAATCTATTTATTTATTTAACAATTTAACAATCAATCAATCTACTGGGCCGATTAAGTTGCAATTTGGTACACATAATTATGAACTTCTGTGACCCAAACACGGACGTGTAACGTAATTAAACGAAATTTGAATATGGAGTTTCCTTTCGGGGGAAAATAATTAAAAAAAAAAGTTTTGCAATCAGTACCGAGTGACAGCAAATGGAAGGGTTTATTGTGAGGATTTCAGATATTTTTTATTTTTATTTTTTAAATATATACTTTCTAAGCTATTTAAAAAAAATTGACGCGCCCTTATCTCCGAAACTACTGAGATTAAAAAAAAAATTGTTCTTTACTTATAGACTACAGGAAAACCTATAAGAAGTCTATGGTCTTAAAATAACATAGTAAATATCTCAATATTGTGCGTACAAAATTACATTTGCAGTTGGAATGTATGGGAGAACTTGTTTTTCAACTACAATGATAAGTTTGTTCTTGGCATAAATTCATCCCAACTATGGAACGCTTCATTTTATGCGGTCAGACATGCGCTTAACCGTTTTTTTTTTTTTTTAATTTGTATTGCACCAATGATATCCCAGTTTGTTCGTCTAATTATTTCTGCGTTACTGGCAATGTCATTTCCAGAATATCTATTGAGGCCTGTGTCATCGGATATGCATAATGCAGTTGACGTAATCAGTCCAAAATCATTATTATTTGTATTTTAGAATTTAGTGTTGCATTTCCAATGCTGTCCTAATTGCTAATGAGTTTCTGGACACTGGTATAGAATTCAAATTGAAATGCCAATTCTGCGCCATTACTAAATGCAACCAATTTAGCCGCAGTATACATCCATTATAAAACAATTTTATTACAGGTTTTTAAAAAGAAGTTACACTATAGTGGTATCGTCAAATTAATATGGTTGTCAGTTGTTACTATTCAGGTTGGATAGTACCCACCCACTGTACTGGAACCTCTCCAATTGAAGCTCAGAATAGGGATGGATCAGTGCTGCCAACTTTATTTTCCAGGGGATCGTACCATACGCTAGGAAAAATCGTATTTTGCTAAGAATTGTAGAAAAAAAAAATTGTACGCATTGAAATTCCAATAAAACAATAGTAAATTATTAAACGCGTTATAATATTATAACTTGAAATCAATATTTACATTAAATATTTGGTATTTAGATAGGAACAAGGAATGATATTCTGACTTTCACCAGAATCGGGACACTAATTTGACAACTAAATTCAACTAAGAACTTTATAATTATTTGCCATAGGTCGTTGCACAGTGCCATCTATGATTTTTTTGTAGAATCTGACCCAGAAAGTCCCTTTGTACGGTGGCCAGCACATCAAGTTACCACAACCTGTCAAATATTCTCGTTGGATTTTGAACTTATTCGTCAACTTTTTAAAGTTTAAAATCGTTTGGAGGTATTTGACAGTTTCGTGTAGCTTGATGTGCTGGCCACTGTACTTAGCAAGTATTATTTGAATATCAGAGTCAATGAGCGCAGCAGTAGACGCGGGAACTGATGTATTTTGTTCTTTTGTAGCAAAATTTACTTACTGTACTTAATATTATTTTTCTATTTTGTTTGAAGATTGAAAGATTTGGAAAGATCGTATATTTTGCGTACGATTTCGATTACATGATCGTACATCGTATCAGCTCCAAAAAGGTCGTATAAATACGATTTAAATCGTACGGTTGGCAACACTGGGATGGATAGATCTAGTACATACCTACGTAGTGATATAACAATATGAAAATTTTGTATGTGTAATGGACAGAGCGAAATGGAGAAGAAAAATCCGGAATGGAGAATAGCTGGTGTGGGTATTCGAATTTGTACACCATAGCCAAAAGTTTAAAAAAAAAAAAAGTTTTTCAAAAACTTTTTTTTATTAATCTGTGGCAACAAAAAAAAAAAAAAAACATAAATACCGACTAAAGTAAACCTGCTATGTAAATAACAGTGACAGGAAGTTATTATATCATCATCCACATAGACTAAGTGGAGAAAATACATATTAATAAAGCTAACTGAAAAACTACCCAAACAAAGTTTTATATTTAGAGGACCACTGCGCAAGCTTCCTCTATCAAATGAAAAAAATATTTCCGTAGTCGGTCTACAATTGACGTAAATATCGATGAATATATATTTAAAAAAAACATACAGTCAGTGTTCCGTGTGGTGCCGCACGTAAAGAATAGCACTACTCCATTTCCTCCCGTGGGTGTCGTAAAAGGCAACAAAGGGACTTACTAGAGAATGGGCAACAGCGTTCTCTATGCATTTTTAACACCATACTGCGATCGGCAACCCGTCTGCCAAGCATGGCGATTATGGCAAACCCCCCCAATTGGGGGAGACTTATGTTCAGCAATGGACGTATTTCGGCTGAAATGATGAATGATGAATGATACAGTCAAACATAGAACCTCCTCCTTTTTTGAAGTTGGTTATTGAAGTAGACTGACCAGACAAGTCAAGGCAGGCAAGTGGAAGTGATATCTTACAAGTGAGAAAGCTCAGAAGAACCAATGAAAATAAAATAAATTTTGGTGACGTAATAACCGGCTAACAAGAGTGTAATAAAATCCCTTTACAAAGGTTGCAGTTTGACCAAATATATATATCATAAATATATCATCATCATCATTTCAGCCGAAAGACGTCCACGGCTGGACATAGGCCTCCCCCAAGCACCGCCACCTCGACCGGTTCTGTGCTTCCCGCATCCAGCGGATTCCTGCGGCTTTCATAAGGTCATCGGTCCACCTTGTGGTAGGCCTTCCAACGCTACGTCTTCCGGTATGCGGTCGCCATTCCAGAACCTTTCGGCCCTAACGGCCATCTGTTCTGCGCGCAATGTGCCCTGCCCATTGCACTTAAGTTTGGCAATTCTTCGAGCTATGTCGGTTACCTTGGTTCTCCTGCGGATCTCTTCATTTCTGATTCGATCACGTAGGGAAACTCCAAGCATAGCCCTCTCCATTATTACCCTTTGGGTGACTTTTAGCCTTCCAAAGCCAAAACCACTTGACCAAATATACCCGCTCTAATGTCAAGCGTCCTGCTAAAGATTAAAAAATAATTCTGATAGCTTCTTCGTCAATTACAGTAGGATCATTTCTGTAAAGACGGACCGGAAACCTGTATTAAAAACTTCTGTAATAAAGTAAAGTTAAAACTGACATGACCAAAAAAAGAGACAAACAAAACCGCAAACTATCTAGCTAGACCATAGACTGACGATTCTTTTTTGTTCGAATATCCGCAGCATACACACTTCCTCCTTGTCGGGGCCGCAAAAGTGGGACGATTTTTAAAGGTTTAAAATGATCGTGCTGTTTTTTGAATGTTGCAATTATATATTAGACTAGTTGCTACCCGCGGCTTCGCCCGCCTGGCTTTTTCTATACAAGTAAATAAAATTGAAGTGTCGGTTTGTAATGTAAGTAAACATATTTTTTTGTAAAAAAAAAGTATCCAGCCGTTTCGGAGATTGGCCGGAACAAACAGACAGACAGACCAAGTAAATAAATAAATTACTATTAGTACCATATATACTTTCATATCCATTTGGAAAAAGCTGTTTATTTGTATAAATACAGTCACCATTCCTGTTCAGTTTATTTTATTTTTATTATTTAATAGATAACAATAAAGTATAAACTCCGCTCAAGAATTCTTGCGTGTTTCATTATAAAATACAAATCAAGGGAATAAATAATTTTGAAAACATCCAGGCATTGGTTTTGTCGCAAAAAAAAACCTTAAATGAACATGTGAGGCAGTGTCGACGAAGCTACGTGCTTGCAACTCCTGTCAGTGACGGATGCGACTGCACCGAGATCGTTATAGCATCGACATTACATCTATAGCCTTGCGCTTTTAACGAGCTTTGACGCTCCCGAACATTTGCTTTTATTTCTCAAAAAACTCTAGTGCAGATGAATTGCTTCCCAGCAACTTTACCTCAAAAATGGAATTTAACGCTCAGCTCCAACGCTAGTTTTAGAAGTATAATAATTGTGCTTTATTCTCTAAAATACGATCTTCAAAGTTAAGCGGCATGGTTTACTACGCCTGTTGGATGAGTAAATTAAAATTTTAACTCGATAAAATGTGGGGTTCGGAACATTTTGTTCTCTATTAAACTTTACTCCAGATTTCCATGAAAGTCTTGATATAAAAGAAAACTGACGCGTATCGTTACAGATGATTATGGTTCTTATAAGTACTGGGACAGCCTAGCAACTTGACACGGCTATTGTTATGTACAAGATTGTAATATAATCGCTACTTAACCACAAACAGAATGCTGCAAAATTGCACCATTCTTGAAATATCGCGAACTTTGAAGAGGTTTTTGCTCGCAATTACTGAGAGTTTAGTGTGTCAGAAACAAAAACACGCTTTATTTACGATGCTATCCGTAAAAAATATCTTTAGCTTCAAACCACATACCTAATATACCAGCCAGTCTTCATCAAATCATTAGGCATCCGTCTCTTACAAGTACGGTCATCCCAACTTAAACCTTTTAAAATAAACGACAGCTATATTCCGAAACGAAATAGAAATCGGAAACATGAAACTGAATGTATTTCAAACAAAAACTTAGTTCAACTGCAGCAGAACATCGCAATTATGCTTGGAGAGAGGCGCTACCCACTACAATTAGATATGGCACGGCTTTTTGAACAATAGATATAGCTGAACAACCGCCTCGCCGCCGCCGGCTCTCTACGACGTATTCATAACAATATAAGCTGAAACAATAATACAGAGGGAACGTCATTTGCTAACTTTTTTGTAACGCCATCAAATTCACGCAAGCTGTGGTCCATAAATTTATAATCAAGTAATAAGTAATAAGTTATTCCAAGATTTTTCGTAATTGCACCTACCACTGTTTGTCTCTGCATCACCCAAAGGTTGACTGGTAGAAAATGCCTATGGCATTAAGTCCGCCTCTGTACATTTATGTGCTTGAAGTATTAAATAAATAAATAAATAATAAATAATCATGGAAGAAGGAAGAAGGCGAGCGTTTATTGTATGTATATACATAAAACAAACGCTCGCCTTCTTCCCATGGTGGTAGGCAGAAACTACAGAATGCCATCTGCTACGACCCAAACATACTCCTTTTGCTTCGCTTACATTCGTACATGTCATACACGCACGCAATAATAAAACTAATTTACATGTTTTCAGCTTTCTAAGACCACTAGCCAGAGAATTACAACTACGTAAAATGTATAGTCCCTCCATCGCCAATTTATCGCCCCCCGAAACGCAGCAGCAGGCCTTTTTTTTTGGGTGGGTAATTATCCAATAACTTCTCCCGCTCTGGGCGGAGCGGCAGGGCGTGTCAGACTTTTACTGACTAAAACCCACCCGTTTTCCTTCAGTTACCTGTGTGCCAGGGCCACGGTATCCCTTTCGGACAAACCCGCAACCCTGGCAAGCACCGGTCCTGGCGGACCCCGTCAGTACGTGCTGACGATTCTTTGAGGCGTGCATGGAACACAACGCGCCGTCGACCCGGGCCTGGTCCTTACCGAACGGTGAGCTATCCCCGATTCCCGCCGCCCAGGGTGTCTCCTGCAGCGACTAGGGGCGTGAGGGCACACAGACTGCCGCTCCCTCACGCGTCCCGCCTCCTCCTTCGCGAGCATTACTGCTTCGCAGAAGGAGGTGACTGCCTCCCATGCATTCTCGCTGCGGACCATGGCCTGGACCAGGGTTGGACGCGAGAGATCGCCGCCGCCGATCGCCGCAGCCGGGCAGACCTCGACCGTAAGCCCCACCGCGTTCTCCGGGCGATCCACATATTGGGAAAACCCGGGCGTTTCCTCCCGCCTAATCCGAAACAGGAACCTCCCGAAACACCCGTGTCCGGTGAAGACCTGTGTCAGGCGGAAGGTAAGGACGCCGTGGCGCCTCTCTAGCCACTCCTCAAAGAGGGGACTTATCGCCACAACTGTGGCGTGCCCAGCGCTGGGTTGCGACAATCGCACCCTCCATGTCACCATGAGATCCCGCCGGAGCTCTATCCGCTGCGCCGTGATTTCTCGCGGCTGCGGAGTTACGCCCCGGCTTTTCACCTCCTCGCGCCACTCCCATAAGTGCGCGAAGATTTTTGCCTCCAGGATCCCATGGCGGCAGTCCGGTAAGGAGGCTCGCCGCCTCACTGGAGCAGCAGGCATGGCAATACCACCGGTCCTTAATTGGCTTAGCTCAGATCGGCCCAGATAATGATTACTTACTGATGTAGCTACTTAACGACCTTTCTGACCGACTCCTTGACAATTCAAAAGTGCCTGTAAATGGTTTAATTGATATAAATGATTTGAGTTTGAGTTTGACTTATGTACAAAAAACTAAGCAGAGTGTAATTTCAGACCGAAAAGCCATAGGGCTGGAATTAATTTTCCTCCATCAAAAGAGCGAGTGTCTATAATAAAATTTTAAGCAGACGTGCTTTGAAGGCGTCCGAAAATTTCTTAAGGCTAGCATTAGTTGACCGAGCCTCATCGCTGTAGGCTAGTAACTTGTATGTAAGACGTTAAAGCGAATGTTTAAAAATTTAAAGTGGAGTTCCCGTCGACATACATCGCGAGGCTTCCCGATAAACATCCCCGGGCGTCAGGTCGCCGGTCGGCTGCTTTGTTTACGGGGTACGCGCCACTACGTGATCTATTATACTCGACCAACTCACTACACGCCTCTTCGAACTGAAAATAACTGTAACTGACTCGACGTCACTTTGTTTAAAATGGTTGCGATTTATCAAAATATTATATTAAGTTTGGAATTTATCTAGGTAGTAGGTAAATTATATGCAGTTTTAAGTACGTTTTACTAGCTGCTGCTCGCTGCTTCGCCCGCATGGTTTTTCTAAAATAAAAGTACATAAGCTATCTGCCAGTGAAAATCGTCCAAATCGGTCCAGCCGTTTCGGAGATGAACCAGAATAAACAGACAGACAGCAAAAAAAAAAATGTTTTAAATACCGTATATACTTTCATAAGCATTTAGTAACTAGCTGTTATGTTGATATTGCAAACAGACACTTCAATTTTATTAATTATACAAATATTAATTAATATTATGTAGATGGACAAAAGTCCACATTTATAAACAACACCAGTTTGTTCGTCGCATTTATACACTTACTCAATAAAATAAAAACCCGGCCAAGTGCGTGTTGGACCACGCACAATGAAGGGTTCCGTAGGTGGGATGAATTTATCCCAAGAACAAACTTGACATTGTAGTTGACAACATGTTCTCCCATACAGAATGTATCGGAGAACATGATTTTCAACTGCAAATGTAAGTTGATTGCCTATTACTTGGTAACTTGTAAAGCCTACACAAAAAGACACTGAACAAAAAGCGTAGACAAGGTAGACCACAAATGAGATGGAGTGACGACATTATAAAAATAGTAGGTAAAATTTGGAGCAGAGTAGCTACAGACAGAATAGCATGGAAACGAATGGAGGAGGCTTTTACCGCTATTGACTAGCGGTCCTTGTACATAATATTAAATAACGGTACATAGAAATCAAGAAACATATTATTACTAACATTATACGAGTCAAATTTGTAACACTAATCATTAGTTAAGTCAAACAAAATTGTAGAAGGAAAAATAAAGCAATTTTTTTTTTTTTTAAGCCTACGTAGCTGTGATTGTTTTACATATCCAAATACAACCGTTTAGCTGGCGGGGGACACTTGACTCTAACAAAAAATTGCAATTTAAAGTTTATTATTACGCAAACGGATCCCTGAATCGAAAAATGGTTTTCATTTAAATCCGAAATATTTTTGAACTGCTTATCCAACGATACCCCACACCATGGGATAGCCGAGAAAAAAAAAATTCAACCTAAACTAAAAATTTTTTAGGGTACCTCATACCCTAAAAAAAATTTCGTTTTCAAGATTTTATTTTACCACTTTGTCGGCGTGATTAACATATACCCAGTGATGGATTAACACTACTTGATGCCCTAAGCAATCCACGCCTATGGGCCCCCCTATCCGTATGTCAACTAGAATCGGTCTTTAAACCTTTACCGCCTAAAAACATTAGTTTTTTGTAAAGTAAGATGATGAGATGTAACGTACCTTAGAAGTGGAGTAGGTGCGACAACAATAAAAACCAAAGCATAATTTATTTGTTTATTGAAATGCACCTTGCGGCTTTTTCGGGCATTGAATTCACGCAAGATAGTATTAACGTCTAACGTTTTTAACATATCGACTAACCTCCTTACTAATAAACGTTGTATAGCGTCTGTATAGTTACACACCGATTTCTCTCTTTCACTCGTCAGTAATTTGACTTTCGAAAGAAGAAGACAAAGCGTTGTGTAACTATACAGACGCTATACAACGTTTATTAGTAAGGAGGTATATGTATAATATCGATAAATTATCGAGCCTTTCTTGTATCATCTTTGTCCTTTTCTTCTGGTGCCCCCCCAGACGTGATGCCCTAGGCAATTGCTTAATTTGATTAAGGGTTAATCCGTCACTGCATATACCCATACCAAATTACAGCTTCTAGTACTTGGTCTCTGAGCGCGCTGTTAGGCGGGCAGACAGACAGACGGACATGGCGAAACTATAAAGGTTCCTTGTTTACTACGGAACCCTAAAAACGAATTACAGACCGGATGTTAATGAGCAGAAAATTTGAAGTACTAGAAAGGTAATACCTACCTACATACGATGTCTGGTCGGCTGGCACTGTAACTGTTCTACAGAGTAAGTGCAGCATAATTTCCTTAATTAAGCCCCGACGTATCACGCAATTTAAAAACTAAGAAATGCGCGAGGGCTTTAATTAAAGTCGTGATCAAAGGGTCAACTCTCAGGAAGTGCGCAGAAATTCAACCTGAACCTATTAATCGGTTGTAACTTGTAGGTAACTGTAACGGACGGATATTGCCGTGGACACAAAATGATTATTCTTACAACGTTAAATTCTTTGGTCCTTGCCAAAGAAGAACCGAAAAAGCATTTAATTTTGCAATTCGCATTTCCTACACGCCCTTAATTTAAAAACAAAGATATAATATCGTCGCTGTATGTTTATTTTTGGTGGTCCAATCTCCATAATATTTGTCAAACCAATATACCAGTAGGTACTTGAGTATGCCCGCCAAAAATTGTATATGTTTGTGTCTCTCTGACTTGTGTCTCTTCTCATTTGTATAAAAAAATCCATGTTTATTTTTAATTTTTGATGTTGTTTTATGTGTTTTTGGTTAACAGAATTATGTATAACTAGCTTTTGCCCGCGGCTCCGCCCGCGTGGATGTCGGTTATCGCGTAAAAAAGTAGCCTATGTCCTTCTTGAGGATCGGTTCAGCGGTTTAGGCGTGAAAACGTAACATACAGACAGACAGACAGATAGACAGACAGACAGACAGACAGAGTTACATTCACATTTATAATATTAGTATGGGTGTGAAAAAAATCACAGCAGTAGTATATACACACATCAAAAGTGTCAAGTGCATTAAGAGTATCGCCGCAATTGAAGATTATTATTTTAACTTTTTTGGATCGTTATAATTTGGCCAACGAAAGCTGACTACGAATAATTTTCTAAACTTTTAGTATGGCAACATTTTAGGACTGTCAAAATTGTCACATTGGATGAGGCAGGAAAGTTGAGCGGTGAACTTTCATGCGCAGAAGTAAAAAAATTTACAAACTTATTTCGTTCAGCGCATAACTTTGGTACCGATTTTGACCATCCTCAAAGCGAAATATTGTAACGCTAACTTGCTTCCTTGCGAATACATAATGATGGTTTAACAGGGGGCCAAGTCAACTAATGCACAAACGTTGCAATGGTCTCTTCATTGCGAGTTTTTGACAGATTTGCCATACAAACACTGTCAAATACTCACAATGGCGAGACCATTGCGACGTTTGTAAATTAGTAGACTTAAGTTCAGTAAAGTTTCACTCTCAATTCTTGTTCAATCATCGAATGGCCGCCTTTTGTATTTTTATTTACATATAATTAATCTATGAATAAAACTACTAATTAGAAGTAAACTTTTCATACTAAAACAAACAAAAAATCGAAGCTAAAATGATTCACTCTGGGTACTCTATGCGCGGATCTTATTTGTAACATCGATAACACCAGAACTTCATACTATCGCATCACTAAACCATAGACAATTTCGAGCCACCATTGTTGTATACATCTTTTGCAAATTTGAAAATACTCAAAACAAGTGAATCTCGTTTCTTGTTAGATTTTCAACTTAATTGTCAACATTTTAAAGTTTAAAATCGTTTGGAGAAATTTGACAGTTTCGTGTAGCTTGATGTGCTGGCCACTGTAGCAAAGAAAACCCCTCACATGGAAACATTATCGGGTTTATTCATAAACGTTGCTTAAAGTTAAGTGACGTTCAAACGTCAAAAATGTATGGTTAAACAGTCGCTAATCATTACTTAACTTTAAGCAGCGTTTATAAATAAACCTGTTTATTTTGTTGTGGTGTAAGATTCTGACTAGAAAAATAATTGGTACGCGGAACGTGGTCTATCTCTGAGAGTTACCAATGCCTATTTTGGAGATTCCCCAAAATCATTGGTGAAATACCCCGAATTTGGAGAGAACAATATTTATTAATAACAAAATAACAAAAATGGGTTGGCTTTAGTATCGTGCGGCACGCGGAGGGTGTAACGGAAAGCACCATAATTCGAGCTTAAAATGAATTATATATGTCGTCAAATCTTTGAAATGTATCGATTGTTCCGTGGAGACGAATATTCTAATATAAATTGCTTAAATAGCTTTATATACTAACGAAAATGATCGATATCTCAGAACTGTAAAGAGATAGCGTAATTTGAACACTGCCATTAGCTTAGTTGGAGCATTTACCCCCTAATTACCTATTTTATATAACAGTATATACCCCCGGGGTACCGATTAAAGTAAAATCCATTGTGTCGGAAAGTAAACAGTGTTATGTACCATTTTCATACTGCGTAGAACCACGTCTCCCGTACCCCTCCTACGTCTAAGGAGAGCTAACTGCGCAATACCCCGCAGACACCCGTTCCCCTTCAACACCCCCTCATCAGGTAGGAATGTTTGTAACTGGTGAGTTTCATTAAGTATACGACCAAGGGTTACCCGCAACTTGTGATCATGTGTAAAACCTATAAAGGGAACCCGAGCAAGTTGATTTTTGTAGTACATTGGTAGTACATCAGTAGTACATTAGTAGTACATCAGTAATACATCAAGTAAATCTCTCAATAGCAATAATCTCTCCGTACGATTCAGTTGCTCTCCACATATATTCGAGAATTAGTCGCTCCGCGCTTAGATAGTTTTAATAAAGTCAGTTTAAGTTAGCCAATAATTTCAGTTTAAGGTAGTTTCTAGATATTCTATTAGTTCGTAAGTGCTGATTTATATATTGTGACTCTATTTTTGTTGACTGTAATTATCGTGTGTTATTTTATTGATTATACAAGTGTTTAATCTGACAGTGTGGTTTTCACTGGTTACGAGTAAGTGCGTTGGTAACCTTTCGACACCCCCGCCTACAACACCTGACTCCCCGAATATCTTACAGAGGGGGTTAAAAAGGGTTAAAGCTAGTAGGGTTTAGGTCCCCGATTATAACGATATCACTCTTATTACAAGGTAATGCATATTTTTCGAGAAATTAATGAAAAATGTTTCTAACCTCAAACCAGTTTTATAGCGAAAACGGAACGTTAAAATGGGCGATTGACAACTAAATCTGTTCCACATATTGTCTATGGTGCAAAATGACGCGAAAAATTGGCAAAATGGAACGTAAAAAAAAAGATATTATGTTATTATGTCACTGTCATTGTTCATGTTCATTCCGTTTCTCCTCGAGTTGCGTGAATGTGCTCTCTGTGTTTCGTTGTGTTTTTCTTGTGGCTGTATTCGACGACTTTGGCTTTCCCTCTTTCCGTTACCTACTAGAAGCTGAGAATGCTACTAGGATAATTTAGATACAAGAGCGAGCGAAGCGAGCTCGGGACTTGAGGCACCCCGACGTATTTTTTTATAAACCACTCGGAAGTAGGAGCCCCGCAAAGCGGGACTCCGTCGACCGCCCTTCCCTCGACTGCGCCACATTGAGCGCTTTTTATGCGACTATAAAATGTTTTGAGGTTAGGTTACATTTATTAGTTTTTCTCAAAAACGGTGTGTTGCCTTTACATGGAAGTGGTGTCAGGGCAGAGGGCCACCTCCTCCGTTCCTCCTCCAACCTAAATTTTAACCATTCTACGCCTTTTTAAGCGACTATTGTGTTTTGAGGTTAGGTTACATTTATCGGTTTTTTTCAGGAATGGTGCATTACCTTTTCATGGGAGTAGTACCAGGGGGCAAGAGGGGACCCCCCTTTCGTCCCCCCAACCCCCTCCCCCTACGCGTGCCACACGATACTAAATTTTACCCACAAAAATTCATAATTGAATCAAATATAACCTTAATAAATGTTAAGACAAAAAAAATCCTCACGTAACCCCTGCATGGTGCCATTCCCCACAAAATTCCCAATCGTTTTGAGATTCCCCGCATTTTGGGGAAATCCCCACAAATTGGCAACGCTGACTCTGAGCTTGTCACACTGAACACTGTGAAGTAAAGTTAGCTGCGAGCGTTAGCCCGCTCTACCTATGTTATTTTATCTGTGCAATTTACAATCTGTATTTCTGTTCTGTCAAATTCTGTGCAATCTTCAACACCGGGGTCACCTGCATTGTTTTGTTTTGTTTACCATTTAAAAGTAAATAACAAGGTTATCGTTTTGTATTAAAAAAATAAGTGAAAATGTGTTAGATAAACATAATAACATTTACTGCCGTAATTGAAGTTCAATATTGGGTAGTAACTTGACCAGCAGGTATGTAAAATAATGTTTACATTTTGATGTTTCTGTGTTTGTTAACACCCAAATAGAATTAAGTATGCCTCTAAACTTAAATATTCGAATATAATTATTATTATTATTGTTCTTTTGATCGATTACAGTTATTTTCATCGAATTGTAACAAAAGGTTTAGATTGTGGGAAAGGTTATCATTGTTGGTACCTATTTTGAGCGGTGAATTTTGAAACTGGCATTTGTTTTATGAATTTTTCGTAGTATTAAATATTAATTTGCTAAGTAGGTATAGAAATAAGGTTTCGACACGAATAGCCCTGAACTCCCGAAACGTTATCGCTATTTGCGATAGACCATAAATATGTTTTTATTTGAGTACTTAGGACATCATAATAATTATTCCATCCCTTCGCGACAGGTCAGTAATATAATATCAGTTTTTTTATTTTTTATTATTAAGTCCGAGATTATTGGCATTTGGCTGGCTAGAATTATTTTATTAGGTACTTACTGATTTATAAACATTTGTACGCCCTCTGGTATAACATAGCGCACACTTTATTATATATATCGCAGGTCTCAAACCATATGGGCGTATATGCAAAAATGCGATTTTGTTATTAATGTCATTGGATTCTGCTATCAATACGTAACCTCAATTTTTCTTATAATGTAATATTAATTAGTTTTGAAGTTTTTGTGCAAACTATTATTTATCGTAATCGTAAGCTAGACAGACAGCCATTATTTTTAGGCTATATAGCCGTATAGTAGATAGTAGACGTAAACACAATACCGTCAATTCTAACATGATCCTGAGGATATTAATTTAGTCATCACAGAAGACCTATGTACATACGTCTACATATTTTAGTAGGTATTGCCACGGTAATAATATCTTATCTTTACCGTGTTATTGCTGTCTCAAGATTTCGTCAACATGCGGACGTATAGTCATGTACACCCAAAACGGCAATTCTGCGCAACGCGGCAAAACGGCGCTGCTATATGGAGTAGAAGTCAATTATAATGCTTGGATTATATTTCGTGATAATCGTAATAATTACTACAGTGTGCTGCTGCTATTTAGATTTACTGTAAACAATGAAACATAGAGTCAATATCTTCCGTTTAGCTCTAAATAATGATAATGTCATCATCATTTCAGCCGAAAGACGTCCACTGCTGGACATAGGCCTCCCCCAAGCACCGCCACTTCGAACGGTCCTCTCCTCGCATCCAGCGGATTCTTGCGGCCTTCACCAGGTCATCGGTCCACTTTGTGGGAGGCCTTCCAATGCTTCGTCTTCCGCGGTCGCCACTAAATAACCTTTCGACGCCCTCGGTTAAGCAGAGGCAGGTTAATATACTCTTCGGTCATCTGTGTAACCTACCGCAGCTCATGTATAGGGTCTACGGTGCTAAAGCCTTTACGGAATCCGGCTTTTTCGGGAGGCTGGAAGTCGTCAAACCTGCTCACAAGACGGTTCGTGATGACTCTTGAAAACAGCTTGTAGACATGGCTCAGAAGTGAGATAGACCTATAACTCTTAACAGGCCATTGTCGCTCTTTTTAAAGAAGAGTACCACCACACCTCTGTTCTATGCCATGGCGTTTTACCCTCGAGTATGACGGAATCGAACCGCTTTTGGAAAAAAACACAACAAGCTGGCTCAATAACAAGAAAAGTTGATTAAGTTTTTTTGGCTCTAATGAAATGTAACGGTTTTGTAGATACGCAAGTATGGATTGAGACCCGCGATATATACCACTATTATTGTATCTATGTTAAACAAATGAGCCTTATGAACCTTTGACCAATTTTTTTTTTAAAATAAGACGATGTGTTAGGTAGGCAAATAGTACTCCTACATTTTGCCAGCTCTCTTTAAGTCTCACGTAATAGAAGGCGATTGTCATAGCCGGGCACAAATCCAGACTTCGATCTCTACTGGGATATTTTTTATTGATAAACCCAATAACACTTTGGCAGGACCTCATGCTCCGCAGTAGCGCTTGCGACCACTAGACCATCGAAGCTGCAGTGGGTGTACTTTAGGTTCACTTTTGCCTAACCCTTCGGGGAAACAGGCGTGATGTTTGTTATGTTAATAGGTCGTCCTATTAACTCATAAAACATTGAACCGTAAATTTAACAAAAGCTCATAGAAATCTTAGCGCGCGTGTTAGTATGATATGATAAATTGATAATGATCCTTTGGACAATAAACTGGGCGCAAATTCATACCCAGGGTACGTAGGTACGAGTCATAGAAAAGATTAGGTCTAAAAAGAACAGGGTTGTCAAAAATTTTAGGTACTAGACTAAAATGCTAGATATAATATTCACCAGCTACTATCTTTATTTTCAGCATCAGCAATGGACGCAAACGCTGCTGTAGCGTCCACTCCCGATCAGGAAACTATGAAAATTCTTATCAATATGCTAGAAAAATGTGAATTGGAGGCCAAAAGTAGCAGGTTACAAATACCACTAGAAGATTTTGAAGACAGGGTTTTGTATTATACAGGAATCCCGAAAATTACGCTTCACCAAATACTGAAGAAAAATACGCTTGAAATATATCCTAAAACAAATACCATTGATTTTCACACCCATATAATTATTTTAAAATGTCTAAGTCAATTTTATGAGCGCAAAGAATTACCTTCTTTTAGACTCTTATTAAAGAACGTAAACGAATTTATGAGCACCTTGAATGCTCAATACGTTCAAGGAGCTGAGCAATTTAAACTGGATATGAAAATGCTGGGCATTGATTATCAAACAATTTCCAATGACACAAAACTACTTATGGAAAACCCGAAAATAACGTTTGAAAGATATTCATATATTAAGAAAATGAAGCAGATACGTCAACAAGAAAGTTATAATATTTACTATATCAGTGAAAGGGTTATAGATAAAAACCGCATTTTTTATAACCCATGGAAACAATATGGCCAGACAACCGATATCTGTAGCGATGATTGCATTTTATTTCATGCAGTGTCTAGAAATGGTTTTATAAATGGTTTATTTTGCTTTTCTGCTACTGAAGATGATTTTTATAAGTGGGTTGTAGATATTTTACTTGGATCTTTGTATCCTCCGGCCGTTGTCGTATTAGATAATAGTCCCCTCCATGGAACATCAAAATCAAAATCCATAACCATGTTTGACACAAAAAATGATATGAAAAAATGGCTACATAATCACAATGTGCCATTCAGTGACGTCATGAACAAATCACAACTATATCAGCTCGTCAAAAATCATGCGGATATAGAAGAAATGCCTCGCGTTGATCGAGTTATAAAAGCGAATGGTTTTGAAGTATTACGACTGCCGACTCATTTCGAAGACTTGTCACCCATAGAACATATTTGGCAAGATATTAAAAGAAACTTACAAACCAACGATAACCTGCATGATGAGATTTTAACAATGTTCACAAATATGCCCAAACAGTCATATGAATTATATGAAAGGGATATTGTAGAAAGAGAAAATGCGATGCTTTTAATAGATACACAGACCGACAAAGTGTTGGATAACTTCCTATTGGATTTAAGTACTGCGACTGGCCCAGCCTAGCCTTACGTTTATAGATCAGTCCAGTCACGAATATCACATTTTAAAATAATAAATAAGCCTACGAAATGTTCAATAGTTGTTTCAATTTTGTCTAAACGACACCCTATCGAATGTATCCAAATAACCTATTTTAGCGTGCTTGAAGAATTGAAACACAATCGAAGTGTTAGTAAGTAGTTAAATAGAGAAAAGCTTGTAAGGGCCTATTACCATTAAATCAGCACGTGACCGATTTATACAAAAAGGGTTAGGGACTAATAGGTACACTAGTGGGTAGGATGTCGATTATTGACTACAGAATTAGTGTAGACGATACAACACTACCTACATTCCTTTGGTTTTCACGTTTGAACGTTACAAAAAAAAAAAATATTGGTCTCAACATTTGGGAAGTACCTACATAGCTACATAAGTGGTTGTGAAAAAGAGATGGACATTAATTGTATCGGCCTGCTCCCCAGAATGTACAAAGAAAAAGGATACCATTTTAAAATTCCGATCTTTAGCCATAGCTAATCAGAAAGGTGCTCCTCAGCAAAAGCCAAAAGTTAAGACGAATTAAAATGTTAATTTTGTCACTTTTTAGCAAGATTTTGTCATGACCACGAATCATTGAAACAGATAAAACTTACAGAGTTTACTTCATAGGTCCTTAAGTAAATCGTATGGTAAAGAATGTTCAGTAAGGCCTGTATCCTTTTGGATGTAAATATTACCTTTATGTAAAATAAATATGAAGAAGGACAGACAGTTTGCCGACGTGTGGTTAATTGTTACAAAATGTGTTTAATTTTCATTTGCTGTTGGCATTGTCAGCGGTAAACGACAACGGGCGCGATTTCGCATCGCCCAAGGCGATTTAATCGATTTTAAAAGGATCTATTTATTTTAGCCTAACAATTTGTATTTAAATACCGGCGCTGTCGTTCATTAAAAGGCAAACTTAAACAGGATAACTATCACTGAACATTATATGCTTGTTGTGTTCAAATGAGGATTAATTCCGTATCTAAATAATGTCCTCGAGCAAATAAAAATCTCATCTACCCTACAAATCCATCGAATCGAAATGTTGATATATTAATGTCGTTAATTAAAAGGCAAACTTAAACAGGACAATTATCACTGAACATACCTACGAGTATATTGCTTGTTGTGTTCAAATGAGGATTAATTTCGTATCGAAATAATATGCTAAATCGAGCAAATAAGAATGTGATACCCATATACAAATCCACCGAATCGAAATGTTATTAACCACCATCTACTGCACTTTTCTAAGTTATTTTTATTTAGTAACTTACATACCTAAGCACAGACTAAAACAGATGGGACACTCCGCAAAATCATTTAAATAAAAAGCGTCTCTTGCTACGACACAATTCAGGTCGCAATTCAGGTGCAGTTCAGGTCGCACAGCGCTTATTACCTTTTTTTTTTTGGGTGGAAAATTATCAAATATCTTCTCTCACTCTGGGCGGAGCGGGAGGGTGTTTCAGACTTTTTCTGACTAAAACCCACCCGTGTTCCTTCGCAACCCTGGCAGGCACCGGTCCTGGCAGACCCCATCAGTGCGTGCTGACATCTCTTTGAGGCGCGCGTGGATCACAACGCGCCGTCGACCGTGCCTGGTCCTTACCGGACAGCGAGCTATGGGCAGCTCGCCGTCCGGTCCGCAAGCCCGCGCCTACGGTGGCTGGGAATCGGCTACCGATTCCCAGCCACCTCCTTCGCGAGCATTACTGCTTCGCAGAAGGAGGTAACTGCCTCTCATGCACTCTCGCTCCTGACCATGGCCTGGACCAGGGCCGGACGCGAGAGATCGCCGCCGCTAATTGCCTCCGTGAGGACACGCCGGTGCTCTGCCCAAGCCGGGCACACCTCCACCGTATGCTCCACCGTGTCCTCCGGACGATCCACACAGTGGTAACACCCGGGCGTTTCCTCCCGCTTAATCCGAAACACGATACAACCGTGTCCGGTGAGGACCTGTGTCAGGCGGAAGGTTAGGACGCCGTGGTGCCTCTATAGCCACTCCTCAAAGGGGGGACTTATAGCCACAATTGTGGCGTGCCCAGCACTGGGTTGCAACAATCGTACCCTCCATGTTACCATGAGATCCCGCCGGAGCTCAGTCTGCTGTGCCGTGATTTGTCGCGGCCCCGGCGTTTCACCACCTCGCGCATTCCCATATGTGCGCGAGGATTTTTGCCTCCAGATCCCATGGCGGTTTAGAGGTATGAGGAACAGTGTGTAAAGTTCACTCATACTCTATAGTAAAGGGAGGATCCTCCGACCAGACGGGTATTGTGTCTGGTGGGCAACTGCCCAACGGTTGATGTCGGGATGTTGTATATATGCTAGTCGCGCGGTAAACTCTGATAGCGCGATGCAGGATTTGTGACGTCAGGTCTTTGATGCGTAGTTCGCATGTGGCGTTGTTGATACCGCCACAGCGGCAAATGCTTATTACCTACAGTTATATTCACCTACAAGTTGCCTCTCTTTCTATCGCGTAAGGGTCAATTCACACTGAGCAGAGGCGTAGCGAATCGAAGCGTCAATCTGAAACTTAACATAGTAAATTCACCCTTATCTCCACAACATAATACACATATTTCTTCTTTGATAAAAAAGACACGTGAATTCGCGCGCATTCGACAGAATTCGCGCGTCGGAGCGCAAGCAACGCTGATTGGTGCGCGCGCTTTACGTTATAGAGATAAGGGTGAATTTGGTGTGTTAAGGCTCCTACAAACGGGCGCGACACGTGACGTGACACAAAGACACCGCGTGCCGCGCGACAAGCGGTCTCTTTGTGTCGCGCCTGTTTGTAGGAGCCTTTATCCTTTAGTTAGATTGACGGTTCGCTGTGCTTCGACTCTGCGCTAGTATGAATTGACCCTAACTCTTATAACGGCGCACTATGGGACAGAACCGTGCTTATCGTCTCAAAAATCTGTAACTTTTTTGTAGATTAGCTATTTACTTCAATAGCTGAAATTTTGTACGTACATATGTATCTCCAGAGTATATACAATCTAATAATGACACATTTATTGTCAAATGTTTAATTTGAAATATTTAAAAAAAAAACTAAGTATTTTTTTTAATATCCATAGTTCTTTTAACTTATTGAATTATAATTTTACAGTTATATGATATTAAACCTATTTTATGTTATTTTATATTACATATAAATCTTACATTTAAATAAATGACAAATATGATATAATAATCCACTCCAAAAATATATTTTACAATTAATGTCCGTAATAACTTCTATTTAAATATCTAAGAGGTTCTTAGCTTCGTCTAACAATTCCTTGGAAATAGTGACTGATGGTTTTCTGATACTTGATATATAGGTAAGCATCTGACGTAAACAGAAGACCATGAAATACGTCTTGATTCGTTGCGGGACCTAGAGCATTTTTTAGCGTGATGCAATCTGAATTTTTTGTAATCTTTATTACGAGATTCTTGGGCATCCTCAGATAAATTACCAATGGGCAGAACAGCAAAATGTCTTATTATGCTTTCCCCATGTATTAAGATTTTATGTACTGAAGAAGGCATATTACACATAGGTATATTTTGTTATGTACAGTTGTGCTGTTGCGCGAGTATATTCACCAAATTTTTCTGGATTTACAGCAATACCGGATGCCAAAGTTTGAAGAATAAAATAGAACCTTTTAATAAGTTCCTCGTCAACTCCTGTAATTTCTGAAGCGTAATAGTAGTTCTCAAAAAAATGCCAAGCAGTATTGCCGTCATTGCTGTTTCCACTTGTCGGGGCTTATCAACGTGCAATCCCATTCGGCTTCTAAACAAACTTTGTACAAGCTTTTTCTTGTCTTCTTTACTGTTTTTATCTTCCAGAGACACAAAGAGACCGCTCGTCGCGCGGCACGCGGTGTCTTTGTGTCACGTCGCGTGTCGCGCCTGTTTGTAGGAGCCTTTATCCTTTAGTTAGATTGACGCTTCGCTGTGCTTCGACTCTGCGCTAGTATGAATTGACCTTAACTCTTATATCGGCGGCGGCGCGCGTCAGTCCTACCGAATTGGCCTAGTGAGATGGGCCCGCCGCGTACCTACTTGTAGCTAAACTGCGGAGTTTTCCACCTGTATTAATCTATGACCTAAGCCTTATCTTTCAATCTAAAAGCTCTAGGCTGAACGCAATAAACAAAGTTACCCATAAATTAATCTACGGCATTAAATACCTAGTGAAATATGACGTTGCAAATATTTCAGAGCGCGAGACTATTATGCTCGATTAACATGCAGTGCGTCCTACATTCTACGTACCTACGAACAATTAACGGCTAATAAACTTTGTTATGCACTGCAATGCACTTATGCAGAACCACGCTCGTGAAAAGTATAAGGGAACAGCTTGATAACGTTAGTTATAATCCGTCTATAAAATTCTATTACAACCGTAACTGAAACCTGAAATGAAATCTGTGGTTGAACAGATTACTTCCTCAACCTCATGTTTGGATTTTTCTACCCACCTACAACTCTACATAGCAGTTATGTAAGTTAAGCACATACTATTGATTTCAGTTGCTCAAATTACTAGACAAAAAAAATGTAATTATAACTGAATACTGAGAACCACTAAATATCATAGAGCTCAAGACAATTCCTGGTATTTGAATTTTCCTAACAAGGCATTGAATTTCTATGAACTAACCTAGTATTTTGATACTAGCCCAATTTTACATAATAATTAATATACATCGTCCTTCATCTTGACTTTAAGCTACTGACATGTGCGAGGTAAAAGTCACTGAGCACAATACCCACGTTAGGTATACTAGAGATACCTACATTAAAGTTCACTGAGCAATTTTTAACACATTACAATCTCATTTATTTTCAAGGGCCTTTTAAATCAGTTTTTCGCAACTCTTTTCAACGGGGATATAGCTCAGTGGCAGAGCAATCGACTGCAGATCGATAGGCCCCCGGTTCAAATCCGGGTGTCCCCTTCAACCGAGCCCGCTTGCTTTTATTTTTTTTTTTTATTTGCCAATATTTTTCTTAAAAAGCGGTCTGACTTGGTTTTTTTTTTTATCAACCTTATTGGTACTGATTGATAAATTATAATTAACTATCATTCAATCTTATGTACTTGATGACTCAATTCAGTTAGACAGACATGAAATGAAAATTCAGGAAGACTGGCGAAGTTTTTACTAGGGATTTTTTCATTTGATTTTCGCAAAAGCGCAGTTTAGACTAGCGGAAATAAAAATATTGCGATAAAACTACAACACGCTACCTAGAAATGGTAATAATGTTCCTTTATCAAAGGTGACTTTGTTTGAAATAGTTTTAATTACTTTTTTCATAATACGCTACCTTATAGAAATGGTAATAAATGTTCCTTTATCAAAGGTGACTTTGTTTGAAATAGTTTTTTTTTTTTTTCATAAATAAACTTTCTGTGAAGGTTTTTTTTTTCTTTTTCGTTTTACAATAATTTTCCGAATGAAAGTTAGTCTCATCATATTATCGTGATTAGAATTACCTACGTATAGACTACTAGCTTTTGCCGGCGGCTCCGCCCGCGTGGATGTCGGTTATCGCGTAAAAAAGTAGCATATGTCCTTCTCCATATCCCAGGCTATATCTCTGCCAAATTTCATGACGATCGGTTCAGCAGTTTAGGCGTGAAAACGTATCATACAGACAGACAGACAGACCGACCGACAGACAGACAGAGTTACTTTCACATTTATAATATTAGTATGGATTGTTTTTCATTTATGATAACTGAAACAGCGAATTCAAGATTTCAGTTTCAATGTAAAGGAGATATATAGGTATATAGAGATATATTGGTAAATATATATAAAGGAGATATATATCTCCTTTATATATAGATATATAAAGGAGATATATATCTCCTTTATATATAGATATATAAAGGAGATATATAGGTCCCATACATTAGGAGCTCGCGTAGATAGGCAGGTAGGTAAATACCAGGAAGGTATATAATTTCACCTGTTCCTTCAATTAGATACGTTCATAATTAATGTAGGTACCTATCATTGTTTTATCATTAGGCCTAAAGATATTGGCCACAAAAAAACCAAAATATTTACAAACTAGCGGCTACCCGCGATTTCGCCCGCGTGGCTTTTCTAAAATAAAATTACTCAAGTAGTGGTCTAGTATCGTTACTCCTTAAAACATCAGCTATCTACCAGTAAAAGTCCCGTCAAAATCGGTCCAGCCGTTTCGGAGATTAGCCGGAACCGATTTCTCTTCAATTGCAGACCAATTTTGAAAAATATTTTTTCATTTGGTATGTAGATGTAGCTTTCGCGGTGGAACATATAAATCATATTAACTTTGCTTGGGAATTTTTTGAGTTAGCTTCAATAATACGTATTTTTCCCACTTAGTCTATGTGGATGATGGTATAATAACTGGGATGTCATTGTTATTTACATAGCAAGTGGTGTTCCAATTTTATGGGGTAGCTAACACAAATATAATGTGAAAAATAAAAAAACGACGGTACAAAACCAAAGACATCGACTTCCGAAATTGAAGTTATTTTTTCGGTTATTTTTTTGTAGTGAAAACATTAGCCGGAACAAATAGACAGACATACAGACCGACAAATACACAAGACGTAAATAAAAAATAAAAAATCTTTTTGTAATAAGTATCTATACTCCATTTATTATAACATTAGACAAATAACTGTTCTCACCCTTTCGTTATTTCGATGTAAACGTTTAATAAACTCCGTTATTTCACGATAAATACAAAGCACTGTAATCTATTTACCATTTACATTAAAAAAATAACTCTAAAGTGTAGTAATTTCAACAATATTACACAATAGCTATCGTTATTTAGCCGTTATTTGTCTAATGCTATAGTAAATGGAGTATAGGTACGGTTTATACTTTCATATTCATTTAGTAAAAAACTGCAATTTTGACATTACAAACAGGCACATTAATTTTATGTATTTGTATAGATGTATAAATAAATTGGGAGGTATCTTTTCAAGAAACTTACATGAGGTCGTAAGTAGGGAGAGAAGGAAACCTATATGAGTTTATACAATAGCATGTCCTTGGGTGTTCAAATTCACATTTAGTTGTAAATAGAACATAGCTACATATATGTTTGACACAGGTTTATACCATTGTCATAACAAAAGTTTTCCCGAACAAAAAGTTTTTCCAAGACATTCATAAACTCAAAGTTTATGAGCTATGGTCGTCATGCGATAGTTTCGTTCGGTAGAACGTCACGCAAGCTCGCAGACGGCACCAACAACCAACAAACTAAAATACCTTCCATTTGTCTCCTATACCTAAACAACTTTCGTCGATTTCGCATTTACTTTAAATTTCCATATTTTATGGCTAAGTTCACACTTACACACATCAAAAAAAGCTTTTGATCATAATCATCTCTACTATATAAAAATAAGTCGGGTTTTCCTTCCTGACGCTATAACTATTTTTTTTTTACAATTCTTTTTTTTAATGTTCGTTGAAGTCCAAGGATGGTTTTTACTTTTTTTTTTTTTTTATTGTTTTTACGAAAAATTAGGGTAGGGTAGGGTAGGTAGGTAGGTAGATAGGGTAGGGTGGGGTAGGGTAGGGTAGGGTAGGTAGGTAGGTAGGTAGGGTAGGGTAGGGTAGGTAGGTAGGTAGATAGGGTAGGGTGGGGTAGGGTAGGGTAGGGTAGGTAGGTAGGTAGGGTAGGGTAGGGTAGGGTAGGGTAGGTAGGTAGGTAGGTAGGTAGGGTAGGGTAGGGTAGGTAGGGTAGGGTAGGGTAGGTAGGTAGGTAGGGTAGCGTAGGGTAGGGTAGGGTAGGTAGGTAGGTAGGTAGGTAGGGTAGGGTAGGGTAGGGTAGGGTAGGGTAGGTAGTTAGGTAGGTAGGTAGGTAGGTGGGTAGGTAGGTAGGTAGGTAGGTAGGTAGGGTAGGTAGGTAGGTAGGTAGGTAGGTAGGTAGGTAGGGTAGGGTAGGGTAGAGTAGTGGAGTTTATACTATAGCTTTTGACAGAACGAAGTCTGTCGGGTCAGCTAGTAATTTATAAATTGAACTTTATCAAGAAAAATTCTTTGTTGTGTGTTTTCTTTAAATAGAAATACCCTGTTTGAAATTAAAAAATAAAACAACTTTTTATTTTTTTATAAAAAAAAATGAATAATTAATCATAATGTAATTGTAACAGAAATTTGATAGAAAGAAAAAGACTGTTTAACCAAACTTAAACAACAATTTATTAATAAAAGGTTTATATTCAATACTAGCTTCTGCCCGCGACTTCGTCCGCGTTAAATTTCTTGTTCCCCCGACCCACCCCGTCGCAACACATTGCCTGCCCGTGCTTTTACTTCGTTTTCGCATAAACTTTCATTTAAAAAAAAATGGTGTTCTAGTTAATAGGAATGTAATTCTTCCTCAAGAATTGGGCTGTAAAATGCAAAAAGATTTTTTCAAAATCCTACTTGCAGTTCCAGGGATTAGCGCGTTCAAAAAACAAAAAACCGGCAAAGTGCGAGTCGGACTCGCGCACGAAGGGGTCCGTACCATCCATACAAATCCTTATCCATACTAATATTATAAATGTGAAAGTAACTGTCTGTCTGTCTATTTGTCTGTCTGTCTGTCTGTATGTTACGTTTTCACGCCTAAACCGCTGAACCGATCGTCATGAAATTTGGCAAAGATAGCCTGGGACATGGAGAAGGACATAGGCTACTTTTTTACGCGATAACCTACATCCAAACGGGCGGAGCCGCGGGCAAAAGCTATCCATACTAATATTATAAATGTGAAAGTAGCTCTGTCTGTCTGTCTGTATGTTACGTTTTCACGCCTAAACCGCTGAACCGATCGACCTGGGATATAGAGGACATAGGCTACTTTTTTAGACGATAACCGACATCCACGCGGGCAGAG
The DNA here is from genome assembly GCA_947523025.1 of Dryobota labecula. Taxonomy (NCBI): domain Eukaryota; kingdom Metazoa; phylum Arthropoda; class Insecta; order Lepidoptera; family Noctuidae; genus Dryobota; species Dryobota labecula. Next base: position 14,720,782 of record OX383293.1, on the reverse strand, counting down.
CAAAAAAAACGGCAAAAAAATCATGTCCGTTGTATGGGAGCCATATATTAAATATTATTTTTTTTCTGTTTTTTTGTATTTGTTGTTATAGCGGCAACAGAAATACATCATAATGTGAAAATTTCAACTGTTTAACTATCACGGTTCATGAGATACAGCCTGGTGACAGACGGACAGACAGACAGACAGACAGACAAACGGACCGCGGAGTTTTAGTATTAGGGTCCCATTTTACCCTTTGGATACGGTACCCTAAAAACTAACTCTTCAGCTTTAGAATAGACTACCTCGCAGAGTTGATCATTACTTTGCTGCGGAGTTATTATAAAACAGTTATATCTCCTAAGATATTCATTGAAATTAAATGATGTAAGGGCAACTTTGTTCAAAATTAAATACTTGTGATGAATAACGTATTTATTTGGATAAGGATTAATACCATGTTTATGAAAACTCCTTCGCAAATAATGCATTAATTTCGAACAAATTTGATTACCATAAAAAAGGTTATAGTGAGTCAATCTTAAAAGATAGACATATGCTGTCGCAGACTTTTTTTTAGAAAATTTAAAGAGGATCAATTCCATCATACATTATATTTGCCTAACTTAAACCGTTTACGCAGCGCACGCAACGGAAGCTCTCAAAAAGAATAATTTTTCCCGTTTTTGCAACATTTTTCATTTATGCTCCGCTCCTTTTGGTTGTAGCGTGATGTTATATAGCCTATAGCCTTCCTCAATAAATGGACTATCTAACACAAAAAGAATTTTTCAATTCCAACCAGTAGTTTCTGAGATTAGCGCGTTCAAACAAACAAACAAACAAACAAACAAACAAACTCTTCAGCTTTATATATTAGTATAGATAATATAAATCCTCCCCTGGCTCGAAGACATGCGGTGATACTCCTGGGCATGCTGAGAATCAAGTTATCCAGCATTTCTTGGGGTAACCTGTCCCATTGAATAGCGGCTTCCCTGAGCTCTGGCACTGTATGGGGACGTGGCTGACGGTTCCAAACAGCTCGCTTAAGAGCATCCCACGTGTTCTCTACTGGGTTTCAGTCAAGCAAGCCGGCGCAGGCCAGTCTAGTCTTCTAGTCTAAGAAAAAGAAATCATAATATAATCTACCGTAACAAAAAAGATTTCGATTTTTCAAAGTGATCGCAAACTTTTATTGATGTGTGTACGTCCTACAGAAATCTTAATTGGTTTTTCTTGAATGTATTTCCTTAAACTTATAAATTTCTGTTACAAATCTGCGAATCTTTCATACTTTAAACTTGCATAGCATAGCTAGACAACGCTGGATATTCACTTATAAGTAATAGGATACCTACCTACTACGAAAATATGGATGTGTGATTATTTTTTTTTCCTAACTCATACATACATACAGATCATACTGCGGTTAGGGACTGGATGTTAACAGAACCCCTATAACTTGCATATGTACAAGGAAATATTTGTCCCCAACCCCTTGAAGCAACATTTTATAATCTCTTTATCCAATAAGCCTCGAAGCCAATTTCGAATAAAGAGTGAGCAGTTAAAGCCCAAGGTAAAAACACGTCCTCAGCGGCACAACGCTAAGCCACGTACTTTTCATGTAAATTTTAAGCTGTCGGTTTTTGCGAGGATTTCTAACAAATCCGAATTACTGAGACAATTTTCGAGTTAACTGCGGTCAGTCACGCACATTATTAGATAGTATAAGTATACTTATTTTCTAAATATTAACGGTATTAACCTCATGTGTTTCTGATTCTGCGAACTCCAATTCAATACCGTTTATCGCTTAGGTTGGTACGTTATTTTGTTTTTTCCGGAAATCGTAAGCGTTTTTCCTATTTTACGTGTCTCAGTTTATTTCTCATTTCATCAATATAATCTACCTGTCTGTAATTCAGTATTTATACCGATTTGAATATCTAATTGATAACAATAATTTCAGTACTTAGTCTTATTGAAAAAAAAACTACAAACACTATTATTACTTTTAATAATGAATTGCAAACATTAATATTCAACTTTGCTAATAATACTTTGCGCGAAAATCCTCGCCGCTAACCATTTCATATAAAGAGATTGTTCAACAGAAAAAGTTGGCAAATTTGTCTCGCCCGGGGCACACATTATCTCTGCTCATATTACGTTATGAATGGATGTGATTTAACTGAAGCCGCTGCGCTGTGACTTTTCAGGAAAGAATACCTGGCTTTGTTAACTTAATAAAAATCAATATCTAAATATAAAAGCGAAATACGAGACTTACTCACTCACTCAATGACTAACTAATCACGAAATCTCAATCTAATAAACATACAAACTTGAAATGAAGTTAGTATAAAGAACCGTTTTAGTATAAAGAATGTCAAGTTTTAAAGAAAAAAAAAAAGAAAATCGAAAGAAGAATTCGTGAATTGAGGAGCCTTCTTCCACATCCTGTAACATTTTATGGGTTTCACTATGAAACCTACAAAATCGCCTAATTTACTAGATTCTAAATATCGGTGGTTTCCCAAGTTTAAATACAGTGTGAGTCTTTATAATGTGCACATATCGAAATGAGGGAATCTATGCTTAATTTTATCTACGGAAAAAAAAACTATTTTTTTTTCTTATGGAATTTTTATTTTTTAATTTTCATTTTAAAATTTCTCAATAAGACGCCTCCTTATTGAGAAATTTTACAATTATTGTAAAAAATTATGAAAAAAAAAACAGATTTTTGCAAAAAAAAAAACATGTTTCTTTTCAATTGAGGGTACTTTTTTCCCCAATTTTTGGACGCCTAATTATTTCCAATCATTATGGAGTTTGTTTCATCGTGATAGATCATTTAGTTTAAAAGTTACACCGTTTTGTTTACACTGGGAACAATTTTTTTTTTTTAATTCCTAAAAAAATAATATAAAATATTTAGTTTTTTTTTATATTTTTGCCGTAGATAAAATTAAGCATAGATTCCCACATTTCGATATGTGCACATTATAAAGACTCACACTGTATGAGACATGGCTCCTCAATACATACGGACAAGGTGCCCCCTAAAAAATAATTTTGGAAATTAGATCCCTTAGGGGTTAAATAGGTGGACAAAGTTTGTATGGAAATCCGTAATTTTCAATTTTAGAGGCATGAAATTAAGCATTGAGGTTTCTGGTTAGAACTAAATATCCATGAATTTTTCCGGCTTTGGAAATTCTACCGCTCCAGGGGTTAAATAGGGAATGAAGTTCTTATGGAAGTGTGGTGTTCTTATGGATGTTTGTATAAAAAATGCCTCATGCGCTGCTGGGGCTTCATCATGCTCCTGCCCTTCTAAACCCAATTGACTTAATTGGGGACGGAGCAGCATGTCTTCTCCGTAGATACCTATCTACATTATGTTAACAGCAGTCAGCCTTTTGAGCCAAATCACCTTTTTTTTCTACTGTGGCGTTGTGGAAACTAAAAAAAACCGGCCAAGTGCGTGTCGGACCACGCACAATGAAGGGTTCCGTAGTTGGGATGAATTTATCCCAAGAACAAACTGATCATGTAGTTGAAAAACATATTTTCCTATACAGAATGTATGGGAGAACATTATTTTCAACTATAAATGTAAGTTGGTCGCCAATTACTCGGTAAATTGTAAAGCCTACTTAGCTGTGTTAGTTTTCCTTTTAACTTCGTTATATATAGTTACTATTGCCATGACATTTGGATTTCTAACTATAACCGTTTAGTTGGTAGAGGGAGGGGACACTTGACTAACGAAAATTAAGCAAAGCTAATTAAATAAAGCTTGATAAGTCACGAACGGTTTACTTAATTAAAAAACGGTCTCCCATACCCCTAATATTTTTAAAAGACCTATCCAACGATATCCCACACAAAGAGAAGGACGAAAAAAAAAATTCAGCCCCACTTTACATGTAGGGGAGGTACCCTAAATAAATGTTTTTTAATTTTTTTTTTCCCAAAATTTTATTTTATCACTTTTTTGGCGTCATTAACGTGTATACTCATGCCAAATTACAACTTTCTAGTACCAATAGTTTTTGAGCTAAATCGCGGACAGACACAGACGGACATGGCGAAACTATAAGAGTTCCTTGTTGGCTACGGAACCCTAAAAACGGCCAAGTGCGTGTCGAACCACGCACAATGAATAGTTTTCCGTAGTTGGGATGAATATAAGTAGGTATCCTAAGAAGAAACTTAACATTTTAGTTGAAAAACATGTTCCCCCATACATTCCAATTGCATATTTAAGTTTGTATTCACAATATTGAATGATTACCTAACCATATTATTTTAAGACCATAGACTTCTTATAGGTTTTAAACGAATTATTTCAAAGTTATAATTTTTTTTATTTCTAAATCCTCATAATAAGTGCTTTCATTTGATATTTATTTATTTATTTATTTATTAAAACTTTATGCACAAGTAAAAACTGTACAAAGGCGGACTTAATGCCTTGGGCATTTTCTACCAGTCTACCTTAGGGTGATGCAGAGATAATACATAGTAGGTGCAATAACAGAAAACAAATTTAGAAGAATTTATAACTAAGATACAAGAATAAATACATATATACATACATATAAAAAAATAAAATGTTATGAGAGTTAAACAATAAAACCTACAACAACTTAATTCTGAGAGGAATCTGCCAACTTCTTGTGTATGTGTTGTCGAGCTTTCACTTTAAATGTGAACTGATTGGTTACCGTCCTGATATTCTGAGGGAGCGCATTCCAAAGGAAAACCGCCTGGACAAAGAAAGAAGACTTTATAAAACCAGAGCGATGAGAAGGACAACGAAGAAGACGATTATTCTCGGACCGAAGATTCTTGCTGTGTGCAGCGCATAAATATTGACAAAGAGAAGTCAGATAAGAAGGAGAAGTGGGTTTGTGAAGGAGAGAAAACAGGGTTGTCAAAGCCCTCAGAGCTCTGCGCTGACGGATAGGCAACCACTTTAAAAGCGATCGATGTGCGGATACATGATCATACTTGCGGAGATTGAAAACAAATCGAATGCAGCTATTAAGAAGTCGGTCAAGTTTATTGAGGAGATCTGCATTCAGGTCATAGTAGCACACATCACCATAGTCAATTATGGGGAAGATAAGGGACTGTACAAGCATTGCCTTAATGTGTGATGGGAGAATATTTTTTAACCGATAGAGCGACCGCAGCGTTCCAGTGACCTTCCTGCTCACAATCGCGACCTGCTTACGCCAGTCGAGGCAAGTGTCAATATGCAAACCCAGATCTTTGACGTCAGAGCTAAACGGAATCACTGTGCCATCAAAGGTAACCGGTGGCACCGTTAAGCCATTCAGCCTCCTCAAGCTATAGGGGCTCCCTACAATGATAGCCTGACACTTGGTTGGGTTAACCGCCACCCCAAAACGATCAGACCAGTTTTTGACAACTCGTAAATCCCGATTTAGCTCCTCGATCACACTGGATAAGCCCTCAACACCTGCCTGACAGTAGAGCTGTAAGTCGTCAGCGTAAAGATGATACGCACACTGAAGCTCAGAAGTTATGAGATCTATAAAGATAGAGAACAAAAGTGGAGATAAAATGCCGCCTTGAGGGACGCCAGCTTCAAGATCACACCAGCTGGAGTTAGAGTCACCAACAAAAACTGATTGCTGACGCCCACGAAGATAGGTACAGTTCAGACCGCGTAGTTTTCGAATTTTGAGGAAAAATTTTAAAAAAAATACCATCCCGCCCCCCTTATCTCCGAAGTTTGTATAGAAAAAAATCTGAACTTATTTTTTTGTTAATGATTATTGATGGTACGGAACCCTCTGTGTGCGAGTCCGACTTGCTCTTGACCGATTTTTTTCCTATTGAGGTACGGAACCCTAAAAATGATTGTGATTTTCAGTATGATAAAGTTATTAATAAAGCAAATAGAAGTGTATTTATTTATTTACGTACTACTACCTACACTTTAGTTTTGTTTCGACATCGATGGAATTAATTTCTTGAGTATCTTCAGCTCTCACTACTTGCACAGCCTGCACTCAAAATATTTCTAGGTATTTATAAGCTTAGGGTATTATAATGAAAAAAAAAAGTCTTAGGTAGTAAGTAATTCGGTAGGAAGTAGATAAGGCGAGATTCTTCGAGCGTGCATTTTTGTTCTAGAGGTGGCAGCTGGGCGCAAGTAAATTGTGCCGTAAATTTCGTTAATTTTGAGTTGAAAATTATATGTTTTACGGTATCAACAATGTTAAACCCGAGGAACATTACGTCATCATAGACGTTTATTTTGATGTGATTTTCAATACATAATGTGGTATAATATTGAAATAAAATATAAAATATATATAAAATAAATAAGGGTATGTTTGGATCTTTTTTCTATCGAGTGAACTTTATCCAATTATGTAACGAGTACCCGACCAGGGCATGTTAACGTTACCAAATAACATAATAATAACCGTTACGTAACGTTAAATTTCAAAGTTATACCTACTAACGTTACAAAAAATTAACGTTACTTGATAACATTACCTGTAATATAACGTTAATTAACATTAACAAAAATACGATAACTACCGTTAATTTAGCTACGTTGCCGTTCTGTGGGTAAGAATCAGGCAGATTCAGGCAACGTTTTGATCGGCACGGTATCAGAGAGGCGCGTGGGCGGGATCCCGCCGCGTCGCACGCCTCAGGCCCACTATACTCCATTTACTATAGCATTAGACAAATAACGGCTAAATAACGACAGTTATTGTATAATATTGTTGAAATTACTGCACTTTAGAGTTATTTTTTTAATGTGAATGGTAAATAGATTACAGTGCTTTGTATTTATCGTGAAATAACGGAGTCTATTAAACGTTTACATCGAAATAACGAAAGGGTGAGAACAGTTATTTGTCTAATGTTATAATAAATGGAGTATAGTTACATCTCATCCATTAAAAATAACGGTAAAATTAATATTCGCATAAATAACGTTAAATCAACTATCGTTATTTTAAAAATAACGTTAACTCTGTCAATACAAGGTAACGTTATGAAAATTTACCGGTATTTAAAGCCCTGTACCCGCCGTACCTACAGAAAGGTCTCAAAAGCAACATTTAATTTTTTCACGTGTTTAATCATTACCGTTTCTAAATAAAATTACATTTCCTAGAGGTTAACTCGAAGAACCTCGCCTTAACCTGCATTTTTCGAAAATTTTAAGCAATTTTATACTGTTAAACTTTATTTGGTAGGTACCAATCTAATAAACCATACCTCCTTATTGATAAAATTGCAGAGTAATAAAACAAAATGTTTATGTTACCGAGAAAATTGAAATCATTGCGTATCGCATACTTTTATAAACTCACTTCATGAAATAAAATATTTTAAGACTTCATCATGCTGCTGCCTGGCGAAAACAGTCCGAAATCATGGCTTTTCGTAACGGTAAATAGTTTAACATTGCGTTTCTTTTAAAGACTTAATATCATCTCGCTTTTTTTTTTGGTGGGAAATTGTCAAATAACTTCTCCCGCTCTGGGCGGAGCGGGAGGGCGTGTCAACCCATCTGTGTTCCTTCAATTGCCTGTGTGCCAGGGCCACGGTATTCCTTTCGGACAAACCGGCAACCTTGGCAGGCATCGGTCCTGGCGGACCCCGTCAGTGCGTGCTGACATCTCTTTAGGCGCGCGTGGGACACAACGCGCCGTCGACCCGGGCCTGGTCCTTACCGGACAGCGAGCTGCCCATAGCTCGCCGTCCGCAAGCACGCGTCTACTGTGACTGGGAATCGACTATCAATTCCCGCCGCCCAGGGTGTCTCCTGCAGCGACTCCTGAAACATCATCCCCAACCTCCTGAATTATCATCTCCCTGAAACCTGAACTAATTCTCATTATTGATTATTATCAACGCATTACACAGATATTGGTGTCTACGATCATTGCATTTAGTGAATCTTCAGGAGGCCAAAAACGTGAGTAACTTGTTATTACGGCATGCGCCAAATTAACATAGTTTCACATCGTATTCAGCTTTTGATACAACCCTGTTGTATATTATTTTTAGTTGATATTAAACTTGGGTTTGACTTAACACAAGGGGCCAACGGAGGTCCTTCACTTCGCATTAGAGATTTCGAAGGTATATTTTTTCCCGTGGCTATGACATGTAAACGAAACATCTTTGATGATTGTACGAGCTCTTTAATTTTAGATTCTCATGAATATAATCCAAGGGCATTGGATAGAGAAAGCAGTAACGATGAGAGTGCTAGTGGGAAAAAAATTACGAATCCCTCGAGTGAAGAACATGTACGTCCCAAAACAGAAGAATCAAGCAAAGAACATATGAAACCAGACAAGTCTGACGACGATGACGATGACGAGGAGGACAGAATCTGTAATTTCACTTTTAATTAATTATTCATTTACTTAATACTTTAAGCACAAAAAAATGTACAGAGGCGGACTTAATGCCATAGGCATTTTCTACCAGTCAACCCTTGGGTGATGCAGAGACATACAGTAGTAGGTGCAATAGCGAAAATTGAGGAATAAATATTCATTTAAATATAAAGATATACATAAACATAGTAACTTATTACAGCCGTTTCGTCAATTATCTACGAGTAGGTACTCGTATTACCTCCCTTCGACGGACATGCATTAAACAAACATTTGATAGATCTTTCATAAAAAATATGCTTTTTTAGGCACCAAAGAAAAATGTCAATAGCATCCAGTAACGCGAAATTGTAAAATGTGTACCAGTTAACCAATCAGTCTATTTATTTATTTATTACTAGCTACTAGCTTTTGCTCGCGGCTCTACCCGCGTGTATGTCGGTCGCGTAAAAAAGTAGCCTATGTCCTTCTCCTTAACCCAGGCTATATCTCTTCTAAATTTCATGACGTTCGGTTCAGCGGTTTAGGCGAGAAAACGTAAAAGACAGCAGACAAAGTTATTTTCACATGTATATTAGTAAGTATGGATAGTATGGATATAATGTACACACAGTGACAGACATAGAGTACAAACACTTACTAAGGTACTCGTACTGCTTATTTCATATGAATCTATATATTTTTATCCATATTTTGTTACCATTAAAACTAGCAAAGTGGTTGCCGCCATATAATAACGGCCGTCCTGAAAATATGTCACTTCACCAGTATATGACATTAAGGTGTCAAACGCTCTGTAGTTAGACAGCCGTTATTGTGTGACCTTTCACCACCTTCTTAGGTAACCAAAGGCCGTTTGTCCACCGCCACCGCTAAGCAGTGCGTTAAAAATCTAGTGCACGAAAAAAATCACCGCAATAAAAAATCGCCCGTGCGTACCTGGGCTTAGACAGTTAAACTTAAAAAAATTGCATAATTAGCCAATAATGTTCCCAATGTCGGGACACAGGCCTCTCGATGAGAGGGAGTGGGCCGTACCTAATCCACCACGCGTGCCCAGTGCGGGTTGGTAGATTTCACATGTCTTCGATTTTTTGGTTCTAAGAAATGCCGGTTTCCTCACGATGGTTTCCTTCACCGTTTAGAGAGCAGTGGTGATGAAATAATTTACACAAAGTAAAGCGCCTGTCTGGGTTCGACCTAAATTCCTGTATGTCCTGACCGATACCACTAGGTCATCCACACATGGCCAGGAGCTAAGTAGTGCTAAGTAGTACCCTCGGGCTGTGGGGTCCCAGTGCTCATTTATTGTTCAATGAAATCTCCAAAAGGCTGGTTGACACTTCCCGTGACCCAAGGGCTGGCTTTTATCTTGGCCAGAGGTTAAGCATTGCCATACTACGTGGCAATGCCGCTAGTCTCTTGGGTACATTACATTAGTCGACAGCGATGCGGAGGAATTTTACGACGCCATATTTTAGTATTTTGTTATTAGTTTTATTTAGTTTAGGTTAATTTATTTTTATTAACTTGATTTAGTTACCACCCAATATTTAATAATAAGTAGTGCGTTGAAAATCTTTTGGGCAAAAAAATCGCCGCGAAAAAATATCGCCTGTATAAACTTGGGCTTAGACGGTTACACCTAAAAAAAGAGCAATAAGTACTAATAAACTAATTAAATTTCAGCGGCTTCTGGTGACGACAATACAGTAAGAATAACCAGAGGTCCGAAAACCGGCGATTTCGAGCCTGAAGAAGGTACGTCTAACTAGGAGAACTTTATTTTCTATTAGAAACGCGTGGCCATAATAAAAGGGTGTGCACATTCTTTCATTCATCTTTGACCATCAAACTAAAACACTTTCTCCATGGGACCAACATCGTAATTGTGAAAAAATAATCAGCTGTCCCATACACGTCAGTCGACGAGATATTGAAGTTTTGTATGGGACGGCCATTGATGTATAAAAAAGGAAAATAGGGCACCGCTCTAATTTCACGTAAACATTATTGGACTAGAAACAATTACATATGTAAATACACACAAAAACATCACGCCTTGTTTCCCCGAAAGTTTAGGCAGAGGTGTACACATAGTAGGAACACCCTCATTTCGCCAGTTATGTTAAAGTCCCATGTAATAGCGGGCGACATGGGGTACATGTAAACACACACACACAATTATATTTCCCGATGTCGTATCTCATGCATCAACAACCGAAAGAGCGAGAGATATGACGCGGCCTGTAGCGGGAACGAGATAGCAATAATTGTCACTGTTACGTACCCTTTAGCAACTGAGAAACAAATGGCGACCTAGAAATTATTAATTAATAATGAATTATTCTCCTGAATAGGTATTAATAATATTCACGAGAATTTTAAAGAAAATAAGTTTTGATATACGAGTGGAAAGTAATCTCGTGGAACTTGTTTTTGGTTTGTGAATTATTTGTGTACAATTTGAAATCACAGGAAGGCATTGTTGCTGCTTATTATGCCGATTACGGTTATTTTACATAGCGTGCTATACAAACGCCAGTTCGATTGTGACTAAGGTAAGTTGTGCCGGTCGGCATAGGTTATACGGTCCACATCGAGGGAGCGCGTACCTAATCTTTCTTTTTCTATACATCAATGGGGACGGCTGATTATTTTTTCGCAATTACGACGTAAGTTCTATGGAGAAAGTTGTTCCGTTTGATGGTCTGTACCACACCATTAAATATGACCCTTTCTCATCATCTTATCATGTCTTTAATGCTATATTGCATTCTCTAACATCACGCTCTTTCATCAGCTAAAACGTTGAAAAAATATTGTTTTAAAGATAATCAAAGTATAGAAAGGCACTCATATCGTGTCTCGGTAGATCAGCGATTGTATAATATTGGTAAGATAAGACCACAGAGTAGGGTTTGAGGCCGGTTTCTATCTTAAAAACTACTAGAAAAATACTAACTTCATGCCTGTAATCCCTGAAAGGTTTGGCAGAGGTGTGTACACACGGCTACATATCAAGCTATACATTTCCAGTATAAGCTGATCTCTCATTATACGGAAATCCTATACAATGCGAGACCAGCGTAAACTAGTTTTTTATAGCTTGATATGTAGCCGTGTGTACCTATACTCGTAGTACACTCACATTTCGCCAGTTACGTATGTATAAGTCCCATAAGCAAGACATTAGAGTGAGCATGACATACTCTCAGCAGCCAGGGCACATTCAAGTCAGTACTCATACTTTCACCATTTATTTTGCCGTACGCAAAATACGCGTTTGGACGTAGAGTTGCAGACGTCCAGCCCGTCCATATGACTAGCACACAGTAAGGATGTCATACTCATTGCCATTCATGCACACGTTTTTATTTATTCTCTTTTATAAGTTGCTCCAAAAAATCACGTCGTTTATTTTATTCCAGAAAATCCAAAAATACATGCTAAATACGAAAAGAACTCTGATTCAGACCATCACTCTGAGGGTAAGTACATAATTATCCTACTTACTTACGCATTCCCCTAAATTTCAACGCTAAGTTAAATTACAATTTGACGTAGCCGACCCAGTACCCTAATTGCGTAATACAATTTTAATCACAATCCGAGAGTTTTGAAGGATATTGCTTATCCATTGCTTCATAGCTTTGAAAAATTCGTCCGCTCAACAACATACCTAAATAACGCAATGTACAAGCAATGGGTTTCATTTTGACAGTTGACCCACATGAACTGTCAAAATGAAACCCATTGCGAACAATTGTCATTTTATGTTTGTAACACGATTACCCCGCAGGTTTGATTCAAAGGTTTCGATCACCTTACCTATCTGTGATATTAGATCTTTCTAACAAAATGGCATTTGATTATTCGCAACTTAACTGAGCCATCACAGAGCCACTTGCAACGTCATAGTCCTCAAGTTTTTCTAGCTGTATGTCGTGCATAGCAAACACTCTAAAACTTTCTTCTTACAGGGGATCGTCATCGCTACAAAAGACATATTGACAGATTTGGTAATGTAGTAAAGCGCAAATAAGTGCTCTAGCAGCAATGAAAAAGATATCAATAAAATACCATTTGAACTGTTTTTTTTTTTTTTTTCTATAAGGTTTACCTTCACACACACCACACATAGGTACACATACCTGAAGTCACCTCTCTACACAGACCCGCGCATACAGACTAACTGTCTAGTTTGGGGCTGACTGGCAAATTATATATTCTAACCTAGCTGTACTTAGGTGGTATCTTAAGATACTCATGTCGTCTCAACTTGCTGTAAAGCTGTGAACCTGTTCACTGTATTACCTGGACAACAAAATATTGTTGTTCACACACATACATACATATAATACAACGGACACTACGACGTCGTCAACGAGCGACGCGGCACAGCGCGGGGACCGGAGACGCAACAGCGTCGCGACATTGCATCGTACGACACGACCGCGCTCGGACGTACCTTTTGACCAGTACTTAGGTTGCTATATTTATGAACCACCTATTAAACCATTTATATATTATATAGGCCCAGGTGGAATTAAAGCAGTGGACTGTATTTTACAATGGTTGAATAGGTCGTATGTGTGTGAAAAATTGTCTTTCATTACTGACCGACCCAGACGACCTCACAACCCTCCTCCAGGAGAGCAGTACGGAAACAAGTACAGCTTGCAAACATAAAACACGACCGTCATTCTGACCTCGCAGCCGAGGCCCATCGCGAAATCCCCGACTAAATAGTTCTCCCCGAAACTTGCTCGTAAGCGAAGCGCCAGCCCGCGCCATAGCTGAGCCTGTAGCTTTAAATTCCCCTGATAATAATCATAACCCTGATTTTATCCAGCCACCGTCGGTCCCTTGCCATCCTCCCTCCGACTCTGCCCTAAGCCGAGGTTCGTACCCCACAGGGGGTGCCCTTAGCGCGCAGTCGTTTAGTTTATAAGTTTTACGCCCTGGCTGGAAATTTTTAGGAGCTTACAGGAAAGACCGGTTATAGAGTCACGACCTTTAATGGTTAACTTTGAGATGCCCTAGATTAAAAAATAAATAAAATAAAAAAGTATTTCTTTTCTTTTCTTTCTAGAACCCATATCCAACATCCATTGTTTAAAATCAGCCTGTAGAAGTCATTGGACTGCTAGAGCCATCTGGCTCTTCAGGATTGACTGGAATGGGGCTCTCAAATCGCATGCCGTCCCCGGCTTTTTGATTTACCATTCTCAGCTAATGTTCCTACTACTGGGACACAGAAGACAGCTCACTCCCTCTCGAAGATAGGAATCTTCGAGAGGGAGTGAGCTGTCTTCGATTTTTTGGTTCTAGGACATGCCTGTTTCCTCACGATGGAAACCGTTTTGAGAGCAGTGGTGATGAAATTATTTGCACACAGTAAAACGCCTGCCTGGGTTCGAACCCACGACCTACAACTCGTAAGTCGGGCCCATTACCTACCACTGGGCCAGCACTGCTCTTTTCGATTTACCCTCACTAAATTGATATTTTAGTCTATTGACATCAATAGCATACGGGTATCACTTATGGTCGTGCTAAGGAACGATTGAAAAATTTAAGAGAAAATAAGTGTGTTTTTCTAGTTTAAAAAGTCTACTGTAAATCTTTAAGAATATAAAGTACTTAAGTAGGTATAAAAGACGAATACGAGAATTTCTGCTGTAGGTAGGATAGGCGCCAACCCGCCTGCCAAGCGTGGCGATTATGGCAAACCCCCCCAATTGGGGGAGGCTTATGTGCAGCAGTGGACATCTTTCGGCTGAAATGATGATGATAATGATGAAGTAGGTATATAGGTGTATATATTATTAACTTTTAGGTTGGGATCGTCCTCGGTTTCAACCATAGAGTATCGAAACGGAACAGAGACAAAGCATCTAAAGAGCGTGCAAAATTGATACCTATTTGGGTAGTCTTGAGCGTGGTAGTCTTGAGCGATTCAGCTTGGTGAGCTTGTATAAAACTGTTTCTCTTCATACGCGACGAAGCCGCCAGTGGTACGCACACATGCGCCTCATGCTAATTGTAGTGTACCTATCATAGCGCGGTCGTATATACATAGATAGAGCTTTATCTCTGTTCCGTTTCTTTACTCATGTGGTTTCATCTCCAGGTAACTACATTTATCTCAAACTAGCTTCTACCTGTGACTTCGTCCGCATAACTTGTTTTAAGATAAAATAAATCCTATAGTATCGCATAGCCTTCCCGCGCTATTACTTCGTTTTCACATCCAGATTTTTTTTTCTTTTTGCTCAGCTCCTTAGGACCATAGCGTGATGTTAAATAGCCATTAACCTTACTCAAGAATTGGACTATCAAATGCAAAAAGGTTTTTCAAATACGACTGGATGTTTCAGAGCTCAGCGCGTTCAAACAAACAAAAAAACAAACTTCAGCTTTATTATTAGGTGTAGATATAGATTAATGAATTATTCAATGGCACGACTCCCACTTCTTCCAATTTTAACTTTCACTCGGTTTATTTGATTAGGCTCAAGAATCTCATAGCGCGATTTTTCCTATATTGATTTTAAAAGGTGTTGTCGATAGAACCCCCTATAAATAATGTATGGTTCGGAACTCGCGACCTTTTATTGCTCTGATCCGGCGCGGCGTCAGAGCCTCACTTTATATTTTTAGATAAAGACATTGCCGAATAGCTCTGCAGATGTCAAATATTCTGTAATAGTGTCTTGCTTTGAAATAATTTTACAGTAACTTTTTATGTCTTACGGCTACAAATCAGGCTATAAATTTCCAGTTTAGGCTGATCTCAAAGTCAAAGTCAAATCATTTATTTCAAATAGGCACGTAAAATGCACTTTTGAACGACAAAAATTACAAAAATAGAAACTCCATACTTACTCTTTTAAAATGTTAACAATATTTTATATACATTAATTAATACATAGGTTAGATTAAGGTGAAGACGATGTACCTACCTAGAATAAAAATTACTTATTACAATTGGTAAAATGAATGAAAAGTGAAGTAATGACAGAAAAATTTATAAAGGCGATAGATACATGGTGCTCACATATTTACAAACATTGTATAATGATTTCCCTAAAAATTTAACATAATATAATAAGTCAGTGTGTGAGTTAAATTCACAAAAAAATAAAAAAAGTCACAGAAAATAAAATTAATATCATAAAAATTATACATTATACAGTTAAATTAGCAACCGGTTTGATTTTGTCTAGACTCTAAATTGTCCTATGGAGCAGGACCATCATGTTTCCAAGCATTCTTATCTTGGACATAATCCTCTAATTTTTAATATGCTTGTTTACAAAGTGTGGTTTTAATATGAGTTTTAAATTTATATAGGACTAGCTTTTGCCCGCGGCTCCGCCCGCGTGGATGTCGGTTATCGCGTAAAAACGTATCCTATGTCCTTCTCCATATCCCAGGCTATAATCTATGCAAAATTTCATGACGATCGGTTTAGCGGTTTAGGCGTGAAAACGTAACATACAGACAGACAGACAGACAGACAGAGTTACTTTCACATTTATAATATTAGTATGGATAGTATATATAGTATATATGTAGTATAGTATGGATTCTCGCATTGTATAGGATTTCCATACAATGAGAGGTCAGCTTATACTGGAAATGTGTACTTAGGGCGGGTTATTTCACGTCCACTTGACGCACGCACGCGTGTACGTCATAAATGGCGCTAACTATCGTCAAACCGTTGTTTCACAAAATTATACCCTTGACGCTCGTTAAAAAATAACGATTACAGTAAGGGGTGTCATAACCGCTGGTTAACGTCATTTTATTCTTTTACATTTGAACTTTGACGATCGGTCTTTTAAGCAGTGAAACAACGCTTTGTATTTAACGAACGTTAAACATCATATGTAATCGTTATTATTTGACGTACGTATGTTACGTTAACGAACTGTTTGAAACAACCGGCCTTTAGGTACCTATGTATGTAACTGTTAACTTTTGAAGATGAACAATATTTGTTCTATGCACATCTGCCTTTCCTGTTAATAGCGATGCGGACAATTTTTTTGTTGCCTTATTATTCTTCCCCTTTCCTATTTATACAGGGTTATTGGTAAAACACTAACAACCTTGCATGACTGTATTACTAACACCATAAACAACAGCTTTTGTTCTATGACTTTTCACAAAACAATACATTTACCAAAAACAAACCTTCAAGATTTCGTTATTCTATACATTTTGAGCATTGAATTTAAATATTTTTATTTTTGTATGAAAGTCTGATGAATAAAAATCTGATGAATTATTAAAAGTCATAGAGCAACAGTTGTTAGTGTATTGTTGTGTACGTGTTAATACACGAAATATTTTAAGAGAAACATCTATAGGTGGAAAAGAAGCCTTAGTAGCGAAAATAAACTTTTTATCTAAGTTTTTTTATTTTTATTTAATTATTATAATTTTAAAATTGATCGTCATTTTGCATAAAAACCTTTACTTATTCTATGAATGATACGCCCGGATGCGGCGACGATGGTGGCGGCACGAGCTCGGTGCCTTTTATTACTTAATCATCATATCAAGTAATTTATTTTTATTTTTTATAATATACCTACTCAGAATAAAAATAAAAATCGTTTCCATGGCTTCTTTACCACCTATAGATGTTCTATTAAAATATTTCGTGTTTGAATAGATACACCTTAATAGTTCTGAGAGGTTTTTAGTGTTTTACCAATAACCTTGTATACTTGTAAATAATAATAATAATATGTATTATTATTATTATTTTAAGACTGTTTGTCTGACAGCTTTTCAAATCTGCCAAAATAGATTAGATACCTAATGATAGAAAATTAAACTTTTAAATCAGAATAACCTACGAGATTCACACGTAGGTAAACAAATTGCCACAGTGATGTGACTATAATCCCATCTGCTAACGACAGAATGTTGCATGCAATCTGGCGTCTGTCAGGGGTGAGCAGAGGGTTGGTCGAGTTCACCGCAAGATATTGCAAGAGCCTGCAAAATTACACTATTAAGCCGAATATATTGCGCGCCACAACGGCTGGGTGGCGCTTCTGTAACTTTATAATCGATTTATTTAGATTTTATATACTAATAAATATCAACATAGTGCAGATATTTGTACTCTTGAGCACCTACCAAGGTAGTTTTTATAAATCGAGAGAGATCTTCATTGGAGCGTTTAATAAGTATATCTCCTAATTTTATAATACCTTCTTAAGTATGTCGGAGACGGATTGTATCCGGTACGCCAGCGCTATCTAGTGGCGTTCGATGGAGTTGGTGGAGTTCGCGCCATCGAGTCTTGACTAATCGGGACGCAAGTGCTGTTTAGCGGCACATGACAGTGTCTACAACATAACGTTCGACCGGCGAGGGGCAAGTGATCGCCGCACATTACTGTTGCGCGTTCGGTATAGTTGTGTCGTGTACCAACATTAATTACTTTGCATAGCCATTACAGTATAGAATCAAGGTCTTCTAACTGAACAGACAGATGTGCTGCGGGGGAGTTTGTTCCGCTACTTCTTCTTCCCAGCTAAAGCACTAAAAAGTGGTGAAGGGCGGGCGTTTTGGGGGACTGCCTTATGTAAATTATAAAGTGCTGATTCTCAGAGTGAGTAAATGACTTTTGAATTTAATTCCGTTTTTCTATTGCGCAATAACCAACATTACCCACAGTAGTTTAAAATATGGCTGATGATAACAAGAGAGAACTACCGTTTTTCCGGCACCAGTTAACACCAAGTGAATACTTTTAACCTATCTCGTAAACATAGTTAAGAATGATTCTTAACCCATTAAAACTTGTTTAAATTAGACCACTAAGCCTACTTCATAATAAAAAGTTAGAAATCATACCTACCTACTTCTTAACTTCTACAAAAAGCTAAAATACCGTCATGACGTCATAGTGGAAGACGTAACAGAAACTTGTTACATCCTTTATAGCACATATCCAGTGCGAAAATGCGATAACATCGTACCAGCGACCGTCCTAAATGCATTAGTCTTTCTGTAAGACATCTCTAACGAGACACTTGGCTAAACTAAACCACTCAATTGTCTTGAGGTCGCACTCTTGTAGAATTTTGTGGCTCAAATGTCCGAATTAACTACTTATGAAAGTTACTTACATCATCTTGTTGGTTACAGCTACTTATTTCTTGTTGGGGTGTATCGTTACTTGCTTAGACGTAGCTACACCCTAGACGACATTCCCGCATACAACTTCCTGTCAGGCTAATAATTTTACCACACGACATGACAACAGAAGATAAATGGACTGGTCCACTGAAATTTGTATGGTTCTTTTCCCCAGGAGACTATCTCAGACCATGTAGATGAATATCTACATGGTCCTCATAAGGCCTGACCAAGATTATATCTGGACTTCAAAAGAGACTGTGACCTCTGAGTTTGTTTCGGTCTTTTTTCTCAGAGTAGGGAGATAGTAAATACCGAACTCATCTAACTTTAAAAACATAATTTGATTTTGACGTGTAAAAGTGTTATTTTGATCCAATTCACAGAAATAAATATAATTTATCGCAGAAATAAATCAACACTAAGAAAGAACAGCTGTTAGACATGAATAGAAACACAGACTGATCGTCGGATGGAAATCGTATTTTGGTAATAAGGCCAAACGAGGTTATAAGATTAGAAGCCTAACTTGAAACAGTTCTAACTCCATTGTGAACTTAACAAGTGAGTTAACGTGGGTTAGGTCCTCAGTTATCTCTACACTTCTACCTACCTCATTTTCAGTTTGGGACCGTGATGCAACCCTCGGCAGTCGTCAGGATGTAATCTCAGCCTGTAAAACGGTCGCAGCACATTAGGGAGTTGAAATTCTAACTTAAGTAAAATTGCAATAGTGGAACCGCAATCTTCTTCAGCAAAGTTGGTCTATCGAAGTTATTCAGTGTAAAAAAGTTGTATGAAGATAGATTGATAGATAGATAGATAGAATAAATACTCTTTAGTATGTACACCATAAAAATTACAGATATAAATGTAGAACTGTTACATAGAAGACAAGTATGAACATATGAGTCAGTATCAATGAGTCAGTACCAGTGAGTCAGTGTGTCAGTGAGTATGAGTCGTATGGTCAGTATGAGTGTGTTATGAAGACAGTAATATGTAGGTACGAGACTTGTTGAGATTGATAATGAAAAATTTGTCTGTATTGACTCATAAAAAAGGCTGCCTGCTGTTGGCTGTTGAATGTTTTCTATCACGGAAAGTAGGCATCTTTTTATTCCGCAAAGTTGGGAGTTTATTCTCTTGGAACAGATTTAAAGTGCAACTTAAACAAATTCCTCGGAAGTTAAACCCCGATTGTGGCTAATCACCTAATTTATTAACAAAGACGTCGGTCGTGAATTGTGAATGTATAATTATTTAGCGATAATTACCTCCTACAACACAGGAATCAAATGCTACAGCTAAAGTTATTTTAGAACAGGAGTGAAATAATATAAGTTGTACCCACAAGCTTTGAGATTGTGAGATTAAATGTTTGTAAACGCACCCACAATACAGGAGAAATTCCTAATGTGGGGCAAAGTTTCAAAAAAAAAAAAAATACAATGAAAAGAAGCTTTGGCGCGTGGTGAATTACGGCCCACTCCCTCTCACAGAGAGTCGAGGCCTGTGTCCCAGCAGTGAAAACATTATAAGCTGATTATGCCCACAAGTTTTAACCGTAGGTTAAATTAATCTAAAATAGAAGTAATTCATTTGAAATCGAACCTTATCTTTAAAGTGCTTACCTACGAAAATAACGTGTACCTATAATTAATTAGAACGCTAAAAATATCGATGCATTCATTAGTTTAATGTCGCCTATAAAACCAGTCCACAGTTGACTAAAGCGGTTCCAATACTTTCAACCGGCTTAAACTTTTTCTTTCATTCCGTTAATCAACACTGCTCAGTAGATACTTCTTAATCCCAGTGGTCTTAACGGTAAACAGATATCATATCTCAAAGTACGAATTAATTTAGACGCCCGAGCGCATACCTTGAGCTCTCAGCTCTGACTCTCAAAACTTATAATTGAATTTCCAATCCTTAATTGAATAGTAACAGTCGAAGTCCAGATGAATGAGGTCCTTGACGGAGGATGATAACGATTATAAGGTAGGTAAGTAGTGGCTAGGTATCTGTATTAAACAATATATATCTATACATAAGTATATCTGCTAGGGTTTGGCTACACATACCTAGTTGTAGTCGGTAAGATGAAGGCTATAACTAGTTTTAGCCGAATGCCACCGGTTACACGGTTAGAAGAATTATGTGTAACTTACACATACACATTTCTTGCAGTGAATTCGAATGAGAATTGCAGTCAATTTGAGTGAATGAATTGTTTCTTCTCAATAACTGCATTACATTCGTTTTCAATCTGCGTAAATATGATCATGTCTCTGCGCATCGATCGCTTCTAAAGTGGTTGCCCATACGCCAGCGCAGAGAGCAAAGGGCGCTGACCACCTTATTTTCATTTTCTTGACTCTTCTTCTTCCCCTAGTTATCTAGCCCCCCACTTTCATTGCATTTGCTCCAACCACAATAGAAATCTACGTTCAACACACAATCGTCTTCTTCAATGTCCCACTCACTGCACTGACTCCATTCACTATTCTTTCTTCGTTCAGACTATCTCTCTGTGGAATGCGCTCTCCAGGAAATCAGGATGCCAACCAACCGATTATCCTTTAAAATCCGCGAGCACATTCGTAAGCTGGCAGTATTATAACAACGGTAATGTTATCCCATTGTTTGTTTAATTTGTTTTAGTATATTCGTGTATTTATTTATTCTTATATTTATTTATAATTAAGTATGTATACATATCTTATTTATAGTTAAGGTACCTATAGGTATATCCTTATATTTAAATAAAATGTAATCCCCAATTTTCGTAATTCACCTACCACTGTTTGTCTCTGCACCACCCAAAGATTGACTGGTAGAAAATGCCTATGGCATTAAAAGTCCGCCTCTGTACATTTGTATGCTAAAGTATTAAATAAATGAATAGGCTACACCTAAGTTTAGCCAACTGCTACCGGCCGCACCTAGTTGTAATTGTAACCGGCTAAAATTAGGCATTACCGCACTTCAGGTTTTATACTAAATGCAGTAGGTACCTACCTATACTACTGTATAGGTACTGCATTTAGTAACAACAAATAACAAAAAATAAATTAAAAAAAAGTACATTTTTTTGTCTGTCTGTTTGTTTGTTCCGGCTTATCGCCGAAACGGCCGAACCGATTTTGACGGGATTTTCACCGGCTAACGGCTAGGCCACTTTTATTTTATAAAAAGCCACGCGGGCGTAGCCGCGGACAGCAGCTAGTTAATTATAGACGTAGGTACCTATTGTACCAGAATACGTAAGTAGTTGTGGTTGAATAAAAACGAATTATCTTCGTTTCTGGATTACCAATTTATCATTAAGAGCTGTCATTGTGTTGAGACTAAGACGCATTAAATGACCTACTTTCACATAAAATGACATCAGCTGCATTCATGGGGCCCAACGCCGATGAAGAAGTGTACCTACCTACCTAGGTAAGATATTTTTTAAGTATAATTCTTTGACCTATGAAAATAACCATCACTATTAGGTATCACTATTAATAGGTAGGTACTTACCTATAATAATAAATCACTCATTACCTAACCTACGACACCTAATAAGCTGGATAACTAATTCTGTTGTGCCTGTCAGCTTAGAAGAGTAGCTTGAAATGTGGACCAACAAAAAAGATTCGAATACCAAATATTAACGTTGACTGTTCAGGAAAAATTTACTACGTACGAAGAGACGTCCGTATTATTTTTATCGATATTTATTTTTATTTTTTGGTGTTTTAATTTCCTTGTATCCTTGTCTATACGTCGGCCAAAATATTTTTTCTAGTTCAAACGTCCAACTCACAAAAGCCAATTTAATTTGTATTACCTATACCCGAAGTCTCTAATTCAGATAATTTATGTAAACAAAGTAATGTCAAGAAATGTCACTGTCAACATGACAGGACAGTGGTGCAAAACATTTTATCATTAAATGTTTTTGTAAATAATTATCGATAAAATTAAAGTGAGTTAATTATAAGAACTATGCAAACAAAATACCGTTGCCAAACAATGTTTTTTGTAGTGTGTCGGAGGCACGGTATATGATAGTCATAATCAGCCCTTTTAAGCCCAGTGCTAGACGTAGGCGTCCCAAAATCTTAATTAATAACTTTGTTTAAAACCGAAAATGTATAAAAAAATATGACGGTATGATTACTTTTTAATTATTATTTCTTAAAATCAGTACTTAAAAGAAAATAGAACCTCTTTTTTCGCAATTTTATGTGAATTACCATTACGAAGATATTTTTTGTTATGTTCCTCGCCTTTGTTTACATAAATTATCTGAATTTGAGACTTTGGGTATAATGCATTACATGTAATGCACGAACGTCATGGCTGAGTCGGAAATGCATTACATATAATGCACGGACAGTCAACGTGTTATATGACTTTAAATAAATTCTTTATAATTACTAGTACAAAATAGAAAAATACTTTATATTATAACAAATATAATGCATGACAAAAAAACATATTACGTGCTCCAGAATTTGAACCTCTAATCTTATGCACGGCAAGAGGTCTCGAAATCTCCGGTTTAAAAAGACGTCGGACAATAAAAAAAAAATGTTTTTGCAAAATACAAAAACCATTTTGGGCCTATCACGGATTTGAACGCACATGTCTTTTGGGGTATTTTCTCGTGGTCTACTATTTTGTCCTACCAGTAGGTCCACTAGGGTATGTTATTGCTGTTGGTCCTACTGAAGTTTTGAAACCAAAATATTATACCTCCTGTAGGTACAAAGAAATTAGATTAGGTGTGAGGGTATCTCAGTTTCAGTCGTCATACTGCCTTCTCTTTATATCTTAGAAAGCATTTTGTATGTTCGCAAAAACTTAGAACTTTTCAAAATAAGAAGCGAGTAATAATAATTCTTTATACAGGAGGTACATTTTAGTTTCAAAACTTCAGTAGGACCAACAGCAATAACATACCCTCGTGGACCTGACTGGTACGACAAAATAGTAGGACCACGAGAAAATACCCGTATTTTGGGGGGGGGGTAACCACATAGTGGAGCTGTACCTATAAACCTGGGTTGGTAACCTAGCTAGCTAAACTATCAAACCATCACAATAATTCAATTCTATTCAATTTTTTTATTCAGGAACAATTCACATATTTGTTTATGATTTCCATAATTGATGCACTAGCGGGAAAATTGAACCCTGTTTTACGAGTATTGCTTTGTATTCCGTCAATATGCATAACAATAAAACTATTGACGCACTCCGAATTTATATTCGACCAGTAGGTAACTACTCGTACTTCATACATAGGTACCTATTACTTGGTCAGCATGGTAGGTAGGTATATACGGTTCAAACCATCATTGATGCATCAACAAATACGTGGTATGTACAGTCAGCTGCAGAGAAATCTCACCCCCTAGCAATTAATAAATACATTGATAGGGGGTGAGCAGACCGCACCAACTAGGTACATGCCTACCGACTAAAATCGGTTTTAAAAACGCACAACTAGTATGATAGAACAGGCACTAAGTTAATTTTATCCAATTAGTTCCGGAAAAGGGCCTTCCGGGTCCCGGGCTGTACGGCTCAATGTTTTTATTGAGGACTATCAAAAGATTTTACCCGACCCTGACGAGGCTCTAAGTTTGCATATCCAAAAGGCCCGGTCTCTGATTATTGTCGATTACTTTGTGATAGACACATCGTAGTTATGTACATGTGTACTCAGACTTACATTAATAAGCAAAGTTATGTATTACACTGATCGCATTCGTAAATAGCTCGAACTGTACGTGAACTATCACGTGATGGTCTACTCACGAAGTCACGACCTATCATCGCTTGACGAAAACGAAGCAGGGCTTATTAACTTTGGGGTGAAGCCAGACGAGCGTAATTTTTTGAGTTGTGAGTCGCGTAATTTCTGCAACATTCGGTTTCATAAAAAAATCCTGTTTCATTCACACGGCGACGCAAAATGTGTTGTCTGCCGACTCACGCGTACAATCCCGGCTGAATTGAGTTCGCGGCGAGAGGGGGGCGACTCGAGGGGATAAAAACACTTTAAAAACGTACCTAAGTGTTATTTAGTCTTTCCTCTGCACTGATGGCTAGTCTCATATTTGTGTCTGATTTAGTAATAAAAGGTTTTACGAGATGTAATAATTCTTGAAAAACATATAATGGCATAAGGAGTAATTTTGAAATATATCTGGATTTGCACATAACCGTTCATACAAGACATGAAACTGTCCGCGCATCAGTCTTTCACTGTTGAGTGGATTCACCCAGTATTTTCTTCTATCATCATCTTCTGTGTCTTCGTTAAATGCTTCGTAAATACACAACGTTTTTATTATATCCATTGCACTACACAAACACCCAATACAAGCGTTGAAAAACAACTGAATAAATTACGCTCGTCTGGCAGCCCAACGGAATTTCTGCCGGGCAGAAATTACGCGACCGAAATTACGCGACTCACAACTCAAAAAATTACGCTCGTCTGACTTCACCCTTATACCTACCATTTAAATCTACGTTAATGTTATTAATTAAATCCAGTGATACAAGTGCGTCTTCCTTTTAGTCCGGGAATACACATCAGATTTTTTCATCAGATAGTTGGATCCGATAGTCTGATTCCACTATTGGAAGGCGCTGGAGCCATTATTTTGCTTGAACATGAAAAACACGTCCGATCCGACTATCGGATCGGCCACCCTACATATTACTATCTAAATATCTATTTATTTTATTTTGTTTAAATGGCAAGCAAAGCCGATGTCGACTGTTCAGCCAATGTCTAAAGTGAGTTGGGAAAGGATCCACTGTTAGTCGATTTTTCATCGTACATCTCTATAGACGTCTTCTGTCAGAACGACTTCATGTTGAACGTACTGTCAGTGTCAGATGTGATCGTATTGTATTGTCATTCGAATTGCTTCAGTAAAACATAAAAATCTTCGGATAATTCTGCTTTTCTTGTCGTTATTAAGACATAAATAGGTTTATTAAATGCGCAGAACTTGTTCACTATAAAAAACATCAAGGGCTGTCTTTGTTATCACCGAATTATTACCGTTTAGCATTATGACATCTGTTTGTTTTGATCCTGAGTTAATATATTAATAATTCATTTGCATCAGTTAATTAACTGCACAGCAAAAATGGAAGGTGGTGACTGGAGGAACAACATTGTAAGCCAACTGCAGGCTAGAAATAAATACGAAACAGCTGCGTTTCAGGACATTATTGCCTTTCGTAAGTAACTTAACCTATGGACTTCTTTGTGTTGACATTTTAGTAATTTATCAACTATACGAGATTTATCTCAAGACTAATAATGCATTGTTCTTCACTGATTGTTTGTGCTTTATACCATTTGTTATCATGGCTATTAATTACTTAAGTAGGCGGTTTGTTTATAACCTACATTATTTGCATGTTTAGGTAACACAATGGAATGAAGCCTAGAATAACATGAATATACCGAACAGTAAAAAGATGTATATTTACACCTAGCACCTAATTATACAGTATACTTAGGTAGTGAACATTCTACAAATATACATATTTATAGAAATATCTCCTAACATGGTAAAGTTACCAGTGTATGATTACATATCAGAGATAAAATATGATCAATGATAACACAGCCTATGAATATTTATTTCTAAGTAAACAATCTAACACAATGTATGTAAATGTGTTATGCAGCAGGATAATAATTCAGGTTGAATACCTGACCTACCTACATTTAATCAACAAAATATTATATTCTATGAAAGTCATTATAATTTCTATTTTATGTTTTCATGGCTGAAATTTAAGCTTGTAAGTATGATAAGCCAATAATTCTGACATCACATTCGGACAACTGAATTCTTACAAAGTTTTTTTTTTTTTTTTTTTTTTTTCAATATAAGTCCATGCAGATGTTCCCTACATTGAATGTTGACAGTCTTCAGTGCTGACTTGCTTCTTGTCATACCTAAATTAAAACATTAATTTGTAATTTTCAGAGAGCAGACTATTTGATAATGTTAACACGTTAAAGAATGAAAACCTACAGCTGACGTTGCTCAATGAACGAATAAGGTTTACGGGAACTGATAGTGTTTTATCTGGTACCGGTAAGCAGGCTGAATATTTTTTTTTTTATTATTGGACGCTTAATAAAACAACGATTAAACTCAAACATAACTTGTGAGAGTAAGCAATTACAGTTTTGCACTTTTCTCGCGCAGCCTTTGATTGAAAAGAGAGGGACGATCGCGTATCTCGTTTACTTTGATCGTAAATGCGCGGCTGGCTGTCAAATATATTCTTTACGCTATGAACACACGTTTTATTAGAAAATCTCCAAACTCACAAATTTTGAGTTACATCTTTATTTTATTAAGCGTGCGACAAAAGTAACCGGTTCATAACAGATAAGAAAGAAATGCCTATAAATATCAAGGATTCATGCTGAAATTGGATCATCAATCATATTATGATGACAAAGATAACACCAAAAAACAGTGTCAAAAAAAAAACAAAGACGTAAATGTTGTCTGATAAAGAGTTCTTATAGTTAGAATCTGTTTATGATCTAATCATTACTAATATAATTGGTGTGAAAGTTTGTTAAGATTTTTGCTACTCAAATATGGAGAAATGTTACCAAAAATAGTTGCCTTAAAATTGAGGCAACAGTTACAACTTAATAAACATTAAACTTTAAGCAGATTCATATAAGAATCTAGTTGGATTGATGTGTTGTTCAACCCATTAGAAATTTCAACACTCAAAACAATTGCTGGCGTTACTAAAATCTAAAATAAACCATTAGTTGAATGTCCTCAGTGTAAACTAAGGAACTATTCATTAATGTTTCTCACGTTTTGTAGACACACAATTAGAAATAGAAAGTTCACCTCGCAGGTTATGAATAATTCAATGTGAGAGTTTGAATATCTAGAAGTTAATTAAAGAAAGAATAACGTTTATTTTCGGACAGTTTGTGACACACAAAATACAAATATAATGTTATCATGTACGATTTAAATAAATTTAAAAAAAAAATTGTTTGATCCCAGAGTCAGACAGTAACACATAACATAACGCCTGTTTTCTCTGAAAGGTTAAGCAGTCACCTATGCAGGCTGTATTGTTAATATAATACACACATACCGTCAACTGTGGCATCTTTACTTTCCATGAGCAACTTATGAGTACTGTACTTAAATATCTCCCAATTACTAAAAATCTGTTACAAATAAATGATTTTTCTACTTTTGTATCGCTTTGATACTAAATGGCAGCAACAGATTTTTAGTAATCGAAAGATATAAGTACAGTACTTAAGAGTACAGTCTCTCATGGAAAGTAAAGACTCCACAGTTAACCGTAACGTATCTCCTTTTCTCCTGGGGGTAGGCAGAAACTACAAAACGCCACTTGCTACGATCCTTACATATCTACTCGTTTAAAATAAATAATACCCTAAATCCATTTATTTATTTAAAAAAAGATATCCATTAAAAAGAGAAGTGTGGGTGTACTATAAATACACCTATGCCTAACCCAGGGAATACAGGCTTGATCTTATTAAAAAAAAACCACCATCCATTAAAAAATTCGCTCTAGCCTGAAGTTTGGATGTATGCTGAATTCGTATCAATAAGCTATAGCATACCTAGCTAGGGCTAGGTTCACACGGCCTTGTACGTGACGAAAAACGTACATAGCTAAATACTTTTATCGAATACCCACCGAACTTGTCAAACAAACCGAATGAACTTTTAACTTATTCGGTCTGTAGTAACGCATAATATTACACCATCAAACTGTGGCTATTCGTTTTTAGACAGAAAAAAATTATCGTGCAAACAGCCCGCCGTTAATACAGTTTAAATCGAATAAAGTAAAAAAAGTGCGGTGTATGTGTAGTGTATGTAAGTGTATTGCCGTGTGAACCCGTAGTCTTAAGGAAAAGGTACACGTTTTTTAATATTTTTAACTCACAAAAATATTTATCTCGATTTCAGGCACCGGTAGCAATGAACGGATACAGGCTTTGGAGCAAAAAATCTTAGTACAACAAGAAGAGCTGACTTCCATGCATAGGAGAAGAGGAGAAAATGCCCAACAGATTATGAGTCTTAATGAAAGAGTACATGATTTAGAGAAACAGCTACAAGCAAAAGATATTATGTAAGTTACGTTAAGCTTGTAGTATTAGATAATATCGTAGATAGTATGTAATTTCTATTGAGAAATAAATTTCTTTAACCATAATATCGCTCATGAAGTCATGAGTCATGGGCAGTGATAGAGATTTGGATGCATATTTACCGAAAGTTAATTTTTTCCAAATGAATTATGGATGCGGCTTCTTAATATAAATCCCGGGATTTCAGAAAATCGAGGAATGTCCAACTAATCGGGTACATGGTATTAAATGACTTCTTGAATATGTGGTATTAGATTTTATAAAAAAATACCGAGACATTGCCGACGAATGTAAAATGCACAAAATGAACAATTTTCAGGGTCGCTACCTGCGCACAAGCAGGTATAAATAATTTGCAGTATCATTCGAACACTCGCAAAATACTTATCAGCCTTGTTATGAAAATTACTTTCGCGGTGTTAACATAAAAATGAATATACTGTAAACAATTTCTTTAACGGCACTCAACGCTCGGTTGTTTGTCGCTATGTTGAGAAAAGAAAGAAAATTACTTATCCTGACGTTTGCTATGCCAGTTTGGCAACCTACTTTACAATATTAGCTAGCATTTGATTCTAGTGTCAAAAAGTACTTAATTTATCAATCTCGGAATCGCGAGATTTTTAAGATCGATACAAAAGTGCATTTCATATTAGCCAATACCTGGGGCCTAAGTCTACTAATTTACAAACGTTGCGATTGTAAGTATTTGACAGTGTTTGTATGGCAAATCTATCAAAAACTCACAATGAAGAGACCATTGCAACGTTTGTACATTAGTAGACTTGGCCCTCTGAACGTAAGAAAATATACATTCGATTCTATGATCAGAACTCTAAATTTGTCGATCCCGGAATTCCGGGATTTTTTCGATACAAAAGTGCATTCCATAATAGCCAACTTTAGGTAAATATGCATCCGAATATCCTACTGCTCATGAGACACCAAGTTTTACTCAGATGTCTAAGGATAGCTACAGTAGGCCGCATGTCAGTGATAACAGTTTCACCTTGAGCTGACTTAGCATAGTACAGTTTCAATGGAATAAGAGTGGCCTCTGCCCTACTGGTTTTGTTACTACTGACATGCCGCCTACCATACGGCTAAAAGATAAAATTAGAAGAATTCATAAGACAAGATAATTCGCTCGATTTTGAGGTCTCTCAATATGAGCACCCATTGATCTGGTGGTTGGCTGAGTTTAAACCCAGTTTGGGTAGTATATTGTTTTTTTTTTCAATAAAGCCTGGAAACTGAGTTTACGCCATAAAATAGCCCCCCACTACATTGGACTTAAAGACAACAGGCAAAATGTAGGTGTAGAAAACACCTCAATTTATACTATAAGTTCGGGTAACTGGCGTGATGTTATGATATAACATAACATCACGCTTGTAATCCCCGGGGGGTTAGGCAGAAGTGTACAGTGCGACATAAAAGAGTAGACATTAAATGAGGGCGCCACTTTCTACGTAACTTTCACATTTTTGACGTAAAATGCTTAAACATGGCAACAATATGGATTTTTTTTTAGTTCCATTTTATTTAATTTCTACTATTTATGGCCAAACTGTACCTATAGTACACCCACATTTCGCCAGTTATGATTAAGTCCCATGTAATAGGGCGCGAGCCTTTTGCTATCAACCAGGCAAAAATCCAGCCTCCGGGCTGCTACTGAGAAAATCCTGTTGGAAAAACCCGTTAACACTTTGCCCGACCTGGGAATTGATATATATCAATTTTATTTAAAAGTAAAAATTGCACTTATTTTTAATATTACTAAATGCATTTTGTATGTTTAGAATTTCAGAAAATACTGCAGTGATAGCATCTTTACGTGCTGAGATCCAAATGTATGAAACAAATATGGCTGAATTACAAGGACTAAATCAAGTACTGAGGGACGAACACCAAGCTTTACAAATCGCTTTTGCAGCCATAGAAGAAAAACTTAGGAAAGCTCAGGTATATAATGCACAGGATGAATTTTTGGGATAATACTTGCGTAGCCAAAAGTTATTATGGTCTTTTGCATCTAAGAAAAGCTGTTTGTCAAACGTATACGCTGCGTTCACGTGAATCAAATGCCGCGTTAGCACGACTTTAAGGTGAAAGCGCCAGGGTATCCTGTGAAATTTCTTACGTTTTATGCAATTTGCTGGTCAATATTATTTATTTATTTATTTATTTAAACTTCATGTACAATAGTGGTACATAGGCGGACTTAATGCCACAAGGCATTCTCTACCAGTCAACCTTTGGGTTAAATATAAAAACAGTGGTAGGGTACAAAATAATGACTAAAATACTAACTTCTTGATTAAGAGAATTTATATAGTTTTATTGATACTAATACACATATACAAATAAAATAAACTAATAGATATTTTAACAAATACCACCTAATAATAATTACTATGACTAGACCATCATTTCAGAGTTATTTAGTCTGACTTAAGTAGTGGTAATATAAGGTTGTATGTAATCAAAATATGATTCGCGATGGTAACAAGTATGTATTTATATAATTATAATAATTAAAATCATCAATACTTCTATCTAGTACCAAGTTAACCCTATTGATTGACTATTTCATGAAATCATTTGAGAGCAATTCTAACTTAGTAGTTGAATTGCTAATTCTTATGATTATAATTATGTAAATAAATACTTGTTACGGTTGCGAATCATATTATGATCAACATACAACCTGCCACTGACCTGCTAATAGGGATGTGTCCTTGGTAAAAAAAAGAAATACTGTTTAGTCCGTCAATCAGATGATAAAAATAATAGACACGTATTTTTTTCTTTGTCATATTAATAAAAAATGACTTAGATTAAACACATTAAACTTGGGGTGTGGGGGCTCGTTACGTCACAGCTACGTATAAAATCTACTGAGAAGTGACGTATTGCCACATTTAAACTCAATGTATCGCCGACTCGCCGTAATGTTTTGATTACTTACGTAAAAAACTAAAAAATACGTGTCCAATATTTTTTTAATAATCTACATGACGGACAAAAAATATTTTATTTGTCATCATCCCTATTGCAATAAAAGTAGAATATTTTAATTTCCCGGGCTACCTTACCGCTTCCCTCTTAATTTCGATACAATTATGATTTTGTTCCTTCCAACATCAAACAAACCCGAAATACGAAGGCACCCATATTATGATGTTAAATTAAACCAAAACTACAATTTCGCATTTCTGTGTTTTGTATTACAAAATTTCACCCAGTAATAATAGGTTTTTGTCGGGTCGTAGTTGTTGAAGGGTCGGGATTTTCGGCATTGCTAATCTGTTGGACCTAGCATAATTTTATTTTAAACAGTGCTATACTAACTACCTACCTAATTTTTTAATTCAATTATTTGGCCAGTGTAACTGAAATTTATGATTTTTAAACAATTAAATAGCAGTGGTCAGCCTCATTTTGATTACTACATCACACACGTTCGCTACTTTTGTAGCGCAAAATACTGTTATTGTAATTGTGTGCTGATAATCGGTCACCTCTTACTAAAAAAAATCTTAATAGTATCAAAGCTTAATTGTTTTTCGGTGATAAAGATATAAAAAGCTGCAATCTTTCAATCTTTCAAAAAATGCAAATTATAAATAACTGTTGAACAAAACCGAGCAATTCCAAAATTGTCTTTTTTAGGGTTCCGTAGTCAACAAGGAACCCTTATAGTTTCGCCATGTCCGTCTATCTGTCTGTCTGTCCGCGGTTTAGCTCAGAGACTATACCCAAAGTCTCAAATTCAGATAATTTATGTAAACAAATATGTAAAAAAATATCTTCGATGTGGTAATTCACATAAAATGGCGAAAAAAAAAGGTTCCATTTTCTTTTAAGTACTAATTTTAAGAAATAATAATTAAAAAATAATCATACCGTAACTATGTTTATAAATTTTCGGTTTTAACCAAAGTTATTAATAAAAGGAGATTTTCTGGTATAAAATATTTTATGATACTGGTAACAATGCAGGAGATCCCAGCATTTTCAAATTTTTTACATCTTCATCAACACTAATATTACAACTCTCATTCTAGATACATATTGTAAGTAGCATATCTAGCCACATTTTGGATATACAGTGTCTCCGACACACTACACAAACATTGTTTGGCAACGGTATTTTGTTTGCATAGTTCTTATAATTAATTCACTTTAATTTTATCGATGATTATTTACAAAAACTTTTTATGATAAAATGTTTTGCACCCCTGTCCTGTCATTTTGACAGTGACATTTCTTGACATTACTTTGTCTGGGGCGTGGGTATACATATTAATCGCGCCGTCAAAGTGGTCAAATAAAATCTTGAAATAAATATATTTTTTAGGGTACCCTCCCTACACGTAAACTAGGGATGATATTTTTTTTTCCTCATATATCCCATGTTGTGGAGTATCGTTGGATAGGCCGTTCAAAAATGTTGCGGGTTGTGGAAACCATTTATCGATTCAGGGATCCGTTTACGAAATATTAAGCTTTAAAGTGCTAATTTTTGTTACTTGCCAGCTAAATGGTTGATTTTGGATATGCTAAGAAAATCACGGCAGTAGTATACAGGTGGATTTTTTTGAACGGGGCAGTAAGGGTAGGTACCTACCTTATCCCCCCCGGTGGGTTCCCGCATTGTCGAGGCGGGGCTCAGTAGCCGTGGCTTGGAGGGCCACGGTGAAGCTAAGAGGAACCCGAGGAGGGGCCGCTCGTCAGGGCTTTTGCGGCTAAGCCGACGACGTAGCGGCCGTAGGTTGCGGTGCCGCTTTGGCGACATCGCAACTGAGGCGGGCCGCGATGTCGAATGGGCGGCATCGCAGCTGAGTGTGGGAGGCTGCGGCGGGAGAGGAGTGCCGGTATTGCGGTGAGCCGTTCTTCCTACCTTCCGCGGCCTTGACGGGGTCGCCACCGTTGAATGGCGGACGCGGTGGGGCCGCAGAGGAAGAGGAGTGTCGGTATTGCGTTGGCCGCTCTCTCTATCCTCTGCGGCCGAAAAGTGGTAGGCGGCGGGGCCACTAACCTGACCCGTCGTGGGGGGACCAGGGGCGCCTGGTCACGGGGTCGTCTGGCGCGAGGTCCCAGGTGGAGGCCAGCAGGCAACGGGTGCCGGGGTACCCTTGCCTGTATTGCACAGGCCTCCACCAGTGTCGGACGGGAATGGCCAGGTGTTCCCGGTCATTCCCATATCGCCCCCAGGCTGAGGGGCATGCGGGGCCCGCCAGCTAGGCGGGCATGCGCCGGGAGGGTTGTGGACGTAAAGGCTGTGCCGGTTACCCATGACCCTCCCATCAAGGCGATGAGGGAACTCCGCTGAGTTGTAGTGGGTATACTGCCATTTTGGCAGGGAGTCCCACATACCCCGTCTCGTCCCCCGACGAGCGGGCATGCGTAATGCATTTCTCAGCGTCAAAAAAAAAAAAAGGTACCTACCTTATCCGTTGTAGTTACAGAAAAACGGTTGCAGAAGACTGTTCATAATTTTTTGATAAATTTTGATACCCATTCACAGATTTTGAAAAAAAAAAATGTAGCTAGTCAGCAAAATGGACCATTTTCACAAAAAGTTTAGAAAAAAATCTACTATAAGAGTTTGAGTACTAGAAAAGTCAGAAATCGCAAAAAACTTTTCCCCTACATTTCGTAGGAAATAAATAACACCCAAGTGTAAATACTGTACTATTATGCCAAAAAAGTCTTACTCGCTATAAATCACGAACAACACAGTTGTTGTTCATTCAGAATCGCCGCGAAGCGAACATTATTTTCTAGTTCACGGTACCACAGATTTCCCAGCTTTCCACACTAAACACTTATTTCAAAATAGCTTTTAAACACGACTTTGAGTAATGAATCAACGATTTTATCTCCGGGGAATTAAACATTAGCTCATGTAAGCTTCTTTCTGTGCAGCTTGTTAGAGGCAGTTAAAAAGATACGTTCCACTACGTTTGAAGCTTCTTGCTTTTGTTTATACTGAGTAAAAATATTTTTGGCATAGTACTGGTGGTCGTTATTGAATTTTTTTTCCCTCTGGAACTTTAGATTTTTATAGCATCATTTAAAATTTGGCAAGACTCCAAGCTGATTCTAGCCTATCTTTATAATAATATCCAGCGTGTTTCATATTTCTTGGTGCAGTTTTTTTGTAATTTTTTCAATGTTTGATTCATTCATTCGTACTTATGACGATGATCATCTTGTCCAGGGTGTAATTATAATGAACGTAGAAAATGAGTTTATTAACTACTCTTGACATAGGCTATATAATATTTATATAATGCAACTGCAAATACAAAAAAAAGGATGGGAATTAAAAAAATATATTATAATATTGGTATCAAAAAAGTGTTTTTTTTTTAATAATTTACTTTTTTTTTGTTTTATTGTGACTATCAGATACTTCTCGTTTTTAGGTAAAAAGGGAATCTAGATTTCTTCCTTATTTCTGGACTCAGCTCGTGGCTAAATAATAAGAGCCTCACGGCTCGATCTTCAGGGTTAAGCAACGCTTGCTGAGGTCGGTCCGTGTATGGATGAACATCCATATCATAGCGAGATCCCTCCGTGCCTCGGAAAGCACATCAAGCAGTTGGTCCCGGCTGTCATTCGTAGATCTTTGACAGTCGTTACGAGTAGTCAGAAGTCCGAAAATCTGTCAACCAGTTTACCATGGGGTATCGTGTTACTCAGTAACTGTGTTGTGGAGGTCAGATAGGCAGAGTCGCTCCATGTAGAATACTGGTATTCAGCTGCATCTGGTTAGACTGGAAGCTGACCCCAACATAGTTGGGAAAAGGCTAAGACGCAGATTTTTTAGTCCTTAAATAAATTCACGATTTGAGCGTTCAGCGTAAAACTTATATTAGGTACTTATTATCCTAACTAATATTATAAATGTGAAAGTAAAATTTCTTCGTGTGTTACCTTTTCACGCCTAAACCACTGAACCGATCATCCTGAAATTTTGCATATACGTTGTCAGGTGTACCAAAACGGACATAGGGTAACTTTCATCCCGAAAAAATACTGCTCTCGAGGAAAACAACAATAACGTTTTTATGATAATAGATGGCGCCACGTGTCTTTCGAATCATGATTTAACCTTTTGACCGCCACAGTCATGTATAGATGACAAACCAAAATGTGCCCAGCACGCAACGGTCACGACTACATGACAGACTTTTATACGTTAATCTGTAAATAAAGCTCATAAAACAACATTGTTTTTTTTATTTCCTTTGCTAATTATGTTCCTTGACTCATCCTAATTTATATTAGTTGAACTTCTATCTTTATAGACATCTATATTAACATAAGATGACAAAAAGTCGTAAGGGTGAATTCGTTGTTTGGCGCCGAGGGCACGTTTTTGCTTTTTTGACGTAGCGGTCAAAAGGTTAATTATATTATTATAGAAACTTTAGTAGTGTGTTAAGAGATTTTTTTTTAAATCCAAATTATAATTTATAACATTCTTCGTTTGATTCACAATTAGACATATCATATTAATCAGACCTTAATACCTGATGAGCTGCTTTAATTATAACTGGCAATAACTAGTCGTCTCAGATAACGGCACTTCACACTTCACAGCCGTCAAAACTTGTTGACCACATAATATATCAAAGGAAGTCGAGTAGGTGAAGCAATCCTGATTTGGTACCGGGCTTAACGTAAATAGAACGATGGCCTCATAACTCCCCCATGCGAAGTTATGTTGCTTCAAACAACATATCACTTAACGTAATGAATTATTACTAGGATATCATAAAATGTAGCACGCTGTATATTTTACGATGATCACGTGATAACAGCTGTGTATGAAACGCGTTATATCTGTGTCTCAAGTAACATCACTTACATTCAGTCAGATAGAAAATTTCGTGGCAGTGTGTCAGGAGTAAATTTCAGAGATTATTTTCATGTTTTCCTTTGAAAAGTAGTTTATGAATTAACTTTTTATTAAGATAACACGTGTTTATCGTAAAAGATTCTAAATTAATAAACATGCGTAAAGTTTTCAAGAGGGTAATCGTTAATTATTTGCCACTAGATTAGTGTTTGTATTTGTGCCAATTTCAAAGTTTTTACAGTGCAATTCTTGTGTTATAGGACGAAAATCGGTCGTTAGTGGAGAGACTTATAAAATACAAAGCTAAAGATGCAGATAAAATGAATGAAGAAAATGAACATTTCCTCAAGTAAGTAATTTATTACTTTTTAATTTGAAAAACTCATGACTAAATTTTTCGGCATGTTTTATATTTCAGTTCGTTTTTAAGTATTTGTTAAGTATTTAATTGGCACCAAGACCACATCTCCAAAGGCGACTTTTACATTTGTGTACACTTTTACCTAAATAATTGATTAAATATGCAGCTTAGTCAAAATTGATTTATTATTGGGGCATTCGGTAGCTGGCATACATTTTTAATGTATTTGTTTTTGCCTGTGAGTACATTAGTTGCAATGCGATTTGGAAGTGAATGTCGCTGCTATCATAGAGTTTATGTGCACTGCACCGTAGAATATTTAATTTTGTCATGTATAAAACGATTTGTTTCTCACACCCATGTTTTGCAAACTCACTCTTATGTATTAGTGAAATTAGGTCGATTTATGCGTGACAAATGACAGTAGTTTATGCACATTGATAAAGTATAATATTTAATACTTTTGTGTTTCAAATGTGTATTTTTATTTTGGCTAGTGTCGTTACTAGAGTGGGATGTGTGTGCCGCGAGGCTTAGAAGGCTTGCATAAGTACCCATAATTTGTTGTTTTTGCTTCTTTTTGTCTAATTTCTTCAACAGGTCAAGCAACCCTACCGCGTTTTTCATCAACACGTTTGGTAGAGTTAGTTTCGGGTGAGTTTGACATAATGTGAATGGTGATGAGGTGGTTTGACGGCATTGTGGCGTTCATTATTGAACATTATATCTCTTCATGAAAATGGCCCATATATTTATGTCTTAACTGCACTCTGAAACTGACTCATGATTTCTTCTCCTTGTTTGTTAAATGTATGGAAAGCCTGTCATGCTTACATATCCTTCTAATGTAACTTTATGATGTCTCAAGACTTACTTTGGCATTGTTTGAAGTTAAGTATGAACCTATCTATCATTATTTAAGGTGTGCGTCGTTGTAACAATTTCCCATACTTTATATTATTTGCGTCATATTTATTTACCTACTTACAAAATTCCATTTGATTACGCGTGCATGTTGTCTGTTTGCGACGTTAAATCCTAGAGAATTTTCATTACACATCCAATATCGTATTCGTTCTATTAATATAACATGCAAGGTTAGTTCCAGTATAGTTATTAAAGTTCGATACGGAACGTTAGATTCTGGCATTGTCATTGCGAGTGGGACACGTAAATTCTAAATAGAACCACGCATTATGCAGTTACCCTTACATTATGTAACGACAGTGCATTTTGGTCATTAAAATATTAATCTCAAATTAGCTTCTGACCATAGCTTCGCCCGCGTCGCTTTTTCTATTATAAAAGTAGCCTAAGTTACTCCTTATACACATCAACTATCTGCCAGTGGTAAACGTAGTCCCGTCCAAAACGATCCAGCCGTTTCGGAGATTAGCCGGAACAAACAGACAGACAAAAAACTGAAAAATTGTTTTATTTTTATTTTTTTATAAGTGGGTACTATATTTACTTATACAGTGTGAGTCTTTATAATGTGCTCATATCGAAATGCTTAACTTTATGTACGGTTTTTTATTTTTTATTTTTATGGAATTTTTATTTTTTAATTTTATTTCAAGATTTCTCAATAAGGGGGTTATTGAGAAATTTTACAATTATTGTAAATAATGATGGAAAAAAAACTTGTGTCTTTTTTAAGATTTTTGCTAAAAAAACATGTGTCTTTTCAATTGAGGGTAGTTTTTTCCCCAATTTTTATTTTACGAGGACGCCTAATCACTTCCAATCATTATGGAGTTTGTTTCATCGTGATAGATCATTTAGTTTAAAAGTTACACCGTTTTGTTTACACTGGGAACAATTTTTTTTTTAAATTCCATAAAAAATAAAATAAAATATTTATATTTTTTTATATTTTTGCCGTAGATAAAATTAAGCATAGATTCCCTCATTTCGATATGTGCACATTATAAAGACTCACACTGTATATGCACCAAATATTTTTTATTTATTCGTATAGATATTCGAACTATTGTAAAAGTATCAACATAATGATACCTACTAAGCTGTTGTGTGTACGCACGTTTGTTTATTTACTATTTTATTGCACCTTTGAAGTAGCTATATTTATTTGACTCACAACGGCTGTCTTTTAATAATATGATTTTAATTTTATCGATCCACCTGACGTTTGATCTATTCTTGTATCTGTTGGGTAATATCTATTATGGTTTATTTAAAGTTACTTCAATAACGTAATTAAAATATAGTGTGACTTTTAACATCCTATTGTAATATTTTTTCGTGCATTTGAGTTTTGAATTGTTCTTGCATGTTTAATACCTATACCTACCTAATTTGGATTGTGCAATGATGTTATGTAGATGTTATCAGTAGTTCCCTTTAGATATAGAAAGCAATGGAATTAGGATTACAGGCGCGAAACCATGTCTCCAACAATGTTCAATAATCTTATCATTGAAGTCCGTACATACAGAATTTCCTAGTCAACGGTTATACTGAAAACAAGTATGTACTACAAAATACAAGTTGTCTCGATTTTGCAACAAATTAAATTATGTAATTTTTATAATATTTTGTCTACGCATCTCTCAACTATATCTTTGGTTTGTTCCTATGGGAAATTGTGAGTTCAAGTCTGCAGATGCTTTGGACGCATAAGGCTATAAAGACTAATTTATCGTGATTGCTGTGTTTTTGTGCATGTTATAATATTTTATGGTTGGGTGAAAGAAATAGGTCATGATAATAAAATTTTGTATCTTGTATCGAAAAGTCCGCCTGCAAAATTGGCTTCGCGGAAAAGCGGTCAAAATGGTAATAAAAGTCACAACAAAGGAACTTGGAAATACGTCTAATGTGAGTTTGAATTGTTTTCTTTCAGAAAGAAAAGTGATAAGGTGCGGAAAGAATTAGAGGAGGCGGCGAGAGAGAGTGGGAGTCGGAGTAGTGGCTCCGGCAGCTCTGAAGACAAAATATTGGACGCTATGCCGTATTACGCAACTATTTTGCCTAATAAAGTTGCATTGAGATTTGTAAGTTAAACTTAATTTAAACGGGCTAACTTTTCGTAGTTTCAAATTCTTGTAGCCACAACTTAATAACAATATTTTTTTTTATTTTTTTTTATAACTCACTAACATCTCACATCTATACAAGGTGTTTTTTTTAATTTCCCATAACTCTAGGGTATGAATGAGACCATATCAAAGATTCAACTGGCATATGAATTATTTTTCAATTATCATTATTTTGTTTTAATTTTTCATACAAAATAATTCGACAAAATCGCGATTATTAACGTAAAACATCCTTTATGTGAAATATGACAGAGTCGCATTTTTTTTGCCTTAAATATTAATGATTGGATTGAATGAAAATGAATTACTCGTATTTATCAATGAAACTTAGATACCTACACACATCGAGGGTCACAGTTTCATCAGTTTGGCATCGTCGCAAAAGTAAAATTCGTCATACGGGTGACAATTTTTGATCTAAATTAATATGATTGATGATAATTATCTTCGCAACTATGCATTTTTGGACCACATAATCTAGGACTTTTTGTATTATTTTTACTCATAGAATATAACCCTAGAGTTATGGGATATGAAAAAAAAACACGTTGTATATTTACTAATAATAAAACTGGACTGAATTTCTTTTTTTTGTTTTTGTTTGTTTTAACGCGCTGATCTCTGGAACTTGTTGTCGGATTTGGTAAAATCTTTTTGACATCACGCTAGCACCCTTAGGAGCCGAGCAAAAAGAAAAAAAATCAGTAAGAATGCTAAGTAATAGCGCGGGCGGGCAATGCGATGCGACGGGGTGGGTCTGGGGAACAAGAAATTTCACGCAGACGAAGTTCCGTGCAGAAGCTAATCCATACTAATATTATAAATGTGAAAGACTTTGTCTGTCTGTATGTTACGTTTTCACGCCTAAACCGCTGAACCGATCGTCATGAAATTTGGCAGAGATATAGCCTGGGATATGGAGAAGAACATAGGCTACTTTTTACGCGATAACCGACATTCACGCGGGCGGAACCGCGGGCAAAAGCTAGTCTTAAATATATCTGGAGTTTAACATTACCTACATCTTAGAAAGACACGATTCATAGTCCAGCGTGCTCCAACCAGTCTGTCACTCGGCAATCGGTATTATATCGGTATGTCTGTAATCGGAAGAGCGCGTCACCGCGGCCCCTACCAGGCGGCGTATTCTCTCTTTGATTCTTGGCTTCATAAGAGATAACCTTGAAGATCCTTTCAACAAAGCGACTAATGTTATAGCGTATGCTATGCGTTCTCGCGCAACGATAGCGTACTCGCGCGACGATAGCGTACTACCGCGACGATAGCATACTCGCGCGACGATAGCGTACTCGAGCGACGATAGCGTACTCGCGCGACGATCGGTTTTAGGTGCATGTTCTCCAATGTCTTTAAATATTACAATAATTAATCTAAAACAACCACAACTACACATAAAGCTATTTCTCACAATGCACAACTCACGCAATTACATATTTGTATACACAGTTCCAAGCCTGCCAAGCGTTAAAAAAAGAAGCCAAGATTAGGGTTGTATGCGTTCGGAAACACAGACGCAGGCAGAGAGTTCCACTCCTTTGCTGCGCGCATTATAAAAGACGTTTGAAAACGCTTAGTGCGAGTTGGTGGAATATCAACTAGGTAGGGGTGGTAACTTGCAGTGCGTCTAGATGTCCGATGGTAGAAGGGGGCCGGTGGAATGAGGTCTTGGAGTTCATGGGCACACTCTCCGAAGTACAATCTGTAGAAGACCGACAAGCAGGCAACCTTGCGGCGATGAGCCAAGCTGTGAAGCTTGGCATCCACCAGTTTTACGTCGCCAATGAGCCTCTTAGCTCTGCGTTCCACCGAGTCAAGCGCAGCAAGTTGGTACTTTGCTGAGCCATCCCAAAGGTGGCTGCAATACTCCATGCAGGAACGGACTTGTGATTAACGATTATGGCAAACCCCCCAATTGGGGGAGGCTTATGTCCAACAGTGGACGTCTGTCGGCTGAAATGATGATGATACACAGTTCTTAATATTTAAACAATTTACCTATGACGTTATTTCACCAGGATGCACACGACGGTGAAGTTAATGCGGTTAAATGGAGTCCAACGGATAGACTAGTAGCGACAGGAGGTGCTGATAGAAAAGTCAAATTGTGGGATGTTACTAAATGTAAGTTGGTTTATCTTAATTATTTATTTATTTTCATTTCAGGCGACTCCGTTTCCTTAGAAAATACACAAACTCATCGTCGTCATACGCCAAGCCTTTTCTCAAATATATTGGGGTCAGCTAACCGGATTCCGCTGGAATACACGCAAACAAACGTATATACGTTGTAAAAACCAATACAAACTAATTTAGGGAAATTGGTTTTGATCGTGCTTCCTATGTATCTTCCGGTAAAAACTCGAATTATAGACCGGATATTAGGATATTAGTCTGATGATTACCTAAAGAACCTCAAGGGAATAATCATGGGTAAATATAGAGGATTGATGAGGAGAAGGTACACATCACTGTGGGCCCTATCAGAATACCAGCGCTGCGGCACTTATTTTAAATGTCGCAGCATCATGCTGAGATAGGAGCCTTTTGGCCTCGTACAGGACTCTCTTTTTTTTTTTTTAATACTTTTGTGATTGTGTGTTTATTAGTTTGTGATCTTCCTGTGTGAGTCACAATAAATACTTTTTCTTTCTTTCTTTTCTTTCACAGAATACATTAATTTACTATTAATTTAAAGATAAACGTCTGTCCTTCTCCTTATACAACGTGTTTTTTTTTTTTATATCCCATAACTCTAGAGTTATATTCTAACCTCCTTACTAATAAACGTTGTATAGCGTCTGTATAGTTACACAACGCTTTGTCTTCTTCTTACGAAAGTCAAATTACTGACGAGTGAAAGAGAGAAATCGGTGTGTAACTATACAGCCGCTATACAACGTTTATTAGTAAGGAGGAATAAGTAAAAATAATACAAAAAGTCCTAGAATAAGTCCTAGAATATGTGATCCAAAAATGCATAGTTTCTAAGATATCATCAATCATAATAAATTTAGGTCAAAAATTGTCACCCGTATGACGAATCGTTACTGTTGCGACGTTGCCAAACTTGATGAAACTGAGACTCTCGATGTGTGTAGGTACCTAAGTTTCATTGATAAATATGAGTAATTCATTTTCATTCAAAACAATCATTCATATTTAAAGCTAAGAAAATGCGACGTTGTCATATTTCACGCAAGGGTGTTTTACATTAATAATCGTGACTGTCGAATTATTTTGTATGAAAAATGAAAACAAAAAAAAAATGTTATTGAAAAATTATTCATATGCCAGTTGATTCTTTGATATGGTCTCATTCATACCCTAGAGTTATGGGATATAAAAAAAAACACCTTGTATAATAAAAATTATAGTCCTCCAGTTCGAATTTCGGCCATGTCGCCCAATTGATCTCAACGGAGACTAGCCAGATGGCTAGTGTAGTCTAGTCTATCTCCCGCGTAAATACAGGAGATATTATAGTGCACAAGTGTTTGCGCAGACACAGGTGCACTTACTCGGCTTATTCCACTAATCCCCCCTGAGAGAATCCCCTCTCAATGGGGAAAACTGAACCCTAATGTAAAAAAATCAATTTCAGGGGAATCTTGGAATAAGTTTTTTATTTTTTATTCTAGTTTTCCCTCCTTAGCGGGATTATCAGGGGTGAATTCTAGACTGTTTTCAGATTCCACTTTTCCTCCTAAGAGGGATTTTCAGGAGGGATTTGTGGAATAAGCCCACTCATTCTTCCCTCACTCTCATAGTCCGATGTGACGGCAATCCGACACAACCGGAGAGAAATCAGGCGGAGAACCAACTGCTTAGCGCGCTTTCCGAGGCACGAGGGCATTGCACCGCGAACTTCCAAACTCCAGGCTGTCACTGAGAAATTCCTGATAGGAAAACCCAAAATAACTTTGCCCGACCTGGGAATCGAACCCAGGACCCCACGCTCAGCAGTCTCGCTTGCGACTACGAGACTAACGAGGCAGTTAAAAACTACAAAATAACTACAATACAACACACTTACGTAGTTATTATACTGGTTATAATAACTACGTAAGGACTTCACTTAACTGCTCTATGTGATACTGAAATTATTTGAATTAATCCATCCCATTTCCATCCTTTAATCGATACTTCGACTATACCTACTTCGGTATTTCTTCTGCGCTACTGTAGTCTTGTTTAAGAGGGTACCAAGCGCGCAGTGGCGCCCTCGTCATTTGTTTGGTGATTTCTTTTATTTTAGAATGAAAATGCACAAAATAAGCATGTTATGTTGTGGTCCACAAGACTATACGTTATTATTAGTACAAACAACAGTAGTTTTACATTGTTATGTTTGATTGTAATCCTTAAAATGGAGCTTAGTAGCCAATATTTTCCATTTTAAGGATTACAATAAAACTTAACAATGTATGTACCTACTGTATGTAACATGGAAAACATGGAAAATTTTTCTGTAAACGCAAAACAATGAACACCTGAAAAAATAAAAATCCGATAATTATACCTCCTATTTCTTTCATAAACGATATTCTTCATTATAACATAACATAATTATCATCGCATCTGTTTCCCCGAACAGTTAGGCAGAGGTGTACCCACATTATGCCAGTTATATTTAAGTCCCATTTAATAGGGGGCGAGACTATTCTTCATTATATCCAATACAATTTCAGGTATGGTGGAGCTTAAGGGTACGTTAGTGGGTTCAAACGCGGGTGTCATGTCAGTTGACTTCGATTCGACTGGCGCGTACATCGTGGGAGCTTCGAATGAC
This sequence comes from Dryobota labecula, assembly GCA_947523025.1. NCBI lineage: Eukaryota > Metazoa > Arthropoda > Insecta > Lepidoptera > Noctuidae > Dryobota > Dryobota labecula. Next base: position 14,675,873 of record OX383293.1, on the reverse strand, counting down.
TTCGCGAGTCGAGTGTGGACAGTCGCCGACCAGAGATTAAGGGTGAGTCAACTTTACAATTTATTTAAACGGGAAGTGCTAAGGTAGTCAGTGAAATTCAAATTATCTTACGATTTTTGCAATTTGCAGCTTATTGTCTGGGTGTGTGTTTATTAAAGTATGATTCGCGACCGTTACAAATATGTATTTACAGATTTATAATCATTAGAATCAGTAAATACAACTCCTTAAGTTAGTATAATCCTCAAATGTCAAGATTTCATGAAATATTCATTTATAGAGGAATGAGGAACAGGGTGTAAAGTTCACTCATACTCCATGGAAAAGGGAGGATCGTACGACCAGACGGGTGTTGTGTCTGGTGGGCAACTGCCCAACGGTTCATGTCGGGATGTTGTATATAGGGATATATAGGGTGTATCTATTCAAACACGAAGTATTTTAAGAGATACACCTATAGGTGGTAAAGAAGCCATAGAAACGATATATTTTTTTTAATCTGAGTATATTATTTAATCATATAAATAATTTTAAATTACTTGATATGATGATTAATTATCAAAATCACCGCGCTCGTACCGCCACCGTCGCCGCGTCCGGGCGGGTCATTCATAGAATAAGTAAAATTTTGGAAAATGCTACTCCTTTGCAAAATGTCTCAAGCAATTTTAAAATTATAATAATTATGTAAAAATATAAAACACTTAGATAAAAAAAAAAATTCGCTGCGATGGTTTTTTTACCACCTATATATGGTCCTCTTAAAATATTTCGTGTATTAATAGGTACACCTTTTAAACTAGTCGCGCGGTAAACACTGATTGCGCGATGCAGGACTTGTGACGTCAGGTCTTTGATGCATAGTTCGCATGTGGCGTTGTAGATGCCGCCACACACTCAACAGGGTAATATGAAATGATTGTGTTGTATTGATGATTTTAGTGATTATAATAATTCTATAAATACAGATTTGTTACGTTCGCGAATCATATTCATATCAAAATACAAAATGATACTAACCTACAAATTGCAAAAAACTTAAGAAAATTTGAATTTCTTGGGCTACCCTGGCGCTTTTGCCCAATGTTTTTTGGACACGTCATGTTAACTAAACTTTTAGCTTATTCGATGATATAACAGAACTATAAGAACTGTGCACCCTACAGTTCTTATAGTCCTGTTAAATCTCCGAATAAGCTAAAATTTTAGTTGACTGACAAAAGTTCAACGAGTAGGATTCGAACTCATGACTTCATCCTCATGAGTCTTCCTGAACTGGCTCTTGCCGCTTCAAGTACATTCAGTGCGACCGCATCAACTTTTTTCTTTGAAAATTCGCTAAAACATCAGGATAACTTCGCTTAGAACCTCGAGCCTTATTCACAGGCAGGCAGAAATGCATGTCGCAAAAAAAAATTCGCCTAGTCAATGATTTTTTCAACCGACTAGAGGCATTGGTACAAAGTGGATGCAATTGTGATTGCAGAATGAGAAGCTTTCTAGCGTTATTAACTGGTTTTTACACTTTTTTTTTTCACCTTGATTAAATAAGCATTAATATCGATAGACTGGCAACTCGTTATTACTGAAACGAATCCTGCCATATATTATTTACGAGTTATACAGCTTAGATTTACTGCTAAATCTGGTTTCGGCAAAGGCATAAACAGTTCGGACTTACACCATTCAGGGCCCCGCACAATTTATTCACCTTCACGTTTATAATTTATGTTAGAAAATGATAGATGGACCGAAGAAGTTTATAGCTTCTTGTCTTTGTGCACCCTTCCTTGTTCATAAATGCACTACGTATTTATATTATTGGCAGTGCTTCGTTTACTGTAGCAGCCATGAATAACATTATCGATATCATCTTGCTCACTAGTCATGTCCATTTACAATAATTGAAATTTTCCAATCATTATTTATTTACTGTCTCCCAACCAAAGGCGCGTTTATAAGATTTGATCTCGGGCACTATATCACAACTCATATTAGCTATGCAGATGCACGTGGGTGTTGCTGTGTAAACGAGCAAGAGGCAATAATAGTATCCGTCAGTTCGGACATTATTATTGTGGTCGGGAGGCGGGGTCACGAACACGATCGTCTATTAGCGGATTGTTAGCGCGTCTGCGCTTCGTGATCCCGCTTTGATCACTTCCGACGTCTTACGCGAGTACCAACTCATCCGAGCCCAATATGAATTATGTACATTATAAATGCCATGATTTAAATCAATCGTAACGGACGTTTTAAGAGCCTTGTGTATATTTGATTTAATGCACTGTTAGGAGCTGTAATGAAATTCTGATTTATCACCGGTTAAACACCTGGCAACAATGACTTACTACTAGTACTACCTCACCGAGTTGTATCTAGGTATCTAATCTCATTCTGCCTACCTAAACTAATTTTATCCAGCTGCTTTTCATGAAAACAAAATGTTAATCTTTTCCCACAATATTTTACATGGTACAAATAGATTCTCGTCGAAAACCAATCGAGTTTGTATTTGTATTACTGCAATATCCTGTACAGGTGGGATGAAAATATCAGCACACGTATAAAGTAATTTGATTTGATGTTTAAATTGCAGTAAACAGACATGCTACATTACAGTTTGCAAAGCTCGGAAACATTTCTATACGCACACTATCGCAGCGAACTGCACCACTCGTGTATTTAAATTGAATCATGTAACAAATCAGTTTATTGTTGAAGTAAATATTGCACTTGCAACGATAATGCTGGATTCAATAAGTATAACAGATGCCATTCGCGTGCCGCCCACCTCAGCGGATATTTCGCATGCTCTCTCATCGTGTATCCCTGTACAAACATACAATCAGGACCTCAACGTCAACAAATTGGAGAGCACGCCCCACTCATTTACTGACCGACATCGAAACAAAATGTACACTAGAAGTCTTATCAATAAAATCAATACAAATCGTTTTTATCTAATTTTTTTGCTACGGTAACTAAAATTTAGTGGAGATAAAAACTAAATATTCAAATTAAATTGACATAGATTTATTGATGTCGTTATTTAAAATTAGTGGTGTGAGACATTATAAATCTGTTTTATTACAAAACCGCAATCGCAATTCTCTAACTTCATTTAAAACATTCGTAGTATTTACTGTGTAGTATCAAGTCTCATCCAGACACCGACATCATTTTGGATCTTCAGTTTATCTCCGTTTATTTTCGTATTGAGAAAGCCCCTGCGTGATCGCGGTATTGCAGAACCATCCCGATGCAAATAATACACAAATTGCGCAGCGAATATCCATAACTGGCGCCGAGCAATAGCCATATAATGAGTCCAAATCGATTGCACATCGTGAGTCCACCGGATGCTCTCTTATCTCCAGTACCGTCTGATTTACGATCTGTTAACAGATTATTCGTTCCATAACAGTTGCCAATCTCGTTTTTTTATGAAACCTCGCACCTCAAAATTGAGTTTTGCCTTACAGGGCTCTCTCCAAGTCATCAACTTGTATCTATTTATTGAAGAAGCGCATGTAATAGCTGGGATCGTAAATACTGCGTACGAATTTGGATTTTACTAGAGAAGGAAATTGTCTCTATTTGGTGGATACGTTAATTCATAGAGGAATAATATAATTGTCAAAGGTATTTCTAATATTTTAAGGAACACGGTAAATCAAAAATGACTTAAATTCTTAATGGCGCTTTCGAACAATAGACTATCCTTAAGTTTCCGTTCATTGTCTATGTATGTATATGGGCTATAAGAGTTTATGTAAACTGACAGCTATTTAATCCTTTCTAAATCTTATGGGAAAATATGTTATTCTTGAGAAAAGTCTGTTGCAAATATACTCATTATGGGTAATCCGAACATCATCAAACCTCATCGTTTTATCCTTTTCTTCTTAAGTCTTAGTAAGTTAGTAACAAACCGCAGGTTGGAGAAAAGGTTATTTAATAATAACATGAATTATTTTCTATCTATACAAATAAATACAATTGAAGTGACTGTTTTTAATACCAAAAACAATGCAGTTTTACGATACTTATAACAAAAAACACTTAATTTTTGTCTGTCTGTCTATTTGTTTGTTCCCACTAATCTCCGTAACGGCTGGACCGATTGTGACGGGAATTCACTGGCAGATAGCTGATAGTATAAGGAGTAACTTAGTCTACTGTTATTTTAGAAAAAGCCACGCTGGCAACAGTTAGATACAAATTTCACTCCTCCGTACCTTTCCACTATGAATCTATTATTTGTTCTTTCAAGAAGAATTAGAAAATTTAAAGTACCGTTCTCCCAAATATGTAGGAAGATGAAAGGTTCCCTTTGTCATCGTTTACTTTCCTTTCCAAACGAAAGTGTCCTAGTTAGTACAAAAAGACCTAAGTTAATACACTTTTGTTACAAAAGTAGCCATTCAGTCCAAGCTACGATAATTATTGTTACTTAACTATCGTTAATCGCCTGTTTGTTTGAGTTTTCCCTTTCTCTATTTTTTAATAACTTCCAATTTTGGTGTATAATGTGTTTATGTGTACTTTTACTGCTACATAAAAGCTCTTTGTTACTTTTTTGTCATTGTTATGGGTATAACTTACTCCACTTATGTAGATTTCCAAAAGATACCGTTAGCAGTAATCATCACAACGTTATGAATACGGTTACACACTGGAAATTCTAAGACATTATCGTTCATATTTGGCTAAAATGTATAAGATGGCCAGAAGATATAAGCAGAACCGTTACAATGTATTTTGTCAATCAGAAAGATCTCGAGATCACATTATAAATAAAACTGGCGAGCCGCCTCTATTTCGCACGATTTTTACGACTTGTCAAAACATCGAGATTTTTTTTATTATACATCAGTTTCATCATCATCATTTCAGCCGAAAGACGTCCACTGCTGGACATAGGCCTCCCCCAAACACCGCCACCTCGACCGGTTCTGTGCTTCCCACATCCAGCGGATTCCTGCGGCTTTCATAAGGTCGTCGGTCCACCTTGTGTGAGGCCTTCCAACGCTACGTCTTCCGGTACGCGGTCGCCACTCCAGAACCTTTCGGCCCCAACGGCCATCTGTTCTGCGCGCAATGTGCCCTGCCCATTGCCACTTAAGTTTGGCAATTCTTCGAGCTATGTCGGTTACCTTGGTTTTCCTACGTATCTCTTCATTTCTGATTCGATCACGTAGGGAAACTCCAAGCATAGCCCTCTCCATTGCTCTTTGGGTGACTTTTAGCCTTCTAATAAAGCCCATTGTGAGAGACCGGAGTATACAAAATCATAGTATTAATTTATTATACCTACACACAAACCTTCCGGAATAAATTCTCGAAATGATGGTGAAAACCGCATCAAAATCCGTTGCGTAGTTTAGAAGAACAACGCAGTCACACAGAAAAACACAAAAAGCGACTTTATTTTGTAATATGTACTAGCAACCCGCCCCTTCTTCACACGGTTTTTACGACTTGACAAAACATGAAGTTTTTTATTATTTATGTAAGTTTAATATAAAAACCAGTTTCCAGTTCCAGTTTTTAACCAGTGCGCAAATTTTTTTGGTGGTTCAGTATCAGTAAGAGAATACATTTCCATTATTTGTTCAATACTTTTTTTTGTTTGATCCACTTGAAATCAGCAAAATATGGATACAAACTATTCGTAATAATATCAGTGGGCGAGCGCACAGCTGATAGGTACCTACTACTGCATTCCGCTTCACTAACCGCGCTGCCGCAGCCGCGTTGCGCGTCGAGTATCCATTATACCAATTTCAAAATAAACATGTTTCGTTAACGATAACTAAATTTTTTTGTACTAAGACATATCAAAATAAGAAATAGGTGTATAATAAAACACTTTTAAGTTTAATTTGTCAAAATTTGCGAACTGATTAAAAACTTTTCCTGTACTTACATATGTATAAACCTTCCGGAATAAATTCTCTAAATGATGGTGAAAACCGCATCAAAATCCATTGCGTAGTTTAGAAGAACAACGCAGTCACACAGACAGACACGAAAAGCAACTTTAATTTATAATATTATGTAAGTATAGATATATTAAAGGAATAATGTCGCCGTCAAAGTGAAGTTAACTTGCGAAGACCCGACACACCAATGTGCCTGTAAATACGAACGACGTGCGGGACAACAAACTGATGTTGGGGTAATAAAATAGACGATAAACGCACCAACACATTACGCAGCTTTTCTCCAATGAATAGAATTTGCATGAATGTAATTGTGTTGCCTTGGTCTGAATTATGGTACACTGGAATCTGGAAGACCAATAAGGCTACACTAACCTACGGAATATGTTAGGGGAAATTCTATTTTGAGAATTAATTAACTTGGTAAATATTAAAAATGGCTTGAAAACTTTCCCAACTGTTCAAAATCCAGAAAATTAAATTTTTATTCTGACCAACGTATTTTTTTTAATTTCATTATCTGCACTTACCTATTATTGCTCAAAATGCAGATTTTTTTTTTTTAATTCTGACCAACGTATTTTTTTTTTTTTTTTTTATAATCTGCACTTATTATTGCTCATTTCATGGTTGATGCGCTCTTTAAGTTCCCAACGTGACTCATTTATTGTAAAACTTAATCAGATTACATATTTCATGAGAAGAGAGCCGTCCCGGCAATATTTCATTTGTGTCGCGATGCCGAGCGCGAGATAAAATCTTCAACTATTCGCTCAATAAGTATGATCGGAACAAGATACAAAAGGAGCCGATATTGATCGAGTACGAGGTCTTCCCTATACCAAAGCGATCCAAGGACGTTCCTTATAAAGACAAGCAATGTTTAATATATATGTTGACTGTTGGACTTGTCCCATGACCGATGTTCTCCAGTCGATTGTTCAGCTTATTTTATTTTTTCTCGTCCGTACCTCGCGATTCCGGTGGCCACCGTCGATTCCCTTTTATGAATATTTCATATTATTGTAAACGACTTTATCTGCTACACAATGTTGCATTCAATATTTGAATTTTATAGTTCTTCGAAAATGCATGTCGACTACTGTAAAATTGTGACCGCCCTCGCCCTCAGCTTTCACAAGATATTTGCATTTTATTATTTGTGTACCTATTCCTAAGCGTTCAATTGAAAGCTGGTTAGATTTTTTATGTTCCTATTCAAGAAGACTGAATTGCGTGAATACAATTTACAATTTATTCTAGTAAATTGTGTGGTAGATGGCATCATATTCACTGGAATGGACACTTGTGTGCTAACGCAAGGCCTTTTTAGCATTTGTATAACGAGCGAAAATTGTTAAAATGATTTTCTTTAGGAGACATTAGTGTCAATTCTATAAAGGTTCTGAACATTATTGATTGTAATTGTTAACTTACAGACATAACTTAGTCTTCACAGCTTTGGTTTCCTCTATCTCTTTCTCGTCTTGGCTGATGGCAAAGGATGGCCGTCAATATTTTTAGTTATTAAACCCTAACAGAATCAATGCCAGTAAGCTTTTTGCTGGACTACGTATAATTCTATTGCAATCTAAGCCTTACCACTGACTGTTAATATAATTACCTACGTTAAGCCTCATACATTTTCTGTCAACTCATACGTCGGTTTTACTTAGAATCTGTGGTATCTACAGTTCTCGCCTCGTTCAAGTTCATAAGATCAATCTGACTCTACTTAACCTTTTCCTTTTTTTTATAATGGAGCAAAAGATCTGCAAGCAAGTTTTACACTATTTTCTTTTCCTGCATATGGTACTTACCGTGTATCCTAATACCATCTTGAATCACCTTTTTTTTATACAGCAGCTGAAGCATTTGCGGCAAACTCAAACAGGCTTAATTTTATTTCTTTTCAACACCGTCGCTAATCTAAATCTAGAAAGAACGCTTGTAGGGACAAATTCTTTGTTGCTGGGCTACTAATGGCTGTGCTTAGTTGTTCTCAAGTCGGCACGCGACACAGCACACGTGCCGGCGCGCGCGCCGATCTTATCTGCCGCACGAACGACCGCCGTGCCCCTTCACACGTGATGGTGCCAAGAACTTAACTCAAAGATCCCATCTCATTGATGTGTGCAATTTCAACACTCACTGGTGAAAATCCACTCTACAGCGACTTTTTATTACCAGATTTTTGCATTTTATTAATGCTCTTTTTGGCGGTGTCGGAAACTGGTTCGGCATTAAAAAAAACGGTTCAATGACAGCCCAGGATGTGTTTTTAGACACCAATCATAAAAATATCAAGGCAGGATAATTAAAAGTTGTTTTGTTTTGACATTATCTGACCGACACATCCAGTTGATTTTAATGAGTCAGTTGTTTTAACAATCACATTTAATTAGTGATTAGCATTCAATAGAGTTGGTCTTTGTTTCTTTGTTATAATGTCATTTCATGTATATAGGGTTGCAGTTTAATAAAAATGAAACCAAAGAATATTTTGGAAAATTTATTTTAAGTAATGACAATTTGGACGGATGAAACAAGGTAAAATGCTGTTTAAATAAAATGTTTAAACACCATTTTAATACATTAACATCTCATTATTAAGGCACTAGTAGATATCATAATAAAATACTTTCAGTTTACATGGAATAGCACATTTTGTAAGTCGTAAGCTTTCGTTTGTTTAGGTAGGTATTTCATTTATATTAAATTTTTATTAAATAGTATTAAATTCAATCATAAATTACGTAAAAAAGAAACTATCCTAAATTAAATAAATTACGATGTCGGGACGGCCGTCAATCCATCGTCTCTTGACTTAGGTCGCACGTTCGGTTATCTACTTAAAAGGTACTGAAATGTTACTTTTTACTTATCACTACGTATCATTAAAATCAGGCTTAGACTACTTTTAAAAAAATATGGTACAATACGTAATCGGACTTCCTCGAATGGATGTCCGAGCGTAAAGTGAACGAATGAGCGACGTGATCTTGATAACGACTCACGGCCGCGGTCCCGCCTACGACGCCGGAGACGGGGACAAGCGAGCGTCCTCACACACTAGACGCACTCAACAACGGTCACTCTGCGCCGCACTCGCATCCGTCCACATTCGCGCACGCTCTGCTGGTCGTCCCCGCCTCCGTGTCGCGCGCCCCCGCAGCCCGCACCACTCACGTGCTGTGCTGTGGAAGCGCTCGGCCACTAACCATTAAATAACCGCTGTCGCTGCTCTGCGCTCGCGGACGACGTCTCGCCCTGCGGATATCGTCCTCACGAGCCAGAACTCGACGGGGGTTTTTAAACTAACGAAATATACTACTATTGCGGACGCTGATCACGTCGACACGTCTACTGTCATCTAAAAATGCCTCTGGTGTGCACGGGAAAAACTGGCATCATAGACTTTGCAAAGGGCGGAGGGGGCATTAGGTCCTGGAAGCAACTCTGCAGCTTTAGCGGCAGCACGTCTTCGCTGCCAACTGCAGGTCCACGCTGCTAGTACGACTAGTTGGGCTGCTAGGAAAGCAGCTGCCGCGAGCATTGCTCCTGCTGCGTTTACGCAAGTGACGTCGGTCTCTCTGACGTACACAGAGTCCTCAGTGACATTCTTCGCTCGTTGTTTGTCGAAACCAAACTTGTCGGTGATCTGAATGGTCTGCACAAGGAGCATGTCGTCGGTGGGTGCCGCCGGGGTGGAACGCCTCTTCCTACGTCCGTAAGACATGACGGAGCGGAGTTCGTTCGGGCCGCCGTCGCACTGCACCGGCTCACACGTGGGCATGCACGGAGTCACCAAGGCACGGAACTGGACAACTTCCGAAGATGGGAACTTGAAGGCATCGAAGTGAGACAACAGCATCTGTAAGAAACAAATCGCGCTCGTTAAAATCGTTCTCATTGAGCCTGTAGAAAAATGAGTCAATTATTTTCATTATGAGTTTCTGTCCGCCTTCACACGCGTTGAACTCTTTTTTATTGCTTTGTTGAATTACAAAAACATACTACTTAAAAATAATATGGCTTAAATGGTCCTGTACCACTTCATTAAGTTTTAATGTCGAATATTCTTGTTTTTACGAATTATAATTATACCTATTCATAATTACAGGTTTACGTTACTTTTAGGGTTCCGCAACTCAAAAGGACAAATGGAACCCTTATAGGATCACTCGTGTGCCTGTCTGTTTGTCCGTCTGTCACAGCCAATTTTCTCCGAATCGACTGTACCGATTAAGTTGAAATTTAGTACACATATAAACTTCTGTGACCTAAACACGGAAGTGTAACGTAAATCAATTAATTTTGAAAATGGGGGTCCCTTTAGGGGGGCAAATTGGAAAAATTTAAATAAAAGTTTTACAAACTGTACCGTGTGACATATCAAATGAAAAATCTCTCAATATTGTGCGTACAAACTTACATTTGCAGTTGGAATGTTTTTCAACTAAAATGTTAAGTTTGTAAATTCATCCCAACTACGGAACTCTTGTGTGGTCTGACACGCATTTGGCAGGTTTTTTTATATGAAATAAGAGTGAGTTAAACAAAATATAATATAATATAATTTCTAATCCTATTCTTACCTTTCCGCTGTTAACTGATTTGAACAAGGGTCCCATGATGAAGTGCTCAGTGGGGCAACCACGGCTGTCGATGAGGGTAATCTCGCTGGAGTCGACACCATCCATAGCAACAAGCTCGCGCACAAAGATTTCGAAGGGAGAGTTCGGGTCCATGATCTCGAAACGAAGTGCCTAAACAAAGAATGTAATTGGTTATTTGAGGGAACAACGAAAAAGTATGCACAAATACTTATAAATGGAATATAAATTACCAGGGGATCTCCGACTTCAGCAGATGCAATGGTATCGTCTCCGTTCCTGTCGGTAATTCTCATAGCTACGTTGGGTGAGTCGACAATGACCTCCTCCGACAGACCGGTCTGGATGTCTCCGTGGATGCCGAGGTCAACCTCGTTGGCAACAGTCTTATTGGTGAGATCGTACTGGCAAGTCACAGCCAAACCAAGATCAGAGGATGTTACGATGGTATCGTGATGCTGAATAACGACATCATTTAGATATCTGAAAAAAAAAAAACATTGTTTAGTTGATCAAAACTGATATTTCTATTGAATTATTGAAGGTATTGAAAGATAATATTTTACCTGCCAAGTCCGTTCTGCTTAACATTACACTCAAGATTGTTATATCCCATGTGCAATTCGAATTCCAGACTCTGTTTGACATCCACGACGCAGGAGTTGGGACTGCCCTTGGCGTATATCTTGCCGTCGAAAAGTTTGGAAGTTTGGATTTTGGCAACCATGTCACCGGCACGGCAGTCGATAGACACGTTGTAGCAAGAAGACAGTTCGTAGGTAGCTGCTTCAGGAACTTCCAAATAAGGGTCCTAAAATAGAAATAAAGTCAATCAAAGAGGACTCGTCAAATGTGACCCAGGCCTGGCGCAAAAAAGGTGTATCTCATGTAAACATTATAATTAATAGAATATATAATATACACATACATATTTCAACTAATATCAGTGGCTATCATGTAATTATATTGCTATGAGTTTTTATTCAGGAAAAATATGTATTTACTGATGACATTTACTGATGATACGTGATGGGTACAGATATGACTAAATAGTTTATTTTTTAATGAGCTAACAAAGTAACTGAAAAGTGCTACTTTTTTTTAATCCCAGGGGGTAATATAGTATTACGTTTTTATTGATTGACTTTCAACAGATTTCCTTCATAGCGAATTAAAGCCTTTTTGACGTTAACCCCGTCTCTTTCGTTACCAACGAGTGCGAATGAGTTCGCAATATTGGTCTGGAATGAGTTTTGTATTATACGTCGGAACAAAATAAATGCAGTTGTAATAAGTACAAAGGAATTTATATTATGTTAGCCACGATTTTTGGTAATGGTGACCATCCATAATTTATTTACTTAATATGTACTAAATTATGAGATTACTTTCTTTTGCGCCAGGACTGGGTAAGTTTTGTATGGGCCGTGACGAGTCTTCTTTTCCATTGATTAAATAACATGGAGTTGACAGTACATATTGATTTGTAAATCATATTTCTTACCTGAATATCGGCAAGCGTGGCGCGAGAATGATGAGACAGACGACAGACATGGTCCCCAGTGTCTCCATGATCATAAGAGTGGCAGCGGAAGGGAGAATTTAAGCAAAGTTCCCGGCATTCCTCAACCGTTTGAACATCTTGATATACAGAGTCCACAGTCTTCAGTATACGACCACCCATTTTCTTGAACTCACAGAGTTTCGTAGGCTCCTCCACACAGTTGTTTTCTAAATAGTCAGTGTCTGCAGAAAAAATGGACATGAATGAGTTAAGAATGCATTACTTTGAATTATGTGAAAGAAGTAAAAAGAAAAACGATGATGGTCTGTACCTTCGTTCGCTTGAAAAGCGTTGGTTCCCGCCAGTGTAATACGGTCCATGTTAGACAGCACGCACTCGCCAGTTTTATTGTTGTAGTTCGCCGATCTGCAACAATGTTTCACGCGGTTTAACAGCAGCTATGTTTTTGTTAGCTTTTTTATTGTGTGAATTTTCCCAAGTAGTTAACCGCATGCATAGTGCGAATGACGCTATTTTGCTTGCACCGTTTAATTGTCAATTATCTATCATGATTAATATGGTAATTATTAATTTCAATGAGGCTTCTTTATGTATTCATTTATAATATAATACATTGTTGACACGATGACCTGGCAGCTAGTTTCTATTTCTCGAGTCTTACTAGATAGTTACTCTTAAGACTGGTTTTATGTAGCGCATGATTAACGCCGTAAACCGATGGAGACTGCTAAGGAGATGATACAGCTGTTTGTATTCAAGTCTTGTAGTAATAATCTGATGTGGGTCGCTGAGGCTGACTTTAACGTCCTCGATAACAGTACAGGTGTAGTAGGTTCGCGTATCGTGGCGTGCGCAATACTCTCTCAATTAAACCGCTCAGTTACAAGGCTACTCTTACTTTCAATGTCTACGCGAGTTGTCATAATCATATAATAGCTTTTTATTCAATGAGCTGCTTTGTTTGCATACCGCTTGAGTAAGTCTGGCTCGCAATGATATTTACTTATTCGCTGATTTAATTTCCCATCATGCATCCCTATAAAAATTGCATGACTATATCTCGGTATTTTCAAGTCTAATGTAACGCTTTTCAAATGTCCTATTATGCAGTTTTTTTTTTTTTTTTTTGCTTGTGTTCGATTTCATTGATATAAATAATGTATATCATATTATACTTATGAATAATACGCTCCATGTTCATTAACATTGTATCTGTATAAAACTGTGACGTTTCAATGTATAATGTTACTTTGTGCTTAGTGACCACCCGTATAATATTATCTCGTTCATCTAGCTCAATATTTTCTCTTGATGTACAATCGAACTCGATCAGATGACCCTAGCGCTAACCTGTGTGATTTTCACATGAGATGGGCGCATTTCTTTGTTGTGTGCACCATGAGAACTTTCTGTTTCGTTCTTCAATAGCTGGTTAGTTATTTATCAAATTAATTGGTTTAGTGTGGTTATTTACTTTGATTTTGTGGTTATTATCTCGATCTTATGTAACGGCTCTCAGTCTATTACGACAAGACATTAATTTAGTATGTTTAAAGTTGATGATTGCGAATGTCCCGCTACCGGTAGCCGTTGTTCATTTAACCGTACGGGTGCTCGGATGCCTCTACCTCATCGCATAATAATTACACTGACTGCCTGCAATTTGTTCAACTGTATCTTCCTTACTTACACATACGGTCATAAAATCAAATTTAGTTTTGACGCTTACCGCTAATGCTTACTAAATTTAATTTTATCCTAAGTTTATCTCAGACTTTCTAACTATTAAGTATTGCTGTTCATTATAATTTGAATACCAGCTAATGGAAAATTTCAATTAAACCACTGGGTTCTCTATGAGTTTTGTTTTATGAACGTTAGTAAACAGTAGTAAACAGTCAAATAAGTATAGGCATACATGCCTGCGTACGAAATTCATAATCGACTTAATTTATAACATTATATTGGCACACGGTGTATAGGTATTCATTATAATTATTTCCAATGTTAAAGCGACGTTGGTGGTCATTCCAATAAAAAAATAATTATGTGTAATTTATTGATAGGCCATAATTTCGATTGCTCGTAATTTGTACCCCGATCTCTTGATCTGAAGCGTGACTAAATAAAAACAGGAATATCCGCAATACTTTATTTAATTACTAGTATCTGTTTTATGTTCTTGTTATTTGTATTCAAAGATTGAAATAACCGTGACTGAATGGCACAACCTGTAATTACTTTATATATCAATATCGACCAAAAAAAATCTTTCGACCAATGTGGAGCACCTCTAACAAAGTATCGACGGTAATTATTTAAGTGCGGAAAGGGCTCGAAGGGGAAAACAATATGTGCCTTATCGGTTATTGTATCGTGGAAGTAGGAAGCGATAGGGCAGGCCGCTCCCACACCGCGCGGCACTCTGCCCGCCACGTCCGGCGAATATTTGCCAAATGTCGTGACTGTCGACGATCGCGATGCGCGCCGCCCGGGGTGCGCCCGCGCCGCCTGTTCGCCTCAATGGAGATACAACGATTTGTATCCAACGGTACACGTGTCGAACCAAGCTTGACTACGTAAAATCCAGCATTTAATTCTCTAATCGCTGTCTAACCCCAACCCCAGTTAAGAATTCCGAGATGATGGCGTGAAATCGTGGAATTTATTACAGCTGGGCATTTGTCTGACTCCTTTGTATGTCCACATAGACACTAAAATAAATATTTCCCGGAACAGCAGTTGCTCCATAGCTCAAAAGTATCCACGGATTCAAAGGCTCTTGAGACGCTTTCATTCAGAAATATATCGAACAGTAGGTCATAGATTCAAGTAAATTGGCAAGTTTTTATTGCACTTTCAGTTAACGGTCTTCACTCTTCAGAAATAGGTTCGAATAACCAAACTGTGTTAAATGGCAATACTATAAACGCATTACAGAGATGATGCTCAGAAAATAAATTTATAGATACCAACTGAGCTTTCTAGTCGAAGAGAAGAAATGCGTTTCGATTTGTAATATTCTTGGCCTATACTCGTGGACGCACGTAGTGCACGCGTTCAGAAGCAAATTAGCGCCACAATCCGCAATCGTTACTGAGCAGCGCAGCTTGACCTGAACACGCCAACGGAAATACGTGTATCGAATGTGAGCGTCTGACGCAGTACACTATTTATGTTAATGATATCAAAAACCGTACAAGGAAATAAACACAATAGGACAGTCGTGTCTTGCTACATTAGACGCCTGAGACGTAGGCCGTTCAATTGGCCTCCCTGCTTTGTATATAATGCTCGTTTGTAGAATTCAGAAACGGAACGGCTACCAGGAAGAGGCTGTGACTTATCCACTGAACTGAGCCGCAAAGATGTACCGCGCTGCCCGCCATCTATGGCAACTTGGTGAAGGCTGATTGACTTCGTTATCGGGCTTATCTATAAATTAGCTTATACTCGTATGGATATCTAATGAGCCGACTTTGATGATAAATATTTGTATAATATTAACTATACGAGGAATTTGTTGTGTTGACTCCATTCACTGGTTAAGGATGTATTTACATACATAACTGTCTTCGTTAGGCACAATGTTGAATCAGTCAGCATATGATAGCATCTGATTGAAGGGAATAGAGTCGTGACCTCCTCCGTTTATTTTCAGGTCTTGTTAGTGCAATTGTAGTGGACAATATCAACGTCAGTAATGTACTTATGATCGGAGTTAACACTTGTAATATTGAACACGAAACAAGTCATTAATATATTTTGTGAACATGATTGTGTTACATTAAATATTTACCTTAATAGTTTGTAATTTAGTCACGTGTGTCCTATACGATTTAGAATAGAGAACAGCAGCATCCACCTACATGCAAATATATTAAGTTGCAATCACCATTAGGAAAATGTTTATAATCAGCAACAAACACCTACATCCTGCGATAGATGTCTTCCACAATATTGCTATGAAGTGGAAAGTGGGTAATTGTTTAAGTATGTTCATATTTTCCTTCGGACTAAACTGGTGGCTTATTTTCTAGCGTTTGCATTTTAGTATCGTAATAAACCATCAGTATAATCTTTCAACTTAGAATAAATCATAGTGCCTCGACTATTTTAATTGCAACGAACTTCGATAGCAATTAACGTATCTCCAATTTCTTAAAATCCCTTGTGTAATTTTAATTGCATCAACAATTACGGCTTGATGCCATCGGATCGTTAATTAACTCTTAGATTGCTGTTCGCTATTCTATGCATTGAAATATTTTCTCTCTATGTAAGGCAATTTTGTTTGGAATCACACACAATGAAATAATAAAAAATCATTAACGTCTTCAACTCGTGCTTGTTGCGTAGGTACTCGAGTAAAAAATGTGTTGTAGGAGCAAGTATTGGTTTTTATACTTTCTTTGAACGCATTAATTAATGAGTACCTGAGTATTGTACAAATCGTGGTATTTATTATGGAAGGTAGATTGTTTGCACTAATACTATTGTAAGTGTCTGTACAATCGCGCATAGGTCGTGTCGAGGGCAAGGAGTGCTTGCGGGTCATTCATGTTTCACTCCGCCCATGCACCGCTCTACTTTGTTTTCTTTAAAACGTTTAATGAAGTTAATAATAGCTAATAAAATGGAACTTTGCATAAATCTAATCTATTAAAAATGTTTTACTCGTAAAATCTTTTATAAAAATTGCGGAAATTATTAATCCTGCTGGTTTGGTAGTCAATTATTTTACAAGCATGAAGTATCACACTAATAATTATTATAAAGGCGAAAGTTTGTGAGTGTGTGTGTATGTTTGTCTCTTCTTCACGCTAAAACGGCTGGACCAATTTTGATCAAATTTGGTATGGACGTAGCTGATATCCTGGATTTATTCATAGGCTACTTTTTATACCGAAACAATGTAGTATTGGCGAATAACACCGCGGGGCGCAGCTAGTAAATAAATTAATACGTATGTACATTCCAATAACAATTGATTAAACATTTGAAAAAAATAATTATCCTCTTATTGCATTCCTACGAAACACGAAAATACAATAACAAATGATGATTCGGCCATTTCTATAAACTTTGTGTGGAACAGGATTGTCTACCGCTGGCTTCAACAAGATGAATGTCATTTCAATAAATTCACCGCATCCCTCTATTGTGGTTTTGAGAAGCCACATAAATTTCGCGTTTATGTCCGCGACAAAAATATGAATCTGTTTTCTATAACCCATGGTATGTTCATTTATATCTTAAGAAGACTAAATGCGTTTATTGACTTCGGATGTGCGGTTATTTGTATTGGCACTTCTCAAGAGATTTATTAGAAACGCCTATGAATCTCTTAAATAATAGCTTTCTCTAACATTTTTATGTCTTTCAAAGTGTTTGTAAGCCCATACAATTGAATTTGTTGTCTGGGAACTTAAACGTGTCTGGACTCAAGACCATGTGGTGTGTTATTTATGTGTTGTGTCTGGTATTTAACTAACCTGCAAACAAACTCGTTTTCGCCGAGGCACAGATCAAGGCACATCTGCCTGGAGCTGACTGTGTGTGTTTTCTTGCCTCGCCCTTTGAGGTGGTAGCCACGTACGCGGTCGAAGCACCAAGCCCTTTCACAAGGACGAACGCCCAGACACGACTTTTGTGCGTATATCGTGAACACGGGGAATTGTGACTTCGTTAATGCACCTGCAAATAATAAAAATAATGAATAAATAAAGAACAACTCTGTATTACTCGCTAGTGGTCAGATTTTTCCTGTGCAAAATACAAACTTTTTCTTACTGTATCTATTGCTTGTGGTTAAAAAAAGAACACCTCTAATTCCTATGCAAGAAATATGAGAAAAGAGGCGCTCGTGTCATCATTAAATTCTTCATGCTCACGCACGTGTTCTGGACGAAGAGGCGTTCAACCTTAGCGAATTTGAAAATCCGCACAGCGAGTCGACCGGAGCGATTTGTGCTTCCATAATTGGATCTCATCGCTTGGTTCCTTGAACTGACGGCTTAGCGGCAATTTCAGTACGGCTTAATTCAATATGACCCTTAATCGGCATCTCCTTTTCACTGCTATTATCGTATCTGCCGACGTCGTTATGAACATATGCGTTCGAGTTAAACTCAGTTTATTCCACAAAAGGTGAAGCATAAGCTACATTTACTTAAACATGGCAAGAATGCATTTGTTAAGAGTTCGTTAGCATTTTTGTTAGTCACGGTTTTTATTTATTATAATATTAAAATCGAGGTAACTTCATTTTTTGCATCCCTGTCGTGCTTTTGTGGTCAAAATAAAAAAGCAACACACATCCCGGGACGCTGTGTTCTCTAGCTTGCCTTTTTATAGTTGCCTTTGACACTTTATAGCGTCTTCGCAAGCATTGAATAAAAGTCTATTATAATTTCCAATGCGGTCACAATATATGGATTCCGTACTGAAATTTAATGCCGAGCTACAGAACCACGTCGATACTTTCACATATATTAGGAACCTAATTACAGCAGCGTATTTGTTAAAATAAACTTCTACAAATAACTATCGATAAAAAACAAACACTTTCATATTGATGACTGGTTTTTTGTGATTATCAAAAATTATTGTGTATAATAGAACGTCTATTCACGGTTATGAGGTCAAAGCGCGTTCCACTAACTCTTGTTTAAATACACTCGGTCATGTTTTCCTTTTCGCGGTGAGAGTATTTTTTTCCCAATAAGGCGTGATGAGTGAGCATAGTCATGCCGTTATTGGCATTCAAATGATGTGTTCAAGCAAAAAATCGGAACGCTTCGCTTGTTTGTGAGCTCACACCTCTATGTCGGACAAACGAGAGTACGTACTAGCGCCACACAGCCACCTGCTATATGTGTCCCGATTATACCATAGTCATACACTAGCACTCATCTATTTGTGCCGTTATTGTTACTCATATTTTTTCTTATACTTGGCGCTTATTAACGCATTCATGTTCTTGCTTAAGATATTTGAATGTGGTTTATTAAAAGCTGCTATTGATTTATCTGTGATTGTTGTATACTCGTTAACGATCGCGTCAATATTCGTTAGCAAGAAACGATGGGTTTTGTGTTCCGATATTAATCGTTTGAAATAGCGGTATTTAAGAT
This sequence comes from Dryobota labecula, assembly GCA_947523025.1. Lineage (NCBI taxonomy): Eukaryota > Metazoa > Arthropoda > Insecta > Lepidoptera > Noctuidae > Dryobota > Dryobota labecula. The sequence goes on along the minus strand of OX383293.1, from coordinate 14,656,648 downwards.
TTATGGCGTAAACGTTTTCACATCGTTATTATTCGTCTATAGCAGATGTAAATTTATGATATTTGAAATATCTGTATTTAATTATGTGAAGATTTCTTCTTGTAGCATTTTGATCTACTATTTTCTTACCGTTTGTAAATAAAAGCTAATGACCGACGTATAAATCGTCTACATAGTAAAAAAAATCGATTGGTACTCACCAGGTAGTTGGTCAGCATCGGAACCGAAGAGAACACAGAGCCCCGTCTCGTAGTTGACAGCGCGACAGGTATCGTTGGCCTGGCACTGCTCAAGGCAGTCGGTCAACATAAGTGTGCCGGGGATGTCGTCTAGGATGTGAGACGGCGCCGAGAACACGTATCTGCACAACGATAACATGATACTTTAATAACCACATGATTGATGCACACCAGGATTAAAATGGAAATATTATTTCAATGCGGTAAGCTTTTTAATCCGGTTAGTGCAATGTTACTTGAAGTACACTTTCCCAAGATAGCTTATGAGCGAAGTCGGATCTTGATAACTTCACTTGACGGCTAGTTACATCAACTTAATCATCTTAATTACGTGCAATTATCGGTCACTCCTCCGCCTCTGCCATGAGCAGACTTTATAACATAGCAATTAAAAAACATGAGAGTATTCGCTTACCCAGTGACGAGTTCAAATCCAATCATCTCAGGGTCGCATTCTTCTAAAGAGTTTGCGGGTGCTGACGGAGCTGATACTCCACTGGGAGCAGAAGGTGGGACACCTCCTGAAGCAGTCTCAGGCACGGCGGCGGCGGATGGCATTTCAGCTGGCTCAGACGGCTCTACTGGCTCAGCTGGTTCAGATGGCTCATCGGAAACAGGATCGTCTTGATCGGGTGGCGGTGCTCCTGGATTCTGATAACCTTCAGGAGCAGCCACTACGGCTGGCTCTGGTGACCCCGATTCTATGGCAAGATTGTCTTGAGGTGGCGCGTCAGCTGCTGATCTTAAAGTCCCTTCAAATTTTTTTGCAGCTTCAGCTGCGTAAGCCACTAACACTATACTGAGTAGCAACCGCATTGTACTCTCTGAGAGAGGCCGTGGCAACATTCGTTATCTGTAACAAAAGAAAAGTGTTGGTTAAAAAACTTTTATGGCAATTTAAAAGTACGTAATTGCATGGGAAGCTCTAGAATTATAGTATATAAAGTCGTTCAGCTTATGCACGCAACCATTCTTCCTAGATAGGGTAAATCGTTCAATATCTTACGGCCATATCGAGCATCGTTCGCCGTAACTATCGATGAGATGTGTTCTATTGATACGTACTTGTATACAATTTGTGGACTTAGTGCGACAACTGAACCCGTGCCTCCGACCAAATTGGAAACGATATGAAATATCGCTTTTACCGATAGTAACATTCGATATTATCTATAAATTCCATTCAATAATACCTGTTATTTATGTCTAGATATAGTGAGCCAGTGTTCTTACTACGTGGTGGAACATTCCACTGAAACTGAGTTTTAATTAAAGTTCCTGAAGATTCGTTTTTTACGGGTCTTTTATAGCGAAGTGGTTATCTGGCATTACATGTAAATGTGTTCGGCTTGGAGTGATGCACACGAGAAATAAAAGGCGAAACAATTATGTTCGCTGTCTAAGGGCATTAGCTTAATGATTGCCGTCTCTTTGTAATTAAGTTGCAACAGCGGCGTATGTATCATAAGACACGTAGCTACATCAGAGTGAACCGCGTTAGACGTATCATTACACAATCATATAAACTCTAGTCATATTTTTTTTTTTTTTGAAAAATGTATGGTTTGTATGAGTCATGGGAAAAATTTTGATGCGCTTTCTCATAGCAGTGTGAAAAAAGGTTTATGGCACCGTTTTTAAATTTGCGCACCTACTTTCAATTACTTATTGTATTAGTTCTACTTTCCACTTGACATTTAAGTACATTTTTTATTGTTTTTTTTTTTTTTTTTTTCATTTATCTCCCAGATTTCTTAAGAATTATACAACGTGTTGTTTTTTTTTATATCCCATAACTCTAGGGTTATATTCTTTATGTAAAAATTATACAAAAAGTCTAAGAATATGTGGTCCAAAAATGCATAGTTTCGAAGATAACCATCAATCATATTAATATAGCTCAAAAATTGTCACCTATATGACGAATTGTTACTTTTGCGAAGTTGTCAAACTGTGGAAACTGAGACCCTCGATGTGTGTAGGTATCTAAGTTGCATTGATAAATACGAGTAATTCATTTTCATTCAAAACAATCATTCATATTTAAAGCTAAGAAAATGCGACGTTGTCATATTTCACGTAAGGGTATTTTACATTAATAATCGTGACTTTTTAGAATTATTTTATTTGAAAATAGAAAAAAAAAGAAAAAGATAATTGAAAAATAATTTATATGCCACTTGATCCTTTGATATGGTCTCATTCATACCCTAGAGTTATGGGATATCAAAAAATTCACCTTGTATATCGCCGCCCTACAACGAAAACCAATTTAATCATTAAAAGTGCAAACGGAGATATCGCGATTACAAAGTTTATGAGGTTGAAAATACCCTTTGTAGTATTATATTGTTATTATTACTTCATAGTATCAGTACATTGATAAATGTTCTATTTAAACGTGTCTATTGAGATTTTAAAAAGTTATTGATTTGTAAAGAAATTTTCAATAATTGTCACATAATCTGCTTAATGTTTTGTATTTGAAAACAAACCTTGGAAATGCTTGAAATAATTGGTTATCTAATTAGCTAATGGGTTTTCGCAGACGAAAGAACACAAAATTATAAGTACTTTGGCATTCATAAGTCATTTTCGTCAAAATTTCGATTTAATTGGTTTTCGTTGTAAGGCGGCGATATAACCTGCTCGCTTAGCTAAAACTTTTGCCTTCAGTACATTCACACCAGTGCATGTTCGTGTTCATAAAATTATCTTCATCATTTGCAGCATCATGTAAAGAAATTATGGAAGTTGTTACTACTTACCCATGTTGCACGCGCAATATTTGTAACGGTTATAATCTACTTACATTCACTCAACTGACTCAACGGTACCACCACTTTATTTTTGTTCTATTTGTGACAAAAAATTAAATAGATGCACCTGACTTCAAATAACGTCAATACAAAACATTTATGTAAAGTCATTGCCTTGAGAAACAAAATTTAACATTAGCTCCTACTATATACACAAGAATCTCTAGCTAGCATATTTTCCAGAAATTATAAATTGTATTAAACAAAATTACAGACTTCTTCCAAGTGTGGATAGCTAAGCTCAAGTATTATGTCTTAAGCACCATAGAGCTCTTAATGGAATAGAATTCTTTTAACTTCTTGCTGTAAAGCGTATTTCTAAATAAACAGGTGTAATATCTTTAAATAACAACCTCAGCTTTTATTCTGTTAGAGGTCTTTAACACGGATATCAAAGCAATTTTATACTAATAAACCGTCTACATGGATATTGTGGGAACACATACGAAACGAGTTCTTGAAATTCGTTATAAACTTATGGCAATGTACCATTTATGTTCCAATTGTATTATTACATGCTTATTTTTTATGATTAATTTTTAATTGGATCCACATTTTATTGAATAGTAATTATTCAAGTTATTACAGCGGCGCTGGCGCTGCCAGCACGGTGCAAATCTGCGCATACGCACGCTTGAATGATACCGCCCAAGGAAACCTAATTCATTTCATGCGTCATGTCTCGTGTCGCTCACGGCCTGATAGTAATTTGATCTGCCCGTCCATTATGAAAATTAAATTACTCGCTTATAAACTGTTACTGTGTCATACCGCTAAATATTTTTTAGTTTTATTTCTAAATCTAATAGACTTCCCTTCACACATTTCAAAAAAATCGGAATAAGCGCGAAATTTTGAGACGTGACTCGAAAGTAAATACCATATCAGATATGACACTGTTAAAAATGATTTCGTGCTCAGTATCTAACAATTTCCTAGAATAAACATTACAACGAGGCGCAGGCTAGTCAAGGGTTATTTGTCATGGTCTTCACAGGCAAAGTTCAAACAGCAAAGTATTAATAAATAGGGACGGGCGTCGGCGTCAATAGCGTGAAATAACAGGAGTGGATCGTGGTGAGCTGTAGTAGTTCTCAGCCGCCTCGACTCCAGCTTGATCGATTTCGATTTATGTAAAAAGCTTTCACACGTTACACTGTTATACAAACTTGTCAGTTAACCTCGAATATAACGACGGAAATATAAATGACGGGAAGTTAAACCCCTGCGTATAGATAAGAACATCATTTATTTAAAGTAAGTACATAAGATAAATGCAAAATGTCACAGAGCTCCATTCTTTGAATGTAGGATAATAATTAATTACAATTATTTACCAACGGGTCTTAACAACTTTACGGGTAAATAAATTTTGCAAGATAGTCTCTTCGTTTATATTCATTGAGATTTTAATGTTTCATGCATGTGTTTTTCCACGCCCTTCCTGCTTGCCCCGGCTCACCTAGAAAGTTGGCATTGCACGCTAATAGCACAAAGCATGCGACATGTTATATACAACTAGGTGCCACTATAAAAGCTTTCAGTTAATACTTCTAACTCAAAAGAGCTATTAATAAAGTCACGGATATAAAGTGTCACTAATTTTGCACTACGGTGTTAGGTATATTGCTAGCTAACGGTTCACTTATTAAGAAGGTACCGAGCGCGCAGTGACACCCTCATAGCTTTTTTTTTTTTGTGATTTCTTTTATTTTAGACTGCAAATTACAAATTACAATTATTAATTAATTTAATTATTATTATTATATTAATTAATTGCAAATTTACTTTTAAAAGAAAAGTTCGTAACCACTCCATAAGTCAGACTAAATAACTCTCAAATAATAGTCTATTCATAGTTATTATTATTAGGTGTTATTTGTTAAAATGTCTATTAGTTTATTTTATTTGTATACCTATGTGTATTAGTATCAATAAAAGAATATAAATTCTCGTAATCAAGAAGTTAGTATTTTAGACATTATTTTTGTACCCTATATCTATGTTTTTATATTTAACCCAAAGGTTGACTGGTAGAGAATGCCTTGTGGCATTAAGTCCGCCTATGTACCACTATTGTACGTGAAGTTTAAATAAATAAAATGCAGAAAATAAGCATGTTACGTTGTGCTCCACAAGACTATACGTTATTATTATTACAAACAGTAGTTTTACATTGTTGTTGTATTGTAATTCTTAAAACGGAAAATAGTGGCCACTAAGAACGGATCTTAGTGGCCACAATTTTTCTGCATTTTCATTCTAAAATAAAATAAATCACCAAACAAACGATAAGGGCGCCACTGCGCGGTCGGTACCCTCTTAAGATTTATGTACCTAATACAATCACTTTACTTCCGAATTTTAAAATGCGGGATTTTCTATTTTCATGTTCGGAAAATAGCCTTGACAAAACCTTAATAAGAATATCACTTTTCATTCTGAATGTAGGTAAATATGTGTCGTTTCAAAGAACACGGAGGTTCCTCATAACAACGCGTTGACCCGTATACCTTCGGAGGTCGTGAGCCAGAAGCATAGCGTAGAGCGCAACTTTCGCCAAGTAGGACGCACCTCTTACTACGAACTACTCGCTGACACGATTTGCTGACGACTCGGACACAATATATTCGGACACAGTGTCCGAATCCGAATTTTTTTCACTTTTGATTCGGCACCCATAAAAAAAGCTGTTTTGTACAGTCAGTTTTTTTTTTCCAACGATACCTTAATTGTAGAAATCTGTCCTCCGCCCAGCCTGTAGTTGTAAAAAAACAGTTTTTAACCGGATTTTAACGAAAGCAGCTGTTTTTAATAAATAATATTACAAACCCACTTTTTTATCTGACTGTACCTACTAAACAGCTTCAATAATTTGATGGTGTCCGAATTGGCAGTGAAAAAAATATTGAAATTATAATGTGTCAATTCGGATACTGTCTCCGAGTCGTCAGCAAGTCGCTAACACTACTCACTCGCAATTTACTTCACGTGACTAAAATAATACTCAAGTAGCAGAAATATAATCCACATTTAATACTCTCAACACAAAAATACTTAAGATTAAATAAAGAAATTATATCGGTAAAAGCTCTTATTCCACAAATAGAACGATTCTGCAATAAAATTCTTGGTCTTCATTAAGATAACATTTCTAAAAAAAATGCAGGTGCAGAAACCAAGCGAAGTTGCTTTCGTGACTTTTGATAAAAGGATGCATTTAAAATAGATCTATTTTTTTTTAAATTGTCTGCAGTTTCTAGAGGTCATGTTTGGGTCATTTGATTAAACTTTTGGACAAAAACTACAGAAAGAGTTTTAATCTTCTTTATAAAATCACGACAATTACATGTCTACGCGATTTCTGTTTAGTTTTTGTGAAAATTTTCGAGGTAATATCAAAAAATTCCTCAAGATCTGCAATAAAAGACATTGTATCGGACATTTAACGCTTTCAGAAAAACTGTTACGTTTCTTATCATAAAAAGATAGTGATACAGTCGATAAATTGTTGCTACGGACATTGGCAGTGCGAATGCGCGGCCACGCTCAGTTCGCTGCAGCACCGATCAGATGGGGTCAGCGTATTCAATGAGCCGGATGCCTTCAACCTGCTATTTACGTTTCACCATACCAGTACTGGTTGGCACACTATGGGTAGCGTCTTCGTTTTCTTGTGCGCTTTACAAGTGATACGCCTATATAAGTAATCTGTCGCACCGATCTTTGCTATAGCTACAAGTAGGATCTACTTAAAAGGAAACTGCGATTGTATTTTCTTACACTTGTTGGTTTATAATTTAATTAATGGACCAAGTGATTGTGTTTGAATTATCTCGTTAATTAATACGTCTACTTTTAATACTATTGTTTGTATCTGATCGAGCTTCCTGTTAATTAGAATGGTTAATTTATTCATAAATAGTATAAATTAATACTTAAATGCTTGTCATACATAAGCACTCTTGAAGAAACAAGTTGTGACCAGGCAAAAACTGATATCTTAATAATAGTCGAAGGTTAAAAAACAAAAAGAAAAAGAGCAGTAGGTAAGCTTTGAATAAAACTCAATATTTCTCAGTAACATAATGTTTATTCAACTTAAATAACGCCTGCAATTTGTGATATTCATAAATTTTACAATCTCATCTACATAAACGCCGGGCGTTGATCCAAAGCTTCTGGGCATTTAATCTGTAGAATTATATCTCGGTAGTCAATCTTATCTGCACTTGAATGCAGCTTTTAAATAGATTTATTAAAAGATTCAACGCTATGACCAATTGTAAATTAATTAATAGTTTGTTTTGTGAACATAATAATGTACTATCTGTAAAATATTTATGGCTACTGAAATACTGTGTTTATGGCTGAAGAACGTATTTAACTTAAGTATTTAAAGACACAAAATAATGAACCTTCACGTAAAGTTGAAGTGTTTAGCAATCATCTCACAAGAACTTGCTACTTACTTGTAAGTAGGTATTTAAGTTTATCAACTAAACACTACATTTTAATTTTCAATTTAAACAAATGTTTATGAATCGTAAATCGCAAACGCTAACTTTTATGTTGCAATATGCAATGCAACTTAGTTGATGATATGTTCCACGTAGTTCGCATAGCTTATCTTCATAGCGGTAATAAAAGCGGACTCCCGTTAAAGCTAATTACAGAAGCTATTTGAATATATCTTCGACGCCAGTGCGCGATATAGACTGACGTGCCCGTCAGAACACAATGGGGAAGCTGAACGGCTTAATCCGCTTGTCTGTAAACTATTAGGCGTGTCTAAGTTCAGCCATTAGCATCGCTAAGAGAACGTTCCGCGGATTTACATTGAATGAAATTGTAATTTGTTGTGTCTCTCTCTAATGGGGTGGCGGTTTCCTTATGTGCCGCGGCTGACGGCCGGGATTGTGACGCGCCGCCCTTAGAAGGCGCCAGTCCACGACCGGGCGTCAATGTCGCTCATTGTTCAATGCCTTTATTTGAAACGAAACACGTTCGAGACATATAAATGACCTTATATGAGCGCAGTTTTAACCAAACACCTAATTTTATGGCACGTTATAAATGTCGAGTAAAGAAAGAATCGCTCTCTAGTCATAAAATGATCTATTTTTAAACAAACTCCAAGAATAACTTCTCTGTAAGGTTACATTGTGTGCAGAAACTTGAGTCGTTATATCTTATCTATCAACTTAATACCGTAGACACCTAGAAAGTCAATTAACATTTATTACTTTAAATTAGTTCCTCTCCTTTTTCTATAGGTAATAATATACGTGAAATAAATGACTCTCTGGCAACAGTTGACACGAAGAGCGCTTGTTTATAAATAAACACAATAATAATATAGGCACTCAAGTCAATTTGTATTAGTCGTAACGACAAACTAGCGATCATTTACAATAAGCTTTTACTCCTTTAGGCAACGCATAGGCTCTAATGATTACACGTGCATGGCAGGCAAATGAATAACTAGCAGATAATCTGACTCACGGTTACGAAATTTATTAACTCGCCGAAGACAGCAATGAACATTTTTTATTATGCGTCTACTGTATATTTATGAACACAATGCTGAAATAAACTGTCTGGCGCCATTTGTTTGTTCTTTCAATCGTTTTGTCTTCCGAACTACTGGAACAAATAGGGCCGAACTCTTTGCATACTTACGTGCAGACTTATTTAAAAAGCTATATAATTTTGCGCAGAAATTACATAAGTAGTCATGCAGTGTTGGTGTCATTATAAAATCAGGTTATTCAACGTCATGTCATCATTTGAATAACGTTACAGCTTAAGATCCGCGTAACTTCGCATGGCTGACGCCGCAACACACATAATTGGCCTATTACTTACAGAGGAACGTCCGAGTGAGCTGAACAATTCTCATTATAATAATTAAACATTAGAAACCATTAGCTCGCAAGGTAAACGGGTCTAAGAACAGAGCGCGCAGCAAGGGTTCTGTAACGCAAATATATATTAGATGTCCTCGTCGGAGAGGTTAGTGGGTTGATGGCCCGCGCCATCTGCGGGTTGCCCCGCGCGATTTACATTAATGAGGGAATCTCGATTTCTCTGATCCCGATCAGTACATCGTACAACACAACCAGCTGCCTCCGCCTACGTGACTACACTTATCTTACAAAAATGTTAATTCTAAAATTGTTCAATTAAGACACGAGAAACCAACAAGCATACCTCCGTAATTCGTCTTTCTGTTGCGAATCGAAAGCTTGTTGTGGTTTCCAAGACTCGAAAGCTCGTTAGCATATCTTTAATCAATTTGTAAAATGTTTGTCTTTACATATTCCAAATGTTTTTCGTTCATTTGCTTTTCATTAAAAAGTATAATCAAACTTATCCTTTAATGAATGAATACATTTTCAGTTTGATGATGAACACTATATCTTCATAGAATTACCCGTGCGCATACTCATGGCATTTGGCCGAACAACACTCGTTGAAAGTATTTGAAATATTGAACCACTTTCCATGATGTAGCTCAGGGCTTCACATTCCAGTGGGCAGGTGGAAATTGCATCGTTTTATTATTCGTTACAACTCGTGGTCTTGCAGCGATTGTATGGGCTATTTAAATAAATAGATACAATTACTTGTAATAAATTTTTATCGAAAATATCCCATTTACAAGACTGTGGTCCCGACGCAACGTTAGCAGTATTCGAGGCTTTAGTGGTCGTAGTGCTATTATCAGTAATGAGTAATTCCCTGATCTGTGACATCGTAAAAGCTACTCGTATCCAATTTTAAATTACTAAACGCTTAGGTAGTGAAATTATAAGCAACGAAAACCAGTACCCGCTTTTACACTGTGGTAGGAGTTCAATACTAGCTTTAAACAATGGCAAGAACGTGCAATCTGAAAGGCTATATATCAAGCTCACGCGAGTCAAAAGTATAATACGTGTAATTTAAACACATCATGCGCTTACCTACATGATTTTCTAACAAAGTTTTGTTTGAAAAAATCATTCGATCGTGTTCGGAATGACTCTACTAATGATCAGTCAGTACTGTGTAAAACGTGCGATCTTAAATTACGAACGTATATATCCCGCCTAGTTTTCTCCGCGATTAATCATGCTAACCCAATGAGGGACTAGAGTCTAAATCCTATAATTTTGTAGCATTGTTCACCGCAGCATGGTCTCGAAGCATTCGGAAGTAGGTTTGCAGTGCAATCGCGTCTTCCTTGGCTGCCTTTGTTTATACTGGCTTAATGTAAACAATGATAACGCTTAATAACTACCATAATAACGTTAATTTCAAGCTTCTTGTTGCGAGTAAGACGACCTTGTAATGTCGGCTATTAGATGAGAGTGTACTGTGGTCACCCGCTGTATTATCGACTGCGACATCGCAATTTGTTTCTATTTCTGCCCACATCATCCTTTGTGGTGTTGTGTGCAATTACATACACCTCCCCTTGCCTTTGATTACTTTCGAGGTGGTTTCACTATTTTTTTATTGTCATTTATATTTATAACTTAATGATACATTTACTCAACGTTTTCACTTACTACATTGTGCATGTGCATTCACTGGCCATTTGGAACTACAAGATATTTAATGTTTCTTATGAATCGCGGTTGATTTTTTAATAGAATGTTATTTTTCTGGTACTGGCAACCTATTATGTAAATACTTTGTAGTTTTTTCTGTGATTCAATGAGAGCTTAAAATACCTTCCTTGTCCTTCATTTTTGCATTTCTTGGTTGCTGGGATCGTTATTTCGTCTCATTTATAGACGACATTAAAAACCTCTGTTGCGAATTTCCATTATTATATCCTTAAAACGTTATATATCCTTATAATATACATATTTTAATCAAAGGAAACATGAATTGGTTGAGAACATTTTGCTTTGTAGTAAAGAGAAGTCGCCTGCTGAAATAAGATACGGCGCGGTAAATTGGACGAAAGTGGACTTGTTATCTACTATGGGCAACAATTTAACTGTATAATAGGAGTCGTGTTTTACCCTATAATGTTTATTCCGGATATTTTCACAGAGATACCTACTTTTACAAATAAAGTAAAGTAAGTCGCCTATTCGGCTTATTCCACAAATCCCCCCTGAAAATCCCCCTTAGGGGGAAAGTGGAATCTATAAAAAAGTCTGGATTCCCGCCAGATAATCTTATTTTATTATTAGGGGGGAAAACTGGAATCGAAAAAAATACGTATTCCACAGATCCCCTTGAAAGTGCCCCCTGAGAGGCAAAACTGGAATCTAAAAAACAAAAACAAAAGTCTGGAATTCCCCCCTGATAATCCCCCTTAGGGGGTTAAACTGAAAACTAAAAAAAAAAACAACGTCCAGAAATACCCACTGAGGTCCTTATAAGACGTGCCTCTGCTACCGGCGCTGGGCGCCGATTTGTTCACTGGTGCTGGTTGCCAAAACCCCGATTGAATTTTTTTTTTTAAATAATATAAAATTTATACTGAATTGTTTCATGTTATTCGAGTTTAAATACTTTAAATAGGCAGACATGTTGTTGTTATATATTCATTTAAAAAAAATGTGAACAAAAAAGAAAAGGGGAATTTCTGTTTTTTTTTTTTTACATTAAGTTGGTTCAGTCCCCCCCCCCCCCCCAGGGGGATTCTCTGAAGGGGGAATAGTGGAATAAGTCGCCCATTCTACGCTCAGGGTCGACATCGTCTCACCTCAATCGCTCTCGTTTTCTTACACAGAATTTCATTCTATTTATTTTTGTCATACATTTGACAATGCACTGAATCTCTTAATAGATATATATTCTTTCTCTCAATTAAATAGTGTTCTGGAAACAGCAACTTAATCCAGAAACTAGAAATGGTACTATCAATCAGCGAGGCAATAAAATTCTACTTGACACCAAGCTATCAGAGAGGCGTTAACGAAAAGCAATAAACGCTATGACGACTCGGAATGAAGCGATGTTGGCTCGACGCGGGAGCATTGAGTGGGCGATATCCCTTAGTTTACATGAAACGCTGTAGCTTGCATTCAATTTATTTAAACTCAGCATAGGACGATTCATCTGTTTGATAGCATCGATTTGAGCCATTAAAACTTGCTTTATGGTCTATGTAGCCAGGAGGTGGTCAGTAAATTTTGTCTAATACAGGTTTGTGTCCTGTCACATCCATGTAGGGCTATGGCCGTATTCGCACCTGTTCCCCGGGCACCCACTCAACCGGTTTGATCCTTTCCCCTCATTTAACTATTCAACCCAGTGCCGTATTCTTTCTATATTTTGTATTTATATTACATATTTTGTTGCCAGCTTGCGAGATTATCTCTATCTCAACTTACTCCTATAAAATATTTTTAAACCTGAAATCTTCATTTTTTGCTTAATGTATTATATTTCGTTTCTATTTTTAAGAAGTCCAGTGAAAGCACAATTATTTCTAAAAATACTACATCATCATTCGAATAGGTTGCGGTCTATTTCTCTCCGATTCTATCGTTTTATTCAATTACTATTAAAGGTCGCAAAAAAACGAATAGTTATTCTTTTTATTTTACAGACTCAAAGAAATAAGTTTTTGATTGATATCTATCTCCGCTGTTGCGAGTTTTTGCTAGTGTAGTGAGTAGTGGGAGGTAATTCAAATTTGTATTTTGCTCTAAATGAAATAAAGCAATGAATGTTTATAATAGAAGAGACTCGCGCCACGGCGGCGGCGCCGCGGGCTTCTCGGCGGTGAACCTCTAGCTCACACATTTGTCGGTCCCTTTTATTTTCAGACTACATCCATACTATAAAATATTATAAATGTGAAAGTATCTCTGTCTGTCTGTATGTTACGTTTTCACGCCTAAGCCGCTGAACCGATGAACCGATCGTCATGAAATTGGCAGAGATATAGCCTGGGATGCGGAGAAGGACATAGGCTACTTTTTTACGCGATAACCAACATCTACGAGGGCCGAGCCGCGAGCAAAAGCTAGTATGATATAAATTTTTACATACAGTTCATACAAGTAATTCGAGAAATGATTTATTTATCCCGATGTCCATAACATATGTCTCGTTGATTTAATTATGTGTAACATTAAAGCATTGGCTGGCATGTCAATCGCGGCCTGTTTCCAGAACTTGTATGTGACGTATAAGTGCGGACTAAACGATATTTCAAGCGGCGTTGTAAAGCATCACACTCGTGAGTCGATCGAGCATTTATTGCCTCTAATGGTTTTATATGGCCTATCTCGTAAAATCACAGAACAGTTGTCATTCTGCATCTTACTACCTCGTACTTAAAGGATTGATTGGCGCGACACGACTGAGAAGTGGAACTATTTATTGCATTGTATTGAAATGAAATTATTATATTATTGGTGAATTTACCTATCAATTGTTGGAGAACTGGGTTGGGAAAATGTTTTATCAATTTAAATAATTTAATAGGTAATATGTGAGATATTTTCTATTTTTTTCGCAGGTATTTATAATATGTTTTGTCGAATTCCTATTACGCAAATGATACGGTCCGCTCGGCGGGCGTCATTGCGGCTTCGGTCGTGCGGTAACGGCATCATCAATCATCTGTTATTTGATTTCTATGCTCAATTATTGCGTTCGCGGAGGTCGAGGCGGCCGCACACTCCTCTTCCACGTACCCGTGCACTTCGTTCCCGAGATACGTACTACGGAATTACACAAATATCAGTAGCTAAGTTTTGTTTGAAAACGTATAGATAGATACTTCGTAACACATAAGTCGAAAAGGGCAGATAAATAGAAGTTATTTCAATAACATAAGCCACTTTTCAATCATCGAGACTAATGCAAAATAAAATTGCATTGCAGAAGGCTGATAGTCATCAAATAACAATTCAGTTTTTACACGTTTTTTTATTAATTAACCTTATTTTGCTTCTGAACTACTTGAGTTTTGAAGTCTCAACAAGCGTCGTGTCTCGGGGACAACACAATGGAGTGCCGTGACGCAGGCGCTAGACATGATAATCACAAGTAGCGCATGACAAGCGCGGAGCACGCGCGTCGGTCACGACGTCGCCGCTGCGTCTCCGCCCCGGGTGACACTACCAAGTCTGCCGAGACTTACCGATACGCTCACACGCGGCGACCTTTCAGATAAACATCTTTATACCCACTCGCCAAACTAGGTAATATCACTTGTTTATGCCGCCATCTATCATGACGCCGTGACAGACGATGACGGGTGCACTGCTTACAACCGGCATCGAGAACACGTCCTCTTACTTAACAACATAGTAGGACAGTGCTAACGACATACTCATTGGGTGTGTTAAGTGGTACAATCATGCTTATTGCTGTTTTATAGTAACGCGTTGGAGTGAATGGGTTGCACGTTAGTATGTTTATGGGATGTTGATATATTTTCAGTTTCCTTGTTGTTATGATGTTAGTATCGGCACAGCGCGTTTGAAGTTAACTGTCCAGCAAAGTGGTGCAATGTAACGGTAGGCACCGCGCCGGGTTGCGCACGAGCACTCGCCGCGTCCGCGCCTGCGCCTGCGACGACCCTTTCACTCCTCATTATTCTCAGAATTCGTCAATACGCTGGGAAATCCAATTCGTTACTATCATATTTATAAAAACTAGCGACCCGTCTGATTCAAAGCTGATCGCCATATTTCCAGTTGAAATAATATATTCATATATAGCAATCTCTTCGCCTAGGTATTTGCTAGAACCACCAGGCTCATCAGACTAATTTCTAAAATAATAGTACTAATTATAGAAATTCAAACAGATCGCCATATTTCCAGATTGCTACAACAGAATATAAAAAAAATTATTCAAAACACAAAGAAAAAATGTAATGAAATTTCTCTGGTAAACTGATAAATACTAGGTTACTGTTAAATAGGTACATACTTGCAAAGTTATGTTAACGTATATTAGTTATACTTAAGCGAAAGTCACAATGAAGCATAAATAAAGCGACATCATTAATGTTTGTTTTGTTTAGGTTAACATGCCCCATGTTTTCAGTAAAAGTCTAGAAAATTTAAAAGTTGCCATTGTACATTTCAAAACACTGTTCATTAATTTCTAAACGGATCATGATACACAGTTGCGTACTCCGTCAGAGCCAACTGTTACCAGTAATGAGAATTCATAGGGTATGTGTAAGATTGACCGAGACTGTACCATATTGTGTGCATATTAGGACTGCAATAATGACGGAAAGATCGATTTCATATTATCCGCATACAGCAGCTTGCGACCCGGTCTCGTTAATACAATCTCGTATCGCGTCAGTGATACATCCTTCGATACCGGATGAAATATGAATCAGTAAACCCTCGAAGAGTTATGATGTATGATAATGAGGTATAGAAACGAATTGGATGCAAATTGGTATCCAAGTAATAGCCTAGGTGCAGTTAATCTTTGTATGGTAAGTACTGTACTTGTGCTTTGGATATGTATATTAATCTAACTTATCAATCTTAACTTTAGAGCTTTTGAACTTTGGTGTTTTTATTATGAATGAATATCTGGTATCATCACCATCATTTCTGCCGAGAGACATCCGCTGCTGGATATAGGCCTCCCCAAAGCACTGCCACTTCGACCGGTTCTGTGCTTCCCGTATCCAGCGGATTCCTGCGGCTTTCACAAGGTCATCGGTACGCGGTCGCCACTCCAGAACCTTTCGGCCCCAACGGCCATCTGTTCTACGAGCAATGTGCCCTGTGCCATTACCACTTAAGTTATATATCTGGTATATTAGTGTTCAAAAGCTGATTTTGTCTTTTGGAGTATCGTAGAGAATTGTCGACCACAAGGAAATCACACAGCGCACTGTAATGACAGCAACACGTACGTGATAGATTCGATTTACAGGTTCACTTCAATCATCACAGCAGTAGGTGCGCGTGGAAAATTGCGTTGCGGCTTTACGGGTGTCTTGAATTCGCGATATTGATTGCGCCCATACAAAATATGAAATACTTGGTACAAATATCGTTTTCACTTATTGGACTCGTTTGCAAGGTAATGATAGTTAACACCTCAATAGCTAGTGAGATTGAATCGCATTAGGCGCGTGCCCACAATTTGTTCGAGCAAGTTTAGTGTCGGCTATTGTGTTGTGGTATGCTAGTTGTCATTGAACTTCTAAGATTTATGACACAATGGCCTGTGCTTTAATAGCTTCAATATATCTGCTGATCGTAATTTCTGTTGCTTTGTATCCTAGGATCACACAAACATACAAGTATACTGTCACATTGCTGGTAGGTTGTGAATATAGTGTGACGTAAAATGCAACTATATACCGGATGACTTTTTTTACCGTCTCGAAAAAAATTGGGTATACCTACTAGGTGAACGGAGTAGAAGCCTTTTAGCAATTTTTTTTTTTTTTTCAGTAATAAAACTAAAATAAACGATAAAAATATTGAAATTTGGGTGCGTATGATTTAAATTTAAATATTATTTATCGTATTTATTTATTGAATTATGTTTTTTGTTAAATTTCTGTGTTTATTGTTATAGTATGATAAGTTTACTTCAAATGTGTGGTATTTATCCATAGATCAATTTCTTTCTAGGTTAAAGAAAAAATAATAAAAACTATGCCATAGGCTTCTACTCCGTTCACCTAGTATACCCAAATTTTAGTAAAAAATGTCATCCGGTATACGAATAATTATATGCTTTCTATGTCACATCTTTACAAAGTGTTATATAACTAAAAGCTGGCTTGTAACAAACAGTTACAGTTATCAGCTATACGTCCCCCACATACATTATTAATAAACAACAAATATGATTAATGATAGCAACTATCATATTATGCATTGAATTCTCTTTCGGATGTTTTCAATTCTCGCCGATCATTACACAATATTGTTTCAGTTCGATTAAGGTGCATTTATCACTTATATTTCGCTGTCGTATTCAATTTGATCGATTTGGAGACGACCGTTAGTCTTGCAACTGGAATTAGGAAGTAGAATACATAATATATGTAGATGAAATCTGTGCATTCCTTCCGTGCGCTCGCGTCGAGGAACGCAATGACGAAAATAAGTAAGACATCGGTAGTTACTAATTGGTAAGTGGACGCCACCTGTACTCTGCACATTCCGGTTCAAGATTAACGGACCTTTATTAAACTCGTTACCGAACATATTCATAGACATGGCAACAACATTTTAAAACATGTAATTATCGAATGGGCATCATAAATCAGAAGCCTGTCGTAAATAAATGACTGTACTCAATACAAAGTGATTTAAATTAAGATGATGATAACTCCATTAAAGAATGCCCCATCGAGTTGTTGGGTGGTTCCAAAATTTAATGAGCCATCAAAATAGAATTTTGCTTGCTATAAAAATATTACGGAGGCGGCGTCTACATGCCATTCCTAATAAGTGAAGTGTTCTTGATAAACCTGTCTTACGTTCCAATCCTATTAGGAATCCTTATAATTTTGTCATGCATGTCATGTCATCTGTTTGGTCCAAACATATGACCGAAGATTAAATAACCTACTGCTGATTGTCTGACCATATGTCTGTATATAGTCATAATTTCAGGCCTATAATATGGACATAGTTTCAGGTCTATATGGTCATAGTTTCATTTCCTTATGGTCATAGTTTCAGGAATTCTCAAACTGATTTCAATCTGAAATCATTTTGAGAATGCATAGCCTGAAACCACTCAGATAAATAACTCGCAAATATCACTAAAGACCTAGGTCGGGTCAAAAAGTACTATTATGCTCATAATAACATGTCGGTACTTAGGTGGTAGCGCGAATGAATAATGACTTTCATTACAGGCAGCTAATAAATTGCCTGGTCTTAATATATATTTTATTTGTAACTTGTGCGTTTAAAATCTGTTTACATGCGCTCCAGTAATGAATGCGGACTTTTTGCCACACGTAAGGAGGCACGGGTATTGAGTTCGTGTCTGCAGTGGCATATTTATTACTAGCCTCGCGCGTTTTATGCTTTTGTAGTTCCATGCGTCTATCTCGTCTATTCCTCTTTTCTTTCCTTTTATTAAATTTAAATTTTATTTGTTGCTGCACCTATTTCTCTTGAGTTGTTTATGAACGAGCTTAGTTTTACACATGTATGAACCCCGGGGTACGCGTGAAATATGGATACCATCTGTCAGTTTTATCGTTTCCTTCTATGCGAAAGTACCTACATTTTTTCTTGGTTTTGCAGTAATTGAAGTAGAATTGGATTAAAACGTAGAGTACTTAGGTAATGAAAGTTTTACTTAGTTGTACCTAGTAAAGTTTGGGCACCTTGAGCAGGCGGATGTTTGTTGGCGGCGCTATTGCTCGCCGGGCGGGTGTGCCTGCGCCGAAGGCGACCACGGCGCTGCCTCCGCCTCTCGCGCACGTTGCCATTGTTACTCCTCGCGGCTCCATCGCACCCGCACACGATACACCATGCACCACCAATTAAAACTTACTTTACGATCCTACTCTAAACTCTCTTCTAATGAAAATATTTTATACTACATAAATCCCATTGCAATACAGTACCCGACCGTGCTTTATGATGGTAAGAACATTGTTCCGACTTGCATTCGTAATACAATTACATTCAGGAAATCACGATATTAGCTGCACGTTATTTTCAACTGTTTGAATTGATTTGCCTAACAGTATCTTTGGGTTTACAGAACGTCTAATGTTTGTTGCCATTGTTTTTGTCATTGTCCTATACCATTGTTTTTGCTTATAAAAATGCTACCTTTATAAGAAGCATCACATTGTGATTGTCTCGGACGAATGCCCGTTATAGTTGGGCGCCGTGAACGGTCATACGTTTTGCACGCACCATGCAAATGTCCAGGCGCGAACTGCGGGCTATCTACGTCACATTAAGCTAATATGTAATTGATTGGTTCCCGGTGCACGGGAGCGACGACACACTCCTGTCCCACTGATGGCGGATGCAAAAACACTAATGTTATAACGGTGAACCATCTCTTCCGGCAAGCAATATGCCCCTAGGTGCTTATACCTACTCTTTTAACTCTTTACAAATTGAACGGTCGCTTTTAATCGAAGAGACAGCGCTCATGTGGCCTAAATTCATTCACTGCAATGTCGATACACCGACAAGACAGCTATGTGCATGCACGATATTAATCAACTTAAGATTTCAACCTACATTAGAGATAAAACCTCCGGAATGAGAACACTCGGACAAGTTAAAAGTGTTAAAAGTGAACATTTAAAGTAGGACGAGATCACCAGATAATTATCGTATGCACTCGAGATAAACACTGACCGTTACATGGTCGCTGATCATTCAAGTGAAAACATTACCATTTATATTAAAAGCCTATCAATTATGTTTATATCTGTTTATGCTACGGAGTGTCAATCACTTTGCTCGAGTGTTTAATTATAATGCCACCTACTAATAGCGTTCACGCCTCTGACAAAAGCGAATTTGTGCCGCCCAAAAACAATTAACTGGCCACCTAAATTTTAAAATTCTTTTATTTTTTTGTTGAATGATTAATGTTACTAATACATAGCAATCAACGACGGCGTGCATAGCTAAACACATCATTCAACTGATTAGGAGTAACGGTACATATTGTGTTATAATAGTCTTTTACTTGGTTTTGTTTGCGCCCATTATTTTTGATGCTCTACAATTTAAACGGCGGAAGAGGTTCCGTTGCACGTGGGAGGCTCTCATTGAGGATTACCATTGTTTCATCGTTTCACAAATCTTTATCGCGTAAAGTTATATTTTGGAAACAACCTGCAAGATATTTAGGTAAGTATATTTAACTGACTTGGATAGAGCTTCTTGACTACTAATGATTACTCCATTAGACTAGTGGTCTATTTGTATGTTGATTCGCATTTAGATTTCTTGTAAATCACTAGCTTCGTAATGGCACATTTAGATAGATTTTGTAAAGGGTCAATACACTTGTACTAGCGTCACGTCATCTTGCCTACCGTTATCAGCGATTGATCGAACGTTTACGAGGCTCGTTTAAGCACATCATTGCGCCATTCATCGTGATGCTGTATTATTACCCAATAAACTAGGTAAATGATTTCTGCCGACAATATTGAATTCACCTGTCGTTGACCGACATACTTGACACTAATCTCTTAATGTTTACTTGTCGAGATGGTGAAGTCTAACAACCTGGTCGAATGTCCATACAAGTGTAATAGTGTTCTACAGGCACTTGACTTGTAACATTCCTTGCGCGAAGCTGGTCAGGTGCAAAAGTAAGATCGTTTTTACACTGTAGGTATCGCGATAGTTTACCGGAACAAGCTCGCACGTAATTTAAGTGGAGCGATGTATTGCGGCCGCACGATGAGACGCGAAACGATGTCGGCGCGCGAATCCCGTTGGGGCGGACGCCATTACCGCCCACCGCACCGCGCACGCGTAGAAAAACCGACCTCGGTATAAAGATGTCGCGCGCAGATAACATTGGATGGACACTTGACAACGCCGCCTCCGAGCCGACCTCGACATGTTTATCTTTGGAATCGCGGCCTTACCGCGAATATCCAATTATGTTCACATAGATCCCGCCATGCGATCATATTTACTGTGCAGTGTATCCCGACATCTTTGCATGCAAGGCGCCTCACACCGCGCCGCAGCGACATCGTAGTTTTCTAAACAACGCTCGTAAAACAAACAAGAACGTGAAAAGCTGTGAGGCGACTACTTTTACACAAACCAGAAAAAATACGTTATGTACATTTTAATGCGACATTATAAGCACCGTTAATACGTTAAGACCAGTTTGATAATATCTGGATGCATGCTCATGATGTGTATCCCGGTTCGGTGAAAACTTTCGAAAGAATAGACATTCTTCCGACTTTTCCAGCCATCGTGTCGCAATTTCCTCACGTAGACTGCACATGGACTGTATAAGCATCGCTCGTTTATCAAACACAAGGTTTTGCTACGAGTCTACGTCCTTGCATGCGTAGGCTGTACAACCGTCGCGAATTATCGGACAAAAGAGAAAAAGAAAGCCCTTGCCACTAAAAAAAAAAACAGTATTAAAGCAACTTACGAAGTGTTTCTTAAGTACTCCATTACCGTCTGACTGAAGTCGAACTAATAAATAAATACTCTGCCTTCTTACATCTCAGTATCCATGACTCAAAAACTATTTATTGTTTAGCACCTGAAATAAACAATTAGCAAAGTAGTAAAACTAATTGTTCAGTTGATGATCAAGTTGATGGCTGCTCGACAGTGGGTGGTCCGCACTATATATGATGTAAGTCTTGAGTGCGCTTTAGCTAATGTCACTCCAGCTTTTCTCCCAGTATTATGTTTCTTAGAGATTGGCAATCAGCATAACGATTACAAGCGCTGTAACTCTTCTGTCAACTTTGTCTTCCGTGTGTGTAATGACTTTACAATAACTGCCCCTTGCCTTATACAGCCATGTTTGCTTTAACGGAGCATCTAACTTAGAAGGTAACGCACGATTTGCAGATATCACAAGATACGACTAATAATGCATTAGCTTGGTGTATGTTAATTGAGGTACGCGGGAGCCATAACCGATCGCTGAACATTACGTACTATCACATACCGTAAGAGAGCTAAAGGTAAGCGCTATCATGTGGCATATCTATACAGGTCGGTCGCTATCTATTATCAATTAAAAGCCTATGGCGCAGATCTCGACCGCCTTTTGCTTGTTCTATAGGATGTACACGATTGCTTCCCGATGCATACCCTACGCCTCAGGGTGGATATTGCTCGGACATTTCCTGTATTACTACTTGTGTACCTGCATTGAACTAATCTCTATTCTGATTGTTCTATAAATTAACATAAAATCTATTTTAGTTCAGATTTGAATCGTCTCTTGATTCTTGTTCAATCAGGAAACAATAAAGGTACATGACGGCTGGTTTAAAATAGGTTTGCTTTATATTTTGCTGGCATTGCTCGAAGCTCCGCCTCTTTGATATAGTGGCTAAGCAATGACTTGTTATTTTGAAATTACTGCTATTCCCCTGAGTTATTGCTTTACTGCATTTACAATTGAATAAGTTGGTTGTTGCTTCCAGCACATAGGCATAATAAAGATTATATCTACAATCAACTTGAATATATCCGCGTTATTTTTATGTGGACTATGCTAACGAGCTTTTAAAATCGATATGAGCTTTAAAAAATGCGATGAGAGAAGTGCTGTAAACAAACACTTAATCTTATATAAAGAAAATGGAGGAAAACGCTTTTCATCAATTACATAAATCCTTAGTTGGAGATCATTAAATCTAAGTAAGCCTTCTGTATTATTCGCAAATATTTTTATTTTAAAGCTTGTTAAATTCGTATTTTCTGTAATAATAACTAAATAAAATAAACATCAAAGCCTTCGCTAATAGCATAATTAAATAAACATTACGGTACGGTACAGTAAATAAACTGGATAATATAATATTCTGAGCATAAAATTTCAAACGATGATTACCTATTAAGATAACGTATTGCGCAGACGCAGCTCTAAGATTAACAGTGTCTAGGCGTTAGTAACGAGACTATCGTAATTGAATTAACACAAGAACGTCACATGTAGGCTCGCGATAGGCGACCGCGCCGCCTGCGACGTGAAAGTGATTCCGCGATACTAAATTAGATATCTGACAACGGAGATAATTAAATTAGGAGTCTCATTAATGAATTATCAATTGATTCGTTTACACGTTTCGGTACCTATAATTACTGTCAAGTTCGAAATCGTAATAAAAAGTGCTCTAGGCGCGATATTAATGTTAAAATAATTTGCAACCAAGTGTGGCGGGCGATAAACGCTGTTTAATTTTGATTATGAATGAAATTATTCGCGCAAATAATCTGAGATACTACACGCGTCTACATCACGTTTAATATGTTTTGTGCTTATGGTTTTCTTTATGAGCTTTTTAAATAAACATACCTTAATTGTTTTATCTCGGAAATAACCATCCAGGAAAGGAAAGAATTTAAGATAATCGTTAATGATTGTAAATGAGGAGTAATTGCTTGCTAAAGGAGCGAAATTGACGTACCTACATGCTTGCATATGTGCACGCTATGTGGGACGGAGGTTTCAACGAAAGGTAAGCATGAAGTATTTTCACTGCCTTAAAACGGTAAAAAGTAACAGGATAATGCTATACACAAACCGGTTTATATAAATAATTCGGAAATCGAGGTACAAGCCAAACTCTTTCGAGTTTTTTTTTTAGAATCCTCCAGCGATTTTGATTCCTTGGAATTTAGCGCCCATCTTCAAACCTGAGAAAGCCGCGATTTCATTTTATTGACCACTAGCTTCTGCCCGCGACTTCGTCCGCGTTAAATTTCTTGTTCCCCCGACCCACCCCGTCGCAACACATTGCCTGCCCGTGATTTTACTTCATTTTCGCATAAACTTTCATTTAAAAAAAATTGTGTCCTAGTTAATAGGAATGTTATTCTTCCTCAAGAATTGGGCTGTAAAATGCAAAAAGATTTTTTCAAATCCAACTCGCAGTTCCAGAGATTAGCGCGTTCAAAAAACAAAAAACCGGCCAAGTGCGAGTCGGACTCGCGCACGAAGGGTTTCGTACCATCCATACAAATCCTTACTAATATTATAAATGTGAAAGTAACTCTGTCTGTCTGTCTGTCTGTCTGTCTGTATGTAACGTTTTCACGCCTAAACCGCTGAGATACCGCCGATAGACCGCCTGGGATATAGAGAAGGACATAGGCTACTTTTTTACGCGATAACCGACATCCACGCGGGCGGGGCAAAAAAAACGGCAAAAAAAATCATGTCCGTTGTATAGGAGCCCCCCTTAAATATATTTTTTTTTCTGTTTTTTAGTATTTGTTGTTATAGCGGCAACATAAATACATCATCTGTGAAAATTTCAACTGTCTAACTATCACGGTTCATGAGATACAGCCTGGTGACAGACGGACAGACAGACAGACAGACAGACGGACAGCGGAGTTTTAGTAATAGGGTCCCATTTTACCCTTTGGGTACGGAACCCTAAAAACTAACTCTTCAACTTTAGAATAGACTACCTCGCAGAGTTGATCATTATTTTGCTGCGGAGTTATTATAAAACAGTTATATCTCCTAAGATATTCATTGAAATTAAATGATGTAAGGGCAACTTTGTTCAAAATTAAATACTTGTGATGAATAACGTATTTATTTGGATAAGGATTAATACCATGTTTATGAAAACTCCTTCGCAAATAATGCATTAATTTCGAACAAATGTGATTACCATAAAAAAGGTTATAGCGAGTTAATCTTAAAAGATAGACATATGCTGTCGCGGCTTTTTTTTAGAACATTTAAATAGGAACAATTCCATCATACATGATATTTGCGTAACTAAAACCGTTTAGGCAGCGCACGCAACGGAAGCTCTCAAAAAGGAATATTTTTTCCCGTTTTTGCAACATTTTTCATTTATGCTCCGCTCCTATTGGTCGTAGCGTGATGTTATATAGCCTATAACATTCCTCAATAAATGGACTATCCAACACAAAAAGAATTTTTCAATTCCAACCAGTAGTTCCTGAGATTAGCGCGTTCAAACAAACAAACAAACAAACAAACAAACAAACTCTTCAGCTTTATATATTAGTATAGATTTATTTTTTCAATAATTTGAGGAAAATTGTTTCATTAATATTCATTAAGACTTAAATGTATCGTTAATCCGTGAATGACATGTCTTAATTCTGAAATAAATAAAGTTTGAATAAAAGTTCTATCTAAAAGCAAAAACGAATGAAGCTATTTACAGAATTTTATATCTCATTTATATCAACGGTGTATTAATTCGAGGTAATCAATCATTAGGGCAGTTTTTTTATTTGTAAACAACGGTACACCGTCTACTCATCACGACGAATGATTTCGTTACATCCGTACATCAATTCTGGTAATGGGCGCTGCATTAATAACGATACACGCGCACTTACCGGACTATATCGGCGAGTCATTTAGTAAGTAACACCAGAAAAACTAACTGTACATCTGTTTGCACTTCGATGCCTCTGTTATTTCTTTTTGATTTGTTTCTGGATAGTTTGACAGCATTATTATAAGTTGTCATGCAATAATATCTTATTCATTTACCGTTACAACCCAACTGGAACTATCATAATCAGTGCTAATAATTTCAAATTGTATATTACACGTTATTTATTAAATATAAGGCTACACTAATTTTTATAATGGGTGCAATAATGGATAGTAGAACAATCTCTCGAGACGAAAGGTGTTATTTTCCTTACATTTGCTCTAAGTGCTTCCTCTGCGGCTAATAAGACATAATGACGTGTTATTTCTGAAGATTCACGAATTCCGATCGTAGAAGAGTATAGTACACTGGGGTTACTAACCTTGCAGCTTTGCAAACGCTACCCGCAATCCGCCACCGCCGTGCTGCAATCAAAAGAAAAAAGCCATTGTTAATTACGCAGTTTACACATGAGTGTATCTCAATTATGACATGTTGGATTATACACAGGTGACTGTAATGACACACTCGCGCGCAGCATTCTGTGCGAAAGCAGGTGTACGTTCGTGATTCCCTCATTCGGTTCAGGAACAGAGCAGGGCCACTTCCCCGTATCGACTTGTAATTACGAACGTTTTGCCGTAAAGAATTTCCCGGAATGTTGGCTGCACCCATAATTCTGTTGTCTATTTACATTAAGTAAAGCTATTAGTTTTGAACTAGACCTTGCGCCACGGATGCAGCTGTTTACGACATGTCAGTGATGGTAATAGCAGATAACCGAGGCGTATTATGTAACACGTTTTGTAACAGATATTCGCCTGAATGTAAAGTGCACATTACTTAGTGTTTATGTTACCTTAATGTGGTGAAACCATGTTTATTTAACGTTTTCTGTCGCACCTATAATGTTGTTAATTAAATTATTCAGGCTTTGTTTGTAGGACTGCCCCTTCAGGTATCCAGGAGGTGGTAATGGCCATCGGACTTTACATAAATTATGCTA
Source organism: Dryobota labecula (assembly GCA_947523025.1). Classification (NCBI taxonomy): domain Eukaryota; kingdom Metazoa; phylum Arthropoda; class Insecta; order Lepidoptera; family Noctuidae; genus Dryobota; species Dryobota labecula. Next base: position 14,630,530 of record OX383293.1, on the reverse strand, counting down.
ATGAAATAGTTATCTGTTTACCTTTATAAATATTGAGGTAATGTTGGAAAATACTGTCCACATAAACTAATTATGTAAACATTTTAGATACTAACCTAAATTTAAAATACATGGTCGGCGTCGTTAAATCTGTTGGCAATGAATTATGTAGAGTGCCGCTTACTGGATTCAAGTTACTGGAAATTATTTAAATTCACATAGTTTCGCCTGAGAAACCAGTCTGTTTGTTTGTCGGAACTCTTCACTTTTGTATTCTGTAGCGATATGGGAGAGAATCGCACGATTTAAATATTAACTGTATCTTCCTTGACCTGCACTGGTACGATACTTGAATTAAGTTGTTCTTCGAAAGTTGACTATAAACTTCGTCTGCTTTTGTTCCAGAGTGAAGTTAATATATTTTTATATACCACCTCAAGGTTTAAAGCAGCACATATTTGGTATGTATCTTATCAATAATCATAGATATTCTGAGAAGTTAATACTTCCACAATAAAATCTAATTTGGCTACGACCATATTCGGTCTTAGGACAGAATAATCCTAATTTATCGCTTAATAATAGCTAGACATAAGTGTTTCCTATAGATGTGTGTGGTTCGTTCCATATCGCAAAAAACTAAAGTATTTGAATATAATTATGACAAGGATAAAATAAACAGTGTACCTGCTTCCGCTTCAACTAATTAAAGTACAGTAACTGATAGAAAAAAAACTGATTTATACGCGTCACTTTGCATCGACCGCACGTCTTTTAAATGAAACACATGCCACTTATCTTATGCCAACTCAATTTTCTCAATCTGTTCCATTAATCAAATCACAGCACCTCTACATACGTTACGTCATTGGGCACTGGGCAGACTCATCACGATCCCACGCTTGAGCAAGCCGGACGAATCGTATCGCTAGAAAAAGTTACCGATCAGTCAGAAGTAGTCTTGACTGATCCTAGTGATCATTGAACCTTAAACGGCACTTCGACTCCCATAGATTGTTTTAAAGCTAAGTAAACACGCTCGACTGGCTTACAATCGCAATTTCACAGTCAAATAACAGAAACAGCCACACAAAACCAACCTACACGAAGAAACCGAGAGTACATGCTAGTTTTTTCAACTCATCAAAAAACATTTCCAGTTGTCTTGGAACAAATACAAATTATATTTACAGTTACAACTAAAAGTCACTGTTATTATTTCGACGTAAACGATACTCTTTCTACTAACCAGGTTTACATATTCGATAACTTGTTGATTTATCGTATACATACAATACATATGCAATGAAATAACGGTTATACAAGTCTTTAGATTGCTTTTATTAATCTAATGTCAACATATCTTCAGAACTTTCAACAAGTAATTTCATCGCATTGGCTTTAAGACTCTTATTAGCTCAGATGCATCATGCATATTTATAAAAGACGTAGTGCAAAGCAAGAAACTCGCAATTCTTACAAGTTTTCTGTTTCTTGAAAAGTTATTGTAAATATTAAAACGTTCATTTTACCTTTAAATTAAGACATCTCAAAATGTATGTCTGTAATATCAAAGTGCAATGATATTAAACGAACAGTTTTTTTGTATCAATCTTGTGTATTTTTTGTAACTTTTTTAATCACATCTCAACTTCGGTAGCCAATACTAACACTAGTTAAATATATATTTTTTGTCGACCACTGTAGTTATTTGTTTGGACAGACAAACTGATATGTATCAACAGCACTTTTTTATCAAGCTAATACATTAATGCATCGTAACAGACGTTATTTTTAATTTGGCCTCATTATCGAGATCAATCGATGAATAATATAATAGTGTAATAGCAAAATGTTGTACGTCATGATTGATCTTCTGAAAATTACAGCTAACATTTAATTTTGGTTGTTAGTTTGGGAGTGAAGTATTCATTTGTGCAGTAGTTATTAAAGAATCTGAATTGTGTGGAGGTTACCGTTATGTTTGGTTAGTGGAAATTCAATGTTTGCAAATCTTTAATGTGCCGTTTAGTTTCGATTAGTCTGAGGCATACATTGTTGTGTTTGCTTGTCGATGTTGCGGTCCGTCACGTGAAAGGCGATACAGTTGGCCCGACACCGTCCAGCGCCCTGCACGGTGCACACACTGCGCACGGTGCACGCCAGCCGCGCACCATTTGTCAATGTCGCACCAACGCTGTTCTCACGTGACTAACACTAGGAAGTATTTTTACTTCCATTACGTAAAGATCACTACTGAAGATGCCTCCGGCCAACCATTGTAATCTAACGTAGTAAATTCACATTAGATAACGGAAATCGAACTAAGAACACGGATTGTTGCTCATGGATTCGTGCCCTTCTTATATCAGGGTTTAATCAGATGCATTCATTTCACGATTCCGCGTTGCTACTAGCACATACATATTCACATTAGTGCGTGCTTGAAATCTTTTCCAACTATTGGTCTGTAAGGCCTACTATCACTTGTTAAATTATCAACAATTGTCTACTTTTACCAATATCCTTTCGAACTATTGGAAGAAAGGAAGTCAGGTCAACAACCTGTAAATATTGACGCATCTTGGAAAGGCACGCGCCTAAACACACAGACAGGCTTGTGCCATGTGTTTCTCCTAGAGAAATTGTTTTGTTTTAGAATTTAGACACTATATTTTATTAGTCACTATTACCACTAAACTGTTTAATGTAATGAAATGAAATCGTTTATTCTGTAAATAGGATATCGGAATCACTTTTACACGTCATATAAAAAATATAAAAAAAAGCTTGGTGAAGTTTCCTATCTGACTACCCCTGAGAAGAAATAGCGAAACAAACTCAGGGGTCAAAGTCTCTTTTAAAGTCCAGACATAATCTGGGTCAGATCATGTGAGGACCATGTAGATCCGTGTCTGAAATGGTCTTTTGAGGAAAGAACCACATAATTTTGAGTGGACCTATCCAGTCAGTGCAAGCATTTGTCAGTAAACGTGTAGCTCAACTCAGGATTTAAGGAGCTCAATATGTATGATGGACTAAAAATCTATAGTGGAATACATAAAGTTAACCATTTATTGTACATAATATCATTTATTATAACAGATTGTTTAGATTTATGTGATGTGAAAAATCAACTTAGTAAGGCTACGTTAAATAAATAACACTCACCTACATTTGCAAATTTCTGACATGAATTGTGCACACTTATCGTTTAGTGCCGATTTGCTGAACAGTTATTGTCATAAATTGCGTGTGCGTGTGAGTGGACCGTGAAAAAAGAGGCAATGTGTTGATAACGGCAAAAATTCGCAAATTAAAGCCCCGCAAATACCGAAAGCAAAGCACCAAACATGGCGTCTGAAGCATTTTTACGCATGACTTACTTGACCATGTTATGTATATCAATGCAGAAACCTACTAAGTACAGTGGTCAGCACATCAAGCTACACGAAACTCAAATTTCTCCAAACGAATTTAAACTTTAAAATGTTGACGATTAAGTCAAAAATCGAACGAGAAAATTTTACAGTTTGTGGTGACTTGATGTGCTGGCCACCGTACTTACTCGTAGATAAGCAAAAAGATATTTGGATTTACCATCCATGTAGTGTTACGAGTAAACTTGAGAAAACGCAGTAAGGTTAAATAAACGTATCACGTAACGAGTGCTACTAAAGTGGGTTCGCGTCTGTAAATCGATAGATGATGGCCACGTTCTGATATACACCTTTTCGACAGACCTCCAGTACGTCACCGCAACACCCACGCAACGCAACCGTGTCGCGAACTAGCGCATAAATATAGCTCGCAGTGCTTGTCGCTGAAAACTCGATAACTTAAAAGCGACTAAACGGTCCTCAGTCCACAAAACACTAGATGGTGTTGTTCGTACAAAGCACGTTCAAAACAATAGAGAAATAAACCATGTTCCATTTTCCACCTCCGCTAAACTCGGCCTAAAACATTCTTCATTCACCCAGAGACAGTTTACTTATCTATCTCGTGAGCTGTCCGTATATTGGACACTATAAAATCTAAGAGACTTCAACACGAATTATTTTTGAGGTGAACGAACGTAATGTAAAAAGACACCGTTGAATCGGAATATTTGTTTGGCATTGAGTTTTGTATAATTCGATTAAATTTCGTAAGTCGGCCGTCGACCTGCGCGGGCGCTGAGCACGACGTTATTTTGGAGCTATGTCTACGTGATGCCACGCATCTCTTATAGCCACCGTTCCAGTGGACTGCATTACTATCGGTAGATTTCACAGTGATGGAAAACGTGATTGTGTCTCGAGCCATTCCGATTCAAAATTTCATGGAACCGTTTTGGCTCGATGACGATAATACGTAACTTGAAAATACCTTAAGCGCTCTCACTGATGGTACTTACTTTCGTGCAAGAAACTTGTACATTGAAACCGTTAGATAGATGACAATATTATTAATTGAATTATGTTCATCAAATCAAGTTTATAATAGGCGTCTCTTTTAACCAAGTGTCAGTTTATTTATTAAGGTTTTCAGACTGGTATGAGAATCATGATGTCTGATGTAACAGTTTGCTATTCGTAATATTAAATTTAAATTATGTGACATCGAGCGATCATATCGGCAGTTGGCCATAAATCCGATCTCTGAGTTGAGAAAATTACATTGAGTTATTTGCTACAAGTTGGTCGGAACACAAGGAACAAGATGGCACGGGTGATGGAAATGTTAATTTTCTTTGTAAAGTGTGGTATTGGCTGAAAACTAAAGATTTGCACATGTTTCGGTAACCCAAAAAATTCACAACTTAGAAATCTGTATACAAAGGAAATTATGTGAAGTGGCTGTACTGGCTGGTGGTAGCTTTACCGTGAAAATATAGCGTTATTATTTGACGAAATAACCTAGAACAATGGTTGCGAATTTTCGCAGATTTTAAAGAAAAATTTAATAAAAGAAAAAAGGAAAACACATCTAAATCAAAAAGTATAAAAATTGCGTGTACTGTTAGAATCATCTTCAAAAACGACCGTGAAATTTTCTACTTTGCTATTGAATTACTACGAAACGGAGTGACCGAAATGCTTTTTCACAATAAAAACACTTTTGTTCTTGTTCTTGACCTTGTAGCTTCACATTTACCATCAGCTACGTTGTAACTTGGCAGACTTGCTGGCGGAAATGCAATGTAACTCATTGTTAGGGACTGACGGTAATTGTAATCGTTAGGGCTGGACGAAGCGATCAGCGATGTGAACAAGGTTATGGGGTTCTAATTGACAGATCACAACGACGGCAGCGGACACCGTAACCGCCTTTATCCAGGCTAACTGTACCACTACCGTACGACACGGACCGCCTGCCGCTTGGTCGATCGTACCACCACCGCAACGGGAAATGCCGGGCTTCGCCGTCCTCAACCACGTCAACCTTCTCTTTGTTGCCACACTCATTTCCTCCAGGAACCGCACTTAATAAAACCACAACAAACAAAAACTTTCGACTAATAAAAACTGGAACTCGAGTCTGCCCGCCATTCTCACAGTAGGTACACTGAGGTCAACTGCGGTGTATTGCCGTCGACGTAAACTGTGATATCGTCGCCTGGTCTCTCATGGCTTTCCATATTAAAAATTCCACCAGCAAACTGTTTCTGTGTCATCTCTATTTGAGATATTCGCCGTGTCGGTTGCTAAGTGAAACGCGCGAGAATCTTTTATTCTTCTTAATGCGAGCCGTTTCGGCTCTTGTTCGGGATCCTAGTGTGACAGCCATTATAATTCCGAGTGAATGTGGAAGTATACAAAGACGGCTTTGTACCCGCCATAAATATTTATGAGTAAGTGCCTATTTTCTACACACGTGGGTCGGTGGATACGCACGATACCACCGGCCTAATTGGATGTCTGTAGGCGCGAATTTGTTTCACTCTGAGGGGAATTCCTTATTTGTGGCTGAAAGCAATTTATAATAGCGAAATTTTACTTCCTTACCGAAACGCCCACGCATTTATAACGTCCTCGTTAATTTCTCCTGGTATTGATGAGACAAATTAATTATTTAGCGGTTCACTTACGGTTATATAACGATAAATACATTGAAGATACTAATCCTACTTTCTCTTAACTAGTTTCTTGAGGCCACTATAAGAAAGTAAAACCCCGCTATGTTTGCGCTCGCCCCGTGTCCTGTTGACACACAAATTGCTATGATAAATTATTCTGGAATACTGATTTCTATGACACTCTGATTGTGTATTTTTAGGTAATTTTTCTCGCAAAGAGTTATTTTTGTCAAATTAAAATGCTAGTTTCCAAATTCGTGTTAAGTTTTTCTCAAAAATTCGGAAAAATTTCAGCTAAGTTTTTAAAAGAAGTAAGTTTTCCTAGAGAACAAGTAGATAGGTACACTTTGTACTACCTACATACTATCGGGATGTTCCATAAATAAAATATCTACAGACGGAAACTGAAAATATCTCTTTAAATCAAAATGTATAGGTAATGGCCTGTAGTGACACCACGAATGACCTCAATCCTGTCTATCTAAGTATGTTCGCATGCTCGTATATCTGGAACGCGGGAACGGTAGTGCGACTATGGACGGTATGGCATCTTGCCCCGTCCTGCCCTGACACTTGGCCTCTGACAACTATACACTTGATATTATACCGCGCTTTCCATATATCTTGCTTACCCGGAGTTATGGCTTTGTGTTTCTAATATATCACACAACTTTGATACTTCCTGTTACTTGAAATACTGATCTGAATATAAATAAGCTACGTCCGACTAGCGCACCATGACAAAGTCAACTTTACTTATTGGTTTTGACTTTGATCCATCTTTTATTTTCCAACGATTTAATGTTCTGGTCCAATGATCTAACTTTTGGTATAGATTTTATTCGGCTAAATCCGCAGGTGGTAACTGTTGCGTTTAAATTTAATTCATTTGCAAAGCATTTTCTCTATAAATACGATGATGTTCCAGTATGTTTACACATCTGTGAGAAAGAAAAATAGCTACAACTTAACAGACTAGGATCAAACAAGGGATCACGTTGTCTCTTCGGCTGGGTACATGTTTGGCACACTTTCAGGAGGTCTCGGTTACAGCGGCGACGTCACGTTTCCCATGTTGGGAATAGTTTATTGAAGTCATGATGTGACCTTAACATTGTGTTTTACGATTGTCTCGTCACCGGTCCGCGCACTGACATTTCAATAGAGAAGGTGAGCGCAGGTCGCGGCGTGACGCGCAGCACGACGCCCAGCATAGCCCACCACCACCTACACATCGCTGCATCGTCTACTGTCAACACCACACTTATTTCGCATGATTGCCGTTATTTATAAACACTGTCATGTCCCCACCAACCCGTACCACACGTAAATCACAACTATTGGACGAACAAAGCGAATGTTTCATCATTTCGATAAGTCCTGAAACATGCATACCATTTTCTAAATTGACATCCAACGGCACTGTAACAGAGTGGTATTAATTTTAACTTTATAGTTGGATTTCTCGAATTACCTACAGAAGCTTATCGGCGTCGGTGTTGACTTAAATTTGCATCTAGGTAGTATTTTCTCGTCGCCAGTTCGATAGTGTGTGCTCACGATTTAACGCTGGTATTAATGCATTATTCAGCGGGGTTTTCATTAGACTGTCGCTATCGGCGCGGGCGATCGCGCTCTCGTTAAAATGTACGGATGGCATGACGGGTGCTCGTATTGGACGGGCACGCGAGTCAACCCTATCGCGGCTCAAATTCAAATCACTGAAAAACTTATTTGCAGTTTCGCATTTTCTGTCGCCTCACTTCGTGACACACGTCAATCTATATTTGAATCCACTAGTTGAAGTGGAGGAAGCATTTTGCGGGCTAGAGTGCCGTTGTTTCATTTCAAGAGACTCGATTCTGATTGCAGTCCGTAAATAAATAAGACTTCATAGTACAAAACGTTAATTGCGAGCGCTATTAGGCAAGGTCGAGCCGTCTAGATTAAATCTTACAACTTTTCAGTGTTCTTGTTTGAAAATTTCCAATGATGAAAGAGTTAAGCCAGCGATAAACTGCATGCACAAAATGATTTAATAGATATGTGCGCCTACAACTCGTACTCGTACTTTGTAAATGTTTTGCCTTAGTCGTTTATCCAAACGCGCACATGTGGTTATCGCATCGAAATTCTTTGAACGCATTGAAGAAATGCAATTAGCAAGGCGAAGAGGACTATTAAATGTGTAGCTCGACCAGTTTGAAAGAAACTGGTGCGTAAGGACAGGTTTAACAACCCCACACATGACACAAACTCGCGGATGTGGTATACTTTCGATATTAATGAGAACACATCCCGTATGCGTCGCCCTAAATAAATTGCCACCTTCTGCAGCACACGTGCAACGAGAACAAATTAAATTTATTGGACGTATATATCATTTGTGGCGACATTTTTAATTAAAAGTTTTAAAAATATGAGTTTTCTTGACTGTCTTTTTAGTAACTTCATATAGAGATGAGCATACAGAATATTTACTTGAAAGCAGACTGATTAAACGCTTGTGTGTATATTTTTTATTCATTTCCAACAATGTCTGTGAGTTTTAATTGATGCTGGCATCAGCCATTACTAGGAACCGTCACAGTCGAGCAAGCTCAATAATAACTGCGCTGTTTTAATTACCTTGTCAACGCGTAGTTTGAGCGATGTCAGTAGTCTGGAGCACCTGCAACAATCGGACACACATTCATTAGTATTACGTCAATTGGTATGGGTACATGTTGCATTAAAAATAATTTGAATAGAACATTTTATAAGTAAACGAAAATATTTACTTTGTAGATTGGCAGCATGGCTCTATGTATAAATAAAGTCATTTAGTTATATCTCATTAAGCGACAGTGCGCATATCTTTGTCTAGAGCCTAAACCTATAAATTTTACCCCGGCAGGTACGTATTATGAACATGTATGGACTTCATTTACAGAATGCCCATTCAATTAACTGACGCTGTTACTTTATTGACATAATAGTTTAGATTCGCCATAGGGCGACTGGATTATAGACCTCGAGCACGCATGTCCTTATCTAGATTTCTAGATGGAGTCGGCGTCGGATGGTGTGCAAGTTCACGCCCAAGGCGAAGGTTTTGATGTATTTAACGTACATATTTGCATTTTCCGATCAAAGGCGGTCGTAATCATTTTTGTAGGCCACATCCGGATACATCGTGCATGCTATGTTTAAATGAGAACATTATTTTATTTGCAAATTAATCTAGAAATCTCGAAGAGACAATAGGTCGTTTGTTGGCAAGCAGTGCGAGTATGAAGTGTGAACGTCCGCCGTGTGATGTCGGACGTCGCGACACTCGTAAACAAAGCGCTACACTGACCGGGTTAACCTTGAATGGTAAATGTGTGCGGAGTTTCGCCGGGGAAAAATATGCCATTGATGCAGGCGGCGTGCGTGCGCCAGGTAACGGTCTCCACGAGCCGAATAAGTGGTTTAGCATCGTACGTGGAATGATAATGTTCAGAGCGAGACTTGTCACGCGATTGCACTGCCCTGTCACTGCCGCACGCATTCAGAGACCCACTTTCTAACCTTGTGTCCTTGAACCATAAGTGTGTTTACGTTGTATGCTTTGAATCGCTTATTTCTTCTTATCGCTGTAATGCATCTAAAAGACTTTGTGATTACTTCCGGTGAAACTGGTATGTGATACGTGAACAAATTAAGTCAATTTACAACAGTGAATGGTTAGACAATAAAAGCGATAAGGCAATATTTCGTGTAGCCAATTACAGTAGGGTGAATGTCGATGTCGGTGTCTGAGAGCGAACAATGTGCCGCTAACGAGATACAGCGGGCCGCTGCGCTCCGCACCGGTCCGCACCGGTCCGTCAGGCCGTCGCTTGCCCAACACCTCAATTCGTTCTTTGTTTACGTTGGCATCGTACTCGCCCGCGGAGCCCGATCTCATCCCGAACGCAATAAAGCTCGGAGCAAACTCACGACTCTGCAATGTCTACTCTTTATCGCCTCAGCCGAATGCTGTACGATCTTAAACGTATTTTAATAACTTCCACCCGCCAGTCGCCGTAATGGGATCACCATGCAAATGCCTGTGCCCATGCTGTACCGTTACATACCGATACCGACGGTAACGAACCGCCCCGTGAAATAAAGAAAGGCAATAATCGCAAACGGGAAATCCGATCACGCCGAGGGCGCCCAGCGGCGGCCGGGACAGGTTCCACGGGGAGCATCCAGTATGACGTTACAGCTATGTAAAGTTAAATGCTTGCACTACGCTTAAACATCAGACAAGTATAGCAGAGTAACCCGCGGTTCAACGTCAAAAAACTTGAATGAGTCGAAGAAAGTGCCCTTGCAAGTTCCTGTATTCGATCCTATCTTAGATCGAATCAGGTAAGTTGTTAGTGAACCTGACATACCGAGTGTGGATTTGAAGTTCCCTTTCGTGATATGGCGAAGCGCTTTCCCTGTCGCAACTCTGTGCTCTGACACTTGCACTCTTCCTTTCTACATTACACTCACTACTGGAACGATAATACCATTGCTATTAACTGTTATTGCATTTGAACTAACCTATATGAAGTCGTTATTACAGCCATTGTTGGAAATGAATTTCGATTTTAATTTGCATTACATTTCACATAACCGTAACATGTAGACGCGCGGCGAATAAACAAATAGAGCTACGGTAAAGTTAGTAATAAGTATTTAACATTATAATCAGAAGGTACTTTTTACTTCGTCGCCAGATAATTAAAATCCTTTGAGTGCTACCGAACGATGTCATCTTTTTGAATAAGTTTTCAATTCAAAAGCCGCTTCATCATCTCTCCTTGCAAACTATACTATTACAAAATAAGATTAACAATTTTCTCACGTCCGCATCGAGATCGAGTTAGGCGACGACAACCTCTGCAAAAAGTAAGTTGGAAATCTAATAGAGTTTGTGGCAAGCCGGTTATTTGTGTTATTTTTTAGTTTCGCTGACGCTGAGGAGAAATGCTATGTAACGCTCGCGAACGAAGACGAAGCAACCTGACATTACAGTAATAACGCCGAACCGCCCTTCTGTCATTATTCTGTACACTTTCCTCGGGTAACTAAACATGAAACGCTTCTTATTTTTCAAGTGCATGTTCATTACAATTGCATTATAGTATATGTTCATCTTTTGCTATAGGCAACCAACTTATAAATATAGCACTATGGTTGTGTTAGTTAGGAATCATTTCTTATCAGTCAAGGCACATAATTGCATACAAATGTAATTTTAATTAGCAACCGGATAGACAGCTGATTAAGTGGCACGGATTATGTTGGATTAAGACTTCCTTTGATTAAGATTTGTTATGAACGCGTCGACAGAGGCAGCAGTGCGTGACAGAACTGGTCTAACAGTAGGAGATGAGGCCTCAGCGTGGTCACCGCGTCATGCGAGATACCCTACGATTATTACATCTTTGATTACAACCTAGGCAGCCTCTACCGCCTCATTATACGAGCATAATTGCGCTTAAAATCGGGTTATTCTAAAATGACATATTAACACATCTCCCTACGTTTTCTCTGTAATAGATGGCAATTACGGAATGTTAAAGGCTGATATTTCTTTGATAATAGCAAATCGGAACGGAATGTTGCCATTTTAAAATATTATTTTTATATAAACTTAATTGCGTATTTATTTTATTTTTTATTCCTTATTTATATCTTACTAGCTTTTGCCCGCGGCTCCGCCCGCGTGGATGTGGGTTATCGCGTAAAAAAGTAGCATATGTCCTTCTCCATATCCCAGGCTATATCTCTGCCAAATTTCATGACGATCGGTTCAGGGGTTTAGGCGTGAAAACGTAACATACAGACAGACACACAGATAGACAGACAGAGTTACTTTCACATTTATAATATTAGTATGGATTGTATGCCGCACCGGTCGACGTCATCACGTCAACGCCAGCCGTCGCTGAAAACCAGCGCTGGGGCTCTGCCTCGCATAGGTTCGCAGCATTATGCTGAGCGATGGTTGTTTTGCGTGGATGTGACGCATATTTACCCCCAACTTTTTCTTTTTTATGTTTGTGTTCTTTCTTTGCGTCATGTTTACCGCAAATAAACGTATTTTCTTCTTTTTTCATTTTTTTTTTTCATTCCAAATTTAATCAAAGCTTATTTGAATTGAATAATGACATGAAAAAAGGTCCCGGCTATCGGATCACAATCACGTACACGTCAAACAGTTCAGAAAGAACATCATACGCATGCAGCACTTACACCGATAAATAAAATTTACTTTACAAACAGGTACGGGGCAAGTTATTGAACACCATTAGTATTCCTTGTTAGTGTCATGTTATAAATATGATGTCATAAAAGAAAATGATCACTTAATTGGCGCGGAAGAAGAATTTCATTTGGTGTTTATGGTTATATTGAACAGCCATAGAAAAACTTTGAGTTACCGTAATATAATTATGTAAATATGATATTGAAAAAAGGAAACTCCACGTTGAGAGTCGACAGCAGTAATAACTTGATATCTCTATACTGGCGGATGGCGAAACTGTATGCCGCCTTAAAAATGCATCATATTTATGTTCAATATTGTAGAAATTATGAATTTTACTTAAGGATGTCATCAAAACTGCTGGCGGGGACGATAAAAATAGAAAGAGACTATCGTTTATGTGAAATGCATGTTTAAAATTTTTAATAATTTAATATTAGTGACGATAACGGTTGGTGCATCCTTCTTTGGCATTTTTGCTTCGGGCACTTATTAATTCCGCGCTACGTCTGTGAGGTGTTACGTAATTGCAAGAATGCGGTGGCATGTGCGTCGGCGACGTGTTGGACGACGGACGGGCCGGTTCGCATGTGAACCGTATTTATTGTAATTACGTCTCTCGGACGCTGACTCCTATCGATCGATGCGACGGGAAAACGTCCGTATGAAACGATAACATTGACTTGATCTATGCGGCATTCGCTGCATTCAAGTAATTATATCAAAGCTCTTTAAATTGTATTCGATTAACTTTTATTTCGTTTTGAATGATTTTGATGATTTTGAGTTATACTTACTTAACACTATTACACGGAAGTGATTTAGAAAATTTAATTTAATAACTGAAATGAAATGAAATCGTTTATTCTGTAAATAGGATATCGGAATCACTTTTACACGTCATATTGTTATTATTATTTTTTTTTTTTTAATAAGCTAGATGGAGTCGACATTTTCAATCTGACTACCCCTGAGAAGAAATGACGAAACAAACTCAGGGGAACTATGGCCTGTACCTAGAGCAGGAGTGTCAAATCGTGATGTAGTTTTACAGATGGATTTACCCAACAAAGCAGTTGAGCAATCTACATATTTATCAGCCTGCATTAATTGGAGTGGCATTGGTAATAGTTTCCCGATTAATGCACGCGATCGTCTCTAGGTGGGTCCGTTTGCGTTATTTCGCGGTATCGCGCGCGCAATCGTAACCTCTTCCCACATAATTGGCGTGTGGGCGCGGCGGTGGTGGCGCGTTATCCCGATCGCCGCCCACCAGCGACGAGGCGACGCCCGATTAGATAGCTCGGCCCCCGACACCCCGACCCGGGCAACACCTCCCGGCTGCCGGCACCGAGGTACCAACGCACCCCGCTCACTGGGATCATCTCCTGACGCGATCGCGAAACTCATAAAGCAGTCTCGTTACTTACACACTTTACACCGCACGCGCAAGCCAAATGTCAATAAACGGCAAATTTATTGTATTCGGTAGTTTGCACTCGATTCATTCCGTATAAAATAATAAACCAATCTGCTGGCGAAACGTACAGCCTTCTATTTTTAACTTAAACCATTATCCTTAATAAGCTGGTATATCTCACGAACATTATGGGACAATAAGCCTCGCAGCGTACCCCTATTAGCGATAAGAAGTGGCACCGGCTCGCCCGTTACGCAAGACGAGATGCTCAGCAGACGGTTTATTAATTGCGTATTGTCGAAGCTCTGGCCGACGATCACCTCTAGTAAATCTTCCAAGTGATCGCACGACGTTCTTATTTCCTGTCGCTACGTGACCGCTACAGCCATGCAAGATTCTCTTGTATGGGCTAATACAATTTAATATATGTACAGCGTAAATTAATCGGAAGCATCGATGATAGGCGCGCACGTTTATGCCGCCAGGATAAACACAGATAAACGCGAAGACCGTTAAGTTGATTTAGCACGTCGGTTCCGCCCCTCTTAGGTCTTACAAACAATTATTACAAGCAAATTGTGTGTCGAAAACGTTTTTATTACTCATCACATACGTTGGATTTAAACAAATAAAAAATAAATGGAAAATCTTTAAGCGCCGTAATCCTGCTGTCAAAAATTGCAGTGGATGACATCCTGGGCGGTACCAGAATTCCACAAGGAATGATAATGATTTACGTCCAGTTCTTGAATTGCGCACGCGGTTCTTTCTAAGAAGGTCCCTATAATTTAAACCCGGCTCGCTACTCAAACCACTCTAGACAAATTATGATTATACCTAATTCACTTTCTAGTTAGCGTAACAAATAGAACAGGATTTTTAAAGGATATTAGGTTTGAAGAGCTAGTTTTTGTTCACTCCTAGTGGTTTATGCGCTATACCTATATGATTTTCATTAACGTTTTAACTATCAGCTCAATGAATGCATCATGGTCGCTAGGGCTAATAAATCTCAGGGCAACATCGCACGCACGTATCAAGCACAATATGACTGACGTTAATTGACGAAATGCGAAGTGGTAGTGTTTGCGACGGCTGATTTATACGCGCGCAAATCGCTACTCAATTTGCATTGGATCTATGTAAAGCGCCCACTCGAGCACTCGTTACCGCGATCATCGCCGTCTTCGACATACTGGCCACAGCCAATCGTCACGACTGAAACGAGGAATGTGTTATCTCTTATTTTTTTAATGCACACACTTCACCGTGCACTAAAGATTTATCGACTGCAAACATTTACATCTTCCTAGTTTGTCAAATCAACACTCCGTTCTGAGATGTTTTATCAAAGATATCCAGGCACCTGACCTACTTTGCGACCAATCTTAACATGCAATAATAAATGACTCAGATAGAGCCAAAACGTATAGAAATTACTACATTTGTCATGACCACATTGGTTAAACGTAAACACAATTCTGCAAGTTGTAATTTAATGCTGTGATAGGAACCACTGTTCGGTGGCGGTTAACATGTTTCTGCATAGCCTAGTACGGATGTAGGAAAATACGACTGTAGATAAAATCGTGTACATTGTGTACGCATGCACATTTACAGTTAGTACCTCAAAACGCAAATAAAATTAACGAAAGACAGCAGTAAACGACCGCACAGACACATATCCATTGCGGTGTAAAATAGCGGCGCGCGCAGCAAATGACATTCCACATTCATACCACGCCAAATAAGTGCGGAACGTGGCGCAGATTTGGGTCACACACTGATTCTCGGTAATAGAAGTGTGGAGTGTAAAGCTGTGGAGTTTCACCACAAGTAATCTGACAGTCGTATAAGAGTTCCTTGCTAATTTACGGACCGTGCGTTTCGGCCTGCGGTCACGCGCTTGCCGACCGCAGCCGAATTCCGCTACTGGGACGTGCCACTCCGATGAAGACGAATCCTATCGAACAACAGCATATAGTAACCAATATCTTGTAAGCAGTTATAGTCTATAATTGTCAACTTTTCTGATGTACCTGGAAACAATTTCTTTGTTATTTATCTTTGAGATTGCATTAAGATTTTACCAGACATTAACTATTAAGATTTCGCTGATTAGTTCGAACTACATAGGTATTTTTACGTTTTATCATCGTATTTACACAGCGTGTACACAATGCAGCACTCAGCTAAACGATCTGTTGCGCATTCCGAGTTCTAATGAATGTGAGAATTGACTCTAATAGGGATATGATGGTATTATGGCTGATTAGATGCAAATTAAAACAATAGTAAACGATTCTAGATTTTTTCGTTCAATGCTGATTACGAGTGAAATCGGTTAGATAAGATAAACAGCAATGTTTTAATGTCATGTAAAAAGTAAATTGAATGGTTATTGAATTATGTTTTACGATGTAACGATTTATTTACTGTATTCTATTATTTTCTACGCGTGTCATTACTACTCATTTGTACCTACTACAGATCCCACAACCCCTTCATTGCAAGCACCATTAATTTCGCCGGCATGCAATTTTGCTGTTATTAGCAACACATTGTAATTACAAGTTTGTGTAGTTAATACATCTCAATTATAATTAGATCACATTTTTTAATGGCACGTTCCGCTCCTTGGTCATACAAATTAATAACGTCTGCATGTTCTATGAAGATTCGTGTATGACATAATGAATTAGACGTTGAGGGGTAATTAACTACTGCATTCAAATTTTTACTTCGATCAATCTATAATTATAAACACGTGCGGTTTGAAAGGTCAAAATTGTTTGTTAAATAATTATTAAGAGACACGGAATCGGCGTAAATACCAAAATAGTTTAATAACGCACTGCAAAAAGATAAAACTAATTTGGCGCCATTGGTATTTCTTACAACAAAACGTATCGTATTGTAACTGTAGTGTTAGGCCTGGATAACGCTGAGAAGAAGAAACAAAACATTAGCTGCGAGTAGTCAATCAAGAGACACGCGAATGTCGCTTAGCATTGCATCTAGTTTCACTTACGGTGCACGCAGTTTTTCGTCGGGAACGCGATCGCGACCGCGATCAATAGCTCACATTGTGCTCGTCGACGCCCGCGCCGCTTGCATAATGTGTCAGTCGTGGGAGCGACTACAGAGGCGCCCCGTTATGCGACGCACGCCACTGGTACCGTTCCATTAGTGATTTTATTAGACGATTCGCGTGTATCGCCCGTAATCAATTTGAGCACATTGCAGGCGTTGTAAGTCGCCCTACTTGCAACGTATTATAGAGCATAAAGCGCTTTACAGCCACGTTCTCCATTTAAGCTCACACGGTGTTTCATTCCGGGCTAATGTAAAGCTTGCTGTGTATAATTTTGTTTTGTCCGCTTTATCTGGGACGCAACAGTATATCACGAATTTGCAGATAAATCGATGCATTGCTATGAGAAATGATTGTATCTGTTTCGATTTCAGGTTTTGGTGCTGACGTATTAATGTTCTTAATGTCTGGTATTATCCTTGCCAATTTCATCTGAGGCGATCTTATTGGATACAACTGAAAAGCTGTAACTTATTTTAGATCTTGATTTTAGTATCCAGTCAGTTGGATCAATTCTGATCACTCGCGCATTCTTTGAGAAATTTACCCTGAAACTACCGATTGTCAATAAGGTAGACTAGTCTCTATGCTTTATTTTAGAAATCAAATATTATTTTTTGGTTTTTACTTGGGACTTCTCATTAAAATTGACCGCGAACGTACAACGGTACTGACAACTTTTCAGTGTGATTTATTTGGTTACTTTTCATCTATTCAGCGGCTGAAAGCAATGCCCTCATTTTTTATTGCAAACAAAGTAGACTAAAGCCATAATGTTTCATTTTATAGTACGAACACGGAAACTGGTTTGCGGATTTGGATAATTTATGATAGTATCAATATTTGGGTACGGCGCGGTATCTGTGTCGACGATGAGTCAGCGGTGACCGCTCACACCCACGCCTATTGTTAGTCGCAAGCGCAGGTTCCCTCATTTGCATACCCATCTCACCATAAACAAACATAAGTGACATTATTTTTTCTCCTGACAGATTTTTACGATTTTGCCAAAATATTAGTTTCACTTCACAGTTATGCATTGAATTATTTGTTTTTTTAAATTATATTACCACATTTATGAACGAGAAATTCTACATTCTATCGTGACATCATTGAGTTCAGTTATTTTTTAATTCCCTCACTTTTATCATCTAAAACTTGTATTTTTATTAGATACTAGCTTTTGTCCGCGGCTCCGCCCGCGTGGATGTCGGTTAACGCGTGTTAAAGTAGCCTATGTCCTCCATTTCCCAGGATATATCTCTGTCGTGAAAACGTAATAGACAGACAGAGTTACTTTCACGTTTATAGTATTAGTATGGATTTTAACAAGAAATAGAAGGCATATTCCAAATAATTTAGAGCAAAAAGACTCCACACCTCAAATCGAATAGAAAATTGGAGTCAATTACAGCGTCAATAATAGCAGATAAGAATAAATTAAGTTACGGGACACCTGTTAAAGCGGCCGTCAAAAGTGCACGCACCCGCACCGCGCCCGCGGGTCGTTCACCCCAACACGACGTAATTAAAATCCTTCAAGGAAAGCACGCCTGATGGAATCCATCTTGACCCCGCGCACGACCGACTAGTACCGCCCTTTAAGCGTTACTTTATAAATAGGAGCAACCCAGCTTCGTGTCCCTTCCACTGCTATGCGATACAGCAGCTACTAAAAAAATAACCTTAATTATTCCGCGGTTTTAAAGCCTTAACTTTCGTTTTATTGAAGTCTTGTGTGTATGTATTTAAGAATCTGACAGCTTTAGAACGCTCGCGGGTTGTGTATGAATAGTAATTTACGGAGATAAAAAATATGTAGTTAAAAGGTTTTTATAATTTTAATTTACTTGGAAGAGGTAACTACAATTCTACGAAGCTTGTAACAATTTTTGTTAGTCATGGTGGTCCGTATAATTGATTTATTACCAATTCAATTTGGCCTAAAGGTACATCTGAAATTTGATCACCAAATTAATACTCGTAGCTGCGGTAGGTCTAACGATTCAATTACGAATCTTATGTTCAATAAAACACTTGATTTTTACCATTTCAATTACTATCAGAATTAATTCAAACTGAAAAACCTATCAAATAAAAAATAAACAATTTCTCATTTATTGCCCATCAATCCGAACATCACGAACATCATCATCAAGTTCACGTGAATCAAATTGGTACTTGTATTGAAATTGAATTGCATTAATTTAATTACATTCTGTTAATTCAATTAAAAATTTTACGAAAAAATATAAATTCACATTCCCCATAGCGTGCTCTCTACTCGTTCTTCAACTCTGTTTCCCCAGCAGTTATCGAAAAGATCGCACTGTCGTCTCATATCTCCTTCCCCCTATAAACTTCAGTATGATATCAAAATAATCAGGAAATCGGCACGCGGTATCGCCTTGTGCCCAATAATCGATGTTGATGGCGTGTCGCCGGGTATGCGCGCGCGCAGTCACGAACTGCTCGATGGATCTCTGTTCTCACGTGACCCTCTTAATTATAATCTCAGGGCCCACAATCGGGTCAATTGGATAGGTTGATTTGTGCATCGAATTTTGGTGGTTTTTTTTGTAAAGTTTCGAGCCTGGGAAATATTGAAAATTCAATCGTTTTATTATTACCCCTGTTAATCTTGTTTCTATGGGAACTATAATAGCTACCAATGAAAACCGGAGTAGTTAGCAACTAAATTATTTCAAAACTGTTATTTCCCCTGAGATCATAATCATTTGAAAGGAAAATCAACAGCCCCGGAAAAGCTTAAGACGGAAAAGCTCCACGGAAATAGCTTTTTTTTTATATTTTTTATTATAAATTACTTGTCTGTATAATCAATCCATACTATACTATATTATTAATATTATAAATGTGAAAGTAACTCTGTCTGTCTATCTGTCTGTCTGTCTGTATGTTACGTTTTCACACCTAAACCGCTGAACCGATCGTCATGAAATTTGGCAGAGATATAGAATGGGATATGGAGAAGGACATAGGCTACTTTTTTACGCGATAACCGATATCCACGCGGGCGGAGCCGCGGGCAAAAGCTAGTCTAATATAATTTCGTTTAATTAACAGACTCACCGCGGTTTCTCTTCAAAAGGTTTCATCTCAATTTAACGATGAACTTAGTGTTAATTTTGTATAATATTTTGATAGTAATTAAAAGGAAATAACTTTTAGTTAAATATATTTTCTGATGCATCTTATAAACATCGTACGAGTACTATACTGCCGCACTAACGAAAAATGCAATAACTCGATTTGGCCGCTTCCGAGAATTGTATTTTTGATTATTGAATTTGTTATGAAGTTTTAGTTATTGCATTCTTGCTTACTGAAAAACCGAGTTCCTGAATGATCAATAAAAAGTTGCTTAGAGAGAGTTAATAGATTTCGATTCGCTGACTCCAAATATATGACTCAACGAATGTATAACTCAAAATCGTCCAAAATCGAGATATTGCATTCTTCGTTAGCACGGCAGTATAACAACCAAGAAAGTCCTCACGAAACCAAATGTTCCAGAATATAGTGTCGACAAAAAGTCGTAGGCATCACAATTATAATCATTAATTATTTTTTATTTTTTTATTCTAGGTACATAGTCTTCACCTATAAATATTAATTAATGTATACAAACTATTGTTAACATTTTAAAAGAGTAAGTATGGAGTTTCTTGCCCATTCTTCTCCATACATAACTACATTTTGGAAGGCGCAACTAGAATCAATTAACTATTCATGTAATTTTTGACGTTCAAAAGTGCATCTTCGTGCCTATTTGAAATAAATTATTTGACTTTGACTTTGACTTTGAATAACTTTCAAAATTTATATTTATTGAAATTTTCTTTAGCATATCGCAGTCTAATTTCCTTAACGTCACTAAACAAAATATACACATTTTCAGTGCAAGCGTTTAAAGTTTTGATTATTTTGGAAAGGGTATAAATAAAAGTAGAGTAATTATGTCGGTCATATCTTTTGTTATTCTAGTGTATTAAAGCCAGTGTTTTTTGAAAAAATAGGGAATAGTTCATAGTATAGATAGCGAGAGGCGTTACTTAGCTCAAAATTGATAATTTTTGTTTAATGACGTTAAGGAAATTAATGTGCGATATGTAAACTATTAAATAAATAAAAAATCATAATTCTGAAGTTCCCATAAGCAGAAGTTTTTACATATTTTGACAAAGCCCTACACTATTTTATGAGAAAATAAATCTTTCGGATAACCGTAATTTATTACTCTTCTCATTTATGCGAACGCCCATAAACTATGTGAGAACATAGAAGTTCATGAGTTTGCTGGGACAGTTTAGAAATTAAAGCTCGTAAGTTGTTCCTAAGCTCAAAGAAATCCGCCAAACTTTAGTATCGTGGGCAGCTGTACGTTAGGTCGTAAGTTGTAGGTTCGTGATCCAATTCCACACAGTTGGTACCGGGGTACCAACATGACCTGAACCCCGGTCGTGCTCTCCAGATCGTTTGTTATACTTTTGCGGTTCGCCAACGCTACCAGTTGTTCCGTGTACAATTGCGGACCTAGATACCGTAGGTAGCTAGGACCTTAATAATGTTCAAGTTCGTGGGAAAAATCATGCTTTATTTTAGCTGCTTTTATGTAGAACATTTTGCAAAGATTTATTTATGTATGTTGGCATAAAAACTTCCTTGTATAATACGTATGAGATTACTACAATTATGTGGCGCGTATATCCAATTATCCACTTCCAATCGGCTGGTTTTCATTATTAACTCGTTATTTTATTATTCATATTTTATATCTTCGTGTTCAGCTAACAATATCGTTTGTTAGCTTGTATCAATTATTCAGTCACCATTAAATACATTACGCACATAACATTAACTCAATGTAAGTGCCCTCTGTTCGCTAAATTGAAAGCCTATTACAGTGCCTTCGAAACCCTATTTAAATATATTTGAAAACAAAATGAATACGTGGTTTAATACAGTTAATGGTCGCACACAATACACGTTTAGACTCAAGAAATAATTGTATACAATAAACAGGCTATTTTAATATGCAAACACCTTTGTAATAACATTTAAATTGATATTTTCTATGATTTATTTTAGCTTTGTAATTAATTTTAAAATTCTACCCATAAAGAATAAAACTAAAAAGAAAACAGCGGCATTTAAATTGAGATACCGTATACCGATAGTTAACAATATCATTTATCATTATCGCAAAAAAAAAAGTCTGCACCTCTTCCGTGTCTCGCGTTGATGTCTTTTACTAGCGCTGATCGCGGAGCTTTGATTTTTTTTCCGACTCATTTCGCTGCATATCATTTCGTCATAATCGTAGAACAGTGACGGATCTGAAATTTATGTTGAACTCTGCCGCGCGTGCAATAACAGCAATAAGTATAATTTTTGTCCAAATAGAGTCAAACATAGATTCGGAATCAGCGCAATGAGCTGATTCCGAATCAATGCTCGACTAAATTTGGACAAAAATTATACTTACATAAACTTACTGCTGTTATTGCACGCGCGGCAGAGTTCAACATACATTTCAGATCCGTCACTGTTCTACGATTATGACGATTTGCTCTTATTTTCCAAAGAATTTTTCTTGTTTGCTATTACAATAGTGTCAGAATGGTCTCTTCATTGTGAGTTTTTGACAGATTTGCCATACAAAAACTCTCAAATACTCACAATGGCGAGACCATTCTGACACTATTGTAATAGCAGACTTGAGGCCCAGCTTATGTGACTTTCATTATGACAATACAAAAAATTTCTTAACTAGCGTTAATTCTGAAAAACCTTTTAAGCGCCATTTTGTTCGTAAATTACATTTGTTTTTTACATGGCATCATTCTTTATTTAAAGACTCATTAAACGTAATTTATAAAAGTTTATGGCTGGAACTTAAAAACGATGGAATAAATGATAAATCTTCTCGTGAAGGGAGCCAAACGAAGCGACTCTAAATATAGCGCAGTGCCATTATTGCTATATGCGCATCGGAGCTTATCGCTCTATACACGATTGAAGACAAGCTCGCGCGCATGAGCGCAAAAACCTTCCTATACATACCCTAACGGTACGCAATACACACTACTCATTTTCTACGTTATCATCGATTTATTTTTCCTGAGTTTACGTTTTTAGTTCATCTTTTATTTAGCTTCCTACCTATTTTCAGGTAAGCTTTCGCAATGTTAGTTGTGAACAAAAAGTTGAGTTGAAAACATTTATGATGTTACCTATGTATTTTATGCTTATTTTTTTACTATAGTGAAACACTTATAAATAGACATAATTATAAACATTAGCTACTGTCATACTTTTGTCAATTATATCAGTAATATATTTTGAAAACTGTGTTCATAAAATATTTTTAATTACAAGCTGTTGCAGTTGTATCGGTGGGTCCAGCGAACAACCACCATAAAATATTTAATAAACCAGTTTATTGAACAGGATCACATTGATTGCACTCAGTTGTCCAGGACTGCGAGCTTGGAAAAATATTTTCAACTACATTTTTTAAATATTTTAAAACATACTAGTGAAGAATAATAATTATAGTTAATTATAATTAGGAACGTACCTTGTAAGGGCCACGGGAAGGGTATTTGATGGGTAAGCGTCACGTGAAGTTATAGTTCAAACAAAATTCAACACGCAGTTCATGAACTTTTCACTGTTCGTATATCACAGGCGGTCGCACAGTCCTCGGGGTGAGCGCGCACGTTAGTCGCGAGTAGTGTCGCGGCCACTCTCGACGAGACACTGAACTTGCCAGAGTGCGCCCCAACGGTTATAACATAACACGTCTGACGTAACCTTAACCTTGCAAGAAGAAGAGGAACGAGCCGCCGAAGGACGGAGAGAGAGAGCGATAGTTTCGAGAGAAAGGGAGAGATGGCGGTCGCCGGACGCGCGGACGCAGCGAACGCGTCGCGCGCCGCCGCTCGCCCGCCGTCAGACCCCATCCTGCTTCCCATACACTGCGCTGATAATGTTTATCTTTCACACTACTGTTTGATTATACGAACAAATTTAATTGATTTAACAAATTGGGAAATGTACGACATTTCACTAAACTATCTTAAAAGCCTTGTGTTTGAGGTGTGTGGAAAGCGGTGATTGGCCCAAAAGTAAACAGACACACCTCCAAAATTTGATTCGAAACGTGTTGCTTGATGCTTGTGAATCATAATTACTTAAAATGATGGGAACTTACTGTGATAAAGACATCCTATCATTTCATAATTGTCGCTTATTATCAAGATCCACTTTGCAATTTACATACACAAAACAAGTCGTGCGTCCATTAGCAACCGCACGGTTTGTGGATCACCCATGATACTAACAGTTCTGGTTATAATTGGAGCAACTGGACTTCATTCCTAGCAAGTTTTAGTAAAACCACATTCGAGTATAAGAATTTGGTTGCCTTCTATCCACGTTATGATAAAGATGAAAACTACGCAGAATAAGGAAAAGACTCGGAAGAGAAAAAGAAAGAAACTAGTATAACCCTTGAAGACAACCCAGCAAACAAAATGCTCGATTATCAGACACAACTTTCCAGAGATAACAATAAAACAATCCGTTAATATGCAACCAAGACAGTATACCACGAATCTATTATTCATACTTGTCAATAACCAGCCAAGGATCACTCGGTCACATCTATCTATAAGCAAAGGTCCCCGAATCGTAACGGTAATCAGAATCACATTTCTATACTTAGTTAAGTGCATATTTATATACCACTTGTGTCTTTGAAGTTGTCACTGAAAGACAGGATTACTGCGCCACTTAATAATAGTTATGGAGCTGACCCAAGGTTAGGAGACTAGTTTTGCATTTCCACGAATGAGTCTCATGTGAAAAGTTATAAAGACAAAGCGTAGCGTGTCTAATTATAAGGGACGTGCGAGTAAGCACACGCAGTGGCCTTAGGCCGGATGAAGGCTAGGTTTAAGCAGAAAATAAAGATACTTGGAAATATAACAGTCGCCTGTAATCTCTCCTTACAATGTAGACCAATAACGATGCGACGAAATGAGCCTATAGTTATTAAGCATAATGTCAACCCCGGAGCTAAAATGAAAAACTGCGAAGGGTTGCCATCAAATCTTTTCATGCCGTAGATTAAAAAGCATGTGAATTATGATGTCGATGAGAAAACCGTTACTTAAAAAAGTAAAATCCCAATAACACTTTCAACAACCTGAAAATCAAATTAAGAACCACCCAACCAATGCAATAACCACAAAAGCAATGAAAACCTCGAACATGCGTAAATAGTGGCACTAAACCCATTTCTTATAGACCGCACATGATTCCATTTCCGTCAGTTGATTATACGAGTGCTATAGGCAACATAGTTGGTTAAAAGAAAGTCGATACTCTTCTATCCTAATGGATTAACCATTAGGATTGTAGAGTATCAACTTTCATTTAATCCTAAAGCTCCGGCTAGGCGGTTGGTGTCTGAAAAGATTTTCGCATTTCCAATCTAGTTATATAATAGCAATTAGTGGATGATGTGCGCAATATATTTAATTTCAATCATCATAATATTGTAATAATCGTCTCGGTATACTGATTGGTTTTATAATTATTATTAAAGAAAAGAGGAAGACCCCGAGATCAGTTCTATAAATCCCATGGGAACTGAAGAACCACACGCCATGTAACTCTCGATCAAGATAATCTAAATTTTTATGAGAAAGGAATCATTAAAAAATCGTTGCTTGATAAAAGCTCCATTCTCAGTATATTTATTCTAAATTACATGACTCATATTTTATTACTGCACGCTCTATAATACCGACAGGTGAACAAACTAAGTGATATTGTCATATTCCACAGTACTTTACCTCCGCAGCTTTATGACTTACAATGTGCTTGAATATATAATATAAAGAGTTCAATTGTTACTCAAATTGCTCAATCTTTTATTCTCGTCTTCACATTCGTGAATGAAAATGTAAAAGCATTTCGCTTTCAAATGGAACAATTGCGACGTTTTGCCTAATGACATGTGCCAAAGAAAAGATTATGTCGACGACCTCCGCTTTCTAAGACGACTGAACT
Source organism: Dryobota labecula (assembly GCA_947523025.1). NCBI lineage: Eukaryota > Metazoa > Arthropoda > Insecta > Lepidoptera > Noctuidae > Dryobota > Dryobota labecula. The sequence goes on along the minus strand of OX383293.1, from coordinate 14,604,600 downwards.
TGAATTTTTTTTATTTACTTTTCTTTTGACTTTTCAGTTTCATTGATTTCTTTTTAAAATAATGACTTTCACATGACTTGCTTTAGAGAAATTGGATCCATTAAATTTAAAATAGCTCTAAGTGTGGGTTGTTTACACAAAACAACAACGGATTCTGCATATATGGGGATCTGTTTTATTCTATTTATAAATATAAATGTAGAAGAGAAATATGATTGACTGACATAACAACGCCCAGGCTCAAGTCAAATAATGATCCTAGAAACACGTTTGAAATAAACGTTCCTTTTATGACGTACCTAACTAAGACAACTGCGGCTAAAGCGCAAATCTCAGAGCTAGCGAAGGTGGTACAAACGTTGACGTTAGAGAATATTTTATTATCTTTAGTGTGTTAAATTATAATATGGTTAATATTTTTATATTCTCCGATTAATGTATTATCATCAGAATAAAATCTATCGCGTTTTGTGATGAGCTTATGTTTATAGTCTCTGTTAGTACCTTACCAACTTTCTGTGAACTGCGCCTAAAGCTAGGTTATAGGTGAAAAGAGGAATATCCATCCACACTCAACGCCATTAAGGTCGCGAAGGTATTCTATGAATGCCGCGAAATAGTTGACATTAGTTAAATAAAACGGTTTTCAAATAATGTCATGGAACAAAAGTATGTCGGCATGGTAGTTATGGTAGCAAGTTAACTCCCACACACATGATTATACCAATAAATCACTGCGAGCCTACTTTTGTCAAAACCTCGCTTTGAAACACTATATTTAGATAAATGTTTAAGATAACTTAGAGATGAGTAATCTAGATACTTACAAAGCTATTTAGTGTTCCATAATGTGATAAAGTCAAGTTCATGTCACAAACCATTTGTTTTTGACGTCATCTACAACTCGTAATATTTAGCGATCTAGGGTCATTGCAGTTTATCTATCAATTGATGTGTGTCCACATGATCATTCTTTTACCGTAATCGTGGGCTCATAATCTTCATTAGTGCGGTCGATTCATCATGGTTTCACATCAGTTCTTCCAAGTTTCCTCTTTGTCAATTATTACAACATAAAAGAATGTTCCCAAGACTTTCCGTAGTTTGTTATGCTTCACATCATATTTCCCGTCTGAGTGCCTATTACGCTCCGGGATATGATGCCTCTCACTCATTTATTGGCCGATGATACGTATCTTATTGTTTATTACGATATGCAATTTTACATGTTAGATAACTACAAATAATTAAGAACAGCTATGAATATACATGCGTTGTGTTATAAATCTCTGAGTTAATGATACCGGAAGTCCGTAAGCTATATATTTTAATTGTTTAGTCAATAAAAACTGGGGCCTAGCCCAGTAGTGAACTGAAATGCAAGGTGTACAACTTTGGAAGAAAACTTCGCAAAAACATTTCGATTACGATTTCTATGATAGATTTTTCACATTCGTTGTATTTTTTTTTTCTTATAGAAATTGTTCGAAACTTAATTAATGTTACTTATTGCCTATTAACAATAAAATAACAGCCCCTAAACCTATTAATCGCTTCATCGTTTTATGTTTAAAAATATATGATCTCATCACTCGTTTAATCTATCAGCTCGTAAAAGAAACGGTAAAATTTACGCCATCCTTCTATCCTTTCATATAGAAAAATAATTATCGTTTACGTATTATTATTAACACGTAAGTTAATTAGTGGATCGTTTTTATCGCGCGTTTCCTTGTAGTCGCAATCAGTTGCTGGTGCCAGCTGCTATATACTAAGTTCACTATTTCATGTTAGACACGCCTGTAGAACCGATGCCGTGCTAATGTTTTACTCTCCGCTTTTATTCCCTTAATATTTCTCTTGGCAGCGTTGAAAGCGTTTAAACCTGCAGCTCTAATAAAGTGCTATATGCCTTTCGAGACAGAATTGATTAACATAGGTTCTATTTTACAGTGGATAGGTAAGCTTTTATTGTTCAATATTTCAATGCAATTTATATAATTACTAGCTTTTGCCCGCGGCTCCGCCCGCGTAGAAGTAGCCTATGTCCGTCTCCATATTCCAGGCTATATCTCTGCCAAATTTGATGACAATCCGTTCAGCGGTTTAGGCGTGAAAACGTAACATACAGACAGACAGACAGACTGAGTTACTTTCACATTTATAATATTAGTATGGATTTATTTACTATCATTTTTTCAGGAAAAGTTTTACTAAATAATGCTGGAAAATGAAATAGCCTTTTTATTTAGTGAGATAAGATATGATACCACCCATCAGCAACAGAGCACGGTGTCGTAAAAGTATGACAACTCAACTGTATAAACGAATTTTCCTCTTTGTTTCTTTCTCTAACTCTTCTATTTTCCATCCATTTCCTTGTTAACGATGTATTATTGCGATCATTGACAATTCGATGGACGTTTCATCATCATTATACTGTAAATTGTATTAAAACGTCCTTCAAACCGTCAGAAAAGCGCCTTTATCCTCTCGTCTCTGATAAATTAGTTATGTGTGTTATCTATATGTCATTATTGTGTCGTATTGTGCTCGATTGTAAAAGAAACATTAAATGTATCGAATATATTCAATTTGTTGACATTCTTACATTAAGTATTATTTATTTAAATGAACTGTCGATTTTAAAATATTGTTACCACTTATAAATATTACTCATCCAATGACATTTTGCGTTAAAAAATAATTTAACATAATATAAAGATAGTGTTTAACATTGCGGAAATGACACATTTTACAGCTATTCGCCAATTTTTATTTAAGTCTGACATACATTTAAAACGTGTCTTATAATGTGAAAAATACTATTATTAAGAAGTTATTTACTTTGCCAAAATTCCGATGCTTTTGTGATCATTCTTAAACGAAGAAATATAACTTGACCAATAAGTTGGTACCACTTACATAGATACAAATAATCCTACACTTAATGCATGCACTTACCTTTTATGTATATTAGCATTAAATAATTTAAAACTTAAATATTTTTATGAACACAATAAAACCAGCTACTTTTCTATTAGTTTGCAACATTGGCGTCGTAGATGCTAAAGGAAGCAAATAGGACACGTTTTTAATATGCATATAATATAAATTGCACTGCACACCAACCGGTTGGATTAACTGATTACAATGTAGACGTTAATGCTTTATAATCATAACTAACAACCTAGCAGTTTTGTGGAGTAAAATTAAGTGTCCCTATTGAGTTGAACGGTGTACCGGGCTGTTACGCGAATTGTTACATCCTTGCAGAATCTTAGCATTATTATGTACTAGCTCAACAATGTTGCTACATATTTGTTCCCATTGTACGGTGGCTCTTTTGCATAACAGCCTCCAAGAATCATGAAAATGAGAAATTCCTTATGAATTATGCTGTTACAACGCGTTTCGATATTGTACCATATCAATTTTCAATAAACATGGCCCTTCATCTAAAATTTTATAGAATGCGTTCTTGTTCATACTTTATCTATTAATGGGACTAGCTTGATAGGTTTAATATCAGGTGGACATCGTTAGCGCAAAACAAGACTATTTGGAAATCCTTCGCCCAGCAAGTGTCTCTATGTTATAGAATACAATAGAATGATACAGTTTATGACAGGTTCTTAACCTGTTTCCTTGGAGCTTTATTAAGTGTCGTTAGCTCTGAATTACATCTTGGTAAAAAGAGATATAGGTACATAGAGCCTTTCGTTGGTAAAGTTCATTTATTAGAGCTTATCGTAATGTTGAACAATTCCAACTTCAATTTGGCAATGACCTCTTGAGGTGTTCATTTCTTGTTGGTTCGGTATTTCCTAAAACATATTTTGCATCAGACTCTTTATAAACCAGTATTGACAACATTTTCAAAATTCGCACTTCCAACGTTTGAGCAGGAACATATTCCCATAAGTCTGCGACAATCTCACCGGTTCATCGGGTGTAAAGTCCTGCTTTACATTTTGTGTTTGTTCAAAATGTTCACAATCGTTCCAAGACCTGACAGTTAGAAATCTTTACCCAGAAACTCATATTATTTATGAAACTCAATGCGAGCGACTCGTATCCTTCTTAACTTTTTCTTGTCCTCATTTTCTTTTTAATTTATGCATACCTTTTCCTTGATGGAGTGTCTTTTCACACGCTCCGAGATTACGCCGAGTCTGATCTTAATCAACAGACGCAGATTTTTTATGACTGCTTTCTGAACCAGGAAATATTCTAAGCTCTAAAGTATACGATGTAAAATGTAGAACGCATCTTTTTATCTCAACAGTAATCATATACGTATGTTGAACAAAATGGAATACATTTCTTTGAAAGCTAATTAATAATAAGTATAGGTACCATTGAAATATGACTGCTTTTAGAGGTTCATATTAAATCTTTTTTGTGTTCACGAGGTGTTTAAATACGAAACGTGGTATTAATTCATGAACACATCAATCTTCCACTGTCAGTGCTGGACATAATTACTTGTTTATTCAAGATGAATTGATATTTGATAAAGAATTAGTTAGGTACATGTCTTCAATCGATTTACTGTTGGTACGCAGGTAGGATTACAATGAAAAACAAACTGTGCATAAAATGAGCCTAAAAGCTTTACTAGCTTTTGTCCGCGGCTTCGCCTGCTTGGAGGTCGGAAATTATCCCGCGGAAACGTACTACTGGGATAAAAAGTATCCTATGTCCTAACCCAGGCCATGGTCTACCCATGTGCCAAATTTCATCCAAATCCGTTTAAGCGAGAAAGCGTATCAAACGAACGAACAAACTCATTTTCGCATTTATAATATAAGTTAGGATTCCACTTTTCTAATGCCCATTATTTCCATAATCTATTGTATTATGGATATAATATCCACAACAGAATAGATTATTAAATAAGACTCAAAGCAGTTTTCCTAAACACGCAACCATGATACACAAAGAGTAACCGCATTTATTGCACCTATATTACACGTTACTGCAATGGTATTATCGGCTATTAAAGCTGTATTACCGAGAACCTAGTCAATATAGAAGATGTTACCGTACCTATGTTAAAAATGTTTGTACAACGTACGACGATACCTGAACCTTGATCCTGAACTTTCAATTGGTCTACAGTACAATTATAATGATTTATCACAATTTAAGCAATTGTGGCGTGACTATGAATGATAGGCTGAAAAATTATATGATAAGGCAACAGTACGGTTTAAAAGAAGATGTAGTGTCAAAAATTGAAAAGAGTATGCTTAGATGGTTTGGTCATGTTGAGACGATGAATGATAAGCGACTAACAATAGTAGATTGTACAGCTAGTGCATAAACGAAGCCATTTTACCCCCAGACAGATCGAGATCATATAACCCAAGCCGCAGGTGAGGGTGGATAGTTAAGTCGAGGGGTAAAATGGCTCGTTTATGCCCGAGTTATATACTCTGCTTTTCAGTTCGATTGCGAGAAAATTGAACAGGCATAAAGTATTTACTTGTCTGATCTCCAACGCATGAAATTGTCGTACGCGTTGAGATATTTTTTTTTGGATTTCGGCGGTAATATTTCTTCAACCACGTTTTTCGCATTCTGCGACTATGCACATATAAAGCGACTTTATGTTGCCTACGCACAACATAAAGACGAACTTTTAGAGCATGAGAAGTGAAAAAGTAGGCACGCAGGCGATGGTCGATAGTTAAGTCCAGGGGTAAAATAGCTCGTTTATCCCCGAGTTCTTCAACCACGTTTTTCGTATTCTGCTCCATTAGCGTGTTAGACGAAAGTGTAATTTCTTCGTCACTTGAATATTCCATTGTTTTAGTTTAATCACTTTTTCACTGTTCAAAAATGTTGAAAATTAAAGAAGAGAATAGCTAATTCCTGCCACGAAACTTCACAAAAGTTATTTTTCTTAATTTTCAACATGGTGTCATTCGACTTGGGTAACTACTTCATACTGCTAAGTCATAAAAACCTTTCTTTGCGTTTTTAAATAATAAAGACAAATATTTTATCTGGTTTTATTAAATTAACGATAGAAAACACAGAAGTAATATCAATTAAAGCAAATGAAATTAAATAACGACTATGCGTGTATGACCAGGATGTATGAACGTAAACTAAGCAAAAGGAATATGTAAGGAGCGTAGTTGGCGTTCTATAGTTTCTGAAAAAAGCTTCGCGGGAAAAAGCTAGTGTATAATAATTTACTATATTCTAATAGAATATATGCTAATTTTGAGACTGTATGCCCTGTATGACTGTAAGTATAATAAATAGTTTGACCCAATATTTCGGGACAGGTCAAATAAATTAATAAAAGTAAAGGTAATGACCGTTAGATCTGTGATTTGCAGTTTGTACAAAAAAGTCATGGAATAATTTATAGGTAGTTAACTTTCCTTTTCAACCTAGAAAAGGCGTACGTGATTTCGTAGGCAAACTTCACTGCAGTCTACAATTTGCTTCTCCAGTTTATTTCCGAACATTAAGTTATCTCACCAATGTTTTATTACTAACATAATGAATAAGGTATGTACTTACACCTACCTATTCAGTGCAAAACTCATCTCAATTTTCCTGCAGATTATAGAAATTACCGACACAAAAGCTTTGAACCGCTTTACATTTAATATCTTACATAATTACTTCAGTTGTCTTTCATAATAGCTTTTGCTCGGCGCCAGTCCTCATGGGAGAGCAACGGCAAAAACCGGCATCATGCTCCCTGTTAATTGTAAATTATTGTTGTTCAGCTCAATTTTCCCATGAATTTACTTGGAAAAGTTTTACGTCCTATAAAGTTAAGTTAGACTAGAAGTGTTTTTCGACTTACTTGTGTGAGCAGTAGTTACGACACTCGCATGTTGAAAAGTGAAAATAGCATCGCCTGCAAAAATATTAAAAAAAAAAAAAATGTATTGTCAGTTCACATGTCGTGAATATCGCTTGGCGAATTCCAAATAACACAATCATATTCGAGTTTATGTTACTCATCCGATGAGTTTCTGAACATTTTCGCCACTTGGCGCTCGAGGTACTCTCCTCGTTTAGGCCTTTACTTGACCTAGGCATTTCATTTAGACTGGTAGGATTAATATCCATGAAAAGATTATGTATTATATTTATTTTTATTTATCTACAACGAAGAAGCTCGCAGGCTTCGAAGGCCGAAGATAGACGCGAGCTTCACCCGGAATCCTCAACCACAGAGGAACTGGTTATCTTACCTCTAACTGCCGAAACACAACAAATTCTGTTAACATTGTTGTTATGGCGACAGACTTAGATAAGATGGTTTACCATGTTATGACCTCGTGCTAGGCACAGAATGGTAACAGCAATGGTTGGCAATGTTTTCATTTCACTTTGTCAGGAACCCGCCATGAAATCACTGAAGTGAAAATCTAAAATCTTCAAAGATTTAGTGAAAGCTTCTTTATGCAAACAGACGTAATTACAGCTATGTGCTAATTAAACCATGTTTGTTTTTGTTCAATATGACTCACCTAAATTACCAATAAGAACTGTATTTATCATTGTCTTAGAGCGCGTTTATTTGAGTTGTATAACCACATATAGCTTAAGATTTTGCTAGATTATCTACGATGAAGGGATAAATCGAACATAACTTAACCAAATGAGCAAGATTCATCCATTTTTATTTGTGCAAGATCATCTTACAGTAATTAATTTTCCTTTTAAGGATTGTCAATGATCGTGGTCCATACTGAACGTCATTTCGCCTTTGATACTTGCCGGGAATGGAACAGACAACGTCGTTTAATATACCTTCATTGCCGCCATACTGTGTGTGTCGTGGCCGCTTCAAAGAGCTTCTTTTGTATCGACTATGATAACTGGTTTTACGACCTAAAACATCTAATGCTCACATCGTCTAACTGGACATAACCAGCCCTTAAGTCCGATAGCTATCACCGGCTTGTATTCAAATAAAATTGCGCTAAAATGTCTTCAGCATAAAATCAATAGCTTAGTAGGTACTAAAAATATAAGTACTATCGTGGACACTCCCGCCTGACCACCACTAAGCTAATTTTTGCTTGCACTTAGAAAATTGAAGCGCTCTCTAGCCCGTCCGTAAAATTCACAAAAGGAGTACCTACACGTGATACGTCAGTATCCTGCGCAATGCAGACTGTAACTAATTGCTTTATTGCTTTCCTAATAGGCTAAAACTTAAAGGGGACGTGGCTCGGCGCCTCCGCAGGATTTACGCGAAAAAATATTTAAGCGACCAGGCGGGAAGGGTTGCGATAGTACCTACTGTTTAATTGGACAACGATATTTTCATTTCAGCCCGTAATCACACATACATTGAGGACCATAATTGGTATTTCAAAATATTCTTTACTAGCTGCTCACCGCTGCTTCGCCCGCGTGACCTTTTCTAAAATAAAAGTAAATTACTCCTTATAACATCAGCTACCCGCCAGTGAAAGTCCCGTCGAAATCGGTGCAGCCGTTTCGGAGATTAGCCGGAACAAACAGACAGACAGTTTATTTTTTATTTTTTTGTTATAATTATATACTTTCATATGCATTAAAAAAACCGGCCAAGTGCCTGTCGGACCACGCACATTGAAGAGTTCCGTAGTTGGGATGAATTTATCCCAAGAACAAACTTAAAATTGTAGTTGAAAAACATGCTCTCCTATACAGATTGTATGGTGGAACATGTTTTCAACTGCAAATTTAAGTTGGTCGTCTATTACTCGTAAACTTGAAATGCCTTCTTAGCTGTGATAGTTTTTCTTTTAACTTCGTTATATATACTACTATCGTGAATTTTTTCACCTATGCAAAACTAACCTTTTAGCTGGCAGGAGGGGGGTTACTTGACTCTAACAAAAATTTGCATTTCAAAGCCTAATATTTTAGAAACGGATCCCTTAATCGAAAAATTGTTTTCACAAACCCGCAATATTTTTGAAAGACTCATCCAACAATACCTCACACCATAGAGTAGGCGAAAAACAAAAAACATCACACTTTACATGTACAAGAAGTACCCTAAATAACTATTTTTTTTATGATTTTATTTTACCACATGTTGGCGTGATTAATATGTATATCCATGACAAATTTTGCATTTCTTGGGTCATACCTCGACTCAAAATTCTACTCCCACAATCAAAATCAAAATATTTTATTTCACATAAACCTACATGGGCACTTATGAAACGTCAGAAGCTAGGTGCACGGTTCGAGTTAGTCGTTTCCTATGGAGAAGAGCCGGCAAGAAACTCCACGGTTACTCTTTTAAAAATAATAATAAAAATAATAAGATAGAGCTATACTCACCCTAACTTACACCAACTGTAAAAATGTTATATTTAAATGGCTGCATCCTAAAAATTATGACCAAACAGAAAACCTTCTGCACATACAGTCGTAATATCAGACGTATCAATAAAATAAACTAAACATGCACGCACCAACCCACCCTTTTTTCACCACATACACCTCCACACACCCCATACACACCTCACACTTCATACTCACTCACACCTAAAAGCACCTAACCCTCTTGTCATCAAACCATCTTCCTACAACATAAATTACATTGTACTTAAGTCTTCAATTATATATATATTTTTTTTTTTTCTCAATATGTATATTCATAATTTTATTACCTAAATAAATACCCCACGACACAGGGAATCCTAGTGTGGGGCCCAGGGAATTTGTAAAAATCTAGCACCTAAGGTTTTATGTAACGTGTTACTAGTTTTTGTTTTTTAAATATTGTACCGTGTTTTTTTTTTTCTGAACTGAATAAAGTTTTTATTTATTTATTTATTTTATTTAAATTATAGCTTTCTAGTACTAAGAGTCTCTGAGCTAAGCTGGGGACGGACAGACGGACGGACGGACGGACATGGCGAAACTAACTAGTTGCGAAACTCAGTTGCCAAAGCGGCCGACGGGAGTCTATGTATTATAGAATCTTCTAATACCTTTTTTAAAGTTTCATATAGAGACACGAAGTAACAAAATACGATCTAAATAAAAACGGCCACATTCCTCTAGATCGTATTTTGTTGCTTCGTGTATCAATATGAAACTTTAAAAAAAGTATTAGAAAATTCTAGACACACTTACCGAGATAGTTGATTGAGCCGTTTTTCATAATTCCTTCTCAGTCACGAGATAATATGTTTTTAAAGGAGTGGCGCTAGTGGACCGGTGACAACCCTCTCAATATTTCTTAGACTGCAACCTCAATAGCAATAACTTCTAAACATACTCAAGTATTAGCTCACATAGGAACGATTACATCAATAAATCCACGTAGCTTACGACGGATTCGTAAACCATTACTAGGATCTTATTTCCTTAGGCTAAACAAACAATTTCATGGCAGCAATTTACTCACGTATTTATGAAAGACAGTAAATTGGCGCGTAAACTATAAGACATGAATTCGTTTTTCAAAGTGCCGCCGTGTCCTGTCGTGCTCCAGGGTTGTAAATCCTCCTCCAGTCAGTAGTCACCCATTACACTGGTAATTAGCCAGCTGGTGTAGGCCCCAGGACGCGCTAAACTTATTGCCTCGAGACTTTGTTTGTTTTAAAGATAATGCCGGGGACAAGTAACTGCAGAAGCTGACTTTATTACGCTTATTAAATAATCATGCAACATATTATTTTTCAACACACTTGCTCGTAAAGTGGCTCTTAATGAACCGCTTTTAGATCCATAATGCAGTGTATTAAAAACGCGTGCTTTTTACTTTACGCTACCGCGCTAGTGCTGTAACGCCACAGATAACTATTTACTAGTCGGATAATTATGTTTTTTTTTTAATCTCATCAAAGAGACTTCCATAATGCTGAAGCCATAATGCCATATTTCCCTTTTTTTATAGTCTGAATTGTCCTTGGTCCCAAAATGAACTAAAAATTTACCTTAAATTGTCTGTGGTCCCTCCCGGAACCAAATGAAAAGATCCTGACTGGCGTTCTATTATTGCAGATTTTCACTGAACAAATTTATATTTCTCTATGCTATATTTCGCTAGCGCAGCACGCGGAAAAACAAAACCAGCGCCATTTTCCATAAGGTTAATAACAATACAAGTCTGTTTTTTTTCCTCGCAAGTGTGTTGAAAAACGTCGTATGAAACGCGTGTGCATTGATCATTACACTCTCGGCTTCCTTATCGCGCTCGACTACGGCTCGCGCGAATAATAACGTCTCGAGCGCAATGATCACCATAGCACACATGTATCATAATGTACTATTACTGTACTTTTAAACTGTTACTATAAAAATTCATTTTACATCAGATATTTGCAATAAAATCCTTTTAGAGAAGGCTTCTTCATCATCTGCCTAGCCTTAACCAACTATGTTGTGGTCAGCTTCCAGTCTAACCGGGTGCAGCTGAATACTAGTATTTTACGTGGAGCGACTGCCTATCTGACCTCCACAACCCAATTACTGGGTAAAACGATACCCCTTGGTAAGACCGATTGTTAGACTTTCTGGCTTCTGACGACCCGTAACGACTGTCAAAGATCCATGAGTGGCAGCCAGGACTAACGGCTTAGCGGCATGGAGGGTTATTGGTAGGTAAAGATGGTCACCCATCCACGGATCAACCGCGGCAAGCGTAGCTTAACCTGATCGATCGACCACTGCGGCTGTTATTACTTAGCCACAAAAGCTTAGCTTCAGAGACCGCTTCTTTCAATATATTAATAAACATTATTTTGTAATGAAGCCGAAAATGTACTTGTATTCGGAAAATATGATTGTATACAATATCTGGCATATTATTATGTATTTCTTACGCTGACTGCTTTCAGATATGATTCCAGTTTTCTTGTAAGTGCACGGCTTTATTTTCCTCCAACGTAGTTAAGTGACTGGAGGAAGGAATCGTTTCGTGTCATAAATACTGCCCATGTAATGTGTGCCACCTCGTAAACCGAAGTAAATTGACATAATACAACTATTTATTTCAGAAGAGTATATTACCGTGAAAATCGCGGTGTAGCTGGGACACAATTTAAATGCACATATTATTATTGCGCCCATTCTTATTTTACGACTATTGTCAACTTGCCAACTATATTTGTCGATAGACATCGACATACTAGTTTATATATGTAAATATATTTTTGTGTTCGGACAATACGCGTTTCAGAGTCAATTTTCACGGTGTTTCTTTGGCACCCTCATTGCATGCAGATAGTTGAATGTACAAGGCGTATCGTTAGCATAGCTGAATATCCCAAATCAGAAATAAACTCTTCAAACAACATTGTTCACATCTTTCTCGTCATTTAAATCTTTGTAATTTTGATCTACATTTAGAAATGTCACACCGTTATTTTCCACATCATCATCATCATCAATTTTTGGACAGTCGTAGGCAGTTATTACCGTAAACATAGTAAAATTTGCGGTAATTTTATTACACTACGCGACATAAATATTTACTGTCTCAAAAGTTGACTCAGAGAATCCTGTTGAAAGTCTTCTTACTTGATACGACTGTGGAAATACATATCAGTTTCACTTTTCCCTCATCTATAAATGGTGATATTCGTATCACGATTGGGGTCGCGCGTGCTAACTGTCTCGACATGTGTGCTAAACTGATTTTCCCCGCTGGCTACTGAAAAATAATACTCTCTTTAACTATGTTTCACTGTATTATATGAAAATACCCCTTGGGGCTAAATGAGTTCTATTTTCTTCTCTTGTACAATCAAAACTTAAATAAGAATATAAATTCATCTCATAGCGCCAGTTGCTGAAATAATAATATCTTGAAAATATATACCAGGCTTTGCAGATAAGTCGTTATAAAGATAATTAATGCTATCGCCCCACGGTTGTTCTATTCACTAGTTCTACGGTGGTTATTCAAACAGTAGGAACTGAATAAACGACAGGAAGACGGACTAGGCTTTACGAGCCAAGATGTATGTCCAATTGGCAGTTAAAGCATTTTAACGGCATATTGCTTTAGAATTGAAATCAAGGCGGCGGATATTAGTCGTGGCTGTTTAAGTATAAGAATTAATTAGGAGTGTTGTAGAATAATTTCTCATTAATTTCAACACGGGCGAATAGAAACCCTGCGCGGCATTTCCATGCTTTGTAAGTAGAGGCATGAAGCTGAATTACCATTATGCAAACCATATATCACGCGGCCACTGTGCGCGGTGCTTTATGTTCGCGCCTGAACCTCGCACAAATACCCAACTTTTTTTTTTTTTTTTTATGATTTTCTGGTAATTTGTATCTCGCATTAGAATTACAAGAAATAGATGCTTGCCTAAAATTCCTCCTGACTAGTAGATGTATTCTGCCTAAGAAAATTTGGCAGAGCAGTGGTGGCCCAGCGACCAGTAGTGGCCCAGTGGTAACGGCCGCAACTTACGAGACCTCGCACAAATAGCCAACTAATTTGTTTTTAATGATTCTCTGGTAATTTGTCTCTATTAGTCTCGCATTAGAATTAGAAGAAATAGATTCTTGCCTGAAATTCTATCTAACTAATAGATATATTCTGCCTAAGTAAGAGAAGTTGGCAAAGAGCAGTGGTGGCTCAGCGACCAGTAGTGGCCCAGTGGTAACGGCCGCAACTTACGAGACCTCGCACAAATAGGCATTTTTTATTTTATTTATTGATTATCTTGTGATTTCTATCTATTAGTCTCGCATTAGGATTAGGAGACAGATTCTTGTCTGAAATTCCTTCTGACTAATAGGTATATTCTTCCTACGTAAGAGAAGTTGGCAAAGAGGAGTGGTGGCCCAGCGACCAGTAGTGGCCGAGTGGTAACGGCCGCAACTTACGAGTTGTAGGTTGGGACCATGACAGTCGCTTCACTTTGTGTTAATTTCATCACGACTGCTCTCAAAACGGTGAAGGAAAACATCGTGAGGAAACCGACATGTCCTAGAACCAAAAATTCAAAGACATGTGAAATCTACCAACCTGTACTGGGTCCACGTGGTGGATTACGGTCCACTCCCTCTCACTAAGAGTAGGTCTGTGTCCCAGCGATGGGGATATTATATGCTGATTATGATGAAGAAAAGTGTACAACCAAAAAAGTACATATTAAAGGCGGGAGTGGCTCAGGATCGAGTTGAGAGGAAAATGGAAGCCTTTGCCCTGCAATGGGACAATTCAAGCTGAATTATTATTATATAATTACTAGCTTTTGCCCGCGGCTCCGCCCGCGTGGATGTAGGTTATCGCGTAAAAAAGTAGCCTATGTCCTTCTCCATATCCCAGGCTATATCTCTGCCAAATTTCAAGACGATCGTTTCAGCGGTTTAGGCGTGAAAACGTAACAGACAGACAGTCAGAGTTACTTTCACATTTATAATATTAATATGGATAATATGTAGTTGTACTAATTGTATGCCTACCTATCTATAAGCTTTCCACTATTATATAAAAGCAAATTCTTCTTATACAGGCTGGCCAATTAAGATGTATACAACTTTTTTTAGCCCCCATTCTGATTTAAAGCCAAATTTTGCTGTTGTTTGGTGTTTATTATTTAATTAAAACACGGTATATTCGTTATGCACAGTCTATAAGACCATGACCACCGCAATACTTTCAGTAGGTAATTTTATCCTGAAGTTCTTAAACGAATTTAAAAACGAACCCATTTTTCTAACAAATCATTAAGAGTAACGAATACCATTTTGATCATTGAGGATTTCGCGACATGTCCTGACTTTTTTTGTATGGGGTTATCCAAAGGGACGTATCGTGGTCAATCTTGATTACAAAAAGCAGAATATTTGTGACTTTGATAGTGGGATAACTAACAAAGTATGCGAAAATTTAATGAAAAACACAATAAAAAGCGATCTCATATTTTTGTATAAAAATGGAGGAGATTACGCTGATTTTAATTTTCGAATAAAATTGCTAAGCCTGAGTAAAATAATTATAGAAAAATATCCTGTAATTTTCGTTTTTAATAAAAATAATCAAAATTTAAAGTTGTATACTACCAAATTGGCCCCTATACTTTGTACAATAAATAATATACTTTTATTTAGTCTTAATTCTGGTAAACATTATTATAAGACTTCTCGGTTAATATTTATATTAATAATCAATTCTGAATTTTATTGAAAATTCTTTCAAAGCTGAATAGAATATAAACGTGACAAATAGTGTATATAATCGTTACATGACGCGCTTCATACCGGAGACTTCCGTTCCATACATTTTAACGTAATCCCGTATCCCCCTTTCATAAATTTATCATTTTATAGCTTATAATGTACATCTTATACGGTATCAAACTCATTAATATGTCTTAATATACTTTTTTTTCCCTCAGGTAAGTTAAGCGTTCCTGAAGCAGTTTTAAAGTCTCGATCGACGGGTACAATATTATGCCGCAATGCTTTCTCGTAAGTCTCCTTTTTTTTACATATTTGTACATTCGATTATCATTTAATATTGAATTTGATTATACGCTCACGTAGCTTGGTCGTCTGCCCTTCATAAGATTCAAGTAACAAGGCTTAAAGGCTTACTTTAACAATAAATAAATTTAAAATACCGTATTTAAACTGAGTCAGCGTAAGTCTATGTTATATTCTTCGAAATAACTCGAGATTCTAGTTAAATAAGACTATTATGAAATAAGCATTAATGTCTTACATTAAGTCACAGCGTGCCTGACATCACGTGTAGAAATTAATTACGCCATTTAAACACTATAATAATAACGTCGGAACTCAAGTGCGCGGTTAATAGTTTGTCACGATTATAACGAGAGAGATACTATCCGGAGTACGATATTAACGGGCGCTTGCGATTCTCACGCTATGTGCATTACGTTGGAGTATCATTTCCTACGGGTGTATACAAGTTTTGTATCTGAGTAACGCGCACCGGTATACTTCGGACACTAACACACTGAGCTAGACAAATTCACTCCACTTTCCATTTTTCACAGGTCATTTTCTTGTACACGCAGACGATGCGAGTGCAGGTGGTTCGCGGAACAAGATGTAGAGCGCCAAGGCTGCCTTCCACATCACCCACTTTTTACTCGTTATAAAGCTTGTTGATATAAAATAAACCTTCACACGACGTGTAACATAACATTCTACAAAACTCTCGAGATACACTTGCCTACTTACGGAAATTACCGTTTGAAAACTGAAACAATCCGGACGCTAAGTTGTGGCGGCGTTGATAAAATATACAAATGCAAAATATAGATACGCAGACTAGATACGAGCAGTTAGAGGATATTTATTGTCAATATCAACGTCAGTCAGTTTATTGCCTCTCTACGCATCCGTGCGTTGCTTTACAAGCTGCCTCAAATCGCGCGTTTCTGCCTCTCTCACCTTACTTGGGGTTGAATCGCAGGGACGTCGCTTGTGTGATAATGGTGCCAGTGTCCGAGTGTCGACACTAATCCGACTGCTCCTCGACATAGCACCGAAATAAAAGAAAGCTTGAGATGTCGCCCGACCGCAGTACTTCACGTTCACAAACAACTTTATGACTCATTCACGAAATTAATCGAATTTTTATTCAGCAGTTAGCTAATTTTAAAGCAAGTTGTTCAATCCTGGCGGCTCAGAAATGAAATTGATTTTGAATAGCGTACATAATTACATTAAGTTTAAAAGCTTTGTATATTTTAAAAGCGAGATACGTTTTAATCGATCGGAATTCATAATGATAATATATGTTTTTAGCCTTTGATGATAGTATGAAAATATAAAATAACGGCAGCTATAACAGTAATTGATACTAATATTATAAATGTGAAAGTTACTCTGTCTGTCTGTTACGTTTTCACGTCTAAACCGCTGAACCGATAGTTATGAAATTTGGCAGAGATTATAGCCTGGGATACGGAGATGGACATAGGCTACTTTTTTGCGCGATAACCGACATCCACGCGAGCGGAGCCGCGGGCAACAGCTAGTAAATTATAATTTAATAAACTAAAAAGCACGCTTTAATGGTAAACTGAAATAAAAAGTAAAAAATATTCTTTAGTATAAGAATAAAATAAATAACAAGAAAATTTATGTTATTGTAAAAAAGCGTAAAAGCGTGGGGTGCTTTGTACAGTGGCCAGCACATCACACAGCACAGCTACACGAAACTGTCAAATTTCTCCAAACGATTTTAAACTTTAAAATGTTGTAGATTAAATTCAAAATCGAACGAGAAAATTTTACAGTTTGTGGTAACTTGATGTGCTGGGCACCGTACCATATTTTCATACTAATTCAACTTTTAGAAAACATTCCAATGCAATTTTTATAACAACTGATATCGAACACGCTTTTTTAACAATAACATTAATTTTCTCGTTAATTATTTTATTCAACAATTGTTTTTTTTTTTTTTTTTTTTACTTTTTTGTTCAGTTTTTTTTTTTTTTTGCCTTTTTGTACCAGTCCATCGTTAAAGTGTGTTTTATTATTTTTTTAAACTATAATTTATTTATTATTTACAAAACAATTTTCTTTTTTAATTGTTGTATTATTTGATAAGTGTGCAAAGTTTCAGTTCAATCTGAAGTTTTGAAGTGTGTAAAAATCGCGCTCAGATTCCGTTACAAACATACAGGTGGAAATAATATAAAAGATTAAATTTAAAATTTATTATTATTAGTCAATTAATTAATAATAAAAAGAACTTAAACTAATGATATCAGTATACCTCTTGTGATACAGGAACTCCTAGTACCTACAAGAGCCAGGGCTACACAGATGTTTGTGTCTGGAAGGGAAAAAATATATAAATAATTATTAGAAACTAGCTGACCCGACAGACGTCGTTCTGTCAAAAGCCTTAAAAACTTGAAGAAACATAAAAAATAAAACTATATTTGTCCAGCCGTTCTCGAGTTTTGCGCTTAGCAATACTATTAGCGATTCATTTTTATTTTTTCACGTTTTATCGGGCATTTTGACCTTTCTCGAACATCAAGGTATAAAAAAAATAAAAAAAATTGGTCCAGCATTTAAAGATTCATTTTTATTTATATAGATTATAACTTATTTTAGGTGTGCGAAATATACAAATCGCAATGGACTAAATAAAGAGAAAATTAGCACCAAGATCTTCATATGAAATCGACACAACGAATAAACTTTATGAATGTGTGAATTTCTTATTACTTTTATCTTCATTAAGGTGTTATTAACACGCTTTACAAAACAAACCATCAATCGTCCATGTAAATTGTATTTACAGAACATTATCCCAGCGGAATAAAGAACTGTCACGTCTGTCAATAATTTTCTCGTTAGTTATTTTATTCAACAAAAAAATTTTTTTTTACTTTTTAGTTCAGTTTTTTGTTTTTTAAACAATTTTTTTTTGTTTTTTAGTACCGGTTCATCGTTAGTGTTTTTTTTTTTTTTTAATTTAAACTAAATATAATTTATTTATTATTTACAAAACTATTTTTTTTATTTTATTATTTTGTTGTCATCGGTCCTTGATAAGTGTGCAGTTTTCATTAAGGTATTATTAATGCGCTTCACAAAACAAACCAATCGTCCATGTAAATTGTATTTACAAAACATTATCCCAGCGGAATAATGTTCTGTAAATACAACTGTCACTTCTGTCACCCGTTATACCAATAATGGGACAAACCACGCCACTATTTGTGTTTTTAATTTAAACTGGGACAAACTGGTATATACCGTATTTATTCACAAACTTAACCCAATAAACTTAATTGTTTGCATTAATATAGTCATTTTAAATTTACGATCTCAATATTATCTTCAGTTTTAATAAGCGTATTATAATTAACAGACGTTAACAACTTCATTCAGGTTACTTTGTTTCCCTAGATACAGCTAGTTAACGAGCAGCTTTTAGTATCTTCTCAATTAATCCTTAATCTATCTTCTATATATATAAAAGCCGGTCAAGTGCGTGTCGGACCACGCACAAAGGGTTCCGTAGTTGGGATAAGTTTATCTCAAAGACAAACTTAACATTGTAGTTGAAAAACACGTTCTAATACATTCCCACTGCACATGTAATTTTGTACGCATAATATTGAGTGATTTACCATGTTATTTTAAGACCATACATAGACTTCTTATAGGTTTACCTGTAATCTATAAATATAGAAATATCCTCTGTATTTTTTCAAAATTCTATGCTAAGCAGTTTCGGAGATAAATGGGGAATGGTAATTTTCATCTACATAATTTCTATAATAACTTTAAAACTAACTATTTTAAAGTTATAAAAAGATATATATTTGAAATCCTCATATCAAGTCCTTTCATTTGATATGTCACACGGTACAGTTTGCAAAACCTCGGTCGGCGTGATTAATATATGTGCACCAATGCCAAATTACAAATTTCTAGTACTAAGAGTCTCTGAGCTAAGCCGCGGACAGACAGTCAGACGGACATGGCAAAACTATAAGGGTTCCTTGTTGACTACGGAACCCTAAAAATCAATTGCGTTACAAAAACAAACTCGAAAATGGATCGACCGACTTGGCTGTTATTTTAATTTTTTTTTTGTGGCGTTCTTTATTGTCAGGACAACGTTTATACGTTTTTTTTTTTTTTTTTTTAAACTTCCAGAAAAGTCTGAAAACCCTCGGGTTACGTCGGGCACGAACAGCTAATATATGGAAAAAAGCCCAAAGAAATATTTAAATTAATGCTCATATACGAAGGCGATAATAATAAAATTCGCCGTTGTTTCTGAACCAGTGGAAGACCGTGAATTGCCTTTTTACCGTTATTTGCTAAATTTCTAATATCGAATCGCCATTAAGGAATCGATGATAATCTTATTAAGTTTTCTCTCCATATTTTATGTGTTCTATGCAAATCTAGAAATTAAATGGTTATAACGTGTGTATCGGTGGCTTATCATCTGACCTAAGTTTAAAGGCTCAATTAAGGAAGTGGGCTGTTGTAGTGCTTGTAAACTAGTCTTGCATCCTGAGTCTGCCGTTGGACAATTGTAGTCGTTATTCTGTTGGAAATACGGTTGAATTTTGCTTCGTGTGATACCAAGCCAATGCAGTTTGTGTTGTTACCATTAGGATTTGTGACTACCGCCTTTAAAAACTACCTACACGTAAATAAACTTTATGAAACTTCACCAGCTGTAATTTATGTGTAAGCTTGCCTACTCTACCCCTCCCGTGGCAAGCATATCATAGTTAGAAATATTTTATTACTGCAGTCTAATGTCTAGCTTAGGTATCTAAAGTAATTTACTATTCAATTACATTTACGAAGTAACACCGTTATTAATATAAGTAACAAGTAAAACATCACTTTAGACCGGTACCCCGTTTGCGAGCCTACACTAAGAGTATTTATAATGATAGTCCACCAAAAGTGCGATAATCACAAACTAGATTCGCGTAAAGTGGACGTCTATGTGCAATTGGCATGGAGTAGTTCTACGAATAACTGCAGACATTAAATATTTACAGCTAACTTCGTAGCTACTGTAGAAAAGGAAAAGGTAACCAAATGTAATATGATCCCGCGTATTTAGTATCCAAGTCATAATAAATTAATAACTTGAATATAAATCAACGATATCTGAGAGTGATATATTTAGGTGCTGAACACCTTTGAAGACTGTAAATAAACAATATGCAAATGAGTTGCGGGACGGTTAGCATTAGGTGATCCTTTTAGTGTCTCTCTCTATGTTAATTCAATCAATCTGCCTAGCCTTTTCCCAACTATGTTGGGGTCGGCTTCCAGTCTAACCGGATGCAGCTGAATACCAGTATTTTACATGGAGCGACTGCCTATCTGACCTCCACAACCCAGTAACTGGGTAACACGATACCCCTTGGTAAGACTGGCTGTCAGAATTTTGGGCTTCTGACGACCCGTAACGACTGTCAAAGATCCACGAATGACAGCCAGGACCAACGCCTTAACGTGCTTTCCGAGGCACGGAGGAGTCTCGGTATGTAAAGATGGTCACCCATCCACGGACCAACCCCGGCAAGCGTAGCTTATCCTGACGGATCAACCCGTGCGGCGGTTATTACTTAGCCACGAGCTCCTATCTCTCTATGTTAATTCGTTACAGTAGATATACCTACCTTGCTTTTAACTTTGGATGAGGACCGAAAAATCCGGCTACAAGGAGCGTCTCAAAATTATGCATGACTTAGTAGAAAACGCCAAAAAGAAAACAAAAGTACTTCCAAAAGTATGAGCTATAAAACAGTTTTATCGATATTGAAATCTCTTTATTGTTCATAGATTTGCATTCTTTGCAAATTACATTTATGCCGAAGAAAGTAAAGTGCAAATATTTTTGATGTAGGTTTAAAATTTTCCGCAGGTGCCAATTACTCCATTTCGATAGTGTTCACAGTTCAATGGCAGGTAATAATAGAAATCAATCTAGTATAAGGAGAGCAGTGGGCAAAAAAACCGCTAACCGAACTTGGTGGTAGAACGCCGACTCATTTATTACTGGGAAGCCGTGCGGTTTAGTTATTTAATGAAACGTTACTTCAACACTGACAGACCACATCAAGAACAGCATGCATCAACCGCATTATGATTTAGAAATAAACTTTGCCTTTAATTTACATTTTGAAGCCACAAATATTTACTAGCAATGAAAGCAAATTACTATCTAGCTACTTCTGTGTTTGTCGCATCATACCTAATCATGGAAACTTACGTAATTTTTATTAATATCCTAAGAAAACTGAACGTGTAAGCCTTGGTCAAGGTGACGAGTGGCGGCCGTCGCGTCTTGGGGCGGTGGACGTCGAACAACGAACTGCGTACCCCGTCCACTGCGTCCGCTGCTGACGAATGTCAATGGCACGCCGGCACCGTTAGTCGATCTCGCGTCCGCCGAATTAATTCGCCAATGGAAATCCATACAACGATTGATTCCTTCATTGAATAACTTAATGAGTAACTTGTTGCTGTAGCGCCCGACTCCGTTATCGGACATCTTACCCCGAAGCCCTCTACATCCTACTCGCATCGCGTACCACTAAATCAAATAAGCCTGTCATTATTCATTCCACAATTTTTTATTATTATTCTCTTTGTCTAACTGTAGAGATCATCACGGTCAAAGACACCAAAACAACTGCCCGCATACAAAGCTGTGCGCCTCGTATTAATACAGAAGTGATGTACATAACAACTCATTGATATCGAGAAGTGGAGCTGAAAGCCGTCAGTAATGAGAACGCTCTACATTTCAATAATATAATCTTTTGAAGTTTTATCGGTGGATGCTCGTTAATCTACTGACTTGTCTGAGACCTCATGCTGCTATGCGTTAAATACCATTTGCATGGCTCGCTGGGGCGCAAAAAGCACAAAAAACACGTATTTTTTTTTCTAGTCAGCACTCATCTTTATAAATAAAAATATTAGATGGCTGTCGATCGCCGATCGGGCGCTACACTTTTACTTACATCGATCGCGACGCCTTGTCTTCGTTCTGATTTATATCTCACACACTTACTCTGCTAGTCTTAGTCATTTTGTGCACTATAGCCTTTTTTATTTAATTATAGCTCTTTTGATCGGATCTGTATTTTCTCATGAGTGTAATTAAACTTATTTAAATATAAGCGATGAATAGGTGTTTGCCGGAAGCATTTAGCGAGTCAATTTAATCTTGTAGCTTTTCTTTAGCATAAAAATGCTATCAATCAGCTTCGTAAATTAGTTCATAAATCAACGATAATTAACTGATGCCGTTTCACAGGCGCTCTAGATTCTAATCGTCATTTTTACTCCTGGAGATTGGTCGTAGCGCCATCATACATATCAATTAAGCTGGCCTTTTAATTCGATCATCGATCATCTGTCATCCACCTCTAACTGAGGTCAATATCTTTCGTAAACTTGATTACATATATACGTGCATATTGATTTTTTATCAAACTGGTTTCGTGGATAATTCACACGTATGTGGATGTTATTGTATCACTGGAGTTGTTCTATTTTTCGCTCATACTTTTTTGTTTATGTAAATACACGCTACTGAATAATTCATAGATTCGGCTAAAGATAGCAGCAGTCCAGAGTGCAATTACCAATAGGTTGTCTTAAAATAAACAGTCGAGTAATTTGTATCATCAACATCTTAATTTAGAGATCAACATTAACACAATGACTGTGACACGAAAACTATATTTTGAATAATCATACACACTTAAAATCATTATGTTGGAATTTTGTTTGCGATAAGTATCCGAGTATTAAATTAATGCATATTGTTATTCAGCTCTTCTCCCTTATTAACAGTTGAGAGGATGATAAAACAACTAGTATCGATGATAGCTTGTCGTCGGATATAATGTGTGTCTGCGCAGGAGTCAATTATTACTAAACGACATGAATTTATAAATAATGGATGACAAAACAAGCAAACTTGTCACATGGGACAGCTCTGAGTCATCAAGCTATCATGCAGTGACAGGAACATAAAATACGTAATCTATTTAAAATATTCAAGTGGAAACAGACAACTGCATAATATTTTAATGTATTTTATTATAAATATGAACACTACGTGCATGTAGTCACCAGATAAACTTTACTTTTTAAACTCCTGTACATGGGGAACTTATTCTGATTTATTTTAACTGAAGTCTCTCGTTTCATACGCTTTTGAAGTAAAAAGAACATTCTGAACGTAAAAGGCGTAAGAGTTAAAATTACGTCACGTAACACGTTTTTTCGGAGTTGGAAAAAAATTAAACACACTTTGAATTGGAGCTTTCGGGCGACTGCAACTGAAAAAAAACAACAATTAGTAACTGTCGTATACATTAATATACCTATTGAAGAGTTCGGGGTCCGTATTCTAAACATCCTCGCAAAAAGCCTACTGAGTCGATAAAAAACCCTACTAGCCCACGAAAAGATACGTGCTTGTATACAATTTCGTTGGTACATCGCAAAAAGTAAACAATTTCTTGTAACTTGTGATCCAGTTAATAGAAACATTATTCTTCTTTATGTTTTTAATTTGTTTTCGATGTTATATCTTGAATTTATTTATAAACGAAAAGTATCCTTTGGGAGATAATTTAACACGTTTCAGTCAAAATGTTGTAGGCTTAAAGTACAGGATATAATTACTGCAAACAAAACAACATTATTATGACTGTAGCCAAATTAGATCCTTTGGAATGTATATGATATCAGTTGTATCAGTATGGAACATATTTTATGTCACTAGGTATATCGTTGCTCCATCGTAGAAATGGCCATAGCGTGATCTGCCTGGCCATTTCACGATACGCTGCCATTTCATGATTTAGCCGGTTATATCGCAAAGTAGTTGCATTTCACGCCTCTAATGGCACCCCAACCAAATGGGTTAGCTTAGGTTAGAACTGTAACCAACGCGCGCGAGCCGAGCGAGTTAAGCGAGCGGTGCTGCCGCAGCGGCCGGCGAGCGCTACATCCAAGTTTGTCGCAGTTACATGGCTATTGAGTATTTTTAAGACCCTAAAATAGAAATTATTCGAGTAGGAATAGGTCGAATAGAAATTATTGCCCGGCTACGCGGCAACAAAGACAGGGTTACGATTTTAACGCGTATCTGGGTCAATATGCCCAAGCAGCGCTGGGCAAATCGTCGAACGCTAAGCGTTGAACATATGGCGGATGTTAGATGGTCGAATCATGAAATGGCGGCGTATCGTGAAAAGGCCAGGCAGATCACGATATGGCCATTTCTACGATTGGACCACGACAGGAAACCCATTAGATAAATTTTGAAGTAAGTTGAGAATTTACGGAACTTAGGTTGAGCCATTTACGATCGAACTTATAAATTGTATGTAGATCTTCGGAACACAACGAAAATTTCACCACTACGTATTGATTTCAAAAGATAAGATAACCTAACAAGTCCACGAGGAGCCAAACATGGCGGCTGCGTTTTAGTTTGTATACTGGAATGGTGTGTCGGTAGCGACCGACCAGCGCGCAAGTAAACTTGTCGCTTTATAATCGAACCAATTTATATCAGGCGCCACGAGGTACCAGGAGCTTAGAGTTATGGAACTTGTGGCCAAGACTTTATTTAGACACCGACACCCGTGCTGAGCTGGCCGGCAAGTGCACTCCGATTGCAGCCATTGCGCCCTCCAGGGACTTTTGTTTTAATGTTAACGGAACATTTACTACATGCCGACTAAATACTGAATGGAAATTAAATATTGCCGCTTAAGCGCAGTCTTTATGTTGTTCAAATTGTTTTATTTTACGTTCGTGATGTCGCAATCGATTGTTTCATTAAACACTAGACACGGATTGCAGTCGACTTGGTTTGAATTCCATTGATTTCATTGTAAAGGTGCCTATTAATAACATTCTGGGCAGTTGACAGGTTGTTGACAGCTCCCTAAAGAGCTTAAATAACTTTGTAATCGTTCGCGAATATAACTTGTTTTAGTTTCATTACATCTTCCATTTGCACGCAAAAAATGAAGATTTATGTAAAAATTGATGATATGTAGATATATATCCTCAATTTTAATTATCGTAGCGAATGTTTGAACTTTAATTGAGATCAACCACATAACTTAAATAACTTGATCGTTCGAATTTCTTGTTTTTAGGATCTCAAATTAAATTGCATAAATGAAGCTAATTGTTCTGGTGCTATTAGAGGTCATAAAGTTATCGCATGAAACGCATAACCGGTTATGTTAATGAACGTAATATTGTTATTTATATACTCATAAGCACGAGTTATTGACATGCTTATAGACAAAGGAAGGCATGCCTCGCCTTTTAATTGAACAGTTAGAATTTACTTCAGTCACTGAAACACGCATTTCAAAAGACATGAAAATCGTGCATTCATATTGATTTGAATGGTTGAAACCCGGAAAACATACCTACGTAAAGAAATTCATTGTGCAACGATACTTAGCTGCAAGCAAACGACACGTAAGCGTCCTTGCGTGGCGTCCTTGCACCGACCGTAAAACCCTCGCGACTAAAGAGTGCGGTCTTTAGTCCACTTCTGCACTAATCTACCCGTCTCGCTCCACACACTCAGGCACTGACGTCCACAAAGCCCCACGCTCGATCCGCCAAGTGATAAATCGCTCCCAACGACAGCCCTCGCATCGCAGTTTTACGGGACGAGTTTGCCCGAGCTCGTACCATTTTATTTACAACTGAATGGAAGCGCCTCATGCGTATAAAGTTTAATCACTGAATCTTTTTTTAGCATGTATATTTTCATATCTCGCAAACGGTGCTGGATTCCAGGTTTTTTTGTTTAGTTATGCTCTCGTATACAGTTAGACGCGCAAGGCCGGCAAGATCGGTTAAACTACATTGTTACAGGACATATACAATAAATTTTAACGGTGTTCAATATTTAAATGTACCATAAAAGCGATTCTTTACAATTTGCTAGCTGATGAATATTTAGTAGGGCGGGCGTGTAGGGCGCTGGGCTACGATGCGCCGACCGCAGCCGTGTAACCGCCTAATGAGGAAGACCCTTATGGGGCCCGACCGTGTTAGAAAATCCCTAATTGTACGTAACTATGTCATTGATATTCAAAACGCGTACTTCTACGTCCAATTAAACAAGCTTCGCACCTGTACATACTTAACCGCTTATTATTGGTTTAAGAACGTAAAGTTTGTAGTTTTCTTGTTAAGTCGATAATTATATGTATTTTGTACCAGGATAGCTTCAGTAAGATATATAGATATGCGTCCGATTAATGAGTACCAAATACGGAGAATTTTTTTGTGTCGTCATGTAAACTTTTACCGTCTTTTACACTACATAAATATTTTTAAATATCTTTTTTCACTTCGCACTAACGACTTCGTTTGAGAAACATCTATTCATGGACATTAGCATACCATTATCTTTTAAAGCCATGTAAAGCTGTACGCCAAAGAATGTAGAGTAATCCAGTATGATAAAATGTAAAATAAATCGTCTTTCGCACTTTTTAAAGTTATTTACATAAATAGGTTACAGGCTTTACATTGATTGAATCGTAAGTTGAAACTGTAGACGCGTACATAAATAAATGAGAAACGAACAGACTTATAAAGTGCAGTGTTGACGTCGTGTATAACAGTTTCTTCTGTACAAAGTTGTGTAACTTATGGACGGTTGTAATTATATTAATGCTTCATAAATATATATTTTGCTGTATTAAGGCTCCTACAAACAGGCGCGACACGCGACGCGACACAAAGAGACCGCTCGTCGCGCAGCATGCGGTGTCTTTGTGTCGCGTCGCGTGTCGCGCCTCTTTTACCAAGGCTTCGGTTCATGATTCTGGCCCCCCTGCGTCGCGTTGAAATTTGCCGCCTGTATTTAAAAAAAATTGCTGTCCCATACATTTTGACCGCGTAGGTATTGCACTTTTGTAGGAAACAGCAGTTTTTTTTATTTCATTTTAATAACCGACTAAAAATTTCTACGCAGGGGTGTTCATAATCATGATCATGATGTCCTACTGAATCTATGGTAACCGGTTTCGCGTCGATGTCCCTTCCACCCTTTATAGAACCTGCTTAATAGTTTTACATTATACAAAAATTGAATTACCGTGTCGTAGTTTGAGAAAAAGGACGATATGAAAGCTTCGATATTTTTTATATGAATATTTACAAATGTCCTGAGGGTTTATAGGTTAGTTGGTGAGTGTATGGGCCACCGTCCACTGGCCAGGCCTGGGCGGCGGCCAGCGGGCAGCCTCTCGTTAATGCGCCTATTTACGGCAAGTGGACCGCATGCCTCGAGAGCTGATTATTGGCGCCTCACTGAATAATGAATCGCCGATCTAGGCTAATCGAGACATGACTTTACTAAACTTTTGGTCCTTTTGCGGTTTTGCAAAGACACAAGCACATAGATACGAATATCATACATTATCGTTATCGTAGCTCTATGGGTGATAGTTGCCATTTTGTGCATTTTGAGCCATACATGTCTTAGGCGAAGTAGGTTTTTTATTAAAAACTGCTATTTAAAAAAAAAAAACCTATTTCTGACAGTTAATTGCCAACAGTGCCCCAGTTAAAGTTGGTATGTAATTATTTTAATATTTTGTGATTTGACTTTTGTGTAGAAGTACCTAATCTAATAAAACAAGTTCGAAGCACCTGTTCTTGAAAAAAAAATCTTGACACTTTTAAAGTCACAAAAAACTTTTTTTTTTAACTTGCAAAATCTGAAATTGGCTCATTAAAAAAAAACTAAAAGTTTTCAGTAAAAAAAAAACATTTCGTCTAAGACATGTATGGCTCTAAATGGTGTGAACTAGCTCCTCAAGGCTTATTTACAATCAAACGACTTATATGCTTTCGCATTATCAAAAGTAAGATAAATAAATGAAAAAACAGCTTCTCAAAAGAAAGGTTAATCAGCAGACCACCAGTTAAATGTTTTAATATTCGTATTTCAATCTCGAAATCCCACTATCTATGAATATATCTTCATTTGGATAAATTCCAATTGATAGAAATCTTACTCCGAGGCAATACAATAAAATTTAAATTCGAAATGAAACTGGCTGAGGTTCCTTTTCAATCGTTTTGCCAGCGGATATATGTCGATAGTGGAAGGTATCGCGTCCGATTGTCGGTAGAGTTAACCGGGGATGCTCATCAACATGCGTTGCCAGACTCTTTAATGCGATGCCGAAGCCCCTTTTACGATCACGCGTCTCGATGCAAACCATTTAAGGCTACTGCGCGTGTTGCCCTGATATATAGTCCCTAGTCACGAGCGGAGCGATTCCAGTAGCAATCTGCGGAAAAAACATATAAAACATATTGGTAATTATTTTAACTTGGCGGCATAAAATTAATACAAAACAATGTTATTTGGAAGGTAAATTAACTACAGAAATAGATACAATACTGGTTTGTTTTCATTACAGGTCATTCTTTCGCGTAATGGTGGAATCTCACTTTAAATGATTGTTTATGACTATCTAGGGGACCCTCTGGGAACAGCCAATAAGGTTGCAATCCAAACTATTATACTATAAATTATATTATCAATCCATACTAATATTATATTATAAATGTGAAAGTAATCTGTTACGTTTTCACGCCTAAACTCAAACTCAAACTCAAACTCAAAGCATTTATTTCAAATAAACCAATTACAGGCACTTTTGAATTGTCAAGGGGTCGGTCAGTCAGAAAGATGAAGCTAGTTGCCCATTCCAAAGCGTAGTAGGTTCCTATGGAGAAGAACGGACAAGAAACTCCATGGACACTCTTTTAAAACAAAATATTGTTACAAAAACCTAAACCGCTGAACCGATCGTCATGAAATTCGGCAGAGATTATATCGTCGTATCCTACGAATAGGGGCGTAACTGCATAATAGCAACTTTATAGGAGACACTTTTTTGTGTTTAATTAAATTAAATATGATAAAATATGTATTGGTGATTTCTTATAATGTGTATTGGTATTTTAAGGTTCGGCTAGGATTATTTTCAATAAATTATATTCATATTTTATACGCATTTGTCCTTTAAATCCCGTTTTTAATTGTTTTGTTGAACTGGTTATATGTGGTATGATGAGTAGAATTGAATTATGCAATAAAAAAAGAAAGCCCCTATGTTCTTTAGGGCACTATTCGAAGGATACAACGATATATAGCCTGAGATATGAAGAAGGACATATAGGCTACTTTTTTACACGATCGAACTGACATCCACGTAGGCGTGGGCGGAGCCGCGGGCAAAAGCTAGTAAAAAATAAAGCGGTCCTATTCGCTGGGCTGGATGACATTCCGCTTGTCCCACCGCCTTGAGCAGGCAAAGCTGTAGTGACCGCACCCTTATCCGCTGGCGTAGGTCGCGGCGCGGCGTACAGGCGCCTTTTGATTTACTACAGCGCCAAACTGATACATCCCTTGACATATCACCCAACTATTTTGGATGACAGTTGTGACAGAAATAGTACTTACGGTACTTATCCATATAATAATTTCTACGCGTAATAACTAAAATAACGAGTTTAATATCACGTCTGTTTTTATGACCGAGACTAACTACAATAATATGAGAACAAAATAAAAACGTCATTGCCTAGAAAACATAATTATTATAAAAGCTTACTCGGAAAAGCTACATTACTTTTATATTCTTTTTATGACTTAGGCTTAGCTTCTAGCTCTAAGTACAGTTATTAATGAAATCCTTTGCTGTGTAATAGTACTTTATGACACTGCATACAGAACACTAACTTATGAAAGACAATCGCAAATTCTAGGTTGGCCAGTTCTTAGTAGGTTGTCGCAGTAATAAATAGAAATTCATATCTCCATCAACTCGCTTAATAAGCAAAGTCATAAATAATAGTTTGAATAGTTCATTTTCATAATTTTTATTGACCAAAGCTTCATACATTGGTCACGTTCGTATCTCAAAACGCAGGTACTAAAAGGTAACAGTGATTTGTTCTATAAACTACATCTCTTAATTACCATTTGCCATTCAAGTAAGTTTAGCGGCATTTTGGCAAAGGAACAATCTATGGAAATTTAAAATTGGAACCGGAAAATAATAATTTTAAGATCATTTAAATATTATATAATACAAACTTTTGATAGCGTCAAAAGTGGTAACTAGGACCAGCGATGTTTAATTATTAACTGATCAAAGAACTAATTGGAGCTTATTTAGCAACTAACGACTATATTTAGGTGATTAGGCCTGATTTTCTTAACGTCTGTGCTAAATATAACCCTTAAATGTTCAATAAATAATCAAAATTAACAACTTTAAACATGAAATAAATTCCTCTTCGCATATGTGCCTATATTGTTAAAATTTCTCAGAATTTATTGATAGGTTATTTAATGGCAGACCGTCAAGCCGGCCATAATTTCTGAGCGATGCATGTGACATTACATCCACTAATTGTGTAATGTCCACTGTGATTGAGTGTGACAGGCTAGAATCTACCCGTCGTACAGGCCACACTTCGGTTCTGCGCCCGCCATCCAGACGTTGATGCCTCCACCACTTTCCTTTTTGTTGCTCCACATTCTACCCAACTCGTCTCCTTATTTTTGTTTCGCTGAACGTTTAATAGTTTTTATTGTAGCTTACACCGAGCATAAGCGGTAATCTATCGACTAAAGTGTTGAACTAAAATCGCACTTATTATTTTACTTTAATATACGACTAGCTGTTGAGCAGCTTGTTCGAAAATTACAGACATTTAACCACCATTGAATTGGATAATTACAAGTAGTGTAATGATACGCCTGTAGACATCGCGCAATTTGAAGACATTTTTTTTTAAGTTTATTTTACAACGTCTACTAAATATATAATTCGGTCTTAATCGTACAAAATTGTAATGAAATTCGAACAACCACCTACACCTGGAATTAATTACGTACAGCGGTATTTACATAATTTAATTTTGTTTGTAAAACAATAAAAAGCTACATGGGAGGATTATTCGTAGCAGGCTGCTATTATCTTACGTCTCGCGTAAACTTAATCCGTCTAGGTTGGTCATATAAATAACAAACTTAACGTAATCACCATGTTCGCGTTGTGTTGACAGGATATCATTCCATAGTTTTATGTGATGTAGGTACAGTGTTAACTGTGTAACATCTATTCTCGTAAATTAATTAAATTCAAGAGCTTTTTTTATTTTTTGCGTCTTGTGTACTCGAAATCCAAGCTATTTGTATGTACTCGTTCTCCAGGAGATAGACAAAGGAAAATAGTGTTTCATGTGCTTTTATTAGAAATCTAAGGATAAAAGGTATTTGCCATAACCATAGTACCCGGGAATACGATACGTTCAGTGTTTTACATTTATTAGAAACCGCTTGGTCGAGAAATATGCGGGGTTAAACGTTCAGACCTTACTAACTGCTTTCGAAAAGCAATTAGCTACCGATCGAACCAATGCTATTAGTATTGTGTTCGCAGTGCAACAAATATCTAACACAAAAAGAAAACATTGATAAATCAGGCGTATAACAATGACAATTAACCGAAGTCGCACCATAAATCTACAAGAACCACATCAACTGATTACTATGAAATGTTATACGATAGGTATTTCTGATGCTAATGATTATAAAAACTGATGTATCACCAATATCGGTAAATTGTTAGACCACTTAATTCGGAATTTAATAATTTATGGCCATCATTATATCTCAATTTCCTAACCACTTAATATATTTTCTTTACCGCTATAAAAAAATGGATACTTACATATGATTTGAATTTTAAATGAAGCTATCTAATTTAAATTAGTTCACACCTTAACGATGTCGTCTGTGGCACGCATTATTCAATGCAGATGCTAAAGCTCGTGACTGAGCAGAGGAGTCGCGCGTCGCGGCGCCCGCGCAGTCGCATCCTAATGTATGCCGCGCTCTCTTTACTCCGGGGTGGCTCGCCGCGCGCTCATTACCTTCACTTCGGACTCATATGTGCCAGGCTGGGAGGGCTCCAGTCTGTCATTAAGCCACCCAGTCCATGATCGGTCAGATATAAATCATGGTAATGGTAGATTATTCTAGATACATCGGTAGAACACCCGGGAAATGCGCTCGAAGCACCGATTATATAGAGCCCACTGACGTAATTGCACCGCTCATTGATACCTCACGAAATGTAATTAGGCTTTGTTCCAGCTAAGTGCTGCTCGAGAATTCGCCCTCATTGTGCAATTTTATTGTAGCATTAACTAAATGATGAGTAGTGAGCGATATACAGGTGGATTCTGTATGCTTTTAGTTTTTAATTAAGTTTTATGTAACGCCTCTAAAGTAAGGTTATGTTATAGACATTGTTCTTTAACATTTTGAACCTTTTCGACCTTTTATCTAAGGGCCTAATAGAGGGGCTTGTGAAAACCCGTCCGTGCCTCGGAAAGCACGTAAAGCCGTTGGTTTCGGCTGTCATTCGTGGATCTTTGACAGTCCTTACCAGGTCGTCAGAAGCCCCAAAGTCTGACAACCAGTCTTACCAAGGGTTATCGTATTACCCCAGGAACTGGATTGTGGAGGTCAGATAGGCTATCGCTCCATGTCAATACTGGTATTCTGCTGCCTTCGGTTAGACAGGAAGATGACCCCAACATAGTTGGTTGGATAAGGCTAGGCAGATGATGATCTAAGGGCCTAATAATAACCTGACCTAGAAAATACAATGAAAAGTTTTGATTCTCATGCGAATTTGTCATGTCTGTTTACTGACAGTAGGTACCTACAAAAAATGAAAGCCTACTCGATCCTGAATAATTCAATAACCGTCCCTGACCCGGTTAGAAGAATTATCCTTGATCTGATCAATTGTTGACATCGGCCGCTGAGAAAACAACATATTATTCTATGCTCGTGTTATTTCTGTCTCTTTTTAGCAGAAACTAGTCGTGCAGGCAGTGCGCATGCCACGCTTTTGACATCATTTGACACCTGTCACGAATATCGACGGGTGGAAACGATTAATTGATCGTTACGTGCATTTCACCGTAAGGTGCCATTATAACGCTGTGACGGGATTACTGTCTTAAATGTCAGATTTTGACTAATGTAAACATTTGAGGGTCTGTACTCTGTAGTGGTAAAACAAAAAGTTTTTTATTTTATTTAAACAAAATATGCTTTCTGTTTTCCATTTGAATATAGGTTGTGTTTACTTGCTTTGCTAAAATGGAGGTCTCCTAGCTTACCTTGTGTTTATCGATCCTCATGAAGTGGGTTAAACTCAACGTAGTTAATTTGCCTATGTATCCGTTCTCAAGGATTTATTATACATGTGTATTGTAACTTAAAGATGCAGTTAGATAAGATCTTTCTTTATAAAATGGTAATTCTTTCTACTTTGAGGCTGGACGATGCGACGGTGCGACGCGATTCTGGTAGAACAATTTCCATGAAGTTTTCATAGAAATTGTTCTACTAGAGTCGCGCCGCGCTGCAGTGTCGCGCCTGTCTGTGACAGCCATTAACAAATATTTTTATTGTGGTTATAAAACTGTTTAAATGTGGTTTAAACGTAGAACATTGATAGCTTCCAGATAACCAAATAAACGGAAAGAATGTTAGGGTTTATTTTAGTTACAAGTAATTACATCTAATACTTTTAGTAGGATATTCTCACATGTACTGATCTTTAACACAGAAAATTAAATGGAATGTATAAAATTACTTAATTATTTTTTTAGGTACTTACATTTTACAGCAAACCAAAATAAATTACGTGTCACTCATCTTTGACGGCACGGTTGGCGCAGTGGTTAAGCGATTGACTGCTGCGCTGCGTGTCGCGGGTTCGATTCCCGCACGGAACAAATATTTGTATGACCTACAATTAGTTGTTCCGGGTCTGCCTGTTTGTGTATGTGAGTTTAAATGTTTGTAAACGCACCCACGATACAGGAGAAATTCTTAGTGTATTTTTTTTTTTAAACGTTGCCCACGTTTAAAAAAAAAAAAAATCTTTAAACTTCTTATCAATATTTTACTTAATATTCGTGTTTTAAATATTTAATGCTTGTTAGCGTAATGCGTTTATATTAATTTGTGCGTGTTTAGTAGTAATGTAGCCAATATTGGTAGCCAATACGTCTGTAGAACTAGTCATATCGAATAGGTAAAGTCAATTTGGTTATCAATCAAGTTGCAGGTAAATTGTCCATAAATTAAAATCAGTTGTCATTTTCTGATGCATGAAATAACTGCAACGCGGCAATTTGATGTAGTATGTCAATCTAGTCAACAATCAAGTCCCCTGACTGTACAATGTATACATATTACTTACTTATCCAAACGGTATCTACTTGGAGCACTTAGCTATTTAAGACTAACTTATTGCCATTGATACCGAATATGTTACTGTAAATCAGACTGTCGTGCGCGGTTTTATGAGATGTGTATCAATGAAAAATATGTCATTCCGTTAGACGATGTCCGTAGTAATACAGTTGTATGTTGTTCGTAGCCATGATAACCTATCGCCCCGCAACCTCATAGCGTTCAGTAGAGACGCGGCAGGCATTATCGTGTCTAATCAGGTTCGCACGCGGCGCGGTGGCTAAATCATCCGATTATTGATTTCCGATGTCGCGGTCGTGATCGGGCGCGGGATTCAACGTTCGCCGTGACAGTGCCGCCATTGTCGGAGCCGACGGCGGCTCGCGCGCATTCTCCGTGATTAAACGCTTGTAATTCCAACAATATCATCCCGACTGTCGGATTCAATCTGCACACGCCGAGCGCCGCTCATCTCATGTCATCTCCCTGCGAGCCGACCTAACAGCACGGACCACTTGTATGTAATAAGTCAGTTAACATTAAGACCTCGTGCCCTGGAAACGTCCCGGCTCATGTTATAAAAGAGAATAGCGAATTGCTCTCTCAGTAGATACGAATCTCCTGCAGCAATAATGTCTTTATTTATTATTTCGCTTTCGTGATTTATGTTATAATTAACCAGATATCAACGCCTCGTTGATCTAGTCTAATAGAGTTAGCGGTTGGTTTGATGCAAATGTCTTCGATATATCTTATCGAGACTGAAACACATCTTATCTAAAGTAAGGTACTTGTCAGTAAATTATATCACAATATTCCCTTATAATTTAAAGCGATTGTATCTGTCCGTCGTTGAACACGTCAATCTCTATTCCTTCAAGTGAAATGTGCCTTTTTTGTAAACGTATATCAGATAAAGGAGGCTGTTCGCAAATTTTTGCTCTTATTGCACACTTGGCCGCACTGAAAAATAATAGGAGAGGCAATTTCTCGCGACATGAGATCGGCGGATGGTAACGAGCGGTCCGTTGTCGTTATTAAACCCCATTGTTGTGATGCACCGTATAAAGCCTAACGCAGCCTAGTCCCTTTCTAATGCTGCCGATAAAGCACTGAAAGTGCATTTGCAATACGATTAACTCTCTCGGGTGGTTACGCGAGTATGCACGATGTGAGTGCGACTGAATAGGGCTGACATGTCTCTGTAGTTGAAAGGATGTGCAAATTATAAAGTAAGCCTTGTGTTGCTAGTAAAAGGAGCATTTGCCCAGAATTTAGGGCAGTCCACTCTGAAATCATCTGCATTGCGTTGGATCTGGATCTGTTAGCCATCTGCATCCAGTCTATCCCTGCCAGCCAAAATGTAGCATATTACTCAATCATATGCAACTCTTTATTCATTGGTGTATCTAGCGCTATTATCCAGGGGGCCTGGCCCCTAAGATGCGATGACCGGTGAAGCCGAGTCGACGCCCAATATACTCGTTATTTCGAATAATATGTAACCCATGTTACCTATGTACAATATGTACATACATGTTTAAATTCGAAATGTTTGGAAAATGTTAATCGTATTTAGCGAACAGTTAATCATTTCTAAAATGTTACCTCAATTTTTCCAGATACAGTAGGTATGTCTATAATTTTAGTTTATTTTGTGTGAAGTTATTTAAGTGTTCAGCCTAGAATTTCAAATCGGTCCAGACCATTCTGTGCTGGGCACGGAAGCCCTCTATATACGCCTATGTCTTTATTTAAAAGCTCTTAGCACTGTGATGAACCAGTTGTGCGAGAAACATCTAAATATCTAAATTAAGAGATCGCAATTGTAACGATACAATCATAAAAGCTTCACAGAAAACAATATTGTTTGACCATTTGACCTTTCCGAGCGGCCAACCCTAGCAATCTAAGTCTGAACTCTATTATCGACTGTTAATAAAACTAGGTAGCGCACGCGGTTGGCGGCCGCTGTTACTAGATGGCGTCGGCGGCGGTGGATGTGCCCTCGCATTTGCATAAGGAATTGGGTGCGCACGCTTCAGTATCGTCTCGCGGCGTATTTCTCACGCTACCCGCGGCCATTGCACGCTCTCGCCATCACCGCCTCCTCTTGCCTAATGGCTGTGTCAGCACGTTGCCCCTGT
This sequence comes from Dryobota labecula, assembly GCA_947523025.1. Lineage (NCBI taxonomy): Eukaryota > Metazoa > Arthropoda > Insecta > Lepidoptera > Noctuidae > Dryobota > Dryobota labecula. The sequence continues at coordinate 14,567,628 of OX383293.1, read as the reverse complement.
TCAAGACTTTTTTATTTTCTTCCTAACCCATCACAGATACTTATAGTCACATAGATCAACACTTGAAGCACAAACTAGTTTTTAACCAGTTTACAGAAAACCGTTTTGTTATATCCCCAAGAATTTACTATGTTAGTAATTATGCATAGGTACCGAAATAAACAAGCGATGTTAAGTTCATAATTACACGAATCTCGAGATCGTTAAGAGTCGAAGTCGGTCGATCATTTTTCACTATTAAAATACATGTTCGACGAAAAAAATTCGGTGTAAGTGTCGTTAATTGCATGGTGCATTGATAACGGATGATTTGATGCCAGCCGTGTTAATGCTGACCTCGATTTGGAGCTATAGGCACCACACCTGAAACGCGCATATGGTCAAACCAATTGCTATGATTACGAACGAGAAATACTAGGTAATAAAAACAATCATGGATAAATATTAAACAACTACCGTGTATCAAGACTTAATAAACATTGTACAGTAATACTTAACCAACTGCAAGACGTCATTTCAGACAGTAAATAAAATTGCAAGCCCTAAGGGATAAAAGACAATAGCCAAATGAATATTTCATAAGGCCATTATTTAATGATGATGCTTATAATACAGTAGTGCTATCAATTAGAAGCGAAGCGGCAGTAATTTCTTTTAGTAGATTAAACACAAAGCGAGCTTTGTCCCATGACCTTTGAGGTCAGGGCCTAAGTTACGGACGCTTGTCGTTTTGATACTTTAATAACGTTGCAACTTAATTTTATAGCTAACTAACATTATACAAAAGGGTCCCAGTACCCTTTTGTACAATGTTAGTAGTAATAGTGCTTATTTAACTTATGAAGCGGACATTGTTGTATAAAGCGATGTTGATGATTCAAAGAGCATTTTTTATAGCAGAAAGATAAGTTGTAATTTATTGAGTTTGTCAAGTTTATAATATTCTGCAAAGTTCACGCATTAATTTTGAAAAATTAAAAATACTCCACCATTTTTTCACTAGTAAGAGAACATGTTCTTTACTAAGCCGTAAAAAGGGAGCTTATTGAGGGCTGTACCTATATAAGTAATTTTGAACTTCAAAAATTGCGGTCTCCCAGCATACTCGTATTTGAAGTACCAGACTCTCGGGATTATTCACGAATTCGCTTTTAACTTGAGCAGGGTGCAAAGCCGTGGCGGTCACTATTGTAAGTAGACAGCACGCAAGACATTCTCATGTAGCGTGTTCCATGAAGTCGTCTACGACTTGCCCGTGCGCATCCAGCGGCTGACCACGTTAGCCGCGCACCGCACTAAGGGCCTTAGCAAATATGCTACTTTTAACGTCGGCGATCGGCGATTTTGCGACTTCGTCAAAACGGCCGCGGCATCGCGATTTGGCGACTCAGTATTTCGGTTCCGTTTGCAAAATCGGCCATTCCAGTGAATGCTTCGATGCTGCATCACGTTTACGCGAGCCAAATGAACAATTGAGCATCGTACCGTGTTCTACAGATGTGGCCGCCGTATCCCAGTAGTTCAATTCTCTAGTTCCATTATGGGACTACTGGGATTTTTTTCTCCCAGTAGTTCCATGGAACTGGCATACAGGTTGTGGCGTAAATAGTGATCCAACGTTTAGGGGTCGATACACCATATATTCAGCTATCACATACCACAATTTAAACGACTAATTTACTAGCTGTAATGTTTAGAAATGACATAATTTTTTAATATTTTTTTTGTTTATAATAGGTACTTAATGTCATGTATAGAAATTACAGCCAAATTAGTAAAGCAAGCTGTACATTATTCAAGAAAGAAAAAATCGGAGAACTAATATTAATAGGTCACATTGTGGTATGTGATAGCTGAATATACGGAGTATCGACCTCCACTATTTACGCAACACCCTGTATGCCAGTTCCATGGAACTTCTGGGAGAAAAAAATCCCAGTAGACCCATAATGGAACTACTGGGATACGGCGGATGTGGCCACCTTCACTAAATCGTTGCGACTCAAATTCCGAGTTCAGCGTTCAGTCGCAGTTGCTGATCGCCGATGCTAAAAGTAGCATGTCTGCTAAGGCCCTAAGTCCGGCAGTATGCGTAACTGACGCAACTGCCTACTCGTAACTCCCTATTGCAACGTTCCCTGTAACTGCTTCCTTTAAAACGTAAACATTCTTGGTGAACGTTTTATTGGTGTGTTAGGTAATTTGTTTGTAGGAGTTTTGGCGTGATTTATAAGGAGTTAGGATGCTGTGAAATTACGTAGGGTAAGGCTTTTTAATAACCTTTACTGTGCCTCATTTTGCCTTACATAGATTTTCACAACTCATGCTTTGTTATCCTTAACATTTTCTTTCTCTCTTTATCTTTTGCTTCATCATCATTAAAAGTCATCGCGTCAATGTTTGCAAATCCGGAATCCTAAAATGTAAATTCCTAATCTAAATATGCGACAAGCATTTAACGGTCTACAGATGAAGAATCCGTGATGCCGCACACGTAGATAAAGTTGATATAGCACACCGTTATCTATCACTTTTATCTTGATAATCTAATTTAAATAATACAACTTAATTTTATAATTATAGCTACTAAAACCACATTTTGTGCGTCACAACACATTCCTATTAATTGCTTATGGCTCTCTCGAGTAATAAATAGTTAATATATTCTTATCCTTTTAATTCCGACACTACATAAAAATGTACTAGTGATGATAAAGATTCAACATAATCCAGTACATTAAGTTATTCATGTAACAAGATTTATCAGAGTCTCTATAATTATCTTGTAAACTGGTTACCTAATGACGTTGTTCTCTGGATACGTGGTGCGAATCTATCATTGTAGAAATACGTTTCCTGGAGCGAAATAACCAGGCTATCTTCAGCGTATCAAAGGACCGTTAATAGCTTATTTGTATCACAGACTTGATAATCTGAGATTCTCGCAAACGTCTCTAAATTCGTGGCAAAATCAATAAACAACGTTAACCTACTCGCAAGATGTTTATACCACAGAGTTATGAGGGATAATAAAAACAAGTATTTAACTGAAATGAGCTTCAAAATTAATATGCGTTAATTGTTAAGATTACATTTTCTTAGCTAGACCTTAATTAGTATGTACTTAGATTAGATCCATGCATACGTTTGCGACAAGAACTTATTGCCAGCGTCGTCTAAGGCAATGATAGAAAAACGGGAGAGGTAAAAAGGATACATTTTCTCCTTCCAAGAATACAGACCTATATGTAATCGATTACAGCAAATGGCACTTAATTACTTATGTTAATTACTAATGCTATGTAGCGTAGACCTCTTCCTTTGAAATCTTCATCAACATTTTGTTCACCAAATTAAATACGAAAATAGGTACCTACTTAAAAATTATGATGGATGGTGTTGCAAAATAATAAATAAGCAATTTGACGATAGATTGCAAAATCTAGTCAGCTATACTGCCGCACTAAAGAAAAATGCAAAAACTCGATTTTGCCGCTTCCGAGACTTTTGATTATTAAAGTTATGAAGTTTTTGTTATTGCATCTTGCTTACTGAAAAACCGAGTTCCTGAAGGATCAATAAAAAGTTGCTTAGAGAGAGTTAATAGATTTCGATTCGCTGACTCCATATATATAACTCAACGAATATATAACTCAAAATGGTCCAAAATCGAGTTATTGCACTCTTCGTTAGCGCGGTAGTATAGCTGATTAGATTTTGCAATCTATCGTCAACATCGTGAACTTATAAGGAAATATTATCCTGGACCTGAATTCTGCTATACATTTGCGACTTCCGGCAGGAAATTGTTTTAGTAGCGTACTGCAAAAATATAAATGTGTTCAGGTATTATGGTTGTAACAGATTGGTTCTCATAGTTCTGGCAGTAAAACTGGCGCATACTATGATTAGTTTTTCAGTAAAATGCTTGCATTCTCCCACATCGTCTACTACATTTAGGTTCCAAGACTGATTGAATTCTAGTCGTGATTTAACCAGTAAATTGTTATATTTTTATCCGAGGCATCCATCGTAGTTCTCCTCAAAACCTTCCACAGTTCACAGCTTGACGTAAGCCGCTAGCAACCTCCACCTTTTCTTTCGCTTTTAAAAACAATTAAGCAAACTGGCACCCGTTAAGCTCAAGGTCTGCCATGGGCTATCTATAGCTTTGATGACGTCAGGGGGTTATAGATAGCCTGCTAGTTCGGTAAATCTAGAACTCATGTCTTCCCGCTTGCATCTTATAAAAAGTACAGTCAATTACTGCAATTAGCAATTACTGTAATTAGCTGACCCCCCTTTGCTCAAATGGTTCAGGTTTTTTTTACTAATAGATCCCATGATTTCATATTTTTCTTGTTTTGGGTAGATTTCTTATAGGTATTTAACACATTGACTGCCACCGCGGTCACCGATGACCGATAACAATAGTTTTTCTATTGTGTCTGTTGTCTGGCAGTCAATGCCTTCAATAAAATTAAGAATTACAAAATTCTATTGATTCGTATTCTAAAAAATCTCAACTATTTATGCAAGGGGGGGTCAGCTAATTGCAGTATCTGATTACAACTACCCTGCATAGTTTTGCGTTTGTATAAGCGCATGTGTCCATGTGCAGGAAGTCAATGCAAAAAGTGACACATGTCAAATGTCTGTTCACTGCTCAGTGCTCGCTCTTGCAGTTTCTATAGTGCTTAATAGATGCATAGAATCAGGCATTGTTTGTAATTTGGTTCGATGTGAATTTGTCATATCAAGGATATCAGTTTCTTCCGAGTCAATTATTAATTAGTAGACAAGTACTCTTTATTTCATCAGGTAGGTATGGGAAATAATTACCAAGAGGCTTTCATGTGAAATCTCTTTGAATGATTGTCTTGGTAAATGCCACATTGCTATAATGAAACTAGTTATTTCCGGAAAATTTATAGGGTCAATATTGATTTATTAATGTTATTCATGTTGTGGTAGTTCGTCATGTTATATGTTAAAGCTTACCACGCATATTTTAATATAAATTAAGATTATGCATTGCGTGATGCAGTGAGCGACGCGGACGATGCCGGACGGACGACCGGACGAGTCGTCAAGTCAGTTCATATCACAAACAAAAAGTAGAGTTTCTCATGTCCATTAGCAGAGGTTTACACATCTTTACAGTTCACATATACATATTTATTTATGTCGTATCATTCTGTAAAACTTGTTGAATTGAAAGCCTTTGTTATCAAAGGTTAATAAAAGATGAACTATAACTGTTACTGTTAGCCTGCATCATCCCACTGCTGGGCAAAGGCCTCTCCCCATGACTTCCAGCTCTTTCGATCCAGGGCTAATGTGGACCACTGGTCGTTTGTTTTCTCCAGCTCGTCCCGCCATCTTCTACGAGGTCTGCCGCGGCGCCTTCTTGCTGTGTCAGAGCTCCACATAGTGGTAATTTTGGCCCACAATTCATAGGGCATACGGCAGACGTGGCCAGCCCAGTCCCACTTCAGCTTAGCGGCTTGTTGAGCAACGTCAGTTATCTGTGTTTTGGAGCGCAGTGTGGTATTGCGAATACGGTCTGTCAATTTGATGCCTAACTGCGCTCCATCGCACGTTGGCAAACCCTAAGTTTGGACTTTTGAATGTTTGTCAAAGACGAAGTCTGGGATCGATAGGTCAAAATGGGAAGAATGCACATGTCCATAATTTTTCGTTTGAGTGACAAAGGAAGGTTTCCTTACAGAAGCTCTTACATGGACTACCTACAAAAAAAAAAAAAAAAAAAGTCAGATATTATAGAACAACACTAGTGACAGCAACATGATTTAACCTCTATGTCTTATGCCAGTATTGCCAACACAAACCTTTTTTTTTTTGGTGGGAAATTACCAAATTACTACTCGCGCTCTGGGCGGAGCGGGAGGGCGTGTCAGACTTATACTGACTAAAACCCACCCGTGTTCCTTCAGTTACCTGTGTGCCAGGGCCACGGTATCCCTTTCGGACAAACCCGTAACCCTGGCAGGAACAAATACACAAACACAACCCCTTTTAATATAAGTAACATTATCCATTCAGTCTCGGTTTTCGTATAAGAATGAAATGCTTCTTTTTGGTCGTATAAGTACACCTGTTGCATCCTAAACGAGCTTGGTATCGTATCGTTCTTGCTCCCGTACCATACCGGGAGGAACTGAACTTTACACGACTCGGCTCCGGGGAACACGGGTTGCGCTTCGAGAAATGCACAAGAATTTCTCGCTTATACTTAATGTTCAGTTATCGTAGCTTACGCAGCGCATATCCTTTTCCCTCAATTAAGTCTTACAATAAGCGGAATGAAGACCTACCAATTAAGTTTTTCTTTGATTCCCACATCAGCTTGGGAATAATTCGTTAATAATCATTTTCATGCTTTATGATGACCCAACATTATGTTCTGTCTTATACTTACGATGCGTTATCTATTGACAACAAAAAATAATGCAGCATTTACTGTTGGGTTATTGACCAGTAACTTGATAGTTTTTGCTCCATCATTTACGACTTATTTGGGATTTTTTTGTCCATCAAATAATTAATAACGAAGCATTTGCATATAAACGCCGTATTAATATGAACAAAAAATTACTGTTTGAATGATAAATCCAGAGGCAGTGGATAGCTGCGATGGAATGATTAATGACTTGCTTCCTCTTCCTTAATAACACCTAGAATCTGGTAAAAACATGCCGCTATCTATCAGAAGAAGCTGGGCTCCATTAGTGAAGTGAACACTTCAGTTATAATAACAATTCTTTATGTTAAACGTATTAAAGTATTTCTTGCGTAACACTGCTATTTTCCAGAGTTCGCAATTTAATTAGCTTTTTTATTTACTTTTATTAGGTTGCTACCTACTTCATACTGTATGATTTATAAGTTTATATTATACTGTGCGTAGTTTACTTTTATTTAAATAGCCACATGAAATAAAAAATAAATAGGTTGGATAATTATTACTGGTGTCTATTGCTATACGTACGCGTAGCAAAGTGATACGAATATGATGATAAAGCCACTAATTATATTCAACCGGGATTATTTATGTCGTAGGATGATTTGATAATTCGAATTTCCGCGAAAACCCTAGGGATTTTGCGAAAACACGGATAATTAGACAATGGGGAAAACATTTCTCAATTTTACTGGAAAAAGATTCTGCAAAAACACGAGTTCAAATACAAAAAAAAAATCGAATAATCAAATTATCCAATGACATTAATGATAAAACAATTTTCATAGAATCAGTAAACGGTTGTCATAATATCTTTCAAAGCTTACCTTACTTACTTTTTGCCGTGTGAAAGTGTTTTTTTTTTAATCAATTTAAGTACAGAAATAAATATAATTTATCATTTACCAAAGCTATTATCAAGGCAAAAACTAAAGCTTTTGTAAAAACTTGTTTTTTTTTTTTGTCCTTATTGGAAAATGCGTAATCAGCAACGTGTGCGTATCGGAAGTGTGCGGAAGCAGGCGCAGCATCGGCGCGGGCGCTGCGGCGGTGGTGATGGCGGGCAGCCGGCCACACTGCGCTAGCGCCTAGCGGTGCTTGCAGACGCGATGGCATCGCGGTCGTGCGCCACCGCTCACGGCAGCCGCCGGCGCTCGCGTCGCCGTGACTCATGGCCCCCGCGCGAACCTCGATCGTACGATTGAATAATAATATCCGATTCCCGTGCACCGAATTTATGTTAGGAAGTAACCAGTGTCCCGTATCGACGAGCGCATCGCGCGCGCCTCGCCCGCCCGCAATTTCCAGCCGCTTGTCCTTAGGCGCTGATGTACCAACCGATACTTGATAAATAAATTTTCGTGGAGGACTGTTCCCTCTGGACGTCGGCACTCCGGACCCCGGAGTCCCGCCCCGCACCCACATCTAAACGCCTAACTGTCAGCCAACAGCACGTCTCTCCCTATTATGCTTACAATAAATTTCAATTGTCACTTCCTCTTCGTTGTTACAAAATAATAAAACAGTACGTTATCCTTTATGCAATATTGTCGCTGTAATATAAAAGGCAAAGCTTGTGGTCTGGCATGTGCATCCCAGAGACCACACGCACGGCTCTCAACACAAGAGTCACAGGGCGTCATAAGTTTCTTTACTATATATTCACCATGGAATTAATCCTAGGAGGACGGCTAACAGCAACCTGTGTACTATTAACAGCATCTGCGATCACTTCATAATACCGAGTACGGTAATTATGGCTATACTTACCAAGACCGTTCGTGTAGCGGTCTGCTTCTATAGGCTGGAGGAATTTGAAACGCCGATATGAATCACATGAATATACATAGTAAGGAAGAAGATCACGTGTAATTGTCAAGAGCGAGCTATTTTAATTTGGATATAAAGTACTCAATCAGAAAAGATGATGTCGTATCAGTTAACAAGAAAATCGTGACTACAATACGTATATTGTACTTGGTAGGCTTCGTCGGCAATCAAGACCCTGCCATCAGTAACCACAAGTGCTGTCTTCACACTTTGATAATGTTACTAAAATTTGTTACTTAAGTGCTAAGCGTCTTTTGGCCACTTACTAAATTACTCAAAGTTCAATGGTCTACGAAATTTGTTGTAAATTATGGGTTCACACACCTAATGTTTTCACTTCGGCGAGTAATCGTGACCGCTGTGTAACTACCACTAGATCGATGCATGTAGGAATTTGGTTGATTTGTACCGTTACATATTACTTGCCATCTCTATCCCAGTCCTAACCTGTCATTATGACTAGTTGTTTCATAATTTGATATTTTCAAAAGTCACGCAGTTTGTCGGCCTCATTATGTTATTCTAAGCCATAACATTTGCTTGCAATCACATCCACGTATTAAACATAATTCCTGATGCGAGAGGGAAAAAAAAGATTACTCTACCGTCGCTGTGAGTCCATATAGTCCCCACGCAAATAAAAAACTTAAATAAGAACCATATTTCATGTAGTCATCGATGGTTCATGTACCTAAGGCAGACTGTCTAATTCGTCGAAAAAAGCTTGGTTATTATGTGTAATGCGCCTTAGATTATAGAGCGGGAGAGCAAATTATATTAGCAACATTGATGGCATTGTTCGCGAATGTGCATCATGAGTCAAATACCTCGGTCTGAAGTTCTGCCTACGTCGACTTTCCTGTCTATTGCGGTATATATATATATATTCGTATGTAGGTGATTTTTTTCTGCACGCAACGCACGCTATGCTTTAAATATTATCAAATTACCAGTACAATACATGGTCATTATGTACTAACGGTTGTGTCAATTAATGTGATTAAATCGAGCAAGTGACCGCGGTCGATCACGTAGCGTCGCGCTCCCGGTCTATTGTTCGTCTCGACGCAATGTTGTCACCGCTGCGTTCCGGTTCTATGACCATCTTCTCCGGCATTCGTATTCTATTCGGAATAAAACATACATAAATTCCATATGCAAAAAATCTTCTTGTCACATTATAAAAGAAAACGGTAGCTAACGGTTTTCATAGCCGTGTATCGTCTACGGTAATCTACCATGGAATTGAAACCCCTTTAACACTTTGTTGTTACCAGCGACCTTCATAATTTCATCACGTCCGACAGTCGGTCTCGCCGACCGACTGTCCTACTATACTACTATCTTAGCCTAGGAGAATAAGATTTTTGATTAAAAAACATAATCAAATAAAAGTTGTGGTGAGTAGGTGCGAAGGCGACGTTTTGGGAACGTGACCATTGTTGTAATGTACACCGCTTACCTACTTATAAAATAAAAATTGATTAAAAACAGGGAATAGTTGAAAATAAATTATCTAACAAGCTTTCACGTAAGTTTCATTTTGTTTCATTTAAAAAATTGCAATAGTTTCCTGCTATACTATTTTCCCATGAAAACTAGTCTAACTAGTACGATCTACGCTTATTTCAATTCGTTACGACTATCCTAAATACAATTCCCTGCGATTGCTATGTAAAATCATTCATTCCTGCAAAGTAAACAGAGGTCCAAATTGGTTTATCGTGCTCCATAATTTGCGAAAGTTATGGACATGGACAATCACGCCTTAATGCGGCGCCTGAAGCTTCTCCTGTTGCTTTCCCGATAATTATAATTACATTTCGTGATGGCATCGTTCTCATCAATCTTTTCGCATCTAATTTTACGGATGATTATAAAAATGCTGGAGATGGAATGCGGATACTGCACCTAAATAAACACTAATAACGATCGAGATTGGGTGAAACTGGTTATTCTGACATAAATAAAATTATCTGAGAATAGACTATAACTGATTATATATATAAACATTTTTTTTAACAATACGAAATAGAATCATTTAGAAGCTGCGTGTAATAATCACAATACTATTAAAGCTAGGAAACTGACTTCTGTTTAATAAAATTGCAGATAAATCCTCGCTATATCTCACGCTGCTTCTCCTACCTAAGGAAGCGCTGGCGCTGGTGTTAATTAAAGCCGGCACCAAACTTGCAACGCCAACAACGCCCAGCACACAGCTAGCGTATAATTATCGACTTTCGGACCATTTCGCTAATACACAATCGTACAAATGCTTGTTTACGACACTACACGCCCACTTAAGATTCTTTGACTGCAAACGCATACGTAAAACGTTGAATTGTCACTTTACGACCGATTGTTCCGCGACGCAGAGCCGCTGGCAACCCAATGCTATTGGGGTGAATTCACCACTCACTCGCGCAACGTTTAGTGCTAACTTATTATATAAAGATTGGAAATTGATTTTTATGAATATTTTACGCACATACAATGTTTATCTGTACATTAATTTATATCATCAGATTCCGCATAAAGGATCGCAAGATCTTACCATAACTGTTAATCTTTTGCAATGAATATCTTCCTATCGACGGAAAATATTCAAGCGCGTCGGAATCCGCAGACTTCGGTTGATGCCCATTTAGCCGGTACGGTCATTGTATGTGATCCTGGTATCATGAGGCTATCGTAGAAACATTAGCATTATCAAAAGGGCCGCGGGCGTCATGGTCATATCGGCGGCGACACGCGACGGTCGCGGAAGCGCCGCGTGAAGGCAAAGGCCCCGACAGACGAGCGGCGATAACTCAACTCAACATACCTGAAATACAATCGTGTGGATACCATGCCGCGGAGCCGCGGTGCCGCGGACCCTTGCAGGCGTGGGCCCGCCAACACTGTATGTTCCTTTTGTTTCCTGCTTTCATACAAATATTATCTTGTATTTATACGCATGTGTAAATATCAAATAGATAGAGGACTGGATAAATATTTATAGAAGTCGACTGAATGCGTTAGATGGGACAAATTATGATCAGACGACGACGAGGTTGACTGTTGTGATGACCCACCGTTGATGAAGGTACAAAATAATCAGAACGTCTTGCTTCGTTCCCGACACAGTTTCCATTCATATAACCTGCAATCCCTAGTCCATTGTTGTAGCATAGAGTTAACCTTTTTCAGAGCCAGTCTCTTACAACTTTGAACACGAGCTATATAATTAAAGCAGTCGCACACCGTAACCTAAAGACCGAAATTTTAAGCTTATTTTGCAGTGTGAGTTATTTACCTTTAGTTAACGTTAGATATTTTAAAGTGGCTATTTCATAAATTGAAAACTATCACTGTGTATGCATAAGATGCCAGTGTACTAATTTCCGCAACACAACACACAAATGAAGTCATAATAACTAATCCAATGTGACATGATCATACATCGACGACGTCGGCGGAGGACGCGCGTCGCTTGTCGGTGGGCGTAGTGCGGAAGCAGCGCGGACCGCCGCACGCGCCGTTACCGTCAACGGCCATTAAACGACCACTCTTAATTATCAACAGTTACCGCACACCGCATTGATACCACTCGGCCGCATCGCGAAACACCGCACCGTAACTGACGAACCACCCTCGGGCGAGCGATGCTATATGCAGCAGTTATCTATCACGTTGGGCTAATTATCGCAGCTGTGATTAGCATCTGAACGGGCTGTAGTGCTAGCGATTTAGTACCAATATCAGGCCTCGGAAACTTTGTAGGTGATTGCTGGTGAGGTTTTGTTGCAAATAACAATCTCTCTCTTCAAGCAGCAATAAAATTTTTGGACAATTCAATTAAAAAAAAAAAATGTCAGTAAGCATCGTAAATTCATACTGAAAGTGCGGCTAGTGCGGTGTGTGTACATATTTGTTTTTATTAATATCACGTTAGTTCAAACTAGCAGCGAAGAGGTACGCGCGCCTCGCTTGATCTCTCACATGATAGGAGGTGCGCAGGCGCCGGATGGCGCGATAGCGTCGCGTTAACCCTGCTGCCGCGCGCCGACACCCGCGCCCGACTCTTCTCTAATTACAAACACTATCTCAGTACTGAGGATGTGCGCGCTATAAGAATACCCGCGTATTGTCTACTCTCCGACCGAGTCCTTCCGGTGAACTTGTCCACGATCTTAATCTGTATCCCAGGCCCAGACGTATACTTAACAGATAACCAAGTAACTGTTAGCGTTTATCATCAATTTTGAAGTCTAAGTAGGCACTTGTTTTTTTGTAAGAACCTAGTTAGATTTCGAATATTTTTGATACAAATGAAAAGTATTCGCAGATTGAAATTCCAATACACAAAAACTGGTTGACGGGCCTCTCTATGATCTGCCCTCGTTTCTTCCTAACCATTTGTCCTCGTATCATTTAACAGAGTTGTTACAATTTAATCACAACCTCAAAGGCACCTAATCACGAAGTTGATTAGAAATTGAGAGAGTTGGTACACTTTGTACTTGGTACGTTATAACACGGGCCGTAATTAGGCGAGTGCATGTAGACTTAGTCTGGCAGTCTGACTGGACAGTGGACCACCCAGGCAGACGTCTTTGGTGTCGACCGACCCCGCTTGTGTTGCTGTCAGCCTATGGCTTGATCAAACAATCTATAAATAACAGAGATCTAGGAGACATTTTAGTTCTTCATATAGAAATAATTTCTTCTTGATTCTTATCCGAAGTTAGACTTAAATTTATTATAAACATATTTTTGTGTATTATTCTTTCATTTTATGTTTCTATTAAGTATGATTAATCTATGTAGGCTACCAAAAAGATGTAAACTTATAGACTACAGTTATAATATCTGAATACACAAGCAGGTATATTCATTCTGCGCGACAAAAACGATGATAAATTAATCTTGATCCGGTATAGTTATTTGACGTTCAAACTTAATAGACTGGTCTTATTATACAAATATTATCGATATTTTGTTCTATATTATTATCAATCAAACTATTGTCTCGTGCAGAAATTAATCATTATAAGTATATTTTTTTGCGTTAGCATCCTGATTAACTAAATTCAAATGATCTATAACGATATACTTAAATAGAAAAATAACGGTGATTAATTCCTTATAGAATACACTGGCGTCATACTCAGTTTCAAATTACCTAGACAAGTATTAATTTCGTTTGAACAACAGACAGATAAAAAATATTTAAACTGTCGCTGTATACAGTTATCGGGTATGTTTCAATACATGCTTTCGTATCAAAAATAATCGAAGACAAAAATGGATGTCGGAGTCTATTTACAAATTTTTTGTTAAGTTCCGGCGCGTGACCAATTGGTCAAACATTATTGTGTTCAGTTTCACGCTCCTTGTCTCTTGACAAATGATGTTTTTACTTTAGTATTCTAGATAGGTATTCCAATTTTTTTGTTGCTGTAAAAACCTTATCATCATAAGTTGTATGATTGAATTTTCTATGTGCCTACATGGTAACATGCTAACCACAGGGGTACTTGACTTTCACATACATATGCATAGTTGACGCGTTCATTCACTGACTATTCATGTCTTCAAACAATTATATAGCACTTTAACGTCTTTCTTCCCACGATTGTATCGTCGGAGCGAACCAAGTTTGCAGATTTATGTTTACCTACACAAGCACACGTAGAAAGGTGTCGCGAAGCTTAACCCCATACATACTACATATGTAGTTCCTTTGAAAGCTCTCGTTTAAGTATAACGAGATGAAGCAGCCTCCTCAATTTTAACTAAACCAAACATGAAAATGTAACGTGAAAACTATAAGGACCGTTAAAAGAAGTGGTACTTCCGTGTCCTTTCTTTATTAAAATAGTTTTTTTCGGGCATAAGTACATACATAAAATGTTAAGTATAAGACTTTCCCATTTCGAACAAATATTTAAACTTACTGAACAACTATTTATGACACCTTAACTTAAATAAGTACTAATAATTTCAGGTAACGAAATGCGAATTCTGCCTAAAGGCTAAACCCGTTCCCAGTGAAAGAGAAATATCTGAATGTAATAATTTTGAGCAACAAACTGTCGTATATACTTTGCCAACGTACTAATATAAATACCATCACAATATTTATTGTCAATATATTAGAGACTTATCATGACGGCGTTGCATTTATTTGTACAATTGTAAGTAACTTCGTAGAGTAACGACCATAAAATCTACCCTGTTGCGTGTAATATTTCAAAAGAATATAAAAACATCAAGATACTTTACATTAACGGCATGTTTTATACGGAGTTTGGATTTGCCAAAACAAAGACATTTGGATACGGTCGGCCAATTTTTCGCATGTGCTCGTTCCTCAGTATTATGAATCCGTAGAAATACATATGTGTGACACACGCGTACAGGTGCGAATTTTGGTACGTCGCTGGCCCTGCCTGGCTGCTGCCACGGTTCCCAGTTCCGCACCGTTAATTTGATATACGGAGGCAGATGGCCTCTCGCCGATAGCACACAGCTCATGCGCCTTCCGCGCTTTACCGCGAATCCCAAACTTTTGCTGCCACCGCAAGAAATAAGCGACTTGCTGTTTTCACACAACCATACCAAACAAAACTAAAATAACGTAATTTTAAAGAAATATTCAAAAAATATTAAAAGTCTTCTTCGCCAACAGTGACGCCACTTTTAATTGAGATATCTGCTCCTAGGAGCAGAATACTGAAAAAATAATCGAAAAGCGTTGTTTGCTTCAACTCAATCATGGAGCGAAACCCAGACATAATAGGTTTTGTATCTTAAAATACCTAGGTAGCAGATAGCTACACAAGAAACTGACCAATTTTAATATCAAATATAAAATTGCCATTGTGCAAAAAACTGCTACGCTTAATTTTAACTTGGACTCCAAAACAGTATGAAAGTCAGGTGCGGGGTTGTGAGTTAATTTGCATTTTGATCCAGAAACGGGCTGAGAGATAACGCTGTAATTCTCGAGATCTCTTCTCAGATCAACTATCCCACATGTCTCGGTGCTGTTCATCAACCACTTCTTTCGAACTCCACACACAAACCTTATAAGGTTGCAACATTACAATGTTGAATACAAATGTGTTGTCATACTAACCTACAACTATTTGATTTTATCATAGTCAAGTTCTCATCAGGCCAGCAATTCTGGAAAGAGTAATTAAGAACCGTAATAAAATGGTTACTTTACAAATTGGTATGTAGGTATCATTCTGTATTTGAGTGAATAAGTAATTATACTCAAAACGCCAGGAAATAGTCAATCAGTGTTCTGTTATTCCGGGTACAAGAAGTCAAAGACCGTTCATATAAAGGAGTTATAAGATGCCAGCAACGTAAGGCACATTAGACACGGCATGCATGTGATGATAGTTGTGGTATCGAAATTCGCTTCGGCCGTTCCCTTCGAGCAGCGTACGGCCGTTTGTGTATTTCGTTCATATTTTTCCTCGTCGTATTTTAATGATGTGGATCTACTTAAGAGACTTGATGCGCGCAAAAGTTATTAAAGTTTAGAATTGCGAGTGCTGAGCATTGACATGAGCGTGAACTGATTTAGGATTCATTCACCCCGCGTTACGCTAGCTGGGTGCCTGGACTGCGCATTGTCTCACACGGTGCACAAAATGCGAATGATCCTTTGTTCGTTACACTTTACATACACTGTAACCCAAACCAATAGCGGAACACTTAGCGCCCACCTCTAAACGTAACATTCATGCGCCCCAGCTCACGCTCGAGAGCCATTCCTAACTTAACGATATTTACTCTGAAATAACAATACGTGTACTGTTCTGACATTGATAGCTCTCCAACTGATACGTACTGTATTCTCTCGGTATAATGCATTTAATAGTCCTGCGGTCGAGGAAAAATAATGATGCGTAATTTCCGGTTCTTCACCATTCGATAAATACGTATAAAAAAGTAAGTGTTTGAACTTTCACTCGGAAGGGGAAATGCCGAATTTGCAGTTCATATTTTTTTTATCCCAATTGTTACTTTCTCGTAACTAACCCGCAATTTAATGGATACAAGATTTAAATTACTTATGCACGAAACTTTACCCAAACACGTGGGTTATCGTTTTTCTTCATACACACTTTCAATCATCGATCTTCACGGATTACAGTAATTGTAATAATGCATAAAATTTGCTTTTACTATTGTAGTGCGTGTTAGGAACGCACGCATTTGTTCAACATTTGAGAGAAGAGAAGAAAGTCTTCTATTCACTTACTGTTTTTTGTAATTTTTTCGTACAATAGATACTTTAAGTGGTTTTAGGAACATCTATTAGGAACCGCCTCGTGCGATCTCGTGAAAATTAAACGTTCAAAAGTCATTTATTCAAATTACGAACGTCAAAATTACATAAGACAGACCCCCAAACGCCCACCTTTACCACTTCCTAGTGCTTTAGCTGGGAAGAAGAAGTAGCGCAACAAACTCCCCAGCAGCACAGCTGTCTGATTGAAAAACTTGATTCTTATTTCGTGAGCTTTTCATACTGCAGTCACAGATAAAGAGAGTAGGATATGTTTGTCACAATGTGCGATACAGTGTGATCCAGCCTCCAGACATGAACTTTACTAACAGTCGAACCCAATAACCTATTTTCAGTGAAAGATAGTTCGCTATTGATGATAGACAGTATACGAGTATTTCTATCTTTCCTTGAATGACGTCTCACAATCATTGATAAAGGCTTATCTATCTAAGGAAATCATTAGGGTTCTCAAATTGGCACTCCTGTGCGTTCCGTTACAAATTTACAACCAACATCAGTTTAAAAAGCAACGTGTATAATTAGCGGAGATCGGAATAGGTAGAGCCAATTAACCTAAACTTCGAGGAAGGATGTAACATAGAGTTGATAATACCTTCTCTTAAATCCCGGAATAAGTATAATGACGTTTAAATCCCGGGATTTAAAAACCACGAATTATTTATTGGACTTTATTTATAGTTACAAGTTATTGTTTTGAAGAATCATATTATAATAACATTTTTAGGGGTACGTACTAAAATTGCTATAAAAAGCTCTTTAATTTAATAGTTTTAGTACGGAAACCTCAAAATGTTATATGACTTTTCAAATCAATAACTTGTAACTATTTATAAAGTCCAATAAATAATTCGTGGTTTTTAAATCAAGGGATTTAACGTCATTATAATTATTAAGAGTTTAGAGGAGGTATTATCCACTATATGTTACATCCTTCCTCGAAGTTTAGGTAAATTAGCTCTACCTATTCCGATCTCTGAAGGCTTATTAGAAAAAACTTCTTTATTTCTTTATTCTAAATCAATTACTGGATTAAGTTCAAGAACAGAACGCATACAAGCCTAATCAATTCAAAGTGAGAGTGAACAGGCTTCTTCTGGGTAAGCTCACTCCATCGTAGACTTTGTCACCTCTGACCTAGACTAGAGTCAAGTGCAAACCGTAAAATAAAATAAAAAATTAAGTTATAATTTATATTGAAATAAAACTCTGTAAGTTGTACATGATACAAGATTTTACTGCATTTTTCTGAACAAATAGTTAACGCTGGAGAGGAGTAATGAAACGTAATTGACAGTTTGACATAATGAAAACCACACCTTATTAAGGTCACTTTTTAGGAGTATATATTTCTGTGATTAAATTACTAACTGCTGTTTTATTTAAATTAATTTCAACTTAATTTGCTCATATAGTGAATGCGGCAGTTATAGGTAAGGTCTCTGTGAATTATACCCAAAGTCTCTAATTCAGATAATTTATGTAAACAAAGTAATGTCAAGAAATGTCACTGTCAAAATGAATGAAAACATTTTATAATTTATTTATTTTTTGTTGTAAATAGTCATCTATAAAATTAAAGTGAATTAATTATAAGAACTATGCAAACAAAATACCGTTGCCAAACAATGTTTTATGTAGTCACGGCCTATGATCGTCATAATCAGCCCTTTTAAGTCCACTGCTAGACGTAAACCTCCCAAAATCGATTTCCTCTCGAAACAATTTACAGCCGTTTTCATCCAAAATGTGGCTAGATAAGCTACTTACAAAATGAATCTATGAATGAGAGTTGTAATATTAGTGTTGTTGAAGATGTTTTTTTTTTTTTTTTTTTTTTTTATTATTTATAATAAACTATCTGCATGCAGCCCTTGGGCTATAATCAGATTCGTTGTTTCTTAACTGGCAGTTCGAGATTGTTCACATCCTGCGATGCGTCATCTCGTTAGTAAATGTAATAGTGTTGGTTAGATTGACGCTATTCGTTCTCTTTTAAGTCTGTAGGTAGAGTCTGAGGACTTTAGAAGTGTAACAGCGAGTGCATTTGTATGTCGTTGGAGTCTTTCCTTATAATTTTTGCAGGACCTTTCTACAACCTCCTTGATAGTTGGGATTTGTAGGTACTCATGTACTTCAGAGTTTTTAGTGAACCAGGGTGCACCACTTAAGGTTTTTAGTGCTTTATTTTGGAAGCGCTGTATTATCTCAATATTTGAGTGGCTTGCTGATCCCCAGAGCTCTATACCATACGTCCACACAGGTTTAAGGATGCACTTGTAGATAAGGAGTTTGTTTTCCAAGCTCAGTGATGACTGTCTGCCTATGAGCCAGTGAATATCTCGTAGTTTTATGTTTACATGGTCCCTTTTGGTCTTTATATGTTCACGCCAGGTAAGTCTTCTGTCGATGTGCATACCTAGGTATTTGGCAGTGCTTTTCTGTGGCAGAACGTCTTCACCGAGTTTCACTTGTGGGCAGTCCCCTCTTCTTAAGGCGAAGGTAATATGGACAGACTTAGCAGCACTAGCCTTGATTCTCCACTTTCTCAACCATGATCCAATCTTATCTAGGTGTTCTTGAAGTTTCGTGGATGCTTTAATCTGGTCTTTATCGCAGGATAGGATTGCAGTGTCATCAGCATAGGTTGCAGTAACAATTACCTTTGAGGTGGGTAGGTCAGCAGTGTAAATTGTGTACAGAACAGGGCCCAGCACAGAGCCCTGGGGCACTCCAGCTTCTATGGGATAGAATGAAGATAGGCAGTCTCCAGATTTAACTTGGAACACTCTGTCCGCCAAGTAAGATTTGAGCAGCATGTATGCGGTGTGCGGTAAGCAAATTTTTAGTTTGCACAGGAGGCCCTTATGCCATACTCGGTCGAAAGCTTGTTGTATGTCAAGGAAAGCAGCTGAGCAGTACTCCTTTCTTTCCAAGGATTGTCGGATTGTGTGAACCACTCTGTGTATTTGTTCTGTCGTTCCATGGTGTGCTCGGAAACCAAATTGATGCTCTGGGATTGTCCTTTGTTCCTCCAGTATAGGTAACAGTCTTTGTAGCAACAACTTCTCAAACAGTTTAGACAATAAAGGAAGAAGACTTATTGGTCTGTATGACGAAACTTCAGTAGGAGGCTTTCCAGGTTTAGCTACCATATTTATGATTGAGACTTTCCAGATGACAGGGAAATAGTGTAGTCTCAACACTGCATTGAATAGAATTGTTAGCAAGACAATTCCTTTTCTCGGTAGATGATTAAGGACTTCTGATGTAATCAGATCAAAACCTGGCGCCTTTTTCTTCTTCAAGTTATTAATAGCTTTCCAAACTTCTGTTGGGGTGCACAGTCGCAAAGGTAGAGACATTTGCTGATCACTGTCAAGGATTTCGTCAATTTCTTTTTCCGGATGCATGAGGTCGGGTTCATTTGGTTTGAATACATCTTTTAGGAATTCAGCAAATAGCTCGGCTTTATCCGCAGGTTCCCTCACCCATTCGCCATTTGGCTGTCTTAATGGAGGCATGTGTTCTTGTGGCCGCTTTAGTGACTTAGTTATTTTCCATAGGGAATAGTCGTCTGCTTTGTGAGGTGATAAAGTTTTTAATTTATCTTGCAGAGTGACGTCATCGTTCTCTTTAAGCATTTCCTTTAGTTCCTTTTGTGCTTTATTGAGAGCTGTTTTATCATGTGCGTTCCTGCTTGTGTGCCATTGTCGTCTCAGTCTCCGTTTTACAGTTATCATTTCCCTTATTTTGAGTGTATAGTCCTGTTTTTGAGGACTGTATTTTATACATGGAGTAGACATCCAAGCGGCTTTTTGGATCAGGTTAGTTGTATACCAGGCTGCATTTTCCAAGTCTTCCTCAGTTTTAAGGGGTATGTGCAAGTTGGTATTTTCCTCTATAAAATTCTGGAATGAGTCCCAGTCAGTTTTACGATTATATAGCGTCTCGCGAGGCTCTTTACAAATAATTGTGGTGCTCAGTGTGCATATTACTGGTGTATGATCGGAGTTGCCGTCCAGGCATGATTCGACTTTTGTGTATAGTCCTGAAATTCCTTTGGTAACAAAGAAATCGATAAGGTCAGGTGTCTTATTTAGATCAGATGGCCAGTGAGTTGGCTCTCCTGTAGTCAGTATATTAAGTGACTCTGAATCTATTGCCTTCTTCAACTCTCTGCCTCTAGTTGTGGTCAGCCTGGAGCCCCAGAAAACATTTTTGGCGTTCCAATCCCCTCCAGCGACATATCTGCCTCCCAGCGTGTTAAGAAAATCGCTAAACATTTGTTCGTCGACTCGATGTCTAGGTGGGCAGTACACTGCAGCGATATTAAGTGGGCCCTGCCAATCGTCTATCGACACCACTGTAGCCTGTAGGTATGCTTGCTTAAAGTTTGGGAGAGGGTGCTGTTTTATACTTTCTTTTATTATAATTGCAGTCCCAGCGTGTGATGTTCCATCAGGGTGATTTGAATAATATATATTATATCCTTTGATTAGGACGGCTTTTTCGTCAGTCATGTGCGACTCTGAGACTAGAAGAACATCCACTCTGTTGTGCTTTATGAAAACTTCCACTTCCTGTTTATTAGGAGGCAGACCATTGACGTTCCATGCTGTTGAAGATGTAAAAAAATTAAAATGTTTGGATCTCCTGCATTGTTACCAATATCATAAAATATTTTGTACCAGAAAATCTCCTTTTCTTAATAACTTTGTTTTTTAATTATTATTTCCTTAAATCAGTACTTAAAAGAAAACGGAACCTTTTTTTCGCCATTTTATGTGAATTACCATTACGAAGATATTTTTTTGATATGTTATCCCCTTTGTTTACATAAATTATCTGAATTTGAGACTTTGTGTATAAGTATTGGACGCCAAAATCATTTTCAGAGTCGAGAACTTCTGTTACCATTTCAAAATCACTTCCAGTTAACGTTCTTTATTTTACTTGAATCGGACGTGTTTTATACGATTATTCATAGTTTTTTATTTTTTATTTTTTTTATGTAAACAATGCCTAGATACGTTTATGGAATTCGGAGGATAGACCAATCTGTCATATTTAGTAACTGTCCTGTCAAACAAATAGCTGTCAACACGTTATTGGGATGCATACTTCGGCTTTTTCATACAAATTGCTATCCGTAGTAAGCGATATACCCTCCCATCTGTAAATAGCGTGGGCCAGTAAGATTCCCTAATCTCTGATAGATTATTAGGACGTTAAAACTATAGATAGATGGGTTTTTCTATCTTCAGTATTCCAAACCTGGTGATGGATAGTGTATTGGGTTCGGCCATAAATCAAACTATCACATAGTCATACACCAGATAAAGAATGTTGAAAAAGTTATAAAAAATATTATTTGACGATAATATTTAACGCAAAATATGATCGTATCAAGAACACAACACTTTATAAAGTGTCTTGATAATTGCTCAACTGCGTGACATAAGATTGATAAATAGCGGTACATATGCAAGTAAGTAATCAAGATTGGACATCATCCATCAATATCACAGAGCGCCATCATTCAAGTGAATCATCACTGTCCTTATGATTTATAAAGCCCTTACCCAATGGTTATAATATTTTTTTCTACAAAGCAATTACACAATGTTGTAAGAGCCGTTAAACTTTACAAGTCTCGATACAATCTGTTTCAAACGACATGGATTACATGTTAAATCTCTAATGTATATAATCAAACTATTTGGAGCTATTACATTGAGAAATTCATATATAATGAACTACTAACATTCGTAACAGTCTCGAGATATGCATCAATTATATCACAGTACATAATTTTATTAACGTCAAAACAGAGTTGGGAAAATATTATTATATCCGTATAAAAAGAGGTGTCTAAATGGTGCAATAAAGACCAACAAAAACTGGTAGATTTATATCTTCCGTTCTGTTCTTAACACCTCTAATGTGGTGGAATCTCCGAAGCCACTAAGTTCATAGCTCTAGTGATTTAACGTCTAACGTCGGATGTGTATCAATTACTTACAAGTTATCGTGAAATATAATCAGTTATAATGGCGGAACAAAATTGGCAGTTGAGTGGCTGGCTAACATCTAACATATAAGTAAGAAATGCTTCAGAAAATTGTGTTCGCTCGCAGTAGAACATTTTACTTCCACCTGTTGCTGTACTTTTATTAGCATGAGCTAAAATACAGTATCGTATGCGTCATATTTCTTACTAATTAGCGATAAATTGTCACAATATACTGCAGACAATACTGAATACACATAGATAATTGTCTTTCTGTAATAAATTTACATTACGAGTGGACCCTTAATCACAAGCAGTTAAACAGTCAGATTGTACAAAACAACTTCAAATGAATAACGTGCACAAAATATCTTACTAGAATTATGTTCCAGTAAGATATTTTGTTCCGTTGTCATTATAACGTTTACTGTTATAAGTTACACTATTGTCAAAAAGTTCACATATTATAATGAAGCGTAGCAAAAACACCCCGACATTTGAACCATAATAAGTTAAAGTTAAGTGTATTAACACAGCTAATAGCAAAGACAATTGCAAGTTGCTCTATCAATTACTTACTCACACGATCCCGCCCGATATCGCCATTATAACAACATTAGAGATGGCGCGGTCACGCCATACCGGCATTACTACCATCTGTAACACGGTCACATCATTTCTTGGCCGCCCAATTTTGGTTTTACTGCACACTTTTATAGTTTCCGAGCAATTTTTACCTAGCGTGCGAAAACAAGTTCTAACGATTTGGTTGTAGATTTCCGATTTATCCAGTTACGAAATTTACTATATCCGAAATTGAATTCACCGTTTTCAATCAACAAAATCTTGGTGCCTTATGAAATGCAAGACAAAGTGATTAGACACAATTTGCGTCCCAATTCTTGTAACATGAATCGTCTTCATGCAAATAATACCTGGCTAGACACGCTGCACGTGTATAAAAGCATCTAATTTGTGATATACGTAGCTGTAACCTAGGCCTTTTCCTGCTTTCTAATGGAGCAATTATTGTAATGACGAAATTAAGGTCTTGTATTTGAATGTGATGCGGTTGTAATGCTTGCGATATAAGACGAATTAACATTTTCATGTGGTAGGGTCACGACCTAGCGCTCCCACACATAAATCGGCGGTGGATGTCGCGTCGTGAGCGCACCGCGCTGCCGCCGTTACGAGCGCATAGCGCCCGCGCCACAGCAGCCGCGCCTGCGCAGCTACCGGACTGTGTTGTTTCGTGTTAGTGCTGTAATTAATATTACCAACCTGGCCTGCGCTTCTCAAATATTCTATCAATCAATATAATCGTCCAATGGTTACATCACTACAATATTTACTGCATCAATCATCATGCAATTCAAGTAATGTCTCAAATTAAAACATTCCAAATGTTCTGCTGCGTATAAGTTTTAAATTTTAATTCGTTTGGTACAAAATTCCAAATACCTAAACATTATTTACAGTATTTCAATTTCGCATTTCAGCTTTGGTATTTAAATGTAGATATCTAGCATATTCAATTAGAGACACAATCATAAACCTACAGTTATTCTCCAACAAGCAGAACTATTGACACGTTTCAGTAAAAAGCAATGTTTAATATTGTTTTACTCTTGAAACTTAGTTAAGAAACATATCTTTTCAATTAGACGCGCGAAATGTTAAAAGCCAATGACAACTGCGAGTGTTCTTATGTACTTTCCATTGACATTAGTGCATGTTACAAACACTTCCTTGTTATAGCTCATCATTAGTCACTAACACTTAGCTAGCTTTTTCTTCGGCTTTACAGCGCTCTAGTCATTTCGTAAAAAGGAACATGTTTTTTAAACTGTGATGTTCGCGCAGAATTTATAATGTACTAGCTTTTGCCCGCGGCTCCGCCCGCGTGGATGTCGGTTATCGCTTAAAAAAGTAGCCTATGTCCTTCTCCATATCCTAGGCTATATCTCTGCCAAATTTCATGTCGATCGGTTGAGCGGTTTAGGCGTGAAAACGTAACATACAGACAGACAGATAGACAGACAGAGTTACTTTCACATTTATAATGTTAGTATTAGTATGGATTGAAACAAAAAAACGTCTTCTAGTATCTTGCAAACAAACCGCGGGGAAACCCAATAAACAGACAGGTGGACACCGCGATTCGGAACGCAACATGGAATATACAAGATAAATTAACAAATCAACTGGTTTTGCGTTGATAGTGACCGGCGGCCGCGGTTGTGACAAATAGGTGTGTACCTCATACGTACAGTTGGCAACGGACCCCAACACGGTACACCACATATTTCGTTAATTGATTAACTGTTCCCCGTTGTTGGCAACGGTACAGTTACGTACATATTTAATCATCTGTAAATTGATTTATACGGACACTTTACAAATTGACACAACTATCATTACATTAATTTTGCTTTCCTTAATGTAGTAAACGATAAAACAAGCCGTTAAAACTGATATTGATCACCAGAATTTACATCTTCTATGCTAAAATACGGTTAATTATCGCTGGCAATTTATATCTTTCTTTGGAATGCGTAAACCATAGAATAGGATCCTATAAATAATAATCAAGATTGTGAATTTGCGAAATTGAACTTAATTTTGATTGCCTGTTCATAACATATTGTTTATGAACAATAATAATGACTTTTATGAAAAGTTTATTCGTTTCCAAGTTAATTAGCACGAGTAATTTGTAACAGTTTTCTTCGTATTTACCTAACGGTATAAAGTCCAAGTAAATCAGTTCAGACACTAAATAACCTTCCCATTAAAATAAAGTTATTAGAGTTAAGATTACAGAGTTTAACAATCAAGTAAAATCGGTTAACGTCCGCATTAAAATCGACGTATTTGTACATTTAGTACAAGTAAACTCCTTTTATAAGCGACACAGTTACTTGCAATAAAGCCCTGAACCGTGGCTACGATAAGTTTCAATAAAAAAGATTTAACTTCATTAGTGGGTGGTAAATATGGCGAAGTCTTAACATAAAATTAATTTTGTTTAATTACAACAACAGTACAACTTAACGTTAATTAGCTCGGTGAGTCAATTAATAAAGAATTTATCTTATTTTATACGGCTGTTTGAAATATTACGTGATTAATACACTCGCCTTAAGCGTGAATTCAGTTATTAGCCTCTAAACTGTTATTAATTTGCTAAGCGTTGCTAATGACTCTTAAATTGCTGCAAATACGTTACCTATTATTTGATAGAAAGATAAATAAATCGTGTTACGGGAGTGTGTCAGCTTTAAAAAAGGAACATGATACTTTACAAAAACTAGGTAAGATTTATTAGCTTGCTTGGATAGATAATAACAATCGATACTAACGCGAGACAATCACGCACCAATCAACAAATAGTGTGAGAATAAGTTAATGGGGATGGGATCAAGCTCTCTAGCTTACACTTCGCCGAACATTATTTATCTGTTACTCATACTCATACCAGTTATTTGCATTTCACAATGTATATAAGATGCGGCGTGCGTGTGTGACTAAATGTATGAACGTAAACAAACCAAGAGCAGTATGTAAGGATCGTAGAAATTGACGTTCCATAGTTTCTGTCTACTCCCATGGGAAGAAGGCATGAGTTTATATAGGCATAGTATGTATAAGATCTACAAGATCTAGATCTATATTATCTTTAACACACCCGTTTTAATTTAAAGCGCTCGAACCGACTATACCTGAAGTCCCTAATTCAGATAATTTATGTAAACAAAGTAATGTCAAGAAATGTCACTGTCAAAATGACAGGACAGTGATGCAAAACATTTTATCATTAAATGTTTTTGTAAATAATCATCGATAAAATTAAAGTGAATTAATTATAAGAACTATGCAAACAAAATACCGTTGCCAAACAATGTTTTTTGTAGTGTGTCGGAGACACGGTATATGATAGTCATAATCAGCCCTTTTAAGCCCAGTGCTAGACGTAGGCGTCCCAAAATCGATTTCCAATCGAAACAGTTTACAGCCGCTTTCGTCCAAAATATGGCTAGATATGCTACTTACAATATGAATCTATTTATGAGAGTTGTAATATTAGTGTTGTTGAAGATTAAAAAATGTGAAAATGTTTGGATCTCCTGCATTGTTACCAGTATCATAAAATATTTTATACCAGAAAATCTCCTTTTATTAATAATTTTGTTTAAAACCGAAAAATTATAAAAATAATTACAGTATGATTATTTTTTAATTATTATTTCTTAAAATCAGTACTTAAAAGAAAATATAACCTCTCTTTTTGCAATTTTATGTGAATTACCATTTCGAAGATATTTTTTTGTTGTGTTATCCCCGTTGTTTACATAAATTATCTGAATTTGAGACTTTGAGTATAAAGTAAGCTCGCGAATTTGGGTCCGTGCCCACTCGACCCGCTTAGACTCGACCCGAAGAATAATATCAAATGTTTTACTACCAATGCAGTGCCATTTGTACGGTCAGGCAGTGATATTTTAATTCTAAATAACTTATTATACATAGAATATTTAATATTTTTTTATTTTATATAATTTATCCTGGTAGTCAGTGAATTCGTTTAAAAAATGTAGCTTTATAAAGATAGCCTCTACCTCGCTTAAAGGCTCCTACAAACAGGCGCGACACGTGACGCGACACAAAGACACCGCTCGTCGCGCGCAGAGCGGTTCCTTTGTGTCGCGTCGCGTGTCGCGCCTGTTTGTAAGAGCCTTTAACCGGTTTTCTGGAAACAATAGGCGAAGCGGCTCATATTTATTGTTCGAAATGGTCCTGTCTCTTTCTAGCGCGACAAAAATGCAAGTATTTAGGGTGCTGATATGAGTATAAGTATAATCAAATCAAGACTGATTCAATAAATACCACCATGCCACTAGCTTTATGATTATAATGATAATTAACAATAATCTGTGATTTTTACTATAAAGTTCAAAGCGTATATATTATATATTAAAAATGGAAAAGTAGTTACATGTTTAATTATTGATTTATTTATCCAAACATTATTTAAACTTTACATTCTCTGTGGTGCAAGCGTTAAATCGTCAAAACAGAAATATCCAGGTATTATTCTTCGGGTCGAGTCTAAGCGGGTCGAGTGGGCGCGGACCCGCAAATTTGCGAGTGGTTGCCTCGCGCATTTGGTAGGTATTTAAACATAGCAATTATTTCAATCATTTTATCAAGAAAAACTTAGCGAATTGTGCTAAACAATCTTGCTATCTTTTCATTCATATAAATAATAAGAAAAAAAGTTTTGGGTTTATTTTCTATCCACCTACGTTAATATATAATTGTGTTATTAAAAGCGATTGCATGTCCGCCAGATCCTTAATATTTTTTTTTTTTTTTTCAGAACTTTTTGACTGTGTTCTTCATGTTTCCCATGGAGTCAAAAAACCAGTAAACGCGGTCTGTGTCGGATATTACCGCCTTGAATAATAATATTTTCATGCCTCAAGAAACAATTTTAAGACTAAGAGACATGACAGAGAAATTGTAGATACTTACAATACAGTTTTTTATTTGTCTATTTTTAACCGTTAGTAAACTCCCACACGGGGTCCTAATTATCCCATGTCGAATTGGTGAAATACTTCTGAACGCTTATTTTACATCGTTATAAACGTCACAAGCAACACACTTTGATTCCTATCTCGATATCTTTTAAGTTCAAATTGTCGTGAGGACAATCCAAGATAGTTATAAATTATTGCACATGTAGTGCTCATTGAAATATGTATGCTTTGCTATCGTTTAATAAAAAATATATCATTCTTTAAAATTGTTATAATTACATACCTTAACTTTAATTGTTCGAGCGCTTTAAGACAGCGCTTCTTTTAAAATGGAGTTTGAAGGAATTTAACCACGCCTTGATTGTACTTTAATCAAAGTTTTAATATAAATGCAGATGACTGTACTTCTAGGGATAGCAAAACAATACTATACACTATCCATTTATGGACATTTTCTAATAGTTTTTACATTAAATTATTATTAACTGCCCGCACCCACCCCAGTGTTTGTTTTGTTTTGTCTAATAGATTTGTTTATTTAATAATCAGCGTTCCCGGTAGCCTTTACTGTACTGTATGCCTTTAATATCATTAATTAAAATACTTTCTTGAATTAGCTATAAATAATGTAGGGACATGACATGTAAAGCTGCTAGCTTTGCGCGCACGCACACCTCAGGAAATGCTAATTCAGTATTTTCTAGAAAGATCTTAAAGTAAATATAAACAAATATAAAGGCAAAACAAAATTAGGAATAGTTTCGTATTCAAATGTTTATTTGTATTTATTTTCAAACAACATTTTATAAACTGGAGTTAATTGCACTATTCCGTACTTAGCTTGGAATTTTTTCATCAACAGCCCTGCAAAAGAACTTACTAAATAAGCGCGGTCCATTTGTTTTTTTGTATGAGAC
This sequence comes from Dryobota labecula, assembly GCA_947523025.1. Taxonomy (NCBI): domain Eukaryota; kingdom Metazoa; phylum Arthropoda; class Insecta; order Lepidoptera; family Noctuidae; genus Dryobota; species Dryobota labecula. The sequence goes on along the minus strand of OX383293.1, from coordinate 14,538,521 downwards.
TATTTCTGAGTTAATATACAATTATATTATGCTTGCCAATCTATAGTAATTTAAGTGTCTCAGCTGTAGTAAAAGCTACGAAAATTTAACAGAGAGCAATAAAATAGAATGAGATATTTCCCTATTGTGATTATTTCAACTAAATATAAGTTAAACAAAGTACGAAAATTAAGAACCATTCCCAAGTTGAATTATGCTCATGACCCAAACAAAACAGTTCTCAGGAGCACGTTGACCGCGGTAGTTCTGTTATTTTCATTAAAGGCTATTCTTCCATCTGCTGTATGCAAATTAACAGATATCCACGCAATTACACCGAGGATAACAATCAGACCTGTCTTACTCAAATACGAAATTACCGTAAAATTCATTTCAAACATTTTATATTTTCGTTTCATTGCCTACTACATAATTACTTTTAAGTATTTATGGTATTAAAACACCGTCAGATATTAATTTGCTGATTCAGCAAAATGAGAGCCTCAATTTAATATTATCATTTCCTACTAAGTTTTTAGACGTAGGTATGCTTTATATTTTCGTACTTAAGACACATTTCTAACAGACTTCTTGAAATAAGTCTTTCTTGATATCATTTTTCACAGCTTTAATCTAGTTTAAATTGCAGAATATCCGAAACCTGACATCATAAATGAACACTCATAGTATCCTTATCACTGGCAAGGGAAGCAGATAGAACTCGCACACCTAGTTACTCAGCTCTGTAAATAACTAATGGCAGCGCCCCCTCGGCGACTACTACTTGATTGCATCTGTTGTCGCTCTTCATATCGCGCACACTGCTGTGATTTAACAACCACCTGTCGTGGTTTATGTCCTGCGATACCCGCACACGAGGAAGTACAGGGAACCAGAAACGAGGCGTCACATACACTACCTACCTATACCCCCACCATTATCTCACAACAAATGGTCCTCCGCATATTATTCTGCTCGCATTTTTTTGCTAGTTTCTCAAAAGATGCTAATACGATGAGATAAAAAATATTATCTCGAAACGGACGCTGTAAACCGGCGCCACCATGCTCCTCATAATAAATTAACTGAGATTATTTTTGCAACATACATAACGTTTCCGTGATGGTGCATGATACTGATAAACATTTTGATATCATAAAATAAGCCTCTTTATAAGCTACTCTGGCTGCATTGTGTGAATTCAAATGTCCACATGAATGAAACCGACGCCGCAAATTTTTCTCTGTTATCTCATATTTGGTCAACTCGTTTGGGTATCAACAAGAGATAAGTCGCGTATTCAGAAGCTAAATGTGGATACTTTATAAATGGATTTAGCCGTGTAGCCAAAGTAATAAGTTGTGTATTTCTGTGCAACGCACCGCAGCTGGAATCACTAATGAGAGCGCAATTCAAATCAACTGATTTATAAGGAGTAAGTTATTTCGCCGACTGCGCGTACAATATTTACTTATGTTCTAACGGCTACATAGATATTGTACTCCATTATTGCGATAAGTATAATGTATACCAGATATGCCTTATAAGTTTATGCCGTAATAAATCATAGTATTATTCTTTGTCATTTATTCCCGACGGAATAATGTAACGTAATAAGACCGATTCGATTGTCTCTATAATTGCACTCTGATGTTTATTGGCAAAAGCTAATTACCAAACAACTGCGGTCGGAAATTACTTTTCTTTCGTCTGTGGGTCCATACATTTTTTATATTGGGTAATATTGAATATCGAATTGTGAGCATTGGGGGGTCTGCTAGCTGTGAATGTACTACGTCAGGTTATATTAGCTCGTTAAGAGTCGGCGGGCCTTGTCCGGATGATATCTCTTAACCCCCACAATTAGTGTGCCCTGACTATCGCGCGGCAATAACCCGAAACAGCATATAAGCTCCCCGCACTCGTGACGCGACGAACGAACCAAATGAGTGTACTCTTAATTAGCCGTTATACTATAAATTTTAAAAGCGATGATAAGGTCCCGTTGCGCGCATGCGCGGGAACACTACCAGGCGGCTAATGGTGCCTTGAGAATTAAATTTAATTAATTCCTCCTCGCCAAACGTGCTTACTGGATCGAATTTGGCTTAGAAATGAATTTCTCGGAAAGAAGGAAAGAGAAAAGAGAAGTGCATCCACCTTGGAAGTAACTAGGGCTGTCATATCGACAGGATTATTTTCCGGAAGTAAGGTTGAAAGAAAATGGTTCTCCAGTATTGTAGGTATATGAGCTACAATAGATAGAGAAAATATGTAAAGAAAATCTATATACTATCTTTCATTTTAATATTTTTTACTATATAAAACAAAGTTGGGTTACTTACACCATTTATAACTCAAGAACGGCTGGACCGATTTTTAAATTATGATCTTGGATTTGTTGAATTTGCCTCCGCCCCGAATAGCAGAATAACTATTAAAACAAGCGAAAAATTAACGTTTTTTTTTTTTTAATTCACTTTCTCGTACATTTTGTATAGAACGGCTTTATTGATGGTATCTCGAGAACGGATTGGGGAACGGGGGTACAAGATTTTTTTCGCGCACGAAGTGAGCAGAAGCTAATTTAATAATAAAGCTGAAGAGTTTTTTTTTTTTTCTAATGTAATCTTATTTCAAATGGAGTAACTATACTGCTGCGACTACTATGTCTAGTCTATCAAAAGAATGCGACCGCGGGCCGGCGCCGCCAATATAAAAGATGCACATGATAACCACATGTGATAATAGTACTTATCTGTATGATTGCTTTTAAATTCCTGTTTATCGAGGTACACCGGGGTCAATTACTCCTCGTAACATCAGTTACGTCTTTTATTACTAACATTATCTTTTTTCAGAGTATCATACCGTTTTAAATATTTTATAATGATATCTAAATTTGCAGAACGTGCTGCAATTTGTGTCCTCAAAATGAGTGTCGGCGTAGTAACAGTAAGAACGCTAATGACTTAACATGTTATCGCTATCTTAAAAAGAGCGAAAAATTCTTGAATATTGTGGCGGAACTATTTCAATTACTTAGCTTACGTGGTTCCTAGGCGGGCGGAAAAACGTGGCGAGGCGTACCGTCCGCGTCGTGTGTTTAATTTACATGAGCGTGTGGCGGACGAGTGCAGAGCGTTGTTAGCCGCACTATGCGTCTCTCGCCTTTGTTTATGTTACTGTTTACTGTACATAAATGGAATGAAACTTGTCGACTGTGCCGTCCGATAACGGAGCGTTTTGTCTGTAATTAAGAACGGCGAGAGCGGGTCAGCCGTCTACCCGGCATTACCACAAAGTTATGGAGACATTTTGAGCATGTCCAGATTGTTTAACTACAAGCCTGTCATGTTTAGAATGAACTTGTGTTATAAATCTGCCATAATGTCATGATTCCAGTGAGATTGTTTGTTAATTGTAGGTAATACATTACTCTCTAATGAACCAGCTGCGGACTTACAGCTCGAGCACCTACATTATGGAAATGCGCCGCGTATTGTTGGTGTAAACAAAGACGGATATTATTATGCACACAATTATTATGTTTAACTATCGCATAACTTTTGTTATGTAATGTGAAATTGAGCTTATAAGCTCTAGTAGATAATGAACTAAACTTTTTCGTTATTCGGAGCATTTTGAAATATCAAAACGTATAAAAGCTAATCGTAGTGAACATGCTTCTGTATAATCCATGTGTAAACCAGAGTCGATTTGTACCATTTTTAGGGTTCCGTACCTGAAAAAGAAAAAACGGAGCCCTTATAGGATCACTCGTGTCTGTCTGTCTATCTGTCTGTCCCTCTGTCACAGCCAATTTGCTCCGAATGTAATGGACCGATTAAGTCGAAATTTGGTATACATATCAATTTGAATGACCCAAACACGGACGTGAACCGTAAATAAATGAATTTAGAATATTGGGGTCAGTTTTGGGGAGCAAACAAGAAAATTAAAAAGAAAAGTTTTGCAAACTGTACCGTCTGACATATCAAATAAATGGGCTTACTGTGAGGGTCTCAAACATATATTTTTTTAATATTTAAGAAATAAATTGTTTTAAAGTTATAAGTGAAAATAAACGAAAATTGACCATGCCCTCCCCCCTTATCTCCGAAACTACTGAACCTAAAATTTTTAAAAAAATACAGAAAATAGTTCTATACTTATAGATTACAGGATTACAGGAGAAATCTATAAGAAGTCATGGTCTTAAAATAACATGGTAAATCTCTCGATATTGTGCGTACAAACTTACATTTGCTGTTGGAATGTATGGGAGATTATGTTTACAAACTACAATGTTAAGTTTGTTCTTCGGATAAGGTCCCAAACGTACTTGGCCGGTTTTTGTAGGTAAATCCGAAAAAATAAATTTGCTAACACACTGTGTTATTCAAAATGCATTACACTATCCAACATTATCGTAAACTCAGCAAGTCGTTTACAAACTGTGACATTCAAGCAATTAATGCCCACTTTAGATGCAAATAGGCCTCAACAATTTCCTTCGTGAGACATCGATTTGGTGCAGTGCTAAGTGAAACTGTGTGAAGAGATCACGATGCTATAAACAGAAGACAATAATCGTTGTTCGTGTTGCGCCCGCGCCGAGGCCCGGGAGCCACGGCCACGTGTAAACCCCTGTCCAACTTCGCCGGGAGCTGACAGTAGCACCATTTGCATTTTATTACAGCACTCACCTCCTACCTCAATGATTTCTTACCAATATTTTTAATAAATTCCTTACACAATATTTTTTATATTATCCAACTTATACAGCTTATTAATAAAAGCTAATTTGAATTTCATTATGCATATTTACGCTTGAAATCGTAATGACTATATTTTTGTGATTCTAGCCTGAACGTAGATATGTTAATTTTAAGCATAAATATATGTAAACCTCTTTATGAATGTGTACTTGTATGTTCATGTGTTATTACTTGTTATAGCACACATTGACGGGTCACAGCGGCAAAGTAATGGCAGCTAAATTCCTCGGGGAGCCGACCAAAGTGATCACGGGAAGCCACGACCGGACGCTCAAAATATGGGACCTTAGAAGTAAAATGTGTAAGTATGTACCAACTCATTTGCTTTATAGGACCGTCTTGTTTATTGGTAACGATTTTAATAACAAAATAGTATTCTATGTTACTACAGAGAGAAATATATTGCACAATAATTCATAATATTCTATTGTATGGAAACCCTTCTCGCAGTCGTCTTTTATAAGTCGGACAAGTACTAACAGCTTAGATTTAGACCCAAAGCATAACGATAGTATACAACCTAACATAAATATTAAATTAAAGTTATGGTTTTCGAGGTGGGAACAATTTTTTTAAATGATTGCAGCAGCTATCTGATGTAAAACTAAAGTCGGTTAACTGAATGTACGCAGTAAATGTAGAAAAGCCAATTGCAGAAATAAAATAGTAGAAAATAGCCGTTCAAAAGCAAAGTGTACTTTGGAAGCAGGGTTGCTACTAACCTGGCAAAACTCAAGAATATATTTCTGTTTTCCTGAACCCTCCTGTCTTCTAAATATGTGTCTTCTGTGTTATAACTTTTTACAAGTTATAACACAACTACAGAGTGCAGGTAGACTAAAGTTCTGCATATGAATGCTAATAGAAATAACAGAAGCACAATAAAATACCCGCACCTGATTTACTAGCAGCCATTAAATGTTGGGCTCCTGCAGATTAATGCTACCTGACTACAAGTGCAAACCGGATAACAACTGCAGTTTGAAACGTCGTGTGAAAATTAAAAGATAAAGGAAAGACTAAAGCTGCTTTCAGACTACGCTATAATATAATAGCATATAGTATATAGCTCATAGCACAACAATATCGCGCACCATACATTCCAATAATATATAGTACAGTACAGTGTGAACGTGTCCATAACAATGTATTGTGCGCGATATTGTTGTGCTATGAGCTATATACTATATGCTATTATATTATATCGTAGTCTGAAAGCAGCTTAATGCAGCTGGAATTAAACACCAGTGTGAGGCACACGCGATGGGGCGATGTGTTCAAGCGATTACGCGTTTAGACTGTTCACGTAGCTTGCGCGCTCTACGACGCGTGGTTTTGTACAGAATAGTCAATCATATTTTTAAACAAGCTATGCATAGGTATGTGACTTATTAAAATTAAATTACCATGATGAATTAGAACAAAGATATAATCGTTGTTCACCAAAATCTAGGCAAATATAAGTATGATATAATTCGCAGCTGTTAGTGCTCGATTGTCCCTTCTTAACTGCCGTTAGGGATTCAAGAATATATTCATAGTGGAACATTTAATCTAACCTGCGAAAGTACTGAGGATTATCTAGAATTCAAACTGAGAAACTTCCTATTTTACCGTCTGCTAAAAATTTGCATTTTATCTAAAGAGCGGCAATGCATTTATTTGATACGTTCGTGTAATTTATCTGGCAACCATTTGTTTTCCCCTGAGCTTGCGAACCAACACTAAGTGGTGTTTAGAGCTGTTTCATTTAACATTTGTGATTAGTCTCTGTTAACTTCAAGAAGACCTGAATATGTAAACGTTTAGCCATTATGGAAATAATGGTTTGTTTCCAAATACAACATGGCTTAAGGTTTTTTCTCTGATTTATGATAGGCTTGCTTCCTGCGATGGTTAAGGCTACCTATAACTTATAGGTGAGTCTTGATAACTTATTGCCTACACACGATACGATGCGCAAGTGCGGGTGTTCTCAGGCTATAAATGTCAGGAAACTCGTCCTCATAAACATATTACAATTATTGGATCTTGATAGATAACGCCATTTATAACTTAAATTGTGATATTAACAGCCATGGCAGCGAGCAGTTCTGAGAACTGATTGAAATCTAATAGGGACGTGTAACGCAATTATCTGTTTTAGTGCATCCTTTTTCCCATAGCTGTTAGATCTAGGAACTAATTAGAGCACACCTGGTTTATACTACTAGCTGCTGCAAAAGCAGTCATAAGTCGTTTTCGATTTACGACTGTCTTATTTAAATTAAATGCTTCAACGAATATTGTAAAACGAAATGATATCCTGGAAGTAACAAGCTATTAAAAGTTATAGATTTTTTACTATCGTAGAATTTCCCAATGTGATGTTCTTGGTTTTTCAATATAAATAAATTACCCGCGCCCGCAGCTAAATACTAAATCCAAACCACAGAACATAACTTTCAATTTAAAAAGAAAACACGTAAATCGGATAAGTGGTATCTCTAGTTATAAGCGCAGTAACTGACAGACAGACCGACAGGAACGTTGCAATTTATATGTTTGGTAAATAAATTAATAATACTTGTATTTTCTATCAAGTAATTTTTCCAACGCTAATTCTATATGCCAGAGTACGCTGAAGGTACAGACAGTGACCGAAGTCGGTTAACACTTCAGTTTTTTAAATCATAATTATTTAAAAAAAAAAAAAAAATATTCAAATCGGAGCAGAAGTCAAATTAAAAGAATATTAACTCTCATATGGAATGATATAGCAGTGATACGAGTAGCCTAGTGGTGTGACCGTCAGTTTACCAAGCCGTAGGTCTTTTTTATTTTTTATTTATTTGTAAATAGGTGGAGTTTTTTTTTTTTTTCTTTTCTTACTGATTCGGGTAACTTATTATATATTTTTATAGACATAACGAGAGGGCTTGTTGAATGTATTTTTAAGCGGGATTTTGGTAAGTTTTGTCGTGTTTTTTATCGGAGTGTGTATCTTGTTTGTATGTCTTCTCTTTTGTGTATAAGTCTTGGTGTTTATGAGCAAAATTGCATATTTCAAGTATATAAGTGCAACAAGGAAGAGTTAAAATATTCAGGTTGATGTGTATAGGTACGTTAAACAACTTGTGTCACTGTCCGTACCTATTCAAGTCACATGTTCAAATTGATTCTCTTTGTTTAAGCCTCTGCTTTGCACTGTGATCGGCCGATTGTTTTGTGGCGGTTTCAACAACGCCACATGTGAACTACGCATCAAAGACCTGACGTCACAAATCCTGCATCGCGCTATCAGAGTTTACCGCGCGACTAGCATATATAAAACATCCCGACATCAACCGTTGGGCAGTTGCCCACCAGACACAACACCCGTCTGGTCGGAGGATCCTCCCTTTACTATAGAGTATGAGTGAACTTTACACCCTGTTCCTGATACCTCTATAGTTTAATAAAACGTTATGATTGAGCTAAAGAAAAAATAATAGTAACGTGAGCGAGTAGCCACCTTTTTGTTACTCATACTTCATAACCAATCAGCCTGTTATGAGTTGATTCTCGATCGAGTGTGAATAACTACGACGTCCCGTGGCGCCGACACATGGTCCAATTTATTGCATTATATTTTTTTTTCCAATGACGCTACTTAATATTGGGACTTGTATCGTCACAGATAAACATCGGCCATCGATAAGAATTGACGGATTATTTGATATTTTTAATCAAACTATTATGAAACAAGTGATGTGAAAAAGAGTGTTTTAAAAGAGTGTCCGTGGAGTTTCTTGTCCGTTCTTCAACATAGGAACCTACTAAGCTTTAGAATGGGCAACTAGCTTCATCTTTCTGACTGACCGACCCCTTGACAATTCAAAAGTGCCTGTAATTGGTTTATTTGAAATAAAAGCTTTGAGTTTGAGTTTGAGTGAAAGAAGTGCTCATTGGGCATCAAAAGATTTTTCCGCGTCGCTGTCAATGGGAATAGTGCCCAATAGGCTGGCAGCGTTGCCACGTTGAATGGCAATGCTGATTCTTTGGCCTAAAAATAGGCCAGCCCTCTGGTCACGTGAAGAGTCGACTAACCGTTTGGCGTTGTCCCGAATTACTCGTTGAGCACTCATACCCCACGGACCTAGTGTTTCAATCCCAAACGGCTCAAACATATAACTCCCTATAAGGTTGTTATATTTGCGCCGTTTGAGGTTTTCTGCATCTGCACAACTCGCCGTGCTAGGAAGATGGGATGGCGCGAGGGTTTCGACACAGGTTGCATCCAACAATAGTGTTTTTATTATGAAACATCTGATAACTGCCCCAACGAGTATTAACGATATGATATAAAGTTATATAACTTTACTGCTTTCGACAGATCTCGGCAAGTTAAGGCCAAGGTTAATGCCTATACTCATCTTTAAGTGCATATTAGCTAGTCAATATGAAGGGACTGCATTGACTTTTGATATGTACTCATCATAATAATAATTCATCTCTTTAATGGCTTAGTGACATTTAATGATGATGATATTACTTAGTACTTAAATTGCGACTTGCTGACGACTCGGACACAACATATTCGGACACTGTGTCCTAATTGACGCATTCTAATTTCAATATTTATATCACTGACAATTCTGACACTCTCAAATTATTGAAGCTGTTAAGTACAGTCAGATAAAAAAGTTTTAAAATATAATATGTGGAAAAAAAAAATTTTAGGGTGTTTTTATAGGGGTGTTCAGAGTATTTATTAAAAACGGCTGCTTTTGTTAAAATCTGGTTCAAAACTGTTTTTTTACAACTACAGGCTGGGCGGAGGACGGATTTCTACAATTAAGGTATCGTTGGAAGTTTTTTATCTGACTGTACAAAACAGCTTTTTTTATTGGTGTCCGAATCATCAGTGAAAAAAATTCGGAGTGTCCGAGTTGTCAGCAAGTCTAAATTGCAACCGGACGGTGGAGAAATCCAATATTACGATATCATTCACTTTAAGAAAGTGACTTGATAGTGATTTACTTACTGAGTTTTCTTATCTCTCCTTGTAATCTAAACTTTTACTGGGGCCCAAGTCTGCTATTTTTATAAATTCGTCACTCCAACACGATCCCATTATCATTTTCCTAAAAGTTCGTAATCTGCTAAATTCATAATGATCGATCATTGGTCGGTCAATGGTCTCATAATAGAATTGTATTACAATGGCATTTTGAACATTTATTCATGCCAGATTTCATTTATATATTGTTTTACATATTATTTATTAGTGTTATAACTTTATAAGCAATCTGAAGTAGTAGGAACTTGGAATTTTAGTAGGAAGTTTAATTTGTCATTATGTACGAGATTACCAATTCTTTCAATGGAGTGTCAGTGGCTGACCATTGGAAAGTCATAATGACACCATTATATTAGTAGATTACCAAACTTGTCAAAATCAACAATTTTATGAAATCAATGATAGACCATTCTGACGCTTATAATAGCAGACTTGAGGCCCTGCACGTTTGCCAATCCATCTATACTAATATTATAAAGAGAGAACGAATTTTTTGAGTTTGTGCATAAGTGGAGGGTAATACCTGGAACCACAGCTCCTATATGAAAAAAACTTTCACCATTTGAAAGGTATATAATTCCAGATGGACATTGGCTATGGCATTGGCATTGTTTAAATATATACCATAAGAAGTACTTAACAATACTAATGAAATAATATCTTAATTTCATGCAAGCCTAGTACTTTTTGTTAGGTTACTCTCAAAACTTGTGCACAAAGTGTCGTGAACAGAATACCGTCTTCATATGTAAATTGCACCCGTGCGGAGCCTGGGCGAGTCGCTAGTACCTAATACAGGAAAAGCAATCTACTGTACCTACTATAAATTCAAGAAGACTTTTAAATCATTTTGATTTATATTTCATATCTGGATTTATAGTAGAAGTTATAATTGTAAATATGTCAACAGACTATCAACTGTTTATATCACCTTGGATTTGTAATTTTGTACTGACTATATATAATCAAATCATCTCTTAACATTAAACTTCAAAACCTTTGACTTTCTCTCTATTGTACTGAACGATCTCTGAAAATGCTTAAACAGAGAAACGTCAAACGACAATAAACCATTATCTTAAACATAATAAAGCCATCCATTGTCCTATAGTTACATTGGTATCCTGGTTACTAACTAAAAAAAGAATAGACAAATATCAAAAGTTTTTGCAGCTGCGTGCTGTCAAATTATTGTGAGCAGCAATTTTAACAGACATGATTGTAATATTCACATCATAGGACATTCACGTAATATGACAAAGTATTCAAGCTCATAACAGATATTGAACCTACATAATGCATATCATAGGCATTGTTGTGCATCGATCCGTGAACCTGCAGAGACTTGCTCGGTGCGGTTAGCCGCAATCAAGTGAACACTACGAGTACAAGTACTTTTTCTGCGCCATCGATATATCCAAATAAGTTACCGTCAAACTTTTTTTACCAAGGATAAAATATAACATGTCCCTGTTCAATGAGAGTTCATTTTCTCGTTTCACTAGTTCTAGACGTCTATTAAGCTAATTATAGATTTTCAACTACTAATTGAATGCTACGATGCATAAATAATTTTTTAGCCGACTACGTAAAAATTGGTGCACCGTAGACTTGCTACGAAATACTGCTACGAAGTTGGTTCTCGTAGCAATGTTTTTAATCTCTCAATTTATTTTTATTTATTAAAACTGTATGCACAAGTAAAAACTGTACAAAGGCGGACTTATGCCTTGGGCATTTTCTACCAGTCTACCTTAGGGTGATGCAGAGACAATACACAGTAGGTGCAATAACAGAAAGCAATTTAGAAGATATTTATAACTAAGATATAAGAATAAATACATATATACATACCTACATACATACAGCAAAAAATAAAAAGTTATGAGAGTTAAACAAGAAAACCTACAACAACTTAATTCTGAGACGAATCTGCCAACTTCTTGTGTATGTACTCTCGAGCTTTCACTTTAAATGTGAACTGATTGGTTACCGTCCTGATATTCTGAGGGAGCGCATTCCAAAGGAACACCGCCTGGACAAAGAAAGAACACTTTATAAAACCAGAGCGATGAGAAGGACAACGAAGAAGACGATTATTCTCGGACCGAAGATTCTTGCTGTGTGTAGCGCATAAATATTGACAAAGAGAAGTCAGATAAGAAGGAGAAGTGGGTTTGTGAAGGAGAGAAAACAGGGTTGTCAAAGCCCTCAACGCTCTGCGCTGCCGGATAGGCAACCACTTTAAAAGCGATCGAAGTAAGTGCGGATACATGATCATAATTGCGGAGATTGAAAACGAATCGAATGCAGCTATTAAGAAGTCGGTCAAGTTTATTGAGGAGATCTGCATTTTAGTTCCTTTCTGTTAATAATGGAGAGTATATTGAAGTTTAAAAAAAAATCGTTGTTTGTAAAGTTGGTTTACCGACGATCGTTTAAAACGTCATAACAAAACATTGATGCGGCGCAAGCTTACAATGAGCGCAACGGGAAAATGAGCGTAACAGGACAATGAGTCATCCTTTTTCGTGCATGCAGCCGGCGTTCATCGATTTATTAGGCGCTGTCATGTCAAAAAAAACAACCTACGAGTATGCCTACTATATTGAATATCTATCTAGCTTAGTCGCTGAACAAACAAGGCGATCTATCTTGAAAACTGTATTCTATAATAATCAATACGCATGACTGAATAATATATTGACCGTGATAAACTGGTAATCATAATGACGTTATCATCTCTCGGAGCAACGGCCACTTAAAACACTCGTATCAGTCGTAAAGTTTAACATTTGCATGTCGGCCACACAGCCAGGAATCTTAACTATTGCATGCAATAATACACAAGCAGTTTACCGCGCACATTAATAGGGCTTCAGGAAATTTATTGTTATTATCAACCGTTGTGTGACACAGATTTTATGATGCACGCTTCAACAGGTACGGAGACGAAGTTCGCGGGGTCATCGTGTAATGACCTGGTGACGTCAGACGGGGCGGGCTCCACTATCATCTCGGGACACTTCGACAAAAGGATCAGGTTTTGGGACATCCGCACCGAGATGTCTGCCAACGATATCATGCTGCAAGGGAAGGTCACGTCGCTTGATCTCAGTAGAGGTATGTGTCTTTATTACATCAACCCATCTGTCAATTTCTAACACATAAATGCAAGGAAAGTTAACCAGCATGTTGTCTCATTCAGTAAAAGTTAAAGTATTATTGTAGTTAAACCAGCGCCACAACACTTATTTTTAAATGTCGCAGCATCATGCTGAGATCCTTGAGGCACTTTCCAGGATTTTTTTTTATTTTTTTTTTACTTTTTTTTTTACTAGTTATTGCCCGCGGCTCCGCCCACGTGGATGTCGGTTATCGCGTAAAAAATATCATGATTGGTCACGATCGGATCAGCGGTTTAGGCGTTCAAACGTAACATACAGACAGACGGACAGAGTTACTTTCACATTTATAATACTAGTATGGATTAATGTTATTATGAGTGTGTTTATTTTAAAATATGATCTTCTTGTACGAGTCCCAATAAATACTTTTTCTTTCTTTTAATTATCATTTTATGAACAAGCAACAATCTAAATGACAACATTAATCTTACGCATCCATACTTAATGGTTAAATGCAAGAAATTAACTCAGCAGTTGACTAGTTAAAGTAACAGTTAGTTAAGATTAACATCGCAACTACTGTTACGCTGAAAGACAAGCACATAACATCAAAAGTTAAATAGCTGTTTATTCGACAGAGTACTTGTAAATTTTCCGTAATTGAATGCATCGCATATTAGTATCGGTATTCGTGTCAGCACTACAACATGGCGGGTGCGCAATGCCCATTTCCGTTACGCATTTCTCGATCGATCCCTTTTTTGTCAATAACGGTCTGTGCATCGCACGAAAACGCTCAGATTGATACCTTCAATCAATCGCGGTGTCGGGACGTCGCTGCCTCGGAAACTGATTAAATCACGTCGATTTCATCGGAGAAATGAATAGGGAGACAGTTCACAGTTAGCCATCACGTTCGATCCAGATCCATCGCACTATCGACGATCTATCATGCGCTGATACTGAGCGGAATCGCAAATATGACATGTTCGATAGATTTTTAAATGATCTAGTTTAATAGATTTCAGTTTCACTTATCATTTTATTGATAGCAATAGTTAAAGTACATGAAAGTAGAATATAGTTGTTAAACCGCGCACTTCAATTTAGAAGAGAAACAATTTGATAAAAGATCTTTGTTGATGTTCGGAAAGATGGTTGTGAAAGATATATGAGACTTGTTTGATCATAATGTAGAAGAGATGTATACTTCGTGATAGTTTCATTCATGTTTAGTATTTTGTTCACACTTAATGCTTATGGATTTAGTAGTTTATTTTTAATGGAAACGGTTACTTAACGAAGTAACAAAAGTGTGAAAGTATCAGCAGTTAGTGGCACTTCGTAAGTTCCAACTAATTAATGATAGAAAATGTCGTGTATTATGTATGTAATATGCAAATTGCAGATTATCGTACAAATTGCCGTAGCACGATACGAGCAATACTTTTCTAGTACTAAGCTGATATTAAAGTCAAAGTAAAAAAAAAACCGGCCAAGTGCGTGTCGGACTACGCACAATGAAGGGTTCCGTACTTGGAAAGAATTTATCCTAAGAACAAACTTAACATTGTAGTTGGTAAAATCTCCCATACATTCCAACTGCAAATGTAAGTTTGTACGCACAATATCGAGAGATTTACCATGTAATTTTAAGACCATAGACTTCTTATAGATTTTCCTGTAATTTATAAGTATAGAACTATTTTCTGTATTTTTTTCAAAATTTTAGGTTCAGTAGTTTCGGAGATAAGGGGGGGGAATGGTCAATTTTCGCCTATTTTCACTTATAACTTTAAAACAATTTACTTTAAAATTATAAAAAATATATATTTGAGACCCTCATAGTAAGCCCTTTTATTTGTTATGTCACACGGTACAGTTTGCAAAACTTTTTTTTAAATTTTCTTGTTTGCCCCCCAAAACTGACCCTAATATTCTAAATTCATTTATTTACGGTTCATATCCGTGTTTGGGTCACTCAAATTGATATGTATACCAAATTTTAACTAAATCGGTCCATTACATTCGGAGAAAATTAGCTGTGATAGAGGGACAGACAGACAGACACACGAGTGATCCTATAAGGGTTCCGTTTTTTCCTTTGAGGTACGGAACCCTAAAAATATATATTTCAAACTAGTTTTTGCCAGCGGCTTCGCCCGCGTGTGTGTCGGAAATTATCCCACGGGTACGTATTACCGGGATAAAAAGTAACTATCTGTGTGCCGAATTCCATCCAAATTCGTTCAGCCGTTCTTGCGTGATTGAGTAACAAACATCCAAACATACAAAATTTCACATTTAAATTATAACTAGCTTTTGCCGGTGGCTCCACCCGCGTGGATGTCGGTTTTCGCTTAATAAAATAGCCTACGTCCTTCTCCATATCCCAGGCTATATCTGCCAAATTTCATGAAGATCGGTTCAGCTGTTTAGGCGTGAAAACGTAACAGAAAGACAGTCAGAGTTACTTTCACATTTATAATATTATTATGGAAGTAGGGTAGGCCCATAATAGGCACTTTTGAACGGTAAAATTTACAAAAAAAATTGAATAGATTCTAGTTGCCCCTTCCTAAAGGTAGTTAGGTATGTATGGTGAAGAATGGGCAAGAAACTCCATAGCATTAACACATAGACGCAAATCTCACGTTTGAACTAGTCATAGCTAATGGCGCGCAAACCGCATGAGAACTTATTGTTGACCTCAAGACATTCGATCACTCTTCATACCGACTGATAGCTAATGAAACTATGATGGTATCGCACACTTAAATCATCTAATTTAATAAAGCGGTGTGCCAATTTCGTGAAGCTCTTTACCTTACATTAAAACTATTAAGCGCCAATTGAAAGGTTTAAGGTTAAACACTACCTTCACAACGATTATCGAAAAGGTAATAAAGAACATAGCGGACTCACGATTACAAATAGTCTATATTAGCCACAAGCTTTAATGTCTTCTTGTTTTTAAGTAATTCTTCAAAAGGGTATAGGTACGTCCGTGTTAAAGCTCATAATTTTAGTATTAATGGTACGAATGTGTTAAAAAAAAAAAAAAAAATTGGAAATATACAGTATAAATCTTAGAAATAATGTAGGTATTACAAAGTATGATGCCTGTACTAGGTTAAACCTGTATCACAGGCGACATGAGTTCTTACAATTACTATTAGGACAACTGATTTCTTAACAAATATTTGACATAAGTTTTATGAATAGTGCAATAGTTAGTTAATTATGTTAATATATACTTAAATACTAATAATTAAGGTCTTAATTATGCGACATGTAGTTAATTTCTATATTATTTACGGAAAAAGTTGTTAGCACTTAGTTACACGATTATGATTGCGTCTGCAGTATTAATAATTATAATAGGTTGAAACTAATATTACATAAATCACTTTAAAGGCATTTTTTGAAGCGATCAGCTAATTTGATTAGCCAGCAACAAATCGATGGTAAGTAGGACATCGCAGTGGTCAGGTATATTGTTGAGTCAGCAACAAGCAAAACGGAAGTCTGGCCTCGAGTATGACGCACTAGGTGCCCTCATAATCGATGGAGTTAATATACCTGTACTCTGCTATTTTCCTGTCCTCCTGTCCTCTGTTTTTAGGGTTCTGTAGCCAAATGACAAAAAAACCGGCCAAGTGCGTGTCGGACCAAGCACAATGTAGGGTTCCGTAGTTGGTATGAATATTTATCCCTAGATGTTCTTCAATACGTAATTATAGGAGAACGTGTTTTTCAACTGTAAATGTAAAATGGTCGACTAATAGTACTTGGTAACTTCTTAAGCCTACTTAACTGTGATAGTTTTCCATTTATTTTCGTTATATATACTACTGCTGTGATTTTTGTCACATATCCAAATACAACCATTTAGCTAGCAGGGGGGGGGGGGGGCTCAACCTCCCGCCGCGCCGGTTGAACGCGTCCCAATGGGTCATGGCCATCAGGCTGGTACGGGGATACCGCATGGTCTCTGGTGAGGCGGCGAGTCTCCTTGCCAGATTGCCGCCATGGGATCTGGAAACAAAAATCCTCGCGCACTTGTGGGAGTGGCGCGAGGAGGTGAAACGCCGGGGCGTAACTCCGCTGCCGCGAGAAATCACGGCACAGCGGGCAGAGCTCCGGTGGGATCTCATGGCGACATGAGCGGTGCGATTTTCGCAACCCAGTGCTGGGCACGCCACAATTTTGGCGATAAGTATCCTCTTTGGGGAGTGGCTCGAGAGGCGCCACGGCGTCCTGACCTTCCGCCTGACATAGGTCCTCACCGGACACGGTTGTTTCGGGAGGTTCCTGTTTGGAATTAGGCGGGAAGAAACGCCCGGATGTTACCACTGTGTGGATCGCCCGGAGGACACGGTGGAGGTCTGCTCGGCTTGGGTAGAGCACCGCCGTGTCCTCACGGAAGCGATCGGTGGCGGCGATCTCTCGCGTCCGGCCCTGGTCCAGGCCTTGGTCCGAACCGAAAGTGCATGGGAGGCAGTCACCTCCTTCTGCGAAGCAGTAATGCTCGCGAAGGAGGAGGCGGAACGCGTGAGGGAGCGGCAGTCCGTGCGCCCTCACGCCCCTAGTCACCGCAGAAGACACCCTGGGCGGCGGGAATCGGTAGCCGATTCCCGGCCACCGTAGGCGCAGGCTTGCGGACGGCGAGCTATGGGCAGCTCGCCATCCGGTAAGGACCACGCCCGGGTCTACGGCGCGTTGTGTTCCACGCGCACCGCAAAGAGATGTCAGCACGCACTGACGGGGTCCGCTAGGACCGGTGCCTACCAGGGTTGCGGGTTTGGAGACTATTGGCACTACAACGATTGAAAATTGGAAAAATAATGCACATAATATGTGTACCGCTAAACAATGGTGTAGTGAAATTACGAAAAAATGTATTAAGGGTGGCACTCCCCATACATGTTAGTAACCGAGGTATGAGAAAATATTTCAATGCACATAAGCTTGTGGGTGTATTCCCGCTGTCCCCACCGCCCGTGTGCCCATTAATGGGAATTCACATAAAATGGCGAAACTAAAGGTTCCATTTTCTTTAAAGTACTGATTTTAGAAATAATAATTAAAAAGTCAATACTTAAAAGAAAATGTAAAACCTTTTTTTTGCCATTTTATATAACTAGCTTTTGCCCGCGGCTCCGCCCGCGTGAATGTCGGGTATCGTGTAAAGAAGTAGCCTATATCCTTCTCCATATCCCAGACTATATCTCTGCCAAATTTCATGACGATCGGTTCAGCGGTTTAGGCGTGAAAACGTAACATGCAGACAGACAGACAGAGTTACTTTCACATTTATAATATTAGTATGGATATAATATGCATACCAATAATGCGGACACGGGCGGTGGGGACAGTGGGAATACACCAGCTTGTGGGGTATTGTTGAATCCCATAATTAAAAAGAGGATGATGTTTCTGATTTCTTTATTTAAGTGAATCATTTTTGAGATACGGGATATTTTCGGTTACAACGTTAGAAAAAGAGAATATAATTAATTTTCGAGAAATACTATGGAATACAAACTTATTTTCGAGGTCGATAAAATCAATGCTGTGCATTCGTAAATATTCATCTCAACAATGGAACCCTTCACTGTCGTAGTCCGACACGCACTTGGCCGGTTCTTTATTTGTAACTGTGAAGTTATGATGTTAAGAGCGCCCTTCCCGGTCCGTCTATCGTCAACGCGAGCATGGTTGAAAAGCTTGTTGTTTCATCCAGCGCAATGTTAATGCTAACAGGCAAGTGAGAGCGCAATAACATTGAACGAAAAATAGTGTGCGGAAATTTCATAAAACTTGTTCCAGGAAATAAGTGGTTTTTAAGAAAGCCTTAATAAAAGTTTGTGCAATACAATCAATCTCCATTACATGTGCGATGTTTCTATGGAGATGTTTTCTTTATTTTTACAATTTATTAGTACATTATGAACGGCCAAAGTTCAGATAAAATGTGTGCAAAAAGCAGATTTTTGGAGGCTTATACTGTATTTGTTTATCGAAATTTTAATTTTCTGCTTTCAGGTTTCTAAACCTAGATATAGTGCACATGATACCAATGAGTACAAAATTTTCATTGAAAGATGTGTTCCAACGCCATAATCACGTACGAGCGTTTGTATGAAAATTATGACGGGTTGGACACTCTTAAGATACTTTATGATTCTGTGTGATGTTTATTGCAATTTTTTATACGTGAACTGTCGTTTCAGACAACAATTACCTGCTGGCTTGCGTCCGCGACGACACAATACAACTAATAGATCTGAGGATGAACACCATCGTACGTTCTTTCAGGTACGCTAACCTATAATTTATTATTATTACTTGTAACTCTGCTGCGCTAGTATAAAGTTTTATGTCTTTTCCTGCGATGTAATAGTCTTAAGACCTAAGAAATGTTTACAGTTAGATATTCTGGATTTTATGACTCTCTCTAGAACAATAGTGATAAAGCAAATAATTATTGTTTTAAGATTGAAATACGTTAAGTTCTCAGATTATTAATGCAAGTTAATTAACACACATCACATAGCAATAAAATTAAATTAAATTTCGGACAATATCCCACGGTTTCTGAAGAAGTATATGCTTTCTCTTAATAGTTATGGCTAAAAGTATCGTTTAGAGCTCGTTATGTTACGAATTATTAATAATATTCGAAGAGCATAAAACATTCTCCTTTTGTTAACGCTTCGATACTATTCAAGCGCGTTGATGTCTTTTCCTCTAGAAATAGGTAGATTGTCACCTACCGTCTAAATACAGATTAATAATAAATTATTTCATTAGAACAGCTTTTAATTGAAACAGTTGCAAAGATTATTAATGATAGGGTTATTAATATTAGGAATATTAATATTATTAATATTAATATTATTAATATTAGGAATATTAATATTATTAATATCAATTTCAACTTTTTATATGTGAATACAGGTTAAATCTATTTATTCGAATCTCGGAAAAGGATCGTAATCAAGCCTTTATACTCGTAACATCTTGATGAGCGAGTATGTAGATAATTGTACCAAGCGCAAAAAGATCGTTAAAGGTTATTTGCAGTTAAGTATTTAAACTAATTATTTTAAACACTGAATAAATTAATTCAATAAAGATCGTTTAAGCTATATAATTCTTATTAACGATCATTTAGTTTAACATTCACTGTAGGTAATCAAGATTGTATCATGAGTCTTTCGTTTTTCGCTTACATTTTCCATTGAAAGTTTTGAACTAACCTTAAAACAACTAAAAGTCGACTCTCGACAACTTTTTTTAAAGAAGACTGTCATATATTAAAAACCCTTCCTTGGCAGTCAGGTACAAACAGCTTGAAATTATTCGGAATTCCTTGGCAAAACAGCACATTCCAAGTTCAAGTATTACAGAAGCCTTCTGGACACCTGTACATTAACTAAGTACGAGAATAGACTTATTAGTGTAGACGTGACAAAGTGTACGGGGATACTAATTGCATTTCAGTCACGAGGCTTTTAAGGTGGACTGCGACTGATCGCGGGTGAAAAAAATCATCAGAAAATAAAGAAAGTCGACTGACGGAGAAAATTTATTGTTCCAATCCCTAAATAAATGAAAAAAAAAAATCCTAGTGTGGGGCAAATTCAAAAAAAAAAAAACCCATCATAGATTGTCTGGTAGACATTACTGTCAGCGGAAAGACTACCTTTTTAGCCTAAGGGTGTCATCAAAATGAAACTATGCTGTGTTGAGCTAACTAATTCTTGATGTGAAACATCTAGGCGCGCCTTGGCAGTCAAAGTCAAAGTCAAATCATTTATTTCAAATAGGCACGAAGATGCACTTTTGAACGTCAAAAAATTACATGAATAGTTAATTGATTCTAGTTGCGCCTTCCAAAAGGTAGTTATGTATGGAGAAGAATGGGCAAGAAACTCCATACTTACTCTTTTAAAATGTTAACAATAGTTTGTATACAATAATTAATAATTATAGGTGAAGACGATGTACCTAGAATAAAAATAAAAGCGAGCAGTAAAACCGACTCGTATGTAGTGACGGCAAACGGTGATGCCCCCTCTACGCCACCGCTCTCTACTTCCTTGTGTGTGCGCGCGTACTTTGCTGCTTCTCTATTGAATATTTATGTAACGTAATTATTATTATAATTTAAATAATAAGAAAAATAAATTGATTCTACTAACGGAACTCTATATTTTTTTTATTTTACTCCATATTTCGTTATAGGTTTTTATTAATTATGAACTCTAATATTAACTTAGATGTTTCACATCTGCCCGGCGTCTCGTGACGGCTAACTTTTTTTCTTGCTGTGTTTTAAACGACGGATTTCCACACAAAGCGCAACGCAGCATTTTACGTTTTTCCGTCTAACTAATCTCTGCAGCGCATATTAGCTCAATAGTGCAGCACATCTCAGCACACCATAACTTAATGATGAAAAGTCACCCTTAAGACCGATATTTTAAACAAAAGTTGCACACAGTTCAGCAACTTTTTTAATTTTTTATTGCTAATTGGGCCTGCTCTTAACCTCGATCTCGCCTCATGGAAAGCGATGGCTGAGGTCTACGATGAAACGAGCGTACCTAGAAGATGCCTGTTCAGTCTTCCTTTGAAGACCGACGGGTTATATGAAGGGAACACAGACGCTGGCAGAGAGTTCCACACTTTGGCTGTGGGCATAATAAATGTGGAGGAGAAGCGCTGAGTAAGACTGGACTAGATATCAACCAAGTACGTGTGGTACCCTGCAGTGCGTCTGGTAGTCCGGTAATAAAAGGGCGATAGTGGAATCTGGTCGTGGAGCTCCTGCGAACACTCTCCGAAGTACAGTCTGTAGACTACCGTATTTTTTGCGTTGCTGGCTTCATTTCATGCAGTTTAAATGTGAAACATGTCATTTTTTATTTCATTTCAGTCACGAGTCATTCAAGGTGGGGTGTGACTGGTCGCGGGCGGCGTTTGGCCCAGGTGGCCGCCTATTATCGGTCGGTGCGGCGGACGGAGCGGCCTATGTCTGGAACACACATTCAGGACGACTGGAGACGATACTCAAGGATCATACGTAAGTACTGAACAAAGCCTTTTATTCACGAAGATTCAGCATTTGTTGAGAGATGCTTTTTTATGATAATCATATATCACTACTAGCTTTTGCCCGCGGCTCCGTCCGCATGGATGTCGGTTATCGCTTAAAAAAGTAGCCTATGTCCTCCATATCCCCGGCAATATCTCTGCCAAATTTCATGATGATCGGTTCAGCGGTTTAGGCTTGAAAACGTAACAGGCAGACAGACAGAATTACTTTCACATTTAAATATTAGTATGGATATCCATACTTCCATACTAATATTATAAATGTGAAAGTAACTCTGTCTGTCTGTCTGTCTGTATGTTACGTTTTCACGCCTAAACCGCTGAACCGATCGTCATCAAATTTGGCATTGATATAGCCTGGGATATGGAGAAGGACATAGGCTACTTTTTTACGCGATAACCGACACCTACGCGGGCGGAGCCGCGGGCAAAAGCTAGTATAATATAAAGTCGGTTCTTGTGTCTGTCTGAGTGATGCTCAGTTCTTCTAAACTACACAATGGATTTTAATGCGATTTTCAATATAATTTAGGGAATTCAATCCGAAAGAAAAATCTGTTTAGGAATTTAATTGATGGGTTGTCTTTCAATTTTCTGCAGTACAATGACGCTTTGAGGGCAGTGTTGAGAACCGGTACTTCAGTGTTTTCGAATGTTTGCGGATGGTTCCATCGATGATTTCTTCGCCGTCATTAGGAAAAGAACTGCATCGATGATGAGCAGGGTCCGGGTAGCACCAACACTGTCCTCAGAACGTTAGCGTGCACAATCAATAGTCCTTTTACTGTGTACTGGGCAAGTGTACACCTGCAGTGCTATTCTGTAACCATCTCACCGTGAATACCTAGTTGAAGTGAGTTTGAATTAATGAGCTGTTAATAGTGTAAATCCCTAGTCTCAGATGGAATGACAGTTCACTTCGAGATCACTTCACCAAAATTTTCACGGTGAGATTTTTACAGAATCGTCCGGCTGCACAGAGATAGGCTACTAGACTTAAGATGGACCAATTCCATCATACATGATATTTGCGTAACTTAACCGTTTACGCAGCGCACGCAAAGGAAACTCTCAAAAAGGAATATTTTTTCCCGTTTTTGCAACATTTTTCATTTATGCTCCGCTCCTATTGGTCTTAGCGTGATGTTATATAGCCTATAATATTTCTCGATAAATGGAATACCCAACACAAAAATAATTTTTCAATTCCAACCAGTAGTTCCTGAGATTAGCGCGTTCAAAAAAAACAAACAAACTCTTCAGCTTTATAATGTTAGTATAGATAAAGATAAATTATTATTCACCTGATCCTGTCGTCTCAGGTGCCAATATCTTTCTCCATGTTTAAGTTAGTTCTGTAAAATTAGACGAGAGAAAAGTGATTTAAACATCATGTACTCATAAATAACTTGAAACATACAATGACCATTAATCTCAACGTCTAACAAGAGCTTCACACCTTTCTACAGTACCTTTGAATGTTCAACAAGAAATGTCTTCTAGCACTATGATTATATTATCATAAACCGCTTTTTGAATAAGACGTCTCGCTGCCCGATCTCGTTTCACTAATTAGTTTATTGACTCCTATATCTGCTCAGTAATGATTATTTCCTCGCATTAGAATAATAAATAAAACGTTGATATTACTGCGCTTATACGTATCTTTATCATGATTACCTGAACTGCGGCACTAAGTACTAAGTTAATTCTAAAAGATAGCAAGGTGCATAAGAGACGGATAAGTAACTGATTTACTGCGACCAATGCAACCAGTTTCCCTCCGTCAACTTTTACAACTCACCTTACTTAATAGATCAGGATGCTAATTAATTGTACCTCATACTTGTTGTAACTAGTAACTGTCATACATTCAACCGGAGAATGGGCAGAAATGTACTAGTGATTGCCAGTAGTCTCTGTCAGGATGTTTCAAAAGAGGAACGCAACCTTATCGCTAATTATCCGATATTCGGTTTAAAAAAAATATTCTCATATAAATAACATGCATTATAAAAAAAAATATTTCTTTACCATAGTTGTTTACATTTTGTTGTTTTTTTTTTTTTTTAACTAGGGCATCTCAGAGTGTAACCACGACGGGTTTCGACTCTTTAACCGGACTTTCCTGTGGTTGCCATAAACTCCTAAAAACTTAATGCCTCCGAGGGGCGAGGGCGTAAAACTTATAAACGAAACGACTGCACGCTAAAGGCACCCCCTGTGGGGTACGAACCTCGGCTTAGGGCAGAGTCGGAGGGAGGGTGGCAAGGGACCGTCGGTGACTGGATAAAATCAGAGTTATGATTATTATCCGGGGGATTTAAAGCTACAGACTGCTCAGCTAAAACGCGTGCTGGCGCTTTACTTACAGGCAAGGCTCGGGGAGGACTATTCGTTAGTCGGGGATTTCGCGCGTCATTCCGACCTCGCCGCCGAGGCCCCCTCGGCGACGAGGTCGGAATGACGATCGTGTATTATGTATTCTTTTGCGAACTGTACTAGTTTCCCTGCGACTCTCCTGGAGGAGAGTAGTGGGGTCGTCTGGGTCGGTCAGTGCGTGCCTTTGACGGCGGATCGTACTAATATGTGAGGGGACATAATTTGCGGCCTTCACAACTAGAGCGTTGCGATGAGTGGCTGCTGTATCAAAGAAGCGCTTTGAAATGCGCTTCATGAGTCGAGGGCTATCGTGGGGATTTTGAGTTCTACGTGGAGGTTAGTGTTTCGAACGAACCAAGGGGCTCCCGTGATTTTACGTAAGAATCGGTTCTGTAGGGTTTGCATCTTATGGATGAGATGGGGTTTGGCGTGTGCAAAGACAGGACTCGCATAGGTCATTTGGTGAATGGCGCCTCCTTTTAAGCAGATAATGCCTGTGTTAGAAGACGCCACACTTTCTTAGGTAGGATAAAAGGTGATTTATAAAAGATATAGTATGTGTGTTGGCTTGTGAAGTAGGAGGAGTGTGGGGGTGTAAGTGTGAGAGTGGTGTGATGTGATGTGATGTGAGTGATGTGGTGTGATGTGAAAGTGACTGACATTTGTGAGTGGTGTGGCTGTGTGTGGTGTGGGGATGTGTGTGTGTATATTAGGTCATTTATAAGGTAACATAATGACTCCTGGAGTCGATAAAAGGAAAATAGAAAAGGTATTTAAAACAAGGATACTGAAGATTTTAAATTCAATACAAAAGATTAATTAGACATATATTTTGCTTTAAAATATATCCTACAGAAAAACCTATCTGCTACCGCTACACAATAAATCCATTACATTATAACAAAATTCCTAATGTATAGATAGAATTATTTTCAATAACTATTGATATAATCTAAGAACATCCTAAAGAATAGCTCACCTATAGCGTTTGCAGACCGCGGCGCAATTTGTTTTCAATTCGTTTCTTTCTAACTGTAACCATAGCTCACGGAAGATGTGACCTTTGAGATTCGTAATAAATTTTCAGCAGACACATTTCTGACCTTGAATTTTAAACTGGAATTGTTTTAGTCGCGACATCGTTCGCTATCCCCGTAACATTTCGCATGGACAATTGAAATCGTGAGGTCAACATTGGCTCGACTGTCTCACCATTGCAAATTTCTCTTTCCCATACCGTACCCTGCATATTTATTTGGCATTAAGCTATCGTCACACCTGCTCGATGCGATTAAAGTAAAGAATGACATTTGAATTCATTTGAATAGCAAATGCCAAAACATTGTAATGTGGTTTTCCGGAATCCAACAAGTAATCTTGCTTTGCACAAATGCATTTCCTTAATATTGCACTTGTGTTTGTTCACGTCAGACTTTCAAATTTAATTAGTTGAATATTTAAGACGTATCGTACATTTAAATAGCACATTATTTACGATAGCACTTCCTGGTCATAGACAAGCGCGGCAGGCAAAGGACTGTTTTACCCTTAAGTCTTGTCTAGCGTCGCGTCCAGCCTTATCGCTAGCGCTCGCTGCAATAGGAATTGATCGAATCTTTGTCAAGACACCCGCGCAACCCGTCGCTGGAGCCCATTCTCCCGCAGATCGCCGCAAATGGGACATATTGTTCCCTCGCGCTGTCCACCACAAGTGCATGGCGCGATGCAATCGCACTTAATTCGCGCCGCCACACCACACACAATAGTGTAAACAATTTTACCGTAACAAGGACAAAAGTAACGCGGAAACATTCCTCTGCATCTCGACGTGCATATTTTTGCTTAGTAATACGTACCATACTGATGTTAGTTTGTACAGTCTTCGATGTGAGTTTGAACAGTTAAGTTACTCGCCCACTTTAATACTGTATTGTCGAGTCTGATTCAATATTGAAACTAACATTACTACGGTTTCCTGCAATATACCGTTGCGACATAAAACTCTTATCATCTCCGGCCAAAATCAATTTGAGTACAACAATATCGAAATAAAGAGAGATGAGCAATAAAGATTGCCTCTCCTTAGGAGGCCATTGTTTCCTATTTCATACTTATACGCTTTTAACCGCGAAGGGATCGTAACTATTGTTATTGCAAACACTTAGATTACTTCCTAATATTGCATGTATAAACATTGACTTGTATAGTCGTCGCGTTCTGTAATAAAATATTTCAGAGACTCTCACGAAGCATACTATATATGGGTTTATGCATTCTGAAGATGGCCTGCGGAATATATCTTCCATAATTATTAACACTATAGTAATAACGTTTGTGGACGATAGAACTTGTCACATGCTATTTTATTCTAGATACGAGTATATACTTGTGTGGTTCTGGAGTCGAATATTACAAATGTGACCAAACCAGCCGCAGTATGGTACACTCTGAACTTGACTGAACATCAGGCCGGACGTTTCCGGAATGTTTCGTACAATAGGACCGCGATGTTAGTGAAATGGTCTGCGCTTGCGCTTTTGTACGCTATCTGCGAGTACTTGGCGTACGTTGTATCAGCGCTGTTCGAGCCTCGCGCTCAGCAGGCGGCCGTCGCACAAAATTAGCTCGAACATGTGCGACACACATTATTGTTGTCGTCGACGATTACCATGATTTATCTCCGCGATGCACAATCGTTGAATCTTATCATTTAGACTAGGACCAGAATACATTATGGGCAATTAATCGTCTTCATATGGCTATCGATTAAGGACGATACAGATTGCTTGCGATCGAGAGATTAACTAATTAACTATGCGCGGAATGTGGCTTGGAACTAAAAATAATTCAGTCAGTCAGTTCGTAGTTTTACTCTTTGTTATGATGACTTTATTTTACTGTGGAAGTTGTAAACTTGACAATTGCTGATAACTACCACCTCGCGTGCATGCGCTTAATAATTTCCGCACCGCATAGTTTATTCGTTCAGTAAAGAAGTTATTGCCTAATAAACGCTGGAGATTATTAGCAGACGGTCATTTTCTTATTTGGAGTGAAGAAAATATCATACGTGCTATTGTAACAGCGACGAATAGGAAGTGAGCACATTTAATCTTTATTCTAACTACGCGCGGTTAACGTTCAAATTAAGCTTTTCTAGGCTGTGCTTACGGCAAGTATCGTTTGTTGTAATTCTTCGTATGATCAGTTTTAACTACCCTCTCGATCACAAACGTCAGTGTGTACGGTATGTAGTGTATGTACGGACATTGGTCCCGGCTAATCGCGGTGCATGCTTTTTGTAGCGGAAAGGCTAACGACCGCCAGAGATAGGTTCTTGAAATTACTTTATTGGGTAACCTGTTTCCGAACACAGAAGGCGTGTTACTTGGTTATGAATCAAGCAAGACGGGAGTAAGATATACGATATCTACATACATATTTATAAACAACCATTTGTAGCAATATAAAACCTATCATTTAAATATCGGCCACGGACTAATTACATTTTCATGTACAGAATAAATCGATCAACAAATCCGGTTCATAACATTTTATTACTTTCATTCTACGTTAATTATTATTTACAGCATTTTCCAAACATTGCCCTGTAGGCGGAACCATTAAAGCCATCACTTAATTAACTGCGCATATATATGAAATTGAATACATTAACGGTGATTAAGTTTCTGACGTGGTAAAGCAATCGGAGCAATCGGAACAACATCTTGGCGCACGTACTCGTATGATATGATTCAATAAAAACAATCATGATATCGGAGTAGAATGCAATAAGGAAACAATCGCTGGTTCTGGTTACCAGATTTGTTCGTGT
This sequence comes from Dryobota labecula, assembly GCA_947523025.1. NCBI lineage: Eukaryota > Metazoa > Arthropoda > Insecta > Lepidoptera > Noctuidae > Dryobota > Dryobota labecula. Next base: position 14,510,249 of record OX383293.1, on the reverse strand, counting down.
TATGGCGCTTCCTAGTCCCCGTATTGGCTCTCCCTGGCCAGGCTCGTTATACGCGACCGGGAGCGGTATGTGTAAACGAGCCGAACAAACCCGACGCTAATTCTTGTTTATGAGAAGCCTCGCCCCGCATAGATACGATGTAAAGCCTTTAAGCGGCCACCGACAATCAAAGCTTCGTACAACAGTTTCTATACTCGAAATTGTACCACTATGGACTAGTTCGGTCACAATCCTTCCTTATACGTTAAATGGACACTGCGAACTGAAATGTATTTCAAACGTCGTGACCGCTCCATTCTTACGATCATCTTCGGTAAATGGTCAAGAAAGTCGAATACTTTATACCCAAAGTCTCAAATTCAGATAATTTATGTAAACAAAGGGGATAACATAACAAAAAAATATCTTCGTAATGGTAATTCACATAAAATGGCGAAAAAAGAGGTTTCATTTTCTTTTAAGTACTGATTTTAAGAAATAATAATTAAAAAATAATCATACCGTAATAATTTTTATAAATTTTCGGTTTTAAACAAGGTTATTAAAAAAAGGAGATTTTCTGGTATAAAATATTTTATGATCCTGGTAACAATGCAGGAGATCCAAACATTTTCAAATTTTTTACATCTTCAACAACACTAATATTACAACTCTCATTCATAGATTCATATTGTAAGTAGCATATCTAGCCACATTTTGGATGAAAACGGCTGTAAACTGTTTCGAGTGGAAATCGATTTTGGGAGGCCTACGTCTAGCACTGGACTTAAAAGGGCTGATTATGACGATCATATGCCTGTCTCCGACATACTACACAAAACATTGTTTAGCAACGGTATTTTGTTTTCATAGTTCTTATAATTAATTCACTTTAATTTTAGCGATGACTATTTACAAAAAAAAAATACATGATATAATGTTTTGCACCACTGTCCTGTCATTTTAACAGTGACATTTCTTGACATTACTTTGTTTACATAAATTATCTGAATTAGAGACTTTGGGTGTAGTGGGTATGTTTTTTATTGGTTTTATTAAAAGTCTGTGTATTAATAGAGGGCGATGAGTATCTGTAAGTGCTAGTAACACAGATTTAAACGCCGACATAATATTCGTAATGTTCGGTCATATAACGCGGGGTACCGTTCATAGTCCCCTCATATATTATTCTGAGAAACGTAACGGTTTAAGCGTCTTGCACACAAAACCGCTCCAGTTTTATGATAAACTAAGGTCTGAGCACTTGTTTTATTTTATGACCCGACGAACTTAGATTTGGTCGGAATTCCTAGATTACTTTAAACTTTCAATTACTATGACCGAAAAAGAAGCTCGCTTTTAAATGGAGATAACCCTGATGATGTCCACTTTAAACAGTTGTGCTTACATTTTCTGGTTAAAGCTTAATTTGTTTCAATCATCATCATCTTCAAATTTCTTTGGCCATAAAACTTTTATGGTCTCATTTACTTTAAAATGTAAAGTTTTCTGCGTGACCGTTACATGTATATTATGTTCCTAAAGTATGCGATGAAAATGTAAACAAATGGATGAGAAACGTACATAGCCCCTTAGCACAAGCACCGTTTTGTCGACGGAAGAGTAGACAAAAATGACGGTCCGTGTAAATAGTTCGAAAGTTTTCTACAGTCTTTAGCATGGCGATTACAAACAAATTGTCTTCACTACCTTTGACAACTGTCAGTTGTCAGTGTGAATTGGACAGTTTGGGATAGATAACTTTCTTCTGAAATAGTCTACATAAAAAAGGACCTAGACAAAGATCGTTAGAAACGAAAGACAAAATGATAGATTGTAGATGTAGATTGTACGGTGCGATGTCAAAAATGGATAAAACGAAATGTCACTTTGTATAGAAAGAGCTGTGTCTATTCTTCGTAGAAATAGAAAGCGTCATGCTAAGCTTGCTGGAGTGTTTTGTGTATTTGAATACTTAAACCCGAAATTATAATTATAAGATGTTTTTCATTTGTCAATTGAGGTTAATATTATTACCTCAATTTTCGTCGATGATTTTTCAATTCCTGCAATTGATTAATGTTATTAAAAGAAATATTGTTGGAAAAAGTCTCCTAAATAGAGAGAGATGAATGTGTTACTAATTCCCTTAAGTGAGTGATTGCATAAAAAGTTTACCTGAACAGAGTTTGTTTACATTTTCATCAAACACTTTTGGAACAAACAATAGGTAATCCCTTTTCACTGCCGCGTGTTTCCGACAAAGAGACCTATAGCCATGTATATCTTGCCATAAGGAAATAAGCAAAGTAGTTATAAAAGAGAGAAAGAAATAAGCAAAGTAAGTAGTATGATAGTAGTTTATTCAGGATCGTTTACTGAATAGATTTCTGTAATTTTTTATATAGGTAATTTTTTTTATCCTAAAAATTATTAAAATTACGTAAATTACAGTCCTTCCGCTGTACAGTCAAAACAAACCAAAAGGCTTATTCCACAAATCCCCCTTAGGAGGAAAAGCGGAATCTATAAAAAACAGTCTAGAATTCACGCCTGATAATCCGGCTTATTCCACTAATCCCCCCTGAGAGAATCCCCCCTCAGTGGGGAAAACTGAACCCTAATGTAAAAAAAATTACTTTCAGGGGGTCTTGGAATAAGTAATTTTTTTTTTTTTTTTTTTTTTTTCAATTCTAGTTTCCCCCCCTAAGCGGGATTATCAGGGGTGAATTCTAGACTGTTTTTTATAGATTCCACTTATCCTCCTAAGGGGGATTTTCAGGGGGGATTTGTGGAATAAGCCAAACCAAAATGGACGAAGTACCTACTAAGCTAGATCCTTATACGTGTGCGACTGTGTGCGTGCGTAGATTTGTAATGTGAACAAATTTTTTTCCCACAATCAGTATAACTAATTGAATAAATAAACAATGTTTTATACATAATAGTAAAAATTCAGTGTATATATTATGATTATAACATAATATTCTATTTGGAGTATTTGGTGTGCGTTACTCCGGGACACGCTGTATTTATACTTTTCGTATTTTTTGTTTGCAGGTCAGCAGTAACGGCGGTGTCGTGGCACCCTCAGTCTGGACTGCTGGCGTCAGTCGACCGCAGCAAGCGCGCCGTCATCTGGGGAGATTTGTGACAAGCCTGGGAGGCGCCCCTGCCGTCGCCACCAGCCGTACAAGTAAATGTCTCATTATTCTAGAATGTGACTCAAACTCAAAGCATTTATTTCAATTAAACCATTTACAGGCACTTTTGAATTGTCAAAGAGACGGTCAGTTAGTCAGAAAGTTGAAGCTAAATGCCCATTCCAATACGTAGATCACTATAGAGAAGAACGGGCAAGAAACTCCAAGGACACACTTTTAAATCAAGATATTACAAAATTCTGGGTACAATAATGGTCTTTTGGTTCTGAATACAATTCTTCTTGCTTCTATATGTGAGACAATGTAAAAACTAATAAAACAATTCGAAATATAAAATTAAAAATAAGCCCTGGCAGTCAAGAGACTGCCACGTAAGTCTATTGCCTGCATAACTGGTCCAGGATTCGATCTCCAGGTCAACCAAAGTGTTTTATTTTATTTATTTGGGAAAATAAACAGTTACACATACAAAAAATACAAAAAAATTACAACAAAAAATTGTTACAGAGTGAGTAAATGTACGACATTTTCCACCTATAATAAAAATAAATTATATGAGTAAATCCACGACATTTTCCACCTATTATAAAAATAAATTATAAAATGAATGCGATGTGCGCTTACAATTTGATTAGTAAAATAAAATTACATAATGTGTTAATGATAAAAAATAAATAAACCGACATGCAAATAAAAAAATAAAACATGAAAATATAAAAAATTAAAACTGCCTAAGAGTTAAATATTACGGAACAATATCCAAAATAGTTTCCCGAGGCCCTGCCCTAAAACCAGTTGGAAAAGCAAAGATATCAATATTTTCAAGAAGTTATTATATTAACTTTTTCAATTGCGTCTGAGTATTTATTTATTTAATACTTTAGCACAAAAAAAATGTACAGAGGTGGACTTAATGCCATAGGCATTTTCTACCAGTCAACCTGAACCAAACCAACGAGTATTATACTATAGAAGGGATTCCATACCGCAACAGCGTGCTGTAACCGAGACCTGATTAGCGATTTGTAAAGATATAAATATGTATATGGGCGGACGAATTCTGTGGCTGATCTCATTAAAAAACCGTACATACGGAAGGCAGTATTTATAATTTTACTATTATGAACGTCGAGGGTTTATCATCTGATAGAACTCCAAGATCGCGCACTAGTGTTTCTCTAGTTAAAATGACAGTATTTATAGAGTAAGGATGCGTGATAATAATGTTATTGGGTCTATCAGGAATTTCATTGAAGCAGCTCGGAGTCTGAATATTATGTACCCGGTTGATGGCAATAAGCTCGTCCCTATTACATCGAACTTAAACATAACTGGCAATGTGTGGGTACACACATCAAAAAAGTTTGCGATCACTTTGAAAACTCGAAATCTTTTTTGGTAGATCTTTCTTTTTTCTTTTTTTGAAAAACGTAAAAAAAAGAGAAAGAAAGATTAAGAAAAAAAAGAGAGAGAGAGATTATATTATGATTTGGCTTTCCTGACTTAGCGAGCTGTTTGGAACCGTCAGCCACGTCCCCAGACAGTGCCAGAGCTCAGGGAAGCCGCTATTCAAGAATGGGACAGGTTACCCCAAGAAATGCTGGATAACTTTATTCTCAGCATTCCCAGGAGGATCACCGCATGTGTCAAGCCAGGGGAGGAGTCATATTGAATATAAACCTTTTATTAATAAGTTGTTGTTTAAGTTTGGTTAAACAGTCTTTTTCTTTCTATCAAATTTCTTTTACAATTACATTATGATTAATTACTCTTTTTTTTTTGCTTTTTAATTTCAAACAAGGTATTTCTATTTAAAGAAAACACAACAAATAATTTTTCTTGATAAAGTTCAATTTAAAAAATTATATCAGCTTATGCTAGTGATCACAAACTTTTTTTGATGTGTGTATAGGTACTATACACCCCTGACTAGGTATCTGTTCGGGAAATATAGTAGTGATTATTATTATTATTACGTTGTTCTACCATTATAGAACAACGTAACATCACTACTGTATTTGTATTGTGTTTGGTTGTCAGCGACAGCTGGCGTTCTACATTTAGGGCCGGTTGTTTCAAACAGTTCGTTAACGTTACATACGTACGTCAAATAATAACGATTACATTATGATGTTTAACGTTCGTTAAATACAAAGCGTTTTTTCACTGCAATAAATCCGATCGTCAAAGTTCAAATTTAATAGAATAAAATGACTTTAACCAGTGGGTATGACACCTGTTACTGTATTCGTTATTTTTTAACGAACGTCAAGGGCATAATTTTGTGAAACAACGGTTTGACGATAGTTAGCGCCATTTATGACGTATACGCGTGCGTCAAGTGGACGTGAAACAACCCGCCCTTAGAACGCCAGCTGTCGTTGGCAACCAACGAGTCTTTGTCTCGTATAACAGCTGAGCGATGGCCGTTTTGCGTGGATGTGACGCATGTTTTCCCTCAACTTGGTCTTTTCGTGTTTGTTGTCTTCGCGTAATGTTTACCGCAAATAATCTTTCTTTCTTTTCTTTAGATGCACAAAATTTTATCAGCCTCAGATCTCCCCACTTTTAATAAACACTGGTTTCTTAATAAACCGCAAATGCAACCAGGAAGAACAGCAATCTGCCAGCCACTAATTAAATATTTAATATTGTCATAATGCTCCTCGTTAACTTGTGACAATGTGTGTAGAATATTGTGTACTTCCACGTTAATTTAGCTTAAGGCGGTATAATCCGACATACACGGCGCTTACTAATTATTACTCGATCTAGAGGAATATGGCCGTTTTTCTTTAGAATGAATTTTGTTGCTTCGTGTCTCAATATGAAACTTTATAAAAGGTTTTAGAACATTCTAGACACACCAAGGTCGCTGTTGAGCCGTTTTTCATAATTCCTTCACAGTCACGAGATAATATATTTTTAAAGGAGTGGTGCTAGTGGTCCCTTGTACGCCCTCTTAAGGATCTGGCGGACATGCAATCGCTTTTAATAACACGATTAGATTAACTTTGCTGAATAGGTAAAATCCCAAAGTTACCCCTTCTAGTAATGTGTAATCAATCTCATAGCTACAAAACAGACGTTATTTTTTTTCTCATTTAAAAAAATATATATATATTATAAAACAAAGTCCTCTGTCTGTCTGTCCGTCTGTTTGCGATAAACTCAAAAACTACTGCACCGATTTTCATGCTGTTTTTCCCAATGGATAGAGTGGTTCTCGAAGAAGGTTTTAGTATATAATTTGTCAAGTTTTTGTATACATTGGCTAAAATATGTTTTTTTATTTTATTTTATTTGGCGGAGATAAAAAAGCCGTCTGGAACGGATCTGGCTGAAATTTGGTACAGGGATAGATTATAGCCTGGAATAAGACTGAGGCTACTTTTTATCCCTGGAATAGGTTCCCATGAGTTGCGAGAACGGGATCAAAATTTCATGATTACTTTTGGTCGCGATAACCGACATCCACACGGGCGAAGCCGCGGGCATCAGCTAGTTTTGTATATAATTGAAAAGGTAGTAAGATTGTTTAGCACAATTCGCTGAGTTTGTCTTGATAAAATGATTAAAATAATTACTATGTTTAAATACCTACCAAATGCGCGAGGCAACCAATCGCGACTTCGCGATCCTACTTCAGTCGGCCCGAGCGCTATAGCGCCTTAAGGCTTCACTAGTCGTAGCGGTATTGCAAGCTAGCCAACTAGAAGTGTTGTAAACACTCATAAATACCGCAGTAGCGTACAATTAGTAACTAGCTAACAAGTTGTCTGCCCATCACTCGAGCTACATCACAACTTGTTTCCCTACAGCCATTCTTAATACCTTAGTGATATCATAAAAAGCTAATAGCAGCCTTTTATGGTTTTCTTTATTAATGATCATCACACGTATGATTTGCATTTAACTGTTCTTCCTATAGTTCTGGATGAATAGTTAGTACCTAGTTACTAATGACTAATGCCCCCTATCTCAGGTTTAATAACATCGGTGACACTAAACTAACTCTCACAGACATTCTGACACCAACGTGGGAGGTTAAAAGGTTTATAACACCGTGAATTCTTGACATCATTGTTTGGTTCTGTTTTCGAATGAGCTAGTGTTAAGAGTAGCCCACATTTAACTACACACGTTGTCAGCATAAATATTAACATTACAACTTAGTAACGACACTGTCCACATGCTACAAGACGTTTTTATATCAACTCTGAATATAAATTTAAATGGAGTTTCACATTTTCGACGATGTTTTCGACACATTTCTCATTCATTTTAATCACGTAGAGCTGCGCTTTAAATGTGTTGTCATTGCTCGTTCCGCTGTCAGATAAATGACTAATGACTTTGAAGTATCCATATTTAATGGTCATGTTTAATGCCATACTTTTATATCTGAATCTTTTCATCACTTCGTCGTTACTGAGCTTTTTAACGTTATTTATTTGTGTTTATTTCTTTATTGGATTCATTATTATCATAAAGTAACCCTAAGTATGCCGTGGCATCTAAATATACACAACTAAGTCGTGTACACCATTTATAACTCAATAACGGCTTCTTATGATCTTTGATCTGTTGGATTTGTCTCCGCCCGAATAGCAGAATAACTAAATATGCGAAAAGTTACAAAAAAAAATAATAATTAAGAAAATTAATTTTCTTACACATTTTGTATGGAACGGCTTTTTTGATGATATCTCACGCGGAGGAATTCGCGGACAGAAGCCATTACTGCATTTAAAAAAAAATGGTTGTCTGTAAAGTTGGTTTACGGACGATAGTTTAACGTGACAACGTTATAACAAAACATTGATGCGGCGCAAGCGTACAATGAGCGTAACGGGACAACGAGTCATCCTTTTTCGTGCATGCAGCCGGCGTTCATCGATTTATTAGACGTTGTCACGTCAAAAAAATACTTTTTTGTAAACGGCTATAAGAGTGACCATGATTCATTTGCATTATCATCATGGTCATTTTTCGAGTAATGTAATGCTTACTTTGATTGTCACAGCTGACCTATCTTCAACGTTTTGTCTATATCTAAAAACAGTTTCTAAGTTACTATCTGGCATCAACGATCTCACACGTAACTTAATTCACTTATCGTGTTTAATCGCTTACCATAAGTAGGTACATAAAGCAATTAATAATTTCGTGATATATCCATAAAATATTCAAAGCATCAACAAGCTTTAGATATAAGTTCATGCAAGCTAACATGAAATCATAATCCATAGTATTTTGTTACAAACTAGCGACCCACCCCTGCTTCGCACGCTTTTTACGACTTGGCAAAATTTTATAAAATTTTATTATGTATGTTTAATATTATTGCATTATACACATAAACATTAAAAATAACCGCATCAAAAAATTCGTTGTGAAGTTTAGAAGAACAACGCGGTCACACAAGCAGACACGAAAAGCGACTTTAAGGTATAATATGTATAGATGCAAAATTGGCCTGTCTGTCTGTTTCATTTTCATGGCTTTTTGTAGAGATCGCCTTAACTTTAGGGAAGACCAGGCAGCATTTCACAAAAGATACCTAATGCTCTGTGGTATAGAGACAGACAGACACGATAGAAAGGTGCCATTGACACCATTTGGGCTCGGAACCCTAAAAAAGGTGGCCAAGTGCGTGTCGGACCACGCACTATGAAGGGTTCTGTATTTGGGATGAATTTACAACAAACTTAACATTGTAGTTGAAAAACAAGTTCTCCCATACATTCTAACTGCAAATGTAGGTTTGTATGCACAATATTGAGAGCTTTACCATGTTATTTCAAGACCATAGACTTCTTTCTTGTAAACTTTATGAACTTTTTTACTTTTTGCTTTAGTAGTTTCGGAGATAAGGGCGGTGGTCAATTTTCATCTATTTTCTTAAATAACTTCAAAAGTATAAGTACATATTAAAATGATAAAATATACTCATATTTTTTTTTAATATTATTTGATATGTCACACGGTACAGTTTGCAAAACTTTTATTTAAATTTTCTAGTTTGCCCCCAATAGTGACCCCCATATTAAAAATTCATTTATTTGCGCTACACGTCCGTATTCGGGTGACAGAAATTCATATGTGTACCAAATTTCAACTAATCGGTCCAGTAGATTCCGAGCAAATCAGCTGTGACAGACGGACAGACATACAGACACACGATTGATTCTATAAGGGTTCCGATTTTTCCTTTTGTGATACGGAACCCTAAAAAGACCAATAATTCCTAAATCCACGCGTTCAAAATCGCGAGCAAAAGCTAATATAGTTATAATGAAAATCTTACTATGTAGTACTAAACATTATGGTGTATTATTTACTATATATGTTCTTAAGAACACGAGCGAACCGTGATAGTCTGTTTATTATGCAGACATTAAGTGCCTTCAAACTCATTAAAATCTTGAGTATGACCAGAATGGTATTTATATGGAACCTAAACACCGGTACCTCGGTGATTTCCCGGTTAATGTTAATATACCGATAACTTTAATAAAGTTATAATACTTATATGTATAATATTACCGTAGAACGGGGCTATTTGGATTTTCGAGGGTTATTTGGAATAAAGTAATTGTAAGATTTGAGTTGACATAAATTCTACCAAAACACCATATACAGCTTTTATTTTATTTCTAGTTTTGTTTACTTTTACAATTTTTCGTACGAAGATCACAATAGGGATGATGACTAAAAAAATGTCATGTAGATTATTAAAAATATTGGACACGAAAAAAAAATTGAGAAGAAAAATTGTTATGGAGAAGCCATGTTTTTAGATTCTTTTTGTACAAATGAAATGGTAGTTCTCTTAATAGTTTTGGAATATGGTTGTAAATTTTTATGGACATAAGGTAGCTGTTTCTGTAGTGGAGAGTGCTGTTACAAAATTGTTTTTTTGGAGGAGTCTCGGTATGTAAAGATGGTCACCCATCCATGGACCTATCCCGGCAAGCGTAGCTTAACCTGATGGATCGACCCGTGCGACTGATATTACTTAGTCACGATCTCAATCAATCAATCGATCAATCGTCTCAATTAAAAGTACTCTCCTGTATAACTGGGAAAATGAGATATTTAAGTAAAAACTGATTTTAATTGATAATTATATACCACACAAATTATGATAATAAAACAAAATATTATTCCGTCTGTAACATTGTATTGCAGCGTTATTAATAAATCCTTACAATTTACAGACGAGTCCACGGTTTTTATGTGCTTAATATAAATAGCGCTGTCAAAACGTTATGATCACTAATTGCCCCTTAGAAACTTAACTCGCGCGCAATACAAATAAAATAGGTATTAATAATGGTTTTACACGAGATTTAAAATTTGACTAATGGATCCACTTACATTCAGGATTTCGGGCCCATTCTTATAGCTTTTAAATAAGTATGTTAAATATTTTCAAAAGTATGAAATCATGAATGGGTAATTTAAGTCTGTTACTAAAAATTATTATGATTATCATCGGTTAAACTAGGTTAAGCGTATATAAACCTGTCCTTAATTTAATTTAGTGTCGGTCATTGCGATGAATGCTTGTCACTCGACATTTTCACAATGCGCGCCGCCGCCGCAGCCAGTAGCTCATGTTCAACACACTGGTGCTACCCGTCGCCATTACGAGCATTTATTATTACCACTGCATAGGTCTATGACCAAGTTCTTTTTGTCACTTTATATTAGACCACATATCTCAATAGTCAGTCTATCCGACGCCACAAAAGCTGCCGTCTACTTCGTTATCCTCACACACAAAGCATCATTCACGTCTGCTGAATAAATCACGCGTAGATTTTATTCAAATCTGGAAATGCGTTCTATTCAAAACTGGCCAAGCTACCATGACTTCACTCAAAAATAATAATGCTATCTAGAACATGTCGCATTGTGTGCGATACCTGGTTAAAATTTATGCTGTAGCTAATTCTGTGCTGATGACCGTCTAGACTGCTAATGGGCCGGCTGGGAGTATGCCACCCTTGTTTTAAAAAACTTTAAGAAATACAATTGAAATAGTGTTGTATACAATTGACGCACAATACAATACCGTCGACAAGTGAAAGCGTACTTTCGACTTTCATTAAGTTTTTGTGTAAGAGTATGTATGGGTCTCGAATGGCCGGCCGGTCCATATTGTCTCGCGACATAAATCTGCCGAACTATTCTGAATAAAGAGGTCCGCGTAGGTATTTGCTCGATTTTTACTTTCAAATGAACGTCGAACGTGATGAACTATAATTAGATAACTTTTCATTATTTTCTCTGTTAAATATAAATTGAATAAGCACAAGTGGTATTTCGAAAAAACTGCATATAAAAGCTGATACAAATAAAAATAAAAATAATCTTCCCCTTGAATTTGTATATATATATATATATATATATTATATATAATAAGTAGGTTTTATACGTTATAGTAATATGTATGTATGTCTATTATAAGTTTACAACATATTTATTTACTTGTGTATCTAATTTATTTGTTATCTTTTTAATATTTTTATTATTATTATTATCTCCTTTCCTCCCTATTAATTAGAGCACCTGCCATCTTACCTCTTCACTACCCTTGGTTGACTGGTAGAGAATGCCTATGGCATTAAGTCCGCCTTTGTACCTTATTGTGTGAAAAGTTTAAATAAATAAAATAAATAAATACAAATAAAATAATGTAATGTAAAACAAAACAAAAGGAACGCGAGCAAGAAGTAATTAAAAGACTTACGATAAAAAGTAAATCCAAACCCAGGGTGCCTAACGAGCAATAATACTATTTATTTTAGTATTGGTTCGACTACATTTTTTTTTTTTTTACTGAAAGTAGTGGTATATTTAAATAGGCACAAAAACAAATACAGGAAAAATAAAAGCAGGTCGGTTAAATAAGTGGGTGTTGGCGATGCCGATGTAGATCCTTACCGTATCATGTATTGGATGTTGTCGCTGCAGGCGATCGACACGAATCATGATTGGCGTGTGTGTGGACCGGACAGTCATCCATCATTGTGTGGAGTTTGTCGATCGACACAACACTAGTGGTGTTAAACATATAAATCGACTAAGAGAATCTGATAACATTTTAGTTGCTTGATTGCAAGAAAACTATTTTAATGGAATTAAACATCCGTTCCTAGAACAAATAGAATAATTCAACAAGATCTGTTTTCGTATCTGTGTTGAAAACAAACTCGTTTATTTTTGTTCCATCGGCTGTTTTTTAATTAAGTCTGTAGAAATGCGGCACTAAATCAGCGTATCACAGATCAATTGTAAGATAAACATGTTTATCATTCTCCTGGAAAAGGTCATGCTTCGTCATACCATGGAAATTAATTCCGTGAAAAGAACAGTAAAGAATTCAAAAGGTGGTAGAAAACTCAGCATAGTGTTCGGTCGGTTGGCGTTACTTGCCAAATTGAGGTGGTCGCGAGCGCAACACGCGCGCTGGACCGTTCACTAACCGTTTGTCGCAAAACGAAGCGGAAAATTTAATACTCCAGCTCTGTACGTGATCAGTATCATTCTTTTTGTAACCAAACTGTGATGGCACACTTTCGTTTCCCATCGGCAGAGCGTTTATCTTCTTCAACCAACTAACTTTTTGTACACATCAATATTGTAGTAATTATAATTGACTGGTGTACACAGAATTAAATTATATTTAAGCTTTCTAGATCTTCCGTATCGATGCCAGGCTTTATAGTTTTTGAAGGCTGACACAGATCTATTCATAGGAACTGCAGTCGTCAATCAAAATGAATGTATGATTATCGGGTTACCAATAAGAAAATCTGAACTATTCTTAGCGTCTATAGATTACCGATCGACGTCCATTAATACTTTCAACTTCAAATCGTTTTAAAAAATTAAACCGAGTTCTCAAAATGTCCATCAAAATCAAAAATAAATTTACACAGCGCCACTTCTATTTCACTAAAAGCAAGGACTTTTGATGTGAGGCTTTTTAGATAGGTACATAAAAACTCAATGAGCTGAGTAAGTATTGGCGTTATGTCGTTAAATTTGTCCCAAAACATCTCAGCGACTCGTCTCGGTACCGTTGCGCGCCGAGCCCGAAGTTTCGGCGTAATGACCTGCGCAGGCGCTGTCGCACGAATGTCGCAGATCTCAATCATCCACGCTCGCTAACTGCTGCCTCGCAAATTTCCGCAACACCAAAATTCTTTATTTATAAATTTATCAAACAATTTGTCGTGAATATATTGACATTGACGCTATCCACCGTTTTGTGGCTTTCACCTCGATATGACTCATCCGTGAAAATGTAGAAATGTAAATATAATTTTTATCGTTCCGATAATAGAACATTCCCACCGTTCTAATACCTATATTTAGTTAGCGGCGGACTGTCTGTGGTCTGCACTATACTTCCAACATTCACATTAGTGGAAGCTACAGCGATTGCGCCGTAATTTTACGGTCTGTGAATTTTGTTAGATACAAACTAAGCTTAGCTACGAATAAAAACATGAAAAAGTATGGTATTACACATGATTGAAATGTAATAACATAGTTTCAAAAATTGTATGCTTATTTCAATTTTATTCAAACACGGTGTCCGAAATCTGATAAAACTAATTATAGTGCGGAAGAGATTCGGTAAACACGAATAAATCAACTTTAAACTTGCTAACCGTAAAGTACATTATCTTTACTGATAATTACGCTTTCGTATATAGAATTAAAGTTAATAACATATCGATAAATTCGCTACTTTGGAACGGACACTCGAGCGACGACCGAATCTCGGCACTCGAAAAAACGTGACACCAATTTTACCGTAAGACTATCTACACATGGAGGATCAATTAAGTGTTACCGTTTTAGGAATAATTATGTTTTTTGTGTATGTTAGTAAGGCCGGTAGTCGACACGCAACGTCACGAGCTGACCGGAGGCCCGCTAATACCGGCTATTAGCAAATCGCTCTGAGAAATCGGCAACAATGAACACGAAATATGCTCATTGCCGTGTCCCATTCATTAAACTTTTTGCGATACTATCTCTCCTGTTTTAAATGTGTGTCACACTCTTTTTCCTTTTCGCTTCTAAATAAACGGAGCAATTTGCCCTCTAGCGTGGCTAATATCATGATTAAATTATTATCTTGGCGCGTTTATGTGCTATCATTGTATCATTTGCTTGTGAACCTCCAGTGATTTGCAACTATTACTTTTGTTAATTTCACAGTGGAATAAAAACTGCGTACGATTCCCACATTAGATTAAAAAAAATGCAATTACTCACACACACATTGCTAACTCTGTAAAGAGATCTCTCTAATCGAATGTTTGAAGTGACCTGATAACTATTTTGTTTATGCCACAAATCTTTGACATTATAAAATGTAATAGATAAGATAAGATAGATAAGATAATATTGATTTGCTTAAACATGTGTCATACATACAGGAAAATACATGCATGTAAGATGGCAACAACATTATTAGGTACAGGCATGTTTGCCACATGATGTGACGTGCAAATGTTAAGAATATTAGAATCAATTAAAACATTCTCTTAGAATAACAATAAATTAGGTAATAATATTGTAATAAATTTAAAATAATAAAAATCAGTCAGAATATTAAAACAAAAATAAGTTATTACAACTGATAAACAATAATCATGTCAACAATAAAAAAATTAAAATAATATAAAGATCCAAAAAAAGCAAATGAACAAATTCAAAAAATTAATAATCAAATCAAATAGTTACTATGTCAATACACATCTTTCCTCTAGGAACTCGTTAATATTATAGTATGCTTTATTTACTAAATGTGTCTTCAGTTTTCTTTTCAAGGGTACATTATTAAGCTCCTTCCAACTCTTAGGCAACTTATTGTACACAATTGGAGCCATATGAAAAACACTTTTGCGCATAAGTGCAGTCCTACAGGGAGGTACACATAGTTGGGTTTGGTCACGCCTGTTCCTGGGAAATTGATCTGCTCTGCGCGGAAATAATTTAGGATTGTTCCTGACAAACATAATGGTTTCAAGAATATAAATGGATGGCAATGTTAAAATTTTATGCATTATAAAATAGGGTTTGCAGCTGTCCGTAGTTTGCAAATGAAACATTGCTCTAAGGCATCTCTTCAGTGCTTTAAATGCTACTTCTCTATAGAATCTATTATTTGATCAGAAATAAATGTAACAGCAGGAACCTTTACAATCTACCACGCAAGTTCTACGAAACAACTAAGAAAAATAGAGCACTGTGTTTGTAGGCGATCTGTTAGTAATCTATCATTACTTTAAGCTGCAAGACACTTTAACATTTATAGCGCGCATATTTAGAACATAGCTCGAGGCTTTACTACAGAACAGGTATAAATAAATAACCAGAAAACGATGCAAATACACCATCCAGTATTGTAGTTAATTTAATTAATCTTTACACACATATCAACAATCGTCTAACGACCTGCATTAATCGCGAATACCGATTCAATTTGAAACACAACCGTGAAGTACAAATATACGGGAACTACAAAATAACGGTCGTTCCACACTTAACCTGTTAATCTCAACATATTTCACTGTAACTAAAACCTTAATTGATGTTATCAGATAGTCTCTGATATGAAAGTGTACTGCGCTGTGCAATGCAATGCACAGCGCAGTACTTACGCACTGCTATTTACTTACGCACTTAATACAGTTCCTTTCTTACTGAAAATAAGAGCAAAGTTAATCAATTTGTAGCTGTCATAATTTTTTTTACGTCACACCTGGCCATAAAGTGAGTTTAACCGCACGCTACGCGTACAGTAAAACTCGCATTGTGGCCAAGTGAAAACGTAAAATTGTGTACTCACCACGGGCAGTAAAAAAGAAAGCCCTCTATCGCATATTTACAACCCTCGCCTACGGCTCGGGTCACAAATACCTGCGATTTCGGGCTTTCTTTCTTTTACAGCCCTTGGTAAGTAGTGTACTATTACGATACGTATGACGTATAACTATCTCAATGCGCTTTATCTTAATTAATTCATATGACCGACAATCACGATTGCTCATCACAATTTAAGAGTATAATTTGTTTAAAATTTTGTTCGCAGGTTTTCAGAGATGACGATAATACGGGAGCCGAAAACGACCCCGGAGAAATGTTCGACTTCTTGCTAGGTATCACCACAGACATATTTCATCGATTCACGTAACAAGAACAACCAATATGCACTTCTAAATTGAATGCGTCGATCACGCTTCAGATTTCGTAACGGACAAATATGTATAATATTCCGTTCTAAGAAATGGAAAAACGGATCGATGGCGGCAAATTAATGTCATAGTTTTCATATATTTTGTGAATAAATTTTATTACAATTTGTAAATAAGAAGAGGTGCTACTTATGTACATGTTTCAGATCTTTTTAAAACAAAGTTATGATGACGATGCGTTGGAACTCCAAACCTGAATACAAATGACCACAAAAGCCTATCAAAATTCATCCCGTGGGTTTTTCCATGCATGCTTGATTTGAGCTTCAACGTTTAAGTGTTCAGTGAACTGAAGTGCAGTCTGGTGGCGAACCGGCAAACCTTCACCAATTTAGAATGTAAGCTGTCTTCCGTCAATTGTACCTATAGTTTGATTTCCATTCCTGTATAAAATCGTGTGCATTGTTCTGTGCATTTTTAAAGCTGGATATCGTGTACCGGACAAAGTAAAACGATATTGTATATTGCAAGCTCTGAATGTGCGTTTGTGGCGTGAAGCTTTCACTGCGATGCGATTTTTCTACGTTATGTTGTAGTTAATTATGTGAACTTTGTACTAGATAGTGTTAAATAAGTTAGCATAAAG
Organism: Dryobota labecula; assembly: GCA_947523025.1. NCBI lineage: Eukaryota > Metazoa > Arthropoda > Insecta > Lepidoptera > Noctuidae > Dryobota > Dryobota labecula. Next base: position 14,493,231 of record OX383293.1, on the reverse strand, counting down.
TTGTTACGTCTATAGAAGTAACAATAAGAATTTCAAAGAGAACAATAGCCGTGTAACTCGCTAGTTGATCTAAACCATAGCCTATAATGTAATTCTAGGTACCTACTGCGACGTTTTATACTCCTACGTTTAGGATAAATTAATGGGGGTCATTTATTATTGTCAACATGACATCATATTTGTTTTAGTTAACTGAGTTAGACCGCGGCGGACCACCTGTGCTCCCCGAAGTCTCATTAGCAAACAATGATCGGGCGGCGGCGACTACCGAAGCCTCTCGCGATCAATAAACTGTTGAGCCGATAAGAGCGCGTCGGCGAGCAGATCTAGGGCTGCCATTATGTATATCTAGTTTTAAATCGCATAATTCTATCCGTTTACAATACGTCTTACACGCCTACAAGGGATAGGGAAAATGACGCTACAATTTTTATTTTCTCATATTCATCTTTTTCATATGACTGACTGCATTCTTTGAATTTCATTTTCTAAGTTGTCATAGGATTGTTATTGTTATTTGAATTTATTCGCTTGACGTCAATAAATCGTGTGGCAGCCCTAACTCGCAAGCGCGCGCACGCCGCAGGCGACACATCCATATTCCTGTGACGTGTGTTTTGACAACCAGGCTGGGCAACTTTTTCATCGTAATTTTTTTACCACATTTTTTGCCGTACTGTTCATCGACCCCGTGCCACACATAAGTGTTATTTTCACATGTAATTACACCTCATAACCGAGCGCTTAATTACTTCAAACTGTTGCGACGTCCGGACCTGGAATCCGATCAGAAAAAACCTAATCTGGCGCCGCTCTTAAATTATGCTTCGTTAACCTTCGGCTCGGCTAATAATAGCCTACAACGGCTACAACACCCACTTTGCATAGGACTCGAATGCCCCTTGTCTCTCTACATGTACACTTTTCTTGCCAAAAACATGTCATACTCTTGCACTTATACTCGTAAATTATAGTCGCCAGCATGCTATGGAAGTTTATTTCATTCAAACAATATTTCGCCGGCCATTTTTATAACTAGTCACTTAACTTCGATGTTTAAGATTTTTCACTTTTATTTTATGTATATGTGATAAATTCTTTTTGATAAACATTATTTGCATTTAGCGGTATATTTTTATGGTGTATTTTAAAGGATAACTTCGGAATATAAAAATGTAAATTAATTGTGAAATGTAGGTAAGTTAAACACATTATGCACATAAAAGGAAGATGTAGATTATGCCAAAACGATGTTTGTTAACTCTTTGAATTTATTAGTTGAGTCAAGAGGTTGTGTTTGGTTCACAGTTTTAAATTATTGTAATATATTATAAAATAATATATTATTGATTTATTTCTTGTTATTTTTTGGAAATGTATAAAATATATTTAACGTAGCTAAATTAAACTGATGGTTAGCGGATATCTGTTATGAACTTTGGCCAATGTCTGTGAAAACATTAGACGACATAACATCACTAGATTTTTTACAGAAAAAAAAATATATTAAATATATTTATACTTAAGTGCACAAACATCAAAAACCGCTAAACATCTGAGAAATTCCTGTATTCGTAACTGTTTTCTTAGGAACAGGAGTAGGTGACTTTAAACCTCTTTGATATCAAATAACCAATTTGCTGTAGGAGGATATTCATAGTCATTCGAATAATTCCCGTACGACGATGCTATGCGCCCGCGCCGATACTGTGCTATCGCTTAAACTTTTACGTGGCTGAATTTCAGACATCTAGCTTGTATTATCGAGAATAATGTGCCTTTTATTAGCTACTAAGCGAGTACTTATATGCATATGATATAATTGGACTGAAAGGACTCAACCCACATTATGGTCAAAAATGGGTTGTATACAGGAAAAGTATTTAATCAGTGCGCCAATTTTGACAAATTAAACATAAACGTGTTTTATTATACACCTATTTCTTATTTTGATATGTCTTAGTATAAAAAAGTTTTGTTATCGTTAACGAAAGATGTTTATTTTGAAACTGTTATAATGGATACTCGTCGCGCAACGCGCCGGTGGCGCGGTCAGTGAAGCGGAACGCAGTAGTAGGTACCTATCAGCTGTGCGCTCGCCCATTGATATTATTACGAATAGATTGTATCCATATTTTGCTGATTTCAAATGGACCAAAAAAAAAGTATTGAACAAATAATGGAAATGTGCTCTATTAGGTATTTATTACTGAACCACCAAAAACAGCGCACTGGTTAAAAACTTAACCTGTATACCAAAGGTCCTAACGGTTGGTTCTTTCACTCAGCAAAAAAGATCCGTGACACTACAAAGATAAGGTCGATTCCTTCTGTTAATAGTTAGGACCTCTTTGGTATATACAACTAATTTTTGACCATTTTGTGGGTGAGTCCTTTCTGCTAAACTACATAAAATTATTTATATTAAAACAGATGTCATAGAATAACAAGTTAATAAATGAGGGGCGTCGGAACAAAAACCGATAAATCACATTGTGACTTTTTTTTTATGATGCCAATTGGTTGTTCTCGTACATATTTTGCTCTATGGTTAATGTAATCCCGGTCAAAAACTGATAAATTCGCTCTAAATTCGTCCGCGAAATACACGGATCTGAACATAAACCGATAAATACACCAATCGTACTAAACAACGATGGCGATCGGAACAGATACCGATAAATCCCTAACATGTGACTCTTTTGATTCTGTCAAAAACCCGATATATTGAATTTCGAGTTTCTAATGACAAAACCTACAATTGTAGGATATATTAGTGTTAAGCGGCCTTACCGATATATCCTACTGTGTTTTATCAAAAACCGATATATCCAGTTGGTTTGGTCAATAACCGATATATCCATTTTCGTTTTTTTTATAACTCAACAGGTACCACAGTCACGAATACAGTATTTAGGTTTCCAAACAGTGATGCTAACACCAATAAATTGATAGATTTATAAAACCATGAACTTGGACATATTTTTACACTTTTCCACAAAAAAACAACAATGTGATTTATCGGTTTTTGTTCCGACGCTCCTCAAATGATAGCATACGGCTTTATTCCACGTTATGTTACACCCTCGCATCAGTTTAATTGTACATATTAAGATAGGTTATTTTACAGCTTCACAAGACTGTTGTCCTTATTTTAGGTAAACGTTACATCACAATGACGAGAGGACGTCCTTTAAATGGGTTGAACGACATTTGTCAAGTCTGATATTTGTCAAATCAGCGATTCGTCAAATTTGATATTGGTCAAAGCTGTAGTTCGTCAAATCATCTTTTTGTCCAATTACAATATTTGCCAAATACGCAATTGGTCAAGTCTATGTACAATAGATGAAAATATAAGTTTTGAATTCACAAACCTTACTTGTAGGAATTGTAACTGTACTGTGTGATACGATGGTGTTCATTTGCACAACACCACATGTCGTGCAAATGAACGCCATCGCACCACCAACGCAGTCAAGGCTTGGTTTCGGAGATTAGGGATTAAAGTAGAAGAACAACATAATAATTATTATAATGTACATAAGTAATTTAAAAAAAGAAGCGAAATATTATTTAAATAAAGTTAAAAGAGAAGATGAGAAGCAGAGGAAAACATCCAACATCATAAAAGATGCCAAAATAGAAAAAAACATAGAAAAATTATTGAGTGGAAAATCAGATGCGTTAAAGTGTTTAAAATAGTTGTGTTGGGTATGAATTCTATGTAAATAAATATGAATTGAATAAATGAGTTAATAAAAAATATCATGAGGTACTTTCATTTTTACATTTGATTGTACTTAAATTACTTGACCAATAGCGTATTTGGCAAATAATTGGACAAAAAAACAATTTGACGAACTACAGCTTTGACCGATATGAAATTTGACGATTCGCCGATTTGACAAATAGCAGACTTGACCAATGTCGTTCAACCCCTTTAAATAGTTACTGCGTTGAAAGCTTTCCTTGATTACATTTTCTACGCAATGTTTTGAATTTTTGTCAGTTAGTGATTGTTATAAAGAAAATAATATGTGAACGCATAATAAAGTTTTGTAAATTTAGAACATACTGGCTTGAGATATGTTTGTACCAATATTTTTATACTGAACGTTGTATGGTAGAAACGTTTGTAAACAATGTAAAACCAATTTGGTCAACCGCATTAAATAAAATTGTATCTACTTTCGTTACTTTTATTCTTCGAATTGTACCTATACTTACCTGTTCAATCTATGTATATCTATACAAATAACTAAAAGTGATGTGTCTGTTTGTAATGTCAAAATAACAGCTTTTTACTAAATGCTTAAGAAAGTAAATACGGTATATTTATTATAACAAAAAAAAAACTTTTTTTATATTTGTCTGTCTTCCTTGTGTTTGTTCCGGCTAATCTCCAAAACAGCTGAACCGATTTTGACGGGACTTTCTAGCAGATATCTTATGTTATAAGGGGTAACTTAGGCTACTTTTATTTTAGAAAAAGCCAAGCGGGCGAAACCGCGAGCAGCAGCTAGTATATGAAAATAAATGTTTTATTATTACAGTCAGTCTTTACATTCCAATCGAATTAATTTTTTGCTTACTTTCGTGAGCACTTCATTGTTCGACATTACTGTATTATTAGTTCGCACATCCATTCGTGTCTTGTCAAATTAACAATCATTTGGCTAAGAAATAATAACGGTTACACGTGATTTATTCAGGTGAAGTTATTAAGTCTGCTATTACCTGCGAACTGCGGTCATCACCCATTGACCCAGCCGTTTCTCCAATTAAAGCAGCACCCGAGGGGAGCCGCCGACACTCAACAATAACTCATAAGTCATTGCTATCCATGTATCTGCGGCTTTTGCTCAGCAAACTTTTGTACGACCCCGTTACTATTTACTCAATATTTGAACACCACCGTTTTAAGGCAACGATAACAGACTTTTAATGATTTTATACTGAAAATCACGTCTAAACGAGTAGTGTTAATGATTTGGAAAAAATATATGTTATATTAGAGCATTTTCTTAATAACTTAATATATGAATATTTTAGATTATTTTTATATTACATGGTGAAATTAATTTGTAAAGTTATGTCTGACGCGGATAAAAAACTGAAAATCACGCAAAATCTATGAAGCATATTTTTCTGAAACCTTCACTTCTTTATAGATAATTTGATCTTTTAGTATACGTGTTTTATTAAAACACCTTTTGTTTTATGTATAATAAATTAATAATGCGTCTTATTTGGGACAGCGCTCCTGGATGGGCGAGTCCTATTACTGGCTGGATACGACGCGTTGCGTGAGCTCAGTACAGAACACGCAAGCTAACAACTCAAGGTCACTGGCATATATCTTTAAGGCGCTATGATCCAGCGCTCCAGCCGACTGAAGTAAGCTCGCGAAGTTGTGAGTGGTTGCCTCGCGAAGTTGTGAGTGGTTGCCTCGCGCATTTGGTAGGTATTTGAACATAGTAATTATTTTAATCATTTTATTAAGACAAACTCAGCGAATTATGCTAAAAATGGTGCCGATTCCCTTGTACACACAAACTAAACTAAATTTAAGTTCAGTGCATCTTTTTCTTTCTATTTCATTAAGAAAAGGACAGAAGATAAATTTTAGTTTAGTCCTGTCAAATTAATCAGCGCCTGTCACTACTCCATACAAGTTTAGACGTGACTAAAAACTTGCCGACTAAAATTACGTCAATTTACGTCAAGTGCTGATTAATTTGACAGGACTAAACTAAAAATTTTCTTCTGTCCTTTTCTCAATGAAATAGAAAAAAAAAGATGCACTGAATTTAAATTTAGTTTAGTTTGTGAACAAGGGAATCGGCACCATCGTCTTACTATGTTTTCATTTCTATAAAAAATAAGAACAAAACGTCTGTTTTGTAGCTATGAGATTGATTAAACATTACCTAAAGGGGTAACTTTGGGATTTTTTTCTATCCAGCAAAGTCAATCTAATCGTGTTATTAAAGGCAATTGCATGTCCGCCAATATTTTTTTTTTTTTTTTTCAGTATTATATAACACTGTTTTTTATGTTTCCCATGGATCAAAAAACTAGCAAGCGCGGTCTCTTTCGGATTATAGCGCTTTAAGTGAAAAGGTTCTTGACAGCAAACATTTTGAACTTACACCTCAAGTCGTGTATCACTTTTACATAAAAATAGTTTCTCATTTGTCTGATTGGTCATATGCAAATTTGTGTGTCTGTATGTGTGGCGTGGCGTGCGCACGGGTCGTTGGCTGTGCTCGTGGTATCGTCACCGCGACTCGTGCCTGCCTAATGGCCTCTCTACCATTACGCCGGTAATAGCACAATATGGCCAATTAGTCCAAGCAGCCAAGATTTACCACCACCAGAACAAACCACATTACGTCAACCGCATTACTCGTACAATTACCTCTGTTTTACACAAGTTCATTATCAATTTCGTAATCGTATTTTTATAACAGAAAACTACATTGTAAGTAACTAAGTACACAATCACAATCTCTTGCAAGTCGCCTATATTGTCTTTTTTGTTTTTTTTCTTCTAAATATGTAATTTTTCATTTTTTTTTTTTTTTTTCATTTAACATTCGTTCGTCTACATACTCCGATGTCATTTCGTAGACTATATTGTGGGTTATACGGTTTTTTCGACTGTACCTAATATACTTACTTTTTGTAAATGCGTAATGTTAACTGTTTATTATCCCAAATAAATAAAATAAGTACACAAAAGTCGACCCTAATATTTTATTGTAAGTAGGTAAGTACCTACTACCTATGTAATGTTGCCCACTAATGTGGCGAATTTGTTTGGTTTGGTTTGGTAAGTACCTAATTAAAACGGTTTAACCGATCAGGGTTAGTAAGCGTGATGCTTTGTAGGATTCAATGAAAAAAACCGGCCAAGTACGTTTCAGACCACGCACAATGAAGGGTTCCGTAGTTGGGATGAATTTATCCCAGGAACAAACTCAACATTGTAGTTGAAAAACAAGTATTCCCATACATTCCAACTGCAAATGTAAGTTTGTACGTTACCATGTTATTTCCAGACCATAGGCTTCTTATAGGTGTTCAAAATTTCAGGCTCAGTAGATTCGGAGATAAGGGAAGGGGAATAGTCAATTTTCATCTATTTTCTTAAATACTTAACTTTAAAAATAGGTTCTTATTAAAAAAAAAAAATAACTGAAATCCTTACAATCAGCCCTTTCATTTGACATTCACACAGTACTGTTTTTTTTTTTTCTTTTTTATAATTATAAATTTTCTTATTTATCCCCCAAAGGTAACCCCCATATTTAAAATTCATTTATTTATGAGTGTTGTCACCGGTCCACTAGCGCCACTCCTTTAAAAACATATTATCTCGTGTCTGAGAAGGAATTATGAAAAACGGCTCAATCAACTATCTCGGTAAGTTTGACTAGAATTTTCTAATACCTTTTATAAAGTTTAATATTGAGACACGAAGCAACAAAATACGATCTAGAGGAATGTGGCCGTTTTTATTTAGGTCGAATTTTGTTGCTTCGTGTCTGCTAATTTAATTGTATAATTTATAATTTTTATGACATTAATTTTATTTTCTGTGATTAACAAATTTTAACTCACACACTGACAAAGGTTATTAAATGTTAAAATTGTAGGAAAATCATCTACTTTTACAATGTTTGTAAATATGTGAGCACCATGTATCTATCGCATAATTAATTTGTCTGTCCTTATTACACTTCCATTCTTTTTACCTATTGTGGTATAGTAATTTTATTTAAGGTAAGTGCATCGTCTTCACATATAATTAATAATTAGATAATGTATACAAAATATTGTTAAAATTTTAAAAGAGTAAGGTATGGAGTTTCTTGTCCATTCTTCTCCATAAGTTCTCCATTCTTCTCCATAACCTTTTGGTAGGGGCAACTAGAAACAATTAATTATTTTTGTAAATTTTGACGTTCAAAAGTGCCTTGTGCCTATTTGAAATAAATGATTGGACTTTAACTTTGGACAGACAGACACACGAGTGATCCTAAAAGGGTTCCGTTTTTTCCTTTTGAGGTACGGAACCCTAAAAAGTAATAAATAAGTTGGCATTGTACATACATCTCTGTAAGTACTTTCGCGTACGTGTAGCGATTGAAACGAACATTGATAAAGTGCATGGCGTCACGTCATAGGATGAAACATGATAAATAAATATTTATTACCTACTACAAAAACAGATTCAAAATGGATGCGATACGGACCTCAGGTCTATTGTGCGACCATCAAACTGCTGGGAGCTATCTTCATCGTTATTACAAGTCCCTCCTACGCGAACAACAGGTGTGTTTTAGTCATTAGTTTATTTTATCGAGATAGGATCTTGACGAATGTAAGCACCAAACAGCATTACAATAGGCGAGATGTGTTCGGTAATGGACAAACCAAAACGTACAGTACACACTAGTGACTAGAGCGAACTGTTAGTTGCGACGTTGTTCGACACCTATTGGTGTTTCACGAAACAGATATATGCAAAACAAAAATAACAGTATTGGCACATCATTTGTGTTTAGTTTTTACCCGAACAAAAAGCGTTCGGCGCGAACTTATTACTGAGAACAAATTAGACGTTGGTCAGTGCTGGATTAAGCAAGCGCGGGGCCCGTTGCAAATACTACCGAGGGGCCCTTGATCTGCTATGGGTTAACAATTATAAAGTGGTAAAAAAAAAATACTAGAATTTTACTATGTGGAATTTTATGTGGTCTTTGAGATTTTAGATCTGGTGTCACAAGCACTTTAACCACTAGCGAAATACATGTTTTTATAGAAATTGAACGTTTTATAAAAAAGGTCTCTTATCATTTTTCGATAAATTGACTTTTTCAAAAGTTATTCCAAATTAAAGTTGGACATACCCTAAGGTAGTAGTTAGTATTTCTTTCATGTGCGTGGGCGGGTTTGGATACGCGGGGCCCCCTTTTGCGCGGGGCCCGTAGCAATTGCTACTCTTGCTACGTGGTTAAAGCGGCACTGACGTTGGTCGTAGATGATTAGGTGCAACATACATACTTATATGGTGCAATATTTAGGTAGCGATTACTAGGTTTGAGGGGCGAATAAGCTCGCATGACAAAGCGAACGTTGACCGTGACCCAGAGTTGTTTGACTATGCAAACACTTGCAGCGACCGGGCGTCAAGAGGAATCGACGCTTCACGGCCAATAACAACCGGAGACCACAACCTACATCAACCAGGTAGACACCTCGATAAGCTCACTAATTGATAAATATTTTCGTAACTGAATAGAAAAAAGTTTAACCAACTGCATCTGCTACGTGCAAAATCGATTGTAAATAATTAATGTCATCAGTTACTCTGTCATATTTACACCTTTCAGAATTTATATTTGCGGTAAATCTTATCGAGGATCTGTCCCCAAAAATCCACTTCAATTGGCTCATTCTACCCGTGGGAAAAACTGACTCCACTTCTGTCATCAGCTAATTTCCGCACGGAGACGCCACGTAGTTCGATGGCCAACGGCCGGAAAACTGGGTGTTATGCAGAGCAGTGGACTACGATAGCTAAGTTGAAGCTATCATCATTTCAGCCGAAAAACGTTCACTGCTGGACATAGGCCTCTCCCAATTGGTTTGCCATAATCGCCACGCTTGGCAGGCGGGTTGGCGATCGTAGTAGGTATGGTGTTAAAAATGCATAGAGAACGCTGCTGCCCATTCTCTAGTAAGTCCCTTAGTCACCTTTTACGACACCCACGGGAGAAAAAAAAGGGTGATGCTATTCTTTACGTCCGGCACCACACGTTGAAGCTATAGGTAAAACTATTTCACAATTTATTGGTTTTGGCCTTAGGGGACACAAAACTTGAGAACTTCCTTGTATTTGTGTATATTATATGACAAAAATCCTGCTTCATTAGAATGCTTACGTAGAAGGCGTGGGCCCGGGATAACGGTCTACTTATTAGACACACTTGCTTTCAAATCGAACGGCTGATTTATCATGTACCTACTTACATAAGACAAAAAAAGCCTCTACAACAGAACTCGAGACGACTGTCAGTTATATTTTTTTGACTCCAACGAAAACAACTATTTTTTACATATCGCTTGTCACTTGATACTTAGTTAGTTTGGGCTATTATTTTCTTTTATTTTTATTAATTAGCTTTGTTAAAGTCCTCCACGCAACTTGATTAAAAAAAAATTGCCTACAAATTACCTCTCTCCAAACTAGTATTTGGTCAAGATTTTTTTTTGAGCCAATTGTCCGCTGCCAAGCAACCGGATGCCGATGGTACCTAACTGTAGGTAATTACACAAAAACAGTGTGAAAGTAAAGGTGTCTTCAGGCAAGTTCTAGTTTCAGACCTATGTACGGTTAATTGGAGAAAAGTCGGACACAACCTCCCGACACGTGGTCGTGATTTCTTAGATGTCTTAATTTTTTCCCTACCTATCAGTCTCTAATGCTTCCAAGTGTTTCAGTCTCCCCCGCTTTTTTTTTGTAGTGGCGTTCAGAGTTGACCTTGAGTGGTCGTGAATCCATAACTGGACTTTCCTTTCTGCCTTAAGCGAACTTAAAACCTCCAGCCAGGGCATAAAACTTATAAACTAAACAACTGCACGCTAAGGGCACCCCTGTGGGGTACGAACGGCTTAGGGCAGCGTCGGGAGGACAGCAAGGTGAGACAGGCTGGATCAAATCTGGATAATGATTATTATTCGGGGAATTTAAAGCTTCGTCGAGCAAGGGTCGGGGGGACTGTTAAGTCGGGGTCTTCGCGAGGGAACTCGGCGGCGAGGTCGGAATGACGGTCGTATTTTGTGTTTATTCACTGTACTGGTGAGTCCTACTGCACTCCTGGAGGACGGTTATGGTGTCATCAGGGTCGGTGAGAAGCCTCCCCCGCAGAATTTCATACAACTTTATACAGTAATTTCTTTGCAGGTAAGGTAAAGATTCAAAATCGGATTTGCCTACAACTGTTTTAATAAAACTTTTGTGAGTTCCAAGGTACACACCCGGTGTAATATGACTACAGTGTCGTGGTGACATCCAAACATCCATCATAGACTTAACGGACTAAAGGCCAGCACACATCGGCGGACGGCGGGGCAGGGTATTTTAAATTCACCAACGTAAATTCGAACGTTCGTACTAATGGTAACAAGATTTAGATTCCAAAGCTCAGAGACAGACCACGGAACATCAAAGGGGATTTCTCTCTGCGGTATTGAAGAGCGCGCTGGAGGATACCGCGGCGGAATACGAAGGCATACGACGATACGTGCTGGAGTCCGCTAGCATACGATCGCATGGAAGACGCAGTCCAAGCGGGGGTGCACTCCGCATTGCCCCCGTGCCATACCGCGGGATGCTCTTCTGCAAATTCTGCTCGATGTCGTCCCCCGCCGTCCGCCGGTGTGCGTTGGCCTTTAGGGACCGGCCTACCGTGCCTACTATATCATATTCAAACTCATATAAAACTAATGGATGAGCGGCCTAAGACTGCATCTGTTTAAGTGGAACAACAAACCACAATATTTGTAACTTACAAACGAACATTCAGCCCCTGAAGCAGCCTGAGTAGTGAGGCCATTACGTCAACTGGTCAAACGTAAAGTCACCTAACTCATATTCCTGCAGACAACATAATAAATGCTAAACTTCAGTAGTCAAAGTTACACAGATTACCTCAAGTTTCTCATTGAGCTAGCAATTGTTTCTGAACATATAACATGGATAGATCAACATTGCTTCCAGGCAGTGTCCGACTTGACGGATGGCTCGACCTCGCAAGACAAAAGCGCGACGGATTTGAGGTAAATCGACGAGTCGTGACTGAGTCGTTTAATCATAAGCATCTAAGCTAATTAGAGTAGGTCGCGAACTCTTGGGACCGGTAATGAAAATCACAATTGAACCTGGTTGCGGTGGAAAATTGCACTTGGCGTGGCATTCCGTCGACATTGCCAGAGGCTCTCGAGTCACTAGTTGTCAACCCGCCACGATACTGCAATTATTATCTTCTAAAAATAAACACTGGATTTCTAGGTAGGTACTTTTGATTTGACTTGTCCCTCAGTGGACCTCGTCTAACCATTTGAGGGATAACTTAAGAATGAAAATAAATTCAACACTTAAGGGGGATGCCCTAAGGTAGCCCGCGAAATTCAAATTATCTTACGTTTTTTGCTATTTGCAGGTCAGTGTCAGGTTGTATGTTGAAAATATTATTCACGACCGTAAAAAATATGGCTTTACGGAATTATAATCATTAGAATCAGCAATACTGATATTGACCTTCAAATTTCAAAACGGAAAAAAAAATGCTACCCTGACACTTTCACCTTAAATATATGTAGTAGGTAACTAGTTAACTACTAGGATCTCGGAATTTATTTTAATCACTGGTATAAGCACATTCCACTGTTTTATAGTTATAATTATTATTAGTTCTGAGCAAGCTATAATTAGAAGTTCAAACTAAATTAGCTGACGAAATTTCACAAATGTGATGGGTATAGATTTATATATCTATATATTATACTAATACTAATATGTATACTAATACTAATATGTATACTAATACTAATATGTATACTAATACTAATAATGTAATAAAGCTGAAGCGTTTGTTTGTTTGAACGCTCTAATCTCTGGAACTACCAGTCAGATTAGAACAATTCTTTTTGCATTTGATAGCCTAATTCTTGAGGAAGCTTGTAGGCTATTATAACATAAAGCTACGACACTTAGGAGCCGAACGAAAAGAGAAAATTTCAGAAAGAACTCTAAGTGAAAACGAAGTAAAAGCGCGGGCGGGCAATGGGACGCGAAGGATAAACAAAAAGTCTTACGTGGACGAAGTCGCGGGCAGAAGTGTATAATGACAATACCTACGAGAATGTCCCATCACCTCTGTGAAGTTTCGCCAGCTATTTCTATTCGAGCTCATAGATACCCATATATACCATACCCATATAATTATACGATACCCATAATCATAACAGTGGTAACTGCTCGTTGGTCTAGTGGTCGCAAGCGCTACTGCTGAGCATGAGGTCCTGGGTTCGATTCCCGGTTCGGGAAAAGTGTTATTGTTAAGTGTTGATGGCAATAGGCTCGCCCCCTATTACATGGGACTTAAACATAACTGGCGAAATGTGGATGTACTATAGGTACACCAGCCTCTACCTAACCCTTCGGGGATGACAGGCGTGATGTGTTAAATTAGCCGTGAGAGTAGGGTTGCCATCTCTAAAATTTGGCAACCAGGACAAAATGCATGAAAACCCCGGATTTTGGAGCCCAGAACCCGGACATTTCAACAGGTTTTAATGAAACCTAGTACTTATAATAAACAAAAGTTTAAAATGTAATAAATTAACTTTTTTAATTTTGAAAGATATTAAAATTAAATTGGACATCTTTTATTATCATTTTAAATGTAACAAAACAAAATCTTCTTACAGTTTGTTACAAATTGTTTTAATTATCAGTTAAAAATTTTTTTTTTTTTAAATATAACATAAATTACTATACTCTATTATGCAAACAAAACCGTATTAAAATATTAACCCATTTTCAACAACCTTAAATCAATTTCTTTTAACAAAAAATCTTAAAAGTACTGAGACCATTTTGGTATTCAGTCTTACAATTCCCGAGGTAACTCTTTAACTTAAAAATAATTATCTTCTGAAAGTTTTCATTGACAGCTACATGTTTACGACAAAAAAGTCTCTTAACATATTTGAACTAAATTTAGTCTAGCGATTCACTGCCAGTGCCAGTGTCGGTTCGTCGGTGGTCCACACCGCGGCGCGGCGGCCCAAGACTTTAAATTTTAAACCCGGACTACAAATGAAACCCCGCCCGGACACTCCCCGGACGCCCTGTAAACTAGGACAAATCCGGGGAACATACAACATACTTAAAACAACTACTGTATTCCATCCACCGAGAGAATGGTTTTTTGACACCTGTCAGTTTCATACAAACGAATATGGTGTTTTACGAATTTTAACTTTTTGTTCCAAATCTTGTACAACTGACAGGTGTCAAAAACCATTCTCTCGGTGGACGGGGACGGAATAGAAATTAAGCTATGAGATGAGTAGGTGCCAAATTTAAGAACTTGTTCCAAATTCAAACTTTCCAATTAGTCGTTCTCTAAAAAACTCGCTCTTACCTTACCTATTTATCTAATAGAGACCTTATAAAATTCATCTTCCAGTATTTCTTTGAAAGTTACATTTGCAAAACCGTATAACAACTACATCAGAGCATTCGACTTAAAATAACCCTCGAGTCGCCTGGGAAAAGAAAAAAAAAGTAATTTATTGCATTTTTATTCGATAGCTGACCGGACGCACCGACCACAATAACTGTATCAAGATATCAAGTTCGAAGATGTACGGAATCATACAAAGTAGAATTCGCTCGGAACTCCATACATGCACCTATCTCTGTATGGCCATGCGATAGAACGGGTAAAGCACTGATAATTTATCGCTACCGTTATAATTACTTTCATATACAGACAATATTGTTAAATCATAAAAGGTCAGAGAGATCGGTTGCTGTATTAATTCGCCTCGGTAACTGTTTACGAACCTTATTATTCAATAAAACTGTCGGTTATAGGAATTAGTATGTTTCTGTTCGTAATCCAGCAATCACAGTTATTGGAACGTATGCGCTTGACACGGACTTGTAAGAATGCCAAGTTTTTGTTGTTATTTTCACGGTAAGTATAAACTGGATTAACTGCGATACGAAAAGAGAAAAAGGGTTTATTTGCATGAAATTAGTTTGATACAGATGTTACATGGCTTAAGGTGCCTCTTCTCGCCGGATAGCCGTGCAAATTATGGAAGATCTAACTTATCTAAATTAGCCCCTTTTACGGGCACTAGTAATTGCACATGCTTGCCTTATTCTCGCCTGTAATTTGATCGCACTATCAACTCCGTGCATGGTTTTATTTCCCTGCTGGTGTCATTCAGTGTGAAATTTGTCAGCTGTGATGGTGATATGTTGCTTATATTAGACTAGCTGCGCCCTGCGGTTTTAGCCGCATAAGTCTCAATTCCGTGGGAATATCGGGACAAAAAGAATCCTATGTGTCAATCCAAGTTATAAACTATCTGTGTACCAAATTTCATCCAAATCCGTTCTGCTGTTTTATCGTGATTGAGTAACAAACATCCATCCACACAAACTTTTACATCAATAATAATTATATAAAACAAAGTCGGGTTTTTAAACCATTTTTAACTCAAGATCGGCTGGACCGATTTTTATGATCTTTCATTTATTGGATTTTTATCCGCCTTGAATAGTAGAATAACTATTAAAAGATGCGACATCACGAAAAAAAAAATGAAGAAAATTAAATTTCTCATACATTTTTTTTTTTTTAAGGATGTGAAATCATCGATCTTCCCGCTCTGAGTGGAGCGGAAGGGAGTGTCAGACTCTTACTGACTAAAACCCACCCGTGTTCCTTCCTTGGCCCTTTATGTTCCGGGGCAGCGGTACCCCTTTCGGACAATCCCGCTGACCCAGCAGGCTTGGGCCCAAATGAGCCCCTAGTCGTTGCTGACATCTCTTTGAGGCGCGCGTGGAACACGTATAAGCCGTCCGGCACGTGCCTGGTCCTGGAGGAGGTGACTGTCTACCATTCCCTCTCACCCCGAACCATGACTTGAACCAGGCCCGGGCGCGAGAGGTCGCCGCCTCTGCCGATCGCCTCTACGAGGACACGGCGGTGCTCCGCCCAAGCAGGGCAGACCCCCACCGTATGCTCCACCGTGTCCTCGGGGCGATCATCGCAGTGGTGACACCCGGGCATTTCCTCCCGCCCGATAATGTGCAGGAACCTCCCGAAACATCCGTGTCCGGAGAGCACCTGCGTCAGGCGGTAGGTGAGGACACCGTGACGCCTCCCTAGCCACTCCTCAAAGAGGGGTCTTACCGCCGCTGTCGTGGCTTGCCCTATACATTTTGTATGGAACGGCTTTTTTGAATATCTGGAGAACGGATTGACTAATAAAATGAAGTAATAGCGCGGGTAGGCGATGCGATGTAACGGGGTGGGTCGGGGGAACAAGAAATTTCGCGCGGGCAGAAGCGAATTTATAATATTAGTAGGATTCTAGGGCTGTATGATAACGTTCTTCGTTTTCCTATTTTGTTTTATTCTTACGATTCTGATCTTATAAGGGTAAGCGATATTTTTAAGTCGATGTTACCAATGGATGTTACTGTCAAGAACATTATTATGTTCTTCGTAAGCGCGGTGGACACCGGGGGTAATCTTTTGATTAACATTAGAATATTCTAAGATTAGACCGGGTGGGACGGTGTCTGACTCTTATTGAGATTTTGTCCAATAAGGCCCTGTTAGATAGCATATCCTTCAAGTTTTCTCAAATAGATACTATTGGTACTTTGGTACCATTTGGTACTTCCTAGAGCCTTTATGGACTTGACAAGCGGAATCGTAGGGAAAGCAATGGCTTGAACATTGTTTGCGATCATCAAACTACTCATCCTGGTAAGAAATGTAACTGAACATAAAAGTATAAATGTTGGCGATCTAAAAATGAAAGAAAACATCTCAGAACCCGCGTATCTCGCTGTGCAATTTGCAAAAGTCAACTAGGGAAACTGCAGGATTAATAATGCTTGCGAGCAATGAGCTATCCGCCTGTCACCATCCGAGCAATATTGCAGTTTTAAATCAGACACCTTATTAGTCAGACTGTACAAAACACGCCGAGGCGCCGCGGCCCAGCTTGGTTTCTATTTACAACATAAAGTAATGTCACGTATCTAATCACTTACCGTATTATATTCAGTTGGAAGAACATTATTTGAAACAAATATAAAATAAAGGGTTTATTGTAATTTTCGCTATTATAATTTAGCTGAGTTCTTGCGACCCGACGTATCCTATTGATAGGTCTCATCCGTTCTCCCTAGTTTGTCTGACTGAGGTGCTAAAAGGTTAACGAGAAATTAATTTCATGAACCTACATACGTAATAGTAAGAAAATTACGATGATACATGACGCTGCTGATGCTGGTGTGAAGCGCAATATTTAAGTAGATATAATATTATGGGAGTACGATGTATTGTGATTATGGTTTAAGGGGGCGTACAACGGTCCACTAGCGCCACTCCTTTAAAAAAATATTATCTCGTGACAGAGAAAGAATTATGAAAAACGGCTCAATAAGGAACCTCGGTAAGTGTGTCTAGAATTTTCTAATAACTTTTATAACGTTTCATATTTAGACACGAAGCAACAAAATTCGATCTAAAGAAAAACGGCCACATTCCTCTATACTCCATTTATTATAACATTAGACAAATAACTGTTCTCACCCTTTCGTTATTTCGATGTAAACGTTTAATAAACTCCGTTATTTCACAATAAAGACAAAGCATTGTAATCTATTTACCATTTACATTAAAAAAATAATTCTAAGGTGCAGTAATTTTAACAATATTACACAATAACTGTCGTTATTTAGCCGTTATTTGTCTAATGCTATTATAGTAAATGGAGTATAGATCATATTTTGTTGCTTCGTGTCTCAATAAGAAACTTTATAAAAGATTTTATAAAATTCTAGACATACTTATTGAGGTTCTTTATTGAGCCATTTTTCATAATTCCTTCTCTGTCACGAGATAATATTTTTTTAAAGGAGTGGCGCTAGTGGTCCGTTGTATGCCCTCTTAACCTTTGGACAAAAGCCTCGAGTACTGAACAATACCTTAATAACTTCAACTGATGACCCCTTTAACGCTATATTAATCTTGTCTGCTGGGAAATTATAGGTAACAAGCTTAAGCGCACGCGCTACCTCGCCAATCAGGACATGGGTACTTCTTAGCCGTACGCGCAGGAAGTCATTCAGGTAGACGAACCGGACTGGTGAGCTATTTTTACTTTTTCTTACAATCTTGTTTACATAATGAGTCTTCCTGCTGACATATACAGAGATAAGAAACTGCTATGCTAATCTGGTGCATAACGTTATTTTGATGCTATAAATAATATGATTACAAAATTATTGTTATGAGCGCCTATTTCAGTGTAGCGGTCCGGCAATGGGCCCTTGTCCCTTTGTCTCTATTACGGGTTGTCGGCCATCGTCCTTATCTACACGTGTATCTTGTGTTAGTATCACTCTATATGGAGACCGTTGGGTATTATCACATCAGCTTGTACCCGGCGCGGTCGCACGGTAAGGGCCTCCATTTGCATACAAGCAAATATCTCGATCTACGGGCGCTGTGCGGGCAGATTACCGTCGCAATGCTTCCGCACGCTGTATTGAATTCGGTACCAACGGTCCCGACTCCCATTACCAGTTCACGTTTACTTGTTAGTGTGATTCTCAAATGATAACAATCGCCCCGGTTGCGGGCCGAGCATAATAACAACCAGGAATAAGTCCAGCTATCCTTGCAAATAATGATCTATGAAAATAATGGGGAAGATAGTGGAACTATAATGTAAAGGCAAACTCTTGTAGTGCATGTCCATCAAGAATACATTTAGAGGCAATACATTACATTGCTCGGACGAATGTTCGTAACAATATACCTAAGTTAATAATTCGTAACTGTACGCAGTCGTTATGTCGGAATGGTTGGACTAAAGATTCAGAATAAATGGCCAATATAGTTCCAAGGAACATGACAAGAACCCTAGATATTCTAATGCTCGTTAAGCATTTGAATATCTGGGTCTATAATAAAGTACACACACTAGAAATTGGTCACTTGGGTAATTAATGTCTAATATTTATCTACGTTACCACTCCACTCCATAACAAAGCACATTAACGCCTACGTGAAAAGCGCTAGCAAGATGTTTAAATTATAATAAGACATGACCCCCGCGCAGGCACTTCATACCGAATGGTTAAAAAAAAATTGCTCCTACAAAAGCAAAGGCGCATTCAAATCTAATTAAAATTGAAACGAAATTATTATCTCTTAGGAATACTGCGGACAACGTAGGTACCTATGCTCTGTTTATTACTACGTCGAAGCAATTTGGGCTACAACACGGCACGAAGGGAGGCGGGAGCACACAGATAACGGGGACATTAGCGCTAGACGTGTACTAACCCGAAGTACACAGGATTCGCCATGTACCAGTGTGTAGGGGAAGCAGAGGTACGCAGTAGGGTCAACTGCAAATGCGTGGGAAGCGAGCGCCAGCCACCATACACCCGATACATTACTATAAACCCATATATAATTAAGTATATAATAATAATACGTATCCGCTCTTGTCAGGCTACAAGTCGTTCAGATAGTGGCTTCAATTGCACAGAATTCGATGAGCTTCCTGTAACTACAACACGCATTTTGCTACCTTGTAAGTGGCAACTTGAAAGCCAGACGAGGTAACGGGCACTTACATGCACTTACACATTGATTGCTAGTTAGCATAATATGTTCTTTGAGTTCTATATTTGATTATACCGCCATTCAAAATTAGTTAACTATGTAGATAGATGTTTTGACTTAAATGAGAGCGAATACGTCCGTGATCGAACTCAACATGAAACAAAGGTTAAACTCAAAACTACAGTGGAACAATAAAGTTTCCAATATTGCGAAAGTAGGTAATTGATGGCAGCTTGCATTTATGAAAAGCTATGTCGAAGGTTAAAGACCAAGGATGAGTATTAGGTTAAATATAGAGGGTGGGCGCGGCTATTGTGGGTAAATAAAGCGTAAGGGGAAGGTAGATAGTAGTTGACAGAGGTCACGTTAGTGTGCCGGCGGCTGTGGGGCTCACCCATGCCCCGTTGACCCACAGCGCAACCAGCTCCATAAATCGTCGGAGATGACAACTAACTAGCGTCCGCCCATACTTATAACTAGGATCCTACTAAATGTATTTAACTGCAGTTCGCCCATTCTGATTGTAGCTGTAGGAGGGCGCATATGGGTCCACTAGCGCCACTCCATTAAAAAAATATTATCTCATGACTGAGAAGTGTGTCTAGAATTTTCTAATACCTTTTATAAAGATTCATATCGAGATACGAAGCAACAAAATTCATTCTAAAGAAAAACGGCCACATTCCTCTTGATTGTATTTTGTTGCTTCGTGTTTCAATATGAAGAGATCTCACATCATCGTCATCTTCTTCCTCTTCCAACAATATAATTATAAGTTGGTTCTCAATCGATATCTTGTCAACTCAAAGCAACTGAATGAATATACAACGGCTCAACACCACGAACAGCGCCACACTGACTACCTTATCATAATCATATAAATAATGTAGGTACTCTGTGACTGCCACCTTGTTCGGAATCAGCGCGGCAGGCAGCACTGCTACGCAGCACCACAGTGGCAGCACTACTGCGTGCAGCTGAGATCGGAATCATACCTATATTCTTTCTTCTTTCTTTCAATGTGAATCGAGTTCAACTTACCTAAGTCCTATAAGGTGAACCTAATAGTTACCTACAACTTTACAAGGTTGTAAATAAAACGCACACAATAAATTGTATTACTGATTCTAATAATTATAATTCTGTAAATATATATTTGTTACGGTCGCATATCCTATTTAGATCAATATGCAACATTTGAAAATTAAAAAATATGAAAATTTGAATTTGGCGGGTACCCTGACACTTCTCCCTTAAGTTATAAAGAAAATTTAGAGAAATAGGAGAATGCACCCAGTCTCAGATAGATAAAGTTTTCTTTTGGACAAAAATAGGAGTTACTTTGTCGACCTATAGGCAGAAAAATTTGAAATCGAAGGAAAAGTACGGTAGAAGAGTAAGCAAAGAAACTACGCTACGCTACGCTAGTACTTCTCGATATAGGGGGCCCTCCCAGGAACGGGGGTCGGTGGGGAAATAAATACGAAAAATATTAAACTTGTAAAACTTTTTTCTCAGGCGCGAGGCCGCCTACGCCTAACGCTACCACTGCACTAGGCATTTAGAAAAAATATAGACTATCGATATATCAATATTTTTTGTTCAATATATCGATATTTTTGGCGATATTTATTATTTCGTTAAAAGATATCAAGTATCGAAAATGTATCAAATACGATATATTTCCAAATCAACACCGTTATCGCCACTGACTAAAACAACTGGAGTTCAAAGACGTAAAAAAATTTTTTTTTTTTTATTGTCTATATCTGCTTGCTCGGAAAATACATATTTTTATTAAATTAATTTGACAGGACTAAATTAAAATTTATCTTCTGTCCTTTTCTTAATAAAATAGAAAGAAAAAGATGCACTGAACTTAAATTAAATTTAGTTTGTGAACAAGGGAATCGGCACCATTTACTCATTGATGTTTAAAAAAGGAAGATTAGTTACTCGCTCCTCGACGTGGACCGCATAAACTATGCCGATCGGCACAATTGACCTTAGTCACAATCGAACTGGCGTTTGTGTAGTACGTTAAATAAAATTACGATAATCGTCTAAATAAGCAGCAACAATGCCTTCCTGTGTTTTCAAAATGTGCACAAATAATTCACAAACCAAAAACAAGTTCCACGGGATTACTTTCCACTCGTAAGCCAAAACTTACTTTCTTTAAAATTCTCCTGAATAATATTGCTATCTCACCATTTGTTTCTGAGTTGTTATGGGTACGTAACAGTGATAATTATTGCTATCTCGTTCCCTCTACAGCCCGCGTCATATCTGTCTATTTCGGTTGTTGATGTATGACGAACGAAACGGCCGGGAAATGTAGTTGTGTGGGTGTGTATAATTGTAATTGTTTTTAGTCCAATAATGTTTACGTGACATTAGAGCGGTGCCGGTGCCTTATCTTCCTATTTTATACATCAATGTATTTACTAGATTTGAAGTTAGTGC
Source organism: Dryobota labecula (assembly GCA_947523025.1). NCBI lineage: Eukaryota > Metazoa > Arthropoda > Insecta > Lepidoptera > Noctuidae > Dryobota > Dryobota labecula. The sequence continues at coordinate 14,471,290 of OX383293.1, read as the reverse complement.
GACGGAGTACCTAACAACCTGTAACAACACTCGACATAATAGAAAGTGTAGATACTAATTCCATGCCCACAGTTGACGTCAAAATGTGATGCAATGACATAAGTGACGTCAAGCAAGATAAGTGATTCAAAGTCGCAAAGGGGTTAAATGTCATGATTTCATGAAAAAAAAAGTTCAATAGACTTATGATTCTAATGATTATAATAATTCTGTAAATATAATATGTTTGTTATGGTCGCGAATTATATTTTGATCAAGATACAAAATTTTAATTCATGATTATTAGTAAAAATACACGAAATGCAAACCAAATAATTATAATATTTTAAAACCAGGTTTTATTTAAGTCCAGATTTCCTCACGATGTTTTTCATTTTACCGATGTCAGTAATGTCCAAGATAAACTCAGAAAGTACGGTGGCCAGCACATCATGTTACCACAAACTGTCAAATTTTCTTGTTCGATTTTGAACTTAAATAGTAACATTTTAAAGTTTAAAATCGTTTGGAGAATTTTGACAGTTTCGTGTAGCTTGATATGCTAGCCACTGTACATATCACAGACCTTAAAGTATTGTACAGACGCCAGCAGGTCAAGCTACCCGAAACTGTCAAATTTTCGCAATCAACCTTGAACCTTATACTGTAGAGATAAAGTTGAAAATCTATTAAAGAAATTTGACAGATTGTAGTAGCTTGATGTGCTGGCGTCTGTACATATGAATTGAAAAAGACACATTGGTACTTGCCCGGATTAGAACCCACAACCTCATAAATAATTAATTAAAAATACATAGATAAATGCTTCATTCGTAAGCAAATCCGTAACAAACGAAACCCCTTTGCTGTCAACCTGCGATTACCAACGAGAAAATACTGAGAACACAAAAAATGTAAGGTGCTCAAACTAGAATAAAATAAAATATGTAACTTTATTTTATATTTGCGCGCCGAAATTAAAGGCAGAATAAGAGAACAATTTTGTATTATGCTACCAACCTTCTGTACCTTATTTGGGCAAATAAATTATTTTGATTTTGAAGTTTGAAGCAGGAGAAGCGGAAAAACGCGCCGGTGACGGGTTTTGTTCATACCGTAGATAGAGAAAACAATAGATCGCTGGTCATCTTCTATCTTACTTACACAAGAAAAAGAAAAATATATACAAGATGCTTGTAAAGAAAAGAGACAGAGCCTAACATTTTCTGTCCCTTATCGCGTGTCGCGTTTTTCAAGGACAGCACTTCAGTTGCTAAACAAAGTTTGACGTTTGATACGCGTTCGAAAAGTGGTTGCGACGAAATTTTAAGTTATTTAATTTGTTATTTCGAAAAATACTAATTATTTTGTGTTTTTTGTTGAGGATTGACTTTAGCTATTGCTGCAAAATGGTAAGGTGCAGTGTTTTTGGTTGCAAAAGCGATAGTGAGAAGAAAATTGCCGGATTTTCCTTTCATTCGTAAGTAGCTAAATATTTTAGTTTATTCGGTGAAAGACAGTGAAAGTTTTCAACTAATATGGTTTTTCAACTCTTAAAATAAATATACAGCTGTTTCAAGATAAAATGAGAGCTGAATTATGTTTTTATTATTTATTATTCTTCACATAACCTCCAAGCTCAGTGCTGCCTACTTTTTACTCGAATACTTCCCCATTTCAGGGGAAAATTGTACGCCAATAAAATAAATTACCTTCATCAATCATTTCAGATGAATGCTTTATTAGAGTGTATGTATAGCGCTGGCAGCAAATTTGTTCCACTTTTCACTGGACGTAATATTACATCTTAACCTTTTAGTATCTATTTATAGTTTAAAATATTGTATTTGTAGTAGGTATTAAAGTGTTAAAAACTTTCAGATTTCCCGCCAAACCAAAATCACGGGGATTATGAATGAAAGTGGAGATAAAATATTTTTTATGCTGTATCTCAGGTTTTCTTTAAATGTTCATTTTCCCGCAGGTGAAAGAACTCCTATCCTAATAAACTATTTGGACTTATACCCAAAGTCTCTAATTCAGATAATTTATGTAAACAAAGTAATGTCAAGAAATGTCACTGCCAAAATGACAGGACGGTGGTGCAAAGCATTTTATCATTTTTTTTTTTTTTTTTGTAAATAATCATCTATAAAATTAAAATGAAATATTTTTTAGAACTATGCAAACAAAATACCATTGCCAAACAATGTTTTGTGTAGTTTGTCGGAGACACGGCATTATGATCGTCATACGTGCCGATTCCCTTGTTCACAAACTAAACTAAATTTAAGTTCAGTGCATCTTTTTCTATTTCATTAAGAAAAGGACAGAAGATAAATTTTAGTTAAGTCCTGTCAAATTAATCAGCGCCTGTCACTACTCCATACAAGTTTAGACGTGATTAAAAACTTGCCGGCTAAAATTACGTAAATTTACGTCAAGCGCTGATTAATTTGACAGGACTAAACTAAAATTTATCTTCTGTCCTTTTCTTAATGAAATAGAAAGAAAAAGATGCACTGAACTTAAATTTAGTTTAGTTTGTGAACAAGGGAATCAGCACCATAATCAGCCCTTTTAAGTCCACTGCTAGACGTAGGCCTCCCAAAATCGATTTCCACTCAAAACAGTTTTCACCCAAAATGTGGCAAGATATGCTACTTACGATATGAATCTATGAATGAGAGTTGTAATTATTAGTGTTGTTGAAGATGTAAAAAATTTGAAAATGTTTGGATCTCCTGCATTGTTACCAGTACCATAAAATATTTTATACCAGAAAATCTCCTTTTTTTTAATAATTTTGTTAAAAAATATATAAAAATAATACGGTATGATTATTTTATAGTTATTATTTCTTAAAATCAGTACTTAAAAGAAAATGGCACTTTTTTTTTTCGCCATTTTATATGAATAACCATTACGAAGATATTTTTTTTTGATATGTTATCCCTTTTGTTTACATAAATGATCTGAATTTCAGACTTTGGGTATAGATGTTTTGTTTCTATTTATAAACCCTGTGCGTTTGTACAAAGTAGATAATAGAGATTGAAACACATCTGAACATTGAAGAACATACGGGGTAAAATCACTTTAAAGTGGGTAACCCTAAAGTTGCAAGTACCTTGATTTTCTGTCCCTTACAGCGACACGCCAAGCAGTGGTCTATAGTTTTCTAAGTCTATGGTTCATACACTTTTGGTCTGTGTAAATTTTGTTTTAATCTTGGCCGGGCCGCTGCGCCACCCCGGCGCGGCGGCGGCGTCGCCGCCATCGCCATGGCAACAAGTGGAAAAATGCCGAATTCGAGGTTAAATGGTTTGAGAACTTGGGTCAATACAGCCGTACGTAAACTACACTTGCAGTGTACTTGATAAACAGTACCACTGTATGTCCAACTCGTCAAATTCATGCACAACGCCATAAACAAGAGTGGCAGCTACACGATTTAGTGAAGTAGAATAGAATATCATCTTTGCTGTGTGTATCCGAAAATCCCAAACATATGTGATATGAACGAACGTCATTGACGTCTATGTGTATGATAAAAATGGTGCCCGCTTACCAGCTGGCATCTAGTCTTTATTGCTAAAGAATTGACATTGTGATGATAAAAATCGTGTAGCATGGCGTCTGTTCTTGATTTAGTCAAACATTACCAGCATACAATAGAGAAATATCCTACCGACGAGCACAAAGTGAGTTTTCATTTTACTCATCTTCCATTTGGTGTAATTCCCACATAAATTAGATAATTCCTGAATAATTTTGCTTTGCGACATTGTCGTATTAGTGAGATCCAAAAATAACAAAACGCTATGTTTCAACTTGATAAAAAATGTCGCCAGCTATGCATTGTTTAATGATTTTGAAAATACGGTGTTGCTGTGAACATATGTATGGTAATTTAATTTCACATCCCCCATTAACACCAGTGACAGCTAATGAATTGAATTATGCATAGTAACATTCACGCTAAAGTACTTAACAAAGGTCTATTATTTCCAGGTTTTAAAATGTATAGACAAGTTGTACAACTTGGCAGTGACAGTCCAACATCTTCAGGAGACAGGGGTGGGTCGCACGGTGAATGCTCTACGCAAAGAGGCGGGTGACGTGGGGCAAGCGGCCCGCGCCCTTGTGTACAAGTGGAAGTTGATGGTCGCAGCAGAGGAGAGCGATCAGGAAACCGACCAGAACAATGACAGTGAGCTAACTACCTTTTAAACTTTTATGTATTTAGTGACAGTATATTATTGTGTTATTGTGTGCTAAGAACCATCTGCATGTTACTACCTAATTTTATGTGTTATTTTTGTTTTCATACACTTTGGTAGTAGGCATAGCATTGTTTTTGTTTTGACTGAAATATTTTTGTTGTAGCATGAAAAAAACTATAGCTTTTAATTTAAAAACTGAATCAAAAGACACACTTACAAGCATGGCACTGCATGGTCTCAAAATGTTAATTAGATATTAAAAACACAAGGAAAAAGTGCAATGAGTCATTTAAACAAAAGTCCATCTTGCAGATAGTAGAGCATTCCATACCAGTTGTTGAGTTCCCGGCACCATGGTTGAGCTAATCAATGTTTATGTATACATCAAGCTTGTGCATGTGTGTACCATTCATTAGATCAGGCCGGATTATAACTGTTATGACAATATTTCTAAAAGGCAAATACTGTTATTGTTTTTATGTCAGTTTACCTCTTACAATCAGCAGCATTGTGCATTGCTATAAAGATGTAATCAGTTATTTTAAAAGAATAACCTATAAATATTTTTTTGGCTATACTCAATAGAGTATACAACCCTACGTGAGATTGTTAGTAACACCAAGGCGTTGCTAACCTTCTTTGAGGAGCTGGAATGGATCGAATAATCGAATTCCCATCCGTACGCAAAATACGCGCATTGTCGTGGAGTTGCGGACACCAGCTCGTATTACCTATTACCTATTAGAGTATACTCCTACCTGAAACTTTCAGGGAATTTATTCAATCCTGCAAAGTTATCATAAATAATGTAAAAACATAATAAGCGTTCACAATTATAAAGATATTAATATAGGTGTTTTATAAGATGGTAGCTACAAAGTTTGGGGGTCCAAATTTATACATATATATCTATGCTGGGTGGCAGATAAAAGGATTTTTTTTTTTTTTTGAATAAGTCTCTCTTGTACTTATGTTGTCTTATTGAAATTAATTTAATTTTTTTAACTGTGCAATGACCTTGTACAACACTTAACAATATCAATTCTTAATAACATACTTATTCATATTGTTTGTTTGTCCTTTAAGCAGTAGTTTGTTGTACAATTTCAATGTTTTATGTTATACCTTAAGTTTTATGATATTTACAATTGGGGCAATTTTTATTATACATACTTATAGATTTAATACTTAATGAAATATATATATTTTCAAATTATCCTTCATTTCATTATCAATCCTTTGCAAAAACCTTTTGAATTTATTGCACAAATGCTCATGATAGTATTCATGCATAACTCATTGAGTTTCACTGAGTGAGACTTATTAAATTCGAATTTAAATCAATAATATTGTTTGAAAATATGCAATGCTCCTTATTATCTTGTTGAACTAAAAATTGTGGATGCACTTCAGGGTACTCAGATAGCTAAACTATTGGTTTCATATTGCCGATTTTGCATGCATTGAAGTAGACTGAATTATTTTTTGTGTGACTAATATTATTAATCTCAGTCTATACTAATATTATTTTATAATAAATAAAGAAGCTAGTGAAGAAATAAACAATCTGATTGTAGCCCAAGGGCTGATTGCAGATACCTAGTATAATATAAACATGAAAACTAAATATATATCTATACTAATATTATAAAGGCTGAAGAGTTTGTTTGTTTGTTTGAACGCGCTAATCTCAGGAACTACTGGTTGGAATTGAAAAATTATTTTTGTGTTGAATAGTCCATTTATCGAGGAATATTATAGGCTATATAACATCACGCTACGAACAGAAGGAGCGGAGCATAAATGAAAAATATTGCAAAAACGGGAAAAATTATTCCTTTTTGAGAGCTTCCGTTGCGTGCGCTGCGTAAACGGTTTAAGTTACGCAAATGTCATGTATGATGGAATTGTTCCTCTTTAAAAGTTCTAAAAAAAAGTCCGCGACAGCATATGTCTATCTTTTAAGATTGACTCACTATAACCTTTTTTTATAGTAATCAAATTTGTTCGAAATTAATGTATTATTTGCGAAGGAGTTTTATCAACAAAATATTAATCCTTATCCAAATAAATATGTTATTAATCACAAGTATTTAAATGTAAACAAAATTGTCCTTGACATCACTTTATTTCAAGCAACATCTTAGGAGATATCATAATTTTAAAATAACTCCGTAACAAAATACATAAGTAGAAAATTCATTAAACCACTCTCTTAAGTGACGTAGACGAAGTTGCGCGGGTCAGCTATATTATAAAGCTGAAGAGTTTGTTTGTTGGGTTGATCGCGCTAATCTCAGGAACTAGATACTGGTTCGAATAGAAAAAATATTTTAGTGTTGGATAGCCCATTTATCGAGGAAGGCTATATAACATCACGCTTCGATCCTTAGGAGCCAAGCGAAAAGAACAAAAGTCACAAAGAACGCTAAGCGACGGGATGCGACGCGATGCGTGGGCCGAAATTTCACGCGGACGAAGTCGCAGGCAGAAGCTAGTATATATATAAATAAAGAGACAAAGTTATTTCCTTGTATGTTTGTAGAAGGTTATCACTGGAAATACTGAAAAAAGTTACATAGTTCCCAAGTGACATAGATCACTGGTTCCTGTTGGAACCTCACAAGTTACTAACACTTTTACATAACTGGGCTCGCCCAGTAATGTATTTTTTTTTTTTGTAACAGAAAGATTAAAAGAGTGCAATAGGAGATGATATCTACAGAAAGGGCAGCATAATAATAATACGATTTGATTCCCATGCACTTGTTATTAATTTCAGTGAAATATTATTTTCTGAAGTTGGATTGATCAGGTCTTTATCGCGATTTACTTATTTGATCTAAAGAAGACGAATCTAGCACAAACGATAAAGATTGTGTGGTTGTTTAAAAAAAAACCTTGGCCCCGTTGGGATAGTTGCTGTTCTGTTGATGCATTTAGATACAAAAACACCCAGGGCCAGAACAAGTATCTGTAGGCTATACAATATTTGCTACGCAATAATGCAACCCGCAGCTACGAATCGCTTAGTCATTGTACTAATTGGACCGTTTCTGCATGTAACATAATGCTTTCGAGTATTACATCATTACGTAGGTTCTTTAGGTAAAGCATTATCCACAGTGCGTAGTGTGACCAGTCAAAGTTTCAAATTAGTAGCAAGTATTCAAATTTTCATCCAAATACTATTCTGCCAATGTGGCATTACTAGTCTGTATAATGCTAAAGATTGTGGGTCTGACCCTAGCACAATTCAAATAGGTAGTTTTCAAATATGTGCAGATATTTATTCATAGATTCTAAGTGTGAGTGATAATCATAATGGCACTCATGGTACATGAGGGATTAATCTGAGTGTAATAATAAAACCTTGTATCCCTTATTTTATTTCAGGTTCAACACACAACGGACATGGTAGTGGAAAAGATTCTGATGATAACGCTCAATCCAGGACCAAGTCTGATAGATATGAGAGGTCACACTCTTCATCGAAACCAAAAGACCACCGAGAAATAAATGGAAACTACAGTGGGAGCAAAAAAAGATACCACAGTAGTGAGGTAAAGCTTTATCATGTTTGTTTGGTTATTCCCTTTATCTGTGGTTACACTATCACTCGTGCAACTACAAGACCTATGCAGCATTTTAATGTTACTGGCGTATCTATTGCTTTAGTTTTAGTGTTAGTGTGTGTAGTTTTGGATCATTAAGTTCCCTTCAAAATGGTTGAGCTAAATGGTGCTGATCCATGCGTCATGTTCGTGAACGGGCGCCGTCAGTTGGGACTGGTCATCTCTTAACTGCCACGGCTTATTTTAGTTTTTGAATTGTTTTTATTACGGACGCTTCTAACGTGCACGTTCTACATTGTTCTCACATGTATAACTTCAACATGAATGATGTAACCCATATTTTTGTAACAATATTTTGTTTTAAAAGAGTGTCCATGGAGTTTCGTGTCCGTTCTTCTCCATAGGAACCGACTACGCTTTGGAATGGGCAACTAGCTTCATCTTTCTGACTGACCGACCCCTTGACAATTCAAAAGTGCCTGTAATTGGTTTATTTGAAATAAATGCTTTGAGTTTGAGTTTGAATGACATGTGGCAACTCAAATGCTGGAATTACATCGTTGAAATATGTACAGGAGGCGAAATATAGATTGAGAGAATGTTTTTTAAACTACAATCTATAAAAATATAAATAAAATTTAAGCAGACACTTCAATTTTATTTATTTCTAGAGATGGTAGGTAGTTTTAATGTCAAAATAACAACTTTTTGCTAAATGCATATGAAAGGTACAGTACATAAAACAAAATCTTTGTTGGTCTGTCTTTCTATTCCGGCTAATCTCCGAAACGGCTGGACCGATTTTGACGGGACTTTCACTGGCAGCTGATTTTATAAGGAGTAACTTGGCTACATTTATTTTTTATTTTTTATTTTTATTTTTTATTTTCGACTAGCCCGACGGTTCACCAGGGAGGATAAAAAAAAATAGGATTTATTACAAACGGACACTTCAATTTTATTTATTTGTATACAAAAAGCCACGCGGTCGAAGCCGCGGGCATCAGCTAGTTATTTAATAAAATTGGTTGATAAGAGAATCATAAGAGTTTCTAACGAGTGCTAAACATACAAATAACATATTCTTCTATAATAAGAAATCATAATAAAAAAATTGCCTTAAATAAAATAATGGCCCAGGTACCGGCCATTATTTTATTTAAGGCAATTTTTTTACCCGACAGTTATAAAAAAATTGCGATTATGATTATTAAAAAAGCATTTTATGAACATTTTCCAGGATGAGGAACCAAACACCAAGCGTTCAAAACATTCTAGTTCCAGTGAGGATGACTACAAAAGAAAGTCTCATGGTAGGGGTAAGAAACCAGAGACGGAAAGTGAAAGTGATGGCTCACAGAGTGACGAAAGTGACTCAGAAGAGTCTGACTCCTCACAGGAAGAGGTAAAAGTCAAACAAGAAATAAAAAAAGAACCCAGTAGCCATAAGTCATCTTCCTCTAAGCACTCCTCTCACGATGAGCATGCAGATCACAAATCATCCAGTTCAAGCAAGCCCTATGAGCCTGAAAAGCACTCCAGACATCATAGCTCACAGTCAAAAGAGAGGCATTCCTCTGACACATCTTCAACTAAAGAAAAAAGTCACAGTTCCGACAAACATAAAAGTTCAAAGGAAAAAGAATCAAATTCTGAGAAGAAACACAAATCAGATGCAGAGAAAAGTTATAAAGAATCAAAGTCATCTACTAGACATAGTTTAGAGAAGCAGAGTAGTTCAGACAAGCATAACAGTTCAGACAAGCACGGTAGCTCTGAAAAACACGGTAGTTCCGACAAACACAGGTCAAGTAGCTCTCACAAGTCTGACAGTGGGTCTGACAAAAATAAAACAAGTTCTGATAAACACAGCAAGTCAGATAAACATAAATCTTCCAGTCACTTGCATGCTTCAGAAAAAGAAAAACACAAGAGTTCATCCGAGAAGGACTCTGAAAGATCTAAACACAAAGTTAAAGAAAGTACTAGTAATAGTAGTAGTTCTAAGGAAAAACATAGTTCCTCTAGCAAGGACAAGTCAAAAGATAGTAGTTCTTCCAAGGAGAAGTTGAGTAGTCATAGTAGTGAGAAAAAGCATTCATCGTCGAGTGATAATAAGTCGAATAGTAGTAGCAGTAAGGGCCATTCTGAGAAGAATGAAGAAAAGAGCGACAAGAAGTCAAAGCATAGATCAAGTTCCTCGTCACATAAAAGCAGTAAGTCAAGCAGCAGCAAGAATGAAGAATTACCAAAGAAAAAAGTTCAAATACAAATCAGTGAGGATCACGATACAGATGATGGAATTGACTGTGGTTCAGGTAAATAATTTGAAAATAATTTAACGGAACCATTGCTTATTGTCTATAAACTCATGTATATTATTTTTTAATTATTTCTTTTTTATTCAAAGACAAATCATTTATTCCAATTAATCACATAAAAAGCACTTTTGAATGTCTAAATTTGCAAGAAAATTGGATTGAATATGTCAGTAAGAATAGTCAAGAAACTAAATAGGTCCTGTTTTAAATGTTATACATTATTTTGTATATATGTATTTAGGTGCCAGTTTTGCCGAAGCGCTTGGCATGATCAGTCCCGCCAAATCCAAAAAGAAACTGTTACGGGACGCAGCCTCACCAAATAATGACGTAAGTAAAAACTTTATTAAATTATCCAGATCCGATTGATTTTAATAGACAGCAATTTTTTACACTTTTACGATATCAATAACGGGTGTAAAAGACGCGTAACGAAGCCGGGGGTCACTTGTTCTTTCCATCATTGTTATTATTTTGTACTAGAACCTTCTGGTTACGGAGCTATTTAAGGTTTTTTCCGTACCCAAAGGGTAACTCCGCTGTCCGTCCGTCCGTCTGTCACCCAGCTGTATCTCATGATCCGTGATAGTTAGACAGTTGAAACTTTCACAGATGATGTATTTCTGTTGCCGCTATAACAACAAAGACTAAAAAACAGAATAAAATAAATCTTTAAGGGCTCCCATACAAAAAACGTGATTTTTTTGCTCGGTTTTGCTCGATATTGATAACGGCAACAGGTAGACGCTTGAAATATTCACAGAATATTTAGTTATATATTCACTTTATTTAAGGGGGCTCCCATACAACAGACATAATTTTTTTAATATAATTATAATGGTACGGAACCCTCCGTGCGCGAGTCCGACTCGCATATGGCCGGTTTTTTTTTTTTTCGAAAACAAGTTTTAACCTTTATAATTTAACTTTTAATACCCTCACGACCCATTGCATCGTACTGTTGTATGCACCCACAAGCACAATATGTTGCGTGTGTAACAGTGCACTCTGTCGTAAACAGCTACAAGTATTTTACACAGCAAAAATAAAAGTTGTTTCCCAGCAATAATTTTACAGTCTGTATAATCTTAACTTTCCACCAGTATAGCCCCGCAGCCCTGTTGGCTCCTACTGCGAAACTAGCACCGCTTCCTACGCTTGAGATCTCGGCGCTGCCAGAAATATCGCCTAACTACAAACCGCGGCCACCACCTCGAGCAATGCCACATTTCAACGATGAAGACGCTATGAGTTGCGTCATTTCATCCAAAAACCAAAGGTAAGTTCGCAAAGCAATAAACATGTATTTTCAACTTTATTTTGAACGTTACCAACTTCGGTGAAGGACAAACATCTAGAGAAAACGTCGACTTATTGTATATATATATTTTTTTTTAATAAAAATTTCCTTAAGCGCGTTGAACACTTTTTGGGTGAACTAAAATCATGGAACTCACGTCATCGTCACCGAACGCTTTCCATGAGCTACATTTTTTTAAACTAGGAATTTCTCCTGTATTGTGGGTGCGTTTACAAACATTTCACAAAAATCCAGACCCGGAACTACTGCTTATGGTCTGGTGGTCATACAAATATTTGTTCCGAAGTTAACTAGCTTCTGCCTGTGACTTCGTCCGCGTGAAATTTCTTGTTCTCCCGACCCACCCCGTCGCATCGCATCGCCTACCCGCGCCATTAATTAGTTTTCGCTTATCGTTCTATTCATTTATTTTACTAGCTTTTGCCCGCGGCTCCGCCCGCGTGGATGTCGGTTATCGTGTAAAAAAGTAACCTATGTCCTTCTCCATATCCCAGGCTATATCTCTGCCAAATTTCATGACGATCGGTTCAGCGGTTTTGGCGTGAAAACGTAACATACAGACAGACAGACAGACAGACGGACAGACAGGCAGAGTTACTTTCACATTTATAATATTAGTATGGATTTATTTACAAGGCAACTAAAACAGGTAACAATCACAGTATATCAGTAGGATTACATTATAGGTTTCGACCTGATTATCACCCAAAGCGTAATCGCACAACGCGACTAGCAACAACAATAATAACGATGACGACTAGAGTAAAAAGCTTAGTTCACAAAATTACAGCTACAAGGTCTGTGCGTCTGCTCTCCGACACACTTCCAGCTTATGTAGGCAAGAAATGTGTAGGAGATCACACACGCCAAATAAAACACATAATTGACAAAAAGTTACATTGTTTTCAAGAAAACAATATTTAAAGCGTTACAAAATTAAAAGGAAAGATTACATACATGTCTTTTGAAAGCAGTGGCACGAGAATCGAAAATGTCAATACTGTTATTGTATTTTGAAATTTCATTGTAAAGTCACACATTCTAACGATAGTCGTTCTTTCTGACTTCTTTTCTTTTTATTCGGCTCCAAAGGGTCGGTCCTAGCGTGATATTATTATAGCCTTCCAAGAATTGGGCTATCAAAGGCAAATCTGACTGGTAGTTCCAAAGATTAGCGCGTTCAAACAAACAAACAAAAAAAAAAATTTTTCGTTATATTATGAGTATAAGATATACTCGTAAGAGTGCAATCGTATCCCGTCTTGTGCAAGCGTGGTCATCAATGCTCGTGCATTCTCTGTGAGAAGAGGCCCTTTCCCTGCAGCGGGACAATAATAGACTAATATTATTATTATTATTTAACTCTGCAAAGCCATACATATTTCGCCGTTTTTTTTTTTTACTTTGGAATTTCTTTAAATAGGCCGTATTGTCGACAGTTAACGCAAGACACAGTTAAGCAAGAAATATTATAATATCTATCCTCCATTTATTATAACACTAGCTTTAGCCCGCGGCTCCGCCCGCGTGGATGTCGGTTATCGCGTAAAAAAGTAGCCTATGTCCGTCTCCATATCCCAGGCTATATCTCTGCCAAATTTCATGACGATCGGTTCAGCGGTTTAGGCGTGAAAACGTAACATACAGACAGACAGACAGAGTTACTTTCATATTTATAATATTAGTATGGATTAGACAAATAACTGTTCTCACCCTTTCGTTATTTCGATGTAAACGTTTAAACTCCGTTATTTCACGATAAATACAAAGCACTGTAATCTATTTACCATTTACATTTATAAAATAACTCTAAAGTGCAGTAATTTCAACAATATTACACAATAACTGTCGTTATTTAGCCGTTATTTGTCTAATGCCGTTAGCCGTTAGCCGTTATTTGTAAATAGAGTATAGACAAATTAAAATAATTGGTAAAACTTCAAAATCATGATAACAGGTTTTTTTTATAAGTTCATAATTTTGTAGTCTTATCAGACATACATAATCTCCAATAGATTTCAAACTGTAGGCAGTTAACGCAAGACACAGTTAAGCTAGAAATATAATTGCTATCTAGACAAATTAAATTAACTGGCAAAACTTCAAAATCATGATACCAATTTTTTTTTTATAAATTCATAATTTTGCAGTGTTTTATCTTGATTTGACATATACCCGTCGCGTCTGTGAGGGAAGTTTCGCCAGTTAATTTAATTTGATCCTGAATAAATATGTTTTTTGTCTGTTACTTTAAAATCACGAGTTACGCAATACACTCCTTTCAGGAAGTTATCGAACTGAAGATGTTTTATGCTTTGTTTGCAATTGCAGGAACAAAATGCAAGTACCATAGTAGCTTAATACGAGAGTAATTTATTAAAATTATGGTATCGTTATTATCATTGCCTAGCTGCTGATTCGCCCGCGTGGCTTTTTCTAAAATAAAAGTATACTAAGTTCCTATATAACATCAGCTATCTGCCATTGAAAGTCCCGTCAAAATCGGTCCAGCCGTTTCAGAGATTAGCCGGAACAAACAGACAAACAGAAAAACATTTAAAAAATTGTTGAAGTGAAAACTTCTTCAGGCGTGTTGAGCACTTTTTGGGTGAACAAAAATCATGGAACTCGCGTCATCGGCACCGAACGCTTGGTTTGTAAAGAAGTGTTACTGACCAATTTCAAATTTAATCCTTAATGATAAATGATTTTATTTCTGTAAGTAGGTTTTTACAAACACGTTTAGACGTCAATCATATTTTAAAACTAGATGAGGTCGGCATTTCGTATCTGACTACTCTGAGAAGAAAGACCGAAACAAACTCAGAGGTCACAGTCTCTTTTAAAGTCCAGACATAATCTTGGTCAAATCATGTGAAGACCATGTAGATTGGTGTCTGAAATAGTCTTTTGAAGAAAGAACCACACAGATTGAGTGGACCTGTCCATTTAGAAATTTCAAGATTCAGTCCTTGATCAGAAACACTTCTTTATTAACCAAAAATAATTCGAAATTAATAATCTAATAGCTCGACGATACAATTCACAAGTTACTTAGTTTTTACTTCTATCCGCGGTCCCCAAAGACTACCTCGTTTTTTTTTTTACTGTCAGTTGGTCCTGTTTCATATAAAGATAAAAAAACTTGAACCAACCGAGGTTTGAGTACTAGAAAAGTCAGAATTCGGTAAAGAAGAGCTATATGTATACTGTGTATATATGTACTTAGTTTTCACTTCTATTGGCAGTCCCCTAAGACTGCCCCGTTTGTTTTTTATTGCTTGTTTGTAATAAGTACTGTATATACTTTCATAAGCATTTAGTAAAGAGAAGAGAGAGAGTTAGTTATTTTGACATTACAAACAGACACTTCAATTTTATTTCTTTGTATAAAGAAAGTAAGTAATTTTTAACAAAGATTTTCTCATCTTGATATATTTAACACAAAAAAAAGGTATATTCAGGAAACAACTAATAATGTCGGTATGTAACGAATTAACAAATAAATCTAAATCGAACTGAATAGGAGGTATACGGACAATCACCTCATACGTACCCCTATAACATATTCACACACCCATTCGCAACTCCTCATGCACAATCCTACACACTCACACACACTGTACACTTAGAAATGCTTAGTTAGTGCTAGCATTTCACATGTTTCTATGTTTGTTTCTACTGCATGTATTGTATTGCTATTAAATTGTAAATCCGTAATTGGCTGTAAGACTAGCTTATATATTTTAAGTTATAATTTCAAAGAGCTGTGGATTTTGTGAATAATAAATAAATAAAGTTACTAGTGCCACCACGCCATCGTATATGATGTACATCGTTGTTCTAGCGATCCCGTCTACCTCATCACTCTCCTGCCCTCATCACAATTCATTTGGGGTCGGCGCAACATGTCTTTTCTTCCATATTTTCTGTATTAATTCGTCATCACTATAGTCAACCACTTTCTAGCTATCGTTCATCCATCGTTTCATTGGTCTTTCCCTACTCTTATCTTGTTGCCATCCACACCACATTCATACTCAAAGCTCCGCGGTCCCGTTGTATCTATTCAGTGATTTTTCTTCCCAATTTTATTTTTCGTCCTTATCATCCAGGTTATTCAAAACTCGTGTCACGCCGTCCTACCGTTACCCGTTGCCGACTTTTATTAAATAAATTTTCATCATTTTTATGTTTCAGAACCAAAGTTTATTCAGGCAACAAAGTTATAGGAGGAAAAATACCGTCGCTGTACGAAATGTGCGTGAATGTCCTTCAAGAACACATTGATGGTGAGTTCTTAAGAAATTCGATACGAAATTCGAGTAGATTATCTCAACAACAATATAAAAAAAAATAACAATAGATATTATGTCTTAATACAAGGACTTATTAAAAAACCGGCCAAGTGCGTGTCGGACCACGTACAATAAAGGGTTCCGTAGTTGGGATGAGTTTATCCCAAGAACAAACTTAACATTTTAGTTCAAACCATCCAAAAATGGTTTTCACAGACCTGCAATATTATTGAACGGCCTATCTGACAATACCCCACACCAAGGAATTGACGAGAAAAAAAAAACATACCCACTACGTGCAAGGGAGGTACCCTACTTTCTTTCTTTCAAGATTTTATTTTACCACTTTGTCGGCGTGATTAATATGTATACCCATGCCAAATTACAGCTTCTAGTACAAAGGGTCTCTGAGCTAAGCCGCGGACAGATAGACAGATGGACATGGCGAAACTCCATGTTCTATGTTCCTTGTTGAACACGGAACCCTAAAAAAAAAACTACTTTACATATTGAGCATGGGTGGTAGTAAATGACAAGTTTTTTTAAATATATCCATTACATTTTTCATATGTACCGTGTGGTGCCGGACGTAAAGAATAGCACCACCCCATTTCCTCCCGTGGGTGTCGTAAAAGGCGACTAAGGGACTTACTGGCCAGAATGGGCAGCAGCGTTCTCTATGCATTTTTAACACCATACTGCGATCGCCAACCCGCTTGCCAAGCGTGGCGATTATGGCAAATTCCCCCCCTTTTGGGGAAGGCCTATGTCCAGCAGTGGAAGTCTTTTAGCCGAAATGATGATGACATTTTTCATAGCTCATAGTGTTGTTCAAATAATTTACGCTGTTCAACATTCTATTTACATTTCAGCACTTGAATACACGGGAGGCGTGCCATACGAAATTCTAAAGCCCGTTGTAGACAGGGCGACCCCGCAACAGATGTTTATACTGGAGCATTACAATCCTTACCTGATGGAGGACACTGACCATCTCTGGCAGAAGTTCTGCCAGAAAAACTTCCGCAACAAACAGCGTCAGGAAAATGAGGCATGGAGGGAAATGTATTCGGTGAGTAAAAATGAATATTAAGAGCTCGTTATTACAGTTTTCTTTTTACATAAATATTATTGTATGAACCTGTTGAATGAAAGTTACTTTAGTAAGCAAGTTTAGCTAAAAATGTCGGTCGGCAGCAGTGTGGTTGAACCCTTAAGCCAAAGTTACATTATGAAATTAGTGACATCAAAATTATACAGCGACTTTTTCACAAAGCTACATATCAAGCTATATGTATATTTCCAGTATATAGTTGACGGAAACTATTGTACTATACAATGCGAGATCAGCTTATACTGGAAATGTATATATTGATAATAATATGTAGCCGTGTGTACAATAAGTGTTCGGTCGGCTGGACCGCCTGTGGGAGTCTCATTTCATGTTTTTTGCGATTTCTGACTTTTCTAGTACTCAAACTTCAGTTGGTCCTTCCTCCTTATAAGAAACAGGATCGATTGGAATTTTAAAAAAGTATTTTTTGTAAAAATGGCCCATTTTCTTGCTGACTGTAATATTTTTTCAAAATCTGAGAATGTTGATCAAAATTTCTCAAAAAATAAGGACAGTCTCCTAAGACCGTTTTCCTTAAACTACAACGGTTAATGAACCTGCCCGTACTGCCCCATCAAAAAAATCCACCCTGTATATGTAATTTTATGTCATTTCATGTCACTAAACTCCGGCCGATGAGAGAATGCGTTTCTGACACCTGTCAGCTGAGAACAAAATAGAATATAGTTCGTAATGCAATTTTTGCTTTATGGTTCAATAAAAGTGTTACTCAAAAAAAGTCCCAATTTTATCTATTTTTTTAATTTATATGTAACTCCCAACTTTAGAGGTGCCAAGAGGAACAAGAAATCAGATTGAAATCACTCACGAATAACATAAGAATAGCTCAAGAAGCGAAAAAGGCGCCCATCAAACAAACCAAAATGGCGTATGTCGACTCCATTGCAAAACCTCCGCGCAACATCGCCAAGAAACAGGTAATTACCATTTAAATAATTCATTTTATTTGCAAACCACTTTTTTTTTTACAAAGTGGCGTGTACAGGTCTTCACATTAAATAGTACAGCGGTTATTACAAGTTGTTATCAGTCTGTTAAAATAATAAAATAAACAATTTTACTAAAAATTAAAACTGAATTTTTCAAACAAAATAAATAGCGTAAAAATTGGCACAAAATTATCCACCCTTGATAATAAAGTATACACGCGCGGGGCGATGATATCAAAAGTTCAACACAAACTTAATGGTATTGTTACAAAATAATAACAAATTAAGTTTAATGTTATTAAATACTAAAACGAAAAAAAAGGTTTCACGGCTAGAATGTTAATTGTTATCAACTATTTTAATTGTGTATGTTTAACCTTTTGACTGCCACGTCAAAAAAGCAAAAACATGCCCTCGGCGCCAAATCTGCGAATTCATCCTTTCGAGTTTTTGTCATCTTATGCTAATATAGATGAAATATAAAGAAATAAGCTCAACTAATATAAATTAGGATGAGCCAAGGAACATAATAAGCCAAAGAAAAAAGAAAAACAATGTTGTTTTATGAGCTATATTTACAGATTTACGTATAAAAGTCTGTCATGTAATCGTGACCGTGGCGTGCTGGGCACATTTTTTGGTTTTTTCATCTATACATGACTGTGGCGGTCAAAAGGTTAAAATACGTAATCTAGAATACGTGAATTCAATTGATGTGATAACCTGATCATCACACTGTATATTATTGTCCAGAAACGTCGCTCAAAGAAACGTAACAAAAGAATGACTTGGATACTATTTCCACCCCCGCAAACCTAAGAGTAAGTCAACATTTTGTTTGATATCTTTGTAATGGAGCATTTATTAAATTCCTTGAGGTGGTCGATTCCGGTACCAGATTCCTGAAAATCTGTGTACAGAAATAATAGTTGCCCAATTGACCGTGACAAATAAAATTACGCTTTACATTTCAGAATCAGTTAAACCTTGATAGCCAAATTAAACTTAGTGGTTTACATGAATTAATCCCTCCTCAGGATATCCTATACAAATATCCGTGACGTAAGACATAACGTAAGGCTGGGTTCACACGGCAATACACCGTACGTTTTTTACAATATACGATTTAAACAGTATGAACAGCGGGCGGTTCACACGATACGATTTTCTCCGTGTAAAAAAATAATAGCCACAGTTTGATGGTGTACTATTATGCGGCTACTGGAGATCGAATACGTTAAAAGTTCATTCGGTATGCTTGACAAGTCTGGTGGGTATTTAATAAGCGTATTTAGCTATCTACGTTTTTTGCACTACAATCGACGTGTGAACGGTGATACTCAATGTATGCGCCACTTTCGGTAACATTTATCCCGCAAAAAAACGTGCAGTAAAATGACGTGCGTACCTAGCCTTAGAGCCATACCTCACCGGGACGTCATGACGACGTCGCCAGGTCGCGCTGCCAACTAAAGGTCTCTGCACACAGCGGGCGCGGCGCGGCGGGACGGGACGCCGACGCGACGCTGAGCAGTTGTAATGTACTAGATATTACGGACGACGCCACACAGAGCCGTCCGGCTCGACACGACGTGACGCGACGCTCTG
The DNA here is from genome assembly GCA_947523025.1 of Dryobota labecula. Classification (NCBI taxonomy): domain Eukaryota; kingdom Metazoa; phylum Arthropoda; class Insecta; order Lepidoptera; family Noctuidae; genus Dryobota; species Dryobota labecula. The sequence goes on along the minus strand of OX383293.1, from coordinate 14,451,898 downwards.
TGTGGCGTCGTCCGTAATATCTAGTACATTACAACTGCTCAGCGTCGCGCCGGCGTCCCGTCCCGCCGCGCCGCGCCCGCTGTGTGCAGAGACCTTACATGTATACAGCTATATACAGGGTGGAAGGGACATCGACGCGAAGTTGGTTACAATCGATTCAGCACATGATTCTGCATTGAAATTTTTCGTCGGTTATTTAAAAAAAAAACAAGTTTCCTACAAAAGTGCAATACCTACGCGGTCAAAATGTATGTGCAAGCATTTTTTTTTTTTTTTTTTCATTACCGACAATAATATTAATTTGTTTAGAATCATGGACTGAACCCAATGGTAACAGGCTTCACGTCGATGTCCCTGCCACCCTGTATAGGGGGTGGCTCACCTGGCGTCCGCTTGGTTGCGTATACAGCTATACAGGATGGAAGGGACATCGCCGCGAAACCGGTTAGCATGGATTCAGTACATGATTCTGGACCCCCCCTGCGTTGAAATTTTTCGTCGGTTATTTAAGAAAAATACAATTTTCCTACAAAAGTGCAATATCTACGCGGTCAAAATGTAGTTATTTTTTGTTTTTTTTTTTTCATTCCCTATGAAAAATTTCAATTTGTCAAGAATCATGGACTGATTCCAATGGTAACAGGCTTCACGTCGATGTCCCTGCCACCCTGTATAACAGGTGGCTCACCTGGCGTCCGCTTGGTAACACAGCCAACCAAACATTTTGTTGGTGCCGCCATGGCGTCCCAGTGGGTCATGCTGATGGCTCTTCCGCTCACGTCGGTCTATCCCTTGCAGGCGCAGCATGGCACGGCGCGCATGGCCACGGGCAGCCCGGCGGCGCGCGTGGCGGCGCTGGCGGGGCCCAACGTGCTGCGCGGCGGCGCCGGGGCCCGCGCCGTGGCCCCGCTGCCCAGCTCTGGCGGCTCCTCCTTCAAGCCCAAGAAAGCGCCGCTCATGGCCAAGGCGCTACAGATCATGCGCGGACGCAAGCGATGATCAACTCCACACTACCCCCCGTCCCAAGTATCCTATGTGATTTTTATTTGTAGGTTAACCCCCCCTCGGTCGATGATCTAGTGATTTTGTATTGGATCCAACTGAATTCGTTCCAACTTTAAGAGTTTCGAGACCCTTCTGAGTTAATGTTGCGGGCGTGAGCGTTGAGGTCTTCCCTCGTCGAGTCATCGCTCGTATCACTACTGTAGGATGCCGATAACGGCCATCTATGTCTGTAAATATATTTATAATGAACCGTGGGATCTTTTATCTTTGACGAGACATTTTATTTTAGTTGTAAGTTTTACTTTCGACATTTTGTGCATGCATGCAATTATCTTTACTTAAGGTGCCTACAGATTTGCTCGACTTTTAACGTTCGTTATTGTCGCTCGATATGCTATGTTTTGACGATCGATAAGATCTGTCAGCTACTTACAGATTTGCTCGATTTTCTGGATTGTTACTGTCCCTTGTTAACGATCCAAAAATATCAAGGTTCAAATCGAGCACTACTTGATAATTTATCGATCGACAAAAACGATACCCAGTGGCGATCGACAATATATACGATGGCGATCGTCAGTTGCTTACACGTTACTCGATTATGTTTGCTAACACGTGTCGATCGTCAAACAAGCAAACCTGTAAGCACTTTTACTGCTTCGTTTTGAATTTGTCAGAGCTGTTAACGTGTTTGCGTTTGCAATAAAATTATTTTTCTAGATTTTCTTTTTATCATAGCTCCACTGTAACACTGCATACGTCTTAAAAATCCTAGATTTTTAAACAATTTGTAAAAAATATACAATCTTTAAACTTATTTATTTTGGATTCAACATCACATTATAACACTACCTCGTAGCCAAATACAATTAAAATATTTAACTATTTTAATGACATTTCCTTTCGTAAACTTGTTACGATAAACTTACTTTAGTTATTCCAAAATATTTTAGCGTTTTCTTTGAAATAAATTAAAAGCACTGTAGCACTGTCACACATTTACTTAACCGGACTTATTAATTACTTGTTCCTGCTTGAAACCAAAAAAATAGACAGTGTACAAAAGAAAATCATGTAAAATACCTAGAACAAACAAGTTTTGAGCTTATCAAAAATTTGTAGTCGGTAAGTTAGTGTTTTAAAAGTAAATTATCGGCACTATAATCATATTGTACGGTGGCCAGCACATCAAATTACCACAAATTGTCAAATTTTCTCGTTCGAATTTGAACTTAATCGTGAATATTTTAAAGTTTAAAATCGTTTAGAGAAATCTGACAGTTTCTTGTAGCTTGATCTTAAACACAAATGTGAAACTATCGCGTTTGTTCGTGTCCTTAGAACTTTTAACCAGAATTTTTAATGTAGTCATTAATACAATGGAACGTCAGAAAACTACCAAATGATTCGGGATGCTGTGATATGTTTGAAATAAAACATAAATTGTGATGTAGTGTTTTTGTAAGACGCGAGATGAGTGACTTTACGATTTATGTATGTATTTATGTGTTAAGGTATTTTAACGATGTTTTAGAAACATTTTTATTTTTTGTCGTGCACTCTTAGGGACTAACCACACTAAGCTCTGTTCAGCTTTTGTCCATAGCAAACAACGATTTTGTATGGAGATGGACAAAAGCTGAACAAAGCTGAATAAGTGTGTTTAGTACCTTACTCTAAAGAGTATTAAATTCTGTAAATGTCTTTAAATGTGCCCTCAAAACACCATGGTAAAGGAAAAAAAAAACAACGTAGTTCGTTTCTCGAAAGTATGTATTGTTACAATATCATTACAAATAACACATAAATGTATTTAATAAAGTACCTACACATTTAAAAGAAACAAATAATTCCATAGATATTAGCGGCAGAATGATAATTTACGTTGTAATCATGATCATTTAAGAACTAGAAAAAAATATCTGTATATGAGCACATTAGGGTCACTTTCTTGTATTTTTTTTATATGTTGATAAATTAAGCAAGATTTCCATTTAGAGGAAATCGATTCTCTTAACAAAAGACTAGTAGTATTTATCTAATAGGTTTTGTCTTATTTTTCGTCTGGAATAAATGAAAAATTGTAATTATTTGACTCATAAATATGCCATTATTTATACAGTGAAATATACTTATGTGGATTTAATGTATTTTTTTAATCGTGACTAATAAAGAAAAGGGCGAATATGCTTTTGAAGCTATAATAGTTTAGGTGCTTACACTCCCATACCCAAATAACGGTCCTAAAAAACGCTGTGTCTGGAAAAATTCCAGCCCGAAATTCCATGACTTTAGGGCACAATATAGAAAAAAAAATACCGGCCTAGTGCGTGTCGGACCACGCTTAATGAAGGGTTCCTTAGTTGGTATGAATTTATCCCAAGAACAAACTTAACATTGTAGTTGAAAAACATGTTCTTCCATACGGACCGATCCGTGAATCGAAAAATAGTTTTCACAAACCCGCAATATTTTTAAATGGCCTATCCAACGATACCCCACACCATGGGAAAGACGAGAGAAAACCCACTTTACGTGTGATTAATATGTATACCCATGCCAAATTACAGCTTTCCAGTACTGAGGGTCTCTGTGCTAAGCCGCGGACAGACAGACGGACATGGCGAAACTAATACACGACACAATCAATCTGCCTAGCCTTTTCCCAACTATGTTGGGGTCGGCTTCCAGTCTAACCGGATGCAGCTGAATACCAGTATTTTACATGGAGCGACTGCCTATCTGACCTCCACAACCCAGTAACTGGGTAACACGATACCCCTTGGTAAGACTGGCTGTCAGACTTTCAAACTAATACACGACACATGGTTCCTTATTGACTACGGAACCCTATAAAAGAAGAAAGAAAGAAAATACGTTTATTTGCGGTAAATATGACGCAAAGAAAGAACACAAACATGAAAAGAACAAATGGGGGAACATATGCGTCACATCCGCGCAAAACGATAGATGTAACAATAATATCCAATCATTCCTTTATGTAGTTTCGGGCTGAAGTTTTAGTCTTAGGGCAGGTTGTTTCATGTACACTTGACGCACGCGTATCCATCATAAATGGCGCTAACTATCGTCAAACCGTTGTTTCACAAAAATATGCCCTTGACGTTCGTTAAAAAATAACGATTACAGTGACCCACTGGTTAACGTCATTTTATTCTTCGACATTTGAAATTTGACGATCGGTTTTTTATTCAGTGAAACAACGCTTTATATTTGACGTACGTTTAACATCATAATGTAATCGTTAATATTTGACGTACGTATGTTACGTTAACGAACTGTTTGAAACAACCGGCCCTTAGTGTTAATGTTATATCGGGCCGAAGTAATTAAACTCGGCATTGTGTTTTTTAGTGATATTTGGGATATACAAGTATAGAAGTTTAATATAAAACTACGTCAATATTTCTAAATTTTGACTTTAGCTGCTTTTCGTAATCTGTGTTTATGATTCTAGGGCACTGGTAAACAGCGAGAAATTTAAGATTTTTATAATATTCTGAGATCACATCTACTATCACAGGTGAGATATTTCCTATTCTTGATAAACTTAAGCTTTCCAGTTTAACTAAATTCGGACTTGATAAAGTTCTATGCAAATTAGTTTCAGTGAAGATCACGTTATTCCAAATTTGTAAATGTTGTATTTGTGTTAAATCTGCTAATTTGATTAGTCCTGCATCCGTGAGATCTTCACAACGTATTATAGCAAGATCTTTTAGTAAATGACATTGTGACAACATGAACAAACATTCGTCATTTACAGCGTCGCCCCCATAAATGTGTAGGGCGCTAAGAATTGGCATTTTTGATTTAATCAAGTTTTTTACATATTCTAAGTTAAGATTTTTAACCTTTTCTATGAAAATGTGACTTAAATAATTACATCGGAGTAAGCTGTCGCGTGTCACAGCCGGGAGACCAAAATCAGACAAAGCCAAATAATTCAAGTATTTGAAATTATCGTACGGCACCAAAACATCTACGTTATTCATCAACACGAGAGAATTTTTCAAGTTAATTTTCCGTAAATTCGGCCACCTCGCAATATCGTCTTCGAACTCTTTGGAGATGCGACACATTACAAGTTCAAGTGAGATGATATTATGGCACTGCTCTATTATTGATTTGATCGCAGAGTAACTGTAAACGTACTGTATTTTAAGACATCTAATACATTCACTATGAGTTTCTATGATCTCCAGGTTTTTCTCGCTTACTTCGCTTTGTCCTGGTTTCCCGGAGTAGACAAAAACGATTCCCCTCCAAAGCGTGGCGTCTCGAGACAGTTTCTTCCATCGACTGCATACATTTTCACACTCCAGTATTGTCTCCAAAGGCAGGTATTTAAAAATGCATATCATTAACTCATCTGGAAGAACATCAATTTGGTTTGCAGCTACTTCGTCTGTGGGAACCGTCATTTTCGGGGAGCTAGAAAGTGAGTACAAAATAATTTATAAATAGTAAAAGTATAACAAAAACAATAAATTATGCATTTTATTAAAAATATTTCGCTCAAAATATAAGGAACTTACCTGGATTTTCGTTTAGTCTTGGGAACAAAATATAAGAACAATAGATTTAATTTCTAGTGTTAGACTGCGTCAACGTTCAAAATGCATTTCAATTTCTAAATTTGGCTCCAATCGTAATTATTGTGCGTATTTTGTTAGTTAACATTCTCCCACCACACGTGTTAGAGTGGAGAGGGGATGCATACGCTATATTTACAGAATACAAGAAATAAATGTCATGCTTTGTATAACTAAAAATAAAATCTACAGATAATGATACAAAGTATACATTGGATCAATACAAAACTGTAACACCAATTATTATATTTTTGTCTTAATTAAACTGTTATTAAATTAATAATATCTTTTGACTGCTTTGAACGTTGATTAGTGACTTAAGTTCCTACTCGTATCAGATACATAATCAAATTATCAAACCTGCATTATGACAACTTAGACAGCTGCTTATAGATTTGTAGTGTAGCGTGAAGTTGTTCTTCACTTTAGTCGAGTCGAGTCGATAGTCAACTGAGTGCTCAAAGACAAAAAATATCGATTTCTACATATACTAATTCAAACATCCGCGCAATATATGTTTCTAAGTTGCTCCCGTTTTGCTCTAGTATGGGCTAGATCGGGAGCTAGTATTGATGATAAAAATTAGTCATATCTTAGAATTTTTTTTTTTTTTTTTTCTTTGCGATCGGTCCCTTAGAATCTTATCTTAGAATTAAGTATCCGTATTTCCGTTATTTTGTTAAATCATCATCATCATTCTCCTGCCCTTATCTCAATTTATTTGGGGTCTACGCAACATGTCTTTTTCTTCCATACTTCTCTATTAATAGTTAGTAGGTATATTTGTTTAATATCTACACAGATAAACCCACTTACTACTTAGTCATGTATTTACTTTCCTAAAACAGTTTACATTACAGATAAAACAAACCCTTTGTCGTGCAATAACATAATGACTAAATCCATAATCCATTAAAAACTAGGTCAATTTAAATAGCTCTCAAATAATCGCGACGTCAAACATTAATCGTGCCTAAAAGTTGTTCGCACATGAAATAAATCGAAGACATCAATTAAACGATTTGATATTCATTCGTTTAGAGTAATTTGTGAAATCTTAACAGTCTGTTAACTTTTTAAAGCGTCAACTCACCAACACAAACATTTTAGTCAATTCACACTATCAGCAAACGATTAGATTTTGCTTCGTGAGTGTGACCAACTTCGCAGCGAAGTTATATCGCTATTCTTATCGTGCGCCAAAGTGGGAGCGAGACGAAATATCCGCATCACGACTTGGGGCCTTTTTATTTTTTCCCATACGCTACTTTACTCAGTGAGTCGAATTCCGTCGGGGCGGGTCGTCACTACAGTCTATTATAGCACTACATAGAATTGTGTATTATACATTTATTAGTGTAGAGTAGGGCGGCCCGATTATTAACCCGACTAACGTACTTAATTAAAACAGCCACAATGCTGCACCTAAAGAATATCGCCAAGGCGGTGGTTCCACCATTGAAAAATAGCATCCAGAATGAGGGAGTCAATACCATGCTCAAACTTACGCCTGCTGGTGTGAGCGTATGCTGCCGTACATACGCAAGCCATGAAATCCCAGAGAGGCTTAAAGACATCCCTACTCATGCAAACCCAAGATTCTTCGACATGGTGGAATACTTCTTCCACAGAGCCTGCCAAGTGATCGAAGACAAACTGGTAGACGACATGAAGTCAAGAACATCCATTGAAGATAAGAAAAAGAAGGTAGCCGGCATCCTGAAGCTGATGCAGCCGTGCGACCACATCATTGAAATCCAATTTCCACTAAGGCGCGATTCTGGCGATTACGAAATGATCCGCGGCTACAGAGCCCAACATTCCTCACACAGGACTCCAACCAAAGGAGGTAGGTGCCATATTTATTCGATTATTATTTAGCTTTGCTTACATCATCCACGTTATACTTATTGTTAATAGGAAATTTTATTTATAGCTCCGGAGACACGTGATGTTACTGAACGTAATGTTATATTAGCTAAAATATGTGGACGTAGAATTTGTGCTTTCTATGCTTAAAAATAAACTTTAACAACTCGCAAAATAAAGAAAAATGTATTTAGTGGTAGCCATTTTAGTATGTTGCTTTTAGTCTACGAGTTGCCAAAAAAAATTGTTTTAGGAAAGTAAACTATAACCTGATTTGCTGGTCACATGGTGATTTAACCTAGTTCAATTATGCCATTCACCTTGATTGTGCGATTTGATTTAGCCCATCGAGCCGCATTTAACCTAAAAATAAGTTCGTTCTTTCCTATTATTACTTCTGAGCTAGCGATGAATGAACACCCTATAAACAAGGGAAATGTGATTTCTAATAAACAGATGATTGTGATTACATTCACGTTCAATAATCGTACCACTATTTATAAGAATAGAGCAGCTGTAAAGCTACAGGTGACGGATACTGTACCAAAATGTACCTTTGTTATCCATTTGAATAGTCATTTTGATGTCGATACGATACGGGGCGGAACTCGATTTGTCTGTTGTTTATCTTCATTCTATAGTTGCACTAGCAATAATAAATTCCACTGGGCTTACGCCTGAAGAAGCGATCATAGAATATGCATATTATGCAAAATATTTGCGTTACATAATTCATCGTAGCCGATATTATCACGAATAGCAACAAACGTTTTGTAACATTGGTATGCTTAAAAAAAAAAACATAAATGAATAGGAAAACCATAAATACAATTCTAATTATCTATTGGCACGAAAAAATATTTTTTGTTAAAAGGCAAGTAAAAATTACGTAAATATTATCTGCATAGGTAGCTTATTTCATCCTTTGTAAAGTAGATAATAGTTAAACTTGACCTTTCAATTAACTGAGCGATTCACTGTTCAAAATGTCTTATCCCGATTGCTTGCTAGCGCAGGATCTGCCTAAAAAATAGGTAATAACAATACCAGACATACTAGCAAACTATCTTCTCGTTTTATCCAATCGGACAAAACAGCACCATTAGCTAAGAGAGACATTAGTAGAACAATGAAACGCACGGCATTGAGCAGCATTTTACCTATTACATAATAACTGCATTACATACTGCATTTCCCAGTGAAATATAAAATTGCGCCCTCTACCTTTCAATTTGTCCCGAACAAAAACACAGCTGTTCGGTCGAGGTACTGTAATCGTTCGTAACCTGTTTTCAAGGGTCTCCTTTTGTTTGCAACAGGAACTAAACAGTTAGTCGGCTACCAGATGTTAAATACGTTACAAAAACGGACGCTGTATCAACATCGCTCGGTCATGATAAACGCCCCTTTTTTTCTCCCGCTACCTGAATCTTATTTTATAAGAATTATCAAGTAGAGTTGTGTCCGGTTAATACCAATGGCTCGACCCCTATTGCATGGGACTTAAACCTGGCGTTCTTAATATGGGTGTATCCAATGGCTCTGTCTGACACTTCGGGGTATACAGGTGTGATGTATTTTATCAAGTAGGTTTAAGAGGGCAATGAGTAGCCGGAAATATAACAAGACAATATTTATTTGTTACTCATGGGAGAAAAATATAAACAGTGCAATCTCACATCTCATCAATGTATTAATAATACACTTTACTAAATATCTCCTATAAGCGTTGTCTTACATTACCTCTTCAGTAGACCTCCTACGTTGACCCCCCTCCCTACATTATTCTAGAGGTTTCGCCTACCTCGGTCAGTTTTTCTGCACTGCCGTCATCTGTCGGCAGAAAAAATCGGCCTTCGTCAGGTCATTGTACTCCATTCTAGAACATTCCTTCCTCACCTGACAATAGTCCTGCCGCGGCTTGTGCGAGCTGCCCAACTCTTTTTATGTTGTTGTCTTGTACTATGGAGCCATCTTGTACTATGACGCACGACCCAAACCAACCTTGGTGCCTTCCATTGATCTCAATATTGTTGACCCAATGATCTGTTCATATAATTGTTTTTCCGTGCATCGCTCTTTCCATGTTTTTCTGAGCACTAGGCATTTATATTATTACGATTCATGTTTTTAAGTAGATCAATGTAACTGACAAAACAAAAATAAAAACGAATAATTAACGCAACTCGTTATTAACGGTTAACAAGAGGATATTTTCATTGTTCCACCGTTCGTAAATGGAACATAATACTTCCATGTGTGCCCATGTATTACAATTATACGAACTCCGTAAATTATTAAACCATTGTTTCCGGTTACCTGCCCTGTTGCTGTGTCTAAATAGATACTGCAATTAATTCACTAATGGCTCATGAGCACTCATGACTAAATGCCTTCTTCCGAACTACGATCGATTCCTCATCCATAAATAGAATATAGAGTGGCCTGCGGTCGACCCAGCCATACAAAACATAGAAATTGCTAGGCTATCAATTAGTTCCGTTTATTAGCTTCCCTCCCTCTAAAATTCGCTCTGGCCAACATCTATGTTTTTGAGACTTTTGTCGCAAGCCATGGCGCCATTTTCCACCTGGGCCTTCTTCAACCAAGCGTGCCTCTTTTGGTATCATTTTCGCCTGAATGGCTAATCTGCTTCCTTGACAAAATAATAAGAATTGAAGGAAAAGTCAAGTAGGTAGAAAATAAAAAATCTCTTTCCGAGAAGGTCAAGTACAATGTGCTTAGACACGAACACTCCACAGAAATATGAAAATCAAGATCACGAATCTATAAAACTGTTAAAGATTGAATTGTTCCGCAATCAAATCATCAACCATGTTCATTAGAAAATTGGTACCTAAATATATGAAAGTATGAATTTTCTTAATGCCTTTAACTTGTTTACTGGGTGTAATCATGTTTTATTTAGGCCTTTGAGAATTAGAAACTCCGTATCTGAAAAAATCTACGTTGATAAAAGACAAATCTACGTACTTATTTACGTAATTATTTTTATGATTACGAACACAAATATAGGTAATTTTATCACCAGTAAAAATGTAATGCCATTTGTCGAAACCATTGAAGAATGAAACGTTATGAACCAAACACTAGCAAACAAGTGAAGATAGTCGTGATAAGGCGACCACACAGGGGGCCTGAAGATTTGGATCCGTTGTAGGTGTGTTTCATTTCTTAAAACACACCTCCAACTGTCGGCTGGCAACAGCATTATCGTGTTGTTAAAATCACCGAAGTCATTTATGAAGGTGATACATCACGTCTTACGTGACTTGTCACAGGCTTTAGTGTAGGTAGTGAGATTAAACACTTGACGATACCAAGATAAAAAAATTCTGAGGTTCCTTAGCAGGTTGGCAACGGGAGGTGTGGTTGTGACGCAGTTTTCGCGTCATTTTGTATTGCGCAACAGCTAAAATTAAACCAGACTTGTTTTCATTTCATAGTCAACATCTAGCCATATGCAGGGGCGTTTATTATTAACCTATTGGAGATAATTAGAAAAGCACACACGACTTGACAACAGCTTTATTAAGGAGTCACGTATTGCTGAGTATTTACTCATCCTAAGTGGTAACTGCCCATGGCATGGCCCCTTATTCGTATCTAGGTATGCAACTCTTGTTTACTAGAATAACTAAACCATTCGCTTCTAGAAAGACCGAGACGAATGACACTCTTTAATACGATGAAGACTGTCCCGGCTTAGTCATCATAGACGAAACATTTTCGCATGGGAATGCTCCGGAGCAATTGATTTATAGTCCTACGACGAACGTAAACAATTGAATATTAATGCTCACAGGCTTCGACAAACAATCAATTTTCAATCGGAACAGCTCAATGAAACTGAAGTCATTATACTTTCAGTAGATGCTATATTCCGTGCCAGCGAATTACAATTATTTAGCTCGCGACTATTGAACTGTAAACATGGCACCGAGAACTAGGAAAGAATGTTATCAGGCGAAATTAATAATAATTAAACATTCCGAAAATATTTTTCTTGATGCACCCACGCAGATTTTCTACTTACATCAATGCAAATAAATAAAATTGAAGTGTATGTTTGCAATGTCAAAATAACAACATTTCACTAAATGCAAATGAAAGTCAATACGGTACCTACTTAAAACGAAAAAAAAAAATTTGTTTGGCTGTCGGTCTCTTTGTTCCGTCTAATCTCCTAAACGGCTGGACTGATTTTTCCGGGACTCACTGGCAGATAGCTGATATTATAATGGAGTAACTTAGGCTACTTTAATTTTAGCCTGTGTAGTGTGATTAACTACGCGATAATATTTATTTGTAAACAATAAGTAATATAGGTACCTACCTAGCTAGATAACAAATACATACTAATATTATAAATGTGAAAGTAACTCTGTCTGTAGGTATGTCTGTATGTTACTTTTCACGCCTAAACCGCTGAACGTCATGAAATTTGGCAGAGATATAGGCTGGGATATGGAGAAGGACATAGGCTACTTTTTTACGCGATAACCGACATCCACGCGGGCGGAGCCGCGGGCAAAAGCTAATACTCTATATTCTAAGTACGTAGGTAGATAATTACTACGAATTAGCTAAACTCATAAATTGTAGATAATCTAAAATAACGTACCAGACAAGTATCGAGACTTAGATAATATTAGCAATAAGTTTATGAGATACTAGCTGCAGTGCCCGCGGCTGGCGCGCGTGGCTAAAATAAAAGTAGCCTAATTACTCATTATAACATCAGCTATCTGCTAGTGAAAATCCAGTCAAAATCGGTCCAGCCGTTTCAGAGATTAGCCGGAACAAACAGACAGAAAGACGAAAAAAAATAAGTACCGTATATACTTTCATATACATTAATTAAAAAGTTTTTATTTTGACATAGCAAACAGACACTTCAATTTTATTTATTTGTGTAGTTAAAGACATGACATTAATAAGGTATGATTTTTTTTTTATACCTAATTAATTTCATACAAAACGTTCATCTTCACTTCAACGCAACGAAACTGCCGTAAAATAACTGAAATGTGTCTCGAACAAGGCCCAATTTTATTTCAGTCACTTATCGTTCGGAGCTATTTATAACGAAAAAATATGCCGTAACAAAGGACCAAAACAATTTTCTTAGATATAAGGACAGTCATAACCTAGTTTTCACTCATAAAACCCATGTCATGTATGTGGCACGGTAGGTAATTGAGATATTACCTAATGTTTTTTTTTTTTTCTCTCCCGAAATGTCGTCGTTACTTTTTTGTTCGTGGTTTCGTTATCTGCAGCAATGTACATTTATGTACGACTAGCTTTTGCCCGCGGCTCCGTCCGCGTGGATGTCGGTTATCGCGTAAAAAAGTAGCCTATGTCCTCCATATCCCAGGCTATATCTCTGCCAAATTTCATGACGATCGGTTCAGTGGTTTAGACGTGAAAACGTAACATACAAACAGACAGAGTTACTTTCACATTTATAATATTAGTATGGATAGTATGGAAGTATGGATTGGTTCTAGAAACTGACTTTTGTGCTTCCAAACTTTTAAAATTGTGTTAACCCTAACACAATTTTAAAAGTTTGGAAGCACAAAAGTACCACCTACAAATTTTTTTATTTAAAAAATCATAATTATAATGAAAAATAAAACAATATGGTGCTAGTAAAGGACATCCCCAATCCCTCAAAAAAAACGTGTCGGTCCTTCAACCAAACAACCTGTATAAATATTTCCTAAAATAAATAAAATAAAAAAAATATAACTACACTTGATTGACCTACATAATTTGTAATTAAATAATCAGTTTACATAATCTATAAGTACCTACATAAAAACATCCGAAGCTGTTTTTCACGGCATATTTTTTTTGTTTTAAATAGCTCCGAACGATAAGTGAGTCAAATAAAATTGTGTCATGTTTATTTGAAGCTTTCAGGAGGTTGCGCGCGCCATTAAATTGAAGTCTTTACGACTTTTTTCAAACCTATGTATATTTACCAAACCTCGCTTCAAGTCGTTCTTAAGGCGACGATAACCGACTTTTAATGATTTTATACTGAAAATCACGTCTAAACGAGTAGTGTTAATGATTTGGAAAAAATATATGTTATATTAGAGCATTTTCTTAATAACTTAATATGTGAATATTTTAGATTATGCTTATATTACATTGGGAAATTAATTTGCAAAGTTATGTCTAACGCGGATAAGAAACTGAGGATCACGCAAAATCTAACAAGCGTATTTTTCTGAAACCTTCACCTTTTTAAAGATAATTGAATGTTTGATCTTTTAGTATACGTGTTTTATTAAAATACCTTTTGTTTTATGTATAATAAACTAATAATGCGTCTTATTTGGGACAGCGCTCCTGGATGTGCAAGTCCTGTTACTGGCTGGACGTACGGCGCGTTGCGTGAGCTCAGTACAGAACACGCAAGCTAACCACTCAAGGTTACTGGCATATATCTGGGCCTTAAATTGAGTTAGGAGCTACTTAGTAGGTTCTTCAGTCTTTGTTCTTCTCGTTTCGGCACTCATGTCTTTTGAAAAGTTATTAAGCACTTAGCTAGACACAAAGAAGGTGCTCCTAAAGGGGTAAATTAAACATGGGTAACATTTCTGCAAAAATTTACAGAAATGTTAATTACCTACATTAAAGAATCACCACAAACTTATCAACGTATGTGTAAATTAAATCCATAGAATATTGTATTTACGGGTTTTGATGTTTGTGCCACCAACTACCTTCCTTTGTGTATTTGTCTTCAACGAATACAAAATTATGAGGCTAAAGGATAAAAATTTAACCTACTTAGTCATTTACAAAGCTGTTTTTCCTTCCGCTCCTCTAAAACAAACCTATGAATTTGTGCCAAACTATGGAGTTTAAATTTTGCATTTTACGACCGATTCTTGGCTACTTAGGTATGTGTTGGAGAATCGGAAACATCGTTTCTTTAGGCTCTGCATCCTGAAAGTAGTCATTGTCGCAAATAGCTGAAATGTTTCGCTCTTTTAACTAAACTCATTCATCTAATTCTATAGTATATTATAATAATATGAAATTATGAATTATAAAAAAATAAGATTAAATATGAATTGCAATAACTAATATGGTGACATTGAATATTTTGTGTAAGGTGTAAAAAAGCACTTGGAAACCTTTCAATCTTTCCTTTTTATGGTTCCGTACCAAAATGATAAAAAGGAACCCTTATGGTGTGACTCAGTCTGTATGTCTGTCTGTTTTACTTTCCTAAAGCTGTTACAACACCTAATCCAGTATTATAATTGCAATTCATACTCAATATCTTAGTACAACACTGAGCGATATTACATAATTTCATGAAGTAATATTGATTAATTAATCAAAACAACGAAATATTTGACGAGCTATTTACGACGTTACCAAATTTCAGAATTCACCCTCTTTAAGTTCCAACATATAGATGCACTTATCAGCAGATTTTTTTTGTGAAACGTGCGAGAAAAGCCGTGGATGTCTTAAATGGCTAACATAATTTAATTTATACAATATATAGGTTCCTACTTATTACCCTAATCATTTTATTTAATGATGAAATCCAGTGAACATTATTTCATGAGGAATTAAGACTGAGTACCTAGGTAGGTATTCTTATAATCAGTTGAGGTGACACCAGGCACTAAAAGAATCAAAAATATTACATCATTCATATAAGTGTCGAGATTGCTCTTATCATACCACTTGCATTGATAACCCCTTTTAGTGTAAAATAATACATTAATCAAAATTGATTTGTTTTCCAAGATTATACGCATATCTTACCTGGATACATAATTGAGATGGCATGATGCATTAATATTGATGGGACATCTACAGTACCTACCTACTTTCCTACTGATTTAAATCTTTGACAAGCTGACCCGACTGTCCTGTCAAAATTTCAAAAGCGTCATCGTCATTATTCTCCTGCCCTGTCGGCGCAACATGTCTTCTCCCATACTGCAAAGTCAAAGTCAAATCTTTTATTTAAAATAGGCAGTTTTGATGACATTTTGGCACAAGGATTAAGTTGCCCATTGATTTTTTGTCTTTGTAACATTTAGTATCCGGCGTCAAAAATTACAAAAAGAATTAATAGGTTGTAGTTGCCCCTCCCTGAATCTTAAGGAAGGGGCAAGTAGTTACGTATGGAGAAGAATGGGCAAGAAACTCCATACTTACTCTTTTAAAATGTTAACAATATTTGTATACAGTAATTATTAATTATATGTGAAAACAATGCACTTACCTAGAATAAAATTACTATACCACAATAGGTAAAAATAATGAAAAGTGAAGCCATGACAGACAAATTAATTATGCGTTAGATGCATGGTGCTCACATATTTACAAACATTGTAAAAGTAGATGATTTCCCTAAAATTTTTAACATTTAATAACATAAGTCAGTGTGTGAGTTAAAGTATATTAATCACAGAAAATTAAATTTATATCCCTGTTAGTCGTCTTCTCGTTAGTCACAAATTTCAATAGTTCAAACAAAAATCCCAGAGAAGAAAGGACGTAAAATGTTTCCCGAATTTGAAAATTTCCCCGGAGACTTTTCCCAATTTTAATTTTTTATTACGAACCTTTTAAAACAAAAAAATATTTTCTCAAGTGATGCGCTTACCAACGAACATCACTTCATTTCTATTTATAAAGGTGTATCTATTCATACACGAAATATTTTAAGAGGAACATCTATTAGGTGGTAAAAAAGCTATAGCAGCGACAAAATTATCTAAGTGTTTTATATTTTTTACATAATTATTATAATTTTAAAATTGCTTGAGACATTTTGCAAAGGAGTTGCATTTTCCAAAATTTTACTTATTCTATGAATGACCCGCCCGGATGCGGCGACGGTGGCGGCACGATCGCGGTGAATTTTGATAATTAATCATCATATCGATTAGTTTTAAAATATTTAATTTTTTAAATAATATACTCCGATTTAAAAAAAAATCGTTTCCATGGCTTCTTTACCACCTGTAGGTGTATCTCTTAAAATATTTCGTGTTTGAATAGATACACCCTATACAGATTATCCAATTACCTAATATTCGCTGAATTAGGTAATTATTTACTAAATATGCTTAGGTAGGTAGGTAGATACTAAAAAAGACATACTAAAAATAACCCAGTTGTGGCTTACTAAGATAACTACTCGTGTGAAGTAGTGCCAACTGAGCAGTATTTTTATATCGATTGATCAGTCAAAAACAATCGTAGATAAATATGTTACATCGTAGATAACTCTCCGACAGGCAACATTATCTGAATACATTCTAACTAGTGATGCAACGAATACGAATATTCGTATTCGGCGAATACTAATACGAATATTTAAAAATTAATATGTTTGTACGCAAATCTAATTACTGGCAGACTTTGAAAACGTGCGTCGTCGGCACGTAAAAATACGACAAGTGCAAGGGCCTTAACCGCAACGACGACGCCGACTGCTGATCAACTGGCCTTTTGGCGAGAAGATGTCCATTTTCGAAGTCTGAAAAACTCGCCCAAAAATATTTTTCACTGAAGCCATGTGTAGTCGCCTCGGAAAGACCTTTTTTCAACGGCTGGGAACATCTAGACTGAAAAAAGAAATTGCCTAAAACCAGAAAATCTACAAATTTTATTTTTTTTTATTAAAAAATTGCCAATTGTAAATTTTAATTATTAGAAGAATAGAAATTCATAAAATAAATAAGTCTTTTATTACCATGGCGAGATATTCGTATTCGTATTCGCCGAATAGTAGGTTTGATATTCGTATTCGTAAAAGTAGTATTCGTTGCTATCACTAATTCTAACCACTGCGAATTAGAGAAAAGAAAGAGTGAGTTACTGTGTTTATTATGGAGTAGGTATTCACTATTGATCGCAATACCATGTTTACGAAGAAAGCTGGCTGGTAACTGCCACTTCCTCGAATTCATTAATTGGGGCTGTCTTTTTAATGAAACCATTTACAACAATTAACTTGTTGTGATGTTGTTAACAAACACGTTTTTGGTAATAAATGTTACTAAGCTCTGCACAATATTGTGTATGAAAAACTGCAGTTGATAAAGTGGAAATTTGAGTTTCGTTTATTCCTCGTTCGCAACTTAGTCTCCAAAAATGTAAGCAAATATGTGTATTTGGAATAATACCTTTAATAACTACACATAAGATTCAGTTTGCAGTTTACATTAACAAATTTTTGGCATTTTTCAAATCCTGCTGGTACTACTCATTGTACCTACTTTTTTAAGTGGAAAAAACATCAATTGGAAACAAGGATATAAAATAAACTGTAGTTTCGTTTCTCTGCGCTCAAATTTTCTTAGGTAGGTACTTATTAATACATGAAAATAGCTTATTTGTAATACTATCAACTAAGTACCTACCTAAGTTATTATTAACTACTTTAACAATATCTAATTTATTTCTTCTTTCTCTTCCACAGGTATCAGATTCTCAACCGATGTGTGCAGGGACGAGGTCAAGGCTCTTTCCGCCCTGATGACCTTCAAGTGCGCGTGCGTCGATGTACCATTCGGTGGCGCCAAGGCCGGAATTAAGATCAACCCCAAGGAGTACTCCGAGCATGAGCTGGAGAAGATCACCCGTCGTTTCACCCTCGAGCTCGCCAAGAAGGGCTTCATTGGTGAGTTCACTCTTAAATACCAAGTTTTATTGAAAGAATGAAAGACATTTATTTGGCAACCGTTCAAGAAACAAAAAAAGAATAAGATGTGATGTGCTTTTTAAAAACAATGTGTGTTTCACGGCGGCGTCAAACGATCCATCATTATAGCGTTATCTCTGCTGGAACATAGGCCTTCTCTCTGTGAGAAATAGTGGGCCATAATCCGCCACGCGGGCCCAGTGCGGGAAAGCGGATGTCACGTCTTGTAATTTTTGGTTCTAGGACATGCCGGTTTCCTCACAATGTTTTCCTTCGTCGTTTTGAGAACAGCGGTGATAAAATTAAATACACAAAGTAAAGTGCCTAGCTGGGTTGTGGATGTCACTGGGCCACCACTGCTCTGCTCATGCCAAAAGATCCATTTCAGCAGTAATCCCAGACAGGTGCAATCAAAGCAAAAAAAAATGCTGGTCTTCTAATGAACTTTTTCATCATTCAGTCAAAACACGTTCTCTACTCTACTGGGGCCTTACTCCCGAAAACGATTCGAGTTTGATTTTGTTTCCGATTCGATCTTGTTTCTGATCCGAACTCGATTTATAACCTTACTCCCGAACCAATTCGAATCGTAAACCAAAATCGACATAGGTCCGAGTATTATCGGCGTTGTTATGCGTATCCGGCGGATTACGTCAGCGTCAAGTGCTCGGTAACTTTTAGGTAGTTGAATGTTTTCACTTTCCCATGTAAAAAACGATACCCTAGTGCTTTTTTTCTTTCTTTCTTTCTTTCTAAAATCTCACTCGATCTGAATAAAGTAGCTTCTTTGATATCGTGTAATTTTGATCCAACAACTCGATATCTCTCTGTCAGATGGCGTGTGGAGTACGAACTTTTCGATCCTAACGAATCTTTCGACCGAAGTTAGTTTCGCTTCGAACCACCGCACGATCATGCGCTAGTATCGGATTCAAGAGTATGGATCGGCATTTATTTCGACTCCAATTCGATTGATTCAGAACTCGATGCTGTCGGGACTAAGGCCCCTGGACATATGCTTACCCTATGAAGCGACATAACGTCAAGTTCTGTGCTGCCAGCAATATCCCGCGAGCGCAACCTTCTTTTGTTTTTTTTTGTCTAGAAACTCAAAATTGCGAAAATATATGACTCCCCTGAATTAGAGAATAAATAATGCACTCAGTTAAAAGGTTCTTTGAAAAAAAACAAATTGGAGTAGAGTTTTAAAATGATTTCATTAGCAGCGATACGTTGTAAACAAGTTTACACAACCGCTGAAAACTTAATTGAAATGATAACGTTTGACTGACAATGTCACGATAATGGCGATACATATACAGAGTATACAAACTGTATGTATCACCTTTGTGTTTCTGTATGATTATATCTGCCAGTGCCAGTATATAAATTGAGAAAGTACTTTAAAATCGAAAATTATTCTCTAGATATGCCAGAGAATAATTTTCGAGTACTTTGGACTCAAACAGCAATCGTCATGGTGCTCAAATGATCTGACCAAGATTATGTCCAGATTTTTGTATGCACATTGATTAAAGTTTTGTATCCTACTGTAACTATTGTGATTTTGTGAATGTGAAAACTATGTGGGTCATACTTAGTTTATTTTATTGTTTTGTGTTTTGTCTCAGTTAATTTTTATCGTGGTCTGGCAGTTTGAGTTATTCATGTGGCCTACCCAAATGTCCTTTCTTTTGTATTGTTCGCCGAATCGTTGAGCTCCTAAAGTTCTGAGTTGAGCTGCACGATTACTGACAAATGCGTGCACTGACTGGACAGGTCCACTCAATCTGTGCGGTTCTTTCATCAAACGACCATTTCAGACACCAATCTACATAATCTTCACATGATCCGACCAAGATTATGTCTGGACTTTATAAGAGACTGACCTCTGAGTTTGTTTCGGCCTTTCTTCTCAGAGTAGTCAGATAGGAAACGCCGACCTCATCTAGTTTAAAAAACATGAATGACGTGTAAAAGTGTTTGTACAAACGTGCTTACAGAAAAAAAATCATTTATTATTTAAACAATTTCAATAACAGCTAACTGGGATCAAAATAAAACTTGGTTTTCCCATCAAATATTTGTAGTTAGTTAAATAACTATTTACTCACAAGTAACGATGTTTTATGTAAATTGCAACGTCTCGTTTTGACCTTGTTTTTCTCAGTTCATCGACTGACCACTTACCTAGGTCGATAACCGACGAAGGAAATTACTGTCGCGTGATAGGCGTCCAGCGACAATTTGTACGGAGTAAAATGTTACGATTTCATAGATATGAGTCATTATCTTTATATTATAGGAACATATGTTTTAAAAGCCGCTGGCTACCGCTGAAGACTAACAATAGTCTAGTGGTCGTAATAGCGAGCGCGAAGTCCTAGGTTCGATCCCCAGGTCGGGAAAAGTGTTATTGAGTTTTTCCATTACGAATTGCCCAGTAGCAACCTGGAGTCTGGGGTACCCGGATAATGGCAATATGGGGAGCATAATTATCATACCACTTTGAAAGCCAAGCAATTTTGTAACGAGCGTTCCCCTGTACGCCGGTCATTTACGGCATTGTTGTAAATTCTATTAATTAAAAAAAAGTAATGCATTTGCTGCTTTTTTTTTTTTAATGAACCTAAAACTCTTACATAAACACAAGCGAATGCGCGCTGTCGCGGCGGCCGGCTCGACGCATTCCTTGCAATCCCTCTCCTTGCACCCCACACCTTACGTAAATGAATCGAATATGACTAGTGTGTATTAGCTAAAGAACGTAGTTATATAATGCAACAAACACCGATCACGACAGAAAGTCGTGTTTTCGGAATAAATTCAAGGAATTCCGATGACGAGAACCTGGGGCCTAATCGGCGCACGGAGGAAAACTGAGCGTCACGTCCTAGGGTCGTGATCGGCTGTCAAAGTGTTTAATTACATGAAACTTAAACAAATCTGGCGAAATGTGGGTGTACTTTACAGTTCTGCCTACTTCTTCGAAAAATACAGGTGTTATGTTATGTTTTAATTCCACTTAATAACACGTAGTGGTCTCGTCGTGAGGCGACCCCTAGGAAAACTCGATAAGCGAGAGAAATTGAGCCAAGCCTCCAAAAACTTATCTCCACAACGACCTTCTAATAAAAGATAGGAACATCGTTTTTAACCGACTTCAGAAAAGGAAGAGTTTCTCAATTCGTCGGAATCTTTTTCACCAACATTTTAGTGCTCACCTGCAGATTTCATTTAACATGATTAAATGTAATTAACCTACTTACAGAAATAAAATCTTTTCTGATTTATGAAAATGAGTAATGATTTATTTCTGTAAGTAGGTTTGTACAAACACTTTTACACGTCAATCATAGGTATTTTAAAACTAGATGAGATCGTCTTCTATCTGCCTACTTTGAGAAGAAACGCCGTAACAAACTCAGGTCACAGTCTCTTTTAAAGTCCATAAATTCAGTATCGGTTATCAACTTATCACAGATAGATTTAATTAAAAGACCGATAAGTGTAATATGCATTCCATCCAGCAGAATTACATACCAACCGATAAAAGGCTGTTGATACGCAGCGAATGATAAAAATCCAATCTAATTACCTACAGATAATGAATTCGAAAATATAAATCATGATTATGTAATACGTAGTAGGACGCTACGTGAATAGTTAATTAAAGTTTTCTTTGCATGACTGGTTATCAATGTGGTATTTTGATTACCTACTCCAGAGGCCTTACTCCCGACAGCATCGAGCTCTGAATCAATCGAATTGGATTTGAATTAAATGCCGATCCATACTCTTGAATCCGACACTAGCACACTATCGTGCGGTGGTTCGAAACGAAACATCGAAAGATTCGTTAGGATCGAAAAGTTCGTACTCCGCACGCCATTTGACAGATAGATATTGAGTTTTTGGATCAAAAGTAAACGTCAAATTACACGATATCAAAAAAGCTACTTTATTCAGATCGAATGAGATAACTACCTAAAAGACATCATAGAGCACTTGACGATGACGTAATCCGCTGGATACGCTTAAAACGACGCTGATATTACAGATCACATACCTGCCTAAAGGCTGTTATTGTAAAATAGTAGTTACACTTAGGTAAAAATCTAGTATCGTTTGGCAGTAGGAGGGGGGTGCTGGGGTTTAGGGGGGTGCCCCCTCTCCCAAGCCCTACCAGCTATAACCCTTTTTACCCCCAATTCCTGCCAAACGATACTAGACCCAACCCGATAGGTACTTATGTGAAGTTTTGACATTTCTAACCATGTGTTTTCTCACCCAGGGCCCGGTGTGGACGTACCCGCCCCTGACATGGGTACCGGTGAGCGCGAGATGTCGTGGATCGCCGACACTTACGCCAAGACTATCGGCTACCAGGACATCAACGCACACGCTTGCGTCACTGGAAAGCCAATCAACCAGGTAAGAATTTCGAATCAAAATCTTACATGAAATCTTGAATTCATAGCGATGGCCCCACCGAATAAACGTATAAGAGAAAAATGACAACTTTTCAGCAAAAAATAAAAACGTTTAAACTTCAATAACGCTCATTTCATTGTAAATACGTATAAATAATGTATAATCGAATTATTGGTAAAAAAAATAAGCTATAGTCTTGTATATTTACTTTCTTGGCGACTCAAAAAGTATGTAATTATAACATAAACTATGATTCCTATAATTTTAAAATTAATTATTTCCCTAGAATAAAGAAATTCTCTATTATAATAGGCGTGTTTTGAGTCTAAAATTCATTAAAAAAAATAAGTGGGTGCAGGATAGGCAAAAGAAACAAAAATTAAAAAAAAATATATCGTGTAAGAAGCATTGCACGTTTATTCGGTGGGGCCATCGATAGTCTCAGGTAATTTACATTCCATCGCCACTTCTAACTATCTGCCAATTGCGAAAGCACCATATAATACGATTCCTACCGGCTTCCAGATAGCTTTTCAGATAGGAAATGTCGACTTCCCCAAGCTTGTTTTTATATTTTTTATATGACGTGTAAAAGTGATTCCGATATCCTATTTACAGAATAAACGATTTCATTTCATTTCCCTTTGGAGATGCGCATCAGAAACTCTACCGCTATTGAAAAATGGCACAGTCAATAGTGTCTACTATTGCTAAAAAATATAGTTAATTTACCATAACATTCAAACAACAAAAACGCCTATTTTTACCTTTGAATTACAACAACAAAAATATTTTTTCTATAATAACCCGGCGCCAACTCGTCATAACCGTGCTTCGATCAATAATATGATCGAAGTAATCGTGGCTAAAAATTCATACAAAAGCGATGCCGTCATAACGACACTTTATTTCACGTGGCACCGCTGGATATCCAGGACGAGAGCAAGCCGCTGTACAACGGGTTACGATAGAGACAGATATAGAAAAAACTTTTTTACAAAGAAACAATTGACTTCACTTTTAGTGTTTTTTTTTTTTTATGTAAAGAAGTTTTTTTTTTTTTTTTCAAATTTTTGGTTGTGGTACTTACTCCATAACAATTTGTATACCACTACTTACTATACAAACAACAGTGACAATTTTTTTTATAAAATCATCAATATTCTCCGAGTGGCTAAATATTTTTTTATTATTAAGGGTCCGTGCACGAAAAAAACTCGTTTTTATCAATTTCTTATCTAATTGTCAGAAAACTTGAAATAATCGAAACATTAAGTCTGTGTAACTATAAAAGTACAGTTTTCATGGTGCTAAACCATTCGTGTCAGTCACAGCAGCTTTTAATAGTTTCATCATTTTTGTGCTCTCCAAAGTATAGTTTGTTTCGCCATTGATTTACTTAATGAAAATATTGTATAATCATTAAATAAAATTTTGATTATATTTTAAGGATAGCTGAAGACTAATTTGTGATTTTTAAATTTCTTGATATGATTTGCTAAATAATAGGAAAAATATATGTTACTGACGAGGTTAAAAACAAAAAAAGGTTTTTTCAATATAATTTTTCTGCTATATTTTGTATGGAAGTTGAAAAAAGTGGTTCCGCCACATGCAAGTAGACCATATAATGATGTTGATGATAATTTTTAATGTTCAAAATCAAAAGTAGTTTCTTGTAGAATGATGATCAAATGTCAGTCTCGCGTCATTTTTCGGAAAACTTGTTGCAAATATTAGTGATTTACCGTGAGTACTTAATTTATTTGAAAAATCCCTTTCAGCCACATGCAAAACAAAGAACACGACTTTTCAAATCTCAAATAATTTTGTTTAAATTATGTTTCCCTTTCTCACAAACAATGAACAAAATTGATCAAAATCAGTCGATTTCGTGCACGGCCTCTTAAAGCCAACTCAAAAAAAAAATACACTACAAAAGTTAATAAAATTTGACGGGAACACCGCGCTAGCTTCATCTACCATATAAAAGAAATATAAAAATCGGTTCATAAACAAATAAATTATGCCCGAAAATATATAATATAGATATAGACGAATTGAGAACCTCCTCCTTTTTTTTGAGGTTGGTTAAAAATCATTTATAGCCAGGTGCATCTCAAGACAATTCCAATAAGCCCAAACACGGCTAGGATACATTGTTTTATTACGGAGTTCCAATGCGTACCTTACGGCTTCATGATCAGATCAGTTTGATGGGACCATTTTGATCAGAACCATTTATTTAAATTTGCTTCGTCATAGTCGTTTAACTATCGAGATATCTTATCGCCACCTGTCAAATACTTATCATTCAGGAGTTCCGGTGGCTATCTGTGGACTTCTTCGTCAGTTCCACTTCACCAAATGATACTTTCTGAATGCAAATGCTTGACTTGTTGATGAATAGGCCTACAAAATTTGAGGAGTTCCCTCAATTCCTCATGGATCCCATCATCAGAACTGGATTTTGATAAAAATGGGACAAATCTGGAAGCATATCCTTTCAAATAAAAAAAGATTTTTCCAAATCGGTTTATAAACGACGGAGTTATGAGGTAACAAACAATACAACCGAATTGAGAACTTCCTTCTTTTTGTGAAGTCGGTTAAAAATGCGTCAGTTACAACGAGATAGAGGAATATTGGACCCCTCACCGCTACTATCTACTTTAGTGATATGTATTTTAAACAGTGTTATAGCCATTTCATACATACAGTCGTGATTTGATTATTCGGACTATATAATCTAAGTTAGTAGTCAATTTGCTTAAAAATTAATTTATCTGGATCTACCTACGAGTTTTACATAATTACCATGTGTTTGGTTGAATGCAAGGTGCTCTAGATATACACTTCATTATTCATTTTATTGTAATGCACCTCAAAGTACGTAATTCAGGGATTACATCCACTTTTGTGCAGTTTTTACTTAATAATATATAAAGCATTGAATAAATTAAAAAACTTTCGGGCCATTAATTGCTGTTTTTGCCGACATTAACATTATGGATTTCCACAAAACGAGCGCAGGTTATTTTAATCGAAACAGTGCTAATGTACTATTAGTCAGTCTTTTTTTGTGTACTTACCATACACTTATAATAAATAACATGTTTTTTTGTTCGAAACAGGGAGGTATCCACGGCAGAGTGTCTGCTACCGGAAGAGGAGTCTTCCACGGCCTGGAGAACTTCATCAACGAGGCCAATTACATGAGCATGATCGGTAAGCTATAAACAATCATCTTTTTTCTTCGTTGCTGGATATAGGGCTCCCTAAGCATCGTCACAACACCTGGTCTTCCAGTGACATACATACAACATAACATAATCAGCCCATAGTGTTATAACTACCATGTGTGTGCCCATGAACTCCACGACCTCAATCCACCGGCCCCCATCTACCATCGGACATCTAGACGCACTGCAAGTTACCACCCCTACCTAGTTGATATTCCACCAACTCGCACTAAGCGTTTTCAAACGCCTTTTATAATGCGCACAGCAAAGGAGTGGAACTCTCTGCCTGCGTCTGTGTTTCCGAACGCATACAACCCTAATCTATTCAAAGTTAAAGTGAACCGGCTTCTTCTGGGTAAGCTCACTCCATCTTCGACTTTGTCTCTGTCACCTCTGACCTAGACTAGAGTTAAGAGCAAACCCATCGTAAAATAAAAAATCGACACATCAAGATCAATTGCCAGTATAAAGGGACCTATCATTTAACAGAAAGTTTATACAATGCGAGGTCAACTTAAGGGGGAAGTGCTAAGGTAGCCCGCGAAACTCAACAATTCTTACGATATTTGCAGCTTATTATATGGGTGTAGGTATACCTGATACTGACAACAAAAAATTTAAGAAATTTGAATTTCGCGAGCTATCCTGACGCTTCCCCCTTAAACTGGAAATGTATAAGCTTGATGTGTTGTCGTGTGTACTTCATAAGCCCTATTAGCCCTATTCATTATGTATGTAGGACATAAACTGGCGTTAAGTACACAACATAAAACAGGTGTAGCAGTCAAGGCGATGACTTCATTTGTTTTTATGATCATGCTGGTCACATGATAATTGACATTTGAAAAGCAGCTTACTATTGAGTAGGACTTTTGTAGGACTCGCATATTAAGCATTATTCTAGAACGATGCAGCTTGATTCTCGATTGCAAAACAAGTTTTGAGTACAGATGAACATGAAATCTGTCGAGATTTGAATCGAGATATCGTTCTAAAATTACGTGCATTCCATATAGCGAACTCTCTTCATAATTTATTCTTTAGGCAGTTTAGTTATTTACTAAACGATACGTTCGATATACTTACGTTTTGTAACATATTTTGATTTAAAAGAGTGTCCGTGGAGTTTCTTGCCCGTTCTTCTCCATAGAAACCTACGCTTTGGAATGGGAATGGCCTTTGAAATTTTTACCTACGCTTTGAATTTTTTTTTTAGTTTCATCTTTCTGACTGACCGACCCGTTGACAATTCAAAAGTGTCTGTAATTGATTTAATTGAAATAAACGGTTTGAGTTTGACGAATGAAATTTAAGAATCGAAAAGACAATCCATTTGTAGTGTGTAGTGTAAAATATATCTCCACTAGCTTATGCCCGTAGCCCCGCCCGCGTACTGATAAGTTGCTCGAAATGACCCCCCTCGTTCCGGTTACACAAATTTAGTCTACGTTGAAATTCATTTCGTGTAGCCTTCTGCAAAGTGTTGTGGTGTATGCTCCTAATAACATTTTCTACCGCTAGTTACCGATAAGTTGCTCGAAATTACCCCGTCATTTCGAGCAACTTATCAGTTAAATTATTAAGATTCTTTTCTCTTCTTAATATCCGTCTTCGTTAAAAAAATGTTTCATGTTTATGTGTTCTTCGTATTGATGATAAAATAAAATTAATATTAGTTTTCACTTTTTTTTATTTCAAAGACCAAATTTTTATTAGACAAATTTTATCCTGAACAATAATCCTACCGATTCGTATAATAAAATAGCGAGGGTTTATTTTTTTTAATTTTTAGTTGGTTCGATTCCCGGGTGAGACAAGCAAATTTTAGAAGATCTTTGAATGCAGTTTTGTTTCTATAAAAAAATAAAGGAATGTTTCCTTTCAGTAAAATGAACTAACTAAAGGATTTAAGGTAGTTCCCCTCCAGGGCCCTTAAATTTTTTCCACCCTGTATGTAGTATGGATATTATTATTTGTTTATCATAAAACAGACCTTTCTCCGATAACGTCATGCGGAGTCATTGACGATAATTACGTTCACCAAGTCCCAAGACTTACCCACATAGTAAATACATATAATAATATTAATTCAAATAATAGTATTCCTCGGTTTGCGATAAATTGTAGTTTGTAACTAAACTGCAGACAGATACGGCGCCGGGGTCGTAAATCTTTATAATTTTTATCTCACATAACATAATTATATGACCCTAGTATTTTCAGGGTCATATTCATGTTAGTTCTTTTTATTGTTATTATTTAATTGCATTCATACGTAACTGTAAACATGCTAATGCTCATAATTATATTATTATGCATGTGTGTAGCTGCAACAGCCATCGTCCCTATTTCTTAAAAAAATGTGTTTCAATCATTGCTAATTATTTTAAATAGAATAATTTATTTAAGGTGGTCTGATCGCTCATCTGACGAAAGATGCGATGGGCGTTACTTCCAGTTAGTACGATCGACGCATCATCGGTTGAACGTTTTATTATCTACTAACTGTCCGTTCTGGCGTTGCGCGACCGACGCGACGGTACGTGACGCATCTTCCGTCAAGTGTGCGACAACCCTTAGGCAGCTTGTAAGCAACACGAATTCTATGGCATTCGTCTTGATATGGCTATCGGTTGTTAGCCCCTTTCTAGCATAATATGATCTCTCATACATCTCTTACATCGTTTCTCATTGTTATTCTTCCATTTTGTCCCTCAGGCACAACCCCCGGCTGGGGCGGCAAGACTTTCATCGTTCAAGGTTTCGGTAACGTGGGTCTGCACACTTGCCGCTACCTCGTCCGCGCCGGCGCCACCTGCATAGGTATCATCGAGCACGACGGCTCCATCTACAACCCTGATGGCATTGACCCCAAGGTAAGCTCAGGTGCACTTTTGGGGAGAACTATTAAATTATTTCTCAGTTATAAAATACTCAATCAGCGAGTAATACCATTGCTTACTGCCCAGGGTGTGGCCCAGCAACGATGGCCCAGTAGTAAAGGCCCCGACTCACGAGTTGTAGGTCGTAGGTTCCAACCCAGGCGGGGGAACATTATAGGGTGATTTGATTATGCTAATGCTGCCCAGGGACTAGTTAAGGTTATATTAGTGCATTTACCATAAAGAGGTAACGAAGTTGACTGTATGTTACAATCTGAATGATTTTGAAGGATATTGCTTATCTATTGCTTCTTATTAGGGATGTTTTCTGGGTAAAAATAAGAAAACTGCTTAGTCCGTCAATCAGATAATAAAAAAAAAAAATTGACACGTATTTTTTGCTTTATGATATGAATAAAAAATGACTTAGATAAAACACATTAAACTTGGGGAGTGGGGGCTCGTTACGTTACAGCTCAGTATAAAATCGAATGAGAAGTGACGTCATGCCACATTTGAACTCAATGTATCGCCGTAATGTTTTAATTACGTAAAAAAGAAAAAATACGTGTCCAATATTTTTGAATAATCTACATGACGGTAGAAACATTTTTTTTAGTCTTTCCTATTATGTTGGAAACATTTGTTTGCTCGACAACGTAAATAACGCAATGAATGTTGCTGAACTGTGAAAATTAAAGCCATTGCTACATGTGTTACGCAATTACCCCGCTGGTAGTTGTGACCGAAACTTTTGCATTGCCAGAAAAAAAACAATGCTGAAATTCATGTGACTTTTTGTAGACATCAAACGACAATCAGCGGAAATGTAATCACAATAAAAACTGACGTACTCGCTAATTAAAAAAACCCCGGTCAAGAGCGTGTCGGACTCGCACACCGAGGGTTCCGTACCATAAAAATAATTTATTAAAAATTCATTAGTTCCACTATCGGTCAAGAGATGGCGCTGACCTAAAACTGCAATATTAGAAAAAGTGTGTTATTTAGACACATCGTTTTATTTTAGTCTTTACATAAACTTCTATCACATAGAATAATTTCAGATTTTCCTCTATGCAAACTTCGGAGATAACGCGACTAATTATTATTATAAGAGCCTTTATTTATTCCTTAATTAAAATAAATACAACAATAAAATACATGTAACATAACTCAATTTCATTATTTATTTTCATTACGGTCACGCGATTACTAACTAGTCTTACAAACATGACTAGATTATTATGATTGATTCGGACACCCATTGCTAGCCCCTCAATTGAGCGTGAAAGAGTCTGCAGTCACGCGATCAGCCGTGACGTATTTGTAATTTTAATTCTCCTAATTAACAAAAAGATTAACGTAATAATCTCCCTATTATGCAATGACTCGTATAATTATCTCAGTGACGACGGATTTTATCTTACATACCATCACGCCTGTTTCCCCCGAAGTTTATTTATTAATAACCAACTTATATTTACAGTTTGCTCCACACATGCAAGTTATCGGTCAATACTAGTGATTACAAATACAATAATAAAATTAGGTTAAATTACATAAAACTAGACAAAATTTGATTAAATTAAACAACATTTGACAAAATTAGATTAAATCAGATAAAATTAGTGAAAACCAAATAATATAAGATACAATTAGAGAACATAAGATGAAATAGACAAAATTAGATAGAATTGGAATAAAATTATTAATAACAAGATACAATTTAATTTACTTACTCCAAGGAGATTGTGCTGGGAGTGGTAATGGACTCTAGGGATCAGTGTTCAGGAATCTCAGTTCAGTAGTTCGAAGGCATTTGAGGATTCCTCATATAGCAGAATGAATTTAATATGGGTGAGGACTGGGTACAAGAACCTCCTCCTTTTTGTGAAGTTGGTTAAAAAGTGATAGGAAGAGATGGATTTAGATAGATAGAACACTTATATACACACACCAGTGCCGGATTAACCACGTAGCAAGAGTAGCAATTGCTACGGGCCCTGCGCAAAAGGGGGCCCCGCGTATCCAAACCCGCCCACGCACATGAAAGAAATACTGACAACTTAGGGTATGTCCAACATTAATTTAGAATAACTTTTGAAAAAGTGAATTCATCGAAAAATTATAAGAGACCTTTTTTATAAAACGTTCAGTTTCCTATAAAAACATGTATCGCGCTAATGGTAAAGTGCTTATGAGACCAGATGTAAAATCCCAAAGACCACATAAAATTCTTGTTTTTTTTTTTACCGCTTTATAATTGAGAACCCATATCAGATCAAGGGCCCCTCGATAGTATTTGCTACGGGCCCTGCGCTTGCTTAATCCAACACTGACACACACACACACACACCCCCACACACACTTACACGCACACTACACACTCACGTACACTTATATTTCGTTTAAGTTCCATGTAACACCGGGCGAGCCCTTAACTTGACACTCCTGACCAACTTATAAATTCCTAAAACCAAGGACGCAACAATGGCATATCAATCATACAAATGCATGCTGATAAATTAATTATCACATAGCGCATATGTTATCACTAGTCATCAGGTACCTACCCTACTATCGTATGTTTAAAACATAAATATTAAAATCACAGAGCGTTACAAAAACCGCAGTCATTATCAGCAAGGTCACAGGTGTCACAGTATCTTGCCTTGCCGACCGCCGAATATGCATTATTATTTCCAGAAAAACACACTATCAAAGCTACGTAAAATGACGAGACATCGAATGATTTTCATTTGTTTGTTACACCTCTTAGTGTCGGATAATATACCTACGAGTCTAGATAAGGCATAGAGATTTAATCTTGTTATTCTATTTAAATTTAAAGCACTTAGGGTGAGCGCGCACTTCGACTTTTTATCGCGCGATTATTTTGTCGCAGAAATGCAACGCATTGGTTAGGTGTGTGTTTGGTTTGTTAGGTGTGTATATGTTAGCGTGTTCCTCCCACAATCCATGCATCTCTTTGGCCTTGCTCTAAGAATTTATGTAAACAAACCTTTGGTCATCAATAACAAAAATCATTAATATTGTTACGACAATGAGTCACCATGTCATTTTGATTCAATTTATCAAATGTTCTTAGAAAAGAGGGTTTTTATAATGACTCGTTATCTTAGGCCGGTATTACAGAACGTCACTCAATACTCAAGCATTACTTAAAACTTGTTTCAACCAATCAAATGGCTTGAATCTAGTTTTAAGTAATGCTTGAGTATTGAGTGACGTTCTGTAATACGGGCCTTAATGTACGATAGGCATGAATCAGCTTACTTATTGATTTCCAAGTGGAGTTGTTACTAATAGATAATGTAATCAGCTCATAATAAGTACTCGTAGTAATACATTTTATTAGCTGATTTCATATAGAAATATAGAAACAAATACAACGAGCCGGCTTTGCTTGACAGTTGAAGCTCAAAATGGCTCAAAAAGCTATATTTAGGATCTAGGCTGAGCATGTGATATGGACCTTACCGAGATCTCTATATTCAAGACTTTTAACTCGTTTTTAAGCACACATAATTTCTAAGCGTATACCATTCATGAATTTTTCATTCAACACCCAGCCCTCTGTACTGCTATACCCCTAGACTTAATTTCAGAATCTTAGATAATTTACACTAATTGCAACTTTCTCAACTATTTTCATTAGCGTTATGTATCTAGTTTAAGTTAATATTTAAGTGACCATTTCTAATAAAAAGGTTCTAAAATATTTTTTTGCTGCAATGGAATTTAAACTTTGTGAAAAATGTATTTGAGTTTATTTTCCATAATGTGACAACTATATAAGATTCTAAATATAAGTTTAGTCTTCTCCATCTCCTCTAATAATTGGAATATGCTTTGTTCTAGGCCCTCGAAGACTACAGAATTGATAATGGCACAATCGTCGGCTTCCCCGGAGCCAAGGCGTACGAGGGAGAGAACATGTTGTACGAGAAGTGCGACATTCTCGTCCCCGCCGCCGTCGAACAGGTCATCCACAAGGAGAACGCACACAAGATCAACGCTAAGGTAGCTAATATTCCATGATTTAAAACTCAAGAACATTTAAATTGCTTTGCTGGACCCTTTGAGAGTGAAAGTTGTCGGAAATGCCGAAAAAAAATGCTGCCGAAAGGAAATGCTGTTTCATACAAAAATGTTAAGCAATTAAATTAAAATTTATGCAACAGGTGCTTCTTTCGTTATTTCAGAGTTGACTGGACCAGAAATTTGTTATTCATGAGTAATTCCATCCCCTTTAACGAATTCAGTCACTCAATCTATTATGACGTGTTATCAGAGGCTCACTTTCTTACAGCCTTGATATTTATCCCCCTCTCAACAAAATTGTGTAGGTACTTTGTCCAAGACCTTGCTATTTATTATGCAGTGTTATCATTTCAATTATATAACGTGGGAATTTACTCAAATTAAGTTCGTATGATTTCTCATTTGCTGATAAGATTAATATAATTTTGTGTAGTGAGATTACAAAACTTTTTATTAAATAAATAAACAGGGTGGAAACAGATTCTGAAAAAATAAAAAAATTGTCAGCAAGAAAATGGACTATTTTCACAAAAACTTTTTTTGATGCCAATCGATCCTGTTTCTTATAAGGATCAAAAAATTCTATAGGACCAACTGAGTTTAAGTATTACAAAAGTAAGAAATCGCAAAAAACTTTTCCTCGAAATTCCGTAGGAAACGAGATTCCAACTTACTTTTTTATGATGGATAGATTGGCCACTACAAACGCCAAAAATTGCAAAAAACTTTTCCCATAAAAGTCTAAACGTCTTAATATTGAAGGAAATTTCTTTAGAATTACCGAAATCACAAGCAACAAACTATCTAAATTCTGTTCTCAAAGTAAATATTTTTTTTGGAAAATTATATACAATGTTTGTAAATATGTGAGCACCATGTACCTATCGCATTTATTAATTTTTCTGTCATTACTTCACTTTTCATTATTTTTACCAATTGTGGTAAGTCATTTTTATTCTAGGTACATCGTCTTCACCTATAATTATTAATTAATGTGTAATATACAAACTATTGTTAACATTTTAAAAGAGTAAGTATGGAGTTTCTTGCCCATTCTTCTCCATACATAACTACCTTTTGGAAGGCGCAACTGAAATCAATTAACTATTCATTTAATTTTTGACGTTCAAAAGTGCATCTTCGTGCCTATTTGAAATAAATGATTTGACTTTGACTTTGAATACAATTATAACGCGTTTTCGTTCGAAATCCGAAGTTAACACGTTAACGGACAGAACGCCCCTCGACGTTGTCTTTGCAAAAAATAATATGACAGTACGCCTGTCGACGTCAAACTTTTTTTGACTCGTATTAAAATCAGTACGCCTTGTGGCGTTTTATTTTCCATACTAAGTAATACAAAGAAGGGCATTCTGCAGTGTCACTGTCATATCGTGACGTTAAAAAAACATTCTACAAAAGTGTGTCCTATGTTGCGATGTGACACAACGGCTCTAGGCAATGTATGAAATTTTGTAGTGACCTAACACGTCCAACCAGTGAGGGAATACTGTCCATCAACGTGTTAATTTAATTTTTGTTCATTTAAGGCCAGTTTTTATCGTAGCGGCCAGTCTATGCATAGTTAAAAAGTAACTTGGGAGTCTCATTTCCTACTAAATGTATGGGAATAGTTTTTTGCAATTTCAGACTTTTCTAGTACTCAAACCTCAGTTGGTCCGATAGGGATGTTTGATTCTTATAAGAAACAAGATCGATTGGTATCAAAAAAGTTTTTGCCATCTAACAACGGTTAATGTACCTGCCCTTACTGCCCCATGCATGTCGATAATCCACTCTAAAAACGCGCGTAAAATGTTGCTCTTTTACTACTATAAAGTAGGTACAGTTATTTATTACAAATTGCTACTAAAGGTTCAGTTACACAGTTCTACTACATAAACGACGTAAACTACTGCATACTGTGAAATTTAATTTTATGTAATATGGATTTTACCTGAATTATATATATATTTTTATAAGTACTCTCTGGCATTAAATAAACAATAGCAATCTCACGCTCAAATACCTGTGTTCACTCCAGATCATCGCCGAAGCCGCCAACGGTCCCACGACCCCGGCGGCCGACAAGATCCTCATCGACCGCAACATCCTGGTCATCCCCGACCTGTACATCAACGCTGGTGGTGTCACCGTCTCCTTCTTCGAGTGGCTCAAGAACCTCAACCATGTGTCCTATGGACGTCTTACCTTTAAGTATGAGCGCGAGTCCAACCACCACCTGTTGGGTAAGTTCATCATTATTATTATTATAACATACATACATAAACTCACGCTTTTATCCCATGGTCCTTTACGTACTCCTTTTGCTTCGTTAACGTTCATACATCTGGTCACACACACACACCGGTTGCGAGTACAATAAGGTTCTTGTAGGGCGTTGCAGGTTGTATTTACAAGGGAGATATGAGTGGCAACGCCGGGCCTATCTTAAAAAAAAAACAGCCTTGTAATTAAGTTTAGACAATAACGTTCAAATGCAGCGTAAAGACCTCTCTTCCCACTGTCTACTTGTCAAGCCCTGGCCCTGACCTATACAGTATCGATATCTAAACAAGATAAAACTAAAAAAAAACCGATGAATTTTTGGGGTCAACGTCCATAGGTACTCCATAGGTACATACTTTGAAGAATGATATAAAAAAAAAAAACATTTTATTTTATTTTATGGTTACCCACCACGTCGTTGAAGATAACAAAAAATAAAAACAAACGCGGGGTTTTAAACTGATATTATTTTCAAATAACTGTAGATATGACCCCAGTTCGTCCCTCCAGTAAATGAACTTGTATCTAATAAAATCGACCTTGCTTCACTCCTACATATAACTTGCGTCCCGAAGCTTTAAGCTTTTGGAGCGTTCAACAAGGCAAACAATTGTACCTAGTGTAATGCCGACTGCTTGAAAGTATTATAGGCCCCGAAACTGTAGGGTAATCGTTTGTTTTTAGCAGAACTTTCGCATAAATACTTAATATTCTTGTGCTATATGAACTTCTCCCTTTCTCATATCTTACGATTACACAACTTTATTTACACATTATCGTGTATCGGTGCAAACGAACGGCCGCAAATGTTGCAGGCTCCTTATCTGTTTGTTTTATGAGAATAGAAGGTCAGCTTCCCTTATTCTACTATATCAGGTTTTACCGGGCGACGATAACATTTGTGTGAATTATACGATAATATACTTGATGTTTCCTAAAATAACCTCCATACCATACGTATGGTTGAATGTAAAATAAAAATAACGACATTCGATCTCCCGATGCATTTTTCATCACTATTTTTGACACCTCAAGCATCATCCAACAGTCACTATCATCAACTAGGTCACTATTATAATAATAGCTGTACGGCCGTTTGTACACGGCACGGTTTCTTTACGGTACGGCGTATATACTGCGCCGTAGAAAAATAAATGTCTATTACAAGCTTCCGTACCGTAGTGATCCATATAACACTACCGACCGTGTCTACACACGGCGAAATAACCGTAGTTTTTATACGGCAAAAAAATGTGTGTGTACAAAGAGCCTTATTGTAAGTGGATTAAACACATGTAATTTTTTTCAGAATCCGTACAAGAGTCTCTAGAGAGGCGTTTCGGCCGTGTCGGAGGTCGCATTCCAGTCACACCTTCAGAGTCCTTCCAGAAGAGGATCTCTGGTGCCTCCGAGAAAGACATCGTGCACTCCGGTCTCGACTACACCATGGAGAGGTCGGCTAGGGTAAGCATCAACCAAAATAATAAGTTGTTTGAAAAGCGCGACAGCACCGATCTAAAATAAAGTGCTTGGTATTGTTTTGGTGTTTTTATTGTTTGTTGTTGCAGGGTTTACCCTGCAATATTCTGTTTTTTTTCTTCTAAATATTTAAATTATTGTTATAGCGAGGTACAATAACAGATAATTAGATATTATGTTAGTTTTCACATACCCCCATAATAATAAACGCAAAATAAAGTTACAACCATTATAAACTTCAGATATACCATACAATTTTTGAGGTGTAAACTATGCTCTGCGTTTAATAATATAAGGAGATGGTGATTAATGTTAATACTTTATTTATGTTCTCCCGCAGGCCATCATGAAGACTGCCGTGAAGTTCAACTTGGGCTTAGATCTGAGGACAGCGGCGTACGCCAACTCCATCGAAAAGATCTTCACCACATACGCCGACGCCGGTCTTGCATTCTAAACACTCAATAGATAAATTAAAGTATTGTCTGCATTTTATAAAATCCATTTTAGCCCCTATGCACATAAGTGTAACTTTTAAGACATTATTATCACAGTATTTTTTGTTTGTTGGAATCATGGCTTTTTACTTTATTGTTAAGCGAATCGTTGAACTTTTAAAGTGAAAATTTAATTTTCCAATATTGTATCGTCTTGAATTTTTGAATAAAATTGTTTTATTGTTATTCCTAACCTGTTTTTTTTAATTATATAAGCAAAACCTTAATAAGAACGTCGTTAACGTTATCTGTAACCCAAACCGTACAAGTCGTTTCTGACGATGTGATGATCGTTAGCACGAATACGCGGTCATCGCGTTCATATATCTCGTGTACACACGGCTACATATCAAACTATACAAATCCAGTTTACGCTGGTCTCGCATTGTATCCTATTTCCGTACAATGAGAGATCAGCTTATACTGGAAATGTATAGCTTGATATGTAGCCGTGTGTACGTAGGGATAACATTTTCATTAATTTTGATCTAAGACGTCAAGTTTTTAAGATATTTGCGAAAAGGGTTCCAAGTTATCTATTTTAGGACGCAACTTACACTTGTCTGAATTCATAGATAAAATTCAGCCAAGTGGAATAAGCTGTCTAGAGTTCTCACATGACATTTTGCAAAATTAAGTTGCCGAATGAACTTACAACAATGATAATGCTACGAAAATATTGGTTCCAATTTATGAACATAATATACCTACTGGTGCGGTTAACTGTACTAGTTTGCTTGTAATAGCAAACTAGTACAGTTAACCGCACCACTGTTGTGAGGTTGAATGTACAGACAGCAATGAAAGTCTGATAATTATCACAAACACGATTACACCACAAACATTTGAAAACTGCAATATGATCGGCTCCGACAGCTTATAGGTACTCGCTCTGTCTACACTGCAGGTATCAAACTTGCTTGCGACGAATACTATATGGTCTGTGTTGCGACGTAACGCACGTTGTGCTAATACTAAATAGCCTAGCCGTGAGCAACGGCACCACTCGCTACGCTCGCTCGGCTCGCGCGCGAGTGGACACAGATCTAACCTAACTTAGCCCATTTTACCCAGTTCACAATTTTTCGACAGTTTTTAAATAATCTAACGGAAATAATAATATGGGTGTCTGCATTGAATCTGCCTTTTCATACAAATAAAAGTGTGTTTGTAATGTCAAAATGACAACTCTTTACTAAATGCGTATGAAAGTTTAAACGGTACTTGTATCAAAATAACGATTATAATATTTTTAGTTTGCTGTCTGTCCGTCTGTTTGTTCCGGCTAATCTCCGAAACGGCTGGACGGATTTTGACGCGACTTTCACTGGCAGATAGCTGATGTTATAAGGAGTAACTTAGGCTACAATTATTTTAGAACTAGCTACGCGGGCAGCAGCTTAGTTGTCATATACAAACAAACGCGGCTGCACTACAAACCGCTAAGTTGCAGCTGGGTTTGGACGGACTATTATAAATTGCTTTACGCCATTCGCAAGATAATGCAGCACAGACTGGGTATCTGTGTTGCATCCGCCTTTGAATTTACGCGAACCGATCGATTGAAAATTACCAAAAGGCCTAAAGCAAAGCGGTATGTTGTAACTACTGCAACCATAGACAACGATTTACTAATTTGGGGTAAACTGAACGCTTTATTATCTGACGCATTTCTTGGAACGCAGCCAATTACGTGGTGAAATGTCAGTTGTCAATCGATGCGAGTTGTGAATTTTCGATACGATTGCAATTATTTTTGTACTTAGGCTATTTCGAAAAATATTCATAACAAAATGTTCACACCAATATTAGTTACAATATTTATGACATTAATCAACGGCATACTTTCCAAAAGCGTTGAACTTACCTTCGAGTTACCTGATAGTGCAGTAGAATGTTTTTATCAAGAAATAGAAAAGAATACCTCAGCGGCATTAGAATATCAGGTAATTCACATATCATATAGAACAATTGAACAATATTTTTGTAGTTAATTAATAGTTTTAATACTGTACACTGAAATAAACTCATTCCTAACCTCCTAAGATTAGTTCCACTTGTCGAATCATTCTCCTGTTCAAAGGCGTCAAGACTACTGTTTAACGTTTCAGGTTATCACCGGAGGACAATATGACGTTGATGTAAAGATAGAAGGTCCCAACAAACAAATTATTTACCAGCAACAAAAAATGCAATATGATTCACATCAGTTTACTGCACAAATAACAGGTATTTTATGTTGAAAACTATTTATTATTTTAATTAACATAATACTAATGAAGCAACGTTTCAGTTGATACTGGCAATAAAATTAGTAATAATTTCCTATATAAAAACATTGTGATAATCTTGTTGTGACTTCAATTCTATTATTCTAAAGGAATGTTAATCGCTACAGTAATTCTCTGGATGTTCCATATTAGATCATCATAAGATTTGTTACATAAATTCTGAGACTCATCCTGACTGTTTTGTTTCAGGCATATACAAAGTTTGCTTTAGCAATGAATTCAGCACATTCTCCCACAAACTAGTCTACATGGAACTTAATGTGGGTCCTGAGAAACCATTGCCTGGTGTTGGAGACCATGCAACTGTTCTAACACAGGTTAATGAATCAATAATCTTAGTGTTACTATCACTGGATTGGAGCATAGAATGCTCTGACAGCCAATAGCCTTGGCACATACACTGCACCTGATATGGAAATAAAAACATGCCAATAGGCATTTGTTAAATCAAAAGTTTGAACCTAGTAATAGTGTTGAAATAAGTATAAGAAATCAACTGTACAACTCAACTGTTCAACTCTAGATAAGAAATCTCCCAAGTACAGTACTACTAATTTATAATCTTATCGTTATGAGTTCTAACTCATAACAATAAGATTGTAAATTAGTGGTCATAACTTTGAATGTCTAGTTGGCCATCATCAGTTTGCCATTAATTATTGTCTTAATTGATTAATTTGACAGGACTAAACTAAAATTTATTTTCTGTCCTTTTCTTAATGAAAAAGAAAGAAAAAGATGCACTAAACTTAAATTTAGTTTAAGTTTGTGAACAAGGGAACACCATTATACACAATGTTGAATAAATAGACAAAATAATATACTTTTGCAAAAATGAATATGATGTTATATCTAATAATAAAATGTTAATTTCAGCTGGAAACTTCTGCAGAAGAAATTCACTCGGCCCTCAATAGAATCATTGACCATCAAACCCACCACAGGCTAAGGGAAGCTCAGGGCCGTAAGAGAGCAGAGGACCTCAATGAGCGAGTGTTCTGGTGGTCTATGGGCGAATCTCTAGCAATTGTATGTGTAGCATTCGCACAAGTCATGGTCCTCAAGAACTTCTTCAGTGACCGACCTACATTATACAACAGAATGTAATACCTAGTTAAATATAAAGTTTATTTATTAAAACATCTTTCGAGGTTTATTTTAATATAGTTTTATTTATAATAATGTACAGGTTAAGATCTAATATAAAATCATTATATTGCAACTTAGAACTGAAAAGTAGTTATTGTTAAATATTACACTGTAAAATAATATACATTCCACATAGTTATAGAACTTGGAGTAACTTTTTAAGTTAATTGCCTTTAGTAACATAATAACAACAAGAAACCTTAAGTCTGGTGTATGTTTATTCATCTTTTTGCTGTATAGGCTTAACAAAATTATATTTAATTATCAGCTCACTTTATTTTTACTTGAGATTTGTAATCAAAAGAGCACTAAAAGAGCAAAAACTCCATTAACTAAGGCACAGGGATAGGCAATCAGTGGTCTTTGTTCAGAATCACCAGACATGGTAACAAAGAGCCTGCTAGCAGAAAGAGCTGACCAAATCACGGCAACAGCTGATAAACTTAATCCTATTGATCCTTCAAGAGAGATAAATATACCAAGCCCTGCCAAGACAACCATGGGTAACATACAATAGCCCAGCACACTAGCCACACTTAACAGAGTAAAAACTCCTTCTGAACGGCTCATTAAAGATAGTAGGCAGTACATCAAAATTACTGACATTACTGATAAGCCATAAACATATCCAAAGTGAGCTTTGTTCCCTGCAAGAAACAGACATACTGCAAGAGCTAAACAAAATGCTATTGGACCAGCAATATCTGTATCTCTCAAAAGAAAGTTTGCATCATCAGCTTTTGATTGACCATGGAATGGATTCATGACAGCTAAAGTTTTTTCCAGTATTCTATCGGGGTATATTTCAAGTTCATCTAATAGCGGTGGTTCGTCGAAGTCTGTCGGTTCTGCAACGGGATCCCCAGGAACCGGTGCTGGTGTGAATATGTTTGAGTTGTAGTACTGATTGTTATTGGCAGTCATATTACCCTGGTTCTGGTCGAATGAGTAGTTTTGCTGCTCAGTTGGGAAGGTCTGAAAATCTAAAACAGAAATACCATTAGGTAGTCTCAAATAATATTCCTTAATTTAATCATAGTACAAAACAGTCTCTCCATGTTGTTTGTGTGACCGCTTCGATCTTGCAAACTACACAATGAATTTGGATGCGGTTTTCACCATCATTTAGTTAGAGCAATTATATCCAAAGTTGATTCGTACAGAAAAAATAAAAAAAAAACAAAATATTTTATTTCACATAAACCTACATGGGCACTTATGAAACGTCAGAAGCTAGGTAGGAAAGGCTAGGAATACATTTAACTTATATATAGCACAGAAACTTCGATGTTTTGATAATGTTGTACGAAGCACGGGCGGGTAATTAGTTTAATTATTATTATAACAAAAAGATACATCTGAAAGTGGCTGCTCACCTAACGTTTGCGCTGGATCAGCAAAGGTGTTGGAAGTGTTGAAAGAGTAATTTTGGCTATTATTTTGCGTCTGCCACGAAAAATCGTTAGGGTTGTTGAAATTTGCCATTTTTGATGTTCTTCTACTTCAGATTTCAGAATAAAACTATTTATTTCATGTAAATATTTAAAAATATTTGACCGTAAATGCCCAGTTCCATGTCACTACTTGTCAATACTCAATGTCATTGTCAAACAAACATGACAACACTATGACAAGACGACGCTAGTGTTGTCAGAAAAAATCGACTACCGAATCGTAAACGATAGCGAAAAAATAATTTGTAGCAATGGCAATGAAAGGGAACATGCAAAAATCCTTTACAAAAACCATTGAAATGCCAATTTAACTAAATTGGGTGAAGCTATTCAATCAATATATGCTTAGGGTACGCACGGCTACAAATCAAGCTATAATTTTCCAGTATAAGCTGAACTCTCATTGTACGGCAATCCTATACAATGCGAGATCTAATTCTTGAGCTATTTGGATCCTCATAACAGCTGTTGGAACTTGGTAAAGGTATAAGGTAAAGGTATAAGCGTGATGATAATCATTTAAAAGGTTAAATCTGAAAATATCAGCAATATTCTAACATTTTGTTTAATCTTATTACAATTCCGCGGTAAACTGTGGAAGATTACGAACTTAATACAATATCGCAAATACTGTGATAATTTATAGCCTGATCAGGACCTTTAAGGAATACCTATGCAAAACTTTAACGGAATCTAGGTATACTATATTGTTTGCATGATGCTTCCACATACATTCAGACAAATAAATAAAAATTCAGCCAGCACGTCATCGTTCATTAGCTAGGGCGTCATGCCAGTTACCTGCAGCATCTCACGACATCGTTACTTTTTTAGCCTTCTGATTCTGATTCTGCAAATACACAATCCATACTTCCATACTTAATATTATAAATGTGAAAGTAACTCTGTCTGTCTGTATGTTACGTTTTCACGCCTAAACCGCTGAACCGATCGTGATGAAATTTGGCAGAGATATAGCCTGTGATATGGAGAAGGACATAGGCTACTTTTTTTATGCGATAACCGACATCCACGCGGGCGGAGCCGCGGGCAAAAGCTAGTATAATAGTAATCAGTATAGTCAAAAGATATTCAGTATAGTTAAAGATAGCTCTGATAGTAGCCTGGGT
This sequence comes from Dryobota labecula, assembly GCA_947523025.1. NCBI lineage: Eukaryota > Metazoa > Arthropoda > Insecta > Lepidoptera > Noctuidae > Dryobota > Dryobota labecula. The sequence continues at coordinate 14,408,770 of OX383293.1, read as the reverse complement.
CATAATCATCATTTATGAAGAATCATAGAATACACCCTTCAACGAGAGTATTTCCTTTGTACCGACTTCAAAAAAGGAGGAGGTTAGAGGTTCGTTTGTAGGTATGTTTTTTTATATATTTTTATGTATCGATATTTTCGACAATTGTGAACCGATTTTGAAAATTCATTTGGTATAGAGGACGCTTGCGCGGTGGTCCTATATAAATTTTACTTGCTTGGGTAATTTTTGAGTTAGCTTCGTTATTATTTGTAGGGAAGATACACTGATGGCGACGATGTTATCATACTTCCTGTCACTGTCGTTTACATAGCAAGTAGTAGTATATTGGTGTAGGGGTAGGTAGGTACAATCAATTCATCTACAAGTTTTTTTTAAATCTCCTTTTTTTCTTGCCAGTTGTTTTGTCCACATTAAGCTCGAAAATATGAAAATATGGCATGTATGGTACAGTATCAATTATAGTATGGATTTTTTATTTTCGGATTAGAGAAGATCTTAAGTTTTTTAAATGTGTGGTAATTATGGTTCATTTTCTTGTTCCTCCATTAAACTTCTTGCCAATTTATTTGGATGTTTTTTATTCTTTTGGAATAGGGTAGTAAAGAGTCCTTTATTTCTTCTTCAAAAGTCTTGATTTTTAGATCACGGTGTAAGTGATCATTTGTTATAAGTATACCATGGTGCTTCAGTTATCATAAGTAGTGTTTTTGATTGGAAGCGTTGTAGAATCTCAATGTTGGATTTGGATGCAGTGCCCCATAGTTGCAAAGCATATTTCTAGACTGGTTTGACTATATATAGGTACACTTAATGTACATTTAGAAGTTTATTTTCCAGTGTAACTTGGGATGTTCTTCTCATGAGCCAATATAGCTTTATTAGTTGTAAGTCAAGCGCTTTTGTTTTAGTGGTTATATTTTTTTCCAGGTTAGTCGTCTGTCTAAGTAGACTCCTAAGTATCGAAACCATCATCTGCCTGGGGTATCTTTATTTGATTAAGTTCAACTTCTGGGCATATTTCTCTTCTTAAAGAGAAGGTGATTTGGACTGATTAATTTTCATTTGGCTTTATACGCCAGTTTTTCAGCCAGTCGAGATATCATTTAGGTTTCGTTGTAACTTTCTTTGCCGATGCTCCAAGCGCAGTTTCATCAATGGCAAGAACCGCTGTATCTTTGGTAATTAGTCTGAAGTATAGAAAAGGGCATTGGGCCCATTACACTGCCCTGCGGAACACCTGATCTTATATCGTGTAGCTTTGTAGTAATGTCGCAATATTTAACATAAAAGTGTATGTCGCTAAGATATGACTAAGAAGGTAGAAATTAATGGGTAAACCTTTGCAGATTTTGTAGAAAAGTCTATTTTGCCAAACACGGTCGAAGGCTTGTGAAATGTCCATGAAGGCGGCGGAGCAGAGTAGTATTACTTTCAAATGTGTAATTAATATTATATTTTCTACTAGCCTGTGTACTTGCTCTATTGTACCATGGGATTGTCTGAAACCAAACTGGTCAAAGTCAAATCATTTATTTCAAATAGGCACGAAGATGCACTTTTGAACGTCAAAAATTACATGAATAGTTAATTGATTCTAAGGCCATTAACACACTGCCACGCACCACGCAGCGTAGCGCGTGAATGCGTGTTTTAACGTTGCTTGTGAGTATCTCCGTTTGTATAGAAAACACGCACAGTCCAACACACAGAAAATGCATCCACGCGCGTTAAAACGCTACGTTAAAACATGCATTCACGCGCTACGCTGTGTGGTGCGTGGCAGTGTGTTAATCGCCTAAGTTGCGCCTTCCAAAATGTAGTTATGTATGGAGAAGAATGGGCAAAAAACTCCATACTTTTTTAAAATGTTAACAATAGTTTGTATACATTAATTAATATTTATAGGTGAAGACGATGTACCTAGAATAAAAAAATAAAAAATATAAAAAAATTAACCAAAATTACCACAATTGGTAAAAAGAATGAAAAGTGAAGTAATAACAGAAAAATTAATAAATGCGATAGGTACATGGTGCTCACATATTTACAAACATTGTATATGATTTCCCGGAAAAAAAAAAAATGTTGTTTTTTTTAGCAATATTTTAACTCAGTCAGTGTGTGAGTTAAAATATTAATCTCAGAAAATAAAATTAATATCATAAAAATTATAAATTATACAGTTAAATTAGCAACCAGTTTGATTTTGTCTAGACTCTAAATTGTCCTATGGAGCAGGACCAGCATGTTTCCAAGCATTCTTATCTTGGATATACCTAATCTTCTAATTTGTAATATGCTTGTTTACAAAGTGTACTTTTTATATGAGTTTTAAATTTTCTTTACTGGTGATCTGGGATAAGCTAATTGTAAGCTGTTATTTCCGTTGCAAGGCGTTTGAGCATTAGTATTTCCATGACCTTAGATGAAACTCGAAAAAGACTGATCGGACGGTAAGATTTGACATCAGTATGGGTTTTTGCCAGGTTTAGAATAATAATGATTTCTGCGACCTTGAAAGCCTGTGGCGGAACAAAGTTTTTCCAGAGACATGCGTTGTTAAGATAAGTAAGGAATGTAATGCCGACGTCAGGTAGCTCTCGCAGGGTCTTGGCCGTAATTAGATCATACCCCGGTACCTTATGAATGTTGATTTTTCTGATGGCTGTAAGTACTTCCTGTTTAGTGTTTTTTTATGAGTCTGTTCATTGGATGTGGTTGATCAAGATTTGATTAAACTGGTTTTGCTAGATCCAGTCAGTGTTTGGGATAAAAACGTCTAGGTACAAGTTGATCACATAAATTAACAAAAAGGGTTAACACATTAACATTCCGATCAAACTCGAGAACTAGTCTAGCAAACTGTTTAAAAATACCGTCTAAATCTGCTATACTGACCTCTGTGCTGTCCGAATCAAAACTAGAGCTTACTGCTGCTTAATCTACCGGGGTTCGATTCACGTGGGTGAAAAATCTTGACTAAAGTCACTATACTTACCCGAAAATAATATTTAAGGATAGAATATCATGTTTTATGACGCTGTATTTGCTAATAATAATGCCCCCGGCACTGAACGTGTAAAAAATTCTCAGGGTTTAGGCGTTCTATTCGCACGTTTCACAGTAAATCGTATACGTTACGTACATACGTACGTATCAACGTTAAAATACAGTGCACGGGAGAGCAAACGGGTAAAACCATAATGTTATTTACCTGATAAGATCCTTCGTCCACTTTCAGTTGGTGTGGGTGCATGCTTGTGATGCAATCGCTGTGATCGCGGGGTAAGTTACATTGGTAAGTAAGGTAGGCCGTAGATCATTTTAGGCCTCGTATTCTATTGAAAGTCCGCACTACGCTAGGCCAGCTGAATGTCAGTGTTACCACCATGGTTAGGTTACTACTGACGTGCGGTCGACTGTACATTAATAAGGGTTTTAATAAAAAAATAAAAAAAAAACATCGGTATATGGCATACTTTATTCCATTAAATTTAGGTAGTTTTAGTCACTGGATCTATTAGTACGATGGAATGTTTTCGAGTTTGTTTGAATATTACAGATACATAACTACTTATTTATTTTATAATACATATAAGTTTTTAGTAAGTATTATATAGGTACAATAATATTACAGTCAATCAATACGTGAAGTTACATTGTAAATTGTATTTTTATAATCACCTAAATTAAATACAAATCGATTTAAGCACAGTAAAAAAATCTACATGTAAAGTAATTCATAAATAATATACTGTTATATATTATTTTATATACTTACGGTACCTATTTCAGATTACTGATAATATAATATGTAGATACAATGTATTAATAATAAAGGTCTGTAGTTAAAACTGCGTCATACCACAGAGCATTAAAAAAAATATTATGTTTTACTACAGTCACAGATAATATAATGCTACAGTGGAACGTTTTGTGTTTGGAAAGCTCGTATTTGGGCACAAAGGGTTATATTAAATGTATAATAAGACAATACTGGAATGCACCAAAGTAAGTTCGGAGGTGAATCATGATGTAAAAATCGATATGATTGCCTCCCGTGATTGAAACAAACCTTACGAAGACATAAGTACCAGCCGTACCATGCATGAATGTAAATATGTAATAACCATATCTTTGGTGCATTCACATACATTAATATTTTTCGTTGGACAGAGCATAGTCGTAAAATAATATTTTCAGGTACTTATTTCTCTTATTAAACAGCAGACTACAATAAATACCCATTTTTGTATCTTGGAATTAATCATAAACTTCATACTTGTCTGTTGTCTTTAGTTTGCTATGTGCTAACATGGACAAAGGACATTAGTGATACCTAATCAATTTGTATAACAACAGGACGTTAATAACATAATTAACAACAAATTATAAAACAAAAAGTTTTAAACTTATGTTACAATTGTAATAATTTACTGTTGACTTACAATTTCATTAAAGTATATTTGAATTTATATAAAGTAATAATATTGTAGTGGTATGTAACCCACACATGTGCACGCTCGCTTGCGAGCTCAAGTGCAAGTGACGTCACACACCACTACAATATAATCAAACTCATAAGGCAGTCTTAAGCTAAAATGCAGGCTCCATTAACTTGATAACCTTCTTTTTAAACAGTTGTGATAAAAAGGTGTCAGGGTAGAATTCCATTTAGTTTTTATAAATTTAGATTGATTGAATTTGTTTTGATCAGAAAAAAAAATATTTTTTGACTGTCTTTCGATCGGTAAAGTAAAATTACAGGTTTTTTTTTTTTACATTTAGCGGGTTTGATTTCCGGTTCAGACAGGCGAATATTTAAAATTCTTTGCATGCAGTTCGTATTGTTTAAAAAATAAAAATGAAGTCTACATTCGGTAAAAGTTTCTATCTACAGAGGCCCTAGTGTGAGTTTCTTTTACCTATATTTATTTTACGCATCGAGCGCGTTCGGCATTCCGATTGGCCTCCGATTGGCCCTTCACCAATCAGAGTGCTGAACGGGCTCGATGCGTAAATTCGAGATGGTTAAAATAAACTTACACTAGGGCCTCTGTATACTTACTTTTTTCCCTTCATGTGGCAAATTCGTGGGACGCCCTGTATAATATAATGAAAGCACGATAAAACTACAAGCCTGTGTACATTTAAAAATATAACTTTTGTGTTACTTGGAATCGAAAAAAGATTATTTAAATGACATTAATTCATTTTCAGCTCCCATGAACCGACACCTTTTTATCACTCTGTTTACATGCTCACTCACCTAAAACCAGAAGTTTTCCTTGACATCCATGACCAACGCTAAGTCAATCCGTTTTAGAAAAAAAAAGAGAGTTCATAATAAAGTTAGTCATAAATTACCTAAAATTAAAAAAGAAATATGTACAATCTACATTTTGTACATGCAATATACAATACACACTTAATTTTCATCAGCATAATATCAAAGTGTAGAAAAAAAAACACACTTTTGAACACACTAATAAATGGAGATTTCGTAAAAAATTATTCTTGTCTTCAGAATAACATAATGTCTATCAATACTCATATAAAAAATCTTATGGAAATAAAAACATAAATCAAAAAATTTATAATATACATATTATATCACAGATACCTAAGGAAGATATTACTTATTATATCTAACATTGAGGTGCTGTATACAGTCCCTAAAATATTTTAATAAATAAATAAAAAGCACTCAATCTCAAAATCCTAAGTGAATACTGTTAATAAAATATTCATGTTAATAGCTCAATTTCCTGTGTTTCATTGTTCATAAACAAAGTCATATATAATATTCTTCTGTTACACATTTACACTTGAAAGTAATCACTGACGGGGGCATCGCCTCCGTTATTAATACTGCTTTTCGTCTCGCTTCTGTTTGGTACATTAATTTTTTCATAGCCCGCTGCCGAGTCAGACCTCTCCACACTTGAACTCCCTGATGCCTCGTTGTTAACCTTTTCATAAGGCGGCTCTTTCTTTGATAGTTCAAAATATTTAACACTTTCATAATTCGGGTCCTTTTTGGAGCGTACCGAGTCATACTTTGAGTCCTTCGATCGAACTGACTCATATTTGGGATCTTTACATCTCAACGACTCGTAATTGGGATCTTGTGTACTTACGCTTTCATAGTTAGGGTCTTTGGGGCGAACTGATTCATAATTGGGATCAGATTCGCTTCCTGTATTGTAGAGGGGATCATGCGGCATTGACTCGTAATTTGGTTCTAAGGTGGGTTCTTCGTTATTGTTCGCTGGCCAATTGTTGTACTTGCCGGGCTTTTTATTGACTGTAGAGTAGGTAGGCTGTACTTTGTAGTTCGGCGCGATTGTGGCGTAAGGCGGTGTGGGTGGCTGGTTCCTCAACACTTCATAGTTCGGATCGGAATCTGAGGCATTGTTGTCAGTCTTAGAGATATGCTCATACCCAGCATCACTGCTTACAATGCTGTTAGGGCCACTGTCAACAACCAGATGATTAAGTCTCAATAAGTTATTGTTTGTAAAATTGGAGTTTGGTCCTGCCTTGTTTATATCTTTCACTGTTTCGTAGCCTGGATCTTGGTTTTGGGAGGACTTACGCTCTTTATGGGCAATGGTTTCATAACCGTGATTCATAGATTTTTTACGGTCTATTGTCTCATACCCGGGATCATCACTGCGATATTTGGATGCGTGAGGCTCACCGTCGGCTCCGGTAAAGTCTTTTGAACGTCTTGTAGTTTCTTCCGTTCTTCCTTTAGGTTTTTTGCTTACTTTAGCGTACATTTCCTCGAGATTACGCGAAGGACTCTCAGTTACACGATGATCCGAATTCAAACTAGTGTTAGCATCCGCCGATGAATAGTCGCTGTAACCGGGCCCGTCGATAGAATTATACAGGTTGTCAGTTTGACAATCGCGTTGATCGATATCAATGTTAAGTTCTCTGGCAACGAGCGGTCTGATTAAATCACCAGAACTAAACCGGTGTTTCTCGATGGGGTAATTGCAACCGTAGAAATCAGACGAGTTGACGCAACTGTTGTTTCGTTGGTGTTTCTCGTTCAGACTCCGTCGCTTGTCGTGATTAAAATGAAGATCACCTGAAAATGCAAGTAAGGTATACTGAAAATTCTACCCACAATATTAAAAAAAAAACCGTCCAAGTGCGTGACGGACCACACACAATGAAGGGTTCCGTAGTTGGGATGAATTTATCACAAGGACAAACTTAACATTGTAGTTGAAAAAGATGTTCTCCCATACATTTCAACTGCAAATATAAGTTGGTCGACTATTACTCGTTAACTTGTAAAACCTACTTAGCTTCGATAGTTTTCCTTTTAACGTAGTTATATTACTGCCGTGAATTTTTTCACATATATATCCAAAAACAATCATTTAGCTGGCAGGGGACACACACACACACCTGACTCTAACAAAAATTAGCAATTTAAAACTATTTTTCGATTCAAGGATTCGTTTGCGTAATAGGAATCCTTGAATAGAAAAATAGTTTTCACAGACTCGCGATATTTTTGAACGGCTTATCCCACACTATGGAATAGACGAGAAAAAAATCATAACCACTTTACGTGCAAGGAAATTGCGTGCTTGCACGTAAATTGGGGATGATTTTTACCTACATTTTTTTTTTTACAAGACAACTTTCTAGTAGGTACTAAGAGTCTCCGAGTTAAACCACGGACAGACGGACAGACAGACTGACGGACATGGCGAAACTATAAAGGTTCCTTGTTGACTACGGAACCCTAAAAACTAACTTGTGAAAACTCGATAAAGCTGACCGTATCTCTACAAAATATATCTGATTAACGAAATCAGTACCTGTACTTGACATCCGCTGATGCCGTTGTGCAAGCGCCTGTTCTATGGCAGGCTGTCGGGGCGGCGCGTGGGAAGTCGCATGCGCCGGAGGATGTGACGTGCCATGTGACGTCACGTGCGCCATATTGTGTGACGATGAATGAGCTGAGGCGTGCACTGTGACGTGTGACGAGCCGTGAGACGTGGCGTGAGAGTTGACGTGGGAGCTCGCGTGTGACCCGGCGTGGGTGCTCGCGTGTGTCGCGGCGTGGGAGGCCGCGTGTGACGCGGCGTGTGAGCTGGCGTGTGACGCGGCGTGGGCCGTGGCGTGCGGCGGCGGTGGCAGCGGCGAGTTGGCCTGTCGCTTCTCTGGCTTCGGAGAGCCGAGCGCGCCCGTTGAGTTCGAACATGACGAGGACGATGCTGGTGGATTAGTTTTATTAGTTAGAAAGAAAGAAAGAAAGAAAAAGTATTTATTGTGACTCGCACAGGAAGATCACAAACTAATAAACACACAATCACAAAAGTATAAAAAAAATAAAAAACAGAGTCCTGTACGAAGCCAAAAGGCTCCTATCTCAGCATGATGCTGCGACATTTAAAATAAGTGCCGCAGCGCTGGTATTCTGATAGGGCCGCAGAATGGATTTAGATTAAGTTGAAACAGTAAGAAACACATTTTTCCGTAGGATGAATGAACTCTGATAAAGATGTCACCGCTCCATTCCGCGGCGCCCTTGTAACACAAGGCTCGGACTGCACTCGTAACAGGGTGTTTTAAACTATGTCATGCGTCATAATTAATAAAAAATAAAAAAACTAATGTTAAAAAAATAAAAACTGTTTACATGAATGATTAGTAGTCATTGGATACATGAAGTGGGCTGTCTTTGTAAGACGACTAAAATGCCACGGTGTATAATCACAATCGCAATACTAATTTCATTTTGTCAAACCAATTTGTTTAAAATATGAAGCAATTAATTAGGCTCTATGAAAGGTATTGTAAGTGAGTTAGTTACGCAAATGGGGCGCTGGCTTAGGCAATACGCGAATGACTGGATTACAATGTATTCGACCTCGGGTCGTCCCTTCTGGGAATAACTTATGTTCAGTGACGGATTGCAATTTTCTGAATACAGCACAAGGACTTTTTTTAATTTATTGGTGAGTATTCACAGACATGATGGGTCTGAAATAAAGAATTTGAATTTGAATAGAAAAAATATTATTTTTATCAAAAATGTAGCTGCTGCCTGCGACTTCACCCGCGTGGCCTTTACTCCTTGTAACATCAGCTATCTGTTAGTGAAAGTTCCGACAAAATCTGTCCAGCCGTTTCGGAGATTAGCCGGAACAAACAGACAGACAAAAATTTTAAAATTGTTTTTTTTTGCTATAAGTACCGTAAACAATTTCATATGTATTTAGTACAAAGCTGTTATTTTGACATCACAAAATATATACTTCATTTTTATTTATTTGTATATATATAGATAATTTCAAGTACAGAACGCGCGACACGAGGACATCCGCGGCCAGCTTTTTTCTTAAAATAATGATATGGGAGAATAAATAAAATTGTGTGTTTTGTTTTTTATTAGATACCAATACCCATCCTACAGCGTAGTTTCGCCAATCAATTTAAAAAAGCCCAATTAATATTAGTAAAATAAGGAAAACGATGAAATAATGACCAAGTTAATTGAAAATTGACAAAGGGGAAAATACTTCAGTTTACTCTATTTCTGTTCTTCATGTAATTTAAGGCAAAACAAATTATTGTAATAATTATGTGATGTGACCATACCTTGTCTGGAGTGTGTGGCATTAGATGTTGATGCACCAACGTCTGGTGGAGCACTTCTTCTAAACAAATTACAAAAACAATTAACGTTCACCATTTTTGTAAAAGGCATTTTAACAAATTTATTAACGACACAACTTTACTGTCATTATGGACACCAACAAGCTACTGAAAATGAAAATATGTGTACGACGCTATTGGAATATTTGTGGTTATCACAGATGACGTCATTAGTAACGTCATGTAAGTTTTATACAGCGTGTATCAGAAAGGTGTTCTCATATTTAAGGGTGTGGTACAGACCACCAAACTGAACAACGTTCTCTATTGGACCAACACCAACATCGTAATCGCGAAAAGTTATCAGCCGTCCCATATGGTTATGTCTATATAAATATATAATAAGTTAGCCGAATCAGTAAGAGAAGATAAAAAAAACTCCACCTATTTACAAATAAAAAAATTAAAAAGAACTATTGATAAGTGAATGTTATTAGTGTTAATGATTATTTATATGATAAATCCCCAAAACCTCAATTCAAATACACAAGAAATGTTTTATTTTTAGAATAAGTTAGATTATATGATAAACGAAAGTCGTCTTTTCTACTTACTATGTCTCTTTTGCTATGCCCGACAGGGTCCACCATTGTTTCTTAATTTAATGTTTACCACCAACCATTTAAATTGTGGAATGCAATAGAGAATTGAGTATACATTTAAGTCGAGTTGGTATTGAAGTTTTGTATGGGGCAGGGGACAGTTGATATTTTTTTCACGATTACGATGTTGGTTCTATGGAAAAGTTGTTCAGTTTGATGGTCTGACCACACCCTTAAATTAGACCACACCTTTCTGATACATGCTGTATTTAGAATGAGAAATCTTTATTTTTGATTTCTTCGTTATTTTCAGTATGTAATAAACATACTGAAAATAACGAAGAAATCAAAAATCGTAATTACTCGCGTTTAGATTTAGAGTTTTCCCGACTAGTTTTGAACAGATACGAAGCTCTAAGGACTTAATACAGAGACGAAGCTTAGCGTAAAGTTACGCTTCGATCTGTCAAAATCAGTCGTTTTTGGCGTGATTTTGACAGATCAAAGTGTAACTTTACGCTAAGTCCTCCTTACGCGTAGATGTAGTCTTGAAAAAGAATTCCAGATGATCACAGTACAAAGAAATAATAATAATAAAGATTTATTGTTCAAACAGGACCAGATTACCTACATGATAAGGTATAAAGCACAGGTAACCATTTCATAAACATAGGTTACGAAATTACGGGGTTTATTTATAAACGCTGCTTAATGTTAAGTAATGATTAGCGACTGTTTAACCATACATTTTTGACGTTTGAACGTCACTTAACTTTAAGCAACGTTTATGAATAAACCCCTACATGTGTCTAGAAGAATAAGTTCAGATCCCCGTCATAACCGAATGACTTGTAGCGTGTGATGTTAGAGTAATCAGAAGATTACAGATTATAAAAGGTTTACCTAGAGGCATGAGTGGGGTCAGTATGCAGTAGGTCGGGCGTGGGGTCGCGACGCCGCGGCTCGGTCGCGATCTGCGCGTACGTGTCGGAGCCTTCGCCCACACTGGCCTCTTCGATCGCTGCGTACATCTCATCTGTAAGTAAAATAATTAGTTCACATCTTGAAGAACCGAGACATATAAAATACTCGCAGTCGTGTTTACGGCACGAGGCATAGAATGGTAAACAGCCTGGGTACTTGGATAGAGCTAACTATTGACTACCTTGGAGACATGCTTGTACCCTTGACAGGCCCTGGGCGCCTAGGACGTAGTTATGAATGGACACTATTTTGTTTATACTTTCAGTATCGTCAATATTTGTAACTTTGTCACTTAAGTATCAATCAACACAATCACTTACCAGTACACACTTAAATATCACGATTAAAAATGCGTTATTTTTGCTTCTTTACTTAAGAGCAAGAAAATGTAGGTAGCAGGTTTTTAAGGAAAGTCAAAATGAATAGTGGATTCTTGTGGTGACGAATTTCCTGCTATAGTTTCATATTCGATGTAATTTAAATATAATTATCATTTATCTATTTATGGTTGCGATCCATGTTTAAAGCACACTATACCGGCACTGCAACGGCACCTCTTTAAGCCAGCAATTAACTTGTCATTCAAATTAGAGCATTAAATCGTGTGTCGTATAATATATTTCAAAATGTCAATATGAAAAAGCCAATGGCGGACAGTCAGCGCACTTGCCGCTACCATACAACTCGACTCGCAGCCCGCGCGCTGCAAGCAAGCGGACCGCGTGCTTACAGAGCGCGCCGGTCGCGTGCTTAATGCGCGTCGTCTCCGAGTCGCAATGATGTAAACCGAGACATGCAAACGTGCAAGTCCTAGGCGTGTTCAATCACAAATGCCATATAACAATTGTGTTCGCGGTGACAGCAAAAATGCACCTCGCGGCCACCGCGCGGACTGCGAGCTTGCACCTCGCGGCCGGCGCGCGGACTGCGAGCTTGCACCTCTCGGACGACGCGTAAATAGCGCGCTGGCGGCTAGCCGTATACTAAATTCGAGGCGACGCCGTGCTGCAGCTGTGCAGATGCGGTGCCCGTATAATGTGCCATGACCTTTATGTTGTACCTATTGCCATGATAAGGATCATAATAGAGGAATTATTGATGTTTGAAATCTGACACATCAAGATAGTTGAATGGTAGGCGCCATAACTTATCGGTATTACCGCGAGATAGATAGATTATATGCCAATAGTAATTTATCTATCACTTAAGTTAATATAATAGAAAAATGTTTAAAACATTCCTCAGCTTAATTTGATAGAAAGTCAAGAACAACCGAGGAAATCTCGAAAATATTGTTGGATAATGTATAGCCGAAAACGAGCAAAGGGAAAAAATTAAGTGCAGATTAGCGTACGGTACTCTTAAAGACCATGAGCATTTCTTTTAGGAGATTAAAATAGAAGGTGATTAGATAAGTGTCAGTGCGATAAGCACTTGCATGTTTTGTTAGAAAACAGATCATTTAAGGCTGGGTTCACACGGCAATACACCGCACGTTTTTTACAATATTAGATTTAAACCGTATGAACAGCGGGTTGTTCACACGATATACATTTAACCCTCAAAAAAAAAACGTGCAGCACAATGCCATGTAACCTAGCCTAATGTGAAATATGTGTTTTGAAGTGAATTTAAGAAGTTCAACGCGTTCACTAATCAATAGATCCTTCCTTATCATATGTCCCGGAGCTTTGGTAGGCACGTCCGAAGCCAATTCGCAGAGTCCCGTTAGACAGCTTTACTTTTAAATTATTATTATACAGTTTTTACAGAAACGGATCGTACGGTAAACCACACGTCAGTGGTAACACTAGCTTGTATACTTGTGTATCTTGAACTGGCCTAGCGTAGTAAGGAGCAGTGTTGTTATCGTAAAAATCTGAGCTGCCGTACGTCAGTCTGGTTTGCCGTATTTAAGGGAAAAAAATTACTAAATTGCCGTATTACATTTTTTTTTTTTATAAAAACCTCATTTGTTTCTTCTACATAAAGGTTTCTTATCGTTTCTATTATTTCAGATTCATGTTTATCTAGTGCGTACTTGTCCTTGCTTCCCATTTTATCGCACGTGTCGCGCGACACCTTAAAATTCGCTTGCTAATAAAGTCTTATTTACAGTCGATGTTATTAACTTATTCCACAACTTGGTCTTCATGTTGTTAACTTGACTGAATATCCTTTCACAGTCAGCGTTACTGTGTGGAAGACATAAAACGTCTAGCGAAAACTTTGTTAGAGTTTTGCAGTTGGTTGTATTATGGATGTTTTCCGAAAATTGTCGGCCGTATTGGACGTGGTGCGAATAATTTTGGGAAGTCCCCGTAGCGAGCATTGATTTTGTGTTACCGGTTTCTTTTAGTGTTGCCTTATTTAGAATATTATTAGTGAAAAAACGTTTCGTTACAGCCATAGCCAATTGCCGTATTTTGTGATACGGCAATGAGAGGCCTGCCGTAAACCGTATATTCTGAAAAAATATCGTGGAATGCCGTATAATACGGCAACTGCCGTATCAATAACAACGCTGGTAAGGAGTTTCAATAGAATAAGAGTCCAACTTATACTGGAATTTGTTGCCACTGACGCTCGTCCTAACACACAAGCGTCTGTCACATCATTGTTGCTATTTTCTGTGCAAAAAGGGTCAATCTGCTCTGAACTATTAATTATATATACTTTATTGTACAGTGGCCAGCACATCCAGCTACACGAAACTGTCAAATTTCGCCAAACGATTTTTAACTTTAAAATGTTATCGATTAAGTTCAAAATCGAACGAGAAACTTTGACAGTTTGTGGTAACTTGTTGTGCTGGCCACCGTACACCACAAAATTTTATGAATGAATGTGTGTGAATTATTCACTCTTAACCTTTATAAACCACCCAACAAGGTTTGATAACTCAAACCTGTTTCGTTGTTTCTGAGTAGGTTCACAAATAATGCATTGTTTGTGAACGGTTACAAAATTTAATTATAAGTTAGAATAAGTTTAGATAGGTACGCTATCGCAATAGGTTGTTACCCTGTGGAATAATAGATGTAAGTTGGAAAATATATAAAGATACGGGAACAGTTTGTAATCAGTGCGCAAATTTTGACAAATTAAACTTAAACGTATTTTATTATACACCTATTTCTTATTTTGATATGTCTTAGTACAAAAAATGAAGTTATTGTTAACGAAAGATATTTATTTTGAAACTGGTATAATGGATACTCGTCGCGCAACGCGCCTGCGCGGTCAGTGAAGCGAAACGCAGTAGTAGGTACCTATCAGCTGTGCGCTCGCCCATATACACTGACGTTCAAAAGTTTGAAACCACTATAAAAAAATTAAGAAAACAAATAAAAGTCAACATATTTAAAACTTTATGAAAAACAGGTTTTATTTTCATGTTACACAAGATTTAAAATTAACAAAATTACATGAAGTCTTGACGAATACAATATTCTAAAGAAAATACACACAAGAGAGTTTATACAGATTTTTCATCAAAATATCCTCCTTTGCATTTTATGACCCGTTTTACCAATCTTGGCAAGCGGGCAATTAATTTATTTATAGTCTCTTGCGAGATATTCCTCCAGCTTTCTTCTAATGCATTCCACATGGCCTGCTGTGAAGGACATTGTTCCCGAACGTTTCGGTCAAGCTCTTCCCACAAAAGCTCTATAGGGTTAAAATCGGGGCTTTGGGGTGGCCATGTCATGTTTTCCAACACTTTTTCCGACTGTTTCTCGTCTAAATAGCCCCTACATAATTTTGAGCTGTGCTTTGGATCATTATCTTGTTGGAAAATAAATCCTTGGCCGATTAACTTTAGTCCGGAGGGACTAGCATTTTTCTCCAAAATTACTTTATACTGCTCCTTTTTCATAATTCCTTTAATTTGGACCAGATTTCCAGTCCCATAGCCTGAGAAACAACCCCAGACCATAACAGATCCGCCACCATGCTTGACAGTCGGGACTACACACTGTGGCATCAACTTTTCTTCGGCGGAAAGTCGAACGAAAATTCTTCTTTTTGAACCGAATATTTCAAATTTAGATTTGTCACACCAAAGTACTTTTTTGAAATCTTCTTCAGTCCAGTCTCGATGGGCTAGGGCCCATTGCAACCGTTTTATCTTATTCTGCGGTTTAAGAAGAGGTTTTCGAACAGCAACGCGACCAAACAACTTGGCTTCTCGCAATCGTCTTTTCACTGTAGACACTGACACAGGTTTTTCCCGAGATTTGTTGACTTCAACACGTATTTCTGGGGCTGTTAAGCGTCTATTTCGCTTGCTGGTTACCACAATAAATTTGTCTTCACTAGAAGTCGTAGCTCTTGGTCTCCCGGAGTGCGGACGATCTTGATTACAGCCAGTTTGTTTGTACCGCACAATAGTGCGATGAACACAAGTCTTCGATAACTTGAGTTGAGATGCAATCTCACGTTCAGATTTGCCTTCATTATGGAGAACAACGATGGCAGATCGTGTTTCAATACTAATTTCGCAAACTTTTCCCATTTTAGAGACGTCTTGACTGTAGGAATCACAAAATCAGACTAATAGCGAATATTCGTAGATAACCATGAAAATATCGGGTTAGAATAATCTTTGAAACTATTTTAAGAATTTAGAACAATTGCATTGTAAGTTGATGTAAAATAAAAGAAGTGTCAGCTGCGGTAATGAGGTAATAAAAATTTTAATTGTATTCGATTGCGATTATCGGACTCGAATCTTCCTCGGTTCACATTGAAGTATGGAAACAATGCTTGTTTATTGCCCTTTCCTTGGCTAATATATAAAATAATAAGCTTTTAGGCAGTCTTTATAAACAATAGAATATGCAGGTGTGCAAATTACTTTTTATCACCAATATTTTGAAAATATTTACTAATAACAAAAGTTTTTTATTAGTGGTCTCAATCTTTTGACCGGCAGTGTATATTATTACGAATAGATTGTATCCATATCTTGCTGATTTCAAGTGAACCAAAAAAAAAAAGTATTGAACAAATAATGGAAATGTGTTATGTATGTGTGCTATTACTGATATAGTAATGAGTCGTGAGCACAAACTGACACCTGCGCAGTAGTAAATTTTTAGGTCTCTTTGGCGGAATGAAGAAGCCGGGTGACGCCGAGCTGCATACGATTGGTTCTTCAGTCGATAGTCGTCGTCTATTGGGCTCTCGCGTGACATTTTTATTTAGCCAAAAGTGTACATGCGCGAGCTTGCCCCCACTACTGCCCATCTGTGCTCACGACTCGTGCCGGTTATTTTACTGAAGCACCAAAAATTTAGTTTTTTTTTTTATTTCACTGGTTAAAAACTTATCCTGTATACGTTACAGTAGGTAGGGGGAGCCAAAATTAACGATGGATGGATTGTGTGAAAGAGAACGACTAATAGAGACGTATGGGAGAAAAATTCTTGTTGCGCCGACCCCAAATAAATTGAGATAAGGGCAAGAGAATGATGATGACGTTCAAAAGTGCATCTTCGTGCCTATTCGAAATAAATGATTTGACTTTGACTTTGATGATGATGGTGATGAGACGTTAACAGAATAAAGTTGCGTAGTGAACTTACCGGAGTCGTCTGATACCGTGGCATAATGTGGTTGTGACGGCGGCTTGCTGCTCTGAGCACGGATGTTACTCAGTGGTTCGCGCACCGATATGCTCGTGTAGCCCTCTGTAAATAAAGGATCACTTAATATAACAGGACATTTTTTTTTTGTGTAACTTGGATCTATGTGATATATGAAGAAATTTAGTACGGATCATCGCTGAAATGGCGAGTAAAAAGCATTTGTTTCATACGGCTTGATTAACTAGGTATATTCGAGCTCGTAATTGCTTAACCACCATAAGGTTGAATGTAATTTGCGCGTCATAAGTAAAGATAAATAAAACAGTTAGATACTTTCAACATAATAATTATGTGAAATAGTACCCCATTGTGGTTTAGTTTGGAACCGGTCGAAGTGGCAATGCTTCAGGGAGGCCTATGTCCAGCAGTAGACGTCTTTCGGCTGATATGATGATGATGACGATCAAAAGTGAAGCAAAGACGAAGACGACAGTGCTTAATAAAAAAAAAATATTGTGTAAAATACAAAAAAAAAAAACGATATTTCACTTGTACACACGGCTACGTATCAAGCTATACATGTCCAGTATAAGCTGACCTAGGAAAACCTATACAACGCGAGATCAGCTTGCACTGGAAATGTTTACCTTGATATGTAGCGTGTACCTATAGATAAAATTAATATTTTTATATATCTATTTTTAATGTACACTATTATACTTCACTCAGACTTTAAATTGTTATCCCACTAACTGTGTAACAGACAGAGGCCAGACGCATATAAATAACAGCACATAACAATTTAACACGCTGATCATAATGCTATAAAAAAGTTAATACTAAGAAAGATAACATTGTTGGAACAATACTGAGGGTCAATAACTGATAGATTGTCTTTGCAGTGATAGTGTTGTAGACAGCAAATATAAAGTGACGTAAAATCTTTAAATGTTTCGTTACTAGCCTGTTTGCAGCTATCTATCATAAAAAAGTAAGCTGTAGTCTCATTTCCTACGAAATGTATGAGAAAAGTCTTTTGACTTTTCTAGTACTCCAACCTCAGTTGGTCCGCAAGAATATATTTATTAATTAAAACTTTATGCACAATTAAAAACTGCACAAAGACGGACTTAATGCCTTGGGCATTTTCTACTAGTCTTATATTGATCCTTATAAGAAACTGGATCGATGACAATCTATCCTGTTTCTAAAACTATTAGCGTGCCACCGTTTCTTTTTTTCCTGTTGATAAAACCTATTTTGATGACAATAAAAATAGATTACATTACTACATTACATTACTTGTTGTTGTGATTTTGTTCTAGTTGTTTACTGTAATAATCTAGTCTTCATTTGTTTTATTTGCTTATTTAGTTAGTATGTACGTATCTATGTATCTATTATATATCTGTGTATCTATTATAGGATATTGTACTGTTATACTTTTTATATGTGCACCAATGACAACCCCATTTTATGTCCATAAATTCACTGTCCATGCCAAGGTTGCCTGGAAGAGATCGCAGTATGCGATAAGGCCGCCCATTGTATATTTTATAGTGTATAAGTTTTCTTTTCTTTTGTAATGTGTAATCTGATGTACAATAAAGTATATATAAATAACCGTGTCTGTATTTTTGTGAAAATTACCCATTTTCTTACTGTCTGCATTTGTTTTTATTTTTTTTTTCAAAATCTGCGAATGCAGATTATAAGGTCTCAAAAAGTTAAGGGACTCTTAAGACCGTTTTCCTGCAGCTACAATAGTTAAGGTACCTGCCCTTACTGCCCTATCTCAAAAATCAACCCTGTAAAAGAAACATTTCGCACCTTTAGAATTATAGAGACCTAATTTCTTCAGAAGTGGAAAAACATCACCAAATTAGGTCACTATAATAATATTATAGTGACCTATATTTGAAATTTTAAGATTTCAACCTTTCTAAAGAACATCACCAATGAGGTCACTATAATATTGTGAATTAATTGATGATGTCATTAACTGATGATGTGATTGATGATTTCAAATAAGGTCTCTATAGTTCTAAAGGTGCGATTTACCTAATTTTAATTTATGAAGAAATATGAAGCTTATCTTTGGAATGTATCTAATTCTTCAAAATCTAACTGAGTGCCTAAACAAACTTCTAATGGATGGAATCTTTCCAGAAAATTTAAAAATAGCTAAAGTCACCCCAATTTACAAAGTTGGTACCAAAACAAATCCCGGGAATTATCGTCCAGTTTCAGTCCTACCAATATTATCTAAAATATTAGGAAAAAAAAAAAACCTTTTTGGAAGGTTAGATGAATACTTGACTGAAATTAACTTCCTATACGATCAACAATATGGCTTCCGACCCAAATCTAACACCCTTGGCGCATCTATTGACTTTATAACTAAAATAAAAACAAAGATTGACCAAAAACAGGTAGCACTAGGAGTATTTGTTGATCTAAAGAAGGCGTTTGATACAGTCAGTCACACACTTCTATTACAAAAACTGGAAAGTATTGGTATAACTGGAACCGCTTATAAAATGTTAAATTCCTATTTAAGTGATCGATATCAGGTTGTAAAAATCGGGGCTTACCAAAGCACGTCTAAACCCTTAACATGCGGCGTACCACAAGGTTCAATTTTGGGTCCTTTATTATTCCTGTTGTATGTAAACAACATACACGAAGCAGGTTTACAAGGTCACCTTGCCCTTTATGCAGACGATACATGCCTATTTTATTATGGGGACAACATAAATGATATCACAATAAATGCCCAAGATGATTTAAATATACTACAAAATTGGTACCAGTGCAATCTTTTAAATATTAACACCTCCAAAACCTCATATATAATATTTAGTGCAAAAAATATAAAACACCCTAACTACCCTAATCTAAGCATTAACAGAGAAGTACTGAAAAAGACTAATCAAGAAAAATACCTCGGACTAATTCTTGATAGCAATTTAACATGGAAAGCACACCTTCAACACATTAAAAACAAACTTTCATCATTGGTGGGCAGACTGTATAAAATTGTTAGATGTACCTATTCCAAAAAAAAGTTCGGCTAGTAATATACAACTCCCTTGTTAAGCCTTATTTATTATATCTCATCGAAATATCTAACGCACCTAAAACTAGTCTAAAACCAATCCAAATTCTGCAAAATAAAATAATCAAAATACTACACAATTATGACTTCTTAACACCAACAAAAACTATTTACAAAGAGACCAAGCTATTAAACATCAAACAACTTTATATAATATACACACATGCACACTTATCTATAAAATTATTCACAAACTTAAAGGAAAAGAAGAAAGAAAGAAAGAAAGGAAGAAAAAACGTTTATTACATTCACAACAGAAGGTGAAACAAGCAAATACTCATCTCGTCGAGCCAGTCACCTGGTATTGTCTAGAGCAAGAACTAGCTACGGCAAAAACAACCTAACCTATGGGGGAGGTCTATAATAAACTTCCAAAAGATGTAAAAGAAGCGACTTCACTCAACATATTTAAAAATAAATTATTTACTTTTATTTACAACGACGAAACACTATAATATTGATTGTGTTGTTTACTTTTTCTAAAACAGCAACATCTTTTAACTTGTGCCACCGCCTTATCTTAGGAATGCAGTGAACTCGCTTCCAATTTTGTAGGTGATCATACTTTAATTTTTTGTTTTGTTTTCTTCTACCAGCACTGATTTAATATAATTAGTAATAAGATTTATTGTTCTCATGTAAGTGACGATTGTCTTAATGAGAAATAAAGTTCTTTAAACCAATGTATCTAAAAATCTTGCAATTTCAAGCCTGCATTAATATTTTATATCTGTCAAATCACAGTTATATGCCCAAATACTCAAACGTTACTTAACTTTAAGAGGCCGTGCACGAAATCGACTGATTTTGATCAATTTTGTTCATTGGTTGTGAGAAAAGGAAAAATAATTTAAACAAAATTATTTGAGATTTGAAAAGTCGTGTTCTTTGTTTTGCATGTGGCTGAAAGGGATTTTTCAAATAAATTAAGTATTCACGGTAAATCACTAATATTTGCAACAAGTTTTCCGAAAAATGACGCGAGACTGACATTTGATCATCATTCTACAAGAAACTACTTTTGATTTTGAACATTAAAAAATATCATTAACATCATTATATGCTCTTCTTGCATGTGGCGGAACCACTTTTTTCAACTTCCATACAAAATATAGCAGAAAAATAATATTGAAAAAACATTTTTTTTTGTTTTAAACCCCGTCAGTAATATATTTTTTCCTATTATTTGGCAAATCATATCAAGAAATTAAAAAATCACAAATTAGTCTTCAGCTATCCTTAAAATATAATCAAAATTTTATTTAATGATTATACAATATCTTCATTAAGTAAATCCATGGCGAAATAAACTATATTTTGGAGAGCACAAAAATGATGAAACTATTAAAAGCTGCTGTGACTGACACGAATGGTTTAGCACCATGAAAACTGTACTTTTATAGTTACACAGACTTAATGTTTCGATTATTTCAAGTTTTCTCACAATTAGATAAGAACTTGCCAAAAGAGAGTTTTTTTTGTGCACGGACCCTTAAGACGTTCTTATAAATGTTTCTGTCGCTACAAAAGTGACAGAGACAGCATTAGACTTAACGGCGACTTAAAATTGAATTGCGTTTGAGTATTCAGCAGTTAGACGTTTGGATTTCATAATTATAATAATCAAAATAAAGTGTTAATTTATTACTTTTGTATCACAATTAAAAAAAGGTATATGGTGCTTTATGTATAATGAGATTAAATAATATATAAACTACCTACAACAATAGACCACACTTTATGATATAACATGTTTGTCACCGCTAAAAATATTATCAAATCAGATGCATTTTACAATTTCGCGGAATTGCTAACAAAAAATCCACATTAATTTAAATAGCAAAAGTGTACTGCCACTATTCAGACTATAAGAAAATGAGCTTTCAATTCATAAGCGTAAGGTGTATCTTCATGTAAAGAGGTTGAAAAGTGTTTGAAATATATTTTTGGCGTATCCGTTTCGGAATCTAATCAGTGTTTAATGGAATTTGAGTGTAATTTAAAATCTACATGGACATCTTCAGGCAACTTACGGAGGGCTGAATATTGATTGATGACATAAAATTTTCTTATAAATTTATATTGCAACGTTCAAGGTGATGTTTTTTTTTTAATAAATATTTAGTTTTATTTTGTACTAAGCAATTTTTTAAATATCAGGAGGAAGTAGCTTTAAAATCTTGTGTGTGAAACCTTTGAAAAATCTAGAAATGATAAAGCGGGTACAAAATCGTCATCAAATTGTTATGCAAAAATAATCCATACTAATATTATAAACTAGTAGATGTCGGTTATCGCGTATAAAAGTATCCTATGTCCTTCTCCATATCCCAGGCTATATTATCTCTACTCTGCCGAATTTCATGACGATCGGTTCAGCGGTTTAGGCGTGAAAACGTAACAGACAGACAGACAGAGTTATTTTCACTATATTATAATATTATAACTAATCATACTAATATTATAAATGTGAATGTAACTCTATCTGTCTGTTACGTTTTCACGCCTAAACCGTTGAACCGATCGTCATGAAATTTGGCCTACCACTCCTCAAAGAGGGGACTTATCGCCACAATTGTGGCGTGCCCAGCACTGATTTGCGACAATTGCACCTTCTATGTCACCATGAGATCCCGCCGGAGCTCTGTCCGCTGTACCGTGATTTCTCGCGGCAACGAAGTTACGCTCCGGCGTTTCACTTCCTCGCGCCACTCCCATAAGTGCGCGAGGATTTTTGCCTGAAGATCCCATGGCGGCAATCCGGCAAGGAGGCTCGCCGCCTCACCGTAGACCGTGAGGTATCCTCGGACCAGACTGATGGCCGGTCGCCGGCTCAAGGAACGCGCCCACACCGGTGCCACGTAAAGGGCCATGGACCGCACGACCCCCGCATAGAGCCTCCGGCAGGAGGCGTTTGGAAACCCTAGATTGGGCAGGAGCCACTTCAAGGCAGCCCTGGCCCGCTCGTCTGGGAGCCAAACATCGGAAGTTCCACCAGCTGTCGAGGACGAGTCCCAGGTACTTTATCGTCGACTTGACGCAGATGTGAACCCCTCCTACCGTTACTTGGGAACCCGTCAGTGGCGCGTTCCAAGGACCATGAAAACACTTGTGCAAGGCCATCTCGAATCCCAATTGCCGGATCCTCTCGACGATTGTCGCTAGTTCGGCCGCCGCCTGTTGCGACCTATTCTGCGCCAGGACCAGCGTGTTGTAAGCGTAGCAAACTACGCTGACGCCGCTAGGTAGGCCGGCGCGCAGCACACAGTCGTACCCGATGTCTCACAGATGCGGCCCCAGGACCGATCCCTGTGGGACACCGCACGACATCTTTCGCCGGTTCCACTCTCCCTGGTGACCGGGGTATATGACAGCCCTGTCCGTCAAATAGGCCTCGACCACTCGACAGAGGTAGGTCGGCATCCGTTGATACCGGAGTGCCTCCCTGATGCAACTCCAGGGCTATTGAAGGCATTGGCGATGTCAAGAGACCAAGCGGAAACCAAACTGGCTCTCCGTCAAATCCGGCCCCACCCGCACCAGCCGCCCGACAAGACGGTCTGCAATGACTCTTTCATAGATCTTGCCCACCTCGTCGAGCAGCACGATGGGCCGGTACACCATCCTACTTGCACGTTTTATGACCACGACTGTCTTAGCGTGTAGTATAGTTACTGAAAGACTTACTTGCAGAGTCAGTAGAATCCCCGCTGAAGTGTGTGGTGTTATCTGTGTTGGGTCGCGGCGAGGGTGGTGTGATGTAAGGCAGCTCCTGACTCGAAGGCAGTTGCCCACTTATCGCCACCGATGCCGATATTACCACCGATTCTAAAAACATTACTTATTTTCAGAATTTTACAAAATTATATAATCTATAGCTAATTATTCCACTAACGATTAAAATCAAGATCAGAATGTACGATTTGATCTTGTTTTTGATTGTCACTAACGATAATATGCTTGATTCTCAGTATGGGTCTTAACAATTTAGATAATTAAAATTGGTAGTGACTTTAAGTAATTTTAAGTGTATTTACAAATTAAAATGTTTCATTCTAAAAATCACCTACTACAACTAGGTAAACGCGGGAGTCAATAGTAAATAAACCGTGTTTTCAAGTTATTATACATACAAACCTGCAGGATTTTGTCCAACTTCTCTCTCATCAATTTGTATAATTTCTCGATCAGATGTTTCATCAGTTACTTCAACAAGACTGCAATAACCAAATAACAAATCAGAAGAAGTAATTTATTCAGCTTATATAAAATGTGTAATATTTGAAATAAATAAAAATACTTTGTTCAAGATTCCTTACTAAATCGATTTTAGCAAAGTATTGTAGGTAGATTAGTTTCTAATAAATAATAACAATTTCAGGGAATAAATAAAATAACACTCTTTATTTGTCCCCCGCACACTCATAAAAAAATATTACCTACTCATACATTATGATTATCAACCATGTATTTTAGGTAGGTCTTTTCTAGATCAGTTTCATAGAACAAAGTTTGAGTATCGGAATTCTGTTTGGCATCACCCCATTCGTTGCCATGCACCCCAAATGACGGTACATGATACAGCATAATTTTTTAATCAATCAAATGAAAAATTAGTTAAATACTAAAGATAAAGAAAACTGATTTCAATTGCACTTTGAAATGCCTGCTTGGTGTATTTTGGAGTGCGGATGAGTCAAACATTGATAGGCGCATTGAAAGCCGACAGATTAGCAAAGGGGCAAAAGTGCGTTTACATAACCAAGTAGTGAACATTTGCTTGTACAGTTAACCGGACCTCATTGGTAACCATTTGACTTTAACGCACTTTATTTTGTATCAGTAAATGTGGTTTTCGTCGTTTAAGGGGGAAGCGTCAAGGTAGCCCGCGAATTTCAAAATTTCTTTCGTTTTATGCAATATGCAGGTCAGTATCAGGTTGTATGTCTAAATATGATACACGACCGTAACAAATCTTTATTTACAGAATTATAATCGTTAGAATCAGTAATACAACTTCTTAAGAAGGCGTACAAGGGTCCACTAGCGCCACTCCTTAAAAAATTCTCGTGACTGAGAAGGAATTATGAAAAACGGCTCAACAGCGACCTCGGTAAGTGTGTCTAGAATGTACTAATACCTTTTATAAAGTTTCATATTGAGACACGAAGCAACAAAATACGATCTAGAGGAATGTGGCCGTTTTTCTTTAGAATTAATTTTGTTGCTTCTCAGTCCCGAGATAATTAATATTTTTTTAAAGTAGTGGCATTAGTGGACCGATGTATGCTGCTCTTAAGTTAGTATATTCATAAAAGTCATGATTTCATGAAATAGTCATTCAATCAGATTATACGAACTTACGGAGTTGTATTACTGATTCTAATGATTACCTGCAAATTGCAAAAAAAGGAAGAATATTTGAATTTCGCGGGCTACCCTGACGCTTCCCTCTTAAAGTGTTACTATTGTTGTACGGTTGACAGTACATTTTAAAATTAGGTCATACTAACATATTATGGCTTTCGTTCTGTACTTTAGCGTAGGCGTGTTCGTAGGGGTAGTCTCGGCTTGTAGATGCGGTCGCTACTGTCTTGTTACCTGCAGATAAACAACGGCGATTAGTCAAAACAAGTACTGATTACAATGTAATTATCGACAGTTCCGAGTAGCGGCACTTTTATACGAAATTACCGGATCTTGGCGCCGATAATGTAGTGATTTTATCTGTAATCTGATGAATGAACCATGTCGTACGGTAGCCACACTAGCCACTGTTGAAACCGCATTGTTTTTACGTTTGATAATCGTGCAATTATGAGGGTCTCTTTATCAATTAAACAGCCTTGAGTACAATATTTGTGCATGTAAGTCATAATTCGTTAATTGACTACTCCTTTTAGAGATATTTTTACTTTTCATATCCACGCGGGCGGACCGCGGGGAAAAGCTAGTGTTACATAAGTAACACTAGATTTTGCCCGCGGCTCCGCCCGCGTGGATGTCGGTTATCGCGTAAAAAAGTAGCCTATGTCCTTCTCCATATCCCAGGCTATATCTCTACCAAATTTCATGATGATTGGTTCAGCGGTTTAGGCGTGACAACGTAACATACAGACAGACAGACAGAGTTACTTTCACATTTATACTATTAATAGTATGGATTTGGCGCTTTTTATGTGGCGGTAGGAAAACCCGACTTTTACCCTATATGGGTACACCAAAGGCACAAGAATCATTTCATGTTATTTATTGTATTTCGTCGCTTTATAGTGAAAACCTCGGGAATACAATTTTGGTCATTTTTGTTTGATTACATTTTGGAACGAAAACCTCGCAATGCACGTCTTAGTTTCACAATAAAAAAGGTGTGCAACCTGTAACGCCATCTATGACGAGTTTGAATATTACACACTAAAAGACATAATTATTTGAAGAAGCTGTGGTAATGAAATTTTACAGGGCGCAGTTTTTCTTACTCCTGTAAAGTTGCCTTTTTCGCATATAGGAGGTTTTCACTCTAAGGCGACGATTTATGTATTATTGATAGATAGATAGATAAAACATTTATTCAGTGCACACAAAAGACAGCACAACACACAAGAGCACAAATGATTAAAAATTTCATGAATATTATAAAAACAGGGTGTCAGTAGACAATAGGAAAAACATAAAGAAATTGTGTGATATTATGACATAATTCAATTAGATAACAATTATACAAGGTGCGTCTCAAGGTTGCACCAAATGGGAGTCCAGCTCAGCATGTGTCAGGCAGATATACCTGACGCTGATATTCTTCTGGATCCCTGGAGCGACACAGTGGTAGTGAATGACTCTACAACAGTAGTCATGTAATTTTAATTACGGTTCTATCGTACAAACAGATTGTTTCAGTGACTATTATAATAATATGTATGCCTACTGTGTGTAGATTGTGCTGCTTTTACATAATACACTGCAGGAAAATAAAATACCCAGAACATATTATTTGCATGAATTCTATAGTTCGCTATACAGGATGTAAGGGACAGCCCTCCGCAGACTGATAGGGTGAATTCAGTATATCATACTAAGAAGACCGGTACCTACATGAAATTATTTCAGGTACATTACGGGAATCTAATAAACCTGATTTGTTTTATTACCTCACACGCAATGTATCGTTACCGTGGCAAAACGCACGTAGCGAACGGCAGCGCAGCGAATGAGTTCGATGAACTCTGTAGCTAGGCAGAAAGTGAACAGCTGATTTCGCGCGTCGTTTGTTAGAGTATTTCAACATCCATGGCTGGTTTATTTTTTATTTTAGCTGTTTTATTTACATAAATGGAGTGCTTCGTACAAAAAATGTAATTTTACATTAAAATAAAGGAATCGTAACTGAAAAAACGATAAAGAAAATGAAAACTTTCCTGAGCAAATTTCTAGTGGAATATGATTCAAAATAAGGAGCTGAATGCACCCTGTTAGTTTGCGGAGGGCTGTCCCTTACACCCTGAATATGAAATAACTATCATCTAGTCACGAGTTAGCTCTCATCATCTACCTAACCTATGTTGGGGTCGGCCTTCCAGTCTAACCGGATGTACTTAGCTGAATACCGGTGTTATCTTTTGGGGTAACTCAACGAATAAAGAAGTTGCATTTAAAGCACAAAAGAGATGCCTCAGAGCCCTGTTTAAATTGAAAACCACCGATAGTTGTAATCCATTTTTCATACAGTATAAAATATTGACATTGGCATCCCTGTATATTCTGGAAACAGTAATGTTTGTTAGAAATAATATTATAATTTTTTTATTTTCTTATTTTCGCGAATGGCAGATACATTCCCCAGAAACAGACGGGATCAAAGTCAGCTGTGTCTGCATAGGAGTAGGACTGCACTTATGCAAAAAAGTGTTTTTTGCATGGCTCCCACTATTTATAAGTTACCCAAAAGTTGGAGGCAGCTTAATAATGTACAGTTGAAAAAACAATGAATTTCTGGCAGAATCTTTTATTATGACATAGATTTTATGAATTTTAATTATTATTATATTTTTTTTTGCTTTTGACATTTATAATTTATTATTGTTTGCTGAATTGACGTTAAGATGATATAATGAATTGAAATTAATTATGACCAATCATAATATTTGCACGCCATAATATGTAGCAAACATGTCTGAACCTTTATCGTTTTGTTATCCTGCATGCATTTTTATTATTGTACTAGCTTTCGCCCGCGTGGATGTCGGAAAATATCCCAATATCCCGGGATTAAAAGTACCCTATGTTTTAATCCAGGTAAACAATGTCTTCTCTAAATATTGTTACTCATTGGATCCCTTAGTAAAGTTATTGTTCTCAGAACTACTAAAGTGTCTTTGGCGATGACAAAAGTTGGGTTGAGCGATGATGAGGTAAGGGGTTTTAAGTCAAAACTTCATACCCCTTTTCACCAAATTGTAGGTTGAAAAAAAAATTAAAAAAACTACTATTTACGTTATGTTCAATTCCAACCACCATAAGCCGAAATATTAGTGATTTTAATTTAAGAAATAAAGAACTTTCATTAAAAATAAAATTTAATTCCTCTTTTTACCCCCTTAACGGTTGAAATTCTAACAACACCGTTGCGTTAGCTTCCAACCATAAGCCTAGATAGTAAATTTTGTGATTTTTACTTCGTAAATTAAGAACTTCCTATCGCAGGTATGCTGGAAGAGATTTCATTAGAAATAAGCATCACCTTTGTACGTATTTTTCTGTTCCTTTCTTCTTGTCTGTTTATATGTGTGTACATAAATTGTTAAATAAATAAACTTTCCATACGCAACTTCATCCCCCTTTTTAACCCTTCGGGGGTGGAAATATCAAAAACGCTGAGACACAGTATGAGTATAAATTAATTTTCAATTGTCAGCCTAAACACAAAATTTGAAGATCCCAACTTCAAAACTGATGGACTTTCATATAAACTTCCATCCCCTATTTTACCCCTTTAGGGGTTGAATTTCGAAAAATCCTTTCTTGAATTTTTTTGTTGCAGAAAAATCTGAAAAAATATATAAATATTACTGACGTAATCTCCATCCACACCCCCCAGTTCCTCATGTCATCAAAAATAATCAAAGCAACCACGCCCTTTGGTGCTTACGTAATACTTGAGTGACCCGGCTTACTGTGTAATACGATACCCCTAGGTAAGACTAGGTGTCAGACTTTCGGGCTTCTGAAGATCCGTAGACTGCTTAACGTGCTTTCCGAGGCACGGATGGGTCTTGGTATGCAAATATGGTCACCCATCCATGTACAACTTGACCAGTGTGGCTGTTATTACTTAGCCACAAGCCCCCGAGTCACGAGAATAGCTCGGTGGTACTAAGGAAAACAAACATGTGGTTATATTTATAGGTAGGCATGCATTTAATGCAAACTTTAGTGTTTTCCTTGTATAAGTATTACAAATACTGGTTTTGCTAAAATTCAATTAATTATCTTTTAATAATTGGACTCAACCCACGTTGTGGTCAGGGATGAGTTGTATATGCCAAAGAGGTCCTAACGGTTGGTTCTTTCACTCAGCAAAAAAGATCCGTGACACTACAAAGATAAAGTTGATTTTTTAATGATGGCAACCAACTCACATGTCGCTGGGTACCTTCCGTTAACCGTCAGGTAGGACCTCTTTGGTATATACAACTCATCCCTGACCACAATGTGAGTTGAGTCCTTTCTGCTTAACTACGTCCAATTGATCTATACAAATAAATAAAATTGCAGTGTGTTTGTAATGTCAAAATAACAGCTTTGTACAAAATCCATATGAAAGTAATACGGTACTAATACAAAACAAACAAATAAAAAATAAAAATTGTCTGATCTTCTGTCGGAGTGTCTGTCTGTTTGTTCCGGCTAATCTCCAAAACGGCTGGACCTATATCGAGGGGAGTTTCACTGGCAGATAGCTGATGTTATTAGCTAACTGCCAATAACATCAGCTAAGTTAAGGAGTAACTTAGGCTACTTTTATTTTAGAAAAAGCCACGCTGACGAAGCCGCGGGCGGCACCTATTATTATAAAAACCCTATTACACATTCCGCAACCCAGAAACGTCCGTGAAATGTAGATACTTAACTCAAAATCGAAGTGTTTAAAACTGCTTTATATCTGTGGTTTTAAAGTTTAAGTTTGTGACTTTGGTCTTTATTTTGGAAATAGAAAACACTTTTAAAAGAATTTGAAGGAACTGTGTGTTTTTTTATATCAAATTATCCTTTCTTTTTTAATTCAGTCACAATATTTTCATTGTTCTTGTATTTGCTATAGGTACCTAATTGAATCTATCCATCTATAAAATCTCATAGATCTATGATTAATTTGTACTCATAATAACGTAAAGGCTCGTACGGACTTGTGCGATATCGCGGCCGCGACAGGCACCGACAAAGAAATTGTGCTACTAGTGTCGCGTCGCGCCCGCGATATCGCGCGAGTCTGTACGAGCCTTAATGGTCTAAGGTATATAAACAGGACTGCAGTAAGTACATTAAGTCTACTGCGCCACTCCTAATCGCGTCTGCATTACTGAATAAATTATTTAGGTTGTACTACTCGTTTTAGAATTTATAACAGTTTCCGACTACACCTATATATTTGTTCAGGGTGATCCTGATAGACAACGGTATATTAATTCACTGGCTTTTTCCCGCGGCTTCGCCCATGTGGAGGTCGGAAATTATCCCATGGGAACGTAGTGCCGGCAGACAGGCAGACAGAGTTACTTTTGTATTTATGATATTAGTATGGATGTATTGTATGGAAGTATTGATTATCTTTCCCTGTGACCTTGATCACATGATACCTACTTGGTGATTGTTTATCTTAAGGGTCCGTGCACGAAATAAACTCTCTTTTGGCAATTTCTTATCTAATTGTGAGAAAACTTGAAATAATCGAAACATTAAGTCTGTGTAACTATAAAAGTACAGTTTTCATGGTGCTAAACCATTTGTGTCAGTCACAGCAGCTTTTAATAGTTTTATCATTCTTGTGCTCTCCAAAATAGAGTTTATTTCGCCATTGATTTCCTTAATGAAGATATTGTATAATCATTAAATAAAATTTTGATTATATTTTAAGGATAGCTGAAGGCTAATTTGTGATTTTTAAATTTCTTGATATGACTTGCTAAATAATAGGAAAAATATATATTACTGACGAGGTTTAAAACAAAAAAAAAGGTTTTTTCAATATAATTTTTTGCTATATTTTGTATGGAAGTTGAAAAAAGTGGTTCCGCCGCATGCAAGTAGACCATATAATGATGTTGATGATATTTTTTAATGTTCAAAATCAAAAGTAGTTTCTTGTAGAATGATGATCAAATATCAGTCTCGCGTCATTTTTCGGAAAACTTGTTGCAAATATTAGTGATTTACCGTGAATACTTAATTTATTTGAAAAATCCCTTTCAGCCACATGCAAAACATAGAACACGACTTTTCAAATCTCAAATAATTTTGTTTAAATTATTTTTCCCTATCTCACAAACAATGAACAAAATTGTTCAAAATCAGTCGATTTCGTGCACGGCCTCTTAAGTGTCTGCTTAGGGGACAGTGAAAGGAAAGTGTTGAACATGTTAATTTGATTTTCCTCCGCCAAAGTCGTACGACTACAAATTAATGTGACTCTCACGAATTAGAATTAAGTGCCTACCTAACAAAAAAATTTCATGAGTTAAAACTCGGTAATATTGTCTTTTCTCTGAGTGATATCGTTCGCTTCTAAGTAAAGTATTTACTCACTCATTAAAAATGAATTATTTACCGTAAACATGAGCAAAAAATCTACCAAAAATAAGTAATAAACAATATATAGTATACGTTGTAATTGCATGTTCTTTTGGTACACAATAAATAATACACTTCATGGTTAATTAACACAATGTGGACGCGACGCGCTAACATTTTAACATGTCATACAATATACATGGCTATAAACTACATTAGTGAAACACGTCACGGAGGAATGAAACAATTTAGATAGTTTGCAGACGAGAACAACAAAATACCTTAACACCTCGTGTAGTTGACACCTAAGATAATAGACATAGATTCCAAAATGGAATATCAAGTAAATCTCGTTGCACACACTTTCGCCTGCGACCTTTGAAGAACAAGGTATGTGTCGAGGTTTCGCAGGTCACACCGCAACATGTTTATCTAATAACTTATGACAGTAGATTTGAACTTCATGGACAAATTTTGCCAAGACAGGATTTTTACTCGGCAAGAAATATCGACATCGGTTATATTACCAATTTAATTTCTGAATCACTGAAGCAGCATTTATCGATTCACATAAATATCGATCAATCGGATGCAGTGTCTTGCGATGTAATTGAAAGCCAATTACTCGCATTCTAGAACCTTCTGATAATTACCTTCATCTAAATTCACGGTGGCATATATTTCTGAAGCTGTATCGCCGCTGTCGGGCCTTCCAACTGCATGCGGTATTTCTGGCAAACTCCGTTGACTGTTCTGTGTAGACGCCCTGTCAATGAAACGTGTAAAAAAATTAATGAAATATACAAAGAAACAGGTAAGTACTTCGGTCGGAGGCGAGAAGGATTTTTCCTTAAGAAGACAGAGTTATGGTATGGCCTAAAGGCGATAATTTGACGTGAGGAAAAAATACTGAGATGATTGGAAACGGATCATTTTAAGAATGATACCTAGCACTGCTTCCACGGGACTATACTGACATTAATTTTGATAAAGTTGGATCTCTGATTCCAGAGATCCAACCAAAGCATGACAGCATGAGCAGACATTACAAATGATTGAGTAGCAGTTCTGACGAGTAAAGGCCGAAATACAATTTCGTCAGAATTATATAGATTTTGTGAAGCCGAAGTCCTGATCTGTCCAAATTCAATGTAATACTATCCACGGACTTGATTTTGTACCGTAGTGCACAATTCAGTTTTGGACAGGAGATTCAGAAGGGTTCTAAACTAACATCAAGTTATCGCATGCTTACTATCGTTACGTATGCAAAGGCCCGGGAACATGTTGTATAAGCATTTATAACGACAGTTCCCGTACCGACCCAAAAATAAAGCAGAATACTAAACTTGCGTGCATCACGCAATAGTAAACAGTCGTAAAGACCACAATGCTGCTATACCATTACCAGTATACCACTGCCTCCGTTACCTACTATAACATTTCGGAACATTTTAAAGGTCTAAGTCAATTTTAAGTACAACATAAAAAAGTTATGGTCGATTAAGATATGCGAATCAATGTGTTTAGGTAAATGTGCCTTTATGGCAGCAGTATTTAAATTTAGCAGTACCTTAATTAAACGATTGCCCTACTAACTCAATAATTATATTACTTGAATTTATATTTAGAAATCAATACGTACCTATATAAATAATTAATAAGGATGTTAGTTCCATTAACGTGTAGGTACATCCAGGAAAATGTGGAAATAAATATTGGTAAATGTACCTAAACGTCTAGGTATGTGAAATTGTGGAGCATTCGAACATCGATCATTTTAGGGCTAGTGACGAATAGGGTTCCGTAATTTCTAGGAATCCGTGGTTTCGTCACCTCAGGACATAAATACTTAAACGATGTGAAGGTATTTAGTACAACTACTTCTTAAATAGTAGTGATGTTTTGCAGGGCCGGATTAACCATGGCGGGGCCCTTAGGCAATGCAATTTTCGGGGCCCGTTTTCAGCCGTTTGAAGGTCATCAGCTGTTTTCAAGTTGATGAAGGGATGTGAGTAATAGCATCAGCAACGGTACCGGACTGATGCTTAACTCCTCAGGAACTTACAGTAAAAAAATCGTATTTGGGCTCATTGAAATGGTCTTAATGAATAGGTTGTAGATAAGTCATGATCCAGGTCTCATTATATCATTATTGGTCTCGGTATATGAGATGAGACCGTCCCACGGTCTCATGATGGAGCAGGAAAGAAAAATAAGACGCGGTTGTTTTAATTTAAGTTTATTCTTGTTAAATACAATATAATATAATAAACGAAAGAAAATAGTTTTGGCCCGGGGGTTTTAATATTAACTTGATTCTTGTTAAATGCAATAAAAAACAATAAACGAAAGAAAATAGTTAAGTCAATTACCTACAATTAACTTTTCTAACTTTTTTGGATACAAAATCATTCATAACATCTTGAAAGTTGACCTTTTCCTATATTCATTTTCAATCGCCCTTATCGACAATGAATTTAAACGGTTCAGGGGGTCTACTCCCTAAGCACGAAGTCCGTCGTTTCGGGCTTCGTTTCGGGCGTTTCCTACTCCCTATCACCAACGGACGGACGATTCGTTCGAGGCCCGACGAAGAATGAATGACAACACGATTTGACAACTGTCCCTACTCCCGATGCGTTTTTGCCCGTCCGAAAAGTTGAACTTGACGCTTGTTTTGACGGAACCTTGTGTCAGTTGATACGACATCAAAATAGTTATCGTTCTGTCGACGAACGATTATAATTGTTTATACTATTTAGAGACAAAGTAAGGAATTCCTAAGTATGGCTGCTTTTTTATTGCTTGACAAAGCTATATAGGAAGAGCGGAGGCAACGTCGACAATATTTACGCCAAGAATTTAGGTTGGCGAGTATTCCCGACGTTACTGACTTATCTTAAGCTATTTGGCAATTTTGCTATTCTGAATTTGACGTTTGTATACTAAAATTTAGATTTTCTAACTAAATCTGACTATTATTAATCGTGATTAAAAAGATGTAGAATAAAATCAATTAGTTGTCATGAACTAAACTTCACACCAACATCTCGACTACTGGTACAAAATCAGTACTGTTACTGTATATTTTTTTTTTCTTTTCTTTTGCTTATATCTCGAAAATGGTGCGTCCTATCGCAAAAATAATGAAAATTTCGACCCCCTTTTAGAAACCCCATGCCCCTAAAACTCAACATGTTAGTATTTTTTTTTTTTTTCCACACCAAAAGTGAAAAATTCTATATAAAGCACGTTGAGGCTGCCCAGCTCCTGCGCGCCTCCGGCCAGAGTCCGTGTCCGTGAGTTTCTGCAGCGGTTGGGGCCATTTTACGAAATGAATAAGAAACTAAAATAAAATAATTTTCAAACTTCCCGGCTAGTATCGTTGAATTAATTTGAAAATTTCCGTCAAAATGTCAAAAAGGAAAAAGGCAAAGGTATCAACAGGATATTGCCGGTTTCCGGACAAAAATGTCAAAAATAATTCTAATCTTTATAATAAAAAGTATATTGTTAAAAATGTAGTCATTTTCTAAAGAAAAAATATTGATTTTTGTTTATTTAGCTTGAAAACCACAAAATAATTAAACCGGTAATCGACCGGTAAAATAGCACAACTCTATTGTCATCAATCGCCATGCGTCTTTCGTTCACGAATATTGTCTACGATTCCGTTGGAAACTGATGAATCCGAAATTACTAGGGAGTAGGGTTCAGTCCGACGTGTCGGACTACTAACGTGTCGGGCCCGTTACTTCGTTGACGGACTTAGGGAGTAGACCCCCAGAGACATTGACGAACGAAGACAGTTTTTTAATAGTTTTGATTTAGAAAAGTTACGTTCACCCGTGTTCACCCGTTGCGTTTGATATCGGCGTATATTTGAAATGCTATATTAACATTCAGAAACGTTGATTGTACCATATTATCAAAAAATTATGTAAACGATTCCTCGGCAGTTACAATTTTATCATTCCCCGCAATCCCCGCATCCTCTATTTGAAGGATGAAGTACTTGTACTGCACCATCTCGTTTATAAACTCGGGCTCAATATGCACGGAATAATGTTCACTAAATTTTGTACAAGCCTCCTTAATTTCACTTTTGTGCGCCCGCGGGGCCCCTAGGCAGTTGCCTACTCTGCCTTATGGATAGTCCGGCTCTGGTGTTGTGTTCTAACTACTAATATTTCTTAAACTTAACAATTTCCGAATCGGACGTAAAAACGATTAAACGTTTTTTTTTTTTATGTATAGGTCGGAATCCTGGGGAACCTTTGGAAGGCGTAGGTACGAGGGGCCGCCAATTAGCAGAGGATTATTATTATTATTGTTAGTTAGCCCGATAACCTGCAGGGATCTGAGGGACTGGTTACGTGTGTTCAGGAGTATCGCGGCGTAACATTGCGTGACATTTTTCACGATTACTCGCACTTTAGATTGCGTGGAGCAGAATTGCCGAAAATGTGGTCGTGTTACCAGTTAGGTACCTACCTACGAGAGGTATAACGAAGAGTGTATGCGCGGTTCTTTTGTATCTCCTGTGTACCTACCCCCCTTTCCAAAATCAGTTTATTCGGCTGCACTTACACTAAAGTTGCAGTTGCATTTACACTAAATTCCGGACTTAGACGCGGTCCAGACAAGATTAACTCGAAGCGAGAGTTTTATTGCTGTAAACTTGTCGCAGATCATTTTTTATTATAAAACTACGATAGCGAATTGTGAGTCATCCAAATCGTTCGCGTGACTCATTTTCGTAACTTTCCAATTTGTGTACCCAAAATTTTAAAATAGTGTAAGGCAATGGTTTTTTACTGATTATTGCACAAAGTCTAAAAGGTATTAATTTACAGCAGAAACATTAAATGAATGAAACATTGAGAGCACAGCAATTTATTCAATTAAGGCACTGCTGAATCAGAAAATGACTAACAACTTCTAACAAGAAACATTAACTGTTGATAAAATGATACATGCAATTAGCCCATTTTTTTTGTTCATGCAAAAATGTTTTTATATGGTAAGTTAGCAATAAATTATGAAATGGTACGTAAGTGCTTAGCAAAGTAAATAAACATTAAATTCTAAGGTGAGTATTGAGGACATGGGAATTTCTATTGAATTTAAAAATAAAGGTATGGTATTTTTAATCATAACAAACACAAAAAAAAAATTAAGCAGTAAACAACAGGTACAGTGCGACATAAAATAGTAGAAATTTAATAAAAAAAAATAAAATAAAATGAAACTAAAAAAATCCATACTTAATTGTTGCCATGTTTAAGCATTTTACGTCAAAAATGTGACAGTTATGTAGAAAGTGGCGCCCTCATTTAATTTATACAATTTTATGTCGCACTGTATGTTATAACACAGTCTCAAATTCAGATAATTTATGTAAACAAAGTAATGTCAAGAAATGTCACTGTCAAAATGACAGAACAGTGGAGCAAAACATTTTATCATAATTTTTTTTGTGGAATTAATTATCTATGAAATTAAAGTGAATTAATTATAAGAACTATGCAAACAAAATACCGTTGCCATACATTGTTTTATGTAGTGTGTCGGAGACACGGCCTATGATCGTCATAATCAGCCCTTTTTAGTCCACTGCTAGACGTAGGCCTCCCAAAATCGATTTCCACTCGAAACAGTTTACAGCTGTTTTCATCCAAAATGTGGTTAGATATGCTACATACAATATGAATCTATGAATGAGAATACCAGAAAATCTCCTTTTTTAATAACTTATACAAATAATTACGGTATGATTATTTTTTAATGATTATTTCTTAAATTCAGTACTTAAAAGAAAAAGGAACCTTTTTTTCGCCATTTTGTGTGAATTACCATTACGAAGATATTTTTTTTATATGTTATCCCCTTTGTTTACATAAATTATCTGAATTTGAGACTGGGTATAGCTTTAAACAACAGTTTCATCATTTAAATTGTTAATACTATACAGGGTTATTGGTAAAACACTAACACCTTGCAAGACTGTATTACTAGCAGGGGTTAAGCGATTGACTGCTGCGCTGCTTGTCGCGGGTTCGATTGCCGCACGGAACAAATATTTGTATAACCTACAAGTAGTTGTTCTGGGTCTGGGTATTTGTGTATGCGAGTTTAAATGTATGTAAACGCACCCACGATACAGGATAAATTCCGTTTAAGTGTGGGGCAAAGTTTAAAAATATATATATATATATATAGCTTTTGTTTTATGAATTTTTAAATTTTCCAAAAACAAACCTTCAGGTTGTCGTTGTTCTATACATTTAGAGCAGGGATGGGGAAACTTTTTCTTATGCAGGCCAATATTAAAAAAACAGAATCTATAGGGGGCCATTTTTTAGACTTTTGGCTAAGTATAATATATTTCTTTATTGATATAGATCAAAAGTTGTTGTTTATGATGTTAGTCATAAACAACAACTTGAGAGGTTGTTAGTTAGTGTTTTACCAATATCCATATTTATTATGTGGAAATGGATGGTTTATTTTTTATGAGTATTTTCATTTCACAACAAAAAGTGATACACATAAAAATTTTCACTTAAATTATAGCACAATACACAACATAAAAAGTAGTAGCCCGCTATAATAGCACCAATTACAAGGAATTTGGTTTCAGAGATGAATTCTAATTTAAAATAATATACTTAAGGGGCCGTGCACGAAATCGACTGATTTTGATCAATTTTGTTCATTGTTTGTGAGAAAGGGAAAAATAATTTAAACAAAACTATTTGTGATTTGAAAAGTCGTGTTCTTTGTTTTGCATGTGGCTGAAAGGGATTTTTCAAATAAATGAAGTATTCACGGTAAATCACTATATTCGCAACAAGTTTTCCGAAAAATGACGCGAGACTGACATTTGATCATCATTCTACAAGAAACTACTTTTGATTTTGAACATTAAAAAATATCATCAACATTATTATATGGTCTACTTGCATGTGGCTGAACCACTTTTTTCAACTTCCATACAAAATATATCAGAAAAATAATATTGAAAAAACCTTCTTTTTTTTTTGTTTTAACCCTGTCAATAATATATTTTTTCCTTTTATTTAGCAAGTCATATCAAGAAATTTAAAAATCACAAATTATTCTTCAGCTATCCTTGAAATATAATCAAAATTGTATTGAATGATTATACAATAATATCTTCATTAAGTAAATCAACGGCGAAATTAACTATATTTTGGAGAGCACAAAAATTATTAAACTATTAACAGCTGCTGTGACTGACACAAATGGTTTAGCACCATGACAACTGTACTTTTATAGTTACACAGACTTAATGTTTCGATTATTTCAAGTTTTCTCACAATTAGATAAGAAATTGACAAAAGAGAGTTTTTTTCATGCACGGAGCCTTAATATGAAAATAGAGGAAAACTGAAAGAATTATCTTAAGGTAATTTGTTAGGGCGGCCCAGACATCATTTGTTAGATAGTTAATATTAATATCCCCATTCAAATAAACTGATTAAAGGTTTAATAATAAATATATACCACAGGTGCTACAGTACAACAATTAAAATTAGTTGAAAATTCAGATTAAGTTATCTGTTAAATTGTTAAGTATCTAGACCATTTTGTTAGCCCTTGAGTTAGGTATGTCGAGTCTAGGTCATGCTAGATCTATAACAAACCGCTTGATAGAGGCCGGAGTGGTAGGCGTTGGGGACGGTGCCTCCTCATCAAAACGTATTTTGACCACACCGGCCGTACCAACCAACTCACTTCTGTTAAATATAAAAATATATTTTATTTATTATTATAAAGTACATCTGATACATTCGTTTACTGAGTCACACTTCTACTATGCTTTAAATCAATTGTTATTAGCATTCCATTACCATATTAATTATGTGTTGCACTAGACAAACTAATATCTGCTGTTTCAAAAAGTAAGCAGCACTTTGCCATGTAGTATAAAATCAAAATACCTAAGCTAAAAATACAATTTGAAACTATCAGTGAATGTTTACAACCTGCAAAGGAGTAATTTAAAATACCTATTTAAGAGAAAAGCAATTGAAAAGACTTTAGTATTTGAAACACATTGTTTGTTTTTATTTATTACTGCAGTACTGGAATGTGCCATAAATTATTAAGTATCATATCTATTACTAAGTGAGTTTGCCAATTATATTCATTATAAGCAACAAAGATTAAAAAATAAGAACCTACTTTGAATGAAACAATAATAACAATAATTACTTAACATTTCAAAAAAAAAAAAAAAAAAAAATTGAAGAAGTATTAATTACAGTTTTTTCTAAGTTTCCACAACAATAGTATTTGATTCTAATAAGACTATACTGTCCGAGTCCCTAATTTAAATCAATTAGATAAAAGTTTATTCAGATAACTCAGAGCCATACATCTTAGTTTACTACGTAGTACATGAATGTCTCAATAAATATATGGTATACTTTTAAATAAATAAACAAACACTTACTTCTGGTTGGAGTTCTTGCAGCCACAGACACATACTGAAAGTGCTGTAATGAGAGTGACTAGCACCCCCACACTTAGAGCTATCTCTATTAGAGTATACATAACAAGAGTTTCTCAATCAATGCCTATCTGACCTGACGATATTCTGAAGCAATATTCCATCACAGATATAACATTAAGTCACCCCCTTAAAAAGAAACACTATATGTACACAACTCTCTTCCATTTGAATAAAAAGTGTTGAAATGTAGGGCACTTGACTACGCGACCACATATACTGAGTTAAACTAAAATGGAAACAACTCAATTGCAACTATTTTAACAAAAGAAACGTGCACGATATTTCGTTGGCCAATAATCTTAGATTATTTCGATATCATTTAAAAATAGTAGAAGCGAAAGCAAAGCACATCCTTCGACACAGATGCAAAATTACAATAATAGTGATGCTATGATTACCTAATTGTCAATATCGATATAATGAAACTGTGACTTTTCTCGAGCTTCTTCTTTTTATGTTTTTGTTTTTTTTTTATGTTTATTGTTGACGTTTTCAGCTTGCCCTTAGTAAGCATTCTAATTTAATAGTCTTGCCTCATCAAAACTAACTGCTACAGTGTACAATCAATGGCGAGTGTCTTGTTTAAGAAACATGAGTTAAAATTTGTGGTATGTTACACATACTCTAACACGTAATAGTTAGTTTCATTTTATCTGTATTTTTTTATATAATTGAATTAAGCAATAAACTGGCTATAAAAGCTAGGTATTGCGACTTGCGATCAAGAGTCTGTTACGTGACTGGCAGCACAAACAGTAAACAAACATGAAACACTGTTGTTTAATAGCATGTCGACCAAATTTCAAATGATTTAAAATCGCATAGCAACACGATTGATTGAAATGCACGAAGAAATATTCCAAATTAGCGATAAGGTTTAAATTCGCTATCGCGCAGCAGAAAGCCTTGTTCATTTAATCGACATGAGTTTGACATTACTAAAGTTCATCCCTATGTTGCCCATAGACAAAATCGTATAATCAATCCAAAATGACACTTCAATGTTGCTCGCGTAAATGAGATAGATGCGAAAAAAAATCCTTTTAACAGGATACACCTTTTTCTACAGCCATACCTTGTCGAATTTAGTCTCATAATATATTGTATACCCTATAAATGCTGTAAATGTGATAGAATTTTTCTATAGTTGGCGACCCATTATCCACAAGCATGCGCACGCCCATACTCCATTAGTTGCTAATAATAGAGAACGGAAAAGCCGGCCAAAACCACAGAGGCCTACGGACTTTCATTTTAATAAACATTACACTAAAATGTGCATCCTCATCCGGGAAATTACCTACACCCCTTGGGAAGCAATCACATGACAGCTCTGACATTTTTTTTATCTGTGTGGATTAGCGTCCGCGACTCCCGCGTCTGTCAGTTCTGTCAATACTATATGGTCTGTGGTTCTGTCACTGTCAAGTGAGTGAGTTTGCTTGCGGTGTTGCGGTCATGAAGTTATAGATAGCTTCATGGTTGCGGTTTACGGTTACAAAGATTTTGAATTCGTTGTAGGTTATTTTTATTTTAAATGAATACTGCACAACCTGATAAACTTCAAAAAGAAGAATAAAGCTTACTAAAAAGCCCAATACCTAACTATGTCAGTTCGCTAATGATCGAATTGTTTTTAAGTGACTAGTAATAAAATATAAACTGCCGGTATGGAAACAAAAAGTGAAATCTTTTCCAAGAGACTGATTATTGCGGTGTTATGGAACATTGGACTCCAGACGATTCTCGCTGTTGTGCTAGTGTTTCTAATACAAGTTGACTTCCTGCACCCAGTGTCATGGCTTACTTCAACTCTTCACGAAATATTCGGCTGGAAGATGGGCATCAATATCATCCTTCTCGGTCTGGTATCTTTTTT
Source organism: Dryobota labecula (assembly GCA_947523025.1). Lineage (NCBI taxonomy): Eukaryota > Metazoa > Arthropoda > Insecta > Lepidoptera > Noctuidae > Dryobota > Dryobota labecula. The sequence continues at coordinate 14,366,628 of OX383293.1, read as the reverse complement.
CCAAGCATACGTATATGGAAGCTACTATATGATGCCGCTACCTAAATATTTTACGAGGTTCTCCATGTTCTTAAACATGTTTTCAGTACAAAATGCCATGTTCAGTATACTGTATGCACTCAGTGGCTATTTTACTATGGGTTTGTATTCATCATTGGCAAAGAGCAATTATAACATTCTGAAGAAAAAGTGTAATTTTTATGATGGTCAATGTCTGGTTGAACAAAGCCTTTTCCTACAATTTGGCGGAATGTGGATGGGATTGTATTATTTTCTGAATATTCACATCTTTGGAACTACAATGCTCATGTTCCCCCATATTTATCAAGATAAGTTTCAGCAAATTAAACTTGCTGTCAATAATATCCTCTCAATGGGATTCAAGAATTCTATTATGCCAGTGGTTTATTACTGCACTTTCTACTATTTATGGGGAAACAAACCTAGAAGTGTAGTGTCTGAAGTGTATAGTATATACCTGGAAGATCCACCTTTAGATAATGTTGTTAACTTGATAAGCTCTGGGATATGGATTGGACTGTGGTTCTACACTAGTTTGTTCTTCGTATCCGTTTACACAATGAGAACTATTTTCAATATAATACTTACGGAACCAATGAAATTCCCTATTGAATCTTCAGGAAGTTTAGTGCTCCACAATGCTTTGGCTCTGAGGTCACAATTTAATGGATATTTAGGAGCACAAGATCTAAGAATTATGTCAATGACAGATACTGGTAGGAGGCAGCAAATATTCACTCTTTCGCAACCTGGAGGTCATCCACGAAATTGGAGCAATTTGTTGGAACAGTGTATAAATATTATTAATGACTTTAGCAAAGAATTAGATGCTGTAAACAGAGATGGTAAATCAAATGAAACAGAGAATTCTGCACCCAGAAACGGGAAGCCAACAACAAGCAATGGGTTTACTTATTCCGGAAAATTGAGAAACATGGCCCAGTCTCCTAAACTACAAGAGCTGAAGGATCACAACAAGAATAAAGTGGAAGACACATTTGCTAATGTTCTTAAAGAAGAATTTAATGTTTTCCTTCAGAAGCTGTGTCAAAAACCTGGCATTAGTTACCTTTTTGGAGAACTGACTGACACAAAATTAAAGTTTCTGTTAATGCAAGCTCAGCCAGTGATGTGGACTTGTGAAGGTTTAGCTTGTATCGCTGCTGCTTCCTTGAATGAAGATAAATATGGAGTGGTCCAGAATGACTTGCCTATTGTGATATCTACTTTAATTAATCTCAAACAAAACTTGGATAAATTGACAAAACCAGGCCTGGTGCCCAGGAAGCATATTTTAAATGATATTATTGCCATAAAAATGAAGACTGCCCTAACCTCTACAGTTAAAAGAAGTATTTATAAGATTGCCATCACATTCTCAAAGTACATTAATGAAATACCTTTGGAACCAGATATTCAAGTTGCATTACAACCATTTTTGATGTGTAAAGAAGCATGATTTGTGATAATAAACTTTTTTAATATGTAATGTTTTTTTATTAGAACCACAAATAGGGGGCTTGATGTCTGTACGGGTCGATTGATCAGGTTAACTTGCCGCGGTTAGTCTGTGGATGGGAATCTTTACATACCAAGACTCCTCCATGCCTCAGAAAGCACATTAAGCTGTTGGTCACGGCTGTAATTCATGGATCTTTGACAGACATTATGGGTTGTCAAGTCCGGAAGTCTTACAACCTGTGTTACCAAGGGGTATCATATTACCCAGTAACTGGGTTGTGGAAGTGGGATAGGCAGTCACTCCATGTAAAATACTGGTATTCAGCTGCATCCAGTTAGCCCCGAAGGCGACCCCAACATAGTTTGATAAAGTCTAGGCAGATGATGAAATAAAACAATGTTATAAAAACAAAATTTCTATTAAAATTCTCTAAAAAATTAACACAAAAACTAAACTGTTTAACATTTCAACTATGTATGATAGTAGATATCATCACTATAATAGTAATTACATATCTAATGTAGGTATTATAATATCTAAGGACATACATAAGGTTGTTGAGTACCTAAGGACCACAAGTTGACTTAGATTGCATAATATGATGAAAAAGGTCTGTTACAGAATATATGAGTTTGTCTTTTATTTGGTGTTACATTTTACACATACATAAATACTCTATTTGAAATAACATTAGACATTTAAATAAACCTTTTTTACAGCCCGTTCAACCGATTTTGAGTCCTATTGCGTTGGGTGCATGTCAAATGGCAGCTGCAGTAAACAGTTTGTATTGTAACCAGTTTTTTGCTTTTAATGCCATCCTTATGCCTACGGAATAGAAGTCAAAATCGGTTGAACGGATGGTAAAAAGGTTTTTTTAAATGTCTAATGTTATTTCAGATAGAGTATAGGTAATGGGTGTTCATTTATGCAAAGTGAAAGACGAAATTCTAAACAATTTTTAGTTGGTGGATGAAAATACTAGCAGTGCCTGATAAACCCTATACTTTTAAATATTTAAAATTTACCAACAATATAAAATTAAGTAACTATACTACGAAATTACAGCCATTTCAAAATATCAGTCAAAACAAGTCACAGATTTACTATTGGTAAAAGCTTTATAACACTTTGTAAATGGTAATGCCAAGTGACTCATGTTTTCTTCTTTCTTCAACCGCCTTCTCCAACTGGATACTGGCTACCAGCACTCACCACATCGCTATCCAAGTTCAATATAGTAGTGGCTTAGGAATAATTCAAAGGAGGGTATCTTCGTCTCGCAAGTCGCTACTTAGCAATAGAGAGCGCTGGCTAGCGGCACCGAGTAAGGCAGTTCGCTCCGCAGACGATGTCCCCGACTCGCAGCTCAAAGAAGCTAGGCAGGAAACAAATGTTGCATTAGAACGAATTTCCTACAAAATTGCAAGTTAATCAAATACTCAAAAGCAGCAACATTGAAAAGAAGGATCATTATGCGATGTACTTGCAACAATTTTATTTCACGTAAGACTAGGAGCCCAAAATGATTTAAGTTTTATGATGGCACCTATATTTTTGAATTATAAAAGTATTCTTGAATATTTTGACATATAGAGCAAGAAAGAGCCCATGACGGCCAGACCTTTACTACCTGTTACCAGACATTGATAGCTCGTGAGCGAGTGATAGAAAAGAGCTAGCTCTTTTCGATTGACGTCGCTCTCGCTCACTCACTCGCTCGCTACATAGCTCACTAGCTCAGTTAGCTCACTCGAAGTTAGTAGTTCAGCGACACATCGATGACGCTCGAAGTCACCAGCAGGCAGGTAACAGGCTGTTACCTGCCCAAGTAGCCACAACCCAAACCTATAGTCGCTGGTCGTTCTTACTTGTAGGGACATGCACAGAAAAACTTTCAGCTTTTATAAAATAACGAAGGTCTGGCTGTCGTGGGCTCTTGGGCTAATACACTGCTACCTAAATGGATCTTTTTGAGCTCGACGAATGACGTTGACAACTTGACAGAGGGGCGCTGCCGCTGTTGGTAAACATTTGTGTAATTGTTTTGTTGAAAACAAAAACAAGATGGCGGCGTTCTGACTTGGCCACGCGCCAAAAGATCCTTGTGCAACTATACACGTTCCGATTAGAGGACCGTCTGTAATTGTGTATACAAAATTGTCAAACTACATCGCAAAACAACCTGGAAATGTTAAAGCGAAGACGGAACGATAACTCACGACAAAGGAGGAGACTGCTCGGTAGGCGACAGGCGGAAAGAGAAGACGAGAGTGCGGGGGGGTTGCGTATAAGTAGAGCGGTACATACGAAGGGCTGTTTACCGTCGGGGCTGGCGTGCGGCGTGGCGCTGGCCGAGCGCGCGTCGCCGCCCAGCTCCGGCGACGCCAGCGCGACGCGCGCGCTGCCGCCCGGCGACTCCGTCATGGACGCTTGCAGGCTGTAGCTCTCCCTGTAACATGGCATCGCTGGACATCGCGTCCTGCTACTCTTCAGCTGAAATTGTTTACTACTCAACAGTAAACCATTTTCCTTATGGATTTAACTCATTTAACCATCATGCTCATGATTCTACCTGCTACCCGCAAAGGCGTTTAGTAAGCAGGTCGCCGATTTGGAGTATCATCATCATCATCATTTCAGCCGAAAGACGTCCACTGCTGGACATAGGCCTCCCCCAATTGGGGGGGTTTGCCATAATCGCCACACTTGGCAGGTGGGTTGGCGATCACAGTCAGTATGGTGATAAAAATGCATAGAGAACGCTGCTGCCCATTCCCTAGTAAGTCCCTCAGTCGCCTTTTACGACACCCACGGGAGGAAATGGGGTAGTGCTATTTGGAGTATAGAGATAGATATTGTGAATCAATGGGCGATCTTACGCCATCTATCGGGAGAGATTTTAACAATAAGCTGCTATACAATCTATCCACAATACCAATTATCGGCTTAGGTGTAGGCCGTGAATCCTGCATAGCAGCTGCACAAAACACAAAACAAATGAATTAATGAGTGATTTATAAATAGATACATAAGAGTTATAATATTCCGAATTCCGTGCACACATGACACAACAAGATGGCTGACGATCATGCCGCACATAAAACCCGTTTCGAAAGGTGTTCGCACATCGAGACGGCATGCGGACCACACTTAGTATTGGTCGTCTATTTACTGAAGGTTGGGTAATGCTAGCCTGTATCCGGACGTGGACGAGGTCTGCGAGATTTCACTGTCGTAGGACGTATCGGTGTTGATGTAGGAAGGCTGTAGGAATGGCGGCTGGGACCAGGCGCGACGTAGCGGCGTTGACTCCGGGCCCGGAGATGAACCGTCGTCCGACTCCAGGCGTACGTGGCTCACCTGTATCGGAAACATTTATTTATGAGACAAAAATAAAGAAGTCACAGAGAAGAATCACGTTGTATGTTTTTTTCGCAAATATTTATATATCTGTGCTGAGAATAGCTTCAACAAAACAAATCCAGTCCATAATTCGAGTTTTAGACATTTTTACAGTTAATCAAATTACTACATGAAGAGAATTTCGCAACCGTCAAGTTGCGAGCAGTTACGCTTGTAGCAATTGCCGTTGGCTTCCACACGCCAACAGTTGGGAATGGCTTATTCCACTAATCCCCCCTGAGAGAATCACCCTCAGTGGAAAGAACTGAACCCTAATGTAAAAAAATCCCTTTCAGGGGATCTTGGAATAAGTTATTTTTTGTTTTTTCAATTCTAGTTTTCCCCCCTTAGCGGGATTATCAGGGGTGAATTCTAGACTGTTTTCAGATTCCACTTTTTCTCCTTAGGGGGATTTTCAGGGGGGATTTGTGGAATAAGCCATCGAATCAGAAATTAATAGATCCGCAGGAGAACCAAGGTAACCGACAGCTCAAAGAATTGCCAAACTTAAGTGGCAATGGGCAGAGCACATTGCTCGCAGAACAGATGGCCATTGGGGCCGAAATGTTCTGGAGTGGCGACCGCGTACTGGAAGACGTAGCGTAGGAAGGCCTCCCACAAGGTGGACCGATGACCTTGTGAAAGCCGCAGGAATCCGCTGGATGCGGGAGGCACAGAACCGGTCGAAGTGGCGGTGCTTGGGGGAGGTCTATGTTCAGCAGTGGACGTCTTTTGGCTGAAATGATGATGATGATCCCCTCCCGGAATTACCAGTCACATCTGCCTTGTTAATACCTTTTGTTAGTCACGTTTCATTCATCCTCTCAACATGACTAAACTATGTAAACATATCTACACTTCTCAATTGAATTAATTGTTACTTTAAAATATACCTACCTTGCAGAAGCGGGAAGGTTTGTGCAAGGTAGGTACGTAATGTATTTGTTTTTTTTTCTACCCTAAAGCCTCGTTTACACATCGATAGTTTCTCGCATGTACTCTAGTAGCATTTTTTGTTGGCATTTAGTTGGGCCACTTACCTCTGGTTAGTTGGCAAATGCATACAATTGGCGGGCAGTTTGCGGGTTGGGCCAACAACTGATGGCCTACGTGGATTTGCCTACGAAGGCCCAAGTTGCGATGGGGCCAATGTACATTGCCCTACGAAGGGCCGACGAAAACGTGTTATGGGTAGGCCCAATGACACATAATACATTTAGGCAAGCGGTTGTTGCAGCGAATGTTGGTTGGTTCTATGGCTGGTTTCAGAGCGACGCATCTCGCCAGCGCCGGCCGTACGCGCGTCGCTATACATGAACCTTATCGGCTTCAAAATAAGGTTGGTTTTAGCGATTTGTTTTGAAAAACCAACCTTATTTTGAAGCCGATAAGGTTCATGTGCAGCGACGATTTTTACACGTTTTGTAACACACATGCAATGAGTCGTCCGTGGCGTCAGCCATTCTTCACGCACCACACCGAGTTCTCCACCGTAACCATTGTCGTCGTAAAACTCCACAACTTTATACATTTAACACTTTCACAAACACTAAGGGTTAACTAACTAAACTAAAACACAGCCTGCCAGCCGGATATCAGGCTAATACCTTTGTTGATGCAAACAAAACAAACACTCCGCAGCCGCAGATACACAAATGAATAACAAAATGGCGGGCGGGCCGGGCGACGCGTTCCGCCGCCCACTCCCCGCGCACCCCGCTACCACCCTGTTGGAGTAGCAGTAATTGGCCCTACAAAAATCTCCCAACAGTAGGAATAGAAGCAGCAGGCCCGCGTTAGTTGGTCCAATGTTGTCATTATACCTTAATTCCCTAAAAAAATCTCCCAACAGTAGGAATAGAAGCAGCTGGCCCGCGTTAGTTGGCCCAATGTTGTCATTATACCTTACCAGATACCGATACCAGGATTAAAAGTACCCTATATGTTTATCCTGGTTATAAACTATAAGTGTGTAAAATTTCATCCAAATACGTTCAGCCGTTTTTGCGCCAATCCGGAACATACATCCAGACAAACAAACGGACAAAAGTTAAAAAAAAACTATGTTTTCGGCATACGACTCGTTGGGCTTATTCCACAAATCCCCCCTGAAAATCCCCCTTAGGAGGAAAAGTGGAATCTGAAAACAGTCTAGAATTCACCCCTGATAATCCCGCTAAGGGGGGAAAACTAGAATTGAAAAAACAAAAAATAACTTATTCCAAGATCCCCTGAAAGGGATTTTTTTACATTAGGGTTCAGTTTTTTCCACTGAGGGGGATTCTCTCAGGGGGATTAGTGGAATAAGCCGATTCGATCACGTAGGGAAACTCCAAGCATAGCCCTCTCCAATGCCCTTTGGATGACTTTTAGCCCTCTAATAAGGCCCATTGTGAGTGACCACGTTTCAGTGCCATAGGTCATCACTGGCAACACGCTCTGGTCAAAGACTTTCGTCTTGACACTGCGGTATGTGGGACGAGAAGATATTGCGTAGCTTCCCGAACGCTGCCCAGCCGAGTCGGATTCGACGTCGACCTCTTTCTCAAAGTTGGACACCATAGAAGGATATAATTATTAATTGGTGATGTTCTTCAGAAAGGTCAGGTGCGTAGTACTCGCAACCGGCGTGCGTGTATTACCAGATGTATAAACGTAAATGAAGCAAAAAGAGTATGTAACGATCGTTGCAGGTGGCGTTCTGCCTATCCCCATGGAAAGAAGGAGTGAGCGAAAGAGAGAGAAAGAGTGAAAGAGTAATTAATTAAATAAATCTTACATCAGGCTTCGTATGCCTACTGCGTCGGAACTTGAAGGTCTTCTTGGAAGGTCCGTGCGCTCGTTGCAGCCGCGGTCGCTCTCCCGCATCGGGCGTGTCCGAGTGCTCGCCCACCAGTAGGTCGCTGTCTAGCGACGCGCGCGCTGGAATGCACTCCCCGCACGACGCCTCGCCCGGGGACATCGGGGATAGAGGGCTCATCGATGTCTCTCCTTATTTGAAACAAGTATTTTCATCAGAAAACTTAGTCGTATTAGGTAAGTGACGATTTTCGACTGGTCAACTAACACACCGCATACTCGTATTATGAAGTGTTAAAGTCATCATAGCTCCATATTTCTCTTGCACTGGAACAATAATGGCTCAAACACGTCATAATACCTACAGCCTCAGAACAATTCATCGAGCCATTACTCATGATCTCGTGATTTTTTGTGATAGTTGCGAAGAATGATGGGTTGTGTTAAAAGAATTTTCTAAGTTCTTTATGGACTTACAGGGGCAATTAAAGCATATTTACTATAATTGTAAGCTGAAAAAACAAACATAAATCCATCACAGTCCATTAACAAAAAATACAATATATAAAAAAAACAATACCTACCTTGCACAAACCTACCCTTGTGCAAGGTAGGTAGGTTTGTGCAAGGGTTAAAGCAACAATTAATTTGAAAAGAGTAGGATTATAAGATTATATTATTATCTTCATCCTATAATATATATTTTGTATATTACTAGTTATTGCCCGCGGCTTCGCCCGCGTGCATGTCGGCAAATAATCCACGGGAACGTACTACCGATACCAGGATTAAAAGTACCCTATGTGTTTATCCAGGTTATAAACTATAAGTGTGTAAAATTTCATCCAAATACGTTCAGCCGTTTTTGCGCCAATCCGGAACATACATCCAGACAAACAAACGGACAAAAGTTAAAAAAAACTGTTTTCGGCATACGACTGGTTGGGCTTATTCTACAAATCCCTCCTCAAAATCACCCTTAGGAGGAAAAGTGGAATCTGAAAACAGTCTAGAATTCACCCCTGATAATCCCGCTAAGGGGGAAAACTTGAATTGAAAAAACAAAAAAGAACTTATTCCAAGATCCCCTGAAAGTGATTTTTTTACATTAGGGTTCAGTTTTTTCCACTGAGGGGGATTCTCTCAGGGGGGATTAGTGGAATAAGCCACTCGTTGCTCGCAGCAATAACTTTTTTTCAAAAATATTCAATGTACTGTTTTGCATAGATATGCTATTTAGTCCATTGACTAAATCAATTGTCCCAAAGTTAAATACGTAAATCAGGCCTTACCAGATGTGAACTTTAGTTCTACGGACGGTACAAATCGCAGTTTAGTCTGCGTGCTTGTATATGATGGAGTACTGGTTGGCTTGTCGCTACCATAGTTGTTCAGTGAACCTGTGAGAAAAATAGCAGAGAAATCAAAAGTCATTTATTCAAATTAGGCTGAGAATCTTCGAACGTCAAAATGACATAAGACAGTCCCCCAAAACGCCCGCCCTTCACCAATTCCTAGTGCTTTAGCTGGGAAGAAGTGGCGCAATCAACTCCCCAGCGGCACAGCTGTCTGTTCAGTTAGATAAACTTTTTTGTCTTGAGAATGTGACAAACGTAAAAAACTAATTGTAAATGATTGTAATGATCACAATTTATCTAGATATGGGCAAAAGAGGTAAAGATGCAGGAAAAACAAAAATAAGTTGCCCGTTGAGTACAAATATAATCCAAAATGATCCAAAGAATAACTTCATGTGGAAAACCAATTCTTTTACACATTATTCAGCATCATTTCAGCCGAAAGATATCCACTGTTGGACATAGGCCTCCCCCAATTGGGGGGGGGGGGGAGTTGCCATAATCGCCACGCTTGGCAGTCGGGTTGGCGATCGCAGTATGGTGTAGAAAATGCATAGAGAACGCTGCTGCCCATTCTCTAGTAATTCCCTTAGTCGCCCTTTACGACACCCACGGGAGGAAATGGGGTGGTGCTATGCTTTACGTTCGGCACCACACGGTACATCTTTTACACACATGCACTTATTTTAGATATTGTTTACCTACCTATATGAGAATTGCCACTGCTGACATTATTATTGCTGTTTTCACTCATACGGCCGCTATTCAACTGCGCCTCAAATACTGGCATGTGCTGGCTCGTGGTTGAGCTACTCGATAGGGATTCTGTAATAAGAATGTTGGAATAATATTAAGGCATTATTGGAAAGCAGTCACGGTAGTATCCAAGAGGGTTAATGAGCCTGTTTATAACGTTCTATCTATGTTCTATGTTTGAGGGTTTGTTTTCCGCACTTAGTCCTTCAGGTGGACCATTGTGCGTGGGCCATAGCGGCCATAAGTGGTTATTCCAACCAGCCCACCTCCCTCTAGAAGTTGATCATGTCTCCTGGTCTGTTTAGAACATGTGTGAAAGATCTGGGTGCCCCGAGGTTTCTTTTCTAATCTGGGTGACGCCTGTGCATTTGAAGAGTACATACGCAACGGTTTCCTTAGCCTCCATGCAAGCCCTGCACAGGGGACTGTCCGTTATGCCTATTGTGTGGAAGTGCTTGTTTAGCGAGCAGGGTCCCGTGATGGTCACCAAGCGCAGGCCGTTCCTGTCCAGGCGTAAAAGAAGCCTGGTTAGCCTACATCTCAGGATGGCATAGCCTCTCTGGACTGCCTGCCTCCCCGTGTCGAGGTCCACCAGCATGGAGATCAGCGACGGTCTGTGCTGCTGCTGCCTGTCCGGAACTGCTGCAGTACGTACCTCTCTGCGCCGACAGCGGCGCGGAGGGATGGTCGGGCGTGCGCGGCAGGGCGCCGGCGCCCGCGCGCCCCACCAGCATGGAGATCAGCGACGGTCTGTGCTGCTGCTGCCTGTCCGGAACTGCTGCAGTACGTACCTCTCTGCGCCGACAGCGGCGCGGAGGGATGGTCGGGCGTGCGCGGCAGGGCGCCGGCGCCCGCGCGCCCCACCAGCATGGAGATCAGCGACGGTCTGTGCTGCTGCTGCCTGTCCGGAACTGCTGCAGTACGTACCTCTCTGCGCCGACAGCGGCGCGGAGGGATGGTCGGGCGTGCGCGGCAGGGCGCCGGCGCCCGCGCGCCCCACCAGCATGGAGATCAGCGACGGTCTGTGCTGCTGGTGCTTGTCCGGTACTGTTGATGTGCGGGGGAACACTTCGGAAGCTCGTTTGCCCGCCCCTTGGCCGAGGTTCTCGGCTATTTGTTCTAGAAAAGAAAATAGAATCGATTCAGAAATTACGATCTTTTTTTTCAGTTCATTATATCAACTTTACGTATGATGTCCGGCTGTCACTAATTACAGATAATCATGTGGAACGGTGTGTGTCCTATTTGGAATTAACACACTTCACTTGTATGAATAGACGGACTATGTAAAACATAGTTCGTCTATTCATAGTCCGCTCTAAACAGTTTTGGGGCGTATAATACGCCCATGTACACTCGTTTCTACTACTAAAAAAACTTTTTTACAACAAAAAAAAAAATAATGATTAAAAAAAAAATACCTACGCTACGTTCTTAGAACCGCCTCCTTTTTGGCAGTCGGTTAAAAACGTAACACAGTATTGTCGAAGGGTTGGAAATAGGTATATAGTACACCACTAGTACAGTGGTGTATATTCTAAGTATTTTTTGTTTTATCCATGTACATACTCACCGAACTTGTACTGGTCATGTGTATCGCGCATGTGTCGAAGTTCTCTCGCGAGCTCCGCTAACAACGCACCGCGAGCCCTCGCGGCCGGTAGCTTGAGTCCTCTCACTCGCTCGCGAACTACGAACTGCATGTGACGCTCGTTGTCGCCGATTGGGGGTTGTGATAGCTGTTAAACGAAATATAGTTACTGACGAGTGCACTCAAAATGCCTCGAAATGTAAAGGAAACCAATGAATGCAGCTGAGAATGACTGCGGTGCACGCTAATGATGCGAACAAAAATTACATTATGTTGAAATATACCTACGTTTGCACAGCAGCCCGCATGTCACACAAATTCGGGCTTTACGTTAAACATTGTAGATCCTTTAAAAAACTGTACCCCTGTACAAATCTTCTAATAATTTTAACCCTACAAAAATAACATCTAGCCACTTGTACACGCCAAGCCCAGTAGAATGTAACATACGCTCTGAACGTGCTATTATTATTATTTTTTAACTAGGGCATCTCGAAATTGACCTTTAGAGATCGTGACTCCTTAACCGGACTTTCCTGTGGTTGCCTTAAGCTCCTAAAAACTTAAAGCCAGGGCATAAAACTTATAAATTAAACGACTACACGCTAAGGGCACCCCCTGTGGGGTACGAACCTCGGCTTAGGGCAAAGTCGGAGGGACTGAACGTGTTCAAAGTCGCGCTATTAATATACAGCTTCGGGGCATGTGTAATAGGTTTGCTAATATACGAAGTAAAAGTATTATAATATTTTTGTTTATCTACCCACCTTATGCACAATAAACGGCTGCAACAAAATATAAAGCGGCGTTCGATACGTGACGACATGTTCGAGGAAGTCCCACAGATGATGCGCGGCTTCGTTCCGTCTGCCGAGGTCTCGCATCGCGCGGGCTATGCGGCCCCATTCTGTGCATAGCTCGCTTGTGAAGCATGCGCACATCACTTTTAACGCTGCAAGTATAAAATTGCATCAGTAATCATATTCCACAGTTTTTAGATAGGAGGCAATACGCCGCAAGGCCGCAACCGATCTACATTTTGCTGTTTAGAAATTGTCTCAAAATTATTTTTTCATGATCACGCTACGCATAAATGCTGGATGCACATTGTACCTGAATGTGATATGTTACAGAAACCAAATTTTTCAGCAATTAATAATAATAAATAAATAATAACCCCACTGCCGTATCTCTACGTTGACGTCGTGCTGGAGCTTGCGCGCTCCTATTTACTTCAGGTCTTTGCCTATACAGTTTACTTTGCCAGAACAGGTCTAGGGTGAGGAATAAGACCAAGAGAGATACAGAAACCCGCAGGGCAGCATGTGGCGAGCTGTTGGGCAGTGGCGACCCCACGGACTTGCCTTTATTGACCGGTCAGAGTGAACACTGACGAGGAACAGAGCTCCCACCTCATTCTTGCTTTTATTGGCTGGCTTGAGTGAAGATTCGCAAGAGCAAACGTGCTCGGAGGAAGGAGGTATTCCAGTAAGATGCTGACCGTACTTCCGGGATTGTCCTGATAGCCGTGGAATACCGCTCCACAGCTCTTATGCACCTCAGGACATGTTATTTGCCTTGTTACTACGACACTATGTGCTAGTGACCGTTTTCGGGGGCCCATTATTGAGTATACAAGTCACCCTCTGCAATTTTATCTGTGTCACCATCTGGCCTTTTCCCAATTTTGTTGGGGTAGGCTTCCAGTGTAACCGGAATGCAGCTGAATACTAGTACCATTTTCTCTGTATATAAAACACTAGCTGCACCCCGCGGATTCACCCGCATAAGTGTCGATCCCGTGGGAATATCGGGATAAAAAGTAGCCTATATGTTAATCCAGGGTGTCAGCTACCTCCGTACAACATTTTATCAAAATTGGTCCAGCCGTTTGAGCGTGTAGAAGAGACAAACATACACACACTCACAAACTTTCGCCTTTATAATATTAGTGTGATTGGTCAGGCATGGGCCATAGTCTTTCTATAGTTCTAGGTAATCAGTTCACTTTAGCCACCCAAAACCAGACATTTAAAAAATATTAATGAAAGAATAAGCAGAATCAAATACCTATCTAGTCGAAATATTTTAGTATATTTATGGAAGTTTTTGAAACATCAACAACTAGCGAATCGAATTAAATCATTCGGATTTCCTACCTAAGAAAGCAATCCGATACAGTTGATTGGACAGCCTTGTAGTGTTCCTAGTATCGCGACTGCCCGTGAACGTGAGTGAGTTGGCGCGGTTGTCCGAGGCGTTGAGCTTAGCGTTCACGGCCGCTAGCTGTCCGGGCGGCGCGGGCGGACATAGTGCGTTTAACACCACTGATACTAGGTAGCTTACGTCTGATTGTCGGAGAGGTGGCACATCTAGAAGAACATAATCATAATTGTATAAAGGCATATGTCAGGGACACCAGTAGGTTAAAATAATCCAAAGTTAGAACAGATTTTCTACATGAAAACTTGATAATGGTGCCGATTCCCTTGTTCACAAACTAAACTAAATTTAAGTTCAGTGCATCTTTTTCTTTCCATTTTATTAAGAAAAGGACAAAAGATAAATTTAAATTTAGTCCTGTCAAATTAATCAGCGCTTGACGTAAATTGACGTAATTTTAGTTGGCAAGTTTTTAATCACGTCTAAACTTTATCCCGAGTAGTGACAGGCGCTGATTAATTTGACAGGACTAAACTAAAATTTATCTTCTGTCCTTTTCTTAATGAAATAGAAAGAAAAAGATGCACTGAACTTAAATTTAGTTTAGTTTGTGAACAAGGGAATCGGCAGCAATATATATTTTTTAAACTTATTCAAAGAGAACATAATTATTAGGTTCTAAGATATTAAATAATCTAAATTCCGATACTACTTTTTTTGCTGATTGTACTGTTATAGTCTTGCAATAAAAAATACTGCGTGACAGATTACTTTAATGTTACTCTGATTAATTACATATAGCTTAAGTCTTACCCTTTCTCCCACTCCCGACACGTAAACAAAGTGGCATGAATAGATTCATCAGCATGTTTTCAGTTTTCTCTCCAGTTGGGAACGACGCGCTGCCGCCACACATTTGTTCCAGTGAATAACTATCCTGCATCGCAAGATATTTAATAATATTAGAACAGTTTATTATAATGCACTTAAAAGCTGGGGTCGTATAGGAAAGTGTTAAAGCCATCAATGTTACGTTGCAAAAAAGGGATGGCGATATTTGTATTGTATAGCACCATTCCTTTCTCGCAATGGAATAAAGATGCCTTTTCCACTTCTCTATATGTACGGTGGCCAGCACATTAAGTTACCACAAACTGTCAAATTTTCTCGTTCGATTTTGAACTTAATGGTCGACATTTTAAAGTTTAAAATCGTTGGGAGAAAGTTTCGTGTAGCTTGATGTGCTGGCCACTGTACCTCAATCGGGAACTCGCATCTACAATGGTACAAGGATTTTTGGCGCATGGCCAAAATCGGTACTAAAGCCGCAATCTTGTTTTATTTCTGTGGCAATTTCACAAATTCATTCATTCGATGTCATTGCTTGCGGTAGTGTCGGGGGTCGGGTTGCCTCCTTCCCTCAAATATGGCGAGGGGGGTAATAGCCGATCTTTGTGATAATGGTCGACTTGCTGACCACGGTTTCGTTATTGTTATTATTAATTAACTTTTTTTTTTCTTTAACGGTCCTAGTTTATCATTTGTGACATATTATGACAAATAATGTACCGTTCTGTGTCTCGTAATTTTATTTACATTGCATACCTACTATTGTATGGAATCAAGTTTTTATAATTGGACAGACAGCTGTGCTGGTGGGAAGTGTGTTGCGCCACTTCTTCGCAGCTAAAGCACTAGGAAGTGGTGAAGGGCGGGCGTTTCGAGGGACTGTCTAATGTAATTTTAACGTTCGAAAAGTGCTGATTCTCAGCCTAATTTGAATAAATCACTGTTGATTTTGGTTCAGGCAACAAAAGATCCTTGTAGCACTCTAAGAGCAACCCGTACATAAAGCCATACATTGTAAGTGTTTATTTACCCCTGTATTGATGATCTGCAATGCGATTAGTCGCACGACAGTACTACAGAAATGAGGCGGTGGTGGTTGCGACATAAGCGCTGCTGTTGCCGAAGATAAGTTCTCTCCACAGTTGTTGTCTGATACTATCAGTGCCTGTAAAGTAGGACAGAAGTATGACTATGTGTTTTCTTCTTCTGTTGAGATTTTACTAAAAGTCGGTAGCTGTCTCGATGCGAGATAACTAGATATGTGGGTGATCAACCCATAAAAAACAAGAACAAATTTAACATTGTAGTTAAAAAACATGTTCCCACATACATTCCAACTGCAAATGTAAGTGTGTACGCACAATATTGAGTGATTTACAATGTTATTTTAAGACCATAGACTTCTTATTGGGTTTCCTGTAATCTATAAGAATAAAACAATTTTTTTTTTGTTTTTTTCTATATTTTATGTTCAGTAGTTTCGGAGATAAGGGCTGGTGGTCAATTTTCATCTATTTTCTTAAATAATTTAAAACTATTTTAAACCATCCCAATAAGCCCTTTCATTTGACATGTCCCACGGTACAGTGCGCAAAGCTATTTTTAAAATTTTCTTATTTCTCCCAAAAGTGACCCCTTTATTCTAAATTCATTTATTTACGTTACACGTCCGTTTTTGGGTCACATAAGTTCATATGTGTACCAACTTTCAACTTAATCGGCCCAGTAGATTCGGACGGACAGACAGACAGACAGACAGAGAGACACACGAGTAATCCTATAAGGGTTCCGTTTTTAGGGTTCCGTAGTAAAAAAGGAACTCTTATAGTTTCGCCATGTCCGTCTGTCAGTCTGTCCGCGGTTTAGCTCAAAATTTATTGGTACTAGAAAGTTGTAATTTGGCATGAGTATACACGTTAATGACGCCAAAAAAGTATAAAAATAAAATTTTGAAAAATCATTTATTTAGGGTATACCCTACATGTAAAGTGGGGATGATAATTTTTTTTTTCGTCCTTCCCATAGTGTGGGATATTGTTGGATAGGTCTTTCAAAAATATTAGGGGTTTGCAAATACCGTTTTTGATTAAGTAAACCGTTCGTGACTTATCAAGCTTTAAGTACCAATTTTCGATAGAGTCAAGTGTCCCCCCCTCTACCAACTAAACGGTTGTAGTTAGAAATTCAAATGTCACGGCAGTAGTACCTATATATAACGAAGTTAAAAGGAAAACTATCACAGCTAAGTAGGCTTTACAATTTACCGAGTAATTGGCGACCAACTTACATTTACAGTTGAAAAAAAAATTCTCTGATACATTCTGTTTAGGAAAACATGTTTTTCAACTACATGATAAGTTTGTTGTTGGGATAAATTCATCCCAACTACGGAACCTTTCATTGTGCGTGGTCCGACACGCACTTGGCCGGTTTTTTTCCTTTTGAGGTACGGAACCCTAAAAATAATTTATTCGGAAAATTCACGAAACAAAAGCATAAAGACCGCGATTGATGGGTAGATCTCCGAAACCTTTTATAAGAGCTCTTGTCTCTTCTTCTTCGTCGTTACCTCAATGCTGAGGATAGCGACAACGTACGAAGCGTCTCCAAGTTATGCGGTCTTCGGCAGTGTGGATCACTCGGTAAATACTGCCTCCAACAGCCTTCTTGATCGCGTCTGACCATTTTGCCGATGAGCTCTGTACCTTTCTGACGGCAATATTATAGGCTAAAATGAAAATGGTTGGTGCAACTCACTTGTACAGTATTGAGCAGAGTTTTCACATGCTGCCAATGCATTATGTATGGACAACGAATCATTGTTTCATATACTCCTTTTAGAAGTACTGCAGCCGAATCCCAATCGGTGTTTCTCTGGAAAGTTTTGTTTTGTTAGAAAAGACACATATATTACATCACGCTTGTTTTCCCGAATGGTGAGGCAAAGATATACCGTCGCGGTTTCGGACATAGGATCACAGGCCGTATGGACTGTTCTTGCTTGCAGCGCTCGGCCGCTATAGTAACTCTTACCTACGCTCATCAATCAATAGCATCGCAGCATCAGATTTTTGCTGAGCCCCTTGTTTTTGTAAAAAATAAAAGACCGTAAAAAAACCAGCTGAGGTGGTCAGATATCTGTGATCATCAGAGATCGGAATAGGTAGAGTTAATTTACCTAAACTTCGAGGAAGGTTGTAACATAGAGTGAATAATACTTGGGATGCATCCGATACCGATACCGATGCCGATATATCGGCGATACTCGAAGTTTCGGCGATATTTTAATGGCCGATTCAACGATACTTTTCTCATCAATGTTAATTTTGATTACTAAAACTATTAACTAATCTCAACCTGTCTATTGTTTTAAACGGTGTTATTTAGTTTGTCCTGTTATTTGTTCTTTTTATATTAATTAAATAAATAAACTGACTTGTGTTTTATTTATTTTACCTTCATTTTTTTATTTAATAAGCATATCGATATCGGTATCGGTATCGCCGATATTTTTATAAGAGCATCGGTATCGGTATCGTATCGGCAAAAAGGCGTATCGAGGCATCCCTAGATAACACCTCCTCTAAAATCCCGGAATAATTATAATGACGTTTAAATCCCGGGATTTAAAAGCCACGAATTATTTATAGCACTTTGTTTATAGTTACAAATTATTGATTTGAAAATCATATAGAGCTTATTTAGCAATATTTGTACGTAACCCTAAAAATTGTTATACAGGTTGAAATTGAAAACATGCGACAAATCGAAATGGGAGATTGTACTAATCATTATGAACGACTTTTACTAAGGGATCAAAGCCGCAATCGCAAAAAAAGGATCAGCTGTTCTCTACATATTGACGTTTTTTTTTTTTTTTTAATTGGCATCTCAGAGTTAACCACGAGTTGTTGAGACTCTTTAACCGGGCTATCCTGTGGTGGCTTAAGCTCCTAAAAGAAATTTAAGGCCTCCAGCCAGGGCATACTTATAAGCTAGCCGACTGCGCGCTAAGGGCACCCCCTGTGGGGTACGAACCTCGGCTTAGGGCAGAGTCGGAGGGAGGATGGCAAGGGACCGTCGGTGGCTGGATAAAATCAGGGTTATGATTATTATCAGGGGGATTTAAAGCTACATGCTGCTCAGCTAAAGCGCGTGCTGGCGCTTCACTTAAAGGCAAGGGTCGGGGTCACATTTTGACGAGCTATGCGAACATAAATATAGGGAACAGCTATTATTTTTTGGATAGACGTACAAAACAAAAAAAAAAAAAAAAAAATTGAAGATGCTGAAAGCGGGAAATAAAGTATTCTGAAAAGTGACAGTGCATAAAAATAAATTACATCTTACCCGTATGCTAGGCTTTTTAGCAATTTTAAGGAAGACCTTATCCAACCTCCTCAGAATCATAATAAGAGCCGGTCTCAACGCATCGTCTGCCCAATCGGCTGCTGGTAGTACTTGCGTCATGTACCGCTGCAGACCACGACAACCCATAGACTCCGGGTCGTAGGGAGATACCTTTAGTAATGAGTGGGCTATTTCTGCGAGACGCTGAAAGACAAATATCAAAATTCATCAAAGACTCGTAAGTTAATTCTTTCTTTGGAATGCGCTCCCTCTGAATATCAGGATGGCAACCAGTCGGTTATCATTTAAAGTGTAGGCACGTGAACATATTCGTAAGAAGTTGGCTGAATCATTCCATCGCTGATTCGTTTTCTCCCTTACCAGTCGTTATTTCTCCTGACACTGTTTATTTTGCTTATATTTATGTATGTATGTATTTTTTTTTTCTTTTTCGAGTCATTTATCCCTTATGTTGCACCTGCCATGTTTTGTCTCTGCATCATCCTAAGGTTGTCTGGTAGAAAATGCCTCAGGCATTAAGTTCGCCTTTGTACAGTATTTTTCTTACTTGTGCATAAAGTTTTAATAAATAAAGAAATGCTGATTTCAGGGCCTTTTGGGTAAAAAATCCAGTTATTTGGTTGGAGGACGCACGTTTGGATTCTGGAAATGTTATTTATCTTAAACCCACACATTTATAATGCACTACTACCAACATTTTTCCAGCAAAATATAGTATGTAGCTGCAACCACCAAAACCGTTTTGCTTTTGTCAAGCTTTTGTTTACCATGGGCTTAATTGTTATGTGCAATTTCTATGAAGTATTGTGATTGCCATTATTGTTACGTCGTTCGCCCTGTTGGTCTATCGACAAGTACTGTGGTAACAATGGGCAATACTCTTTGTGCAGACTCTATGTGGTAGAAAAAGCCAGTTTATAAATATGATTGGTAAGACTTTAAACTCACAGCAAATCAGCTAGAAATGGGTGATAAACATTTTGTAGTAGTCCTTTATATAGTAGCGAACAAAAGCCAGTTTATAAAATAATATGACTAAGAGAACAAAAGCCAGTTTATAAATTTTTATGTTATGTTTTATTTTAACGAAGGATTTATTTAGTTTTGTGTAGAGAAGAATTTGTTAAGATATATACAGGAAAAGTTTTTAACCAGTGCGCAAACTTTGACAAATTAAACTTAAACGAGTTTTATTGAACACCTATTTCTTATTTTGACATGTTTTAGCACACAAAAATTAGGTTATCGTTTATGAAAGATGTTTATTTTTAAACTGGTTTAATGGCAACTCGCCGCGCGCCGCGTCGGTGCGGTCAGTGAAGCGGAACGCAGTAATAGGTGCCTATCAACTGTGCGCCCGCGAAATTCCGACGTAGGTATTTAAGCGGGTTACCAATCGCAAATTATATCAGGTTCGAACTAGTTTTTTTTTAAGATAATGAAATTTTTTCTGTATAATTATGGAGATTTTATAATTGATTATTATTTTTATGTTTCTTTAATTTTTGAAATAAAATCTTTAGCCGCGTTGATTGATTTTGGTAGGGAAAAACTTATGAGTTCGCGTCACCGAAATGTGCGACACGCACGTGACGTGCTGCGCCAGACTGTCAGTTATTCCAAAGTTTTGAGTTTTTGCTTTTGTCGGCAGTACTTACCTAAAATAAAAATATTTTAGGTAAGTACTTAGTTTTTAATTTGTGGAAGCTTGTAAATGGTAATTGTAAGCGCTATTTTACATAACTTACCTTTATAGAGACTGTAAGCTTTCTGAAGAATAAATAAAAAAATAAAAAATATAAACTCACAGCATGTGACTTAGAATCCAGCAATTCCACAGGCTTTCCTTCAGTGCCGCCACTTCGGTTAGAGCCGTTAATTTCCAACAAGCGGGAAGTGGCACGGCCGATGAATTCACCGACTAGTGACAGTAATACATCGCGTGGTCTACGGTATTCAGCTCGCACCAGCTGTTACAGATAAATAAACGTATCTTTTTGGAAATGGATTTTTCGTAAAAACATGTCAGCGACGCAATGAGTTATTAAACACAAGGGAAACATCATACATAAATACCTACAGAGTAGAATAATCAGCTTATAAAGTGCGGGTTGGTCTTTAAACTTATGGTTCTAGGACGTGCCGGTTTTCTCACGATGTTATTTCTTTACTGTTTTGAGAGAAGTGGTGATAAAAAAAAACCTAAAGTGCTTACTTGGGATTGAACCCACGCCCTACAACTCGTAAGTCGCAGCCTTTATCACTGGGCCACTGCTGCGCCCCCTACAGAGTAAACAATACCAAAGAAAACACAAAAAACTTAAAACTGCAAGTGTTATATAAGCGATACACACCTACTCAATCAATCAATGGAAGATGATTTCATGAAGTTCGTCAAAATTTTATAATGCGGATCTAGCAGGTTAGAACAAGTATTTTATATTTACCTCTGAGTCTTCAGCTCCAGTATATTCAGGCACAGGCATCTTGGAGTTATCGTATTTAGAATGTGATTCCTCAAAGGCGATTATTGTGGCGGCGGCGGTACGAGGCCCGGTCCTTTGAGACGAGCCTTTATGTTCGGGAGACGTTCTGTACGGGCCGTTGTAAGATCTTAAAGAGAACACGAATCAAATAAATACATTATCTACTATTTATATATTTTTTAATGAAATTTTAATAAAAAAATAAAAATAAAAACTCAAAGCATTTATTTCAAATAAACCAATTACAGGCACTTTTGAATTGTCAAGGGGTCGGTCAGTCAGAAAGATGAAGCTAGTTGCCCATTCCAAAGCGTAGTAGGTTCCTATGGAGAAGAACGGACAAGAAACTCCACGGACACTCTTTTAAAACAAAATATTGTTACAAAAAATCGGTTATACAAGTGAGAACAATGTAGAAAGCCGTGCACGTTAGAAGCGTCCGTAATAAAAACAATTCAAAAATTAAAGTAAATTAAAATAAGCCGTGGCAGCTAAGAGATGACCAGTCCCAACTGACGGCGCCCGTTCACGAACATGAATTAGTGTTTTCAAATCCAATTCAACTCGTCAGCGGAAAATAAATTCGCAAGCGTTCGGCGTATGGAGTACGTGTTCGGGAGTCGGACACAACCTTTTAATATTTCCGGGTGGAGGATTTTCCAACGCCTAAAGATTTATTTCATGTATTTATTGATATCTCCTCTCGGTTTTGTTGTTTGCCGTTGGTTTTAATAAAAAATTATGACGTCTAACTAACTTTAAACACTTACTTCGAAAGTCCTTCGCAGTTATTAACAAGCGTCTTTATAGCAATCGCTAGTTGTTGAATGATTTCCTTCTCTGTCTTTCCCTCGCGATTGTAGGATGGCAGTTGGATTTGTTTTACGTAACAAGGGAGTATTGCTTCTAGTATTATCTGTAAATGTTTAAAATTATCAATTATTATTCTTTTCGGCTTATGTACACCAAAATAAGGTGGCTGGTAGTAAGGGGTGTGAAAGAAAAGGCCTGAAAAATACTTTTAGAGAGGTGTATGTTAGTGTACTTATAGGATCCTATTAGATTTACTGCGTGAGGGTTAAGAGGGCGCTAACCTGTCCACTAGCGCCACTAAATATTATGTCGTGACTGAGAAGATCCAATAAAACGCGCGCAATCGCTGCCTATGTTTAAAAGACTCGTGAAGGAACATTACTTGTTGTTGTGATTATGTTCTCATTGTTAACTGTAATAATCTAGTCTTCATTTGTTTTATTTACTTATTTAGTTAGTATGTATGTATCTATTATATAGCATATATCTGTGTATCTATTATAGGATATTGTACTGTTATACTTTTTATTTTTGCACCAATGACAACCCCATTTTATGTCTAGAAATTCACTGTCATGCCAAGGTTGCCTGGAAGAGATCGCAGTATGCGATACGGCCGCCCATTGTATATTTTATAGTGTATAAGTTTTCTTTTCTTTGTAATGTGTAATCTGATGTACAATAAAGTACATATATATAAATAATAAATAAGGAATTATGAAAAACGACTCAATCAGAATCGTCGTCGTTCTGTATCTGTCCATGACATCACTCCGGGCCCTATCAGAATACCAGCGCTGCGACACTTATTTTTAAATGTCGCTGCATCATGAAGACGATGATGACGAGATGTCTTTTTGGCTCCGTACAGGATTTTGTTTTCATTTTACTTTTGTTTTTTATTTAATTTTTTATTAGTGTTACTATGAGTGTACTTTAGTTTAAAATGTCTTCCTGTATGAGCCCCAATGAATACATTTTCTTTCTTACTTTCTTTCAGAAACCTCGGTAAGTGTGTCTAGGATTTTTTCTAATACTTTTATAAAGTTTCATTTTGATACACGAAGCAACCAAATTCGATCTACAGAAAAGCGGCCACATTTCTCTTGGTCGATGAAACTTTATAAAAGGTATTAGAAAATCCTAGAAACACTTACCGAGGTTCCTGATTGAGCCGTTTTTCATAATTCCGTTTCAGTCAAATATTTTTTTAAAGGAGTGTAAGAGCGCTAGTGGACCTGTGAGTTCCCTTTAAAGAAGAAAATGATTAGACCATCAAATTTGCTGTTGGGTCAAATACGTACAAGAGACGTAGCCCCGAGTGTCTATAGTGTGAGGAGGTTTATCTCTGACAGCAGGTTTTGATATGCTGAGTTGATTGATGTCAAAGTTACTTCAGTCCAGCACAAAAAATGTCTCCTAATCTTAATACATACATAATCAGCCTATAATTTTCTTACTGGCAGGACACAGATCTCTTCTCGGTGAGAGAGTGTGGGCCGTAATCGACCACGCGGGCCCAGCGCGGGTTGGTAGATTTCACATGACTTAAAATTTTTGGTTCTAAAACGTGCCGGTTTCCTCACTATGTTTTCCTACACCGTTTTGCCTAATCTTATTAACAAAAGTAAAAATACAGGAAAAGCTTTTAATCAGTGCGCAAATTTTGACAAATTAAACTTAAACGTGTTTTATTATACACCTATTTCTTATTTTGATATGTTTGAGTACAAACAATGAAGTTATCGTTAACGAAAGATGTTTATTTTGAAACTGGTACCGGCGGCGCGATCAGTGAAGAGGAACGCAGTAGTAGGTACCTAACAGCTGTGCGCTCGCCCATTGATATTATTACGAA
Organism: Dryobota labecula; assembly: GCA_947523025.1. Lineage (NCBI taxonomy): Eukaryota > Metazoa > Arthropoda > Insecta > Lepidoptera > Noctuidae > Dryobota > Dryobota labecula. The sequence goes on along the minus strand of OX383293.1, from coordinate 14,342,696 downwards.
TAGATTGTATCCATATTTTGCTGAAGTGGACCAAAAAAAAAGTATTGAACAAATAGTGGAAATGTGTTCTATTACTGATACTGATTCACAAAAAAAAAAGTTTAAGTCATTTTCAATACAGGATAAGTTTTTACCAAACTTATCCTGTATTGAAAATGGCTTAAACTTTACTTACCAGCATCTGGTATCCCCTCATACTTTCCGCTGAGTAAGAAACGACCATAACACAGAGGCTGATGCAATCCAACACATTGACCATCTCCTCTTCATCTCGATAGCAGAAGTCGATAGGTTTTAATGGTTTCTCTTCTTTTATGAGTTCGGCTATGTGGAGTGGATCGGGAGATGGTGTTTCAAGACTTAGAAGTAGGTTGAAAAGGCAACTAGATTGGACCTGTAAAATGATTTTTTTTCTGTAAGTAGGTTTGTACAGTCAGCTGCAGAGAAATCTCACCCCTTAGCAATGTATTTATTCATTGCTAGGGGGTGAGATTTCTGTGCAGCTGACCGTACAAACACTTTTACACGTCAATCATATTTTTTAAATTATATGAGGTCGGGGTTTCCTATGACTACTCTGAGAAGAAAGGCTTAAACAAACTAAGAGGTCACAGTCGCTTTTAAAGTTCAGACATAATCTTGGTCAGATCATGTGAAGATTATGTAGATGGGAGTCTGAAATAATCTTTCGAGGGAAAAACGTCCACACAGAATGAGTAGACCTGTCCAGTCATTGCACGCATTTGTCAGTAATCGTGCAGCGCTCAACTCAGAACTTAAGGAGCTTAACGATTCGACGATCAATACCAAAGGAAGGATAAATGGGTAGGCCGCATGAATTACTCAGACTGCCAGAATATTATTAAAACGACAATGACCCACATAAAATAATCACTATAAGTTTTAATATTGATAAGTACTATGACTGCATGGTGAAATCTGAGCTGACGGTTGATTGAGATGTATGGAAGAAAAAGCAAACTGCCCCGGCCTTAAATAAATTGGGATAAAAGCAGAAGGATCTTAAGAAATTACCAGAGAAAAGAAACAGCGTAATTGGGATGAAGATGCCTTTAGCTTTGAAATCACGTTCTTGATTTGCAAAGTGTCTATGTGAGTTATCTATTTTTGGGAGAGGCTTATTTAAAGATAAGACTGCGACAGTCTGTTGACATGAATAGTGCATTATGTGTATGTGTAGTCTAAAGCACTTTAAAAGATTAAATAAAATAAAAAAATGACATGATCAGAATTGGAATTGTATACAGAATTGTGGTAAATGGTAAAAAAGACGATACCGACCTTGCTTGCATCTCCATAAGTTGATTCTTCATCTGTATCCAAAATGGCGGATACGGAACCAAACATTTGCAGTATAAACGGCTTACGGTTGAGTAAATAAAACTGTTTCACAGCGTATTCTATTGTCGTCGTAACCAATTTATTTGTTTGGAAGTTTGAGTATATTTGCAGTAATGTTGGCATGATCAGTAAATACCTGGAATAGAAACATTCGATATAAAATAAAGGTTAACATGTTACATGTTTACAATCGCACGTCAATGCTTGCGATTGCATCGGCTGTCGTGGAATTGACATTGACAGCGATTTTATTTCGCAAGCAGTAATTGCGGTTTTCGTAAATCAAGTGTTACTATGACGGTAGAAAACTAATTATTTTCGTAATATACATACCCATTTGTAGAGAAAATGCTTTTAAAATTGAAAGCAGCATTGACGTATGTGGCGATGACGTATCGAAGAATCAAAGAGTCTTCGCTATGTAACATCAATGCACCATTGAGCACGTTCAAAAACAAGTGAATGTCGCGAGACGAGGTGAAGTTACCGGCCATCGCTTCGAACATACGAGCTATAAGGCGTACCCACCTGAAATAATGTAACAGCATATCGATAATATGTCAACTCTATTTTCTATCGAAAGTTAAACTCATAACATAATAATGCATTAAAAAGTAAAAATTAGACCATATTGAACAGGGCCAAAAGAAAAACTTACATAAACTTATGCAACACATCCAATCCCAATAGCGTAGAACCGAGAGCTCCCCGACTATACAACACCAGATCGGCCTCAAGGGCTTTACGAGGGAATGAAGGCAGTTTCATGAGCTCATCGTGTAGAAATACTACGCGTTGGACCACCTAAAACAAATAAGCAATATTAAACATCTTTGTAAATTCCGGCCAAGTCAGGTTCAAAAACGGTTCTAAGTGAAGCCATCATGACTGTTCTAGTGCGAAATAGAAATCTATACAGAACGCATGGCACCATAAATATAATAGCTTTAAAACTAATAATACGACAGTTGTTGTCTTGACCTAGTAACGTTAAATTATTTATTGAATAAAAAAAAAAAAAACTAATGAAACAGAAGACTAAGCAAGTGTTACATACCATATCCACATTTTTCAAAATAGCCCAAGTCAGCAACACTTTTCCGATTTCAACGAATTTCTGCAAGAGTTCTTGTTCCTGTAGTTTTTGGAATGCCTCATCAGGTTCCATGTGAACCAATCCTAATTGTGGATACTGCGAGCGTTTGAAGAAGTAGTGGTCGCGGACGTAACCTTGCGGGTTGTGGATTTGACCTTCGAAAGAATAACTAGGTTTAAAACAAAAGTTCTAATACACAAATACCTTCATGGAGAAGAACGGGCAACAAACTCCACGGACACTCCGTGGAGTTTGTTGCCCGTTCTTCTCCATAGGAACCTACAACGCTTTGGAATGGGCAACTAGCGTCATATTTCTGACTGAGCGAATTCTTGACATTTCAAAAGTGCCTGTTATTGGTTTATTTGAAATAAATGGTTTGAGTTTGACTGCTCATTATGATTGACATTCATCATTTTTGTGCCGTTAGTTTTTGTCATTCTTGGTATGCGCCCACTGGCTTATCTACATCAATCTATATTTATAGTTTGTCGGCCTTCATATCAGTTCCTGTGGGGCCAATCTTTTAAGCCTCCTGAATATCTCGGTTTTCATTAGGTCTAATGCTAATTTGTTAGGATGGTTCTGATCCTATTCTTGTAGGCATTGATCTTTTGTGTGATTTCTTCTTTAACCTTTGGCATTTTTAAGTCCCGATGTAAGCTATCGTTAGTGATGTACCATGGTACATTAGTTATATCCTCAGCATTTTTGATCGTAACCTTTGGAGTATATCTATGTTTTAATTAGCTGCCGTTTCTCACAGCTGTATTCCGTATGTCCAAATAGGCATTATGTTGCATTTGTAAATCCGAAAATTTAGCTACATAGATAGCAAAATGATAGAGGAGCTAGCTTCCCAGAGTAGATAGATAGATAGATAGAATACTCTTTATTATGTACACCATAAAAATTACAGATATAAATGTAGAAAAGTACATAGGGTGTCACAATGGGCGGTCTTATCGCTAAAAGCGATATTTTACAGACAACCTTTGGATGGATGAAAAGTAGAAGGAGAGACAATACTGCAGAGAATAAGAGTACACCAGTGCAATTTATAATCGTAGCTCGAGTACGCTATTTGAATGCACTCCTTGTGATATAAACATGAGTTACCTTGTTGCAAGTATTGTTGAAAACACGACCATGTTTTGAATGAATGTTTCAAAAAGATACGTGTACGACTTACGAGTTTTGAAATCAACAAGGAAATGTTCTCGATGTAACTTTTCTGGGATACCGAAGAAATCGAGGGACTCTTTCAGGATTTGTGCAAATACTGTGTCTTCTTGGACGGGAAACTGAGACGGTATGCAACCTTCATTGTCAGCTGGAATGAAGAAAAATTAATTATATTTGAAATCAGAATCTCTAATAATTATTAAGTTTCGGAAACACAAACTTAATACTTTTTATATTGTTTTAAATTTATTAATAAAGTTTTACCAACAGATTCTGTAAACAGTATAACATAACTATAGGCTGTATCAGTAACAATTAGCCTTGGATGTACGGTGGCTAGCACATCAAGTTACCACAAACCGTCAAACTTTCTCGTTCGATTTTGAACTTAATCATCAACATTTTAAAATTTAAAATCGTTTGGAAAAAGACAGTTTCGTGTAGCTTCATTTGCTGGCCACTGTACACAGTCGCTAATTATAGGTTATCCAGCAATCTCAAAAATAAACGATTACATCGAAAAATTTTACATGACGAAGTTCAAATTCCATTGCACCGCAAAAAAATTGTTTTTTTAATTAGAAACGGTCAATCGAAAATCAACTTAGACTACATAACCCTAAAGCAGAAAGTTACCCTAAAGTAGAAAGTTAATAAATTAAGGTAAAATAGTCTTATATTTTATCATGAGTTTAAAACTAGTCTTTTATAATATTTTTTTTTTATATTTTACGATGGGTTTGCTCTTGACTCTAGTCTAGGTCAGAGGTGACAGAGACAAAGTCGACGATGGAGTGAGCTTACTCAGAAGAAGCCTGTTCACTCTCACTTTGAATTGATTAGGCTTGTAAGCGTTCGGAAACACAGACGCAGGCAGAGAGTTCTTGAGTTTCTTGAAGATATTTTGTAGATTTTTATATACTTACGTGGACCATGGACAATAATCTTTTTGGCAGCAGGCACATTAGCCGTAAGCAGTATGGATGCATCGCATTGCTCCTTACGCAATATCTGTTTCAAATCTTTGAACATGATACCGTGAACACTGTGGACTACCTGAAAAATAAAAAAAAGATAAATAAGGTTGTGTTCGCGTTGTTACTTGTCACGCATGTATACAAAAAGAGAGCTTTTGAAATAAGTTCGTAGCGTATACTATAATCTAGTTTAGTCTTTATGCTGGCACTTGGCGGATGTGTGCAAATATTCGCGTTATTTTGCTAATAATTAATCAACTTTAGTCCAATTAAGATAGGGTATATTTTATATTACCCAAGAAATAGGATTATTTGGAACAATACTCCAAGTAAACTGCTAACATTTTACGTCTTAAATCATAAAACGTGATCGTTCGCATTGAAACCGCACTCGTCAAACAGTCAATTGTTTTACTTATAGTGGCAGTAACGCTCAATTTAAAAAAAAACAAGCCACGTGCGTGTCGTCTCACACACAATGAAGGGTTCCGTAGTTGGGATAAATTTATCCCATGAACAAACTTACCATTGTAGTTGAAAAACAAGCTCTCCCATACATTTCAACTGCAAATGTAAGTTTGTACGCAGAAAATTGAGAGATTTACCATGTTATATTAAGACCATAGACTTCTTATAGCTTTTGCTGTAATCTATAAGTATTTTCTATTTTCTGTATTTTTTTTTTAATTTTAGGATCACTAGTTTCGGAGATATAAGGCGAATGGTAAATTTTCATCAATTTTATTAAATAACTTTAAAAGTATTTGTTTTAAAATAATAAAAAATATATCTGAAATACGCCCTTTCATTTGATATGTCACACGGTACAGATTGCAAAACTTTTTTTTTTTCAAATTTGCTCCCCATAAATGACCCCCTATTCAAAATTCATTTATTTACGTTACACGTCCGTGTTTGGGTAACAGAAGTTCATGTGTTTACCAAGTTTCAACTTAATCGACCCATTAGATTTAGAGCAAATTCGCTGTGACAGACGGACAGACAGACACACGAGTGATCCTATAAGGGTTTCGTATTTTCCTTTTTAGGTACGGAACCCTAAAAATTAAGAAAATATTCTAAAAAAATAACTCACCATCCACAATATAGACAGCGCCGCACCAACAAGCCTCTGTCCCTCCTCATGAGGACTCCTCACATAAAACATGACGTATCCTATAATATAGTTGTACAGCGCAAAGGCAGCCTGAAAAAAATTAAATATAAAAATCATCAGGCTGAGAAATTATTTTGCTCAATGTTACTAAGAATTTGCTCGATTTGGTGTTGGGTCTGTTTACACCTTGTCTATACAAAAAAGTTGTTTGTTTTTGAAGTGAAAATTTCTTTAGGCGCGTTGAGCGCTTTTTAGGTGAACAAAAATCATGGAACTCGCGTCATTGTCAACGAACGCTTTCCATGACCTATATGTATACTGTTTATGTATGTGTACTTTTTGGGTGAACAAAAATCATGGAACTCGCGTCATCTTCACCGAATGCTCGAAATTAATAAATAATCTAATAGTTCGACAATACAATTCACAAGTTAATTAGTTTTCACTTCTATCAGCAGTCCCCAAAGACTGCCCCGTTTTTTTGTGTGTTATTTGAACGCGCAAATTTTTGGTACACCCAGTATTTAGGACTAGAAAAATTATGTTTGTATTTCTTAGCCCAATTCTTGAGGAAGGCTGTATTAACATCACGCTAGGACCCTTAGGAGTCGAGCAATAAGAAACAAAGTCAGAAAGAACGCTAAGCGAAAAGGAAGTAAGAGCCAGTCTACACGGCGCGTTGTTTTGCGTTGCGTCGTCGCAACGCAAATATTTTGACGCATAGCCGGCCACACAGGCGCTGCGCCATCGCAGCGTTACGCGTTACGACGCGTTCCGTCGGCGCAGCGGCGACGCACAGTTGCGGTAAGCATTTTGTAAAAACATCGCAGTCAGTCATCCTCCCGCAACCCCTCAACGCACAAGCAACTGAGCGCAGCTGCTCCGACGTCGCAATGAGTACACCCCTTCCCACTTCGTCTCGGGGGCTGTTGTCCGTCATGTGTGCGTTGCGACGACGCAGCGCACCGTGTGTACACTTTGGTTATTTGTATGTAAAACAACGCAACGGCAGCGCTGCGTCGACGCAACGCTGACGCACCGCGCTGTGTGGACTGACTCTAATACCGCGGGCGGGCGATAGGATGCGACGCGGTAGGTCGAGGGCCGAAATTTAACGCAGACGAAGTCGCGGGCAGAAGCTAGTATTCAATAATATACGGTACCGTACAATAACCAATATTCATACCTGTTGAGGTAATCTCGGTATGAACCGGATCAAATGACGCAGTAGTTTGAACATCTCATCTTGATGGTCTCGGGTTAAACGTTCGAGAACATGGCGGAGGAATAGTGCTGAGTCTTCTACGAGGCAACACCATATAACCTGGAGAAAAAGCATGGTGTGAATGACGACACTATGTATGCTTTTATAAACTACTGTAGCTATTCGCGTATTTATTTTGGAATCTTATCGAAATCTTTTTGGTAACAAGAAAGGTTGGTGTTTCGGTGTTCGTTGCCTGTAGTCGATAAGGCTTTAAGGCTCTAATCACACAAATATTATAAAGGCGAAAGTTTGTGAGTATGTGTGTATGTTTGTCTCTTCTTCACGCTCAAACGGCTGGACCAATTTTGATAAAATTTGGTGTGGACGTAGCTGACACCCTGGATTTACACATACTTTTTATCCCGAAAGAATGTAGTGTTCGCGGGTACAGCCGCGAGGCGCAGCTAGTATAATTATATACTTAGGCACTTGAATGAAATATCTTGGCTATTAGCGCTCAAGCAGTGATTTACCTGTTTTTGTAGCAAATAAAACCTACAATGTTGAATCTTTCATCATGTCGGTCGTGCCAAAGAGCATACGCATTGTGTAAAAAATTAATAAAAACTAAAACTCAACTACGACAAAAACGCCAAACGTTTTAGTTTTTAACTTCAATTTTTATTTCAATTAAACTTTATTCTCACTTCTTTCGTTTGGGAAAATTTAACGGTAAAATTGGGGGTTTATGTAAGCTTGTTTTTTTTTTTTTTTGGTTTATTAAACATAGGTAGAAAACCAATCTATTTTCAGAAAGTACTCCTTAAGACCTTTAATTACATATTAAACACGATACATTAATCGCATTTTTTTTCGGTTACACTTTTCATCTGTTATAAGCCGCCATGATCGATTTTTTGTGACGTCATATCGTCGTATCCTACGAATAGGGGCGTAACTGCATAATAGCTACTTTTCAGGAGACACTTTTTTGTGTTTAATTAAATTAAATATGAAAAAATATGTATTGGTGATTTCTTATAATGTGTATTGGTATTTTAAGGTTCGGCTAGGATTATTTTCAATAAATTATCTTTATATTTTATACGCATTTTGTCCTTTAAATCCCGTTTTTAATTGTTTTGTTGAACTGGTTATATGTGGTATGATGAGCAGAATTGAATTATGCAATAAAAAAAGAAAGCCCCTATGTTCGTTACGGCACTATTCGTAGGATACGACGATATAGACTATAACCTGCGGATCAATATGATGATTCCAACGATACCTCGTTTGACAAAATAGGACGAGTAGTTTAGGAATTATGAGGGAACAGATGAACATTTATATATAGCCTGTTAAAAATCATAGCCCTCCTTTGGCTTTGCCGTAGTAGTGTAAAAATGATGTGATTTATTGGTAGCAAAAAAAAACCTTACCTGGTAAGCGACTTCGTAGACAGAACATCCGTCTCTTGAAACAGCAGCATCATCCAATAGTGAAACAATCTCAGCCACAGCCGAGCATAATGTTGAAGGGAATAATGCTGATGCCACTTGTGTGTGATGCGATCCTCGTACTCCTTCAACTAATTCTTCATCGGCTGGTGCTGCGAGGAAACAAAAGAATTTCCAGTTCCAGATGCTTAGCAGAAGGATTGATGATTATCATGGCACGAAATAGTTATTTGTGCAACAAGAGGGCAAAGTTGGTTTTGACCAACTTTGCTCTCTTGTTGCACAAATTGAGTTGCGAGTGTTGATTTTGAATCCCGCGAAGGATTCTATAATTGAATCACGAGCGTAGCGAGTGATTCTAGGTTAGAATCCTGAGCGCAGCGAGGACTTCAAAATTAACACTCGCAGCAAAAACCAACTTTGCTCTCTTGTGTGTTACAGTCGCGAATCATATTTAAATCAACATACAACCTGACACAGACCTGCAAATTGCAAAAAACGTAAGAAAATTTGAATTTCACGGGCTACCTTAGCGCATCCCCCTAAATCAGATAACTTACGTTCAACATGGTCATCAGCTGCATGATCAAGCGCAGGTTCGCGTGCCGCTTGCCTCGTAATAGGTATAGTAGTGATAAGAAAACTCTCGCGTTCTGCTCGTTTCTTATCATTCCGCTGTTGAAGCGCCCTCTTTATCGCCTCCGTTTGCTGTTTCTTGCGTGTCTTTGTTGCTGTTACTAGGGAACGCTGTGGATGAAATTGTGAGCATATAAAAAACTTTTTTTAAGTAAGGTTAAATATTTAATTGTTACTTACATTCTTGGATAAAACACAATCAGACATAAGCAAAAAATTATAGGTACATAAAACAACAGGGTCCATGCTAGAGGTGTTCAGGGCTATAATAGATAGAGGAATAATATTATTATTATTTGTTTCTGACGACTAATGATTTTCAAAGAAAATAAACATAGACACAGCACAACACACACTAAGCACAAACTAGGCTTCATTCTTACATGTCTCTCCTGATTTAAAGTCATCTCCATATCCTTATCCTTAACCTGTGGGCTCCACGGAGGGTCAACGACCGCTAGCGACTCGATGCCGATCTTTGGAGAAGGCAGTGTGAACTCTATGCCTGGAGGCGGCACTTTGAAAGTCACTGAAGCCCCCTCCTCCATGCGCGGCCATACTTGGTATCTTAGCTTCCACATTACTTGGAATCTTAGGATTGCGTTTATTCTGAAAATGTTACAATTGCAATAATTTAGTTTTACTAGATGCTGCCCGCGGCTAAGCCCGCGTGGCTTTTTCTAAAATAGAAGTAGCCTAAGTTACTCCTTATAGCATCAGTGAAAGTCCCGTCAAAATCAGTCCATCCGAGACATTTCCAAAATTGTTTTTTTTTTTTTTTGTTATAAGTACCGTATCGCGTCGCGCGTACGTGGTCGCTTACAATGGGCCTTATTAGAAGGCTAAAGGCTCGTACAAACTAGTGCGATATCGCGGGCGCGACGCGACACTAGTAGCACAATTTCTTTGTCGGTGCCTGTCGCGCCCGCGATATTGCGCGAGTCTGTACGAGCCTCAAAAGTCACCCAAAGTGCAATGGAGAGGGCTATGCTTGGAGTTTCCCTACGTGACCGAATCAGAAATGAAGAGATCCGCAGGAGAACCAAGATAACCGGCATAGCTCGAAGAATTGCCAAACTTAAGTGGCAATGGGCAGGGCACATTGCTCGCAGAACAGAATGATGGCCGTTGGGGCCGAAAGGTTCTGGAGTGGCGACCGCGTACCGGACGACGTAGCGTAGGAAGGCCTCCCACAAGGTGGACATATTATGACCTTGTGAAAGCCGCAGGAATCCGCTGGATGCGAGAAGCACAGAACCGGTCGAAGTAGCGGTGCTTAGGGGAGGCCTATGTCCAGCAGTGGACGTCTTTCGGCTGAAATTATGTAGTACCGCATATGTATTTAATAAAAAGCTGTTATTTTGACATTACAAACTTGACACTTTTTTATTTATTTGTATAGATTGCGTATCATTTCGGGATTCTCCTATTGCGAAACTGGTTACTATTGTACTGGGTTTATGGGGCACATACAGAAATATTAGAATCATAGTATCATCATTATTAATTAACTGTAACATTATTCTGGTGTACAAATGTAGATGGTACATGATTAACATTTTTTTTACTTTTATGTTATGCAAGTGACTAAATTCAACAAGTGCGACACAAATAATAATTTTCAACGAGTGAGTCCTTAGGACTGATCTTGTTTGTGATCCTTAACAATTCATACACACCTGGTACTCGGCTCAGCATGTTTCAAATCATTATGCATGATTTCAGTGGCAGTGTTCGGCGCCTTAACAGCAGCGAGTATGAACAATGCAGCGGCACATGAACTAAGTTCGCGATCTGATTCCAATAGTAGTTGCCATGCAACGGGTGCACATTCTGCGAACATATCTTCGCCCATTGTTGTTGCTCCTTTGATTAGCGTCGCGAGAGGAGTGTGGTAGGCGTCGCGGACCTAGAATAAATATCATGAGGTAGTACTCGTATTTTGCCTTTTGGAGTGGTTCAAAATGTGTTTATTATGTCGTTTACAATTAGATTTTTAAAGTTGTAAGTGCAGTGTTTCTCGTTTACCAAAGAGGTGGCAATATGCCCAGTTTTTGCTGTAAATTAACGAATGTACGTCAGTGAAAAATCTCGCAACGTAATCGCGAGATAGGATCATTAATAAAAGATTCATTTAAGTGCAAAAATAACTGGGTCAAAATCAAAATCAGGCACATGTGTTAAACCGTCAAAAATCATAAATACAATTTATGTACATCGCAAAAGTTAAAAATAAAATTGCGTGAGTAAGGTTACTTAAAAGGAGTTTAGCAAAATTCCAGACCTGTCCCTTGAGGTACTTGAGTATAGGTGGAGGATCTAACGGTGGGTAGGGCACCGCACCAGGTTTCAAAGGTATTCCTTCAGCGGCTATATTGGCCTGTTCCCCGCCCGCGGCCCGGTATGCAAGCCCCGCACTCTCGATCACTGAACGCTCGATTCTGGGGGTGCATTGAATAAAATATCGACAAAAACATGAATGAAAATACCAATAAAGTTAAGGCCCATTGACAAGGAGAGAGATTTCTTTATACCATTGCCACTCGAAAAAGGGCATTTTATTCTTCGATAACAGTGAATAAAACTTTTACTCACTGATTGAATAAAGACATTTCGAATTTGGAACAAACACGAATTATATAAAAAAAAAGAAACGTGCTGAAAGTACGTATTGGGTGGTCGAATTAAAAAAAAAATATCCCGCCAATTTCGTTCTTTTCTGTCTGTTATCGTGGTTGTTTTGTGTTATTGGAAAATACATATATTAACATAAATTATAATAAAACTAGCTTTTGCCCGCCACTCCGCCCGCGTGGATGTCCTAGCCTATGTCTTTCTCCATATCCCAGGCTATATCTCTGCCAAATTTCATGACGTTCGGTTCAGCGGTTTAGGCGTGAAAACGTAACATAGAGACAGACAGACAGACAGATAGACAGACAGAGTTACTTTCACATTTATAATATTAGTATGGATATGGATGAGTTCTTCCGATGACGAAAATGAGAGACTGACTCCGGAATCATTTCGTTCTAAAGCAGCAGTTATAGTAGATGTAATAAGATGTATGTATGTATTTATTTTCTCACAGTCAATGGTAAAAAGTAGAGTACACAACACGTGAAAAAACATTTATCTCGGTCCTTGTATCCCTCGCTCCGCTCAGGATTCTAATCTAGAATCTTTCGCTGCTCTTGGGATCCAAGTTTTTTCCTTGAATTAAATTCCCTTTTTATTCACTTGTTGTACTATTGTAAATTTTGTGAGAATGTGCAACTCACAACGTATCTTTCGAGTCGAGAAAACCTCTCCATGTAAATGTGCTTTTTTATACAGATTTTTGACTTTACAGTGAATTTAGTAAGAGCAGAAGCGCTATTTATTATTATTAATTGCATCCAAGGATTTGATGGGCTAGATGCTAGATCGAACAGAACATAATAATAGGCCGATTTTTTATAGCTCATAAAAAAAGCATTTTGATTAGTAAATGAAATATTATCCTCTATCTGCTTAGCATTTTCCCAACTATGTTATGGTTGCCTTCTAGTCAAGCCTGATACAGCTGAATATCATTATTGATGGAAAAATGCAAATGGATCGTCTGTTTTTCGGACCGCCACAACCCAGTTACTGGGTAAAACGATTAAAACTTAAAACAGTAACTAACATGAAATAATTATATTAAAATTGACCTCATACTGAGTATACCTATCAGTAGAATGTTCTGAAGACTTGCGCGAGCGTCGGCCGCGGCGAGTCCCACCGTTTCCTTCATCGGAGCTTGTCGTGTTCATTTCGGGGCCAAATTTTTCCCCATATATCTGCAAGAAGAAGCCAATGTCTTATTTATTACGAACTTCAAAAAAGGCGGAAGTTATGCATTCGAGGTTTTTCTTCTTTCATGTATCTGCAGTGCACCGATGTCTCCGTGATTAAAGTATATACTTTTGTTTGTGTGAGTGGAAAAACATCAATAAAGGAAGATTAGGTTACCTTTTGTACAGACTTCATGAGTCTTACGCTGGCTCTCATGTTTCTTCGGAAGCAGTAGGGGTGGCAGAAGTTCTGATGACAGCATACGTAGTTGAACGAGTTAAGGAATTTCACCATCACCTGCATTTACAAAACCGATGAAAAGTTAGAAAGGAGACACGATTCTCGGCAGTGAGAGCTCATTAAGAAGAAAAACCAGGGACAATGGAAGATCAGAACATATTGCGCCGAGCCCTAGACAAATAAGACTAAGCACTGCTGGTACACAGGCCTCATCTCTGTGAGATCCCGAGTGGGCCGTAAATCACCACGCGGGCCAAGCGGGTTAGTAGATGGTACTTCTTCGAATTTTTTATTCTAGAATATGCCGGTATCCCCACGTGTTTTCCTTCAACGTTTTGAGAGCAGTAGGTAGTGATGAAAATAAATAACAGAAAGTAAAGCGCCTATCGCGCCTAGCGCTAGTACTGTGTGGTGCCGGACGTAAAGAATAGCACTACCCTATTTCCTCCCGTGGGAGTCGCAAAAGGCGACTAAGGGACTTACTAGAGAATGGGCAGCAGCGTTCTCTATGAATTTTTAACACCATACTGCGATCGCCAACTCGCCTGCCAAGCGTGGCGATTATGGCAAATCCCCTCCTTTTGGGGGAGGCCTATGTCCAGCAGTGGACGTCTTTCGCTGAAATGATGATGACGATGAAAGCGCCTATACCTGTTCGAACCCACGACCTACAACTCGGAAGTCGGGGTCGTTACCTTTGGGCCACTTCTGCTCTCACTGGGCTACCAAGAGAAATAGGACAAAGTGCCAATTTCACTAATGAAATAGAACGCGTTCAGCACACCTAAACTGCGTTCAAGAGTTGTCAGTTTCATTATTCTATGCGCTAAGGCTGGTAGGTAATAGTGATGGAAATTAATGCGATTTCGTATAAATTTCATGAGCATGCGAATTATTTAGTCTTAGTATGCTAACTGCTATTGCTATGCTATTTGCTAAGAAGAAAATTGTTAATTAAATTTGTTAAAATGCGAATTAAAGAGCGCGTTCGCCTTAGGACGTCTCCTAGTGTGCGTTTAGTTTACCAGCCGATAAAGTTTGATTTGTGCACTAGTACAATACTTCACTTGCATATTTTGTGTTATTAAGATAATCCATACTAATATTATAAATCCGAAAGTAACTCTGTCTGTCAGTATGTTACGTTTTCACGCCTAAACCGCTGAACCTATCGTCATGAAATTTGGCAGAGATATACATAGCCTGAAATATGGAGAAGGACAAGCTACATTTTTACGCGATAACCGACATCCACGCGGGCAGAGCCGCGGGCCAAAGATAGTGATCATATAATTCAATATTTTTAGCAATTTAAAACCTTTTATTGTTACGTATGATATTTATGAAGTATTTTAATTCGCATGCTAACAATGAATGCGAATGCTAATTAATCCATCACTAGCGGGTAAAGAAGCTGACTGAGGTCTGATATGAACATGTTTTTGTAACAGATTTCCATTGTACTTCTTTATAAATCTGGGATTTAACTTACCTTAAGCCACGGGAATCCTTTATTGGTATCAGGTGGGTCTGTAGAGTTACTATCAGGGCTATCCGGCGGGTGATCGTGATCATCTGATAGTACACCAGGGCTTTCCTCGCCACCGCTGTCCACTTCATTTGACATTATTACCGTACCACCTGTTCGTAGAACATGTTATAAAGTATAGTTACGGATGCCTGCATGAATTAGTAACCAATGGTGATGTTTTGGTTGCCAATGAATACAAGGGGGGGGGGGGCTCAGCAACATAAAAATCATACCACGTTGTACGTTAAAAGAAGTGATTTAGCCTATTTAATATTGCTCGGATTATGTTAGTTTAAATTTATTTATTCATTCAGTTTCGGACAACAACATTGTACATCTTGTTAGTGAAAAATACCTTATAACTAATGTTAGTAATACAAAACACAACAACACAACACCGGGAACACATAACGAATTAAATGTCCGAGGCAGGTTGCTCAGAGAATTTCGAAGATCTTATTGTTAGCTTTCCGTTAATAAAGACCTTTAAAAGTCAATCAATCATTCAATTAATACAGAAGGCCTGGAGTACGTCAAAAAATAGATAAAATATAAAAACAAAAGCTAGGTAGTCGTCTTAAAGATCATAGGTTTCTTAAATCTTACCTGCACCTGGATACACCTCTGATGTGTCACTTCTATCAGATAATGAAGACACTTTCCGTCTACTTTGTATTGAATCGGACCTTCTTGTAACAACTGGAAGAGAAAATACCTCTATTAAGTCCAACACTATATATAGGTACTTCAAACACTGATCTTTTCCACAGATCCTTAAGAGGTCTGTACTCTCTTTGATTTTTATTTCAGACTAGCTGCTAACCACGGCTTCGCCCGCGTGTCTAAGTTACTCCTTGTAACATCAGCCAGTGAAAGTCCCGTCAAAATCGGTCCAGCCGTTTCGTAACAAACAAACAAACAGAAAAACAGACAAAAAAAATAATGTTTCTTGTTATTAATACCGTATATACTTTCTTATGCATTTAAGTAAAAAGTTGCTATTATGACATTACAAACAGACACTTCAATTTTATTTATTTGTGTAGACAAACACGTTTTAAAAATATTATTAAAAAAAGGGGGGATAAATGAAATTTTAGAATATTTAAAGAAAAATAAATTGGGACTTACATTCATCTACTACATCTCTGGTGTCCTTTTGCCTAAGTTTAATAGACCGTCGCTTGAACGAACCATACGCGGAATGCGTTTGTTGTGTATTACGACGATGCATGCCTCCTTTACCACGAGATCCTAAACGACCCTTCTTGTCGTCCACTGCCGGAGGTATGGCATCTGCTAACTATAAAAATTGGTTATTGCCAGAATACTTTTACTTCCCTTCTGAAAAACTAGCTAAGCTTTAGCTGAAAGCTTCGACTTTTCTATGCGATAAAAGGCGCTATATATTATTTTTTAAATTAAATGTGCTTACAGTTACATTACTTCCACCAGACACGTTCTCAGGTTCATGCAGAACAAACGATATTTTTCTCTCTGTCTCTGCTCCCGCAATCGACTGTAAGCTTTGCGCAGACGCCTGTGAATGGCCCATGCTCGACAGAGCCATACTCCATCGACGGTTAGCTTCCCTGTGATCCAAGTTATTCACATTTCAACGCGTCAATGGACTTTCAAGTCCACGTACGAGTTAGCTTGCATTTACCAGCTATTTTACTTTAGCTTCTATACTCTTTACTATACAAATTTCCTTTGAATTCTTACTGTTTGATCTCACATGCCAATGTAGCAAAAGCGTTTGTACTTTTTTCTAAATTCATCTAAACTATTTTATCACTTAATAAAACTATTGGATAAAACTTCGAAAGGGTGTATTTCACAAAACAATTTTAATATTCGTGTAAAGTTTTAGAATAAATTTAATCGATAGCAGTTTAGGTGTATTATCTTACAACATTCCATGCATTTAACTGTGCGTATGCACATTATACCATAGATTTGAATTTAATTTATTATAAATAAGATCGTGGAGATGAGATCGTCACAAATGTAGCTGCATGTAACAAGTAAGGTACTTGCACGGAATATTAAAGTTTGTTTTATGAAAATTAGCGTTAGATGTAGCAACAGTTGTGAATCTCGAGTGCCAAAATTTGCCAATAAGTGAACAATATTCGCTATAAGAGTCACATCGGTCCAAGTGAAATTTGCACATAATACTTCCATTTTAAAAGTGTACGTTATTCAATATTATGTACATTCTACATACGCATGCACGCTTAGTGCCGTATGCAAGGAAACATGCATTATTTCTTTTGAAAACATACTCGACTGGCATTAATGTGTGTTGACTGCTAAGAGCCCTGTTAAAATAAAAGTATTGTCAAATATAATTATGCACTCTTCTTAATACATCTCAAATGAACTGAACATAATGAACTCACTTAGTCTTACACACAATACGTCGTTTTTCCATCCATCTTCGCATAATATAATGACAAAAAAATAAAACGTTTTACACCAAAGAATTAATAAGCTACTTACCAAAAATAATCTTCTAATAATAGAATGCAAGAGAATTTGGTACCTGTAAACTCTGTCCCAAGGTCCTCTTTCCTTAAGCGAGGATCGGCATGTTTTCGGTAGGTTCTGGTAGGTTTCGCGCAGGAACGCCGTTATTTCAAATAGCAGTACACAAGCAATTATTCTAAGGGCTCGGGGACACTCTGCACCAACGGGTTTTCCAGGCAGGCGAATACTAGCTGTAGGAATGGTAAGGCTTCATATTGTCAAAGCATCGAAACAGGATTCCTAGGTTCAGTCTAATAGGGTGTAAAACTATAATAATAATTTATTTATTTCAGACATTCACAGTCCATAGGCATACATTAAAATTATAAATTATAATAATACTATTTAAAACAAATAAAAACCCAAAATAAAACAATAAAATAATAGTAGTAGTAGTAGTTTATTAATTATTTAACTATGGGAGGAATAGCAACGCTGCAAAGTATTTTCAAAATTTGTTAGTAGATACATAAGTCTTATGCCACTTGAACAAAGATGTCGCCTGTGTGAGTTTTTTTTTTTTTTGCCTAAATATATTTCTGTTGCTTGGTGCTAAAAGGGCCAAAGTACGTTTTTGTGAGATTTTACTGGCAAATTATTGAAAAAGTGGTATATTTATGTGTGCTAAAAGGGCGTAATTGTAACGAGAATACCTCAAAAGATGCTATGTTAAAAAGGCCAATGTGGTGTGTGCTGTCGTACTGTTACATAAAAATGATTAAATGTTGAGAGGGTTTACAAGGGTTCACTAGCACCACTCCTTAAAAAAAATATCATCTCGTGACTGAGATGGAATTATGAAAAACGGCTCAATAAACTATATCGGTGTGTCTAGAATTTTCTAATACCTTTTATAACGTTTCATATTGAGACACGAAGCAACAAAATTCGATCTAAAGAAAAGCGGCCACATTCCTCTAGATCGTATTTTGTTGCTTCGTGTCTCAATATAAAACTTTATAAAAGGTATTAGAAAATTGTAGACACACTTACCGAAGTTCTTTGTTGAGGCGTTTTTCATAATTCCTTCTCAGTCACGAGATAATATGTTTTAAAAGGAGTGGTGCTAGTGGACCGGTGACCTCTTAAGTTGCAAATAGTTTCAAAAATACCTATTTTTTCTTTAATTAGAATATAACTCATAAAAAAAAAACTACATAATATGTATCAAATAACAGAGATTTTTGTCATTCTACAATCATTATCTGCCTTTTCCCAACTATGTTGGGGTCAGCTTCCAGTCTAACCGGGTGCAGCTGAATACCTGTATTTTACATGGAGCGACTGCCTATCTGACCTCCACAACCCAGTTACTGCGTAACACGACACCCTTTGGAAATACTACACTTAACAACTGTCAAAGATGTACAATATTACATGTAAATAATAACTACCAATGCTGTATTTTTCTAATGCTTATTACTACAAATAAGGATTTGTTATTGGCCCTTCTAGCACCAGGCCACAGATTTGGAACATTGATAAGGGCTTATGGAAGAAGAATACAGGGCCTCAAGTCTGCTATTACAATAGTGTCAGAATGGTCTATCATTGATTTCATAATTGTTGATTTTGACAAGTTTGGTAATCTACTAATATAATGGCGTCATTATGACTTTCCAATGGTCAGCCACTGACACTCCATTGAAAAAATTGGTAATCCGGTACATAATGACAAATGAAACTTCCTACTAAACTTCCAACTTCCTACTACTTCAGAATGCTTATAACACTAATAAATAATATGTAAAAATATATATAAATGAAATCTGGCATGAATAAATGTTCATAATGCCATTGTAATACAATTCTATTACGAGACAATTGACCGACCAATGATCGACCGTTATGAATTTAGCAGATTACGAACTTTTATCAAAATGACAATGGGATCGTGTTGGAGTGACGAATTTATAAAAATAGAAGACTTGGGCCCCAGGGCAGGAAAATCATAATGATGATAAACGCTTACCTTCGTCTAGGAAATCCTCTTCTTCGTCTTGCTGCAAAAGTTCGCGTTGTCCATCCGGGTCATTTACTAAGTTGATCACAGTATCGACGTGCTTTTTGTCTTCGATCAACATTTCTTCCAGTCTGTTTCCTATTGCCTAGGGAATTCAGAGATCGTTATTAAGTACCTAATGGTTTTGTATGTATAAGTTTTCTTAACTCGACATGCAAAATCAGGCCACCTGCGTGAGAGAGAGCGTGCCTTAATCAACTATGCGGGCTCAGTGCAGGTTGGTGGATGTAAGGATGCAAGAATTGCCTAAAAGTATCGATATATATCGTATAGTTTTTTTTTTTATCGATTTCGATATATCGATACAAAAATATCGATATACAGGAAAAGTTTTTAACCAGTGCGTAAATTTTAACAAATTAAACTTAAACGAGCTTTCTTAAACACCTTTGTCTTATTTTGATATGTCTTAATAAAAATAAAAAATTGTTATCGTTAACGAAAGATGTTAATTTTGTAACTGGTTTAATGGATACTCGCCGCGCACAGTGACCCGGAACACATAAGTAGGTACCTATAAGCTGTGCGCCCGCGCAATTCGCGGACGTAGGTATTTAAGCGGGTTATTAATCACTAATTTTATCAGGTTCGAACTAGTTTTTTTAAGTTTAGGCCGTGAGGTGAAGTTACTTGAACGGTAATTCCAATTTTTCCTTCATACTTTCATGGGCTTAGAACCATCAAAATGCAGAAAATGAAGCATTGTGATCAATTAAATTAAGGCACTTATAACAGTTATTATAAACACACTTATTCGGGGTCCTGAACTGTCTGTGATCATTTGATCAAGCGGCCTTTCAGTGGCTGCTAAAATGGTCCTTTCGTTATGGACCGCGGGGTTGGCTCGCATACCAGGTATGCTCACCCTCCCATAAATTCTTCGAGCTGCTCGTAAGTTTTAATCTTTAATCTCGTAAAACTCGCGATAAGTAAAGTCTGACATCGTTGTAGGTAAGTACAAAACATGTGCATTGCGGTGCACGCGCCGGAAAGCGACGCGATGCGACGTCACTCGGGACTGTCAGCCAACGGGCGCGGCACCGCCCTGCCACCCGGAAGGTGGCTGCACCACGCCAACACCCGCTACGTGCGCCGGGCGGCACGCGCGCCCATTGATATTATTACGAATAGATTGTGTCCATATTTTGCTAATTTCAAGTCGGACATAAAAAACAAAAGGATTGAAAAAATAATGAAAATTTGTTCTATACTATTACTCTGAAATACCAAAAATAATAATAATTGCATTGTGGTTAAAAACTTTTCCTGTAATAATATATGGGTGAAATTTGAAATTCTATTGTTTGTGTTTTTTATTCATATAAATACCAAACTAGGAACATAATTTCTGATGTAAAACCTTAAATTAATAAAACATTGATAAAAATAAGTCTACTTTTCCTGCTCTGAATACCAGCGGTTTTAGTCAGTGGCAATAACGGTGTTGCTATGGAATTTTATCGTATTTGATACATTTTCGATACTTGATATTTTAGATGTATCGATATTTTTTTCTACAAGCAGAAGTGGATGTATTAAATCGATATAAAATGGTTCAAATATGCTATAATAGTATAAGTTACCTCTGCCCATTGGTAAAATAGTTTGCCCGCCAAACGCTGCCTTTTCAGTTGAGGATTTATGGATACTGCAAAATAATAGTTTTTTAAACAACAACTCTTCTTCTCTTCTTAACTTCATACGTCATAACTACAATGGAGGATTTCGTAATGCCTTACCAGCAGCTTTGGACGTATTCGATTTCAGCCAATAAGGCCATTGGCCCTTATTGCAGTTATGCACCAAGTGTGCACATTCTAAAAGTATCGCTGCTCTTCCAACAACTACAGTATGTGGCTGAAACAATATTATCGTTATGGACCTAAAATACTTAATTTTTGATACTGATAAAACAGTGTACTTCAAACAAATAAAATAAACAATTATAGTTTGACCGATCCATGAACACCCCTAAGAAGTCTGACACGCACTCCCGTTCCACCCAGAGCAAGAGAAATTATTTGATAATTTCCCACCAAAATAAGGGCCTATTTATAGTACCTACTAGCTGCGGCCCGCGGTTTCACCCACACAAGTCTCGATTCCGTGAGAATATCGGGATAAAAAGTATCCAAGTTAATCCAGGTTATAAACTATCTGTGTGCCAAATTTCATCCAAATCCGTTCTGCCGGTATTAGGGTTCCGTAGTTAACAAGAAACCCTTATGGTTTCACCATGTCCGTCTGTCTGTCCGCGGCTTAGCTCAGAGACTCTTAGTACTAGAGAGATTTGGTATGGGTATGCATATTAATCACGCCGACAAAGTGGTAAAATAAAATCTTGAATAGTAAATTTATTTAGGGTAGGTACCTCCCGTACACCTAAAGTGGGGATGATATTTTTTTCTCGTCTATCCCATAGTATGGGGTATCGTTGGATAGGCCGTTTAAAAATATTGCAGGTTTGTGAAAACCATTTTTCGATGGGGATACGTTTGCGTAATATTAAGCTCTAAAGTGCTAATTTTTGTTAAAAGTCAAGTGAAAAAAATCACAGCAGTAGTAAAAGAAAATTATCACAGCTAAGCAAGCTTTACAAGTTACCAAGTAATCGGCAACTTACATTTACAGTTGTTAAACATATTCTCCCATATATTCGGTATGGGAGAACATGTTTTTCAGATACAATGTTAAGTTTGTTCTTGGGATAAATTCATCCCAACTACGGAACCCTTCATTGTGCGTGGTCCGACACGCACTGGTTTTTTAGTGATTCGAGTAACAAACATCCATCCATTCATCCATCCTCAGAAACTTTCACGTTTGTAATATTAGTAGGATAGGTACTTATAGTAACAAAAAGGAGGCATCACAGATTAAAAAAAATCATTATATTTTGTATGATTGCATTTACTCACCAAATCTAAGATTGCGGCCATGAAAAGCGCGTCGGGCGTACCGCCAGGCTGTGTCGCGTCTAACAAGAAGTTGAACCGAGCGAGTCCCGCGTAAAGAGGCGCCGCAGCCACCAGGCGACGGCGTTTTAGTATTACTACTTCGGATTCGCCACCGCCCGAACCGCCCTCAGCGGAGCCACGTCGCGACATATCTACGGAAATGAGTTATTTTGCTAGAGGAAGGTGAAAGGAAGTGTAGTTCATTAGTTCATTTCGAAGCCCGAAACGACTATTTATATGTCGCATGAAATACAGTGTTGCTGACTGAAGTACTTTCAGTCAGTGCGCTATGACGGAGTCTAAGGGCCGACGGGCGAGGGCGCGGGAAACAACAGGAGCGCCAGTCCTGCGCCAGTCAGCGCTTTCAGCCCTAGGAACTGTCACACGTTCATGAGACGCGTGCGCACATTAATCTTCCAAAGTTTATTATTTTATTTCTCTTATTATTATTATTGGACAATATTAATTAGGACATTAGTTGTTAATTGTGATTTGTGTAACCATAGAAACTAAGTGTTCATAAACTAAGTGTAACAAGCTGTTATCATCTTTTAATTGCCTGAGATCCACAAAGTGCCCACAACAATGTCAGAGGACGGAAGCATGACCTCTCCTCGCTGTCCTGCACCGACATATATATATAATTTTTAAATGATTAAATAAATAAATAAATCTTGGCCTTCAAGGCATGATAAATCGATACTAAAGTTGCGGGGTTTGAGTTGTAATCTTATGATGACGGTAGCAGATACTAGGGGGGTGAAAAAAGAAATAATAAAAACATATACTCACAACCGCCACTAGTATCTTCTATACTGCCATCTCTCTTTTTCCCCATCTTCCTAAGACCGAATCTATTCAGTCTGTCTTCTACCCTTTTTCTAGCCCTGAAACGCGAATATCACAATAAATGCTAATAATCTCTTCCCCTAGTTTGTTTATCTCTTAAGAGCGCTGTCTCGGGTCCACTAGCACCAATCCTTTATAAAAGTATTATCTCGTGGCTGAGAAGGAATTATCAAAAACGGCTCAATCAGTTGCCTCGGGAAGTGTGTCTAGAATTTTAAAGTTTCATATTGAGTCACGAAGCAACAAAATACGATCTAGAGTAATGTGGCCGTTTTTCTTTAGATCGAATTTTGTTGCTTCGTGTCTCAATATGAAACTTTATAAAAGGTATTAGAAAATTCTAGACACACTTCGCTGATTGAGTCGTTTTATTTTTTTATTTTTTTTATTCTACTATGTGTTTGCTCTTGACTTTAGTCTAGGTCTGGATGACAGAGACAAAGTCTAATTCCTTCACAGAAACGAGATAATATTTTTTTAAAGGTGTGCCTGTGTGTGGTGTGGGTGTGGGTGTGGTGGGTGGTGCTAGTGGACCCGAGACAGCCCTATTAAGAGGTCATTGTACTCTCAATTATGAACCAATTTACTATAAGACCAACGCAAAAACGCGACAAAAAATCAGCTGCTTCATACATTTATGTTCGTGCAGCTGATTGTTTTTTCACGAATTCAGTGTTAGTTTTCTAGTAAAAGTTGTTCAAAATGATGAGTACAATGACCTCTTAAGAAGATTTCAGTTATTACAATTACACCTTGTATATGTATATTACCTATTCAGAGTATATCCAACCCTTCTTTTAACATGTACGGGTCGTGACGTGTGCGGCGGCGGCATATGCGGCGGCCGAGCCAACGATATCATACTACCAGAAATCGGCAAAGACTCTCCCGAACCACCTCCGTTGCGGATCAACGACTGAGAATGATGCGGTTTCTGACGGAACCAGTTCACTAGAAGAAAATAATTGACGATTTATGGAGTTGATGAATGGTATGGGAGGTTCGAAACGACATGCATGCTATTTCACTAACGGAATGAACTAAACTAATTTGAAATGTTGTCGCCATTTTAAATAGTACTCAGAGTCCCAGTGTTGAGATTGGGATTGATGTGATATTATACAGGTTGAAGAACCATAAACTCGTTTTTA
The DNA here is from genome assembly GCA_947523025.1 of Dryobota labecula. Classification (NCBI taxonomy): domain Eukaryota; kingdom Metazoa; phylum Arthropoda; class Insecta; order Lepidoptera; family Noctuidae; genus Dryobota; species Dryobota labecula. The sequence continues at coordinate 14,318,557 of OX383293.1, read as the reverse complement.
GTATTTCTAAAAAGCTCCTAGTTTAGTGAGGAATCGATCCCGATCTTTTCGTAAAAAAATATTGTACCTGTATTAACCAACGATAGTTTTGCTGCTAAGGATAACATTTTTAAATTTTCCTTAATTTTCATGCAGAAGAAATTACTAAGATGTAAATCAAATATTTGCACGTGATAATGTTGCACCATGTAAATGTGTTCGGTTAATCATGATTCTCGAAACTAATCGCGGTGACAAACGAACCAAATCTGGTATTATACATACACTTTCTTATTCGCAGATCAGCACAACAATGTTTTATTTTACCAATGCCAGCGATGTGGAACTTTGAGGGAATGGACTTGGAATGCGAGATCTTGTGGTGAGGCGTGATGTCGGCTGACGAAGCTGACGGGATGGTGCGCTCTGATTGGCGCGGCGTAAGTTGGTAGCGGCGTGTACGCACTGATAGAGGGGACTGGCTTGCTGATTCCTCGCCGCCTTCTGTTTCTAAGAGGCTCTGAGGGATAGAGAAGTTACGTCATGGTTATGACGGCTACCAAACTGGTTAGGTAACAAGGCCGTCTCTGAGTCGGTAGTCGCAACTACTGGCTCTTATTCCCTTTTATCACCATCAAGGTAACCCGCGAAATTCAAATATTCTTACGTTTTTTTGCAATTCATAGGTCAGTGGCAGGTTGTATGCTGATTAAAATATGGTTCGCGACCGAAACAAGTATGTATTTACCGAATTATAATCATTATAATCAACAATACAACTCCTTGAGTTAGAATTGCTCTCAAATGTAATGATTTCATGAAAGTGTCATTCATAAATTGGTCTTCTACAGTTCTATTGATGATTTTAATGATTGGGATTCTGTAAATCATACTTGTTACATATTTAGATTAACATACAACCTAATATTGAACTGTAAATTGCAAAAAAAGGTAAAAAAAAAAAAAAAAATCGTTGGCTACCCACAACTTGCATCACTTTATAGCAACTTCATGTCGTTGATCACTCGGTCAGAGTATGCTTGGTTCTTGGGCTTACCAGGAAAATTTATTTAAGTCTAAAAGAAACATTTACGAAAATAGGCGAATTTCGTTGACTTACATGTGCCCCAGTAGACGAAGTGCTTCGCTTCTTAAAGGTAAACTTCTTATGTGATCGCTCGTCGGGTGCACAGCCGGAGTCGGCACCCGTGTCTGAACCACGCTCCTCTTCGCTCTGACGAGGAATGTGCCTACACAGTATGAACTTAAGAATGAAAATGCAATGTTAAGTAACGATCTTTCAGGATCAAAGTCGAATGAAAGAGAAACCTATCCCTGAATTGAAACTGTGTGCATAGGGCGTTAGATGGACTCCGGCCCTTTTGTTGATGTGCGCGACCCTTCGAATGGCTGTATTAATTTGAATCTTAAGGCACGAGCTTAATGAGTCAAAGTTGATGGAATAAATAGCTGACCAATGTTTGTATACATATTTGTTTTATTTGAATTAATTAATTTTATTGTGATTTAACTTGTTTTTATTCTTTAAATAATATAATTCGATTCAATTTCGAACAATAAATAATAATTATTCTATGGATTTGAACTATGTTTTCTTTTTCTTTTGTAAAATGACACATTGTAAGACATGTATCGTATTGTAATGTAATTCATGAATTTTGTTTTGTTTTGCAGTGCCCTTACAGGGTGCATGTTTGAAACTTATATCTCCTTATCTTATTCCAACCTCATGTTTGCAATAAATTGATTTAATTTGATAAAGTTAGCATTTGATATCATTCGGCTAACTGAAAAATTAAAACGCAAAATAAAAATCAACAACGGAAACGCGTGGATCGTTCTAGAAAAAGGGGCTAAAGAGGTAAAACAGGAAGAAGTAATATCTTCATAGTTTTAAAATATTGACCAAATAATAAAGTTTCTTAAAACATCTACTTAAAAAATACAAATTTCATTTCTGTAGCAGAAAAAAAAAAAAAAACTTATTAACTAACCTGATAACTCTAGTAGTCTGCATGTTAGATTCTTTCTGCTGACTGTCAGGCCTTTCTGCGGTGTCCAGAAGAGCGCTAAATGCTACCACTCGGAACTCCCCTCCGTGGGCTTCTCGCACATAACTTAGAAGCAGACGCACTTCCATGTACAACGTCTAAAAGGAGAAATAATAACTTGATTAACCAACCACAATAGCAAAACAAGGTTGCCTGGAAGAGATCGCATAAAGCGATAAGGCCGCCCATTATATATTTTGTATTTTTTTCTTTGTTACGTATTTTTGTGGTGTACAATAAAGTATACTGTATAGTGTTATATACAATAAACTATATTTAAATAAATAAATAGTTAACTTGCTCTTGGCCCATGAGGGCTGTACTATAGTTTGACCAGTACCGCTGTACCGCGCCTTAGGAATGCGCGACAAGCTTTAACGAATGAGCGGCGGGACGCCCGTGAGCGTTGACGAATGAGCGGCGGGACGCCCGTGAGCGTTGACGAATGAGCGGCGGGACGCCCGTGAGCGTTGACGAATGAGCGGCGGGACCCCCGTTAGCGTTGACGAATGATCGGGGGACCCCCGTAAGCATTGACGAATGAGCCGCGGGACCCCCTTAAGCGTTGACGAATGAGCGGCGGAACCCCCTTAAGCGTTGACGAATGAGCGGCGGAACCCCCGTAAGCGTTGACGAATGAGCGACGGGACGCCCGTAAGCATTGACGAATGAGCGGCGGGACCCCCTTAAGCGTTGACGTATGAGCGGCGGTCCAATATTTAAGGTAATATAATATTATACTTACAGAATTATCAAGCATCTTGAGTTCCTTGTGCATTAAAGCGAATCTGGTAACCAGTACTCTGAACGTGGTTTCAATGATAAACGTCTCTATTGCCCGGCTCGCGTTCGGACCCTGACCGTTACCAAAGTTAGTAGCGTAACCTGATTGGAGGTTACTTATATCTGGAGATTTTGTAAAGCTGCGTTTTTGTTGGTCTGGAAAGATTTTGTTTGACTTTAATTTTGTGCATTTTGACCTAAATATATTTAGAGTATGCTGAAATAGAATATCCCACCAAAAACATTTCATATAAAGTAGGATGCCAAGACTCACATAACTCTTTCATTGTTAAAAAGTTATCAGACCGAATTTAGAGCCAAGCCCCAATTCTACAAACAATACATTTTGACCAAAATGTTAAGGTTGGTAGAGTACCTGCTTTTTGGTTTTGGCTCGTCTTGGCGGGGGCACTACCGAGTACCTAGATAATATAGGAGCAGATTACCAGATAAATTTGACACAAATTAATATGATTTGCACTACGACAGCGATAGAAATTAGTGCCACAATTATTCTGCCGTCATAAGGAAAAAGGGCACAAGTATCATTTTTTCCGAAATTGAGTTATATACATATTCGGAATCAGAAAAAAAAGACCCATCTGCCAATATTTTTTGTACAATTTTAGGAACAAGATAAACAAAAATACCGTAAGCTGAAAAGGCATAACTGAGCCAATTTTTATGTTATTGTACCTAAAAAGAGCACATCTGACTTATAGTACGTCAAAAGGTCACATAATGCATAAATGCGGCTTTTATTTGTACCACGATAAATATTAGTATTAGTATTATTTAATTGAAAAGGCATAATTGACCTGCGTTAAATATTAAAGGCATAACTACCACAGATGTGCTCTTTGATTTAAAGTTTACCAATTAGAAAATGTTGATTATTTAATAAATACCAATAAAATTAAAACTTATATTTCAATAATCGTATCGGAATGGTGAAAATGAATTTATTTTAATTCATTTATTTCCGAAAAATAATATTATAGTCGATATTTTTCGCCAAAAACCAATAAAATTTTAAACTCGATTTTCTCCATATTTATAAAATGTTAGATGTGCCCTTTTTCCTTATGACGGCAGTATTATAGCCTGTGCTTATCAGTGCATAATTTTCGGAAAGAGCTAAAAATATACTGGCACAATAAATATGTATGGATTTAGTACCTTTCATTTGTCGCTGTTCAAAATATTTAATTTACATAAACATGAACACTTCTGAAACGTTAGAAACTAGGTGCTCGGTTCCAATTGGTCGTTTTTTATTGTTCATGAGCTAGAAAGTCTACCTTTAACACATGAAAATCAAAATCAAGATAATATCAGCACTTACTCATAGGCGATACCAACGTAGCAGGTTCAGCACAAAACCCAACAGCCGCATGCAAGTTATCCAGCACCTCTCGTATGGGTGAATACTTTGTCATTTCCTTCAAGCGTAAGGTAAACTTGGGTATGGAAGCTGATCGCAGTTGGCGTAAGGAATTGCGAGCTTGCACACGCAAACATTCTGCTTGAGGACCACGGAGCGCCGTGGTGCAGCCGTGCGAACAACCCAGTTGACGGAGTAGCCTAGTTAACAAATCAAGATATAACTTCAAAAGTTACCAGATTTTTTTTTAAATTGGGATGATGACTAAAAAAATATTTTTTGTCCGTCTTGTAGATTATTAAAATTAAAATATTGGACACGTATTTTTTCTTTTTTTACGTAGTCAAAACATCACGGCGTTAGATGGAGTTCAAATGTGGCATGACGTCACTTCTTATTAGATTTTATACTGAGCTGTGACGTAACGAGCCCCCACTCCCCATGTTTAATGTGTTTTATCCAAGTCATTTTTTATTAAGATGATAAAGCAAAAAATACGTGTCTAATATTTTTTTATTATCTGATTGACGGACTAAAAAGTTTTTCTTTTTTTTTACCCAGGCATCATCCCTATTATAATAAGAGTCTGTATGGAGCAGTCGTGGCCCAGTGGTATCGGCCCCGACTTACGATTTGTAGGTCGTGAGTTCAAACCCAGCAGGCACTTTACTTTGTGTATTTAATTTGGTTGTGGCCTATGTCCAGCAGTGGACGTCTTTCGGCTGAAGTGATGATGATGATTATAAAATCTAGGGGCTAGGTAGAAACTATAGAACGCCACCTACTACACTCCTTACGTACTCCTTTTGCTTCGTTTGCGTTCATACATCTGGTCATACACGCACGCCGGTTGCGAGTAGTACGCACCTGACCTTTTGGCGGACATCACTAATTTGCATGCAACCTTCAAATTCAAATACAGCATGCAACCTTCAAATAATCGTGGACAGTAAGCTTACGAGTAGTTATGAGTTTCGATTTCGATTAGACAAAATTGAAAACGGTTAAACTATGTAATACCACGTAAGATGGCAAGACAAGAATGAAACATAGCAGGCTTCATACAACCCCATTCCTACCGGCTTCCCTTCGAAACAACGAATCTCTAATATCGATAATTTTGTTTGTGTAGTGATAGCGTCTCTTTAGTTCTCCTACTTGACCATAGATGGCGTTAAATTAAAAAAGTAAAGGAATGACTAAACCTTGTGAGGCGATAAATTTTGATGTTGTCTAGAGGTTATGAGAATTGAACAAAAAATTGTACAGTTCTCATAAACTTCTTCAGTTTCCCTCTAATGGCATTGATTGGTAGCTTCGCTACTGAAACATAGCATCACGCATGGACCTTACTGTTAACTAATAGGCGAACTTAGGCAATACCGGACTTGCATGTATCCGGAACTATTTCCGAAAGGATTCTCATTGAGAAATTAATAATAACTTATACAAATATGGCTGAGAATCAGCACTTTTTGAAAGTGAGCGTTTTAGCATTGCTCACCCTTCGCAGGACATAAGATTTACCTGAGTATAACATTCATGATCATATAATAAGGACAATCCAAGTTATCTTCCTCTCTTGTTCTCTCCTTCGTGCTGTCGCCACCTTCTATGTTTGTTGACTCCTGGCTTTGTGCGCATGGTATGCCTGAATCTCTTTCCTATAAAACATTAGACCAATTGATCAGCTAATAAGAAATTGTCGTAGGATTATTTGATACATACAGGATAAGTCTTTAACCAGTGCAGTTTTAATTTTTTTTTGGTGGTTCAGTGTCAGTAATAGAACACATTTCCATCATTTGTTCAATACTTTTTTTTGGTCCTACTGGAAATCAGCAAAATATGGATACAGTCTATTCGTAATAATATCAATGGGCGAGCGCACAGCTGTTAAGTACCTACTACTGTGTTCCGCTTCACAGACCGCGCCGCCCGCCGGTGCGTTGCGCGACGAGTATCCATTATACCAGTTTCAAAATAAACATCTTTCGTCAACGATAACTAAATTTTTTTGTACTAAGACATATCAAAATTAGAAATAGGTGTATAATATAACACGTTTACGTTTAATTTGTCAAAATTCGCGCACTGATTAAAAACTTTTCTGTATTATTATGAACAATAGATTTGGAACGAAAGAGTAAGACATCGCTTTATGACAAAAAGCGTTAAAAAGAGAGCAATTCTTATTAGATAGCTTGTCATAAATGTGAAAGATGATATGGCTAGAAAGGGGTGACCCCCTTTCTGGTTACATCATCTTTCACCTAGGGAGTAAAGGAGATGACAACTATATAGAAGTGTGGAAGAAGGAGATATGTGGCCCCGACCCTAAATAAATTGAGATGGTGGCAAGAAAATAATGATGAGGTTGTCGCAAGTACCTTCACTGTGTAAAATACGACATTCACTTACTTTGCTGTCCTTATCTTTATTGAACTCCGCCATAGGATCAACGTTTCCGGGCATTGCTTCCTCATTCTTGCTATTTTGCCAATTCTTGTGGACACCCATTTCCATCAGTGTGTCCACTAAGTTCAACATTACCTCCATAACTCGAAGGGTTATGTAGAAACTGTCCATCGTTGATACTGAATATACTGCCTGTAATTTTAATACGCATTCAGTTATTTAGGTTAATTTTGCCAGCATGAATATTATTACCCTGCGAAAAGGTACGACTCGGTATTTTACAGTATTTTTTTGAATATGGGCTATATGGAAAAGACATAGGCATAAAGCCTGGCCTGGATACTTACCATAAGACTTTGATATAGGCATCCCGAATAGCTACACATAATTCCAAAATAGTTTCTTAGGACTCAAAAATCGAAGCCTTACAATTAACAGAACAAGACTTACCTTGAGAACAACTTGGAAATCCATATCCCCATCCTTTGTAATATAATGCAAAGAACCAGAAGCTTCCTGTATTTCTTCAACAACGTAAGTAATGTTGGAGTCAGTCTGTGATCGAGTCAGGCTAGGTTTACGTTCTGGAGTGGGTATGTGTTGGGATCCTTGCATACTGACTGAGTCTATTTGGGATTCCAGTGAACCCTGCAAACAAAAAACATATGTAACTAAAAATTCTACAGTCCAAATCAAAATTTAGATTCTTATACAGGATAAGTTTTTAACCAGTGCGCAGTTTTTTTTTTGGTGGTTCTGTATCAGTAATAGAACACATTTCCATTATTTGTTCAATACTTTTTTTTGGTCCTACTTGAAATCAGCAAAATATGGATACAATAATATCAATGGGCGAGCGCACAGCTGATAGGTACACTCACCTGCAAAATTGCATGGATACCTTAGTGTCTGTTTTCCAGTGTACGTTTGAGTTCAAATTTTTGAAAATAGAACTAGCTTTCGCTTCACACGATTTTGTTTCTGAATCCATCCATGGATTTTTGCAGTCGACCGTACCTACTACTGCATTTCGCTTCACAGACCACGCCGCTGCGGCAGGCGTTATACCAGTTTCAAAATAAAAATCTTTCGTTAACGATAAGTTTTTTTTTTGTTCCAAGACATATTACAATAAGAAATTGGTGAATAATAAAGCACGTTTAAGTTTAATTTGTCATAATTTGCGCACTGATTAAAGACTTTTCCTGTATTAGGGTCAGCTCTTGGATTCGAGTCATAGTATAGTTATAGTCATTTGGTCACGAGTTCGAACCCAAGGCACGCACCTCTGACTTTTCGGATTCATGCCCGTATTGTATAATTATCACTTGCTTAAAAAACGGTGAAGGAAAATATCGTGAGGAAACTGGCACAAAATGATTAATCCGAAGGTCTGGAAGCCTTGAGATCTCTCTACTCACCTGTCTAGTCTTAGACAAATAATCCGGAGATGGTGTAGGAGTGTGTTCAGTCACAGTGATAATAGGATTCTTTTTCTTCTGTGCGTTTGTAGGCATCGTGTTAGACGGGCATTGTGTTCTCTCCGTCCTCACCTCATCGATGTACCTGCAACAACTGTTTTTAAAATAACAGGTTTCTTTCAGAAATTTTTGTCATACTTACCATATATTGTTCAAAAGACCAAGGGTTCGTTGGCCGTTTATAAGATTTTTAATAAGGTCTTGTGTTTATTAATTTTTTGGTAATAATTTAAACGATTTATATTTCGTTTTATTATTACAAGCTTTCCACATCATAGCTGTGTTTTGTCGTGTATTTTGTTCATGCTAAATATACACCGGCTTATGCATAATGAAGCCATTCGCTTCATAAACCTATTTTAGGTATCGGAACTGTTTTGTCCCATTCTGTCAAGTTAAAATGAAGTTTGAAACTGTTTTGTCGATTTCTCTCAAGTTAAAATAAAGTTAGAAAAGGACAAAACAGTTCGATAGCTAAAATAAGTTTAAGAAGCGAATGGCTATACTATGAATATGACGGTTAGTGTTCACTCATGCTTTTAGGTTGTATTACGTTGGTGACTATCATGAAAAACTTCTAATTACTTGCAATTGAACAGTATCCTTAACGTGAAGCATTAAAGTTTAAAATTGTATGCTTTTATTGTCAAATTTTACTGTTGGAAAATAAGTCATTTTTACATGGATTGTTGCATCCAATGAAGCCTCAAACTAAATGAAAGAATTTATTTCATCTAACTACGAAATCTTACTATTATTCTAATGCATTAATTTGTAATTATGGAATGTGTCTCAGAATCTAATGAGCATTGTGCGTGCATACAACTACTTTGATGTTCTGTTATTGTGAATTGTGACAGTGTGTGTCTGAGTGTTTTTGTTACTAGATCAAAGTAATTGTTTTATGTGCTGAAATAAGCCTACTGTATGTAGCAACAAGGCCTCATTTCGGGAGTGCTTGTAAAAATCTGAAGCAAAACCTCTACGCCTAGTAAATGTCGTAATACTAGTTTATGTTACCAATCCGGCATGAGTAGCGTCTAAGTTACGAAGCCTCTAATTTCTTTGTTAATTTGCTCACTTACCCATTGGAGGCTAGCTCATCAATCAGACAGCTAGCGACCGAATCGTTCGTCCATTACAATAGTACGGGTACAAGCGTCAACAAGATGGGAGAAAGAGAATAAATATAATTTTTAAATAGAATTTTCACCCAGAATTTAGTGTTGATTAAATAAACATGCTGTGCTTTGATAATGAAAGAATATGACCTTTTTGTGATTGTGGTAGAACGAATTTGGAGTTTGATTTTGTGAATATTGAAGAGTCATTATATTTACTGCTGCTTCAGTATTTGCTTAGCGTATTACTTCAGCTTATGAGATTTAAGAGAGGGAGAACAGCAGCTTATCGCGAGCAAAAAGTTTAGGCGCGCTTGCACAAATTACTCAAAGCGTTTAACGTTGGGGGAAGCGCTAAGGTAGCCCGCGATTTTGATTTGATTAAAGTATGATCCGCCACCGTAACAAATAGGTATGTATTTAAAGAATTATAATCATTAGAATCAGTAATACAACTCCTTAGTATAATCTCAAAAAAAAAAGTCATGATTTCATGAAATATTCATTCATATATCTGCCTAGCCTTTTCCCAACTATGTTGGGGTCGGCTTCCAGTCTAACCGGATGCAGCTGAATACCAGTATTTTACATGGAGCGACTGCCTATCTGACCTCCACAACCCAGTAACTGGGTAACACGATACCCCTTGGTAAGACTGGTTGTCAGACTTTTTGGGCTTCTGACGACCCATAACGACTGTTAAAGATCCACGAATGACAGCCGGGACCAACGGCTTAACGTGCTTTCCGAGGCACGGAGGAGTCTCGGTATGTAAAGATGGTCACCCATCCACTGACCAACCCCGGCAAGCGTAGCTTAACCTGATGGATCGACCCGTGCGGCTGTTATTACTTAGCCACGAGCTCCTCCTAATTGAAATATTCATTCCATAGGATTATAATTATTATGAACGTAGAAAGTTGTAATAATGATTTTTATTATTATAATTCTACTAGCTTCTGCCTGCGACTTCGTCCGCTTGAAATTTCTTGCTTCCCCGACCCACCCCGTCGCATCGCATTGCCTGCTCGCGCTCTTACTTCGTTTTCGCTTAGCCTTTCAGACATTTTTTTTTGCTCGGCTCCTAAAGATCCTAGCGTGATGTTAATAAATAGCCTATAGCCTTCCTCAAGAATTGGGCTATCAAACACAAAAAGATTTTTTTAAATCCAACTGGTAGTTACAGAGATTAGCGCGTTCAAACAAACAGAAAAAATCTTTTCAGCTTTTGAAGATTAATGCAGATAGGTTTGGTGTAGACTACCTCGCAGAGCTACCGGCCGACCCCGCTATGGCGCCCTGCCCCTACATGATGCGCGCGCGATACTTGATCATTATTTTGCTGCGGAATTATTTTAAAATTATGATATCTCCTAAGATGTTGATTGATATCAAGTGATGTCAAGGACAATTTTGTTTACATTTAAATACTTGTAATTAATAACATATTTTTTTGGATAAGGATTAATATTATGTTGATAAAACTCCTTCGCAAATAATGCATTAATTTCGAACAAATTTGATTACCATAAAAAAGGGTTATAGTGAGTCAATCTTACAAGATAGAAATATACTGTCACGGACTTTTTTTTCAACTTTCAAAGAGGAACAATTCCATCATACATGATATTTGCGTAACTTTAACCGTTTACGCAGCGCACGCAACGGAAGCTCTCAAAAAGGAATAATTGTTCCCGTTCTTGCAACATTTTTCATTTATGCTCCGCTCCTTTTGGTCGTAGCGTGATGTTATATAGCCTATAACCTTCCTAGATAAATGGACTATCCAACACAAAAAGAGTTTTTCAATTCAAACCAGCAGTTCCTGAGATTAGCGCGTTCAAACAAACAAACTCTTCAGCTTTATAATATTAGTATAGAAGATACATAAAATAAATATTTGAGACGGCCGCGAATCATATATATTTTGATCAACATACAACCTATAAATTGATAGACGCCCTAGCGTACTTATATGAAACATAGTTTTGTTTCTGTTAATTGTTTGTAGATGACAAATATGTTTAGTGCAAAATTTTAAGTGATTTGTGGTGCCTAATGACGATCGCATGGCAACGTGATGTTGTTGAACTGTCAGAATGAAAGTGTTAAACCATTAGGAGTATGTTACACAATAAGGCCGCTGAACTATTTACAATGATCGATTCAGAACTTATTCTTAAAAGATGCAATTTATTTGTACTTATCAGTCATGTTTCTCCCCCTCCATATAAATCTATTGAATTATTAATAATAATAATATTCTACATCTATTAATAAACCTAAATCATCTATAATAATCTGTAAGAAATGGAATTAAATATAGGTAAGTACCTACTGCATATTGTCAAGTAAGTACAAACAATATCTACGCCTTTTCAATATACTATACTTAAGATGTTATAAAAAATTACCATAGCTATAAAAGTTAAAATGGAAAATGCCATGAGAAAGAAAAAAATATGAAAAAACTATTAATAAGATATTTACCTAAGACTGGGCATACTTTTCCCTTTGATCAGGTTGCAGTGGAACAAATCACCAGTTAGCCTCGGAGCTAAGGGCGGGAAGTTACTCGCTAACGCAGAATTAGGACGATCATCAGTATTGTCCAAGCTCCTGTGATATTCCTGAAAAGGTGTTTAAATTTAATATTTATTTTTAATAAAGGTTTAAAATAAGCGAAAAAATATAGCTACAGATAGCATCCTAACTGCTGAGTGGAAGGAGAACTTGTGGTCATCGTGTCCAATTTTTTCCAGCGCTTTTTCTGACTTCGACAGCAGCTTTGTTTCCACAAACGCTTTCAGATCGGCCATTTTCATTTTGCGTTTTATCTTCTCACTGGATCTGCGTGACATGAGGTTTTCTTCTTCTACTACTTTCGTTGGTGACGGAAAAGGCATTTCTGTTATTGGAGACATGTCTTTAACTTCTGGAACTTCGATAAAGTTCTTCAGTGAGTCCCGGTCTTTTATATCTGGGCTCTGGTAAACTGATACTTCTATCTTGGGTATAGGCAATGAGTTGCTTCTTTTTCTCGGCTGTGTTTGTTTAGACATATCGTCGCATATGTCCCGTAACCTGTAATTTAGTGTTGTGTTATTGACTTGATCACTTAATATTTTATGTAAAACTAGTTGCATACAAAATATAAGTATCCCAGGTTACTCCTTTTATCAGCATCAGCTATATACCAGTGAAAGTCCCATCAAAATCAGTTCAGCCGTTTCGGAGATTAGCAGTAACAAACAGAAATACAGACAGACAGACCGACAGATAGATAAAAATTACCGTATTTACTTTCATAAGCATTTTGCAAAAAGCTGTTATGTTGACATAACAAACAGACACTTTAATTTTATTTATTTGTATAGTTGAAAAGTAAATGTAGGAAAAAGCACCTGTTATATAAATAGTGTAGGGCCCAGTACACGCCCTCTTCTTGCCATTGCGATGTAAACAAGCATCTCAAAGTAGCAACATCTAGGAATGTGGCAGCAGACACCTGAAAAAAGTAATTATACTATGGTTTCTGTTCCCAATTTACTTATGGCCTTTAAGTATATTGATTGCTCCACAAACAATGTGGCACTTAATATTGTGTCCAGTGTGTTCTGCTGCTGGTACTATAAAGGAACTGATGGACGCTACTGAAGGTGCCAAACTCGTAGCCAATTTCTGGGCTGACTGTATTTAAATTGCTATCGACACGCTAAGGGACTAAAGAGAGAGAGAGAGAGAGAGAGAGAGAGAGAGAGAGAGAGAGAGAGAGAGAGAGAGAGAGAAGGAAAGAGAAAGAAAGGAAGAAAAGAAAATGTATTTATTGGGACTCGAACAGGAAAATCACAAATTAATACTAAACACACTCAAAGAAATAATAATTAAAAAAAAAACAAGTTAAATGAAAACAGAAAATCCTGTACGGGGCCGGCGTTAAAGAGGCTCCTATATGTGTGAACATATAGGATATGTTCACACATATAGGAGCCTCTTTAACTAGCTCTTATTAATAACATAATAAAAATAAAATATTTATTTAATAAGATGCCTATTGGATATAACAGCTTTTGATTTTTACTGGTGAGAGAAGTAATGAGTGTAGAATATCTTCGCAACAATACCTAACTCTTACTTTAAAGCTACTTACATTTCCTTGTTTCGCTGTGGGTGGTTTTTCTGTGGATGTAGGAGTACCTTTGGTTGGCCCGCCTCCACCTCCGCCACTGTCTGACAGTGATTCTTTATCTGAGGAACTACAAACATCAATGTTATTATCACAGCATCTCTTTACATCATCACAGCTAAGTTAGTAATGTAACCAGGACTTCACGGTCACATTTGAAATTAAATTAAATTCTAGCTCCGAAACATTACCTCATCTTTGTAATTTGTGGCAAAGGTTTGATGCCTGGTAGACCCGGCTTCGAGCCGTCGGTCTTACGTGGTTGAAATATACTGGGGTCGGCTGCATACACCGTATATGTCTCTTTCACAGCTCCTCCGAAGTTTTGTTCCGAAGGCAGTCGGTAAATAAACTGAAAATTATATAAATTGAATGGCCATTCATATCGCTTTTCTCTTAGAGCTGATTTTGATACTATTTCGAGTTTTAAGGAATTCAATATGTTACGGCATCTTACTCATGCTCATGGCGACTGTTCAAGTCAAGTTGACATTTCAGAAAAAGGCATAATAGGGATGATGACTAAAAAAATGTTTTTGTCCGTCAAGTAGATTATTAAAACATATTGGACACGTATTTTTTCTTTTTTACGTAATCAAAACATTACAGCGATACATTGAGTTCAAATGTGGCATGGCGTCACTTCTCGCTAGATTTTATACGTAGCTGTGACGTAACGAGCCCCCACTCCCCAAGTTTAATGTGTTTTATCTAAGTCATTTTTTATTCATATGATAAAGCAAAAAATACGTGTCTAATATTTTTTTATTATCTGATTGACGGACAATTTTTTTTTTTTTTTTTTTTACATTCAACGTGGCAGCTCTTAGCCTTCATCTCACCTGATGGTAAGTGATGATCAGGCTGAAGATGGAAGCGAGCTTCACTCGGAATCCTCAACCACAGAGGAACTGGCTATCTTACCTCTAACTGCCGAAACACAACAAATGCTGTTAACACCTTTGTTTTGGCGACAGACTTAGATCCCACTCTAGAAACATCCCTATTAGCCATAAGTAAAGAATGATAAGCATGTTATTTCATCTTATCTCACCACATGTTCTTCCTCAGTGCTAGAACTCTCTTCAGGAATAGTTTCAGGGAATATGGTGTCTTTGGGAGACGACAGCCACGGCTCCTCTTCAGTACTGGCCTGTTTGGACGTCACTTCCGACTGCGACATCGACACGTTCTGGCTGGGTGGACTTCCACTCACATTACCTCCTCCACCATCTTCCTTAGACAATTTGCCTGTAAGATCAAAATATTATAACTATAAACTATGCCCATTTTTAAACGCCATAATAATTAAAATATTAATTAATAATTATATCGAAACCAAGCTATATATTCATATAGGTATAAAAAAGGTTTACACGCATACGCCCAAGGTTGCTAAATACATAAAGAAACAGGTTACAGTGGTAAATAAACAAACTCCAGCGGGGTCAGTCCAGGGGATGCAATTGCAAGAAATGATGTTAAGGAAAAGTACCATAAATTAGAGTCGTTAGTAATAAAATTACTAAAGAGTAAAAGTATGATAGGTTTCTCTACATACGTCCCATAAACACGTCGCCTGGTTGGTGTCTCTTGGAATACTTGCCACCTAGAGGCTTGGGCTTTGGTTTGACGAGAGTGGTGAAGCATGGTGCTTCTGGATGCCTGAACTCCCACATCGCTTGCCACATCTTTAGGCCATTCTCTAACCGATAGTTGTTTGTGAAGTCCGACTCTTTCAGGTGGTGCGACAGTGGTGCAAACAGGAACACAAACAGCTGGAAAAATTATTGCAATGTAGTAAATTGTGAATATTTTTGTGTTGAGGTGTGGAAATCAATAAAAAGTCACTTGATAGTATGAAAATCAGGGTATATGAAAATAAATTGTACTGTATGTTGTTTGGAAACTGATACTTTTAGAGCTTTATAGTTTTATGGAAAAAAAAAACCGGCCAAGTGCGTGTCGGACCACGGACAATAAAGGATTCCGTAGTTGGGTTGAATTTATCCCAAGAACAAACTTAACATTGTAGTTGAAACACAAGTTCTCCCATACATTCCAACAAAAAATGTAAGTTTGTACGCACAATATTGAGAGATTGACCATGTTATTTTAAGATCATAGACTTCTAAGTTTTCCTGTAATCTATATGTAAAGAACGGTTTCCTATTATATTATTAGTTTTTTTTTTATGAGGGGGGGGGGGAATAGTCAATTTCATATATTTTATTAAATAACTTTAAAAGTATTTATTTTAAAATTATAAAATACATAAATATCTGAAATCCTTTAGTTGAAACATATTATAATATAGAAATAAATATTTACCGTCAAAGCAGGTATGGAGAACAGGTAATGGAATGGGTTTGAGTAGAAGACCCCATTCTCATAGTCGCTTTCAATACATTCATCAGATGCATCAAGGAGGATCCAATGTAGTGTGTACAGCAGCTTTGTTTCTACATTGCCCAGGGATTGCATGTTGTCTTTTACCCTTAAAAAAATGCATTAAGATTATAATAATTGTATTTTAAGTATTTTATTAATTTTCTTGTATTTGGATCCACTGATGATTACAGAATGTTGAGTTTAGGATTTTATTTATAGATTACATACATTAAACACCACATAAATTGTGCTAGTTCCAAAGGAAGTCAAATGACACAAATTTAAATTTTAATGTAGCTTGTCCTTAAAAGTTTTCTATTAAAAATAATCTTTACCTGTTGTGCAACAGAGCTGCTAAAGCATGCATTACATGAGGTAATGATGCTTGAATCAGCCTCCATCGTGGAATGGATTCTATAGCATCCGCTAGGCTGATTGACAGGCCAAACCGTAGATTTTGTACCAGCACTTTTTCAAATGACTGTAATTTACAGGAAGGGTTTCAATTTATTAGGAAGAGCACCTATTTATTGTCGGGATTCGGAATAAGACGATAATCTGACCAAAGAATGGGTCTTACTATCATAGGTAGGTAAGTATAATTACGAACTTACTTAGAATATTAAGATTTTCATTCTTTAATACAGATCTAAGTTTGACTTTTTATAGGAACTGCTGGAGAAAACTAAAGTCTGGGATGATTGATTTTCTAGTACTTAATACCTTCTCCTTCGTGTAGTTTTAGACATGGGAAACATGATTTTATGAATAAAGAATATATTTTAGTAAAAATATAATCTTACCTTACAAGCTTCTTTAACTTCCTAGGAGGTGTTTGATTGAAATAAAGATTGTTTAATTTAATAAATAAGGTGAAAAAGTTTTCAAGTAAACAAACAGTACGGAAAATTCAAGACAAAGGTAAACATGTCAAACAGTAAAGTTGTGTCAGTGTCATCGTCATTTTTAGAAGTTTCTTTGTAAAATGTTGCCAAATTTAAAAAAAACTGTTTTGAGGCAAAAACAATAGTAGCGGGTTTTTTGAGTAATTTTGTAAAAAGTAGTTGTGTTAAAGAGTCCCTAAAGTTGTTAAAAGATTTAGAAAAAAAAAAAAAATGTTCTTCTAAACAACACTCTCACTCACATTTCCCATTTATTTATTTTCTAGGAACAAGATTATAAATGTATGTAGGTACACGCGGCTACTCATCAATCTATACATTTCCAGTATAAGCTAATCTCGCATTGTATAGGATTTCCGTATAGTACAAAGTAATGTTACCAAATAAGTGAACAAGAATGCCGTATAAAAAGAAAGTAACAATACAATATATATAGTAAAAAAAAAAATACTTAAACCAAAATATGATTAAGCATAAATAAAAGCTAAAAGCACAATCATGTGATTACTTACATGGTGTCCAGGAGCGCGTTGACAGAACTGCGTGTTATCAACAAATAAGTGACACTTTACAATCAACAACAAAACTACGAACACATAAAATCAAGAATGTGCAAAAAGATTTCCCGTACCGGGAATCGAACCCGAGCCTCCTGGGTGAAAGCCAGGTATCCTAGCCACTAGACCATACGGGAGATACTTATAGTAGCAATATACGAGTACTCAATACACAATGTGCGGAATACATTCTGTGACCTCATAGCTATACAACATAGGTTCTTTAATACAAATATCTTAGCAGATGTTCAAGTAGAATGAAGGTCATGACGAATTTGGCCTAATACTCTAAGACTGATCCGTCTTCGATTAGTAGGCACGTAGAAAGACTGAATTTGTGTGGACTTGGGTTATGGGCGCTTTGATGACCCCATTAAAACATGTGCTGTACACTCATTTCTTTCCTCAAACGCAATGTCTTTTCCAAAAAGACCAATAATTGTATGGAAACATAAAAATCTCTGTTTTCAGCGTATGTACACATTTTGCAAACATTTAGGTGTAGGCGTTATCAATATATTACAATTTTACGATTGTCGTAAAGATTTACTCACCATGCAGGCGGCATCGTGGACTTTTCCTAGGCGCGGTCTTACAAATGGGGTGGTTTGTCGCCACAGGAATATCTGGACCGGAATGGGGACAACCTCCTCGGAATTGGGATCTTCTTCGGACATGTCTTTTGCTTTCATAGCAAGTGGGGATCCCTGATAAAACACATTGATTCATTTGGTTTGGGACAAAACGTGCCGGCTTTTTACGGTCCGGGGTTTCTTTACCTCAACCTACCTACCTACCTACATAATTTTATTGTGATAATTAGGTACCTACCTACATAAGTAACACTTATTTGTGAAGGAAGCACTTTAAATTCCAACAAAACCACGTCAAATGAAAGAAACCTTTTGCGGATGGCTAAATTTTTACCTATGCTTATAAAGAGAAAAACAACGATTTCAATGGCAGAAAAATTAATGGTACAATACTGAGAATAAAATAATAAAGATACTATCTTTCATACTTTCGCAGAACGAATGTACTTAAAAGGTGTTATATAATTAAAGTAAGTGAAACAGATCCATTATACCTACAGCGTGCAAACATACCTCACTTGCAGTAATTAACACATAGTTCTAAACCCATGGAAAGCACCACTGTTTACATCCTATGGTGTCACAATGGGGAAGTTGGAAGGAAACGAGGACCTCTTCCACGAGACGCGGGACTGGGAATGAGGTTCCGCGCAATTGTGACGAGACGGACGCGTAGGGTTGGCGTAGCTAAGTTTTTCTTAATTTATACTGTCGTCATTTTCAGTAGAAAAATGTTCATTACTTTGACACTTAGTTAGGAATACTTACTTTCATAGAAAACTAAGTAATTATAATTTCTATACTACCGGGAAAATTAAATATGGGTATCTACCCACAATAGGTTAGCTGTTATAATCGCCACCAATCTAGATAAGGGTAATTAAATTAGAAATATTTATATTAATTTAATCTTCATCCATTAAAAAAACACACTCATTATTTTGTAGACGAAATACATCGCGTCGGCAGCAACCCTGGAAAATTTTCAGCATTGATCTGTGCGCGCGGGTCGAGAGGCGGAGAGGCAGCCTCCCGTTGCCATAGAAACGGCAACATGGCTGCTTCCCGAGCAGCTGAAAATGTAGGCCAGACTTTTATTCAACGTTATTGCATTGATATGGTCTAGGTTTGAAAAATATGGGTGTTTATACACTGACTTTTTTATTTCCAGTATGAAATCCATATAGCGCTTATAAAAGTGAGTGATTTTTTAGGCTTTATCGATATATTTAACAAAATCATTTACCTACATATTGTTTGAGTACATCAGTTTATCCGCAAATGTTGATGGTGGGGAGTTGAGCGCCCCAACTTTCCAACCAAAACTAAAAACGTGTTACTTACTTAGAAGGTTTTTGGGTGCTGACAAAAATACAGAAGATGCTGGTGGTTAGCCATTTTGATTTTATGTCGCTTTACCAAGTAAACTCATTAAGTAACAAAACAAGTACCTACCTAACTAAGCATCCACTGGCTTACAATTTCCCAAACCAAATAAATCACGTGGATAAATAACGTGCTTTCAGGAACATTCTTTATCAACCCTCGACCATGTAATTTATTTGATACGGTCCCCAAATAAAATAGTAAACATAAAGACATTGAATTAACAAGATTGGCATAGATATCAATGTTCACTTTGCGACAGGCAATTTACTTTATAAATAGAGACGGTCAGGGAGCGGCGGCACTAACAGTACCCATTTTGTAGATTGTTTCCGTTAGTTGTGTCCACATACATTGTCATTGTTTTATGCAGCCATCTGATTTTATGGCCAATTAGCTGATGTTCATTTGGTTTCTATATGTTGGAGTGAGGGGTATAGTTAGGGTAGTTTTACTCGTTAGAACCTACATTAACGTGGTTATCATCAACTATGATATATTGATACCCAAAAGATTAACTTAAACTAGCAAGTCAGTTCTTATAAACAGTGTCCGCTTTTAAAACAAGTTTCCAAAGTCGGTTACAGAACAAAGTGATGGAAAGTTCAAAACCTACATGAAACGTTTCTTATGATTTGATAAGATACGTTGAAAACGTATTATAAGTTGCAATAGCAATCATGTCATTTGGTTTAAATAGGTTTTAATTTTTTGTATAAGGATTATTTTCTATTTTGTGAATGTGAGAACGTTGTAGACGTTAGATTTGTTGACAATTTTCTATTTTGTTAAGTACCTGGTACTTGTTGAAAGGCCTATACTGCCCTTCCACACCTATTAAGAGTCTATACTACCTCAGCCCCACCTCACTCTGTATCTCGCTCGCACACTATTTCTACCGGTCACGCGAGCAAGCGAGACAGGGCAGCAGGGAAAAGGCTCCAAGGCGCCGATAGTTTAGGTAATTTCGTTTTACGGTGAAAATAATGGTCATTTAAAAAAAGTAAATAACATAAGACCTGCTTTATAGTTAGTTCAGTTAATATGCCAAGTTTCATTATCTAATTTAAAGTATTTTTTGAATACCAGCGGTTTATTGTTCGGTTTGGAGGTAACTTTGGAATTTTTTTCTATCGAGAAAATTTTATGGAATCGCGTTTTCGGCAAACATAGTACTTAACATTAATCCTCAACTTTACCATATATTTATTTCAAAATTAATGCTGGAGTATTTTCGGCATAACGGAGGATCATGCTAAGCCATTTGAGGTAGTATAGGCCCTTAACACTGTTATTTGAAAATATTGTAAAAGCCAATTATTTTTACAAGAGTAACCATGGAGTTTATTACCGGCTCTTCTTCATAGGAAACAACCAATTGGAACCGTGCACCTAGCTTCTGACGTTTCATTAGTGCCCATGTAGGTTTATGTAAAATAAAATATTTTGATTTTGATATGGTGGGGTTAGAAAATTCGAAGCATGTGAATTATAATTTTCAGTATGTTATACAAATATGAATTGACTTAACTCCAATCTACCTAACCAACTTAAGTATTCGGGGAACGGTAATATCCGAAACAAGGGTAAAAAAAGAAGAGAAGATCTCGAATCTCGATGCCCTAAAAACAGTTTCACACCCGTCACTTGACCGCACAATGATACTTGTCTCACAGATCGATGGTTCTGCGCACAGTCATCAAACCACGAGGACACTTTTCTTTTCTGGATCGCTACTTGAATCATTCTTGAAGCTATGCCATGTTTGATTCTTGATTAATTTTATTTTGTGTAGTCTTTATCTAAATATTAAAAATAAAAAATAAATCCTTTTAAACTCGATGTCTTTTAGAATATTTTAATATTTTATTTTAATTTTAACCTACTTTTAACTTCAAACGTACCGTTGACATACCAACTCCTTCCAAGGAACGTTTATTTGTATCCAACCAGTGTTAAGTGTATTAATTGTAAAATATATCTATATAGGTAACTGTCTATTCCAGAATGTTGCTTTCTATAGGGAGCGTGCAGGAAACTTTACGCTACTCTTTTCCATGAAGTGTGTACCTATACTCCATTTGAAATAACATTAAATAAACTTTTTTACATTCCGTTCAATCGATTTAGACTTCTATTGCGCTGGTGGCATGACAAATGGCAGCTGCAGTAAACAGTTGGTATTGTAACCACTTTTTTTTGCTTTTAATGCCAATTTTGTGCCTACGGAATAGAAGTCAAAATCGGTTGAACGTACTGTAAAAAAGGTTTTTTTAAATGTCTAATGTTATTTCAAATGAAGTTACTTTTACTATCTTTAATCGAAAGCACTATAATGTTGCGCCTCTATATTTAAAACAACGTTAATTTACTTTGGGCTGATATGTAGGTGAGCTGGTACAGTCTACACACATGCAGTAATAACAGCGGCGGCATATTTTGTAGGCAATGAGTGATTCACTTGTCAGCAAAGATTATTATCATAAACGTCGTGGCTTGTTACTCACGTAATTAAACTACTGTCATCTTTAATCACTCATTGTTAGCGAGTATTGTTAATTGGCTCACGTGTTTTACCTTGTTCTTTAATCAAAATTACCTTTTAACCCAACCCTAGGCTGTAAATACTTACTATAAAAAAATATTCTTCAGCCATTGTCCTGCTGGATTAAGGCTCCTACAAACAGACGCGACACAAAGACACCGCGTGCCGCGCGACGAGCGATTTCTTTGTGTCGCGTCGTGTGTCGCATTTGTTTGTAGGAGCCTTTAAACTAAGACTGAATATGACTTCCCAAAGTTCGCTACAATAAACAAAAGAAGGAAAAAAGGAAAAAAATAAATGTATAGGTATTTGCGCCGTAAAAGAGGCATACAATAAAAAATAAAGTAGGTACCTAAACAAAGAAAAAGAAAAAAACAAATGAGGAAAATATGTGTCACATGCATTACGTCCTCTAATTAAACTTGGTCCACTATAAGCCCGGGCCCGATTGCATACCTACATACAATAAGCTTATTATTCAACGAGATGAAAATAGCTTTATGGACAATCCAAATGTTACGTACCTACCTATACCTACATACATATTACATACAGACTCTGTTTATTCACGCCCACATTGGGTGAAGGAAGTTAAAATAACATCGAAGACATCACCTGTCTTACGTCATTGTAATGAATCACGCACTAAATAACTTTTTTTTTTTTCTTGAAAATTGCAACGTTTCTGTGTGAAATATACGAATCAGGCAAATACTTATTTTGCATAATAATGTAGATATATTTATTTTATACTGTAAAAGCTCTAATTACGGTAAATCCTAAGATTTTCCAGCAAACCTAAAATTTTCTAATCTTCATTGGTAAAATTTAAATGTGCCACACTCTAATGGTAAAATCCGGAAAAACCGTCTTATTTTGTACCAGACCGTACATTTACCAAATCATGTCGGTAAATCCTAAGAATTACAAGTAATACCTAAAGGCGCTTCCTCATCGGGAGCATTCGAATGTAATGGAACCTTTACCCACGACCTAGCCGTGTTACTTCTACCTATTTAATTATATAACCTATCCTGCTGGTTTCAATTAGCTATTGTACCTTGCAGTTAATGGCCTGCGCAGTCTATATTATTTGCAAAGCCTTCAGAATCAAAATATTTTGTTTCATACAAAAGCTAGGTGCACATTTCCTATTGGTCGTTTCCTATGGAGAATAGTAAGCAAGAAACTCCACGGTTGCCAACTTAAAAAAATTGGCTTTTGCAATATTTTCAAAGAACAGTGTTAATAGGTATGGGAAGACAGTGTAGGCATTTCAAGAAGTACTAGATACTTAATAAAATAGAAAATTGTGAACAAATCTACAGTCTACTAGGCCTCCAACGTTCTCACATTCACAAAATAGAAAATAATCTATTTAAAAGATTTAAAAAAATAATATAAAATGAAAACCTGTTTACACCAAATGACATGATTGCCGTTACAAGTACAGTAACAAATCTGAATAAATATCATGTTCACAAAAGCCGCTAATAAAGAGTTGGAATTAGATTTGTAGGTATATAAAGTCAAATAATGAAAAGAAATGCGTTAGCCATTACAGTGGAATCTAGGATTGCTACATTACAGACGAATGCTCCCGGTGAGGGAGTACCTTTATATTTACCAATTCTAGCTATTCAGTAACATAGGAAAACCATAGTCTTGAGATAGCGTTTTGTCATTTCGAGTAGGTACCGTTACCGGATTGAGTATATTCGCCATCCAGAAAAGATTTACCGATCTATAAAAGCTAATGAGTAATGATGTCACGGCGTTTTCTTCAAACCATATCGTCTGAACCCTATAGAATTTCACAAACTTGTGACACACCTCTTTTCGTTTCTGTATTTATAGACCAACTCGTTAGTAGGTCATTAATTTCACTGTTTGTCTTCATACAAAATGAGCCAGAAATTAAACAAGTTTGTTTTTTTGCTGATTTGAACCATATTCCTTCATAACAAATTATTCTAAGATACAATCACGAAATTTCCACAAAAATAGAACGAGGTTGAAGTTTTAGAATATATGAAACATACTACAGCTATTGGCTGGGCGTTACCGAAATAGCGACGTTGTGTTTTGAATGGAAAATGCTTTTTACGTATTTGAGAAACTTTATTATAGGACACAAATAATTTAAGAAGATCATATTGGATCTAATCTCAGATCTAATAGAATAAATCGTGGGGGAATTAATGAATGTATGTCATATGTTGATGTTGAATGATGCTAATATGTTTTAATTTTTCATCATCGTTTGATAAAGATTTACTCATTATTATTTACACAAATGGGATAATGTTAGTGACCATGACAGTTAAACTTAAGATTTATTCAGTTGAAAAACATTGATTTGGTACAGAACCATGCCATTAATCATGGTCAAACATAAAGAGGAATGTTGGAATTATCCTGAATGACATCAAAGGTAACAACAAATTCTGAAAACCATCCTGCATGGTGGCTTTCATAATGAAAGAACGATTAGTACAAAAGAAACATAGGCATCCTACCTAAGATGCTTCTATAGGCTACACAATCTAATGAGGTATTAAGTAAGAACACCTCTCGGTTACTAAATATGTATAGATATCATTATTAGTCTCATGACACGGAGAGCAGACAGTTCTACAAAGTATTTTCACCTTACATGAAGAGCCATGTAAAGATATAACATCCTTCTTCAGACGATGACGCTGTCCAAATAAAATCCTGGTTGGCATACCTATATAAAACTAAATTAAATTATTTAAAAAAAAAAGTATATAAACTTTTTGTTTTTCATCATAATTTAATCATAATCAGCCTATATTGTTTCCACTGCTGGGACAAAGGCGTCCTCTCTGTGAGAGGGAGTGGGCCATAATCCACTACGATGTTTTCCTTCGTCTTTGTAGAGCAGTGGTGATAAATAAATAAATAAAAATAAAAATTGTTTATTTGTACCTTCAAGTAATAAAAAAACATGGTTTATATAAAAAATAGGTACTTAACACTTTCGCTGTCCCATGAGTCACATATGATTCACGTTAATTGTTTAACTATTGTGTCTACTTTGTGGACAGTGAAGTGGTTAAGGTAAGTAAGGTTATATGTTCGAGTTCCAGCCAATACCTAAGCTAACTTAATATCTTGTAATTATAGGTAGGTATCAGCGCCCACCCTCGTTATCATTATAGGCGATGTTTTTGTGCCTACCTAATGAAATAATTTAAAATTAATGAGAAAAACACCTTGTAGCTCCCACAATAGTTGTGAACTGAACTTATGTGAAGGTATTTTATTTTTTTATTACAGAAATAGGTTTGATATAATGTTGATGAGTTTACGTTATAATAGGTAAGTTAAGTTTTGAATTGTTAAAATTGTTAGAATTAAATTAAAAGTAACAATGAAACATATGATGAAATTATATACGCAAACTGCCTGCCTTGGTTCGAACTCACGACACAAATCGTAAGTCGCGATACTACTGGGCCACCACTGTTTTTTGTTTTTATGAATACCAACTGGCTGGAAAAGTCAGGGTAAAAAAAAAAATTGTCTGTCATTAAAAACCGTCAAGATGTTGTGCAAGGAAGGTGTGTTTGATGTAGATTTATTATTTCTGTTTCTAGATATGTATTTTTAGGTCTGGTACGTAAAAAATGGATAAAGAGTTATTAGTAAAATCAAAACTGCACTTTTTGCGTACAGTCGACGGGGAGCAAGCCTGTGATCTGCGCCTTGCGTCCTTGTTGGCAGTCCATCTTGTCGGCCAGGTTTTGGATGAAGCCGCTGTCATTGCAAATGCTGCTACCGAAAAAGGTAAGATAAAATTATAATTTTAACTAAGGTGGTGAAGATTTCGCACTCATCGTTGGATTTAATGCTTCGTGTTCTGTTTTGTATATTACAGAAACGCCAGGGGCGTTTGTGTAGAATATTATGATAAATTACTTAAAATTGGACGTAGTTAAACGAAAAGGATCCAATCTACACAAAGTCACTTTAGAGATATTGACGTTTGAAGTTTAGAAGATATATTTTATATTTACGTACATGTGGGTTGGTTCTGAGGTTGATCAAAATAATAAACTGTTGTTTTTTGCTTGGATCTTTTTAACTGGCCGATAGTATCGATATTTAGCTTCAGTTTGGTACACATAACTCATTTTTGACCATGCTGAGGATTGGATCCTTTTCGTGTAATTACGTGCAATTGTCCTTTTAAAACTATTGCAAGTTTTGTCGAGATTATGATATTAAGTCTTCTCTCCTTAAATACGGTTGCGGCCTGAAAAGCTCCTACGAATAACGCCATCTCTCCCTACATCAAACTTGGTGATACACGGCTGAAAAGAAATGCGTAATTATAGACTTTAATTATGATAACAGGTCGTCCGTGGCGTTATCAGTCAATGTTGAAAAATCTTGAGAATGATAAACTGTGTGATGCCGATGATGAAGACACATCGTTTGAGGCATCAAAGGGCGACAGTGACATCGTGACTGAAAATAAGATGGAACATGTTGCCAATGTAGTTGCTACATCGACGCCGGAAAAAGTTACAGGTAAGTAGTTGTTACTCAGGTAACATTTCAGATGCCTGCCAAATATTTAAAGTGACTGAAACAATGCCGCTGCCGCGCTGGTTAAAATATTGGCTTTCTTGGAGCAACAAACTGGTCTTCAATCATGTACCAACTGAAAAGTGGGAGTAAGGCAAAGAACATTAAGTATAGATCAAGCGCACATCAAACTGAACATGTTTAGAAATTACTATCTACAGCCCGCGTTGCTTTTTCTAAAATAAAAGTAGCTTATGTTACTCTTTATAACAAGAGATATCTGCCCGTAAAAATCGGTCCAGCTGTTCAGGAGATTAGCTAGAACAGACAGACGGACAGACAGACAGACAGACAGACCGACAGACAGATAGATTTTTTTTTAAATAAATGTTTTTTTTATAAGTAGGTACTTTATATACCTACTTTCATATGCATTTAGTAAAAGCTGTTATTTTGACATTACAAACAGACACTACAACTTTATTTATTTGTATAGATATAGATATAATAGATCAGATATAACATTCAATACACTTGATATTTCCTAATGTAGCACACATTTCAGATGATATACAAAAAAATAAGCTCGAGGCTAGCTTTATTGGTCAAGGAGACGAAGAACTTGATTTGGTAAGCTTTGAATACGATTCATTTTCAATATTATAAACTAAAATATTCTATTATTATGATGAAAACAAGTTACAATTTGTTTTTCTGTAACTGAAGCAAATATTTTTAGCGTCAGAACGAGTTAACGAAATCAACGTCGATGTTTATCAATCATCTTTTTGACATGAGTGATGTTGGAAGAGTTATAGTTTGCGATGACACTGAAATCATACAAAGTAATTCAGAGCCCAATGAATTACTTACTGAAGCAATGAATAAAATTATGGAGTCTTTTGTGAATACTGCGTTGGGGATGACAGTTGAACAACCAATCCAAGCAGAACCATCGCAATCAGTAGCTGGTGCCATGCCGTCGGTGAGGTCATCAAATTCTGAAAATTCTGAGTATTCCTTTTTAACTGACGCTTATGCTGAGGATATCACTAGAGATATAGCGTTTTATATACGTGATGATGAAGCTGGTGATATCGAGAGGAATTGCGGGGATTCTCATATAGTTCCTGGTGTGAAAATTAGAGAGGTATTTTGTCTTTTCTGATTTAATTATTAACATTTTTAATAATCAGCCACATTGAACTTGAAAGCTCTTCTTGTGTCGCTAGCTTACCAAAAACTCAAATAAAATCAATTCAATTAGTTTATTCTTGTTTTAACAATCAAACAGTACAGCCTCCAATAATGATTTTGAATTTCATTAGCTTTGTGATGAAATCCCTGAAAAATTGGTTGAGAGCGTTGATGTCACCCGATATGAAAATGCCTATCTTACTTTGAATCGTGAGTTAAATTTTAATACAGTGACATAATATAGCCTTTTTGAAGGTAATTAAAATAATGTTGTCCTCAATCTAGGTGATTATGATCAAAACTCTGGAGATGAAGTCGATCCAATTTTAGAAGATCCAAAAGGCATGACTCTTCAAGAAGTTGAGTTAATGACAGCAAACACATCCGATGAAAACTTAGCAACTCATGTTGACCCAGAACCCCGTGTTTGTGTAAGTAATATAATGAAATACCATAGAAATATTCTAACCGCCTTACTTGTTAACGCGGAATAAAGGTCAAAAATATATGGTTATACCGTTTTTTTTTTTGAAAACGTTGCCCACACTAGGAATTTCTCCTGTATTGTGGGTGCGTTTACAAACATTTAAACTTACATACACAAACAGCCAGACCCGGAACAACTACTTGTAGGTCATACAAATATTTGTTCCGTGAACCATTGACTTTACTCTTGTTTAGCCAAAAATGAAGGAGCTGGCAGCAACATCAGGAGTGTCTGCTGACCCAAGTGGGTCAAAGAAAAGCACGTTGGTCAGCAAGTGTCGCTCTCAAGGCGCCAGGCTCTTGGCTTGTCTCCGAGGATGGTGGCGACGTAGGACACCTGGGAGACGCAAGGTGTGAGAATAAACGGTCTTTATTGATGAGTCACTGGATCAAAGTGACATCTACCTCCACAGTACCATTTTTCGATGCGCGCGATGTTTTGTGGCTGTTGATTATAATCTATAATTAAATCCTATCCATGAGACCCTTCATTTGAACTCGGCCTCTTCACTTTTCTTCTTTTCTCTCTTTTTTATCCCCATGTCCCACTGGTTCCTATCTATAGTAACTCGTATCCAATTATTATTTATACAAATAAATTAAATTGAAGTATCTGTTTGTAATGTCAAAATAACAACTCTTTATTAAATACTGTGTTTGTTGAAATTTGTTGTCTCTGTCTGTCTGTTTGTTCCAGCTAATCTCCGAAACGGCTGGACCGATTTTGACGGGACTTTCTCTGGCAGATAGCTGATATTATAAGGAGTAACTTAGGTTTACTTTTATTTTACAAAACGACACACGGGCGAAGCCGCAGGCAGCAGCTAGTATTACATATTAAAAATTAAAAAAACATCACGAGTTGCACGGTTGACCTAGCAAAGTATAAGCCACTCTATATTACTCATCAGATAATACTCGGTATGACCTCAATTATGTTATGTCAGAACCCGAGCCTAGTGACAGGTGAACATGTGGGGATGTCATCTTGGTCCTGGATCTTTTCCACGGAACATTTATTAGCGTTATAAATTATTATTAATAGTCTTATTTGTTCTATTTCTTCATTTTTTTTATTTTTATTAATTGATGATTCTTAATCTGTATTATTTTACAGGAGAACCGAATTCCGTTTGTTGCACGCGGACTATGTCCCTTATCTCCGGATGCAAGACGTCGAGCTGCCAGTCTTTTAGATCAACGTCTTCTGCGGTCCCCCTCACCCAATCGTTCAGTTGTATGGAAGTTCAACACGATCAACGAAGCACTCGTGCATTCCTCACGTTGGAAGGACTATACATTCGACGTAAAACCTGACGAATGCGGCGAGTACTGATTGTCCAATCGCAAAAGTCCGCCACGTTTTTTAAGTTTATTCCTATTTGGTTATTTTTCGTCAATAAAGGTATAATTATAATGTTTGAGTTTCATGTGATGTTTTTTTCTTAAAGTTACGTCAATTTTGTTGTGTATTATATCCACAGAAGAGAAAAAAACAGATTATATCATATTACCTATTATATTGACTAAAACACTTATCACATCTTTATCTGTTAATTTCAAGTTAGTAGGTTCATATTTTAAACACCTTTATTCCACAGAACGTACCTATACCGCAAAGATCTGATCGAAATAGTTTAACATAAATGTAGATTTAACATTACAATTGTCTTTAGCACGTATTCGCACACAGTGCAGGTGGAAAACCTTTTCATCTCTTTTACACTTGTAGGAGTAGTGTGTGTCCGAAGACGCTATGTAAACGGACCGACTCCGCCGAAAATAGAACGGTCGCGGATTCCTGGGCTAAATCTCAAATATCCAGACGGGTGCGCCATCTAAGCCAGTTAAAACAGTCCCGCGAAAAGTTACCGAGCCCCACTTCTTGTCTGACCGTCTGCCAGTGAAGACCGGGAGGGAACCAACTAACACCACACAAAATGGTGAGTCTGACGTCAGTGAAAATGTGGCAAGGTGTTAAGTGAGAAAATGGACTGTTAGCTTGGCAAGTGATAAATACAAAAAGCAATACGTAAAAGTACGCGTTTTTTCCTCGTGCAAGTTATTCCGCAGACCGGATGCTCGCGAGCGACTCGGATGTGTTCACTTCATCATCCATCATATAAATCAGTGTTGTGCTTATAAACGAAGTGAAAGAAGATGGTATCGTATAATCCGAATGCTTCTACACAAACTGAGCTGCAAAGCTGTGAATACACACCAACTAATACCACTACACTATGCATGGAAATTGTTACATACAAGGAAATAACGAAATGTTTTTGGTAATTTTCAGAGCGACCTCAGCAAGAACGACATTGAAAGTAAGTATACTTTATATTACGTACATGTAATTTTGTTTACCTAACGATTAAGAACATTAACTGAGGGGACACAAGCTGGATCAGAAGTGCCTGGATGTTGTGGTGTGAAACTGTACAGACAACTAACATTGATAACAGGATTAATTTAAGTTGTCTTTGGCAAACCTAATACTCTTCAACGATGAAGATTGCGTCAGCATGTTTAACATTTACGTAAAGCAACGAAACAATGCATTAAATGAAACGGGAGTGAGGATCATAACATCTAAGTTTAGCATCGTTTCTCATAAAAGGTGCGCGTTACTAAGAGATGCCGGGCGGCAGCGCCAGTGGCACGGCCATGCTGCGCGCGCGCTGCGTTCCAAAATTAAACTCGTGCGTCACGTGATCCCGAATCGCCGCCCGCCCAAACAGAGAAACTCCGCTCAGATTTCACTGCAAGCGTGCTACGTATGTTTTAGCGTGGGAATCAAAAGCTACGTACATGCACTATATATATTTTATGCAACGCATATCTGTGACTGCATTTGCATTTGCAACGATAAATCAACTGTCATTATCAAGGTCGGTAAATGATCTTGAATCAGCTGATCCTTATGCACTTTACGCATGCGCCAAGTAATGAAGAGCAATCTAATAAATCTTCGAGAAAATTCTAATGATATGGCTGAATTAATTTAATAAAAAATTACCTTATTATTTTTAATAATCGAAATCCAATTGAGGCTGCTTTGAAAATACAATAAAAATATTTTTAAATTAAATATTAAATCAGAATATTTGAAATAGAATACAAATCATTTTGTGACGGAACTCTTCAGTCGGTTACTGTTTCAATCGGGCTATAATTAGAACGTGACTCAGTAGTTAACACCGAAGATATTGAAACGTATCGTGGAAAAGTATTATTCTGAGCGAAGAATGTCCGCCCACGCCCCGCTCCGCACGTTACCTGACTTTAAACAAATAGTATTTTCCTGAACCCGTATGAATTTTGTATGAATCTGCAAAAAAATTTGAAAACAAATTAAAGATTTCTAATTATGTCCAAACACACTGCGGAACAATGCAATGGATAATTGTTGATTGAAAAAGGACGGATTGGAAATCCAAAATGAAATTAATATTAATTTAATTAAATTTACATATAAACAAAGAAAAGATGCTAAACTTACAAAGATCCCCTTTTCGCCGAGTGGCAAATAAGGTCCGTTTAACATAATGCATGGATTTGTGAAACAATTATATTATTTAAGTCAGTAGAGCTATGAGCAATATATTGTAATATTGTATCGAAAAGAAAAAAGTGTCCCTAAAGGTATATAAAGTGGTTCTAAAAGAAGTACTAGTTCGTGTAAATGTGCTGTTTATGGCCATGACTTATTTATGACTGTATTTGTTGTACAGGGGCATCCTTCGCCTTCTCCATCTACGACTTCGATGGCTCCGGCAAGATCGACGCCTTCAACCTTGGAGATGTCCTGAGGGCACTTAACTCCAACCCCACAATGGCTACCATCGAGAAACTCGGCGGTACCAAGAAGAAGGGCGAGAAAACGCTCACCGTAAGTAGTAATTAATCAAAATTAAGATAATTATCTAAACAGAGGAAAGAATTATCAATATTTTTGGTATCTGCAGCAAAACTTATAGCTGTCGAATGGTTCAAATTAAGCAAAAATTTACTGAAAATGAGTTACTGAAGTAAGCGACCCTAAATATGATAACAAAAATAAGAATTGGTTGTGACTAGATGATGTTTTACTCGAAAAAATCAGAAAAAATAAACTACCTCTAAAGTCTGTTGAAATTATCAATGTTGTGACTGAGAAATATGTTGTTTCAGATTGAAGAGTTCCTTCCCATATTCAGCCAAGCAAAGAAAGACAAAGACCAGGGAGTGTACGAGGACTTCTTGGAATGTCTGAAACTGTACGACAAGAACGAGAACGGTCTGATGCTTGGCGCCGAGCTTACACACACTCTCCTTGCGTTAGGTAAGAAATATACAAATATTGACGGTCTTTTCCTGGTACACCTTCCTTAAATTACCCAATTCATTTATCCAAGTCTTGTGAATTTTATTAAACCACATCTGCATTAGAAAGTACTCAATTTTTATTTGTCAATATGAAGCTGCTTAGGTACTAGTAAATGAATCACTATCGTACATGTTGTTTATTTCTATTAGCCAAGCTATTTTTATTTTTTCTGAGGCTTAAACATGTCAATAAGACAAATTGGCATCGACTTCATTTCCAGTTGGACGTGAACTGAAATCACTTGGCTAGAAGCCATCATGATCGTCGTTTCGAAATAATGATTTCTGTGACTCAGCTGATTTAGATTTTGTTTCTACGCAACGCAACCCGTATTTGTAGGTACCATACGAGAGTTTCCTTGTAATGTAATGTAAAATAATGAATGCTTGTTTCCGAATATTGATATTGAATTTTGGAATTCTTAGGTGAGAAACTGGAAGATAATGAAGTCGCTGAAGTCACAAAGGACTGCATGGACGCTGAAGATGACGATGGCATGATCCCCTACGCACGTAAGTATCTACTCTTCGTTTGTTCTGTAAAATATCAAATTATATGTTTACAATTTTAGAAGAATATGATCATGGACCATAGCATATATGTGGTAGAAACCCAGTATATAAATTACATAATTTGTGTAACATTTGAAAAGTTTGAATCCTTCCAAAAGTATATTTTATGTTGTACACATAGTCCAAAAATTGCACAGATTCACCCCTGAATTCCTTAGTTATGCACATTACCATTTTATTGCATGAGTAAGCAAATCATTAATTGGCCTTTCCCAAAAGTATGAACCTCGTATATAAATGCTAAAACTTTATTTTTAAAAGCAAGTAAGAATTCAGTAGATACTTTTGTCATTTCCTAACCCAAGTGTACGAAGCATGAGGGTATATGTCCTGGTTTTGTGTGTGCCCCCTTGTCTTACCGATTTTCCGTTTACAGCATTCCTGAAGAAGGTGATGGCGTAGAGACAACACATCACGTCATATCTTTAGTTATAAGATCGTAAGTGGACCGCCGTACACACTGTAGCTATCTGTGCTCCGTTTCTTCTAACTGTTGATCTAAAGCTTTATAATTTTACAGCTCTTCTATATTTCTATTGTTATTACTACTTATCAGTTTAACTGCTTGACATACTATTTAATATATAACTGTTTCTTAAGAGATAACCAATATTTATACAATTCTATCAATGTTGACTTCATCATAATCGACTTTTCATCAGTTTATAACCCATATATCTGCAAATAACAAGTGCCGAAGATCCCTTACGATTTTCTAATATTTTCGTTCTATGTTTTCAGCGTTCCTCCGAAAAATGTGCGATGGCTGGCAGGGAACTAAGCCTAAGGGGGCGAAGGCGGAGGCGGCGCCGGCAGAGGGAGAAGGAGAAGCACCTGCGGAGGGCTAAGTGGCCGGTGCCTGCAGCGGCGCCCGCTCGGCGGACGTCGCCAGCGCGGGCGCACGCCTGCGCCGCCGTCGCCCGCCGCGCGCCGCCCTCGCCAAACCTCAGTGACATCGACACCCCGTATACGCCATCTTAGATACGGACTACCCCTTTTTTATACGAATATAACATCTATGCACAATCGTTTTGTACAACTTTCTACCTATGACTGTACATACTAAAGTAAGATTAAATTAAATACTGTAAACACACGTTGTACGTGTCTTTTAAATTTATTATTATTTATTAAGTACGTTTATAATGACAAAAATACAAAAAACCGTAAATAATTTTATAATAAACTATTAAAAGTTCAGTATGGTGTTATCTTCAATTAGTTCATTGTATCGTTTGATATTAAATTAAATAAAATCATGATAAATAAAATAGACAGGTGAATCGAAAATTTAGATATTTGAAATAACATTTTACTCTATTTTTGTTAGACCTCGTTGTAATAATTGCAAGTCAGCCATTACCCAGCATTCCATGTTTGGAGAAAGTAATTAAAAGCTAGAGAAATGTGTAATGACTTGACCATCGAACCCACTACAAAGGTATCTTACAAACTGCTACTCATCCAAAGATGATTTCACGAAGAAGGCACTTACTCACTATTCTACATCATCTGCCTAGTCTTTTCCCAACTATGTTGGAGTTGGCTTCCAGTCTAACTAGACGCAGCTCTGAATACCAGTATTAGATACTATGCACAGCGAAAGAAAATCGCTAGCTATTTTTCATCGTCGTCCTAAATACTTATTAAAAGCAACACTTGGTAACTTTGTCCGTCATATTTTCTTCTTAAAGGTATATAGGTATAAATAAAGCGATTGCCGTGCCGTGCGTTAGTCTCGCAAAAACTCTAAAATCGCTCAACCGATTTGTTTTGTTCTATACTAGGTTGTGCTTACTAGAGAATGGGCAGCAGCGTTCTCTATGCATTTTCACCATACTGCGATCGCCAACCCGCCTGCCAAGCGTGGCGATTATGGCAAACCCCCCCCAATTGGGGGAGGCTTATGTCCAGCAGTGGACGTCTTTCGGCTGAAATGATGATGAAGATGATACTAGGTTGGTCAAGGAATTTCTTTTTTTTAACTCAAAGGAACAGCCGAAAAAATCGAAAAATCTAAATTTTGTCTCACGTGGTACGAAGTTCATCTAGTTTGCAGATAAAAAAATGCATGAATATAAAAAGAAAGTATTATTATCGTAAAAGATAACAAAAATAGAAGTAAGACGAGAATATAAGAGGATATTAGAGGCTTTAACGCTCTGGATACGAAGAAAACGTTTCCAGACACCTATGAAAGATTTAAAGCTTATAGGATAATTTTTTTGAGGTTTGTCTAAAATATAATTAGAAGTTAGAAAATATAATCTAGTTGCTTATTAGACCGTATTTCAAAGACATGCTTGATCAAGTGATGTCATGTACCCGCTAGAATTTCTACTCAACATGAACCTCTGAATACAACTCTTCACTTAATTTTTGGTTTTTGAGGTATATATTGGGTATATACCTCAAAAACCCTAACATTTCGAAAAAATCTAGTGGATTTGTGATTTCAGTATGTTTTATCATATTAAGTAATACTGTTAGGTAATAAGTTAATTCAATAATATTTTCAGACAATAGTATTTTCTAAAATTGGATTTAACAGAGAATTTAAAAGAGAAAACCATAGATAAAAACAATGAGTCAATAAAGAAATATTTAATTATCATATTGGTCATAGAGTAGCAAGAGGAAAAGCATCTACTGGCGAGAGTTGTGCAAGGCAGTTTACAGGATAGGCACAGCAACACCTAAAAATGATTTGTATAGGTAGCTCTGCCAAACCCGTCGCGGAAATCGGGCGTGATATATATATTTTTTTTGTCCAAGAGTTCGTTCGTATAATCCATACGAAAAACATTACTTTTCTAAACTTGGTTAGTGAAAACAGTAATTCAACCAAAAAATTACTTTATCACTACAACGGTGATTCAATAAATTATTATATTAAAAAAACTTATATCTGGCTCACAAAGGCCCAAGGTATTTTTTCCCCCAAAACTCGACTATTATTATGATACTTATACCAGAAACATATAACGAGCACGAGGTACGGTATGAAGTATGTTTTTATGAAGAATTACAACTCACACAGCTCTCGGTTGAAGAAATCTTTAAATTACGGAACCAAGCAGAACAAAGAGAGCCCTACAAGTTCACACAAATTTTCATACCCTGCCTGTGGATATGTTACTAGTTATACAGACGAATAACAAAATTGCGTGAAAAAAAGCGTTGGAAAAATTACCAACTTTACACAGTTTATGAAAATTCTTACTAAAATATAATCAATATCTAATGATTTATACTCCTTTGTTCCTTACCAACGGGCAACCATTTAAAACCTGGGGCACCTACCGGTTTGTTTGCCAAAATACTCCCTCGCACTCGCGCCAGATAAAATGGCGCGGAAAATGTTTTCCCGGCATCAATACAAGCGTTCGGCTGTTATCGGTGGGCGTTCGGATACATTCGGCGCTTCTAGAGTGCGAAGCTGTAATACGGTGTGGCCAGCCTTAAACAACTGCTGATTTCTAAGGTAAAATGAAAAATATCGAAACCTTTATAGGTTAAGAGGGCGCTCAAAGATACACTAGCGCCACACCTTTAAAAAAATATTATCTCGTGACTGAGAAGGAATTAATAATGGTATTCTATAAAAGGTATTAGAAAATTCTAGACACAATTACCGAGGTTACTTATTGAGCCGTTTTTCATAATTATTCCTTCTTCGCCCTCTTAAGTTAAAACGAAGTTCACTTCATCCACATTTAGAAAACGTGTGCGTGTTAATGTACATATATTCTCAAGTAAAAATTTAGTTAGATGAGATCAACATAGACAATTGAATTTCAAACGTTTACATTGACAAAGCAAGAATTACTACGAGTAATTCAGTAAGTTAGTATGTAGTACTAATCTGATTATTTCTTTCTTTCTAATGTCGTGAGTCGTCAGTTAGTGTTGGTGTAAATACCCACTGATACGATCATATTCAGAATGAGATAGATATTATTATTATTCAGAAGATATTCCGCACATACTGTTTTTTTTTTAAATATATAATAAGATTTATATATTGAATTTATAGTTTGTAATAGGTTTATGTATATCTTTATATTTAAATGAACATTTATTCCTCAATTTTCGCTATTGCACCTACTACTGTTTGTCTCTGCATCACCCAAGGGTTGACTGGTAGAAAATGCCTATGGCATTAAGTCCGCCTCTGTACATTTTTTTTGTTTTTAAAGTATTAAATAAATAAATAAATATTATGCTTTTAACAGAACTTATTATAAGAAAGATTTTGGACTTGTTAGGGGCTTTCGGGGTCTTTAGTTTTTTAAGTGTGGCATCCCCGCTCCGGGCTCGCTCCTCAGCTCCACAAAGTAAGGCAGTGTTCAGTGTTTATCTCGTAGGCGAGCGAGATTCGCGCCCCGTGCCTCCGCAGTGTTTACGTTGTGTGTGTGACCGATTGCTCAGTGATAACTCGAGTGCCGGTGTACACAACATCTTATCAAGTAAGAAACAAACACTTTTTACTAAAAATATTTTCTAAATAAAGACAAATTTTAAGTGTTGTCTTTGCCAAAAAGTTTTGAAGTTGACAAAAATTTTATGTCATTGTTCTATTTATTATGTAAATGTATTTGTTTGAGAGTCAAAGTCACGAGCTATGATTACCAATATTGTTATTTTGTGCCGGTTAGGACTGTTTACACCTATCCCCTCGTCACTCAGGCAGCCATTTATCATTATACATAATGTACGAGGTAGATACATAGCTACAGTATGTGTGTATGAGTAGATTATACAAAGTATTTTACAGCTATTATCGCAAACTCAATTAACAGTGATATGGAAACCAGTTGCTGATTGTCTCTTTATTACAGTGTAAACGTTCATTAAGCACCTGAGTTTTATCGTTATATTGAAAGTTTAAAGGAAGAATGTTAATGCAATGAAGTGGCACAATATTTTCATGAATATTATACAATACGCTTTGCGCTAGAGTAAATAGGATAACAAAATATTCGAGTATACATTTCTAAACATTTATGTGCGTATACGCATTTCCTAGTACACATATTGGGTAACACAAATTAAGCGAATGATAACGGATGCAATAATTATGCAGAACGCTCTTAATTGACGCACCCTAGATAACAATGCGGACCAAAAACATCTTCTACATAAGCCTATCTATAAAATTACAGGTGTCGGTGTCTGTGAAGTCACAATGGCGGATTTCAAAGAGAACGTAGAAGCTGGCAGCAAACTTGCGGACAAACATAACACAGGTAGGCAAACACTAGAGTAAATGCAAAAAAAATCCACACAAGCAACGTTCCACTCGTAAAGGATGCGCATTTCCGCGGCGACAATGGATCACACACAGACAGGAACATGAAACGAGATGAAAAAAAATAACCATTCCGTATATAAAATCTCGTAGGTATGCCTTTTACTCCACACTACAACTACTTCTTGCTAGATGAAAAGAACATTCATGAATTGTTACTTCGGCTTTTTGGCTAGAGTTATTGGACTGGACGGCCCCCTATCCATCTGTTGGGGTCCGGAT
Source organism: Dryobota labecula (assembly GCA_947523025.1). NCBI lineage: Eukaryota > Metazoa > Arthropoda > Insecta > Lepidoptera > Noctuidae > Dryobota > Dryobota labecula. The sequence goes on along the minus strand of OX383293.1, from coordinate 14,280,048 downwards.
TTTGTTCAAAATAACAAGGGTCTTGATTGCTCGACACTAATCATTTCAAACTCCCGTACATTGCAAACAATACGAATTGAAGTGTTATTATCAGCAATTTTTTTTATGGAATACAATCGATAGTAAAGACGATAAAAATGATTAATAACATGCATTAGGAACATTTTATGAGTTTTAATAAACTACTTCATATAATTTTTAATTTCGATAGTAAAGCCTTGGTCTATTTCGTTGAAATTAATTAGCATACAAATTATGTGTGACCTTTAAACTACGGTGATCATTTTACAAACACAAATTAGAAGGATTAATACTGATTCCCCCCGTTCGTGATTCCACCCGAAAAATTATATACTTTATAATCCCGTTTTATCAGACAAAATCGAGGTGGTGCAGTAAAAAAAAAAAGTTACTTATGTTTATTTCAGATCAAATAATTCAACATTATCATTTATCACAAATCAAATCACAGCTTTCGTTAATTTTACAATTATTTTCTTCACAATTACAAATTACAAGTTGAAAATGGTTGCGACGAGCTATAATAGATGTACAAATTAGGTTTCATTGATACACTATGTAATATAATATGTAATATAAATATAATATGTAATATAAATATAATACCTAATAATAATAAATAAATATATATATTGTAATATATACTACACAATACTATACAATTGGTTCCTAAAAATAATATTTCGGTGGTTGAACTTACTCGCTGAGCTGTACTTAATTTTTAAATTTCGGGGGGAATCCAGAATATAATCAAATTATATTTTTATTATAACTTCCGGGGGGAAACAAGAACGGGGGGAATCAGTACTAACCTAAATCGAGGGTATACCGGTTGCAATAAATTTCAAAACATCTCGCCACCAATAAACACATAATAATATGAACTAAATGCATATATCGATACATGTCACGAGACAAAGCTAATACAATTAGCAGCCAGACATTTCCAGATCTTTCGAAATGTAACATGTAAACGATTTCGCATCTCTGTCATATACAGTTGATAAATGGTCGGTTTGGTAATCCCTGCTAAGTTTTTATGGAAGCCAAATCAACATTCACTAATCATTTGATGAGCAAATAAATAGATGGAAAACGACTAAATGATTTGCATTTAGAATTCAATTTGGGACAAAAATTTATCAAATAAGTTTCTTTTGGTCGTTTTTTAGGTGTTTTTTAAGTGTTTTTTTAAATTAAGCTCAGAATAGGGATCTACGAAAAAAGGTGTTTGTGGCTTCCTTATATTAAAATAAGTTCCATCGGCAACTTACGAATAAATAGATTGAAAACGTCTAAACGATTTGCTTTCAAACATCAATTTAGGACAAGTGTTTATCAATCATGTTTCTTTTAGTTGTTTTTGGTATTTTTTTAAATAAGCTCAGATTAGGGATATTTCACAATTGATTCCGGCCTCGTCATTCATTTCTTAAGTTCTATCAAAGCTTACGTATCTCAAGTCGATTGCATGGTATGAGTGGTAAAACTTATGAATGAATATTAATTTAAGCTGTATTTTTCGGGGGCAATTCATATAGCAGACTAGCTGCTGCTCGCGGCGACAACCGCGTGGCTTTTTCTACAATAAAAGTAGTCTAAGATACTCCATATAACATCAGCTATCTGCCAGTGAAAATTGGTCCAGACGTTTCGGAGATTAGCCGGAACAAACAGGCAGACGGACAAAAAATTAATTGTTAGTTTGTCCTAGGCCAAACCAGTTTATCCTAACTATTTTGGTTAACACCCCGACTCAGAGTACCCCGACTCGGATAGGTTAGGTTAGAAGTAGTGATTTTTTTTTAAACCACCCAGAAATAGGAGCCCCGCCAAGCGGGGCTCCGTCGACCTATCTTAGCGTAGATGGAGTTTGGCCTAGGCTATACTGGTTTGTCCTATCGCGTGTAGGGAGGGATTGGCCTAGGACAAACTAGTTTGGCCTGAAATCGGGTTTGGCCGGTAACATATACATGTTTATAATTTACTATCAGTTATGTATATGCAACTATACCTTCATTATCATTCAGAATTAAAAATCTACGAGTACTATTACGAGTATAATACATTACTAGGTATGTGCATTAGTGACAGATACTGCCACCTGCCACTTAATCATGAATCGTTTGCGGATATAAACATAGATAGATAGATAGATAGAATACTCTTTATTGCACTCCATAAAAATTACAGATTTACCTTTATATGTAGAAAATTTAACAAGGGGTGACACGATGGGCGGTCTTATCGCTAAAAGCGATCTTTTAAAGACAACCTTTGGATGGATTAAGGGAGAACCCTTACGTTCTCCCTTAATCCGTCCAAAGGTTGTCTTTAAAAGAAACAATACTGCAGGTAGTTTTGTAAACATGGTAGAGCTAAGTAATTATTATAATTAATATACTCAAAACAAAGCACTTATTTCAGTTAAACCGTATACAGGCACTTTTGAATTTCTAAAGAGTCCGTCAGTTAGTCAGAAAGTTGAAGCTAGCTATCCATTCCAAAACGAAGATCTCTATGGAGAAGAACGGGCAAGGAACTCCAAGAACACTGTTTTAAACCAAGATATTACCGGTATCTTTTAAAATGAAGGCATGTGAACATATTCATAAGAAGTTGGCAGAATCAGCCGTTTCATTTTCTCCTCTACCTATCGTTATTTCTCCTGACAAAGTATATTCTGTTTATATTCTACGAGTATGTATGTATTAGTAGTAATCCTTTTTCGAGTTATCCATCCCATATTTTGCACCTGCCATGTTTTGTCTCTGCATCACCCTAAGGTTGACTGGTAGAAAATGCCTCAGGCATATTAAGTCCGCCTTTGTACAGGTTTTTTTTTTACTTTGCATAAAGTTTCAAGTAAGTTAAAGTAAGTTTCGTTTTTTCTTTCTTTTCTTCTTCTTCAATAAATAAATAAATAAATATGACAAAATGCTAGATACATTCTTCTTGTTGCTTCAGAACAACGATTAACCTTTCGCTCCTCATACTGAAATTAAAGCTTCCCTCCGATCTGAATCAGTAAAGAAACAGCAGTAGTAATACGAGAACCATTACACACAAATAAGATGTGTTCCTATTAAGGTATACGGTGTATCACTTAACAAGTTTAGAAGATCTGTCTCTGATAAACGGGAGTACATATACTAACCACAACTTTTTATTTTTTGAAAATTCATGTTCATATTCATATTTAATCTTAGATATCATTATTACACACACCCTTTTTCACCTTCCACCTTTCGTGATTTCATTTAAATATTTTTGGTTAGTATAATTCAAATATCCACTTATTTTTTATTTTTTTTCTTATTCTAATTGTTTTTTTTAATTATCTTCATTATTATTATTTTTAGTTAATTAAGATGTTGTTTTGTGGTGAATGCTGTGTACACCTATAATAGGCATACATACTAGTACTTTTATTATTTTATTGTTTTTTTTTTAATCTTTTGTATGTATTGCTGTTGGTGTACCAAATAAGGGGGATGTGCTAAGGCAGCCCGCGAAATTAAACATTTCTTACGCTTTTTCAATTTGCTGGTCAGGGGCCAAGTCTACTAATGTACAAACGTTGCAATGGTCTCTTCATTGTGAGTTTTTGACAGATTTGCCATACAAACACTGTCAAATACTCACAATGGCGAGACCATTGCAACGTTTGTAAATTAGTAGACTTAGGCCCCAGGTTGTATGTTGATTACAATATGATTCGCGACCGTAACAAATACGCTTATAAAGAATTATAATCATTAGAATCATCAATACAACTTCTTAAGTTAGAATAATTGTCCTCTAATGTCAAGATTTCATGAAATAGTCATTCATTAGGATGATATGAACTTAGAGAGTTGTACCGATGATTTTTATGATTATAATACATACTTAAACTCACGCCTTTTACCCATGGGGGTAGGCAGAAACTATAGAGCGCCACCTGCTACGCTCCTTACATACTCCTTTTGCTTCGTTTACATTCATACATCTGGTCATACATGCACGCCGGTTGCGAGTGCTACGCACCTGACCTTTCTGAAGAACATCACCAATTAGGTCACTATATGTTCTCCTAGGGCGTCCCCTCCCGGCGTTTCCACTCACATTTGCCTTGTAAATACCTTTTGTAAGTCGCCTTTCATTCATTCTCTCAACATGACCAAACCGTCTAAGCATACTCTTTTCAATTTTTGTCACTACATCTTCTTTTAAACCACACCGTTGCCTTATCACATTATTTTTCAACCTATCATTCACAATCACGCCACACATGCTGCGCCAGGAGGAACGCATTTCCACAGCATTTATTCTACTTTCATGCTTCTTTTGCCACACCCAACATTCACTTCCATACATCAGCGTAGGCACCAGCACACCTTTGTGAACAGCCAGTCGAGCCGTTTTGGGCATGATTATGATTATAATTACCTATAATAAAATTATATTATGATTATAATTCTATAAATAAATATTTAACATGGCCGTGAATCATATTTAGATCAACATACACCAACATACTTACCTGCAAATTGCAAAAAAAAGTAAGAAAATTTGAATTTTGCGGTCTTCCCAGATGCTTTCGCCGAGGTCCCAAGATAGTGCCCTGAGGAAAACAGCTAATTGTAGTTGTATTTGATATACTAGCAGTCGATGTAACTTTCAATTGTAATGTTTGAACCCAACATGCAATTGTTAAGTGCTGAACGATGCTCTTGCTACGATTCACTTAATGAATAGAACAGTTGAATTCGTTGGTGTGAAAGTCAGTAGGTGCATTATCTTCCAGTTCGTGTATAGAAGACATAGATGTAGGCTATTTAAAATCATTGACAGTTAGACAATGTGAGCTTTTGTCTTTAACTATATCAATAAAGGTAATTAACAAGACTTACACAGAAGACTAATCAATCATACCCTATCGAGACATTTGAATGATACACAGATCCATTTAATGATTCTATAAATGTATCTCTAGATAATTGCCGGAAGCCCCTGTGACTTCGAACAATGCACACATGTCATGTTTGTATTTGTACTTGCTACCTTAGTAGTAAAAATTAATAAACATGGTTTACCATTTATCGTTGGTGAGCGATTACGCTTACGTTTAATACTTTCACATTGAAACGCAAATCATTTCATGTTTTATGGCGTGTTGTTTTCACTTAAGTCTGTCAAGAATAATATTAATTAAATTATAAATCCGTTTTTATATTAAATACAAATAACAAATAATATTATTAAAATAATTTATTTAATCCTATTAAATTCTTTTAGTTATTTATTATTATTTATTAATTTACACAAAACAAATTCCAATGCCAAAAATACTATTAGACTAGAATTATGTTAAAATTAAATTAGGTCATACATTATTAATTAAATTAATGTTATTAAATAAGTTTGTTGCGCACACCCGTTATAACGAACTTGTACTTTTCAGCCATTTTTCGGTCTCCCGTATGGTCTAGTGGCTAGGATACCTGGCTTTCACCCAGGAGGCTCGGGTTCGATTCCCGGTACGGGAAAATATTTTTGCTATTTCCATGCATTTTTTCAGGCGTCTTCTTTAACGCCAACATAAATGACGACAGTTATAATAATATTATGTCATCCTTATAAAAATACATATGTCTAAATATAGATGGCCAATTCGTCATGATTATAATCTGTACGTACCTAATCATTTTATTGTAAGCGGTGGCGTGGCAGTATGTAAGAGAGATAAAGGCGTTTTGTTATTCTTCATTTTAAAATCATTTTTTATTGTGTCGCAAGAAAACATGGGAATTTAAAATGATGTTTTGATGAGGATGAAGAGACATAAATTGAGAAGATAATTTCACACTTCACAGAGTATATTTTTTAGGCTAGATATCATAAGCAAGCATTCAGAAGCACACCTACTTGCATTTTGAGATAGGAAGTTACAAATTGGTGGTAATAAACCGGTAAATTTGTGTCCTCATCCCGTTGACGATAATCACGCATTACGTAGGCGACAGCATATCAACGTCAATCCACTTTCTTGGGACAATCGTCCACATTCCACTATATAACTGTGAATAAGCAACTATCATAAGCGTCCTAGTTTACGAGAATATTATGATTTATTGATACTCTACAGGCATACGGTATGATATATGATTGGTTCTGTCCTTGCACAATCGGGCTTTGACTTGCATCTATTATCCATACATCCTAATTTATTAACCATTGGCGTGACATATTTATTAATTAAGATTTATAGAGCCTCATGCTAGTGATTTGTTAAATCAAGTCGGGAAACAGAAAATGAAACCGAACGCGTGATTCGAGGTGGTTATATCATATTCAAGTATTAAAGTTTCAATCATAATATTATCTTGATCGATTTCTTCATTAGTTTTAATCTTATCGAAAAAGATTAGTTGCTTATGTTAATTCTTGGTTTTTATATTTATGTAAATTCTTAATCCGATTGGTTGGCTAGTAGTGTGTGAGGATTACCTACTCAAGTAACCGCGGTTTGACATTGTACAAAATGCACATTTTATATATCAATTTGGCAAGGGTCATTGTTTATTAAATTAATGTTCTATATGAGGCGATGTTGTACATTGTGAATACTGACATTGAAGGAGCACCTAGTTACACATACAATGTCTATATGGTACGCAGTACCCCAACATAACAGGGATTATTCTGGAAGAAGAATTCGGTAATCAATCAAGAACGTTGCAAGATGTCGTAAAAAAGGGTCTCTGCCCTCTGGTATATTTTTTGTACGTACAAATTAAGTTCGGCAAACGGATTCGGCACGATGACCGTTGCCCAGAGTTCCTACAAATAGATCAGGTGTAGGTGGCATTTCTAAGAATACTTACAATAAATTGACACATACGTATGGATCCCCTTGATGCAGTGCACGGGGCCTTGACTTCGTTTATCTGGAGCTGCCATTATTTAATTTAGCTGTTTCCTATTGGACCTCTGTTTTGCAGCATAGAAGGATAAGGATGTGAATTTGTCTTTATCATTTGATTGCGTAAAGGTTTTAGGTAAAGCATGTTTTTTCGGTGCAGGTTGAAGCTAAAATTGCGGCAATTTTCGAGCAATTCTTAAGTTCTAAATAATTTCAATTTCAGTTCTATATTTCCAAGACCTTTCAAAATCAAAATAAAAATATTTTATTTCACATAAACATACTTGCGCTTATGAAACGTCAGAAGCTAGGCGCACAATTCCAATTGGTTGTTTCCTATGGAGAAGACCGGCAAGAAACTCCACGGTTACTCTTTTAAAAATAATTGATTTTACAATATTTTCAAATATTAAATAGTGTTAATAGTTATGGAAGGAAAGTGTAGGCCTTTCAACAATTACCAGGTACAATGGTCAACGAATCTACAGTCTACTAGGCCTTTAACGTTCTTTGTAAAATTTTCTATGAACTAATGAATAGCTTAATAGGTTCTTCGTTTCAATAAAGCTGAATAGTATTGATTGCGATAGTTGACAGTCACGATAATTGTGTATGGGGTTTGAAGGGTGAGAAGGGCGTAATGACGCTTCCTAAGTTCCTAGAAGAATTCGCTCCGTGCCTGATACCAGTCGCGCCTAGGTCTCATGTCGTGCGATACTAGTAATCACTGAATTTTAATTAGCTAGTTTTATGACCTATTTTATTATTAGTAATTAAACAATTATTTATTTTATGCAAGCTTGGATGCAGCCGCGGTGTTGCTTTCACTTTATTTAACACAATTACGTATTATATTATTAGTATTTGGTTGACTTTCTTTCGTATTTAGTCGCTTCGGGACCGTCGCACTGTCCTTGACTTAGTTTTCCTTTATAAAATTGTCAATGATCTAATTGAATGCGTACAATTACGAACGACGAACGTGGTATGTTGGCATATAATCCAGGGCTTTAAATACCGGTAAATTTCATAACGTTACCTTGTATTGACAGAGTCAACGTTATTATTAAAATAACGGTAATCGATTTAACGTTATTTATGCGACTATTAATTTTATCGTTATTTTAAACGGATGAGATGTAAGTAGTGGGGCCTGAGGCGTGCGGCGCGGTGGGAGCCCGCCCTCGCGCCTCTCTGATGCCGTGACGATCAAAACGCTGCCTGAATCAGCCTGATTCTTACCCACAGAACAGCAACGTAGCTAAATTAACGTTAGTTTATCGTATTTTTGTTAATGTTAATTAACGTTATATTACTGGCAATGTTATCAAGTAACGTTAAATTTTTGTAACGTTAGTAGGTATAACATTTAAATTTAACGTTACGTAACGGTTATTATTTTGTTATTTGGTAACGTTAACAAGCCCTGATATAATCTTCGTATAGGCGTAACATTAGGTAGGCTCTTTACATACAAATGGATTCGAAAAGATGCAGATATTAATAATGTTGTGATTATTCAAAGATGTGATCAAAGTCGAACTCATAATTCGATTTATTTCATAGTAGCTTCTAAACGAAATAAAGTATTTCGTTTTTGGTTCGGCTCATGTGCTCTTAAGTGATGAACAATGATTTGCGGTTTTCTACATGGGCCAATTTGATAAATGGGCCTGCTGAATGCTAATCGGTTTAAGTTAAACGCTTTCTAACACAATTTGACGTTGATATTTTGCAAATTAATAGCATGTGTATTTTTTTTAGATTTTAATTTTAATTTTCGGAATTCCTTCAACGATAAAATAGTTTCTTTGTTAATTCTTTAGGATTTTAAATCACGACATTTGTGAAGATAATTACTTACTGGCAAGTTTCCACTTTCTTGTTTATACGTGAAAGAATTTATTTAAATAGGCGTAAACAAAGGGTTAGCACATCATCAGTAAAAGCCATAAACATTCTAATGAGGAGGGACTCCACACGGAGCTTCCCAGAGTTTTTTAAAACAATGAAACTTCGTTTGTGATGGAATATTAATATTTTCTCGTGGCTTGTGTGGCCACGAGTACATGCACTCGTGCTTCAATTGTTTTGTAATTACTATAGTTGCCTCGCAAATAGTTGCTTTATTGCACTAATGTAATCATTTATCACGTTTATAATTGCAGGCTGACTAGATGAGCTATCTCTTATTTGTTTCATAACCTAGATTTGTATTAATTGTGATAGGTATAATAATAATCATCTGGTTAATCATTATAATTATAATCATTTCCAAAACCTGCTATTGCAGGTTCCTGCACATCCTTGGCTGCACATTGTGCATACAGGGATCTTCGGGAATCGTCGGTTGGTGCCCCCTCATCATTTAAAATTGTCTAAGGGGCCTCTGCGAGTTGGCTTCGGCCCCTTGTAAGCTTTCCAAAGGCCCGGGGCCCCCATGGTCCCGAGATATGTCAAACACATTTTTATAATAATCATCTCGAAATAGGAATGAATGAATGTGCACCAAAGTTTTCAAAATTGAGGCTCTATGAACTTTTCCTTTACTAATCTCCCTATAGTTTAGTTATAAATTCAGTTATAAACTACTACTATATAGTTTATCGGTCAGATCTAATACGAACCACTGATTAAATCAGTTTAGGCCTGGACAGGGCGACTTGCGACGGCGTCTATTGTGTTAAGTAATGCCATAAATACAATTAAACTCACTTTACTCTCGTTAGTGTGATAAAACAGTGTCTTTGCCCTCAAGCGGCATGGCCGTAAGACTTATTGTATTATGCTGACTTGCTGAGCTCACAGCCTATTGTCTGTAGGAACCTGGCCCGAGAGTTCAACAGGGCATTGCAACTCATTCATAAATGATAAATTGTAACAATGGGTTGCGCAAACACAGTCATAAATATATTTTAGCTCTGGTTTGTTTTTCAAAGTTATTGTTACACATACAAGTCTGCTGTATATTATTTAATAACCGGCCAAGTGCGTGTCCGATCACAATGAAGGGTTTCGTAGTTGGGATGAATTTATCCCAAGAACACACTTAACATTGTAGTTGAAAAATATGTTCTCCCAATACAGAATGTATGGGAAAACATGTTTTTAAACTGTAAATGTAAGTTGGTCGACTATTACTCGCTAACTTGTAAAGCTTACTTAGCTGTGATAGTTTTCCTTTTTACTTTGTTATATATACTACTGCTGTGAATTTTTCCACGTATCCAAATACAACCATTTAGCTGGCAGGTGGGGGGGATAACTCACTCTAACATCTAACATTCCAACTGGAATGTACGCACAATACTTATTGAGTGATTTACCATGTTATTTTTAGACCATAGACTTCTTATAGGTTTAACTGTAATCTATAAGTATAGAAAGAACTATTCCATGTATTTTTTTTTAATTTTAGCTCGGCAGTTTCGTCTAGAATAATCAATTTTAATCAATTTTCTTTAATAACTTTAAAGCTTATTATTTTAAAATTATAAAAAAATATATGTTTGGTATCCTCATAACAAGTTCTTTCATTTGATATATCACAAGGTACAGTTCGCAAAACTTGAAGAAAAAAAAAATACAAAATTTTCGCCTAAAAATAAACTCCATATTCAAAATTAATTTTTTTGCGTTATGTGTTCGTGTTTCATTATCATCATCATCATCAATCAGCCTATAGCAGTCCACTGCTGGACCTAGGCCTCCCCAATTGCACGCCAATCGCCAGCTCGATTCTCGGCAACTCTCATCCAGCTGCTACCAGCCACCTTGCGAAGATCGTCGCTCCACCTAGCCTGAGGACGTCCTACCTTACGTTTGCCGATTCGCGATCTCCACTCAAGAACACGTCTACCCCAACGGTCATCGGTTCTAAGATTAAATGACTAATATGGCTGGCTAACATTGCCACTTCAGCTTGCTTATTCTGTGAGCTATGTCGACAACGACGTTCGTGTTTGGGTCTTAGAAATTCATAAGTGTTCCAAATTTTAACATAATTGGTCCAGTAGATTCGAAGCAAATTGGCTGTGACAAACGGACAGACAGACAGACGCACGGGTGATCTTAAAATTCGGTATTTAGGGTTCTGTACGTCCGAATGAAAATACGGAATATAAGAGATATATACGAAGGAATTCTTGAAGTTAAACAAATTAGTTCATAGAATTTTTCGAACAAATATTTGAAGTTAATTTTGCAATGAAACAATGTTCTAAATAATCATAGTCGTGCGCTGTCCGCAAGTAATGACGCGGTGGTAGTTAAGTGAACAATTAGGTCAAATGTAGGCAAATGTCTATCGCCTAATAAACAGCGAGGAATTTAGCATTATGTCAGTGTCTTTCATACAAAGTTGAGTCAGAGATAATGGAGACCGCCCATATTAATTCTTATATCTTTATGAATATTATGTGTGGTCTACTTACAGTCAAGAGTACTTAAAAATATGTAGATTGGTCAATACTGACCCATCGCAACGGACCGACCTGTGTATTATTTTTGCCTTTGACCGTACATTAATTTATACTAAAAATTAATTAAATTATATTAATAAAATGTTAACCCTAAAAAACTGTATTAACGAATCATCATCTGCCTAGCCTTTTCGCAACTACGTTGGGGTCGGCTTCCAGTCTAACCGGAGCTGAATACCAGTATTTTACATGGAGCGACCGTAGGAGAACCAAGGTAACCGACATAGCCCGAAGAATTACGAAACATAAGTAGCAGTGGGCAGGGCACATTGCTCGCAGAACAGCTGGCTAATGAGGCCAAAGGGCGAAAGGTTCTGGAGTGGCGATCGCGTACTGGAAGACGTAGCATTGGAAGGTATCCCACAAGGTGGACCGATGACATTGTCAAGACTGCAGGAATCCGCTGGGTGCGGGAAGCACAGAACCGGTCGAAATGACGGTGCTTGGGGGAGGCCTATGTCCAGCTGTGAACATCTTTCGGCTGAAATAATGATGATGATGACATGGAGCGACTGCCCATCTGACCTCCAGAACTCAGTTACTCCAGTTAACACGATACCTCTTGTTAAGACTGGTTGTCATACTTTCGGGCTTCTGATTACCCGTAACGACTGTCAAGGATCTACGAGTACAAATGACAGCCGGGACCGACGGCTTCACGTGCTTTCCGAGGCACAGGGGGGGTCTTGGTATGTAAAGATGGTCACCCATCCACGAACCAACCACGGCAAGCGTAGCTTAACCTGATCGATCGACCCGTGCGCCTTTTATTACTTAGCCATAAGCCCCTCAAAACTGTATTAACAAATGATGGTTTCTAATTAAGTATTTTAATTAATTAACTCCTACAGCTTAGTATTCGTCTTTTTATGTAGTTTCTCTATTGCCCCTCTGGTTGACAGCGAGCAGTCGATCACGAAGATTTATTTCCCTATTCTAATGCTCCATATCCGTAGCTTCAAAGGATCTTCTCCTATGGAGGGAAAGAGTGTTATAAGTATTTTTATATTCCTGAGGTTATCCAACTTCTATTTTACAACGGAGTTCTGCCACCGCAGACTCTTTTACTGATTTTAATATTTTACGACCCTTTATCAAGATACAATAAATATTTTAGATATGTAGTTACAAGATTCTGAGGTCTTTTATCTCCCATAAGGGTTCTATTGTTGTTTAACAAGGGTAAGTCATCTAATAAATGTCTTATGGTTTAAATGGGGATGACAAAAAAAAAAAATTTTGTCCGTCATGTAGATTGTTAAAAAATATTTGACACGCATTTTTTCTTTTTTTACGTAATCAAAACATTACGGCGATACATTGAGTTAAAATGTGGCATGACGTCACTTCTCAGTAGATTTTATACGTAGCTGTGACGTAACGAGCCCCCACTCCCCAAGTTTAATGTGTTTTATCTAAGTCATTTTTTATTAATATGATAAAGCAAAAAATACGTGCCTAATATTTTATTTTTAATTGATTGACGGACTAAACAGTTTTTCTTTTTTTTACCCAGGAGACATCCCTATTGGAACACATATCATGATTCCACTGTATTTTCTTTCACATCTTAAGTTTTAGCTGCCTCTACAATATCAAAAAGATGTTCCGCTATATTTATGACTGGCTCTTAAAAACACTTTGTTGACCCTGACCATGAATCATTTAAGTTAATAATAGAATTTAATAACAACAAAAATGTTTTTGCTAAAATAAGGCGGGGCTCCCGGGCGCGGCTGAGCTCATCCTGAAACTTTACTCAATGTCACTGATTAATGAACTGTGAACCGAACAATGGCGTCTTGGAAGGTACACCACCAACTTTCTGAACAGCTACAAGATACAAACATCTCAAATTTGTTTTTAATTTAGAGGATATCAGTATACAAATAACCAAGTTTTAAACATATTTTGTGGCTTTAGCTTCGTGGTTCAAGTCGAAAATAAACTTCGAGATAGGGTTTTTACGATGATAAGATTTATGAGAGCACTTTTGAAAGGACAATATGGTAGCTGCGGGTGACGGGTGAACCCGTTCAGCTAAACGTTTATTAAATTTATTATAAGTTGTGAGAAGATCTCGTGCACTTGAACTCGAAATAATTTTTCATCGTTCGGTCACGGCCACAAATATATTTAGTTATGGCCCTTTGCTTTTTTTTTATAGAGTACCCGTAGAGTTTCTTGCCGGCTCTTCTCCATAGGAAACGACCAATTGGAATCGGGCACCTAGCTTCTTACGTTTCATGAGTGGCCCATGTAGGTTTATGTGAAATAAAATATTTTGATTTTGCTTGCATAGCTTGTATTTTATTTATTTAAATGATGCTGCGTTCTAACAATACAAAGTTCTTACAGAACAACGATCCCATTCTTTCTTAATTGCATTTGCATCATCCGCTCATCCATATCTTTTATCCCATGAACATATATCATCAGTTTTAGTTAAAAGCTGACAACCGTGGGGGATTAGGGGATTACCCAATGCCTGTTCCAACATCAGAGGACAATTTACATTTAGCGGCTTCTTGCCTCGTAATTGGTAAATTGCCGGACGAGTTCGGGGCACGCGCATAGCGTCAATTCCCACCTATAGGGACACCTAACTGTTGTCTCGTTTCATGAAGCAGTATGCATTAGCTTTAGGAAAAGTTCAAAAATCATTCCTTAGATACCTTTACAAGCACTTGTACGGGTTTTATTCTATCTTGTATCCCACTAAATTCCTATTGGGTTGCTTAAGTTTCAATTTTCTAGAAGCAAGACGGTCGCGCGATCAGATGATTTATTAAAAAAAATTAGAGGTATTATAGATGTTCCTGATCTACATAGTGAAATCTGCAATCTATTTGTCCCAGACAATTACTGTCGTGGCAGAAAGCACCGCTAAGGATCAGCGCAGACAGAGAGGAATAATCCCCGCGCGGTCTCGGGCATTTTCTTTACGGATCGGGTATGCTTTCCCGCGTATCTTCGAGGACGCGCGAGCATTTATTGGCAGGTTCAAGCATTTATGCACTTTATTGTAATAATTTTAAAGTTTATTTTCAAGTTCGTTTATAAAATCCTCTCCGCTGCGCTCCGTTCTGTCTGCGCTGACCCTTACAGAGCGGAGGCCTGTGTCCCAGCCATAAAAAAAAAATAAAGATAGAGAGAGAGAGCAATGGTAACAATATAGGCTGATTATGATGGACTTGGCAAATAACACTTGGTCAAAGATTCTACGAAAAACAAAACGGATCGGTATTTGTCGTTACATTTAAATGACGCTTTAGAAACACTATTTAAATTGCTCGAAGTAGTATCGGCAGTATTTTACCATTCTTTATTTGGAATTAAGGATAAACTCCATTTGTTTCAGCCTGAATCGGTTTTAAATGAAGGCAGTTAATGTCGCCCACGAGCGAATTTTAACCATTACGTCAATATATTGTAACGATTAGTACAATTTAGGCGCGACATTGCGTGCGATTCGCCAATTAGGTGGAACCACCAATTAAAGCTGGTTTACAAAAATAAATTACTTAATGTTACTCCAACTCCTTTTTCCATTGCATCCGTTCCTTGGCTGCTCTTTTATTGCTTTGAAAATGTTTTGATAAAGTTGTTTTCGTTTTTAAAAACATTGTAAGCACGGAAGCCAATTAAGCTTTGTTTTGATTTATGAAATAATTTTCAACTGGAGATAACTACAAATCTAAAAAAACAACGCAGCACTGATTTGACAGCGGTAATTGAGTAATACATACAACACAGTAACATGTAAATAAAAGATACAGAAGCGACGTAAGAGATTTGGCCCCCGACAGTGTCGCTCGACGCGTGAGGTCGCATACAAATTAGCGTAGCGGTGTGCGCGCGTTGGTTTCATACATAACACTACGCAACGAGTATTCAATTACGTATAGAACACTAGCTTTTACCCGCGGCTCCGCCCGCGTAGATGTTGGTTATCGCGTAAAAAAGTAGCCTATGTCCTTCTCCATATCCCAGGCTATATCTCTGCCAAATTTCATGACGATCGGTTCAGTGGTTTAGGCGTCAAAACGTAACATACAGACAGACAGACAGAGTTACTTTCACATTTATAATATTAGTATGGATTATGCTACGTTTTCATGCGTATAAGCGAGGACGCGACGAATTTTCTAGAAAATGCATGCGATATTAGTCACTTTGAACGGCTTCGTCATTAAGAAATCTCTTATTATCATGCATTTCCATCTTGCGAACGACGGCGATAATTTTGGTCATAACTTATATCCTTATTGTTTAATCTAACATACTTACGATTATAATCCAATAACTGATTAAAAAAATAAAATAAACTATGAAGGTGAATGTGACATACTTATAACTAGAGTTTCAGGAAGTCAAAAGTACCTAGTTGGCTAACGCTTAGGTTGAGAAACCACTAGGGGGCTTCTACTAAAGTTCTAAAACATGAATAATCCTTAACCATAAATCTTCTAATCCAAACAAAACAAAACATTGAAGCTAGAATCTTCCAAGATTAAGAAAATTTACAGCACGTGTGCTGCAATGGACCCAAATCCGACATAGATAAGATTATCAGATAGGTACTAACAAAACGACAACATTGCGAAGGTGTGTGCACCGATGACCCATAACTTGCCGTGGCTAGTAGGTATTTGAATATTTCTAGTGGTGATGTAAGAAACCGCTAGCTAGACTCTAATATTTACGACACCCGAAGGTCAAACTGGCAGTCATCATTTGTGATTGGTTTTTGCATATCCACTTTCGGTTTTAGAGTTAAGTTTAGAATATTTTCCGGTGATCTGTCAGATAATTTCATACTAATTATTTCCTTTCCTTGTGCTTTTCCGGACACAAGAAGTTTAGGTATCTTTTACAAATTCATAGCCTATCTGTTTTGTGTATCTTTTACCTTTAGTTTATTTCCCATGTGGATTGCATTGTTTGAGCTACAGATTGAGTTGCTACTAAATGACTAAAGTCGTAAGAAATAGTGATTGTTTACATATTTTTTATTCCCATTGTTTTAACTTCTTTGGAACATTGTTTGGTATTACTTCAATCATGTGATTATTTATCTCTTTGATTGCTGTTCGTGTTCGTTTGTGTATGTTTGTAGATTGCAAATTTATCCCCGTAATTAATTTTGTTTGAGTCATAATCAGTTTTTTTATATTGGTAGCGATTATATTGTCAATAATAAAGGTGGATATAAGACATTCAGCACCAAGATCTATAAATACCAGACTGGGAAATACCTAAGTAGGTATATTAAAGTGCACGCGAAAAATGAAACCAAAACTTTGAATGTTGTTTTCTAGAGTTTTATAAAGAGGTGCCCTAGGTCACGCTATGTCAGACCAACAGATACTTTAAATATCATGTCTACGGTCTATGTAAATGTAGATAAACATTAAAACTTTTAAATGTTTTCATTAAGTTTAAGAGTAGAGGTTTCAAGGTTTATGGTATTCTTCTATGAGTAGAATAAACTATCTATATGTACATACAAATAAATACAAATGAAGTATCTGTTTGTGATCTCAAAATAACACCATTTTTCTAAGTATATACAGTACTTAAAAAAAACTTTTTTTGTCTGTTTGTTTGCTGTCTGTTTGTTCCGGATAAACTCCGAAACGGCTGGACCGATTTTGACGGGACTTTCACTGGCGGATAGCTGTTGTTATAAGAAGTTACTTAGTACTTTTATTTTAGATAAACGCAGGCGTAGCCACGGGCAGCAGCTAGTTGTAAATAAAATACGACTCAGGTCAATACGGAGGAAGGTGTAATTGGCTGTAAGGTAATTAATTGATTGTGGTAACTAGATCAACTTTACTATGCGTAGGTGTCGTAAAATGTAATAACTAGACAATCTACAGCAAGATTACCGAAGCATCTAATAGGGAAGTTGACAATTTTTTTTCCCTTCATGTAGATTATTCAAAAATATTGGACACGTATGTTTTTTTTAACGTAATTAAAAAATTAAGACGATACATTGAGTTCGATTGTGGCATGACATCAGTCTGTGCTAGATTTTACACGTAGTTTGTTAGAATTGTGACGTAACGAGCCCCTACTCCCAACTTTAATGCGTTTTATTTGAGTAATTTTTTATTAATATGATAAAGCAAAAAATACGTGTATAATATTTTTTTATTATCTGACTGATGGACTACACAGTTTCTTTTTACCCAGGAAACATCCTTATGTGTTCTGCCGTGCTAACGAAGAACGCAGTAACTCGATTTTGGACGATTATGAGTTATACATTCGTTGAGTTATATATTTGGAGTCAGCGAATCGAAATCTATTAAATCTCTCTAAGCAACTTTTTATTGACCCTTCAGGAACTCGGTTTTTCAGTAAGCAAGAATGCTATAACTAAAACATCATAACAAATTCAATAATCAAAAATAAAAGTCTCGGAAGCGGCAAAATCGAGTTACTGCGTTCTTCGTTAGCACGGCAGTGTTGTATAGGTACCTAGCTATATCTATAACCAACAGGCACCGGATATTGTGATTCTGGTAAAGCTAGGAGTAAAACTGAGTCATACAGAGCAATGAGCCAATAATGGTATCGGCCCCGAGTTACGAGTTGTAGGTTCGGACCCAGGCACTTTAATTTGTGTAAATAATTGCATCACTACTTCTCTCAAAACGGTGTAGGAAAACATCGCGAGGAAACCAGCATGTCGTAGAAAAAAAAAATGTGTTTGTGGTTGCTTCACGTTCCTTCTTCTAATAATTGACCTTCACCTGTCAGCTGTCATTATTTGGCGGGAATCTCAGTTGTCTTGTTTGACATAGACAACACTAGAGATGACCCATAAACAACACGTGACATCTATCAACCTTATGGGCTCGCGTCGTAGATTACAGCCAATTCCCTCTCGAAGAGAGAAGGCCTATGTCCCAGTGAAGTACGAACATTATAGGCTGATAATGCTAGGAGTAAAAGATAGGAAAAATATTGACAATAAACACTTAGATTACAGTTAAAAAGATCGTATGATGGCATTAATCACTTGAACGACTACTCCATATCTACCAAAAAATATTTCAGGTTCTACGAGTACCCTGTAATGATCGCCAGTATTCCGATTTCTAATTATAAGTTAGTAGGTATTATCCAATAATTGTATAACATGTTAACAACAAATCATAAATGTACGCGTATATATTACGAAATGTTACTTGTTTGTAGACGCTTTGGGTTGACTTATAAAGTCTACAAAATGTTTAAAAATAAATAAATTAGCTTAAAACTACGATCACTTGTTGTAATTTTCTGTGGGCAATCTCATGTAACAGCAGTATTTCAAATCAGTAAACCATTTATGTGAAGTATTAGTACTTACTCTATTATTTTCTAAAAGAAAAGATATTAAAAAAAAATAACATTATCTTAAAGCGCAATGAAAAGTTTTGAAACAACATTATTTTCTACATTTTGACTATGTTTCAGACTTTCAGGGTTTGTCTAAAGAGTTCCTTCAGTCACGCTATTTCAGTAGTTATCTGAAATATGACGTTTGTGGTTTATACTAAAGCGATTTTTAATGTTTATTAGGTTTCACAATTATGCCACCTTAATGTTTATTTAGAAATTGGCGAAAATCTACCTAAAATCGTGGTTTGTCCAATTAGGTAGGTATCCGAAGTCACGCTAAGCTATTAACGTTAGCCCATTAAATATATTCAATTAACTTTGATACCTATACTAAATTGATATAAATATCTACGAATAATGTACGAGTAATAGGTATTATCGGGGACAACCGAATCGGACCACCGAAGGACTATTTCTGCTTGCAGCGCTCGGCATTTCTGCTTGCAAAATAACGTTACAACATAACCTTTTGTAAGGGGCAAATAGAATCAGATAACAATTTTTTTATTTTTTGACGTTCAAAAGTGTCTTTTACGTGCCTATTTGAAATAAATGATTTGACTTTTGACTGTTTTGACTTTTCGGCCGCTAGAGTAACGCTTACATAAACTCATAAAAAATAAATGTTACCTAAATATAAAAACTTTCTCGTTCTTGGGCCTTTTATTGTTCTATTCCTATTGGTCGAAAAAGGATGGTCAGACATCTGTGATCATTTTCCCAGAGCCTGAGTAAATTTATTTAAACAAAATATTCCTACGTATTTTTGTTTTATTGGTCAAAGCTAAAAGGGGCTGTAAATAGATGTGGACACCATGAGCACGGGATTTTGTTTTGAAAGTGTGCGGATTCGGATGTTCCCCATAGTGCCTGATCGTTTTGCTTGTAAGCATTTTATTAAGTAGGTATCCCAAATATTCATTCAGCACAATGTGAGACAGAGAAATGTTAATATTACCTACTACTATTATTAAAGAAAAATCACGTAGGGTCTAAAAGTCAAATCGATACAACAGAAAGTAGATACTCACAAAAAGCTTTGTTCAAGTACATAAAAGCTTCTATTAGAAGTGGGGACGAAAAACAGTGTTATGTTACAATGTAAGAATACTGATTGCTTTTCTTGTTTCCTGACGTGGGAACCTGATTATACAAGTAAGATAAAGAAATGTACACTGACAATAACATTAATGCGAAAGATTAGAAGGCATTTAGAAGGTACTTGTTAGTTACTGGACGTGTTGTTCGCGACAAAGAATGAATGGAATGGGCGTTTTAGGGTTCCATAGTCAACAAGGAACCCTTAATAGTTTCGCCGAAAAATTGTGAAATAAAATCTTGAAATATTTTGTTTTCTAGTCTATCCCATAGTGTGCGGTACCGTTGGATAGGCCGTTCAAAAATAATGAGGATTTGTGTAAACCATTTTTCAATTCAGGGATTCGTTTGCGTAATATTATTTTTCTTAATACTAAGTTTTCTTTCTTCTTTTTTTCTTTCTTCTTTCTAATATTTAGCTTTAAAGTGATAATTTTGAAAATAAAAAAGAAAAAATCACAGCAGTAGTGGATATAACGAAGTTAAGGCGAGGTTCTTCAAGTTAACCTCTAGGAAATGTAATTTTAATGTAATTTTATTTAGAAACGGTAATGATTAAACACGTGAAAAAAGTATATGTTGCTTTTGAAACCTTTTTGTAGGTACGTTGGGTACTCGTTACATAATTGGATAAAGTTCGCTCGATAGAAAAAAAATCCAAAGGTACCCTTATTTTGTATATTAAAATCATTTTATTTCAATATTATACCACATTATCTATTGAAAATCACATCAAAATAAACGAATGATGATGATGATGTAATGTCCGTCAGATTTAACATTGTTAACATCGTAAAACATATACATAATTTTTAACCCAAAATTAATGAAATTCACGGCATAATTTACTCGTGCCCAGCTGCCACCTCAAGAACAAAAATGCACGCTCGAAGAACCTCGCCTTAAAAGGAAAACTATCACAGCTAAGTAGGCTTTACATGTTACCGAGTAATAGTCGACCAACTTTCGTTTACAGTTGAAAAACATATTCTCCTATACAATGTATGGGAGAATATGTTTTTCAACTAAGTTAAGTTTGTTCTTAGGATAAATTCATCCCAACTACAGAACCCTTCATTGTGCGTTATTCGACACGCACTTGGCCGGTTTTTTATAATTTATAACGTGATGGTATTATCGTGAACGTCCACGGCATCACGATAACACAGAGGAGTACTTAAAATGTATGACAATAATATACCACCACGCTAGAAATGGTAAAAGCGCACATTATGCAAAAGATGATATGGCCAGAAGTTAATACTCATAAGACGGCTAATAGAGATGTATGGAAGAAAAAGAAAATCAATTGTCATAAGGGAAACGATGATTCGTGACAAAAAAATGGTCACTCGGTTTAAATTAAATGTGCATGTCAAAAAACCGGTGACGAGATTACCAAAAGGTAGGATAGAAACGGTTTTCTATCAGCTAATAACAAAATTTGGTCTCCAAAAAGATCAGCCAAGTTACGATTGTGAGTCGCAAAATCCATATCTAAGAAACGAAGAAGAAGAACAAGAAGATGATAAGATACGTTTTTCTATCGTCTGTTTACTCCCGTATTCGTTTACCAACATAAAACCTTCATTTTGATAAGCCATTTCAGCCACAATCCCTCACTGTTGGCAATCCCTTTCCTTTTTATCATTATTAGTATGATGATAGCCGTTGGGATTTCATCCGTCTATTTTGCCCCGACCATTATATCCTTTTCTGTCCGGCATCGTCGAGGGATCTGCGTTCGGAATTTTTAACGCACACAGTATTGAAACCTCTTTTATCTGTTCTGTGGTATTGACCAATCATGCGTGAGAAATGGGACCGCAAAAGGTCGGTTGGCGGTATTCTAGCTATTCGAAGTAGAATTTTCGTGTAAAGGTGATAGTGTTAGGGTACCCCGCAAAATTCAAATTTTCTTACGTATTTTTGCAATTTCCAGCTCTATAATAGAATTATAATCATAAACATCATCAATATAACTCTCTAAGTTCATTTATTCCTATTGAATGATATAGATGTCATGATATCATGACGTTTGGGGACAATTCTGAGAGAGTTGTATCTCTAACATCATAGAATCCTATTGAACGACTAAGGCCTGTGTTCACCAACATTTAAATCAACTGTTTAGATATTTAATCAGTTGTTTACTCAAAATTTCTTAGGCCTGTGTCCACCAACATTCAAACCACCGGTTAGGTATTTAAACAGTTGGTTTATGTCAAATTACCTAAGAAATTTTAAACATAGAACTGATTAAATATCTAAACAGTTGATTTAAATGTTGGTGAACACAAGGCTTAGGAAATTTGACATAAACCAACTGTTTAAATACCTAACCGGTGGTTTGAATGTTGGTGAACACAGGCCTTAGTATTTCATGAAATCTTGACGTTTAACGATTATACTGACTACAGGAGTTGTATTACTGATTCGAATTATTATAATTCTGTAAATACATATTTGTTATGGTCGCGAATCATAATTTAATCAACATACACCCAGACAATGAGCTACAAATTGCATAAAACGTTGGAAAATTTGAATTTCGCGGGCTGCCTTAGCGTGGCCCCCTTAAACCTGGAATATACAGGGTGTAAAAACACCCATCGCGAAGTTGTACTTATATCAAACTAAGTAACATTGCACAAAAATAATTGCGGGGAAACGTCTTTTATTTTTAGTGTGAAAAATCTCTGTTTACGGCAAAACATAGTGCTTATGGGTGCATGTAACGGGTCGTTTATGTTATAAGTTATAAATAACATTTAAAACTTTTTTTCGTTTGACCATAAAAAAAAAACGGCGACGACGGGAAGAACAGGTGACTCTCGGCTTCATTAAGCGTCTTTTTACACTATTAGAGGGGTGCCTGATGAAAAGAATAGCACAACCCTATATTCTTCCCAAGGGTGTTGTAAACGACGACTAAGCAACTTATTAGAGAATGGGCAGCAGCGTTCTCTATGCATTTTTATCACCATACTGCGATCGCCAACCCGCCTATCAAGCGAGGTGATTATGGTAATACCCAATTGGGGGAGGCCTATGACCAGCAGTGGACGTCTTTCGGCTGACATGATGATGATGATTTGAGGGATTTTGTCTACGCTTAGGATTAGTGATCAAAATATAAATATTGCTCTCTGTATAAATAAATAAAATACCTTTTATTGATTCCTTACTTAACAAATGAAAAATAGAAACAAAAATTGAAATAAAATGTTAGTAGATACTTATTATAGAATCTTATATTGTAGTGTCAGTATTAGTTTTCTAAGTAAGGACCGCTGTAGGCGGTAAAAGCCTCCTCCAAATGCTTCCATGTCCTTCTGTCTTTCGCCAATCTGCACCAAGTTTTGCCAGCTGTTTTTATTAATTCGTCGTTCCACCTTTTGAATGGTCTTCCTCCCGAAAAAGAGGAAGCTCTCTGTATACTTATTACCAAACAAGAAGACATTCAGACTGCAGCTATTCTTGATTCGAGTCTTCAGTTTTATCAATAAGGCAAACTTAAACCTTTTATTTTCCGCTTATGCTGTAGACAACCGAGGAAACTTAGTCATTTAATAATGCCCCTGAGATGGGCAAGCAATTATTCTTTGAACGCGTCAGAATATTGTTTAGCATGGCCAACACATAATACGTATACGTAGGTAGATAGTCTCGCCTTCCTTATTACTAAAGTCAAGGTGTAAGGTCGCCATCTTCAGACTATACTCAAAGTTGCTGTACAGGGACTTCAAAGAACACTTTAAGACGAATCTAACACCAAGGCTGTGTATTCAGCTTTCTCATTAGCAAAGGGAGCTACCCTTTCGTGTCTCAGTGCATTTCTTAATTAAACGTTGCACCTCCTTTGATTTCCAACGTATGTAGATGTAATGCTAATTTTGTTGAACTTCTGTTTGACGAAGATATTATTAAATTAAACATGAAAGGGAATCACTACGAGTGTATCCATCATTGAAAAGAAACGATGTGTGATGACCCACGTGCTTGTCATCATCACAATCACAAAATCTCACAAAATATTTATATTCGGAGACATATATTTAGTTATAAAGAGTTGGTGATACTATTTTATTTGTACTACTGTGGCGGCACAGATAACGCCACATGCGAACTACGCATCAAATACCTGACGTCACAAATCCTGCATCGCGCAATCAGAGTTTACCGCGCGACTAGCATATCGCACCTTTAGAGTTATAGAGACCTAATTTGAAATTTTAAGTTTTCAACCTTTCTGAAGAACATCACCAATTAGGTCACTATATTATATATAGAGACCTTATTGGTGATGTTCGTCAGAAAGGTCTTAAAATTAAAATCTGTAAATCGATATATTTATAAATCTTAAAACTTCAAATATAGGTCACTATAATATTATTATAATATAGTTATCTAATTGGTGACGTTCTTCAACTTCTGAAGAAATTAGGTCTCTATCATTCTAAAGGTGCGATATATATATATATATATATATATGTTGTATATATTACAACATCCCGACATCAACCGTCCGGCAGTTGCCCACCAGACAAAACACCCGTCTGGTCGGAGGATCCTCCCATTACCAGAGAGTATGAGTGAACTTTGCACCCTGTTCCTCATATCTCTATACTACAAAGATCGGTCGAAGGGAGAACCTCGCTGTCTGCATGCATTTAGGATAGCTCTTTCTTCTCTCATAGCATCAGCATATAATGTTCCCTCTGCTGGGACACGAGCCTCCTCTCTTCGAGAGGGAGTGGGCTGTGTAATCTACCATGCGGGCTAAGTACGGGTTGGTAGATATCACATGTCACTGTGCTATCTAACAACCCGTACAATGTTTTCCTTCACCATTTTGTGAGCATTAGTGATGATATTATTAACACAAAGTAAAGCACCTGCCTGGGTTCGAACCTATGATCTACAACTCGTAAGTCGGGACGGTTACCACAGGGCCACCACTCAATCGCACGTGTAAATGAAAATACTGTCATTTAATTACCGCAAAACGGTCCTAGGTTAGGACCGTCTAGGACATCTTCAGAATAGGCAGTTGAAATACTAGAAACCAACTGACTGTGGGTAGCCACAGAGCAATCGATACTTTTTGTCGTACATACAAGTAGGTACTTGCTTACGTTAGACAAGTAGTACTAGTGCCCACATATTGTGTGGCTATTAGCATTTTAATTGTTCTGGCACCAACCGATAGGGATACGGTTATAACTTATTTAATTAAGCTTTATCGTAGAGGTATGTTGAGTAAATAATGATGATAAGCAAAATAATATTTTGTTTAACAATTAATTCCTTTGTTTTTATTAATTCATTGTACAGTAGTAAGAAACTCGAGATTACAACGTAGGTATACATAGATACCGATTTTTAAATTTATGTAAGGAGCCCAAAATGAGTGAAAGGAGGTACGAATTCTGGCGGAATAAACAGTCTCAAGTTAAGATTTTAAGTGTAACAACCGAAATAATAGCTCCAAACTGAAATATGTCATCGTTCTAATGCATCCGAGGGTGAAACTGGGGACGTTTTACCCCTTCCCGGGCTATTAGCATTGGGTAGGGTTTCAAAGCACTCATGCAAGAACCCTATTGTTAGTGAACCTCCACACTTGCGGGTCATTACGCCTTGACTCCCGTTACCCTGTCGCGTGTAGTAACTAGTAAACAATCATTGTTATTAAATTTTTTACGTGTGAATATGAATGAAATTATCTGGAGCAGAGTATCACATAGTGACGTAGTTAATAATAGAAAAGTTCTATTGAAGAGTTCTCACGTTTGCGCGATAGTCTGAATGAGATGTAATTATATAAGTCGTGTGAACTTATTAATGAAGTTGTCAAAGTTGGCAATATATGTAGTAATTTTTGTTATTTTACTACACTTCAGATAAGGCAGAGCAGAGTAGGGCATCGAACTCCCAAGGTTTCCTGATAGAAATATTTCTATGTTGATTTATGTATTTGTTTATAGACCAATTTTATAAGAAACAGTTTTATCAATACG
Source organism: Dryobota labecula (assembly GCA_947523025.1). NCBI lineage: Eukaryota > Metazoa > Arthropoda > Insecta > Lepidoptera > Noctuidae > Dryobota > Dryobota labecula. Next base: position 14,254,117 of record OX383293.1, on the reverse strand, counting down.
CTTCATTATTAACAAGTCAAAAATACGAAGAAAATCAAATGAGATAACATGCTTCGATGACGACGCCATCTATTGGAAAAGTTGTGAAATGCTTACAAGCGTTCGTAGCTACGCGGCTACGCCGCGCTACAGAACGTAGCACACGCCGTTTTAAATCACACAACATGGTGGAAAACAGTTTGCTTGATAGTTTGTGAAAATTTTCATAGATGGCGCTGTGCGGAAAACTTTCTCGCTTTAAGTGCGATGGCAGCACTACCTGTTATTAATTGCAAACATCTTTTTCACTTCTTATTGTACGAGTATACCTCGAAGTAAACTTATCTGTTGGATAATAATTCGTGCCCATTTTCTTGACCTTCAGCATTTTGATTTCTTTCGGTCTTTTCTTTTAATCATCGTATTTATTGTAGGCCAATATTATTTGAACTATTAAGTCATAGTTCATAATGGTTTTTAACAAGAAAATAAATCCATTTACCTTACCAAATAAACTGATACACTAATACAAATAAACATGGAATAAAGTTATGCTAGATATAAACGTCAAAAAATGTATGGTTATACCGAAGCTATTCCTACGATAACTTTATTCCGTTTTTATTCAAATCAAATCAAATCAAAATATTTTATTTCACATAAACCTACATGGGCACTTATGAAACGTCAGAAGCTAGGTGCACGGTTCCAATTAGTCGTTTCCTATGGAGAAGAGCCGGCAAGAAACTCCACGGTTACTCTTTTAAAAATAATTGGCTTTACAATATTATTAAATAACAGTGATAATAGGTATGGGAGGACAGTGTAGGCCTTTCAACAATTACCAGGTACTTAACAAAATAGAAAAGTGCAACAAATCTACACTCTACTAGGCCTACAACGTTCTCACATTCACAAAATAGAAAATAATCTAAGTATATAAATTATTAATGACATGATTGCAATTACAACTACAGTAACATATCTGAATAAATATCATGTCCATAAAAGCCACTAATAAAGAATTGGAATTCGATTTGTAGGTAAATAATGTCAAATAATGAAAAGATTATGTCAAGGAAGTATGTAAAAAAATAATTAAAAATTCTAAATAAACATCGTTATTTGGGAGCAGTTAATAGACATTGACATAGTTATGTTGTTTATGAGGTACCAGGGAAGCCACATGTGCAGAATTTGTAAGGCCCTTTGCGGCAAAGTCCGAAAAGTTTTTGCATTTTCGGGTTCTTTTGCGAACTGGATCTGGTTAAAAATATTGATTGAGTACCAGCTAAGTCACTAGTTCAGAAAAAATGCTTACTTTGTAATAAAAAATGTACAATGAAAGAGTTATCGATTGACCGACAAAAGGCAGCACAGATTACTAGAGACACACATTTTCCAGCCGAAACGCATAAACACGGGACACGCACCAATGGCTCGTAATGTATAGAGACACGCGATCGCGAACTCACTTCCTGGTTGGGACAAAACACGTAATATTCAAGGACTACCCACCATCAATAACTTGAAAGTATTTATGAGATTTTGCTATGCGACAAATGCACGCGTAAAGGATGGATGCCAGGAAATGTATGGAAGCTGGTAACCGCTCCAATAGGAATAAATGTTATGTCAGAAAAATATTCAGATTTAGTACAAGAATTCAATGGTCTTTGTTATAATCCCTTGTCCGATCGGAGTCATATTTTTTTCACACATACATACTCACTACTACTCATACTCATACTTTTACTCATATATTTATTTCATATTTGAAATTACTAATACTATTGTTATGTTTTTGCTAATTACTAAATGTGTACTGCATGCTAGTATAACCAAGATGTAAAATCTAAATATTTCTACGGCTGAAATGCCGAATATAGTGAAAGTTTCACTATATATATTCACTATATTCGGAATTTTAGCCGTACAAATATTTACGTGAAACGCATAGATCTTAAGAACTTATGTTAGCTACCTATATTCTTGTAAATAAATATATCATTCATTCATTCATTCATATCACATTATTAGTTGTGTAAATTCAATTATTAATTTATTCATACGTTATGAATATGTACGCTTTTCATCAAGATCGATAGTCATATAGGTTTGTTGTCTATCAGGGATCAATAATGGGTAAAAAAAAAACTTCTTTTTGAGGTACATTACCACCTGTTAAAACATCGTTCAAATATGCATTTTTAATTCATTCATATCTTTTGAACGGGGAAGTTCGGGGTCAAGGTCAAAGATCAGGTGGCTTTTTTATAGGCTCCGCAACAATATCTAAAAGTTTCAGCTTTACAATCCAAGACAGAAAAAAGTTATGAGGAAAACTAATTCCATTTTCATACATTTGAAATATATAAATAAAGTCATTTTTTTATGGTATAGACTCGAAAAAAAAAACCCGTAACTACTAATTTATTCAATGTTTTAATGTAATCGAAAAAACTGTAAACTTGAAACTATCAAACAAAATAAATTATTTTTCAAAAATCCTATAATAGGGAACCTTGTTTTTCCGTCCACTGTGCGCCACCAACCAGGGCCTCAAGTCTGCTATTACAATAGTGTCAAAATGGTCTCGCCATTGTGAGTATTTGACAGTGTTTGTATGGCAAATCTGTCAAAAACAATGAAGAGACCATTGCAACGTTTGTACATTAGTAGACTTGGCCCCCTGGCAGCATGATCGAAGTTTCACGGCAAAGCCGATTCAGTGCCAAGCTGAAATACTGCAAGCTTTATTTGACGAAACCGCTTAACGGTAAAAATTTTGAACGGACTGTCCAACCGTATCCCACACAATCGGATGGGATGGGAATAGGGTTGCCAGATGTCCGGGAAATCCGGGATTGTCCCGGAATGCCGTGTCTTGTCCAGTGTCCAGGAATTACACTTTATAGTCCCGGATTTCGAGTAACTACCACTAGTTTTGTTTTTTTTTTTTCATTTTCATTATGTTACGAGTAGGTACGATGTGCCACGTTCGTACCGTTTGCCGTCTAGGCTTTACGTTGTTTATGTGCGGCCGGCGCAAATGGTCTGAAAATCGAACTCCATACTCATGGAAATTTGAAGTCAGGAATTAAAAAAAAATGTATTGTCTCTGGTATACCTCCCTTTATTACGCTGCGTTGTATGAGTAATCTATAAGGGTTCCTTGTTCACTACGGAACCCTAGAAATGATCTTTCCCTCTAGGTTTACGTAAAAAAAATTGTCAACCGGTCTTTCCCCCAACAAATGTCGTAAAAAGCGGTCTAGAGCGTCATCCTGTGTGCTAATTTACCATACGGACGTCAACTGGGGGCCAAGTCTACTAATGTACAAACGTTGCAATGGTCTCTTCATTGTGAGTTTTTGACAGATTTGCCATACAAAAACTGTCAAATACGAAACCATTCTGACACTATTGTAATAGCAGACTCGAGGCCCTGTTCGTCTGTTAAACGTAATAGCTATCGCAAATATTTCCTTGTTATCATTGAATTTAGCTGTAGGAGGCCCATATTTTATACTTTATCTATATAGCCGGTTATACCACACCACAAGTCTTGTTATGATGAAGTTAAACATTTGGGAGTGTGGAGTTGTGGAAGACTTACATCATGCTTACATCACTTATTTATTGATAAACTGTGTTCGATATGAGTCTGGTAGAAATGATTGGGTTTTGGGGCAATACAATCTCTTAGCATCTATACTAATATTATAAATGTAAAAGTAACTCTGTCTGTATGTTACGTTTTCACGTCTAAACCGCTGAACCGATCGTCATGAAATTTGGCAGAGATATAGCCTGGGATATGGAGAAGGACATAAGCTACTTTTTTACGCGATAACCGACATCCACGCGGGCGGAGCCGCGGACAAAAGCTAGTTGTAAATATAATTGCATAGAACATGTGTAACTACTATGTATCTACCAACTAAAAAGCTACCATTTAAAGAAAGATAATACGTTTATTTGCGGCAAACATGACGCAGAGAAAGAGCACAAATACAAAAATAACAAGTTGGGTGAAAATATGCGCCACATCCACGCAAAACGGCCATCGCTCAGCATAATGCTGCGACCCTATGCGAGATAGAGCCCCAGCGCTGATTTTCAGCGACAGCCGGCGCTGACGTGATGACGTTACCCGGTGCAGCATAAATAATGAGACAAAAATAACAAAATAAGAAATAAAATCAATACAATACTTCTAAAAGTTTAAATAAATATAGCATTTAAAATGGCAACATTCCATGCCGTCAGTAACGACTCGACTGAACAACTCTTGCGACGCTGGCATAATACAATCCTACTACTGGGTTCGTTTTTCATTGAGTTGAATGTGCCCTGGCGGCTGAGTGTATGTCATGCTCACTCTAATGTCGTGCTGATGGTGGCGCGTGTGTATCATTTAGCTCCCTTCAATGTGGTTGAGCTGAATGGTGATCCATGCGTCATGTTCTTGAACGGGCGCCGTCAGTAGGGACTGGTCATCTCTTAGCTCCTTATTTTATTTTTGAATTGTATTTTTATCTATTTATTACGGATGCTTTTAACGTTCTGTATATTCAACATGAATGATGTAACTTCTATTTTGCAACCATCCTTTCTATTCTATTTTTAAAAGAGTATCCGTGGAGTTTCTTGCCCGTTCTTCTCCATAGGTACGTGTACCTACCACGCTTTGGAATGGGCAACCAGCTTCATTTTTCTGACTGACCCCTTGAAAATTCAAAAGTGCCTGTAATTGGTTTATTTGAAATAAATGCTTTGAGTTTGAGTTTGAGGTTGAACCGACATGATTTAGGCACATTCTATAAAATTCTGTCTCAAATTGTGATGATGCGAAGAATCTGTTCAAGTTCATGGTCCAAATATAATCCGTAGCAGTATGTATTAAGGGTATGATGGGTTTATTACGAATTGCGATTATAAAAGTCCCTAACTAATAGGGGGAAAAAAGGTAATCATTAATAGCTCAAGATCGATTTTAGCTTGCAGGCTTCTTTTATGGATCGTTGGAGCTAACGATATTGGATGGGTAATCATGCTTCATCGCCGCAGCCAATCAATCAATCATAGGTAATCAGCACCCGTAGCAGGCTGATATGTGATTGTAGCTAGATTTTATCAGTAGTATAGGTCCATAGTTATTTCTGTCTGCGAAACAATTCTTTGCTCGTTTTTATCGATGCCCAAGGGAAATACCAATATCGCCGTCATTCTGATTACGGCCATTTAAAAAAGGTGCCATCCATTTTAAGGGTTCCGTACTCAACCTCTCAAGGTTAACTCTGAGACACCATAGTGAAAAAAAAAAAAAAAAAACAACCGTTGCCCACCAAACACAACACCCGTCTGGTCAGAGCACAGATATAGATAGACCTAGATAACGCAAGATCAACTACTTCGCGTGCCCAGTTTACGTACAAAAATCGTAAGTTACTACTACTCTGTCTTGTTACTCTGTCACAAAATCGATTAGTTCCCCATCCTTACTAATATTATAAATGTGAAAGTAACTCTGTCTGTTTGTCTATCTGTCTGTCTGTCCGTATGTTACGTTTTCACGCCTAAACCGCTGAACCCATCGTCATGAAATTTGGCAGAGATATAGCCTGGGATATGGAGAAGGACATAGGCTACTTTTTTACGCGATAACCGACATCCACGCGGGCGGAGCCGCGGGCAAAAGGTAGTACCTCTATAAGTACATACACACCTATTGTAATTGAGAGTCTCTAACAAAAATATCAATAAATCTAACATCTTCATTATTTGAATCGGCCTTCTATTGATCGAAGGAATCGGCAACCAATAAACCAGTTACTAGGTAACACGATACCCCTTGGTCAAACTGGTTGTCAGACTTTCGTGGTCCGACTACCCGTGTACCGACTGTCAAAGATCTAATTATCAACTAAAACACCAACAACATACTGAATACATTATCATAAAAAAATCTCACATCCAGATGTGATATTTCTGGATGAGTAGTCAGTACAAAAACCAAATATGTCTGACGCGGACTAATTATTATTAATTCTTAAACTTCATCAGCGATTCTGTATTAACCAGTCGAAATGAGTAGGTCAACGACTTGTTTGATATATAGATGGATGTCGTACCCCTACCTACCTACGCTCTACCTACGTCCGTGGGTTATTTTGTGGGTTTCCTGTCTGTCTGTCTTCGTACCAAACAATTGTCATATAATTTTCTAAACAAGACTGCTTATTAAGTTCAGTAATTTATTGTCTATAGTAAAAATAACGTCGCTTAGTTACGAGTAATAAGTAATTGGTTTGTCCAGTTATTTTCATGTTTGTAACCTTACTTTGACTTAAACAAATTATTTTGTATTGTTTCAGGTAATTAAAACATGGGAGAATGGTGAGAATGGATCAGAATCCGCTACAAAACAACGTTTGGCTTATTTTATTAACGAATGTTCTTTGTAATGGAAAATTTCATGTAAATGTTGCGTACATGAATTATCCTTGTTAAGTGTATGTATCCGATAAACGCTATCATAGTTATATTTGCAATCATAAAGATAGATAATGCAAATTACGTCTTATTTAAGGATATGTGTTATCAATTTATCACACCATTTGTATAACGTGATACAAATTATTTTATCTTTTTAATTTTGTCGACCTTGTTCTACGATTCCATTTCAATTTTCTGATACGATTCATGTAAATTGGAACTTGAAAAAATAAACATGCCGTCTAGCGGCACAAGCCGGAGTGCCTATTACCTTCTGTCGAAACAAATACGAGACTTATCTGTCGTCCCTTTTACTCATTCTGAATATGAGAGGGATGCGTATGTTTCGTTTTCAATGAAGGTTGTAGTGATCTTTCATAGTGTTCCCCTGTAGGGAATTGGCCGGTGGTGGTTGCGCGCGCACAATTTTCAGGGCGCAGGACGCCTTTTCTCTAGAACTACGAATGCTTAGACCCGTATTCGCATTTAAATAATGGTTTTTAAGTTATGCATGTTTTCATACTCGCGTATAAGTGAATATTGCATGTTGAAGTCTTGTTTTATTAGGAATTATTAATTAATCATGGAAATATATAAAACAAAGTCGGGTTATTTACATCGTTTATAATTCATGAACGGCTGAACCGAATTTTATTATCTTTGATTTTTTGGATTTATATCCACCCCCATAACGGAATAATACTAAAACATTTAAAAAGTCACGGCAAAAAAAATTGTTAGTACACATTTTGTATGGAACAGCTTTTTTGATGATATCTCGACAGCGAATCGGGGAACAAGGGAACAAGAAATTTCACGCGGACGAAGTCACGGGCAGAAGCTTTTTTTTAAATATTAATGAGTTTATGAAAGCAGACTCATCTTAAGTTAAAATTAAACCTAAATGAAAAATTACTCAAATCTGAATTTTAAATAGATTATTATTTACAAACAATATTTTTTCCCTGTGCCCTCTCTGAACATTTAGGCAGTCTTCACGTTCTTCGGTTGCCGATAGAGGCCGCACGTATCACGACACTTCAGGTTTTGCCGGCGTCCATTGCGGAACGCACCCCCTTACTTGGAGCCCTCAGTCTAATCACAAAGTATCTCAGTTATATTTCAAAGTAAATCAAAGTGTTTCCCGTTCGTCTCCGGCGAGGTGAGTTGTATAATACCTAAGTCTGAAAAACAAGTGCGCACTGCCACGGCTTCCCGCGATTGCACCATGAACGTTCTAGTATTCCTGTTCAATAATATCACTTAACGGTGTCGACTGTATACGAAGTAGTAATTCAATATCTGGATATGTCCTAAATATCGATCGTGGACGAACTAATCATTTATTGATGTAGTTTTAATTGGCCCACGTTTGAAGCACTCGACACAGAAAAACGGAACGGGTAAAACGAATTATAGTGATCTGATTATGCGACAAAAGGTTTTTTTTACTCGTGTTTTTTAATCTAGATTCGTGCAATTAACTAATGCATAAAAGGCACCGCTAGAAGGCTTTTCAATTGAAGCACCACTTGCACTGTAACTAGCAGGAACTCTTGAAGACGTTCGTACCGCGTCATACATATCAAAGCAATTAATGTTTTCCCTCGTCAATTGCACTAATTATCAGATAAGATATTAGCTTCAATTAAAGCGATTGATTCTGAAGGCTAGCTTGTTGATTTGCCTGATAGGAATATTTATTGGCGGGGTTCCTCGTTTGGTCTTTGATGTCGTTGTAAAGTTACAGGGAAATTGCATCGGTAAAAACTATCCATATTGGCGATTAAATTCTAGATACCGTCTGCCAGATTCTAAATGGCGATTATATATTATCAAAACAAACTCTTATAACTTTGTTTACATTACGTAAGCAAAAATTGTGGTCAGCTTAAATTAACTTATTTCTGGGCTCTATCGAAAGTTCAGTACTCGTAGTATTGCGGACATGTACAAGGAAGAACTCGGAACGTTAATTTCGGGAAAATGTCAATCAACCTCAAGTCATGTAAGGACACAAATGCGTACAATTGGTCCATTTAAGAGATCTGTCGCCGCTCTGACGCCCACCGCTGATTGCTACTTGTTTTCAAAACGAACAACTAAAAACCACCTACTGATTGTTGTATTGTTCAAAACATTAATTAAATAGTATTTTAGGTTTATGGTTAGAATGGACAATGCCTAATCATTATGTACGTAATGGAGGATTAAGCACTTACGTTTGTTAAGAGGCTGATTCACAGTTTTGGAAAAATATATCATGAGTCATCACCCGATGAGTCAGAGGATATTCTGTTGATAAAAAACTGTATAGCTGCTAGACCTTAACCAAATATTGTGTTCAAACGAGTCATCGTATTATCTCTATGAAATCCTATACTCGCCTTATGTAATTTCTTAATACTGTTATCTTCTAATAAGTTATGATAATGATTAGTTAGTTCCTGATACATTTCTCGATAAACATTAGAATTATTTTTAATTTTATAAGCATTTAATAAGAAACCGCTTTCATAAAGAATTTACGAGAAGGTAAATACGTTGCATGTATATTCCAAATTTTAAATCTGATGTAAGTCTCAATCTTTCAATTTAAAAGTCGGTTAATTATAATTCTAAAGAGTTCATTGTCACGTGTAAATCAAAGGCTATTGAACTATTAACCACTGTAAATAATATTTTCTGTATGATATAAAAAATAAGTATGTTTGTAAATTTATGTAGGTAGGTAGCATAAGTATTTCATCTTCGGCTCAAATCATATTACCGCATAAAAAATAAGCACTCAAGCATTGACGTCAGTGCACTCTACTGTAAAGATAATATTTAAATATAGATAATATATCACCTAACAGTGATAGTGTAATTTTTTTTTAAAGTTGTTCCCGTAATGGGAACAATTTATATAATTATATTATAAAAGATGTCAATTTTCATACTCAATACTAGCTCTGGAGTCAGGTTTTTTTTTTTCTGTAACCTTTGTTTATGCCAAAAAAATATTTATGATTATTATTTCCTTTATTTCATCAATCTTATATATAAAATTCTCGTGTCACAATGTTAGTTACCATACTCCTCCGAAACGGCTTGACCGATTTTTTATGAAATTTTATATGCATATTCAGTAGGTCTGAGAATCGGCTCCTATCTATTTTTTTTAAGGTTTAGGTAGGTAGGTAGGGTAGGGTAGGGTAGGGTAGGGTAGGTAGGTTAGGTAGGTAGGTAGGTAGGTTAGTGTAGGGTAGGGTAGGGTAGGTAGGTAGGTAGGTAGGGTAGGTAGGTAGGTAGGGTAGGGTAGGGTAGGGCAGGGTAGGGTAGGTAGGTAGGTAGGTAGGTAGGTAGGGTAGGGTAGGGTAGAGTAGTGGAGTTTATACTATAGCTTTTGACAGAACGAAGTCTGTAGGGTCAGCTAGTATACATATAAATTACATTTTTAAATATTTGAGTAAAAACATTACAAAATATAAAAAAATCCAAACTGCCGGTGGTCAGGGCTCTAGAGAGAGAAACCTTACTATGCATGCCGTGTCTAGGAGTACTGCTTTTTGAATCAGCCGCGCAATGAGAGCCTCCTGAGGTGTTGTTCGAGGCTCTCCGCTATTAGCTCATTTACCGTAACAATTATCGGTACAATGATTGCAGATTCCATGTCCCACATATCGACAAACTAGTGTGCGAAGTCAAAATACTTGTTTTTTTAATCTTTTTTAGTTTTCACGAGATTCTCGTCATGAGGGACAGCGATATCAACAATCATTGCATCATCATTTATTATTTTAACTAACTGGCAAAATGTGGGTGTACTTAAGCCCACCTCTGCCCTACCATCACAGACCATTTCAGACACGATCTACATAGTCCTCACATGATCTGACCAAAATGATGTCTGCACTTTAAAAGAGACTTTGACCCCTGAGTTTGTTTCGCCATTTCTTCTCAAGGGTAGTCAGATAGGAAATGTCGACTTCATCTAGCTTTTTTTTATATGTTTTATATGACGTGTAACAGTGATTCCAATATCCTATTTACAGAATAAACGATTTCATTTAATTTAATTTCAATTCTATCCTTCGTGGAAAACAGACTTCATGTTATCACGTTATCATGTGAAGAAAAAGAAACAAGCTATTTAATTGATATTTATGTACTTATTTCATATTTAATTTATTGCTTAAGTTTTTGATATCACTTAATTTCGTTTTACAATACGTTTAGGTACGTGCTGTTTAAGGAATTTAGCGTTAGAATATCTTATACAATTCAATGCACATGTTATTTCTTAATTCAATATCCGTAGTATTGACTTATTATTACTTTCACTGCGACTAAAACACTAATAAAAATAAATCATAGTTCACTCAAAACATGTCCATAGTTCCATACTTGTCACGGAAATGTTACGTTGCCGTGCGGTTTTCCACAAATTATCACAATTAACAAATAATAAACTTATCGCTAAACCGTAGGTTGACCGCACATGCCACTGACGCACTTCACGATATGCCTGACTGAAGTTTCCCTCAGTTTGTCTCCGACATTTACGTAGATTCTGCTAAACGTAACGAGGCGTTTTTTATTCGACTTTACTGAAAAGCCAGAACGACAAAATGGCAACTTGCCATTTATATTTCAATATTTTTATTCGAGAGTCCATGATGCGAATCTACCCTATTCTTTGTGGGAAGAATTCGAGGGGCTGGGGGTTAGCTTGTGGTGGCGGGGTGGGCGGGATCTCGTGCTGAGGTTTCAGCAGCCAAGGGTTACTCCCGCTCTGAGGTGACCCATCAGCTCGCTTTTGCCCACCACCCGATGGAGTCAGATGTAGTTGAGGTAGCTGGCTTGTAGCGCCAACTGGTGGTCTGTCAGATTTCGGCTGCATGTTTTCTGAAAATCAAAAGGAATTCATAAGTTATGTTCTTACAGAAATACAGTCATTATTTTTCTGTGAGACTGATTTGATTCACACTTGTGGAAAATCCTTTGTATTTATAATGAAGTCATGAAAAGATTTTCCACACTGATTTTTCACGGCTAACTATATCACTGAAATACACTTGTTAAATACTTACTGTCTACGTTCAAACTGATCCTTTCGAATTGCGAAGTGATAAGACGTTCACCGTTTACAAACATTAATGATTTTAAATATGTAATATCAGAGCACAGCGTTAGCCGGCGGTATTATACGAAATGTGCGGTGCTTACACTGGCCGCGCGGTTTTATATCGCAACTGACTCACATTTGGCTAGAGAACTCTCTATCTAAGACCACGTCCACGTCACTTGGACTCTGACGCGGTGTTGTGACGGCATCGCGTTTTCCTCGCTCAGAACTTACCGCCACCTTCGTACAATCAATACGTCTGAAGATGAATAAACGCTATACAGTCGCATATTATTAGTAACATGTTTTATCCAGGACAATTTTAAAACAATGGCTCATACAAGGAAATATTTCTTTACGTCCCTGCCGTGCCTTTGTGGAACATGATTCTGATTGGTCATTTCATACAGAATATTGTAAACGGCTGATTCAGTTATTTTATGTATTGCAAACGGTACTAAAAACATGCTACTGAATTTCGATTGGTAAACTTAAGTAGAATACGGAAGGTTTACCGTTGTTTTTTAATGACAATTAATTAGGTACTTTAGACGTTGATGTTGACTGTACGACTGTACGTTTCCCGTAACTACTTTCATAAATTCAGCTTAATCGGCCTCATCAGTCGGGTTCTTATTTACGATAATAAAAATATAAAGTAGAGATGGCTTGATAGAAGTATGTCACGGTCGTGGTTATTGTTTTGTTCAGTTTTCATCAAGTACCGACTTTAGAGCACGTTGTTCACAAGTGCACTGGCTATCCGTACGTATTCTTTGATGTTAACAAATTAAATAACTGATAGATACTATCTATAATTACACTACTGATAACAGTAAACAAAAAACACGTAACGTATTTCCCAAAACTCAGGAGATTAACCATAATAATATAATCTTGTTTAATGATGAAACTTTCATTGGTATCGTTAACAATGATATCACCGTTGATGTAATTCTAGAAATTTGTATGAATGTAAAAATCGTATTTCCCATACATTCAGTCGTATGTAAATATGAAGAATTTGAAGATATCAGGTTTTTTTTATGGGTACAAACACGTGCCATGAGAATTTCCATACAGTCGATGATAATAAATTTATATATTTTATTGATTAGTTCTGGCTCGATTTGTAAAGTGGTATAAAATACAAAAGGCTGTATAGATGAACTAGAATATGATCAACTAGAGCACATCAGGTTTTCAATTGTGGGAAATAGGTACCTACTGTTGATGGTCTGGATAACTGTATTTTTGGGTAATTCTTACTTTGCCGCTTTGTCCTCTTCACGTTTCGCTTCATACTATGAAACAAAATTTACGACGAATTTCATTCACGTCTATGGATTGTTCATAACGCTATTTGCGCTTAGATTTTGATCTTCTTTATTAAACTGTTTAAAGTCTTCAGAATGTATTTCTTAAATATCGTCCCTATTCTCTTTTGTTGAGTAGTTTAGGGTTTCTAGACAAATATTTGAACAAATCTTTCTCTCATCTTCATTTTCATGAAGGTTTTCTGTATATTCTTTGCCTTTATTAATTAAACGTTGCTGAAGAAGTTTTACAACTTGCTCTTGACTCTCTGTCTACAATTTCTTCAAAAGAATTTTGTATTTAATTTTTTCATTTCTTTGGTTTCCCTAAAGGGTTTGAAGAAAGTTATTCAAGTTTCCCTCTCAACTTTAGTATGGATTCATTTTCGATTCATTCATACTAAAAATACTTTATCGTTTCCACTTAAATCTTTTAAGATCATTAGTTTTCCTAATAAAATAGGTATCTTGAACGTAAAACCCCGAGGCAATAACATTCTATCAGAGCCATCTCAGGATGTAGAAGGTCATTTATTAGGAGGGGAGTCCACCTGTGCTAATAACATCATTATGCTTCGCCCGAAACCAGCCTCTTTATTGCGAAAAAGCCTAGCGATTAAAGCAGTATCTTTTTTGTGTTTCACATTATTCCCATTTTCATTTGCATGTTCGCTTAGTTAAATTTTCCTTGTGTAAATAGACGTATTAAATCAAATTAAAAATAGCACCATTTCTAAGTAAACCACTTCTGTTAATAAGTCGCGTGTAAAATCGAAATACTTAGCAGTAATTAAACAAGAGGGTTTTGTTTAGTTAATTTTATTTTATTTTATAATTATATTTAGCAAGCAAGCACGCATACTAACTATTGTATTACACGTACCTACGTAATTAGAGGACATCATACGTCATTTAAAGTCGGGTCACCTTCAATTTAAAGAACAAAGGGTAATAGTACTTAGTAGGTAGGTGAGAAGGCATAATTATCAGTACCTACCTACCAAGGTTGGGCCCTCCCAGTGCACGTAACTATCATATTATGGGAGCGCCGGATTGACAGAGTGGCAGAGTACCGGAGTGACGGCATGGCCGGGCATAGCCAATCACTTCCATCCCACTGGCCCACCACGTGTACAGTGCGTGACGATGATGATACTATCCCATACCGAAGATAGTTTATTTACGAGCATTTGGCTCGAAGATTCTGTTGCGTGGATAACAGTTTTTTTTACAGATCAGCATTTATTTTGAGCGCAATGAATATACTGTATAAAAATATTGCGTTTTAAGTGGGATGGTATAGTATTGTGGTACATGGTCGTTTATATTTTTTTCCATATAGTATGTTTGTATCTGCTGCCAGGTACCTATTTGCATTTTATATTATGTACGTAAACATCTTTAAAAAATTCCCAGAGGATGATCTTGTAATGATATTTGATTATGTAATCTCACTATAATTTGCAATCCAACAAGAGCTTGCTGTTATGCTATAATTGGTATAGAATAATAAGATAATAATGTATTAGTAATCATGATTAAACAGCTTTCTTCTAAATCAAGCTAACATTATAAAAATCATGTGCATCTAAATATTTCATTTGATTAAAAAAAAACCCCGTGAAAAAAAGTCCCGCGCGCGACATGCTCAGTCCCACTTTTCGGGGATTACTCGAGGATGCATGAAGTTAAATCTTCAGATATCTATAAATGATTCGCTATTATTGTAATGCTTATTTATATTATATTCCTCTGAAGACTCAACTGCCTTACAGGGTTAATAAGACAGTTATTGTTATTATAAAATCAAAGTATTTTAATTAAAATACATTTTCTATAGCTATAATATATCATCATTGTTAACTTAATTTGAAACTCCAAAGGATATGAACCTAGTCATTAAAATTTTTTTTTTTAAAAATACTGATGATTTACGTTTTTAGGGTTCCGTAGTCAACAAGGAACCCTTATAGTTTCGCCATGTCCGTCTATCTGTCTGTCCGCGATTAGAAAGCTGTAATTTGGTATGGGTATATGTATACATATTAATCATGCCGACAAAGTGGTAACATTTTTTTAGGATACCTCCCGTACACGTAAAATGGGGATGATATTTTTTTTCTCGTCTATCCCATGTTGTAGGGTATCGTTGGATGGGCCGTTAAAAACTATTGCGGATTAGTGAAAACCATTTTTCGATTCAGGGATCTGTTTGCGCAATATTAAGTTTGAAAGTGCAAATTTTTGTTAGAGTTGAGTGCCAGCTAAATGGTTGTATTTGGATATGTGAAAAAATTCACGGCAGTAGTGTATAACAAAGTTAAAAGGAAAACTATCACAGATAAGTAGGATTTACAAGTTAATATACATCTTAAACACGAAAGTTAATTTAATATGTTAGTAAAAATATATACATATATTGTATTTGTAACCCTAACGATTATTTTCATTATTGTCACTGTATTGTATCCTATTGTTAATCTGTGAACAGCGTTGTGAGCTGCAATATTGTCTCCAAGTTTTGTGTATTTTCTATGTTTATACTGTAGCTGTTTGTTGTTCGTCTTGAATAAAAATAAAATAAAATAAAACTTACACATAAACATGTTTTTCAACTACAATGTTAAGTTTGTACTTGGGATAAATTCATCACGCACTTGATCGGTTTTTTTTTTTATTATCTCCCGCTTTCGACGAAAGAATCTCACTTTTTTACTCAAAAGGTTTAGAAATCCCGCTTTGTCCGAAATAAAAAATCTGGAAACCCTGGAACCAACCCACATGAAAGTGGATACCTTCCGTTAACCGTTAGGACCTCCTTGATATATACAACTCATTTTTGACCATAATGTGGGTTGAGTACATTTTGCTAAACTACGTCCAATTAAATATATAATTAGTCTTCATACTTATTTATCAGTTGTCAGTATGCAAATGTGTGAAACTGATCAAACTCATATCAGTTTTGATCGACGTGAATGACGTCAGGCTTTGATGGAAATGTCCAAAATAACTGGAATTTGTTTATAATAAGAATAACAACGTTTATTTACCATGTATTAATAGATTCTCCAGCTCTGACGCTGAACCTAGTTGTGGTAAATGGTACATTTTGTAGTTTATTTGTGTCACAACCGTCATTAGTTACATTGTACAATTTATAGAGTTTCCGAACAAAACAGTTTTATGGAATTGTACAATGATCACTTTATACTAGTAGTGGTGACTTTGCCATAGCCACAGTATAATAGCTTACTTTATTATACCCACTGTGTTATAGACATACCCAGTGCTATAATTAGCGATGTATTCATTTAGAAGTTACATGACTTCTTTAGGCATTTTTCCTATTGTTCAGGTTCTTTTGAATAGTTAGTGCTTGTTTTTTAAAATATTAAAACCGATGACACAATTAAAACCGGC
Source organism: Dryobota labecula (assembly GCA_947523025.1). NCBI lineage: Eukaryota > Metazoa > Arthropoda > Insecta > Lepidoptera > Noctuidae > Dryobota > Dryobota labecula. The sequence continues at coordinate 14,237,788 of OX383293.1, read as the reverse complement.
CAAATGCGTGTTGAACTATGCACAATTAAGGGTTCCGTAGTTGGGATGAACTTATCCCAAAAAACAAATGTTGAAAAACATGTTCTCACATACATTCTAATTGCAAATGTAAGGTGGTCGACAATTATTCGATAACTTGTAAAGTTTACTTAGCTTTGATAGTTTTCCTTGTTACTTCGTTATATTTTATATATACTACTGCCGTCATTTATTTACATATAAAAGAAGAACCATTTAGCTGGCAGGGGGATACTCGACTCTAACAAAAATTTGCACTTTATAGCTATATTACGCAAACGGATCCCTGAATCATAAAATGGCCTATCTAAACATACCCCACTCTATGACATGGACGAGAAAAAAATCATCCCCACTTTACGTGCAAGGGTGCACCTACACTACAATTTCTTTAGATTTTTTTCTACCACTTTTTCGGCGTGGTTCATATGTCACAGCCTTCTAGTATTAAGAGTCTCTGAGCTAAGCCGCGGACAGACAGACAGACAGATATGGCGAAAATATAAGGATTCCTTGTTGACTACGGAACCCTAAAAAGGATTTTTTTGTCGGATTCTTTGAAAACCCGTAACACAGCATTTGAATACGAAATACGATCTCTTTGACAATGATAAAAATCCCCTAGAAGACTCTTTGATTTTGAATATTCAGTTATTTAATTGGTAAATATTTACATATATGTAGTACGAAACATGCTCTACTGTTGACAGAAAGAAACTGGTATTAGGTGATTCACAAGCTATATTCATGCTAAGAATAAGCCTTAAGATAACTTTATGTCCTTCCTGTCTTTAAGAGGTTTAGGAAAATGATTCAACATTTTAAACTCATCGATATCTTACTCATAGCAACCTGAACATCAATTCATCATTGGGATTGGTCACAAGTGCTCTTAAGACAATGGGATTGTAAAGGTCACTGGGACACTTAAACTAAAGTGTAGTCTTTACAGCCTTATCGTCACAATCGTAGAACAGTGACGGATCTGATATTTATGTTGAACAGTTCAACATAAATATCAGATCCGGAACTGTTCTACGATTATGACGTTATTATAGTTATTAGTTTTACATTTTGTTTAGGTTACCAATACATAATTCGACGGCTCCTAAGTATACTGAGTCAACTAAAAAATTTCGGCAATTGTACTTTTTAGGATATTACAAACAATTAAATCATTTACTATCCACCTGTGTTAAAAACATTCATATTATTAGAAGTACAGTTGACTCAGTATACTTAGGAGCCGTCGAATTGATGTATTTATTTATATTAAATTAAGCGGCTGCTACAGCCGTGTCTATGACGTACTCTTTGATTATATAATAATCAAACGACGTACTTTCAATAAAATAGATTTTTGTTTTGTTTAAAATTTTACAGACGTATATGTACCAACGCGACAACGTGACTCATGAGCAGTGCTGCCAGTTCGAATTGAGTGATGGGCGCTGACGCTATCCAAAAAAAGCGCTAGATTCCGCTACACAAGTGTGATTTTAAAAAGCGCTAGATATATATGCTATATTTCAAATAAGGAGTTGGGATACATAAATAAATATTTATTTATTGATAATTTATTACAAAAATATGAATTATTCAACCAATTAACAATACATGCATAAAAATGCAACACAAAAGTCAAGATCAATAAATAGTCAACCGAAAAATCGTCAACGTCGCCGTCGGTTGCCTTTGTTGATGGATGTATTTATTTTGTAGACTCCCAGATCCAGATGGCCCTGGCTGTGGTTCTGTGGTATCTTTATTGCGCTGGTTTAACCCCAATTTATATTTTCCGTTACTGCCAATTTGTCTACAAAATACTATTACTGACAAAATACTTTGTCTGACAAAGTATTATTCGTTTAAAATGGTCATAAATAAATACCTATGTAGGTTTAAATTAATTACCTATCAAGATACCAATACTTGTTAAAGCGCTAGATTTTCCGCTAGGAGTAAACAGAAAAGAATGGGATTCGATTGCCCTAAAATTGCGCTAGATCTAGCCCCGAAAGCGCTAAAATGGAAGCACTGCACATGAGTTAATTGCAGCTTGTTAATGTCATTTAAGTATGTGACGTTAACACGTAGTTAGGTAGATATCAACGTAAGTAGTACACAGTTAAATATCCGTAAGATTAATTGTCAAGAAGAGGTCGTTGTCTCATCCTAAAGGTAGGTCATCGAAGATCAAACTAAAATACAAAAAGACTTCATTTGAAAACGCTATTATTGATTTTCAGAGTTAAAAATGATTGATGTTATTATTTGTAGTCAGTAGTTACAATTTATTTGTTGGCAAGCGTCTGGGCACGTGTCATTTTACCGCACCAGACATTAGGTATCAAGATTGTTGTAAGAAATTCTCCTCGACTCGTACCGTACACTCACATATACATACATGTACCTACGTAGGAACTTCTGTAAGGCTGAATGTCTACTTATCGATTGTACATAAACCTCGTAACGCCTATAATCGATCTGACAGTCGTTCACGTATCTTGGCACTTATATGAACTGTATGCTGTCGTAATAAAGTCGCAAAGTAGTGAGTCACGTCGATAGGAATAATCTTATATAAGTCACCGGTCTTAGATAGTCTTCCACCATAACACTTGAGCATAATTGCGTAGTTTCCACTGTTTAAATGCGTCAGCAAAGCACCTCGTCACCTTTATAGCATCAGGTAGTTGTGCGTGAAGGCTTCATGCCTAATAAAATGTTTATTGTCTTTTATAGTTTCAAGGAGACATCGCAAATACGCGATCGCCTCGTCGAGCGAAGAAATATGACATAGAGACTACTGTCAAAGTTCAAAGATTGTAAAACTTTAATCTTTGTAGTCAGCAGTATGGACGCTAACCGGGTAAGCCTCGTGGATTCACGAGAGCACCGAAGTACATGCTGCACTTATGCACTTCATGGCATTATCACAAATAAATTATGAAGTTCTGAACATGAACCGCTGTTCCGGTTTAATTACAAACTTCGACCTACGCTGCTGTATGTAGCGAAAGGTTTACTAATTCATTAGTTTCACGTCCGTTTTTCCTCCACGAAAAAGGTGCAAAAAACCACCGTGAAGCACAATCCATCCAATAAAAGTACAAGGGCCGTTTTAGGTAATAAATCGGATCACGGATTTTCGTGATTACTTAAACGATACCACTATTAAACCTGCCCAAAAATGACTAGCTCATGAAAACTTCGGCATTGAACATCACGGCACTAAAACGTAATGAACGGATTGAATTCGTTTCAACTTCGCAAAGTTTTCTCATTTTTTCTTTGAGATTTGCAAAAGTTTGATGCCTTGTTCTGTGTGAATATCAACGTAATTTGCAAGAAACAGATATAAGTGTTTATGAATATAAATCAGTGGAGGTACTGCCATGCAATGTTATGCCAAAGTAAACCATAGTATTCGCGAAATTTTACAGTATTTTCATGTAAATTTGAGAGAATTCGTTGACGAGCACAATAAAATATTATAGCAAAATCACGCGATCGGGAACGTCAACCTTTTGTCACAGACGGTCACAGACATGTTTATGGCGATGCATTCGGTTAAGTATTCCAAACTGCATTTATTTATTCACCTATATGTTGACACTTTGGGGGTGGGAAGTTGTCAAAAGTTCAACCCTCTTTATTTATACAAAATACTGAATAGAGTACCTACCAAGATTTATATTGAATAGATCTGTTTGGTAATTTGATCTTTTACTATTCTTTTGAAAAGAAAATAAATTTCGCGTGACATATTTCTATTTTAGTTGGGATAGGCCCTAAGCAGGCACCATTTTACGATGCGTTCAACATTCAAAGTCAATTTAGAAGTCGTGCCTTTTTATTAGTGATGTTCTTATATTGTCCTCATTTGACATGTTTGGCACAGTTTACTTCAAATTTTAAATTAATCCATGATTGTGCAGTTTTAGAAATTACGTAGGTCAAAACTTTTCGTATGGATCAGTTAATATTTTAGTCACATAATTGGAAATAATCAGTTCAAAGAAACGTGATACGTCCATTTATATTATGGATATCGTGTCATTATAAACTCAAATATGATCTTTGGATTCAATACGATGAACTGTGCGAAACGTCTAGGACGCTGACGCTCATCTTGACGTCATTGAGATGACTGTCCAAAGTATAAAACTGTAGCAAGAACATTTTGAAGTGTCGCAAACAGTAGACAGGATGACGCTTTGAGAGATTAAAACCAGTTTTGTGAAAAAAAAAAGGAACTACTTGGTAGTTTCTTACTTGATGAAAAGCTCGTAGTGATGTCTACGAGCTTTTGCATAGCCCTCGCTACAAACATCTACGAATGGATGTAAGTACTTAGATATGCTTCATGTTAATAATATTTGGCAGCTAAAATGTCTGGATTAAAATGAATTCGTAAACAAGCCTGGAATTTCCTTTATATAAACGTTTTATCATCATCTCTCACTAACAGGCGAAATGATTTCGCTATTACGGAAATGTCGAAAGTGCCGATTTTGAAAATGGTAGGAATTTCCCAAAGATATATCGTTTTTTCGACAAAACTATTCACTGAAACTAGTTTAGAGGACATAGTTTATTTTTACCCCGCAATAGCTCGTTGACCCAGTAGCCGAGTTCACGACAACTTGTATCTATCGGGCGTTGCTCGCTTGGCTCACGCGGGTCTACTGGATATTCGTGACAGGAACACGGAAATAAGCAATTTAATGCATTTCTGAATTCCACATACGTAATTTATGCAATTATAGCTTATCTTAACTGTGCACACGAGTTGATTGAGGTAAACGGCCCTGATAACAGATGAATAATTGAAATTGTTGCTGGATTTATTTAATTTCACGCCACGTTATAAGATTCAACCTATCATGTAGTGTTATGCGTTAGGTTCGTCCTTTCATTCACTTACAACCAATGATTATAGGAATAAACGATATGTATATTCAGCCATAACAGACGCGACATGTACTTATATTATTCTATCCAAGATATTCATTGTTTTGATAGATTTTGTTTTTGCTGAAGATCTAGTTTGTTATGATTCCGGTCGAGTGCGGGGGGGTTGGCGACAGCGCGATCGTCTCCGCCCCGCACCCGTCGGATACCGTGTTCAATCACTCTACATTTTGTGAATTATTGCCCAGACTCGCAAAATATTGAGTGTTTGCAATATTATTCACGATATTATAACGTACAAGACAGTACTTGTACTAGTTCCTATTAGTCTATGGTATAATTCATCGATCGAGTCTGCTCCATGTAAACAAAATTCTATTTCGTGATTAACCAAAATGATGTAACGCAATACAAGCGAAATAAGTAGCTTACTTACGTGTAAAACTTTGGTAATGTAGATTTGGGGAATAACACGTCTAAGTTTTCCTATATCTAAATTAAAATCTTATTCATTAAAATTTTCGTGTTCATAAACGTGCAATTAGTGTAGACCGTAGGTATAATTGATTTCTGCTATTATAGATACTTGTTTATTTTTGAAAGGCCCCGACGGAGACTCGCCCCCTGAGTTCTGGGTTGGCTGGTCAAGATTCATCTCAGCCACCACCACCAATTCGTCCACTTAATAGAGTTGATTCTCGTTCAGCCTTCCCACCACAATCTCCGAGACCAGCAGTACCCCCATCACAACCAAGACCACAATTTCAACCTGGAGGACCCGTTACTACACCACCGCAATTTGCGCCACGAGTAGGCACGCCGGTGCCAAGAGGCCCAGCCCCACCCGGACCTCTAGGAGCCCAGCAAGTTCGGCCTGTACCTCCTACTTTACGACCTTTGGGTCCGCAATCTATTGCACCCCAACAAGGACCTAGGCCGGTACAGTCACCAACAGGACAGCCACTACAACGAGCTCCTCCACCGAACAATTTACAGTTCGGTCCGAGGCAGCCTCCAATTGTCAGTGCAACCACACCCGACGGAGGCAGACCACATATTCCTCTGCAACAGCCTAACGGAACAGCTAAAAACGGAGCACCCGTGCCTGGATTCCAGAGACAACCATCGCAAGGCTCTTTGAAGGGTCTCGATCCAACCAATAATTATCAGACGAAACCAGTCAACCTGGATAACCAAAGTATTTCAATTGACAACCAAAATGTCAACAAAACAGAAAACGGTATTGAAGGGCCTACGGCGGCTAAAGGTAGGAGCTACAGTATTGCAGCTGCCCCCGGAGCTCCAAGTCCTTTGAAACCAGAAGATGATCGTCGGAAATCTGTCAGTGCTATAGGAGGCAGGATAGATGAATTTATCAGTCGCAGTCCGGGACTTGAGTTGATACAAGAAGGGAAAATAGAGAGCAAAGAAAATGTACGTGAATCTAAAGAAAGCGTTCGGTCAGAAGCCTCAAACGAAGGAGCGAAAGAAATTCCAGAACGTCCTGAATCTCGCATATCTGGGTCTAAAATGACAGAATCTTTTATTGGGGCATTACCAACACCAGCTCCAAAAAAGAAATCGGACGACGATGATGACGTAATTTTGCAAAATAATTTGACGGCTCCGCGAAAGGTTAATGAAACTGCTAAACCGAAAGAAGAGTTTTCTGATCGCTCTCCATCGTTGACGCGCAGTGATGATTCTCCGGAGCCTAAACAGAAACCAACACTGAGCCCAACTGTACCTAACAAGTCTCAGAGTGTAACCCCAGAACCAGCACGTCCAAAAACACCAAAAGTAGAACCAAAATTTGAATCAACAAGGGGGTTTGATTCTAACAAAGATGTGAAATCTGTACCAACGCCAAATAAGACGCCTTCAAAGTCACCTCTACCGGATGCTAAGCCACCTCTACAAGTCCCGAAAAAACCAAACGATTTAAGCACACCTATTGCTTCTGCAGATTCAAAGAAATCAACACCTCGTAAAACAGCGTCTGCGCCTAAATCTCGACCTAAAGGTAATATTTAGGAAACTCGTATTACAAAGAATATTCGATATAAAATGAGCCAAACGTCTCTGATTTAAATGCATAGATTAATATGGTAATCACAAAACAACAGTGTAACATTACATTAACACTTCCTTTCTTTAGATGGTGACAACGACAGCGGCGTCGATGAATCTACACAAGGAAATGTATGCATCTGTATTTAAATATTTTCTTTATTTTTAAACACAAATCAAGTATACATAACATTCTTATTTCTTTGAAGGATGTCAATGGGTCTCCCGGTTCGCCAAACAAAAAGATTCCGAGTAAGTTACCCATGAAGGAGAAATCAAGTAACAGCCTGAAAACGAGTCTTTCTCGATCATCGAGCAAAAGTGCTACTGCTAAAACACCGGAAAACCCTCTACCAAATGATAAGAAAAGTGAGTATTTTTGTTGAGGTAAAGTTTCTATGCTTTAGTTTTTATTGTGTTAGTATTTTTTTTTGCCCTTAACCTTCACTGTATTGTACTATACAACCCTACCTATTCATTGAAATTATAGCTTCATTGTATTGGTTAATAAAGAATATTAAATGATGACTACTATTTTGAATACACAAAGCTAAGTTAAAACCAAAACAATATGAATACAAATTTGTGTAGTATTAAATTGGAAAGTTTATGAGATTGCTAAAATTATGCAAGATAAAAGGGAACAAAGTGGCATAGAATTGTAAAAATCGCGATATCGACCATTGTGTGTACCTCACAAAGGTAGGCTTCTGTTAAAGGCGTATATTATAAACTTATTGAAAAATTAATTTCAGAAGTGCCAATGAACAAAGTGCAAGTTGGCAATGCTCCGTCTCCCAACATTAAAGCGGTGAAATCAAAAATCGGCTCATTAGATAATGCGACGTACAAGCCTGGTGGTGGAAAAGTTAAGATTGAAAACCGGAAATTAGAATTCGGTAACGTAACGCCTAAAATTGCTGCTAAAAATGATGCTTATACTCCAAGTGGTGGGGTTAAAAAGGTAAACATACTTCGATTTTACAAAACCCAAGCATTGGGTATGCTTTGGGTATCTTTATTAAATTTGTATCGTTGTATTTTTCAGATTGTATCCACGAAATTAGAATGGAACGCTAAATCCAAGGTAGGCTCGCTCCAGAATACTGCGTACAAACCAGGTGGCGGTGACAAGAAGATTGAAACCGTGAAATTGAATTTCAACGAGAAAGCAAAACCAAAAGTTGCTTCGACAGTTAACATCACTCATAAGCCCGGTGGTGGTGCCATTAAGGTAAATTAATGAAATAATAATGATTTAAAAAATATCAATTGCATAGGTCATAGGAATGCGGTTATAGGCGAAATATTAGGTAACAACTTTCAGTGAGTACTTTTTTTGCCTAGTTTGTCAGCACAACTGGTAAAAGTAACATTCGAGTAGAGCTTAAATATTTGGTAAAGCACTTAGACATAAAATATGGCAACACGATCAAGTATCATCATTGAGCAAATGTTAGCGCAGTGTTCACAATTCGTATTATAGACGCACTCAATGTAAAAATAGAACAAGCGAAGCCATTAGGTCTGTATTGTATGTTTAAGTACAATATTGAAAATAATGTTGTTCTTCTTTAGTCTACAGTTGCAAAAGACGGAACGAGAGCAGTGAGTAAAAATCAATATCTAAGTTTGTGTGAACACAGTCACTTTATTGCACAATTTTTATGTAAAACGTGTTTTAGGTTTAAGTTTTACGCGGTGACGTAAATGCACATACGTCTTATACAACCGAAGTATGAAATGCAATGTCTACATACTTAATTATGGGATTGTATCGTTATTATTTTCTAGAATGTTAAATGGGCGTTACCGCGATGGAGGGCATCTCATAAACATTTTGCCTACCACTCTTTATGGAGTAAGGTTGGTTGGGCGGTACATATTTTGTACCATACGTGAGATATTTGACTTGATAGAAACCTGCTAGTGTCTACCTAAGGTATTTCTAGGACGGGCTGTGGCTGTTCTTTTCACGCTAGGTGTTTTGCTTTCGATATAAAATGAAACAACATAAATAAGGTCTTGCCGGATTGAGAAATGCGAATGATAGTAGAATAAGTGTCGTGTCACCTTATGCGTTTTATTTTTACACAGAATGCCAAATTTCTACATAAAATATTAATATGATGATTACATAACGTAGAGAACAAATATACGACTGTTACCTGTACACACGACCTACACGAATATCATCGACAAGCACGCCATGGAAATCAATAACGATTATGCATTGTACTATGAAACAAACACAAATATATGTGTACACGTACAGACACCACATGTTTATGAAATTATTACTTAGCAACCGCACTGATATGACCGTATATATTTATGTATACATGAAGGTTCCGTAGATACAATTGGCAAACACAATTTTCCATGTTTAATTAGCTATGTCTACCTATTTGTCTCAGCAATAATTGGAACAACATTGTAACCCACACCTAAATTACTAAGGGAAAAACCTTTTCTTGAAATAAAGCTAGTTTTAACTAACGGGAAACGCAGAAGATTTCAGTTGAAGACCATTACATTTTACGACTTATGAAATAGTCTCACGTCTGAACCCTGTCTATATAGTTATATATTGATATACATTATCATGTATCTATTTTTGGAGTATTACAATAGCATATTGAATATGATCCACTATGTTATATGCTTTTGTAATCTTACCACAATCTTGATAAATGATAATGACCTTTCGGTTATGTTTATACTATCGGATTAATCATTTTGCTTATTTTGATAAGAATATTCATTCATATCGTAATGATCGAATACATCGTTATAAATATTATGACTGTAGAACCATACCTACATTGATTTGCACACGGCTTGCACTATACCTACTTAAATATAATCATAACAAATCACTATATTCCTCGTACAACTAGATATTATTATAGTATCATGATTTGTCTGATTCGTAGTGGCATTTTCTGGTTACATAATATTATTATCATTTCTTAGATCTACGTGAGTTCTGCAGATACAGCAGGCTTAAATGATCTTCAGCCTGTGAAGTACCTTTAGTAATATTATTTTTCATATTACCTATGGTGGGATATATACATTTGTGAGGTTACAATTTTCTTCTAATTAGAATAGTAAAGTTGTAGTTGTACTTATAAATATGTATAATAGACAATGTTGACTTTACAACGCGTGGCGCCGGTTACTTGGCAATGTTTCACTTTTCACCGTTTCAGTCTTGCGACAATAATAGACTGACGGAGGGTCTGACAGGAATGTATTAATCACATAATCATTTGGAAAATAAACTATTTTCTTTATATATCTACGGATAATATCTACGGAACCTCCATTATTATTATTATATTGTATGTATTTTTATTTTATGTGCACACTCACTTCTTTGAAACAGATCGAAAATCAAAAATTGGAATTCAAAGCACAAAGTAAAGTGGGCTCCATGGATAACGTAAAGCATAAACCCGGAGGTGGTGACATCAAAATATTCGATGACAAAGACTACATCAAGCAGATGACGGGACAGTCCCCGGTGCCCGACAGTCACGGCCATTCCCGACAGGAGGTGAGGCCCTTTTCAGGCGCTTGACGGGCCATTGCATATGTCGTGTTCGCTTTTTAATTTTTGTTTTTTCGGTGAAGGTCATTTAAATCGCAATCACTCATTTTTGTTTCAGCCAGGATATTTGTACACGTTTTATTGAGTAGGTAACTCATTGGGCTGCAGACGCAGTGTGTGGGGTTGGCTTTTGTGGATAACAACTTTTTAACGCGACTGTTTTGTTTGTTTTGTTTTGTTTTTTTCTTAACCATGGTTTGTCTTTTAATTTGCGTGTCTTCTCAATGTTATCAATAGAGTGGTGATTAATGCATTTTCCTTTCATCGTAGAGTCCAGTGCCAGCGACATCGGAACCTCCAAAGTCCGACGAGAATTTGAATCAGCAACAGTGTTAAGAGCTTACACTGAGAAACTTCCACTTCTCAGCGAACCACTCTAATGTTTATAATCAAGAGTCCAAACTTATTGTATAACATTTTTATATTTGTTCATTTTGTTCGATATTGATACCCAGTTTGAGTGACTTTATTAAGGTACGTTTGTTTAGACAAATTGGATTATTAAAATTTGTCATAATCAATGTCAATGATTTATTGCATATCTTTTCGGACAATATGTTGAGTGCGTTATATTATAAGTGTATCAATCATTAAAATTTGAATTGTACCTATTGTTATATGTAATTATAACTTTGAATGTTGTATTTGTAGCGTTATAGTTGATGAATAATTTGACAAGTGAATTCCTTTTTTATATCATCATTATAACCCAAGTGATGTTAGTATCATGAGTGCCAATTCATACTAGTACCGTAGAAGTATCCATTTGTGGTGTATACAGTAACATTGTGGCAAGTAGACTTTACCTTTATCGAAGCTATTGTTTCAGCAAGCATGATTGAGTAGTTTCTACCATTGCTAGTAATAGTGCTTGAAAGGTACCATTTCGTACATTGCACTATTCGACATTATTTTCATTAGCAGCACTAACGTACATTTTCTCATGCGATGTGTTAGTATATTATATTGGTAATCAAGTGATATTCATATATTGTGCAACTATATCTAAATGTGAATATTTATTTATACGACTCCTAGTTATATAGGCTTTGTTATCACTGTGTTTTGTTGTTTCCACTACGTATTCATAGTATTATATTATATGCACTGATTATTGAAATCTTTTATTATTTGGAATGTTAAGATAACAGATAGGAGTTCTTGGCACAGCATTCATCGTGATTTTACGCTACATTGATGTAGAAACTTGTAGCTTTTTCTCACATTCGTGTAATATCGACATGCAAGTTTTCACGATTTTGTCACTAAAAGTTCTATGATAGATAACACAAGACACTGCTGTGGCGAGAACAGGTGCGGGCTCGAGATTGACTGACCAGATTATTATATAAATGTTTTATATGTAACTATGACTATAAGAGATGATTAGGTTTTAGATAGCGTGTATTAATGTTTGAAGCTTGAGTCACAAAACTTTCTTGCATTGTCATTTTTATTATAAGAAAGATGTTTTGCATTTGAGCGGGTCAATTGATTATTTCTGTTATTTAAATTTGGACGCGTTTATCCTACTAAAATTTTATAAAATTATGAAATCGTTAATTTTCACGCAAGCTTTTTATGGTAAAATGTCTAGATACGTTTTAACTAAACTAATAGATACTTACTATACTAGTAGACAGCAAATTAACTCCGAGTTTTGAGACCGATGTTTTAAGAAGAGCAGGACGTATTGTATACCTATTAGGTAATCGTTTAATACAGTTTAACACTATACGAGTTCGTTTTATTTTGTACGCTAGTTCACAGATCACCAGACATTTAGAATCAACTGTTTATGTAGTCAACTATTGCCATTACTTGTCACTTGCACTAAAACTGTCTTTAGATAAGGGCAGATTCATGTATTGGATGATACCTCATACATACTTGGTAAGTTTTCACTTTTTAAACTATCTTCTTTCCTAGTTTTTAGGTAGTACGAGTACCTACTTCAGATGTAGTGATTGTACTGTAAAATAAACATAATTATTAATTAGTTGGAAATCTTACCCTGTAACCATACCAGCGATGTGTGTGTAATTGATTTGATTAAGTAATTGTTGACGTCATGAAAAGAATAATGAGGTTTGTTCCATTTTCAAAACTTTCCGGTTACGTGGGATTTCTTTCATTTTTGTTGGGTTATACAAGAAAACCTGAAAAATAAACCCAAAACATCTGTTTTAAATTTTTTCCTTGTACATTAGTATGCAAGTATTTTTGTCAAACAAACCCAATTATTTTTTGGAAATGGTATTAGACAGGTACCTACTGCCCGAAAAAACCAGACTACCTACTAGCCAAAAAGATTAGTGATCGCAAAGGCACTAGATTGCAGTGGCGAAGCTACCACGATATCTCTCTATCTTCAGTATTGAATTCCGGCGGGAAATCAATTTAGGATGGGAGGCCCATTTTTCAATAGTTAGATAACTTTAATCTGAAGAATAGATATAGCGGTTTGACAGCATTGGTATAGAAAATATGTCAAACTGTCATGTTTATTCTACAGATATAAATTATCTGACTATTGAAAAATCAGCCCTAAGAGAAAGTTCGGTAAACAAACTTCTCTTCTTTTAAAGAAGTCTCTGTCTAACCAGTCTAACCAACACCATCAGATATATGCAGAGTCAATTTTGGCGCGATTTTATATTATTTTTTGGGAGAGGTCTAAGGCCTCTTTGCCTTTAGCTTTATTAAGCAGGACTTCTTTGTAAACGTAAGCTACAAAGAAGGAACGTTCATGATGGTTTAATGATATTAAAATTCCCTATTTACGCAGGATCAATATTACAATATGTCCGTCCACGAGTGGACCGAGGAGGTCCGTCCGAAGTCCCGGTGCCTGTCAGCTCGGGCTCCGCGCACGCCCCGCACCCCGCGAACCCCGCGGGCGCTATCACCCCGCCGCAGGGTCCCGACCATGGATGAAGAGGACCTGGTCATGCGCAACAATGAGAGGAACCGACGGACTTCGGTAGTCAGACCCCTAAGTGCTCGCGAGGTGCCTCGCTCCACATTATCCAGACGAACCTCGCTCACACAACGTCCAGCTTTCTCCATATATTGATGTAGAAACGGTTGAAAAAAAAAAAAAAAGAGTTTATTAAAAGGGCCTTAGGCTTTCAGTGTTGTCTAAATGTTGTAGGAAGTCAGACATGTAATTTGAGTTCTAAATGTTAGACTTTGTAGTGGTAGGTCTACAATACGCACAAAAAATATTCTTACTGCACAAGCGTGCACAAAAATAAATGTCAAAGATGATTTAAAAAAAAAAAATTCTTTACGACTTTAGTAGTTTCGATTTTCGCATTGTGTAACTATGATTTGCTTAGCAAATTCTTTATGTATATTCAATATTGATGGATTTAGTCATATAATTCATATTACTTAGTACTCGTATCATTAGGTATGATTTACTTAGCAAATTCTTTATATATATTCAATATTGATGAATTTAGTCATATAATTCATATTACTTAGTATCATTAGATAAGTTCCTATGTATGTAGCTTCACAATAACACAAGAGTAGGATACTCGACACAGTCATTCTTTAATACAGGTAGAAAGCAGCTTTAGTTGTTAATTGAATGTTCGAGTTTATTTATGTTGATTAAACTATACACCCTTATTTTGACTTTTATTTTGATAGATTTTATATCCCAAGTCCACCCATAGCAGCTAGTGTTATATCTACACGATGCAAGTTTCATGCCTGTGGCGTATAATAAAATTGAAGCAACAAATACACAATGCTTCTCCTAAACACTGATTAGACAGTGCGACTTTTATTGTTGCTTTAACCCAGCCGTTTTTCATAATTTCTTCTCAGTCACGAGATAATATGTTTTAAAAGGAGTGGCGCTAGTGGACCGGTGACAATCCTCTTAAATTCTCACAAAGATACCTTAATACTTACACATAAACACGCACCAACTCGTAGTAGAAGTAATAAGGCCCGATGTGGCAAGGATATAGGAGCTGCAGCTGAGCATACCCACTGTTTCATCGGATAGCCGTAACCGACGCTTTAACACTGATAGAATTAGTGATGTGCCTAAAACTGCTTCGTGTCCTTCTCAGGCACGAGATAATGTTTTTAAAGGAGTGGCGCTAGTGGACCGGTGACAGCGCTCTTAACCTATGGTATGCCACAGGCAATTAAAACGCAACGTGTAAATGAGACTTTGGCCTTGTAAAACAAAAGAAGAATAATATAATTTTAATGTCACTGACTGGCATCGTTGTTCAAACGATCCTAGGTACACCCAGAATTACTACCAACGTCCTGCAAGATGTAACTGCTAGTGTCTACTGATCTACTCCTAGATTGTAGAATAAACTTCGTAGAGACCGACTTGGTGCATAGCAGAGAATGTAGTAGGTTTGCACTAATGTGCTAAATCAGTGTTTTTCAACCTTTTTCATGGTGTGGCAGTGGCCCCCTTAGTATGGAAAAATATTTCGCGACTTCCTACCCTCCGCGGTTTCTAACTTGGAATTCAAGTCTGTCACTTTGGTTACTTTTTGGTTAAGCAGAAAAACAGAATACCCACATTTAACCACAGAAGCTTCGAAGTGTTTGATTCCATTTGGAACCTCCTACTTGCGCGAGATAACGTTTTCATCGATGGTTCAATTAAAAGGCAAATAAAGAAAATTAGAGAACGAGTTAATAGAATGTATAAAAAAAATTGGTTAGCGAGAACAGGCGCACCCATCACAATAATGTGGATGGGAGCGTATGTTCAACTTCACATTAATAATTCATGTGACTACTAGGTATTTGTTGATTTGTGTTAACCTAAGCCTTTAATAAAAAAAATTGTTAACAAATATAACATTTTTAACTAATATGATTTTATATTTATTAGCTTTAAATTTTAAAGTAATCGCGACCCTCTTAAAGAGGCTTGGCGATCCCCTAGGGGGTCGCGACACGTTGAAAAACACTGTGCTAGATATTCCGTTTGGTTTCAATGAGAGGTTGCTGCAATAATGGTGCCTTTTGGATTCATATCAAATTCATCAGAAATTTTGCCCAAACAGACACATTTAAATCTTAAAAGAATAAAGGTCGTAGAGTCGTTGTTGTTGGTAATTAAGTTGTAATAAAACAATAATATCTTTTATATATTGTTTAATTGGTGTACATGGTTATGCATTATAATAATATTTATCAATTGTTAATTCATTAAATTATGGCACTTAACGCAAATAAAAATAAAAATATTTTTAAACAAATAGATACATACATTGAATGAGATAATGTCACGCCGGAAAACAATTGATAATACATACATAATTTAATTAGTATAAATTTTTCGAAATAAACTTAATTATAATATTCGGAATAATTTCTCAGTCGTTCGTTGACGTTTCGTATTGTAACGAAAGCCTTTTTGTTTTTACTTTTTTTTTTATAAGAAAATAAAGTTTTCAACACAAAATTCAACTTATTGATCCCAATCGTAAAAATTATAAATAAAAATCTTACTCACAAAATAGTACATAACTTAACCTTTTGTACCCATAAGGACAACTGACTCACCACATGTATTCAACAATACCTTAAAACGAACGCGCAGGATGTCATTTTATAAAAAACCAGTTCAACATCATTCAATAATACAAACTGTTGATAAAAACTTACGACTAACAAACTCCTCTATGTACTGCGAACAGAGACTAACTGCAAAGCGATTACTTGTTGAAGCTGTCGCGAAGCGAACAACACTACTGTCTGATCTGCTCCATCAGTAGATATTACTTTAAGGCATGTTTGTTCGACTAATACTTTAACGGCTAGTTAGGAGTTTTGATTACTATAATAAATAATTTGTGGAAGCATTCCCCATGCTATTTAATGTTAAGTAGACGATACAATGGATACTTCGACTGATGCAACAAGCGCACACACACGACACAGTAACACTATATAACTTTAATACATACAAAGGCCACAACACATCATTCAGTCACAAAGCGCGATTTAACCTAACACTGTAATGAAATGTGTATTTTACAAACGCTCGCCGTTCTCACAGCATGGAGATTACGATCATCTAAGTAATTCAACTATAATTTAGATAACATTATTAACCTAATTATTGTATAGATTATTTCTATTGTACAGTACTAATTTGTGTCAACTTACGTCCACTCTAGTTAATGAGATTATCGTGTCGACGAGCCTCTTCATCTTGCTCACTGAACGTAGCTGGCAAGAGTAGATACCTCACGACTGCCTCGAGAAACACACCTCGGTCATACGCAAAGTTATCATAATTTAGCTCACTACGAGTATATCAACTACATTTCACCAATGTTGTGACTCGATAGCACGACGGACTACGAGAGGAACTGTATCGTGCATTCAAAAGTTTTGTTACAAATTTTGACCTCTAAAATCACTACTAAGAATAACTCCATAATATTATGTACAATCACTTTACACCAATTAACGAATACTGAAATTTATAATAGGTATATCATATAAGAAGTATTACGTCTCGAATATTAATATCAATCATATCATCCGATAATGTTGCGCTTCCAACTTGAGCAATAAAATACATTACATACCAAAAATATCGTTTCTTTCCGCATCTTATTAGCAGTGATATGACCATTATATCACAATAATATTCGTGACTGTCAATCAGACATTTTGTTTTAGATGACGAGTCCATCTTTAATACCAATATCGATATCATAATTGATTTAATACCGCTAATAATGTACATAGAGTCAGGTACGGTTGTTAAATAGTATTTCATGAGATGAGAGTGCTGGTTCTGGGATGTGAGACGTCAGGAGAGGCGCATGCAGTTAGTTATACCTGGTAGTTACGCACCAACACCGTATTATAAACTGTCTAATGGAAATTTTAAAGTGTAGGTCAGTATAGGGAAGGGTAGTGTCGGTAAAGGCCATGCAGTTAGTCATGTACACCAGTTAGTTCACCTACACCGCTGTAATTAATGAAACCTTTACCACAGACCGCCAAGGAAGGTGCTTAGGAAAGGCCGCGTGCAGTTAGTGTAGCCAGAAGTTAACACAATCTGTGGATAGCTTTTCTGTCAAAGATTTGTCAATAGTATTCAGGTTCACCGTACCCGATGTTTAAAACTTCAAATTCACAAGTAATACTTAGTCCTCGAAGTACTATAAAATTTTGTTTTTTTTTTTATACCTACATGTTACACCACTAATACCAATAGGTCGTAATTAGTATATTATGTATATACACATATCGTTAATATCGAGGGTAATTTTAGACACCAAATTCACATTTACGTAATTTATCTAAACACCGAAGTACATCGGGGCGTGTTTCTCTCGGCAGTCATGGATTTCCATGATTTTAGGATACGATGGAGTTTGCCCTTAAGGTATGAGATTTTGTTCCTACCATAAAAGTAAATAGTATTCTATATATCACATATTATTGAGATAAATATTTACTGATAATGCGTCATCAAAGGTTTTTCATTACGCGCTGTCATTCTCAGTAAATATTCCCACAATTTGTGTTACTTAAAATAGATTTATATACAGTCCAAGACCTTGTCGTGCCTTATAACGTAAGACTAGATTTTACTACAATAATTAGAAATGTGAGAGATATTTAATGATGTTAAGATTCTGCGAAGAAGTAATGAATATTGCTGAGTAAGGCAACATCAAAAATTAAATAATTTTAAATAATGATTAAGACATACAAATAGCGCTCCAAACGAGTGGAGTAGAGTATGAAACATAGAATTACATTACAAGTTATATTCACATAGTCTTTGAACAGCATAGTTCACGATCACATTCATTTTCACATACCGAATCGAACTAGACAACACTCAAGATCATCCCAGACGAAACGAAGTATAGTTCCACAAGTTCTATATAGTTTGCTCACTCCGAAACCTATTGCACATTTTCTCGAACAGTTCATGTTTATATTTTCCAAAGTCTGGAAATGTGATATGACGAATCTAAGCCCGATGCGTAGATTCAGCATAAAAATCTCAAACCATTGGAAAGTATAGACTAAAAAGCGATGTTTCTCTGAACGATTCCTTCAACGTTTGCCATTCAAGCGTAACGGGCGCCAGGCTGGCTGCCAGTCGTGCTAGGGCTGCCAATATCAGAAGTCCTCAAGCAGCACAGCATCGCGTGGGACTAGCCCCTTATGTTCACCGCGACAACACAGCAAGTACTGGTCGTCTACCTCCAGTATAAGTCGGAGACGCTCACCTTCGTTGAACGCGAGGTGACCCGAGTCTGAAGGCAGCCGGTGCCACAACGTCCTCACGTACCTGGAATTACATAGCACACAATTAATTAAACGCTGGAAATAAATTGACGTATCCGTAATTTTGGTGGTTTGGGTCAATTAGGATATGACCTGAATTTAGGGACAAAGCTTAAGCCATCTTATTGTTCCCTATCTACAACAAAATGTGTGGTTGCTTAGTTTAGACTTCCTTATTGACTTGAAATGTTATGAGGACGAAAGCAGATTAAGTTAGTTGTAGAACTGACCTAAATAAACATAATTATATGGTTTGATTTGTATGCAGTAACCGATTTTTTTCGTGGTATGGACATATCGCACCTTTATTTCGAAACCGTTACTAAACGAAATTTTCACGAAATTTAGTTAATAACATCATCTTATTAAAAAAAAAATACAATAATATCTTTATCTACGCCCATGCTATAAATCCTCTATAAAAATTTCTAAAACAGTTGGCTTATTGCCAACATTAAAACACCCAGTGTCTTAGTAACCATAATAGCATCCAAACGGGAGTTATAATGTTTTACTGAATTTCATTATGCAACTCCTTTGCTTTTACGAGGATGATGATCCCTTCCTCACTCATCTGTTTGATGAGTAAGGAAGGGATCATCATCCTCCCTTCCATTCTCACTACTCAATTCGTGGTATCTTTATGAATTTCAAAAAAAGAACATTGTCACGCACGCGCGTTTTACTATACTATACCATAGCGTCGTATCCCGCCATTTTTGTTCGATATTAGTATTGCAAAAACTGTTTCAGAACCTTTTATAGAGGATTCATGGCATGGGTGTAGATAAAGTCTTGTATGCAACTGTAATAATTAGGAATTAAAACACTCATGTGATACTATGATAAACCCACATTCGTGTTTTAATACCCCTTATTATACAACAGTTGCATAAATAACTATTAAAATTTAGTTTTTTTTTGTTTAATAACGGTTTCGAAATGAAGGTGCGATATGTATGATACGGGGAAATTAGAAGTTTGTGACAAGATAATTTATAAGTATGAACGTTTTCAACTATTATAGGCAGACCAAAAAAATGGGTGGATTTATTAAAGCTTAAAAGGAAGTGAATTCTGTGATTACGGCTAATAATAAGAACAAAACGTGCTGTACTGATCCCAAACAAATTGGGATAGGTGGAGATGATGAAGATGCGGATGTTGATGAAGATGAGTACCTACTTAGAACGATGATGTATTTATTTATTTAATTAAATGCCATAAAACTATCATTACAGGTTTTAACCTAATGCACACACAAAATTAAAATTAAAGCACAAAGTACATCTGAAGATCATGTTCATATAGTTGATAAATCTGCTTGCAAAAGGGCATCCCGAAAGTCTGACAAATCAGTCTTACCAAGGGGTATCGTATTGCCCAATAACTGGGTTGTGGAGGTCAGATACGCAGTCGTTCCGTGTAAGGTACTGGTATTCAGCTGCACCCGGTTAGACTGAAAGCCGACCCTAACATAGATGGGAAAATTCTAGGGAGATGATGATAAAAGGGCAATTTAAATGACGAAGGTTGAGTACGTAGAATAGAATAGAATAAGTACTCTTTTCTTAAACATGCATGGAAATGTCATTATTTTCGAAAAAAGAACACGTGAACGAAGTATCAAATTTACGGACAAAGAAAATCAAATCAATTGTAGGAGCGATTTTTGAATTTGGAACATTACAACGCTCCAGCAATGTGTATGAAATGGCTTGCTGCTTTGATTGGATCTCTTTTATCATTCTTGGCATACCAAAGTAAGTCTTTTTGCTTAGCACAAATTGCATTCACGTGGCTGTATAGCCATAAATGCGTTTGCCTTTTGGCACAGATGATATTATATAAAAAATTGGCGTCAAAGCTAATTCATTCGTCTTGATTTGTTATTTACATACTTCAGCCATCTACCGCTACATCCAATGCCTACCTGCAAACCTCTTCAGAAGTTCAACAAACAAACATAAATGTACCGGGGAAATCAATAACATTTTCTTTTAGTAATTGCCTCAATATGACTAATGTAACTTTTAATATTAATTAAATTAAATGTATAATATAAAAAGTATGTTTTATTACCCTGAATTCTTTTGAGAAAAGCACTATTATATGCCTCGGCGGAAATGCCAATTGCCTGTCACGTATTAGTGAAGTCCTCGCCTACGGCTAAGCCTTCATACTAATATTCGACCTGCAATTGCCATTTCCCGGCCTTTGCAAGAATGTACTATTATTGCACAACATAAAAATATACGGTACGGTTTGGCCATAAAGGTATACGTACTTGTGTTGTTTCTGCTGGTTGGTAGTGTGATGCGCGCGCGCGGCAGAGGAGGAGGCGGCTCGGCGCGGGGCGGCGGGCGGCGCCGTGCGGCCGTACGGCAGCGACGACGGCCGCGGGGCCGCGCCGCCGTGCGCTGCGCCGTCCACGCGGGACGTCCTGTGCATACACACGTTGGAGACGGGGCCAGGGTTGGCGCAATACAACACATGCTCTGCGTAAAGGCTCCTACAAACAGCCGCGACACATGACGCGACACAAGGCACCGCGTGTCGCGCGATAAGCGGTGCCTTTGTGTCGCGCGTGATTATATCTCGTGTCGCGCTTGTTTGTGGGACCCTTAAGTGTGCTTTATGTAGAACTTTAAATAGTTCCTATTGTTGGTGTTTGGCGCAATGTTTGCCACATTGTGGCGCTATTAGGTTTGGTGGTATGGTGTTGATTTCGTTTCTATAAATCATTTAACGTAGTAAGTAAGACTCTCTGGGTATGCAAATGTCCAAAAGCAAGTACATATTTGAGAAAGCTGGACTGAGCGGAAAGTAGTTAAGAATTGGTACAGTCAGCGTCACGATGTGGGTGGCCCTTGAAAGCAAATTTTAATACAAATAGGGTACCCAATTGATGCAGCACACCGTACCTAGCCTACCATTTAAAAATAAATTGTAACTGTCAGGAATGACGAGAAATCAGAAAGCGTCAACGTCAATATTTGTTGACATATTTTAAATTAATCTGACTCTTGAACTAACTTTTCACTTCAATTTTAATTAGGCTTTTGAATGTTTTGTCTCTGCATGTGATAATTTTATTTAATATGTAATGTTCAACACAATGTTAATTGTTAATGAATCAATAAATGAAATGAAATGAAATGAATCAGTTTCCCGTTTAGGTATACCTAACATTCAATTAAAAATATTACATTTCGTTCGTTAAAAAACCAATGCATTAATAAAACGCTTGTTATTAGATAATTTGCGTTTTATTATGGCTTGTTATTACTTAATTAGTGAATCGTTAGTAAAACCATGTCACGGTTCTTCATTGGCATTTTCACTCAGGTATATAATTTGCGGTTATGATGTTATTTTCCTTAAGCCTACATGCACAACATGCTGTTAGCATCAAACTGTCGTCACAACGATGTTAGTCATAAGTTATTCCCATCTATAGTACATACGTTATTTTCTTAACAATTGTAGTATTAACAACAGCTACATTTTGCACTCGCAGCTTCACATCAGGCCTCTTCGTTGTCATCTCGGGTAAAGTTCTGAAGATATGTGCAGTATAAGCATAATATATATTGCGGTGCTGAACTATAATTTATATAAAAGCATAATATTAAAAAATAAATGCTTTTCAGTGTTTCAGCAGGAAAGCATATATCAATGCCGCCACCTGTGATATCCCATTTAACCTTGAAAGTAAGTGTAGCATAAATATAATTTTGTGCTCAATAAAAATAAAATACAGCAGCGATTTATACAATAACATTTTGAATGTGGGCGACTTTTTTTTGTTATTTTGTCTTATTTTTTGCGACGAAGTGACAATTTCTGTTGCGACGGATGGTTTAATTAGAGTTCCATTTACAGCACTGGACATTTATGTCATGTTCTGCAAAATAACTTCTTTCTTACCTGTTAGCAGCCTGAGGTGGTTTCTTGTTTGCAGTGCCGGCTCTCGCCGTAGCCGGTCTACTGGGTGTCGAAGTGGTAGGAGAAGTTCCCTTGCGTACAGGCACCGGGATACCCCTGATCATAAGAAAAACACTGATATTATACTAGTCTTCAAGCAGCTAGTTTTCTTGACTTATGGCAAAATTTATGGACTCGGCCGACATTTTTTTTTCGCCATGGCTCGCTTGAGTCTTCGGAATAGTTTCTTTCATATAAAGTTCAAGACAAGATTTAGGGAGCCATTGTAGTGCCTATTACAGTAGAGATAGTTTTGTGCTTTGACTGGGTTTGGTAAAAATCTACATGGTGAAGTAAACTAAAGTCAAGAAAACAAGGCATATACCTACATAATTCTGTCCAAGAAAAATCAAAACACCAACTATTATAGCTCCAATCATAAATTATTTAGTGTGCGCTGACAGTGTTTATC
This sequence comes from Dryobota labecula, assembly GCA_947523025.1. NCBI lineage: Eukaryota > Metazoa > Arthropoda > Insecta > Lepidoptera > Noctuidae > Dryobota > Dryobota labecula. The sequence goes on along the minus strand of OX383293.1, from coordinate 14,214,449 downwards.
GCCACCGTTTGACTATATTTGGCACAAAGTAATAATGCATCCTGGGGGAATTGGCACAACGACCACAATGACCACAACCTACTCAATTGGTTCGTCATTGTGAATGAGACTGACAAATTATGACTATATTTTTGCGTTAACGGATGATTACGCGAATTGTAGCGTCAAGGTCGATCTAAATAATCTAGAACTGAAGTCATCTCTAAGTATGCCCAAAGATATGCCAAAAGATTTTTTAAATGAAAAAAATGAAATTTTATTCTAAAGTTGATTGCTTTTACTTGCAATGCTTAGATACGAATTTGTCCATAAGTGTCCACTGAAAAGATAATCCTAAAATTTTTCCTGTAAGCTGTTCTGTCAACACTTCCATAGGATAAATGGGTTTCCTTTGTAATGGTTACAACCACATTTCCACTATAGACTACATTTCCATGTTGCCAAGATACAAAATTACAATTAAACTATAGGTCGGTAAGTAATAGGAATCCAAAACCCAAATTGGAACAACCAGTCGGGACGGTAAATACTTAATCGAAATTCAAAAACAAAATTTGATATGTATCAAAAGTACATTCTTGTGTCATTACCGATGGGCCGTATTCTTGGCTGGAGACTGCAGTGCAGGTGCCACTGGGCGCACGGGCGATGACACCGGCCGGGGGATCTTCGAGCCACGCGCCGCCGCCGGGGACGTCTCTCCTGAATACATAAATATACAACTCATAAATATATAACCCTATAGCCGGTTACTGCTCCCTAAGATACAGGCCTAGACTAGTTTAGGGGATGGGGTTGAATCTATTGTAATTATCTACCTAATGCTAAAGTAAGATCTTTAATCTGTATACAGTGCAATGTACTTGAACTTTGTGTAATAAACAATTTATTATTATTATTATACAGGATAAGTTTTTAACCAGTGCGCAAATAAATTTGGTGGTTTAGTATCAGTAATAGAACACATTTCCAAATCTATTCGTCATAATATCAATGGGCGAGCGCACAGCTGATAGGTACCTACTACTGCGTTCCGCTTCACTGACCGCGCCGCTGAACCGCGCCGGTGCGTTACACGACGAGTATCCATTATACCAGTTTCAAAATAAATATCTTTCGTTAACGATAACTTCTTTTTTTTGTACTAAGACATATCAAAATAAGAAATAGGTGTATAATAAAACATGTTTAAGTTTAATTTGTCAAAATTTGCGCTCTGATTAAAAACGTCCACGTTAAAAACATCCGTTGATGGGTGGCCATCTTTACATACCAAGACCCCTCCGTGCCTCGGAAAGCACGTTAAGCCGTTCCGACTGTCATTTATAGATCTTTGGCAGTTCTTACGGGTCGTTAGAAGCCCGAAAGTCTGACAACCAGTCTTAACAATGCCTGTGTTGTCTTGAGTATTACCCAGTAACTGGGTTGTGTAGGTCAGATAGGTAGTCACTCCATGTAAAATACTAGTATTCAACTGCATCTGGTTAGCAGATGAAGATGAGGTCGGTTTCAGTTTAAGAAAATTGTCGCAAAATTAATGTGACAAAATGTCTAGGGCGCATAAACTGTTACGTTTGGTTTAATTATGTCATTCATTCATTCGTTTCAGCCGAAAGACGTCCACTGCTGGACATAGGCCTCCCCCGAAGGGGGTGGAGTTGCCAAAATCGCCACGCTTGGCAGGCGGATTGGCGATTGCAGTATAGTGTTAAAAATGTATAGAAAACGCTGCTGCCTATTTTCCAGTAAATCCCTTAGTCGCCTTTTACGACACCCACGGGAAGAAATAGGGTGGTGCTTAATTATGTATCAACTGCCAATCGCGGCAGTTTACGCGCGCTGTAAACTAGCCGTAAGACACATATTATATTTTGTAAAGGTGACCTCATCCATCCAATGCACGATTTACACAGCTGTTCCTCGTTCTCACGAAAATATAATGTAAACTTGTTTTGCATTGCGGTTTTGCCAATTTATTTCAAGTTTTATCTTCGAATGCATACGTTACTACAATTATCTACATTTACAAGTACTTAGTTGAATTTTTTAAAGGTAGCTAGAACATAAACGCTTTTTATCTACTAGTGTCCTTCAAATTTACCAGTTCCTTCCGTGGTTTCATCACCTTTTTTCTTTTTTTTAACTTTGCCCCTCACTAGGAATTTCTCCTGTATTGTGGGTGCGTTTAAAACATGTAAACTCACATACACTAACAGCCAGACCCGGAACAACTACTTGTAGGTCATACAAATATTTGTTCCGTGCAGGAATCGAACTTGCGACATGCAGGGCAACAGTCAATCGCTTAACCACTGCATCAACCGTGCCGTCAAATCATTACTCACGACGTCAATTAACTTTTGTTATCTACGAATTGACTTGAGTCATTGATGAATAGACAGAAAATTCTTGGAGGTTTAACTGGGGTTTTCGAAGTATAAGCAAGAGTATTATAAACCGTTGGACAAACCTGAAGGCGTCACGGGACTTTCAGCATTGCTGAGCATTTCCCACTTGAGTTGCAGACGTCGGAACTTGCCGCCACCCGAGTTGCCACTGCCATTGCCTGTGTTGCCACTGGCTCCACTGCTGGCAGACCCTGGCCGCCAATTTTCCTCACCGCTGCACTCCAGCTAAACAAAACGTGGTTATATATTTGCAACTTGTAATTTTCTACTGGATTCCAGAGATTGAAAAATTGGATAAAAAGTAAAAAACATAAAAACAGACAATTAAATCAACAACTTTTAAGACAGTAAAATCTACAACTTTTAAGACAGTAAAATATATAATTTAAGTTTAAATATTCAACATTTAAAAATACCAAATTAAGGGACAACAAGTAATAACATAAAAAGTGGACACAAACATATTGCAAACGATTCTAAACGATGACGTGAAAAACAAAGAAAAAAAGCACGCAAAATAAATATTAGAAGCAGCAAGCAAGGTACTAAGAACAACCTGTAAATTAATAACAACGTAGACCGCAACAAAATATTGTCAAAGCACATAACATTCATGTAATGTCCACACAAAGCACCGCCGAGTTACCTTCACTTCATTGCTGGAGGGCTTAGCGGAGGGAGGCTTATTGTTCTCTAGACTATCTGTGTAATCGTCGCTGTCGTCGAACACGAGCCTATCAAACGCCTGCATTAACTTGGAGCCCAAGTGCACCCCGGACCATCTGCGGTTGTTTTCTATCTCTATCCTGCTGTTATTCGGACAAATATCATAACCAATAGTCGTCGGATTAACGCATGAGCGTGGTCTATTCTTTTCAACTGTAGTCTTTACATTTGCCGAATCATTCAGCAGGTCGGGTGTGGAAGGCTCTTTGTGTTTGGGCTCTTTGTGTCTCATTATGACACTGGTCTGACAGTCGTCGCTGGAGAGACCGCTCGACTGCATCGAACGCACCAGCTTCAGCAAATTCCGCTGGTTCAGGGTTAGTGGTGGAGTGTTAATCGAAGTGGGCTGTTAAATACACCAAATGTTTTTAGCATCATGCATCATGCCATCCAAAGTTAGTTTAGTACAAGTTAGAGTCCTCGACAAGGTCATCGATCGAGTTCGATCGCTCGGCAATACCTTTATTTGCATTTTATGTAAGCTGTGCACGACAGTACCTAAATGCTAAAACATCGCGTTCGTACGCCGTGAACTGTGATTTAAGCACATGCAGTAAACAATAAAATGCAAATAAAGCGATGTTGCTCCGGCAGGCGGCTGTTTGATAGAATGCGATAGTGGGCTCGGAACACGAAAGACACGGAATATTGATTACGTATATTTCATGGGAAAGTAGCGTTCAGTGTCGGCTCTTAGTTATTAGATGTTATTTTGTGAATGTTATCTAAACTTACCCGACTAGCAGCACGCATGTCGCTTTCAATCTTCTTGAAACTTCTGTGCAGTTCTCGCATTTCGAACATGAGGTCCAGGGAGAAGGGTAGAAGTTTAAGTGGTTCCAGACTGGCGAGTAACGTGTCCAGAAGAGCTCGGCATCGCGGTTCACCCACACAGCCGGCGAGGATCAAAGAATCAGGACTGTAGTGTTTCGCTAATATAGATTCCCGTGTACGTATGTATGATACCCATGCATCTACGGACTGTGCACTGTAAGGAAACACGAGATTTTAATAAATGCATCTTCAATTCGTACGATTAATGAATTCTTTTTTTTTTTGTTAATGCATTACTTACTTGAGCAAACCAAGGATGAATGCATTGAATTTGACCAATCCCTCCGTGACGGCATCTTCGCTGTTAATTCTCAGCACCAACTCATTGAGAGATTTTGTAATCGGTCCTAAAATAAGTAGGGTAAATAAATATCTATACAATTGCTAAAAATCAATTGTCTGTTTGTAATGTCAAAATAACAGCTTTTACTAAATGCATATGAAAGTAAATGCGGTTTTTATGACAAAAACTTTTTTTTTTGTCTGTCTATTTGTTCCTTCCGGCTACTCTCCAAAACGGCTGGACCGATTTTGACGGGACTTTAACTAGCAGATAGCTGATATTATAAGGAGCCACTTAGGCTACTTTAATTATATCTAATAAAAATACATATACCTACCATAAACGTGTACACTGTTAAACCAGCATAAAGTTACGCCATTTTCTTACCAAATCATAAAAAAATATTTTAGATAAAACCACGTGGGAGAAGCCGCAGGCAGTAGCTAGTCATCAATATGATCAAATCACAATAATAAACTATGATATTCAGGTTTTGCACTGGCTGCTTTTTTCTTACCTTGTCTTGCAGTAGCTTCAACCATTTGCCAAACTGAATTATTTACTGCTCCGAAAGAAGTTTCAATATTCTCTTTAAGGCCATCCCTGAAGATTGCATACAAAGCTGGACACAATGCATTTAGTGCTATTTTGGCGCAGGCCGGGGATTCTTTGGAGTCTCCTAAGAAGGCTAACTCAGCTTGGTCCGTAGCAGGCGAGAAATGTTGAATCAACATTTCAACCGCATCGGTCACGTTTGACACTAAGGCTGCAAAAATAGAAGAATAATTTTTACGTTAGCCAGAGTACAAAATTACTATTGAATATGTTTTCTGCAATATTTATAGTAAGTATACCTCTCTTTTGCGAAACATCAATAACATCATATTTCCCTCTTGCATCGTGGTGGATGGGACTTCCAAATTCATCAGGGCTCACTTCAGCTTCTTCACAAATCGGTATTTCTGCTAAATTCTTGCCCTAGAATCATATAACTTTATCTAACATTGGGCATGCAAGAAAAAAATATCACACATTTCATAATGTGTCTCATTGTGGTTAATGAGTGACAAGCGCAGGTAACGTGTTCAACTTGCTAATAAAAATATGAGTGCAAAGTAAAAATGCTACAGCGTAAAATAATAGCACATTCATCCAAGCAGATAATTCTTAAAATAATCCAAATAACATCGACAACATAACATAAAAAGAAAACATAAGAGCAAATAAAGAACCGAAGGTACTCACAGAAAATAACGGGCAATGATGTATGTGAGCATAAGTAGCATTAGCAAATGAAACGTTACCTGATAAAGCCTCTGCGCTATCACAGCGGAAATATTTGGTGAGTTAGGCGGCGTTGTTAGACTGACACCCTTTATGTCCTCCATAGGTTTTAATTGGGACTGTTGGCTATCGGCCTTTGTTACCTCAGACTTCTGCGCAAAACTCACTGACTTCTTACTATTACAACTACTGCCACTTGATTCTGTGGACCTTTGGTTTTCTTCCTGAGATCGCTTCATCTGTAGGAATTTGGACACCTGGTTCCTTACCTTTTGAACTTGATTTTGGTCCCACTCATCCATGTTTAGACAGTTGAATCCACTGTGTTTCAGAAACTCTTCAAGTTGTTGTAAATCGGCACTGCTGATGAGTGCACCAGGAGGAGGGAATTCGGTATATTCCATTTTCTTTGTTCTTGGTTTAGGTAACGGTGGAGTGTGCGGCCTATGGAACTTTAATTCGTTCGATTTTCCTGATTCTAGACTACTCTCCGTTCCAACTCCTTCATCTGGATAATACTCATTATAATCGGCGTCTTTCTCGGCTGCGTCGAGGAATTGTTGTGACAATCTTTTTGCAGCTATATCGTTATTCTTTCTATAATCGACAGTTTGATTCTGAAGATAATATGGTTCTTGTAACGATCTCCTCTTAGTTTTATGTTCCGTCGCTGCTGTCATGCAAACAACCGGATCTTGTAAAAGATCATCCATTTCGAACATACTGTATCGTTTAGTATGCGTGCTAGATTTGCGTGTCTTATCCATTGACTTACGCAATATGCTCTTTGGTAATGGTGGCCTTGGAGGCGCTAATTCACCTTGTTTGGGAATGCGATTTTGATCTGCTAATGAGAGTGATCGTTTCGGAATACTGGGATTTATTCTGTGACCATCATTATTGACACCACTCGCCTCTGAGCTTGTGGCGCTATCGTAACGATACACAAACAAAGGATTGAAATTTCCAGCTGGCGCAGGGCTATTTTGTGCTGAAGAATCAGTTAGCATTGTGGAAGAACCACGGTATCCTGAAGAAGGCTGAGTAGCTGTGCTTGAGCTAGAAGATACTGCGGTAGTATTGCCAGCTAAATTATTACAATCGCAACTCATCGGTCGGTTTTTAGATCTTGAGGCAGGTGAAGCATTACAGTACTTATCCCCACATTTTTGCACCGCACCTTCTTTTTCTTTCATATGTTGCATAAGTTCCGGTACTTCAGATAGTAATTGTCTACATTCCATTGGTAGCAAAAAGTTAAGGGAATCCCAGTCTTTTATATGACCGACTCCTTTTTTCTTTAGCATTTCAAGATCATTGCATGAAAACGGTCGTTTACCTTTAGCTTGCATTCTGTTTCTCTTGCTTTCACTCGATCTGGGCGATACATTTATTTTTAACGGATTTAAATAAATATTTGGCCTCCCATTCAGGAAACTAATATCAGGCAGAGTATAGCTAGGATATAAGACAAAAACAGGTTTTTCGCAATCTCCTTCTTTTAGCTTTTGTAAGAATGAAGGCTCGACGACCTTAAATAGTTCTCGTTGAGACATGGTTGACAGATTCATGCTAGATGTTTGTATACTCTTATCTATCGTATCTGTATCAAGGTGAGTTGACGTTGATTTGTGGTCACAATGCTCACGCTGTAGGAGTCTATTCATTCTGGTTATCTGAGTTCCATCGGATTCAGAACAGCTTGAAATGCTTACACTAGTGGCTGAAGATTGGGAAGAACATGATTTTCGGTTACTTCTCATTCTAGATGGACTGTTCACAATATTTAAATTAGTTCTCTTAATATGTGGTTTGTTAACTGTTGCATAAAGATTAGATTCACTATCACTCAATTTAGTTCCATCACCTGTTTCTTCTTCTTCAATCAATACTTCATCGTATACTCTGTTACTGAAAGGATTTACAGGATTTATCTCCTCGTATACGAGTGATGAGACTTCTTCCACTGCAGTACTTGGCAAATCAATTTGAGGGCGCTCTGAGATTGCAGTTTTTGAATCGACTAGTTTTTGTTCTCCCATGGATTCTCCGCTTTCTCCTCCAGAGCTCGAGGGCCAACACTCTGATCTGTCCAGCTGATCCATGCTAACGATCCCATCGTTGCTCATACTCTTTTGTTTCATAAATAACTTTACTAAGCTAAATGCTTGTTTTGGTTGACTTTTATCTGATGAAGTTTGATTGTCAGTAGAAGATGTGCTCATAGGTTCCGAGTGTTGACTTCCCTGTGACCTATTTTGGGACACATCGTAAACTTTCATGCATATAGGAGTGCCCATTAGCCTTTGATTTACGGTGAAAGAATCGACCTGTGAATAAAGTACATTGTTAGAATATAAATAGACGGGAAATTCGGTGATAGTAAGTTTCTTGGCAGTCTTCTCTAATACATACCGTTGAATTACTCAGAGCAGCCGAATTTATGGAACTATTCATAAGTTTCCTCCTGTAAAGATTTGGCAAACTTTGGCTTTTGATGACTGAATTACTCATGTTGTCGTCTGTTGCATCAGTCCCTTCATTTGAACCTTCATTGTTATTTCCAGAGGGGTGCCTAAAAACACATTACATAATGAATACTGGACATTACAAAGAGTATAAAATGAATGCAATAATATTGGCGTTATTTACCTCCTTAAGGGTGACTGACTGGTTTGTTTCTTAAGCTTACTCCAAGTAGTTAATCCTAAATCGCTCCTAGCCATAGACGTCGTTAACTTATTAGTTAATTTCTTACATCTCTCTAATAATTCTAAATTCCTGCGCGTTCTTTCATCGTTATCTAAAACTAAGGTTTCTTCCTCGCCCAATTTGTCTGAAAAATATCAAGTGTCTGAGTTGGCAAGTTATCATGAGTAATTATCATAGCAGTGAATCAGTACAGGTGAGTAAATTAGCGTCATTGTAAACTGGGTAAACATTATATCAGTATCGCGGTATGCATCAGTAGTTCGAGGAAGGGAATCAATGTTGCGTACCATGTATTTGATTGACGGCCAGTTCGATGCACTCACTGTCCTCAGAGTATGTGGTGAGACTGCCCTCAAAGGCGATGGTGTAGTTGTCCTTGTTGGCCTGGCAGGTGAGGATGAGGTCCTGTTCGGAGGGCAGTTCGCAGTCCAGGCTGTCCACACTGAAGTGAACGCCATGCGCACCCTCTTTTACGGGGGAGAACAGAAGTTCCGACTTGCATATCGACATTGTGTTGATCGAACCGACGGATTCTTCACCCTAGTGGAAGAATTATATATTTTTTATAAGGCAAATGTTGGTTCCGCACTGTTAGGCGTAACATTGGTAAGCTGTTCTGAATTTTGTAAACATTATTTTAGGTACTTTTTACTGATAACAGAGTTGTGTAATATGAAAATTCCTATACGTTAGTAACATTATGGTAAATACAGGAATCCCACATAAAACAGGGACCAGAAACGCACAATAAAAAAACAAAATGAAATACAGAGCATTTATAACGATGAAAGCAGCATGTTGCACACTACAACATGTGAATGTTCTCAGAAGATTTCGAAACTGTAACGCGTGTTAGTTGGAACATAAACATTTACGTGTAGTTATAACTGACGCGGATGCAAGTCGCGGCTAAAAATAATGGGTACGGTTACTTACAGGTGCAATGTCCATTATCAAATAAACTGTAGCGGTGTAGATCTGGGTATATGTTTTGTGGTTTATCTAACTCGGCTATAGTTATTATCTAAGTAAGGCAGTGATTAAAAAGCTTTTTATCAAAACACACAAAAAATGGGCTAATTGATAATGTTTTTGATATGTTTGGGAGCTTATGGGAATGAAGATACTTTAATCGGCAGATATAATAATTGAACTGAGGGGATAAATTAACTAGTGTGGGTTAGTGACCGTTATCCATAGGGGCAATAGGGGTTTCTCGGTACCTACTTATATGTAGGTATTTATATTTTCACACTAAAGGAGATTTGTTTACAATTTGGAATGTAGATAAACTCCTACATCCATTTTTCCGCGAAAATAGATGTGTTTTCCTGTTGTTTATTCAATTATTCCATTAAAGATTACAGCTGTGGAGGAAACCGTACTGCTGGGCATAAGTGTCTTTTTCCGATACAATACTTATCATACAAATTAAAACAGCTTTAAAAGATTTCATATCAAAATAAGTGTGTGAAACGGCCCATTATTTATTCCATGACACGCCCTACGTAACGCATCTGTGGTACAGTCAAAACCAAGCGCAAGCGGTCGTTTAAAGTGACAAACAACATGGCTGCCACGAGCGTTATCATCAATTTAATTCCTTTTCCTGCTACAAATGAGGTCACAAATCAAACAACCACTCATAACAATGATATTGTTTTACATAATATATTTTATTGCAATTGAATGAGTACCGCTAAATGATTGTTGTTACCATAATGAGGGTAGTTAGATAAGAATAAAAGGAAATATAGTAAGAGAACATAAATTATATAGAACGTTCGAATAGAAAAGTTATTGTGTCACCTAAGAAGTGTTTATTGATAAAGATGAGTAATACATTGATAAAGAAAGCGATGATGTAATTTATAATAATCAATGTTAAAGTCGTAAATAGTGTCATTGCAGAGTATATAACTATTGTTTGGTAATAATATACTTATTCCTGTTCATTCAAAAATATGATAAATTCCAATTAATCTAATTAAAGCTCGTCGTAGGTGGTCTAGCGTATAGTATTTGTACGGAAGATTATAAACACAACTATAGTAGTAAACTTACTGAATAGAATCCATTGTAAGTATCCCAATCATAGTCCGTCACACCCATTTTTAACAACAGTCTCATCTATTCCCACTGTCTCTAATAGAACGGGATCACTATACCACTAAATCATTCACCATGTACTTGTAGTAAAATGTCTCTTCTCCCATCATGCTTCACACTCACTATCGAAATCTATATGTCCACAACGTCCGCTGTAATGCGTTATCTAACACAAACACAATTATCTATAAGGTTCTCTGAACTATCACATTTATTGGTAAAGCAACATGTGATCGAATTCATTTCAAGAAAGTGCACAGACCACAGCACAGCACTCCCGAGAGCCCTGGGCGCGACTGGGGCAGCGGGAATATTAATTTTAATATTAGACACAACATGTGCTTCTCAAACTTCACAGCAAATGAATTAAACGCGCGCGCTGTCCACTCCAAGCTTTGAATACTACTATTATCAAAGCACAGCACATGCTAAAAATAAGATTAATGAGGGCAACAGATGCTCATTAGCTGAGCAGTAATTATTGATTAGCAAGTTTCAATTAGTAACTGTTCAAGGTTTAAAGTACTACGAATTCGAACACTACGTTTCCTTCATTTTACAGGCCCTTGTGAATTGCTAAATTACAAAACCGGTGCCGCGATACTCGTGATAGTGCACCCCATGAACAGTTTGAGAACGTCTGGCCTAGAGGATAGACTTCATTGGCAACGCACACAGATGGTGGCAATATGAACAGGGCCACACATAAGGATGATTAAATATAGCACACGCACACATGTACGTAGTTAAAGAGGGAAAGACTATGACTGGGGGAATAAAGAGCGTGGTTAAACTGATTGACGCAATTCAGCGTGTAGTTAGTGTAAAAATATCTGTGTGTGAGTTGAGTCACGCACACAGTGTTGTCGGTCTTATTCCGTCTTTACTACTGGCACATCCCGTGGGACCAACGCACTTCACACTATAAGGAACACTAGTTGTGAATGCTAGCCAAGCGTCTGGACTTTCCAAGTATTGTTATGATGTTGTGAGTACTCTAGGGAGTCAATAACTGTTAATTGGCAAGCGTTACGGTTTGTAATCATCGAGAGTAATTAAACGAATATGATTTTTTTAATGAAAAGGCTGATGGTGAGTTAGATGGTACCTGTCGTATACATTTCAGTTCGTATACAGTTTTTAATATATAAACTATTAAGCTTTTTCATTACGGAAAAAATATTGATAAACATGGAAGATCCTAAAAGCTATTAGGAATTTTAATTTTACAAAAGAATCTTTTCTTTGCAGATTATCAGGTCATTAGGCAAATAAGGGATCACTGATAAGTAATTTACTTACTATAAAGATGTAATCATCATTAACTTTCTTTTCAAATAAAAAAAACAATACTATATGTTAACTAACAATTAATTTATAGATAAACGTTTACAATAAAGTATAGCATCTAGAATAGTATACATTATATATTAGTCTATGATAGTATATTAAATTGAAATATCAGCTAGCATCATAGCGACATCTATCGTAATTAATAGTGTGAAACGTATGGTAGTAAGTTACGTTGGTTAACACTAGATGGCGTTATTGACGTAGACCAGTTTAAAATTGTACCAGCACTGGAAATTGAAATCTGCAGTGTACTTAAAGTGCTAATAGAAGTATTTAAAATTGTAAGTGCTTAGCAAGAGTGATAAAAATGAGATGAAAAAAATCCTATAGCTTTTAACACTTTTCAGGAAATGAACGAAATGAAACATTGAACAGCAATGCGAGGCGAACCTGGAAACTACTGTCGGCACTGACACTGCTGTCGAATCGAAACCTTTCCATGAGAGAGCTAGAGATGCTCGCGAACATCTCGCCTCGGGGATTACTCTGCAATACACCATAACACGTCATCCATAAAGAAAATAAGGGTAATGGTACTGAAAAACGAAACATACATAAAATAAACGTAATAGATACAGATACAGTAGAAAATTATATGAAGTACATAAATAAAGGAAAGTAATCAATTATCAAGATTAACACTATTGCAGTTAGAGTATGGTAGTAGAAATGATAAGGTGAAGCTAAAAAGACAGACAAATGACTGGACGGTCAAAAATGAAAACGTATGGTAAGGATAAAGAACATTTGGAATTCTCATTTTACATCACCTGTGTAGAAATTTCTTTTATCATATTATAGTATATTTCTTACACATTTGGCACAAAGTAATACATAGAAAGCACCATTTTCTGCTGGAATGGTAATTTTGCAAGTTATTACAATACTGCATATATGTAACAAACGTTTCATGAACATAAACGGTCGATTTCATCGCCATAGCTTCCGCCTTCCGTAAATACACACAAAAGTTAGACGGCCTTAGATTGCTTCTAGCGCTTGCAAATTTTCTACCACGGATTCCTTCTATATTTCCTAGAATTGGTCGTTGATGCTGAACACGGTAAAAATTTGAACCACACACATTTTTAAATGTTAACGGTGTCTAGACCGCAGCGCCTGTTCTAAAAAATATTATCTCGTGACTGAGATGGAATTATGAAAATGGCTCAATCAGCAACCTCGATAAGTGTGTCTAGAATTTTCTAATACCTTTTATAAAGTTTCATTTGAGACACGACGAAACAAAATATAATCTAGAGGAATGTGGCCGTTTTTCTTTAGATCGAATTTTGTTGCTTCGATAGATAATATTTTTTTTAAAGGAGTGGCGCTAGTGAACCTGTGAGCGTCCTCTTAATGATATTGTAAAGAATTAAGTACAATATTCAAAAAGCCATGAAGCAGGACTTCTGCATTTTTAACATCATCAATCGACGATCCACAGGGTAGAAATGTTGATTTTGGCATATGTTTTGTCTGTGTTAACGCCTATGTGTTTAGGAACAGCGATCTACGAAGCGGCAAAATTGCACTCTAATTAAATCTTTCGTTATTGTGAATAAATTTGCTTTTAGCGTCGGGTTTAGTGTTTAAATTATTCGTCACCTAATGATATCATCTACTGCGAATTAGTCATCATTTTTATTTGCTCCTTCAAGACAAACATATGCAAGGTGCACCTGAGGTGAACGATAGCATCTTATTATTTAATTTAAAATGTAAAAACGTATGTAATGTTACGAGAATAAAAATAAATATTATTCGTTATGTTCACCTCTCGTAACTTGTCCTTTTATGACTTTATCATTGCAACACGGCAAGTTAATGAATTCACAGCTGCTTTCAAAATCGCAGTAAGTGCATTTTCGAGACTTTTTACGTTTTGCGGCTTAAGATTATGTTAACTGCCTACTAAAATCCTTGATCTGTACATAATTGTGCAATATGCCTTGATCTTTATGTGGTCAAAAACCAAACATTTATTTAAGAAAGTTTGAAGGCAGGATCGCCATGGCGGGTAGAATGTTTCGATAAGTACCTTGATAAAATAGGCAAGACAAAACAAAGAAGTTGCAAGACGCAACGAAAATGCCTGGAAGAGCTATTGGGCCTTGAAAGATAATGAAAGGCGATCTTCCTCAATCCCTCAAGAGAATACTCATCAACATGTTTATTCTTCCCATCCTCACGTATTATGGATCTCAAACCTGCTCTTTGGCAATTCAGCAGAGGTCCACGCTCGAGGTTTGCCAGAGAGCTATGGAACGGAGTATTCTGTGTATTAAACTTATGGATCGGGTTAAGAATACAACAATTCGTTCCATCACTAAAATAATTGATGTCACTCGGAAAGCTGCCACGCTTACATGGAATTGAGCTGGACACATCTGTCGCATGTCAGACAATCAATGTGCCAAACTTACGACCCAGTGGGTCCCGCTTAATGGCAAACGTCATCGCGGCAGGCCCAGACGGAGATGGCGGGATGAGCTGGACTCCTCTAATAAATATTGGCAGTTCTGGACAGAGAGAGGTGGAAAGAGAGTAGAGAGGCCTTCGCCCAGCAGTGGAGTATAGAAAAAGAATATATTTAAGTTAAAGAAATGATTGTAGGAACCATTTATGTAAATAAACTTAATAAAACTGCACGATATTATTTTAGAATATAAATGTTACTCAGAAATACGGCGTGATATGTTGCAGCTCGCAGTAACAGACATGTGGCATAATGCTTAGCTTTCTCTATTTCCTTTTTTTGGGTGAGCGGTGCTCCAACTCTAATTAAAAGTGGTACTGAGGTTAGATTTATTCCTTACCTTCTAAAGAATATTAGTTTCATCATCACTTTAGTTCTAGTTAGCTATGTTTGTATGAGCTACAAAGTTTTCAAAAAATTCTTAGTGCCGTATTACAGAACGTCACTCAATACTCAAGCATTACATAAAACTAGTTTCAACCAATCAAATGGCTTGAATCTAGTTTTAAGTAATGCTTGATTATTGAGTGACGTTCTGTAATACGGGCCTTAGTTATTTTGTTTAGAAATGTTTCTTGGATTTAAAAACATTAGACGCAGTGTTTACCAAAAGTCATAATTTAAATATTTTTGTGTCCCATTCTTTTAAACAAAATCTACTAACTTTATAAGAAACAACACTAGTCACTAGATTTCCTATAGCATAATACTCTGGCTTTACATTTTAAAACTTTAATGTTGCGATAGTAGTTGTAATCATGTAAAAATACACCCAGATCGATCATTAATCAAGTACAAAACAGCGATGAATATATTTATCGACGTTGCAAGGTCATTTTCGATACACCAATAGGATAACAAGTTATCGATTATCTGATCAACGTAATAAGAAATTATGGATAATTTCGTATATCCCAACATCTTTCAGCAAAATATTTTTAATTTTAAACAACCTAGTTCAATACACTAATAAGTTTACGTACTGGAGTACCACTTATCGTTTGCACAACATAATGGATAAGCAACATAGCTACGATGAGAATATAAATAAGGTGCACCACCTTAACATCAATGTCACAAATTGCCTCATACTATGTTAATGACAACATGGCCTATCAAATATGTTTTATATACCTGTTATTATTTTCAATTAAGTAAGGTTCACTAAGCAGTTTCGCGATTCACTTAGTAGCTTTTTTCACCGTACCTAAAGGCGCGATTCCATTAGGCAAGTTACTTGTATACAAGTTGCAAATTGCATACAACTTGAACAAACCTGCATACAAGCTACAACTTGTGTGAGGTAGTTTGAACTTGTAATTTTTTTTTATTCAAGTGACGTGCAAATTGAACGCGTAAACGTTAGTTGCACATTTCGGATTTCGAACGAGTGACGTGTACGCGCATTTTAATCTCTCGCTGTACAAATTATAATATCGTAAGTGTAACATAATGGCTATTAGGTAGGGCACGAGAAAATTATCATTTTAATTGAAGAGTATCACAGAAACGAGTTGAATTTATTGTTGAACATCTCCACTTGTATGCAAGTAAAACCTGTATGCAATTTGCACACTCTCAAAAACATTTTTCCAATGCCAGCAACTTGTACGCAAATGTGACATCATACTTGCATGCAAAACTTGCCTAATGGAATCGCGGCTTAAGAGTCCTATCTTCATGCCCAGTGTCCTAATTCTGAATGATGTCTACGTGCGTACAGTCAAGGGCTCACATGTAGTTTACTCACATCATGAGTCCTGTCGTCAATGATGGTGTCGTGAGGCAAGTTGGCGGTCATCAACAGTGCGTGGATGTCTTGGGTCCTAAAGCTCTCCATGTCGGCCTCAGCGAGGTTCGCGTCGAGATCCCGCGCAAGGTCGTTGTAGCGGGATGTGAACTCGAATCGTGATGTTAGGTCGCTTATGCCTTTGTAAGAGGCCGACACGGAGGACAGCACTGAGGTGTGGTGGCAGGAGCCGTCTCGAAAAATTGGGCTGAAACATAGAAAATATTCAATTAAAACTAGTTATTTGATCAAGGCCAGGCAAAAGAAGATATTATTATTATTATCTATTATTTGAACAAGTTTTCAATTAATAGCTTTTCTAAACAAAGCGGTAACGGATTAAAATCTCTATACTCCATTTATTATAACATTAGACAAATAACTGTTCTCACCCTTTCGTTATTTCGATGTAAACGTTTAATAAACTCGGTTATTTCACGATAAATACAAAGCACTGTGATCTATTTACCATTTACATAAAAAGAAAATAACTCTAAAGTGCAGTAATTGTAACAATATTACCAAATAAATGTCGTTATTTAGCCGTTATTTGTCTAATGCTATATTATAGTAAATGGAGTATAGTAACCCAATTCGTATTGTTTGACGTTCCCAATGATGATTTTAATTACCTGTCTGGTATTCATAAATTGGGTCAATCGATTTATTCAGTCTTTGTTTAAGATAAACAAAACAATAATCAGACAACATTTCCAAAATTGAATTTTAGGTGTCTACCAAACAGTTTGTGTTTCGAAAAAGACTGGAATGTATTGCAACGTTTACAAACTTGTAAATGTCACGGTAGTGTTGTTTGTTGTTGTTAATCCATACTAATATTATAAATGTGAAAGTAACTCTGTCTGTCTGTCTATCTGTCTGTCCGCCCGCGTGAATGTCGGTTATTTCGTAAAAAAGTAGCCTATGTCCTTCTCCATATCCCAGGCTATATCTCGGCCAAATTTCATGACAATCGGTTCAGCGGTTTAGGCGTGAAAACGTAACATACAGACAGACAGACAGACAGAGTTACTGTCACATTTATAATATTAGTATGGACTACTCGGTGTACAAGCATTGGTTGGTAAGTGATTTAGTTTTATCCCCTCGTTCAAGAAGTTTCAACCACATTGTAACCCTTCTCATAATAGTATAGAAAGAGTGCATCAAAGGTAGAAAGATGTACGAGTATTACTCACTTGTAGTCGAGGAACCAGAGATACCCGGAGTTGTCGCAGTGCGCATCGATGTCATCGTGCGAGTGCTGGCTCCCGGTGAGGCTGGTGTTGCTGTTGCAGTCCTCGTCGGCGCCTGCCACCCCGGGGCTCGCCGCCTTTAGCCCCAGCCGTGGCGGTGGCCCTGGAATTTGGAGAAGGAGGTTCTGTTAGATGTGGTAGTTAATGTAGACAATGTTCAGGGGCATAGCATTATTTCATTTAACACCTGACGGGACTAGGTTGGACAAAATTGGAGCAGTGTTTATTTATAATAGAAAATAATATGCATTTATTATACCAAAATAGTGGCAAAACTCGTTGTAACATACTAGTCAGATTTTTTTATGTAGACGTTTGACCGATAAGCTCACGTTTGGCAACTGCTTTACTTGAGGGTACATTTTTTGTAATATTTTCCAGATTATGTTTTGAATGTTTAACTAAGTTTTATGTTTGTAGGAACGCTGACACATTCATCTTGCATTCATTTGATACATGCAGCGATCGGCGACGTAAGTTCGCCCATAACCACCGCTCGCTATAGATGTGCTTACCATCCTTCTACTCTATTGCGTAATACGTTTCGTGAGTAAAATAAATATTCAAATTCATAACAACCTTTAATTTCTCACACACTACTACTACTCACTACTATTTGAACACACTAAATATGTTATTTTGTACTTATGTCAAGTATTTTCAAGTTTATCTAGTTAGTGTAACTAATTAACTTTCTGGTGTTTTTTTTGTTTCAAAAATCTTTAAGTAAAGCCACTCGTTTAATATAAATTGTATTAATTTGGGTCGAGTTAGTCACTATTTCAGTCGGACCTCCATTACATCGGTTGATTACTTTAGATACAGTGGAAATTGTGTGACAGGAAGACACGAGAGAGATAACGCCCGACGGGCAATCATTCCTATCGGGGTTGTAGTTAACGAGGCTTTAATTTGCCGGGAGCAAAGCTGCAAAAAGGTGATTTTTTTTTTTGTGATATTTCTCTGCAAACACAGGTTTGTCATTTGTTGAGAATATATTTTCAAATGTAAGACTGTCGTTAATCATTGTTGGATTTGTTTTGTTTTTCGATGATCTTCACTCCACAGTTTCTCATTTGTTTGTCTAGGTTTGAGAGCAATTGTTTGAAAAGAGGGATCACCTCCCTGTTCTGTCAAAACAAACCTTTCAAAATTACAAGTTTCTATAAAACGGCTTTACCTAATAACTATAAAAACAATCGCCCCATGGCGCCACATTAGGCCGTCACGAGCAAGGTATTGGAATACTAAAACGTAGTGGTAAAGGTTGTTTATCGAGCGGAGAGGGGCGTGGGTGGGCAGGCTGGCTGGACAACATGCCTTCTAGGGAATGTTGATGTGCATCCAAGCTATAAGGAAAACTGCGTAACACGCCGCTTAACTTTACAACATCAAACATATAAGTTACAATTTTCAATCAAGGTAATGTTACAATATGTGTTTCTTTAGTAATTAATCCTAAGTGATCCAGTAACGGGGTCAATAATCGTCACGCATTATAATGTAAGCAAGGCTGTGAACTCCTGTGTGAGGTACAGAGAATGTGACGCAAGCAAAACTGACTCATCAGTGATACATCGCTAAGAAGCGGCTATGACTGGCCACTCAATTGTTTTTGTAACCATGCTATGTTAATTCGAACTTAGAGCTATAATATAAGCACCTATAGAGCATTGATTCACTGGTTTCTGCAGAACATAAAGTTTGACTCATAAGACATATCGACAGAGGAGGAAACGCAATATAATTTGACCTATCAAATAACTCAATAAATATAACCTTTGGTTATGTTTTATTTTCCAGAACAGAACTCCGTGGGTGTCATATGGGTATTCTCAGCACAGCCATTTAAATTACACAGTGACGTGGATACAATAGCGTCTCGCCTTAACGACATAGACAAACTGAAGTAATGGTCTAACTTTGATCACAGAGACGACTCCCCAAAGATAAAATTTAAAAGTATTCGAGAATTAAATGTATGGCTTCATTGCATGTGCCTCAGGCAGACGCCTGCAGTGGGCGGACAGACTGCATTACTTCATTCTTGGAGAAAAACAACTTGAAAAGAAACTTGGCGATGCTTTATAGAATTCTAAACTAAATTTGTTTAGACTTCCTATTTCATCCGAATTACAAATTCCCCTGAAATATTTGACGAAGAGATATCCGGCGCCGAGAGATTCGAGACAACACAACATTCTTCACAGTCAAATAAATTTATCTTAACACGAACAAGGAGCAAAGTCTCACACATTTAAAAGTTCGTTTGAATTAACGGTTCACGGAGTAATTAAAAGGAATGTGTGAGGTTTCCCAATTTCGTAGAACGCGTGCCGGAGAAAGCATTTACTTGGCCGTTGTTTTGATAATACAACTCCCAACTCCCAAATAGCGGCAGAGTGCCAAAGAGACTTTTCCCTGCTGCGGCTGTATAATCGAAACTGTGCTTGTTATATTTAGCAATGAGGCGTATCACCGCGAAAAAACGCGCGGTAATGTTGTATTGACCGTGTTTACTATACCATTTTATGCAGCTAGAGCTATTCATGTCGCGGACGCTGGGAGTTCGTCAGAGTCGCTATATTATACCTCACTCTGGATGCAAGTGTCATTTTTCATGAGGGATTAAGTCACTAGCAAGTACACAGCTAATCCGTTTATGATTAATGCGGCGGAAGTCATGGAGCTTAAAATGTATTTCCATATTGTGTTAGCGCTGGGTTTAGATAAATAAAATTACATTCTAACAGCAGCATCATCTTAATGTAAAATCAATTATAATCGTTTCATAACAATCAAACAACCATGAGAATAGTTGCACTTTGCACAGAATAATAATTAAGCAGTTAATTATTGTAACTGGTATCGGTGAGTTAAGTCTTAATTGCATTTTCACAATTGACAATTCAGATTTTGCAGTCAGTTTTTGCAACATCAGAGAGACAATGAAAATTACCCGTGAGATCGCCAGACAAATTGGCCGTGAGCGACCGATGGAGGTCGACGGGCACCTACCACGATACACTAAAACATTTCAAAAGGTGTGACATTTGGGGCGAGTAAAAATATTACAGTTGGATGACATCGTATCGTGGTAGGGGCGTTTGCTTCTCATTGCCTGACGGACGGATGGCGGCTATTGCATTCATTTAGTAATTAAGTTATTGCGATACAGCTGGTACCAGTATGTAGTCGTATTGAAAGTCTGGGGTACTGTATTATAGATGCTCGTACCAGAAAAACGATTCATATAGGAATGTGAAGAAATCAAAATGCTAGTATATTTTGGCAGGACAGCTTTTTTTTTTCCCGTTGCCTGATTTATTTTTTGTTTCAAATGTATGACGACTGCATGATTTATTTTCTCTGAATATATTTTTATTACAGTAGTAGGTATATACGAACTCTGACGCTTGCTTATGGACGGCATGACTTGACAAAATAAAACCGGCCAAGTGCGTGTCGGCCCACGCACAATGGAGGATTCCGTAGTTGGAATGAATTTATCCCAAGATCAAACTTAACATTGTTTATTGCAAAATTAAGTTGGTCGACTATTACTCGGTAACTTATAAAGCCTACTTAGCTCTGATAGTTTTCCTTTTAACTTCGTTATATATACTACTGCTGTGCAATTTTTCACACACACATATATCCAAATACAACCATTTATCTGGTAGGACACTTGACTCTTACAAAAATTAGCACTTCAAAGCTTAATATTACGCAAACGGAGCCCTAAATCGAAAAATGGTTTTCACAAACCCGTAATATTTTTGAGCGGCCTATCAAACGATACCTCACACGAAGGAAAAGACGAGAAAAAATATATATCATCCCCACTTTACGTGTATGGGAGGTACCCTAAAAAAATATGTTTCAAGATTTAATTTTACGAATTTGTCGGCGTGATTAATATGTACCTATATACATACCAAATTTCAGCTTTCTAGTACTCTAAGAGTCTCTGAGCTATGCCGCGAACAGCTGGACAGACACACGGACATGGCGAAATAATATAAGGGTTCTTTGTTTACTACGGAACCCTAAAAAAGAGGCAGTTCGCTGTTTGACAATATTGAATTCAATGATGAATAAACCAAAATCCAAACATATTTTTTGCCACTTTTATTTTCAAAGTGCCAATTGATTTGACTGCTCATCGCAGAACGGCATAATGAGAATCATATTCAGCAGTTGCCCTCCTGAAATAGCGAAAAGCCAGAGCAGTAACCACCAAGCGTGAGAATGGTAACACAGTCCTAGGTAACCTTTCACCTCCTTGGATCTCGGCGGTCCTTATATGGCAGACGACGACACGCTGGCGCTCGGGGACCACACAGAAACATGCGCTCTACAAACCGCAGCCATGTTCCAAGAAAATACGTCATGGGTGAACACCAACAATAAAGCTACGGTTACACGGGCAAGTTTTCAGCAATAATTGCCCGACAACAGTTGCTCGGAGGCAGTGGAGTGGAGCAAACTAGACTGATTTCTAAAAAAATGCTTTAATTACAACAATGTCACCTCTAATTGCTCCATATTTTTTGTACTTATAATGAATGTAGTTATTGCCTAGTTTACTATATCACTTGATATGGTCTGGCGGTGGTGCCTCAAGCAATGATTGCTACATGTTGGCATCGCAGTACATTGCTTGATGCTATCGTGACTCGTGCGTGACATCTTTTTTTGACAAATATTGCCCCGAATCCGGTTAGACAGGAAGCCTTCGATCAATAATAGTATTGATCGAAGCTGGAAGCAGACCCCAATATAGTTGGGAAAAGACTAGGCAGATGATGTTAATTGCTCAGAGGTGAGCAATTTAATTTGCCAGTGTAATGGCACCTTAAGGGTAAAACCGAAAGACCATAGTAAAAGTGCTGAACAGTGTAAGAAATCTAGAACACGCAATGACTACATACCGAGAAAAGTGATAATGTTTGAGCTTAGCAGTTACTATAACTAAATTGTTTATAGTTAAATGTCATTTAGTATGCAGTTAATTTTGTTTAGTTTGTTAATCAATTGTTTCGATTAAAGTTCACCAACGCTTGTGTGATTACGATTTGTTTATGTTTTTTTTTTGTTATTTCAGTTGGAACCAGGAAAGGGCATTTCTTTTATGCTCGCCTTTTATTTTAATTGTAGTTTTAAAATTCGAATTTGTTTATTTATTTACAAAGCCTACAATACTAATTTAATTAGATCAAAAAAATTAATTCGGGCCAATTCCGTTTTAAATATCCTTATTTATTGCCCTCAATAAAACAAAAAGTAGGTAAACTTATGATAAAAAAAAATCTGTTATTACTGTTACCTTAATACCTTTAGTATACAAATTGATAATATATCAGCTATAGTTGTCAACTTGTCACTAAGCCGACTTATAATGGTGGACCTACAGCAACCATTGTCCGCACCTCCAAGTTTTTTCGTGATATTAAAAAAGAAGGCCGTTTCAATCCGATTATGAGGTTGTAATAAAATAAGAGATCTGGCTTTCAAGGAGATAATGTAGTATTTTTTTTAGTTCATGATTTAATCAGCGAGAATTTAACCTTAAAACTTTTTTCTCAACATTCTAACTAAGGACATAACTCGTGTATGAATGTTTGAGGATAAAAGTTTCAAGTCGGTCGTCTCTTTTTGTTGTAACGAATATGACAGTGACAGCTGAGACATATGGGGCATTACAAATGTCAAGGTTTTATGAATAGGGAGTGATCCGAGGGGAAGTTTTTATGGAGTTTCGCTCCATACCTCTCATATGGTCTGCTGATTACTGGATTTTAGAAAAAAGTAAAAACGTACCTAATTTGAAAACGGGTTAGTTACCTTACAGTTTAAATATTTATTACGTAGCTTAAACGTGGTTGTAAATCTAAATGAGAAATCAGTATTCTCTCGAATATTTTATTCAAATCCTACTCAGTACACCATCTAACACGAGATACATTAAACCAACGCATTTAGTTAAACAAACATATTGGATTTCGTAACTTAATCAATCTCTAGGGGGCGACCCACTATGTACATGGTGCTCTAAAGTTTATTGGCAATAACAAAGTAATAAACAAGGCCTTAAGTAACTCTAACGACGATATTTTAAGCATGGTAAGTGAGTCATAAGAAAAACAGATTGCAAAACCAAAGAGACGACAATAAAAGAAAACAGGCCATGAGGCGCCGGTTAATTTCACAGCGACTCCGCGACATGAGTTCAGCTCAAAATGGAAGAAAACCAACCCTTATAAATAGAATTACTCCTCGCACACTGCATGACCAATTCTCTAATTTTGTAACCAGTTACTGGCCAATAAAGCGTATCTTATAAATAGATCTCATCTTTATTGGCGAGTTAATGGTAAGTACAGTATTCTAACTTATGTAAAGACACTGTAACACGACAGTGTTGAAGCTTGAAACAAGCTGTACAACAAGTTGAGAACAGGTGATTAGTCAATATATGAGTCAGTGATCAATTTCGTTCGCTGCAGTAGAAGTTGTTATTTTATAAATGCCAGCGTGGGACAAAAGCACCTACACGCGTTACATCACAAACAGATACCGCTTTATAATGATATACAGGTTTATACCTAGTGTAGACTGTTTTTAAATCATCGAGCATCCTACGCAAAATCAGAACAACGACCGGTGTGAGGTCGAAGGAACCTTGAAAGCGACTTTTGTTCATACAGGTGAACCAGTGACATAGCGCATGATTGACTGTACATGAAAATATCAAGTGTCTGTAAGAATATTTCTTAACACTGCGAGAATTAATGAAACAGAAAATTTCTGGTACCAGGCCAATATCGACGGTGGAAATTTCAAATATCGTAAGGGATAAACTCTGACTTTAAAGGAGGAACATAAACGAAATTTGAGCTAAGAAAACTACTACATTGTTTCAAAATTACTTTATCTATAGCACGAAATGGATTAAACTTTGATAATCACAATAGTTTAGAAGATGATACCCCTTACACATTGCAATTTTGAAGAGATGAATTACGAAATCTAAAAAGTTGCTCTTTAAAAAAAGATAGTTTTACACGCTAAGCTTAATAGAAATCAATTTTTTATAACTGCCAGAAAAGGTTTTGTTCTCAAGAAATTTAGTTTGAAAAGCTAATACTCGTATTAATCAGGTTAAGGACGCAAGTTACAATAACTAAAATGATCTCCATAAAGCTCTATGCAAATTATGATAGTGATTTGGATGATAGAAGACCAATTTTGCTTAGTAAAGACATATATATTACATAGGAACATAATACATACAAGACAGGTAATATTTATACTTGAAATTTGGATTTTAAGTGAACAGGTCGATGGAGACTGAAATTTGCCATCCATCGGTATATAAATGTCCTTTACGATAAAAATGTCTCTTTCGACACAACTGTCCCATACGACAAAAATGTCCCTTACGACATTTGAAATTCCCAGCGTCGATATGTATGAGAGACTAATGTGATGGGCGGACATGTGCATGAGTAAATGACACACTGATAGACAAAACACTGTATGACTAATCGAGCGGTACCAATTTGTACGTAGCGCGAGTCAGGGCTACTTCAACGATATGACGAGCGAGATCGTTGAAACGGCAATTTAGATGCTGTGCAAACGACAACTTCCTTTTTGAAATGGCAAATTGAAAACGCCTTTGGTGTTCCGTTGTTGAGTTGAGCGAAAAATATGAATACCAAGTCGAACATTTGGGTATGTAGATAATATTATTTAAATAATAATTATCAGCCCGTGTTGTCCCACTGCATGGCAATCCTATCCTCTTTCCACTCGATCCTGAGCCAATAAGAGCATTTTATTTTCAACAACTCCCTCATCCGTCCTGGCCCGGGTACAGTACCGTTTCAGCTCTCCTTAAAGTGACTGACGATATAAGGCATGGAATGGAAGACATTAAAGTCTTAGTATTAATTGACTTCTCCAATGCTTTTAATACCGTCAGTCATGAAGTCCGTTTATCCATCCTTTCCTATCTTATGGTCTCTCCGGAGGTTTTGGAATGGTTGCCCTCTTATCTTCAGGGGCGTCAGCACTCTGTTCATGCTCGAGACTCTTCGTCGAGTTGGTGTGATCTTGCAGCTAGCGTCCCTCAAGGCGGTATATTATCTCCTCTTTTGTTCTCCATTTTTATTAATCGCATTACCACCGTGTTTCGGAGTGCGTATCATCTCTATGCCGACGATTTGCAGCTTTACTGCCAGGCAAGTGTTCATAACATTTCTGATGCGATTGAGGACCTAAACCGGGATTTAGGTGTGGTCAAAAACTGGTCTGATCGATTTGGAGTGGCGGTTAACCAAGAGTTAGGCTATCATAATAGGGAGCCCCCACAGCATAAAGAAGCTGAATGGCTTATCTGCGCCACCACACCTCTCAATAATTCCGTTTAGTTCCGATGTTAAGGATCTTGGTCTGCATGTCGACACTTCAGGTAACGACTTTAAGTAAAAAAGTCACCGGAACGTTGCGGTCGCTCTATCGATTGAAAAATCTTCTCCCATCACACATAAAGGCAATGCTTGTATAGTCCCTAAATTTCCCATCATTGACTATGGAGATGTGTGTTGCTATGACCTGAATGCAGATCTCCTCAATTAACTTGATCGCCTTCTCAATAATTGCATTCGATTCGTTTTCAATCTTCGTAAGTATAACCATGTATCCACGCACCGATTGCTTTTCAAATGGTTACCAATTGGTCAGCGCAGACAGAGCCCTCATGTCTATGTTGTTCTCTATTCTAGACCAAACCACTTCTCCTTCTTACTTGACATCCCATATTCAATACTTATGCTCTGCCCATAGTAAAAATCTTCGTTCCACCAACCATCGTCTTCTTCGATGTCCATCTCACCGCTCTGGTTTCATTCCAGACGGTCTTTCTTTGGAACGCGCTTGAACATCAGGACGGCACCCAGTCGGTTGTCTTTTAAAATAAGGACACGTAAACATAAATGTAAGAAGTTGGCAGAATCATCTTAACGCTGATTTGCTGGATTCGTTTCCTCCTCTACTGAGCGTTATTTCTCCTCCACCGATCGTTATTTCTCTTGACAAAGTTTACTTTGTATATATGTATGTCTATGTATGTATATATCTATGTATTTATTCTTGTATTTTATATTTATTTTCGTTTAATCTATCCGTTATGTTGCACCTGCCATGTTTTCTCTCTGTATCACCCTAAGGTTGACTGGTAGAAAACATTTTAATAAATAAATAAAATATATACCAATCATACTACGGATACTCCGGAAATGTAGATACTACCGAAAAATATCAAGCAATGAGTTAACGAAGTAGAAGATGAGCTACACAGCTGGATCGAGGCAGTTTCTGGTTTATTCATTGTCTTTCATAATGTGTTACGTAGCTCATATGAGTTTTATTATTGTCTAGAATCTAGGCTACAGCTCTACACGTATATTATGTATAATACTGTTTGGTAAGCAGTTACAACACAACAGAGAATAAACTCGAATATTCTAGCTGTATTCGCTGCACCGCCCACTCGAAATTATGGATTGTAAAAACATACGCTGTTTGTCAACGTATACCTATGGGTGTACTGAGATGTCATGAACTTAGATTATATAGGTACTTTCATTATCATTGCAAATTGATCGAAAGTCGAGACGAACAGTCATTAAGAGTACCAAAGTAGAACTTACAGCGTCTGATGCATCAATTACACGCACTAATGCATGCCCTACCTTCGTTAGAATACAAAGAACCCATCGGATTGGTTTCATTGTGCGTACGAATCACATTAGGCGTGATATTCTCCTGCATAATGAGTCAATGACACTGCATATTCTATTGTTTAGTATCCGAGCTCGTTGATTAGCGAATTACCATATGTAATAACTTTTATATATTCATTTCGAATGCGTCCTGTCCTGTGAGTGTTGTGTCCTCTTGTGCCTCCAGAAACTTAATCATTAGGGTTTCGTAAAAAAAATGGAGCCCTTATAGGACCACTTGTGTCTGTCTGTCCGTCTGCCACAGGCCCACAGCCAATTTGCTCCAAATATAATGGACCGATTAAGTTGAAATTTGGTACTTACACATATTATATGTATTAATTTTTGTGCCCAAACACGGACGTGTTCCGTAAATAAGTTAATTTTGAATACTTATGTTGGTCATATTTGGGAGATAATATGAAAATAAAAAATAAAAAGTTTTTCACACTGTACCGTGTGGCATTATTATATCAAATGAAAGGGCTTAATGTGAGAGTCTCAAGTATATTTTTTACAATTTTAAAATAAATAAGTAGTTATACAAAGATATTGAAGAAAATATATGAAAATTTACCCTTTTCGACGAAAGTACTAAGTAAAAAAAATTTTTTTTTTTTTTTTTTACACAAAATGTTTCTTTATAGATTACTGAAACCAACCTACGTCTATGGTCTTAAAATAGCATATTAAATCTCCTAATACTGTGCATACAAATTTACATTTGTAGTTGAAATGTATGGGAGAAAATGTTTTTCAACTACAATGTCAAGTTTGTTCTTGGGATAAATTCATCCCAACTATACGGAACCCTTCATTGTGCGTGGTCCGACACGCACTTAGCCGGTTTTTCTGCTTATTTACTAAGCTAAGATGGCTTAGCATTATGCAAAATTGTCTTTTGTAACTTAATGCAACTCTAGCTTCAACTTTCTGACTAACTGACCGTCTCTTTGACAATTCAAAAGTGCCTGTAAATGGTTTAATTGAAATTTAATGCTTTGAGTTTCAGTTTGAGTTTGAATGGCCTTTTATTCGTCTTTTTCAAACGACTTAATTAATGACTGTTTGTTATTCTAAAAACAAATAACAGTGTTTTTTTATTTTGCTTACACCTAATTCCCATGAACATAAAACTGATTTATAATTCAGTGTAATAATTTCATTTGAGTCTTTATAATTAACTCATTATTTAAGTTTTAATGACGAAACATTTCTTTTTATTTTACTGTCTGGCTAATGATTTTTTGTCTCATTAGCACTCGAACTCTTACTACTCAAGAAGTTCCAAGAACGTAAACCATGGCACCATTATTGTTAATATTTATCCGCAACATAAACAATGAACTAAAGCTGTGAACCAAGCGGCAATGTTTACTTTGAGAATAGTTCACGGATATATGAAAAAATAAATAGAACTGGAGCAATATTAAACAACGCACCTTTAACAAAGTACCTATCCTAAAACGCGCGTGGTCGTGAATCAGAATCGGATAATCTAATGTTTACTACCGCGTTCGTTATCCCAAGCGTGACTCATTGTTACAGAGATGATTGTCCAAATCGTTATTCTGGGTTGGTATAATATTTAATTAGCGTAGTTAACATTCATGTGTCGTTTAGGTATCGATGTTTTGTCAACAAAGACAATGACTGTGTACAAAACACACTAGCCCTGTGTGAATTTGCCTTATGTATGTTTAATCTCGGTGAAATCGCTAACAATACGACATGAGCGCGGCTGTTGTCGTCCTTGACTGGCGAGCTGGCGCCAGTAAGCGCCGATCAGTGTTGCCAATTCCAAAAGTTCAATTTATCGAGTTCCGACGTCGAAATTATCGTTTTGTGGGCAAAATTATCGTACAAAAGACAAAACCCAAAAAAAAAAATGGGCAAAATTTTCCAACGCCAGATCGAGAGATTATCGAAAGAATTTTTTACAGTTCTTCCTTATAAAAACTGTCAAACATCAATTTTATTTCACGAATAAAAAAAAAAGCACTAAATGAAAAAAAAAAAAAAAAATTGATAGGTAACAAACGCCAATGAATTTTAAACTTATGTAGACTAAAAGAAGTGGAAGTTTATGCCAAGTTTCACCACTATTGGCAATAGCAGCACAAACCGTAAACATGTTTTGTCAGACTAGTTGTTTTTTTGTTTTTGTTTTCTAGATAGAAGCAAATAGAAAGGCATTTCATATAACCACAGGAACACAGGATAAAACGCGGAGTTTCGGACGAAACGCAAGTGAAAGAAATGTGAGGGAAAGAGAGAGAGAGAGAGAGAGAGAGAGAAACACTTACTGTGACATAAACTTACTTGTTGACATTTTGTTGATTTTTTATTAGCGTTTTTAATTTGTCTGACAAATACGTTTTTTGTCTTCAATACTCAAAATTATCGTACGTTAATTATCGTAGACATTCACTATTCACATTCATTCATTATTACATTCATACATTCATTCATTCCATTGCCCAAATTATTGTACGCCCCCATAATTATCGTACGGGTTGGCAACACTGGCGCCAATACTGCTTTCTGAGCCTGTACCACGAATTCTTAAGCCTATTGCCTATTTTGTACGGAAAGAGAAAGGCTGCTGAGTAAGTGTAACGCCGGCCTACTCGCTCGCGAAAACCGCGAGCATTTTGCCGACCGTGGTACGAGCACACTCGCTTGCCACCACTCTACTACTTATATTTAGAGCTGTATTCAAGCCCCAACGCCAACAGTAATTTATAGATTGCAAATCACCATGTAAAGTGTCACGATTAGATATTTCAGTACTTATTTAAATCGTCGCTTGCATTGCTCATTTTCCAGCAACTAACCCTTCGTCCATATTTGTTTGATTCTCAACACTTTCTCAACTAATTCGCTTGAATTCAACGAATGGAGATCTTTAATCGAATACATGCGTGAACGTGTGAACATTTTTATTTGACCACACTCTATTATTACGAACATTTATTAAATTGCAAGTGATAACATGAAATTTAAAAAGCCCCATTAACAGCACTTTAACATAAAGGAAACCATAAATAAGAAGTGGTAATATATGCATAGCTGTACATAGACATATTATACTTTTTAATGCACGAGTTGGTCATGTGAAAGCCTTTAGTTGTTTCGTTTGAGCACTAACCGATTACTTACTGCTTTTTGCTAAACAATAGTTTGGGGTATAGTCCCATCGTGGTTAAACGGTAAATACAAGTCATTGACCACAAATGCAACATGTCACGAACCACGAATAGGTACCGTAATGACTGTCTTAATAGAGTCATGTTAGCAACGCCGAATTTAGGACAATCTTGTCAGCATATAAAGTAGATATACCTAGGTACCTACGCTTCAGTGATAAATTGCTATTTTAAGATAAAACCTGTTTCAACTCCAGCGGTTAAATAAGTCATTGAAGTATTATCTTATTGTATTATGTATTAAAAACTACAGCCTTAAACTTAATCGATGCAAATTCGATCCCCAATACCATTTCCGGAGTGTCAAGGATTGTTCCTTATATTATTTTAATCGCTTCAACGTAAGTATATAATTCTGTGGTTTAAAATATGGATCTCGTGTATAGCGTGCATTGTGCACTTGGTTGCGCGATGCCGAAATATTTGTCGTGACAACCTGCAATTAATCTCAATGTTTCAAACTTAGAACGTTATTTCATAGTCGATTGTCAACTGAGACACCGATATTGAGTTTTTGGGGGATATTTCACAATTTTTTTTGAGTATTTGGTACCACTGACACGCACAGATCACAGTTAGAAATTATTTGGAATTGGGACTAAAGTATTCTTTTTCGAAGTCTAGATCTAATCAGTATTATACATATTACATAAACTGGTATAAGCAAAAAGTTGTAGAGGTAAATTTCCCGATGTGGGAGTTGATTGGGGCGTATAAATAGCCGGTCGGCATCCAAGTCGGAGCCGGGACCGGCCGGCGCTGCAGCGTGGACAATGGATTCCGTAGACGAGACGCGTTCCATATGGATGAATTGCTAAAGGGCATACATGATCGCGTTCTAAATGCTAGCTCATTCATTTAATATTAAATTCCTAACTACTTTAATTGCTTATTATGTTTTCAAGGAAGAAAGCCGAGCTTTGATGTGCTGTAAACAGAATCAAACTTTCGTTTTCAAGATTGTCTGCTTATAAAACACGGCAGTTATGATTAAATGAATAGTCATAAGCATTCTTTGTTTTCAAAATGTCAGTATAAAACATTATTGATAATCAAAACCAACTTTCTAATATTAAACTAAACTTAACTACATTTTAACGAAGCTTGAAATTGAACACTTCATATTACTTCAAGAGCCAGTGATAGAGTAAAAATGACCGCTCACCTTTAATCCATTAATAAAATAAAATACAGTCGCGTGTGTTTGATTCGTTAAACGGTTAATTGAGACTAACTTGAAAAAATCAATAATTATTTTAGTCCCTATTTAATCCGCTCAGAAAGGAAGATAAAGCCATCCTGTGTGAGAAAAAAGCCATTAAACGAATAGCCATTAAGATTAATAATGACTACGACCTATAAATTAACTCCGCTATATTTTATTCAAACGAGCATAATCATTAATAAAAAAGAATATGAAGACATAAAAAGGGCATCATTCGAAGGAACGATATTTCAAAAAAGAAGACTCGTTTTCACACGATTTATCGTTAACATTCTTATGAACAAATTAGAGTGGCAGATGGCAATTGTTTATTTTGGGTAACTTCCCAAAAAAAGAGCACAGAGTGCCAAGTTAAGATAGCGCCAAGTGTTGAAGGGAGCTGTGAAGATATGCTAATAACCGGCTTGTGGGTTATATCGCGCCCTGACATGTTATCTAGGCAGAGGCGTCGCCGGTCCCCGCAATGGCGTCGTTATGTGTTGGTAGTTGGACCACGTCGTGTATACACTGGTTATAGGCATAGCTAAGCATGGCAGCATGGCTGAGCCAACACATTTATGGCCTTATCACACTGCCGATTTGCAAGCGAGTCCAAAGCGAGGCGAGTGCGCACCGAGCTCACCGCTAAGACGCCGTGGGCGCGCAGCAGAAAAAACGCGGACAGCACGCCGCGAACTCGGCTTATCTCATGCGAAAATCGGACTCTCCTAACTGTGATGTGTGTGGTAAAATTGAGGATGCCCAGCATGTGTTGGTGGAATGTGTCAGATATACAAACAAAAGAAACGCACTTATCAACTCAATGAAATTGTCGGTAATGGATGTTGGAATGTTCCATAGTATTTTAGTCAAGCCTACTTCTGAAGCAGCAAAAATATTATATACTTTTTTAAATAAGAAATTAGATTCTGTTTTGTGTGACTTAGATTTGTTAATTAAGTTTAGGAGTAAGTTGGTATTTGTAAAAGCACGATGGGATTGACATCGTCGCATATGTGTACAAAAATCCCTTAAATCAATAAAGATTTAAAAAAAAAATAACTCGGTGCGCCACCGCCGCGTCTTCGTGGCGTGTTCGGCGCGCGTTCGTTGCGAACTCGCTGCGAGCTCATTGCGCACTCACCTCGCTTTGAACTCGCTCGCTAATCGCCAGTGTGATAAGGCCCTTAATATGCGCTTAATTATGCTGTGCATGCAGTCTGCATAGCGAAAATAAATTGCGAACGACGAAAATACGATAAATGTCGTGCCAACAACTAAAAGTGTGCAGGAAATGGAAAAGAATGCATTACAGCGTCTAGTCGTATAGTCAGTAAATTATCGAATTGGTGCATACTTAATATTCATGACCGTGAAAAATGCCGTTTTTACAAACAATCATACAGAAAAGTCAACTAAAAGTCCCGTATTCAAACATTATTTGAAAGAAAATATAAAGATTTTCTCAAAATGCTTTTCCTGAATACATGATTTTCTAGTCTAAAGCGTAGGTACCTGCGTTACGAGAACTCGTAAACATCAGCGGATCTAAAATAAGAACATGGAATTCCACGATGCTCTCAAACTCTCAACCTTGAAATGAAAGAGCGAACTGATTTTAAGACACGGCCACGGACAACCATTGATCACAAATCTTTTCAAAACGATACATTATAATTAAAGAATGATATATTTTGAAACGACGTTTTAATTGGATATGTCAGAGATGTGTCCTGAATATATGTGTTTTTGATATAAGTCTAAACTAAGGGTGAGTTTCACGAAACCACCATTAGTTTAACGGAGACTTTAAATTGATGCTGTCACTTTCTTTTTGATACAAAATGTAAGGGATGGCATGAATTTAAAGTCTCCGTTAAACTAATGTTGGTTTCGTGCAACACAACATAAGCCTTTCTGTAGTAGGTACATACGAGTCAAAGGGACGTCAATTTTAATGAAATACGCGCCGTTTGACCCAGACATTTTGAATTAACATATCTTTGTCAGAAGTCGTATATTACTCTAAGCATTATTAAACTGAGTTTCTCATGGTAAACCTATGTATGAATAATTATTATGTTTTATGAATTAACTAATTTTTATTTTAATATCTGCCATGTACAAAAACTATACTTTATTCTACACATTTGTAAAAACTTGGATCTTGTCTAATTCTCCGAACAGTACCGTGTAACAAAGTATTGTAATAAAACCAGTTTTAATAGATAACCAGGAAATAATTAAGTCTAGCTAGACCGTGTGTAAGCATTTTATCAAATGTTTTTGCAACACGCGTACTCGTCCGTGGTAAAAAATCACGTTCAGAACTAAACTAAGTTTCATAACGTTAAAAAACGACTCCAATCGTAGAATATGCGTGTCTATGTTTACTAACATTTTGTGACTTACGGAAATAGTTTAGTAACAAATAAGTTAAGTTTTTGTTAAATCTGTAATGGCTTAAAATTAATGCTTTACTTAGTTCGTTCTACACTAGCCTTCTGCAACGCGACTATTACACGCGTCTACGCGACTGCAACGCTGCGTCGACACGACTGCTACGCGGCTGCTACGCGCCTCTACGAGACCGCTACGTCTACGCTTCTGCTGCGTGGTAACAACCACTAAGCTACGGCTTCGCAGCGTCTACGCTGTAGATACGTCCGAATTAAGCCTACGCTGGATAAACATAATATTTAAACAATTACAAAAAAAAAAAAAATTGTTGTAAAATCTGCATGCATGCTTTTAGGAGGCTAAAAGTCACCCAAAGGGCAATGGAGAGGGCTATGCTTGGAGTTTCCCTACGTGATCGAATCAGAAATGAAGAGATCCGCAGGAGAACCAAGGTAACCGACATAGCTCGAAGAATTGCCAAACTTAAGTGGCAATGGGCAGGACACATTGCTCGCGGAACAGATGGCCGTTGGGGCCGAAAGGTTCTGGAGTAGGATGGCCTCCCACAAGGTGGACTGATGGCCTTGTGAAAGCCGCAGGAATCCGCTGGATGCGGGAGCACGGAACCGGTCGAGGTGGCGATGCTTAGGGGAAGCCTATGTCCAGCAGATGACGTCTTTCGGCTGAAATGATGATGATGACGATGAAGCCGATGCTGGACAAACATAATATCTAAAGAATTTGTTTATTTTTTATTTTTGTAAAATCTGCTTGTTACTTTGGACATGTTGTCGATTCAAGTCAAATACATGAACGCGTATTCAAGCTTATAGCATATCCAGCTCAATAAATATTGAGGTTTATTTACGCCTAAGTTTACTATGACGTACCAAAAAAGAGTAAAATAGTTTATAGTAGACCAGCCCATAAATCAGTCGCTATCCTTTTAAAAACACTATAACTCAAAGGATTTATGATTAACAATGGGTTAAAATAACATAAAACGTCGATAGTAAACTCCGTTACTAAAGAGAGTTTAACCGAGAAGTTTCTCAGTAATTAGTAGTTAGCATGTAGGAGTACATTTCAAGGCGTTACTGTAAATCTTTTAATCATTGGCTTTATTATCGAGTCGGATCAATTAACATCGAGTCGTCGAGAGCATGGCACCGCCTACGGGCAAGTCGCGTGTTTTAGAGCTTGTCTGTAATTGTAGCAGGGAGATGATAAACCGTATTAAATAAAACATGTATGACGCCTGCTTTTCCTTAAGGTGTAAGCACACCTGTGTATCGTTTGTTTATCCACATTTTTCTGATGTTGATTTTTAAGATAAAGGCCCTAATCACGGGCTGTATCGTTTATTTCCTTTATAAAAAATCCCATCACTTTACTTGTAAAATTAGAGTTGATTTCACGAGTTTCTAGTTTTCTACCATAAGATGTCTTGAATCTAAATTGAAGCCGTTATAGACACAAATTGAATTTAATCACGATGTAGGCACTCTATCTCCATCAACGAGAAACCGATATCTCGTTAATCTATTGACTCCTGTTGTCTTCATCAGTTTTCAATTGAATCCCGCTTTCATATCTCCCAACAGCAATTAATCTTAGTTAACATGACGCTGAAAGTGTGAACCAGTTTTTAAATTACTAATACGATCCTAGTGGTTTGATTGGTGACTTCGAAAATAGATTGGTCTTTGAATGTCTCACAAAGACAAAAATATAATGAGTGGGCTGTCTCAAATAATACAACTTTGAAATTGTACGACAGAAAGTAGAAACATTTCGTGATGTGGTCTTCAGTTTATTATTTGTTTAGGTGTACGTTAAACTTTAAATTATTTTTTATTTATTTATTAAATCTTTATGGACAAATAAAAATAAAACCGTACAAAGGCGGACTTAATGCCTGAGGTATTTTCTACCAGTCAACCTTAGGGTGATGCAGAGAGGAAACATAGCAGGTGCAACATAAGGGATAGATAAAACGAAAATAACTATAAAATACAAGAATAATGTGCCGTGTGGTGCCGGACGTAAAGAATAGCACCACCCTGTTTCCTTCCGTGGGTGTCGTAAAAGGCGACTAAGGGACTTACTAGAGAATGGGCAGCAGCGTTCTCTATTAACACCATACTGCGATCGCCAACCCGCCTGCCAAGCGTGGCGATTATAGCAAACCCCTCCCAATAGGAGGAGGCTTATGTCCAGCAGTGGACGTCTTTCGGCTGAAATGATGATGATGACAAGAATAAATACATAGATATATAAATACATATAAAAATCCAGCAAGTCAGCGCTGATGATGATTTTTATTTACTACCTACCACATATATTTGTTTTTACAGGTAACCCAATACAACAATGTAGTCATTTTCATACTCGGAGACGTCACCGAAGAACCAATTATACCTGAAGTCTCTAATTCAGATAATTTATGTAAACAAAGTAATGTCAAGAAATGTCACTGTCAAAATGACAGGACAGTGGTGCAAAACATTTTATCATTAAATGTTTTTGTAAATAATCATCGATAAAATTAAAGTGAATTAATTATAAGAACTATGCAAACAAAATACCGTTGCCAAACAATGTTTTTTGTAGTGTGTCGGAGACACGGTATATGATAGTCATAATCAGCCCTTTTAAGCCCAGTGCTAGACGTAGGCGTCCCAAAATCGATTTCCAATCGAAACAGTTTACAGCCGTTTTCGTCCAAAATGTGGCTAGATATGCTACTTACAATATGAATCTATTTATGAGAGTTGTAATATTAGTGTTGTTGAAGATTAAAAAATGTGAAAATGTTTGGATCTCCTGCATTGTTACCAGTATCATAAAATATTTTATACCAGAAAATCTCCTTTTATTAATAACTTTGTTTAAAACCGAAAATTTATAAAAATAATTACGGTATGATTATTTTTTAATTATTATTTCTTAAAATCAGTACTTAAAAGAAAATAGAACCTCTTTTTTACAATTTTATGTGCATTACCATTACGAAGATATTTTTTTGTTGTGTTATCCCCGTTGTTTACATAAATTATCTGAATTTGAGACTTTGAGTATAGACACCAAAACCAACATAAATGAAATGTTTTTAAACTCTTATTTTGACTGACAGGGTTCAAATCAAATGTATACCTATCGACTAACGTCCCATTAACTAACAAGTTCCAAGTAACGACTGAGTAACCGCACAATTCATACAAAGGACAATAAGTTTAGTATCACCCTGTGGAATTCCGCCAAAGAGCAAGTAAAGATATCCAACCGCAGAGAGACGCTGTTGAGTATCTTTTTTGCCCGCAGAAGTTTATACGGGTCACCGGGACTTTAAACAGCAACCACAAAGATATTTGCGAATCATTCAGCATACAATGAAAAACAAAAAATAAATGACATTTGTTTGCAGCGTTAGATATTTGAACAAAGTTTAATTCTAACGAGGTCATTCTTCTTTAAAAAATGTCGATTTTATAATTTACATTTCAAATTAGTCTGTCAATTAAGCCGTAGAAGCGGCTTGACTTTATGTTAGATAGCTATCTAAATGACAAACGAAAATTGATCACGACTTCAACATATTTTTTTTTTGCCTGTCTACCTTCGATCAATAGCACGTCTACACAGACGAGTTTTAAACAGCAGTCATAGTAATTATGTACACATTATTATAATTACAGCCTATAATGGACACGATCATAAATTTTTTCATTTTTAGATTTTAGATAGCTGAAAATCATTGGCCAATAAATTTTATATAAGTAACGCAATAAAAGATGTTTCGTTCCAAGAGGGACTACAACTGGTTCCAAGGAATGCAGAATCAGGATTTCACAGTGAATGTATAGGCCCCTGTTTTTGCATGGAACACGTGGGCGGTGGGCGAGCCAGACTGCGACTTTTACTATTTGTTTATCAAGCTTCGGCAACAAATTAAATTGATTCCAATTATATGTATAATTGGCGAAAGCACGGCCGTTTGATATAACACTTCACATTTATTATACAACGTGTTACAACACATCCTTTGGTTACTTTCAGGAATCTTATTTGTGTTACGGCTTTATTTTTATCCTTATTCAGTGGTATTATATAGTATTGTATATCATATAGCAGAACATTATTGGACAGTTTTCTATCTGGAATTTCTCAGTAGCAGCCTGGGCCTCAAATCTGCTATTACAATAGTGTCAGAATGGTCTATCATTGATTTCATAATTGTTAATTTGGATAAGTTTGGTAATCTACTAATATAATGGCATCATTATGACTTTCCAATGGTCAGCCACTGACACTCCATTGAAAGAATTGGTAATCTCGTAGATAATGACAAATTAAACTTCCTGCTAAACTTCCAACTTCCTACTACTTCAGATTGCTTATAACACTAATAAATAATATATATAAATGAAATCTGGCATGAATAAATGTTCAAAATGCCATTGTAATTCAATTCTATTACGAGACCATTGACCGACCAATGATCGACCATCATGAATTTAGCAGATTACGAACTTTTAGCAAAATGACAATGCTATCGTGTTGGACTGACGAATTTATAAAAATATCAGACTTGGGCCCCTGGAGTCTGGATTTGTGCTCTGTGGATGCCAATCATAATCAATATCAATCTAAATATTTTATTTGACATAAACTTAGATGAGCACTTATGAAACGCTAGAAGCTAGGTGCACCGTTCCAATTGGTCGTTTCCTATGGAGAAGAGCCGGCACGAAACTCCACGGTTACTCTTTTAAAAATAATTGGCTTTTACAATATTTTCATATAAAAGTGTTAATAGTTATGGGAGGACAGTGCAGGCCTCTCAACAAGTACCAGGTACTTAACAAAAAAGAATATTGTCTACAAATCTACAGTCTACTAGGCCTACAACGTTCTCACATTAAAAAAATAGCAAAGAATCTATATCTATATAAATATGTATATATAAAAATTAAAACCTATTTAAATCAAATGACATGATTACCATTACAACTACAGTAACAAATCTGAATAAATATCACGTCTACAAAAGCCACTAATAGAGAGTTGGAATTAGAATTGGAGGTATAATGTCAATAAGCTCGCCCCTCAAACAAAACTGGTGAAATGTGGGTGTTCTATGGGTATACCTCTGCCTAACCTTTCGAGGATTAA
Organism: Dryobota labecula; assembly: GCA_947523025.1. NCBI lineage: Eukaryota > Metazoa > Arthropoda > Insecta > Lepidoptera > Noctuidae > Dryobota > Dryobota labecula. The sequence goes on along the minus strand of OX383293.1, from coordinate 14,175,437 downwards.
TGGCGTGATGTTATGTTATGTGTTATTGGACAATTTTCTGTAAAAAATAAAGTAAACATCTGACACGAAAATTGCTGTACAAGAAGTCTATATTGAAGCCTAACTTCATAAATATCTCCAAGGCCTATACTTATTGATCCACCTCCTTTCTAGAACAAATCAAATAATCATGAACGAGATTCGTAGTTCAGTGTCAATACAACTCGTACCTACGGTACTATTCTATTAATTGGTTCAATTATGTTCAATATTGGCGTTCCAGTTTCAAAAATTCATTGAACATGTATTATGGTCGGTGGCAAGCGGTCGCAAGCGGTGATAGCGGTGGTCGAACAAGATACAGTTTTAAATTACGTGGGTGATGGTTCTCGGACCATCTTTTATACGCCTACTGCAATATCATTTTAATAACAAGTCGTAAGTGAAACCGTGTACATTTCTATATTGATCTGATATTAAATATAGATAGAAATGTGAAGTCGTGTAGGCTGTGTGGGTATTAAAAGAAGTTGCGACGCTCAGTAGGTGTCAAAGTAATTCTATCGTTACCTCTCAAATTGTACACTATCGAGTTTGCTTAAAATACCCTTAAAGACATAATTGAATAGATAGATAATTAATTTAAAAAAAAGAGAAGTTAAGTGTAGATAGTTGTTCTTTTTAATAACGACAGGAAAGCACTAATAGGACCGAGCAAATGTAATGCGGCTTTAGTCCCATCTGTTCCCCTATGCGTTTATAAAAGAGACGGGTTTGTAGTTATAAACGCATAGGGAAGAGAAGATGCTGATAAAACTTTCAGAAAGTCTGTATAGCTTCCAATTCATTCATTAGTGGACTAATAATATGCAATTTGTTTGCAAGTTCATTTACATTTCAAGCAAATATTGCCCCAACAAGTTTGTAGCTCCTCCCGTGAACCGAAGTCCCGACTAGTGGGAGCAACTTGGAGAACTAATAAACTCGTAATAGGATTGGTGACAGCCTTCTTACTAGAACTTTCCACACCCAACAGCATTTAGTTGCAAGTTCTCGTGATGGTTAAGTTCATTTGTATAAATTAAATTATACTTTTAGTGGTTGATCCGTAAGAACTGTGGAAATCGGTTATCAAGGTATATGATATATGTGATAAAGAGGAATAAAGGACATGTTTGTAGAAAAGTTTTGATTATGAACATGGATAGCTAAAAAAGAATTGTGTGACGGCCAAAAAGAGAGATGACTGCTAAAAGAGATGTGTGAAAGAAGAAGATAGGTATGCTGAGTAAACCTTAAATAAATTGCGATAAGGGCCAAACTATGATGTTCTATGGTAAATAGATAGCCGACTATTACTATTTTGGTTATAGAGGTATGAGAAACAGGGTGTAAAGTTCACTCATACTCTATGGAAAAGGGAGGATACCGCCACAACCTTGTGGCGGTATCAACAACGCCATATGCGAACTACGCATCAAAGACCTGACGTCACAAATCCTGCATCGCGCTATCAGAGTTTACCGCGCGACTAGCATATATACAACATCCCGACATCAACCATCGGGTAGTTGCCCACCAGACACAACATCCGTCGGGTCGGAGGATACTTCCTTTACTATAGAGTATGAGTGAACTTTACACCCTGTTCATCATACCTCTAAAAGGTTACTATAACAGCCATCAACTCGAGGAACTCGTGGCTAAGTAATAACAGCCGCACGGGTCGATCCATCAGGTTAAGCTACGCTTGCCGGGGTTGGTCCGTGGCTGGGTGACCATCTTTACCTACCGAGACTCCTCCGTGCTTCGGAAAGCACGTTAAGCCGTTGGTCCCGGCTGTTTATTTTTTATTTATTGAAGAACCATCAACATACTGTTTTAATTATACAAAGATGGCGACATGAAGTCTGTAAAAATTGTATACCTAATGAGCCCAACAGTATAATTTATAGGACAGAATAACTTAAACAAAATATTTATTAATTATTATATTATGCTGAATATTTTAATAGGTAATGAGCTTGGACTCCAAAGTCGAAATACTTCCGATAGAAATTTTATGTATAAACAGATGTGATGTTATAGTGCTATCAACTGGGTTGCATCGGTTCGTGACAAATTAACATGTCCAGTGAAACACGCTACAATTAATTCGTGTAGCTACAGTAAATATAACAAGTTAAATGAAATGCAGCATTGTGGGCAAATAATGTTAACCTATGTTAATTTACCTGCTTACTCACACATATGTTTGTTGTATTTACACGCGGCAACACATCAAGCTATACTTTTCCAGTATAAGCTGATCTAGCATTGTATAGGATTTCCATATAATGAGAGGTCAGTTTATTATTTACCTACACATTGGGCTGTTTATTTTCATGAGGAGTTTCCTAAACTGAAGAGCCTTTTAAGTCACATAAAATTTTGTTGATTAAATTAGAAAATCCCTAATTTTAGAATGATGTAGATGCAGACCTACGTCATTCTAAAAGTAGGGCTTTGTTTCTTTGTTGGTATTTTATTTATGTGTGTTAAAGACTAGTCTAAATCAGGTTTTAATCCGGCCCGCCAACGTCATTTTGACATAAGAGTGTATTGCTCTCAAAAATTATGTTCCGGCGTTCGTATAGGTTTAGGGCCATATTGAAATTTATTAACTAAACATAACAACATTCGATTAACTGTAAGATAAATTTATAGGCTGGTGCGCTCCACGATTGTTTTCACGATGTGTGGAAGAATTTTAACCTTCGAAGATTCTTACCATAAATTGCAACTTAAGGCGACGGTAACCGACTTTTAATGATTTTATACTGAAGATCATGTCTAAACGAGTATTGTTAATGATTAGAAAAAACTATATGTTAAATTAAAGCATTTTCTTAATAACTTAATATATGAATATTTTAGATTATATTTATATTACACAGTGAAGTTAATTTGTAAAGTTATGTCTAACGCGAACAAAAAACTGACAATCACACAAAATCTATCAAGCGTATTTTTTTGAACCCTTCACCTTTTTATTGAAGAAAATTTAATTATTGATCTTTTAATATAGGTACATGTTTTATTAAAATACCTTTTGTTTTTGGGACAGCGCTCCTGGGCCTCAAGTCTGCTATTACAATAGTGTCAGAATGGTCTCGCCATTGTGAGTATTTGACAGTGTTTGTATGGCAAATTTGTCAAAAACTCACAATGAAGAGACCATTCTGACACTATTGTAATAGCAGACTTGAGGCCCTGGATGGGCGAGTCCTATTACTGTTTGGACGTACATATGACGCGTTGCGTGAGCTCAGTACAAACACGCAAGCTAACCATTCAAGGTCACTGGCATATATCTGGGCCTTAAAACAATTTTTTTTTATTCTGGATCCCTGAACTCCCTACTCTTTTCTAGTAGCTGATGAAAAAAGTTTGCCCATCAATGGTTTAAATAAATGCACTACATGTAGCTAAGGAAGGTTGTGAACAGGCTTCTTTAGATCACAAATGTTACAACAACGAACCGTCACGTTATGATTATGTTGCAACAACAGATTGGCTTCACTAACTGTGACTGGTTTTGTGACTAGAAAACCTTTTGTGTTCGAAACCAAGACAATTTTCCGTTATGAATGATGTAGATAACATCTCTATTATACTTACATCGCTCCACAGTATCATTAATTGAGTAAGCAAACACAGCGAACTTACCTGAAAAAAAAAAAAGAAAAGAATTAAACATTGCGTAAAACTGAATAATTCTAATCACGTATATGATTAAAATCTTTCCAGATTCTAAGTTAATGAATTAAACTGATCAATATCCAACACGAGACATCGTTCATCATTTTTATTACGTAATCGCGAAAGCGCAAGCAATGAACGGTATACCGATACCTATAAGATAGAGACGTTATGTAATAATTTGGCATCAAATATGTTAATCCAACCGTTGTCGAATTGATAATGTCGTTGATATTTGGACTCATCGGCGTCGTGCGCACGAGTTGGCTTCCGATTCTTATATAATTTCACTTACGGACCTTACATAATAGCTGCTGACGGCTAAATTAGCACTTTAGCTTTAATCAATTATTATAATTTTTACTTTAATAGCAAAGTAAAATTAATGTTTAGAAGCACCATTAAGCTATCTGATATTTTAAGTTATATTTTAATATAAACAGTGCTCATCTGTTTGAGTTTAAAGATTCTTTATTTATTTTAAAAGAATACTCGTATACATTGTTCATTTAGCGAATAAATAAGTACATAACTAAGGCAAGTGTAGTCCAGTAACTAATTGGTTTTTTTTTTAATGTAAGTAGGTACGATGTTGCATTTTATGTGCAAGACTAGCTTATGTTTTTAACTTAATAGTTTTGCTCTTGTTAGTAACGTAGTACTTGAGTTTAGCTTTAAATATGTTAAAAGAGGATGTGCTCCTGATATCTGCCGGTAGATTATTATAAAGTTGTACACCTTCGTACTTTGTATTTACTTTTTTTGCGTTATTATGTCGGTTAATTAATTCTACATGAATATAATTAGGTAAACTTAATAACAAAACTACCTAGATTAAATAAAATTGAATTGCGAACAAACAGCAATTATGCCAGACTTATCGTTATCACTAAGTAATCTAAATTAGGAAAACCAACTGTCTAAAACAATTTTATATATTCATGCGAAAAAACTGTTGCTTCAAAACAATTGTTCATTGTTCATTATACTATTCATTTCAAATAAGTAATTATTTTACTTTTATGACATACGCTCATCATTCTTCATGAAAAAAAATCTACTAAATAGATACTCACGTACGAAATAAACGCGATTCGCTTCGTAAATATGAAAAATAATTTCACTTTAGAAAAACTTTTCTAATAAAAACTTATTACTAAAAATGTTAATTAGCTAAATTGTTACAAACTAACACAAAACGAGGAAAATTATGTAATTAACATACGACCGCGGTGACAGTCTGGATGTCGACTGAAATGAAAAGTCACGAAGCATATCCTTCCTCTGGAAACTACTAACGTTGAAGGACACTCTCCTTTATGTCCTACTTGCTCACCTCGCTCGTATATCGCAATTACATCACTTTGATACGCAACTGTGAAACTAATTCCCATACTTATAAGGGCTGAAGTTCCATCCGGAATAGTAAGACGCAAGAAGATTCACTGAATGTGACCCGCAGCAGAGCATGAACCATGTTAAGGTGTACTTAACTCGACACTAAAGACTAAGGAAGTTTGTTTGTACTTGTTGCTATAATCAGGCTTTATAGTATCTCGTCTTAACGCCATTGTCCCTTATTTGATATCAGTATAATGTACTTGTTGATACTTTATCCAACAATGAGGTGATTAAGCTGTTGATAAGAATTGGTAGAGTAAACAAAATGATAAGTTTACGTTCATGCTCGTGTCCCAATTTTGAAATAATTAATGAAAATAGGGCCATAACTTGGCAAAGATAAGAAAGTGTTGACATAAGCTCGTTTAAAAAGGGCCCTAAAAATAAATTGCTAGCAAAGGGACGTTCAATAAAAACAGTCTTCCAATTTCAACGCGAAAAATTGAGTTTTCTTGTTGGGATTTTCTGACTCATCGTATTTTGATACCCAAGTATACTTATATTAGAAGGATGCGTTTACCGGAAACAAACACATCGAATTTACAACTTTGCTTGTCAAACATCATAATTAACTACAGTATTTATTCACATCATAAAGACCCAACAACTATAAAATTTGCCCATAAACGACAGCTGTTCAATGAAACACCGATGTTATCAATAGCAGTATTGACATAAGTAATTTAAGAGCCATCAGCGATTAAAATGGTGGCGAATACATGATGCGGGCTGCAGATGAACAGGGGGCTATTGTGTGCTGGCGCGGGCGCCGAGGACGTCGCCTCGCCATCCGGACAGACATTGTACACAGCTTTATACTTATTCATTGATACTGAGTCGCCATACTTATTGCATGCTCTGAATCTTAAGCAAGAAATAGGTTCCATGCTATCGGTCGATTGTTTATCGTGAGAGGTACAAACAAGTGATAAGGTGAAGATGATAAGGATAGAAATGCCACTGACGTAAATCAGAATGCGGAATCAATACATCTTATAAACCAGTATGTTGTCTACAGTTAGTAATACCAATGGCCTGGCACATAATCCAAGACCATTAGCGTATCTTGGTTTGTAGATTCTTGAGCAAATTGATGCTGGTCTTCCAAATATTAGCGGTTTCTTTCAATTTCAACCACTACAAATTATGTGGTTAACAAAGCCATTCCAGCGATGCAATATAACGAATCGAAAGTTCCTCGGTGACGTAATTCGCAAATTGTTTTCAATAATAGCATTATAATATCATACTCGTGAATCGTGATGCGTTTGCAAAATACTGACAACCTTGGTTAAACAATCATAGATCAATAAATATGTATAAGTTTGATGATTGCGAAATTGATAATTACTCTGCTAATCCTCGTCACAATTTGAAGTAATCTCGACTAATCGATTATTATTATTTAATGATACAACTCTCTTGAGTTCCTTCTTATGTCATGTCAAGCTATAAGAAATATTGCATAGTAATGACAGTATCATTATCTGCTGCATCCATTACCGTATCTTTCGATTGCATATCAATGTCCTGCAAAGTGCGACTGTGACTATCGACTTCCCCGCACAATACTTGTCAATTCTAATGATCTGCAACACCATTGTTCAACCCACATCCAGTCACTTTTGACAATAGGCCGTTTTTGTACTATTGAGCAACGATATCATGTGCGAAATATGATTGAAATAATAATGAACACCTCATTTACAATGCAATTAATTCGACAACAATATTATATAGACGTAGAATGGCAACTAATATTTCATGCACGTATTGAAGGTCGAAATAGAACTAAGTTTAAATAAAGGAGAAAACAAGATTTAGATTCAAAATATACGTGCGACATAAGGTTTTCATATGAATTCTGTGGTACTGGGATCGCAAAACTATAATGTAATCTCGAGCCACATAAAGTAGCAGATAAAAATCACGAACGACCCGCTAGGTCGCGTCCTATGTAAATATCGACCCGGGGGCCTTTTGAAGGAAACTGCAAACAAAAAGTTTAACTTTCGCCTTGTCATACACAGGCTAGAGTGGTAACTGTGACAGAAGGCACTTTCCAATGTGGGTGTCACTGGTCGCCCATTGTATTCCAGCGAAAGCCGAATAAAAACAAAGGTTATTCCGTATGTGAGCTCATGTTATTTCGACTTCCAGTGGAATTATGACTGATAAGTGGTTCAAGTCGGTCGAAGTCGACGTTTCTATTGGTTTATTTCCTCTAGCATATGACTCACAAGCACTTGTTGACATACTGTGTAGGTAGTTCTGCTCGAATAAGAATAGATGACCTAGACTTTAAATACTCTCATTTTAATTGCCAACTTATGTTTCCGGATATTGAAATCTTATATGTATTTGATACACTAAGCGTTTTTATTTATCTACTTTACATTGATTTATTAATAGAAACCGCTTTCCCTGATGATTGAGGACATCGTTCAAGGTACAGTTAGTTACGTCAGCGTCCGGATGAATTTCTCGCGAGTTTTTTTGCAAATAGTAAAACTTGTTTTTATGCGACCTACAAAGCACTCGGAAACCCATGTTTAGATAGCGTTGAAATTGAAACCCCAGCGATTCGTAACTTTTTTGTAACTGAGTGCCTTTAAGTAAACGGCGAGAATATCACGAAATCGAAATTGCCATAGCAGCTGTCATTGTGGTTATGATTAACTGCTTTATTATGAATTAGAGACGTGCGGTTAGTGTTGCATCAATGTCACTAGAAAGTCGTATGGATAAGTTTTTATCGACACATGATGTCGATAGCTCGCTGGCTAGAACCAGACTTACGTTATCACCTGTCTCCCCTTATAGAATGCTCTTTGACGTGTTGCGACGGTTAGCTCTCTCCTTTTAATGACTTTCCAAGAAAGACAGGTGCATGGATTATCTATGTATTGATATTTTATGTCTGTAGGTAGGTACTGTTAATTAGAGCTTTAAAAACAAAAATGCTTTGACTACGGGATGTCTTCGTGTCGTCATAAGATTTATTAATAACAAAGTATCTTAGCCTTGGCACCTGATTTAATACTATTTGCTTCATAAAGCATGGGGCACGCAGCCAAGCAGTGTTTCTCTTTAAGATTTAATACTGCATTACATACAACAACGTCCATAATCACGGAACCATATTCAACTACTTAGATCAAAAAGAACTGTATTACAAAAAGTATGTTGCCCAAACAAACAATAATTTATTCATTGAAACAAAACCGAAAGCTTATCCAGTTTTCGTCTAAACCTGAATAGAAATAATGTACCTACCCTGAGGATATGTACCTAAGTTCATAACTAAACATGAAACTTTGCGAGGCGTGCATCCAAATCGATACGCCTCCCGGTCGAATGCGGTATGACCGCGGTCGCCGGTCGGCCAGTGCAAAAACACTCGGAAACAAACGCCTCATGGCCGCTCAGTTTTTGCCTCACGGAGCTGAGCGTTATTCACAACTCACAAACTGCTCAATTGTTAGGTCACGGTAATAATCATTTCCACACAAGCAAATATGTATTGTTAGTTTACAGGTATCATTGTACTGTGGGAACCGTCGTTGTTACTGACACATGAGAATGGTGTTGGTTACATTTGGCTGAATGGATTTATTGGGATATTTTAAATCCACTATACCCCAATAATCTTTGTAAAAAAAGTAATGTCAAGAATTGTCACCGTCAAAATGACAGGACAGTGGTGCAAAACATTTTATCATTTTTTTTTTTTTGTTATCTATAAAATTTAACTGAATTAATTGTAAGAACTATGCAAACAAAATACCGTTGCAAAACAATGTTGTAGTGTGTCGGAGACACGACCTATGATCGTCATAATCAGCCCTTTTAATACGTCCACTGCTAGTCGTAGCCTCGTAAGCCTCCCAAAATCGATTTTCACTCAAAACAGTTTACAGCCGTTTTCATCCAACATGTGGCTAGATGTTATGCTACTTACAATATGAATACACACACACGCACACACACATTATCACGAACTTTCGTCTTTATAATATTAGTGTGATTAATATATTTCTTACTAGCTGACCCGACAGACTTCGTTCTGTCAAAAGCTATAGTATAAACTCCACTACTCTACCCTACCCTACCTACCCTACCTACCTACCTACCTACCTACCTACCTACCTACCTACCTACCTACCCTACCTACCTACCTACCTACCTACCTACCTACCTACCTACCTACCTACCTACCTACCTACCTACCTACCTACCTACCTACCTACCTACCTACCTACCTACCTACCTACCTACCTACCTACCTACCTACCTACCTACCTACCTACCTACCTACCTACCCTACCCTACGCTACCCCACCCTACCTACCTACCTACCCTACCCTACCTACCTACCCTACCCTACCCTAATTTTTCGTAAAAACCTTAAAAAAAAAAAAAAATTAAAAAAAAAAAAACATAAGAACCTTCTCCTGACAATAACAAACACAACAAAAAAATAATTAGCGAAATCGGTCCAGCCGTTCACGCGTGATGCCGTGACCAAGGGAAATAGGGATTCATTTTTATATATATAGATAGATGTTCACTGTAAAGCTAAATATACGTTTAATTAATAATACATATATAAACAAAATGTACATTGTGATTTTTTTTTAAATATACACATATATAATAATGTTATGTGATATTATGTACTAGATACTAATAGATTACAATAATACTATAAATAGAATAATAACAAAAAATAATGATAATATTATAATATAATGCAACCTCATGAAAATAATGTTCTAATTGATAGCGTCACAATATTCTAGTTTTAAGTTTACTTGCTGCGCCCTAACGGGGTCATGTACTCATTAGTTTTAAGCAAAGCCTGTAACTGTGTGTACATTGTGCAATAAATTAATAAATAAATGAATAAATAAATAAATAAATGAATATATGAAAAGGAGATTGTTAAAGATGAAAAAAAAAAATTGAAAATGTTTGAATCTCCTGTATTGTTACCAGTATCATAAAATATTTTATACCAAAAAATCTCCTTTTTTTAATAACTTTGTATACAGCCGAAAATTTATAAAAATAATTACGGTATGATTATTTTAAAATTATTATTTCTTAAATCAGTACTTAAAAGAAAATGGAACCTTTTTTTTCGCCATTTTATGTGAATTACCATTACGAAGATTTTTTTTTGATATGTTATCCCCTTTGCTTACATAAATTATCTGAATTTGAGACTTTGGGTATAGGTAAGTAACGTTCTGACATGATATTGAAAGCAACACTGTCCGTAATTTTGTAATGGAAGGCTAACACGAAACCACCAATTCGTAAGTTAATTTCTGCCCAAAATTAAAATTATTGGCCCAATTCTTTGGTATATTGTTTCAATGCATTCGTTTTAGATTACACACGATCGAAACCGTATCTAATGCGTTTATTTTATATCTATTCCAAATCCAACTAAGTAATTATGTTTAATATCTAGATAGTAATAATATGCGTTTAATACTTAGTCGGATACCATAACTCATATTATGGTTTACTGCCTTACGAGATAATTAGTAGGAAGTGTAAGTTCTTAAGCTTCCTTATTTTATTTTCCTAGTATCCGACATTCACTTGTATTAGATAAATTGCTACGTCCAGCTTTTTATGACTTCATTCTAATGTTTATGATTCTCTCAAGAATGCACGGTATTAATGTCATCTTTATTTCCTTCATCAAACCAGTCTAAAGTACGACTGGCTCGCCCAGGATAAGGGTTGACAGCCGTTTTAAACTTTAATTATTAAACCATAAGAGCTATTTTCATCCCATATGCTTTATAAATTCACTTTCCTAGAACTGTCTAATCCTTAACTCAGCTCTAAACGAAATTATTATTTTCTTCTGTTAATACCGTTCAGCTTCAATTCGTTTTGGCTGTTATAATTTTCTTTATCTAGATCAACTTTTTCTGTTGCGGTAACAACCAAAAATAGCTGTGCCAAATTTTTGTTATAAAGATCAAAATGGTTTCCTTGAAAAACGGTTTAATAGTACGGACAGCAAGAAAAATATGCCAGTAGTAACGTTCGACATCAAATATAATTTTACATTCAAATAATTTTAAGTAATGACTCTTATTCAAGCTGTGATTGACATATGACTTTCTACTAAAGCATAGGTAAATCAAAATTATATGAATTTATTGTAATGTCTATATTATGTAGGTAAGTGCGATCGATTGAGTCAAGTGGATGTTACGTAGGTATATGAACGGCAAACATCCGATACGCGTTCTATAAAACTTTCTTTTGTTTTCCATTTATTGAGGTAGAAAGAAACGAAGAGCAAAACCAATAACTTTTTTTTTTGGGTGGGAAATTATCAAATAACTTCTCCCGCTGCGGGCGGAGCGAGAGGGCGTGTCAGACTTTTACTGACTAAAACCCACCCATGTTCCTTCAGTTGCCTGTGTGCCAGAGCCGCGGTATCCCTTTCGGACAAACCCGCAACCCTGACAGGCACCGGTCCTGGCGGACCCCGTCAGAGCGTGCTGACATCTCTTTGAGGCGCGCGTGGAACACAACGCGCCGTCGACCCGGGCCTGGTCCTCACTGGACGGCGAGCTGCCCATAGCTAGCCGTCCGCAAGCCCGCGCCTACGGTGGCCGGGAATCGGCTACCGATTCTCGCGCCCAGGGCATCTCCTGCGGAGACTAGGGGCATGAGGGCGCACAGACTGCCGCTCCCTCACGCGTTCCGCCTCCTTCTTCGCGAGCATTATTTCTTCGCAGAAGGAGGTGACTGCCTCCCATGTACTCTCGCTCCGGACCATGGCCTGGACCAGGGCCGGACGCGAAAGATCGCCGCCGCCGATTTCCTCCGCGAGGACACGGCGGTGCTCTGCCCAAGCCGGGCAGACCTCCACCGTATGCTCCACCGTGTCCTCCGGGTGATTCACACAGTTGTAACACCCGGGCGTTTACTCCCGCCTTATCCTGAACAGGAACCTCCCGAAAAACCGTGTCCGGTGAGGACCTGTCATGCGGAAGGTGAGGACGCCATGCCGGCCGAATTGTGGCCACCACCACCAACCAACCAAACCAATACCTATCTAATCAAGATTCAGAAATAAGTTTAGGAAACAGGTTTGGATCATCTATCATGGTTTAGGTTTATGTGGCATATCTTCTTTAGTTTCGCTACGTTTGCCGAAGTCCGAGAGGATGAGTGACCATCCATAGTGGGTCTCGATATCTCGATACCCCTCCGTGCCTCGGAAAGCAATTTTTAAACCGATGGTCCCGGCTGCCATTTGTAAATCTTTGACAGTCGTTACGGGTAGTTTCTAATAACTAATTTCCCAAATTACGAATGCCATAATTATATGACCTGCTGTTACTTATGAAGGTACCTACTACCACAGAATTTCCAAGATTAAAGCGTAAATTGCGATTGTTAGAGAAATAAATTCAGTGAAGTCAATACTGAAACTGAAGTTGAATATGCAATTATTTTCCTTTCTCTGTCTTGTTTAAAATATGTACATCATTATACCTATCTCTTTATCTTCAAAAATAAGTTGTAAGTGTCACTGCAGAAAAATGGGTACAGCCAGACAATACAATGATAAACGGAGTTTACCATACAAGGCTTTAACAGACGCCAATTTGTCTTGTATTTGTTTCTGAACATCCTTCACATGCATACAGTACAACGGAGGTACTTATATTATTTCTAACGGTGTATGTAGTTATGGTGATAAAGCACTTTTCAGAAGATTTTATCATTGAGAATAGTGGGTTAAATATTTTTGAATATTTTAGTTATTTTTTTATAACTACCACTTATAATCGGCCTATAATGTTGCCATTACTGGGACCCAGGCCTCATCTTTGTGTGAGAGGGTGTGGGCCATAATCCACCACGGGGGCCTAGTGCGGGTTGATGGATGTCACATGTCTTCGATTTTTGGTTCTAGGACATGCCTGCCATGCTGTTTTCCTTTACCGTTTTGATTAAATAATTTACACAAACGACCACTCGCCAGCTCCATATCATGGCTTGTTTAATTAACCGTGTTTATTTCATTATTTCCTCGAAACTATGCCCACGCCCACGGCTTATTCCCAAAGTACTCCAAAAAGAGTTCCCAAACTGCTCCATGAAAAATATAATATTTTTAATTAGGTTTCATTCTACTCCATGATAACATTAAAATATTCTCAAAGTACTCCAACACATTTTAATCAAAAAGCTAATTTAAATAAGTACCAGAATACTACAAAAGGGTAGCTGACGTACAGTCAGGCTCAAAAGCTTTGCAAATATATTTTTAAGTATAAATATGTTTTTAAATCAAAGACAAAGATATAATTCAACAATCATTTTGAGTCTTATTTTTTTAATTCAAAAATTAAAAAGATAAAAAAAAAACGGAAAAAAATCTGTCAAAATTAAAAAAGTGGAGCTCTGGATTCAGAAGTCTAAAAAATATGAAATACAAATAATAAAAAATCTAAATTGATATGTAGCAATTAAGCCTAACATATTTATTATAATTCAAGAATTAAAAATATTCAAAAATCAACTGACAAAATTAAAAAAAGTGGGGCTCTTGATTCAGACGTCTAAAAAAACATAAAATACAAATAATAAAAAATCTAAATTAATATGTGGCAATTAAGCCTAACATCCATACTATCCATACTAATCCATACTAATATTATCCATACTAATATTATAAATGTGAAAGTAACTCTGTCTGTCTGTCTGTCTGTACGTTACGTTTTCACGCTGAAACTGCTGAACCGATCGTCATGAAATTTGGCAGAGATATAGCCTGGGATATGGAGAAGGACATAGGCTACTTTTTTACGTGATAACCGACATCCACGCGGGCGGAGCCGCGGGCAAAAGCTAGTATAAATATAAATGTGAAAGTAACTCTGTCTCTCTGACTGTCTGTCTGTCTGTATGTTACGTTTTCACGCCCAAACCGTTGAACCGATCGTCATAAAATTTGGCAGAGATATAGCCTGGGATACGGACAAGGACATAGGCTACTTTTTTACGCGATAACCGACATCCACGCGGGTGGAGCCGCGGGCTGAAGCTAGTTTATTATAATTCAACAATTAAAATATTCAAAAATCAACTGAGAAAATTTTAAAAAGTGGGGCTCTGGATATAGACGTACAAAAAAAAAAAACAAATAATAAAAAATGTTAAATGATACCTGGCAATAACATAATTTAGCCTAACATATTTTTTTTTTAAATTCGACCAATAATCCTTTGAAATTTTACATAAGATGGTAAAAAATACTTATACATAAATTTAAAAGTCACAGTCTTTCTTTCTTATACACTGAATCCTAATAAAAGTTATCAAATTAAGTTACTACATATGATAAAACTAAGGTAATGTATGTAGTATGATTTCAAGTATGTGGATTCAGACTTAAAACTATTTTGAGACATGAATGATAAGATTATAAATTGTTTGCGAACTAGGGTTTTTTTTTTTTTTGTTTAATAATAATAATAAATTCGTTTATTTGCAAACAAGAGTCACTGTTACATAAAAAAGCTCTACCTCCTGAACTAGGCAGTTAACCTGTATCTCAGGAGACAGTACCCTTCTTAGTTACATAGTTCAACTTGATGACATGGTATAATGTTAATTGAAACAAAAAAAAAAAAAAAACAGAGACAAAGTAAGTAAGTTTGTAAATGCACCCGCGATACAGGAAAAAAAAAACTATAGTAGATAAAAACATGATTGCCCACGTGGTGTGGTGTTATACATGATGGTGTGTTTTTGTGTGTATTCGTAAGGAGTAAAGCCTACAATTTTAAATATGCATTGACGTTATAACAAAATGCTAAACTTTAATCTTTCTTTTAAGAATTTTTGTTACTGACTGTACTGAAGTATATGTACTTTATAGGTAATGTAGATGGAGCAATTTGGGAATTGATAACGAATAATCGGTGGAGTACTTTGAGAATGATTCCAGATACCTATGGAGCAGATTGGGAACAAAATAATAAGTATTTTTAAATATTAATAAATCCTTGGAGTAACTTGGGAACTAATGTATGAGATTCTTATCTTTTTAGAACAAAAGAATGGAGTAGTTTGGGAATAAGCCATGCCCACTTCGTAGCTTTTTTAGTTTAGTTTTAATTCCAGCGTAGAAACAAAAGAACAACATTAAAAACAAAAACGCAACGAAAACAATGTGTACGCAACATTCGAAACACTTCCGTGAACGAATTTGGCGCATACTTATCGATTTCCGATGTACCCAAAGATGGCGTTAATAAAACGGTTTTGACGTCAATTAAAGTACAGTGTGGTGGCGACATGACGTCATTAATAGATTGATTACACTGGCTGACATGGATTGCAACGCGACGCCAAACAGACCCGGACCGGGAGAGTTTCGAAACACATCCATTAACGATAATTAAGCTGTTTTTTCACAGCAAACGTTCTAAATGTCATCCGCTCATACGATACAATTATTAGATACGGTAAAGAGTGCAATTCGTAGAGAAAATAAAACAGCGGCAGTGGTTTTTGACTATAGATAATAGTTCGAAATCGGAAAACAATGTCTATCCTAGACATCATTTATCCAATTTGGGGAGATCGATTGTACGGATACTTGAGTGAATTTCTCAGGCGAAAAATTTACGCGTCTAGGCTTAGAACGCAGCGCTGCTTTACAAATAATGCAACGAATTTTTTTTCTCAGAATTAAAGAGACGTGCATCTAAATGAAGCCACTTAAGTTATGTTTATAAGACTAATACTTTTAAAAAAAAACAGTAAATGATGAATTATCAATTTCTGTGTTTTGTCCACAATCACTTTCATACACATCATTTACCTCTCAGGAAGATAATATCCAACAAATATAGGAAAAAGTATTTTGATTGCGTTAAGTGATAATTGACCTACAAGAAGCTAATTATTTTTGAATGTTTAGACTCATAGTTAATGAGTACATGTCAACGGTAGTTTTGTCCGAGCGAAATTACTAATTTCTATGGTTGTTTTGCCGTCCTGAGCTTCCACCAATGAGTTTAAACGGACAATTAATCCCTGCCCGGCAAGAGACAATCGTGTGATTATGCATAGTGAGAACGGTAGTGCACCATTTTATAAAACCTGAAAATGAAAATGTCCATGGAAATTAGGTAAAAATTCGATTTGCTGAAATTAACTCACTTATTGATATGTTTTAGTTAAACCTGCAATTTGTGGCTATTACTGACTGTTAATAAGGACCCCGTTCAATTTAGCAGCATCAGCAAATTGGCTTGAGGCACAGTTTTATAAAATGCATGTACCTACAGCTACAGATTCTGTTGGTCACCAAATGATACTATTTGCATACCGGAACCGGCCAAGCGAGACATATTAGAATTTTCTCATACTAGCATGGGAAATCCGACCGCATTCTTTATCAAGATTTATTGTAAAGAATAAAATGTTCACAAGAAAACTAAACAAACGCAAACTCAAGAGAGCTACTTAATATTTCAACATGTGTCGTTGGTGCCTTATTTTTCACTCAACACTGACTCATCCCGACTGATTTGACATCTAATTTTTTATCATTGGGGCAGCTGGTGCCAGTGGCAAATTCTGAAAATACAGAAGGACAATTAATAAGTTTTATCTTTTGTCTAAAAACATTTTAGATAAATTTAGGAGTTTTTTAGACAAAGCTAATTATCAACGTCAAACAAACCCAAACTAGATCCTTTGTAAAATAATATGCTGTCTAATTCTCAAGACCTAACGGCTTCCTTGTTAACTATGTTTAACATTAAAACTGAGATAGAATATAAGTATTCATAATTCTTGCCTAGAACACTAATTACTCATCTCTCAGGAATTTCTATGAACAATAAGGTTTTATCTCGAATTAATACTAGTTTGAACGTTGATAGCTAGTCCATGTTTAAGCACTACTTTTTATACTTGGTTAGCCGACCGAGAGATTAATAACGACATCGTGTTGATAAGAAACTCCTGATACACATTTAATTTTGAATGATAATTTACTTTCTTTAAACATATAAAAGAACGAAAATGCAGTCTGTAGGAATAGTAGGAAAGTAAGAAAAATATTAATAAATGCAATCACATCTTGCTCTTAGAAAAAAAAAAAATTAAAAAAAAAAACTTCCGAAATTTCTCTATTATAATTATAACAAACGAAAAAAGAATTTTCAAAATCGGTCCACAATTGAAGAAAATATCGACGAATTAAAAAAAAAAAACATACCTACGAATGTTACGTATACATTCGTCGGTATGAATTTTTTATGAACCTCTTAATTTTTTTAAATTGGTTGAAAAGGAAAAACCACTGGTGTCCCATTATTGACTTGTAACGCAGCGCCATAATGGGCTTAAGTGGGCTTTCATAAGCGATCGATGATATGACTGTATGAAATTCTTTTGAGAAGCTGAGATCGTTTCTGTCTAGGTATAGCAATTCTAAGTTGAACTTTGCTTGGTTGAGAGACGGTAGGGCGATCAAAAGTTCTGATAATCAAGAAATTGGTATCAACAGTTATACCAAGATAACACATGAGTATATCTAAGAAGTTAAACCGCCTTTTAGATTCTGACAGCAAGTTAAGATGACATTTAAAAATTTAATTAAATAAGAGCAATTTACTAGGCTAGATTACTAAGCAGTTATTTCCAGTGCTAGACGAGTGAAGGGTTAATCCTACAAGGCAAAAGACAGGAGTGTGCATAGAAAATGTTTTACTAGTCCGACGAGTATCTGTGCATTCAGCCAAAGACGCTGATTGACTCATCCAGCAGGTTTCAGGTACTTTAGTACCAAAATGCAGTCTGTATGAAAAATATGAATAAATTCAGCTTTCATCTAAAAGAAAAATAACACTGGTTACGCATTATTTACTTGACTAAACGCTGCTTCATTTTGGAATTTCAGTTTTATCTAACTATGGTGGCCAGTTATTTCCAGTGCAAGACTAGTGAAGTGTACACTTCACTAGTTTTAGCCTTGTAGGGTTAATCCTACAAGGCAAAATACAGGAGTGTGCATAAAAAATGTTTTACTAGTCCGACAAGTAGGTATACCTATTTATGCATTCAGCCAAAGCTACTGATTGACTTATCCAGCAGATCTCAGGTACTTTTAGTACCAAAATGCAGTCTGTATGAAAAATATGAATAAATTCACCATTCATCTTGCTTGAAAAGGAAAAAAAAACACTAGTTACGCATTATTTACTTGTCTAAACGCTGCGTCATTTTGAAATTTTAGTTTTTTCTAACTGTGGTGGCCAGTTATTTCCAGTGCAAGACGAGGGAAGTGTTAATCCTACAAGGCAAAAGACAAAAATAAAAGACAGAAGGCAAAAGGCATTTTCTATGCCCACACCTTGTGAGCATAGAAAATGTATTACTAGCCTAACGAGTATCTATGCATTCGCCAAAGACGCTGATTGACTTCTCCAGCAGGTTTCGAAAGCAATTTGTATTTCCGCTGCCGTTATGTGAATTAGAGATTACATGTGTCAATAAATTCTTCATCGCTAATTATAAATGGAGATTTTTAATGCATTTCGTAATTTATTTATGTATTTTTTTACCATTCGATAAATCAAATTTTGATTTCTTTGGTTGATGGCGAAAAGATCTCGAAGCAAGATGCAGAAGTTACTAATAACATTGTATAAATAAGTTTTACTTTGTAATTTCCTTGCAAAGCTAGATTAACATCGCCTTTTTACCATTATATTAAAATCGCAGAAGCGAATTTATGTAATGCGTCGTACCAAGTACGGAAAAGTGGTTTTTCCTCTAAAGCAATTAGTGCTGAGAATGGTGTTAATACTTATCGTATCAAGCCACTTGATCCCGCTTACTGCGGTAATCTAAATTTACTGTGTAAGTACCTGCAATATGTACTGCATAAGTGAGGTTAATAGCTCATCGCACCATAATGCTACTTCAAACAATAGCTGTGTGTTAGCGGGTTCATACTGTAGAGTTAATGCACCGAATAGCTCTCCTATACTTTAAGTGGTTTCTGACAAGAGAAATTTAGTAGTAGTAGTAGTTGCTTAACGAGCTAGATTTTTAGTCATACACGGAAATTGTACTTTACCAGTAACGTTTTGCAACGATTTATCGTCTAATCAGATTTTCAAATAATTCATAATTATTATATAAAAAAAACCTTCTAATATGAGGAAAACCAAGCAGTCAACAGTGACACACATTTCATCCCCTTTGATTATAATCTTGTTAACATATAAGGAAATTGCCCTAAAAGTAAAGCTTAATTTATGATAAGTACACGATTAGACACTGATCTCATTTCGGATGATTCAGTTGTCCGCATATAGCGTCTGAATAACGTCCCGTGATCCCGTCATAAATGATAAATGGTATGTCAACTTATTTATGACACGACCATATGGCATATAAGGCATACGAGTATTCCACTATTAATTTAATAAAATATATTATGTTATAACTACACTAGCTTTTGCCCGCGGCTCCGCCCGCGTAGATGTCGGTTATCGCGTAAAAAAGTAGCCTATGTCCGTCTCCATATCCCAGGCTATATCTCTGCCAAATTTCATGACGATCGGTTCAGCGGTTTAGGCGTGAAAAGGTAACATACAGACAGACAGGCAGAGTTACTTTCACATTTAAAATATTAGTATGGATTTTACTTTAAAAAACCGGCCAAGTGCGTGTCGGACCACGCACAATGAATGGTTCCGTAGTTGGGATGAATTTATCCCAAGAACAACATGTTTTCCCAATACAGAATGAATGGGAGAAAATGTTTTTCAACTGTAAATGTAAGTTGGTCGACTATTACTCGGTAACTTGTATAGCTTACTTAGCTGTGATAGTTTTCCTTTTAACTTTGTTATACGAGTATATACTACTGCTGTGATTTTTTTCACGTATCCAAATACAACCATTTAGCTGGCAGGGGGGGACACCTGACTCTAACAAAAATTTGAATTTGTTAATATTACGCAAACGGATCCCTGAATCGAAAAATGTAATAATCCAACGATACCCCGATAATCGTTCCATATCCTATGGGCACGTCTTCGTCTCCATTATCATGCCCCCCCCCCCCCCCCGTCTACTCCTTGATATGTAATGGTCACTGTAGCACCATGAAACATGAGGCTCCAGGGGCTAGTGCGAATCTTTGGGTTCGTTCGAATAATCGAGTCTGGTTTAACCACGCTGGGGTCGGTGCATTTCATTCATTAATTCATTCCCCACTTTACGTGTAAGGGAAGTACCTTAAATAAATTTATTTTTCAAGATTTAATTTTACTAAGAGTCTCTGAGCTAAGCCGCGGACAGACAGACAGAGAGACAGATGGACATGGCGAAGGGTTCCTTGTTTACTGCGGAACCCTAAAAAACACCGTTTTGGACACACATTCCACCGTCGTCGGTCTGGAGTGCCAAATTTCTGCAAATTGGATTTATAAATAGACCAGCAGACATATTTCACACATGTGGAATATTTTGGGAATTTGGTACAATGTTGTTAGGACTGAAAAGCGCTGTAAACGTGTGAATGTTTTCAGTAACCTTTTTACAGAAGTTTATTACAATGTTGACAACAATGTCAATCAGCAGTATCATACAATATTTTCATATTATGAATATTGATAAATTCACAACAATACTGATTAGAAATCTATATAAAATAAAACCGTTATAACCGCATGTTATTCCCGTATAGTCGTATCCATATTGTTTTCCCCTAAACAACAACAAAGCTCCTGTCACAAATGTTCTAACATTGGGCAGCTATTGTGTGCTAAAATAAGCATGGCTCATTGGCGCCCCGCGGCGTCACCGTTTGGCAGACCACCCTGCCACCGCTTGGCATCCGCGAACATTGTACAAGGACCAGGTGTATTACGATACTCTTTGTAGTTCATACTAGATCATAGCGTAGTGCACGTTCTAGGAAGTTGCAATCAGATTTATTTCATTGCTCTTTTAAATGGAACGCTTTGATTGTGATGCAATCATTAAAAATAATTGCAGCTGTGAATTTCATTAACTGGTTTCGGGAACTGGGCTGGCGCTAATTGAAAGCCTCTTGGAATTAAAGTCATACGACTATTCAATGTCTGTTTGGTGATTTTTCAATAGTAGCATTCTATGAAAACGTAACATAAACAACAGAACATTTTTTATTTTTCTGAAGTCCATTTACCGTCCGTTTCCGCAAGTACCAACAGTTTCAACATCCGCACCGATCGTATCTCACCCAATGTGATGCGGATCAACCCTGAAACTAGTATTGTTCTCTTATAATCCACAGTCAGGAAAATAAGTTAGGCTCAGTGTTCACGGCAGCGGCAGAGAAATCGCATCGAAGCCGGAACCGGTAACCCCGACGGATATTTTATTATTGAAGAGAGCTGACATAGCGGTCCCAGTTCTCAAGCTTTACCGATGTAATGCTCTTGAACTGGGGAAGGATGTGTTGCATCAGAAATAAAGAATATCAGATGCTGTTTTCCATTATTCATGTTGGCAGTTTTCTTATTGGTATATTGGTTGCAGGTTCAAATACATATACATATGGTGGATTAGATGGATTGTCATTTTCGTTAGAGATTTTCAGGTTGCTCATCCACTAACCCCATACTGGACCCGCGCGGTGGATGGCCTGTCTGTGTGTGAACAGTGGGAATATTATACGCTGACTATTGCTATTACGAGTATATGTTACTTGTTGAGCATGAGGAGGGACTGTTCTCATCCAATCACCTCCACCCTTGTCATAAACAATGTGGACGCAATTTGTTTTCTCCACATACAACGTCCGTCGAAATTTGTATAGATGACTTTTCTATGGATATAATATCTATGCATAGAATTGTTTCCATTCCAAATCTCACAGGTTATTGTAAATTAGCTTAGCGAGTTTTATTCTCGTCCCGCTAATGTCCGTTGATGTATGAATCAATCTTTATTCGTTGGCGTTTGTCCGTCCCTGACACCGTATTAACTAATGTAGCTGTGAGCTACCTCCTTACGGTAACTACATTTAACATCTGTAGGTACCAGTTTCACGCGGAAAATTGTCTGCACACTGAAATTGTTCATAACTGCCAGACGTTCACTTGACACAATTAGGAATGTTTTAGTTGGAATGCAGAATGTGTCATACATATTAAACATATTAATAAATAATAAATACAAAGTTATTAATGTCATCAAATATAGAAAATTTTAATTTTATAACCTGAAGTTATCAGCACAGCACTTGCAAATTTTAGTGCATTAATTTATTATCTTCAAATAAACAAATTGTGCCACCAGCCTTCAAGTTGTTGTCAACCGGCATTGCATCAAATTAGAAGTTGCTACAGATTGCTCAGTTCTCGCAGTATCATTATATCAGATAGTTACTAACTTACAACATAACCCGGTGGGCCTCTAGGCAACTTGTAGCCATATATTTTTTGCTTCTCGTATTACGGTTTCCGAACCCACTCGAGAGGTTCGCACCTAATAATAAGAGCTGTCAGACACTCAACACCGAGACGATCTGTTTTCCATCATTACACTGAACCTGAACGAGCGGCATCGAATTCTTCTGCGATATTATTAGCCTAGTACTGTGACTACATTCATCTACAGTCTCGTTGTAAATATTATTTTTCAATGTTTGCTTATATTTTTTGCAGTCTCTTATTCGCATTTTTGCTTTCATTTTTTACAGTTAGGTACTGGAATTCAATAGGCTACGATTAACCTTTAGCTGTAAAGGCCACAGCTCTATAATCCAGTTAACTTACTAAGTACAATGAATTACTTGAACTAAATCACTGTAACTCAAGTAGATTATATTTCAGACCTTAAGCTACCGTTATTTATAAGTACTTTAACAATGAACTTTTATTGCTTTGTATACAATTATTTTTTACTTAGATTTTGAACTATAAATGATAATAAAGTAATTTACATAGCATTGTGTTTGCGCTCCAGTGCGCATTACGATGCAGAACGTTGACAAAACAATGCCTTGGTTTTTACGAAGCAGCCGACTTATCTATCAGTCATCATAACGATCACTTTCCATAAACATAGGTAAGTGCGTTCCCCGAAGGCATCGAGCTTCATCAGTATTAACAACACTCATTGGTCTTCATTCGTCCCTTGTATGTTTAGTTTACATATGGGTATGTTCGCGTATTAATTAAGCCTTGCTCCACATTACAACATTTTAAAAGGCTTTTGTAGAAGCGAACTAGGTCGTGAACTCCAAGCGCGTTTATTATTACTTCTGCATAACAAAATGCAGATTCTCACATTTATATCACGTTTTGAATAAACATTCAATTCCAACTGTTAGGAGGAAGTCTGTCTATGAACTTTATATGCTAAGTACTCTCACGACGTCGCAAAGAAGTCATCAATCAAACGGCATTTGAATAGCTAATAGAAATATTTTTTTATTCAAACGTCAACTTCAAAGGATCAGCTGAGGATGAAGTAAAAACTCGTATAAAGGACGAGTAAATCTCAGTTAGTGGTAGAAGCAATAAAACTGATAGGTTATTGCCATCTTCATCTAGAATGCCGACTGCAAAATGTCCATGTATCGAGCCGGGCGAGCAGTAAAATTGCAAGGAAAAGTTGGCATCGCGCCAGCCGTGCGTACATCGCGCCCGCGCCGAGCGTCCGCGATTTATTGTCTGCAGAAAGGAAACTCTTATTTCTTATTCATGTGGACAACACTTCGATTGAAAGTGATATCGGACTCGCCTCTCGTTCGTGTTAGTGCAAACATAAGCTTCACATTGTGTTTCAATCTGTGAAGATAACATTGATAGCGGCTTGATGTACGGAAGAAAGGAAATTGGAAAATAACACCATCAAGTTCTGTGTGTTGTGTGTGTTTGTACATAATATACAGTATTATGTTTATGGACTGTAACGAGTTAAACAGGTAGAGATACAATGCACACATAATGTTAGAAACGTTGTTCAACATATTTGATGGTGTGGCAGATAAGGAATTGATTTCTAAACATAGTAACTAAGTACTCCTCCCATACTACATTTTATGAATTTTAAACACTAACACAGGATGCAGGAGTCAGCGTGAACTAAAAAATATATATGCTCTATATTCTTTTAATAATACGTAAAAATCTACACGTTCCTTAAAATTGAAATAAAAAGCTTATCGAAAGTCATAAGCATTGTTGCACAAAATGTTTTAAAACCTAAAACAGCGGGAGTTTTATATAAAAAAGTATAGTAATTCAAGTTAATGCGTCATTACTTAGACGTTTTAATGGGTGTAGGGAAGGGAATTAAATGAATTTCGCTGCTCGGGCACGCACGGTCCTGTCTCGCCCCAGCGCTGACGGCTGCCTGCCCATCTCATCAGTTAGGGGGTTTCCAATATTCCCGACAGCCGAGTTAAAATTTATTAAATCGTTCGCATTCATTTCTGAATGATATTCTAAGTTCAATTATGTTCGGACGAACCGTTTGTGGGCATCATTTTCGTGATCTTTATTTAAATACGAAGCAACTATACTCCGGTGGTGGCATGACAATTGATAGCTGCAGTAAACAATTGTTATTGTAACCACTTTTTTTGCTTTTAATGCCATCCTTATGCCTTCGCAATAGAAGTCAAAATCCGTTGAGCGGACTGTAAAAAAGGTTTATTTAAGTCCCGTAACCAATCACATGGCTTGAATCTAGTTTTAAGTAAAGCTCGAGTATTGAGTGACGTTCTGTAATACGGGCCTAAATATCTAATTTTATTTCAAATGGAGTATAGAGAGACAGGAAAATACGCTAACTTTGCAAAAGTTTTTGCATTCGAAATCCAGAGAGCAGTCCCATTTTTTGTGGCTTTCCTGCAATGGTTAGCAATAAAAATTCGTTAGTTATGTACTCCGAAAAGTTTAACTTCACTAACCATATCTATATGTAGATAGGCGTCTATATACGTTGCAGACGACGAGGGATAGAGGGGTCGCCGCACTAAACTACCCTCACCCCTGAATTCCTCGAAAATAGACGGCAACTCTAACATTCGGAAAACTCACTTCGTCTCTCTTCCAGATAACCATGACTCACGTTAATAAATCAAAGCGCCTGGCCTTGGATGCTTGATGCCAACATTTAGGTACCTAACGATCATACCAGGCATTGCTAAATAAGCATAGCCTTGAACTGTTGCTATAATGGTGAAAACAAGACCTAATCGACACGCAACCTTCCTAAAGCACAAATAAGCAGCTAAGGTGGACAACTTTGAAATTAGATTACAAATGACTAGCTGCGCCCCGCGGTTTCACCCGCATAAGTCTCGATAACCCAGGAATATCGGGATAAAAAGTATCATATGTGTTAATCCAGGTTATAAACTATCTGTATGCCAAATTTCATCCAAATCCGTTTTGCCGTTTTGTCGTAATTGAGTAACAAACATCCATCCGTCCTCACAAACTTTCGCGTTTTTATTAGTAGAAAGGATTTATGAAATGGGTTCTGAGGCTAGATCGATTGTAAGTGACAATAAAGGTCATGTAGTTATATTTGCTTATAAATAAGCGAGGGAAAGCAATCTAATAAAGTCCTAGCACAATATTATACGTCGTGCCCCCAAGCCCCTCTGGCTGTTAATCCTTCGAGCTCGTAACTGAGTTTTTCCGGCAAAACACGCACTGCGTGAATCATCGAGTGATTTTATGTTGGGTGGCTCTAGTCGCATAACGAAGGAGACCATATTTGCAATATTGTAATATCATCTTTATGACTTCTTTTCTTGTAAAATCGTCTCATTGACCTCGGTGGAGCCAATCAGTTCTAGAATTTTGTGTAGGTTGGTTCACGATTTCCTTCGGAATACGTCTTGAGGTTTTCCTTACATGTGTGACAGTAATTTTATATTGTAAAGTCATCGATAAAACGTACCCATATCTCAACAAGTAACTAATCGTTTATCTGAAGATAATTTCTTCGTATTTTTCTCAGTAATTCGATTAAACATGATACGAAGAAAGTAGTTACGCGCAATACTTATAATTTCTTACTAAAAACGCTACGTCTCGTGACTTGAGCCATTAGGGGGTGTGCTAGACACTTAAATGTATGAACATGTAAGTGACAAGAGGTACTAAAGTAAAGGGGGACTTGAGCTGAATCAACCTCATATGAAAGGGTAATAGGTAGGTAGATACTACGTGGCTTTGTATGCATGTGGATTAAGTTTCAGCATTCATCATCATCATCATTTCAGCCGAAAGACGTCCACTGCTGAACATAGGCCTCCCCCAAGCACCGCCACCTCGACCGGTTCTGTGCTTCCCGCATCCAGCGGATTCCTGCGGCTTTCATAAGGTCATCGGTCCACCTTGTGGGAGGCTTTCCAACGCTACGTCTTCCGGTACGCAGTCGCCACTCCAGAACCTTTCGGCCCCAACGGCCATCTGTTCTGCGCGCAATGTGCCCTGCCCATTGCCACTTAAGTTTGGCAATTCTTCGAGCTATGTCGGTTACCTTGGTTCTCCTGTGGATCTCTTCATTTCTGATTCGATCACGTAGGGAAACTCCAAGCATAGCCCTCTCCATTGCCCTTTGGGTGACTTTTAGCCTTTGAATAAGGCCCATTGTGAGCTACCACGTTTCAGTGCCATATGTCATCACTGGCAACACGCGGACTGCGCAGTTTCAGCATTATTTAAAGTATATACTATAGGTACACCTCTGCTTAACTCTTCGGGGAGCATGGCGTGATGTTATGTATACATTATAATTATTTAAAGTTGCAGATTACGATTTTAGAAAAGAAAGGTTTGTAAATAACGAATGTATCAATATCAAACCGGATATAATACAATTGCATAATAAGACAGTGTTCAATAAAATCATCTGTAAACATTGTCTGAGTGAACTCTTCCTAAAAGTCATAAAAATACGTTTACATCTACATAATGTTTCGTTCCAACGTTGAAGAGCATGCTTGAAAGCGTTTCACCTAATGAAATCAGTTAATTTCAGCTAAATGTATGAACACAGGGGCCGTTTATTTCTGTTATTACGTTTACTTGAACAGCAAAAATGTATTAATGTTGCTACATGATTTTATTAAATTTAGCTTGCAGAATGTTTTTGTTATTGTGTTTGTTGCTACCTGATGTTAATAATTCCAACTTTGTATCCATCTAATATTTTGATGTGCTTTTATTTTATTAAAATTAAATTAGATCAGATAGAAATATTACAAACGCAATGCATGTCCGTAAATAGATTTACATGTTAACCGTATTTCAATGCATGAATGCCTAATGCATACATTGAAATCCGATTAAAACGATGTTCAAAACGAAATTGTCTTCATTCGTAATCTTAATTAGGTTCACATTCTTGAATACATTATCAAACCTGTTGAATTTAGAACATATATTTGACCTAATAATTGAACATCGAACATCGGATGGAGGAAAATGAAAATAAACAGCTGCCAATTAAAATAACACTTTTGTTTTAGTTGTAATTTAAAACAAAAATAGGAAAATTGGAAGCAGAAATTCAAAGGCGTTGCTAAATAATGTACAAAGTGCAGTTTCGCTCTGTGATTCCATTGTAACCGAATAATCTCTTGTATTTAATTTAAACGACTCAATAAATTAAGCAAACACGGCAGATGCGATATAATCGTATCATTTTTCACCTGGTTCTGAACGCACCTTGTGTAAGGTAAATGCATCTCTTACAAAACCGTTTTTGGTACTGGACACATTTCATGTTTGCCTTATCTTGATCCCTGACATTTCATTTGATTAAGAATGCGTGAGATAATTTAATTACTTTAATTATTTCTTGACTAGTTTTTTGTTTAACATGTTCAACGCCATGTCGTATAATGCTGGGCGACACTTAACTTTCCCTATAACCACACAAAAGATTTGAAATTGACAAAAATCTACTTTTTTATTTTTTTTATTTTTACTATTTTTAAATATGCATTTTTAACTTACAAAACATTGACATAACCGCGGAAATCTTTATAAATGTGAAGATATCTCATGTTGCCTAACATTGTCCCCTATGGCCTGCTGAGTATGAATATTTGAACTTTCTTCCGTTGAAGCCGCGCGGGTCATTGTGCGTACAATTAATATTGTTTTGTTTTTTTATTTTTTATTGTTAATCTACAGCTCACAAAAGACGTTTAAACATAGCTCTGACTGTCGGACACCATTGTCCCCCACGGCCCGAACGGAACATGCTGGTGTCGCCCAACATTGTCCGACATGGCCGGAATGGAAATTTATCATATTATTCCGTGGCGTTGAACGTGTTAAATTGCTTGAGGAATTTTAACAAGAATGCTTCTAATGCTTCTAATGTTCATAAAAGTGAATCTAGTTATGGCATTGATCGAATGTAGTAATTTATTTCGCTACTTTAATAACCTGGTAATAAGTTCAAACAACATTGACAACAGTTTGTCCCACTTAATCCACATTCTTCAATAACATTTTTCATATTTTTGTAAAAGGTTAGCTCTTTTGCATCGTATGGATCATTTAGCATAGGTCTGCTAAACAATTATATCCACTCAGCCATAAAACATTGTACTTCATACACGTGAACTTTTGACTGAACTTCACCTTTAAAAGTCGGTGTGGTTCATAGCTATAGAGCTTCAAATATAGCGAAACTCCGCGAAATCTGTGCGTCATTATTGTACTCATACTAAATAAGGAATTACATGATGTTATTTATTTCGAATTCTGTTAAATAAAGACGTCCTTTGTAACTTCTTTATATCCTTTGCCTTTTAAGGAAATAAAGTTTAATGACTTATTTCAAGGAAGTGTTCTAGTCCACCATCTTTAAAAGGGTTCAGTCTTTTTCCGACATGTGGGTGATAGATTTGTCAGGAAGTCTTGGTACAAATTGACATATCACTTGCAAGGTGACGATCGTATTATAATACTAGTTACACACAAACATTATTATGTAACAATGAATGGCAATATGAGAGGGTCGTAGTGAAATGCACCAGTGGTTCCAACAAAATGACGAAGGTGATAATTCTGGCCTAACGTAGCTCCTTTTAACTATGTCTAGCTAACGTCTGCAAATGTAACTGAGAATAGAATATGTTCACATCAAGTGCGTAGAAGTGCTGTAAACATAATAAGGAAACTAAAATTATTATTAAATTCACCAGCCCGTAACCACGATGTGGAGGACTAGCCGTGTACGGGAAACCAGAAATTAAAATAATGTGTTATTCGGTATGCGCTAAATTACATTTGCGCGAATCATCTGGGAACATTAACGCTTCTAGCATTGATGTAAAGTAAACTATTGCAAACGGACTAGCTCGCTTTCATGTGTTCCTTATTTTACACAGTACACACAAACCAGGCGGTTGAAAACAGAAACTGCAAAACATCTCTAAAGCTATTTAGAATAATAGCGAACAGGAAAAGTTTAACCAAATGCATTCACGTTATTTTTATACTTCATTATTTTCCTGGTACTTCTCCACCAGTATACAATTCATTATGTTTACTATCACTTACACAACAAACTACCATCAAACACTTAAAAGCACGTAATAAATACTACCTTATGATGATGGCGTAACAATAATGTGAGTGAAGATAGATAAGGTGAGCACTTTCCCTGTTAAAGGTACTTACAATACATACGTTCGTACATACATCTCCAATCGCGTATCTCACGCGACTTGACGAGCTGGTTGCCATTAAGATGATTATCTTATGCTCGATTGGTGCGAAAATTTACGCACATATAATATACAGTATCGAGAATACACGCGTCATTAGGAAGGGTGAGACGAGTTCAGACACTTTTGTTAAACCGCTGCGATACGTCCCCCGCCATATATATGTACAGCAAAGATACGCGAAATGTCTGAAAATGCGCTCTATTATAAATATCTCGAAGCTATCTAAGGAAACATCACCTACATTCATTGTATTCAATAGAACGCCGGTCTAGTTCTGGACAGGAATGATGGATTTAGTTCAATAGAAACGGATTTATTGTAACATGAAACTGGACGTGTCGAATGACAATAGGTTCGAACGTGAAATATATTGGCTCTACATCGAATTGATCACGTTTCCTCAAAGAAAAGTCTTGTAACTTGGATCAAAATCTCAAAAAACAAAGATATCATATATCTAAGTCTTATAGTATATAGTTTACCACGTCGCGATGGGGTCGAGTCACCTGAGTCAATACTTATTTGTGTCGCGTTCGACGGCGAGGGTGGAACGCCCATCGATTGAATAAGGAAGCCTCTTCCCCTCGAGGGTGTCAAGGGTAGCTTCGCAGACAGCCTCGAGTAGCCTGACGTTTGTTATCTCACCCATCTTAATGAAGAATGTAAGCCTTATCGTTGATCAAATACTTGTCATTGTCGTGCTATGAAAAACTATAATTTTCTTTGCTAAATCTGACGGTCGCGTGTCACAAGCACAAGGTCAGTGTACATTTTAGGAAAATTTATGAAAAATTTTGTTTGTTAAGATCAGTTTCTTAATATCACATGTAGGGTAAGTTCAAAATATTTGCTTTTCTCGACCTTTTGCTGCTTTATATTCATATTATTTTGCATGATTTTATGCCAATGTTTGACTTGTGTCGGTGCCGATGAAAATGTAGGTGACATACGTTTCATTTTATACCTTTTTTTAAATAAACTAATCGACGTTTTACATAAACGTTACGTCACTGTGAAAATAATTAATTTTGCAAAACAATAGGAAATGTTTGTTCGTGTGCCCGTTACTTATTTGGAGCGATTGAAAGGCTGTTTTACGGTAGCCTGAATTATTCGTTTAATTAAAGATTACAAAAGAGAATTATTGTTATGAACATGTTAACGATAACAATATAACACCATAATGAAAAGAATCGTGGTAACTACCTATTTAAAAGAACAATGAGAGGTTGTTGAACAAAGTTATAAAACCTTCGTCGTAGTAAGTGGTTATATTTAATTTTACTGTAAATATTGTTCGTAAAATGTTCCCATTTCTGATGGCTTCAGTAGGTACTACACTCTGGGGTATCCATAGATTATGAATCGTTTCTTGGTATTGTTGTACTACACAATGTCGGGACACAATTCGGTTATTTGTCATGTTAATATAGGTCACACACAAGAGGTTTATGAATACTAACTACTGCTACTGAATCATTCATGTTTTTATAGTATCTATCGCATTTATTAATTTTTCTGTCATTACTTCACTTTTTTTTTTTTTTACTAATTGTAGTATAGGGGCATTTCGCTGTATAATTAAAAAAAAATATTCTAGGTACATCGTCTTCACCTATAATTATTAACTAATGTATACAAACTATTGTTATATGTAACTACCTTTTGGAAGGGGCAACTAGAATCAATTAACTATTTTTGTAATTTTTGACGTTCAAAAGTGCCTTTTACGTGCCTATTTGAAATAAATGATTTGACTTTGAGTTTGATTTCCTGATGGGTTAACCAGAAATCTGCTATAGGAACGCCTGAGTTCTCTGATGAAAATAGTAATGTCTTAGGGTACATCATAATTATTCCAATTTATTTGGGGTCGGCACAACATGTCTTTTTCTTCCATAGTACCTTCTTCTCTATTAGACGTCATCTCAGTAGTGACTCCCTTTCTAGTCATATCATTAATATCTTAAGGAACAATCTAAATAAATAAAAACCCCAATTGTGTGTACGAATTGGAAGATTGCTGGGTTTACAAAAGTTAACTGACACTGACCCATTAAGAGTCTATACAACCTCAACGCCACCTCACTCTGTATCTCGCTCGCACACTATTGCTACCGGTCACGCGAGCAAGCGAGACAGGGCGGCAGGGAAAAGGCTCCAAGGCGCCGATAGTTTAGGTAATTTCGTTTTACGGTGAAAATAATGGTCATTTAAAAAATGTTAATAACATGAGACCTGCTTTATAGTTAGTTCAGTTAATAAGCAAAGTTTAATTATCTAATTTAAAGTATTTTTTGAATACCAGCGGTTTATTGTTCGGTTTGGAGGTAACTTTGGATTTTTTTTCTATCGAGAAAATTTTATGGAATCGTGTTTTCGGCTAACATAGTACTTAACATTAATCCTCAACTTTACCATATATTTATTTCAAAACTAATGCTGCAGTATTTTCGACAAAAAAAGACAATCACTACGGCCGCCCATGACATGTCTAAAATCGACTCGAACGCAATTTCAGTAATTGACTGTGGGTTTGGCGCGGGCCGACCACAAAACAATAATGTGTAATTATTTATGTAAAATCAACATTTTGGCTGGGACAAGAACAATGCACCTAATGACCATATCATAACCCTTTAAACCGTCTCAGCAACCAGAAAATAACGTTAATATTGTTGAAATAACAAAGCCTCTTTTCAAATAAACATGATTTGGGCGTCGCTCGTTGCGAGTTTGCGACCAGTGATAAACGAGAAAACAAAAGTCAATGCATTCAGTTTCATATGGTATTCGTTCGGCTCCCATACGAGCGCTATATTATGCGCCATATGGAAGATGTTTTATTGTAAGTATTTGTGTTCGTGATGAAACGGCGCCCGACCTCGTCCGACAATTGCGCCAACGAGAGGACAGAACAAGTCATCGTAATTTAAATCATTAGAACGCTTTGAGCCTGAATTCTGAGCTATAATGCGACGACTGCAATGACTGTGCTAATCTGAACACGTTTACGCAGCGAGCCAGCGCTGTTTCCTTGACGTGTGAAACTACCTACAGTATAGGTACACATTTTCTTTTTTCATGTACGTACGGTGTACTGTGTGGTACCGTACGTAAAGAGTAGCCCCATCCTATTTCCTCCCGTGGGTGTTGTAAAAGGCGACTAAGGGACTTACTAGAGAATGGGCAGCAGCGTTCTCTATGCATTACTGCGATCGCCAACCCGCCCGCCAAGCGTGGCGATTATGGCAACCCCCGCCCCCCCCGATTGGGGGTAGCTTATGTCCAGCAGTGGACGTCTTTCGGCTGAAATGATGATGATGATGATGTACGTACGGTATCGAAAACTGAAAGCCAGAAAGCACCTAAAATATGACTTGGTGTTACGTAAATTGTATTACTATCAAAGTTGGTTCTGTTTTGCTGCCGTACCCTTGCTAATGCTTATGACGCATGCATAGCATACGCATTTTCATTTCATGTAGCGGAAACAAGAGAGCACTTTAAAGATTTCTTAGTGTTACAGTTACATTATGGTATTATCATCAAACTTGATTATTTTCTGATGTAGTTACCCCTGTTCATGCATGACGTAAGAAACTACTTATGCATCTTTTTCATTTAACGAAAACTGAAAACCAGACAGCACTTAAAATATTTTTTACATTACATTGTATAACCATCAAACTTTGTTCTGTTTTGGTTTACGCATGAAACTACATATATCCGTTTTCTTTTCCACGTAGCGAAAACTGTGAACTTATGGGCACTTATGAAATCTTTTTATGTCGCTCCCCAAAAATTGTATTACCGTCAAACTTGGTTCTGTTCTACTGTACCCTTTCCAATGATGTATAAAACTACCGATATTTTACACATTTTCAACAATCAACAACAAGTATGGGAATTGTCCCATACGAGTTATTTAGACGCCTCGGCTATAGTCCGAGTAGGAATTGGTGACTTTCACCCGTGTTAAACACCCTTCTTTTAATTTCGAAAGAAAAATAAAAATAGTTTTTCTAAAATATTTATTGATAATAATAACATATTGCTCGCCACTTCATAAAACCACATTTATTTAACTATCTTTCCTTTGAAATTTCTAGCAAAAGATTTTTGATTAGGTACTGTTTAAGTCGTCTTTAACCACATCTGGGGTCAACATTTAGAATCGCTTGTACTCATTTTTAATCAAATATTAGTCTATAAAGCCGTGATTTTGAATTTCGGTACAGCTTACAGAGTTAGTATCCCGCCAAATTATAATTATATAGTCTTGTTTAAATTTTAAATATGGAACACACCCCATCCCGCTTAATAGGTATTTTTTTCCCACTGGCCGTTTATACACTCACAGAACCGCAGCATTTTTTTTAATCGATATCTTTCTTAATTATGTTAAAAAAAAATCGTAGCCGACTACCAAATCAAATTTACTTCTATTTTTAAAATGTATTCCTGCCCTAGAGAGGGAAGCAATTACTTTGAGTCTTTCCTGCCCTAAGGTGGGAAGCAGCGTCTTCCACCCGGTACTCGGATCAAGTAAACTCTACTTTCCGAGTATGAGAAATGAAAAATTTTGACCAGATAGCACCTAGAAGATTTCTTTTTCTTTTTCATGTAGCGAAAATTGAAACGGGAGCACTTTCGTCATATTCCAGGTGGTTCTTACAAAATTGGATTACCGTCAAACTGCTGTACCTATCCTTGCCAATTATGTGTGAATCTATACGCATGTAATACGCATTTTCTTTTTCTTGAGGCGAAAAATGTAAGCCTGAGACCAGTTAGAAGACTTTCTAGTGTTACATAAATTTTATTTCAATCAAACTTGGTTCTGTTCTGCTGCACCCTAGATTGGCTATGACGTATGGAACTACCCATGTACACAAGGTATACATGGGTAGTTCCATACGTCATTCCTCGTCATCCGCCGTTCCTCTCATAGTACATAAATCCTATACAATGCGAGATCAGCTTATACTGGAAATGTATAGCTTGATGTGTAGCCGTGTGTACCATACGCATTTTCACGAGGCGAAAAATGCTTGGTTTTACATGTTCTAACTATATTACCATCAAACTTATTTCTGGTATATATGCCTCAAAACCTTCAACAATCACAATGTGCTTTTTTGTCTTCAGCGTTTCCTTCTATTTTCATTCGTATAAAAATATTATGTGTTAGCATTCCTGCTGAGATTTTAGCATCAATAAAGTTGTCTGCCACGTACGGCAGTAACGTGCTAGTTAAAAGATGGCCACGGCGATAGTGGTGATAGACTATCTCTTGCTGACTTGCATGGAATGATAGTAGTTGCAACTTTCTACTGGCCCCATATTTTTCTTTCGATCCAAATCAGTCTGTGTTTTGAGAACAGGGTTCGAAAAAATCCGATTTTTATAATAAATATCATTTTTTTTAAATATATATATCAGATATATATGCAGGCCAAGAAAAAGAAGCGAATTTCATTCTGTAAGCGTATTAAACTCTTAAAAATGTGAAGGAATTTGTAAAATAATATAAGTGTCAAATTATCACTTTTTTATTTAAATAAAGTAAGTAACAAAAGAATTAGTGTTTATTTAAAACAAGTACCTATTATTATAATAATCTTCATTTGTTTTTGAGATAAATCAATTTTTTTTAATAATAATTTGTAATCATAAAAAAGTTAATTATTCGGGATTGTGGTTTTTCGTTACGTGTTGCCAGGGTAAACATTAATCTCTAAAAATTTTTGTTCAGAATACAGGAAAAAATCTATTGATGTATATCAAGATAAAAATCAATTGATATATATCGTGATATATATCGTGATATATATCATGATATATATCCGCTGATATATATCGGCGAACCCTGTTTGAGAAGTACGTATGTCTGAGTAAAGTGTGTATTATGAAAACGTTTGTTTGCGATATCTTCATGTTTGTTAAGAACCTTTAAGTGCATTACGTGTTCTTTAAGGTCTTTCTGGTATGCCGGTGATTTCAACACAAATACGAGAGTGTATGCTCACATGCAGAGGGTACAATAACGTAATGTAACAAAAAGAAAAAGTAAAAATAATATATATGAAATAGCAAAGTCAGACAATATAACAAATTACTAATTCACATACCTACGACAATTCGCTAAATTTGACATTAGTGTAGAACAATTCTAACGAAAGTTACCAAGTTTTACATAAGAACAAACCGTAAGCTAGTGAAATTTGACTTTCTCAGCTAATAACAATAGCGTGTTAGAGCATTTTCATCACAATTATAAGCCGTGCCTAATGTGGCAACATCAGCGATCAACGACGCGGATTTCGTTGTCTTAGCACATCTAACCGCATGCATTGATCCACAAGTGCTTCAGTCTCATCAACCCAAATTGTTATTCAGTTACCTACACATATTGATGATTAGGTATCGATTTAAAAAGTGGGCATTTGATACGTTGATCACGTGTCTGCGTACTCAAAGACAAACAATAACATTTTTTTTAAATCGACTATGCAAACTTTAGGAGTTAATTGATTAAATTCAAGTAGATGCATAATATAGGTGTCAACTGTTAGATTGTTATCTTATTGGACTAATTAATGCTTCTGAGGTTTCTAATATTTACCATTCGGGCGAAAATCTGAGTGTGTCTTGATCCGCATTTTCTTTTCTCAATGTATCCTTTAATGTAGTGTTCGAGTTAGGTACACTATCGTAATTCAGGCACCTTCATCACTATACACTTCGACACATCGAGGGTTAAAACACCTCATATTTCGCGTCTACGATCGATTTTATATTATAAGTCAGAAAGGATACAAGTTACTTAGAAAATTATATTAACAACCACTTTTCACATTGTTTTTGCACGTGACAAACACAAGTAAAGACACTGCAAGTGAAAAAAAAAACAAGATTACAATACTATTGGTTACTACTATAGTTGTGCCGTGTATCGCTTGATTTGACAGCTGCGAGCGCGCTATCCCGAATTCCCGGTCGGAATATTGGATGAATCGCGTGAATGAGCGCGGGGCGCGGGAATGAGACGGCGAATGTTGTGAACACAGCCACAAGTGACAGGAACGCGTCGGGAACGGGAGTACGGGACGGGATACAAATAGATCAGGATTAATTGGAGTATACTACGACCGATGAGTTTTAACACTTGGCGCATTCATTATAGCAAAATGCAAACAGGAAAATTATTGCACGCATTAAGGAATGTGTAATCGTATCACAAATTTTAGTTTTTATACACTCGCAATGAGTGAAACTGTAGCTGATTACGCTACACTGAATTTCGATAAGAAACAAATCGAATCCAGTGATAATGCTCGCATTAATCAGATCAAGGAGTACGATGCACAAGTAAATGTAATAATCATTGTATTGTATGGTAGAATAAAAATAAAACTGACGTTGTTAATCGGATCACGACTACAGCACCGCCGTGTAAAAGCGTCAAACGCGCAGGCGCAGAGCCCGTAACTGACGTACGCGTTCGCGCCAACTTCATACCAAAGATACGTCACTATTCACAACCAGCCTCTCAAAAGGTAGTAGGGTGCATAACTAATCGAAATAATGGTCAAACATTGTTATTGTGCTCTTGTATAAATAAAAGTTAAGCAGATGTTACTTAGCGAACAGCGGCACATCAGGCACATGTATGTAGCATTAAGTGAAATGATATAAATGTGGTTAATTAACTGAGTGCGTAGGTAATTAATTATACCTAACTGCAATGTGATACAATAGGTATTTTATATGTTTGTTTGTTTATTTTCGACACTTATCCGCATTATAATTACTAGTAGGATGCACCGTTAGTTCTCACTAAACATGCACTTTAGCTATTAAAAATATTTACGTGTTTAAAAATAATTTAACTAACTACCTTTTCAGATTCTGAATGTGAATGAAGCTTTGTAAAAAGTACCAACGGACTGTATCCTTGTTAACTCTTCAAGTAACCTTAAATTACTGAGGAGTTTCTTAAAACATAAATTCTAAATTAAACACCACTATCTGCATACCTTGAGATTTCTACAAATAAGACATAAAATAAAGTACATTTATGTAGGCTTATGTTTGTACTAGACAGAGTAACACCGGATGGCTAAAAATGTAACGGTATGTTTGCCAAATCAGTCATAACACAAAGCCAAGTGAATGACCTCACAAATCGAGACGCTAATGCGGATTGCTGGTTCCTCATTCCCATGCTTCGTCTACGACCATACATTATACAGTTAATTGTAAGTAAAGCAGTGTCCGACGCTAATACCACTGTGTTTCATATCGTAAATTAGAAGTTATGAGACTAAACAAAACTACGTGGCTATGAGAACCGGATTAAGTAATTGACCAAGTAAACATCAAAAGCAACGACCAGAACTAAGTAGTAACAAGAAATAAAGCTGATAATGAATCTAAGAACCCTATAAATTGTGATCTCAGCAATAATAATGAATTTGATGAAATTCCAGCGCTTCTTGAAGATTACGAATTACATCAACAAGTAAATTTTCAAAACGACCCTGATAGTTAAGTAGGACCACGAACCGGCCAATATTTCGCCTACACTTAGCTCATTCGGTCAAGTATTCGTCATACGTTCTTTTAGTTAGGTACGGACAAAGGCATGAAAGCCGGACACAGCAATGAATTGCGAAAGAGGTTTGCACACAGTGAAAAGAATAATAAAATCTTTCATTATAGGTACTGTCAGTCAACTTCCGCTCTCAAGTTAAGTCTTGCGCATTTATTAAAAGTTCAAGAAACAGCATTTTTTGACACATAGTCAATAGAACTCAAAACTCCAATGGGATCTAATTCTTGATCAACATTATTTAGCCACTAACGCCACCTATCAGATTCAATGGTACTGAATGTTTCAACAATAACTTGCCTTCAATCGATACTATTGTTGTTTGTATCACACTCGAACGATGTACTACCAATTAGTTGCCACACGATCACACAGATGTCGTTGAATAGGATTTTCTTTTTGTTTTGAAACTTGACACTGTCCTACCACTTGGCATCCCACATGTGGTTACATCATATTTTATATACTGATGACCTTGGCTACTTAGAAACGTAAATAGTTCTAATGTATAGGATAACGAGGGCGTTCTAAAGACTAAACAATAAGCTAATGAGAAAATCATTAGAGCAATTAACTCGACTATAACAATAACACCTGAAACGATTCCTTTGGAAGACAATACGACTGGATCAGGATTGGATTAAACCAATGAATGAAATTACAGAAGTATCACGAGTACCTAAACTTGAAGTTACATGTAGGAGAGCATTTAATTATAGAAAAATTTTACCTCCCCGTCTCCGTCGTTTCCGGGACCTTTTTCTACGCTTCCGAGTTTTTCTCCTCCTTGGTTCAAACTGTTCTAATTCACAATTACCGTAAACACTTTTTGCCACTTCAATTATTTTTCCAACCAAACACAGCACCAAGGCGATCATTTTGCACTTTTACTAAAAACTTAAGACTGTTATATTTATCTACCTCTACTAAACGTTATCTTTGAGGCACAGTTTTTTTCTTTCTTTTATTAATCTTCAGTTCATGCACAAGTTGTTTATTACTTTGCCGTTCGCTGTTATTGTTTAAAACAAGTTTTGATTTGATTTTTTTTACGGTTTTTGTTGAATAACACATAACCTTTTCTACTCGCGTCCTTAGCACTGCACTGATGTTGATAGTTCTCGAATGCTCTCCAGGTTTATATCTTGTGTGGGAGTGAAATGCTTTATCGAGAGGTTATCACTGTTCTACAATGACAAGACACAAACATATGACTGTATGGTTGCATCTCGCGACACTCCGGGAGCCTTGGCGTGATTTCTATATAAGGCTAAAAATACACGCCACACACGTTCAATCATTTTTAATCCGCTGTCGCTGTGTGCACTCCACTATATCATTTTGAGAAAATAAATTCCATAATAGTAATTTTTCTAAACCTCCGATATATTTCCAAGTCCCAAAAGAATTGGAGACGTTTATTGCAATATATCAGTATTACTACTTGTTCTTTCAAAGGATTATTGTGAAATGCTGCTATGCATCAGGGTGTCGTGGCGTAGCGGTAATCACTGCACGCCATATAGCTACGTGCTTTCTATTCAGATGTGCTTTGCGTATTCAATTACAATAAACATTGATACAACGGCGTCAGCATGTAATTATAAGAGGTATTAAAACGATAACATCGGACAAAGTAGACAACCTATTAGCAAAAAGCTTTCTAACTACTTTAGAATATTTTTAAACGACCTTAGCTGAAACAGTTTTGTGGTTCTATGAACAGCTTTATATTTTTAATGGAGTTTGTTTTGAGATTTTAGCACCACAAGCTTTAATACTTACTTTTTAGTTATTCAACTTTTGCTAGCGTGGTTTTACAAATGAATCTTCAGCGAAAATATTCCCTCTTCTTTTCCATGAAACACGCTACAAAAATGCATGAGTATGACAAAACACGGAAAACACAGATGCACACATCCATATACGAAAATGGAACAAATAAACTTTTCTATGAATAGTTAGGACAGTTCAACGCAGTATTGTAAAAAGCATTTGTTCGTATGTTTCACATTTAGATACCTTCATAATAACAGTTCTCGCAACAAACATAAGGTTTCTTGGTTTATTTTGCAAATGATTTCGTATTGTCGTGAAAAACACTTAATTTGAACGTTCTAGCTTGTAGCTAAGGCCTTAAATCTTCACTCACTATAAAAAAATATTCTACAGAGAAGAGCAATTAACTACGTTCAACTAGGCGTTACGTCATTACCCTGAAGACTGCAACCACTCAAGCAAAGTCTAACGCTAGTAAATTAATATTTGTGAACCAAATAATTACCGGGACGAATACAAATCGCACCTTTAGAATTATAGAGACCTAATTTCTTCAGAAGTTGAAAAACATCACCAAATTAGGTCACTATAATATTATTATAGCGACCTAATTTGGTGGTTAATTTGGTTTTTATATTTGAAATTTAAAGATTTCA
This sequence comes from Dryobota labecula, assembly GCA_947523025.1. Taxonomy (NCBI): domain Eukaryota; kingdom Metazoa; phylum Arthropoda; class Insecta; order Lepidoptera; family Noctuidae; genus Dryobota; species Dryobota labecula. The sequence goes on along the minus strand of OX383293.1, from coordinate 14,134,474 downwards.
ACCTTTCTAAAGAACATAATATTATTATAGTGACCTAATTTGGTGGTTAATTTGGTTTTTATATTTGAAATTTAAAGATTTCAACCTTTCTAAAGAACATCACCAATGAGGTCACTATAATATTGTGAATTAATTGATGATGTGATTGATGATTTCAAATAAGGTCTCTATAATTCTAATGGTGCGAAATATTGAACCACAAGACAGAGTTATCAACCAAACTCTAATTGAAGATAACTTGATTAAAATCACAAACCGTGGTTCAATTCGCTCTAATTCCCGGAGTGCCTAATAACATCAATTTTACATTAAGCTACCGCGAAATAAATGGGTAGATTCAGTTACGATGAAATTGAGGACCCATTTTAATCCAGTGGGTACAAAATTAGCATTCTAATTTGGAAGGTATAAAACGTTCGTAAGGTAAAAACATCGTTTTCATTTGTGGCTTCACCAGAAAATCACGTTTTTCCGTTTCAACCTGACACTATTTCAATTTCTTTTTTCAGTAGAGAAGAAGAAGAGAATGGAGAAGATTTTTGCAATGAAGTTTAATTCATAAGAGTTCTTAGAACATTTAATAAAATTCATCTGAAGAGATTCGTTGCAGTTTTTACTAGAAACTTAAACACGGATGGAGATAGATTACAAAGGTAGTGCCATGAAGCTGTTTTTGCTTCCAGCGTCTATAAAGAAGAGTCCGTTGCTTACATTTTTAGTTAAGTTACTAGGTACCTATAGTAATATACCTACAAACGTTTGTCTAGAGAGCTATTAAAATACGTAGTCCATAAGTCTTGCAAAAATCTAACTATTTATTAAACTTTTTCAAAATAAGAACCATCACTGTTAATACACTTATGCATGCGTTCAAACCACGTATTAAACATAATCTTCCACTGATCCTTTGTGACACTGGCACAGGCCTCATCCCATGCACTTATTAATTCGTCATCAGTTGCAAATCGTCGTCCTTTCAGCTTTCAACCTCTTTGAAATTCCTTATACCACCTGAACACAGTAGAAAGAGAAGGGATCTCTTTACCAAAGGTATTAAACATTTCCTCGTGGCACTCCTGGTAAGACAATCCACGTTTGAAATTGTAAAAGAAAATCACTCTGTACTCGCGGTTACCGAGACTAGCCATTTTCACAATTTTTTTTATTTATTTACCAAAGATTACTGATGCCAAGCTCAACAAACACTGCGTGCATGGACTTGTAATAAGTGGCAGATAACCATACGCTCAGTCATACATGTCCAAACTTGTTACATTCTTTCTATTGAAACACTTATGGAACAGCCTACGTACACATAAATAAAGTATTTTCGCAAAAAGTCAAGGAATTCGTTAACATTTAAAGAAAAATGAAAAATATTTTGAAACTTATAATGATCGAATTATTAATAATTATTGTAGATTGCTGGTATTTTTGAAATAATATTTAAATTCTCTTTATAGTGGAGACTAACAGAATTTAGTAAAAAAAAAACAACAACATGCTTTTTAGAAACATCGAGCCAAAAAAATCTGCCCACCCAAGATACAAATATGTCATAGCATTACGTTACGTAGTAGGTGTACGTCCATGAGTCATGATAAAATTATTCCAAAACATTCTTAAGAGGACGCTCACGGATTCACTAGTGCCACTCCTTAAAAATAATATTATCTCGTGACTGAGACTGTTGAGCGAGTCCTACTTACTGGTGAATTCCCTAAGATCCCTCCATTATCTATTTACACTCATAAATCACGAGAATGACACCTAGTATCTAGGCCGACTCCTAGATGGCGTTGTAAAACTACAATCTCTGGCAATTAGTGAGTCGCTGATGCTGCCATGTGTTAAAAAACCTAGGAAAAAAATTGCCAGCTCAATAGCCAGTCTTAGGGAGGTGTCATTTATTTGTATGGAATTGGGTATCCGTACGTAGTATTATATTATGTGTGCTTTGGGTAAAGCACAGCTGTAGTTTTTCTGGGCTGGTACGGAAACCTCGGTGCGCGAGTTCGACTCGCTCCTTGACCGGTTTTTTCGTATAGGTTTGAATGGCAGATAGGGGAGCGCAGTAGAAATCTCGCCCAGGGCGCTGGTAGTGCTAAAACCGGCACTGATCGCACCCCCGGTGCAACACTGTCACTTATGCAAACTATAAAATACTCATGCTTCAGGAGAAGTGTATTAATTTTAATTATTTGGTTTCATTTATTTTATTATAAACTTAAAAGAACACGTCAGGATATAACCTATTCATCTTCCCTAAATCAGGAAGTGCCATCAACTATGTATAGGATAGGATACTTAAATTTAAAATACTTTTCCTGAAAAAGTTACTTTTTGCATAAGTGACAGTGTTGCACCGGGGGTGCGTTATGATAAACGGCTCAATCAGCAACCTCGGTAAGTGTGTCTAGAATTTTCTAATACCTTTTATAAAGTTTCATATTGAGACACGAAGCAACAAAATGCGATCTAGAGGAATGTCGCCGTTTTTCTTTACACTAGACACACTTACCGAAGTTACTGATTGCGCAGTTTATCATAATTCCTTCTCAGTCACGAGATTATATTTTTGACGTGACAACGGCCCACATACTCAAACGTTACTTAACTTTAAGACGTTCTCATAAGTGTTTCTGTCGCTACAAAACAGTTTAAAGTGACAGAGACAGCATTATACTTAACGGCGACTTAAAATTGAATTGCGTTTGAGTATTCAGCAGAACGTCTAATAAATCGATGAACGCCGGCTGCATGCACGAAGAAGGATGACTCATTGTCCCGTTACGCTCATTGTCCCGTTACGCTCACTGTCCTGTTACGCTCATTGTACGCTTGCGCCGCATCAATGTTTTGTTATGACGATGTCACGTTAAACTATCGTTCGTAAACCAACTTTACAGACAACCAATTTTTTTTGTGTGGCGCTAGTGGACTGATGAGTACCCTCTTAAGTACAATTAAATAAACAAAAGCATGAATCAAACAGCTCATTCCTCGTATACAGTATTTTTTTTTTTTAAGAAAAACAAAAATTCACGTAAAACGCGTAATTCAGACCACGTTCAACGGCAACGCGGAAATGGTTGTCGTGACATCCGCACTTGATATGCCAGCATCATTTAAAGTACATAATTATGAGTGCTATTTAACTCCTGACAGTCGTTAATTGAATATCCATATGTAATTCTTACGAAAGTAATTATCGTTGTTTATAAACGGTCAATGTATTCCGTGAAAGTGAAGCATTTGAACATCGCGTTGAAAAGAACGTATGAAAAATAAAAATTAAGGCTTTTTGACGGACGGTTTGGTACATCGCTTTCCATCAAACGATATCGAGGTCAAGAACAGTCCCATTAATTAATGAAAAACACGACAGAATTCAGTTGTTTTTCCAACACTTTTCCGTGAAGGCTGAATATTTTCCTTAAAAGTACCTATGTACATGGTTCAGTGACGTAAGGTAACAGGTTAGGTAAGGTTTTTGCAAGGGAATTCAGTCCCAAAACGTTAAAAATTAGACTGTAAGTAAGAATCGTCATATTTGGAAAAGGAAAGTCGAAAAGAATCATGTTATGAAGACCCTTCGTTACGCGAACTATGTGAGTACTTAAGTATGAGTCATCGCTGGTCAAAAGAAAATATTGTAAAACGGAAAGCATATTACTACTAAATATAGGAAAATGTCTACTATGCAAAAACTGAATACCGATATAATTTGGATACATGATACCAAAATATCGCTATAAATACCGGTATTTGAGTATAGATATAATACCGTTATTATTAAATTTTCTTGCATTTTTTGCAATCTGCAGGTAAGCGTCAGGTTGTATCTCGATCAAAATATGATTCGCGACTGCAAAAATATGTATTTACTTAAGAATCAACTACTTAAGATTCTGTGACGTCACATTGTAGCCTGATATCAATACTGACTATCGATATAATTATCGATATTTTATACCGATACTCAAATGACTGACATAAAATACCAGTATTTATGCCAGATGTCGATACTGTTATCGGTATTTTCTTAAAAATATTGGTATTCTTCGAGTATCGATATCGGTCCCTGCTACTATGTGCCTAGTAGAACAACACACTAAACCGTTAATGTAAATATGTATAGGTATTCCTGTTTGCATACTTACGTTCTGATTAAATCACATCCATATTAGCGCATTTAGAATATTGTTCAAGGATTGTGTGCACTTGTTTTGAACTAAGTATAATATTGTGAACAAATGAGACTTACCCAGCATCCTATTGACGTCTCCCCTATCAGTCATAATCGTCGTCAACGTCTTTCATGGCTTCGAAACTGTAAGTAGAAAATATTTTAAGTTACACACTTAAAAATTATCCTATTTATTTTTGTTAATAGGGTAAAAACTAACAAGGGTCTCTTTATACAGTGGAATATTTTAGAATTAACTCAAAGGAAGACAGACTTTTCTTTGACAAGTTACCATTTTTTAAAGCATTGTAATGCGCGAAAATCTTTACCTTAGTATCGAACTGCGTTCACCCCTTACAGCCAATGTGTTAGCACAACAATTTACTACCACTGACACCAAACAAAACCATATAAACTCACTATTTAACAATATACTACATCAACTTCATTTATACTATGTAATAATAGCCACATTTTCACTTAAAACTTAATATTTTCGGGAAAACAGAAGGAAATTTTGTAAAGATTTTTCAGATTGCGATAGAGCCATGTCGAGGATTGGAAGGCGAATCTGACGGAAATGCACGAACTTCTACGATGGTACCCGAATGCAAATATTATACAGGGAAGAATCTGAACGGCACTGACCCCTTTGAAAATGATAATTAAAAAGAAACACAATGTGAATATAAAGGCTGTAGTGAAAGTTACAACAAATGAAACAAAAACTATGATATTTATTTACTTATCACGTTACAGAATATTTGAGATTTAAAGACATAAACATTTTTTTTGCACGGGATAGCTCAGTTCGTGCCTGCATAGAACGGCAACTACCGCCCCTGCAGAGAGGTCGTCGCCGCTTCGCCATATTTTCCACGCATGCGCTATGGTACCCCTAGGGGTAATCACTAAATACGGTATTACGTATTAAGAGTGTTGCCAGCAAGAAAAAATATATTTTCCAAAATAACACGAAATTATACGGAGATGTTTTATCTTTAAGAGTTTATCTTGCATTATTTGATGACAAAATTAATATATTTGAAACAATTTACGGTTACCTATGTTCTATGTTACAAAACTTATGACGTACGCTCATGGCGCATTGACAGAAGTACTTGCAGGCCTGGTGATCGATATAGTGACGTCACACCATTGAGAAGCCAGCTATAATATGGCAGTGCACTTTAGCAACGAGAATAGGCGTGTAATGGCTAAAAATAAGTACGATACATAAGTATAACCAATTTCATTTTCGTTTGGCAATCTATTCTAGATGTTTTTCTTCTGTCTCTTCAATTCGATGGAGCAAACTACTGTCAACTTCCTCATGCATAAAATCTCAAGCAAAATAAGCATCATAATTATGAGTTAATGATCATTTGAATTACATGTTAATATTCATTGCGAATACTAACGTTTTTAGAGCAGCAGGATTGCAGGAACATTTATTAATCAAAGTTTATTTCAGACATCTTAATAGAATTTACACCCCAGTGCTCCTGACTAATCTAGCGCTCTAAAACAAAACCTAAAACTCTGAGAACTAAATGTTTTTGTGTAGGCGTCGCACAATGCTCGATTCTCAAGCAAACTTACGTCTAATGGATGCACGTTTCAATCGCTGAGCATGAAAGGCTCCATCAAGGTCGGCCAGCCTCCACATAAGGATTTCAACGTCATTCAATCAAGTACAGTCAGTCACAAAAATATTTATAAAATCTTTGTTCCATAATCTACTAGTTTAACTATAGGTCACGAGTTGCACGTATTCAAACTCAAACTCAATTTACAGGCAGTTTTGAATTGTCAAGGAGTCGGTCAGTAAGAAAAATGATGCTACATGCCCCATTCCAAAGGACCTATGGAGAAGAACGGGCAAGAAACTGCATAGACACTTTTAAATTAAATTGTTACAAAACATATTAGTTACATCTATAATGTTGAATTTATAACTAAATGTGAGAACGATGTAAAAATAAAAATAAAAACGTACACTTTAAAAGCGTCCAGAGTAGGCACAACAAATAGAGACAAAAAACAATTCAAAAATAAAATAAAATAAAATAACCCGTGGCACCTAAGAGATGACCAGTCCCAACTGACGGCGCCCGTTCACGAACATGACGCATGGATTAGCAATATTCAGTTCAACCATTATGAAGGGAGCTAAATTATCCAACACACGCGCCACCATCAGCGAGGCATCTGAGTGAGCATGACATACCTACTCTCAGTCGCCAGGGCACATTAAGTCAATGAAAGACATATTACCCGGTAAATGGTAGCTCTATAGTACATAGTACGTACTCACACCTATGCTATGCAATTATATGTATAATACAAGGGAGATTCAGTTTATACAATGCAAAGATAGTCTTACTATCTTCAGTAGCTCCAACATTATTTTCAAATGAATAAACAATTTTTCTTTCTTCTTCTTCTTTCAAATGTTAATCAATTAATTGTGGTTGTGGAGCAGGACCAGCATTCAGCCAAGCATATTGTTAACATTATTACAGTGTCGGAGGATATATTTGGACAAAGCCTGCCGAGATTCATTCAAATGGCACAAATAATAAATGAAAGAGGTCTCATATTATAAACGTTGTCATGTTTATAATATAATTGTTATAATTATTAGTAGGTATTTAATTCTTTGTAATTTTGCTTACAGGTCATTTTTTTTTTGTAAATTTGTGTACACATTGTGATTTATAACATCGCCTTGGATGAGTCTGTAAAGGTGATATAATTGTGACATTTTTTTTTTTTTTTTTACATATATATAATATATGTGTATGTCACAAAAAATATTACACATTGGGTACTTAACTGTAAGTACACATTGATATACAATGACAATCAAATGAATTCTTGTCGATGTACGGTGGCCAGCACATCAAGTTACCCCCGAACTGTCAAATTTTCTCGTTCGATTTGGAACTTAATCATCAACATTTTAAAGTTTATAATCGTTTGGAGTTTGACAGTTTCCTGTAGCTTGATGTGCTGTACCTACGAGTATATAGATCTCAGAAATAGTGTCCGTGGAGTTTCTTCCCCGTCCTGCTCCATAGAAACCTACTACGCTTTGGAATGGGCAACTAGCTTCATCTTACTGACTGACCGACCACTTAGCAATTCAAAAGTACCTAAGTAATTGATATAATTGAAATAAATGCTTTGGAGTGTGAGTTCTTTTTGAGGCTGTCTGTACAATCATCGACTATGGTACTGGGATTCCAAACAATTGGCCTGGGAGGATTGAACCTTGTAGAATACTTATTTGATACTTAAAAGAATAAATTACGAACTCTGCTTCTATTCGACGCTCCTTTTTATATCTTGACAAAATGTTGACTTATTGCAATTATTCAGTTGTTTACAAAGTAATTACAGGAAAATCTGTTGCTTACACATGATTCTGGATCAACAATCTGATCGTTATCGGTATTCCAATATTTAATTCGTAATATTTTCATGACGCAACTTATAAATCATCTGAAAATGCTGAAAAACTACGCAGAATCTACTTACTCATTAACATTTTCTTCGAACTGGAGTAGCTTAAAGAAAAAATAAAGAAATAAAGAAAAAGTATTTATTGGGACTCGTACAGGCAGATCGCATTTTAAACTAAACACATTTTTGTTGGTTATTAATGATGGTTGGATCTTTTGCAAAGATGCAAGGATTTTTTTAATATGATACAAGGACCTTTTGCAATGATGCAAGGATCTTTTGCAATGATGCAAGGATCTTTTGCAATGATGCAAGGATCTTTTGCAAAGATTCAAGGATTTTTGCAATGATGCAAGGATTTTTACTATAATACAAGTATCCTTGCAATGATGCAAGGATCTTTTGCAAAGATGCAAGGATTTTTAATATGATACAACGCTATTTTACAATGGTGCAAGGATCTTTTGCAATGATGCAACGATCTTTTGCAATGATGCAACGATCTTTTGCAATGATGCAAGGATTTTTTACTATGATACAAGGATCTTTTGCAATGCTACAAGTATCTTTGCAATGAAGCAAGGATCTTTTGCAAAGATAAAAGGATTTTTGCAATGATGCAAGGATTTTTACTATGATACAAGTATCTTTGCAATGATACAAGGATCTTTTGCAATGATGCAAGGATTTTTACTATGATACAAGGATCTTTGCAATGATGGTTGGATCTTTTGCAAAGATGCAAGGATTTTTTTAATATGATACAAGGATCTTTTGCAATGATGCAAGGATCTTTTGAAGTTAAACAAGGATCATTTGCAATCATGCAAGGATCTTTTGCAATGATGCAACGATCTTTTGCAATGATGTAAGGATTTTGAATATAATACAAGAATCTTTTGCATTGATGCATGGATCTTTTGAAGTTATGCATGGATCTTTTGCAATAATGCAAGGATTTTTTTACTATGATGCAAGGATCTTTTGCAATGATGCAAGGATCTTTTGCAATGATGCAAGGATCTTTTGCAATGATGCAAGGATTTTTACTATGATACAAGGATCTTTGCAATCATGGTTGGATCTTTTGCAAAGATGCAAGGATTTTTTTAATATGATAGAAGGATCTTTTGCAATGATGCAAGGATCTTTTGAAGATATGCAAGGATCTTTTGCAATGATGCAAGGATCTTTTGCAATGATGCAAGGATTTTTTTACTATAATACAAGGATCTTTTGCAATAATGCAAGGTTTTTTACTATGATAGAACGCTCTTTTACAATGGTGCAAGGATCTTTTGCAATGATGCAACGATCTTTTGCAATGATGCAAAGATTTTTACTATGGTACAAGGATCTTTTGCAATGTATTTTTTTTTTCTTTTGTTTTGCAAATTTGTAGCATTGCATAAGAAACAACAACAACAACAACTAACAAGGATCTTATGCAATGTATGTATGGATTTTTGCAATGACGCAAGGATCATTTGAAGTTATGCAAGGATCTTTTGCAATAATGCAAGTATCTTTTGCAGTGATGCAAGGATTTTTACTATGATACAAGGATCTTTTGCAATGATGCAACGATCTTTTGCAATGATGCAAGGATCATTTGAATATGATACAAGGCTATTCAAAGATTTTTTACTATTATACAAGGATCTTTGCAATGATGGTTGGATCATTTGCAAAGATGCAAGGATTTTTTTAATATGATACAAGGATCTTTTGCAATGATGCAAGGATCTTTTGAAGATATGCAAGGATCTTTTGCAATGATGCAAGGATCTTTTGCAATGATGCAACGATCTTTTGCAAAGATCTTATGCAATGCTACAAGGATTTTTGCAATGACGCAAGGATCTTTTGAAGTTATGCAAGGATCTTTTGCAATCATGCAAGGATTTTTTACTATGATAAAAGGATCTTTTGCAATGATGCAAGGATCTTTTGCAGTGATGCAAGGATTTTTACTATGATACAAGGAACTTTGCAATGATGCAACAATATTTTGCAATGATGCAAGGACCATTTTATATGATACAAGGCTCTTTTGCAATGATTCAAGGATTTTTTACTATTATACAAGGATCTTTTGCAATGCTTCAAAGATTTTTGCAATGATGCAAGGTTCTTTTGAAGATATACAAGGATCTTTTGCAATGATGCAAGGATCTTTTGCAATGATGCAAAGATCTTATGCAATGCTACAAGGATTTTTGCAATAACGCAAGGATCTTTTGAAGTTATGCAAGGATCTTTTGCAATAATGCAAGGATCTTTTGCAATCATGCAAGGATTTTTTACTATGATACAAGGATCTTTTGCAATGATGCAAGGATCTTTTGCAGTGATGCAAGGATTTTTACTATGATACAAGGATCTTTGCAATGATGCAACAATCTTTTGCAATGATGCAAGGACCATTTTATATGATACAAGGCTCTTTTGCAATGATTCAAGGATTTTTTACTATTATACAAGGATCTTTTGCAATGCTTCAAAGATATTTGCAATGACGCAAGGATCTTTTGAAGTTATGCAAGGATCTTTTGCCATAATGCAAGGATCGTTTGCAATCATGCAAGGATTTTTTACTATGATACAAGGATCTCTTGCAATGATGCAAGGATCGTTTGCAATCATGCAAGGATCTTTAGCAACGATGTAACGATCTTTTGCAATGATGCAAGGATTTTTAATATGATACAAGGATCTTTTGCGATGATGCATGGAGCTTTTGAAGTTATGCATGGATCTTTTGCAATGATGCAAGGATCTTTGCAATGATGCAAGGATCTTTTGCAGTGATGCAAGGACTTTTACTATGATACAAGGATCTTTTGCAATGAAGCAACAATCTTTTGCAATGATGCAAGGATCTTTTGAAGTGACGCAAGGATCTTTTGCAATGTTGCAAGGATTTTTAGTATGATACAAGGATCTTTTGCAATCATGCAAGGATTTTTAACTATGATACAAGGATCTATTGCAATGCTACAAGTATCTTTGCAATGATGCAAGGATCTTTTGCAAAGAATCAAGGATTTTTGCAATGATGCAAGAATTTTTACTATGATACAAGTATCTTTGCAATGATACAAGGATCTTTTGCAATGATGCAAGGATCTTTTGCAAAGAATCAAGGATTTTTGCAATGATGCAAGGATTTTTACTATGATACAAGTATCTTTGCAATGATACAAGGATCTTTTGCAATGATACAAGGATCTTTTGCAATAATGCAAGGATTTTTTACTATGATACAAGGATCTTTTGCAATGCTACAAGTATCTTTGCAATGATGCAAGGATCTTTTGCAAAGATGCAAAGATTTTTGCAATGATGCAAGGATTTTTTGCACAGATGCAAGGATTTTTACTATGATACAAAGATCTTTACAATGATGGTTGGATCTTTTGCAATGATGCAAAGATTTTTTTAATATGATACAAGGATCTTTTGCAATGATGCAAGGATTTTTGCAATGACGCAAGGATCTTTTGCAATGATGCAAGGATTTTCACTATGATACAAGTATCTTTGCAATGATACAAGGCTCTTTTGCAATGGCGCAAGGATCTTTTGCAATGATGCAACGATCTTTTGCAATGATGCAAGGATTTTTTGCAATGATGCAAGGATTTTTGACTATGAAACAAGGATCTTTTGCAATGTTACAAGGATTTTTGCAATGCTACAAGTATCTTTGCAATGATGCTAGGATCTTTTGCAAAGAATCAAGGATTTTTGCAATGATGCAAGGATTTTTACTATGATACATGTATCTTTGCAATGAACAAGGATCTTTTGCAATGATACAAGGATCTTTTGCAATGATGCAAGGATTTTTTACTATGATACAAGGATCTTTTGCAATGCTACAAGTATCTTTGCAATGATGCAAGGATCTTTTGCAAAGATGCAAAGATTTTTGCAATGATGCAAGGATTTTTTGCACAGATGCAAGGATTTTTACTATGATACAAAGATCTTTACAATGATGGTTGGATCTTTTGCAAAGATGCAAGGATTTTTTTAATATGATACAAGGATCTTTTGCAATGATGCAAGGATTTTTTGCAATGATGCAAGGATTTTTTGCAATGATGCAAGGATTTTTGACTTTGACACAAGGATCTTTTGCAATGTTACAAGGATTTTTGCAATGACGCAAGGATCTTTTGCAATGGTGCAAGGATTTTTACTATGATGCAAGGATCTTTTGCAAAGAATCAAGGATTTTTGCAATGATGTAAGGATTTTTACTATGATACAAGTATCTTTGCAATGAACAAGGATCTTTTGCAATGATAAAAGGATCTTTTGCAATGATGCAAGGATTTTTTACTATGATACAAGGATCTTTTGCAATGCTACAAGTATCTTTGCAATGATGCAAGGATCTTTTGCAAAGATGCAAAGATTTTTGCAATGATGCAAGGATTTTTTGCACAGATGCAAGGATTTTTACTATGATACAAAGATCTTTACAATGATGGTTGGATCTTTTGCAAAGATGCAAGGATTTTTTTAATATGATACAAGGATCTTTTGCAATGATGCAAGGATTTTTGCAATGACGCAAGGATCTTTTGCAATGATGCAAGGATTTTTACTATGATACAAGTATCTTTGCAATGATACAAGGCTCTTTAGCAATGGCGCAAGGATCTTTTGCAATGATGCAACGATGTTTTGCAATGATGCAAGGATTTTTTGCAATGATGCAAGGATTTTTGACTATGACACAAGGATCTTTTGCAATGTTACAAGGATTTTTGCAATGACGCAAGGATCTTTTGCAATGGTGCAAGGATTTTTACTATGATGCAAGCATTTTTTGCACAGATGCAAGGATTTTTACTATGATACAAAGATCTTTACAATGATGGTTGGATCTTTTGCAAAGATGCAAGGATTTTTTTAATATGATACAAGGATCTTTTGCAATGATGCAAGGATTTTTGCAATGACGCAAGGATCTTTTGCAATGATGCAAGGATTTTTACTATGATACAAGGATCTTTGCAATGATGAATGAATACAGTACTCATGGGTAAAATTGCTCATGGAACGTTTAGATGTTGACTGAATATATCTACTCTGTTATAGAAACCGAAGACATAAAATGTATATTGTTACCTACACGTCAACAATATAAGCAGGTATCTAAGCTGTCTGGTCTAATTCCCTTTGTCTAATTGATATCTAATCAAGCTATTAATTTCAGGTCTGAATGTACTCAAATCGACCTACTTTATCATCAAATATTGTTTTCCAAAGGTTATTCTGAGAACATGGGATATTCACAACAAATAAATGCCCAGTCGTTTTTATTGGACGTTTGATTAGATTACCATTAATGTTACAGCAGATATTGTAGATAATATTATACCGTTGACTTAAATAAATTATTGATTAAAGTTAGAAATCTAACAAAATATGTTTAGTGATACATAGTACATTTGCATTGCATTTAGTTGTAGACTTCCGTCTTCCATTTCTTTCAGTTACATGTTATGCCGTTTTTAGGGTTCTGTAGTCAACAAGAAACCCTTATAGGTTCGTCATGTCCGTCTGTCTGTCTGTCCGCGGCGTACCTCAGGTACTAGAAAACTGTAATTTGGCATTGGATATAATATATTAATCACGCCGATAAAGTGGTAAAATAAAATCTTGAAATATATATATTTTTAGGGTATCACCCTTTTCATATTCTCTATATATGATTCTCATTGTTCAAAAATATTGCGGGTTTGTGAAAAACATTTTTCGATTTTGGGATCCGTTTGCGTAATATTAAGCTTTAAAGTGCTAATCTTTGTTGGAGTCAAGCATCAGCCAGCAAAATGGTTGTTTTTGGATATATGAAAAAAATCACGGCAGTAGTATATATGTTACCGGCCAAACACTCCCTACACGCGATAGGACAAACCAGCATAGCCTAGGCCAAACTCCACCTGCACTAAGATAGACGGAGCCCCGCTTAGCGGGGCTCCTATTTCTGGGTGGTTTAAAAAAAATTACCTAACCTATCCGAGTCGGGGTACTCTGAGTCAGGGTGTTAACCAAAATAGTTAGGATAAACCGGCCTAGGACAAACTAGTTTGGCCTGAAATTGAGTTTGGCCGGTAACATATATATAACGAAGTTAAAAGGATAACTATCACAGAAAAGTAGGCTTTACAAGATAACGAGTAATAATAGCCAACCAACTTACATTTGCAGTTGGAATGTATGAGAGAACATATTTCAACTACAATGTTAAGTTTGTTCTTGGGATAAATTCGTCCCAACTACGGAACCCCTCATTGTGCGTAGTCTGGCACGTACTTGGCCGGTTTTTACATAAAATAATGTTCGACGCAGTGCAGTCTCAGGCTAATATTCGAAAAGAAGATGCAAAGGATTCCTTTTTACCATCTCAAATGTTTTAGGTGGCCTTAGGGTGAAGCCAGACGAGCCGACTCACGCGCACAATCCCGGCTGAATTGAAGAGGCGACTCGAGGGAATAAAAACACTGTAATACACTGATGGCTAGTCTCATATTTGTGTCTGATTTAGTAATAAAAGGTTTTACGAGATGTAATAATTCTTGAAAAACATATAATGGCATATGTAGTAATTTTGAAATATATCTGGATTTGCACATAAACGTTCATACAAGACATGAAACTGTCCGCGCATCAGTCTTTCACTGTTGAGTGGATACACCCAGTATTTTCTTCTATCATCATCTTCGCTATATGCTTCGTAAATACACAACGTTTTTATTATATCCATTGCACTACACAAACACCCAATACAAGCGCTGAAAAGCAACTGAATAAATTACGCTCGTCTGGCAGCCCAGCTGAATTTCTGCCGAGCAGAAATTACGCGACTCACAACTCAAAAAATTACGCTCGTCTGGCTTCACCTTTTATCCTTCATATGTCTAGAACGTGGATCCACGCGAGAAACAATAGTTTTTTAATTGTTTCTGTAATTGGCATACGAGAGGTTACAGGCGAATTTCATCAAACACGTTCAGCACATCTAAACTAAGTTTAAGAGCTGTCCGTGTCGTTTAGATGTGCTGATCACGATCAGTATATTTGGTGAAATTCGCCGTAAGAGAATAGCAGTGTAGAAAAGCAAGCTCATTTTGTCTTTGTTTAAATGCAACAAGTATTAAAAATAATATACTCACCCACGCAAAGCGAAACTTGCCATTTCATGAAGAAATTACAATAACAGGTGATTGCAACGGTGACTTGCAATTGTGTTTTTCACGATTATTCAATTGTTTCTAGCCACTAACTCACTTCTGATGCACACTACTATATTTGCCTTTATGTAAAATTATAAACTTTTATTAACTTAATAGCTACCGTGTATAACAACGAACAATTCCAACCAACTGACTGATTAAGGACGTTTTGTAAGACTTTGAAACTACTTTACTTTCAAAGTAAAATGTTTCGTAATATCATCCAGTTAAAAGTGAATTTGCCTCACACATTCGCTTCCGCCTGAAACGTAGCTGATTCCAAACTTGTTTAGCCGAAACAGATAGCATTTAATTAACATCAACTAGAATTCGTTAATTCTACAGACTTTGTACATTCCGATAAAGTGCATTGCCTATTTGTTCCATTGCGAGTACATTACCTATTTTTACTAGTGGTTTTAATGGGTATTTTCTCGTTGTCCTACTATTTTGTCCTACCAGTAGGTCCACGAGGGTATGTTATTGCTGTTGGTCCTACTGAAGTTTTGAAACCAAAATATACCTCCTGTAGGTCATCTACATTATATTACATCATATTCATCATCTACCATTTGGAGAAGCACTATTCCGCCTTTTTTTAAAAATAAGTTATTTCCCCAAACATATCTAATAATAATTTTATCTTAAGTTTATTTATTGTTACCGATTAGCGACAATAAAACAAAGACATATTGCTTGACATGTAATGACATAATAGATTTAGGTAGGTATGTCATTACATGTATCCAGTATCCCACACCTATCCAGTCAATTTCTTTATACAGGAGGTATATTTTAGTTTCAAAACTTAAGTAGGACCAACGGCAATAACATACCCTCGTGGACCTACTGGTAGGACAAAATAGTAGGACCACGAGAAAATACCCGTTTTAATAATCCATGTACCTACTTTATATTTCCACAAATGCATAACTAAAATTTAACACTATTAATTTAAAAGTTAAATTGTAAACTATTTATTAGCCCGCGGCTACGCCTGCGTTACTTTTTCTAAAATATTTTTTTTTTTTAAATTAGGTTCGTTTAATATACTTTTATAATATTATGCATTAAGTAAAAAGCTGTTATTTTGACATTACAAACAGACACTTCAATTTTATTTATTTGTATTGTTTATAGATGTTCAGTACCCACTTAATTAGGATCCAATGTGTGTTTATTTTATGTAAAAATAAGTAGGTTATCGAAATAATTAGCTGTAACAATCTTACAGCTAATTATTTCGATACATACGTAAATTTTAATTAGAATATAAGTTTACTAACACAATGAGTCCTTGTTACTTGATTAAATAAATTTATTAGGGTCATTCTCAGGACACTCATTATTTGGTTGACTTCGGTGGCAATTTTTTTTTACATTTAGTCATATCTAACATGAAATATCAAATCTAGAGTTAATTTAAAACATATAAGTAGTACTCTAGATTTGATATTTCATGTTAGTTATGCCTAAATGTAAAAATAAAATTGCCACCGAAGTCAACCAAATAATGAGTGTCTTGAGAATGACCCATTATTATTATTATATTAGTCGTCATCCTCTGTTTAATTTTCAGATCTTCTTATCACTTCAATTAACTGCAATGCCATTCCAAGCAAGTTAAGGTAGAATTAACGTGAAAGACTCTGGTAACTACATAAAAATCAAACGTTTTGGACTTTAGGCACACTGATTTTGCAACGTCATAAATATAACTGATCTAATAAGCGATAAAAAAGATTAACACACTATAAATTAGGAGCACTTGGATTCATGCCACGTGAAATGGAAAACACAAAACGTAGTTGCGTTCGAGCTTACGTTTTCGAGCACCTAGCGGAATTGACCTCCGCACTATTCAATAATGAGTGGTAATTTGTGCACGTAATGATCGCGTAACCGTTGTAGGAACGCGTGCCGACCGCCGAGCGAGATTCTCAACTGTTTTATTTTAAATCTGGCTCCGCACACTTTGGCCGTGAAAAATATTGCAAAGGTGTAGTAGCTCAGTGCAAAACTGATGAGCAATAGACAATGTCGTACATTGACTGTGAAACAAGAGCTGTCTCGTGCATTATTAATTGCCAAAGCTATTTCGTTTTTTGAACAATCGGAGCATGAAATCGTTTTACACGGTACGTCTCCATTGGAGGCCGTTGGGAAATGTTAATGATTATCTCTTAAGGCGCTGCCCAAACAGGGACACCGTAAAACGTCCTCTTTTTCGTCACACAATTAGCGGTATTGCTACATATTACAAGCCCAAAAAAATTACCGAGTAGATATAGTCAACACATATAGGGTGTATCTATTCAAACACGAAATATTTTAATAAAAACACCTATAGGGGGTAGAGTAGCCATGGAAACGATTTTTTTTTAATCTGAGTATTTTATTTAAAAAAAAAAAAAAAAATTACTCGATATGATAAATAATTATCAAAATTCACCGCGCTCGTGCCGCCACCGTCGCCGCATCCGGGCGGGTCATTCATAGAATAAGTAAAATTTTGGAAAATGCAACTGCTTTGCAAAATGTCACGAGCAATTTTAAAATTATAATAATTATGTAAATATAAAACACTTAGATTAAAAAAAAAATCCCTGCTGTGGCTTTTTTACCACCTATAGATGGTCCTCTTAAAATATTTCCTGTATGAATAGATACACCTTATATACAGGTTGAAATTGAAAACATGCGACAAACCGAAATGGGAGATTGTACTTATCATTATGAACAACTTTTACTATGTGACCAAAGCTGCAATCGCGAAAAAAATATCAGCTGTTCCCTACATTTTGACGAGTTATGCGAACATAAATGTAGGGTACAGCTGATAATTTTTTCGCGATTGCAGCTTTGGTCCTTAGTAAAAGTTGTTCATAATGATGAGTACAATCTCCCATTTCGGTTTGTCGCATGTTTTAAATTTCAACCTGTATAGTGTATAAGAAAATAACTTACACAAAATATTTTATAGAAATGATCTAACATCTTGAATTTAAAAAAATCGCAAGCAACAACTTTTTCGTCTCGAAGTGCTCTATATTTAGAACGACTATTCATATGTTTGTTACGATAAAAAAGGATATTTAATCAACTAAAGAAATATGTAAAACTGTTTTAACTTACTGGTGTATATATTTTTTTTTTAAATTAATTAAAACTGCGAAATAACTTTCACTTTGCTGTAAAAAATGAGGGCTCAGACCACCACAGAGGTGTGGGCGGGAGACTCAATAACTCCCCCTACGATTTTAGTGTGAAACATCCTATTGTTTTATGCAGTAAGCACATACTTACTAAACTCTCTCTCCATTTTTCAGATTATCTAAGGTACATACATCTTTTATGGGGTACTGTGTTAAATGTTACAATAAAATACCTTCTGATATATTACAATTAAATGAAAGAAAATTTAAAACTCATACTCGTATTAAAAGTACACTTTGTAAACAAGCATATTACAAATTAGAGGATTATATCCAAGATAAGAATGCTTGGAAACATGCTGGTCCTGCTCCATAGGACAATTTAGAGTCTAGACAAAATCAAACTGGTTGCTAATTTAACTGTATAATTTATAATTTTTATGATATTAATTTTATTTTCTGTGATTAATATTTTAACTCACACACTGACTTATTATATGTTGTTTTTATTTTTATTTTTTTTGGGAAATCATATACAATGTTTGTAAATATGTGAGCACCATGTACCTATCGCATTTATTAATTTTTCTGTTATTACTTCACTTTTCATTCTTTTTACCAATTGTGGTAAGTAATTTTGATGAATTTTTTTATATTTTTTATTTTTTTATTCTAGGTACATAGTCTTCACCTATAAATATTAATTAATGTATACAAACTATTGTTAACATTTTAAAAGAGTAAGTATGGAGTTTCTTGCCCATTCTTCTCCATACATAACTACATTTTGGAAGGCGCAACTAGAATCAATTAACTATTCATGTAATTTTTGACGTTCAAAAGTGCATCTTCGTGCCTATTTGAAATAAATTATTTGACTTTGACTTTGACTTTGACTCTGGACTACAGTTGTTATTGTCCCTTATACGACAAACTTAGTGGCCTCTAGGTGGCAGAAACTTATTTAGGTTTGTCGTGAATAAATGTCTTAAATGTATCAGACTTATGGCTCAGAACGTACAGCCTATAATGGGTCAACTACCTAGCTCAAGAAAAAATCTTGAATATCTTTTTTAGGATTCTGCAGTAAACAAGGAACCTTGATAGTTACGCCATGTCCGTCTGTCTCTCTGTCTGTCTGTCCACGGCTTAGCTCAGAGACTTTTAGTACTAGAAATCTGTAATTTGGTACGGGTATACATAT
This sequence comes from Dryobota labecula, assembly GCA_947523025.1. NCBI lineage: Eukaryota > Metazoa > Arthropoda > Insecta > Lepidoptera > Noctuidae > Dryobota > Dryobota labecula. The sequence continues at coordinate 14,115,202 of OX383293.1, read as the reverse complement.
TAATCACGCCAACAAAGAGGTAAAAAAAAATTGAAAAAAAATATATATATTTGGTTACCTTCCGTACGCGTAAAGAGGGTATGATATTTTTTTTTCTCGTCTATCCTATGATGTATTGTATCATTGGATAGGCCTTTTAAAAATATTGCGGGTTTGTGGAAACCATTGTCGATGCAGGGATCCGTTTGCGTAATATTTAGCTTTAAAGTGCTTTTCTACAATATTAATTTTGTTCATGGGATAAATTAATCCCACCTACGGAACCCTTCATTGTGCGTGGTCCGTTTTTAAATAGTTATGTTGACTATGCTGGGCCAGTATTGGTGGCCAATCATATAGGCCGAGGATGCAAGTTTAAAAAATCCTATATCGCCTATTCGCATTAAAAGTGTACAATTTCAAAAATATTCGAAATTGAGTTAGTATGCGGAAATGTTTGGTATCACCAGTATTTTTTCTCTTAGAACGCCTCCTGTGAAATTTGTAAATTTTGAGATTATACAGTTTTATTCGAAATTAAGTTAATATGCGGAAACGTTTGGTATCAAAGTCAAAGTCAAAGTCAAATCATTTATTTCAAATAGGCACGAAGATGCACTTTTGAACGTCAAAAATTACATGAATAGTTAATTGATTCTAGTTGCGCCTTCCAAAATGTAGTTATGTATAAATGTATCACCAGTAGTTTTCTCTTAAAACGCTCTCCTGTAAAATGAGTAAGTTTTGAGATTATACAGTTTTAATGCGAGAAGACGATATGTGCATCTTTGTTTGCTCGGCAGTGACCGTACATTTGGAATTCGTCACCGACCTCACCACTGAGGCGGACACGAGATCAAACGCCTCGCCATTTTACAACCGTATTTAGGGCGCCCACACAAAACCGCGATGCGATGCGATACGATAATTCTTGCTGTGCATTCGTGCTCTAGCTCGCACGCAGATATTTGCGATGCGTTGCGAATTCGCAGTTATGTGTGGGAGCCCTAAGGGCGCCCACACAAAACCGCGATGCGATGCGATACGATAATTCTTGCTGTGCATTCGTGCTCTAGCTCGCACGCAGATATTTCCGATGCGTTGCGAATTCGCAGTTATGTGTGGGAGCCCTTATTCCCGCTATGAAATACCTAAAGAATTGCTTCTTACTGCGCCTTAAAAAGAATATGGGTAACATCCTAGATGCTTGATTGCGCCATGAACTCATGACACATTTTCCATTAACACCTCAAGAGCGTTATCTAAACCAAGAATAAACATGAAAATGATATCTGCATCTAACTATGCAAGTAACTAACTGTGTCTGTACTTTCAATTAACGAAGTTGCGTATGTGTACTCTATCACGTAGATCACGAATTTAGTGACATATGGAAAGATACGAAAGATTATTTATATATATATTTGCGAATCATCGTATAGCGTACGATAAACAATGACTTCATTAGGGCATGCACGTGGTCGCCGATAATTTTGGCTGTTCGAACCTTGGACCAATTTTACAAAAAAGGTAATCGGACGGAGAGGACCGCTAAGTAATCATAAAATAGATAGACGTCTGATAAGTTCAGAGAAACTATTATACAAGAAAAAATAAACAATTATATAAGTGACTTATGTAAGGTTCTATTTTTGTTTTCATACACCAATATTTTTTCTCGACAACCATAATACGTTTATCTTACAATTATCTTCATTTTTAGGGTTCCGTATTACGGAACCCTTATAGTCTCGCTACGTCCGTCTGTCTGTCTGTCTGTCCACGGCTTAGCTCAAAGACCCTTAGTACTAGAAAGCTGTAATTTGGCATAGGTATACATATCAATCACGCCGACAAAGTGGTAAAATAAAATCATGGTACATATATATTTTTTTTTAGAATAGTTAACCCCCCCCCCCCCGATTCGAGGAGGCATATGTCCAGCAGTGGACGTCTTTCGACTGAAATGATGATGATGAAAGTGGGGATGATTTTTTTTCTCTCGTCTAACCCATGGTGTGGGGTATCGTTGGATAGGCCGTTCAAAAATATTACGGGTTTGTCAAAACCATTTTTCGATTTACGGATCCGTTTGCGTGATATTAAGCTTTAAAGTGCAAATTTTTGTCAGAGTGTAGTTTAAAATTGATGTTTCGTCACTACATTGCCGTTTATTTATTTTTTTGTAACACCGTGCCTCACCTTACCCTAAGGAAGTTAAAAGGAAAACTATCACAGCTAAGTAGTATTTACAAGTTACCGAGTAATAGTCGACCAACTTAAATTTGCAGTTGAAAAACATTTTCAACTACAATGTTAAGTTTGTTCTTGGGATAAATTCATCCCAACTACGGAACCCTTCATTGTGCGTGGTCTGACACGCACTTGGCCGGTTTTTATGGTTATTCCGAAACCGAAAAACACTTTCATAAACTGAAATCTCACAAAATATCTATGTTTTTTTTTATCCGTTTTTTTTTTTTTTTTGGTATACATCATCAAATTACAGAAAAAACTTGATCCACTACCTGTATCTGTTACAACACAATTTTAACGTTATCGTAACCCTATTGGTATCAGAGAGTGCGTCGGCCAATTGCTGTAATCGAACCAATTTGGTCTGAAACCACACCGGTTACCCGCGCCGGTCGGTACCCTCACTCAGTTAAACGGGCATTGTGTATTTACAATAATGCATCGTATTCAGTTCAGAAAGTTATCTTTCTATTTGACTAGGCACTTTGTTTCGAATTTGCAAACAGACGGCTATCTTATCGGCTCATATTAGTAGGAATTGTACGCGCACACGCGTTGGTGACTCTGAGCTAAAACTGTGATGTGAACCTCTGTGTATTTGTGATCTCTCTGTTTTTTTAACTTTTATTTAGATCGTGTTGAAAGAAAGTTTAGTGACAATGAATGAAGGCACGGTTGATATCCAAAGTGAATTGGAGAAATTAAGGTTTTTGTTTTATTCAAATCAAATCAAATCAAATCGTTTATTTGTGATACATAGGTTAAATGCAGGTGTTCATTACATAATTACATACTAATAATATTCATTCCATGATCAGCCACTTGGGCATATAAATGATTAAATAACATAATAAAAACATAAGTCTGATATTCTAATTCCATTTAAGATTAAATACAAATTATATTATTACATACCTACTATTAGTCATGCATGACAGACACAAGACAATCAGCAACAATAAATTATCGTCAAGGGACATGAAAAGTTCAAAAAGTTCTAGTCGATAAAAATTCATCTACAGAGTAATAACACTTGTCCATAAGAAATTGGAACAATTTATTTTTAAAGACATTAATATTGCTACATTATTTTATGTCATTAGGAATTATTTTAATTGTTATGTGTGTATAATAAATTATTTTATCGTTACATATAAGATTGGTACTGATTTTCTTTTTAAACAGTGTCTGTTTATTAATGCACACAGCACATGTGACACTTGCATTGTTACTTAGAGATCGGATATTCGGATGCATATTCACCTAAAGTTGAGATGTTGGCTAATATGGAATGCGCTTTTGTATCGAAAAAATCCCGCGGTTCTGGGATCTACAAGTTTAGGTTTCTGATATTATATGTTTCTGGTACATTTACTTACTTTAAAATGTTGGTAAAAATCCCAATTCTAAATAAATATGCATCAGAATAGTTATGCAATCCAAGAATCCCGGGTTTTTTTTTATAAATATTTTTTTAGTAGTCGCTTACATACTACACACTCGACTGCATGCATTCCCGTTGTTCCTGGCAACACGGGTTTTTTTTTTTACAATTAGAATATTTTAAGAAGCCGCTTCCATAGCAAAAATTTTACTTTAGGTAAACATGCATCCGAATATCCGATCTCTAGTTATAATACTATGATGAAAAGAATTTTACTTATCTGTTATAACATTTTATAAAATCTAACATTGATTTCCCTACAAACAGTAACGATATACAGTATGTAATCAATTACAAGCTGTCACAAACAGTCCTGTCCACCACACTCTCATCCATCAAACGCAGCTCTAATTTATTTCACATATGGACTAAGTACTTGTATTAGAAAGTGATGTCACCGAAGTCACGTTACTAAGCCCTACTTTATATTCAGTGAACATAACTGGAATCATTTCTCTTTGAATAGAGGGCCGCCCGAAGAAAAGGAAGAAAATAAATCGCAATCATGCGAGAATCGACCACAAAAGTACCGTATTCTACTCGAGCCAGCCCTCGTGGGTGCCATGGTAGCCATCAATCTAGGTCAGACCTCGCTACAGAACTTCTATTTGCAAACAGCCTGTACAATTGACCTAGGGGTGGATTTAGATGTTTGCGAAAAAGGGGAGATGGAGGTAATCAACATTTTTATGATTTATTTCATTCAATCCTTAACTTTCACTTATTTGACTGTTCTTATCTCCGTGACATCTTATCATTCACAGATGGGTATCAATTTTTTTTCCGATACCAACCTATTATTCCAAACTTAATTTAACGAGCATACATTAGCAAGGCAACGGTAATATGCGTCCAAAATAATACACTTCTTCAATATTTTCAGTATCTGATAATAACTTCAATACAAACACTAGGGCAAGCTGTATTTACACGACGACCGTGAATTTTATCAGACCTTTGATAAACTAAAGCCTATCTCACTTTTAACAAATGTCAATAGGTACACACTTAGAGGAACTATCGATATGATATCCAACGATCTGTGTACTTGGGAATTAAAACTCATGTTGATCCTATCAAGGTTCGGTGTGGAAATTGGTTGTCATAGGCCCATATTAGAGAACCTCACTCAAGACTCAAGTATTACTCAACCAATCAAAATAAATGAATTCAAACTCATTTTAAGCAATGCTTGAGTATTGAGTCAGGTTTTGTATACGGGCCATAGTTTGAAGCTGAAGCTTGAGGACGAGTGTCGACGGATATGTAGGGGAACGCCAAAGAACCATGATAAAAGTTAACATGACATACATAGAAGATGGATTATACTGAGATGACGGCCGATGGAAATGTATGGAAAAATAAGACTTTTAATTGGGACGAGAGAAGGAGGTATCAAGGTACTAAATTTGTTTGGCCATTGTAGAAAATACAAGACAAAAACGAATGGTATCTAATTGTTTACTTTACGACTCCAATACGCTGATGTTTTGTAAACAAATAGCAGAGAGTTAATAACTGCCAACCAACCCGTAGTTAGTGATTAATTATGTCAACAAGGCGTAGCACTAACGGCAATATCTGTAAGTGACCTATGGCCTGTCCAGTTTATCCTATGTTTAACATTCAATACAGCTAATATACCTCAAAATTATACCTATTGATGGCGTACTCGGACTGAACATACATAGGATAGCCCCAAATGCAACCAGAGTTAAATCTACTCCAGAATCAGACTTTACTTGAAAAGTATTACATATAATTATGACTTTAATTATTGTGAATGTGAGCACTATGTGGGTCATTTGTTTCCTTAAAGATTATCTTTTTTTTTTCCGTCTTTCTTACGTAGTTTTAATGATGGTCTGGTATTTTGAGTACTTTATGCGGCCTACCCAAATGTCCTTTCTTTGGTATTGTTCGTCGAGTCGTTGAGCTCCCCACACGTTTACTGACAAATGCTTGCAATGACTGGACAGGTCCACTCAAAATTGTGTGGTTCTTTCTTCAAAAGACCATTTCAGGCACGAATCTACATGGTCCTCACATGATTTAACCAAGATTATGTCTGGACTTTAAAAGAGACTTTGACCCCTGGGTTCGTTTCGCCATTTCTTCTCAGGGGTAGTCAGATAGGAAATGTCGACTTCATCTAGCTTGTTTTTATTTTTTTATTATGACTTCTAAAAGTGATTCCGAGCGTGCCGCGGTAGCGGCCGGCGAGTGCCAGAAACGGTACTCCCTTTCTTCTCCTAAAATAATAGACATATCTAAACCAAAATGCCTACCTTGCAGGTAGGCATGTAGGCATTGTTATAGTCCTCCTTATCGATTTCGATAACGGCGACCCCTAGAAATCAATTCCTTGCGTGTGCCCTTAGATGACTCGCTAGACCGAATTTAGTTTTGAACACCCGGTCGCAACCAGAACAATAAAGTTGGCCTGCAGTGTTGTATGTATATGTGTAGGAGGGCTTAGGTCTCTCTTTACGTATTTGACGCTTCCCGATGATTACTTCATGTCGCTTCTCTTCGAAAGATTTGATGTTTTTGTGTATAGTCGAGCGCCATGACGACCTGTGTAAAGCGAGCCTCTCCCACACTTTAGGATCAATTGCGCAAGCGTTTAGATGTCTCTTGAGCACATCCTTATAGCGGAGATGTTGACCACCATGCTTCCGTTTACCTTCTGCCATCTCAGAGTAAAATACCACTTTGGGTAAACGGTGGTTTTCCATGCGAAGAACGTGACCACACCACCTGAGTTGACGCTGCATGAGGAAGGCTTCCATGCCATACATGTCGGAACGGTGCAGGACCTCCGTATCAGGAACATGGTCTTGCCATTTAATGTTCAAGATCGATCTGAGACACCGCAGATGAAATGTGTCCAGTTTCCTAATGTCTGGTTTATAGAGGCACCATGTTTCTGCACCATAAAGAAGGACAGGTAAGATTAATGCCTTGTAAACACTAACCTTTGTCTCTAGCTTTAGGTCATGAGATTTCCAGACACGATCATTGAGGCGTCCAAAATTTGCAGCGGCATTTGCAATACGCGATGGTATCTCCGATGCTAGGGTATTATCATGCCGAATATTGCTTCCAAGATATTTAAACTGCGTGACTTCCTCCAGTGGTTTCCCATCTAGATTAAGTGTGGCTTTATCAGTTTCGCAGCCTCGGAGTGGTTGTTTGAGGACTTGCGTCTTGGAAGTACTGATAACTAATCCAAATCGTTGACAGGATTGATGTAATGCATCAACATAGCTTTGGAGATGCGCCACGCTGTCGGACATGAGGCACACATCGTCAGCGTAAAGTATCTCCAAAATGGAAATCTTTTGCAGTTTTGACTTTGCTCTAAACCTAGATATATCAAACACGCCCTTATCAGTCCGGACATTCAGTTGAATCCGGTCAGTACAGTACTGCAATGCGTCCCTCATAACAACTGCGAAGTAAATAGCAAAGAGTGTGGGTGCCATGACGCAACCTTGTTTTACTCCACTTGTGATCTGGATCTCCTCAGAAAGTTCGTTTTCATGTTGGACCTGCGCTTTCATGCCATCATGAAATTGGCGTATGAGGTCGACGAGCTTCTTTGGGTATCCAGACTTTTGGAGAACAAGCCAAAGAGCCTCACGTGGAACTCTATCAAATGCTTTCTCTAGATCGATAAAGCACATGTAGAGAGGCCTTTGATATTCCAAGCTTTTCTCCTGGAGTTGTCTTACAACGGATATGGCATCGATAGTACCTCTGCAAGGACGAAAGCCACATTGACTCTCAGGCAGGTATTTTTCAGCAAGTTTGCTAAGGCGGCTGTTGATAATATGCGAAAGAATTTTACCGGCACTAGAAAGAAGTGATATGCCTCGGTAGGAGCTGCAGTCGGAGACATCTCCCTTCCCTTTGTACAGCTTACAGATCACCGCATCTCTCCAGCCCTGTGGAACTTCCTCACTTACCCACACCCTTTTGACTAGATGGTAGAGGCTATTTACAATGTTTTTTCCACTGTATTTGTAAATTTCCGCTGGAAGTTGGTCCATTCCAGGTGTTTTGGAGTTCTTGAGACGCATGACTGCTTCTGCAAACTCTTTGAAAGATGGTGGGTCTTCCAAATCTTGACAAACTGGCAGTTCATCTAGTGTACTTATGTACGATAGATCAGCGCTGAGTGCATCGGGATTCAAGACATCATTAAAATGTTCTGCCCATCGCATCATTACGTCGGTTGTACTCGTAACTCGGTGTTGTCTGTCCTTTGTGTACATCGGTGCTATTTTCCTTACTCTTGGGCCAAAAATAGCTTGGATACCCTCGAAGAACTTGCCAGTCTGTTGAGTATCAGCCCAGTGCTGTAGTTCAGCAGCTTTCTCCTTCCACCACTTATCCTTCAGTTCGCGAACTTTGGTCCTAAGTTTTTGCTGCACTTCCTTATTGCTACGTGCATCCGGGGACTTCATGTTTAACTCATGCCTGTGCTTGTCAACTAGCGCTTTGATCTCGCTGTCACATGCATCAAACCAGTCTTGGTTCTTTTTGTGTTGTCTCCCTACAGTTTCCAGCGCACAGGCATGAAGATGTTTGGCAAAAGATCTCCAGTCACCATCAATGGTAGATGGCTCAGACTGCGGAGCACTCGCAGCAAATCTCAAATCCAACGCTTTACCCAGCTCTGATGATGATAATAGACTTGAAAAGGCAACTTTAGGTGGAATTTTGCAGGGAGCTCGTCGTGGTGCTTTTAGCTGCAAGTACATCTTTGATCGAATAAGACGGTGATCAGTCCAGCCAATAGCGCCACGCATCGCCCTCGTCACGAGAACGTCACGCAGGTCTTTTTGGCGAACAATGACATAATCTAAAAGATGCCAGTGCTTAGATCTTGGGTGCATCCACGAGGTCTTATATTTCTCAGCAAGTCGGAAGCACGTATTAGTGATGCTAAGATCGAATTCAGCACACAACGACAATAGCCTTAGTCCATTATCGTTGCATTTCCCTATTCCATGTTTGCCAAGGACTCTGTTCCAAGTCGCATGCTCGGTGCCGACACGAGCATTAAAATCCCCCAACAAAATAACTTTGTCACACTTTGGGATAGTCTCCAGAATTCGCCTCAGGTGTTGGTAAAATACCTCTTTATCCACATCCGGTGAAGGCAGGGTCGGGGCATAAGCACTTATGAGATGGGCATACTTGTTGTTAGATAGTGGAAGGCGTAGAGTCATGAGACGGTCATTGACAGCCTTAGGTAACTCACTCAAATCTCCAGCCAAACCATTGCGAATAGCAAAGCCCACACCACTACCAGCCCTCTCACCAGAGGGACGTCCGCTCCAGTAATAGGTGTAACCTCCAAGGTGTTCACGAAGCTCTCCACTGTCACTCAGATGGGTTTCGCTTATTGCAGCTATATCTATGTTATAGCAAGCCAACTCTCTTGCTATGAGAGCAGTTTTTCTCTCTGGGCATAAATTACGGTCGTTGTCTAGCAGAGTTCGTACGTTCCATGTAGCGATGCATAGTCGTTGGTATTGTATCTTATCATTCTTAGATTGTTTCTGTTGCTTTCGACCGCATTTTGTCGATGTCCAAGCGCCCGCGGTTTGGCACCTGGATGATGGGTGAGACGGACTATTTTTGGACCACCTTTTCTAGATCCCTCCTCCGTGCAGAGGAAAGCAGAGCGATCCTAAATAGGGCTGCTTTGTCACCAGTGGTGCTGCCGAACCCAGAGTCCCGACTCAATCGACTCCGGGAGCGACCACTCTCCCCTGGCCGCCTATGTGCAGGGTGCTGACTAAAGCCTCGGTACATCGAAACCTCAGCCCCACCGCCAAAACCCCATCGCCACAGGACTTCATGCTCAGATCCGGAAGTAAATAGCTAGGGTCATCTGCGCGTGAATTGGATTATAGTGGACAAGCAGTTGCGCAGGTACATATCCACTCTCTCGTCCCTTCCTCTGTGGTCCAATGGACTGGTAGACCAGTACGATCGGCAAAGGTTGGGATGCAGCGAAAGACCGTAAACCACTATATAGACCCTGGTAAACGCCCTCAAGGTGCTTCGCATTACCCTGCTGTATCTTTGATCACGATAGCGGTAAGGTAGTGAACGCCTATCATGACCAAGCAGACTTGTGTGCATTGGGGATCTCCCGATTTCTCTTAGTCGCCTTTTACGACACCCATTGGAAGAGATGGGTTGGTGCTATTCTTTTTGTGTCCGGACACCACACCGGACGTAGGCATTGTAGGTAGGCACCAAAATACCTACCTTGCAGGTAGGCATTTTGGTTCATAGTCAGAATAAGGTTTAGTTCAAATACTGTATAGACATATTGCAAGGTAGGCATTGTGCTTCCTAGTCAATATAAGGTTTAGGCAATACTTGGCATAGACGTTTTGATTTCTAGTCAGCATGATCATAAAGATCCTGAGAGATTGTCTTGTCAGTGTTTTACCAATACCCCTGTAAAACATCTAGTAAAGATCAAGCCGACTAAACTGGTCCGACTGCATCCTGTTTCATCTGGCTTACTCGTACAATTTAAATAATACCGGGCTATTATTGTCCCATTGGCGAAGAAAAGCCTATATACGATACAGAGTAGGAACGAACATTGATCACCGCGTTTGCTCGCTGTTTCCTTTCCAGATTTATATAGTTTTCTCATGATATTTTCCTTCATCATATTGCACCTTTAGAATGATAGAGACCTAATTTCTTCGGAAGTTGAAGAACAACACCAATTAGATCACTATAAAAATGACATAGTGACCTATATTTGAGATTTTAAGATTTTATATTTATTGATTTTAATTTTAAGACCTTTCTGAAGAACATCACCAATTAGTCTATCTATAATATAGTGACCTAATTGGTAATGTTCTTCAGAAAGGTTGAAAACTTAAAATTTAAAATTATATGTTCAAATAAATTCAATCTGTGTGTGATGATGATGATGATGATGATGATGATGATGATGGGGCTCCCTTCTCCACACTTAGACTCTCATTTGGTCCGTTGTGCGTGGGCTATGTGTGTGATATATGTATATAGATATATATACAAGGAGTAATTTTAATACTACTCATACTACGTACGTAAACGCAATAAAAAATCAGCTGCTCCATACATTTATGTTCACGTAACTCGACAAAATGTATGGACTAGCTGATTGTTTTTTCACGATTTCAGTGTTGTTCCTATAGTAAAAGTTGTTCAAAATGATGAGTACAACTCTTAAGAGGTTTTCAGTTATTATAATTAAACCTAGTACAAAATCTATCTAATACTTGGAATTTACTCTTCAAAACCATTCATGTCTGAAAGGAATGAGACCGCAAAGATGGATGATAGTACAATAACATATAAACGTCTGCCCGTATTTACTTGTTATTATTAACGTTAGCAACAATAGCTTTTATCTGTGTTTGTGTAATTAAATTAATGACTTCGGATAATCCCAACGAGACAGTATAATATTACCTACTCTCTTGTATTTTTGGGCCATCTCGAAATTACTTTCCTTCTACCTATTGTTTTAAATCATGCTTTCTTGTTGTTAACGTTGAGAAGATATGCAGTAGAGCTCAGCTTTTGAAATTGAGGCAGAAAACAAAATGGGGGATGTTAAACAACAACTCTTTTCAGGTTTTCCGCTTCTTCAGAACTCTTGGTATAGTGCTTGCCTGACAATGGTGCCGATTCCCTCGTTCACAAACTAAACTAAATTTAAGTTCAGTGCATGTTTTTCTTTCTATTTCATTATGAAAAGGACAAAAGATAAATTTTAGTTTAGTCCTGTCAAATTAATCAGCGCTTGACGTAAATTGACGTAATTTTAGTAGGCAAGTTTTTAATCACGTCTAAACTTGTATTGAGTAGTGACAGGCGCTGATTAATTTGACAGGACTAAACAAAAATTTATCTTCTGTCCCTTTCATAATGAAATAGAAAGAAAAAGATGCACTGAACTTAAATTTAGTTTAGTTTGTGAACAAGGGAATCGGCACCATTGAATTCTTTCATGCCTTTTAAAATACATATACTCACTAATGCAATGCAATACTAATAATTATTCTTTTGATTTCAGGCAGAGAGCCAAATAGTAGTATCAGGAGTGAACGTCAGTCGGAGTTTCATTGGATCTCTCATATCTACTGTGGTCCTGCTTTTCGTGGGTCCATGGAGCGATTGCAGTGGGCGACGGAAACCACTGCTTATACTGCCGCTGGTCGGCATGAGCGTCATGACGACGGGAGTCTTACTAATGTTGGTCTTCCCTGGAGCTTCAACCACACAAGTGCTGTATGCAGTTCAGCTTCCCATGTCTTTGGGCGGGAATTTTGGCCTGCTACTAGCAGCAGCATTCAGTCATATTGGCGATGTAAGTAAACGTGAGATGTTCATTAGACATTTCTTTGTCTTTTGCTTGTGATAAAGGTTGCCTTCTCGTAGCTCATAGCCAAATTCAAGGAATTAATGTGCGCAAATATCGGCTCAGAAGAACATCTCCATACATCAACTTGTGCTGGTGCTCTTAAATAGTGTAAATACAATGCATCAGAGGTACATATAACTCTTGACAAAAAGGCAAAGCTTATCTTTTGGCATATCGATTTATGTCGTGGTTTATCCGCGGATGTTGATGATCCGAGATGTTCTAAAGAGTAAAGTATAATTTGACCCAGTTTCAGTTCCAATGGAACATGTTACAGGCATTTTCATGGCACATAAAGTAGACCGCAGCTGCGATTTAAGTCCGTGCCTATTTAATTAGCTAACCTACGGACTGTGGGAGCTAAATCGACTGAAAATTGCTTGCCTGAAAATAGTGTGGCCGAATGTGTGCTCAAATATCGGTTCAGAAGTGTAATGTATGTAATTCCGTTTCATATATCGGGCTTATGTAGTCATAAGCCCGATAGATGAAATGGAACTAACTGTCACTGATCAGTGATCATCGTAGTACGGTCAGCTGCAGAGAAATCTCACCCCCTGGCAATGAATAAATACATTGCTAGGGGGTGAGATTTCTCTGCAGCTGACTGTACATACCTACAGGTAGCAGAAATCTTCTATATCAACTGCTTGCAACGGCCACCTTCATCTAAGTCTAACAAGAATTTTCCATACCTACTGAAAACAATCGTACAGAGTCAGCAACGCGACAACTATTTGTTTATTACCAAGTTAAAGTATGATAAAGTATTCTTTATCGTCTATGGCTAACATCCATCGTCCACGACGCTACTCAAAAGTAACTCAATATAAATCCACGAGTAGCCAGCCAGAGGCCAGAATTTTACAGCACTAGCATTTCAATGGCGGTCCGTTTAACGAAGCAATCTATGTAAATCGCATCGTGTACGGATCATCATTGAAAGAGTAGTGCTGCAACATTCTGGCTACCTACTCATTGGCAATTTGAGTTTCTAACACGTTACTTTTGAGTAGCATCGCGGACGACGGGCCTTATACTATGGTGATCATGAATCCTTATAAAACTGAGTGTCGAAATACTTACAGGTATGCTACGCGACGGGCCGTGACGTCACTCGCACCATGGGCACCCACCGGGCCGCCATACAAATAGCCCACGTTGTGGGCGCCGTGGGCGGCCCCCTTCTGTACCGCTACCTCGGATTCTTCGGTGTGTTCCCACTTGTTTTATTTCTACAGGTATATAAATCCATATATACGTTACTCCTTTGTGTCCTGTTTTATGACATGACAACAACTACAATAAATATTATTAGGAATACTTATCTTCCAATAAAACCAAGATTAATAAAAAGGTGCATTTTACAAAACCCAAAGTCCGATATCATACTGACTGGAAGCTCCAAAAACAATCAAATACTCTTTTGACAACCGTTCGGTAAAAAGTAAACGGCCATGTTTGCGTTAGGCGGAAACTGAAAAGTGCAAAAAGAAACTGAAAAGGCAGGCTATCTTACATCTAGCTATGTACCTATGCAGGAATTCACGAGTAACACCGCAAACCAAACTGCCGGATCGATATCGTGAACGAAAACATTTTCCTTGCATTTACATGTGACAGTGTTTTCAATTCAACCATAAAAACGAAATTTTCGTTGAATGTAAAACTTATTACCCTAAAGCTCAGAAAAATACCTTTATAATGTTCTATCATTACTTCAATGACTTTCAACGAATATCATATAGGTACAGTAGCACAGATAAATCTGTTTCGACGAAGCGGTGTCTAAAATTCACTTAGGTATATATATATATCGTATATATATATATTGTATATCGTATTCAGATGTGCGAAGATCGATCGTAACGTAAGTACTTATCGTAAAATTTTAGGTATCTAACAGCGCGGCTCTTTTTCTGAGGGTGCTTTTTAAAGTGTGTCAAATGGACGTAACGAAAGGGTTTGGCAATGTTTTATTGCCGTTATCATCTTCATACGTTATTTTTTCTTCGCCTACCTAAATATTCGAGTCCAATACACATCCATAACCTTCCTTCCACCAATTTATTATATCTTAACTGTTTATAAGGGGTCAAAACTAACCTATTTAATCATAATCTTCCAGATATCATCCCTGGTCTACGTGATCTTTGCAGTCAAAGACGTTAGTGTGAACAGAGAGAACAAAGTTTCGGTGTGCAATTGGAAACTACCGTTCAACGCAGTGCATTGTTTGATAAAGCCGCGGGAAGGCCGCAAGAGAATGATCATATTCCTTATGTTGGTGGTCACCCTTGGCGATAGGATGTTGTTATCTGGTTAGTATGAGCTTTAATAAATAGTCTGTGTGTTTAAATGCTGCTGTAGATGATAATAATTGACCTACAGCAGCAATTGTGATGTAACTAAATTCTAAATAGATGCGTTACGAAGGAAGACAAGTACAGCTTATTAAGGGGCGTAGATACCGCCGTATCAGCCGTATCAATGATACGGGGCCGCCGGGCTACAGAGCCCCCCGAAGAAAAACTCAAAAAAAAAAAAAAAAATCTTATTAAGCTTAATAAGAATTTAAAATCCTTATTCTGCTGTTGAACTCCCTAGTGCCTGTACTTTTAAATTTTAACAATACTTATTTATTTTTGTTTATATGCGAGTGATTTGGCTTATTTTGTAAAAAAAAAAAAACATTACCCTCCTTTTAGGCTTCGTCGCAGACGGCGAAAAAAGGCCCCCAATTTTTTTTTTAATACAGGGCCTATTTAGTAGGTAACAGCTACACCACTGAGCTTATCATCAATCTAATGATGTAGTACAAAGAACTGAAGGAATTCAGACCTTCATATGATCTAGAAGGACTATCTACTCAAATATTTAGTCATTACAAATTCACGACTACCTATCTTAGTCGTACCTACAGCCTTCAAAAGTGCGTAGTTTTATTAGGCGCCATCTCCACGGGCGAGAAAATTGCGGCTATAGTCTCGCCGCCGTGCCATCAAATTCAATAGAAGCTCTATGAATCAATCTCCACACGGCGTTATCATCGCGGCGATTATTTGAAGGCCCAGCGTGAATATCGCCGCGATTCTCTCGCCCGTGGAGATGGCGCCTTAGTAAAGTATCAGATGCAAACAACAAGGTCAACAAGAAATAACAGGAGGCAACAAAAGGAGACCTATATAGGGATCGAAGCGCATGGCGTAGGTACTATTGTTTCTGCCGACTCCCATGAGGAAAATGCGCACAATGTTGGTACCATGTCTATATAACTGAGTGTACTAAGTTTTAAATATTGTCGATAGAGGGCATTACAGTACACATAGATAAAAGCAGAGTAGCAGTTATAATATGCGGCTACGGAGACTCAGACTACGGAGCTACGCTTCAGGCACAAGTTCGGAATGATATGACTAGGTGGCGTTGAAAATAATGGAACGAAATATTGCAACCAAATTCATAAAGATGACTATAGTATAAGTTTGTAATGGATACAATTCCGAAAACATTTATTATTGGATGCTAGAAGTTTATAACTTCTTGAAAAGATGTACCATGGTATTAGTACCATGGTACATCTTTTCAAGAAGTTTGCTGCATGTTTGCTGTATGCTTTATGTACCTAATAAATAAGTAGGTACTTAGGTACCTACTTATTTATTAGGTACATAAAGCATAGGTATCATCATATCATATCATTGTTGGCATCGTGAAATCAGTTGATGATTCGATCAGATATTTGTATGGCAAACAATCTCGTTGCAAAAATATGATTTACAATGAAACTGATCGCATAATAGTCCGGGAGTACCTGAAACTAATTCATATATTTATTGTAGAGTTAATAATAGATACTTTGTTGCAGCGGAGGTGCTAATCGCTTACATGTACTACAGATACAAGTTCCACTGGAATGACGTGATGTTTGGATCCTACCTCGCATACAGAAACATTGTCAGTTTTGTTGGTACGTATCCATACTAATATTAAAAATGTGAAAGTAACTCTGTCTGTCTGTCTGTCTGTCTGTATGTTACGTTTTCACGCCTAAGCCGCTGAAACGATCGTCATGAAATTTGGCAGAGATTTAGCCTGGGATATGGAGAAGGACATAGGCTACTTTTTTACGCGATAGCCGACATCCACGCGGGCGGAGCCGCGGGCAAAAGCTAGTATCCTTATAAATAAAATAATGATGTTGATGATGATGTTTATTTTTAATCACTAGTTCCATTTTACAAGAATCTGAAAATAATGGAACTAATGTTGATTTTGTTATCACCAGTTCCACATTATTATTTTAGGCACTTGTGAAAAATTTTAAGGGTATAAAAACACTAGAGGTTTTATATTCAATAAAATAAACAAATATTTATTTTTTTATTTATTATTCGGAAACAGTAAAGATTTAAATAAATCATCTTTTTTTTAAACTATGGGTTTGCTCTTGACTTTGGTCTAGGTCCGGGTGACAGAGACAAAGTCTACGATGGAGTGAGCTTACCCAGAAAAAGCCTGCAAAAAATCTTTGTAAAGAAAGATGGAAAGTAAATCCCAGTAATCCCAGTGCCTAAAAAAATAATGTGGAACTAGTGATAACAAAATCAACATTAGTTCCGCTATTTTCAGATTCTTTTAAAATGGAACTAGTGATTGAAAATAAATATCAGTAGTTCCATCATGGAACTGTTAATGGTACTAGTGGCAACGAAGCACTTGCAGAATCAACATTAGTTCCATTATTTTCAAATTCTTTTAAAATGGAACTAGTGATTAAAAATAAACATTAGTAGTGGAACTACTGATGTTTATTTTTAACCAATTTTTCTAACAAATCATTAAGAGTAACGAATACCATTTTGATCATTGAGGATTTCGCGACATGTCCTGATTTTTTTTGTATGGGGTTATCCAAAGGGACGTGTCGTGCTCAATCTTGATTACAAAAAGCATAATATTTGTGACTTTGTTAGTGGGATAACTAACAAAATATGCGAAAATTTAATGAAAAATACAATGAAAAGCGATCGCATTTTTGAGTATAAAAAAGGAGGAGATTACGCTGATCTTGATTTTCGTATAAAATTGCCAAGCCTAAGTAAAATAACTATAGAAAAATATCCTGTAATTTTCGTTTGTAATAAAAATAATCAAAATTTAAAGTTGTATACGTCCAAATTGGCCACCCTGTATCTGTATACTAGCTTTAAGTTATCTGAAGAAATAAAACAATGTATAATTTCTAACACCATTACTTTTGTATTGTTTCAGGCACATTACTAATTCTATCGGTGTTAAAGCGTCGGTTACGGCTATCCGATGAAACAGTGGGTATGCTCAGCTGCAGCTCCTATATCCTTGCCACATCGGGCCTTATTACTTCTACTACGAGTTGGTGCGTGTTTATGTGTAAGTATTAAGGTATCTTTGTGAGAATTTAAGAGGGTTGTCACCGGTCCACTAGCGCCATTCCCTTTAAAACATTAAGGGGTTTATTTATAAACGCTGCTTAAAGTAAAGTAATGTCTAGCGACTGTTTAACCATAAATTTTTGACGTTTGAACGTCACTTAACTTTAAGCAACGTTTATGAATAAACCCCATTATCTCGTGACTGAGAAGAAATTATGAAAAACGGCTCAATTAACTATATCGGTAAGTGTGTCTAGAATTTTCTAATACCTTTTTTAAAGTTTCATATTGAGACACGAAGCAACAAAATTCGATCTAAAGAAAAACGGCCATATTCCTCTAATGAATCTCTCGGTTTGATGCAGAGACTTTAGCACCAATAGTTCAACATGTACTAAAGAACAGTCCTTTGGGGCTTTTAAAAAACTCAGAAATACCTAAATTACTGGAATTCCTTTTTTGTTGTTGTTGTCATGTTTTCCTTGTCCAACTTCAAACAAAAATATTTTTTAAGATGACTCATAAGCCTCTCTAAAATAGTTAAAAGGGGGTTATCAGCTGAATAGATACCTAATTGTTTGTTTTCTATATTGTTTTTCAACCGTGATTTTATCATATTTTCCTTTTATCATGACGACAACATGTCATAAAGTTTCATATTGAGACGCGAAGCAACAAAATACGATCTAGAGGAATGTGGCCGGTTTTCTTTAGATAGAATTTTGTTGCTTTGTGTCTCAATATGAAACGTTATAATAGTAGTTTATGAAACTGTCGCATAATGAGGGGTATTAAAACACGGGTGTGTGTTTAAAAACCGAGCTGTAAGCGAGGTTTTTAATAGTATCACACGAGTGTTTTAATACCTAGTTATGTGCAGTTTCATACACTGCTTTATCTACTCTCATACATTGGGATTAAACCTACTGAATAATAGATCAAAGTTAAAAGGAGTAAAAAATATTTTCCCACAAAATTCAATACAACAAAACGTATGGATGGCGCCAAACCCCAGCACATCACCGCGCATGCGCTAAAGTGGGGGCTACCACAGACAAGTAAAAATTGGAATCAAAACTTTTTTGTAACGCTATAAAAATGGCGCGCCCAGCATATTCGTTCCATAAAGCTGGATTCACACACTGCCGCCAGGTGCCACACATATAGAAGCCGGACTGTGTGTGGAAACAACTTAAGGCATTCCATTAGAAAAAAAATTGATAGAAACTTCTTGGTTAACTTCTTTGATTTGCCCTGTATCGTAATGGAAAAAAAATTGTTTTATAACATTATTTTGTTAGATAAAAAGTATTGTAATATGATTCTATTTTTAAATTTCGGTATTGTGTTTAAAAATTATGTCAATCTTGACTCGTTTTGAAGTTTATAATTCGAATTTTACGATATTAGAGTAGATAAAAAGTATTAGATAATTATAGGCACACTTACCGAGGTTTCTTATTGAGCCGTTATTCATAATTCCTTCTTAGTCAATATTTTTTTATGGGAGTGACGTTTGTGGACCGTTCTACGCCCTCTTAATGAAGAAATTTTCTAGATTTAGAATGACTGCCTCGTTGATCCAGTGGTCGCAAGCGCTACTGCCGAGCTTATGCTTATCCAGGACCTTATGGTCCTGGATTCGATTCCCGGGTCGGGCAAAAAAAAAATGTGTTATTGGTTTGTTCCATCAGAAATTTCTCAGTAACAGCCCGGAGTCCGGGTTTGTGCCCGGATGATGCCAATAGCCTCGCCCCCTATTACATGGGACTTAAACATACCTGGCGAAACGTGGACACACTATAAGTACACCTCTGCCTAACCATTCGGGGATGACAGGCGTGATATTGTGTTATGTTAGAATGATTCAACCATTGATCATAATGACCATCTCTATTACAAACTAGATTTGAGTTAAGATTAGATTGAAATGGCACTTAAAATAGGATACAACATGTCCTGGAATCAACGCACCATTCGAACACCCCAATTAGAATATTATGTTCTAATCATAATACAAATACTGAATTTTTACTATCCATATTAATCCATACTATCCATACTAATATTATAAATGTAAAAGTAACTCTGTCTGTCCGTGTGTCTGTCTGTCTGTCTGTATGTTACATTTTCACGCCTAAACCGCTGAACCGATCGTCATGAAAGGCAGAGATATAGCCTGGGCTTTGGAGAAGGATATAGGCTACTTTTTTACGCGATAACCGACATCCACGCGGGCGGAACAGCGGTCAAAAGCTAATTATGTACAAAATATTGTTTAGTTATTATCGTGTTTTGGTTCAGTCAGGAATCTTATACTTTGAGATGCTCCAGGAATTTTAGGATTCGCTTGCAGGATATCAGATCCAGTAAAACAACCGTCTCTTGAAACCACGACTTTTAATCATTGACATTCTATTCTAAACTGACACAGCATAACTCACACTAGGGGTGTACCAACTACCCTAGAGCTTGACTAAGATTAACTTACTAATCAATGGACACCACATTTATTAAATTAATTATACTTGTCGGAGAACGGAAGGTTTCTCTTGTTATCATCAGCCATATTTTAACTACTGTGGGCATACTGTGGGTAGTGTTGGTTATTGCGCAATAGAAAAACCGAATTAAACTCAAAAGTTATTTACTCAACCTGAGATTAAGCACCCTAAAGTTTACATAAGACAGTCCCCCAAAACGCCCATCCCTTCACCACTTCCTAGTGCTTTAGCTGGGAAGAAGAAGTAGCGGAACAAACTCCCCAGCAGCACATCTGTCTGTTCAGTTAGAAGAACTTGATTCTATACAGTAATGGGTATGCAAAGTGATTAATGTAGGAACACGACACAACTATACCGAACGCGCAACAGTTTCTAGACGTCTTTACTGCTTGACCTCCACTGATGCTCCGCACCGCACCACCGCACCGCACCGTTGCACTGATGCTGAAGTCGAATGTGCGGCGATCACTTGTCGCCGGTCGAACGTTATGTTGTACTCCGACATGCGCCGCTAAACAGCATTGGCGTCCCGATTAGTCAAGACTCGTTGGCGCGAACTCCAATAACTCCATCGAATGCGACTAGATGGCGCTGGCGTACCGGATACAACTCGTCTCCGACATACTAATTCTGGGAGAAAATTGTGGTCACATTACAAATCTTCGTATGCACACAGTCAAACACGTATTTAAGGGTCTAACGTACCTAGTAGGTACTTCGTCTATTTTGGTTTATTGTACAGCGGCTACGACTGTAATTTATGTAGTTTTAATTATTTTTGAAATAACAAATTACCTATATTAAAAATTTCTGAAATCGATTCAGTAAACGATTCTGAACAAACTACTTTCATAATCAGTTACACATTGTATATGGTCCGAAGATACTAAATCCAATTCATATTCGGCAGTAGATATCATTGTCCGAATAAAAAATAAAATAAAAAAACAATAATCACGTGTCGCTGCACGTTTTTCGATACCTTCATACTCGCAGACTTTTATTGAAATCGTTTTCTACATTAGATCGTACAGATTTTGTACTAATTATGAAACGTGCTCTTCACGATACTTAATCGATGTAAAATAGTTCATGAGGCGATTCACGAAATTACAAATAATATCTGGCTTGATTCGTCAATCATTGTTTTATCTTATGATAACGTTAAGATAAAATGGATAGTAACATGACGAGTTCATATCACGAGTTGGATACCTAACTTTGTAAATGTCCAGCAGATCTGTAATATCTTAATGCCAAGAAATGATGCCTAATGCCTTTGTTCAAAAGTGACAGCGACGAGACTTTAGTAATCAGATGTATCCTTATTTGAAGTGTTTAACCTTTGGTGGACTACTTTAAAAGAAATCTTGAATTTAAAAATCTTTGAGTGTTTCCGAACTTCACATAACGCCGCCTTACAACGAAAACCAATTAAATCGAAATTTTTACGAAAATTACTTATGAATGCCAATGTACCTACTTAAAATGTTGTGTTCTTTCGTCTGCGAAAACCCATTAATCGCTAAGTCTTATAGTTTCACTGCTAGCTAATAAGATAACCAATTATTTCAAGCATTTCCAAGGTTTGTTTTCAAATACAAAACATTAAGCAGATTACGTGACAATTATTGAAAATTTCATTACAAAGCAATAACTTATATAATCTCAATAGACATGTTTAAATATAACATTTATCAATATACTGATACTATGAAGTAATAATAACAATATAATAACTACAAAGGGTATTTTCAACCCCATAAACTTTGTAATCGCGATAGGTATCTCCGTTTGCACTTTTAATTATTTAATAGATTTTCGTTGTAGGGCGGCGAATTAACTTCGAACCGCTCTCGAACACCTTCTTAAAGAAATCACAGAACAGTGGGCTAATTGGACGTAGTTAAGCAGAAAGGACTCAACCCACATTGTAGTCAGGAATGAGTTGTATATACCAAAGAGGCCCTAACGGTTGGTTCTTTCACTCAGCAAAAAAGATCCGTGACTCTACAAAGAGAAGGTTGATTTTTTAATGCTGGGAACCAACCCACATGTAGCTGGGTACCTTCCGTTAACCGTTGGGACCTCTTTGGTATAAACAACTAATCCCTGACCACAATGTGGGTTGAGTCCTTTCTGCTTAACTACGTCCAATTACGTAATACACAGTAGCAATGGGTTTCATTTTGACAGTTGAACAACATTCATTGCGTTATTTACGTTGTTAATCAGACAAATTTTTCGAATATATGAAGCAATGGAATAGCAATATCCTTCAAAATCATTCAGATTGTAATTGATCGTGTGTTACGCAATTAAGCTAGTGCGATGAAAACTACTTTGGTTTTAGGTAGGTTGTATTGTAAAAAAAATGTTATTTGTTACAGTGCCCTTGGTTGGTATAATCGCACAAGGCTCGCAGGTGGTACAAAGACCTATTCTGAACAAGCAGATACTACCTACTGAACAAGGTAAACTATTCATTATTGTTGTTCTGATTAAATCTCTTGCCGGTTTGTTCCTGTTTTCTGTGTTCACCACTGTATGGACTAAAAGGCAACATCGTTATTTGTAATCACATAGTTCATTTAAAAAAAACACAGATACAATAGGGATGATGGCAAAAAAATATTTTATGTCCGTCATGTAGATTATAAAAAAATATTGGACACGTATTTTTTTCTTTTTTTACGTAATCAAAACATTACGGCGATACATTGAGTTCAAATGTGGCATGACTTCACTTCTCAGTAGATTTTATTATACGTAGCTGTGACGTAACGAGCCCCCTCTCCCCAAGTTTAATGTGTTTTATCTAAGTCATTTTTTATTAATATGATAAAGCAAAAAATACGTGTCTAATATTTTTGTATTATCTGATTGACGGACTAAACAGTTTTTCTTTTTTTTTACCCAGGACACATCCCTATTCAAAAATATATACAACATGATGAGGTTTATCGCAGAAAAGTCAGAGTTATCGCCTATTTAAACAACTATCATTCGTCAAATAAAAGAGTATAGTTTTCCAAAATGTTCTTCTCAATGATTAATATTATATATTTAACATCATATACCATACTATCAATTTCAATTTCAGGTAAAATCTACAGTGTGATGGGTGCTTTAGAATCAGCGATGCAAACGATATCTTCACCTCTATACTCCTTACTTTACACAAAGACTGTTGCAAATATGCCAGATGCGTGGTTACTACCCGGAATTACTTTAGCTTTCTTCCAATTACTTTCTTACTTAATAACAAGAAGACTAGGCCAATCAGCAGCTTCAAAAACCAATGCAATGGATCTCGGTGATGCTGAAAAGAACTCGGAAAAAAAAGCACCGTTACAATCTAAAGACTCTGTCAAATAACTATATAGCCAGGAGTTATTACACTAGTATTTTATAATTATGTAAACGGAGAGGTAACTTTTATTTAAGGAATATACATTTTTATAGAAAAATGCACATTGTTTTTTTAATCAAACTTTGTAATAAAATCGTACAGGGAAAATAATACTCCTTTTGAGTTATGATATACAGTAATCTACTAAACACTTAATTGAAGTAATTTCCTTATATTATATTCGTATCCTACCGAACACTACTGGTTATCTTAACTTTCACCAAAATGAAAGAAATGTCATTGCTATCAGTTGATAACTTGTATCAGTTTTGTGTTTGTTTATGATTACCTAATATTTTTATTGTCATTGAACAAGTCTCAATAAGATCCAGACTTCAGTGAAGAAGCATCTCGAATTACCATCAGTCAAAGCATTTTCTATGGTGCCTTGAGCAAGGGTATTTGATTTTCTGGTGTACAATAGTCTACCTACCTTTAAATATACAAATCTGCTTCATCATAAATCCACTGAGCCTATCGCAGCCCGCTGCTGGGTATGTCCCTCCCATGTTGAACCACAACCCTCGGATCTCCGCCTTCATCCAGTCCAGCTGGTCGTCGGTCCACAGATCTAGCTGGGGCCACTGTTACGTAAAAGATTTTGTCCCTCTGTATGTAAAGGAACAAAACCCCAGATGCAAGATGGTTATGTAGTGAAATGCAAGAAAACAAAAAACTAAAATAACCTATATTTATAGAAATATATCTCCTCCATACAACATCACACGGTAGTCTTTAAGGGTCTACCGTAATAATATATAATGACATTAAACCCTTACATTGGAGATGAAGCCAGTACTGTTCCGAGTTTAAGTTTAAATTAAATATTATAAATGTTAATATTAAGCTATTAATATCCCACGCCACGCTTGCCGACACGCAGTCTCCACTCTAGGACTTGTCAGCTTCATAGAACTGATTCCTATATCGGTTTTTTGGAATGATAAAAATATAATATGTCGTTGGTGTGTTTTGCTATAAATACATAAAAAAACGATATATGACCAGATGTATGAACTTAAATGAAGCAAAAGGAGACAGGAGTATGTAAAGAGCGTAGCAGGTCGCGTTCTATAGTTTCTGCCTACCGCTATGGGAAGAAGACGTGAGTATATTTATGTAAACGATATATTATATTAAACGGTCTCTGTACCTAACCTACTAAAAAAGCTGGTAATTATTGGAATCAGGGGTCTACTACTAATAGGAAACTATGTTAGTGATGATCTACCTGTCACGTTTGGTGTACCACAGGGAAGTGTGATCGGGCCGTCCCTCTTCCTTGCCTACATTAATGATCTCTGTAACCTAGAGCTACTCCATGTTAAAATCATATCTTTTGCCGGATGATACGGCACTACTTTTTACAGCAGACTCATGCGCTAGTGTCTACTAGACTTGGTTAAAACATAATGTCAACCCTTAACGTCGACAAAACCAAGTGTATATATAGCTTCCTCCCTCACTAACAAACGTAATGAACTTATATCTTATTTCCATATTAAAGCGCACTGCCATAGCATCGCCAAAAACCTACAAAACGGTTTATAACAGCTTATTTCAATCAATGCGGGGTAGGATTCAACTCGTAGTGTACTTATATTCAAAAATTATTGATCCATATCTACTACTTGACTAGCTTGGAACATTTCACCAATAAGTCGGGAGTATTTTATCAGTGCATCTAATCACTGAACATTGACGTATTGTCACACGACCCTTGCGTTCTGCCATTGCGCCGTTACACCACTATTCTACATATTTTATTATTATCTTAATTCAACAACCTAATGAATCAATGTTATCATTAACATGAAATCTTAATAGACGGCTCTATCACTATGATAATCTTAATTCAGTTAGGTTTCCGATTGATTGCCACACCTTCACCGAGACTCTGGTCCTTCGGTACCTACTTTATTCATGATTTTATGTTTCAAATATATATACCTAGTTTATTTTTCAACAATTTCAATAAACACTGATTTCATGTTTCAGATTCAGTCTGAAGTCCTGTCTAGGCTCAAAAAAAAAATACTATTCTATAAACTTTCCATATAGCAATCAATTAACGTGGTTATCTACATAATATAATGATTTTCAAATGATTTACCGCTATCTTAATACCTGGCTGTTTTTAAGAGTAACTTATCGTCTCTACCAAGAAACGAACAAATTGTAAAAGTAATAACATGGATACAGGATAAATAATAGAATTGGAACCTATATAACTTATCATTTTTAATTATTTGAAAAACCAATCGGTACAGGTTTCGACTTTCGAAACGCACATTATAAATCACAAAGATTATCATGACGATAACATAATATAATTATTCAAGACATCATTTATGGCCACCTATTGTGCTTACACACATCAGTCATTTACAATGTAGGCTTAGGAAGGACTATTATTAGAAATGATACAATATCGATAAACATGATAAGAACAAAGCCAAATGCAATGCAGCAGCAGGTTCCCTTGAACCAGCTGTTGCATTGCTTGTGGCTCCTTCGGTTCAAAAGGAAACCAACTTTCAAAAAAACTACCTGAATGATATCGATGAGTCAAATTTTGAAAACGAGGTATTATTTTGACAAATTGCATGAGACGGCGCTGATACACGATATACAAAAACAAAGGGGCAGCCGCACAGTGGAACGAATGTATGGGAGCGGTTGGACGTAGACATGTCCGAAAAAAAAGAGTAAAATTATGCCAAACTAATGATGCCATCTTATTCGATTACTTAATGCCTTCATAACTTGTGGTGATGAATTTCTTCATAACTCCCATATTTCGGGAGTAATTTGAGAAAATGTGAAATTTTACTATGAAAATGAGTGTATCGAGCTCTCTCCCTCCTGATTCCGGGCTTGTTTCAAGTAGCGGTCTCTAATATCATAATGCTAATACTAAGAGCTATATTTAATACTAAGACACATAGTGCGCCAAATGTGCACTTTCTGGGATAAAGAGTGATGTTTATTTTATAACACAATTTTTTTATTTTTTGTTTATTTTGTTGATTAAAACCGTTTTTCTAAAGGTTTACCTTATTACAATAACATTTCTGAGCAGCCAATTAGAGAAGATATAAGCTAATTAGGATATATAATTAGGGACTTAAGGTTTACATATAAAACTGATGCACTAATGATTACTGATAAGAACATTGCTATTATTTAATTACTAAATGGCTCTTAATACACTAATTTAGCATGCATCATTTACTAATTATCACAATAACTAATTACCTTGCAATATTTAACAAAGGATACCTGGGATACCTGGATTTTATATAAATAGGTCACTATTAGTAACTTTAAAATCAGTGTTGATTTACACCTCGTTGTATCCAAGCTAATCTCGCAATGTATTTTCCAAATTTTAATACAAATCTTGATATTCACGTTGCTTTATGCGCACGCGCACATAAAGATTTACGCGACTTTAACTATTTGTTCAGTGTTTTAAAAGATAACAGTTGTGTTCAGTTATGTGAAAGTGCTGAAACAAGTTTAAAAGACTGGTGTCGTCGATTTTGCTACCGCATTTATGCAAAATGGACACAGTCTGGAAGAAGCACAGATAAGTTTCGGAAGAAACATGAGATTTGGCTACAGGCTGCAATTCAATGGCCGGAATTACAGAATGAAAATATGGAACCTTCTACAGAAAATATAAGTGACGTCATCCATAATTTCTCCTGCTAAATCTGATGCTTCAACTTGTACACATCCTAGTCCTCGTAAATCTTTTGAGGACCTTAGTAACCGGCAAAAAAGAAGACGCACTGAAGATAGTCTTTCATGCAGCAGTAGCAGCGCTGAAATTATGTTTTCGGCCGAAAGGGCGCTTCAAAAGGCAGGACAAAGCGATACAGCTTATGTTATGAAATACTTGACGGAGAATCCAGAAGAGGCCTCAAAAATCAAAGCCTTCATTGAAGGTAAATCAATTCAGGTACGGGAAATATCCCCTTTGAAGGCATTGGCTCTTTATGTATCGATGAACTTATCGAAATGGCGCTATAACACTCTTCGGGATTTCAACACTCAAGAAGGAGCTCTTCAATACCCGAGTTACTACATGTTGGTTAAAGAAAAAATTAAGTGCTATCCGGCCAAAGAAGATCTCACAGTTACAGAGAGCTCTGCAAAAATCAAATTACAAGCCTTGATGGATTTAACCTCAAGAAGACTTATTAGGTCGTTAGAAACCCCTGTTGATCCCAATCAACAGCTCGTATTGACCAGCAAATGGGGTTTTGACGGATCATCTAGCCAAAGCATTTATCATCAAAGGACGAGTGAAGATGAGCAAATCGATCTTGCTAGTAATTTTATGATTAGTCTTGTACCACTGCGGCTCGTCTCAAAAGGTGTAACAATTTGGGAAAACGAGCGACCATCTTCCACTTCATTTTGCCGGCCAATATTGTTTAAGTTTATAAAGGAAACCAAAGAAAATGTGCAGAGAGAGATGGCTGAAATCGAAGCAGAGATTGAAGCCTTAACTCCATCCACCATCACTGATGGAATTAGTGTCAAACACCAACTGCTGTTGACAATGATTGATGGTAAAATTCATTCCATTATATCCAATACAGCAGCTTCAGTGTGTGACATATGCAAGGCTTGTCCTAAAGAAATGAATAATTTAGAGTTAATCAAAGATAAACACGCAAACGAGGACATGTATAAATATAGCTTAAGCACCCTTCACGCTTGGATTCGCTCAATGGAATGCTTATTACACATTTCCTACAAATTAGACATAAAATCATGGCAAGTAAGGGGTGATATAGCAAAAAGGCAAGTTGATGACAGGAAGAAAAGAGTTCAAGAGGCTGTAAGAAGAGAAACGGGCTTACTTCTCGATGTTGTGAAACAAGGCAGTGGATCCACCAACAATGGCAACTCGGCAAGGAGATTTTTTGAAAACTACACTAAATCTGCTGAACTGACCGGAATAGATGCTATGCTTTTAAGAAAAATTTGTGTGATCTTGCAGTGTATTTCATCAGGAGAGAAGATCAACGTAACTAAATTCCGAGAGTTCTGCTTTGATACTGCTAAGCTTTACGTGGAGTTATACCCATGGTATTATATGCCTTCTTCACTTCATAAAATTTTAATGCATGGGCCAGACATAGTTCAGAACATGTCAATTGTGCCCATTGGTTTTCTATCCGAAGAGGCATCTGAGGCTAGAAATAAAGATTTTAGAAAATATAGAGAGGGGCATTCTCGAAAGCATAGCAGTATCTCATGCAATGAAGATATTATGCACAATCTTTTACTGTCTTCTGATCCACTTGTTACAAGTATCCGTCCAAAAGGAAATAAGTTTGTAAAAAAATCTTCTTTTAAGGAATTTTATGAGCTTACGGATTCTGAGAAAAGTGATATCGAATTTGTTAACATAAATGATTTAGCGGACATCGATTCTGAATTTGAATTAATTGATGATGATGATGATGACGAAGATAATTAAATGATGTTATTGTTTTAAAATGTGTAACTTAGTAAATTAGAGCTTACATCTTAATTATTTATTGTACTTTTAATGAAACTAGGTAATTTATTATCAACTTACTTAAAAGTCATACTCTCATCAGTTCTTGTGAATATTTTTGTTAATATATATTTCTGTATATATATAATATATTTATAGACCTCTTAATAAGTCTGTCTGCGGTTTAAAGTAAATACAAATGGGGAAAAAACGTTTTTTTTTTTAAATTTTCATTTCCTTTTATCCCAGAAAGTGCACATTTGGCGCACTATGTGTCTTAGTATTAAATATAGCTCTTAGTAATAGCATTACGATATTAGAGACCGCTACTTGAAACAAGCCCGGAATCAGGAGGGAGAGAGCTCGATACACTCATTTTCATAGTAAAATTTCACATTTTCTCAAATTACTCCCGAAATATGGGAGTTATGAAGAAATTCATCACCACAATTTATGAAGGCATTAAGTAATCGAATAAGATGGCATCATTAGTTTGTCATAATTTTACTCTTATTTTTCGGACATGTCTACGTCCAACCGCTCCCATACATTCGTTCCACTGTGAGCCGTCGTGATTTGAGGCGATAGCACAACTTTGACAAATAATCCGATAACAAAGAACGTATAAATAGATGCCGCTGCCCAATCTTAAGAGTAGATTGTGAAAATCAGTTGATATTACAACAAGTGAATTTTTCTTTACGTTTTAGAAATAATAACATGTAAGTATTTATTTTTTAAACATAACTCTATCGTAAATTGACCAAGAAGTTTTGTTAATCAGTGCATTTCTGAGGTAGGTTTTTAAATAGTGATCCAAGAATAGTTTTTCTCAACGTGGCCAAAAGGAAATTACCATAAACAATGATCATTTATGTTAGTAACTCTGTTTCCAGAATGCAACGCCCAGGTCCAGGATTTAATCAAGGCTACTCCGGCCCCGGTGGCCCCGGCATGAACAACGGGATGCCGATGCACCCAGGTGCACCCGGTGGTCCTAACAGGTTCAACAACCCAGGCGGCCCAGTCTACGCTCCTGGGTACGGCCAGCCCATGGGAGGCCCACAGTACCCCCAGCAGAACTTCCAACCGAACGCTGGCTGCTTCATGCCCGCTGCCACTATCCGCAAGATCAGCAACACTACGCCGCCACAACGATTTGACCCCTCCTTCCACTAACGATGACCCGTCTGAATCTCTGCCTGTATATTATCCCATAAAACTAGTTTAAGTTATTGTAAAATTATATAGATAAGTCTTAAAATAAACAGTAGTACAACTACATATCAAACAAGTTCTTTGTAGTTTTGTAAACTTATTTGGAAATTCTCCAGTATCTTATGATCTTCTCATATCAATAATGCATTATAAGCATAATTATACACATTCTAGATCTTTTGATGTTGTGATGGTTGTAGCAGTTTTAAGAGTTTTCTTAATTATTTTCATTCATGAGATTAAAGGATTTGTAGCAAAGTAGCTTCCCGCTATCCTGTTTTATTAGAAGGGCCCGCTACCACCACAAATCGCTAAATACTTTTATTGCTAAACGTATTTAAAACATAGCTGTTTCTGTCATGGGACTATCATTTGTAGACATTTTGTAAGACATTTTTAACCATTTTCTGACCATTCTCCCCGTATATAAGAAAAATAAGACTTGCATAGACCTCCCCTCTTTCAATCTTACGTAAGATCAGTATCTACCAAAAATGCAAAGAAAAAGCGAAAATAGAAAAACTTATAATGTTTGCTTACTTTTTTATATTTTTTTTTTTACTTTTGTGATCTTACTTAAATACAATCTAGACTCCCCCCTCCTATGTACGAAAAACTAAGACTTGTTCAGATCCCCCCCCCCCTAAATCGACTTACATAATAAGTCGAATACCGGGCATTTAAAACTAGATGATTGATCTGAAAGTGACTGTTAAGTATAAAGAGATACATATACCGATAGCCCAGATTACTGATAATCTTAAACAAAATCATGTACCAGTACAAACTTTGACAACACCTGCAGATGTAACAACAAATATAATGCCAAGATAGCAGGGACCAAAGAATAAAAGACAGACGGCAATATCAATAATATTGTACGCATATTAAATTGCTATTCTCTGAACCTATTGATTTTAAGACAATCATTATAGTGTCAAAGTCTGGTATATGATAAAACTCCTAAAGATCGCTTGATAGTAAGCAGGTGAGAAGATAATTAAATGATTCAATTAAAATAATATTTCTTTGATAATATAACGTTTAGTATATTTGTTGTATTTGCCAAGTCAAAGAAGATTAGGCTAAAGAAGATTTCTTCATTTTAACCATGGAGTACCCATGTCAAAACATTACAACATATTACACGGACTATAGCGCCATCTAACCTTCCAAAAGGAACAAATAATGAAAACAACATACCTATTGCCAATGATATACTAGAGTTTTTTATATATCAATGCCTATTGCTGAATTTTTTTATGGACAGCGTCATCAAATTTTTATTGTACGTATAAATTAGATCATTATTTGGTAAGTATGTAATGAATTAATGATCTTTAAGGTTTATATTATATGGATATGTGCAGATTTGAATCTTAATCTTGACTTGAAGACTACGGAACTAATAAGAGGATTGTCATTAAAAGTCTTTACTAACTTGAAACGTTTATTTGACTTGCACAATTACAATTAAGGTACGCGGGTTAAGGCTCGTAAAGACTCACGCGATATCGCGGACGTGACAGGCACCGACAAAGAAATTCCGCTACTAGTGTCGCGTCGCGCCCGCGATATCGCACTAGTCTGTACGAGCCTTTAAACTGTGCGCGCTCGAGAGAAGACTGTCGTCGGGCGGTCTCCACCCACGCGAAGTCAAGGACTGCCGGGAAGTCCCTCTAACAGCTGGCTACTGAAAATATGAAAACTATCATGGCGCGCCTTACACCATTTTTGGCATGCCCTTGATCTGGTCAACACAGTTATTGTACTCGTTTTTTATAGGGCACCTTCGAAACGCCATAACTCGATATGTCGGTTTAGACAGGTAGCTACTGTGGTGGTATGGGAGAGGGAGAGAGCCTCCGATCTAGCCAACGTCCCAGCCGCTGTGGTAGACGCTCCGGGCGTCGGAAGCCGCGTGACGACTCCCGGCCACCCGGACGGCGCGTACGTGTTTCACGCGCGCCTCAAAGAGATGTCAGCAGCGACGAGGGCGCCCATTAGAGCCCAAGCCTACCGGATCAGCGGGATTGTCCGGAAGAGGTACCGCTGCCCCGGAACATAAAGGGCCAAGGAAGGAACACGGTTGGGTTTTAGTCAGTAAGAGTCTGACACTCCCTTCCGCTCCACCCAGAGCGGGAGGGATTATTAGATGGATTCCCATCCTCGAAAAAAAAAAAGGGCTAGTAGCTACTTGCATACGACCTTTAATGTCCAATTTGTAAAATCTGCCCTACATTATTGTTGTTGTTGATTCAGTGGCTTATCAAAGACAGGGAAATTCGCCGACGCTATCATAGATATTTAGATTGATTGATTACATTATTGTCAATCTAGGTACCTAAGAGAGGGGACAATGGCTTCATCCATTTCCTTAATCGGTGGCCGGGTTAAACAGTAAAAGAATTTTATAAACTCAAATGAGTGATGGGCAACATATTACAACCCAAAGAGAAATAACAGGACAAATAAACCTATAAATAAATAAATAAATACATATAAGCAAAAAATCCGGTGCGGAAATGGTGCCGGACGTAAAGAATAGCACCGCCCCATTTCCTACCGTGGGTGTCGTAAAAGGCGACTAAGGGAATTACTAGATAATGGGCAGCAGCGTTCTTTATGCATTTTTAACACCATACTGCGATCGCCAACCCGCCTGCCAAGCGTGGCGATTATGGCAAACCCCCTCAATTGGGGGGAGGCTTATGTCCAGGAGTGGACGTCGTTCGACTGAAATGACGATGATGAAGCAAAAAATAAATAAATAAAATATATTCTTCTAAAGAATCAAGAAGTATCTGTGACATAAATAAAGGTAGAAAGAATTTTAAAAGAGCCATTCAGTTGTCTTCGCATAAACCTACAGCTAAACGCGATTCAACGGTGAGGTTCAGAAACTTAAAAAAAAAAAGTTATATCTTTTATTTCACATAAATCTACGTCGTTTCCTTTGGAGAAGAGCCGGTAAGAAACTTTTCGAATCTATTCTGTGTCATCATCATCAACTTTGGGATGCCTTGTGCAATTCCTCGCTAATTGCTGGAATGAAAAGCAGAGAATACCCGAATTTGTTGGTTAACTAGGTAGGTTTTTTCTAATTAGGTAAACTAGACAAGAATGTCCTCACCTTCTGGTCTGCTAAAAAAGTGCTGCAAACATGGACCTTCAGCGTTTAGACACCCCTCATCAACTCATATTCGCTTGATATATTACATTTAGTCGGTATATTGTTTAAGTTTTAACATAAATATTGTCACACAAGAAACCGTGCTTCGATTATGGAAAATTTGTCTCGTTTGATAAAATCGAATCAACATGTACCTTATCATATAGTAAACAACAAATAAGATAAAATAAATTAAATAGGTATTGAGGACCACAGGCTTAAAACAAGTCCCATGTTTAATCCAAAGATAATGTTAAACACATTTGTGTTTACGAATTGAGTAATTACTCATGTTTCATTTAGTTGCAATAAAACTTATTGCTTTTCCCTTCGATCAATATTAGTACAAATAAAAATGGTATCCATTGCGCTCAGATCATTGTTTGTCGCTTAAAAACAGAAGAAGACCTTGCAAGAAATTATATAGGACAAATGGGACACCTTCAGCAAGCATTGGAAAGAAAGAAAACAAGAAAGAGACTTGGCAAGAGTCAATAAAAAAGATGTACTTAGGTAAATTTTGATACAATCTAAAATGTTCGAGCATAACAGATAATTGAGTTTTGATGGCTATCTTCAGATTAAATCACTTTGGGACTTCCCACTTTTGCACTAAGGAGAAGACCTTACACTATTGATAATTTAATGTTTAGGCGCCTTACAAATAAACACGGAATAAAGTTATCTTATGAATAACTTCGGTATAACCATAAATTTTTTGACGTTTATACCATAACATAACATAACTTATTGCATAACTTTAGTTAAGTTATTATAGCATAACTTTATTCCGTGTTTATTTGTATTAGGGTTAATGTTTTTTGTTTCATGTAAACATACCTACGCTTTATTGAATGCGTATGTTTTTCTTTGCTCTAGAGTGTAAATTATACTTCTGAAATGAGATTTCATGATAAGAATAAGTAAAACATCGGTTGATTTTGTAAATAACTAATAAACTAACCAAAGAAATTGTCATTTAATAATTCTAAGTGTAAAACTATAACTTTCTCCCGATCCCGTAATCCGACTAGAAATGATTATAATCTTGCTGGCGCATCAATGGAACGTGTTTTCTCGATCCGGGATATGGGAGTAATAATGGATAGCAAATTAAAGGAGAATGATCAAAAAAAACCCAGAGTGAACAGATACAGGATGTAGCTCAGAATTTTAGTGGCTATGGCTAAATGTGTGATGTCTTGCTATTTGTTTTTCATCAGGTGTGATTTTTTTTCATTTCTCTTCTGTTTGGGTATATTCGACGATATAGATACATATTATCACGCCCATAATCCCATAGGAGTAGCCAGAGACTGCAGATTGTCAATCAAATATCTATAGTCCACTATTCGCCGCTTTTCTGCGAGCCTCAGCGTGATGAGTGGCGAACTCTGTCGCCACCGTTTGAATGTTAAGTCTCATATAAGTCTCTTATTCGACTTTTACGACACGCCGAGAAGAAGGCGTTGGTCGTAACCGACACCTCACGGCTTAAATAAATAAATACATATATACAGGGTGAAACTGAATTCATGGGCATCCTCTTAAGGGTCATTGTACTCATCATTATGAACAACTTTTATTTTGGGACCAAACCTGAAATCGCGAATTAAAAGATCATTACTTTTTGACGAGTTAAGCGAACATAAATGAAGGGAACAAATGATTTATTTTCGTGATTAATTTTTTAAATGTGATATTTTTCACGACCACAATCACTACTGACCCATTTTAAATAATAATAAAACAATCTAGCATTTATTTATTTTTATAAATAAACAAAAACATTATAATTATGTTTTATTTATAAATAAATTAAATTAAATGATGTTAGTTTGTAAGCGCGTTACTTGAGAACTGCTGGACCGATTTTAATGCGGTTTTCACTAATTCCTAAAGATAACCAGGAATATTTTTGCACAGTAAGTTTGTTTTAGTTTTTTTTTTTTAAAACGTTGCCCCACACTAGGAATTTCTCCTGTATCGTGGGTGCGTTTACAAATATTTAAACTCACATACACAAACAGCCAGACCCGGAACAACTACTTGTAGATCATACAAATATTTGTTCCGTGCGGGAATCGAACCCGCGACACGCAGCGCAACAGTCAATCGCTTAACCACTGCGCCAACCGTGCCGTCAAATTATATAACCGTGCCGTATTTTGAATTTATAATAATAATACCATTATTTATTAACCCCGTTAAAACCATAGAATTCCTGAATGGAACTTTAGGACTAAATACTCAGTAGATTGAAAGGTTGCACATTGACCAGACTACATGCTCATTCGTCCTTTGCCTTGTGTACGAGTATGCCTTATCTTCTAAAATGTTCATGTGGCTATGGCTTGTTGTTGGGGTCGTATCTGGTCGTTCGAATCAGACAAAAGCCCACTCGGGCAGCTGTATTGCAGCCTTTCTGGCTGTAAGGGCAAACTTGTGAGCTTTTTTGACGACTGTCAGAGTTTAAACAAGTAGGATCAGGTTCAAAAAGAACTTATTCTAGAGAAAATGTGAATTGTCTTTAGTCAATCCATTTGGATAGGACTGGTCGGTATCTACAGGTCTGCCGCGCTAACGCAGAATGCAATAACTCGATTTTGGACGATTTTGAGTTATATATTCGTTGAGTTATATATTTGGAGTCAGCGAATCGAAATCTATTAACTCTCTCTAAGTAACTTTTTATTGATCCTTCAGGAACTCGGTTTTTCAGTAAACAAGAATGCAATAACTAAAACTTCATAACAAATTCAATAATCAAAAATACAATTCTCGAAAGCGGGAATATCGAGTTATTGCATTTTTCGTTAGTGCGGAAGAGGTGCAATCGAAATGTTTTTTGACGTAAGTAATGCGGTATGATGATGATTCGGGTAAATATCGTGTCGATTCCGAATTTCCGATTTAATTACACACGATATGAGTACAAAGGTATTTTAATCAACGCACCTAAGTTCTAATGATTCACGAAAGCCAACCAATAGCTAAGAGATTAATAATACACGGATTAGTAAACATATTAGTTCTGGGTAGCACCAAAAACAATCAAGATACAGAACAAGGAAAAACAACGCAACTTTTCTGATAAAGTGAAATAAATCACTGAGAACTAATAAACAATACTTTGAAATAAGCACCTACGTGACAACAGTCTAGTAAATAAATATTATCATGAGGTTTAAGAACTAATCGGAAAGGAAAAATACGATCAGTGTTTGGCAATATAAACAGCGATAACAGAAGAAAACTCAAGGCCTATTTTTATTCAGCCAATTCTAACATGCTTTAAAGTATATCGACGCAAAAAGAAGAAGAACAGACTATAGCCTAGTGGCTATAGTCTGTTCTTCTTCTTTTTGCGCAAAAAAAAAGTCGGACCAGTCCAGAAGAAGCGCTTTCAAGCGTTAAAGAAGATTATATGCACTAGCATATAATCTTCTTTAACCGACTTTCGGTATCTTGGTTCACTCGGGCAAAGCAATGGCGTAGTAGATCGGACAGTTTAGCACAGAATAAACACTAGTTGGATAAAATGGCGGCAGGTCATTGGAACAATCTGCGACACCCGCATTCCCCTGGGACAAGACTTGGACAGGGAGAAAAAAACAATGCTTATATAGACATTAAAAAAAAAAAACATTTTGAAGTTTCAGGCACACTTCGTATTTTATCATTCTTACATGTAAAACTAAGAACAGCAATAAAGGTTTTTTCAATTTGATTTTATTTTAAATAGACCTCCTGTCTTGTATTGAATCAGAATGTTGGACCACAAAGGTCGGTTCATCCCTTTGTATTATAATATTTGGGAATATTAAGGGGAATGTGTAGTGTTACGTGAATGGATAAAACAAGAAATGAATATAATAAGAGGATGTCTGAAATAGCACCGATCCGACAATTCATGAAACGCAATTCAAAGCGCTTCTTCGACTCCGCAGCCAAACACCGCAACATTCTAGTCGTCCAAGCCGCAAAGTACCCCCTCTCGCATCAGTAAGCTCCGCCGCCCACGGCTTGTTTTCACCGACCCAGATGACTGATGACCCCATAACCCTCCTCCAGGAG
Source organism: Dryobota labecula (assembly GCA_947523025.1). Taxonomy (NCBI): domain Eukaryota; kingdom Metazoa; phylum Arthropoda; class Insecta; order Lepidoptera; family Noctuidae; genus Dryobota; species Dryobota labecula. The sequence goes on along the minus strand of OX383293.1, from coordinate 14,077,744 downwards.
AGCAGTAGGGCAACCAGTACAGTTAAACATAAAACACGACCATCATTCCGACTTCGCCGCCAAGGTCCCTCACGATGACCCCGACTTAACAGTCCTCTCCGACCCTTGCTCTAAGAAGAGGCTTTAAGTTCGCTTAAGGCAGCCACAGGAAAGTCCGGTTAAAGAGTCATGACCTCAAAAGGTCAACACCGAGATGACATAGAAAAAAAATAAAGCACCGGTGACTGAAAAGTTGTGTGGAAATCGGTTGTCATGGTATGAGCATGTGATGCGGATGATGAGGCAAATGACGTCAAAGTTTTCAGTATGAATGTGGATGGCTTTTAGCGATAAGACCGCCCATTGTGTCACCCTATGTAACATTTCTACATTTATATCTGTAATTTTTATGGTGTACATAATAAAGAGTATCCTATCTTCTATCATCTATATATAGCTATACGAGTAGGGGAAGACTGAAGAAACGATGGATGAACTCAGTGAAAGATGATATGGCGAAAATATATGAAGAAAAATTCGTGGCAGGAGAATGATGACATAATCTTCTTTACGTGTCAATCCGACTCAAAATGTCCGACCAGTGTGTAGCCATCTGGACAGCTTTACCAATGGCTATGTTTAAATCCTGAAAGGTGCAGGTGGTTGCGCATGATAGGCAGGAAAGGAGGTGACGCATGTCCACACTGGCACTGTGTTTGGGAGGGGTCGAGGATACCATTTGGCCAGATTATTTCTATAGCGGCCAACCTAGGCCCGCAATCGGTTAAGAGATTTCTAAATTGGCCACTGCAGTTCGTGTCCAGGCGGAAGATCTTCTGCCGGAGTGATGAAGTGTGGATATAATGAAGAGTGAGGTTTGTTCCATATAGTGGCGTAAGTTGCTACCGAACAATGAACTTTTACCCTACAAAATACTAAATTGCCCCATGTTAAGCCTAATAATGTTTGTCCTGATAAAGAAGGTAATTTTTTTATTACAGACCGCGCCCCGTATACTCGGATTATGAGACGAGCGTGTGGCGCCGGACGTAAAGAATAGCGACACCCCATTTCCTCCCGTGGGTGTCGTAAAAGGCGACTAAGGGACTTTCTAGAGAATGGGCAGCAGCATTCTCTATGCATTTTTAACACCATATACTGCGATCGCCAACCCACTTGCCAAGCGTGGCGATTATGGCAAACCCTCCCAATTGGGGGAGGCCTATGTCCAGCAGTGGACGTCTTTCGGCTGTAATGATGAATGATGAGTTAACCACTTGTTGCAGTATTTTTTTTCCTAAAGTGTGTTTCTGGAAACAGGTTACTACTATTTTCTGTCCTAAACAAAAAAGCGGCCAAGTGCGAGTCGGACTAGCCCATAAAGGGTTACGTAGCAGCAAGCGCGGTTTACGATTTATGACGTATTAAAAAAAAAACTACTTACTAGATCTCGTTCAAACCAATTTTCGGTGGAAGTCTATATGGTAATGTACATCATATATTTTTTTTAGTTATATCAATCTTAATGCGGTTCACAGAATACATCTACTAACCAAGCTTCAACAGTATAGTTCTTATAGTTTCGGAAAAAAGTGGCTGTGACATACGGACGGACAGACAGACACACAGACATGACGAATCCATAAGGGTTCCGTTTTTTGCCATTTGGCTACGGAACCCTAAAAAGCTTATAAAGATTATTATTTCAGGCAAAAGTTTATTGCCCTATATAAAATGAGGTCTGGGGAATACGGAACCAACCCAACACCACACAGAGGTGTGTTCAGTTGACCGACTTTTCGGTGGCATCGACACAATCGTTAAGGAGGCCAGGGAATGTTTTAATCGGATTATAAATGCGTAGTGATAATTAATCTGATAAAACATGTAGCATCCATATAAATACACGTATTACTAGCAGACTTAATGACACATTCTAGTGATAGACAAACAAGTCGACTTAGAGCCAAGTGAAATTTTATATTAATTTCAAATATATTTAGGTAAGTATTATTTTCATATATTCACTTTTGCCCTTTTAGAGTATTTCTACTTATTGAATTGTTTTACCTGCAATGGTTTATTAAGATATCGGTGAATCCTAGTACTCATTCTAGTGTTCTCTGTACCTCTTAATGCTTTCCAAAACGCCAGAGATCTGGCTACTTTTAATCTGCAACGCTTTGATGATACTAACATTTTATTTTATTTCCAGAATGGAGCGCAACTCGGCCTTCTCTTCAAACATGAACAACGGCTACCAGAGGTATGCGCCCAGCCCTTGCTTCGGGCCACCCAGAAACCAGTACCAACCCAATGGAAGCTACGCACCCCCAGCGCCTCAGCCCTTCCAGCCAAACACATGCTTCATGACAGCAAATGTGATTCGAAAACTGAGCAATACAACGCCTCCGAAAGGTTTCGGCCGTAATTTCTGAACTAAAGGAAGGCTCAAGCATTTTTGATGGAATCTCGAGTAGTAATTCGTTTTGGTTACCGTTTACTCCTAGTTTAGGTTAAGTAATCTCACAATATTTATTTAATAAGTTTAAACATGTTAAGCGACCCTATTTATAATATTTTTGTATGTCCCGCACTGGACTGCAATAGGCTGAGTTGATTGAAGTATTTTTTTATCAATAAATTATCAAAAATAAAATGAAACTTTTGATTTCACAACTCCTTACTTCCTAGTCTGTAGTCTAAATCCTTGTGCCTGTCTAAATAAATCCGATCCTTAGAATCATCATCATCATTTCAGCCGAAAGACGTCCATTGCTGGACATAGGCCTCCCCCAATTGGGGGGGTTTGCCATAATCGCCACGCTTGGCAGGCGGGTTGGCGATCGCAGTATGGTGTTAAAAATGCATAGAGAACGCTGCTGCTCATTCTCTAGTAAATCCCTTAGTCGCCTTTTACGACACACACGGGAGGAAATGGGGTGGTACTATTCTTTACGTCCGGCACCACACGGCACATTCCTGAGAATGGAAACCGCCAAAAAGTTAGTCTAAGTATTTAATTATTGAAACAATTTCCTACTTCCAGAATACAAAAACTAGGTATTTCTTACAGTGGTACCTATGATATGGTTAGCAAGTGAGTGATTACCAAGATGAAGATTAAAGAGAAGTATGGAAGAAAAACATGTGTTGCAGCGACCCCAAATAAATTGGGATAAGGGCAGGAGAATGATATAATCTTCTTTACGTATCAATCCTAACCTAAATTTTGTCCGACCAGTGTATAGGCGGACAACTCTACCATGGTTTCGTTTAAATCCTGAAAGGTGGTTAGGCATAATGGGCAGCAAAGGAGGTGAAATATGTCTTGTGGTGGTCCTCCACACTGTGTTCGGGAGGGGTCGAGAATACCATTTTTTTAACCGCCTCTGTGGTCTAGTGGTAAAACCACCTGTCTCAAATCCAGAGGTCCCGGGTTCGATTCCCAGCGGGGGCAAAAATTTCTGCTCGGTTTGGTTGGTGGTAGGGCTTGCTCTAAGTCCGCCTGGCTAGCTACCACCATCTTATCTAAGTCTGTTGCCAAAACAACAATTTTAACAGCATTTGTTGTGTTTCGGCAGTTAGAGGTAAGATAGCCAGTTCCTCTGTGGTTGAGGATTCCGGGTGAAGCTCGCTTCCATCTTCGACCTTATCATCACTTACCATCAGGTGAGATGAAGGCCAAGAGCTTCACCATTGCATGTTAAAAAAAAAAATTGTCCAGAGTATTTCTACAGCGGCCAACCTAGGCCCGCAATCGTTTAAGATGCAGATGTATGCCAGTGACCTTGAGTGATTAGCTTGCGTGTTCTGTACTGAGCTCACGCAACGCGTCGTACGTCTAGCCAGTAATAGGACTCGCCCATCCAGGAGCGCTGTCCCAAATAAGACGCATTGTTTCGCTTATAGATTGTATGCGCAATAATTTTGAAAGGCAACATTTTTATGTAAAAAATTAAAATTAATTGCATTGGATTTAGGTAAATTTCTGTGTATTCTGGCTTACCCTGCAAGTTATAAAGCTAAGCTTATTTATAAGTTTATATTTAATAGTCTTAAGAAAATTATGTAAGTAACTTGTTTAATGAAATGATGGGCTGACATGACCTGTTAATGGTCGCAAGTCCCTAATAAATAAAAATAAAAAAGACGCATTTTTAATATATTATACATAAATCAAACGGTATTTTAATAAAATACGTATACTAAAAGATTAATAACGAAATTATCTTTAAAAAGGCGAAAAATACGCTTGATAGATTTTGCGTGATTCTCAGTTTTTTATCCGTGTTAGACATAACTTAGCAAATTAATTTCACTTTGTACTACAAAAATAATCCAAAATATTCAAATGCTCTAATTTAACATATATTTTTTGCAAATCATTAACACTACTCGCTTAGACGTGATCTTCAGAATAAAATCATTAAAAGTCAGTTATATCGTCGCCTTAAGAGATTCCTAAAATGGGCACTGCAATTCGTGTAAAGGCGGAAGATCGGAAGATCTTCTGCCTGAGTGATGAAGTGCGGACATAATGAAGGGTGAGGATGAAGCAAATAAATGATTTGATTTGATTGTTTCGTAAAGTGACGTTAGTAGCTACCGACCAATAGACTTTAACCCTACAGGATACGGTTTCTAAATTGCCTCACGTTAAGCCTAATAATGCTTGTCCTGATAAAGAAGGTTATGTTTAATCTCAGTTACTATAGGACCGCGCCCCATACACTCGGATTATGAGACGAGCGTAATCACTACGCTCTGAAAGTCAATAGCGTGATACGAGCGTGATATTTATTATAAAAAATAGGTAGAAAACATCAAATGATTTTATTTTAAGAAACAATAATGAATCAAATTGACGCATTATAAAGCTAAATATAGCCACTTAATCAGATTTAGAAATCAAAACATCGATAAAAGAGTCTGCTGGAAGTGTCCTATCAGCTGTATCTACATAATTATTTGAACATCAAAGTGGCGTTAGTATTGAACTATTATTTAATTTTATAATCATAAAACTTAATCCTTTGAGCATAAACGTTTATGATCGCGTCATAATAAACACAGCAATACTACTCAATCATAATTATATTACTTTACATATTATTTATTTCTCGTGCTCTTGATAGTTAAACTATGTGCAGAAAGGAATGACGTTATTGTCATGGAATATTATGTCGAAGTTCTGTCAGCATTTGGTGTAGGAAGTACCTAGCAACATATCATCTATCAAGCACGTTGGACTGTGCCAAGACTGCTGCCGCGACTGCAGAGATCCTCAAACGGCGCAAAACCCGTTAACTTATATTTAATTAAACTTTAAGCTTTTTCGACTCTTTTCAAAGAAATTCTCGGAGATAGGTCGATGCTCCGCGTAACCAGAGGAGCAGACTCTTTCGTTGGCCTGATTTAGGCCCGTATTTCGGAACGTCACTCAATACTCAAGCATTACTTAAAACTAAATTCAAGCCATTTGATTGGTTAAAACTAGTTTTAAGTAATGCTTGAGTCAGATTCTGTAATACGGGTCTCAGAATAGTCAACACATGTATTGTCGGTTAGAGAAGTATTTCAAACGGCATAAAAACCGTTACTTTATAGTTAAAAGCTTTGAGCCGTTTCAACTCCCTTGAAGGAACTTCTCGGTGGCAGTTTGATGCTTCGCGTGACCAGAAGCTCTGGCCTCTAGTCGTGTTGCTTTATAATGGTCAAAAAACACGTGTTGCCTATTACAAAAGTATTTGTTAAACGTAGGTATTATGGGTTCAATATGGTCGGGGGTAAAGATTGTGGTGGTTGAACAGGGACTAAACCGATTTAGTCCATGTTCAACCACCATGTTATGTGATGTGTTTAGCCACCATGTGCTATTCATCTGTGGCATACATATGCCACAAATGAATAGCACATGGTGTCTAGCCAAACAGATTTGAAAAGCATAGCAGAATTACTACGCCAATGACAGGAAGATGGCGAAACAATAATAATTGAGGAATGTGATGATGATTAATAATGATCATCAATTCAATAATTAAGAAAGTCATTTATTTTTAGAAACAAATTATTAATTTACTTGATAAGTAGGTGAATATAAATCTCTTTATCAGATATACAAATTAAAAATAGATTGATTAGAATTCTGCGTTTTTTTTTTGTAATCCGTGTGTAGGGAAAACCAAACAGAGGATAGTGGCATCATGGTCCCACACGTTTGGTAACTTGACTTTTATGTATGGTGTTTTCCAAAAAATTTAAAAATAACGAAAAGGAAGTTATTAGTTATTCTTTCTGTTATTCTTTCTGAGTCACAAAGTTTCTATCTTTCTTAAACAAAAAATATATTTCTGCTTTAATCAATAGAAATATATTCCTTTAGTTAATCACTGTTTTTGAAGACAGGTCACTATTGTTATCTGTCGTAAATAAAAAAAATATAAAAAAAATGGTTTTTCAGGCAAAAGTTTCTCGGCCCTATTTAAAATGAGGTCTGGGAAATACGAAACCAAAACAACAACACACAGAGGTGCCTTCAGTTGCCCGACTTTACGGATGGCATCGACACAATCACAAAGAAGGCCAGGCAATAGTTCAGTCGGTTTATAAATGCGTAGTGATAATAATCTGATAAAAACATTTAGCATACATATAAAACACGTACTGGCAAACTTAACATAATAACACATTCTAGTGATAAACAAACAAGTTGACTTGGAGTCTAAGTGAAATTTTATATTGATTTCAAAATTATTTCGCCAAATCTATTCAAGTAAGTATTCATAATTCGCTGGTTTGCGAGAATATCGTCATAATTCAAAATTCTGTCAAATTGAACACTGTATGCCAAACGATCATAAATCTTTTAATATTTTATCGTGAACGGCAAATTTTCCTTGAATCAGTAAAGTCAAACCTTCAATAAATCATTTACCTACATTTCATTTTTTTTTATGCACATAAACATTTATATCGAATTTTAAAAATTACATTCTTTAAAATCAATCATTTTTAGTTACGTCAGTATTCTCGCAAACCAGCGATATTCACTTTTGCCTTTTTAGAGTATTTGGGTCATTATCAGGACACTCATTATTTGGTTGACTTCGGTGGCAATTTTTTTTTTACATTTAGGCATAACTAACATGAAATATCAAATCTAGAGTACTACTAATATGTTTTAAATTAACTCTAGATTTGATATTTCATGTTAGTTATGCCTAAATGTAAAAAAAAAATTGCCACCGAAGTCAACCAAATAATGAGTGTCCTGATAATGACCCATTTCTACTTATTGAATTGTTTTACCTGCAATAGTTTATTAAGATATCGGTGAATCCTAGTATTCATTCTAGTGTTCTCTGTAACTCTTAATGCCTTCCAAAACGCCATAGGTCTGGCTACTTTTAATATGTAACGCTTTGATGACACTAACATTTTATTTTGTTACCAGAATGGAGCGCAACTCGGCCTTCTCTTCAAACATGAACAACGGTTACCAGAGGTATGCGCCCAGCCCATGTTTTGGGCCACCCAGAAACCAGTACCACCCCAATGGAAGCTACGCACCTCCAGCGCCACAGCCCTTCCAGCCAAACACATGCTTCATGACAGCAAATGTCATTAGAAAAATGAGCAATACCACGCCTCCGAAAGGTTTCGGGCGTAACTTCTAAACCAAAGGAAGGTTCAAGCGTTTTTGATGGAATCTCGAGTAGTAATTCGTTTTGGTTACCGTTTACTGTTAGTTTAGGTTAAGTAATCTCACAATATTTATTTAATATCTAAGTTTAAACATATTAAGTGAACCTATCTATAATAATTATTGTTGTATGTCAAACACTGGCTGAGTTAATTGAAGTATTTTTTATCAATAAATGATTTAACAAACAAAAAGAAACTTTTGTTTTCACAATTCCGCACCTCCGAGTCTATAGTTAATCCTTGTCCGTGTCTAAATAAAAAATGTATGTCTTTGTAATTATCAAAACACTATAATTTACTACTTCAAGAATTAAAAACCTAGGTATTACTGGCAGTGGTAAATAATAATACACCTCAGACATTTTTACCATTATAAAAGTGTAAAGAAGAATTGATGAGGGTTTAAACACTCATGACTTCTTCTTCAACACTTGATGAAAATCTCCAACCACCCACCCCCCCCTACCCCTCCCTCAATCCTCTCTGAATCTTGACTTGTCCAAACAATCATGCCTAAGTATTGCGAAACTATTTAAATTAAATGTTTATTTACCTCTTGTTTGCATTTATAAGATCTCGGCAGATTTGTAGCTAATTTGTACTAAACATAATATTCCCTAGGTACTTAAAATATAACGATATACAAAACAAGTAAAATGTATAAATAAATAAATGTAAATATTAATATATTATTATTATATTACAGTACCTATGTACCTCAACTAGAGCATTCCGACGCTACGCTCCGTCGGAGCGAGCGTAACGCTCGCTAATAACAGGACATGAGATATTTAAAATAAATCTTAAAGGGATCATTTAATTTAGACTCTCTACATTTTTTTTTAAGTATCATTGTCGATTCATTTATCTGTCAATTTATTTTATTCGACAGTTGCCGCAACCTGAATAAGATTCACGAATATACCTCATATATATGTAAACGACGATTTGCGAAATGCTCAAAGCAAGTTAAAATCACCCTGTTTAACGCATACTGCCGGAACCTTTACACCTGTGCCCTATGGTACAAATATACGCAACGTGCTTTCAACACGTCACGTGCTCAATATATTAACGCATTCAGATGCATACTGGGGTTGCCTTGACGGTGTAGTGCGTCCGGCATGTTTGCCGAAAACAAGGTAGATGACTTTTACGCAGTCATGAGAAAGTCGCAGGCCTCCTTCATGAACCGAATACATAAATCTGACAATGGAATATTGAGGGCCATATACGAGGTAAACTATTTCTTCGTATATGGCAATTAATATTCCAGCTAAAATAATGCATAACTGTAATTGATTGTTTTGTAATGATTTAATAATAATAATTATGTATATATGTTATCTATTTTTTTGTAATTAATTAATAATAATAATTTTGAAATAACAATAAATTCAGATTTTTTTTAATCTGGTTTAAATATTTTTTGTAATCTGGTGTAAATTTTATATGGGTGTATTCCTGAAATAAAAATGATTTGATAAATCAAGCTATCAAATCTTTTTGTATGTATAGTTAAGTAAGTTAATATGGTTATTTAATTAGAAATGATTTAATAATTTTAAAATTATCAATTGAGTCCTTTCCGAATTTTTAAGTTTTCTTTGAATTTGGCTTCTTTCTGTATATGAATTATTTCTGTAGCGCCTTCACGAATGCTTTCCGCAATATATTTCTTAGAGTAACTTACAGCTCGCAATCGCTGTAGAAAACTGGTGGAAATACAATGATTCGTTATTAGGGTGATTAAATAAAGAAACGCAAATCGAAATAGATACTTCAGATGCGATGTTTTAAACTCGACTAGGCAGATCAGACGTTGAAATATTATGAAAGATGACTCTGTTTCCATACAATTCAATACATTAGGTACATCATGTACCTATCTAACTTTACGAATTCGATAACAATCAAATCAAGCAAGAAATAAAACATAGTTTTTTCAGTAACCTGACACAGTTCTGTAGTTCTTATTCTATTTAGTTTATTGTCGTGTATTCTGGGCAGTGAAAAGTAGTACCTAATGCTCTATGCTGTACCTATTAGTGTAAGTAGCGCCTTTGTATTCTGTATAGCAAACAGAGGTCTTGCAGCATAAAATGATTCTAGCGCTAAACAATATAAATAATGTAAGATAATTAAATCAACAAATAAGTAGGTCAGATGTTAGATTGATCTTGTGGCGGTATCAACGACGCCACATGCGAACTACGCATCAAAGACCTGACGTCACAAATCCTGCATTGCGCTATCAGAGTTTACCGCGCGATTAGCATATATACAACATCCCGACACCGACCGTTGGGCAGTTGGCCACCAGACACAACACCCGTCTGGTCGGAGGATCCTACCTTTTCCATAGAGTATGAGTGAACTTTACACCCTGTTCCTCATACCTCTAAAATCTTGCTTAACTTATGTCATTCAAGTTCTTGTCGCTGCGACCAGTGCCATAGTTTTTGATCAGGGTAGAGCGAGATTGTCTTTTGGCGCCCTTTGGTCGACGCTTTTACTTCATGTTAATAATTCTACTTCGGCTTTATGTCTGTCTGTTAAGTAACTCTGTTTGTCTGTTACGTTTTCACGCCTAAACCGCTGAACCGATCGTCATGAAATGTGGCAGAGATATAGTTCGGCATATGGAGAAGGACATAGGCTACTTTTTTACGCGATAACCAACATCCAGGCTGGCTGGGCCGCGGGCAAAAGCTAGTAAATAAGAATACCAAAATTCAACTTAAAAAAAAAGATCATTACATTTACTTTGAAAAGATGACTCTTTGTTTCCCTATAGTATAGTACATGTAACTTTACGAATCCAATAGTATTCAAATCAAGTCTCAAGTGTCCGCAGATATGGCATTATCTTTTGGGGCAACTCATCAAATAAAGATATGGCATTTATAATGCAAAAGCGATGCCTACGTGCCATGTTCGGTATACAAGGTACGGAGAGCTGTAAGCCACTTTTTACAAAGCATAAAATACTCACACTTCCGTCACTTTATATTTTGGAAATAGCCCTATTTGTGAGAAATAACCCCCATTTGTTTCCTCGAATATCGGACATTATAATACGTAATCGCCGGGATAATAGTAAAATTCGTGTTCAGTCAGCTAAGACAGCGCTTCTGTATAAAAGCGTTGTATGCAGAGCGCCAATAATTTATAATAATATCCCTATCTGTGTTAAGAAATTAAATATAGACCAGTTTAAGAAAACATTCAAAAAAATACTGACAGGAAAAGCCTATTATAATGTTAATGAATTTTTAAATGATAAATCGCTCTGAATATACTGACTGAATCTATTCTATTTATTTTGAATCGCATGACTATTGACGTATTTAATTTAATATTGTTGTTAATTGTTGATTTACTTATATTATTGTTCATTGTATCTTAATTTTCATATCCTATTGTCTTTCGACCTAATTTGTACACCAGCCATGGTCAAACATGTTGAGCCAAAAAATACCTTGTTACACCTATAATAAGCATCATACCATGTACATATATTATCTACACATGTTTTTGCAAATAAATAAATCTGAATCTGAATCTGAAGTATAAGAAATGAAACCTTGTTTTTTCAGTAACATGACACAGTTCTGTAGTACCTACTTATTATATTAAGAGGGCGCTAACCAGTTTACTAGCACCACTCCTTTAAAAAAAAATTATCTCGTGACTGAGGAGTTATGAAAAACGGCTCAATCAGGAACGTCACGCGTCGGTGTGTCCAGAATTTTCTAACCTTTTATAAAGTTTCATATTGAGACACAAAGCAACAAAATACGATATACAGGAATGTGGCCGCTTTAATTTAAATCGAATTTTGTTGCTTCGTGTTTTTTCAGGATTGTCTATAGAACTTGGCACCCATTTAGATCTGATAACTGTCATCATTTCGTTGGTGAAGCCGAAAACCACACCATAATTATCATAATATTACTTTCTTTTTTTTTTTTCTCTTGGAAACTTTGCCCCACACTAGGAATTTCTACTGTATCGTGGGTGCGCTTACAAACATTTAAACTCACATACACAAACAGCTAGACCCGGAACAACTACTTGTAGATCATACAAATATTTTTTCCGTGCGGGAATAGAACCCACGACACGCAGCGCAGCAGTCAATCGCTTAACCACTGCGTCAACCGTGACGTCTAATATTGAAACTGGCTTCCATTTTCAGTCGGAAACATGCTGGACGCACTACATGCGTCAGCCCCATCAACTCCCGGAACGTGTTGCAATATTGTGTGCGCAGGCCACTATGTGCCCTTTGCGTAAAGTTCACCCAAAGACTGCACGTGTAAAAGGATTGGTAGGCTTTTAAAAGCGTCACTAAACCTGAGCCGTACAACGTGCAAACCTGTGGGCCAACATTTTACATCGAAGAGCCAGCGACCTTCACTCCCGCTCTACATCAACATCATCAACATTTACAAGCCCTATTTGACTAAAGGTAGGATCATAGATGCATCAGACATCCAGTAGGAAAGCCGTGCTGCTGAACAAGCGTGGCCGCCACCAGGCCTAAATAATTTACTAAAGTACCATCGAATCAAAAAGTAGTGCTTCCTGCGTTACTTGTCACGTCATAGAGTGGCAAACCAGCACCTGAAGGTGCAGGTGCTGGTTTGCCACTCTATGACGACGATTCACAGAAATCACCGTTGTCTATGATCATCTGCAATAACTACCACAGGCACCACATGTGCGTCGCTTTCCGTCTCGAAGAGAAAACTGCTACTACTTTATTGTAAGTTCTCAGGTTTTTCCAGTAAATATTTTCTCAACGTGACCTAAGGTATTTCCCAAAAAGTATTCCCCAATATCAAATTACTCGGTTAAGATAACAGTTTTACAATCAGAAAGACATCTACTATCTCGTCTTTCAGACTTCCTTGGGTTTATCCGCCTTAGACACGTATTGGTAATTTCCCCGATTGCCGCTGTCTTATAATCTCTAGTGCGGTTATCAGTGATGAGACAAACGTTGACGCCCCCTACTCCTCTTCTGATTTTTCCTTTTATACCATTGGTAGATTCTGTGACGTGACATTGATTCATAATATTATCGAGATTTCAGTTAGCACAAAAGAACGCAGTAGTAATCTCGGGATGAATGTCATTTCAATACTAGCTGCTGCCCGCGACTTCGTTCGCGTGGTAGCAGTGCCGGTTTAAGCATTACCGGCGACATGGGCGAGGTTCCTATGGCGCCCCTTTCCTACTCTCCAATTCATAAATTTGAAAAAAAAAAAAAACAGGTGCAATTTTTTTTAAACAACCTTTTTTTATAATAAAACTTAAAAAAATAAAACTTTATTAGCCTTTCTATCGTCAAACTCTCGTTTAAAGGCATCAAAGTCTATGTGTTCTGTGATTTCATTTTCGATTGAGAAAATTGCCAAATGTGGTCAATCTCGATTGAGATAATGTCGATCGCAGATAGGTTTTTATCAGCTTAAGCTTAGAAAAAGTCCTTTCCCCACTCGCTACCGTTACAGGTATATAGCATCCAATATTCACAATGGAAGGACGAGACGGGAAACCAAACATGAAGGAGCGCCCCTTCATGCCTGGCGCCCTTGGGCGGTCGCCTAACCGCGCCCTACCCTAATGCCGTTACTGCGTGGTAGTCGTAAGACGACCGAGATGACGATCGGGATATTGTATATAATATTCTAGTCGCGCGGTAAACTCTGATGTGCGATGCAGGATTTGTGACGTCAGGTCTTTGATGCGTAGTTGCCATGTGGCGTTTTAGATGCAGTCACAAGTGCAAGGGGTTCAATCATACTGTAAAATAAAATATTTCGCGAACTTATTGTAGGTGCAGGGGCCCCCGTAAACATATGTTACTCGGTAATAGTGTTGCTTTCTATCAATGGAATAATTTTCAAAATCGTACATACACACAAAATTACCTATTTATAATACCTAATAAATATTAATAATAATAATTGCTTTATTTTCAGGCAACTAAGGCCCATAGACAAAATACACAAATTAATCTTAAAAATAATGAACTAATACATAATAAAAACATTTCTATAAAACCTAGTTACGAGTACCACGTTGGGTCGGCGACGTATTGCGCTGATTCATGGTGTCATATATGTAGCCTTCCGAGAAAACGCCGATACACGACACCCGTCGGCCAAAATTCTTCCTTTCGTATGTGTCCAGGTGATGAGCCGGAACCCGCACCACAAAAGATTTGAAGTTAATCTTATGGCGCGACTCCAACTTCTCGACTCTCAAGGTGAATTTGGTCTTCATCCTGATGTACTCCACGACTTCCTCTACCTTCGTGGTGTGATGTAGACGGGACACATACAGCTGCGTCGTTGGAATAGTGGGACGCAGCAATGCGGTACCGCACTGATTGCGACAAGCAGGCTTTTTCTTCTTCTTCTTCTTCTCCACGCGAATAAATACACGCGAATAAAGTCCTTGACTTGAATACAAATACAACGTTAGTTTTGTTCAAAAAAATACAGCGTGGATGTTTTTTTTTTGCCATTTCATGATTTTTCCGTAGTTAAATGTTTCATAACGATGAGTATAATGAATGACCCCTTCTCAGGTTTAGGGTACTCTTACCCAACTCCTTTCGTAAATCAGGCGTTTATGTCAAATTATAATTAATCTATTTTTTGGATCCGAAGCTCATATAGTTTTAATCCATACATTTTTTTTTTCGAATTTATAGACACAGCAAAAAAAAATACTTCTGATTCTCCCATGACGCGAAAGACACACCAAAGAAAAATACCTCCAATGCTCCCATAACGTGAAAGACAGTAACATGTTTAAACTTTTTTTTATTTTGACATGGCAAAGAAAAATACTTCTAATGCTCCCATAACACGACTATAACATGAAGACTACCATTAAGCTGCTTTCAGACTACGCTATAATATAATAGCATATAGTATATAGCTCATAACACAACCATATCGCGCACCATACATTGTAATGGACATGTTCACACTGTACTGTACTATATATTATTAGAATGTATGGTGCGCGATATTGTTGTGCTATGAGCTATATACTATATGCTATTATATTATAGCGTAATCTGAAAGCAGTTTCACACTGTACTGTAATATATATTATTGGAATGTATGGTGTGCGATATTGTGATTTAATTATTATAACTGAAACCTGGTTACATAACGGCATTTTCGATCGGGAATTGTGCGACGATAGGTATGACGTGTTCCGAAGGGACCGCGATCTAGCTGCGACTCGAAAATCCTCAGGTGGCGGTGTGATGATACTCTCGCGACAGGAACTGGGTGCGTGGTGCGTCGAGCACGAGCATAATACAATTGCTACGGAATTGTTGACCATAGTAATACCTGCTCGCGCGCTATCAGCAACAGCTGATCTTTACGTAAGTGTTGTCTACGTACCGCCGGATGCTCATCGCATACCCTCAGATGTTGACTACGTTTTGCAAGGTGTAGCTAATGTACTTACTGACTGCACAAAAACATGTAATTACGTACTTGTGGGTGACTTCAATCTCCCTTGTATAAAATGGAATTCGAGTAGCCCAATTTTTTTGAAACAGGGTGCTGTTGAAGTACAGAACGCGGCCGCGCGCTTAGTGAATGATTTGTCCTTTTTAGGAGTTACACAATATAATTTCCTGCCTAACCATAAAGGGCATACTCTTGATTTAGATTTTTCCAACTTGCCATTAAAAGTTGACGAGTGTCTATCGCCCCTTACGAAGACTGACCTACCTCATCCAGTATTGACCATCGAAATATTTGACCTTGCAGTTTCCCCGCTTCGTGAGTTATCTACACCTAGACATAATTACCGCAAAGCCGATTTCAGTATGTTAAATAATTACTTTGCTAAAATTGACTGGCACTCAGTTCTAAACAAAACTTCAACAAATGATGTCGTCCACGGATTTTACGAAACGATTCAAACAGGGATTGATAGGTATGTGCCGTTAAATCGAAGGTCAGGCGCGCGTAGATATCCTGTCTGGTATAGTAGCCCGCTAATTAAAATAATTAAAGCAAAAAGTAAGGCACATTCGCGTTGGAAACGCTATGGAAATTTGCTCGACTACGACGAATTCGCATTGTTACGGGATAGACAGCGACATGTCCAGGAGACTTGTTACAATAAACACTTGCAGGAGACTGAACGCAGTATGAAAAATGATCCAAAAAAATTTTGGACCTATATAAAGACCATGCGTGGAGGTTCGAATTATCCAAAAATGATGTCTCACAACAACGTTAAATACTCGGATGGGCAGGAAATTTGCGAGGCTTTCAATGACTTCTTCCACGAAGTTTTTGGAAAACCTTCTGACTATGGCCTTGTCAGTTCATTAAGTGAGGGTGAAAAAGATAATTGTTCTGACATCATATCCAACTTAAAATTTACGTCGTTAATCGTGGAGAAGTCATTGAATGCTTTAAGCGTTGATAAGGGCCCTGGTTGTGATGGCATGCCTCCAGTATTTTGGAAGAATTGCGCTAAATCTTTAGCTCCTTCAATTAGTTTTATTTTTAATCTCTCTTTGAAAGAAGGCACTTTCCCAAAGGAATGGAAGAAAGCATTTATTGTTCCAATACATAAAAAGGGTTCGCGAACAATAATAGGAAATTATAGGGGGATCTCAATACTGAATACATTAGGCAAAGTATTTGAAAAACTGGTTTACAATGCTGTCTATCCATACATCCTCAGAGGCATTTCTTACAAACAGCACGGTTTCCTGAAAAAGCGCTCGACTATATCGAATTTGGCTAGCTTTTCAAATTTTGTTCTAGAGAATACAGATGGCGGTGGGCAGGTTGACGTAATCTACACGGATTTTGAGAAAGCTTTTGATCGCGTCGATCATGTCATCCTGCTCAACAAGTTATACAGACTCGGTATACGCGGCGATCTTTTACGATGGGTCGAATCATATTTATTTAAAAGATCTCAAGCAGTAGTAATAGGAGGATACCGTTCTAACTTTATCGAAATCCCTAGCGGTGTTCCGCAGGGTTCCCATTTGGGGCCTCTCTTTTACAATGCATATTTATTTGATATCACTGATTCTTTTAAACACTCTGAACATTTAATGTACGCTGACGACAAAAAAATCTTTTATAAAATAAGGTCACTCGATGACTGTAGGGCTCTTCAAGAAGACCTTAATAACTTAAATGATTATTACATAAAAAACGAGATCACAGTAAACGTCACAAAGTGTCAATGTATTAGTTATACACGTAAAAAAAACCCTATTGTTTACTCATATAACTTTGATGGAATTGTCATTAATAAGGTTAAATTGGTTCGGGATTTAGGAGTTATGTTTGACAATAAATTGACATTTTCAGATCACATAGACTTTGTCAGTACAAAAGCTTATAAGAACTTAGGCTTTGTTATTAGGTCATGTAAGGTATTTAAAAATATCGAGGCTCTTAAATCAGTGTATTTTGCATATGTGCGCAGCGTCTTAGAATATGCGTGCCCAATCTGGTCCCCACAATACATTATTTATAAGAACCAAATAGAACGGGTTCAAAGAAAATTTATTAACCACCTTAATTATCGCCTCCGTAAACCTCCGATGGCCTATGAAAATAGTTGTCGAGCACATGGTCTGCTAACACTCGATGAAAGGCGCAAAGTTATGGATATGTGTTTGCTTTACGACATACTTAATGGATGCCTCGATTGCCCGGAGTTGGTCACACAGGTAACTTTTAACACTCCCCTGCGGCGCACTCGTCATACTACGATGCTGCACGTGCCTCGGCATTCGACTAATTATGCCAAAAATTGTGTATTGACCCGTATTGCTCGAATTTATAACACAGATTTCTCTCAAGTGGATATATTTAACTGTAATAAACCTACATTCAAAAAACAAATTGTGAAAACCATAAACGAAGGCAAGTGACAGACTACCAAGCTCTTAATATTCAAAATTTTATTTTTCTTAATAATCAACCTTTTTTTTTTTCTCTTTAAAATTTAAACTTAACTAGTTGTAATACACCTAAAAATTTAAGCTATTGAATTTAAATATCTCAGTAGTCCGTTCGCATGTTTTATCACTTATCCTAGTTAAACAGGGAAACCTATTATTAGCCATACAATCTGTAATTATACATACTTTGTAATATACTATATATGTATCGCTGTTGGTTGCCTAAATAAATAAATAAATATGCTATTATATTATAGCGTAGTCTGAAAGCAGCTTAATACTATATCAGTCATTTCAGTTCAGTATGTATAAGTTCTACCTTAAATCCACTTTGTCAAAATCAATACCGTGTGTGGCTCCAGATCTATACATCTATACAATGACGTCAGCCGGAGAAGTGACCACCCTGAAACGAATCATTTAATAAAAACTGTTGTGGACCGTGGCTCATACGGCCATAATTTGGCATTGTTATGACCAGAAATTAATTTATTTAAATCTGTTTATTTATTCATCGAAGAGCTCTTCTATTATGGGCGGATTTTTTTGGTTCTCACTGTACCACATGACAAGGGAATTCCTTAAAAGATAAAACTGAAGTGACAGCTTTCAGCTTTATCAGAAAACACGAATTTCCTCATTACTTTACATCCTTACATATTTATAAACATTTTATTGTAACGTCCGTCTGTCAGTCTGTCTATTAGTGAAAAACTAAAACTAAAACTCCAGAAAAATCGCAGATTTTTTTTTTTTTTTTTTCAATTGATTTATATTTTTCTCGCTATGGTTTTAGTATCCAAGAAATAAAATATGAACAAATAAATAACAGATTCACACATTCCCGACTGAAACGGCATAGTGTCCCTGAGGTCCCTACATTTACTGCGAGATTTTATCACACTATAGGGAAGCGACTCCCAAGAATTCCTTCTACTAATAAAATACAGAACGTCACACCTCAATAGAATGACTTTTTATGTTTAACATACAGATCGCCAAGTTACAGAACAAAATTAAAAATAAAAGAGTCGATCTAAGAGCCTTCGAAGTTAGTATAAATAATGAACATTAATTCTGAAATTATTTATTTATTTAAACTTCTCGCACAAAATAAGGTACACACGGCTACACATCAAGCTATACTACTAGTTTACACTGGTCTCGCATTGTATAGGATTTCCGTATAATGAGAGACCAGCTTATACTGGAAATTTATAGCTTGATATGTAGCCGTGTGTACAAAGGCGGACTTAACGCGTTAGGCATTCTCTACCAGTCAACCAAGGGTGGTGAAGAGATAAAATGGGTGGTAGTTATTTGTATACAATCCCTACATTACACCGTAGGTTTTAGGTTCAAACCCAGACAGGCGGTATACTTTATGTAAAATGTTTCATCACCACTGCTGTCAAAACGATGAAGGAAAACATCGTGAGGAATCCTAGACCCAAAAATTCGAAGACATGTGACATTTACCAACCCGCACTGCCCGCTTGGTGGATTACGGTCCACTCCCTCTCACCGAGGAGAGGCCTGAGTGTGTGTGTGGCAAAGTGAACATTATACGCTGATTATACTAACCCACTACTCCTCCAGCCAGCCAGCCAGCGGTAGGTGTTATAATGGTACCCTCATCATCTGCCTAGCCCTTTCCTTACCCCAACTATGTTGGAGTCGGCTTCCAGTCTAAGGGTGTTAACACACCAATCGCTGGGTCGTCAATCGATGCCATCGATCGACGGTAGAATGGATTATTCACCAATTAACGGAGTAGACACCAATCGATCTACGTCGACCATGTCGATCGAAGGTATCGATCGACGATCGATCGATTGGTGTGGTAACACCATAACCTATGCAGCTGCATACCAATATTTTACACAGCGACTGTCTACTGACCTCCACAACCCCCACTGGGTTGTGGAAGTCAGTAGATAACACGATACCCCTTGATTGTCAGACTTTCGGGCTCCTGTGTACACGTGACCCGTTTACCCTTTAATTCAGAGAAAATGAAATAATAACAGCAATTCATAATTTACAAAGTCAGGGTTCCTTCTTATAATCCTGCCAGGGTTGCGGGTTTGTCCGAAAGAGATACCGTGGCCCTGACACACAGGCAACTGAAGAAACACGGGTGGGTTTTAGTTAGTAAAACAGTGTCAGAACACGCCCTCCCACTTTGCCCAGAGCGGGAGAAGTTATTTGATAATTTCCCACCTAAAAAAAAGGGTTCTTATAATATATCTGTTTCGGCAATATTACTGCAACATGAATGTTTTGATGTAATCATCAAAATAGACACATATCGTAAAGAAACCCAAGGATGAGTAAGTAATCATTCATCCTAAGTCATTTAAAGATCAGGGAAACCCAAGTGCATGAAGCTTTTTCTTCACAGATAACTCTTTCAAGATAAAATTCGGACAGCTGTTATCTAGTTATTTCTGTATTTATAAACTACAAATATCACATAAGATTTAGTAACCAAATAACTGTTAAACGTGGAGCTTGCTACCGAGAAGGAAATCATAACCAGGTAGGCAGCAAATACTAAGATTTAATAGGATTATTTTGTGTCTCGTGTCGTGATTTCTTTGCTCGTGAAACCTATTTTTTTAAGTCGAGATTTGTATATGTGTATTGCTTTTAACCTCAATAATTTACTGGAACGTGTTTTAAAAGTAAAGTCTAAAAAGTTATCTATGTCTACCCATGAATTCTGAATCACTGAAGCCGTACAGGGTACTAGTAGTGTTAAAGTCATCATAGTTCCAACGCGAAAAAGATAGCCCGCTGAAGCAGACTTACATTAGGGCCATCTCTCTTCGCACTATACAGCCCTCCTCTAATAAGTAAATATCCTGTCAATTATCATATTAGATGATATTTTTTACTGTTTGACCAAAATAACAAGTGGAGCATGACCTAACGTAGGTATTCCTATGTACGGACGGGATCATACACCCTCGCCAACCGACAGTTGACGAAAGATCACTAGTGCATACGCCACGCTCGCGATTATTTTTTGTTTTACCGTATTACTTATACTGTGTACTGTGCGTATCTACTGTGATTTTAAGTTATTTTAAGATATATATAAATCATCAACATTTTCGCAATGAAGATGGTCCACACTCCACAGATAATAGTATATTTACTGGCTGTTTTGAGTTTGTCTATGTCACACGAAGGAAATTAAAAAACTAATTACTTTTCACTCCCTAGAGATCAAAGTGGTCACTTTAGTCCCGCTTCGTAGGGCTATATTGGCGTACTTTTAAAGCATGAAAAGTGAAAACGTATTTTCTTTCTTATTTTCTTTCTAACCTTATTTTAATATTTTTTTCAGTTATGTCCGGCCCAGGTGAAAAGAAGGAACAGAAGCCGTATCGTCCTCCTCCATACGAGAGACCATACGGACCACCTGATAACCCGAAGGATCGTCCAAGAGCATAGCAAAACAGAGCTATACAATCCAGAATTATAGTTTGCGTACCTAAGCTATTCAAGTTAACATTAAATATTTACATCGGGAGTAAAAGCACGCGAAATATTTTCCCGTTGTGAATGTACCGGAGGCACCGACATAGTTAGAAAACTGAAGTGCTGCAAGCAAACAGGTGGCAATGTATGTCTTAGGATCGATAGCCACTGGAGGCATCCAGTCCTCGAGCGGGCACCGTGACTCAACAAACACAGTGCGGGACACCGTGCTTGTTGGAAGAGGAGTTGAAAGAGATGGCGAAGGTAGACTTGATGCGGAAGGCAAAGAAACAGTCGTTGTGGTGCAATTTGGGAGACACCTATGTGGATAAGCTGAGTTGATCGATGGACTAATAGTGTTATATTGTTATAATACAGACCACAAGTGATCCAAAAGTTATGTAAAGGGAACTTCTAGTGCTTTAGGTAATTATATGCCCATGGGTATAGTATACCATTTGCAATAGTTTATTCTTCACTAGCAGCTTCGCCAGCGTGGCTTTTTCAAAAATAAATTTATAGCCTATGTTACTGCTTATAGATAATATTATCTATTTACCGGTGAAAGTCCCGTCAAAATTGGTCCTGCCTTTTCGGAGATAAGCCGGAACAAACAGACAGACAGAAAGACAAAAAAAAAGCATCATTGCATTAGTAATTTTTTTTTTTTCTAAAAAACTTAGCCTATTTTACAATAGGGATGATGCCTGGGTAAAAAAAAAAGAAAAACTGTCTAGTCCGTCAATCAGATAATAAAAAAATATTAGACACCTATTTTTTGCTTTATCATATTAATAAAAAATGACTTAGATAAAACACATTAAACTTGGGGAGTGGGGGCTCATTACGTCACAGCTCAGTATAAAATCGAATGAGAAGTGACGTCATGCCACATTTGAACTCAATGTATCGCCGTAATGTTTTGATTACGTAAAAAAAGAAAAAATACATGTCCAATATTTTTTAATAATCTACATGACGGGCAAAATTTTTTATTTTAGTCATCATCCCTACTGTTTTAGCCACACAACGAAAACCTCTCAGGGTGTATCTGTGTGCTGGCGAGCCGTTCATTACAGATTTTACAAAAATGTTAATTACTGCAATGATACATACAATACTTTTATAATGATGATAATAATCTACAGCTACATACATCATTAGTTTGTGATCACTAGCATAAGCTGATATAATTTTTTAAATTGAACTTTATCAAAAAATATTCTTTGTTGTGTGTTTTCTTTAAATATATATGTTTGAAATTAAAAAATAAAACAATATTTTTTTCTAAATCTATATTTTTAAATAAAGAATCTAAAAGAAGAAGAAATCATAACATAATCTACCGTAACAAAAAAGATTTCAAATTTTCAAAGTGATCGCAAACTTTTTTTGATGTGTGTACTCGTACTGTACATACATTAGGAGGAGTTTTGTGTAAGGAGACGTTTGGATTTGTACTTATAACTTTTCGAACTCCTTTTGTATAACATTTGCAAATCTTCTGGAAGTTTAATAAAAAGCTATTAATTTGACATTACAAACAGACACTTAATTTTTATTCATTTGTATGTAGTACATATAGATGACCTGGAAATGCCAAAACAACAGCTAAGAAAATGATACTGATATCTGTCAATAGTTGGAAAAACACAACAAAACTTGAAATTTTGGGAAATCCCTAGTGAGATAAGTTCGAGATGTTCATGATGTGTTCGATGTGTGTTGTGTGTGTAATCAACACATAAACCAGAAATAGATGTGAACCAAGTGCTACTGTTATAAATACTTGAAAAACAAAAACAAATCAAATAAATCATTTGATTGTAGATTACTAATAAAACTGGTTAATTTAATGAAGATTAATATTAATTATTTATGTTGTTTTAAGTTTTATTGTAGAATCTCCAATAAATTATGTTTTTTATTTAATAATATAGATTTTGTGTTATTTCTAGTACAGCACATCAGGTTATTCAAAACTCCAAATGATTTTATACCTTAAAATGTTGAGCGTTAAGTTCAAAATCAAATGAGAAAAGACATGTGCTGCTGTATGTACCTACCCATATCTTCTTCGTAGGGTTGCTCAAACCAAAAAAACTCAATAAATTTAATCAAAGAGTTAATATTTATTTATTTTATCATTGAAACACGGCAAATTTGCTCTTTTGTGCAACAATTATGGTCTAAAACATCTGGATTAAAATTATGCTATAAGTAATGACGTTAAGCAAAGTGCCAAGTAACATAGAGTAACTTAACTCAAACAAACTGCACGCAGTGAATTGAAGACGATCATTGCTGACCAGTTCTTTAAACGTTTCCAAAACGGGCTTCCTTGATTGAACTGAAATTAGAATGTGAATTAGGTCTAAAAGTAAAAACAATATTAATGACTTTATGATTATAAGTACTAGCTTTTGCCCGCGGCTTCGCCCACGTGGATGTCGGAAAATATCCTGTTAGAATATATAGTGTTAATTCAAGTTATAAACTATATCTGTGTAAATTTCATCCAAATCCGTTCAGCCTTTTTTGCGCCAATCGGGAAGATACATCCAGACAAACCAACAAACATTCTAAAAACTATATTTTCGGCAGCACAATCGATCCCATACCTCGCAGCGATAACTTTTTTTTTTAAATATTCAATTTACAGTTTTGACTTCTTAACTATTTTAATATATGTATATAACTTGGAAGAACCATATTTAATTGTACCTATTCTACACTGTACTAGCAGGACAAGGAATTAACAAAGCTTGATATGAGTTCCTGCTCTATGTCCTATTATCACCCTTCATATGAACGTAGATCTAGGCGAGACGCAATGGGTTTTAATTGTGTCTGTAATTACGGCATACGACAGTTTAAAACCGAACCAAATAGCACCAACATTGATGTATCCAGTTTTGAAAACTGAAATGATTGAAATTGACAATAACATACATACCACATCTAAAGTCTATTAAGCACTTGATGATAAGCGTGATGGTCTGGTCAACTTCTTTACTCATTTGGTCGTTAATGTAACATCCGATAAAACACCAGAAGAAGGGCAAAACGCTCTTAACTATCACCAGCCATTTTAGAGACGCCTGAAATAAAAAAGATTATGTGTATAAAACTGACATACAAAACCGTATTCTGAAAACAAACCCAGAGCCTGTAGGTACCCAGCGGACGGCGAGCTACGGTAAGGACCAAGCCCGGAGCGACGGCGCGTTGTGTTCCACGCGCGCCTCAAAGGGATGTCAGCACGCACTGACGGGGTCCGCTAGGACCGGTGCCTGCCAGGGCTGTGGGCTTTTCCGAAAGGGATATCGTGGCCCTGGCAAACAGGCAACTGAAGGAACACGGGTGGGTTTTAGTCAGTAAAACTCTGACACGCCCTCCCGCTCCGACAAGAGCGGGAGAAGTTATTTGATAATTTCCCAACCGAAAAAAAAAGAGCCTGTACCAATCTGTATAGGAGAGCACGTTTCTCAACTATAATGTTAAGTTTGTTCTTGGGATAAATTCATCCCAACTACGGAACCCTTCATTGTGCGTGGTCCGACACGCACTTGGCCGGTTTTTTTATTTATTTATGCAATACACACATGTATCCAAAAAGTCAGAGGTGCGTGTCTTGGGTTTGAACTCGAGACCTATGACTTTGCAGTCCGACGATCACACCACTAGACTATCACTGATGTTAAGAGACGTTTAAACGTCAAAAATGTATGGTTAAGCAGGCTCTAATCATAACTTTAAGCAACGTTCAATAAATAAGGGGGCAGATGAGACGCATGGTGAGAGCTCAAACAAATGACAAATGAATCATGCAGCGTGGCACTAAGCGTCAGTATAATTAATAGTAAAATCATGCATGGTTCGGTTGGAGTATGTCACCTAGCTCGCAGCGAACTAAACGAAGCACCTAAGGTCCTAGTTATGTGGCTTCGAATTCTCGTCTAGTTCATATGTGAAATATCAAAACCTATACTAGTACCTGATTGGATACAATCACTGTCATTCCAACCACACCACTTGTGAACATCAACCAGATCGATAAGAAAATCTGTAATCAAATAAAATATGAGTAGGTTTATCAATGAACGTTTCTTGATATTACAAAAAGTCGAAAACAAACTCATTGCCATATGTATCATTGCAGGGTCCACGGTTATGGCAAAATGTTATGGGATCTCAGATGGTGGTAGCTAGTTAGGCAGACTTAGAACAAGCCTTACCACCAACCAAACCGTGCAGAAATTTTTTCCCCCGCTGAGAATCGAACCCGGGACCTCTGGGTCTGAGACAGATGGTCTTACCACTAGACCACAGAGGCGGCATTATGCGCTGTTCCATTATCTATGTATGTTTTGTACTATTTAGGTAACTTTATTCATTTATACACATATCCTTTTATTCATAGATATTTTTATTTTGTAAGAAAATTGTTTGAATTTAAATTTTATGTTTTTATGAGTTATTTTGTGCCTTAAAGATATAGGTGGCTTAATGGTATTCAATTAATAATAATAATAAAACTGT
Organism: Dryobota labecula; assembly: GCA_947523025.1. Lineage (NCBI taxonomy): Eukaryota > Metazoa > Arthropoda > Insecta > Lepidoptera > Noctuidae > Dryobota > Dryobota labecula. Next base: position 14,052,039 of record OX383293.1, on the reverse strand, counting down.
CAATGGGATTTAAATTCTCATCGAAATAGCTAGTCAATCAATCAGATCTTACCTGTAAACCGTAGCATTTTTCCAAAAGATGAACGCAAGTGCTACAATCGTCATACAGTTTACATAGAAATTTCAAATCAAATTGTGTAAGATCATCTACTTCCATAAATTCAATACTTGGACTTAAAACGTACTGAAGAATGCGTCGCATTCCCATATTCTCTTTGAAAATCATTTTAGGTAGTCGTGCATTGAAGTCAGCATATATTAATGTTCTAGACAACTGATGATTTATCACTTTTATAAGTGCTGATAATAAATACAAGTACATGATTAAATGTGTAATTGTTAAAAACGTTGGTATTCTTATCACAAGAATAAATGGTGGATATTTATTTACAATTTCCATAGTAATTAGAATAATGAATATCACCATCGGCGTAAAATACCACAAATACATCTTGTAAGCGAATAACTTTAGGATACTGCCATTAATATTTAAATCTTTGAAAATAGCTTCAAACATTTCGTGTATACTTATGCATATTTTTTCACTGTTAATAAGGTTTATAATTAAAATTAAGGTATTTACAACTAAATCTATAATGTCAGGTATTAATTCCATATGTTTTTTTACGTCAAAATCAATTATTCTGTCTATTGCAAATGAATAGCTGCTTATCAAAGCTGCAGCAACTACCAAGGACCAGAGCTTTAGCCACAAATTTATCTTGAGCGATTCTCCTTTACCCGTTATTATAGGTTTTGGTAACCCAAAAATATTGCTAATCAAGTTAAACGGGCGGAAATAACCGTAGATCATTTTTCAGTCACAAAACACTACTGCAATGTATACAACCGCTCACAAAAATATGGAATGAGACTCGAACAGCTATTGAAAAGAAATCAAAATGTAATTATAACACCATTTTCAGCTAGCACAACAATTTTACATGAATGTTCACTTAATCAAAATTGGAAATTACTATAAAGAGCGCATATCCTCACGCACAGTGGTTAAGCGATTGACTGCTGCGCTGCGTGTCGCCGGTTCGATTCCCGCACGGAACAAATATTTGTATGACCTACAATTAGTTGTTCCGGGTCTGGCTGTTTGTGTATGTGACTTTAAATGTTTGTAAACGCACCCACAATACAGGAGAAGGAGAAATTCCTAGTGTGGGGCAAGGTTTATCATAAAAAAAACCACTGCCATAGGCATTTTCTACCAGTCAACCTTAGGGTGATGCAAAGGCAAAACATGGGATTGATAGCTAGAAAATAACTATGAATTACAAGAATTAATACTAATACATACTCGTAGATACCTATGTACATATAAACAATACAAACTTTGTCAGGAGAATTACAGTCGCTTGAGGAGGAAAGGAATCCAGCAAATTAGCGCTAAGATGTTTTGGCTGACTTCGAATGTGTTCACGTGTTTTAGCTTTTAAAGATTACCGACTAGTTACCATCCTGATGTTCAGAGCAGAGCGCATTCCAAAGAAAGACGGCCAGGGCCTCAAGTCTGCTATTACAATAGTGTCAAAATGGTCTCGCCATTGTGAGTATTTGACAGTGTTTGTATGGCAAATCTGTCAAAAACTCACAATGAAGAGACCATTCTGACACTATTGTAATAGCAGACTTGAGGCCCTGGACAAAGAAAAAACAGTGGATGAATCCAGAGCAGTAGTTATTCTGCCATATCATGTCTTTTGTTTTTAACGAATGGCTTCATTGACGTTACATTCTTATCACAAGATTTTAGGTAGGTACAATCATAATGTATCGAGCTGGATTTTATACTATCTTGATAATACTAGTTTAAAATAATAGGTGACACCACTTAACAATCGTCCTTTCTCCTTTGACCAAGACCACCTTATTGAATATCAATTTAAAATACATATAAAGAATGTAAAGTACGTAGCTGTTAACATGGTACATGGAATTTCAGAGCAGTACGACTTCGTAGACGCATTGTCGTCTCTATCACTCATTCCTGTGTGACAAGCTCCTTCAAAAGCGTACACATTTATATGGAGTATCTCAGAATCCGGATTAACCTCCCTTCGGAACTAAGAAAAAACGTTTTGATACTGGCATTCGAGAAGGTTGTAGAAAGAAATGCTCTGAAAAATGAAATTATACAGACCATTGTTTACTTTAAAGAACTTGCTTTATAATCAATATTGAAATAATTAATTCCTTGAATTTAATTTTAAGGGTTTTGTCAAGTAATTTGTGTTTCTCTTAGTGGAGTGCCACAGGGGACGTTTGTTGGTCCTGTTAATATTTGGTAGGTTATTTGTACTTTTATGATGTTTAAATGTCTAATTCCAAAGCAGTCTCTTTATTTAGATATATGTTTAGATGACTTACAAATAATTACTAATCATATCATTTAAAAAAATTAACAAATTTTATTTTAACATATTTTATTAGTATTAATTTGCAGCAACATTCTAATATTATCGTCTCAGAAATCTTATTGACCGATGTTCTATGTACCTACCCACTATGTACCTTATGATCTTGTAAGACAAAGGAGACTAGTCTCCACGACACAGGGAATCCTAGTGTGGAGGCTAGAGCTATTTTAATTCTGTAATGCTCTTTTGAACAATAAAGTTTTTCTAATTTTTTTAATGCATGCATTTCGCTGCAATAAAATCCATAAGGTTTTTTTTTTTCTAAGTCATGTGGAATTGGATAAAACCATACAATTTGATTGAATGAATCAACTTAAAATACTTTTCTTATGAAGATCCGGATACCTGCAATAATGCAAATATTTCAGTTCGTTATTGTGTCGAAGTCGAAGTACATTTTTATCTAATCATTAAATGCGTTGAAGTTCTAACCGATATGATAAGGGCGTGAATCAGATGATAGGTACAAATAAATGATAAACAATCGAAGTGTCCAGTGAGGTTTTCAACACTTGTGAAACAAACAGTTCTGTATATTGTTTATTTTGTAAAATATAAAGTAATTACCACCATGTCCTACAGTAAGTACATAATCTTTTAAATACACTAGCTTTCAAAGTTCGAGTCTCCATTTAGTTGAAAAGTAAAAGCTGCTTTCCTTTCGTTTACTTATGTATTGATATATTTTATTTCTATTTCGAAACGTATATTCTAGAACAGAGCAAATCGAAACTTAATCCAATGAGGGTACTTATTAATTAATTTTTGATACAAATATCAATCAACAAGTTAGATGTAGGTATATCAATTTAGTGGCAAATATTTCATCAAAGTCACATGACATGAAATTCAAGAATTTCATCCGGATCAAATCAGTCAGAACTTTTGTTAAAAACCCAGACAACTTTTAATACAATCTTATGTCAGTTTTTTATTCACTTTTAATTAGATCCTCCGCACGGGCCTCCTCCGCCGTACTACACTGGTCATGGTCATCCTCCGCCACCTGGCGGGTCATACGCGTACGTGCCGACTCCAGTGATGATGCCGGTGTACCAGCCCCCACCGCCACAGCCGCAACCAGAACCCACACAGCCAACTTATGTCACCAACTACATCTACCAACAGCCACCGCAGCCGGCGCCAGTTGTCACTATTGTTGAAGGTACTATACACAATTCTAGAAACTTTTCTCAGTCGTTTTCGTAGCATTCGGTTATAACTATGACAATATAAGTATACGACGGTTCAATGAAATTGATTCAATTTGATTGAAAGGCGTTAAAGTAAAACATAGACTGACATTGGATGATTCACTTACATGTTTACGCAATTATTTATTTATTAAGAACAACAACAGATATACAAGTTACATTGGCTTACATTAGTATACATCGCCGCCTTACAACGAAAACCAATTAAATCGAAATTTTGACGAAAACTACTTATGAATGCCAAAGTACTACCCTTGCGCGATAAGTTGGGACCTGAGCGCGGTAATAACACAAACGAAAACTGAAAGAATTCCATAGCGCGTCGTTACGTGACGTAGCCAGTACGAGACTAAAAACCCTAGTAAAAAATAGTGATGCGACCGGTACAATACGGGCGCCATCGGGGAAGTGCAGGGGAAGCGGGCGGGGAGTCGCATTCCTAGTAGGTCCCACGCACGAGTAGTACTTAAATTTTTTTGTTCTTTCGTCTGCGAAAACCCATTAATCGCTAAGTCTTATAGTTTCGCTGCTAGCTAATAAGACAACCAATTATTTCAAGCATTTCCAAGGTTTGTTTTCAAATACAAAACATTAAGCAGATTATGTGACAATTATTGAAAATTTCATTACAAAGCAATAACTTTTTAAAATCTCAATAGACATGTTTAAATAGAACATTTATCAATGTACTGATACTATGAAGTAATAATAACAATATAATACTACAAAGGGTATTTTCAACCCCATAAACTTTGTAATCGCGATATCTCCGTTTGCAGTTTTAATGATTTAATTGGTTTTCGTTGTAGGGCGGCGACATATTATATTTCAATTTGGTTGCTTCCAAGTTGAAAGGCATAAATTCAACCGTGTAATTTCTTCATTAAAGAGTAACTCATTGGGCACGTAAACTTTTATTATCTGAAACACAATCACTCGGCCTACTAATCCGAAATATGGGAACATGCTAATATGATGATAAGACGAAACAAGAGTGACAAAACAATGTCATTCGACGGTCAATTTACCTACCAATTAAATTAAAAGAAAACTGCATTTTTAGATTTCTGTACAGCTGGTTGGATTCCTACTTTTTAAAGCTGAGTATACTGCCGAGTAGCTGAGTATATATCCAGTTTTAGTACCTACCCGAATTATAACTGACAAAAATCAAGACATGATTATTTTGGATTTGCAAAGAGCATTTTGTTAGACATAAAGACATAATGTACTCAGAAAGCATGGTATTCCTTATATTTACAGAAGTCCATGTTCAACCCCCACCTCCACCTCCACCAAGTAATCATTGGAGTAGCTTATTGAGAGAGGGAGCCGAGAAGGGATTGGCGTCAATGGGCAAAGGGTTGGCAGCGCTCGAAAATAATCTGCGCTCTAGGAATTCTAGTAAGGACTAATCTATGATTCAGAGGCCCTAGTGTGAGTTTCTTTTAACCATCTCGACTTTACGCATCGGGAGGGGATTGGCCTCTGGCCAATCCCTTCACCAATCGGAGTTCTGAACGCGATCGATGCGTAAAGTCGAGATGGTTAAAATAAATTCACATTTATAAATCAACTCATTCTCACTCAGTATCATAGTAAATTCAAGTCGCAGTGTATTTTCTCATGTAAATGCCTACCTATGTAATGTATAGAATGCAAGTCGTTTAAAAAATTTAAAATATTAAGTATGATTGTTTGTTTTTAACTTTAACTTTTCTAGTATAAAGAAACTTAAACACGATTTTGTGATAACATGATAAACAAATCTTAATTTTTCGTTACAGATCCGATTGAATGGATACCAGCTACCACATCGGACGTTTCTTCACTGACACACAAAGCTTACGTAGCTGGCAGGGAAGCTTGGGATGGCAGTCCCCTCTGCATCATCAGATCTCACCACAGCGGAGAGTTTATTCCGGGGAAACTGGCCATCAAACATCGCTCCGCTTATGTGCCGCATGGAGGAAAAGAAATCCCCGTACATAACTTTGAAGTACGTCACTGCATTAAATGTTATTGAAATGGCAGCAAAAATACTTCACATAATGATAAAAAAAGAAAGCCCTTGAATTTCAACAGTAGATACATGCGTTACCAGACAAGAGTACTTTCAGAGAGCTAGACTTTACTCAAGTATTCGAGAATTTTTAAATATTAAGCGTAATAATAACAGGTGTTATATATTTGAATATTATAAAATGGATGGTATTTAAAAGTACTTCAATTTTATTTAAAAGTACTCCCATTTCATTTACCTAATTTTGCCTGTGTTCCACCAAATATACTGAATGTGCACCAAAATATAACCTAACCTAACCTAACCTTTAATATTTGGTACACGATCAGTATTTTTCGGGGAAGAATAAAATTTTAGAAATGCATACATAGATGTACCTTAAGATTTTTGGTGAACACAAAAATATTATCCTTATAAAATGAGAATCACTGACGAAATCTGCCCTGTAGCTGCTTGTGCCTATGATAACTACTTCGGGGAACACAACCATAATGCTATGTTATTATATTACAATGTGACTGTTATCTTCAGGTGCTGTGTTGTCCACCTCACGCAGTACGTTGGCTGCACAGCAGTAACGGCCAAGTCCCAGTAGGAGCCATGGCAGCTGGCAACACCCACAATGGTGAACCGCTGTATATTGGACGCGTTAGGCACATGCAATCTCTGACACCCGGCAAAGTAAGTTCTTTTATAGACTCATTATTTTATCTTCAACTTCATTTATCATCAGTTGAGTGACGTTCACAGCCGGAGATAGGCCTCCTCCGGGCGCCAGTTCAAGCAATCAGACTTACCTATATTATCTTATATGTGCAATTGTTACTTTTACAAAATAATATTGACCTTCCAATCATATCTCACATTCTGATGATCATACGTATCTAACGCTAAATCATAATGAAAAGGCAAACAACGACCAAAAATTATGTAACTGAATCATCGACTGTATCATTTTCAAGTATTAATTTGTGTATTTTTTTTTTTGTTTTTGTTTTACCGCATATATTATTCATTAGGATAATGTAGTGACAGTATCCTAATGAGTAATAGTTGATCTGTAGAGTTGACCCTTTGACATGCAATATCAGTTTTGAGGGTATTAGCTCATTCACTAACGTTGGTACTACGTACCTTCTTGTGCGCTTTCCAAAGTAGTTTGTTACTTTTGGAACAGCAAGTGTCAAAGTCACAACGTTTATTGCGCAGTATCTGAATAACATAACTTATTCGATTAACTTTTCGCATTATATCTAAATATTTATTGCACTTGCGGAAATTACTTGCAAAATAACATGACGCTCGGGTTTTATTAATGACTTGCGGGACCAGCAAGCAGCAACCATAAACTGACACATTTTCAAGACAAAGGACATACCACGGTTCGTTAACGCTTAATGTTCTAAACTTCCTTCCTTTGTTTTTGTTTAGGTTCAAGAGGATTTGCTACTTTTGATACTTTCATTAATTACAATTCAATCTAAGAATGAATAAATCTGATGGGTTCGTACCATTAACGTCTCATGCAGCTCAAGCGTAGATCAGATAAGATGAAGAGTAATATTTGCACCGCCACATGGTTCAAAATCACTTGACACTCCAAATATTTTTATATATTTTTTAAACCTTGCCCCGCACTAGGAATTTCTCCTGTATCGTGGGTGCATTTACAAACATTTAAACTCACATACACAAACATCATCATGCTTCATCATTGTTGAAACATGAATCATTGCTAAACAAATTCGTGTTTCCTTAATAATAAACTTCCATTGTTGCATCAACTGTAGAACCGAACCTTACTTCTCCATTCAACTCACCGAAGTTAGTGGTAACTTCGGTGAGTTAAATGGAGAAGTAAGCTTCAGTTAGATTACTGTAGGTTTATAGTTCTAAATATTAAATAACATGTATTTTTCTATTTCAGGTGCACCCTAGTCACGGATGCTGCTACATTTCGTTTGGTGGGTCTGAAATTGCACACAAATCTTACGAAGTGCTGTGCAGAATTGTTGGTTGAATACCAGTAAACTATTAAATATAACAAACGATTTTATAAAATTTTCCATCCCATCACACGATCAATCTTTTTATTTGCACCCGTCAATTTAAATTTTTATGAAACTTTTTGATCTACATTCAAGTTTTAAGATTCCGAAATATTATATTTTGATATTGTTTTAATACCTTTTGTTTTGTTTCTATGATTTCCATTAGCACACACCTACTTAGGTACCTACTTACGAAAAGTTTTGTCTCTGGACCTAAATAAAACGCAGTTTTTTTTTTTAATGAACTTAAAATATATATGTCGGAGACGAGTTGTATCCGGTACGCCAGCGCCATCTAGTCGCGGAAGTGGTAAAGAGATGGGCGTTTTGGGGGACTGTCTTATGTAATCTTTATAGTTCTATATCAGTTGAGTAAATGACTTTTTATTTGAGTTTAATTTCGGTTTTTCTATTGCGCAATAACCAACACTACTCACAGTACGCCCACAGTAGTTAAAATATGGCTGATGATAACGAGAGAAACCTTCCGTTCTCCGACATATATATATTGTATATATATTATATATATGTCAAAAACCCGACTGCTACATAAAAGTTCAAAACAAGATCACTTTTCAAGCATTTAATGATATTGCGTTCTTTTATTTTCAACCTTTTAGTGTGCAGTCGCGTAGTCGTGTAAGAATGGGTGTGTAAAGTTTGCTATAATAACAGATAGTCTAATTTCATTTGACATAACTTTCATATTATTATGATATAATTTTCATATGCTATAAAAACATTTAACCTAATTTCATATGATCTAATGTTATAGGTAATTGATATAATTTTCATTTTCTCTAATTTCATTTAGTATAACGTTCATTTCGTATAATTTTCAAATTGTATAATGCTCTTTTTATATAATGTTCATTAGACCTAACTTTCATATTATTAACTAATTTTCTAAGGTAACGCATCGTTCTTAAGAAAAGCAAATTATATTGTAACCTAACCTCAAAACATTAAAGTTGCTTCTGCATCGTCTCCGGCGCTGCGGGAAGTGCAACCCCTTTGCCCTTACGTAACAAAGGATAGGCACCCATGCTCACCTCCGCAGCCTCAGTCGCTACGGGTCGCACGGGTGCCTATGCTTTGTTACAGCGGGCGGGGGTTGCTCTTCCTCCGCGCCTCCGGTTTTTATACACACTCTAGGGTAGAAGCCAAAAGACTACGTAAAGTCGGGGTGCCCCGATTCGGGTTTGGAACTGATTCAACCTATTAACTACAAGCCGGTGTATAATTAAAAGTGATAAAATATATTAAACGTTACTTATAAATTTTAAATATTATAGCAACTGAATATTATATTAATTGAATATTATTTCAAATGTGCATTATATAAACTGTTCATTATACCATATGAAATTAGGTAAAATGAAATTATATCAATAATTCATTATATCATTTGATCGTTATATAAAAATAAAATAAATATTAAACGAAATTAGGTCTTATGATCATTCGAGCTTTTGTTATTGTATCAAACGTTACACACCCGGTAAGAATATCACCCTCGACTGGTGAGCATCAAGATGTCTGGACCAAGTCAGATATTATGGTAACGGGATGTAGGTAGAAATGCTGCCGTAACCGTTGAACGGTACCTAGTTATTTATATATAACTTTATTGGTTTCATTACAAGAAGTCGACCCCTTACAGACTGTGTACACAGTCCCTTAACCAACTACAGAATGTCTAGCGAAGAATGACAAGAAGAGCCGATCCCTAATAATGGGATAACGCTAGGCAGAGAGAGAGAGTTAAGTTAGGAGTCGCTATAGTCAATACTATTGCAATCGAAATCAACTATGAAATACAGTTTTCAAAATCGATAAATAAATATCGAATATCGTTATCTTGTCGGAGTACAACCCAAACTGATACAAGAACTATTTTGTCCAGCCTATTTTGATTGGCCATAGGAATTATTAATTGACGGAAGTCATTACTCAATCTAGGAAATTAAATATTAAGATGAAATGTTTTTTTTTAAAGTTAGCTACTAATATTTCCTAGCTGACGATCGTACCTACGTGTTATTTTTAACAAGCTGGCAGAACAGACGTTGTACTGTCCAAATTCCAATAGTTCATAAAAAATTCCCATGGAAAATGCAGTTTGAGTTTTCCCAAATTTATCCATATTCCCGGCTACTTTTAAAAATGTTCTCTACTTAAGAACGTTCCTCGAACTTCAAGGAATATTTACAAATATTTTTTTTTTGCAAATAAGCTAATTTTTTAAGCCATTTTTTTTGCCAAGCGCTAATCTTGAGAGCGGCGGACCAATGTCCAGCCGTTCTCGAGTTTTGCGCTTAGCAACGCATTTAGCTATTAATTTTTATTTATGGAGTCATAATAATTTTATTTTCACCATCATCATTTCAGCCGAAGGACGTCTTCTGCAGTACATAGGCCAGCTCAAGCATCGCCTGTCGATCTTACGTAGTTATAGTTCGTTCTTCGTTGATTGACGTTTTCTGAGTTTGTTTCGCCATTTCTTCTCAGGGGTAGTCAGATAGGAAATGTGGACTTTACCTAGCTTATTTTTATTTTTTTATATGAAAAAGTGATTCCGATATCCTATTTACAGAATAAACGATTTCTTTTCATTTCATTTCTGTTTACAAAAGTGGTGCTGTAGGAACAGTAAATAAATCGGGAACATCTTTTCGCTATACTTTTGTCAGGTATAGGCACTAGGTAGGATTTATTAGAGGTGCCCTTCCGATGATAAAGCTTGTTCGTTTGATCTAATCTTCTTAAGTCCTACTGTTTTATTCAAACTTGAAGCTAAGAATAAAATAAAACAATCAATGTATCCAATATATGTATTAACTCAATAATTCAAATAAAATATAAGCAGCAACGTTGCTTGATTGCTTTATCACTCTACATACTTATGTGTTCTTGAGGGTCATCTCTGCATGGTCATGGGGTGGTTGCCCATGTCTCCGCCATCTGGAGGGGGGACCCAACCGCCACCATCATTGTTGAATGCGTTGTCCACAACGGTCACACCACCGCCGTCATCACCGCAGCAGCTACAGCATAAACCCATGATTTTAACCTGGAATAGATGTATTTTTTAGTTAATACTCTCTCTTAAATATATAGATTGCGTAGGTAGGTATAGTTTGACCGGTACCGCTACCGCGCTGTACCGCGCCTTAGGTACAGTATCGTTCAGAAGTCCAGTGTCAATCTCACAAAGTTATAGAGTATCAAAACCAGTCGCACTTATGACCTTCTTCTTTAGAGACATTTCAAACACATTCACACACACCCGTGTATCGCTCTCTTCCGTCCTTAGGCAATCAGAAAGAGCGCGGTATATAATTGTATGTTTTAGTTGGTTGGCAGGTCATGCCACGCAAAAATGAATCTTACAAAATAAAACTTATCACAAAAGGTGAGGGTAGATTTGAAACAAAATTAATGTGCTGGATTGAATAAAATAGTATGACGTTGTTGGTTGGTGAACTTAATTAAGAGTGTTTGTGTTACGAGTATTAGTGGTGTTTTGTTTGAATATCTTTATTCAAAATGCAAGCAAATATAAGTATTGAAGCCAGGGCAAATATTGTCGCCTTGCATATAAATGGATTTAAATATCTCAAATTTCCAATGAAACCGGCTAAGTGTAAGTTATTTTTTAATATTAAGTGCTAATACTTGTGAACGGTGTATGATTTTCTTGTTAATAAATCGCTAGTTACAAGTGTGTATACTCGTAAAGTGTTTTTTTTTGTTTTAGAGAAATGCTGGAAATAGTTGGGTTAAGAGATTTGAGGAAAAAAATACGAGTAGTCTGAAGAGTCGTGTAAGATGTGGAAGGCCGTAACTTATTAACCACTGTCAGCGACGTTGTAGTGTGCAATATGAAACGAATGGTTTCATACCAACTAGTAGATTTGCAGAACAATTTGATACGTCATTGCGCCATCAATTTAAAATATATGGGGTTTAATGGATGGTAGTTGTGGGATAGTTTAAATGGCACAGATATTTATGTGCAAATATTGTGAGCTCCATGCTTCGACGTCTTCTAAGCTGCATTGATAATAATGGAGGTCATATTAAATATTAATTAAAAAATGTAGATATTTTTTACGGGGAATGTGCTGGCTGTTATAGTAGGTAATAAGTTAGTTTATGATTGTAAGATTGAGGTTAAGTTTCAACCTTCTTTTCGTCAAGAAAACAAACACTTAAGCTATAATCTCAAAACACACATAACGACGTTGGAACCAGAGTGATCTAAGTGACATATTTGCCAATACTGAGGTTATTACACAATGGCATAGAAAAATCATTATTCTACCATGCCACACTGATCTAAGCGCTCTTCAGTGCTTTCTTCCTTGAGGGATCACAACATGTCACTATAGAATTGGTACGGTCTGCAAAGTGAAGGCATGCCACACTGATCAAGTATGAGATGCACTTAGATTACTAATGGTCCCAATTTCACTACTGAGTTTTTAACGTTTATGGAAAACCAAAGTGATCTAAGTGCAATAAAGAAACAATAAATTATCATGGCTCATAAATTTCTTACAACAAAGCCTATAACGTGTTTCCTTATTTTTCTCGAAAACATACTTTTGTGCCCTAGATCACTCTGGTTCCAACGTCGTCACATAGATTAATTTAATGTAGCGGTTTATTAATTTTGTTTGTAATAATTATAAGCGTTGTAAATAAATACTGTTGTTTTACTATGACACTTTTTTTTATTCTGAACAAGTCTTAATTGCTATAATAATTCTAAATAGAAAACAATGAAATAATCACCCGATTATTTTCCTGTTTTTTATTTAGAATTATTTTTAATTATTCCTATTTTCAACAATATTTGACTAAGTTAAATATAATAACTATATTATACTATTTTTATATTGTTGCAAATATAAAAATGACAAAAAGAAAAACTCTTCGCGAGGATCGAACTCACTGCCTGGGTGTATGAATTCGATACCTGATTATACTTACTGACGATGCTTATCATAACAGTGCGTATTTTAGTAATATACTGAACTGGCCAAAATCATGCGTTTACTGCTTGTCAAAACAAAAGACGTCGACGATGGACGGTGTGTAGTATGTGTGTGTGATGAGATCTCATTAGTCATTAGATTGGCTACGTTAAGACATTACTCACACAAACAGAAGTTCGCATTGCTACGTCCATAGAAATATGATCATTAACGTGCCACTGCAATTATGAACCCAACTTATTATTACTTACCAACAGTAGTTTTAAATTGTTGTTTTATTGTAATCCTTAAAATGGAAAATAGTGGCCACATGAATAACGTGCTTATTTTCTGCATTATCATTCTAAAATAAAAGAAATCACCAAACAAACGATGAGGGCGCCACTGCGCGCTCGGCACCCTCTTAACTTATTTTGAACAAAAGTAACAAGGAAATCGAAAACTTTGACATGGTAAATGAAGGTAAACGGCCACATAGGTAATGATATTATAATATTTTCAACAAAAACCCGCAAACTTCGACTGTTTATAATATGGACGTCGTCAGATCCTACGTTTTTATGTGGATGGTAAACCAGCCTTCCGGCTACCTGATGTGAATATCTTATGGATAGTGTAATATCAGAGGCAACGCAGATGAATTTCTAACCCATGAACAAAGCTCAAATGTCTCCCAAAGCTGAATGTCAATGTAGGTAATGGTTATTGTCATAATCATACGCCTGACAAAATCAAAATGGTTTGATGACAGCAGTATATAAGTACGTTGCTAAAATCGTATAAGAGCAGAGTTGCTACCCGTTGCCCCATCTACCTGAACGACCCACTTCCATAATAATGTTTGTTATAAGTTTAGGTACTTTTGTATAAGAAGCTGATTTTTCACGAATTATAACATGGCTTTATCCGTTTTATTAACCACTCAATATTTATTATTTATTTATTTAACATGGTAAGTACCGAACTTATAAACTTAGCCCCACAAAACCATTGAAATGGTTTGACTGTGGGGTCAGTGAGTCTCTAGACAATAATTCTTAATCACACATATCCAAATAATATTTTTTAACTTACTTTTAAATCTATTTTTATTTGTTTCATTCCTTATGTCTGCCGGTAGACTATTTAAGAGGTATGGTATACGTTTCTTTAGGGTAAATAGTAGTAAATAATAGTCAAAGGATACTACAGCAACAAAAAAAACGGGGCAGTCTTTGGGGACTACCGATTGAAGTGAAAACTAAGTAACTTGTGAATTGTATCGTCGAGCTATTAGATTATTAATTTCGAGCGTTCGGTGACGATGACGCGAGTTCCATGATTTTTGTTCACCCAAAAAGTACACATATAATATACACAGTATACATATAGCTCATGGAAAGCGTTCTGTGACGATGACGCGAGTTCCATGATTTATGTTTACCAAAAAAGTGCTCAACGCGCCTCTAAAGAAGATTTCACTTCAAAAATAAATCGTGCGGCACGTCCTTTGTTACTAGACCACCCAAAGCGATGAGTCGTCATTAGGTCCATCTAGTTATAACCACCTACGGATGCAGAAAACTGCATCAACAACCTGATAACTTAGATACCGTTTTATAACACCTTGAATCGAATCCCTTTTCATGAAGACTTTTCAAGCATCCCACGGCCACTGCAAGTCCATAAGAACATTCTTAGATTGAACAGTAATGATATGATGCTAATAGAATTATTTTAGCATCGGTTATATCAACTTCAGATGATGAAGAAATAAATTATTTCTAAGAGTTAAGTATTACCGTTTTTAGAATAAATAATGTAAGTATGTTGGTGCGTTTCCACTAAACAAACAAGCACTGAATTCCCAGATTAAATGTTACATTAATTATATAATAAATTATAAACAAATGAACTAAGTTCATACCTATTTCAGTTTCGAAAATAGAACCACTATTGTACATGAAGTTTAAATAAATAAATAAATATAATAATTATAATAAAAATTACCTTTATTTGAGTTTCTCCAACGGTTGATTCACAACGAATACGAAAATGATTTTTATTTTACAAAGCGACTTATTATGTAGCCCACTTGCTAGCTAAAGCGATGCTAGTGTCCAATATGATAAGATAAATAATCGATAATTCTGTACCAAAAAAAAAGAAATATTTATTTTTCATGTGAATTGTGTGAATCACCTAAGGCATTTTTCACATTGAGTAAAACATAGTTGTTAAGGAAAATGTGGGGATTGATTTTGAAGCACGACAATGTGTCAATTGCCTTGAGAAATTTGTCTGATAGCACTTATCAGTCTTCAAAACACTGACTTGATATCTAGCTATCCATTCGTACCGCGGTTTTTAAAACCTTCAGATGATAATAGGCAAGTAATTACGATTCCCACCCATATTTTTTAAACAGTTACCATTAATTATGTAACTTCTTTATGTAACTTCAAAGAAGTTACATAATTGACGTATTTTTTTTTTTTCGTGAGTTTATCTCGTGTTTTACTAGTTATTTTGCTATTCAGGGCGGAGACACATCGAACAAATCCAAGACCATAAAAATCGGTCCAACCGTTCTTGAGTTATTATAAATGGTGTAAATAACCCGACTTTGTTTAATGAGTTATACTGCAGCCGTAAATTTTTTCACATATCCAAAATAACCATTTTGCTGGCAGGGGGGCCCCCGAAAAATGGTTTTCACAAACCGGAACGGCCTATCCAACGATACCCCTCACCATGGGATAGACGAGAAAAAAAATATCATCCCCAATTTCCGTGTTCCCCTACACGTAAAGTGGGGATGATATTACTAACAAAAAAAAAAAAAAAAATTGCCACTTTAAACCTTCATATTACGCAAACGCATCCCTAAATCAAAAAATGCTTTTCAAAAACCCGTAATATTTTTGCACGGCCTATCTAACGATACCACACCGTGGGATAGACGAGAAAAAATTATATATTCCCCACTTTACGTGTAGGGGAGGTACCTAACCTAAAAAAATATATTTCAAGATTTTATTTTACCACATTATAGGCGTGATAAATATGTATATCCATTACCCATGCCAAATTACAGCCTGCTAGTACTAAGAGTCTATGGGCTAAGCCGCGGACAGACAGACAAACAGATATCAGACATGGCGAAACTTTATGGGTTCCTTGTTGACTACGGAATCCTAAAAAAATATATATAATGGTGCCGATTCCCTTGTTCACAAACTAAACTTTTAACATGTGCATCTTTTTCTTTCTACTTCATTAAAAAAAGGACAGAAGATAAATTTTAGTTTAGTCCTGTTAAATTAATCAGCGCTTGACGTAAATTGACGTAATTTTAGTCGGCAAGTTTTTAATCACGTCTAAACTTGTATGGAGTAATGACAGGCGCTGATTAATTTGACAGGACTAAACTAAAATTTATCTTCTGTCCTTTTCTTAATGAAATAGCAAGAAAAAGATGCACTGGACTTAAATTTAGTTTAGTTTGTGAACAAGGGAATCGGCTCCATTATTTATCTATCCTGTTATGTCCAACTGCAGGGCAAAGGAGGCCTCTTAATGTAAATAACTTTTTGTTACAGAGCAACATTGATCAATGCAGTTGAAGCGTCAACCATCAGAAATAAGGAACTTGGAATCGGCACCAATGTTACGTAAAGAAAAAGGGTTGTGTTTCAAGTCTAACCAGAGGTGACTAAACAGTCACTAAATATTAAATATTGTCACAAACAGGATTCGACAATATTTCGAATAACGAAAAAACTGTCAGTGGACACTTACCTACCTATCCCCAAACGTAAATCTCGTGCGCGTTGCATTTTGTAACTGATTGACAAGGCCATAATAAGCGATGAATTGCAGAATACTTTCGCCGTAGGCCGTTGGTAACTTGCATTGCATTATGCCCTTGACTGATATTGCCGTGACTGATGAATTGCAGAACATACGTAAAGCAGCAGTTATGCCTATGTTCTCTCCTAAACGTGGTCTATGTTTAGGATAGTATTCGGAGCAGTCTCACTTTCTGATAATATGAATATGTAGTTAGCTATTCACAAAATAACCACGCTTGTTCTTATGATTTTAACAGACAGAATGATTGGTTGCCCAAAATTTTGCCAATACCTACCGCAGCCTTCCAGATTTTGTAGAAAACGTTTTTATAACCACCAAAGTCCACGTTACCTACACGGCCTTTTTGTTAATTATAAAATACCAGCATCACCAATTGAATTGCTGGTTTTTTTTTTTAAATATTATTAATAAAAAAAAATTAAAAAAAAATAGATACAATTTAAAAAAATCACCTGTAGGTAGGTATACCTACAGAGTGGCTTATAAAACGATTATTTGTAATACGACAATTAGTAAGTAATCCTGATACGTTATAAAAATAATGCGTGCAATAAAATGGATTCAACTTTGGTCGAATTTTTGTTAAGTGCTAAGGTAGCCCGCGATTTTCAAATTTTCTTACGATTTTTGCAATTTGCAGGTCATTAGTTAGGTGTATGTTAATTAAAGTATGATATGCGACCGCAGAATTATAATCATTAGAATCAGTAATACACCTCCTGTTCCGAATGAGGCGGGAGAAAACGCCCGTGTGTAACCACTGTGTGGATCGCCCGAAGGACACGGTGGAGCGTACGGTGGAGGTCTACCTGACTTGGGTGGACCACCGCCGTGTCCTCACGGAGGCGATCGGCGGTGGCGATCTCTCGCGTCCGGCCCTAGTCCAGGCCATGGTACGGAGCGAGAGTGCATGGAAAGCCGTCACCTCCTTCTGCGAGCAGTAATGCTCGCGAAGACGAAGGCGGAACGCGTGAGGGAGAGGCAATCTGTGCGCCCCCACGCCTCTAGTCGCCGCAGGAGACGCCCTGGGCATCGCCGTCGGGAGTCTGTACTCTGTAGTCGATTCCCGGTCACCGTAGGCGCAGGCTTGCGGACGGCGAGCTGCCCATTGTCCATCTGTCTGTCTGTCCGTCTGTCCGTCTGTCCGCGGCTTAGCTCAGAGACTCTTCCCAGGTAACATTTTTACCCCATTATGTCGTCCGTTTACGGTACTGCTCGACGTAAGAGACGTCACGTCAGGGGGTCCCATCAGATGATGTCGATTTGTCACAGCCTCAAGACATGACGCTAAATCGACGTCACCAGGACTTTCCGTTGCGTACCAGACGTTAAAATGACGTTAGTGTGACGTACATAATCGATGAATAAACTACGGACCCTAAAATAACCTTGGGATGACGTCATTTTTTTGCCGCAGACGTCATTTTGCTACCTGGGTTAGTACTAGAAACCGGTAATTTGGTATGGGTATACATATTAATCACGCTAACAAAGTAGTACCTACAATAAAATATTGAAATATATTTTTTTTTAGAGTACCTCCTTAAGTAAGGATAATATCTTTTTTACTCGTCTATCCCATGGTGTGGGGTATCGCTGGATAGGCCGTTCAAATGATTTGTCGTTTCGTCCGGGTTTGTGAAAACCATTTTTCGATTTAGGGATCCGTTTGCTTAATATTACGTTTTAATTTTTGTTAGAGTCAAGTGTGTGTGTCCCTGCCAGCTAAATGGTTGTATTTAAATATATGAAAAAATTCACAGCAGTAGTATATATAACAAAGTTAAAAGGAAAACTATCACAGTTAATTAGGCTTTACAAGTTACCGAGTAATAATCGACCAACTTAAATTTGCAATGCTTGCAATGCTCAAAATGTACCCTAACCGTAGATGTACGAGTATGAACGTAAAAGATAGCAAAAGGAATAAGTATGTAAGGAGCGTAGCAGGTGGCGTTCTATAATGTTTGCCAACCCCCATGGGACGAAAGCGTGAGTTTATGTAGGTATGTATGTATGTACCGTAACAGTTTATATAAATATTTGTTTTAATGGTACCTCCTACTTAGGAAATTGGCATTGTCGAATTATATCATCATTGGAAAATTAAATTTTATAGTTAGGCAGGTACTTGATCATCATCATCATCATTTCAACCGAAAGACGTCCACTGCTGGACACAAGCCTCCCCCAATTGGGGGGGGTTTGCCATAATCGCCACGCTTGGCAGGCGGGTTGGCGATCGCAGTATGGTTTTAAAAATGCATAGAGAACGCTGCTGCCCAGTCTCTAGTAAGTCCCTTAGACGCCTTTTACGACACCTACGGGAGGAAATGGGGTGGTGCTATTATTTACGTCAGGAAACCACACGGTACACGGTAGGAGTACTTATTGACGGCGTTTCTAGTCAGTGGAATATTATGAGTTATGTGTGTTGTTTAATTATGTGTATTAAAAGAGTTATAAAAAAAAAACGGGTATATTAATGGAACTTTTATCTCATAATAAATACAAAATACGATAAATAACTTAATAAAAACAAAGTTCTTAGGTATCGTGCAGTGATCGAGCTCTCCCTGTATCGCTTATCAAATTCATACAATTATACACCTTTTCATATTAAAATAATCTAATATTATTAGTGTATAAAATATATTGCATGAACGCTATCCTTAAATGAGCCTAAAACATAATTATATCTCTATTATAATATGACACTATTATAATTATATAAATACATCACATAGACTTATTATTTATCTCTCATTTTTTTTACTTGTTTAGCTCACAGAATGTACTACGTAATGCTGTAGCTTGTTAAATAAGTAAGTAAGTATACATTATAAGTCCCTTTTTATTTCAGGCAGACAAAAAAGAATGCTTTTTGAATTCATATGAAAACGGCTTAAAGGTATATTATTATTATTTATTTATTTACAACCGAGGTAAAACAGGTATTTGAAATACCAGTATTATCACAATTACTGATATCTCCTATCTCGAACTAAGACATAAGGAAAAGCAAGAACTCACGTACTCTCATACTCAATTAATAGATTATTAGGTAGGTACATTTGTATCTCAATAAAAGTTGGAAGAAATAAAATAAAAAAACACTAGGAGGAAACTGTAGGATTTAACGTTATCATTATACTTTTACGTAAGTATTCTAAAGAACACTTAGCTACAAGCTAAGCTCTATCTCAAAACAATATGCATGTCTTATTTGTCTCTAATAAAATAAGACATGTATTATCTATCACATCCTTAGTAGCATTTTTGTTGGCGTTTGGTTGGGCCACATACCTCTGAAGGTGGCCCAACTAAATGCCAACGGAAAATGCTACTAGGGATCTGTCTTATTCAATTAAGGGTACATAGGAAAAGTGTTATCTTGTATTTATAATAGTATCAACAGTTGCATTAAATAAATAAAGAACCATCAATTATTTGATATGTGCTAAAATAATAACTAATAATATTTATAACAATACAATAACAGGTGCTGCTGCATACCATGATTAATTTAGGTGCTGTCGGAGAGAGGAACCGTCTCATCGTATCAATTCATTACCGTGGTCATAATTATCATTTTAGCCGAAACACGTCCACTGCTGCTGATCCCGTTGTAAAATAGGATATTGACCGTTAATAATTATGCCGTATATTAATTAAATATATTTGTACGCATCTGAGCAAAACATAGAGGATCTACCAATCTGTAACATCTCGCACACTGTTGTAATTTCGACACCTGCAAGGTGTCGCAATAATATTGTAACGTAAATTTAGTAACATACCAGTTACAATGTTATTCCTTGCAGGTGTCGATTTGACCTATGTTTACAAATAAAGCATTCTGATTCTGACCATAACAATGACTTGTAATCAAATTAGTTTGGTATCAAAAAATTCTGATTCTGAAAGGATTCCTCTCTCTGGAGCACAGACCCTGTTCCCGATGAGTAGGCAACTTTTATTTTAAATTAATTTAGTAAGAATTATTTAAAAGTTTAAATACTATGTACGTACAGTCAGCTGCAGAGAAATCTCACCCCCTAGCAATGAATAAATACATTGCTAGGGGGTGAGATTTCTCTGCAGCTGACCGTACAAAAAAATAGTGTTACATGCATTTAAAACAAACCTTGAGGAATAGAAAACAAGAAATCTTAAATTAGGTTTTACTTTGACAGTAAACCTAATTTCACAACAATTAATATTTACATTGACGAAGAAGAAAAAAAAAACAATTCAGAATTATAAAATAATACTCGGTATGGAATCAATTGATTGACATTAATAAAAAACAGTTTCTTGTCAGAGATTTAAAAACTTTTGGTATCAATCCGACTTTGATCAAATTGAAAAATTATCCTCAAAGCAATAGGTATAAAAGTACTATCATGGTGCTATTTAGTATTTCCGGTAGGGTGGTGGTTGTTGTTGCACAACAACAGGTCTTGCAGTTGGTTGTTGAACGACAACATGGTTAACAACCACGGTGCGTTGTGGGGGGTCCTTACAACAGTCGCAGCAACAACAGGGGATAAAGCAGCAGCAGCATGGGCGACATGACCAGTTGCAGCACATCCTGGAACAACATTGTTACATTAAAGAAAATGTTGAAGCTATAGATAGCAGACGATGCCTGCAAAAACATCTGATGAGACAAGTTTCAGTACATCTTGTGAGTGAAAGTACAATCAGAGTTGTCAGAGAATTAAATTATTAAGCAAATGGATACCCTACTTCAATTCCACCGTGTGATAGCTCTTTCATATGTATTTATCTGTGAGGATGAATATTCCGCTACACTTTAACATCTCTTCCATGCTGACAATTTGGCTTAGTCCACAAATCCCCCCTGAAAAATCCCCCTTAAGAGGAAAAGCGGAATATATAAAAACCAGTCTAGTATTCACCCCTGCTTATTTCACTAAACCCCCAGAGAATCCCCCTCAGTGGAGAAAACTGAACCCTAATGTAAAAAAAAACACTTTCAGGGGGGTCTTGGAATAAGTTTTTTTTTTTAATTCTAGTTTTCCCCCCTAAGCGGGATTATCAGGGTTGAATTCTAGACTGTTTTTTATAGATTCCACTTTTCCTCCTAAGGGGGATTTTTAGGGGAGATTCGTGGAATAAGCCGACAATTTGTGTTGTATGTACTGTACTCATGTTTGAGCAAATAAATGATTATCTTATCTTATCATACAACTGTCAAATACTAAGAGTTATAATTTGAATATGTATGTATATATAGGGATAATTTAAGTTAAAAGTTACGAAAAGGAGTCAAAATCACAAGATTTTTACACCGTGTGTTTTCCGGAAAAAAAAGTCATCCGATACTTTGGCATTGAACACCGTGTCTATTTTTAGGGTTCCGTAATAAACAAGAACCCTTATAGTTTCGCCATGTCCATCTGTCTGTCTGTCTGTCCGCGGCTTAACTCAGAGACTCTTAGTACTAGCAAGCTTTAATTTTTTTAATTTTTTTTTCTCATATTATACACGCAACTAAAGTGGTAAAATAAATCTTGAAAAAATAATAATATTTAGGTTGCCTCCCGTACACGTAAAGTGGGAATGATATTTTTTTTTCTCGTCTATCCCATGGTGTGGCTTATCGTTGGATAGGCCGTTTAAAATATTGCGGGTTTGTGAAAACCATTTTTCGATTTAGGGATCCGTTTGCGTAATATTAAGCTTCAAAATGCAAATTTTTGTTGAGTCAAGTGTCCCCCTCTGCCAGCTAAATGATTGTATTTGGATATGTGAAAAATTTCACAGCAGCAGTAGGTACCTATACAGGGTGTTTGGCAGAACGTTGAACATACGAAAATGGTGGATAGGTGGGGTCATCTGCTACTTACTCAGCCCTAATTTATTTGGCCCTGGCCCCCTGAATATAAAAAAAAAATTTGTTTGCTTTCTTTTAGTTTCACCACTTTCTTAACTTTAAAGTGTATTTTTTTATTAAAAATGGGTAAAACAGGCAATATTTTAGTTTATTTTTTTATCTTTAA
Source organism: Dryobota labecula (assembly GCA_947523025.1). Classification (NCBI taxonomy): domain Eukaryota; kingdom Metazoa; phylum Arthropoda; class Insecta; order Lepidoptera; family Noctuidae; genus Dryobota; species Dryobota labecula. The sequence goes on along the minus strand of OX383293.1, from coordinate 14,029,435 downwards.
TATTGGCAGATTCTTATAAAATTATTGCTTTATTCAGATGTTAGCTAGAAAAAAAGTTATGACTCCTCAAACTTACAGAAAGATGTAATAAATAAAAATATTGCCTGTTTTACCCATTTTTAATACAAATTACACTTTAAAGTTAAGAAAGTGGTGAAACTAGAAGAAAGCAAAAATTTTTTTTTTTTAATATCCAGGGGGCCAGGGCCAAATAAATTAGGCCTGAGTAAGTAGCAGATGACCCCACCTATCCACCATTTTCGTATGTTCAACGTTCTGCCAAACACCCTGTATAACGAAGTTAAAGGAAAACTATCACAGCTAAGTTGGCTTTACAAGTTACCGATTAATAGTCGACCAACCTACATATACAGTTTAAAAACATGTTCTTCCATACATTCCGTACATACGTTCTTGGGATAAATTCATACCAACTACGGAACCCTTCATTGTACGTGGTCCGACACGCACTTGGCCAGTTTTTATTAGTTAACTAGCTTCCACCAGCGGCTACGCCTGCGTCATATCTTTATAAAATGTTACTCAGTGATAATATATTACTCAGTGATAAAGATGCCTATGTTACTCAGTGATAATATAGCATTCTATTGGTGAAAGAATTTTTAAAATCGGTCTACTAGTTTGTGAGTTTATTCATAACATACAAAAATACAAATCTTTTCTCTTTATAATATTAGAAATTTATTCATCAGCTGAGCCTCCAATAACCACCGAATGAGCATTGCACTATAGTGTAGTAGTGAAACAGTGCAGTGTTGATACATGAACCATGATGAATCATCATGGTTGTACATTTTTAAAGGCTTAAAAATATCAACAACGGCTTCTTCAAATCCATCCAGTTGCACAACAGTGTAGAGGATGGAATGGTATGGGATTTTCATCTCATATAGCTATTTGTCATTAATAGATATTAATGGATAAGTATTTTCAGCTCTCATGAGTCATTTATTTCGTTTTAAATGAAATGACATTGAAATGAAATGAAATTTATTTGCAAGAATTGTAGTACATTAAAGATGGACCATCTTTAATAATTCAAATAAATTTTGTTTTTTTTTAAGTTTCAAAAACAATTCGCTAAAACTAGCATGCAAAATTATTGATTAGGTACATGAATTAAATAAACGAAGCTAATAAAATAAAATTGTTACATACATCATAGTTATTCAATTTAAATGTCAAGTATTTGTCAAATTGTAATAGTAACATATTAGGATCTATCTTAAAAGTCTAAATACTCCTTCACAGAATAGAATGATTTTTCTATAAGTCCGTTTCCAGTTCCCTATACGATTTTGGTAGTTTATTAAATATCCTTATAACCATTGGAAAGCAACTTCTATGATATAAGGTTGATATGATGTAAGGTAAGATTAGGTACACTAATGACGATATATGACCAATTGACCATCTATCACGTTTGAATAGTCATGAACTTTGTAATTACGAGTACGTCGTACTTTATCCTTTGTGCACAAATAAGGTATTTTATGGTTGGGAAATTCTACTCAAGATGGCTAATTGTCTTTCTGCTTATTATTATTGTCTCGATTGGTATTGTTATAGCGGTCGTTACTGATTGGTTCCAATATAGGTACCTACTTAGATATCACCATAATAGGAATATATAATTATGTGACGCAGTCTCAATATGACGCTAATAGAATCGAAGGTCTGTTACTGACGAGTGACGACAATTTGTCTCGTTTGATCGTTTCTGCCATTACTTGGCCTGAAAAAGTAATTGATAAAGTTTTTCTAAGAAACAATATTATTGTGAGAATTGTTAGTCACTTATTGTGTCGCTGTCAATTCAATTAACAATAGGTACTAGGTATATCCCAAAGTCTCAAATTCAGATAATTTATGTAAACAACGGGAAAAACATATCAAAAAAATATCTTCGTAATGGTAATTTACATAAAATGGCAAAAAAAGAGGTTTCATTTTCTTTTAAGAACTGATTTTAAGGAATAATAGTTAAAAAATAATCATACCGTAATTATTTTTATAAATTTTCGAATTTTAAACATTTTCATTCATTCATTCATTTTCAAATTTTTTACATCTTCAACGAAACTAATATTACAACTCTCATTCATAGATTCATATTGTATGTAGCATATCTAGCCACATTTTGGATGAAAACGGCTGTAAACTGTTTCGAGTGGAAATCGATTTTGGGAGGCCTACGTTTAGCACTGGACTTAAAAGGGCTGATTATGACGATCATATGGCCGTGTCTCCGACATACTACACAAAACATTGTTTGGCAACGGTATTTTGTTTGCATAGTTCTTATAATTAATTCACTTTAATTTTAGCGATGACTATTTACAAAAAAAAGAAATTCTATTCTATTCTATTTTTAATATATGGCAAGCAAAGCCGATGTCAAAAAAAAAAAAAAAAAAAAAAAAAAAAAAAAAAAAAAAAAAAAAAAAAAAAAAGAAATATGATAATATGTTTTGTACCACGTCCTGTCATTTTGACAGTGACATTTCTTGACATTAATTGTTTACATAAATTATCTGAATTAGAGACTTTGGGTATAGAATTATGTACAGTATATATTGCCAGTATTTCAAAAGGCGAATGTCTGTTGTAGATAGATAGATAGATAGATAGAATACTCTTTATTATGTACACCATAAAAATTACAGATATAAATGTAGAACTGTTACATAGGGTGTCACGGTGGTACGGTTAATTCAATACAAAGTCAAAGTCAAATCATTTATTTCAAATAGGCATGTAAAATGCACTTTTGAACGTCAAAAATTACAAAAATAGTTAATTGATTCTACTTGCCCCTTCCAAAAGGTAGTCATGTATGGAGAAGAACGGGCAAGAAACTCCATACGTACTCATTAAAAAAAAAAAAATAAGAGCCTCTTCTCGCCCCTATATATATACTGAATACATCAACTGTATTATATATGGACATGTGAAGGTGGTTGATCAAGTTCAATTACAGTAAGGACGCAATTCGTCAATAAACAAAAATATTGTACTACAAACACTTGACGTAGGTTTGTCTAGTTTACTCACTTATTTAGCTGTTGCACAGTTCAGTATTAATCCGAGATTTACTTTTATGATAAACTAGGTATCTTGTATACTATAATTTACATAGTGACTCAAAACTTTTTAGGAAACTGCTATCTGAAAGTAACTGTGTTTAATAACTGCCATCGAAGTATGAAGATATCTGGTATTATCAATACCTTATCTATAATTTTTGTTATCAAATGTTGGTATCGATTAATGCTGTATATGTACCTATAACCTCCACCTCGTTACTCACATACAAGTAAATCTAGGCATGCATAATAAAACGCCCAGTTTCTGGAACGAAATCGACACAAAATTTTGCATATACAGGGTAGGTAAACTTCTGTGATTGGTTGAATGAATTATCAAGAGCCAATCGGATCTCCTGACTTGCGTTTAGTTTTGACAGGTCGATAATTTTTGTTCCAGAAACCGGATGTAAAATAATTTATTAAGTAAAAGTAAGCATCTAAAATTAGAAAAGGTCGTCCACTACTCTTACCTTAACTAAAAGCTTTTCATCTGTACATTTGATTGGGATCATGACCGTATCCGGGGTATCCTTGCGGTGGAGGGTATCCTGGATAACCGCCAGGCGGTGGGTATCCTCCTGGTGGTGGCGGGTACGGGTATCCTGGCGGCGGAGGTGGCTGTTCATAGACGACTGGCGGCTGCTGTATCACTGTCACATGCTGAGGTGGGGGTTGTTGCTGCCCACACGCGTTGGGACAGAGGCAGGGCACCAGGCAGCAAGCACTCAGCGCCAAACAACAAGGGTTGCAGCAGACATCACAGTCCCCACAGTCGAACGAAAGACATAACCCCATCCTCAGGCTCCGTTGTCAACTAAAACCGATACCAATAAATTACTGATTCTACTCGTCAAACGTTGCACCTTCATGAAAGATAACAGAGTAAAAACAAAAAAAATTATATTCTGAATTCTAAACAAAGTGAAATAAGTACCAGAGTCCTTATAGTGGAATGACAAAATGGCGAAATGTTATCGTTGTTAAGACTGTTATCATTTAGTGTTATCTAGTGATAAGGTAGTCGGCCATTGCTCACACTACATATGCGGAAAATGACTGCCGAGTCTTGGAAACACAAAAGGATATACGTAAAGATACACAATAGTCACTCGTCAAATATGTTTTTATCATGCTATTACCAAATTAATAAAAACCTATGTGTCATGTATTCTGGGTCACATCCTAATTAATTATCTTTTATTTCACTGTTCAGAGTTGGTCCCATTTTTAACCGATATCAAAAAAAGAAAGTGGCTCTATGTTCGTCTGTATGTAATTTTTTTTAACGTATGTTCATCAATATACTCGTCAATTTTGGACCGATACAGATTTTTTTTTTTTTTTTTTTTTTATTTGGTAGAGGAAGCTTGCGCGGTGGTCCCATAGGTATAAATTATTATCTTTGCGTGGGTGCTTTTTGAGTTAGCTTCGATCATACGTACTTAAGGCTCCTACAAACAGGCGCGACACGCGACGCGACACAAATAGACCGCTCGTCGCGCAGCACGCGGTCTTTGTGTCGCGTCGCGTATTGTAATGAAAACTTGTGAAGACACGAAAGAAAAAACAGACAAGGTACATTTGTAATTGGTAAGTGCAGAAAAATCTTCTATCTCCCATACTAACAAATAAAAACAAACTAAACTAGATAATATTTTACAAAAAAAAAAAAATATGTTTGTCCATCTGTTTGTTACATAAAAATATTAATAGTAAGCAGGGATCTTTCGAAAGAATAAGTATGCTGACTCAATAGAACGGTTATATGTAATCTAGGGTAATTATCGTGTCGATCAGTTGAGGCAAACCTGAAATCTACATGATCAGGGTGTCACGTCCTCAATCTGATTATAAATTATCAGGGATGGGCCGAAATTCGGTTCACATTCATTTCAACCGAATTTCGGCAGCTTGAACCGAACTTCGGCATTCGGTTCAGATGCCGAACATTCAGGATAATAAAACCTACTTGCACTACTTTGACCGAAAATAGAATTAGAATAGCGTTACTGTAAAATAAAATTATATCTTTTACTCACTCATGATCATTTATTTTAGTTAGGAACTTTGTAAATGTAAACCTTAAATTAAATTAGTTCTTATTAGTCTTGAAAATCTCTGCCTAATTAATTAGACATAAAAATTAGACATACTATTACAAAAATGAAATAAACTTAGTATTCTTCTAACAAACATCTGGATTACAATTTACGTAAATTGAATTTAAAAAAATCACGCTTTTGGTTCACAAACTAAACATTCGTTAACATCAAGTAGGTATTTTTTTATTATAATTAAAAGGAATTTTTTCAACAATCAAATTAAACTAACTTTTCTCATCTATCTACTCACTCATATTTAAAATTTACTAGAGGCAGGTTATGGTGCAAAAACACCAAAGACTGCCATAGCTGGCAGAAGTTTGTTACGTTTTTTGTTTCATATAAGTTTCCTACCTCCGAAAAAAGTTGCTCAGAATAAACAGAGCTTCCAACAGACGATAAATACATATATTCGAGCCAAATAACTCATGTTGGGGAATTTGTCTTTATTCTTAGCCCACCAGCCATATGGACATAGGTCTTTGAGTAGCAGAACTTCATTGAGATATCTGTCTAGCTCTGACGCATTCGGACTTTTGGTTTCTTCTACATCTAGTGGTAACCTAAAAAAATATAAACATAAACACGGAAAAGTAAGGTTTTGTTCTTTACATCCTCAATTGAAGTAAATGCGTAAACAACTAAGTCACGACGTGTCGCTCTCGAGAAAGCGCGCGAAATCAAACCGAAGTTCGGCCGAACTTCGGCCGAACTTTTCATTTTAACCGAATGTTTGGCCGAAGTTCGGATTCGGTTCAAACCACATTCGGCCCATCTCTATAAATTATGTTTATTACGAAATAATACAACATAATCTTAAACATCAAAATTACTCATCAGTTTCCGATATTTACTAAGTATTTAATGATATTATTTGAGGCAGGCGCAGATAGCTATGGATTTAGGTACCCAACATTCTGATAACGTAATAATATATATAGGTAGATAAGGCTCACGTGTTGGCCTCTTCATTAGAATAATACTTATACCCATTAGTCTAATTGCTAGTGCAGTAGGTATTATAATTACATTAAAAATTTCACGATCGCACTAAACGTTAGGAAGACACGAAGGGCTATATGTAATTAAAATAATACAAACACCGAATAGAGTGCTATTTTACCGTAGAATAAAAAATAAAACCGGCCAAGTGCTTGTCGGACCACGCACAATGAAGGGTTCCGTAGTTGGGACGAATTTATCCCAAGAAAAAACTTAACATTGTAGTGGAAATACATGTTAGTATCCCATACATTCCAAATGCAAATATAAGTTGGTCGACTATTACTCGTTTTCCTTTTAACTTGATTATGTTATTATTACACCACATGGCCGTGAATTTTTCACATATCCAAGAACAACCATTTAACTGGCACTGCAGTGCTATTCTGTAACCATCTCACCGTGAAAACTAATGTGAAGTGAGCGTGGAGCGAGCTGTCAAACGATTGACAGCTCGCTACACGCTCACTTCGCATTAGTTATTTTACCTGATGCTTGAGATTGACACTAGTCAATCTCAAGCATCAGTTAAAATTATAGATCACTTCAAGCTAACTTCACCTAAGTTTACACTGTGAGATTTTTACAGAATAGCATTACTATTTTACCACTTTGTCGGCGTGATTAATATGTATACTCATGCCAAATTACAGCTTAGCTTTCTTTGAGCTAAGCCGCGGACAGACAGACAGACGGACATGACGAAACTATAAGTGTTCCTTGTTGACTACGGAACCGTAAAAGTGGGGGGGAAAGAGTGTTAAGAATCTATACAACCTCAGCGCTACCTCACTCTGAATCTCGCTCGCATACTATTGCTACCGGTCACGCGAGCAAGCGAGACAGGGCGGCAGGGAAAAGGCTCCAAGGCGCTGATAGTTTAGGTAATTTCGTTTTACGGTGAAAATAATGGTCATTTAAAAAAAGTAAATAACATAAGACCTGCTTTATAGTTAGTTCAGTTAATATGCAAAGTTTCATTATCTAATTTGAAGTATTTTTTGAATACCAACGGTTTATTGTTCGGTTTGAGGTAACTTTGGATTTTTTTTCTATAGAGAAAATTTTATGGAATCGTGTTTTCGGCTAACATAGTACCTAACATTAATCCTCAACTTTACCATATATTTATTTCAAAATTAATGCTGCAGTATTTTCGACATAACGGATGATCATGCTAAGCCATTTGAGGTAGTATAGGCCCTTAAGGGTTTGAAAAAAATGACTAGTGGACTAACATAGTACATACAAAAGACATACAAGATATTGCCTTAGCAATTTATTGTAGTCTACTTCTCCGCAATGACCAACATGCCTATTGTGATTTGGGTAAACCTATGAGTCTACAAGAAAGAAAGAAAGAAAGAAAAATAGGTTTATTTGTCACAGAAACACGTGCATACAATAAGATAATTAACTTGAGTAGATTGGAATGTAGATCTATTTAGATTTTTTAAATTTTTTAGTTTTCTGTATACCACTACAGAAAAATAAAAAATAAAAATAAAACAAAATAGATCTACTTTCCAATCACGAGCACAAAACAAAATAGTCGGCAGCTGCACGTCATGACTGTGAAGCATCATGCTGAGTGGAAGTGCAAGAAGGCTTCCACTCAGCATGATGCTGTGCTACAATGTTCTTAGGTTCAATGTTCATTACAGTGGTCAGCATTTTCACATCCATATTTAGCAATATAAGATCATGAGACAGAATATACCTATGTAAGCTTGATGTTGGGTAATTTTCTAAAAGTCCTAGAGCAGGGGCGTAGCTACCGCCATATCAGCCGTATCAATGATACGAAGCCCCCAAGCTACCCGTATTCTTTTATTAAAATCACAATAACAGCTAAACCTAGTACCCCAGTCAGGATGCTCCAACTTTCGAGCTCGCATCGCTCGTTCTTGCATTTTCTTAGTAGAATCACAACGATAGCTCAACCTAGTATCCGAGTCAGAGTGCTCAAATTTTGTAGCTCACCTCCCCTTCCTTTGTAGCTTCGCCGCAGTCGGGTAAAAAGGCCCCCCTAACAAGGGTACCCTTTTGACTTTTCGATACAGGGCCTTTAGGATTATAAGCTACGCCACTGTCCTAGAGGTACGGTAACTAATCATAACTATGCTATCAAATATGTACATATATCTTCGGCTAAATACTAAAAAGACTGTCTTTATTTAGGTACATTCTTGCCCTGCCAACTAGTATATACCTACTTACAAATACGAATAAATACGGACAAATACGGATTTACAAATGAATCGAAAGTACCCACTATTGTTGTATGTTTATGTAGATTCTTGTGTAAGTAATTCATGTTTTAACTAAGCATGTGATTAAAACACAGTTATACGTCACAGTTGGTCACATTAAAGTCAAATTAGTTTAAAATATTTGAAACAATAAAAATATAATAGAATGAAGTTACACTGTTAATCACAACCTAAATAAAATATTTAGTATCCGTCAGTTTCCGTTATTATGGAAATAAGCTACGATGTATACTGCATTGATTTAATTTAGCATAATATTATAGATATATATTAAATGGACACACAAAAACTGTAGGTAAATAAACAACATGAATACTTATTATTATCACATGGCAAAAGCAGCCGATATTTTTAATGATATGTAAGTGGACGACCAATTTTACTGTTTTGTTAGTAACCAGTGCAACCCATGTTTATTAATCAAACCAAAACCTAATTAAAAGTCTTACCTGATATTTTGTATTTTTATTATAATAATAACGACACAGTCCCTTCTAACCACGATACCAACACAACGTGAATGAATCAGTTGTTCGTAGGTTGCAGGTGGTTCGTCACACTGTCGGGGAAATAGTACGATGACGCCAACGTTTGCGCACAACGCTTCGAAATAAATTAAACTCTTTATCTCTTTCCCTCCTATGTGGAAAACGATACGGGTAACGAAGACGCAAGACTCAAACTACGGCTTTGCTATCAGTGGCTGTGGAAATGAGAGCAATGTCGTTTCAACCTTGTCAAGTTGCACGTAGTGAAAACGAACCAAACATTTACGTGAAGGAAACATAAAGTACCAAAAACTCGTCATAAAATATCAACTTGGATGAGGTGAAACGCCTCTAAATTAGGGAACACGAAATAATACATGCTGTGCTGGCCTTTCCTTATACCTACTTAATTAAAAACAACTTAAATGCAAAATCAAAATTAGGTTTTGAGAAGTTTAATACCAGAATGTACAGTTCTGTCACCTCTAAAGGTTATATATCATGCAGGTATCGAAAGATACATAATTTACTCAATTTTATTTTCCCCCCACCGTATGAAACATGGCACAAGGATTATTTTATGAGTGAGTGGCTGCATGATTACGTTACGATGGAATGAGCGCGTCCAGAAAAAGACTAAAGTATTTGCTCTATTCACTCAATACCTACCTATTAATGCTCTCACAAAAGTCAAAAATGACCTAATAGACACACAAATATATATCATCACGCCTGTAATCCCCGAAGGTTTAGGCAGAGCTGTGCCTTAGTACACCCACATTTCGCCAGTTATCAGTCCTATGTAATAAGGGGCGAGCCTATTGCCATCAACCGGCACTACTCCAGAGTTCGGGCTGTTACTGACAAACCTGAATCCAATTAAAAATTGATTGAATGGCATTACCATTATAAACATACTTCATAACACGACCAGGAATACTCAAATATCATCGGCCTAATTTGTTAACCTGCTAAGTCCATTTTTGAGCAAAATTTACTTTTTATACCAAACAAAAGTTTCAGTATATTATATACCGTATGGTAAAGGAATAAGGACGATATCATCCTTAAAAACGAGAGAAATGCACGCACGAAAAGCTCCTATCTGACCACCAGCCAGCCTCCGTAACGAAATACTGCTAAATCCTAAGTGGGGCTTCAGTTTTGCCCTGACAATGTGACCCTACACACGTACCAACCGGTAAGTGTGTTGGGTCACATTGTCGTTCGATTCGGTTCTAAGTCCTCAACCAAATTGAACTCCACCTCAAAAAGCTACTTTAAATTTTGTTTCACTAATTTTCTTATAATGTGTGCAGGATATGCTATTAGTACTCGTAATGCTTTAAAAATATCAAGGAATCTTATTAGAACCAACGAGATTTTCAGAATTTCGATTGCTAAAGCGATAAATATATTATTCAGTTTTTTCTTCGTCCTGTAAACCATGGAAAAATAGACTTACACACAAAACACAACAAAACAAACAACAACAACAAATAACAAATTAACAACAACAACAACAACACACACACACACACACACCCTCTCACACACCGTCACACACATTAACTTGTAACAAATTAGGTCGACGATATGACATATCAGGCGTCTTCCAAACAACAGTTCTCTTATTATGGCTTCGTCTTCCGACGACGAGATCTAAAATACTTCCGAATTTGGCGGACTTTCTGCTTCCATCTTCGGGACACAAACTTTCTCCGCCTCCCTAAACGCCTGATCCGCAATAACAAATAAAAAACCATTCTTTAAAGCTTCATCCATACTACTTTCATCAAACTCATTACTTACAAAAATAAATTAAATGAGATTAACATATCAGTCTCACCCTTAACAGAATACGCATGCTTCCGTCCTTCCAACAAACGCTTCAACATACTCGGAACACAAAACTTATAAGAAAACTCTTCAAATAAGATCACCTTATGGAAACCGTCAGGAAGTCCTTGCATAAAAAACTAACAGTAACAGTATAGTTTAATTATTGACATATATACTATTTATATCAATGAGTTTAATAGAATTCTATCATGAATTAATTAGACGAGGATTAGATAAGATGGCTTGATAGATCCATCGATATACCTACCTAGGATCTTAACAAAACAAACAAACAACACCAATACCAGTACCTACCCGAACCTAGGTATATCGATTAATCTATCAACAAAACAAGCAAACAACACCAATATAAGTAGGTACCTACTTATATTGGTGTTGTTTGCTTGTTTTGTTAAGAACCTAGTTATATCGATGGATCTATCAAGCCATTTTATCTAATTCTCGTCTAATTAATTCATGATAGAATTCTATTAAACCATACTGTTTATTACTTGTCACCGACGGCCATGAATCTTAATGAACCTCATTACCTGCAGGTAAGAGTCAACAGACAATAGTGTCTAACTTAGAATATGATTTGAGTACGTATCCAAACTACCTGAAGCCAAAAGAAGAAAAGAGAAGTATAAAGCCTGGAATACACACGTGCTATTAGAAAAGCATAAGTATGCTTTTCTAATAGCTTCTTTTCATGTTGTAAATGAGCACACTTCCTAGTAGCAAACAAGTGTTTGCTACTAGGAAGTGTGCTCATTTACAACATGCTCTCCGAGTCTGTACATTTGCTCATGAAAGCACAGACCTCAGAAGCATACTCCTAGCACGTCTGAGATACATATATATGGTCATTATTGTTTTTTTGCGGGATGAGTTAAATTCTGTTATATATTCCTTGCAACACAAATTCATTTCTACACCATCAAATTTTACTGGTAGCATTCGCAAATGATTCCTGAAACCGCCAATATCTTCTTGTCGCATTTCATTTAGTAAAATATCACTCTCTCACGCTCCCAGACCATGTCTTCTGCTAATCCAGTTCCGCACGGAACCTAGTACCTACCTACTAAAGTAGCTATGCTACCTTGTTTGCATCTGATCGTAATGGAAATAATTTGTGTTGTAAGTATCTACGTTTATATAGAGTGCGAAGGTATACCCACCTATGGATGTTTTAACACATCGTCGCGATTATTACCTAATTGTTCAAACATGAGGAGAGCTGTGCTCCTTCCATTTTATAATATCTGCGTAGTATGACACAATAGCTATGTTTTAGCTTATCATATTGGTCAGATCTAGTATCAGTGAAGTGAAGTTTAGAGCAGTTCTTGTGGCGGAAGAGTTGTTTAGCCTCACGGTTACTGAACACAAGGCTACGGTTTTAATATTTTTTTGTATTGCGTTGTGTTTTTTAGCGATCTTTCGGAGACATTCGCGGTCACCATCCACTAAAAATATCTAAGATTTTATAGTCTACTTATAGCTGTATAGTCAAAATAAAAATCATCAGATGTATTTATTGCCACCATTAAAAACGTGCTTTACTGCATTTGTTTTCTACGAGATTTTTACAGCGTACAATCACTATAAACCCAAGTCGCTGTAATCACAGTAATCTGGATAATATCTTATCATGAAACTGCGTCACACTCAATCAATGCCAAAAATTTAGACAGGAGCTCACTCTAGTCCGATAAGCGAACAAAGTATATACAAAATGTGGAAAATAAAACAATATAGTGATGTCTGATGAAGACATATCTGTGATCGCACCGGCGGTACCTACTAGGAAATACAAGAAATCAGTGAAAGTTAGTGAAACCCCACCTTGGACGAATAGATTCAGTGAGAGAGAACCGAAAGATGATGAAAATGCGAAGAAGCCTTTACTGCGTCGACTGCCGAGCGTTCAAAGAGCGGTGATACCAGCATTTGGTAGGTTTCGCAACAGTTTCCGAAAATTGAATTGTTTAAAGAAGCAAGACGAAGACGAGATACCAATGATGGATATACCACGACACAAGAGTATAGACATCGGTGTGGGACTAGCGCGACGGGTATCCCTATTCCTTTTCACAAGGAGGACAGTGTGCGTGCATCCTTATCATCCTTACACACCGCCGCAAACCACAAGGAAAATCTATGTGTTTCATGAAGACAAATAAACTACTTTCCCTATTTGAGCAGTTACGATGTCACGATGTTATAGAATAGTGATAATATCTATGACCGTTTCTTGTGATTGTTTAAATATCGCTGTCACCAATAAGACGGACGTTATCGTGTAGGAGAGCTTAAAATAAACATTTACCTAATTTACGTTGTTAGATATTTACGTTGTAGTTTATTTCCTAGTTATATTATTTATTACTTTATGCAATTTATTTATAAGTAGTTTTAAGTAGATTATTTTTATATGAGACCATAATAATACTGTTCATACCTAGGTATTTTGCACTAAAATAAATAGTCCTTAACTCCTGGCGTCTACATAAATGAATACGAAGAAGTTTTTTTTTTTTTTTCAAATTAGTTACTTACCTAAATTATTGTTCTAATTCTGTTACTTAAAAATAGCATCAAAATACTGTTCTTTTTTTGCGGACCCTACCGAGACGCTTGTGTTTATCATTTTAATTACCGTAGTCCATAATGTCAAATGAATAACATGAAATAAAAGTTATTTTTTAAATATTAATGCAATATTTTATTTCAAAACTGGTATCTATTAATAAGTAAAAAATCACAGGTGTTGTATTCCTTGATCTATCAGCATCTTATGTTACAATCAACATCAAACGACTCCAATTAAAGGTCAGACACCTCATAAAAGATGCATAATTATGATGGTTTTGTGCATATTCTTGGTGTCATAGTCAACAATGTTCCTACTGATGGGACACAGGTTTCCTCTCTGTCTATGCTGGCCCAGTGCGGGTTGATGGATGTCACATTTCTTTGAATTTTTTGGTTCTAGGACATGCCAGTTTACTCACTATGATTTCCTTCACGGTTTTGAAAGCCTAGTGATGATCATTAATGTATAAAAAAGGAAGATAGGGCACCGCTCTAATGTCACGTAAACATTATTGGACTAGAAACAATTACATGTAAACACACCCATACAACTAAATTTCCCGATGTCGTATATCATGCATCAACAAACGAAAAAGCGAGAGATATGACGCGGGCTGTAGCGGGAACGAGATAGCAATAATTGCCACTGTTACGTAACGTTATCAACTCGGAAACAAATGGTGATCTAGAAAGCAATATTATTCAGGAGAATTTTAAAGAAAATAAGTTTTGATGTACTTACGAGTGGAAAGTAATCCCGTGGAACTTGTTTTTGGTTTGTGAATTATTTGTGCACACTTTGAAAACACAGGAAGGCATTGTTTTGCTGCTTATTAAAACGATTACGGTAATTTTACTTAACGTGCTGCACATGTGCTACACAAACGCCAGTTCGATTGTGACTAAGGTCAGTTGTGCCTGTCGGCATAGATTATGCGGTCCACGTTGAGGAGTGCGACCTAATCTTCCTTTTTTTATACATCAATGGTGGTGATGAAATAATTTACACAAAGTGCCTGGCTGGGTTCGAACCTACGATCTACAACTCGTAAGTCGCGGCTGTTTCCTCTGGGCTACCGCTGCTCTTCATTCTTGGTGTAATTTTGAATAATCGCTGCTTTTAAGTAAATCTCATACCAGCAGAAGCAGGTGGCGATGTCAGAAAATCTAGCTCCCACAAGGCAGCATGCTAGGCCCGGAACTTTTCAACCACTACACAAATTACCAGTTTTTAGGGTTCCGTACCACCAAAGGAAAAAACGGAACCCTTATAGGATCACTCGTATGTCTGTCTGTCTGTCGGTCTTTCTGTCACAGTCGATTTACTACGAATCTACTGGATCGATTAAATTGGAATTTGGTACACTTGTGAACTTCTGTGGCCCAAACACGGGCGTGTAACGTAAATAAATGAATTTTGAATATAAGGGTCACTATTGGGGGAAACTAGAAAATTAAAAAAAAAAAAGTTTTGTGAACTGTACCGTATCAAATGAAAGGGCTTATTGTAAGGATTTCAGATACTTACATACTTTTTATAATTTTATTATATACACTTTTAAAGTTGTCTAAGAAAACAGATGAAATTTGACTATCCCCCCCATCCCTTATCTTCGAAACTACTGAGCCTAAAATGAAAAAAGAATACTGGAAATAGTTCAACATGGTAAATCTCTCAATATTGTGCGTACCTACAACTTACAATGTTAAGTTTGTCCTTGGGATAAATTCATCCAAACTACGGAACCCTTCATTGTGTGTTGTCTGTCTGACACGCACTTGGCCGGTTTTCTCTCTTCAAACACAACGCTTTCTATAATCAGACGATCTTGCTTAAGACATCTCGCTTCGAAAAAACTGACGGAAGATTGGCACTTTGGGAAATTCTGGGCATAATTGTTTACCTACGGCCTAAACATTATCCTCCAAAACATTATCCTGTGTTTTCCACAAATTTTGTGACTAAAATGCCGTACGGCCTAATCCATTCAAAACATTATTCTGTATTTTTAACCTTCGCAAGTGTCAAGCATACAGGACGCGCATCTTGTAGAAATTGCTCCTAGATGCCGAGTACTTACTTTGTGCTGGTGTTGGCATATACGTAGCATTAACCGTAACATCGATGCCTGGGCATGACTCTAGATAGGTACATCAAATTCAACTGCGTAAAAACTAAGCACAAAGTTAGTTTAAGTTGCACTTACCTATGTATACATATCCCAGTTAGGGAGCATCACAGCAAGTCCTCTAAATTCCATAGAATTAGCAAGACAAAGCTCATAGTTTATATAGCTCATAGTTGGCAAAAAAAGTGAACACTCGCGGAAACAATTTGATCCAACTTTTAGAACCAATGTGTGTTCATCGAATTGTATAAGGCTCTTTATTATAGACTACGAGTATCATCTGCCCGCGACTTCATTCTCGTCGAAGTCGTAAGACACCACAATATACTAAAATATAAGCCATATTTTAATAAAACTTCCCTGAGTACTACGTTTGTAGTTTTGGTCACAGCAGTCAAAATGTACAGAGAGTCAGGACTGGTGACGCGGGAGCAAGCAAACGACGTTCAGTTCTATGTTCTATGGTAAAGGGTTTTGTTTCCGCACTTAGTCCTTCAGGTGGACCATTGTACATGGGCCATGGCGGCCATCAAATGAACTGAACTGTATTGGAAAAGTTTTTTGCGATTTCTGACTTTTCTAGTAGTCAAACCTCAGTTGGTCCATAGTTTTTTGATCCTCTTAAGAAACGAGATCAATTAGCATATTTTTTTTTTTGTGAAAGTTGCCCATTTTCTTGCTGACTGTATTCTTTTTTTCAAAATCTGTGATTACACATCAATTTTTTTTTCTAAAAGTTAAGGATAGTCTCTTCGTGTAACGACCACGGTTAAGGTACCTGCCCTTATTCACCCATCTCAAAACATAAAGCAAAACTGCTCATCCCCCTTAGCAAATAGCGTGATAATTTATACCCTACAGTTTGACTATAACCTATAGGAAAATTTGAACAAAATCTATCTCGTAGATTTGCGTGATGCTGGCACACACATTCAGACAAACAGACAAAAATTCTAAAAACTATATTTTCGGCATCAGAATCGTTCCCAGACCTCGTGGCAATTACTTTTTTTTTTTCAAAAATATTCAATGTACAGTTTTGACTTCGCTACGATTTTATTAAATGTATAGATAATAATTAGGTTATTAGTTACACACTAACATAGTTTTACGTTTTTTGTACCTAAATAACTAACATATAGGTTATTGTTGTCTAAGTAAATAAATAAATATAATTTTATAGTAGATATCTCTTATTGATTTACCTACTGGTGATCTGTATACGAGACTGTTTTTTCCAAAACATACTTCAGGCACCAGCTCTCACAATGTGAAGTTGTATAGTTCAAAAAACTGTTAAGTGCTACAAAACCATTGTGAGAGAAAATAAATAAACTATTTATTATGATTCAAAACCGCAGAACTTGTTTTGATCGGTATTTACTGCCCATAACAGAACCTATTGTTTCTGGGATTTTGTGCTTAAGAAATTTTAGCTTTCCTCGTGTGTCATAGGGATAAAAAGGCTTAGGTACACAAGGCCGTATATAAGCGAATACTTACATGATCCTTAATTATACTGAAGCACTTGGTGGAGCTGCTTTCATCGTCCCACGCTCAGTTATTTTTTCTGATAGCTTTTAACAGGTTTTGCCAATCAATTAGTCTTTTTCCTCATCGGTATTATAAAAGCTTGGAATACTGTTACCCTTGACACACACTATAATTGGTTACTCTGCTTAATTCTTGAGGAGATAACGTGCCGACATGTCGCGAGCCATTCTGTTTGTGGTCCTTTTATGTTTCATGTCAAAAACTTTTGGCAAAACACTTACAGAATGTGAATTGGTCCGTGAACTTCGGAAGCATGGTTTTCCAGAGCATCAACTCAAAGATTGTAAGTACTTTATTTATTTATTTTATTGATGTATTTATCAACGATTAAGGATTGATAGGATCAATTGTTTTTTTTTAATAATTTGTTCATTACAACTGGCAATATTTGGGTGGTTTGTTACACCTTTCTAACCTCCCTCGGGCAATATTGATGTAATATAATTCATTATAAGTCATAAACATTCAAATTTCTCGTTTACCTAATAACGTTAAAAAGTCGATGTCAAGTTTCTAACTCTCAAACTCTTTGCTTGCTGTAAGAGATTTACCCCCAAGTAAAGCAGCCTTCGAAGTTTATAGAAGTAGGTACCGACGAAGGTACTTACGTGTCTTATACCTATAAAATCCATGTCACCCCAATCATCTTAGAAGGCTAACTCATAGATAACTGACTAAATTAACTGTCTCTCCACAGCTTAAGATTCAATTGTAAAATCAAATCAATTGTATAAAATATAAAAAAACTGCTAAAATAGTCTGGTACCTTAGTTTCGCCATGTCCGTCTGTTTGTCCGCGGCTTAGCTCAGAAACTCTGACTGAGTACTAGTACTTGAAAAATATAGGGGACCCTACTTGCACATATAGTGGGGATGATATATTATATTTTTTTCTCGTCTTCCCTATGATGGGGGTGTTGGATAGGCCGTTCAAAATATTGCGGGTCTGTGAAAACTAAGTATTTTTTGATTCAGGGATCCATTTACATAATATTAAGCTTTACAGTTAGGTAATTTTTTTGTTAGAGTATTAAAAAACAACAAGTAAACAAACAAATAGGTGTATACAAAAACAACAATTAAGCTGGGGGGGGGGGGCGCAGGATTTCGAACGAAAACGCGTTATAATTTTATTTACTTTGAGAACAGAATTTATATGGTGTGTTGCTTGTGATTGCTGAAATAATGAAAAAAATAATAATAATAATATATCTTTTAATAGTTTAGGACGTTTAGACTGTTATGTGAAAAGTTTTTTGCTATTTCTGGTTTTTGTAGTGGCCAGTCTATCCATCATAAAAAAGTAAGTTTGAGCCTCATTTCCTACGAAATGTATGGGAAAAGATTTTTGCGATTTCTGACTTTTATAGTACTCAAACCTCAGTTGATTTGATAGAATTTTTTGATCCTACACGATCAATTGGCATCAAAAAAAGTTTTTGTGACATAGACCCATTTTTTTGCTGACTATACTTACATCTTTTTCAAAATCTGTGAATAGAGATCAAAATTTTTCCAAAATATAAGGACAGTCTCCTGAAACCGTTTTTCTGTAACTACAACGGATAAGGTACTTACCCTTAAGGCTCGTACAGACTCTCGCAATATCGCGGGCGCGACAGGCACCGACAAAGAAATTGTGCTACTAGTGTCGCGTCGCGCCCGCGTAATCGCGCGAGTCTGAACGAGCCTTTACTGCCCAATCACAAAAATCCATCCTTTATACACCGGAGTTAAAAGGAAAACTATCACAGAAAAGTAGGCTTTACAAGATATCGAGTAATAGTCAACCAACTTACATTTGCAGTTGGAATGTATTGGAGAACATGTATTTCAACTACAATGTTTGTTCTTGTTTTTTTATTTTTATTACAGGGGTGTGCCTGGTGAATGCGGAGAGTTCAAGACGGACACACGTAGTTGGTGGTCCCAACTCAGATGGATCCCACGACTACGGACTATTTCAAATAAACGATCGTTATTGGTGCAGCGCTACCGACACACCTGGCAAGGGCTGCAACTTACGATGCAAAGGTAAATTATTATTATAACAATAACAACTATTACTACGCACGGAACAAATATTTGTATGACCTACAATTAGTTGTTCCGGGTCTGGCTGTTTGTGTATGTGAGTTTAAATGTTTGTAAACGCACCCACGATACAGGAGAAATTCCTAGTGTGGGGCAACGTTTAAAAAAAAAAAAAAAAAAACTGAGTTTTTGTCTTGGCAGGTATGATTAAATAGTCTATAGGTACTCCATTTGCTATAGGATTAGACAAATAACGGTTAAATAACGACAGTTATTGTGTAATATTGTTGAAATTACTGCACTTTAGAGTTCTGTCTGTCTATCACCGCTGAATATCTCAAGAACTACTGATGCTATCAACTTGAAATTTAGAATAGTTTTAGATGACGTTTGCCCAACTATTATGCAAATAAGAAAGAAACAAAAAAGTTTTTATTTTTTAGCTACAGGGACTGAAAGGAGGTTTTAAAATTTCGAATTACCGCTACTAGGGCATGTGGGGTATCATATGAAAGAGCGCTGTTTGCGCATTCTCAAACATTTTTTCTTTTTTCTTTAGGCCGCACAGTTTTCGACTTTTGAATAAAAATGTAAAAAAAAAATACCGTTCCCCCCCCTTATCTCCGAAGTTTACATAGAGAAAATCTGAAATTATTCTATGTGATAGAAGCTTATGTAAAGATTACAGGAAAAATAAAACGATGTCTCTAAATAGCATACTTTTCAGAAATCAACAAAAATTACATTAGTTCCTTTATCTGTCAATAGCGCTGACCAAAAACTGCAATATTCTACACCGCAATGTTAAAATTAACTGACGAATAAAGCCCTCGCCGATGAAAATTTAAAAACATTTCGCGGTTCACAACCAAAATATCCTCTTTCCTCCCTACTCGCAGGTTGATTTGGGTGAAGCACAGTTGTAGTTTTGACACATAACTATTTAGGTCCTACTTATACGAATTAAGCTTATGAAGCTATATATGATGGTGCGGAACCCTCGGTGCGCGAGTCCGACTCGCCCTTGACCGGTTTTTTTGTGTACTATCTGGGTCTCGGACATTGGACCACCACCGTAATGACATTGACCATTCCTGTATGCAACGCTCGCTATAGTAACGCTTACCTACGCTCATCAACTAATAGCATCGCAGCATCATATTTTTGCTGAGCCCCTCATTTTTTTTAATGTAAAATAAAACAGACCATAAGAAATCCAGCCGAGGTAGTCAGACATCTGTGATACTGATCATTCATTGTTACAGCCTGAAAATTTTATTTGAACCAATTTTTTTTAGGGTTCCGTACTTCAATAGGAAAAAACGGAACCCTTATAGGATCACTCGTGTGTCTGTCTGTCTGTCCCTCATTCACAGCCAATTTGCTCCGAATGTAATGAACCGATTAAGTTGAAATTTGGTGTACATATCAATTTGAGTGACCCAAACACGGATGTGAACCATAAATAAATGAATTTAGAATATTGGGATCAGTTTTGGAGGGCAAACAAGAAAATTAAAAAAAAAAGTTTTGCAAAATGTACCGTGTGACATATCATATAAAAGGGCTTACTGTGAGGGCCTCAAATATTTTTTTTTATTTTTTTTTTTAAATAAATTGTTTTAAAGTTATTAGTGAAAATAGACGAAAATTTACCATTCCCCCCCTTATCTATGTAAAGGACCAATTAAGTTAAAATTTGGTACACATATCAATTTCAGTGACCCAAACACGGACGTGAACCGTAAATAAATGAATTTAGAATATTGGGGTCAGTTTTGGGGTGCAAACAAGAAAATTAAAAAAAAAAGTTTTGCAGACTGTACCGTGTGATATATCAAATGAAAGGGGTTATTTTTTTTTTTTTTTTAATAAATTGTTGTAAAGTTATAAGTGAAAATAGACGAAAATTGACCATTCCCCCCCCCCCTTAAATCCGAAACTACTGAACCTAAAATTTTGAAAAAAATACAGAAAATAGTTCTATACTTATAGATTACAGGAAAATCTATAAGAAGTCTATGGTGTTAAAATAACATGGTAAATCTCTCGATATTGTGCGTACAAACTTACATTTGCAATTGAAATGTATGGGAGATTATGTTTACCAGCTACAATGTTAAGTTTGTTCTTAGGATAAATTCTTTCTTTCTTTCCAAGTACAGAACCCTTCATTGTGCGTGGTCCGACACGCACTTGGCCGGTTTTTTAAATTGTCCGGTACATATATTATGTAGTCAAAGTCAAATCATTTATTTCAAATAGGCACGTAAAAGGCACTTTTGAACGTCAAAAATTACAAAAATAGTTAATTGATTCTAGTTGTCCCTTCCAAAAGGTAGTTATGTATGGAGAAGAATGGGCAAGAAACTCCATCGTGTGCGCGGAATTTTGTTTTCAAGGTGGTTAGATTTTCGTGACCGCGATACTACCTATAGATAAGCCTCTGCCCAACCCTTCGGGGAATATAGGCGCGATGTTTTGTTTATGAGTCTTGTTACTCGAATGAAATAAACGCAACTTAACTCGATCCTCAGCTGCAATCATCCATGAATTTATAAATTTCTTTAATTACGTTTGTCTGTTTATTATAGATCTCCTGCTGGACGATATCTCAAAAGCATCCCAGTGCACTAAGACCATCTTCGGTGTCCATGGCTTCGAAGCATGGTACGGATGGGTGAATAAATGCAAGGGGCGTCCTCTGCCAGACATTCACTGTTAATTCTGTCTGAGCCATTCTTCCATTTTATCTTTATTCTATTTAGATTTTAAATTAAAGTTTTCAGTTTTACAAATGGTTTTACGCGCACTTTTCACGAATTGTTACACAATTTTTTTTTTTAACCAGTAAAACTGTGAAATAATCTTTAATAAATTATAATTGATACATTTTTTTTTATATAATGGACAAACCATTATATTTTTAACCTAAGTTTTTATTTGATAATTTTATAGTTAGATAGTAAAACTGTTTGGAAAGTTAATAAAATAAAACTCATGCTCATTGGTTCAGCAGTGACAATTAATTACTTTATAACACTATCTAATCTACTACTTACCTATTATAGAAATAGGTAGGACTTATGCGTACTTACAAACACATGCTTTTCTATACCATATAATTTTACCGTCCTGCATCACAGTAAATTAATACCGTATAATTTTTGTTGAAATCGTTTTTTTTTTTTAATAAAATTCTTACTATTGGTCTGTGCTTATTTTTTTTACTATCTGTACCAGTGGAAGTCGGGAATAACATGGTTTGTATATACAACTTTACGCTTAACGGCTAAGGTACACATAACATTAAGCCTGCAATCCACGAAGGGTTAGGCAGAGGTGGGTACACCCATATTTTGCATCTCATGTAATAGGGGGCGAACCTATTGTCCTCAACCGGGGTATTAAAGTATATAATATTATTCAGTGACATAAGAAAATCGTCATCTTTTCTCAGCTCTCGATCTGCAAAACCTTACAATGCCCAAGATATATACTCCCAAACACAAAGACTATCTTGGAATATGTAAACCAAACCAAAATATAAGAAATCATTATATACAGGGTGTAAGGGAATCTTCCGCAAAGTAACAGGGTGCATTCAGCTCCTTATTTTGAAACATATTTCACCGGAAATTTGCTCAGGAAAATTTTCGTTTTTGTTATCGGTTTTTCAGTTACTATTCCTTATGTGAATGTAAAATTACATTCTCTTACAATTCCCAAGATATACTCCCAAACAGAGACGCGGTCTTCAAATATAATTATCGCCGGAATAAGAACAGAACAAGACAACGAAGTAGGAATAAAGAACAACCCAAACCAAAATAAAAGAAGTCATTTTTGATAAAGCGTTTATTAAAAGTAAAATAGTTTAGGTACTACTACAATCACAAACAAAAACGGTGGAGGAAAACAACGTGAGAAAACCGGCATGCCCGAGAGATATTTCTCGACGGCATGTGTAGCCATGTCAGAGGCCCATGGGCGGCATGAAAACTCTGACACCAGGTAAGTCACTAACCACACAAAAAATAAAGAAGACTACAATCGTATTGCAATCTACATTGTGCTAATACCTAAATTAATACAAGCTTTGGAAAGTCACAGTGACGACAAAACATCGAGATTTACATTTACGTAAGTTTTATACTAATGTATTACACATAAACCTTCCGGAATAAATTCTAAACCTTTATTTGCTTAATATCAGATTCTCAAAATATTAGATTCGATACAATCAAGCACTCTAAATAAATAAAGCCAAGACTTACATACTACTTACTTATGGACTGTACAGGTGGGTCCTAAATCCTCTATGTGAGAAATGAGGGCCCAACTTTCAGTCCATAACTCGCTTATTTGACTTTCACAAAATCTGATTCCAACTTTCACAATTCTTTGGGCATGTTCACTAAATCCTAAGCACATTTTCAAAGAGCTTTAACAAAGTGGCCCTCACACCACACGCACATATTTTTATCACACATATTTTTATCAAACGAATCACAAAATTTTCATTATAAATAAAACGCACTTCTTCTCGAGTTAAATGTACAATTTAGGCTATTTTGAGAATATAATATTTAGCGAATCTAATATTTTGAGAATCTGATATTATGCGAATAAAGGATTCTTAAGCACACCACATCAAAACAATTTGCCATTATTTAGAGAATTTGAGCGTAGTTTAAAAGAACAACGGTCACACATAGACACGAAAAGCGATTTTAATTTATAATATGTTTAGATGCTTACTGCATTGGTCTGCTGCAGTTTTACCAAACTCAATTATGTTGATTTAAGCGATGTGTAGCTAATGTTAGTTGACATTCATGAACCATTATACTGTTTGGATTCCCTCGTATCTGTGAGAACAACTTCATGTTTCCTGATATGGGTCAGCAGACACAGAGCAGCAAAATGGTTAGATGCAGCAATTCTGTGCTGGCAAGTTTTCAGGGAATCGTGTCTAGCACGCTTTTTCGAACTCTGTCTTAGCTACCATTAATCGATGAAAAAATGTGAGCAGTTTGCTGCTCTATCTGCGCTAACCCTAAACAGTAACACACAATAATGTCAAACATTGTTGCACGAGAGAGAGAAAGAAAACGAGCGATCAGAGTTCGAGTTATGAACAGATTGTATTTGTTTGTAATAAATTGAGTATTATTCGATGGATTTTAATTTATCCTGAATCCCGTAGCGTAGCTCGCAAATTTATCAAATATTAAAAATAAAATAATACTTGCAAATACTCATTAGGGTTTCTCTTACATATCTATATAAATAATTTTGCTCAGATTTAATTCAGATTATACATGATATATAAAAAACAGAGAACGCACGTGAAGCCTTATTGCATAAGGTAGTGCTGAAGTAATACTTAAAATAATAAAAAAAATCCGTATATTACATAACATTGATGAAACAGGAGATATAGTCCTTTCATATTTCTAGACAACCAATCCCCTATAGCCACCCAAACCCATAGCCCAATATGTTCTGCAATAGTCCTGCACCATCCAGGAGTTTTCCTTGGATGTACTTGCATAGTGCATACAGGGATAAACGTCGGTTGGTGCCTCAACACTTAAAATTGTCTAAGGGGCCTCTGCGAATTTGCTTCGGCCCCTCGTACGACATCCAAAAGGACTGCAGGGTCCCGATATATGAAAAAAAATCAAATTATAATAACAATTCAAATCCATCCGAAGTATGCACAGTGTGCAACTTTCCACAATAAAAAAAGATAATACAAGAACAAACTAATACATTTAATGTATGGTTCATTTGTGTTAACATTATATACTGAACCATATTTAATACTTAATCCCAAAACAAACAATCTGAAACTGGATAACTCAAAACAAAATAACCATTCATTTCCATTGAACCCGCCTTTTAATACGTATCTCGGATTATTTAGACTACGTAACTCATAGAAAATATTATGCCTCTACACGATTTATCAAGGAGTTTCCTTGAAAGTCGAATTGTCCAGTTTCCACAGTTCTGTAACAAAGCCAAACAGCTTATTGTAGCTGTTCACAATTTCATAAATAATATAAATATAAGTATCACAAAAATACATTGAGCTTCAACAAAATTGGTAGGTATACTTAGTATAAATATTCAGCGAGTATTCAATTGAGATTCATTTTGGTGAATTTGGTTACAAATATTCCTAAATATTTTTTTTTATTTACGATACGGGCAGATCAAAGTACTTATTTCTTTCCAAGTTCCTTATTTCTGATGGTTGACGCTTCAACTGCATTGATCAATGTTGCTCTGTAACAAAAAGTTATTTACATTAAGAGGCCTTTGCCCTGCAGTTGGACATAACAGGATAGATAAATAATGGTGCCGATTCCCTTGTTCACAAACTAAACTAAATTTAAGTCCAGTGCATCTTTTTCTTGCTATTTCATTAAGAAAAGGACAGAAGATAAATTTTAGTTTAGTCCTGTCAAATTAATCAGCGCCTGTCACTACTCCTTATAAGTTTAGACGTGATTAAAAACTTGCCGACTAAAATTACGTCAATTTACGTCAAGCGCTGATTAATTGACAGGACTAAACTAAAATTTATCTTCTGTCCTTTTCTTAATGAAATAGAAAGAAAAAGATGCACTGAACTTAAATTTAGTTTAGTTTGTGAACAAGGGAATCGGAACCAATACAGACACAATAAAACGCGCGCAATCGCTGCCTATGTTTAAAAGACTCGTGAAGGAACATTACTTGTTGTTGTGATTTTGTTCTCGTTGTTTACTGTAATAATCTAGTCTTCATTTGTTTTATTTGCTTATTTAGTTAGTATGTATGTATCTACGTATATATTATATATCTGTGTATCTATTATAGGATATTGTACTGTTATACTTTTTATGTTTGCACCAATGACAACCCCATTTTATGTCCATAAATTCACTGTCCATGCCAAGGTTGCCTGGAAGAGATCGCAGTATGCGATAAGGCCGCCCATTGTATATTTTATAGTGTATAAGTTTTCTTTTCTTTTGTAATGTGTAATCTGATGTACAATAAAGTATATATAAATAAATAAATAAATAAATAACCATTATCTATCTATCCTGTTTTACATATTATGTAGGTGGTCAATCCTGTCAACGAAATTGAGACCTCTCGCACTTAGATCTACTCAATCTGATAGAGCAGTAAATTGGTAAAACAGGATAGATAAATAATATATATATATCCTGTTTTACATTATTATGTAGGTGGTCAATCCTGTCAACGAAATCGAGACATCTCGCACTTAGATCTACTTAATCTGATGGAGCAGTAAATTTGTAAACTGAACAGAAAGTAATCTGAATATCATTCAAATATTTCTTTTTTTAATGCCTAACAACTCACCTTAGTTTACCATTCTCAAGTGCAGTAATACCACAGATAGTGGAGCCACCAGGAGAACAAACTTCATCCTTCAGTAGACCAGGGTGTTTCCCTGACTGCAGCACCATTTGTCCACTGCCGACCACCATTTGTGCCGCGTGACGCATCGCCAACGCTCTTGGCACACCTTGCTTCACGGCTCCATCTGCCAATGCTTCGATCACCACGTACATCTGTAATGTTTAATACTGGTATTAGCATTGGAACTTGGAAACTAAAAAGTCACTAATTTTCGACACTTTTGGTGCCTCAATCTATGTTGACATTTAATTAAAAAGTGTAGCATACCATAATCAGTCTAT
Source organism: Dryobota labecula (assembly GCA_947523025.1). NCBI lineage: Eukaryota > Metazoa > Arthropoda > Insecta > Lepidoptera > Noctuidae > Dryobota > Dryobota labecula. The sequence goes on along the minus strand of OX383293.1, from coordinate 14,002,570 downwards.
AATGTCCACTGCTGGGACGCAGGCCTCTCAATGTGAGAGGTACTTGAATGAATCATTTTCGTTTTTTAAATAAGAATAAGTCGCGTCTTTGGTTATGATGATATTGAAAGAGGTTGAAAGCTAACAAAATTGCCTTTCAAATGATATACCATAATCCATAGTTTGCATAGAAGTTGTCAAAATTTGTTTCGAGAAACGCGCGAAGAGTTGATTCCACTTTATTACTAGCGAGTGTAGTTTTCAAACGAAATTTCTAAGAAACATTGAAGTCTTTTAGATAAGAAGTATAAAACATAATAGCTATTTAATAATAAATCCGTAACCAAGCTAGTAAAGTTTTAGGGTACAATAACGCATGATATATCTATCTATTCTTAATCTCTAAATACCTATGCCAGCTGGACTCAGTTTTTTTTTTTGAGTTTAAACTTCTTTAAATTTTCTTCCATACTGGGGAGGCAATTCAGAAAACTGATGATAACAAAATAGCGAGATACAGTTTGGTGTTGCAGCTACATATCTGTCATCTACATTCACAATTTAATTACAACACTCGATACCTAAAGGATCAAAGAATTCGTTACTTAATTTAATTTCCGTTTACTATAAATTATGTCTCGGAGAAACTACGACTATCGTTTGAGTTTCGATCGTCAGCTCTCGTAATGATCTATCGATTGCGTATATATAACATTAGTGTGAATTATTTATAGTGAATATTATATGGTGTTAAACTAAAAATTTAAATAAATAATGCAATTTCGGCCTACATTCGTCAAAAAGCCAATTCAAAATAGAGAGATCGTATACGGTTGGAAATGGATTCTCAAGAGCAATCCAGTAATATCCATAAAACATGATATGATAGAGTGAAGCGGTGCCGAGAACGTTAAATAATGAAGGCGTTCGAGTGGAACAACGACGGCGCCAGTGCATCTGGCCGAAAATACAGCACTCCTCATAATGCAGAGTGTTTGATGTAGAGCTAAAGCTCCACAAAAAACCTAAAGCTAAACACACCTAAACCAAACCTAAACCTAAAGCTAACCTAAAGCTAAACCAAACCTAAAGCTAACCTAAAGCTTGACACGTTGGGAGTAAACTCCCAACGTGTCAAGGTCAAGCAATTCAGTCGACTTAAATTGCTTCTATCATATATATTTATTTATATGATAGAAGTCATAGTTCACGTATATCAAGAAGAACACTTGTTTTGTAACATTAGATACTCCCTAAACAACATATTGTATTGAGTCCATTTTTTTTTTTTTTACGATTCAGTACCCTCATAAATTAAGGCCTATTGAAAATCACAGTCTAATTCACTGTTGATTATAACGGCGACAAAAAGGCGTGTGTGATCGACTATGTAACTGACTAAACTATGCTCACTAAGTATTATTTTTTTAATAAATTATTCGAGAGATATGAGGCGTGCACTTTTGAATTTTCCAAATTTATTACCCATTACATACACGTATTCACGCAAAACGATTTTTTTATGTTTATTAATTCCAGAACTTACATAAGCTGGTCCACAAGCAGTCAGTGCACCCATGGAATCCATTAGCTCTTCAGGAACTTTCTCACAAAGTGCAGAATTGCTTACAAGTTTTTCCAATAATAAACATTTATTTTGCGTCACTGTGGAGTCCGGTGTGTATAGACAAATGCCTGCACCCACCGTCATTGGAGTATTGGGCATTATACGTATCACGCTTGCATTAACACCGCTTAAATGCGATGTTATGGTCTGTAAAAAAGAATAAATAGCAAATAAGATATATGTATGTTATGGGAACATTATTAATAAAACATGTTTTTCACTATACATTTTGATAATAATACAGTTTGCAGTGTGCTATATTTTTTTCCATATTGTGCAAATTTTTAACCTCGGAGACGGTAGTTGGCCTAAAATTTCCAAGATGGAAAATTTCAAGACTAAAAACCGTTAAGACATTTACTTTATAATTATCACTAAGTGCAGTTAAAACCAATCAATACTCGTCATCATCATTTCAGCTGAAAGACATCCACTGCTGGACATAGGCCTCCCTCAAGTATCGCAACTTCAACCGGTTTTGTGCGGCCTTCACAAGGTCATTGATCCACCTTGTGGGAGGCCTTCCAACACTACGTCTTCCGGTGCGCGGTCACCACTCCAGTACCTTTCGGCCCCATCGGCCATAATGATAATAATCAATATTCATGTTTCAATAATTACGGCTTTAGTCATTTACATTTTGAGCCAGGTGTTAAAACAATGGTGTTTACATATGTAAGTAGACAGACAGGTATATTGGGTAACAAGTACAAGTAACTTACAAAAGATAAGTATAGAAGGTCAATACTTAAAATTATTATGTGGACTTATAAAAATACTTTTGTCAATGTCCACTATGAATAGCAGGTTGGATGAAGCTTAAATAAGTTTTAAGCTTCATTTAATTACACACCTTATGAAGTTCTTCTATTTGAATCCCAGCTAGCATAGAGACAAACAACACTTCTTTTGCTGTGTTCTTCGCAGTCAATTTAATACCTTGGATAGCATCCTGCAGTTTATTGACCTTCACTCCCAAAAATATCATATCGCAGTTATCAAATACTGCTCCATTTTCGGAAGTAACATTAGCGCCCATAACACTCCAATGTATGAGATTTTCTATGTGGGGACCTGCTACCCAAATCTTTGATGCTGTATGGACACCTGAAACATAATCATAGAATTTTACTGTAGTCGCAGTTTCAAATTATACTCGGCAATCTTATACATTTCCAAAACTATATTTTGGAAATGTATTGGATTGCTGATTTGTAATTAAATAATTTAATTAATTAAAAAATTGCAGACTTACCACTTTTTAGGATTCCTTTCACAATTGCTGTAGACATATTACCACCTCCGATAAATCCCAAATTGAATTCCATGGTGTTTGATAAAGTTTCTTCTTCCCTTTTTCCTGGACAAAAAATAATTTAATAGGATATTTGGATGCGAGCTATTGGGGATAGAAGGAAAATAAAGAGCGGTTCACTTGGCAAGTGGATAAACTATTAGTAGGAAGAAATGCTATTATTATATTGCAGTTTTCAAGAATTTTCATTATATCTTACCAAAAAGCACCTAAAATACTAGAATTACCGAATTTGACTGGAATTTTGAAATGTCTGTCAGCCTTCCCCTTCCTAGTTTTTCTTCATTTTTGACATTTAACCACAGATTAAATTAGAACCGTTAGCACTGTGTTGTTGTTGGTTGTCTTTGACTTATTTCCGGTCATCTGCTGCTTCCTAGGCCTCGTTCCGAATTGCACTGTAAGCGATTTGAGCGTTCTTATACGCGTAGCGAATTGGCGTGAGCGCGATAACGATGTTCCGTGAATCGTCATAGATGACGTCATGACATGCGCCACCTTGTGATAACACCGACCATATCCTTTATTATTATCACCGTGAGCGCTGTCAAACAGCTCTCAGCTGTCATAATCGTGATAATCTAAATCGGAACGCAAATGATCGATGTGAGTGATAAGAGCGATTACAGTGTAAAACGGAATGCGGCCATAGTAATATCACCGTGAGCGCTGTCAAACCAGCTCTCAGTTGGTCGGTTGTCTTAAGGCTCGTACAGACTCGCGCGATATCGCGGCCGCGACAGGCACCGACAAAGAAATTGTGCTACTAGTGTCGATGTCGCGTCGAACCCACGATATCGTACGAGTCTGTACGAGCCTTTATTCGTGTTATTCTAAATCGGAACGTAAATTATTGATGTGAGCGCTAAGAGCGAGTATGGCCTTATTCGGAATGCAGGGCTAGATAATACGCAGTGACTTTAGTCGCTAGCGACGCCATGACGTCGTCGCCGGCAACAAGGCAGCAACTTTTTATCTGTGTCGTATGTCTCCTCGCCAAGATTTGGACGATGCACACAAGGGAGCGACAACAACGCTACTTTTTTGTTAAATTTTGCCGCATTCATCAACATGAATTTCGAAGAGACGGCTGTGGTCTTTGCGCTTGCTATAAGAAACCGAAGACGACAGCGGAAAACCCAATATTTGGTGCATTTATTATAGAGTGACCAACTAACATTAGAAAAAACGTAAAAAATACGTTCAGTGTAGAGACGCGCTCTGTCGACGGGAGTGGTTGAGCAGCAACGGGCAGGCAACTTTGTTGTCGCCGTGCGTGCACTTGCATTGCAACCAATAGATGGGACGACAGTTGCGTCGCCGGCCTGTCTCCAAATCCGCGGACAAAAAAGTCTCCCAGCTGGCGTGTCGGCGTCGCTACATGTGCACAGTTTCATACAAACTTGTAGACTTGATGTGAGAGACGAATTAGTTGCAAAGACAAAAGTTGCTCGTGCGTGCTATCTTTAACAGTAACATAAACTAAGATTTTGTATGGTTTTGCTTTACCGAAAGAAGAGTGTCTGCTATTTGTTAAAATATTTTTAATTTGGAAAATGGTAAATTAACTGATTTGGTATTTGGTTTTAATGTAAACTTGCATGTCATTTGTATCGAGTTAGAATCGAACAACTTTTGATGAAGCTGCCAGGAAAAAAAATGAATTATAATGAGACAAGGGTTATTGTTATGGCAACTCTGACAGTTTGTGGCTTCATTTTGTAGGGTGAGGTGTAAGTTGTGTTTTTTGGATTATTTTGATATCGTTATCAATTTTACAATGCTGAAATAGTGTTACATTCTTGAAAGTGCTCAAATATGTGTCGTTGTAGTGGTTCATTCAATTATAGTTTGTATGAAGTGTAGTGTCCAACATGTTTCGATGTATACCTTTGTTCAAATGTAATCGCCAAGTGGAATGTGTAGACAAGCGGCATTGCTCGTTGCCAACAATACCCGAAGACATTTTACGATATTCCAGGAGTTTAGAGGAACTCTTTTTGGATGCAAACCATATAAGAGATCTGCCTAAGGTGAGTGAATTTGTAACCTAAATAGGAGGATTCGTTTCACTCGTGGGCGTTTACCTTATCACTGATTATGTGTAAATAATATCAATGCATCTTATGTTGTTATTCGTGCGCAATGAGTATGAATTCTTACGCTTTCAAATCCTTAATATAGGACTGCTATGAGTATTTCATACAATCAGTTTCTTTTTAAATATATATATTTGTAATTAATACCATATAGACAAAGCGTCATAAAGCCAGTTATAGTCACTTAGGTTTGAAGACCATCAGGATTTGTTTTCAAAGTCTTGTAATACACAGAAATCAGAAATAATATAAAAAAAAAAAATTTTAATTCCTTGCCTTTATTAAATGATCGACAGGCATTAGGCAGACAGACATTGTTGACTCTAGGATAAAGATTTCAAAACAGGATAATACAATTTAATTTTTTAATACCCGTGAACAGTCTCCCATACTTACCTATATAAGTTTATTTAGTTTCTATTTTGAATTGCATTGTTTTACATTTTTGAATATTACTTAGTTCATTATTCAGTATGCCAGTGTGCATGTAAAATACTGGTATTTTGTTGCATCTGGTTAGACTGGAAGCTAACCCCAACAAAGTAGGGAAAAGGCTATGCAGATGATGACAGTATGCTAGTGTTCAACATGTTATTATACCTACCATAATAATAATTTTCAGCATAACAAAGGTTTTTCAGGTAATTATAGTAAGCAATGACATTATCACAGTACAGTTTCCGCTAAAGCCTCACCCACTGGCATCTATGTTTACCAAATATAAACATAGGGTGGTAAAATTTTTGAGCTCACTTCGCTTGCTCTTGCATCCTACATTCTTACTTTCTCAGGTTTTTCTGTGTAAGTCGACAAAAGTAATTCCTATTTATGTATGAATAGTGAAAAGAAAACCTCTCCTATCTGGGGCGGGGTGCGAAAATTGTCGAGCTAGCTTTGCTCTCTCTTGCATCATACATTCTCTTTTTCTCAGACTTTACTGTGTAAGTCAACGAAGTAAGTCCTATTTATGTATGAATATTCAAAAGAAAACCTTACCGATCCAGGGGTGCCGATGCTTGCTCTAGCATCCTGTATACGCCTAATGATTTAACTTTTCTAAGTAGACAAAGTATCTCCTATTCTTATATGAATGGTCAAAAGAAAACCTTACCTATTCGAGGCAGTGTGCTTAACATTTCGAGCTTGCTTCGCTCACTCTTATACCCTATATTCTCCTAGTATTCAAACTTATTTGCCCCCATTTAGTTTTCTGCCCTGGGCCCCCGACAGGCTTAGTCCGCTACTAGCCTCACCTTACTTACTACTTATATTCTCCTTATTTTAATACTAGCTTTTGCCCGCGGCACCGCCCGCGTATATGTCGGTTATCGCGTAAACCAGGCTATATCTCTGCCAAATTTCATGACGATCGGTTCAGCGGTTTAGGCGTGAAAACGTAACATACAGACAGACAGACAGGCAGAGTTACTTTCACATTTATAATACTAGCTTTTGCCCGCGGCTCCGCCCGCGTGGATGTCGGATATCGCGTAAAAAAGTAGCCTATGTCCTTCTCCATATCTCTGCCAAATTTCATGACGATCGGTTCAGCGGTTTAGGCGTGAAAACGTAACATACAGACACAGACAGACAGACAGACATATAGACAGACAGAGTTACTTTTACATTTATAATATTAGTATGGATAAATAAATAGTACTTCAGTCTAATTGTCAAGTTGTAATAAAGTTAGTCTGAAAAAGAGCTTGAGGCTACAAAAAGCATGAAGCTTTGTTGGCCTTTCAACTCAATGCACCCAACCAGGTCTTATTTTTTGTTTTTTCCGTAGTCAAACATGGTTTACAATACCAAAAACAATGATTTTCTTCTTTTTCTAAAATAATTATCCCTTTGTGGCTCTTGACATTTTCAGATTATTGTATGTTTTTGTTACAGAATTTCTTCAGACTTCATAGACTAAGAAGATTAGGTCTCAGTGATAATGAAATCCACAAACTTCCAGCAGACATTCAGAATTTTGAAAATCTGGTTGAGCTAGATGTATCTCGAAATGGTAAGTTTATATCAAATTATTTTCTCAAAGTACCTACAGTACTTTAACTAACTAACTTAGATTAATATTTCAGGTAATATCACTGGCACTTTACATTACTTAAATTCAAATATAAACCTCATCTAGTTTTAAAATACTCAAAAAGTGCTTGTCAAAACCAGGGTTCGAAAAATCAGATTTTTATAATAAATATCAAAAATCCGATTTTTTATATTATATATATATCCAGGACAAGAAAAAGAAGCGAATTTCATTCTGTAAGGGGATTAATCACTTAAAAATGTGAAAGGAATTTGTAAAATAATATAAGTGTCAAATTACCACATTTTTTATTAAAAAAAAAGTAACGAAAGAATTAGTGTTTATTTGAGAAAGAATTTTTTATTGAACACTTAAAAAAACAAGTACCTATTATTATAATAATCTTCATTTGTTTGTGAGATAAATCAACTAATTTTAATAATAATTTTTAATCATAAAAAAGTAAAATGTAAATTATTCTGAATTGTAGTTTTTCGCTACGTGTTCCAGGGTAAACATTAATCTCCAAAATTTTTAGTTCAGAAGACAGGAAAAAATCAATTGATATATATCAAGATATATATCCGCTGATATATATCGGCGAACCCTGGTCAAAACCAATTTACAGAAATAAATTAAATATCATTGAATGGAATTTGAGTTCAAAAAAGCTCCCGAATTCTACAAAATCATTAAAACATTATTGCTCCTTGATCTAATCTTAATCTTTCTTTTTATTTATTTTTTGGAAAATCTTCTTATCATGTCCCAAGATAACTGCTTAGCACATACATGTAAACATTTTGCAAGTGAACTGACCATAAACGATAAAAAAAAGTATACAAAATTAAAACATTCCAGTCGATTAATTCAAAGAAAGGAAGTTTAATACTTTTGCACCAGATTACGTCACGTTCTTGATCATAAGACTGTTCTATTTACCTTTGAGAGATAGTTTGAATGTTCGAAACGCTTACTTTTTTTTGTTAAATTCATTCTTTGTTTACAATACTTTTGGTAAATTCCAAAAAAGTCATAACGATCGCTTCTTTTTTCTTTCGACACAAAACACAATCGGGTGCAAATGCGGTTTAGTATAAAAGTTACAAAACTTTCTCAAATATTTGTAGCTAATATACCTAAACAGGCTGAAATCTTTTATGGCTGTAGATAATGTAGGTGCCTCCCGTTATCAATATGCACATGGCGTCCTTTCCATCAACGCATAACTTCACGTACGAAGCAGGTGCGAAATACTCGTGAATGAAATATCGTTTGACAAAAAAAAAATAACAATTCATCTTACTATATTCTATTAAATATTTACAAATCTGTGTGAAACGAATGGACTTCGCGTAATTTTACAAGTTATTTACTGTAATAAGATATAGAGGAATGTGGTCGCTTTTCTTTAGATCGAATTTTGTTGCTTCGTGTCTCAATATGAAACGTTATAAAAGGTATTAGAAAATTCTAGACACACTTACCGAGGTTCGTTATTGAGCCGATTTTCATAATTCCTTCTCAGTCACGAGATATTTTTTTAAAGGAGTGGCGCTAGTGGACCGTGGTACGCCGACTTAAAATGCTAATTGAAATCATTTAGGTACCATTTTTATTAATTATCTAAGTAAAAGTCATTTATATATATATATATATATATTTTTTTTTTTTAATAACTTGATTAGGAATTTTATGCAATAATTGTCACTTGTGTCAACTGTTTCTCTAGTTTAAATGGAAAAATCTAAATTTAAAAAAACACTGAATGGAACATTTTTTACATCATTTTTGTATTCTATGTTAGAGGGTTTGGTTTCCGCACATAGTCCTTAAGATGAACCACTGTTCGTGGGCCATGGCGGCCGTCGGTAGTTATTCCAACCAGCCCACCTCCTTCCAGAAGCTAATCATGTCTCCTGGTCTGTTCAGAACATCGGTAAAGGATCTGGGTGCCCCGAGGGTTTCTGTTCTAATCTGGGTGACGCCTGTGCATTCGAAGAGCACATTGTCATGAACAACGGTTTTTTCCGCCTCCATGCAGGCCCTGCATAGAGGGCTCTACGTTATCCCTATTGTGTGGAAATGTTTGTTTAGCAAGCAGTGCCCCGTGATGGTCCCCGTCACCAGGCGCAGACCGTTCCTGTTCAGGCGTAAAAAGCGCCTGGTCAGCCTACCATCCAAGGATGGCATAGCCTCTCTGGACTGCCTGCAGCCTGGTGTCGAGGTCCACCAGTTCTCCGCTTGTGGGTGAAATCCTGTAGCCACCTGCGTAATTGGTTGTAGGGGATGGGTATGATAGGCTCGGGTCCACAGACTGACGTGCCCTTCTTGCTAGTTCGTCAGCTTCGTCGTTACCCAGGGATCCGCTGTGTCCTTTTATCCATTGCAGTGTCACTGTGTTGCGGTTGGGCACCGTTGCTCGTTCTAGTGCATTGTGACATTCTAGTATCAGTTTCGGGGTAATATATCTTTTCCCTAAGGATTGGAGAACTGAAGCACTGTCGGAGAGTATACGATGGGTATCCGTGACTCTCCTGGCTTCTATGGCGTGCGCCGCCTGTATGCCATTCCCAGCGGGCTGGATATGTTTGTGTTAAGGTCTTGTGAGAAAACTCCAACTCCGGTCCCGGAGTCGGTCTTTGATCCGTCGGTGTATACTCTCAGCTCTTTCGGGCCTGAGTAGTCACATCGTTCTTCTGTGAGTATAATGTTGTAAAAGTTGTTGTGAAAGTAGTGTAGTTTCGGGGCTTTGTCGCAGGGTGATGCCATCATTGGCTGGTGTTTGATCGCATCTTCCTTTATGCGTATGTGCTTGACTCTAAAGACTTTGCTCAGGGTTCCTGTTATGTTGAGCCTAAAGGCGGCCATGGCTGCCTCGTCTCGCACGATGAGGTGTAGAGGCGGCAGTAGGTGTGGTTCGCATGCAGCTGATGCAGCTAGTGATTGCTACACAACCGAACCTCTGCAGTTTTTCGAGATCTCCTTGGGCTGTGCTCAGGTCTTTTCTTATTCTTAGTAGTTACATTTAATTGCTTGACAAGCAAGTGAATTTTTCTAGCTTGTCAAGCAATTATGACCGTCTAGAATGAAGCTTGGTGTGCTTGACAAGCAAACTACGTGCTTGATATTGCTCGATTAAAAATAAATGCGGATGCTTGACAAGCGTGCTTGACGTTTCGTCAAACCTCGAAAGCGTGCTTGTCAAGCACGTAAATGCTTGACAAGCAAATTACCGCATAAGATTTTTATTAAGTTGATGTACGGTGGCCAGCACAGGTTATACGAAACTCAAATTTCGCCAAACGATTTTAAACCTTAAAATGTTGATTGTTAAGTTTAAAATCAAATGAGAAAATTTGACAGTTTGTGGTAACTTGATGTGCTGGCTTTAGTAACCTAGGTACAGCCTAGGTTACTAAAGATTTCAAAACCTGATGCCAACGCTGTGAAAGGTTTTAAATGATACCTACTAACAAAACAATCTATCGATAGCTACTTAATTTGAGGCCATTATCGAAACTATCATGGTTATGGTCGTTCAAGTAATAGCGGCAATAAATGTCTTGTTTAGCTAACATTAAGTTAATGCGCGATGTTTCAGAGTTAATTAAGCTTGTAGCTTTATTGAATGTAGTCATACAAATTGCACATTCTTTTTAGGTTTAATGACTTAATCCGATTTCTGAAATGCTGATCAACATTAAAGTTAGCTGGTCTAACATTCTGTCAAAAAATACCTGATCAAATCACTTTTTAATGTTTTACAGACTGTTCTAAGGTAATCTTTGTATTAATCAGCATTTCAGAAACCCAATGATCATACCTTGTAATGCTATCCAAAAGTAGCAAACCAAAAACAATGCAGAATTAAATATCTTTCTAAAATCCACTTGTTCTGTTAAGGTTCCTAGCTAAATGATGGTCAAATCACAGCACCAAATTTATCTTCTTTAGAATAAAAATGAAATACTGTTCGTTGGTAAGCACATCACTTCAAAACAGCTGGACCGAAATGGATTTTTTTTGCCTTAAAAATGTTTGTAGTTGTCCGAATCAGGTATTTACGAAAATAAATATTTTAAAATGGGAAAATTCGGGTAACCTGAAAATGCATTTACTATGGGATTTTTTGTATGAATTGTTGAAATTTTGAGAGGACAATATCTGTTGGATCAGTTAGTAACATAATAAATAATAAAGATTTACGTCGACTTGCTCACATGAGGTTTCCAGTGACCTCGCCTTGCACAAATGCCACGCGCGGCTGCAAATCTCCACTAAGCGTATTTTCCTATTGTGTAATCTATGGGAAAATATTTTATTCTTGTCTAGTACTGTATCAGGTGGGAATTTCTACCTTTATTCGTAACCTATTTGCAACGGAGGTCGTAAGCTGGCACGAATAAGTTGTAAACTTAAGCGACTGTCTCCGATTGAGGTTTAATTAATGGTGTCTCATGTCAAACGTTCTATTAATGATACCACGAATCGAAATGGCGTTGTGGACTTTCAAATCGCCTTAATGTATTTCTGGAATGCATATTCCTAGACCTAGAACATACACTGTGTTCCAGATCAATGTAAAGGAATTTGCGCCAGCGAAGGAACATGGAACAAAATTTGAACAACCTAGTTGTTTTTCCAGCCATAATCTACTATGAATTCTGTATATTGTAACCGAGCACACTCGCGTTCCTAATTATTCGCATGTTAAATGGTAATGCATAGCGTATCGCAAATACTGCAACTAACAACGCGACACCATTTAGTAATGACGGACGTAGGTACATAATAGGTTACTACCTCACTGGTCACTACCGCAAGCCCTGGTACTGTATTTGCATGACCAATCATTCCATGAATACAACACCATACCTGCATTACCCCGAAAAGGCAGACAGATTTGTACCCATAGTACATCAAAATTCGCCAGTAATAGGTGAGTCTTATGTCCCAGTAGCTGTGACTTTGTGAGCTTAATGCCATAAACCGGACACAAATCCACTCTCCGGGACTCCCCAAGCTGCTACTGAGAAATTCCAAACCATTAAAAAATCCCTTTAACTCAGTACGTTTTGGAGATCAAACCGCTTAGCTGTCGCGATTGCCGCATGACCACTAGAACAAACAAGCAATACTTATTCATTTTCATCGATCATCATCATCTCATCATTCTCCTGCACTTGTCCCAATGTATTTTTGGGTCGGTGAAGCTTATCTTCATCTTCCATCATCTCTCCCAGCAGTCATCTTAGTAGTCCCCTTTCCAGGATATGTCTGGAAAGGGGGACTAAGATATTATCTTCCGCACATCGATCATTTCTTTGTGATTTTTCATGCCCTATTCATTTTCATCGATGTAAGATGAAAATAATTATCTTATCACAGATAGCTTCAAATTATGTTGAACTAGAAATCGCGTATGCAATGAACAACAAGAACATGTACATCTTCAACTTCTATTTTTAAATTTCTGACTTAAGTAACTAAGTTCTGTTTCACATTTGCATCAAATTGGCACCAATCTCGTTTAACTTACGGCGATACGTCAAATTAAAGCTGTTCTATTATAAAATGTTTACTTACGGTATGGATACCGTTTCAGTGCTGACGGCGGCAAAGTCTCTCGAACGGGGCTGGTCTAAGTAATAAATAATGTGCAATTTTACTTCGTTAAAAGGTGAATACAAGCACTTCCGCGCTCACATTTATTGTACCAAAAATGTTTTTCAATCTGGTAGAAAGTTTATGCTATTTTGGGAAAATTCGTCAGATGAAGTTAACGTTGTGTTAACTTGAAAGTATGCAGTTATGAACTGCAGCCGGAAATTTTTGAATAAGAAATAGTTAGTAAATGCCAAATTTTCCAGTAATTTACCTGATGACAGTAGTGTTGCTCGTAATAAGTTTTTGCCATTATAAATCGGTATCAACTTCATGCTCTTCGTAAATAGAAAAGGTCAATGTAGCACAATGATTCGTGTAAATAATATTGAGACCTCTTTGTTATTTGTTTATTGAAGCTGCAAAATTTCCTTATTATGTTTTCCTTGTAGTCTATTAGAACGGCTAATAAGTGCGTGTATTGTAATATTAATATAAGTTTGAGAAGCAACTGCTCCGTAAACTTGACGATGTATTTAATTTAGGGATAAAAAAAAGCTACCAGGCCTGAAGACCCAACTCCTCTTTAACCAAATTGTCTTTCCTACAATAGATATCGCTGAAAAAACAAAGAAGCTCACTAAATAAACTATTCAATGTGGCTATTGGTGATCACATTAATTGTAACAACATATTCTATCATACGTATTTTAAACATACACAATTAAAATAATTAGTAACAATTAACATTCTAGCCGTGGGACCTTTTTCGTTTTAGTATTTAACAACATTAAACTTAATTTGTGATTATTTGGTAACAATACCTACCATAAAGTTTGCGTTGAATTGTTGATACCATCGCCACAGAATAAAAACCGAGCAGAAAGAAAGCTTCCTAAACAGAGCTCAAAAATCTTACCTACTTTCATAGGGCTCGGTTATCGAAAATAAAAAATCGGATAAGTGCGAGTCGGGATTAGGCAATGAGCACGGATGGACGGACGGACGGACAGACTGACGGATTGACGGACAGGCGGACAGACGGACGGACGAACGGATGGACAGGCACTGTCACTGAGATGGTTCCATTTTTTTTTTTAGGTGTTTAATAATCAAATAACTTGAGACTCAGACTTTTACTGAATTAAACGTGAGACTCAGCTGAAGTGATAGGATAATTGACTAGATAGTGACAGCAGGTGGAGTAGATACCTGTCGGAACGGAACCCGAGTGGTGGTTCAACAAGTGTAGGAAGACCGATGCTAAGATAATTCGACGCTTTCTGCTACAAAGGGCGTAATTCCAAATCCAAATCTAAAACTAAATTTTATATAAGTCTTGTATAAAACCAAAGGGTTATTTAAGAAAGTTTTTTTTTTTTCGCTTTCTGCTCATTGCCAAAAGAATGGGATTTGAAGTTACGCCCTTTGTAGCGTAAAGCGTCGGTATGTAACACACATACCCTAATACAAATAAACACGGAATAAAGATAAACTAGGTATAAACGTCAAAAAATGTATGGTTATACCAAAGTTAGTCCTAGGATAACTTTATTCTTTGTTTATTTGTAAGGCCCCTAAACTATACAAGGGGCGTAACTCCAAATCCAAATCTAGAACCAAATTTTATAAGTATAAAAACAAAATGGTTATATTTTACGAAGCTCTTTTCATTTTTTTTTTCGTTTTTTGCTCATTGCCAAAAGTATGTGATTTGTAGTTACGCCCTTCGCAGCGCAAAACGTCGATTATGTAACACACTTAGACTATTCGGAAAGACATAGATAAAGTTGGCACAAAAAAGAGAAACCTGGCGTAAAAGAAAAGAGTGGATGAAAAGGCCTTCAGATGACGATGACAAGAATGCACACCAGACAAATATCCATAGTCCTGGACATCTGGCAATTCTAGTAAAACGTAGTGATGTCTGATGTCTCTAAAAGACCTTTGTATAATTGTCGGGTCGGCGGACTAAAGCACATAAGTCAAAATATTGCTTTATATTTTCTTAGTATAAAATTATTAATTTAAATCAATACATCGGCAGACTAAAACACATAAGTTAGTTCGCTTGTTCGGGCTTGAATATCAAGGCTTGTTCGGGCTTGAATATCAAGTGGCGTCCTTTTTCAACCTCTTGATTCGCACGAATCTTGCGACGTTATAAAACACATAAGTTTGACTTATGTGCTTTAGTCCGCCGACCCGACAATTTACCATCTACAATCGGCCTTGTCCGCTCAACGTTACAATTTAAACCGCACAACTACATATTATTTTTACCGCTAACCTGACGTCACCAAGTATTGAGCCTTTGTTATTAAACAAATGCGTTCCCACATTAGACGATCACCAAGAATTTGCCATTTTCGAACTAGTTCAGCAACAAATTACGTGTAATCAGTGCACGTTATGTTACTTTTGATATTGTTTCTGTTCGCAGTTTTATTTTTTAGGTCGCTAATCTTTTTCTATAATCGATATATATCATCTTTTGTTTGGCAAAGTTAATCTTAACGTTGTATCTGTTGATTTGAAATCTACCTGTATTCTGGGCTTAACGGGTTTTTTGCATTGAAAGAAGTACGATACGACGCGCGACGATATAATACGGCTTACTTTTAAATGAAAAATTCTGACGTTATTTCAAGCCTTTCACAGCGCTCATAGTCACTCACGGGTCAAGATGAAAATCTGATCTATTGAAGCGTTGTGACTGTCGCCAGCCAAAACCGCTACTTTGTTACCGTTTCTAGCCACGCAGAAAGCTTTTTCTTGTTGTTTGTGAAGTGTAAACAAGAGCTTTAGCAAACATAAGTATTTTATCAGAATCGGTAATTGTTTGGTTGGTGCTGACAAGATTTAATGATACAGACATTCGGAGCGAGAGTGCAAAAAAATGATCATCTAATTTGTATCATAATTCGCAGTATCTAGTAAAATTGCTTGGTCTAGGGTGAAAGAAGGCAGAAAAGGAAGTGCTGCACCTACCTCTAATGAATGTGGCCTATGGCGTTTAAATTCGCTGCTAGAGGCGCAAGGCGCCATCTCCACGGGCGAGAAAATCGCGGCGATAGTCTCGCCGTGCCATCAAATTCAATAGAATCTATGAATCAATCTCCACACGGCGTTATCATCGCGGCGATTATTTGAAGGCCCAGCGTGAATATCGCCGCGATTCTCTCGCCCGTGGAGATGGCGCCCAAGTGTAGAGTGAGGTCTCCAGAAATGTCAAATGTGAACTGAACACTGTTTGCGGGATTTTCAATCGCGAATTGTTGAATGAAGATTGTGCTATTCCTGAATAATTATGGCTTAAGATTTTAAGTAACAACTAAATTTGGTAGCACTTTGAGGATGAATAATATTTGTCTGCTTCATGCTTGCCAATTTTAGGAACATTATAATGTAAATATTCATTTGATGTTTTAAAATGTAATAAAATAAACACTAAATGAAGTAATGGGTACTTAAACATATCCAAAACATATCAAATAAAAGTCTTGACAGGACTTCAACTCAGGTCTTTGGCTCGCTAGTGGCGCCAACTGGTGTGCACAATAATGATAGCCGCCATTGGTATTTAGGCAAGAGGATGTTAAGCATGTTTCCTAAGACCAGGTTCAAGCCAACTTAACATTGAATCCTTAAGGACGCAATCGAAAATGAAGTCGACAGATTTATGTACTTACTCCAATGTGTGAACCTTCACTAGAACAATATTTATCCAAATTTTGACCCGGTAGCGGTTATCTAGTGTGATGTTAGCCTTTTGTGTTTCACTTCATTAACTAATTTGACGAGGGTCCCAAGCGCACTTTGTTGTGCAAAATATTGGAACTTGAGCTTGCTTAGTCAACATCTGCAATTTCTGTTATTTGTGTGTCGAATCTTGATGGAAATCAAGAAATTTCTAGTTTACGGTTTTTAAGGCTTTTACGGTTACATACTGCCTCAGATTACGTACATCATGATATGTATGGGTATATGTATAGTATTTTACCAACGTGTATCTGTATAGATGGCAAGTTCGCGGTGGGTGATTCGAGTACGTTTCCAACGACCCGTGTAGATGAACTAGATTTCCTGTTAAACTCGCCATCAAGCGGTTAGTGCTATGTTATGTTGTATACTTTACTAACCTCTGTGTATTATTCACAGTTAACTGCTCCGCTCTGAATTTATGCTGTAACCATATCACACGAAACAGTGTACTTTCCAGCTTGGTTAATAATTTGGGCGTCAAACGTTGTTAATAGGCTCTAATGAGCAATTTGTTTGTTATTGCAAAGAGACCCGTTTGTTGATGACATCGTGAATCTGGGTACTTAATTAAGTCGTTCCTGACAGCTGTAATTAAATTACCTTTGTAGTAATAACATTACTTCAGACCAGCAATTACTTTAGCGAGGTGCTAAATTTAGTTTAATTATAAACCTGATGTTTCACATTTTGTGTGTGTAAATATTCAGCGAAATTTCGTTTAAAAGCTCCTTAAAACAGGCGCGACACGCGACGCGACACAAAGGCACTGCTCGTCGCGCGACACGTGGTATCTTTGTGTCGTGCCTGTTTATTGGAGCCTTTAAACTGCACTGTACTGTTGAGACTCGAAATGTTGATGTGCTTTGAATTTCAGAACAAGCAACTTACTGGAATAAGTGTTTGAAATTAATTTGATACGTAATATATATTAGTATTTCCATTATAACGGACGTAAAGAATAGCACCACCCCATTTCCTCCCGTGGGTGTCGTAAAAGGCGACTAAGGGATTTACTAGAGAAAGGGCAGCAGCTTTCTCTATGCATTTTTAACACCATACTGCGATCGACAACTCGCCTGCCAAGCGTGGCGATTATGGCAAATCCCCCCATCCCCCCTTTTGCCCATTCTCTGGTAAGTCCCTAAGTAGCCTTTTACGACACCCACAGGAGGAAATGGGAAATCGATGATCTTTATAAAATTGAAATTACTTGTTTCTTAAAGCATATGAAATGTTAGTTATTTCGATAGCATCATCAGGCAAAGCGATGACCGCCAACGTCAAAGTTGAGCAATAGTAGGTAATTTTTTGATTTCACTTTCAATTTAATCTTTCTTTACACGTAACATCAGAACATCACACGCTAACTGAGAGGGAATCTTTGAGTGCCTGTTGCTTCTCTGTAATAGCCTCCGGACCTTCAATCTTTAGACTCATCAAAGGTCACCAGGGCGGCAAATTACACAGCCATTCCTATTAACTTACAGTAGATGAGTAGTCACGTTCCGTGTGGCGAATAGCACCACCCCATTTCCTCCCGTGGGTGTCGTAAAAGGCGACTAAGGGATTTACTAGAGAATGGGCAGCAGCTTTCTCTATGCATTTTTAACACCATACCGCGATCGACAACTCGCCTGCCAAGCGTGGCGATTATGGCAAATCCCCTTATCCCCCCTTTTGGGGGAGGCAATAATGATGATTGTATCTGCGACACCCATCGTTACAAACTGAAAGGGTTTAGGCGCAGAAGGCCTTGTTCTCAAATTGGCAACAGAGTCGCAACTAAGAGACTAGTCGAGACTAGTTCTCAAAATGGTAAATTCTCTTAAAGTCTAATTCTCTGAATGGCCAATTCTCTAAAAGCCTAATTCTCTGAATGGTTAATACTCTAAAAGCCTAATTCTCTGAATGGCCAATTCTAAATGGTTAATTATCAAAATGGCACATTTTCTACAATTGGGAGTGTTCTTATAAATAAAAGATTTCTTAATATAATTATGTATTTGTTTAATCAGTGAGTTGAAATTGTAAGATTTTATAATGCATAAGAATAAATACTAATAGTGTCGGTTCAGACAAAATCCAGGACATTTTAAGTTATACCTCACCTTTGTTTATTTTTAAAATATAGGAATTTAAGGCACCAAAACCATTTTGAACTAAGGAGAGATTTATAAAAATGTGGCTGTTATTTTAGTATATTGTGTATCTACGCGTAGATTACAAAATATACAGGGTGTTTGGCAGAACGTTGAACATACGAAAATGGTGGATAGGTGGGGTCATCTGCTACTTACTCAGCCCTAATTTATTTGGCCCTGGCCCCCTGAATATAAAAAAAAAATTTGTTTGCTTTCTTTTAGTTTCACCACTTTCTTAACTTTAAAGTGTATTTTTTTATTAAAAATGGGTAAAACAGGCAATATTTTAGTTTATTTTTTTATCTTTAATATTGGCAGATTCTTATAAAATTATTGCTTTATTCAGATGTTAGCTAGAAAAAAAGTTATGACTCCTCAAACTTACAGAAAGA
Source organism: Dryobota labecula (assembly GCA_947523025.1). Lineage (NCBI taxonomy): Eukaryota > Metazoa > Arthropoda > Insecta > Lepidoptera > Noctuidae > Dryobota > Dryobota labecula. Next base: position 13,983,610 of record OX383293.1, on the reverse strand, counting down.
TGTAATAAATAAAAATATTGCCTGTTTTACCCATTTTTAATACAAATTACACTTTAAAGTTAAGAAAGTGGTGAAACTAGAAGAAAGCAAAAAATTTTTTTTTTTAATATCCAGGGGGCCAGGGCCAAATAAATTAGGCCTGAGTAAGTAGCAGATGACCCCACCTATCCACCATTTTCGTATGTTCAACGTTCTGCCAAACACCCTGTATACACAAAGTTGGTTGGTTGATGTTTTTATAATATCGACACCTCCTAAGTACAACTAAGTAACTGACAAATGCAAATTTTATAGGAGAGCGAATTGAAGATTTCAATTTCTTTAAATCGCCGTAGCTAAGCCCCTATATACGTTCGAGAAAAAAGTATGTTGGGTTAATTGAAAAAATAAAATAAACTTGTATGTGGTAAATATAGGTATATATGTAGATGCCAAAAATGGAATAAAAACCGTTTCGTATATCTGGTAGATACATACGTATACTTAGCGGGTGTCGATATATCCTGTATTTCCTGTTTTAGTTGATGTTTTTATCTTGAATTTTGACTTAAAACTTGGTAAATAGGTTTCCCCGTTCCATACATACGATGAAATAAATGATAAAAAAAAAAAACAATAATACATAATTATAAATTATGAATAGGTACGGAAAATTGCCATTTTGATAATTATCCATTTAGAGAAATGCCCATTCAGAGAATTAGGCTTTTACTGAAATGCCCATTCAGAGAATTAGGCGAGTATTGGCCATTCAGAGAATTAGGCTTTTAGAGAATTTTCCATTTTGAGAACTAGTCCTTTTGCGACTCTCTGTTGCCATTTTGAGAATTAGGCCTTCTACGCCTAAACCACTGAAAGAGAAGTCTTAATTTAACCGAAAAATAAGAGTGCCTTGTAGACCATGGGAAGTATTCATCACAGCATCTAATAGAAGAGATTCGAAAAACTAATTCTTTTTGACTTTATTATCGCAAGATACAAATCTGAGTTATTTCTTCAAGTCTAGTTTGCATAAAATATGCCTTCCTTGTTGCCACGATTCCCGCTTGCGCTATCTTTATTCAATCTTAGCATGACCTAACAGCTACGTGACGTAGATGCTTTACTGGAGTAACTTGTAAGCTTTCTAGTTGAACGAGATAAAAGCTTAATCTAGAATTGTTGGAAACTCCTGCCTGACTACCGTGTTGGGTTTATTAACGTTTTAGGCCCCCCATTACATAGGACTTAACCATAACTGGCGAAATGTGGGTGTACTTTAGATACACCCCTGCCCAACCCTTCGGGGAAACAATGCGAGATTTTATATTATGTAAATCTTATATATAAAATTCTCGTGTCACAATGTTATTTACCATACTCCTCCGAAACGGTTTGACCGATTTTTATGAAATTTTATATGCATATTCAGTAGGTCTGAGAATGGGCTACAATCAATCAATATTTTTTTTTAAGTTTTAGGTAGGTAGGTAGGGTAGGGTAGGTAGGTAGGTAGGATAGGGTTGGGTAGAGTAGTGGAGTTTATACTATAGCTTTTGACAGAACGAAGTCTATCGGGTCAGCTAGTTTCCATTTAAATTTTTCTGAGAGAGCATATCGGAGAACATAATAATATATTTACGAAAACTATTTAAAGCTCTATTATATTTTTATGGAAATTAAAATCTAAAGATATTTTTGATCTTTAAACTTCGTATTTTTATGTGTTGTGACTCTCTTGTGTTACCGATGTGCGAAATACTATACCTTGTTTTATGACTTATACCAACTGAAACTAAAATAACTGCCGTAATTATGTACGTGTTATTGTTAGTACTTTTACGATGATATTCTCATAGTTTGATGTTATCAGTTCAAGGATAGTTGCACTTCCCTTCACAATAAACAAACAACTCTGATTCTCAAGGGGTTCATTATCGTTGCTCACAATAATCCGATTATGCTGTACTTAGAAATAATGAGAATTTCATTTTAATTGCCAATTACTTGATACTTAGATTTTGGTTTGAGGTCAAAAGTATGAAAATTATGTTGTGAAACTAATCCAAATTGCTAAGTAATCTTCTTCATCTTCCATTCGCAACACAATGGAATTCATCTCTCATCTTTATTGATATGGCATTCTAAGAAAAAGTTGCATTCTAATTCTCAGCTTATGTTAGTGGTGAGATTCGCTTGCAAACAACTTGCAAACTTTTAATCTCGAGCTGTCTAGACGTTTTATTTGTTTTTTGTTGAGAGGTCAGAGGTGGGGCGAGCAGTGTTTCAATGACTGCTCTTGGGGCTGTTGAACTAAAGCCTCGAATACACTAGGGTACAAATGCAGCGAGATGTTGCGGAACATGGCGCTCGACTACTACGTGAATGTCGCGAGAGAATGTTGCGGAACATTTTTCAGGCCACACTAGTCAGCGTTTATAGAAATGTCGCCCGAGGTTGTGGCGATTAGTGCTGCGTATATACTTATTTCGAGCAGTTTAGCTAAACTTAATCGAAAAAGGAGGAGGTGGATGCGGAATTACTTACTACAACGAGAAAAAAATAATTATAATTAATATTATAATATAATTATTATTTTATATAATTATTTATAATAATTATTATTAATATTTTAAGTGACTAGGCGAGAAATAGTGCGGCACTGACGCGCAACACGCCCGCTCGCTCTCGGAGCGGGAGCTAGCAGCATTTTCCACGATACGTAATGTAACGTTACAAATAACCTGATCTATTTGTAAGTTAACATTAATAATAAAAAAAGAAAAAAAAAATTAAGAATCTAAGACATATAAGTGACTTCAGTAAAATGAAGATCCCGAGGCACTCCTCACGCTGCAGTCACACCTGATGGTCCCGAAGCTTCTCACGCGCAGCAATTGCATCCACCGACGCTCGTCCGAGTGTTTAGGAGGGTTTCAGCGAGGTGAAAATTCCAAGTTCTCCTCACGTAGCAGTCACACCTGGTGGTTCTGAGGCTCCTCACGCGTAGTAATAATTACATTCACCGACGCTCGTGTTAAGGGACGAATACAACTGTTTGTTCCTCAGCAGCTTTGAGGGTTGCAAAACCGATAGGTCTTAGCAAAGAAAATGCAAATTACGCATTCGCAAAACTCAGTTTCCCTTAAGCAGAGATCAGTCACTTTGACAAGGCACAAGAAACCTTGCTATATTTCATCTCAATCAATCAGACATAGAAAGATAATCCCGATACCAAGATTATCCAAGCAACATTCCACAATAATGTAACACGCACATTGTCTTCATAAATCTTTTAATATCGACGCTTGAAAGGCAATATTGAAAAAAATACTTTAAGATGCTCTAGTGTAAAGTTGCCAACATGTCGTTTGGTCAATATTGCCTTTCAAGCGTCGATATGTACCAATTTTTGCTTATTTTACATTACATCACATCACCAACAGAAAAGTCACCTTATCTCAGACAGTTCCTAACAAGCCCTTTATATAAATGTACTCTGTGAACAAGCCTTCAAACTTAAGTCAAGATATTATGTCAAGTTTGATTAGTCGGCCAGGAGCAAAAGAGCGGCATACTCGTACAATTTAGACCTACCTTTTAAATAACAAGTTTTATGAAACTACAGTGAACAATTAAGAATATAGAAAAGACTTACTTGCCTTACAAAAGGTTCATAGACATTGCAGAACTACCATAAAGAATTTGCAAAGAAAAAGTAAACTGACGACTAACTGATGACAATACATGATAAATATGTCAAAGTATAAACTCAAACCATTTATTTCAAGTATACCAATTACAGGCACTTTTGAATTGTCAAGGGGTCGGTCGGTCAGAAAGATGAAGCTAGCAAGAAACTCCACGACATTGACATTGGCGACGTAAAACTGGTGGATGCCAAGCTTCACAGCTTGGCTCATCGCCGCAAGGTTGCCTGCTTGTCGGTCTTCTACAGATTGTACTTCGGAGAGTGTGCCCATGAACTCCATGACCTCATTCCACCGGCACCCTTCTACCATCGGACATCTAGACGCACTGCAAGTTACCACCCCTACCTAGTTGATATTCCACCAACTCGCACTAAGCGTTTTCAAACGTCTTTTATAATGCGCATAGCAAAGGACTGGAACTCTCTGCCTGCGTCTGTGTTTCCGAACGCATACAACCCTAATCTATTCAAAGTGAGAGTGAACAGGCTTCTTCTGGGTAAGCTCACTCCATCGTAGACTGTCTCTGTCATCCAGACCTAGACTAAAGTCAAGAGCAAACTCATAGTAGAATAAAAAAATAAAATAAAAAATTCTTAGAAAATATGGGTTACATCATTTTTGTTGAAGTTATACACGTGAGAACAATGTAGAAAGAAGAAGCGTCCGTAATAAAAACAATTAAAAAATTAAAATAAAATAAGCCGTGGCAGCTAAGAGATGACCAGTCCCAACTGACGATACCCGTTCACGAAGATGACGCATGGATCAGCACTATTTTTTAGCTCAATCATTTTGAAGGGAACTTAAAAATATTATAAAGAAAAAGAAAAAATATTATAAATAAAAAGGAAAACTAATATAGTTTTGGTTTTAGAAACAACCAAGATAAACAAATGTTTGAATATTAAAGAATGTAATATTCATAGAAGTGTAAAATGTAAGTTGAGTGAGTATGATACGATGAAAACATAGATTTAGATGAAATGGTCTAACTAAACGAATAAAAGAACGTAAAGAACATCTGCTCCTTCAAAACTATGTACATATAAAGACAAGATAATGAGGTTTTGTGAAGAAAAATAATAAAATAAATGCGTCTCAAAATGTTACGCGGCATGTTGCGGGACACAGGGCAACGTTGTAGCGTCACGTAGATTGAGCGATGCGCGTCGTGTTGGGGCCGATGGGGGAAATTTTGTTCCCTAGTGTATTCGCGGCTTAACAGAGCGTGGTACCGAACATCGTATTGTCCTCTATACTCCCACGCGTTTGCACCGTTCACGCTTCTCGCTGGTCTGCCCCAAATAGTCGTTATTACAAATCCCATTGCTCTCCCATATCACAAATTCTTCTCTCTAGTCTATATGAACACCATTTGAACCTTATTCTTCATTTATAAACGGAACATGTATACTGTTTTTCACACAAGGCGGGTTTTCGTTATACAAGTATTGGATCACCGCAGTGAGGTCACTTTTGGACCGGTTTCCTTACCATAAATCGAATAATATGTTATTGGCTGAGATTTTTATAACATTTGCTGTCGTTTTTGTGAAACACAAATCACAGCCTCGGATCCAAAATATAAATTGCTAGAAGCGAAGTTTAATTTAAGAATAACATTGTATTCTTGGTAAAATATATTTTCTCAGATGCTACATAAAATTTCAGTCTGGTTAAGTCCCACGACACACATATGCAGACATACAAAAGAGAGGATATTTCTTAAGATTTTGGTCGATGATGTCGTTGTTTGATTCAACATAATTTAGGCCAAAATAAAATTCGCTGAGAACTGCGGAGTGCGGATCAAATCGCTCGCAATGTGGAACATCGTTCACGACTAATAAATTAACCTGTAACTTCTCAAAGTTGTAACTTTACACATGTCGTTACATTAAATATTCAACTGTACAGTAATAAAATCAAAGCGTCAGGAAATATCCAAGTTGGGAGCAATGGCACGTTTACTGTCGCGGGTGTGACTACTTCTTGCGTGCGAGCAAGTACTTAGAACAAGATGTTTAAAATAAAGATACGTTTAAACTTTAAAATAATTCAAGTGTGCATGTTAAATCCATACTATTATGAATATGTATGATGCAATGTACGTAACATATTCATTCCCACATTCTTATTGGTTGCGTTTGAAGACAGCTATAAGCAGCAATGAGTTTCGTGACAACGCTGTCAAAACAGTGACTGCCGATCTATTCTGTAAAAATCTCACCGTGAACTTAGGTGTAGTGAGATACAATAGTGCCAATCCTATGATAGAATGACAGCACACTTCAAGCTCACTTCATCTTTAGAGTTTTCACGGTGAGATTTTACAGAACAGATCGGCTGGTGTTACGGATCGCTAGGGATTGTCACTGCAGTTCACAGCTAAGTTTTCATTAAGAGATTTATAGAGAATCAATCGGCTGTTTATAAGCCTTCTATATTTGGATCTTTATTTACCTCAATTTACACTTTTGCTTTAATGCCAATAAAGACTATTAAATACATAGACTTTATGAAATTAATTGTGTAATAAAAATGAACAGCACCAACCAACAACAATGGTCTACAAATCTATTTGAGCGTGAATTCCGTCATTAGTATCGTTCAGCCAGCCCGGAAACAAAATTCATATATCATAATCGTTTGTTTATAATAGGGGATGAATGTTTAACATCTTTAGTTTACACAGTTTCAAATGCTTCTCCCAGAAACTGCTTGCAAAACCTAGTTTACATGAAATATTCTATTATTTGACTGCAAAATGTGTGTGCTAGGTTGTTCACGCATAGCCGATTATTCTATCGTCTGTATATTTGTTTATGCAAACCGCTCAAAAGTGCGACCAGTTTTGTCTAACTTAAACCGATTACGAAGCCAAAATTATTATTTTTCTTTCTTGGATTTTTCGTCTTAATAAGTGTAGGTACATATTACTGAAAATTACCCACAACTACACCTAAATTTGCCTCATAACATTGTGAGCCATATTAATAGCTGCCAGACGTTTTACTTCAGCGGTCAGACTCGTTGATGCGAGGCGCGCAAAACAAATAGGATTTTGCCCTCAGGGTGTCTATTGTGCCCTGAGTCCCACTGGTTGAATCGACAACATCAATTATAGTGAACGTTGGGTCTACTCATTCGTTGCTTTGTACAACGAACAACTCAATAACGTTCTAATGGGATTCCAGTGGTGGTAAGCCACGCGAGACCGCCACTCAACCGGCGACTATAACTTTACTGTTCATTTATCGAACCTGCATTGTTTATAAATGTAGTCTCGCGACCTATAAAACTTACACCATATGTTTGTTTGAATTTTGCTCGCCATAAAGGCAAGTTCTGCGAGGTCAGCTGACATTATTGTAACACGCGAATCAAACATCTGCTAACCAAACTATGCGAGATGAGAAATGGGTGCGTCCGAGACCCAATGAAAATCTGTGGTTGTCTGCCGAACACTTGTTACATCATCTCTTAAAAATAAATTGCTAGCTTGTTCAATTAATAAACTGGATCTTGTGCGTATTTAACAGGAAGGTTAACGAGAGTAATTACGTTCATATTTTCTATCAACCAAATGTGCATTTGCTCAAGGAGACCACTTACTCCAATATTTGAAACTTCTATTACACTATATTTTTTCAACCGTCTGCAATAATCGATTATGATTAATTGATGTCATTAAGATGATGACGGGATGAGTCCAGCTATCCAGTACGTACCTAGGCAGTAGTTCCATAATCTACAAATCCTAATCTCCCAAACGGCGACAGCTAAAAAAACTGATTTGTTAACTGTTTACACGCACACTTGAGCCGTTTCGCGACGACACATGCATGTTATCTATGAAAACAATGCGCAAATAGAATTCAATATGAGCTTGATTCATTCACCTGCTTACTTTATATGACGAGTCATGTTTTTATTTATCTATTCCTTTCAAACGGCTTTATCGAATTTCGCGTATCGGAGTCGGTGATTCCATATTCCATCTCGTCGAAAAAAGCTTTTCGCTTATCTAATAAATTCCTACAATGAGCAATGTGTATTGGATTTAGTCTTAGATGCATATATGCAAGGCCAGTTAATATTCGTATTTAAAGACAATCATAGTAATAGAGATTCCGCCGCAAGATGAAGATTAACTTCCTTCCAGTTGCCGTTTCTAGGTCCCCCATTCGATTCACCGTTGGTTTGTGCTTTGCTACGGATATTACGTGATTCCGGCCATATGCCATTTGTACTGTCAATCATCTTCGTTGTGTTTTGTAGCTTTAATTATTTATTGGTATAAATAATTATAAGCCTTTCTGTAAGTAATAAATTACATACATCTTCTCCAAATTCTCCCATGAAGTTCATAATAATAAGTAATGAAAAGAGTAATTGGACAATGCTTGCTTAGAATGATTCTGCTCAAATTATAGTACGTCACCACTTTGTTAATTGTTCGCTTGTTATACTTTCCATTTGACCTACTCTTAGAATAGTAGCTAATTTAAACGATTCTCGATCTAATTTAATGTATTGTTATGAAAGCGGTCTTTGAGCATGTTCCATTTGATTGAAGTGAACTTCAAACTTATTGGGAGCATTGACTTATGGAAACATTCAAGAGTTTGTAGTACTTACCACTAAAATAAACATCTTTGAAACGGTTTTCGAATTACAACGGAAGTGCCATTACCGTAGACCTGAAGTGAACATCTTCCCGCACCCCTTCAGATAAACAAAGAGCCACACAGGCTGAGATCTATAAACGTTACTTAGCTCGTGCTTTGACTTAGCCATCTTCCCATCTCTATCTTGCACTAGTAGTTTGACAGTTGTTCGAAAGTGACAGGGAAAAGCTTAGCCAAAGTACGAGGTAAGTAACGTTTGTAGATCTCGGCCTTAGAATCCTCATAACATACCTTTCTTAAAATAGCCACGCTCGCACTCAAAAAGAGCATTTCCCCTGCCTCCCTTTTAAAAATATGTTTTACTTAAACATTATCCAATGAATGATTTATCACCGCTTTGAACACCTGTTACGTAAATTGATGATTTAATTTTAGAACGTGCAAGAAGTTTTAAACTGGAAAGACTGTTTAAAGCTAGTAGCTTTAAAGTTTATTAGATAATATCTAAGTACAGTGTGTGAAATGGATTGCAAGCGTTTTCAGGAAACGGATCTAACTTTCATTTTCCGTTTATTGATGTTGTACAGTTGCACCTTCTCCTCCACTTTTTAATAATTCTTTACTGACGTTGATGTCGCTTGAACATGTTGCTTTGACGGGCAAAACTAACGACATGACATAACCAGTATTAAAATTAAGTTTCTGGTTAAAAGTTACTGACCTGTGTTGTCGTTTGGGTTCATCCATAAAATAAGCACAGCTCATGGCTTGACAAATAATTGATGACGACACGCCCGTTGGAATGCCCGCCCGCGAACCGGAAACCGGGGCGCACTACCGTTAACAACGTGAAATTAGAAAACCAGTTTGGTACTGCCTTCGTAATGGTGTTTATTTTGCTAAAATCTATTCAAACTTGAATTTAATTACGTTAAGAGGGCGCTCACTGGTCCACTAGCGTCACTTCTTAAAAAAAATATTATCTCGTGACTGAGAAGGAATTATGAAAAACGGGTCAATCAGGAACCTCGGTAAGTGTGTCTATAATAATTATAGAATTTTCTAATACCTTTTATAAAGTTTCATATTGAGACACGAAGCAACAAAATACGATCTAGAGGAATGTGGCCGTTTTTATTTAGATCGAATTTTGTTGCTTACTGTGTCAATATGAAACTTTATAAAAGGTATTAGAAAATTCTAGACACACCGATATAGTTGACTAGCTTTTGTCCGCAGCTCCGCCCGCGTAGATGTCGGTTATCGCGTAAAAAAGTAGCCTATGTCTTTCTCCATATCCCAGGCGATATCTCTGCCAAATTTCATGACGATCGGTTCAGCGCTTAGGCGTGAAAACTTAACATACAGACAGACAGAGTTACTTTCACATTTATAATATTAGTATGGAGTATGTATTGAGACGTTTTTCATAATTCCTTCTCAGTCACGAGATAATATGTTTTTAATGGAGTGGCGCTAGTGAACCGGTGACAATCCTCTTTAGTTGGAATTAACTTCAAAAGTAATCATTTCATGAAATAGTCATTCAATAGATGTGATTAAAATAAATAAATAAATAGGGTGACTTGGTCTTAGACACTGTTGTATTGATGATTTTAATGGCGTAAATACTTGTTACGGACGCGAATCATAATATTTTGAGCAACATAAAACCTAATACTGACCTGCAAAAAGAAAATTTGAATTTCGCGGGCACCCCGGCGCTTTCGCCTTAACATTAAATAATAAAACATTTAATTAACACTTGAGTGACGCACGATTTGTCTAACAATTTTATTTTTGTGTTCGACATGTTTCAATTGAAGCCAATAGAATATAATCAGTTCGACCAATTTTTTATCAGTATCGGGTCCAGGTTTTGCCCTATATTTTTATGTCATCACAACCTTAATAGCTTCATTGGAACCTTAGGGTAAACCAACGCTATGTGACAATCAGACAATTATGAAGAAGTCGTCGATTAAATAATTAAAATAAGTCAATAAAACCAAAGTAAAAACAATTTAAGAGTAAGAGCTTTATCACTGACTAAAGAACTTCCAATTTGGTCATCCAAATGAGATGAGACTTGGAAATTGCGACGGTGGATGAAGTACTGTAACTCTACTCATCTCATCATTACAGCCGAAAGACGTCCACCATATGACGTGTAAAAGTGATTCCGATATTCTATTTACAGAATAAGCGATTTCATTTCATTTGCTGGACATAGGGAGACCCCCAATTGGGAGGGTTTGCCATAGTCGCCACGCTTGGCAGGCGGCTTGGCGATCGCAGTATGGTGTTAAAAATTCATAGAGAATGCTGCTGCCCATTCTCTAGAAAGTCCCTTAGTCGCCTTTTACGACCCCCACGGAAGGAAATGGGATGGTGCTATTCGCCACACGGAACGTGACTACTCATCTACTGTAAGTTAATAAGTAATAGATAATAGGAATGGCTGTGTAATTTGCCGCTCTGGTGACCTTTGATGAGTCTAAAGATTTAAGGTCCGGAGGCTATTACCGAGAAGCAACAGGCACTCAAAGATTCTCTCTCAGTTAGCGTGTGATGTTCTGATGTTACGTGTAAAGAAAGATTAAATTGAAAGTGAAATCAAACAATTACCTACTATTGCTCAACTTTGACGTTTGCGGTCATCGCCTTGCCTGATGATGCTATCGAAATAACTAACATTTCATATGCTTTAAGAAACAAGTAATTTCAATTTTATAAAGATCATCGATTTCCCATTTCCTCCCGTGGGTGTCGTAAAAGGCTACTTAGGGACTTACCAGAGAATGGGCAGCAGCGTTCTCTATGCATTTTTAACATCATCAACTATCGCCAACCCGCCTGCAAAGCGTGGCGATTATGGCAAACCCAATTGGGGGCGGCTTATGTCCAGCAGTGGACGTCTTTCGGCTGAAATGATGATGATGATGATGAAAGATCATCGATAAAATTAAAAATGTTATTCGTATTCAAATCTTGGTTTGACCTTGTCTCGACGTCGTTTCCAATGTTTTGTTTAACGTCTGGAAATTTGGAACAATCGCGAATTATTTTGATGACCGCAATGTTTATGTCCATGTGCCAATTACTCTCATGTCGACCTTCGACGGCCCTTAGCTTCACTGAATGCGTGCGATGCAATAGGTCCTTGTGTGGCGTTAACTGTGCCATATGCCGAAACTGCGATCTGTTGCCAGTGCTGTATTTGGAAGTTCAATGTTGCAGTAACTTACATGAAGTGCTTAAAAGGTTTCGAAAGTACAAAAGGTATATTCGTTTGTGCCACATATACATCGTCTAATATACCATTTGTTATAATGCTACGAAATTTTATATTACATTTCTCACGCTTCAAGTTTTGTAATCGAAACAAAACAATCTGTATTTGTGCTATTTTAATTTACAACAATGGTATAATTATTATAAAGCCAAACTGAATCGTGTGCCCTTTGTTAGTTTGATTTACACAAACAAACGGCATGAATTTTTATATTCAAGTTTGACAAGAAGAGCCGGTTTAATTTTTAAAGTGCCAACGTAGCATGTAGAAACAGAAAACAGCTGTACAATCTGCACTGTATATCGCACAACGATACAACCCAGCCACTTACGTAAACATCGGTGTGTAAACTGTTAATTACACAACGTATTTATTTTACAGACATTCCCGATATCCCGGAGGATATCAAGAAGCTGCGGGCACTGCAGATCGCGGATTTCAGCAGCAACCCGATTCCGCGGCTGCCAGCTGGGTTCAGCCAGCTGCGGGCACTCACCGTGCTCGGCCTCAATGATATGTCTCTTACCAGCCTGCCCAGCGACTTTGGCAGGTGAGACATACACATAGTAACATACCTACTGAACGGGTAACATTCTTTGTGGATGTTAAATTGGCATCTTGACACAAAACTATTCACTGCTCAAGTGATCAACATGGACCATTCGACATAATCGTAACCATATTCGGCGTTGTCCTTTGTCCGTAATTAATGGATTTGAACATAAAATCACAAAACCGATCATAAAATGTGCTTTTCTGCACATATCATTTTGGTATTCAACAAAAATATTAAATTAAAAGAACTGGAACACAATATTTAATTAGTGAACAAGTCAATAATGTTCAAGGATGGTAATATTTTTTTTCGCAAAATTAATATTTGATTTGAACGCTCATTGCCTCGGGCTCGATCCTGTTGCTAGCAATGAGGCTTTTTGGGACATGACTAAAGATTTATATGTACTAACAATGAAAAATTGTCCTTTGTCACGATATAAAAACGGATTGTTCACTTTTATTACGTGTTTTCATGTGACTTTTCGCTCTTTGTCATACCTATACCTACATAATAATGTAGAACATCGTAAAATTATTAATATAAAGTATTTTTTAACGTCTGGTAACTCGATCGATAAAAAACTAGTTTATGATTGTAATGCAGTCAAAATATAGGGAGTGTGGCTTTGATAAGAAATTCCTTTCGATCGTTATCTGTTAAGTTATCAAAGGAAGGAGGCAACTTGAATTAAACTAGGACTTAGGAGTATATTATGTTTATTTACAGCAGGTTTTTAAACAAATTCACATGATTTCGTCTGTCAAACCCTATTATATAAACCTTGCAGTACCTAGTGTTACTATCTTGTCATATCTATTATCCATACTAATATTATAAATGTGAAAGTAACTCTGTCTGTCTGTATGTTAAGTTTTTCCGCCTAAACCGCTGAACCGATCGTCATGAAATTTGGCAGAGATATAGCCTGGGATATGGAGAAGGACATAGGCTACTTTTTTATGCGATAACTGACAACCACGCGGGCGGAGCCGCGGGCAAAAGCTAGTTTCTTCATATTTCTTGTTTAGCCATATTATACACAGGATCTATGTTAGCATGCTAGAGCTACAAACCAAATCAATTTCATTAATAAGCTTAAAGGCTCCTACAAACAGGCGCGACACGCGACGCGATTACGAGACACTTAAGCAACGCGTGTCGCGCGACGAGCGTACCTTTGTGTCACTTCGCGTGTCACGCCTGTTTGTAGGAGCTTTAACAGACATGTTTGTGTGTGTTAATGGATGAATTATTTTTCAATATAGCTTACAGATAACATGATTACTTTGTACTAACTCGACTCGACTTGGTACTAATTTCCTGTGGGAAATTGATTTTAGTTCGACATTGATCAGAAGCCTTTTGTGTTCAGATTCCATCTCTGAGCCATTCCTTCTTATAGTGATTGTTGATCAAAATGTATTACGGGTAATAGGCTAGCCTTCAATCCATTTGTAATGAACTAGCGACTCGCCCCGGCTTGGAATAAAAATAAAAAAAACAAAACTAGCTTCTGCCCGCGACTTCGTCTGCGTAAAATTTCTTGTTCCCTCGTTCACCAATCAGTTCTCGAGAAATCATCAAAAAAGCCGTTCCATTCCAATCAGTTCTCGAGATATCATCAAAAAAGCCGTTCCATACAAAATTTACGAGAATATTTTTTTTCCGTAATTTTTGTTTGATGTAATAGTTATTCTGCTATTCGGGGTGGAGGCAAATCCCAACAAATCAAAGATCATAAAAATCTGTCCAGCCGTTCTCGAGTTATAAATGGTGTAACTAACCCGACTTTGTTTTATACCGGATGACATTTTTTACCGTCTCGTAAAAATTTGGGTATACTAGGTGAACGGAGTAGAAGCCTATGGCATAGTTTTTATTATTTTTTCTTTAACCTAGAAAGAAATTGATCTATGGATAAATACCACACATTTGAAGTAAACTTATCATACTATAACAATAAACACAGAAATTTAACAAAAAACATAATTCAATAAATAAATAAATACGATAAATAATATTTAAATTTAAATCATACGCACCCAAATTTCAATATTTTTATCTTTTATTTTAGTTTTATTTCTGAAAAAAAAAAAAAAAATTGCTATGCCATAGGCTTCTACTCCGTTCACCTAGTATACCCAATTTTTTTCGAGACGGTAAAAAAAGTCATCCGGTATATTTAAGAAGATAATTATGTAGCCTATGTCCATCTGGAATAACGTACCTTTCAAATGGTGAAGAATTTTTTATATAGGATCTATTGTTCCGGAGATTACCTTACACATATACACAAATTCGCAAATTTCCTTCTCTCTCTCTTTATAATATTGGTATAGATATATAAATCATTAAATTTTGGAACAAAACACTCAAGTTTAACTACGTCGAAACTGGGTGGTGAGCCTTTTAAAAAGTAACTGTTCAAACATTCATAAGGTAGGGAATAGTCAGTTTAAATATTAAGCAGATTTTAGCAACCTGTGACGTTCCCTTCGCAAAAATGGACGAAATACATTATTTTATTATTCAAACCGGTGACTCTTCGCAGATTCGAGTTACTGTTCTTATTCCACTAAATAAATCCTTAACAGGTTACATCATCAGACTTCAAATATAATCCAATAAAAAGCCAATAAGGCTTCATTTATATTTGCTTATAGATCAAAGATTGTTTTTTGTAATTTATCAATTCTGTTATAGCTTGGCGTGAAAGTTAAAATCATCGGAAAAATGGACGAAATACATTATTTATTTTCCAAACCGGTGACTCTTCGCAAATTCGAGTTACTGTTCTTATTCCACTAAATAAATCCTTAACAGGTTACATCATCAGAATGCAAATATTATCCAATAAAAAGCCAATAAGGCTTCATTTATATTTGCTTATAGATCAAAGATTGTTTTTTGTAATTTATCAATTCTGTTAAAGCTTGACGTGAAAGTAAAAATCGTCGGAAAAATGGACGAAATACATTATTTATTTTTCAAACCGGTGACTCTTCGCAAATTCGAGTTACTGTTCATATTCCACTAAATAAATCCTTAACAGGTTACATCACCAGGCTGCAAATATAATCCAATAAAAAGCCAATAAAGCTTCTTAAGATCCTAAAAACAGGTGCGACACAAAGGCACCGCGTGTCGCGCGACGAGTGATGCCTTTGTGTCGCGCCTATTTGTATGTAGATCAAGTCTTAAGAGTCTTTAAATAAATTTGCATGTAGATCAAAGATTGTTACTTCTAATTTATCAATTCTGTTGTAATTTGTCGTGAAAGTTAAAAAAAAAAAACTATGTAGTCACGAATCTATGGCTGCAATAACAAATTGTATGACCAAGCTTTGTTTGAGCGCAAGGCGAAAGCGAAAGTTGAACTGGAAAGCTATGGTCGGCTCTTAGACTAACCTCCTATTGACGTCTATACAAGTATACAAACAAATAATATGTTTGTTAAACTTGTTTCACGTTCTTTTTGTCAGAAGTACTTACATTCTTTCTGTTCTCAATAAGTACCTTCTATTGTGTAACGCTTAGGCCATTGTACGGGGATTACGAAGAGAAAAGCTTTAAGGCTCGTACAGACTCGCGCGATATCGCGGGCGCGACAGGCAGCGACAAAGAAATTGTGCTACTATTGTCGCGTCGCGCCCGCGATATCGCGCCAGTGTGTAGGAGCCTTTATCGATTCGTCTTTTTATGTATCATGTGAAGTTGTTTGTCACTGATGTAAACACACAACTAGACAGCTATTAGTAATGGTTCCGGAAAACATATTTTGCTAAATAGGAAGAAATAAGTAGAAAATTCGATAACATTTCTGTACGATAACTTAGTTCAAAGGTTTGCAACGTGAACTTTAACTTTATATACCAGTGTGCAGTACCCATGTAAGTCGATACATACCCTATTAGCTATAAGATTTATATGACCGTCATGGTCTGGTGACTGTACCGTATCGTATGCTTGATGTCGATGACTAATGCAGCGTCTTGACAGTTTACTACACGTGTATGCAGTTAGCATGTTTTTCAATGAAAACTCAGCAGGGTTCGAAAAAGTCCGATTTTTATAATAAATATCAAAAATACGATTTTTATATATATCGGATATATATTCAGGCCAAGAAAAAGAAGCGAATTTCATCCTGTAAGTGGATTAAACACTTAAAAATGTGATAGGAATTTGTAAAATAATATAAGTGTCAAATTACTACATTTTTTATTTTAAAAAAGAAACAATAGAATTAGTGTTTATTTGAGAAATATTTTTTTTATGATCACTTAAAAAACAAGTACCTATTATTATTATAATCTTCATTTGTTTGTGAGATAAGTCAAAAAATTTTAATAATAATTTGTAATCATAAAAAAGTAAAAAGTAAATTATTCTGAATTGTAGTTTTTCGCTACGTGTTGACAGGGTAAACATTAATTTCCAAAATTTTTTGTTCAGAAGACAGGAAAAAATCAATTGATATATCAAGATAAAAATCAATTGATATATGTATATCGTGATATATATCATGATATATATCGGAGAACCCTGGTTACAAGTAACTTGCATTGATTGACTCATTGATATTCAATAACATCCATTAGCACGTAAGAATTCCATTAAAAGCCTCACAGGTTCATCAAAATGAATATTCTGCGAAAAGTAAATTAAGTACTTCAAGGTAAGGACCCAATTTTCAGGCGTAAGAGTTCAAATCACTTTGTCGTTCGGTTAATTTAATATTTTCTGGACTCATTTGAATATGGATAGAATATTATTAATAGATTTATTAACAGACTCGCCCTAGAGAGTGTTAAAAAGTGTTTAGACACACACTGCCTTTTTTGTGATTAAACTGTTTGGCCTATTTCTTACAGAAAATTGAAAAAGGAATTTATAAAAAATCTGCCGGATCTGGATCTGGTAAGTATCCGGCCGGATAGTAAAATAAGCCGGATACTGAATCGCTGCCGGTTATCGGTTTTTCAATGTAATCGGTAAATATTGTATTGTAATCAGTAATAGTTTCCTATTATATATAATCTTTCAGGACCTGACTGAAAATATGTTATCAATAATTAATAATATCTTTAGGTGTGTAGGTTTCTAAAGAGCTTAAATGTATTAGGCAGTTTCTCGTAAAAGCCATAAAATTCAACACTTTATAAGTTATGATTTAATTTTGTCACACTGGTAAAATGCTGTAACTGAGGGTAAATCATGTCATTAAAACAAACAATAAACTTTGTGCGATCATCGCAGTTGTAGAGATCCGTTATAGGAGGCGTGTAACGTTACGTTGTACGCATCGTTGCTATAACCTGTTGCTTTACATCACACTGATTAATGTTTTCCTTTACGATTTAATTGGCACATTACTCGTTCAAGCCAGTGTCGTTTTCAAGACGTCTTGCTTTTATTATAATAATAAACCTAATTTCCGGACATAATAAAACATTTTTGTGATTGTTGCGGTTTACATAGTAATGTAGTATAATTAACAAGAATACAACTTTATTAACACTCTATTTCTGGATTTGGGTCACGAACATCGAACATGTTTACTGGACATAGGTGATGTTTACTCCATATTCTAATTACTTGAGTTCATAAGCAGACTTAAAGTGAGTCAGAACACGCTGTAGTACAAGTATAAAACCAACGCTAAGTACTATGACATCGACTACGGAATGTGGCCTCAAGGCTCTAAACAAACATGACGTGTGCTCACGTATTATCAGTAAACAATAGGGCTTTTTCATAACACCATAACATCAGACAATTGCTTAATCTTTGCCAAGACTCGCAAAGGAAGTTAATTAACGTTTTAAAATACTTCTGACAGTTACAGTTCCAGTACGTAATATCCAAATACAACTTTACTTTTGTGACTGTTAATTTCCCGGAATGGTGTGGCGGCGCGATGCAACAGTTTTCTGGAAATCCACGACAGAGCAAGCAGAATACCAATGTTATATCTCGGTCGTGTACATTTTAATGTAGAAGGATATACCTAGTGCCTAATGTGGCAATTATTCAACGGTTTTTCGAGAGAGGGGGTTTTTGTTTCGCTTCAAGTATTTCATCACAAGAAATGTATGTACTTATTTGAATAAAAATAGGGACCTTCCGATGATAACAAGATAATAAAAAAAAATAAAAAAACATTTGAGTTGAGAACCTCCACTTTAAGCTAGTTAAACTTACCTGAACGTAATGTTCCACCAAACTGCGCTTAAAAAAATCATACTATTTTTTTAGATATATTTGACGGCTAATATTGAAACATCACTCTTCATTCATCCGAAAATATAGGTAATCGCTAAACGCTGCGCTGTTTGCCTACTCGTATACTAAAGTTTACTTCGAAAATAAACACGCGCCTTATTGGTGGATTGAATGTAATTTAAAACGTGTTTCAAACATTAATAGCATGCCACTTCGCAAAAGGGTTTCTTCCACATTCCTAACAGGATAATTTTCTGTCAGTCGGAGAGACTTGAACTTAAAAATGTATGTGTTAAATGTTTTTATAAAACCGGCTACACTTATCTATTTAATTCGTACGTGTCTTGTCAGTTACTCTGTCGCAGTTTTACGTGCCGCCTCCGATATGAATTCCGTTTCTTCGACTAAGTATCTTACGTGCATGTCTAACTTGTTTTTGCGATCAGCCTCGTCTGAGCGAGGCTAGAATCTGATATTTATGCCACACACTTCTCCTACTATTTCTGTTGATGCAGAGAACTCCGTTATGTTGATGCGTTATCATTTTACTAACAGCTTAAGACGATAGGAAAGTAAGAAAACCTTCATTTTACAATTTTAAAGTGTACTTCCTGGTTGTCGACAATATTTTCTTCTAAAAATGTATCTCGTTCTATTGCTTAGAAACTATCGTGCGGTGGAATATTGGAATATTTTCACATGCAGGAAAATAAAAACTAATCACTGACGCAACCGCTGGCATAACTACTGTTCAATATTTTGCTTAACAATGAGTTGTTTCTTCTTTTTCATTTGGTAAGTGACTAACAATGAGTTGAAAATAGGACTACTCATAAATTCGTATTCCTTCCCGAGTTCTGACTCCGACAAACATTCAGTTATTATTTTTTTATTGCCGTTGCGAGGACTCTTTTTTTCTTGTGATGAACTCCTAATACGGACGGATATTTCAGAATAATAATTACTTCCTTACTGTTATTTCATTTTATTATGAAGATTATTTTAGCTTCCGACATAAAGTGAAATGAGTTATTACTTTTAACATTTCCGTAATATTTTGTTTCTTACGATTCATTTATCAATTCTTTGAATTAGTTGCCATCTTTTGCAGTAAATCAATGTTCAACACAGCGAGTTTTTGTTTGTTTCCGAGTGTATTTCAGGAATGATAAATATAAAGAAATTGACCTGAAATAAGTGCGAAATATCGTTATTTTTCTATCTCATTATATGCATTTAGGCTTTTAAGGAGCAAGTGTACTCTGGAAATCACCTCTGAGTAACTTCTCTAAGGTGTTTTGTCTCAGATAAAAAGAAAATAATAGTGTTAAATTAACCTTGCAGTGATGCAGTGGGAGTCGTTGAGACGTTGTTACCGCGGTTGTCGTTCTATTGTGTTTCCACCTCGCTGAATTGTCTCATCAAATTATTATGTCACAATTGTTGGGTAGCGAAGGTTACATACTATTAAATTAATGCCTTTTATATGTTCTCTATAATCGTTTAATATACATCTTTTATCTTTCCAGTTTGATCTCACTTCAGTCGCTCGAGCTGAGAGAAAATTTACTAAAATCGCTGCCAGAGTCACTGAAAAATCTTACTAGATTACAAAGGCTGGATCTTGGTGACAATGACATTGAGGAACTGGTATGTTATTCAACAATTTTGTTTGTATTTTAATACAATTTTCCAATTAAAATAACCGTGCCGCGTTTTGAATTACAGCCGGGTTTCATCGGAGAGTTGCCCGCTCTGGAAGAGTTATGGTTGGATCACAATAAACTCCAATATCTGCCGCCAGAAATTGGCAATTTGAAGGCACTAATTTGTCTAGATGTGAGTGAAAATAAACTAGAGAAAATTCCTGAAGAGATTGGAGGCCTGTGCTCCTTAACCGACTTACATCTCTCCCAAAACATGCTGGAAACTGTACCAAATGGTACCGGAGATTTATCCAAGTTAGCTATACTGAAGTTGGACCAAAATAGATTACATACATTAAACGAAAATGTAGGAAGGTTAGTATATCGCACTGTTTAACATATATTTCATTTTGTTAGTTTATCTTGAGCTATTTATAACGCTAATGATTCCGTATTTCTCTTCCAGGTGTACAAATCTACAAGAGCTTATATTAACGGAGAATTTTTTAATGGAGCTGCCTAAGTCGATAGGGAATCTCAATGAGTTGACTGTACTGAATGTAGATAGGAATACCTTGGCTGAAATACCGTTAGAGATCGGGAATATGACTTTGCTTGGTGTTTTGTGCCTAAGAGATAACAAACTTACGAGATTACCAAACGAGCTGGGAAATTGTAAATCGTTGCATGTATTGGATGTGAGCGGCAATAGGTAAGTTTTATTACGAAGATAAAATAATTGTTTATATTATTGATAAGCTATGAATAACTGTGATGCATTTCGCTGAATAGCAACAACTATACGTTTTAAGCATCCGGATTTGATTTTTGTTGCTGATAATTATGACATTGAATTGCGTATTTATCTTTTAGTACATAAATAATATGATTATGTAATGTAACCAGACAGATTGCATGATGCAAATTAATGTAATTGGTACCTACTACAGTGTTACATAAAATGTAACTTTACATATCTCAAAGAAAATCGTAGCTTAATTCTATATTTATTTATTTATTATTAAACTTACACACACTATCTTTACAGGATGACCCCAATACAATAGTGGTTTGCAAACACACCAAATAATTGAAAAATCAACCTACGGCTAAAGGCTCCCACACACTGGTGCGATATCGCGGGCGCGACAAGGGCCGCGCTGCCTGTCGCGCCTGTGATATCACGCCAGTCTGTACGAGCCTTAACACTTAAAATCTAAACTTTAAAAATAGAAATCAACACTAAACTCTATTAAAAACAATCTGAAGTCAGACTACAGAATTATATGTACCTACTGTAATAATTATCAAACTAAACTTTTTTTTATTGCTATAAAATCTTAACCTAAAATACAAAATCGGACTTAACACAGAATATTATAAAATAAATATATATCGTCACTGGAAAGGATAAAATGCTTAAGCGCCATTTGGGCCAAAATTTGATATAATTATACCGTTGGATTCGTTTTTTATTTCTGCGTCGATCTGTCAGTTTCAAGACAATCTGAGCCAATTTTTGGCGCTTTGTAAAAATTTAGTTATGTCCCAGATTCTAAGATCTAAAGCGACGGTTTTCCGATGTTTTTTGAACAAACGTTGCTTTAGCAACACATTTTTTAGGACAGAGGAGGGTCTTTATAACCTTTTTCCTTTCAACATTCTCTTCACAACAGCAACATAAGCATTTTATCTTTTTAGTAATTTGGATGACATTGTTACATTAGATTTTTTTTTTTTTTTAATTGTATTGTTGTACAGTCTGTTAGCTATTATTCAATACTGTTGTTTTTAACTGTTTGGCGCTTTAGCAAAACTGTTTCATAGCCTTTGTAGTTTTGCGCTGCTTTAGTACTTCTTCACGGCATGAAACCATCATAATCAATCGTTAGCAATTTTTTATTTACAAGATTTACACGGTCTGAGTAAGCAGTTTTTGTTTCCAAGAGAAGTGGTTTTTTACCATTTATAAGCTTTTTTCGAAGAATTCGAATCATAAATTTGAGGTAGATTAGCAATTTTTTCCTGACAAATTTTTTTTATTATTCAATATACTTTTGCTAAAGCGACTACTATTTCGCGAAATAGAGATAAATATCATAAATACTTTTTACATGTAGGTATAACAGATTTTTTAATAATTTTATATTTTTAGATTAATAAAATCGGAATTAAAAAAATAAATACTTTAAACATCTTTTCCCAAAACTACCATTTTGGCGCTTTAGCATTTTCACGTTTCTACTGATGAATTATAATATAATATGATTTATCATGTACTTAGTTGAAAATGTTGAGAAAGGAAAATAATATTTTTATATTTACCATGTTCCAGGTTACAGTACTTACCCTATACATTAGTGAATTTGGAACTGAAAGCGGTGTGGTTATCGGAAAATCAGGCGCAACCGTTGTTGACCTTCCAAACGGACAGAGATGAGACCACAGGAGAAAATGTCCTTACTTGCTTCTTACTACCTCAGCTTAGCTATACCCAACAACCAGGTATGAATGTGCCCTTAAAAGATTATCATGGTGTCGCTTTTGGTGTCCTGCTCGTAGAAAATACCCTTAGTATTTATACTTGAATTCAGAAACTTAGACAATTATATGCCTTCGCCTATTAATCAACAATCTACTTTTATGTACTCTTAGTTTATTTTTGAGTGATTATTTGAATTAAATGTCCTAAATATTTTTTTCATGCAATGGAATTTGAGCTTTGTCATAAATGACATAGAGTTTGTAGTTCCAAAACTTGATAATTATAAAAGATTCTGAATTCTAGTTTGGGTGGTTCATATATAATCTTCATCTTTGCCTATCATCACTGGTTATTGTCAATAATTATCATTAGTTTGTGATTTATTTTGATCTATTAGAACATTTTTATCTGCTGATAGTTAAAAGTTTTGACTTTGCATATTGAATATGTTTTGATTTCAAACTCATATATTATTTGATTTCAATTTATTTCCTTTTGCATTTTTTTCCCTTTTGATTCAGTTATAGTGAGTTGATAATGATTAGGAAATCTATAAAGCAGTTATAATATTCCTATAAGTATAGCATAGTAAAGAATATTGCTGCCATGTTACGTTTGCTTTTATGTGAGCATTTTGGTACGTAATTCTGCCAATGCTTTTCGTGCTTTTATTTAATTATGCAAAATCGGGGACAGTTCACAATACTGGTATTATAATTTCGGCATTGACCTACCGAGTTTCTCTTATCCCCTTGATACGAGACTCTCATTTAACTTTTCTTTAAAGAAACGTTCCTAAGAGTTCTCTTTAACATAAGAGTGATTGGCAATGGTTATCAATTATCAAACACATAACCGTTTGTTTTGGGCGTCTCAATATGTTTGAACATATTCAATTTGAGCCACCCATACCACATACCAATGAATTGGTTGAAATATAATGGGCCATTGTAAATGAAATGAACATCCTTTTACGCAACACGAAAATATTTAATCGCACATCGAATTGCAAAGTTATTGCTTAATTCTTTGCCATAATTGAATGATTCATGGTTGCATTTCCTGTTAAACCAACTTAGCGGTTTTTATGTACTGTGAACTGTTTCTGAGCTGTTCTTGTTTTGTTTTTGCTGTGTAAATATACTAAATGCACTTGTCACACACGAATAGAGCTGGAACACACGTCTGAGGTCGGCAGTGGACACTGGTACAGGGAACACAGATTTAATTCACAATCTCAAGAGCTAGATAGACGAGGTAAGGTTCACAAATGTATAAATACAATACAGTTACGAATTGAAACCTATAGTATCTGGTATGGAGATTTTTCCGCGTTCATTTGATTGTAAAATGTGAGGGCCTGGGTTGATAATAACTGCCATTTTTAGGGTTCAGTATCCCAAAAGGAAAAAACTAAACCCTTATAGGATCAAGGCTCCTAAACAGGTGCGACACGCGACGCTACACATAGAAACCGCGTGTCGCGCGAACAGCGGTACCTTTGTGTACCTGTTTGTAGGAGCCATCACTCGTGTCTGTCTGTCCGTCTGTCACAGCTGATTTGCTCCGAAACTACTGCACCGATTAAGTTGAAAATTGGTGCTCATATGAATATCTATGACCCAAACACGAACGTGTAACGTAAATAAAAGATTTTTGAATAAGTGGTTCACTTTTGGGGGACTAATTAGAAGAAAAAAAAAAATTTGGCTTACTGTGCCGTGTGACATATCAAATGAAAGGATTTGTTATGAAGATTTCAAATGTATTTTTTTTATGGGGAACATGTTTTTCAGTTATAATGTTAGGTTTGTTCTTGGGATTCATTCATCCCAACTACGGAACCCTTTATTGTGCGTGGTCCGACACGCACTTGGCCGGTTTTTGCAATGAGAAGTAATGTTTAGTAATCAAAAGCAACAGTATTACCTTGCTGATGTAACGCCCCATTGTGATTATCTCAGTAAAGGCTCTTACAAACAAGCGCGACACACGACGCGACACAAAGACACCGCCGCGCGGCACGTGGTACTTTTGATTCGCGTCGCGTGTCGCGCCTGTTTTAGGAGCCTTAAAAGACAACATAGGTATGTTGTTAAAATGTACTAACCTAATAGTAGACTGTGCATGAGTTTTCTATTCAAACTAAATGGTGTAAAGCGATGTTATTTGTACTGAACAAATAAAAAACCTCGCGCCAGTTTTTACTATCAGATGGAAGCGCGACTTTATCAAGGTTGAAATGAAGATACTCTATTATTATGACAATTTCGCACTGTTATTATTTTTTACGACACAACTCAATTCATGGTCATCATGCTATACTGCACTGCACTGAATAGAACTGTAGTGTTGTTTAGAACTTATTAACTGTTGTAACTATTTTATTTATCTACATGAATATTTAAACATTCTGCACCCTAATTGCAAACACACACGGAATGTCCACCCCTTTAATTTTAAGGGTTTCGTAGTGAACAAGGAACCCTGATAGTTTCGCCATGCCCGTCTGTCTGTCTGTCCGCGGCTTAGCTCGGAGACTCTTAGTACAGTCAGTATACACAATTAGCTGACCCCCCCCTTGCATAAATGGTTGAGATTTTTTTGAATACGGATCGATAGAATTTTATAATTCTTAATTTAATTTAAATACCTATACGAAATCTACCCACAAATAGAAAAAAAATTAAAATCGTACGATTTGTTGGTAATAAAATCTCAACCATTTATGCAAGGGGGGGTCAGCTAATTGTGTAACTGACTGTACTAGAAAGCTGTAATTTGGCTTGCGTATACATATTAATCACGCTAACAAAGTGGTAAAATAAAATCATGAAATATATCTTTTTTTTTTAGGGTATAGTTCACATCGAATTGTACTTCCCCTACACGTAAACTTGGGATGATATTTATTTTTCTAGTCTATCCCATGGTGCGGGGTATAGTTGGATAGGCCGTTCAAAAATATTGCGGGTTTTAGAAAACCATTGTTCGATTCAGCGATACGTTTGCGTAATTTTAAGTAGATTTTTGTTAGATTCAAGTGTGTGTCCCCCCCCAATGCCAACTAAATGGTTGTATTAGGATAAATGTGGAAAAATTCACAGCAGAAGTATATACATGATGTATAACGAATTTAAAAGGAAAACTATCACAGCTAAGTAGGCGTTACAAGTTTCCCAGTAATAGTCGACCAACTTACATACATTTGCAGTTGAAAAACATGTTCTCCCATATATTCTGTATGAGAGAACATGTTCAACTACAATATTAAGTTCGTTCTTGGGATAAATTCATTCTAACTAAGGAACCCTTTGGCCGGTTTTTTTAAAGTTCAGTAATATTCATTGCGTTACTCTTGATTGTTGAATTGTCAAAGGGATTGTCATTACGAGAATGTTACGCAAAATAAGGGTGCAGGCTGGGTTTTGTATGATTAGAGGATTTACAATGGACACTTATCATTATCAGTGATACATACCTACAATCAATAATCAATCATAATTGATATAGTTTTACGCAATGTAAGATAACGTTATATCATTTTCGCTTTCAATGTTTGTTTGGTTTGTGACGTAGCGCTGCTGTGTTGTGATTGTCTATGGTCATTTATGTTTTGAGTCTTACTAAACGGGAAAATCTTTTCCAATTTTGATTACAATTTTACAGTAAAGCTGCCAGAGAATCCGTGGTATCGCTAGAGATATCGACAATTTATAAATATTTATTAATCTTTGAATTATTGAGTACTGTTGACAGATGAGATAAGTATGCGGGCGTCTAAATAACTACATCTCGCTTTGCACACATCTGCGTTACCGTTTAAACGGTGAAGTCTTCCGTCATTGTCCGTCTGATTATGTCTCGTGGACCACCCCATAATAATGACAGATACCTGCAATGCGCAGTGATTACATGATAATCACTCGCCTGTATAATTATCTCATTAGTCGTGTGTACTTGAACAATTCAAGTACTTAAACATGCTTCCCAACATTCCACTAACTGAATTGGTTCTACAGAATCGAGCATGTCTCGCGACCGGGACTCGGACGACGAGAACTGGGAACAAAAGGAAAACTCACGCACGCACTCCGTCAAGTTCACCGAAGATATGCCCGAACTCAAAGAGGTGAGCGTTTGCTGTTGTAGTATCTTATTCAATAATGCTAAGGGATGGTATAGAAATAAACGGAAAAATACCTTTAATACTAGGTACGCTCAAAAACACTTCAAATATAATGTATCTTCTTGCTTCCACCATGCTGGTGACACGCTTAGAGAGAGGTGGCGGAACGTAGGATCTTGGTTCAGAATACATGTACGCGAAAAATTTTCGAGGCACAGAGCTTACTTAGCACTGAGTACAATACTTGTAGCTTTAGATTAATCTCAGTAAACAATGTACTATTACATACTTGTAAAAATGTTATTAACGCTTATTTAAATATTTAGCATGTTTTTATTATTTGTTGGTACACAAATTGCAATTCACTACTTGTATAAAGATAGGTACAGTCACAAAGGTTTGGTGATAATCTGATAATCGATCTGCATATTATTATTTTAGTTGGTTTAACAGAACCTCAGTATTATTTAGAGTAAGCAGAATACTAACAATTCTTTAATGTTTATTTATGCAATAAACTTTTAGTTTTCATTATTTTTATCTTTTATTTGCATGTTTTATTTTGTTACACCTCTGTCAGACGTTTATAAGAACTATGGTTGTTAGAGAGAAAGAATAATATAATTGTCTATAAAGCCAACAGACCTTTCCAATGAAACGACAAGCCGATTTCATAGATTTCCTCTTTTTATTTATAATCTGTTCAAACTGTATATATTTTGTTTCTGTGCATTCATTGTCACATATTTTGACGTTTATAAGAATAGGGATGATGACTAAAAATATAAAAAAAAAAAAAATTGGACACGTATTTTTTCTTTTTTTACGTAATCAAAACATTACGGCGATACATTGAGTTCAAATGTGGCATGACGTCACTTCTCAGTAGATTTTATACGTAGCTGTGACGTAACGAGCCCCCACTCCCCAAGTTTAATGTGTTTTATCCGAGTCATTTTTTATTAATATGATAAAGCAAAAATACGTGTCTAATATTTTTTTATTATCTGATTGACGGACTACAACAGTTTTCCTTTTTTTTTACCCAGGACACATCCCTATTATGGTTATTAGAAAGAAATAATAATATAACTGTTTATAAAGACAATAGACCTTTCCAATGAAATGACAAGCAGATTTGATAGATTTCCTTTTTTTATTCATAAAAAAAAAAAAAAAACTAACAAAACAAAAGCAAACAAGCAAGCAAGCTGTCTATATTTTGTATGCGCATTCATTATGAATACACAGAAACAAAATGAAGACAAGACTTATCTATTTTCGGTAGGTAACAAAAAACAGCATTGCATTAATCAAGTACTTGTATTTTAAAAGCTATCTATCAAATACTTTGATTGTTATAATCCTCGTTATATGCTGCATACGTTATTGTATTATTGTGTATGTTTATTAATAAGTATAGGTAGGACAAGTAAATAAACACTGCGCAAATGACTATTTTTATTTAATTGTGTAAAAATATATTTAATCATTTCTTTATACATGGGTATGATGTAACATGAAGGAATATTTAATTGTACGTAGAACCTCATTGGTTGTGAACTGTTCCTGGAACAAACAAATTTTGATTTTAAGGTTCCGACGATTCAGGAGGAGAGTGATGACGTGATGCCTTCTGACTCGTTCTTCGCACAACAGTCGATGCTTGCCTTCAAGCGGCCTATTAACGTAGTTCGCAAGCTAGTCACTACACAGCGGAGGAGTTCCCTGCAACGACTATCCTCCTCTATAACTAACCTCACGGAGGTATGCGGCAAAGCGTCTCGCGGGGTGCATTCACAAATAATTATAACCAACCAATGACACAGTAAAATTTTCAATGGGGATGATGACTAAAAAATATGTTTTGTCCGTCATGTAGATTATTTAAAAATATTGGACACGTATTTTTTTCTTTTTTTACGTAATCAAAACATTTCGGCGATACATTGAGTTCAAATGTGGCATGACGTCACTTCTCACTAGATTTTATACGTAGCTGTGTCGTAACGAGCCCCCACTCCCCAAGTTTAATGTGTTTTATCTTACTCATCTTTTATAAATATGATAAAGCAAAAAATACGTGTCCAATATTTTTTTTATTACCTGATTGACGGACTAAACAGTTTTTTTTTTTTTTACCCAGTACCCTATTAGGTATTTACTACACAGTCGAGTTGTTCAAATATAATTACTATTGTTTATGACTCGGAACTAATCTTTCTTATATTACCTGCATTATCTCTTGAACAATGAATGAGCAGAGACTTTTCAAGCACTCGTCAATTTACTTTTACAACCTATTAATATTTTAGTCTGAAAATCATTTCTTTATCATAATGTAACTGTAAACACAGTTCTTAATTACCGTCTTGTTGAAACCCGCAGTGGAACCTGCAACAAAATACACTCAAAATAGTAAAAAATATTGTGAATGCACTACCATAGAGTTGAGTATGCGCTGTCCGCCACTAAGCCTCTTGCTCTATCAGTATTTAGATAATAGTTTGTTTTCTTTGAAAGTAGACTAATGCATAGACAAATTAGTGTTGTTTTTTGCAAAAGCATTTACATTTTTTTCTGCGATTTGGAACTTACACACATCAACGATTAAATGTTACGTAACACTAACCACACCTGTTGACCTGGCACGGAATGACACTTATCAAAATTCTGAATTCCCAGCCACTCCCCCAAAAGTCTTCATTCTTAATCACAGTACTATATTAAAAACCATACCACCTATTTAAAAAATATATTCTTCCAACTAATTCCACATTGCGCACAATATTTGAACTGCACTTAACATAGATTAGCTTTACCAGCAAGAGACGTCGTGGTGTCACGAAGAAAAGACTACGTGTGATATCATATCCTGTGAATCATTCGGTTCGTCTCACACATTGCGACATTATGCGGTTAATAGGTTAAGTGACAATTATCATATTTCGGTACTTTAGTCAGGAATCTGAACATTACTGGGATAAGCCATTGAGTTTCTACACGACATGGATTGATTCAAGTCATTTTTGTATTGAATTTTTTCTTGTGAGTTTTGTGTGACCACCGCTTTGTAATACCGAGATATTATGTCGCATTTCACTAGGTACTATTTGTACTGAAGATTCTTTATCTTTAGTATAATTAACATAATATGATTAGTAATGAATACACACTCGCTTGCTTCGTAGACACTTATCTTTAACATACTAAATTAAATGCACAGAGTTATTTTGAATGTTGCAATTTGCAAAAGATATTTTTAGCATTCTGCAGTTATATTTACTACTAACAAAAAAAAAATTATTTTAGCAAATTTTTTTTAGTACATTAATCTGATGCGGCATATTTTTTTCATTCAATCATTCTTTAAAATAAAATATACTTTTTGTTTTGACTTCTCATAAAGAACTGGCACAAGCTTTTATTTAAATACACTTATTATCGAATACTAAGCATGAGCATGTTTATTTTTCCAATTTCAAACGCTGTGATGCAGTAAGTGATTCTCTCTTATTGGCCAGTTACTCTGTCTAATATATTGTAATTTTCACAGACTCCGTTTGTCCGACAAAATACACCTCACCCGAAAGATTTGAAGGCGAAAGCACAGAAGCTTCTCGCTGGTCGATCGCCCGAAGCTGCGGCCCTGCTGGCGGCGAAACAACAACAGCCACCGACAACAAACGGGATTACTATGCCGCCACCCGAACACGTTGAAGTACCCGTGGAAACTATTGAAGTAAGTAGATTACTGACGACGGTGTTTTGTTTTTCAATCAATAGCATTTGAAGGTTGTAAACACGGCCATATACAGGATAAGTTAAGACCAGTGCGCAAATTTTTTTTGGTGGTTTAGTATCAGTATGAGAACACATTTCCAAATCTATTCGTAATAATATCAATGGGCGAGCGCACAGCTGATAGGTACCTACTACTGCGTTCCGCTTCACTGACCGCGCTGACGAACCGCGCCGGCGCGTTGCACGACGAGTATCCATTATACCAGTTTCAAAATAAACATCTTTCGTTGACGATAACTTCATTTTTTGTACTAAGACATATCAAAATAAGAAATAGGTGTATAATAAAATACGTTTAAGTTTTATTTGTCAAAATTTGCGCACTGATTACAAAATTTTCCTGTATACGGTGGCAAGATAAGTTTTCATACGATTAGGAGAACTCGCAATTACCTTTTCTTGTGTTTGTTTGATTCCATTGAATCTGGAAGTCATTATCAAGGGTTGTAATTATAATTCAGAAACATAATTCAATATTAAATCGTGTCGTGTTAAATGATTACAACAGATAATGCGATATTTGACAGGTTACCTGTTCTGATTACTTGATCAGCCTTTCCGTTAAAAGTAACACCTGCGGGGTAATTGCTTAACACCTAATGTCTTTCATTTTGACAGTCGAACAAAATTTTATTGCACAACCAGTGACTCGCTCCGGCTTCGCACGGTTGAAATTTTGTTTTTAAACATAATATGTAGCCTATATCCGCCTGAAATAATGTACTATCACGGACATCTTAATCGGACCGCCATAAGGACTATTCTCGCTTGCAGCGCCCGGCCGAGTAACGTTTACCTACGCTCATCAAACAATAGCATCGCAGCATCAGATTTTGCTAAGCCCCTTGATTTTGTAAATGAAAAAAAAAGTGACCTTAAAAAACCAGCCGAGGTGATCAGACATCTGTGATAATTGTAACAGAGCCTGAGAAATTTATTTAACCTATTGACCGCTTGGTTTTATATCAATTGCCGTGCCCCCAGCGCCCGGCTCATAAATCTACAAATAAATATCTACGACAAATATGGTCGTGCAATGATATAAAAAGCACAAAACGAACATAGGTTCTCAGTCGTATAAATACGACTGAGGCGGTACGGGCACGAAAAAATTTGTCGTATTAATCCGACCGGGGCGGTTAAAAGGTTAAACAAAATTTTTACTTTATTGTTCGTCGCAGCACGGTATTTTGTTTTGAAAGTGTGCCGATTCGGATGTTCCCGATAGTACCTTAAAATGGTGTAATATTTTTTTAATATGAGTTTTAGTTCCGGATATTATGCTCCATATATACAGAAACTCACAAAATTCGCTCTTTCTCTTTATAATATTAGTATAGATTTACGTTGTTAAACAGATGAATTCTTCAAACATATTATTATGATGCAGCGGATTAGCAATTTCCTTCATAATCCGTCGGATTGTGATAAAAAATGTGTTACGCTATTAGGGTACAGGTTTCTGAAAGGCGGAACAAAAGTAAGTACCTAGCGTTCTTATTAATAACAGGGGTGGCCAGCTATTTCAGTTTATGATCATACTTTTATAGCCAACTTGGAAATCGTGAAGTTAATCCAATAATAACATAATTTTCTAATTTTACTTTCACATTTAAATTTATGACCAGTGAGAGCTAATGGTGTCTATTAACTATAAGCGATGAGTATACAAAAGAGCAATTTAACTTTTCATCTTTCCCGGAAAAATATAGCAGTGTTTCGTGACACCTGCTTCTTATGTGCTGTTGATTTTGATGTTGATCACCTTCTGTTTTTGTATCACGTGAAATGAGAGGTATATAGGATATATAGGATAAAAAAAAAAACGATACCTACTCGTACCCAAATAACCCAAACTGTAACAGAGTGAGTTTTAATCAGCAGGCCAAATCTCGTACGTAAAACGTTCAAATTTAAGTCGCAGTCTCATCTAAGCAACAATCAATGTCAAAAATTTAGCTAAATTTGAAAATTTTATCACAGATTGAGACAGATATGCGAACGTTCTTAAAAATTCGAGAGGGCAATTCGGGAATTAACCTTCCAGAATTTTTAAGAATAATTTAATCGACGTTCTTATTCTAATCTCAGTCTCAGGGATATCTGTAGTAACTATACCGATATATGTGTACTAAATAAAATTTCGTTTACAGCCGGTGCACACACCACAGCCTCTTCCCGAATTGACGAAAGAAGAGGAAAGCGACACCCAGACGGCGGCCGATCGAGAATCGTCTGAAGGTGAAAACGACGAGAATGATGATTCTGACGAACTTGAGGTAAGTCTGTTCAGAACATTATTAGTGTGATAATTTATAACTGCCTACACACTGCTCGTTTTGAGGCGTTTGCACGCAACTTTGACAGAAATCGAGCAGGTTTGTAGACACCTTACAATGTCATTTTCTACAAGCTTCAATCCATAAGTAATCTACGTTACTGTAGGCTCGGTTTCCATGACAACGCAAGCTGAGACGCGCTTAGAGATCGTTTTACAGCTACACAATTGTTCGAAATTCGCGCGCTAACGCACGCTTTAAAAACTGTAGGCGTTCAAATGCAGCGCACGCTCACGCGCGTTTACACGCCTAGGCGCGGTAGATTTTTGTCATGGGAACTAGGCCCTTATATGCATTGGTTATTAACCTCTCGTATGCCGTAACTACAGACATAATTAAAAACCCATTGTGTCTCGCGTAAATCTACGTTCCGGCATAATTATGAAGGGTTACGGCTTGTAAAAAGTGACTGAATTAGATTAAAATATATTCGGGACATAGACTAACTTGACTATTCTAAATTCGTCTGGGATTAACATGTTACCCAAAAAGTAGAAATTAACCCCCCTTAGTTCTGCTTGTTATAGAAGAACATGACTTTCTAATGACTGAGAAATTGCAATTAACATAGGAAAGGAAACTATATATTAACATTATATTTAAATGAAATAACAAATTAACTTCTTTGGAACTTGGTAGCTATGTTATTGATTTTAAAACCACTTTTATGATGATACTAACGTGAAATGATGAAAATATGCCAATGAAAACTTATAATTTACAATATTTAGAATAGACTTTTCTACAACTTGGAGATAATCATCATCTCGCTTTATATTTTAAGCCAACATTTATTTTCATATGCATATTCTTTCATATTCCTACACATTTACACTGGAACATGGATTTAAATTAGCAGTCATACCTCGAATGCGAAAATCTGAAGTACTCTTTACAAAGAACTTTTTATTTTCGGCTTTTGTTAAAATCAGGGTAAAGGGGACAGGAGTAGGGTTAATCCGAACGATCACCGATATCGATCGAGAAAAATGTGCTTATTAAAGAAACCTCTATTTATCGCCATTGTTATGGGTAATTCTTGTAACATATTCTTAGTTAAAAAAAAAAAATATAGGATAATTTTTTAACCAGTGCGCAATTATTTTTTTGGTGGTCCAGTATCAGTAATAGAACACATTTCCATTATTTGTTGAATACTTTTTTTTGGTCCACTTGAAATCAGCAAAATATGGATACAGTCTATTCGTAATAATATCAATGGGCGAGCGCACAGCTGATAGGTACCTACTACTGCGTTCCGCTTCACTGACCGCGCCGCCGGCGCATTGCGCGACGAGTATCCATTATACCAGTTACAAAATAAACATCTTTCGTTAACGATAACTTCATTGTTTTGTACTAAGACATATCAAAATAAGAAATAGGTGTATAATAAAACACGTTTAAGTTTAATTTGTCAAAATTTGCGCACTGATTAAAAAGTTTTCCTGTATTATATTTTATGAGGTATCGATATAGAGCTGATTCTTGTATCGACATCGATTGATGTTTCGGTGATCGTTCGGAAATCAATTACCATTGCCCACTTTAACCGTACAATCATGACTTCATGACACTTGATAAGCTTCGGGATATGAGTGTTGATTGGTATGACGGGTGTTCCCCGGTGGTGGCCCGGTAGCGCCCCCGGCGGGTAGCGTGGCGCGCCACGGTGGAGGAGCGCGGTGCGCCAGTGCAGGCCAGCAGGCTGCACCGCCGCGACACACCCCACCACCTCAAGAACAAACGCGTCAATCAGATCGACGCACGGCGTGCGCGAGACCTTATTGCGCAGGTGCTGCTACCGTCTTCCTAATGCATTGTGTTTTGTGTGTACTTAAAGCCTGTTAACTCTTTTTGTATCGTCTGTTTCGATATAATTTGATCAAAATGTCTAACTAAAATCTGTTTTGTTGATATATCGCACCCCCGGTGCAACACTGTCACTTATGCAAAAAGTAACTTTTCAGGAGAAGTGTATTAATTTTAATTATTTGGTTTCATTTATTTTGTTTAATATACAAAACTTAAGAACACGTCAGGATATAACCTATCTAGCTTCCGTAAATCAGGAAGTGTCATCAACTATACATAGGATAGGATACTTTAAAATACTTTTCCGGAAAAAGTTACTTTTTGCATAAGTGACAGTGTTGCACCGGGGGTGCGATATATTATCACTTTTTTTTAACAATGTTTGTTTGTATATCAGTAATTGTAAGCAAAAAATCTTCAATTAAAAATGAAGTTATAAAAAACGACCGCACTTTTCAATAGAAAACCATCTTTGAAGTGATTAAAAAATTGTATTATGGTTTAATGATTCAAATAAGTAATCACGACACGACGCGACAAGACGGACAATACGGACGATACGGTTGGCGCAGTAGTTAAGCGATTGACTGCTGCGCTGCGTATCGCGGGTTCGATTCCCGCAAGGAACAAATATTTGTATGACCTACAAGTGGTTGTTCCGGGTCTGGCTGTTTGTGTATGTGAGTTTAAATGTCTGTTTCTGGAGAATTTCCAAGTGTGGGGCAACGTTTAATTTTTTTTATTTGTAAATGGCTCTTGTGCTTTTGTCTCATTTTTTACTATCTCTATTGAATTATATCGATACAGACCTTAGTCTTGCTTGCTCGAATGGTGCTAGGTACATACATACTGAAGGTTGTCATTACAACTGTCAGCATAAACCAACAACTTACGTACAACCTATCAATCAACCAACTCAGCCTATCGCAGTCCACTGCTGGACATAGACCTCCCCCAGGCTGCGCCACATTACTCTGTCCTCCGCCCTACAACCTATCATTAGGAGGAAACTGGGTATGAGTACCACACACGGAGTGCATAGTGCGCAAACGAAGCTTTAATGCATTATGAGCAAATTGTTGATTGATACAGACATGCGTGAAAATACCTTAATTGGACTATAAAAATTGTAATTGGAACCTAGTCTTACTATCTTAGATTAATAAATATTATATTTGAGTCTTTGTACCCAATTTTGTAAACTATTAACAATTACAAATTTTGAAGTCCAGTTTTCCTTGCATCACAGTGGTAATTTCTATGGGTAATCTTTAAATAAATCACTAAAATTCTCTGTTTGCATGTTTCTACATATTTTTCATTAACTTGTGGTTGATTGGTGTTCATATTTTAATTGATTTTTTGTAACAGAATTGTGTGTATTCGGTTTTTGTATTTGTTAATTTCTATTACTTCTTAGTGCAATATGTGATTATAAAGCCTCGTTCGCACGTGGCACACGTCCCCAAATATGTCTTGCGACTTTGGTTCCATTCCCGATATTTCGGAGCATTTTTTTGGTCATGGTCTAGGGCAGTGCAATGTGCGGACAAGACTAGTAGTTATACTCTAATTATGTCCTTCGTGTGTACTGTTGTTAATATCAGAACCTTGCTTCGTTTCATAGTATTTGTGTTTGGTCATCTCCGACCCTCTTACTAATTAGATTCACAAAGCAGTGTAAATTCATTCATTAATGCATGATGTTACTATGTTCAGTATAAAACCATATTCGTGAATGTTGTATTTCATTTTGTTAGTTTACCTTTTATGTCCTTCGTATGTTTAGTATGGAGGTATGATCGATTAGGAGAAGTTTAAGATGACCAAAACCGAGCCAGAAATAGAGAAAAGAGGTCAAATCTCACGATTCCTTTTCTGTATTTCACTCAGTTTCGGTTTTGTTTCATCTCCAAAATTACTTTCTTTACTATTCTCAGTGTTTTCAAAGCTCGTCCAAATAACGCAGTATTGTTTCGTTAAATTCTACGGTAAAGTTATTTTTAACTTAAAAAGCGTTCAGCGTAGCCTCCCTTTTACGCCTTCTTTCATTTTCATCATAATACTGAAACGTAAAACCTATTTATAAAAGCTAAAACCTACCCTGGTTGAAAAAGCATCGTCTTTAAACTCCGGGTTATAAATACGCAATTATTATTAGAGAATTAAACTTATAAACCTCATTGTTTTAAGCAACGATTAATGTTTTACGATATGTACATAATATTTTCTGAAACTACGAACCTTTCATTGGGATTATTGCTTTACAGAATTATCAATTTTTATCTGACAAACGTGTCCAATGATAATAATTTGAAAGAATAATGTAAGTGAAAGCCTTGATAACTAAAATAATTTGAGCGAAAATATTTTGGATAAGAAATGCTTGGTTGATTGTTATGCTTCTCTACGTTTACCATGATTCTATTAGCGAGTGATGATATTTTTTGTAGACTGTATCTTATACTTGATCGTTCATCAATTAAATACACTGCTATCGTGCATATCGTGCTGCGCATCACAATGGCATCTAAATTGCGGACTATACAATGACGCGAAAGGGTAAAAGCTGACGCACGGTCCGCGTCGAAATTTCTTGTTCACCAGAGAATAGCAGAAACAATAGCGTCGTGAGATCTATTTCGCATCGCACCTGTACTCTGTGAACATATTACCATAAAACGATCATCGGGGCGAGTATTCACACTTCACTCACATTTACCCTGCTATAAAATAATTTCTAAATACCAGTTAAAAATCTAGTTTGGAATCTAAGTGAAGAATCTGGTAACATCGCAATGAGTGTGTAACTAAGTAATAAATCTCTTGGTGAATCGCTCCGTTTCTGTAAGCACGACCCAGCCGTGGGTAATTGTTGGAATACCGCGGCTGTTACGGGCTGATGCGCGCGGGCCCTCGACCACAACGCTCTCGGTAGACCCTCCGCGAGGCTCGCAGAAATGAGTGCCTTCCACCGCGCCGCGACTAACAATGCTTCGTGTACCGCGATTAATCGATAAGTGAAGTGCCGCTTTCTCAATACAAGTGTAGTGTTAAATAAATCACCAACAAACACCGGGCAATTTCCAAAGTGCTCCTTATCGGTATATATTAAAATGAGGTGCTTGAAAGCGGCAGGAGGATGGCTCGCCCGGGTGAGATGCGTATGCAAGATAGAAAGACATTTAGCGAAAGATTTCAATTTAGATTCGACTGCATTTTGTTTGGCTTGCTTCGCTTGTATATTGTCGTGTCACGATCATACCATTTCACTGGCATGTAGTGTAATGCGACATTTAAATTAATTCCCTACTAGCTGTAATCAGTGTGGCTTATGTCTTTTGTTATTGCCTGTTTACCTTCTCCCGTGATTGTCTGTGGCGATTTTTTTCTGGCGTATAAAGCATATTTTCCTTTGCAGGCAATTAAAAAACGAGAGCAAACTGAGGAACCGAAGACTGATGACGAAGAAACCGTTGAAGACGTCCATGACGGTGAGTTGCACATAAAATACGCTTTATTTATTACCAGCAAATTAAGCGATTCATTAGTTGTTATTACGGTGCACAACTTAGGTGGTACACGACGTTCCTCTGAGATATTGGATAGTTGCGACATTATTTCACACGTTCGTGACCATAGTCTGTCGTCTTGCGATCACGAACGTGAACCGAGCGAAGCCCGTTTGTCACTCTCGCGTCACACACAAACGCACCGTCTCGCCTTTATTTTTATGTGGGAAACATCTAAGTATGGCTTAATAACTTTCTCGACTTGAAAACGTGTGCTCGTTAATTGTCATATCGCTCTTTAACTCCAGGAATTTGCTTGTAGTTAGGGCCGTCCTAATTAGGGAAATAACTTGGTTTATACATACTCTTCCTTAAGTATAATGAATGAAGCAACATACCTGTGATACGCAATGTTAGCGTTGTATAAAATCGGTATCGCTTCGTTATCAGCTTATCTCATACACTCGGCGTGCCATTTCGTTCCGTTGAACGAAGCCCCGCAGTGTTTCGCTTGCCTGTGCCGAGTTTGCAGCGAATTCCACCTCCTTCTTCAGTGAAAATTAATAACAGTGTGTTCTAGTCGCATGACATACTTCAAACTAAACGATACAGAAATTCGTGATCTGTGCCGAATTCGTGTGATACCTGCGTTAGGCATTGTATGAGTCAGAGTTACAAGCTGATCACATTCGACTCATAAAACGGTTTGCGTTGATGCAATCCCCCTAAATATCCTAGTTCCTTAATAATTTGTTATTAGGTTGTCAAAATATTCAGTGCCGGAATAAGTGATTCAGTGATAAAGTAATTTAATAACAGTGTTCCTTAATGGCTTAACATGATAGACTTATTGATTCGATCATGAGTAAATAACATTATCTATTGTTAAGCACGTATGTGTGATATTCTAGAAACTAGTGTGTTCAAGCAATGTATGAAGGTCAAGCTCAGTTATTGTTACATCGTTACATATAAACGCGTCACTTAACTCATGTTTCTGTGTTTTTGTTTCGAAAACATCTCAATGTTCTACAGAACTTCGCGGTAATACGCTTTGCTCCATTTACATCAAAATTGCGGGTTATATACCCTGCATTTACTTGCACAGTTGCACACGTACCCACTTTCCCTGTGTCATAGCACAGCAAGCAAACCGCTTCTTTGTTGTTTCGCCACCTGATGAGTCGTATTTACGAAATAATTGTAACATGTCCACAGTAACTGATTCCTTAATTTTGGTAGTCCTAAGTGAACAATTAACAAGTTGTTGGATTAAACACGGTCGCGCAACGCGTCGGCACATAGTTGATAATAGTGGTCTGTTTGATTAACAAACAAAACACCAACTTGTTTCTTAACACTTCGCGACCTGTGTGGCGTGTTAGAACGTTTACTTTACGCGCTCATTTAATACGCTACACGCCGAATATTTTACAGGGATTTTTTTCTGTTTTGAACTCCATTTTATTCGCCAAAGTAAAACTTTCACTTTGAATTTAAATTCCGACTCCTTTTAAATAATTCTCACTAATTATATTCCACAATCGTGCTTTATTTTCTCGTAGAAGAAGTCATTATAAAATCGATATAACCAGCAGTATTGTAACTTCAAATTTAAACCACTTGTTCGGTACCCAAAACAATGCATAGAGAGCACCTGTGACCTTGACCCAGTGTACGTACCTATTTTCCATTTACTCAAGGCATAATATTTTCCTGCTTCAAGTATTAGTAAGTGTACTTCACATGATTCACGTGGCCGGCATACCAAGTTGATAAAAATACGTTTTACATTAGCAAACAATAACTTTGCTAAGGTTGCATAGAAGGTGTTATGTGCCTCTAGGCCCCTAGGGAGTAATGTACATGTTTGTTGATACGAGGTATTGAACTGACAGCATTATCTTATCAACTATAATAATATAATACATTATTATTCGATCGAAACTCATTGCCAGTCGTTGCTGAACATTGCACTCAAGTAGAGGGAAGTCGTTCATTAAATTGTGATGATATAATAATATCAATATTAGTTTCTTCAACATCGAATCAGTTCAAATAGTTTGCCAGACAGTCATCTCTGTTAATTGGTTACGTTTCGTTAGTGCCTTATCGTGAAATAAAAATGTTTTCTTGGAAATTTTATTAAAACGGATCTACTACGTCTGCGCGGATATTGCATGTCAAGACGTTGTTTATCAAGCAACATCGTTGCTCATATATCGCAATTATTTATATCGCGGTTTTGTATTTGTTAAATGTTTTGACGATCTTTTTGGAGTAAACGTGTTCACGAATTCATTTAAAAATGCACGAGCCGAATTTTGATGAACCTTAGTATTGTATTAATACCATCCTGAAGTTTCGAATCTCCGTAGTAAATAATTAGTAACAAAAGAAAAACAACCATCTAGCTAGCTGAACCAAAGGTCGCTGTGATTGATAGAGTAATAGTTAACTAATCGTTAAACGGATCTATGAATTTTCTCTTTATCAGTTTTTTATTGTTCCCCTCTGTCTAAACGTCAAATTGCCTGCCACGGAATTGACAGTACCTTTGTCCGAAAGTCGTGTCGATGTTTCGTCCAAACTATTTTAACCTCAATTAACTTCAACAACGGCGGTCTTGTTCTCGGGCTTGTGGTCATTTACTTATACATCGACGATCATCATTACTCATCGTTCATGATGTTCGCCGTTGTAGATGCAATTTACTTTCATCAGCGTGATATG
This sequence comes from Dryobota labecula, assembly GCA_947523025.1. Taxonomy (NCBI): domain Eukaryota; kingdom Metazoa; phylum Arthropoda; class Insecta; order Lepidoptera; family Noctuidae; genus Dryobota; species Dryobota labecula. Next base: position 13,942,745 of record OX383293.1, on the reverse strand, counting down.
TTGCTTCGTTGTATAATACCGTAAACTATAATTAATCCGTTATTTAGTCTGACAACGTTTCTAATTCGAACACATTAAGTAACAAATGGTGATAGCAAGGAGGTTCTCACGAAAGTGTAAAAAGAAGACATAATGAAAGACAAAAAGAGACTGGAAGTGACTTTAAGTGTTCGTGGTGACGGTTCACTGAGTCGAAACAACCTCAGGAGTAGTAACAGGAGTAACCGCAGTAACACAAGTAACAATACACTGCCCGTGAGCGAGATATTCGCCACCGATCGTTTCTCCGCACCTTACAACAGATCCTTTGATATACTCGACAAGTACCGCAGGCAACCGAATCAATATGGATATCCAGCACAAAGCTTGCAAGCATTAAATCATTACCAACAATCAGAAAATAACGGATACGGTATAAGGGAGAGAAACAACCCGTATATTGATTACACAGACTCGTCGAAGCCATATTACTATCAGCAACAGCCACAACAGCTGCATAATGTGGGTCAACAACAGTATCAACCTGTCTATAATGATCCATCGATCCTGCAAGGGACGTTGCCACGATCAGTCAGTCGCCAAGACCAACAAAGGGGCAATACTGTGTATGATGAGGAGTCTTTTCGTTCAACATTGCCTCGGTCAGCGAGTCGTCAAGATCAGCTACGAGACAAATCGATTTATAGTAATCAGACAATGCATGGCCCGTTACCACGGTCAATAAGCCGTAATGAACAACAAAGAAACAATCCTTTATATAATGAGGAGCACTTACGTTCAACGTTGCCCCGATCAGTGAGTCGTCAAGATAAGCAAAGGGACAATTTGAATTATTATGATGGGACTATGCAGGGATCTTTGCCACGGTCAATAAGCCGTAATGATCAACGAAGAAACCATCCCATTTATAGCGAAGAATCTACTAGACTACATGGATCTATGCCACGACTAAACCGCATTGATGACCAAAGAGGCAATCCTAACTACAATGACTCTTCAGCTCGATTGAACGTTACTTTACCTCGATCAGTAAGCCGTGAGGATCAGCAAAGGGGTACTCCAATTTATCCCAATACCCATTACACGTTGCCTGCTAAATACGGACCCAGACGAGTACGGATAAGCGAACTGGAGCCAATTGTACACGGATATAATGGTAAGTAACCTAGTATAATTCAAGCTTGGCATATCCATTTTATGATGTATCTGTTACGACTAAAAGGCAAAACGCGGTTGCACGGAAGTTATATCTTAGGTGTATGTATGTTAGGAATAGGATCCCGAAGAGCGCCCACAGCTATATGTAGCCGTGTAGAACTCGGTACAACAAAGCTCACATCCTGAAATGCATAACAATAGTTTTGATGTCGGTTGACGGGACTTGCTATCTACCCTAATATTAGTCTCTCGTTAGTTGTCCCTGCGAGTGGTCTGTTTGACTAAAACTAGGTGAGGTAGCCTAGTCGTTTTTCAGTTTTCACGCATTGCAAATCAACGAAGACTGTTTGGTCTATTCCTGTGAATGTTGGGGAAACTGAAATTCTTTTAAATAAAGTTGTGCTTTTACTCCCATATTTTTAAATGTATTTCAAGAAATGTTTTATTGGTAAGTAATATACATTTTGTACAGTGAAGTCGGGAGAGAAATCCACGGTAGAAAGTCGTTTTGAATAGAAACTAATCTAGTCGTTAACCTGCAATATATCACGTTGTATCGAGGTATAACTACCATAAAATATTCTGCTTTCAGCTTAACCACCATAGTGTTTTCAATACTTAGTATCGATATTCTAACTACCCATTAAGCTCACTGGGAACCTGTTTATCTTAACTAGTTCGCGACAATTAAATTCAGCGTGGTTATTTATAACTCGCTTCAGATTTCTACCGATCGATTAAAATTTACAGTGCATATACTTGGCTATTTCGAATTTGCTAAGATTTTTATTGTTGTATATCAAACAATATTTTGCCGTCACTTCTTCTATATATATAAACAAAAGGTTTATTATGCGTGTGAGCGTAAATAGGACGACATCTGGGCCAACCCTCCCTCGGGACGGACAACAATAGCTGCAGCAGGGCACTCTCCCCGCGTTTACTGGTGCGCTCTAATGAGCCAGCCAGACCGTTGTGTTAGCTCTCAGTACTTCATATGCCTCTACCATAAGTACCCATATTTTAAAAATTCAGTGGTGTTTAATTATTTTTCAAAAGAAAAGCTTTGTGATGGCGGTAACAAAGTCAGCGGTTCGTGGTATTATGTGTTCTCTCATGGAGTTTACGTTCAAAGCAAGTAAGATGTCCGAGTTGATTGAATTGAAAATTGAATAGCAGGACTTATTAAAAGTTAAACATCTATAAGATTTATATAAATTAAACTGACCCACTGCTTTAATGTTCAATAGATTCTGCACAATAAGTTATGTAGAGATTATGTTAAACATTGTTTTTAGAATTTCTTTTAATCTTGATCACTTCGATAGAATAACAGTCGGTGCCGTTATAATCGCTACGTTTTGATATTCGCGTGTCACCGTTTTAGCATTTGCACAAAAGGAGCACTGGTTCAGTTAGAAGGTCGACGACTATTTATTGTCTTTTATGTTTACTAAAGTTATACCAAATACAGCTGTGAAGACGCGTTTCTAATTTTTATTCCATATAAAAAGCAGATATAAAGAATATGAATGGTCGCCATATTATCTTCTCATTATACATCGTGTGACTCACAAAGCTTCTTTTATGTTTTCAAGTTTATGTAGGATAGCCTTATTTGAAAGTTTGCGTTCCAATCTTCGAGTTCGTTTCTGCAGTGTAGTTAGATACGGGGTTTATGTAATGGACTGTTACGGTATAAAATCTAATAACAAATGGTTCGTAAACCATAATCTATATCTCAGAGTTGTGTAATGGTTGGCGATATCGGATAGAAAGTACAATACAGACAGTGTATAAAGTTGGAGGTTATATGACCCTAACAAATAATAACGGATGAGCTTTCGTTGCGAGTACTGTGGAGAAGGCGGTGTGGTACCAAGCAGGGTGCGCGTGCCTGAGCCGAGTTCGTGCACCGATGCCCGATAGAAAAGGAGACGAGCACGATTGACACTCGTGAACTCACAGCTTCACTCAAATAACATCACATTTCGATTTTACTAGACCGCACCATACCATACTGTTAATTTTGCTTACAAAATAAAACGAACAACATAACCTTATTTAATTAATTGCTTAATCTTCATGACGTCTTTTATCATGAACCTTGGATAAAAAAACAAAGGACCGATACGAAGATTAACACCGGATGTAAATAAACTAAGTAAACAGTGACTAATTTTTGTAAGATAACTTGAATATGAATCTAGGAATGTGATTGGGTAATAACAAAAATAATTATATTATTAACTGTTACGAACCTTGGGATCTGTCAGTCACGTCACACGAACGTAAATTACCGTGTTTTACTTTCGAATCTTAATAAATAAATGTCATAGATTGTAATTTGGTACATGTTATTATAATGTTGGATAAAAAACACCTTTCTCTGTAGCAGTAATTACTATAGGTAGTGCACTCATGTTTTTCTTTTGCATTATCAATCTTCGTGCATCCGTGTCTTATTCAACGGCGTGAAAGTCCTTGTTATTGTGTATTCCGGCCCCGTGAACTTATTAATTGTTATTGCTGTTACACTTGCGTTTAGCAGAGATACGTAACCTTTCTGATTTCTCTGACTATTAATCTCGTACATGAAAGGAGCGCGTTTGCGATCGCCACTTGACGTTGGAATTTTATCGGACGACGGGCTCAATCTTATCTTTTCTTTTGTATTATAAGGACGTTTGTTTCAATGCGTGTGCACGTGAATATGTCTTATACCTGTCGTAGTTTCTCTAATATCGTATTTGACCGCAGTGGGTCAGATCTACGATACCTGCTGGCTCTAGTCGTATAGAATCTGCAATGTGCACAGGAAACCGTGCGTTGCGGTTAACATCCGTGCTGCGGGCAGATCTCGAAAGTGAACCTGTGAAATGAGTTATTGAAGCGCATCAAAAACATGATACCCTGAGAACATGATCCTATATCATTAATTGTATTTACTTTTGCTACACTGCTTTTCGCTAGCATTTGAGATGTTATTCATCAGTCTGACTAATATAACATTTTGTTCGTTTGAAATCAGGGTGAAAATCCAGTAAAAGTAGAACAATTTTTTGAGTTAGTTATAAGAGAATATTATAATGAATGAGAATCTATAAAATTTTATTAACTTCTGCTTAATCCAAGATACAGCAAAATTTTATGGATTTAAGGAGGGGTCGCTGCAATCTTTTCACGGATTAAACACGTTTTATCGTCCACTCCACCTACGGAGAAACAGTAACAAATTCTGACAGAGCTATGTCACAATGACCGTTACTCGAAACGTAGACGCATCAACGTTCGTTGAAAAAAGTGTCCTTTCTAGAACAAGTTTGTTAGTGCTATATTAAGTAGGTCTGAACGTCCATTACTTCTGTGACGCGTGCCGTATCTAATTGGCATCCTTGCATACATTAATCGCCCTGCAAGGTGTGCAGTGCCTGTATGTAGATCACCGGTTGGACTGCTTTTCGAAAGCTGAAGTCCTGTTCAATAATCTACGGTTAACTGAAAGCCATATCCCGACTGCTACGCGATTTCTAATTTTCTCCGATAGCGGGTAATATTATATCGTTTCGTAGTGTAATTAACTGTCATCTTAACATATTTTATGTAATTAAGTAAATGAATATTAGCAGTTATGTCTACAGTTTATTTTGAGTGTTTTGCTATGGGTGATCAATTCCCCATTATGTAGATTGCATTCTTCACCTTGATTTTGCAATTCAAAGTCGTATTGATTGGTTGATTACGGTGTTTGGTATTTCTTTACCATTAAGTTTAAGTAAACACAAGCAGTAATTTTACCGGTTTATGTAGACTAAAGCTTCTACTGTTTGTTATCAGCTACAAGACCTGTAATTCGGCCGGTTTTCTAAAAAAAAAAATTGACAGTATTTTGGAGAGGCAGGTGTCTGCAGGTATAACATTATAATATTTTGTATGGTTCCAATTTTAATTAAATAATGTCAGATCTCTCCCACCAGATGGCAATCCTTCACTTCACCTGTATATCTTATTCACAAAGTTAATATCAAGTACCTACTTACATATGTATATGAAAAATACTTTTTGATACCAGCCAGCACCCTAATTGCGTAACACAGTTTGAATCACAATCCAAGAATTTTGAAGTAAATTGCTAATTCATTGCTTCATAGATTTGAAAATTTCATCTGCTCAACAACGTAAATAACGCAATGGACATGGGTGAACTGTCATAATTAAACCCATTGCGATCAATTGTCATTTTATGAGTGTTACGCCATTACCCCGCTGACTTACCAATTTATGTTCCGTTTCGACTTATAGCGTGTATAATTTCTAAGGTTGAAATTTATTATTCACAGACATTCGAATCAACAATACAGGAGTGATAAAAGCAATAATAACTGGGTATACAATCGATCACATCGATACGTACTCATAAAAAATCGAAAGTGTCGGTAACGAGATCGGATGTAGATGCGATCGATCGGTACAGATAATGGGTAGGTAACGCTAGGGTAAAAATAAAGGAATCGGTATGCGCCAGGTTGAGACTTTCTATTTTTAATCGGGCGGAGAGGTCGCGGGCGCGGGCGCCGGCGCCACAGCCTCCACCAGATCTTGTGGTGGTTGCGCGCGCATTCCGTCACCGCGTGCGCCCCGGGCTGCGCGCACTACACGCGTTGTTATACCCAGTTCGGTGTTCACGACTTGTTTGTTTTGATTTGCCGTAACAAATCCGATGCCGGTTACACTTACTGCATCTATAAACAACATTAAAATTTGATAAGCATTTAAGATAAACTTAGCAGCTTATAAAATTATGGACAATATATTTTATCATCAAATTGGACAATGACCTAGTCGGAATGCATTAGGGCGAATAGCCGGCCGGTGCTTCGGTTTGATTGACGTACGATACTAACCAGATAGTATCGTAACGAGAGCCAGTAAATCAACCTCCGCCTACGGACATAGCTGCCCTTGTTCAGGAAGTAGCCCGGGACTAGTTTTAGACGAGGAAATGGGTGTGATCAGGAGAAAAAAGCGTAAGTACTTTCTCTTCGATTAGATAACTAAGCGGGAGGAAACACTATAAGAGTACCTTCCTATGTTGTTTTAATTGGTTCCTTATTTGTATCCTTGTTTGAATTACGTGATAAACCGACCAACCGAACATTTTTTTTTTTTTTGTTGAAGCTTTGTTTGCCCAATTTCGATTAGACAGTAACCTGTGACACACACAATATACTTTGCTTGCGAAATCTCTGATGCAATTCACCCAAATTAACATTTCGTATTGTTGAATGTAATGTTTTGAACAAAAATAACAGCATGCTACAAAATTCTATGGACTGTTAACTTTGTTATGGTTATGGAAATACTGCCGGGGAACGGATATCGTACGTAACTATATAATATTCTGCGACAAGCGAGTCAAGGTTCATTATTGTTTTTATATAGAAAATAACATTCACACACTATGGGAACTTTTTCATACAATTTCTCATTCTATAGTTAATTAAGTTTTATATTCATTTTATGAAGTAGGAAGTAGCTAGCTTAATAGTGTTATGTGGGAGATGCCAACTTTGATGGCTTTTTTTATTATTTCTCTGGCTTGGTACAATTTAAATCCTTAATTAAAAAGAAAGAAAGAAAGAAAAATATTTTATTTGGGACACGCACAGAAAATACAAACAGTCAAAAAAAGGAGCATTGAAAACTAACAAAAAACATTAAAAACAAAACATAAAAATAAAAAAAAGACCTGTGCGAGGCCAAAAAGGCTCCTCATAATGCTGCGATATTTAAAAAATTAATACCGCGGTTCTGGTATTCTGTGGGGCCCGTAGTAATGCCACGGACACATTTACGGATATTTATATGTTACGGGATTAAAAAATATAAAACACTAAAATATAAATAAGAAAAACAACAATTAAAAACCTCAATTATATACATTAAATATTACAAGCGAATTAGGTGCTTCTTGTTACCTGTAAGATTACTTGTATCGGCTTTAAAAGTAATGTTAAACTGATCGTAAAGCCAACTAACCCTACTTATAAGAGTGCAGCCGTTTAAGGACACGCCATATGTGTTGAATTCATGTTCATCCAGTTCATATAACTAACCTGTATCAGGTATCGGCATAACGCATCCGCGATTCGGTTTGTTTACCACACACATTAATCTAAACAATGTCTATTTTATGAACAAAGTAACGTGAATTAGAACGTATCTAAAATATTGTTACATGTATATCAGATTTTAATTAAGATCTGACACAGCAAGTAATTGAATAATAACTCTACACGAATTCCATGGGTAAATATAAAGCAAAACAATGTTTTATAACCTAGCTAAGCTTTTGCCCGCGGCTTCGTCCGCGTGGATGTCGACAAATATCCGACGGGAACGTACTACCGGGATTAAAAAATAACGTATAGGTTAATCCAGGTTATAAACTATCTGTGTGCCAAATATCATCCAAATCCGTTCATACGTTTTTGTGCATTTACGTTGTGTTAGTTTCCAACCATAAGCCGCAATATTAGTGATTTTAACTTAAAAAATAAAGAACTTTAATTAAAAACAAAATTTCGTCCCCTTTTTCACCCCCTTAAGGGTTGAAATCCTAACAACACCGTTGCGTTAGCTTCCAACCGTAAGCCTAGATAGTAAATTTAGTGAATTTCTTCGAAAATTAAGGACTTTTCAACTTCATCCCCCTTTTTAACCCTTCGGCGGTGAAATTATCAAAAAACGCTGAGACACGTATAAATTAATTTTCAATCTTCAGCTTAAACACAAAATTTGAAGATCCTAACTTCAAAACTGACGGACTTTCATATAAACTTCCATCCCCTATTTTACCCCTGTAGGGGTGGAATTCCCAAAAATCCTTACTTAGTGGATACTTACTCTTCACAAAGAACACACCTCCAAGTTTCATGTCTCTAGGACCAACGGTTTGGACTGTGTGTTGATATATCACCCAATCAGTCAGTCGGTTTAACATTTTATATTATAGAAGATGTTAGCAGTCAAATTTTACGGCACGTTTCTTTTGAATTTATTTATTTAGTTTTGTAACTGTTGATTTTTAATGTTTTCTTCTCATACGATATTGTTATTTCCGAATTCCGATATGAATAGGTCATCGTCATTGATAAAATCAATAAAATGGCATTGATCGCTAATTAAATATTCAATGATAATCCGCGCAAAACGTTCATCTTCACCTTTATAGTTGCGTTGGTATATAAATGAACATAATCCTTTGCGATAGAAACCGCAAAACAATGCACATGATATTACCTGCAGGCTGCAGCGCAGGCGTACTTGCACTCAAAACATTTATCGCCAACCGCTTCTGTTCAATAGGCCATACGTAACATATTTTACGTGCTTTGTAAATACCCTAGTGTGAAGGTGAAACAGTGTTATGCGGTCATCGCTTACCTCACGTGTTCGGGTGGCTTAGATAAGTTGGTGGGCTAAGTTACACTCGCCATTGTATCTATATAGGTACCTATTTACCTGTGTTTCGTAAGTGCGTAGTTGTGGGACCTCTAAAAGTATCTACTAAGTTGTTTTGGTCATTATTGACAGAGTAGCTCTTGTTATTGGTTTTTTTTTTAATAGGTTGCCCTTTTAAGATTGACCTTTAACTTTGTCATCTTCTAAAATAGTTTGTTTATTAACAACAAATTGTGTTTCGTTTGAAGTAGCCTACTTCCTACTATCTACTGCTTTGTAGTTCCATTTTTTTTTTTTTTACGTACAATGGGCATGCTCTTGGCCTTCATCTCGTCTGATGGTAAGTGATGATAAGGCCGAAGATGGAAGCGAGCTTCACCCGGAATCCTCAACCACAAAGGAACTGGCTATCTTACCTCTAACTGCCGAAACACAACAAATGCTGTTAACATTGTTGTTTTGGCGACAGACTTAGATAAGATGGTGGTAGCTAGCCAGGTGGACTTAGAACAAGCCCTACCACCAACAAAAACGAGCAAAAATTTTTGCCCTCGCTGGGAATCGAACCCGGGACCTCTGGATCTGAGACAGGTGGTTTTACCACTAGACCACAGAGTCGGTTAAATCATCTAATAAAACCTTTCTGTTCTCCTGCCTTTCATAAAGCTTTTACACCATAATTACGTGTTTTTCGTGTAAATTGCTAGCCTCCGTTGGAATTATCTTTCATAACTGTGATTAGTGCTTGCAGCGCGTACTCGGACGTTGCAGAGTACCGTATAGACTGCAGTCGGTAACACCAAACAGCTTTCAAAACCAGATCACCCTAACTACGTCCATTCCCTTCTCTGATTTTTAAATACAAAAATTCAACTTGCATGTGTTCAGTATTTTTCAGTGCTCCTCAGTTTCAGATGTATATCTTTAAATTTTTCATCTTCATTACAACCCTTTTTCAAATTCTGCATTAGCATAAAGTATTTCCTAAAGAAAAAGTTAGTCTTACTACCTAGAAGAAAGATACGTTGATAAGGTTTATATTATATCCGGAGGTTTTTGTTTGTCATCTATAACCATATTGGCAAAAAATAAATGATTTGATTTGATTTGAGAATATTGTGATTATTCATATGCCAATATGATATTGTCATTTGCATTCACAGTAGATTTTGATTTATGGGCACTGTGTGGGAGAAAAAATTAAATTAATAGCTAATGGTGCCGATTCCCTTGTTCACAAACTAAACTAAATTTAAGTTCAGTGCATCTTTTTTTTTTCTATTTAATTAAGAAAAGGACAGAAGATAAATTTTAGTGTAGTCCTGTCAAATTAATCAGCGCTTGACGCAAATTGACGTAATTTTAGTAGGCATGTTTTTAATCACGTCTAAACTTTTATGGAGTAGTGACAGGCGCCGATTAATTTGACAGGACTAATCTAAAATTTATCTTCTGTCCTTTTCTCAAGGAAATAGAAAGAAAAAGATTCACTGAACTTAAATTTTGTTTAGTTTATGAACATGGGAATCGGCACCATTGCTCGTAAGTATTATTGCGAAAATTAAACATAAAACCCTGAATATGTATATGCACGCCTTATACATATTTGTAGTAGGTACTGATAAATCGAAGTAAACATAAAATGGGAAATTTTATTTTTCATCGCAAATGCATAATACTGCTATAAAATATAAGAAAGTGTTAGTACAGTCGGTTACCACAATTAGATGACCCCCCTTTGCTCAAATGTTTGAGGTTTTTTTTTACAAAAAAATCGTGCCATTTTCTTTTTTTTTCTAGTTTTGGGTAGATTTTGTATAGTATTTAAATTAAATTAAGAATTATAAAATTCTATCGATCCGTATTCTAAAAAATCTCAACCATTTATGCTAGGGGGGGCAGCTAATTGTGGTAACTGACTGTACTTACAGCTAATATGGATTAAGTTCATGCATAGACTTAACATATTGGTGCTATACCGTTGTAAATGATGAATGTATGAAGTCATACGTTTAGTATATATTTACGGCGTAATGTTCTCGAGGCCGCAGCGGTGGCAACAAACACAGGCATTTGCTTGTTTACACCCGTTACTACAAAGTGTACATAGCCCAGTACAGCCATTAAATCAAATTGCCACTCTTAATTTAACATTAACGGACCGCTATCAAGCTCAGGATTTATTCCTGTCATCAAGGCTGCAATTTCTTACATTGCTTCTAAGTTTTTACCGCGTTTAAGCGCAGTCGCCAACAAAAACTGCATTCGCTACATACTCGATGAAAATTGCTTCACTGCTCTTACTTAAATTACTTTCATAAAGTACCTGCAGCAATTATTTATTAGTTACATGCTTTTTCGTTAAATTACTCACTGAATCATTTCACAACATTGACTTTCACCTGTCCGTTACATTTAGATTGGAACTAAATTACCCTCATTCCTAGAAAAGAGCATTTTCCAATAAGACTACTGTAAAATGAGAGTCACGAATCCCTCTGTAAACTATCACGACTCGTTCTGGGGTACAATAGTTGTGTAGTTATTCTATTAAGCTTATCCGGGGGTGAAAGTATCGCAACTGATTGGCTATTGTAATGCACAAGACAGGACACGGGCCCGACCATTCGGGATCATGATTTCACTGTAGCCCATTCATTCGTCTCGACATGTTGATTGTCGTGCGAACGTTACAGAATGACGCGCGATCATTTGTTATTCAATTCCGTACTGTTTGCATTGAAGATCTGTGGAATTAGAAATCCGGTTGCGTAGAAACGTATCATCAATAATTGTCTCAGCGCATCGTTTGTCATTGGTCTTTGGAACAAAGCATTTCTCTAAGCGATAGCGGTCGCAGGCTTAACACATTTAGCAACTGATAGTTCACAATCGTGACGACCGCAAGCGCAGGTGATACGTCACACAGCTCTAATGTCTATATCGTGATGGTTTATTTTTGAGCTCATGATCGTTTGAGTTGCGACCTTGCAAGCATATGCACCACATTGCATACAGCGCATTGTTCCCATTCACAGGAGGGTCAATAATTAGTTCAGTGCCGGCGGCACTTTTAAACGCCCACTATCCTATTAACTCAAAGAAGACCTTGTTCAGTTCAGGATAATTTGTTTACTTGCTTGTAGGGAAGTCTGGTACTCATCTTTAATTATGTAAGTAGGTTAATTGGTCTATGCATATAACGTTGTATTATTCTCACGAATATCCATTTTCGTATTAATGCTTGACCTTACACTTGCTGACAATAGATACATGTGCATTGCGCAAATGGCGGAACTCAGTAGTCCGAAACAATACGCATTACATAATGAATGGTTCAGATAACAGACATGTATTTAGTCAGAATGGATTAATTAATATTGAATAATGCGTGTAATTTAGCTGACTGTTCTATATTCGCTTATCAATTCCAAATTCAGCAATGACTTCAAATTGCAGATAAATAAAGAATAAAGGGTTTTACAATGATATGAATGTTGATGGATGACGTAATATATACAATTCTGGTAATAAATGTATTTAGCAATAATATTTGTAAACATTATTGACTGAAAGCGTTATCTTTATAACCTTGGTATGCCCAAGGGAATAGGGTGCGGTTAGAGAGAATGATAACAGTAGCATCTGTGCTTTGATAACAACATACCACGATGGGTTTATAGGGCAAGCAAATGTGCTACTGTTGAACAAGAGACATCTTGTTCTGCAGTAGTATCATTGTATGATTTGTTTTATATCAATAAAAAATTCTATTATAAAAAGACTTCCTACCTATTTAATACAATATATTGTAGGTAGCTATAGTTACTTATCATTAGGATTATACCAAGATTCTTCCTATATTTTACTACTCGATGCCTACGTGTATGGTCTTCGTGGTCACAAGCGCTAATGCTCAGCATGAGTTCCTGGTTTTGTGCCGGGTTGATGGCCATAAGCTTGCCCCCTATTACATGGGACTTAAACATAACTGGCGAAATGTAGACACGCTTCAGGAATTACAGGCGTGATGTAATGTGTGTAGTGTTAGCTTTACATGTTTTTGTTTTATCACAGGTGAGTCCGTATCAGAGCGAGCGGAGAGTGAAGCCCGCGTGGTCAGTGACCAGCGATGTATCGAGGTCCGTATAGCGCGCACCGCAGGCGGTCTGGGGCTCAGCATAGCCGGTGGACGAGGCTCCACGCCTTATGTCGGCGATGATGACGGCATCTTTATCTCTCGAGTCACATCAAATGGACCTGCGTATATGGCTGGGCTTAGGGTGAGTACACTAACTTTTTTAATGTTAATGTTTGGCAACATAGTCAACATAATTTTAGTGTTTGGAGGGGCTTGTGGCTAAGTAATAATAGCCACACGGGTCGATCAGTCGGGTTAAGCTACCGTGGTTGGTCCGTGGATGGGTGAACATCTTTACATACCAAGACCCCTCCATGCCTCGGAAAGCACGTTAAGCCGTTGGTCCCGGCTGTCATTTGTAGATCTTTGACAGTTGTTACGGGTCGTCAGCAGCCCGAAAGTCTGACAAATCAGTCTTACCAAGGGGTATCGTATTACCCAGTTACGGGGTTGTGGAGGTCAGATAGGCAGTCGCTCCATGTAAAATACTGGTATTCAGCTGGATCTGGTTAGACTGGAAGGCGATCCCAACTCAGTTGGGAAAAATCTAGGCAGATGATGACTTGTTGAAGTCAAAGTCAAATAATTTATTTCAAATAGGCACGTAAAAGACACTTTTGAACGTCAAAAATTTATCTTCCAACTAGTTAAATTTATACCTAGCAACACTGTTATTTGAAAATATTGCAAAAGCCAATTATTTTTAAAAGAGTAACCGTGGAGTTTCTTGCCGGCTCTTCTCCATAGGAAATGATTAAGGGCGGGTTGTTTCACGTCCATTTGACGCACTCGTATACGTCATAAATGGCGCTAAATATCGTCAAACAAAAAAAAAAAGCGTTGTTTCACAAAATTATGCCCTTAACGTTCGTTAAAAAATAACGATTACAGTAACCCACTGGTTAACGTCATTTTATTCTTCTTCATTTGAAGTTTGACGATCGATTTTTTATGCAGTGAAACAACGCTTTGTTTTTATTTAACGAACGTTAAACATCATAATTATGTAATCGTTATTATTTGACCTTATGTTACGTTAACCAACCGTTTGAAACAACCGGCCCTTATTCCAATGAAACATCAGAAGCTAGGTGCACGGTTCCAACCGTGCACCTAGCTTCTGACGTTTCATGAGTGCCCATGTAGGTTTACGTGAAATAAAATATTTTGATTTTGATTATGACGAGCCCCTTATATAAAGAGAGAGAATATATAAAGAGCTCTAGGTACTGGCGCTATATCACAAAGCTATTCAAATGGCGTATAAATTTACAAGTGTTAGATACTGTTGATTTCCGTTTCTAATCATATGAATCACTGCTGGAAGTATTAATGTCGTCGTTAAATTGTTATTGTATCCGTTAAATTACTTTCTTCTCTTTTGTTTTATTTTAGTACTGCCATTTATCATGTCCTATTTTATAAAATGCATGAATCATCTTTTAAAGAGGTACCGGCAGCTATAAGTCGTTAATACTACCTTTTAAATATCATCTATTCTTCATTTGAAATAAGATAAGACATTTGAATATACCTTTTTCACAGTCCGTTCAACTGATTTTGACTTCTATTGCATGGTGGCATGACAAATGGCAGCTGCAGTAAACAGTTGGTATTGTAACCACTTTTTTTCTTTTAATGCCGTCTTTTACCTATGGAATAGAAGTCAAAATCGGTTGAACCGACTGTAATAAAGGTTCAAATGGAGTATATGTGATATATAAGGTGTATCTATTCATACACGAAATATTTTAAGAGAAACATCTATAGGTGGTAAAAAAGCCATATAAACTTAAAAATATGTGTTTTTATTTTTACGTAAGTAATTATTTTAATTTTAAAATTGCTTGAGATATTTTGATCAAAAAAAAAAAAAACCCTTTATTTACTTATTGTATGAATGTCCTGCCCGGGAGCGGAGACGGTGGCGTTGAGCGCGGTGCCTTTTGATAATTAATCATCATCATGAAATTTTTAATTACTTAATATTTAATATAATATACTTAGATTTCAACAAAAATTGTTTCCAAGGCTTCTTTACCACCCATAGGTGTATCTCTTAAAATATTTCGTGTATGAATAGATACACCTTATACAATAGTGTGTAAGTCACAATAAAAACGTTTATATTGTTTCAGGTTGGGGACAAGGTGCTCTCGGTGAACGGTACGTCTGTCGTAGAAGTGGATCATTATTATGCAGTGGAAGTACTTAAGGCAAGCGGGCCCACGCTCACACTTGTCGTGACCAGAGATTCACCCAATTCGACCAGGTAAGCAACGTTTGTTCCTTATCTTAATCTTTCATCACCACTGTTGCAATACAGATTGCGAGAACCTAAATTATTTAGAACAGATCATGGAAGTTTGAGTGCAGTTACTTAACCGTTTTTGTGCAACATTTCCAGAGATTTATTATTAGGACTTCGTCTGCGTGAAATTTATTGTTCCCCCGTTCTCCAGCCCGGTCTCGAGATACCATCAAAAAGCCATTCCATACAAAAAGATTGAGAAAATGAATTTTCGTAAAAAAAAAAAACTGTGTTGAATTTTCGCATGTTTTAATAGTTATTTTGCTATTCGGAGCGGAGAAAAATCCAACAAATAAAAGATCATACAAATCGGTCCAGCCGTGCTTGAGTTATAAATGGTGTTAGTAACCCGACTTTGTTTTATATACTTATATAGATATCTATTTGACAGCATCATTGATTTAAATTCAAGAGTATAAAATCCGAGATTCTTAGGTTAAATAGTAGCAGGTACGAGTAGGTTTTCAGAATCCGTACGTAATTGATGTACTTAACCTGTAGGTACTTTCTGCTAATAATCAACAATTATTTTTATACAGAACTCACAGCCGGGCGCCGAGCGGAGCGAGCCATCATTCCATATCAAGCACTACCGATACAGTATCAACCCTAGAAAATGGACAGGTAAACATCTCATTCAATATTCACGCCGCAATGTATGTATTATGTAAATCACATCACATTATATGCAACGCAGTTCGTAATGTTTTTAGGGTTCCGTACCTCAAAAGGAAAAAAAAAAAACGGAAACCTTTCAACCCTTATAGGATCACTCGTGTCTCTGTCTGTCTGTCACAGCCGATTTGCTCCGAATCTACCGGTCCGATTAAGAGGAAATTTGGTACTCATATGAATTTCTGTGACCCATAAACGAACGTGTAACGTATTATAATGTTGTATATAAATAAATGTTGAATATTGGGTTCACTTTTGGGGGAAAAATGTGAACATTAAAAAACATGTTTTGCTTACTGTACCGTGACATATCAAATGAAAGGACTTGCTGTGAGGATTTCAAATATATTTTTTTGTATTTTTTTTAAAGTTATTAATGTAAATAGGTGAAAATTTACCATTCCCCCCTTATCTCGAACATGCTGAGCCTAAAGTTTGAAAAAAGTACAGAGAATAACTCTATATTTAGGTATATATAGATTACAGGAAAACCTATAAGGAGTCTGTGGTCTTAAAATATCACAGTAAATTTCTCAATATTATGCTTACAAGCTTACATTTTCAGTTGGAATGTATGGGGGAACATGTTTTTCAACTACCATGTTAACTTTGTTTTTGGCATAAATTCATCCCAACTACAGAACCCTTCAATGTGCGTGGTCCGACACGCTCTTGGCCGGTTTTTATTGCAACAACTGTATCGATATACACGCGAGTCATTCTTCGAACAGGTTCCGACGGGTCGCGGTATTCCAACCAAACCGCTTATCATCAGCAACCAGTATGCGCAGGAGTTTGAGCCGGAGTATAAGGAGCAAGTGATGAATCAAACGGTGCCAACGGTAGTGACTAACTACAGTCCCTCCCCCACGGGGCAGGTTACGACGGATACCTACCAGCGACTGCAAGCGTCTCCGCCGCCTCCAGTTACTGAGCCTTACATACCGCCCGGTAAGTTTAAAAACATTTGAAGCTGATAAAAACAAGTTATAAGCAGTAATAGGATATTCGGATGCTTATTTACCTAAAGTTAATTTTAGGCTAAGAAATTATGGAAGCGGCTTCTTAAATATTTTTGAAGTGAAAACTTCTTTAGGCGCGTTGAGCACTTTTTGGTAGGGGAAAAACTTATGGGTTCGCGATCGTCACCGAACGCTTTCCATGAGCTATATGTATGCTGTGTATATATGTGTACTTTTTGGGTGAACAAAAATCATGGAACTCGCGTCATCGTCACCGAACGCTTTCCATGAGCTATATGTATAAAAGAACAGTTATTCCAAAGATTTGTGTTTTCACTTCTGTCGGCAGTCCTTATGACTGCCAATATTTTTTTTTTTACTGTTCCGAGATTCTAGAAAATCCGGGAATCCACAACTAATCGGATACACGGTAAGGAAACGACTTTTTAAATATGTTGTACTATTTAACTTTAGCATTTTTTAGCTAGCATTCAATTCTAAAGGCAAAAAGTACTAAATTTATCAATTCCGTAATCGCTAGATTTTTGACGTGACAACGTCTAATAAATCGATGAACGACGGCTGCATTCACGAAAAAGGATGACTCATTGTCCCGTTACACTCATTGTTCCGTTACGCTCATTGTCCCGTTACGCTCATTGTATGCTTGCAACGCATCAATGTTTTGTTATGACGTTGTCACGTTAAACTATCGTCCGTAAACCAACTTTACAGACAACCAATTATACTATCGATACAAAATTGCATTCCATAGTAGCCAACATGTGAACGTAAGTAAATATATGTTCGAATCAGAACTCTTAAATTTGTCGATCCCAGAATCCCGGGATTTTTTCGATACAAAATTGCATTCCATAATAGCCAACACCTCAAATTTATGTTAATATGCATCCGAATATCCTATCACTGGTTATGAATAAATACTTCCTTTATCTCAAGTGAGCCAAAGTGCCTGGATTTCCGCCTTCCGCATCCCGCCTGTCTCGTCGCTAAATAGCTTCCGTGGAAATAAACAAACTAAAGCCGGTTTGATGAATAATCGTTGTGTATTAACAGAGAGTTTTCAGCGCCTCAAAGGGCACGTTAATCTGTCAGTTTCAAACATCGTAAATTATTCTATGAAAGTCGTCAGAGGAAATCGAAAAGCTCAATAAAACCTGATTACCGGTCTAACCTTTAGATACAGGTGTTTCCTCAGTCGGGTTGCGGAGGTCAGACGTCAGTTCACCGTCTAAAATACAGAGAGTGTACGCATCTGGTTGGACTGGAAGCCGAACTCGATGCTCGTGGGAAAAGGGCAGGCTTGCTTATTTACTCAAGAGATGAAATTATGTAAATTAAGATCATTAATAGCGATACCTGTAGCCACTTTGAACTTTAAAGTAACAGTCACTTCAAAGCATCATTTCGATGGCTCCTAAATATACTGAGTCAATTAACAAATTTCGGCAATTGTACTTTTTAGGATACTTCAAACAATTAAATCATATACTATCTACCTGTGTTAAAAACGTTCATATTATTAGAATTACAGTTGACTCAGTATACTTATACTCCATTTATTATAACATTAGACAAATAACTGTTCTCACCCTTTCGTTATTTAGATGTAAACGTTTAATAAACTCCGTTATTTGACGATATATACAAAGCACTGTAATCTATTTACCATTTACATTAAAAAAATAACTCTATCGTGCAGTAATTTCAACAATATTACACAATAACTGTCGTTATTTAGCCGTTATTTGTCTAATGCTAGTAAATGGAGTATAGGAACCGTCGATTTACAAGATCCATGCCTGCGACTTACAATAAAATTGAACAAATACACCTCCAGCCGAAATATAGTTAACGTTCTAAATTGGTGCCATTTATATCTTGACATTCTACACCCAATCGCAGTGATAGTGTTTTAAGAGGGCTTATAACGGTCCACTCATTTAAAAAAAATATTATCTCGTGACTGAGAAGGTATTATGAAAAACGGCTCAATAAGGAACCTCGGTGTGTCTAGAATTTACTAATACCTTTTATAACGTTTCATATTGAGACACGCAACAAAATACTCTTAACTCCCATGCTCGCGGTTAACGGGCGCTTGTAAACTTCTGTTTCTTCCAACAGACGGCCGGAACGTTCTTTTTTTTTCACTTTGTGTGATTTGGATACCGGTCCTGTGCGGGTAATACTTTAATTGTAAAGGCAGATCCACACCTGTGTAGGTGTATGAACAGTGCGGTTCGTGTGCATTTTAAGTACATAGAATGGAAATATTTGGACACGTTCGCGTGCGGCTAGCGATGGATTTGCGTGCAAGTTGTAATATTCACGATGTGCATTCGTGGTTTCGTGAAGTGGTCCTGAACGCGTCCATACTAAATTATTTTATGAAGCACAAGTAATTCACACAAATCCGCGATCATTCGACGTGCGTGTATGTGCGCAGAGTTGACGCGTCCATTGCCGTTTCGAAGCGCGTATAAGTGTGCACGGTTCGTGACCATGCGCTGTACGTACGCGGGTGTGGAACCGCCTTAACCTGCATATCACGGAAAGACGGTCCATTATCCGGTAAAAAAACTGAAGCGGGCTAATACTATAGTTTTACACAACGCCTATGAACCACACAGTACTAACGAAACATTCCATCATTTCTAGTATATCAACAAAAGGTGCTAGTTCATACAACTCTAATCCGCGACGGCGCAGGCCTCGGGTTTAGCATAGCCGGTGGAAAGGGCTCCCCGCCTTACCGAGACGACAGTGACGCCATCTATATCTCCCGTATCTCGCCTCAAGGTGCTGCCGCTAAAGATGGCAAGATGCTGGTCGGCGATAAAGTGGTTTCTGTAAGTTGTGCACACGTACTGTCACATGACAACTTTGATTATGCACGCATGCTCACCTTGTCATATTAAGGTCGGTTTACACCAAACTAGCGGATGCTCATTCTATCCTCACTACCAAATTATCTTTCATGTTAACAGGTACAGAGTATTATTTGGTCTATCCATGCTAAAATGTCAAGAATATCAAGAAAAGCATGCTCTTCTTCTGGCTGTATATTCGTTTGGTGTAAACTCACCTTTATACGATGCAAATTGCGACGTTATACACATGTGACATTGACAAGTAACGAGACAAAGTACAGAAGCGAGTAACGTTTTTGTAAGATGATTGTACAAATTCAACTCACATTGAATACTAATTTAATCGTACCATCATAGGATGGAACGGTAAAGTAGTGCATTCAAAAACATTTTAATTCCATTGAATGAAGAAAACACGCTTTTACTTTTAAGATAAGCAAATATGCAAATATACGTGGTTGGCTCTGCAAGCGCAAACTTGTATAATAAGAAAACAATAATGTTGAAACATAATTCAGAATTTATATTGAAATTTATTCTTTTCCTTAAGTCAAGATAATGTAGCTACAAGTAGAAGCTGTTTTACAAGAGAAAGGAATTTGTTGACATTCATTCTTTTTTTTTTTTTAACTTTGCCCCACACTAGGAATTTCTCCTGTATTGTGGGTGCGTTTACAAACATTTAAACTCACATACACAAACAGCCAGACCCGGAACAATTACTTGTAGATCATACAAATATTTGTTCCGTGCGGGAATCGAACCCGTGACACGCAGCGCAGCAGTCAATCGCTTAATCACTGCGCCAACCGTGCCGTGCATTATATTAATGTTGTGAACATTTAAGTACTAAAGCAAGCTAACCCAAAGACTTAATATAGATTTATTTCCTTAGATAAACGGCGTAGATATGGAGAGCGCACCTCACGAAGCCGCCGTTTCCCTGCTCACCGGACACGAGAGATTTGTTAGGCTCGTTTTACAGCGGACAATTACAACGGAACAGGGTAAATACATTGCTTAATTACTTTCTTCCATGAAGGGTATTGAAAGCTTGCCATATCAATTGCTTTTGTAGTGGCAAAAAAGGAAATTATGCTATATTATTTATAAACATATTTTTCAGATACGATATTATTTATAATGACGCAAAAGGTCTGACCGTAGTTTAGAAACCGCTTGGCTTTATTCTCGCCCATTAAAATATATTTTTTCCTCGTTTAGGCGAGTCGATGCAGCGGAAGTCGACATCAGACGAAGTGAGAGAACACAAGACAAGCCTGCAGAATGTGAACGTCACTCCGACACAGAAACCCACGATGAATCACATAAGCACACCTATCGGGAATCACACTCACACTCACAGCGCACCGGCTGCACAGCCCGCACCGACACACACGCCCGCACCGTCACACACGCCCGCACCGACACACGCGCCCGCAACAACACACGCGCCCGCACCGTCGCCGCAGCCGCCCGCGCCGGTACACAAACAAGCAACTTTCGCCCCCACCGTCGCACCGCAACCCGCACCGCGAAAACTGAGTCAACCGAACGGACAGGTGAGGCTTAGTGATCGCTTTCTATGGATTTCTCGGTTTAGATTTCATTTTGGGAACGTAGCATTAATATAGACGTAGATTAGTCTAATTGACTTCCATTTTTGCACATTAGTTTTACAAAAATAACATTTAGATTTGGTAAAATGCTGTTGTTTAGTTGGACTAATAATGATATGTTAAAATTAAAAAAACAAAAAAACGGGGCAGTCTTTGGGGACTGCCGATAGAAGTGAAAACTAAGTAACTATACCCAAAGTCTCAATTTCAGATAATTTATGTAAACAAAGGGGATAACATAACAAAAAAATATCTTCGTAATGGTAATTAACATAAAATGGCGAAAAAAGAGGTTTCATTTTCTTTTAAGTACTGATTTAAAGAAATAATAATTAAAAAATAATCATACCGTAATTATTTTTATAAATTTTCAGTTTTAAACAAAGTTATTAAAAAAAGGATATTTTCTGGTATAAAATATTTTATGATACTGGTAACAATGCAGGAGATCCAAACATTTTCTAATTTGTTGCATCTTCAACAACACTATCATTAAAACTCTCATTCAAAGATTAATATTGTAGTATCTATAGCCACATTTTGGATGAAAAGGGCTGATTATGACGATCATATGCCGTGTCTCCGACATACCTTACAAAACATTGTTTGGCAACGGTATTTTGTTTGCATAGTTCTTATAATTAATTCCCTTAAATTTCAGCGATGACTATTTACAAAAAAAATAATAATATGATAAAATGTTTTGCACCACTGTCCTGTCATTTTGACAGTGACATTTCTTGACATTACTTTGTTTACAAAAATTATCTGAATTAGAGACTTTGGGTATAAAGCGTTCGGTGACGATGACGCGAGTTCCATGATTTTTGCTCACCCAAAAAGTACACAATATACATATGTGTACAAGTATACATAAAGCTCATGGAAAGCGTTCGGTGACGATGTCGCGAGTTCCATGATTTTTGTTCACCTAAAAAGTGCTCAACGCGCCTAAAGATGTTTTCACTTCAAAAATTCCAACAAGTTGCTTTGAGAATTCTAGTCAATAATATGCTTTAAGTGCACATTAGCGACGCAAATAAATTCAAAATTAAACCCCGTTCACTCCAGGCCAAATCGACCACTAACAGTACGAGCACGCCCCTAACTCCCGGCGCCAATAACGTGCACGGATCTAGCGACGATGTCTTCGACGATATTCAGGTAAGATTCACTTACTCATTTATTAACTTACCCCGATTCGCAGGTGATGGTATTGGTTTAACACGTTCACATCCGAGCTTTTACGTCATAGCTTTACCACAATTGTGTGCGGCGCCTTATCTGTTTCACTTCACTATGTAGATTAGTTGAAAGTCGGCGATGACATTTAGCCTCCAATAGCTGCGAATGGTATTACGTCCGATGCATTCCGAAATATAGAGCTCATATTTCGTGATGTTCGGATTTGATATCGGTCACAACTATTAAGTTTCGGTTGAATGCGATCTCTGTACTTTATTTGCATTTATCTGCTTCACTATTCTATAAAACATTCAAAATTTCAGACTTTAGATACTGTTATTAAAACCTCATACTATAAATCATATTTATTAAAACTGGTTCGAATGATTGTAAGTAAACAAAAAAACATGCTAACGTATCATTACATTTATTCTAAATTGTACGGTGTATTATTATCATTATATATTTTAGTAATTATGCACATTTTATTGTATTCACTAGTTTGAGCATAATTTAAAGGCTTCAGCTTGACCTTGTATAATTGCACTATCGCCAATTTATATTGTCGAAGCTACATTGTCTATAACTTTGCCATATTACACGATTATTAACTATTTATTGTTATCATATAAAATATAGTAAATTATTATACAAATATGTGTGTAAAAACGTATGTTTATTTAAATGTATGTAGGATTCCACAGCTACAGACAGATGTACCTATGTATTGCTAAAGTTAGAAGCAACTAAATGGAAAATATCTTTAGTTACAATTTAAGTTGAATAAATTAATCAACGAGTTATGGTAGCATGTAGATTTCTCGTAAACATCTATAAAAACAGTATTTTTAATTTTTCAGATATTTAAAGCTGGAAAGCTACGAGGTTTATCAATTAAAGAAACTGTAAAATCTTTTATTTGAATGTATTTATGTATCGAATTGTTATGTTTGTCAAAGAACTACAAGCCTCTTCCTAAAAGCAGATATTTAACTGGTCTCGAAAAATAAGAAGAACACATATCCATATATTTTAAGGTCACAAAAAGTTTGAACATAAGCTGCTGCTAAGAGATCAATATTAGAATACAAATGCAAACAATTTAAATAAAATAAAATAAATTATTCGTTGACTGTAAATTCGGTTTACGGACGATAATTTTACGTGATAACGTCATAAGAAAACATACTTGCGTCACAAGCCGAACGCTTAAGCCGATCGTGCCTCTCTATCGCTTCGCTTATTCCGCCGCTCTCGCTTGCACACTCAGCTGAGGCGGAACGTGACAATGAGTCATGCTCTTTCGTGCGTGCAGCCGGCGTTTATCGATTTATAAGACGTCTCGTCAAAAACCAGAGGATGTAGACAGTGTAGTAAATCCTTGGTATTAGATTTCCTCGTTAAATTGTTGTTGTTAGATAAAACAGTGGGCTTGATTCCGTTATGTAACACTAAACTAAATAAAGAGGTCAAAGTAAATAACAAAACATGAAAGCTCTAAACTTCCATATAAACATTAAGACTGGACGTTAGAATATGCTGCAAAGAAAAAACTTAAAAAACTCAAACTCAAACTCAAACTCAAAGCATTTATTTCAATTAAACCATTTACAGGCACTTTTGAATTGTCAAAGAGACGGTCAGTTAGTCAGAGTCGGCAAGTTGAAGCTAGATGCCCATTCCAATACGTAGATCACTATGGAGAAGAACGGACAAGAAACTCCAAGGACACTCTTTTAAATCAAGATATTACATAATCCTGGGTACATTATTCTTGTTGCTTCTATATGTGAGACAATGTAAAAACTAATAAAACAATTCAAAATATAAATTTACAAATTAAAAATAAGCCCTGGCAGTCAAGAGATGACCAGTCCCAACTGACGGCGCCCGTTCACGAACATGACGCATGGATCAGCACCATCCAGCTCAACCATTTTGTAGGGAACCGAATGATCCAACACACGCGCCACCAACAGTGAAACATTTAAGTGAGCATGACATACTCTCAACTGCCATGCTCTTTCAAGTCAACATAAATCATAATAACATAGTAAACGACTCCATGGTATTCACATTTACAAAATTGAAAAAATGCTGCTAAATTATACAGAACTATAGTTTGCAATGTATTTGAGAGATTAATAAAACTTTACTACCAAAAAAGAAAATAATTATTATCTATTGGAGTATTCATCAATAAAAACATGCTTAAATAAAAACAAAATAAACATTAAGTTCGTAATGTCAGAAAATAAAAAAAAATAAAAAAGGGGGAAGCAACTTCCAAGTATTCAAATTTTATCTAGTGAGCCCAAGTGGCAGTGGAGCAGGACCAGCATTTAGCCAAGCATTTTTATCTACGATATAATCATCCAACTTATAATATGCTTGTCTGCATAGTGTGCGTTTAATGCACGTTTTAAATTTCTTCTCATTTAGTTGAAGAATATCGAGTGGTATTTTATTATAACATTTTACACAGTACCCCATAAAAGAAGTGTGTACTTTAGACAATCTGAAGCGTGGTTGATCTAATTTGTTCCTATTTCTAGTGTTAAAATTATGCCTGTCACTTATTTTACTAAAAAGATGTAGATTTTTTCGAACATACATAATATTTTCATATATATATTGACAAGGTACCGTCATAATGTTAATTTTTTTAAACAGCTCTCTCAGAGAGTCGCGTCTGCGGAGGTTGTAGATAGCTCTGACAGCCCTCTTTTGCAGAATAAAGATGGAATCAACATCTGCAGCTCGTCCCCACAGCAAAATACCGTAAGACATGATGCTATGGAAGTAACTAAAATAGACCAGTCTCGCGGTATCCACGTCTGTTAATTGGCGGATTTTCCAAACAGCGTAAGCGGCTGAACTTAGCCGCCCTGCAAGTGATGTTAAGTGAGGACCCCACTGTAGTTTTGAGTCAAGCGTAATCCCCAGGAAAACCGTCTTTTCGACGAATTCTAGTATCTCCTTATTCAATACAACGTGACATTCATTACTTCTAACGTTCGGTAAAGCGAATCTTATGCATTTAGTTTTCTTCTCATTTAATACCAAATTATTTACAGTAAACCAATTATGGACCTTAATCATAGCGTTATTTACGTCGTCAAGGTCCTGGGCATGTCTGTTTACTTTAAAAATCAGTGATGTGTCATCAGCAAATAACACCATTTGGGGTCGGTTTTTCAGTAAATAAGGTAAATCATTTATATATACTAAAAAGAGGAACGGACCCAGTATTGAGCCCTGCGGTACACCCATTTTGACTTTTAAACCCAATGAATTAACACCGTTTATTTGAACTTGCTGCAATCTATTATTCAAATATGATTTTACTAAGCTAAGCGCAAGTTTACCCAGTCCGTAATGTTCAAGTTTCAAGAGCAGTGTTTCGTGATTCACGCAATCAAATGCCTTTGATAAGTCGCAAAAGATGCCTATTGCATCTTGTGCATCTTCCCATGCCTTATAGATGTGTTTTAATAAAGTGACCCCAGCATCGGTTGTGCAACGTCCTTTGGTGAAACCATACTGTTGATCGTGTAGGATGTTATTACAATTAAAGTGATTGAGCATTTGATTTAACATTACTTTTTCAAACACCTTGCTGAAAACTGGCAAAATCGAAACGGGTCTATAATTATTAGTGTCTTTGCTGTCCCCGGATTTGAAAAGTGGAATAATTTTACTGTATTTCATTAAATCCGGGAATACCCCTTGATCTACACACAAATTTAATATTAAGGCTAAATAGGGTGCAATTGTCTCAATAATGGATTGACAAACTTTAGTAGACATGCCCCACAGATCTTCGGTAATTTTGATCTTAAGTTGCTTAAAAGCCTTTACGACGACCACAGGGTTTATATGTTTAAATTTAAATTCTACAGGACAGTCAGAAACATTCGCTCTTAATAATTCAATAGCAAAAGGCTTGATGATCAACGAACGTGACGGATTTTTTATAGCTCTTACTTCTTCAGCAGTTGTTCATGGCCAATACATTTGGCTGAAGTAGAAAAATTACGAAATTGACGACAATTCGGAATAATCAATATAAATAATTTCACATGAATTATGATTAATATGATATAAATTGAGTTTATTTTCGGCATGAAAACCCTTCAAAATCGAAAAATACAAGCCGCCATCTTGATTTTTAAAGCGACTTCTATCTTACCGTTTCAGTCAAATTCCAAGTCATAAAGCGAAGGCTCTTTAAAAGTAGTCTTAAACATCTAAAAAGATACAAAAAAGCTCGTTAACTTTTCTTCACAAAATTGCTCAGAGTAAAAGTTCGCGTTGATTGATTAGGAGATAAAGATATTGATAGACTGTGGCAATAGTCCTAGTTAAGTTTGTGCGCAAGAAAATCAGTCCCATTGTTTCAATTGGACGTAGTTTAACAGAAAGCACTCAGCCCCATTATGTTCAAAAATGAGTTGTATATACCAAATAGGTCCTAACGGTTGGTTCTTTCACTCAGTAAAAAAATATCCGTGATACTTCAAAGATAAGGTAATTTTTTTAATGATGGGAACCAACCCACATAAACGTTAACCGTTAGGAGCTCTTTGGTAAATACAACTCATTTTTGACCATTAAATTACGTCCAATCCGGGAAGCTAATCTTAACCGGGTAGCGCTACATGTTCAAGCTTTCTTGTCTAATACATAAAGCTGCTATAGGGATGATGACTAAAAATTTTTTTTTTTCTGTCGTGTAGATTATTAAAAAATATTGGACACTTACTTTTTCTTTTTTTACATAATGATAAAATTACGGCGATACATTGAGTTCAAATGTGGCATGACGTCACTGCTCGCTAGATTTTATACATAGCTGTGACGTAACGAGCCCCCACTCCCCAAGTTTAATGTGTTTTATCTAAGTCATTTTTTATTAATAAGATAAAGCAAAAAATACGTGTCTAATATTTTTTTATTATCTGATTGACGGACTAAACAATTTTTCTTTTTTTTTTTACCCAGAACACATCCCTATTGATTGACATTTTTTCAGTAGAACAAGAGGCTTGTGTTACTTTGCTTACGTATAAATTATTTTCAAAACATGTTTAGACTTGTGGAAATTTTTCGGGGTGATAAAGATACGCTACCATGGCCGAATCGACTCCTTTTCCCTGCACTAATAAATGTAGACTGATTCGATGTGAACGTGTTAAACGCGCAGCCGTCGCGGCCGATTACCAACGAGGAGTTCCAAGCGATGATCCCGGCGCACTTCCTGGGCGGCGCGCGCGCGCGGCCGGTGCACGAGCCGCCCGAGCGCGGCGTGCGCGTCACTGTGGAGCGCGCGCCCGCCGTCGTGCTGCCGCCGCCGCCCGCCGCGCTCGGCCGCGTCACCGAGACCATCACCAAGTCCACCTTCACCGAGACGACCGTCACCCGCATCACCGACAACCAACTCGTGGAACCGCTCATCATCGAAGTAAGAACGCCGAACGACGACAACAACTTACAAGTTACAACTCGCTCATAAATATGGGGCCACGGTTTCGCAATGGCAATTTTTTAATCTCGAGGGTTTGCGAAGTCCATGCTCTCTACAGAAGCGGTGGAAGCACCATCACTTTTTCATTAGAAGAATCAAGTATTTTTAGAAACAGGTGAAAGGTATTATGGACGTTTTCTGGCATGAAATGGATTAAGCCGATATAGTTTTCTTTTAGTTGAAAATTAAGTAATGTTGGTACCGTTGCTCAGTTTTCAATCTTAATCTTCTACAACAAAACTAAAATCAACTCGAATGTCAATTCTTTCACATCTACAACTACTTTTTCGTGTAAGTATTTTGGCACATTAATGTGCCAAATTTACCCAAATTCTTTATTATTAATCCATTCCGCCTAATTTCGGATATAAATTAACTTTTAAAGGGGAAAATACGCATGTTATATTTTAAAAATGGTTTGCTCATGCACTATAAAAAATGGAGCATCGTAGTTTATAGCAAATGATCATTAGACTAGACTCAGTGAAGTTTATATTTAAAGTAAAACACCATACAAATTAAGATATATAAGAGTGTGTTAGAAAAATTAAATTTATTTTTGTATGGATGAAAAAGCCTCCTACACTGATTGTCTATCGATAGCTTAGATCTGAAATACATACGAAGACCTGTCAACAGCATGTCCGGCTTACTTAGCTCGTGCAGGCTTAAACAAGTTCCCGTCGCTATCTTGTACTTGTAGTTTGACAGTTGCGTGACAGTTACAGGAATAACACATAACCAAAGTACGAGCTAAGTAGCGTTTCTAGATAAAGGCCTGAGTGCCCAAATGACCCAGAGTCCGGACATGATATGTGTCGACAAATTCATACAAAATTAATACAAGCAATCTGTATTATCTATTTAACACAGATTGCTTTTATTAATTTTGAATGAATTGTGTGAATAAAATATGTTTGATCTTGTTATACAAAAGAATAGCTGCTGCCCTCGGCTACGGCCCGCATGGCTTTTTCTAAAATAAAACTAACCTAAGCTATCCTTATTACATCAGCTGTCTGCCAGTGAAAGTCCCAACAAAATCGGTCCAGCCGTTTTGGAGATTAGCCAGAACAAACAAACAGACAGAAAAATTTAAAAAATTGTTTATTAGATGTTCTGTATACGGTATTATACTTTCATAAGCATATTGTAAAAAAAAAAAAAAAAAAATTGATATTACAAACAGACCTTCAATTTTATTTATTTGTATAGAAGAATAAAAGAGGTGAGTGAATTCCGAAACTCAAATGGCTTTTATCGCTTAGCCTCTTACAGGGCTAGAAGCAATTACTGCCTTCAGTGTTTGTAGAAATGTTAAGGCTGATACCCACATTATTGACTTATTTAACTACAGTATTTTCGTTGAAGCTTGGTGCAGGTGACAGGTGTCAGTATTGCATGACTAGGTCAGTGACATTATGCAATTCAGTTTTATCGATATCGATTCTCACAGCTAAAATCTCGTTCTCTGATTAATAAGTCATTTATTTTTAAAGTATGTATTTAATACAAAACATTAAAACAAAACACATTCAAAGCACAACCGAGATTTAGGAAAAAAATAAAAATTATTTGTGGTAACATTTTTTCAAGTGGCGCCGTGCATCGGCGGCCATTTTGCATCAGTACAAGTGCTAGCGCCTTGTATGCGACACATTGCTATTCCGTTGTTTATTTTGTGTTAAAATTGTTATTTGTGATTATTTTTTTAAGTTTGTTGTTTTACTTGATTGTAGTAATTAACATACCTAAACGCACAACAAAAACTATTGGGGATTCAGGCAAGGGAGTTTTTCGTTCGCCTCCGACACTACTTTGAAAGACAACAAAAAAAAAAAATTAAAAAAATAATGCATACTGTAAACTTCTTTTTCTAAAAATATCGACTATCCATCGTAGCAATACATCCCATCACTAAACATGCCTATGGCATTACGATATACGCATAGCACTTTGCTTAATTTTTCTTTCAATTCAATTTTTGTTTTAGACAGTAACATTTTGGCAGGGTAAATTTATTTATTTTACTACAGTTATTACTGATACCGTATTTTACGACTATGATATTTAGGGTGCAGCTAAAATCATCATCATCTTCCTGCCCTTGTCCCCTGTTACTTGGGGTCGGCACAACACGTTTTATTTTTCCATTCTCCCCTGTCAACCGTCACGCTATTATTCACTCCCTTCTCTTTCATATCATTCCCCACACAATCCATCCATCTTTATTTTGGCCTTCCTCTCCCTCTTCATCCATCCACATTTATATTCATCACTCTCCTCGTCACATGCGTTTCCTCCCTCCTCATCACATGCCCATGCCATGCCAAACGACGTCCTTTCAACTTTTCTGTCACCGGCGCCACTTCAAACTTCCCCTTATATACTCATTTCTGACTATCCATTCTCGTCACTCCACACATCCATCGCAACATTATCATCTCCGCTACATGCAATCTTTTTTCATCCGTCCTCTTCACGGGTGCAGCTAAAATATGTAGCCATTATTGTAAATCGCAGTGACGTTCAAGAGTGAAAAGGAACGATTCGTCTAATATCACACGCACCATGCTACAACGAAAATACTGTAAATGTTCTGGCAGTAGAGTTATAGATGTTCCGAATAATGGGCGTTGTGACTTTAACCTTTCGTAAGTACAGAAACAAATAAAAAGCCATTGTCTCACGTGGATTCACGTACGCCTACGAAGGTTTAAATGCCATGAAAATAGAAACTAGAAAAACTAAATAGTATAACATGCGTATTTCCGTTTTTACCGCGGAAAGTAAACAGCAAAATCATTACGCTAAGTTGTGCATTCAAAATTGGCAAACAGTGCATGATATATCATTGCAAACCACCTTTCAATCTTCGTAGTTAGCATGAATTATTGTCGTATTACAACTTGATCTTCGGAAAGGACTTGGTAGAGAAGAGGGTGGTGATTCTCATTTCTTCTTCTTGATTGATCAGCTAAATTTTAAGCCATAAAAGGCGACTAAGAGTGAGTTTTGGGTCATTCATGAATTAGTCGTGCATGCTTGCGGGTTTGCTTAAGATGCGTTGTGCTCACATTGTTCACCTTACACCTACATGGATTAGTGATGTACCGTTCCTGGGAATATTAGAAACAATCGGATTTTTTCTACTGAAATGACCAATGTTGGGAAGCACTTGGTGGCAGTCGTGTGCGTATATGCAAATATCCATGTCTATTAAAACCATCCCAAAGCAGAGCAATAATACAACATTCCTATATTGTTAGTAATCAACAAACATAATTTCTCGGATAGAGAGCTACTATCCGGCGAAGTTATTTTGTAATAGAAACATATATTATGTCATCGAAAGGATTGGTATGTTATCTCAACAAGTGATCTAGGAAGGCCAGTGAATAAGTGAGGCAGAACATTAATTGCAACTAAATGTAAATATTAAAAAATGTTTTCATTTTGTTACAGGAAGTCACCTTAGTCAAAGAAGGAGGATCTCTTGGATTCAGTATCATCGGTGGCACTGACCACTCTTGTGTGCCCTTCGGTGGAAAGGAACCCGGAATATTTATATCGCATGTAAGTGTTGTTGAAACAAACTTTTCTTGCGACATATTTAATCTGCGTACTTTAGTTTCCAAACACGTAATGCAACTATGATTTTTTGGAAATCCAACTTTAAAACCTTCACATAAAGTTCAGTTTGCTACAACTTTTTGTTTATTTTTGAAATTTTACTGGTCAATCTAAAATTTTGCATAAAATTTATATTTGTTCAGGAAATAAGAATCTGAATAGACATAAGGGCTGAAATTGTGCTAGAACTGTTTGTTGGGAGGCCAATCTCGTTTGCACGATGAGAGTTTCCCGGCCGACGAGCGGCGAGAATATCGATGAAGATTCGATCGCCTCGAGAAACTCTCTTCTTGTAAAAAAAAAGATTGATCAAGATTTCTGATGACCATAAATAGGTGGTACCTGGTGGAGTGGCCGCTCGTTCTGGCAAGTTGCGAATGGGCGACCGTCTTCTACAAGTGAATGGCGTAGAACTGCCCGGCGCAACGCATCGCGACGCCGTGCAACTGTTGCTGCAACCGGGTGGAACACTCACACTCACTGTGCGACATGACCCGCTGCCGAATGGATTCCAGGTTTGTGACGTCATCACACTGTATACAAAACACCGTGACACGGGATTGAATATTTTCTTTATTAATTTATTGTAATGTTGATAATTATTATGATTACGAAATACAAATGTAAGTTTTGCTATTGTAAGTTTAAAATTATTTTCTGTGTAAAAGAAACGATTAAATAAAAAGATTTACAATTATTTCATTTGAATTATTAAATTAATTGAAATAAGGCAATAAAATTATAATTCAGAACATCCTATAAAAATGCTTAGTAATATTTGCAATCTCTTCAGTTAAGCGTTTGTCAATAGTTTTTGTACAATCCTGTGTCACACAATAACTGAAATGAAATAAAATAAATTGAAGAAACATTTAACTGTGATAAATACTCTTAATTTGACAAAATACAGTCCCCACCATTGGGTCTTGATATGAATATTCGTAATCTGTGTGTACATACAAACACATACGTAAGCGCGCAATGTTTTGCATGTTATGCAAGTAACCGAATTTGTGGATATAATGGTGAGAAGTTGAAAGCATAATGTGAATTCACGAGTAGAATGATTTGAGTATTGTCGCTTACAGTAGACATTTGGCGGTATACAATAATAAAAAGTATGCATAACGCTTATGCATTGATGCACATGATTGTTCATTTATACTGACAAAAGCATCTAGTATGTCTTTGCTAAGAATTCTGTCGCTTATCTACTAGCGTGTTTCTTGTTCAGTGACGAAACCTTTTGAGTCTTGAACAGCACATTGATACCGAGTTTTATTTTGTCGTTATAAAACGCAAACAATTGTTTTGTTCCACACGTTCGCAACACGGCCACCGCCACACGTTCAGGGTCTCATACAAGTTGAGATTGTTGACGCAACTGTAAGTGTGAACGTCGCTCGGCGATCTCGAACTTATGTGTGTTACTTTACCAAATATATATGTCAGTCTCCAACCCCTCATCCAGTCAGTCCGTGTGCCCAGCTATCGTCGTATTCGGAATGGTTATTTCGTAATACAGCTTTTCCTTTTTAGAACGCGACTTTTCATCTTTAATATGAAACCTTTTTGCTTATAGCTCTTTCTACTGCCATGCCAATTACACTGAAACTTACACCCTTTACGGTTTTGTCTGTCATGTGCTAGGTTTTTTTATTATCTAGAATGTTTTTGTGAATATTTAGTATGAAAGCTTCTGTTAATTTGAGTGCATGAGGTATTGTGTTGTGGCTTTGCATGTTACAAGTGTTTGTGAATGTAGTTAGTCAAGTTACCCGATTTAAATAGCAAACTTTCTATATCCGGTACTAAATTTTTGCCTTTAATATTTTGAATCAATGCCTATAGAATTTTTTATTATTTGTTTTTCCGCGATTTCAACTTTGTTTACTCTTCAGGACCTAACCATAATCAAACAAGAAGGTGAGAAGCTAGGAATGCACATAAAAGGTGGTTTGAACGGTCAGCGTGGGAACCCTAACGATCATAATGATGAGGGGGTCTTCATATCGAAGATAAATAGCGGCGGAGCCGCCAGGAGAGACGGTAGACTGAAGGTGGGTGCAATTCAATTAAATCGTTATAATCATACTTTGTAGGATCACTTGAAGCTGTCCTAACTAAATATCCGTTTTCGAATATACAAGGTTATTCAATAGGGACCAGGTATATTTGAATTGAAATAAAAACCCGTTTTTTTTTTAACGTTGCCCCTCACTTGGAATTTCTCCTGTATTGTGGGTACGTTTACAAACATTTAAACGCACATACACAAACAGCCAGACCCGGAACAACAACTTGTAGGTCATATAAATATTTGTCCCGTGCGGGAATCGAGCCCGCGATACGCAGTGCAGCAGTCAATCGCTTAACCACTGCGCCAACCGTGCCATTAAACATTGATTGTTTACAATTAGATTACATTTTCTTCTTTTGAAGGCATACTTTTTGGCATTATGTATGGAATACCATAAATCGGCTTCGTATGGTATCGTGAATACGAGAGGTCCAATTTACTATGACTTTTAACATAATGGCACCTCTATCTCATTGATGACGCGTGTGATGTTACTCTGTCTTTGACAGTTCTTGGCCTGTTCGCATACATCGGTGATTTCACATAAAAAATAATCAAGGGGCGTTAAATCACATGGTCTTGGAGGCCATGTCTTGTCCCTAATCTTGAGATCAGGAACCCGTTGAATCTCTCTTTCAATAAATTGACAACGCGAAAAAGCCGCCATCAGCTGTCAAAGATACCTTGTTCCTATTGAAAAACCCTGTATCTATAAAAATATATGTTCTTTGGACAGGTTGGCATGCGTCTATTAGAAGTGAACGGTGTGTCGTTGCTCGGCGCGACGCACAACGAAGCTGTAAACGCACTGCGTTCAGCCACCAATGCACCTTTACACCTCATCGTGTGCTACGGATACACCAGGCCGGAGAAGATCACTGTAAGATCATCTTTTACACATATATCTCGGTGGAAATATTTGTGAAATCCCCACACTTACCAAATCAACTCGAGTGCAAACATCGATGGGTGACTAGGAAGCAGAACGTGGAGGGTTACAAAAATTTCTGACGAGTATTGTAATTTTTTTACCTACACAATTCAGTCAAAACGAATTTGGATTCATTTTCTCTTATCAAATAAATATGGATGCTTTTAAAACGCTTCCAAAATTCACGCTTTTATAAATGCACATTTGTACTCAATTATGTTTGTCACTGATTTCATTTGGCACGCTCACGAGTGTGTTTTGTGTTTCACAACCAAAATTTCCGTGAGTGCATTTTGGCGAGCGCTTGTTTGAAAGAGATAGACGAAACGAATGTTTGCACAGACCGGTAGCGAGAGCGGGACGGCGGAAACGGGCGGCTCTCTGTCTCACTCAACGTCAAGCCTGGACAGAGATGATAGTACGTTGCACCAACAGCAACAGGTCAGTATAATAAGCGCTACCTTATATTCCTTTTGTTGCATTCGAAATTGTGGCTTGGTTTTTCTTTTTTTTTTTTTCTTTGATTTATTTATTAAGCTTGAACACAAGCATTCATGTTAAGATTTGAATTTCAAGACTATACGTTAAGTAATTTTGTTGATTTTCTCAAACATTAAATTAACACACACCCTGTACACACAGTACACCCTGGGACAAGGGCAGGTAGAAGACCTTCAGAAGATCTATTCTTTTCTGTTACTTCATTCGTGAAAGACGACTAGTGCCTATGACAAAAAGAGTAAAAAGCAACAGTTCCGGAATAACTATTGCAACCACAAACATTTTTTAATAAATCAATCTTTTTTACATTATATGAGCAACAGTGTACTGAAATGACTACATTATGTATTTATTTTAAGGCGGTATAATCCGACAGAGACCGCACTTACTAGTTTTTTGAATCCATAGGAAATATAAAAAACAGTGTTATAATATTCTGAAAAAATATAATTATATATCCTACTTAAGGTTCTGGCGGACATCCAATCGCTTTTAATAACAGGATTTTGGATAGAAAAAAAAAATATCCCCAACTTACCCCTTTTCGTAATGTTAAATCAATCTCATAGCTACAAAACATACTTACGTTTTTTTTTTTTCTTATTTTTTATATAAATGACAAGGTTGTAAGATTGTTTAGCACAATTAGCTGAGTTTGTCTTGATAAAACGATTAATGCTCGAGACTCGCGACTTCGCGAGCCTATTTCAGTCGGCTCGAGCACCGGATCATACCGCCTTAAAGATAAATAAAACTAAGGAATGAATTTGGTTACCACAGGAGCAACAATTCCAACAGGACCTTGTTGAGTTTGAACACGAGAAACAAGTCGCAGAAATGAGGGAAAAGTCTACACCCGAAAAGGTTAGTAATCTTTTAACTGTACTGCAACACTAACATGAAAAATTACAATCATTCTGTGATTTTGTTTATTTTATAATATATATTTTTTTTTTTTTTTTACGTTGGGTTTGCTCTTGACTCTAGTCTAGGTCAGAGGTGATGAAACAAAGTCGATGATGGAGTGAGCTTACCCAAAAGAAGCCTGTTCACTCTAACTTTGAATAGATTAGGGTTGCATGCGTTCGGAAACACATTTTGAAACACGTTTTGTTGTTGGAAAATCGTTTTTATTGAGGCATATAATACTCCATCAAAACTAACTTACAGAAATGTTCAAGCATGTTGATGGTTTAATTCAAACTCAACCTCCTTTGTTTTATTTCGTACTGGGTACTTATAAATGTCAGAGATGATATGTCTGGAAAGGGGGTGACTTACGAGATGATGAGTAATAGTAGTATGCCATATAAGCAAATGTTGCATGTACCGCCCCCAAGTAAAAGGAGCACTAAAATATATTTCGTAATAACGTTTCAGGTGCTAGATATCGTTCACGCCGTAGAGAGTATGGCTCTCGAGCCCGCGCCACCGATATCGCCTGAACTGCAACACAAGACGACCACTGTCGTAATGTCCAAACACACACTCCAACCTCAGGTTAGTGCATAACTGTATATACTGACATAAAATAAAACTCTCTTGAATAGAAGCTATACAGCTCTTTAAATAAGCTAAAACATTTTTATAGATTTCCTCTTATCTAAAAATGCCAGAGAAAAAAATAACATTTTCTAGTTTAGGAAAAATGCGCCTAATAGGTCGAAAATTATCTTACACTATTCTTTACCATTAGTCGCATTGTTCTTAACGATCCCCTGAAAAAGTATGAATCCCCACAGATGGTCACAGAATAAGATAGGCGGTCAAAATAAAGATGTTATTTAAGGTGAAAGCTACCGGGTAGGCCGCGAAATTCATATTTTCTTACGGTTTTTGTAATTTGCGGGTAGTATCAGGTTATATGATTCGCTACCGTAACAAATATGTATTTACAGAATTATAACCATTAAAACCATCGATACAACTCTCTAAAGGCTTTGTCAGAGCGCTAACCTGACGCCGTGCTATGACGTCGCGATGTGTTGTACTAACGCGGTAGCATACCGTCAAACAGAGCGCCAGCGCCGCCACACGGTGGTTCGAAACTGCTATATGAGGGACATTGGTTTTTTTTTTTACAAATTCCATTTTTTTTAAATACTTATCGAAAGATCTGTCATTTTGATGAATAATTGTTAGGATTTTTTTTTCTGTAAACTGATAGTTTGCCCGGAAAAAAATTATTTAAATTTTTGTTGTATGGAATGAAACATAAACTGCTAAAATTTGGCCAAGTCTTGACAGGTCTTGCTTTTAAACTACTATAATCTTATTATTTGGCTTGTTGGCTATAATTCTACATTATCAGCGTGCGCCCATACTTGCCCGTTCAAGAGTTATGAGGTTCAGTAAAATTGATTTTGATTTGGATTTTTGTTCAGTAAAATGAAAAAAAAAAGTGAGTAAAAGGTACTGTTTTATTAATGATATCATAGATAAAATAATTGTGTTACATTAAAATACTATAATTAAGGAATATCAATAATTTCAAAACGTATATTTATCGAAAAAAGTACTCTGTCGCGGCGTTAGGATGCTTTCACGTCGGGCGTTGTATTTTTTTACAAATTTTATTTTAGCGTCCGACTGAATGTGTTAAATTACTGCATAATAACCGAAAATTTTATAGAATTAGTTATAAAACACCCATACTTATATGATACTAAGAATAATTCTTATAAAAATATAACAATTAAGACAAAATTGAGGGAACAAATCGGAGAAGAAATTAATGAAACTGGTAAGAATATAAAGTCGTTTATTGATTAAAATAAGACACAATTTTTATCGATTTGCACTACGCTTTGGACAATAGTACCTACGTTGCGTAGCGTAATCAAGTCGATCTATGTGACATGAAATGAGCGCGACGCTATAACGTTATTACGCAGTACGCGTTATGTTTGACAAAGCCTTAAGTTCAGATTATTGAATGACTATTTCATGAAATTGTGACATTTTAAGTCAATTCTTAATTAGAGAGTATCAATGGGTAATGATTTTAATTCTATAAATGCACATTTATTACGGTCTCGAATCGTATTTTGATCAATATACTACGTAACCTATAATTACAAAAAAAAAAAAATAATATCGCGAGCTGCCTCAGCGTATCCCCCTTAAATGAACTATACTTCAAATTCATAATATTACTATATTATATCATAATTACCTATGTTATTCTGTTTCCAACTGCAAATAATTTTAATTTGTATGCATGTAGTCTATATTGCATTTTCCAATTTGATATTAACAAAAATTTATTTCTTGAAAATTTTAAGCTTTATATTTTGATAATTGGAAAGTTTCTATTACAGCATGATAAATAAGATTTAGCTTTGTATTATACTATTATGAATAACTTTATCGTATATAAAGGCCGAAACAACTCTGCTGCGTATCTTTTTGCACGGTTAGCATCCTCCTGATTCTGATATTGATAGCATGCACTATGTATATTTTGTAGTATAAATATTGCTTGCATGAAAATATTCGTAAATATCTGTATTGAGTACTTTAAGTATACTATTCGTATGTTTAACTCCTTGTCTTCCAAAATAAATGTTGTTTAGTATATCTACATGAGCCTTTAATATGTAGTTGGTTGTGATAAAATGAAAGGGTGGCTCCTTACAGAAAACTTCAGTACACCTATCTCTTGACGGCGAACTTTCTGTCTGTCTTTAAATGTATTAACTATTACAGCATTGATATTGACTTTAAAGGACTGTTTTGCATGTATCCTCAATTTCTTAAAGTTCTCTCTGTTGGGACGTCTACGTAATAATTTATGGAAATGTAATAGAACTTCTAAGTGTACCCTAGTACTATTAGTATATTATATACCTTATAGCAAGACGATGTTGTTCAGTTCTTATTTTAATTTACTGTAGCTTAGCTCAATGTCGTCATGTGTTAGCTTGTAAATGGGTTCTGCCTAGAGGACGACCCTAACTGGTGCAGATTATAATTTAATTAATGACAAAGCGTATTACGTCCATTGCAGAATGCATCCATTGAGGAAAAGGAAGAAATCACATAATACGGCAATGTTAACTTCTGTCCAAACACTTTGTAAATAAGTAATGTTCAATAAATTTAACGGATACACATGACATGTCCAGTAAACTTATTTATCTTATGTGTTAAACTATCTGTGAACTGTGTTATTGAATGGAAAATCTAAATGAAATATAATAATTACGCATTTAACATTTTGGTTAACCAATATAATGAGTGTTATAATAAAATAAATAAAATAAATGTTTTTGATTCAGAATAGCTATAATTATGTGCCAATGCAATGCTATTTAGTTGCATTGATGATCTTTTATGTCCGTGCGTTTACAATGATGTTTTGATTATAGATATCCAAACATAATTTTTCTATATGTCGTTCTAGCTTCACGCGTTTAACATTATATAATCAAATACATGTAAAACATGAAAATGTTCATTATGGAAAAATCATTTAATATAAAGTGGTAATTGTATATAATAGCAAAAATTATCATTGTATTTAGTAAGTAAGGAGAAGGGTATATGTAGTTAAGATTACATGATATACGTGTCAAACAATATTTTTGTTTGTACTGCAGGATTTAGCAAAATTTTTTTTATCGAGTGTTAGTATCCATCCATAACATAGGACAACTCTATGCTAAAAAAACTTATAATAGTTTGTGGCAGAACCCACCTATCGCCTTTGTATATTTAATATCAAACATCCTACCTTACTATATTATTCAATGAAAATGTTTTCTTAAAAAAGATTTCGAATTTGGCAAAGCTAGGCGTTTATTCCATTGATGTTACCAATCAATTTTTAACATTATTAATCAGTCCGATACGACCAATTTATATCATTATAATACCTATGTAGTAAAATATTTAGCCTACAACTACCTTATATAACTTACACCTAAATACTGATATATATATTTGTAACACTTTGTATTCTATGTAATCATCAATCCAAAAGACCAATTTTATATACCTGTTTATCCCTGTTTGTCGATCTAGAACAATTCTATAAATATACATAAAACATTTATGGATACGACAAAGTAACGTCGAAATAAAATTTTGAAATGTTTATATACTTCGCTTCCAAGTTTTTGCCAGTGTTGAGGATTTGTTTTTTTTTTTTATGAAGGTACCTTTGTTGAGTACCAGATATTTGTTAAAATATTCTCAATTAATTTAAATTATGTAAGACTTATCGTTAAGGTTTTGGCCAAATCACTATTCTCAACTGCCAATTATTTTACAATTTGATAAAACTATTGTGCGTTTACTTTATTTACTTTTGAATGTACAAAATTGTTCTAATTGACGTTATGTTTAGTGTTGCATTAAAATACATGATGTTTCAGATGACGTTTTCTTTTGTTTTTATGTTAGCATGTTTTCAATAACATTTATTTTGGAAGATTTTTGTTCGTCGCTGAAATAAAATTTTAGGTTTTATGCAAAATAATGATATTGGTTAATTATTCATGATTTTCTTATTCATTTTTTCGTGCAAGTAGCTTCGCTATTGTTCGATGTATGAAATAAAAAAAGAATTATATTTGGCTCAATTCGTGATTACGCTCGAGTATCTAGCATTTTGTTTTGGTCTTTCTTTTAGCCGTATGTAGCCAAAGTAATGAGTTGCGTAAGTACCGAGTGGTGCAGTATATTTTGTTGGTTTGGTTAGTCGTCTAGTTCGCAAGCGGCGCCCCCCTCGCCGCTCGCGGTGTTCGCGCAGCAGAAGGCAAGGACGCCGCCCCCCTCCGCACCGCCCCCCCCGCCCGCGCCCGCCTCGCCCGCCGACCTGCCGCGCCTGCAGCGCCCCACCAGGCCACCACCCGCGCCCCCCGCGACCCCTGCGTCTCCCGCCAAACATAAACCTCAAGTGCCTCGCAAGCCACACACGAAGCGAGTTAGTTTCACACAAGAACCGATGGATGAACCCGAACATTACCCCTTGTCGACGAACGACACGAATATATTCCGATACTCATTGCATGACGAGCATGATGATGAACGAGCGGGGCCTACGATCATTGACACTAACGATGCATGCGAGGGGTTCAGCTCCTTACTAATCCGAAACCAAACGGCTACCGAATTGGGAGTCTCGAGACCGGTCCCTAAAGCGAGTCGAGTACTTCACGCCGACCTCATCATCCCGCCTCCGCCTTTGTTCGACACTTACATTAGTGATAGTGAATTAATTGAAGATGAAGATATTGAGGCAAGTCTACCACCTATCACCGTAATTCCTGAACGGATTTTGCTGCCAGAGCCTACGGTGGCCGAAACATCCATGCAGTCCTCAAATTCCACAAATTCTCCTGAAACCGAAGTCCCTCCCCTTGTAAATTACGACGCCTTTCCACATTTGGTTTCGGGGCCGGTCGTGAATGAAGCACCATTTCGCTCGGTTATAGTATCAGCAGTACCTTCAAGTCATATCTTCCGTACACCAAAACTTCCTGTAGCTAATGATGAATATTATAAAGAACTCTCTGTAAGTCCTAGTGGAGAACCCGATGCCCCTGCATTGCTGCACGCACAATATAAAACTCTACCTACTGTGTCACACGTCCCTAATTCTCCATGTAATTTACATCCAGATCAAACTTATATAGACCAACGAACCATGTATGTACCCGTGCACCGTTCATTACGTGATTTGAGGACAGATAATAGTACACCGGGAATGGTTCACTCTAACACGTACCCTCCAATCAATCCTTACCCATCTCTAACGACTGTAGCTGGAACATACAATCCATACACATGCACAGTTCCCGTATGTACTTCCAATCAAACTGGTTTCTTGAATCACAAATCACATACCGCTCTAGTCAGTACTTTAGGACAAGATATAAATGCAAACATCACTTCATCTGTCCCCACTAATAACGATGATGCGCCTAAAAGTGTTCAATCAGAGAGAAGAGTTCGTTTCGGTGAGGTGACGACAGTGGCCGAAACCGATAGAATGTCAAACAGTTCGGATCCCTTGAGGGAAGGGAGCCCTACGCCCGCATCTGCCTTGAAACCCGCATGGAGCAGCAAAATCAAATCCTTCGCCATCGGCGAGGTAAACATCAATGTACGGAATCTTATCCTCGCACACATACACACTCAGCTTCTTTTGATTGTGTTCGTCGACAACCCAACCTGGATTCTTGACTAAAAACCACATAGTCTGTCATCCCTCCATATCCCATTTTGTTACTTACCCCCATTGAATTATTTATTGTTTTTAACTTGCAATTACTTATATTTTGCATGTTTGATTTACTAACCGCAATAACCTTATTTTATTATTGTTTATTATTAAAACATTGACTGCATGGGTGTGAAGGCTGGAGAAGGGAATTTCAGTGCTTGTAAATATCATAAGCTTTTTAACTCATTATTTTATTCAATGTGCGTGTCAACTTGCTTGTCAGTTTAGCTAATAAAACCGAATGTCCTCAGGCTTCCCCACCTCATTCTGGTAATTTTGTGAAAGCGTCTGTCAGCGATAAGAAGAAGTTCTTCGAAAATGCTATGGAAGAAAGTCACAAACCATCGCCCAAGCCAGGTAAATATAGCTAATTTAAAACAGTTTTGGGGTTTTTACCTACACCAATTCTGTGCGTCCTGTGAAAACTGATACATCTCGAAAATGTCAACTTTACAATATAGTAGTTTTTGTGTGTAAAAAATTATAAAATTTGTTAGGATAATAATTTTACAAAAATAGTGACATAATTTGTATTTAGTGTCGTATTGTTTACAACCTATTATGCTCCAGCTCAAAAGGCGTTATTGCAGGAAGAGATATTTAAAAAAAGCTATATGTTGTATCAAAACACACCAAATGAATGATCGTGTATAATGATTCTAAATGAGTTGTATCGCTTTACACTTTGTGTGAAGCTTTGGTGAAAGGTGATATTGTTGCATTGTCAGGTAGTTTTATACGAAACTAAATCAACTCCTGTTCAAAGCTGTCAAACAAACGAGTAATATTTTTCAGTCGGCAGAAGCACTGTAAACACAAAACTCGTAATTATTTTTGTTTTTGTTATTTATATCATTTTACACGAGAATAACGGTCGTGTTATTATGTGTTTTTTGATATAAGTTGACTTATATCTCAACTCAATTTTGTGTAATATGGTATAAGAAACAGTTTAATGACAAAAGGCATAAACTAAAGTAATAAAAAGAAAAAAAAATGCATTTATTTTTATTTATTTTTAATTATATTAAGTAACACTTAATTGAAAATTAAATTATTTTAATTTAGCTCAATCTTAGTTAAAGATTTAATTTTGTAATGACCATATTCAATAGGTATTAAAAAAGGAAAGAACGACATCAACGACATAAATCAAAAAAATAACTTTAACGAATAATAGGTAATTTTTCATACAGGAAATACTTAAACAAAAATCAAATTCTCAGTATTCTTTGTGTAACTATACATAAATTAAAACAAATTTCAAACTAAATTAAACTTAAACTTTCTTCAAAATTAAACTTCGGAATTCTGTGAATGAATCAACAATATCACTTGTTTAGTACCTATAATAACATTAATTAAAAAACTTAAAATAATATTCGACTTCCGTATCAAATTAAACATAATTCAATATTAATTTGTAGAACTAAATAAATCAACAACTTACTCCTAAAATTAAATATTTTTCAGTCTTCATCACTAGAGATCAAATCAGGATCAATATTTCTAACATCAGCCTTAGTTTTTAAATTTTTATAATAATTATGATAGCTACTGTCAATATAGGGCAATAACGAAATTAAATCATTCTTCTTCTCGTTTGAAATGAAATTTGGTCCCTTGCAGTTTATTAAATTATTGGCAAGTACTTCTCCATAACTTTTACCCCTTTTTGCAAACGAGATCATATTAAAGTCATCACCTTGCAAATCCGTTTTATATTTGAGGCACGGAAACAACGTCTTGTCAAACCGTAGAAGTTTTACATCGGCCCAAACGAACTTAATGTTGTCTTCATTATATTTTTTCATTATAAAGTTTTGTTTAAAAAAAAAAACGTGTAACGTAATAAATATATGTGAATAATGATATGACTTGAGATACATCTTAAAACACAATTATTTATTTCATAACTTGAATATTGTGAACGATACATGTCAATATGTATTTATTTACACAAAAATATTTATCAAAACACGCCATTTCGTCTTAGATGTACCATACGATCTTGAAAACTAATAGACGTATCAAAATGTTAATTAGACAGAATAATAGAGCATTTTTTTCTGATGAAGGTGCAACAATAATATCACATTCGATATAAGTTGACTTATATCACTTTTCACAGGACGCACAGAATTACTTAATAATATGTTATATATATATTAGGTAATAATATCGCACTATGTAACTAGTATAAAAACTGATTTTTCATGAGTTTCCTAATTATTTAATCAAAACTTTGCACTACATTGTGCATGCAACTATTACTAAGTCCTATTTTAGCACTTTATTCCGTCCATCGAGAGAATGCTTTTTTGACACCTGTCAGTTGTACAAGATTTGGAACTAATAAAGTTTAAATTCGTATTCGTTTGTATGAAACTGACAGATGTCAAAAAATCATTCTGTCAGTGGACGGAATATAGATTATAGAATTACATATTTATAGGATCTGTGATCACCAGTCAGGGAGGTGGAGGGGGAATAGAAAATTGAATATCATTAATAGTTTATTAATGTTTTCAGAAAAAGTTTTCACATTCCTATCAGCGGATGAGGTGGAGAAATTGAAGCAAGAAGAGGAAAGGAAGATGGCATC
This sequence comes from Dryobota labecula, assembly GCA_947523025.1. Lineage (NCBI taxonomy): Eukaryota > Metazoa > Arthropoda > Insecta > Lepidoptera > Noctuidae > Dryobota > Dryobota labecula. The sequence goes on along the minus strand of OX383293.1, from coordinate 13,897,828 downwards.
TCTGTCGCGATCAGAGCTCGGCTCGTGGTCCCCAGGCGAGGACCGGCAGAGTGGATATAGCTCACATTCCGACGACGAACCTTATGAGAATGGCCATAGGTATGTACGGCATAGAATTCTTATAATTCAAGGCCGAACGTGACAAAAAGATATTTATTTAAGAATTTTTCAACAAAAAAAATATTGTGTATTATGCAGTTAGTGAATAAAAGACGGATTTAAAGCGAGGGCCATAGATGAATCATGACCGTACGGAGTGATTCATGATGATTGCATCACGAGCGTAACGAGTAGTTCAAGTGTTAGAATCCCGAGCGACGCGAGTGCTTCATGGCCCTCGATATAAATCCGTTTTATTCAAGTATTGCATACTATACTTTAAAGTTATACCATGACTACGAGAAAAAGAAAGATTTAAGCGAAAATAGACATTTAATGACGAAAAAAAGAAGGTTGAATCAATTAAAATGCACCTTAAAATGGAACAATTTTGGAGTAATTTTCTTACTATTATTATTAGGATGGTCAACCTGTAAAGCGATATTTATTTCTTGTCGGTGGTCAGAACTTTCTGCTGGAGGAAACTCTGGGGCATCTTTGTACGTTGAGGGAGTACACAAATATTTTTTTTTTTAACGTTGCCCCACACTAGGAATTTCTCATGTATTGTGGGTGCGTTTACAAACATTTAAAGTCACATGCACATACAGCCAGACCCGGAACAACTACATGTAGGTCATACAAATATTGGTTCCGTGCGGGAATCGTACCCGCGACACGCAGCGCAGCACTCAATCGCTTCAACCGTGCCGTCGAGTAGGTATTGTTTGTATCGAGTACCTATTTTCGCAAGGAGGTTGTATAGCATTGAGATGGAGGTCGAATATATTGGTGTGTTCTAAATTCAAACACCAAAATAGTGATTAAAAGTGCTTTTTATACACTGTTTTCAGTGATTAAAATAAGCTTTTTAGAGGGGGAATGGTATAAAATACTGTTTTGATGCCTGTGAAAACGCATACTGAACAACATTGAGCAAACATTTTTGAAGGGACTTCTTTGCAACAAGGTATAACATTTAAAAAAAATCGAGAGACACTTGTACTCCCACAAGTGACTCAGCTTCGTTAAGCGTCTTTTTATTTACACCCGTTTTATAATTATTACAAATGCGCCGAGAAATATTTACGAGGAAGACAGAAATTATTGCCCGAGGCGTAGGCCACGCCATAAGCGCATGCGAAATATAGACGTGTGTTGGCTAATTAGGCAGATTAAAGCAGGTGAAAAGAAACTGAGTGGAAAACGTTATGATTATTTTTTCATAACTTGTCTTTTGTTTTTGCATAGTGTGTCTGGAGGCGTGAGTCCGTCAGCGAAATCACAACGCAGACGCGCGGGACGGGACGGTGAGGTAGAGGACGCGGCGACGAGAGCCGCGCGTCGCGCCGCCTGGCGAGCCGCTAGGCTGCGCTCGCTCGAACAGGTCAGTGGCTTGAAGGCTGTGTATTCTGAACGTTGGCAACGTCGCAAATAGCTCTCAAATGGTATCTGACAGCTATTTGCTCGTGTTTTTATTAATTTGTTTATATTCCTGAATGGAAATATGAAATACCTATAGTTTTATATACTACGCACTAACATATTGATTATGAAATGCAATCAATAATTCAAAAAAAAATTTGACGTAATATAGTCCATAGTTTTGCACTCATTCATTTAAATTATAAACTATTTAGAATTTTAAACAGATAAACACCCAAAATAAAATTGTGATTAATTAAATTTTAATATTCAACAACTCATAAAAAATAATTATTAAAATTGACAAAAATAAAATAAAATTAAAATGTCAGAATCGTATACAATAAAATGTCAAATATAAAATTTTCAAATTGTAAAAAAAATACTTAATATAGTAACTAATTCGTTTTAGATTTTTTTAAAGCATTTTAAATGCACTTTAGAGCGATATTTCATATTTAAGTACAGTAATATTAGCAAATGAATGAAAACAGGTAAATATTTGACAGCTATTTGCGACTTTGTCAACTTTTAGAAAGCACACTCATACACAGAGCTATAAATCCTTATGATAATGACCAATGATAACATTCGCAAATCCAAACCACTGTATATTCTCAAACAAATTGGATGACCTAATAAAAGGAAATATAATTTTGAAGCGTAAAAAATCGTGTACACGTCCGACGTAGTCGTCTACCTCAAATAAATTAGGATGAGGGAAGGAAGATCATTATGTGTCATTCAGTTATCGTATTATACCAATATGTGATTAAACATTGCGTTTGTTATATTTAGGAGGCTCTTGAATCACAGAAAGTGATAAAAAGTATGGTGGGGCCAGCAAGTGACATCCTAGAAGATCCACATAGGGAGAACCCTTCGAACGAGGTAATTACTCTTAATTATAGCTACTCCATGTCTTGATGAATCAGTTGAATGTTGTCCAAATTAAAATACTAAAGCAACCGATTCTGTAAATGGAAGAAAGATCATGTTTTTGTCAAAAACCTTTTATTTCATTATCCAATGTCGCATCAAATATCACATCACATCATCGTGCATCGTCGCTTCTCATTCAAATATCCAACGTCATTTTTTTTCCATTTCAGATTTAGAATGTTTTGTCATAATCCAATAATATTCCATGTATTAATTTGTTTGTCTGTAACTGTTAACATTGTGATTAACACTGATAGAATATTGTCTTTGTCCAGTAAGCAATGATAAAGTCTGTCCTAGTTCTGTCCGTATTCAATTTGAATGTTTCATTTGATACCTCCGATGTCTTGTTGCAAGTATCTGTAACAGTACTTATGATTTAACTTTAACTAACACAATGTGGTTAATATGTCTTATCATGGGTGGGGATCAATGTCGCTTGGCTGGCATATTATTGTACGTTCACATTGGGCTGCGAATGTCAAAATTGGCTTTACAAATTATAGAAATGGCCCCTGCCACGTATCGCGTTACGTACAAAACCAGGCCAAATACTGGCGGTCAAGGAGAAAGAAAAATTGTTAGACGAGCGCATAACTCTCCGCACCGAGGAGTTCGTGTGCCCGGCAACCGGCGAGACTAAAGTGCGAACCGTCGAGTACATTGAGAAAGTCATTGAGAAAGAGGTACGCGTATAACGCCGCGACTTGTACATTGTGCTACGTAAGACGCTGTACACAAGCAATGCCGTATCGTGTGGTTTTTATTATCTTTTGTATATCTTTAAAACTACGCTTAGCTTTCAACGTGCAAATATTACGACAAACGATATAAGACCTGACTCGAGACTGACGAAACGACCGAACTTTAAACGATATTTGTATCAAGACAATGAAACAGATCGACTGACAAAGACACGTAGTTGACGTGTACAAACACTAAAATGTTAACGGGGCCTTTTAAGTGCACATAACGAAATACACTATTTAGCACAACACAAACTTTAAACACCACAATTGCAGTAGATATGTTTTAGGAAAACTTACTTATCAGTTATGACATCTAAAGTTATTGCAGTAAATTCCACAAAGGCACGAAATGCTTTAGTATTCAACTATTAGGTGTCGGACTATATTCCGTCCACCGAGAGAAAGCTTTTTGACACCTGTCAGTTGAACAAGACTTGGAAATAATAAAGTTTAAATTCGTAAAACACTTATCCGTTTGTATGAAACTGACAGGTGTCAAAAAACCATTCGCTCAGTGGACGGTATATAACTAAATTTGAAAGTCGATAAAAGAGGTTTAAAAGATAGATTTGAATCACTTCTTTAAATATTTACAGTTTCATTCAGAATATCAAAACTAATTAAATAAGTATGTTTACAAATGACGATTGCCAGCTTGTGGAATTTAAGAAAATAATGAAGAATATGATAAAATAACTGATTATGCAACTTTTCTGTGAAAGATATGAAATGTAGATCACCACGTAGTACCTAATTACACTCACGTTAATATAGAACTAAAATCGACGTGGCAATAACAAGACTATATACAATTAATTTGCCCCATTTGACAGTATCCCGATTCCCAAGGTTTCCCCCTTTTATTTTCTTTTATTTCTTCTTATCTATTTAATGTTTTCACGAGTGTTGCATGATATTTTGGCATGGCATGCTAACTTAATTTATTGTGTAATTTGTCAGACGATACCTGGATTCTAGACACGGCAAGCTTCAACGAAAACAATGGTTTGTTGCGTTTATTACTCTACAGAAATATATATATATACTAAAGCTTATTTCATTGCTTTAGCAGCAGAAGCAAAACTAACCCACTAACGCCTGTATATTAGAATATTAACAGTATTTAGTGCATGTCATTTCTCATAGGTAACCAGCATCACATGTTTACCAACAAGGTGTTCAAAATTGTGACTTACTTAGGGCCGGTTGTTTCAAACAGTTCGTTAACGTAACATGCGTACGTCAAATAATAACGATTACATAATGATGTTTAACGTTCGTTAAATACAAAGCGTTGTTTCACTGCATAAAAACCGACCGAAAATGACGTTAACCAGTGGGTATGACACCTGTTACTGTAATCGTTATTTTTTAACGAACGTCAAGGGCATAATTTTGTGAAACAACGGTTTGACGATAGTTAGCGCCATTTATGACGGATACGCGTGCGTCCAGTGTACGTGAAACAACCCGCCCTTAGTATGCTTTTGTGTTTAATGTTGTTTTACTCATCACAATTTTGAGCTCATAGCTCGATGGCATTATCTTTGTTATCACATTAAAAAAATAATTTATAATTTCCCGTTCTGGAACAAAATACTAAAAGAACTTCATATATTTAAAGATCTTGATAACTTTCCATTAGATTAACTACTTAAAACCACTAGATTTCATAGCATTATTATCTCAAACGTCATTGAAAGTCATAGCATAAATCTCATTGTTACGCGAAAAGTTATACGAGTCTAAAACTTTTGTTTTAATTATATTTATCTATACAGGTGGAAACGACGCAGGAAAAAATTATTTCTCTGGAATTAACAACTAGCCCAAGTAGCGAAACCGCTCCTACCGACCTTGAGGAGGCCGGTATTAGCTTGGGAGAGGGAGAGACAGAGGGAGGGGACTCGCTGCAGCCCGATATCGTGCAGGTCGTGAACCCTTTGCTGGACGGCGGCGCCGGCCGCGTCACGGCCATCCCCGTTGGGCCCACGCATCGCGTCACAGCATACACAGAACAACCTCAGTAGACACGCTCACTTGATCTCTTTCCCAACACGCCTCAATCTCCGCTCCCTTATTCTACCTGAACAATCAACCCCATGACAACACATCGGCTATAACCACAGTTGTAATAGACACCACTCGACTACCGTCGAGAATCGAACTCGATTGTAGATTTCTTCAGCGAAGCGAACGTTCGTGAAACGAGTTTCCATCTTAATTTTGTATTGTAACTGTGATAATAAATTTAGATTCCACCGACTTGTTATGTTACTTAAAGGCGCTTGAAGAAATCCACTAGCGAGATGCGTTTTGTGGCATTTTAATTTTGATCACAATTTTTATTTTTTTATTTTAGTTTTGCGACGGAGATTTTAGGTTAATGATAGGTGTTACTATATATTTTTGAAAATATTAATAGTTATTATTCTTTGAATACTTTACGTATTTAATTTTAAATAATTTTCATTCCGTGCAAGTCTTTATTTTGACTGAATGTTGATGCTGTACCTGCTGAGGAATGTGACTGGTTGATCAACCAGAATGTGAATGTAGGCCGAGTGTAAGATGATAATATATTAAAGGTGTACATACCATCAACAACACGCAATGGAATGGCGCAAGTGGCATCACATTTGACGATATAACAATTATATCAAACCTATACTTGCATTATACAATTACTTATTTTATTTGCGCATTGTTGTTTCATTCAGTATTTTGTGTTCGATGATGTATTAATATTTTAATTTAATGTAATATTAATTTAATTTTATATGTGGTGCCTTGATTTCTTGGAATCAATTTTATTATAATTGTACGATTTTATTATTCAACTTTCATTATATTTTATTTTATTGTTCTTGTAATTTTGATTCAAAAAATAATTTTACATTAAGTTATAATATAAAGATTGTAATCCTACAGAAGGTGATGAATTACGCATTTGCATCATTATGACCGTAGTGTTTATTATTAAGATGTGCTGTATATGTCCAGACGTAACAACAAGTGTACATTTCCGACTATATGAAATGTAATATTTGAGTTTGATAAAATATGTATTACGGTAAATAAATTGAAGAGTTGAATGGAAGAATGTGTGTCCTTTATACCTTTCTAGTGATATGTGCATTGTAAACTATTGAAAACATTGTATGTTTGTCCCAATTAAATGTTTTAATATATATTTTAATAAAATTATTATGTGGTTTTATTAAAAAAACACTTTTAGATTTATGCTAGTTTATTTTATCTTCATAATTATAATAATGATATATCTGAGAAACACAGTCTATAATCTAGAAAGAAAAACAAACACATCTTAAAAATAATCAATAATAACGAGTAAAACACTTTTACTTCTTTGGTGCAATAATGCCTTCCAGTTGCGCCTGAAAGCAAATAATAGCAATTAGGAAATTGTAAACGCTCATAAGTTTGCAATAAAAAGTATAGTATTTTTATATCACGAAGTGACGCGCGCTTTACTTGTGGTAACCAAGTGTTCACGCTCTGAATGAATCCGAAACGTAATTTTTTAAGGACCTTTTTTATTACAAATGTTCACAAATATCAACTAAGACTACGCTAAAGTTGTTCATTGAGTAAGAGGCAATGACTGTAAATTATCTCAGATTCTGAATTTAAAAATATGTATACAATGGAATAAGCTGTCCTCACCTTGAGTTGAGCGTTGGTCTTCTTCAAAGCGAGTAACTCTTCTTGGTGACGTTTCTCTTCAGCTGCTCGCAGTTCAGCCGCGCGCCGCTCGAGTTGCTCAGTCTTTTGTTTCAGCTCCATACATTGTTTCTCCAAGGCAGATCGTTCAGCTTCCAGCTTTGCTACTTGATCCATCAAGTCTGATTTTCCTTGCTCTGACTGGAATACAATGATTTACGTTCCTCTACACAACGTTAAGTCTGTATTTCCCGGTGAGGTAGGCAGAGGTGTTGTACAGTACATCAACATTTCATCACTTATGTCTAGACCCATGTAAAGGGTTTATAGGGCTAGCCTATTGGACCCCGAGCGCAAATCTAGACTCCGGGCTGCGATTGAACAACACTCCCTGTCCTGAGAATCGAACCCAGGACGTCTAGCAGCCGCGTTTGCGGTCGAGAGACCAACGAGTCAGTCCAAAATAATAAAAACTAACCATCTTATTTTTATTTGTACTCTCCGCGACTTCGTCCGCGTGAAATGTCTTGTTCCCCCGAACCAATAGCCCACCCGCGATTTTATTTTGTTTTCAATTAGCGTTTTTTCTTTTTACTCGGTTCTTAAGGGTCACAGCGTGATGTTTAATAGCCTATTCAAGCGTTCCTCAAGAAAAAAATTTTTTTTTTCAAATCCGACTGGTAGTTCCAGAGATTACATACAAAATTAACAAACAAATTGTACCTCTTAATATTAAGTAAGTATAGATAAAGTTACCCGCTTCATAAACCTATTTTAGCTATCGAACTGTTTTGTCCCTTTCTGTCAAGTTAAAATGAAGTTTGACAGAACCGGACAGTTCGATAGCTAAAATTGGTATAAAAAGCTAATGGCTCTATTATGAATAAGACGGTAAAATTGTAACTACACACCTGTAAAGCTTTCCTCATACCGAAAGCGATGGAACTACAGTAGAGCGTTTGGTAAGCTTCCATCGTGATTTTCGCTTCATCGCGAACCCTCAGTAATAGGAGGCCTCGTTCACCACAGTTTATTGTAACCTGCAGAAGTTAACTATTGAATACATTGTTTGTACAATATTTTACGAATTTAATTAAGAAGCCAACTGTCTAGATTATCTGAGTTGACCAAGCTAAGCTCAGAAAGATGAAAGACGTGGAAGTCCCATGTTAATAAATCAAGCAGAGAAATAGGTGCAGCGATGCATCAAACGGCGCATGTACCTATCTACGGTTGTACGTTGTTTCATAGCTAATAGTTTTATAGAATTTCATTTCACATAAATTTTTCCTCATATTTTCGTTTCATAGAATACTTACTTTGAAGATTTTTAAATCATTAATTTTTGTTTCACATAAAGTTTAATGTTAGAATAGTCATATCATAAGTAGAATAACAAATCAAATATTCTTTATCCTTATATTGTTTATTCAATATAAAACTTATTACCAAGAATAACATTTTGACCATTTTCAATATTTCAACTGCATTTTTTTGCATTTTGCAACATGCAAGCAAGCATGCAACGTGCAGCGTGCAAGCAAGCATGCAACGTGCAGCGTGCAAGCAAGCATGCAACGTGCAGCGTGCAATCAAGCATGCAACGTGCAGCGTGCAAGCAAGCATACAAGGATGCAACGTGCAGCGTACAAGCAAGCATGCAACGTGCAGCATGCAAGCGAGCATGCAACATGCAGCAGGCATGGTTTCTATTACGGCTCCGGCCCTGCGGGGCTCCGGGGGTCCCACGCGAGCTTATCGTCGCATATGGTATTCACGCTTACCACCGCAGCTTCGGCTTGCTGGCCGGCTGAGCAAGGCTGGTCTAGGGGTAGGGCAGACAAGACTACGTGGAGTCGGTTTCGTTTCTGTCACTAACTTATACCGAACAAACAATATTCGTTAAAAAATAATTCTACTGTTTAATAAGTTTGTTAAACAAAAAAACGTGATTAAAAATTCATTGAATTGTGTTTCTGTGAAATATGTTTCATTCAAGTAAATAGTCTTTGAAACAATGATATTCTAAAATACAAGGACCAAATATTATATGAAACATTTTCTGGGAAACGAAATTCTATGAAATTTTCTGTCTGCGAAATAAGGGGACACCACCTATCTACCTATACTCCAGAGTACCTATACAGCAGAGCGCTGATAGGTTACCTTCCTATTCTGTGGAATAGGTACACCTACACTGTTTATGTAGAGTAAGTAGTGTAATAGTAATGTGTTATAGATACCTTACTAATCGACACTATTTAGGATCAATCTTAAAATTGAGAACCTGTCGTATAAGCTCGTCGAAACACTGCGTGTAGAGCTGTCGGCGAACGGGACAAATGCCTGTTTCTCTGGCTTGCCTCTGTTGAAGGCGCGTGTCCAGCATTTCTTGTAGGTTTATCACATCCAGCCGAGTTGCTGGAGTCGATGAAATCTAAACAAACACATAATCTTATATCTTTCCAAACAAACGTAACAAAGTGGCTTCGAATAACTTTTTCTAGGTTCAATGTCGCGTGTTTAGGCACGGTTATTACAAGCTAAAATAAGTAGTTATCTTTATTTTTAAACGTTTCTTCTATATTTCTCTGTTTAGGGAAATTATAATGAAAGAACTACCTTCCTGACGGAGCATTGAACTTTTAGCCTATTTGAAAACGACTGACTTAGAACTTAGAAGGTACTCCTGCTAGACCTAAGGGTGATACGATAATAGGTAAACGGGCCGAACCGGGCAACGTCGTAAAAAAATACTACAGCACCTTCTGAGTCCATATTTGTCCGTCTTCTTCCCATTCCTTTGGTGGCAAAATGGCATTTAGAATTTCTTCCGTTTCCTTTTTGGCTTCTGTTGGCACACATGGCTGTACAGAAGATCCAGCGACAGCTGGTGCCTGCAATATGAAATAAATAATTAGCATGCACCAACTTGATTATGTTTGACAAATCAGCCTGTTTAAAACAAGATTAGATAACTTACGACTTTTTCCACCCGCTTAGTAACTAATACAGGATTGTCATAGCGAACTAAGGTTTCTTCTGCGGAGACGGGAGCTCTCTCAGTCATTTCTAAAACTATTTATATATTAAAATTAGATTAATTATGTGTCTAGAATTGTCAATTTCGAACAACGATACGTCGTGTATTGTACACAAAGTTTCGTCTCCATGGTGACTGCCTGTTGCATAGTAATGTTTTCATGTTTTAGCAGACTTGAGGCCATAGGTAGGTATAGATATCTATAAAAATAGGTCATCAGTAAAGAGTACCTAATATGTTGAGTCCAATCTCGTTGGTTGCAAGAATCCATGGACGACGAGGATTATACTCTGGTGGTGTAACACGCTGAAGCTGCATAGTGCATATGGCCTTCAGGGCCTGGCCCTTACCTAATAATCCATACTTCCATACTAATCCATACTTACTATTACTAATACTCGTATTATAAATGTGAAAGTAACTCTGTCTGTCTGTCTGTATGTTACGTTTTCACGCCTAAACCGCTGAACCGATCGTCATGAAATTTGGCAGAGATATATCCTGGGATATGTAGAAGGACATAGGTTACTTTTTTACGCGATAACCGACATCCACGCGGGCGGAGCCGCGGACAAAAGCTAGTATTATAAATGTGAAAGTAACTATGTCTGTCTATATGTTACGTTTTCACGCCTAAACCGCTGAACCGATCGTCATGAAATTTGGTAGAGATATAGCCTGGGATATGGAGAAGGACATAGGCTACTTTTTTACGCGATAACCGACATCTACGCGGGCGGAGCCGCGGGCAAATGCTAGTAGATACTAATACTCGTAGAACAGACAATGGGTCCGATTCCCTTGTTCACAAACTAAACTTAAGTTCAGTGCATCTTTTTCTTTTTAATTCAATAAGAAAAGGACAGAAGATAAATTTTAGTTTAGTCTTGTCAAATTAATCAGCGCTTGACGTAAATTGACGTAATTTTAGTCGGCAAGTTTTTAATCACGTCTTAACTTATATGGAGTAGTGACAGGCGCTGATTAATTTGACAGGACTAAACTAAAATTTATCTTCTGTCCTTTTTTTAATGAAATAGAAAGAAAAATATGCACTGAAATTTAGTTTAGTTTGTGTACAAGGGAATCGGCACCAATGTTTTATATTGTAAGCTTCAAAAGCATTAAAACATGATTATTGTGATACTCAAATTGGGAGTCGAAACTGTCTCTCCTAAATACAGATTACTCAGTGATCTAGCTAGGAGAGCAGCGATTCACCCAACAATTCACTGTACCTACATTAGCAGCGTTTTACCTTAAAATAAAACGCTTGTTGTGTCCGGAGACTCATTCGGGGTCATATAAACATAATTTGAGTCTAGCATCTTCCGTTTCCGTGTCACATTTAAATAGGTATATGCAACTATCTCCTTCTTGACAACACGATGATGACGTATTTCCGCCCGCGTTCACCAGGTGGCTGCAGCGCGCCAAATCGTTCATTGTGGCCTCAAAAACCTAAGACTTGAGAAACCAATTAAACCAGGCAGTCTTTAAAATTATGACCCCGAATGAGTCTCCGGACACAACAAGCGTTTTATTTTAAGGTAAAACGCTGCTATTGTGTCCTTCGGCCTCATTCGGGGTCATATAAACATAATTTGAGGCTTTGTTTGTTATCGCCTGGTGAACGGGACGCCAATGTGTTGTAAAAGACATAAGTTAAATTAGATCAAGAAATTATTAAAAACAATAAGCACAAAAATAAACGATCTGCATTTCATTAAATTTATACGCTAAGGTAAAAAAAAAAAAATAATAATAATAATATATTTAAATATGTATACTAATAATCATAGTTAATAATTGAAACTAACAATTCACTACAGAGTAAATGGAATATTTATACGTACCTCGAATCCATCATTATGGGCAATATCTTTGTATAAACTTACCATATTCAGGTAAAACTTATTATTATTCAATGATACAACATCTTGTAGGATCTCAACAAGGTAATGTATTATAATATAATCAGACGTAATTAATTAATTGGCTGAAAAAGATGAATCAAGGAGCTTTCTTGCGCTGGAATCACTTCTTTCCTGTAATGTTTTTTGAAAGTATTACCAGATCTCCAATTAGCTCGTGCCATTATCTCATCAAGAGGTTCGTTATCCAACCAACTTCGTGAAGCAACTGCAGAACGAAAACTACCTGGCGTAGCCTCAATTCCTGCTTCCTTCAAAATCGACTTAACCCAACCTGCCAAAATAGTTCTAGTAGCTGGCTTGGCTTTTCCACATACAGTGATAAATAATCTATCACTAGAACAAAGCAAACGACGCGGTTTTCCAATTTCTATAAGTTTTTTAAGCCATAGTACCGGGTCAAGCGCCTTATTTTCAAGATTCCCTAACAACTTCCAACCTGACTGTACGTGAGTTTCAGAATCAGTTTTCGAACCAAAATGCGGCCAAAACATTATACTATTCTCACCTACTATACACCTGTCTGGCGAGACACTAAGTAACGTTAAATCGTGTATCCTACGCCCTGAACATAACAACAGTAAAACTGCACAAACTCTTGAAATTTCGAATGGACTTTGATTTTGAAGAGGTCTACTGCCCAACCAACCTTCTAGAGAGTGAGGATCCCAAACCGGGGGTGGACACTTTTTAGGCTGTTGCAATGCTATAGCTTTAATCATTTGTTTAACCAAAATGTTTGAACTTAATCGGGCCTCACTCTTTGTATTACATAAAGTGGACACAACCGATTTATGGAGTAAAATAGTACGATAGGATAGTTTTTCTTTTAGGTGCAAATCCGCTAAATATCGAGCCAATTCACTACCAGAAGGGTCTGAGAAATTTATACCAAATCTGGAACACCAATTCAACCATCTCTGCCATGCTGGCCTATATGTATTTAAAGTAGACGACCTCCATCCTTCTTTCAGCAGACACTTTTGTTCTTCAGACCAGCCACCTAAGGATTCAGACCACCCCCACATCTCCATACTTCTAAGACCAGCTCCTTCACTCGAGGTGGGGGCTGCCCGGTCCTCGTGTCTACTAGCACTTTCGATAACCTGTGAATCGTGAATGGAGGCGCGAGCGCTCTGGCCTTCAAATCTGCTCTCCAGAATGCTCGAGGCCACCTCGGTGCAACTATCAGGAATACACCTCGAGCCTGATTTAGATGCATCAGGACCCGCGGCATCAAACTCGGAGGTGGAAAGACCCAAGCCAGACGGAAATTCCATTTGAAAGCGAACGCGTTGTGTCTCCATGCTCGCCGATCTCGTTGATCTAGAGTTACATAACAAGGTACTACATAGGCTGTGCTGGAGGCAAAAAGATCTGTCTGGGGAACACCCCACTTTGCAAAGACAATACTGGTGAATTCGGGAAGTAAATGCCATTCTTGTAACATCGAGTGACGCGACAGACCGTCTGCGACGTTGTTGTACCTGCCTGGAATGTGATGGGGGATTACATGAATGTCGTACTTTTGAAGTATGTGAAAAATTTGATAAATTAACTCCATCAAGATCCGCGACTTGTTTCCCCCCTCCTTCCGCAAGTACGCTACAACCGCCTTGTTGTCGCACTGCAGAAGCAGAGATGTGCGACTCAGAGACGGAGCGAATTCTACTAAACATTTTAGAATAGTTAACATCTCTTTGTGATTCGAATGAAGCCGCTCTTCCTCTTTTGTCCACTTGCCCGATAGGTGAAGAGCATTTAACTCCGCCCCCCAACCTGTATCTGCTGCGTCTGTTGTCAAAAAGTTTTTTATTTGTGGTGGATGAAGCCTGGATTTCTCTACACAGTGAACCTTCCACCAACTTAATTCTGCCAGCACCTCCGCAGGCAAGGGATAAGTCGACTGAAATGACGTTTTTTGGACCAGGTTGCAATAAGCCAGCAGGTGCCGAAAATTCAAACGACCCATTGGAACTACCAGACGTGCAAAATTTAGAACGCCTATGATACTCTGTATTTCTCGAAGAGACGCCTTCCGCCGCCGGAGCAACTTTGATAAAACTGTTTGCATATTCTGAATTTTGTTTTCTGGTAAATATTTTTGATTTTGCCATGGATTCCACATCAAACCCAAATACTCTATTATTTTTTGAGGGATAAAAATCGATTTCTCCCTGTTCACCTGCCAACCCAGCTGGTTGAGAGTTTGAAGAACAATGTCGACGTGTTTTATAAGTGTATTTCTGTCCTGTGCTACAAGGAGATAATCGTCGAGAAAAACCACTACTCGAATGCCTAGATTCCTGAAAATCTCGGCGGTCCAGTTGGTCAATGATGCAAATACTTTCGGTGCTGTCGCCAGGCCAAACGGCAAACAGGTCATTTGCAGTAACCGATTTCGATACAATAGACGGAGGAAACAGCGGTGAGCGGGTGCTACACTTACGTGGTTGTAAGCTTGTCTGAGGTCTATTTTGACCATCCAATCCCTCTCCTGAATGAAATCGGGAACTCGATTTACCGAAATCAAACGAAATTTGCTTATTTTCAGATAATTGTTTAAACTTTTTAAATTGAAAATGGGACGGTACGTTCCGTCGCTCTTGGGAATCAGAAAGAAATTTGATATGAAACTCGGAGTCAGGGGGGCATATTCTAAAATTCTCTGTTTCAACAAATTTTGAATGACTCTGTCCATCTCCGGAGATGGTAGAGTAAGATTGCAACGTTTCACCTGCCTTGGCGGGGCCAGAGGCGGTTTCTTTTGAAATGGCATACGATAACCCTTCACTATTTTTATTAATGGTTCTGGTGCCCCCAGTCTCTTCCACTCCGTAACATGATTTTGTAAGCACCCCCCCCAAAAATCTTGATCTGAGTCAGAATTTTTTATTGAATTTAGCCGAGCCCTTGCCCCGTTGTGCATTGTTTTGTGATTCATTTTTCCGAAAATTATAGGGCTGATAAAAGCGTTGTCCAGCCAGTTGTCCCCTCGGTTGAGGACGAAAAAATTTTGGATTATTAATAAACGGGTTCATTGCTTGATAATTGTTATAAAAGGCTCCTGCACTCTGAGGAGGAGGAAATCTATAGTTCATCGTCAGTGCCGAAGCGCGACTGGACGATTGATACCCACTAGGCCCAGGGTACGCCGCCTGGGGTCTAGGGGTTTTCTTTTCTTGCGCAGAAAAAATATTTTTATTTGGATAAAAAATTTTGTTAACTCCGCCATTATTCTTAATAAATTCACTAAAAGGTATTTTATCAAACAAAAATTCACTAGATGGCGGTATTTTCTTCAAACATGGCTTAAACGATTTATCTTTTAACTGCTTAATAAACACTTCGCGTCTTTGTTCAATTATATCGGCCCTACGGCCACAAACTAGTTGCACACAATCACGTGAAATCTTTTGATAATCACCGGAAAAAACCTCTTTTAACTTTAATGTCAATTGTTCTGGGTCCATGCTACCCGTCTCCTTAGCCCAGTCTACTATCTGTTGAAAACCCTGTTGCATAGCGTCGCTTTGAATTACCAGTGCGCGAGTTACAGCGCCAAGAAATTTATCCGCAGAGGGTAGATGGGAAACTTTTTCAAAAGATTTGATTTCATCGTTTACTTCAAGGTCAACATATCCAGGACGAGCGTTATAAACTTTTTGTGATTCCACATATCGAACGTTATTCCAGTTATCATTATTAAAATACTGAATAGAATTGAGCAAATCTAACTGATTAGATGGAGTTGCCGTGATAGCTGGCTCCTTTAATTGCGTTGCCAAATCAAAATCAAACGATTGAACTGATACAGGATCTGAGACGGGTTCTGACAATCTTTCCGTAGCCGGTTGATCCTGTGCCATTTCCAAATTATCACCATTATATATCGGATTATCACAATCATAATTTTCATTTTCATAATACATATTATGAGGGTTGAAGTATAAGTTTTTCAAATCACTGACCTGCTTTGCAAGCTTTTTGATTACCTTGCTTTGTCCTCGATGACGCTTACTTTTCTTCTTCTTACTCGCCTTCTTTCTCTTACGGGATTTATCTACCTGATCAACCTCTAAATCCGACAGAGATGATTCAGAGGAACTTGAGGAACTTGACGAATCCGATGACGAATCAGATTCTTTACGATGACGCGCCTGTACTCTATCCGCCATCGTAAGAAAATCTAATCTATAAACTATTTTATCTTAAAATCAATTTATTCACTTTTTTAAACAATTTTAAAATTTATATTTTAAAGCATATACCGAACGCTAACAGCGTTAACAAAATACGTAACTAAATCTTTATATTAGATGTGAACCGTCCGAAAACAGGACGCCAATGAACGATTTGGCGCGCTGCAGCCACCTGGTGAACGCGGGCGGAAATACGTCATCATCGTGTTGTCAAGAAGGAGATAGTTGCATATACCTATTTAAATGTGACACGGAAACGGAAGATGCTAGACTCAAATTATGTTTATATGACCCCGAATGAGGCCGAAGGACACAACATGTAATTATTATTGCATACCTGTAAGTCCCTCATGTACTACAAAACCTTAGGTACCTAAATATAATTATTTTATAATGTATACGAGTACAGTAGTTTTAAATATGTTTGTGCTTTACATGGTGGTGTACACACGGCCACAAATCAAGCTATACATTTCCAGCTTAGGCTGATCTCGCATTGTACCTATAGGGTTTCCCTACAATGAGCGGTCAGCTTATACTGGAGAGGTATAGCTTGAATTGTGGTCGTGTTTACAATAGTTTAATTATATTATAGTTTAATTTCATTTAATCCTTTCAAGATGCTTTAAGGAGAAACTCGTGTGACCCTTTTTTTTTTGGGTGGGAAATTATCAAATAACTTCTCCCGCTATGGGCAGAGCGGGAGGGCGTGTCAGACTTACTGACTAAAACCCACCCGTGCTCCTTCAGATGCCTGTGTGCCAGGGCCGCGGGTGGGCCGCGGTATCCCTTTCGGACAAACCCGCAACTCTGGCAGGCACCGGTCCTAGCGGACCCCGTCATTGCGTGCTGACATCTCTTTGAGGCCCGCGTGGAACACAACGCGCCGTCGACCCGGGCCTGGTCCTTATCGGACGGCGAGCTGCCCATAGCTCGCCGTCCGCAAGCCCGCGCCTGCGGTGGCCGGGAATCGGCTACCGATTCCCGCCGCCCAGGGCGTCTCCTGCGGCGACTAGGGGCGTGAGGGCGCACAGACTGCCGCTCCCTCACGCGTTCCGCCTCCTCCTTCGCGAGCATTACTACTTTGCAGAAGGGTGACTGCCTCCCATGCACTCTCGCTCCGGACCATGGCCTGGACCAGGGCCGGACGCGAAAGATCGCTGCCGCCGATCGCTTCCATGAGGACACGGCGGTGCTCTCGTGTGACCCTACAGTTAAATAATATTATCAGCAGAAACAACATCGCATAAATTTAATCTAATACTCAACAAATAAAAAATATTTTCTTGGAGATAATGTTTTTGAATAATATTTTAATCAGAAAATTATGTCTTAAATTAATAGTACATAAATTACATTACAGATTATATAAGTAAAACAGTCTTTTAATCTGATATTGCCTGTCCAACAAGAAACCATTCTTCACAGTTCTTTCCACATAGCTGTCTATTCAACTTAAACAATCATAATAATTATCATAATGTTTGATTGTGTTTCAAACACTTTTTCTTCCTTATTCATTGAGAATCACTGCTGGAACTTGAACTCGAGTCGGTGGACATAACTTCTACGTCTTCTTGGTTGGGTGCGTCCTTGCCGCGGCCGTCAATGGCGACGGAGTTGCCACCTCCGACTGACATGTGGAGCTCGCCTGATGGATGCCACGTGAACTGATTTGAAGCTGATGCTGGCACTGTGAGCAAATAAAAACAAGATGAAATACAAACATTAACTTTTTTACTTTTACATTTGTGCCGATTCCCTTGTTCACAAACTAAACTAAATTTAAGTTCAGTGCATCTTTTTCTTTCTATTTCATTAGGAAAAGGACAGAAGATAAATTTTAGTTTAGTCCTGTCAAATTAATCAGCGCCTGTCACTACTCCATATAAGTTAAGACGTGATTAAAAACTTGCCGACTAAGGCCTGTGTTCACAGACAGTCAAACCACCGGTTAGGTATTTAAACAGTTGATTTATGTCAAATTTCCTAAGTAAAGAACTGATTAAGTATCTAAACAGTTGATTTAAATGTTGGTGAACACAGGCCTAAAACTACGTCAAAATACTTCAAGCGCTGATTAATTTGACAGGACAAAACTAAAATTTATCTTCCGTCCTTTTCTTAATGAAATAGAAAGAAAAAGATGCACTGAACTTAAATTTAGTTTAGTTTGTGAACAAGGGAATCGGCACCATTGTCAATATTTTGTTCTATTAATTTTCATATTCCATTACTGTGTATATACTTCTGGAACATAGGAAGTCAGAATTTCTATTAACCTTTTGAACGCCACAGTCATGTATAGATGACAAACCAAAATGTGCCCAGCCAGCCACGGTCACGACTACATGACAGACTTTTATACGTAAATCTGTAAATAAAGCTCATAAAACAACATTGTTTTTTTATTTCCATGAATAATTATGTTCCTTCACTCATCCTAATTTATATTAGTTGAACTTTTTTCTTTATATTTCATCTATATTAGCAAAAGATGACAAAAACTCGAAAGGATGCATTCGTATCTTGGCGCCGAGGGCACGTTTCGGCTTTTTTGTTGGCCACACCTTTTGACCGCCAGGTCAAAAGGTACATAAACAGATTTCATTATGTATTTATGAACCCCTTCCCAAACCTCCCTTGCTTAACCTTTCGGAGAATACAGATATGATGTTACGGGTATTTTATATTATGGACTGATTGACTGTTAATATTTAGCGCTGTTACATCCTACATGATTAAAGTAGTAACCTGATTACAAATTATGACTACATAAGGAAATCTAAAACACCATACAATAAAATGAGCCATAAAGCTTATTCAAGCATGGAAATACCCATAATTGCTTTATAGAAACTTTTAAATGTACAAATGAGCTAGAATAAATTTCTTAGGAAATGTATGATTCACCTCCGCCTGTGGTCATTCTGTGTAGTTCGTTTAGAGTAGACGGTGTGTGTCCATTGAGTGGTAGGTCGCAGAGCCGGCCAAGCATTCCCAACCTCATCTCAAGATCTGTGGGGTACGGTCTGCGCGGGTCTCCAGGCTGCCACGAAAGAGGTGCACTAACTGCATTTGAGGCGCTGATTCTGCGGATTTATTATTTTTGTTACAACAAGGCACAGTAAGTACAATTTATTTATTTTTATGGAACACAAATTATAAAAAAATTAAAGACTTAGAAAAAAAACAAGAAGTTACACATGATTGCAAAACTACAATACAACAGGAATACTTTAGGATAATTGAAAATTGTACTAAGAAATTATGCCTTTAATTAATCACTAGATTTTGCCCACGGCTCCACCCGCGTGGATGTCGGTCATCGCGTTAAAAATTAGCCTATGTCCTTCTCCATATCCCAGACTATATCTCTGCCAAATTTCATGACGATCGGTTCAGCGGTTAAGGCGTGAAAACGTAACAGACAGACAGACAGGGTTACTTTCACATCTATAATATTAGTATGGATAGATTGTGTACTTGCCTGTGTGCAAACTTGATCAAATCTTCTGATGGTACTGGCCGTTTTCTAGACTTTACTATTGATGCTAGCTTCTGTCTAGCTTGATATAACGAAGTTGCAAGGATTTGCTCTGCATCTTTGAGTTGTCTTTGTAAGTGGAAGATGTCTTGATCCTACATACATAAGCAATACAATAATTATGTTAGTGTTTGTTTGGACAATTTTTTGGCATAATGAGTTAAAAATTAGAATGTATACAAAATATAATTCACCTTATTTTCCACTTCAGCCTTCAAATCATTCATTTTTTGTTGAATCTTAGCTTGTTCGTCAGCTAACTCCAGCGTTTTCTTCAATTCTGAATCTTTTGAGAGCAGCAAATCTGTTAACTGCGCATGGTCTGCTGCAGAAAGTTTTTGAGGTTTCGGAGCTATCGACACTTCTATCATTTCTCTGTAATATAAGATTTACCAATAATAAAACGCTTTCTTTTTTCATATTCTCTAGGCGAAACAACTTTACTCACTTTGAAATTAACTCAATGTCGTCAATCAATGCCAGTAGTCGATCTTTAGTGCTCAAATGAGATGCCATAGTGTCCCACTTACTAAATACCTTTTTTTAATACAGGAATAAGATTATTTATTGTTTTTATTGGTTTATTTAAACATAAAAGCTAGTGATAGTAATTAAAACAACTCGGGAAGTCGGGATGCCTAAATTACGGAATTTGACAGCAAATCGTAAGTTCGTATGTCGTTGACAATTTGACATTGACATTAGAAGTAGTGAAGTAATTTTTAATACCTTTATAGGTTTTATACTATTTATCGTTGTTATAAAAAGCAACAAAACGCGAGTACATTAATTAGAATAATTTTTAAAAACCAAATAGAAATAAAATTAACAGCGTCATCTGTTGAGATTTTTTTCTGTTTTTAGAGTCTAGCAACATTCAATGTAAAAAACAACTCTTTTTACACAAAATTACCGAAAACTCCAGAAAACTTCTTGTAATTTTCCAAATCCTTGTAATTTTTGCTTTAGTTAGGTAAATACTTGTCATCTCTTTTGAAAGATGAAACTTTTACCCTTCCCTGTTACGTAAAGCATATGTTCGTCCACTACCTAAGGTATCTAATCGCTCTTTTCCTACCGACTTCCGGCCAATTTCTATACTTCCTTTCCTATCCAAAGTGCTCGAGGCCTGTGTCCACAAACAATTCTCTAATTTTGTTCATCGTAACTCACTAATAGCCCTCTTCAATCTGGGTTCAGGCCAGCACTGTTTCCAGCCTCCTTAAAGTGACTGGCGATAATACTGGAATATACCAAAGTTACTGCTAGTACCGTCAATCACGACATCCCTGAATGCAGATCTCCTCAACAAACTTGACCGTCTTTTCCATAACTGCATTCGATTCGTTTTCAATCTGCGCAAATATGATCATGACTCTGCGCATCGGTCGCTTCTAAAGTGGTTACCCATTTGCCCATACGCCAGCGCAAAGAGCAAAAGGCGCTGACCACCTTGTTTTCATTTCTTGACTCTCCCCCTTCCCCTAGTTATCTAGCCCCCCACTTTCAGTACATTTACGCCAACCACAATAGAAATCTACGGTCATCACACAATCGTCTTCTTCAATGTCCTACTCACGGCAGGCACTGACTTCGTTCAATCTTCCTTCTTTGTTCAGTCGAAATCTCTGTGGAATGCTCTACCCCAGGAACTCAGGGAAGTCAGGGATGGCAACCAACCGATCGTGAGCACATTCGTAAGAAGCTGGCAGTACCTACCATAAAAACAGTAATATGTTATTCCATTGTTTGTTTTATTTGTTTTAATATAATCGTGTATTTATTTGTTGTTATAAATATGATTAGGTATGTAGATCTTATTTCTAGCTATGGTATACAGGGGCCGTCTGTAACCTATTGGAGGCCTGGGCACATTAGGATAATGGGGCCCCAAAATGACAGCGGAAAAAGTATTTAGAATCCTGATTAGTTAAACAAATACATATCTGAATCTAATGAACTCATGATATACAATTTTTTTTTCTCTCAACATTACAAACAACTGCGAAGATCGATTTGCAGCTTTCCCGCCTTTTTCTGCGGTATTCTACCAGCCAGTATTTATGCTGCTGGTGTGGTAATAATTTAGTGAAAAGAAAATTATAAGTATGAATTCATGTTAAACAAAATGGTTAGTAGTATTTTTTAATAACAATTTTACGCCGCGATTTAGCAGAGTAGCTGTATAAAAAGTTGGGACATGGCTTGCATAATTTTTTTTTTTTGACAGCAGGTAAAATCATTTCCCAGGGACGAAAAGTACCCTCTGATCACGTAACTTCAAGTGTACTTTCCGAGTATGAGAAATGAAAAATCTATGTTGATTGAAGAGGTAGGTACCCTTCTAGTTTTGAGATAAGCAAAATCATCAATTACTTCTTCATAGTCGATGTCTTTGAGCTTATCGCATTCTATGGTACCTAATCTGTGAGAAACTGTCAATTTTTCTTGAAGCATTATTGCTCCTTAATGAATTCGTTTCTTTTCAATTTGGAGAAGCGTTCCCCACTGCAGTTACCATCATGTTAAAAAATATTCTCAATGCAATTTCTACATTTGGAAATGTGTTTCCAATTTTGTTTTCATTCAAAAGATGATATATTCCTAAAATACTATTAGTTTCTTCATTTCAATTTGACATGAAAGTCACAAAAAAGTATTTTGTGATTTTATAATTCTCATTAATCAACTCAAAGAAATTGTACTAGTTCACTTGGTCTGGCAGGAACTAGGGGGCCAAATTCCATCGCGGGGCCTTGCCTGGGCACTTGCCCAGAGTGCTCACTGGAAAAGAGGGGCCTGATGGTATAGGTATATCCTTATATTTAAATAAAATGTATACTCCAATTTTCGTAATTTCACCTACCATCACTGTTTGTCTCTGCATCACCCAAAGGTTGACTGGTAGAAAATTGCCTATGACCGCCTCTGTACATTTGTGTGCTAAAGATATACGTACCTACTATCAAAAATAAATTACCGGTACAGGCTCAGGTACACACGGCTACATATCAAGCTATACAAAACTAGTTTACGCTGGTCTCGCACTTTATAGGATTTCCACATAATGGTAGAAGATCAGCCAGTCTATTCTGCAAAAGTCTCACCGTGAA
Source organism: Dryobota labecula (assembly GCA_947523025.1). Classification (NCBI taxonomy): domain Eukaryota; kingdom Metazoa; phylum Arthropoda; class Insecta; order Lepidoptera; family Noctuidae; genus Dryobota; species Dryobota labecula. The sequence goes on along the minus strand of OX383293.1, from coordinate 13,875,090 downwards.
AACTTAGGTCAAATGACCGTGAAGAGCTGTCAATCCCTAGCGATCCCTAGCATTAGGTGGAATGAAAGCTCACTTCAAACTCACTTCACCTACATTTTCACGGTGAGATTGTTACAGAATAGACTGACAGCTTATACTGGAAATGTATAGCTTGATATGTAGCCGTGTGTACCTACAGGATAGGAAGTTGCGACGCGCAAATTTCGGATTTCGGTTTCTTTAGAGACAGCTACTGCAAATAGCAAGTTGGTTGTCAATATTCAATATTCTCTCATGAGACTTCTGCAGGCTGACTTATTTTGACTTTGATTCTAATGATGGTGGAGCCCAAGCAATGAGCCAATCCGTTTGTTGCCCTGATTGAGGATGCTTAACGTTAAAAAACCTAGGTACTTTACTAAAACTGCAAATGCAATGTACCTACTGCGAATCCAAATGGATTCGACTGATTTCGTAGTTTAGTACAATATTTTAATGCACTACTAACTAAGCAATTTCATACGACGCAGGCGGTAGGATTTATCTGTCTTTATTTAAAGGTCGGTGTTTTAATAAATCCTTAACACTTTGCATTCATATTGCTTACACATCGAGTCATATTCGCGTCCGTGCAGGGAACGGAAACATATAGGTACCTACTCCGTACTCAACTACCTTGGTTTTTGTTTGTATACATAAAGGTAGTCATAAATATTATGCGATTCACGCAAACCGGCTTTTGTGCACGCTGTTGCTGCGTGATCAGCTGATGTCGAGGGGAATGTGGACAGAGGGGGGGCTGGAGAAGTATGAGGGGGGAGACGGACGACCACGCTGTGAACATGCGCACTCCACGTGCTCGTGAGACTTTATTACTGTGCGTCACCATATATAAAATAAAATACATTTTCAACGCGTCTGTGGTTTTTCTTCGAAATTATTTTCATTCACATTAATACTTACACCATTTTTATGATTCACTGAGCACGTTTAGTAACGTTGTAAACATGATCACGTCTAGCATGCGTGTTACATTTGTTATTTAAATAAATTATTCGACAAAAATATAATTATGAACTGTGGCCACAGTTAATAATTATATTTTTGTCAAATAATTTATTTATATTTTTATTATATTTAATAACTTTTCAAAACCGTTTAAAAGAATTCATAATTTTTAAAGACCTACAAAAAATAACCACGATTCTTCTATTACGGTTTACGGTTTAAGAAAATTTATTTCGCTCAAAAAGAATAGAATTATTCACTTCTATGAGGAAAAACATAATAATTAAGATAAGCGACGGTTTCGCTTGATAATAAACTAAAATAAAGTTATAAAAACGGTAAAACCTTTTAATTGTACATTATTATTCAGGTGGTGCTTTTAATTAATAGCCTTTTAAAAGTTGGAAGTGATTTCGATTCCTTAATTACTTTAGGTATAAAGTTCAGCCCCTTCATATACTATAGTCTTTCTACCGTAGTTTGTCCTCGGTGCTCTTAAAATTATATGGTCAGCCTGCCTCGTCATGCGCTTGTGGATTTGCAACATTTTTGTAAATGTTATTTGTGTATGTAGGTATGTCTCTATTCATTATTTTACGTACAAGTATGCAACTGTTATATTTATAAATTTGATCGATATTCATTAACACCTTGGCTGCGGCAAAAAAATCATAAACTTTCATCTGGTGCGGTGGCTTTTTACAGTGCGTATCAGTCCTTTTCGACCTGACACTACTAGGTTAGATTAAAGCGCTATAACTTTGCGAATACATGGCGTACACTGTTTTTTTTTATACTAGTAAAATGATCCTGAACCCAGTTTCTTTACGTTTGTTTCTCCCCTGGATCTGCCAACCAGGAAATGAGAAATCAAGCAAGGAAAGTAGCAGGCCGATAACGACCGATACCGCACTAGAAAGTACTTTTTTATAGTGATGGGACAAACGAAAATATAGGGTTATCGAAAATAAAACAGAATAATAATTAGGACATAATGGATCTGTAATTTACCTAACATCTGTCTGTATAACCTATACAGACAGATGTTAGGTAAATTACCGTACAATAAAATGATTTGATTTGATTTGAAGAAATAAAAAAGTGTGTATTTAGTAAATCACATGTGAACTAATTTGGTAGGTGTCTTTCTTTGTAGCACTGCACGCTAAGAAATTGATTGCATTTGTTGCAAAATGTTTTAATTATTTTAACTTTCTTTTACGGTACGGCTTCGGTACGTGGTACACTTTTTTTTGCAAGCTTTTATGTTGTTATACGTACATTTCCAAATATTTTGATGTGTGTAAACAAAACTTACCGATTGTATTTGGTTTTGGAGCATGACGTTTTGTGTCTAATGGGGTTTCGCAATCTTTGTTTTTTATCCTTGGAAAAATTTCTTCACTGTCACTGTCATTGTAATCCTAGGAGACATTATTTGCGGGATAAATCAACTTGTTTTCTAAAATAGAAATCTTGCTGGTCGATGGCATTTCTTTTATTTTTGCAGGTGGAAATGCTTGTGGATTTTCATCCAAACCATCGGTCAGCGTAATTTTTCTTTTATATGTACGTTGCGCCATACTTGAACACACGTACCGTCTTTTAGTCTAGAGATCACAACACTGACTGGCGGCTCGACGCTTGCGCGCGCGCTCCGTGCGGCAACAGGTCGGCGGCGGTCATATACCACAATAGGCCCGCCGCCGCACCGAGCGGGTGTTTTTCACCGTCAGTGCGATGGCGGTCGAAAAGGGCCCGGCACGATGTTTTAATGCTAAATACCTACATTTGTAACCACGAGTCGAAATTTATATTTGTCTCTGTCGAACTCCTACAAATACCGAAGATAATCGTTCCGCACCAGCGAGAAAGTTATAGTTTTGATCGTTCGCACCAGCGCTAAGCACCGTGTCGGGCCGATTTTGGGTGATCCGCAGTGAACGTGTTAATTTTGTTTCTTTTAAAACCTGTTCAGAAGATGCTAAATAATCATAATTGGACAAGACTTTAATAATTTTATTTTGAGATGTTTGTAGTTTTTTAAGGTGAGTTTTGGCAGCACTTCCCCATGTTTCGATTAAATAACCGAGATGTGGTTTAACCATCTAGTTATAAATATTTGACCTTTAGTGGGAGACATTGGACAATTCCTCTAAGTGCATCAGTCAGTGATGATATCTTTTTTCTTACTTTCTCAATGTGAGGTTCCATTGTAAGTTTATCATCAAGAATAAGACCTAAATATTTCTCAGTATTTGTTTTTAATAAGGTTTGACCATTTATATTTAACTCTCCATGTGTATGAAGTTTTTTATTTTTAGCACTAAATATCATGTATTTGGTTTTACTAGCATTTATAGTAAGCAGATTGCATTGGAACCAGATAGCTAATCTATTAAGATCACTTTGTGCTTCTTTAACAATTCCTTCTATATTACTGCCAAAGTAAAAAAGACTAGTATCGTCGGCATATAGTGAAATAACTCCCTTAAGTCCGATTTCATTAATATTGTTGATGTAGATAAGGAATAATAGAGGCCCTAGTATAGAACCTTGTGGTACTCCACAGGTAATAGGTTTGGGTTCACTCCGATGTTCACCAATACCGACTACTTGGTAACCTATTAGTAAGATAAGAAATTGATATTTTTAATGCAAAGCCAGTAATACCGATACTTTCCAGTTTTTTAAGAAGTTTGTGACTTACAGTGTCAAATGCCTTTTTTTAAATCAATGAAGATCCCAAGAGCTATTTTATCAATGTTAGTTTTTAAGTTAGTAATAAGGTCAATAGTCGCGGATAGGGTGTTTGATTTCTGTTGGAAGCCATATTGGTTTTGGAAATAAAATTTATAGAATTTAAGTAAGCTTGTAACCTATTGTGGATATTTTAGAAATAATCGGTAATACCGATATTGGACGATAATTACTCACATCTGCGTTGTTTCAAATTTTATGTATTGGTGTGACTTGGCGATTTTTAATGTATCTGGAAATATTCCTTCCTGAAGGCTTTTTTTAATGCATTTTGTTAAGTCATCCAAAAGTAAATCTTTAATACGTTTAATTATTTTAGTACTGATCGATGCATGTGCTCGTGTTAGTTTTCAATTCGTCAATAATTTTTGAAACCTCTTTAGTAGTTGTTGGTGACAACTCTGCAAGTTCTATAACAGCCTGCATACTTGTACTCAATCTCGAAAGTGTGTCAGTTGCATTATTTTGATAAAATTTTGGGATTTCACTTGCTAGGACTGTACCGATTGTTGGAAAGTGATGATTGAAACTCTCACATATAAGTTTTGTATCGGTAATCGGACCTTCAAGTTTTGTAGGGGCTGAGTTATTTTTTATTTTAGTGCAAGTTATATTATTAATCAACTTCCACATCTTAAAAGGCTTTCCAATACAATTTTGAAATATTTTATATAAGAACTCTTTGCATTCTGAGCTGTCACATGATTTCATTCAGCTATAAAATTGCTCTTTATTTCTGCGTCTTTAGGATTCTCGCACACTAATAAAGGCAGCAACGCCACAGTCTATCGAAACAGTTAGTTAAGACGATGTTTGATTAATAATAACGATTAACTTACTTACAAAAAAGTAATTTAAAGTAAACGAGTAAACTGAATAGGTTTTTCTTTCCTCCTGTACTTTCAAACCATCCAAATGATTCATATTTACTTATATCAACTACTACTACTATCAACGCAATTAAATCGTTACACGAAATTGTTTAGGCTGTGGCGAAGGTTTCTTTTCTGACATCACACGGCGGGGGAGCGGGGGGAGGGGTTAACATTGTTGATTCGATCGGGACGCCCGTTGGCTTGCTGCAAGTTTACCAGTTCCAGTGCGAGCTAGGCAGTAGCGGTGAAATTGGCTTCTCTGCCAATCTAATGGAAAATCGCTTCTTTGAGAAAGTGTCATCTGCAATTGTGTTAAACAAATCAAACATTCGCCTAAGACGCGACAACTGTCGTAAACAACAAATACTACTGTTATTATTATGTTGTTTAAACGGATCATTGAAGGAAAGTCCATGTTGAATGCGGACGCTAAGAATATATCGCCAGAGAAATGTTCTAGAAGGAGGTCGGAATGCAATGGATGTAGTGAACATTCCACGTAAGTCTGAATCCCTGTACTCCTATCTTGGTTCTACTTAGTTTAATTATTTAGCGGTTAAGTCACTACATAACTTTCATTTAAGTAGGGTCATTCAACTTCTGGATCTATAGTGCAACTACATAATTATGTCACTATTATTAGACGGCGTTGAAAACACTAACCATCATTTCCAATTTAAAAAAGGAACGAACAACAGACCAAGGCACGAACTAGTTTAGGCCGTCGCGTCGACCGAACAGACATTTATTTTTAACGCCTGTTTACATCAATGCCACCGATGTGCATTCTTGACCGACTTTAACAAACTGTTGGAGTTATACAGAGCGCAGCGCTTATTATTCTAATGTTTGTTTACATTAACCGGATAGCGGTTAAAAAGGGTCATTATTGACCATATGGGTTCAGAAAAGATCAACGATCTTGGCTGAATGAATAACTGTAAGTAATATAATAAACATGTTTCCAATGTACCAGTATTACCAGTTGGTATACAGACAGCATCTGCTAAACTTGATAAAGTGTTAATGAATGACATATATAAGTACCTAAACAAAAGGTATTATTTATTGACAATAAATAAATAATGTGGTATAAAACCGCGAATATATATTTTTTAAACACAATTTCGGTTTCGTTGGTAGGTAAGTGTTGTTTGACGGATTTTACCTCACCGGTTTAAAGGCTCCCACACACTGGCGCGATATCGCGGGCACGACAAGGGTCGCGCTGCCTATGCCTGTCGCGCCAGTCTGCACGAGCCTTTAAGCAGCAGCTATTATGCTATAATCATTATGATAACAAAATAATATTTATAACATAATGATATTATTATAAAATAATAATATCATTATTATCATTTTAATATAATGGGGTTTTCTCCTGTGAATTTATGATGGGTAGGAAGGTATAATTATTATGTCTATTCAGTTATATTACTAAGAAATAATTAATGTTAAATGAATTACTTAATTAATTAGATTGCACTTATGAATATGAATGTCGTATCCGGCGTAACACTGTAGATATTCGGCCTCTAGATTTTTTGTATGATTTTGATGTATTTTATTAATTTCAGTAGTTTCATAAAGTTACACATTTTAACTTAAATATTAAAGCTAAGTAGACTTGCTTAGTAGGCACTTAATAAGCGCGAAATTTTAAGACAACAATGACTTACATCAATAAGCTGAATAGGGAAGTAGGTAGTGTAAGGTACTACTTATTCATACTTAACGAGCTTCTGCCCGCGACTTCGTTCTCGTGGAAGTCGTAAGACTGGTGTCTTACGACTTAAGGCTCCTACAAACAGGCGCGACACGTGACGCGATACAAAGAGACCGCTCGTCGCGCGGCACGCAGTGTCTTTGTATCGTGTCGCGTGTCGCGCCTGTTTGTAGGAGCCTTTACGGCGAATGTTATTTTAGTAGTGTGTTGTGGTCATAGATATATTTCTATGATTGTGGTCAATAAACTACTAAAATAACAGCCACATTTTAATAAAACTTCCCTTTAGACTCGTTTGTAGTTTTGGTCTCAGCAGCCCAAACAGAGAGTCAGGACTGGTGACGCGGGAGCAACAACCTCTGAATATATGGACTAGTGATGCAACGAATACTACTTTTACGAATACGAATGCGAATATTAAACCTACTATTCGGCGAATACGATTAAGTATTCGTATTCGTATTCGTTGCATCACTAATATGGACTAATATGGAATGCCCGGGAGCATTATTTTGTTTGTGTTACTTTGATAAGTTATATAGGTGAAGGCCTAGAGAGACGTCATCATATTTTTTAATAATAATCAACTTTCTGTTATGTATTAAAGTCTCCCGAGGTGTCGTGGAACACCCGGTTGGAACGAAGTTCCTTTCGCTGTATATTATGTACTAGCTTTCTGTCCGCGACTTCGTCGGCGTGAAATTTCTTGTTCCCCGACCCATAGCCCGCCCGCGACATTATTTTGTTTTCACTTAGCGTGTTTTCTGACTTTTTAGGGTTCCGTACCAAAATGGTAAAAAGGAACCCTTATGGTGTGACTCAGTCTGTCTGTCTGTCTGTCAGTCACAGCTGAATATCTCAAGAACTACTGATGCTATCAACTTGAAATGTAGAAAAATTTCAGATGACGTTTGCCCAACTATTTTGCAAATAAGAAAGAAACAAAAAGTTTTTATTTTTTTTTGCTACAGGGACTGAAAGGTGGTCCTAAAAATTCGAAATAACGCTACTAGGGCATGTGGGGTATCATATGAAAGAGCGCTGTTTGCACATTCTCAAAAAAAAATTCTTTTTTCTATAGGCCGCAAAGTTTTCGACTTTTGATGAAAAATGTAAAAAAAATACCGTTCCCCCCTTATCTCCGAAGTTTGCATAGAGAAAAATCTGAAATTATTCTATGTGATAGAAGCTTATGTAAAGATTACAGGAAAAATAAAACGATGTCGATAAATAGCATACTTTTTACCAGAAATCAACAAAAATTACATTAGTTCCTTTATCTGTAAATAGATGGCGCTGACCAAAAACTGCAATATTCTACACCGCAATGTTAAAATTAACTGACGAATAAAGGCCTCGCCGATGAAAATTTAAAACATTTCGCGGTTCACAACCAAAATATCCTCTTTCCTACCTACTCGCAGGTTGATTTGGGTGAAGCACAGTTGTAGTTTTTTCTGGGCACATAACTATTTAGGTCCTACTTATACGAATGAAGCTTATGAAGCTATATACGATGGTGCGGAACCCTCGGTGCGCGAGTCCGACTCACCCTTGACCGGTTTTTTTCTTTTTACTCGGCTCCCAATATTCGATCTAAAGAAAAACGGCCACATTACTCTAGATCGTATTTTGTTGCTTCGTGTCTCAATATAAAACTTCATAAAAGGTATTTGAAAATTATAAATACACTTACCAAGGTTGCTGATTGAGCCGTTTTTGACAATTCCTTCTCAGTCACGAGATAATATTTTTTTAAAGGTGTGGCACTAGTGGACCTGTGAGCGCCCCTCTTAAGGGGTGCTCACTCGCTGTGGTAGTCCGCGATATTCAAATTTTCTTGCATTTTATGCAATTTGCAGGTCCGTGTTAGGTTGTCTCTTGATCAAAATATGATACGCGACAATAAAACATATGTATTTACATAATTTTAACAATAAAAATCATTAATACATCTCTCTAAGTTAGATTTCGTGCAGATTCGTCGAACGAACGAAATCTAAAGAATCAAGATGCAACCAGACACGGACCTGCAAATTGCAAAAAACCCAAGAAAAATTGAATTTCGCGGGCTACCACAGCACATCCACCTTAAATGAATTTTCAATAAAAACAGAAACGCCAAATGTCAACCTTAACAATCTGGCAGAATAGTCGACACCGGCTAAATTGCCATAGACAAAAAAAAAAACCTTAACAATATGCATTTTATCAACTACCCACCTCTTTCAAACTTCTTAGTTTAGTGTCCCACACGTGAGAATTCCAGTGTTTTAATAAAAATGTACAGTTGGCGTGTAATTATGTTTTAACTTTATTTAATTTTACAAAAACAATCCTACGACTTGGAAAAGGATAACGTACCTATATGAAATCTATTATTGAGGTCCAACTGCTGCGTAGTAAGTTTGTGCGTTCTTATCTAATAATAGAAAAACAATATTCAAATTAGTTTACGACCATTATTCAAGACCAAACATTGATTCGTCACTTGTTTATGTTCCATAGTACGGATTCTCTGAACTAGACATGCTTGTGACCATTAATTATAATTATTAGGTGTTACATACACGATTATATCTTTAGCCGGAACTACTTGTTTTATCTTGTAGTTCAGGGGGCTCGCCTACTTATCGTAGGATAGCTAAAAATGGCGAATAATTGTGACAAAACATACATAATTATGCATCCACACTATCAGAAGATTCACAGGTTATCACAGGCCATGCCCCTCCTCGTAAAATAGGTCTTCATAAAACTGTTTATCCACCCGTTTGTTGATCAGTTGGAGTCCAAACGTCTCGAATATAAGAACGAAGTATGATAGTAGTTAAATTTTGTCATTGGTTGGTCTCTTGGCATTTAAATAGTGTTATTATTCGTATGGTGAAGCGGTGATTCATTGTTGGATCCTTTGTTGCAGTATTATATTGGAAGAAATGATGAAGATGGTGTTGCTTGGTGTGATGCTCTGGGCGGGAGTCACTTTCGGGAGCCAGATTGCTCCGTACCCGCTAAATCTAATATTATCAACTGGTAAGTTCTTACTTCATCTTTATCCAATAACTATTGTTCATAGAACTCGGTTCTTAACCGTTTTATACTTTTACAGATTTCAGTCATCCGCCGCCTATGTATGATTTTCCGTTCCCGAGTGCTGAAATGTTGAGGAGGTTACCACCTGTTACAACATTACACACAAACAGGTCGATAAGAATAAGCAAGCTAGAAGTGTCAATGTTGGAAAGATTGGAAATTAACTTGCAATCTGCTGGGATCTCTGCTAGAACTGGCTCTCCGGCGCAGGGGCTTGCGATTGACGGTTCCGTCTCTGACAACGCCATGCAATATGAGAAGTCTTCGTTGACCATAACGAAGGCGTCTCAAAACCTAGTCTACACGAGGTGCCGAAGGTACGTGACTGACTAAGTTCACTGTTATTTACATAAATTCCTCGTGTCTATAGATATGGGTTTCATAGCTGTTTTGTTTGTCCACATTCAGATACGGTTTGCCAAATGATGAGTGTGCGAGTTTCATCAGCACGTTAAATTTGCGCGACAATGAGTTTGCTGGGGAGTGTGCTGCTCTTGAACGTTTCGGGTGTCGTTCGAATAAGATGTCATCAAAGTATCGTTCTTTTGATGCTTCATGCAACAACAAAGTGCGTTCTTCTTGGGGACAGGCACTGACTGGATACAAACGTCTCCTGCACCCCAGATACGCTGACGGCATTGAAGAGGTTGGTTTTTATGAAATCTTGGATTTGTGTTTTTCTAGAACATTACTCATCAACCTACTTAGATCTGTTTTAATGACCTTAAGGTTTATCTATTAGTAAACTACTCGATTGATATTACATTAGTTTAGTATGGATTTTTTGAGATAACCTATCAACATTTATTGAGTCACAGTTTTGTAGTCAGTCAACCAAATATGCATGAGTTAGATTAGTTGTATAATTTTATTCTGTATTTTTTTACAGCCTCGTCGTGCTATAAGCCATAAAGCTCTGCCTTCCGCTCGGTCTGTCAGCACAAAACTTACAAATAACCTGGACGTGCCTAACAACGGGAAGACCATGGCTTTAGCTATCTGGAGTCAATTCATCTATCATGATCTGGTTCATACTCCAGTTCGCAAAACTAGTGAGTCTATTTAAATTATCGAAATAAATACTGTGCTGTCAGTAATTGCAGAGAATCCTTGAGTCACTAGTCTGATTGAAACGTAACAATATGTTACATTTGTAATTTTAATTTAATACACAGCTCACAATACCTACAGTCCACGTTTTATGGATCAATTTGGTTAACAAATGCAGTACCATTGATATCTACTGACACACTTTATTTCTTACCGTTCAAAGCCATTCTCATCACTGTGTTTTTTGTTTGGCAGTCCACACGAACCAGGCTATCCGGTGCTGCGGAAATGACGGCTTCCCCCTCACTCCGAGGTACATCCACCCAAGCTGTATGCCCATCACCGTGCCCTACGATGACCCCTTCTACAAGGAGAAGTACGTCAGCTGCATGGAGTACACCCGCTCTGTTACTACTTATAGAGGAGACTGCACCTTTGGAGCTGCTGAACAGGTAAGACTACACCATTTCTTTCCTTTTTATTCTTTGATAAAAAGATAAGGTGGTACTGGGCTGACAAAACTCGTCACTCTTGAAAGTAATGCAGCTTATTTCTTTTATAATGGACCTTTGCTAACTCAATCCGAAAATAATAATATCGTGGAAATATTAGAGATAAACCGTCTTTCCTTGTCTAGCTGATGCCGTTTGGGCTACTTGCAACAGCTTTTCTTGGTAACGGCCAGATCAGCAGTTCATTGCAACAGGTTGTTCTAGTTTCTGAAAGATCTGCTTTCAAAGCAACGTGTATTGTAGAATTCTTTTACATTGACACTAAAAAAAAAGTTCTTCCTATTACCTTTGCCAAGGATCTCATGACTCATGATTGATTTTACTTTAACTTATATCTAGATTTGTTTAAATATTATTCTAGTGAGTTAATAACAATTCTCGGTTCCTTGAACTATTGTATAGTGAGACGCGCGTCATTCCATAATTATCAAGACAGTATACACAATACATACGATCATGTCCAAAGACTTCTCGTCTGTATATAACGACGCGTCATCGATCATGCATCGATGTCGTGTTACTTACGTAGTTTGTATATTTCGGTGTCTTTGTATTTTGTAAATAAAGACTTCGTAATTTTGGATGTATCCATTGCTTTTCATATCACGTGTGCCTTTATATTTTTATCACGCGATTTGATAGGGATTATTTGAGATCTCGTTGAATAAGTAGGTACATTACCTGTGTCACCAAATATACATAACCTGCGTTTTTGTTGCGAAACAATAATTTGAAATTATACCGACCTATACACTTAAAAAAAACTTTTAACAAAAAAAAAAACAATGAAAAATATCTTTAATTTCGGAAGTCGGTGTCCTTGGTTCTGTATAATTTAGTTTTTTGCCACCGACTTCCGAAATTAAAGCTATTTTTCCCTTTTTTGTGGTTTTTTTGTTAAAAAGTTTTTTTTAAATTGTTTAGCAACAACATTATTGTTTTAGCGTTTTAGTAGGTCTGCGTGTTTCAGCATTTTTTCTAATGGAGAGACAAATCTCGAAAGCTATTACGCTAACGACTTTAAATTGCCATTAGAACATTTTACCTCACAGTGTGGTGCAATAACAATAACTTTTATTTTAAAAGTTTGATCGTAGTACTTATGGGTCCAAGAGTCGAAATATTTGTAATGCTAATAGATTTGCCTTATCGATTTGTACTCGCATTGAGTGGGTTCAATTGATAGCAAATACGGACTAATAATGAACACGAGCCATAGGTTCTTATAGTGGGACTAATGGTTTGGTCTAGGTGCTTCTATTGACAACGTACTCTTACTAATTATGGGACTGGCATAAGAGCAGACCTGTGTAGCAGACTGATTGTGTAACACAGTTTAATTCTGAAAATCATGCTTAATGTAGCTTGCATGCACCTTCGGATCGTCACCGCGAGCTTAATTGAATTAATTCTGTATCCCTCGTTTTCATTGTTTTGTCTACTGCTCGTGAACACAAACTGTGTTCGCGAATTAGTTTTCAAACATGTGAATAAATATGTTTATTTTTTATTATTAACTTTAACACCCATACATAAAAATCTTGCGCTACAACTTCAAACACAATTATAACTTTTTCAATTATTCTGAAATCTACTTAATTTACCCTAATATGAAGTAGATATTCGTCAAGTGGAAATAACATCAATTTATTGGAACCTAGCTTTCGCACGCGGCATCGCTAGCACTTAAAAAAAAAAAAAACTTAACACACTACTAAAGTTTCATATTTAGATAATTCAATCATGATTCGAAAGACACGTGGCGCCATCTATTATCATAAGAACGTTATTGTTGTTTTAATCAGGAACAGTACATTTTTTCGGGATGAAAGGTACCCTATGTCCGTGTACACCTGACAACGTATAATATGCAAAATTTCAGGATGATCCGTTCAGTGGTTTAGGCGTGAAAAGGTAACAAACAAACTGACAAACTTACTTTCGCATTTATAATATTAGTTAGGATGAGGATTTGAATAGACTTTACGCTCGCTTTCAAATCAAAACAGCATGGGAATCTGAATAGAATTATGTTATAAAATTTTCCTGCGGGATTGATGACACTTGACTTGAGTAATATTAGAAATATCCGGAGTAGTTCATAAACATGCAATTGATAAGGACAGACGATGCGACCCGGACAAAAACATGTTTTTGAAAGACCTAGGTAGGTACTATGTTCACAATAACAATACAATGGATGGGTGTTATTATGATTGACGAACTTGATTGATTCATTGCAGTTCGTTTGTCCAATGTGACCCTGATAAAATAATTAAATACAGTTTTCCTGATGATTGCGTTAAACTACATTAAACATAAACACAGTCTAGGCACTTACCTACTTATTATGCAGATTTACTGGAATTGTTATTGTAAACATTGCATTTTTTTTTAAATTGAAGGTAATTTATGTTATCGCAATGTGCGGTTAGCAGCCGTACCTATATTCGTGAATAATTAGTGAAATAAGCGTAGGTAAATCACTTGAAACTAAATAAAAAATAAACCTACTACCTATAATAATGATTTTCTATCTACAAGTTAGTTCTCGAGTTAGAAACCAAGGCAGGCATCTCTGACTTTTCGGATTCATGTGCGTATTGTATAGTTATCAATTGCTTAAAAAACGGTGAAGGAAAACATTATGAGGAAACCGGCATGCCTGACAGATATTTCTCGATGGCATTTAAAGCCAAGTCAGAGGCCCACGGGCAGCATAAAAACTCTGACACCAGGTGCCGTATTATGGCGTTTTAATGCCATCATGATTCCAGTGCAAGAGAGAGATGGAGCTATACATGACCGCTAGCACCATCCCTTTTTCGGTCAAAAATCATAATGGCATTTGGCGTAGTTAAGCAGAAAGGACTCAACCCACATTGTCGTCAGGGATGAGTTGTATATACAAAAGAGGTCCTAACGGATGGTTCTTTCACTCAGCAACAAAGATCCGTGATTCTACAAAGACAAGGTTGTTTTTTTTATGTTAGGAACTAACCCACATGTAGCTGGGTACCGTTAACCGATAAGACCTCTTTTGTATATACAACTCATCCTTGACGACAATGTGGGTTGAGTCCTTTCTGCTTAACTACGTCCATTTATACTTCATAATACGGTCCAGTTTAGTTACTACCCACACGAAAAAGAAAGAAAGAAAGATCTAAAAGTTAATTTCTGGAATTCCTCATTAGTTTTGTCTCTGAAAACAAATAACGCCTATGTAATGAAAGATCTTTGACATGTTTACATCAAGGCATGCACCAACATAACGTATAAATACGTGATGCAATGCCTATTTTTATAGAAATTGTTGTGAGAAATCTGTCCAAAGAAAGTAGGTATGGATGCAGTTTTTTTACCAGAAAGCCAGTATATTTCCACGTCGTATTGCAATGGAAACATTTTACGTGGACTTATTTTCATTTCCCTGGGTCGGTTTTACAGCTCTTGTTCAATAATTTTGATTATTATTTGCGTAACAGTAGTTAGTTACCTATGTTAAGGCGACGATAACCGACTTTTAATGATTTTATACTGAAGATAATGTCTAAACGAGTAGTGTTAATGATTTAGAAAAAATATATGTTAAATAAGAGCATTTTCTTAATAACTTATATAATATGTGAATATTTTAGATTATGTATATATTAAATAATTAAATTAATTTGTAAAGTTATGTATTACGCGGATAAAAAACTGAGAATCACGCAAAATCTATCAAGCGTATTTTTCTGAAACCTTCACCTTTTTAAAGATAATTTAATTATCGATCTTTTAGTATACGTGTTTTACTAAAATACCTTTTGTTTTATGTATAATAAATTAATAATGCGTCTTATTTGGGCCAGCGCTTCTGGATGGGCGAGTCCTATTACTGGCTGGACGTACGACGCGTTCCGTGAGCTCAGTACAGAACACGCAAGCTAACCGCTCAAGGTCACTGGCATATATCTGGGGCTTAAGTAAAATAGTCATGAGTTTATTAGATTCAGGTGGGTATAATCTCGACCTTCACTAGGCCGGTTATCATAAAATTTTAGGTAAACAAGATAATTTATGAAATGTTATACCTACATAATGTATATGCGTCGTCAGTTGACCTGATTCTTAACATTATTTTGTTCGTTGTGGTTTTTGGCGATAAAATATTGCCTAAAAACGACAAAAAAAAAAATGTATTTAGAAGGGGGATATTTTCAACATCCGTATCTAACTCATAATAGTCATAATATAGGGATGTCTCTTATCTTTAAGTATTAATTATTGATTGCTTTATCCAGTAAGATTAACATTTCTAGTAAATAAGATCTCCGGAACTACTTATAACCAGTGGTCACTGCATAATTGCATATACTTACATCAATAAACCACAAGGTTTCTTAGCAATCATAGACTGAAGCAATAAATGATACCTAATTAAAAATAATGACGTATTTACGCTGAAATCGTTGGCAATTACCAGGAAATCTTTCACAACCAGATTGTATTTATGTTTGTTTTTCTTTCCTCCCAGATGAACCAAGCGACTCATTTCCTGGATGGGTCCAACATCTACGGAACAAACAGCTGGGATGCTGCAGCCTTACGCGAGAGAACGGGAGGTCTGCTGAAGACTTCCACCATCGAGGAAGAGGAACACCTGCCTTTGGCTGCCAATCCTTCTGAGAAATGCCTTGTGGATAGCAGCTCTGGTACTTGCTTTAATGCGGGTAAGTTCTATTAAAAACAAATAATTGTAAATTAATTCTAGAAGTTGTTTTATTTGGCACAGTGATCTAGTTGTGAATCTCGTATGGTTCATCGTCTTTTGAGGTATGGGGTGTAAAAATATATGGGATCTATGGATGATGACTAGAGATCGGATAATCGGATGCATATTTACCTAAAGTTGATTTATAGCTATGAATGTATGGAAGGGGCTTCTTAAAATATTTCTTTCGTAAAAAAAAAGCCGGGATGCCAGGAACACCCGGAATGCATAACTAGACGAGTGTAGGTGTAGTATGGAAGCGACTTCTAAAATAATATTTATTTAAAAAAAAACCCGGGATTCTTGGATTGCATAACTATTCAGATGCATATTTATTTAAAAAGCATATTTAACTCCCAAAGAAAACGTGTATGTAGGGTGTAAGAGGTGGTGTGTGCTAGTTAAAACAAGAAAAAAAAATACATTAATTAAAATAATTATTTTTGTTAAATTAAGTACTATAACCTGATTAGGCGTAAAAATTACCTCGGCTACTTAGGTTAAGGTAAGTAAGTAAGAAAAAACAATTAATTCAACGATTTCGGAATCGCGGGATTTTTACGATCGATACGATACGTTTTTTTAAAAGCGTATTCCATATTAGCCAACATCTCAACTTTAGGTGAATATGCATCCGAATATCCGATCTCTTGATGACACATGAGGATCAACGTACTCGTTGTTACCTACGTAGTTCGTTCGTTAATATGGCCACTCAGGCACTCGGGCAATGAAAAGAAGAACCTTAAGGTACCTGCTATTTTCTGAATCCTCGCCACAAAGGTGTGAAATGATCTCATGGGAAATACATAGGTATCGTTTATAGGATTCCGTAGTCAACACGGAACCCTTATAGTTTCGCCATGTCCGTCTGTCTGTCTGTCCGCGGCTTAGCTCAGAGACCCATAGTACTAGAAATCTGTAATTTGGCATGAGTATACATATTAATCACCGGCAGAGTGGTAAAATAAAATCATGTAAAAGATTGTTTTTGTGTATCTACCTCCCTTGCACGTAAAGTGGGGATGATATGTTTTTTCTTGTCTTTCTTGTAGAGTAGGGTATCGTTGGATACGTCGTTCAAAAATATTTCGGGTCTGTGATAACCATTTTTCGATTCAGGAATCCGTTTGCGAAATATTAAGCTTTAAAGTTCTAATTTTTGTTAGAGTCAAGTGTACCTAAGTGGTAATGTGAAAAAATTCACGGCAGTAGTATCGAAGTTAAAAGGAAAACTATCACAGAAAAGTGCGCTGATTCGTTTTCTCCCCCACCAATCGTTATTTCTCCTGACACTGTTTATTTTGCTTATATATATGTATGTATGTATCTATGTATTAGTATATACTTATTTTTCCTTTTTCGAGTTGTCTATCCCTTATGTTGCACCTGCCATGTTTTGTCTCTGCATCACCCTAAGGTTGACTGGTAGAAAATGCCTCAGGCATTAAGTCCGCCTTTGTACAGTATTATATCATTATTTATATTTTTTTACTTGTGTATAAAGTTTTAATAAATAAAAATAAAAGTAGGCTTTATAAGATAACGAGTAATAGTCAACTAACTTACATTTGCAGTAGGAATGAAAAAAAAAATCTGAAAACCTCAAGGGGCGAAAGTATAGTAACCTGATCGGTAACTATATTTTCGAGCCGTTTGGGGTTGAAACTCTCGGGCCGTGGGGTCCTAGTGCTCATTTATTGTTCAATGAAATCTCTAAATGGCTGGTTGACACTTCCCGTGACCCAAGGGCTGGCTTTTATCTTGGCCAGAGGCTAAGCATTGCCATACAACGTGGCAATTCCGCCAGTCTCTTGGGTACATTACCAGTCGACAGCGATGCGGAGGAATTTTTCGACGCCATATTTTAGATTATTTTGTTACTAAAATGTTGTTTGTTTTTGGGATAAATTCGTTCCAACTACGGAACCCTTCATTGTGCGTGGTACTCGCACTTGGTCGGTTTTTTTTGTCTTCTTAACTTCTGGTCGCAAATTGATAAATCAACAAAGTACCTAACCTCATATTAAAGTTCCTAATAAGTTAATGCAGTTCACACTTTAGACGATGTTACACTTAGATAACTATGAATATTGCAAACAATAAAATTAAGTTCAAATAAACCCGAGAACTTTAGGTATTAAACCATTATTTACAAACTTTATAAGTGCCATGTGGCAATACGATAACACTGATAACGATGGAGATACAGAGATTATGTTATTTAGATAACAATTCCTTTAATGATTGTGTCATTAGATAAGATAATATAAAAAAAGGTTTCTGGGTAAATTCCATCACATCTTAGACTGGAATGTTCTGATTCTTTAATATGAACTATCTTCTGACCGCGACTTCGTTCGCGTCGAAGTTGTAAGACACCACAGGGTGGAAGGGACATCGACGTGAAGCCGGTAAACATGGATTCAGTAGGTACATGATTTTGGACCCCCCTGCATTGTATTGTTGCGTAGGTTATTAAAAAAAAAAAAAAAACAACGCAGAGGTAGATCCAGAATCATGTACTGAATCCATGGTAACCGGCTTCGCGTTAATGTCCCTTCCATCCTGTATAATAAAATACCAGCCACATTTTTCCAAATTTCCCTGTATACTCCGTTTGTTGTTTTGGTCTCAGCAACCAAAACATGAAAAGAGTAATTTTGAATGAGTTGAAAAGTGCACTGAATCCATTTAGCGAAAAAGGATTAACAGAAAAGAGCAT
The DNA here is from genome assembly GCA_947523025.1 of Dryobota labecula. Lineage (NCBI taxonomy): Eukaryota > Metazoa > Arthropoda > Insecta > Lepidoptera > Noctuidae > Dryobota > Dryobota labecula. The sequence goes on along the minus strand of OX383293.1, from coordinate 13,856,603 downwards.
CAGAATACTAACAACCTCATTTCAGGCTCGTACACACTAGTGCGATATCGCGGGCGCGACGCGACACTAGTAGCACAATTTCTTTGCCTGTCGCGCCCGCGATATCGCGCGAGTCTGTATGAGCCTTTAATGTGTGTAAAACACACAATCATTTTGATGAGGCATGAGATGGTACCATACCTACTTTCGATATCAGTTTCATTGACCTCTCTGCCTGACTAAAATAGATTCTTAATTTTACTTTTGGCTTTTGTTTTCTTTTCACGAAGCTCAGGCGATGACTTTAGCTTGTTATTTAAATATTAATGATCAAATGCGTCATTGCAAAAACAGTTTTAATCTCTTTCTAGAATATTCATGAATTTTTGACACAGATATTGATTTATGATTCATCTTCAAATACGTAATAAGACCCAAACTAGGTCAACTAAATAGTTGGATACGGATTTATTACTGATTATAATAAAAACAATTGACTCACGCTAAGTTCCAAAGATTTGAATAAATCGTATTTTTTTTTGTGGCCAGCACATTAAGCTACATGAAACCGTAAATTTTCTCCAAACGATTTTAAACTTTAATATGCTGATGATTAAGTTCAAAATCGAACGAGAAAATTTTACAGTTTGTGGTAACTTGATGTGCTGGCCACCGTACTGCCAAAGCCTTTACTGATTGCATGTTTCTTTTTCCACTCCAGGTGATGCTCGTGCTAACACTCACCCCTGGTTGGCCAGTATGTATTCCATCTGGGTGAGGGAACACAACCGCATCGCTCGCTCCCTGGCTACCCTAAACCCTGGCTGGAACTCCGACAAACTGTACCACGAGGCAAGGAGGATTGTCATCGCTGAAATTCAGCATATTACCTACAAAAACTGGCTACCTGCATTAACTGGTAAGGGTTTTGCATTATCACAACGCATAATTCCATAAAAGGGATTATTTCCCTTTTATGGAGTTATGTGGAAATATATGGAATTATTTAAATCCAAGGGATTATTTCCTATCCATTCACGAAAAGCAAAAAGCTGTACAAACTACTTTGTTTGCATACAAAATATTTGATTACGTAAAAGCTAGTATCCAGATAAAAAAATTCATTATAGTCGCACATAAAACATGTATTTACTTAATATGTTTTTCCATAGATCTTTTATGTAGTTGCAACACTAAGATGGCTTTGATTTACAAATTTCTAATAAGCCACAATAGTCATTATAATCATATAGAAAAGAAAAAAAATATATGTTAAGCAAAATCATTTCAAAGTCAATTTTTAAAACACTGGTGTTCAACAACCGATGCTAATTAATCTAAATTGATATTTTCACAGGCAAGGCATTTGATGAGCTGTATGAGACCTACGACACTGGGTACAACCCAGACATTGACCCCACCATCACGAACTCCTTCGCCACAGCTGGTTTCCATTTCGTCAACAGTCTATTGGACCAAGATATCCAGCTGATTGATGAGAACAACAAAATGGCGTCACATCGTCTCATGAACAACTACTTCAAACCTGAGCTGGTCTCACAGAAGGGAGGATTGGAAAAGATTTTGAGAGGAATGATCAGCCAGAAGAGCCAGGGGTTGGACTTCAACTATGATGATGACGTAAGTTATTATTAGATTACTGTTTAAAAAAATGGAAGAAAGGGTAGACTAAAATGTAGAGAGTGTATAGATACTTGCAGAAAAACCAACGTCAATGATACAAAAGTCACTCGAATATCAGTAGGTACAGGGTAAAGGTCTCTGCACACAGCGGGCGCGGCGGGACGGGACGGCGACGCAACGCTGAGCAGTTGTAATGTACTAGATATTACGGACGACGCCACACAGAGCCACGGTTACCGTCGCGCCGAGCGGGACGGCTTTGTGGCGTCGTCTGTAATATCTAGTGCATTACAAATGCTCAGCGTCGCGTCGCCGTCTCGTCCCGCCGCGCCGCGTCCGCTGTGTGCAGCGACCTTTATATTGTCGTAGGGACCCGAATTTTGAGGGAGAGAGCCTCCCGTCCCAGCCGCCGCGGTAGACGCTCCGGGCGTCAGGAGCCGTGTGACGACTCCCGGCCACAGTAGGCGCGGGCCTGCGGGCGGTGAGTAATGGGTAGTTCACCGTCCGATCAGGACCAGGCCCGTGCCGGACGGCGCGTTCGTGTTCCACGCGCGCCTCAAAGAGATGTCAGCAACAACGAGGGGGCCCATTAGGGCCCAAGCCTGCCGGGTCAGCGGGATTGTCCGAAAGGGGTACCGCTGCCCCGAAACATAAAGGGCCAAGGAAGGAACACGGGTGGGTTTTAGTCAGTAAGAGTCTGACACTCCCGCTCCACCCAGAGCGGGAGGGGACATTTGGTGACTAACCATCCTCAAAAAAAAAAAAAAAAAAATGTCCGAGTGATGAATAGCTTACGAACAGAATTTCCTTATCTACCATATGGATAATTTAACCTTTGAATGAAAATGTTTACTTAAATGCCGAAGGATACTTCGGCAATCAAGTAAACATTTTCTACTAAGTACGTAGTGGTGACGTAAGCAGACATTAATCGATAGGCTGAAGTAATTATGAGTCGAGAATCAATGTCAAATAACATTTAAATTGTTTATAAAATATTGACTGGGTTTTCCAGTAATGAGTCCAAAAGGTAGGATTAATATGGTAACATTGACAAGTGAAGTTTAAACAATTCACACATTTATGCTAACAAAACTCGTACCCAACGATCTGACTGATCAAAAATATTTACTTTTCCTTACCATTGCTGGCACTTCACCTTGTAACATAACAAAGTATATTGACAAAGAACTTAAGTTATGTAAGTATGTAGGCATGTATGTTTCAGTATATGCCAGGGTCATAAATCATCGAACGTTAAAATAAATAATATGCATATTTTATTCGGTTGTAAAAACAAGAAAAATCCATTAAAATGTTTGGAAATTCATTTCAAGCGACTTCCCGAGTATGAGTCAAGTGTAGCTAGCTGAAAAGAATAACAAAGCGAATATTTATATTTTATGATTTTATGAATTTTCTTCCAACATTTGATCTCGCCTTGAACGGCTGAATGTCAGATTGAACGTGTTTGCCGTAAGTAAATAATGTATAGCACTGCATAAAAGCAGACACAGATATATTTACATTATGGGATAAAATTTGTTTATTTTGTTTGTAAGATAAAATTTATATGTAGGGGGTAATCTCTGGAACTACTGAACGGATTCTGAAAATTCTTTCACTTATGTGTACCTGCTTTTCCCAGATTGCTATAGGCTATAATTTATCTTTATATCATGCATATTAGCCGAGCTATCACAATTTTTCCAAACAAGTCGAAAATATACTAATAATAACGCTGAAGAGTTTGTTATTTTTATTGTTTTATCGCGCTATTCTTTGGAACTACCAGTCGATATTTTTTTTTTGCATTTGCTAGCCCATTTTTTGAAGAAGATTTTAGGTTACCTATATAACATCACGCTATGACTCTTAAGAGCCGAGCAAAAGAAAAACAAAGTAAAAAAGAACGCTATTGAAAACGAAGCAAAAGCGCGGCAGGGCGCGGCGGGGCGATGCGATATAACGGGGGCCGAGGCAGTTTTATAAAAATCAGGTTGTTATTTTAGTAATTTTGTATCTTACGACTTCGACGCGAAGTCGCGGGCGGAAGCTAGTTTGAAATATTTAAATAACATTGGGTTAACCAACGTTGTAATAATGCTGGAATTCTATATCTAGACATTAATGAAATTACATTTAAAAAACAATTTGTAATTTAAGAAGATTCATCGTCAAACATTCAGCAAATTTTACCTGTGGCTGTTTCTATCAATTGTTATGAAGTAAGAACCATGGCATTCGTTTATGAAGTTGGGCGAGGAAGATTATCTTCTAGCTAAGGCTGAGTTTTTTAACACAAGATATCTTTACCCGAGGAATTATTAATCAAATAATGTTTTTTTTCTTCTTTTATTTTGAATTTTTGACGGCCATAAACAGACGTAATTTTTATTCTACGGATAAAAGTTATCTGACGTTAGAAAAATCTGCTCGAATGACACCAAACAAAAAAACAAAACGACAAAATTTAGACTCCGATGCTCTCCTATTTTCTCTTTTATTTGTTTGTTTAAAACTAATCTGTAAGCAGTTTTCATCGGTGTACTTTATGACTTCTAACCACGACAAAACATTTTGTTTAATTCGTTCTGTGGTAACTTGTTAACACTAATCGATTCTGTTGTATTAACATATCCACCTGAATATAATAGAAAACAAATTGTTTTTGTCTATGTACTGAATGACCTAGCAATACTATGTAGCATTGACAATGACCGCAGAGAATAAATGTCGCGTTTAGGTGACTTCATAAAAAACCGGTACGCATTTGCTGCCCAGTTCAAAAAAAATTTTTTCTTGTAAGCCGTAAATTGTTTGGCAAATTTACATACTTAGATTTGGTGTCGCTAGTCGGGTCCTGCAGGGCTAACATGCGCAAGTCGACAAAATTTTGTCGACGCATTATCTCGTGCTAAGACGACATATGTCTGTTTGTCGATGGGAGCTAACATGGCGACACTTATTATGTAATTCAATCTATACAACATTGATTATAGAGGTGCTAATAAACTAATATGCATCTCCGCCATCTGTGACGGGATTTTGATCTAACACAATTTCTTTGATGCCAAAGCCATCTTCTTTATAACAATTCAACAATTTCAAATTGTTTTGAAAATATTTAGCGCGAACCACAAGTACCACAACAAACAAATTTTGAATTGACAAAATGTTAAAGAGAAAATTGTATTGTCGCGTTCACACATATGGCAGCGTTCACGCAATTCCCACCAATAATTGACCGAATGAAATGAATGAAACCGGCGTTACTAAATTATATTATGGCATGTTTTCATGAAATGGCAACATCGGTTTTCTCGCGTCGAGAAGGCGAAGTCACGACGAGATATCTTCTCGAGCGTGGTGCGCATGTTACGAAAAGTGACAAACGAATCGAGAACGACAAATTTTGTCATCTCGTTTATTCGTTTTGTCGACTTGCGCATGTTAGCCCTGCTGGGCATGAACAGAAGTCATCTATAGCGACTGCTCGAATACGGGTTGTAGGCACACGAACGAATTATTTTTCGACCACAAATGCTGGGTGCTTGGCATCGAAAGGGTTAATATTGATTTAGAAGTATAAGTACACGGCTATTATTATCCTTATCATTGTCAATCCGATCTCGCCGCCGAGGCCCCGCGCGAAATCCCCCGACTAAATAGTCCTACCCGACCCTTGCTCGTAAGCGAATCGCCAGCCCGCGCTATAGCAGAGCCTGTACCTTTAAATCCCCCAGATAATAATCATAACCCTGATTTTATCCAGCCACCGTTGGTCCCTTGCCATCCTCCCTCCACTCTGCCCTAAGCCGAGGTTCGTACCCTACAGGGGGTGCTCTTAGCGCGCAGTCGTTTAGTTTATAAATTTTTACGCCCTGGCTGGCGGCATTAAGTTTCGTTAGGAGCTTAAGGCAACCACAGGACAGACTGGTTAAAGAGTCTCAACCTCTCAAGGTTAACTCTGAGATGCCCTAGTTAAGAAATAAAAATACCCTTATCATCAATAACGTGCCATTGGCGTTAGTTATTAGCACGAATTAATTATGTAAACATGCAAGTAAAGTCGGGTAGAACCAATAATAATTGTATAATTAATGCATAATATTTATGCTTACAGTATCGCTCTCCGCATTTTAACTTCATTAGCTGAATCTAATTACTCCATCTATACTTCATTTATTATAACATTAGGCAAATAACTATTCTCACCCTTTCGTTATTTCGATGAAAACGTTTAATAGACTCCGTTATTTTACGATAAATTATACAAAGCACTGTAATCTATTTACCATTTACATTAAAAAAATAACTCTATCGTGCAGTAATTTCAACAATATTACACAATAACTGTCGTTATTTAGCCGTTATTTGTCTAATGCTATAAGTAAATGGAGTATAAGTTCCTATAGGCAAATTAAAATATTTACATGGCGATTAAATCAGTATGGCACTCGCAGTGCGTTATTGACGACTTGAAATAGTAATTGAGAAACTATGTTAGTTTCCGCTTTTATTTTATAACAGATCATGGAGTTTATTCTATTTGGCAGTTGCTCAATAATTGATTGACCACCCTACATCATAGTAGAATGAGACCAAGGATTAGCAAGCCTATGCTCAATTTTAAGTGCTATCACTCGATTACTAAAGTCTTATTTTCCTCAATAGCTCCGTCACCAATGGTTGGGTGGTCTTGACGTGTTGGCAGTGGATATTCAACGAGGTCGTGACCATGGTTTGCCTGGATACACCCAGTACCGTGCTCTCTGTGGATTGCCCGCTGCTACCAGTTTCGAACAACTTGCTGATGTTATTCCGGAAGAGGTATGTCTATTTAAAAATTTAATTTCTTACTTACACAATCATTTGTTTTCGAAATTCCCGAAGAAGTAGTTTATTTCTGCTCAAATTCAGTGAGACTATTCGAAATCAAATACATAATTATAATGTCGTGTCATAATTATGGCGCGCAAATAAGGTACTCGGAGAACCCACAATAAGAACTCGGAGAAAGACTGAGAATCATATCTTGAAGGTAATGTTTTAAATATAGCCCCGGTTTTCTGAAAGCCTTTTCAATTTCAATAACATCCAGCCTAAATACTTTCATAATTCAATTATGAAATTTAACTATTCACAGACGATTGAAAAACTATCAAAACTATACGAGCAGCCTGGTGACATCGACCTGGTGATTGGTCTGATGGCGGAGACACCTGTCCCCGGATCACTGCTTGGACCCACGTCTATTTGTGTTTTAAGTGAGTACACAAAAATATTACCATTACCTATGTATCTGACTGGACAAAAGTACAGGATAGGCAAGAGTAAGGAAAAACTTGTAAAAAAAAAAAAAACGCACTAAGCGTTTTCAAACGTCTTTTATAATGCGCACAGCAAAGGAGTGGAACTCTCTGCCTGCGTCTGTGTTTCCGAACGCATAATATTCCCCTAATCCCCTAATCTATTCAAAGTGAGAGTGAACAGGCTTCTTCTGGGTAAGCTCACTCCATCGTCGACTTTGTTTCCGACACCTCTGACCTAGACTAGAGTCAAGAGCAAACCCATAGTAAAATAAAAAATAATATAAAAAAAAGAGGCAAAAATATAATCAAATTATCAAAGGCAATAAGAAGAGAACGCGTGTTGAACTTGAGTTAGAATGGCAAAACACAGATTCATCATACCAGTGAAATTAATTAATCAATTTTCTCTAATCTTATCATATTTATTTTTTATTTATTCATTCACCTATCAATTCGCATTGTGTCTGAAATATTTTGTACATTAATTACCATAATATATATAGCTAAAAAATAATAAATTATGAATTTCAAACAGTAGCTTCACCAAAACAAAAAACAAATACGTGATAAATAATAGCATTATGTCCAGTCGCAGAATGAAAAGGTTGACCACCTTAAGATCTGTTTTTGCTTGCGCAGTTTAGGTTATCAGTATCTGCTTTATCGACCGAGTATGACAAATTCCGTCATAATGAATGTCATTTCACTACATGAATGAAAAAAAATGGCAATGACATTTGACATTGACAAGAACTGTTATTCACATTTATAGTTTTAATCATTAAAAGCGAAGAGGATGTAATTAGATTTATCAAACTTGACGCAACGTAATGGCAAGAACAAACTAATAAAAAGGTTCTAGTTCAACTATTAATAGTCAAGGAACATTCGCCTAAGTAAATTTGAACTTTGTTGTCAAACAGTTTAACATAATTTTCAATACAACACTCTCGTCTGTTACACAGTTTAAAAAGGTAACATGTGCTTGCAACGCGTAAATGAATTTATTTGAAAACTGGTCAACCTTTTCATTCCGCGACTGTCCATAGATCGTAAATCGATAATATGTCAATAATTTTTTAAATAGTTATTATATTTTAGATTAGATTGTAAATATTATTGTGTCAAATGATTGTAAATATTATTATGTCAAATGATTGAAAATCTATTCTCTATAATGTATAAAATCTAATAATGTATTGCATATATTTAATGTCTTATGCTAATAATAAAATATTAAAACTATCTACTACCATTCGTCAACTCAGATACAGAATATAAACATTTATTTAAGAGGAATGCTTTAAGTTTAGCTTTGGAGGAGCTCGTGGCTAAGTAATAACAGCCGCACGGGTCGATCCGTCAGGTTAAGCTACGCTTTCCGGGGTTGGTCCGGGGATGGGTGACCATCTTTACATACCGAGGCTCCTCCGTGCCTCGAAGAGCACGTTAAGCCGTTGGTCCCGGCTGTCATTCGTGGATCTTTGATAGTCGTTACGAGTCGTCAAAAGCCCAAAAGTCTGACAGCCAGTCTTACCAAGGGGTATCGTGTTACCCAGTTACTGGGTTGTGGAGGTCAGATAAGGAGTCGCTCCATGTAAAATACTGGTATTCAGCTGCATCCGGTTAGACTGGAAGCCGACCCCAACATAGTTGGGAAAAGGCTAGGCAGATTGATATTGCTTTAAGTTTAGCTTTGAATAGAGTACCTTTGTAAACCAATGATCTTAAGTCGTAGGCAACTTATTAAATAATTCTACTGCTTGGTATTTAGAGCAATGTTGAGTAATATTAAGTTTAGGTGCAATTTTATTTTTTATAATGTTTTTTCTAGTGTTCTCTAAGTTCACATAGATAAAGTGACATTATATCAGTGGTTACGATAATGGAAAAGTCAAAAATGTATGGTGAGCTGAAAGCGCTGATCTCTTGTGCAGGCCCTCTGTGCTGCAAATTATACGAAATATTCTTACCGATTTAGATTAATGGTTTGCTCTTCCTACTCACAGAGGAACAACTATGGCGCACAAAGGCAGGCGACAGATACTTCTACAGCCACCAAGACGAATCCGGCAAATTTACCAAGAGACAACTCGCTGAAATAAGACGCTCATCCCTCGCGAGACTGTTGTGTGATAACACACCCTTCGACAGAATACAGAAGGATGTGTTCCAGCCAGCTTCTGAAAGGTAAATTATAGTTTCATAGAGTATTTATCAGAACTCTTAGTACCAGAGTAAACAAATGTGGCATTTTATCTAACGGTCACCACACGTTAGCATTTGACCTACATCGGTTTGAATAACAAAGCGCGTTTTTTCTAAAAATCACAATGCACTGCTTTAAAATGTGCTGTTACGTACTGCAATTGAATTTTATTAGTAGGAAAGAGGATGTACTGTCTTTGGAGGGATATTTTTTAATATAAGCATAAATAGGCAAAGGGATACCACAGGGCACACTCTTAGGGCCAACATGGCGCAGTCTAGTGTAACACTGCTTGAAAATTTTGACTACCAACTAAAATAGGTGCTTGTAAATTCATTACGTCAGTCACTAAAGGTTATTTAGCATTTGTGGTGGATGACAATATTGAAACTTTGGTCTTAATGATTCAATTCCTGATGGAAAGTAGGATACATATGGATGCAGAATCATTACAGACAATAAAGACCTTCGTTTTGATGTTTCCTGCTCCAGTTGTTTCTTTGTAAACATTTTCATCATCACTTAATTGAAAGTGGTTTTCCTTCTTATTGTGACATTTGCCTTCGTTATGGAATTTGCATTCAACTTGTTTTTTTTTTTGTTTTTTTGCAGCAATCCTATAATACCGTGCGAAGAAATCAAAAAGGTGAACTTGGAAGCTTGGCAGGCTTCAGCACAACAGCCTGACATTTTGACTCGCACCAATAATTGGCTCAAAAACAAAGTCGGCAGCTCGGGAAACTCCACCAAGTAGATTCTCGCCCTTAGCATAAGTATCTTTTGTTAATCTGCAGTGCAAGTAAGGCCCATGTAATTAGTTTTTAGTGTTAGTTATTACGTTATTTTGGACCATCGAGTACTTAAAATAAATCTTGATGTTTGGAACTTACTTGTAGTTACTATACCACGAAGTTCTATATGTGAAACTGAACACCTACGTAGTTAAGTTAATAGAGAATGTATTAAGACTGTTCCAGCTTGCATTGTAGACGTTAAGTAAATAATTGTAGTCGAGAGATTCAGTATTTTGTTTGATTGTGACAGTGTGCTTATTTAGTTAGTCGTAGTTAAAACCACGTTCGTCGATGCTTAAGCGAAAGTGAACTTTAAGTCGTACGACTTTAGTGTGTAGACCATTCGAGTGTCTTCTGAGAATTTGAGATTTCTATCATTTATGATGAAGATAGGCTTGGTCGTATCTGTCTGTCGTGTGATTGTACCGTGTCGTACAGTGGCTGTGATATGTGGACGTCAAGTCCACTGCATAGAGAAAAATGTCTCGAGTTCGGGACGTGAGTTTATGATTCTTGTGATCCATATGTTAAAAGATCCGAGAATTGTTACTAATAACAAAAACAAAAAACAAAAAAAAAAAAACATCGAAATAACTCGATATATTAAGAGAAATTTGATAATGATTAACGTACTTAGACTGCAAAGCCAGGGTATTTTTCGGTGGGATAAAGAAGATAGAATATTAAAGAAAAGAAAAAAGTAATCATCAAAATTTCTAGCCTACCCTGGCGAAGGGTTGTTAGTGGGTTGTGGTTTTATGAAAGCAACACTGTTTTTTCTGTAGACTTCAGATTGTTAAAAACATCTTATGGATTGTCATGTGTGATGGGGAAATATTCGTGAGGGTGACAAGAGATTTCTTTCGCGTGACGCACGATACGGTCCAAATAAGGATTCTGGCTTTTGCTGACATAAAGAGGCTAACCAGTTTTCACTGAAATTTATGATATCTTGAGCAACATGGTCATTATTTAGACCGTTATCGTGTGTAATAACTCATGGTGCATCCAAGTAAGGACTGTCTAGATGTAGAAAATCAGATATATTAGTCCCAGTATTTTTTTGCATGTCAGCGCTTTCTTTTCATTGTTGTTATCTCGTCTTGTTTTCGAGTTCTTTCTTTTCTCCTATGAATTACTTATGTTGATAGTTTTAAGATTATGGGCATGTATTGTTCTTAATAGGTATTTTTTTCTTATTGACAACGAAATTTAGAAGCGATGGCGAAAATTAATGCCAAAGATTGGAATGCACTAGCGGCTAGCGATTTTAAATTTTTGTTATTATTTGTTAAATTTATATCGACGTTATCTAAATTATTACATACATTGTGAATGCGAGCTTCACTGACGACGATTTTTTTTTTTTTTTAGGTTTAGGCACTGTCAAGTATAATGCAAAACATGTCAATAAATTCGTAAATTATATTTTTAATTTCAATACTACATAGGTTGATTATTGCTCGAAAACCTAATACCTTATAATCGCTACTTTTATCAAAATATTTTTGCTCATGAAAAAAAAAAATACTTTATACTTTTATCAAAATATTTTTTTTTTTTCTTCATCTTATAATATCGAGTCAATCGATCGTTTTGGGTTAAACAAATATTTTTCGAAATAATATATTGCACATTAATCTAGCACAAAGTGTTTTGCTATTAGTATAAACAATCAAGATATTTTTTTTTTTAAACGTTTCTCCACCCTAGTAAATGTTTTTGTCACAAAAAAATATTCTCATTATAAAACTGCCAAAATAATATCATAATGCCTTATTGTATTTAATATGATTTTATTATGTTAAAGAATTCATTTTAAATTTAATTGCCAATTGCGAACAAAATAAATGTATTGAAATTAATTTAATTTTTAAATCAGAATGATTGATTTATTCCTATCTATAAGTTCTTTTTATACGACAATAAATTTATTTACTATGTACATCTGACTTTCATTTGATGAATTTTCGTCGATGCTTCCTTTTGTTACATAGTTTCAGCAGTGATATAGGTAATACCGACTAGCTAGTCTGAATTAAGATTTATGAGCGTCAGGGTAGCGAGTTCCATATGGAGTTTTGTTAATCTTAGTTAAACAAAAAGGATTCAAATCTATTCTCAACAAGAAAACACATTTTAATTATATTAAGAAAAAAGTTTCAAAATCAAAATCAAAATATTTCACATAAACCTACATGGGCACTTATGAAACGTCAGCAGCTAGGTGCACGGTTCCAATTGGTCGTTTCCTATGGAGAAGAACCGGCAAGAAACTCCACGGTTACTCTTTTAAAAATAATTGTCTTTTTACAATATTTGCAAATAAATCAAACTAGCGCCATGCTATATAGTATGAAGTTGTGACGTCACTTCTGTGATAGTGCTATCTTTGTCTAGCAGTTATTTGAAAACGTTTATAACTTGGCAATTTTTGAAACTTTATACTTTTTATATTATTGTTTGTACCGCTAATTCGACCAGTTCTGTGTTTCCCGCATTCAGTGGATTCCTGCTGATAAGTACCGTTACACTTTGATAATAATCAATCAATCAATCAATAATCTTTATTTGTAAACACAGGTTCACACAGCTTGCAAGATGTTACAATTGTTATAATATGAGTTTCTTTATGTTTTGCCATTTGGCGTACAAATATACATTTATGAGTGGCTTTTGCCAATTAACTAAATAATATAATATGTCATGCATTTAGTAAAAATCTGTTATTTTGACATAACACTTCAATTTTATTTATTTGAGCCGAATTAAATAAATTAAGTACCTAGGTAGGTACCTACAACAATAATGTTTAATTTAAATATTTTATACCACCATAATTGGGTGGACAGGATGTACTTTATCGAGCAATAAATCAAGTTTCACAAACAACTTGAACCTGTACAGTTCCTATCACAATTTTACATCTTAGGTGTGGAACTGTGGACAGGTTATATTTTGTCTGTAGACAAGATCTGTCAGTAGTCAGGAAAAGGTAACTTTTAATTTTGTTAAATACAGATTGTACTTCGGAGAGTGTGCCCATGAACTCCACGACCTCATTCCACCGGCCCCCTTCTACCATCGGACATCTAGACGCACTGCAAGTTACCACCCCTACCTGGTTGATATTCCACCAACTCGCACTAAGCGTTTTCAAACGTCTTTTATAATGCGCGCAGCAAAGGAGTGGAACTCTCTGCCTGCGTCTGTGTTTCCGAACGCATACAACCCTAATCTATTCAAAGTGAGAGTGAACAGGCTGCTTCTGGGTAAGCAAACTCCATCGTAGACTTTGTCTCTGTCATCCAGACCTAGACTAAAGTCAAGAGCAAACTCATAGTAGAATAAAAAAAAATTGAATTTACGTGATCCAAGGTTGCCAAAAGGCCTATTTCTTAGGTCGAGAATTCGAGATTTATAAATGCTATTTAGGACGTAAATACTTTGACTAAGCGTTTTTCCTGTCACACAACTGTCAAAGTTAAACGGCAAGTGCACTGCAAGATATTTTTTTTTTATTAGGGCGTCTCAGAGTTAACCATGAGAGGTTGAGACTCTTTAACCGGACTTTCCTGTGGTTGCCTTAAGCTCCTAACAGAACTTAATGCCTCCAGCCAGGGCGTAAAAACTTATAAACTAAACGACTGCACGCTAAGGGCACCCCCTGTGGGGTACGAACCTCGGCTTAGAGCAGCGTCGGGGGGACGATGGCAAGGGACCGTCGGTGGCTGGATAAAATCAGGGTTATGATTATTATCATGGGGATTTAAAGCTACAGGCTCAGCTATAGCGCGTGCTGGTGCTTCGCTTACAAGCAAGGGTCGGGGAGGACTATTTAGTCGGGGATTTCGCGCGGGGCCTCGGCGGCGAGGTCAGAATGACGATCGTGTAAAATGTTTGTGACTACTAGTTTCCCTACGACTCTCCTGTAGGAGAGTAGTGGGGTCGTCTGGGTCGGTCAGTGACTGCAAGACAGAGATGGAACATTTATTTATATTTTTTGTTTGTTTCAGTTCCGTACTAGATAATCCAACAAGATCTACAGTGTGTTCAACTGTATCAGTCGAAGAACCTTAACTTTTAATTAATAGAATGGAATAGAGATGGAATATGTTTACGTCAAAGCACGTGCTATGGAACGTTTATAGATCTCGGCCTTAGTGACTGCGGGTCTAAAAGATAAATTCAAAACCAGCCAAGTGCGTGTCGGACCATGCACAATGATGGGTTCCGTAGTTGGTATGAATTATCTCAAGAACAACTTAACATTGTAGTTGAAAAACATGTTCTTCCAAGTGGAATATATGGGAGAACATGTTTTTCAACTGTAAATGTAAGTTGGTCGACTATTACTCGGTAACTTATTGACTTGTGAAGACTACTTAGCTATGATAGTTGTCCTTTATATACTTCTGCTGTGATTATTTTCACATATCCAAATACAACCATTAGCTGGCGGGGGGAATGGAAAAATGGTTTTCACAAACCTACAATATTTTTGGACAGCCTATCCTACGATAGCCCACACCATGGGACAGACGAGGAAAAAAATATCATCGTCACTTTACGTGCAAGGCTCAAGGTTCCTTGTCTAGTACGGAACCTTAAAAATGGAGCATATTTTTTTTTAAAGTCATCTGACCAGTAAGTGCACCTGACCTTTAGAAGTGGTAAAACAGGCGATACCATAAATATCGGTGTTGACATCGTGGGATCTATCTGAAAGCTGAAAGTTCATCATTCGGGAAGCTTTTCTACTCTGGCCGAGCGTTTAGTCTGCCTGGTACTTCGGTACTCGAGAATAATTTCACTGAAGTAGGCACAGTTTGTTTAGCAGCTCAGTAGGAAAATGTCTCAGTGATTGTGTTACATTAATTGTATTATGTATTCCGGGCCGGATTTATAGCTGTGGAGGCCCTGGGGCGGCCAAGTAGTGGAGGCCCCAAAAACTTTTGGAACTGACGAATTTTTTTCACAGTTCTCAATTATTTATAAATAGGGTGTATTTTTGAGACGGGACAGTAAATAGGTACCTTAATTAACTGTTGTACCTACAGGAAAACGGTCTAGGAGACTGTCCTTAACTTTTTGAGAAACTTTGATCGGCAAACAAAAATTTTGAAAAAAAAAAAAATATATATATATAGGTACCTCGTGAATGCGAACTGTATTCTCTATGAATAAAAAATACATCCTTTGTGTCCAACAAAGGATGTACTATTTTCTTATAAAAAAAATATATTCTGGAAGCCCCTTCCTTGTGAAGGCCCGGGGCTAGAGACCCTGTTACCCTGCCCTAAATCCGGCCCTGTTTGTATTCCAATGATTGGTTTCAATGTTTGTGTTACACTCCAAGATTTTCCGATTGTTTTAACACTTAACCGTAGTAGCTGTTTTCAGTCCCGAGATATGTATAATTATCTTGTCTGCTAGTTTTCTCCTTGAGTTATTTGAGCATTTTAGCTTTATAAATATTTCATGACAACCGATGCTAGCATTGATCTCAGCAGACCTACCTGTTGCTAATTCTGCCAAACGCCTTCTACTTTGACTCTTTGATAGAAAATAATCATAGAATGAATCTTGCAATAAAATGCTAGGAGGCGTCTGCTAAAAGTTTACCTACTTTAATCATAGACTCATAGTCAAGTGCAATTATTATATCATACTTATACCCAAAATCATCCCCATGTAATTCTTTACTTCAGATAAAGCTTTTAAGACTGATACTGAGCGCTCACATTTTTTTACGACATTGTTAACTTGATTCACACCCGACATTTTGGAATCCAGGGTAAGTCCCAAAGCCTGGCCTTTTCCTTGATCGGGATGGCTGGACCATCTAGGTTAATATCTACCTGGGGGTTAAGAGTCTGCAAGTAAAAATAACTGCTTTACTCTGAAGAGCGCTCAAAGACAACCCGTGATCGAGTAGCCGTTAGTTTAATGAAGATAAAGAGACATTTAAAGATAGAGCGGCATCCTCTATGGAACTGCCACGGACCAATAATGTAATATCGTCAGTATATTGTAGGATTTTACAATTATAATTTAAGCTTAAAGGGAGTTCTGAAGTGAACTACTTACGGATCTCTATTTTATTTTATTTTTTGGGTGGGAAATTATCAAATAACTTCTCCCGCTCTGGGCGGAGCGGGAGGGCGTGTCAGACTTTTACTGACTAAAACCCACCCGTGTTCCTTCAGTTGCCTGTGTGCCAGGGCCACGGTATCCCTTTCGGACAAACCCGCAACAATAGCAGGCACCGGTCCTAGCGGACCACGTCAGTGCGTGCTGACATCTCTTTGAGGCGGGCGTGGAACACAACGCGCCGTCGACCCGGGCCTGGTCCTTACCGGACGGCGAACTACCCATAGCTCGCCGTCCGCAAGCCCGCGCCTATGGTGGCCGGGAATCGGCTACCGATTCCCGCCGACTTACAAATCCCTGAGGTAAGCCTCGCCAGGTCACCCTCCGCTCAGAGTTTTCCCTGAAATCCTCAGCTGAAGAGTGTGGCTTGAAAGAATAGTGCAGATGATCTGTCTTAGCAGGTATTCTTAGCTCATGCAGCTTTTGCCTGAGAACATAGGACATCTCGGCCAGCTACCAACTATCGACTGCACCTACCTTCATTACTGACCTGACCTGACGCTAACCATCCTAGCTTAGAATCCATACTTCCCATACTAATATTATAAATGTGAAAGTAACTCTGTGTCTGTCTGTCTGTCTGTATGTTATGTTTTCACGCCTAAACCGCTGAACCGATCGTCATGAAATTTGGCAGAGATACCTATAGCCTGGGATATGGAGAAGGAAATAGGCTACTTTTTTACGCGATAACCGACATCTACGCGGGCGGAGCCGCGGGCAAAAGCTAGTAAATACTAATAGAACAGACAATGGTGCCGATTCCCTTGTTCACAAACTAAACTAAATTTAAGTTCAGTGCATCTTTTTCTTTCTATTTCATTAAGAAAAGAACGCCGTTCGTCGTCCTAGGTATATCAAGATTCACGCGTAGTTAACTTCTCGCTTTTTATTAAAATCCCCAAGCTCTATTTTTACAATGGCACCTACTTTCAATATTTTTTACATTAAACGAAAAAAGTTTACCTTAGACTTTGATATTATTATCGTTAGATCTATTGAAATTGGACTTTATGTACTAAGTACCTACACTTTATTTAAGTATTTGACTCAGCCTCAAAGAAGTAAAGGTAAAAATGAGAATTGTGGTGGCGTTTATCGAAATACTAAGGAACCGAGGCACTGAAAAATAGGTTTTTATTTTTATACAGCAGACGCCGTTATCAACAAGGATGCAAAGATCTAGATATCCTAAAACACCAAAAAAATAAATATAGGTAACTTGGGACTTTCTCACGCTTAATCATGACTTAACGAGTTACGAAATTAAATCTCGCAGTTTTGGTAATTAAGCCCGCTAGTTAACCTACGCACTTGTACCAATCAATTGGTTTACTTACGCAACATAAGTAAGGTCGCCGCCGCCGCGCGCCGGTCCAATACACGAATTGTTCAAGGCAAGATTTTGTGGCAACTCGAAACGAGGCGAAACAAAAGAATTTATACTTAACAATCACCATAGACTTGGGGGTTATGTGTCTATAATATAATGGTTTACTTCCGTTTCTATCGATTTATGATTGTTTCATTGAACTTATTTAATGGACGCAGCAAGTTTTCTATGGGCAATTAATCAATCAAGTCTAATGTAAACCTACTGTTGGTTAATTTATCGTTGCACATTAGACAGCAAGGCAGTGGTAACACTTTGTTCTTGAGCTGGCCTAGCGTAGTACGAAGTTTCAAAAGAATGCGAGGCCAGCTTATCCTGGTTTTGTTCCCACTGACATTTTGTTCCTACTGTGGTTAAGGGGAAAGCGATAAGGTAGCCCACGAAATTCAAATATTCTTACGTTTGCAGCAATTTGTAGGTTAGTGGCAGGTTGTATGTTGATCAAAATATGATTGGCGACTGTTACAAGACTGTATTTACAGTATTATAATCATTAGATTCAGCAAAGTTAAAAAAATAAAAAATTAATGTAAGTATTTATTTCAGGCAAGTTTTTTACACATACAATACACCCATAGTATCTGAAAATTAATTAAATTAAGTATGAAATAGATATTAAATTAAATTATATTCATCATCATTGTAGGCAAAATGTGGACTGTAATAATAGCTAGCAATAAAATTACGAATCGCGGACACAACTGACTTTATTTAAAAAAAACCGGCCATGTGCGTGTCTGACTACGCACAATGAAGGGTTCCGTACTTGGAAAGAATTTATCCTAAGAACAAACTTAACATTGTAGTTGGTAAACAAAATCTCCCATACATTCCAACTGCAAATGTAAGTTTGTACGCACAATATCGATAGATTTACCATGTAATTTTAAGACCATAGACTTCTTATAGATTTTCCTGTAATCTATAAGTATAGAACTTTTTTCTGTATTTTTTTCAAAATTTTAGGTTTAGTATTTTCCGAGATAAGGGGGGGGGGATGGTAAATTTTCGCCTATTTTCACTTATAACTTTAAAACAATTTATTTTAAAATTATAAAAAAAAAATATTTGAGACCCTCATAGCAAGCCCTTAGATACTCGTACAGATATGTCACACGGTACAGTTTGCAAAACTTTTTTTTAATTTTCTTGTTTGCCCCCCAAAACTGACCCTAATATTCTAAATTCATTTATTTACGGTTCATATCCGTATTTGGGTCACTCAAATTGATATGTATACCAAATTTTAACTTAATCGGTCCATTACATTCGGAGCAAATTGGCTGTGATAGAGGGACAGACAGACAGACAGACACACGAGTGATCCTATAAGGGTTCCGTTTTTTCCTTTGAGGTACGGAACCCTAAAAACATGTAAAAACCATAAATATACATAAAAAGGTTGCAACAATCATCATCATCATTTCAGCCGAAAGACGTCCACTGCTGGACATAGGCCTCCCCCAAGCACCGACACCTCGACCGGTTCTGTGCTTCCCGCATCCAGCGGATTCCTGCGGCTTTCATAAGGTCATCGGTCCACCTTGTCGGAGGCCTTCCAACGCTACGTCATCCGGTACGCGGTCGCCACTCCAGAACCTTTCGGCCCCAACGGCCATCTGTTCTGCGCGCAATGTGGTCTGCCCATTGCCACTTAAATTCGAAACATTGTTCTGAAACGTGGTCGCTCACAATGGGCTTTATTAGAAGGATAAAAGTCACCCAAAGGGCAATCGACTATGCTTGGAGTTTCCCTACGTGATCGAATCAGAACTGAAAAGATCCGCAGGAGTACCAAGGTAAACGACATAGCTCGAAGAAATTATATTAAACTAGCTTTTGCCCGCGGCTTCGCCCGCGTGGATGTCGGTTATCGCATAAAAAGTACCCTATGTCCTTCTCCATATCCCAGGCTATATCTCAAAATTCTAACTTTATATTAAATTTAATGTGATTCACTATGTGAATAGAAACCGAAATAAATGATTTAATATAATAAAAGTACTTATGTTCTGAACGTGAATGAGTCTTTACCTAAAGATAACAAACACAAAATCAAAATACGAAATTTCACTCAAATTCTTAAAGCAATCAATTGTACCAAATTACAACACGAAATAAAAGTGCGACACAATAATAATTTTAAAATAATTCACGTAAGTACCAACAATGTGAAAACAAAACGAAATCCTCCGAAATGTCGCATGATACACCGTTTGTGCTAATAAAACGTTCGAAATATCGAATGAACACCATTGGTGCATAACTTTTCTCAGGGTCACGTTCGCAATTAGACGAAATATTTGACATTTATTTTGTTCTTGCAACACGATCTGACTGTAGAATTAGATTAATCGACTAATACTTGACCGGTTGACATTTTAGTGGGAACACCACTAAACGAACGAAAAAAAAAAACAAAATACGTCTGTACTCTGTGGTCGTATGGCGGTGTGGCGCGGTGCTTAATGTAAACATTCATCAAGGTTATACGTGCGTAAAGTAATTAATTCAATGAAGAATCTTATACAGAATTACTGAGAAATATGTGTAGATTTCGTATTGAGTGTTAGTTTATCGAAAAGTGATAAATACATTATGTCAGTGAAAAAGTAACGAAAGTTTTTTAATGCACAAATTTTAGTCATATGGCCGCCGTGTTTAGTAATGTTTTTATGATAAATATTCTTGTATACTGTTTGAAATACACGTAAGTAGCTAGCTTATTTATCTACGAACATAATTTGGCTAATAGCTACTGATATTATAGCGTATTGTTATCGTAATCGTATTTCCAAGAGTAAAATTCGGCAAATAAATACCTACAAAAAGACAATAAAATGGATATAGTATGTTATCCTTAAGAGATAGACATATGCCATCGCGGACTTTTTTGAAGATCTTTATAAGATACATAATTCCACCATACATTATTTTGTTATATCTCAAAGGATTTAGGCAGCGTTTTCGTTGAAAGCTCCCAGACGGCTTATTTTTTTCCGACACCTCCAACAAATATCGTTAATTCATACAAAAATGCATACAAAAACTTAACAAATTATATACTAAAACCTTCCTCGAGAACCACGCTATCCATTGGTGAAAACAGCATGAGAATCGGTGCAGTAGTTTTTGAGTTTATCGCGAACAGACAGACAGACAGACAGACAGACAGACAGACAGACGCGGCAGAGGACTTTGTTTTATAATATGTAGTGATAGTGATAGTGATAGTGATAGTGATAGTGATAGTGATAGTGATAGTGATAGTGATGATAGTGATAGTGATAGTGATAGTGATAGTGATAGTGATGTAGTGATAGTGATAGTGATAGTGATAGTGATTAAATAGTAGCTACTGGAATCGCACCAGAACGTCAACTTCAAGGCGTTCATCGCGCGTGTTCCGAATCTGTATCTGCCCATTGTCATGGAAGAAGACTTGGTCGCAGGACGTGGTGTTCCGTCGCTTCCGCGGACAAGTTCCACTGGACAGTACAAAGTGCAGCTAGCGCTAAGTGAAGTACTACTAACATAGTCTTAAGCCTTATTTATTAACACAAGTTTTATATTAAAATATGTATGTTTAGGTTAAGGTATTTTTCTATGGGCCTGTGTTGCCTGAAATAAGTGGTATTATTATTATTAAGTCATGAACTGTCTTACAGAAAATCGGTTATGTTAGTAAAAAATTGCTTTTCATTTTCCCTATGTTCTTACGTTTACCATAGGAGACCTTCTTTTCAGGATTTCCATCTTTTCGTACGCCTTCGGATATCCTGCTATTGTTAGTTCCTGTGTATGTAGGCGCTTACTCAATTGCTCCTCGCGTAACTTAATTAAGAATTCCTACACGTGACTAGACATGCGTAAGACAAATTAACATTATAATTAAACTGAATATACACAACTGCAATAACATAGTTAACGATATTTATTTTAATAAGCAACCCAAAACGGTAGATATTTTGACTGTGAAGTGTGGAATTCGGAACCTTGGCTTGCTTTTCATTAGATTAAGGTTCAGATAGAAACAGATGCGATTTACTATTAGCATTTAACATGGTATGCAACTGCAGTAGGTATTATAATATTGTGAAACAGTCGACTACGTAGATGGAGCTGAGTTTTCCCTTAATTTCTTAGTCACCGCATCTTACCACATTTGGAAATCACAATGTGAGTTAACGACGCAAATGCAAAATGTCATGTCTAGTATTATAATATTGGTCAGCGGGATTGTCCGAAAGGGTTACCGCTGCCCCGGAACATAAAGGGCCAAGGAAGGAACACGGGTGGGTTTTAGTCAGTAAGAGTCTGACACTCCCTTCCGCTCCACCCAGAGCGGGGCGGGTCATTTGATGATTTCCCATCATCAAAAAAAATTAAAATAAAGTATTATAATATTATTTTATAACCTATATTAAAATAAATAAAATAAAATAACTTTAATTCAGACCTTGATCCATAGTAATACATACACACTTATAAATCTATGTTAGTAAGTAACAAATGTTGGTAATAACTATTATCTAATTCATATATTTGTTGCGCTCACCTGACGCACTGGGTACGTGCACATGTACATGCACCCAATCCGCCATAATGGCACAACATGGCTTCTTACTGATGACCTTCAGAATGCCGTTGACACTCCCACGCACTCTGCGCATCATGGACGCCATCCTTTTTCGCAGGATGGTATTGAACTCATCAGTATGTGCTTCGGCAAACATTCCTGATGCACTGCAGTAACGTGGAAGCCCCAAGAACATTCTGAAGGCATTATAATATTGAACTCTGAGGGCGTTGTATGACCTTTGCGTATATACCCATATCGAACCCACAGAGTGCACATGTATAGAGATTGGCAAAAAGCCTTAAAAAGAGTACATGCTAATTTCATCGTTATAACCATACAATAGAAGAGTCATTTCAAGTTGGCAAGTTTTTCTCTGAAAAAAAGCTCTTTTGAAGAGTGAAGTTATTTTATGCAATGCTTTTACTCTTTCAAAGAGATTTAGTCACTACTGACTAGGCTAGGCATGAATGCACACGTCACAGGTACCTATATTGGACCTTGCCTCTTGAACTTTCCAACATCTATTTAACGTCACTGCACCGTCCGAGCTGCAAGGTTTACCGCATGGAGATGACGTAAATGTTTAGGGAAGCTGAATGTTGTGCGATTTCTTTTCCTTAGGTAACTTCTGCACTTTTTAAAATAAAAATAAGAAAATTGAAAGAAAAAGAAAGAAAGAACATAAAGGATATTAGGCTAATCTGCCCACATGCCCAATAGCGTTAAGATAAAGCAATATATATCTTATTTATTTATATTATTAGTACATATAGTAAAAAAGATTGTGTGATAGTATTGAGTACAAAGGTACTGGTTATTTCTTAAGCAATTTCTTCCCGCAAAAGGAGAAATTAAAAAGAAATGTAGACAGTATTGTGTGAGAACAAGAAGAGAAGAATATGATTTTGTGATGTAAATACAGGGCGTCCCACGACTTTGCCACATGGAGGTAAAGTACCTTAAATACTGTAGATAGAAAAATTTACTGAATGAAGACTTCATTTTTATTTTAAAAACTATACGAACTGCATACAAATAATTTTAAATAATCGCCTGTCTGAACCGGGAATCGAACCCGCTAAATGTGAAAAAATAAACCTGTAATTTTGCTGCTGCGACCTAAATTAAAGAAATAGGTAGTGTGTTCCGGCGATGCGACGCGACACAGTACTGGGTCGGGGTCGAGGGCTGCTGAGACCGAAATTAAAGAATTAGGTAGCGTGGTCAGGTGATGCGACGCGACACAGTACTGGGTCGGGGCCGAGAGCTGCTGAGACCAAAATTAAAGAAGTAGGTAGCGTGGTCAGGTGATGCGACGCGACACAGTACTGGGTCGGGGCCGAGGGCTGCTGAGATCAAAATTAAAGAAGTAGGTAGCGTGGTCAGGTGATGCATCGCGACACAGTACTGGGTCGGGGCCGAGGGCTGCTGAGACCAAAATTAAAGAAGTAGGTATCGTGGTCAGGTGATGCGACGCGACACAGTACTGGGTCGGGGCCGAGGGCTCTGAGACCAAAATTAAAGAAGTAGGTAGCGTGGTCAGGTGATGCGACGCGACACAGTACTGGGTCGGGGCCGAGGGCTGCTGAGATCAAAATTAAAGAAGTAGGTAGCGTGGTCAGGTGATGCATCGCGACACAGTACTGGGTCGGGGCCGAGGGCTGCTGAGACCAAAATTAAAGAAGTAGGTATCGTGGTCAGGTGATGCGACGCGACACAGTACTGAGTCGGGGCAGAGAGCTGCTGAGACCAAAATTAAAGAAGTAGGTATCGTGGTCAGGTCATGCGACGCGACATAGTACTGGGTCGGGGCCGAGGGCTGCTGAGACCAAAATTAAAGAAGTAGGTAGCGTGGTCAGATGATGCGACGCGACATAGTACTGGGTCGGGGCCGAGGGCTGCTGAGACCAAAATTAAAGAAGTAGGTAGCGTGGTCAGATGATGCGACGCGACACAGTACTGGGTCGGGGCAAAGAGCTGCTGAGACCAAAATTAAAGAAGTAGGTAGCGTGGTCAGGTCATGCGACGCGATACAGTACTGGGTCGGGGCCGAGGGCTCTGAGACCAAAATTAAAGAAGTAGGTAGCGTGGTCAGGTGATGCGACGCGACACAGTACTGGGTCGGGGCCGAGGGCTGCTGAGATCAAAATTAAAGAAGTAGGTAGCGTGGTCAGGTGATGCATCGCGACACAGTACTGGGTCGGGGCCGAGGGCTGCTGAGACCAAAATTAAAGAAGTAGGTATCGTGGTCAGGTGATGCGACGCGACACAGTACTGAGTCGGGGCAGAGAGCTGCTGAGACCAAAATTAAAGAAGTAGGTATCGTGGTCAGGTCATGCGACGCGACATAGTACTGGGTCGGGGCCGAGGGCTGCTGAGACCAAAATTAAAGAAGTAGGTAGCGTGGTCAGATGATGCGACGCGACATAGTACTGGGTCGGGGCCGAGGGCTGCTGAGACCAAAATTAAAGAAGTAGGTAGCGTGGTCAGATGATGCGACGCGACACAGTACTGGGTCGGGGCAAAGAGCTGCTGAGACCAAAATTAAAGAAGTAGGTAGCGTGGTCAGGTCATGCGACGCGATACAGTACTGGGTCGGGGCCGAGGGCTCTGAGACCAAAATTAAAGAAGTAGGTAGCGTGGTCAGGTGATGCGACGCGACACAGTACTGGGTCGGGACCGAGGGCTGCTGAGATCAAAATTAAAGAAGTAGGTAGCATGGTCAGGTTGTGGCGGTATCAACAACGCCACATGCGAACTACGCATCAAAGACCTGACGTCACAAATCCTGCATCGCGCTATAAGATTTTACCGCGCGACTGGCATATGTACAACAACCCGACATCAACCGTTGGGCAGTTGCCCACCAGACACAATACCCGTCTGGTCGGAGGATCCTCCCTTTACTATAGCGTATGAGTGAACTTTACACCCTGTTCCTCATTACCTCTAAAAGGTGATGCGACGCGACACAGTACTGGGTCAGGGCCGAGGGCTGCTGAGACCAAAATTTAAGAAGTAGGTAGCGTGGTCAGGTGATGCGACGCGACATAGTACTGGGTCGGGGCCGAGGCTGACATACAACTATTTATCTTCCTACAATGCAAACTGCTTACACCAGACAGACGGTTACATATTATATGCGGCTCTCATGTTGCATTAGAACAATTACGAGCAGATCATTACTCGCAGACTACATAAGTACGAGTAACTGTGCTAGTAGGTACTTAATGCTAATAACGTCCCTCTTCTTACGAGTTGTTGCTAGCTGTGCAGAGGATATACGCTTTGGGACTGCATTGCCTCAGAATGTCGCCATGTTGGCAGAAATTCGAATTGAGGAGCAGTGATGGTCTGTCGGGCTGTCGTTAATTAAGTTATGGGAGAGCAGACGGCAATAACAATGACAAAGGCCTTAACTTTATTCAGAGTTCTGAATTTCTAACTTATTCGTTTGTCCAAAACGTGTTCGTATGAATTTTAAAAAGAAAAGCTTTTCAATATTCTTAAAATTAAGATCATTGCTTAAAGTTGGGAGATG
Organism: Dryobota labecula; assembly: GCA_947523025.1. Lineage (NCBI taxonomy): Eukaryota > Metazoa > Arthropoda > Insecta > Lepidoptera > Noctuidae > Dryobota > Dryobota labecula. The sequence goes on along the minus strand of OX383293.1, from coordinate 13,830,993 downwards.
GTTAAACGTCAAAAAAAATTATGGCTAACCAGACGTTAATCATTACTTAACTTTAAGCAATTTTTATGAATATGGAATTTTTATGAATATGGGGTAAAAATTTTGGTGCACGATGAAATACCATTGCTTCAAAATTAAGTTCTTACCATTTTATAGTTAGGAATTATCATTAACAGGCATTACTGCGCTTTATTTTAAAACACTCGTAACAAACAAGGGACCCTTATAGTTTCGTCTGTCTGTCTGTCTGTCCGTGGCTTAGCTCAGAGACTCTTAGGGCTAGGAAGCTGTAACTTGGTATGAGTATACATATTAATTATTCCGACAAAGTGGTAAAATAAAATCTAAAAAGTTTTTTTTTTTGGGTACCTCTCACCCGTAAAGTGGGGATGGTATATGTTTTTTCTCGTCTGTCCCATGGTGTGGTACACCACACCATGGGACAGACGTTCTTTCGTTCTTTTATTTAAGATACTATGTTGTTTAAAAGGAATTGATCCTTATGAATGACTCTTTCGGTTGGTATCATAAAATACAGGTGTTTTTTTTTTCTTATTCACCGGTTCTATTCCCGGCTCAAGCAGGTGATTTTCCAAAAAACTTTAAATGCAGTTTTAATTATTTTTGAAAATAAAGGAATGTTTCCTGTCAGTAAAATTTACCATCATCAATATTAAGGGTACTTTTCCTCCAACCGCGGTCTTTTATTTCCAGCCTATATAGTGCTTTTCTCAAAAGAATGCAGGGAAATAAAACATTGCTGGAGCGTTGTAACATTGCTGGAGCGTTATAACATTGCTGGAGCGCTGTAATGTTCCAAATTAAAAAAAACGCTCCTGCAATAGATTTGATTTTCTTTGTCCGTAAATTCGATACTTCGCGTGTTCTTTTTTCGAAAAAATGACAATATTTTCATGCATGTTTGAGAAAACATATAATACAGGTATAGCGTTGTTTAGGTGTGCTGGCTGGCTGTTGACTAACACCTATTAAATGCTGAGTAATTTGATTAGACACCACTAATAAAAATAAAATTAATAGACCGTCAAATATTATGTAAGTTAGTACTTTAATGCTTTTGATTTACAATATCCCAGATGTATTTTATAAAGCGACCATTATGTGGCTTGATTACTCCTATTGAGTATTATAAAAGTCATAACTTCTGCTAACGAGATGTTTCTATTCAATAAAATGTAGTTTTATAAACAGGGTGGCTCGTAGTGGCGTGCCTAGGGATCAAAATAAGGGCAAGCCGACGTATATTTTTAGATTCAAATTTTGCCTAGCAAAGCGGCACCTACCGAATGTGCCGTTTAAGAACTGACTAATATTCGTATTTCATAATTCTAAGTAGTTGCTAGGTTAGGTATCCATACTAATATTATAAATGTGAAAGTAACTCTGTCTGTCTGTATGTTACGTTTTCACGTCTAAACCGCTAAACCGATCGTCATGAAATTTGGCAAAGATATAGCCTGGGATATGGAGAAGGACATAGGCTACTTTTTTACGCGATAACCGTCATCCACGTGGGCGGAGCCGCGGGCAAAAGCTAGTAGGTAAATAAATATACACAGTCTCAGAAATTCATATGTGTACCTGTAGATTCGGAGCAAATCGGCTGTGACAGATGGACAGACAGACAAACACACGAGTGGTCCTATAAGAGTTCCGTTTTTTCCTTTTGAAAAGTTACCAATAAATAAAAATAAAGAAAACGATGGTATTGTCAACTTGGTTTTCACTAAGTTAATCTTGATGGCTGTATATTTTCGTTGGAATCATGTCATAATATCAGCCAGTGAATGTGTACTACTCAGCATGGCCTCAATGACTGCCAAATTCAATGAACATAATGGAAATTACCGTAATCAACGTGCTGGGCAGACGAATTGGAGATAGCAGTTCATTTATTATTTGTAGTTGAAAAGAAGATGTAAGTTTATGGTCGCTCATAACCAAAGATTGGATATTCGGATTAGTGACGGATTAAGACTACTTGATGCCCTAAGCAATCCACGCCTGTGGGCCCCCGTATCCGTATGTCAACTAGAATCGGTCTTTAAACTTTTACCGCCTAAAAACATTGTTTTTTTGTAAAATAAGATTATGAGATGTAACGTACCTTAGAAGTGGAGTAGGTGCGACAACAATAAAAACCAAAGCATAATTTAAGTATTTATTTATTGAAATGCGCCTTGTGGCTTTTTCGGGCATTGAATTCACGCAAGATAGTATTAACGTCTAACGTTTTTAACATATCGGACTCTATGTATAATATCGATAAATTATCGAGCCTTTCTTGTATCATCTTTGTCCTTTTTTAATATTTTTAATTTTGAAAAAGAACGTTCCGCTGAGCAATTTGTAATCCTAAGCGATAAAAATATACGCAGGGCTGTTTCCACATTAGGGAAAGCTGATTCAATTTTATCATCATGTATTATTTTATACAATTGTGCGTGAGTTTGTGCTTCTTCTGGTGCCCCCCCCAGATGTGATGCCCTAGGCAATTACTTAATTTGATTAAGGGTTACTCGTAATCCGTCACTGATTCGGATGCATATTCACCTAAAGTTGGCTAATATGGAATGCGCTTTTGTATCGAAAAAACTCCGCGGTTCCGGGATTGACAAATTTAGGTTTCTGATAATAGAATCGGATGTATATTTACTTACTTTCAATATTGACCAAACGACATGTTGGCAAGTTTACACTAGACCATTTTAAAGATTAAAAAAAAAAAACCTTATTATGCTCCGTGTATACTCAACTAGAGCATAATCCATAAAAATATGTAAAATACTCCATTTTAAAGTTTTTTTTTTTTTTTTTAAATACTCCAGTGTAAAGTTGCCAACATTTCGTTTGGTCAATATTGTCATTCAAGCGTCGATATGATAATAATTGTGGACCCTGACTGGCAAAAGTAGGAGAGAGATGTCATTTTTAGTCGCCCATGTAGTCATTTATTCACGAGGGCGCAAGGAACCTAATTTTCATTTGAAATGGACACTGACAATAATGGCTTGGGTTAACTTTTGAAGCAATGTATTTTATTCATTAAGTAAATGAGATCAGAATGAGCAATGTATTAAGGCGCTGTACATAGACAAAATAGGCTTCACAAAACAGTTTTTTAGCCAAATGTATACATTTTAGAGCAGCAAAAAAAAAAAAATGTTAATCTTGATCATATTTATGGGTGGACCATTGTTTTCAAAACACGTTTTCGGTAATTTTTCTCAATAGAAAAAAATCATAAAATAACCATTAAAATTGACTTCTTAGCAATTTTATCTGTATTATTTATAAACAAATTTTGATAAAATACAGGAAAATAGAGAAACAAATACAGATAGGTTGATAAAATACAGGCGCACGCGCAATGAAAGTATAATTAAGCTAAAACAGAACCAAATTACAGGAAGCTTCACAAATTGACAATCCAGCCTACTAATTATGGAAATTCTATTTCTTAAGTAATTTCTAGAAGATTACGTCTTTCGTCAAGACGTAATCTTCTAGAAATGTAGAAACGATAAAACCCAATTTCCAAATCAACGAGTTTCTTCGTATTAAACGTAAAGTTACTTCAATAGAATTTGTATTCTGTTTTACCGAACTTTTTTTTCCTTATATATCCTTTGAACTGTGTTGAATTTTTTTCCAAATTATATATCGTGAAATCTTTATCGTTTCTGTGTGCGGTTCAGTGACTGTATTAGTGGCGAAGTTTTTTTTTCAATAAGTATATGGATTTCAATATTTTTATACATTTCCCATGATTGTGTATTTATTTATTTATTTATTAAGCACACAAAATGTATAGAGGCGGACTTAATGCCATAGGCATTTTCTACCAGTGAACCTTTGGGTAATGCAGAGACAAACAGTAGTAGGTGCAATCACGAAAATTGAGGAATAAATAATCATTTAAATATAAATTATACATAAATCTATTAAAAACTATAAATTTAATATATACATCTTATTATATATAAATATAAGCACAAATAAATACACATAAATATGTATACTAAAACAAATAAGACAAACAATGGGAAAACATTACCGTTGTGATGATACTGCCAGCTTCTTGCGAATGTACTCGCGAACTTTTACTTTAAAAGATAATCGGTTGGTTGCCATCCTGATTTCCTGGGGAGCGCATTCCACAGAGAGATAGACTGTATGAAGACGGAAGACTTAATGAAGTCTGTGCGGTGAGTGGGACATTGAAGAAGACGATTGTGAGATGAACGAAGATTTCTATTGTGTTTGGCGCAAATGTACTGAAAGTGAGATAGATAACGAGGGGAAGATGGAGAGTCAAGAAATGAAAACAAGTTGGTCAGCGCCCTTTGCTCCTTTGCGCTGTATGGTGTATGGTGTGTGATTCTCAATCAAATATCTTGCTGGTGGTAACGTGTGTGTTGGATCATTAAGTTCCCTTCAAAAAAACTTTTTAACAAAAAAACACCCGTCCTTCAAAAAAAAAAAAAACACTAAAAAGTGAAAAATAACTTTAATTTCGGAAGTCAGTGTCCTTGGTTCTGTATTTTCGTTTTTTGCCACCGACTTCCGAAATTAAAGTTATTTTTCACTTTTTAGTGTTTTTTTTTTAAAGCCGGTTGTTTTTTTGTAAAAAAGTTTTTAATTTTTCACTTTTTAGTTATGATACCTATCCCACAACAATTCGATTACCACTACTTGCTATACCGCACAAACAAGAGTGACACAAGAAACCTATACGGAGTAGATTAAATACCAACTAAACAACTCAAAAAGTACCCAAGAAAAGTTAATAATGCAAGGTTGATAACCATTTATAGCCCGAGTGCATCTCATGACAATTCCAATAAGCCCAAACACGGCTAGGATACATTGTTTTATTACGGAGTTCCGGTTTATACCTTCCGGCTTCATCTTCAGATCAGTTCGATGGTACCATTTTCATCAGAATTCAAAGTCAAAGTCAAAGTCAAAGTCAAAGTCTAATAATTTATTTCAAATAGGCACGAAGATGCACTTTTGAACGTCAAAAATTACATGAATAGTTAATTGTATCTAGTTGCGCCTTCCAAAATGTAGTTATGTATGGAGAAGAATGGGCAAGAAACTCCATACTTACTCTTTTAAAATGTTAACAATAGTTTGTATACATTAATTAATATTTATAGGTGAAGACTATGTACCTAGTATAAAAAAAAAATATATATATAAAAAAATTCATCAAAATTACTTACCACAATTGGTAAAAAGAATGAAAAGTGAAGTAATAACAGAAAAATTAATAAATGCGATAGGTACATGGTGCTCACATATTTACAAACATTGTATATGATTCCCCAAAAAAATAAAAAATAAAAACAACATATAATAAGTCAGTGTGTGAGTTAAAATATTAATCACTTAAACTATTTATTATTATATATTATAAATTATTTATTTAAACTTGCTTCATAGTCGCTTAACAATCTTAATCGAGATTCTTATCGCCACCCGTGAAATACCTATCATTGAGGAGTTCCGGTGGCCATTTGTGGTCTTCTTGATCAGTTCCACTTCATCAAATGATACTTTCTGAATGCAAATGCTTGAGTTGTTGATGAAAATATAAAAATCGCTATATGTTTGCCTATAAAATTTGAGGAGTTCCCTCAATTCTTCATGGATCCCATCATCAGAACTGGATTTTGAAAAAAATGGGACCAATCTGGAAGTATATCCTTTCAAAAAAAAATATAATTTTTCAAATCGGTTCATAAACGACGGAGTACTGAGGTAACAAATATTAAAAAAAAAAACATACAACCGAGTTGAGAACCTCCTCCTTTTTGGAAAGTCGGTTAAAAATGGTGCTGACCCATGCGTCATGTACGTGAACGGGCGCCGTCAGTGGGGACTGGTCATTTCTTAGCTGCCACGGCTTAAGGCTCGTACAGACTCGTGCGACATCGCGGGCGCGACAGGCACTGACAAAGAAATTGTGCTACTAGTGTCGCGTCGCGCCCGCGATATCGCGCGAGTCTGTACGAGCCTTTATTTTAATTTTTGAATTGTTTTTTGTTTCTAACTTTTTATTACGCACGCTTCTAACGTGAAAATTAATTGAAATTATTTGAAATAAATGAAATCTGGACTTGTCTAAACTAATCTACTACTAATAATATAAAGAGGATTTTTTTTTTGTAAGTTTGCATGTGGTAATCTCTGAAACTACTGAACAGATTCTGAAAACTGTTTTTGTATTTGATAGCCCAATTCCTTGAAAAGGTTATTTAAAAGGCTATTTAACATCGCGCTACGACCCAAATTATTATTATTATTTATTGAATTAAAATCCAACACGGGTCAATTATAAAACAAACTAATACAAATACAATTAAATAGTAAAATACAATTTCAATACAAAAATACAATACAATTACTAGTCAAGAAAATTAAAACAATATTTCCAAATTAGCCCGTACATGTATGTACCATAATATCACAGTGATATATGTACTGGCAGTCGAATCGCTGGGCGAAGGTACTCAGGATACTATTCGGGCTGACCCGCACCCTGCGCACCAGGGATGTGCACCGCTTGCGCATGGTTGTATAAAAACAATCCACGCGCGCTTCGGCGAACATCCCCGAAGCGCTACAGAAGCGAGGCAGCCCCAACCAACAGCACCCTGAATGCATTATTGTATTGGACGCGTAGAGCGCCGTACTGCTTTTGCGTATAATACACCCACAGACTGCTCGTGTAGAAGGACGTGCAAAATGCCCTGAACAGGGTGATCTTGACTTCTCTTGAACAGCGAGCAAATCTGCGTGCTATCATATTCGCACGAACAGACAACGCTCTACGCTCCCTTCCTACGTCATTATCGTCTTTCAGATCCGGGGTAGCAAGTGCCTAAGGTATTAAAACTGTTCTACCCTGCTGAGGGGGTAGCCATTCAGTCTAACCTTAGGTAACCTTAGGCTATAATGAGCCGGGCATAAAGAAAAAAAAAAAAGTCAGATAGAATGCTATTCAACAGCGAAGTAAAATAGCATGGGTGGGCAACGGGGTGTGACGCGGAGGGTCGGGGGCCAAAATTTCACGCGGTCAAAGTCGCGGGACAGAAGCTAGTACAGTAGAATCTCAGTAATCCGGCACTTCAATACACCGACACGTCCAGTAATCCGGCACAGTATTACTTCTAATTTTTTGTATTGCTAGGTCAAGGTCAGTTTCCTTGGCGATAACGCGAGTGTGCACCAAAACCGTAAACACGAGATTGATTTAAGATTGATTTTCGCTGATAGTTAATACACTTGTAGTTCTCAGATATCTACGTCAGAAGGTGGGCAAAAATCGAAAGGTTATAATGGATCATTTCAAGAAACATTAGTTTCTTGTTTCTGAAATAAGAAATATACACACATGTCCCAATATTTGGCATTATTTTCCCATATTCCACTAATCCGAATTTTTCCACTAATCCGGCACCCTTGTGTCTGAATTAGTGCCGAATTACCGAGATTGTACTGTAATTTATAAAGTCAAAGTCAAATTATTTATTTCAAATAGGCACAAAAAAGGCACCTTTGAACGTCAAAATTTACAACAACAATAATTAACTGATTCTAGTTGCCCCTTCCAAAAGGTAGTTACGTATAGAGAAGAATGGGCAAGAAACGCCATACTTACTCTTTTACAAATTTTACAATATTTGTATACATTAATTATATGTGAAAACGATGCACTTACCTAGAATAACACTATTATACCACAATGGGTAAAAAGAATGAAAAGTAAAGCAATGACAGACAAATTAATTATGCGTTAGATACATGGTTCTCACATATTTACAAACATTGTAATAGTAGATGATTTCCCTAAAAGTATCCATACTAATATTATAAATGTGAAAGTAACTCTGTCTGTCTGTCTATCTGTCTGTCTGTCTGTCTGTATGTTACGTTTTCACGCCTAAGCCGCTGAACCGATCGTCATGAAATTTGGCAGAGATATAGCCTGGGATATGGAGAAGGACATAGGCTACTTTTTACGCGATAACCTACATTCACGCGGGCGGAGCCGCGGGCAAAAGCTAGTATTATATAAGTCTGAAATCGCCAACCCATATCAAGCAAGCGTGGTGATCAATGCTCGTGCCTTCTCTGCCTCAATAATATGCTGGTATTCTGCCGTACTAAGCTCAAAAGCGGAATCTCAAAAAAAGAAAAAACAAAATTGCATCGCATAGCTTATAGAAATACGCATCTAATGTACTAAGCCAAATAGCAGTATCTTATTTAAAACATATTAAATAACCCTTAAGAGTCTATACAACCTCAGCACCACCTCACTCTGTATCTCGCTCGCACACTATTGCTACCGGTCACGCGAGCAAGCGAGACAGGGCGGCAGGGAAAAGGCTCCAAGGCGCCGATAGTTTAGGTAATTTCGTTTTACGGTGAAAATAATGGTCATTTAAAAAAAGTAAATAGCATAAGACCTGCTTTATACTTAGTTCAGTTAAAATGCAAAGTTTCATTATCTAACTTGAAGTATTTTTTGAATACCAGCGGTTTATTGTTTGGTTTGGAGGTAACTTTGGTTTTTTTTTTATAGAGAAAATTTTATGGAATCGTGTATTCGGCTAACATACTCGTAGTACTTAACATTAATCCTCAACTTTACCATATATTTATTTCAAAATTAATGCTGCTGTATTTTCGACATAACGGAGGATCATGCTAAGCCATTTGAGGTAGATGATAATTATAGGGAATAGTTTTTTAAGGGCCTATACCCTTAAAAAAGTATTCCCTATAATTATCATTTTCACCCGACTGCCATGGAAGGGTAACGAAGCGGAAACTCAATTCTTAATTCTATAAACACCTAGCGGGATGGCAGTATCTCATGAAAAAGGTATATACACGTGCATTTTTGATATTTTAACCAAATGACAAAAAAATTAACCAATATAATATATCTATTCCATTTAATAAGCAATATTAGAATAGTTTACAAAACTAAAATTTTCTCGAAACTAGCTTTCCCTGAGATACCGCTTTTGCGTTTAGCACGGCAGTATTATTATGAATAATAATAATAATATTATTATTATTATTCATTTAATAATAATAATAATATCCCCACCGCCGTATCTCTACGTTGACGTCGTGGTGGGGCTTGCGCGCTCCGAACTCTAGGTCTGTGCCGGTAGAGTTTACTTTCCCGGAACAGGTTTAGGGTGAGGAGCCAGACCAAGAGAGATACAGAAACCCGCAGGGCAGCATGTGGCGAGCTGTTGGGCAGTTGCGACCCCACGGACCCTATCTCCTGGGAGAAGTCATGTTCCTCATCTCTGGCTTGCCTTTATTGGCCGGCTGGAGTGAGTAGTGACGAGGAACTGAGCTCCCACCTCATTCTTGCCTTTATTGGCCGGCTTGCGTGGAGATTCGCAAGAGCAAACGTGCTCGGAGGAAGGAAGTATTCCAGTAAGTGCTTGTAGGGATCTTGACCATATTCCGGGCTCTGGGATTGTTCTGAGAGCCTTGGAATACCTCTCCACTCCTCGAGCACCTCAGGATATGTTGCCCCCTTGTCGCTGCGTCACTATGTGCTAGCGACCGTTTCTGGGGGCCCATTATTGAGTGTGCAAGTCACCCCCTGCCATTTTATCCGTGTATATTAAAACATTGATCAGGAAGGGGCCATAGTCCTTCCATAGTTTTAGGTAACCAGTCCATTTTAACCACCCAAAACCCATAGTCCAATATCGTTGTTTCCATGTTCTACAATAGTCCTACACAAACCGGGGGTTGTCCTTGGGTGCACTTACATAGTGCATACAGGGATAATCGTCGGTTGGTGCCTCATTTAATTAAAAGCGTCTAACGGGCCTCTGCGAGTTGGCTTCGGCCCCTCGTACGCCTTCCAAAGGTCCGGGACCCCAGGGTCCCGAGATATGTTAACATTTCAAAATAATAATATTATTATTATTATTCATTTAAGGGATGTTTTAGTTTTAGTTCTTAATATTCCAAGAAACAAATGTCTTCGACAGTCCAAAGGTTGCGTAAGCAATTTAACTTTAACTTCACTAAGTTTGAGTTTATGGTATCTTTGATAACAATCTATTATAAGTTTTCTATTTGGAATGTTTAATGCTAATTTGTTTGTGAGATTGGAGATTTGTGGTTATTATTTAATTTTTACTTTGTGCCCTTCAGCGTCTTTGCTAACTTTAATTAATACCTTGGAGATGTTATATCTTCGTACATAATGATCCACGTCTTCATCAATTAGGTTTTCTATTAAATATTTTAATAGCACTTTCTATGAAAGTATCAGCGAATCTGCTGAAAAAGATTGGCTGTCCGAATTTTCGTCTCGTCGATATCAGAAACTATTAATTCTCATGTAGTACCTACTCAGGCCTACCACATGAGAGTAACAGTTAGTACATGAGAATTAATAGCTTCTTTATTTTCTTTTTTACTTTTTAGGTAGTTCCTCATTATCTACCAGATAATGAGGACCTACCTAAAAAGTACAAATAATATGAACTTAATAAAAATTATATAAATATTAGCTTCACCCTGCGGCTTCACCACGAGAATTATCCTACGGGAACGTACTACCGAGATAAAAAGTATTCCGTCTTAATCTAGGTTACAAACTATCTGTGTGTAAAATTTCATCTAAATCCGTTCAGCCGTTTTTGCGTGATTGAGTAACAAACATCTAAACATACAAACTTTTCGTAAGTACTTTAAGAAGGATCTTCCAGCTTGGAAATTGGAAGATCTTTTGAAATCTAGAAAATCATTTGAAGATTTAGACGTTCTAAATAATTACGGTCGCATAAAATGTACTACAATAAAAACGCTATTTCCTGTCGTTGGCAACACAGATAAAAATCATTTAACTTCTTGCACAGTTCAAAGACAAAGTGAGCAAATACACTTAATTACATCCTCTTACTCTAAATAGCAAATTATTTGAAGAACGTTAGTAATGATACTTAATATGTGATAAATATCATTATATAAATGCTAAAGGTTATTTTCTCTGCCCTAATATTTGACGAAACCAGACCTGAGAATTTTGGGTGTTACCACACCCAGTCGAACAACGTTGATCGATAGAAAACAAGATCAGCCGCGAGCCGACGTCGAACGAATGTTCTTACTAGAAGATCCAATCGATCTACATTCAGTCTTAACGTTTTGTTCGATGAGAGAATTAATCCCAAAGGTAGAAAAATTATAATAATAATAACGTTTTATGTACCTAATTAATGTAATCCACAGGGTGCACGAATAAAAGGATTGGAAGTATGCCCCGAACATTGTGCACTTAGCATAAAAGTAGTATGCAGCATGCATGTTTATAATGTTAGTAATACACTTCTGCAAGGTTTTTAGTCTTTTGCCAATAAAGCTGAATACGATAGGTACTCGATACATATATACGATATAAAAATAAACGTAGGGAAACTAATTTCCTTTAGTTGATAGAGCCGCCGCGTGCCGGTTAGAATGCAATCGGCTTTGTGGTCTGTTTATTCTGGCGACCGTTCAATATGCAGGTATGACGCCTGTGGTCACTTAGGTCATAGCTGCTGGTTATCATGATATAGGAAGATGTCCATTATAGTAGCTGATGTGTTCCCACGCCGGGACACACTGGATCTGACCACTAAAGGCCAGGGAGGTAATTTTGTAACACACATAAAATGCCAATCAATCGCAATGCTTTTCTTCCCCGTTTCTTTCGCGCCGCTGAGCCTGTAGATTTAAATTCGTCCCTTATTAATCATAATCCGATCTAGTCCCTAGCTGTCGTCCCCCACGGACGTCCTAACCCTTTTTGCCCTGGCTGGAGGCCTTAATTTATTGAGGCATTCACAGGCAAGTCGGGTTAAGCAGACAAACATACAAAAAAAAAAAAAACATTTTGACAGTTCAGGTACGTATTTCCATTATTGAGCTGACAAATTTTTCACACCTTCATAGGTTCCATTACTTCATAGCAATGACAACAAACCCTAAAAAAAATATTTCAAGATTTTATTTTACCACTTTGTCGGCGTGATTGGTATGTACATCCTCACCAAATTACAGCTTTCCAGAACTAAGAGTTTCTGAGTTAAGCCACGGATAGACAGACAGACGGATATGGCAAAACTATAAGGGTTCCTTGTTGACTATGGAACCCTAAAGGCGACTATTCTTTCATTATTTTGATCACTGAGCAATAAAAAGTCCATTTTGAAACGAATGTGAGCTGATAGTATCTTATTTTATTCATGGTATATTATACATTATTTATGAAGACTGCATATTGACAAGAAAATCACCCTAACTTCGCGTAGTAATAATGGTTGTACGGTGGCCAGCACATCAAGTTAACATAAACTCAGATTTTCTCGTTCGATTTTGAACTTAATCATCAACATTTTAAAGTTTAAAATCGTTTGGAGAAATCTGACAGTTTTGTGTAGCTTGATGGTCTGGCCACTGTACATATCCATGAAAAGGATAACCCTGCTTTCTTTAATGTTGGGATTCTTCACGTAACTTTGTATTATTCCATACTTTATTAGACATTACAGGCTTGCGAGTGATGGGAATGGTTTTTATAGGAACTCTTTGCCTTCCAAGAGTTTATTAAATATCTAAGTTAGTAAACGAAAAATGTTTTTTTTATCAGAGCACGCACCAATTCTTTATTAGTGGCTTTTGTGGACATGATATTTATTCAGATATGTTACTGTAGTTGTAATTGCAATCATGTCATTAGTTAGATTATATTCTGAGTACTGTTTGTTTTATTTTATCTAGTTGCCTATTTATGTTCATTTCTTTAAACCTGACTTGGTTTCCGTATGTCTTTTCCGGGTAACCACTGAAAATCAGCACTGTGCTGTGGGTCCCTCATAGCACAGCATCATGCTGAGTGGAAGCCTTCTTGTCACAGTCATGACGTGCAGCTGCCGACTATTTTGTTTTGTGCTCGTGATTGGAATGTAGATCTATTTAGTTTTATTTTTTATTTTTCTGTATACCACCTACTCAAGTTAATTATCTTTTTGTATGCACGTGTTTCTGTGACAAATAAACCTATTTTTCTTTCTTTCTAATCTTTTACATACTCGTACTTAGATTATTTTCTATTTTGTGAATGTGAGAACGTTGTAGGCCTAGTAGAGTATAGATTTGTTGGCACTTTTCTATTTTGTTAAGTACCTGGTAATTGTTGAAAGGCCTACACTGTCCTCCCATATCTATTATCACTGTTATTTGATAATATTGTAAAGCCAATTATTTTTAAAAGAGTAACCGTGGAGTTTCTTACCGGCTCTTCTCCATAGGAAACGACTAATTGGAACCGTGCACCTAGCTTCTGACGTTTCATAAGTGCCCATGTAGGTTTATGTGCAATAAATATTTTGATTTGATTTGATTTGACTGAACTAAAAACAGCTAACTTAATTTATGTTAATAAGATAATGAGGCTTTTACACACAACACAAAGCCCTATTCCAAATTGTAACAAGCTGCTTCTTATCTTTGTAATAATGCTAACTAAAGGCTCGTTCAGACTAGTGCGATATCGCGGGCGCGACGCGACACTAGTAGCACAATTTCTTTGTCGGTGCCTGTCGCGGCCGCGATATCGCACGAGTCCGTACGAACCTTAATGCTGCTTGTAAGCAGATTACTGAAGACTGGGGAAGTAAAAATATGTTAGCTTTAGGAATTGTTTATTTTGCTCATCTAAAACTCCTAAAATAACCAGGAATCTTTTAATCCGTATTGATTTCGTGACGGTGCAAAGGAGGAAGCGCCAATCGCGAACGAACAAGAACCGCTGCGGCAAAGCTCCTCCGGAGCCCGAAGTGTGTCTGCGTGCCGTAAAGCCGAACACACCGGTGTACATCTCCCGCCTGCACTACACCACTAAGGCGGAGGACATCGTGGAGTACGTGCGCCAAAGGACAACGTACACGCCGAGGGTGCAGTTACTGGAATCGCACCGGAACGTCAACTTCAAGGCGTTCATCGTGCGTGTACCGAATCTGTATCTGCCCACCGTCATGGAAGAAGACTTTTGGCCGCAGGACGTGGTGTTCCGTCGCTTCCGCGGACAAGTTCCACAGGATAGCACAAAGTGCAGCTAGTGCAAAGTAAAGTGCTACTAACATAGTCTTAAGCCTTTTTATTAACACAAGTTTTATATTAAAATATATTATGTACTAACTTTTGCCCGCGGCTCCGCCCGCGTAGATGTCGGTTATCGCGTAAAAAAAGTAGCCTATGTCCGTCTCCATATCCCAGACTATATCTCTGCCAAATTTCATGACGATCGGTTCAGCGGTTTAGGCGTGAAAACGTAACATACAGACAGATAGACAGACAGACAGACAGAGTTACTTTCACATTTATAATATTAGTATGGATGTTTAGGTTAAGGTATTTTTCTATGGGCCTGTGTTGCCTGAAATAAATTGTGTTATTATTATTATTATTTTCTCTGACATATCTCGGGACCCTGGGGTCCCGGGCCTTTGGAAGGCATACGAGGGGCCGAAGCCAACTCGCAGAGGCCCGTTAGACGCTTTAAATGAAAGGAGGCACTAACCGACGATTATCCCTGTACGCACTATGCAAGTGCACCCAAGGACATCCCCCGGTTGGTGTAGGACTATTGCAAGATATGGAAACAAAGATAAAGGACTATAGGTTTTGGGTGGTTAAAATGGACTGGTTACCTAAAACTATGGAAGGTATATGGCCCCTGCCTGATCAACGTTTTATTGTACACGGATAAAGTGGCAAGGGGTGACTTGCACACTCATTAATGGGCCCCCGGAAACGGTCGCCCGCACTTAGTATCGTAGCAACAAGGGGGCAACATATCCTGAGGTGCTTGAGGACTGGAGAGGTATTCCACGACTATAAGAACAATCCCAGAGGCCGGAAGATGGTCAAGATCCCTACCAGCACTTACTGGAATACTTAATTCCTCCGAGCACGTTTGCTCTTGCGAATCTCCACTCAAGCCAGCCAATAAAGGCAAGAATGAGGTGGGAGCTCAGTTCCTCGTCAGTGTTCACTCCAGCCTCCAGGCCAATAAAGGCAAGCCAGAGATGAGGAACATTACTTCTCCCTGGAGATAGGGACCGTGGGGTCGCTACTGCCCATCAGCTAACCACATGCTGCCCTGCGAGTTTCTGTATCTCTCTTGGTCTGGCTCCTCACCCTAGACCTGTTTCGTTATCTCATGGGTCATCTGTTAAGTTAAAACAATTAATTTCTTAGAGTAGCATTTTACACTTAAAAAACTGGCCAAGTGCGTGTCGGACCACGAACAATGAAGGGTTCCGTTAGGATGAATTTATCCCAAGAATTGTAGTTGAACGGCAAATGTAAGTTGGTCGATTATTACTCGGTAACTTTAAAGCCTACTTAGCTGTGATAGTTTTCCTTTTTAACTTCGTTATATACGAGTATACTACTGCTGTGAATTTATTTAAGTATCCAAATACAACCATTTAGCTAGCAGGGGGACACACACACACTTGACTCTAACAAAAATTAGCGCGGATCCCTGAATCTAAAAATGGTTTCTTAAACCTGGAATATTTTTAAACGGCCTATCCAACGATACTCCACACCATGTGATAGAAGAGAAAAAAAATATCATCCCAACTTTCGGGTCTGTAAAAACCTACCTGACAGCATCCCTATCTATACTGATATAATAAAGCTGAAGAGTTAGTTTTTTTGTTTGAACGCGCTTATCTCTGGAACTATAAGTGGATTTTGAAAAATTGCTTTTGCCTATAATAGCCCAATTCTTGAGGAAGGAGCTTTTCTTTAGGAGCCGAGCATAAAGAAAAGAAGTCAAAAAGAACGCTAACCGAAAACGAAGTAATAGCGCGGGTGGGCGATAGGTACGATGCGACGCGGTGGGTTGCGGGGAACAAGAAATTTCACGTGGACGAAGTCGCCGGTTGTGAATAATTCTCTGAAAGACCCAGGCTGTATTACTTATCTTATTGTAGGTACAGTGATCAGTGAACTCTTCTTAAAACAAATACAGTTTATCTTAGGGGGTTTAAATCCATTATACACCAATAAGGTCTAAAATCGTAACCTTAATTTCTTTAAAAGAATTTTGAACTGAATCAAGCTACATACATACTTACTCACTTTGTTCGAGAAACTACTCACGTTAAGAGGTAATAAAACATTTTCTTATCTTTGTTTACGGGATGCAATGTGCCTTGAAAATGTACAGTTTTTGTGCATGTGTAGGTAGAAGTTTACTCATATGTTAAAAGTCAGATACCTGAACAGGGTATGGTACTGCAGTAGAAAGAAAAAAATAAAATTGTAAAACCTTTTAAAGAGGCTGAACATAAATGAGAGTGAATAAATCTTAAGTGTCATCAAAGTGTCATGATGGCCCGTTGGTTAAGGCCTCGCCTCTCATGCATGAGGTTGTGGGTTCAAATCTGGGCAAGTACCATGTGATTTTTTCAATTCATATGTACTTTCTGAGTTTATCTTGGACATTACTGACATCGGTGAAGGAAAAACATCGTGAGGAAACCTGGACTTTATAGTTAATATAAGTCTGAAATCGCCAACCCGTCTTGAGCAGGCGTGGTGATCAATGCTCGTGCCTTCTCTGTATGAGAAGAGGCCTTGGCCCAGCAGTGGGACAGTTATAGGCTGGTATTATTATATTATTTATTATTAAATCTTAAAAGTTGTTCTAGTTTATAAAATTAAACTGCTAATCTGCAGTTCCTTGTGGAATAATAAAACGCTAAAATGCGGGATCTTTTCAGGAACATTTTCCTCCAAAAAATGTCCGTAAATCCAGTGAAACATTTAGTTTAAACGTTGATTTTAGTAGAGCTGTGGAAAATTTACGTTCTTAAGTATATTTATAGTGTAACTATGAAGATTGATTAAAGAATGGTTGCCCGTTTCTCTGCCAAACGAGCTTGTGTAAAAAACTAAATGTGGAAGAAATTTATGCATACCGTGATTTCATCAGATTTTATGGCCAGGAAACTTCGTTCATCATAATGGATGTCTTGGATGGAATGGATCTTGCTTAAGGAGCAGTTTTCCGTGGAACATCAATATGATTTAAAACTCTAAGAAATGATAAATAAATGATAAATGATAAATGATTTTATTTCTGTAAGTAGGTTTTTACAAACACTTTTACACGTCAATCATATTTTAAAACTAGATGAGGTCGGCGTTTCGTATCTGACTACTCTGAGAAGAAAGACCGAAACAAACTCAGAGATCACAGTCTCTTTTAAAGTCCAGACATAATCTTGGTCAAATCATGTGAAGACCATGTAGATTGGTGTCTGAAATGGTCTTTTGAAGAAAGAACCACACAGATTGAGTGGACCTATCCATTCAGTGCACGCATTTGTCAGTAATCGTGCAGCTCAACTCAGAACATAAGGAGCTCAACGATTCGACGAACAATACCAAAGAAAGGACATTTGGGCAGGCCGCATAAATTACTCAAACTGCCATACCATGATCAGAGAAGTTTCGAGTACCTACTCGAAACTTCTTAGAGTTTTAAATCATGTTGATGTTCCACGGAAAACTGCTATTTTTGCTGCCTATTTCTGCAGTTCCTGAAGTAAATAACGTTAAAAGCATACCGAAGTTTCACTTGTATCGTATCGTAAAATTGTTGGTTATTTCAATACGAGATTCTGAATAGGCGTTTTAGGCGTATTAGGCGGTTTGCTGAGCAATGGGAGCTCAGTGGTACCGGCCGCGACTTACAAGTTGTAGGTAGTAGGTTCGAACCCAGACAGGCGCTTTACTTTGTGTTAATTGTTTCATCACTACTGCTCTCAAAACCGGTGAAGGAAAACATCGTGAGGAAACCAGCGTGTCCTAAAACAAAAAAAATCGAAGACATTGTGATATCTACCCGCGAGGTGGATTACGGTCCACTCCTTCACCGAGAGGAGGCCTTTGTCCCAGCAGTGGGAATAATAATAATAGGCTGATTATATTATTAGGCGGTTTTGCAAAAACTTTACGAAAGAAGTTTTAATAATGTCTAGCTAACAGTATAGAATAACTTAAAATACGTGTATTCAATGTTCACAAGGACTTTATAAGGAGTCTTTCAAGTAAGTACGCAATAATAACATACCACAACTACATAGGTAATTTAATTATGTAAATTACCCATTATATATCTAAGTGCAGCCTTCAGTTCATTAACCCTATAAAGATAATCATATTGAGATGTACGTTAAAGATCTTTATGCACAAAAATAACACTTGACTTAATTTGTGATTTTATACGGAAAATTAAAATGAGTACTTATTAATAATACATGCCTACACTCACTCCTACATATCTACACTCACCTATATACCCCTAAACTCACACAAACAACACACAGTCGGCACATAAATATATAATTTTCTTATCCTCAAAATCAAAATTGTATTAGTCTAGTTTATTTGTTTATTTATATTTTTTTTTTACAAAAGTGCACTTTACTAATTTGTAAGTAACTATTATAACATCCATAATGAACGGTTGGATGACCCCTGTAACAGGTTTTTCCTAGCATAGGGGTCATTGATCAATATTTTGTACCAGGCTATTTTCAGGTTTAATTAAGTGTCAACCTGTATGTGTACTGTTAACGTCAAATAAAAAATATATTATTATTACTATTATCTCTTGTTATATAAATGAAAAACAAATATTACAGTCACAATGTAAACACGATCTAAATAAAACCATAAACTTATAAAAAATCTAAGAATTATCTATCTCTCATTATTTTTAATTTTTGATCACAAATCACGTAAGTATTTCAAAAATGTATCAGTCATTTTAGTACCTAAATATTTTATGTACCTAACTGAAAAAAAAATTATAATGTAATCAGTAAATTTTATTTTGAATCCATCTGAAACCACTTTGGCATACTTAAGTCAGTATTGCCTATGCTCTTTTTATTTCCATGTTGCATGATGCGTTTTTACTCCTTCTTATTTCGGAGGGGCAATATGTAAAGTAAGTACGTTTTTTAGGTACAGGCGTCTCCATGAAAAACAATCTTCCAAATAACTCAGCACGTCATCTTCGCTCTTACTTTTTTTTCCCACTTCGCTTTCAGTGTCTTTACCAACAAACTCGGCATCACTCTCTAAAAGAGCGGATAATTATGGTCTTCCTCCAAATTTCGGCTCTTAAAGGAAGCTCTGAAAGCCTTTTTAAAGGAGTGGCGCTAGTGGACCGGTGACAACCCTCTTAAGTAAAATATTATTTTAAAATCGTCACGGTGTAAATAATTGTTGGTTAGCCATTAAAGAAAAATAAGATAAAGTAAAAAAAAATTGGTTGTCTGTAAAGTTGGTTTACGGACGATAGTTTAACGTGACAACGTCATAACAAAACATTGATGCGGCGCAAGCGTACATTGAGCGTAACGGGACAATGAGCGTAACGGGACAATGAGCGTAACGGGACAATGAGCGTAACGGGATAATGAGCGTAATGGGACACTGGGCGTAACGGGACAATGAGTCATCCTTTTTCGTGCATGCAGCCGGCGTTCATCCGTACAATGAGCGTAACGGGACAGTGAGCGTAACGGGACAATGAGTCATCCTTTTTCGTGCATGCAGCCAGCGTTCATCGATTTATTAGACGTTGTCACGTCAAAAATAAATAACACCAATGGTGGCTGAACTGTCAAAATGAAAGACATTCCGATCAATTGTCATTTTATGTGTGTTACGCGATTACCCCATTAGGTCACCACTGAGATGTCCTAGACTACAAGTTATTTGCAAGATTTAGATTGATAGAGCAAATTTCGCTAATGCAGACGTAAATGTTATGCAGACTATCTATAAAGAGTTAAGCAATATAATTATAATAAAGTCCATAATCAAAGATGGAAACTTACATAACTTGTATGATGTAAACTTATAAAAACGGAGAAATAGTTAAATGGACTCTATAAATGAATAGGTATATAATAAATAAAACAAAACTTATAAGTGCTAATACGATTAGTTTTAGTCATAGTTTCTGAGATTCCTAATAAAATACTTATTTTATGTCCGACTAAATTGCTAATTTATTTATATAAAGGCTTACCAACTATACACTTAGCATTAACCCAGTCTTTGTCATAATATAGATCTCGCATTTATCTAAATTATAGGAAAGCACGGCACTATCAATTAGCGTATTAGAACATTTATTTTTATTATAAATATCAAATAATAATAAAACAATAAAATAAAAGTTGAATACTAGGTTAGAGCTTACAAAAGATGGTTTAAAAAAAATTATAACACACGTACAATTTTATTATAAAAATAAATCTTATACATAATTTGCCACTGAAAACATCAAGATCGCAACTGTGGAACAAGTCATTGCATCTTCTGAGGATATAGGAAAGGGGCGCATTGTATCCGTGTTTGTTTCGACTGGATTTGATCAAGAAAGGTCTTTAATTTTGAACTCTGGTGGACCGTCTAGACACATTTCGTTCACTGAATACAAAAGGGCCACAAATCAAAAAATTCCGAAAATGATTTTATTGTAAAAATTAGGTCCAAATCGTCGTCTTGGACGTAATTTTTGCAATAAAATTATTTTCAGATTTTTTTGATTTGTGGCCCTTTTGTATTCAGTGAGCGATTTATGCTCAGCTGACTCACCAAATCTGGGCACGCCTTGATTTGCAATTTAAATAAGAAAGCTAAACCTATAAATAAGTCTCTACGCCATTGTAACGATTTTATTTTGTAGTGACCCAGTCTCTCATCATAGTGCTAACACCACATAACCAGCCGTAAAATCAACGATTTTGATGAGGTAATAGGTTAGGTTAGTCGAAGTTGTCATAATTATATAGTAACTAATAAATTGGCCAGAGGCTAAGCATTGCCATACAACGTAGTAATGCCGCCAGTCTCTTGGGTACATTACCAGTCGACAGCGATGAGGAGGAATTTTTCGACGCCATATTTTAGTTTATTTTGTTATAAGTTTTATTTAGTTTAGGTTATTATATCAATAAAATAGATATATGTCAAATGTAGTATATATATTAGTATTTTCTATATTCTTTTGTATAAAATTTGTGTTAATTTTTCACTGTAGTTTTATATAACTTGTTAATGACGGCAGGTCTAAATTTGTAAGCCGTTCTTTTGTTCCTGGCCGGCTAATCAAATTTGACATATCTTGACTTGTTTGAAATGCTAGACATCAAATAAAACGATAAGTCGGGCAAAGTTCAACAATCGTCGTTTATTGACTAATAATCTGATGTGATTGGCAGCAAAAGTTTCCAAGCATTTGATAAGATTATTCCAGATTGATTGAATGCAGGTTATGGACAGTTAAAACGGTTTATGTTCTATATTCGTGCCTCAACATCTAGACGGAATATTTTGTCATGAGGTAAAACAAAGCTTTTTACCTCATGACTGTCACCAATCTGAAGAATAGAAGAATACGATGATTACTCATTACTTTCATTACATAATAAATACTCAGAAAATAATGTCGCTTTATTTATATAACCTTTTTTTCGAGATACACAAACATATTTGTGTTGTCATCACCATCTTTAGAAACAACAGAGGAGTTCGTGTATTCCGGTTATGCACAATTTGATGTGCGGATTCTTATAAACAAGATCTTTCTCAATGAGATGTTAAACTTTGATGATTACATTCTCGGAGCGTTTATATCTTGTTAGATTTTATCGCTTTTCAATTGGGTAATATCTAATAAGGATAAACTTATATTTCTAATAAACAAATTAAAAATTAAGTGCAAAACAATTTTTTTGTAAACGGTGCCTGGTGCTCTAATGGAAGCTTTAGACAGCCCAATAATCATTATAATTTTGTGCCCAGTTGATGGCAATAGGCTCGCCGCCTATTACATGGTACTTAGAGCTCTGCCTCATTAAGACGCTATGGCGATGTCGCCGGCTACGTATACAAGCAGTTAATATTGAAATGTATGGTACCTAACTCACTTGCCAATTTGGCCAATTTGGAAGCGTGGCCACGAGCTACAGCTCCCTACGTGGTTTCTGGATAGGTACTCTGGCGGCTTGGCGACGTTGCTACTATAATGAACACGTGTAAACTGCACCTCCCTCACTCAGTCGCCAGTCAGCCGCCATATATAACAAAGAAGTACGATTTCTTCTACGTCCATTCCGATCGACGTAAACGAACTGACTGTCGAGACGCCATGCCTACCGCCATGCCCACTCGACATGGCGACCTTCAGATGACATAAGTAGCCAGGCCTGCAGGGCAGAGCTCTTAAACATAACTAGCGAAATGACACCTCGGCCTAACCCTTCGGGGAATACATGCGTGATGTTATGTATGTATAATGATGTCCACTGGTAAAGATTAGCCTTAATACCTTTGCAAGTGGCCGTAGTGACTAAGAGCAATCACTTCTCACTGTTTCATGAAAAACGTTTTTACTTCTACTATACTCACCTTAACGAACACCAGCTGATGCTATATTTAAATGGAAGCCATTCAAATATAGAATTTGTACAGCTGGTGTTCGTTCGATCTCAAAAATTATGACTAAACGGAAGACCTGTTGCAGATATCTACAATCGTAATATCTGACAAATCAATAAAATAAAAATTAACATAACATCCATTTTTACCACATACACACACCCCACACTTCACACCCAAAAGCACCTAAACCTTTTGTTATCAAACCGTCTTACTGCAACATAATAATTTTATTTTATTAACTTTTTTTATTACATGTACTTAAGTTTTTAATTATTATTAATTCTCTAGTTTTTATTTTTTCAAATTAATTATTTCACCAATTAATAATTATTTTGATTGAAACACTAGGACCATGGGGTCCGAGTGCCGAGACATCTCTAAGCGGTTGGTCGACTTTTCACGTGACCAGAAGGCTGGCCTATTTCTTGCCCAAAGAATCAGCATTGCCATACAACGTGGCAATGCTGCCAGCCTTTCGGGCACTTTTCCTGTTGACAGCGATGCGGAAGAATTTTTTGATGCCCTTTGATTCTTTTCCCTCCTTTTTTTATATACTTGTACATATTAGTATCTATTTTCTTTAATACTATTTAGTGTTAATTGAATTCAATATTTGATTTTGAATAAAATAAATAAATTATTATTAATTCACCTAAATAAATAAAAATATTTTCCTTACTTGGGAAGACACTGGGGGCCAAGTCTACTAATGTACAAACGTTGCAATGGTCTCTTCATTGTGAGTTTTTGACACATTTGCCATACAAACACTGTAAAATACTCACAAGGGCAAGACCATTGCAACGTTTGTAAATTAGTAGACTTAGGCCCCTGGTCCCTTCGACACAGGGAACCATAATATGGGGTCCAGGGAATTTGTAAAAATCTAGCACCTAAAAAAAAACATTAACACACACACATAGGAGCCCCTATGTAATCTGTTACTGTTTTTTTTTGAACTAATTAGATATTTATTTTTTATCACCCGGCTTAAAATCTAAATCATTATAAAAGTTGTCGTTTTGTGCTCTACATAAATAATTATATAATTAATAGATTGGATCGTGCATAAGTTCTAATTAATTTTATTTTAAAGCTTTTCAATACTTGGTTTATGTAATTCTAATTTATATTTGCTTGGCATCTATATTAAAATATGCATGCATATTTTAATTTATAAAAATCAATTATTGTTATTTTCCTAGAATGCTTAATTAGCTTCCCA
Source organism: Dryobota labecula (assembly GCA_947523025.1). Lineage (NCBI taxonomy): Eukaryota > Metazoa > Arthropoda > Insecta > Lepidoptera > Noctuidae > Dryobota > Dryobota labecula. The sequence continues at coordinate 13,807,154 of OX383293.1, read as the reverse complement.
AACTGATTGCTTATTTTTAAAGTAAACAGTAGGTATACTTTACTGATTTCAATATGATTTTAATTGTATCCCCGCTTGTTGACTGTATATATTTGCGAGTGCGCACTTCCCGCGGCTTAGTTGTTTGAGGTTGGCGCATTGGCAGCACCGTCGACTGCCTGCGCGTGAGCACGCGCGAAAGAGTTTCACGTTCGGAAAGCTGTTACAATTAAATTGTACGTAAGTGTAAAGTGGAGTGTTTTGGAGATACGTTGATTTATGTGAACAGGTGAGTTTTGTGAATGAATATTTATTACATTATTTGCGCATTTGGAGAATTTTATGATTTATTTTTAAATGAATTAAAGAATCATTGTTTAAATTTAATTTTAAAAGTTAGTACTTACATCACGGTTTAGAAACTTTCTGAATAAGTAGGTATCAACAGCAGCCATTTTTATTAAGTATCATTTATTAATGACATTAAAAAATCATTAAGGAGATAACTTTAAATTAAATCTTATTATTAAATAGTTTATTTAACCTAACAATAAGTGAGAAATAAGAAGTTATCGCTTACACATAAGTATTGCACGCTATAATTAATTCTTTAACAATGTTGTCTCAGATATTTATCCGAGTGTGGGAAAAATAACTAAATACCTCGTAAGAGTGTAGGTATTAATTACACTTTGTTTGAAATAGCAATTACATCTTGTTTTGATTGTTAAATTATTTCTGTTGATGATAAATAATTATTACATTGCAATTTAATGATTAGATCGAAACGTGGACATTAAATTATTAGATCGTAAACGCATAAAATATTATATATTAGTGTTTAAATTACTATTTGATAATTGGTCGACTTTCTTTAATGATAACCAGCGCCAGTAAGTTATTGTAACACCATAATTAGCGTATGACGAAATATAATAAGATTGTAAAGAATGGTCCCGAACTGCACCGGTTTTGTATGCGCATGGGCAATGTTACGTAGTTGCGTATTGCGTACGGAACAATAAAAGATCTTAATGTGATTATAATAGCACGCGAAGTAAATCAGTGAAACAATTAAATTGATACTGACTTAGACAGTGTCATTAAGATACTTCTATTATTCGCTAGTTACAATGACTTATTATTTTTCTCTATCGCACGTTTTTCCTCGACTCGGTTGGTTACGGTTAAAAACAACCGACTGTTGTGAAACACGGTATCTAGGTACAACCTATCTATTCTGTACTAGCTTTTTCCCGCGGCTTCGTCCGTTTGGATGTCGGAAAATATCCCACGGGAACGTAGGTACCTACACACGGCTACACATTAAGCTATACAAAACTAGTTTACGCTGGTATCGCATTGTATATGATTTCCATATAATGAGAGATCAGCTTATACTGAAAATGTATAGCTTGATATGTAGCCGTGTGTACTACCGAAATTAAAAGTACCCTTATGTGTTAATCCAGGTTATAAACTATCTGTATGCCAAATTTCATCCAAATCTGTTTAGCCGTTTTTGCACCAATTCGGAACATACATCCACACATACAAATAGACAAAAGTTCTTTCTTACTATTTTATTATTATGTTTGTATACTAGCTACGCCCCGCGGTTTCACCCACATAAGTTTCGATTCCGTGGGAATATCGGGATAAAAAGTATTCTATGTGTTAATTCAGGGCCTCAAGTCTGCTATTACAATAGTGTCAGAATGGTCTCGCCATTGTGAGTATTTGACAGTGTTTGTATGGCAAATCTGTCAAAAACTCACAATGAAGAGACCATTCTGACACTATTGTAATAGCAGACTTGAGGCCCAGGTTATAAACTATCTGTGTGCCAAATTGTCATACAAATCCGTTCTGCCGTTTTATCGTGATTGAGTAACAAACATATATTCATCCTCACAAACTTTCACATTTAAGATATTAGTGAGCTCTATGATATATCCTATTAGGTATCAAAGAGCTCATCGTGAAATTTTGGTGATGTAAGCAGTCAATAAATGTCAATCACTAGTATAAGGTGGAATGACGGCTAACTTCACCAAAGTTTTCACGGTGAGATATTTGATTTTCATGGATTCGATTTTCATTATCGATTTAGATATATTATACAAAGAGTATTAATGATAATCGATTAGTTATGTTAAGGTTACTTGAGGATTTTCAGTTAGTAATAGTCGAGGTTACGTAAAAAATGAATGTTCAGTTTTTTGTATTGTTGTTATACCATTTCGATACCTCCCACGCAAAAAGTCGTACATGTTTTTTTAGTAAAATGAGATTTTAGTACTATAATGTAATATTATATAAATACTACACATTCTTAAACACGATATTTTCATATTTTCACAAAAAACCGAGTTTCTAAAAAAACAAGCGTAATGTTTTCAGAGTTTATTCCACCATAACTTCTAAATGCCAGAACAGATTCGGATGCAATGGGGTATCCTTAGAATCCTTACATCATACCGAGTATTAAAAGCACTGTTAAAAAAAAAATACGGTGTCATTATGACACCATTTTAAAATATGAAAATAAAAATCTTCAATTATTACAATAGTGGTATCAAATTAAAGGCCTTGATGAGTACATTCCAAAATTACATAATTGATTGGCATACATTTAATATAGGTAGGGTAAAAACAACCATTTCATCTTTAGTTGCAAATGATTTAACCAGACTTTAGTAAGACTGCGAATGTCTAAATGAGTGAATGGTTTCATAGATGATTGAGTTATCATTAGAAATAAAACTTGTCACTAGAAAGTATAAAATAAAAATAAATAGTTAAAAAAATTAAAAACCACAACTGTCCTGCCAAAAAACGAACTATAAACAGATAAATAAAATTTACCTTGCGCTTTGTTTATACAGATTAATTAATTCAACTTGTTTTTAGGGTTCCGCAGAACCCTTATAGTTTCAAACTCAAAGCATTTATTTCAAATAAACCAATTACAGGCACTTTTGAATTGTCAAGGGGTCGGTCAGTCAGAAAGATGAAGCTAGTTGCCCATTCCAAAGCGTAGTAGGTTCCTATGGAGAATGTGGTTTCGCCATGTCAGTCAGCAGTCAATGTCGGTCCGTGGCTTAGCTCAGAGACTCTTAGTACTAAAAGCTGTAATTTGGCATGGGTATATTAATCAAACCGACAAAGTGGTACCATAAAAACTGAAAAAAAAAAATTGTTGGGTACCTCCCTTGCACCTAAAGTGGGGAAGATATTTTTTTCTCTCATCTAACTCACGGTGTGGGGTATCGTTGAACCTATCCGACGATACCCCACACCGTGAGTTAAAAATCTTGAATCGAAAAATAATTTTCACACACACACAATATTTTTGAATACTATAATAGCTAATTTTTGTTAGAATCAAGTCTCCCCCCCACTACCAGAATTATTGTTTTTGGATAAGTATGTGAAAAAAATAATAGTCGACCAACTTGCAGTTGAACTGTGAAGTTTGTTCTTGGAATAAATTCATCTCAACTACGGAACCCTTCATTGTGCGTGGTCCGACACGCACTTGGGTCTGTTTTTTACTCTTTAGTTCGTTTTTGGCAGAGCAGTCATGTTTTTTTTATTTTTTATTCTGTGTTGAAGGTGAAGGACTTGAAAATGCCTTTTTACACCAAAACAGTGGTTTTAACATATTGATTTAGTATGACCCTAATTGGTACCTTGATTGTTTCTCCTCCACGGTACCTGCGTACCCTTAGCAAATTTTTGTGCGCAAAATCAAATTTACCAAAATGTAGGTAAACCACACTGAAAAACCGAATAGTTGGTTTTTTGATTGTTGATTTCCTTTTGGATGAGTTAACATTAAATTGTGTCAAAAAAACTGTTCCATGACGTTTGTTTTGACAAAATTTTTGTTGATTTAACAAATCATGTCGGTAGGTGCTATATTAACCCCAAAATATAGGTTAAAAAAAGGTTAAATCAACTTAAAAAGTTTTTCAGTGCAATTATTGTATTTGCAAGTTTTTTGTGCCTTATAAGCATCTAGCCCTAGCCGTTACTAAAGGTGGACACAGACCAGAGTGTGACAAAATGTAAATTATAGGTACTATTTCGAAATTGCATAAATCTAAAACTCGTTAGTAAGATAACATAATTTACATAAAACCTGCATTCAGGAACAGTAAATTATTAATAGTCGTCTATTGTTTACTGATTTGCATTCAATTCAATAAATTATAAATATATTATTGTCTATTTAACAATTGGATTTAAATAAATCACTGTGTAACTCAGTGATAATAAATAGATAGATAGATAGATAGAATACTCTTTATTATGTACACCATAAAAATTACAGATATAAATGTAGAACTGTTACATAGGGTGTCACAATGGGCGGTCTTATCGCTACAAGCGATCTTTTACGGACAACCTTTGGATGGATCAAAAAGTAGAAAGAGAGACAAAAAAAAACCTTAGTTCTATGTTCCCGTTTATTAATGCAATAGTGAATAACTATACTCTATTTGAAATAATATTAGATATTTAAATAAACTTTTTTTACAGTCCATTCAACCGATTTTAAATTCTATTCCGTAGGCATAAGAATGGCAGTAAAAGCAAAAAAGTGGTTACAATACCAACTGTTTACTGCAGCTGCCATTTGTCTTGCCACCAACGCAATAGAAGTCAAAATCGGTTGAACGGACTGTAAATGAGGTTTAATTAAATGTCTAATCTTATTTAAAATGGAGTATACATAGCTTACGTAAACATTTAATATTATAACATTTACCTTCATTACCTACATTTTGAATCGGAGTTACCGACATAGCTTGCACAGTAAGCAAGCTGAAGTGGCAGTGGGCTGGTTAAGTTTGTCAAAGGACCGATGGCCGGTGGAGCAGACGAGTCCGGCGTATCGGCAAGCGTAGTGTGGGCCGCCCCCCAGCTAGATGGGCCGACGACCTTAAAAAGGTGGCTGGGACAGACTGGATGCGGAAGGCGGAGGACAGGGTATTGTGGCGCAGCATGGGAGAGGCCTCTGAGTTAATTGACTGATTATAACATTTTAGAATGCCGAAACATGCAATGCACGGTTGGCGCAGTGGTCAAGTGATTGACTGCTGCGCTGCGTGTCACGGGTTCGATTCCCGCATGGAACAAATATTTGTATGACCTACAAGTAGTTGTTCCGGGTCTGACTGTTTGTGTATGTGAGATTAAATGTTTGTAAACGCACTCACAATACAGGAGAAGTTCCTAGTGTGGGGACGTTTAAAAAAAAAGAAGAAGGACCTATATTTTTAAGTTTTCACTTAAGGCAGCCACAGGAAAGTTCGGTTAAGTCGTCACGACCTATCAAGGTCAACTAAAAGATACTATAGTTAAAAAAAAATATACTACATTCGGGCAGTTGCCCACCAGACACGACACCCGTCTGTTCGGAGGATTCTCCCTTTTCAATAGAGTATGACTGTTTACCGACCATGTGGTGCCAGACGTAAAGAATAGCACCACCCCATTTCCTCCCGTGGGTGTCGTAAAAGGCGACTAAGGGACTTACTAGAGAATGGGCAGCAGCGTTCTCTATGCATTTTTAACACCATACTGCGATTGCCAACCCGCCTGCCAAGCGTGGCGATTATGGCAAAACCCCCCCAATTGGGGGAGGCTTATGTCTAGCAGTGGACGTCTTTCGGCTGAAATGATGATGACTGTTTACATCCTATTCCTCATACCTCTATAATGGCTTTAGGCTCGCCCCCTATTACATGGGGCTTAAAAAACAACTGACGAAATGTGAGTGTATCATAGGTAGAAAGAAAGAAAATTTGTTTATTTTGCACAAACAAAACGCATTTAACAAAGAATAAAATTATATAATACACACATTAAAGTAGCCAAAAGCCTCTTATTCAAGCAATAAAAGTTTAACAATTTAGTCCACCTTTGCGAAGCCCTTTGGGGATCTCAGGCGTGATGTTATGATGATGATGATGATGATGATGAATAACTACGTAGCTTATATAAACTTACTTAAGCTTACTTGTCATTGTGATTTTGTTCCCGTTGTTAGCTGCGATAATCTATACACTTCATTTATTTTCTTTGCTTATATAGTTAGTATGTATGTATCTATTATATGTATCTATTATATAGCATATATCTGTGTATCTATTATAGGATATTGTACTGTTATACTTTTTATTTGCACCAATAAGAACCCCATTTTATGTCCAGAAATTCACTATCCATGCCAAGGTTGCCTGGAAGAGATCGCAGTATGCGATAAGGCCGCCCATTGTATATTTTATAGTGTATAAGTTTTTATTTTCTTTTGTAATATGTAATCTGATGTACAATAAAGTATATATAAATAAATAAATAAACATTTAATATTATAACATTTCGAATTCCCAAACTTGCAATTTAGACATGTTTGGTTGTTTGGGCATTCACTGAACAATCCACAAACTACTTAAGTATATAATAAGAATAAATAAAATAAATATAAGTAGTCGGTAAGTAGTGCTTGTTTAAGTTACATAAAGAAAACAAGCATAAGTTCAAAACATGATGGTCCAATGAAAGTGTTTTAAGATTATGATTATTACTAAAATAATATGATATTACTCAACATTTGTCATAATCACATCTCGTAAGTGCTATAAATTGAAAAGTTGCGTGTTATTATAATATTATGACCTAATAATTTGTGAAATTATGCAGTTTTATTATTGTTTCCGCATTTATATGGGGATAGGTATTAAATAATAATGGAGTGGAGTGGAGTTTCTTTCCGGCTCTTCTCTAAACGACCAATTGGAACCGTGCACCTAGCTTCTGATGTTTCATAAGTGCGCATGTAGGTGCAGCATATACTCGTATATCGTCGCCTTAGTAGTGAAGGGAGCTATTCCACACTAAACTAGTTCCAAGATAAAGATAAATCAAAAATTCACCACTTGATTTTTTGTTCCTAGTTTCATTTAACTCCTTTCACGTCTGAATGAAAAACCAAACCCCTAGTTGAGCTATCACATATATCTCTTCACCACTAGAATCTCCGTCTAACGACGAGTATGGTGGTGTTCATAACTCAATTCGGTCAAAAGTGTGGCTTAGCTCTCTTCACCACTAAGGTGACGATATGTGAAATAAAATATTCTGAATTTGAATTAAGTAATATTTCCGATGCGATTTCCGTGCGGTGCCGGACGTAAAGAATAGCACCACCTCATTTCCTCCCGTGGGTGTCGTAAAAGGCGACTAAGGGACTTACTAGAGAATGGGCAGCAGCGGTCTCTATGCATTTTTAACACCATACTGCGATCGCCAACCCTTCTGCGAAGAGTGGCGATTATGGCAAACCCCTCCCAATTGGAGGAGGCCTATGTCCAGCAGTGGACGTCTTTCGGTTGAAATGATGATGATGATGTGTAAATCCGTAATTGGCTGTAAGACTAGCTTATTTTAAGTTATAATTTCAAAGAGCTGTGGATTTTGTGAATAATAAATAAATAAATATTTCGGAAGTATTCCCGTTGAGCACCTATGCATGGTGCACCAAAGATATTCTCAAATGAGACCTTTGCTGCTCAATGCATAGGTGCTCAAACGGGAATACTCCATATTTCCTTCGTATAATTATTTTCTTTGTAAAAAAAATTGGCAGTCATAAGGACTGCCAATTTGACAGAAGTGAAAACACAAAACTTTGGAATAACTGTTCTTTTATACATATAGCTCATGGAAAGCGTTCGGTGACGATGGCCGATGACGCGAGTCCCATGATTTTTGTTCACCGAAAAAGTACACATAATTATATTATATACACAGTATACATAAAGCTCATGGAAAGCGTTCGGTGACGATGACCGATAACTCGAGTTCCATGATTTTTTTCACCCAAAAAGTACACATAATTATATACACAGTATACATATAGCTCATGGAAAGCGTTTGGTGACGATGACGCGAGTTCCATGATTTTTGTTCACCCAAAAAGTGCTCAACGCGCCTAAAGAGATTTCACTTCAATAAAAACATGTGTTTAACATTTCATAAACATTGATATTTTCTACCCTTTCTCTGTAGATAAATAAAATAACGTTTCTTTGTTCACTTCCTCCACTTTGAACATTTTCACGCTTCAAGACCCGGATGATGGATGTGGTTGAAATCATAGGGAAACAAAGAATCCCTATGATTCATCCCTATGAAGCAAGTGAGTAAGTTAGTATTATCCTGGAAGATTTGATTTCGAGGAAACGGAGTGTTTATTGTTACATGTGTAGTACGCAAAGTCATATTCTCAAGAATCCTGTTTTTGTAACGGTTCATTTTCAATAGAATAACTTGTAACTTGATACGAAGTTGAAAGTAAGTAGATTCAGTTAATGCAATTAGCTGACCCCCCTTTGCTCAAATGGTTGAGGGTTTTTTTTACTAACAAATTGTATGATTTTCATATTTTCATAGTTTTCGGTAGATTTCGTATAGGTATTTAAATAAAATTAAGAATTATAACATTCTATCGATTCGTATTCTAAAAAATCTCAACTATTTATGCAAGGGGAAGTCAGCTAGTTGTAGTAACTGACTGTACTAACATAGGTACTCAATATGACGCGTATAAGGGATTTCTCGGCGATGAGTTATAACATACACGCACGGCTCGGTAAAATAAAACGTATTGTATATTGTCAATAACACAATTAAAGGCTCGTACAGACTCGCGCAATATCGCGGCCGCGACAGGCACCGACAAAGAAATTGTGGTAATATTGTCGCGTCGCGCCCGCGATATCGCACTAGTCTGTACGAGCCTTAATGCACAGTTTTAGGGATAAGAACGTTACGTTACCACACATTACATCGTCCACGGCATGATCGCAGCGTGCGCGGGCGTAATGGGCAGTCTGCTCCTCCGAGCGAGCGAGCGTTGGCGACAGAAAGCGAGTCAAGTGTCATTGTAATGACGAGGGTTCGCGCGACCTAACTTTATTGCGGCGGGCGCAACACAACGCTACACTAGTAGACACGCAGTGGCGACCCTAGGGCGGTGCATTAATTGTGTTATGACAATATACTATACTCTTTTACTGAGCCGTGCGTGTATGTTATTACCAATTATTACTCATCGCCGAGAAATCCCATAGACGCGTGTATTTTCCGAAGGTGACGCAGAGGTTAGTCAACGTTTCGTCAATGGCTACCATGCACTGAAAAAATCCTAATGAATAAATCCAATAACACTGTAGGACTTCGGCATCGAACCCATGTTCTGCAGTCTCGCTTACAACCAGTAAGATCAACGACACAGTCGCTACATAGCGTTGCTGAATAAAATATCACGCAACACGCACGTTACATATTTCCCACGATTTCGCACCCGATCGAGTTGGAGAATTCATTAATTAATTAAGACAGACAGGCAGTAAAATCTTTATGCAAATTATGTGAAAATTTGCAAAAAGCCTCTTCACTTACTTTGTCGAGTCGTTTGCGAGAGAGAAATGTGAACAATGTGACAACTTTGATTGTATCTTTTTGATGCAGAACTTTTTATTATTTTATTTTGTGTGAATGCACTGGGTTTTCCTCCTTGTGCAGTCATAAATAAGTTTTGTAATGACTGTGAAGTTTACAAAGTGATCAGTTGTTGAGTCATATTTAGTGTAAACGAAATAAAACACATGAAAACCTACTTATTCTTATTAAAGGGTTGATAAACTTATTTACTCTAAAGGATTTAAGTATTAGGCATGGCACAATGATTGGATCCTGCTATAATTATAATTAATTTTAAAACGAAACGCTTGGGTACTGGGGCCCGAGTGCGCGTCTCCTTTTTAAGAAAATTTCTCGCCGACTGGTCGACACTTTACGTGACCAGAGGGCTGGCTTATTCTTTGGCTAAAGAATTAGCATTGCCAATCAACGTGGCAACGCTGCCATTCTTCTGGGCACGATTCCATCCGGAAACGTTCCCAGAACACTGTCATCCGACAGCGATGCGGACGAGTACTTCGACGCCTAAGTGTCCTTTTGTTTTCCTCTAGTGTGAATAAAGTTGTGTTGTGTTCAATATTGTAAAAAAATCAAATCAAATCCTGTATAGATTTAAGATTTGTTAAAATAATAGTTGACCAATATGATTAATAAATATTACTTTAAAACAACTATTTATACATCGACTTTTGCGGTTGTCCTGTCACTCTCAACTTGCTCTTTTTTGTAAGCTGTACCAATTTAATTTAATTTCCGTATTGAAAGTAATTAAAGTACCGGTAAGTGCGCATATAAAAAAAAAACCGAATTCAATCTCTCAGTTCACCGGTTCTCAGCAATCTGAGAACGTAGTTTGTGCATCAATATGCACAAATTACGTACTTACGGAATTAGACGCACGCGATACTACCAAACCGTGCATAACTTGTACGGTTTTTTGCGAGTAAAAAGGAAATCACCGCATGTATCTCAGGCTTTATTGCAGTAATTTTTGGTGGTGACACCGGCCGTTGAACCCAGAAAACTTTCTTAACGGTAATCTTGCCTTTTTATAACATTTCCTTCGAGGGTGACGATTACGAGTATGTATTTACTGTTTCTCAGAAAGGTAGAACTGGAACTCGACGATTCTCTACCTACAAAGCCTTGAATAAGTAAGTTTTATTATGCAATTTGAAGTAAAGGTTATAAAATATTACTTTCTGAAGGGGTAAGGCACAAAATAATCTATTTACAGCATTTATTTACATTCATTTTAAAGATAGCTTTAAAAGTTTATATGTTTTCAAAATGATTTTACGTATTCGATAACAGGCACAGATATATTGTGCCGATCAACGAGGAAATTTTCACAAGTATTCCGTTGTCATACTCTGCTCCAATTAAAATATATCGTAGTGCAGATAAATTCCCAGGATACCTGGAACGGATAAGCGTAAATATAAATACAAAATTGTCGATACATCCATGAAAGCTTTAATAAAACCTTAATTTGGTAAGTGACTTTTATGATACATTATCTTTTCCCCGCGGCTTCCATTTATTTTCGTTGGATCCCAGTTTTAGATCCCATTTTTAGGTATTAACGATGGTCCCATTTGCTATTTGCATTGAATCCCATATTATAACAACATAATAATAAATAATAATAATTTTTACGTCACACCTGGCCATAATGTGAGTTTTACCGCACGCTACGCGTACAGTAATACTCGCATTATGGCCAGGTGAAGACGTAAAATTGTGTACTCAGCACGGGCAGTAAAAAAGAAAGCCCTCTATCGCATATTTAAAACCCTCGCCTGCGGCTCGGGTCACAAATACTTACAATTTCGGGCTTTCTTTCTTTTACAGCCCTTGGTAAGTAATGTACTATTATTTACTTAAATTGTAGAAAAACACAAATAACAAAACAAAATGCAGGGTTACAACTAAGACAAAGAGTGTTTTAGATGAACTCTGGCATCCAGAGTAACTCAAACTCAAACTCAAACTCAAACTCAAAGCATTTATTTCAAATAAACCAATTACAGGTACTTTTGAATTGTCAAGGGGTCGGTCAGTCAGAAAGATGAAGCTAGTTGCCCATTCCAAAGCGTAGTAGGTTCCTATGGAGAAGAACGGACAAGAAACTCCATGGACACTCTTTTAAAACAAAATATTGTTACAAAATATGGGTTACATCATTCATGTTGAAGTTATACATGTGAGAACAATGTAGAAAGACGTGCACGTTAGAAGCGTCCGTAATAGAAACAATTCACAAAAATTAAAATAAGCCGTGGCAGCTAAGAGATGACCAGTCCCAACTGACGGCGCCCGTTCACGAACATGACGCATGGATCAGCACCATTTAGCTCAACCATTTTGAAGGGAACTTAATGATCCAACACACACGCCACCACCAGCGAGATATTTGAGTGAGCATGACATACTCTCAGCCGCCAGGGCACATTCAAGTCAATAAAAGACATATTACCCGGTAAATGGTAGCTCTATAGTACATAGTACTCACACCTGTGCTATGCAATTATATAATTCAAGGACATTGAGTTTATACAATGCAAAAAATAGTTTACAATCTTCAGCAGCTCCAATAATATTTTCAAATGCTAATCAATTAGTTTATGCGCCCTTATGGAGCAGGACCAGCATTGAGCCAAGCATTTTTGTCAGCGATGTAATCCCCCAATTTATAATATGCTTGGCTGCATAGTGTGCGTTTTATACAAGTTTTAAATTTTGTTTCGTTCAATTGGAGTAAGAATTAACTTGTGTTTAGGGTGCCAGCGTCCTCGCCTATAATTTGAACATTTAACAGTAGCTGTAAGACGAGCACAGTATATTATTAATAAGATAACTACTTGCTAGCAAATGCATATATGAATTTGCGTATTAAAGTACCAATGTGGGGGTATGTATATGTGTAGGTATTGAGAGAGAGATAAATTTGGTGAAAACTTGTGTTTATGTAAGTCTGTATAAATATAATTATAAATATATGACTTTATTAAATACATTAGGTTAAGCAATTGATACACATAGTAAAAAGCGTACTTTTCAGAAGAAAAGTGGTTTCCCTACCTTTATAAAATATTTAAAAAGCAGCGTGTGTTTGGCCCACTGACTATTAAATGATTGAATGAATAAAAGACAGAAGAAACATGAATAATTCATACTTTATTTGCACACAAAGACATAGGTCAGGTCAACTTTTTGCACGAAATTCGAAGCTTTTCAGTCTTTATGCATTTTATGCAATGGTTACGCGTGTAAATAGATAGACGCAATGACAAAGAGGAAAGCACTAATATAAGTGTTCTGCCAATATAAAATATATCTAACCTCATTTTACTATAAAAAATGTTGTTCAAAGTGGGTACTTACTTTGAACAACAATTTTTTTCATTTGGTATTGCATTCAGATTTTTTTAAACATTTGGTATCCAAAGGGAATATTTTTTGAGATTCAACGACAATAAAACGTAATTTCTTACATTTTTTAAATTTGGGATCCAATGGAAATACATAATAATGTTTTGTGGGAACCAACGCCAAAAATATTAAACTTCAACGAAAATAAATCGCGGCTTCGCCTGCTTGGATGTCGGATAATATCCCTTGGGATTAAAAGTACTCTATGTGTTAATCCAGGGAAACAATGTATTAATTCCGTAATACACTGTTTTCATTAACTTTACTGGTTTACGCGGCGCAACCCAGTAAAGCTCCCAGTCGGCATGATTTTTCCGACATCTCCAACAATCATTGTCATATTTAAGCCAATTTACACAAAATCTAATGGACAACTAAACCATCCTCATGAACTACTCGGATAAAAAATTATTTTTATCCCTAAAGTAATTAAATCTACAAAAAAAAAAATATAGATATAAATAAATCATATATTTAGAAAAAAGATAGATTTTAGAAAAAAATATTTTTATCCCTAAAGTAATTAAATCTACAGTCAAAACAAACCAAAATTGACAAAGTACCTACTACGATAGACCCTCATAGGTTACGTGTGCGTTAGTGTGCGTGCGTAGTTTTGTAATGCGACCACAATATTCTCCTACAACCAGAAGGAGCTTTTTTTTTTTTTTAATCTACTTTGAGTTTGCTCTTGACTTTAGTCTAGGTCTGGATGACAGAGACAAAGTCTACGATGGAGTGAGCTTACCCAGAAGAAGCCTGTTCACTCTGACTTTGAATAGATTATGGTTGTATGCGGTCGGAAACACAGACGCAGGCAGAGAGTTCCACTCCTTTGCTGTGCGCATTATAAAAGACGTTTGAAAACGCTTAGTGCGAGTTGATGGAATATCAACTAGGTAGGGGTGGTAACTTGCAGTGCGTCTAGATGTCCGATGGTAGAAGGGGGCCGGTGGAATGAGGTTGTGGAGTTCATGGGCACACTCGCCGAAGTACAATCTGTAGAAGACCGACAAGCAGGTTACCTTGCGGCGATGAGCCAAGCTGTGAAACTTGGCATCCACCAGTTTTAGGAGTAGAGTAGTTTAAATCCCGGGCGTTTAAATAAAGTCCAATAAATAAGTCGTGGTTTTTAAATCCAGAGATTTAAAGGTCATTATAATTATTCCGGGTTTTTTTTAGAGGAGTTTTTATCCATTCTATGTTACTTCCTTCCTCGAAGTTTTGGTAAAATAACTCTACCTATTCCGATCTCTGGTAATGCTAGATCTAACACCACCATAAATCATCATTTGCGTAGCCTTTTCCAAAACTATGTTGGGGTCAAATACATCCGACACCACCAAATACAATACAGTGATGTTTCGGTACTGCACTATTGACCTTTAACGTATCCGACGCGTGTCGCCTATATTGTGAGAGTTACGCTTTTTTGGTACATTAGAGATGCTTTAAAGCGTTATGCAATAGTCTAGACTCTAGACCTGTGTTAGCAATACAATACAGTATCGTAGATGATCGTCGTATCTTCGTGAACAAATTGCAGCGACAAATTGTATCCGTTTCATGTGAGATACACCTACCATTACTTATTTCTTTCTCTTTCTTAACGATCGATTTGATCGTATATACAGCGTGTATCAGAAGGATGTGGTCATATTTAAGCGTGAAAAAATAATCAGCTGTCCTATACGGGTATTAAGTCTGAACGTCCAAAACCGAATGGCCGACCGGTTCTACCGGTGATTAAAATTTGTAAACAAATTCAATGTCATAAACTACATAAAGTACATTCGGGTGCAAAAGTTAAAAAGTATAAAAAAAAAATTTTTTTCCTTAGATTTGTGTTATCTGAAATGTTTACAAAAGTTAAATTTGGTAATTAAATCATTTTGAATAAAAATCAGTCACAATTAAACAATAAAATTTAGTAAAAGGTTATGAAGATGTATTCTGTTTATTTGGATGATTTCAAATAAGTAAATATTTAAAATAGAATTCATAAACTATGCGACTATCACAATGTATGCGACTGTCCCTTTAAATTAATTTTGAAATAATTTTATCATCGGTCTTATATTTATTATTATTAATTTAAAAATAAAATAAAACTCGATGAAACCCACACTAGGAATTTCTCTTGTATTGTGGGTGTGTTTACAAACATTTAAACTCACATACACAAACAGCCAGAATCGGAACAACTACTTGTAGGTCATACAAATATTTGTTCCATGCGGGACTGCGACACGCAGCACGCTTAACCACTGCGCCAACCACGCCTTTGCGACTTGGAACATAGATGATTTTTGGTTACGGCCGAATGGCCCGCGGTCCATTCGCTTTGGGCTGTTCAGACTAAATACCACCATTTGTCATTTGGTTCGAGTAGGTTTTGTATGGGACAACTGGAGAAAGTTGCTCAGTTTGATGATCTGTGCCACACTTAAATATGACCACACATTTCTGATTATACAGGATAAGTTTTTAACCAGTGCGCAAATTCAAAGTCAAAGTCAAATCATTTATTTCAAATAGGCACGTAAGATGCACTTTTAAACGTCAAAAATTACATAAATAGTTAATTGATTCTAGTTGCCCCTTCCAAAAGGTAGTTATGAATGAATTTTGTTTGGTGGTTCAGTATCAGTAATAGAACACATTCCTATTATTTGTCAATACTTTTTTTTGATTGGTCCTACTTGAAATCAGAAAAATTTGGATACAATCTATTCGTAATAATATCAATGGGCGAGCGCACAGCTGATAGGTACTTACTATTGCGTTCCGCTTCACTGACCGCGCCGCCGGCGCGTTGCGCGACGAGTATCCATTATATCAGTTTCAAAATAAACATTTATCGTTAACGATCACTTCATATTTTTGTACTAAGACATATCAAAATAAGAAATAGGTGTATAATAAAACACGTTTAAGTTTAATTTGTCAAAATTTGCGCATTGATTAAAAGCTTTTCCTGTATTATAAAAACAAAGATCATTTTTTATTTGTCCAAACATGAGTATACGCAAACATGTCATGAAAGATGTTACAATCAAATTATATCACAGTCATGTTGTGTAATGTTTTTACCTACTATAGCAAATATAATGTGGTCTCATCTATTATTTATGTCACGATAAATGTTTATATACTTTTATGGCTATAAGATATTGTTGGCAGTTACGCTTATGGTCAGATTTTCTATTATGATTTACAAAAGACATTTACGGAAATCTGTTTCGACCAAAAAAATAATGTTATGTTGGAGATATTATCTCCGACATAATATTTCAACAGCAAAAGCTCCTTGTGTAAACAAACTAATCAAATTAAGCTCTTTTGAATTTTTGTCACTACATCTTCTTTTAAACTCACACCGTTGCTTTATCACATAATTTTTCAGCCTATCATTCATAGTCAGCCTCTTAGCTCACTGCATTTATTCTACTTTCATGGTTCTTTTGCCACACCCAACATTCACTTCCATACATAAGCGTAGACACCAGCACACCATTGTGAATAACCAATCGAGCCTTTTTGGGCAACGACTGTTTTTTTTTTACATACAACGGGGAAGCTCATGGCCTTCATCTCACCTGATGGTAAGTGACGATAAGGCCGAAGATGGAAGCGAGCTTCACCCGGAATCCTCAACCGCAAAGGAACTGGCTATCTTACCTCTAACTGCCGAAACACAACAAATGCTGTTAACATCGTTGTTTTGGCGACAGACTTAGATAAGATGGTGGTAACTAGCCAGGCGGACTTAAAACAAGCCCTACCACCAACCAAACCGAGCAGAAATTTTTGGCCCCGCTGGGAATCGAACCCGGGACCTCTGGATCTGAAACAGGTGGTTTTACCAATAGACCACTGAGGCGGTTAAAAACGGCGGCTGGTCACAACTGTATATAAATCACCATTTACTTGAATTCCCGCATTTACTCTTCTTTCCACATCGTCATTAATATAGATTACATTTAGGTCATTATACCATCGTAGACCACTCATATGCCATTGTCAAATTCAATGCAAATCTAAGTACCTAGTTAAATTCAAGATTCGACAATGCCATTAACATACTGTATCTACGAGTATGGTTCAAATGCACTAACGACTGACTGAACGTCATAGATAGTGCTTCAATCAATCATTCAAGCTGTTCCTATTTGTTTAGTTATATAGTCGCTTGGGCACTTTTTGTGGCAATTTATTTTGAATGATCTTTTTGTATGGGACATCATAATGTATGAAGATTAATTGAAAGAAAGGCAAAGAGCATACTCACTGATTGCTTTAATTTGTAAACACGATCTTGGACTACCTCGTTGGTGTTGGAAGTTGCAATATTTTAGTTATAATCACACATTGTAACATTGTACTACTGTCATTTTGACTGATCATCTGCCAGTTGTTTGGTCACTCCAGAGTGAGAATAAAGAAGTCTTCGGATTCGTATATAAGGTAACATGTGAGTATTATTTATTATTCTTCCCATCTCTCATCTCCTGGCAATCAAAGCATCATACAGTCCACTAAAAGAAAGGGAGTCGAGCGGGATTGCTGAGTAGTACCACACACCAGCAAATAATACTGCCGATACCTCGAAAAATTGGTCTAGTGGTCAAGCGCTATTGCTGAGCATGAGGTCCTGGGTTCGATTCCGAGGTCGGGCAAAATATTATTGTTTTTTTTTTAAATTGGTTGTCGCTAAAAGGGGCTGCAAACATTTTGTCTAGCTATATGTTGTTCTCGAAAATATGGAAACAGTACATTACAGTTACGATAAATTGCTATCACCCACCCTATTGCAGAGCGTGGTAATGATAACGATGGAAAAGGGTTCGGATATAATTCTTCGAGTTTTTCCATTACTATGCCGTATAGTTTGTATTAAGCTAGACGACACATCAGACATCCGCCGTCCACGGCATGTTCTCACTGACCCAGATGACCCCATAACCCTCCTCCAGGTGAGCAGTAGGGCCACCAGTACAGTGAAACACAAAACACGACCGTCATTCCGACCTCGCCGCCGAGGTCCCTCGCGACAACCCCGACATAACAGTCCCCCTCGACCCTTGCTCCACGAAGCGTCAGCCCGCGCCGCAGCTGAACCTGTAGCTTTAAATTCCCCTGTTAATAATAATAACCCTGATTTGATCCAGCCTGTCCCTTGGTGTCCTCCCCCCGACGTTGCCCTAAGCCGAGGTTCGTACCCCACAGGAGGTGCCCTTAGCGTGCAGTCGTTTAGTTTGTAAGTTTTATGCCCTGGCTGACTAAGGGACTTACTTAGGAGAATGGGCAGCAGCGTTTTCTATGCATTTTTAACACCATACTGCGATCGCCAACCCGCCTGCCAAGCGTGGCGATTATGGCAACCCGCCCCCAAAATGACAAGCAAAAAAAAAAAAGGGCCCTAGTGGCGGTGCTTGGGGGAGGCCTATGTCCAGCAGTGAACGTGGACGTCTCTCGGCTGAAATGATGATGATGATGCCCTGGCTGGAGGCTTTAAGTTTACTTAAGGCAGACACAGGAAAGTCCGGTTAAAGAGTCACGACCTCTCAAGGTCAACTCCGAAATGCCAAAAACAAAAAAAAAGCGTCCGACTAGTGTGGACGCGCCAGTGTTGTGTTGTGACGCGACCATTCCGAGAGCTACAACGGTATTGATTCAAAATATCGTCAGAGGGCGTCAGAACACGACTGATAAATGTGAAAGCTAGGCATCACGTCAGAGCCCGACACGACGTAACACGTCTGACAAGTATAAACACGGCAATTTTTTTGCGGGAGAGACTATATGGCTGAATAGATTACAATGATTAATTTCTGATGCAAACAATGCATTTTACATGCGAAACGTAGATTAATGTAAGAATTGAGTTGAATTGGTTTGAAGTATGACGTCACATAAAATACGATTAGTTAAATCGGTCCTATATAGCCTGTAGGCTCTGTGCACCAACTTAAACTGTTTATGGATAATAAACCCGACCGTAATTGTTTTATATAGCTCGAAGCGTTAACTCTCGACCATCAGTTGGCGGTCAATATAATATTATAACTAAGGGTGTTTCAAGGAATCGATTGTTTATTTTAATGGTTTGTTAAGAAAATGGCATAACTTTATGCTGGTTTAACAGTGTACACGTTTATGGTAGGTATATGTATGCATTTTTATTAGATATAATAAAAGTGGCCTAAGTTACTCCTTAAAACATCAGCTATTTACCAGTGAGAGTCCCGTCGAAATCAGTTCAGCCGTTTTGTAAATTAGCCGAAACAAACGGATAGAGAGACAGACTATTAGAAAGATAGAAAAAAAAATGTTTTATTGTTATAGTGTACCAACGTACCGTATATACTTTCATATGCATTTAGTAAAAAGCTGTTATTTTGATATTACAAACAGACAATTGATAGTAGTTTATGAAACTGTCGCATAATGAGGGGTATTTTAATACCTAGTTATGTGCAGTTTCATACACTGCTTTATCTACTCTCATACATTGGGATTGAACCTACTAAATAATAGATCAAAGTTAAAAGGATTCAGAAATATTTTCCCACGAAATTCAATCAAACAAAACATATGGATGGCGCCAAACCCCAGCACATCACCGCGCATGCGCTAAAAATGGGGGTTACCACAGACAAGTAAAAATTGGAATCAAAACTTTTTTGTAATGCTATAAAAATAACGCGCCCAGCATATTCGTTCCATAAAGCTGGATCCACACACATCCGGTGGCCTGCCGCGGCCGCCAGGTGCCACACATATATAAGCCGGACTGTGTGTGGATCCAACATAAGACATTCCATTAGAAAAAAAAAATTGATAGAAAATTAGAAACTTCTTGGTTAACTTATTTGATTTGCCCTGTATCGTAATGGAAAAAAAATTGTTTTATTACATTATTTTGTTAGATAAAAAGTATTGTAATATGATTCAATTTTAAAATTTCGGTATTGTGTTTAAAAAGTATGTCAATATAAACTCGTTTTGAAGTTTCGAAACGTTTTGAAGTTTAAAAATTCGAATTTTACGATATGAGAGTAGATAAATTTGATTTATTCGTTTAGATTACTAAGCATAGGTATATTATGTGTCTGAGAATGGAGCTGTAGGAAACTACAATTTATACATACATGAAATAAAATACTTCAACAAACTTTGTGTATAGTCTTCTAGGTATATTATGGACTAATTCAATTTACAATTGTTCTACAATAATAAATCAATTCTGCTCGTGAAGCAACAGATAAAACAAGTACCTATGTAATAAATAATGCTTAAACTTTGTTCGAATTGGAACCATATAATATGCCCGAATCACGAATATGTATGATATTCATAACAATTAAAATAACTGCAAAACTCCATTTTGCAATTCGCTTTCTGAAATCCACAATTCTTGGAGCGGGCCAAGGCTTCTGTCGTTGACATGACAAAAAATGTAATTATTATATTTCTGTTCACGTCGGATTGACGAAATAAAGTCTTGTTACGTACCTATTCAAGAGATATTTTGCTCATTATTATTTTTAAATTTAGAACAAGAAGACGCGTTCAGCTGAAACAAATTAAATTCAGAATGTCAATTACAGAATTCAAAATACCGTTCGAAACCTTTCAAATTTAGTTTCAAATGAATACTTCAATCAACGACCATATAGCCCTTCAATATTCAGAGGTTTATGGTATCAGCATATCATTATTTCAAATTGGAGCATTATTTTAACTCTTGTGTTCACGTGATTTAATTTTAATATATTTGAGTGAGTAGAATTTGAATTAGAGCGAACATTCTAAGAAATAGTTAAAAACGATATGATGCGATCTGTTCTAACAGGAGTGGTATGTTTAAATCATACACAGATTTCTGATCATAGCTTTTTTATGAATCAATCGTCTCGTAATTTCATTGAAAGGATAATATTAATAATGTGTTCTTAGTAATGCAGTTTATTCCTATTAAGTATTAATAGAAACTTATTACTTTAGAAATTAAATACGTGATTCCAATACGTTATAAGTATTGCAATGAAACCTTTTAAACCAGATTGCTTTCTTACTATCAGGTAAGATAAATCTAAGTAGATTTTCTTTATTAGACTTCAATTAACACTAAATAGTTTTAAAGTTATTTAAGAAAATAGATAATAATATGTACAAGTATATAAAAAAGGAGGGGAAAGAATCAAAGGGCATCAAAAAATTCGTCCGCATCGCTGTCAACAGGCAAAGTGCCCAAAAGGCTGGCAGCATTGCCACGTTGTATGGCAATGCTGATTCTTTGGGCAAGAAATAGGCCAGCTCCTTGCAAACGCTTGGCGATGTCTCGAAATACCAAGTGGGCACTCGGACCCCATGGTCCTAGTATTTCAACCCCAAACTGCTCAAACATATAGCTCCCAATAAGGTTGTTATATTTTCTTTTATATAAATCTGCAAAGATTTTGAGGTCTTGGGCTCTAAAAAGGGACAGAGCATCATCATCAGCAGTATCTCTACGTTGACGTCGTGGTGGGGCTTGCGCGCTCCGAACTCTGGGTCTGTGCCGGTAGAGTTTACTTTACCGGAACATGTCTAGGGTGAGGAGCCAGACCAAGAGAGATACAGAAACCCGCAGGGCAGCATGTGGCGAGCTGTTGGGCAGTTGCGACCCCACGGACCCTATCTCCCAGGAGAAGTCATGTTCCTCATCTCTAGCTTGCCTTTATTGGCCGGCTGGAATGAACACTGACGAGGAACTGAGCTCCCACCTCATTCTTGCCTTTATTGGCCGGCTTGAGTGGAGATTCGCAAGAGCAAACGTGCTCGGAGGAAGGAAGTATTCCAGTAAGTTCTTGTAGGGATCTTGACCATCTTCCGGGCTCTGGGATTGTTCTGAGAGCCGTGGAATACCTCTCCACTCCTCGAGTACCTCAGGACATGTTGCCCCCTTGTCGCTACGTCACTATGTGCTAGCGACCGTTTTCGGGGGCCCATTATTGAGTGTGCAAGTCACCCCCTGCCATTTTATCCGTGTGTAAAAAAACATTGATCAGGCAGGGCCCATAGTCCTTCCATAGTTTTAGGTAACCAGTCCATTTTAACCACCCAAACCCATAGTCCAATATCTTTGTTTCCATATCTTGCAATAGTCCTACACCAACCGGGGGTTGTCCTCTGGTGCACTTGCATAGTGCGTACAGGGATAATCGTCGGTTGGTGCCTCATTTAATTAAAAAGCGTCTAACGGGCCTCTGCGAGTTGGCTTCGGCCCCTCGTACGCCTTCCAAAGGTCCGGGACCCCAGGGTTCCGAGATATATAAACATTTATTTATATTTATTTTAGTTACTTCCATAGCATCATGTCTTACGGTATTTTGCTGTGGGGACGAGCTGCAGATGTTGATTCCATCTTTATTCTGCAAAAGAGGGCTGTCAGAGCTATCTACAACCTCCGCAGACGCGAATCTCTGAGAGAGCTGTTTAAAAAAATTAACATTATGACGGTACCTTGTCAATATATATATGAAAATATTATGTATGTTCGAAAAAATCTACATCTTTTTAGTAAAATAAGTGACAGGCATAATTTTAACACTAGAAATAGGAACAAATTAGATCAACCACGCTTCAGATTGTCTAAAGTACACACTTCTTTTATGGGGTACTGTGTAAAATGTTATAATAAAATACCACTCGATATTCTTCAACTAAATGAGAAGAAATTTAAAACGTGCATTAAACGCACACTATGCAGACAAGCATATTATAAGTTGGATGATTATATCGTAGATAAAAATGCTTGGCTAAATGCTGGTCCTGCTCCACTGCCACTTGGGCTCACTAGATCAAATTTGAATACTTGGAAGTTGCTTCCCCCTTTTTTTATTTTATTTTATTTTCTGACATTACGAACTTAATGTTTATTTTGTTTTTATTTAAGCATGTTTTTATTGATGAATACTCCAATAGATAATAATTATTTTCTTTTTTGGTAGTAAATTTTTATTAATCTCTCAAATACATTGCAAACTATAGTTCTGTATAATTTAGCAGCATTTTTTTCAATTTTGTAAATGTGAATACCATGGAGTCGTTTACTATGTTATTATGATTTATGTTGACTTGAAAGAGCAAGGCAGTAGAGAGTATGTCATGCTCACTTAAATGTTTCACTGATGGTGGCGCGTGTGTTGGATCATTCGGTTCCCTACAAAATGGTTGAGCTGGATGGTGCTGATCCATGCGTCATGTTCGTGAACGGGCGCCGTCAGTTGGGACTGGTCATCTCTTGACTGCCAGGGCTTATTTTTAATTTGTAATTTTATATTTTGAATTGTTTTATTAGTTTTTACATTGTCTCACATATAGAAGCAACAAGAATAATGTACCCAGAATTATGTAATATCTTGATTTAAAAGAGTGTCCTTGGAGTTTCTTGTCCGTTCTTCTCCATAGTGATCTACGTATTGGAATGGGCATCTAGCTTCAACTTGCCGACTCTGACTAACTGACGGTCTCTTTGACAATTCAAAAGTGCCTGTAAATGGTTTAATTGAAATAAATGCTTTGAGTTTGAGTTTGAGTTTGAGTTTAAAAATAATAATAATAAAAATAATAAACGTTTATTTATAAAAAGGGCACATTTACAATAAGTTTCTTAACAATTAAAATAGAGCACAGTTGCTTATTTGCCTGAACTATCTTGTGCGTATAACAATAATGTACTTCTAAAGGCACCTACAAATAGGCGCTACTCGCAACGCGAATACAAAGGCTCCGCACGTCGCGCGAAACGCGGTGCCATTGTCTCGCGCTGCGTTACGCGCCTGTTTGGAGCCTTTAGTCGTTATCTTGGTAGCCACATCCTTTCTATCCATATCATATTTCACACGGTCCATCCATCGTTTCGTTTTAAACAGAAACAGAGCATGTTGAGAAAATTAGGGAATCTAGAAGCAGAATAATCAAGGGATTGATTTTTTTTTATTTATTCAAAATTACGTTCATAACACCTTAACAGCTATAACGCCAATGCAGTGTTACTACCACACAAATAAACATTACTCACATCCATTGACTAACATGATATAAATTTAAAAATACAATAAAAAATACCATTAAAATACAATTCAAAACATAATATAAAATACAATTAAAATCGCTTGTCAACACTTTCAATGTACTTCAGTGCTCCTGTGAACTTCATCAGAATATAAATTATGGCATTTAGTTATAGAATAGAATAGAATAGAATTTTGTTTTATTGGAGTAACCAAGACTCAACAAGAATGTTAGTCAAACTTACGGCTATGTTAGTAAGCACAGACACTAAACAAAAACAAGGAAAACAATACGATTAACAAAAAATAATGTTAGGTCACCGTTGTGATATCCCATGAGAGACGGCACAACAGTGACCCACGTAAATACAGTTCAAGCGACTCGCAACCAAGCTTAAGACACTGTATATAAGGCAGCAGGGATATCTACGCACCACCTGGGGCCCAAGTCTGCTATTTTTATAAATTCGTCACTCCAACACGATCCCATTGTCGTTTTGCTAATAGTTCGTAATCTGCTAAATTCATAATGGTCGATCATTTGTCGGTCAATGGTCTCGTAATAGAATTGTTTTACAATGGCATTTTGAACATTTATTCATGCCAGATTTCATTTACATACTCGTATATATTTTTACATATTATTTATAAGTGTTATAAGCAATCTGAAGTAGTAGGAAGTTGGAAGTTTAGTAGGAAGTTTCATTTGTCATTATGAACGAGATTACCAATTCTTTCAATGGAGTGTCAGTGGCTGACCATTGAAAAGTCATAATGACGTCATTATATTAGTAGATTACCAAACTTGTCAAAATCAACAATTATGAAATCAATGATAGACCATTCTGACACTATTGTAATAGCAGACTTGAAGCCCTGTTACCATGGATTCAGTACATGATTCTGGACCCATTGAAATTATACGTAGGTTTAAAAAAAATGTTTTCCATACCTTTTGACCGCGTAGGTATTGCACTTTTGTAGGAAACCGCAGATATTTTTTAATAACCGACAAAAGATTTCAACACAGTGGAAGTGAGAGGAGTTCCAGAATCATTATTATCATATAATGACGGCACGGTTGGCGCAGTGGTTAAGCGATTAACTGCTGGGCTGCCTGTCGCGGGTTCGATTCCCGCACGGAACAAATATTTGTATGACCTACAAGTAGTTGTTCCGGGTCTGGCTGTTTGTGTATGTGAGTTTCAATGTTTGTAAACGTACCCACGATACAGGAGAAATTCCCAGTGGGGGGAAACGTATAAAAAAAAAAAACTATAATGTTGATCTCACATTGTATAGGATTTCCGTATAATGAGAGGTCAGCTTATAATGAAAATGTATACTGCCGTGATAAGTCGAAAAGCGCTAACTCAATCAGAGTAAGTTTGAGAAAAAAAAAAAAAAAACTACTTTTGTAAATTAGTTTATTCGTCAAATCTCTGTAATTTAGGGAAAAATTGAGATATAAAAAAACTTCTTAGTGATTTTTTTAAATGTTTTAAATTAGATAGCGTTATTTGGCTTATACCATTAGATGCGAAATTATTCTAGCTATTGAATGGTATAAAAAAAAAATACTAAAAGGGCGTATCTCAGAGATAGCGCCTTTCGGCTTAGCAGGGCAGTATAACTTAGCTTGATATGTAGCCGTGTGTAATCCATGGTAACAGGTTTGCGTTGATGTGCCTGCCACCCTGTATATGCTGTGATCATTTGTACATTATAGAAAAAAATTTGCCGATAACTGCGAGAGCTTTTGAATAACACCGAACGAATAACACTTTTTGTACGTGACTGCAATAAAGTTATACCTATTAGTAGTTGAGTTTAGTTGAGTTCGTGTTACGAACAAAACTCACGTGATATCTATCGGGATCCGTGTCCAAATTATTGAATAAAAAAGAACCTCCATACAAAAATGAAAGCGATCAAGTATACCTAATCTATAACGAGTTTAATGTTGATATTACGACGCCATTGATTGCTTTTATTTACTTTTATTACTATTAAAATAGGCTCAGTCTCAGACCTTATGTGAACCTGCTTTGTGCTGTGAAATGCGGTCAGTTATGCAACGATTCGATTAAGTCGAGTAAGCGCAACTTGAGGTAGGTATTTGTAGACTGCGGTTTCCGTCCGAATATTAATAAACTAGCTTCTGTCCGCGACTTCGTCCGTGTGAAATTTCTTGTTTTATATTTCGGCCACTGAGAGAATGCGTTCCTGTTACCTGTTGGTTGGACACGATTAGGAACTAATAGACCTAGTTTGAATTCTTAAAACACGTTTTTTTAAAATAAAATTCATTGACTCTTATAAATATAATACAAAAAAATGAAAAATAAAATAAAGTGACGTAAAAATATGAGTATCAAATAAATTAATGTCAAAAGCACAATGCAAAATAAAAAAGTTTTTATAAAAAAAAAAACGACTAAAAAAAAACACTACAAAGTCAAAAATAACTTTTATTTCAGAAGTCGGTGTCTTTGGGTCTGTATTTTACTTTTTTGCCCCCGACTTCCGAAATCTATATATACATATAAAAATGAATCCCTATTTCCCTTGGTCACGGCATCACGCGTGAACGGCTAGACCGATTTCGCTAATTATTTTTTTGTTGTGTTTGTTATTGTCAGGAGAAGGTTCTTATGTAAGAAAGATTTAAGAAAGTTAAAAAAAAAAATTGTAAGAAAACGACCATATTTACATTTTTATTGTAATAATAAGTAGGTAACTCTATCTTCTAATGTAACTTTATGGCGTTTGACATAACGTGTCAGTCATCATTTGGTAGGTCTGAGAATAGATTTTATGAAAAAAAAAAAAAAAAAAAATTAAGGATTTAGTTAGGTAGGGTAGGGTAGGTAGGGTTGGTAGGGTAGGGTAGGGTAGGTAGGTGGTTAGGGTAGGGTAGGGTAGGGTAGAATAGGGTAGGGTAGGTAGGTAGGGTAATAGGGTAGGGTAGATAGGTAGGTAGGGTAGGGTAGGATAGGGTAAGGTAGGGTAGGGTAGGTAGGTAGTTTCCTTTGCGCGTAGACAAACTGCCACAGTCAAATAGCTTTTGACAGAATGAAGTCTGTCGGGTCAGCTAGTCAAAGATATTTTTCACTTTGTAGTGTCTTTTTTGGAAGTCGGTTTTTTTTGTTGTTAAAAAGTTTTTATTACTCGCTTTTAGTGGGTCTGTTTATAATTTATCTAAGTTAAAATAGCCTAATTTTAACTTTCTCATCGCCTTTTACTAAATATTGCTTTTCCCGATGCAGGGACGAGTTCTCCTGGTATTTTACCATCAGCTCCATTTCACCATTCGCATTGTGACGAGCATACATTGCTTGGCAACCACACATTGAATCACAACCGTAATATATTTATTATTGAGGAGTTCCGGTGGCCATCTGTGGTCTTCATTGTCAGTTCTACTTCACCAAATGGTGCTTTTAGAGAGCAAATGCACGAGTTACTATAAAAAATACCCAAATCGCTACAGATATGTCAATTTTTTTTTAAATTTTTTTCAAAAAGTAGATCGCAGAGTTTAAAATAATATACTAAGAACCACAGAAGCCTTTGATGGCTTATACATGGCTAGTGATTTCAAAATAAAAAATATATCTAATATAGGTACTTACTACAAAAAAACTTAGACGGTAAGTTTGTAAGTTTTACATTCAAAGAATATTGTCTCTTACTCTTCATATAAATATGTAAAAAGCACAAATAGATGGTAGTAAGTGTATCAGACTAAAGTATATACTCATAGTTTGTAATTTGCAGAAAATGCATTTTTAATAAACATTTTGCTTTTTTTGGGTTATAGAGGTATTTATTTTGTATGTCCGTAGGAAGTTTATTAAGTCAAACTAAGTTAAATTAATTAAGTTAATTAAGTTCATTTAGTTTCGTTTTTCTTTTTATTGGAAGACTTCCTTCGATTTCTCCATGATCCCATCATCATATACCAACCTGATGAAAATGGGACCACCTGGAAATCTTACAAACAAAAAAAAAAAAAAAAAAAAAAAAATTAAATCGGTCTAGCCGTCTTTTGCGTCATCATAATAATGATGACGCAAAAGACGGCTTATTAGAGGTCGAAAAATTGAAGTTTTCGACCTCTAATTTCTTAATGTACATATGCGCGGTGGCCTGATTTAGGAGTCCGGTAGTGTGTAATACATTTATATTATTCGAGGTACTTATTTTTTTTATTAAGTTACATTATAAAATATAACGTGCACGTCTTACTACATTGTTGTCACATGTATATTTTCAACATTAATAATGTAACCATTATTTTGTAATAATTTTGTTTTAAAAGAGTGTCAGTGGAGTTTCTTGCCCGTTCTTCTCCAAAGGAACCTACTACGCTTTGGAATGGGCAGCTAGCTTCATCTTTCTGACCGATCGACCCCTTGACAATTCAAAAGTGCCTGTATTTGGTTTATTTTAAATAAATGTTTTGAGTTTGAGTTTGTACGGAATAACAAAAAGTTTAAGTCTATAGGGATCAAAATCGAGTTTCTTGATTGAGCTGTACGTGTGAAACGATTACTGATTAGGTATTCAGAACCACTGAAAGAGTAATATATAATCAACATAAAATGTTCAACACTATTTACATTGAAAGCTCCATCAAAAGGAGAGTTAATTACACTATCCACTCAATTCATAATTACTAGTTTGTAAAGCATGCGTTTTCAGCGGTAGAGCTGTTTCCGTTCAGCTTATTTATAATAAAATACTTCATGGGTAATTCAAATGAGAAGCATTTGAAATTATTAGTTTTACTGGGTTATGGAGGTCAGATAGGCAGCGCTCCATGTAAAAACCCCAAAATAGTTGTGAAAAGGCTGGGCAGATTGGATTCGTCTATTATTGTCTATGCTGTAACACACTATATCTTGAAGTTGTTTCAGTCTGTTTATTGATATTTCATAATTTTATTTAACCAATAGTTAGGGCTCTTTATTTATTTATTCATTTATTGCACAATGTACACACAGTTACAGGCTTTACTTAAAACTAATGAGTGCATGACCCCGTTAGGGCGCAGCAAGATAACTTAAAACTAGAATATTGTGACGTTATCAATTAGAACATTATTTTCGTGAGGTTGCATTATATTATAATATTATCATTTTTTTTTTTTTATTGTTCCATTTATAGTATTATTATAATCTATTAGTATCTAGTACATAATATCACATAACATTATTATATATATTTTAGAAATTTTCACAACATACATTTTGTTTATATATTATTAATTCACGGTTTTCACGGTTGGCGCAGTGGTTAAGCGATTGACTACTGCGTTGCGTGTCACGGGTTCGATTCCCGCACGGAACAAATATTTGTATGATCTACAAGTAGTTGTTCCGGGTCTGGCTGTTTGTGTATGTGAGTTTAAATGTTTGTAAACGCACTCACGATACAGGAGAAATTCCTAGTGTGGGGCAACGTTTTTTTAAAAAAAAAAAAAAAAAAAAAAACGTATATCTAGCTTTACAGTGAATATAAGAAGAAATATATTGATCACACTAATATTCTCGCTCTGCCTCATTAGTGCTGCGTCATTTTCCATTATATTTTAAATGACATGCCACATTGAAGCGTTGCGTCGTCGCACGCGACGTTTTAACGGATGCCGCGGACGAAAGACAAAGCGGGGGGAGGGCGCTGTGCTGTCGGTGCGACGACGTTCCTTCGGCTGTGGCGCAATAAAAGCAACAATAGAACACGTTTGTTCCGATCCATTGTGGAGACTGACTGAGGTGCGTGCGTCGTCCTCTTGCGCTGCGACGTCGTGCGTCGTCGCAACGCAGGTGTGCCATACAATGTATTGATCCGTTGCGACGACACAACGCAACGCACTAATGAGGCATCACCCATAGGGTACAACCATTTTCTTAACGTCAGTCGTTGGATTTCTATCAGTTACCCTTTGCACTTGGTGCAGACCGGACGCTCTCAATCGACTAGGAAGTTTAAAGCTTTATTAAAAATTAAAAAGTGTAGTATAGTCCAATATAGGAGAGACGAGAAAAAAAAAAATATCATCCCCACTTTACGCGTAGGAGGAGGTACCATAAAAAAATTGGCGTAATTAATATGTATACCCATACCAAATTACAGCTTTCTAGTATTAAGAGTCTCTCAGGGCTTTAAATACCGGTAAATTTTCATAACGTTACCTTGTATTGATAGAGTTAACGTTATTATTAAAATAACGGTAATCGATTTAACGTTATTTACACGACTATAAATTTTATCGTTATTTTAAACGGGTGAGATGTACGTAGATCAAAACGTTGCCTGAAGCTGCCTGATTCTTACCCACAGAACGGCAACGTAGCAAAATTAACGTTAATTATCGTATTTCTGTTAATGTTAATTAACGTTATATTACTGGTAATATTACCAAGTAACGTTTTTTTGTAACGTTAGTAGGTATAACATTGAAATTAAACGTTACGTAACGGTTATTATTTTGTTATTTGGTAACGTTAACAAGCCCTGTCTCTAAGCTAACCCGCGAAACTATAACCGTTCCTTGTTTACTACGGAAACCCTAAAAAGGGGACGAGCTCATTGGGCTTCAAGAAATTCGTCCGCATCGCTGTCAATGGGAAAAGTGCCTAAAAGGCTGGCAATTTAAATCATACACACATTTCTGATCATAGCTTTTTTTATGAATCAATCGTCTCGTAATTTCATTGAAAGGATAATATAATATTAATAACGTGTTCTTAGTAATACAGTTTATTCCTATTAACTATTAAGACTGCGCCGAGCGCGCAGTGGCGCCCTCATCGTTATTTCGGTGATTTCTTTTATTTTAGAATGAAAATGCAGAAAATAATCTCGTCAAGTTGTGCTTCACAAGACTATACGTTATTATTACTACAAACAGTAGTTTTAAATTGTTATGTTTTATTGTAATCATTTAAACGGAAAATAGTGGCCACTTCGCTCCGTTTTAATGATTACAATAAAACATAACAATTTAAAAATACTGTTTGTAGTAATAATGACGTATAGTCTTGTGAAGCACAACTTGACGAGCTTATTTTCTGCATTTTCATTCTAAAGTAAAAGAAATCACAGAAATAACGATGAGGGCGCCACTGTGCACTCGGCGCAGTCTTAATAGAAACTTATTACTTTAGAAATTAAATACGTGATTCCAATAAGTTATAGGTACTGCAATGAAATCTTTTAAACTAGATTGCTTTCTTATTATCAGGTAAGATAAATCTAAATAGATTTTCTTTATTAGACTTCAATAAACACTAAATAGTTTTAAAGTTATTTAAGAAAATAGATAATAATATATACAAGTATATAAAAAGGGAGGGGAAAGAATCAAAGGGCATCAAAAAATTCGTCCGCATCGCTGTCAACAGGCAAAGTGCCCAAAAGGCTGGCAGCATTGCTACGTTGTATGGCAATGCTGATTCTTTGGGCTTAAAATAGGCCAGTCCTCTGGTCACGTGAACAGTCGACTAACCGCTTGGCGATGTCCAGAACTACTCGATGAGCACTTGGACAAACATATAGCTCCCAATAAAACTGTTAAAGCGCAGTTTGAGGTTTTGTGCTCCTGCAGCAGCCGCCTAGCACAGCTCGCCATGATAGGAAGATGGGATGATGCGAGGGTTGCAATGCTTCTTCCACGAGTAAATTGCTTTTGATGTTTGCCAAGTGATTTGACATTTGTGCTCATGATTGTACTAGGATTGCATAAACAGTAGGCGTTTGAAACAAAACACTGGCCTTGTGCGTCATAAACTGACCTGGGGCAAGTTAACAGCTGGTATGTGAGGGCTCTTAGTCACATGAGTACTTGAGTATGTACCTTTCTTTGACCGCACCTCACCTTGGCACCACATGTTCAGTCACGTGCTTTGCTTTCGATCATACTCCAAATTATCTGTCCTTGGACGTTCTGCAATCGAATTTTAGGCCTCTTAACAGTCATCAATAATAATTGCGATACTTGTTTTAAGACTATAAATCAAATACGCAATTATGATGATAGGTAGATTTGTCATAGATACGAATAATAAAGTACCTAAGTATTGTTGAAATTCCATGATGATTTATGTTCAACTAGTTTCTTCCCGCGGCTTTATCCGCATGAAATTTTTCCCGTTTTAACATAATATAATTATATCCCATGACTAGAGATGCTGCGAATACTCGCTATTATTCGGTGCTCGGCATTATGGCTCCTACAAACAGGCGCGACACGCAACGCGAAAGGCACCGCTCGTCGCGCGATACGCAGTGCCTATTTGTAGGAACCTTTACTCGATTTTTGTTTTGTTATTCGCCGTATGTCGAATACTCGTAATAGACATTATTAGTAGGTATAGTATAGTATTCGTTATTAGTTATCTAAATAAAAATAAATTATTTATGAACAAAACTATAGACTTAAAAATAATTAAACTTTTATTAATCTTTAAAAACAAAACTCACTTAGTATTATTATCATTAACATAAAAAGTTAGCCAATAATCAGTCATGGAAGTTAATTAGTTAGGCTTTTTAATTAATAATTTAATATTTGAAGTCCAAAAGGGGCAGATTATGGTGCAGAAAACTGGGTTTTCTGATCAATAATCAATATTCCTTTTTTATGTCGAGTAATAATGGCGAGTATTCGACTATTCGGCATAGGGAATGACGATTAATCGGTATTCGACTATTCGCCATAAGGAATGACGATTAATCGGTATTCGACTATTCGCTACTATAACTATTCGCGGCATCTCTAACCATGTCACTTGGCATTACTGTAGCTTCCCATTTTAAACAGAATTTCGGAATCGGAACAGTAGTTCCGAAGATTACTCACAAATTTTACCTCTTTATAAAATTAAGTAGATAAATAAATAAACAATTGAACACGATTCTTAATCATTACAATGGCATTTTTTTTACTTTTTTTTTTTAGTATAGTAAACATCAAATGACCCCTCCCGCTCTGGGTGGAGCGGAAGGGAGTGTCAAACTCTTACTGACTAAAACCCACCCGTGTTCCTTCCTTGGCCCTTTATGTTTCGGGGCAGCGGTTTCAGACCCCGGTCATAAAATGAATAAATGAATTTGAATAATTTGAATTTGAACTTTCGTTGTCTTTGAGGCATGTTGGCTATGCGGAATTAAAACTTTTCGTGTCCTTTGGGTGACAAACTCGGACCCAATCCCAGAGAGAGAGCGAGAGAGATTTATTTATTTATTTACTCAAATCTTACCTAAAACTACCATTACAGATCTGCGATCCAATGCGATAGAGTGGCCTTAATTTAAGATAAGCAAGTTAGTACTCAGAATGCTAACTTATCGTAGTAGAGTAACAAAATTCTGCAGCTCTGACAAATGCGTGCACTGACTGGTCAGGTCCACTCAATCTGTGTGGTTCTATCCTCAAAAGACCATTTCGGACATCAATCTACATGGTCTTGATCTGACTAAGATTATGTCTGGACTTTAAAATAGACTGTGAACTCTGAGTTTGTTTCGGCTTTTATTCTCAGATAGGAAACGTCGACCTCACCTAGTTTTAAAATATGATTGATGTGTAAAAGTGTTTGTATAAACCTACTTACAGAAATAAAATCATTTATCTATACTTATTTTATAAAAATAGGTACCTAAAGAAGATTTGGGAATGAACTGAAATTAAGGAGTATTCCCGTTTGAGTATCTATTTTTTGAGCACGTATTTATTTTCACCAAAGGTATTCTCATTTGAGACTCTTTGACCTTTGGTGCTCAATGCATAGGTGCTCAAACGGGAATATTTTGAAATTAATAAGGCCTATAAAATTTGTCTGCCTATATTGGCGATGTTCGATGTTTTGGTTGTGTTAGTTTTTTTCTTTTGTAATGTGTAATCTGGTGTACAATAAAGTATATAGGTATAAATAAATAAATGTTCCCAACTTTAATAAGTATTCTGGTTGTTATAAACAGTTACTTTTTCTAACATCCACGTGCTTAGCAGTTATGTTGTGCAATAAATCGTGGAAAGTCGAGTTTTGCAATATGTGCATACAAATTGTATTACGCACTAGGATATTTTACGATTTCCGTTCACTATCTCTTGGTTGATGTTTTAAAGGAAATTGTATTTAACTTTTTAACGCTCATAAATACTCTTACACCTATGTCTTTCTTGCGCAATGTTACTTATTAGCTGTATAATTATTTGGTACTCGATCGTAGACAGTTGTGTTGATGATTTTAATGATTATAATTCTTTTTTTGTTTAATGGTGTCTGTAAAGTCGGTTTACGGACGATAATTTTACGTGATAACGTCATAAGAAAACATTGCGTCACAAGCCGAACGATTAGGCTGATCATGCCTCTCTATCGCTTGGTCCGCGCTCTCGCTTGCACACTCGGCTCAGGTGGAACGTGACAATGAGTAATGCTTTTTCGTGCGTGCAGCTGGCGTTCATCGATTTATAAGACGCTGTCACGTCAAAAATCGCGCGCTACCCTGTCGCTTCCGTCTTAATATTCTTTGCTCGGATTAAACGTATTGCCTCTACTTTCCACATGCGCTAAACACTGAAATAACTTGCATTTTTCCTGTATTACAGTCTAGGTTTTCAAATAGATTAGCTTTTAGGATTAGGCTTTTTAGAGGCAGGTATGTGCCGCCATAAATCATTTACTATCAGAAGGCGTGAGGTCAAACACATGACATATTTAGTAATGAAAAATATTTTCTTATCAAGTCATCATATTTACGAACAAAAAGTGAATAAGATTTTTTTTTTTTGTATTCTGAAAATTCGGAAAGAAACAATCAATCATATTATTCTTAACACAAACTCAAACTCAAACTCAAACTCAAAGCATTTATTTCAATTAAACCATTTACAGGCACTTTTGAATTGTCAAAGAGACGGTCAGTTAGTCAGAGTCGGCAAGTTGAAGCTAGATGCCCATTCCAATACGTAGATCACTATGGAGAAGAACGGACAAGAAACTCCAAGGACACTCTTTTAAATCAAGATATTACATAATCCTGGGTACATTATTCTTGTTGCTTCTATATGTGAGACAATGTAAAAACTAATAAA
Source organism: Dryobota labecula (assembly GCA_947523025.1). Lineage (NCBI taxonomy): Eukaryota > Metazoa > Arthropoda > Insecta > Lepidoptera > Noctuidae > Dryobota > Dryobota labecula. The sequence continues at coordinate 13,772,069 of OX383293.1, read as the reverse complement.
ACAATTCAAAATATAAAATTACAAATTAAAAATAAGCCCTGGCAGTCAAGAGATGACCAGTCCCAACTGACGGCGCCCGTTCACGAACATGACGCATGGATCAGCACCATCCAGCTCAACCATTTTGTAGGGAACCGAATGATCCAACACACGCGCCACCATCAGTGAAACATTTAAGTGAGCATGACATACTCTCAACTGCCATGCTCTTTCAAGTCAACATAAATCATAATAACATAGTAAACGACTCCATGGTATTCACATTTACAAAATTGAAAAAATGCTGCTAAATTATACAGAACTATAGTTTGCAATGTATTTGAGAGATTAATAAAAATTTACTACCAAAAAAGAAAATAATTATTATCTATTGGAGTATTCATCAATAAAAACATGCTTAAATAAAAACAAAATAAACATTAAGTTCGTAATGTCAGAAAATAAAATAAAATAAAAAAAGGGGGAAGCAACTTCCAAGTATTCAAATTTTATCTAGTGAGCCCAAGTGGCAGTGGAGCAGGACCAGCATTTAGCCAAGCATTTTTATCTACGATATAATCATCCAACTTATAATATGCTTGTCTGCATAGTGTGCGTTTTATGCACGTTTTAAATTTCTTCTCATTTAGTTGAAGAATATCGAGTGGTATTTTATTATAACATTTTACACAGTACCCCATAAAAGAAGTGTGTACTTTAGACAATCTGAAGCGTGGTTGATCTAATTTGTTCCTATTTCTAGTGTTAAAATTATGCCTGTCACTTATTTTACTAAAAAGATGTAGATTTTTTCGAACATACATAATATTTTCATAAATATATTGACAAGGTACCGTCATAATGTTAATCTTTTTAAACAGCTCTCTCAGAGATTCGCGTCTGCGGAGGTTGTAGATAGCTCTGACAGCCCTCTTTTGCAGAATAAAGATGGAATCAACATCTGCAGCTCGTCCCCACAGCAAAATACCGTAAGACATGATACTATGGAAGTAACTAAAATAGACCAGTCTCGCGGTATCCACGTCTGTTAATTGGCGGATTTTCCAAACAGCGTAAGCGGCTGAACTTAGCCGCCCTGCAAGTGATGTTAAGTGAGGACCCCACTGTAGTTTTGAGTCAAGCGTAATCCCCAGGAAAACCGTCTTTTCGACGAATTCTAGTATCTCCTTATTCAATACAACGTGACATTCATTACTTCTAACGTTCGGTAAAGCGAATCTTATGCATTTAGTTTTCTTCTCATTTAATACCAAATTATTTACAGTAAACCAATTATGGACCTTAATCATAGCGTTATTTACGTCGTCAAGGTCCTGGGCATGTCTGTTTACTTTAAAAATCAGTGATGTGTCATCAGCAAATAACACCATTTGGGGTCGGTTTTTCAGTAAATAAGGTAAATCATTTATATATACTAAAAAGAGGAACGGACCCAGTATTGAGCCCTGCGGTACACCCATTTTGACTTTTAAACCCAATGAATTAACACCGTTTATTTGAACTTGCTGCAATCTATTATCCAAATATGATTTTACTAAGCTAAGCGCAAGTTTACCCAGTCCGTAATGTTCAAGTTTCAAGAGCAGTGTTTCGTGATTCACGCAATCAAATGCCTTTGATAAGTCGCAAAAGATGCCTATTGCATCTTGTGCATCTTCCCATGCCTTATAGATGTGTTTTAATAAAGTGACCCCAGCATCGGTTGTGCAACGTCCTTTGGTGAAACCATACTGTTGATCGTGTAGGATGTTATTACAATTAAAGTGATTGAGCATTTGATTTAACATAACTTTTTCAAACACCTTGCTGAAAACTGGCAAAATCGAAACGGGTCTATAATTATTAGTGTCTTTGCTGTCCCCGGATTTGAAAAGTGGAATAATTTTACTGTATTTCATTAAATCCGGGAATACCCCTTGATCTACACACAAATTAAATATTAAGGCTAAATAGGGCGCAATTGTCTCAATAATGGATTGACAAACTTTAGTAGACATGCCCCACAGATCTTCGGTAATTTTGATCTTAAGTTGCTTAAAAGCCTTTACGACGACCACAGGGTTTATATGTTTAAATTTAAATTCTACAGGACAGTCAGAAACATTCGCTCTTAATAATTCAATAGCAAGTGTGGGCGAGGAATTTAAAGTTTCTGTAGTTTTAATAGGAATATTGGTAAAGAAAGTTGCAAATTCCTGAGCAACATCGATATTATCGCTAATGATACCGCGGGGAGTGTCCAGTGAGTAATCAGTATTTCTTCTTTTGTTCCTGTTCGTTTCATTATTAATAATTTTCCAAACTGTCTTTATTTTATTTTCTGCTGATTTAACCTTGTTGCTAATGAATGAAGCTTTAGCTGCTTTGCAGATATTTTTAAAGGTTTTAGAGTAAGTAGCAACATACTTACGAAAAGTTTCCGTGTTAATATACGGCTTAAGGCCATACAGTTCAAACAATCTTTCCCTACTTTTCCTGATGCCTTTAGTTGCCCAGTCACTGAATAAAAACTTAGGGCAAATAGTTTTAGTTTTCTTCTTAAAAGAATTATTAAACTCTGTTTGCACTAATGAAAAGAATTCTTCATACATAATATTACCATTGATCATATTTAGGCCCTGAGCACATAATTTGCTAATTAAAGTACTATTAAACTTATTTAAATTACCCGATGTTATTGGTCTAGTTTGTATCTGCACGTTTTGTACTGGTGTGTTGTCATCAAAAGTAACAACCTGACCGCTGTGATCAGAAGGGAGATAATTTACAATGGCTTTATCTAAATAGTCGCAGCTACAAAAAACATTATCAATACATGTAGCAGTACCCGTAGTTATTCGCGTTGGTTCCAGAAACACATTTGACAGATTAAATGATTTGAAGAGGCTTAATAATCTACTGCTATTTGAATTACTTTCCAAAATATTAATATTAAAGTCACCACAAATAATAACTGATTTATTACCAGTTACAAGTTTTGCTAAAACATCTTCCATTACTGACTCAAATATAGAGTAGTTTTGATAATTTGGAGGTCTGTATACGCACACTATAAAATGCTTATCTAGCTCAACACAGGACAGTTCAATGATGTGTTCCACCGATAGTTCAACTATGTCTTTACGAGTCTTTGATTTTATACAATTTTTGATTAAGATTAGTGAACCTCCACGCAGCATGGATTTTCGGTTAAAACAACTGCCCACACTATAGTTTTCATAATTAATGAGCATTTCGTAATCTTTTAACCAATGTTCAGTTATACAAATAATATCAAACATTGTTTTTTCTAAAAACAATTCAATTTCTAAGTGTTTGGAAGAAAAACCTTGAATATTTTGATGAAACAATTTTAAGGAATTCTGCTTAGCCCCTTTTTTACAATTAACTGATTGAATGCTAGAAGATACCTTGTTGATGGTGAGATTAACTACATAGTTACTGGTACCTTCTGTTGTCTTACTGACTAGTTTAAATTATTATGGCTAACCAACTTAATATTAGTATTATTACTAATTTTGATGGTGCTAATTACAGCAGACTTCGACATACTACTTATGTCTGAGTTTATATTAAAAGCTAATAGCCATGCTATTTGACGTCTAAAACTAATAGGCAGATACGCAGTACCCCTAGTCGATTTTAATTTCTCAACAAAAGTGTTGGTGTCAAAAAATATAAGTTTGTCACTATAGTGATTTACTAATAAACGCATATGGTTATTTAGCATATGTATATTATGATTTTGCCTACTTGACAAGTGCTCAAAGTATGGAAAAGCACACAATATTATTTTCTGACAATTTATCTTCAAGATTTCAGTGACATTGTCAGTGATGTCATCCTTTTTTACATTAGTACTATTACCTATAAATACAGAAATAATGGCATTCGGATCAAATTTATTGCCAATTATTGACGACATTATCTCTTCATAGGATTTCCCAGGCATACAATAATTAACAGCAGATTGACTCAGGTTGTTACTTAATAATTGACTGCCACCGCGGTCATCGGTGACCGCTAACAATAGTTTTTCTATTGTGTCTGTTGTCTGGCAGTCAAAGCCTTAATCAAAGAAATATAAAAAAAAGTTCACCAAAAATTGAACCTCATTACGAGTATTCGTAAAAATTTTCAATGTTGGAAGCTGATTTCCCAGAAGGGAGTGAAAATGGCATGACATCGACATTGAATTATGGGACGGCTCATTAAAACGACACCTGATTTAATGCAAGCTAAGCACAAACTTTATTATTTCTTCTTTCTCATCTAAATGGCTTTTCCGGAAGAATTAGGTAAAGAAAGAAAGAAAGAAACAGTATTTATTGTGACTCGCACAGGAAGATCACAAACTAAACACAAAAGTATAAAAAATAAAAACAGAGTCCTGTACGAGGCCAAATGGCTCCTATCTCAGCATGATGCTGCGACCTTTAAAAATAAGTGCCGCAGCGCTGGTACTAAAGGTACTATCTATCTTCCTATTTCCGGGACTGTTAACTAAGAGAAATGGAAGTTTCTTAGTGTTTGAACGTCAATTTTAGCTGTTTGATTTTGAGTTGCCAAGTTACATTGAATAATGAGGGGCAAACATAGTGAAAAACTAAAACTACATAGCTATGTAGTTTGAACAGCGATGATAGTGTCATCAATCAATCCTATACAAGCTTATTGGCACTGCTAATTAGCTTGAAGATTATATTTTGATTGAGTCTAAATTATATGTTCTATATAAGTACCTAATGACGGTTAAGACCGTAATTTAACATTTATACTGGGGCCCAAGTCTGCTATTTTTATAAATTCGTCACTCCAACACGATCCCATTGTTATTTTGCTAAAAGTTCGTAATGTGCTAAATACATAATGTTCGATCATTGGTCGGACAATGGTCTCGTAGTAGAATTGTATTACAATGGCATTTTGAACATTTATTCATGCCAGATTTCATTTATATATATTTTTACATATTATTTATTAGTGTTATAAGCAATCTGAAGTAGTAGGAAGTTGGAAGTTTAGTAGGAAGTTTCATTTGTCATTATGTACGAGATTACCAATTCTTTCAATGGAGTGTCAGTGGCTGACCATTGGAAAGTCATAATGACGCCATTATATTAGTAGATTACCAAACTTGTCAAAATCAACAATTATGAAATCAATGATAGACCATTGTGACACTAGTGTAATAGCAGACTTGAGGCCCTGGTTTCATACAATATTAACACATAATATTTTATAATCACACTTAAGTACCTACTCAGTTGTTAATTTATTTAGTTTGTTTAAACTAACAACTGAGTAGGTACTTAAGTGTGATTATACAACACACCTGTACATTGAAGGTTTTATAGGAGCTCGTGGATAATCATGAGCGCCAGAGTGGCCTTACTGTATTTTTTTTTAAATACTGAGTTTATTTTGAAAAACTGCTTCCGAGGTAATTTTAGAGCAGTTTTTTAGGCCACTCTGGCTCTCATGGCCTCTGAGAGCCAGTGGCCTAACTGTATTTTTTTCAATACTGATTTTATTTTAAAAAACTGCTTCCGACTAAGTTTAGAGTAGATTTTTAGGCCAGTCTGGCTTTCATGGCCTCAATTAATAACAGCAGTCGCACGGGTCGATCCATTAGGTTAAGCTACGCTTGCCGGGATTGTTCCGTGGATGGGTGACCATCAGAGGGGTAGGTATTAGCTGTGGCCGCGGCCCTGTTTGTACCCCATGTTTTGATGCATAACCCATTACACAAGATTTCACAGAAATTCATTCATCCGTTCCGGAGTGATTCAGTTACAAACTTACAACAAAACAACATCTAAACTACTCTAAACTGACGACGTTGGAACCAGAGTGATCTAGGGCACAAAAGTATGTTTTCGAGAAAAATAAGGAAACGCGTTGTTGGGCTTTGTTGTAAGAAATTTATGAGCCATGATAATTTATTGTTTCTTTATTGCACTTAGATCACTTTGGTTTTCCATAAACGTTAAGAACTCAGTAGTAAAATTGGGACCATTAGTGATCTAAGTGCATCTCATACTTGATCAGTGTGGCATGCCTTCACTTTGCAGACCGTACCAATTCTATAGTGACATGTTGTGATCCCTCAAGGAAGAAAGCACTGAAGAGCGCTTAGATCAGTGTGGCTTAGTAGAATTATGGTTTTTCTATGCCATTGTGTAATAACCTCAGTATTGGCAAAAATGTCACTTAGATCACTCTGGTTCCAACGTCGTCAACTTACCTCTATGATATTATATATAGTGAGGGCTGAACAATGTATAACTTAATTATGCTTTTGACCGCTATAATCTTCTGTCGTGAGAGAGAGCGGTGGTTTATACTTTGAGAGCAAAGTTTTTAATTAGCAGGATCGTCATACCACAAGTAGAGGACACAAAAATGCGGGCCCTTTAATTAGGGAAACTCCGGGGTCCTTTTTATTAAATCTGAGCGAAGATTTAGTAGCTTATAACTTGTATAAAAGCCTCTGGGTTTCCCACAGAAGGGACAGTACTTTCTGTATAATGTTTTCTGTTTCTTAGTTTTAAGGTGTATATTTTTGCTGAAATGCCATTAAACGTATTTTTCATTTCATTTTATTACATTTATAATTAAGAATTTCTCACAAATTGTTTTCTTTCGAAAATATCTGAAGAAAAATCATCCCTATCCATTAAAACAAAATACTAGATTGCACCAACGGATATTACTTCGTATCTATATTAACACGCACGTGTATCTTCTAGGCACTGAAACGTGTTCGCTCACAATGGGCCTTATTAGAAGGATAAAAGTCACTCAAAGGGCAATGGAGAGGGCTATGCTTGGAGTTTCCCTACGTGATCGAATCAGAAATTAAGAGATCCGCAGGAGAACCAAGGTAACCGACATAGCTCGAAGAATTGCCAAACTTAACAAACTTAAGTGGCAATGGGCACATTGCTCACAGAACAGATGGTTGATGGGGCTGAAAGGTTTTGGAGTGGCGACCGCGTACCGGAAGACGTAGCGTTGAACGGCCTCCCATAAGGTGGACCGATGACCTTGTGGGAACCCGCTGGTTGCGGAAAGCACAGAACCGGTCGAAGTAGTTGTGTTTGGGAAAGGCCTAGCAGTGGACGTCTTTCGGCTGAAATGAATGAATCTACTGACACTCCGTAGCGTAAGAGGATTTAAATACTTATTTACAGTAATTTCATTCACTTGGTAAACCGCGGAATACAGAATGTTTGTCAATAAATTAACAATTTCAGACCATTTCAGATACCCATCTACATGGTTCTGACTTGATCTGACCAAGATCTCAGAGGTCACAGTCTCTTTTAAAGTCCAGACATAGGACTTTAAAAGAGACTGTGATCTCTGAGTTAAGGATAGGAAACGCCGAACTCTGTGTCTGTCCGTGGCTTAGCTTAGAGACTTAGTGCTAGAAAGCTGTAATTTGGTATGAGTATATATATTACGAGTAATCACGCCGACAAAGTAGTAAAATAAAATCTTGAAATATACCTACATTTTTTTAAGGTACCTCCCCTACACGTAAAGTGGGGATAATATTTTTTTTCACGTCTGTTCCATGGTGTGGGGTATCGTAAGATAGGCCATTCAAAAATATTGTGGATTTGTGAAAACTTTTTTTTCGATTCATGGATCCGTTTGCGTAATAATAAGCTTTAAAGTGCTAATTTTTGTTAGAGGCAAGAGTCCAAATGGTTGTACTTGTATATGAGAAAAAGTTCACAGCAGTACCAGTAGTATATATAACGAAGTTAAAAGGAAAATTATCACAGCTAAGTAGGCGTCACAAGTTAACAAGTAATAGTCGACCAACTTACATTTACAATTCAAAAACATGTTCTCCCTTACTTTCTGTATGGAAGAACATGTTTTTCAACTACAATGTTAAATTTGTTCTTGGGATAAATTCATACCAACTACGGAACCCTTCATTGTGCGTGGTCCGACACGCACTTGACCGGTTTTTTTAAATATGATTTACGTGTAAAAGTGTTCGTACAAATCTACCTACAGAAATAAAACCATTTATCAAATTTTGTAAACGCAAATGTTAGGTATCGGTAAAGTTTTTGGCCCCAGACAGGGTCATTGTCTTGCTGAAACACACTTAAGCAAACCGACCATTATGTCTGACAGACAAGTTAAATACACACGAAACAGGTTTATTTTTAGTACATCGTTTTGTTATAAATCGACGCTCCCTACATACAATCCCCTAAGTGATAGATCCGTGATTTGCATGTTTTGTTTTCATGACCTTCAGGACACCCTTTATATACCCTATCTTTAGTGTAACAAAAATATGTCTAAGTTGGGAAATTGAACTTTAAATCCACACACGAGATTTCCCATATAACTAAAATCATCATCATTTCAGCCAAAAGACGTCCACTGCTGGACATAGGCCTCCCCCAAGCACCGCCACCTCGACCGGTTTTGTGCTTCCCGCATCCAGCGGATTCCTGCGGCTTTCATAAGGTCATCGGTCCACCTTGTGGGAGGCCTTCCAACGCTACGTCTTCCGGTACGCGGTCGCCACTCCAGAACCTTTCGGCCCCAACGGCCATCTGTTCTGCGCGCAATGTGCCCTGCCCATTGCCACTTAAGTTTGGCAATTCTTCGAGCTATGTCGGTTACCTTGGTTCTCCTGCGGATCTCAATTTCTGATTCGATCACGTAGGAAACTCCAAAGATAGCCCTCTCCATTGTTTGGGTGACTTTTAGCCTTCTAATAAGGCCCATTCTGAGCGACCACGTTTCAGTGCCATATGTCATCACTGGCAACACGCACTGACTTTCGTCTTGAGACACTGCGGTATGTGGGACGAGAAGATATTGCGTAGCTTCCCGAACGCTAATTAACTACAAAATTTACAAAAACTCCCGACATAGAATAACAGAAGTGGTAATTCAGTAATTTTACGTTGTAAAATCAGTTGTACTTCCGCACGCTTCCCCCGCAACGGTTGTTGACGGTCATTGTAATGTTTTTTCGCGTAAATGTCAATATTATACGTAAAACAATCCACAGAATATCATGATGTGCAAACGCATAATGTAACAATAAGATTTCCAGACCCATGCTTACAAAATTGTTTATACCATGTACCCCACGTACAATTTAATAAATGGTAGTTACGAATCTTGGTAATTTAAATACTACCACATAAAAGTCAATAGGTACCAGTTGAGCTATTTGTAATTCCTATTGGAAATAGCTTATGTGGTAATCGTAGTTATTGACTTTTTTACGTCCCTATGATCCGATGTATAAGTAAAGTGACAAATAATACACTAGAAATTACTTTTATGACCGATCTTTTTTAATTTTTTTTTTTTTTACTAGGGCTTCTCAGAGTTGATCATTAGACATCGTGACTCTTTAATCGGTTTTTCCTGTGGTTGCCTTAAGCCCCTAAAAACTTAAAGCCTCCACCAGCCAGGGCGGTTTTTTTTTTAAATATGTCATATATTAAGCTTTATACCCATACTTTATAATAAGTAGAACATGACACGTGTTTAATTAAAAAAAAAAAATATATATACACTACACATCACGCAAAAGCAGACTATTCAATAAAATATATTTTCAAAATTTTTGGCGGTCTATAGAGAATATATCCAAATTTACAAAATGTTTGTTCTAAATTTTGGCTTGTCTATGGAGAGGCGCTCGTTCACCCGCATTGGTACGACAAGGTGTCGTGGCAAAAAGCATTACTACTAATATCATAAATGTGAAAGTTTGTATGTTTGGATGTTTCTAGATGTTTGGATGTTTGTTCCTCAATCGTCCAAAAAGTGTATCAAGTATGTAAATAATTAATACGGAGATATTTTCGGTTAAATTAACCTTACGGCTTTGCCTATTCCTAAAATAGTCGCAATCGAGGAGGGATCTCTAATTAAAGCCCAAGGGAGTTACAGAAATAAATCTAAATCGATTGTAGTTTTAATCAATTGTTGTTTTGCTTTCTCAAGACGAAACATTTTAGGAACAGATTTGATTTGATGCGCAGAAGTGTTTATTGTATGGCCCCAATTATTTACAACTAGTTGCTGCTCGCAGCATCGCTCGCGGGGCTTGTATTTTGTTTTAGAAAAAAGCCACGCGGGTGAAGCCGCGGGAAACAGCTAGTCCAAAATAAAAGTAGCCTAAGTTACTTTTTATAACATCAGCTATCTGTCAGTGAAAGTCCCGTCAAATTCGGTCCAGCCATTTCGGGGATTAGCCGGAACAAACAGACAGACCGACAGACAGACAAAAGAAAAATTATATTGATTTAAAAAAGTTGTTTGTTTGACATTACAAACACACCTAAATTTGGTTTATTAGTATAGATGATATTGTTCCTGGTAATAAATAAACAACTTTAAGGCTCGTACAGACTCATGTGATATCGCGGGCGCGACAGGCACCAACAAAGAAATTGTGCTACTAATGTCGCGTCGCGCCTGTGATATCGCACTAGTCTGTAGAAAAAAAAGAAAAGAAAAATCGTTTATTTGCGGTAAACATGACGCAAAAAAAGAACACAACAAAAAAAGAAAAATAAGTTTGGGGTAAATATGCGTCACATCCACGCAACGCGGCCATCGCTGTACGAGCCTTTACTCTGTTATGAAACAAATTACGGCCTGAAACTTAGTAACTTCAAGGCTAATAAAATTACAATGTTTGAAATTTGTAACAGACCTTTTTGTTGTCTCTACAATAACTTACATTTTGTGTTTTCCAGTTTCGTCTTTCACCGGTCTGTTTTTTCTAAAACTTATTTCGTTATTTATTCTAACGCGAGGTTTATTTTAATTGAATTCAACACCTACGAGCATAAAAACACGAAACAAATTGGATGGGTAACACTTTTTTGCATCAGCAAATTGAAGTGTGTTCATCTGTGCTAAACTGAATTAATTAAAAGCTACCAATTTCAGGATCACAGCCGTGACCTTACAAAGACAGGAGGACTGGGTTTCGGCTGTCGCTGAAAATCAGCGCTGGGGCTCTGTCTCGCATAGGGTCGCAGCATTATGCTGAGCGATGGCCGTTTTGCGTGGATGTGACGCATATTTACCCCAAACTTATTTTTTTTTTTGTGTTGTGTTCTTTTTTTGCGTCATGTTTACCGCAAATAAACGTTTTTTCTTTCTTTCTTTCTATATTTACTGTCTTCCCCCAGTTTTTGTTAATAGTCACCGATTAATATATCTACATATATCGAACATATTATGAAGCAATGGATTAACAAAATCCTTCAAAATCATTCAGGTTGTGACTGACAGTGTTACCAATAGAAATATAAAAAACAGTGGCAAGGTGTGTCTGTGTCCGCGCGCAATAATCAAAATGCTCGCAAAATAGGCAAATGGTGGTCTCCGCGAACTAGTGCGCTTCGACCGTGATCGTGACAAATTATAAGAATGCCGTGTTGTTCAGTGATTTCTTGTAAAAACCGAAGCCAAAACGAAATGTTTGTACATCATGGAATCACTTACCATAATTTGGTACAAGTATTTAACTATATTTATCTTTAAAATCATGAAAGTCGAAAAATATTTCTTGCTTTTACTACGTTATTTTTGTTTTCATACATAACAGCGACAGTATTTTTTTTTGCAATAAATACGTTGCTTCTTAACCACTACGTAAATATGACGCTAAGTGACTGGACAACGCGATGTAAAAACCACAAAACGATACTTTGTGTATGCGGTTGCGTCGCGTAGTACGGCCGCTGTATCTTGCCGCGAGCTAATGATGTGCTTGTGCAGATCTACTAACGTAGGCTATCGACAATAATGTCGATTGTCTAATTAATATATTGCTATTATAGTTTATTCTTCTAAGACAACAACTCTTTTGTCTCATCCGAGTCTAAGTAGACAGGTACTAAACCATACAAACATTAAGTACTTCTTAAAACACTAGGGACAACAATACAGAATGTTTAGTTCGTTAAAACTTCGCTTAATGAAATGAGAAACACACGTGATTGGAATCCTTCAAGCCTACTACATACATTGCTAGAAATCGTTTTGATTGAACCGAGTACAAGTAATTGTTACAGTTCCATCAACCGTTGATAAGTGAAGATGTACAGTAAAGTTTTGTGTATCGTTCAATGTATTGCAATAGATTATTTACAGCGATTTAGTCATGACGATTGGTCGTAATGTGTACGGGGTTCTAGAAGCTGGGAACAAGTTCATTACTTGTGAGTGATAATTACATTGAGATCTGTTTCTCAGCCTTACCGGTGATAAACCGTATGGGAAGGACGCATCAGTAGTCTTACAGGTACCAACTGAAAACTTTGACCGCCTTTCTTATAAACGCGGAATAAAATACTACTACTTTATTCCGCGTTTATAAGTAAGGCGGTGAATGTTTGAGGAGATTCCTGAAAATGGTCTATCTAGGTTTAAAACTAGACAGAGACCCAGTTTTGTCGTGAGACTTTTGCCGTGTTTTTCCTAGTTTTGCGAACTTGGGAAATAAGTTATGAAGTTTAGTTTGTCATAGACCGAAAAAAAAAACTGAAATGTTCATTCTAGATACTTTTAAACAGACAACGCCAGAGGAGATTACAGATTTCTTATCCGTCTCAGAAGTTAGTAATTGAACCCTCTTTAAACTTTAGACCGAGCGTAAATCCAATAAATATTATCTATAGTAGACATAAATATCAAGTAGCTATCCTATCAAGATTAATATGATCATGAAAGCAATACTTATTCCACAATTAGTTGGACACATGTTTTCATTAAAGTACAAATCATAATGCAGAAAGAAAAACATAATGTAGTATTCTTCGGCTTAAAAATATGTGTAATTGCAAAGCTACGTGTAATGTTTCAGAAGTGGACGTGAATTGCTTTGAGAATAGGAGAAATGAAAATATTTTCACGATTATGTATTTTGAGGAGCTCGTGGCTTAGTAATAACAGTCGGACGGGTCGACCCATCAGGTTAAGCTACGCGTGCCGGGGATGCTCCGTGGATGGGTTACCATCTTTATATATTCCATGACTCGTCCATGCCTCGGAAAGCACACTAAGCCGTTGGTCTCGGCTGCCATTCGTGGATCTTTGGCAGTCGTTACGGGAAGTCAGAGGCCCGAAAGTCTGACAGCCAGTCTTACCAAGGGGTATAGTCATAATTTCAGCCGAAAGACTTCCACTACTTGACATAAGCCTCCCCCAATTGGGGGGGTTTGCCATAATCGCCACGCTTGGCAGGCGGGTTGGCGATCGCAATACGGTGTTAAAAATGCACAGAGAACGTTGCTGCCCATTCTCTAGTAAGTCCCTTAGTCGCCTTTTATGACACCCACGGGAGGAAATAGGGTCTATTATACTAGAGTATACTAAACTTAAAAATGTAAAATAAAAATACTCCATTTGAAAGTTTTATTTTTATTTGTAGACCGTTTTCTATTTTGTGAAGGACCTGGGGCCAAGAAAATAAAATCTAAGGAGCTCGCGAGCAATAAGACTTGTACAATTTTTTCTATATTAAAAAACTAATAAAGGCAGACACAACTGCAAGTAGGTAGGTACAGTCGCACACAGATAAAAATCGTGTTCAATAACACGTGTTTACGTAGAGAGGTCACTCCGCAACACAGGTCAAACCGATACAATAAAACTCCATTGTCCATTGGAAAACAACAAGTTGTACTATTCAATTATTTTTAATACGAACCTGTATCTTATAAGATATCGGTAATGTGATATGTTTTACTGCAGCTTGTATGGGAAGATAATGGAATTCTACGAATAAAAAAAAAAACAAGGTTGCCTCTCAAAAGTGTTGGTAAAACAAAAATATATATATAATATGCATGTTAAATTATAGTTTAAATTAAACGAATTAAAATATCTTCGACAGTTTGGTCCATATGACTAAAATGGTTCAATTTTAATCAAACTTTCTCTTGTACAGTAACAAATATTCGGAATTGCTTGATTATGTCTCAAGGGCATACATTTTGTTTTATACACTGTGTTTTGTATCATTTTATTCATATAAATATAGATAGAATACTCTTTATTGTGAAAATAATGAAAATTACAGATAATAATATAGAAATTTTATGGTTTATTCCTATCTCTTCCCCTTCCCATCTCTTCCCCTATTAGACCAGGGCTGAAGCCTTTGAAAATGGTAAAAAGAAAAAAAAATAATTTGGATTTCGATCGATTCGGATTCGAGTTTTTTTTCGTTTTTTGCATTTTCTGAGAAAATTTACCATAGTAATGTATATTTTTTTTACACCGTCAGAAAGTAGAGATTTCAAAGAACAAAAAGCCTACCTTTGACTTTAAAAAAAAGGCTGATATTTTGTCGTGAGAATTTCGAGTGAAAATTAGGATGCTTTTTCGATATTAAGTCAAAATAAGGAGAAAAAAAAAACATGAAAAAAAATTACAGTGTGTTTGGGACCTAAAAAGGTAAGTTTTCACCAAATTTCGTAAAAAAAAGAAATTTTTTGTAAAAGATAAAAATAAAAAACCAAATACTTGGTTATTTGAATTTTTCACATAAATTTTGAGGTTATGTGAAAAAAGTGTAAATACAAAAGTTGCAGATATTTTTATTACCTTCAACTTTGCTATTTAACTTTTTTCCATAGGACTTGTAGTTTTTCCGGAAATCGAGATAAACCGTTTTTTACCTTTACAACCTCTTCCACTTCCCGACCTCAGATCGCCCGTAAATTATGTTTCCTTTTTGTTATATTCTTTTCCTTTTCCAAACGGTTTCATCCTACTATATTTTTTTTTTGTTTTAAAAATTATCGACCCTGGTCTATATGCGTTTATAGAACAGTTGGGAAATTTTTGTAGGTAAACGCATAGGGGAAGAGCTGGGAAGGGGAAGAGCTGGGAAGGGGAAGAGATGGGACTAAACAAAAAAGGGGTGACACAATAGATGGTCTTATCGCTAAAAGTGATCAATAAAGCGTGGGTTTAAAGCTGTGAAAAATCAATTTTATAAATCGGAAAATTATCATTCAGATTAAAATACATATACATAGTTAGCCTTAATTAAAACTAATACCTTACAAGATAAGCCTGTTACGAGTATCTATCAAATGGAAAAGCTATAGATCACTCAATCAATCAACACGTTAATTATGTCTGTTGACAGACAAAGTGTCTGCTATATGGAGTTTAAGCTAACATAATTGTAATTAATAGCAACCAAACGTTCGATTTTAGCGTCATTATACCAAATTAAATAGACACTGAAATAATTATAACTACACGTGTTTTATTAGTGTATTACTTTGTTTAGAAGTCGTTTTAATTAGTTTTTATTGGTAGTTAAGTTTAATAGGTAGAATTTTTCATTCGTCGATTTAATTTGTTTTTGATCGATTGCAGTGTTATTATTTACTGTTTAATTATTGATTAAAGATTATCTATTATGTCTTTTGCTCTTTGCTCGACGTCAAACTCTTCACTGTCACTGGACATTTATAATACATTTATTTAATACCGAACAAATTTACACTCGACAAAATTCTGATATTTTCGCGATCAGTTTTTTCTTCTAAACCAGTCTCCACCAGTGTTTCTTTTAAAACACATGGCGCCACCTTTTTTTGCGGAAAAACCATGTAACTAAAACTCTCAACATTTTCGCAATGAAGATGGTCCACACTCCACAGATAATAGTATATTTATTGGCTGTTTGAGTTTGTCTATGTCCATAAATGAAATTAAAACACGAATTACTTTTCACTCCCTAGAGACTAAAGTGGTCCCTTTAGTCCCGCTTCGTAGGGCTATATTGGCGTACTTTTAGAGTATGAGAAGTGAAAAAATAATTTAGCATATTAGTAAACACAAAATGTTTGGTAATAATACGGTTTAAGATGTATGGTTCGGTATGTTCTGTAGCCTCAGTTAGGAATAAACTTAGAGTCTTAATTGTATACTATTTTAAAATTTTGTATATTTAATTGTTCTTTCCCAAAATGTTATCATTGTTTATCATTAACTATGGAAAAGTTCACATTTTGTAAGTTTTGTTTAATTTTTGTTTTTTAAATACTAATTGTTTTACTTAAATTATGTATGCTAGATTCACATCTAGTAGGTGTCAATCAGGGGCCTAAGTCTACTAATTTACAAACGTTGCAATGGTCTCGCCATTGTGAGTATTTGACAGTGTTTGTATGGCAAATCTGTCAAAAACTCATAATGAAGAGACCATTGCAACGTTTTTACATTAGTAGACAAGGCCCCCTGGAATATTGTGTTGTAACTGTTTTAATGCATTTGTGATTGTACATCAGTTTTGTGAATTATAATTAAAAAAAAAAAAAAATGATAATTACTTTATTTCAATAAAAAATAATATAATTATTCACTTCTATGAGGAGAAAACATAGTGTTTATTATATTAAGTGACGATTTCTTCGGATGATACAACTAAAATTAAGTTTTATAACTAAATTTTAGTTTTTAATTGTTGGTATAAAAACTTACAATTTAAACACTTTCAAAAAATGGTGCTTTAATAGCCTTTAATAATATTAAACACTGTTATTAATTAGGTACGTACGTAAAGAAAGACTTTATGAATGACAACAACTTTCAGAGTGAAATAATGCGTGTCAATGTCAATTGAGTGTTCTTGATTTTAAACAAGTTTACGTGAATTATAACCAAAAGGTTTGCCCTTTTTTACGAATAATTGGCAGCAAGCAGTAAGAACCATGTTCTGTTTATGATATAAAAATGATACAGGGTCAAATTAAATTAGCTAGCGAAACCGTGACGGGTAGATATTGATATCTAAACATTACAAAACAAAAAAAACATAAAAACGACATTATGATTTTTTTGCGGACAACTGCCGCAGTTACTGTAGTTATTTAAAGAATAAGTATAGTTTTATTGTTTAATCTGGTTTAAATATTGATAGGTACCTATCATGGATGAAAAGACAAAAAAAAAAATCCATACCTAAACTCAAACAAAAAAAATCATCAAAATATTTTTTTTCTATTTGTCGCATTGGTATATCGATACCCATTACGATTGCAGAGTTTCGCTAGCTAATTTAATTTGAACCTGTATAAAAAAATCCTGATTAATCCGTTTTAATAAAAACAAGAAATTTAATGAAGGTGTTTTAAGTTTAGCAACAAAAACTTTAAATTGAAAACTGGCAGATCTAGCATCAAAACATCTTCGTAAATATGATTTTCCACTTGGCATTCGCTTAATTAGCCACTTGTACCAAACAGGGTTCAGTTAAAGTATAGCGGTCTGAACATTTGTTATAGTAATTAAGAAGTTTTACCTCTGCAGTCTGTACAGTGCTTTAGTATTCAACTTGGCTGCACCTAAAACTTGGACAAGTTTTTCACTTTCTCTTGAGGGCCATTTACGTTTTAAAATATTCCATAAAAATTATGATGAATAGTAGGGTAATTAATTGACCTGCCAGGGTTGCGGGTTTGTTCGAAAGGGATACCGTGGCCCACAGCACACAGGCAATTGAAGGAACTCGGGTGGGTTTTAGTCAGTAAAAGTCTGACACGCCCTCCCGCTCCGCCCAGAGCGGGAGAAGTTATTTGATAATTTCCCACCAAAAATAAAAAGGGCAATTAATTGTTGAGCAAATTGATTACCTACTTAAATTTTCCGTATATTCAAATCACAACTGTTGTTCTTTGACAGTTGTATGAAATGGTTATAACATGATAATATTTTTGTTTTTGACGTAGCGTGTCAATTTATTTATTTATGTAATACTTCAAGTACAGAAATGTACAGAGGCGGACTTAATGCCATAGGTATTTTCTACCAGTCAATCTTTGGGTGATGCAGAGACAAACAGCGGTAGGTACAATTACGAAAAATATAAAGATAAAATAATAAAAATATATAGATCTTATATACCTATTAAAAACTATAAATGTAATATATATACTAATTACATATAAATACTAGCTGACCCGACAGACTTCGTTCTGTTAAAAGCTATAGTATAAACTCCACTATTCTACCCTACCCTACCCTACCTACCTACCTACCTACCTGCCCTACCCTACCCTACCCTACCCTACCTACCCTACCTACCCTACCTACCCTACCTACCCTACCTACCTACCTGCCCTACCCTACCCTACCCTACCTACCTACCCTACCCTATCCTACCCTACCTACCTACCTAGATAGATAGTAGCCGATTCTCAGACCTACTGAATATGCATATTATAAAATTTCATAAAAAATCGGTCAAGCCGTTTCGGAGGAGTATGGTAACTAACATTGTGATACGAGAATTTTATTTATAAGATAAGCACAAATAAACATACATAAATATACTAATATACTAAAACAAATAAGACAAACAATGGAAAAACATTATCGTTGTCATGATACTGCCAGCTTCTTACGAATGTGTTCGCGAACTTTTACTTACACAAATACACAATTGCACAATTTGTTTAACAATAATTTTTTTGGTTGTATTTTATAAATGCTGCACTGCTCAGGGTCTAGTTTCTCCACGTTCTCTCCACTGTTCTTTAACAATGTAATGCTTGTTAAGAAACCAAGTGTACACAGGCAGCAGTATTCATTTTTTGTAAAATTTTCCGCCTTTATAAATTTTTTCAAAGCCTTTACGGGCACTGGCCAATAAAGACTTGAAAATGTAACTGTTCGCACCAGCCTGTGATGAGAGCTGGTACCTAAAAGCCAAATAAAGGAAATCCCCTTACCTTATCTGGTTTATACTTTAAAACAAACGTGTTCCGACCCCAAGTAACATGGGACAAGGGCAGGAAAATCATGGTTTAAAACAAAAATAACCCCATGGTTCTTCCTGCTTAATACGATGTACATTGTACAATCTATAAAAATATATAAAATTGAAATATCTGTTTGTAATGTCAAAATAACAGCTAAATGCATAATTATGAAAGTATTTTTCTTTTATGACATTCATTTTGTTTTCTGTAATTAATATACTCACACACTGACATAGGTTATTAAATGTTAAAATTTTAGGGAAATCATCTACTTTTTTACAGGTCCCTTGATGTCTCACTTAACTAGGGGCCCAAGTCTGCTATTTTTATAAATTCGTCACTCCAACACGATCCCACTGTCATTTTGCTAAAAGTTAGTAATCTGCTAAATTAATAATGGTCGATCATTGGTCGGTCAATGGTGTCGCAATAGAATTGTATTACAATGGCATTTTGAACATTTATTCATGTCAGATTTCATTTATATATATTTTTACATGTTATTTATTAGTGTTATAAGCAATCTGAAGTAGTAGGAAGTTGGAAGTTTAGTAGGAAGTTTCTTTTGTCATTATGTACGAGATTACCAATTCTTTCAATGGAGTGTCAGTGGCTGACCATTGAAAAGACATAATGACGCCATTATATTAGTAGATTACCTAACTTGTCAAAATCAACAATTATGAAATCAATGATAGACCATTCTGACACTATTGTAATAGCAGACTTGAGGCCCTGGTTTCACTGTAATAACAAAATAAAATACAGTTTAAAAAATTTAAATATAAAAAAAAATGTCTGTCTAGACAGAATGTCTGTCTGTTTGTACCGGCTAATCTCCAAAACGGCTGGACCGATTTTGACGGGACTTTAACTGGCAGAAAGCTGATGTTATAGGGAGCAACTTAGGCGATCATTTTACTTTTATTTTAGAATACGCGAAGCCGCGGGCAGCAGATAGTAAAGAATAGAGCGAGAAAAACGTATAAACATAATAAATTCACACTCGAACCTGGAAGCATTTTTGCTTTATACATGACTTTTTTTAAATCTCTACGCTCCAGAAATTGCTTTGTTTCCGCCGTGGTTCCTGTTAAAATCCCTTTTGTTACAATATTTTCATTACGTGTGTCCGTTTCATGACTCCTTTCAGCTTCCGTTATTTTGGTGTTTAAAAGATGACCCCGCATACCTATGGGGCATACGTGTGTATAAACCATGTTTTGGCAAGGACATTACCAGCCGCACTACCAGGGCCTCAAGTCTGCTATTACAATAGTGTCAGAATGGTCTATCATTGATTTCATAATTGTTGATTTTGACAAGTTTGGTAATCTACTAATATAATGGCGTCATTATGACTTTCCAATGGTCAGCCACTGACACTCCATTGAAAGAATTGGTAATCTCGTACACAATGACAAATGAAACTTCCTACTAAACTTCCGACTTCTTACTGCTTCAGATTGCTTATAACACTAATAAATAATATGTAAAAATATATACATATAAATGCAATCTGGCATGAATAAATGTTCAAAATGCCATTGTAATACAATTCTATTACGAGACCATTGACCGACCAATGATCGATCATTATGAATTTAGCAGATTACGAACTTTTAGCAAAATGACAATGGGATCGTATTGTAGTGACGAATTTATAAAAATAGCAGACTTGGGCCCCTGGTAGTGCGGATGGAAGTGTCCTTGCCAAAAAAATGTGTAACGTTTTTTTAATGAGTTGGAAAACTTCACAGACAGAGATAGATAAATACATTCCTGCACATAAAGGCTCCCAGGCTTCCTCGAGGCGACTCGACAACGCGACGCGGCTCTTGTAGAATAATTTCTATGAAAACTTCTTAAAAATTGTTCTATCAGAGTCGCGTCGCACCGTCGCGTCACGCCTGTCTGCGGAAGCCTTAGGGCTGCGGCACTGACTGACGTCGCGGCACGGCAAGGCACGTGCACTAGCTTATACATTTTAAGTTATAATTTCAAAGAGCTGTGGATTTTGTGAATAATAAATAAATAAATAAATAAAGGATTTTATTTCTGATCAAATTCTAAAATTTTGTTCTAAGTACATCGACTTCACATATAATTAATGAATACAAAGTATTGTTAATATTTCAAAAGAGTAAGTGTGGAGTTTCTTATCCATTCTTCTCCATACATAACTACTTTTTGGAAGGGGCAACTAGAAACAATATTTTTTTTTGTTGTAAATATTTACGTTCGAAAGTGCCTTTTATGTGCCTATTCCGAATAAATGATTTGACTTTGACTTTGATTAAATAGGTACAACAATTTGGTAATAAAAAATAAAAGTTGAAATTGGCTTTAGTTAGCCTCATCGAGACTACAAAACCAAATATAGAAACAAATGAACCTATTAAATTACTAACGAACTAACTTACGAACTAATTAAATTAAAATTAAGGGAAAACTATTATCAATTCTGATCATCATCATCATCATTTCAGTCGAAAGACGTCCACTGCTGGACATAAGCCTCCCCCAATTGGGGGAGTTTGCCATAATCGCTACGCTTGGCAGGCGGGTTGGCGATCGCAGTATGGTGTTAAAAATGCATAGAGAACGCTGCTGCCCATTCTCTAGTAAGTCCCTTAGTCACCTTTTACGACACCCACGGGAGGAAATGGGGTGGTGCTATTCTTTACGTCCGGCACCACACGATACGATACGATACGATTCTTATAATAAAATTTAAATAAGTCACAAATATGAAATACTAAAAGATATAACTTGATATAATTTCCGTTTTTAACTGTTATTAATGATGTAAATAGATCAATTAACGTACGTAAATATTTACTATGTATTATTTAACGTCATTATCCAATACCGGACGGAACGCGGCGTACCGAGGTATGAATTTATAGTCAGTCAGCGTGAGCTTGGCGTTTTATTGAGTACATAATTATCTGCTAGAGAAACAGTAACATCGGAACAGGAAGTTGGAGAGATCGCACGATACATTCCCACGCTTGTTTATGTGTTATTATCAGAGATCGGAATAAGTACCTTCGAGGAAGGATGTAACATAGAGTGTATAATACCTCCTTTAAAATCCCGGAATAATTATAATGTCGTTTAAATACCGGGATTTAAAAACCAAGAATAATTTATTGTATTTTATTTATAGTTCCAATTATTTTGAAAAATCATATATAACATTTTTTAGGGTTCCGTACTCAAACTATTAAACTAAAGAGAATTTTTAGCAATAAATAATTTGAGGTATTTAAACGTTATTATAATTATTCCGGGATTTTAAAGAAGGCATTATCCACTCTATGTTACATCCTGCCTCGAAGTTTAGGTAAATTAGCTCTACCTATTCCGATCTCTGGTTATTATTAATTAATAATGCTATAATAACACGACACATGTTACGTAATATTAGTGTTATTATTATATAGTGTGTTGGTCATTGACCCCTGGGTTCGATCTCCATGTCGGGCCGTGTTATTTATTTATGCTTCAATAATGTGATAAATTAAGCGAAATTACATTTCCTAAATGAAACTAGTTTTCTTTTAGGAATAAAATAATACTTTGCCAGTAATGCTGAAATATTTCAGGGATGTAAGAGCAAAATCTGCAGCATTTACATAAATCACTTCGGCCAGGCAGTCTCAGCGTAGATAGACGTTTCAGGATTCTCTTCACAAGATTTATGTATTACACAGTTTTGTACCGTAATAGAATATTTTAATGTTCCTTGTGTAGGTACTTACCAAAAGTTAAAAAGGAGTTGGGTTTACTTATAAAACTTTGTATAATAATTACTATGTTTAGCCAAGAAAAGTACTATAAAAAGTGGCAACTGGTAGGTACTTCGCTGGCGAAATGTAATGTTGTTGGTAATGACACAGCAAGTGACGCCGTCCAGTTTTGTTAAAAGGTTATAATAACCGGCACGAGTCGTGAGCACAGATTGGCAGTAGTGGGGGCAAGCTCGCGCATGTACACTTTCGGTCTTTATTCAGTACCGTTTTTACGAAAATTATTGATAGGTACTTCACTAACTAACTAACTTAACTATAATTAAAATATTGGTAGTACTTGAAATTTTACTCCGGTACAGTAATGTTGTAATGATGAGTAACGGTGGAGTTTCTTGCTCATTCTTCTCCATGCGAAACTACCTTTTGGAAGGCGCAACTAGAATAAATTTTATTTCCGTGTAAATTTTGACGTTCAAAAGTGCCTAGGTATTAAAATTGCACGAAAGAGTACAGTAGCCTAATGACACGCGAGAGTCCAATAGACGACGAGTATCGACTGACGAATCAAATGCTTGCAGCTCGGCGCCCCCCAGCTTCTTCATTCCGCCAAAGAGACCCAAAATTTACTACTGCGCAGGTGTCAGTTTGTGCTCACGACTCATGCCGGTTACCTGGATTCGCTGAAAAGGTCGGATAAGAGTGACACTGGTTGGTTACAGTCACTCTAGCAGAGCGCCGCATCGATGACTGCGTGGCGGCTGATATCTTACATGGTTATTGGTTAAAAACTAACAACAACTTTAACTTTTTCTAATTTCAATATTACTAACATCATAAACAACAACTTTTGTTCTATCTATGACTTTTAATAACTCATCAGATTTTAAATTCATCAGACTTTCATCAATCAATCGACTCAGCTTATCGCAGTCCACTGCTGGAAATAGGCCTCTACCATGCTGCGCCACAACACTCTGTCCTCCGCCTTCCGCATCCAGTCTGTCCCAGCCACCTTTTTGAGGTCGTCGGTCCATCTAGCTGGGGGTCGTTCCACACTACGCTTGCCGATATGCGATCTCCACTCCAGGACTCGTCTGCTCCACCGGCCATTGGTCCTTCGACAAACATGGCCAGCCCACTGCCACTTCAGCTTGCTTACTCTGCAAGCTATATCGGTAACTCCGGTTCTCTTCCAGATAATTTCATTCCTGATTTTATCCTTCAAAGAAACTCCGAGCATAGCCCGCTCCATAGCGCGCTGAGCGACCTTAAATTTGTGGACCAGCCCGACTGTCAGTTTCCACGTTTCAGCACCATGGCATAACGGACTTCCATACAAAAATAAAAATATTTAATAAAAAAAACCTCCCCTACACGTAAAGTGGGGATGATATTTTTTTCTGCTCTGTCCCATGGTGTGGGGTATCTTAGGATAGGCCATTCAAAAATATTGAGGGTTTTGTGAAAACCTTTTTTCGATTCAGGGATCCGTTTGCGTAATATTAAGCTTTAAATTGCTAAATTTTGTTAGAGTCAAATGTCCCCCTGCCAATTAATGGTTGTAACTGGATATGTGAAAAATTCACAGCAATAGTATAAGTATATAACGAAGTTAAAAGAAAAACTATCACAGCTAAGTAGGCTTCACAAGTTACCGAGTAATAGTCGACCAACTTACATTTACAGTTGAAAAACATGTATTGGCATACATTCCGTATGGAAGATCATGTTTTTCAACTACAATATGGTTTATTCTTGGGATAAATTCATACCAACTACGGAACCCTTCATTGTGCGTGGTCTGACACGCACTTGGCCGGTTTTCCTTTTGAGTTACGGAACCCTAAAAACAGCTAAAAGTTTATCTTTACTAAAGGTTTTACACACATACCCCATTCAAGAGTCTTTTTCCTTTTTCAATGCAGCGCTCACCAATGAACATCCAGCATACAAGTTTTTCTAAAGCGCTTTCATCGCTGCACTTTAATTTCCCCTTTCATCTCCTCTCGCTGTTCAGTTTTACAACTTTTTTAGCACATTAGATGAATCGGAATTAAAAGCGGTATTTCAATTAAATACCGGCCAAGTGCGTGTCGGATCACGCATAATGAACGGTTCCGTAGTTGGAATGAATTTATCGCAAGAATAAACTTAACATGTAGTTGAAAAACATGTTCCCCCATACATTCCAACTGCAAACGTAAAGTTGTACGCACAGTGTTGAGAGATTTACCAAGTTATTTTAAGACGACAATCATCTGATTAGCCTTTTCCCAATTATGTTAGGGTCGGCTTCCAGTCTAACCAGCTGAATACCAGGATTTAACATGAAGCAACTGCTGCTGGTAATAAAATACCCTTTAGTAAGACTGGTTGTCACTTTCGTTCTAAAATCATAGGCTCCTTATAGGTTTTCTGTAATCTATAAGTATATAACTATTATTTGTATTTTATTCACGGCATGTTCTCACCGACCCAGATGACCTCATAACCCTCCTCCAGGAGAGCAGTATGGCCATCAGTACAGTGAAAAAAACACAAAACACGACTGTCATTCCGACCTCGCCGCCGAGATTCCTCGCGACAACCCCGACTTATTCCAATCAGCCCACCTTCTTCCAGAAGCTAATCACGTTTCCTGGTCTGTTCAGAACATGGTAAAGGATCTGGGTGTCACGTGGGTTTCTGTTCTAATCTGGGTGACGCCTGTGCATTCAAAGAGCACATGCGCAACGGTTTCTTCCGCTTTCATGCAGGCCCTGCACAGATGGCTGTCTGTTATCCCTATTGTGTGGAAATGTTTGTTTAGCGAGCAGTGTCCCGTGATAGTCCCCGTCACCAGGCGTAGACCGTTCCTGTTCAGGCGTAAAAAGCACCTCTATTGACTGCCTGCAGCCTGGTGTCGAGGTCCACCAGTTCTCCGCTTGTGTGTGGGTGAAATCCTGAAGCTACCTGCGTAATTGGTTGAAGGTGATGGGTATGATAGGCTCGGGTCCATAGACTGACGGGTTGGATGCCCTTTTTGCTTGTTCGTCAGCTTCGTCGTTACCCAGGGATTCGCTGTGTCATTTTAACCGTAGCAGTACCACAAGAAAAAAAAAAAAAAAAACTGTCTATTAGACTCTGAGCAAATTGGCTGCGGCAGATGGATAAACGGAACTCTTTTAGGATCACTCGTGTGTCTACACGAGTGATCCTAAAAGAGTTCCGTTTTTTCATTCGGCCGTACGGAACCCCAAAAACGAGCAACATTAATAGTTAGGTACATTTACGTTGGGTAATTACTTTTTCAATGAATAGTAAAATCCTTGTGATTGCAATATTGTCCTTATTACTCAGGTAATTACATCTGGGTATTGTTATGATTTGCGTGACGTAGTACGTGGTTACTCAGTGCCTATGCTTTTAGGTAAAGACTTTCTAATCTGGTAGACACGGGAGATACCTAAGTAATAATTGTGATGTCTTAAGAGCATTCATCCCGCGCGGGCTCGCAAAGTCGTATTTATAGAGGTTTTGCGTGATTATTTTATTAAATTTAAATAAAAGTACAATTTCTTTTTTTGTATTTTTATTTATGTATGCATGCTATTTTTTTATAGTTATTTTGGTGGTTACTCATAAAAAAATTGAAGTATTACGACCAAATATTTTATTTACTATATGGTAAATGTTAAAAATAATAATAAAATACAACGATACAGTGCTTGGCTGAAAAATAAAATGTATTATGATTTAAATTTAATAAAATAATCACGAAAATCCTCTAGAAATGCTACGTTGCAACCGCGCGGGATAAACGCTCTTAAAATAAATATTCAATTGAAATACATACTTATCATTTACTTTCAGGTTAAAATTAAGAGTAACGTTTTTAACGAGTTTCGAATCATAATTATTTAGTCGAATATAAGTGTATAAACAAAAGAATCTGTTAATAAAAGTTGCTAAAGCTACTACGTAATATAAAAATCTATACAAATAATAGTACATTACTTACCAAGGGCTGTAAAAGAAAAAAAAGCCCGAAATAGCAGGTATTTTTTTTTAATACATAGAGGGCTTTCGTTTTTACTGCCCGTGGTAGTACACAATTTTACGTCTTCACCTGGCCATAATGCGAGTTTTACCGTACGCGTAGCGTGTGGTCAAACTTACATTATGGCCAGGTGTGACGTAAATTAAATTTAAGTGTCTGTTTGTAATGTCAAAATAACAGCTTTTTACTTAAGACATAAGAAATTATTTACGGCACTAACAAAAAAAATACAGTTTTTAACATTTTCGTTTGTCGGTCTGTCTGTCTGTTTGTTCCGATTAATCTACGAAACGGCTGGACCAATTTTGACGGGACTTTCACTAGAAGATAGCTCATGTTATAAGGAGTAACTTATTTTTATTTTAGAAAAACCCACGCGGGCAAAGCTGCGAGCAGTAGTTTTAGTTATCAAATAAAATCACTAGGTAATTGCCAGTGACAATAAAATTGTAATCAACATTTTAAGCCAAGTCTTTAATTTAGTCACGGCTACGTGAAGTGAGCTATCATGCCACCTGGTGTGATAGTTGAATATATGGTTTATCGACCCTTAAACATTGGACCACTATTTACGCTACAACCTCTATTCCAGTTCCATGGAACTACTGGGAGAAAAAAATCCCAGTAGTCCCATAATGGAACTAGAGAATGGAACTACTGGAATACGGCGAAAATAAGGAGCTAGTTATCTAATTAAAGTAGCTAGTTATCAAATAAAATCACTAGGTAATTGCCAGTGACAATAATATTGTAATCAAAATTTTAAATCAAGTCTTTAATTTAGTTACGGCCACAGCACAGTACAGCTACCAACTTGCCTCACACCAGGAAAAACGAGGAACAAAACTAAAAATGCTCTATTATCCATTGAATCACATTGCCTCATTGTCGGCCTCTTATTCTACATAACAATAGCGCAAAAACTTGACGTAAGTACAGTACAGTGACTTGTAACACCTAGTGGCTTATTTCGTTTTGCTGAAAAACTTGACTGGCAAGGCACCACGCCTTACCAACTGGTCATGTGTGACGAGTGTGACGGCCTCCTTGAAGAGCTGTTTAGGGGTAACAGTAAAAAACCGGCCAAGTGCGTGTCGGACCACGCACAATGAAGGGTTCCGTACTTGGAAAGAATTTATCCTAAGAACAAACTTAACATTGTAGTTGGTAAACATAATCTCCCATACATTCCAACTGCAAATGTAGGTTTGTACGTACAATATCGAGAGATTTACCATGTTATTTTAAGACCATAGACTTCTTATAGATTTTCTTGTAATCTATAAGTATGGAACTATTTTTTGTATTTTTTTCAAAATATTAGGTTCAGTAGTTTCGGAGATAAGGGGGGGAATAGTCAATTTTCGACTATTTTCACTTATAACTTTAAATAAATTATTTTAAAATTATAAAAAAATATATATATTTGAGACTCTCACAGTAAGTTCTTTCATATGATATGTCACACGGTACTGTTTGCAAAAAAATTTTTTTTTTTATTTTCTTGTTGCCCCCAAAACTGACCCTAATATTCTAAATTCATTTATTTACGGTTCACGTCCGTGTTTGGGTCACTCAAATTGATATGTATATCAAATTTATACTTAATCGGTCCATTACATTCGGAGCAAATTGGCTGTGACAGAGGGACAGACAGACAAACAGATAGACACACGAGTGATCCTATAAGGGTTCCGTTTTTTTCTTTTGAGGTACGGAAACCTAAAAACCAGCCAAGTGCGTGTCAAACCACCCACAATGAAGGGTTCCGTCGTTG
Source organism: Dryobota labecula (assembly GCA_947523025.1). NCBI lineage: Eukaryota > Metazoa > Arthropoda > Insecta > Lepidoptera > Noctuidae > Dryobota > Dryobota labecula. The sequence goes on along the minus strand of OX383293.1, from coordinate 13,743,692 downwards.
GGATGAATTTATTTCAAGAACAAATTTAACATTGTAGTTGAAAAACATGTTCGTCCATACGGAAAGTAAGGGAGAACATGTTTTTGAATTGTAAATGTAAGTTGGTCGACTATTACTTGTTAACTTGTGAAGCCTACTTAGCTGTGATAATTTTCCTTTTAACTTCGTTATATATACTACTGGTACTGCTGTGAACTTTTTAACTTAAAGGTTCTCTTTAAAATATCGCTTTTAGCGACAAGACTGCCCATTGTGTCATCCCTTGTCAAATTTTCTACATATGAATCTGTAATTTTTATGGTGTTCAATAATAGTACATTACTTATCAAGGGCTGTAAAAGAAAAACAGCCCGAAATCGCAGGTATTTGTGACCCGAGCCGCAGTCTAGGGTTGTAAATATGCGATAGAGGGCTTTCTTTTTTACTGCCCGTGGTGAGTACACAATTTTACGTCTTCACCTGGCCACAATGCGAGTTTTACTATACACGTAGCGTGCGGTAAAACTTACATTATGGCCAGGTGTGACGTAAAGAGTATTCTATCTATCTATCTTAACATTGTTGTTAAAAACAAGAATATGTTTTTCAACTGCAAATTTAGTTTCGTCGACTATAACTCGGTAAGTTGTAAAGCCTACTTAGCTGTGATAGTTTTTCTTTTAACTTAGTTAAAATTGCTACTACTGCTGTGAATTTTTTCACGTATCCAAATACAACATTGAGCTGGCAAGGACACACACACAGCACGCACTGACGGGGTCCGCTAGGACCGGTGCCTGCCAGGGTTGCGGGTTTGTCCGAAAGGGATATCGTGGCCCTGGCACACAGGCAACTGAAGGAACACGGGTGGGTTTTAGTCAGTAAAAGTCTGACACGCCCTCCCGCTCCACCCAGAGCGGGAGAAGTTATTTGATAATTTCCCAACCAAAAAAAAAAAAAAAAAGGGACACACACACACTTGACTCTAACAAAATTTTGCACTTTAAAGTTTAATTTTACGCAAAAGGATACCCTGAATCGAAAAATGCTTTTCACGGACACTTAATATTTTTGAACGGCCTATCCAACGATACCCCACACCATGGGATAGACGAGAAAAAAAGATATTATTCCCACTTTACGTGTAGGGGAGGTACTTTTATTATTATTTCAAGATTTTATTTTACCTCTTTGTCGGCGTGAATAATATGTATACCCATACCAAATTACAGCTTTATAGTACTAAGAGTCTCTGAGCTAAGCCGCGGACAGACAGACTGACAGACGGACATGGCGAAACTATAAGGGTTCGTTTTGAGCAGTGGTGATGATATAGTTTACTCAAAGTAAAGTACCTGTCTGGGTTCGAATCTACGACCTACAACTCGTAAGTCACTTGGCCACCACTGCTGTCCGACGTTGGCTTACATGGAATATAACTAGGAGTAGAAATCCCGAATTAGTTTTATGAAATACTTTGGCTTATAAAGGTATGAGGAACAGGGTGTAAAGTTCACTCATAATCTATAGTAAAGGGAGGATCCTCCGACCAGACGGGTGTCGTGTCTGGTGGGCAACTGCCCGACGGTTGATGTCGGGATGTTGTATACATATATGCTAGTCGCGCGGTAAACTCTGATTGCGCGATGCAGGATTTGTGACGTCAGGTTTTTGATGCGTAGTTCGCATGTGGCGTTGTACGAGTACAGGATAAAGAGTTTAGGAACGCATACAGACTAAGTTTACTTAATTCCCCTAAAACTCAAATTAAATTATGAATACTACCTGTTAGCCGCAACTTCGCCTGCGATCCAAGCTGAAAAATAGCCTATGCTCTCATCCAGGTCATGGTCTATTTGTACGCCAAATTTCATTCAAATCCATTCAGCTGTTTTGGCGTGATTAAGTAACAAACGATCAAACAAACAAACTCACTTTCACATTTATAATATTACTAGCTGACCCGACAGACTTCGTTCTGTCAAAAGCTATAGTATAAACTCCACTACTCTACCCTACCCTACCCTACCTACCCTACCTACCTACCTACCTACCTACCTACCCTACCCTACCCACCTACCTACCCTACCCTACCCTACCTACCTACCTACCTAAAACTTAAAAAAAAATAGATAGTAGCCGATTCTCAGACCTACTGAATATGCATATAAAATTTCATAAAAATCGGTCAAGCCGTTTCGGAGGAGTATGGTAACTAACATTGTGACACGAGAATTTTATATGTAAGATACAGTCATCTCTATTGCTCACGATGATAGGTAATTCAATTTTGCTTAAAACATTATCAAAAGTCAACAAAGCCTTAAAGAAGAAACCATACTGTGCTCCACGTGTTCCTAATCCTAAGCCTTCATAAAAGATATAAATGACTTTTGAAAGAGCACCTTCCTCAGTCAAAAGGCGGAACGTGCTTCACGAATAGACATTTCCAATAAGTACTTATAACTCCTTTTAATACTTTCCCGGAGGGAAGTAAGAATGTTACCTTTTTCTCGGTGAACATTACGGAAAATGCAAGTATTAAAAACATGTACAACCTGATATTTAGGAAACAATATTAATATAATTATACCGAGTTGCCTTGGCTAACCTGGAAGTCTTTAAACAGACTCCGGACTCAGGTTGGTCAAAGCAAGGAAAATCTGTTCAGGTGGAGATTCATAGACGACTCCGCCTTCGACCACCAAACCATTGGACGATCAACCATTTTTCAGATAATCTAAAGTACATAACGTCTTTTATAGGGTACTGTGTTAAATGTTACAACATAATGCCTTCTGATGATATTACAACATATTAAAAGCACACTTTGTAAACAAGCATATTACAAATTAGAGGATTATATCCAAGATAAGAATGTTTGGAAACATTCTGGTCCTGCACCATAGGATAATTTCGACTCGGGACAAAATCAAACTGGTCGCTAATTTGATCGTAAAATTTATTATTTTTATGATATTAATTTTATTACTTTTACTGATACACTGACTTACTATTTGTTAAAATTGTAGGGAAATCATCTATTTTTACAATGTTTGTAAATATGTGAGCACCATGTATCTATCACATAATTAATTTGTCTGTCATTACTTCACTTTCATATTGTGGTATAGAAATTTCATTCTAGATACATCGTCTTCAAATATAATTATTAATTAATTGATACAAAATATTTTTAACATATTAAAAGAGTAAGTATAGAGTTTCTTGCCTATTCTTCTCCATACGTATCTACCTTTTGGAATTAAGGGGCAACTAGAATCAATTTGATAGAATTTTGTAATTTTTGTCGTTCAAAAGTGCTTTTAATGAGCCTATTTAAAAGAAATTTGACTTTGAGTGTCAATGTGGTGCTGTTCCATAAAAGTTGGGATAGAGAATATGCGGTCCTGCGTGTCCTGTCTGCACATTATAGGAACTGATGGACGCTATTGATGGCGCTCAACACGCAGCCGAGTTTTGGGGCGAGACCATTTAGATTGCCATCAACACGCTAAGAAGAAGAACATAATTATATACATATCATTAATATAATAGAGATGATGACTAAAAAAAATATTTTTGTCCGTCATGTAGATTATAAAAAAATATTGGATACGTATTTTTTCTTTTTTTACGTACTCAAAATATTACGGCGATACATTGAGTTCAAATGTGACATGACGTCACTTCTAATTAGATTTTATATGCAGCTGTGACGTAACGAGCCCCCACACCCCAAGTTTAATGTGTTTTATCTAAGTAATTTTTTATTAATATGATAAAGCAGAAAATACATGTCTAATATTTTTTTATTATCTGATTGACGGACTAAACAGTTTTCTTTTTTTTTTTTTACTCAGGACACATCCCTATTATCGTAATTAAGTAAGCAGTACAGCACTAGCTTTATTACAGTACTGTCTTTTAAAATTCACCGTATGAAAATTCATAACATTCCTTATAGTTAAACTTCGAAGAATTGTTGAAGATATTTTAGCTTCACCTTTTGAATTTCAAATAGCTTGCCTAATATAAATTCAGAGAGCACTCAACCATATGCTTGTTTCGCTGCTTTATATATGCTAGTTTCCTATACTTTGTTAGAATTTTGAGAATTTGTAAACTTCTTGTAGTATTTTGGCTCGTACGAGTATTCCATAGTTTTATTTATCACTTAAACACACCATGTAGGGTACAGAGGCGGTAATAAAATCTAAGGCGTTTTTGGCAGTCAACCTTTGGGTGATGAAGAGACACCTACTTTTACCACCTTACTTAATATTGATTACTAGCTGTTGCCCGCGGCTTCGCCCGCGTGGCTTTGTCTAAAATAAAAGTAGCTAAGTTACTCCTTATAAGATCAGCTATCTGCCAATGGAAAACTGCTAAAGTCCCGTGTCAAAATCAGTCCAGCCGTTTCGGAGATTAGCAGGAACAAACAGACAGACAGATTTTTTTATTGTTTTTTTTTGTGTTTACCGTATATACATATTTTCATTTGTATTTAGACAACAGACACTTCATTTTTATTTATTTGTATAGTTGTCAAAAATAATAAATACACAATAATGCAGTATATAAAATAAAATAAAAATATGTACAAATGAAAACCTTGAACGACCCACCTGTTAACAGATTGAGGGTAGAGTCATCCGTTCGGAGTGTCATCCGTCATCCAGGCTATATTATATGTTTTAACCTCATGAAGCGACGCGCGCTTAACTTGTGCTACCAAGTTTACCAACACGCTGTGAATGTTTCTGTAAGCGCAGGACCTCTCGCGTCCGAGAAAATGGCGAAGTCGGAAGTATGTGAGTGTGCTATGTGCTGACGCTACTCGTGATCACGCACACATTCACAGCGTGTTTGTACACTTGGTTACCACAAGATAAGCGCGCGTCGCTTCCTGAGATAAAAAAACTGTAGGTACCTATGCTGTTAGAGTAGTTTAGACAGCTAGCCTAGATATATGTATAAGGGATCCTCCGTTGTCAGGTAAATCCGTCATGTTCGAATCCTCAATATTAAGGCTCACTCAGGGTATTGTGACGAGGGTACCTGTGATTACAGAAATCTGAATCAAGTCACGTACCATAAGAATTCAGAATCATTCGCCTTAAAAATATCTACTCACCTCCTTTTTTTATTACGACCGTAAGGACTTTCTGTGATACTGACGGGACGTGGCTCTTTTACCTGAAACCTGAAATCATAAAAAAATATGTGTCACTGTAACGGATGATTTTAGTGGAAAAGGTTTTTCTACGTGTGACCTAGAATGCAACAAATATTCCGTGTATGTTCAATTTTTGTGTAGTTATTCCTGAAACCAACAAAATAGCGTGGTTGCGATTTTAAGACCTTTTACTCGTATGTGTCACTTTTGGCAAAATCACTTTTGCGCCAGCCTTTTTCACATTTTGAAGCTATATCGAATGCAAAAACTCTCATGCGTATACGACGATTTAATCGTCATTTCTTTACCAGTTTCAAGATCTACAATGTGCTTCCTAATAAAATGTTGGTGCTTAAAATATCGATTTTCTCATAAAGTTGAATTTTACACATAAGAGATCATAAAGTCACAACGGCGATAGTAAGGTTTTTCTCAGCAAATACTGTTTAGTTTAATGTTTTGTAAAACGAGAACCCGCATTTCATGTTATATCAACAGGTACTTCGATTCCTTCTCTCAATGAACAATTTAATCGAGATTTTATCGTTGAAATGTAGCACCGAATCAGATCGGTTTTCATGACGAACATCGATGCTCGCTCCTTGAAAATTCTTTTCATTTTTGTGTTCGTGCAGTCGTTGAATTTATGATCCTACCTTTTCAGGAAGATTTCTTTCAAGATTTTCATTAAAAATGGATATTATTAATGCTAAAATCTATCAACAGAACCATAAAGTTTTTACGTTTTGTTTTTATTTGTTATTGTTTTCAACACGTTTCAAGCAGATTACATTTTCTTTTTCTGACTACCTTTATCATCTAGACAAAACCAAACAGGTTGCTAATTTAATTGTAAAATATATCTATTATTTTTAAGACATTAATTTTTATGAAGTTTAACTCGCGTATTGACTTTATATTTCTAAAAAAAAAATGTAAAATCATCTCATCATTGTAAATCATCACTCTAACAATATTTGTAAATATTTGAGCACAATACAGGGTGTTTGGCAGAACGTTGAACATACGAAAATGGTGGATAGGTGGGGTCATCTGCTACTTACTCAGGCCTAATTTATTTGGCCCTGGCCCCCTGGATATTAAAAAAAAAATTTTTTGCTTTCTTCTAGTTTCACCACTTTCTTAACTTTAAAGTGTAATTTGTATTAAAAATGGGTAAAACAGGCAATATTTTTATTTATTACATCTTTCTGTAAGTTTGAGGAGTCATAACTTTTTTTCTAGCTAACATCTGAATAAAGCAATAATTTTATAAGAATCTGCCAATATTAAAGATAAAAAAATAAACTAAAATATTGCCTGTTTTACCCATTTTTAATAAAAAAATACACTTTAAAGTTAAGAAAGTGGTGAAACTAAAAGAAAGCAAACAAATTTTTTTTTTATATTCAGGGGGCCAGGGCCAAATAAATTAGGGCTGAGTAAGTAGCAGATGACCCCACCTATCCACCATTTTCGTATGTTCAACGTTCTGCCAAACACCCTGTATATCTAACACATATTAATTTATCCGTCATTGCTTCATTTTTTATTGTTATTACCTGTTGTGGTATATGAATGAATGAATGAAATGCACCGACCCCAGCGTGGTTTAACCAGACTCGATTACTCGAATGAACCCAATGATTCACACTAGCCCGTGGAGCCTCATGTTTCATGGGACTACAGTGGCCATTGTATATCAAGGAGTAGACCGGGGGGCACGATAATGGTAGGGAAGACGTGCCCATAGGATATGGAAGGATTATTAGAGCCTACCGGATATGCATCCTTAAGCAAGCAATGGAATAGTGGAGAGACGGGTGATATTTATCGGGAGGGCATCTTTTAATGACGTCGTCGCCTGGTTGGCTCGTGTCCAGCTGCTTTCTCGACTCTGTTGTATGTCACTGCTATGCTGTGTTACCCGTTTACACGTTGCTGTTTCCATTATCTTCGTCTGAAGTCTCGCTACTATCCGTTTCAGGTTTCTTGTAAATCTCGCTAACAACCTTCCTCATCTTATCTCAATCTTCAACAACGCCTGTGAATATGTGCTAGATAGCACATCCTGTGGTTCTTAATGAGTTTGGTTACGGTTTTTCCGTCTAAGATTGCATAATTTTCTTTGTCTTGGTTTATTCCTAGCGTGGTTAATCAAGTCTCTCATGATATCTCTCTCATATCTTCTATGTCTTGGCCTGTTAGCTTTATTGAGTGCCGATACTTCCTCCTTAGTAACTGCCTGTTGGAGGGATGGAAGAGCTAATTGAAGGTTCCTGGAGTGAATCGGCTTAAAAAAAAAAAAAAAAAAAAAAAAGCAAGGTTGCCTGGGCAGCCGCTTTTGTACTCCAATTATGGAACTGCATGGTATTTCGATGTTATCATTCGTTGAATTGATTCCTATATTTCCTAGTTTTTTCGTTATTAAATGCGATCTTGGTATTTTTGGGGGATTTGCTATTCAGAGCGACATAATATTATTGTTTATGGTTGAAATCCTTGGCCGCAGTTGTTGTCTACTTCTCAAATTGTGGTTGTTTTTGTGCCTTGTGTTTGGTGCTTCCATTTTTGTTTAAGATTCGACTTGTTCTTAGCTGCCCCCAGATAATTTTGTGCTCGGATGTGACCCTATCTGCCCATTCTCCTTTAATAAAGTGGAAGAGTTTTTCTGTTGCATGTGGCGTAATGGTCCAATTTGGATTCCTGAGTGTACTTTGACCATGTTATCCTGCATGATGATCTCATTTTTGTCGCTGTTGGCTATATCCATTAACACTTCTCTATTGTAGTCGGAATAGTCAGGATGTAGATTTTGGTGAATCAGCCCTTTGCGTTGCAAAAAATTGTGTATCTTGTCGACCAATATGTGCGTAAAAGTCACCTAGCATTATTAGCGTCAGGTCCTTGGTTTTTGTCTAATCAAGTTTAATACACCTGTGAAAGATCTGGTTGCTTTGGAGGTAGGTACAACTGTTCATGTGAGAGTTGATTATAGGAGCAGGCTTATCACTTCTCATACCAACTTTAATAGTAATTGACATCGCTTCGGTATCCTTTTTCCTATTTTTTATTTCAATTTGGGCATCCTTTGTGATTAGAATTGCAAGTCCCCGGTGTGTTTTACCTGTAATTCCCGATAGGTGGATTTGTATGGATTCCAAGTTCACCCCTGTTTCTTGTAGGCAGGTTACATGTACACGAACGCCCCAACGTGACAATTCAGCATCTGTTTTTATCTTTTTGCCGTTCCAAGTTGCAATACACACAAGTTAGGGCTAGTCAGGCATCTGTCTACCGTTCCTTCTTGCGACGACTAACAAAAACAAAAACTTTTGTTTAAACAAATCTCTCAGGCTCCGCTACAACGATCACATATGTCCGACCACCTCGGCCGGGCCCTTTACGGTCTTTTTCCTTCATTTACAAAAACAACGGGGCCCAGCAAACTCCGATGTTACGATGCTAATACTTGATGAGAGCAGGCAAGCTTCACTTAAGCGGCCGAGAGCTCCAAGCAAGAATATTCCCTACTGTGGTCCGATGTTCGAGACCGCGATAGTACTCAATTGCGTCGGAAAGCATCTGCCTACCAGTTATTGTCTTCTGCGACACAAAAAAACCACAAAAAATGTACTTAATAAAAACGTTGGGTTGACCCTTATATGAGGGAGGCTACCTGCCAAAATAGTGACCGTTTTGTTATAATTTTAAAGACAAGAAGTAAGAACAAGTCAAACTAAGAAGTTTTATGGGAATAAAAATTGTACGAAATCTAAAGCGATAACGTTATTTTTGTTAGAATAATAAAGTATGTTAGTTTATCTTGCTATATTATATCAACATAACAAAATATAACGCCTAGCTCCCCGAAGGGCCGGGCAGAGGCGCACCTATGCACACCCACAGTTCGCCAGTCATGTCTAAGTCCCATGCAACAGTGGGCGAGCCCACCGCCATCGCCACCAACCGGGCACAAATGCAGACCCCGGGCAGCCACTGAGAAATTACAGACAGAAAACCCTACAACATCCCGTCCGACCCGGGAATCGAACCCAGGACCCCACGCTCAGCAGCAGCGCACCATTAAACCAACGAGGCATCAAAATAAGAACATAATATCATCTTACAACAATAGCTCAAAAACGTGAAGTGAGCGCGCGCCGCGCGTACCTCACAACAATGACATACAAAAATAATACTGATCAAATTAGGTAGACTGGTAGAAAATGCTCCAGAAATCAAGTCCGTCTTCGCACAGCATTTTCCACTTGTGCACAAAGTTTAAATAAATAAAACAAATCTCTAAAAAACATGGAAAGATCAAACCAGATTAGCCAGCACGGAGGTGTAGCTATTTCACTCGGGGCACTGGGTCCTTCTGCAGGCAGCGTCGCTCGCCTGAGATCATGTAGGCTAAGTTCACCTCACATTCGCACTGTTTTAATGTACTTTTGGCGACATAATGTCACAACGTCTTCCTAACGAAACCTCCTCCTTTTTTGAAGTCGGTTAAAAAGAAACACTTCGATATCGACGCGCGTCAATGCTAACTTCCAACATGTGTTGTGCACGATGCACCAAATGTAAAGTAAAAACTTTGACGAAGAGCTGTCGGGACGGGACGTCCTTTCACTTCAACGTCCAGCGTCCCAAAAAAAAAAAAAAAAAAAAAAAAAAAAAAAAAAAAAAAAAAAAAAAAAAAAAAAAAAAAAAAAAAAAAATCTTGTTATTACCTGTTGTGGTATAGTAGTTTTATTCTGGGTACCTACATCGTCTTCACATGTAATGATATAATTGATGTATACAAAGTATTGTAAAACAGTTTAAAATAGTATAACGGTGGACTCTTGTCCATTCTTCTCCATACAAAACTACCTTTTGCAAGGGGCAACTAGAATCAATTTTATTTCCGTGTAAATGTTGACGTTCAAAAGTGCCATTAATATGCCTATTTGAAATAAATGCTTTGACTTTTTTGACTTTTGACATCAAACGACCAAAATTCAAAATCCCTGAAGAAATTAAACGCTTTGACCTTTCTTTTTTGATATTGCGATCTTTAAAACTAATTTGAATAACTTGAAAAGTTCTAGATTAAATGGAAATAATCTAGACTTGAGTCAAAAAACATCTGAAAAAGTACTCCTACCGAGTTTTTCCCCTGGGACAATACGATCTCTCGTCTGCTATATTTTAAGGTACAAAAAAGATTAATAGTTTATTTTTATTTTTCAGGTGACAACGAACATCGGAAAACAGGTTAGTTTTATAGCTAACATTGAAACGCCTCTCTACTTAGCTGTAATCACTGTCGAGTACAACTCATCTTTAATTATTTCATTGTGAAATATTTCAGCGAAAAACAAGACTTTAGAACCTTCAGAACGGTAGACTATTTCACAACTTTCGACTAATTAAATTACCTACAAAATGTTTTCAATAAAAACCAATTAAAACACGATCAAAATTGCACAGATTTTTCGAAAGGAGACAAAATATCCGCGGCCATGATTCTGATTACGGGCGAGAGGAGTTTAAGTCAGTGACAGACAAGCGGGATGCAAGTGGTTCAAGGTTTGAAGGGAGGGCGAGACCTTGACTTGGGCGATTGCTTCCCCCTACAACAGCTGTGAAGCGCAGATAAAGAGAAAGTAGCTCTACTTTGTAATTGGGGTTTTGAAAGTGATTGAGCTACGGGGTTATTTATTTAAGAAGTGTTTTAAGTGTAGTATTTTTACGATGTGTTTAAAGATGTTAGTATTTTGTTGGTTTAGTTTAATTACTGATTTTGACACGTATATCCGGATTGTTATTTTTTTTTTGCTTAGATATTTATTAAGTTTAATAAGGCTGTATGTAGGGTTGCCAACTCTCGAAAGGACCAACCCGGGAGAATTTTAAGAAATCGAGTAGGTATCGATATAATTTATTAATTTTTAAATTTATATTTACTTTGCTTTCGAGCAGCATCTAATAGGTATTTGACGGTTTTTTACCACAAAATGCTAAAAGTTTTTACATAAAAAATCGAAGTTTGTTAGTATTTGTAACTCTGCTTTTACTAAAGAAATATTCATTCGGTTTCTTTCCTTGCTCCATAGAAGCATTAGAGACAGGAATGGCAAGAACAAACGCGAAAAATTATTTCAATTAAGGACTGGGATTTCTGTCTTTCGATGTCATAAAGAAGTCAACCCAACGTAAATCCACTCGATTTTCTTCAACGAGATGTGGTTGCAAGAGTTGCAACCACACTCACATTCACTCACTCACTCATTTCACTCTCATATAAAAATCGGAGAAATTATTGCATCCTGGGAGGTCGGGAGGTTAATTACCCATACATACATTACATTATTACCGGAGGCTCCCAGGAAATCCGGGAGATTTGGGAACCCTAGCTGTATGAGTGTTTAGTGCATTTCACAACGTACCTGTTCATGAAATAAGTATTTTGATTGATTGAGTACGGTATATTAATTACCTAGGCGAAGGCACAATGTAGCCTACTTTCCTGTTATGTTTTTAATTATCTAATAATGCAGTAATTTTGGAGGAAGTAATGTATCAATTTCAATTTCGAATATAAAAAATATTACTGCTTTCAAGAAGGTTATTTATAAACAGCGTATAATGTTCCCACTGCTGGGACATAGGCCTCCTCTCTGTGAAAGAGAGTGGGCCATAATCCACGCGGGCCTCGTGCGAGTTGGTAGATGTCACATGCAGTGTTGCCAACTTTATTTTCCAGGGTATCGTACCATACACTAGGAAAAATCGTATTTTGCTAAGAATTGTAGAAAAAAAATTTGTACGCATTGAAATTCCAATAAAACAATAATAAATGATTAAACGCGTTATAACTTAAAATCAATATTTACATTAAATATTTGGTATTTAGGAACAAAGAATGATTTTCTGGATCTTGGTCACCAGAATCGGGACACTAATTTGCCAACTAAATTCAATAGAAAGTTTATAATTATTTGCCATAGGTCATTGCACAGTGCCATCTATGATTTTTTTGTAGAATGTGATCCAGTAAGTCCCTTTGTACGTACCTACCTAACAAGTATTAAGTATTTGAATATCAGAGTCAATGAGGACAGCAGTAGACACGGGAGCTGATGTATTTTGTTATTTTGTAGCAAAATTTACTTAATGTACTTAATATTATTTTTCTATTTTTTTTTAAAGTATGAAAGATTTGGAAAGATCGTACATTTTGCGTACGATTTCGATTACATGATCGTACATCGTATCAGCAACAAAAAAGTCGTATAAATGCGATTTAAATCGTACGGTTGGCAACACTCTCACATGTCTTCGAATATTTATTTCTATACACAATTTGAAATAAGATTAGACATTTTAATAAACCCTTTTTACAATCCGTTCAACCGATTTTGACTTCTATTGCATTGGTAACGTGACAAATGGCAGCTGCAGTAAACAGTTTGTATTGTAACCACTTTTTTGTTTTTAATCCTTATGCCTTTTTTTTAAGTGAAAACTTCTTTTGGCGCGTTGAGCGATTTTTGGTAGGGGAAAAACATATGGGTTCGCGATCGTCACCGAACGCTTTCCATGAGCTATATGTATACTGTGTATATATGTGCACTTTTTTGGTGAACAAAAATCATGGAACTCGCGTCATCGTCACCGAACGCTTTCCATGAGCTATATGTATAAAAGAACAGTAATTCCAAAGTTTTGTGTTTTCACTTCTGTCTGCAGTCCTTATGACTGCGATTTTTTTTTGTGTGGCAAATTATCAAATAACTTCTCCCGCTCTGGGCGGAGCTGGAGGGCGTGTCAGACTTTTACTGACTAAAACCCACCCGTGTTCCTTCAGTTGCCTGTGTGCCAGGGTCACGGTATTCCTTTCGGACAAACCCGCAACCCTGGTAGGTAATCCTTATGCCTACGGAATAGAAGTCAAAATCCGTTGAACGGACTGTAAAAATGGTTTATTTAAATGTCAATTCTTTTTTCAAATGGAGTATAGGACATGCCAGTTTCCTCTTGATGTTTTCCTCCACCGTTTTGAGAGCAGTGGCAATCCAGGAGATCCAAACATTTTCAAATTTTTTACATCTTCAACAACACTAATATTACAACTCTCATTTATATTGTAAGTAGCATATCTAGCCACATTTTGGATGAAAATGGCTGTAAACTGTTTCAAGTGGAAATAGATTTTGGGAGGCCTACGTCTAGCACTGGACTTACAAGGGCTGATTATGACAATCATATGCCGTGTCGCCGACATACTACACAAAACATGGTTTGGCAACGGTATTTTGTTTGCATAGTTCTTATAATTAATTCACTTTAATTTTAGCGATGTTTATTTACAAAAAAAAAAAAAAAAATATGATAAAATGTTTCGTACCACTGTCCTGTCATTTTGACAGTGACATTACTTTGTTTACATAAATTATCTGAATTAGAGACTTTGGGTATAGGTCTATCTATATCTGTGGTCGCGCCCTTTACTACTGGGCCAGTACTGCTCATTAGAAGGTTATTAAATGAAGGCAAAGATGGGAAGGTTGAGATTGTTTTCTCTTTCCTTGTTTGGTATTCATTAGTTTCCTTCATGCATAGATGCATCTCACATACCTAGCTATATACTTAAAACAGTCAAGGCTCGTACAAACACATTGAAAAACCGAATAGTAGATTTTTTGATTGTTGATTTCCTTATGGTTGAGTTGACATTAAATCGTGTTAAAAAACTGTTCCATGATGATTGTTTTGACAAAATTTTTGTTGATTTAACAAATCATATCGGTAGGTGCTATATTAACCCAAAATATAGGTTAAAAAAGGTTAAATCAACTTAAAAAGTTTTTCAGTGCAGGCGCGACACGCGTCGCGACACAAAGACGGACTCTTGTGTCGCGTCGCGTGTCGCGCCTGTTTGTAGGAGCCTTCAGTCATTGATGCGTTCTGTATTTATGTTTAAACTAGCTGCTGCTCGCGGCTTCGCTAGCGTGGCTTTTTCTAACATAAAAAAATAAAAAATCCTAAATTGAGGCTCGCGCAGACTGGTGCGATATAGCGGGCGCGACAGGCAGCGCGACCTTTGTTGCGCCCGTGATATCGCGCCAGTCTTCGCGAGACTTTACTCCTTATAACATCAGCTATCTACCAGAGAAAGTCCCGTCAAAATCGGTCCAGCCGTTTCGGAGATTAGCCGGAACAAACAGACAGACAGACGGACAGACCTACAGACAGATAAATATTCTAATAATTGTTTTTTTTTTAATGTACCGTATTTACTTTCATATGCATTTAGCAAAAAGCTGTTATTTTGACATTATAAGCAGACAATTCAAATTTATTAATTTGTGAGTATATTATAAACCTGAAAGGAATGTGTAGGTACTTTTGGAGGTGAATCTGTTTTGAAATAGTACATTACTTACCATGGGCTGTAAAAGAAAGAAAGCCCGAAATCGCAGGTATTTGTGACCCGAGCCGCAGTCGAAGGTTATAAATATGCGATAGAGGGCTTTCTTTTTTACTGCCCGTGGTGAGTACACAATTTTACGTCTTCACCTGGCTACAATACGAGTTTTACTGTACGCGTAGCGTGCGGTAAAACTCACATTATGACCAGGTGTGAAATAAAAGCTGTTCGTATTTCATGCTTTCTAGTGTATACACGGCTACATATCAAGCTATATATTTCCAGTATAAGCTGACCTCTCACTGTACGGAAATCCTATACAATGCGAGATCCGCTTAAACTGGAAATGGATGGCTTGATATGTAGCCGTGTGTAACTATTATGTACACTTCACTTTTGGTAGACACAAACCGGAGCGCACCAGTTTATCCTTCAAAATTAATGGACAACATGTAATATTATGAAGGAACACGACAGACAGACAGTAGTCTGACACACAAAGTGTTTACCAGCGAAGACTTTTTATGCGCCGCAGACTTGTTCACACAAATTCTGCCATCTATTTTACAGCTTTTGGACAGCTACTTACAGCAAAGAGATTGTAAATATATGCCTATTTGTTTTTTTTTTTAATAATTTAATTATTACATACGTATGATTCATTTTGCGGTACGCTGACGACACCGTTCTCCTTGCTACAACATTTGACGACATGAAGGAGATATTACGTAGATTGGAGGTGGAAAGTGGCAAATTAGGTCTTGCAATAAATAGGCAGAAAACCAAGCTTATGGTGATAGATCGTGCGGGAAAGCTATCGGGTGCCTATAACATCCAAGGCATCGATACTGTGGACTGTTTTATTTATCTGGGCTCTAGTATTAATAATGAGGGCAGCTGCGTCCCAGAAATAAAACGACGTATAGCCATGGCTAGAGATGCTATGACACGCCTTCAGAAAATCTGGAAAAATCGTGGCATAAGTTATAAAACCAAAGCCCGATTGGTCAGAGCACTAGTTTTCCCGATTTTCATGTAGGTATGAAGTTGAGACGTGGACAATCCGAGCAAGAGAAAGACAGAGGATAGACGCATTCGAAATGTGGTGCTGGAGGCGGATGCGCCGAATACCATGGACAGCCAAACGCACAAATGTGTCAGTTCTTTCCCAACTCGACATAAAGACCCGATTGTCTACAGATTGCTTACAGCGTATTTTGACCTATTTCGGCCACATAATGCGAAAGGGAGATAGCAACCTTGAAAAGCTGGTCATTGTTGGCAATACCGAGGGAAAGAGAGCACGAGGCCGGTCGGCAACACGATGGTCCGACCAAGTAAAAGAAGCTACGTCCTCAAGTAAACTTCAGCAGGTGGTCCAACGTTGGACCGGAGTCGATGGAGGCAGATTGTCCGCTTAATGGGGTCCAGTGACGACGATCCTCAGTAATGAGGGACCGATTGAAGAAGAAGATGATTCATTTTATATAAGAAACAAACCGTTTATTAAGAGATACGAGTAAAAACAGAGAATTTTGATGACTTTGTGACCTCCAAAATAAGAAAATGAAAGATAATTAAAAAAAACTAATCAGCGCATTTTGAAGACAAGAATGTTCAGCTAATTATGCGCTGAACGGATTTTGAAAATAATTCTTAATTACCCTAAAGTAGGAGCACAAAAATACCTCGAAATGTTGTTGGGCAGAAAGAGCTGTATTCAAAGCTTGATTTACCTAACATAATCCACCTCGATGTACTAAAACAAAATTACTAGCTATTACTTAAAAAAAAAATACAAAGTTGCGCAAATAACTCACCACGAGTGAATTTTGCAAGACTGCGATCCTTAAGGTGACGATAACTAACCGACTTTTAATGATTTTATACTGAAGATTACGTCTAAACGAGTAGTGTTAATTATTTGGAAAAAATATATGTTAAATTAGAGAATTTTCTTAATAACTGAATATATGAATATTTTAGATTATGTTTATATTACAAAGTGAAATGAATTTGTAAAGTTATGTCTAATGCGGATAAAAATCTGGGAATCACGCAAAATCTATCAAGCGTATTTTTTTGAAACCTTCACCTTTTTAAAAATAATAGAATTGTTGATCTTTTAGTATGTTTTATTAAAATACCTTTTTTACGTACAATAAATTAATAATGTGTATTATATGGGACAGCGCTCCTGGATGGGCGAGTTCTATTACTGGCTGGACGTACGACGCGTTGCGTGAGCTCAGTACAGAATACGCAAGCTAACCACTCAAGGTCACTGGCATATATCTGGGCCTTAATCGGCAAAGCGTGGGTTTTAATACAACTTTAATCTATTTCAATTTATTTTATTATAATCACCCTTCATTACACTGCAATACAATAACGGAACTCAACTTATTCCAATGATTATGTTGTATAAATTATCCCATCATCAGCGTCGATCAGTAGTAATCGTGTAATGTCGTAACTAGAGGCGCGTGCGCCTGACTGCGTAACGCCTGTTCTTGTGACGTCAGCAAGGCCTTGTTTGTTCTTATTGTGACATTGATAATGATAAGCTATGAGCTTTGAGCTTTGCATAATGCTACATAGGATCTCCGTAATCTGCGTTTTCCAGCAGGGCCTCCTTATGTGCCAAGCCGACTGCTAAGGACGAATATGTGGTTTTAGTCAGAAGGACAGCATTCATAAGTAAACCAACAGTGTTCTTTGTAATAATAGAGTATTTTTCTAAACCAAGAAAAAAATAAGCATCAGAAAAAAAATATCTCAAAATATGGTTGTATGCGTTTTAAAGTCTATGCTACACAGAGACAGCACTGCTGCGATTTGACGTCACAACACAGGCATGCCATAGTAACTTCGCACCATTCAGTAGGTACAATGAAAGTTTTGCGGGACAAGGATAGAAGAATAATTTAAAAAGTCCTATTTGAGCAATAAATCTTTATTATTATTATTAAAATAAGCTTGTAACTTCTCCATTTTCCATTCGATTTTTTTATTTTTTCACAAGTCTTTTTTGGTAATGTCTTTTAAATTAGTATTGATTCGTGTTCATTTTTGATATTAGTCAAATACCCAATTACAGAAAAGTCACTCAGCATTTAAAATATTTATAGGTAAAAACACAGTAATTTATGGGAAACCCTATAAAATTTTATTTGATATTACAAACGAAGGAATTTTTTGTCGTTTTTCATGTCATTATGAAAACAGCTTTTTCTCCAATTATATTGTGATCATTAAATCTGGCTCCCTTTTAACAAGCTGCCAGATTGTCAGCTTAATGAACGCCTATTTTTGATGAAGGTAAAAAAAAACTGACCTGGCCAGTTACACTGGTTGTTGAAAATATACTGCGTAGTTTATACCTATATACCCAAAGTCTTTAATTCAGATAATATATGTAAACAAAGGAATGTCAAGAAATGTCACTGTCAAAATGACAGGACAGTGGTACAAAACATTTTATCTTTTTTTTTTTTTGTAAATAATCATCTATGAAATTAAAGTGAATTAATTATAAGAACTATGCAAACAAAATACCGTTGCCAAACAATGTTTTATGTAGTGTGTCGGAAACACGGCCTATGATCGTCATAATCAGCCCTTTTAAGTCCACTGCTAGACGTAGGCCTCCCAAAATTGATTTCCACTCGAAACAGTTTACAGCCGTTTTCATCCAAAATGTGGCTAGATATGCTACATACAATATGAATCTATGAATGAGAGTTGTATTACAAGTGTTGTTAAAGATATAAAAAATGTGAAAATGTTTGGATCTCCTGCATTATTACCAGTATCATAAAATATTTTATACCAGAAAATCTCCTTTTTTAATAACTTTGTTTTAAACCGAAAATGTATAAACATAATTACGGTATGACTATTTTTTAATTATTATTTCTTAAATTCAGTACTTAAAAGAAAATGGAACCTTATTTTTCGCCTTTTTATGTGAATTACCATTACGAAGATATTCTTTTGATATGTTATCCCCTTTGTTTACATAAATTATCTGAATTTGAGACTTTGGGTATAGGTAAAACTTAAACAATTTACTTTTAAACTTTTTTGGTGTAGGTAAATCTCGATGCTGACCGACTCGATATGTGTACGATGAAAAAATAAAAACCGTCAGTCGTAGGACTGTACATCAGAAATGAAACAATAAAAATGAAGCAATGACGGATAAGATACACACACACATCTGTATGCATCTAAGCGTGACGGTCACGCGAGTTCAGTGCTTTTTCTCGATCCCAAAAGTGCCCAATGTGCTCAAAGAGGATTCCACATTTAAAAAAAAAAAAAACAATATTTGTACAGCTTACACGTACGCAAAATTCAAAAGCGATTTTCTTGTGAACGAACAAAGGCAACTTTGAGAAAAGACCTATTTCGTAATAGTATGGTTTCGAAAATACTATGTTCGTTCGTAACGCCACAGCATTTCTATGTCGCTTTTCAATCTTTTTTAAGTATGAGATATTTATCCTTGTGAGTGTACACATTGTTATTGTTAATTATTAAAACAACTAATCAAACAAGAACAAATTAACAAGAACTAATTTAAATTTTACCACAGAGTAAAGAAACGGAACAGAGACAAAGCTTCTAAAGAGCGTGAAAAATGGATTCATACGTATATTTTGGGCTTATTCCACAAATCCCCCCTGAAAATCCCCCTTGGGAGGAAAAGTGGAATCTATAAAAAACAGTTTAGAATTCACCCCTGATAATCCCGCTTTGGGGGGAAAACTAGAATTGAAAAAAAAAGTACTTATTCCAAGACCCCCTGAAAGTGATTTTTTTTTACATTAGTGTTCTGTTTTCTCCACTGAGGGGGGATTCTCTGGGGGATTAGTGAAATAAGCAGGGGTGAATTCTAGACTGTTTTTTATATATTCCACTTTTACCCCTAAGGGGGATTTTTTCATGGGGGATTTTTGAAATAAGCCATGTTTTGGTAGGATTGGCACAGGAGGATAAAACTAAATAAACAGAATAGTTAATCGGCTTACGTGTTTAAATTTATAAACATAATTATTCCATCACTAATAGGTCGGTAAGTATTGGACCCACGTATTTCAAATTATAAACACCAATCATCTAGCATGAATTTAAAAAAAAAAGTTCTCAAATAGTCGTTATTTTTGTTCTTGGACGCACTGTTTACGAGAATATGTAGGTACCTATTCTGTGCTACTTACTGAAAAACCACTAAACCATTAATGATCAATACCAAAACTTTATTGCACCACACCGCCCGGGAGTAAAATATAAGTACCTCATACCTCAACATCGAAAGAGAACTCAATTCTCTTTCGATGTTGAGGTTTGAGGTACTTATATTTTACTACTACAAATTAAAAATAATAAATTATAATCAAGTTCAGTCATTAAAAAATAATGTTTTTATTCCTTCAACTATTGTTCACACACACAGTACAGTAAACCATATTTACACTTTTACATTAAAACACTATTTATTTACTACTGATGTGCTATTTAAATTAAAACGTGAAACGTAAACAAACACGACGCGTTACGCGCAGCCCTGAGTGATTCAACTGGCCAAGCCGGTATAAACCGGTTTCTCTTCGTACACGACGAAGCCGCCAGTGGTACGCACACACACGCCTCATGCTTGTACTAGTGTACCTATTATAGCGCGGTTGAATGAAGCTTTGTCTCTGTTTCGTTTCTTTACTCACGTTGCTTATACTTTAGTTAACTTATTGCGACATTGATAATGATTCGATTTGCTGGAGCTCATTATTATTTAATTAGCTTTATTGCATATCGATTGTCATAGCTTTAAAAATGAAAGGTATTAGATTCTGCTCACTGTTTTCATAACCTCAATAATATAAGCGCAAAATTGTTACTAACTCATAAAAAATCGCCAGAAGGCACTACTCAAAAGATAGTTTCTTGGTGTTAGGCTACGGACACGAAGTCAGCGGGCGCGGGGTGGCGGTGGCAGCGCAGGTAGCGGCGCGTTGCAATGCATAGATTTTTATGGAACTGGCCTCGAAGGCAGCGGCGCGCGGCGTACGAGCGATGCGCACCAGTCTAGTGGTGCCCGCGCGTTTGCATTAACCTAGTGTTTTGCGTTTTTATTTTTTGCGTTTTAAACATTTTGTTCGCTAACAAAGACACTAATTTCTCATAACACAACACTACGTGCCGCTCTAGCGCCGCACGATCTGTCTGCCCGCTGACTTCCAGACCGGGTCTGCGTTGCACCCCGCGCCGCCGCCGCCGCTGCCACACAGTCGCTGACTTCGAGACCGAGGCCTTATAAGTAGAAACTCCCAATACAGTCTGTTGTACAACCACGGTTATTCAAGGCACCTCGTGTGACAAATCACATAATTACCGCTTCGACATCGTATAAGCCAATTTCCGTCAAATGATGACTTACGTAAGATACCACACTACTTTTTCATTGTAATTTTCTTATTAGATTAACCTACATTTTTCGTAATGAGTAGGCCTCATTTAATTATAGCTTCAAACAAAAAACATAAGTAACTGGAATTTTTTCGCGCCTTATAATTAAACAATCACGTTAGAACGGTCTAAAGCGACCAAAAAAGGTAGCATGTAATTGGTTCATTCAATAGTTCGGTCAAGACTTTTTTGAACGGTGTGCACAATAGCAGTGTCCAATTGAACGCCTTCCCGTCTAACGTGAAGGTTGGCGATAAAAATGTTTGTTAACAATACCTACGACTTTGTGCGCAGACATTTTGGTAGCGTGAAAATTTGTTTCATTACTAAAGTATGTGCCTGTTGACACGGGACTGATTATTGTTTTTTTGATTAGTTGAACACTTAAAGGCGATTAACGGACATACTAGAGAATGGGCTGCAGCGTTCTCTATGCATTTTTAACACCATACCGTCCACCAACCCGCCTGCCAAGCGTGGCGATTATGGCATAACCCCTCCCAATTGGAGGAGGCCTATGTCCAGCAGTGGACGTCTTTCGGCTGAAATGATGATGATGATGATGAGTGGTTGAATGGAGGTTGGAGTGGAACTTTATTACCCGACTGCCCCAGAAGGAGGGTAATGTTTTTCGAGAGTAAGTATGTAGGTAGGTATTATGTACGTATGTCTATTTCTTTGGCACGCCCTGTAGCTTAGCTTATTGCTTTAAAATAATAGCATTGTGCAGGTTACAATTAAAAATTTGCACACCATATGTAATGGTAGAATGTAAAGGGGCCATTATAGTTTTAAGATCATACCTTGTAAACCTACATTCTGGCAAATAAATGGATTTGATTTGATTTGATATAGCCTGTCACTCCCACAATTATGATGAATCTATCAACACCTCATAATATGTTAAAATGCATCAAGCCAGTTAGGCTACAGAGCGTGCCAAGGAAATAGACAAATATTCATACATACATACTCTCGAAAAGTATTATCCTCCTTCTGGGGCAGTCGGATAAATACGCCCATATAAGTGAAATAGAGCATGCTTGTTATCAGAGTAACTCTAAGAAGTTTTCACCTTCAAACTACATACTCAGCTATTGAATGTTTGAGTTCATAGCTCGCATTCATATCTGAGACACCAACTCGTATCTGCTTTCAAGATTTACGTTCAAAAGAACTCAGCACCTCCACATTTTGCTGTGAAATAGGATTTATTTGCAGTTTCAGATCATTCCATCGAAGGATATACTTTCGAAATGTCCTACCGTATAATACCTATAAAAGAAACCTTTTTTTCGCCATCTTTATTATGCATTACTTCCCCGTATTCTCGTTTGTGAGAAAATATGTTTTTCTCTCTTATTTTTTGTGTTCTAAATGTGTACCCAAAGGGTGCCAACGGGACCTTATTACTAAAGCTCCGCTGTCCGTCTGCCCGCGTTACTGACGGTCCCTTGCCATCCTCCCTCCGACGCTGCCCTAAGCCGAGGTTTGTACCCCACAGGGGGTGCCCTTAGCGTGCAGTCGTTTAGTTTATAAGTTTTTACGCCCTGGCTGGAGGCATTAAGTTCTGTTAGGAGCTTAAGGCAACCACAGGAAAGTCCGGTTAAAAAATCTCAACCCCTCGTAGTTAACTCTGAGATGCCCTAGATAAAAAAAATAAAAAAATTGTCCGCCTCCGTCTATCACAGGGCAGGTATCGTAATATATGAGGCTATTAAATAAAAGTCAAGCGTTCCACAGCAGAGTTATAATTGGACTTGCTAGATTACTCAACAATTCATACGCCTCATCCCCCATAACCGCTATTAGCGTAGGGAATTTTGTCATGTCATCTATTTTATTCACTTTAAAGTACATGTCTAACCGGTCCACATACACTGACCACGTGCGACTTTACGTCGAATTCTTTAATTATTCCTATCGACATTGTTTTTTGTTTTCGTACACTCGTGATCTCACATTGTATAGGATTTCTGTACAATGAGAGGTCAGCTTATACTGGAAATGTATAATAGCTCGATATGTAGCCGTGTCTATATATGGCCGCTGTAACAATAAATTATAAAAAAATATGTTGTTTAAATTTTAAGTTCAAAAGCAATTTTCTCGTGAATAACGATTGCAACTTTGAGATAAGACCTAAGAGACTTAAGAAGTATAATAGTATAAGATTATACTTTTATATAATAGGTCTTATCTCCAAGGAAAATTGCTTTAAAATTTTGCTAAGTGTATAATATTGGTGCTCTTGACTGTACGAATGATATCGTTTTTATAAAGAGAGAGGCCACGTATGGCATTATTGAACTGTCAAGGTGACCCAATGTTTATTTTTATAAGGGTATGGTATGATATGTTATGTCATTTACCTTGTTTATTTTCGTTAAAATGGAGTAGATAAATATCGAATAGGTATGGTAAATGCGACTATGACGCTCTCGTTAATTATTATGTAGGTACCTAGTTGAGTTTCTCATTACTAGCTTTTATTTGGTAACAATATTATTGTAATTAATTAAAAAAAAAAACATAAAAAAAATGAAAATATAAATAATACTAGCTTTTGCCCGCGGCTCCGCCCGCGTAGATGTCGGTTATCGCGTAAAAAAGTTGCCTATGTCCTTCTCCATATCCCAGGCTATATCTCTGCCAAATTTCATGACGGTCGGTTCAGCGGTTTAGGCGTGAAAACGTAACGTACAGACAGACAGACAGAGTTACTTTCACATTTATAATATTAGTATGGATGTAGCCTATGTCACTCCCATAATTAAGACGAATCTAAAGACACCTCATAAAATATGTTAAAATCCATCAAGCCATTTAGGGCGTCCCAAAGAAATAGACATACATAATATATTCTCGAAAAAAGGAGGGAAATGTATAGGTATATGTGTGTGTTTGGGTGTGTGTACGGTATGTGTTTATGTGAGTTGTGTGTATATGTGTATGTGTGTGTGTGTTTTGCCCCAGGGCAGTCGGGTAAAAACCCAATAACACTTAGCTCGACCTGGGAATGGAACCCAAGACCTCATGGTCAACAGTCTAGCTTGGACCACTGGATGAACCAACGAGACAGTCAACTCTAAAAGTACTCAAGTACCGTAAGTATGACTCATACTAAAACTACAAAAAAAAAAAAACAGACTTTTTAACGTTTTTAAGTATTTTGATAATGATGGATTGTTATATAGAAAACTGATGCATATTTAGATAGTTACACATCATTTCACCGCATAACGCTATTAATCGATTACTCGAATACATTATTGTGCATAATTATGCAATATGTGTAATTGGTGTGTGCGTGCAGGGCTAGTTACACTGCATTGCATTCAATCAGACCCAGTGTACAACGAGCATGATTATTATAAAGATCTTGCATAATATTTGAACCAATCACGAAGTACAGGCGGCGATAAAAGCTTTGTTAGGACCAAAATAGATGTAGTCTACTCTGTGTGCGTGCAGGGCTAGTTACACTGCATTGCATTCAATCAGATCCAGTGTACAACGAGCATGATTATTATAAAGATCTTGCATAATATTTGAACCAATCACGAAGTACAGGCGGCGATAAAAGCTTTTTTAGTACCAAAATAGTTGTGGTTGTAAAATAAATAATACTTTATTTATGAAAGTAACCGTAGGCCCGTAATCCCCGAAGGCTTAAGTAGAGGTGAACCTATAGTACAGACGCCAGCAGGTCAAGCTACCCGAAACTGTCAAATTTTCGCAATCAACCTTGAACCTTATACTGTAGTGATAAAGTTGAATATCTATTAAAGAAATTTGACAGATTGTAGTAGCTTGATGTGCTGGCGTCTGTACATCAAATTTTTTTAAATCTTTTTTTGTTTTTAATGTTCAAAATGTAGATCGCAGTGTTTAAAATATTATATACTAAAAGCCACAGAAGCCTTTGATGGTTTATATATGGCTAGTGAGTTCGAAGAAATATAATTATCTAATATAGGTACTACAACGGTAAGTTTGTAAGTTTTACATTCAAAGAATATTTTAAGTCTTTACTCGTCATATAATATGTTAATAGCACTATTAAAGATGGTAGTAAGTGTATCAAACTAAAGTACATACTCAAGTACATACGTATGCCACCCTTATTGTTACAAAGTGACTTTACCTACTACTACTTAAAATTAATTACCTCTATGAATAATTCCAATGTTTACGAGCCTGTACAGCATCCTGGCTGCTTCCGAAGCAGGAGCAGCAAGGATGCTGATACAGACCCCAGTTTCGCACATATTATTAAATACCACTAACAAATCTCGTCTTTCCGGATCGTTTCGGACACACTCCATGATTATAAATATGATAAACATCTTCAATTAAGTTGCATTCTACACAATTTGGTGACTCAACTTTACCCATTAGAAATGAAAATGTTTTTAAGGGTATTTATTTATATATACTTTATTGTACATCAGATTACACATAATAAATGAAAAGAAAAACTTATACACTATAAAATATACAATGGGCGGCCTTATCGCATACTGCGATCTCTTCCAGGCAACCTTGGCATGGACAGTGAATTTCTGGACATAAAATGGGGGTCGGAGAACGGTAGGTTTCTCTCGTTATCATCAGCCATATTGCTACTGTGGGCGTACTGTAGGTTAGTTATTGCGCAATAGAAAAACCGAATTAAACTTAAAAGTCATTTACTCAAGCTAAGAATCAGAACTTAAAGTTTACATTAGACTGTCCCCCAAAACGCCCACTCTTCACCACTCCCTAGTGCTTTAGCTGGGAAGAAGAAGTAGCGGAACAAACTCCCCAGCCGCACATCTGTCTGTTCAGTTAGAAGAACTTGATTCTGTACAGTAATGGGTATGCAAAAGTAATTAATGTAGGAACATGACACAACTATACCGAACGTGCGACAGTTAATTTGAGACATTTCAACGCAATCTGTCATTTATCTCAGAAATGGTTCGTCGGTAGTAGTTTTGTTATCGACTGTAGGTGGTACTCTACTCAATAGATCAGTTAGAAAGTGAATGTATGAGAATGTAAGTCAAAATTAGCATGCTGATATAGTGTAGGAAGCGAAGGAGTAATCAAGTTAAGGGGGAAGCGCTAAGGTAGCCTGTTAAGTTAAGCGAGGTAGTAAGGTAGGTAGATAAATTGCATAAAATGTAAGAATATTTGAATTTTGCATTCAATTTGCAGGTCAGTGGCAGGTTATATGTTGACCAAAATATGATTCGCGATCGTAACAAGTATTTATTAAAAGAATTATTATCATTCGAATCAGAAATGAAGAGATCCGCAGGAGAACCAAGGTAAGCGACATAGCTCGAAGAATTGCCAAACTTAAGTGGCAATGGGCAGGGCACATTGCGCGCAGAACAGATGGCCGTTGGGGCCGAAAGGTTCTGGAGTGACGACCGCGTTCCGGAAGACGTAGCGTTGGAAGGCCTCCCACAAGGTGGACCGATGACCTTATGAAAGCCGCAGAAATCCGCTGGATGCGGAAAGCACAGAACCGGTCGAGGTGGCGGTGCTTGGGGGCCTATGTCCAGCAGTGGACGTCTTTCGGCTGAAATGATGATGATGATGAATCATTAGAATCACCAATATCTCTCCCTCAAGTTAGAATTCCCATCAAATGTAATGATTTCATGAAATAGTCATTCAATGGGGGTAACTTGGTCTAAGCAGTTGTATTCATGTTTTATTTAGCGTTTTTAATTAGTTTTCGTTTAGCATTATTCCTGATTTTCTTTTCATTCCTTCCTCAAGAAGTGGACTATCAAATGCAAAAATATTGTTTCAAATCCGACAGGATTTTTTAGAGATTAGCGCGTTCAAACAAACAATAAAACAAACTCTTCAGCTTTATGACCAGCGTCTTTAGCTAGGGTGGAAGGAATGTGGTAGATGTAGACTAAGTATCAGCCATAACAATTTTTTTTTGTCTATTTGCACTTTTATTTAACGATATCAAACTAATCATGTACATATTCGTTATTATTTTTATTAAGTATACACATATTAGAATCCGACACTACATGAATTCAAGTCCAATTGAACACCAGCGTCAGGCACTAGTTGCCTGGAACTTTTCCTGTATTTTTTTTTTTGCAACGGATTCAGAATTTTTTGTGTGCCTTTTAGTCGGTGCTTAATAAAATAATTTTCTTTCTTTAAAGTTTAGACTCAACCTAACTTTCAATTTAGACTAGACTGATTTATGAGTCACTAATTCTTAGTCATATTTTTTAATGTACAACTTATAATCCATTTACTATAGCATTAGACAAACAACGGCTAAATAACGATAGTTATTGTGTAATATTGTTGAAATTACTGCACTTTAGAGTTATTTTTTTAATGTAAATGGTAAATAGATTACAGTGCTTTGTATTTATCGTGAAATAACGGAGTTCATTAAACGTTTACATCAAACTAACGAAAGGGCGAGAACAGTTATTTGTCTAATGTTATAATAAATGAAGTATAGTTCAAAATAATTTTAAATGAAAGTTAAACGCGAAAGTCAAACGAACTGGGCCTCAAGTCTGCTATTACAATAGTGTCAGAATGGTCTCGCCATTGTGAGTATTTGACAGTGTTTGTATGGCAAATCTGTCAAAAACTCACAATGAAGAGACCATTCTGACACTATTGTAATAGCAGACTTGAGGCCCTGGTGTTGTATTACAGGCACATTTTCCTCACCATTTACCCCAAACTATGATAATATATGATAGGTATCGATTCTTTTAACTCCAAATATTTGGCATATGTCGATTTATCACGTGGTTCCTTATATATTAATTAGGTCAAATTAATATTGCTAATATGGAACTTGAGAAAAGAGTATGCTTAGATGGTTTTGGTCATCTAGAAAGATGAATAAAAGGTGACTAACAAAAGGTATTTATTTATTTATTTAAACTTCATGTACAATAGTGATACATAGGCGGACTTAATGCCACAAGGCATTCTCTACCAGTCAACCTTTGGGTTAAATATAAAAACATAGTGATAGGGTACAAAAATAATGTCTAAAATAATAACTTCTAGACGAGAATTTATATAGTTTTATGATACTAATACACATATACAAATAAAATAAACTAATAGATATTTTAACAAATACCACCTAATAATAATTAGTATGACTAGACTATTATTTAAGACTATTTAGTCGTAGATAATTATTTAGTCTGACTTATGTAGCGGTTACGAACTTTTCTTTTAAAAGTAAATTTGTTTTCAGATTTTTTAATGCCAAGAGGTAGCGCGTTCCAGAGCTTTATAGTAGAGATAGCGTAAGAATTTGACATAAAACCGGTACGGTGTGAAGGAATTTGGAGAAGTAGATTCTTGGAAGCTCGTAGGTTACGACGTATTTAGAAGGCGAATGTGAGTGGAAACGCCAGGAGGAGACGCCCTAGGAAGACATGGTGACCTAATTGGTGATGTTCTTCAGAAAGGTTAGGTGCGTAGTAATCGCAACCGGCGTGCGTGTTTGACCAGTTGTATGGACGTAAACGACGCAAAATGAGTACTCGTATGTAAGGAGCGTAGCAGGTGGCGTTCCATAGTTTCTGCCTAACCCTATGGGAAGAAGGCGTGAGTTTATGTATGTATGTATTATGGAAGTTGAAAATAATTGTTTATCAATTTCACTATTTACCGCCTTAAATTGAGCATCTATTCAAATTACAACTGTCATTATTTAACAGTTGTATGAAATAGCTTTAAGGTGACGATAACCGACTTCTAATGATTTTATACTGAAGATCACGTATAAACGTGTAGTGTTAATGATTTAAAAAAAATATATGTTAAATTAGAGCATTTTCTTAGTAAATTATTATGTGAATATTTTAGATTATGTTTATATTACATAGTGAAATTAATTTGTAAAGTTATGTCTAACGCGGATATAAAACTTAGAATCACGCAAAATCTATCAAGCGTATTTTTCTGAAACCTTCACTTTTTTAAAGATACTTTAATTATTGATCTTTTAGTATACGCGTTTTATTAAAATATTTTTTGTTTTATGTGTAATAAATTAATAATGCGTTATATTTGGGACAGCACTCCTGGATGGGCGAGACCTATTACTGACTGGACGTACGACGCGTTTCGGAACACGCAAGCCAACCACTCAAGGTCACTGGCATATATCTGGGCCTTAATATGGCAAATTGACGTAGTTTGTCAATTTGACAAGCAATCAATTTTCATTTTCCCTGACTGTTTAAAATTCTTGGTACCTTAAGTGACATAATAATTGGAACTAATGAGCGAGAGGTTTAAACGTCTTAATTCAAATGCTTGCTTTTTGTAGCAATTAATTTTGCCGACTCATTGAACATTACACCCAGTTTTTGTCTCTAAAACCTTGTACTTAAGAAACCTCATTAAGTTTCAGTGAATGAGAATTAATTTTCCAGAGAGAGTTTTTTGTTTCAATTACTTAGGTTAACCTTCATTTATAATTAAGATAAAAGTAAATTGAACCCTAAATGTCTTGAATAGGGATGATGACAAAAACATTTTTTTTGTCCGTCATGTTGATTATTAAAAAATATTGGACACGTATTTTTTCTTTTTTTACGTAATCTAAACATTACGGCGATACATTGAGTTCAAATGTAGCATGACATCACTTCACATTAGATTTTATAAGTAGGTGTGACGTAACGAGCCCCCACTCCCCAAGTTTAATGTGTTTTATCTAAGTCATTTTTTATTAATATGATAAAGCAAAAAATACGCGTCTAATATTTTTTTATTATCTGATTGACGGACTAAACAGTTTTTTTTTTTTTACCCAGGACACATCCCCATTGGACGTAGTTTGACAGAAAGGACTCAACTCACATTATGTTCAAAAATGAGTTGTATGTAAAACTCACTCTTGTTGTGGTTGTAATGAGTTGTTGTATGAAAATTTTGATCATTAGTTTATTTCCTGTGCATTAACTCATGTAAAGGCGTCGCATTCGCTATAAATTAATTAGTTGAAGTCATCTATTTATTTTATATTTATTTAATTGTACCTTACAGTTTTTAGCGAGTCACTTTTTACCATTAAAGATACTTTTCAAACAAAAACAATTATTGCCTTCGACCAGCCTTGATCTCAATCGCTTAAACACTTGAGATTAAAACTATTGTAACGTTACAACCATCAAACTCTACCAACATTCAAGTAAAAGATTGTTTTAATTATTACTTCGTTTGTACAATACGGCCTATGGAAAATTGCCGGTCTGAACTTTGCGCAGAAGACTGAGCAATAATATTTTTTAGGAACCTTAGGGTGACGTGAGGTGGGTGTGAGTGAAGAACATGCGCGAAAGTTCGAAGAGCTTATGTTCAGACCGGCCTTGATTTATTGGACGTACTGTGCCGTAATATCGACTAACTCCAAATCCAATAAACAGGAAAAGTTTATAATCAGTGCGCAAATTTTGACAAATTAAACTTAAACGTGTTTTATTATACACCTATTTTTTATTTTGATATGTCTTAGCACAAAAAAATTAAGTTATCATTAACGAAAGATGTTTATTTTGAAACTGGTATAATGGATACTCGTCGTGCAATGCGCCGGCAGTCGGCGGCGCGGTCACTGAAGCGAAACGCAGTAGTAGGTACCTATCAGCTGTGCGCTCGCCCATTGATATTATTACGAATAGATTGTATCCATATTATGCTGATTTCCAGTAGGACCATTGAACAAATAATAGAAATGTTTTCTATTACTGATACTGAACCACCCAAAAAATTGCGCACTGGTTAAAAACTTATCCTGTATTTTTAAAGTTTTTTATATTCGTTTTTGCTCATTGCCAAAAGTATGGGAATTGGAGTTACGCCCTTTGTAGCGGAAAGCGTCGATATGTAACGGGGAAAGCGTGCCAACAACATAGGACATATTATTAACTAATGTTAATAATATGTCCTATGTTATTAACTAATGTTAATAACTATCTCCTATATGTTGTTGGCACGCTTTCCCCGTTACATATCGACGCTTTCCGCTACAAACGGTTCTTTAAAAATTCAGACTCATTACGTAATCTTAATGAGCTCTGAATTTTTAAAGATCCGTAATGGCATTAAATGCCCTAGTATTTTCGTAGTCGTTCATATACATAAGGTTAGTCAATCATTTTGACGTTTCATCTTCTTCTTTTCTAGTGGTTAGTGATAAACCTGGTGTCAGAGTTTTATTTTAAACCTCCCATGGGCTTCTAACTTGGCTTCACATACCCTGTAGATATATCTCTCAGATATGCCGGTTTTCTTTCACCGTTTTTTAAGCAAGTGATAACTATACAATACGCACATGAATCCGAAAAGTCAGAGGTGCGTGGCTTGGCTTCGAACTCAAGACCTATGACTTGGCAGTCCGACGGTCACACCACTAAGCTAATAACATAGGACATATTATTTAAATTACTTAATGAACATGTGCTCTGAATTTTTAAAGAGCTGTAATGACATTAAATGCCCTAGTATTCGTAGTTGTTCTTGTAAGGTTAGTCAATCATTTTGACCTTTCATATACTGTGGGAAATATCGCGGTGACATATTGACCTGTAACTATAACTAACGATTTACATAGAATTAAGTTCAACGAGACTGTTTTCCAACAGATAATTGGGTTATGGACTTAACTTAGGATTTAGGTACAGCAAAATTATTAATATGCTCTAAAAACATGACGTTAAAAAGCGGGTACTTTAGTTTAATTGAAATGTTGTCTAATATAAAGTTAAATCTAAATGACTAATACCTTAAAACGAGCCCCAGTGGAAATTAAAGGGCGAAAATAGAGAAGGATTAGAAGCCTTCAACGCAGATTACCTTTACAGTTTGTTTTAAATTACAATTTCACTCATAGCGGTTGTCAATATCTTCAAAACAAATTGTACGTACAATACAACATAAAGGCTCATACAGACTCGCGCGATATCGCGGGCGCGACGCGACACTAGTAGCACAATTTCTTTGTCGGTGCCTGTCGCGGCCGCGATATCGCACGAGTCTGTACGAGCCTTTATGATGTACCTATACATCTTATCTTAGTACTATAAGTATACATATTTTCTCTAACGCAGCTACCTCAAAGCTCATTTGGAGCTCATTTACCTCTGGTAGAAACATTGTGAACACATATATACTCGCATTGCAAGTTACACTGAAAAATAAACTGAGACTTATTACAAAATGTAACAGAATTACACTTTTTTTTTTCATTCAACGGGGATCTCTTGGCCTTCATCTCACCTGATGGTAAGTGATGATAAGGCCGAAGATGGAAGCGAGCTTCACCCGGAATCCTCATTTCATACAAGTTTAAAGAAACAGTCATGTTTTAAATCTCATTACACGCCGTATTGTTTAATAATTTATTTTAGAACTTAATTAATTTTAGAGTTACGTCTATGGTGACGATAATTGACTTTTAATGATTTTATACTGATGATCACGTCTTAACGAGTAGTGTTAATGATTTGGGAAAAATATATGTTAAATAAGAGCATTTTCTTAATAACTTAATATATAAATATTTTAGATTATGTTTATATTAAGTACATAGTAATATATGTAAAGTTATGTCTATCGGGGATAAAAACTGAGAATCACGCAAAATCTATCAAGCGTATTTTTCTTAAACCTTTCACTTTTTAAAGATAATTTAATTATTGATCTTTTACCTTAAAATACCTTTCATTTTAAACATAGTAAAATAATAATGCGCCTTATTTGGGACAGCGCTCCTGGATGGGCGAGTCCTATTACTGGCTGGACGTACGACGCGTTGCGTGAGCTCAGTACAGAACACGTAAGCTAACCACTCAAGGTCACTGGCATATGTCTGCACCTTTTCTAATACCTTTTATAAAGTTTCATATTGAGACATGAAGCCACAAAATACGATCTAGAGGAATGTGTCCGTTTTTATTAAGATCCAATTTTTTTGCTTCGTGTCTCAATATGAAACTTTAAGAAAGGTATTATAAAATTCTAGACACACTTATCGATAGAGTTGATTGAGCCGTTTTTCATCATTCCTTCTCAGTCACGAGATAATATGATTTTAGGAGTGGCGCTAGTGGACCGGTGACAACCGTCTTAATGTGACAGAATATTTGAAAACAATGGTGCAGTTAATTAATTTGACAGGACTAAACTAAAATTTATCTTCTGTCCTTTTCATAATGAAATAGAAAGAAAAAGATGCACTGAACTTAAATATAGTTTAGTTTGTGAACAAGGGAATCGGCACCAATGTCTCTTGTTGGAATTAAATGCAAAAATCACTGTCTAAATTTGGTTTTGCAACCACAGTTGGTGCCTAATACGGAAGTAATTTGTACACTTTTTTGTCTAATGCAAACTAATTGTATGCCGTTGACACATAATGTTTCTTAACAGGTGACTGTTCAGTAATCGTAATATATTGCACCAATAAATGCATAAAACTCAATTACCTTCTTAATTTATAGAACGCAATCTTGAGATAACATACCAGTGCGTTACGACTGCAATTGTTTGTAATAATAGTTGCAAGAAAAATAACAAGTTACTTAAGGTGCGCTTACACGGGCAACTAAAATTGCTCAATCCTGGTCAATTCTCGTCAACTATGGCGTCACGACTACATCCGGCAATTTAGGGCGATGGCAAAATGTAGCAACCTGTTGCCAGATATACGGCCAAACAATACCATGCAATATGGAGCAACTTAAAAAACTAGGCAATACAAGTCAATACACCGACGACACACTTGTACTGCACTGCACGTAGAAAGAAAGAAAATGGCGCCGAGGCCAGCGGCGGCGCACTCCCCCGCTGCCCCCGCCACCGGCCGGGATCCAAACGAGATAGAAATAATATTGACAAAAAAAATCCAAACCGATTGGATGTTCGGCAACTCATATCATGGCGACATTGAGAAATGTGAAATATATGGAGCAATTAGAAGGAATATTCCCGAATCAATTGCCGCATTTTATTGTTGTTGCTCCAGATTGCTTCATTTAGTTGATCCAGATTGATCCATTAGTGTTGCCGAGCAATAATTGCTCAAAAAATTGCCCGTGTACGAGCACCTTTATATTTGATTGCATAAAAGTTGACAAAAAGTTCATTGTGATTTCTTACTTATTAGTATTTAACTTTTTGTACTTTGCGCATAAGTTAAGTATCTAATGAATACGTTTTACGATATGTAAAGTTACATGAAAAAAGTAATACATAATAATTTTGTAGAAATATCGAACCCTCATTCGTTTTTAGGGTTCCGTACCTCAAAACGAAAAAAAACGGAACCCTTATAGGATCACTCGTGTGTCTATCTATCTGTCCGTCTGTCAAAGCCGTTTCGCTCGAATCTACTGGACCGATTATGTTGAAATTTGTTACACATATGAATTTCTGTGACCCAAACACGAAGGTGTAACGTAAATAAATGAATTTTGAATAAATGGGGTTCACTTTTATGGGAAAAAATAGAATAATAAAAATAAAAAAACAAGTTTTGTAAACTACCGTGCGGCATATCAAATGAAAGGACTTATGATGCGGAATTCAAATAATAAAATAAAAAAAAATTGTTTTGATATTATTAAAGAAAATAGATGAAAATTTACCATCAATTTACCCCCTTGTCTCCGAAACCGCTGAGCCTAAAATCTTGAAAAAAAAAATACAGTAAATAGTTTTCTATATTATAGATTACAGGAAAACCTATAAGAAGTCTATGGCCTTAAAATAACATTTAAAATATAAGTTTTTAAACTGTCATGGTCACTAATATTATTATTAACATAAGCGGGATATTTACCATGTTTATTCATTGTTCTGAGTTCCCGATATTTCGGCGCTGTTGCAAGCACCATGATCACGGATAAACTGAAGTCACTGCGGGTGGGTGTTTATGAGCAGACAAAACGGTCTACCCTCTTTCTTGTTCGTTTTTTGCACTCACAGCGGACACAGTGAGTTTCGTGTGTCGGGAACAGAATCGAGTTGCGAGTGACAGTGGTAGCGGTACTGAGTGCAAAAAACGAACAAGAAAGAGGGTAGACCGGGACCCTAGGGTCCCGAGATATGTAAACATATAAAAATAAAATAATAATAATTAAATACAATAAATCTTTCCAAATATACATATCTTACACTACAGAAAGCAGCTATATTAAAAACACATGTCGCATAGTACGCAAATTCCTACAGTAAGATTTAGACAATAATTTTAATGCAGTACAAAACACTTAATCTATTTACTCAAAATTAAAATCTCACCTCGGTTTACACCCGCGAGATTTTAATAAAATAGCAGGTTCTAGGATTCTGCGAAAATAAATTTTAAAAACAATAATAATAATTATAGTTTGAACATATTTGCATAACATACACCTATATTCTTGTTCGAGTTCCTATGTTGGCATATTAAGTATACGTCCTACCAAATATACTACCTGAAATATTGGTCAGTTTACGCGGCTCTTTAGCAATACCCGACTTGTCAGCACCGACGCAGTTTGCAACACAAGTTTCACCAAGATACAAATCTATGATCGTGTTCCCTTTAGCAGGGTACAAGCAAATTTATGTTGGTCCATATACGCGAATCTTTCGGTTTATATTTTATTGGAAATGTATTGAAATGTCAACGAAGTAGAAAATAAACGTATTTATCGAAAATTGGGAAAGGGAGGGACTGTTTAAAACTGGTTTGCAGTGGTAGGTACACACGGCTACAAATCAAACTACATCTTTCCAGTATAAGCTGATCTTACATTGTATAGGATTTCTGTACACTGAGAGGTCAGCTTATACTGGAAATGTATAGCTTGAAATATAGCCGTGTGTACACACGGCCACAAATCAAGCTATACATTTCCAGTTTGGGCTGATCTCGCATTGTATAGGATTTCCATACAATGAGAGGTCAGCTGGACATGTACCTATAGCTTGATTTGTGGCCGTGTGTACCTATTATGCCATCATGATTCAAGTTTGAAAAAGGAATGGTGGTTTATGGTTATGTATACCTCCGTCTCTCTGTCACATTGGAATTATGATGGCATTCAAATGTCATAATACGGCATCAGATCAGGGCCTCAAGTCTGCTATTACAATAGTGTCAGAATGGTCTCTTCATTGTGAGTTTTTGACAGATTTGCCATACAAACACTCTCAAATACTCACAATGGCGAGACCATTCTGACACTATTGTAATAGCAGACTTGAGGCCCAGGTGGCGTACCTTCTCTACTCGCCCTGTGTAAAAGTTGAATTTATCATATTGTATCGACCATTATATGTATTACCAGAACTGCACGAACTGCATAAACTCCAAACTAAATAATAAGGGAAAGTTTGTGAATAATCGATCACCTGAAATGGCGGTCAGTTAGATAGGTTTGAAACTGAATAAAACCGACTACAATTCCGCATTTCAACTTTTTCCCTGTGACCTTGTGCGATATCACCGGAACACTACCTATTTGACGGATAAAAACATATTCTGTGTGCCCGTAGACTTACCTCCTTACTAATAAACGTTGTATAGCGTCTGTATAGTTACACACCGATTTCTCTCTTTCACTCGTCAGTAATTTGACTTTCGAAAGAAGAAGACAAAGCGTTGTGTAACTATACAGACGCTATACAACGTTTATTAGTAAGGAGGTTAGTGTGTAACGCAATTACCCTGCTGGTGAACCACCAGTAAATTTTTCCAACCAGAAGTTATATTAAAAAAAACGTTTTCATAAAATTTCTATAATCTATCATTCCTAAATGTCGTCAGTCGGCTCATTTTTGTGAAAGTTTATTCTGAAGCTAACTTCTATTGTATTTTACTGTGTGTCGGACCACGCATACTGGAGGGTTCCGCAGTTGGGATAAATTTATCCCAAGAACAAACTTAACATTGTAGTTACAATACATCCTTTCCCATAACCTCCAACTGCAAATATAAGTTGGTTGATTATTACGGCTTATTCCACTAATCCCCCCTGAGAGAATCCCCCTCAGTGGAAAAAACTGAACCCTAATGTAAAAAAATCACTTTCAGGGGATCTTGGAATAAGTTATTTTTTTGTTTATTCAATTCTAGTTTTCCCCCCTTAGTGGGATTATCAGGGGTGAATTCTACACTGTTTTCAGATTCCACTTTTCCTCCTAAGGGGGATTTTCAGGGGGGATTTGTGGAATAAGACATTATTACTCGTCATCTTGGAAAGCCTACTTTTCTGTGCTAGTTTTCCTTTAAACTTCGTTATATGTTCCGTGTGATGCCGGACGTAAAGAATAGCACCACCCCATTTCCTCCCGTGGGTGTCGTAAAAGCCGACTAAGGGTCTTACTAGAGAATGGGCAGCAGCGTTCTCTATGCATGTTAACACCATACTGCGATCGCCAACCCGCCTGCCAAGCGTGGCGATTATGGCAAACCCCCCCAATTGGGGCAGGCCTATGTTCAGCAGTAGACGTCTTTCGGCTGAAATGATGATGATGATATTTATGTATATACTACTGCTGTGATTTTTTTAACATATCCATAAACAACCATTTAGCTGGCTGAGGGGCGCACTTGACTCTAAAAAAAAATGATTATGTACTTAGCTTAATTACGCAAATGGATCCCTGAATCGAAAAATGGTTTTCACAGACCCGCAATATTTTTGAACGGCCTATCCAACGATAACCATCACCATGGGATAGACGACAAAAATACATCATCCCTCATGAATTTGAATTTTGAAGATTTTATTTAACTACTTTTGTGCCCATGCCAAATTACAGCTTTCTAGTATTAAGAGTCTCAGCGCTAAGCCGCAAACAGAAAGACAGACAGACATGGCGAAACTATGAGGGTTCTTTGTGACGGAACCCTAAAAACATAAAATTCCTGTAATCTATCATTCCGAAATGTCGACTGTCGGCTCATTTAATTTGTAAAAGTTAATTCATCATGTGTGTGAGTTAATCGATAAATAAAAGTTAAAAAAAGAATCTTCAAACCTCAAATTTCTTTCGTATGATATTTATTTATTTATTTAAACTTCATGTACAATAGTGGTACGTAGACGGACTAATGCCACAAGGCATTCTCTACCAGTCAACCTTTGGGTTAAATACATAGTGATAGGGTACAAAAATAATGTCTAAAACACTAACTTCTTGATTACGAGTTATATACTTTTATTGATACTAATACACATATACAAATAAAATAAACTAATAGATATTTTAACAAATACCACCTAATAATAATTACTATGACTAGACTACAAATTGAGAGTTATTTAGTCTGACTTATATAGTGGTTACGAACTTTTCATTTAAAAGTAAATTTGCTTTCAGCTTTTTTAATGCCAAAAGATACTTGTTGCGAATACTTTTTTAGGCGCTTGAGTATCTATCTTTTTACTTTATTGTTCTAAGAATTCCCTCGGGTGAAAAAATGTGTTTGTCATTAGCAAAGTGTGTGTAAAGTAAGTGATAGGAGAGTTATTATTAAATCTTAGACTGTGTATACACTATTTATTCAAGGCGAATTGGCTTTATCTTGCAGCCATGTCACTTTTAAAAATGATAGCCGAATTATTTCGGAATAAAATATTTATTTCACTTACTATGTTATAGATTTACTGAAGCACAACGCCCAAAGATTTTTCCTTTGTTTTTACCTTATTGCAAGGGTAGAGCTTACATCTATCTACCTACTGAATATTTATTTATTTAAACTTCTCTAGATTCAAGACATTTGATTGGTTGAAACTAGTTTTAAGTAACGCTTGAGTATTGAGTGACGTTATGTAATACGGGCCTGTCCCGTATTACAGTCCCCGGATAGTTTAAGTTAGAAGGCTAAGGCGGGAGCGGCCGCCGAACGTCAGATCCCCTCTATTGTTGGTGAATTATTTGGGTTAGGTTAGGTTAGAACCGTGACCATCAACGCGCGAAGGCGAGCGAGCAAAGCGAGCGTGCCGCGGCAACGGCCGCCGAGCTCCAGAACTCCTCTATTGTTGGTGAATAATTTGGGTTAGGTTAGGTTAGAACAGTGACCATTAACGCGCGAAGGCGAGCAAGCGGCACGCTTGCTATCTTGGCAGGTGGTAATCAGTTACTAGATATACTCAGGTTACTGACTGTGATAGAAATTACAAAAATCATAATAGATTAAGTAGGTTTTGTGTCTTATGTGGTATATCAAACGATTTTATAATCAATATATCGCACCCCCGGTGCAACACTGTCACTTATGCAAAAAGTAACTTTTTCTGGAAAAATATTTTAAACTTTAGTATCCTATCCTATAAATAGTTGATGACACTTTCTGATTTAGGGAAGAGGGATAGGTTATATCCTGACGTATTCTTTTAAGTTTATAACAAAATAAATGAAACCAAATAATTAAAATGAAACTTTTCCTGAAGCATAAGTATTTTATAGTTTGCATAAGTGGCAGTGTTGCACCGGGGGTGCGACATGTTACGCTTATAAAAAAAAAAAAAAAATTATATCAATCGTTTTAACTGATCATCATATCAAATAAAATTATAGATTCAATTGTTATATCTTGTAGATATTAGAGATTTTGTAATTATATCATAATTATGTTACTTACCCGTCGCAATGCCTTATTCGAAAGGTCATCGACCAAACATCTCCCGTTTGGACTCTCACACTTCGGGTATCGATTGTCCATTAAAACGGATACTCCATATATGAAATAAGGAAATGTGAGACATTATTTTCCCTTGAAACACAATACCTTTGTTCTAGGCCATTTTTATTTTGTACGTAAACGTAATTTGCTCATATGTAGTCGTATTCACTTGTTTTCTTGCGAAGCTTTTTTCATTTCTGTGCGTGAACTTGCATATGAGGCAACATACATACTATAAGGTTATAAGCATTGTCTTAATTACATTGCTAACAATTATTTTGTGTGAAAATCGAAGTGTGGATTGCAGGTATTACGTCCGTGGGAAGTTGGAACGTTTGTTGACCAGTTGAAAGGAAATAAAGCAGCGTTCAAACTGCGGGAAACGAATCGTTCTTTTATTAGTTAATTGACCTGTAAATTAAATGAGAGAAAATCGATTCAAGTTTATGAAATAACAAAACCGGCCAAATCCGGGTCTCACACAAAGTATTCCATAGCACCGTACAATATTAAGCAAAACACGCCGAAAAAAACACATTTCTTGTATGGATTTATTATAAAATAAAAGTTAAAGGGATACCTTTAATTTTTTTTATTCTTTATTTTTTATGATTTAATTTTATAGCGGCAATAGAAATACACAATCTGTGAAAATTTCAACCGTTTAACTATTACGGTTCATGAGATACAGCCTGCTGACAGACAGACGGACGGATAGCGGAGGCTTAGTAATACGTTGAAAAACGATTCGTTAGCCGCTCGCTAAACATCAGCAGATGACAATGAGACTATAAGTAGTATCTACATTTATTATAAGCGTTTGAAAAGGTTTATTCCACAAATCCCCCCTGAAAATCCCCCTTAGGAGGAAAAGTGGAATCTATAAAAAACTGTCCAGAATTTACCCCTGATAATCCCGCGTAGGGGGAAAAACTAGAATTAAAAAAAAAAAAAAACTTATTCCGAGACCCCCTGAAAGTGATTTTTTTTACATTAGGGTTCAGTTTTCCCCACTGAGGGGGATTCTCTGGGGGATTTGTGAAATAAGCAGGGGTGAATTCTAGACTGGTTTTTATATATTCCACTTTTCCTCCTAAGGGGGATTTTTCAGGGGGGATTTGTGGAATAAGACGTTTGAAAACTGTGACTCAATTGTTTATAAATCTGGTTGATGACCTTTATTAATTTGATTATGAAGTAAGTATCTAAATTTAAGCTGTTTATAATGTAAAACACTGAACCCCTTATATCTTATATATATAATATCTTATTAAATTCTTGATTCATATGTAATAATTTATCTACCATATGTTTACTAATAAAGTTTCTGAGTATGTTACAGTCACACGTGCTACGCTTAGGAAATCACAATTATGCTAGGTTGATGAACTTTAGTAAAGGTATTTTATGTAGCAGTAAAAGGGTTACTTTACCGGCTAACCTTCGTTAAATCTGTAAGGTGACTAATGATAACTTTAACTGTTAAAAGTCAATTTATTCATGGCTAGCTGCTTCCGCGGCTTCGCCGGCGTGGCTTTTTCAACAAAAAAAAAGTAAAGTCTCCTACAGACAGTTGCGACACGCGAGGCGACACAAAAGCACTGCATGTCGCGCGACGATCGGTGCCTTTGTGTCGCGTCGCGTGTCGCGCCTGTTTGTAGGAGCCATAAAGCATGTCCCGT
Organism: Dryobota labecula; assembly: GCA_947523025.1. Taxonomy (NCBI): domain Eukaryota; kingdom Metazoa; phylum Arthropoda; class Insecta; order Lepidoptera; family Noctuidae; genus Dryobota; species Dryobota labecula. The sequence goes on along the minus strand of OX383293.1, from coordinate 13,702,260 downwards.
CAAAATCGGTCCAGTTATTTCAGAGAATAGCTGGAACAAACAGACAGACAGAACGACAGACCAAAATATATTTTTTTTGTTCTAAGTAAATAAAATAAAAAACTGGTATTTTGACATTACAAACAGACACTCCAATTATATTTATTTGTACAAATTATTGTGAAACAGCTCATTCGAAATCAATAAATTATTCCTTGAACTTGAATTTTATTAGCATTTAAAGAAGTTGTTTTGGAGTAAACAGACAACCTTGTTGGATCATATAACAAAGTATTTTCAGGGATTTATGGTATCGAGAGAATTGGATAAAATATACAATGTTAAATTAAATTAGTCAGCGAAACTCCACAGACATGATGAGTATCGATAACGAAACATGATAAAACAAAAAACAATACCAGCTGGAGGAGCTCATGGTTAAGTAATAACAGTCGCACGGGTCGGTCCACCAGGTTAAGCTACGCTTGCCAGGGATGGGTGACCATCTTCACATACCAAGACTCCTCCGAGCCTCGGAAAGCACGTTAAACCTTTGGTCCCGGCTGTCATTCGTATATTTTTGACAGAAGCCCGAAAGTCTGAGAATTAATCTTACCAAGGGTTATCGTATTACTCAGTGACTGGATTGTGGAGATTGATAGGCAGTCGCTCCATGTAAAATACTGGTATTCATATTCGGTTAGACTGGAAGCTGACCCCAACATAGTTGGGAAAAATTTAAGCAGATGATGATACTTCAAGTAAACACAAAACCGCGGTCGATAACCCCAAAAAAATTCTCTCTTCGTTTTTTGGAGTTAATTCCTTAGGAGTCGATTTCCATATAAGGCCCCCGGTATCGAAATTTTATGAGTGAGTTTAATACAACCGTTAACTTAAAAGCGTTATGTTTTTCTGGGTATCGTAAGTACCTTGTGCGCCTTTCACTTTGAAATCATATAATATGTGTATACTTCTATACAGGCGACGTGTACAGGGTATGCTGCGCGACAGCATCGCTGCAACAAACCTGGGGCCGAAGTCTGCTATTTTTATAAATTCGTCACTCCAACACGATCCCATTGTCATATTGCTAAAAGTTCGTAATCTGCTAAATTCATAATGGTCGATCATTGGTTGGTCAATGGTCTCGTAATAGTATTACAGTGGCATTTTGAATATTTATTCATGCCAGATTTCATTTATATATATTTTTACATATTATTTATTAGTGTTATAAACTTATAAGCAATCTGAAGTAGTAGGGAGTTGGAAGTTTAGTAGAAAGTTTCATTTGTCATTATGTACGAGATTACCAATTCTTTCAATGGAGTGTCAGTGGCTGACCATTGGAAAGTCATAATGACGCCATTATATTAGTAGATTACCAAACTTGTCAAAATCAACAATTATGACATCAATGATAGACCATTCTGACACTATTTTAATAGCAGACTTGAGGCCCTGGAGTGGTCAAACATATTTATGTGATCGTTGTAGCAGAGCCTGAGTTTATTTAAACAAGTTTTTGAAGTGAAAACTTCTTTAGGCGCGTTGAGCAGTTTTTGGTAGGGTATAAGTAAAGATAAACTTATGGGTTCGCGATCATCAGCGAACGGTTTCCATGAGCTATATGTATACTTTTTGGGTGAACAAAAATCATGGAACTCGCGTTATCGTCACTGAACGCTCTAATTACTTAGTCCCCAAAGACTGCCCCACATTTTTATTTTTATTGTTCAAATACAAAAGGGGCGGTAAACAGATTTGGTCATCATATGCACGGTATTTTGTTTTTAAAGGGATCATGCCCGCTAAAGTGCCTATGTGTATGTGTCGTAACAGAAGTATCGGTACTACACAAGTAACGGTATTTTTTTCCAGATCTCTAGTTGTATGATCTCACATGTATTATGAACAACGCCGAAGTCGCTTACAAAACAAGCCCCAGATATCTTAACGAGGTCATCCAACAAGTTTATATGGGAATGTTCATTATAAGGATCACGTCGAAACCTTTCCGGTAATAGGACGGCGATTTGTAATTAAGACGTGGTACAAAATTTTAGGAATCTTAACCAACACTATTTAAACGTTTGGTACACATATCTATACATATACAATTCAAAGTCCTGACTGACTGATTGATATATCAACGCACAGCCCAAACAGTTCTTTGTGAAAAGTAAGTATCCACTAAGAAAGGATTTTTGGGAATTCCACCTCTAAAAGGGTAAAATAGGGGATGGAAGTTTATATGAAAGTCCGTCAGTTTTGAAGTTAGGATCTTCAAATTTTGTGTTTAGACTGATGATTGAAAATTAATTTATACGTGTCTCAGCGTTTTTGATAATTCCACCCGTGAAGGGTTAAAAAGGGGGACGAAAAAGTCCTTAATTTTCGAAGAAAAATCACAAAAGTTACTATTTAGGCAAAAAAAAAAAGAAGGATTATAAATATAAGGAGTTTTTGAGAATTGATCCCGAACAGGGGAATGAGGGGTAATCAAGTTTTTAGGGGAGAATTTTACAGCGTGCTTTGAATAACTCAAAAGTTTTTATTTTTAAGTGTTTGAATCACTCAAAAGTATTTTTAATACCGGTCATAGGGTACTTTCAATCCCGGTAGTACGTTACCATTGGATTTTTTCCGACATTCACGCGGGCGAAGCCGCGGGCAAAAGCTAGTTGGACATATACCACATGCCTACCTACCGCTCATACATGTTACGTTATACGAGACGGCTTTCTTATTTATTTATTTAACCGTTTATGTAGACACATATAAACAGTCAAAGCAGCAGTAGCTTTTAGAAGGCTAAAAGTCACCCAAAGGGCAATGGAGAGGGCTATGCTTGGAGTTTCCTTACGTGATCGAATCAAAAATGAAGAGATCCGCAAGAGAACCAAGGTAACCGACATAGCTCGAAGAATTGTCAAACTTAAGTGGCAATGGACACATCGCTCGCAGAACAGATGGCCGTTGGGGCCGAAAGGTTCTGGAGTGGCGACCGTGTACCGGAAGACATAGCGTGGGAAGGCCTCCCACAAGGTGGACCGATGACCTTGTGAAAGCCGCAGAAATCCGCTGGATGCAGGAAGCACAGAACCGGTCGAAGTGGCGGTGCTTGGGGAAGCCTATGTCCAGCAGTGGACGTCTTTTGACTGAAATGATGATGATAAACAGTCAAGAAGGAAGGAACAGAAAAATACGAACACAGGTAATGCTTATTTCTAAAGAAATCTCTTCCAGCATACCTGCGACAGGAAAGTAGATAAAGAGATGTCGAAACCTATAATGTGATCCTACTGATATACTGTGATTGTTACTTGTTGTAACTGCTTTGTGAATAAATAAATATATAAAATTATAAATAGGTATAGCATTTTGACAAAGGTAAAAATTAAGTTGAAATTCAGGTTACATAAAGTATGACATTAGTAAGTTTGATTATATTCAGAAAGGGCACATACATGGGTTTTATTTAATAAAGAGGAGCGGAAGAGGTGAACATATCACTAATAACCTTTGACCTTGTCATATTTGTTTTTTAACAATTTAAATTATATTCACTATTTCTTACATATTAGTATCGGATCAAAGATAAATATAATATTTCATTTACTCTTTGACTTAGGTGCTACTCAGGTCAGGTCATGGTAGGGGTTGTATGAGTCTCATGGTTGCTCGAATAAAGAATTTGTTATTATTTTACTATACTATTAAATATTTATAGTTCCTCAAAATTGTATCTTCAAAATAAAAATATTTTTAACACCAGAATCAGTATTTCAGTAACACTCGAGTTGTAACTTATTCTCAACAGTCATTATCTTTTTAATACTAGAATATTTGCTATGCCAAGTTTAATCTTGTGAATACTTGCATTTTATTCTCAGCCCTATGTATTATGGAGCAATGGATTAGCAATACCTATGCTTCAAAATCATTCAGATTGAGATTGATAGTGTAAGTATTACGCAATGAGGGTATTGGCCCTTACACATTGTGTGATTGTGAGACCTATTCCCAGACAAAATAGTTGATAATAATATTTTACCACTCATTGTTATGAAAGCAACATTTTCATTATTATAACAATAGATCTATTTCGAGTAACTTCACATTGACATTCCATTACTAAATTCTATGTGGTCGGTGTCACAATATTGTCACAATAGTGTATTTTATGACAGTATACCGTACTATATCTGTTTGTTTGTACAGTAATTGTGCTGTGACACAACTTCAAGGCTGTCCCACATAGTTTCATGCCCTACTGACTCTTGAAGATGCAGACGGGCGTTCGAAACGTTGCGTTTTAAACGATGAATGTTGACTTCTTCGGAAGTTTTCCTAGAAATATTAGAAAATAATATTAATTAATGTTGCAGTATGTGGTTAACAAATACAGTTGATCTCAATTAAAAAGTATGATTACAACATATCTCTAGTCAAGGGTGTACCTGTACGATAATCACACTAATATTATAAAGGCGAAAGTTTGCGAGTGTGTGTGTATGTTTGTCTCTTCTTCACGTTCAAACGGCTGGACAAATTTTGATAAAATGTTGTATGGAGGTAGCTGACACCCTGGATTAACATATAGGCTACTTTTTATCCCGATATTCCCACGGGATCGACACTTATGCGGGTGAAACCGCGGGGCGCAGCTAGTATGAAAATAATTAAAAAAACTGACAAGCTCAAACAAGCAGAGCATCTTCAGTTCAAACTAATAACCACGCTTTTCTCCCTTCTCAACTCTCCTACCCCTCCTTCTTATCTTAAGTCTCACTTTCAATATCTATGTTCTTCACACGCTAAGAATCTGCGTTCTTCCAGCAATCTTCTCCTACTCTGTCCTTCTCATACTTCTGACTTTGTTCATTCTTCCTTTCATATTCAGTCCATTCTTCTCTGGAATGCGCTTCCTCTGGATATCAGGACGGCCACCAGTCGGTATGCATTTAAGCGGAAATTGCGGAGTTATTTTCACAACAAATAGTGTAGAGTCATCTCAATCATCTTTTCTCCTTGAATTTGGATATATATATAAAATAAGTAGGTATTTATATATTATTGTAATTTGTATGTATGTCTATTATAAGTTTATAACATATTTATGTACTTGTGTATCTATTTTATTTGTTATCTTTTTAATATTTTATTATTATTATTATTATTATCTAATCTTAAATAGAGCACCTGCCATCTTATGTCTTCACTACCCTTGGTTGACTGGTAGAAAATGCCTATGGCATTAAGTCCGCCTTTGTACCTTATTGTGTGTGAGAAGTTTAAATAAATAAATAAATGATTTATTCACAAAGTTTGCCCCACATTTGATTATCCATTTTCGCCCCACAGTTAATTCCTTTTTTGGCCACAAAGCATTTGTTTAATTTAATCATTATATTTATGTTTAAGAAAAAGCTTAGCTCAATGAATGATGATTCAAGCGCTTCCAATCAGAATGAATCATTTCAGCTGAAAGACGTCCACTGCAAGACATAGGCCTCCCCCAAGCACCTCGACTGGTTTTGTGCTTCCCGCATCCAGCGGATTCCTGCGGCTTTCATAAGGTCATCGGTCCACCTTGTGGGAGGCCTTCCAACGCTATGTCTTCCGGTACGCGGCCGCCATTCCAGAACCTTTTGGCCCCAACGGCCATCTGTTATGCGCGCAATGTGCCCTGCCCATTGCCACTTAAGTTTGGCAATTCTTCGAGCTATGTCGGTTAACTTGGTTCTCCTGCGGATCTCTTCATTTCTGATTCGATCACGTAGGGAAACTTCAAGCATAGCCTTCTCCATTGCCCTTTGGGTGACTTTTAGCTTTCTAATAAGGCCCATTGTGAGCGACCACGTTTCAGTGCCATATGTAATCACTGGCAACACGCCTTGAAAAACTGTTAACCGTTAAATAATATTTGAGGCGTTTTAACAGTTCGTGTGTCCAATTTGTCGCGGAGGAATTATACCTCAGTAACTATATCGATGCCGATTTAAAAGTTTGTTCATATCCTTCTGTCAGCAAATCAGGCATGAAGTAGGCTAATTAAAACTTTAGGTTCGTGCTTTAGTACTTAATTACCAATTGAAAAGTTATTTTGTAGGTACTGACTTAACGCTTGCTACGGTCGGTTTGTGGATGGGTGACCATACTGTCCATCCATTACATATCGAGAACCCTCCGTGCCTCGGAAAGCACGTATATTCCGTCCACCGAGAGAATGTTATTCTGACACCTGTCAGTTGTACAAGATTTGGAACGAATAAAGTTCGAGCTTTGGTACCTAATTGTAATTACCAATTGAAAAATTACTTTGTAGATACTGACTTAACTGAAATACTCAAAATTACGATGAAGCGTCTTTTGGAGAGCTTTTATGGCTAGAACCCATATTATGGCAGGCTGTAAAATTATAGATATCCCGAGCAGCTCTTAAAGAGAAAATTACACAGAATTTTAATTATCTTTAGTTGCATATTTGCCAACTCTCGGCGCGCCATTAAATGCACGTGTATCGGTACGTGGAATTACTTCTAAACTGCAAACAAAATACATATCGACGGTTAATTAAAACCACAAATATCAAATGTCCTTTCTTTGGTATTGTTCACCGAATCATTGAGCTCCATAAGTTCTGAGTTGAGCTGCATGATTACTGACAAATGCGAGCACACTGACTGGACAGGTCCACTCAATCTGTGTGGTTCTTTCATCAAAAGCCCATTTCAGACACCAATCTACATGGTCTTCATATGATTTGACCAAGATTATGTCTGGACTTTAAAAAAAAAATACTGTTCATTAATTTATACTTTAATATTATTCATTAATATATCTTACATAATCTAGTTTTAAAAAAATGTACCCAAATAGTGACTCTTTAAGTCTTTGAAAATATTATATCTTATTTTCAATTTAGCTTCTAAAAAATGATGTTTGCTATTATGGAAAGCGCTTTTGTATCGAATAAATCCCGCGGTTCCGATGTTAAATTTTTAATTTTAACTAACACACACCACCCCTAATCTTACACCCTACATACACATATTTGGATAGGGGGTTAAAATAATTTTAAATAAATATGCATCTGAATAGTTATGCAATCCAATAATACCGGGTTTTTTTATTTTAAATAAACAATATTTTAGAAGTCGCTTCAGAACTATACACCCGACTAGATATGCATTACCGGTATTCCTGACATCACGGGATATTTTCTTACAAAATATATATTTTAAGAAGCTGCTTCCATACTTTCATAGCTAATAATTAACTTTAGGTAAATATGCATCAGATTATCCGATCTCTAATTATGATGGCCTAAAAACACAGGTTTTCATAAACGTGGCAGGCGTACAGAATCGAGGTCAAGGTCTAGTTAGAATTAAATTTTCCTCGATTGTAATTAATGTAAATGATAATTTTACTTTATACTTGAATATATATATATATGTTTTTATCATAAACAACAACTTTTGGGGTGCCTGCCGTTTTGCCGAAAAGATTTTGACAAAATTTCATTACCCAAACTTTAGCAACCTTTTTTTATACCATTGCAATATTTCGAATTATTTTAGTACGCATATTTTCATTTGGTCAAATTTTTACTTGGCAAAATATTACCAAGTATAATGTCATTATGGCATTTGGTCTTTAATCAAATGATTTATTACAGCAAACAATCTTCAGACAATAATCGTTTGGTGAAATGATTTGTTAAGACAAATAATATTAAGGCAAAAATAAGATTTTTTGGGAATTATATATGTAATAAAAAATGCAATTTTGTTTTAATATAGTAGTTAGAGTAGGTTAAATATTTTTTTTAAATGGTTAGGTTAGGTTAGGTTAAAACTGTGACCTCCTACGCATGAGCCGAGCGAGCGAAGCGAGCGGTGCCGCGGTAGCGGCCGGCGAGTGCCAGACACGACTTGCATTAATAGAAAAAAAATATGTTTTTAGTAGGTTACCCGGAACTCAACTATTTAGAATTGAAAACTGACGATACTGAATATTTGGCTTATTTGATTTTACGTAAAAACTGTTATTCCAACTGAAATATTTGACTAAATAAAAAATGTTAAAAGTACTAGTTGGCAAACAAGTTATAGTTTAAACGTTCATTTGCCAAACATTAGGTTTGCGTTACAATTTTTTGTGAATAGATTTTTTGCTAAGTAATAATTTGGCAAATGAAATTATGCGAATTTTTTTTTGGGATGTGAAAATTTGTCAAATTCCTTTCGGTCAAACAAGGGAGACCCCAACTTTTGTTGCGCTGAAACGTACTCCGTACACTGAATATAAACCTGGCGAATATAAATCGCGCGGTGAGATTTCGCAGTACGGCCTAGGCCTTATCGTCAGTTGCGGTCATATCGTATGGTCGTCACGCAAAGCCGACATCTTTGCCTCCCCAAGCACCGCCACTTCGACCGGTTCTGTGCTTCCCGCATCCAGCGGATTCCTGCGGCTTTCACAACACACATACAACGGAAAATATTATAGACCATTCATGTATGTGACATAAATGGTCTATAATATTTTCCTTTTAGAGAGCCTCATTGTTCACGCTCGCCCTTTTAACCATCGCTTCCTGTTAACGCCAGCCATTGTACTCATCGCACACTCAACCCTCATCACTTTCAATTTTTCATAATATCCGTAGAATATTGTCACTTTAATATACACGCTCGTAAATGTCATACTTCGGTGTTGCCAGTTATTCGATATCAATCAATAATAATAACTACAGCAATTTTCTGTAGGATGTTTAACATTTATTTTCTATAGAACTAAAGCTTACAATTTCGAAGAAGCAATCTCGATTATTGATTCAGGCTACTGATTGAAAATGGAGATTGGAGTTATAGAGAAATCATAGTACCTATTTAATTACATGTGTGGTCCATACAAATGTAGTTTGAAAGTGTGGTTTGAAAATGTGGTTTTAATATGTATTTAGTTTGCAGTTGAGAAGTAATTCCACGTACCGATACACGTGGTGCATATAATGGCGAGCTGAGAGTAATGGCAAATATGCAACTAAAAAAGATAATTAAAATTCTGTGTAATTTTCTCTTTAAGCCATAATATGGGCTCTAGCCATAAAAGCTCTTCAAAAGACGCTTCATCGTAATTTTGAGTATTTCAGTTAAGTCAGTATCTACAAAGTAATTTTTCAATTGGTAATTACAATTAGGTACCCAAGCTCGAACTTTATTCGTTCCAAATCTTGTACAACTGACAGGTGTCAGAATAACATTCTCTCGGTGGACGGAATATACGTGCTTTCCGAGGCACGAAGGGTTCTCGATATGTAATGGATGGACAGTATGGTCACCCATCCACGAACCGATCGTAGCAAGCGTAGCTTAACCTTCGATCGACCCGTGCGGCTGTTATTATTTAGTCACGAGCTTAAACTATAAATGGATTGAAATTACTCACGAGTTATTTATGGCATATTAGAGTAAATATAATGGCGTCATTATGTCTTTTCAATGGTCAGCCACTGACACTCCATTGAAAGAATTGGTAATCTCGTGCATAATGACAAAAGAAACTTCCTACTAAACTTCCAACTTCCTACTACTTCAGATTGCTTATAACACTAATAAATAATATGTAGAAATATATACATATAAATGAAATCTGGCATGAATAAACGTTAAATATGCCATTGTAGTACAATTCTATTACGAGACCATTGACCGACTAATGACCGACCATTATGAATTTAACAGATTACGGACTTTTAGCAGTGACGAATTTATAAAAATAGCAGACTTTGGGCCCCTGGACTGAGGCTTATTCCGTGCGGGATGTATGGAGGTGTTCAATCTGCCGCGAGCGTCTCTTCTGATTATCAAAACAACCCTGCATAAATTTCGCTTCACTGTAGCCAGACCTCAATAGGAGCAAACAATTTTTTTTTTACTGTTTTTAGCTGAACCTTATTAAAAGTATTGCATGAGGAATCAATTTTAGTAGCCAAACTGGGATAAAACAAACCTTAAAAGCCAGTGAATAAAAATAAAAAGATTTGAATACTATTTTCTATTTGCTGGGACGTTATCCCTTGTCCAAAAGTTTTGAATGCTGTTCAAGGAAGTTGCGAGAGTAGTTTTTCCTTTGGTTTTCTGAGCTCGGTAGAAGTTCTTTACGATGAATTTTAACCCTGGAAATAGAGCACTTAAATAAAATGCTTTATTCATTTTTGATCCGAGAAACTACGCATCAACGATTGTAGACAACGAATCGTTGTTCTGTTGTACTTTCGTTCTTGGTTATTGTCATTAGGTTTTATTCTTTAATTAATTCGTTCTTTAACTAGTTTGCATTCAGTTTCTTTTCAACAATGTCAGTAATGGCTGCTTTTTCGATCCTGTGGTCATAGATTATGTCTCATAAATAATGGCATAAAAATCAATGATGCCTAAATAGATAGAGGATGATAGTAGGATGATGATAGGTTAATGTCATCTCATTATTTGAAGATTCAGTCAAGGAAATGAATTGTTTATCAAATTGATATTTACACATTACGTCAATCACTCAATTTTATAGGTATAGTGGCCAGCAAATCAAGCTACACAAAACTGCAAAATTTCTCGAAACGATTATAAACTTTAAAATGTTGACGATGAGGTTCAAAATCGAACGAGAAAATTTGACAGTTTGTGGTAACTATATGTGCTGGCCACCGTACTAAAATGACAGTTGTGATTTCAACATATGTACGTTCAATTTAAGGGCCGGTTCTTTCAAACGATTGGTTAACATAACATACGTATGTACGTCAAATAATAACGATTACATAATTATGATGTTTAACGTTCGTTAAATACAAAGCGTTGTTTCAATGCATAAAAAACCGATCGTCAAAGTTCAAATTAAGAAGAATATAATGACGTTAACCAGTGGGTATGACACCGGTTACTAATCGTTATTTTTTAAGGAACGTTAAGGGCATAATTTTGTGAAACAACGCTTTTTTTTGTTTGACGATAGTTAGCGCTATTTATGACGTATACGCGTGCATTAAGTGGACGTGAACTACCCGCCCTAAGTGGTGGTCAATTTAATAAACAATAATTAATTTCCTTCACTTTGCATCTCAGAAATACACGTTTTATTAATGTCGTATGTAGTCTCAAACCAGACCCCTATTATATGTAAAAAGTCCGTCGCCCAAGTTAAATTGCAGACAATTTAGTACACCTGGCGCCTAGTTCTGTGAAATTTCTTGTTAGCTTCGAGCTATTTTGGTCTGTGCTTATTGCTTTACGAAATTCCCGTACAAACTTCATATTTAACATAGGCGCGTAATATTTCTATACCCAAATCTCAAATTCTGATAATGTATGTAAACAAAGTAATGTCAAGAAATATCACTGTCAAAATGACAGGACAGTGGTGCAAAACATTTTATCATCATTTAGAAAATTAAAGTGAATTAATTATAAGAACTATGCAAACAAAATACCGTTGCCAAACAATGTTTTGTGTAGTGTTTCGGAGACACGGCCTATGATTGTCATAATCAGCCCCTTTTAAGTCCACTGCTAGACGTAGGCTTCCCAAAATCGATTTCCATTCAAAACATTTGTCATCCAAAATGTGGCTAGATATGCTTACAACTTACAATATGAATCAATGAATGGGAGTTGTAATATTAGTGTTGTAGAAGATGTAAAAAATTTGAAAATGTTTAGATCTCCTGCATTGTTACCAGTATCATACAATATTTTATACCAGAAAATCTCCTTTTTTTAATAACTTTGTTTAAAACCGAAAATTTATAAATTAATTACGGTATGATTATTTTTTAATTATTATTTCTTAGAATCCGTACTTAAAAGAAAATGGAACCTTTTATTTCGCCATTTTATGTGAATTACCATTACGAAGATATTTTTTTGATATATTATTCCCTTTGTTTACATAAATTATCTGAATTTCAGACTTTGGGTATAAGGGCGACAAAGTCATTTAAATTTTATGGTAGCACGTCTGAGGACGTTAGTGGATTTCTGGAACAAAAGTTGTTAACTGGGAGCATAAATACGTTAAGTCATGTTTGATTGGTCTTTTGCTAGAATTTTGATTTTAATAAACTTAGTCTTTCTTTAGCAAATGAGGTTGTAACTTAGTTTCAGTAGTTCAGTTTTTGACGTGACAACGTCTAATAAATCGATGAACGCCGGCTGCATGCACGAAAAAGGACTCATTATCCCGTTACGCCCATTGTCCCGTTGCGCTCATTGTCCAGTTAAACTCATTGTCCCGTTACGCCCATTGTCCTGTTGCGCTCATTGTCCCGTTACGATCATTGTCCCGTTGCGCTCATTAGCCCGTTATGCTCATTGTCCCGTTACGCGCATTGTACGCTTGCGCCGCATCAATGTTTTGTTATGACTTTGTCACGTTAAACTATCGTCCGTAAACCAACTTTACAGACAACCAATTTTTTAAGTCCATATTTGCTCCAAACTTACTTCCATCCGACCAGTTTTTACACCCCTTTAGAACATAATAAATGAAGCGAATTTATGAGTTCTAGATTTTACGTTCACTCCGAGATAAGTGTAGCTGTCGTTAAAATATAGGTTTGAAAAACAAACTTTTTTGGGTAGTCGATAAAAAACCCACTATTAGCAATAACGACAAAAATGAAATGATCGTAAAAATAAGTGCTACCTACCAATACAAGACAAGTTTTTTACCCATTGAGGTTTGAAGAAAAATTTAATTTAAATTCTAGATAGAAGAATCGTCTGGATCTAAAAAATATCGAAGTACCTTTGGCATTGCAAATGAGCGAAAGCAATGTGGGATGGAGAAGTAAATAAGAACGGTGAGAAGAAGGTTGAGCGATCCAGTAAAAAAAAAAAAATGAATTCCTAAATAAAAGCCCTCTGTTGGATTTTCAACTTTCGCCGCTGAGCCAAGCGTGGAAAATGTAGTGTTGCGTTTGATAGTAAAAATGGTTATTATTCGCAAAATATGGACAGTATGCAGAACCGTTTTGTACATTTGGCAAAACTGTAGGGATAAGCTAAGTGCACATTATAACCGCGGACGCAGCCGTTGCGGCCCACCTTTAGTGTGCGATGGTATGCATACAAAATGTACTAGAGGATTTTTACAATTCGTTGCGATGCGGCGCGACCCACCCAAATGTGTGCGAGCCTATAACCGTGATTTATTTATTCTTTTTGGATATGCTTCCATATTATTTAATCAATCAAATCAATTAGACAACAAAGATCCATTATGTTAGTAATACCTTATACTCGTAGCTAGTGTTAGTAAGTAATATAGTTATTATTTAAATTTGGAAGCATTTTGCATAGAAGATGACCAAGTAAGGTGCAAGTTTCTTACCTGGTCATCCTCTCCACAAAATGCCTCAGAATGGGAGAATAGAAATTCTCTGACAGTGTTTCCGCTAACGTCGCGCGTTGGTAGAAAATGTTTTAATCAAAAGCACTATTGCGACAAAAATCAAACATTGTAGTAGAAATCATTGTTTGCGCCAATGAATGACACTAGCATATTGTATCTAGAAAAAAATCTTGTAGAAGAAATAGACTTAGAATAGATAGACGAAACACCCACACATACCTACTTAGGTAAAATAAACTCACGTCTCCGTCTTCTTTCCATTATTGATATCTATTATCTACTTTACGACTAGCGAAAAAGGTTGTCGCAGATGTTTACTTACCGATAGCCGATTTAAATTCTTTCACGAAAGAAGGTGCAATGTTTGTCATTCAAGGTAATGGATCTGGTTAAAAAAAGCACCTTTCTCATAGAAACTGGACATGTATTTCTTTATTTTAAAACTAGATAGATATAATTTTAGATATATTAGGTCTTTACCTATGAAATTGTCGTTTTTCATGAAATAAGTTAACGCCCTTGTTTCTCTATATTTTTTTATTTTTATTAATCAAACGAATTACCCATGCAATCAATGCATTTTTGCCAACCTAATGGTAGCTTATTGATGCCCTTTTTGAAAAAGTCTGTTGGACGGGAGGCAACAAATTCTTCAAAGGCATTTTCAAAAAAGAATTCCATGTTTAAAAAATAAAAATAATTTGAACTTAGAATTCTTAGCGAAAAAAGAAAAAAATTGGACTTGAAATAGCCAGTACGGCTGAACGGCAATTTCATAGGTAAAGACCTATTAGAAGGTTTTTTTCAGGGGGTAGGTAGGTACCTAATCTCTAAATAAAATAACGAAGCTTGCCCATGGAAGCAATGCGGGACTTTACATTTTTCTTACGCACATTAGCTCTCAGCCACACCGAGCATGATTATGATACAGGTGGCTGAGAGCTAATGTGGGTAAGCATGTGCTGTCCCAGCAGTGGGAACATCAGACTTATTAGCCTAAAATGTTCCCAATGCTGGGGCACCGGCCTCCTTTCTTCGATAGGGAGTGGGTCGTAATCTTACACGCGGATCAAGTGTGGGTTGGTCGATGTCAAATGTCTTCGAATTTTTGGTTCTAGGACTTGCCGTTTCCTCATGATGTTTTCCTTCACCGTTTTGAGAGCAGCCACATAATAATAAATGAATGAATAGGTACATGGAAAATTGATTTAAGGCTCCTATAAACAGGCGCGATACAAAGGCAACGTGTGTGGCGCGATGAGCGGTGCCTTTGTGTCGCGTCGCGTGTCGGGCATGTGTGTAGGAACCGTTAGTGTTCTCTTTATACTATATTATATTGATGATGGTTTACGTAGTTTTATAAGGTGCTATCTATTAATCTTGAAAAACCTATAAATCCACTCTAGGCTTTTAGGATAACATTTTCGGTAACACCTTTGCCTAGTAGGGTACATGGGCACGCGTGTATAGTCACGGCTTTTGTGAATGGCTAAATCTACCACCTAACCTAGGTACCGGTACAGATCCTAGATTTATAGACTGGGGTATAAATCTAGGGCTGTTAATAGTTTCACTATACTACACATAGTTTTCTGAATTTATAGAGTATCCTCGAATCCTTGTATGATCCAGTTGTGGGTTGAAAAGCGTAATAAATAATGTAAGTACGATTTTAAGATAGATAGATAGATATTACGCTTTATTGTACACCATAAAAAATACCTACAGATTTCAGATTTATATGTAGAAATTTTACAAGGGGTGACACAATGTGCGGTTTTATCGCTAATAGCGATCTTATAAAGACAAGCTTTGGATGGATTAAGGAGAAAAGAAAAGACAATACTGCAGGTAGTCTGTGGTGTACCATTTACATGTATACAATAAATACATACAAATATAAAATATGTTATACTTATCTATATTAATATATACAATAATAATCATGAAAAAGTGCATACAACAAAAACAAAAAAATGATTTTATCATCTGTTACCGCCTCCACCATTTATGTAGAATGTGATGTAATGGGGGCCGTAGATAAACTTGAATTTGGTATATTTATTTTATGTTGTGGCAACCATAGCCTGTACGACATAAGGTCGCCTTTTGCATGTACCCTTTACAGTACCTACTGCCTCTAGTTTCCCACTTATGGGGCTATTAGGCACGTTGCTTGTGTTTACATAATGTTTATTGCAAGGCGTAAACAGTTTAAGGAGGGCTAAGTTATTTGCCGGGGATGCTTGAAGAATTGGTTTGCCTAGCATCTAAAAACAAGATTAGCCAATCAACAACCTTCCAGTTCGTTTGTTCTATAAAAGTTAAGTAAGTAGGTATACTCATGTTAAATAATCCACATAAAATTCGTGTTGAAAATGTACTGGAAAGACTAAAACTTAAGAAAAAACGTGTTCCCGAAATGGAACCGAGATAGCTTTTAAGTTCACAAGCCAAGAAACTTGAACTTTCCGAACTATCACAGTTATCTGCGACTACTCGAGCGTAACTTAAAAAAGTTAAGAGTATTTTAAAACAACTTCTAATCTTACGGGAATATTGATCCCGGTGGTGTCGGGATATTTTTTCTGCGATATGCAAGCAAAACATACCTACATAATATTGTATTAAATATCACCCCATTTACTTCATATTGGTTTGATCCCAACCGTCTTCCAGATCATTTCTTCGTGCGTCATGCGCGAATTACCTTCGTCGCTGTGATGTGTTCTAAGAATTCTGTAATAATCTTGTTTCTTTTTCTTTTCAAAATGCTTTCACTTATTTGTTTTGGAAAGAAATAAGAACTTTCTTATCGGTAACCTATTAATTTATTTACAAGCAGCTGAAGATTATTATCTTCATTCAGCTGCTTGTAAATAAATTAATAACATTGTCACTGTTGTGATGGTGATTTTTCAGACATATTTCTCTGGAAAATCAACATCACAACAGTGTATAGAAAATCAACTGCGAAAATTACAAGATAAGATAAGATATAAGATAAGATATTTAATTTTTTGCAAATATGGGTACAGTACATGGTGATACAGGGAATAAGTTCTGCCATATTTTACCAGAAGGCATGCAAACATTACGGATTAATTAATCCACTAAACTAATCTAAACATTAACAAACTGAACAAAACACACCACAAAACCTAACATAATTCTTATTTTAAAACAATATTAACAGTCTAAGTTTCAAAAAAAATTTCACTTAAATTTCTATTACGCTATAGTATGCTTTGACCGTTAAAAAGCTTCGAAGCCTTTTTTTAAATAATGATAGCGGTAATTCTTTCCAGCTTTTAGGTATTCTATCATATATGACTGGAGCCATGTAGTAGACACTTTTGTGCATAAGTGCTGTATTAGCGGGATGATGACACAGTAGGGTATTATCACGCCTATTTTTTTTATTTTTTTATACAAGGTTTGGTATTGATACTGTAAGTCTGAGAAGGACTTTTTTTTACCTTTTTTGGTTGGTTTTAAAGACATGCCAATTTTCCATTGGTATACCTAGTCAAGATTCCTAATCAAATTAAAGAACTTCCAATGATCCGCTTCAGAAGGGCCTTAAGCAGTTGGTTAGTTGAGAAATCCTTCTATAGTATAAAATAATTATTTCAATTTAAATTAAAATGATCTAATTGTATACCAAAAATTTGCATGTCATTATGTTATGATTAAATATGTTAAGCTACATTATACTACCATTGTAAGAACTTTTGTAACCATATTTATCTGCAAATAAATCTTTGACTTTGACAATCAGAAATGAAGAGATCTGCAAGAAAACCAAGGTAACCGACATATGTAGCTCGACGAATTGCCAAACTTAAGTGGCAATAGGCAGGGCACATTGCTCGCGGAACAGATGGCCGTTGGGGCCGAAAGGTTCTGGAGTGGCGACCGCGTACCGGAAGATGTAGCGTAGGAAGGCCTCCCACAAAGTGGACTGATGACCTTGTGAAAGCCGCAGGAATCCGCTGGATGCGGGAAGCACGGAACCGGTCGAGGTGGCGATGCTTGGGGGAGCCTATGTCCAGCAGTGGATGTCTGTCGGCTGAAATGATGATGATGATGATACCTAGTCAAAGTCACCCCAGCACGGACAAAGTCACAGGCATGTCCTAGTACCAAAAAAATAAAGACATGTGACATCCACCTACACTGGGCTCGCATGGTGAATTACAGCCCACTTCCTCTCACAGAGAGGAGGCCTGTGTCCCAGCAGTGCGAACGTTATAGGCTCATTATGTTATTGTCAAAGTTAACAGGTGTGGCGACATCTACAACGCCACATGCGAACTACGCATCAAAGATCTGACGTCACACAAATCCTGCATCGCGCAAGCAGAGTTTACCGCACGACTGATTTATAAGGTGTATCTGTTCATACACAAAATATTTTAAGAGAAACATCTATAAGTGTATAAAAAAGCCATAGCAGCGATTTTTTTTTATCTAAGTGTTTTATTTTTTTACATAATTATTATAATTTTAAAATTACTTGAAATTACTTATTTTTTTTGCAAAGAAACCTTTACTTACTTATTTTTTTTTAATTCTATGAATGACCCGCCCGGACGCGGCGATGTAATTTTAAATAATTAATAAATAAAAAAATAAGTAATTTTAAATATTTAATTTCTTAAATAATATACTCAGATAAAAAAAAAAATCGTTCCCATGGCTTCTTTACCACCTATAGGTGTATCCCTTAAAATATTTCGTGTTAGAATAGATACGTCCTTTAAATACAACATTCCGACATCAACCGTCGGGACTCCGTAAAATCACGGGAGCCTCTTAGTTCGGTCGAAACGACATCCTCCACTTAGACTTCAAAATCCCTACTATCCGTCAATTCATGAAGCGCAATTCAAAGCATTTCTTCGATTCCGCAGCCACTCACTCAACATTCTAGTTGTGCAGGCCGCCAAATATACCCCCTCTCGCATTAGTAAGCTCCGCCGTCCACAGCATGTTCTCACCGACCCAGATGACCCCATAACCCTCCTCCAGGTCAGTAGGGCCATCAGTATAGTGAAAAACACAAAACACGACCGTCATTCCGACCTCACCGCTGAGGTATAACGACAACCCCGACTTAACAGTCTCTGCCGACCCTTGCTCGACGAAGTGCCAGCCCGCGCCGTAGCTGAGCCTGTAGCTTTAAATTCCCCTGTTAATAATAATAACCCTGATTTGATCCAGTCTGTCCCTTGCTGTCCTCCCTCCAACGCTGCCCTAAGCCGAGGTTCGTACCCCACAAGGGGTGCCCTTAGCGTGCAGTCGTTGAGTTTATAAGTTTTATACCCTGGCTGGTGGCTTTAAGTTTACGCTTAAGGCAGTCACAGGAAATTCCGGTTAAGGAGTCGCGACCTCTCAAGGTCAACTCCGAGAAGGCAAAGATAAAAAAAAAAAAACAACCGTCGGGCCAGACAAAACCCATCTGGTCGGAGGATCCTCCCTTTTCTATAGAGAATGAGTGAACTTTACACCCTGTTCCTCATACTTTTATACAGGCATGATGTTAAATAATATTGACGTGATAATCAATGTAGCAGGGCTGGTCATAAATTGATCCATTAATTTACAGAGCACGGATACGCAACTCCACCGACGTGGCGTCTCGGACTCTGTGCATGAATTAATGCCTGATATAAATTTATTATTGTAATGATTTTTTGTTAATTAAACTGATAGTAAATTATTTTCAGTGTATTATACTAAAATACATAACTTGTATGATATTTTAACAATAAATGCATAAATTAATCATAAACCATTGTAAACATCATTTAAATTTGGTACTTGTTTACGATATTTGATAATTATTTATGGATCATTACTTCTCTAATTGACCGTTACTTGAACATGTGTGATAGTTTAACAGGTAGCCATTAATTATAATACGTTAACACGCTCTAAATCAACGCATAATTACTAGCTAACCATCAATTATATTCGCTTCAGTCACTTATCATTTTAAGCATACTTTACAATGATAACACAGTTTTTTATTCATAGGTACTTACATACGTAACTTTACGCTTGCAACTCCTGAAGGGTAGGGCAGAGGTGTAGGTACCACATCCACATATACCCACTTTTCGCCAGATAAGTTTCCCCATTGTTGTCGTCCATTGTGTTGCAGTTGTGTTTCGTTGTCCCATGTAATAGGGGGCGCGTCTATTGCGATCAACCCGGCACAAAGCCAGACTCCGGGCTGCTACTGAGAAATTCCTGATGGAAAAACCCAATAACACTTTGTCCGGCCTGGGAATCGAACCTAGGACCTCATGCTGAGCAATAGCGATTGCTACCGCTAGACCGACGAGGCGTGGTGTATTTTTTATTCGTGTACCTAACTGGTTGATTGAAAGCTGGCTGAAAATAGAAAAAAAAAATAAGTCTATGAAAAGAACACCTATTTTAAAATTAGTTTTTTTTTTAACTGGGCGTGAAAGTCTTCAGCACGATACGAGTTTTTTAGGGTTCCGTAGTCAACAAGGAACCCTTATAGTTTCGCCATGACCGTCTGTCTGTCTGTCTGTCCGCGGCTTAGCTCTCTTACTCATAGAACTAGAAAGCTATCATTTGTTAGGGCCGGATTTTTTTATTTGATATCACCGTTTTATCGTTATAGTGAATTATGGTTTATTCGTTTGATCTATTTTAATTGATATGAAATAGTTACTTCATTCATGTATTAAGGTCATTATTTACAATTTAAACTAAGTAATTAATTGGTTTAATGATTTGTCTAAGGACACGAACAACATGATAAACGTAAGTAATATACTTTTCATCATTTTGAATAATTTATTTATGTAGGCCTCCTCTTTATTTGTCAAGAGACAGAACAAGGGATTAGAGGGCATAATCAAGTGAATGGAAATCAGCTATTATATCATATATTTTTTTCGTAATATTTTGTGTACATCTACAATATATAGGGTGTATCTATTCAAACTCGAAATATTTTAAGAGATACACCTATAGGTGGTCAAGAAGCCATGGAACGATTTTTTTTTTAAATCTGTGTATATTATTTAAAAAATTTAATAATTTAAAATTACTTGATATGATGATTAATTATCAACATTCACCGCGCTCGTGCCGCGATAAGTAAAGTTTTGGAAAATGCAACTCCTTTGCAAAATGTCTCAAGCAATTTTAAAATTATAATAATTATGTAAAAATATAAAACACTTAGGTACCTAGATACATTTTTTTTTGCTGCTATGTCTTTTTTACCACCTATAGATGGTCCTCTTAAAATATTTCGTGTATGAATAGATACACCTTATATATATGTGTACAACGCCACGTATGCGAACTACGAATCAAAGACCTGAGGTCACACAAATCCTGCATCGCGCAATCAAAGTTTACTGCGCGACTAGCATATAATAATAATAATAATAACCCCACCGCCGTATCTCTACGTTGACGTCGTGGTGGGGCTTGCGCGCTCCGAACTCTAGGTCTGTGCCGGTAGAGTTTACTTTGCCGGAACATGTCTAGGGTGAGGAGCCAGACCAAGAGAGATACAGAAACCCGCAGGGCAGCATGTGGCGAGCTGTTGGGCAACTGCCCAACAACTGATTAAGTATTATTGTCCGTGGGGTCGCAACTGCGACCCCACGGACCCTATCTCCCGGGAGAAGTCATGTTCCTTATCTCTGGCTTGCCTTTAATGGCCGGCTGGAGTGAACACTGACGAGGAACTGAGCTCCCACCTCATTCTTGCCTTTATTGGCCGGCTTGAGTGGAGATTCGCAAGAGCAAACGTGCTCGGAGGAAGGAAGTATTCCAGTAAGTGCTTGTAGGGATCTTGACCATCTTCCGGGCTCTGGGATTGTTCTGAGAGCCTTGGAATACCTCTCCACTCCTCGAGCACCTCAGGACATGTTGCTCCCTTGTCGCTACGTCACTATGTGCTAGCGACCGTTTTCGGGAGCCCATTATTGAGTGTGCAAGTCACCCCCTGCCATTTTATCCGTGTATAATAAAATATTGATCAGGCAGGGGCCATAGTCCTTCCATAGTTTTTGGTAACCAGTCCATTTTAACCACCCAAACCCATAGTCCAATATCTTTGTTTTCCAAATCCTGCAATAGTCCTACACCAACCGGGGGTTGTCCTTGGGTGCACTTGCATAGTGCGTACAGGGATAATCGTCGGTTGGTGCCTCATTTAATTAAAAAGCGTCTAACGGGCCTCTGCGAGTTGGCTTCGGCCCCTCGTACGCCTTCCAAAGGTCCGAGACCCCAGGGTCCCGAGATATGTAGACATAAATAAAATAATAATAATAACCCCATTGCCGTATCTCTACGTTGACGTCGTGGTGGGGCTTGCGCGCTCCGAACTCTGGGTCTGCGCCGGTAGAGTTTACTTTACCGGAACATGTCTAGGGTGAGGAGCCAGACCAAGAGAGATACAGAAACACGCAGGGCAGCATGTGGCGAGCTGTTGGGCAGTTGCGACCCCACGGACCCTATCTCCCGGGAGAAGTCATGTTCCTCATCTCTGGCTTGCCTTTATTGGCCGGCTGGAGTGAACACTGACGAGGAACTGAGCTCCCACCTCATTCTTGCCTTTATTGGCCGGCTTGAGTGGAGATTCGCAAGAGCAAACGTGCTCGGAGGAAGGAAGTATTCCAGTAAGTGCATGTAGGGATCTTGACCATCTTCCGGGCTCTGGGATTGTTCTGAGAGCCGTGGAATACCTCTCCACTCCTCAAGCACCTCAGGATATGTTGCCCCCTTGTCGCTACGTCACTATGTGCTAGCGACCGTTTCCGGGGGTCCATTAATGAATGTGCAAGTCACCCCCTGCCATTTTATCCGTGTACAATGAAACATTGATCAGGCAGGGGCCATAGTCCTTCCATAGTTTTAGGTAACCAGTCCATTTTAACCACCCAAACCCATAGTCCAATATGTTTGTTTCCATATCCTACAATAGTCCTACACCAACCGGGGGTTGTCCTTGGGTGCACTTGCATAGTGCGTACAGGGATAATCGTCGGTTGGTGCCTCATTCCATTTAAAATTTTCTAACGGGCCTCTGCGAGTTGGCTTCGGCCCCTCGTACGCCTTCCAAAGGTCCGGGACCCCAGGGTCCCGAGATATATAAACGTATATAAAATAATAATAATAATAATTTTTTTATTGGCATAAAAAATGTGTACAAACAAAGTGAAAGCCCTGACTCCTGCGCTAGGTAAAACACCTGTGTTACAGGAGCATGTGTGTTATGTGTGTTATGGTTTAGGAGGTGTGTTAGGGTATAGCAGTTGCCCTACCAGACACAACACCGGTCTGAGGATTTAATTGGATATGTAAGTGTGATTAAGTATTATTGTCTAGAGACTCACTGACCCCACAGTCAAACCATTGCAATGTTTTTGTGGGGCTAAGTTTATAAGTTAGGTACTTACCATATTAAATAAATAAATAAATAAATAATAATAATACTAGGTAAGTTCTAAACATTATATCAAAATCCAAATATTAACAAACTGATGAACGAAATAATTCACTTTAATTTCGACAGTCAAACATCAATCAAATATGTTATAACTAATTATCGTGTCAGCCGTACACGCTTAACACATAGTTATACTACACGTAATTATGGAGTATCAACTAGCAGCATAGTTTATTAGGTGACTATGTACCGTGAAATATTTTATTACACGGGTTGCCTGTTAAGTACCTACTCATTTTCGTCATGTAATGCATTATTATATGCTTGTTATTTGACATATAACAAGCATATAATAAGCATGTTGGTAGACTAATAGCCAGGGGCCTAAGTCTACTAATTTACAAACGTTGCAATGGTCTCGCGATTGTGAGTATTTGACAGTTTTTGTATGGCAAATCTGTCAAAAACTCACAATGAAGAGACCATTGCAATGTTTGTACAATGTACAATGTTTGTTGTTTGAGCGCGTTCAGTTGCCGTTGACAATCTACAATCGACAACGCTAATAGAAAACTAATCAAATGTATAGAAATGACATCATCTCAACATTAAGTCACGTGGTCAGAACAAACGAATAGAAAATTCGTAGACAAGTTTTACAACTTATCAGATGAAAATGTTAGAATGAAATCTGATCCTTTCTACAACGTTGATCTAAATACGTTGTAGATCGAGTGATCGACTTGTCCGCCAACTTATCGTTTTCTATAGTCGCTTACGACGCGGACGAGGCGTCAACGATTGTAGAAAGATATTCGATAAGCACCGTTTGTAAATTGGCTAGGGGGGCAGCACTCCGATTGGAGAAGGGCCAATCGGAAGCCAATAGGAACGCCGAACGCGCTCGATGCGTAAAGTTCGGATGGTTAAAAGAAACTCACACTAGGGCCTCTGAAGATCGCGGGGAAGACCTGGAGGAGACTCGCACAGACCAGGGATGCATGGCACAAAAGGGAGGAGTCCTATGCTCAGCAGTGGGTGGAACAGGGCTGCAAATGATGATGCTAATGTGGCAATCGAAGTATGATATACTGAAACATCTTTAGTTATGTCATTTTTGTCCCTTGTGATAAGCAAAGTAGGCAAACTTTCCAGGAATAAACACAGAGTTGCTAAACTTTGTTAACGACACTCAAGAAAAGTGACTGAATAAAAACACTGTAAATTCTCCGACAAGCACTCAAACTCAAAACCCAAAAGGGCCTTACAAATAAACACGGAATGAAGTTATGCTAGGAATAACTTCGTTATAACCATACATTGTTTGACGTTTATACCTAGCATAACGTTATTCCGTGTTTATTTGTAAGCCTCAAAGCATTTATTTCAAATTCAATCATTTACAGACACTTTGAATTGTGAAAGAGTCGGTTAGTTAATCAGAAAGTTAAAAGTAGTTACCCATTCCAAAACGTAAATCTCTATTGAGCAAGAATCTCCAATGACACTCTTAAGATATTACAAAATCCTGGGCACATTATTCTTATTGCTTTTATATGTGAGAACAACAATATAAAACAGTTCAATAAGCCCTGGCAGTTAAGAGATGACCAGTCTCAACTCCGGCGCGCGACGCCCGTTCACGAACATGACGCGTGGATCAGCACCATCCAGCTCAACCATTTTGAAAGGGAACTGAATGATCCAACAAACGCGCCACCATCAGCGAGACATTGAGTGAGCGTGACATGCTCTCAACTGCCATGCTCTTTCAAGTCAAAACTCATCATAATAACATAATAAACGGCTTAAGGCTTAAAATTAGGACTTCATGTTGGCAGTCGTGGTCAACCACCAATTAGCCAATTGAGCAACATTTGTACCTACCTAGCTACATTCCTATAAATTCTCTTACATTTAAATACTTTATTACCTCGCGTGATAAGTACCAGTCATTTCTGTTGTTCATAATAATTGAGGCTAAACGAAAAAGTCATTAACATTCAGCTAATCTGTTTATTGAACCCGCCTTTGAGTTTTATGAATGGAAATAACTTATAACCGGTCAAAAGCGAGTCGGACACCGTATCATCAAAAAAATAATTACATTAGTTCCACTATCGGTCAAGAGAGGGCGTTGACCTAAAACTGCAATATTACAACATAGAATAATTTCTGATTTTTCTCTATGGAAACTTCGGAAATCAGGATTCAGGATCAGGTTTTTTTTTTAATTTTTCGTCAATAGTCGAAAACAATGCGGCCTAAACAAATGTTTGAAAATGTGCAAATAGCGCTCTTTCAGGTGATAGACATGCCCTAGTGCCCCACTTTGAATTTTTAAGACCACAGATCAGTCTCTGTTCAAAAAAAAAAAAATATATATTGTAAATATTATAATTAATTTGTATTAATGCTATCTTGTTCCCGCGACAGCCCGCGTCATATCTCTCGCTTTTTCGGTTGTTGATGCATGATACACGACATCGGTAAAAGAAGTTGTTTGGGTGTGTTTACATGTGGTTCTTTCTAGTCCAATAATGTTTACGTGACATTAGAGCGGTACCCTATCTTCCTTTTTTATATATCAATGGTCGTAAAACAATGGCATCAGGGACTACTAGGAAATACCTGGTAATGAAACTGGTAGAAATCGTTGCCACTGACTTTTGTTGGCGGACATAATTTCATTGGAAAAATGACTTGGAAAATTTATATTAGCTCAAAATAATAAATAAATAAAATATTGTTATTACTGTTCATCGTCTCTTACTCTTCGTATAGTCTCTTCCGATATTATTAATCGATAAACTGAAATGGATGGGACTTGTGGCCGCAAAAAACATAGAACAGCCGTTCGTTTTTATATCTGCCATTTCGGCGTTTTGTAAATCGCTAACTGCAGAATGAAGTGGCCTCTTTTGATATAGAGGGGAAAATTGAGCTCGCAATGAATGGTAAAAAATATTTCAAGGATTTATTTAAATGGTTTAAGTCAAACTTCATGCGATTCATTATGGCACTAACGGTTGTTCGAGAGTGTTCACGACACACTTGGAGAGTTGGTATTATTACGAAATTAATATTTTCAGTTTTGTTGAAAACGGTTTCAACAAATTAATTGCGCTAGGCACTAGTCTCATGATGAATTTGTAAATATATCATGTGAATAAATATATAACCAGTTATGAACTTCACGAGACACAAGACATCATAATTATACATTTTTATAATTTAGTGTGTGGTTTTAACACATTGACTGCCACCGCGGTCACCGGTGACCGCTAACAATAGTTTTTCTATTGTGTCTGTTGTCTGGCAGTCAAAGCCTTAATTAATTTTCCCTAACTATACTTAAATAAGTACGTAGTCTTCTTTGTAAGAGTTATTTAATCATTTATATTACAACAGCAGAGTATTTTATTAAATATCTGTTCATAATAATTACATAAAACATTATCGTAGGTAGGTAATAGTAATAAGTTTTACGCAATCAATAAAAATCGCTTTTATTCCATTTTGCTTAAATAACGTGGGCGAAGACATGTTAGGTAATTGCAAATCAGAACGAAGAAGAAGTTAACGTAGTAGATATTAATTTTAACTGTTCCCGCGATTATTAAAAATAAAATTAAATGCGGTAATAATGGTCATACATTATTATCATTGTTAAGGGCGCACCGAGCTTCTGGCGCTAATCGATGGAAGGAGAAGCGTGGCGGCTCTGGCTAATTTAGGGATTTCCTTCGGATTATTAAAACAAATACACATTTTGAAATTTTAAAATGGAAAACATGAAGTTTTGTTATTAAAAAAAAAAAAAAAAAACAATCGTACCATGTGGTGCCGGACGCAAAGAATAGCACCACCCCATTTCCTCCCGTGGGTGTCGTAAAAGGCGTCTAAGGGACTTACTAGAGAATGGGCAGCAGCGTTCTCTATGCATTTTTAACACCATACTGCGATCGCCAACCCGCCTGCCAAGCATGGCGATTATGGCAAACCCCCCAATTGGGGGAGACTTATGTCCAGCAGTGGACGTCTTTCGGCTGAAATGAAAATGATGATGAAAAAAAAAAAATTATGACCATACGTGAAGTTTATACGCCTTATCAAGGGTAATAAGGGTTAATTTTGTTTTTCAGAGATTACTTTGGATTTTTTTCTATCGACGAAACTACAATTTTTCGTGTTTCTAAAGTGTACGATTTATAGAGTGAATCCTTAAATATCTAACATATTAGTTGCATAACTAAAGGTTAAGTAATAACGATGCAGCAAGGGATGAAACGAATGCAATTATTTCGCAATTACGTATCCTCCGTGCGCCCTTGATAAGTTGTCTCTTCGGTTTTGCTCCTGAGAAGAATTAAACATCTTCAATCCCGTTTTGCAGCATCCTTTTATAAACCTTACAGTTATTCTAAAACTTGCTACCCGCCCCCGCCCCTGCCCATGCCAGTTTTTAAAATAAAAAAAATAAAAATCTTTTCACATAAACCTTTCCGAAGAAATACTCTAAATGATGGTGAAGAAAGCATCAAAATCCGTTGCGTAGTTTACAAGAACAACGCTGTCACACAGATAGACACGGAAAGTGATTTTAAATTCTCTGCTCGCGTGGATGTCGGTTATTGCGTAAAAAAGCCTATGTCCTTCTCCATATTCCAGGCTTATATCTCTGCCAAATTTCATGACGATCGGTGCAGCGGTTTCGGCGTGAAAACGTAACAGACAGCCAGAGTTATTTTCACATTTAGGTGAATAAGTGACAGTTATAGTCACCTCCCTATAATTGTAAAGGTTAACTAATGTACTTAATATAATGTTTGATTTAATAAATTAGTATTGCGGTAGTCCCCTAAAGGCTACCGTTTGTTGTTTTAAGAAGTAGAAACAGTTTATTGTTTCCTTGTATTACGATACATAACCACCTTGCATCTGAGATTTTGTTCCAATACTACTAGAGGGACAAAATCTTATATGTAACAGTGGCCTAGTAGCCCAGTGGCATACTCAGGCAGAGGATATAACCATAGTTTAGCCTACTAAAAGTCCCGATACGACCACAGCATACTACATGTACTGTGGCTCAGCTATGGAGCTTAGCAAAAGCACGAGTGCCTGATAAGTATATTGTAGCAACATGTCTCATGTCGCAAATTTAAACAAACAATTTTGCGATATGAGACATATTGCAACGATATTTATACGATCAAACAGTCAGAATGAATCCTATCAAGCGTTGTTTCCAGGTTTATTTTAAGAATATTTCTTGATATTCTACAAATTAACCAGGGAACAACGTTTACATGATTTAGGCCTGTGTTCACCAACATTCAAACCACCGGTTAGGTATTTAAACAGTTGGTTTATGTCAAATTTCCTAAGCCTTGTGTTCACCAACATTAAAATCAACTGTTTAAATATTTAATCAGTTCTATATTTAAAATTTCTTAGGAAATTTGACATAAACCAACTGTTTAATTACCTAACCGGTGGTTTGAATGTTGGTGAACACAAGGCTAAGGCCTGTGTTCACCAACATTTAAATCAACTGTTTAGATATTTAATCAGTTCTTTACCTAGGAAATTTGACATAAATCAACTGTTTAAATACCTAACCGGTGGTTTGTCTGTTGGTGAACACAGGCCTAAGAAATTTTGAGTAAACAACTGATTAAATATCTAAACAGTTGATTTAAATGTTGGTGAACATAGGCCTTAGCGTTTTATCTTGATACGTCACTAGTCTTTTCAGAACATAAACAATGCAGTGTTTACTAATCGAGTGCACGCCTTTTCCGAGAAAAGTGCTGGTTATCCATACTAATCCATACTTCCATACTAATATTATAAATGTGAAAGTAACTCTGTCTGTCTGTCTGTTACGTTTTCACGCTTAAACCGCTGAACCGATCGTCATGAAATTTGGCAGAGGTATAGCCTGGGATATAGAAAAGGATATAGGCTACTTTTTTACGTAATAACCGACATCCACGAGGGCGAAGCCGCGTGCAAAAGCTAGTTTACTATATTTAGAAGTCTCGTACAAGTCGTCAAAATTTGTGACGTTTTCATCAATTTAAAAGTCTAAAAACTGACATAATTATCACTATACTCCATTTACTATAGCATTAGACAAATAACGGCTAAATAACGACAGTTATTGTGTAATATTGTTGAAATTACTGCACTTTAGAGTATTTTTTTTTTATGTAAATGGTAGATAGATTACAGTGCTTTGTATTTATCGTGAGATAACGGAGTTTATTAAACGTTTACATCGAAATAACGAAAGGGTGAGAACAGTTATTTGTCTAATGTTATAATAAATGGAATATAGCACCGTTTATAGTGGTGTCCTTAACAATCCATACCTACTAATATTATACATGTCAAAGTAACTCTGTCTGTCTGTTACATTTTAACACCTAAACCGCTAAACCGATAGTCATGAAATTTGGCAGAGATATAGCCTGAGATATGGAGAACGACATATAATAGGCTACTTATTTACGCGTTAATTGATATCCACGCGGGCGGAGCCGCGGACAAAAGCTAGTATTTTAATCTAGTATTCCTCTAAAATATTGGCACCCATTGTCAAAGTACCTTTTACAACCCAAGAATCTTGACATCGTTAGGAAATCAGCATCACGTCCTATTGTATAATAATGATCTTTAGAACCTCGATGTTCGTGAGGACCCTCAGCATCTAAATGCCTCATTTATTCAAATTCGATTTGGGATTAAAATGGACGCATTTAGCTTAATCCATAATGTAAGGAAAAAAAAAAAAACCAGCCAAGTCCGTGTCGAACTACGCACAATGAAGGGTTCCGTAGGTGGGACGAATTTATCCTAAGAACAAACTTAACATTGTACTCGAATACATGTTCTCCCATATATTCCAACTGAAAATTTAAGTTTGTACACACAATATAGAGAGATTTACCATGTTATGTTAAGACCATATACTTCTTATAAGTGTTTATTTTAAAATAATTATTAAAAAAAAACTGAAATCCTTACAATAAGCCTTTTCATTTGATATGTCCCACGGTACAGTGAGCAAAACCTTATTTTTTAAATTTTCTAATTTAAGCCCCAAAAGTGACACTTACATGTATTCAAAATTCATTAATTTTCGTTACAAGTCCATTAGCACAGCTACCTAAAGTCGAATAATTCATTCACTGGAGTAATCTGACATGTGCTAGCTGTCACTTTGTGTAATAAAATGGTCATATTTATTGTAATAGTGATCGTTTAGTTTAATTGATTTATAAAGTGTAAAATAAATGTATAATATATGTATTGTATAAGTGTAAAAGTCTAGAATACAATACATATTTCCTTATTATTTAACAATGTGACAGCTAGCACCTGTCAGTTTCCTCCGGTGAATTAATAATTCGATTAAAGCAGTTTGGGTCACGAAAGTTCATGTGTACTAAACAACTTAATCGGTCCAGTAGATTAGGAGAAAATTGGCTGTGCCAGATGGACAGACAGACAGACACACGAGTGATCCTCTAAGGGTTCCGTTTTTTCCTTTTGAAGTACGGAACCCTAACAAACATTAGAACGTCTTCCGCAAAATGGAACGAGTTTAGTATTATGTTTATAGGTTTGGATGTTAATCGGTACGTTAAGCTTGATAATGATCATTACTTTGATTTCTGCCAATGAAACCTGCTGTTATTTTCTGGCTAACAGTGGATTTAAAAGAATAGCCCCGATTCTTTCAAAGCCAGATCTATATCTGAGGAATAATTTTGAATTTTTGTATGGAAAAACTGTCAAACTTCAATTTTGATGCACAGATAAAAGATAATATATCTGTCGTTGGAAAAATCAGTCCTAAATATTTAAAAGAATCAGCAGCAACATGTTGGTTTCTGTTTGCAATGAAGTGAAAGACAAAAAAAAAAATTGAAATTTAAATTCAAATGTCTTTGTATTGCTATGAGCCAATTTGAGTAAGTCATTGATGTGAACGATACAACCTAATTACAGCTAAGTAAGTGACGTAGAGTATGTTGGGGTCAGATCGGCACCGCGCCGGTATAAGACCGTACGGATTAAATTCTCAACTTATTTGAAAATGATTTTTAGTGTCAAATAAAAATTTAAATAAATATACGAAATACAATGCAGCAAAATTTATCAAAATTTATTCAACATAAATTATTAGTCTTATCCCAGCGCCGAACTTATCTTACCTGGCGGATTTCCCACCATTTCTTTTGGTTCCGGCACAATAATCGAAGTATCACGATGTACTTTAATGAGTTATTAAACTTACGCAATTCTCTTTCTTTGCAGATACAATGGCCACGGCGACAATATACCTGGCGCTGGCATTGTGTTGTGCCATAGAGGGCATTCACCTCAGCTTCCGACCGAACCCAACGCAACTCTTCCTGGAGAACCCAAGTCTGCATCTCTCTGGCCCTGGAGCTGCCTTCGCAAGAGTTACCGCTTTTGGACCACAGCCTGCCAGATTACCTGTCAATGGATTTGGGTGAGAAAAATAAATATCAAGATTTTCAATCGCCACCATAATATATGAAAACTATTTTGATTTGTTACAGTTTTCGCAATGTAAATTAGAATGTAAAGGTACAAGAGTTCTGTTAAAATTGTAACTAACTTACAAGCACTTGCTAGTATTTTACTGTGTTTAGTATTAAATAAACTATTTAAATGTTGCTTTTGGAACACTTAAACTAAAACGTGTTAAATTAATTATTTTCTTGTACAGTGTAATTGAAATTCCCTGTTCTAAATATGTGTTACGAGAATACGGAGTATGAGTTACGATTTTCATTTCTCATAATTTCTTATATTTTTATGTAACTTATAACCTTCAAGAAATTAATTTATACACCTACATGATGTTAAGTCGCGGAATGAAAATATTTTTTTTTTTATCTACACCCATGCTATAAATCCTCTATAAAAGTTTCTGAAACAGTTAGCTTATTGCCAACATTAAAACAACCGGTGTAACCATAATATCATCCAAACGAGTGTAACAATGTTGTACTTTTCATTATGCAACTCCTTTGCGTTTTCGATCGCTTCCTTACTCATCAATCAGCCACATTTATGAATTACAAAAAAAAAAAAACATTGTCATGCACGCGCGTTTTACTACAACAGCGCAGCGCCGTAGTTAAAAAAAAAAAAAAAAACTTATAGGTTATTCGAGTTCACGTCGCATCCCGCCATTTTTGTTCGATATTAGTATTTATTGCAATTTTTTTTAAGTTTGTTGTAATTAGAAAAAATTAGTGATACAAGCTTTGATAACACACCACCAGATATTTCTAATGCAGCAAAGGACATTTCTAACCAGTTATTACCAGAAAAGCCGAGAAAACAATATGAAAAGGCGTACCAAGATTTCATGAATTGGAAAATATCAAAGAGTAGATAACATGGGTGTAGATAAAGTCTTGTATGCAACTGTACATAATTAGGTATTAAAACACTCATGTGATACTATTATCAGACTCGGCTTCGCCTCATGTGATAAACCCTCATTCGTATTTTAATACCCCTTATTATACAACAGTTGCATAAATAACTATTAAACACCTTGTCAAACTGTCATTTTCATTCATAATAGTGAATGCATAATCAGTCTATAATATTAATCTCACTGCTTGGATACAGGCCTCCTCTCTTTGAGAGGGAGTGGGCTGTAATCTACCACGCGGGCCCAGTACGGATTGGTAGATGTCACACATGTCTTCGAATTTTTGGTTCTAGGACATGCCGGTTTCCTCACGATGTTTTCCTTCACCGTTTTGATTGCAGTGGTGATGAAATTATTTCCACACAGTAAAGCACCCACCTGGGTTCGTACCCATGACCTACACTCGTAAGTCGGGGCTGTTACCACTGGCCCACCAGTGCTCTGCAATGGCGGAGCAAAATCTACAACAGTGAATGTGTGGTCGATAAAATAATAAGTCATGTACATAAATTGTTTTTCTCAAACATGCATGGAAATATTGTCATTATTTTCGAAAATAGAACACGCGATTTATCGAATTTACGGACAAAGAAAATCAAATCCATTGCAGGAGCGATTTTTGAATTTGGAACATTACAACGCTCCAACATTGTTGTATGAAATGGCGTGCTGGGGTTAATAAATACTCTTTGATTGGATCTCATAACATTCTTGGCATACCGAAGTACGTCTCTTTGCTTAGCACAAATTGCGTTCACGTGGCTGTGTAGCCATAAATGCGTTTGCCTTTCGGCACAGATGACAAATAGAAAATTGGCGGCAAAACTGAAAATTCGTCTTGATTTGTTATTTACATACCTACTTAATAAATATAAATTTAATTAAAATGAATTCCCACGGTTCAGAGAGTGAAATGGAGATTGATTGTACTCCACAAGATTTAAGATCAGAAGCCAAATTGGCAATGGAAAACCTGCATCCAACATTGTTGCATGAAATGGCGTGCTGGGGTTAATAAATACTCTTTGATTGGATCTCATAACATTCTTGGCATACCAAAGTACGTCTCTTTGCTTAGCACAAATTGCGTTCACGTGGCTGTATAGCCATAAATGCGTTTGCCTTTCGGCACAGATGACAAATAGAAAATTGGCGGCAAAGCTGAAAATTCGACTTGATTTGTTATTTACATACTTAATAAATATAAATTTAATTAAAATGAATTCCCACGGTTCAGAGAGTGAAATGGAGATTTATTGTACTCCACAAGATTTAAGATCAGAAGCCAAATTGGCAATGGAAAACCTGCATCCAGCGAAGTCGAAAGAAAATTACATGAAAGTATGTCTTATTTGCCTGCATTTTTTTGAGAAAAGCACTATATATGCCTCGGCGGAAATGGTAATTGCCTGTCTCGTATTAATGAAGTCCTCGAATAGACGAATACTCGACCTGCAATTGCCTATTTCCCGGCCTTTGCAATAATGTACTATTACAGTTGCGTTATATTTTCATCCTGCGACTATACGTTGTTCATACTTCGTATTACTAGTACCTTGTTTAGTTTTTGCACTATTTATGTATGGATGGTATTTAAAAGTACTTCAATTTTATTTAAAAGTACTTCCATTTCATTTACCTAATTTTGCCTGTGTTCCACCAAATATACTGAATGTGCACCAAAATATAACCTAACCTAACCTAACCTTTAATATTTGGTGCACGATCAGTATTTTTCGGGGAAGAATAAAATTTTAGAAATGCATACATAGATGTACCTTAAGATTTTTGGTGAACACAAAAATATTATCCTTTATGTATGTAGGTACACACGGCTACATATTACACATAGTATAAGGCGATCTCGCATTGTATAGGATTGCCGTACGATTAGAAGTCTGCTTATACTGGAATTTAGCTTGATATCGTTCATTTGTGAGAATCTTGACATAATTCATATGGAGTAATTTTTGCGTAAGATGATTTAAAAGTTTAAAAACAGCAGTAAGAGTGCGAAGAAACATAAAGAAACACCTTTCTAGCTCCCTCATTTTAAGGCCTAGCGTAATGTCTTCTTCTTGTAGCAAAAATAATAAAATTTGCCTAGTTCAGCTGTATACATAACTCAATGTAGCCGTGTGTACCTAGTAGTAACTGTGAATAATTTTCACTCAACTGTAAAGGCTCCTACAAACAGGCGCGACACGCGACGCGACTCAAAGACACCACGTACCGCGCTACGATCGGTCTCTTTGTATCGCGTCGCGTGTCGCGCCTGTTTGTAGGAACATTTACGGACAGACGCCTGTCTGAAAATTGTACCTACAATTCTCTATTCGCACATTATGCACTGGTTGATAATTTGTTTTTGTGTCGCATGTACATGTTGTAAAATGCACTGATTCTGTCTACAGCCCGACGATTGACCCTGCCCACCTTGGACCCACAATAAGGTTACTTGTTTATGTGTTTGACTAACACTTTTAACTAAATAACGATTAATTAACTTATTATTAGGTTTAGTTAGTTTAATCTTTGCTAACAAAAGTAACTATTAACGAGACTAATACATAAAAACAGTTCTTACTTACTTACCCAACATCGTTTTGAGATAATAAATATTTCGGCACTTCAACTATGTAGCGAATTTAATTATGACATTGAACACAGGAAATAAAGGCATGTGTGAATTTTTAATGTTATTGACATGGTTCTGACATGTTTGGATTAATGTAGTGA
Organism: Dryobota labecula; assembly: GCA_947523025.1. Lineage (NCBI taxonomy): Eukaryota > Metazoa > Arthropoda > Insecta > Lepidoptera > Noctuidae > Dryobota > Dryobota labecula. Next base: position 13,667,176 of record OX383293.1, on the reverse strand, counting down.
AATTTAGATAAAATATTGTAAATTTTAATTATTTTGAACTATGTTGGTAGGTTAATAATTACAGAAATCGATTCAGTAAACGATTTTGAACAAACTACTCTCATAATGTTCATTAAATTAGTTACACACTATATTAGTAGAGTATGATTTATCTAATCAAATAACGGCTAAATAACGACAGTTATTGTGTCATAAATATTATTGAAATTACTGCACTTTAGAGTTATTTTTTTAATGTAAATGGTAAATAGATTACAGTGAGGAGCTCGTGACTAAGTAATAACAGCCGCACGGGTCGATCCGTCAGGTTAAGCTACGCTTGCCGGGGTTGGTCAGTGGATGGGTGACCATCTTTACATACCGAGACTCCTCCGTGCCTCGGAAAGCACGTTAAGCCGTTGGTCCCGGCTGTCATTCGTGGATCTTTGACAGTCGTTAAGGGTCGTCAGAAGCCCAAAAAGTCTGACAACCAGTCTTACCAAGGGGTATCGTGTTACCCAGTTACTGGGTTGTGGAGGTCAGATAGGCAGTCGCTCCATGTAAAATACTGGTATTCAGCTGCATCCGGTTGGACTGGAAGCCGACCCCAACATAGTTGGGAAAAGGCTAGGCAGATTGATATTGGTAAATAGATTACAGTGCTTTGTATTTATCGTGAAATAACGGAGTTTATTAAACGTTTACATCGAAATAACGAAAGGGTGAGAACAGTTATTTGTCTAATGTTATAATAAATGGAGTATTGATAGAATTGGAAACGATCAAAAAAAAAATTGTTAAGCCTACATTAATTTTATTTCGCCACGTCTAAACCTCACGCAAAATAAATAATGTAGTGATTTAGTAATATTGCTAGACCCAAAAACTCACTCACTGTGAAAATGATTGCCTTTAAGAAAAAATGGTGTTCATACATCCCTGTTTTAACAGCTCTATTTACCTCCACACTATTTTCATGTCATAAATATTTAATACTTAGGTACGTATGAACACTTTTACTGAAGGTGTGAATACTTTTTTAGAGTTCCGTACGAAAGAGTGCCAACGGGACCCTATAATTAAGGCTCCGCTGTTTTTCCGTCCGTCTGTCACAGGGCTGTGTCTTTTGAATAGGTAGACACTTGAAATTTTTCAGTGTGCTGCTATGACCGCTATATTAACAAAAAATTATAGAAATAAAATATAGTTAAAAATTAAAAGGGTTCCCCATACAAGAAACGTGTTAAAGTAATAATTATGTGCAATAGTGTTAAATATTGTTCGTTGGTACGAAACCCTTGTGGCCTTATTACAAAACATGGTTTATCTTCAGAACCAGGTTTAAACCATCGAGACATTTTTAAATTTCGAACTTTATTCCGATAAAGTTAATGTTCTAAATACAAAAACTGATTTTAAACCGGAGTCTAAGTTGTCAATTTCGTATTAAAACCTTTACTAACGTCGGAATAAGGTTTAAAATACAAAAACTGGCTTGATGGCTTAAACTTGGACTAAAGCTAGAACTCGTTTTGTAATAAGACAGTTTGTGTTTGAATCCGACTTACACTTGGCCGCTTTTTAATATTAAAAAAAAAAAAACAAATCAAATTCCAATCAATTCAAATTCAAATCCAAATTCAAATTTCTGAAGTATGAATGTCTGAATGCCTCAAGTAATGTGAAATATCACTTCATGATTCGGTATCTATCACGTTTTGATAAGTAGGTACCTACCTACGTGTGTTATTTAGAATTCTTTCTCAGAAAACTGAAAGAGTTAAGAAATTTTTCAATGTCATATAAGCAATTTTACCACCACGTACGTACTTATATTAAAAGGCTGAATAATGGTGTTCGGGTGACAAACTCCGAACATGTCTTTACGTTGTGACGGGTTTTAATATGGTTGGTAAATATAGAGGATGAGTCTCAATAATATTATAAGTAAAAAGAGTACATATATATACACGCTCCGCAAGTGACACGTCAAAACATGGCTAATTAGCGTATCGTCTTATCTCTTTTTCGTTCCCGATAATTACGAAATGCCGTCCTACTTCCACGTGTCATCAAATAGTATGACATTGTGCCGTTTTTGAAGATCGAGTGTTGGGTAGGTAACCTATCTACCTCTTTTTACCAGACTACGGCAAAACCAAAGGAGGGCTAAGATTTTGACAGGTTGTGTATGTATGTTCAGCCGTCTCCTAAACTAAAATCTGCCTAGCCTTTTCCCAACTATGTTGGGGTCGGCTTCCAGTCTAACCAGATGCAGCTGAATACCAGTATTTTACATGGAGCGACTGCCTATCTGACCTACACAGCCCAGTAAGTGGGTAACACGATACCTCTTGGTAAGACTGGCTGTCAGATTTTGGGCTTCTGGCGCACAGTGGAACGAATGTATGGGAGCGGTTGGACGTAGACATGTCCGAAAAATAAGAGTAAAATTATGACAAACTAATGATGCCATCTTATTCGATTACTTAATGCCTTCATAAATTGTGGTGATGAATTTCTTCATAACTCCCATATTTCGGGAGTAATTTGAGAAAATGTGAAATTTTACTATGAAAATGAGTGTATCGAGCTCTCTCCCTCCTGATTCCGGGCTTGTTTCAAGTAGCGGTCTCTAATATCGTAATGCTATTACTAAGAGCTATATTTAATACTAAGACACATAGTGCGCCAAATGTGCACTTTCTGGGATAAAAGGAAATGAAAATTAAAAAAAAAAAACGTTTTTTCCCCATTTGTATTTACTTTAAACCGCAGACAGACTTATTAAGAGGTCTATAAATATATTATATATATACAGAAATATATATTAACAAAAATATTCACAAGAACTGATGAGAGTATGACTTTTAAGTAAGTTGATAATAAATTACCTAGTTTCATTAAAAGTACAATAAATAATTAAGATGTAAGCTCTAATTTACTAAGTTACACATTTTAAAACAATAACATCATTTAATTATATTCGTCATCATCATCATCATCAATTAATTCAAATTCAGAATCGATGTCCGCTAAATCATTTATGTTAACAAATTCGATATCACTTTTCTCAGAATCCGTAAGCTCATAAAATTCCTTAAAAGAAGATTTTTTTACAAACTTATTTCCTTTTGGACGGATACTTGTAACAAGTGGATCAGAAGACAGTAAAAGATTGTGCATAATATCTTCATTGCATGAGATACTGCTATGCTTTCGAGAATGCCCCTCTCTATATTTTCTAAAATCTTTATTTCTAGCCTCAGATGCCTCTTCGGATAGAAAACCAATGGGCACAATTGACATGTTCTGAACTATGTCTGGCCCATGCATTAAAATTTTATGAAGTGAAGAAGGCATATAATACCATGGGTATAACTCCACGTAAAGCTTAGCAGTATCAAAGCAGAACTCTCGGAATTTAGTTACGTTGATCTTCTCTCCTGATGAAATACACTGCAAGATCACACAGATTTTTCTTAAAAGCATAGCATCTATTCCGGTCAGTTCAGCAGATTTAGTGTAGTTTTCAAAAAATCTCCTTGCCGAGTTGCCATTGTTGGTGGATCCACTGCCTTGTTTCACAACATCGAGAAGTAAGCCCGTTTCTCTTCTTACAGCCTCTTGAACTCTTTTCTTCCTGTCATCAACTTGCCTTTTTGCTATATCACCCCTTACTTGCCATGATTTTATGTCTAATTTGTAGGAAATGTGTAATAAGCATTCCATTGAGCGAATCCAAGCGTGAAGGGTGCTTAAGCTATATTTATACATGTCCTCGTTTGCGTGTTTATCTTTGATTAACTCTAAATTATTCATTTCTTTAGGACAAGCCTTGCATATGTCACACACTGAAGCTGCTGTATTGGATATAATGGAATGAATTTTACCATCAATCTTTGTCAACAGCAGTTGGTGTTTGACACTAATTCCATCAGTGATGGTGGATGGAGTTAAGGCTTCAATCTCTGCTTCGATTTCAGCCATCTCTCTCTGCACATTTTCTTTGGTTTCCTTTATAAACTTAAACAATATTGGCCGGCAAAATGAAGTGGAAGATGGTCGCTCGTTTTCCCAAATTGTTACACCTTTTGAGACGAGCCGCAGTGGTACAAGACTAATCATAAAATTACTAGCAAGATCGATTTGCTCATCTTCACTCGTCCTTTGATGATAAATGCTTTGGCTAGATGATCCGTCAAAACCCCATTTGCTGGTCAATACGAGCTGTTGATTGGGATCAACAGGGGTTTCTAACGACCTAATAAGTCTTCTTGAGGTTAAATCCATCAAGGCTTGTAATTTGATTTTTGCAGAGCTCTCTGTAACTGTGAGATCTTCTTTGGCCGGATAGCACTTAATTTTTTCTTTAACCAACATGTAGTAACTCGGGTATTGAAGAGCTCCTTCTTGAGTGTTGAAATCCCGAAGAGTGTTATAGCGCCATTTCGATAAGTTCATCGATACATAAAGAGCCAATGCCTTCAAAGGGGATATTTCCCGTACCTGAATTGATTTACCTTCAATGAAGGCTTTGATTTTTGAGGCCTCTTCTGGATTCTCCGTCAAGTATTTCATAACATAAGCTGTATCGCTTTGTCCTGCCTTTTGAAGCGCCCTTTCGGCCGAAAACATAATTTCAGCGCTGCTACTGCTGCATGAAAGACTATCTTCAGTGCGTCTTCTTTTTTGCCGGTTACTAAGGTCCTCAAAAGATTTACGAGGACTAGGATGTGTACAAGTTGAAGCATCAGATTTAGCAGGAGAAATTATGGGCTCGATGACGTCACTTATATTTTCTGTAGAAGGTTCCATATTTTCATTCTGTAATTCCGGCCATTGAATTGCAGCCTGTAGCCAAATCTCATGTTTCTTCCGAAACTTATCTGTGCTTCTTCCAGACTGTGTCCATTTTGCATAAATGCGGTAGCAAAATCGACGACACCAGTCTTTTAAACTTGTTTCAGCACTTTCACATAACTGAACACAACTGTTATCTTTTAAAACACTGAACAAATAGTTAAAGTCGCGTAAATCTTTATGTGCGCGTGCGCATAAAGCAACGTGAATATCAAGATTTGTATTAAAATTTGGAAAATACATTGCGAGATTAGCTTGGATACAACGAGGTGTAAATCAACACTGATTTTAAAGTTACTAATAGTGACCTATTTATATAAAATCCAGGTATCCCAGGTATCCTTTGTTAAATATTGCAAGGTAATTAGTTATTGTGATAATTAGTAAATGATGCATGCTAAATTAGTGTATTAAGAGCCATTTAGTAATTAAATAATAGCAATGTTCTTATCAGTAATCATTAGTGCATCAGTTTTATATGTAAACCTTAAGTCCCTAATTATATATCCTAATTAGCTTATATCTTCTCTAATTGGCTGCTCAGAAATGTTATTGTAATAAGGTAAACCTTTAGAAAAACGGTTTTAATCAACAAAATAAACAAAAAATAAAAAAATTGTGTTATAAAATAAACATCACTCTTTATCCCAGAAAGTGCACATTTGGCGCACTATGTGTCTTAGTATTAAATATAGCTCTTAGTATTAGCATTATGATATTAGAGACCGCTACTTGAAACAAGCCCGGAATCAGGAGGGAGAGAGCTCGATACACTCATTTTCATAGTAAAATTTCACATTTTCTCAAATTACTCCCGAAATATGGGAGTTATGAAGAAATTCATCACCACAAGTTATGAAGGCATTAAGTAATCGAATAAGATGGCATCATTAGTTTGGCATAATTTTACTCTTTTTTTTCGGACATGTCTACGTCCAACCGCTCCCATACATTCGTTCCACTGTGTGGCGACCCGTAACGACTGTCAAAGATCCACGAATGACAGTCGGGACCAATGGCTTAACGTGCTTTCCGAGGCACGGAGGAGTCTCGGTATGTAGAGGTTACATGTTATTGTCACATGTCAGCCGTTTCCTAAACTATCGACTATAATATTATAGTCGAGGTATTTTGAGAAACGACGTATTAGTTAGAAGCGTCATGTTGTTCCCCGGGTTATAGGCTATATAGCGTCACAAATAATCCAACATAACGGCTTATAGCGGATGAAAAGTGTTAAGGAAAAGAAAAAGGTTAATAAATCTTGTTTGGTAATCAATGAAAGGTCTTAAGGAGTACCCTCTGAAAATATATTGGCTGTCTATCAGTACGTAAACATAAACCTAAAATATTTTTACTTATAATGTCATTGTTGGCTCCACTTTCTCTTTCTAATCGTTGACTTGCGCTTCATTCAAGTAATTATAGCAGCATCTCATGGCCACTTGTAAATAATAATAGGACAAGGTAACAGGAAAGTACGGATATGCAATATCTGGGTGCATATAAGAGGCTCATTGGCGACGTAAAACTGGTGGATGACAAGCTTCACAGCTTGGCTCATCGCCGTAAGGTTGCCTGCTTGTCGGTCTTCTACAGATTGTACTTCGGCGAGTGTGCCCATGAACTCCACGACATCATTCCACCGGCCCCCTTCTACCATCGGACATCTAGACTCACTGCAAATTACCGCCCCTACCTAGTTGATATTCCACCAACTCGCACTAAGCGTTTTCAAACGTCTTTTATAATGCGCACAGCAAAGGAGTGGAACTCTCTGCCTGCATCTGTGTTTTCGATCGCATACAACCCTAATCTATTCAAAGTGAGAGTGAACAGGGTTCTTCTGGGTAAGCTCACTTCATCGTAGACTTTGTCTCTGTCACCCAGACCTAGACTAGAGTCAAGAGCAAACCCATAGTAAAAAAATAACAATAATATGGCTACATATCAAGCTGTATTTTCCAGTATAAGTAGATCTCGCAGTATATAGGATTTCCGTACAATGAGAGGTCAGCTTATACTGGAAATTTATAACTTGATATGTAGCCGTGTGTACATAATCACACCCTTTTGTTTTCGCAGTAACGTAAATATTAATAGATATACCGAATGTCCTAATCGAAATGCTTTAAACGTGGCAACACTACGATAAAGGTTGCATGTAGGTAGTTATATACGCTATTAAAACACGCTTCAAGCATTTGTAACAGCTTGGTTATATATATAAATTTGCCCCCAAAACTGAACACTACAAAGGAGATATTACTCACGCTCTAAATCAATTGACGTCACCAACACGAGTTGCCACACGTATGTATTTTGCAAGCGTCAAGATTCCCCAGGGATTTTCGTTTGAACGATTTTAGAGCCGTAAATGAACAAACTTGACTCCGTGTGAAGATCATCGCACACATATAAGCAATGCACCAAATCTGCACTCACCTTATCAGCACGTCGTCAACCAGACGTAAGTGTGTAACCGGCCCGGCTCAGCACTTCAAAGCCGCGTTTGAGGCTGGCCGACGCTTTGCTTACGGCTGGTTGAAGGTGGTGACGCCCTTTTTTTTTCTTTTTTTGTTGTCTGATTGGAAATCCTCATGGATGCCTTCCGCCCCGGGGTGGACAGAGTGGTCTGTCAGACTCTGTCTGACTAAACCCACCTCGCTGTTTCCTCGCACAATTGTCAGGGCGCTGTGGGTGCGGAAGCGTTTTCCGCTGCCCCGGACTGGTGACGACCCGCGCGTTGCAGGTTCCGTCCCCCGGTTAACTTAGAACGGCGCGCGTGGAACACTACGCGTCGCCATCTCGGGTCCTGTGTGATGGAAGGTGACGTATGTCCCCGCGTCCGTCACCCCCGGACCTGCTTACACGGGCTGGAAGAGGGCATTAACTGCCCTCCACCAATGCCCAGTGCGCCTGTTGCGGGACGGGAGCTCTTGTGACTTCTCTTTCCCTTTCTGCAGCTTCCTTCTGCGTCCTGATGTAAGTTCCATTTACCAGCAGATCCCGATCCGAGGCGGATGATTATAAGTCTGCATTTTAGTATGGAGTTTCATAGTGAAAATACTAAACGGCTGGAGTTGAGGCAGCGGTGCTTATTTGTGCGATGACCTTTAATTTAATTTACCACTCCCACTGGGTATAACTAGAATCAACTGAATGTAGCGGTACGTTTTCGCGGAGTTGGAAATAGAATTCTTTAACTTAAAGTTGAATGCATGATAAACTTGTGGGTAGTTGGTGTGTACAGATTGTTTATTAAATTGTAGAAATGGTATTGCTTTTGTACAAAAGTTTTTCTGTAGGAAAGCGTTGTGAATATTGCCTGTTAACTTTTGAGATTCGCGAATACAGAAAAAAATGCATGTGTTTGTAACTATCTACCTACAAAAAATGTAGGTATCTTTACTGTACATAATTACGAACTGGTCTGACAACTAAGGGTGAATTTCACCAATACAACTAAATGCGAACAGCACAACCAAAACGCTTTCAAGAACTGTCAGTGTCAACATTGTTGTGGAATATTGGTAGTGGCAGCTCTTGAAAGCGTTTTAGATGTGCCGAGAATTATTAAAAAAAAAAAAAAATATTATACCTACGTATTAATCTATCTACCTACATGCCGCTTCGTCACTCATAAAAACTCATTACTAAAATACTCCTTGTTGATATAGTTTCAGCAACCCACCACCTCCATTAGGATCTACAGTGGACCCGGCCACCCAGACATGTGGTCTTTCGCCCCCATTCTGTACCAAGTCCCGGTACAGGGCCATTGACGGCTCCTGCAACAACCTCCAGAGACCAGCGTGGGGCACGCCCCAGACGCCTTACGGACGGTTGACTCCCTATAATTATGCTGATGGTAAGTATAGTTAATTTTGTATATTACTGTAATAGATAGTCATTTTCTTTTACGCCCAGATATTGTACTTCTCTATAAAATGTGTTCATAATTCAAACAATTAAATAGTATCTGCAAAATTCTGTTAAGACAACTAAACAACTAACCGCCTCTGTAGTCTAGTGGTAAGACCACCTGTCTCAGACCCAGAGGTTCCGGGTTCGATTCCCAATGGGGGAAAAAAAATCTGCTCGGTTTGGTTGGTGGTAGGGCTTGTTCTAAGTTCGCCTGGCAAGCTACCACCATCTTAACTAAGTTTGTCGACAATGTTAACAGCATTTGTTGTGTTTCGGCAGTTAGAGGTAAGATAGCCAGTTCCTCTGTGGGTGAGGATTCCGGGTGAAGCTCGCTTCCATCTTCGGCCTTATCATCACTTACCATCAGGTGTGATGAAAGCTTCGCTATGGTGAATAAAAATAAAAAATCTACTGTTGAAACAATCAGACAATCACAAAATATTGTGACAAGAAAATAGGCTTACTAAATGGAATGTATGTAATTTTCACGTCGGCTCAACGTAACAAATGATTTACGAATGCTCGAGAACGTGCCAGGTCGGTGCTCGGTTTATGCAAATATCTAAAATGCCCACGTTCCAGAAATTTCCATGCCATTTCACTCGTCACTGACGTAGTTGCATTAATTGAGTCCAGGAGCCATTTAAGGGGGATTGAGTCTTGAATTTAAAAATGTTTATTAAAAAAGCATTTTCTGCAAATTACAAACTATGAGTATGTACTTTAGTTTGATACACTTACTACCATCTTTATTTGTGCTATTAACATATTATATGAAGAGTAAAGACTTGCAATATTCTTTGAATGTAAAACTTACAAACTTACCGTCTAAGTTTTTTTGTAGTAAGTACCTATATTAGATATATTTTTGTTTCGAACTCACTAGCCATGTATAAGCCATCAAAGGCTTCTGTGGTTTTTGGTATATTATTTTAAACTCTGCGATTTAAGACGTGTAAGACTGTGGCATCTTTTATTGGATTTCTAAGTGTGCTCCCAAGTTTATTGGGCTTTTTATTGTCTGAATCAATTCAATATATATTATTTTATTTAAATTCGGGATAAACACTCTCCTTTAAATCGTTTTATTGCTCTGTCCCGGCCTGTAGGCTATTAGTAAAATCGTATAATTATTTAATGTAGATGTTTTTGTTTACAGTAAACTATATATTATATCGTGTAGTAAACCAGAGATAAAATTATGAAGAGAAAACGTATTTCATAACAAGAAATTTAATATCAGTCAGGGATTAAATCCCGAGTTCATTGAAACTATTTATCAATATTTAATGTAGATGTTTTTGTTTACAGTAAACTATATGTTATATCATATAGTAAACCAGAGATAAAATTATGAAGAGAAAACGTATTTAATAACGAGAAATGTAATATCAGTCAGGGATCCCGAGTTCATTGAAACTATTTATCAAAGCAAAAGTCAAGATGCAATAACAGAGGATTTTTCTATCAATCGCAACATCTTTCTACTCTGACATAATAATGCCTTTGCATGTTAACAGATAACATACATAATATTTAGCTATAGATTCACCATGGATTTTTGTAGTAAGCACACGCATTGAACATTACACGAGCGAAGGTAATACGCGCGTAGCAGAGATACTTCGTATTAGGGATGGTTCGTAACCCGTAGTCACGCGTACTACGAGCGTAGGTTGAATTAAATTTGATTACCATAAAAAAAGGTTATGCATTATTTGCGAAGGAGTTTTGTCAACATAATATTAATCCTTATCCAAATAAATATGTTATTAATCACAAGTATTTAAATGTAACCAAAATTGTCCTTGACATCACTTGATTTCAATCATCATCTTAGGAGATATCATAATTTTAAAATAACTTCGCAACAAAATAAGTGTATAAGCTATTTAACATCACGCTAAGGAGCCGACAAAAAGGCGGAAAAAACGAAAGCGTAAGCGAAAACGAAGTAATTACGCGGACGGGCGATGCGATGCGACGGGGTGGGTTGTGGGCCGAAATTTTACGCGGACGAAGTCGCGGGCAGAAACTAGTTCAGGAATAATAATAAACTATCAAGATACTGACTGCAATTCTATCAACCATTTCATCCCGTATTTATCTCAGTATCGTAAGTCCCTTCCCTCCACAATCAATCATTTCCACTGGTTCCATTTCCAATTAGATAACTTCCTTCTATGTACGACTATCATTTACTTTCAGTCGTAGCGAATTGCTACCATTTTCTTGTGATTGTAATTAATATATTGCGCATATATGTATGGGAAACTTGTAATTGGCCTTATTTTGCTTAAACTGTTTCTTACTGTATCGGTTTAGCTGTAAGTTTTCCTAAAAATAAAATAAATAAATATGTTAATTTAGCCTTAATGGCGCAGGATGTGAACAGGGTGATGTAAGGATTTGTGGGGGTGAAATATTCTCATAAGTTAGCAAGTGGAGCGAGATAAATTATGTTTGCAGACACCCATAAATTTGTGATGCTTTTGGTGGACTTATGTAAGAAGCTTCATTCGATTATTTACAATAGATATAAATTTTAATTTTTTAGAGGTTTTTGTTTATTTACAAGTCCCTAGGAATAGGAAAACATCAAGTAAAATTTCATTAATAAAAAAACCTGAAACGACGGTACTATTAGTTGTCATGAGTTTCATAAAACTTTCTATTCCAGGTGTAAGCGCCATGACACTATCGATCTCCGGCCGTCCACTACCGAACCCACGAGACATCAGTCTTCGGCTGTTCCCCGACCGACAAATAGTCGACCCTATTTGGAACCTCAACACACAACAGTGGGGACAAATTGTAACCCACGACATGTCACTCACGGCCGGCGTAGTACAGTCCCGTAAGTACATACATTAATTTCCTAGAAGTTTTATTTCGTAGGAAGAAAATCTTTTGTTTTGTTATTTTGTTACCTATTTGTACACTCGACGAAAGAGTTTGGTATGCAGGCTCGAAATAAACGTACGTGTATTACTCAGGTAATATTATAACTTAGACGTAACCATACCCAAAGTCTCAAATTCAGATAATTTATATAAACAAAGGGGATAACATATCAAAAAAATATCTTCGTAATGATAATTCACATAAAATGGCGAAAAAAAGGTTCCATTTTCTTTTAAATACTGAATTTAAGAAATAATAATTAATTCACATTTAAAAGAGTAACCGTGGAGTTTCTTGCCGGCTCTTCTCCATAGGAAACGATGAATTGAAACCGTGCACCTATCTTCTGACGTATCATAAGTGCCCATGTAGGTTTATGTGAAATAAAATATTTAGATTTTTTTATTTTGTCTTTATTCCTTTTTTCTTTATTTTTTACTTCATATATGATTATTTACAAAAAAAAAAATATGATAAAATGTTTTGCACCACTGTCCTGTCATTTTGACAGTGACATTTCTTGACATTACTTTGTTTACATAAATTATCTGAATTAGAGACTTTGGGTATAGTTCGAATATTTTCACGGTGGTCAAGTTTTCGCCCATACAGCAATTAATCAATAATAATGATTACTGTTTCCATTTTTCTTTGCTTTGATTTGCTCGCTCACGCCCACTGGATTGGCCCGTTTTCGCGTGGTGGTTCGTGGTTTTTTTTCCAATGCTACGTGAACAACATGATTTAATCTAGGGATAAAGGGCCTTATCTATGTGCATAACGAAATCTGCATGATAGTGAAAACGCCCACAGAAACAAGTTGTCAATCTGCCCACATACTTATCTCTTTCGTTGACTGTACATTAGGGGCGTACAAAACGGGTGGGTGTAGATTTACGCTAGGATTATCGGATTTTGTTCAAACAATGTTTCTTGCCATGAACTTTTGTGATATTAGTAAAGTGTTACTGAACGGATAATAAACTGTATCAAATAAATAAGAAAAGTCGTGGGTCTTTTTTGTATAATTTTTTATCATGCTTGTATTGAGAAGAAATGAAATATCTATTTGTTTAAGAGATATAATTTCTATTCAGTTGAATATGCTGTCTTATATTATGTGAACTTAAATGATTGGATGTTTTTTTTTAAATCTTTTATTTTTTGGACATTTACACTACATGTATATGTCAGTCCGATTAATCTTATTCACTAAGAGTCAATTTTTCAATCTTTTGTCTGAAGAATAAAAATGGCGTTTTGACATAATTTTCTATGTAAAAGCTGTTAAACTGCCATATTTATTCCTCCAATAAAACTTATCTGACGATTGAAAAATCAGCCCTAAGACATCACTTGTTTAACTTAAGATGCAATCACAAATAGCTAACCTAAGAATTGACTGCAGATTTTTTGATTGAAGATTTGATCAGTCTAAAAAGTTAAAAGTTTGGTTTTATATGTCTCTTCTGTTCTTATGTAAAGTCATAAAATAATTAGAGTGGGTAGACTTCTTTAAACTTGTATCTTTTCACAAATAATTGGCTCACGATCGAGTTGAGTGGAAAAAAGCAAAGGGAGGACTTTCCCCTTTTTTTTTGGGGGAAATCCTCATGGATAGATTCCGGATAGGAGGAACGGAGGGTTACGTCGGACTCCGAATAAAACCCCACTGTTCCTTGAAGTACCATGAGTCGGCGGCCCGGGAGATACTTGTACTATCGGGGACATCTGAATCGGCACACTTTCAAAACAAAATCCCGTGCTCATGGTTGTCCACATCTGTTAATGTTACCGCCCCTATTTGAGAAGACCAATTTTTTTTTTTTTTTTAATAAAGTTCTCAGGCTGTGTGTTACATTAATCAGATGTCTGACCACCTCGACTGGTTTTTCTAGGTTTTTTTGTTTTTTTTCATTTAACAAGCGGAACAGGAAAAATGTGATGCTGCGATGCTATTGCGTGTTACTATAGCGGCCAAGCGCTGCAAGTAAGAATAGTCCTTATGGTGGTTCGATTCGGATGTCCGTGGTAGTACATTCCCATCATGCCTTTGCCCTGCAATGGGACAATACATATACTTATTATTATAACTAATTAATATTATTATTATTGTTTTTCAACAGCCTTTTCTACTGAAGCTGAGAGTAAGTTTATGTGTGTAAACGTGTTACTAAAAATATCATCATTTTGTTCCTATTTCATCAGTCTATAACATTACCTATGTGTGTTACAATTTAATACATATAAGTACATAATATGGATGTAATCACTGTCGCATGATTTTTTGAATGTTTGATAGCCCATAATTGGCTTATGTAAAAGCCTGAGGCTGTATGTATACATTGTGTGTGTAGATTTGCACTCCCCTAGACCACTTAATGGATACTAGGTCCCCCGCTAGAAACAAACCCCGATCCCTAATGTTAGGTTATTTTAACGCCAATGGCTTGGACGGCCAAAACTCAGAGATCACCGAATTCCTCGGCGATCATAAGGTAGACGTTTTCCTAATTCAAGAGACCTTTTTAAAACCCAGGCACCGTAACCCGTCAATTGCGAATTATCGTATAATTCGCAACGATAGGTCGCGGTGCCACCTGGGAGGTACTCTAATCTATTATAAATCAGAGCTCTATTGCACGCCCATAGACCCTCCTGTCCTAAAGTCCCTATTAGAAGTCTCGATCTGCCGAATCGGTATGACGGGCCACCCATCTATAACGATAATATCAGCCTATCTGCCCCCTACCATTACAATTGATCCTATCCAAGATCGACTACTGACCGACGACCTTAGCACCCTCTTGAGCATGAGTGATTCCGTCATCATGGCGGGTGATCTCAATGCCAAGCACCCAGCCTGGAATAGTAGACTCACCTCCCATAGGGGTAAAGCCCTCTTTGACCTCTGCCCCCTCCTAAATTTTGATATCATCGCCCCGATGAATCACACCCACTATCCGCATAATCCTGACCATGCCTCTGACGTGCTCGATGTGGCACTTCTAAAGAACATCAACCTACGGTTGGTCTCTATAGAGGTGCACCACGAGCTTCACTCTGACCACCGACCTGTTCTCGTAGAATTGGCCCCTCGCATAGGTCTCCACGACCCCAATATCCCCCCGCGTACCAAAAGGATAACGGACTGGAAGCGAGTAGGCGAAAGCTTGAAAGCTAACACGTCCCCCCAATTGGATTCGATCCCCGACCAGTTCGACTCTATCGCAGACACGACGACCGCGATCGACTCTCTCACAGAGCACGTACAATCTGTCCTGAACACATGTTCAAGGGAGGTTCCGGCGACGGATAACCGTCGCGGGAAACTGCCGGACGATGTACGTGCACTGATGACGGAGAAGAACGCAGCCGTCCGTGCGTACAGTAGCTTTCCCTGCACGGCTAACAAAATCCACATGCGCTACTTGCAGCGTGCTGTAAGTAAACGCGTGAAGGAATTTCGTGACGCCGACTGGGATAAGCTACTGAGCAGCCTAGAGCCGAACCATCTAGCATTCTGGCAACTCCAAAGGAAACTCAATCCCCGAGGAGGTGGCTCAGCCTCAATGCCCCCACTGATCCGCCCAGACGCGTCTCTCGCTTTCGAAGACATCGACAAAGCCGAATGCTTAGCCGACAGTCTAGAGGCCCAGTGCTCGCCCAGCTCTCAACCAGTAGACCAGGCGCACCTCGATGAGGTCGACGCTGAAGTCGAACGTAGAGCCTCCCTCCCGCCCGTCGAAGACCCTGAGTATCCTCTGGCTCCCGTCACACCGGCGGAAGTGCACGAGCTCATAAAGGGTCTGAAACCCCGTAAAGCCCCTGGCTCTGATGGTATCACCAATAGGGTGGTCCAATTGTTCCCCGCCCACCTGATAATGCTCTTGGCCACCATCTTCAATGGAGCCATGAACAATAATGTCTTCCCGCAAGTGTGGAAAGAGGCCACAGTAATCGGTATTGCCAAACCCGGTAAACCCAAGAAGGAGCCCGCGAGCTACCGCCCCATTAGCCTGCTCACAGTCATGGGCAAACTCTACGAGAGGCTTATTTATAAGCGTCTCAGAGACTACGCCGAGACTAAGGGCCTTATCCCCCACGAACAGTTTGGATTCCGTACCAAACATTCGTCGACCCATCAGGTCCACCGTATAGTCGAGGACATAAGCGCCGGCTTTCAACGCGGCCTTATGACAGGAGCTATCTTCTTTGATATAGCGAAAGCGTTCGACAAAGTCTGGCACAACGGCTTGATTTACAAGCTGTACCAACTCGGTGTGCCCGAGCGTCTCGTGCTCATCTTACGAGACTTTTTGTCGAATCGCACCTTTCGCTATCGCATAGAGGGAGCCCTCTCCTCCTCCCATCCCATACGCGCAGGAGTCCCTCAGGGCTCTGTGATATCCCCCCTGGCTTTTACGCTTTACACCAGCGACATCCCGAAGTTTAAAAAGGCTCAGTTGGCTCTGTTCGCAGACGATACGGCCGTTTACTACAGAGGGAAGAGTCATAATGTCATTACCAACACTCTCCAGACTGCAGCCGACAAGCTCGGTGCGTGGTTTAGAAAGTGGCGGATCGAAGTCAATCCTGACAAAAGCCAAGCGGTTCTCTTCATAAAACCGAGAAAAATCCCCCCAAAGCCCAAACCTGTCACCATGTTCGGCAAGCCTATCCCTTGGGAGAAGCGAGCCAAATATCTAGGTGTCATTCTCGATCAACGCCTCTCCTTTTCTGAGCATGTAAGTAAGGTGCGTTCGCGCGCCGCCTTCGCTCTCTCTAGGCTTCACTCCCTTATCCACGAAAATAGCAAATTGTCACTCAAGTGCAAATTGCGATTGTACACCGCGTGCATCCGCCCCATCATGACCTATGCGAGTCCGGTCTTTGCCCAAGCAAAATCACATGTCATCCATAAGATGCAAATCATTCAAAATCGTTTCCTCCGTAAATGCACGGGAGCCCCCTGGTTCGTTCGGAACACAAACCTCCATGTAGAGCTTAGAATGCCTACAATAGCCCAATTTCTGAAACGCTCTTCCAAGCGATTCTTCGACTCTGCCGCCACCCACCGCAACACTCTCGTTGTGCAGGCCGCCAATTATACCCCCTCCCGCATTAGTACGATCCGCCGTCCAAGGCACGCACTGACCGACCCAGACGACCCCACCACTCTCATTCAGGAGAGCCGTAGGGAAACTAGTACAGCTCGAAGAGTACACACAACACGAACACGATCACAATTCCGACCTCGCTTTAGAGGGAAAAAAAAAAAAAAAAAAAAAAGATTTGCACTCATAATTTTTGAACTAGAATGAAAAGTACCTTAAACATCAAGTAAAGGCTCCCGCAGACAGGAGCGATGCGACTCTAGAAGAATTTGTATGAAAACTTCATGGAAATTGTTCTAGGATCGGGTCGCACCGTCGCGTCGCGTCACGCTTGTCTGCGGGGGCCTTAAAGCTTTAATACGATTGCTAACATTTGTAAAAATATACTGATTTTAATTCTCAAAGTTGTCAATAAAAAATCATTTTGAAATCGAGGAGCGAAGAAATCGCTACGGGGAAGAAATACCCACTATTATTATGAATTATCTCGACAGCCAACAAAAAAAAAAAACAAAAAAAGCTGTTTGAATATCGATGAAAATGTTGGGACTTTTCTTCGATTTTAAAAGACAATTTTCTGTATCACTTAAAACGAGTCTTTTACGATTGCCTGCTCAGAGACGTTGTTGACAACGATGGACGAGACTTAATAATTAAAACCTTGTCTATTGTACAGAAAATGGTGGATCGGCCAAATCCGGAAAGGAAAATGCTTCCAAATATTTCAGACAATTTCCTTGTTCTGAAGAATTTTCGTTATCATAAATGTGCTAAAGCTTTACTTTATAAAAAAAAAACACATTTATTTTATTAAAAAAATCACATGAGTTTATTTTAGACAAGAGGCTACACAAAAAATAGATTTATTTATACTGAGAAGTTTTTTCTGCATTAAAGATGAACTTCTATAAAAAAGATTCTAAAAATTATAATGGATGACTGTTTTTTTTTTTGTATGTAATTACTAGTATAGTATTATATTTGTGTTTAAATTAGTAACGCAACACCTCATTACGTTGTAAAGTAACACCACGTGCCTTAAAAGAAGTTCACGGTCGTAGAAAAAGCTTGAAAATCGTTTCGACCGAATCAGGCTTTAGCTGTTTCCATCCCTAGTATCATCTACTTCAATTTATAAATCCATTTGTACAGATAAGGAATTGGTGACGTGCTGCGACGAAAATGGCCGACTGACCCCTGATGTGACTTCGAACCCAGTGTGCGCACCCATGCTAATTCCACCCAATGACCCCGTGCACTCCCCGCAAGGAACCCAGTGCATGAACTTTGTGAGAACTGGCACTACCAGGGATAGAGGATGCACAGCTCCTAATGCTCCTGCTGAACCGGTAAGGAATAATTAAGCTTTTAAAATAAGAGCACTAAGTGTACGGCCTGAGTGAAAAGGTGTCCAGCGGGGCGTTCAGCGTTGCGTGCAAGCGGCGAAAGAATTTTCGCCGCATGAACGCTGGTTTATGTTGAATTTCTATAATTATATCTTCGAACAACATTGCGCGCACAACGGACCAAATGAGAGTCTAAGTCCCGTATTATAGAACGTCACTCAATACTCAAGCGTTACTTAAGACTAGTTTCAACCAATCAAATGGCTTGAATCTAGTCTTAAGTAACGCTTGAGTATTGAGTGACGTTCTATAATACGGGCCTAAGTGCGGAGAAGGGAGCCCCATCATCATGAACATTGCGCGCACGCTTCCTTCACCGCTGCAAACGCAAACTGGTTTGAACTGCACGCGACGCAACGCTCGACGCCCCGCTCACCGCAAACAAGGCCGCTCCCCGCGCCACTCAGGACACTCGCGAGGGATTGCATGTGTTTAACACGAACGCCTTTACGCGCCCGCGCCGCTCCGCTGGACGCTTGAGTCAAGCGTGCACTCAGTTCGAACCTGCGCACCTGACTTTACGTGTTCATGGGTCATTATTTTGTGGACTATGCGTATGAACGTAAAAACGACGCGAATAATTACGATCTAGAGGAATGTGGCCGTTTTACTTTAGAATGAATTTTGTTGCTTCCTATCTCAATATGAAACTTTATAAAAGTTATTAGAACATTCTAGACACACTTACCAAGGTCACTGTTGAGCCGTTTTTCAAAATTCCTTCTCAGTCACGAGATAATATTTTTTTAAAGGAGTTTCGCTAGTGGACCCATATATCCTATTTAAAAGAGATCGTCGCGCGAATACGCGATCATCGCGCTCATAAGTATGTCACTTCTTCTTCGGTGAACCTGGGGGCTAAGTCTACTAATGTACAAACGTTGCAATGGTCTCTTCATTGTGAGTTTTTGACAGATTTGCCATACAAACACTGTCAAATATTCACAATGGCGAGACCATTGCAACGTTTGTAAATTAGTAGACTTAGGCCCCAGATCGCGTGGTCGCGTCGACAGATCGATGGCCCCACCGAATAAACGTGCAATGCTTCTTACACGATATTTTTTTTTTACATTTTTCGTTTTTTTGCCTATCCTGCGCCCACTTATTTTTTTAATGAATTTTAGACTCAAAACACGCCTATTATAATAGTGAATTTCTTTATTCTAGGGAAATAATTAATTTTAAAATTATAAAAATAATAGTTTATGTTATAATTACATGCTTTTTGAGTCGCCAAGAAAGTAAATATCTTATTCTTAGTCTATAGCTTATTTTTTTACCAATAATTCGATTATACATTATTTATACCTATTTATAATGAAACGAGCGTTATTGAAGTTTTTATTTTTTGCTGAAAAGTTGTCATTTTTCTCTTATACGTTTATTCGGTGGGGCCATCGAGATGTCGGTTTTCCGAACAAAAAGTGACATATGCACGCGACGGTCGCGTATCGTTGCTATTGCTTTTAAATAGGATACGGGGTAAAAGTGTAGCAGGAATTATTTCTTTCCCCTTTTATGTAATATTATTTTGTTGGCATACAAAAGTGGTTGTTACTAGCCAATCACGATGCCCTCGGGAAAAAATAGACTGGCCTTTTTTTAGCTAGGGGTCTGACGGCAAATATTTATTCATTATAACAACAATACGCTTTGTGTTCTTGCTTGATGGGGCTTAGTATAAATTCTTATCATGTACAAAACGTAGTCTGTTTTTGCTAAGCTAGGCTTTTTCCAATTTTTCTAGGGTCAGCATCTAATCCAAAACTAACTTGTGGCCGAATAAACAGAAAATATTTATAAACTAGCTTTTGCCCGCGGCTTCGCTTGCAAGAAGGTCAAAAATTATTCCAGAAGAACGTAGGTTACTGGGATAAAAAATATCCTATGTCCTAACCCAGGTCATGGCCTACTTATGAGCCTTTTATCGAAATCCGTTCAGCCGTTAAGGCTTGAACAGGTGACAGACTGACACAGAGATATGTTCACATTATTATTATTCGCGACTGCCTATCTGACCTCCACAACTCAGTAACTGGGTGATACGATACCCTTTGGTAAGACTGGTTACCTTTCGGGCTTCTGACGACCCGTAACGACTGTCAAAGATCCACGAATGACAGCCGGGACCAACGACTTAACGTACTTTCCGAGGCACGTAGAAGTCTCGGTATGTAAAGATGGACACCCGTCCACGGACCAACCCCGGCAAGCGTAGCTTAACTTGATGGATCGACCCGTACGACTGTTATAACCACGAGCCACGAGCTATTCTTGTCTGTCTGGATAATAATAACAAACGACATGAGACGACAATACGACTATAAATTAAACTGCGTATCATCATCATCATTTCAGCCGAAAGACGTCCACTGCTGAACATAGGCTTTCCCCAAGCACCGCCACCTTGGCAGTTTTGTGCTTCCCGCATCCAGCGGATTCCTGCGGCTTTCATAAGGTCATCGGTCCACCTTGTGGGAGGCCTTCCAACGCCACGTCTTCCGGTACGCAGTCACCACTCCAGAACCTTTCGGCCCCAACGGCCATCTGTTCTGCGCGCAATGCACAGAAAACTGCGTATATTTAATGCCATTCTCAGTCTGCATACACAAATTCAATCAAATATATACCTATAATAGTTTGGTTACTATAGTCGTGGCGGTATTTACAATGCCACATGCGAACTACGCATCAAAGACCTGACGTCACAAATACTGCTACCTAAAAATAAAATAAAAATTAGTTACAATAACTAATTCATTTGTGGTTTTATCACATAAAAAATACATTCATTTTCGATTACGAACTTACATTTGCAGTTGGAGAATTGACCATGACGTATATCAAGGAGAACATTTTTTAACCTACAAAGTTTGTTCTTGTTAGCTAGATAGATAGATAGATAGAATACTCTTTATTATGTACACCATAAAAATTACAGATATAAATGTAGAACTGTTACATAGGGTGTCACAATGGGCGGTCTTATCGCTAAAAGCTAGCTCTCAGATAACTGTATAACATTTCGATGTAAGGAGAGCGAATTAAAAAAATCCTGCTCCTACAATTCCGAATAGTACTCCACTCTACGCTTGAAATTTTTTACAAATAAGTAAGTTAGGTTGAACATTACTTGACCTGGGATTTTGATTCGGAAACTTTGAAATACCTGCTACTTAAACGTGTTTTTTGTTTCGCTATTTGAGCACAAATAAGCCAATTTGGCTTAAACTTGTAAGCCGACTTATCTACTTAACAACAAAACAAGGATTATTGTGCTCAGAACCTAGAGTGCTGTTCTCTAAATATATTATCGTGAGAAGCTGTGATAATCATTCAGAAACAAAGGAGTGCGATCCATTTTTAATGCATGCGCACTTTAGTGACTTTAGAATATAATTTGAAATAAAGAAAGAAAGAGCGAGCGCGTTCACACCATACGTATTGTGAGTAGTCTGTGAGCGAGCGTTAAGGCTGCAGTAGACAGGCACGACGTGACAACAATGCGATGCGATTCTGCGATATACATAACGCAGAATCGGTTCCGTAGAACAATTTCTATGCAAACTTTTACTTTTTTTTTGTTATCTTTTCCTGTTTTTTTTGTTTTTTTTTTTTGGTGCTTCAGTATAAGTAATAGAACACATTTCTATTATTTGTTCAACACTTTTTTTTTAGTCCTTGAAATCAGCAAAATATAGACACAATTTATTCGTAATAATATCAATGGGCAAGCGCACAGCTGATAGGTACCTACTACTGCGTTCCGCTTCACTGACCGCGCCGCCGCGCGCCGGTGCGTCGCGCGACGAGTATCCATTATACCAGTTTCAAAATAAACATCTTTCGTTAACGATAACTTAATTTGTTTGTACTAAGACATCAAAATAAGAAATAGGTGTATAATAAAACCAGTTTCAGTTTAATTTGTCAAAATTTGCGCACTGATTAAAAACTTTTCCTGTATCTATACTTAAATATTATTTCTAACTCTTCGTTCATACCGAATCGCGATGCGTTATCACAGAAATCCCAAGTACCACTGGGGCTCACAGTAACCTGCTAACACTACTGATCCGGATGTCCCATTTTCAGTGAAAATGTAAATGCTCACTATTAAAATATTTCTTTTTGTAACCAGATAACAACAGTCACAGCTTACATGGACTTATCGCTGGTCTACGGCAGCAGCTTTGGCCAGGCCAACCCCATCCGAGCTGGTCAAGGAGGCCGGCTGCTGACTAACGTGAGGGGAGGTCGGGAGTGGCCTCCGCAAGATCCTAACGTTACTATTACCTGCGAGTCTGCGCAATCACCTACTGAACCTTGCTATTTGACTGGTAAGTTAAAAGTGGAATACATACATACTCACACCTTCTTTCCATGGGGGTAGGCAGAAACTATAGATCGCCACATGCTACGCTCCTTACATACTCTTTTTGCTTCGTTTACATTCATATATCTGGTCATACACGCATGTCGGTTGCGAGTGCTACGCACCTGACCTTTATGAGGAACATCACCAATTAAGTCACTATAAATTACGTTCTCTTAGGGCGTTTCCCCTCCCGGCGTTTCCACTCACATCTGTCTTGTAAATAACCTTATAAGACCTTTTGTTAGTCGCATTTCATTATTACGGCTGTTATTCTTTGCCATAATTCTTTCCAAAAAAACACATATGAAGGTTGCAAAATACTGCTATAATACTAAACGAGGCAACTAAAACATTTTTTGTTGACACTACGAACAACCTAGCCTCGAAATATTTTTCGGGAAGCTAATCCAATATTAGGCATAGAATATAGGCTATCTGCGCTGAGAGGGTTCGCAATAATCCACTTAAGTATATTGACTGAATTTAAGACGCAGATATATGCCAGTGACCTAGCCTAGAGTGGTTAGCTTGCGTGTTCTGTACTGAGCTCACGCAACGCGTCGTACTTCCAGCCAGTAAGTAATAGGACTCGCCCATCCAGGAGTAATTTATTATACATAAAACAAAAGGTATTTTAATGAAACATGTATACTAAAAGATCAATAATTTAATTATCTTTAAAAAAGTGAAGATTTCAGAAAAATACGCTTGATAGGTTTTGCCAGACATAACTTTACAAATTAATATCACTATACAACAAGATAACATACCAAAACAAACAACATATCTAACAATCTAAAATATTCATATATTAAGCTATTAAGAAAATGCTCTTATTTAACATATATTTTTCCCAAATCATTAACACTACTCGTTTAGACGTGATATTCAATATAAAATCATTAAAAGTCAGTTATCGTCGCCTTAAGGCAGCTAAGGAAACAGATCGTTCTTAGCGAATGTTTACACAACCATAAGCCCCTTTGAATACTGATGGGAAGATCCTCTTGATCTTTGCTTATAACCCTTTAGAGCAATTACTGGGTCGTGTAGCGTTGTAGAGGTTGTTCCAATTAAAGTTGGCAGAAGTTGCAGTACAAGCAAACAACTTTCAGGCCACTTGGTAATATATATGAGTGATGTTTTGAAATTCTCTCGCACATGTCGCCACACGCAAAACGAGCGACCTTAATGTACTTGTAGTGAAATCGTGAAATAGCTGGAAAAACAATGAAGGTTAGGTACAATAAATTGGTTTATTGCATGTTAGCTGAATAGAGGGATTTTCATGATCTTGCAATCGTTGCCTTAGTAGTGAAGGGAGCTATTCCACACTAAACTGGTTTTAAGATAAAGATGAATCAAAAATTCACCACTTGATTTTTTTGTTGTTTATTAATATCAAAAATGAATCTGAATAATATAACTATGGAAACATCTGGTATTTTCGTATGTCCCTAATAAAATAATTTTAATTTAAAGTTGTACTTTCGAGTTAGCCACCCTATACGTGCAAGTTTAAACACCACCCACAACCGCCCGACTGCGGCGAAGCCCAAAAGGAGAGTAATGTTTTTTCTTATTGAATTTAAAATATTCTTTCTTTCAACAGGTGACATCCGTGTGAACCAGAACCCTCAACTGACGGTCCTCCAAGTAATCCTGATGCGTGAACACAACCGCATCGCCGACAATCTGGCTCAACTCAACCCTCATTGGAATGACGAAACTATCTACCAAGAAGCGAGACGCATACACATCGCTGAGATACAACACATCAACTATTATGAATATCTTCCTATTCTTTTAGGTAAGAAGAATCTGTCTTTTACAATTTGTGAACCAACTTGTGGCGGTATCAACAACGCTACATGCGAACTACGCATCAAAGAACTGACGTCGACGTCGTCCTGACCTGCATCGCGCTATCAGAGTTTACCGCGCGACTAGCATATATACAACATCCCGACATCAACCGTTGGGCAGTTGCCCACCAGACACAATACCCGTCTGGTCGGAGGATCCTCACTTTACTATAGAGTATGAGTGAACTTGACTCACACATACCTTAGAAATAATCGATGCAGGCAATTATATTTATATGTCCAAAGTCAACTCAGTCTATCGCAGTCCACTGCTGGACATAGGCCTCTTCTAGGCTGCGCCACAACACTCTGTCCACCGCCTTCTGCATCCAGTCTGTCTCAGCTACCTTTTTGAGGTCGTCAGTCCATCTAGTCTCACACTATGCTTGCCGATACGTGGTATCCACTCCAGGACTCGTCTGACAAACATTGCCAGCCGGTAATCTCTGGAACTACCAGTCAGATTTGAAAAAATCTTTTTGCATTTCTTCTACGCGGTCTCCACTTCAGACAGGGACTCGAGTGCTCCACCGGCCATTATTTATGTGTGGCTGCTTGAAAATGTTTTTTTTTTTTTGATAATTGCTCTAGTCAATTCCTGCTAATAACGACCTTTTAAAATCTGCCCGATATCATATATCATACCATAAGGGTCTTTTGATTGAGTCATGGGGTTTATTGTGTTATTCGACACGCCAGTCGAAGGGCTCATCATTCATCAATCAATCCATTATATTGAGGTCATTTAAACGCTGAAGCAAAGAGAAGGAATCTTCTATTTGCAAAATTACTTGTTGTGCCTAAAATATAAATAAAATGGAAAAAAGCTATCTTAACCTTGGCGGATCTTTTTGTGATAAATGCGAAAAAGAATTTCCTAATATTTGTTAAGTTTTTTGGCTTCATAACACTTTGATAAAACTGCGTTCGATTTTTCCTGTTAGGCTGCCTTCACATCTGATATTGATATTCTCAATTCTTTATTGCGTGTATGTAGTTACATAGTAGGGAAATAATTATATTAGTTACAATTATGAGCAATGTCGGGCACAGCATAGATCAAGTAGGAGAGAGGAGGAAGAACACTGTCATTCGTGGATCTTTGACAGTTGTTAAGCGTCGTCAGAAGCCCGAAAGTCTGACAGTCTTACCAAGGGATATACGTAGTATTACCCAGTTACTGGGTTGTGGAGGTCAGATAGGCAGTCGCTCTATGTAAAACAGTGATATTCAGCTGTATCTGGTTAGACTGGAAGCCGACCTCAACATAGTTGGAAATAGGCTAGGTAGACGAGTAGAACAATATTATGAAAATATTACAAAAACACCAAAAAAGAACAAGACAACCAAGGAAAGATTTATAGCCCTGACAGTTTGTCATGTAGCTTGAAAAAGTTATCCATTGTGGACCCGACTAGCATACTAGATTTTTCTCAAACATGCATGGAAATATTGTCATTATTTTCGGAAAAAGAACACGCGAAGTGTCGAATTTACGGACAAAGAAAATCAAATCCATTGCAGGGGCGTTTTTTGAATTTGGAACATTACAACGCTCCAGAAATGTTGTATGAAACGCGTGCTGGGGTTATTAATACTCTTTGATTGGATCTCTTTTATCATTCTTGGCATACCAAAGTAAGTCTCTTTGCTTGGCACAAATTGCGTTCACGTAGCTGTATAGCTATAAATGCGTTTGCCTTTCGGCACATATGATAAATAGAAAATTGGCGGCAAAGCTGAAAATTCGTTTTATTTGTTATTTATTGTTTTGATTTATACTTCAGTCATACTTAATAAATATAAATTTAATAATTAAAATGAGTTCTAACGGTTCAGAGAGTGAAATGGAGATTGATTGTACTTCACCAGATTTAAGATCAGAAGCCAAATTCGCAATGGAAAACCTGCTTCCAGCGAAGTCAAAAGAAATCATGTTTTATTTCCCTGCATTCTTTTAAGAAAAGCACAATATATGCCTCGGCGGAAATGGCAATTGCCTGTCTCGTATTAGTGAAGTCCTCGCCTACGACTCGGCCTTCAAACTCATACTCGACCTGCAATTGTCTATTTCACGGCCGTTGCAGTAATCTACTAATGATTATAAACCTTATATTGCATTTTTTTATTTCACGTCCAGGCTATGAAAACATGGTAAAGAACAAGCTGATCTACCCGGGGGCACATGGCTACGTCAACGACTACAATCCAGGAGTGGATCCTTCTGTGCTTGACGAACATGCCACAGCCGCCTTCAGACACTTCCACTCATTGATCAGGGGTTACTTGAAGTAAGTATTGCCGTCAAAAATATTACATATATAAACTGTATTGTCTCTTTACTTTTGTGCATTGTTTGTTATCCACAAAGCCTCCACGAAAGTTATAAATTCAATATGGCCTCTACGCCTAATTGAATTTTATCTCCCCGAATCTAATCACAGCAGTTAAGCGTGCCGACAGGGGGTTGTTGGTAAACATTTGTGAGATTTTCACAGAAATTGTATTGACCAAACAATATGGCGGTGTTAGTTCGTATTTTGGCCTCATGAGATTGACAGCGTGTTCGGTTTATGTAAACTTTTGTGTTTTTAGCCGTAACAAAACCAAGTCTTCGACTTTGTTTTCTTTATACGAGTACATAGTAGATACCTACTTAACAATCATCATTGTAAAGAACATTTCGATCATTAGAATCCATTGTTCGTGCCCTTAATCTTTAGTTGACCAGTTTCTTAGTTGGATGCTGGTAATGTAATTTATTCACCTTCTCACTAAATTCGACACATATGGTCATTACAACAGGGGTAATTAGGGTCAACACTTTGCTCTGTATCAATTTATGTAATGTTTTTACTAAATTGGCTCAAGTACAATCATGCCAACATTTATTGACTACTAGCTTTTGCCCGTGGCTCCGCCCGCCTGGATGTCGGTTATCGCGTAAAAAAGTAGCCTATGACCTTCTCAATATCCAAGGCTATATCTCTGCCAAATTTCATGACGATCGATTTAGCGGTTTAGGCGTGAAAATTTATCAGTCAGCCAGACAGAGTTACTTTCACATTTATAATATTAAGTAGGGATTAATATTCACTAAGTTAATTGAATGCCTCGTTAGTCTAGTGGTCGCAAGCGCTACTGCTGATCATGAGGTCCTGGGTTCGATTTTCGGGTCGACCAATGTATTATTGGGTTTTTCCATCTGCCATCATATAATTTTAAATGCCCATGTAGCACCTACTCTCATGAAGATCGGAGACGCTACACTCGAAGTTGTGGACGAGTATGTTTACCTAGGACAAACTGTCCAGTTAGGTAGGTCCAACTTCGAGAAAGAGGTCAATCGTCGAATCCGACTCGGTACGCAATATCTTCTCGGCCTACATTCCGCAGTGTCTCAAGACGAAAGTCTTTGACCAGGAGCCTAAGTCTACTAATTTACAAACGTTGCAATGGTCTCGCCATTGTGAGTATTTGACAGTGTTTGTATGGCAAATCTGTCAAAAACTCACAATGACGAGACCATTGCAACGTTTGTACATTAGTAGACTTAGGCCCCCAGTGCGCGTGTTGCCAGTGATGACCTATAGCACTGAAATGTGGTCGCTTACAATAGGCCTTATTAGAAGGCTAAAAGTCACCCAAAGGGCAATGGAGAGGGCTATGCTTGGAGTATCCCTACGTGATCGAATCAGAAATGAAGAGATCCGCAAGAGAACCAAGGTAACCGACATAGCCCGAAGTATTGCCAAACTTAAGTGGCAATGGGCAGGGCACATTGCTCGCAGAACAGGTGGCCGATGGAGCCGAAAGGTTCGATAGTGGTGACCGCGTACCGGAAGACGAAGCGTCGGAAGGCCTCCCACAAGGTGGACCAATGACCGCAGGAATCCGCTGGGTGCGGGAAGCACAGAACCGGTCGAAGTGGCGGTGCTTGGGGGAGGCCTATGTCCAGCAGTGGACGTCTTTCGGCTGAAGTGATGACCATAATATAGGGCTTTCTCTAGAAATAAAACCGAATTTTGAAGGTATTTTATCTGTAAGAAAATAAAAACTATTCTTCTTTGATTTTTCACAGACTTATCTCGGAGAACCGTCGTGTAGCCGGCACCGTGCGTATGAGTGACTGGTTCAACAGACCTCTACTCTTAGAACTTGATAACGCCTTCGATCATTTGACAAGAGGACTCGCAACGCAGGAACAAGACTTCAGCGACCAGTTCTGGGACTCGGAAATGACCCAATTCCTTTTCAAGTAAGCCATTCCTACTTTAAAAACGAATAAAAACTTTGAGCTTCAAACTAATGCAACGAGAATCTCCGACATTCTTTATCAGAAATACGTCACTTCGGATGCAGAAGAGACAAAATTGCTGGTAACTTTCAGAATAAATATTCTAAATAAGCTTCTGCAATCAGAAGTATTCTGTAATCTCAAAAAGAAGAGTTAACGATGGTCGAAATGACAATTATTTACGACGAAAACAGTCGCCAAAATTGTGCTGAAATTTTACTGTAAGGAATATACGAGGGAGATTTATTGCCTTATTAATATTAAAACCAATCTGAGCTGATGTTACGCCTTCAAATTGATATGTCTATAAACTGGAAGTTAGGAGTTACTATCACGCATGAACTGTCAAGGTCTGTGAATAATGATTAGATTATTCTCATAATGCTTGGTTTGGCAAACAATGTATTATGACGTCACATCAAAGGCAATTCAGTGGCTAGATAATTTTCAGTTATGTACGCATGTGTTCTATCACATGTGTACACAACTGAAAACCATGCTGATTTGATTCAACCGTTATTTCCTATGGGAAATAACAGTTGGATCAAATCAGCATAGAATCAGAATAAACTATAAACAGAGAAGGGTATTACACGAAACTAGCTTTACCCTACCTACGTACCTACCTACCTACCTACCTTACCGTACATACCTTATTTAAAAAAAAACCCTAGCCTACGTAACGTATAAAAAATATATATATACAAACCATATCCTGACATTAACGAACACAAAAAAAAAATACCTATTTGGTGCAGTCGTTCGGAAGTTAGCGCATAACTTTTGAACGACTGTACCATATTGGATAATTACGTATATTTCGGCGATTCATTTTTGTTTAATATAGATAGGTAGATTGTCCGTTGAAAATATGGGAGCGTATTAGCACATACAACTGCTTAAGTTAGTATAATTCTAAAAGTCACGATTTCTTGAAATAGTCATTCAATCAGATTACACGAACTTAAGAGCCATCTAGTCGCAGGCTCGAACTCACTGGTGGGCGTGCCCAAAAAGCACGCTGTCTTACCTAGCATCGTGTCCGTCATCGTGTGTTGAGTGAAATGCACGATAATTCATAGTAAACCGCGCGCGTAAAAAATTAGGAAAAGTCCTTTGGAAGGTTGAGTTTTATGAAAAAAACTACTGGATAAATCAATTCCAAATAAAGTTGATTGAAATCTTCGATAATTGAGCATTGTCGGAGCGGACTTTGTTTTGGAGATTTTACATTTCTTTTATTACTTATTTACGCCCAAAGTTGCGTTAACATGAGCAGGAAAATCGAATCATAGTTGGCTCGTAACTTTTTAATGGCTTTTTATTTTAATATTCTGCTTCCGAACAGACAAAATTAATAATAAGACAAAACGACATCATGTTTAACTTTGGATGTACAATGTCAAACAGTGGAGTAATACCCCCCCCGAAACTTGTATGGTAAAGTATCGACTAGTTTCATCTTAAGGAGTTGTATTACTGATTCTAATCATTATAATTCTGTAAATACATATTTGTTACAGTCGCGAATCATATTTAGATCAACACACAACCTGATACTGATCTATAAATTGCAAAAAAAAAGTAAGAAAATTTGATTTTCGTGGGCTACCCTGTCGATTTCCCCTTAATTTTATTATCTAGACGTTAACAAAACAATGTTGCTATGAAATCAGTGAAAATAACATTT
The DNA here is from genome assembly GCA_947523025.1 of Dryobota labecula. NCBI lineage: Eukaryota > Metazoa > Arthropoda > Insecta > Lepidoptera > Noctuidae > Dryobota > Dryobota labecula. Next base: position 13,636,747 of record OX383293.1, on the reverse strand, counting down.
GAGGCCTGAAAAGTCTTTATTTTTTCATCTTGTTGAAAGTAATAATCCTTCTTTTAATTGTCGTTAATATATTTACCCTAGTTAATTGTTTATACTACAAGTTTAATAACAAAACTAAGATACCGAACATTTCTAATTAAATTAGTACTATTGTTTGTCTTGCGCAGATCGTACACTTGAATTCAAAAGTTCGTTGGGATTATCTCTTAGAAATAATTATAACTTCTAATTTTGAACTTAAAGCAAATTACAGATTCTAAAGTTACTTTAAAAAAATCTGTTTATAATCTGGTCATGAAAGAAAGAAAATACGTTTATTTGCGGTAAACATGACGCAAAAAAGAAAATAAACACAAAAAAAAAATAAGAAATCTAAGGGGGCAAAATGCGTCACATCCACGCAAAATGGCTATCGCTCAGCATTATGCTGCGACCCTATGCAAGACAGAGCCCCAGCGCTGGTTGACGTAATGCCATAGGTAACTATAATTTAGGTATTCTAAAACGTTAGATCACTCAAAATAATCAGGTTTGCTTTGGAATACGGAATGCGAAAATGATTTCCGGCCTTTTTAATTATTTCTATATCTGCATAACTGGATATAAAGGTAATCCTAATTTGAGCACAGTTAGATAACCAATACATTGATTAAAAAAAATTGTAAAAATAAATTATTTGATAACCTAATTAAATTTATTAAACACAAATATTTATTTCTACAGGCGCAACAACACTTTCGGAGGTGACCTACGAGCTACGGACATCCAAAGAGGTCGTGACCATGGCCTGGGTTCTTATACTGCCACCCGAGCTGCCTGTGGCCTTTCTGTGCCCAAGAGTTTCCAGGATATGCTGGACTTTATCTCTGCAGAGGTATGTTTATCTTATTACTAGCTGTTGAGCACGACTTCGTGTGCGATCCAGAATAAAAGTAGCCAATGTCTTCCAAGTCCCAGGCCACCTATATGTTAAATTTCATAACGATCCATTCAGTTGTTTTTGCGGGATTGAGTAACAAACATCCAAACATATCCTAGCTTTTGCTAGCGGCTTCGCACGCGTGGATGTCGGAAATTATCCCATACATATATGCATTCTCGCATTACCTGGATAAAAAGTAACCTATGCGTTAATCCAAGCTATACCTGTGTGTCAAATTTCATCCAAATTCATTTAGCCGTTTTTGCGTGATTGGGTAACAAACATCCAAACATCCAAATCCAAACTTTTACATTTATAATATTAGTAGGATTACTAGTAGCGTTTATAATACGTATATGGAACGGAATACTTCGGAAAGAACTGCAGTCACCGATATAAGGAGTGACCACACTTATCGACGTGGAATCGGCTTGAGCCGTTCAGAAAGGGCTTTATGTCCATACAATAGATGCGAAAACTAGGGCCTCAAGTCTGCTATTACAATAGTGTCAGAATGATCTATAATTGATTTCATAATTGTTGATTTTGACAAGTTTGGTAATCTACTAATATAATGGCGTCATTATGACTTTCCAATGGTCAGCCACTGACACTCCATTGAAAGGATTGGTAATCTCGTACATAATGACAAATGAAACTTCCTACTAAACTTCCAAATTCCTACTACTTCAGATTGCTTATAACATTGATAAATAATATGTAAAAATATATATAAGTGAAATCTGGCATGAATAAATGTTCAAAATTCCATTGTAATACAATTCTATTACGAGACCATTGACCGACCAATGATCGACCATTATTAATTTAGCAGATTACGAACTTTTAGCAAAATGACAATGGGATCGTGTTGGAGGGACGAATTTATAAAAATAGCAGACTTGGGCCCCAGACACCGTGTCGAACTTAATACAAGTGTGGTGATACGTGATCGGCTCAAGGCTCAAACCGTTACCGCGTCATTATGTGTGGTCACACCCTTAACCTGCAGAGCTAGCAAACTGAATTTGTAATGGAAAATGGTGGCCTTGTGTGAAAAGAACCGATGATCGTTGGAGCAGGACAAACCGACAAACGAACGTGGGACGCTCCCCTGACGACCTCTAAAACGTGGCCATGACAGACTGAATGGAGATATTTATTTATTTATTAAAACTTTATGCACAAGTAAAAACTGTACAAAGGCGGACTTAATGCCTTGGGCATTTTCTACCAGTCTACCTTAAGGTGATGCAGAGATAATACACAGTAGGTGCAATAACAGAAAACAATTTAGAAGATATTTATAGCTAAGATATAAGAATAAATACATATATACATACATACAAACAAAAATAAAAAGTTATGAGAGTTAAACAAGAAACCTACAACAATTGAATTCTGAGACGAATCTGCCAACTTTTTGTGTATGTGTTCTCGAGCTTTCACTTTGTGAAATGTGAACTGATTGGTTACCGTCCTGATATTCTGAGGGAGCGCATTCCAAAGGAAAACCGCCTGGACAAAGAAAGAAGACGTTATAAAACCAGAGCGATGAGAAGGACAACGAAGAAGACGATTATTCTCGGACCGAAGTTTCTTTCTGTGTGCAGCGTATAAATATTGACAAAGAGAAGTCAGATAAGAAGGAGAAGTGGGTTTGTGAAGGAGAGAAAACAGATATCTCGTCTAAGTCAATTTAACTGACTTTAAAAAAGGAGGAGGTTCTCAGTTCGTCGGAATCTTGTTTTTTTATGTATGTTCCCCGATTACGGCTAGACCAGACTTTGAAAGGGTATACTTTACAAGTGGTCCCAATGTCATCAAGTCAGGATCTGATGATGGGATTCTGGAAAATCTAAGGAACTCTTCAAATATTTTAGGCACATCTACATCGGTTTGAGTATTTTTTATAGTAACTCGTGCATTTGCTCTCGCGAAGCACCATTTGGTGAAGTAGAACTGATGATGTCTTCATCTGTGGTCTTCCACAGATGGCCACTGGAACTACTCAATAACATTATAAGTATTTCACGGGCTGCGATTCGATTACTTTAATATGGTTGCCAAGCAATTTATGCTCATCGCAATGCGAATGGGGAGCTGATGGTGAAATCCGTTCTCCTTCTTATCTGACTTCTCTTTGTCAATATTTATACGCTGCACACAGAAAGAAACTTCGGTCCGAGAATAATCGTCTTCTTCGTTGTCCTTCTCATCGCTCTGGTTTTATAACGTCTTCTTTCTTTGTCCAGGCGGTTTTCCTTTGGAATGCGCTCCCTCAGAATATCAGGACGGTAACCAGGAGAACTCCTCAACAGTTAACGTCCCTGCATCGGGAAAAACAATTTTTTGTGAAAGGCGATGACCAAGTTGATATTAGGCTATTGTAACTTAAATAAATTATAAACAGACCCACTAAAAAGCGAGAAATAAAAACTATTTAACAAAAAAAAAAACCTCTTTAAAAAAAAGGTGTCTTTGATCTGTATTTTAGTTTTTGCCACCGACTTCCGAAATTAAAGTCATTTTTCACTTTGTAGTGTTTTTTTTACCATTCCCGATGGTGGAATGGTCATTTTGATATGTAATTTGGTATGAAAAGGTATACACATTAATCACGCATTCTTTTTAATAAAATCAGTGATAGGCATAATTTTAATACTAGAAATAAAGATAAAATAGATCAACCATTTTTCAGATTATATTATATGTAACAATAAAATACCTTCTGATATATTACAATTAAATGAAAGAAAATTTAAAACTCATATAAAAAGTACACTTTGTAAACAAGCATATTACAAATTAGAGGATTATATCCAAGATAAGAATGCTTGGAAACATGCTGGTCCTGCTCCATAGGACAATTTAGAGTCTAGACAAAATCAAACTGGTTGCTAATTTAACTGTTTAGTTTATAATTTTTATCATATTAATTTTATTTTCTGTGATTAATATAGATTTAACTCACACACTGACTTATTATATGTTGTTTTTTTTTTTTTTGGGAAATCATATACAATGTTTGTAAATATGTGAGCACCATGTACCTATCGCATTTATTAATTTTTCTGTTATTACTTCACTTTTCATTCTTTTTACCAATTGTGGTAAGTAATTTTAATTATTTTTTTATTCTAGGTACATCGTCTTCACCTATAAATATTAATTAATGTACACAAACTATTGTTAATATTTTAAAAGAGTAAGTATGGAGTTTCTTGCCCATTCTTCTCCATACATAACTACATTTTGGAAGGCGCAACTAGAATCAATTAACTATTCATGTAATTTTTGACGTTTAAAAGTGCATGTTCGTGCCTATTTGAAATAAATGATTTGACTTTGACTTTGACACGCCGACAAAGTGGTAAAATATAATCTTGAAAAAAAAAAAATGTTTAGGGTGTAGGGTATTTTTTTTTCTCGTCTATCCCATGGTGTGGGATATCGTTGGATAGGTTGTAAAAATATTACGGGTTTGTGAAAGCCATTTTTCGGTTCAGGGATCCGTTTGCATAATAGTAAGCTTTAAAGTGCACATTTTTGTTAGAGTTAAGTGTGTGTCAGCCTGCCAGCTAAATAGTTGTATTTGAATACGTGAAAAAATTCATAGCATTAGTATATATAACGAAGCCATTCATAAATCAACGTGCCGCTGACTTTGTATTTGTTTGACTCAACAATAAATTAAGACTGAGCGAGGCCGTTATGTGCAGTCTAAATATAACTTATTTTAAGTGGAAACTTGCGCGTGACATTCTTGGCATATAGATGCCAAAAGCGTGCCAAAGCCTGTAAAGCATTTATATTACTTCCCTACCCACAAGAATAGTCTTGTGGGAAGAGAAGTAATATAAATGCTTTACAGGTTTTGTAACTTCTTAGTAAAAAGCGTGGGACACGGTTGCGTTATAATTAATTCAATTTATTACAACCACAATGTTGTTAGCTAAATATATGAAATGTGACATGTACGTACAGTCCCTGCGCAACATTGTCTGTCCCTCCGGCCTCATCAAAATCAAAATCAAAATATTTTATTTCACATAAACGTACATGGGCACTTATGAAACGTCAGAAGCTAGGTGCACGGTTCCAATTAGTCGTTTCCTATGGAGAAGAGCCGGCAAGAAACTCCACGGTTACTCTTTTAAAAATAATTGGCTTTACAATATTATAAAATAACAGTGATAATAGGTATGGGAGGACAGTGTAGGCCTTTCAACAATTACCAGGTACTTAACAAAATAGAAAACCGCCAACAAATCTACACTCTACTAGGCCTACAACGTTCTCACATTCGCCTCCGGTGTCGTACCATACCGGAGGCTCAGTTCGAATTATAAGTCCCGCCCCATTTAAATAAATCATCAAATAAGCCATTCTAATCATTATCTTGTTGTTGTTATGGTTGAAAGGCTTATTAAGAAGTTGTTTACACGGCTACTAACTAATCGTTTATTTCGCAATATCTCAAGAAGTTCTTGTGGCTTCGCGGTTCGATGCTGGATTGGCGACGAACAGTGTGTGGGTTATATTAACATATTAACAATTAGTTTTTGAAATTGTTTTCATTTATGATTTCTTTAATAATATTTCTTGCATTATTATTAAATTATTATAGAACGGCCAATATGATTTTCGCCTAACCAACTTGTCTTGTAAACAGGCGGGTAAATAAAAAATCTTTACGTCCACAGAACTTATAAACCAAGGATGAGTAGATTACGAAGTAAAATATATTTGCTTCGGGGGTAGATGGATACTAAATTGATATAAGTGACACAGGTCAGTCTACGTCTAATACATAGAGGAAAGTAATATAACGGTCTAATAGCAGTGACTACGAACAAATATTTGTGAAACGTTTGACGTAATAACATTAGACAAATCTTTTTATTGAATTTGTTATAAGTAACCAAAGTCATGTCGCAACTTAGTGATTATACTAAACATAAAATGACGACAACAAGATAATAATTAAAATCGCTTAACAACATGATTTATTGAAATGCTCGAAGGAGTATTCCAATTCGCGATAAGGTTCAAATTCGCTATTATTCAAGGGGGTTAGATAATGTTGGCCACAGACTGTACATACAGTACAGTCACAATCTATACAAATAAATTAAATTGAATTGTCTGTTTGTAATGTCAAAATAACAATAAAATATAATATCTACGGTACTTATAACTTATTTTTTAGGTAAATAACATTAATAAAAAAAAAATAAAAAAAAAAATTACGGAAGTCGGTGGCAAAAAACTAAAATATAGATTCAAAGACACCGACTTGCGAAATTAAAGTAATTTATCGAAAAATTTAGTTGAGAATAAATAACCTGAGACACACGCCTATTTCCGGTTTGACGCACTCTCGAGCTAATGGAAGTTTATTTATTTTCAAATTTGTTTCAAGTGGTCGATATTTGTTCGGCAGTGACAACCACGCCACGCTACGCCTCGCCAGGTGTGCGCCGGCCCTAAGCGAGCACTTTATGGACCAAGTCGACCTCGTAATTGCTTTACCATTTTTGACAACAATTACCAGTAAATTAAAATTGCACTGACGTTAAAACATTCTAACTGTCACATAGACAAATATACCTTGTCGTTTTATGGCGTGCCAGTGACATTCAGCTGAGAGCAACTTATACGTTTCGGTCAGAAGTTTTCGGGAATTTCGAAACAATAAACAGATCGTTTATTGTTTCGAAATTCCTGATCCTGTTTTACCATGGGTACCATTTCTGATTTTCTTTTCCCACCAGAACGTAGAAGTCCTCCGAAACCTATACGAGACTCCTCAAGACGTCGAGCTGGTGGTAGCAGGTTCTCTAGAGCGCAATGTGCCGGGGGCGCAGTCCGGGCCTACGTACCTTTGCATCCTGACTGAGCAGTTCTATAGGACCCGAGTGGGAGACAGATACTTCTATGAAAATGGAGCTGATCCTGACACTGCTTTTCCGCCTAGTAAGTAACATTTTCATAAGTAAAAGTTATTTATTTCCTAAACCAACATAGGTTTACAAAGATAAAGTTTACAAAATACCTGCCTGCGAAAATTCGAAGACAAAGGATAGGGGGTAGAATTATTTTTGCATAGAAAACTTGACTCACTGGTAGAATAGTTGGCATAGTCTCTGAGAGCCTTCGAGGATTACGGGTTCAATCGGACCTGTGATCCTCAAAAGCTCAAACCTCAGGAAACAAATATTGTTTGGGCCTTAAAAACTAAGACCTAGGCTCTACTATAATTGGGTTGTGTTCCACGCGCGCCTCAAACCATTTCGTTCTAAATGCAAAAAGCAAATTGTCACTCAGGTGCAAATTGTGCATCTACACCGCGTGCATCCGCCCAATCATGACCTATGCGAGTCCAGTCTTTGTACACGCAAAACCCCGTTACATCCATAAGAAGCATATCCTCCAAAACTGTTTTCTTCGTAGGATCACGGGAGCCCCCTGGTTCGTTCGAAACCAAAACCTCCACGTAGAAATCAAAATCCCCACCATCGTTCAATTCATGAAGCGCATTTCAAAGCGTGTCTTCGATTCCGCAGCCATTCACTGCAACATTCTATTTGTGCAGGCCGCCAATTATACCCCCTCTCGCATCAGTAAGACCCGCTGTCCACGGCATGCGCTGACTGACCCAGACGACCCCACAACTCTCTTCCAGGAGAGCAGTAGGGAATCCAGTACAGCTCGCAAACATAAAACACGACCGTGATTCCGACCTCGCCGCCGAGGCCCATCGCGAAATCCCCGACTAAATAATAGTCCTCCTCGACCCTTGCTCGATGAAGCGCCAGCCCGCACCGTAGCTGAGCCTGTAGCTTTAAATTCCCCTGATAATAATCATAATCCTGATTTTATCCAGCCACCGTCGGTCCCTTGCCGTCCTCCCTCCGACTCTGCCCTAAGCCGAGGTTCGTACCCCACAGGGGGTGCCCTTAGCGCGCAGTCGTTTAGTTTATAAGTTTTACGCCCTGGCTGGAGGCTTTAAGTTTTTAGGCGCTTAAGGCAACCACAGGAAAGACCGGTTAAAGAGTCACAATCTTTAATGATCAACTCTGAGATGCCCTAGATAAAATAAAAAAAAGTGCGCCTCAAAGAGATGTCAGCACGCACTGACGGGGTCCGCTAGGACCGGTGCCTGTCAGGGTTGCGGGTTTGTCCGAAAGGGGTACCGTGGCCCTGGCACACAGGCAACTGAAAGAACTCGGGTGGGTTTAGTCAGTAAAAGTCTGGCACCCCCTCCCGCTCCGCCCAGTGTGTATTGTCTCTGCATCACCCTAAGGTAGACTGGTAGTGGTGGTGGACTGGTCCGCCTTTGTACAGTTTTTACTTGCGCATAAAGTTTTAATAAATAAATAAATAAAGCCTGGAAAAGCTGTGATATTTCAAGCAGTAGGTATTTAAACACCACATGTAACCTTGCATGGGTAGTTTATCTAACGTATTTATCTACTTATGTCCAAAAACCAATCTGTCTGGTAGAAAAGGAAGATGAAATAATATTCTAGCCAGAAAAGTTGCGTAGGATTTATAACCCGTATCTTATGTGGCGGCATCTACAACGCCGCATGCGAACTACGCATGAAAGACAAATCACAAATCGTCACATATCCTGCATCGCGCAATCAGAGTTTACCGCGCGTCTAGCATAAATAAAACATCCCGACATCAACCATCGGGCAGTTGCTCACCAGACACAACACCCGTCTGGTCGGAGGATACTCCCTTTTCCATAGAGTATGAGTGAACTTTACACCGTGTTCCTAATACCTCTATAACCCATAACTGTATTCCTATTGACAATATAGACAAAATATGCTACCCGATAGTTGATGGATTTATGTCAATCAGTCTAGTATGTTGTTTCCCTGAATTTCTAGCTAACAAAACTGTCATATTTATTTATTGTGGGTATTAATAAAATAGAACAGTAAGTAAATAATATCTTCCATTATTTTATGGTGTCAAATGAATATACGTTTACAAAAACTAAATTCTTATAATACCTATATTATTGGGTTATGTAAACTACGTGATGTCATGTCAGTCATGCTGTAAACCAAAGACATTTAAATAGTATCTAAATATCTTAGCTGTAAGCCCTAGAACCCTAAAAATGCCTAGCATTTATTACTTCATGTCTTTTCAAATAATGCCATTTCTGCGAATGAATAGCATTCCCCCATCATAATTTTCAGCAAAGCAAGCAATACAATGGAGATAAAGGCAATTATTCATCAGATTTAGAGCACGTGGCACAGGGTTATCAAAACATTTTCCGTGAACACAGAACCTTATTTTTCAATAAGGTCTGGTTCAGGTCAGGTTTTCAAGTTATCGGTCAATAATGTATGTTTAGTGCTGCAGTAAACAAATGCCACATCACACAAATAACGTTATCCAAGCCAATCAATGAATTTCAGAATTGTGGCGGATGGTAAAATTACAACATTTTCCTTGACGGATACTTTGAAAACATGTTTGCAATGATAAAACTAAATAATAAGAAAACCATGTGTGCTGTGTTCTCATTGTTTATATTCCAAAAATATAATATTATAAGGAAAGCGAGTGTCTAATAAAATCTAGTAAAAGTTGCAGAATGTTCTTACAATTTTTTTTTTTTTTTTACAAAATTCGAAAATAATACATAGTAAGTATCTATGATTACTTACTGTTTCCCGGCGTTCGTTCATGCGTTTCGTTCTCATGAAATTTTTCAGTCCTATAGAATGCGTTATGAATTGAAACTCCTATCAAGGATAATTTAATTCGTCAGGTACTTGTTAGCTTCGCGTCGTTTTGATTAAAGTCAGCTTCTAGTTTGGCTTGCAATTTCGTAGAGTTTGTGATCAGCGAGTGTATTGTGCGTATTTTATAGATAGATAATATTGTACTTTTATAAACAGGTCAGCTCGATACGATACGAAAAGGCGCATCTATGGCTCGTCTTCTCTGCGATAACGGTGATAACATTCGAGTAATGCAGCCTAGAGCCTTCCAGCAGATATCGCACGGGTAAGTACCGACATTACTTACAGCCCCGTCTTTTACGGCTAATATACCGTGGAGCCGAGATACGAGTATGTTCCCATCGAATGCGATGAAGAGTTATTGTGATAACGTATTCAGTATTCGCTAGCGGGTGTTGCTTTTATGGGACAATTATCACAAAACTGTCTTCGTCCTTTGATTAATTAATTGAACTAGATTGAAAAAAGTGATCCATTTAAACACGCCTTTCTTCCATAAAATATGGTATACAAAAGGTCTTAAATATAAATAGTTTCACATATTTTGCTTACTTATTTCAAGAATCAGTATCTTATTACTTTTAAATGTTTAGTGGTTTCAAAGCTACGTCGTCGCGTTTAAATAGTGGTTACACTTTTTTGACACATTTTAATGACGTTTGCTTCTCTAGTTATTTAATTCAATGACAGGACACCTACTTACTAATTACACAAAGGCTCATTTCAGAAACATGTATGTACTAAATTAAATTTTTATCTATTGTTTACAGGAACAAGGTGGTCCCATGCGATCAACTCCCATTTGTTGATCTAACATTATGGCAGGATGCAAGAGGCCATTTCTAATACAATCTAAGAAATAGTTAATTTAAGTAAAATTTATGACAAATAAATATGTTACCGCCAACCATCAGCAGGTTAATTTTGTAAAAAAAAAAGAAAAACTTAAAAACTTTGGAAATAGAACGTTCCGGAAAACAGGAGAACTATTATAAACTATTATAACTATTACTAAACTATATTCCACTACAAAAAAAATTGCTGGGTGTCATAACAAAGTTATATAAGTTACCAGATTTATGTTACTTTCATAAGTTTTCAATTAACTTGACTGAACCAATATACCTACCCTACTTATGATGTTTGAATTATTTGCCCGAATTTTTTTCTTTATTTTGTGAATCTGTGTGTCGCCAAAACAACAATGTTAATAGCATTTGTTGTGTTTTGGCAGTTAGAGGTAAGATAGCCAGTTCCTCTGTGGTTCAGGATTCCGGGTGAAGCTCGCTTCCATCTTCGGCCTTATTATCACTTACCATCAGGTGAGATGAAGGCCAAGAGCTTCCCCGTTATATGTAAAAATTTAAATAAATCCGTTGTTCAACTCTATTTTCAGTGTGCCTAAAAATTGTGAAGAAACATCTTTTTTATTTATTTGTACAGATTAAGATGCTAAGTTGTAAATGTGTGATTATGGCCATTTTATAAACGTTTGTATATATTTTTTGCGCTATTTTAGAAGTTACAAAAGTATTGTTTTTGATAATACTGACTGTATAGACACTTTTTACATACTTTATTTGAAATGAATGATACGTAAGAAAGTTGTGTGTTTGTAAGTAAAAGTAATAATAAAGTATTTGTTTATAATATTTGATTTTATTTATTTACCAGGATAGTAAACAAAATATCAAGGATATCGTGATATCTTTAATCCGTTTTTGGGTTAGACCTTTGTAATTTGTATACAAAACCAATCAATCTGTCTAGCCTTTTTTTTTGGGGACGGCTTCCAGTCTAACCGGATGCAGCTGAATACTAGTATTTTACATGGAGCGACTGCATATCTGACCTCCACAACCCAGTAACTGGGTAACACGATATCCCTTGGTAAGACGGGCTGTCAGACTTTTGGGCTTCTGGCGACCCGTAACGACTGTCAAAGAACCACGAATGACAGCCGGGACCAACGGCTTAACGTGCTTTCCGAGGCACGGAGGAGTCTCGGTATGTAAAGATGGTCACCCATCCACGGACCATCCCCGGCAAGCGTAGCTTAACCTGACGGATTGACCCGTGCGGCTGTTATTACTTAGCCACGAGCTCCTCAAATAAATTGTATACTTATATCCTCCTCCTTGTATACCATACCAATAATATATATTAAAAAAAAAAAACATTATAGAATCAAATACTGGATTTGCTTTGAAGAAAAATGAATACAGATAGTCATAAAAATATCTGCTTAAATATGGCGTCTAGCTATCTCTTATAGCAAAAAGTGAAAATAAAAATAGGTCAAAAGTCTATTCAGGTTCTTACTTTATGGAATTTGAAAATGCTGACATATTTTTACAAAAAGCACGTCATCTACAGTAGTATTTCTAGGGCTATTTTAAGCCCTAGAAATGCTACTGTAGATGACGTTACTACCTAACCTAAATTAAAGATGCTCGCTTCAACTACTACGCTGAGATTTCAGCCCTAAGTGGTCCTTAAATGCAGTTACTTAGAACATTATAAGTTGGGCTAAAGGTCATTGCGCTTACCGCTTACGTGGCAGTAAAGGGTAGCAGAAGACAAAAGTGTGCATGCAGCTTAGGGCCCACTTAAGACAGTTACGACATTTGAAGGGAGTAAGTGCTGCTGCACACTAGGCGACTGGCTTCAGTCATAGCTAAGCGACTTAAGAGGGTGCATCCTGAAAGTTGGCAACGTCAAAATAGTTGTCAAATCTTTTTTTTGTTTCGAAAAAAAAAAAAACTTTTTTTTTTTGTTTGGCCCAAAGTTCAGCAACGCGAATATCGTTAGCTGACGCAGTCATTAGGTCCTCAAGTGTGCAGGTGACAGGGCATGCGGTGCAAGATGGGAGGTGAGTCATTGTCTGTTGAGAGACGCCGCATTCACACCGGAGATCTGAGCCGTCCATGAACCCCCACTTATGGACGTTATCCTTGCTGGGGTCTACTTGGGTACGAAGTCTATTTAATTTTAATGTTCGCAGCCGCCAGCTTGGATTTTCATTTTGACCTCACTATAATATCGGCTCTAGCACCCTCGAAAACCATGAAAACGACACCAATGACGTAAAATTTGAAAATTTTTGTTACCGCCATTTTGGATTTATATTTTGAGCGAAGAAGAAAGTAATATGGAGGGGCGTGTCGCATAACATGTAGGAACGCTTTTTCGCGTGGCGCAATTTCTACTAGTCAACTCCTACCATAAGCCGCGTTAAAGACCTTCGTTCCAATAAACCACTTTTCAATTTTACAAACATTAAAAAGTGCCAACCCTGACGCTCCAATGGAGCGTAGGTAATTATTTCAACAAATAGGGCTAGTTTCCATAATGTCCATATTTATACTGTGTCTAAACCGTGTTCCACAGCTCTCGGTGTCCAGATACCGCAACAATGATAACACAAGCAGCTCTTGAACGCGGTGAACTTCGACCTTAGAGATATGGTTGCGGATAAGGAAGCATTCTGTTTTCAAAATGGTGTTATGGATATCCCATGCATTTCTTTACCTATATGATAAGATCATTATTATCAACAACTATAACTTTTGTAAAAACCGGCCAAATGCGTGTCGGATCACGCACAACGAAGGGTTCCGTAGTTGGGATGAATTTATCCCAAGAACAAACTAAGCATTGTAGTTGAAAAACATGTTCTCCCATACAGAATGTATGGCAAAGAATTGGTCGACTATTACTCGGTAACTTGTATACACTACTTATACCCAGTCTCTAATTCAGATAATTTATGTAAACAACGTAATGTCAAGAATTGTCACTGTCAAAATGACAGGAGAGTAGTGCAAAACATTTTTTTTTTTGTAAATAATCATCTATGAAATTAAAGTGAATTAATTATAAGAACTATGTAAACAAAATACCGTTGCCAAACAATGTTTTATGAGTGTGTCGGAGACACGGTCTATGATCGTCATAATCAGCCCTTTTAAGTCCACTGCAGACAGTTTTTGAGTCCGCAATCGATTTTGGGACGCCTACGTCTAGACGTAGGCGTCCCAAAATCGATTTCCACTCGAAACAATTTACAGCCGTTTTCATCCAAAATGTGGCTAGATACGAGTATGCTACATACAATATGAATCTATGAATGAGAGTTATAATCTCCGCTAAGGAGTATAGTGTTCTGTGGTTATAATATTAGTGTTGTTGAAGATGTAAAAAATGTGAAAATGTTTAGATCTCCTGCATTGTTACCAGTATCATAAAATATTTTATACCAGAAAATCTCCTTTTTTAATAACTTTGTTTCAAAACGAAAATTTAAAAATAATTACGGTATGATTATTTTTAAATAATTATTTCTTAAATTCAGTACTTAAAAGAAAGTGGAACCTTTTTTTTTCGCCATTTTATGTGAATTACTATTACGAAGATATTTTTTTGATATATATATACCTTTGTTTACATAAATTATCGGAATTTGAGACTTTGGGTATAGCTGTGATTGTTTTCCTTTTAACTTCGTTATATATACTACTGCTGTGAATGGTTTCACTTATCCAAATACAACTATTTAGCTGGCAGGGGGACACACACTTGACTGTAACAAAAATGTGCATTTTAAATCTTACTATTACGGTATCCTGAATCGAAAAATGGTTTTAACAAACCCGCAATACTTTGAACGGCCTATCCAACGATACCGCACACCATAGGATAGACGAGAAAAAAAAATAATATCATCACCACTTTACGCGTAGGTACTGTACCCTAAAAAAATATATATTTCAAGCATATTTCAAGATTTTATTTGACCACTTTGTCGGCGTGATTAATATGTATAAGCTTTCTAGTACTAAGAGTCTCTGAGCTATGCCGCGGACAGACGGACAGACGGTCAAATAGTCAGATGGACATGGCGAAACTATAAGGTTTCCTTGTTTACTACGGAACCGACTGGACGATTAAACAATAAAATCGCCAAGACAATGATCATGAGTACAAATGAAATGATTCAATCAACGGTATAGAATAAAAGCATTTTTTATGTCATTGCTTATGTTATGGCGCAATTACACTTGGTAGTTAATGTTAACGACTAGGTACTTACGTGTAAATTGAACTATGTCGAGTATGCCATCTTCGGGTAAGGACTTACCTCATTCACGATAACGATACGATACGATGCCTTGTTATAGACCAGTTAGAATTCAGGCCACAACATTTAGGAGAACCTAATTTGTCTGTCTTCTACTCGATTTTCATTCATATAAACGAGTATCGTGGTTCTCAATACAATAATCACTTAATTCGCCTGTGAAATTGTGTTTAGATATTCTGTCAAGCTGTCACAAGCATCAAAACAGAATACATTGGAAAACTATTGCTGTAGAAAATTAAAATTTTGTGGATACCGATTCAGTTCAGTTCAAACCTATTAATATTATGTTGCAGCCAAATCGGACTTTAATATAGGTAATTTAGCCTTAAGAAACTGCATATTAAAATATAAATATTATTGGTGATTGGCAAAATAACTTGTAGCGGTAATAACCCAACAGCTAAAACGCAGACAGGTAGACGAGGGGTCGAGAGTTCAAAAGCCTAATATTTCAGAAACGGATCGAAATCGAAAAATTGTTTTCACAAACCCGCAATATTTTTGAAAGGCCTAACCAACAATACCCCACACAATAGGGTAGGCGAAAAAAAAAAAACACATCCCCACTAAAAAAATTGTTATTTAGGTTACCTCCTTTACATGTAAATGGAAAGGAGGTAACCTAAATAACTATTCTTTTTCATAATTTTATTTTACCACGTTGTCGGCGTGATTAACATGTATATCCATGCCAAATTATAACTTTCTAGTACTGTCTCTGAGCTAAGCTGGGGACGGACAGACGGACGGACATGGCGAAACTATAAGGGTTCCTTGTTGACTACGGAACCCTATCCGACCGATCACCATGTTCGGCAAGCCTATCCCCTGGGAGAAGCGAGCCAAATATCTAGGTGTGATTCTCGACCACCATCTCTCCTTTTCTGAGCACCTAAACAAGGTACGAGTACGCGCTCGCGCAGCCTTCGCTCTCTATAGGCTCCACTCCATCCTAAATGCAAAAAGCAAATTGTGCATTTACACCGCGTGCATCCACCCCATCATGACCTATGCGAGTCCTGTCTTTGCACACACCAAACCCCATCTCATCCATAAGATGCAAACCCTTCAGAACCGAGTCTTACGTAAAATCATGGGAGCCCCCTGGTTCGTTCGTAACACTAACCTCCACGTTGAACTCAAAATCCCCACGATAGCCCAATTCATGAAGCGCACTTCAAAGCGCTTCTTCGATTCAGCAGCCACTCATCGCAACGCTCTAGTTGTGAAGGCCGCAAGTTATGTCGCCTCTAATATTAGTTCGACCCGCCGTCCAAGGCATGCACTGACCGACCCAGACGACCCCACTACTCTCCTCCAGGAATATCGTAGGGAAACTAGTACAGTTCTCAAAATAAGAATACACAATACACGATCGTCATTCCGACCTCGCCGCCGAAGCCCCGCGCGAAATCCCCGACTAACGAATAGTCCTCCCCGACCCTTGACTGTAAGTGAAGCGCCGCCAGCACGCGCTTTACCTGAGCAGCATGTAATCCAAAATCCCCCTGATAATAATCAAAACACTGATTTTATCCAGCCACCGACGGTCCCTGGCCACCCTCCCTCCGACGCTGCCCTAAGCCGAGGTTCGTACCCCACAGGGGGTGCCCTTAGCGAGCAGCAGTCGTTTAGTTTATAAGTTTTTACGCCCTGGCTGGAGGCATTAAGTTTCGTTAGGAGCTTAAGGCAGCCACAGGAAAGTCCGGTTAAAGAGTCGGAACCTTAGTGGTTACACTATGAGATGCACTAGATAAAAAAAATAAAATAAAAAAAAACTAAGATAAAAACACATTAAACTTGGGGAGTGGGGGCTCGTTACGTCACAGATACGTATAAAATCCAGCGAGCAGTGACGTCATGCCACATTTGAACCCAATTATTTATTTATTTATTTTAAATAGAACGGCTGAAGCCAATTATACTATTTAAACATATATTATTATTATTTATTTAACACAGTCATGCATTCTTCTCACAAAAATTCAAACATTCCAACAGTATTATCATCTTCCATTCATTCACAAACATATCAAAATCTGTGTTTGAGTTCAGGAGAGCGTTAATAGCGGCTAATGTCCGAGGAATAGGTGACTTGGAGTGTGCAACAGTACGGCAAGTTGGAACAGCCAGTAAGCGGTGCTTTCTGCCACGACAGTAATTGTCTGGGACAAATAGATTGCAGATTTCGTTATGCAGATCAGGAACATCTACAATACCTCTAAATTTTTTTAATATTACAGTCATCTGATCACGCGACCGACTTGCTTCTAGAGAATTAAAACCACAGCAACCCAACAGGAATTTAGTGGGATATGTGTGTTTATGTATGTGTCCAATATTTTTAATAATCTATAAGACGGACAAACCATTTTTTTTAAGTAATAACTTCTTTAGGCGCGTTGAGCACTTTTTGGTAGGGGAAAAACTTATGGGTTCGCGATCGTCACGGAACGCTTTCCATGAGCTATATGTATAAAAGAACAGTTATTCCAAAGCGTTGTGTTTTCACTTCTTTCGGCAGTCCTTATGACTGCCAATTTTTTAGTCATCCCTATTATGAAACTCCATACTATGACGGAGCAGTGGTGGCCCAGTGGTATCAGCCTCGACTTACGATTTTTAGGTTGTGAGTTCGAACCGAGGCAGGCATTTTACTTTGTGTATTTAATTTCATCACCGTCTCAAAACGGTGAAGGATAACACCGTGAGGAAACCTGCATGTCCTAGAACCAAAAATTCGAAGACATTTGACATCCACCAACCCGTACTGGGCCCGCGTGGTGGATTATGGCCCACTCCCTCTCACCGAGAGAAGGCCTGTGTTCGAGCAGTGGGGACATTATCGGCTATTACTACAACGCACACTGTGTTGCAGTATGGAGTTTCATAAAAGGAATCCTGAATGGCCCATTACGAAAGCCATAAATGATCGGGTACCCAAATAATTTATCTTTGATAAAAAACAACCAACTTCACGAGGATCGCCGATGCGAGGGGTTACGCCCCGCAGAGCTGCGCATCTTCACAGATGGATCCAAAACAGGTAGTGGTACAGGTGCTGGAATCTTCTCGGAGGACTTCGACATACACGCTATGTGTCCATATTGGGGTTCCACCATTGGGGGTCCATAACACGGGGTTCCAGGCCAAATGAATGCTCGGGTATTTCTCTAGCCGCCTCAGCCATCATGGCCAGGGAAGTTAAGGATCACTCAATCCGCATACTCTCAGACAGCATGTCTGTCCTACAAGCGCTTACACAATGGACTCTGGGCTTATATACGAGTGCCACCAGCGCCTCAACCAGGTGGGTATCTTCAACAACATAACCGTTCAATGGATCAAAGGACACAGCGGTTCGCTAGGCAACGATGCAGCCGATGAGCTTGCCAGAAGGGGGTCGAGCATGGCACCAGTGGGTCCTGAACCCTTCGTACCACTCCCCTTCGTATACTTACGCACTCTGGTAAGGAAACGCACCAGGGACCAACATCACAAACTATGGTCGGACCAACGTGAGTGCAGGCAGGCTAAGGTAGCTCTCCCCATAATTGATGGCCGCCTTACGAAATAGTTTCTCCGACTAACGAAACAACAGCTGCGTACAGTTACAGCAGCTATAACTGGCCATGGATCATTTAATAAACACCTCTTTTTTATAGGAGTCACAGACAGTCCGCTGTGCAGGGCATGGAGGACAACGAGACAGCAGCTCATGTGCTGCTAAACTGCCTGGTGGTCGCCACATACAGGGCCAAGTACTAGCAAGTGGTTTGACGGTACGGTTGGCGCAGTGGTTAAGCGATTGACTGCTGCGCTGCGTGTCGCGGGTTCGATTCCCGCACGGAACAAATATTTGTATGATCTACAAGTAGTTGTTCCGGGTCTGGCTGTTTGTGTATGTGAGTTTAAATGTTTGTAAACGCACCCACGATACAGGAGAAATTCCTAGTGTGGGGCAACGTTTTTAAAAAAAAAAGTACTTCGGCAACCCAGGTACCCTACGAGAGATTGTCAGTAACACCAAGGCGTTGCTGGCCTTCTTTGAGGAGCTGGGATGGATTGAATAATCGAATTCCCATCCGTACGCAAAATACGCGCATTGTCGTGGAGTTGCGGAAACCAGCCCGTATTACCTATTACCTATTATGGCTCGATTTGAGGCGATGAAGATCTCGTGAAGTGCTTAGGTATATGTGCGCGTTGACCTTTACGGACGAGCTCTTATTTGTGCATGAGTTTCTTGTCGACGAAATAATTTATGGTAATTTACACTCCGTCCTCGTTGCAAATAAGTTAACGAAAATTTCAAGGTGCTGAGATTTCTATGGACGGTTTAAGTAATGTAGTTTATTGTAGTTTCTAGTTGTAAATTTTAATCAGCAGCGCTTGAGAAAAGCCAACTTCTCGTACATATTTAATTATCTCAACACTTGAGAATTTGTCTTCGTTTATCTGTGAATGTTTCGACGCTACAAACTTTCATCAGTAAAATCTGTTGTTCTGTAAACTCTTAAGTTGGGATTAGGGAATCTAATTACTTGGCTAATTACGTAATATGGTAGATAATAAGTAAGATAATTATGACAATTATATTTAAGCTTGATGCTAAAAGTTGTAACATTAAAAAAGTTTTGATTTGTAGTTTTCTGAAGAAATGTTTCGAAACTTCTTCGTCTTAGCTTAATATATGAGGTAGGTTTCAAAACTAAAAAATACTCCGGATTTATAAACTGTTATGTTGTTGTTATGTTGTGTTGAAATAACCTTATGATCTACAAACCTTTTTAATGCTTTCAAAGATACTGTACGAGACTCAATATTAGTTTTATTAATTACGGCTAATTATGTAATAAGGTAGATGTCATAATTATCTTTAAGCTTAATGCTAAAAGTTGTAACATTAAAAAGTATGAAGTAGGTTTCAAAACTAAGATTTCTTAGTTTTGAAACCTACTTCATACTCTTTAACATTAGTTAAAGAGTATGAAGTAGGTTTCAAAACAATTAACAATTTATTTATTTTATTTTAACTAATAACAATTTATAAATCTGGAGTATTTACTCCAGATTTATAAATTGTTATTAGTTAAAAAAAACTCATGAACTACAAACCTTTTTAAGGGCTCGTGCAGACTGGCGCGATATCGCAGGCGCGATAAGCACGACCCTTGTCGCGCCCGCGATATCGCACCAGTGTGCGGGAGCCTTAACGCTTTCAAAGACACAGTACGAGACTCAATATAAGTTTTATTGTTATGATGCCTATGGGCGTTTAGGGTACGAACTGAGTGTCCGGCGGCGGGGCGGCCGCGGCGCGTGCGGCGTTTATGTTAAACACATACAATCCCTCGCGAGTGTCCTGAGTTGCGGCGAGCGGCGCGCCGAACAATCTTTCGCCGCTTGCACGCGACGCAAAACGCCCCGCCGCACGCCTTTTCACTCAGGCCGTACACTAAGGCGTTCGTGTTAAACACATGCAATCCCTCGCGAGTGTCCTGTTGCGGTTGTCAAGTTGACAATCTACAATCGACAAACGAATCAAATGTATAGGAATGACATCATCTCAACGTTAAGTCACGTGGTCAGAACAAACATATAGAAAATTCGTAGACAAATTGTACAACTTATCTGATCGTTCAAAATGTTGAATGAAATCTGATCCTTTCTACAACGTTGATCTAAATACGTTGTAGATTGAGCGATCGACTTGTCTACCAACTTATTCGCTTACGACGCGGACGAGGCGTCAACGATTGTAGAAAAAGATTCGATATGAAACGTTTGTAACTTGGCTAGCTTTGTAACTTGGGGGGCTGAGTGGTGGCGAGCGGCGCGGCGAACAATCTTTCGCCGATTGCACGCGACGCAAAACGCCCCGCCGCACGCCTCTTCACTCAGGCCGTATACTTAGTGTCACTGAACTTGGAAGGAATAAAATAACCATGTTATTCCATTTCACTTCTGATGACCTGACAAACTGAATCTTGTAATCAAGGTTTCACCCGCTTGTAATTGGATTGATACATACATATTGTTTGGTTGATTACATACGTGTAGTTTCAACTACAAAAGTAGGTAAAAAGGGTATGGGCACAAAAGGGATTAGGTACCTACCTAAAATGCTATGTATAAGAGGGTAACTATCCGAAGAAAACTTGAGACCATCTTTGCCTTCATGTGTAGGAATAACTTGATTACTTTAAAGTTTAAACTAAGATTACAGTCTGATAATCGAGGTCAGAGTCGGAAAAACGCACTCTACATAAATTGACAATAATACACAAACCATCCGACTGAGTAACTTTCTGTTTTAAATGACTTATTTTGTAGAAATAAATATACACAATGATCAAATAAAATAGACTGGAACTTTAATGTACTTTAATTCCTTTTTTTAATAATCTGCAACCTATTCTAAAGAAATTAGGTTTAAATCTCGGTAGGTTTAAAATAACTGTTGCCAAATCTAAACGAAAATTAAATGTTAAAAAAAAAGTTTATTCTTTTAACATTTTTCTATAAAGTAGGAAATTAGATGAAACTTAAAACTTACTTAACGAAATTAAACTCCACAAAGACTAAAAGTATTTTATGAAAAGCTTTAATAGTTCTCAAAAAATAAAATTTTAAAATAAAAATAAAAACGCGAGGACACGAGAGAAGTACGAAACGATACCAAAGAGATCGAGAGGTAAGATATTCATTTGTGGGTGTACCAAAAGCCTTTATTCACGAAACCTGCAGGATTATTCTGAAACACAATTATATTCGGAATATCATGCGATTTCAATGTGAAAGTGAGCAGATTTTTTGTAGCTACCTCAACACGAACAAGAGAGCTACAAAAAATCTGAACACTAGAAACGAGGAAACTAAATCTGAGTCCAAAAGAAGCAGTCTACTTATCTTAATTCATTGTATAAATATTAGTGTAACACATCAGTAATATCTGGCTTAATTTCGATGATCATCGGAAGGTAAATTGGAGCTAAATTTGCATCGTATTCATAAAACAACCGTGTTACGCTATTAGCCTGCTCTTCACATTTCAAAGTCAGAAGGCCTAGATAACGGAAATTCCCAAAGAAATTAAAACTTGAAGGGACTTTTGAATTTATTTTTCGTTCCTCTCGTATCACAGTCACAAAAAACCTCTAAATGTGCGCCCTGATAAGAGGAAGAAGTCCTTTTTAGGGTTCTGTAGTCAACAAGGAACCCGTAAAGTTTCGCCATGTCCGTCTGTCTGTCTGTCTTTCCGCGGCTTAGTTCAGTCTCTAGAGTACTAGAAAGCTGTAATTTGGTATGGATAAACATATTAATAAAAATAAGATAAAACCTGATTTGGTAAGATAAAATCTGTTCTCCCACATAGAATGTATGGGAGAACATGTTTTTCAACTACACTGATAAGTTTGTTCTTGGGATAAATTCGTCCTAACTACGGAACCCATCATTGTGCGTGGTCTGACACGCACTTAGTCGGTTTTCTATTAATAAACTGCAAGTCACACTTTTTTATTGTGTTCCATTGGATTGTGTACCATCACAATTTTTAGCTTTAGGTGCATTATCTATCTGTACTGTTTCAGGTAATATTTTCTGTTTCTTTAAACCGTGGAGTTCTATTGAATAATACTGAATATAACAATATAATACTTTTTCTCAAACATGCATGGAAATATTGTCATTATTTTCGAAAAAAGATCACGCGAAGTATAGAATTTACGGATAAAGAAAATCAAATCCATTGCAGGAGCGTTTTTTGAATTTGGAGCATTACAACGCTCCAACAATGTTATAACGCTCCAGCAATGTTTTATTTCCCTACATTCTTTTGAGAAAAACACTATATATGCCTCGGCGGAAATGGCAATTGCCTGTCTCGTATTAGTGAAGTCCTCTCCTACGGCTCGGCCTGCATACTCATACTCGACATGCAAATGCCTATTTCCCAGCCTTTGCAATAATGTACTATTTCGCTGTAATAATTTGGTGTCTATCTTTGGTACTTAGGTAAGCTGAAATAAGCAGGTGATTTTTTTATGCATTTAATAAAAAACCGGTCTCTCAGGTTTTCTCTTAAGAAAAACCACACGATGAAGATAACCGTTATTCTACTTACATTACAAGAGTTTCCACGTGGAAATAATGTGCATAATTTATTAGACCTTCGGTTCGCATACAAATGTGAATAAAAATTGAAAAGGATTTCTTTTATAACCGGACGCAGCATTTCGTACAACATTAGATTTTATTTCTTTGAGAAGCTTTTCCAGACGTCATGTTGTTAAAAAATTAAGTTAAGTACTGAACTCTTTATTGGTTTGTATAAAAATGATACTTTGAATAAAGTACTATTTACACCGATCGTGCCACACCCCGCCCCGAGTGCGGTGCAGTGCGTCGTAAAGGATGCACACGGCGGCTGACCGCTGGTAGCGACACGCTATATTGACTAGAGTTACCGGTAGCTATTTGAATGATTCAACTTGCCAGCGATGACACACGAGCGCACGCGGCCGTAGCTGAACGGAGCCTATTAAACGCATCGGCAGCCGAATGCAGTACTTGAGGAGCCGACTGGCTACCGCGGGATGCGCGTGCATTCGACCGGGTGCTTATTGTGTCCAAGCTATGTAAATTCCATTCAAAAAAGGCATTTAAGTACATCACAAACGCCTCAATTTCCTTTAAGATGTAGATATATGCTAGTGGCCTTGAGTCGTTAGCTTGCGTGTTCTGTACTGAGCTCACACAACGCGTCGTACGTATAGCCAGTAATAGGACTCGCTCGTCCAGGGGCGCTGTCCCAAATAAGACGCATTATTAATTTATTATTCATAAAACAAAAGGTTTTTTAATAAAACACGTATACTTAAAGATTAATAATTAAATTATCTTTAAAAAGGTGCAAGTATCAAAAAAATACGCTTGTTAGATTTTGCGTGATCCTCAGTTTCTTATCCGCGTTAGACATAACTTTGCAAATTAATTTCCCAATGTAATATAAGCATAATCTAAAATATTCACATATTAAGTTATTAAGAAAATGCTTTAGTTTAACATATATTTTTTTCCAAATCATTAACACTACTCGTTTAGACGTGATCTTCAGTATAAAATCACTTAAAGTCGGTTATCGTCGCCTTAACTCATTGTAAAATGCGCTCCGATGCGCCTGCCTGTATAGATCGTACGTGAGTAAAAATCTGCCAAAAGATAAACTGTTTCAGATACTAGGAACTATACAATACTAGGAACAAAAAAAAATTGAATTTTCTATATTGTTTGTGTCAATTTTCCTTTTATCTTGCTTAAAAACTTAATAACGACGAACTAAGACTGCGAATTTTATGGATCCTTCGTGACGTCCCAAATTACTTTCTGCTTGACTAGCTAGTATTCGATCCAATAATTGTATTTTGCTCTACTGCGCAGTAGACGCATGTTGAAAAAGGTTGTAAGCTCCTTTGACACAAAGGAGTCGGATGATAATGATGGATCTTGGCTGAATACACAATTTAAATTTGAATGTTGTCGGCTTATCCTTTGGTCGTTTTCACTAACGTCAATTTAAGTAACGTCTATAATAGATAAGTAGGTACTGCAAAACGTAAACGAATCCATAAGCAAACATTCCCGTATCACCATTCGTTCCTCAGTAGGTAGCTCGTAAGCTTTGAAATCTACATTTTTGCCATTTGTCTATGGTTTTTTAAGTCAAGTTCGGTGTTTGCCAATCTGTCAATGTTGTTAGAAATCCGTTCCTAGGTAACCCGTCAGTGTTGCCTAAGCATTTCGCATCAGTAAATCGGTGTCATAACTTTAGTCATCGTCTAGTGGTTGGTGAATTGTATTTTTTTTTGCGCTTTTCCTGCTTTTTTACGCGTCTAGGGTTACTGAAAACGTGCGTTAGTGTCTTACATATAATAAAAATATGATGAAGACTTTGATTTTGATAAAACAATGTTTGATCATTATTCAATTCGACAAGGGAATAAAGAAGGTATTGTAAGCCAGACTAGTTCAGTATTCGTTACACATTGCTATCTCTAGAGGGTTGTAGATAGACGAACTGTTATTAATATCGAAATGCCTATTCAATCTCTGTTTGGCTCATGTGGAGTGTTCTTTATTTTATGTGAAAAACAAAGAGATTTAAGATACAATAGAGAGGCTATGCAAAGAAATGTCATACAAAAACTGTGATTCCATGTCTCAGTGACGCCATCTAGCATAATATAGCCAAATTAGAGCGGCAATTGGAAACATCATAACACAAAAAACAGGTAACATTAATTTATTTATTCAGCTATCGCTCGGTAGGTGGCCAGTGTGGTCAGTGTTGCCAGATCCGATTTTCAATTGGTGGAATAAGCCTGAAAAACCTATTATAGTTCAAATCAGGTAAATAAATATCGAAAACTAACTAAATGTCAAAAACTAAACAAACTAAGCAAGACTTGTCTCAGAAAAAAATATTTTAGAATTTTATTCGCTACTCATTGTTCGTGTCACCATCTATGACTAGTGTGACTAGGTCAGTCTAGTAGTATCAGTTTCAGTGTGTTTTTATGTACGTTTTTAAATAAAATAATTTTAACCTACACACCTATTTCTTATTTTGATATGTCTTAGTACAAAAAATGAATTTATCGTTAACGAAAGGTATTTATTTTGAAACTGGTATAATGGGTACTCGTCGCGCAACGCGCCGGGCGCGCGGTCAGTGAATCGGAACGCTTTATTAGGTACCTATCAGCTGTGCGATCATGAATAGATTGTATCCATATTTTGCTTACATCAAGAAAGACCAAAAAAAAAAAAATTACAAATACTGGAAATGTGTTTGTTCTATTACTGATACTGAACCTCAAAAAAAAAATTGCGCGCTGGTTATAAACTTATCCTATATAGTTTTAGCATATTTATGCGTTTGCATTATCATAATGTTCCCACTCCTGCACTGCTGGGAAACAGTAACCCACCACCTCTCTGTGAGAAGGAGTTGACCGTAATCCACCACGCAGACTCAGTGTGAGTTGGTGGATGTCACACATTATCTTCGAATTTTTGGTTGTAGGACATGCCGTTTCCTCACGATGTATTTCTTTATTTTTCCCTATATGGTTTTGGTTAGCCCTATTTAGACAAAATTGCAAGCCTGCAAGGATAGTGTGCACAAAATATAAGCATGTTGTGCAGGTTTCTTTACTTTGTGAATTATGCTAAGTACGCTATGGTATCAAGGCATGCAGCTTCTTTCTAATCCGCTTAACCTTGTTTACTTTCATACAAGGTATCTTTGCGGTTCTATTTGAGTTGTATGTTTAAGTTTTGAATACAAATAAGGTAGGTATATGTCTGTAAAATGTTAAATTAATGTAGATAACAGGTATTCTCCTTAGTCTGAACCCGTCTAAGAATACATTTCTATTGATTGGAATCGACATCACGTTGCGATGTTTACATAACGCAAAAAAACTTTAAATTTTATTATGAGTTGACTTACGTTGTTATATTTGAAATTTGTTCAGAATAAGTTTATTGTGGTGATGGAAAAACCTTAGTCCTAGGACATAAACTAGCCTGTTTTGTATGTGGTGGTTTTCCTTCTGTTTTAGTATTGCATACAGCTCGTGTTTTTCAAATTTTTCTGACAGCAGATAAATTGCTCCAATATATCGTCGCCTTGTAGTAAAGGGAGCTATTCTACACTAAACAGGTTCAAAGATAAATCAAAAATTCACCACTTGATTTTTTGTTCCTAGTTTCATTTAACTCTTTTCACATCTGAATGAAAAACCAAACCTCTAGTTGAGCTATCACTTAGATCTCTTCACCAGTAGAATCTCCGTCTAACGACGAGTATGGTGGTGTTCATAACTCAATTCGCTCAAAAGTGTGGCTTAGCTCTTTTCACCACGAAGGTGACGATATGTGAAGTTTCCGTTTCCAATTTAGATTTTTAGGTAAAAAACGATATGTCATATTGTCATTGACAAATGTATTCATTTTCACTTACCTATAGCCTGCTAGAATAGAACAAAGAATTATTCATGGGAAAACTATTTGATTGTCAGTCATAAAATTTGATACCAATCACGATTGATTCGCCTACAGTCTGTAACAAAACGGACAAAATGTGATTGTCAATGTAGGCGGGTTAGTGACGGAGTCTAGCCGATTCCCGGCCACCCGGGAGCAATCCGGTAAGGACCAGGCCCTGGTCGATGGCGCGTTGTGGTCCACGCGTGCCTCAAAGAGATATGAGCACGATCTGACGGGGCCACTACGACCGATGCCAGTCAGGGCAACCCTGGCAGGCATCGGTCCTGGGTTTGTCCGAAAAGGATACCGTGGCCCTGGCACACATGCAACTGAAGGAACACGGGTGGGTTTTAGTCAGTAAAAGTCTGACATCGGAGCGGGAAAGCATGTCAGACTTTTATTTAAGTTATTTGATAATTTCCCAACCAAAATAAAAGCGGGATAGTGACTGAAACAAACAAATAAAAAATTCCACAATTGCGCAGATGTTCATTTTTGACGATCATTTTATTATTGCCAATATTTCACTTTACATAAGCAGTTAACTGTTGAATAAACTATGTCATAGCCTCTGCCAAGTACACTGAAAAAAATATTTAGCCTAACTACTTCGGCTATTTCAGGAATAATCAAAGTTTGACAAGACTTTATAAAAGTTAACTTGATTTAATAAAAGTGATACACAATAGCCAGCACAGGTTTTGGTTACATGTTGCATAAAGTTATGTGGTCACTTTTTGTGTTACAGTTGACGAAAGTTTAGTTATGTATAAGTAAACATTTTTTTCAGTGTAGTACAATTAATTATTATTTTCGACTTTTTATTAAAATCTCTTCGTCAATTCTGGCAATCTGTTTGACAATTTTATAAAGTGAAAACTTCTTTAGCCGCGTTGAGCGATTTTTGGTAAGTGACAAACTTATGGGTTCGCGTCATCGCGTCACCGATAATCGTGACATGTGTCACCGAAAGTCGCTACATGCTCGTGACGTGTTGCGCTAGACTGTCAGTTATTCCAAACTTAAGAGTTTTTTTTAAGTGAAAACTTCTTTAGCCGCGTTGAGCAGTTTTTGGTAGGGGAAAAATTTATTTGTTCGCGTCGCCGATTCACCGAAATGCGCGACATGCTCGTAACGTATTGCGCCAGACTGTCAATTATTCCAAAGTTTTGAGTTTTTGAAGTGAAAACTTCTTTAGCCGCGTTGAGCGATTTTTGGTTGTGGAAAAACTCATGGGTTCGCGTCACCGAGTCATATAATATGTATAGGATTATTTCAATTAAGTTGTATTGATATTTTGTCCAGCCCATATAAAAAAAAAATATTACTGATTGGACTTGCTCTTGACCCTAATCTCGCCTGATGGAAAGCGATGGATGAGATCTATGATGGAACGAGTGTGCCCGTTACTTTATTGGCAGACGGGTTATATGTGGAAGGGAAACAGCCGCTGGCAGAGAGTTCCACACTTTGGCTGTGTGCATAATAAATGTGGAGGAGAAGCGCTGAGTATGACTGGACGAGATATCAACCAAGTACGCATGGTACCCTGCAGTACGTCTGGTAGCCCGGTAATAAAAGGGCGATGGAGAGATCAGGTTGTGGACCTCCTGCGCACACTCTCCGAAGTACAGTCTGTAGAACACCGTCAGGCAAGCAACATTACGCCGATGAGCATAGCTGTAAAGCCTAGACACCAACGTTTCGTCGCCTATGAGCCTTTTCGCTTTGCGTTCCACCGAGTTAAGGGATAAGTTTAATTAATCAATAAATTATATAAAAATGTATATAATTATTGCTCGGAGTGCCAACAGATGTGAAAACCAGACTAATTTTAATAATTTCAGTTTAAAAATTATGAAATTTAAATAATTCAGACTATAATAAAACAGTTTTAAAATTAAAAAAGAACACAGTTATTCCAAAGTTTTGAGTTAGATACAAAACAAATTGTACGTAAATAAGTAGTAGGTACTTAATTGTAATAAGACAAGTATTCATCACAAGGATAGGGTAGAGAGGTCGCAGAGTGAGAGGAAGCAGCAACAGAGTTCTGAAGGTATTTGTGGAGAGGCAACAATGGATGGATTTATCAAGCTACATGTCAGACATGGGGCTTGATAAATCTTCCTATGATTGTGATGTTTTTGTAATGTTATATACTATTGTCTTTAAGTGCCTAATTGTTGTACTAACATAGATTTAAGTGATTTGTAATACTAACACGGCCTTAATTGGAAGCCTGATAATAAAACTATGTAGGCTAGTATCTATTAAAACGCAAATAAAAATCTTTTTGTATCCAAAAATATTCCAAATTCCAATCAAAATAACTGATTGCACAGCAAAATACTCAACTCAAAATCTAAATAAGCAGCATTATAAATTCGTGGTGCACCGCTATTTATCTTAAAGCAAAGATTTTTAATTATAGACTAAAAAAGTGACATTTAAAGACCTAAACATCGAAGCGGGTCTAAATTTGTTTCCAAGCAATAATAATGAGTAGTTGACGGGCTTCCGCTACGCGGGGATCCTATTTCTGGGTGGTTAAAAAATATATAACCACGACGGGAATGGCGGATTCTTTGTTCGCTCGTTACGCTCGCTCACCAGACTCCGCCATCCCCTTCGAACCTAACCAGTCCGAGTCGGGGTGCCGCAAATCCCGATTAGTTTATTTGTAGTGAAATAATTTATTTGGTGTAAAAAAGTGTGTAAATGATGGAAATAAATTGATAGGTGATTTTTTCTTTTGATGTGCATTTAATTATATCCCTTTTTGGGTTCCGTAGTCAACAAGGAACCCTTATAGTTTCACCATGTCCGTCCGTCCGTCCGTCTGTCCGTCCCCAGCTTAGCTCAGAGACTCTTAGTACTAGAAAACTATAATTTGGCATGGATATACATATTAATCACTCCGACAAAGTGGTAAAATAAAATCATGAAAAAAATAGTTATTTAGGGTACCTCCTGTACATGTAAAGTGGGGATGTTTTTTTTTTCGCCTACTCTATGGTGTGGGGAATTGTTGGATGGGTCTTTCAAAAGTATTGCGGGTTTGTGAAAACAATTACAAACCCCCTGTCAGCTAAATGGTTGTACTTGGATATGTAAAAAAAATCACAGCAGTAGTATATATAACGAAGTTAAAAGGAAAACGATCACAGCCAAGTAGGCGTCACAAGTTACCAAGTAATAGTCAACCAACTTACATTTACGGTTGAAAAAAAAGGTTCTCCCATACATTCCGTATGGAAGAACATGTTTTTCAACTACGATGTTAATTTTGTTCTTGGAATAAATTCATACCAACTACGAAACCCTTCACTGTGCGTGGTCCGACACGCACTTGACCGGTTTTTTATAAGTAAGTTTTCATCCATCATTTCAAAAACTAAAAAACAAACCAAACCAATCATAAACTTGACTTTAAAAATCGAATTTTACGAAAGCCAATATATCGTCAAATGCTTCAGTAAAGTTACAGAGCTTCATAACGTTCGTGCCTGGGGAGCTGATTGAGTTTTTCTCCGCTAGAAATGGCACAAGATAGATTAGCTCAAGTATATTGAATCTGGATTCCAGTACTATTATTGTTCTATAAATCTAAGAAACTACTTGTACAGCTGTCTCGAAGACTCCTTTGAACCTTTTGAAATCAATATTTCTTTCGCAAAAGATGTTTTTTGTGACTCAAAGGAGGTAAGGTTTATTCAGGTTAGTAGAAGGTAATAGAGATTAACGATACAGTTTCATAGAAAAAAGTTTGAAAAATGAGTGTTTTTCTGATGATTTCTTCAGCTGAATTTTCAAGAATATTTTGAAACTTTAACTAAAGCATTCTTCGCGAGTGTCAGTTATTTTAAAGAAAACACTTAGTAAAATTTAATATACTTTCTTTCTTAAAAGAAAATTTCTAAGAAAGTTTTTTCAATGCAACTAAATGTTTTCTTAAAACTAAGTAGGCAGTCTTCTTAATATATTTCCTTAACAGTAACACTTTACACTCAGAAAAAAATTATGTTACACAAAAAATTCCAATTATTTGTATCGCTGATACCAAAAAGAAAATTTTATATTCATATTCATATATTTATTTGCATTCCATAATGTTGAAAAGGTGTTACAAACGCTTAAAGGGGTTTATATTTAATGGCGTCAAATATTTGTAGCCAACTCGTAATTTCATTAAGTTGAGATGTTTTTCCTGTAGCTCTCGCGCTGTTTTCAGTGTAGGAATATACGGGCGAACGTTGTGTTACAAAAATTAATCTAACAGCACCTTATATTGCACCCCCAGTGCGATAAAGGCGTAAGTAAGAATACGTCACTTTTTTATTGCAGTTTCGTATAGCGCAGATAAAGATATGACACACAGTATTAAGACATGCACCCTGTAAGGGCACTGCAAATGTTTCCTATCAAATTATTGTATTACATAATATGTTACTGATTCTAATTATTAAAATTATTCATTACATTATATTATACTAAATATTAATCAATCATTTATTTAAGATTAGGCATTATTTTCATTTCAGTTTATTAGTAGTTTATTTCACATTTACGTCATGCATGATACACAATTCTCAATTTGTCCGTTAAGATCTTAAGAAAAATTAAGCCCTTATACCAAAAAAGTTATTCGTCGCGTCACATAAGTTTTATATTTTTTCAGATAAAAAGGTCCATAAACGTGTGTAAAACTTAAAATATTAATTATTCGTTATAAACTACAATTTGAGGTATCTGAAATATTGTTGAAAAATAGCTTGATTTTTTTACTGTTTAATGGTATATAACAAAAGATCATAAGATCAAATGCTAAATAGATATACCAGAACAAACAGTTTTTTTGCTCTCCTGTAAAGTTAGTATATTCTTCTTACGACTTTGTCGCACTGGGGGTGCGATATATGGTGAAATGAAAGTCGACAGGCACAATGGGAGAACTATGTTGGAAGTTAATCAAATTGAACTAATAGTGTGACGTGTTCTAGACAAAATCAAACTGGTTGCTAATTTAACTGTATAATTTATAATTTTTATGATATTAATTTTATTTTCTGTGATTAATATTTTAACTCACACACTGACTTATTATATGTTGTTTTTATTTTTTTGGGAAATCATATACAATGTTTGTAAATATGTGAGCACCATGTACCTATCGCATTTATTAATTTTTCTGTTATTACTTCACTTTTCATTCTTTTTACCAATTGTGGTAAGTAATTTTGATGAAATTTTTATATTTTTTTATTTTTTTATTCTAGGTACATAGTCTTCACCTATAAATATTAATTAATGTATACAAACTATTGTTAACATTTTAAAAGAGTAAGTATGGAGTTTCTTGCCCATTCTTCTCCATACATAACTACATTTTGGAAGGCGCAACTAGAATCAATTAACTATTCATGTAATTTTTGACGTTTAAAAGTGCATCTTCGTGCCTATTTGAAATAAATTATTTGACTTTGACTTTGACTTTGACGGTCATTCTTGAAAATATACTAGGGTGGATGGAATTAGTGACAAAAATAAAAGAGTATGCTTAGATGGTTTGGTCATGTTGAGAGGATGAATGAAAGGCGACTGACAAAAGGTATTTACAAGGCAGATGTGATTGGAAACACCGGGAGGGGACTGCCTAGGAGGACATATAGTGATCTCATTGGTGATGTTCTTCAGAAAGGTGCGTAGTACTCGCAATCGGCGGGCATTTATGAGCAGATGTATGAATGTAAACGAAGCAAAAGAAGTATGTAAGGAGCGTAGCAGGAGGCGCTCTATAGTTTCTACCTACCCCCATGGAAGAAAGGCGTGAGTTTATGTATATAGCGTGATGAGGACTTATCATTTTAAAGTAGAAAATAATAATTATGTATAACATCGTTACGGGTCGTCAGAAGCCCGAAAATTGACAACCAGTCTTACCAAGTGGTAGGTATTGTATTAGGTATTTAGTCTGAACGGCCCAAAGCGAATGGACCGCGGGCCATTCGACCGTAACCAAAATCGTCTACGTTCCAAAGGACCGGTGATAAAATAAACTAAATTAGATTGTCCTTGGTTAAACTAGTATATCCTGACACGCGTAGGATAAACCCGATTGGCCTAAGACAAACTAGTTTGGCCTGAATTCGGGTTTGGCCGGTAACATATATATATATATATATATTTTTTTTTTACAACACAATTTTGTTATTTTACAACTAGGTACATCAATTCTTCGAATCGCAGCTTGATAGTTCACAGAATCCGTTACAGTCGCTCGCGATATGAGTCTCAATTAGTTGAACAGTGACTAACTTTTTAACTGAATAAAAAAAAAAGATGTTTTGTGTTCGTCTGTGTGATTTTTTTTATTTTTTTATTTTTATTATTTATGTACACACAGTTAAATACATAGAGATACGACATAATTATAATTTCAGTACAAAGGTACTGCTTATTTCTTAAGAAATTTCTTCGAACAGACCTGCGAAAGGAGAAATGAAAAAGAAATGTAGAAAGTAGTGACAATTGTATTTACCATAAATATAAGAAATAAGTTTTTTATATTTCTATGATATTTACTTATGTTCATCGATTTCTCCGTGATTACTGGGCCGATTTAAGTGATTCCTTTTTCATTTGGTAGAGGAAGCTCACGAGGTCCATAAACATTTTATTGAATTTGATTTTGTCGTTTTAATTAATTCTACTTTGATTTGATTATATTTGATGATGTTATGAAACCTTCTGTCACTGTTATTTAAATAGCAAGTAGTGGTATACAAATTTGTATTGGGTAGGTAAAATAACTAAAAAGTGAAAAATACAAAACTTTTTAGCAAAAAACAACTGACTTCTTGGCATACTAAAGTAAGTCTCTTTGCTTAACACAAATTGCGTTCACGTGGCTGTATAGCCATAAATGCGTTTGCCTTTCGGCACAGATGATAAATAGAAAATTGGCGGCAAAGCTGAAAATTCATTAAAATGAGTTCCAACCGTTCAGAGAGTGAAATGGAGATTGATTGTATTCCACCAGATTCAAGATCAGAAGCCAAATTGGCAATGAAAAACCTGCTTCCCGCGAAGCCAAAAGAAAAATACATGAAAGTATATGAAAAATATGAAATATGAAAATTTTATGATTTGGAAAAACGAGAAAAAGTGAATATTTTCTCTGAAACAGTATTTTTGCGTATTTTAATGAGATTGCTAAAACTAAAAAGCCATCTACATTATGGGCAATTTATTCCATGCTGAAATGTACAGTTCATGTAAAAACGGCATTAACTTGAAAAATTATGGATATTTAACTACTTTTAATTTGCCTGCATTCTTTTGAGTAAAGCACTATATATGCCTAGGCGAAAATGGCAATTGCGTGTCTCGTATTAGTGAAGTCCTCGCCTACGGCTCGGCCTTCAAACTCATACTCGACCTGCAATTGCCTATTTCACGGCCTTTGCAATAATGTACTATAAATTTTGGCAGTCGGTGGCAAAAAACCGAAAATACACAACCAAAGACAAGAAGTAAAAAAGTTTTACTGGAAAGTTACATTACGAGTACATAGCTTTCAACCAAGATTTTGTTTGTATTTTCGCAATATCGGAAGATCGTTACGTGACAGGGAAATACTCTTATTTGTTTTCCTCTTTTACTCGATGATTGGCGGCAGCATTAAAGGTGAACAAGTTTATATTCGAACAAGCTATTTGGTATACAGGCAAAAATATTCATCACATTCATCCACTATCATAATTCTCTTGCCCTTATCTCAATGTATTTGGGGTCAGCGTAACATGATGGCTTCTGCTTCCATACTACTCTATTAGTTGTCATCTCAGTAGTCCACCCCGGTTCTAGCCATATATAATTTCTTTAAAACAGTCCCTACATCATTTCTTTGATCATCCCCTTTCATACTCAAAAACATTCCTCACAAAAAATATTCATCTATCCATGCACTACACTACCAATATTTGTTTTTATTATTCGTATTAAAAACAAAGTTTAATCTTGTGGCATACTTAAGAGAGCATATACCGACGCAGCACACTCACAAAATTGTTTAAAAGTAATTGCAAGTTAGAATAGAATAGAATAGAATAATAATAATAATATATATATTTTTATAAATTAAATTAAAATAAATATTTTTTTTTTCCTTTCCTTTAATACTCTTTATTATGCACACCATAAAAATTACAGATATAAATGTAGAACTGTTACATAGGGTGTGACAATGGGCGGTCTTATCGCTAAAATCGATCTTTTACAGACAACCTTTGGATGGATCAAAAAGTAGAAGGAGCTGTCTGTATAGCAAATAGCTTGTTCGATTGTACTGCCTCGTTTCTTCAAAAGGGCAAATACGTGCTTTAGCAGACCGTACATTTATTATAATAGGTAGATTTATTCCCGGAAATGTGGGCTGTCTTCTCATCGTGCAAGTAGCTGCAGGCAAAAATGACGAACTTCCATACAAAAATGTCATCCCCTATGTGACCCCCTTAGAGGTGAAATTTTCAAAAATTCTTCCATATTGCTCACTTTCGTCATAAAAGGAACTCTTGTGCAAAATTTGATGCTTCTAGATCTAGCGGTTTACGCTGTGCGTTGTCTGCAAATTAATGAATTAATTTAAGATTTGTATTAACTAATGCTTCAAGTACCCACTTACACGCCTATTATAAAATTAAATAAAAATAAATATAAAGCATAATAACAATAAACAATGCCGCTAAATTCGCCAATCGCCATCCACACTGAAAATGTAACGTCAATTTTTTTTCGATCGCACTCGATTTTCCGTTACGTTTTCCTCTTGTTAAAGGCTCGCCTGTAAATTGGACCTGGAACACTTGCGCGAAAGACCTTTCCACGAAACACACTTGTGCGAACCCACTTGCGCGAAAATAAATTTCCACGAATGGACTTTTGCGCGAATGGACATTTGCGCAAAAGACACTTAACACTTAACTAGCAAATTGTGGGTGTCCCATTCCCTTTTTTTTTTGGAACAGGTTTGAAATCCTGACGGATTTCCTCCGTCCTGGGGCGGACGGAGGGATCTGTCAGACTTCTACTGACTAAAACCACCCTCGCACACTTACACCGGGGGCTACGGGGGCACTTAAGTTCTCTTCAACTCAGCCTCGGACTGGTAGCCCGCCCCTGTGGGCTCCGTCTGGTCAAGTAGGGGAAGTGAGGTGTTTGACTCCCCCCACGACGTCTAAGAGGGGCGTGCGAAGAACATTACGCGCCCTTGGGTCTTATATGATAGGAGGCGGTGCACGTTCCTGAATCCGCCGTCCCTGTATCCATTTAGGGGTGTTGGCAGTGGACACTATTTGCCTTCTGCCTACTCCCTCTCCTTTTCCGCTGCCTTCTTCCATGACATGGCATTTTCGCAGATGGAGATCACCGCGTCCCAAGATGCTGCGCCGCCGATCATAGAACGAATCACAGCGACAAGTCGCTTTCCACTTCCGAAACGAGAGCACGGCGCGGCTCCTCCCAAGCTGCACACTCCGCAAACGTAAGCCACACCGTGTCTTCCTGACGGTGGACGCAGTGATGACACTGATTGTCTAGCCTATGCAACACGGAGCCGTGCTCCTCTCGAGCCAGTCGTCGAGCACCGGCCGGACCGCCCAAGGCGCAAGGCGCAAGGCGGTAAGGTGCAGAAGCCTGTCCCGCCATTCCGCCACTAAGACCTGACGGAGCTCGGACCAGCGCATCGTGATTTGCCGCTACAGCAGTACCACGCCCCTCGTCCGCGCCTCCTCACGCCAGCGTTGTAGTGACGCGAGGGCTCTCGCTTACAGGTCCTACGGCGTGGATCTGGCCAGTGCGCAAGCCACCTCGTAGGAGTCGTGCGAGGGTATCGCTGATGACTCCTTTCGCGTAAGTGTCTTTCGCACAAGTGGATCCGCGTAAGTGTCTTTATGCGCTATTGTCTTTCACGCAAGAGTGTATTTCGTGCAAATGTCTTTTCTCACAAAAGTCCATTCGCGCCAAATTCCTTTCGCGGATAATTATTTTCACGCAAGTGTCTTTCGCGCAAGTGTCCTGCTACCCTGTGAATTCACGTAGGGCAAATTTTGTTCAATTTAGTCCGCATGAATACAGTGGCTCCTAAAGTGAGAACGATACGGGCGAATAAAAGAAACGAACTGTATTGCCTATATATAAGCACCTACAGTCAATTAATTAGGAAATGTATCTACCTACTTGGTGTTAGGTAGGTCGATTTCTACATACATACTTCAAGTGCTATTTGCAAAACATGGTGGATTTAATAGCTAGTAGACAGACTAAACTTTGTTTTGTTTTGTTCACCTTATAGGTCATTGAACACTTCCTTTTGGAACATAAGTTATGTTCATATGATTTTCCTCATTGATGAACATGCATCTGCTAAGTTTGAGGTTTTGAGCTTTATTCAAGTCACCGCTATTTCATGTTTTCTGTTCACAAAATCTTTGAACGCCTTGAAATATTGTCTAAAAAACATATAGGTTTTTCAATCAATACCATCTACGAGGGATATAATACCATCGCGATATTGTATGTAGGTGATAGGTACAAATACTTATTACAGGCAACACTTAGGGGAATAAAGTTAAAATCATTTACGCAATCAACGCCCAAATTAAAAATTTTGCGAGTTCCCTCTGCCCTTGGTGTATTTCGCCCACATTTTCATTCCTGCTGTAATATAATCACGTGAAAACATTATTTTATATGGACCTAATTCACACACACGGAGGTGAAACAATTTTCAGAGTTACTCGTTTCCAGTTTGTGGGATTTGTCATAATGTTTATTAAGGAACTTTTCGGAGTTTTACGTATCTACCTTTAACGAAAATACGGGTAAGGCTTAAATGTTTGCGCATTTATTCGCTTGCAGAGCTATTTGCCTTAATCTATAATTCAATGCTATTAAAAATCAAATAAAATCAGCAAATATTTAATTTACATTTTCATTAATTTGTTTACATACTCATTATTTATTCAACGAATATAAATGTTAATGTTGTTTAGTGACGATTTGTATGCTGTCATTGGAATTTGCTTTGATCGTGAAATATGGAGTCATTTACCTCGCTGAAACAATTTTTTATTTAATTGAATAGTCACATCACAACATCATACTAAGTGCCTACATTATCAAAGGGGTGGTGACTTCAAAGGTTTATAAACTGTGTAGGGTGGGGAACTATGTATTTTTATTTCGGCTTATTCCACAAATCCCCCCTGAAGATCCCCCTTAGGAGGAATTGTGGAATCTATAAAAAAACAGTCTAGAATTCACCCCTGATAATCCCGCTTAGGGGGGAAAACTAGAATTGAAAAAAAAAAAAAAAACTTATTCCAAGACCCCTCTGAAAGTGATTTTTTTTACATTAGGGTTCAGTTTTCCCTACTGAGGGGGATTCTCTGGGAGATTAGTGAAATAAGCAGGGGTGAGTTCTAGACTGGTTTTTATATATTCCACTTTTCCTCCTAAGGGGGATTTTTCAGGGGGGATTTGTGGAATAAGCCTTTTATTTCATGTGATGCACTAAGAAGCCATTGTTTCAAAACAGAAAGGGATACCTAATAAAAGTTATATTAAATAAAGAATCTTCAGCAGCTATCCTTGGCCAACATCTTTGAGTTTAAAAGCCTTGTTTATCCGATGTCATGTTTCAATTTATTTATTTACAGATGTTGCGGACAAAGATGTGTTTCTTTATTTTGTTAGGGGATGTCAACAAAATACATATTTGCAATATAGAAGGATAAGTGTTTACGTAAGTACATTGCAGATAAACATATTACACACAGAGCAAGGCTAAAAGAGTCATTTGAAAAAATAAGACAAGAAATCACGTTTCTAGCAGCAGACAAACTGATTTACAATGCGATTCAACTAAGAATAGAATTCACCTTGAGCCATATTGGCAAAATAGGGCCTTGTTTACTCATTTTGTAGCAAAGTCAGTGATATATAACAAAAACAAATTACAAAAACAGATAACAACAAATTTAATCAAAACTGATAACAAGATATTTTCTTTACAAGCCCAAGACAGATAGACGTCATTGATGTTGCTATTCTAAGTTGGATTGAATTGTACATACCCTAATTCAACTAAGGGCGGGTTGTTTCACGTCCACTTGACGCACGCGTATACGTCATAAATGGCGCTAACTATCGTCAAACCGTTGTTTCACAAAATTATGCCTTTGACGTTCGTTAAAAAATAACGATTACAGTAACAGGTGTCACACCCACTGGTTAACGTCATTTTATTCTTTTACATATGAACTTTGACGATCGGTTTTATGCAGTGAAACAACGCTTTGTATTTAACGAATGGTAAACATCATACGTCATCATTATTATTTGACGTACGTAGGTTACGTTAACGAACTGTTTGAAACAACCGGCCCTTAACTAATGAAATCCTCTTCATCTCTCAAAATGCCAGATAGTAGAGAGATTTGCGCGATGTTAAAAATAAACAATTTATGTCACTTTTCATAGAAAGAACTGTCTATTCTCATATTGCTTACATTCCATAAGACATTCAAAAGTTTAAAGTAATTTATAATTCAAAGTTGATAAGAAACACCAAATAACGTACCTACATATTTCCCACGATAACATCAAAGTGATAACCATAAATTTTGTGAGTTTATTACTCGTATACTAAAATAAATTTCCCTCAGACCCATGGAGTCGTTTACACCTTATTGAACAATTTATGTTATGTACTAAACGTTTATAACTCCAATAAGGACTTCTTATAATAGCACCATTTTTGTGATAAACAATATCCGAGGGTTAAACGAACATTAGGGGTATTACAAACAAAAAACCGGGTAGAGCGAGTTGAACTCGCGTGGTAAGGGTTCCATACCTACGATAAATATGTTATCCTAACCTGTTTTGCATTCCCAGAATACACTTAAGATCGTAGTTCTTCTTCTTTTCGTGTCGATGGTACTCTTCTTCGTTGTTTATTTTTGTATAATTTTTTTTGGTGTTATTAGGTCTCACATTAAGTGCGCTGGATTGGAGGACACTACTACGTTATTGACTGAATAAAACTCTCTTGAAGAATGTTGTTTTACTGTTCATTGTGAGATCTTAATATAAACTGATTCGAAGAACTTTTTTTTTTGCTAGTGCATCTCAGAGTTAACCGTGAGAGGTTAAGGCCTGTGTTCACCAACATTTTAATCAACTGTTTAGATATTTAATCAGTTGTTTACTCAATATTTCATAGGAAATTTGACATAAACCAACTGTTTAAATACCTAACCGGTGGTTTAAATGTTGGTGAACACAGGCCTAAGACTCTTTAACCGGTCTTTCCTGTGGTTGCCTTAAGCTCCTATCGAAACTTAATGCCTCCAGCCAGGGCGTAAAAACTTATAAACTAAACGACTGCGTACTAAGGGCACCCCCTGTGGGGTACGAACCTCGGCTTAGGGCAGAGTCGGAGGGAGGATGGCAAGGGACCGACGGTAGCTGTTTTTTTTTGCTCAAAATGCCCTAGACTTATACTCGAGTACATAGGCTCAAGTGGCAGCGATAGCGCTGTTTCATTCCAACTGCAAATATAAGTCTGTACGCACAATATTGAGAAATTTTACCATGTTTTAGCGTGGTGATTATGGCAAATCCCCCCCATTGGGCGAAGCTTAAGTCTAGCAGTGGACGTCTTTCTGCTGAAATGATGACATTTTATAACGCCTTTATTTACCAATGGGAGAGCTCATATATATGCTCATACGCCCTTTAGCCTATTGTCCGGGCTGTTACAGGGAAATGTTTATTGGAAAAAAACAATCAAACTGAGTTCGACCTGGGAATCGAACCTAGGACCAGGCCAAAAAGGTAGATCCAATACTATGTAAAGTAAACAAAATATTCAACTAGATGAGGTACACCAATGATGCAAGACAAGACATTACTGGTTTCCTATCCAAAGTTTCAGTAAAAATTGCTTTTTGTAGTATTTTATACATTTAATTAAAGCAATTTTCTTCTACGTATTAGACTTTTTTGTATATGAACAATTCGTATATAAAAAAGTTATTACATATTTAAAATATTAAAGTGTAGGTGTGTCATTGGAGCCTTTTAAAACGAATCTCCTTTGTACCGGCTTAAAATAAGCTCTATCATCGCCAAATATCCTCATACCATCCTTTTTGGATGATATACTGTTATTGTTAACAGCATTGTCGATCTTTTTTTTCAGTTCAATGAGTTCGTCTGTAGAATTTATTGTTGTAGTTGAAGTTATTTTCTTTGTTTTATGTTTTTCCACCAATTCGTTTATTGATTTCATGTCTACGACGTCGGTTAAAATATCATCACTTGTAACGTCATTTTCAATTAGGAATTGATCATTTTGTTTTTGTAAAGAATCTGTTGAGGCATGTAATTTAGGAGTCGAACTTACGTAGTCAATTTCTTTGACAACATCAGGATTAAAACCGTTCAATAGTTCATCCTCCGGATGATAAGGGTTGTTAAGAGTGCGTTTCTTTGAACTTCTTTGAACAAGTTGACTTGCTAACTTTTGTAAGACCTCCGAATACATCACACCTTCAAAAATGTTCACCAAATCTTCTGACTCTATTTGTATTTTTATCTTCTTACCATTTGTAATTAAGAAGGCTAATGAGCCCACTGAAAATAAACAAAATCAAATTATAATGTATAAATATACAAATTGTGTCTAATAATATACTTAATTATAATTTTCACATTACATTTTGTTACTTACAGGCAAAACACAAAAGGAATTTCATTTTGGACCAATCTGAAAACAACACAAGAAATACATAACGATAATATTACAGTTGGCTATAAAGTACAAACGTGTCGTAAAATGCATGCCATAAAATTCACGAATTATATAACGATCTAAGCAATTTTCCTATATTATCGTTAAAGTTTTTAATTACCTCATGAGCACTTCGTACTCTATAAACAACTTATAGTATAGTCCGTCTGAAGGACTAAGTGCGGAAACCAAACCCTCTAACATAGAACATAGAATGTAATTTTATTTTTGAGAACTATTAAAGCTCTCTTATAATAGTTATTTATGCAACTGTTTTATAATAAGGGGTATCTATGAAAACACGAATGTGGGTTATCACACAAGGCGAAGCCGAGTGTGATAATATATCACATGAGTGTTTTAATACCTAATTATTACAGTTGCATACAAGACTTTATCTACATCCATGACATGAATCCTCTATAAAAGGTTCTGAAACAGTTTTTGCAATACTAATATCGAACAAAAATGGCGGGATACGACGCTATGGTATAGTATAGATAGTGAAACGCGCGTGCGTGACAATGTTCTTTTTTGAAATTCATAAAGATACCACGAATTGAGTAGTGAGAATGGAAGGGAGGATGATGATCCCTCCCTTACTCATCAAACAGATGAGTAAGGAAGGGATCATCATCCACGTAAAAGCAAAGGAGTTGCATTATGAAATTCAGTACAACAATATAACTCCCGTTTGAATGCTATTATGGGTACTATGACACTGGGTGTTTTAATGTTGGCAATAAGCTAACTGTTTCAGAAACTTTTATAGAGGATTTATGGCATGGGCGTAGATAAAATACTTTAGTCTTTATATACCTTTTTATTGTGTTAAGTAAAGTTTAAGTATCATCTTAGAAGGTAGAATGGTATATAACAAAAACTTTTTATTAAGTAATAGATATATTTTAGTTTTAATTATTTTAAACCAACTGTTTCAAATAATTTCTTAAGAATAGTTTGTAGAATTACAAAAAAGGACCATTAATTATTTTTAGTTTATGTGCACATTTATTTCTATAAAATAAGTTATTTAAACAGAAAGTTATTCAGATTCAGACGGATAGTTTCTATAATGATGCCTCGTTTTCCCGAAGGTTTGGGCAAAGGCGTACCTATAAATTTATTCTGAATACGTTAAACGTTAACATCTGACTTTGTCGTCCGTTATCAGACTTTATTCTTAGTGTACAGGAATCAAGTTATTCCTACACGTGGAGGCAACGATGGCCTCAAGTTTTTCACGGTAAAATCTAAAAGACGGTAGGACTAGGTACCTAAAATGCTGCATACAGTGGTGAATTTCCCACGAGGAAAATTCTCCACTGTAGGCAGGGGTAGGGCAGGGGGTTTTTTGTACCTACTTTTGTAGTTACAAAAGGGTACATTTTTACTTAATTATTGTACCATATTTTACTAATAACAGTTAATAAATTATTTATATTTGAAGCTAAGACGAAGAAGTTTCCAAAATTACAAATCAAAACTTTTTTTCCTAGAACTCTTAGCATTAAACTTAAAGATAATTATGAGATCTATCTTATTACGTAATTAGATTCCTTAATCCCAACTTAAGAGTTCACAGAATAACAATTCTAGCGACGAAAGTTTGTAGCGTCGAAATATTCACAGACAAACGAAAACAAATCCTCAAGTTTTGAGTTAATTGAATATGTACGAAAATTTGGCTTTTCTCAAGCGCTGCTGATTAAAATTTACAACCAGAAACTACAATAAACTGCAAGTACATTACTTAAACCGTCCATAGAAATCTCAGCACCTTGAAATTTTCGTTAACTTATTTGCAACAAGGACGGAGTGTAAACTACCATAAATTATTTCGTCGACAAGAAACTCTTGCGCGAATCGGAGCTCATCCGTATAGGTCTACGCACACATATGTACCTATAAGCACTGCACGGGATCAGCATCGCCTCAACTCGAGCCGTTCAGGATTCTTTCTGTGAACCTCCATACTTTCTCTAACTCCATCGCATACTTAAGCATCGCCACTGCCTCGGCACGGGATCAGCTAGTAAACAGCAGTCACCGAGCGTACGGTGGGCCACCGGGTATCCGCTTTAGGTCAATGCACACGTATAAGGTAGGACATTCACGATCGACGTAAAACCATTCGTAAGTAATTTAAATGTAACTCTTGTCTAGGTAAGGTAAGGTATAAATTAGAATCATTGCCGAGAGTTTTATCTTCTACTCCATTTATTAGAGCATTAGACAAATAACGGCTAAATAACGACAGTTATTGTGTAATATTGTTGAAATTACTGTAGTTTAGAGTTATTTTTTTAAATGTAAATGGTAAATAGATTACAGTGTTTTGTATTTATCGTGAAATAACGGAGTTTATTAAACGTTTACATCGAAATAACGAAAGGGCGAAAACAGTTATTTGTCTAATGTTATAATAAAAGTATAGGTACTAATGGTTTTTGGTCAGTCAAATTTGTCCGTGAATGGCATCTCGGAGTTGAACTTGAGAGGTCGTGACTCCTTAACCGGACTTTCCTGTGGCTGCCTTAAGCGAAACTACTAAAGCCAGGGCAGGGCATAAAAATTATAAACTAAACGACTGCACGCTAAGGGCACCCCCTGTGGGGTACGAACCTCGGCTTAGTCTATAGTCTATTTTCAATTTTCTGTTCCATATGATTTATAAACTACATGTGGAAATTTGTAATTGGCCATATTTTGCATAAACTATTTCTTACTGTATCTGTTTAGCTGTAAGTTTTTCTAAAAATAAAATAAATAAATAAACAGGCGCGAAACGCAACGGGACACAAAGGCAGCACTAGTCGCGCGACACGGAGGTTCCTTTGTATCGCACGCGATCTCGTTGTGAGTCGCGCCTGTTTGTAGGACCCTTTAAGAGCGCTGTCTTCACTAGCGCCATTCCTTTAAAAAAATGTTATCTCGTGACTGAGAAGGATTTTTGAAAAACGGCTCAATCAGCGACCTCAGTAAGTGTGTCTAGAATTTTCTAATACCTTTTATAAAGTTTC
Organism: Dryobota labecula; assembly: GCA_947523025.1. Lineage (NCBI taxonomy): Eukaryota > Metazoa > Arthropoda > Insecta > Lepidoptera > Noctuidae > Dryobota > Dryobota labecula. The sequence goes on along the minus strand of OX383293.1, from coordinate 13,591,962 downwards.
ATATTGAGACACGAAGCAACAAAATACGATCGAGAGGAATGTGGCCCTTTTCTTTAGATCGAGTTTTGTTGCTTCGTGTCTCAATATGAAACTTTATAAAAGGTATTAGAAAATTCTAGACACACTTACAAAGGCAGCTGATTGAGCCGTTTTTCATAATTCCTTCGCAGTCACGAGATCATATTTTTTAAAGGAGTGATGCTAGTGGACCCGAGACAGCCCTCTTAACCTTTAGTACTCGGTGCATAGGAAACTGACTATAAATAAAACGGAGCGAAAACTGTAAGTCTGTAAGCTACCATTCATCCGACTGCCTTTTCTATAACTTTGGCGTCAATGCGGTGCAAACTGCAAACTTTCCGTCTCATTGAATATGATCGAGATTATTTTACTTCGCCTTCATGTTTTGGTGTCCTGAATTTTCTGTTTGTATAAAATTGCCAACAAAATATTATATTGCAGCAACGTTCAGAGGAATATTATTTATTTATACATTTTAACATGCACTCGGGCAAAGATTTTTAATAACTGTGTTTGCGAACAGAGAATGCAAAATCTTGCTCTGCAATGCACGTTGGCTTGCATGTTCTTTTCGTTAAAACTGTATGCGTTAAAAGTAGGTACACACGGCCACAAATCAAGCTATACATTTCTAGTATAAGCTGATCTCGCATTGTATAGGATTTCCGTACGATGAGGGGTCAGCTTATACTGGAAATGTGTAGCTTGATTTGAGGCCGTGTGTACAGTGGCCAGCACATCAAGCTGCACGAAACTGTCAGATTTCTCCAAACGATTTTAAACTTTATAATGTTCACGATTAAGTTCAAAATCGAACGAGAACATTTGACAGTTTGTAGTAACTTGATGTGCTGGCCACCGTACATTCTATAAGTTGGCACTGTCGCAAATGGCTGTTAAATATTTACACTTTTATGTTTTTTTTTTTTTTACTATGGGTTTGCTCTTGACTCTAGTCTAGGTCTGGGTGACAGAGACAAAGTCGACGATGGAGTGAGCTTACCCAGAAGAAGCTTGTTCACTCTCACTTTGAAAAGATTAGGGTTGTATGCGTTCGGAAACACAGACGCAGGCAGAGAGTTCCACTCCTTTGCTGTGCGCATTATAAAAGACGTTTGAAAACTAAACTAAATTTAAGTTCAGTGCATCTTTTTCTTTCTATTTCATTAAGAAAAGGACAGAAGATACATTTTAGTTTAGTTCTGTCAAATTAATCAGCGCCTGTCACTACTCCATACAAGTTTAGACGTGATTAAAAACTTGCCTACTAAAATTACGTCAATTTACGTCAAGTGCTGATTAATTGGACAGGACAAAACTAAAATTTATCTTCTGTCCTTTCGTTACAAATGGACTTTACCTACAACTTAAAATGATCTACCTCTACGATTAAGTTCCATGTATACGAGCCTGTATATCATCCTGGCTGCTTCCCAATATAAAACACTGCGCTAGCTAGTAAAAGATTTCCACCGAAAAGCTTTCTTGACGGCACCGCATTGACTGAAAAGAAGTTGCTGTACAGCCAGCTGATACACATTTACACATCAATAGCATAATAAAAACGGTACAGGGCAAATCGACCGTATGAATGAAGCTGCCTTTCAACGAAGGATCTTTGTGTAAATTGAATCAACTTTTGAAAGACGAGCGCTTTGTCCTTTAGATGTGACCTTTATGTGTTTTTAAGTCTTCATACAATGTAGGTTGCTCTTCTTAGGGTTCCGTACCTCAAAAGGAAATAACGGAACCCTTATAGAAACTGGACATAGGCCTCCCTCAAGCACCGTCACCTGGACCGGTTCCGTGCTTTCCGCATCCAGCGGACTGCTTAAGTTCATGAGATTGGAATTGCAATCCATTGTCCATAATAATAGTCTGAGGTACTCCATGAACCAGAAAAACAAAATTTTCTAAAATAGAGATGATGTTAGTACGAGTAGCCCTTTTTAGTGGGAAGATCAGGGAATATTTAGTAAAATAACAGTTAACTACTAAGATAAATTGATTTCTACGTCTAGTCTAGGACCCATTAAATCCAAAGAAATTGTTTGAAAGGGCCCAGAACAAATTTGCGGCTTTCAGAAGGTCATCAGTCCACCTTGTGGGAGGCCTCCCTACGCTACGTCTTCCGATACGCGGTCGCCACTCCAGAACCTTTCGGCTCCAACGGCCATCTGTGCTGCGAGCAATGTGCCCTGAAAATTGTCACTTAAGTTTGGCAATTACAAGTTACAAGTTATTTTACCAAAAAATCTGCTTATGCTGGGACACAGGTCTCGTCTCTGTGAGAGGGAGCGTGCTCAGTCCGGGTTGATAGATAGAGTTTCGTTCTAGGACATGTCGGTTTCATCTCGATGTTTTCCTTCACCGATCTTAGAGCATTGGTGATGAAATAATTTACACAAAGTAAAACGCTTGTCAGGGTTCGAAACAACGACCAATTTACCTATCACCATTATTATTTACATTTTAATGTACCGTGTCTTAAAGCTCAAGAGACCATTTAAGTACCTACCCATATAAAAGTCCGATTTGGCTGCAAATAAATATGTATACTGATTGGTATCTACAAAATTTTATTTTTCTACAGCAATAGTTTTATAATGCAGCTCTCAGCTCGAGGGAATATCTAAACACAATTTCACAGGCGAATTAATATTAAATTGGAAGGTACTATTGTATTTACAACCTCTATATGTATGAAAGAAAAACGAGTAGAAGACATTCCAAGGTAGATTGAAATAAAAAAATCTAAAATCATTCATTCAAATTAGGCTGAGAATCAGCATGTTTTTAACGTCAAAATTACATAAGACAACCAAACACCAACCAAACGCCTGCTCTTCACCACTTCTTAGTGTTATACAGGGTGGGTAAAAATCGTGGATCAAACGAAACAGGGCGATAGTTGGGGTTGCGATAGTTGGGGTTGCACCCTGTATATAGCCGGGAAGAAGAAATGGTGCAACAAACTCCTCAGAAACACATGCCTTTTAATGTCTTAATTCTATACAATGCGAAGTAATAACTTTACAAAACAAAGTAAAAATTATTTAAATAAATTATTTACTACGTTTCAGCTAGCACACGAAAATAGGTTCTCCAAATCTAAATGTTGTGGCCAAACTTCAGATGAGATACGTCCTTACCCGCAGATGGCCATACTCGACACAGTTCAATTTACACGTACCTACACATACTGCTCCATATCAAGCCATACATATCCAGTATAAGCTGATCTCTCATTATATGGAAATCCTATACAATGCGAGATCAGCGTAAACTAGATTTGCATAGCTTATTATGTAGCCATGTGTACCTAGTCATTAACACCAATTCCATAGACATCCGGATTCGGGTAAAACGACCACGGACAAAAATATAAGCAATCGACATAAAAAATGCAGACTTTATTTCAAGACTTTTGATTGAATCATTTCATTTGGACTTATGATCATTGTCTTGGCGATTTTATTTTTAATCATCTAATCATTTTTGTTGGTAATAATGATCTTATCCGTACCGTGTGGTGCCGCAGTGCCGTGTGGTGCCGCACATAAAGAATAGCACCACCCCATTTCGTCCCGTGGGTGTCATAAAAGGCGACTAAGAGACTTACTAGAGAATGAGCAGCAGCGTTCTCTATGCATTTTTTAACACCGTACTGCGATCACCAACCCGCCTGCCAAGCGTGGCGATTATGGCAAACCCCCCAATTGGGGAAGGTCTATATCCAACAGTGGACGTCTTTCGGCTGAAATGATGAATGATCTTATCCTATAGGTGAAGAAAAGCATGGTCCATTCATGACACCATTTTGAAAACAATGCTTCCAAAACTCTCATCGATTTCTCGGCAGATGCTACGCAACCGTATCTCTTATGGGGAAGTTCAACGCGTTCAAAAGCTGCATAATTGTTGCGGAATATGGACGCTGGAAACTTTTGAACACAGTTTAGACGTGCAGCTCCCGTTCAGTTTCATTGGTGTTATTGGCCTTAAGAGTCAACTAGTCGCGGGCTCGAACTCACTGGTGGACGTGGCCAAAACGCACGCTGTCTCACCTAGCATCGTGTCCGTCATCGTGTGTTGAGTGAAACGAAAAGTCCTTTGGAAGGTTGAGTTTTATGAAAAAACTACTGGAGAAATTAATTCCAAATAAAGTTTATTAAAATTTTCGATAATTGAACATTGTCGTAGTGAACTTTGTTTTGGAGATTTTACACTTCTTATATTACTTATTTACGCCCAAAGTTGCGTTAAAATTAGCAGGAAAAACGAATCTTTGTTGGTTCATAACTTTTTAATGGCTTTTTATTTTAATATTCTGCTTCCGTACAGACAAAATTAATAATAAGACAAAACGATATCATGTTTAACTTTGGATGTACAATGTCAAACAGTGGAGTAATACCCCCCCGAAATTTGTATGGAAAAAGTATCGACTAGTTTCATCTTAAAGAGTGTGTTTGTTTATTTGGTTCGGATTTAATAAAGAAAAACAAATTAAAGTTTAATATTAAAATGCCAGAGCTACTGCTAAAGAAATGTTATTAGATACTAAGTATTCGGTTAATGAATGTTTTGAAGACACCCTGGAATGGTTAGACTTTTACTTTCTTTTTAACAAAATCTTTGTGTATTCCTTTCACTATATATTTCTTGGCATAGTTCGGATCTTGTACATACTTTAGTTTTCTGTTTATTCATGTTAGAATATACTTTTTACTGATCTCTTATTATTGTGTACCCTATAGGGGAATGTTACAGAAACACTACTTTATTTTTGACCAGCTTTTGTAAACTATCCGTAGACATTAAATAATGTTCTATACTAATATAATACGAGTGCTATGTCTATATCGTGACACAGCACTCGTACTCGATACTAGTTCACTAAGTGGAGAACGGAGCTTTAGCCGCATCGCGTGAATAATTTGCTTTGTGCTATTTATTAGTTCTACCGTTGGTTCTACAAGATTCTCTGTTATACCAGTAATAATGGGATTATTAATATACATAATTATAACATACAATTACGTCTAAATCAACATCGTTTGAAGTTATAGATGAATTAATTACGGTGTTCTGATAATTTCTTGAGTTTTCAATATATTTATTCAGTCAGCACAAATTATATTATGCTTGTGCAACAGAAACGAAAAATCTAAGTAAATCGATAAAACTAAAAATTTATTTTACGAGAATTGTGTGATGTTATGTTATGAGAATAGGGACGCTGACAAAAAAAAAATTTGTCCGTCATGTAAATTATTAAAAAATATTGGACACGTATTTTTTCCTTTTTTACGTAATCGAAACATTGCGGCGATACATTGAGTTCAAATGTGGCATGACGTCACTTCTCACTAGATTTTATACTGAGCTGTGACGTAACGAGCCCCCACTCCCCAAGTTTAATGTGTCTTGTCTAAGTATTTTTTTATTAACATGATAAAGCAAACAATACGTGTCTAATATTTTTAAGCTATTGCATAGCTTCTATCGCGGGCCTTGAGCGCGGGGACCGAATCCAGAAATTCCGTAACGAAAGAACCTCACGCTATCGCTGTCTCGCTTTAACATCTATTCGACTCTATCGCACTACGCTACTCAGCCGCCATAGCTACCGGCCGCCATATTCTTGTCTTGTTTGTTGTCAAGAACTTTGTCAACAAAGCGCTGTTTTTGTTTTTATTTTAACTCTAGGGGTTCGCTGTTTTCATCGTCGGATAAGTTTGGGAAACTATTGGTGGTGCCATCTAGTGTGGAGTTATGTGACTCAGTCTCAGTTAATGTTTCTGAACTTGGACTGGTACGCGTCTTTTGTAGAGTAATATTTTCGAAGAAATTCATTACTACTGACGTTAATTCAAATAACAAATATTAAATTTGGAATTCACGAAAAGTGATTGTTGGTACCGTGGTTTGAACTCGCGACCACTCGTGAGAGGTGAGTTAAACCAAAAGTAGGTATTATGCCTTAACCACTAAGCCATTAGTACTTGATAAGACGAGTCGAATTTTTAGACTAGTTGAAGCAAATAACTTTTTTGTTTGTAGGTAGTTGTGACGGCTGGAATTCAAATCACAGCATGAATCTCTTTTGCATTTCATGTGAATTATTATTGATTTTATCACACTTATTTTGATTATTTTGATGTATTTAAGTTGTAAGATGTATTTAATCAATAGAAAGGAAAAGGTGTTCTAATTATTATAAAAAAACTTAAGTCCAAAGTTTTGTTTTATTTTATTATCATCACAGCAAATCTCATCTTATAGTCAAGTTTACCTCGGATTAGATCTAGACTATACAATGGGATTTGTCTCTGAACCCCGCTTACGCCAACGTGGAATCACAGCCGTAGCTGGTTTCTTTTTATAAGAAAATTACCACGTAACCTTAGTTCAAATCGAAAGTTACCGTTGGCCTAAGTGACCTTTGCCTTAAATTTATTAAGAATGAAACCGTAAAAATGTCAGGATCCTAAAACCCGAAATTTTTTACAGAAATATATATCGATAAAAATTACGAGTGAGTAGTAGTACATCCCTATCTTGTTATTATGTTGGCAGCTTTATGTCATGTCTGCAGTCCGTGTCATTTCTGTTATGTTGGTATTCATTATTAGCTCACGTTTCATACAAGCGACGTTTTTCATTTTTATCTATGGGACTCCCGTCTCTTAATATTATATACTCTTTGTTTATTTAATAAAAGAAAAAATTGTTTTCTTATCGGTCACCACGCTCAAAAAGTGTAACTTGAATTAATATCAAAGAAAAAGAAATACTGCATAAATAAAATAAATAAATAATTATAATTGCATAAGTTCATACAAAATGCTATGCAATAGCTTTACCGCGGCAGTCCCCGAGTGCCACACGTCTTTTTTATTATCTGATTGACGGACTAAACAGTTTTTCATTTTTTTTTTACCCAGGCATCATCTCTGTTGTGTTTCTCAATTTACAAATACACGTAGTTAGGTATCAACATTTCGATGAATTTCTATCCCTGCAGAGCACGTTAGTTGGTCCTAGTTTTCGTCAATGCTGCTTGAAGTTCGAAAGTCTAAGTGAGGCCGCACATCGGCGCTACACTCTACACGCACCCTACATTAACGTCATCACAATTACTGCGCTACATTTGAGCTCGGAGCAAATGTATCGTTTACATGCGCATCGGACAGTTGTGGTGTAGTTTCCAGAATGTCGACATCATCGTCCGACTTAACATATTTCTTGCATTTGAGCTCGGAGCAAATGTATCGTTTACACCCGCATCGGACAGTTGTGGTGCAGTTTCCAGAATGTCGAAGTCATCGTCCGACTTAACAGATTTCTTGAGGCAACATAAGACGTTATTGGGTTCACCCGTTTTATCAAGATACTACAATTACCGGTAATTTCAAAATTTCGCAACGAACGAAAACGTTCGACGATGAAAAGTTTCATAAATATCATCGAATGTACACTGAAAAAAATGTTAACTTATACATAACCAAACTTTCTTCAACATGTAACACAAAAAAGTCACCGCATAACTTTATGCAACATGTAACCAAAACCTGTGCTGGCTGTTGTGTATGACTTTTATTAAATCAAGTTAACTTTTATAAAGTCTTGTCAAACTTTGATTATTCCTGAAATAGCCGAAGTAGTTAGGCTAAATATTTTTTTCAGTGTACACACACACATGGTTGTATAAATATAGGGTTTTTTTCAGCCTCTGCAATAAACTCTACGTAAAATTCAATGTTGTCTTTAATTTTTGCAAATCACCGCGCAAAAAAATACGAATGTCTTTGATCTTCAATTCGTTTAGCACGGCATACGTCTCGCCACAAACTGCATCCGCTACAAATGTGTCCTTGGTGTGCGTTTCAAATGTGGTGCCACGATTGTCGTAACACAGAGTGTATTTCTGGTGTGCGGCCTGCTGAATAACTAGTCTAGTTTCAAAAATATGTCGATACAACCAGTAATTGGGTTGTAGAGGTCAGATGGCCGTCGTTTTATGTAGGAATGTATTATTTTTTATATTTCTAGATTGTGTTTAGTTAAGTTTGTGATCTTCCTGTGCCATTACATACTTTTTCTTTCTTTCTATGTAAAACCATAGTTAATCAGACTGGAAACCAAGTCCAACCGAGTAGGTGTTGCTGAACGGCTTTCAACCACTAGAGAGTGATCAACCAAAACAATATATTGCACAATTTTTCCGTTAAAAAAATTCCAAGTAGTACTTAGTCGTATTTAGGTTCATGTGACTAAAGCAAAATACTCCAATGCAGGCTTAACTAAAGCGAATATAAATGGTAAAAAAAAAAACATTCTTAAATAAGGCTAAAGTTTAGAAAAGTTTTCCATAAAAACTTAATGGAATTTAATGCAAGGAATTCCAACTTTTATTTTTGTACTTCTGACTAGTTAACTTACATTTTTTTTTATCAGTGTTACCAAGGGCGTCATATTGAGTAACTTTTGTTTTGAATAAAGGCTCGTGGAGACTGGCGCGATATCGCGTCTGCCCGAGCCTTAAAACATTACATTAGGCTACTAGGCAACGGGCCTACGGGCGGTGAGTAATGGGTAGTTCACCGTCCGATCAGGACCAGGCCCGTGCCGGACGGTGTGTACGCGTTCAATGCGCGCCTCAAAGAGATGTCAGCAACAACGAGGGGGCCCATTAGGGCCCAAGCTTGCCGGGTCAGCGGGATTGTCCGAAAGGGGTACCGCTGCCCCGGAACATAAAGGGCCAAGGAAGGAACACGGGTGGGTTTTAGTCAGTAAGAGTCTGACACTCCCTTCCGCTCCACCCAGAGCGGGAGGGGTCATTTGATGACTTCCCATCCTCAAAAAAAAAAAGGCTAGTAGGGCAAAGGTATTGGATATTTCGCTGCATATTGATGAAAGAGTTTTTGGATTGTATGAATTACTAGCAAAAAGATTTTCATGGTGAAAATCACTACCGTCTATCTAACTAGTATTTCCAAGTTTATGTTATCAAAATTCCTTTCATTGAAATGTTGCTCGCGCATTTTGCGTAACGAACTACCCAGGCGTCCGGATTCTAGTAAAAATTACGAAATAAAATAAAAGTTACACGAATGCTAAAAACTTTTTACTTTTATACAGTATGGAACAGTTTTTCATGATACAATTTTTTGCAGTTCTGTATATTTTTATAGAAAACGTAAATTAAAACCATGGTATCAAGTTTATCTAGCAAGCTTTAATATGATAAGTAAAAACACGATTAGGCCAAAATCGAACTTCCTTCATATATCGTGTTGACACAAATTTTACCACGTATGGGCTACGTGGCATACATATGGCATACTTTTAGCCCATACCGTGGTAAAATTAATTAATTTATTAACCTGTCAGCAAAGTGGTAGTGGGACTCACTGCCGATTTTGTGCCGACATTTTTCAATTATAACACTACTACTACACAATACAACATAATTCGTTGTTCATTGCTTTTTAATCGCCAGTGATAATGATAGAAAAACATCAAATTCATGTCATCCGTCTACAGAATAGCTACATTTTTAACTAAAACTAACAATAAATTAAAATCATCAGGCATCGAACAATTCCTCTTCATTTTAATGATCGAACAAAACATAAAATTACAGCCTATTGTAATTTTCTTCCTAGTATGGAAGAAAAAAATCAATCAATCTCACTTCTCATTTGATCGAATAATCTTCAAACTAAGTTATTCTCTAACCTCCTTACTAATAAACGTTGTATAGCGTCTGTATAGTTACACACCGATTTCTCTCTTTCACTCGTCAGTAATTTGACTTTCGAAAGAAGAAGACAAAGCGTTGTGTAACTATACAGACGCTATACAACGTTTATTAGTAAGGAGGTTATACTATTTCATTACACACGACACGAGACACGACAAGCCAGACATACCACAAGCCACAGACAAGACGTGTCAGTGACATGTCTGAGTTATGTTGTGTCTTCAGTAGCTGCGGTATTAGACTATTGTTATGATATTCATAACATAGAGTGGTCTTAAATCTGGACGTTGTAGAGCAAAACTGTGAATTCAGGAACTTGGGTTAATTACTAAAAGCGTTCTCTGGTGACCGTAATTTTTTATTTTTCCTCGGAACGACCTATGGTCAAATGAACGCATGCTGCCAGATAAAGAAATCATACAGTTATTTCCTTAGCTTGAGTCTTGTACGCAGCGAATCGAACATAGAGTGTGTGGTAAACTGATAAGTTTGTAGAAAATATATGAATTTCAACCACTGCTTGTAGAATCCAGAAAGATGGCAACGCCGCAAATAGCTGTTATCCATACTAATATTATAAATGTGAAAGTAACTCTGTCTGTCTGTCTGTATGTTACCATTTCATGCCTAAACCGCTGAACCGATCGTCATGAAATTTAGCAGAGATATAGCCTGGGATATGGAGACGAACATAGGCTACTTTTTTTTACGCGATAACCGACATCTACGCGGGCGGAGCCGCGGGCAAAAGCTAGTATAATATATTTCGCCGTTTTGAATAATTAGTCAATATTAGGTACCAAATGAAATTATGAAATTTCTCTCTGTAGTGCACTAAAATATTGATTATGGATTGCAATAATATCGTAACAATGAATATTTATTTTTGTTGTTTTTATACCTAAAACTATTGTAACACCTAATTCAGTGTTATTATTGCAATTCATTATCAATATTTTAATGTACTACAGAGCGATATTTTATAATTTAATTTAGTACCTAATATTGATTTATTAATCAAAACAGCGAATATAGCCAGCCGCATCGATAGAGGGCGAAGCTACAGGATGACCCATGCACGGAGGCTTAGAAGCCTCCGTGAGTCCGAGGTTAATAAAGATGAATTATTGGGTGCGTGAGACCAGCCGATGGCAACCCCTCCACAGAGAGAGGAGATCTCTGGCAAGAACTGCTTAAATCTCCTGACTTCTTTATTGAACCATCTGAAAACCTCCCATCCGGGCATACGTCACCGTGGCCTACTTGGAAAACCTATAGACTTCGTACTCAAATAGGCCGCATCAAGGACAATTTCCACAAGTGAGGGTTCATGTAGGGCTCAGATCTCCGGTGTGTATGCGGCGTCTCTCCATAGACAATGGATCACCACCCACCTTGCACCTCATGCCCTGCCACCTGCACACGTGAGGACCTAATGGCTGCGTCAGCGAAAGGTATACGCGTTGATGAATTTTGGGCAAAACACATTAAAAATATTATATATATTTTCGACACGCTAATAAGATATGACAGCTATTTGCGACGTTGCCAGCTTTCAGAATGCACCCTCTTAAGTCGCTTAGCTATGACTGAAAATAGTCGCCTAGTGTGCAGCAGCACTTACTCCCTTCAAATGTCGTACAACTGTCTTAAGTGGACTCTAAGCTGCAAGCACACTTTTGTCTTCTGCTGTCCTTTATTGCCACGTAAGTAGTCTAAGTGACAAGCGCAATGGCTCTTACCTCAACTTTTAATGTTCAAAGTAAGTGCATATAAGGACTACTTAGGGCTGAAATCCCAGCGTCGCAGGGACTAACAAGGCCATGAATCCGTAATTTTGTGAATGGGTATTTTTATTTAATTAAATGGTTTTAAATCCTTAATACTTAATTTAATACAAAGAACCTAAAAAGAACATTTAAAAAATGTACGCATGTGCCAACGCAATCGTAGAATATAATAGATATGTATGGTGTATAGTAGCCACAACCGCCGACCCATGCAGATGAAACTTTATATTTTCAAAATAAATACAGTACAATCTCGGTAATTCAGCACTAATTCAGACACAAGGGTGCCGGATTAGTGGAAAATTCGGATTAGTGGAATATGGGAAAATAATGGACATGTGTGTATATTTCTTATTTCAGAAACAAGAAACTAATGTTTCTTGAAATAATCCATTATAACCTTTCGATTTTTGCCCACCTTCTGACGTAGATATCTGAGAACTACAAGTGTATTAAACTATCAGCGAAAATCAATCTTAAATCAATCTCGTGTTTACGGTTTTGGTGCGCACTCGCGTTATCGCCAAGGAAACTGACCTAGCAATAGAGAAGTAAATACTGTGCCGGATTACTGGACGTGTCGGTGTATTGAAGTGCCGGATTACTGAGATTCTACTGTAATATGTTTAGTATAATAAGTAGAGAATATTTTATTATATTTTCAAAAATTTGTAGGTCTACGTAAAGTTAACTATAGTGAAAAATTATACTGTAAATCTTGTGTGGCGTAGCACGTAAAAATAAACAAATAATGCATTACATTAAGGTAAAAAATACCACAACATAGTGAAAACATATCTTGTACTTGGAAATCCATGTCACAAACATAACTCACAATAAAATAATTCTAAGAAATCACAATTGCTCAAACTCACTGAAAACGGCAAATGCAAATGCTCTTCGGAGGTCAAAAAAAATGTGATAATTAAGTAAAATGGGTGACATATATATATCCTCTGTAACCGGCATGAGTCGTGACCACAAACTGACACCTGCGTAGTAGTAAATTTTTAGGTCTCTTTGGCGGAATGAAGAAGCCGGGGGTGCCGAGCTGCATGCGATTGGTCAGTCAGCCGATACTCGTCGTCTATTGGACTCTCGCGTGTCATTTTTATTTAGCCTAAAGTGTACATGCGCGAGCTTGCCCTCACTACTGCCCATCTGTGCTCACGTCTCGTGCCGGTTATTATAGCTTGTTTATCGGTGGATAGTTATGTGTCATTAAAAAAATAGGCATTTGGCAACTGACCCTCGGCATGTATACCTATGGAAGAACCGCCGTATGTCGGACGTAGTTGAAGCGAGCATCTATGTTTAGGTTAGTACCGTCATCTAGCTAGTTATTATGCTAGATTTTTGGAATATAAACAATGAGAACACAGCTCACATGGTTTTCTTATTCTTTGGTTTTCTCATTGTACACTCACCTGCAAAATTGCATGGATACCTTAGTGTCTATTTTCCAGTGAACGTTTGAGTTCAAATTTTCGAAAATAGAACTAGCTTTCGCTTTTTGCTTCACACGGTTTTGTTTCTGTACTGTCCATGGACTTTTGCAGTCGACCGTACCTACAGCAAATATGATTTATAAGTGACTATCTGACCCGACAGACTTCGTTCTGTCAAAAGCTATAGTATAAACTCCACTACTCTACCCTACCCTACCCTACCTACCCTACCTACCTACCTACCCTACCTACCTACCTACCAACCTACCTACCCTACCCTACCCTACCTACCTACCCTACCCTACCCTACCCTACCTACCTACCCTACCCTATCTACCTACCTACCTACCCTACCCTACTCTACCCTACCCTAATTTTTCGTAAAAACCATTAAAAAAATCCTTGGACTTCAACGAACATTATAAAAAAAGAATTGGTTAAATTGGTCCAGGCGTTGTTGAGTTATGCGCTTATCAACACATTTTGCGATTCATTTTTATATTATAGATTATCCGTCAAGGAAAATTGTTGTTATTTTTCCATCTGCCACAATTGTGGAGTTCATTGATTGGCTTGGATTACTTGTATGATGTGGCATTTGTTTACACAGATTATCTAAATTCTTTAACTAATAGTAATTGTGATTGTTGCTAATGTTTTTGGAATATTAAAAAAAGAAGAAGAAGAGAAGTAAACAGAAGCAGTAAAAGTTGTTATTTAGTACGTTGGTTGCTTGGTAACTGTAAATAAAAGAAAAAACAGAAAAAATCAAACAGATTAACAATTTTTTTGAGGAAAATAAGGTTTAGTGTACACGGAAAGTGTTTTGATGACTGCGCCACGTGCTCTGAATTTGGTGAATAATTTCCTTTATCTCCATTTATATATTGCGTGCTTTGCTGAAAAATATGACGGGAATGCTATTCATTTGCAGATATGACATTATTTGTGAAAGACATGAAGTTATAAAGGTTTGACATGGGTTTAAAGCAAAGAGATTTAAGATACTAGTATATTTAAATGTCTTTCATTGGTAAATCACTTAGTATGTACCTTAAAAACGACATTTCTGATAATATTTTATTGGGTTATGTAAACCCAATAAAATATTATCAGAAATTTATTTTTTAAGGTTCCGTATTCAACAAGGAACCCTTATAGTTTCGCCATGTCCATCTGTCTGTCCATCTGTCCGCGGCTTAGCTCAGAAACTCTTAATACTAGAAAGCTGTGATTTGGTATGGGTATACATATTAATTACGCCGAGAAAGTGGTAGAATATTTTTTTTTTAGGGTAGGTGCACGTAAAGTGGGGACATTTACACTATTATTATAAATGTGAAAGTTTGTGAGTGTGTGTGTATGTTTGTCTCTTCTTCACGCTCAAACGGCTAGACCAATTTTGATCAAATTTGGTATGGACATAGCTGAAACCCTGGATATATATAGGCTACTTTTTATCCCGAAAGAATGTAGTTTTCGCGGGTAATACCGCGGGGCGCAGCTAGTATTAATTTTTTTTTTCTCGTCTATCCCTTGGTGTGGAGTAATAGTATATTACTTACCAAGGGCTGTAAAATAAAGAAAGCCCGAAATCGCAGGTATTTGTGACCCGAGCCGCAGGCGAGGTTTGTAAATATGCGATAGAGGGCTTTCTTTTTTACTCCCCGTGGTGAGTACACAATTTTACGTCTTCACCTGGCCATAATGCGAGTTTTACCGTATGCGTAGCGTGCACATTATGGCCAGGTGTGACGTAAACTATTTTTCGATTCAGGTATCCGTTTGCGAAATATTAAGGTTTAAACTTCTAATTTTTGTTAGAGTCAAGTGTCCCCCCTTGCCAGCTAAATGGTTGTATTTGGATATGATCAAAGTTAAACGAAATTAAAAGAAAAATGTCACAGCTAAAAAGACTTTACAAGTTACCAAGCAATAGTCGACCAACTTACATTTGCAGTTGAAAAAAACGTTTTGGGAGAACATGTTTTTCAACTACAATGTTTAGTTTGTTATTGTGATAAATTCTTCCTAGCTACGGAACCCTGCATTGTGCGTGGTCCGACACGCACTTGTCCGGTTATATGTAAACTTATATTCATTTGACAACATAAAATAATGGAAGATATGTTTACTTACTGTTCTGTTGTATCATATAATATTTACCCACAATAATTAAATATTACAGTTTTGTTTGCTAACTTAACTAGACTGATTGACACAAATCCATCAACTATCGCATAGCTTATTTTGTCTATATTGTCAATAGGAATATATTGGTTTATAATAATACGGGTTGGATTTATAACCCGCACGTAACTTTTCTGGATAGAATATTATTTAATCTTCCTTTTCTACCAGACAGATTGGCTTTTGGACATATGTAGATAAATACGTTACATGAATACAATAATCCCTGTACGGATAATGTTGTGTTCAAATACTTGAAATGTCACAGTTTTTCCAGGTTATTTATTTTAGGTTGGTTAGTTTTTAAGACCAATTTTTCATTTATTTCGTGGGTGTTGAGTTTTAGGATCACAGGTCCGATTGGAACCGTAATCCTCGAAGCCTCTCAGAGACTATGCCAACTATTCTACCAGTGAGTCAAGTTTTCTATGCGAAAATAAATTTAACCTTCTATCCTTTTTCATAGAATTTTCGCTGGCAGGTTTTCGACATAAATATAAGTTTGTTAAGGAAATAAGTAAAAAGAACTTATAAAAATGATACTGAGTAGGCGTAAAAGCAGTGTCAGGATTAGCTCCGTGTTCATAGAAGTATCTGTCGCCCATTCGAGTCCTATAGAACTGCTGAGGATGCAAATCTACGTAGGTCCGGATTGCCCTCCGGCACATTGCACTCCAGAGAGCATCATCCTGCGACAAAGCCCCGAAACTACACTACTTTCAAAAGCACTATAACATTATACTCATAGAAGAACGATGTGACTACTCAGGCCCGAAAGAGCTGAGAGTATACACCGACGGATCAAAGAACGACTTCGGACCGGACTCGGAGTTTTCTCACAAGACCTTAACATAAACATATCCAGCCCGCTGGGAATGTTCAACACCGTTTACCAGGCAGAGTGTGTGGGCATCATACAAGCGGCGCACGCCATAGAAGCCAAGAGAGTCACGGACACCCATATTCGTATACTCTGCGACATTGCTTCAGTTCTCCAATCCTTAGGGAAAAGATATATTACCTCGAAACTGATACTAGAATGTCACAGTGCACTAGAACGAGCGACGGTGCCCAACAAACACAGTGACATTGCAATGGATAAAAGGACACAGCGGATCTCTGGATAACGACGCAGCTGACAAACTAGCAAGAAGGGCATCCAGCACGTCAGTCTGTGGACCCGAGCCTATCATACCCATCCCCTTCAACCAATTACGCAGGTGACTACAGGATTTCACCCACACACAAGCGGAGAACTGGTGGACCTCGATACCGAGCTGCAGGCAGTCCAGAGAGGCTATGCCGTCCTTAGATGGTAGGCTGACCAGGCGCCCTTTACGCCTGGTCAAGAACGGTCTGCGTCTGGTAACAGGGACCATCACGGGACACTGCTCGCTAAACAAACATTTCCACACAATAGGGATAACGGACAGCCCTCTGTGCAGGGCCTGCATGGAGGCGGATGAAACCGTTGCGCATGTGCTCTTTGAATGCACAGACGTCACCCAGATTAGAACAGAAACCCTCGGGGAACCCAGATCCATTGCCAATGTTCTGAACAGACCAGGAGACGTGATTAGCTTCTGGAAAGAGGTGGGCTGGTTGGAATAACCATCTACGGCCGTCATAGCCCACGCACAATGGTCCATCTTAAGGACTAAGTGCGGAAACCAAACCCTCTAACATAGAAATACCATTGTAAGAACTTTTGTAACCATATTTATCTGTAAAAATTCCTTTAAAGTATGTTTTTGCATTAAAACATTTCTAGAAAAGTGAGAAAACCAAGCTAACACAGCATAACATTATAATAATTCGAGCAGTTTGTCCTACAGAAAAATTGTTTCGTATTCTAAAATGTTTTAAGGTGAGGTAACCGCTTTTACTATGCAAATGCTACTACAACAAATAGGTTATCGCAAGAGTGCAGCTCGGGGTGCCTGTTTTCTTGTTTCGTTTATAAGAAGCGTTATATTTTTTTAATAATTTTATAGAAGAGCGTAAATGAGATTCCATAAATAAATTCCAGTTATGCCCATTTTCACTAACACTAAACGACCCATATATGTATGAATGAACTGTAGGCTTTTTTAACTTTCGGCGCTATGACGAGGGTTGAAAATTCAACTGCAATAATAAACCAACATACTAATAATTAGTCTATTTGTATTTTAGTATGCTGATTTATTTCACAATAAGTTAATCCAGATTATGGCTCAGAAATGAATCGTTATCGTATGAACAAAAGAGCATCTAAGTTCCAAAAATTTTCGTTTGTATAAAAAAAAAAAAACTTAACTTCGTCCTATACTTTTCTAATAGAAAATGTAGATTAATTTCGAGCTCCTCAAGTTTGACTCTAAACTAAACCCACTTAATTTTCTTCGTGCCATTTTAGAGGTATGAGGAACAGGGTGTAAAGTTCACTCATACTCTATAGTAAAGGTAGGATCCTCCGACCAGACGGGTATTGTGTCTGGTGGGCAACTGCCCAACGGTTGATGTCGGGATGTTGTATATATGCTAGTCGCGCGGTAAACTCTGATAGCGCGATGCAGGATTTGTGACGTCAGGTCTTTGATGCGTAGTTCACATGTGGCGTTGTTGATACTGCCACACCATCATTGTTGTTTTTGTTTAGGTATACATACACAAAATCTTGCAGATATTTTTTTAATCTGACAATGTAATTAGAAGTTTGTTGCTATGTTTTTTTTTTATTATTTGTATTTATTATTTTCGTAAAAACCTTCAGTATTTATCTTATTCACAATCTTTTGACATAGAACTAAAATCGTATTAACGAAATAAAATATCTTTATATTAAAAAAAAAAAAAAAAAAAAAAAAAATGCTCCACACTAGGAATTTCTCCTGTATCGTGGGTGCGTTTAAAAATTGTATATTTTTAATTCGTTAACATGAGACGTCAAAGCATAAATGTGATTTTTATTTAATAATTTAAACCCAATGATTAAAGCAATAAAGATTTAAACAGCATCTCTGATAAAAGTGAAATCATATATTGCCGTGGTTATCATGGCTTATTCCACAAATCCCCCCTGAAAAATCCCCCTTAGGAGGAAAAGTGGAATATATAAAAAAACCAGTCTAGAATTCACCCCTGATAATCCGGCTTATTTCACTAATCCCCCCAGAAAATCCCCCTCAGTGGGGAAAACTGAAACCTAATGTAAAAAAAACACTTTCAAGGGAGTCCTGGAATAAGTATTTTTTTTTCAACTCTAGTTTTCCCCCCTAAGCGGTATTATCAGGAGTGAATTCTAGACTGTTTTTTATAGATTCCACTTTTCCTCTTAAGGGGGATTTTCAGCGGGGATTTCTGGAATAGGCCGTTATCATTTTCAAACGTTCCCGACAACCGTACTTTAATTATTAAAAGCCACTGTTAACTGGATTTATAATAGAAGACAACACTTGACGAGATCACGACGTTAATCTTTAACAACACCGGGCTATAACTAAAGATTATAGGGCAGATAGATTCTAAGAATAGCGTCGGCTATGTTCGTCTTTGGGTCACTTTACTTACGAAAGTTTCGAGAATTCTGGAGCCTATTACGTTCAAGATCACAATCGTATATTTTTTACAGAATTGTAATATATAAACATCGGGAATCTTTGACAGTCGTTACGGGTCGTCAGAAGCCCGAAAGTCTGACAACCAATCTTACCAAGGGGTATCGTATTTCCCAATTACTGGGTTGTGGAAGTCAGTTATATATAGCGCTCCATGTAAAATATTTGTATTCAGCTGAATCCAGTTTCGCTGGAAGCCTACTCCTATATATATATATAGTTGGGGAAAGGCTAGGCAAATTGATTAGTAATATAAAAAAATAAAAATAAAATATTTTATTTATTACTAGCTGACCCGACAGACTTTGTTCTGTCAAAAGCTAATAGACTGTGGCAGTTTGTCTACGCGCAGAGGAAATATAGTATATACTCCACTACTCTACCCTACTCTACCTACCTACCCTACCCTACCCTACCCTACCCTACCTACCTACCTACCTACCCTACCCTACCTTCCTACCTAAAACCTTTAAAAAAAATGATAAAAACCTATTCTCAGACCTACCAAATGATGACTGACACGATATGTCAAACGCCATAGAGTTACATTAGAAGATAGTTACATATGATTACAATAGAAAAGTTAATATGGTTGTTTTCTTAAGTTTTTTTCTAACTTTCTTAATTTTTTCTTACATAAGAACTTTCTCCTGACAATAACAAACAACAAAAAAAAAAAAAAATCCCTTTGGCAAGCTGTAGGAGGAGGTAATTTCAAAGAAGGTTAAACGAAGAAGCCCGCGCTGACATTCCCTCCAATAAGAATATTAACAAAAGACTTGGTGTCAAGGCAACGAGTTTAGCATGGAAACGCCCTCAATTTTTCAGTTATTTATTTATTTAATACTTTAAGCACAAAAAAAAATGAACAGAGGCGAACTTAATGCCATAGGCATTTTCTACCAGTCAACCCAGTTATAATTTTTTATTTCGAAAACTATAAGTTTTATCGCTAGACTTTTAAATTAAAAACTGTAGAGTAAACAATTTGCTTTTAAAAAAAAAAATATTCGCGACCCTAAAAATGTTTACGGTTTCGGAGACATGATTTTTTTTTCCCAAAAATTTAAGAAATTTCTACCCCCTCCCCAAGTTAGAGGTTAGAGGAGCAACCTCTAACTTGGGGAGGGGGTAGAAATTTCCAAAATTTTTGTCCGAAAAGGATACCGTGGCCCTGGCACACAGGCAACTGAAGGAACACGGGTGGATTTTAGTCAGTAAAAGTCTGACACGCTCTCCCGCTCCGCCCAGAGCGGGAGAAGTTATTTGATAATTTCCTACCCAAAAAAAAAAAAAGGTTGGGCAGTGTTATTGGGTTTTTCCATCTGGAATCTCTCAATAGCAGCCCGGAGTCCGGATTTGTGCCCGGTTTATGGCAATAGACTCGAGGTCCCATGTAATAGGGGTATTACATGGTACCTAAACATAACTAGCGAAATGTGGGTGAACTATAAGTACACCTCTACCTATCCTTTCGAGGAATACAGGCTGATTTTATGTTATTTTGTTGTTGTATGATTATTACACTTTTGTATTTTCAATTTATTTAGGTGTCACCTAGTGTTAGTGAAAACGGTGATGAATCTCGTATAATCTCTGTCTAAGCACAGCTCGACACAAAAACCCATAGCAACAACAAAATTATTTACAGACGAATAAAGCCCAGTTGTGCCTCCTTTTAGGCTATTTCTGGATAAATTCCTAACATAATCTAACAGCACAAAGAAAGAAAAGAAAGAAAGAAAGAAAGAAAAGAAAGAAAAATATTTTATTTGGGACACCCACAGGAAATACAAACAGTAAAAAAAGAGCATTTAAAAAATTTTAAAAAATTGTGCGATGGCAAAAAGGCTCCTATTTCAGCATAATGCTTCGATATTTAAAAAAGTAAATAGAGGGAGGAACACATCACCTTTTTTCTCATTTCATGCGTAACACCGTTAAATATAAATAAACTCGACTGTTTTATTAAGCAAGGTTTTCTCTTCCACGAAAGACATCACCCATCAGCTGAAATTCAACTGAAATAAACAAATAAAAATGTCGTTTCGCTATGTTTTTTATTGTGTGGACATAAATAACAAAAGCAATTTTTTCATTTTATTTTGATATCACTAAGTTATGTACCTAGGTACATATTAGGCTGGGATGCGACATTGTGTTTAAGGAAATATAGCATTTGTCCAATTTGACAACTTATTGTTGTTCTTCAGAATTTATTGTTGTTTCTTAGTTCTTTTTACTTGCCTAAATATAATCCAGGGCATGAAGAATACAGTTTGATAAAAGTTTCGTACCGTCTGGCATCACGTACCTTGTAGGTACAGTCACGATCTAATTTTTACAGCTACTAAAAGTGTTTTTGAAGTGAAAACTTCTTTAGGCGCGTTGAGCACTTTTTGGGTGAACAAAAATCATGGAACTCGCGTCATCGTCACCGAACGCTTTCCATGAGCTATAGGTATGTATACTGTGTATATATGTGTACTGTTCGGGTGAACAAAAATCATAGAACTCGCGACATCGTCACCGAATACTTTCCATGAGGTATATGTATACTGTGCATGTATGTGTACTTTTTGGGTGAACTAAAATCATGGAACTCGCGTCATCGTCACCGAACGCTTTCCATGAGTTAAATGTTTACTGTGTATATATGTGTACTTTTTGGGTGAACAAAAATCATAAAACTCGCGTCATCGTCACCGAACGCTTTCCATGAGCTATATGTATACTGTGTATGTATGTATAGTTTTTGGGTGAACAAAAATCATGGAACTCGCGTCATCGTCACCGAACGCTTTCCGTGAGCTATATGTATACTATGTATATATGTGTACTTTTTGGGTGAACACAAATCATGGAACTCGCGTCATCGTCACCGAACGCTTTCCATGAGCTATATGTATACTGTGTATATATGTGTACTTTTTGGGTGAACACAAATCATGGAACTCGCGTCATCATCACCGAAAGCTCGAAATTAATAATCTAAATAGCTCGACGATACTTTAGTTTTCACTTCTATCGGTAGTCCCCAAAGACTGCCCCGTTTTTATTTTCTACTGTATCTACATTTTTTTCAATTTACAATGGATATCTATCCATTGTAAATTTATGTTGTTACGAACTTATATTTAATTTTTTTTTTGTATCAAAATAGTTTTTATTTCAAAGTTGCAATCGTTGTTCAACAAGAAAATCCCTTTTAATCCTTGAAAAGTGTATAGTTAGATATTTTTGCTTGTGACTGTACTGTATCTACATGTCACATTTCATATGTAGCGAACAACTTCGTAGTCGTAATAAATTGAACTAATCATATCGCAACCGTGTCCCACGCGTTTTACTTCAAATCACAAATTATATTAGATGCCAACCTGTTAGCCTGTAGAGCATTTATATTACGTTCGTCTACCCACACGAATAGATGCCAAGAATGTCACTGCAAGTCTCCACTTAAAGTGAAGTTATATTTATTTAGACTGCACTTAACGGCCTCACTCGCTCAATTTTTTTTTTTGTAGGAATATATGTTTATTTAAATATATATATATATATATATATTAAAAATAAAAAAATATTTCGAATATCATGATCATGAAATTCTGACAAAAGAGAAAAAATAAAATAAATAAATGGAAATTAGGATCAGATTACTGACCTAATAAAGGACCTCCAAAGCGAGGATAAGATCCTATTCGCTACAGTCATCAGGATTTTGTTGCGGCTGCCACGCAATCTGCACATCAGGGATATTGACCTTTTGCGAATGATGACATGAAAGCCATCAGTATGAAACAAAGCCAACATCCCCGATGCACTACAGAAACGTGGCAACCCCAAAATCATCCTGAATATATTATTATACTGGATGCGTAGGGCATCCGACGATCTTTTGGTGTGGCAGACCCACAGACTTCCCGCGTAAAAGCTCTGACAATATGCCTTAAAAAGCGTAATCTTCACTTGTTCAGAGCAACGGGAGAATCTGCGGGCCAGCATGTTACCTCTGACCGCTAGAGTCCTACGCTCCTTTTCAATGTCTACATCGTCCTCAAGGCCGTCGGTAAAGAAATGTCGCAGATGTTTAAACTTTGCGACACGATTTATACTCAAGCTATTTAGGGTAATTTTGTGGAAATTATCATATTACAAACATATGTATATTAATTTATTGTTGATTCAAACGAGAACAGCCGATCGATTCTGTTCAAATCTCACCGTGAAAAGTTAGGTGAAGTGAGCTTAGAGTGAGTTGTCATTAGTGTCAATACCTAAGCATCAGAAAGTCAGTGGCATGTTGTATTCTTAAAAAGACAGACGAGTAATCTCTTTTCAGTCTGTCTCAGCCATCTTTTCGAGGTCGTCAATTCATCTTAACAGGGAGCATCTGACGTTTAGTTAGTCACTTTTTTTTTTATTGCTGATTGGGCCTGATCTTGACCTTGATCACGCCTGATAGAAAGTGACAGCGTTCCCAGAAGATGCCTGTTCATTCTTCCTTTGAAGGCAGACGGATTATATGTGGAACAAAGGCGCTGGCAGACAGTGTTCTCCACAATTTGGTTGTGCGCATAATAAATATGTAGGAGAAACGCTGAGTACGACTGGACGGGATATCAACCAAGTGCGGATTATTATTTATTTATTTATTCATTTAGTAGTTTACATACAGTGTATACATTTAAGTTGGTGCCAACATAAACTCATTAGAGTTTCACCGGGCACCAAAAAGATCGACTACATAATTTAAATAACATAAGAAGGTACTTGCTCAACAAAACAGGTAACAATAATAATAATAATAATAAAAAATAATAATAAAAAGTTTATTACGGAACAATAACACAAGACAAGTACAACAAGTAGAACGATGATAGCCGCAAAAGTATAAACTGTGGCGCAGCTATCAACACCCCTCTCCAGATACAGAATGGAATGACGTTCCATACAAAATAGGTAATTAAGTTAATTTAGATTTAGATAATTAATAATAAAAACAAAAAATAAGTTAAAAATAAACAGTACAGGACATAGTATAATTTGATTTGGGAGAAAATATGACGAGGGTGTAAGCGAAATAATAACAGTTATGTATTACTAACGAGCGAACATTGGTGACCAATCTGACCGTCTGGTCCGTCCTTAAAACAGAAGTGGTGGAGGAATATTTTTGAATTGGTACAAGTTGATCATAAAAAGTATAAATGTCTTTGTTAGCTTTAATATTTTATTTTTGTGTTATGGTTTTATTATGTGATTTGCTTTTTTATGTATTTTAAAGTATTTAACTTTAATGAATTAAAAGAGAAAAAAAATGTTTTTATTAATAAATCTTAGGTAGGTAGGTAGTTATTTTGTAATTTTTGTGTATAGTTTATTATGTATAATTTAAACTATTTAACCTTAATCAATTATAAAATATGTTTTTGTTTCTGCGGTACGTCTAGTAGTCTGGTAAAAGGCGATGGTTGGATCAGGGGGCCAAGTCTACTAATGTACAAACGTTGCAATGGTCTCTTCATTGTGAGTTTTTGACAGATTTGCCATACAAACACTGTCAAATACTCACAATGGCGAGACCATTCTGACACTATTGTAATAGCAGACTTGAGGCCCAGGTCGTGAAGCTCCTGCGCACACTCTCCGAAGTACAGTCTGTAGAAACTTGTAGTACCAACAATTAACTAGGATAAATAGATTTAGGATGCATACGTGTAAATAGATGGATTCAAATAACAATGAATTTTCTGGTCTCTAAAGCTACTTTCATTGCTTTCGTAGCAAAATTGTTTTGTTATCTTCTAGATAATTAATTTGTGGAAGCTTGTAAATGGCAATTTCAAGCGCTATTGAACATAACTTACGTTTATAAATATTAGACTGAAAGATTTCTGAAGAATAAATATATAATAATATTGAGAGTGAAATAATGAAACTTTCGATTAATCCATAAAGACCTAAACTAAGCATTGTTAAAGTGCATAATATGAGCACAACCTTTGTAACTTCAGAAATAGCTTTTGATAAAATTAATCTACTCGCAAAATTCATTAATGTTGGGCTTAGGTACAATGCAAACACGGATCAAAAGGCTATAATTGGTAAAACATTTTGAAGGACCACTTATTAATTATCATCAATTATGTCACTACGAAAACGTGAACAACAATAAGCCATTGTCTACCTAATACGCCCACAAATTTTCAACGGATAATTTCATATAATTTCCTTCTCTGTGTAGGAAATAACAGTTGAATCAAATCAGCATATAATTACGTCAACTACGAGCTATTTCCAGAAATTGTGACATCAAAGATATGATAATAGGAACTTTGAAGTTAGATTAACATCTCCAGTAAGTAGTTGTATCACACACAACAACTGAAAACGAATTATACATTGCCAAACCAAGCATTATAAGAATAATCGAATCATTATTCACAGACCTTGACAGTTCATCTGTGATAGTCCTAACGCCTAACTTCCAGTTTATAGACATATCAATTTGAAGGCGTAATATCAGCTCAGATTGGTTTTAATATTAATGAGGCAATAAATCTCCCTCGTATATTCCACACAGTAAAACTTCAGCACAATTTCGGCGACTGTTTTCGTCGTAAATCATCGTCATTTCGACCATCGTTAACCCTTCTTTTCTGATTGCAGGAGCTTATTTTAAATATTTATTCTGAAAGTTACCAGCGATTTTGTCTCTTCTGCATCCGATGCGACGTATTTTCGATATTGAATGTCGGAGTTTCTCATTGCATTGGTTTGAAGCTCAAAGTTTTTATTAGTTTATGTAGGAATGGCTTACTTGAAAAGGAATTGGGTCATTTCCGATTCCCAGAACTGGTCGCTGAAGTCTTGTTCATACGTTGCGAGTCCTCTTACCGAGTGATCAAAGGCGTTATCAAGTTCTAACAGTAGAGGTCTTTTGAACCGGTCACTCCATACACACGGCTACACAGTACACGATGGTTCTCCGAGATATGTCTGAGAAAAATCAAAGAAGAATAGTTTTTATTTTCTTATAGAAAAAAATACCTTCAAAATCCGTTTTGTTTCTAGAGAAGAGGTATACTCGTATTACGGTCGTTAGAGATAGAAAAACTATAGAAAATATAAATATTGGTATTTTTTATTTATTTATTTACTAGCTTCTGCCCGCGACTTCGTTCGCGTGGAAGTCGGAACTGTCTGCGGAGATTCCCCAGTGAGTTAGGGTGGTGCTGCGTTATGCACTAGTGAGACGGATGTAGTACAGCGCCGGGTTGAGGCTGACTGCTAGCGTCGACCAGAAGAGGGTTGAAGGGCTCTGCTTGTGGACCGGCCGAAGTGTAGTGTTCTGTGCCAAGGTTGCTGATGTGGCTGAGGGTTATGACCAGTTATGCGCGTTCGCTGCATGCTGGTGGTCAGGATACCCGTTGAAGCCGTTGTTGCTGGCAGGCTGAGTGTCCCGCCGCTCGAAAGCTTGAGGAAGTGATGGATGACGTCACGCAGACGTATTTTCACGAAGGCTGCGCTAATGTCCATGTTCGGGGTCACCAGTATAGAGGTATGAGGAACAGGGTGTATAGTTCACTTATCCTCTATTGAAAAGGGAGGATCCTCCGACCAGACGGGTGTCGTGTTTGGTGGGCAACTGCCCGACGGTTGATGTCGGGATGTTGTATAAGTATATGCTAGTGGCGCGGTTAACTCTGTCTGATTTGTCACGTCAGGTCTTTGATGCTTAGTTCGCATGTGGTGTTGTAGATGCCGCCACAGAACTAACTAATGCCACTATGACGTGCTGTGGAATGTCCTCCCATGCTTCCAAAATTGCAGGTATTCTCGAACAATTATTGCAGTCTGCGGCCCTTGCGCCAAAATCATTATCACGCACAAAAATTAAATCCTGGCCCACTGTTTGTCTCTGCACCACCCAAAGGCTGACTGGTAGAAAATGCCTATGGCATTAAGTCCGCCTCTGAACATTTTTTTTTGTGCTAAAGTATTAAATAAATAAATAAACTCAGCTTATCGCATCACTTGAACCTATTCAAGGTCGGTTTCTATTAGTGGTGGCACCCGTGATCCCGTCACAACCTCAAGGCCAGTTTTTCATTCTTGGAAATTCCACTCATCATCGGAATTCCGAAATAACTATTGACATAAAGATGCTCTCATCAAAGCTTGTTTGTTCCTATAACAGCCTCAACAGCGACCAAACTCTAATTTCCTTCTCTTTTTACATACTGCTCATCACTCATAGCAAATAGCGTGATAATTTTTACTATTTTATTATATGTATATAGATATATAGATATAACAATTGCTTGCTGCACTGTAAACACCAAAGCGTGCAGCAAGCCAACAACAAACACTCTACTAAAAAAGTTCATACAAACACTACTGCTAGACAAAAATATATCAAAATTCGGCTCGTGAGCAATTAGGGCGTTCAACAGATTGATCGCCTGGGTTGCTAGTTTATTGGTTGAATATGTTAAGTTTGGCCTGCATAATAAACCCAGATGGGACTGGAATTACATTTTCCTATCTCATTGATAATAATCTGTATATATAAAAATGAATCCCTATTTCCCTTGGTCACGGCATCACGCGTGAACGGCTGGACCGATTTCGCTAATTATTTTTTTGTTGTGTTTGTTATTGTCAAGAGAAGGTTCTTATGTAAGAAAAATTTAAGAAAGTAAAAAAAAAAAAATGTAAGAAAACGACCATATTTACATTTTTATTGTAATAATAAGTAGGTAACTCTTATCTTCTAATGTAACTTTATGGCGTTTGACATAACGTGTCAGTCATCATTTGGTAGGTCTGAGAATAGATTTTATCAAAAAAAAAAAAAAAAAAATTTGAAGGTTTTAGTTAGGTAGGGTAGGGTAGGTAGGGTTGGTAGCCCCCCCGGTGGGTTCCCGCATTGTCGAGGCGGGGGGGCTCAGTAGCCGTGGCTTGGAGGGCCACGGTGAAGCTAAGAGGAACCCGAGGAGGGGGCCGCTCGTCAGGGCTTTTGCGGCTAAGCCGACGACGTAGCGGCCGTAGGTTGCGGTGCCGCTTTGGCGACATCGCAACTGAGGCGGGCCGCGATGTCGAATGGGCGCCATCGCGGCTGAGTGTGGGAGGCCGCGGCGGGAGAGGAGTGCCGGTATTGCGGTGAGCCGTTCTCCCTACCTTCCGCGGCCTTGACGGGGTCGCCACCGTTGAATGGCGGACGCGGTGGGGCCGCAGAGGAAGAGGAGTGTCGGTATTGCGTTGGCCGCTCTCCCTATCCTCTGCGGCCGAAAAGTGGTAGGCGGCGGGGCCACTAACCTGACCCGTTGCGGGGGGACCAGGGGCGCCTGGACGCGAGATCGTCTGGCGCGAGGTCCCAGGTGGAGGCCAGCAGGCAACGGGTGCGGGGGCACCCTTGCCTGTATTGCACAGGCCTCTACCAGTGTCGGACGGGAATGGCCAGGTGTTCCCGGTCATTCCCATATCGCCCCCAGGCTGAGGGGCATGCGGGGCCCGCCAGTTAGGCGGGCATGCGCCGGGAGGGTTGTGGACGTAAAGGCTGTGCCGGTTTCCCATGACCCTCCCATCAAGGCGATGAGGGAACTCCGCTGAGTTTTAGTGGGTATTCTGCCATTTTGGCAGGGAGTCCCACATACCCCGTCTCGTCCCCCGACGAGCGGGCATGCGTAATGCATTTCTCAGCGTAAAAAAAAAAAAAAAAAAAAGGTAGGGTTGGTAGGGTAGGGTAGGGTAGGGTAGGTAGGTGGGTAGGGTAGGGTAGGGTAGGGTAGAATAGGGTAGGGTAGGTAGGTAGGGTAGGGTAGGGTAGGGTAGATAGGTAGGTAGGGTAGGGTAGGATAGAGTAAGGTAGGGTAGGGTAGGTAGGTAGTTTCCTTTGCGCGTAGACAAACTGCCACAGTCAAATAGCTTTTGACAGAACGAAGTCTGTCGGGTCAGCTAGTAGTCAATAAAATGTATGGCATGATTGCACTAGAGCCAATGTAGTAAAAACATACATTGCATAAATTGATACAGAGCACAGTGCAGTTGACCCTAATCACTACTGTTGTAATGAACATATTGTAGTGTCGAATTATGTAAGAAGGTGAAAAAATTACATTAACGGTGTCCAATTTAGAAACTGGTCAACTAAAGATTAAGGGCATCAAACAATGGATTCTAATAATTGAACAGTAGTTCTTTACGTTAGAACTGGCCACCCAGTATTCATCATAACATCATCATCATTTCAGCCAGAAAACGTCCACTGCTGGATATAGGCCTCCCCCAATTGGGGGGTTGTGCCATAATCGCCACGCGTGGCAGGCGGGTTGGCGATCGCAGTATGGTGTTAAAAATACATACGAGAACGCTGCTGCCCATTCTCTAGTAAGTCCCAGTATTTAGGACTCACAAAATAAAATTAGTACTAAACTTAATAATTTCAAGATCTTGAAAACTCTTCTATTCAGCTAACAATAGACCAGTTTATTACAAAAGCCATTAATGTTATTCTAGTTATTTCACAATTTCACATCAAGTAAATTAAGGTCACTCGTTCTCCGTGACACACAAGCGGAGAACTAGTGGACCTCGACACCGTGATGCAGGCAGCCCAGAGAGGCTATGCCATCCTTGGATGGTAGGCTGACCAGGCGCCTTTTACGCCTGGACAGGAACTGACCATCACGGGACACTGCTCGCTAAATAACCATTTTCACACAATAGGGATAACGGACAGCCCTCTGTGCAGGACCTGCATGGAGGCGGATGAAACCATTGCGCATGTGCTCTTCGAATGCACCGGCGTCACCCAGATCAGAACGGAAACCCTCGGGGCACCCAGATCCCTTACCGATGTTCTGAACAGACCAGGAGACGTGATTAGCTTCTGGAAGGAGGTGGGCTGGTTGGAATAACCACCGACGGCCACCATGGCCCACGCACAATGGTCCATCTTAAGGACTAAGTGCGGAAAACAAACCCTCTAACATAGAACATAGAACTCGTTCTCCGTGTTGCTACGTGCGAGAAGATTTGATAACAATACAAACATCACTCGCTGATTATCAACAGATCTGAAAGTTGTTTAAATGTACGTTAACGTCCTTCCTAGTACTGCAAAACTTCTTGTACTATATATATGAAAGGTCAACTTTAATTGGAACAACCTCTACAGCGCTACTCGCCCCAGTAATTGCTCTAAAAGGGGCTATAAGCAAGGATCAAGAGGATCCATCACTATTCAAAGTGGCTTATGGTTCTGTAAGCATTCGCTACGAACGAGCCTCTGTCAACTCTGTCAATGTAGGTACTTAAGACGACGATACCCGACTTTTAATGACTTTATACTGAAGATCATGTCTAAACGAATAGTGTTAATGATTGGGAAAAAATATGTTAAATTAGAGCATTTTCTTAATAACTTAATAAATGAATATTTTATTAAAGATTATGTTTATATTACATAGTGAAATTAATTGGTGAATTTATGTCTAACGTGGATAAAAAACTGAGAATAACGCAAAATCTATCAAGCGTATTTTTCTGAAACCGTCACCTTTTTAAATATAATTTAATTATTGATCTTTAGTATACGTGTTTTATTAAAATACATCATGCGGGTTGGCGATCGCAGCATGGTGTTAAAAATGCATAGAGAACGCTAATGCCCATTCTCTAGTAAGTCCCTTAGTCGCCTTTTACGACACCCACGGGAAGAAATAGGGTAAAATAGGGTAGGATAGAGGTAAATGTATTTAGATGTTATTACTTTGTAGTAGTAGTAAGTAAGTAAGTAAGTTCTTATGGAAAGTGAAAATTATTTAAAACTATATCAGCTGATCTATTCTGTAAAAATTTCACCTCGAAAATAAAAACTACTATGAAATTAATACTTACGGGGCTGTACGGCTGTGAGTGTTATGTCGTGGGTTAAATTTGTCCCTACTGTTGTGTGTTGAGGTTCCAAATAGGGTCGACTATAGTTGTCGGTCGGAGAACAGCCGAAGACTGATGTCTCGGGGGTTCGGGAGTGGACGGCCGGAGGACGATAGTGTCATGGCGCTTACATCAGGAAAAGAACGTTTTATAAAATCTCATGTGTAAGACCACTTGTTAATAAGTAATGATCCACTAATTATATTTTTCTTACTCAAATTACGCTTACTTATTACTGTTTTAGAAATGTTGTCTTACATAAATAACGAATTGCCATATTATAATAATAATCATCATTTAATCAAGCAACAAGACTCAAAGTGTTAGTAACAATATATACCTATTACTTACAAAATATGTTAGTAAAACATTAACAGACACAATTTGTGACATCACTGCTGCAAAGAAACACGCCCAGCTGATACCCTGCAGCAGTGGTTCACAAACGCACAATCCAGCCTACTTGCTACCATAGACAGGATGCTGTTGGTACTGCCCCGCACCCTACTAACCAGGGATCCTCTTCCACATCACAGTGTAGAAGCATTCAACGCGAGCTTCCGCAAACATCCCAGATGCGCTGCCGTATCGGGGCAACCCCAACAGCACCCTGAATGCGTTATTGTACTGAACGCGAAGGGCGCTGAATGATTTCTGAGTATAATGAGCCCACAGACTGCAAGAGTAAAAAGACGTGCAGTAAGTACTAAATATAGTGCGCTTGAACTCTTTAGAGGCATGCCTGAATCTGTGAGCAATCATGTTAGCTCTCACACACAGCGCCCTCCGCTCCCTGTCAATATCATCATCATCTTTGAGGCCAGTGGTCAATAAGTGACCCAGATATTTAAATTGGTCCACCCTCAAAAGGAGCCTATCGCTTAACTTTACTGAAAGTAAATCTTCTGGGTACTTACCCCTGGCCTCGAAGACCATGACCACACTCTTCTTAACATTATATACCAGACCATGTAGTCTGGCATATTGCCAAAAATAGTTATTACACTGTGTAGAAAATTATTAAGATTAATGTATTTGACTTACTAAGGTAAAGCAGTACATAATTATAATGTCAGTTAACTCGCTTTGATAAACAGTTTCAATGAACTCGGGATTTAATCCCTGACTGATTTTACATCTCTTTATTAAATACGTTATCTCTTCATAATTTAATCTTTGGTTTACTACACGATATAACATAATTATCGTTTACTGTATACATAAACATCGACATTAAAATACGTATACGATTTTACTAATAGCCTAAGCCTCGAAGCTAGCAATCAAGGCTTAAACATTGACAACAGACCGGGACAAAGCAATAAAACGATTTAAAGGAGAATGTTTATCTCGAATGCAAATAAAATACTCTTTATTAAATTGATTCAGATAATAAAAAAGGCCAAAGAACTAGGGAGCACACTTAGAAATTCAATAAAAGATGCCACTAGTCTAGTAAACAATTCAAGACTCAATCCCTCTTAAAATGCTTCGTGCGCTCAATTAATGCAACTACGTCAGTGACGAGTGAGATGGCATGGAAATGTCTGGAACGTGGGCATTTTAGATATTTGCATAAACCGAGCATCGACCCGGAGCCTTTTTCTAGCAATTGTAAATTATTTGTTAAGTTGAGCCGACATTGAATGTAATATACATTCGTAGTAAGCCTATTTTCATGTCACAATATTTTTGTGAGGGTCTGGGTAAATTCAACGGTGGAAACAAACATCTTTACCTACTATTGTATAGAATCAAGTTTATCTAATTGAACACACAGATGTGCTGCTGGGGAGTTTGTTGCCACTTCTTCTTCCCAGCTAAAGCACTAGGAAGTGGTGAAGGGCGGGCGTTTTGGAGGACTGTCTTATGTAATTTTGACGTTCGAAAAGTGCTGATTCTCAGCTTAATTTGAATAAATGACTTTTGATTTGGATTTTGTTTAATAGAATTTTACAAATACTAATTAATTGTTGTAGTTCCGTGTGGTGCCGGACGTTAATAATTAGAGTAGCACCACCCTATTTTCTCCCGTGGGTTTCGTAAAAGGTGACTAAGGGACTTACTAGAGAATGGGCAGCAGCATTCTCTATGCACTTTTAACACCATACTGCGATCGCCAACCCGCCTGCCAAGCGAGGCGATTATGGCAAACCACCCCCAATTGGGGAGGCCTATGTCAGCAGTGAACGTCTTTCGGCTGAAACGATGATGATGATGATGATGATGAATTAATTGTTGTAAATCTGAACACATTTCATAGATAACTGAAGCTACTGAAGGTTATCGAGGCGTTAATATGACGCATTGTAACACGCAAATTAATTAATTACCATCAGCTTAACTATAGTGTAGCAACCTTCCATAGGGCGTCTGGAACATGTCCTACGCTGGTCTCTGGAGATTGTTGCAGAAGCTATCAATGGCCTTGTACCGAGACTTTGTACAGAATGGGGTCGAAAGACCACAGGTCTGGGTGGCCGAGTCTAC
This sequence comes from Dryobota labecula, assembly GCA_947523025.1. NCBI lineage: Eukaryota > Metazoa > Arthropoda > Insecta > Lepidoptera > Noctuidae > Dryobota > Dryobota labecula. The sequence goes on along the minus strand of OX383293.1, from coordinate 13,558,706 downwards.
TATAGATCCTAATTTAGGTGGTTGGTTGCTGAAACTATAACAATAAGGAGGATTTTAGTAATGAGTTTTGATGATTGGAGAAGCGGCGTGTAAGTAGATAGATTAATTATACGTAGGTTTTTTTTAAACTAATAATCAGCTCATGTCAAAAGCTTTCAAGAGCTGTCATTGTCAATATTCCACACCAATATTTGCTCTTGAACGCCGTTTAGATGTGCTGATTGCATTCAGTTTTATTGGCGAAATTCAATCTTAGTGGTCAGACCAGTATTATAATTATGTACAGTAAAGATACCTAAATTTTTTGTACGTAGATAGTTAGAAATTCATGCATTTTTTTTTTGCATTCGCGATTCTCAAGAGTTAACGGCAATATTTACCTAGGTAAAATATACATTCACGACGCTTTCCTACAGAAAAAACTGTTGTACGAGTATGTACAAAAGCAATACCATTTGTACAATTTAATAACAATCTGTATACACCCAATACCTACAAGTTTATCATGCATTTAATTTTAAGTTAAAGAGTTCTATTCCCATCTTCGCTCTTCCTCGAAAACGTACCGCTACATTTACTCGTTTCTAGTTATACCCAGCGGGAGTGGTAAAGTATATTAAAGGTCATCGCACACATAAGCACCGCCGCGCCGCCTCAACTCCAGCCGTTTAGTATACTTTCTATGAAACTCCATACTACAATGCAGACTTATAAGCATCGTAACGGCATCAGCTGGTAAATGCACTTACACCTACATCAGGACTTCGCTATCTTCACCCAGCCGTAAGCAATACGTCGACGATAGTTGACGACGTGTCGATGAGGTGAGTGCAGATCTGGTGCAGTGCTTATGTGTGCGATGATCTTCACACGGAGTCAAAATTGTTCTTTTACAGCTCTAAAATCGTGCAAACGAAAATCCCTGGGGAATCTAGGCGCTTGTAAAATACATACGTGTGGCAACTCGTGTTGGTGATGTCAATTGATTTAGAGCGTGAGTAATATCTACTTTGTAGTGTTCAGGTTTGGGGATAAGCTTATATATATATAATATAACCAAACTGTTAAAAATGCTTGAAGCGTATGCCATGCAACCTTTATCGTAGTGTTGCCACGTTTAAAGAATTCCGATTAGGACAATGTTAATATTTACGTTACTGCGGAAACAAATGGATGTAAGTATGTACCCAGATATTACATTTCCGTACTTTCTTATTTCTTGTCCTATTATTATTTACCAGTGGCCATTAGACGCTGCTATAACTCCTCCTTTCCTCATTTTTGTGAAGTCGATTGAAAAGAGATAGATAGGTTACCTACCCAACATTCGGTCTCGAAAAACGGCACAATGTCATAATATTAGATGACAAGGGGAAGTAGGATGGCATGTCGTAATTATCGGGAGCCAAAAAGAGACAAGACGATACGTAATTAGCCATGTTTTGACGTGCCGCTTGCGGACCATATATCTCACTTTAACACGATTTTTTATTACTAGCTTGACCTGTATATATCTATGTAACGGAATCTTTCAATGTAATTTTCACCAACTTCAAGACGTCCGATTAACTTGAAAATTTGTACACGTATCATGGCTTGGTGACAACACTATGTTTTGGTATCTTGGAGATGATCCTATTCCATAATAGGATCAGAAAGAGTTCTACTGTCCACCTCCTGGCCCCATGGCCAGGAGGTGGACAGTAGAACTCTTTAGTATCATCATCATCATTTCAGCCGAAAACATCCACTGCTGGACATAAACCTCCCCCAAGCACCGCCACTTCGACCGATTCTGTGCTTCCCGCATTCAGCGGATTCCTGCGGTTTTCACAAGGTCATCGGTCCACCTTGTGGGAGGCCTTCCCATGCTACGTCTTTCGGTATGCGGTCGCCACTCCAGAACCTTTCAGCCCCAACGGCCATCTGTTCTGCGAGCAATGTTCTCTGCCCATTGCCACTTAAGTTTAGCAATTCTTTGAGCTATGTCGGTTACCTTGGTTCTCCTGCGGATCTCTTCATTTCTGAGTCGGTCACGTAGGGAAATTCCAAGCATAGCAGTCTCCATTACCCTTTGGATAACTTTTAGTCTTCTAATAAGGCCCATTGTGAGCGACCACGTTTCAGTGCCATATGTCATCACTGGCAACACGCACTGGTCAAAGACTTTTGTCTTCATATACTGTGGTATGTGGGACGAGAAGATATTGCGTAGCTTCCCGATCACTGCCCAGCAGAGTCGGATTTGACGATTGAACTCTTTCTCGAAGTTAAACTCATTGAACTTGACTGAACTGATTGAACTAGTAGCCACTGAAGAGTGGCTACTAGTAAACCGGTTAATTCATAACTTTGTTGACTTTAGACTTATTAACTAAATGAAAAATATTCTAGACTAAAGGCATTGTTTGCTTAAAAGGAGCCTCCAAACACAAAAACTTTTTTGTAAATTGTAGCATGCATTAATAAAATAAAATTATTACACGCGATGGAGTCTGTGTCGAATTAAATGTATAGAGGCATGATGAACAGGGTGTAAAGTTCACTCATACTCTATAGTAAAGGGAAGATCCTCCGACCAGATGGGTATTATGTCTGGTGGGCAACTGCCTAACGGTTGATGTCGGGATGTTGTATATATGCTAGTCGCGCGGTAAACTCTGATAGCTCGGTGCAGGATTTGTGACGTCAGGTCTTTGATGCGTAGTTCGCATGTGGCGTTGTTGATACGTATTATGTAAACATTATACGTGAGTTTTAATCTTTGCCTTTACCCTCTGTAAATGAGACAGATATTTATTTATACCCGGATATCTGAGACACTGGGTAAGTGGAATACCTCTATAAATGAGACAAATTTGCAGGTCCCTTGATGTCTCACTTAACCAGGTTTCACTGTATATTAAACCTACGTGGTGGTAAAACTGCTTATACGACACTGAAAAATGTCCACTAGCTGACACTTCTTTAAAAACATATTATCTCGTGACTGAGAAGGAATTATGAAAAACGCCTCAACTAACTACATCGGTAAGTGTGTCTAGAATTTTCTAATACCTTTTATAAAGTTTCATATTGAGACACGAAGCAACAAAATACGATCTAGAGGAATGTGGCCGTTTTTATTTAGATCGAATTTTGTTGCTTCGTGTCTCATTATGAGACTTTAGAAAAGGTATTAGAAAATTCGAGACACACTTACTGGTAAAGTTAGTTGAGGCGTTTTTCATAATTCCTTCTCAGTCACGAGATAATATGTTTTTAAAGAAGTGTCGCTAGTGGACCGGCGTTAATCCTCTTAAGTCTTTCACTTTTCCGAGATCGAATCCTAAATAACACACGTAGGTAGGTATCTACTTATCAAAACATGAGTAGGTAAGTAGATACCGAATCATGAAGTGATATTTCACATTACTTGAGGCATTCAGACATTCATACTTCAGACATAAATGAGGGCGTAGTTGTATATGACGGAATGTTCGAGCGGGTGAGATACCACGTGTCGTTGCTAATCCGTCATCTATTGGTCCTTCATCATGGGCGTGTACGTACAGGTGTTTGAACGTGTGAAAGTGTAGGTAATACTTGCAAAATAACACACTTAATTTACGCACAAATATCGCCACAAAACCTAACCATAAAAAAATAACGATAACAATGATTATCACTGTTTAAGGCAAATCATTAAGCTTGCATTTAGAGCCAATGGATTTGGACGTGTGCACTGCGTGACGATCGCATCAAAAGTGATCGCCACCGCCGCCATGACACTCACAACCCCATGCGGTGTTACCCTAATAAAAATAAAAATATCACTAATGAAAAAAACTTTTAAAAAGTGTTACAATAAATCGACTAAATCATCGCGTGCCGACCGACATACATAAAAAAGCGGCTAAGTGCGAGTCGGACTCGCACACGAAAGGTTCCGTACCACAGTACCTACAATATTTATATTTTATTTTTTCATCATAATATATGCGGGGCAGCTCTTGGGCTTCATCTCACCTGATGGTAAGTGATGATAAGGTCGAAGGTGGTAGCTGGTGGAGCCTTCACCTGGAATCCTCAAACACTATTACCTCTAACTAATACTGTTAACATTGTTGTTATGGCGACAGACTTAGATAAGATGGTAGAAGATATAGCCAGGCAGACTTAAGTCCGCCGAGTAAGTAGCTTGGTTTGGTTAATGATAAGGCTTGTCCTAAAACCAGCCCTGCCATCAACCAAACCGAGCAGATTTTTTTTCCCTGCTGGGAATCCCCGGGACCTCTGGGTTTGAGACAGGTGGTCTTACCACTAGACCACAGAGGTGATTAACACAATATTTAACACTATAATATTTCTTTGACACGTTTCTTGTAAGGGGACCCCTTATAATTTTTAACTTTATTTTGTTATTATATTTTTTTTTGTTATAGTGGCCATAGTAGTGCACACCACATTACACACTATCACAGTTCAAAAGATAATGAGGAGAAAAGGCTGAACAGAAATTATAGCACTATTTCCCTGAGGCAGACGAATGGACGGACCGCGGATCCTGAGTTATAGGCCGTTGGCACACTTTGGGTACGGAACCCTAAAAAGGTATTCACACCTTCAGTAGAAGTATTCATACGTAAGCATTAAATATTTATGACATGAAAATAGTGTGGAGGTAAAAAGGGGCTGTTAAAACAGGGTGATGTGTGAACACGATTTTTTCTTACAGGCAATCATTTTCACAGTGATTTATTTTTTTGATCTAGCAATATAACTAAATCTCTGCATTATTTATTTTGTGTTAGGTTTAGACTTGGCTAAATAAAATTTATGTAGTTAATTATATTTTGCCACGGAAAAAAAAAATAATAATAATAAAAGGGACACAATAGAGATGATGACTAAAAAAATATTCTTTGTCCGTCATGTAGATTATTATAAATTATTGGATACGTATTTTTTACACGAAGCAACAAAATACGATCGAGAGGAATGTGGCCGTTTTTCTTTAGAATTAATTTTGTTGCTTCGTATCTCAATATGAAACTTTATAAAAGGTATTAGAAAATTCTAGACACACTTACCGAGGTATTTGTTGAGCCGTTTTTCATAATTCCTTCTCAGTCACGAGATAATATTTTTTTAAAGGAGTGGCGCTAGTGGACCCATATGCGTCCTCTTAAAGACGGGATCATATTTTTTCCTCGTCTATCCCATAGTGTGTGATATCGTTGGATAGGCTGTTCAAAAATATTACGGGTTTGTGAAAACTATTTTTCGATTTAGGGATCCGTTTGCGTAATATTAAGCTTTAATTTTTATTAGAATCATGTGTCATCCTGCGAGCAATATTTCTCTGCCTGCTATCTGTTTGCCAGCGAAATGGTTGTATCTAGATATGTGAAAAAAAATCACAGCAGTTGTTGGGAATCGAACCCAACACCACACCTTGCGCGCGGTCTGCACGCACAGGCAATGTGATCAACGCGTCTTCGGCAAGCTGAGGCGCGGCGCGGCGGCGACACGTCTCGGCCCGATGACCACTCGCTTCCACGGAGCCTACCGCGATGGACGATACTTCTCTTAAACCTAATAATTTCTGTTTGTCCGGGAAAGTTTACTATTTGTAATTATCACGGCATTAAACTATTGCCTATTTATACAGTCCACTCTTTCATTTGCTCTCCGCGCTAACATGGGTCCTTCGAGCCGGATACTAGCTACACTACCTAATGGATCTACTTAAGAATTACTGTTAGTATGTAGGCACAACAGAACAGCAGTAGTATATAGGGTAATCAATTGATGTAGAATTTAATATTTTGTCATATAAGTAGTCATCGTATCTATGGATCACTGTAGCACTCTGGCCTCTGGTCTCAAAAAGTGCCTGATAAAATAAAGTAATAGCGTGGGAAGGCGAAGTGATGCATAAAAAATAAAAAATAAAAAAACACCAGTGTCTGCCGAAATAATCGTATTAAGCGAAAACTTAAAGCCTCCAGCCAGCTGAATGCACCCGCCGTGAATCATATTTAGATCAACATACAACCAGGGGGCCAAGTCTACTAATGTACAAACGTTTAGTAGTTTAGTTTTTGACAGATTTGCCATACAAACACTGTCAAATACTCACAATGGCGAGGCCATTGCAACGTTTGTAAATTAGTAGAATTAGGCCCCAGGGCCTCCAGTCTGCTATTACAATAGTGTCAGAATGGTCTATCATTGATTTCATAATTGTTGATTTTGACAAGTTTGGTAATCTACTAATATAATGGCGTCATTATGACTTTCCAATAGTCAGCCACTGACACATCATTGAAAGAAATGGTAAACTCGTACATAATGACAAATGAAACTTCCTACTAAACTTCCAACTTCCTACCACTTCAGATTTCTTATAACACTAATAAATAATGTGTAAAAATATATAGGTATAAATGAAATCTGGCATGAATAATTTGTTCAAATTTAGTAGTAGTTTTTCGAAATCTACTAACGGGTTTTATAATAATGGCAATACGACAATGCCATTGTAATACAATTACGAGACCATTGACCGACCAATGATAGACCATTATGAATTTAGCAGATTACGAACTTGTAGCAATGGGATCGTGTTGGAGTGACGAATTTATAAAAATAGCAGACTTGGGCCCCTGGTATAACGCAGTTAAAAGGAAAACTATCACAGCTAAGTAGGCTTTATAAGTTATCAAGTAATAGTCGACCAACTTAAATTTGACTACAATGTTACTAACTACAATGTTAAGTTTGTTCTTGGGATAAATTCATCCCAACTACGGAACCCTTCATTGTGCATGATCCGACACGCACTGGGCCGGTTTTATTTATTAGTCTCGTTAATAGTTACTTTTGTAAACAAAGATAAAACTAACTAAACCTATTAATAAGTTAATTAATAGTTTCTTAGTTTTAATAGTGTTAGTCAAACACATAAAAAAGTAACCTTATCTTGGGTCCAAGGTGGGCGAGGTCAGTCGTCGGACTGTAGACAGAATCAGTGCATTTTACAACAGGTACATGCTACACAAAGATAAATTAACAACCACTGCTTAATGTGCGAACAGAGAAATGTAAGTACAGATTTCAGACAGGCGTCTGTCCGTAACAGTCGAGTAACTCTTACAAAGAAGAATACGTAAGTGCTTAATTAAAGATAACTAGGGATAGCTAATTAAAACCACACACTAAATTATATTGATTTATATTATGTCTCGTGTCTTGTTTGATGTGTTTTGTGTATTTTGCTAAAAGAGTCAGCTCTTAATATGTAACAATATTGTGTTGTAAATTAGTTACTACACATTTAGAGCTGAATCTTTTACAGTAACTGTTTATTTATATTTATTTACGTGGTATATTTACCCATCTCCGTAATTCGTCGTAAGACTAGCACCTAGCACAATTAATTTGTTGAAACCGTTTTCAGCACAACTTAAAATATTAATTTAGTAATACTTCAACCATCCAAGTGTATCATGAACATTCTTGCACAACTGTTAGTGCCATATAATGAGTCGCATGAAGTTTGACTTAAACAATTTAAATTAACCCTTGAAATATTGTTCGCTATTCAATGCAAGTTCAATTTTCTCCTCTATATCAAAAGAGGCCTTCACACGGCAGTGAGCGATTTACAAAACGCCGAAATGGCAGATATAAAAACTAACGGCTGTTCAATTTTTTTTTATGGCCTCAATTACGACGACGTCGGTTTATCTGATAGTTAATCGATGAACTGGAATGGAAGGGCATTCCATTTTAATGATTAATTATCGGACACACTGTATACAAAGAGTAAGAGACGATGAACAGTAAACACAAAATTTAATTTATTCATCATTTTGAGCTAAAGTTAATGTTCTAAGTAATTTTTCCATTGCAAAATAAAAAATAAATACTCGCCAACAAAAGTCAGGGCCAACGCTTAGGTATTTTCTAGTGGTCCCTGATGCCATTGTTTTACGACCAATCATTTGGTCTTTATCATCAAGGTTGTGTAAAGCATCAAATTAATACCTATCTCTCATATAATTTGAAAAGAAAAGAATATTCAAAATTATTTGTTTTGAGGGTTCCGTACTTGGCCGCTTTTTAGGTTCGCTGTTTCGCCATGTCCGTCTGTCTGTCTGTCTGTCCGCGGCTTAGCTCTGAGACTCTTAGTACTAGAAAGTTGTAATTAATTTTATTTATTTATGTACACACAAAATTCTTGACAGGACAATATATAAATTTAGTATGAGACGCCAAAAAAGTGGTAAAATAAAATCTAGAATTTTTTTTAGCGTTCCCCTCCACACGTAAGGTGAGGATGATATTTTTTTCTCATCTGTTCCATGGTGTGGGGTATCGTAGGATAGGCTGTTCAAAAATATTGTGGGTTTGTGAAACCATTTTTCTATTCAGGGATCCGTTTGCGAAATATTAAGCTTTAAAATGCTAATTTTTGTAGAGTCAAGTCCCTCCCCCTGCCAGCTTAATGGTTGAACTTAGATAAATATTTTTTTTTAAATTACAGCAATAGTATATATAACGAAGTTAAAGAAAAACTATCATAGCTATATAAGTAGGCTTCAGAAGTTACCGAGTAATAGTCGACCATTTACATTTACAAGAACATGTTTTTGTTCTTGGGATAAATTCATCCCAATCCCCCTTTATTGTGCGTGGTCCGAAACGCACTTGGCCTGTTTTTTTTTTAATTTCCTCTGATGAAATGTAATCTTTTTTGTTAATTAGTTATTTCCATTCATAAAACTCAAAGGCGGGTTCAATATACAGATTAGCTAAATATTAATGACTTTTTCGTTTAGCTTCAATTATTAAGAACAAAAGAAATGACTGGTACTTATCACGCGAGGTAATAAAGTATTTGAATGTAGGAGAATTCATAGGAATGTACCTACATTCCTATGAATTCTCCTACATTCAAGTACTTTACACAGACAGTTACATTTGTACCTACCTAGGTACAAATGTAACTGTCTAGGCTAATTGGTGGTTGACCACGACTGCCAAACATGAAGTCCTAATTACGCCTTGAGGCGTTTATTATTTTTTATTATTTGTACCTTTAATAACACTAGGTTAAGAACATTGTTACTAACAAATTTATGCACGTAAGTCTGAAATAAATTATTATTATTATGTTATTATGGAGTGTGTTTCACTTGAAAGAACATGGATTAAAAAATGTCAAACTGATTGAAAGTGACTCAAATGTCTCGCTGATGGTGGTGCGTTTGGTGGTTCATTCGGTTCCCTTCAAAATAGTTGAGCTTGATGGTGCTGATCCATGCATCATGTTCATGAACGGGCGCCGTCAGTTGAGTTGAGACTGGTCCTCTCTTAAGAGGGTTGTCACCGGTCCACTAGCGCCACTCCTTTAAAAACATATTATCTCGTGACTGAGAAGGAATTATGAAAAACGGCTCAATTAAAAGTGTGTCTAGAATTTTCTAATACCTTTTTAAAGTTTCATATTAAGACACGAAGCAACAAAATTCGATCTAGAGGAATGTGGCCGTTTTTAATTCTAGACACACTTACCGATATAGTTAATTGAGCCGTTTTTCATAATTCCTTCTCAGTTACGAGATAATATATTATGTTTTTAAAGGAGTGGACTATTTATTTACATTTTTTTTTTGACGCTAGTAGACCGGCGACATCGCTCTTAACTGCCAGGGCTTATTGAATTATTTTATCCCTTTTTTTACATTGTTCTCACATATATAGAAGCAACAAGAATAATGTACCCAGGATTTTGTAACATTTTGATTTAAAAGAGTGTCCTTGGAGTTTTTTGCTCCATAGAAATGTACGTTTTGGAATGAGCAACTAGTTTTAACTTTCTGGCTAACTGACCGACTCTTTGACAATTCAAAAGTGCCTGTAAAGTGAAGTGTAAGTGTGTGTGTAAGTGTCTGTTGTATTTAAATAAATGCTTTGGGTTTTGTGATTGTGGAATATGTGGTTAGCTAGCGACCTCGACAATTGATCACATTATAGGGCCATTCGGTTTGGGCCGTTCAGACTAAATACCCATTGTCCCAACATATACCATACCATAGTTTCAACAAACACCTTCTTACTTCACGTGGCATTGCAATGCAATATAATAGTGCATCTAGTGACTAATAAAATATGATTAATACCTTAACTAGTAATTTAGTAGTAATATGCTCGCCAGACGATTTGCATATTGTTCAAAACAGGCTAAAGTAACCCTGTTTAAAGCATACTGCCAGGCGTTCTACGAGTACACCGGCCAACTTTGGTGCAAGTACACGAAAAGTACTTACAATACTCTTCGTGTACAGTTCAACAACGCGTTCCGGGCCATGCTTAATCTGCCCTGGTGGTGTAGCGCGTCTAGTATGTTTGCCGAAAGCAGGGATGACGATTTGTATGCTGCTAAGCCTGATTAAGTGTAAAAACGACATTGTGACTACTGTATTTCGCACCATTTAAGTGATTAATAAGTATTTTATCTTATTATGACTGTTTGAATTTAAACCTACCTGGCATTTCTAAGAAAAGTAATGAATGTATAATACAATAATAATAATTTAATATAATTTAATTTAATATAATTTAATTTAATATCTATTTCATTTTTAATTTAATTAATTTGTCTGATACTATGGGTGTATGTGTAAAAAACTTGCCTGAAATAAATGAATTTTATTTATTTATTTAACGTACACACATCGAAAAAAGTTTGCGACCACTTTGAACAATCGAAATAGAGAATACGACATCACAAGGTTAGACTGGCCTGCCGTCTCGCCTGACTTAGGTCAACACATAACTGCGAATTCGCAACGCATCGCAAATATCTGCGTGCGAGCTAGCACGAATGCACAGAAAGAATTATCGTATCGCATCGCATCGCGGTTTTGTGTGGGCGCCCTTAAACCCAATAGAGCACGCGTAGGATGCTCTTAAGCGAGCTGTTTGGAACCGTCAGCCACGTCCCTAGACAGTGCCAGAGATCAGGGAAGCCGCTATTCAAGAATGGGACAGGTTACCCCAAGAAATGCTGGATAACTTGATTCTCAGCATGCCCAGGAGGATCACCGCATGTGTTCTAGCCAGGGGAGGAGTTATATTATATTGAATATAAACTTTTTATTAATAAATTGTTGTTTAAGTTTGGTTAAACAGTCTTTTTCTTGCTATCAAATTTTTGTTATAATTACATTATGATTAATTACTCAATTTTTTTTTATAATAAGTAAAAAATTTTTTTTTTTTTTTAATTTCAAACAGGGTATTTATATTTAAAGAAAACACACAACAAAGAATTTTTCTTGATAATGTTTAATTTAAAAAATTATATCAGCTTATGCTAGTGATCACAAACTTTTTTTGAGGTGTGTATTCATCCACGCAGTCAATAAATTTTGTCCTAGCGGGATTTTTTTTTTCTCAAAGCATTACCGTCCTCTGTCGTGCTACCATAAAATTCAAATTATTTCGTTGCACTTCGAAATATTACGCGCCCATATTAAGTATGAAGTTTATACGAGAATTTCGTAAAGCAATAAGTACGGACCAAAATACCACGAAGTTAACAAGAAATTTCGCCAACTTAGACGCCAGGTGTGCTAAATTGTCTACAATTTAACTTTGGCTACAGTCTTTTTATATACAATAGGGCTCTGGTTTGAGACTACATCATAAATGAATATATGCATAAGTATGAAAAATTCCGAAGTGCTAGATATAGAAATAAAGTTCAGATTGTACCCCGCAGAACTTATTTAATGGATTCCAGTGTATATTGCATGACATCCAAAATTTATAATAAATTGTCTTGTTATATTACAGACATTGACAAACTGCACATATTTAAGCGGAAGCTAAAGGAATTTCTAACTGATAAAGTGTATTTCAGTGTGAAGGAGTATCTATAAGGGAATCCCTATGGCCAATAATATTAATCAGATATTTGATAATAGAAATTACATGTGTAACTCACAATTATTATTATAAGTAGGACTTTTATTTATTTTATTCACTATTTACTATAACATTCATTAAATTATTGACTACTTCAGATACTTCTTGACATTGAAAAATAAAATGGTTAAAATGATTTTCCAATTTTGTAACATTTTATTCTTATTCAGCATGGTATTTTGATTGTAATTTATGTATAAATTTTGCATTCCCAAGTGCCGGCAGAGCATGGAGAACTTTAAAAAAATGTTTGTCATCTATACCCCTACCCGTGTTGGCAAAACTATAAATAATTTGATTTGATTTGATTTGATAAATAATACTCCTGAGATCTGAAGTAATTTTTTTTATTTATTTTTTATTAAATTGACCACTAAATTGAATTTAAAGTAAGTGGAACTCACAACTGTCATCCTTTAGTTTAACAGTTGTACTTATGAAATGGCTAAAACGCGGCAAATTGACGTTGTGTGTCAATTTCAATTTGATAAACAATTCATTTCTGTGACTCCATCCATCTATCTTTAACCAAAGAGATGACATTATTTATATGAATGAATGAAATGCACCGAGCCCAGCGTGGTTTAACCAGACTCGATTATTCGAATGAACCCAAAGATTCACACTAGCCCCTGGAGCCTCATGTTTCATGGGACTACAGTGGCCATTGTATATCAAGGAGTAAACCGGGGGGCACGATAATGGTAGGGAAGACGTGCCCATAGGATATGGAAGGATTATTATAGCCTACCGGATATGCATCCTCCAAAGAGAAGACATTATTTTATACTATTAATATTTTAGGCATCATTTATTTTTATGCCATTATTTATAAGCCGTGATCTACGGCCACAAGATCGAAAAGCAGCCGTTACTGACATAGTTAAAAAGAAACTGAATGCAAACTAGTTGAAGAACGAGTTAATTAAAGAATAAAACCTAATGACAATAAACAGAGACAAAGGTACCACAAAACAACTATTCGTTGTCTACAATAGTTGTTGCGTAGTTTCTCGGATAAGCGATAAGCGTTGCCTTTGTGTGGCGTCACGTGTCGCGCCTGTCTGTAGGCGCCATAATGCATATTATGTATGTGCTTTATTTCCAGGGCTTTTATTTCAGCGGGATTGTCCGAAAGGGGTACCGCTGCCCTGGAACATAAAGGGCCAAGGAAGGAACACGGGTGGGTTTTAGTCAGTAAGAGTCTGACACTCCCTTCCGCTCCACCCAGAGCGGGAGCGGTCATTTGACGATTTCCCGTCCTCAAAAAAAAAAAAAAACAAATGGGCTTTTATTTATCGTAGGAATTTTACTGAGCTCAGAAAACCAAAGAAAGTCTATTCTCGCTACTTCCTTGCAAAGTATTCAAAACCTAACAAGGGATAACGTCCCAAAAAATGGAAAACGTATTCAAATCTTTTTATTTTTATTCATTGGCTATTAAGGTTTGTTTCATCACAGCTAGGCTACTAAAATTGATTGCTCATACAACAATTTTATTAAGGTTCAGCTAAGAACAGTAAAACATTAATTGTTCTCCATTAGCTCTGGCCACAGTGAAGCAAATCCCACGCGTTATGCGGGATTGTTGTAATTATTAAAAAGTCACGCGAGTATTCGTGCCAGTTTGAACATCTTCATACAAGTTAGAAGACACAATTTGCGCAAACGAATACCGTCCCGCGATCCGTACGGGATAAGCCTCAGTTTGTCCAGAGATTTGTACAAATTTTATCGAATATATCGCTTTCTATCTCCTTCTATGCTATCGTGGGCGAATTCCCTTTGGATTCCACTTTTAGGGTTCCGTAGTCAACAAAGAAGCCTTATAGTTTCGCCATTTCCGTGTGACATGTGTCTGTTTGGCTGTCCGCGGCTTAGCTCACACCATAAAAATTACAGATATAAACGTAGAACTGTTACAAAGGGTGTCACAATGCAGATTACAGATTGCAGAATTTTTTCCCGACCCATAGCCCGCCCGCGATATTATTATGTTTTCACTTAGCGTTTTCCTGACTTTTTCCTTTTTACTTTGCTCCTAAACTACCTATCAAAAATAATTCAAATCTGACTGGTAGTTCCAGAGATTACCTCCTACATACAAACTTAGCCATTTGCTTGTTGGCTGGCCATGTTTGTCGAAGGAGCAGACGAGTCCTAGAGTGGAGACCGCGTATCGGCAAGCGTAGTGTGAGACGCCCCCAGCTAAATGGACCGACGACCTCAATATGGTGGCTGGGATAGAATGGATGCGGAAGGTGGAGGACAGAGTTGTGGCGCAGCCTGGGAGAGGCCTATGTCCAGCAAAGCTGAGTTGATTGATACAAACTTACAAACAAATTTTACCTCTATATAATATAATAAGTATAGATAAAGATTAATAACTAGATATTATTATGTAATAAGTTCTCGTAGTCCAAACAAGGTTGTTTATGCAAACAGTAGCCCACGTCACTAAACTTTGAAATTAATGTGATCCAAACACGCGAGTGTCTGGGGACACAAACTTCGTATTAGGGAATGTGTGTAAATACGGCTTGCTGAAATAGTTTGTGAATATCTTCAATATGTTCATAAGCTTAATAATGACGTGGGCAGAGACGTTCTAGCGGTTGTAGGGATGAGTAGATAATAATGGCGTACTTAGCTTGATTATAGCAATCTATGAGGTTATTATCGTGAACGTCTCGATCCAGTATTTACGTCACTCAAAAGTTATCTACCTAAATAAATATTGTAACTTTATAAGGAAAAAAAAAATTAAAAAAAAAACACGCCAAGTCGGACGTTAAGGTTAAAAAGGAAATTATTGTCAGAATTACGACGCATGTTAAAGGAATTGTTATTATAAAGGAATTTTCCATGCTCATGAGTCATGAGTTCCATTTATTATAGCATTAGAAAAATAACGGTTATCACTCTTTCGTTATTTCGATATAAACGTATAGTTAAACGTTGTTAACGTTTAGTTAGTTACGTTATCCTAAAACCCCCTCTTATCTTAAAGAACGTTTCAAGTTCCACACATAATATAATAGATATCTGAGGTCATCGGAAAACTTGAGACTAGAGATGCCAATGCATTCCTCTAGTTTTTATGACAAGTCTTTTACAGTTCAAGCAGTACGGTTATGGAATGCCTTGCCCGTCTCGATAAGGCGTGCGTAATCTTTGTCCACTTTTAAAATTCTGGTTAAAAATCACTTCCGCTCTCCTTAAACATCATCATTACTTAAAGTTCCTTGCTCTTTTATCATGTTTATTATTGTATATATATATATATATTTATATGGATAAGTATCTATATGCTTTGGGTATGTATGTATTTATTGTATATATGTAAATGGTACACCACTGACTACCTGCAGTATTGTCTCTCCTTCTACTTTTTGATCCATCCAAAGGTTGTCTGTAAAAGATCGCTTTTAGCGATAAGACCGCCCATTGAGACACCCTATGTAACAGTTCTACATTTATATCTGTAATTTTTATGGTGTACATAATAAAGAGTATTCTATCTATCTATCTATCTATCTATCTAGTAAACGAAAAAAGTTAAGTTAAACGTTATTTCACGATAAATACAAAGCAATGTAATCTATTTACCATTTCTATTAAAATAATTACTCCAGTAATACTACTACACAATAATTACTGTTGTTATTTTGTCGTTATTTATCTACAACGATTTTTAATAACAAATCCATACTAATATTATAATACTAATAATATAATACTAATACTAATATTATAAATGTGAAAGTAACTCTGTCTGTCTGTCTGTATGTTACGTTTTCACGCCTAAACCGCTGAACCGATCGTCATGAAATTTGGCAGAGTTATAGTCTGGGATATGAAGAAGGACATAGGCTACTTTTTTACGCGATATAACCGACATCCACGCGGGCGGAGCTGCGGGCAAAAGCTAGTGAGTATATAAGGGGAAGTTTGAAAGTGGTGCCGGTGACAGAAAAGTTGAAAGGACGTCGTTTGGCATGTGATGAGGAGAGAGGAAACGCATGTGACGAGGAGAGTGATGAATATAAATGTGGATGAATGGAGAGGGAGAGGAAGGCCAAAAAAAAGATGGATGGATTGTGTGAAGAATGATATGAAAGAGAAGGGAGTGAATGATAGAGTGACGGTTGACAGGGGAGAATGGCAAAAGAAAACGTGTTGCATCGACCACAAGTAACATGGCACAAGGGCAGAAAGATGATGATTAGGTATGTCGTTATTTTTCTAATGCTATAATTGAAGTTGGAGTTTATTCCCAGGTTGCCTGGAAGAGATCGCAAAAAGCGATAAGGCGGGATCATTGTGTATTTTGTAGTTTGATTTATTTTTTGTTAAGTGTTTTAAGTCAGATAGGAAATGTCGACTTCCTCAAGCTTGTTTTTATATTTTTTATATGACGTGTAAAAGTGATTCCGATATCCTATTTACAGAATAAACGATTTCATTTCATTTCATTTCATTTCATTTGCGGTACAAAATAAGGTGTTATGTAAATAATTATATAACACCTTATTTTTTTAATTAATTATTTATATGTATTTATATTTTTTAGTTTCATTTAAGTATAATAATATGTTATATTTAATATTTTAGTTTAAGACTTTGCATATTCATATTTTCCTCTTCCAGTTCTCACACACTCTTGTCTACATGTCTTTTTCATTTCTCCTTTCGCAGGTCTGCTGGAAGAAATTTCTTAAGAAATAAGCAGTACCTTTGTATTGAAATTATAATGATATCGTATCTCTATGTATTTAACTGTGTGTACATAAATAATAAAATAAATAAATAATATAGTCATGTTTAAATTCCTTCGTCACCTTACCCCGTGGCAATGACCTTCACGCTTAAGCGACACGCGTCTAGCGACAGGGACTGCTGAGATGCAACGAGTCGCGTTACAAGTCGCATCGCTCGAGGCCGTAAACGAAGCTTGAGCGGAAAAACACGGTAGAACTTTCCGCGCGTAAATTAGCTGATAGTGGAACCGTCACAAACGCGTGTTTTAATTGCCTAGATGTGGCGCTTTCGGAACATTAAACCTACTACAATAGAGCGAAATTCGCGTTTTTCCGCTTAGATTCATCTCTAGTCACATACAACTCCCAGACACAGTTTGATGCAGTAATTACGCTCATAAAGTATTATTCCACCATGTTTTATTTGCTATCCAAAGAGTTACAACTTTTGTTTTGGGGTCATGAGTTCGGGACTAGTAATAAAGTGGAGTTTCATATCAGTAGAAGGAGAAACTTTAGCGTTCACTTATAAAAACAACCGAATAAATCTCACAGCAGAAGCCTTTGTTGTCATTAGGTTCTTAACTTAAAACGTTCTAAGAGTCTTTCTGACGTACAATATACATGGCAGCCATACGTACCGGTGATTTGAATTTATACCCGAAGTCTCTGATTCAGATAATTTATGTAAATAAAGTAATGTCAAGAAATGTCACTGTCAAAATGACAGGACAGTGGTGCAAAACATTTTGGGGTTTATTTATAAACGCTGCTTAAAGTTAAATAATGATTAGCGACTGTTTAACCATACATTTTTGACGTTTGAACGTCACTTAAGTTTAAGCAACGCTTATGAATAAACCCCTATATCATTAAATGTTTTCGTAAATAATCATCGATAAAATTAAAGTGAATTAATTATAAGAACTATGCAAACAAAATACCGTTGCCAAACAATGTTTTATGTAGTGTGACGGAGACACGGCATATGATCGTTATAATCAGCCCTTTTAAGCCCAGTGCTAGACGTAGGCCTCCCGAAATCGATTTCCAATCGAAACAGTTTACAGCCGTTTTCATCCAAAATGTGGCTAGATATGTTACTTACAATATGAATCTGTGTATGAGAGTTGTAATATTAGTGTTGTTGAAGATGTACAAAATGTGAAAATGTTTGGATCTCCTGCATTGTTACCAGTATTATAAAATATTTTATACCAGAAAATCTCCTTTTAAATAATAACTTTGTTTAAAACCGAAAATTTATAAAAATAATTACGGTATGATTATTTTTTAATTATTATTTCTTAAAATCAGTTCTTAAAAGAAAATGGAACCTCTATTTTCGCAATTTTATTAGAATTACCATTACGAAGATATTTTTTTGTTATGGCATCCCCTTTGTTTACATAAATTATCTGAATTTGAGACTTTGGGTATAGTTGATTGAAACTTCGAGAGGATTGGCTGGCCAAACTCATCTACAGTGGTGAAAAAATGTTTATCTAGTTATACAAATGTACGCCTTGTCACGAGACATGACTATGTGAATAATTGAAATGCTGATGCTGTAAATGTTGGTCTCCTAATGCCTATATAAATAATTATGTTGAACCGATCGCGGACGACTTCATAAAAAATGTACAAAGAATAACTCCAAGCCTCGTCGCGTCTGTGTTTTCAAGCCTTTAACTACATAACAATTTATTTCATTCAACCCTGCAACTGGAGCTGTAGATTGCATTAACTTTTATATCAGCTTTCTATCTTGCTTCTATCAGCTCTTTCTATTTTCTATTTGTATATTTACAAATAGATAAAAAGGGCAATTCGAAAAGGTAAAATAGCTAAAACTGTCTCGCTGGTCTAGTTATTGGTCGCAAGCGCTACTGCCGAGCATGACGTTCTGGGTTCGATTCCCATGTCGTGCAAAGTGTTATTGGGTTATGTAGGGTTTTGTAGTCAACAAGGAACCCTTATTGTTTCGCCATGTCCATCTGACCGTCTTTCCGCGGCTTAGCTCAGAGACTCTTAGTACTAGAATGCTGTAATTTGACATGGGTATACACATTAATCAAGCCTACAAAGTGGTGAAATAAAATCTAGAAATATATTTATTTTTAGGGTACCTCCCCTACACGTAAAGTGGGGATGATATTTTTTTTTCTAGTCTATCCCATGATGTGGGGTATTGTTGCGCCGGGTTTGTGAAAACCATTTTTCGATCCAAGGATCCGTTTGCGTAATATTAAGTTTTAAAGTGCTAATTTTTGTTAGTCAAATGGCAAGGGGGGGGGGGGGCCCTTGCCAGCTAAATGATTGTATTTGGATATGTGAAAAAATGTACAGTAGTAGTATATGTATTATAACGAAGTTAAAAGAAAACCTATCACAGCTAAATAGACTTTACAAGTTACCGAGTAATAGTCGACCAAGTTAAATTTGCACATGTTCTTAACTACAATGCACAGTGGTTCCGCGCCCTAAGAGACGCGGTCATAGCGTTTCGCGAAGGTAATGACTGTCGTTATCAATACTAAATATTATCATTATGATTTTTTGTAATACTTTATGTTATAATCAAATGAAAAAACCGAATTAATGTTAAAAAACTTATTTTATTAGAATAAATAATGCATTTATTATACTTGATGAAATACATACTAAAATACAATAAAATAATTGGAACTTAATAACGAATAAACTCAAATATATACATTTTTATAATAAAAATAAAGTAAATACCTAATTATTACCTAACTACAAACACAGAAATTGACAAAAAATATATTATTTACATGTTAATAGTTACATAATAGGAGCTGTATTTAAAATAATGTAAATTTAGTGTTTATTATATAACTATATACATTTTAATCTATACCGACAACAAATTCAACACCTCTTTAGATAGAATAGACTTCTTCTTCCGTGGTAACCTTCTTAAATCAGAAATATAAGGATCCGAATTTAAGAAGAAATCTATGTATCAAGTCGGTGTTTGTGACAACCCGGGACATTTCCCTCAATTTCATTCAGCCAGTCTCCGTACTTAGAGATCATGCAAGAGACTTGCTTCCAAATAGCTACAAATCTAGTACAAAGATTAGCAACTCTTTTTTCTAAGTCATCAGCAATCAAACTCTCAACATCAGGCAGCAATTGTATCAGGGCTTGAAAAACTCGACGCCACCGTTGCAGTTCGGAATAGCTGTCCTTAATAGACAGCCAAGTATCTAGTACAAGCATTCTTTTGAAAGAACACTCAATACTAGTACCTAAAACAAAACAAAAAACAGTTAAATGCGGATCAAAAACCATACATATTTCGTAGCAAGTGCTACGCGCCCAGGCGCTCGGCGTAGACCCTGGCTGCACCTTACAGATGCAGCATGCCGCAAGTACTTTTTTTAAATTCTAGTAGTAGAGATTTAAGCGACATTTTTATACCTAATTCAATGGCACAAGTAGATACAAACATAAGTATAAGCTTCAATATAAAAAAATACAGAAATAAATACGCAAGAAATACTGCGGCGTAGCACTCTATTTAAAAAAAAATGGTGTATTAAAAATGCAAAATAGTAGAGTAAATTAATAATACATACCTGTAACTTGAATTTCCATTGCAAAATAACAGGTCTCAAACAAGTTCGAACTAGAAAACACGCGTCGCGTCTTAGGCTAATTAGCGCTTGGTGATAGCACGGTTGATGACTAATTAGGTACATGTGTTTACTTCCGATGCCTAAAAAGGAATGTTGCGAACAATAGATTGCAAAATCTTTTATACCCTCAGGTAGCATGACAACTAGTGGGTAACTGAACCAGATATATTAACATGGCTTAACTTAATCATTGCCATTGGAGGCCTATGACCTACTACGTGACCACAGTGCAATGTTAAGTTTGTTCTTGGGATCAATTCATCCCATCTACGTAACCCTTCACTGTGCGTGGTCCGACACGCACTTGGCCGGTTTCTATCTAGAATTTCTCAGTAGCAGCCCGGAGTCTAGATTTGTGCCCGGTTGATGGCAATAGGCTCGCCCCCTATTACGTGGGATTTATACATAACTGGCGAAAGTGTACAGTCACGAGCACCAATATGTACCTATGCCAATTGTATACATATTGGTGCTTGTGACTGTACTAAAATGGTTTATTAAGCAACGTGTCGCGGAATTAACGTACACCACCAAACACCCCAATTAGAATATTATGTCAAAATCATAAAACAAACAATGAATCTTTACTATTATGTATAAAACATTGCTTATTTATTCAATTAGTTATTATACTGATTGTAGGAGACAGTTGTTGTTGTCAGCCTATGGATATATCATCCGAAATAAATATATTTGATTTGATTTGATTACAAATCTACGCACGTACACAGTCGCACTCATATAAGGTTCTAGCGTAGTATGTACTTCGTCCATTTTGGTTTGTTTTGATTGTACAGCGGAATTATGACCGAAATTAGTCCGGTTTTCAATATTGGAAACCGGTATATAACAAAACTTAAATAAAGGATCCCGGGTTCGACACCTAAGCTTATCTGGAAGTATATTGGACATCTTCGTCGGCTACGGGATCCGGGATTTTCACCCTGGCGCCCATTTATTAATTAATTACAACCATAATAATTGGAAGGTTATATTTTTATTTAATTTAATATTGAAATTTATAATTATAATATTTAATTTAAACTTTTACTAGAAACAGTACTGGCTTTATGTCCAAATCCCCACGACCTTAGTTCTTTCTGCTGAAGTTTAAGCTGGCTGGCATTAATAAGTGACAATTATAGTCACCTACCTACTTTACATGTTAAATTAAATTGTAAGGGTTTAATGCCATACAACATCACACGGTAGACCCCTAAAGGCTACCGTGTGATGTTGTATGGAGGAGATATATTTTTATAAATATATATGGCATTCGTGTCTGCAGATGTCCCCTGCGTGCTGAAGCCTCCGGGTCTGTGCAGGACTGACGGTAAGAGGCCGGATGGTCTGACTCTGGTGCCTTGGAGGAACGGCAAGTGCCTTATATGGGACGCAGCACTGTTGCCGCCAGCCACCTTGGTCGCACGGTACTCTCGCCGTCGGCAGCAGCGGAAGACGCCACGGTGAGGAAGAGGGTGAAGTACGCTCCGTTAGCGTACCGTTACATTTTTGTGCCCATTGCCGTTGAGAGCATGGGTTGTTGGTGCACTGAAAGAAGACGCTCATTAGTGAGATAGGGCACAAGCTATACGACAAAACGGGTGACTCCCGCTCCGCCTCGTTCTTGGTGCAAAGGTTAGCCATTGCCATCCAACGTGGCAATGCAGCAAGCGTTATGGGCACTTTTGCGCCGGGAACAGTTAGGGGCGGGTTCTTTGACTGTTTGACTGTAACTTTTAATATAATGTAAATAATGTATGACCTAATTTATTTTTTACATAATTCTAGTCTAATAGTATTTTTGACATTGGAATTTGCTACTAAAAATGATTAAAATAATATATGGTATTTCAAACAATTTATTGATATCTTGCATCTGGGCTTTTGTTCCTTTACAACAAGAGGGACAAAATCTTTTATGTATCTTTTTAGTTTTATGTAATTACTGTTGGTATAAAAAGTTACCTATATTAAAGATGTCAGGAATGGATTCAGTTAACGATTCTGAACGAACTACTTCTATAATGTGAATTAATTAACACCATGTATAGGTAGGTACACCTCTGCCTAACCCTTTGCGGAAACTAGGCGTTCTATGTAAAATAGTTGAACTATTTGTTCCTTGAGTGTACATAATCCTTTAATTACATTCAAAATCATGTCACGTCCACTACACAGAAACAACCTTGTCATAAACCTGAGCTCGTCGCTGATGCAAATATCATAAAATTAGTTTATTGCAGTTATTACGAGCATGTTGTGTATATGCAAACCGAGCCCATCGAAGCGCAAGGGCACTACCTACATTTTCTCGAAGCGCATCGTCGTTTTTTTTGAACCCTCAGAACTTGGGTTTGGATTATAAACAAAATTCTCGGGATAAGATGACAATAGTGGACTTCTTAAACATATAAAGTTTCAATTGCGTAGTTCTTATATTTTAGATTCGCCGTTTCGCAACTACAAGAACTAGTATAAAACAGAAAAGTAATGAATATTTTTCCCCTTATGCCCATGTGACGGTAACGAAACGGCCAAGCCACATATTTTGACTAAGGCGTTGAGTTTGTGAAGTTAGGGCGTATAGTTATAAGCTTGGCTCTACATGAGATCTGATAACTTTTGGTCAATGCGAGCCATTATAGCCCCGTCTAGGCAACATTTTACATGAAAATGTGTTTGGTGGGATATTTGTTTCATTTACAGCAGCAAATTTTCACATTCAAATTTCACAAATCTGAACGATAATGATGATAATTATCTGACGGATATCGAATGACTCAAATTATTGTGGCCACTAAGTACTCAATACTCAATATCTTTATTGCTTTTCCATAATGTGTACTTGGTGTTAACTATATAATTTCGATCATTATGGACCCTGTAGGGCACAGCAAAAGGGTAGGAGAGAGGAAGCCCTGTTTTAGGTATAGGAACAAGTTTTAACTTACTTACAATTAAAGTCAGGAGATCGAGAATAAGATACTAACATTTCACTAATCTATTATTTTATCTCCAAATGTACCTAAATATTTTAGATTATTTTTATATACCTGTTTATATGTATTATAATTCTGTTTATTCATTTATATAAATTGTTTTTCTTTGATTAATTATTACTTACTTCTTATTTATTTATTATTATTTTTATATTATTTATTAATTATTATATTATTTATTAATAATTACCGTATCATAAATATATTTTAAACATACCTATGAATTGCGTGATTATCATTAATTATTGTTATCAATTATTATTATTAATTTTTATAGTAGTATTTTCCTGAACATATACTTTTTTTTTGTTCTTATTATTAATGTTTATCATTTAAATATTTAATTATGTCCAAGACAACTATGGTGTATCTACGCAAGTAAGTATGTCCCACTCACCGCACAGACTTTATTCACTCTTCCTTCTTCGTTCAGTCTATCTCTCTGTGGAATGCGCTCCCTCTGAAAATCAGGATGGCAACCAACCGATCATCATTTAAGGGGAATGCGCTGTGATAGCCCGCGAAATTCAAATTTTCTTGCATTTTATGCAATTTGCAGGTCCGTGTCAGGTTGTATTTTGATTAAAATATGATACGCGATAAATTGAATTTCGCGGGCTACCACAGCGCATCCATCTTAAAGTGAAATTTTGTGAGCACATTCGTAAGAAGCTGGCAGTATCATCACAACGATAATTTTTTCCATTGTTTGTCTTGTTTTAGTATATTCGTGTATTTATGTATTTTTATTTGTGCTTGTGTTTATATATAATTTGGTATATATATATTACATTTACAGTTTGTAAAAGGTAGGTATATGTGTGTATCTTTATAGTTATTCCTAGATTTTTTGTAAGTGCATCTACCATTGTTTGTCTCTGCATCACCCAAAGGTTGACTTGTAGAAAATGCCTATGGCATTAAGTCCGTCTCTGTACATTTCTCTGCTTGAAGTATTTAATAAATAAATAATAAATAAACCTACAAAGACTCCATGATTTCTTCACATACTATCACAAATAGGGTCATATTAACCTCATCATTACCTTCCGTTCGTTCATCATTAAATTTCGGTTTTCCTTAAAGAGTACCACACAAATAAGGCAAGCAAATAAGGTTATAGGCATACGAATGTTACCATTACTTTCAGAAACATGTCTACCGTAAAAGTGGGTCTCAAAACTGACATGTCGGAATGTACGATTAGGGAATTCTAGGAACGATCTAATGGATTTCCATTACATCACATCGTACAGCCACGCGCAAAAAAGTTTCCTCATTTGGGGTGATTACACGCATACGATAATCTAGGACATCGATGCAAATGCCTTGATCAAAATCGATAGCATCTGTGTAGTAGCTTAAGCCCAATCGATTATTGCGGCTTTTAAAACACATCGATCGACTTTCGATCAACGACCGATGATGAAATATTTATTAGGCGAACCGAATCTTTGAGCACATACCTACTACAAATACCTATTGCAAATTGCATCAGATTTCGATATTTTAGTTCATGTTTGGCACTAGTCAATCGTTGCTAAATTTTACTATGTACTTCTTTTTGCACGTCACTGTACAGGGTGAGTTGTAATGTCGTGACGACGTGACATGTCGGGATTTGCGCTGCGTCATCATGAGCGTATCCAGCATTTTTTTGGATCAAACTCAAACTCAAAGCATTTATTCAAAATAAACCAATTACAGGCACTTTTGCATTGTCAAGGGGTCGGTCAGTCAGAAAGATGAAGCTAGTTGCCCATTCCAAAGCATAGTAGGTTCCTATGGAGAAGAACGGACGAGAAACTTCACGGACACTCTTTTACAAAAAAAAATGGGTTACATCATTCATGTTGAAGTTATACATGTGAGAACAATGTAGAAAGACGCACGTTAGAAGCGTCCATAATAAACACAATTCAAAAATTAAAATAAATTGGCCGTGGCAGCTAAGAGATGACCAGTCCCAACTGACGGCGCCCGTTCACGAACATGACGCATGGATTAGCACCATTTAGCTCAACCATTTTGAAGGGAACTTAATGATCCAACACACACGCCACCACCAGCGAGACATTTGAGTGAGCATGACATACTCTCAGCCGCCAGAGCACATTCAAGGGTGGGGCAGAAGTAAATAAACTCGTTATGTAGTAGGAATTTAAAAATGCTCTTTATTTACTAATCCTATTTCAATATTAACCTGCGAGGGTTCTGACTAAATTTAGCAAACATTTCGTTTGACATTTTTGTGCTATATAATTATTGATGGCAGAGGACATAGATTTTGCATCCTTAACAGTCAATTCCACAAAACCTAGAAACTCTTCACGAACCACCATTTTTCTTCATAAAAAAATCTAATACCAATGGGAAGTTGCTCTTTTCCTGATGTGTCACAGCTGTCATCTGCCAGGATACTGAAGGCACGTGCATTCTTTACATCAGCTGTGATATTTTCTCTAATGACATCCCTAAATAGATCGATTATATGAATAATTAATGTTGTTACTTAATAAACCAAATTTTTTAGCATTGAGTCAGGAACCAGGGTGGGGCAGTTGCCCCACCTTGCTCCACCGTGGGTACGCCCATGTGCGTCACCGATATTGAGCGAGTTCAAAAATGGACGTGGAGGTGTCGAAAACACACACAAAGCATTTTTTTTTAAATATATTTTGCTATAATTATGAATGTGATTGGTTTAGACATCAGAACTTATACCTATGACGGAGAACAGTAAGTCTCTTTCGTTATCATCAACCATATTTTAACTACTGTGGGCGTACTGTGGGCAGTGTTGGTTATTGCGCAATAGAAAAACCGAATTAAACTCAAAAGTCATTTACTCAACCAGAGATAGCACCTTAAAGTTTACATTCCCTCAAAACGCCCTGCTTTTCACCAGTTCCTAGTGCTTTAGCTGAGAAAAAGTAGTGGGACAAGCTCCCAAGCAACACATTTGTCTGTTCAGTTAGAAGAAATTGATGATTTTATACAGTAATGGGTATGCAAAGTAATTAATGTACACGACACAACTATACCGAACGCGCAACAGTTCCTAGACGTCTTCACTGCTTGACCGCCACCGATGAACTCCACTTGTCGAATGTGCGGTGATCACTTGCCGCCGGTCGAACGCTATGTTGTAGACTCTGCCATGCACCGCTAGGCAGCGCTAGCGTTGCGATTAGTCAAGAACCGATAGCGCGAACTCCACCAACTTCATCGAACGCCAACAGATGGCGCTGGCGTACCGGATACAACTCGTCTCCGACACCTATAACTTTTATTAATTAATGTAAAATGTATACAGGGTCATTGATACAACACTAAAAACCTCTCAGGACTATATTACTAACATCATAAACAACAATTTTTGTTCTATGACTTTTAATACTTCATTAGATTTCCATACAAAAATACAAATATTTAAATTCAACGCTCTAAATGTTACAAACTCTACTAATCTTACGAATGACAGTGCACGGGAGGCGTTAGGTAGGCAACAAAATACAGAAATGAAATGTGTTAGACAGAACAGCGAAATCTTGAAGGTTTGTGTATTATGTTTTGTAAAATGTCATAGAAAAAAAGTTGTTGTTAACTTATGATGTTAGTTACACAGTCATTAGTTTGTATTAGAGCGGTGCCTTATCTTCCTTTTTTAGACATCAATTGTGTTACTAAATAATTTCTTAATTACTCTTCAAAAGTACCTTTAAAACGTAAACGCAAATAAAGTTAACTGTGAACGGGATAAAATATGAACTGCTATAAATGATACAATTTTTATTTTTTATTTTTTTTGTAACAAAATCATTTTAAACCACACAATAAAACGTCTAGACACTTTATAAAATTATTTTGTTTAAAGTTTATTGTTATTTAGTGTTATTTATTCAATGCATCACTTTTGCAACTTTCAAAACTTTAGATAAATTCGTAGAACGTTTTTATAGATTTCTAAGCAACATCAAAAAAGGATATTGTAAGGATTTCTTAACCTTCTACATTATTTTACTTCAGAATTCAGTAGGTGCTTTTAGTATCTGAAAGGTACTTCAAAAGAAATTTTCAATGACGTCCTGTGATTCCTTTGAGCCCTATTATAAAATACGGGCTTAGTTTCGCCTATTTAAATACGCCTGATTTATGTTTCAGGAATATTTCGAACTCTAACAATGTTTGCAAGTTCGGCCTTGGGGCTCAACTTCCTAATTTTGTTACATTAACTTTGTGTACCAACAGAGACCTATAGTAACAAACATAGCATGCAAACTTTAAGTAATAAGACCCGTCGACCCGGGCCTGGTCCTTACCAGACGGCGAGCTGCCCATAGCTCGCCGTCTGCAAGCCGGTGGCCGGGAATCGGCTACCGATTTCCGCCGCCCAGGGCGTCTCCTGCGGCGACTAGGGGCGTGAGGGTGCACAGACTGCCGTTCCCTCACGCGTTCCGCGTCCTCCTTCGCGAGCATTACTGCTTCGCAGAAGGAGGTGACTGCCTCCCATGCACTCTCGTTCCGGACCATGGCCTGGACCAAGGCCGGACCCGAGAGATCGTCGCCGCCGATCGCCTCCGTGAGGACACGGTGGTGCTCTGCTCAAGCTGGGCAGACCTCCATCGTATGCTCCACCGTTTCTTCCGGGCGATTCATACAGTGGTAACACCCGGGCGTTTCCTCCCGCCTGATCCTAATCAGGAACCTCCCGAAAAACCCGTATCTTGTGAGGACCTGTGTCAGGCGGAAGGTGAGGACGCCGTGGTGCCTCTCTAGCCACTCCTCAAAAAGGAGACTTATTGCCACTATTGTGGCATGCCCAAAACTGTACTATCTGACGCTGATTTTCAGCTGTAACCCACGAGTGCCATACGCTAGTATAATAAAAAAAAATAGGCAACATAAGCAGTGTGTCGCGAGGAAACTGGACTGCTTGTGTGTGAATCGCTGCTGCAAGCTTTCCACGTCGGTGTTGAGCCAAGTAGTAGCCAAGTCAGAGGCCCATAGGCGGTTAAAAAACTCTGACACCCGGTAGCCACTAACCACACGAGAAGAAGAAGAAGAAACTGATCACAAGAGGCAATATTTTACCTCACAAATCGATCGATCCTCATAGTCTATGTCATTACTGCTTTTATTTATAACTCCAAGCCCATCATTTAATAAACGGTATCCGTTGTCAGTATCGTTGGATAACAATGAAATCTCCAATTTTGATAAATCATGCGAAATCCCTATGAAATGTGGGATTACAAGCTATAGCCCGACTTGCACCACAAATCGTTAAATTAAATGCATTTAGCGTTAGTTCTATTTATCAATTGTATTGTCAATCGTTGGAAGATTACTGAGACAGAATGTCGAAATAACGTACAAAAACGTTACTCGTTAAGCTTGTATTCATGTTAAACTTTTGTTGAGTAACAGTTGATCAACATTGTTTATGAGCAACGACAAAGTTGCTGGAAACAAAGTTTGTATCAATATGTATTGTCGACACGTCAGTCTGCGTCAAAATGTTGTCTCAGGAAGTAGTGTTGTTCTGTGTCTAATGTATAAAATGTACATTAAAAAATAAAAAAAATGCTGGTGTGTGCGAAACCATCTCCTGCAAAGAGAAAATTTGATGAGTGATGTTTATAAACTTGATGCAAACACGTTCACAAACGTCAAAATTGTTGATAAACAGATGTTGTCGCTCGTTGAGCGAGAACTTGTCAACATGTCGTGATCAACTGCTAGCAACATTTTGACCGCAACTCAGCAACATGATGATGAAACCTTCTTTAGATATAAACAAATGTTTACCATGAATACAGGCCAGGTCATGTTAAAAAAGTTCAGCGTTAAATACATTTTGTGGTACAAGTGGGCCTTAGTGTCGCTTATAATTTGAGTTGTTTTTTTTTTTGGTTGAACCTACACTTTCAAAAGCGAATTATGCTCGTGCATCTGCACAATTCATACACGTGGACGCTGGAATAATGGGTGTACATTTTACAATGGGTACCAATCACGCTTAGGTCGCGATGGAGCGAGGTTTTGTATTGCCCTTCCCTTTAAATTGATTCTATTGTCCGTTTCTGATTCATAGGATAAACTTATTGACCCTGTTGTTGGACTGTGCTGTTACCTTGTTACGTGATAGGTACAGAGGCCACCGGAGACCTAGTAGGTACCTAAACGGTTTAACCAAATTGTCGGAGTGTGAATTTTGCCTGCTAAAGCCGGGCTTTGTCGGTTTTGGGATCCATTTGCGTAATATTAAGCTTTAACCTTTCATATCGTGGATCCACGCGAGAAACAATGGTATTTGAATTGTTTCTGTAATTATATGTTATACGATTATACGAGGGGTTAAAGTGCTCATTTTTGTTAGAGTCAAGTGCCCTAAATCTCTAAATATTTGTATTTAGGTATGTGAAAAAATTCACAGCAGTAGTATATATATTATAACGAAGTTAAAAGAAAACTATCGCAGCTAAGTAGGCTATACAAGTTACCGAGTAATATTCGACCAGCTTAAATTTGCAAAACATGTTCTCTCTTATATAATGTATGGGAGAACATGTTTTTCAACTAAAATGTTAAGTTTGTTCTTGGGATAAATTCACCCCAACTAAGGGGAATAAAACTCAACTCTCTCTCTCTCTCTCTTTCTAACTCTGGCCGGTTTTTCATATAGTTATACATATTATTATTATTTTTTCTTCATTTGTTTTTCTCGGCCTAGCCGGGTAGAACTGACAGCACGGGCCTAACCCCGTCAGTGGGGTTCAATGTGGGAGTAATATTGGATACTGTTTCGTTTTCCGAAGCAGACTGAATGGTAATTAAAACTGTATTTGAGTGGGAGTAAAGGTGCAAGTTGTCCGACTTACCATGAAGAAATTTTCTTACTAGCCTGCATGTATTAAGAATCACTGCCTTCTGCAGCAGGTGGTAGGTGTTAGGTGGCAGGTTGAGGGAACTAAGGGACTGATGAAGTTGTTTGGATATTACTCCTGTTGTAGATAGTACTATGGGGACTATTGTGACTTTTGAAGATGCCAATGTCGGTTTATTTCGACTTTTAGTTCGGTGTATTTGGATAGTTTTTCGGCTATTGTAGTCTGTAGGTTATGTGTATTGAGCCCGGCGATGTCTATAAGAAACCCAGTTTCGTTTACTTTGTTAATTAATGTGATGTCTGGTCTGTTAAAGTGAATTGTGCGATCGGTGAGTATGGCTCGGTCAAAGTACAATTTTGTAGTAGGGTTCTCAAACACTGTTTCAGGATTGTATTTATAATATGGTACTACAGTGCCTATGAGTTTGTATTGATGAGCTAACTTCTGGTGTATGACGTTGGCTATCTGGTCGTGTCGATGTTTATAACTTGTCTGGGCTATTGATTTGCAGGCGCCGGTGATATGTTGGATTGTCTCTGGTGAACTATTGCATTTTCTACATGTGTCGGCTGCTAAATTCTTTATAATGTATTTTCTGTAGTTTTGGTCTCAATTACTTGGTTCTGAATTGCAAGTATAAACCCTTCAGTCTCCGGGAATAGTTCGCCTCGATGTAACCACGCGTTCGACGCATCTTTGTCGACATTTAATTGGCATAAAGCTTGGCGATGTCTCCCGTGTAGAGACTTCTGGGTCCACTCTTGACATTTGGTTCTGTCGTCTATGAGTCGTTTTTTTTTTCTGTAGTGTCTTTTAAATTAAGAGGTGTAAAATTTTGGTCGTTGTGTGTTATTATTTTAAGATTATTAGCTTTTAAATACGACATACTCTCTAAATATTTAATTACATAAATTACAACCTCACTCAAACGAACCCTGCATGAGAATAAACAAAGTTAAAATGACTCTCTAAGAACAATGAACGAACACCCACCTTGAAACCAAATATTAGAAACGTAAAACCAACAACTCGAAAATTGCAAGAATGTTTCACATAATTTAAACTTTGAGAAGAAAGGCTGTAGAAAGTGTAGAAAGTTAAGAGATAAATCTGAGGACGAACGAAGTACATAAATGTAGAGGTTGTTCAAAAATGTTTGGCTGACAATATGCTTTTTTGTTGGGATAGTACCTACAATCACCTTCATTCAATTACGTAAGCCCCTTCTCACACGTATTGGCTGGAAGATTGCCGGCGCCAGGTACCCGGGTAAACCGGGTAAATTGTGCTGATACGTGTGAAGCTTTTATACTTATCCATCAATTAGTACACTGAAAAACCGAATAGTTGATTTTTTTATTGTTGATTTCCTTTTGGTTGAGTTGACATTAAATTGTGTTAAAAAAACTGTTCCATGACGTTTGTTTTGACAAAAAATTGGTTGATTTAACAAAAAAATTGTTGATTTAACAAAAAAATTGTTGATTTAACAAATCATGTCGGTAGGTGCTATATATTAACCCAAAATATAGGTTAAAAAAAGGTTAAATTAACTTAAAAAGTTTTCTCTTTGCCATCAGGTCGAATATCAGGCAGCTAGAGAATGAGAAAAGGTGCTTACCGGTAGTCCGATGCCTCTAACTGAAAAAATAGAAAATATAGTAGCGTCACTAACTAGTAGGGTTCCGTACATCAAAAGGAAAAAGGAACCCATATAGGACCACTTTGTTGTCCGGCTGTCCATCTGTCTGTCTGTCAAAACCCTTTTTCTCACGAACGTGTAAAGGTAGCAAGTTGAAATTTATAGCAAATACTTGGGTCTACGGTTTCTTTCAGCTATGACAAAATCAAATTTGTCAAGTCAAAGTTAACGCAATCAAGAGATATGACCGTTTAAAGGCTCGTACAGACTGGTGCGATATCGCGGGTGCGACGCGACACTAGTAGCACAATTTCTTTGTGACTGCCTGTCGCGCCCGCGATATCGCGCGAGTCTGTACGAGCCTTTAGTCGCATTTTGCGATTTCACAAGGGAAACAAAACCTATAATAAGGTAGGGTAGGGTGTTCCCGTTGACCTAGAATCGTGAAATTTGGCAATAAGCAAGGTCTTATAGCACAAGTAGATGAAAAATCTGAAAACCGTAATTAAGTAGTAAAATAACAAAAAAAAACAAACATGCAAACTTATTATTAGCGGTTGCTGCAATAACTGTGTCTAGGTATCTACAAGTTTGTACGGAACCCTCGGTGCGCGAGTAAAACTCGCACTTGGCCGGTTTTTATTTTGTAAGAAGGTTCTTACAAAATAAAAATTTGCCAAATGCGAGTTTGTAGGTATTCTGCTAAACTGTTCTAGTTATTTACTCGACGAAAATAACGACCAGCCGCTACATTCTTTCATAAAAGGTCATTTTCAGACCGTCACAAAAAATTCTGACCAACAAAAACATAGTTCCTAAATTCTAAATTATTTTAGCAGACAGTTGTTTAGTACACCCTTTTGTAAGTTGTGGTCACTATAAACATGATATGTTATACTGCTCAAAACAAAAGAAAATTCGTCGCAGTTGTGTGGACGTCGTCACCCGCATTTTTTATTTAATTCCGGCCTTTATTTCAAGCACAATAAGAACTCCTTGTGTATACGTTTTCCACTCAAAGCGTGGCCATAATGGCCACTAACATAAATATGAACAGTTGATAAAAAGAAAATGCTTACTCTTTTTAGAAAGTTGAGGTCCGCTTGTTATGAGGGCAACGTAATGTCTAGTACGCATTTAAAAGTACACGAAGGATTTTTGGGGAATAAAGTTTCTCTTTGGTCCTTGGAATGTAGATAAAAAGGAAGTACATAATGTATACATTTTTGTGAGACAGCAAAAAACATATAATTTACCTACGAATTGGCTGTTTGGTTCTCTATAAACAATTTCAATATGTCCAAAAATCCAAGTTAATCGCGAAACATAATAGTCTCTTTTTCTATTTCGTATTTTAACTATTTATTTCTTCCAACAAATAGGAAGGATACAGTATATTATCGCTTTAAATATGAGATTTCCAAAAACTATATTTGAAGCCATATTTTCCTACAGTTCATTTATTTTCCGTCTGAGTATGATTGCATTTTATTCAAGTGGTATTGAACTGACGACGGGGCTATGGTGATTGTTGTTTGTTTATAAAAAAATTGTTGACAGTAGACCGCATCGTCCGAGGTTGTTAACTTATATATTGTACTTTGAACACATGGAGGGAAAGTAACTTATATACTGAAAAACATAAATTAAAAAAAAACCTGTAACTTTACTGTACCGATCGAAAGGCTCAATCATAATACATTTATTTCTTCTAAGTAACATATCATCTAAAATAAAAGGAAGACCATGAAATTTTACATAGAATTTGAAATTTTGGTTTTTATACAGCTGTTGGTATGGTTTATCACATTTTGTGAATCTGTTAAAAAATTACGAAGTCAGAACTGAACATTGAATATTTTTGAAAAAAATAGTTGCTACGAAGTGTGGAAACGAGTTTGATGCCGAAAATATGGTTTTTAAAATGTTCGTCCGTTTGTCTGGATGTATGTTCCGTATTGAAGCAAAAACAGCTTCACAGATTTGGACAAAACTGCATTAACTTATAGGGTATTTTCAATCCCGGTACACATCAAGCTATAATTTCCAGTATAAGCTGATCTCGCATTGTATAGAATTTCCGTATAATGAGAGGTCAGCTTATTCTGGAGTGTATAGTGTATCCACGCAGGCGAAGCCGCGGGCAAAAGCTAGTTATTAATATCTTGAAGAGTGTTGAAAAATAACGTGTTTTGTTTATTTTGGCGAAATCTAATGTCATCACCGTCACCAATTTTTCACATAGTTATGGGAATACGAATGGTATTTTTAAAATTATATTACGCACATAATTTTGCAAAAAAGTACATACAATAGGTATAAAAAGATAATATAAAAGCAACGGTTTATCAACACTACACGAAATCTTTTTACCCTCAGCAGCTTAGCAGACAACCTCAGTGCCAATGACCCAAACTACAAATAAATAAACTACGAAGTACGAGGTTATTATCGGCTATTCATCTGAAGAAATATTACGCCAATGGGACTGTATTCCGCTTCCCCGGAGAACGGTAAAATATAAGGAAACTGACAGTGAACTTGGCGATGCGGACGCCATATAACCCCGTGTTTATACCAAGTTATAAAACATGTATTAATATGTTGTGCCTACTGTTTTAGTTTATCATTTATGCCTACTCTCTTTACATATTAATTTGAACACTCAATATTTCCCGGGGAAAATTCGTAGCGTATTTCGTAGATAATCATGCACCTGTGGCGGTATCAACAATGCTACATGCGAACTACGCATCAAACACCTGACGTCACAAATCCTGCATAGCGCTATCAGGGTATACCGCGCGACTAGCATATATACAACATCCCGACATCAACTGTCGGGCAGTTGCCCACCAGACACAATACCCGTCTGGTCGGAGGATCCTCCCTTTACTATAGAGTATGAGTGAACTTTACACCCTGTTTCTCATATCTCAAATATAACGGCTCCAGCTGCTAACAGCCACCCTGCGAAGATCGTCGCTCCACCTAGCCTGAGGACGTCCTACCTTAAGTTTGCCGATTCGCGGTCTCCACTCAAGAACACGTCTACCCCAACGATCATCGGTTCTACGGCTAATATGGCCGGCCCATTGCTACTTCAGCTTGCTTATTCTGTGAGCTATGTCGACAACTTTGGTTCTCTGCCGGATCACCTCGTTCCGGATTCGATTCCTCAGAGAAACTCCCAAAAATAAACTTAGTTGTGGATACTTAACATTGCCTTTTAGGACAAAATAAAAACTCTAGACAAATAAAGTAAAATGAAGAAAAATAACAGAAGCAACTAGCAACTACTGAAATCTCATAAAAAAGATCAATGTTCCTCTTTAATACACATCTTACAAAGTGCTCATCAGTAGGTAGCGAAGGAAATTGCACAGTAATACGGTTGAGTCAGACCTGTATACTACTTATTCTTTTTAAGTACAAATGTAATCAATTTCATAAACCTAGATGGATATATACATTTACACTTGAAATACACTTGTATCGGTAAATTGAGTCAAGTGATGGATTACTTCGATATATATTTTCTTGCGTACATTGGTAGATACTCGTAAATCTTCTTGTGATTGCTACTTCCAAATATAGGTACTTATTGTCACAAATCCTTACAAGCTCTCTGTTTTCACATGGTCCTTCCAATGGGTGTTACTGACGGTCCGAAAAGAAGTTATCGGTAATTATTAAGCCTGGCCGATGTAGGTATTGATGATAACAGTAAGTTGTTTATGTATTTATTTAATTACTAGCTTTTACCCGCGGATCCGCCTGCGTGGATGTCGGTGATCGCGTGAAAAAGTAGCCTATGTCTTTCTCCATATCCCAGGCTATATCTCTGCCAAATTTTATGACGATCGGTTCAGCGGTTTAGGCATGAAAATGTAACAGACAGATAGACAGAGTTACTTTCACATTTAAAATATTAAAAGTAGGTATGTATATAGATTACCGTACCGTGTGGTGCCGGACGTAAAGAATAGCACCACCCCATTTCCTCCCTTGGGTGTCGTAAAAGGCGACTAAGGGATTTACTAGAGAATGGGCAGCAGCGTTCTCTATGCATTTTTAACACCATACTACGATCGCCAATCCGCCTGCCAAGCGTGGCGATTATGGAAAATTGGCCCTTTTGGGGGAGGCCTATGTCCAGCAGTGGACGTCTTTCGGCTGAAATGATGAATAATGATGTATATGAATTTATGTACATACAGTAAAACATGATTTTAACACAGACAGATTGTTGTTGTTGTGAGTTGTTATTACAGAACAAAACAATACTGCTTACCTTTGAACCAACATCCCTTTTTGAGAGGGGATGAACGGTCATTGCGTGTACAGATACATAATTAGCCTTTTCTTAAACATGCATGGAAATATTGTCATTATTTTCGAAAAAAGAACACGCGAAGTATCGAATTTACGGACAAAGAAAATCAAATCCATTGCAGGAGTGTTTTTAGAATTTGGAACATTACGACGCTCCAGCAATGTTTTATTTCCCTGCATTCTTTTGAGAAAAGCACTATATATGCCTCGGCGGAAATGGCAATTGCCTGTCTCGTATTAGTGAAGTCCTCGCCTATGGCTCGGCCTTCATAGTCATACTCGACCTGCAATTACCTATTTCCCGGCCTTTGTAATAATGTACTAATAATGTTCCCACTGCTGGGACACGGCCTCCTCTGAGAGGGAGTGGACCGTAATCCATCACGCGCGCCTAGTTCGGGTTGGTACATGTAACATGTCTTTGGATTTTTTGGTTCTATGACATGCATTTCTTCATTGCGTGTGCTTATTATCAATTAACGTTTTGGTAAAGCTTTCATTAGAATCTGGACGATTAATAAAAGCGACCAAGTCCTAAAAAGTTCATCCTAAATTAAAAATTACCCGTTCAACACTTTCTTACTAAACATTTTCCAAGAAATCGGGTCAAGTTGACTTGATTTAGTTGAAAATATAGACAGAAAATTAACCATAAAATTATTCATGCAATGTTTATTCCAGTATTTAACATTCTACGTTTGCTTTCCCTATTTTCCGCTTTAATATTTTTCTTTGATGTTGTTCCTTTTTTATTTTTTCTTGGTTTAAAAGAATGTCTAAGTTTCTCAAAAGATTTCATTGCGATTTTAAAGCCGCCTCGTTATGAAATATTCATTGTATTGTCGGTAGCATATTTTCTCTTATTTATTTTGATATCGCTATCACTATATATTATAAATCAAAATCTGTCTGTCTGGACGCGGTAAACTCAAGAACTACCGAACGGACTTTCATACGATTTCATCAATGGACGCAGTGATTCATGAGGAAGGTTTAGGTGTATAATTTATCAAGGTTTTGATTAAACTGGCTGAAATATGAAGATGTGAAATACTCAAAGTAGGGTGAGTATCAGTTATATTTTCATCTAACCCACATCATCATCATCATTTCAGCCGAAAAACGTCCACTGCTGGACATAGGCCTCCCCCAAGCACCGCCACCTCGACCGGTTCTGTGCTTCCCGCATACAGCGGATTCCTGCGGCTTTCATAAGGTCATCGGTCCACCTTGTGGGAGGCCTTCCAACGCTACGTCTTCCGGTACGCGGTCGCCACTCCAGAACCTTTCGGCCCCAACGGCCATCTGTTCTGCGCGCAATGTGCCCTGCCCATTGCCACTTAAGTTAACCCACATGCTCGACGCAAAAGGCTAATACGACACTACGACAGAAAACAAAATTTGGGCATATAATTATGTTCTGCTACCCGTGCGAAGCCGGGGTGGGTTGCTAGCATAATATAAAATTCAGGGTGAAATAACCTAAATATAATATTTGTTGCTGGGTTTATTTTTTACCCCGGCTTTGTATTTAAATGGCTGAGCTTATAGCGTCATTATCTTCAGACAATGATTTAGTTGATTGTGTCTCTTAAAATACAGCGTTCTAATTACCTTTCTTAACAGAGGATTTATTATTTCATTTTTCATTGAAATATTTCTTAAGTTTACTGATGCCTAAATTGGTATAATTAAATCCTCACCTTAATTTACCTATACCTTACAATTCCTGGGAATAACTTTTTAGTGTTTATCGAGTAGGCAATAGTTAAAAAGATAGCCATTTTACAATTGTGTTGAGGCCTGCTGTCAAATTTTCAGGCTTATGAATACCCGTAACGACTGTCAAAGAACTTCGAATGACAGCTGGGACCAACGGCTTAATTGATGTGCTTTCCGTGACACGGAGGGTCTCGGTATGTACCTAATGAATGGTCACCCATCCTCGGACTGACGTCGGCAAACCCTGCTAAACTATTTAATTGAGAGGACTCAGTTCAAAACCAGCTAAAACGATTTTTCTGGAAATCAAGTTATCATAGCCGATGATATCAATAAAATTTAATCACACTCCTTCCTGCACAAAACAATTACACAATTGCCTATTTGTCCGCCATACTATTCATAGTCTCTTGGTGCAAAAGCAAGCGCTATTAGAACAGAATTGAGAATATTTTCAAAAGAGAGAGAAATTCGATTTCAAGAATAAATAGTTTTAACGGGTTTTGAAATTAGAACCCTCAATTACTATTTAGCCACGAGCCCCAAGCGAGTTCAAGTTCCTTTCCACGAGTTTGTAATCAATTCAAACTGAAAATCGTTCTAGAATACGAAATTTAGGTGCCAGACAAGATTGTGGTATACCATCACATGAACGACGATTCACGACGATTACGTCGACGATTTACGATGTGTTCAGACGACCTTCAAACATACTGATGGCATAATATTAATATCAAATGTGTTTACCAAGGCTGGAATAGTTCCTAAAGACTAGATCTTTGCTTAATTCATAAGTATAAGGTTTCATCATTACAAAACATGCTTATTACACTTACTTTTTTGTATATTCTTAGTATTAAGGAACTGTTAGAAGACCGATAAACTTAGAAGCATATTGAAAGACACTAGGGACCAAGAGATCAATAAACTCTGCAGAAACGTGTCTAAAATAACAAATTGTAACTAGCTTCTCAAAGACTTAAATTATCCTTTTTTGCGTACGAGTATAAACTCTTTCCGTGTCTGTGGAAGCAAATGAAATTAAACAAACACCCAACGTCTCCTCAAATGAATAAAATATTTTTTTCTTTTGGAATAACTGTTAAATATACATAATTCCATAAATACGAATAAATTTTATTTTTAGCTTCTCATTTTGCCCGAAAAGTGTTTGATATAATAAATTATCTTTCACAAAATCTTTCCTTCAAGATATCTACTTGTTAAAAAATAATCCAACAGTCAAAATTTTGTGGTTTCGCATTTCAATATCAAACACTGGGCAACTGCTGAATTGGCTTAGGCGCCTGTTACACGTAAAGTATTTACTGCGATTCGTTAGTTCAGTATTTATTAATAGACTTCTGTATTTATTGATGGATTAATACACCAGACACATTCAATATTTATTACGTCAGTAGGTATTTAGTCCGGTTTCTTGCTGAATACACGTTAAAACGGACATACAGCTAAAAATTAAAGCTTGTGTGATAGCCACACAAGCTTTGTTTTTGCAATTGGTTAAAAAAAAAAAGTTAAAAGAACACGGTGTTCAAAAAACTGGTACCTACAATGAGAAAAGTACACCTATTTGAATTTAATGGCTGAAATGAAACTACATGGCGAAATGGATGATTACGAGAATTATTTTCGAATGCCCGATATCTGCTTTGAAGAACTTCTAACAATGATAACACCATTTATAACAAAGCAAGATACAGTGATGAGAAAAGCTATTACCCCAAGAGAAAAATTAGCATTAATTTTCATTCATTTTCGAGATTAGACGTTCAATATTTATCACATTCCGAGGGATCGTCAATACGGAATCAAGAAATCTAGAAATCCATTACTAAATATTGACATTCATCAGTACGCTAGTTACACGTTCAATAAATACCACGATACATTAGTATTTATTGGCGGAACACAGTAAATACTTTACGTGTAACAGGCGCCTTACCGATACCCGGAAACAGGAAGTGTAAGTTTTAATGACCGACATAAGGACTGGCCTCCAGAAACTATTTTAATAACCACACATACATGAAGGGTCAAAGGCGACTGCAGTTTAATATTAAATCCTTAGGAAGCAGTTATTACATAACTTTCATTGTTCAACTTATATTATTACGTAGTAATAAGTTTATTGACTGCTGATACCGCACGTGAGGGCTGGATCACATTTCTAAATCGGACAGAGCTTGGTTGAAGTTTAGACTAGTGGGCTAAAGTTAAGGCGTGGTTCTTCAAGTTAACCTCTAGGAAATGTAATTTTAATGTCATTTTATTTAGAAACGGTAATGATTAAACTCGTGAAAAAATTATATGTTGCTTTTGAGACCTTTCTGTAGATAAGTCGGCTACTCGTTACATAATTGGATAAACTTCGCTAGATAGAAAAAAAATCCAAACATACCCTTATTTTGTAGATTAAAATCATTTTATTTCAATATTATGTATTGAAAATCACATCAAAATAAACGTCTATGATGATGTAATGTCCGTCGGGTTTAACATTTTTAATATCGAAAAACATATAATTTTCAACTCAAAATTAACGAAATTCACGGCACAATTTACTCGCGCCCAGCTGCCATTTCTAGAACAAAAATGCACGCTCGAAGAACCTCGCCTTAATACGGGACGTCCGAAAGCACGTTGGCTTCATGACTTACCACGTCTTCAGATTTTCGGAAAATCACCTGGACGAGGGAGGTTCAAAATCGAGCTTAGAATATTGTTCTCGTCTTAGTTGAAGTTTAGAATGCTGGCCAAGGTCAGATTAAAGAAAACCGGGGCGCCAAAAAGAACGTTGAACTGAATACATTGTCAGATTTGCGGAATAACACTTGCTGAGGGATACAGAAAATATTCGAAATCGAAAGTAGGTTTATTTGTAGGAAATAAACCTACAATTCAATTTTAACAAGCAATTTTTCAGCTTAAATTTCAAGCTGAAATGTAAGAAAAGTACGTCAGCTGCCTGTAAGATAGTAGGTAACAACATACCCTACCAGAGCTATTCGTACTATCAACGACCTTCAAACTCCGATTGATGTGTTTACATGTTGTTTTAGTGAATTCGCAAGGGTACTACTATTTATATTGTGCTACAAGCAAAATAATAATTAATTTTATATATTTATTTATTTAATTCAGACACAGTGATCCATATTTTTGTTAGAATTATGTTAGTAACCAAAGATTCAAATACACAACTACAATCAAACTATTATATCTAAAAATAAATAAATGAAGGACTCACATCAATAAAATTGCAATCATCATTAAATTAATTAAATCATTTTAATTTATATATATAATTTATATAATAATATTTTTTGTACTATGTTTTTGTTATTTATTGTGTGTTTTTTAATTTCAATTTTAATAATGTTGTTAGTTTTTAAATATATTTTTTTTCTCTAAATTGGTTAGAAAAAAAAACAAAATATCTAAGTTCTTAGCTGTCGCATTAGGGTAAACCCTATAATGATATTTTAAGCTGTTATAAATCAATAATTAAATAAATAACATGTGCGCCCACTTTATTGACTTTTTTTGTTACAATTTATAGGTAGCGGGTCTCGGATAGTCATAATTTAATTTTTTAATGGGTAGCCGAAAGGTCAGTGAGGGAAATAATTCATTTGACTAAATAGATTAACTAAATACCTATTATTTTTACCATAAATTCTAGGAATCCTTTATAGGCAGAATCGCTAAATGGAGCTTTGTGAGTAATAAATTACATTTATTTGACTTATCTATATCGAAAATAAGGAGACCTAGACCCAATATAAATATTTCTGATAATGTTCTGGTATAAGGCTTAATAAAAATTATTGACAATATTTTGAATGGACATTTCTTCTTGACATTTTTTATCGGTTCTACCCAAGTTTAATGACATGATATGTTTAACATTTTTCTTGAAATTTTTATCAGTGATATTGTACACAAATTTAATAACATGATCAAGAAAGAAAGAAAGAAAACGTATTTATTGGGACTCATACAGGAAGTTCACATTTTAAACTACACACTCATAGTAACACAAATAAAAACAAAAGTAAAATGAAAAATAAAAATATATATAAATAAATAAATATTATGATGTATAATTTTTATTCTTTTCTTGACATTTTTTTTTTCTTTTCTTGACATTTTAATTTTTCTTGACAAATGAATACATTTCGATACAATGTAAAAATTAATAATAATGGATATATTTTTTAGACCTAGAGAAAGCTGTGCCTGTGTGATCACACTGTACAAGTAGATATTTATGTGATCTTGTGTGATCATGCCAGACTTGCATAAAACCAGAAAACATTACCTCTATAATGATTTGCTAAATAGCTTACGGAAAATATATATAAAATGAATTCAATCACTGTTGATAACCATACTCGTAAATTGATATTCTGGAACATGCTTCAGAATAAACTGAACAATAATTTGCATTTGCACTGAAAAAATCTGTGCGTCCTGTGAAAAGTGATATAAGTCAACTTATATCGAATGTGATATTATTGTTGCACCTTCATCAGAAAAAAATGCTCTATTATTCTGTCTAATTAACATTTTGATACGTCTATTAGTTTTCAAGATCGTATGGTACATCTAAGACGAAATGGCGTGTTTTGATAAATATTTTTGTGTAAATAAATACATATTGACATGTATCGTTCACAATATTCAAGTTATGAAATAAATAATTGTGTTTTAAGATGTATCTCAAGTCATATCATTATTCACATATATTTATTACGTTACACGTTTTTTTTTAAACAAAACTTTATAATTAAAAAATATAATGAAGACAACATTAAGTTTTGAAGAATACGAGTTTTGTGTTTACAGTGCTTCTGCCGACTGAAAAATATTACTCGTTTGTTTGACAGCTTTGAACAGGAGTTGATTTAGTTTCGTATAAAACTACCTGACAATGCAACAATATCACCTTTCACCAAAGCTTCACACAAAGTGTAAAGCGATACAACTCATTTAGAATCATACACGATCATTCATTTGGTGTGTTTTGATACAACATATAGCTTTTTTTAAATATCTCTTCCTGCAGTAACGCCTTTTGAGCTGGAACATAATAGGTTGTAAACAATACGACACTAAATACAAATTATGTCACTATTTTTGTAAAATTATTATCCTAACAAAATTTTATAATTTTTTACACACAAAAACTACTATATTGTAAAGTTGACATTTTCGAGATGTATCAGTTTTCACAGGACGCACAGAAATGTTTACTTATACATAACCAAACTTTCGTCAACATGTACCTAACACAAAAAAGTGACCACATAACTTTATGCAACATGTAACCAAAACCTGTGTTGGCTGTTGTGTATCACTTTTATTAAATCAAGTTAACTTTTATAAAGTCTTGTCAAACTTTGATTATTCCTGAAATAGCCGAAATATTTTTTTAGTGTTCCTTTCAAATTTAACCCTTTAGAATAATTATATTGTTACTGTTATCACTGATATAATTTTGTGTAGGATGTAAAAAAAAAAAAAACACCCGTAAAGTGGGGATGATATTTTTTTTTTCTCTTATATCCCATGGTGTGGGGTATCGTTGCATAGGCCGTTTCAAAATATTGTGGGTTTGTCAAAACCATTTTCGATTCTGGGATCTGTTTGCGTAATATCAAGCTTTAAAGTTGACGGCACGGTTGACGCAGTGGTTAAGCGATTAACTGCTGATTCCCGTACGGAATAAATATTTGTATGACCTACAAGTAGTTGTTCCGGGTCTGGCTGTTTGTGTATGTGAGTTTAAATGTTTGTAAACCCACCCACAATACAGGAGAAATTCCTAGTGTGGGCAACGTTTAATTAAAAAAAAAAAAACGGTTTGTGTAATATTAAGCTTTAAAGTGCAATTTTTTTTTTATGAGCCAAGAGTCCCCCTTTCAGCCTAATGGTTGTATTGGATACGTGAAAAAATTCACAGCAGGAGTATATATAACGAAGTTAAAAGGAAAACTATCACAGCTAAGTAGGCTCTACAAGTTACCGAGTTATAGTCGACCAACTTACATTTGCAGTTGAAAAACATGCATGTTCAACATGTTTTTCATCTACAATGTTAAGTTTGTTCTTGGAATAAATTCATTCCATCTACGGAACACTACATTGTGCGTGGTCCGACACGCACTTGGCCGGTTTTTTCATTAAATCAGTCGGATGAACAAAATTAATGAGATGTATAATATATGATGATTATTCAAAATGACTTACAAACTTCGTGACGTTTCGTTTTCTATACGAGAACTTTTTATATTTAAATCTATACAAATAAATCAAATTGAAATGTCTGTTTGTAATGTCAAAATAACAGCTTTTAACAAAAAAAAAAAAAACAGTTTTTCTATTTTTCTGTCTGTCTGTCTGTCTGTTTGTTGCGGCTAATCTCCGAAACGTCTGGACCGATTTTGACAGGACGTTTACGGGCAGACGGCTGATGTTATAAGGAGTAACTTAGGCTTAAATTCGTTACTTTTATTATAGACTAGATTTTGCCCGCGGCTCCGCCCGCGTGGAAGTCGGTTATCGCGTAAAAAAGTAGCCTATGTCCTTCTCCATATCCCAGGCTATATCTCTGCCAAATTTCATGACAATCGGTTCAGCGGTTTAGGCGTGAAAACGTAACATACAGACAGACAGACAGACAGAGTTACTTTCACATTTATAATATTAGTATGGATTAGTACGGATA
The DNA here is from genome assembly GCA_947523025.1 of Dryobota labecula. NCBI lineage: Eukaryota > Metazoa > Arthropoda > Insecta > Lepidoptera > Noctuidae > Dryobota > Dryobota labecula. The sequence continues at coordinate 13,513,951 of OX383293.1, read as the reverse complement.
AAGCAACGCGGGCAAAGCCGCGGGCAACAGCTAGGTAGATAAAAATATGTCTTGGTTTTATTTGACAGTACCTAGAGTTGTTTATTTGGCAAATTAGGTCACTGCTTGTCTTATCCCCTGTTATTATAAGATACGATAACTTTAAGGTCAAATGACATCGGCGAAATTGGGGGTTGGTGAACTTATACCCAACATCGTTGAAAAAAGGGGTGACCTTTTGATTTTTCTATTCAGTGAACCAAGCAACAACAATGGTGGGTATCATAAAGATAAAAAAAAACCCTGCTAAAGGAGAAAAATAAGGCCTGTCATAAATCCACGGAAATATCATTGGCTTGAACAAGATCAGATAATAGTTTTATTGACATTGGTACTTGGTTTTATACTATTCGTTTTTGCATGTTCAAAAGGAACCACGATTTCGTAATAAACTTCGATGTGGTTGAAATATTTAAAATTAGTTTTTGTAATTATCCTCTTGGGACCATCTCTAAAGGTATAGTGCTTAATAAAAAGTATAAATACTGCGGCGAGTTTTTGTAATTATCCTCTGGGAATTGTCTTCTTTTTTTTTAGATACAACTGGTAAGCTCTTGGTCTTCATCTCACCTGATGGTAAGTGATGATAAGGCCGAAGATGGAAGCGAGCTTCACCCGGAATCCTCAACCACAGAGGAACTGGCTATCTTACCTCTAACTGCCGAAACACAACAAATGATGGTGGTAGCTAGCCAGGCGGACCTAGAACAAACCCTACCACCAACCAAACCTAGCAGAAATTTTTCCCCCGCTGAGATTCGAACCCGGGACCTCTGGATCTGAGACAGGTGTATTTACCACTAGACCACAGAGGCAGTTAAAAAATCTGTTTGTAAAGGTATAGTGCTTAATTAATAAAAAGTATACGGCACACAAATATTTTTTTTTAAATTTACTTACCAATTTCAATTCATACACATTTTTCAAATTCGGAACACAATTTACGTCAAACTGAATTGGTAAATGAAATGAAATCGTTTATTCTGTAAATAGGATATCGGAATCACTATTAGGTACACGATATATTAAAAAAAAAAAGCTAGATGGAGTCGACATTTCCTATCTGATTGTGGTGAGATCCATAACCAGCATTAGTCTTCTAAAAGCTCATGATGATCAGGATATTACTGTTAACTGGCTGGAACTGATAGGGTTTAAAATCAATAAAACGCCCAAGAGGTCTCAGGGGCATTCAGTTTGAACAAGACACCTTTTTTTTTTTTTTTTGAGAGCGGCCAACGCAATACTGACACTCTTCTTCCTCTGCGGCCCCACCGCGTCCGCCATTCAACGGTGGCGACACCGTCAAGGCCGCGGAAGGTAGGGAGAACGGCTCACCGCAATACCGGCACTCCTCTCCCGCCGCGGCCTCCCACACTCAGCCGCGATGCCGCCCATTCGACATCGCGGCCCGCCTCAGTTGCGATGTCGCCAAAGCGGCACCGCAACCTACGGCCGCTACGTCGTCGGTTTAGCCGCAAAAGCCCTGACGAGCGGCCCCCTCCTCGGGTTCCTCTTAGCTTCACCGTGGCCCTCCAAGCCACGGCTACTGAGCCCCCCCGCCTCGACAATGCGGGAACCCACCGGGGGGATTGAAAAAGACACCTATACCAAGTTGTTTATGTACCCTTCGAACTTTCTTTTAGGCTGTTTAGGGTACAATTCTCTCGAGGTTAGAAGAAAAAATGACCAAATTATTAATATGTGCAACATCCTTCACGGAAATATAGATGCCCCTGAACTACACGACGAACTGTCCCATCTTTTTGCTCCGATAAACTATAGCTTTAACAGGAGGCACAGATTGTTCGCCGTGCCTTGGAGTCGAACCGTCGCTCGAGCCCAGTCTCCTGTCCCTCGCACACTGTCTGCGCTCAACGCTCTCTTGGACGCTAAGCCTGACTGTGATGTGCTCGCGGATGGATGGAAGAAGATCTTGTCAGTATGTCTGGAGTATTGTGAGATGAGCGTATGACTATCGAGTAGTTGTATACTTTGTTATTATCCTTAAATAATGTGTTTAAGTGTCTTTGTTAACTAATGTAATTGGCCTTGGCCGTTTTATGTTAAATAAATCAATTGTACTAGTTCGGGTCATGTTGGCGTACACAGATTCCTGTTGTTGCATTCAAGTTTAAAGTTAGACTAGATGTACTGTTATAAGTATAATTAATATATTTTGTAAAACGTGTCAATCCCACTAAAGTACACTCTCCTTCAAGCTACAGGATTTTCCTATTATCTTTTTTAATTACTGATTGGGCCCGCTCTTAACCTCGATCTTGTCTAATGGAAAGCGATAGATGAGATCTATGATAGAACAAGCGTACCCAGAAGATGCCTCTCCACCCTTGCTTTGAAGGTTTTCGGTTGTGTGGAAGGAAACACAGACGCTGGCAGAGAGTTCCACACTTTAGCTGTGCGCATAATACATGTGGCGGAGAAGCGCTGAATATGACTGGACGAGATATCAACCAAGTGCGGATGCAGTACGTCTGGTACCCTGCAGTACGTCTGCTGGTAGTCCGATAATAAAAGGGTGATGGTGGGATCAGGTCGTGGAGCTCCTGTGCACACTATCCGAAGTACAGTCTGTAGAAGACCGACAGGTAAGCAACATTACGCCGATGAGCCAGGCTGTGAAGCCTAGCCACCAACGTTTCGTCGCCTATAAGTCTTTTCGCTCTGCGTTCCACCGAGTCAAGTGCAGCAAGTTGGTATTTTGCTGAGCCATTCCTTATGTGGCTGCAATACTCCATACAGGAACGGATCTGTGCTTTGTACATTGTGTTTGAAGGGCAGGGGTCTCAATCATTTGTAATAGCCATACCCATCCCTTATTAAAACAACACTGATGTTAACTAGGTTATGTTTTTGGTAAATAAATGATTACTTACTATTATTAACATAACCAGGATATTTACCATGTTTATTAATTGTTTTGAGTTCCCGATATTTCGGCGCTGTTGCAAGCACCATGATCACGGATAAACTGAAGTCACTTTTAATGATAGGTATTAACTAAATATCTTAAGGTGCGTATAGACAATGCGAGACATACGGTGCAAATGTTTTGTACGGTGAAATGCAGCCGTGTCAAGCAAGCAAAGTAGTTTTCCCGAATATCTCACCAAGTATGAATTGAAAAAATCAAAATTACTCATTATAAAATATATACAACGAACGGAATTTACAGCGGAAATAATGTCATTACGAAAACATTGTAAATTAAGTAGCAGAAGTAATCTATTAAAACTTAATCCTTTTATTGATCACGAGGGGATTTTACGAGTTAAAGGCCGGTTGAGCAAAACAAATATGAGTATGAAAATGAAGCATCCTGCGATATTACCTCATAACAGTCGGCTTACAACTCTAGTAATTCAACAAGCTCATCAGCTCACCTTTCATGGTGGACCGCGATTAACTTTATTTAACCTTAGACAGAGATATCTACTGGATTATCGCTGGAAATAAAGCTGAGTAAAAACTGCTTAGTCGTTGCTGGTGTTTTCACCGTAAATGTTTTTTTTTTTTTCAGTTGGCTGAGCCTGAGCCATTCGTCACAAGCGTGACTTAGCATTTGATACACGCACAATGCACAATTGCACATGCCTCGCGCCTGCCAGTTCGCACGATTATACAGACGATATAAAACTACTGTCTTCATTTCAGAAAATCAAAAGTAAAGCTACTACTATACTAGCTGCTACTAGTATTCCAACACAATCACTTATTACATCGTTTGTTATCTTGTTTCCATCCAATACTACATCATGCGCCATGTTATTGATTAAGTCATTAGGTTCTAAACTGCACGCACAGATAAGTTTAGGCGGCGGCGCGTACGCCGCTGCCGACGGAATGGAATATTGCCATTTTTTTAATGTTAAAATATTATTTTTTATCAAAACTATTAGTAATAATTATGTATTGTGTATTTATGTTATTTTTTATCTCATTGTATGCTGCACCGGGCACTGGTCGACGTCATCACGTCAACGCCGGCTGTCGCTGAAAACCAGCGCTGGGGCTCTGTCCCGCATAGGGTCGCAGCATTATGCTGAGCGATGGCCGTTTTGCGTGGATGTGACGCATATTTACCCCAATTTTTTTTTTGTGTTTTGTTCTTTTTTTGCGTCGTGTTTACCGCAAATAAACGTCTTTTCTTTCATATTTTTCTTTCTAACAATAAACAATACGGAAAAGAAAAATGTAGCAAAAAATTTAAATGGAGGAATCCCATTCAGCGTGTCAAATGTCTGAAACGTAATTAGGGATGAAGTAAGGCGAGCACTGCCCACCACAAATAAGACAACAGCGGGCTAAATTACAAAGAGGAAAATACGGAAAAGAATTCCCTGTTTTTTTTTTAGATCGAAGTAATGTTTGGATATCTGCGTTCTGATTTGATAAGACATCATTCGAAAGTGTTTGTAATGTATGTAATCAATAATATTTGTAACAAAATATTAAATTAACTTAAAAATAACACATTCATTCATTCAGTGAGAAAAAGGTAACAAACTATCAGACAAACATTTACAACTTTATGAATTTTTTTTGGCGCACTTACGTAAAGCAAGAAGAAAAGAGGCTCGCACTGACTGACGCGGTATCGCGGTCGCGACAGGCAACGTAACCCTTGTCGCGCCAGCGTTATTGCGCCTGTGATATCGCGCCAGTGTTTAGGAGCCTTTTATTGCAAACATTTTGCATCGAAGTTGCCAATAATATATCAGCGAGCGTTGAAATTTTACAGAAACCAAATTGTAAAACTCGTTTTATTTAATCGCAGTGCAACCCTTGTCGCGGCAGCGTTATCGCGCCTGCGATATCGCGCCAGTGTTTGAGAGCCTTTTATTGCAAACATTTTGCATCGAGGTTGCCAATAATATAACAGCGAGCGTTGAAATTTTACAGAAACCAAATTGTAAAACTCGTTTGATTTAATCGGTAAATCAATAATTATGGAAATTACGAAAGCGACACAATGAATCATCTAACTCTAAAGGCTCCTACAAACAGGCGCGACACGCGACGCGACACAAAGACACCGCGTGCCGCGCGACGAGTGGTCTCTTTGTGTCGCGTCGCGTGTCTCGCCTGTTTGTAGGAGCCTTTAGAGTTAGATGATTAATTGTGTCGCTTTCGTAATTTCCATAATTATTGATTTATCTAGGCCTTTACTCGTAATCGAGCAGTGTGTTGGAAAAATATTTATTTTTTTATTTTTTATTTATTTATTCAAAATCTGTATTAACAATAACATACATAAAGTCTGCCAGCATAAAGTCTAACAGTTTGTCGGCAGTTCTGTTCTGCTAAAGTGTGTACTGAGATCGATCGATATCAGGCAGCGGTGACTACCTTCACCGCTGCCTGATATCGATCGATCTCGGTCATAAAGTTGCAGTTAGTGTCGCCATAGCATTATAAAACGGCTGCACCCCTAAGAAGCACTTTTTTGTCTAAGACGTATTTTGCTAATAAGTGCCATTTCATTTACAGGAAATATTAATAAAATGGCTACAAGTTCAAAAGACAAAACTTGGCATTCTGCTGCCATTACTTATTATCTAGGTAATCATTACAGAGCAATTTAAAGTCAATCAATGGCAAACCAAATATTTATATTTATTCTTATTTTAATTTAGGTGAATTGTTTTTTGTTTTTGTGCTTACACCATAAATTGTGACTATGGTTTCCTATTTTGTTGGTTTTTATTAACTGTAAGTCCTCCATGTACTAAATAAATAAATAAATAAAGTAATTGTAAAATTTCAAAGTAATCAAAACTCTTACGAATACTTTGCGAGGAGTTAATGATATGAAACAAGAAAGTTTTAATTGGTACCCACATATTAATAAATATTTACCTACCTAATTTATGCAACGTCCCTTGCTGCCATCCCCAAGCGAAGCCTTACGCCGAGTTCCATACCCCTCAGCATGTAGTCGCTTAGTTTTTAAGTTCTATGCCCTGCCTAGAGGTCTTATTTTTAAAGCATCCACAGGACAGCCCGGTCAAGTAGCCGACAACCTCCTAGGTTGATCTGCAAGATGACATTAAAAAAACCGGTCAAGAACGAGTCGGACTTACGCACCGAGGGCTTCGTAACATCAAAAATCATCAAAAAATAATAATTTGCTCCACTATCGGTCAAGAGATGGCGCTGAGCTAAAACTGCAATATTTAAAAAAGTGTGCTATTTAGAGACATCGTTTTGTTGTTCCTATAATTAATTGGTAGATAAACTTCTATCATATAGAATAATTTCAGATTTTTCTCTATGCGAACTTCGGAGTTAAGGGGGACTTTTTTTAATATATAGTTTTGCCAAAATTCGAAAACTATGCGGCCTAAAAAATTAAACATGTATTGAGAATGTGCAAATAGCGCTCTTTCATATGATACCCCACATGCCCTAGTAGCCTCACTTCGAATTTTCAAGAACTCCGTTCAGTCCCTGTTGCAAAAAACAATATATATTTTTATTTCTTTCTTATTTTCGATATAATTGGGCAAACGTCATCTAAAACTATTCCGAATTTCAAGTTATATCATTATTTAGTAGATCTCGAGATATCCAGCTGTGACAGAAATACATCGAGTCACACCGTAAGGGTCCCTTTTTATCATTTTGGTACGGAACCCTAAAAAGAAAAAATACTTGTGAGTTAATATTTGAGATAATTTCACGGGAGATAATTCCCAACTAACATACGATACCGACCATAAAATATTGGTAAATAATACCTACGGGTAGTTTAATAAAAATTAAATAATAATAATAATAGAAACCTAACAAATACCTTGAAGGTACCTAGGTAACTTGAAGATGGGTTTCCTTCGAACACCTCATACGAATTCTTTGAATTCGTTTCGAAAAAATATTCTCTCTGCCTCTTGATTAAAGTGAAGGGTTGGGTAACCTACCTGCTTTAAAGCCTAAAAGAATACGGTGGAATTGATGAGATGGATTCTTGGATCAATTTACCAAAAGACGCCTTTAAAAATCTTCAAGTGTTTCTTCAAAGTGTTCAAGAGTTAAACTGTTCAATAGAACGGAGAAAGAATTCAGTGAATACGTAGAATTGTTTCTGCCTGCCTAAAATTATCAGAAATAACTTCATTGAACTCTTTTTTTTTCTTCATTGAACTGTGGTTCTAATTAATTTTGCCTTTATCGCCTGTAATTTAATACTAATATATATATAAAATGGTAAACTGACTGACTGACTGGGTGATATATCAACAAATGAAATGAAATGAAATCGTTTATTCTGTAAATAGGATATCGGAATCACTTTTACACGTCATATAAAAAATATAAAAACAAGCTTAGGGAAGTCGACATTTCCTATCTGACTATAACACACAGCCCAAACTGCTTATCCTAGAGACATGAAACTTGGAGGGTGTGTTCTTTGTGAGGAGTAAGTATCCACTAAGAAAGGATTTTTGGGAATTCCACCCCTAAAGGGGTAAAATAGGGGATGGAAGTTTATATGAAAGTCCGTCAGTTCTGAAGTTAGGATTTTAAAATTTTGTGTTTAGGCTAACGATTGAAAATTAATTCCAAATAGCATAAAACCCATTGGAAACGAGATATCTATACTAATATCATAAAGCTGAAGAGTTTGTTTGAAAGCGCTAATCTCAGGAACTACTGGTTGGAATTGAAAAATTCTTAATGTTGGATAGTCCATTTCGATAAATGGACTATCCAACATTAAGAATTTTTCAATTCCATATATAACTTCACGCTATATAACTTCACGCTACAACCAATAGAAGGGGAGCATAAATGAAAAATGTTGCAAAAACGGGAAAAAGTATTCCTTTTTGAGAGCTTCCGTTGCGTGCACTACATAAACGGTTTTAAGTTACACAATATCATGTATGATAAATTGTTCCTGTTTAAAAGTTCTAAAAAAAGTCCGCGACAGCATATGCCTATCTTTTATGATTATTATTATTATTTCTTTTTGTTTTTTTTTTTTTATTACCTTTTTATGGTAATCAAATTTGTTCGAAATTAATGCTTTTTTATTTTTGTACGTCATGAATAAACTCAAAAACTAGTGAACCGATTTTAAAAATTCTTTCACCAGGAGAATCCTATATTATCACGGAGTAACATAGGCTATAATTTATAAAGATATCACGCGGGCGAAGCCGCTGGTGGAAGCCAGTTTACAATAAATGTGTAAAAAAAACGTTGGAATATCTGTAGCCGCGGACACCCTACGGTAAGTAGGTTTTGAGACAAGTTTTAGGGTGCCAAAATTAAGGTTTATACAAGTTTATAGCTGACTATCTCTCATTCCGAGATTCTTGCCCTTATTTGACTAATTTTCCTGGACTACAAATGTAACTGCACTAATAAACTAATAACTCATCAAGCAAGTCTCCGAAGAATTTTAAGGATTCCGTAACCGAATGAAAAAAACGGAAGTACTTATAAGATCACTCGTGTGTCGGTCTATCTGTCTGTCTGTTCGTCTCTCACATCCAATTTACTCCGAGTTTAACTGACCGATTGGTACTCATATCAATTACTGTGACCCAAACACGTCTCACTTTTGGGAGACAAATAAGAACATAAAATAGTACATCATTGCAAAGGCCGGGAAATAGGCAATTGCAGGTCGAGTATTAATATGAAGGCCGAGCCGTAGGCACTAAATACGAGACAGGCAATTGCCATTTCCGCCGAGGCATATATAGTGTTTTTCTCAAAAGAATGCAGGGAAATATAACATTGCTGGAGCGTTGTAACATTGCTGGAGCGTTGTAATGTTCTAAATTCAAAAAACGCTCCTGCAATGGATTTGATTTTCTTTGTCCGTAAATTCGATACTTCGCGTGTTATTTTTTCGTAAATAATGACAATATTTTCATGCATGTTTGAGAAAAAATTATTGCAAACCGTACCGTGTGACATATATCAAATGAAAGGGCTATACTGTGAGGGTCACAAGTTTAGAAAATAGATGAAAATTTACCATTCCCTCCTAATCTCCGAAACTACTGAGTCCAAAATTTTGAAAAAACAAAATACAGAAAATATTTCTATTCTTACAGATTACAGGAAAACCTATAAAAAGTCTATGGTCTTATAATAACATGGTAAATCTCTCAATAATGTGCGTACAAACTTACATTTTCAGTTGGAATGTATGAGAGAACATGTTTTACAACTTCATGTTGAGTTTGCTCTTGAGATTAATTCATCCCAACTACGAAACCCTTCATTGTGCGTGATCCGACACGCATTAGGCTGGTTTTTTTTTCAGTAGATAAAACTCTAATGCTTCTTTACTTAGAAATAGATAAGATTTTAGATCGCTTTCTCTAACATTATAAACGCTCCGGAGTAACTGGACAGATTCGCAACTGGACAGATTCGCAACTGGACAGATTCTCAGCTGGACAGTTTCGCAGCTGGACAGATTAGCGACTGGACAGAGTACAGTCGTGAAAAAATAAGATTATAAACTGTGGCAACTGTGGTATTAAATAAAAAAAGTGTTTATTCAAGGAAAGTCTATATAACACAAAGGCACGACAATAGAATAACGCCTGTCTTACAATCTGTCATGGACTGTACACGTTCTCTCCAGTTGCAAATTTGTCCAGCAGAGAAACTGTCCAGCTGAGAATCTGTCCAGTTGCTCCGGAGGGATTATAAAGCACCAACTTGCATTATCTCATTCAGGAATCTCTGACAGAATTTAACATTAAATAAAAGTCATAAATAACATTCCAACTTAAATAGAGACATGTACATATTATTAAAATTGGCATGATTAATATTGATGATGATGCAGTACAGATTGTAACGCTCTTCGAAATAAATACATTTAAAGTCGATGCTGATTTAAAAAACAAAGCATCATTTATAATTTGTAAGGTTCCTACCGTAATGAAATATGTCATTATGCTGTTTGAACCCACAGTTCTTCTTCCTCTTTTCTTGCCGATGGTACCTACTCTTCTTAGATGTTTTCATATTGTTTGAGTAGATGGCCACGTTGATTGCGACATCAGTGGCATTCTTTAAATCAACCGAGGTGCAGGAGAACGGGCACTTAGGACCAGTACCGGTTTTAGCACTACCAGCGCCCTGGGCGAGATTTCTACTGCGCGCCCCTATCTGCCATTCAAACCTATACGAAAAAACCGGTCAAGGAGTGAGTCAAACTCGCGCACCGAGGTTTCCGTGCCAGCCCAGAAAAACTACAGCTGTGCTTTACCCAAAGCACACATAATATAATACTACGTACGGATACCCAATCCCATACAAATAAATGACACCTCCCTAAGGCTGGCTATTGAACTGGCTATTTTTTTCCTAGGTTTTTTGACACATGGCAGCATCAGCGACTCACTAATTGCCAGAGATTGTAGTTTTACAACGCCATCTAGGAGTCGGCCTAGATACTAGGTGTCATTCTCGTGATTTATGAGTGTAAATAGATAATGGAAGGATCTTAGGGAATTCACCAGTAAGTAGGACTCGCTCAACAGGCGCCCCTTTATATCTGGCGCCCTGGGCGGTCGCCTAACCGCACCCTACCCTAACGCCGCTACTGCTTAGGACACTCCAGTAAGTGGGGCATGGTCTGATCAGGAGCACCACACTCGCATTGGGTGTTGAGTAGGTCAGTGTAACGGACGCCGCGCATGCCTAGTAAATAAGGTTGATTTGTTATTTACTCATAGATTTAAGGATGATTTGTATTGATTATGTCGGCAACGAGACACTATCTATGCACGTGGGTGCTACGGGTGCTCTGTGATGCACATTACCAAAACGGGAACTAATTCTAATTAGTTTTAGAGGCTTAGATAGTTATTAGTTTTCGTATTGTAACGAGATAATTTGTACGAAGTAAAATGTGTAGTATAATTACGTAAGTTAAAAATGTGATTTATTGTTTATGTGTCATGATGGCCCGTTGGTTAAGGCCTCGCCTCTCATGCATGAGGTTGTGGGTTCAAATCTGGGCAAGTACCAATGTGACTTTTTCAATTCATATGTACTTTCTGAGTTTATTTTGGACATTACTAACATCGGTGAAGGAAAAACATCGTGAGGAAACCTGGACTTATAGTTAATATAAGTCTGAAATCGCCAACCCGTCTTGAGCAAGCGTGGTGATCAATGCTCGTGCCTTCTCTGTATGAGAAGAGGCCTTTGCCCAGCAGTGGGACAGTTATAGGCTGGTATTATTTATTATTGTTTATGGACGTATTAATACATAATACAATTTTAAAAGATAGGATTAGTTATAAAACCTATAATTCCGTTTGAATTGTGTAAATCGACCCACGCATTTAGGAGTTATAAGGAAATTAGTACGTATAGTGAAAATTAGCTCTTCAACGTTTGTGATGTGTTTGTTCTACGAAATTTTTAGTATTGATAGATATGTCCAATATTTTTATTTGATAAGGTAGAGAAATACATAGGAAAAGTCAGGTAATATAAATTATAAGAATTAAGTATGAGAATGTAGAGAGAGACCTTATTATTTAGAGACCCTAGCCTGAGGAAAAGTAAATTGAGCCCAAAACGCGCGGGCCTCGTTACGGTAATAAAGAGTAAGGCCGTCGACTGTAAAAGATGTGCCATTGGGTGACTAGACATCACTAGACCCAAGCGACTAGGTGTGCGATAAAGTACTCCCACCCCCTCCTACGGGAGGGGGAGAACCCGATGGGTCACCAATTATGGGGACCGAGAGAAGAATGCCTCGGGCAAGGGGCCTAAAAGCCCCAACACCGATTCCTCGCGTCCCTTTCAGGGGCGCAAAGGGGACCACCGACTAGACATCAGTTGGTATCCAGCTCTCGAAATATCAACAACATCAAGAATAAATAGCAAGAACTCTTCAAAAAGTCTTTTATTGAAGAACCCCAATACAGTCCACCATAGTCAGTAATTTCCTATTTCGACAGTTTCAAAAGTATGATGATTAAGTTACCGTGTATATTTATCTTATCTCTCTTTTGTTATCATTCGGTAATTCAACAAACAACGTTGAAAATAAGTACGGAACAAACTAAAAATATTGCATCGTGCTATACAGTTTTAACTTTGACTTTAACCCATTAATCATTTGTATCATTTTCTAACTAAACCATTAATTAGTGGAAGGGTTTCGTGCTCGCTTCCGCTCGTCATACACATTAGAGACTAATTTCGATGTCGTGTGTACCCAACGTAAATAAATACAGGGTAGGTACAAGTTATATAATACAAGCTTCGTAATAACGGGTTTATGGTTGTAACATACAACGGATCTTACGACGCGGGGCGTCGCGCGTCGTGTGCAACGTAGCGTGTCGCGGCGCGTCGAACGTCTTTTCAGTTTACAGACAGGCGGCGCGTGCAGCGGCCCGCGTCACCACACGCGCAAACACAAACATATGGCAATATACGATGCTGTTTGTAAAGATGCGGGGCGTGACGGGGCGCGTGGTCCGCCGCGGCTATTGTGGCGTTTTACCGTGAAGGGAGAATTGCAGGAATTGCTAGCCGTAACGCTGCGTGCGCCGCCGCGATAAATATCGCGTGGGACACGCCGATGCCATCCGTGCATTTCAAGCAAACGCGTGGTAAATCGCTTCGCCGTAAACGCTCTCATACAACGCCATATGTTTGAATTTAGTGCGGGCCGCGCCGCCCAACGCAACACGCGACGCCCCGCGTCTCCGTAAATGAGGCCTAAGTAGGCTTTACACGTTACCGAGTATAGTCAACCAACTTAAATTAGCAGTTGAAAAACATGTTCTCTGATACATTCTGTATTCCCACATGTTAATCAACTACTCGTACAATGTTAAGTTTGTTCTTGGCATAAATTCATCTTAACTACAGAACCCTTCATTTTGTGTGGTCCGACACGCCTTTCATCATCATCATTTCAGCCGAAAGACGTCCACTGCTGGACATAAGCCTCCCCCAATTGGGGGGGTTTTCCATAATCGCCACGCTTGGGAGGCAGGTTGGCGATCGCAGTATGGTGTTAAAAAAAATGCATAAAGAATGCTGCTGCCCATTCTCTAGTAAGTCCCTTAGTCGCCTTTTACCCACGGGAAGAAATGAGGTGGTGCTATTCTTTACGTCCGGCACCACACGGTACAACGACACGCCTTTAGCCGGTTTTTATTCAGTTCGCATCCTTATAGAAATTAAGAACCAACTAATGACTTCGAACGAAAATCATTTGTTCATATTATTATTATTTATTTAAGTATTTATTAACAAACTTACAGAAATCTTACAATAAAAATTGTGCCGCGCAAAACCGTTTTCACGGTTTGTTTGTGGGAAAGAACAAATAGTTTTATCTGATAATGTTTATTAGTGTATATTTTTTTGGAACTTAATTTTCTTAATCTTTTTTTATATAAGATCCGTTGTATGTTACAACCATAAACCCGTTATTACGAAGCTTGTATTATATAACTTGTACCTACCCTGTATTTATTTACGTTGGGTACACACGACATCGAAATTAGTCTCTAATGTGTATGACGAGCGGAAGCGAGCACGAAACCCTTCCACTAATTAATGGTTTAGTTAGAAAATGATACAAATGATTAATGGGTTAAAGTCAAAGTTAAAACTGTATAGCACGATACAATATTTTTAGTTTATTCCGTACCTACTTATTTTCAACGTTGTTTGTTGAATTACCGAATGATAACAAAAGAGAGATAAGATAAATATACACGGTAACTTAATCATCATACTTTTGAAACTGTCGAAATAGGAAATTACTGACTATGGTGGACTGTATTGGGGTTCTTCAATAAAAGACTTTTTGAAGAGTTCTTGCTATTTATTCTTGATGTTGTTGATATTTCGAGAGCTGGATACCAACTGATGTCTAGTCGGTGGTCCCCTTTGCGCCCCTGAAAGGGACGCGAGGAATCGGTGTTGGGGCTTTTAGGCCCCTTGCCCGAGGCATTCTTCTCTCGGTCCCCATGATTGGTGACCCATCGGGTTCTCCCCCTCCCGTAGGAGGGGGTGGGAGTACTTTATCGCAGACCTAGTCGCAAAAAAAGGTTTTGATAAACATAATAAATATCATGTTGGTAGCCGCCTTGAAGATTAGCACAAAATTTACAAAAAATAATGCGTTCCCCCTTTATCTCACTGGTTTCTAAAGCTAAAATTTAGATTATATTACGGTTATTAGATTTTACAGAAAAATACCAAAAATACTATGTAGCATCAATAGGATATTTGATCAAATAAAAAAAAAATCCTTGAAATTTTGTCATTTAGATGTATTATTTCGGAGTAAGCAGTTTTATTAGTAATGCGCAGTACCAAAAGTAATTACGGCAGGCCAGCGACCGTTCTGTCGAAATTATAAATTAGAATTTTCGAATATTTTGGTCAAAGTATTAGGTTAGCCCGCGAAATTAAAATTTTCTTAAGTTTTTTTGCAAATTGTAGGTCAGTATCAGGTTGTATGGTGATCTAAATATGATTCGCGGCCGTATCAAATATTTATTTATAGAATTATTAACTGACCCGACAGACTTCGTTCTGTCAAAAGCTATAGTATAAACTCCACTACTCTACCCTACCCTACCTACCTACCTAACCTACCCTACCCTACCCTACACTACACTACCCTACCTACCTACCTACCTACCCTACCCTACCCTACCCTACCCTACCCTACCCTACCTACATACCTAACTACCTAAAACTTAAAAAAAAATGGATAGTAGCCGATTCTTAGACCCAGTAGGTCTGAGAATCAGCTTCTATCTATTTTTTTATAATACTATCTATTTTTTTAATATGCATATAAAATTTCATAAAAATCGTTCAAGTCGTTTCGGAGGACTATGGTAACTAACATTCTGACACGAGAATTTTATATATAAGATAATCATAAAAATCATCAATACAACTCTCTAAGTTCATATAATCACTATTGACTGACTATTTCATGAAATCACGAGTTTAAGGATTATACTAACTTATGGAATTGTATTACACTGATTCTAATGATTATAATTCTGTAAACACATATTTGCTACGGTCGCGAAGAGACTCCGACTTACCCTTTTATTTGGAGCATCACCATTTTTCATACACCAGGCGCGGCAAGGTGCGGCGCCGTGTTTGATACGATTTTCCTTTGTTTGTTGTAGGTAAACCCAGGGACACTAATTGTAAAGCAAATCTACGCTCCACGTCAATTTGGTTAGCAATTATTAAAGAAAAACACCGCTTGTTGTGTATAGCTTCTAATATGTATGAACCTCAAAATGTAATCGGAGTTGTATGAATGTAAAACAATATTTTCTCAAAGATTATACATTCTGAACGATACCTATCGCTTTTGTTTTAAATAACTTCTAATCCACTTAAAGGCTCGTACAGGCTAGTGCGATATCGCGGGCGCGACGCGACACTCCTAGCACAATTTCTTTGTCGGTGCCTGTCGGGCCCGCGATATCGCGAGTCTGTACGAGCCTTAACAATAAACTCCCATAAAAAGATTACAGTTAAATGGCCTGGGATTGTAACAAAACCGTAATCCTTAACCGTATTTTCAAGTAACACTTTTGGCAAGTGTTACTTGAAAATAGGGCGATGAAATGTTGTTGAAAATAACCTTTTCGTGATCTTATCTGGGTCTTTTATAAATATCTTTTATTTTGCGGTAAAAAAGTAAGAACTCCGACCTAGTCTGTAAAATCTCACCGTATAAACTTGGGTGAAGTGAGCTGTTAATAATGTCAATCCCTAGCATTAGGTGGATTGAAAACTCACTTGAAGCTCAGTCACGGTCAGTGTCGGATTAAGCAAGCGCGGGGCCCGTAGCAAATTCTATCGATGGGCCCTTGATCTGCTATGGGTTCTCAAGTATAAAGTGTATAAAGTGGTTAAAAAAAATCAAGCCACGTTTATTTGCCATCTATTTTTGACGATACAACGTCTAATAAATCGATGAACGCCGGCTGCATGCACGAAAAAGAATGACTCATTGTCCCGTTACGCTCATTGTCCTGTTACGTTCATTGTCCCGTTACGCTCATTGTACGCTTGTGCTGCATCAATGTTTTGTTATGACGTTGTCACATTAAACTATCGTCCGTAAACCAACTTTACAGACAACCAATTTTTTTAGGTTACAATTATGTTGGTTTTTAAAAGTACAGTAGATTACTATAGGCCCTGTTGGGCTCTGACAAGCTACAAAGCCAGAGATGAAATTGCCCCGACAATTTATTTTAAACTTTGGAATTTTATATCTGGTCTGACAAGCACTTTACCACCTAGCGTACCTAATACATGTTTTTATAGCAAATCGAACGTTATATAAAAAAGGTTTCTTATATTTTTTCGATAAGTTTATTTTTTCAAAAGTTATTCGTGGTTAAAGTTGTTCATACCTAAATTGTCCGTTTATCTTCCATCACGGCATAATTATTATTGTTTAGATAAAACAAAACAATACCCCTCAAATTAGGGAAGGCTTATGTCCAGCAGTGGACGTGTTTCGGCTGAAATGATGATGAAAACAAAACAATTTCCGGGTTTGGATACGCGGGGCCCTCTTTTGCGCGGGGCCCGTAGCATTTGCTACTCTTGCTACGTAGTTAATCCGGCGCTGGTCACGGTGAGTTTTTAGGGTTACGTGTATTCAATAAAGAACCCTTACAATTTCGCCATGATCGTCCGTCTGTCTGTCCGCGACTAAGCTGTTAGTACTAGAAAGCTGTGATTTGGCATGGGTGTATAATTATACACATTATTCACACGGATAAAGTGGTAAAACAAAATTTCGAGTTTTTTAGGATACCTACACGTAAAGTGTCGTTGGATAGGCCGTAAAAAAATATTTGGAAGTGTGATACCATTTTTCGATTCAAGGATATGTTTTACGAAATATTAAGCTTTAAAGAGCACATTTTTGTTAGAGTCGAGTGTCCCCCCTGCCAGTTAAATGGTTATTTTTAGATTAGTGAGAAAAATCATGGCAGTAGTATTCACTTATAACGAAGTTAAAAGAAAAACTATCACAGCTAAATAAGCTTTACAAGTTAACGAGCAATAGTCGACCAACTAACAATTGCAGTTGGAATATATGGGAGAACATGTTCTTCAACTTCAATGTTAAGTTTGTTCTTGGAATAAGTCCATCCCAACTACGAACCCTTCATTGTCCATGGACCGACACACTCTTGGCCGGTTTTTTACAGAATACATCGGCTGGTTTCTCGTCTACTCACAGTCACATCACAAAAAGAAAATGGGTCAGAAGAAAGTTTTATCTACCGTCATTTCTCATAAACTTAGAAATGAACTGAACTTTTTTACTGAAATCTCATCAGTATTTTACCTTTCCATGCCAAAAACACCTGCTTTTTATTACATAGGTGCCTTTTACAATGCCTAGATTTTATTTTCATCTATAACCAAATAAATAAAATTAAAGTGATTTGTAAGATCAAAATACCAGTTTGTTACTAAATGCATATGAAAGTAACACGTTATTTACTCATATAACAAAAAATAAATAAAAATAACAATTGAAAAAAAAAATTGTTTGTCTGTTTGTCTCTTTACTCCGGCTATTCTCCAAAACGGCTGGATAGATTTCGACGGGACTTTCACTTGCGGATAGCTGATGTTATAATGAGTAATTGAGGTTACTTTTATTTTGGAAAATGTCACGCGGCCGAAGCCGCGGGGAGCAGCTAAGCTTCCATTAAATTCTCTCAATATCTCATTTTCCTACAGGCGTAAGAACTTTTCTTACAGTACTGCCGCACTAACGAAAAATGCAATAACTCGATTTTGCCGCTTCCGTGAATTGTATTTTTGATTATTGAATTTGTTATGAAGTTTTAGTTATTGCATTCTTGCTTACTGAAAACCGAGTTCCTGAAGGATCAATAAAAACCCAGGTAGCAAAATTACGTCTGTGGCAAAAAAATTACGTCATCCCAAGGTCATTTTTATATTCGTCGATTATGTACGTCGCACTAACGTCATTTTAACGTCTGGTACTCAACGAAACGTCCTGGTGACGTCGATTTAGCGTCATGTATTGAGGCTGTGACAAATTGACGTCATCTGATGGGACCCCCCGACGTCAAGACATGACGTCTCTTACGTCGAGCAGTACCGTAAACGGACGACATAATGACGTTAAAATACTACCTGGGAAGTTGCTTATAGAGAGTTACTAGATTTGGATTCGCTGACTCCAAATATATAACTCAACGAATATATAACTCAAAATCGTCCAAAATCGAGTTATTGCATTCTTCGTTTGCGCGGCAGAGTAGGTATCGACGTATTTTAAAATGCCTCTCTAGCGAATAATTTCTTTGAATGAATATACTTAATAACCCTAAACCATTTTCAGACACTACAATAGGCCTTCTGGGAAATTAGAGGTCGATGTTTTACTTTTCTATTCATTTTTTATTAGGCTGTAATAGCACCATTTTTAAGGTGCGTTAGATTGCCTCCCTGTACCATTAACTTGATGTTCTTTTTTACAAATATTAAGCATAGTTGGAAGGGTTTTACAGCAATCCACAGGACATTGTTGGGTGAAAAATACCTTGGAGAACCTAGTGCCTTGAAATATTGTTCCTATCAAATATTTTTTTGTGGCAAATCGTTGAGTCATTTCTGAATTTACCAAAAGTGCGTTATTGTTATATAAGCAAGATAAATCACATTTTCAGACAATAACAATTAAAAAAAAAATCATAAACATTTTCTTTTCTTGCCAACAGACATTTGTATTCAGAGCCCATTTTCTACTGTGTATAATTTGTATGGATAAGTATACATTTGTATTTTATGCTATTGCAACAATAATCCGCAAATACCTACATTCTACAACATCTTGAAATCCTCATTTATATGGTATTCCCGAAGCTGTTCAGCTTCGGGAATAGGTAAATAGTTTTAAGAGATTCTCTTAGAGATCTGGCTCTATTCCAATGGAAACAAGATCCTACATTTAGTAACTAGGTTACGCTAAGTTTCGACACACTAAGACCCGTTATACACGGCACGGTTTCTAAAGGCCACGTAAACCGCACGTCATGGGCACGCTTTCGTCAATCGACGATTGCAAGACGAATGCTTGCATCTTGCGTAGAAACAATCAAAACTGTGTCCACGGAGCGGCAACGTCACGTCAGCCTCTCGTCATGCGTTCGTCATGCGGTGCGCGCGGCAGCATGTACTCGACCAACTCTAGTACTTAACTTTTTTTTTTACTTTTCGAGTACCAGGTACTTTCTTCGCCTGTTTCGGCGTCTTCTAATAAAGTTGTATGCTATAATCACTTCGTCATCATCACTTGACATTTTCACAACGAAAAGACGTGCTTTCTCGATGCTAGTTGAAAGAAAACTGAGATGTTTTGTAGCGTGATTGACGATTGCATGAAGCAGCGTGGACATAGCAAATATGCAAAATACGCCTATCGTCATTTGTAGGTTGCATGCATTCGGCAAATGACGCGTCCGTGGACAGTTAGCTTAACGGTACAGCGCACTAGCCGTACCGAAGAATAATTGTGTGAGCTTGTATATGATACGGCAAACCACCGATTCTATAGTATACGGCGACCGTAGTGCCGCCGTGTCGTTAACAAGCTTCCATAGTGATCCATACAACACTGGCGACCACAACACACGGTAAATCAACTATAGTTTTACCGGCAAAAAACTTATCTTATGAAATAACTTTTAGGTATTTACCCACCGTCAATAAACTAAAAGACTTGATATATTATATATACCTATCCAAAGATTTCTTGAAAGTATTTTTTGTAGGCTGGTGGCCCTTTTGTTTCATCCAAGCTCATCCCAAACTCGTTAAAAATAACGGCAACTGGGTGCATTCAATAAGCCTTACTGGTTATGACCGATACATGTATTTTTGGGAAATAAAGATGTTATTATTATTATTTCCTTTATTCCAATAAATACATATACATTATATTTTTAAATATTAGAATATAAAAACATTTAAAAATATAAAAAAATTGTAGCCCACCGGTTACAAGAACAGACTCCAAGCTACCGGCGGTCAGGGCTCCAGAGAGAAGAAACTCCTAACAATGCGAGCCGTGTCCAGAAGTACCGCTTTCTGAATTAAGCCCTTGATTCAGCTGCCCAACGAGAGCCTCTTTAGGTGTTGATCGAGGCTCTTGGCAATTAAGCTATTGGCTGATATTATTATTAGTATTTTTATATATTTACATATCTCGGGACCTTGGGGTCCCGGACCTTTGGAAGGCGTACGAGGGGCCGAAGCCAACTCGTAGAAGTCCGTTAGACGCTTTTTAATTAAATGAGGCACCAACCGACGTTTATCCCTGTACGCAAAATGCAAGAGCACCCAAGGACAACCCACGGTTGGTGTAGGACTATTGCAAGATATGGAACCAAAGATATTGGACTATGGGTTTGGGTGGTTAAAATGGACTGGTTACCTAAAACTATGGAAGGACTATGGCCCCT
Organism: Dryobota labecula; assembly: GCA_947523025.1. Classification (NCBI taxonomy): domain Eukaryota; kingdom Metazoa; phylum Arthropoda; class Insecta; order Lepidoptera; family Noctuidae; genus Dryobota; species Dryobota labecula. The sequence goes on along the minus strand of OX383293.1, from coordinate 13,493,366 downwards.
GCCTGATCAATGTTTTAGTATACACGGATAAAATGGCAGGGGGTGACTTGCACACTCAATAATGGGTCCCCGAAAATGATAGCACATAGTGACGTAGCGACAAGGGGGTAACATGTCCTGAGGTGCTCGAAGAGTGGAGAGTTATTCCACGGCTCTCAGAACAATCCCAGAGCCCGGAAGATGGTCAAGATCCCTACAAGCACTTACTGGAATACTTCCTTCCTCCGAGCACATTTGCTCTTGCGAATCCCCACTCAAGCTGGCCAATAAACGCAAAAATGAGGTGGGAGCTCAGTTCCTCGTCAGTGTTCACTCCAGCCGGCCAATGAAGGCAAGCCAGAGATGAGGAACATGACTTCTCCCGGGAGATAGGGTCCGTGGGGTCGCAACTGCCCAACAGCTCGCCACATGCTGCCCTGCGGGTTTCTGTATCTCTCTTGGTCTGGCTCCTCACCCTAGACATGTTCCGGGAAATTAAACTCTACCGGTACAGACCTAGAGTTCGGAGCGCGCAAGCCCCGCCACGACGTCAACATAGAGATACGGCGGTAGGGATTATTATTAGTATTATTATGAACGATTCGCGCAATCTCTATTAAATAGTTCAAGAAGAGCAGGAAATGTTCCTCTGTATCTCGAACTAATTCGAAAATGTAAATTGCTAATGCTACTAAAAATTACAGTTTCTACCCCTCTAGTTTATATAATTCATTAACAGCCCCGCAACACCCTAGATTACGAGCAAAAATCCAAATTGATTTAACCTTGTTGGCCTAGTAAGAAATTAATCCCAGACTTCTGGCTTGATCAAGACGGTACAGTTCTGTAGCCTTAAGATGACGCTCACCGGTTTACTAGCGTTGTGTTATCTCGTGACTTAGAAGGACTTATGAAATAAATTACCTTCCTTCATCTACCTGACGCTGCCGGCTGTTCTACGGCTCGACGCCGCTACAGCGTCAGCCGGGAACAGCCGGTACTTTTCACCACCTGGGCCTTGTGGGCCACGAATGGCTCCCACGTGGCCGCTACAGCCACTGCCACCGCTCCACCTGCACCTAGGGCGGTGAGCGCCGTGCCACGTGGGCACTACAGCCACCACCTACCGCTCCACTACCTGCACCGAAGGCAACGAGCACCGTCGGCTCCCTGCCTACACTGCCTCTGCGGTGCCAGCCGGACGGTCCAGCCCAGGACAGTACTTTCCCCTTCTAATTTCTGCCAGTGAAAGAACTCTTAAGCTAAGAACCTACAGCCTGTATCTGTGTACCTAAATAATAAACGTGATAATACGTGGTATCTATCTCTTTATTTATACCACCAAATCCACTACGTCACAGTCACGGCTCAATCACGAACCTCGGCAAGTGTGTCTAGAATTTTCTAACACCATTTATAAAGTTTCATATTGAGACACGAAGCAACAAAATTCGATCTAAAGAAAAGCGGCCACATTCCTCTAAATCGTATTTTTATCGTAATCGTAGTTGATCGTAACTCCTTCTCAGTCACGAGATAATATTTTTTATAGGAGTGGCGCTAGTGGACCGGTGAGTGCCCTCTTAATGTAGTTTACGGCTGTCGCAAATTGTCCTGTAATTGGTTCAAGCGGTGTCCTAACGAAAGCAGGAAAATTCCTACTGACCTTGAGTGTCCTTGTTCACATTTTCCTTTATTTCTTTGGGTATTTGTTTTGCTTCTTTTGTATTGTTACCGACTTCTTACAATCGACTATTAAGTGTTATCAGTAGGTAGATAATGTTTGCTTATGGAAATGTATGAACCATAGAAATATAAAAAACAGGAGAAGTGGCAAGGGGCGTGTCTGTGTCCGCTCGCAAAATAGGCAAATGGCGGTCTCCGCGAACTAGTGCGCTTTTGACCGTGATCTTGACAAATTATAAGAATGCCGTTGTTCAGTGATTTCTTGCAAAAACCGAAGCTAAAACAAAATGTTTGTACATTATGGAATCACTTACCGTAAGTTAGTACAAGTATTTAACTATATTTGTCTTTAAAATCATGAAAAACAATAAGTAGTAAAAAAATTCTTGCTTTTAATACGTTATTTTTGTTTTCATACATAACACTAGCGACTGTATTATTTTTGCAATAAATACATTGCTTCTTAACCACTACGTAAGTATGACATTAGTGTCATACTTTGTACTTTGTACTTTTGTGATTTTTACATTGCGTTGTCCAGTCACTTAGGTGTCTGGACAACGCAATGTAAAAATCACAAAACGATATTTTGTTTATGCGGTTGCGTCGCGTAGTACAGCCGCTTTGCCTTGCCGCGAGCTAATGATGTGCTTGTGCAGATCTACTAACTATATTGCTATTATAGTTTATTCTTTAATTTGTCAACCGTTTTAACCCGGTTGGAAGACTTAAGTGAAATAATGTTTATTATACATCTGTATTTTCTCATTTATTGTTTTTTTTTTATTTACTTAATAATATTTTGTTTTTATCAAAATATTGTTTATTTGTATTATACGGCGTGTTACGGAAAGGGTATATCCATACAAACGGGGTGAAGAGTGTATCTGGTTCAGAATCTCTGTACAAAATTTCAGCTCAAAAGCACTAACTAGAAAATGCTTAATATTTTTTTAATTCGGTATTTTATTAAATTTAAATCGTAACAAACGTGTTACCGCCGTTTCTTTGGGTGTAGTTTATTGACACCGATCAGCTGACTTGGGCTAGTGATGTGTAAAATTCAATTGGAAACATTTGATTTTTAGTTAAATGTTTCTTAACTTTTTATTTATGTAGGTATAGGTATTAAAAAATATTGCCCTGTAGTTTGTTATCACCAAAAGAATCCGTGCCTTTGATATGTATATACCCTTTCCGTAACACGCTGTATTATTATTTGTATACCGTTTATTATTATTTTTATTTTCAGGTCCCCCACAAAAGTTTTAATTCAATAATAAATGGAAGAATCGATAACTTTTCGATTTAGTCAATAATTAGCGTATATGTAAAATAAATGGCTTTTGCACAGCACAACGATAGAGCCCGATGTTTTCGTGTGAGTGAGTTGTACGGGGCTTGGTAAATGCGCGTTGTGTTTGATGCGATAAGGTTTATAATTGATTGTGAAGAAAGTTACGATTTATGAATTACATCTGGGCCTCAAGTCTGCTATTACAATAGTGTCAGAATGGTCTCGCCGGGTCTCCCTTGTTTGACCGAAAGGAATTTGACAAAATTTCACTTCCCAAAAAAATTTTCGCATAATTTCATTTGCCAAATTATTACTTAGCAAAAAATCTATTCACAAAAAATTGTAACGCAAACCTAATGTTTGGCAAATGAACGTTTAAACTATAACTTGTTTACCAACTAGTACTTTTAAAATTTTTTATTTAGTAAAATATTTCAGTTGGAATAACAGTTTTTACGCAAAATCAAATAAGCCAGATATTTAGTATCGTCAGTAAATAAGTAATTAACCTAATCTAAATAGTACAGTTCCGGGTAACCTACTTAAAACAATCTCTTTTTTCTATTAATACAAGTCGTTTCTGGCTACTCTAACTACTTCCATAAATAAACTAATAACAAGTAACCATACATTTGACTTGTTTCAGACAAATTCAAGCACAAAAACTTACAAAGAAGTACGCAAAAGACATCAAGTTTAACCAACAAGTCAAATGTTTATTGGTCATTTAATGTTTATGTTTAACAAATCATTTCACCAAACGTTTATAGTCTGAAGATTGTTTGCTGTAATAAATCATTTGATTAAAGACCAAATGCCATAATGACATTATACTTGGTAATATTTTGCCAAGTAAAAATAGACCAAATGAAAATATGCGTACTAAAATCATTCGAAACATTGCAGTGGTAGAAAAAAAGGTTGCTAAAATTTGTTTGGGTAATGAAATTTTGTCAAAATCTTTTCGGCAAAACGGCAGGCACCCGGTCTCGCCTTTGTGAGTATTTGACAGTGTTTGTATGGCAAATCTGTCAAAAACTCACAATGAAGAGACCATTGCAACGTTTGCACATTAGTAGACTTGGCCCCCAGATCTATTGCTTTTACTGAACAGCATGTGTAGTTGTGGCGAGTGGAAGGGATAGACTGGAGACATGGGGTTTCTTACATTTTTAGCTGCTGGGCATCTCCTTATTTCTAACAATAAGAAGTTACCATACATTAGGTACACTTATAAATAAATATTTTTCTATACAATACAATCTCGGATATACGTAGATTAATTTATTTACCAATAAATTGTTATCAAGTTGTGTTAGTGCGAAGATCAAATAAAAGAGTGGACTGTATTTTAGGCAATGGTTTATTGTTGTCCTTTTTACAAATAATAAACTTTCCCGGACAAACAGTTAATAACTAAAGAGAGGAGTATCGTCCGTCGCGTTGGAGTCTGTGGAAGCGAGTGGTCATCGAGGCAAGCACGCGTCGCGCCTCAGCTTGCCGATGACGCGTTGATCACGCAGCCTGCTCATGCAGACCGCGCGCAAGGCGTTGGGTTAGATTCCCAACATTTTGCACTGAGATTTAATTTCATAACTGGCAACCCAATGCTGTTTAATTTTCCATAACTTAAGAGGGCATACAAGGGTCCACTAGCACCACTCCTTTGCTTCGCTTGTCGGCGCTGACCGCCGCACGCGCGCCTCTGTCTTCACCTGCAGTGATTCAGTGAGTGTTCTAGTGTCGAGCCGAGCGGATGCCGTCAGCGTGAACAGTCATGACGCATTTCGCATTTTTGTGCGTCTGTACTCCGCAGTTATCAGCACGATATTGAAACGTCTCGCGCTGAACCTCAGCGCTGACAAGCTACGCGCTGAGCTGTCAGCGCCGATGGTCAGCGTGACTTTAAAACCAGCCTTAGGTGTCGAAGTATAGTGACGGCATCGCTGTCATTAAGAAACGTGCCAGAAGTCTGGCAGCATTGCCACATTGAATGGCAATGCTAACTCTTTGGCCAAAGAACGAGCTAACCTTCCGGTCACGTGAAATGTTGACCAGTCGGCGAGAAATTTCGGGCACTCGAGCCCCATGACCCGAGCGTTTCGACCCCAAACTTTATTGTCTGAGTAAAGTTTGGGGTCGAAACGCTCGGGTCCCAAGTGTGCGAAATTTCGAATAGTTCATGGGTAAATACTCTGGGTTTATATTAATAGGTATCAGTATTTGCGACAATGCTTGCACAAAAAATAGGTTTCCTATGTAGACTGTGTGTCAATTTATATTCTAGATTGGAAATCCACTGAATCACGAACTTGATGGAAATCATTCTAATAGTTTTATCGATCAGAATTTTAGATTTGATATCAGCCTTTTTAAAAACCCTCGTGAAAAAACCAATCATGTGAGGTAGTGGAAATATAAAACAACGATTGTAAACAACAACATTTTTATTGAAAATAGAAATGAAGGTTATTATTATAGTGTTATATCTATTTATAAAGATAAATATTCCATGAATAACAAAATGGGTAGATTTTAAAACGAGAATTGTAAACAACAACATTTTACATGAAATGAATGAAAGTTCTTATTATTATAGTGTTATATTAAGGCGCTACCCCGAGCAAAACCATGCAAGAGTGCGTTTTTCTTCGTTATTCAGAGCCTATTAATTCATTAAGAGAAATAAACTACATATAAAAACACATTATTAATGTTCGATATTCTATCAACATATTGTACTTTTTTATTTGTTTGTGTGTTATAAATACATATAAAACATCCTTGTTAAAAAAAAAAAACTAATTTTATTGTGTGCATGAATCCTTTCAAATTCAAAAGTTTATTTCTCAACACAGTACAAATAATCATACATTTGCAGATGACAAGTGAATTGAGTCAACTGTGTTGTACTAATTCAGGGATGCAAAATTTATCTTTAAAATTATACCATTTCATAAATTCTAATTAATACATTATACAATAAAAGTGACGAAATTAATAGAACGTCGCCCTTAGCTAAATAGAATTTTGCTAAGGACTACGTTCTATTAATTTGAGGATTACTCTAATGGATAGATCATTTAAAAATCTAAATAATACACGTTTATTTTATTTCAAAAGAACATTTTAATTTTAATTTTTTAATTATTAAAAAAAAAATGTGAATTCGGTATGCACAGGGAGCGGGACAGAGCAGAATAGAGTAGCGCGGCGGGACAGAGAAGGACCGAACGCTCAAAATTCGCTAGGGGAAGCGCCTTAACACACAAAATGGGTAGATTTACAAAAAATATTTTACGGTATTGTCTTCCTATGAGTCGTGGGTACAAAAATATAATATGGTATGCTGCTAGGCTGTTGTTGACGGTACAACATAAAAGTTACTGTAAGTAATACAATTATCAACCAAGTACATTCGATTTTATAGTTTAGTCACAGGACTTTGTTAACAAAATCTGTACCCAAAATTAAGTAAAGTCAATCTCGTAATTGCGTTCCCACCCAAAACAAATGGCTGACTAGTTTTCACTACGACGTCACTTTCATCTAATGGAAATGTTGGGTTGATTAAACCATGTCGAAAAACCTCGCTTTGTTGTGTAGTTAGTCAGGGAAATTAATGGTTTATCAAATTGACTACCAACTTAAATCGTCCGATTATTTGAATCACTAATGTCATTCTTTGTGTGCGTCTACACTGCCGGCCTAGCGCGATTGCGACGACGGGCGCGAAATATCAAACATGAAATCGCCGCTTGCGTCCATAGTGTAGTGACTAAGGCGGGTGCCAAGCGCGACGGGCTCGAGCGAGATAGCGCGCGTAGTTTTCAAACGTTCCTATCCACGCGTTATGGCCACACTACGGACCTAGTCCGCAAGCGACCTAATGCGCGGTTGGCGGGGGTATCAAAGTTTTTTTTTTTTTTTTGTAAACTGAGGATAAATACTGAAGTGTTTATAAGTTTGATTCAATCTAACCGAGCTATATGGCAAAGTAAACATCCTCACCACAATAATCGCATAATAATAAGAAAATTATGGAGCAAAACCAAAGAACAATTTCCTGATCGGACTATCGAATAAAAATACCAAATCCTCGTCCATAGTTTGCAACCCCTGAAATACATCGAACCGCTACAAGAGCTCGCGCGTCACTGTGGCCATCGCACGCCTCCACCTCCGCACCCGCCACAGGCCTTAGTTACCGCGCGTTCAGTGTGGACGCACACTTTGACAGTTGTATGAAATGGTCGGGTAAAACACGGCAAATTGACGTACCGTCTCAATTTGATAAAAAAAATATTCTACTTATACGTACTTTCAGTGCCACTTCATATATTTTTTTATATAAGAACATCTTGACCTTTGCAATACAAAACAATAGTATATTTTTTGTAGGGCAATACCGGATCAAAAAAAATTCGGAATATCTGCTATCATTTCAGCCGAAAGACGTCCACTGCTGGACATAAGCCTCCCCCAATTGGTGGGGTTTGCAATAATCCCCACGCTTGGCAGGCGGGTTGGCGATCGCAGTATGGTATTAAAAATGCATAGAGAACGCTGCTGCCCATTCTCTAGTAAGTCCCTTAGTCGCCTTTTACGACACTCACGGGAAGAAATAGGGTGGTGCTATTCTTTACGTCCGACACCACTCGGTAGGTACCATCTGCTATAATGACTTACATTAGCATTGTTAACTGTTTTATAGCTAAACTGTAACTCTAATACAAATAAACACGGGATAAATTTATGCTATAGGTATAAGGTATAAACGTCAAACAATTTATGGTTATACCGAAGTTATTCCTAGGATAACCATATTCCGTGTTTATTTGTAAGCCCTTAATATTCTATTATTACTATCAATTATACCCAAAGTCTGTAATTCAGATAATTTATGTAAACAAAGTAATGTCAAGAAATGTCACTATCAAAATGACAGGACAGTGGTGCAAAACATTTTATCATATTCTTTTTTTGTAAATAGTCATCGATAAAATTAAAGTGAATTAATTATAAGAACTATGCAAACAAAATACCGTTGCTAAACAATGTTTTTTGTAGTGTGTCGGAGACACGGTATACGATAGTCATAATCAGCCCTTTTAAGCCCAGTGCTAGACGTAGGCGTCTCAAAATCGATTTCCAATCGAAACAGTTCACAGCCGTTTCCATCCAAAATGTGGCTAGATATGCTACTTACAATATGAATCTATGTATGCGAGTTGTAATAAGAGTGTTGTTGAAGATGTAAAAAATTTGAAAATGTTTGGATCTCCTGCATTGTTACCAGTATCATAAAATATTTTATACCAGAAAATCTCCTTTTATTAATAACTTTGTTTAAAACCGAAAATTTATTAAAATAATTACGGTATGATTATTTTTTAATTATTATTTCTTAAAATCATTACTTAAAAGAAAATAGAACCTCTTTTTTCGCAATTTTATGTGAATTACCATTACGAAGATATTTTTTTGTTATGTTATCCCCTTTGTTTACATAAATTATCTAAATTTGAGACTTTGGGTATAGGTACTTTAAAGTTATTCTATTATCAAATGACATTATCAGAAATGAGGTTTCATGAATGACCCTGACTGTTTCAAAGTTTATTCAAATATAACAGATTCCTTTCATTTAGCCAAATCCGCTTATACGAGTAAAGTTTCCATTGCTTGGGTGGGGAGAAGAAGCCTACATAAGCCTCTTGTCTTCGAGAGGGAGTGGACCGTAATCCACTACGCGGGCTCAGTACGGGGTGGTAAATGTTACGTCTTCGAATTTTTGGTTCTAGGACGTGCCGGTTTCCTTATGATTTCCTTCACAGATTTGAGGGCAGTGGTGATAAACCACCATTAATAACCACCCATTTATATAAAATAAAATGCCTGCTTGGGTTCGAACCTATGACCTACATTCGTAAGTCGGGGCCGTTACCACTGGACCACCACTACACCTTTCATTTTATACAAATAAATCACCTTTGGAAGATTTTTACAAGTAAAGCAGGCTCATTAGGCCAATTTAAAAACAACTCGACACAAAGGTGCTAAATATCGCCGTCTTACAACGAAAACCAATTAAATCTAAATTTTGACGAAAATGACTTATGAGTGCCAAAGTACTTAAAATTTTGTGTACTTTCGTCTGCGAAAACCCATTAGTCGCTAAGTCTTATAGTTTTGCTGCTAGCTAATAAGATAACCAATTATTTCAAGCATTTCCAAAGTTTGTTTTCAAATACAAAACAAGCAGATTATGTGACAATTATTGAAAATTTTATTACAAAGCAACATTGATATACTAAAAAACCCAAAGCAATAAATTTTTTAAATCTCAATAGACATGTTTAAATATAACATTTATCAATGTACTGATGCTATAAAAAATAAATAAAAAAATAAAAATATTTTATTTTACATAAACCTACATGGGCACTTATGAAACGTTGAAGCTAGGTGCACGGTTCCAATTAGTCGTTTCTTATGGAGAAGAGCCGGCAAGAAACTCCACGGTTACTCTTTTAAAAATAATTGGCTTTACAATATTATTAAATAACAGTGATAATAGGTATGGGAGGACAGTGTAGGCCTTTCAACAATTACCAGGAACTTAACAAAATAGAAAAGTGCCAACAAATCTACACTCTACTAGGCCTACAACGTTCTCACATTCACAAAATATAAAATAATCTAAGTATATTAAATATTAATGACATGATTGCTAGACAATGAAGTAATAATAACAATATATAATACTCAACCCCATAAACTTTGTAATCGCGATATCTTCGTCTGTACTTTTAATGATTTAATTGGTTTTCGTTGTAGGGCGGCGATATGGCACTTTTGTGCCGAGGTGTTTTTAACAAAAGCAATAGCTTTTGGAGCTATTATTACCAGAGATCGGAATAGGTCGTTTTTTTTTACCTAAACTTCGAGGAAGTTCGAGTATCAGTTATTTTTTTTTTGCTACGGCATCTCAGTGTTAACCTTTAGAGGTTGTGACTCTTTATTCGGTCTTTCCTGTGGTTGCCTTAAGCTCCTGGTAACAGAGTGGATAAAATAACCTTTTTATAGCAATATACACACAATAACCAGAAACAAAAAAAAAACTTTTTACTTTACTAGTATTTTTTTTTTTTAAACCAATAATTTTTCAAGGACTTATTTTCCTATAATAATATATGTAAAACAAAGCTCTTTAATTTAATAGTTTTAGTACGGAACCATATTTTTTTTTCATATTTACTATTCTTCTTTCGGGCCCTATCAGAATACAAGCGCTGCGACACTTATTTTTAAATGTCGCAGCATCATGCTGAGATAGGAGCCTTTTGGCCCCGTACAGGTTTTGTTTTCATTTTACTTTTGTTTTTATTTATTTATTTATTTATTTAATACTTTAAGCACAAAACATGTACAGAGGCGGACTTAATGCCATAGGCATTTTCTACCAGTCAACCCTTGGGTGATGCAGAGACAAACAGTAGTAGGTGCAATAGCGAAAATTGAGGAATAAATATTCATTTAAATATAAAGATATACATAAACCTATTACAAACTATAAATTCAATATATAAATCTTATTATATATAAATATAAGCACAAATAAATACACATAAATATGTATACTAAAACAAATAAGACACACAATGGGAAAACATTACCGTTATGATGATACTGCCAGCTTCTTGCGAATATGCTCACGAACTTTATTTGTGTTACTATGAGTGTGTTTAGTTTAAAATGTGAACTTCCTGTATGAGTCCTAATAAATACTTATTCTTTCTTCTTTCTTTCTTTCTTCAAATCAATCATTTGTAAACTGTAAATAAAGTCCAACAAATAATTCGTGGTTTTTAAATCTCTGGATTTAAACGTCGTTATAATTAATCCGGGATTTTAGAGGAGGTATTATCCACTCTATGTTTTTTCCTCGAAGTTTAGGTAAATAAACTCTACCTATTCCGAACTCTGATTATTAGTTACAGGAAGAGAAAAAACTTAATATGACAATATTATTTATACAGATCAGTAATTAAGATTAGTTGGAAATAATAGGAAAAATACGTTGATAATTTTGCATCTCCACGTAACAACATAGTTCACAACATTATAGGTAACATTCAAGCTGAAGAAATTATCAAAATGAAGAACATATATACAATATATTCGAAATGTTAACACTTCATAAAGCGCATGGATAAAATATTAAAGATAAAGCGTAACACTTTTTGTTGAGGATGATATTGCTGGTTACATTATAAGCCGACACCAACTTGGTTGGGAAAATGCTAGGTAGCCAAAATGCTAGGTAGTAAAAAAAAATACGGAATTATACATGCTATGAGAAAGCATGTATAATTCCGTATTTTTTTTAAAATTATTCTTGTATTCTATCACATTTTAAATTAAATTATATAAATTTTCTTAATAATTGTTTGCTGCACCGGACGACGTCATTACGTCAACGCCGGCTGTCGCTGAAAACCAGCGCTGGGGCTCTGTCTTGCAAAGGGTCGCAGCATAATGCTGAGTGGTAGCCGTTTTGGATGTGCTGCATTTTTCACCCATAGTTATTTTTTTTTTTTTTAATTTTTATGTTCTTTATTGCGTCATGTTAAATAAACGTTTTTTCTTTAACATCAATGGCTACCTAGCATTTTCCCAACCAAGTTGGTGTCGGCTTATAATGTAACCAGCAATGCAGCTGAGTACCAGTATTTTATATGGAGCGACCATCTATTGACCTCGTATTACACAATACCCCTAGGTAAGACTGGTAGATCAGGCTCGTCCGTACACTCATATTCCCCATATTTCTACACGCAGCTGAGACGTGGACATTACAAGAACTGGAAAAGAAAAAAGTAGATGCTCTAGAAATGTGGTGCTGGAGAAGAATACTTGGGATCTCGTGGACAGAATTACGCACAAAGGTGTTCATACTCCAAGAACTCGGCATCAAACAGCGTCTATCAGCACTAGTACAGTCTCGAATACTGAAGTTCTTTGGACATGTATCGAGACGGAATAATGACTCCATAGAGCGTCTAGTGGTACAAGGCGGAGTAGAAGGTAATAGGCCACGTGAGAGGTCACCGATTAGGTGGACCGATCAAATTAAATCCGCAGTTGGAGGCCCTGTTAGTGAATGCGCCAGACTGTCATCTAAGAGAACCAGATGGAGGGAGATCGTGAGGCGAGTTACAACATCTGCGATTGTACAAAACTCATTGTGACCACGACCGCTCTGTCAAGAGCGAAGCGAAGAAGAATAATACTGGTTGTCAGACTTTCGGGCTTCTGACTACCTGTAAGCTTCTGACAGCCTGGATTAACAGATTAGGGTGCTTTTCAAGGCATGGAGGGGTCTTGGCAGTGGTGGATTTACAAATTTTTCAAGTATAAGCTTGTGGCGGCATCTATAACGCCACATGCGAACTACTCATCAAAGACCTAACGTCACAAATCCTGCATCGCGCAATCATAGTTTACCGCGCGACTAGCATATATATAACATCCTGACATCAACCGTCGGGCAGTTTCCCACCAGACACGACACCCGTCTGGTCGCAGGATCCTCTCTTTTCAATAGAGGATGAGTGAACTTTACATCCTGTTCCTCATAACCCTATAGAAATGTCTCTGTAAAAATTTTGCCGCCCTTACCAACAACAATTGTCAGTTTCTTGTTTATTATACAATCCAACCATTTGGCTTTCCACAATTTCACTCGTATGTACAAAGTGTGGCAAATTACTGGTTGGGGGCCGGGAACTGGATGTTTTACCATAGAATATAGAAATTTTCTGTACCGTTGAATGTACAATGAAGGAGGGACAATTCATTGGAAAGATGTCTTGTAGAATTATTTCTGCAATACATCAAAAAACCGTCTTACAGATTTTTTTTTTTTGATTTCTGTAAGTGGAAAAAAATAAAATCGGTCGCCAAATTTGCCGCCTCCAAAATCTGATGCCCTAGGCTCCAGCCTACTCAGCCTACTGGTAAATCCGCCACTAGGTCTCGGTATGTAATAGATGGTCACCTATCCATGGACCGACTTCGATAAGCTTTGCATAACCTTGATGATCGACCCTCGTGGCAGTTATTACTTTCCCACGAGCCCCTCGTAAAATATTATCTACAAACAAAAAAGAACAAGCAAACAATGGATCCTTCGTACATGATTAATTTCGATGTATCGATTACAGCGCTAATTAAGAGATTCAATAACTATCTTATTAAAAATGGAAAAAACGTTATGATCATAATTATCATCAAAGTTTAATATAAAATCTAGCGTCTTAACAAAATTCTCGTACAAACTATTAGCGAGATCATTGTATTTACAATCAATTGAGTTTTTGTATAAAACTAGTCAATTTTTTACACTTATTTTATAACTTATCGTCGCACATATGAAAGTGTCTCTCATCGGGTTCTCCTCTTGGATTCATTCGCACTGCGTTGCCGTTCGTTATCAGTTCTGTAGCATTCGAGTGATCTGTCAACAAAAAGAAAATCGGTTATCATCGTAGTAGATCCCCGAATTTGTGAATCTTCTTCGGTTCAAATCACAAGCCCCTTGTTTGTAAATTCTCCTCAGGTTGTTAGGCCTATCGCTGTTATGTAATCATGCTCAAATATACTCTATCAATTTCACAGGCTTTGTCAATGAACGCATTACAAACTCCGAATCAAAATTCGAAAGGCAATATTTTCAGCTGTATTTCGTGAAGACTAATTAAATAATGGGTTTAGTAAGAGCTTTTAAGGATTTCAAGACGTTCTCCTCTAGTCTACGAATATATATAAACTGATAATAAAGCTGAAGAGTTTGTTTGAAAACGCTTATCTCTGGAACTGCTAGTCGAATTTGATGTTTGTTTGCATTTGATAGCCCAATTCTTGAGGAAGGTTACAAGCTATTTGACATCACGCTACGATCCTTAGCAGCCGAGCAAAAAGAAGAAAAGTCAGAACGCTAAGCGAAATCGAAGTAAAAACACGGGCAGGCAATGTCATTGGGCAATGTGATGCGACCACCACGTCGCATCAGGGGCCGAAATGTCACAATGTTAATGTCACAAAAGCTAGTTTATGATAAAATAATTTCATTTCAATCTACGTCTACCGTGACATTATTTTTGTTGTGTATTTTAAATAATTACCTTTTTCTTTGTGATTCTGAAATGAAAACTAGAATTCATTGTATTCATAACTCTTGAACAATAGAAGATCAAAAAACCTTTTCAACACATTTGCTTATAAAGGGGCTTTAATTTCACCGCAGTTAGATACATAATGACACCTGTAATCAAACTGCGACTTTTTCATTGCTATTATTCACAAGTGAGTTATAGAGTTTTTATTTTCATTTTATTGGTTGAGATGCTTTGTTCTTATAAAAGTTTCGATACACAAAAGATCGTGTTCAATAGAACAAATAAATTAATGTACCTATTGCTTGCTAATTTCATGCAATTTCGTATTTAAATAGATAATTTTAACTTGTGTTAAATAAATAAAACTTTCACTCAAATATAACTTTTGTTTTCGCTGTAATAATGAATACTTTAAATTCCCCATTTTGTACGTGGCTAAAACGCTATCCGCGGAAAGAAAAAAAAAAAAGAAATCTCATTCCTTTAGTCTATGGCCGATCGTCATTGTTAGATGCGCGCGCATAGGAAAACTGATTAATATTTTTTCCCCCCATAGCGAACCATTTTTCACAAATCGTTTTCACTGTTGAAATTAAATGATTTTTTATTATTATTTTCTTCACAAGTGTGTTGAAAAACGTCGTATGATACACGTGTGTATTGATGATTACCTTCCTCGGCTCTCTTAAGACCCTCACCTAACGGTTCGGGTCTTAATGGCGCCTCAGCGGTAATCACCAACATTACACACCTGTACCATAATGTACTATTATCTGCCAGTTTTTATTTGATACGGCTAGTTAACCTGAGGTCAACGAGATAAGACTTCAGTTTGTTTAGGAACATTCTACCTTTTCTTGAAAACTGTACCTGCGACGCGACAGCTGGGAGTCTTTATGGAATTCACAGAATTGTCTTGAAACTATTACTACTAGATACTCGTTACTAAATTGAATATACCTAGTTAATGCACTTTGTTTAAATATTGTTCACTCAGACAAATACCACAACATCACGCAACAAGTAGGTATCATCCGACGTAAGTACTTATATATGTATCATAAATAGACATTACTCGGAGCTGGTTAGATACCAAATAGACTTGCAAATTAGGTTTACCAAGTATCTATACATGGTTCAAGACCTGCCTGTCTTAACGTGAAATATCTGGGGTTTTGTTGTATCTAATATACACCGAACAATACGGTAAAACACTTAAAATAAAATACATGTTTCAGACACAGCTTTGTGAGGAATTTATTCTTTTCTTATTCAAATTCCGTCTATAGGTAGTGAAACCAATAAAGCCTGAAATTGAAATCTGACTTTTTTGGTTTCAATAAAATAAATTACATTTAGGTTCTTTTTTTTTTTGCGCCCACATGTTGTTTCAATATTTTATCTGTTTATTTATGTTTCTTCCCACCATTACAGAATAACCCAATGCGATAAATGCGCCTATCCTAACTTAATCGATACTAACATTAGTCTGTCCGTTTCAACCTTTTTCATGGCGCGGCCCCCTTTGTATAGAAAAATATTTCGCGACCCCCTACCTTGAAATTGTAATTTCTGTTCTACCTTGAAATTCAAGTCTGTCATTTTAGATACCTTTTAGTTTAATAGAAAAACAGAATACCCATAATTAACCGTAGAAGCTTTGAAGTGTTTCATTCCATTTGGAACCTCCTACTTGTGCGATTTAACGTTTTCGTCGATGGCTCAAATAAAAGTCAAACAGAGAAATCACCTAAATTTTGAAAACGATTGAATTCTAATCATAAAAATTGATAAATTGAAAAATTGGTTAACGGTAAACAGGAGTAACCAACACATTAATGTGAATGGGTACGCTTGGTCCTCGTCACATTAATGATTTATGCGATTTGTATGTATTTGTTGATTTGAGTTAACCTAAGCCTTTAATTAACTTTTTCTTAATAAATATAATATTTTGAACTAGTATAGTTTTATATTTAAGAAGTATAAATATGTAAGTAACGGCGACCTCCTTTAAGAGGCTTGGCGACTCCCTAGGGGGTCGTGTCCCACACGTTGAAAAACACTGGTCTATGTATACCAAATTACAAACAATGCATTCCTTTTGAATTCACTCAGAGAACAACAGAATAAGTCCATCTCAATCGCTATGAGGTTGAGCGTGTGGAGTGCACGCGTCAGCAGTGCTTCGCAAGGTTTTATGTTGTTGTTGTTCCTAAGTATAACCCGACTGCAATGTTTTTGCAGCCCCCGTCTGAAGCACTCCGTTGTTGTGCTACCAACGAAGTGGGATGCAAAAACATTGCGGTAGCAGAACAAAATGTATGAAAAAGTATTGAGTTTCACAGTACCTACTAACATAGTAGTGAACATTAGTGTATTAAATAAAGCTTTCAATATTGAAACATTTTCTCTGAACAACATGTTCATTATGAATGTGTCAATAACTTACCAATAGGTGGTTTAAAAACAATACTTACTAATTATTTACGACGATATTTATTTTATTATTATTTCTAAAATCAGTACTTAAAAGAAAATAAACCTTTTTTGTCGTAATTTTTTGTGGACTACCATTACAAAGATATTTTTTTTGATATGTTCCCCTTTGTTTGATAAATTATATGAATTAGAAACTTGAGGTATACCATAGTGTTATTAGTTTCATTTATGAAACACTGTGCCAAAACTTCAGGCATACGTTAATGTGACATAACTTGTTGACATCTAAAGCGCTTTTAGACGTCAACAGGTTATGTCCAATATTTCCGTACTTTCACGAGTATGACATGTAATAGTAGTTACTTATTCTCTAGAGCTTGAAATACACTTTGACCCTATTTAAAATCATGACATATTACCCCACGTTTACACCAAGGTACGAGTACATACCATATATTCTATAGGTGGTTTACGGCAACAAATTGCTAAGACAATTTTTTTAATACAAAACTTGTCAAAAATGTGAACACCATAGTTAAAAAGACATGTCGGAAACAACGTGAATATTATGTACTAGCTTCTGCCCGCGACTTCGTCCGCGTAAAATTTCGGCCCACAACCCACCCCGTCGCATCGCATCCCCCGTCCGCGCAATTACTTCGTTTTCGCTTAGCGTTTTTTCCGACTTTTTGTCTTTTTGCTCGGCTCCTTAGGGGCATAGCGTGATGTTAAATAGCCTATACACTTATTTTGTTGCGAAGTTATTTTAAAATTATGATATCTCCTAAGATAATGATTGAAATCAAGTGATGCCAAGGACAATTTTGTTTACATTTAAATAGTTGTGATTAATAACATATTTATTTGGATAAGGATTAATATTATGTTGACAAAACTCCTTCGCAAATAATGCATTAATTTCGAACTAATTTGATTACCATAAAAAAAGGTTATAGTCAGTCAATCTTAAAATATAGACATAATTATGCTGTCGAGGACTTTTTTTTTGAACTTTTAAAGAGGAACAATTCCATCATACATGATATTTGCGTAACTTAAACCGTTTGCGCAGCGCTCGCAAAGGAAACTCTCAAAAAGGAATATTTGTTCCCGTTTTTGCAACATTTTTCATTTATGCTCCGCTCCTATTGGTCTTAGAGTGATGTTATGTAGCCTATAATATTCCTCGATAAATGGGCTATCCAACACAAAAATAATTTTTCAATTCCAGCTAGGAGTTCCTGAGATTAGCGTGTTCAAAGAAACAAACAAACAAACTCTTCAGCTTTATAATATTAGTATAGATTATGTATGATACACGAAATGTTTTTGACACGTCTATATTACAAGACTTGTTGAAAACAAGTATCAAAACTTGTGTATGGACCCTGGACACGTGCTAAGAAAACTACTCGTAAGAACACAATAAAAAGTAAAAAGCAGAAGTAATTTTTCTTACATAGAAATACTTAAAAAACAAACCATTATCTACTAGTTTAGTTTACTGTTTTATAAAAATCCAAGAAATGTGTAGCTATATCTTATTTTAGCCTAACTTCCTAAGCATTTCGAATGTTCTTTTTTAAAAGAATTTAACCCATTCTAATAAAAACAGATTCATCTTAAATTGCGCAGTTGACTTGACTTTCTTAGATAACATTTACTTTAACGGAACACATCGCAAGAAACACCTACCTGATCAATACCTACTTTTTGTTTGCTTTATGGGACGGAATGAACTCGAAAAAAAAAAACATCTTGAGTGTATTTCCCGAAGGAAAAAGCAGAAGTAAATTGTACGCCCGCAATGTTAAGCATGTTTAAGCCCTATGTGTAATAAGGAGCTAGACTATTGCCATTAATGAGGTTCAAATCGAAACTCGCGCAGTCACTGGTCAACGATGCAGACTTGGGAAACATAGAAGAGTACCCGTGAACAAAATTCATTTCGGTTCATAACAGCAGCTGAAAGGAGAAATGACAAATCGCTTCAAGCTGGCGTCCCGGAAAATTATTTATTACAAATAAAAGAGAAAATATCACTTGTCTCTTGAACTTATTGGTTCGCGTGACAACTGCCAATATATTTGGCAAAGCGGTCATTAAGATAACAATGCATTTGAACGCGGTCAATTTGAAAAGCTACGAAGAATGTCATAATACATTCGAGGCATATATTAGACATTTTATTGTGTTTTTATATGGAAAGTTTTCCATTCCTACGTGTTACCGTCAGATGAAAAGAATTTCTGTTTCTGTGAGGATAGAATAAAATGAGGTGAAAATTGAGTTTATAGAGGCAATTCGCGTACACGTGGGTGCTGGCAAACTTGAAATAGAAAACAAATTACGATACCACAGAAATACAAAATATCTTGCAGTTTCTCATATTGACCAGAGCAAGGCGTGATGTCATTAAAAGGCAAAAGACTGCCTTTTGCCATATATGTACAAGGTGGAGACAACAATACGACAATAAATTAAACTGCGTTTAAAGTAATGCCGTTCCCAGTCTGCATTCGAAAATTCAATCAAATATGAGGCCATGAGCGCCAGAGTGGCCTAACTGTCATTTGTTCAATAATGATTTTATTTTGAAAAACTGCTTTCGAGATAAGTTTAGAGAAGTTTTTTAGGCCATTCTAGTTCTCATGGCCTCTGAGAGCCACAGTGGCCTAACAGTAATTTTTTCAATACTGATTTTATTTTGAAAAACTGCTTCCGAGGTAAGTTTAGAGCAATTTTTTAGGCCACTCTGGCTCTCATGGCCTCAATATCCAATAGTTTAGTCAAAAGATTGGCAACATCCATAGTCAACTCACTCACGACTATTTAGTTTGTTTGAAAAAGTCACATTTTTAATTTCGATTCTAGGATTTATTTGTTAGTTCCAAATTACTCTTATGCATTTAATAGATTTTTGTGATTATAGGTATTGTTGTTATGGCATGAGTATTCCTTTCACTGTTAAAACTTGATAAAATTGTAATGTTTTGCATAACTTAAAACTTGTAACAACTGTGAATACCTAATTTACATTATTCCAATAATTCTTTAATTATTTATTTCAGTATGTCTGTAAAATTAGATTATTTAAAGTATTATGGAATAATGTAGCAAAAAATAGGAAATATTCTAAACGGAAATCCACCTTTTATGTCGTTGATATTTTGGATGACGGTATATTGAAACGTCAAAGTTGTTTGTTCTCGACTTTATGAGGGGGAGTTCCGAGTGTCAGAGCCCATTCTGGATCCAGACGTCGACCAAAACGGAGCTCCGGCCTACAGGTAAAAGTTAAGTAATTCGATATTATACATTAATTATTGCCTATTATGATATGATTATGTTGTTGTGTAAAGTATATTATTGCCAATATTGCTAATGTGTTAAATTGTTTAATGGAATACTCATGTTCTTTCCTCTGCTATTATTATAATGTTGCTATTAATCTGAGTAAAGGTCCAATAGATAGAATTATCTGTTTTGAGAATACGGTAATTTATGGAAATGTAAGATGTAAGAAATATGATGATAGAATACCTTAATACTACTTCCGTGGAGTTTCTTGTCCATTCTTCTCCACGAAGACCTAGTTTTGGAACGGACAACTACCTTTCTCAAATAACGTTACTTTGACAAGCCTAATTGAAATAAATGCCTAGTCTTGTCTTTCTGTGGTTTTCTTTATAAAATCCTTTCTGTACACACCATATTCATAGGGACTTTCATACATAGTAAACTACTATACCAAAAGTCTCTAATTCAGATAATTTATGTAAACAAAGTAATGTCAAGAAATGTCACTGTCAAAATGACAGGACAGTGGTGCAAAACATTTTATCATTATTATTTTTATGTAAATAATCATCTATGAAATTAAAGTGAATTAATTATAAGAACTACGCAAAAAAAATACCGTTGCCAAACAATGCTATAAGTAGTGTGTCGGAGACACGGCCTATGATCGTCATAATTATGACGATCATAGGCCGTGTCGTGATAATCAGACGTAGGCCTCCCAAAATCAATTTCCACTCGAAACAGTTTACAGCCGTTGTCATCCAAAATGTGGCTAGATATGCTACATACAATATGAATCTATGAATATAAAGTGTTGTTGAAGATGTAAAAAATGTGAAAATGTTTGGATCTCCTGCATTGTTACCAGTATCATAAAATATTTTATACCAGAAAATCTTCTTTTTATTTTATAATAACTTTGTTTAAAACTGAAAATTTACAAAAATAATTACAGTATGATTATTTTTAAATAATTATTTCATAAATTCAGTACTTAAAAGAAAATGGAACCTTTTTTTCGCCATTTTATGTGAATTACCATTACGAAGATATTTTTGTTGATATGTTATCCCCTTTGTTTACATAATTTATCTGAATTTGAGACTTTAGGTATAGTTACCATTCTGACACATAAAGCTTGCTAATAAAGTGGCTATCAATACCTATATATGCAAACATTTTTAGGTGCAATGTACGAATGTTTTGCACGCATGTGAGTTCCACCGTAAAAACGGTTAAAAAAGTAATTGGAACCAGTTTTAAATTGTAAAACCGGTCAAGTTCGTGTCAGACCACGAACAATTAAGGGTTCCGTAGTTGGTATGAATTTATCCCAAGCAAAAACTTAACATTGTAGTTGAAAAACATGTTTTTATCCTATTAATAAAATATATTTTTCAAGATTTTATTTTGTAAATAATACAATAAAAATAAATAATATGTATAAAGTACCCATACTCGTACCAAATGACAGCGTTCTAGTACTAGGAGTCTCTGAGCTAAGCCGCGGACAGACAGACAGACAAACAAACGGACATGGCGAAATTTCGCTTTTCGATTTTTTGGGTTCCGTAGTCAACAAGGAACCCTTATAATTATAAGGGTTCCTTGTTGACTACGGAACCCAAAAAATCGCTCATTCGTCAGCCGACATCACATTTAATAATAATAATAATTAAATCTCTATTGAAATAAATTAGAGCTACAAAAACCTATGAAGCCTCTGAAACCCAAACTAGGTAAAAACCTGTATGTCAGATTTCAGCGCCTTCTCCCAATTCCTTACATTATTTTCAATGAAAACGATAATTTTGAGTAGGCAGAAATTACATTATTAAGACTTGAGTCACATATATTTGATAGACGTTGATTGTTTAAGAGGCCGTGCACGAAATCGACTGATTTTGATCAATTTTGTTCATTGTTTGTGAGAAAGGGAAACATAATTTAAACAAAATTATTTGAGATTTGAAAAGTCGTGTTCTTTGTTTTGCATGTGGCTGAAAGGGATTTTTCAAATAAATTAAGTATTCACGGTAAATCACTAATATTTGCAACAAGTTTTCCGAAAAATGACGCGAGACTGACATTTGATCATCATTCTACAGGAAAATACTTTTGATTTTGAACATTAAAAAATATCATCAACATCATTATATAGTCTAGTTGCATGTGGCGGAACCACTTTTTTCAACTTCCATACAAAATATAGCAGAAAAATAATATTGAAAAAACCTTTTTTTGTTTTAAACCTCGTCAGTAATATATATTTTTCCTATTATTTAGCAAATCATATCAATAAATTTAAAAATCACAAATTAGTCTTCAGCTGTCCTTGAAATATATATATATATTTTTTTTATGTATATACAATATCTTCATTAAGTAAATCAATGGCGAAATAAACTATATTTTGGAGAGCACAAAAATGATGAAACTATTAAAAGCAGCTGTGACTGACACGAATGGTTTAGCACCATGAAAACTGTACTTTTATAGTTACACAGACTTAATGTTTCGATTATTTCAAGTTTTCTCACAATTAGATTAGAAATTGCCAAAAGAGAGTTTTTTTCGTGCACGGACCCTTAACTATTGTGTCTAATTTGTGGACAGTGAATCGGTTAATATTACTTTAAGCTATTGAAAGTGTTGTGTGATAGTAGTATGTGGATGTGGAGTGTGAGTGTGTGTGTGTGTTGATGTGTGAGTTCACTTTACCCAATAAAATATTTTTCCGTTGAGTAAGAAGCCAGTTCTTAACCTTGGACTTGCATTCGTGAAAAGAGAGAGATTGATGATTGATGTTTGCGTTGGTTTGATTTACCAAGAAATACGATACTTTACATTTACTTTTGCTCTGCTAACGCTTTATATCTATGTCACTCATTTATACGGATCTCATTTTTATGCGATGACGTACTCGCCCGCGTCCCTACCGAAAGCTACAGTCGCGCGAGTACGCGATCATTCGTATGGATTTTGACATACAAACGTGACTTCATTCATCGCGCGAATACGCAATCATTGCGCTCTTTTATATGGATACTCGTATGATTCATATAAAAAAGCGCAATGATTGCGTAATCGCGCGACGTTTGCTTTCGGTTAGGACACGGCCTTCGGGTTTGCCACACAAAATGAACGTAATGGTCGCATGTTCGCGCGATGATCGCTTTGGTTAGGAGAGTCGACGGCTATAGTTTGTCATTGATAACTTTTGTAAATGTTTTAAATAATGATGTCTTACCATAGTTATAAGAAATATTTCTATGTGTCTTACCATGCTGCGGCGTCGAGCGCGAAGTGTTGCTCCGTCTCTTTGAATGTCATGCTCTGCTGAAGGACGATATGTCGCGATAGTTTCTCTGGCTTACTGCAACAAAAAATATGATTAATAATATAACTTTGTTAATACACACGCATATACATTTTACTGAAGTCACACTGAAATTTGAATATATCAAAAATACAGGTTAGTAAGAACTGAAGGCCAATCCCCGTATTAAAAAACAAAAACCGGCCAAGTGAGTGTCAGACCACGCACAATGAAGGATTCCGTAGTTGGGATGAATTTATCCCAAGAACAAACTTAACATTGAAGTTACAAAACATGTTCTCCCATACATTTCAACTGCAAATATAAGTTGGTTGAAACTCGTTAACTTGTAAAATCCTATTTAGCTGTGATAGTTTTCCTTTTAACTTGGCTTGGCTTGGAGGAGCTCATGGCTAAATAATAACAGCCGCACGGGTCGATCCGTCAGGTTAAGCTACGCTTGCCGGGGTTGGTCCGTGGATGGGTGACCATCTTTACATAACGAGACTCCTCCATGCCTCGGAAAGCACGTTTAGCCGTTGGTCCCGGCTGTCATTCGTGGATCTTTGACAGTCGTTACGGGTCGTCAGAAGCCCAAAAGTCTGACAGCCAGTCTTACCAAGGGGTATCGTGTTACCCAGTTACTGGGTTGTGGACATCAGATAGGCAGTCGCTCCATGTAAAATACTGGTATTCAGCTGCATCCGGTTAGACTGGAAGCCGACCCCAACATAGTTGGGAAAAGGCTAGGCAGATTGATTCTGAGTTTTCCTTTGAACTTCGTTATATGTATATACTACTGCTGTGAATTTCTTCAAGTCAATTTGTCAATTTTCTTCTTAAGTTCCTTTTAAATGTTAACAGTTATGTTTTGTATGTTTTAGTTTCACAATAAAGTTAATTTTCATATGATATCGAGGTATTTTTTAATCTTTTTAATATACCTGTAAAATCTTTACACAAAATAGTTCTACATAAATGTAGAGCGCGCGAGCACTGGCGTCCCAAACAGGGGCCCGTATAATGGAGTGTTACAGCTTTCTAGTACTAAAATTCTCCAAGCTAAGCCGCAGACATTCAGACAGACAGACATGGCGAAACTATAAGGGTTCCTTGTTGACTACAGAGCTCTAAAAACGTTCAAAATCTAGTCGCAATCTCAGCGACAATAAACGTCAAAAGTTTGTCAAAAATGTAGGTTTAAAGGTATTTTTGACCGATTGAGACTGAAATTAAAATGTGAACTTTCTTAAGACACGAGAATTGGCCCTCTGTTTATTTTTATTATCTTAACCCCTAGTCTGATAGTGCACAGAACAGTTATGACTATACTTACCACTATACCTTCTACTATTATTATGTATTAACCTATTATGCTGGTTTCTCCCTTTCTCTAACCTAACCGTTACCGGCCTGCGCAATCTACCTGCAAAGCTCTAGCCGTTACACCCTCTACTAACGAGTATCATAATAACTGAAACATTTTTAGGGTTCCGTACCTCAAAAGGAAAAAAACGGAACCCTTATAGGATCATTCGTGTGTCTGGCTGTGTCTGTCTGTCTGTCCCTCTGTCACAGCCAATTTGCTCCGAATGTAATGGACCGATTAAGTTGAAATTTGATATACATATCAATTTAAGTGACCCAAACACGGACGTGAACCGTAAATAAATGAATTTAGAATATTGAGGTCAGTTTTGGGGGGCAAACAAGAAAATTCAAAAAAAATAAGTTTTGTACCTTATGACATATCAAATGAAAGGGCTTACTATGAGGGTCTCAAATATATATTTTTTATAATTTTAAAATAAATTATTTTAAAGTTATAAGTGAAAATAGACGAAAATTTACAATTATTTTTTTAATTTACCTTATCTCCGAAACTACTAAACCTAAATTATTGAAAAAAAAAAAAAACACAGAAAATATTTCTATACTTATAGATTATAGGAAAATCTATAAGAAGTCTATGGTCTTAAAATAACATGGTAAATCTCTAGATATTGTGTGTAAAAACTTACATTTGCAGTTGGAATGTATGGTAGATTATGTTTACCAACTACAATGTTAAGTTTGTTTATAGGATAAATTCTTTCCAAGTACGGAACCTTTCATTGTGCGTGGTCCGACACGCACTTGGCTGGTTTTTTTTAATCATAGCTCATCTCTGCCTTCCTCTTCCAGGAATTTAGAAGACTGTGAAAATTTTAATAATGGTCAGCAGCGATGTCGTGTAGGTAGCATATTGGCGATCGACCACTACAATGATCCTCATTCAAATTTTCAGAGAACTCAAACAAACTTAACGTAACTGCTAGCCAACAAAATGTCAACGACTGAACACAATGGACATTTCATAAGCTACTGTCCCTCACAACAGCTTATTGAGTTGTAGTCGGAGTGTGATATGTTATTGATGAACACAGCTGTCTGTCCCTCTGTCACCTTTTATGAAAGTCACATTGGTGTGATTTATGCTTAGCCAATAACGCTCGTCATGATTTCATTTAAGCACAATAAGGTCCTGCGTTAAAAATATGTGCGGTGATTTCAGTGCAATTTCTTTTATATAACTTTTATTTTCGCATAAACTCGCTTGACAAGCTTTTAACTAGCAATGTTTTTTTAATCAGAAACTCAGCCTAGATCAGGGTACATAGAATCTTGAGGATCAGGGAATAAATAACTTGTCTTCGGTTTGCAAGCGGATATAGAAATGGCCGGGTCCTTTAGTCAACTAGTATAGTTCCATGTTTTTATAGAGTCGTGCTTAGTAAGTAATCGTGAAATATTTAGCATCATTCGCCTAATTACTTTTGAGAAGCCACAATGCTACAAGGGGAAACCAAAATCCCGTTATCTAGAATATTTTACAGACCGCTTCTGAGAATGTTATTATTAGTTAAATCCAATAACATACCCCAATACAGCCAAAAGAGCCATTTTACGTTTTCGCGCGAATATCTAAGATTTTAGTCGCCTAATTTACCATCTTAGTTAATTCTCTGGTATTGGTGAATATATGTAAATAATAGATGATTCTTTCGTATTGACACTTCATGTAACACATTTACAAAAACTTATTTGTGTACTTTGTAGTTATTAATCTCCCAGAACTAGTTTACTGAAAAATCAGCGCAGAGGCAATTTCAGACTCCTATTCCTATAATTAATATTTATAAATTTGACTGAAAAAAATACACAAAGCATCAGACATATAGTTTTGTCGACAAATGACTTACTAGAATTTCGATTATTAATAACATTAATAGGTAAAAAAAATAAAGACTTAGGACAATTTTTACGATTTATTCGCAATTATATTGCGATTTTTTTGTTTGAATAAAGCGTAATTACATTTTAAAAATCATCTCAAAATGAACTATGTTCTTTAACAAATCGAATTCTCAAGTTTGATTAAAATCCCTTCATTTAATTAGCCACAATATCCTTTTTTTAAACACTCTAAAAAAGAATAAATTGCGATGCACAAGTGGGCACCGTTTAGTACAGCGCGAGCGCCCATCGAGGAAGGACCTGTGCTACTTTTTCCCGCATCTCAATTGTCGAGTGCTCATATCGTAACCGTGATATTATAATACGACCACAACATTTTGATGCTTCCCAAATTTACTCGTTTTTACGAAGATTGCGTATTGCCGGAAATTATAGACCCTAGAAAAGCAAGATCAATGCCTTTACGACAAATATTTATTTAACGTAAGTGATAGTCATTATTACTTGACATTATTGTCAAATAATAATGACCAACACTTATATTTTGTACGATGTGATTGTTTTCCTGTTCATTTTTATTATATACTTTCAAAACATATATTTGTATTTTTTTATTAGTCTAGAAAGCTTTAGTAGACTGAATAAATAAAATAACTTTTTTAATAAATCTCTAAATACCGCATTATTATTATAATGGCTCAAGATTATTTAGTCCGTCTCGACACTCGCGTTACACTGCTTAAATTGTGTATGTGTGGATAGTTACGCTCACATACACAGCGCTGCCGTCTTTTACCTAAACTCGAGCGTTAAAATTTTGTGAAATGGCTCTTAATATGTGGCGAGGTCCTCCGAGGCTTCGCCACATATTAAGCTCCGGTTTGGCTGAGCGTATTACAAAACAGGGTTTTACATATAAACAAACACTCGTAGGATAGATTTTTCTACAATCCCCGAAACATGTTACCTCAGTTTAAAACGTGGCAGCCACATTAAATCAATCTGTATGTCCCTTAATCCCATTTTCCTTTCATTATATTGGTCTGGCAATGGTCTTTCTCTTTTACATAGAAGGAAAAATATTTCTATTTCATAGGAAACTACATTAGATTGTTGCATTTTGGTAATCTCAGCCTGAGGGCTTAGACAAAGTTCAGCAGCATATGCTGTGAGAAAAATCCGTCAATTTACTGTTGTAGATACCGCGAGGCTAATCTATTTTAGTTACCTTCATAGTATTATGTCGTACGGTATTTTACTTTGGGGACGGGCTGCAGACATCGAGTCCATTTTTGTTCTGCAGAAAAGAGCCATCAGAGCCAAATATGACCTCTGCAGGCACGACTCTCTTAAGGAACTGTTTTAAGATATTGACTTGACACCATGACAGTACCTTGTCAATATATTTATGAAAACATAATGTACGTAAGGAACAATCTACTTCTTTCTAGAAATAGGGATCAAATAAGTTCAACCAGGTTTCAGACTGTCTAAAGTAGACTCATATTTCCTATCTAAAATATGACAATAACACCTCCCCCATATACTTCAACTAAATGCAACGAAATTTAAATCTTGTATATAACGCACACTATGTAGCCAAGGATATTATAAGTTGGGGGATTACATCGCTGATAAAAATGGTTGGCTCAACGCAGCCGCGCTGGTCCTGATTCACAAGGGCGCTCAAACTAACTGATTCGCATTTGGAAATACTGTTGTTGGAGCTGCTGAAGATTTTAAAAACGAAATTTGCATTCTATAAATTCGAGTTAGTGAGTACTATGTACCTACTATAAAGCTACCATGTACTGGGTATGTCTTTCGTTGAATATGGGCCCTGGCTGCTGCGAGTATGTCATGCTCACTCTACTGTTTCATGTCATGTTCGTGAACGGGCGCCGTCAGAGGGACTGGTCAACTCTTAGGCGCTGCGCAAACGTGGACACTTTTGCGTCTTGTGTGGGATACAAGCTACCGATGAATATTTGATTTCTATATAACCAGTATGAAATCAGCCACTACAGGACACAACAACAACAGTTTCTTGTGATGGTGTGCCGTGGCGGTAACAAAAAGTGTCTACGTTTGCGCAGCCCCTAAGTTGCCATGGCTTATTTTAACAAAAAAAAAATATTGCTTTTTTTCTATTTATTATGGACGCTTTTAAAGTTCTGTATCGTTCTCAATTTCAACATGAATGATGTAGCTAATACTTTGTAAACATACTATGATTGAAAAGAGTGTCCGTGGTGTTTCTTGCCTGTTCTTCGCCATAGGTACCTACTATGCTTTGGAATGGGCAACTAGCTTCATCTTTGGGACTGACCGACCCCTTGACAATTCTAAAGTGCCTGTAATTGGTTTATTTGAAATAAATGCTTTGATATTGTGTTTGAGTTTGAATGACATTCTATACCCAAAGTCTCAAATTCAGAAACGACTAATTGGAACCGTGCACCTAGCTTCTGACGTTTCATAAGTGCCCATGTAGGGTTTATGTGAAATTAAATATTTTGATTTTGAGATAATTTATGTAAACCAAGGGGTTAACATATCAAAAAAATATATTCGTAATGGTAATTCACATAAAATGGTGAACAAAAAAAGGTTCCATTTGCTTTTAAGTGGTACTGAATTTAAGAAATAATAATGATTTTTTTTTATAAATTTTCGGTTTTAAACAAAGTTATTAAAAAAATGAGATTTCCTGGTATAAAATATTTTATGATAGTGGGAACAATGCAGGAGATCCAAATATTTTCACATTTTTTACATCTTCAACAACACCAATATTACAACTCTCATCCATAGATTCATATTGTAAGTAGCATATCTAGCCACATTTTGGATGAAAACGGCTGTAAACTGTTTCGAGTGGAAATCGATTTTGGGAGGCCTACGTCTAGCAGTGGACTTAAAAGGGCTGATTATGGCGATCATAGGCCGTGTCTCCGACACACTACATAAAACATTGTTTGGCAACGTTATTTTGTTTGCATAGTTCTTATAATTAATTCACTTTAATTTCATAGATGATTGTTTACAACAAAAAAAAAAATGATAAAATATTTTGCACCACTGTCCTGTCATTTTGACAGTGACATTTCTTGACATTACTTTGTTTACATAAATTATCTGAATTAGAGACTTTGGGTATAGTAGCGATAACGATTATGGAAAAGTTTAAAAAGTAAGGGTATAAGGTACCGAAAAGCTTACGTCAATGTTGTTGAAAAGTGCTGTAGAAATGCGAAACGCTTTGAATTTTGTTGCCCTCATATTTCTACAAGCACAGTATAAATAAGTAACAGTATTGGTCAGTCTCGGCAGTGATCTTGATGAATTATAATAATTACCTACTGCCGCTCGGGAGATTTTATTTTTTATTTATTTTTATTTATCATTTATACAAAAGAACACAGGATTACATATTAAATAGCAACCAAAAACCACTTAGGTTTAAACTTGTGCTATCATGAGTCTATTTCAATATCTAACTATACAATGAAGCATTTTATATGTACGGGTTATTGCCGATATAATTAATAACATCTTTAGTTCCATATACAGTTACAATAATTCCTACATAATACTTAAATAATATTACTTAAGTTTACATTTGATATTTTTATGTGTATTTCTGAGGGTAGACTATTAATAAGTCTCGGTATAATATAACCGGTAGTTCGCTCGCCATACGTATTCCGTAACCTTCCGCGTCCGTTCGTAACTGCCGCGCACTTGAGGCTGTTGCGTATTGGTAGGTATATACTGAGATTTCGAAGTGCATCGAATCGTTTCGGTCGTTTTCTATGAAGAAGTAATACTGTTACTTTATTATACTGTGCCACAAGTGTCTTAGATAGCAAAATTGTAAAACAAAAAAAGTTTTTATGATTTTTATTATAGAAATACTAACTACTAATTCGGAATCTGCTTTTCTAAGTAATTCTCTCACCAATATATCATCAAAATCAAAAAAATCAAAATATTTTATTTCTCATAAACCTACATGGGCACTTATGAAACGTCAGAAGCTAGGTGCACGGTTCGAGTTAGTCGTTTCCTATGGAGAAGAGTCGGCAAGAAACTCCACGGTTACTCTTTTAAAAATAATTGGCTTTACAATATTATTAAATAACAGTGATAATAGGTATGGGAGGACAGTGTAGGCCTTTCAACAATTACCAGGTACCTACTTAACAAAATAGAAAACCGCCAACAAATCTACACTCTACTAGGCCTACAACGTTCTCACATTCACAAAATATAAAATAATCTAAGTATATAAAATATTAATGATTGCAATTACAACTACAGTAACATATCTGAATAAATATCATGTCCACAAAAGCCACTAATAAAGAATTGGAATTCGATTTGTAGGTAAATAATGTCAAATAATGAAAAGATTATGTCAAGGAAGTATGTAAAATAAAAAAAATAAAAATTCTAAATAAGCATCGTTACTTGGGAGCAGTTAATACGCAGAAAAAGCAGCATCTATACTAGTATCTGTAATTCACAATCCCAGAAAACGAATGTTCCATAAAAGTTGTCATTTTAATAGCAGCCAATTAATTAGAAGTCAAAACTTTCCAAATGTAACACATGTTACGAGTGAGAATGATTAACGCTTTGTTTCTATCGTTCTCATTCCGAGTTTAGCTTTGAAATAATTTTAATCGTAAGTAAAATATTATTAAGCTTCGTTTGATTTTCTAACTTTATTTTGGAAAGCCATTTAACATTAATAATAATAATAATAACCCCACCGCCGTATCTCTACGTTGACGTCGTGGTGGGGCTTGCGCGCTCCGAACTCTAGGTCTGTGCCAGTAGAGTTTACTTTGCCGGAACATGTCTAGGGTGAGGAGCCAGACCAAGAGAGATACAGAAACCCGCAGGGCAGCATGTGGCGAGCTGTTGGGCAGTTGCGACCCCACGGACCCTATCTCCCGGGAGAAGTCATGTTCCTCATCTCTGGCTTGCCTTTATTGGCCGACTGGAGTGAACACTGACGAGGAACTGAGCTCCCACCTCATTCTTGCCTTTATTGGCCGGCTTGAGTGGAGATTCGCAAGAGCAAACGTGCTTGGAGGAAGGAAGTATTCCAGTAAGTGCTTGTAGGGATCTTGACCATCTTCCGGGCTCTGGGATTGTTCTGAGAGCCGTGGAATACCTCTCCACTCCTCGAGCACCTCAGGATATGTTGCCCCCTTGTCGCTACGTCACTATGTGCTAGCGACCGTTTCCGGGGGCCCATTAATGAGTGTGCAAGTCACCCCCTGCCATTTTATCCGTGTACAATAAAACATTGATCAGGCAGGGGCCATAGTCCTTCCATAGTTTTAGGTAACCAGTCCATTTTAACCACCCAAACCCATGGTCCAATATCTTTGTTTCCATATCCTACAATAGTCCTACACCAGCCGGGGGTTGTCCTTGGGTGCACTTGCATAGTGCGTACAGGGATAATCGTCGGTTGGTGCCTCACTCCATTTAAAATTGTCTAAGGGGCCTCTGCGAGTTGGTTTCGGCCCCTCGTACGCCTTCCAAAGGTCCGGGACCCCAGGGTCCCGAGATATATAAACGATATATAAACATAATAATAATAAATTCTATTCAAAAAAATTACAAGGTATAAAAATAAGTACAGTTTTGCTTAAATGTAAATTATATTCCTAAGACTTACGTGCCTGAACTAGGTAATCCTGTGTTTCAGGTGAAAAGTACTAAGACAGTATTGTAAAAAAATAATAAATAATCTAAAAGTTGTCAATAGACAAATATAATTATGGTCAGTAGCTCTTAGTTTCTAAATTTGATAAATACTTATTGTAGTATACATACATATTTACTTTAACACAGTTAATAAATTCTCTGTATCTTCGTAAGACATCCTCTGGAGAGCTTCCTTAAGAATTCTCTTACAATTTGTGTAGTTCAGGGAGAAAATGTTTGACATTGAGATCATGTAAATTAATTGAATATCAGATACATATAATTTTAATGAGTCTGAACATGATGCTATAAAGTACAAATATAAAAGATGTTATTCGAGGAAGATTGACGAGAATAATATCACTTGCTAAACAACGTCATTATTATAAGAAAATATTGTAGCTTTAGCTTAGTTATATGGCGCCCGTTTACGACGTGATTTTATACAAAGAACGCCTTCTATCCTGGGAATTGAAGAGATACCACGCAGCTATTAGCGAGCTCAGAACTTGGTAAAAAGTAGATTCATTAAAAAACTTTGAGGAAAAAGCTATACCATTGAAAAATAATTACGTTATTTTTCTATGTAAAATATCTTTGAAAATAACTACGAACATAACAAAAGACAACAAAGGTCAGGGCTTCTTAAAAATTGTTTTTCTTTTCATTGTTTCTAGAATAAAATAACTCTATTTAAACAAAACAGTATGCCAAAATTAGGTCTGTAATTTAAATACAGATGTTAAAGCAAAACACGTCAGCCATGTTAAAAATGTTATTTTAAAGCTGTTCTCTTTTTTGTATTTTAGACAAAAGAGAATAATTCCTTGCAATTAAAGAGCCGTCTCAAAGAAACCACTCCAAACAGCGTAGTGTAACGCAGAAATGGGTCCATTAGCATAAAACAACCGTTACACTGACCTGCCGGTATCACAAAACCATAACTAGACTTTAGTGTTTCAGATTATCATATTACGAAACTTTGTTGAAAGAATAAACTTATCACATTCACTATAAGGGACCCACACATGTGTGTTTTATTTATTCTTGCTAGCCCGAAATCCTTCTTTACTTAGGCTTATGTGTTACTAGCTGTGTTCCGCGGCTTCGCCCGCGTGGATGTCAATACTTCCCTAGTTGAATCGGATTTTGTTCAGAAAAATCCTCTTCTGTAAAATTGACTACCCCTCTTTACCCCGTTAGGGGTAGAGTTTTGAAAAACCCTGATACATGTTATTCTTTATTTTTGGTCGCAAGTATTTCTACTGAGTTTCAATTTAATCGAACCGCGCGGTAAAATTCCTACATACAAAATTTGACACCCCGCAATCCCCCTTTAACGGGTAGTTTTGAAAAACTAATCATGAAAAATGTTATTACTTATTTAGGTATGTATGTAAGTATTTGTGCCAAGTTTCAAGTTCAATCAACCAAATGAATAAGATTTTTCATACAAACTTTTATCCCCTTAGGGGTGGAATTTCCAAAAATCCTTTGTTAGTGCACCCCTAGACCTCATAAGGAACTTACGTGCCAAATTTGGAATCTCTAGACCCAGCGGTCTGGGCTGTGCGTTGATATATCTGTCAGTCAGTCAGGACTTTGAATGTTATATACGAAAAAGTATATAGATTAGGCAGACTTAGGACAGATACCGTATAATGATTTTGATTTATGAAGAACGCCGAAAATAAATTGCTTTTATAGTAAAAAAATAAATAAGGTAAAGATAATATCCGACTGACAAGCTGTAAACATCATATTTTTCAGCGATACTCAAAGATCGGTATCAAAAGATTATCTCCGATGCTATCAAGTTATTTCCGATTTTAATAACATAAGAGTCTCAAAATACCGATTTCCTTTACATTTATTCATTTATTTAAACTTCTCACAAAGGCAGACTTAATGCCATAGGCATTCTCTACCAGTCAACCAAGGGTAGTGAAGAGATAAGATGGCAGGTGCTCTATTTAAGAGGAGATAATAATAATAATAATAAAAATATTAAAAAGATAACAAATAAAATGGATACACAAGTGCATAAATATGTTATAAACTTATAATAGACATACATATAAATTACTATAATATATAAATACCTACTTAATATATATATGTATGTATATATATATATATATATATATATCCAAATTCAAGGAGAAGAGATGATTGAGATGACTACACTATTTGTTATGAAAATAACTCCGCAATTTTCGCTTAAATGCATACCGACTGGTGGCCGTCCTGATATCCAGAAGAAGCGCATTCCAGAAAAGAATGGACTGAATATGAAAGGAAGAATGAACAAAGTCAGAAGTATGAGAAGGACAGAGTAGGAGAAGATTGTTCGAAGAACGCAGATTCTTAGCGTGTGAAGAACATAGATATTGAAAGTGAGACTTGAGAAGCAGGGGTGTGAGAATTGAGAAGGGAGAAAAGCGTGGTCAAAGCACGCAAACTTCACACACACAAACACAAACATTATCCGCGTATGTTTTATTTTTTATTTGTTCAATTAGCTATTTGATGTTTCGTTTTTTGCTGCAACATACTTCGAAGTCTGCAGCAAGGAGCGTAAAATCTAAGTGAAATTACCATTCACCTGGGTTCTAACTAAAACACTTTGTTTTTTTTTCATATTTGTGTTTTTATGCGAACTACGTTTTTATGCAAATATCAGAAATCACTGCAATCAAAATTAAGGCTCCCGCAGACAGGCGCGACGTGACGACGTGACGGGGCTCTGGTGGAACAATGTTTATGGAAATTACTGACTTGAAATACGCAACATCAATTTCGATCCGAATCCTTTTTGAAGGCTAACAACATCGAAATTTTTAATCGAGGAGACTCATGGGATTTGTTGATCCCTGAAGTGATAAAATCTCGGTAGCTCTCATTTATCGGATACATTCGAATTTCAGTGATCGTGTCATAAATATTTTTATTATTTCATATGTATATTCACCAAAATATGTGATTGTCCAATTGGTTTTATTTATTTATTTATGATTCATAAAATCCACAGCTCTTTGAAATTTTAACTTAAAATATATAAGCTGGTCTTACAGACAATTACGGATTTACAATTGAATAGCTATACTAAAATCGGGGAAAGAAAAATGTCGAGAGAAAACCTGGGACTTTAACTCGGCATCAGAATCGTTCCCAGACCTCGTGCAATAATTTTATTTAAATGATTTTCCAATTTTGTAATATTTATTCTTATTTAGCATGATTATTCTGGTATGGTATTTTGATTGTAATTTTGTGTAAATTTTGCATGCCCAAGTTCCGGCAGAGCATGGAGAACATTCAAAACATGTTTGTCATCTATTCCTACCCATGTTGGCGAAAAATAAATGATTTGATTTGATTTGCAATTACTTTTTTTTTAATATTCATTGTACAGTTTTAACTTCGCTACGATTTTATTATATTAAAAGATGTATAGATAAGTCTGAAATCGCCAACCCATCTTGAGCAAGCATGTTGGTCTTCGCCCTGCAGTAGGACATTAATAGGGCTGGGTATTATTAAGTAGGTAGGTACAAGCTGTGGTACATGTTTATCAGGCTATACAAAGCTGCCAAATTTCTCCAAATGATTTTAAAAGTTAAAATGTTGATAGTAAAGTTCAAAATCGAATGAGAAACAGTAGATTTGATAGTATGTGGTAACTTGATGTGCTGCTGTGTGTACGTATTCTGAAGGTACATAAATAAATTTAATGTGGTATGGCTGTTATATTGTCGTTTGCGGTATTAATTTACCGAATTTATTTTTGCTGGCAGAAAGTTTGATATTTCTCATTAAAATATGATTATATTCTCTCTTTATAATACTTTTGATGGTGGTGCTTGTAGATATATATTTTCAACTAGCTTTTGACCGCGGCTCCGCCCGCGTGGATGTCGGTTATCGCGTAAAAAAGTAGCCTATGTCCTTCTCCATATCCCAGACTATATCTCTGCCAAATTTCATGACAATTGGTTCAGCGGTTTAGGCGTGAAAACGTAACATACAGACAGACAGACAGACAGACAGACAGATAGACAGACAGACAGACAGAGTTACTTTCACATTTATAATATTATATATAAATATATATTATATATAGTAAATATAGTAATATAGTAATATATAGTAATATAGTATATAGTATAGTATAGTATATAGTATATAGTATGGATATACACAAGGTCAATATTGTACACACACAATGATTTTCAATATTATCTCCTCAGCTAGATTCACAGGAAAGCAATCAGTCCTTTGAGAATACAAAACTTACATCAAACGCAACCGCTGTCATTTGCAGCGCGAAAAAAACAAATCACCGTCGTCGAGCAGAAAACAAAGGCAAGCGAACAATAATGGAAAAGAAAAGAGATAATATAATCATGTCCCTTTCTGTTTTCAGAACGTCGTGTGAAGTTGAAGCCGTCTTTGAAATACTAAGCTTGAAATCTACTCGAGCGAGTTACTTGACTTGATGGTAAGAAACTAATTATACCGTAATTACTACACACTTATGACTTCCGTGGTTTTGTGCCCTTGACGTAACCACAGTGTAAAGAGAAACGGAATAGAGACAAAGCTTCTAAAGAGTGTGCAAAATTAACACATATTTTGGTAGGGTTGGCATTTCATTTGACACCTGATGTTTGGGAGTTGAATAACGTACTCCTGGTATTTGATGGTGTAACGATTTTAATAAAAATATATTTTGGAAAATACAGTGAAAACAATGGAGACACGATAAACGCATGTCATTCAGTCTATATATTATGGTCTGAAACTAGACATTTGACAGTGTTAACTTGGCGTGCAGTGACGCCAACACCTGAGTAGACATTTTGCGTAACGTAACGTTAGATAGTATTCATAGTGGGGAAAGGAACATAA
The DNA here is from genome assembly GCA_947523025.1 of Dryobota labecula. Lineage (NCBI taxonomy): Eukaryota > Metazoa > Arthropoda > Insecta > Lepidoptera > Noctuidae > Dryobota > Dryobota labecula. Next base: position 13,456,282 of record OX383293.1, on the reverse strand, counting down.
TCTAGGAAAGGAAAAATGGTCAAAAATAATAATGTACTGGTTCACAAGGTCAAGAAGCGGAAACAGGTTAGACCATTCAGAAAATAGGCAGATGAGATAAAGGCTATAGCGGACGCTGCATGGACAAAAGCCGCTATGGATAGGGAGAAGTGGAGGCATTTGGAGGAGACCTTTTTTACCACCATTCGTATATCAAATCATTAACAGCAATCATCTGCAATTAATTATTGTAAAAAAAAGTTCTTAAATAATCGTTATTTTTGTTCCTGAACGCATCGTTTACGAGATAGGTTCCTATTCTATTGTTCTGTGCCACTTATAAACCATTTACGATCAATACCAAAACTTTTTTGCTCCAACGGGTTGAGTTTGATTTTGATGTTGAGATACGATCTACCTACCTATCTGTCTACCACAAATAAAAAAATATAAAACATTTCCAGTTTCTTTGCGACTCCCACACGAAATTTTGGCTTATTCCACTAATCCCCCCTGAGAGAAACTCCTTCTGTGGGGAAAACTAAACCCTAATGTAAAAAAAAATCACTTTCAGGGGGATCTTGGAATAAGTTTTTTTTTTCAATTCTAGTTTTCCTCCCTAAGTGAGATTATCAGGGGTGAATTCTAGACTGATTTTTATAGATTCCAGTTTTCCTCCTAAGGGGGAATTTCAGTGGGGATTTGTGGAATAGCCCGACATTTTTAAGGTTATCAGATAACTTGAAGCTTAAAATGCCCATGCATTCCACAACTTTCTTTGACAAATCCTTTATTGTCCAGGCCGCTCGTTTGTAGACGATTGCGCGCATTTTATTGGATCTGGCAATGTAGCCAGATCCAATAAAACGCGCGCAATCGTTGCCTGTGTTTATAAGACTCGTGAAGGAATATTACTTGATGTTGTGAGTTTGTTCTTGTAGGTGCAGCCCTAAGCAATTCAACTGGTCGAACCGGTATAAACCGGTTTCTCTTCGTACGCGAAGAAGCCGCCAGTGCCCAGTAGACACACACGCCTCATGCTTGTAATAGTGTACCTACCACAGCGTGGTTGTATGAAGCTTTGTCTCTGTTACGTTTCTTTACTCAAGTGACGTAACTAAGGAAGCGTTGGCAAAATTAATTTTAAAAAGTTTTCCACGCCACATTTTAATAATAGGAGGTTCTTACCAGAAAAGGATTTGTTCATTTCTAACTTCTTTAAGTCGGTTGATGTTTCTGTTTTTGGTGTCCAACACCAACATAACACCATTTGGAAGTAGATCCGAAATCTGTGAACAAACAAAATTTATTTAAAAAAATCAAGTTCGAGATTTTATTAGAAATAAAGAGAAGCCTCAAAGTGCAGAATCAGCTTTTTCTTCAAGCCAACCTTGAAAAACAAACTTCTTACTAAAAATAAAAAATAAAACTAATAAACAAAATGAAGTAACTCATTTCACCGAGGCGTCGTAATTAGTGTGCATTGATTATTACAAGTTTTTAAGCGCAATAAGTAGTTTAATTTAGAAATAACTTTATGCATGATTAACTATTTGCTTTCAGAATCGAAGTGCAGATAAAAGTCTTAAATAGAAGACTTTCAAACTTAAAGTTCCAAACCGTCTCCAGTGAATAAAATTTAGGTAGTTGATTAGAAACGTATTTGTTTTCGATCGGATGAACATTAAGGCGATATGATTCGATAGAGACCGTGATTACTAGTTTTTAGAATCCATGGGAAACCTAAAAAACAGTGGTATAAAATTATGAAAAAAATATGTGTTATTGAAGGATCTGGCGGATATGCGATCGATTTTAATAACACTTTTCTAGAAAAATCACAAATTTACCCCTTTTCGTAATGCTAAATTAATCTCATGGCTACAAAACAGACCCTTTTTTCATAATTTTTATATGATTGAAAAGGTATTAAGATTATCTAGTACAATTTGCTGAGTTTGTGTTGATAAAATGATTAAAATGACCTACCAAATGCGCAAGGCAACCACTCGCAACTTCACGGCGAGTTTACTTCAGTCGCGCGTTGGCGCTCTTAGACGACAGACCTATGTCAGTGCTTTACGCGCGATCACGTGACCGTACGTGAAAAGAAATAAAAAGAAACAAAGAAAATTCTCTCCAGAAAAATCTGAAAAATTAATTAAACCAGAGCAACCGTGGAGTTTCTTGCTGGCTCTTCTCCATAGGAAACGACCAATTAGAACTGTGCACCTAGCTTCGTTTCAGATGTGCCCATGTAGGTTTATGTGAAAATAAAGATTTTGATTTTGATTTTTGAAGCGTCTGCCTATCTGCCTTCCACAATTCAGTTACTAGATAATACGTTACCCCTTGGTAAGACTGGTTGTCACACTTTCGGGCTTCTGACTACCCCTGTCGACAAAGACAGCCGGGACCAAGCGCCACTCCTATAAAAACATATTAATTATCTCGTGACTGAGAAGGAATTATGAAAAACGGCTCAATCGACTATATCGGTAAGTGTGTCTAGAATTTTCTAATACCTTTTATAAAGTTTCATATTGAGACACGAAGCAACAAAATTCGATCTAAATATAAACGGCCACATTCCTCTAGATCGTATTTTGTTGCTTCGTGTCTCAATATGAAACTTTATAAAAGGAATTAGAAAATTCTAGACGATATAGTTGATTGAGCCGTTTTTCATAATTCCTTCTAGTTCCGCTAGTGGACTGGTAACAGCGCTCCGAGGCATGGAGCTCGGACTCCCTATGTAATGGATGGTCACCCATCCGCGGACCAACCTCTGCAAGTGGAGCTTAACCTTTGATCGGCCCGTGGGGCTGTTATTATTTATCCACGAGGCCAAGAGCCGAACTATAAGTAACTACGAGATTATAATAAGTTAATTCTGTGATTGCATTATTTTTGCCTACCTATGAATGAATGAAATGCACCGACCCCAGCGTGGTTTGACCAGACTCGATTACTCGAATGAACCTAAATATTCACACTAGCTTCTGGAGCCTCATGTTTCATGGTGCAACAAAGACTATTGCATAATCAAGGAGTAGACCGAGGGGCGCGGTAATGGTAGGGAAGACGTGCCCATAGGATATGGAAGGATTAAATTATTACAGCCGTACCGGATATGCATCCTAAAGTAAGTAATGGAATAGTGGAGAGACGGGTAATATTTATCGGGATCTTTTACCGACGTCGCTGCCATTTTGGCTTAGGTCCAGCTGTTTTCTCGACTCTTTCTGTGTCACTGCTATGCTGTGTTTCACGTTGCTGTTTCCAAAGTCTTCGTCTGAGGTCCATTTCTGGTTTCTTGTAGATCTCGCAATAAAGCAGCTTTCTTGATCGTATCTCGGTCTTCAGCCGTGTCCATTCAAAAATTTATTTCCTTGTCGAAGTAAGCAATGTCCTGTTTTAGGTTGTCATTCCATGTGTAAATAGGTCAGCCGTTACTCTTGGATTTGGCCTTGTTCTGCATTGCTGCATGTAACCGGTGTGTTTCGCGGCACTTAACATGTGCTAGATAGTATTATCTCAAACCAACCGTTAAAACTGTCATCAAATGTTAGAAGTATCACAGAATGTATATCCTGTGATACTTCCAACGTTTGGTGACGGTTTTCCGTCCAAGATTTCATGCATTTTCTTATTCACATAGGCCGTTTTCTGTGTAGCTATGGGGTCCCGAATTAGTATTTTTGTTTTGTTTATTTGAAGGCCGAAACTAGAACATGAAATTCAGCATAGTTGCAGTCGACAAAAATAAAAAAGCGTGATTGTAAGCATCACGTACGGCACGCCTTAACAAACCCCAATTCAATGTTATCATATCAAATAAATAGAAGTTAGTTTATGCTCACACTGGCCAATTTATTTTGTTGTTACCATTCGACTCATTTGTTGTACACACGGCCACGAATCAAGCTATAAATTTCCAGTATAAGCTGACCTCTCATTGTACGGAAGTCCTATACAATGCGAGATCAGCCTAAACTGGAAATTTATTTATGTTTTAACTAAATTATTGAGTTTGTAAGTTCCATTAAATTATTTTTCTAAGAATATCTAAGAGATTAGTTTACTTATAAATTATATTTTTATAATGGTATTGTTACAATTTTTAGTTTAAAAGTATTTGGTTTGGGTTAATAGTTCAGTTCATTTTATCTGTTGCAATTTTCATGTTATACCGGTTGACTTTTTTTACCGTCTCGAAAAAATTTGGGTATACTAGGTGAACGGAGTAGAAGCCTATGGCATAGTTTTTATTATTTTTTCTTTAACCTAGAAAGAAATTGATCTATGGATAAATACCACACATTTGAAGTAAACTTATCATACTATAACAATAAACACAGAAATTTAACAAAAAACATAATTCAATAAATAAATACGATAAATAATATTTAAATTTAAATCATACGCACCCAAATTTCAATATTTTTATCTTTTATTTTAGTTTTATTTCTGAAAAAAAAAAAATTGCTATGCCATAGGCTTCTACTCCGTTCACTTAGTATACCCAATTTTTTTCGAGACGGTAAAAAAAGTCATCCGGTATAGATACGTGTCGTAAGGTTAGACAACTGTGTCATTCGAAATATTATAAAAGATCGTGTTACTTTATTTTTTCTGTACGTGTCACTGGACTAGTAACTATTGAAATCAATAGGCTATTTGGATCGAACACATTTGTTAACACCACAATTATTATAATAAACAACGACTTTTTCTCCTTGATCGAACAGTTTTAAGTGACATATTCTAAACAGTTTTACACGGATCTTAAAACACTGTCATGTAGGTATACAACCTTCATTAGTAACAATATACAAAGTTGTAAGTAATTGATTATCATTTATCATCAACCTTCTCCCACCACCTGCATCATCTATTAATAGTATTAACGAATACATTCAATACTGTATTTCGAGTTCCGAAAAATATTGAATGAATTCACTTATAGAGTACCATACCATAAGGCTAGGGATAAATCTACGCGGAACAAAGCATGCTAAAATGTTTTAAAAGCTCTTTAAACAAGATTTTCAAGATTACAAGTGGCTTGCCTGCTTGCTATCCAAATCTATGAACAAAATAACATTAATTAATCATATTTAGCAATGTGTACACATTTGGACCAAGTTTGAAACTGGGTCGTAGAATTTCTGTCCCAACTTAGTTCCCAAAACTTACGTGTCCTGACTATAAGGTTCAGGTTTCAGCTTAATTTGTTACTGACAAATATTCTAAACCGACAAAGATATGTTTTTTATTGGCACAGCTCCTAGGCTATTCATTCTAGCCAGTATTGTTCTTTATTCCATAACCAAAATAGGTTTCACAGAATCAAATAGAACCAAACATTTATTAGGTACGCAGTTTACAAACCTGCTATGAAGCCAGATAATTCAATGTAAACAATATGATTGTTTCATTTTATTTCTTTTCTAGAAACAAATAATGGTTAGGAGATTTATAAACAAATAAAAGAAAGAACAAGTTTTTTTTTATAAACGTTACCCCGCACCAGGAATTTCTCCTGTATTGTGCGTGCGTTTACAAACATTTAAACTCACATGCACCAACAGTCAGACCCGGAACAACTACTCGTAGGTCATACAAATATTTGTTCCGTGCGGGAATCGAACCCGCGTCACGCAGCGCAGCAGTCAATCGCTTAACCACTGCACCAACCGTGCCGTAAATTAAGTCAATCATACTGTTGGATTGACATTTTACATCGACAGACATTTTAGAAAACTATTTTTTTTATTACGACAGGTTAAGCCACTGTAGGTATATGAAAACGTAGTACAGAAATAAAAAAAACAATTACTCCATCATCAAACTAATAAAATAACTAATGAATTTACTAGCTGCGCCCCGCGGTTTCACCCGCATAAGTATCAATCCCGTGGGAATATCGGGATAAAAAGTAGCCTATATGTTAATTCAGGGTGTCAGCTACACCTCTCAACATTTTATCAAAATTGGTCCAGCCGTTTGAGCGTGAAGAAGAGACAAACTTTCGCCTTTATAATATTAGTGTGGTGAGGGGCTTGTGGCTAAGTAATAACAGCAGCCCGGGTCGACCGATCAGGTCAAACTACGCTTGCCACGGTTATTCTGTCCATCTTTACATACCAAGACCCCTTCTCCTCGGAAAGCACGTTAAGCCGTTTGGCTTTTGTTTTTTTTTTTTTTCATTTAAAATAAATTCTGAAAACGTAACTATCCAAGATATTAATTTTATATAAATATAATCTGATAGAGCATCTTTGGGCGCATATTTTCCAGTTTTAATTTTTGAAAAATCCGGTTACCGAGTAATATTTATTTTTCAGATTTTCCTTTTTATTTTTTTTCTCCCTATAACCTCAAAAGTGCGACTAGACACTAGCACAGAAATATTGCTGGTAACAAAGCCTATCACTGATAAAAAAAACACGTTGCACTATCGCGGTTAAAATAAAATTAGTAATTAATGTATACAAAAAATAAGTACGGAGTTTCTTGCCCATTATTCTCCATACATAACTACCTTTTGGACCAATTTTATTACATTTATTTTTGTAAATTTTGACGTTAAAGAGTGCCTTTTACGTGCATTTTTGTAATAAATGATTTGACTTTGACTTTGTTGAAAAGCGTTGTAGAAATACGATACACTTTAAAATCGATTGCCACTCGTCGAGCCCTTATCACTACCTGAGGTTACGCCGACCTGAATAATGTTAAGGCATACGGTGTGGCGCGGAGTGATCTACTTCAAGAGCTTTGTCTTGTGCAAATGAAATCAAACGGAAAAAAAATCTATTCAACTGTTTGTCTATTCGCTTTGGATATCTTTTAAGGTAGGAAATTCACGATCGATGTAAAACCATAAGTAAGTCATTGCAATGTCACTCTTTCAGAAATGACACAACTCACGCATGACGTGTCCGTAGACTGCAGAAATCACGTGCGTAGCCTCTCCGTGCGCCGTGGAGGGCCACACTACAGTCGTGAGTTAATATTCGTGTGTATTGTGTACCGCAGTGGAAACGTAGACCCACGTGGTCAAACAAATGAATCCATGCAGCGATGAGATACACAAGTCGTGTAGCACATGTATAGCGTTCATGGCGTTGACAGCGTTGAGCTATGTAAGCGCCTATTTGAGCAAGCCACGCATTTATCAATGACGTAAATTGATGCTTAGCGTATCCGTGGGTTGCAGTTTACACAATCACATACATTTCCTTGCAAAGCGAAGCTTAACACACGTGCGTTGCCTCTTCGTGCGCCGCGGTGGATCTGCGCCTTAATACTCATTTATGAGTTAGTTTCAGCATTTATACATTCAAAGGGCCTCGTAACCAGCAATCAGTTCTAAACTGGACATGAAAAAAAAAAGGAAAACTGGGCGAGACAGACATGGGAATGTCGCAGCCCTTCGTCATACAAACGCCTACGCCTACCTAAATATTTTACGATGAGGAAATAATATGTCAGCCGCCCTTTATTAACGTTTGTCATATAATAACCCTCTCTAATCTATGCGTCATAAAAGCACTCACCCTTGCTGTTTTTTTTATTGTTATTGCGGTCTTCATTACGAGTACAGAGTAAAGAAACGGAACAGAGGCAAAGCTTCTAAAGAGCGTGCAAAATTGATACCTATTTTGGTAACGTTGGCACAGGAGTTTACAACTAAATAAACAGAACGTTAATCAGCTTCGTGTTTCAACTTATAAACATAATTATTCAATCACTATTAGCTTTATAGGTATTACCAACGTACCTATTTCAAATCATAAACACTAATCATTTGGCATGAACTATAAAAAAAGTTCTCAAATATATGTTATGTTATTTTTGAACGCACCATTGACCAGTTAGGTTGGTACCTGTTCTGTGCCATTTACTAAAAAAATAATTGTATATTATATGCTTGTATTGTTTACTAAGACTCTAGACAAAAAAGACTTCAGAGAAATTCAGCAGTCTGCCTGTAAGAATTTTAGGGAAGCGCCATTTTAGGCCACCTTATGAAGACATTCATGCATAGAAAACGAACTTGTGTGTAGACCGAGCCATTTAAAAACACATTACGCCCGCATACTTAGTGCACACGATTTACACTGGGGCTTGAATTGCACATTTTTAATGGCAACCACCAGCTAGCTAATACGTGGGCGGCGAGCTAATACAAAATGTACGAAAAATGTTAAAAACTGGCTGTTGTTTCAAGTATGCTGCTAACCTAATCTAATCTAAGCCCGCATGCGGCTACGTGACCGCAAATTCCGTGGTAATGGTAATGTAAATGCAATGGTGCCCGTTGTGGGGTGATGATGATAATAAAGGTATGAATGGTTCCCCAATAAAAAAGAATATAATTTAATTAATGTAATAATATAGGAATAGGTAAAAATAATAAAATGACATTCTTCTTGTCAAGAAAATAAGGTGAAGTGAAAAACTAAAGAGGGCGCGCCTGTCATGTGCGCGCCTCGTTTGCGCAAACTTCTAGAAACTTCTATAGGAAGCATCCTATAGAAGTTTCAAGGGTTTTTGTCATTCGTCGTTTGCATACACACATCAAAAAAAGTTTGCGATCACTTTGAAAATCGAAATCTTTTTTGTTAGGTACGGTAGATTATATTATGATTCGGCTCGCCTAACTTAAACCCAATAGAGCACGCGTGGGATGCTCTTAAGCGAGCTGTTTGGAACCGTCAGCCACGTCCCCAGACAGTGCCAGAGCTTAGGGAAGCCGCTATTCAAGAATGGGACAGTTTACCCCAAGAAATGCTGGATAACTTTATTCTCAGCATGCCCAGGAGGATCACTGCATGTGTTCAAGCCAAGGGAGGAGTTATATTGAATATAATAAATTGTTGTTTAAGTTTGGTTAAACAGATTTTTTCTTTCTATCAAATTTCTGTTACAATTACATTATGATTAATTACTCGACAAAAAAGATTTCGATTTTTCAAAGTGATCGCAAACTTTTTTCGATGTGTGTGTGTGTGTGTAAATGCATTTTCACACATTATGCAAGAAAAGTTGAATGGACGTCTTTTGGCATGGTATGGACATGTGATGAGGAGGGAGGAAACGCATGTGACGAGGAGAGTGATGAATATAAATGTGGATGGATGGAGAGGGAGAGGAAGGCAAAAGATGGATGGACTGTGTGAAGAATGATATGAAAGAGAAGGGAGTGAATGATAGAGTGACGGATGACAGGGGATAAAATGTTTAATAAAAAATCATAAAAAAGGTCGTGTGCGAAACTATCTTCTGCAAAAACTAAAAATTGACGAGTGATGTTTATAAAGTTGATGCAAACACGTCCACACACATAAACAATTGTTGATAAACAGATGTTGCCGCTTGTCGAGCGAGAACTTGTCAAAATGCCGTGATCAACTCTGCAAAACGCAGTGTTACCAGCAACATGTAGACAGCTACTCAGCCAGCAACATGTTGATTGTTGATTAAATTTTCTTTATAAACAAATGTTTACCATGAATACGTGGCTTAACTAGTTTTATGTAAAACGAGAAGACCCCTGATTAACGCGCGAAGAACCCGTCTTTTATTTTAAAGAGAACACTCTCCATTCTGTATCCAACCACAGAACTTTACAAAGATTGTGGTGTCCTCAACGTAAGGCACCACTTCATTCTGCAAACCATTCTTCTCCAACATTTAAAAACCCCTCTTACTACTGTTACCAAACGACGGAAAGATATGATTTGTAGTGTTCTACAAACTCGGCTTAAATACAGTAAGAGATTTTTCTACTATCTTGGCCCTTACTTGTAGGTACAAAAAAATTAACGCATCTTTATATATCTATAGTTTACCATACTGCAAATGCAAACTCACCCTCCGTGCATTTCTACTGAATAAAACATACGACGAGACTGAAAAGTACTTATTCTCACTTACATAAAAGTTACCCTATTTCCTACTTATTCAAATGCACACACACTCTCACCCTCGCACACTCATATACACACCCTCACACTCGCATACGCACTCACTCGACTCACCACACTTTATTCTAATTTGTTTTATTTAGTTTTAATTTTAAGTTTTATGATAATTTTTTGTGTTTTGTTTTATATTGTAAGCTCCCAAAACTTAAAAACATGGTTTTATGATACTCAAATTGGGAGTCGAAAGTGTCTCTAATACAGATTACTCAGTGATCTAGCTAGGAGAGCAGCGATTCACCCGACAATTAAATTGTACCTACATCATGTAATTAATAATGCTGCCTACCTTGTAAGTCCCTCATGTACTACAAAATGTTTATATACTTAAATAAATTATTAGTATTTATTAACATTACTATATTCCGTCCACCGAGAGAATGTGTTTTTTACATCTGTCAGTTGAATTTGGAACTAATAAAGTTTAAATTCGTAAAACACCATATTCGTTTGTATGAAACTGGCAGGTGTCAAAAAAGCATTCTCTCGGTGGACAGAATATAAATTCAGTTTAATACACGAACTATCTTTGGACTCACGTGGCCTTTTTTTGTTTTACGATCGTTAAAGCCAATGACGCACCGAGAGATGTAATTAGTGCGTCATTCATTAGAGTGAATGCATAAGTACGGTACAGCTAGTTGCAGGAGACCGAAATGAGTTTCGGATATCTCTCGCAGTCCAAATAAAAGTTTTCTACTTTATCCGTGCACTTAGGGTACTTACTTGAAACTTTATTTTAGTCGTGTCTGCCAGTCTTGGTGAGAATTAAGGTACCAACTTTTAAGGAACTAGATAGTTGTGCTCGTTAGGAACGAAAATTTTTCAGCTTAGGTGAAATACGTCACAACTTTCTTGTAACTTTTTTTACGATATATCGTAAACTCTTAACCCTCTTAACTCTCTATTTCAAGTATTAAAGAGTGGCTGCACTACGCAAATTGTTTGCGGAACGGTCTATTCAAAGTATTGAGCGGTAGTCGGCCAGACACTGTATTTGGGCTCGATTATAACGACAAAAATACTACAGGTCATAGGGAAAATGCTGAAAGAACTCAATACTAAAGAATATTAATTCCCTAATTAGTTAAGCCCGTGGTTCTTTTCCGCGTTTTTCTCTAGGACCTATAAGTTAAGTATCTACCCACAATGGCTTCAGAAAAAACACTAAAACCAGCCAAATGCATGTCGGACCACGCACAATGAAGGGTTCCGTAGTTGGGACGAATTTATCCCAAGAACATACTTAACATTGTAGTTGAAATACATGTTCTCCCATATATTTCAACTGCAAATATACATAAGTTGGTCGACTATAACTCGCTAACTTGTAAAGCCTACTTAGCTTTGATAGTTTTCCTTCTAACTTCGTTAACCATAGCTTCGAACAACCATTTAGCTCTAACAAAAAATAGCACTTTAAAGCGTAATATTACGCAAACGGATCCCTCAATTGAAAAATGGTTTTAACAAAACCGCAATATTTTTGAACGGCCTATCCAACGACACACTACTACACCAAGGGAGACGAGATAAAAAAAATATCATCCCCACTTTACGCGTAGGAGAGGTAACTTAAAAAATATATACTTTACCACTTTGTCGGTGTGATTAATATGTATACCTATGCCAAATTACAGCTTTCTAGTACTAAGAATCTCTGAGCTATGCCGCGGACAGACAGACAGACGGACATGGCGAAACTATAAGTATTCCTCGTTGAATACGGAACCCTAAAAATTCTCCCTGTATAAATAAGTAAGTGTAAGCCGGCACATAGCAACATACAACGTAAAAAACCAAATAATTTAGTTTTCTAACCTCACGCCCGAATTTCCCGATGGACCTTTGCCAAATGTTACACAGGAGAATTCGTATGTACTTGTGTACACGTGGTTTGCCGATGGCGGTATCAAATTCCATGGAAAGGCAAAGCCTACCAACGTTATTTATTGGAGAAAATCCCAAATCCAAGGCCGCAACGTTGTGGAAATTCTCTAACCGGAAAATCCAATAACTCTTTTTCCTTACGCACGATAGTCGCACTTGACACCAAGAGCCTAACGATAAGAATCAAATTAAATTGTTTAAATAATTGCTTCGTTGGTTTAGCGGTCGTCGCTACTGCTGAGCATGAGGTCCATGGTATCGCTTTCCAGATCGGGCAAAATGTTCATGGTGTTTTCCATCAGGAATTTCTTAGGAGCAGCCCGAAGTCTGGATTTGTACCCGGTTTATGACAAAAGGCTCGCCTCCATTTTATGCGGGACTTAAATAAAACTAGCGAAATGTGGATGAACAAGGGTAGGTACATATACCTCTGCGGCTCTGCCTAATCCTTCTTGAAAAAAAGGCAAGATACGAGCGCATGCAAGATATTAAATCGTTTGAGTCCAATCATGTTTAACTCAATCAATAATCGATCAGTTTATTCGCATAATATGGGTTTACAAAGATGCTACGAGTATACAGGTACGGTTTCACCATATTCAGCTATGTTAGCATGCAAATTATAATATAGGGTCATAATATGTAAACAATTAGATCATATCCTTGAAAATATAAATTATACATTGATAGTCAATCCATTACAAATAGTCAGCTGATATTAACTGTAACTATTGGCGTTCTTGTCATTGAAAAGACAAGAACGACAACGAACAATCAATAATAAAAATCGATAATAATTTACATAGAATAGGCACTTACAAAACTTATAATTTAGATACTTTATAAATTTCAATATTTTTTTTTTTTTGTTATAATGTCATAATTTCATTTTGATATAAATTTAATATTAGTAATTTAATTAAGTATTATTATTTAATATTTTTTATTATTTCATTTTTATTTGAGGAGCTCGTGGCTAAGTAATAACAGCCGCACAAGTCGATCCGTCAGGTTAAGCTACGCTTGCCGGGGTTGGTCCGTAGATGGGTGACCATCTTTACATACCGAGACTCCTCCGTGCCTCGGAAAGCACGTTAAGCCGTTGGTCCCGGCTGTCATTCTTAGATCTTTGACAGTCGTTACGGGTCGTCAGAAGCCCAAAAGTCTGACAGCCAGTCTTACCAAGGGGTATCGTGTTACCCAGTTACTGGGTTGTGGAGGTCAGATAGGCAGTCGCTCCATGTAAAATACTGGTACAGCTGCATCCGGTTAGACTGGAAGCCGACCCCAACATAGTTGGGAAAAGATAGGCAGATTGATTGATTAATATTAGTGTCAGGGAAAAGATAAAATTTGTCAATCAAGAAAAACTTTTTCGGCTAGAAATTCAGGGACACAGTTGTCGCTTTTATGCCTTACTATTTAGTTCCTTCCAACGTTTAGGCAATATGTTAAATATAGGCGCCATGCAGACGATACTTTTGCGCATGAGCGCCGTTTTTGCTGGATAGATTCGAAGAATGGTCATATCCCGTCTGTTACGCGGTTCAACGTCCTGTAGACGTGGAAACAAATTGGGGTTTGTTTGAACACACATTGCGGTTTCGAGGATATACATACAAGGAAGAGTATCATATGTTATATGTTATCTTGTACCTTTTAAAATATATGTACTTACTTATTGCTCATCCAGTAATATATTAACGGGTTGAACATGGAGTTGGCCATGGCCAGCCAATAGAAGAAGAGGTATATGTGCTGGGCGTTTGGAGCGGAGGCTAGCGACTGGTAGTGGTACGTCAGCACGAAGTACGCGTGGTAGGGCAACCAGCAGAGCGCGAATACCATCACCACCAGGACGAACATCCTCACCACCTGCGGAGACATTATCTGGTTATTTTCATATAGCGATGACCACCGTACTATAAAATAATTGGCAGCGCAAATATATTATGGGCAATTCTTGAATCAACGCGTCATGAAATGGTACAAACGCCATGCATTATTTGCTTTGGTGTAAACGGAAGCCGCATTCAAATATTGAATGGTAAAACTTGCGTTTAATTATTGTATGGCATTTTATGGAAATTGAACGCATGTAATTCTTGAAAGGCAATTATTGAACGTGCTTTATGGAAAGCGATTATTGCTCTTGAACGTTCCAGAAACTTGAAGTACCAAGTAAATCAAGCTCTCCGATGATAAAAGATCATTATTGGAATAAAGAAATAAAAAGTATTGATTAGGACTCGCATAGGAAGTTACATAGTAAAAGGTAGGTAGATAGTAGTAAGGTGGATATCGGTAGTACCCGAAATGAAATGGCACGAGAATTTATTTTTTCTGTTTTGGTTGTGGAGGGTAAAATGCCCGTTTCTTCATACAATATTGATATTCAACTGAAGTCATGCTGCATCTGCTTCTAGTTAGACTGGAAGGTGAGTCCAAAGTTGCTGTGGAAAGGCTAGGCAGATGAACTGCAGTTATGATTTGTCGTAAATCCGAAACCAACTAGAGGCCTAACTGCGTAACACACTATCAGTATCACTATCGGTATCATTTTAACAGTTCAACAACGTTCATTGCGTTATTTAAAGAAAGAAAGAAAGAAAGAAAGAAAGAAAATACATTTATTTAGCACAGACTAAAAGGCACACACACATGACACAATATAATTTACTCTTAGAGGATTTGACAGCTGAGAGGGCGGGGACATCACGTCGCTGCGATGACGCTGTCAGTGGAAGGGGTGACACACCATGAGCCGTGTGCTCACTCGCCTCGGTCACTTTTGCTGCAGAGCTCGGATGCGACGGACGCGTACTAGTGATCATTTTTAATTATTTTCTTGTAACGGTTTTTCTAATTTAAATAAATATTTATAGGCCGTTTGTATTTCCTTTTTAAAAAATCCATTAGGCTTCTGATCCCTAAGATCAGAAGTGGGATAAGTTTAAATCACACGCGATTTAGATCGTTCGCCATCTTTTTAAACGGAAATAGTGTTTTTGAGACTGTAATTTTTTTTATTTCTCACCGTGTTTTTGATTTTGTCCGTGATTAGTTTTTGTGCATTTTGTCGTGATTTGCCACGTGTTTTTACTCGATTAGATTTTTCGTGCGTGTTTTTGAAGTAAACAACCACGTGTTAATTCTTTTATTTTGCGCTTAGTTTGTTATTCACGTTGTGGTAATTTACGTTGCCTATACCTAGTCATAATCATGTCGAGTCGTGAGTGCACGCCGCGTGAGAATACACCTAGGCGTAATTCTCGGGAAAACGATTCGCTTAGCCGTCGCGATGTTCATAAAAGGCGTCGTGACCGCTATCGTCAATCGCGTAGTAGATCTCCTAGGCGTCGTCGTGATAGATCAGAGTACTCTCGAAGTTCGCGTAGGCGCCGGGATAGTTCGTATGGGCGTCGGGATAGCCCTCGTCGCGACCCTTTAAATGAAATACTGGTTCGATTGAGCGCTTTAGAGGAACGGTTGCCTTCAAACACTATGCGTACGTCTACTCCCATGTCGTCGCATCCGGGCGATACTCCGCCGCTGACAACTTCGGTGGTTTCCGAGGCACCTGTTACCGGTAATACGGAAACACGTGCTACGGATAGAACCGTGACCACTGAGGCATCGCGGGAGGTGGACGCTGCGGACAGGATTGTGGGGGCACTTTCTTCCCTAATTCAAGTAAGATCTAAGCATTACTATATTTCGAATTTTGACCCCAATGTACATGACTTCGACGTGTGGTGTGCGGAAGTCGATCGTGGGCGCGAGATATGTCAGTGGGACGATCGGGAGTGCCTGGGACGCATTGGTGGGTGTTTACGGGGCGATGCTAAGTCATGGCTCAACGATTGGGTGACCAGTGATCGGACTTGGTCCAATTTTAAAATTGAATTCCGATCATTGTGCCCACGCGAAGTTGATATGGCTACCGTGCTATATGATGTCATGAGTGTGAATTCTAATAAATTCGCTACTTATGCTGAGTATGCGCGGAAGTCCCTATTGCGACTGAACATTGTTAAGGGGCTTTCAGAGGAACTGAAAACCGCTATTGTTATCCGCGGCATTTCCGATCCCCAAGTGAAGGCTGCAACTGCTAATGCTAAGCTGCAGTCAAGGGAATTGGTAGAATTTTTGTCAGTTTACTTGAAGCCTAAGGGCGCGCCACCTGTTAATAACAATCCTGTTCGCACGTCAAACACCAATTCCCCTGATCCGCGTAAACGCAAGTTCCCGCAGTATGATCGATTAGTGTGCTTTTCATGCGGAAACGTAGGTCACAAACAGGCCGCTTGCCCTAAAAAGTCAGCAAAAATCGATGTGGATTCTGATAAGTCTTCGTCAAAAATGGAATCGACTAGCTCTAATTTTCAATCAACAAAGTCAAATTCTAAATCCGTTAAGACTTGCACATTCTGCAAAAAGATTGGGCATTCAGTTGAAACGTGTTTTGTTAAGGAACGCGTTGAATTGAAATCAACGAATAAAAATAATTCGAGTAACGTAAATTTTTGCTCAGAGTCTCCCCCGGACAAAGCAATGTGATGTCCGCGGTTATACAGAACGTACCTATTGACGTTTTAATTGATTCTGGTTCTGATATTTCGCTGATTTCTGATTCTGTTTTAAAGCATTTTAGTTTAAATAAAATTCCCACCTATCACCGTATGCGTGGTATTGGAAGTCAAGATATAGAGTCCACTTCCTATGTAAGCACTATTATTGAATTTCCCGAATTATCTTTGGAAGTAGATTTGTTTGTTATTCCCCCCGATTGTATTCAGGCCCCGGTTTTGATTGGCACTGATGTTTTAAATCGTAGTGGAGTTACGTATACTCGAACAAATAACTCTCAAAGGTTAGTCAGGGTTTCACACGTAAATAACGTGTCGACTGTAGAGTCCCCTAAGATAAAGACGCCTTTATTAGGTGACGAAAAAGAGTGTTTGTTAGCTCTGTTAAACGAGTTTTCTGAGACGTTTACTACCGGTACAGCGACCTCTACAGTAACCACGGGTTGTATGGAAATAAAAGTTAATAGTGACGTCCCAATTTACTATCGACCTTATAAACTCTCCGTAGACGAAAAGCGTCGCGTTCGCGAGATAATTGATGATTTGATTGGTAAGGGAATTATTCGCGAGTCACAGTCTAATTACGCGAGTCCTATCATACTCGTTAAGAAAAAGGACGGGTCTGATAGGATGTGCGTCGACTACAGAGCTCTAAATGCTATCACTATTAAAGAGCGATTTCCGCTACCGTTGATCGACGATCACATTGACAGGCTGGGCAGTTTTAAGTTCTTTACAAGTCTCGATATGGCAACAGGCTTTCACCAGGTGATGATGAAGGATGATGACTCTATTAGTAAAACAGCATTCGTAACGCCTGAAGGGCATTACGAATATTTGAAAATGCCGTATGGGCTCGCTAATGCACCTACTATCTATCAAAGAATCATCTCCAAAACCCTGAAGCACCTGCTGGATACCGGTAAGGTGTTGATTTATATCGATGACGTATTAATAATGTCGAATTCTGTCAGTGACGGTCTGAAAACTTTGCGAGAGGTATTAAAAACACTCACTGAGGCGGGATTTTCAGTAAATCTAAAAAAATGCACGTTCTTAGACACCGAGTTAGAATACCTAGGTAGACTTATTGGTCATGGTCAGGTACGGCCGAGCCCTAGTAAGACTGAAGCTTTAGTGAAGTCTCCTAAGCCATCCAATGTAAGAGGCGTTCGTCAATTTTTGGGTTTAGCGGGCTATTTTCGGAGGTACATTGCTGGGTACGCTTCGAAAACTGCTTGTATTGCTAAATTGCTTAGAAAAGGTCAGCCTTTTGTATGGGGCGCGGAGCAAGACTTAGCACGTGATTTTATTATTAAAAGTCTTACTGAGGAACCCGTTTTAGCAATCTTCAATCCCAATCTGCCCACTGAGCTTCATACAGACGCCAGTGCAATCGGTTATGGTGCCATTTTATTGCAGGAACATGAGAGTAAACGGAAGCGAGTTGTCGGCTATTTTAGTAAATCCACGCAGGGTGCCGAGTCCCGTTACCACAGTTACGAACTCGAGACGTTGGCAATCGTTCGCGCATTACAACACTTTCGGCATTATTTAATAGGCATAAAGTTTAAAATAGTAACCGATTGTAATTCATTGAAATTGACTGAACGTAAAAAAGACTTGTTGCCTCGGGTGGCCCGTTGGTGGGTTTACATGCAAGATTTTCAGTTCACGCTCGAGTATCGAAAAGGTTGCCTCATGCAACACGCGGACTTTTTAAGCCGACAACCCGCTACTGTTCTCCAAATTCGAAATCCGCGAAATTGGGCAAAGATTGCTCAGACGGCTGATTCTGAAACACAAAGCTTGATGCAAAAGCTTAGAGAGGGTCAATTGGATCCTACACGGTTTTTCATACGACACGATTTGTTGTACTATAAATATTCACCAACTGGTGAAGACTCTCGTCTCCTTTGTTTTATCCCTAAAGGAAGGGCTTAGTTTGTTAAGAGTGTTTCACGATGATCACGATCATATAGGACTAGACAAAACTACTGAGCTTATATTGCGTCATTTTTGGTTTCCTGGGTTAAGGGCTTTTATTAAAAAATATGTTGGTCACTGTATTGTTTGTCTGTCGCATAAGAAAGTACCTCGCGCTCCTAGGCAACCCATAGAATCTTGGACGAAGCCTAAGGTACCCTTTTTAGTGGTTCACACTGACGTGCTTGGTCCCCTAACGGAGTCAAACGGTTTCCGATACATACTCCTCGTGGTAGATGCTTTTACTAAGTACTGTCTGTTGTACGCCCTGTACAGACAAGATACCGCCGAGTTGAAACGTGTATTTTCCAATACCATTTCACTATTCGGTACTCCGTCAACAATTGTGTGTGACCGTGGCAGAATGTTCGAAAGTGCATCATTTCAAGGCTGGGTCACTGAGTTAGGCTGTAATGTACATTTTATCACGCCTGAAATGCACCGCGAAAACGGGCAGGTCGAGCGTTATTGCAGGACGGTCCTGAACATGTTGCGGATAGAGGCGAACAACAAGGGTGCGCAGTGGTCGGATGCGTTGTGGAAGGTGCAGCTCACCTTGAACATAACGAGGCAAGCCACGACCCGCACCTCGCCTTTGCAGCTGTTGGCTGGCGTTGAAGGGACTACTCCAGTGCTGAGGTCTCTTGTGCGAGACGTCGCGCTGAACGACTCTCATCCTAACCGAGAAGCTCTTCTGACGCTGAGAAGACAGAGTGCGTCCGAGTTGCTTGCCGAAAATCAGCAGCGGCAAGATGCGTACGTCAACGAGCGTCGCCGTCAGCCGCGTACATTTGACGTCGGCAGTTTCGTGTTCGTGAGCAAGGGCTCGCAGAGCACGGGAAAGCTGGACTCCGGGATGCGTGGCCCGTACAAGGTGGTACGAGCGCTCCCACATCACCGGTACGAGCTCGAGCTGCTTGCTGGCTCGTATGGCAAGAAAACTCAAACCGCCGCAGAACATATGGTTCAGTGGCGTGGTGAGTGGACCCCGGATGCTTGCGAAGTATTCTTCGATCATCTCGGTGGTGGTGAGTAAAAGCAGCACTGTGGCAGCTTTTTACTCATGGCCAAGTGGCAGTGGTCACTGGAACCCAGATAGTGGTTGCCAGGTGATTTTGTTATTGTTTCAGTAATGATTGAGGTCCGGAACTCTATCATTGGTGTAACGATAACCTATCTGCTACCCATTTTGATGTTATTGCTTGAAGTTGTAGTAAAACGCTTGTAGTTTCATTGCAATGGGTGGTTTCAAGTAAAGCTTTCAGAATGCTGTGTTAATTTTTCTATGTTGGTATGTTTTAGATGACGAATCAAACGATGATGACCAGGCGCAAGGAAGCCTACCATTGGAGAACCCATCCAGTGGTGGCCAGACAGACGAGGAGCTGAAGCCAGGAAGCCAAGCTGACGAGGACGTTCAGCTGTCAGGAGAGGCCGTCTTAGAGGATTTGACAGCTGAGAGGGCGGGGACATCACGTCGCTGCGATGACGCTGACAGTGGAAGGGGTGACACACCATGAGCCGTGTGCTCACTCGCCTCGGTCACTTTTGCTGCAGAGCTCGGATGCGACGGACGCGTACTAGTGATCATTTTTAATTATTTTCTTGTAACGGTTTTTCTAATTTAAATAAATATTTATAGGCCGTTTGTATTTCCTTTTTAAAAAATCCATTAGGCTTCTGATCCCTAAGATTACAGTAAATAAAAAAATAAATAAAAAGCTTAAAGTGCGCTGGAAGAAATTAGCAGGCAAGTGTGCCTCATGCCGGCTGCGCCAAAAAGGCCCAGTTCAGCATAAATGCCAGACAACTAGAGCCCGACGCTGGTTTTCAACTGGACCTGAAGTGTGAGGTGACGGATGTGAATCAGTTTTATACTGCAACGTGTCTATGCAAAATAAAATAAAGGACGATGGGCAAGCTACTATGGACCGCGTCCTCAATTTTTTTTTTTGATCCAACATTCATCAT
Organism: Dryobota labecula; assembly: GCA_947523025.1. Lineage (NCBI taxonomy): Eukaryota > Metazoa > Arthropoda > Insecta > Lepidoptera > Noctuidae > Dryobota > Dryobota labecula. Next base: position 13,435,872 of record OX383293.1, on the reverse strand, counting down.
TATTGTGTTATATTTTTCGTTACGGGCTAAAAAAATAACAAACCGTTTGTTTCAAGTCTTAAATGTATGGAGTTTCTTGAAAAAATAATCTTTCAGTTTCATTTATCTAACAAAAATATACATGTTATGTTTTTTTTTTGTCATGTTTATAATATGTACATATTTACATGTTTTTAATCCGGTTGTAGGTAAACTATCTCTACCCACACCTACGGGGTATACATACGACCGTGAATACGTTATTTCATGGACAATAAAATATAACATTAAGTAGCTTAAGTAAAAACCAATACGATTTTCATCTATGAAATTAAAGTGAATTAATTATAAGAACTATGCAAACAAAATACCGTTGCCAAACAATGTTTTATGTAGTGTGTCGGAGACACGGCCTATGATCGTCATAATCTGCCCTTTTAAGTCCACTGCTAGACGTAGGCCTCCCAAAATCGATTTCCACTCAAAACAGTTGACAGCCGTTTTCATCCAAAATGTGGCTGGATATGCTACATACAATATGAATCTATGAATGAGAGTTGTAATATTAGTGTTGTTGAAGATTTAAAAAATGTGAAAATGTTTGGATCTCCTGCATTGTTACCAGTATCATAAAATATCTTATATCAGAAAATCTCCTTTTTTTAATAAATTTGTTTAAAACCGAAAATTTATAAAAATAATTACGGTATGATTATTTTTTAATTATTATTTCTTAAATTCAGTACTTAAAAGAAAATGGAACCTTTTTTTCGCCATTTTATGGGAATTACCATTACGAAGATATTTTTTCCCCCTTGTATACATAAATTATCTGAATTTGAGATTTTGAGTATAGAACTTATTATTATTATAATAAATAATAACAATAATAAGGGGTAATTAGATTAGGGTTGTCGGCTAAACCAACGTATGAGAAAGTCACACGAAGAGTTTTTTTTAAAAGCCAAGGTTTTAATTTTGACGTGCAAACCCACTGGCTTCTATTCTTGTTTTCTTAATCTAGTCTCGTGAGAATGGTGATACAATAAGACTAAGGAATCAATATCATAGGACTGAGATCCTACGTAAGTAATATGAAGTGGGCAGATTTTTCAATATAAAGCTTAAAGACTTTAGCGTTATCCAAGGAAACTTCTCGTGGGAGTTGATTCAATAACATTTTATATCATGCTATAAAATATGTGTGTCAGTTCCAAAAATACCCATATTTAAGCCTATATTTAATTTGGTCTATAGTAAAATCTCGTGTCACCTTGTTTGGTGCTTATGGTTATTTTGGGCCAAAACACTTTTTGATTGACATGAGATTACTCAATAAGAAACTTGGTCAGCCGTTCATTCAGAGGAAAAACTTGGACATATTTTAATCTGCCACATAAAATAAACAAGACTGATTAATTCACGGATAGACACGGTTAACCACATAATTAAAAACCAAAAAAAACCCCCTGCTATCCAATGAGCCTCTAAATAATTATCTTTATTAAGAAATAATCATTATTCCGAGAGCTCACACAATATTCTAAACCATATCTTATTCGCAGACTCTCTAGAAGATCACAATAGGCAGATTAGAAACGGAATTTCGTGTTTTGTACTATCCTGTAAGTTTCAGAAAGTTCCAAGCTATAATTTGTACAAAAACAAATTTGTATGATTTGAACAAATTTACTTTTAAAAGAAAAGTTCGTAACCACTACATAAGTCAGACTAAATAATCCTCTACGACTAAATAGTCTTAAATAATAGTCTAGTCATACTAATTATTACTAGGTGGTATTTGTTAAAATATCTATTAGTTTATTTATTTGTATATGTGTTTAGTATCATGAAACTATATAAATTCTCGTAATCTAGAAGTTATTATTTTAGACATTATTTTTGTACCCTATCACTATGCTTTTATATTTAACCCAAAGGTTGACTGGTAGAGAATGCCTTGTGGCATTAAGTCCGCCTATGTATCACTATTGTACATGAAGTTTAAATAAATAAATAAATTAATTTGTGGTACGAAGGTTGACGGCTTAAACATCTCGTCTTTGCCCTTATAACTGATTTGAAATTTACTATAGTAGTAATTTTATTCCATAAACTGGCTTTCGTGACATTCGAAACGATACCATCAATTACTATATAAGAAACCGGGAAACTGAAAGCTCCATAAATATTTGTACAGAACAAATATTTATGGAGCTTTGAGTTCCCGGTTTGGTAAGAGGTTTTCCACGAACGCTTGTTTCTATGCCCAAACTGATATTCTCCTAGACATTACTAGACACAAGCCAATCATTGTAAACAATGTTGAATTTAATTGAATTTCATCCGTCGCATTGTCAACTACAAAGCGATATTATTCTGAACTAAAATGTCATACCATGTTGATGGTTCTTAAAAATGAATGTTATTTAAATGATAATAATGACAATAAAGGCCAGCACACATCGGCGGATGGCGGGGCTGAGTATTTTAAATTTACCAACATAAATTCGTACAGTATCTAATGCCATTGACTGACTGCTGCGCTGCGTGTCGCGGGTTCGATTCCCGCACGAAACAAATATTTTTATGACCTGCAAGTAGTTCTTCCGGGTCTGTGTATGTGAGTTTAAATGTTCGTAAACGCACCCACAATACAGGAGAAATTCCAAGTGTGGGGCAAAGATATATATATATACATATATATTTTTTAACAAGATATAGATTCTAAAGCTCTGGGACTGACCACGGAGCATCAGAGGGGATTTCTTTCTGCAGTACTTAAGAGCGCGCTCGAGGATATCGAGACGGGATGCGAAGGCATACAACAGTATGCGCTAGACTCCGCTAGCATACGATCGCGGGAGAGAGGCAGTGCAAGCGGGGATGCACCGTGGCATACCGCGGGAAGATGCGGGATGCCTCTCAGCAAATCCTCCTCGATGCCGTCCTCCGCCATCTGCCTATGTGCGTTGGCCAAAAAGACCAGCCTAATCATGGTGAAACACTCTCAAATTGCTATTAATGAAAACATAAATCCTATGCCCACGACAATAGTGCAGCTTTTTATTAGTTTTGTAACCGGATAAGTAGTTCTAGAGATTGCCTCAGAAATACGGACGTTTGCAGTTTGTTCATTCTGATCCGCAACGGAAATTAGAGAATATTCTCAAAGGGGCTCGTATTGGAAAGGCAAATTTATATCACGAAAATATTTGGTGTTTTCCCACCGTGCTCCAAGTTAATTAACAACGTAAACAATAAACGCACGGTATTTAACTTGATTCAGGAATTTTCGAACGTCGTCGTTGGTACTCGTATGAATGGATGTTAATTGAAGATTTTGCCAGCGGATATTACGTTCTGTGTTGGACATTGATTTAAATAGAGAATGTATTATATAATATTTATAATAGTATGGAAGCGGCTTCTTAAAATATTTTTTTTAAATAAAAAAATTTAGGAAGCCGCTTCCATACTTTCATAGCTCAAAATTAACTTTAGGTAAATATGCGTCCGAATATCCGATCTCTAGTTACCCATAATACATTCTCTATTTAAACCATACTTGACTTCTAAAAAAATATTTATTAAAAAAAACAAAAAAACTGGATTCTTGGATTGCATTACTAATCTGATGCATATTTATTTAAAATTGGGATTTTTACCAACATATATCAGAAACCTAAACTTGTAGATCCCAGAACCGCGGGATTATTTCGATACAAAAGCGCATTCCATATTATCCAACATCTCAACTTTAGGTGAATATGCATCCGAATATCCGATCTCTAGTTATAACTGTTATAAGTAATGATAATTAATGCTCAGTTTATTTGCCAGGAAAAAGAGTATGTAAGGAGCGTAGCAGGTGGTGCTCTATAGTTTCTGCCTACCCTCATGGGAGCAAAGCGTGAGTGTATGTACGTATGTATGTTATTTGCCAGTACTGTACTCCCAGCTCTCCCGGAAACTACTGTTTGAAAGCATCAATCATGCCGAAGTTTTCAATCATTAATAGCGAAAGCTTTTGTTATTAAGTAAGTACCTACCGTGGCACCATACGACTAAGGTTCATTTATCCTAATATTTCACGGGTTCTGTGGCAGGTAAACGCATCAATAATAATATGTGTGCCTTTTTATCTTAACCTAACCTGCTACTTTTACTTTAAAAACAAAAAATCAAACTGAATAATGAAAAACCGGCCAAGTGCGTGTCGGACCACGCACAATGAAGGGTTCCGTAGATGGAATGAATGTATTTATCCCAAGAACAAACTTAAAATTGTGGTTGACAACCATGTTCTTTCATACGGAATGTATGGGAGAACATGTTTTTCAACTGTAAATGTAGGTCGACTATTACTCGGTAACTTGTAAAGCCTACTTATATGATACTATGATAGTTTTTCTTTGAACTTCGTTATATATACCACAGCTGTGAAGATTTTCACATGTCTAAATACAAACATTTAGCTTGCAGGAGGGAGGGAGGGCACGACTCTCACAAAAAATTGCACTTTAAAGCATAATATTACGCAAACAGATCCCTGAATCTAAAAATGGTTTTCACAAACACAATATTTTTGAACGGCCTATCAAACGATACCACACACTATGGGATAGACGAGAAAAAAAAAATATATTCCCCACTTAATGAAGATACCCTAAAAAAAAAAAGATATATTTGGAGATTTTATTTTACCACTTTGTCAGCGTAATTAATATGTATACCCATACCAAATTTCAGTTTCCTAGTACTAAGAGCCTCTGAGCTAAGCCACGGACAAACAGACAAACAGACAGATAGCTGGACGTGGCGAAACTATAAGGGTTCTTTGTTGACTACGGAACCCTTCGATAGGAGCTTAAGGCAACCACAGGATAGCCCGGTTAAAGAGTCGGAACCTCAGTGGTTACACTCTGAGATGCCCTAGATAAAAAAAAAAAAAAAAAAAAAACGGAACCCGGTGATCAAATTTAAATACCGGAAAGACAATGTCTTTTTGCATATTCAACTAAAATTTCATAATGTTTGGCTTAACTCCAACTACGGGACATTTTCCAACATACACAGAAATGACTAGCAAGTTTGCGAGTGGAAGTAAATATTGGTGTTTACTTTTCATATGAAAGTTTTATCAGTAGTTGAAGCAAATAGATTTAATGGTTGGTAGTCAAACATCACAGCGATTACACGTCGAGAATTTTATTACGAATTCGTATTTTCTACGACACCTCGGGTGAACAAAGGTTGGAGCTGACTGGACCAAAAATAAACTCAATGTTACCTACATTGAGTTATTTTGGCCCAGTCAACTCAACCTTTGTCCTTGTGTATCCTTTTTTCATGTTCTTTTCTTCTCGTAATCCTTGAAATTGTGATTTCGAATGCAAAACGGCAGAAAATGTGACGAAAATATAAATGACAGGAAAATCTTTTTCCGTCGTATTAGCTCTAAGAATAACTTGAAAAGCTCGTCAATTTCGCTTTGGTGGAGAAACACAATATATGCGGGCTGTAAATGGCACAGAAGCTTATAATATTGCCACATATATATAGATTCTATTATAACTGGCATACGGGCGCCATCATAAATCGATCATCAACAATGCCTGTACCACCTATTGTGATACCATCAAATAAGGCACGCACAATTACACGTATCCGGAATTTTCAAGCGCGTTATTAGGGAGAAAATTCCGGATTCATTTTTTTAGCTTTAGGGTCTATACAGGATGTAAGGGACAGCCCTCCGCAAACTAACAGGGTGCATTCAGCTCCTTATTTTGAATAATATTCTACAGGAAATTTGCTCAGGAAAATGTTCAATATTGTTGTTGGAGGAGAGTAGTGGGGTCGTCTGGGTCGGTCAGCCAGCTGTTCACTTTATGTCTAGCTACAGAGTTCATCGAACTCACTCGCTGCGCTGTCGTTCGCTACGTGCGTTTTGCCACGGTAACGATACATTGCGTGTGAGGTAATAAAACAAATCAGGTTTATTGGATTCCCATAACGTTCCTGAAATAATTTCTTGTACCGGTCTTCTTATTATGATATACTGAATTCTCCCTATCAGTCTGCGGAGGGCTGTCCCTTACACCCTGTATATGGCACTCATACGCATGTGAATGAGAGCGTAAATTCTCTACTAATTCTACTCGTATACTTATTATATTTTTTTTGCAATTGTGCTGGATGCGATTTCTTCAGAACTAAGCATCACCTTTGTACGTATTCATCTGTACCTTCCTTTTATAAGGGTACCGTAGTAAACAAGAAACCCTTATAGTTTCGCCATGTCCGTCTGTCTGTCTGTCTGTCCGCGGCTTAGCTCAGAGACTCTTAGTACTAGAAAGCTGTAATTTGGTATGGGTATATATATTAATTACGCCGACAAATCGGTAAAATTAAATCTTTAAAAATAGGGTACCATACCAATAGGGTATCATCTCCACTTTACGTGTACTCCCGTAAACGTAAAGTGTGGATGATTTTTTTTTCTCGTCTATCCCATGGTGTGGTGTGGGATAGGCCGTTTAAAAATATTGCGGGTTTGTGAAAACCATTTTTCGATTAAGGGATCCGTTTGCGTAATCATCATCATCATTTCAGCCGAAAGACGTCCACTGCTGCACATAAGCCTCCCCCGATTGGGGGGGTTTGCCATAATCGCCACGCTTGGCAGGCGGATTGGCGATCGCAGTATAGTGTTAAAAATACATAGAGAACGCTGTTGCCCATTCTCTAGTAAGTCCCTTAGTCGCCTTTTACGACATCCACGGCAGGAAATGGCATTGGATGGGTTTGCGTAATATTAAGCTTTAAAGTGCTAATTTCTGTTAGAGTCAAGTGTCCCCCTCTCTGCCAGCTAAATGGTTATATTTGGATAAGTGAAAAAATTTATAGCAGTAGTAGGACATAAAACGAAGTTAAAAGAAAAACGATCATAGCAAAGTAGGCTTTACAAGTTACCGAGTAATATTCGACCAACTTACATTTACAGTTGAAGAACATGTTCTCCCATACATTCCTTATGGGAGAGTCCCTAGTAGCATTTTTGTTGGCGTTTGGTTGGGCCACATACCTCTGAAGGTGGCCCAACTAAATGCCAACGGAAAATGCTACTAGGGGTAGGCAAAATCCCATATATTAATAAAAAAGATAGGGGCAAGCTGCTTTTCAAACAACTAGCCCCCTTCCGACAGCGGAGGCTATGACCGAAGCGTCACCCATTAAGTAATAAGCGGCTAGCCGCTGGGGTTAATTCCCATTGCTTCATCGTTATCCTCACCTAGATTTATTTATATAAAAACAAGTAATACGAGGAAACAATCAGGATAGGTTTCAAAGGCTCCCATTCTGAGGACAAAATGAAATCACTGCTCTGGTTTTATTCACTCCTCTTTCTTAGTGCAAGCCGTCTTTCTTTGGAATGCGCTCCCTCTGAATATCAGGATGGCAACCAGTCGGTTATCATTTAAAGTGAAGGCACGTGAACATATTCGTAAGAAGTTGACTGAATCATCCCAGCGCTGATTCGTTTTCTCCCCTACCAATCGTTATTTCACCAGACACTCTTTATTTTGCTACTATTTATGTAAGTAGCAAAGCTAGGTAGCAGCTAAGTAGCAGGTTAGTATATATTTATGTTTCCGTTTTCGAGTTACCTATCCCTTATGTTGCACCTGCCATGTTTTGTCTCTGCATCACCCTAAGGTTGACTGGTAGAAAATGCTTCTGGCATTAAGTCCGCCTTTGTACAGTATTTTTTTACGTGTGCATAAAGTTTTAATAAATAAATAAATAAATACCTATCTACAGAAATCAGAAATCATTTATTTGCATACTTAATTACCTTTTTGTAAAATGAGATTTATTTAAGTGACATGTTATAATTAAAACTAAAGAAATAAATGAATTCTGATTCTGATTCTGATTCTATCTTATGGAAGAACATGTTTTTCAACTACAAAGTTGAGTTTGTTGTTGGGATAAATACATTCATTCCAACTACGGAACCCTTCATTGTGCGTGGTCCGACAGTATTCAGTTTGATTTTTTGTTTTTAATGTAAAAGTGGCAAGGTAGGTTAAGATAAAAAAGCACATATATTATTATTGATGCGTATACCTGCCACAGCACCCGTGAAATATTTGCGGGTTGTTCTCAAAAAAGTGGCTCTGTAACCTGTCAGGCAGTTTTTAGTGGAAATGTGTGATTTCTAAAATGCTTCTTATTAAATTCTACACAATATTGTACTTAAAGAGGCTTTTCACGCAGAGGCTGAGTAATATTAAGAAAACAGTACTGACATTCTTACAACAAAATAAATTGTAACATCTGTTTCTCACTAACCTGCCATGTCCAAACTCAAAGAGTCACACTTTGAATAAACATAAAAAAATAAATATTAAATGAAGATTTTATTCCCTTAGAACAATTCAACATAAGAAAAATACCCAGAATGGAAATTCATATAAAAAAAAACTCAATAATTGATACATTTTCTCAAATTGATAAATTTATTCGAGCGGTGCCACTTTTTTGAGAACGACCCTAGCATAAATCAACCTTAGTCGTATGGTGCGACAGTAGGTACCCTTTAATAACAAAAGCTTTCGCTATTAATGATTGAAAAGCATTAATCATCATAACTCATAACCCATAATACATTCTCTATTTAAATCAATATCCAACGCAGATCGTAATATCCGCTGGCAAACTCTTCAATTAACATCCATTCATACCAACGACGTTCGAAAATTCCTGAATCTAATTAAATACCGTGCGTTTATTGTTTACGTTGTTAATTAACTTGGAACACGGTGGAAAAACACCCAATATTTACGTGATATAAATTTGCCTTTCCAATACCAGCCGCTTTGAGGATTCCTCTAATTTCCTTTGCGGATCAGAATGAACAAACAGCGACGTCCGTGTTTCCGCTGCCATTCATAGGCGAATAAAAAGCAGTAAAACCTTATTGATCGACTAACTCAAATGTTAAGTTTTTTCTTGGGATAAATTCATTTCAGCTACTGAACCCTTCATTGTGCGTGGTCCGACACGCACTTGGCCGGTTTTTTTTTAAGGTGGTATTATTTAGTTATTTTTATTTTTCAGTTTTATTTTCGGACGAAACCGCTGTAGGAATTTACTTATACCGGATGACTTATTTACTGTCTCGAAAAAAATTGGGTATACTAGGTGAACGGAGTAGAAGCCTATGGCATAGCAATATTTTTTTTTTTTTTTTCAGAAATAAAACTAAAATAAAAGATAAAAATATTGAAATTTGGGTGCGTATGATTTAAATTTAAATATTATTTATCGTATTTATTTATTGAATTATGTTTTTTGTTAAATTTCTGTGTTTATTGTTATAATATGATAAGTTTACTTCAAATGTGTGGTATTTATCCATAGATCAATTTCTTTCTAGGTTAAAGAAAAAATAATAAAAACTATGCCATAGGCTTCTACTCCGTTCACCTAGTATACCCAAATTTTTACGAGACGGTAAAAAATGTCATCCGGTATATACACAATGTACATGCACAACTACACCGCAAATGGGGACTCAAAGTCAAAGTCATTTATTGCAAATAAGCACGTAAAATGCAGTTTTGAACGTCAAAAATTACATAAATAGTTAATTGAATCTAGTTGCCCCTTCCAAAAGGTAGTTATGTATGGAGAAGAGTGGGCAAGAAACTCCATACTTACTCTTTTAAAATGTTAACAATAATTTGTGTACATTAATTAATAATTATAGGTGAAGACGATGTACCTAGAATAAAAATTACTTACCACAATGGTAAAAAGAATGAAAAGTAAAGTAATGACAGCAAAATTTATAAATGCGATAGGTACATGATGCTCACATATTTACAAATATTGTATATGATTTCCCAAAAATTTTAACATATAATAAGTCAGTGTGTGAGTTAAATTATATTAATCTCAGAAAATTATATTAATATCATAAAAATTATAAATTATACAGTTAAATTAGCAACCAGTTTGATTTTGTCTAGACTCTAAATTGTCCTATGGAGTAGGACCAGCATGTTTCCAAGCATTCTTATCTTGGATATAATCCTCTAATTTGTAATAGGTATGCTTGTTTACAAAGTGTGCTTTTAATATGAGTTTTAAATTTTCTTTCATTTAATTGTAATATATCAGAAGGTATTTTATTGTAACAAAAAAAAAAAATTGTTGATCTATTTTATCTTTATTTCTAGTATTAAAATTATGTCTATCACTGATTTTATTGAAAAGATGTAAATTTTTTAGACTAATGCTACTAACCCCTCGGGGCGAGCGTTGGTATTTTAGAATGTGATTATTTTGTAGAATAAGTTATTCAAGGCTGTGATAAGTAGTAGTAGTCGGTTCTATAGTGCTCTGTTAGTTTATGCCTAACCATATAGAAAGAAGGCGTGAGGTTATGTATGTATATGTGTAAAAAGTACTTACAGAAAAAAAAAGCAAAGAGAGAGAAAGGAGAAAAATAAACACGTTTACTAAACAGTTTACAGTTGGTACTAGAAAATAAAGATTCTCTGGATTCTATTAGTCAGAGACAAACACCAACCGACTTGCAGGGAAACTATTAACAACTACTAATAGTTTTCCAGCAAGTACAACCAAAGTTATCCACAAGGCCGCCATGATTCCTCCAGTATTATGCATGCGGCAATCGCCGTCAATTCCAAGTCTTGTTAGTAATTGAAATTCTTATGAGTACTTACACAAACCCTAAGAGATCAGATCCGTACGAAGATTGTGAAACATTTATTGGGGATGAATTCCTGATCAAGCAGCACGCACATTGCAACAGCGTTATGCAGATCCTTATGGAATGTTCCAATGGGATCCTTGTTTACCCGAAAACGCTAATTTATTTTGTTTTCTGGGTTAATTTGTTCTGCCACCATTTCTTTTCATTAGTATGTTTACAATTTTAAACGTGGTCTGCTGATGTCTGAAAAGTCAGTCACTTAAGGCGTATTTTTGTTGAATTTTTAATTCTGCCATCCCATTACATAGCATTTGTTCTTTAAGATAATGAATTTTCTTTTCAAATAGGAATTAAGAGGAGCATGAATGCCATGAATGAACGGTATGCTCTTGGACTTTAATTGTCCCGCGGTCCGCGGAGAGTAAGGAATTATTTTTCTCATTGAGTGTCAGCTCGTGCTTGTATCATTAGGAACTTTAACGACACTATAAATTACCTACCTAGGTCTACTCACTTCAATGGTAGGTGTCATCATAATTCGATTAAAAAATGTGTTTTTTGTTAAAAAGTTTTTTATTTTTCACTTTTTAGTTATAGTACCTACTCCACAACAATTCGATTACCACTACTTGCTACACCGCATAAACAACAGTGACACAAGATATACGAAGATCGAAGCTAACTCAAAAACTTCCCAATCAAAGTTAATAAAAATCGGTTAATAACCATTTATAAGAAGCTGAGCTCCGCAGCATACGCTGTTAGAAAAATTCGTAATTTAACTGACCTAGAGACAGCCCGTTTAGTGTACTTCAGTTATTTTCATAGTGTAATGTCGTACGGTATTCTGTTGTGGGGAAATGCCGCCGACATTCAGTCTATCTTTGTTTTGCAGAAAAGAGCTGTTCGATCAATTTATAAATTAAGTTCGAGACACTCTCTCAGAGAGAAATTTAAGGAAATTAATGTTATGACTGTGCCTTCTCAGTATATTTTTGAAAATCTTTTATATGCCCATAAAAACATAAAATTGTTTAAACAATACAGTGATATCCATAATATAAATACTAGGAACAAACACATGTATGTTGTACCTAAAACTCGGCTCAAGAAAATAGGTGGTTCGTTCAGATGTCAATGTATACGCTTTTATAATAAACTTCCAAGCCACGTTCAAGATCTAAGCATTAATAAATTCAAATCATTCATTAAACGTAAGTTGTGCCAGAAAGCCTTTTATACCATTAAAGATTATATTGAGGACAAAAAGGCTTGGGATTGAGCTGCTCCAAATTTTACATATTGAAACTTTTTTTATTGTGATTGCTTTATACACATTGACATGAATATTTACTTGTGAAGTATAATATTATTATTTTAATTATTGTGAATGTGAAGACTATGTGGGTCTTTATTTTTATTTTTTTCTTCTCAGTATTTTTTTTTTCTGATCATGGTATGGCAGTTTGAGTAATTTATGCGGCCTGCCCAAATGTCCTTTCTTTGGTATTGTTCGTCGAATCGTTGAGCTCCTTATGTTCTGAGTTGAGCTGCACGATTACTGACAAATGCGTGCACTGAATGGATAGGTCCACTCAATCTGTGTGGTTATTTCTTCAAAAGACCATTTCAGACACCAATCTACATGGTCTTCACATGATTTGACCAAGATTATGTCTGGACTTTAAAATAGACTGTGATCTCTGAGTTTGTTTCGGTCTTTCTTCTCAGAGTAGTCAGATACGAAACGCCGACCTCATCTAGTTTTAAAATATGATTGACGTGTAAAAGTGTTTGTAAAAACCTACTTACAGAAATAAAATCATTTATCATTTATCATTTATAGCCCGAGTGCATCTCATGACAATTCCAATAAGCCCAAACACGGCTAGGATACATTGTTTTATTACGATGTTACGGTGCATACCTTTCGGCTTCATCGTCAGATTAGTTATATGGTACCATTTTCATCAGAATTATTTATTTAAATATGCTTCATAGTCGCTTAACTATCTTAATCGAGATATCTTATCGCCACCCGTGAAATACTTATCATTGAGGAGTTCCGGAGGCCAATTGTGGTCTTCTTCTTCAGTTTCACTTCATTAAATGATACTTGTTGAATGCAAATGCTTGAGTTGTTGATGAAAATATAAAAATAGCAATATGTTTGCCTATAAAATTTGAGGAGTTCCCTCAATTCCTCATAGATTCCATCATTAGATCTGCATTTTGAAAGAAATAGGACCAATCTGGAAGTATATCCTTCCAAATAAAAAAATAATTTTCCAAATCGGTTCATAAACGACGGAGTTCTGAGGTAACAAACATAAAAAAAATACAACCGAATTCAGAACCTCCTCCTTTTTGGAAAGTCGGTTAAAAATATAAATTGATCTCATTATTATGTTAACATGGAAGACCCAGGGGATTGTTGTCGGCAAGAATAGGCCGACAATACTCCGATTTGCCGACGATATAGTCCTTTTTGCCTCCGCAGCTCTAGAATCCAGGCCATGCTCCATGATCAGAGCACTATAGCTTCAGGGTAGGCCTTGACATGAACCGATCTAAACCCTGGCTAATGAACAACAGCACTAAGCGTAGGATCGAAGTAGATGGGCAGGAAATACTTCATGTCGATGAGTATATCTACTTGGGCCAGTTAGTTTCTTTAGAAAAAAAAATTAACTGCTGGTATTAAAAAAATACTTCAAATTAGATAATGAAACTTTGCATATTAACTGAACTAACTATAAAGCAGGTCTTATGTTATTTAATTTTTTTAAATTACCATTATTTTCACCGTAAAAATAAATTACCTAAACTATCCGACCTTGGAGCCTTTTCCCTGCCGCCCTGTCTCGCTTGCTCGCGTGACCGGGAGCAATAGTGTACGAGCGAGATAAAGAGTGAGGTGGCGCTGAGGTAGTTAGTATATATAGACTCAAGACTGTTTGTCAGACTTTAGGACTTCTTCGACCCGTATATACTGTCAAAAATCTATGAATGACAACTGGGACAACGGCTTAGCGTGCTTTCCGAGGCACGGAGGAGTCTCGGTATGTAAAGATGGTCACCCATCCACGGACCAAACCTGGCAAGTGTAGCTTAACCTGATGGATTGACCCGTGCGGCTGTTATTACTTAGTCACGAGCTCCAGTCCCAAAGGTAAATGAGTACCTACCTACGAGTAAACGCTTACAGCTTATTCATTATAACAGTTTATGTGAATGTTTATACAAAATGCGAATAAAATTATTATAATTTCCGTTCCTCTTATGTTACACGTGGTTGCATCGGATAAGAAATAAAATCTACAAAATATGGTTCCATGGAAATTTTTAGCTCATAAAATGCGATACCTATTTAGAGTTCTTCAAATATTTTCGCCCGTTTTTAAATTGAACGGAAGAACACCGTTCGCAAACCCAGCTGAAATACTTATAGGTATATTTTTGGTAAAGAAATAACTTTGTAGGTACGGAAAAGTTATTACTTCGAATCGATCGAAAAACATAGCCTAGGAACACATTTAACGACTTTTAGGTAGAGATTACAACGTATGTTACCTTTTATTAAAATATACGTCCTACGTGCAAGCATGAGGAGAATGAAGGACATAAAAGAGAAATAAAATCAAATTGATTTTACAATTTAACACGTTCCGGGACACTCCGTCGAGAGGCGGGACCTGATTTTTCATCAGACACAGGAATCTTCTATACATTTTGACTCAACGTCTAGTGACGTATAAAATCATGCACATTTTATTTTGAGTGATACGACACACCGCTTCCTGACGTTCACAGGCGGGGCTGACGCAAGGGGAATGTATGTACATATACACTCATACCCGCCGTGGAACGTTCTGTCATACAACGTACTGTACGCTTAGTGCCCAGGGACCATATTGGTGACTTGTAAAAGCTACCCCAGGTGACAAGACTAAGATATCTCGCACTATGACACATGTCCCTAGTAGCATTTTTTGTTGGCATTTAGTTGGGCCACTTACAGAGGTAAGCCCAACTAAATGCCAACAAAAAAATGCTACTAGGGGTACGTCACGTTCATGAAACTTCCATTACCGGCGCCCGGTTGTCGACGTTGTGGCTTTCATTGAGGCTCAAAGACAATCGTCGACAAGCGTTGTGTCGCATGGCGTTGGATTTCTAGACCCCCCTACGACGTAATGGAACGTGTTAATTAGACTGTATTAACTGCGAAGAAGACTGACGAATCTTCTCGACACTTCACTATTGCCGTTTTCACACGCTGACGAATCAACATTCACACACAGCTTTCCTAAACTATAGGTATGCCTTTGTATGTAAAATAATTCCCTGTTCCCGGTATAAATGAAGGCTCGGATGACAGAAGGCGTCCTCTACTCTTCACTTAGTAAATGTTCCGTCATGTTACATAGGGTACCTACCTACGTCTATTCAATGTTTCCTTTAAAATATAACAGACTTGTGACTCGCCCCTGCTTCCCACAGGTGCAATACACTGAAGAGGCGGCATGTAGTCAAAACATCGAGAATTCTATGCTATATATAAGCCAAAAATTTCACATCCGGAACAAATTCCCTAAAATCATTATTTATTGCGGAAGGTAAACCTAACAAAATGTATTGTACGCACAGACACGAAATAGTACATTGTGATACAAGGGTGGAAAGTAGGTTATTGCAAACGAGTTTTTAATGACACGAGTTTGCAATAACATACTCACCCGTGTATCACACGACGTTCTTCAATACAGTTGTGGGAAATAGTAAAAACAAATCAAAGAATTAATAAAATTATCGTAAGTCGCCATATATCTTTCTCGAGATTTTGGAGGCAAAATTTCATCTTGCGCAGTTTTCGCCTCAGATAAAATATCGGGTGGAGTTAATTCCATTTCATCGCTTATACTCATATATTAACAAGAAAAAATATTCAATTTATTAATCAAAAAATTAAATAAAATCATTAAAAGTCGGTTATCGTCGCCTTAACACACACAACTCACCTTTCTCTTAGCCCTGACGACCTGCATCTGATGATGCGTGCACTCGCCGATCGCTCGGCCTCTTAGGGCTGCACTCATACGCGCATATGCCCACACCATGACCGACATAGGCACCACGTACGTCACAGCCAGGAACACCAAGTTGTACCTGCAAAGAAAATGAGAAGTTAAAATACGGAGGAATGAGGGACATATCGTGCGGAAAGTTTTGTGTATGAATATAAAGGAAAAGTTTGTAATCAGTGCGCAAATTTTGACAAATTAAACTTAAACGTGTTTTATTATACACCTGTTTCTTATTTTGATATATCTTAGTACAAAAAAAAAATTGTTATCGTTAACGAAAGATGTTTATTTTGAAACTGGTATAATGGATACTCGTCGCGCAACGCGCCGGCGGCGTGGTGCGGTCAGTAAAGCGGAACGTAGTAGTAGGTACCTATCAACTGTGTGCTCGCCCATTGATATTATTACGAATAGATTGTATCTATATTTTGCTGATTTCAAGGAGGACAAAAAAGAAATTGGTTGTCTGTAAAGTTGGTTTACGGACGATAGTATAACGTGACAACGTCATAACAAAACATTGATGCGGCGCAAGCATATAATGAGCGTAACGGGACAAAGAGTCATCCTTTTTCGTGCATGCAGCCGGCGTTCATCGATTTATTACACGTTGTCACGTCAAAAAGTATTAAACAAATAATGAAAATGTGTTCTATTACTGATACTGAACCACCAAAAAAAAAAAAAAATTGCGCTCTGTTTAAAATAGATGGCTGTTAGAGTAGGAGAAGGCCAAAGAAACGATGAATGGACTGTGTGAAAGATGATATGGCTAGAAAGGGGGTAACTACCGAGATGACTACTATCAGAGAAATATGAAAAACACTAGTTGCACTTACTATCTGTCGCACTAACGATCTGTCGACCTAATGACATGTCGCACACCTGTTTATCGAACTAATGACATACACTCAATAACAGGATAATGACATGTTGCGCCGATCCCAAATAAATTACGATAAGTGCATGAGAATAATGATGATGAAATATAGAAAGATTTGTGACGTGACAACGTTTAATAAATCGATGAACGCCGGCTGCATGCACGAAAAAGGATGACTCATTGTTCCGTTACGCTCATTGTCCCGTTACGCTCATTTTACGCTTGCGCTGCATCAATGTTTTATTATGACGTTGTCACGTTAAACTATCGTCCGTAAACCAACTTTACAGACAACCAATTTTTTTTTTATATTTGCGCTTATTACTAAGTAAGTTAGCTTATTTCTATGATTCATTGTTTTATGCATGTGGTGTTTACCTATAAGTAATTGATGCATTGTTATTTTATGTGTTTGTTTCAGTGTATTCCATTGTTGGTGAACCTAATAAAATAATTACACAAGGTCATCATCTGCCTAGCCATTTCCCAACTATGTTCTGGTCGGCTCCCAATCGTAACTGGATGCAACTGAATATCAGTATTTTTTTTATAAGGAGCGATTACCTATATGACCTTCAAAAACCAGTTACTGGGTAACACGATAGATACCCGTTAATAATACTGGTTCATCATCATCATTTCAGCCGAAATACGTCCGACGGACGTGGTTGGACTAAACCGTCTCCGAAGCGTCGCGACACTGCACGTTAAAACTGATTGTAAGTATTTATTTAAATACACGTCAGATAATTTCAGCCGAAAGACGTCCACTGCTGGACATAGGCCTCCCTCAATTGGGGGTTTTGCCATAATCGCCACGCTTGGCAGGCGAGTTGGCGATCGCAGTATGGTGTTAAAAATTCATAGAGAACGCTGCTGCCCATTCTCTAGTAAGTCCCTTAGTCGCCTTTTACGACACCCACGGGAGGAAATGGGATGGTGCTATTCTTTACGTCCGGCGTCACACGGAACTAAAACACACGTTAGATGAAACAAAGATAATTTTAAAGAAATACTTGACATTTTCATCTTCTTTATCGGGTACTAGCGAATTTACATGTAAAGACGGGTATTTTGATCACGACGTTGTGCACAAGTTCTGAACAGTAACCTAACATGAAGTTAGGTTAGGGCCTGTCCATATCACCACGTCACGACGTCGTTAACGTGAAACGGAGCGGTATCGCGGCGCGGCACGTTGTAGTGTCGTGCTAATGCACGGTACGGCAACGTCGTCGCCGCGAAACGCGTCGGACGTCGTCGAAAGCAATACGTGGCAACGATGCGCTCGCTCAGTTGATATTTTATTGTTTTAGCGATTATTTGTGCAAAAAAGATGTCAGAAATTCTTGATGCCGATTTATTGATATAACTTGTTGAGGAACGTCCAGTGCTCTGGGATAAGACAATGATAAATGATAAATGATTTTATTTCTGTAAGTAGGTTTTTACAAACACTATTACACGTCAATCATATTTTAAAACTAGATGAGGTCGGCATTTCGTATCTGACTACTCTGAGAAGAAAGACCGCAACAAACTCAGAGATCACAGTCTCTTTTAAAGTCCAGACATAATCTTGGTCAAATCATGTGAAGACCATGTAGATTGGTGTCTGAAATGGTCTTTTGAAGAAAGAACCACACAGATTGAGTGGACCTATCCATTCAGTGCACGCATTTGTCAGTAATCGTGCAGCTCAACTCAGAACATAAGGAGCTCAACGATTCGACGAACAATACCAAAGAAAGGACATTTGGACAATAGATGATAACAAGGACTAACACTTAAAAACAGAAGGCTGGAAGGATGGTTGATATCTAGAAAGAGACTACTATTTCACAGGTTCGTGAGTGAAAAATATACCGGAATTTTCCGAGGCACGACAGCCGTCTAACGTTGTCGCATCGTGAATTCGTGACGTGCATTTTTACGACACGGTAACGTAAATTTGCACGTCACGTCAAAGTGCCGCGCCGCGACACCGCACCGTTTCACGTTAACGACGTCGTGACGTGCTGATGTGGACAAGACCTTAGGGGTAAGGGGGACGGGGGAGTAGGTTAGGTTTAACACTAACGTGTTTCATTTTTGTCTATCGTGCTTCTAAAACATATTCCCTGTAAAATTAGAGATCTGGCTCTAGTTATACAGAAACTCCTAGTACAAGAGCCAGGGCTAAGCAGATGTTTGTCTTGAAGTGAAAATAAATAAATAGGTAATTTTATTATTATATTAAAGTACTGGGCTTGCTTGAATTCAAGATAGGGATTATTATTACATACCTTTTATTAAAAAATCAAAATCAAATTAGGCTGAGAATCAGCACTTTTCGAACGTCAAAATTACATAAGACAGTCACCCAAAACGCCCGCCCTTCACCACTTTCTAGTGCTTTAGCTGGGAAGAAGAAGTAGCGCAACAAACTCCCCAGCAGCACAGCTGTCTGTTCAGTTAAATAAAGTTGATTCTAGATTCTATACAATACTTAGTAGGTATGCAAAGTAATTAACATAACGATAATCAGAACAGTAAATTAAATAATTTGCCATGATATGGAAAATTATTTAATTTTCAAACACTTTTTTTTTTTTTTTTTTTTTTTTTTTTTTTTTTTTTTTTTTTTTTTGTGTATGGCATCTCGGAGGTATAACCACTGGGGGTTCCTGCTCCTTAACCGGGCTTTCCTGTGGTGCCGCAAGCTCCTAACGAAGTTTACGCCTCCAGCCAGGGGGTTTTTACTATAATCTACTTAAGCTAGACGACTGCTCGCTAAGGGCACCCCAGGTGGGGCTCGAACCTCGGCTTAGGGCAGTGTCGGAGGGAGGGTGGCAAGGGACCGTCGGTGGCTGGATAATATCAGGGTTCTGATTATTAATCGGGGGAGTTTGGATTACAGGCTCAGCTAAACCACATGCTGGCACATCGTTAAGCGTCGTCAAGGGACGGGGAGGGCTTATTAATCGGGGTGGGTTTCGCGCGGGACCTCTAAAGCGAGGTCGGAATTGTGATCGTGTTCGTGTTGTGTGTACTCTTCGAGCTGTACTAGTTTCCCTACGACTCTCCTGAATGAGAGTGGTGGGGTCGTCTGGGTCGGTCAGTGCGTGCCTTGGACGGCGGATCGTACTAATGCGGGAGGGGGTATAATTGGCGGCCTGCACAACGAGAGTGTTGCGGTGGGTGGCGGCAGAGTCAAAGAATCGCTTGGAAGAGCGTTTCAGAAATTGGGCTATTGTAGGCATTCTAAGCTCTACATGGAGGTTTGTGTTCCGAACGAACCAGGGGGCTCCCGTGCATTTACGGAGGAAACGATTTTGAATGATTTGCATCTTATGGATGACATGTGATTTTGCTTGGGCAAAGACTGGACTCGCATAGGTCATGATGGGGCGGATGCACGCGGTGTACAATCGCAATTTGCACTTGAGTGACAATTTGCTATTTTCGTGGACAAGGGAGTGAAGCCTATAGAGAGCGAAGGCGGCGCGCGAACGCACCTTACTTACATGCTCAGAAAAGGAGAGGCGTTGATCGAGGATGACACCTAGATATTTGGCTCGCTTCTCCCAAGGGATAGGCTTGCCGAACATGGTGACAGGTTTGGGCTTTGGGGGGATTTTTCTCGGTTTTATGAAGAGGACCGCTTGGCTTTTGTCAGGATTGACTTCGATCCGCCACTTTCTAAACCACGCACCGAGCTTGTCGGCTGCAGTCTGGAGAGTGTTGGTAATGACATTATGACTCTTCCCTCTGTAGTAAACGGCCGTATCGTCTGCGAACAGAGCCAACTGAGCCTTTTTAAACTTCGGGATGTCGCTGGTGTAAAGCGTAAAAGCCAGGGGAGATATCACAGAGCCCTGAGGGACTCCTGCGCGTATGGGATGGGAGGAGGAGAGGGCTCCCTCTATGCGATAGCGAAAGGTGCGATTCGACAAAAAGTCTCGTAAGATGAGCACGAGACGCTCGGGCACACCGAGTTGGTACAGCTTGTAAATCAAGCCGTTGTGCCAGACCTTGTCGAACGCTTTCGCTATATCAAAGAAGATAGCTCCTGTCATAAGGCCGCGTTGAAAGCCAGCGCTTATGTCCTCGACTATACGGTGGACCTGATGGGTCGACGAATGTTTGGTACGGAATCCAAACTGTTCGTGGGGGATAAGGCCCTTAGTCTCGGCGTAGTCTCTGAGACGCTTATAAATAAGCCTCTCGTAGAGTTTGCCCATGACTGTGAGCAGGCTAATGGGGCGGTAGCTCGCGGGCTCCTTCTTGGGTTTACCGGGTTTGGCAATACCGATTACTGTGGCCTCTTTCCACACTTGCGGGAAGACGTTATTGTTCATGGCTCCATTGAAGATGGTGGCCAAGAGCATTATCAGGTGGGCGGGGAACAATTGGACCACCCTATTGGTGATACCATCAGAGCCAGGGGCTTTACGAGGTTTCAGACCCTTTATGAGCTCGTGCACTTCCGCCGGTGTGACGGGAGCCAGAGGATACTCAGGGTCTTCAACGGGCGGGAGGGAGGCTCTACGTTCGACTTCAGCGTCGACCTCATCGAGGTGAGCTTGGTCTACTGGTTGAGAGCTGGGCGAGCACTGGGCCTCTAGACTGTCGGCTAAGCATTCGGCTTTGTCGATGTCTTCGAAAGCGAGAGACGCGTCTGGGCGGATCAGTGGGGGCATTGAGGCTGAGCCACCTCCTCGGGGATTGAGTTTCCTTTGGAGTTGCCAGAATGCTAGATGGTTCGGCTCTAGGCTGCTCAGTAGCTTATCCCAGTCGGCGTCACGAAATTCCTTCACGCGTTTACTTACAGCACGCTGCAAGTAGCGCATGTGGATTTTGTTAGCCGTGCAGGGAAAGCTACTGTACGCACGGACGGCTGCGTTCTTCTCCGTCATCAGTGCACGTACATCGTCCGGCAGTTTCCCGCGACGGTTATCCGTCGCCGGAACCTCCCTTGAACATGTGTTCAGGACGGATTGTACGTGCTCTGTGAGAGAGTCGATCGCGGTCGTCGTGTCTGCGATAGAGTCGAACTGGTCGGGGATCGAATCCAATTGGGGGGACGTGTTAGCTTTCAAGCTTTCGCCTACTCGCTTCCAGTCCGTTATCCTTTTGGTGCGCGAGGGGATATTGGGGTCGTGAAGACCTATGCGAGGGGCCATTTCTACGAGAACAGGTCGGTGGTCAGAGTGAAGCTCGTGGTGCACCTCTATAGAGACCAACCGTAGGTTGATGTTCTTTAGAAGTGCCACATCGAGCACGTCAGAGGCATGGTCAGGATTATGCGGATAGTGGGTGTGATTCATCGGGGCGATGATATCAAAATTTAGGAGGGGGCAGAGGTCAAAGAGGACTTTACCCCTATGGGAGGTGAGTCTACTATTCCAGGCTGGGTGCTTGGCATTGAGATCACCCGCCATGATGACGGAATCACTCATGCTCAAGAGGGTGCTAAGGTCGTCGGTCAGTAGTCGATCTTGGATAGGATCAATTGTAATGGTAGGGGGCAGATAGGCTGATATTATCGTTCTAGATGGGTGGCCCGTCATACCAATTCGGCAGATCGAGACTTCTAATAGGGACTTTAGGACAGGAGGGTCTATGGGCGTGCAATAGAGCTCTGATTTATAATAGATTAGAGTACCTCCCAGGTGGCACCGCGACCTATCGTTGCGAATTATACGATAATTCGCAATTGACGGGTTACGGTGCCTGGGTTTTAAAAAGGTCTCTTGAATTAGGAAAACGTCT
Organism: Dryobota labecula; assembly: GCA_947523025.1. NCBI lineage: Eukaryota > Metazoa > Arthropoda > Insecta > Lepidoptera > Noctuidae > Dryobota > Dryobota labecula. The sequence continues at coordinate 13,413,416 of OX383293.1, read as the reverse complement.
ACCTTATGATCGCCGAGGAATTCGGTGATCTCTGAGTTTTGGCCGTCCAAGCCATTGGCGTTAAAATAACCTAACATTAGGGATCGGGGTTTGTTTCTAGCGGGGGACCTAGTTTCCATTAAGTGGTCTAGGGGTGTTGTTCGCGAATCTAGACAATGCTTGCGTGATCTCGGGATACGCATTGTAGATTGCCTGAATTTGGTATAAGTCACCGGCGTTGGTCGCGGCGACTATCTCATCGGCCATCCTCCTCGCGCGGGGGGTGAGGAAGACCATGTAGGTGGAAGAGATCACCTGGAAGGGATCTACTTTGTTGACACCGGCCACGGGAGTGGGGGTGTGGTTAGGAGGGGGGCGCGCGTACGGAGCGGCGGCGACGGGCGCGGGCGCGGCGGCGAGGGGCGCGGGTGCGGTGGGGGGCGCGATGGTCGCGGGTCTCGATTGCGAGTTCTCGAATCGGGTTCGCGGGTCCATTAATCGGGGTATACTGGCCTGAGGGGCCTGGGGAGCGACTGCCTGAGGGGCGGTTCTAGTCTGGAGATTAGGGAACGCCTGCTGATGGTGCAGGTAATTCCAGGGACTGGGTCTCTGGGGACTCAGTCTTACTGGTTCCAAGTAGGACGGGCATTCGCGGAATTGACGCGCGTCGGTACGCTTCGCTAAGCGAGGGGGCGCGGATTTTGGGGCTTTAGCGCAGCCACGGTAGTTCGCGGGGTGGCCTGCCTCGCCACATAGCACGCAGCTAGGTGGCTCGGTGCATAGTGCGCGGTCCTTGGGACGTTCGCATTCCGCAGTGCTATGCGAACCCAGGCACTTTACGCACCTGGGTGTCGCATAACAGTGCTTCTGCGTATGCCCGTAGAGTTGGCAACGATGGCACTGGGCAATCACGCTTGACTTGCGGGGTCTCTCGATTTCGAGACCCGAGAGACTACAGATCGATTTGATCTGGAAGATAGGGTTATGACCCTCGGAGGGTGGGCAGATCACGAGGATCATGTCAAAGGCCTCACCGCGTCGCGCGCGATGCATGCGGTGGACCTCGTTTACAGGGACGTTTTGCGACCTAAGGTCGGCTATGATTTCGGAGCATGGGATCTCCCTTGGGATCCTGCGGATGACTACGCGTGTTTCCTTTTCCTCGGGGAGGCAATACGTGTGGAAAGACACGTTTTTAGAGCGAAGCATTTTGGTTAGGCTCCTGTAGTCCGTAGACGTGGGAACCGTAACCTTGATGCCGGTCTGGGTGGATTTGGCGTGCGAGTAATTTATCCGGAGCTCGACACACCATTTTGATATGTCGGTCCATTTGGACTTGTCCTGGATAAATACAGGCGGTGGGAGGGGGATTTTCTTAACGGGATTGCCGTTAATGAGAATGCGCGGAGTGGGGGCCTGCGACGTGGACGCGGACGCGGAGGGCGCGGGCGCGGCGGAGGGCGCGGGGGTGGGGACCTGCGACGCGAGGGGCGCGGACGCGGTGGACGGGGCGGGGGTGGGGACCTGCGACGCGGAGGGCGCGGACGCGGTAGACGGGGTGGGGGTGGGGACCTGCGACGCGAAGGGCGCGGACGCGGTAGACGGAGTGGGGGACGCAGGAGGGCTGAAGGCCTCTGCTTTCCCTTTCTTGGCGGCCTTTCTCTGGGCTTTCGTCTTCTTCCTCTTGCCCCCCCGTCCCGAGACTAGGCTGAAGCCTTCGTCCGAGGTGGAGGGGGAAGAGGCAGAGGACGCTGCCGACCGTGTCGTGACGGTACGGTCCGATTCTGAGTCGGAACCGGCGGGGCGCGGGGTGTCGGCTCTTCCACCACTGACTGCCTCTTCTGTTTCCATGTCGGAAACAGATGAGCCAGCCTGTGACAGAGGCGAGCGAGAACGCGAACGCGATCGAGAAGGAGAAGGAGAGGGAGAGCGGGGGCTATCCGTCGAGTGGGTGCGAACGGACGCCGAGAGGGTGGCAGCCGCGAGGGCTCCGTATTCCTGTCCATATTTGGACTGGAATACGGGGTCCTTTAATACGACTCCGATCAAAAAGTCAATCAGAACGGTCCCGATGACGGGGTTTTTCTTATATTCGGGGGGGGCCATGATGGCGGCGGGGAAGTTATCCCTACGACTATATCCCTAACTCCCCGGGTGGGTTTGCCCGGGGATGAGTGAAGCCTCCCTGCCGGGTCAGGCAGGGAGATGTGTGCTAATGGTGAGCCCTAAGCTTGTAACCCGTCGCCAGTCTTATTGTGCGAACGGGGCCCTACAAATCCGGTGCGAAGGGTGTAGACACACCCTAAAGACACCGGGTGAGTAGCTGTGAAGGGAAAACTGTCACCAGAGCCGACTAGGAGATCCCCCAAGGCCGGTTAACTCTGGGACCCGTCCAATTGACTGCCTTGCCCTGATGGGGTTCGGCGGGTGTGATTGGGTCAACACCCCCTTGGATTCGTTAGCACCGTTAGGTTTCAACCAAGGACCACGAAACTGTGGTTTTTCCCTGACGGGGTAAAAACGCGCGCAACGTTTTAGACGACAAGGTTTAAAGAAACCAATACCAACCTGTCTTGAAAAAGACAATAGTTGATATTATTGTTAGTAGTCGGACTACTAGTGCAATCGTTACGACTGGGCGTAACGATTACCGGATGGCGGCGGCGGCGGACACTTGACACGGCACGGGCGCAGCGAGCCGGAGCTGCAGCACACGACCGTTCCGAACGGTGTCGCGACGCGGAATGACCGAACAAGCGCACCGGGGCGGGCGCAGGGAGCGGGAGCAGCGTAACGACCGTCCAGGGCGGAGGTCGAACGGTGAGTGGCTAGTTTCCAAACACTTGCTCGTAAAGTGGCTCTTATTGAACCGCTTTTAGGTCCATGATGCAGTGTATTAAAAACGCGTGTTTTTTACTTTACGTTACCATACAAGTGCTGTAACGCCACCACGCCAGATAACTGTTTACTAGTCGATCACTTGCGCTTTTTTTAAATCTCGTCTAAGAAACTTCATGTCAAACGGAATCCACGCGTTCACTTTTTTTTTTAATAGACCGAATTGTCTTGGGTCCCAAAATTAACTAAAAATTTATCTTAAATCAGGAGTGGGTTGTAACAGGTAAAATCCCATATCTGTTCCGCCTGTTTCTGTTCCACGTAATTAACAGTTCCAAAAACCTGTTACAAAATAGCAGGCTGTTATTTCATACTATGTGGGAACAAACTATTGTGTGTTCTCTGTTACCACAGCTGCACAGTTATAATACACGGAGGTACTTCTCTTTCTAACTATGGTGTTACACGTTATGCGAGAAAAGGAAAGAGCTTGTGACGGACGATGTAACAGGGTGTCACAGTGTAACAGTAACATTTATTATCTATATTATAACTAAGGTAACTGTCATAAGATGAATAGACAAAATCTTGTGACTGGATTGATTCTGTTATCTCGTCGTGACAGAAGCTTTTTTTACAGTTTATTTGTCACAGTTACAGTCTGGTATCTTGTGATACCTGTTGCATTTAGCTGTTATGATATATACGCCTCACTCCTACCTTAAATTGTCCGTCGTCCCTCCCGGAACCATGCGGAAAAGATCCTAACTGACGTTCTATTATTGCGGATTCTCACTGAACTAATGTATATTTCTCTATGCCAATAGTCTAATTCCATACTAACTAAACTACGATCAGTCTAAACATTTTTTTTTATAATGGCTGTTTAGCAGTTTCGCTAGTGCCTTTATTTACACCTCGCAAGCGGGGCGCGCGGACAAAAAAAAAATACATAACCAGCGCGCCATTTTCCCTATATATTTGTTAACGTTTTCGTTATTTTGTTAGTTACTATTAAAAATACGAAATCTATAGTATTTTCACCAACCGACGATAAGCAGTTTAAAAAAAAAAAACGTCCGGATACCCCTACGGATTGCCAGTACCTGGCAACAAAGGTCAGTTGAACTTTATAAATCTAAATATATCATCTCTATAATTACGTTATTGTAGCATAAGTTTTTACAACAAGTCTGTTTTTTTCCTCGCCTACACACTCATATCATAATGTACTAGTTGCTAGTTGACATATTATGTCAACTAGCACTCGCCAATATGCCAGCAAATTAAGTACTTCTTTAGTATATATCCACATAATATATAGGCTATGTCCATCTGGAATAATATACCTACTTTTCAAATGGTGAAAGAATTTCTCAAATAGGAACTGGTTCCGAAGATTACCCTCCGTATACACACAAACTCACAAAGTTCGATTCCTTTCTTTACAATATTAGCAAAGATTGGAAAGCTGGTGAGGACCTAGAAAATTCAAAATGTAAAATTATGTCGTTCTCATCCAGACAGCGCAGCGCAGCGATTGGTTAGCAAAGCAAAATGATTTTCAGTCCAACAGACGGCAGTGTTTAGATCTTTATGTTCATAGGTTTCAATGAGAGCTATTATTAAACCTCGTTTAGTGCTTAACCTTTTACCTACGTTACGAAAACATCGTGGGAGGAAATAATCCGAAGCTATGGAAAAAAAAAAAAAACTTGTAGTAGAGAAACCGTGGTGATTTATCCACTGCTGTAACTGAGTAATACAAAATCGATTAAAACTTTTATAAAACTTTGTACCTAGATGCGCTCGGGTAAACTATTAGACTTGGTAATCAAACATCAAGCTTGATGCAATTCAGAACAGGATACAAAAATAACTTTATACTGTAGGTACCTTTTAGATAGTGAAAGTGCTATTTTACTTTTAAATACTAGGTAAGTACCTAACACATATATGTGCTGTATGTTCAAACTTTTTCTTGAAAAAATAAAATTTCGCTCTCATTTGGACTGGTAACGTATAAATCTCTGAATTCAATTTTGTTTCCTGAACTGCAAAATTACTTTTTATTTAAATTTACGGTAATTCAAAATAGGTTTTTTGCATTTCTATACCCAAAGTCTCTAATTCGGATAATTTATGTAATTTAATTTTATCATTTTTTTCTTTGTAAATAATCATCTATGAAATTATAGTGAATTAATTATAAGAACTATGCAAACAAAATACCGTTGCCAAACAATGTTTTATGTAGTGTGTCGGAGACACGGCCTATGATCGTGAAAATCAGCCCTTTTAAGGCCACTGCTAGACGTAGGCCTCCCAAAATCGATTTCCACTCGAAACAGTTTACAGCCGTTTTCATCCAAAATGTGGCTAGATATGCTACATACAATATGAATCTATGAATGAGAGTTGTTGCAGATGTAATAAATGTGAAAATGTTTGGATCTCCTGCATTGTTACCAGTATCATAAAATATTTCATACCAAAAAACCTCAGTTTTTTAATAACTTTGTTTAAAACCGAAAATTTATAAAAATTATTACGGTATCATTATTTTTTAATTATTATTTCTTAAATTCAGTACTTAAAAGAAAATGGAACCTTTTTATTCGCCATTTTATGTGAATTACCATTACGAAAATATTTTTTTAATATGTTATCCCCTTTGTTTACATAAATTATCTGAATTTGAGACTTTGGGTATAGAGAAAAACACATACACGGGTGTCTAAAAAAAATTGGTTGTCTGTAAAGTTGGTTTACGGACGATAACATGACAACGTCGTAACAAAACATTGATGCGGCGCAAGCATACAATGAGCATAACGGTACAATGAGCATAACAGTACAATGAGCGTAACGAGACAATGAGCGTAACGGGACAATGAGTCATCCATTTTCGTGCATGCAGCCGGCGTTCATCGATTTATTAGACGTTGTCACGTCAAAAATACAGGTTGTTCAAAATAAAAATCGATGGAGGTTCAATATAAATTATTTTAAGATAAAACGTGTTTTGGTATAGAAGTAAAGAATTCCAGCAATATATTAGAATATATCGGTGCCTGAGCTCCTAGGCACCATTTTTAATTCAGTGAATATTTTTCTTACGTCCCCTATGCCAGCCTCGGGTTTAAAAAGGTCTATTTTATTTGCGACAAAAGATTCAATGTAATTGGACAGGTATCTATTTTATTCTTACAGCTAAGGAATCCTAATAAGATGTATTTATGGTTAGGTCAAAGCTCATATCTGCCAGACCTAAGCGATGACCTTCACTAGATTCACAAAAAAAAAATGTGAACCTTGTGAAGGTCATTTCAGGTCGGTAGGGTTTCTTCGCATGTAATTTTAGATCAATGAGCAGAAAGACCATTTCTCAGAGTAGATTTAGACGTTTTCTGATAGCATACAATGCAAGAATTTTGAACTTGGAAAAAGTGGTTCGTTCACTCTTGGAGAATAATTATTTTTTCGATGCATTTAATTAACGTAAGAACGATGGCCGGTAGAGCAGACGAGTCACGAAGTGGCAAGCGTAGTGTGGGACCCAACTATACCCAAAGTCTCAAATTCAGATCATTTATGTAAACAAAGGGGAAAACATATCAAAAAATATATCTTCGTAATGGTAATTCACATAAAATGGCGAAAAAAAAAAAGGTTCCATTTTGTTTTAAGTACTGAATTTAAAAAATAATCATACAGTAATTATTTTTATAATTTTTCGGTTTTAAACAAAGTTATAAAAAAAAGGATATTTTCTAGTATAAAATATTTTATGATATTGGTAACAATGCAGGAGATCCAAACATTTTCACATTTTTTACATCTTCAACAACACTAATATTACAACTCTCATTCATAGATTCATATTGTATGTAGCATATCTAGTCACATTTTGGATGTAAATTGTTTCGATTGGAAATCGATTTTGGGAGGCCTATGTACGTCTTGCAGTGGACTTAAAAGAGCTGATTATTACGATCATAGGCCATGTCTCCAACACACTACATAAAACATTGTTTGGCAACGGTATTTTGTTGGCATAGTTCTTATAATTAATTCACTTTAATTACATACATGATTATTTAAAAAAAAAAAATATGATAAATTGTTTTGTACCACTGTCCTGTCATTTTGACAGTGACATTTCTTGACATTACTTTGTTTACATAAATTATCTGAATTAGAGACTTTGGGTATAGATGGACCGACGCCCTTAAAAAAGTGGTTGGAACAGACTGGATGCGGAAGGCGGAGGACAGGGTGTTGTGGCGATAGGCTGAGTGGATTGATTGATTGATTTAATTGATTAAATGTTACTATTTTGGACCTTGTTAGCTTCTATAGTAACAGAACATTGTATTCGGAATATAGTAATTGCTCACAGAGACTTACCGATACGTAGATTCATTAGCAAGACCACTACGGACTTACTTAACCTATGGTATACCCATATTTCACCAGTTAAAGGCGCTATGATCCAGCGCTCAAGCCGACGGTAATACGCCCGCGAAATCGCGATTACGCGATCACAATTATTTTAATCATTTTATAAAGACAAACTCAGCGAATTGTGCTAAGCAACCTTTTAATTTATATAAAAATAAGACGTCTGTTGATAGCTATGAGATTGATTTAAAATTACGAAAAGGGGTAACTTTGTGATTTTTTTCTATCGAGCAAAGTTAATCTAATCGTGTTATTAAATGGGATTGCATATCCGTCAGATCCTTCATCATCATCATTTCAGCCGAAAGACGTCCACTACTAGACATAGGCCTCCCCCAAAAGGGGGATAATTTGCCATAATCGCCACGCTTGGCAGGCGGGTTGGCGATCGCAGTATGGTGTTAAAAATGCATAGAGAACGCAACTGCCCATTTTCTAGTAAGTCCCTTAGTCGCGTTTTGCGACACCCACGGGAGGAAATGGGGTGGTGCTATTCTTTATGTCCGGCACCACACGGTACAAGTCATCACCAGATCCTTAAATAAGATATATCCTTTTTTTTTATAATACTGTTTTTTATGTTTTCCATGGATTAATAAAATTATACTCCATTTACTATTCGATTATAACGCATTAGACAAATAACGGCTAAATAACGACAGTTATTGTGACATATTGTTGAAATTACTGCATTTTAGAGTTACTTTTTTTAAATGTAAATGGTAAATATATTACAGTGCTTTGTATTTATCGTGAAATAACGGACTTTATTAAACTTTTACATCGAAATAACGAAAGGGTGAGAACAGTTATTTGTCTAATGTTTAATAAATGGAGTAATTAATGATTACCTGACCCGACCCTTGCTCGAGCCAGCCCTTGCTGCTGAGCCTGTAGCTTTAAATTCGTCCCTAAATAATCAAAATCCGATCCTGCCAGTCCGTTGCTGTCCTCCCCCAGCGACGCCCTAACCTGAGGTCCGTACCCCCGTAGGGGGGTGCCCTTAGCGTAGTCGCTTAATTTTAAGTTTTATACCCTGCCTGGAGGCCGTAATTTATTGGCTTATTCCACAAATCCCCCTTAAGAGGAAAAGTGGAATCTATAAATCAGTCTAGAATTCACCCCTGATAATTCCGCTAAGGGGGGAAAACTAGATTTGAAAAAAAAAAAAAAAAATTTACTTCAGTTTCAGTTTTTCTCACTGAGGGGGATTCTCTCAGGGGGGATTAGTGGAAAAAGCCAATTTATTGAGGCACCCACAAGAAAGTCCGGTTAAGCAGTCGACAACCTTCTAGGTTGAACTGCAAGAACACATAAATAAAAAAAAAATAGATTTACCTACTTAGTTTATAATACTCACACATAATCAGTTCTTGATGAGGGGTAACTGCCGTCGGGCCATTTAATAAAACATATTTCTCTGTCACCATTCTCGTACCTGAAACAAACAAAAAACAATTTAGAATAGAATTTGATAAGAATGAATAAAAAATTAAAAAAAAACCGGCCAAGTGCGTGTCGGCCCACGCAGAAGGGTTCCGTTGTTGGGATGAGTTTATCCCAAGAACAAACTTAACATTGTAGTTGGTAAGCATAATCTCCCATACATTCCAACTGCAAATGTAAGTTTGTACGCACAATATCGAGAGATTTATCATGCTATTTTAAGGTCATAGACATTTTCTGGATTTTTTTCAAAATTTTAGGTTCAGTAGTTTCGGAGATAAGGGGGGATGGTCAATTTTCATCTATTCTCACATATAACTTTAAAACAATTTATTTTAAGATTATAAAAAGTATATTTGAGACATTCACAGTAAGCCCTTTCATTTGATATGTCACACGGTACAGTTTGGTATTTTTTTTTTCTTATTTGCCCCCCAAAACTGACCCTAATATTCTAAATTCATTTATTTACGGTTCACGTGCATATTTGGGTCACTCAAATTGATATGTGTACCAAATTTCAACTTAATCGGTCTATTAAATTCGGAGCAACAGACGGACAGACAGACACATGAGTGATCATATAAGGGTTCTGTTTTTCCTTTTTAGGTACGGAACCCTAAAAAGTACTTAGGTACTAAAGTGATTGGAAAAAAAAATATGAACTTTTTAAAGGTCGTCCTATGAAATACCAGAACAGACCAAACCTCAAAGAAAGTAGAATAAAACAACTAAATTCAAATTACGTCTCAAATTCCATGGACAGCACATCAAACATCCTGCGGATATTTATCATCATCATCATCATCATCATTTTAGCCGAAAGACGTCCACTGCTGGACATAGACCTCCCCCAAGAGGGGGGATTTGCCATAATCGCCACGCCTCGATACCTCTGAAGTTGGCCCAACTAAATGCCAACGGAAAATGCTACTAGGGAATATAGCACCTACCGACATGAATTGTTAAATTAACAAATTTTTTGTTAAATCAACAAAAATTTTATCAAAACAAACGTCATGGAACAGTTTTTTTAACACAATTTAATATCAACTCAACCAAAAAGAATCAACAATCAAAAAATCAACTATTCGGTTTTTCAGTGTAGCCTCCACAAGACCTATATTTAAATCTAACTGTACATAAATCTGGAGCATCCTGTAGGTAAAGTCAAGACAATTTACTGTTAATAATAATAATTGCTTTATTTTCAGGCAACTAAGGCCCATAGATAAAATACACAAAATAATCATAAAAATAATAAACTAATACATAATAAAACATTTCTATACAATCTAGTTAATACATTGGGTCGGCGACGTATTGCGCTGAGTCATGGTAAGCAAAGCAAATTAAGCAAATTGACTACTTACCATCTAAAATTTTCCGATATTCAAATAACAACTAATGTAAATTGACTTATGGTGTCCATTTACATAACAATTACTTTCCCTTACTGTACAAACGTCTGTCACATACGGAGCAACCGTGTTACCATCTTGCCAGCTGGCTTGGCACGACCATAAGCTATTTTCATATAAAATCAAAGTTCGTGCCAATATGAGAGATAATAATAAAAATATTCCTACACTAGCTTTTACCCGCGGCTCCGCCCCCTTGGATGTCAGTTATCGCGTAAAAAAGTAGCTGTGTCCTTCTCCATATCCCAGGCTATATCTCTGCCAAATTTCATGACGATCGGTTCAGCGGTTTAGGCGTGAAAACGTAACATACCGTGGTCCCGTCTTGTTGAAACCAAATGTCGTCCATGTCATTCTCTTAAATTTTTTGAAACCAAAATTCATTGAGCATGGCACGGTAACGCTCACCGTTGACGGTAACGGCGACTCCTAGCTCATTTTCGAAAAGATTCAAGCGTATAGCGTCACATTTTGAAAGAAAGAAAAGAAAGAAAAAGTATTTATTGTGACTCGCACAGGAAGATCACAAACTAATAAACACACAATCACAAAAGTATAAAAAAATGAAAAATGAAATGATGATGATGATGATGATCATTTTGCAAATGTCAAACATAAAACTAACTTCCTGTCAAACAAATTAATGTCATTCTACCTTTCAAAGTCAAAGTAATCGGTACTTCAAATTTAAAACACTAGATGGCCCACCCGCTATAAGTTCCCTAGTAGCATTTTCCGTTGGCATTTAGTTGGGCCAACGTCAGAGGTATGTGTCCCAACCAAACGCCAACAAAAATGCTACTAGGGTTAAATGTAGTAATACTTGCTACTACTACTCTTAAGTTTTAGCCTAGCCTGTAACTAAGAGCACATCGTGCAAATAAATAAATAAAATAAAGTATTTAATGCGTTCCCTTTTCAGTTACCTAAACTTCATTTGAAATAACATTAGACAATTAAAAAAACCTGTTTTACAGCCATTTAACCAATTTTGACTTCTATTCCGTAGGCAAAAGGATGGCATTAAAAGCAAAAAGGTGGTTAAAATACCAACTGTTTACTGCAGTTGCCATTTTTCATGCCACCAACGCAATAGAAGTCAAAATCGATTGAACGGACTTTAAAAAAGGTCTAAACTTATTTCAAATGGAGTATAGTGGAGTATGTATATCTTTATATTTAAATGAATATTTATTCCTCAATTTTCGCTGTTGCACCTACTAGTGTATGTCTCTGCATCACCCAAGGGTTGACTGGTAGAAAATGCCTATGGCATTAAGTCCGCCTCTGTACATTTTTTTGTGCTTAAAGTATTAAATAAATAAATATAGTGTGCCCTTAACTTACAATTTTACAACGTAAACCCTCTGTAAATTGACGATAAACTAAAAGGCTTTGCTACACCGTAAAATAAATTGAAAGTTAACGAGGGCAGGCGTTATACTAGTTTTATACTTCAGATAACGAGTTTGATGACATGCGGAGTAGAGGCACAGTGTTCGTTTACAAAGAATGAGTTTTTTGCTCAAATTCAGTAAATTTTCGGGTGTGAAATAAGAAACTTACTTTCACTGAATCAGAGTAGAGTTCGCTCCTTTTTGAATTTAGAAATAGATGATTTTCTTTTCGAAAAAACGGGAAATGGCGTAGACAGAGAATACTATAGACAAATTGATATCTTTTGTCTCATTCCCACTGAGCATGAAGCTTACAGAAACTTTCTACAATTTTGTACAACGTTTAAAAAGAAAGATCATATAAACATTACGGCTATTTTCATTTACCACATATGTTTTAACTTACCAAAATGTTAAAACAGATGTCGCAACAACATTACATATAAAAGTTGTTTTTTATACTTTGAAGAAACAAACTTTTAAAAACTTACTGTAGGTTATGTTAATGATATTCCTACAATGTCATTATTACATATCAACATTGCCGTTAAGTCCACGTAACGTTGCAAATGATAGTAGTTGAAATTTTTATCTGATCTACATAAGCAACATTGCATCTCATGTTTCTGGCGTTGCCGTTAGGGCTATTTAATCTACGTTCGTGTAACCTTGCTACAAGATTGCACCTTTGCATTTGTAGTTTCAGCAATGTTTACGCAACATACATATCCGTGCTTCGTGGGTTCACACAAGAAAAAAAGCAACTTACGCCCATGTCGTGTAAAGAAATGAAATAAAACGTTGAGATTTTTGTTTCACGGCGCGTACCGCTTTTTTCGAGGTTAGCACACCACTTAGCTAAACAAAGTTTGACAAATAGCGTACAGCTAGCTATCGTCTTCCTTTAAAATACAGTTATTCAGTGCTTTAAATTAAGTAATTTACGTTATAATAATGTTGTAAACAATTTAGACGTAATCTTTCAACCATTTTTTTAATAAAACATGGTGCGGTGTAGCCTTTATGGTGTAAAAGTGATAATGGAACGAATTACGAGACTTGTCTTTTCATTCGTAAATGTACCACTCTTTATCAGTTACCTGGCTTTCAATAACATTTATAGTGTTCATTTATATATTGTGTCTATTGTATCCTAGACGTAAATTCATCGATAAAAGAGCACAAAAATAACAATTATTAATTCTAACCAAGTCCTTTTGTGTTGCCAACTTTTCTATAAATTATTACCCACTATTCCGGGAAATATTAATTATGCAGTGTGTATAAATTATATCTTTAAGGTTTACTGGCTTGTAGCAGTTTTCGTGAAAATGATAATTTACGTCGGAATTAGATTGTAGCTACAGGAGAAGAAAAAGGGAATAAAGATGAAAAAAAAAAAAAAGAAGTGCGATATGAACATGTAACAGTACATTATGGTGCAAGTGTGTAATGTTGGTGATTACCGCTGAGGCGCCATTGAGACCCGAGCCGTTAGGTGAGGGTCTTAAGAGAGCCGAGGACGGTAATCATCAATACACACGTGTATCATATGACGTTTTTCAACACACTTGTGAAGAAAATAATAATAAAAATCATTTTATTTAGTAGATGAAAAGTTTATTTAGAGAAACAATTAGTAAATGTGCATTTAGTAAAATTATAATTAACTGTTTTTGATGGCATAGCGGTCTTATCAGATATATTATTTATTGAAATATTTTAAGAACAAAGCAACTCAACCAATAAAAAACTCTTTAACTCACTTGTGAATAATAACAATGAAAAAGTCAGTTTATTTAAATATGAAGTTGCATGAAATGAGCATGCAATAGGTACATTAATTTATTTGCTCTATTGAACCCGACTTTTTTTGTATCGAAACTTTTTTGAGAACAAAGCAACTCAACCAATAAAATAAAAAAGGAAAACTCTATAACTCACTTGTGAATAATAGTAATGAAAAAGTCACAATTTGATTACAGGTGTCATTATGTGCCTGATTGCGGTGAAATTAGAGCCACTTTATGAGCAACTGTGTTGAAAAATTTATTATATTGCTCTCAAGATGTCGAAGACTCGATCATAGATTTTCCCGCTAATAACAATTTCTTCGTCGATGATGACCAAGAGTAGTTATATTTTTAACACCTAAAAATTAACAATTTTTCCTAAAGAAATAATTTCATACATCGGCGGGTTTGTTGTTAGGAAACTAGGAAAAGCTATAAAATGCGCATGTGCATACGCATTAAGTGTATTACTAGATATGACCAAAGCCTACGATGAAGTTCAATTTAACACATTGCTTACCAAATTGTACGGAATAGATATTCGCGGAAAAGCTCATGAATGGCTTGTATCCTACCCAAAGAACAGAGATCAAACAGTACAAATAGAATTTTTTTAATCACCAGAATAACAAAATAGTCAAAGTCCGATCTAATAGCAAATTAATCAGCGCCTCAATACCTCAAGGAAGTGTCATAGGATTTCTGTTATTCCTGATATATATAAATGACTTACCGAAAACCATAGTTTTACGGTTTAGAGGGACCATGTGTTTTCTTCGCGGATGACATTTCTCTTCTAGTCTTCATCTTAAAACAACCTTAATTTAAATGAAGAACTTAATTCAACAATCACCAAAACCATCACCTGTATGAACGCACACAACCAAAATCCACTCCTAAAATCAACTCCACTACTAAAATCAATAAAATCTTATTAAAAATAAACATGTTGTATTATTTACTCATTAATCCATGCTGCCAAACTCAAATAAAATGCGATCAGGGCAGAAGAATGACGATTGATGATAATTATGTGATTCTAAATACCTACCATTGATTATGTGATAGTTGGCAGAAGAAATGGTAGGTCGCAATTCATTTGAGTTTGGCAGCTTGTCTTCTTCAATACAACTTTGTTATTCCTCGGTATCACTATCTATACCGATGATAATCGTTTTATCGGTATCACTTTCAGGCTTTCTAATACATCATCATCATCATCATCAACAGTCTATAGCAATCCAATGCTGGACATAGGCCTCTCCAATTGCAAACCCTAAAACTATACACCTTGTATTAAATCTTTGCGTTTTTATCACATACCTACCCAATATTTTTATAAATAAAAGCGTGTTACATTGTGATGGAACATTAAAGAACATTTAGCATAATTACACCTTCATTATTTTTCTTTTGCAATCATAATGTAACACGCTTTTATTTATAAAAACATTGGGTAGGTATGTGATAAAAACGCTAAGATTTAATACGAGGTGTAAAGTTCTAGGGTTTATTAAAAAATGTCTAATAGTTTAACCTACTTACGATATGGGATTATTGTGACGTAGACGAATATGGTTAATTATTTATCGTTAAAGGTTGCAATGTAGGTACCTATATAGTAATGATGTTTTTCTTATCAGGTTTAAATGATTATTTTTTTAAATTTTAATTCTTTTTAATAACAAGAACATAATAAAAGCTTGTTTTTAAAAAGTTTTTTTTTTCTTTCCATTTTATTTTTAACCTTTTAGTATTAAATAAACCTTTTTTACAGTCCGATGAACCGATTTTGACTTTTATTGCGTTGGTGGCATGACAAATGGCAGCTGTAATAAACAGTTGGTATTATAACTTTTCTGCTTTTAATGCCATCCTTATGCCTATGGAATAAAAGTCAAAATCGGTTGAACAGACTGTACAAAAAAAATCTTTAAATGTCTAATGAGTTTATATGAATGTAAGAGTAACAGTTTTAATCGACTTTTGTTGCTGATGTGAGTTTTACTCGACTTTTGTTGCTGATGTGACTGTTCCTGAATTACCCTAGGCTGACAAAATTTTCGTTTTTAGGGTTCCGTACGTTCAAATGAAAAACGGAACCCTTATAGGACCACTCGTGTGTCTATCAGTAAGTCTGTCTGTCTGTCCGTTTGTCACAGCCAGTTTGCTCGCAATCAACTGGACCGATTAAACTAAAATTTGGTACACATATGACATTCTGTAACCCAAACACGGACGTGTAATGTTATGAAATGAATAATTATGGAGGTCAGTGTAGAGGGGAAAATTAGAATATTTAAAAAAATAAAGTTTTGCAATCTATACTAAATGACACCTCAAATCATGGAATTGTTTGACGTGGGGGTTTCAAATATATATAATTGTTAATCATTTTAAAATAAATGCTATTAAAGTTATTTAAGAAAATATAAGAAAATTTACCATTCCACCCTGATCTCAGAAACTACTGAGCCCAAAACTTTGAAAAAAATATAGAAAATAGTTCTTTGCTTATAAATTGCAGGAAAACCTATAAGAAATCTATGATCTTAAAATAACATGGTAAATGTCTCAATATTGTGCGTACAAACGTTCATTTGCAGTTGGAATGTATGGGGAAACATGTTTTGCAACTACAATGTAAGTTTGTTCTTCGGATAAATTATCTTGGGATAAAAAATAGGGTAGATAACACATTCATCGTACGGAACTGTCACCTCGCGAGTTCAACTCGCACTTGTCTGGTTTTTTTTCCTTGAAAATATTATTGTTTAGGTCAGTTTTCCCCGCAGGGAAAGGACCGCACTCCACCCCGAGTATGCGGCAGACAGTCGCACTGACTCTACCTGTTGGTAAGGAAAACTTCAGAAGAAACACATTCAAAATCTGTTCAACTAATGTTTGTTATATTTAAACAACAATTAAAACTTTTAACAAGGCCTTTGAACATCGTAAAACAACAAGCAAACTCCGATATTTTAGAACTTCATACAACGGAAAGGATGAAGAACTTTGTAATAATTTGTGTAAGTATGGTCAGGGAAATAAATTGTTTGTCCAATTGACTACTAATTCCAATAATCCGTATATTAAAGTCACAATGAAACGGCTATAACAAAGCAAATTGACGTAGTGTCAATTTGTCACTCAAGTGCAAATTGCGCATCTACACCGCGTGTATCCGCCCAATCATGACTTATGCGAGTACAGTCTTTGCACACGCAAAACCCCGTCAAATTCATAGGATGCAGACCCTCTAAAACCGTGTTCTTCGTAAAATCACGGTAGCCCCCTGGTTCTTTCGGAACACCAACCTCCACGTAAACCTCAAAATCCCCACTATCTGTCAATTCATGAAGCGCATTTCAAAGCGCTTTTTTGACTCCGCAGCCACTCACCGCAAAATTCTAGTTGTGCAGGCCGCCAATTACACCCCCTCTCGCATCAGTAAGACCCGCCGTCTACGGCATGTACTGACCGACCCAGACGACCCCACAACCCTCCTCCAGGAGAGTAGTAGGGCCACCAGTACAACTCGAAAACTTTAAGGAGGCTTTAAATTTTTAGGAACTTAAGGCAACCACAGCAAAGTCCGGTTAAGGAGTCACGATCTCTAAAGGTCAACTCTGAGATGCCCCAGTTAAAAAAGAAGTGTCAATTTGATAAACAATTCATTTCCATGACTGACTATTAAATGATTTTATTGTTACGATCTTTTTAGGGTTTCGTAGTGAACATGGAACCTTTATAGTTTTGCCATGTGTCGGTTTGGCTGTCTGTCGGTCTGTCCGCGGCTTAGTTCAGAGACTCTTAGTACTAGAAACCTGTATTTTGGCATTGGTATACATATTAATCACGCCGACAAAGTGGTAAAATAAAACCTTGAAAATATTTTCTTTTGTTGGTTACCTCCCTTGCACATAAAGTGGGGATGATATTTTTTTTCTCGTCTATCCCATGGGGTGGAGTGTCGTTGGATAGGCCGTTCCAAAACAAATCGGGTCTGTGAGAGTCAAATGCCAGCTAAATGCTAAACGATATGTAAAAAAATTCACGGCATTAGTAATATATAACGAAGTTAAAAGGAAAACTATTACAGAAAAGTAGGCTTTACAAGATAACGAGTATTAGTCAACCAACTTACATTTGCAGTTGGAATGTGTGGGAGAACATGTATTTCGACTACAATGTTAAGTTTGTTCGTGGGATAAATTGAAAAAAAAAAAGGTAAGTTTGAAAGGTTGACTGGTAGAGAATGCCTTGTGGCATTAAGTCCGCCTATGTACCACTATTGTACATGAAGTTAAAATAAATAAATAATAAATTCGTCCAAACTACGGAACCCTTCATTGTGCGTGGTCATACCTGGTTGTCATAACTGGCAGGACACACTGGTTGAAGACCTTAGTCTTCAAACATTGCGGGATAGGCGACGAAAAGACTTGACAAAGTTTTCCAAACGTGGGCAGCAGTTTGGAAAACTCTGTCAAGTCTTTTCGTCCAACCGGCCCAACCGGATCCTCCTGTCGACTTCTTTCTCAAAGTTGTGTCTACCGAGCTGGATGACTTGCCCTACGTAGACATACTCCTTTACAACTTCGAGAAGCGACCCTTCGATGTGGATTTGACTCGGCAGGACATGAGAATTCTACATAACTTTCGTCTTGCCCAAATTCATGCCGAGGCCAACCCGTCCAGAGGCTCCATTTAGGCTGTACGGCATCTGGTCTAACTGTTCCAGTATCTCTGCCATTATGACGGTGTCATCGGCAAAGCGAAGGTGTGAGATGAATTCGCCGTGACATACGGCATATGACATACGGTGCCGAAACGTGAACACTGAAAATCGGGCTGGTCCACAAATTTAAAGTCGCTCAGCGCGCTATGGAGCGGACTATGCTCGGAGTTTCTTTGTAAAGATAAAATCAGGAATGAAATTATCCGGCAGAGAACCGGAATTACCGACATAGCTTGCAGAGTAAGCAAGCTGAAGTGGCAGTGGGCTAGCCATGTTTGTCGAAGGAACGATGGAGCAGACAAGTCCTGGAGTGGAGACCACGTATTGACAAGCGTAGTGTGGCACGCCCCTAAGCTAGATGGATGGCGGAGGGCAGTGTTGTGGCGCAGCATGGGAGAGGCCTATGTTCAGCAGTGGACTGCGATAACCTGAGTTGATTGATACCTGGTCGTATTATCGTGTAAATGTACATCACACTCGTGAATAAGTACCTACTCTTCTATGTTTTTCATTGCCCTTTTAACAAAAACTTTAATGGCTCCTGCAAACAGTCGCAATGCCGACGCGACACTAGCAGAACAATTTCTATGAAAACTTCATGGAGATTGTTCTACCAGAATCGCATCGCACAGTCGCGTTGCGACTGTCTGGGGAAGCTTTAAATTGACTTAGTTTGGATTTGTGCCCGGTTGATGGCAATAGGCTCGCCCCTTATTACATGGGACTTAAACATAACTGGCGAAATGTGGGTATTCCTACTATTACATCTACGCCTAAGCCTTCGGGGAATCCAAGAGTGATGTTATGTTGAGCAATAAATTGGTTATAAGACTAATCTCATTTTAAAAAGGATATTATTAATTGCAATTATTAATCATTAATTATTAATTATTTATTATTAATTATTATTTATCAATTTATTTCCATCATTCATATACTTTTTTACATCAAATAAATTATTTCACTACAAATAAACTAGCTGTCTTATTCATAATTCAATTTCATTTAACTTCATTTTATCTTGATATAAAGGGACAAAACAGTTCTATAGCTAAAATGTAACTTTAATAAGAATAAGACGGTAATTGTTTAACAAAATTACAGGCACATAATTTGAAAATATACAATCATCAACACTACATTACATTTTTCTTCTAATGCGAAACAAACAAATTCCTTTAAGAAAATCGAAAATTGATAAACCAAGCTTAAAATGTCTAAGTTTCAAATGCCGAGTGATTAAAATATCGAATGATTAAAAATGTCGGTAGTCACTATACCTAACTTCAAAATGTTGACATTTAATACACTTAAGTTCACGATATTTTTTTATTACCTAATGTTAACTATGCGAACTTATGATGCAAGAGCGAGCGTAGCGAGCTCGGGATTTGGGGCACTTCAACTTGGACAGGTTAGGTTCGAAGCCCTAACTCTTCGTGGTTATATATTTTTTAAACTTATTAAAACCAACATCTTAACACTCACACACTTATCACTCCTACACTTACAAACATTACTTACCTACACACAATATTCTTCATTTTCCCATTTCCATCCTTCATTACTATTTTATTTTTATTTGTAAGTAGATACATAATTACGTTAACAATAATAATATACATAATATATATAATTATGTTTTATTGAATTTAATGTTAACATAAATTGGGGTGATCTGTAATTCAGGACCTTCCTACCTCAGACTCCTTTCTCTATTTAATTGTTCATTTTATTAACCAGTGCTTGCAATATATTATTATGTTGAGATAAATAAAGATTTTATTACTATTTATTTATTTATTTAACCACCCAGAAATACGTCCATGACGTATACGGCCCAGAAATACGTCTACTACTCATTATTGCTTGGAAACAAATTTAGACCCGTTTCGATATTTAGGTCTTTCGATGTTAAAAAGCTTTACTTTAAGATAAATAGCGGTGTGAATATACATTGTTGCTTATTAAGTCATATTTTAAGTTGAGTATTTTGCTGTGGAATCAATAATTTTGATTGGAACTCGGATTATAATTATTTTTGGATGCAAAAAGTTTTAATTGCGTTTAAATACTCGTACTACCCATTTTAAAAGCTCTTGTATATTATAAAAAAGTTCAAAGCTCTTATTCACTGTGATTTAGTGTACTTTAAAATCTGAATAGTATTTACGATAAAAAGTCGTATGAAAGTGGTGGTACACACGGCTACATATCAAGCTATACTTTTCCAGTATAAGCTGACATCTCATTGTACGGAAATCCTATACAATGTGAGATCAGCTGGAAAAGTATAGCTTGATATGAAGCCATGGGTAATACAAAACATTACCGTATCTTTTAGGCGGGCAACTAGAATCGTTCAAAAACAGCGCCTTTTATGTGCCTATTTGAAATAAATGATTTGACTTTGACTTTGATGTTGAAAATTGCTTAAAACTCGACCGAAGGAACTTTCTATTCCAGTAGTTCCATTTGTAAGAAATTTTATTATGTAAAGCAATTTGAAACTTTTCTGCGTTTTAACTTTGCCTGATTTCTGTGAAATACATGTAAGCAATTTTTGGTGTACAGTCAGCTGCAGAGAAATCTCACCCCCTAGCAATGTATTTATTCATTGCTAGGGGGTGAGATTTCTCTGCAGCTGACCGTACTAACAAAATTTTTTTTTGTGAATAGAATGTTCAAAGAGCCGAATTTAACGACTTTGGGCCTCTAAAAACAAAAACTTTATTAGCGAAATTAGAGATAGGACGGTTTCGTTTTTTTTCTTGTCATACTAATGATAATTCTATCAGCTTCAATTATTTTTTCGCTGCTTTGCAAAGAATCAGGTAAGCATAGAACACGCTTAAGGAATAGCCAATCAGTGTGGCTAGATCGTTGTTTGTGGACTGCTACATACGTATACTCAATAGAATCGTGTCGGTCGGGAGGCTCCTTTCATGTACTCCAATTTAGATTGCAATCGACACGCCATGAAGAAGACTCTATACACGATACTCATAGGTTTCCTGAAGCTATTTGTCCTCACTAGAAGTGGGGTAGTAGGTATAATGATTTCCTACGTTGTTTAGACAGTAGAAAGGTGTTTTGAAACGCCACATGACAGTTCAGGAATCTACAACCACATCCTTCAGAAAAGTGTTCATTAATTTCTTGCTTACAAAAAAAAAAAAAAAAAAAATCTTTTAAAAATTTCGCTAATATTGAGTCTGCTGCGAAATCTACTGTTTAGGGTTTGTTCCATACCCAAAGGGTGCCAAACGGAACCCTATTACTAAGCCTCTGCTGTCCGACCGTCCGTCCGTCCGCCTGTCTGTCAATGGGCTGTATCTCATGAACCGTAATAGGTCGTAATTTTCACCAATTTTGTATTTCTATTGCGGCTATAACAGCAAATAATAAAAATTAAATTAAGTTAATAATTTTAGGGGGCCACACTAGAAACGTACTTTTTTCGGCGTTATTTGCTTGATCTTAATACGGTATGAAACCCTTCGTGTGCGAGTTTGACTCGCACTTGGCCGGCTGCCGCAGATTTTAAGGCTTTTATTCACTGAATCAACTGAGATAATCCGATTACTTCGACGCTGCAATCACTGAATGCCAACTCATCGAGCACTATACATCTTATGTTCGATGAGTTGGCATTCAGTCCATTCATAAATTACGTCACACGAATTTCATAACTTTTAGAGCCTCGTGTAATATTGCAATTTCAAATTTAGAATTTATTTATCTATTTGCTAGATAAAAGAAATTCTTATAAAATCAACAATAAATCTAACATTTTCTCCGTTTACAAAACATTTAATCAAACACACACAACTCTTCAAATGAACGATTTCGAACATATGAAGCAATGGATTAGCAATGTCTTTTAAAATCATTCAGATTGTGATTATTATAGTATTACGCAATTAGGGTTCAGTAACCAATCTAGCCAGCCTCCTAATTTAGAACTACACGGAAATCGGTAACTCATTTTGCGGTTCGGTTAGCTTAGAACCGTATTCGATCAATTCGGTATGTTATCGAAATGACCAGAATCAGGGGACAGATTCGGTTGAGTTAGCAGGCTACAACACTCAAAAGGATAGTAGATGTTACGAAATATTTTATCGACTAGGTGCTATCCAGAGTGTGAGCGTGTTGCCGAGTCGAAAATGATTGGTAACCAGTCACCCTACTGGTTTCCAATCATTTTCGACTCGGCAACGAGTTGGTAATCTAAAATCGAAAAGTGAGCTCTCAATAGTGTCAATCTTTAATATTATTTGAAATGACCGGACTGGCACTGCTGCCGCGGTTGCTGAAAACCTCAAGCGGCGAATGTATAGTTACCTTATCGGTTTCGAGCCGTTTGGGGTTGAAACCCTCGGGCCGTGGTTCAGTGGAATCTCCAAAAGGCTGGTTGACACTTCCCGTGACCAAGGGCTGGCTTTTACCTTGGCCAGAGGCTGAGGATTGCCATACAATGTAGCAATGCCGCCAGTCTCTTGGGTACATTTAGGAATATTTCGACGCCATATTTCAGTTTATTTTGCTAATAGTTTTAGTTAGGTTAGGTTATTATATAATATTTATATTTTAATATTTTGTTAGTTAATTTAAATGTATTAATTGTACTTATTAGTGTTATTTTAATATATTTTTCGGCATTAAAAAAAAATACAGTTTACGAACTTAGTGGAATGACAGCTCATTTCAGCTAAGTATTCACGGTGAGTTTTTTGCAAAATGGACCAGCTTTACTCAGTCTTAAAAAACACCGGCCAATTAGAAAGTAAAGTGAAAATGTTATCAGATCTCACGTAGAGCTAAGCTTATAAATAGAGATCGGATATTCGGATGCATATTCACCTAAAGTTGAGGTGGTGGCTATTATGGAATGCATTTTTATATCGAAATATCCCCGCGATTCCGGGATCGTAGAATTTAGAGTTCTGTATATAGAATCGAATGTATATTTACTTACGTTTAGGTGTTGGCTAATATAGAATGCACTTTTGTATTGAACATAAAAATCTCGCGATTCCGGAATTGATAAATTTACTACTTTTTAGGATTCCGTAGTAACCAAGGAACCCTTATAGTTTCACCATGTCCACCTGTGTCTGTCTGTCTGTCTAATAAATTCATACCAACCACGGAACCCTTCATTTTGCGTTGTCCGACACGCACTTGGCCGGTTTTTGACTATAGAATCGAATCCTAGTTTATGGTGTAAAGTTAAATAATACCATATATTTAAGAAGTCGTTTCCATACCAATTATCAGATTAGTCGTGCATTCCCGGATTTTCTGGAATCCCGAGATTTATACATATAAACAAAAAAATAATAATAAATTACTTTGTCAATATCCTAAGAAGAATGAAATTCGCTTCTTTTTTTTGTAAATAAAGTTGGGCTCGATTATATATAGGTATTCTTCAAAGGTCATCTGCACATAAAGCTTATGTTTGACCGTCAAGCGACCTTTAATAACTACCTTTATAGGTAGATGCTTATGGCAGGTGTGTGAAATTGAGAATTTGCCCAAAGCCTAATCAATTGGGAATCTATTGAAAATCGTTTATACTTTACTTAAAACTCACACCTGTGGAATATTTCCCTGAAATTTTAGAGATAGCATGAAATGAAATGAAATGAAATTTAGATTTAGGCCTCGCACCAAGTGGGGCTACCTATAATAATTTCACTTATAAGTACAGTACAACTATTTTCTTAATGTCCCTCGTCAAACTTCGTGTTTAAAGAAAGAATAATATTTTATTTGGGACACGCACAAGAAATACAATCAGTAAAAAAAAAGTATACATATTTATCACGCCGACAAAGTGGTAAAATAAAATCTTGATATATTTTTTTGTTAGAGTCAAGTGTGACCCCTGCGAGCCAAATGATTATTCTTGGATATGTGAAAAAATTCACAGCTGTAGTATATAAGGTTTATCTATTCAAACACGAAATATTTTAAGAGATACACCTATGGATGGTAAAGAAGCCATGGCAACGTTTTTTTTTTTTTAAACTGAGTACAATGTTTAAAAAATTAAATAATTTTAAATTACTTGATATGATAATTAATTATTATCAAAAGCACCGCGCTCGTGCCGCCATCATCGCCGCACCATCGCCGCACCATTTAACTTTTAAAGTTAAAAGAAAAACTATCACAGCTAAGTAGGCTTTACAAGTTACCAAGTAATAGTAAACCAACTTATATTTATAGTTGAAAAACATGTTCTCGCATACATTCCATATGGCAGAACATGCTTTTCAACTACAATGTCAAGTTGGTTTTTGGGATAAATTCATACCAACTATAGAACCCATCATTGTGCGTGGTCCGACACGCACTTGGCCGGTTTTTTTAGTTTATCTTGGATATTACTGACATGCGTAGAGGAAAACATCGTGAGGAAACCTGGGCTAGTTAATATAACTGAAATCATCAATCCGTCTTGCGCAAGTATTGTGGTCAATGCTCTCGTGCCTTCTCAATATGAGAAGTGGCCTTTCCCTGCAGTGGGATAGTAATAAGCTGGTAGTGCCATGTGGTGCCGGACGTAAAGAATAGCACCACCCCATTTCTTCCCATGGGTGTCGTAAAAGTCGACTATGGGACTTACTAGAGAATGGGTAGCAGCGTTCTCTATGCATTTTAACACCATACTGCGATCGCCAACCCGCCTGCCAAGCGTGGCGATTAAGGCAAACCCCCAACTTAGGGGATGGTCTATGTCCAGCAGTGGACGTCTTCCAGCTGAAATGATGATAATTTATCAAGTTTTATGAAATTATCCGGAAGAAAACCGGAGCTACCGACAGCTTGCAGAGTAAGCAAGCTGAAGTAGCAGTGGGCTGGCCATGTTTTTCGAAGGACCGATGGCCGGTGGAGCAGACGAGTCCTGGAGTGGAGACCGCGTATCGGCAAGCGTAGTGTGGGTCGCCCCCAGCTAGATGAACCGAAGACCTCAAAAAGGTGGCTGGGACAGACTGGATGCGGAAGGCGGAGGACAGGGTATCGTGGCGCAGCATGGGAGAGGCCTATGTTAAGCAGTGGACTGCGAGACGCTGAGTTGATTAATAATTTAACAAAATATGTACTTACTGTTTCTTATATGTGTCGGAATAGAGGAGACTGGGCAGCGCAAGCAATGCGCTTGCACACCACACGGTGAAGAGCGCAGCGCGAGCCACTCGACGACTCAGTCTGTGTTGTAGAGGCTTCACTATCGCCACGTACCTGCACATAAAAGAAAACAAATGATCACGCTACAAAACCGTTAAATCATTCAATTTTTCTGATATTAAGTTGTTCCGTGAGGTGCCGGACGTAAAGAATAGCACTACCCTATTTCCTCCCTTGGGTGTCGTAAAAGGCTACTGAGGGACTTACTAGAGAATGGGCAGCAGCGTTTTCTATGCATTTTTATACCATACTGCGATCGCCAACCCGCCTGCCAAGCGTGGCGATTATGGCAAATGCCCCCCTTTTGGGGGAGGCCTATGTCCAGCAGCGAAAGTCTTTCGGCTGAAATGATGATGATGAATGAAGTTGTTAAACTGTGGAATGTTGTTAACTCCTAAGCTTATGTATGTGTGCAAATGTCCGAAGGCGAATTTGACCAAACTTTTATACCTAGTATGTGTATTATCCTGCGAATTACTTTATGATGTTGGACACTTTTTATGGCACAATACAAAAAAAAATCGAGATTCTTATACTAGTCATCAAAGTTGTATCGAATTCTCCCTTAGAAAGATAGGAGTCTGGGTCCATTTGAATACAGTTATGGCGTAAATAAATAATAGCCTTACTTATTTCATAAGTAGATAAGCCTTGAAGGAGAGCAGACATCACGCGGCACAAACGAACTTTGATTGTAGGTAATAAAATGAAGTTTTTGAACCATTACAATATTCTTGTTTTTGATCAACTATCCTATAAGCACAAAAAGTTTTCTAGGTCGACGAATTGGCTTAGAACCAAAAAACTTGGCGTACAAATGACCTACACTAGCAGTCTTGTGTTAAGTCAAAGTATTTATTAGAACGATTTTCGGTGATATAACAGGTCTTACAGATATTTTATAGAAACTCAAAAATCTACCCTTTATGGGCATACACATTATTAATTTAACAATATTAGAAATAACATAAGACATTATAAACGATACAATATGTACAAGTATGCTCTTGTACATAAGGGCGGTTTTTGATCTTCTTAGGCATAATTCATGTCGGTATGTTGGTCTTATAGATCGATAACTTTGCTCTGAAGCTTTTTTAAATAAGTCACCGTGTTAATCGAGTTTTATCTTTAATCTATACTTATATATCTTTTTAACATAATAAAAGCTGAATACTTTGTTTGTTTGTTTGTTTGTTTGAACGCGCTAATCTCAGGAACTACTGGTTGGAATTGAAAAAATTCTTTTTGTGTTGAATAGTCCATTTATCGTGGAATATTATAGGCTACATAACATCACGCTACGACCAATAGGAGCCGAGCCAAAAGAAAAAAATGCCAGCAAGAACGCTAAGCGAAAACGGTGTTACAGCGCGGGCGGGCGAAAATTTCACGCAGACGAAGTCGCGGGCAGAAGCTAGTAATAATATAAGCTTTTATTCAGACACTATTTTTTTTACATTAATACAATTTTATATTTACGACTCTAGTCGATGATACCGACAACATGGTCTGTTTCCCCAACTTTAGCAAAGGCCTCCTGGATTCCTTCCACTCTATTCTATTTATCGATTTCTAGTCCATGTCTTCCCTTCGAAACTGTATTTAACTTGTAATTAATTGCCACAAGCGTTTAGACAGATAACTAACGTTGGAAACTAGAAATTGTCTACACAAATGTAGGTTTATCTTATTAGATTAATGTTTGTTTTGTGTAGAGTTTAGTTCTGTAGCTATGCGTCACCCCTTTCCAACCCTAGGTCATAAATCGACCAAAGTATTAGAGGCTGGGCAGTTTTTATTATAACGACTGTAATGCGATCATATCAGAAGAAGTGATTATGACACTCCTTGACCACTGTAGCGATCATTAAAAGAGCCTCAGCGATTGACGATTTATGAATACCCAGCTTTTGCCAGCGGCTTCGCCCGTATAGTAGTCGGACAGTACATCGCGGGAACGTACTACCGCAATAAAATTTATGTCCTAATATAGGTCATGGAATTACCAGCGTGACAAAGGGCTATGCCCAAAAATAGTGCCTTTCTTATGGCACATTAACGCCACCTTGTTAGATGTCTAGAGTACTTCCATTCAAACAATAGTTACTATGGCAGCTCAGCTCTAAAGTACATCCGTCTCGAGTTATGAACCCTAATCTATGACGCGTATTTAATAAGGAAAACTGAAAATATGAGTTACCTTTAATGGTCCTATACTATTTATTTCATAGTAAAAACTCTATTTGACTCAAGGTGCATCATATTGGCGTAAGTGGCATAGTGTGACATCAAGTTACACTTCACCGTAACAATGTCATGACCCATGAGTACTTTATTAACAAAACTGAAATTATTAGTACTTCTTATGCCTTTAACAGGTCTATTTTATAGTTTGAACACTATCTGGACTCAAGTTACGTCACGTTGGCGTAGGTGACATAGTGTGACATTAAGTCACAACGACCATGTCGTGACCTTGCCGTGACCACACGACTGATAAAATAAATATATCATAGGAAAGATATTAAGGAGGTTAAAACCTCCTTGATATCCACGTTTTATGACAGCAAAAGAAATTAAAATCATGACATAACATAAATTACTCAAATAAATTATTTTCAAACTCATCACGGATAGTCACTTGAGGAACTGAATAAAATGTCATTTTCATCCCGTAAATAATTGGACCCAGTTGTGCCAACCAAAGTGACAATGGATCATTTATAGGTCCAATTATAGGTACAAGGAAAAGAGCAAGATTAGTGTGTCAAAAGACGGATGACATAGATTGTATCGGGACATTATGATAGACAGATATGTTGTCAGACAGATAAGGACATTAAGACCGCTTGTACACGCTAAGAAAATTTACCGTGTCTGCTGCAGACAGGACTCATCATGTACACGACAAGAATTTTGTCGGACCTAGGCACGAAAACTTGTCGTGTCTGCTGCAGATAAGACAAATATGAATGATTGCTTTCGGGCAGTCGTGTGTAGGATATAGTAGGCTGCTCTAGTCAAGTCTGTTATTAATTTGCAATTGTTTGTGAGTGAAGAAAACATGCTTTATTTAGAGTCTAGACAAAATTAAACTGGTTGCTAATTTAATTCTATGATTTACATTTTTATGACATTCATTTTATTTTCTGTGATTAATATAGTTTAACTCACACACTGACATAGGTTATTAAATGTTAAAATTTTAAGGAAATCATCTACTTTTACAATGTTTGTAAATATGTGAGCACCATGTATCTAACGCATAATAATTAATTTGTCTGTCATTGCTTCACTTTTCATTCTTTTTACCTATTGTGGTATAGTAATTTTACTCTAGGTAAGTGCATCGTCTTAACATATAATTAATAATTAATGTATACAAATATTGTTAACATTCTAAAAGAGTAAATATGGAGTTTCTTGCCCATTTTTCTCCATACGTAACTACTTTTGGAAGGGGCAACTAGAATTAATTATAGTTGTAAATTTTGACGTTCAAAAGTGCCTTTTATGTGCCTATTTGAAATAAATGATTTGACTTTGACTTTGACATCCACGCGTTAAACGAACACTAACAACTTGAACCACGTCACCTACCCTGTCCCTCCCTATACCGCAGCAACTCAGAGCGCGTCGCATGTCTAGCGCAGATAAGATATTTTCTTGTTCAGCACCGTGGCAGTGTACACAGTTCGTATGTAGAAACGATACGAATTCTGGCGTACGCCCGGTGACTTTTCTTAGCGTGTACAAGCGGCCTAAGGAAGCAAGACGAAGTGAACAACGATAAGAATGGGGCTATTACGTCACAAGGATTGACGTCATAATTTTGCAAATAAAAGCCTGTCCGACAGGCTTTACGCCTTTGTTGATTACTTACGCAAATAAATAATTCTATCTAACTAAGTAGAGCGTCTGGTTAATCTACGACCTTTATTATATTTGTAATGAGTATGATAGAGTGTTCACAACCTACCTGCAAGACAACGCTCAGCCTAAACCGCATATGTAGGTACCTATGATACTTGCTTCTGGCACCTATAATCTAGACTCCAGCCTGCAATAAAATAAACCCCTATTGCTTAGTTAATTAATGGAACATAAGCTATATGAGCCATTGCGCACTATCGACCAGTCACCGGCCGGAGTCTCGGTCTCTCGGCCGGCGAATCAAAGGGAAATTATTCGATTGCTTTGGAACCCCTTATCACAGTTCCTTATCACAGTTGAGGATCAGGATATGTGAAAATTGATGGATAGACATACCAAAGCCTTCAAACCTATAGTTTGGAATCAATAAATACTGAAGTAAGTATTTATTTTTCAATAAAATATTCATAATCAATGTATTTACATTTACCTTCTATCTATCAATCAATTCAACCCTTGCGTGCAGAAATAAATGGTTAACCTTTCGATATTATTGTTAATTTCTTTCTTCAAATAAAACGTATTAAATTATTTAAGACTCAGATCGTTCATAATCATAATGTACATAGTTTATGAAGAAAGACTACATATTTACATCGAATCCGATTAACAATCAATACACATAAGATTACATGTCCATCTATATTTAAACAGGATAAGTTTTTAACCAGAGTGCAAATTTTTTTGGTGGTTCAGTTTCAGTAATAGAACACACTTCAATTATTTGTTCAATACTTTTTTTTTGGTCCACTTGAAATCAGCAAAATATGGATACAGTCTATTCGTAATAATATCAATGGGCGAGCGCACAGCTGATAAGTACCTACTACTGTGTTCCGCTTCACAGACCGCGCCGCCCGCCGATGCGTTGCGTGACGAGTATCCATTATACCAGTTTCAAAATAAACATCTTTCGTCAACGATAGCTTATTTTTTTTGTACTAAGACATATCAAAATTAGAAATAGTGTATAATATAACACGTTTACGTTTAATTTGTCAAAACTTGTGCACTGATTATAAACTTTTCCTTTATAATAATATCGTAGCGAACTCAAAATTGTACATTGAACATTTTTGAAAAAAAGTAATTGCTACGAGGTCTGGGAACGATTTTCATTCCGAAAATATTGTTTTTAGATTTTTTTTCTGTTTATCTGTTTGTTTGTCTGAATGTATGTTCCAGCATCACGCAAATATTACCGGATAGTATTTGTTCAAATTTTGCACAGATATTCCCTATAAGACTGGTCTCGTGGTGGTGGTATATGGCTATACGCTATTTGCTATGAGCAATATTGCTAGTTCGTATTCTTTTATAGTTTACCGTAAATTGTAATAGTTAGGAAAATAATATTGAAAAAACCTTTTTTTTTTTTGTTTTAGTCCCCGTCAGTAATATATTTTTTCCTATTATTTAGCAAATCATATCAAGAAATTTAAAAATCACAAATTAGTCTTCAGCTATCCTCGAAATATAATCAAAATTTTATTTAGGTAATGATTATATTATATCTTAAGTAAATCAACGGCGAAATAAACTATTTTGGAGAGCACAAAAATGATGAAATCATTAACAGCTGCTGTGACCGACACGAATGGTTTAGCACCATAAGAACTGTACTTTTATAGTTACACAGACTTAATGTTTCGATTATTTCAAGTTTTCTCACAATTAGATAAGAAATTGACAAAAGAGTTTTTTTCGTGCACGGAGCCTTAAGGCTCATTACGCACTGTCGACTTGTCGCCGGCGACTCGATCCCTCGGCGACCAAAACATAAGCAAGCGACCGGCGACCAAGTGCGCAAACACCTATTTAAACTATAGTAAGTCACAGTTGCCGTCGACCGAGTCGCTGACGACTAGTCGACAGTGCGTAATAGCTCTAAGTCACATAAAGCGTAAGCCACACCGCTAGTTAGCGAGCGAGCGAGCGAGCCGAGCGAGCATCGTTTCACCTCTTTTCATACTTCGATTCACATCCAGAACTACAGATATAAGTTACGTCAACGATACAAACGATGCGAACGAAATATCCGACGATGCCAGTGACGCTATTCATTTACCTTGTTAGCATAGCTTAGCTCTATAGTTTGCGGTGTGAACCGGCATCGTTTCGGCAACGATGCCGGTGTAGTTACGTTTCCAATATGATGTATATCGACGAAAGTTCAGATGATGATGTAGCTCAAAATGTTAAGAAAAAGATAATCTCTCTCGCCCGGCCGTCTGCTCGCTTCCGTCCGTCCGTAGTTTTCGGTGTGAACCTGTGCAAGTCTGCACTAAGCTCTTTTTGATATTTTACCTTTTTATACCTTTTGTCTATGTTTTCGCTACCTTTTGGTTTTTACCTTTAGACAAATATATCTTTTATTATTATTAACACAAGCGGGATATTTACCATGTTTATTATTTGATATGAGTTCCCGATATTTCGGCGTGATCATGGTGCTTGCAACAGCGCCGAAATATCGGTAACTCATAACAAATAATAAACATGGTAAATATCCCGCTTTTGTGTTAATAATAATATAAGTGACCATGACAGTTTAAAAACATAAATATATCTTTTGTTTCTTACTACTACCGAACCAGCGCCTTTTCTTTTGGTAGTTAATAGAATCCACATAGTTTAGTTCTTTTTTTTTTCTTTCTTTAACATTGTCTGTTTTCTAAAAAATTTGCTGTTATTTTATTATATTGTGGTGTCTTACGACTTCCACGCGAATGAAGTCGCGGGGAGAAGCTAGTTTATAAATATTATATTTCAAGAGCTCGTGAACAACTTGGGTGCCGAATAAAATCCTAAATTTGATGGGTACCGGGCCTCTACTCTGCCTAATGAAGGTACTCCGTATTAATGACAACTTCGCGGTTTGTTTATGAAATAATTATGAATAAAACAACAAATATTATTATTATAAATTACGTAGTTAGGTATGTACTAAATCATTATTCTTTATATTTTAAACTTCGTGATCATTATTAGGTACATCCTAGCTGTTACCCGTGGCTTCGCCCGCGTGGGTTTTTATAAAAAGTAGCCTATGTTACTCCTTATAAATCTATCTGCCAGTGAAAGTCCCGTCAATCGGTCCAGCCATTTCAGAGATTAGCCGGAACAAACAGACAGATATACAAAATTAAAAAAAAAAAAATATGTACCTTATATACTTTCAAGTGCATTCAAAAGCTTCTATATTGACATTACAAACAGACAATTCAATTTTATTTATTTTTATAGATTGAGCGATGGCGTGCTCGATAAAGAATCAAACTGAAATGGAAATAAACTGAAACTGTTTTAATTTTATTAATAATAATAATAAATAATAATAATAATCTTTATTTATACAAAATAGATTGTAGTACATGTAACAGTTATCACAGTGGGTAGAATTTAATCTCTGGCAATCAAGTGGTGGAGGTGGTGGTAGCGGTGGTGGTGGTGGTGTAGTGGTGGTGGGTGGGTGTGGTGGTGGTGATAGTGGTATCAAGTGGGTGTGTGGTGGGGTGGTGAGTGGGTGGGTGGATGAATGTATAAACAAATCAAATCTTTTCTATAATCTACTTCACACATACCTGAATATGTTGTCCATTATTTATGTGTCATGTTAGTAGGTATTATATATGTGAGATATTGTCGGAGGTCTTAAATAAATACAAAATATTTACAATTGACCCAAAATATCGGAGAGCAACGTAGCGCGTCAAAAGCGGACGAAAATTGCGTCCCCACTTAACCGCAAGCATTCTGACATCGCCGGACGTGAATTTACGGTAGCATAGCAAGCAAAATTGTGCCTCATGTATTTACAGTGGCCCTCACGTATAATGCCATATACCTTAATGGTATATTCTTGCCAGAGGCAGCAAGACTAAGGAACTAAGACAAGTTTAAAACCCTTATACTGTACTCCAAGTCTACACTCAGAGAAAAACGGGTCAACAAAGCCACAATAAATGCTTTGTTGATAATTTCCTGTCGGAGCAACTAAATTCTTTGTTACTATTACAGAAAGAGCTTAGTTGAGATTAGCAACTTTTTTATTGTGCGCTGATTGCCCGTCGTTTAATGTGCTAGGAACAATTTAGCTTTGTCCTTACATTAAAGTTAATAAAAAAATTGATTTAGTAACAACAAAACGTTTTAGGTGTGTTAATGTGAACATTGTTGATAAATTTGACAAAATAACTATAGTCATAGTATTAAACTACCAATTGTCGTACAATATATATGTGGCTGTGGTAACAATGGATCGTTGCTAGTGTGCCAATGTGAACATTGTTAATAAATCTAACAAAATAACTATAGTCGTAGCATTTAACTACCATTTGTCAGACAATATATATTTGGCTGTGGTAACAATGGAACGTTGCAAGTGTGTCAACGTGAACATTGTAATTAAATCTAACAAAATAACTATAGTTGTAGCATTAAACTATCATTTTTCATACAATATATGTGGCTGTGGTAACAATGGAAGGTTGCAAGTGTGTCAATGTGAACATTGTAAATAAATCTAACAAAATAACTATAGTCATAGCATTAAACTACCAATTGTCATACAATATATATGTGGCTGTGGTAACAATGGAACGTTGCGAGTATGCCAATGTCAACATTGTAAATAAATCTAACAAATAACTATAGTTGTAGCATTAAACTATCATTTTTCATACAACATATATGTGGCTGTGGTAACAATGGAACGTTGCAAGTGTGTCAATGTGAACATTGTAAATAAATCTAACAAATTTACTATAGTCGTCGCATTTAACTACCATTTATTATATAATATATTTGTGGCTGTGGTAACAATGGAACGTTGCGAGTATGCCAATGTCAACATTGTAAATAAATCTAACAAATAACTATAGTTGTAGCATTAAACTATCATTTTTCATACAATATGTTTGTGGCTGTGGTAATGATGGAACGTTGCAAGTGTCAATGTGAACATTGTATATAAATCTAACAAATTTACTATAGTCGTAGCATTTAACTACCATTTATTATATAATATATTTGTGGCTGTGGTAACAATGGAACGTTGCAAGTGTGTCAATGTGAACATTGTAAATAAATCTAACAAATTTACTATAGTCGTCGAATTTATCTACCATTTGTCATACAATATATATGTGGCTGCGGTAACAATGGAACGCTGCGAGTATGCTAATGTGAACATTGTAAATAAATCTAACAAAATAACTATAGTCATAGCATAAAACTACAATTTGTCAGACAATATTTATTTTGCTGTAGTGACAATGAAACGTTGCGAGTGTGCCAATGTTAAAATTGCAAATAAATCTTACAAAATAACTATAGTCGGTGCATTAAACTACCATTTGTCATACAATAATTATATCGCTGTGGTGACAATGGAACATTGCAAGTGTGTCAATGTGAACATCTTTACATAATGAAGTCGCTTCCGCTGTCTGTTCGCTTAGATCTTTTAAACTACTCAACGCATTTTAATGCAATTTTCAGCAATAAATAGAAAGAGTGATTCAAGAGAAAGGTTAATATGTATAATACCTACATTACATATTACATATTATAATAAAGAAAAGCCGAAAAATTCAAAGATTTGTAATGTGAATTGCACCCGTGCGAAGCCGGGGCGGGTCGCTAGTTGTAGGTTCCCCTCAATTTCTCTGGGATGCCATCATCAGATCCTGGTTTCCTTATCATGGTACCACCCTTGGGATATCTCCTTTCCAACATAAAAATAATCATCAAATTCGGTTCATAAACGACGAAGTTATCCGCGAACACACATTATAAAAAAAGTATAATATACTAGCTTTTGCGCGCAGCTCCATATGTCGGTTATATCGCGTAAAAAAGTAGCCTATGTCCTTCTCCGTATCCCAGGCTATATCTCTGCTAAATTTCATGACGATCGGTTCAGCGGTTTAGGCGTGAAAACGTAACATACAGAAAGACAGAGTTACTTTCACATTTATAATATTAGTAAGGAAGTAAGGATAGTAAGCATGGTCGAATTAAGAAACCTCCTCCTTTTTTTTAAGTCGATTATACATTGATCCAAAAAGTAAAATATTATAGTAAAAGTACTCTGTGCATTGTTCCGACAAAAATCTTCGGTAATTTAACAAAACTCATTTTGTTCTCACGGCAAAGACAAGAAAACTTGTTGAAACACGTCGCGCGCGCTGCGGTTGGTTGCGCGGGGCGGGGCCGTGCATAGGATCGGTGTTGCCAACGGTTTTATTGATGGACGCCCCGATTAGTTTCATTCAACCGCCGACACCACCACAAATCCAATAAAGTATTTAATTAAACTAACTACTAAACATAGATAAAAAACCCAAACGAATGCTAATGATCACACATGAATAGGTACCACATTACGTTCCGAACATATTCCTGTAAGTAATTCTCTTTTTCATGCTGCTAAGGGTTCAATTTCAGGAAATAAACATGCCCGTGTCTAATTATCTAACCCGATATTTCAACATGCAAAATTTCAAGTTCATTCATGCATGTTTTAAAAAAATCCATACAAACTGTATACCCGTTTTAAGGGATGACAGTACCTGCATGAAACCCATTCTAAGTTTTAAATTGCAGTTTATGCTAACTAATACTGTCTCATCAACATTGATCCAGTTGTTTTTGCGTGATGCGTGTATGTACATACAAACAAACAGACAGAGACAATATTTTTTCTTACTAGTATATTAAATTTTTAATTTTGTCGTTGCCTTTTTCTAACGCAGTTGTGGAAAGAGCCTTCTTCCAAGTGGCATTTATTTTATTAAAGAAAAGCATAAACACAGATTAGCCATTTACATTGCTGAATTTATCTTGAAAATAAGAAAATTCATTGATAGAAGTATGTGTTCATTTTTAAACCCAGTTCAATTTATGCTAAAGAGATTTAACTCGGAAAAAATGTACGGAACTGCAGACGACGCGAGTAAAGATTAAATAACGATTAAATACGAGTTTTTTTTTATTTATTATTATTTTTAATTTATATACAATTTTATTTCAGTAATAGCTTCCATTACAGAATCAGCATCTTCACGAGGGTCGTCTGAAGCTCCTGTTATGGAAGCTATTACTGAAATAGTATAAAATCGTGTATTCATTTATAAAAAAAAATATTTGGTGGGTTGTGGGGGATTTTTTCTTCAAAACCTCAATTTTGTGGGCATTTCGGATAAGGTTTGGGGAGAACGCGAGACGGTCATCTGGCAACACTGGGGTCCATATTTATCGACCGACCGCTGCCGTGTGCGCGTGCGTCTGTCTCGCTCCTTCGGGCCGGCCGGCTGCCGGCGCCTGCCGGCCGCCGCGGCCGGCCATTTGTGTTGAGTGCGTGCGCATGGGCAGTTCAATATTAAATAATAAAGAAAATGGAAGAATTTCTCGATTCTGCCCGTTTGGGCCATCTAAAGGACAGTTTCATTGGTAAGTTTCCTTATTATTTGCTTACTTAGTAGCTTTTTATCACAGATGAACTAAGGATGGTCCGAATCATCTAAAGTACGGTAAAGTACAAGAAAATCTGACAGTTTGTGGTAGCTTGATGTGCGGCCAGCACATCAAGCTACCACAAACTGTTCGATTTTGAACATAATTCAACATTTTAAAGTTTAAAATCGTTTGGAGAAATTTGACGGTTTCGTGTAGCTTGATACGCTGGTCACTGTACAAGTATTCTTTCACCGAGTGGTGGCCAAGGTTAGGCCATAGAAACCAGGGCCGTCCTAAAGCTCGTTAGATCAACGAAATCGTCAAAGTCGCGGGAAACACCTGGATAAAAAAAAGTCGGTAAAAAAAGGGGAGGCCTCTATCCATCAGTGGGTGATTCCGGGCTGTTATATGATGATGATCTAAATAGGTAGCTAGGTAGGTACATAACTACCTACATTGAGATTTGATTGAAATGATTAAATGAATTGATCGTAACAAAGTAATTTTGTCGTTTTCACAACGTTGTTATTGTCATCTTACAAATTATAGGAAATGTTTTTGGTGGTTCAATAATTATTAGATAACTACCTACCTACTTTATTATAATATTTTTTTAATAAAAACATTTAAATAATAGGTACTACAGTTCTACCAACTTATTTTTGTAGAAAGACGTGCACGTTAGAAGCGTCCGTAATAAAACAATTCAAAAATTAAAATAAGCTGTGGCAGCTAAGAGATGACCATTAATTTCTCTCTTTCTACTTTCCTAGCTTAGAGCCTGATTCTGATGATTCTTTTTTATTTAATACTTAATATTATACTTGTTTCTTAGCAAATTAACAGAAACTAAAAAAAATAGCATTATCAGTTTTATTATTCTTATTCATTTTAAAGGTGTGTTTTTTATTCATTTATTTTTATTTTACAGATTGCAATGGATAGCAATGTTTCATCTCCTATATTATTCGTAACGGATGATGGGCCAGTAGATACGTCAATTCAGGTAAACCATACTTCATATTAAAACTACCAGTATTCAGTTAGTTTTAATTCAGGCAAACCGACTTCAAAAAAAGGAGGAGGTTTCTCAATTAAACCGTATGATTTTTTTATTCTTTTTTTGTTGGAAAGGTGATAATGAATAAATAATGACTTGTTTATATATTTTGTACAGGACTGGAATTCACTATTAGACGAAGAGTTGGAAAATTTGGATAGTCAAAGTCGAATTGGAACAGACGGCTGCAAAAATTTACGTCAGTTGTTGTCGTCTCTGACTTTGGGGCAATTGCTACAAAAAAAAGCAGACAATTCAGAGAAGCTCACCTCGCGCGACCGTGCGTTAATAGCAAAACACAAGACATTTCAACAACTATTCGAAAAAATATTTGGCAAGAATGGGCACGTGAGGTGGTCTTTATTCAAGGGAGAGGTTACCGAAGAGTATTATGTCGCTTACCATGTCGTCGGAGGAAAAGTCGTGCAGGCCAGTGGCCTCTTCCACAACAGGTTGATTACACATCGACGACTACTTCTTTCTTCAGAAACAAAAAGGAGCTTAAGCAGCGAGAGCGATAGCAGCTGCTCTGAAAATAATAATTCCAAACGTGTGAGGCCTCTTCCAGAAAGTTTTACTGTTGCCGACTCTGATTTTGAATCAACCTCATCTCCACAAGAATGTTTAAACTGGTTGCGGGGAACATAATCGCCCCGAGAGACAGTGGTGACAAAGTGGCTTACAACTCTTCAACTACGAAACAGTAAACTGAAAGCAGAAGGTCTATCATACAAATAACACTGACTGGTTTCCTGCCCTCACTTTGCCCGATGGAAATGAACTGGTGAGTTATTTGTTTTAGACATTAGACATTTAAAACCTGTCTGATCTCATCAACAAATTGACATATTCCGCTCAGACCCAATACCTATCTTTAATCCCTCATCTTGAATTACATATAATGTAGTTCTATTTTTACACATGTGATAATGTTATAATTGTATTTGTTGCAGTTATCCCTGGATTTCCAGACAGTGTACCCAGATGCTGACAAAATTTTTGAGGAAAAATTCCCGATTATTAAAACAAAGCTTCTAGAACTTCTGGCAGAGAAAGGAAGTTCTTCCAGGCAAGATCAAACTACACTTGAGCTGCTCGAGTTAGCTACCGGTAATTTTAACTACTAAGATTATTTAATTGCATGTTTTTTAGTATTTGTATTTTGTCACTAAAAGCCCCCTGCGGATTTACTATCGTACTGGAACCATGCATGGGCTGAGTGTTTTTTGAATAATCTTTGGGTTATTTTATTTTACGTTATTAATTTTTTTCTAAAATGGTATGGTTAAAAACCAACTGACTATAGTTTTAATATGTTACGAATATTATAGGAGATGAAACATTGTTATTCATTATAATCTGAAAACGAATAATTTAATGAGTAAAAAACTCACCTAAAACTAATAAGAACTGATGATGCAACTTTTTTTAGTTTCTGTAAATTTGTTAAGAAACAAGTATAATATTAAGTCAATTATTATATTAAATAAAAAAGAATCATCAAAATCAGGCTCTAAGCTGCAATAGCTAAACTGTGTAGTCGTAATTTTTTATTAACTGTACTAACTTAAACTTGTTATCATGTACCTACTTATAAGATTAATTCATTTTGTGTAATCATACCTACTATAATATTTTCTAATACAGGGTGTCAAAGAAATTGTGTGCCATAGCTTAGGGGTAGGTTCTTTGTCGATAACCCTTGTCGATTGTCAGAAGTCAGGATTTTTTTTTTACTAAATCAACCTAATTTAGTACCTACTAACTTAAAATAACAATCGTGTAGAATTGAAATTATTTTATTTGTTTAAATGATTTAATTACTTACCTACTATCGAACGTAGGTTTTAATTTTGAAGGAGATAAGCACGCTAAAGTAGGAAGAAGAAATACTTGGAATTGTAATTTACGTACCTAGGTTACCTACCCTTCTCCCGGCGTTATCGAAGTGTTCGGCCGTAGGTATTTCATTGCGTTCGATAGTAGGTAGGTGACTCTAGGAAATTATTAATTAGCATTTAAACAAAATAAAAACTACGTTTAAGCAATATTTTAATCAATTCTAAAAGATTGCTATTTAATTAGTAGGTACTAACATTAGGTTCATCTTATGATAATTTTCGGTTTTTGAAAACTTTTTTTAAAGGTATTAAATTTTTGTATTTTTTACGGGTTCCTTTATCGATACTGAACTCACCTGTAAGCTATGGCACGCAATTTCTTTAACACACTGTATACAAAGTATTGACCAGAATTGATTTGTACCCCAAGTCGTGAGATTTTTTTTTTTTCGTTTTTGGTTTTCCGTATTGTGCGTGCCCGCAGATTTTGTATTGCAATCCTTAATTTTATTTTATCTATAATGCTTGATGTAAGAACTGCCCTAGTAGCATTTTTGTTGGCATTTAGTTGGGCCACTTACAGAGGTAAGTGGCCCAACTAAATGCCAACAAAAATGCCCAACTAAATGCCAACAAAAATGCTACTAGGGTGATAGCTCGTGGTCGTTGGCCATGCTTAGGTAGTATATTAAGGTCTACTCAAAACTGCGGGCTCGCAATACAAAGAACCTAAAACGAAAAAAACTTAGGACATAACAGACTTGGGTTACTACTGGTAATGTTAGATTTTATTGCAAGAAATCATAAATTTAATTAATTTTATTTTATAATTGAACTGATTATTATGTACCTACTTATAAGAGCGAAATGTGGGTGTACTATAGGTGCACCTCTGCCTAACCCTTCGGGGAATACAGGCGTGATGTTATATTATGTTACTTATAAGAGAATATGTTATTTATTGTATTTACGGTTTAACAATACAAATACCTTACAAATAATGTTGTTTTTATCATAATTTAGACCACTGTTAGGTACACTCAAAACCTATCTTCTGTCTTAGCTGATATTGTTTAGTATACTTTAGGCGTTTAGAATTTAATTTCAGTAGCCATTGTTACTACGAATAAGCCTTTGTTTCACTAACGTATTATTGTACTGCCAGTACCTATGTATCTAATACTCATTTGTGTTTCAAACAAAAACTAGTCTATTGAAATATATAAGTATGTTGACAAACTAGTTTATTCAATGAGTATTAGTTACTGGTACCAATACACTAATAAAATACAATTTTATTTAAATGCAGGAGCTACTCTACTTCGCGAAAACAACTATATTTCATAGGTTAATATGAATGTGCCTTTGTTTCAGTAGCTAACTCTTCTTTGCTAAAACAACTACACTTTCTTTGTATATACATAAAAGCTTTTGATCAAGTAGCAATATTATTTAAATGCAGGAGCTATGGTACTCAACTTCGTCAAAACAATTATATTTTTATTGTTCATATTATGAAAAAGTTTTTGTTCGAGTAGCTTCTATATAACACAACTGTATTTTCTTTATAACTAAGAATAAGCCTTTGGTTCAGTAGCAAATATATTACATTATTTGCTAATATATTTATTAGCTACTGAACCAAAGCCTTATCCGCAGTAAAAAAGAAAATACAATTGTTTTTTATAAAAGCTACTGAAACAAAGGTTTTTTTTTTTATATGAACAAAGGAAATATAATTGTTTTGGCAAAGTTGAGTAGCTCCTGTATGTAAATGATATTGCTACTTGAACAAAAGCTTTTATGTCTAAACAAAGAAAGTGTAGTTGTTTTAACAAAGGAGAGTTAGCTACTGGAACAAAGGCTCTTTCATATTAACAAAGGAAGTATAGTTGTTTTCGCGAAGTAGCGTAGCTCCTGTATTTAAAATACATTGCTACTGGAACAAAGGCTCTTTCATATTAACAAAGGAAGTATAGTTGTTTCCGCGAAGTAGCGTAGCTCCTGTATTTAAAATACATTGCTACTGGAACAAAGGCTCTTTCATATTAACAAAGGAAGTATAGTTGTTTCCGCGAAGTAGCGTAGCTCCTGTATTTAAATTACATTGTTGCTGGAACAAAGGCTCTTTCATATTAACAAAGGAAGTATAGTTGTTTTCGCGAAGTAGCGTAGCTCCTGTATTTAAAATACATTGCTACTGGAACAAAGGCTCTTTCATATTAACAAAGGAAGTATAGTTGTTTCCGCGAAGTAGCGTAGCTCCTGTATTTAAATTACATTGCTGCTGGAACAAAGGCTTTTTCATATTTACAAAGGAAGTATAGTTGTTTTCGCGAAGTAGCGTAGCTCCTGTATTTAAAATACATTGCTACTGGAACAAAGGCTCTTTCATATTAACAAAGGAAGTATAGTTGTTTCCGCGAAGTAGCGTAGCTCCTGTATTTAAATTACATTGCTGCTGGAACAACGGCTTTTTCATATTTACAAAGGAAGTATAGTTGTTTTCGCGAAGTAGCGTAGCTCCTGTATTTAAAATACATTGCTACTGGAACAAAGGCTCTTTCATATTAACAAAGGAAGTATAGTTGTTTTCGCGAAGTAGCATAGCTCCTGCATTTAAATAGAATTGCTACTGGAACTAAGGTTCTTTCATAATAGCAAAGCAAGAATTGTTGTTTTCACGATGTAGAGTAGCTCCTGCATTTAAATAACTGTGCCACTGGAACGAAGGCTCTTTCATATTAACAAAGGAAGTATAGTGGTTTTCGCGAAGTAGCGTAGCTCCTGCATTTACATAACATTGCTACTGGAACGAAGGCTCTTTTATAATAACAAAGGAAGCATTGTTGTTTTCACGATGTAGAGTAGCTCCTGCATTCAAATAACTTTGCTACTGTAGATAATTATGAGTTGATTTGAGTCAAACAACCTTAATACCGTGACTAAGCTTTAATGGTGGTTACAAAGTCAGAATACTTAATTTAACAAAGTACAGCTGTTGCGCTCATAACTTAGTATTGTTATTACAACAAAGTGACAGTTAAATTGAATTAGTTCCACAAACAAAAGATACATTGTTGTAGTATCCAAACACACTTTATTGAAAAAATACTGTTGTATTGACAATATAGAAACATTGTTGTGGTATCAATACATATATTTTGTAGAATATTGTCGCAATGACAATTTACTTCTTGACAAAAGAAACATTGTTGTAGTATCAATACACATAATTGTTGTACTGAGATTTAATTTGACAATATAAACATTGTTGTAGTATCAATACATATATTTGTTGAAGGAATATTGTTGTACTGACAACTTAATTCATGACAATAAAAACATTGACGCACGAACTATACACTATGGTGGGCTCTCCCCTGTTAAAGTTTTATTGTTATAGCCAACAATATTTTTTTCTGAGTGTACAAATATTGCTGGGGAATTTTTTGCGCCACTTCTTCTTCCCAGCTAAACCACTAGGAAGTGGTGAGGGGCGGGCGTTTTGGGGGGCTCTCTAATGTCATTTTGACGTTCTAAAAGTGCTGATTCTCAGCCTAGTTTGAATAAATGACTTTTGATCTGATTTTGATTTGATTGAGAATTTAAGTAGGTAAGTATAATAGTTACCTACCGAATAGGTATTGCCGTTTTTGTTAACTAATTTCTACCCCTTTCTACTACAATCATCATCATCATCATCATCATTTCAGCCGAAAGACGTCCACTGCTGGACATAGGCCTCCCCAAGCACCGCCACCTCGACCGGTTTTGTACTTCCC
This sequence comes from Dryobota labecula, assembly GCA_947523025.1. Lineage (NCBI taxonomy): Eukaryota > Metazoa > Arthropoda > Insecta > Lepidoptera > Noctuidae > Dryobota > Dryobota labecula. Next base: position 13,370,051 of record OX383293.1, on the reverse strand, counting down.
GCATCCAGCGGATTCCTGCGGCTTTCATAAGGTCATCGGTCCACCTTTTGGAGGCCTTCCAACGCTACGTCTTCCAGTACGCGATCGTCACTCCAGAACCTTTCGGCCCCAACGGCCATCTGTTCTGCGCGCAATGTGCTGCCCATTGCCACTTAAGTTTGGCAATTCTTCGAGCTATGTCGGTTATCTTGGTTTTCCTTCGGATCTCTTCATTTCTGATTCGATCACGTAGGGAAACTCCAAGCATAGCCCTCTCCATTGCCCTTTGGGTGACTTTTAGTCTTCTAATAAGGCCCATTGTGAGCGACCACGTTTCAGTGCCATATGTCATCACTGGCAACACGCTCTGGTTAAAGTAATAATAATAATAATAAAGATTTATTGCTCAAATAGGACTAGATTACATGGCAAGGTAATATATAAAGCACAAGCATAAAGTTTCTAAAAATCTAGTAAACGTAAAAGTCTTGAGACACTGCGGTATGTGGGACGAGAAGATATTGCGTAGCTTCCCGAACGCTGCCCAGTTGAGTCGGATTCGACGATTGACCTCTTTCTCGAAGTTGGACCTACCTAACTGGACAGTTTGTCCTAGGTAAACATACTCGTCCACAACTTCGAGTGTAGCGTCTCCGATATTCATGAGAGTGGGTGTTACATGGGCATATCTACTACAATAGCTAAACAATTAACGTGAATCATATGTGATTCATGGGACAGCGAAAGTGTTAATATAGAAATGTAGGTACGCGCATTAAAAAAAAAATTTTTGTTATCCTTCATTACTTAGGTATGGGAAATTTAATTAAGGTGACACAGCGACAACAGTGAAACAATAAAACTATATAAAAATGTAAAATAATAATAATAAGGCTTCGTAATTTTATAAATCATTTTTTGATAAATTTGAAGATATTGGTCGATAAATTATTCATAGGGTTTTAATGATACGAGTAGGAGGAATTCCAGTATGAGCTCTAATGAAATTCCTCTGTGTATTCACAGCTTTAATTAAAATGCTTCATTTTATTAAAATTTTAATTTATTTATTTAATTATAGTAGAATCAACAACTTTATCAGATGGATAACAATTGAATATGAAACATAGAGCCAATTACAGGTTCTCACGGGTAAAAAACAGAAAAAAAGCAGTAGAAATCTTAGGATCACTAACAAGCACGATAGAAAAGATTATCAATATATTTAAGGTACAATAAGCACTATGCACTTCTAAAGAAGTCAGCGTTCAGCTGAGTGCGCGCAGAATAGGTTTTGGTGGTAAATGGTTCAAATGAGAACAAAGAATATTAAAGTCCTTACTCGCTCGCACCATGTATGAGTTTTGCCTATAGTTAGAAGAGGAAAAAGGAATAGAGATAGGTGGATTAAATCGAACTGATCTCTGGGGGACATTGAAGTGAAGTTTATGCAAAAGATCAGGACAGTCAATCTCGTTGGAAATAATTTTTAAAAGAAAAGTGTTATCTGCTAGTCTACGACGATTAATAAGTGACTGTAAATGAAATTTCTTGCAAAGATTAATATAATTATCAGAATGGTAATGTTTCCTCTGTCTACACAAGTACACATGACAGTTTCGACCCTTAGATTTTAATATGAAACGATATCGTCCTTAGATTTTAATATGAAACGCTTCGTTTGTCTGTTTGTCGTTCTGGTCGAGAAAAACCTTTCCGATTTAGGTAAATATGTGACATTTTTAGGGTTGCGTACGTCCGAATGAAAGATAAACGTAAATAAATGAATTTTGAATATGGGGTTCAGTTTTGGGGGTTTAAATTAGAAAATTAAAAAAAAAAGAATATCCGTAGGAATCGGTTTTATTTTGACAGTTCAACTAAATTCATTGCGTTATTTGTGTTGTTGAGCAGACAAATTTTTCGAACATATGAAGCAATGGATTAGCAATCTGTTTCAAAATCATTCATTTTGAGTTTGATTGTGTATTACACAATTAGGTTACAGGTTTCCGTAAATGTTAGTAGGTACCTAACCGTCTAAAAGTTGTATGTTTTTAAGAAAGATTAATAAATTGTTGACTGTTGAGTATTGAAAATATTAAATGAAACATCAAACTCGAAAACAATTTCTTATTCATCGTTTATTGTCGTCATTGCAGGGCTTCACAGGAAGAAATTAATCAAGCCTATCAAACGCCCGAGGCCAACACAGTTCATCATCTGCTCAGGTTTAGCGAATTAATCTGAGTGGGTTACGACACTCATGGATGGCCTAACAATGTTGCTGTTATTCTACCGTTTCGTTTTGGGAAAACCCCAAAATCCACAGAATATTTTTTTTTTATTAAAATCCGATTCTGATTTGTGGTTGTGTTTGTTTGTTTGACGAGATTTCGTTGGATTGGGTAGCGTTAAAAAAAGGAAATTTTGGTCAAAGTTACTTGAAACAAATTAATAATTATATATATATATATTTTTTTACATACAACGGGGAAGCTCTTGGCCTTCATCTCAACTGATGGTAAGTGATGATAAGGCCGAAGGTGGAAGCGAACTTCACCCGGAATCCTCAACCATAGAGAAACTGGCTATCTTACCTCTAACAGCCGAAACACAACAAATGCTGTTAACATTGTTATTTTGGCGACAGACTTAGATAAGATGGTGGTAGCTAGCCAGGCGGACTTAGAATAAGCCCTACCACCAACCAAACCGAGCAGATATTTTTGCCCTCGCTGGGAATTGAACCCGGGACCTCTGGATCTGAGACAGATGGTATTACCACTAGACCACAGAGGCAGTTAAAGTTATATTTACAACGGTTTGAACTATTCGCACTTATGTAAACCCTGGCTTTTCTAAATTTGCCAAAGATTTAAACAACAATAGCCCCTCGAAATTTAGTAATTATTTTTACCGGAACTAGGTGATCTGGCAGAGAACTAAAGTTGTCGACATAGCTCACAGAATAAGCAAGCTGAAGTGGCAATGGGCCGGCCATATTAGCCGTAGAACCGATGACCGTAGGGGTAGATGTTTTCTTGAGTGGAGACCGCGAATAGGCAAACGTAAGGTAGGACGTCCTCAGGCTACGTGGAGCGACGATCTTCGCAGGGTGGCTGGTAGCAGCTGTATGAGAGTTGCCGAGAATCGAGCTGAATGGCGTGGAATTTAGAGAGGCCTATGTCCAGCAGTGGACTGCTATACGCTGATGATGATGATGATATATATATTTAATGTATCTATTTTTACTCTTTGTACATATTATCGATAGTATTATTATGTCACATCACCGAATTCAATGACAAAAATAAATAATAATTACATTGTGCATACAGGGATAATCGTTGGTTGGTGCCTCCTCATAATTTAAAATTGTTTAAGGAGCCTCTGCGAGTTGGCTTCGGCCCATCGTACGCCTTCCAAAGTTCCGGGACCCCCAGGGTCCCGAGATAAGTCAAAGACATTTCAAACTAATAATAATAATAACGTTTATTTGGACTCAATAAAATATAGCCTATTAGAGTTATATTGTGTACAGTGTGTACGCGAATGTGTCGGTGTGCATTTGGTATGTTAATTTATTTTAAAATATCCAGTGTGTTTTCTATATTGATATAATTAAGGCTTAGGAGCCATTTGGAGACCACCTTTTTTAAATTGATGTTTAGTTAAAGGTTATATTTTTAGAATAAGATTGATTTTGTTGTACGAATGGCCACCTAAGAAGTTGAAAAATCTCTGTGCAAAATGAGTGTGGCAAGCTTTTTATATGCAGACTGTATGTTTTCTACGTTAAAAAAAGCTGTAGGGTCATACGTAAGTACACCATGCATTTCAGTTTAATGTGAAGTATCTTTGAATGCGCTCAAGTTTCAATATTATTGTCTTATACGCACCGCCCCAGGAAGTTAGTTATACAATAGACCAATAGCGACTGACATAAGGCGGAGTAAACAGTTTTTAGTATCTTAGAACTAGCTAAACACCTGAGAATTTTTAAAATATATATTAATTTCCGAACCCTCGAAGAAACCAGGTCTATGTGAAGAGTAAAATTAAATTTGCATTCTATTATATTAGGACATACGTCCATGTATGGAGGAGCTCGTGGCTAAGTAATAACAGCCGCACGGGTCGATCCGTCAGGTTAAGCTGCGCTTGCCGGGGTTGGTCCGTGGATGGGTGACCATCTTTACATACCGAGACTCCTCCGTGCCTCGGAAAGCACGTTAAGCCTTTGGTCTCGGCTGTCATTCGTGGATCTTTGACAGTCGTTACGGGTCGTCAGAAGCCCAAAAGTCTAACAGCCAGTCTTACCAAGGGGTATCGTGTTACCAGTTACTGGGTTGTGGAGGTCAGATAGGCAGTCGCTCCATGTAAAATACTGGTATTCAGCTGCATCCGGTTAGACTGGAAGCCGACCCCAACATAGTTGGGAAAAGGCTAGGCAGATTGATATGTCCATGTATGATATAAATGTCGACGAGACAAAAAGATTTCAGAATAGCTCGTGCAACTCCTTGTATAGTTCGTGCGGGTGCCACACTATAAATTGGAGTGAAAGAGCATTGCTTTTAAAATTCTCGCCATTTCAAGATATCCATTAAAAACGATTCTACAAAGAGCATTCCTTTTAAAGCCATATAAATTGACTGTCCAGATACCCGGAACCTCTTCGGCAAAAGCCAAAAAGAATAGGTCAATAACGTTCATTTCATTAGGTAGTCCATTTCCCATTGGATTTCTTTAATCTTTTTCGATTTAAACAGTTTAAAGGGAAATCCAATATTACTTCTTAATAGTTCCCGTAATCCAACACAGCAAAAAAAAAAGAATCTTCGATAGATAAGTGACGATCTGACGACGGATTCAAAAGAAAAACAGTTTTTCTGCGACTGTATAATTGCCATTGCAACTTTTCTGAGCTTGTATTTCTGCGAGGCTTTATTTACTTTCCTAGAATGCGGTTCATTGAAGTTAGTTCAGGTTATATTTTCAGTCACAAGAAAGAAAAGGTGGATGGATAGTGTGAAAGATTATAATTATAGTTGTGTCAATGATTTTAGATTAATTAATAGTCACGAGACGTTGAACGCGAATCAGAGTCCGATACATAATTCTTGCAGGCGACTGTGTTTCAAACTGTTAATAGTACATTATTGCAAAGGCCGTGAAATAGGCAATTGCAGGTCGAGTATGAGTTTAAAGGCCGAGCCGCAGGCGAGAACTTCACTAATACGAGACAGGCAATTGCCATTTCCGCCGAGACATATATAGTTTCTCAAAAGAATGCGGGGAAATAAAACATACTTAATTTTTCAAGTTAATGCGTCATGAACTGTACATTTCTGCGTAGAATAAATTGCCCATAATATAGATGGCTTTTTAGTTTTAGCAATCTCATTAAAATACGCCAAAAATACTGTTTCGGAGAAAATGTTCACTTTTTTCTCGTTCTTCCAAATCTTAAAATTTTCATATACTTAATTTCATTTATTTTTCTTTTGACTTCGCTGGAAGCAGGTTTTCCATTGCCAATTTGGCTTCTGATCTTAAATCTGGTGGAGTATAATCAATCTCCTTTTCACTCTTTGAACGGTTGGAACTCATTTTAAATAATAAGTATGTAAATTAATCAAGACCAATTTTCAGCTTTGCCGCCAATTTTCTATTTATCATTAGTGCCAAAAGGCAAACGCATTTGTGGCAATACAGCCGCGAGAACGCAATTTGTGCTAAGCAAAGAGACTTACTTTGGTATGCAAAGAATGATAAATGAGATCCAATCAAAGAGTATTTAGTTGATATTCCACCAACTCGCACTAAGCGTTTTCAAACGTGTTTTATAATGCGCACAGCAAAGGAGTGGAACTCTCTGCCTGCGTCTGTGTTTCCGAACGCATACAACCCTAATCTATTCAAAGTGAGAGTGAACAGGCTTCTTCGGTAAGCTCACTCCATCGTAGACTTTGTCTCTGTCATCCAGACCTAGACTAAAGTCAAGAGCAAACTCATAATAGAATTAAAAAAATAACCCCAGCACGCCGTTTCATACAAAATTGCTGGAGCGTTGTAATGTTCCAAATTCAAAAAACGCTCCTGCAATGCATTTGATTTTCTTTGTCCGTAAATTCGAATGCGTGTTCTGTTTTCGAAAATAATGACAATATTTCCATGCGTGTTTAAGAAAAGCATACTTTATGCATCCGTCACAAAGTTTATTTTGCATTTACAATAGAGTTACAAAAGGAATGGTCTTGAAAGAAACAACACTGTTTGGTAGTATGTCCCTCCCGCACAATGTGGTGCAATTCATCTACTAAATTAGTAGTATTTAGTAATTTTTGTGTACAATGATTTTGAAGGAGGCCTTCAAAAATATTAAGAAATAGAAATCGTCTACCTACGACTTTCAAAGTAAATATTAACAGTAATAATTATTTGTCTGCTTTGAATATTATTTGTTAAATATTAAAAAAAACGTTTTCTTAATTAAAGACTAATGAACATTATAATATATAATATTCGGACAGAAGTATTATAAAGTCTGTGTGCGAGCAACACTGTAAAAGCTCCCAGATTTGACAGAATGAAAGTATTGAAAGCACTCGAGCCTCCATGAAAGATCGAGCGGCCCCGTTTTTACAATCAAAATCAAATTACATTATGAAATTGAAAAATTTGTTCTGTTAATGTGGATATTTATATTCATGAAGATTTATTCATATTTTCAGGTAAATTAGTCACAAGGAACTTTACTTATCGATTTCTCAAAAACTATCAACTAGCCTAATCTGTGATGACGGCTAATAGCGATGCCTTATAAATAAGTATAGAAGTTCTTTCTATATTCAAAGTGCGAAGAAAAAGTCGTGCTGCGTCGACCCCGAAGGTACGTTGTTTTTGGCACCATTTCAGATTATCATAATAAAATTTAATTTTTCACTAACAAACCTTTTATTTCATCAAAATCTGTATTAAATTACACTCCTTTTATTAAAATATGTTACATAAAAAGGGTTGAAATTAAAATATTTACTATGAATACCCGTGAGTAGTGTGCCTAGTAACATAAATTATTTAAACGTAGGTAGGTCCCACATTGTTCAAACTGAACTCTCTGGTCTTAAATTGTGAAAATCTCACAATTCATGAAAATACAAACGAGATATATTTTCAACGAAGAAGGTAATGAAATATATGCGTTTAATTATATCGCAAAGTGAAATGTAAGTACCGCTCTTAGAAATATATAATAACGTTCTAAAGTGTTTAAGTTTAAAATGTTTGACTTGTACAATACAATTTGTCTGCAGAAAGATAAAGTTCTGAGAAAAATGTTTAACAAACATTTTCAGTGCACCTTAGTGGACTATTAAATTTAAAAAAAATATTTACGAGTGCGCTTATACCACAGAACAGGCGGAGACACCTCGGCGGCCGGCATTGTCAACACTTTCCATATAATAATGTACGACAAAAGTGTTAACGTTTTCTCGCACTATGTCACAAATTACGTAGGATAGAAACTGTAGAGCAATTCTGTAAAAATCTCACGGTGAAAACTTAGGTGAAGTGAGCTTAAAGTGACGTGTAATTCCACCTGATGCTTGAGATTGACACTTTTGACAGCTCATTTGACGCTCACTTCACCTATGTTTTTACGGTGAAATGGTTACAGAATAGCACTGCTTATAGCGTTTGCGATAGAAGTTATGCGCACAACATTGTAATTTTTTTATATACTGCCGTCTCTAGACGCCACCGGCACGGCGATTCCGTGCTCTGTAGCTTATACAGATCATCGACCCTAAATAAGTGACTAATGGAATGTCTTAAATTGAATAATAAAAGACCAATAAACTTGACGCTTTTTGACGATAACGTTTAAACTATAATTGTATCAAGTCTAGATTTTCAGCTAGGGATGTTTTTATTTTACGCAGCCGAAACTTTTAAGAAAAATAAACAGAATATTCCACTTTATACTTTTCAATCTGTTCCCTTCAAAAATATCCATAAGTCTGCATCTGTAACAATGATTGATTGGTCTATCAATATATTGTTTACGATATTATAATACTTCACTTTAAAATCATATCAATCATTCCATAAGACTTTTATATGATTATGTCAAAAGCCCACAACCGCAAACTATTCAATAATAAACCGCTCGCTTCGTAAAGCTATGTAAGCATCAATATATATTGGAGCCGATTCCCTTGTTCGCAAACTAAACTAAATTTAAGTTCAGTGCTTAATTTGACAGGACTAAACTAAAATGTCGCTTCTGTCCTTTTCTTAATGAAATAGAAAGAAAAAGATGCACTGAACTTAAAGTTAGTTTAGTTTGTGAACAAGGGAATTGGCACCACTGACTTCGAAATGGGGAGAGATAAAATTTAAATCGGTTTTAGAATCCCTCTTATACATGATCTTTATATTATTCAAATTTACAAGTCAATTTGACTGCAGACGGACGGTTCTGTAAGTTGAATCTAACTTCACATTGCTTTTGAGCCACAAATCTTTGAAATGAGCGTTTCCATTCGATTCTAATGCCTCACGATTTATACAATTTATTATTGGGTCCAGTGTTACTTGTAACCAGAATGTAAAGTTTTCTTTTTTTGAGATTAAATAAATTATTATTAATTATTATTATTATTCTTATTGGCAGTACCTAACTCATTTTGCTGAACTGTAAGCCTAGCATCAACTCGCGAAGTAAATGTAACGTCAATTCGAACGATTTTTGAACCGAAATTACAACAATCGTATACTTTTTGCTCAAAGACTCTTAAATGTTTAAAATATTTTTTTTTAAGTTTACCTACTCTAAGCGTAAAGTACCATAGTGTGGGGTATCGTAGGATAGGCCGTTCAAAAATATTGTGGTTTTGTGAAAAAAACATTTTTCGATTCAGGGATCCGTTTGCGTAATATTAAGCTTTAAAGTGCTAATTTTTGTTAGTCCAGTGTGTCCCCTGCCAGCTGAATGGTTGTTGTTGGATATGTAAAAAAAATCACAGTAGTAGTAGGTAGTTATAACCAATTTAAAAGGAAAACTATCACTGCTAAGTAGGCTTCACAAGTTCCTTACTGAGTAATAGTGGACCAACAAAAAGGTTAAGTTCTCGGGATAAATTCATACCAACTACGAAACCCTTCATTGTGCGTGGTCCGACACGCACTTGGCTAGTTTTTTATTTAATTACAAAGAGTCGCTTTTTGTGTTTGTCTGTGTGACCGCGTGAAAAATGAAATGAAATTTTCTAAATTACCCAACGGATTTTGATGGGGTTTTCACTATCACGTAGAAAATGTACACGTATCTATATTAAATAAATCTCGTTGTTTTTTCAAGTCATAAAAACCGTCCGAAGCAGGAGCGAGTTTGTAGTTAAACCATAAAAAGGAATTGTACCTATAGCAATTTAGTTCCATTTAATATTAATATTATTTCTAGTAAATTACGCTCATAAATGCAGTTTCATAATGTACACTTTATTTTTATGAGCTGCATATAAAAGGCGATATGGGTTTTATTGTTTTTGCTCTAAAAGTACATTAGTTTTAAAGACGTAACTATACTGTTTGAAAGCGATACAGCGGTGGTTTATTTGTTTCACTAATAATATTAGGTACACAATTAAAGCCTCTATAGTTATTTATGCAACTGTTGCATAAGGGGTATTAAAACACGAATGTGGGTTTATCATACGAGGCGAAGCCGAGTGTGATAATAGTAACACATGAGTGTTTTAATACCTAATTATGTACAGTTGCATACAAGACTTTATCTACACCCATGTTATCTACTCTTTGATATTTTCCAATTCATGAAATCTTGGTACGCTTTTTCATATTGTTTTCTCGACTTTTCTGGTAATAATTGGTTAGAAATGTCCTTTGCTGCATTAGAAATATCTGGTGGTGTGTTATCACAGCTTGTATCACTCATTTTTGTAAACAACAAACTTATAAATTTTTGCAATACTAATATCGAACAAAAATGGCGGGATGCGACGTGAACTCGAATAACCTATAAGTTTTTTTAAATAACGGCGCTGTGGTAGTAAAACGCGCGTGCATGACAATTTTCTTTTTTTGAAATTCATAAATGTGGCTGTTCGATGAGAAAGTAAGGGATCTAAAACGCAAAGGAGTTTCATAATGAAATTTTTAATTCATTATAACACTCTTTTGGATGATATTATGGTTACTATGACACCGGTTGTTTTAATGTTGGCAATAAGCTAACTGTTTCAGAAACTTTTATAGATGATTTATAGCATGGGTGTAGATAAAGTTATTTACATAGATTATGTTAGATCAGTTAGGTAGGTACCTGCATTATGTTTCCCAAAATAGTCTCTTTACGGGGATTGTCTGTGATTGTTATTTACATATCATTACTTCACCCGAGTAATCCCCGAAGGGTTAAATAGAGGTGTACATAGGTACACCTCTGACTGCCGAAATGTGGGTGTACTTATAGAAGTACACCCACATTTCGGCAGTTATGTTTGTCCCATGTAATAGAGGGCGAGCATATTGCCATCAACCGGGCACAAATCCAGGCTCAAGGCTCTTTCTGAGAAATCGTTCACGGAAAAACCTAATAACACTTTGGCCGATCCGGGAATCAAACTTAGGACCTCATGCCCAACAGTAGCGCTTGCTAGACCAACGAAACAGTGATTATTATTTATTCCTCTTAAAAAACAACCGTTTATATAATTCAGAATTGAGTACAATCGCCAGCACATCAGGGTAAACGAAACTGTCTTTCTCCAAACGATTTTAAACCAATGTTGGTGATTAAGTTCAAAATCGAATGAGAAAATTTTACAGTCTGTGGTAACTTGATGTGCCGGCGACCGTACATTTAAGTCGAATTAAGAGGAAGTTGAATTGTGTCGTCCTTTAACCGAATGTTAGCCTTCTACCTCTCGAAATATATTCCGGGAATCAATGTAGTTATATGTTACTGTTTGTTTTATTTTATTTGGTTGCCTATTTATGTTCAATTCTTTAAACCTGACTTGGTTTCCGTACGTCTTTTTCGGGTAACCACTGAAAATCAGCGCTGTGCTGTGGGTCCCTCATAGCACAACATCATGCTGAGTGGAAGCCTTCTTGTCACAGTCATGACGTGCAGCAGCCGACTATTTTGGTTTTGTACTCGTGATTAGAATGTAGATCTATTTTGTTTTATTTTTTTATTTTTCTGTATAACTACCTACTCAAGTTAATTATCTTTTTGTATGCACGTGATTCTGTGACAAATAAACCTATTTTTCTTTCTGCCTATTTATTCAAACTAGGCTGAGAATCAGCACTTTTCGAACGCCAAAATTATATAAGACAGTTCCCCAAAACGCCAGCCCTTCACCACTTCATAGTGCTTTAACTGGGAAGAAGAAGTGGCACAACAAACTCCCCAGCAGCACATGAGTCTGTTCAGTTAAGGCTCGCGCAGACTAGAGGTATCGCGGGCGCGACAAGGGTCGCGCTGCCTGTCTCGCCTGCGATATCGCGCCAGCAGACTGGCGCGAGCCTTTATTCAAAACTTGACTCTTTACAAAGCAACTCAAGAATGAAACATTGTAATGAGAAGATTATGTCAATAATCCATACTTACATAATATATCCATACTATAGACATCCATACTATAACATCCATACTTATTTATAAATGTAAAAGTAAATTTGTCTGTCTGTCTGTCTGCCTGTTACGTTTTCACACCTAAGCCGCTGAACCGATCGTCATTAAATTTGGCAGAGACATACACAGCGGACTGTCCCTTTCAGGGACACTGGGTGGGAACAGTCATGGGTCTGAATAGATAATTAAATTTTGAAAACTGACAACAGTAACCAATTAACCTAATTGAATAAACATAATTATTATATATTAAAATAATGGACCGTTTGAAATAAAGTTTTATTTACTTTAAGCAATTTGCTGTTAGCAGGGCATGTGGCACTCGTTTCCCTTTGACAGTGCAAATGACAGCGCGAAACATTTCAGTTTTCCGCACGTGTTCGTGTATTAACTACTTTATTGTCCGGTAGCTTTGGTGGTGGTGGGGGCGGGGTGAATAATTACAGAGACACTAGGTTGAGTCTCCTTTCCTTCACTGTGTATGTGACAAGTTTGTAGTCACATTTTATCAATAGTTAGCTTTAAAAACATGATGATAGATGAGAAAATTAATATAGGCAGGTAAAACCACGGTTTCCTAGAAGGGTTCCGTAGTTGGGATGATTTACCATGTTATTTTAAGACCATAATTTAACAAAATTAAACCATATCCTAAACGAAATTAAACAAAATTAGACAAAATTACATAAAATTAGTTAAAAGCAGATAAAATAGAATAAAATTAGAGAAAATTAGCTAGAATTGGGATAAAATTGGAATTAAATTATTGTATTCTGTCATATATAGTTTGTATCTACATGTGTGTGTGTGATATTTGTGAAAAGGAAAAAATGTAAACACGCACGATTGGTCCGAAACTTCGACTTTGGATATCAAAAATCTTCATTTTCAATTATTTAAATCGAACAATGGATGAATTCGTCAAATAATTAAACGATGTATTTTCACTGCTCCTGTGGTGGAGTTTGGATGATTGAAATCCCCAATTTTTATGTTTTCTAGCGTCGACGACCGCTTATCAAAATTAGGATTATCGCATTTACAGACTTGATTTTATATAGGTGAATTAATAAACTTGCGCGCTAAATATGAAAGATTGAATGGCGTCAGCACACGTGTTTTTTATTCATTATTGCACATTTATAAGATTTGATGGGTAGCATATTAAATATTTACATAATCAATTTAGGGTGTCGTATGTCATTCTGGGGTCCAATAGGACCCACTACCGAGCCGGCGGAGGTTCGTGTGTTCGGGTCCAATCGGGGGCGCTTCCAAACTATACGCTTAAGACTCTGGAGTGTTTTAAACATGCGGGAATATCGTTAACTACTATTGAAAAAAGAAGGGGCCTGAGGTTAGTGCCCTGCCCTATGCTAGAAGTGACCGAGTAGCGCTCTAAATTGGCATTTTTATATGTTAAAAATTGCTTCCGGTCGCGCAGATAGTTCGCGAAGAATTTTAGCGATGTCAGAGAAACCTACCAATGCCAGGTTACTTAGAAGTATGTCTTTGTCAACCCGGTCAAAAGCCTTCTGGAAGTCAAAATATGCTACATCGATCTGCTTTTTGTTGTTAGTATTTTTGGCTAAGAGTGTAGTGATTTTAAGTAGATTAGACGTAGATTAGCGATTTGGAAGGAATCTGTCATTGCAGTTTATTAGAAAATATAAAAAAAGTAATTAAGTAGGAATACTTTGCCGAATATGGATTAAACATTGCATATTGATTGCCATTGTATATTTTATAGTGTATAAGTTTTTCTTTTCTTTTGTAATGTGTTATCTGATGTACAATAAAGTATATATAAATAAATAAATAAACTGCAATTAGTCTGTAATTTTTGATGTCACTATTTGGTCCGCTTGTATTTACTATTAAACCTACCTATTATCCTAAGTTTATGTAATAATCAACCCGATTGCTCTAATACCAATCAATCGTTCCTAATCTGCTGTCAATTGTATATAATTTCATGTACCTAATTTGATTGGCTGTTGCTATGTAATTAAACACAAGAGATTCGACTCAGTATATAATTAGGCTTTCATTGGAATACGGGTGTTGATCTGTGCAATGATTAGGTAAGTTTAACTGACCATGAATAGCTAGGATAGATATTATTATTGCTGTCAATTTCAAATTGTAACCTGTTTTCAATTATAATAATTATCTTCAGGCGAAATCGAGAGCAGGTCCATTTTGCAATAAAAACAATTATCGTAAGGAAAAACCAACAGAAGAAAATCATCATCTGCTTAACCTTTTCACAAATATGTTGGGGTCAGCTTCCAGTCTAACCAGATGCAGCTGAATACCAGTATTTTACATAGAGCGACTGCCTACCTGACCTCCACTACGTAGTTGCTGGGTAATACGAATACGCAATATGCGTCTTCCCCTTGGTAAGACTGGTTATCAGACTTTCGGGCTTTTGACAACCCGGAACAACTGTCAAAGATCAATACTTCAATAGTCAAATTATATTTATTGCTTCCACATGTGAACTTAGGTGGTAGGTTTTACAAAAATATGATCATTGTGGACCCTGTCGGGCACAGCACAAGTAGGAGAGGAAGAGGGGCTTTTATTTGACTACTTAGTTGTTATAATAATATTAAATAGGTATTGTGATTATTATCATATAACATGTTGTTTAAAATTTGTCATTGAAGTATTCATTGATATTGTAACAGAATGAAACAACAGAACAGACAGAACACACTTTGACAACACACACCTTCGAAAAATACTACTTCGACAGAAGCCTTGTACGCACTTGGCTGGTTTTTTAAATACGTGAATTGGCCTTCAAATGAAAACATATCCTCTCTTTCATACAAATCATAGTTATTATAACGATGATATGATAGTTATTATCATACCCGTATCTACTTACTAGTGGGTGAGATGACGGGAAAATTACCACAAGGATCAAACGGAGCATGAAACTTTACATGAATCCTGAAGTTTTAATAAAGCAATGCTTTAACTTCTGTCGAAACATACATACCAGATCTATTAAAATTTAATTAATCAACGCTTTAACTTCTACAGTCGGAACCTTACACCAGATCTATTAAAATATCGGTTAAGTTATTGATATTTTAATGTCTACAAGTGTAGATTATAGCCTATTTATCTACTTAGTGTTCATATTTACGAGCGGCACGAGCCAACGGCCGGGGCAACTGCAGCGGGATGCGTCTACGGATGCCGTCGAAATGTCGCCGCTCGTATATGAGGCAACTGCAGCCGTCGACACCGTCCTCGTGCTCGTGCGTTGACTCCAGACTCCAGCAGGAAAATCACTTTACACACATTATGCGTGTCGTCGATTTGGAAATAGCGGATAAACGAATTCTACTGGAGTCATGTTGTTCCAGCAGGAAGATTTTAAACAAATTCGGCGCACATTTACGCACAAATTTAAAAGGACTGTCTCGGGTCCACTAGCCCCACTCCTTTGAAAAAATATTATCTCGTGACTGAGAAGAAATTATGAAAAATGGCTCAATCAGATACCTCGGTATGTGTGTCTAAAATTTTCTAATACCTTTTATAAAGTTTCATATTGAGACACGCAGCAACAAAATTCGATCAAGAAAAACGGCCATGCACATTCCTCTAGATCGTATTTTGTTGCTTCGTGTCTCAATATGAAACTTTATAAAAGGTATTAGAACATTCTAGACACAGAGGTAGCTGGTCGAGCCGTTTTTCATAATTCCTTCTCAGTCACGAGATAATATATTTTTTAAATGAGTGGCGCTAGTGGACCCGAAACAGCGGTCTTAAGCGATATTTGTGCATCAATGTGCACAGAAAATTAAATTTGTGCCTGTTATGTTTAAGAGATATTATTATTTATGTTTTTGACATATCTTGGAACCCTGGGGTCCCGGGCCTTTGGAAGGCGTACGAAGGGCCGAAGCCAACTCGCAGAGGCCCGTTAGACGCTTTTTAATTAAATGAGGCACCAACCGACGATTATCCCTGTACGCACTATGCAAGTGCACCCAAGGACAACCCCCGGTTGGTGTAGGACTATTGTAGTATATGGAACCAAAGATATTGGACTATGGGTTTGGGTGGTTAAAATGGACTGGTTACCTAAAACTATGGAAGGACTATGGCCCCTGCCTGATCAATGTTTTATTATACACGGATAAAATGACAGGGGGTGACTTGCACACTCAATAAGGGGTCCCCGAAAACGGTCGCTGGCACATAGAGACGTAGCGACAAGGGGACAACATGTCCTGAGGTGCTCGAGGAGCGGAGAGGTATTCCACGGTTCTCAGAACCATCCCAGAGCCCGGAAGATGGTCAAGATCCCTACAAGCACTTACTGGAATACTTCCTTCCTCCGAGCACGTTTGCTCTTGCGAATCTCCACTCAAGCCGGCCAATAAAGGCAAGAATGAGGTGGGAGCTCAGTTCCTCGTCAGTGTTCACTTCAGCCGGCTAATAAAGGCAAGCCAGAGATGAGAAACATGACTTCTCCCAGGAGATAGGGTCCTTGGGATCGCAACTGCTCAACAGCTCGCCACATGCTGCCCTGCGGGGTTCTGTATCTCTCTTGGTCTATTATTATTATTACTAGCTTTTGCCCGCGGCTTCGCCCGCGTGGATGTCGGTTATCGCATAAAAAAGTACCCTATGTCCTTCTCCATATCCCAGACTATATCTCAAAATTCTAACTTAATATTAATTTTAATTTGATTCACTATGTGAATAGAAACCGAAACAAATGATTTAATATAATAAAAGTACCTACTTATGTATGTTCTGAACGTGAATGAGTCTTTACCTAAAGATAACAAACACAAAATCAAAATACGTTTCACTCAAATTCATAAAGCAATCAATTATACCTACCAAATTACAACCTCATTACGTGACGAAATAAAAGTGCGACACAAATAATAATTTTAAAATAATTCACGTAAGTACCAACAATGTGAAAACAAAACGAAATCCTCCGAAATGTGGCATGATACACCGTTTGTGCTGATAAACGCTCGAAATATCTAATGAACACCATTGGTGCATAACTTTTCTCAGGGTCACGTTCGCAATTGGACGAAATATTTGACATTTATTTTGTACTTGCAACACGATCTGGCTGTAGAATTCGATTAATCGACTAATACTTGACCGGTTGACATTTTAGCGAGAACACCACTAAACGAACGAAAAAAAAAAGAAAACAAAATACGTCTGTAGTCTGTGGTCGTGTGGCGGTGTGGCGCGGTGCTTAATGTAAACATTCATCAAGGTTATACGTGCGTAATGGATTCAATGAGAAAACAGTTTAATCATAGAAGAATCTTATACAGAATTACTGAGAAATAAGTGTAGATTTCGTATTGAGTGTTAGTTTATCGAAAAGTGATAACTATGCCAGTGAAAAAGTAACGAAAGTTTTAAAATGCACAAATTTTGATCTTAAGGCCGCCGTGTTTAGTAATGTTTTTATGATAAATATTCTTGTATACTGTTTGAAATACACATAAGTAGCTAGCTTATTTATCTACGAACATAATTTGGCTAATAGCTACTGATATTATAGCGTATTGTTATCGTAATCGTATTTCCAAGAGTAAAACTCGGCAAACAAATACCTACAAAACGACAATAAAATGGATATAGTATGTTATCCTTAAGAGATAGACATATGACATCGCGGACTTTTTTGAAGACCTTTATAAGATACATAATTCCACCATACATTATTTTGTTATATCTCAAAGGGTTTAGACAGCGTTTTCGTTGAAAGCTCTCAGACGGCTTATTTTTTTCCGACACCTCCAACAAATATCGTTAATTCATTCAAAAATGCATACAAAAACTTAACAAATTATATATTAAAACCTTCCTAGAGAACTAAGCTATCCATTGGTGAAAACAACATGAGAATCGGTGCAGTAGTTTTAGAGTTTATCGCGAACAGACAGACAGACAGACAGACAGACAGACGCGGCGGAGGACTTTGTTTTATAATATGTAGTGATAGTGATAGTGATAGTGATAGTGATAGTGATTACTATTATGTTCATAATCAAGTAACTAAAGACTCATACTAATTATTAGGCACATCATTTTAATAACAATACAAAAATACAAGGTATTAAAAAAAAAATTAACTTATTCACATTATTGATCATAAAATAAACACAATAATTAGAATTTTCTAACCGGCATTGGAACAGCAACAGCAATGCCACACATAAGGGCAGTCCAGCTTGTTGGCGATCATTGCCAGGATAGCACTGGGGCTGGCACGCACCCGCTCTAATTATTATCTGAACTCAATTCCTAGAAGAGTATTCCTACTGAAGTACGGACACGTGTCGACGGCTGCAGTTGCACTTATCTATATTACTCGTATACCACCATAATTATTATTAGCCAGCATACAGCGACCTACGCATTCAATATAATAATGCACTGAGAGTTCTGCTGCGGCTGCCGTGGCGTTGTAGTTCATCAGGGATGTTTGCGGATAATATTATATGTATATAACATTAAGGTATGGTTTTGCAAAAAATGTGCATCCCTCTCGCGTGTTTGCGGCAGCACCAACAGTATTCTCAGTGTGTTCGCAGATCAGTGCGATGGGATTCTCCGATGTTGCGGAGGTGGATGCAGCTCCACACTGAATTTTAATTTTAATTGTATGTTAATGTATAGGTACCTAACACTAGATATAACGTAAAATTGTAACTAACTTTGTTCCTTGACTTTGAAAATAAAATTATTCTATTCTATTATATCATCCTACAGTTCCGAATATAAATACTTTACGCAAGATTCAAGATTCTAGAGGGAATATATCCTAAAGTATTGATAGATACATATTTTATGGTGTTCAGAACATAATATTATCAAAACCATACTACTATAAAATATATCTTTTCTTAAAGTTACAATTTTAATGTGACGAGGAAAATGCTTTTGAATTTTGCGTAACTGTGAGGTATGCTCGGTGGTGTGGGTTATGCTCGTGATTGTACCAAAAGGATTAATATTTTGATCCATACCAACCAAACCCAATACTTATGTAATATTAAACTTTAATGTTCACCAAGTTTAGAGAATATAATTATATCAGAGCCTAATTAATTAATGCGTTTCAAACATAATATTAATTAGATAATTGCGATGCGATTTGGATCGACGCACTGTACGCCAGATTCTATTGACTAAAGATTGACTAACAACAAGTAAATTAATTTAATTATTTTCCAATTAGTGATTATTTTGTAGTGCACTTCATATTATACGCATGAATGGTGATTTTCAGTGTAATCTGCCCAAAGCGTAAAACCTTTTGAAATTGGTTGGAAATGTTTATGTGTTCTAGAAATTAAATGAAATAACATGAAATCGTTTATTCTGTAAATATAGGATATCGGAATCAATTTTACACGTATATGTAATATCACGGTAAGTTTCGAATTTCATAGGGAAGTTTGTTGTAAAAGCGTATACATTGACCCCTGAACGAGTTGCCTACTCTGTGGAGGCGAGTGCGGTGTACAGCAAGATTGTGTTTATTCCTGGTATTTAGACTATGAATATCGGACATTTTCTTAAAATTTGATATATTTTTGTGTACATACAATAGATTTTCAAATATATATATTGAGAGGCTACAGTCAGAATGTCCATTTCTTTAAATTTTTCTCTAAGGGAATCTCTTACACCTAAGTAGGGATATATGTTATATTATTATATTATTGTATTTTTTTTTTTTACTTTTGTATTTAATTTAATTATTCATGTATCGGGTTGTATAGTTAACATTATTACATTGTGCATTGTACATTGTTACATTGTATTATTATATTTATTATTGTATATATATATATTCTATGGCTCGAACAGCCCTTTTCTGTAAAACATAGATCATAATGATGTCCACACAGGTTTCACAGAGAAGAATCCCATATGTCATAAGACTATGAAAAACAATAATAATTCGGTCAAATATCATTCTTAGCAACGAATATCTCAGGCACTCAGTACCGCTCTCCAAAACACAAATCGCTGACGTCACCCATAATTCCCCACAAACCAGCCAAGCTTAAGTGGGACTGGGCCGGACATGTTTGCCGCTTGTCTGTCGCACGTCTAACACAAAGGTTCTAGGAAAGCGTCCAACGGTGCTGTGTCAGGTGTGAACGAAAATGGCGGGACGAGTGACACCTAAGTAGACAAGATTGACAGGAGAGAAAAAAAAAAGATTTTTCCTTTTTTTTCTTAGAAAAAATGTTTGTTATCGGATCAGCACTTCCAGAGATTATCTCATACAAACAAACAGATAATTTTACACCCCCATTTTTTGTGCTCACTACCTAGTAGGACCGATATTTTTTTGATATAATACCTACCACTCTAAGGTATGAATGAGACCATAATTATGAAAGAATCAACTGGCATATTAGGAATTATATATATATATATATATATATATATATATATATCGGGCCCTATCGGAATACCAGCGCTGCGACACTTATTTTTAAATGTCGCAGCATCATGCTGAGATAGGAGCCTTTTGGCCCCGTACAGGATTTTGTTTTTATTTTACTTTTGTTTTTTATTTTTTATTAGTGTTACTATGAGTGTATTTAGTTTAAAATGTGAACTTCCTGTATGAGTCCCAATAAATACTTTTTCTTTCTTTCTTTCGTTCTTTCTTTATATATATATATATTTATTATAATTAATTCGACAAAGTCACGATTATTAACGTAAAAGGGTAGTTCTTCAGAGACAAAATTTTCGATTTCTATGGTTATATTTCTGTACTGTAACCAACTAACAAAACGGCATGTATTTTTTTTTTTGTACACTCACCTGCAAAATTGCATGGATACCTTAGTGTCTATTTTCCAGTGAACGTTTGAATTCAAATTTTCGAAAATAGAACTAGCTTTCGCTTTTCGCTTCACACGATTTTGTTTCTGTACTGTTCATGGATTTTTGCAGTCGACCATACAGTTTAGCTTTATCCCTAACTGGAACAAATGATATTTTTTTTTAAATAATTGCTGTTTAGGTACAAAATAAAAATATTTGAAGTTTGTTCTTCTGATTTATATAACGCGTCCGTTTGCCATTTTCCGGAACAAAATGGTCGATGTAGCATTTTCCCTTTGATACATCAATATAAATAATAATTATATGGAAAGGAAACGAATTTTCCCCTTACAAAAAAAAATGTGTACTAGTTAGTTATAACTACTTATGTTGGTGTGTTTATAAATATTTAAACAAGAAGTGTCCGGCGTATAAAGGCTCGTACAGACTAGTGCGATATCGCGGGCGCGACGCGACACTAGTAGCACAATTTCTTTGTCAGTGCCTGTTGCGCCCGCGATATCGCGCGAGTCTGTACGAGCCACACAACCGGTAGCGGTCGGATTTCTAGAAACTCGCAAAAAAAGTGTAGCCGTCAACACCGACCGCATTCCGATGACGCTTGCAAGCGGGTGAGTCAGGTGTCGCCTTTCCGGCGACACCCGGGGTTGACCGAAGTTACCTAAGTGTCGCCTTCATCGGATTTCGTAGAAACTCGCAAAAAAAGTGTAGTCGTCAACACCGGCCGCATTCCGATGACGCTAGCATACGGGTGAGTCAAGTGTCGCCTTTTCGGCGACACCCGGGGTTGACCGAAGTTACCTAAGTGTCGCCTTGCCGGCGACACCCGGGTTTTACCGGTTACTGATTTATGTGGCATGAGCTGCGCTTGACCGTACTTGGTCGGGTAATAGTAATGAGAGTCTAGATTCCCGCGCGGGGGGAAGCCAGTCATGCAACGAATGAACTAGAAGGCGGACGTGCGGCTGGTTGGCTTAGATCCCGGTGTTACGAAGGTAAATATCTGATTCATCTGTGCTTGGTTCAGTGGCATTCTGATTACAATGCCTACTTTATAAAATTTATTTTTGTTCTAAAACTTCAAACAAATTCTGATTCAGATGAATCAGAATATTTGAACGTCGATATCTTGAAAATCACTTTATAAAAACGAGTCCCTCATTCAAATGTATGTTTTTTTGGTATACCTATTTTCATATGAACATGTGTTACAGAGCTGAAAGTGAAATTAAATTTTGGCCATATGCATCAGTCGAAGAATCAAATTTCGGAAAACTACCCAAAACACCCTTAATTTTTATTTTTGGTTTGAATGAAAATGAATTACTCGTATTTATCAATGAAACTTAGATACCTACACACATCGAAGGTCACAGTTTCATCAGTTTGGCAACGTCGCAAAAGTAACCATTCGTCATACGGGTGACAATTTTTAACCTAAATTAATATAATTGATGATAACTATCTTCGAAACTATGCATTTTCGGACCACATAATCTAGGACTTTTTGTATTATTTTTACTCATAGAATATAACCCTAGAGGTATGGGATATGAAAAAAAAAAAAACACGTTATATACAAAAACGCTAAATTACAGTTCCATGAAAACACTTAAAATTCTGTAAGTGTTGTGGTGTTATTGGTCAGCGAGGGCTTACACTAAGTTGTTTTGTTATATTTAGTTTATTTACGAACAAAGTTAGTTTCTACATAAGTTTGTCTCTAATAGCTAGATAATTTGAGACTAAGTAAATAAGTGTCTAGACGTTTACCTTGTGATCCCACAAGGTGACAATAATAAATTGCTTTGATACATTCGTGGTATTCATGAATGTATTGATAAAACACAGCTATGTCTTTAACCAGAACTACCCGACAAGACAAACACCACATCTTAAACGCAGTTACAAAACGAGAAATCGTAGGCGGTATATTAATGAAAGACAATTTTTCAATACAGTCGTAAACAGTCAATGATTCTATGAATCTGCCCTGAGTCTAGAATTGTTCCCGGTACGCAATAAACACATGAATGCTCGATATCAAACGGACCTCAACCATGTACAAAAGAAACTATACAAGCGTCGTCTATTAATACTCATGTGCAATAAGAAACTATTCAAATTATTTTATACTGTGTGATATTGCCAGAACTTTAGTTAACTAACACCTACACCTGTGTCTAACCTTTTAGGGTGACTTCGAAAGGTCACACGTGGTATTAAATTTATTATATGCTGGGTGGTAAACATCCATCCGATACATACCTATATTAAAATAGTAACGAAATCAAAACTGAACATGAAATACTTTTGATAAAAAGTAATTGCTACGCAATGTGGGAACGAGTCGAGTTCGAAATATGCATTTAAATTGTGTATCTATTCAAACACGAAATATTTTAAGAGATACACCTATAGGTGGTAAAGAAGCCATGAAAACGATTTTTTTTTAATCTGAGTACCTATATTATAAAAAATATATATATATATATATATTTTAAAATTACTTCTTATGATGATTGATTATCAAAATTCACCGCGCTCGTGCCTCCACCGTCGCCGCGTCCGGGCGGGTCATTCATAGAATAAGTAAAATTTTGGAAAATGCAACTCCTTTGTAAAATGTCTCAACAAATTTTAAAATTATAAGTTTTATGTAAAAATATAAAATACTTAGATAATGTTTTTTTTTTGCTGCTATGGCTTTTTTACCACCTATAGATGGTCCTCTTAAAATATTTCGTGTATGAGTAGATACACCTTAATATATAACTATAATAAAATAGTAACGTAATCAAAACTGAACATGGAATACTTTTGATATAAAGTAATTGCTACGAAGTGTGGGAACAATTCGAGTTCGAAAAAATCGAAGACATGTGACATCTACCAATCTGCACTGGGCTCGCGTGGTAGAATTACAGCCCACTCCCTCTCGAAGAGAGGAGGTCTGTGTCCCAGCAGTGGGAATATTATAAGCAGATTATGTAATGTGGGAATGAGATGCCGAAAACATAGTTTTAACATTTTTATATATATGGTGTATCTATTCAAACACGAAATATTTTAAGAAGCCATGGAAACGATTTTTTTTTTTAAATCTGAGTATATTATTTAAAAAAAAAAAACTGCTTGATATGATGATTAATTATCAAAAGGCACGGCGCTGGTGCTGCCACCGTCGCCGCGTCCGGGAGGGTCATTCATAGAATTAAAAAAAAGTAAGTAGGTAAAGGTTTTCTTTTTTTTTTTCAAAATGTCTCAAGCAATTTTAAAATTATAATAATTATGTAAAAATATAAAACACTTAGATAATTTTTTTTTTCGCTTCTATTGCTTTTTTACCACCTATAGATGTTTCTCTTAAAATATTTCGAGTATGAATAGATACACTTTATATATATATACAGGGTTGGTAAAAAATCGTGGATCAAACGAAACAGGGCGATAGTTGGGGCATTTTTTTTTTTTTGTATGTTCCGGATTGGCGCAAAAACGTCTGAGCGGATTTGGATGAAGTATGGCACACAAGTAGTTTATAACCTGGGTTAACACATAGAGTAGGTACTTTTAATCCCGGTAGTAGTCCCCGTGGGTTACTTTACGACATCGACCCGGGCGAAGCCGCGTGCAAAAGCTAGTAGACAATAAACTATCGGTCTAAACGACCGCAAACCGTGCAGAATTACGTGATGTTACTGTTACCTTTACCAAACAGTACCTTTACCTACGTGACCTACACTGTCACAATATCACAGCGGTGAATTCCAATAAAAGAAAGAAAGAAAGAAAAATTGTTTATTCTGGGCAAACAAGACGCACATATAAAATAAAATAAAAATTACATGATACACTATTAACATGTATCAAAAGCCTCGTATTCAAAACCATAAATGCATGAAAAAGTTTGACATTTTTGTCCATTGCTTGATGTCAGGCCACGACCAAAGACAATAGATTTTGCGTAATTTACTAAGCGACACTGGCAAATGACAGTGGTGCCGATTCCCTTGTTCACAAACTAAACTAAATTTAAGTTCAGTGCATCTTTTTCTTTCTATATCATTAAGAAAAGGTCAGAAGATAAATTTTAGTTCAGTCCTGTCAAATTAATCAGCGCTTGACTCAAACTGACGTAATTTTAGTAGGTAAGTTTTTAATCACGTCTAAACTTATAAGGAGTAGTGACAGGCGCTCATTAATTTGACAGGACTAAACTAAAATTTACCTTCTGTCCTTTTCTTAATGAAATAGAAAGGAAAAGATGCACTGAACTTAAATTTAGTTTAGTTTGTGAACAAGGGAATTGGCATCAGTATCAAATAAAACAAACAAAATGCTGATTGCAGCGGAAATTATCTATTTTGTTAACAAACTTCAATTTCTGCCAAATTATCGCGTTTAGAGGACACAGTAGTGACCGTTAAATGATATCACTGAACAAACATATGTAAGTAGTTAGTTTTTTTTAGGGTTCCGTAGTCCACAAGACAAGGAACCCTTATAGTTTTACCATGGCCGTCTGTCCGTCTGTCTGTCTGACTGTCTGTATGCGGCTTAGCTCAGAGGTACTATAAAGCTGTAATTAGACATGGGTATACTCGTACATATTAATCACGCCGACGTGGTAAAATAAAATCTTGAAATATATATATATATATATTTTTAGGGTACCTCTCCTACTCCTCTCGTAAAGTGGGGATGATATTGTTTTTTCTCGTCTATCCCATATTGTGGGATATCGTTTGATAGGCCAATCAAAAACCATTTTTCGATTCAGGGATCCGTTTGCATAATATTAAGCTTTAAAGTGCAAATTTTCGTCAGAGTCAAGTTTCCCTGCACGTGAGGTTAAAAAATTCCATCCTGTATAATCTGTATACAACGAAGTTAAAAGGAAAACTATCACAGCTAAGTAAGCTGTTCAAGTTACCGAGTAATAGTCGACCAACTTAAATTTGCAGTTGAAAAACATGGTCTCCCGTACATTTTGTATTGGAGAACACGTTTTTCAACTACAATGTTAAGTTTGTTCTTGGGATTAATTCCTGCTATCTACGGAACCCTTCATTGTGTGTGGCCCGAAACGCACTTGGTGGGTTTTATGTCATGAAAGTACAGAATGCTTTTTTCCTGATTGAAACCCATTTCTAAAATTTAATTCAGGTCAAGCCACAACAAACTCCTTCCGATCATTCCATGTTTAGTATGCAGAACACTATAATTTATTTATTACTAGCTGCACCATGCATGCGTGTCAGGCGTTGCAATGCCAATTAAGTAAAGAAGTGTTTTTTTTTTTTTTTTTCGGGCCAGAAGCTCTCTCTGGCGTCCTAAGAACACCCTACCAAAGTTTCATCACAATCTGATCGTCGTATCCCAGTAGTTCCATTCTCTAGTTCCATTATGGGACTAATGGGATTTTTTTCTCCCAGTGGTTCCATGGAACTGGCATACAGGTTGTAGCGTAAATAGTGGTCCAACGTTTAGGGGTCGATACACCATATATCGATTCGAGATTCAGCTATCACATACCACAATTTAAACAACTCATTTACTAACTGTAATTTCTAGAAATGCCACTTCATAAAGCGCACAGATAAAATATTAAATATAAAGCGTAACACGTTTTGTTGAGGATGGTATTCTCATAGCATGTCTGCATTCCTTTTTTATTCTATCACATTTTAAATTAAATTATATTAATTTTCTTTAAGTACGCTGTGCTGGTACAGCGTCTTAATAATTGTTTGTTGCGCTGGCTGTCGCTGAAAACCAGCGCTGGGGCTCTGTCTTGCATAGGGTCGCAGCATAATGCTGAGCGATAGCCGTTTTGCGTGGATGTGACGCATTTTTCCCCCATAGTTTTTTTTTTTGTGTTTATGTTCTTTATTGCGTCATGTTTACCGCAAATAAACGTTTTTTCTTTCTTTTCTTCTTTCTTTAGAAATTACATTATTTTTTTGTTTATAATACTGAATGTCATGTATAGAAATTACAGCCAAATTAGTAGATAAAGAAAGCTGTAAATTTTTCAAGTAAAAAAAAAAAATGGAGAATTAAGATAAATAGTTCACATTATGGTATGTGATAGCGAAATACGTTGCATCGACCTCTTAACACATTGACTGCCACCGCGGTCACCGGTGACTGCTAACAATAGTTTTTTTATTGTGTCTGTTGTCTGGCAGTCAATGCCTTAACGGCGGACCACTATTTACGCCACAGCCTGTATGCCAGTTGCATGGAACTACTGGGAGAAAAAAATCCCAGTAGTCCAATAACGGAACTAGAGAATGGAACTACTGGGTCACGACGAATCTGATCATTGATTTAGGAACGCGTAGAGGACAAACATAACAAACATTCATTTTTATTTATATAGATAGATATATCTTGCAAAGGACACGACGCGACGTAATGACTTGATTGATGAACGTCGCACCTAAAAGTAACTTCCAGATTGTTAGCCGAACTCAACTTTTCTCTTCCAGTAAGAAGTCGTAACAAAAGTTAGGATAAATAAGGAAGTTATTAGAACGTAAAACGTGAAGAAAATTTCTTGTTGGCGGAGCTTGTCTCCGGCTGTTTTATAAGGGATAGTGGGCCCGAGCTTACGACACTGGAGGTGGCGTCTTTGAAGAAGACATCACTGGAATTGGGCGCCTGCCCCTAATAAAACAATACGAGTCTTTAAAAAAATTAGACACTGTTAAATTGGGTCTAACGTTATTAGGTAGATTTCGTCAGAAAAAATCTACCTAATAACTGGTCTTGGTAATATTGGTCTTGCACCTAAAGTCGAGATTTCCGAAGATTTCACCATAGGGGGTCTAGTTATGACCCCTAGAACCCAAATCAACCGCCGGTTAAAAAGTTTATATATTATATATATATAATTATATATATATATGACGATGATGATGTATGTTGGTTGGTTGGTGGGGCGACAAGCAAATTTTTTTTTGTTTTTCTAAAATCAGTTTTTTGGTCATAACTTTTTTCCTATGGAAATTTTTTGAACCGTTTAATATTTTTATCGTTCCGAGTAAGAATACGGACAACTTTTAAATTGAAACTTTTTTGATGCAACCCCTCACTTGGGGAGGGGGTAGAAAATTCCAAAATTTGTTGGGAAAAAAAATCACGTCTCCGAAAATTTATAGTTTTCGAAAAAATTTTTTTTTTTTTTTTTAACTATAACTAAAAATTATAAAATTATAACTGAAAAATTTAGGGCTTTTCCATGCTAAACTCGTTGCCAAAACGACCAAGTCTTTTGTTAATATTCATAATGGAGGTACACACGGCTACATATCAAGCTATACATTTCCAGTATAAGCTGATCTCTCACTGTACGGAAATCCTATACAATGCGAGACCAGCGTAAAATGGATTTGTATAGCTTGATATGTAGCCGTGTGTACTTCTAAATAGTATTTAGTTGCAACATGGAGGCAGTCACGTGACAGGCCTCTTTGGTATTTTATTATTGCTTCTTTTGAAAATTAAGGGATAAATACTAACATGATAAGGTTTGATTATAATAAGAATATACTTACACTAATTAATAAAATTGCCGTTTTATTTAAGTACGTATGTGTACTGTTCACAAATGAGAATGTCAGCGCGGAGAAAGCTTCTTCGTGGAACCTTCTTCGAAATCTACCTCCTTCTGCGGCTTGCCGAAGGGATTTTTTTTCTTTTCAAAAGTGCGTGTTGACGCTTATTTTGTCTAAATACTTGTTCAGTAATCTTTTAACAAAGCTAAAGTATTTCAAACAAACAAAAATCAAAGAAAATAGTAAAAGCGAATAAAACTTTTCTAATATTTAAAGGTCAACACACGACACACGAAACACGTCAGAACAAAAGATTTTTAGAAACCACTCACTTTAATTTTACGGAGAAAAATGTTAACTGAGTCGAGATAAGATATAACGTAAGAAAGATGAAAGTTCTAAAACCTTCAAAATCATTATTATGGGAAAAAAATCGCCCAAGTGCGTGGTCCGACAATGGTCTGCAATGCAGGGTTATCCCAAGAACGAACTTAACATTGTACTTGAAAACATGTTCCCCCAAACATTCCAAGTGCAAAAATAAGTTTACACTATTGTCTACATTTCTTTTTCATTTCTCCTTTCGCAGGTCTGCTGGAAGAAATTTCTTAAGAAATAAGCAGTACCTTTGTACTGAAATTATAATTATGTCGTATCTCTATGTATTTAACTGTGTGTACATAAATAATAAAATAAATAAATAAGACCATAGATTTCTTGTAATCTATAAGTATAGAACCAATCAATCTGCCTAGCCTTTTCCCATCTACATATGTTTGTATGTTGGGGTCGGCTTCCAGTCTAACCGGATGCAGCTGAATACCAGTATTTTACATAGAGCGACTGCCTATCTGACCTCCACAACCCAGTAACTGGGTAACACGATACTCCTTGGTAAGACAGGCTGTCAGACTTTTGGGCTTCTGACGACCCGTAACGACTGTCAAAGATCCACGAATGACAGCCGGGACCAACGACTTAACTTGCTTTCCGAGGTACGGAGGAGTTTCGGTATGTAAAGATGGTCACCCATCCACGGACCAACCCCGGCAAGCGTAGCTTAACCTGACGGATCAACCCGTGCGACTGTTATTACTTAGCCACGAGCGCCTCCTATAAGTATACATAAAATGGTTCTATAAGTATAGAACCATATTATGTTTTTTTTTTTAATTTTAGGCTCTGTATTTTCGGAGATAAATGAAGGGATTGGTCAATTTTCATTAATTTTCTTAAAAAACTTTAAAACTATTTCTTTTAAAATTATATAGGTCTACTGGAGACCCTCAAATGACAGTAAGATCTTTTATTTTATATTATGTCACACGGTACTTTTCATTTATTTACGTAACACGTCCGTGTTTGGGTCACAGACATTGATATGTGTACCTCATCTTAATCAGTCCATAAGATTCGGAGCAAATTGGCTGTGACAGACGGACAGATAGACAGAAGGACTGAGAGACAGACACATAAGTGATCCTATAAGGATTCCGTTTTTTTAATTCGGACATACGGAATCCTAAAAATATGGGAGTATCTAAAAACCATTACATAACCTACCTAACTCGTCTTCAAATTAGACGGCACGGTTGGCGCAGTGGTTAAGCGATTGACTGCTGCGCTGCGTGTCGCGGGTTCGATTCCTGCACGGTACAAATATTTGTATGACTACAAGTAGTTGTTCCGGCTCTGGCTGTTAGTGTATGTGAGTTTAAATGTTCGTAAACGCACCCACAATACAGGAGAAATTCCTAGTGAGGGGCAAAGTTAAAAAAAAAAAAAAAAAACGTATCAGTATGCAGTATGCAGTGCATTGGAGATGTTTACGCAAAACCGAACCGACGACGGTTTCCACGCAGTCATGCGCAAAAAAGATGCTTCACTGATGCATCGAACGCGGGTCAGTATCAATAGTATCCTAAAATTAGTGGCGGCTGTTCTGAGGCATTTTGTGGGGAGGATGGTCAACTAGGTAGCTCTTGCCATGCTTGATCGTTCTCTGTGCAACCTGCCTCGGACATTTAATTCGGTATGTGTTGCCGGTGTTGTGTTGTTGATTATGTGTTTTTGTAATACTAACATTAGTTATAAGGTATTTTTCACTAACAAGATGGACTATGGTGTTGTCCAAAACTGAATAAATAAAAATTAAAAAAAAATTGGTTGTCTGTAAAGTTGGTTTACGGACGATAGTTTAACGTGACAACGTCATAACAAAACATTGATGCGGCGCAAGCGTACAATGAGCGCAACGGGACAAGGAGCGTAACGGGACAATGAGCGTAAAGGGACGATGAGTTATCCTTTTTCGTGCATGCAGCCAGCGTTCATTGATTTATTAGACGTTGTCACGTCAAAATAAACTCTGCTCCCGCGATGCAGGGTTTGTGTGACGTCAGGTCTTTGATGCGTAGTTCACATGTGGCGTTGTAAATGCCGCCACACTCTTATGGCTTTATGTTCATACCTAAAATTTACATGGAAAAAAATATGGGACTGATTTCCTTGTTCCTTTTCATTGCAGTCAACATTGTTGACCGAACTAGCCCCAGTGATTAATACTCTTAACTAAACGAAAACTAATTTCGCAAAGTTATCACTACTATGGCTATGACATCGATAGTATCTGCAGCTTAACTTACCTGAAAGCTAACCTAGGTAGAGAACTTCAACCTAGACAAAGTAAGTTCAAACTAGTTTAGTCTCATAATGGTCCAGCTTGTTTGGTGTTTACCAACAGCTTTCACACATAAATTTTGATTGTTAAAATCAAGACAATGCCAAGTTTCCACTTGTAAACAGGATAACAAACAGGGGTGCCTTGTCATTGTCACATTCTTCATGAGATTTAACGCAAACGCAGTAGCAACGATAGACACAACAACTCCAAAAATCTGTGTTTTTTAGGGTTCCGCAGCCGAATGGCAAAAAACGGAACCCTTATGGATTCGGCATGTCTGTCTGTCTGTCCGTCCGTGTGTCATAGCCACTTTTTTCCGAAACTATAAGAACTATACTGAAACTTGGTAAGTAGATGTATTCTGTAAACCGCTTTTTTTCATCAAACCCATACGTGTGTGCTTTCTATAGATAGGTCTTCAAAAATCATATTGAGGTTTCTAATATAATTTTTTTCTAAGCTGAATAGTTTGTGCGTACACTTCCAAAGTGGTAAAATGTGTGCCCCCCCTGTAACTTCTCAAATAATAGAATGATAAAACTAAAAAAAAATATATGATGTACATTACCGTATAAACTTCCACCTGAAATTGGTTTGAACGAGATCTAGTAAATAGTTTTTTTTTTTAATACGTCCTAAATTATAAACCGCGCTTGCTGCTACGGAACCCTTCATGGGCTGGTCCGACTCGCACTTGGCCGCTTTTTTTATTGTTTGTTTGGGCTTAAACAAAGTCGTTCGGGAGACTTTTCGCATGAATATAAATATAATTTATTTATAATCCGATTGTTTGTATTGTTTCAGTATGAAATTTTAATTTATAATTTAATTTTAATTCTGTTGCCGTTATAATTTGACATTTTATTTTAATTTTAATTCTATGACCTTTATAATTTGTACCTACTCGTTCGTTTTTTTTTTTTTTGTATTTTCAGTTTATTCTATTCTGTTTCAGTATTGTGAAATTTTAATTTATATATTATGGGTTATGCCTGAATTAAATGAATTTTATTTTATTTATTTATTTAGATTAAATAGATTTAATTTCTGTGAAAATAATTGTGTAACGCCTTACTGAACTACAGTAAAAATTTATATCGAAATTAGATTTTTCATCATAGCACAAACTACTGAACCACGGTTGGGTTTTTTCATTAACTCGTTTTCAGAAATATTGTATGAAAGTGCTGTTCATTGTTCGATCGCTGTTAGCTAGAAAGTCTCGTTCAAATACGTGACGTCGACAACCAATTAAGCGGGATACTGGACAGTTTTATTGTATACTTTTCCAAGTTATCCGGAAAAAACATGGTAATGACAGCTTTACCGTTCTAATATTGAGTGGAATATTAAACATGTACAAAATAATAGCTATTGGGATTATTTTCTATGACGAAAAAAGTATTGTACCTACCGGATGAGCTACACGACAATAACTCATTATGAGTTATTATCGTGTAGCTCATCCGGTATTATTATATAATATATAAGCTATTATTTTGTACATGTTTAATATTCCACTCAATATTAGAACGGTTAAGTTGTCATTACCATTAGTATTTTGGTAAAAAGATAAGCCTGAAAACACCAGAAGTCTAATCATGCACAAGAATATATATATTTAGCCAGGGTTGACCCACTGATGGGTATAGGCGTCCCTTTTCTACAAACTTTTTTTGTCAATGCTCGTCAATCCTTTCAAAGGCTAACACCAATGTCATATTGCTGGCTCGTATTATAAGAAAAATAACTCACCTATCGACAGTGATAGCGACTAAAGTGAACACTCCAGCAGACACGGTAAGGTTCGCAGTGAAGTTGCTGGCAGTACAGGTAACTGCCCCGAACGGCCAATCAGCAGTCACCAGGAATATGAAGTTTGGAGCCCCGTTCAAGGTCGCCATCAGCAAGTCTGCAACGGCGAGGTTCACGAGAAAGCAGTTGGTAACTGTCCTCATACGACGATGGGCTGTAGACAAGAAAAGAAACATTTACATACATAAATTCACTCCAGGTTCTAAAAGTCTGATGAACTGTATTTTGCTGCGAACTTATGATTGGCAGGCGGATAAAAACAGTCAAACAAATCACTTCACTTGAACTTAATCATATGACAGTTAATTTATATCTAGACATATAATAGAATCGTAGTAAAGTCCAAACTGTATATTTAATACTGGCTGCTGCTCGCGGATTCGCCCGCGATGCTTTAAAAAAATGAAAGTAGTCTTAAGTTACTCCGTATAACATCCGCTATCTGCCAGTGAGTCTCGTCAAAATCGGTCCAGCTGTTTCGGAGATTAGCCGGAACAAACAGACAGACAAACTGACAAAAAACAAAATTGTTATATGTAAGTACCGTATATACTTTCATATGCATTTAGTAAAAAGTTGTTATTTTTGATATTACAAACAGACACTTCAATTTTATTTATTTGCAATCACGTCATTAATATTTTATATACTTAGATTATTTTATATTTTGTGAATGTGAGAACGCTGTAGGCCTAGTAGAGTGTAGATTTGTTGGCGGTTTTCTATTTTGTTAAGTACCTGGTAATTGTTGAAAGGCCTACACTGTCCTCCCATACCTATTATCACTGTTATTTAATAATATTGTAAAGCCAATTATTTTTAAAAGAGTAACCGTGGAGTTTCTTGCCGGCTCTTCTCCATAGGAAACGACTAACTCGAACCGTGCACCTAGCTTCTGATGTTTCATAAGAGCCCATGTAGGTTTATGTGAAATAAAATATTTTGATTTTGATT
The DNA here is from genome assembly GCA_947523025.1 of Dryobota labecula. Classification (NCBI taxonomy): domain Eukaryota; kingdom Metazoa; phylum Arthropoda; class Insecta; order Lepidoptera; family Noctuidae; genus Dryobota; species Dryobota labecula. Next base: position 13,336,486 of record OX383293.1, on the reverse strand, counting down.
TTGTAATAGATTGTACATAAGCCTAGTCGTCACAGGTACCTACTTAAAACACCTATATCTCGTTTTGGTGTTAGATAATTCAAATACAAATGTTATCGTGCTGTCGCTTATTTTAGAAAATGCCACGCAGTCGTAGCTGCGAGCATCACTTAGTAGACAATAATATCGGGTGTTCGAACAAAAATTTGCCCGACAGGCCTATCTCGCGTATCACTGAACATACCACTTATTACTAACCCTGCGTTCCGAGTTACGATAATATCGATATTCGCGTGCTAAAACCCGTACCGAATTAGCGTGAGCGCGATAACGAGGTCCCGTGAAACGTCATAGATGACGTCATGACATTCGCCATCTTTCGATAACGCCGACCATGCCTTTTACTAATATCGCCGTGAGCGCTGTCAAAAATGACAGTGTGCTGTTTTGTTTTGAGTCGCATCTTATCGTATCGTGGCATTTTCAAAATTGTTCTTCTGGCTACAGTTGCTACCTAACCTAAGAAGAACAAATTTTTGGTGTATACACAGAGAAATACTCTAATATCGTTTTGACATTGCGTGAGCACCGTGAGCGCGTTCACGAGCGTTCCGAGTTGTTGACAGCCCTCGGCTGTCATAATCGTAATATCTAAGTCGGAACGCATGTGAGACGGTGTGAGCGCTGTGAGCGATTATAGCCAATTCGGAAAGCGGCCTCAGTAGCCCCTAAATACCAATTCACACATCGAAGGCTCAGATATTATTGAGCTAATCGAGTTTTGTTCTATAAAGCGGAATACAACTTCTGCAGTTAACTTTATATCCTAATGCAATAACGTACCCTTTCATAGCGTCACCTTAGTGGTGAAGAGAGCTAGGCCACACTTTTGACCGAATTGAGTTATGAACACCACCATACTCGTCGTTAGACCGAGATTCTAGTGGTGAAGAGATCTAAGTGATAGCTCAACTAGAGGTTTGGTTTTTCATTCAGACGTGAAAGAAGTTAAATGAAACTAGGAACAAAAAATCCAGTGATGAATTTTTTATTTATCTTTATCTTTGAACCAGTTTAGTGTGGAATAGCTCCCTTTACTACTAACGCAACGATAGGCAATGCTTGTTCTTTCCGATATAGCATAGGTAAGAAGTACTTGGTTTACAGGGATGGGACGTCAATACGATAATAAATTAAATTGAATATAGGTATTTTACTAATGACATACCTGTCTACAAACAAAAATTCAATCAAATGCATAATATCCAATATAAATAGTTACTTTAGCTAGTCGGCTGATTGCAAAACCCAGTACCGGCCCACCACAATTATTTTTATGTTTGAAAAATAAAAAAACAATTTTTAATTTCTGTTTTTATTCCCCCTCACTTGTCCCTAAAGCCTCAGTCACACGAAGTGATTTATAGCCGCTGTTTTCTGCTTGCGATTACTATACTCTATTTATTATAACATTAGACAAATAACTGTTCTCACCCTTTCGTTATTTCGATGTAAACGCTTAATAAACTCCGTTATTTCACGATAAATACAAAGCACTGTTATCTATTTACCATTTACATTAATAAAATAACTCTAAAGTGCAGTAATTTCAACAATATTACACAATAGCTGTCATTATTTAACCGTTATTTATCTGATGCTATAGCAAATGGAGTATAGCAGCTATAAATCGCCGCTACCGTCTGACTGCTGTTGACTACACGCAGATTTTAGCAGCTGAAAACCTCATTCGATTGATGCCGTATAATTGAAATGTCATCCGTCGTAAGTCGTCGCGCTGAGACAAATGATTCGATTGTGCTGTATTGATCTAGCAGAGCAAATGTTAAAAAGCTTGCTTCTAAGAAAATAAAATGTATCCGCAAATGGATTGGTTGAAGAGAAATGCTTGGAGCTTCCAAAACCCTATTAATGGTATGACGTTGTGGATTTGGTCAAAGGACAGAAGATAAATTTTAGTTTAGTCCTGTCAAATTAATTAGCGCCTGTCACTATTCCATACAAGTTTAGACGTGATTAAAAACTTACCGACTAAAATTACGTCAATTTACGTCAAGCACTGAATAATTTGACAGGACTAAACTAAAATTTATCTTCTGTCCTTTTCTTAATCAAATAGAAAGAAAAAGATGCACTGAACTTAAATTTAGTTTAGTTTGTGAACAAGGGAATCGGCACCATTATCTCGTGACTGAGAAGGCATTATGAAAAAACGGCTCAATCAACTATATCGGTGTGTTTACACTTATACCTCTTTTAAAGTTTCATATTGAGACACCAAGCAACAAAATTCAATCTAAATAAAAACGGCCACATTCCTCTAGATCGTATTTTGTTGCTTCGTGTCTCAATATGACGTCCACCGGTGCAACTTAATGATATAAAAATAGCCAAAATAACAAATTAAAAAATAAAACACACGATCACCGATTCGATGGATCACGATCGATTCTGATACACGTTGTAATAATGTTAATAATAATGTCCTTCAGTATTTTAAGTTACCTTTTTGTCTATTCAAAAAGATAGAGCAGAATTTTATACCTCATTAAAACTCAGGGTATTAGTAATGTTATCGTCAACATTATTAATAACCACAAAGAAGCGCGGCTATCCTTTCTTGTTTCGCTTCAGCGTCGTCTGCTGAAGTAATTAAAGTTACATTTCCACGATCAATAAAGCTGGTAGTTATGTGGAACTATGTTTAAAATTTGTGTCTTTTCTTATTTCCTTATATCTATATATTATTATTATTATTATTATATATTTACATGTCTCGGGACCCTGGGGTCCCGGACCTTTGGAAGGCGTACGAGGGGCCGAAGCCAACTCGCAGAGGCCCGTTAGACGCTTTTTAATTAAATGAGGCACCAACCGACGATTATCCCTGTACGCACTATGCAAGTGCATCCAAGGACAACCCCCGGTTGGTGTACGACTATTGCAGGATATGGAACCAAAGATATTGGACTACGGGTTTGGGTGCTTAAAATGGACTGGTTACCAAAAACTATGAAAGGACTATGGCCCCTGCCTGATCAATGTTTTAATATACACGGATAAAATGGCAGGGGGTGACTTGCACACTCAATAATGGGCCCCCGAAAACGGTCGCTAGCACATAGTGACGTAGCGACAAGGGGGCAACATGTCCTGAGGTGCTCGAGGAGTGGAGAGGTATTCCAAGGCTCTCAGAACAATCCCAGAGCCCGGAAGATGGTCAAGATCCCTACAAGCACTTACTGGAATACTTCCTTCCTCCGAGCACGTTTGCTCTTGCGAATCTCCACTCAAGCCGGCCAATAAAGGCAAGAATGAGGTGGGAGCTCAGTTCCTCGTCAGTGTTCACTCCAGCCGGCCAATAAAGGCAAGCCAGAGGTGAGGAACATGACTTCTCCCGGGAGATAGGGTCCGTGGGATCGCAACTGCCCAACAGCTCGCCACATGCTGCCCTGCGGGTTTCTGTATCTCTCTTGGTCTGGCTCGTCACCCTAGACATGTTCCGGGAAAGTAAACTCTACCGGCACAGACCTAAAGTTCGGAGCGCGCAAGCCCCACCACGACGTCAACGTGGAGATACGGCGGTGGGGTTATTATTATTATTATTATCGTTTATTTCAGGTATTAACTCATATGCATATCACAATGTATGTTGTTAAAATATTACATCACAATAAATTAAATTAAAATTATAATTAAATTACATTATTAAAATTAAATTACATTATTAAAATTAATATTACATTATTAAAATTAAAATTAAAAAAATAAATAACATTAAAAATAAATTGAAATTAGGGGCATAAAATTACATATTTCAGCTTATTAGCGTCTTAGCAGGTACACACAGCGAAATAACACAGACACTATTTGATTGTTACATGCACATAATCGAGTCACATATACTAATATAATAAAGCTGAAGAGTTTGTTTGAACTTACTCTCGAAAGACCAAAGTTATTGTGGTATAGTAATTTTATTCTAGGTATATCGTCTTCACATATAATTATTAATTAATGTAAGTAGGTATACAAAATATTTTAAACATTTTAAAAGAGTAAGTTAGGAGTTTCTTGCCCATTCTTCTCTACCTTTTGGAAGGGGCAAATAGAATCAATTAATTATTTTTGTAATTTATGACGTACAAAAGTGGCTTTTAAGTGCCTTTTTTTTTCATAAATTTTGCTATTGCTTTTTCAAAATAACGATGACCCTATGTCTATTAGAGACTAAAAGAAAAGAGTGGAAAAGGTGTGCAGTATGGACGTTATACCTATAATTTTGCAGAATATCATGACAAAGACGTTTTTTAAATAAAAAAAGTGTACAGTCGGGGGATACCCCGTCAGGAACCAGATCCCTTCTGACGTATGATTTAAAATTAAAACTATTGACACTTGACACCTTGAAACTGACTTTTTTTCTCTGCTGGACATGTTTTATCGTATCAAATAATATCTTTGTTTATAGAAGTTTGCTTATGGTCACACTGACCAATTTATTTGGTGTTGCCATTTGACTCATTAGTTGTACCCAATGTTGTACCTTTGTTTAAATACTAAATTATTGAGTTTGTAAGTTCCATTAAATTATTTTGTTAAGAATATCTAAGAGATAAGTTTACTTATCAATTATATTTTTACAAAGGAATTGTTATTTTTAGTTTATAGTATTTGGTGTGGGTTAATAGTTCAGTTCATTTTTCTGTTGCAATATTCATGTTAGATAAGTAGTAAGGGTAGACAACTGTCATTTGAAATGTTATAAAAGATCGTGTAACTTTAATTTGGCCCTATTTCCCTCCGACTCAGCTGCCCTAAGCGAGGTTCGTACCCCACAGGGGGTGCCCTTAGCGAGCAGCAGTGGTTTAGTTTATAGTTTTTACGCCCTGGCTGGAGGCATTAAGTTTCGTTAGGAGCTTAAGGCAGCCACAGGAAAGTCCGGTTAAAGAGTCGGAACCTTATTGGTTACACTCTGAGATGCCCTAGATAAAAAAATAAAAAAAATAAAAAAATTGACCCCTTTTTCTGTACGTGTCACTGGACTGGTAACAATATACAAAGTTGTAAGTAATTGATTTTAATTTATCATCAACCTCCCCAAACCTGCATCATATGCCTCTCCCACGCATCGCCTTAACCGACGAAACATGATGGAATTATGTACTATCTTGTTTCCTTACATAAATTTAAAATTATCAATGTGTAAAACTTGACCTCTCAATAAACATTAAGTTCTAACTTCGAATATCGTGCTCTAAATATTTCCTAAACTTCTAAACTTTCGTCCCAGGCTACCTAATACCTATCTGTCAAATTTCATAACGACCAGGGCCTCAAATCTGCTATTACAATAGTGTCAGAATGGTCTATCATTGATTTCATAATTGTTGATTTTGACAATTTTGGTAATCTACTAATAAAATGGCGTCATTATGACTTTCCAATGGTCAGCCACTGACACTCCATTGAAAGAAATAGCCTAAAATGGTAATCTTGTACATAATGACAAATTAATTACTGACATAAGCGGTAATCTGCTAAAATTTTGACAGTTCTTTTGATCAGTGACCTACCATTACAGTTTAGTGGTTTAGGCATGGGAAGGTAACAGACAGACAGTACCTAATGCCTGATTTCACTAACACTATGCGACATCAAAATAAATGAATGCCTAAACAGAAAAACACTCTGTTTGATATTTAGTGCTCGGCTTGCCGCCGGTGGTTAAAAATCTAATAGGGCAATAATTAGGTTTTTCCTATGAAATTGCCGTTCTGCCGCCTACTGGTTATTTCAAGTCCAATTTTTTCATTTTTCGCTAAGAATTCTAAGTTCAAATTATTTATTTTTAAACTATGTTTTTTTTTTTTTAATTAGTCATTTGTTTAATGGTTAGCGTTCTATTTTTGTACGTTTTCGTCATCATAGATACGTTAAAAATTCGAGTGATTATGGAGTATAAGTACCGTCGTGGCACGTACGACAACGCGCGACCTCATACTGCACAGCAGACGGTCTCCAAGTTACAAGAGCTGGGGTTGGAAGTTCTCCGTCATCCACCGTACTCACCACCTTGCCCCTACAGACTTCTACTTTTTCTAGAATTTGGATAACTTCTTGGCGGGGAAAATTTTTTATAACCGAGAGACAGTTCAAAATGCCTTTGAAGAATTTGTTGCCTTCCGTCCAGCAGTATTTTTTCAAAAAGGGCATCAATAAGCTACCACTAAGTTGGCAAAAATGCGTTGATTGCATGGGTTATTACTTTGATTAATAAAAATAAAAAATATAGAGACACAAGGGCGTTAACTTATTTCATGAAAAACGGCAGTTTCATAAGTAAAGACTAAATATTTAGACTGTAACATTTAAGATATTAATTTAGGTGAAACGTTTGCTTTAGGTACTACTACGAGAGTGGCCCGTGGCTAAGTCATAACAGCCGCACGGGTTGATCGATCAGGTTAAGCTACGCTTGACGCAGTTGGTTCGTGGATGGGTCACTATTTTTACGTACCGAGACTCCTCCGTGCCTCGGAAAGCATGATAAGCCGTAAGTCCCGGCTGTCATTCGTGGATATATGACATTCGTTACGGGTAACCAGAAGCCCGAATATCTGACAACCAGTCTTACCAAGGGATATCGCATTACCCAGTTACTGAGTTATGGAGGTCAGACAGGCAGTCGCTCCATGTAAAATACTGGTATTTAGTTGCATCTGGTTAGACTGGAAGCCAACCCCAACATACTTGAGAAAAGACTAAGCAGATTATGATGTTGGCATTAGGTACTCTCTCATCATTCTTCTCATCATTTTCTTTAACCCTTTATATAGAACGTAGATCTACGCGAGACACAATGGGTTTTTAATTGTGTCTCTAATTACGACATACGAGAGGTTAAGTACCTACGCTGTACTGGTACAGCGTCTTAATAATTGTTTGCTGCACCGGACGACGTCATTACGTCAACGCCGGCTGTCGCTGAAAACCAGCGCTGGGGCTCTGTCTTGCATAGGGTTCCAGCATAATGCTGAGCGATAGCCGTTTTGGGTGGATGTGACGCATTTTTCCCCCATAGTTTTCTTATAATTTTGTTGTGTTTATGTTCTTTTGTTGCGTCATATTTACCGCAAACAAACGTATTTTTTTTCTTTCTTTTCTTTCATCCATACTATCACTACATATTATAAAACAAAGTCCTCCGCCGCGTCTGTCTGTCTATCTTTCTGTCTGTTCGCGATAAACTCAAAAACTGCTGCACCGATTTTCATGCTATTTTCACCAATGGATAGCGTGGTTCTCGAGGAAGGTTTTAGTATATAATTTGTTAAGTTTTTGTGTACATTTTTGTATACAATAGCGATATTTGTGGGAGGTGTCGAAAAAAATTAAAATTTGACTAGTGACTTACGAGTTCCACGCGAACGAAGTCGCAGGCAGAAGCTAGTAATATCATAAATGTGAAAGTAACTCTGTCTGTCTGTCGATTACGTTTTCACGCCTATACCGCTGAACTGATCGTCATGAAGTTTGGCAGTGATATAGCCTGGGATATGGAGAAGGACATAGGCTACTTTTCGACATCCACGCGGGCGGAGCCACGGGCAAAAGCTAGTTTATAAATATTAGTATGGATATCACTTACCCAAAACGATCCATATCACCAGGGTATTGCCCAGTACAGCAAGAAGTAACATGATGGCGAAGACCATGAACCAAGCAAGTTGGCCCCACCATGGTGGACTGAATGGCCTCTCGCCAAGACCCATACAGTTCCCAAGAGTGATCCTGAAAAAAGAAGGTACATTTTAGAACAAATATTAAGGCGAGGATAACCGATTTTTAATGATTTTATATTGAAGATCACGTATAAACGTGTAGTGTTAATGATTTGGAAAAAATATAATTATGTTGAATTAGAGCATTTTCTCATTCTCTCATTTCCCCATTCCCCCATTTCCTCCCGTGGGTGTCGTAAAAGGCGACTAAGGGACTTACTAGAATATGGGCAGCAGCGTTCTCTATGCATTTTTAACACCATACTGCGATTGCCAACCCGCCTGCCAAGCGTGGCGATTATGCCAAATTCCCCCCCTTCTGGGGGAGGCCTATGTCCAGCAATAGACTTATTTCGGCTGAAATGATGATGATGAGAGCATTTTCTTAATAAGTTCGTATAAGTGTTGGGCAGTTCTCACAGTCGTAACCTACGAGCTTCCAAAAATCTACTTCTCCAAATTCCTTCACACCGTACCGGTTTTATGTCAAATTCTTACGCTATCTCTACTATAAAGCTCTGGAACGCGCTACCTTTTGGAATTAAAAAAGCTGAAAGCAAAATTTTTAAAAGAAAAATTCTTTCTGTAAGTTTTTTCTTTCTTTCTTTAAATGTACCTACCTATAGCTTGATAAGTAGATGTGTCTACATATTTGTACTAATAGGCACAAAGATTTGACAATTTTCATTGCAGAAGTCTAATAATCAACATTATCATTTCAGCCGAAAGACGTCCACTGCTGGACATAGGTCTCCCCCAATGGGGGGTTTGCCATAATCGCCACGCCTGGCAGGCGGGTTGGCGATCGCAGTATGGTGTTAAAAATGCATAGAGAACGCTGCTGCCCATTCTCTAGTAAATCCCTTAGTCGCCTTTTACGACACCCACGGGAGGAAATGGGATGATGCTATTGTTTACGTCCGGCACCACACGGAACAAGTCTAATAATAATGATTATAATGTGATATTCTAGGTAAATACCGAGAATGCCCACAATGTCCGGGTACCCGTAAATGGGTAATTGTTCAGGCTATAACATAATTCTGTTTTGAAAGTCATTAGTAGAAAGTAGGTAGTTCTAAGTACTTCTGACAGTTCATTTTGATTTCTCTGAAAGTTCCATTTAAAGGTCGTCAAAGTACTATAATTTAATCAAATTTCACCGGAAAATACAGTCCATTCCGTAGCTATGTGGTAAAATACTATGTGATATAAGGTTTGTATACGTCGGTTCAATTCACCCACGCCTCCATCGAATAATAATCAAAATATTTACTCATTCAGTGAAATATTGAGCTTCAACCATTTATTTGTATCGATATTGTTCTCCAATAACCTGAATATAAACTTTAATTGCAAAATGTGTTGTTTATTTGTGTAATATAAAAGTTTAAATTAAAATTAATTGAATGCTAAAACAGCGAGCGACACGAAGCGTGCCCGTGGCGTGACAATAATATTTATCTAAAATGCCGAGTTGAGTCTTAAAAAAGTGTAAAAACTATGGTTCCAAGATAAATAAGAGTGAAGGAATTTCATACCATTATTTGCAATAAAAATTGTAATAACAACACAACTACATATATTTGAACGCCCGCGCCGCTCAGTATGAACTTAGCGTATTTTCCTTTATAATATCATTGACATTGAACTAGGCTTGTTGAAAAAATATCGATACATCGATATATCGATATCATTGTTTTAATGTATCGATATGTTTGAGAGATATTTAATATTTAGATATATCGATGTATCGAAATAAAATTCCAAGTATCGAAAAGACATAAAAATCGATATTTTTTTCATACCATTAAACATTTATAAGTTTTAAGTTTAAATCATCCTAAAAAGGAATACTTTTTTTATACTAACATCTTTTTAACAAATTATATTTTATGTAGTTTTGGTTTTTGGTCGACTCGATTTGCTGTTTCAAAAGAGTTTTTCTTATGTCTGTATCAGATAAATATTGGTTTGAATAATAATAAATAATTAAAATTTCTTAATAGTTGTTCTTGATTTATTAAAAATTATGTCTATTGATTAGCACGAATATTCTCTGTCAAATCACACCGATATTTTTTAATAAAAATATCAATATAGATATTGATATTTCCAAAAAATATCGATACGATATTATATCGATACTTTATTGCATTTCGGACGTCCCTACATTGAACGTCAAAATTTACAAAAATATTGTATCTATTGATACTAGTTGCCCCTTTCAAAAAGTAGTTACGTATGGAGAAGAATGGGCTAGAAACTCCACACTTACTCTTTTAAAATGTTAACAATATTTTGTATAGATTCCTAACTAATACTCGTATTATAAATGCGAAAGTAATAGTTTGTTTGTTTTTTTGTTACCTTTTCACGCCTAAACCACTTAGCCGATCATCCTGAAATTTTGCATATACTTTGTCAGGCGTACATAAACGGACATAGGCTACCTTTTAACCCGAAAAAAGTACTCTTCCCGAGGAAAACAACAATAACGTTCTTATGATAATAGATGGCGCCACGTGTCTTTCGAATCATGATTAAATTAGGTATATTATAAAGAAAGTTTAGTGGTGTGTTAAGGCGCTACCCCGAGCAAAACGCGTTTTTCAGAGGCTATTAACTCATTAATTAAGAGAAATAAACTACATCTAAAAACACATTATTAATGTACGATTCAGTACGATATCCTATCATCACATTGCAGGTTCTTATTTATTTTTATGTGTTGAAATTACATTTTAAATCTCCATGTAATAAAGTACTAAAATTATTGATTGCATGCATCTTTTGCTAAAGTTGACGTGCCATTAATTTGAGAGTTACACTAATGGATAGATAATTTAAAAATCTTAATAATTCACGTTTTATTTAATTTCAAAAGATCACTCTACTTTCGTCATAATCGTAGAACAGTGACGGATCTGAAATTTATGTTGAACTCTGCCGCGCGTGCAATAACAGCAATAAGTATAATTTTTGTCCAAATAGAGTCAAACATAGATTCGGAATCAGCGCAATGAGCTGATTCCGAATCAATGCTCAACTAAATTTGAACAAAAATTATACTTATACTTACTGCTGTTATTGCACGCGCGGCAGAGTTCAACATAAATTTCAGATCCGTCACTGTTCTACGATTATGACGTTTTTTTATTTAAATAATTATAAAAAAAAATTGTGTGAATTCGGCGTACGCAGGGAGCGGGACAGAGCGTCCCCGCTGTGACGCGATAAAGAATCGCTAGGGGATCGCCTTAAGAGTTTTTTTTTTATCCCGAATTGATTGTCAAATGCTAAATTAACGCGAGCGAAGCCGCGGGCTAAAGCTAGTAATGATATAATTTAGTATCCCACGACCTTATTATCTGTACTAGACATTCTAGGTATTCCTGCATTAATTGACCGTCACTCGGTCAAGGCTAGACTCCACCTGCCACCGCCCCTTATAGTCTATTATTTATTTTGCACGCAACATTAGTAAAAAGCATTTAAAATCCCATCAAACTAAGTTTACCATATACGTAATTTGAGTACTTATGTTGTTTTTTTCCATCATAATATACACTAATAGTCAGACTTCCACTGCTGGACATAGGCCTCCCCCAAAAGAGGGGGGGAGGGGGGTTGCCATAATCGCCACGCTTGGCAGGCGGGTTGGCGATCGCAGTATGATGTTAAAAAAAAAATGCATAGAAAACGCTGCTGCCCATTCTCTAGTAAGTCCCTTAGTCGCCTTTTACGACACCCACGGGAGGAAACAGGATGGTGCTATTATTTACGTCCGGCAACACACGGTACACTAATAGTAATAAAATTATTTTAAAGAAATATGACGCTTTTCACGCGTAGTCCCATAAATGTCTCGTCTAGTCATTACTTTTTGAGAGGGTGTGCTTTTTAGGAAGGAAATGTCTTGGTCGAAGAGATACTCAAAACCATAAAAAGAAATATTTTGTGGGAAATATTAACTAGCTTTTTATATCTTCGTCATAATCTATGGAGGGCCAAGTATCCTATTTGGTGGTTGAGCTCACGTAAACGCATATGTAGGTGGGTACCTATACGTTGCGTACCTACTTCGCGGAAGTAATCCTTGAAGAATTTATTGTCTGTGGTTTTTTTATGAGAAACGAGAGATATTGTTGTAGCGGAATTTTTATTACGTTTTACAAGTAGTTCTGCCAGCAATTCGTATTCCATTTGATACAAATAGCTGGCTTTTACAAATGTAGCATATTAAAATACGTATTCAGAACACCAGCTCATATTATAAAGATGGCTTCGGGATATTAAAAGAATACATATATCAGGTAGGTAATTGTTTATATCTACACTGAAAAAAATATTTAGCCTAACTACTTCAGTAATTTCAGGAATAATCAAAGTTGGACAAGACTTTATAAAAGTTAACTTGATTTAATAAAAGTGATACACAACAGCCAGCACAGGTTTTGGTTACACGTTGCATAAAGTTATGTGGTCACTTTTTTGTGTTACATGTTGACGAACGTTTGGTTATGTATAAGTAAACATTTTTTTCAGTGTAAATGTTACCGGCAGTCTGTATAATCCGGTAGAATATACAATACCTAGGCAATGTATAGAATACCTATTGTTTAGGTAATGTATGAAATAATTTTATACTTTGCCTAGAAATTCTATATAGTACCGAATACACAGCTGGCAATGTGTGAAAATGACGAAAGCGGGGAAGGGGAATACGTGCGAGGCAGTACACTTTTTGTGATTTTACTGTAGTTATCGAAGGGTAAGTAATATATGGTAAAATTACAAAATCTCTAATATTATATTTACAAGATATAACAACTGAATCTATGATTTTATTTGATAGAATGTTAAGTAATAACAGCCGCACGGGTCGATCCGTCAGGTTAAGCTACGCTTGGCGGGGTTAGTCCGTGGATGGGTGACCATCTTTACATACCGAGACTCCTCCGTGCCTCGGAAAGCAAGTGCGGCCGTTGGTCCCGGCTGTCATTCGTGGATCTTTGACAGTCGTTACGGGTCGTCAGAAGCGCAAAAAAAAAAGTCTGACAACCAGTTTTTCCAAGGGGTATCGTGTTACCCAGTTACTGGGTTGTGGAGGTCAGATAGGCAGTCGCTCCATGTAAAATACTAGTATTCAGCTGCATACGGTTAAGACTGTAAGCCGACCCCAACATAGTTAGGAAAAGGCTAGGCAGATTGATTGGTAATGATCAGTTAATATAATAAACGATTGATATAATTTTAAAATAACTAATCTTTATGGGGTTTATTTATAAACGCTGCTTAAAGTTAAGTAATGATTAGCGACTGTTTAACCATACATTTTTGACATTTGAACGTCACTTAACTTTAAGCAATGTTTATGAATAAACCCCTATAAGTATAACATACATTGAACATAAAATCGTTTGATATACCACTCAAAAGACATAAAACCTATTTAGTCTAATGATAGAACTCCTAGTTATAATGGTCACTATTCTAACCTAACATAACCCAAATGATTCACTAACAATGGAGGGGATCTGGCGCTCGGCGGCCGCAAAAAAAAAACTAACTACTAACTAAACCCAAAGTCTCAAATTCAGATAAGTTATGTAAACAAAGGGGATAACATATCAAAAAAAATATCTACGTAATGGTAATTCATATAAAATGGCGAAAAAAAAGGTTACATTTTATTTTAAGTACTGAATTTAAGAAATAATAATTAAAAAATAATGATACCGTAATTATTTTTATAAATTTTCGGTTTAAAACAAAGTTATTAAAAAAAGGAGATTTTCTGGTATAAAATATTTTATGATACTAGTAACAATGCAGGAGATCCAAACATTTTCACATGTGTTACATCTTCAACAACAATTAAATATAACTCTCATTCATAGATTCATATTGTATGTAGCATATCTAGCCACATTTTGGATGAAAACGGCTGTAAACTGTTTCGAGTGGAAATCGATTTTGGGACGCCTACGTCTAGCAGTGAACTTAAAAGGGCTGATTATGACGATCATAAGCCGTATCTCCGACACACTACATAAAACATTGTTTAGCAACGGTATTTTGCTTGCATAGTTCTTATAATTAATTCACTTTAATTTCATAGATGATTAATTACAAAAAAAAATATGATCAAAATTTTTGCACCACTGTCCTGTCATTTTGACAGTGACAATTCTTGACATTACTTTGTTTACATAAATTATCTGAAATAGAGACTTTGGGTATAGTCATAGAGCTTACATTTTACGGAGAGTTTTGATTTACAAGCATCGATTCAAACAAAATAACTAAGTACCTGCATTGGGAATTCTTCAGACATGGATTATCCCTCGTCGGCGAAAGGCAAAGAGTTATGTCTGCTTCTTATCGACTGAAACCCTGTTCCTCTAACTACTTACAAAGGCAGGAATATAATTATATACTCGTACACATAAATATTCCCATCTAAGTAGGTAGTAAAAGGAACACATTTGAGCCATCAATTCCCATACCACCTCTTTATCGTAAATCCATCAAATTGAAAATATATAAAGTAGCAAGACATATACATCCAAACGAAACAAATTAAAAAAGACAATCTCCAAGTTTGAAACATAAACAATCACAAAGTTTCGAGATTGCGTTGGAATTAATTATACAAAAGTTATACAAAAATACGTTGACAATTCATAATTGTATTTTGACATTTTAAAGGTGAGGGTTGGATCAAGTTTGGTATCAGCGAAGTTAGGAATAAACAGATTATACTTGATAACAATCTACTTAATAATGTTAAGCTAATGATCCTCCTGAGATTTCGGCGAATTGTGCGATAAGTGAAAGTAAATTACTAAGAGCAAGAGCTTAGTGAACAAAAGGTACCTATAACGAGTTTACGTTGTAGTCAAGCAAAATTCGACTTCATTAGATTTGACTATAATAGTTTTGATAATGATGTACCGATTCAAAAAACTTGTTAGCTGTAGGTATGTACAGTCAAGTAATTTGATTGTTTATCGCACACTACGCCAATTTATGGTGTTATAGCCATTTAATAAAACTGTGTAAAAACCACATGCTATACACCGTTTTGAATTATCTCCAACTCCTCAAAGATGAGAGAATTTCATGAGAATCATGAGAAATTTTTGGACGATCGAGCGTGGCTGCAAGCCACACTACCCATCCGTTTTGGTGGCCTCGGCGTCCGCAAAATTACCAGTATCAGCCAGTTCCTGTCCTCTGTCCACCGCACTGAGAAACTGTCCGAGATAATTTTAGTCCCTTCCCTGGTTGAGTCTGAAGTGCCATGCTTGACCAATGCGGTGAATAATAGTAGTATAGAGGTATGAGGAACAGGGTGTAAAATTCACTTATCCTCTATTGAAAAGGGATGATCTTCCGATTAGACGGGTGTCTTGTCTGGTGGGCAAATGCCCGCAAATAATATAATTATGCTAGTCGCGCGGTAAATTCTGATTACGTGATGCAGGATTTGTGACGTCAGGTCTTTGATGCGTAGTTCGCATGTGGCGTTGTAGATGCCGCCATACCTGGAAAATGACTATTTCTTGGCCAAAGCATCAGATTGCCACACAAGATAGCAATGCTGCCAGCCTTTTGGATACTTTTCCTGTAGACAGAGATGCTGACAAATTTGTTGATGCCCTTTGATTCATTGCCCTCCCTTTTTTATATACTTTTACATATCGTCGCCCGTAGGTTCAATTGACGTAAGGGACAAAATATCCAAAATGAGTTGAGTATACAGTTTTGTTCAGAATTTTTCGTTCTTTCGAATGGTGTATATGAAAAAATTCTAGCTTAAGAAAAATGTCCCTTATCCTACTGATTTTTTGGATCCAAAATTCGAATCAGCCCAATAATAACAATGTATCTGAAAAACTATGCAATATAGCAACTTGAAATTGTATAATTACCGGCGCCAATCGAATCAAATAAGGTAAGATAGGTAACGATTTCCAAATTTAAGATATCCGTACGCCAAAAGTGTGTACTTAATTTTCTGTCAACAATCTCTTTACACAATTTTTTCACAATTTTTCCACAATTTTTGATCCAACGTAGAGGTCAATTTAATGTAAGGGACGGGACTACAAGATACTTGGTCAGTAAGGGACATTACTAACAAAATACGTTGGTGCATGGGACGTCTATTTTCTTAAATAGATAACTATTTAAATAAATGTTACACAGGTAGATAGAGCACTAAAATACAAGATTATGTGTGAAATCAGATCCGTAAAGGTTAATAACAAAAAAAAAATATGGGTGATTTAGTCCAAAAAAAATAACTTTGTCGGCCTCTCCTGAAAAATCGTATTTTGTCTCTTACCTCAATTGAACCTACGGTCGAAGACATTATTATTATTTTAAGACAAATAATGTAAATATTATCCAGAAATAAAACTGTCAAAGAATGACATTTGTGCTTTGAAAATACCTACTTCTTAATCTTCAGTTGGTAGTCAATATGCTGAACAATAAATTTCCCTGACCTTAGTTTTGTGATTTTATGCAACTCAGGCGCTTGTTATGAAAAAGTAGAACTAGGTATACGGACAAACGGTAATCCAGCCTTACTGCGCTTTAATTAAATCCTTAATTATCTCTGTAGATGTCCAGGGATAAAGAAAGATTAGATCTAGTGTTCCCGACTTTCACTACAAAACTACCTTCGTCGCAAAAATAATTATATAGTAAGATAGTTTACTATATAATTATTTTATATATAATTATATAGTAAACTATCTGCCGCCCACGGCTTCGCCCGCGTGGTTCGTTTCTAAAATAACTTCCCATCAAAATCGGTCCAACCGTTTCGAAGATTACCCGGAACAAACAAACAGACAGACAGACCGAGATACTTTTTTAGATTCTTAAAAATGTTTTTTTATTTTTATTTTTTTCGTTTTAAGTACTTTATATACCTACATTATCTTAATATACATATAAAACAATTTTTCTGATTACCTACGGTCCCACCCCGACCTACTATTATTATCGTCAATAATAATAGCCCTCCCCGTCCCTTGCCGCTTAACGATGTGCCAGCATGTGGTTTAGCTGAGCCTGTAATCCAAACTCCCCATGACAATAATCAAAACCTTGATGTTATCCAGCCACCGTCGGTCCCTTGCCACCCTCCCTCCGACACTGCCCTAAGCCGAGGTTCGAACCCCACCTGGGGTGCCCTTAGCGAGCAGTCGTCTAGTTTATAAGTAGTTTTAGTAAAAACTTCCCTGGCTGGAGGCGTAAACTTATTTTAGGAGCTTGCGGCACCACAGGATAGCCCGGTTAAGGAGTAGGAACCCCCAGTGGTTATAACTCCGAGATGCCATGCACAAAAAAAAAAAGAAAGTTAATTATTTATTTAATTATGGCACTCCAACGACTTATTCACTAATAAATTTTTGGGGTATTGTAACAATTATATTGTTAGTAATTGTTATTATTATTGTGTGGAGTAAAGTTAAAAAAAAAAGCTTAAAATCTAGAGTGAATTTTTCACTTTCAGGTGTACACAGCACTTACATATTTCAAGTTTTATAGTATTACATAGAGTACATAAATCCCAATAGAAACAAAACTACAAGTATACAAATCTGAAAATTAAAATATAAAAAAAGAAAAAAAAAATTACTAAATTTATTTTGTTGCTTTAAGAATTAAAGAAGGTCAGTTTATTTATTATTTATTTCGATTATCTTTTTGTATGCATGTGTTTCTGTGACAAATAAACCTATTTTTCTTTCTTTGTTACATTTGGGTCGTGTAGGTATGGATTGAAGTTTTATATGGGACAGTTGATATTTTTTCGCAATTACGATATTCGTCCATAGAGAAAGTTGTTCAGTATGATAATCTGTACCACACTCTTAAATTTGATCACACCTTTCTGACACACGCTGTATAAAGTTGTCTAAGTTATTCTAAAGCAAAGGTCACATAGAAGGTTCAGTGATCCAGATTGCAGATAAAGGAACTTATACAAGGTAACGGTTAAAGGATGCAGGTGATTAAATCGTTTAGCGAAAGTTGTTTAGTATGACGAGTAGAACGGTGGTTCTACTCGTCATACTAAACAACTTTCGCTATGAAAATCATATCATTATAAGATTCATGAAAAAAAAAAACCTATACAACAGCAGACAATTTCAATGCATTTTTTTTTCTACGAGACTGTTGTATAATGTGATTTTCATAGCGAAAGTTGTTTAGTATGACGAGTGGAATCACGTGACTAAATCGCCACCCTATATGTATTATTATGGAACGATTCTCAAACAATTGGTCTCGATTTAAATCTAACAGATTTTGTGCCTCTAATTTATACTCGAAAATGATATGGAGATTCGATTTATATCGAGTTTGATGCTTGAGCGACCGCGACGTCTAAGGAATTGATACCCGGAAAATTTTGTCACTTTAGATTTAAACGAAAACCATGTCATTCGACACGGGACTGGGGATTGTTTCGACGGGATGAAGGCCATTAAGGTTAAACTAGTCGATACTTTTTCCGTACAAATTTCGGGGGGGTATTACTCCACTATTTGATATTGTACATCCAAAGTTAAACATGATATCGTTTTGTCTTATTATTAATTTTGTCTGTACGGAAGCAGATAATTAAAATAAAATGCCATTAAAAAGTTATGAGCCAACAAAGATTCGTTTTCCCTGCTAATTTTAACGCAACTTTGGGCGTAAATAAGTAATAAAATGAGTGTAAAATCTCCAAAACAAAGTCCGCTCCGACAAAGCTCAATTATCGAAGATTTCAATAAACTTTATTTATAACTGATTTATCCAGCAGTTTTTTCATAAAACTCAACCTTCCAAAGGACTTTTCGTAATTTTTTACGCGCGCGGTTTGCTATGAATTACCGTGCATTTCACTCAACACACAATGACGGACACGGTGCTAGGTGAGACAGCGTGCTTTTTGGCCACACCCACTAGTGAGTTCGAGCTCGCGACTAGTTGGCTCTTAAGATCGAAAATGTCGCTCCGCTTTGACAAATTACACCCAAGGTTAATTTCTCAATTAGAAATGAGAACTCTTCATACTCGGTTAATGGTGATAGACTTGTTCTATAATTTTTGGGATTGGGAGAAGTTAATTTGCATAGAAATAGGCGCCAATCGGTCTCGAAGGTCTATTCAATATAATTTTTAATTAATTCAAGATGTCTAACTTTTAAGAGTCTGCAGTTCAGTTTCCGTTTGTTCAATTAAAAATCGAAGCACGCTGAAACGGAAAAAGTCCTTGAGATAGTAAAGTAACAAGGTATATTTATTATAATATTACAATTGTTTATTTTATTTGTTATATTCCTGGGGCCTGTTCCACATTGTCTAAGTGGCTTCTACCAACGGTAAGCTACTCAGATGTTCAGACAAGTGCTTGGTAGTTTTCTACGTATAATATAATATTTATATTCAATTTTCTATGGACATTTACATAATTAATTATTATGATATATTTATGAAATATTGTATGTACAATAAATGTAGGCATACACACTTACATACCCTCACACCATACCCTCTCACCCTCACACTCCCATATACTCACATACACCATAAATTAATCGCAATTGTACGTTGACAACCTTTACTATGTAATATAATGGGGGTCTGAAGTTGTATAATACACACATTACATCCCACAAATTACAAAATGTTGTTAAAATATCTGTCAACTTAATATGTCTAACTAGTATGAGAATGTAATTTGTGGAGATAAATAAACAAAGTGCAAACGGAAACTGAGAACAGTTCTAGACTTTAGTTTAAAATACAGTTACAAAAATATGTTTTAGGTGAACCAACCTTTTTTTTTTGTCCTCTAGATATTTCTAAAAGCAGTGCTTCATTTTTAGTTCATAACCTTTAACTTTGTTTTTCTGGAGGGTCGCAGTATTTATTAACGGGCCTTTTACAATTTAAATTAACACCCACGTTACCTACTAGCAAACCTTTTTGTATTTACATGCACATAAGGCACATTTTGACAAAACTTTAACAAGATTTCTTGACTTCGTATAATTAATGTTGCTTCGTAATAGGAGCTGTTTTTAAGCAAAACATTCCATGTCTTTTCGGATAAAAACAAGCTTCCTCCTTCTAATGTTCCTTTAATAGTCAATTAAAGAAATACATTTAATTTATTTGAATATAGCGTACCGGAAATACTTATATTATTATAATAATAATACGAGTATGCCGTGTGGTGCCGCACGTAAAGAATAGCACCACCCCCCATATCCTCCCGTGGGTGTCGTAAAAGGCGACTAAGGGACTTACTAGAGAATGGGCAGCAGCGTTCTCTATGCATTATTTAACACCATACTGCGATCACCAACCCGCCTGCCAAGCGTGGCGATTATGGCAAGCCCCAATTGGGGGAGGCCTATATCCAACAGTGGACGTCTTTCGGTTGAAATGATGATGATGATGATTTGCTTGCATAAAAATAACAAGTTCTAACATCATACAAATTATCTTTTCTTACAAACTAAGTATTCCACCCTCCTACTTTATACGCAAAGAAAGTACAGCTTTACTTCGTGGAAATACACTGCGATGTACATAAAATAGAAGGCTTTTAACACAATCAGGCATCTGCTCCCGGACATGTTTGATAAAGTTAAAAGTAAGTTAGAGGTCAATTCGTTCGATACAAGTTCGTGCTTCATTAACTTAACTGGGAAAGGGAACATATGTAGTTTGTATTTAAAAGCTTGTGTACACTTACTCGGGATACATCCACCCACTAACATCGTAATATGGGTGTATTTTCATTACACGGCTTGACTTTTATAAATATTCTGTCTGTAGCCTCTCATATATATTTAAAAATCTATTGTATGTACACAAAAATATATCAAATTTTAAGAAACCGGTATTGATAGTTTAAATACCATGGAAAATAAACACAATCTTGTTGTACGCAGCACTCGCCTCCACAAAGAAGGCCATTCGTTAATGGGTCAATATTTACGCTTTTACACACAAACTTCCCATTGATATTAGAAACTTAGCCGCTAAACGATTTAAAAGCTGTGTTAAAACCAAACTAACAAGATTTCTTGACTTCGTATAATTAAAGTAATATTGTATAATTAATAGGAGCTGTTTGTTTGTTTTTTATCTTTTGTATAAAAGGGTACTAAAAAATGTCTGATTATTTAGAAGACAAAAAAGCTTGGGATTAAGCTGCTCGCTCTGCTAAGCCTCGTGATAAAACCGTAAAACTTGACATGATTGACAAGTGCTTGCACTAATTGGACAAGTCCTCTCAATTTTGTGTGGTTCTTTCCTCAAAATACCATTTCAGACACAGATCTACATGGTCCTCACATGATCTAATTAAGATTATGTCTGGACTTTAAAAGAGACTGACCCCTGAGTTTGTTTCGCCATTTCTTCTCAGAGGTAGTCAGATAGGTAATGTCGACTCCATCTAGCTTATTTTTTTTTAATATTTGTTTGATACGACGTGTAAAAGTGATTCAGTTATCCTATTTACAGAATAAACAATTTCATTTCATTTCATTACATATCACATTCCCAAAAAGGTAGTCCTAATTACTATGCCCGACTCAAAAATCTCAGGAATTTTATGACTGCTTCTGTACTTGTGATTTCCGGGTGAATTTAGGGCTCAAAGCTTATTCTAAATGATCTACAGAGTAACGGTGGCAGGGCTTGTTAACGCTACCAAATAACATAATAATAACCGTTATGTAACGTTAAATTTCGATGTTATACTTTCTAACGTTACAAAAATGTAACGTTACTTGATAACATTACCAGTAATATAACGGTAATTAACATTAACAAAAATACGATAACTAACGTTAATTTAGCTACGTTGCCGTTCTGTGGGTAAGAATCAGGCAGATTCAGGCAACGTGTTGATCGGCACGGCATCAGAGAGGCGCGAGGGCGGGATCCCGCCGCGCCGCACGCCTCAGTCCACTACTTACATCTCACCCGTTTAAAATAACGGTAAAATTAATATTCGCATAAATAACGTTAAATCGATTACGGTTATTTTAATAATGACGTTAACTCTGTCAATACAAGGTAACGTTATGAAAATTTACTGGTATTTAAAGCCCTGAACGGTGGCACGTTCAGCAGTGCTATTCTGTAGAAATCTCACCGTGAAAACCTAGGTGAAGTGAGCTTGAATTAATGGGTATTTTCTCGTGGTCCTACTATTTTGTCCTATCAGTAGGTCCACGAGGATATGTTCTTGCTATTGGTCCTACTGAAGTTTTATAACCAAAATATACCTCTTTTAGGTACAAAGAAATTAGATTAGGTGTGTGTGGGGGATATCTCAGTTTCAGTCGTCATACTGCCTTCTCTTTATGTCTTAGAGAGCATTTTGTATGTTCGCAAAAACTTAGGACTTTTCAAAATAAGAAGTCTTATTTATTAACATAAAATATTAAAAATATATATTTAAATGAACACTAAATAGTTTTAAAATTATTTAAGAAAATAGATACTAATACTCGTATGTACAAGTATATAAAAAAGGGAGGGAAAAGAATCAAAGGGCATCAAAAAATTCGTCCGCATCGCTGTCAACAGGAAAAGTGCCCAAAAGACTGGCAGCATTGCCACGTTGTATGGCAATGCTGATTCTTTGGGCAAGAAATAGGCCAGCCTTCTGGTTACGTGAAGAGTCGACCAACCGCTTAGAGATGTCTCGAAATACCATGTGGGCACTCGGACCCCATGGTCCTAGAGTTCCAACCCCAAAACGGCTCAAACATATATCTCCCAATAAGGTTGTTAAGAAGAAATAAGAAGAAAAAATAAGAAGAAGAAAAAGAAGCAATTTCCTTAAGTATAAATACACGTAGTAAACATGAAATTGTGATACCTAACTAAAACAAGTGAAAACTTAAGTACGACCAACAGCAATAACACCCTCGTGGACCTACTGGTAGGACAAAATAGTAGGACCACGAGAAAATACCCGAATTAATGAGCTGTAAATAGTGTGAATCCCTAGTCTCAGATGGAATGACAGTTCACTTCGAGATCACATCACCTAAGTTTTCACGGTGATATTTTTACAGAATCGACCGGCTGGTTACATGTTGCGGTGTTGGCAAGTCAGTCTCCCCTTGAGACGTTATTAGTCTTTGGATTGGACTGCCATAATAATTAATAATTATTATTTATTTATTTTAAAAAAAAGTGTGTACATACACTGAAAAAAATGCACTCCAATCAAGTGACTTTTTAGCTTGATTGACGATATCTTGTTTAGATTAATCAAAATCTTAGTCAAGTTGATCATCACGACATGATTGCAGCAATACTAGTTCAAACGATTGAACGCTCAAACAAGTTTCTCGATTACCCTTAACATGATATCATTGTAGAAGAGTTAAAAAAGAGACAAGTAAAAAAAAATTTACTGTAACAAAGTAAGTTAGTTGTGTCAACCAAGCATTTTGATTACTTCAATAAAGATCATTATAACTTTAATCTAATAATCTTGGTTGGAGCATCTATGTTTTGACTTGATTGCTGCAAATAGGTTTTGTGATAACTCCAATCAAGATCCCGATTCAAATCTCAATCAAATAAAAGTAGTAGCTGTGATCATTGTGCTTGATAGGCTCAGATGCAAACAAGTTACTTAGTCAATCTAAACAAAATCTTAACTGTGGCAACTACTTTTTTTTTTTTTCAGTTTACAGTCTGTTACAAATAAAATATGATTTAACAATTTAGGGAGTAACCTAACAACATAATTGAATCTGGCGTCCTAGCTAGGTTACATGGTAACCTGTATTAAGATTCGCCAGCCCAGGTTCCCAAAGGAGTACAAAATTATAATAGAGACTGCTTAGGACTATAAGGTACAAACGTATGTTAACTTATACTATGTGAAGTGTTGTATGTGTGTGTGTGTTGTGATGAGGTGTGGTGTGGTGTGTATGAGTGTTGTGGTAGGTGCCATGATGCCAGAACTTTTGTTTTGCAATGCTGTATCGCATGTCAAGTCTAAAAGAATTCTACAAAAACATTATCCCTCATTGTGTCCATAGATATGTATTTAACACCTTACTTTTTTAATTTCCGTAACATAATTAAGTTTTATCACATTTATTTTCGAGATTTCCATATTTGTAGTCCATTGCTAAATGACAACAACTACCGACAAACTGATAAGCAGTGTGGCAGCCTTTATGTATGTTATTGTTAGTAAAGATTTTGAATAAAAAAATAAAATAAAATTCTGCATAGACTGAAGAATGTGCGTGTGAATTGTTTTTAATCTTTCCTATTCCGGTCTTCACCCGTTAAAATTGAATGAAACGTTTAGAATGTTTCCCATTTAAAATAATACGAGTCGCAATGGGACTACTAAAATACCAAAAAGGGTGGTATTCCAGATGTACTCGAGTGACATATTTTATTCCGCATTTGCCGAAGAAACGTGACAATCTCGCGGGAATTTCAATAAATATCCGACATTGTTGAATGTTCCATTGAGATTGAGAAGGGTTCTCGTCTTGTCCATTGTTTAAACAATACTTGTTTGAAACAGAGCTTTTGTGCCCCACTATTTTATTTTGTGAAGTGGCTATTGAAATCCCTAGTAGTTAAGCTCACTGAAGCGTACTGGTTTTTTTTGACGTGACAACGTCTAATAAATCGATGGACATCGATTGCATCGATTGCATCATCGCTGCATGCACGAAAAAGGATGACTCACTGTCCCGTTACGCTCATTGTCCCGTTACGCTCATTGTACGCTTGCGCCGCATCAATGTTTTGTTATGACGTTGTCACGTTAAACTATCGTCCGTAAACCAACTTTACAGACAACCAATTTTTTCCCCGCTTTATTAATCCCAGCTTTGTTTAGTGATCGACTTTTTGATACAATAAGTTAATGTAATGATGGTTTTGTTTACACTATATTCAACTATTATACGTGCGTTCTAACTTCTGGATGCTGAAAATCCTTTTTTTTTTTTGCACCAATGAAATTATATTCTGTGAAGAAGATGCCTTGGGTGCCTACCTAAAATAGATAGTCTCTAATTTCGATATAAAATGAATGAAATTGTAAACCCTTAAACGATGATAAGACAAGGAAGTCTTAAGATGAACCGAACTGATGAAATGCCTGGAGAAGCTCCATGAAAGAGCTGATGCTCCCTCAGTCACTGAAGCGAAAAATTATGGATATGTGCATTCTTCCCATTTCGACCTATGGATCCCTGACTTGGTCTTTGACAAACATTCAAAAGTCCAAATTCAAGCTTTGCCAACGTGTCATGGAGCGCAGTATTTTAGGCGTCAAGTTAACAGACAATATTCGCAACACCACACTGCGCTCCAAAATAGACTACTACTGACGTTGCTCAAAAAGCCGCAAAGTTGATGTGGAACTGGGCTGGCCACGTTAGCCGCATGCCCAATGAGCTGTGAGCCAAAATTGTCACTATATGTGTCACTTCAGACAGCTAGAAGGCGTCGTGGTAGATCCCGTAGAAGATGGCGGAACGAGATGGACAAAACAAACGACCAGTGGTCCACATTAGCTCTAGATTTCAAAGACTGGAAGTCATGGGGAGAGAACTTTCCTAACAGTGAGATGATAATAATAATAATAATAACCCCACCGTCGTATCTCTACGTTGACGTCGTGGTGGGGCTTGCGCGCTCCGAACTCTGGGTCTGTGCCGGTAGAGTTTACTTTACCGGAACATGTCTAGGGTGAGGAGCCAGACCAAGAGAGATACAGAAACCCGCCGGGCAGCATGTGGCGAGCTGTTGGGCAGTTGCGACCCCACGGACCCTATCTCCCGGGAGAAGTCATGTTCCTCATCTCTAGCTTGCCTTTATTGGCCGGCTGGAGTGAACACTGACGAGGAACTGAGCTCCCACCTCATTCTTGCCTTTATTGGCCGGCTTGAGTGGAGATTCGCAAGAGCAAACATGCTCGGAGGAAGGAAGTATTCCAGTAAGTGCTTGTAGGGATCTTGACCATCTTCCGGGCTCTGGGATTGTTCTGAGAGCCGTGGAATACCTCTCCACTCCTCGAGCACCTCAGGACATGTTGCCTCCTTGTCGCTACGTCACTATGTGCTAGCGACCGTTTTCGGGGGCCCATTATTGAGTGTGCAAGTCACCCCCTGCCATTTTATCCGTGTGTAAAAAAACATTGATCAGGCAGGGGCCATAGTCCTTCCATAGTTTTAGGTAACCAGTCCATTTTAACCACCCAAACCCATAGTCCAATATCTTTGTTTCCATATCTTGCAATAGTCCTACACCAACCGGGGGTTGTCCTTGGGTGCACTTGCATAGTGCGTACAGGGATAATCGTCGGTTGGTGCCTCATTTAATTAAAAAGCGTCTAACGGGCCTCTGCGAGTTGGCTTCGGCCCCTCGTACGCCTTCCAAAGGTCCGGGACCCCAGGGTCCCGAGATATGTAGACAAATAATAATAATAAAATTTATTCAAAAATATAAGGTATAAAGTTAAATACAGTTTTTCTTATATCTATCTCAAGTTCACTCATTATTTGTGCCTGAACTAGGTAATCCTGTGTTTCAGGCGATTGGAGGTAACATTAATTGATTAAATAATCACATCATATTAATATCATTGGTACATATGTAAAAAGGTGTATAAAATTATAGAATCTTAACTTAGCTAACTAATTAAAAAACAAAATAACAATAATACAAACAATATTTACTTTAGCACTAGTAATAATTTCTCTGTATCTTCATAGGACATAGTTTGAAGAGTTTCCTTAAGGATTTTCTTGCAATTACTATGATTTAAGGAGTAGATGTTTCCCTTTTCATTTAGCCTGTTATAGAGTAGCGGTCCGAGGTACATATAAAATTTGGCTGTGAAAGCATGTTTTGTACTTTTTTGAGGGCAAACTATATCTTTCCGTCTCTTTTTAGTAAATTCAGTGCTGTATGGAAGTGTTGCATGTTGTTTTAGTACAGTGCTCATTATAAATAACTGTCGAACTGTTAGTACTTCACAAGATTTATACAGGAGGTTAGTGGGGAAAAGGAAAGGGCGGCAAGTAGCGATTTTGAGAATAGCTCTTTGAGCTCTTTCAATGGTCAATAACAAAGTTTTATTCGCCCCACCCCATGAAGTAATACAGTAAGTCAAAATTGACTGACAAAGAGCAAAGTATACTTGCCTAATTATTTTTGGATTTGCAATAAATCGTAGCTTTTTAAATATAAATATGATACAGGCTAACAGTAAGTAATGTTGAGCTTTATCGATTAATAACACCAATATTGGTTACTTGGAAATCCGTATAAAATCGGCTAAAGTCGATCGCCCGCTACCATGAAATTGAGACCCAAAACCCGTTTAATGATTGTTTTCGCAAATTAATCCAATGGAAACTCTATCAAATTGTGTTGGATCCCTTGTTTACAACTATCTATTAATTGTTAGTGTAAACTGTTAGGGTGCCCTAACGAGTAAATAATGATTCTTAGAGGCAGGGAAACGCTAATCTCGACCCAGGGTTGGCCTTGATGGCACATCGTTTATATTTGATTTACACACCTGATGATACTCGTAGTGACCTTGAGAAGATTTAGTTATAACCACTGATTTGAGGCAAAAATAAAAAATAGTTATCCACTAGGTATTTAATATTTCATACCAAAGTAACAAACGTAAAATATCGAACTCAAAACACAACTCAAACTCAAAGAATTTATTTCAATTAAACCATTTTACAGGCACTTTTGAATTGTCAAGTAGTCCACCCACGAGCAAAACTAACCAGAGATATTCACCAAAATTCGGCCTTAAATCAAGATAGCAAGGAAATAACCACGAAAGTAAAACGAAGAAGAAGTGGAACATAAATAATTATTTCTCAAAGGAACCCAACAAAGAGCCATTCTCCAATATATTGAACATTTCGGAGATAGTCTATTCATTTGTAGTTTATTGTTACATCCGCCATCGCGGAAAAAAGCCTTTGACCTCTGTTGACCTCTGTCCGTTTCCCTTTCAAAGACAGACGACACGCCCCTGTCAAAGTCAAAGGAAATTTTCTTCAGTACTTAAAGCTGCTAGAAAGAATTTCTTAACATATTCGAGTATACTATGTGTAGATACGAACATAAATACCGTACCTATGCAATTTTCACGTGGAATAACGATTCCACGTTTATTCTGTTTATATAAATATATTAGTATTTACTCTTTTTTGAGTTATCTATCCCTTATGTTGCACCTGCCATGTTCTGTCTCTGCATCACCTTAAGGTTAACTGGTAGAAAATGCCTATGGCATTAAGTCCGCCATTGCACAGTATTTGTTTTACTCGTGCATAATGTTTTAATAAATAAATTAATACATAAATAAGGTAGGTAGGTACAGACAGCGTCATATGTGACCATTCATGTTTTAAAATATTATACGGCTACTAGCTGACCCGGTACAGACTTCGTTCTGTCAAAAGCTATAGTATAAACTCCACTACCCTACCCTACCCTACCCTACCATATCCTACCCTACCTACCTAACTACCTACCTACCTACCTACACTACCCTACCCTACCCTACCCTACCCTACCCTACCCTACCCTACACTACCCTACCTACCTACATAAAACTTTAAAAAAAATAGATGTTGGCCGATTCTCAGACCTACTCAATATGCTCACAAAATTTCATGAGAATCGGTCAAGCCGTTTCGGAGGAGTACGGGAACGAATATTGTGACACGAGAATTTTATATATAAGAAGATATCATTGAATTTTTACGACTTTACAGAATCCTTTCATAAAGAGCACGGCTTGAACTTTATTCGAACCAAACGCATCGCTCAACAGCGACGTCGCCATTTTATCCGGCAGTATTGACCAACTAGCCAGCGAGTTTGTTGCTATAGCGATGAATTTGTACATACTATCGTCCGTTCTACTTTATCATTCGGCCTCTGGTCATGGTTGCTACAATGTCTGTTCTTAGAATATTTGTAGTGTGTAGCGGTTGGTAGATTTCACATGTCTTCGAACTTTTGGTACCAGGACATGCCGGTTTCCTCACAAGTTAGTAGAACTAGATAGAATAATCAGAGATATTGGTGCCGATTCTCTTGTACACCGAACTAAACGATCACTAAAATTCTTTACTTTTGGCTATGAGAATCTTAAAGCTATTCTGCAAACAAAATTTTCTAAATTTAAAAATAAATTTGACAAACTAAAATCGAATTTGACAATCGCGACTCCACATAGTATTTTTTTTTTCTTTTGGCTTCGCAACGTTGTACTTGTTTGCCCTATCCCTCGATTTTTTTTAGAGCCGGAGGCGCGTAGGAGCGGGGCAGCCTCAACGTGTTTTATATTAAATTTTTCACTTTTTATATGGAAAAAAAAAATCATCTACATGTTGTTTTTTGGGGGTTTACGGCTTCTATAAAGGGGGTCGAAATTTTTATTATTTTTGCTATAGGATGCACGATAGGATCCGTGCTTTGAAGGTGCGGGATCCAGCAGATTAATAAAAGCAGCGGGATCCCGCGGGAATGCGTGATTCCGTTTTGCGGGATTGCAATCCCTAGATGCACCGTTTTCGGGATATGAGAAAAAGAAAAGAAAAAAATATATATACAGTACTGTCTTTGCACCAGAAGTCGAGGTGTTGGTGTGAATTTAAGTTCATGACAACTAATTTTATTCCACACCTTTTTAATCGCGATTAAAATTAGTCAGATTTAGTTAGAAAACCTAAATTAAAAAACGTCAAATTCAGAATAGCGAAATTGCCATTTTCACTAAATTAAAAACTTAGTACTATCTTAGTGCTGTCAAACTGAAATTTAGTTAAGTTGTGTCACTTTAGTCAATTTCAGAATAGAAAATCGTCGTTTGACAGGAATAAACTAAATTTTGGTGATTTTTAGTCTAGTTTAGAGAATTTTGTGACAAGAGAATCGGCACCAATACACTATAACAAATTATTCTTCTTTATAATCAAAATGCTAACGTTTTTTATATTATGTAGTAACTGGCTTTTGCCCGCGGCTCTGCCCGCGTGGTTGTCGGTTATCGCGTAAAATAGTAGCCTATGTCCTTCTCCATATCCCAGGCTATATCTCTGCCAAATTTCATGACGATCGGTTCAGTGGTCTAGGCGTGAAAACGTAACACACAGACAGACAGATAGACAGTCAGACAGACAGACAGACAGATAGACAGAGTTACTTTCACATTTATAATATTAGTATGGAAGTATGGATAAATAAAAAATAATAGTAGGTAAACGGTTTGTTTTAGTTATTTTTTTTTTGTATTTAATTATTGTAATAAATATTGCCAAATAAAGTAGAAACATTAAAAAAACATATTATTCAACACATACTTTATACACATTCAAAAACATTAAATTTGTAATGTCAAAAATAAAACTCGTTACTGGGGAATTGAACCTCCAATTATATCAGCTACAAGTAACTTAAAACCTCCGATCTAATTAGACAGAATAGATACTAACATCATTTGAATTTTAGACTGAATCGTTTCTAGTCGGTGTAATTATCTTAAGGTGGACGCGCTATGGTAGCCCGCGAAATTCAATTTTTCTTGGGTTTTTTGCAATTTGTAGGTCCGTGTCAGGTTGTATCTTGATCAAAATATGATACGTGACAATAAAATATATATATTTACATAATTTTAACCATAAAAATCATTAATACATCTCTCTAAGTAAGATTTCGTGCAGATTCGTCGAACGAACGAAATCTAAAGAATATTCAATATCATTATTTTGATCAAGATACAACCTGACACGGACCTGCAAATTGCATAAAATGCAAGAAAATTTTAATGTCGCAGGCTACCACAGCGCATCACCCTTAAGGGGAATGCGTTAAGTAAACCCGTAAAATTTAAATTTTCTTACGCGTTTGCAAATTGCAGGTGCAATATATGATTCGCGACCGTGACAAATATGGATGTACAGAATTATAATCATATGAACCAGAAATACAACTCATTAAGTTAGAATTGGCCTCAAAAGTCATGATTTCATGAAATGAATATTTGATACGGCCGCGAATCATATAACTAGATACATAATATTAGATCAACATTTGTATGTTGATCTAATATTATGTACCTAGTTATACACAATAGAAAAGTTTTTTGCAATTTGAAGGTCATTATCAGGTTGTCCTGATAATGACCTTCAAATTGCAAAAAACCTAAGAAAATTTTAATTCCTCGGACTCCCTGACGTTTTCGCCTTAAGGCGAGGTTCTTCAAGTTAACCTCTAGGAAATGTAATTTTAATGCCATTTTATTTAGAAACGGTAATGATTGGCTGACGAATGGCTCGTTGATTATTACAGGCTGGTACATTTTTACAGAGATAGGGTTCGATTGGCTGATACAAAGAAAAAAAAAAACTTTCTCCAAAATCGAGATCATTTCTTCTAGAATCACTTTTCTTAGATTCTAGATAAAAAAACTGAGTTTGTTTGCTCACTATATAAAAAAAAACGTATTTTTAACCCAAAAAAAACATTAATGCAAGGTGACTTTATCTATAAATACAAATAAATAAGAACCCTTTTTAAACCCATTAATTATTGTGGGCATTTATTTATCTCTCCGTTTTTGGGGTACGGGGGTACACTCGGTACGTGAAAGTAAAGTAGAAAAGTTTCAGTTTCAGGAGTTCCTAAACAAGTCTTCTGTTATCACAGAATATTGATTTTCCTGAAGAAATATCATAGCAATTTGTTTGTGAGTCGTAGTGTCTCAAATAACGCACAACATGATATCCATTTGCTGGTTCTGATTTATGTTTGTTGTCATCGGTAGATGAAACTATGTACAATATCGGTCAGAAGTCCAGTGGCAATCTCACAAAGTAATAGAGTATCAAAACCAGTCGCACTGGCAATATATATAGATTGATTAAAAAAATCCGGGACAAAATGTCGAACCGCATGGTCCGACACGCACTTGTCCCATTATTGTACGTACAATGAAGGGTTCCGTAGTTGGGTTGAATTTATCCCAAAAACAAACTTAATATTGTAGTTAACATACATGTTCTCCAACACACTGCAAATGTAAGTTTTTAATCGCAATTTTTATTTATTTTATGTGATTAAACTACAAATTAACGATTATCGGATTTTATCCTTTACTTGTGCTGGGAGACCTTGCTTCTTGCCAAATTTCATGATTCTTGATCAACGAGAAGTACCTTATAAGTTTTGATTTATTTGCAAGTATCAAATTATGTTGTATAAGTGGCCGTATTTTTTTATTGTTTTTTTAAAGATCTAAAAGACCGTAGATGTAGATCTACGGTCCTTTCGAGCTTTAAAAAAATTGTAATTAATTGCAAATTACAGCTAATTGTAGCTTGCCCAAGCTTTTGCCTATCGGGATAAAAGACAAAGTGTCACAAATGTCAGCACCGTGTATTAGCAATTTGTGAACACTTGAAGGCATGTGATACCATGGATATAAGTTGACATAGAGCACAGTTGTTTCTCTTCAATATTCTCTAAAAAGATTAGTATTAATCAGTTGCCCAGATGAAATTGTTTGTAAGATAACTGCAAATCTCTTGATTAAATCAGGGTGTATGCACGTTATTTCAGCAGATACTTCATAATTTTTGAAAAACCTTCTTGATGTGTTACCGTCGTTGATTGTGCCAAATCCTTGTTTCACTATGTCAGTCAACAAACCAGTTCTCTACCGTAGACATAGAAAAAAAATCATTTGATATTAATTCCAACTTGATGCCTCCACGCGTTCCTGAGAAAAAGAGTCTTGACAGACAGACGGACAACGAAGTGATCCTATAAGGGTTCCGTTTATTCCTTTTGAGGTACGGAACCCTAAAACACAAATGGCTGGACATATTTTGTTTGTTTTCAAGAATATAATTAATGCGCGCGATCATAAAAAGTATGGGCTGCCATTCAGTGGAAAAATAAAACCAACAAATTCATAAAACAAATTAAATTGTTGAACAAATAAAAATGCTCACGTATTATAGGGATAGACGAGTACGAATGGGTAAAGTTTTTAATTAACATAC
This sequence comes from Dryobota labecula, assembly GCA_947523025.1. Lineage (NCBI taxonomy): Eukaryota > Metazoa > Arthropoda > Insecta > Lepidoptera > Noctuidae > Dryobota > Dryobota labecula. Next base: position 13,303,554 of record OX383293.1, on the reverse strand, counting down.
ATCGTCGGGCTGGTTTACAGATAGGTTTCTAAATAAAGGTTCTGGAACGAGAAGGCTTCGTCCCAACGTAACGAAAAAATATATTAAGTAGAAATCATATTATTTATGTCAGGGAGAGCTGGTTCAAAATTGAGCATCGAAATTCTAAACAGACAACTAATTTTGAAACACTTTTAATTAAAATGCAACATCAAACCGTTACTTTTATTAGGGGAAGAAGATCGAGATTAGGGAATCAAGGTGCATAGATTTAACATATTTTAGCACAGCACTAACTTGGTAATAAAGCGGTTGGTCGACTCTTCACGTGAACGGAGAGCTGGCCTTTTTTTAGGCCAAATACGTGGCAATGCTGCCAGCCTTTTGGGCACTTTTCCCATTGACAGCGACGCGGACGAATTTTTTGATGCCCAATAAGCTCTTCCCTTTTTATGTAGGCACTACGTAATATACATATTATTTATATGAGTGTTAGCTTGTATATTGTATTTAAGATTTGTCAAAGCGAGGTAATAAATAACATCCACGTTGTGAAGTTTCTGAAAAACACTTTAAGAAAATACAGTCTCTCTTTCTTAACTTCATTTTCATTCGCTTCACAGCAGTCTTGAGAATTCTATGTATAGGATAGCCGAGGAAACCGGAGCAAACAGATTCCATTTCCGCGAAATTATTACAGCTTAGCGTTGAAGTTTTACAACAACGCGGTAAGAGAAAGAAAAAGTAATAATTTCTTATTATCCCAAACAAATATTTAACAGTTCTTTTACTTAATAATCCAAGAAATGGCTCGTGTAATTTTCGCGGAGATTCTATCTATGGTTTACTTCTCATTACGAGGAAAACGGTGACTATGTAGGTAAAGAAATTGTACTTTTCAGATTCTCAGAGGCATGCTGAATGAAAAAAAAAAAAACGTTTATTTGCGGTAAACATGACGATAAGAGCCAAACCACACGGGCGGCGCGGCTGCGGCGCGGCGCCTGAGTGGCGCCGCTGCGGTTCTCTACATACAAAAATGCATTGTAGCCACATGGCGCCGTGCGGTGTGCTCCGGCGCCGCGCCGCGCGCGCATCGGAATCGAAACGAGGCGGGGAGGGGTGTAAGCTAGAGATGATGAATATAACCATCAACCATTAAATTTAACTAATATTTAAAATTAACCATGATATTCAATAAATAAAATTAACATTAACGAATAAAAATATCATATCAACTTCTTCGGCGCAAAATTGGCAAGGACGAATATTTCTCTGTCTCGCTCGAACAACGCGCTGTCTCTCGCTCGCTCGGGTTGACCTTTGGAGCGGCAACGCAGTGTCGTCAGTGTCGTAGAAATATTTATTCCGTTACGTGCATTCAATTGTATGTTCTATCTTTGTTACGTTAAAACACATTTACTGTTGGGGATATTTTATTCTAAAGAAAGTTGTTGATATTTTTAACCAATATTTCGGTCGGTTAATGGTTGATTTTTGATATAAGTTTATTTTATTAGTTAGTTTTGATATTTTACTCAAATAACAAAGTCGCGTCGTTGCGTTGTTGTTGTTTTTTTGTTTTACAAAATGCCGAGACGAAATAATGATACGTGGAACCATTTCGATAGGGTCGTGCGTGGGGGTGGAAAAAGTCGCAACTTGTAAATATTGTAAAAAAGACCTTTCTTATAAAGGTACTACCACGAATCTGAAGACACACTTATGACTGAAGCACCTCAGTGTGTATTTAAATTTAATAGAGGATGCATCTGCTGGGACAAGAACAAGTGAAGGTTATGTGCAAAATCAAATAAATATGGGCCATGTTATAAATAAAAACAAAAAAATGCATAAAAATAAAAACCATAAACAAAATCAAAGTACTTAATACCAAAACAATGTACATAGACAATCAATGAACTTTTAAATACGCCTAGCACTTGTTAAAAATATTCGATTATCTAATCGAGATAAATGCTAGTCAGTCCTAAGCCTGTTAAAGTATGAAGGGAAGTTTAACTTAACAATTTCAACATGCATTAGTTAATAGAATATTCAACTTTTCAACATGTTGCAGATACTTGAATAAAAATATTAACTAATATTTTCAACCAATAAAAATATCGATATTTTTATTTAACCATTAACCATTAACCAATAAACAATTTCAACCAATATTCTCATCTCTAGTGTAAGCAGAGCGGAGCCGGAGCGGCGCCGCTCGCAGTTGTTTGTTTGCGCAGCATAGGGAAGGACGCATCATTGTTTCCATTGTTATTACAGACTGTCGTACGTAGCGATGGGCAACCCCTCATTTTGCCGCCGCTGCGGCGCCGCCGCGGCTCCGTAGAACGTTGCGACGCCGCTCTGCCCGTGTGGTCGCCAGCGCGGCGAAATGGCTTGCGGTGCGGCGCCGCACCGCCCGTGTGGTTTGGCTCTAAGTTGGGGGAAAATATCGTCGTATCCTACGAATAGGGGCGTAACTGCATAATAGCTACTTTTCAGGAGACACTTTTTTGTGTTTAATTAAATTAAATATGTATTGGTGATTTCCTATAATGTGTATTGGTATTTTAAGGTTCGGCTAGGATTATTTTCAATAAATTATCTTTATATTTTATACGCATTTTGTCCTTTAAATCCCGTTTTTAATTGTTTTGTTGAACTGGTTATATGTGGTATGATGAGCAGAATTGAATTATGCAATAAAAAAAGAAAGCTCCTATGTTCGTTAGGGCACTATTCGTAGGATACGACGATATGCGTCACATCCACGTAAAACGGCCATCGCTCAGCATAATGCTGCGACCCTATGGCGCCATCTCCACGGGCGAGACAATCGCGGCGATAGTCTCGCCGTGCCATCAAATTCAATAGAAGCTCTATGAATCAATCTCCACACGGCGTTATCATCGCGGCGATTATTTGAAGGCCCAGCGTGAATATCGCCGCGATTCTCTCGCCCGTGGAGATGGTGCCTATGCGAGACAGAGCCTCAGCGCTGCTTTTCAGCGAAAGGTTGACATGATAACGTCAACCGGTGCAGCATATAATGAGATAAAAATAACAAAATAAGAAATAAAATAAATACAATATTTATTTCTAAAAGTTTATATAAATATAATAGGTATTTAATATGGCAACATTCCGTTTCGTCGGTAACGATTGAACGACTCGTGCGACGCTGGCATAATGTAATCTGTGCATGCAGCTGTCATAGCTATTTGTTTGACTTTTTGACATATTGATTTCCCGTACTAATCCAACAAGATCTACATTGTGTTCAACTGTATTAATCAAAGAATCTTACTACTCTTAATTTTTTTTTTCTCTCATGCATACTTGTTTTTCTAACTCACTTTAGACATTGGCAGAATAGTCGACATCGGCTTTGCTTGCCATATGTTAAAAATAGAATAGAATAGACATATTGGTTACATAATGGCACTGGCGCTGCTACAGAGTCGATATTAGTTGTATGAATGCATTATTTGTCATTCGTTACACATGAAGTCTGAAATCTTTCCTGAACACAAAAAAAAATGCACGCCAGTCAAGTGACTTTTTAGCTTAATTGACGATATCTTGTTTAGATTAATCGCAATCTTAGTTAAGTTGATCATTACGACATGATTGCAGCAATACTAGTTCAAATGATTGAACGCTCAAACAAGTTTCTCGATTATCCATAACATGACATCATTGTAGAAGAGTTCAATCAAGCATTTTGATTATTTCAATAAAGATCATTGAAACTTTAATCTAATAATCTTGGTTGGAGCAACTATGTTTTGACTTGATTGCTGCAAATAGGTTTTGTGATCATTCATCATTTCAGCCGGAAGACGTCCCCTGCTGGAAATAGGCCTCCCCCAATTGGGGGGGTTTGCAATAATCGCCACGCTTGGCAGGCGGGTTGGCGATCGCAGTATGGTGTTAAAAATGCATAGAAAACGCTACTGCCCATTCTCTAGTAAGTCCCTTAGTCGCCTTTTACGACACCCACGGGAGGAAATGGGGTGGTGCTATTCTTTACGTCTGGCACCACATGGAACGGAACGGAACGGTTTTGTGATAACTCCAATCAAAATCCCGTTTCAAATTTCAATCGAATAAAAGTAGTAGCTGTGATCATTGCGCTTGATAGGCTCAGATGCAAATAAGTTTAGTTACTTAGTCAATCTAAACAAAATCTTGATTATGGCAACTACTTTTTTATTTTTTCAGTGAATGACAACCGGTCTGAAGAAACTCTTGCAACACTTCTATTTTATTTCACCAAAGGACTTACCTTTGATTTAAACGATAAAGTAATACATTGAAGACCTACGTTACAAAACAGTACAAGCTCAATAAGCCAGCTTTCAATAAAACGCGATCGAACAATCCTGAAATACAGCAAAGCAAAGTTGCTTATAGCAGGGAAAAGGGACCTGTAAGGAACAAGTCGCACGATATCAGAAGTCCCTGAACTGAATAAAATAGTAGCAGATATTAATCGTGTTTTTTGGAACTGAAAATATTATGACAATTTACTTGCCACTTGAGTTACTGAAACTCAATTCTGAGAAAAGGTTGGTATCTGGATATAGGTATTTAGATTGTATAAATTGTGTTTGGCGATATGAGATAGGTAGGTATTATTATACACATATAAAGTATCTAATTAAGTAAAAACATAAGATAATAATACCTGTTGTCATACCTGTATTGTCTGAAGGGGTAGCAAAGATAAATATATAAATAGTAGCTAGCTACACCCACATGTATTATATAAGTCTCGGTTCTCTCCCTTTTCGCCGAAAATTGTTCGCCAGATTTTCACTTGCCAACTAACGTTTCGCATAATTTTATTTCGCCAAATAATCATTTGCCAACTTATCATATAATTTTGTTTTATTTCCCAACCGCACAGTTACCAACTGTACGTTTGGTCTACTTTTCATAATGACGCTTTTTAAAATGCCAACTTTCAAGTAGCAGAATGTTTTAGTTTGTTCCTTTTACAAAAGCGATTCGTTTCTGGCATCGTTGTTTGTCATACTCTAACCTAACCTAACCTATCGTAATATGGCTCTGCATTACTGCCAATTTGAAGGTTTAATGTTATTTTTGAGATTCTTAAATAAAAAATATATGTAAAAATTACACTGACAAAACTCATTCGTCTAATAGTTGTGTGGCCTAGTGAAATGTTTGACAAATGATAAATGTCCCAAACGTTTTGTGTCATTATAATAATCAGCTTAACATTCTACCAAATGAAACGTTGTCATACAAAAATTTGCTAATCGTTAGTTGTCAAAGTTAAACATCGGCGAAACGTTAGTTGGCAAGTGATAATCTGCCATACAATTTTCGGGGAAAAGGCAGGATACCATAAGTCTCATGTAATAGAGGGAGAGACCATTAACCGGCCACAAATCCAGACTTCTACTACATAGTTGCCAACAAAAAAATATAGTCCCGTATAGAGTTAAAAATAGGGACAATAACAGGTCGGTCTGTAGATAGGTCCATCTATTATACTTCGAGTGAGACACAGTCGGTGAGTCGTCGTAAAGCACGTTAATCTTCGAGGTCGATTGTCATGCGGATGTGTATGACAGTTGTTACAGTTATACCGTAGTATTTTAGAATAAAGGTGGGAGCACTTGTAATAGAATAATAGCTGAGTCAATCTTTTTCATGGTATGGAAATAAGATAGGAAATAAATTATTAGTACATCTGTGGAGAAGTAAGAGGCTGAGAGCATGTGAGACAAGAGGAAGATAAAAAAAAGATGATGGACTATGTAAAAGGACTTATTTTAAAGATGAAAATGAACACTGAGATGACGATGGATAGTTATAGTAGAAGAAAAACGCGTTTTCTGTTTTAATTAGAAACAAATTGAGATCAAAGCGCAAAGCTTATAACATGAGAGTTGGTTAATTGATGACAGGGGCATTACTCATGCACCTTGAGATACTACCACCCACGTAGTAACAGTGACACTATAGATAAAGGCTTAGCATATATTCAAGTAATAGAGACTTTGGATACATAAATAAATCATCATCATCATCATTTTAGCCGAAAGACGTCCACTGCTGGACATAGGCCTCCACCAATTGGGGGGGTTTGCCATAATCGCCACGATTGGCAGGCGGGTTGGCGATAGCAGTATGGTGTTAAAAAGGCATAGAGAACGCTGCTGCCCATTCTCTAGTAAGTCCCTTAGTCGCCTTTTACGAACACCCACGGGAAGAAATAGGGTAAAATAAATGGCACTAGAGATTATATGAATAGGTGGTTATTAGATATTGTAGATGTATTGGTCTGTCCAGCTTTAGCTATTAATAGTTATCTATCAAAATAATTTGAGTAATATTTTTCAACAACTTCAAAACCAATAACCGACTTTGGGCTTTATTCATAAACGTTGCTTAAAGTTAAGTGACGTTCAAACGTCAAAAATTTATGGTTAAACAGTCGCTAATCATTACTTAACTTTAAGCAGCGTTTATGAATAAACCCCTTTATGTTTTACAATTATTTTAATTTCAACATGCTTTCCCGTCTGACTTTCTACCACAAAACTAGTATCAGTACCACAAATAAATTTGTTCGGGGAACTTCTACAAATTCAACAAAATTCATGAATCGCTTTAATCAATGCAAGCGCAACTCACTTCGCTAGAACATTTCGATAAAACTTTATCTGCTCGTAGTTCTTTAAAGATATAGTTACTAGTTCCACCACTTGTTGAATTTCTTCAGGGAATTAAAACTTGTTGAACAAACTCCTAATTGTATACCAAATTGTACACAATTTATATTAAGAGTATTCAGTCTGTTTTATTTTACAAGAGTCATAAGTGGTCGAGTTGATGAAATTTTCGAGGATTACCGGATCCGGGTTGCCCTGTTTTAATATAACTGAAACATCGAGTTTTATTTAAAACAAGAGGGCGGTTGTTTAAGTGTTTTCCTCTCTAGAGACCAACGATTTGCTGAGAGTTGTTCGTACATTTCATCTTCTTGTTACCTATTTGGGCATAGTAATATTATTCTAGGTACATTGTCATTGTGTTGTATAAAATATTGTACATTGTACAATATTTTATATAAATAAATTAATAATTTATATGGGAAGCTAAAGACAATGTACCTAGAATAATATTACTATGCCCAAATAGGTAACAAATAGGTAAAAGGTAGTAAGGTATTCTTCTCTACCTTTCCCTTAGATACCTTCAACTACCTTTTGGAAGGGGCAACTATAATCAATTAATTATTTTGTAAATTTTCACGTTCACATAGGCGCGTAAAAGGTGCCTATTTCAAATAAATGATTTGACTTTGACTTTGACATTTCCTCGAGTACAGGTACATACTTGGGGATTAATAAAGACAAACTTAGGGTGAAGCCAGACGAGCGTAATTTTTTGAGTTGTGAATCGCGTAATTTCTGCTACATTCGGTTTCATACAAAAATCGTGTTTCGTTCACACGGCGACGCAAAATGAGTTGTCTGCCGACTGACGCGCACGATCCCAGCTGAATTAAGTTCGCGGTGAGAGGGGGGTGACTCGAGGGAATAAAAACACTTTAAAAACTTACTTGAGTGTTATTATTAGTCTTTCCTCTGCACTGATGGCTAGTCTCATATTTGTGTCTGATTTAGTAATAAAAGGTTATAAATGAGATGTAGTAATTCTTCAAAAACATAATATAATGGCATATGAAGTAATTTTGAAATATATCTGGGTTTTCACATAAACGTTCATACAAGACATGAAACTGTCCGCGCATCAGTCTTTCACTGTTGAGTGGATTCACCCAGTATTTTCTTCTATCATCATCTTCTATGTCTTCGCTATATGCTTCGTAAATACACAACGTTTTCATTATATCCATTGCACTACACAAACACCCAATACAACCGTTGAAAAGCAACTGAATAAATTACGCTCATCTGGCAGCCCAACAGAATTTCTGCCCAGTAGAAATTACGAGACCGAAATTACGCGACTCGCAACTCCAAAAATTACGCTCGTCTGGCTTCACTCTTATACTCCATTCTGTGGACTGTTTTTTAGAATTTTCCGTTCCTTTGTTATTGTTAAAAAATCATTCACAAACTAAGAACTTTTACTGATAATAGCATAGCAGAAAATGCAATATAGTAATAGCACTGTGCCTGACCTTGTAATCAAATCCAGGAACTCACACTCTTGAGCAAAGTGGGTTGCCACTTTACATAGCGCCGGCAGTAGAAAACGTAATTTGAATAGAACTCGAGGCAGAAGTTTACATTTCATTGGAACCAAATAAATCCCATGCATATGAAATAAGACATTTCTTATTTAAATTAGGTAGGTATCAGGATATAAGAGTCATTTTATACTCACTTAAGATTGATGTCTTCAAGGATCCTCGTCAGGAGCAAGTCCAAGATCTGGGTGACATTGAGATGTTCCCAGGACTGCTGCCGACCCAGTATCTGCTGTGTGCAGTTTATGAACAATAGGATATCTATTTCGGAGTCCATGGCAACATATTTCACTTACACTTCACAAAGAATCATTTCATTATGACGCATACACAGCGAAGTAAACAACACTGTCAATCAGTTCTAAATGAATGTCACTTAATAACTCCACTTGATTTTCCTTGTATTTACACAGATTTCTCCTTTTAGAAGGTCCAATTATCTCTGTAACACGTAATTGTTATATCACAACGCATTTTAAGTTCATCGATTTAATTGGGTCAAGGAAAAAACCTTCAACTGAAAATAACTCACATACAATTACGCATGTTCAAGTCTTTATTACTTGACACCAGACATTAATACCAATTATCCCTCAGAACTTTTCCGACACTTAATATACTAAAGCTTAATTAAGATTCTCTTTGTTATTCCCCAATTTTTAGGGCACGGTCAATAATGAAACCGGTAATTTGGGAAGCCATAATAATAGCGGGACTTGATTGACCACTTCTTTTTGAATACGCAATAAATTTTCTTATAAATGCTCTTTTTTTAATGTTCCGGAAACCTTTCAAAAATTAAAGGTGAAAAAGAAAGAAATACCGTATTTTACGAGATCGTCCTTTATCACAAAGGCCCCATTCAAATTGCGATCAAGAAAGGTATTATTGCTGAATTTCCGGTAAGTTTCGGTTCAAGTGTCAGAGTCGTCTGAGACAAAAAATTTAATATAATACAATCCAACATTTTTGCTTACTGGTAAGTATTCTTTGCTAAGCGAATCATGTTACAATGTAATTTCAAACATTTGACTTTGAAATACCTGAATATACGGTACGGTATACGAATGCTAATTCGTGCAATGACAATAAGAAGAAAATAAACCCAATTAAAATATATAGTTATCATTAGGTACACTGAAATGACGACCAAAAAATACCACTATAGAGAAAGTTCACATAAAAACTGCTTGCCTATTTCCAATGTTTAGCTAGCTGCAATAAACCGCAAACGTCATAAAATATCGACTACATTCTTATATTATTATACAAACATGGTTCTACATCAATTTCCTTTTATTGAATTGAATATTCAATTCAATAGCTAAAACCACCATGTTCAAGTCACATGAAAAAAATATATATAATAAAATAGCATAGCGATGCTCTGTTTATTTTTCTGCAAATACTCGACCGAGAGAGCAACCCTGGAATTTTAACCCTGGAAATTGAAAATATTCGAATGCAAATATTTATCCATGGATATTTTTTATCCATTAACCTTGATATCATTTCTACAAGTCTAAACGCCCATAAAAATCAGTTTTTTTTTATCCCAAATCAAATTCTTCTTTTTAGGGTTCCGTAGTCAACAAGGAACCCTTATAGTTTTGCCATGTCAGTCTATCTGTCTATCCGCGGCTTAGCTTAGAGACTCTTAGTACTGGAAAGCTGTAATGTGGCATGTTTTAGTATACTAACATATTAATCACGCCGACAAAGTGGTAAATAAAATATTGTATTTTTTTAGAGTACCTCCCCCCCCCTACTCTATAAGTGGAGATGATATATTTTTTCTCGTCTATCCCATGGTGTGGTGTACCTATCGTTGGATAGGTCGTTCAAAAATATAGCGGGACTGTTAAAACCATTTTTCGATTCAGCGATCCGTTTGCGTAATATTAAGTTTTAAAATGCAAATTTTTGTTACAGTCAAGTGGTGTTGTACGGTTCACGTACAGGCAAACTGCTAACGCCGCAACCTACCTACTTTTGCTACTCGTTTTATTTACTTTTATTATTATATTATTTAGTTGACCGTTGGTAGAGTAGAGTTGTATCACCGCAGGTACTAGTTCACCAAAGTTGCGAAGTTTCCGCAAGTTTTAGATATTAAGTGCGTTGGCACCCCACTAACGCGATCCGCTCTTCTGGGATACCAGCTAGACCGATTCACTAACGTTAACAGAGACACTACGCACCTGTTACATCCGGTTCGAAGGACCACTTTTATGTATGGTTCAGGGTGGTCAGTTACTTGTAGTTGAGTTGTTGGATGTGAGTTGACGAAAACCACAGATTTCACGATAGTTCAGTTTATTCGTAAAAGTTACAACAAAGTTTCGTTGGATGCTAATCCGCGGTTATAGCGCTACGGCAGCTATTGGTCAACTAAATAATATAATAATAAAAGTAAATAAAACGAGTAGCAAAAGTAGGTAGGTTGCGGCGTTAGCAGTTTGCCTGTACGTGAACCGTACAGGTGTATTTGGATATGAGTCAAAAAACACGACAGTAGTATATATATAATATATATAACCAAGTTAAAAGGAAAACTACCACAGAGAAGTAGGCTTTACAAGTTACCGAGTAATAGTCAGACTACTTACATTTGCAGTTAGAATGTATGGGAGAACATGTATTTGAATTACAATGTTAAGTTTGACCTTGGGAAAAAAACAATTCGTCCCAACTACCGAACTCTTCATTGTGCGTGGTTCGAGACGCACTAGGCTGGTTTTTTAGGGTTCCGTATCCAAAGGGTAAAACGGGACCCTATTACTGTATCAGATAAACTGTGATAGTTAAACAGTTGAAATATTCACATATGGTGTATTTCTGTTGCTGCTAGAACGACAAATACTAAAAAACAGAAAAAAACAATATTTAAGGGGGCTCCCATACAACAAACATCATTTTCTTGCTCGTTTTTATAGATAACTAGCTTGTGCCCGCGGCTCCGCCCGCGTGGATTATCGCGTAAAAAAGTAGCCTATGTCCTTCTCCATATCCCAGGCTATATCTCTGCCAAATTTCGATTGACGATCGGTTCAGCGGTTTAGGCGTGAAAACGTAACATACAGACAGACAGACAGACAGACAGATAGACAGACAGAGTTACTTTCACATTTATAATATTAGTAAGGACTAGCTTTTGCCCGCGGCTCCGCCCGCGTGTATGTCGGTTATCGCGTAAAAAAGTAGCCTATGTCCTTCTCCATATCCCAGGCTTTATCTCTGCCAAATTTCATGACGATCGGTTCAGCGGTTTAGGCGTGAAAACGTAACATACAGACAGACAGACAGACAGATAGACAGACAGAGTTACTTTCACATTTATAATATTAGTGAGGATGTATACAAACTATTGTTAACATTTTAAAAGAATAAGTATGGAGTTTCTTGCCCATTCTTCGCCATACATAACTACCTTTTGGAAGGGGCAACTAGAATCAATTAACTATTTATGTAATTTTTGACGTTCAAAAGTGCATCTTACGTGCCTATTTGAAATAAATGATTTGACTTTGACTTTGACTTTGACATTGCTGGAAATAAGCCTCCCTCAATTGGTGGGGTACGCCATAATCGCCACGCTTGGCAGATGGGTTGGCGATCGCAGTATGTTGTTAAAAATGCATAAAGAACGCTGCTGCCCATTTTTTTGTAAGTCCCTTAGTCGCCTTTTACGACACCCACGGGAGGAAATGGGGTGGTGCTATTCTTTACGTCCGGCACCACACGGTACCAAAGAGCTTCAATACTCCAATCTTATTGGGACTTATACATATGTTCGAGCCGTTTAAGGTTGAAACACTAGGGCCATTAGGGTCCGAGTACCCACTTAGGTTCTCACGTGACCCGAGGGCTGGCCTATTTCTTGGCCAAAGAATCAGCATTGCCATACAACGTTGCAATGCTGCCAGCGTTTAGGGCACCTTTCCTGGTGACAGCGATGTGGACGAATTTTTTGATGCCCTATGATTCTTTCCCCTCCCTTTCTGTATATAAAAAAGGGAGGGGAAAGAATCATAGGGCCATTTATTATATTGTCCATATTATTATTATTATTTAAGACTATGCGCTTAGTAATATAAATCATTTCAGTCGATAGACGTCCACTGCAGAACATAGGCCTCCCCCAATTGGGATGGTTTGCCATAATCGCCACGCTTGGCAGGCGGGTTGGCGATCGCAGTATGATGTTAAAAATGTATAGAAAACGCTGCTGTCCATTCTCTAGTAAGTCCCTTAGTCGCCTTTTACGACACCCACGGGACCGGGAGAAAATGGGGTAGTGCTATTCTTTACGTCCGGCACCACACGGCACTCCGGCACCACAAAAAGTTAATTTTACAGGAAAAATTAAAGATCTAAATTAATCCATAACTTTATGACTACACCGAATAGAAATTTGTTTTTTATGTCGTTTAATCTAGTTATTAAGTGTTAAACAGGTACCGTTTTTGAATTATTGATAAAAAAACATTATACAGGAATATATTTTTTTAATCATGAATGTTACTTTGAGTTTTTTTTTTCTTGTTATCTATAGTTTTTTTTTTTTTTTGTTTTGAAATGTAATATAACTTGAATTTTCTAAGCGTTTTTCGCAATACAATGATACCGTTAATGGACTATTACGCGTTTATTCTGGTGCAGTAGTAAAGTTTTCGATAATGGAATAAGTGTTACGGTATATCGGTAAGAATATAACTATAAATTATAGTATTAAAATCTGCACCAGAACAAATGCGCAATGGATAAAGCCGTTAAAGTGATATCTCGATAACTTCGTAAATAGGTACTTGCTATAAAAATCTGGAAAAATTGAGGTGATGTATTTTGACCTATTACGAATATGGATTAACATCAAAACCACCGCAATAGCACTTACGCGTTTATTCTGCGGGGGCAGCGTACTAACGTCTCTTTAAAAAAAATTGGAGACCGTTATAAAAATGAAATTTATTAAAGTAAGAATGAGACAGGTATAAATAAACTCGAAACAACCCACAATGAATGAAGGGTCTAAAGAAAGTCACATTCATAAATTTTATTAAATAGACATCTGAAGAATTCAAAAACACCTTAATGATACACGAGACTGACATTGAAGGGAATAAAAAGAACAGCTATAAAAGAATTACCCGACATTTATATGAATGATCAATTTCAATTAGGTAATGTAATTACTGTTCCGTGTGGCGCCCATTTCCTTCCGTGAGTGTCGTAAAAACCGACTAAGGGACTTTCTAGAGAATGGACAGCAGCGTTCTCTAGTCATTTTTAACACCTTACTGCGATCGTCAACCCGTCTGCCAAGCGTGGCGATTATGGCAAACCCCCCCAATTGGGGGAGGCTTATGGCCAGCAATGATGATAATGATTGAAGCTCTTTGTTAAATAGCTCATCTGGGGTTTCCACCCGCCATACCTATTTCTGTGGCTAAGCAGCATTGGATGTGCTCTGGTTTGGAGGGTATGGGTCTATAATAGGATACGAGTATTTGACATAGAGCGACTGCCTATCTGACCTCCACAACCCAGTAACTGGGTGATACGATACCCCTCGGTAGACTGGTTGTCAGACTTTCGCGCTACTGACGACCCGTACCGACGATCAAAGATCCACGAATGACAGCCGGGACCAACGGCTTAACGTGCATTCCGAGGCACGGAGGAGTCTCGGTACACCATACTGCGATCGCCAATCCGCCTGCCAAGCGTGGTGAATTTGGAAAATCCCCCCAATTGGAGGAGGCCTATGTCCAGCAGTGGACGTCTTTCGGCTGTAATGATGATGAAAATGATGAATGTAATTGCTTAGACATTAACTGCGGATAAAGAAGATCATTCTGCATCATTACATCTAGTATATAACTAGCCTATTCTCACTGCTGGGACGCAGGCCTGCTCTCTGTGAGAGGGAGTGAGCCACCACGCAGGCCAAGTGCGGGATGGTGGATTTTACATGTTTTCGACTTTTTGGTTCTAGTCGGTTTCCTTACTAGGTTTTCTTTTACCGTTTTGATGGCAGTGGTGATGAAATAATTTACATAAAGTGCCTGCCTTTTTTTTGGGTGTGAAATTATCAAATAACTTCTCCGCTCTGGGCGGAGCGGGACGGCGTGTCACACTTTTACTGACTAAAACCTACTCGTGTTCCTTCAGTTGCCTGTGTGCCAGGGCCACGGTATCCCTTTCGGATAAACCCGCAACCCTGGCAGGCACCGGTCCTAGTGTACCCCGTCAGTGCATGCTGACATCTCTTTGAGGCGCGCGTGGAACACAACGTGCTGTCGACCCGGGCCTGGTCCTTACCGGACGGCGAGCTGCCCATAGCTCGCCGTCCGCAAGTCCGCGCCTATACGGTGGCCGGGAATCGGTTGCCGATTCCCGCCGCTCCGGGCCTCTCCTGCGGCGACTAGGGGCGTGAAAAGCGCACAGATTGCCGCTCCCTTACGCGTTCCGCCTCCTCCTTCGCGCGCATTACTGCTTCGCATGAAATAATGTGATGAAATAATTTACATAAGTGCCTGCCTGGGTTCGAATCTACGACCTAAAACTCGTAAATAGCGGCCGTTTTCACTGGGCCAAATATTAAGTATATTATAGTGGCTTTTTGAGAAGGCAAATAAAGAACAAAGAAAACCATGCGGAAATTGGGGTAAGGCAGAGAAAGAAAGAATTTCAGTTATTTGAAACGTGAAACCCAAATTGGACAGCAGGGGCGTGATAATAAATAAGCTTTACATGAATTGAAAAATTCAGTTAGGATCTGGTGGGGTAATTCCGTAACTCACATAAAATTACAATGAGGACTATCGCGCTTGAATTCGTCGCTAGAGGAGCTAGTGTAGAGTGAGGTCTCTAGAATAGTCAAATGTAAAACTGAACGTTCACTGTTCGCGGAATTTTCTATCGCAAAATGTTACTAGTTATTCATAATTGTAAAGATTGTGCCATTCCTGATTAATTATGGCTTAAGATTTTAAGTAACAACTAAGGATCTATACCGAAAGTCTCAAATTCAGATAATTTATGTAAACAAAGTAATGTCAAGAAATGTCACTGTCAAAATGACAGGACAGTGGTGCAAAACATTTTATCATTATATTTTTTTATAGGAGTGGCACTAGTAGAGAGGTGAGCAAACTCAAACTCAAACTCAAAGTCAAATCATTTATTTCAATTAAACCATTTACAGGCACTTTTGAATTGTCAAGCAGTCGGTCAGTAAGAAAAATTAAGCTACATTCGCGACCTCTTAAGATGATTCTTATGATTCCTTTTCAGTCATCTTTATTTTCACACAATCCATTAATCGTCTGGTCTTTCTATACACCCAAAACTTTCCTCTCTACATTTATAATAATCTATTATAATTCCTTACATAATTTATTTACCCGAATAGCCAAAAACAAAACAAAACAAATCAAATGCAATCACGCCCATCAAATGCTATCAAATTAGATACCGCAGGTGCGTGAAAAGGAAGCAAATGGATTTCCAAGAACGGAATTGTACCTATACCAACTAATAATGTACATAGATACTATAATATATGTATGGTGGGAACATCCGGGATGCAAATAGGATTGCCTAATTTAAATTTAATCCCCGTAAAACGTATTCGATAACAGGAATCACAGAAATATATAGAAAGGGTATGAGTTTCGTGAGAGCACTTTTTACTTAAGAAGGGTTAGACTGTGGGCCAGTTATAAGGGTTTTATTTGCTACTTAGCAATTTTGTAGAAAGGGCTCATAGCATAGCAAAGCATACTCAGCTTGTAATGTTCCCACCACTAAGACACAGGCCTCCTGTTTTTTAATGTGAGTGGGCTTTAAAGATTAATAGGTATATCATGATTATTCTAGCATCAATGGATTTACCATCCATTGGGCATGGTAGGGCAAATAAATTTCAGCATATCCATACTATTCATACTATTGATATTATAAATGTGAAAGTAACTCTGTATGTCTGTCTGTCTGTATGTTACGTATTCACACCTAAACCGCTAAACCGATCGTCATGAAATTTGTCAGAGATATAGCCTGGGATATGGAGAAGGACATAGGCTACTTTTTTACGCGATAACCGACATCCACGCGGGCGGCCGAGCCGCGGGCAAAAGCTAGTAACTATATAAAACGATACAAAAATACATAAAAGTGAAGTAAAAAAAAACAACAGTCTTGGCTCATCTTAGTTCTACCAAAAAAAAAAAAAAAAACAATTTACTAATTCTCCAACTACTCTAAAATCAAAGTATGTAATACTAATAAAGCTTCCTACTCATTTTCTAAATATAATAATAATATTATTACCTAGTTTCTACAGTAGAGGTTTTTAAAACTGTTTTTGAAATACGATATTTGAATGACATTCTAAAATTATTATTTGCTTGTACTACTATTATAGTACTAATACTCGTATTATAAAGGCGTTTGTGAAGTGAAGTTTGTGAGTGTGTGTATGTTTGTCTCTTCTTCACGCTAAAACGGCTGGACAAATTTTGATAAAATGTTGTATAGAGGTAGCTGACAGCTTGGATTAACATATATGCTACTTTTTATCCCGATATTCCCCCGGGATCGACATTTATGCGGGTGAAAGTGCGGGGCGCAGCTAGTAAGTTATATATAACAGAATCAATATTCATAGCTAAGTCTCATTCACACAGAATAGCACTAGTAGCCATGTAACTGAATTAAAATAAGTTGGTATCTGTTCTACTTTACACTACTATCACTAATACTACTTTTTTTTGTACTATTGTAAGATAGGATTAAAGGAATCTAAAAATCTAGGTGCTTGTAAAGATTTTCACGTGTAAATAAATATTTTTTTGTTATAGGTTATTCCCCACGAAATCTTCTGATAGGTACACCATCACACACAAGGAACCCAAAAAAAAACAAAGATATTTTGATGGCTTTTAATATACGACCAAGTCAAAGCCGCAAAATTTTAATTGAAATCTTAGAGCCTCTAACAACCGCCAAATATTTTATTTTTTAATCAGCTAAATACAACTTGCAAAACGAATCCAAACGAATCAGTAATTTTTGTTGTTTAAAAGTACTTTCTGAGTTTATCTTGGACATTACTGACATCGGTGAAGGAAAAACATCGTGAGGAAACCTGGACTTATAGTTAATATAAGTCTGAAATCGCCAACCCGTCTTGAGCAAGCGTGGTGATCAATGCTCGTGCCCTCTCTGTATGAGAAGAGGCCTTTGCCCAGCAGTGGGACGGGAGTTATAGGCTGGTATTATTGTTGTTTAAAAAAAATAACATAGAACATAAAAACATTTAAAAATATATGTTCTTATTTTATATTAACGTAATTATTAATTATTTTTAACTTAACCTATTTTATCATTGAAAATATTATACATTTTCTTACTTTTATTTAACTGTAGTTTTATTTTCTTATTAAAATTTTACTATCTTATGCAAAAAAAAAAAAACGTTGATTACTTTACTTGATTGCCAAAGGCCTATTATCACTCATCCCTTGCATCCCTTTCAAAACCAGCGAATAAAATCTCCTTCCTTTTCCGCATTTTCCATATAGATTTTCCTTACCGTGTCTGTTTAGGATACTGCACAATAGAAATTAAAAAAATGCGCTTTACTCATCCTCAGTGAACAAACGTGATCTGCTTTGTAAAATACTTACAAAACAGAAAAAAATAAAAAAATAAACTAATAATTTGAGATCGCAAAAACTTTTGTTAAACTTTCTAAAACAACTTTTTTTACAACACTAAAATTCTAAAATAAATATAAATCAAAATATTAGAAGGCATTTACAGTTTATGTCCTAAAATTGTATTATTTATTTGTTTTGTTAGTCACTATTATTATGGTTAGTTTGGTCGCATTATCACTCGCGTTGTATGGCGCGTGCAAACGGAACGGCGGACGGGACTCGACTGAACTCTTAAAAGCTAAAGCGTGTTATCCACCAAACAATATTGTTAACTCCATCAGACAGGTGTTAAGATCCGTTGATTACACATTGCTGCGGAGGTCACGTACTAGCGACCGATGGACATCTTTCAGGGAATAGCAATCCCATTTTTAATTTACGGTAGCAAAAAATAGGGGCGCGCTTTCTTTCAAAGCTGTGTTAAACGATACCTACTTTTTATTTTTCACGATGAAAGCAATATCCATCTATAAGGCCATAAATCTATTGCTAGCCGTGCCACTGTAAATATTTACCGATGAATAATTTCAGTGTTGGTACTTTCGGGTGTAGGTTAAAATCTATACAAATAAATAAAATTGAACCGTCTGTTTGTAATGCCAAAATAACAGCGTTTTACTAAATATATATAAAGTATAGTAACATAAAAAAAAAAAAAAAATTACTGTCTGTTTGTCGGTCTGTCTGTCTGTTTGTTCCGGAAAATCTCCGAAACGGGATCGATTTTGATAGGATTTTCACTAGATTACCTAAGGCTACTTCTATTTTTGAAAAAGCCCCGCGGACAGCAGCTATTATCACATGTACATTCTGTCAGTTCGATAGAGTTTATTTTCCCTACTATTATTATTAATAAATACCTTTTTAGTATACAGTTTCATCGCGCAATGTTTCCTTTACGCTATGAATATGTTGAGTTAAACGTACCATACACATTTTAAGGATCTATTACAACAGACGCGGCGGCCAAAAGTACTTAAGTCTTATAAGTTTAGATTTGACTTAAGTGCTTATGGCTTCCGAGTCTAGCTATATGCGGTTGATGACGTGAAGAAACTTAAACAAGAGAACCGCGGTACTTCCAAACAAATTAATATAAAAAATTGGTATTCATAAGGACTGCCGACAGAAGTGAAAACACAAAACTTTCTTTTTGTTCTTTTATACATATAGCTCATGGAAAGCGTTCAGTGCCGATGACGCGAGTTCCATGATTTTTGTTCATCCAAAAAGACACACAAAGAATCCAAAAAGATACACATACCTACACAACACAGTATACATACCGGATGACTTTTTTTACCGTCTCGTAAAAATTTGGGTATACTAGGTGAACGGAGTAGAAGCCTATGGCATAGTTTTTATAATTTTTTCTTTAACCTAGAAAGAAATTGATCTATGGATAAATACCACACATTTGAAGTAAACTTATCATACTATAACAATAAACACAGAAATTTAACAAAAAACATAATTCAATAAATAAATACGATAAATAATATTTAAATTTAAATCATACGCACCCAAATTTCAATATTTTTATCTTTTATTTTAGTTTTATTTCTGAAAAAAAAAAAAAAAATTGCTATGCCATAGGCTTCTACTCCGTTCACCTAGTATACCCAATTTTTTTCGAGACGGTAAAAAAAGTCATCCGGTATAGCTCATGGAAAGCGTTCGGTGACAATGATGCGAGTTTCATGTTTTTTGTTCACCCAAAAAGTACACATATAAACAGTATACATATAGCTCATGGAAAGCGTTCGGTGACGATCGCGAACCCATAAGTTTTTCCCCTACCAAAAATCGCTCAACGCGCCTAAAAAACTTTTCACTTAATTATTACTATTTATTTGTTGATTATTATGTAGTATCTAAGTACGTAATAAAATATTAATATGTGTAAGTACGTTGTGAGAACCGCGCAATAATATGCGCTACCTGGGAATCGAACTCAGTACGCTAAAGCTAACAACAACAAATAAAATAACTTTCTTCACTGTTAGGTTTACAACAATAATATTATTAGAACGATAATTAGGGATAGTAGGTATGTAGGTACTTGGGTACGAAATGTTTTGTATGGAAATTTTTGACAAGTCAGTTTGTATTAATCCCAAGTGTCCAGACAGCGGATGTATCAAATAAAAGAACAGTTGCTCTAATTGAACCAAATAAGGGATCCCGAATATTCTTGCTGACAAAATACTCTCTGTATGATATTGTGAGAAATTGTATTCTCTACCATTATTTTGTAGCTTTTCTCTGCTTAATTAACGTCAGTCAGTAAATCTTGAAATATGATGAATTGTATTTAGTAAAAGAAGCTAGGTACTCTTCAATTTGTTTAGCTCTCATTAGCGGAGTGAAGAGAAAAATAAACACTTTTAATAAATATTAAAGACTAAGGAACAATATACTTTGCTAGAATAGAAGAGATTTGGTAACGACGGCAGTAAAGTAGAAAGAATCAATTGAACCTTTTACGAAAAAAAAAAACCTAAAAAAAAGGCCCCTGCGACAGGGATGTCGCAGATGCATGCATGCATGCATGCCCGCTTTAGTTCTCCTACGGATTTCTTCATTTCTGATTCGGTTACGTAGGAAAAATCCAAGCCCTTTCCATGAAAATGTATGAGTATACACGTGGTATACTCATATATGCTCAAACAGGTCTAATTATATGTTCGGCTGGTTATTACCAAAGTTTAGATCCTTGAAAGCTTTGCAAAATTCTTCATGAACGAAGAATATTATCCCATATGCTAATGAGTTTTATTTCACCAAAGGGTGCTTCTTAGGATCACTGCCTCCCCGATTTTTATGGCATTATTTATAGCCGTTATATTGTTCACTGATTCTACTTTAATATATAAATGCAGCATAATGTTTATAAACATGTTTTGTAGCCTCAAATCAATCATATGTATGTAACGTATGTATGTCTATGTCTTTGGCACGCTCTGTAGACTAAACGGCTTGATTCGTCTTAATTGTGGGAGTGATATAGGTTATGTAATATTTATATATTTCATCTGCAAATACAAAAAAGGGAGGGTTAAGTTTAAAAAAAAAAATTACAACAATATTGGTATCAAATAAAAGCTAGTAATGAGACTATATAAATATATTTACATATTATACAGGATAAGTTTTTAACCAATGCGCAATTATAATTATTTTTTTGGTTGTTCAGTATCAGTAATATAACACATTTCCATTATTAGTTCAATAATTTTTTTGGTCCACTTGAAATCAGCAAAATGTGGACTCAAACTATTCGTAATAATATCAATTCAAAATAAAAACAGGCCACATTCCTCTAGATCGTATTTTGTTGCTTCGTGTCTCAATATGAAACTTTATAAAAGGTATTAGAAAATTCTAGACACACTTACCGATATAGTTGATTGAGCTGTTATTCATAATTCCTTTTCAGTCACGAGATAATATGTTTTTAAAGGAGTGGCGCTAGTGGACCGGTGACAACGCTCTTATTTTTTTTTTTTTTTGTACTAAGACATATCAAAATAAGAAATAGGTGTACAATAAAACACTATTAAGTTTAATTTGTCAAAATTTGCGCACTGATTAAAAACTTATCATGTATGTGATATATATATCGACGGTTAAAAGGTAAGATTATTTTTTTTTTTATCAAAAAATCTAGAGATTGTAATGCTTGTTTTTCTCTATATCTATATTATATAATATAAAACTTTTCCTATTTATATATACACAATTCTAACTATATTTATATATATAACGACGGCTAAGCGATTTTTTTTTTTTCGAAAATGAGTTATGAATTCCATCCTACTTAAAATAAGACTTTAAGTAGGATGGAATTCATGACTACTTTTCGAAAAAAAAAAATTGCTTGTACCCTATTGCCTTTTAACCGTCGATATATATATAAATAAATTTAGAATTATGTATGTATAAATAAGAAAAGTTTTATGTTATTAATATAGATATAGAGAAAAACAAGCATTATAATCTATAGATTTTTGGTATTGCAGGCGACAATCCAATAACCTGAAATATGGTGTAACTTTTGTTAGTCCGGCCTGCAATACCAAAATTCTATAGAATATAATGCTTGTTTTTCCCTTCTCAGTTATTTTTGCAATCGGGTTTTTTGTTTTTATCAATAACTTGCTTTTTTATTTACCAAACTGTTATTTTTAATGTTCAATTTAGACTTTTCTCTGTAACTACCTAAGTATGTACAAATTGAGTTTATTTCCTAAAAATAAATTTGTTACTGAATATGTGTATGAGAAATCTATCTGGCCTTGCACAATTATAATACCTACTTGATTTAATGGACTTTTGTAATGACATTACAAACTAATCCTCTTTTGTCAAATGTTTGGTATTAAATAGTTACATTATAAAAGCTAAATAACCCATCTGCAGCATTTAGAGAGCTATAAATTATCGCCATCCCAAACAGAGAATTGAAAGATAATCTCGTCATTAAATCAGTGAAATAATGGAGCTATATACATCGAGATTAATGTATGCGATTCGCCACGATTTGAACAGTTACATGAATTATTGTTTGTACAAATGGATTGTTTTGATTGAGAACCACGTCAAACTTTGTATACTAAAGCTTAAAGAGCCAGACTGAAATAGAAATCTGTAACATAAGTATATACATCATTGATTTGAAACTAGAGACCACAAAATGAGTCAGCAATGCTTTGTTAATTTACCAATTTTCCTTCATTACACACAACGTTTTATTTTTCTATTGCGAAGATAAAACACCCAATTTGTAATCAGCTCTGGCCGGTTTCCTCTTTTTATTGACGCTTATAATGAGATGAGTATAGGGGTTTTATTCAATAGACCTTTTAGCCTAACTGATGAATTGTCAAAGCTTTGATTGTTTGATTAGATATAAGATTGATGTGAACCCTGCATTACACATTATTTACATACAGTCTAACAGACTCGCCGCAATATTCCCCGCGTATGCGTGGGCACGCCTCACCCGGCTTTGTATAAAAAGATAAATATTTACTCAGTTTTGCGTAAAAGGGCCGCGATTCCGGAATGTGAATATAAAATCTAAATAAGGACTATTCAGGCATAAAGAAGGGAGTTATGTGGAAAGTTTTGAATTTACAGCACTTGCTCAGTAGTCTTGCGGTAATGTTTTATGTGCAGCCAGACACTCGCCTCTCCAAATGGAAAATATCTTGGCACGTCTTTGCGCTACAAATTACAGTTAGGTATCCCCACATGTCGCTTCCCGCTTCGCAGCCCTACGATGGGGGCTTTATTTTAATGCCTTACTCAACTCAAAACAAGGAAAAGCCTGAAATGTTTTTCAAATGGTGGGCTTCGGACTAATTACATTATATCATATCAGAAGCGCCGCTTTTCTTGCAATCTGTTTAAATCACAGTATTGTTACTTAAAGTTCCTTGCTCTTATATCATGTTTATTATTGTATCTATATGACGGAGAACGGAAGGTTTCTCTTGTTATCATCAGCCATATTATAACTACTGTGGGGTTACTGTGGGTAGTGTTGGTTATTGCGCAATAGAAGAACCGAATTAAACTCAAAATTACTCTTTTACTCAATCTAAACTGAGAATCTCTCTCTCTCTCTCTCTCTAGTAGAGAATGCCTTGTGGCATTAAGTCCGCCTATGTACCACTATTGTACATGAAGTTTAAATAAATAAATAAATAATAAATAATCAAAATTACATAAGACAGTCCCCCAAAACGCCCGGCCCTTCACTACTTCCTGGTGCTTTAGCTGGAAAGAAGAAGTAGTGGAACAAACTCCCCAGCAGCACATCTGTCTGTTTAGTTAGAAGAACTTGATTCTATACAGCAATGGGTATGCAAAATAATTAATGTTGGAACACGACACAACTATACTGAATGCGCGTCAGTTTCTAGACGTCTTCACTGCTTGACCGCCACCGATGCTCCGCACCGCACCACCGCACCGCACCGTTGCCCCGTTGCTTTTCGGATGTGCGGCGATCACTTCTTGCCGGTCGAACGTTATGTTGTACTTCGTCATACGCCGCTAAACAGCACTGGCGTCCCGATTTGTCAACACTCGTTGGCGCGAACTTAAATAACTCCATCGAACGTGACTAGATGGCGCTGGCGTACCGGATACAACTCGTCTCCGACATATATATATTTGTATGGATAAGTATATATATGCTTTATGTATGTACCTATGTATTTTTTGTATATGTAAATGGTACACCACTGACTACCTGCAGTATTGTCTCTCCTTCTACTTTTGATCCATCCAAAAGTTGTCTGTAAAAGGTCGCTTTTAGCGATAAGACTGCCCTATGTAACAGTTCTACATTTATATCTGTAATTTTTATGGTTACTTAATAAAGAGTATTCTATCTATCTATATGTTATTTGTTTTAACTTCCGAGTTCCGACACTAAGCGGAAGAGCCCTATAATAAGTTAAGATGACTTTTGATTTGTTGTGCATTTGTTTATACTCTTAGATAACCAGACCTTGAGAAAGTTTTGATGATGTTATTGTTATAGAGACGTTAAATAGCCTAAATTTAAACTAATGCTACGCGCCACACAAGTTTAAGTACCACTAGCGTCATCTAGTATCGAGTAGCAGAACTAGCAGACTCGAGATTCCTCTAGAGAATTCGATGCTAGAACTTTCTAGAACTTTCGACACTGGTCAGTAGGGGCCGGTATGTACTCGAACATTCTAGATGTCTCTACAAGGTTCTGGAACGATCTAAGGAATATAAAAGGCCGTATGCACCGCGACTCGGGACAGTCGAAGTCGAAGCGAACAAGCGAACAAGTGCGATCAGTAGTGCTTTATAATTAGTGTGTTCGAGTTGTTATCAGTGTTGATTAATTAAATTGTCATTTTTGGTTTGTGAATCGGCAGTTCTTATAGTCACGAACCGCAAGCTCGTAACACTAATATTATAAAGAGAGAGAGCGAGTTTTGTGAGTTTGTGTATATGTGGAGGGTAATCTCCGAACCCAAGGCTATTATTTAAAAAAAAAATCACTATTTGAAAGGTACATTATCCCAGATGGACATAGGTTAAATATTATGATGTATAATAAAACAAAAATGCAACCGTGTGAAGCCGGGGCGAGTCGCTAGTATTATTATAAATGAGCAAGATGTAAGATATTATACAAATGTTAATCTAAGTTTTAACATTTTCCCAAAGCTATTTCTGGATCTTGCTTTGATAGTGTTGACGTGCTCTCATTTTCATCTGACACCCTCTTAATTAAGTTGCTATGGAAAAGCTTTGAATTCTCACGATAAATACAAGAGCAGAGCACAGAATAGGATTTGGCAGTAGGTATTTCTCTAAGTAAAACTTACATTTACAGTCAGTGATACTATTTAGTGTCTGTTGCCCAATACATATAATATATTGATTTTCGCATATTTCCAGTTTCATCGCTCCTGTGCACACAGGAGCATTGAAACTGAAAACATGCGAAAATCGATTAAGTACAGTCAATGGTTTTATTAATATTTGACGCATGGATGCTTCGCTGGAAATACGACAGCGTTAGGTACAGAAATCTGTCGACTATAATTTGTGCAATATCAATATTAAACATACCTAATTCTGTTGGAATTGGAGATTGGTTTAATGTTTCGAAATTGTCCAATCAGTTATAGACTGTTACTAATGTTGGAATTCAGTTGAAATTAGATAGTTCATTTTGATAATATAATAATTGGTTGTTGGCTAATGGCATCTGTCATATTTACAAAGCTTGTGACCACTGTAAAATTACCTAATTTTACTAGATATTATATTTACCAAACCAATAACACTTTTAACTTGTAAAATCACTGAAATGTTATTACTATAAATGATAACGTAATATTTAATAATACTTGTATTATCGAGAGAGAGATCTCCAGGTGGAAGAGAAGCGGGGGTGGGATCAAGGGGATGCAGTGTATCGCCTTCCTGTAGTTGATGAGCATGCCGCCCTTGTGGCAACGCGTCATGTCATTACGAACTAATCTATACCTACATAGTTCGCAATTTTCGGGTCTCTTCAGGAAGGTCTCCAGAACAAGAAGGACGTCCAGATGATGGTCGCGCTGGAAAGTAGCGATCTCATCGCGTTGACCTCAATGCTATTGGTATTAAAGAAACCTAATTTTAGGGAGCGGGGTTGATGATTTATTCGAAGACAGCTCTGCTTATAAAGGCCGATAGTTTCCATGAGTACACATTATCTACACGTAGTTGTCTGTAGTTGTGGTGCAGATAACTTGCGGGATGGCGCTGGCGCAGATTGTCACACACGAAGATTTGTAGATGGCGTCACTTGTCTACAGAAATCGTTTTTAGCTGCTGTCTTCTAGTTTAAGAAGCCGCTCATCGTAATGTTTTGGATAAGATACACTAGATGGCGCTGTATGTTTGTTAGACAACTACTTATAGTAAAATGGTGGCCCAGTGTCCAGTCAGGCGGTTTACATTGTGTTAATAATTTCATCACCACTGCTCTCAAAACGGTGATCAAGAACATCGTGAAGAAACCGGCATGTCCTAGAACCAAAAAAATCGAAAGCATGTGACATGTACCAACCCGCACTCGCCCCGCGTAGTAGATTACCGCCCACTCCCTCTCAAAGAGAGGAGGCCTGTGTCCTAGCATTGGGAACATTATAGGCTAATTATGCTTATTTAAGCAATTACCATTACCTCCAGATGTCTTCAGATGTGTCAGACAAATTGACTCCTTTACAAATTTTTCGGCAGCTGTTACAGTTACAGTAGCAGTAAACAATGATTGTTTACGGCTACTGAATAATGTGGAGCCATTAGTACCTATTACAAAGATGATAGAAGGTGACGTGTTACACTACATTTACCAGCCTGATTATATGAGGATAATCATCTGTATTTATTTAGCCCCAGTATGGCACTGATGTGAGATGTCAGTAGGTATTTTCCACGACCTTGTTTTCGCTACAAACGCGCTAGACGTATAAGATGAAAGCGTATCACTAAGGCTTCTTCTGTGAGGCTCTCAACAAAAATGTTACTACTACTATACTTCTAAAGCCAGTCTTAAAAGCAAAACTGAAAGGTCATACTTGTACAAATCGACACCTCCCGCGCATAAGGTCGTATGTTTAAATTTGTATTTTTCAGAAGAGAGATTTTTAACGTCATCTTTTTGTTGATCAGCCGCAATACATAATATGATAAGACTATTAGCGGGTTAGAAACTCGGTTTTTAGTGAAAATATGAAAATATAGTTTTTAAGAATGTGTAGTATTTATATATTATTACATTATAGTACTAAAATCTCATTTTACTAAAAAAAAACATGTTACGACTTTTTGCGTGGGAGGTATCGAAATATACTTCTAGGAAAGGGAAGTTAAAATTCTTGACCGCACCCGCGCGGCCGTTTTTCAAATATGACATGGGTTTGTTATGAATAGGAATTAAAATAAATCATTGAAAGATATTGTTAAAATATATAATAAATAATGAAAATGTAAAAATTCGTTAAAAAATCTGAATTCTGCGATTCTGCTTTGAAATTTTTTAGGACATGTCACATTATTTGCTTATGAACCTCTTATAAATTCAAAGATGGGAAGATGACTGAGTATACTACATATTTTTAAAAGTAGTA
Organism: Dryobota labecula; assembly: GCA_947523025.1. Taxonomy (NCBI): domain Eukaryota; kingdom Metazoa; phylum Arthropoda; class Insecta; order Lepidoptera; family Noctuidae; genus Dryobota; species Dryobota labecula. The sequence continues at coordinate 13,275,904 of OX383293.1, read as the reverse complement.
CCTCCATAGTTAGAGGTATGTCGCAAACGAGTTGTATCCGGTACGCCAGCGCCATCTGGTAGTCACCAGATGGAGTTGGTGGGGTTCGCGATATCGATTCTTGACTAATCGGGACGCCAGCGCTGCCTAGCGGCGCTTGACCGAGTCTACAACATATGCTACGCTCGACCGGCGATAAGTTGAGTTCGTCGGTGGCGGTCAAGCAGTGAATACATTTAGAAACTGTCGTGCGTTTTCTATAGTTGTGAAATGTATATACCTACAGTGTATTAATTACTATTGGGTATAGTCTCAAATTCAGATAATTTATGTAAACAAAGGGGATAACATTACAAAAAAATATCTTCGTAATGGTAATTCACATAAAATGGCGAAAAAATAGGTTTAATTTTCTTTTAAGTACTGATTTTAAGAAATAATAATTAAAAAATAATCATACCGTGTTTTTTATAAATTTTCGGTTGTAAACAAAGTTATTAAAAAAGGAGATATTCTGGTATAAAATATTTTATGATACTGGTAACAATGCAGGAGATCCAAACATTTTCAATTTTTTACATCTTCAACAACAATAATATTACAACTCTCATTCATAGATTCATATTGTAAGTAGCATATCTAGCCACATTTTGGATGAAAAAGGCTGTAAACTGTTTCGAGTGGAAATCGATTTTAGGAGGCCTACGTCTATAACTGGACTTAAAAGGGCTGATTATGACGATCATAATTATGCCGTGTCTCCGACATACTACACAAAACATTGTTTGGCAACGGTATTTTGTTTGCATAATTCTTATAATTAATTCACTTTAATTTTAGCGATGACTATAAACAAAAAAAAAATATGTTAAATGTTTTGTACCACTGTCCTGTCATTTTGACAGTGACATTTCTTGATATTACTTTGTTTATATAAATTATCTGAATTAGAGACTTCGGGAATACTCGTAGTGTGATTAATTTGATTTAAATTACAAGTGGTTGGCGAGCGCTAGCTGACATAAATGGCAAATAATTTAATTTACTGTTTTGTGTCTCGTAATGTTATTACTTTGCATGCCTACTACTGTATATATAGAATCAAGTTTTTTTTAACTGAAAAGACAGCTGTGCTGCTGGGGAGCAGCTAATTCACTACAGTAGACTATAATTTTGACGTTCAAAAAGTGCTTATTCTCATCCTAAGTTGAGTAAATGGCTTTTGATTTTGGTTTTTCCATTTCGCAATAACCAACACTATCCACGCCCACAGTAATTAAAATATGACTGATATTAATTAACGAGATAGATGTACCGTTCGCCGTCAGGTAAATATTATCGACTAGAAATTCGTAAGTATTATATTAACAACATGAAGAGGAACCATACATAAATCTGATTTGTACAAGTATCCTTGTCAACTTAGCAAAAAGGCAGAATATGTATTACGTAGTTTATAAAGGCACTCGAGGGAACTACACTGAACTATACCTACCAACTATAACTATAGATTTCTCTGTCGGGTCCAATTTTCTTCGATACGACCCCCTTTGTGGCGACGTATCTCAATTACCTACCCTGAGACTGATTGACTATTCACTTGTATCGTCTGTGTTGAGTGAGGAAACCATGATTTTCATTTCTCATATTTTCTCAAATATTAAAAACATAACATAGGTAATTAAAATAAATACACATACATAGGTTATAAACTTATAATACATATACATACATATTAATTATAATATATACACATATAATATTATATATGTGTATATATTAAGAAAAGAGATAATTGAAATGACTACGCTATTTGTTTTGAAAATAACTCTGCAATTTCCGCTTAAATGCATACCGACTGCTGGCCGTCCTGATATCATAAAGTCCTGAAGAATGAACAATATGAGAAGGTCAGAGAATGAGAAGATTGTTAGAAGAACGCAGATTCTTAGCGTGTGAAGATCATAGATATTCGAAGTGAGACATAAGAAGGGAGGGAAGAAGGGATGGGAGAGTTGAGTAGGGAAAAAATGCGTGCAAACTTCTTTGGTGTATGAACATCCATTTAAGCTCAAACCAGTAGCTAGACACACCTTGAAAGGTTGAGACTCTTTAACCGGTCTTTCCTGTGGTTGCCTTAAGCTCCTAAAAACTTAAAGCCTCCAGCCAGGGCGCAAAAACTTATAAACTAAATGACTGCACGCTAAGGGCACCCCCTGTGGGGTACGAACGTCGGCTTAGGGCAGAGTCGGAGGGAGGATGGCAAGGGACCGACGGTGGCTGGATAAAATCAGGGTTATGATTATTATCAGGGGAATTTAAAGCTACAGCTAAAATGTACCCACAAGCCACGATGTAAAATGAGGAACAGAAGGCTTTAAGGCTCGAACAGACTCGCGCGATATCGCGGGCGCGACGTGCAGTGACAAAGAAATTGTGCTACTAGTGTCGCGTCGCGCCCGCGATATCGCACTGTCTGTACGAGCCTTCGAAAAGTGTTTTTTTTAACCTCCGTAGAAATAAAAAACTTTGTTTATTTTAAATAAAATTGATGGCATATAATATTATGCAGTTGCATTATCGCTTGGTATTATAAAAAACGCTCATTATAATTACCGACAGGAAGATTTACGATAGTTTTATGGCTTGTGCTTGGTAATAGCAGTATTATGAGTTGTGACTACTACGTTTAGTGAACATTAGGCCTGCTTGCAGCCCCGAATTTCCGCGTAGGCCTTCAAGGCCCCGGCCTAGGGGCCCAGCCAGCCTAGGGTCCCCGACTCACCCAGCTACCCCGAAAAGGTCGCTTGCTGACGAAAAAAATAATCGTGAGTTAAAGGTTACTTTGCGCGGTCCTGCATCATAGTTTCTTTTATAAGTAAGCATAAGTCGCCAAAGCAACTCCTGTTTCTGTTTTAAACTCTCAAAGAAATCTAAGAAAGAGGGAGTAAGCTAAATGTCCAAAATGGCTTTGGGATGGGAGGGGGGCTCAATTAAATGCCAAGTGCTTAGGGGCCCTGGGTGTCTAAGTCCGGGTCTGTCTGCTTGAGCCAAGATCTGCTAAATTACAGCAAACAGTATCTCAAATAAAGAATAATAGCTTACACGAAACTTATAACGTTTTGACCTTTTTTATCGTAAATTGCCGGATTATCCCTAAAGCTACATAACCCTAAAAAGTGAGTGGGTTGACTTAATTGAAATACATCGCATAAATCTGTAAGCATGAGTAGTATAAAGCTTAGTCCTGACGTCACAAACATCGTAGCATAAGCCAAGTCTGCATAAATCTAATTGGTAAGATGACTAGCGACATGTTAGACACAGTCATAAATCTAAGGGCCAACTAGGCTTACTCAGATATTGATTTACACAGTAATCTTATCTAAAAAATTCTCGTGTCACAATGTTAGTTACCATACTCCTCCGAAACGGCTTTACCGATTTTTATGAAATTTTATATGCATATAGGGTGGGTAGGGTAGGGTAGGGAGGTAGGTAGGTAGGTAGGGTAGGGTAGGGTAGAGTAGAGTAGTGGAGTTTATACTATAGCTTTTGACAGAACGGAGTCTGTCGGGTCAGCTAGTATTTTTATTGAGTATTGGTTGATGCACAGGAATAGTTAATAAACCTAGATGACTGGAGTTTTTGACAAACTAAATCAATTACAATTTATTGAATTCTTGTATCTATGTAGAGATAATACCTACAAACTACTACACTAACTACTACTTTTCTGTATCGAAATTTAAGAGCGCTATCTCGGGTCCAATATCGCCACTCCTATAAAAAAATATTATCTCGTGACTGAGAAGGAATTATGAAAAACGGCATAATCAGCTGCCTCGGTAAGTGTGTCTAGAATTTTCTAATACCTTTTATAAAGTTTCATATTCAGTATTCAATTTTCTAATACCTTTTATAGACACGAAACAACAAAATTCGATTTAAAGAAAAACGGCCACATTCCTCTAGATCGTATTTTGTTGCTTCGTGTTTTAATATGAAACTTTATAAAAGGTATTAGAAAATTCTAGAGATAATATTTAGCTATTGGACCCGACACAGCCCTCTTATGGTGTCTCTTCAAATGTGAAGAGACGCCTTCCGGTACAGAGAAGTATACAAGTAAAATACTGGACAGAAAATCACTCACACTTACACCTTTCATGGTAACCAGTGACGGTTAACCCTTAAACAAATTAAGCAACTGCCTAGGGCATCACGTCTGGGGGGACACCAGAAGAAGCACAAACTCACGCACAATTGTATAAAATAATACATGAAGATAAAATTGAATCAGCTTTCCCTAATGTGGAGACAGCACTGCGCAAATTTTTATCGCTTATGATTACAAATTGCTCAGCGGAACGTTCTTTTTCAAAATTAAAAATATTAAAAAATGAAAAAAGGACAAAGATGATACAAGAAAGGCTCGATAACTTATCGATATTATACATAGAGTCCGATATGTTAAAAACGTTAGACGTTAATACTATCTTGCGTGAATTCAATGCCCGAAAAAGCCGCAAGGCGCATTTCAATAAATAAATAAGCTATGCTTTGGATTTTATTGTTGTCGCACCTACTCCACTTCTAAGGTACGTTCCATTTCATCATCTTATTTAAAAAAAAAAAACTAATGTTTTTAGACGGTAAAGGTTTAAAGGCCGATTCTGTTGACATACGGATAGGGGGGCCCACAGGCGTGGATTACTTAGGGCATCAAGTAGTCTTAATCCGTCACTGATGGTAACATTTTATATAATTTTATTTAGTTCTAGCTGCGGCCCGCGGCTTCGCTCGCGTAGCCTTCTCTAAAATAAAAGCAGCCTTATTTACTCTTTATAATAACAGCTATATGCCAGTGATAGTCCCGTAAAAATCGGTCCAGCCTTTTCGGAGATTAGCCGGAACAAATAGACAGACAGACAGACAAAATTGTTTTTATATGTACCGTTTAAACTCTCATTTTTTTTTTATGTTATCTAATCATATTTATTCATACATATATCTGGTTGTATAGTTAGATCATATTCTGAGTACTGTTTGTTTTATTTTATTTAGTTGCCTATTTATGTTCAATTCTTTAAACCTGACTTGGTTTCCGTACGTCTTTTTCGGGTAACCACTGAAAATCAGCGCTGTGCTGTGGGTCTCTCATAGCATAGCATCATGCTGAGTGGAAGCCTTCTTGTCACAGTCATGACGTGCAGCAGCCATTTTGGTTTTGTACTCGTAATTAGAATGTAGATCTATTTTGTTTCTTTATTTTTCTGTATACCTATATAGTCACCTACTCAAGTTAATTATCTTTTTGTATGCACGTGTTTCTGTGACAAATAAACCTATTTTTCTTTCTTTCTATTTGCATTTAGTAAAAAGCTGTAGTTTTGACATTACAGAGTTTTATTTATTTTAATGTATTTATAGATGACGCAAATCCACTTATTTTGAATTTTGATTTCTAATTGTATTTAATGTTTCATGTGTTTTTAGGTTTCCGTACCAAAATGGTAAAAAGGAACCCTTATGGTACCATTTAACCTATCATTACTTTAATATTCAATTCATTGAAATATTTTAGTACTGAATACAGTATTACTACTATTTTCGGAAAATGTACCATTAATAAAATATTATAGTAAAATTAACAAGTAATTATCTATTATAATTTTGAGGAGCTCGTGGCTAAGTAATAACAGCCGCACGGGTCGATCCGTCAGGTTAAGCTACGCTTGCCAGGGGTTGGTCAGTGGATGGGTGACCATCTTTACATACCGAGACTCCTCCGTGCCTCGGAAAGCACGTTAAGCCGTTGGTCCCGGCTGTCATTCGTGGATCTTTGACAGTCGTTAAGGGTCGTCAGCAGCCCAAAAAGTCTGACAACCAGTCTTACCAAGGGGTATCGTGTTACCCAGTTACTGGGTTGTGGAGGTCAGATAGGCAGTCGCTCCATGTAAAATACTGGTATTCAGCTGCATCCGGTTAGACTGGAAGCTGACCCCAACATAGTTGGGAAAAGGCTAGGCAGCTTTTTTATCTATTATAATTTTATTTAGTGCTTATTAAACCTGACCAATGTTTTCTCTACAAATCCTGCTCCACGTTCAAACTTTATTAAGTCGACAAGTTCTAGTGACATTTTTTCACCACGTTTTTCAGTTTTTAATTCCGTTTTCCCACACCGGCGGAAAGCGACGTATCTTCAGATTTATGCTAGTCATGCGTGGCCGCAAAAGTTGACTGTTAAAATGGTTCAACATGGGCTCAACTTGTTTACTCAATAAACTGGAAAAGCTCGTCTGTTATGTCAAAAAATGCGCTGAGTTTTATGAACATAAGTATCTTAAAATACATAGGAAAACTGACTTGAATGTTTGTAGATCATTCACGAACTGATTGTATTTTTGGGGTCCTAATATTCTAAAGCTGAATTGAAGGGAAAGTCTAATTCTTGGAGGAATCTACTCTTTGTGAGCATTTTTATTTTTATAACACTAGCTATCGAGCAGCACTAAGTAATTGTAATATTATTATCTATGTAAACATCGAACTACACGCGACTTGGGATATTTACACGAAGCATTTCAATCACTTTCCCCTAGCAACAACTTTTTATGAATTAAGGTAGGTAGGTACTATCCTATTAATTCCTTTCCAATCACTCCTTCCGCTGCTTACGCCCTCTTCTATGTGTCAGTCACTTTGTTATTATAGAGGTATGAGAAACAGGGTGTAGCTGCTTTCAGACTACGCTATAATATAATAGCATATAGTATATAGCTCATAGCACAACGATATCAAGCACCATACATTCCAATAATATATAGTACAGTAGTGTGGGCAACTAGCTTCATCTTTCTGGCTGACCGACCCCTTGACAATTCAAAAGTGCCTGTAATTGGTTTATTTGAAATAAATGGCTTGAGTTTGAGTTTGAGTGTGAACGTGTCCATAACAATGTATGGTGCGCGATATTGTCGTACTATGAGCTATATACTATATGCTATTATATTATAGCGTAGTCTGAAAGCCGCTTAAAGTTCAGTCATACTCTATAATAGTAAAAGGAGGATCCTCCGACCTGACGGGTGTTGTGTCTGGTGGGCTACTGCCGTGACGTCAGGTCTTTAATGCGTAGTTCACATGTGGCGTTGTTGATACTGCCACATTACTCCCCTCCGGAGACCGGAGGTCGATAGTAGGCTGTCGATATGATGCTTGCCAGGGCCAGTTGTGATTCCAGTGAGTCGGAACTGGATGCCGCATAGTTCACGGTGAGTCGGAACTGTCTGCGGTGATTCCCCAGTGAATCGGGGTGGCGCTGCGTTTGTTGATCTAGTGAGTCGGACGTCGTACAGCGCCGGGTTGAGGCTAACTGCTGGCGTCGACCAGGAGAGCGTTGAAGGGCTCTGCTTGTGGACCGGCCGAAAGTGCAGTGTGCTGTACCAAGGTTGCTGATGAGGCTGAGGATGATGACCAGGTATGCGCGTTCGCTGCATGCTGGTGGTCAGGATACCCGTTGAAGCCGTGGGTGCTGGCTGGCTGTGTGACTCGCCGCTCGAAAGCGTGAGGAAGTGATGGATGTCGTCACGCTGAAGTAGCTGCACGAAGGCTGCGCTAATGTCCATGTTCGGAGTCACCAATTTAGGAGTATGAGGAAATGAATGGAATGTGGGGGTAGCAACAACGCCACACTAGCTTCTGCCCGCGACTTCGACCGCGTGAAATTTCGGCCCACCCATCCCGTTGCATCCCGTCGCTCGCCCGTTATAACTCCGTTATCGCTTAACGTTCTTTCTGACTTATTACTTCGTTTTTACATATAGCGTTCTTTCTGACTTTTTTCTTTTTGCCCGGCTCCTTAGGGTCGTAGAGTGATGTTAAATAGCCTTCTCCAGGAATTGGGCTTTCAAATACAATAGTACATTTTTGCATAAGCCGGGAAATAGGCAATGTTCTTTTCGCTTAGCTCCTAAGGATCATAGCGTGATGTTATATTATAGCCTATAGCCTTCCTCGATAAATGGGCTATCCAACACTAAATTATTTTTTCTATTCGAACCAGTATCTAGTTCCTGAGATAATCGCGTTCAACCAAACAAACAAACTCCTTAGCTTTATAATACGAGTATAGCTGACCCGCGCAACTTCGTCTGCGTCACCTAAGAGAGAGAGTGGTTTAAGTAATGAATTTTCTACTTATTTTGTTACGGAGTTATTTTAAAATTATCATATCTCCTAAGATGTTGATTGAAATCAAGTGATGTCAAGGACAATTTTATTAACATTTAATTACTTACAATAACAAATTTATTTGGATAAAGATTAATATTATGTATATAGAACTCCTTCGCAAATAATACATTAATTTCGAACAAATTTGATTACCATAATAAAAGGTTATAGTGAGTCAATCTTAAAAGATAGACATTGCTATCGCGAACTTTTTTTTAGAACTTTTAAAGAGGAACAATTCCATCATACATTATATTTGCGTAACTTAACCCGTTTACGCAGCGCATGCAACGGAAGCTCTCAAAAAGGATTAATTTTTCCAACATTTTTCATTTATGCTCCGCTCCTAGTAGTTGTAGCATGATTTTATATAGCCTATAATATTCCTCGATAAATGGACTATCCAAATCAAAAGGATTTGGGGTGGCAATCCATGTGAATATACGCCCAGACGCAGCGACGCACGGTGCAGCGGTGGTGGCGCGAGCGCGGTGCCTTTATATAATTAAATAATCATAACCAAGTAATCCATACTAATATTATAAATGTGAAAGTAACTCTGTCTGTCTGTCTATCTGTCTGTCTGTCTGTCTGTCTGTCTTTCTGTCTGTCTGTCTGTCTGTATGTTACGTTTTCACGCCTAAACCGCTGAACCGATCGTCATGAAATTTGGCAGAGATATAGTCTGGGATATGGAGACGGACATAGGCTACTTTTTTACGCGATACCCGACATCCACGCGGGCGGAGCCGCGGGCAAAAGCTAGTATACTATAAACGCGAACACAGATAAAATATGCCAACTACAGGTATACGGGGTGTGAATTCAGATATATTTTTTTTCTCTAAAAGTTAATGATTGTCTCTTAAGACCGTCATTTTTGAGCAAAAATTACGGTACTCACAATTACTATAGAATCATCCCCTAAAAGCTCTTTCGATATACCTCTGTTCCAACACGCTGTATGGGTCTTCACTTTTATTGATTAGACTAGATAAATTACTAAAACTAAAGCACTAAATAAACAAACAAATTTTATTTACCTATGACGTCATCATTTCCAATATTGCTATTGAACTCTTAGAATTACAAAACAGTTGGTATTTGTCAATGACGTCATCATTTCTTTAATACTAAAACACTTGAATTTACAAAAAATGTTACATGTAGGTAATATTTAGGTAATATTAACTGTATTTACAAAAATCGATAAGCAAATATTACAGGACATTTATTGTCCTCGGATTTAAGGCTCCTCCAAACAGCCGCGACACGCGACTTGACACAAAGGCACCGCATCTCGCGCGACGAGCGGTGTCTTTGTGTCAAGTCGCGTTACGCTTTAGGAATATTTTAGTAAAAATGAATGTATTTTTGTCAGATTTTGGTTCCGTGTACCCGGAGATTGGAACTAAAGTACCTACGTAGTCAATTTTATTATAAGCTCATACATCTTATGACTGCGTTGATAAAATACTTACTTTATATCTTACAACATTTTGGAGCGAGAAATAAAAATTCCGAAGAAAGGCAGCGCCCAACATGTTTATAAGCCATAAATTCAACGTTGTATACTTGGGAATACTAAAAAACTGCATAATAAAATAGGTGCGGCAATTGATTAAGACATGATAAGGCTGGAAAGGCCTGTTTTGCTGTAAAATTATTTCTTACCATCTCAGCTTTACAGGAACCGTTCGTTTTTAAAGCTTCAACAAAAAATTTCTTAGCCAATATTCATATTCCTGAACGATTACTTCACTCAATTTCAAGGCTCATTATTGAGTAAGTGACATTTATTTTTCAAGATTTTATTTCAGCACTTTGTCGGTGATTAATATGTACCTACACCAAAATCAAGTCATTTATTCATATTAGGCTGAGAATCAGCACTTATCGAACGTCAAAACTACATAAGGACAGCCATACCAAATTAGCCCTACAGCTAGAAAGCTGTAGGGCTAATTTGGTAATTGGTATGGTAATTTGGTCGTTGCGTCTGTCTGCCCGCGGTTTAGCTCAGAGACTCTTAGTACTAGAAAGTACTAAGAGTCTCTGAGCTAAGCCGCGGGCAGACAGACAGACGGACATGGCGAATCTATAAGGATTCCTTGTTGATTACGGAAACCTAAAAATTACAGGTGCCCGCTGTGCGGAATATTTTCAAACATACTCAGTGTTTTTCAAAATTGCTTAACCATTTCGTTCCCCAAGTATAAAAATAAAATAATTCTAACTAGCAACTACCTACTAATACTACCCGAATAATTTTATAAATGCGAGAATCTGGATTAATGTTCTAAACTCAATCACGACAAAATGGCTTAACGGATTTGGAAGGAAAATAGAGCTGGAACATACTTAGGTATCCTAGATTAGATGAGCTATATCCCAAGAAAATGAGGTAGTAAGTCATGTAGACACCAAGACTTAATGCTCCAAGAAAAACTAGTTTACTGGATTTATTGATATAAGGTAAAAATTAACTTTTTGTAAACAACAGAATAATATTAAGGGTCAGCCACACCAGGGCCGCGTCATCCTCACACTACATCTGCACGATGCCTTCCGCTACCCGTGGGTATCCCCGAAAGGCAGGCAGTGGTGCCACTGGGTCTGTGTCCTCGAGGAGGTTTTCCAGGTCCGTCGTGTTAAGCCTCTTCCCTAGTCAGATCTCTAGCCGCGCCGGAATGTCCTTCCGGCTCGCGCGTAGGTTCTCTGTCCCCACTGGGCGGAATAAATCCTCACGCGTTTGGTGACCCCCTGAAGCGGTACAGGGCCGGCAAAGAGGGAGCGCCCTGACGATACGGCTCGGTGGCAAGAGAAGACTTCTGGCAGTTTGGGTCACCCCACCGCGGATATACGTATATATTTGCGTTGGATCAATCCAGCTGACCCCGAGATATATATAATAGGTATAATACCTACCTACTTTCTAAACCTATCTTAAATATTCTTTACCGTCTCTCCCAAATTCGCTACCTACAAATATTAACTGTTACCATATTTGTACCAAAGTTTCAAAATGACATAGGTACATACATAGGTGACATACGTATCATAATGGAAGTCATTAAAGTTTATAAATGTTGTTAATTTAATAAATATTAAAAATAAAATAATTGTTATAATCCGGGTCAATGGTAATGGCCTTCCACCCGCTAGCCACAATCACCGACCCGGGAAGGTTTCATGATAAAAATTGATAGCAATTTGCTGAAAGTGGATTGTGAGAACAAAATATTTTATGCCTTAGTGCCCGGAACATAATGTCCCGAACTTGACACCTTGTTTATATATTGATTTACTTAACAATTTATGAACACACATATAAACAGACAAGAAGAAAGGAACAGAAAAATACGTACAAAGGTGATGCTTATTTCTAATGAAATCTCTTCCAGCATACCTGCGATAGGAAAGTAGATATAGAGATGAAGACAACCTGTGTAAGTTATTCTTGCATAGTAAACTTAGATACGCAGAAAATTATTATAACAGCCAGACACACACGTTCTTAAATTCATGTAGGTATTTATGTTCGCACTAAATTAAGCAAGTAGGTACCAACTGTTTTGTCTATATAACTTGAAAACAATGTAAACCGACTTATACATAACTACCGGCTACCAGCGGCTTCGTCCACGTGGCTTTTTCTAAAATAACAGTAATTTACTCCTTATTATATCAGCTATCTGCTAGTGAAAGTCCCGTTGAAATCGGTCAAGCCGTTTCGAGATTAGCCAGAACAAACAGACAGACAGACAGACCGACAGACAGACAAAAAAAATATTTTATTGTTATAAGTACCGTGTATACTTTCATATACATTTAGTAAAAAGCTGTTATTTTGACATTACAGACAGACACTTCAATTTTATTTATTTGTATAGATATAGTATGTATTATAGATATGGGCAACTTTGCTCGTACCTACATTCAACGCATACATTAATCAATTCACTGGCTTTAGCACGTAGGTTACCTTAATTTTTAAGTTTAATTTTCCATCAAAACTAGAAATTTGTGATTTTACAACAATAACATTTAAATAGTGGAATCGCAAATCTTTACTAGATAGAGTTTTTTCGTATTTTCTTTAACACAGGATTTTTAGAATCTCCTAACTTCACCCGAATAAAGCTTACACGGCTATATGCTTAAATAAATAAGCAATTTTCCTCTCCAAAATGGATTAGGATTAAGGCTCCTACAAACAGGCGCGACACGCGACCCGTTTTTCGGTTATACACATTAAGGAGAAAATCTGATCCATACAGCCTATTCCCTCTCTAAATCCTGCCTGCACATCCCATATTTTTTCATTTGTCACTCTTACCATTCTATTGATTAAAACCTTCGCATACAGTTTGCCGACAACACTCAAAAGACTAATGCCGCGGTAGTTTTTACACTCCTGTTGAGAGCCTTTTCCCTTATATAGTGGTACGATTACATCCTTGCACCAGTCATCCAGCATACGGCATATCTCCAACACATATTAAAGATCCGGCACAACAGGCTTGCTACCACCCCGTCACCACCCTTCAGCATTTCAGGAGACGCTCTGTCATACCCTGCAGCTTTCCCAATTTTCATTACTTTCAACGCTCTTACAATCTCATTTATTTCTATTTCATTCCCTTCATCTGCACCTGAGCTTGGGTCTTCAAAACTGGCTTCTGCCCAATTACCCACTCCTTGCACACTATCTTGACAACTAAATAAACTTTCAAAGTATCCCTTCCAGCGTTCCAAAACCTTACATTCCTCGTTTAGTAAACATCCATATTCTGCTCTTATAACATTCATACTCGATGTTCCCGTCACCCCGCGAGCCAATCTTACCTGTTTCCAGAACAGCTTAACATTGGCCCTAAAGTTATCAAAGAACTTTCTGTTATACTTTTCTTCCTTTTCATCCTTCTTCTTTTTTATAATCTCTTTCGCTTTGGTTTTCATTTCGGTGTATTTCTTCTTCACTCTTTCCAAATCATCTGCCACACTCGCTGCCTGTTTCATCCTATTTTGGGTCTTACAGGATAACACATTAAGCCAGGCCTCTTTCTTCTTTCTCACAACCTCTTTAATTTCACCATCTACCCAAGAATCATTCGTTCTACTACCACATTTCCTCTGAGCCAGACCACATATTGATACTTATCATCAACTGTTCTATCCGTCTTAATTTTTACTTCCCTCTTATATTCCTCTTTTACTTTCGATTATTGCAGTATTTTCATTTTTATTCTTTCGTAGTCAGCAGTTACACAATACTAGAACATACATAAATATTACACAAAGTTCGTCGCCATCAATTACACAGTACTAGAACATACATAAATTACACAAAGTTCGTCATCATCCGTTACAAATTAGATATAAAATGCCTTCATTTCTCCAGAAGTGATCAATCCGCAATACTCGTAATATACTAAGTTGAGTTTTGAACGCATTGAAAGAATGTAGGTACATTTTTTTTAGTAGAGGGTATTCTATTATAAATTTGTGCTCCTTCAAAAGTAAGCATTTTTGCTCCATACTTACTTAGTTCTGTTTTGGGTAAAGCTAGCAAGCTAGCCCGCCGTGTGCTACGTTGACTAACTAGTTTATATTGGGAGAATGTTATGTTCGTGTGAATACTCTTTTAATTTTTCTCTGTTAAAGAAATAAATTATTAACTAATTACCTATTATTATTATTATTATAGGTTTTTTTTTTTCGTAACACTCTATATAACCTGCCCTCCAAAATACAAGTAATAACGAGGTAGCCAATCCATCATCCATCACTAAAAATATAAACCAAAGTCACTGTGTCACGGGAGGACAGCATGTAACGAAGGTGACCCTACTCCAAAGTTTGGTCATCATTGGTCATGTTATTATTAGTAGGCAAGTGTGTCCAATGTCGACATCCCTAAGGTATATAAGAGGTCACCAATGAGTAAAGGGCAGCAATTTTCTGCATCTGTCTAAGTTCGTACTTACTTGATTAGTTTTTGTGCAATTTCGCGCGGATATATTTTTATGAAAAAAAAATCTTAAAAAGTGTAAATAAAAGTTATTTGTTAAGTGTAATTAAGAGAAAGTAATGCAACAATCCATACTAATAATTATTATTATAAATGTAAAAGTAACTCTGTCTGTCTGTCTGTTACGTATTCACGCTTAAACCGCGGAACCGATCGTCATTAAATTTGGGATATGGAGAAGGACATAGGCTACTTTTTTATGCGATAACCGATATCCACGTGGGCGGAGCCGCGGGCAAAAGCTAGTTCGTTATAAATTAATACGATATTCTTTTTGCAAAAAAAGAAAAAGATACATCGATCCCTTTGACACTTCAACTTTTGGGCTTTCACAGTTCAACTTCAGTCAAAATTGTATTGAATAAAAGATTATTTTGGTGACATTGTAAAGTAAATGCCGTGTGGTGCCGGACGTAAAGAATAGCACTACCCCATTTCCTCCCGTGGGTGTCGTAAAAGGCGACCAAGGGTCTCACTAGAGAATGGGCAGCAGCGTTCTCTATGCATTTTTAACACCATACTGCGATCGCCAACCCGCCTGCCAAGCGTGGCGATTATGGCAAACCCCCTCCAAAATGCATGATTGTAAAAACCCACCTCAGACCACTTTTTCCGAAATCCTGTTTATGGCGGATTTTTATTCTCTACGGCAAGACAAATTGTTTGAGTGTAAAAACACACCTCGGTCATACAAGTATCCCACAGATATAAAGGCACGAATATTTCAATGGGCGTAAAAATCCACTTTATCCTGGATAAGGTGTTTTTTTACAACCAAACGTGGCAACACCTGAAACTGTCAGCTGTCAATATTGAAGTTTTTAACGTTAGTTGTTGTTAGTTTGAACAACCGAGGTGACTGTAACGGACACGAATTACTTGTATTACACAAATTAAATTAAATTGTATCACTTATTGGTGCAAATGAGTGCTGAAACGGAGGAAAATGTGATATATTTAAACCCAGGTGAGTCTTCCTCGGGTGAAACTCGCACAAAAAAACGACGAGATAACTCTGCTGATTATTCGCGGAATAAGATCAAACGAGCACGTATTCATGGGCAGGCTTATGTAACAACAAAAAATAAAACTGTAAGGGCTAAGACAATAGGACCACCATGCAAGTGTGCAAAAAAATGCTGGGAAACCATATCCGAAAATGACAAATTAGAGAACTTCGCCAAATTATATAACTTGGCGACAAAAAATGAACAAGATATCTATCTCCAGGGGTTAATATCCTGTAAGGACATACAACGACGCCGAGTGCTGAAGGAGATCCCATTGAGACAGAAAATGTTTACATACACCGTCCAAATTGGTAATGAGAAGAAAGGCGTATGCTATTCTGCTTTTCTTAGCTTGTTTGGCATTACTAAGGACCGTGTTAAGAGGCTCCGTGACTTGTTGGTCTTGGGTAAAATACCGGAAGACAAGAGAGGGAAATCGAAAACGGTTAATGCGATGTCTGGTGATGAAATTACTGCCGTGATCTCTCATATATCCTGTTTTCCAGCAAAAGAGAGCCACTACTCTTCTGGCATAGTAAAGTATCTTCCTGCTGACCTATCAGTAAAAAAAATGTTTCGACTTTATAAGGAAAAATACCCAGGAACTAGGATTAAGTACGAATATTATAATAAAATATTCAGGGAGAACTTCGCTCTTCGCTTTGGACGACCAGCAGTAGATACGTGCTGCCTCTGCGAGAGTCTAGACTTGAGAATCAATTCGAAAACCCTGAATGACGTAGCTAAAAAGGTAGCTTTGGCCGAAAAGCTCGTACACAAAAAGAGGGCAAAGAAGTTCTATAATAAACTTCAAGAAGCAAGACAAAGATCCCAAGAAGATGAAACTTTCTTGGGAATTTGCTACGATTACATGCAGAATGTGTCACTGCCAATAATCCCAGTTCAAGAAATATTTTATTTGCGGCAACTAAGCGTTTCAATCTTCTGCATCCACAATTTGAAAACGGGTAAAAATGTCCTGTTCGTATATCATGAAGGGCAAGCAAAAAAGGGACCAAACGAAGTATGCTCGTTTATTATGACATACGTTAAAGAGTACGTCGACAAAAAAGTGGTAGAACTAATGCTCTTTTCTGATAACTGCGCAGGGCAGAATAAAAACAATACAGTAGTACGAATGAATATGGCCCTAGTTGACAGTGGGCGTTTCAAAAAAATTCAACAGATCTTTCCGATGCGTGGCCATTCTTTTCTGCCGTGTGATAGAGCATTTGGGATTATAAAAAGAAGCCTTCGTCGTAAAGAAAGGCTGTACAGTGTACAGGAACTTATGGAATTAATCGTATCATCGAGCAGGCAGAGTGATTTTTTTACAGTTCACTTGGTCAGCGGAGAGGATGTGACCGAGTTTAAAAAATGGTGGGTTCAATATTACAAAAAGACTGCACTATCCCTTGAAACAAAGGATCGGCGGATTCCGAGAACGGAGAAAGTAAGCTTCAGTATCTCAAAGTTCCATCACCTTACATTCAAAAAGATCGGCAGTGACGTGCCGGTAAAAACACAGGAATTTATTGATGGAATGATAAAGCATACATTTTTGTTGAAGATACGGCCACAGATTACCGTATCGCTACCAAATGAACCTGCGTATGGCCCAAGGCAGCTCTGCATTAATGCAAAGAAGATGCAAGACCTGAAAAAATGCGTTCAGTTTGTGCCTGAAGACGAAAAAATTAAGTTCTGGGACAAAATATTGCAATGGCCAACAGCTGAAAATGTCGAAGATGAAGAATTAGATTAATTCAGTTAATTCATTATGAAAATAAATATTATTAAACATTCGTACAAATTGGACTTTGATTGTAAAAACACACCTTGTACAAGATGAGTGTAAAAATCCACCTCATCCCAAAACTTAAAAAAATTAAAAAATAAAAACTATGAATATATTATGCAACCACTTTTTAACATACCATATTTTAAATATTTTTCAACATAAATAGTTAAAAAAAAAAAAACATTCAGTTAATTTATTTTACACCAGACAGTTTTCATTGATTATCTGATACTTTTGCATTTGGTCAGAGGTGGGTTTTTACAATCATGCATTCATTGGGGGCAGGCCTATGTCCTGCAGTATATAGACGTCTTTCGGCTGAAATGATGATGATGATGATGATGTAAAATAAGCCTGAAAGTTTGTTATTTCTATTTCGTTCCTTGTCGTTCCACCAAAAATACTTTTCCACATTTCATTACCACCCCTATTCCATATAAAAAACAGTAATAATTGTAGGATTATCCCACTTTATGTGCGTCTGTTACGAGCAAGACGATAACTGCCTTTCAGCTGCTATATGAATGGAAATAAATATCCGCAAACTCACAGTTCTGCGTCACTTAGTGGAATATATGTGTCGTGTCCTTGTCTTTGTTTACTAGCAATTAACTAAAACAGTCTTGTCATGCATTCACAATGTTTCTCGTGTAGCTAGTTTACCTTCCTTGGTACAGACGGCCATCACAAGTAATTGGTAAGTAACTATATGAAATGTAACTAGTAGGTACTCGTACAATAGTTTTCACTTGCGTTCACAGGTCCACAAGCACCACTCCTTTAACCTATTGACCGCTTGGTTTTATATCAATTGCCGTGCCCCCAGCGCCCGGCTCATAAATCTACAAATAAATATCTACGACAAATATGGTCGTGCAATGATATAAAAAGCACAAAACGAACATAGGTTCTCAGTCGTATAAATACGACTGAGGCGGTACGGGCACGAAAAATTTTGTCGTATTAATCCGACCGGGGCGGTTAAAAGGTTAAAAAAAAAAATTATCTCGTGACTGAGAAGGAATTATGAAAAATGGCTCAATCAGCAACATCCCCAGCTACTAGCGGCTAGTAGTAGCGTTTTTTATAATTTCTTCTCAGTCACGAGATAATATTTCTGTGAGCGCCCTCTAAACTTTCTTTCATACTTTTGGCACCAACGTCTATGGTAGGTAATGCAGCAGACGTAGCAATTATATTTTTTTCGATCAGTAATTAGTATGTTGGGATAAGTTTATAATGAATAGTTTTAAATGCTGTAACTGGTGATCAGGGCAGAATAAAATAGCGCAAAACGCAAATCAGTGTAAAAAATATTATAATATTAGCCAGGAATTTGATACTTACGAACCTACGGTCTAAAGGATGATTTCCACGGAACGGAAACGGACGGACGGACGGTTTCATCGCATCGGTTTTCCGATCCGATGCGATGCAACCGTCTGCCCCGTCCGTTGGATACGAACGGATGCGGTGACAGCCGACCGCGTCCGGTAGGATGTCGACGCATACATTCGGCTCCATACCGTCGCTTGCGAACGTATCCGTTTCTGCGCCTAGTCAAATAGTTTCATTCCTACCGTGTTAACGTGTTCTAATTTAAAAAAGCGGCCAAGTGTGAGTCGGACCCCCCCATGAAGGGTTCCGTAGCAGCAAGCGCGGTTAACGATTTATGATGTACTAGCTTTGCCCGCGGCTCTACCCGCGTGGATGTCGGTTATCGCGTAAAAAAAGTAGCCTATGTCCTTCTCCATATCCCAGGCTATATCTCTGCCAAATTTCATGAGGATCGGTTCAGCGGTTTAGGCGTGAAAACGTAACATACAGACAGACAGACAGATAGACAGACAGACAAAGTTACTTTCACATTTATAATATTAGTATGGAAGTATGGATAAATAAAAAATCCATCCATGCGGATGGATAAAAAGAACTACTTACTAGATCTCGTTCAAACCAATTTTCGGTGGAAGTTTACATGGTAATGTACATCATATATTTTTTTAGTTTTAACATTCTCTTATTTTAGAAGTTACAAGAGGAGGGACACATTTTACAACTTTGGAAGTGTCTCTCGCGCAAACTATTCAGTTTAGAAAAAAACTATATTAGAAACCTCAATATCATTTTTGAAGACCTATCCCACACGATACCCCACACGTATGGGTTTGATGAAAAAAAATTTTGTTGAATTTCAGTTCTAAGTATGGGGAACCCCCAAAATTTATTGTATTTTTTTTTTTCTATCTTTGTGTGCAAATCTTAATGCGGTTCACAGAATACATCTACTTACCAAGTTTCAACAGTATAGTTCTTATAGTTTCGGAAAAAAGTGGCTGTGACATACGGACGGACAGATAGACAGACAGACAGACATGACGAATCCATAAGGGTTCCGTTTTTTGACATTTGGCTAGGGAACCCTAAAAAATGGTTGAAGTTGACGTAGAATTGTTGGCTATTGCATTAGAAGAAAAAGAAAGTAATCATAAAACACAGAAGAAGAAGAAAAAAAATTGGATTGATGATTTATGGCATAAACGACAACCGAAAGGATCTGTTGGGATATGACGACAGGCGAACGAAGCCAATCGCGCATCGCAGCATACTTTCGGCTACAATCGCGTGTTGCGGAAGACGTCCGTGGTCAAGCTGCTGCGTGCGGCTTGGTAATATAGACTTTAAATACTGTGTACACGATTTAATAATAATTTATTTAATTCAGACATTCACAGTCCATAGACACACACATACATTAAAATTATAAATTATAATTATACTATTTAAAAAAAATAAAAAACCAAAATTAAACTGTGATTAATAAAATTTAAATTCTCTGTTCATAAAAATTATTATTAAAATTGTAAAAATGTCAGAATTGTAGAATAAAATGTCAAAATATTAAAAAATAAAAATTTAAAAACTGTATTCATTGTAATAAACAATAATAAGATATCAAAAACTTAAAATTAAAAATAATTATTTTAAATTTTTATCTACCCCAAGCCCGATATACGGGTGCATGTAAGGCCTGCCAGTGCTGCATGAAGGGCCCGTCCAACCTGTTG
This sequence comes from Dryobota labecula, assembly GCA_947523025.1. Taxonomy (NCBI): domain Eukaryota; kingdom Metazoa; phylum Arthropoda; class Insecta; order Lepidoptera; family Noctuidae; genus Dryobota; species Dryobota labecula. The sequence goes on along the minus strand of OX383293.1, from coordinate 13,255,771 downwards.
GCAACAACGGTAAGAAGACTGTTGCCACTGCCCCGCACTCTACTCGTTATCGAGGTCGCCCTCTAATATCTAATATCTAATAATAATAATATCTAATATCTTTTAATTTTTAAAGATTGTAAAATCCGTTCCAATCAGATGCGATACGAGCCGTTTGGTGGAATTAGCGCAGAACCCGTTCTCTGTGGCCGAGCTTAACCCATCATTTATACCTACCTATTGTATTTTTTTTTTTCTATCTTTGTGTGCAAATCTTAATGCGGTTCACAGAATACATCTACTTACCAAGTTTCAACAGTATAGTTCTTATAGTTTCGGAAAAAAGTGGCTGTGACATACGGACGGACAGATAGACAGACAGACAGACATGACGAATCCATAAGGGTTCCGTTTTTTGACATTTGGCTAGGGAACCCTAAAAAATGGTTGAAGTTGACGTAGAATTGTTGGCTATTGCATTAGAAGAAAAAGAAAGTAATCATAAAACACAGAAGAAGAAGAAAAAAAATTGGATTGATGATTTATGGCATAAACGACAACCGAAAGGATCTGTTGGGATATGACGACAGGCGAACGAAGCCAATCGCGCATCGCAGCATACTTTCGGCTACAATCGCGTGTTGCGGAAGACGTCCGTGGTCAAGCTGCTGCGTGCGGCTTGGTAATATAGACTTTAAATACTGTGTACACGATTTAATAATAATTTATTTAATTCAGACATTCACAGTCCATAGACACACACATACATTAAAATTATAAATTATAATTATACTATTTAAAAAAAATAAAAAACCAAAATTAAACTGTGATTAATAAAATTTAAATTCTCTGTTCATAAAAATTATTATTAAAATTGTAAAAATGTCAGAATTGTAGAATAAAATGTCAAAATATTAAAAAATAAAAATTTAAAAACTGTATTCATTGTAATAAACAATAATAAGATATCAAAAACTTAAAATTAAAAATAATTATTTTAAATTTTTATCTACCCCAAGCCCGATATACGGGTGCATGTAAGGCCTGCCAGTGCTGCATGAAGGGCCCGTCCAACCTGTTGGCAACAACGGTAAGAAGACTGTTGCCACTGCCCCGCACTCTACTCGTTATCGAGGTCGCCCTCTAATATCTAATATCTAATAATAATAATATCTAATATCTTTTAATTTTTAAAGATTGTAAAATCCGTTCCAATCAGATGCGATACGAGCCGTTTGGTGGAATTAGCGCAGAACCCGTTCTCTGTGGCCGAGCTTAACCCATCATTTATACCTACCTATTGTACTTAGTAAGTAGGTTTCGTTCAAAAGGAAATTTTATGAAGTTTTTTGAAGTTCTTTCTACCTAAAACTCCTATTAATAACACATGGAACTCATTTACGCCATGATTTACGTCAGTTTACCTAACTTTAATTCCATTTTATTTATGAGGGGATGGTTAATCGAGAACTCGCAGGAAAAATCCATCCATCTTAATTTTCTTAATTTATTTATTATTCCAATTAAAAATTGCGTGCGTAATACAATTTATGATTAGGCTTATTTTTATGGCTACTTAAAAGGTATTGACTTTAAAATACAGTCCACAGATCTGCTATATAAATCCTGCAACGTGCTGACTGTTCGCCAACTTTTCATTATGCACTTAGTATTAAAACAGCACACCATGCTTACCTACACTGCTGACAATACTAACAAGAGACGGAATGATATTATAATGCACATCTAATGTTACCTCAAAACATGTCTTTGTGGAAAGACTTTTTACATTACATTATTAATTATTTATTTTATTTATTATATTCCTGGGGCTTGTTTGGCCGTGTCTGGGTGGCTGCTACCAACGTGAATAGCTTCCCGTAGGTGGAAGCTACTCGGAGGTGGTGGGCAAGTGCTTGGTAGTTTTCTACGTATTAATATTAATATTTAATTTCCTATGCACATGTACTTATTTAATAATGTTATATATTTATGAAATATTGTTTGTACAATAATTGTAGGCATACACACACACACGCACCTATACTCGCCCACGCATTATATTAGTACGCCATCAGTCACTTGCAATTGTACCACATTGACAACCTCTACTATGTGATATAATGGGGGTCCTGGAGTTCTAAAATACAGGCCTAGGCTTAGTTTAGACTCCAGATCTCCCACAAATTACAAAATTTTGTCTAAATACCTGTCAACTTAAATGTATAACTAGTAGAGAGAAGAATGCAATTTGTGGAGATAAATAAATAAATAAAATTGAAATTGAAATTATACAATAGATTAAATAGAAAACGAAAGTATCTAGAAATTAAATTATTTTAGCTGTAAAAAAAATTATACTTAAATATTTACTAACCATCGCCTATGCACAGACAGAAGAGCTACTTGTTGTCTGCAAATAAAAACGCTAACATGCAAATTTATTGTTATTAACTTAAATTAGATTTAGTTATCACTTTATACTCATTGTTAATTTATTACATTAAGTATTTATACACTTTCTAGCCTGAAGCACAGGTTCAACTTAGTTCAGGCAAAAAAGCAACTGTTTTCTATTTTAATTGTTAAGAAACTTATTGTAAATATGCCCTTTTTATAAATAAACGATTATTATTATTAAAAAAAAAAAAAAATTAAACGTGTTTTTTTTTTCTCTGATAAATAATTGTCAGAAGGGCAAGCTCAGTTAATGATTTTCTTACTGCTAGCCAAAATGCAAAGAAAACATTAGTTACATCAGATTTGTTTTTAAGACGAGAGCAATGAGACCTCTTCATAAGTAGGTAGGTACCATTATGATTCTTCTTTATTTCATGTCTCATCAATGTCATAAGGAAATATAACAAAAAGCCTAAAAAAAAACAGAGTGGATAAGTAAATAGTAGATCGGTACTTACAGCTCCAGAGAAACCTCATCCCCCAGAAAAGTATAAAAAGCGACATCTTTTACATCAAAATGATACAGACATTCCAAAATAAGGTACTCAGGAGTATTGTAAATGCACCGTGGTATATAAGAAATGATGACCTCCATCGTGAACTAAAAATGGAACCAGTCATCAATATAATTCAATAATTTGCTGAGGCCCATGAACACCGACTCCACCGACATGTGAACGTCGAGGTAATTCAGCTGCTAGACAACACAAATATAGTGCGAAGACTAAAACGAACAAAACCCTTTGAGGTAGTGTAGTGTAAAAAGTGTAGAAATAAAAGTGAGAATGACACACATATAACACATGAACAAAGTAGTTTTATTATTATAATTATCAGACTCTAAGAAAGTGTAACGGACTTGTGTAAAGTGCAATAAACACTATTCTAAGTTTAAAAAATAATTATCACGTAAAAAGTTAAGTTAGATTAAAATTGCTAATTAGTCTTAAAGGCTAGATTGTAATTAATTATTAAGAACCTAGTTCTTTTTAATAAAGCATAAAAATAAAAATAAATCTTAAGATGATAAATATTATGATGTTTACGTGCGCGCCTTCTCTGTGGCATCAATGAAGTTATACTCCATTTACTATAGCATTAGACAAATAACGGCTAAATAACGACAGTTATTGTGTAATATTGTTGAAATGACTGCACTTTAGAGTTATTTTTTTAATGTAAATGGTAAATAGATTACAGTGCTTTGTATTCATCGTGAAATAACGGAGTTTATTAAACGTTTACATCGAAATAACGTAAGGGTGAGAACAGTTATTTGTCTAATTTTATAATAAATGGAGTATAGTGTTGTGAAGTTATTGACCGATTCCACAAGTAAGCGTGCAAGATACCCATCTAATAACAATATTTGAGTACATAATTGATACAAAATTGTCATGCACTAACCAACATCAGGTGCTTATAAGGCGGTCTTTCGGAATAAAGGAGATACATAAGATAAGAGATACACTAAGATACACGAAGTATTATTTATTATTCTTATGGTATTAATTAATATACTAACCCCATTTAGATTAGACTTATTATTATCTGATACTATTTACTGATAAAACTGATAGGTAATTTAGTTTTGATGATTTCCCAAGAGAACCATCATGTTCCTCACGTTTGACACAAACAGAACAACAATTTATATCTCTCGAGATTTTTCAAAACTGTAAAAGATTTTTTTTTTTTTGTCTTCTTTAAAATCTCCTGACAAAAAGCCTAACATTTGCAAACAAGTCAGGACATTTTACTTTGAAATCTTTCTGTTTTCAGTAACTACCTACTCAATCTATACAAATATATAACGCTGAAGAGTTTGTTTGTTTGTTTGTTTGTTTGAACGCGCTAATTTCAGGAACTACTGGTTGGAATTGAAAAATTCTTTTTGTGTTGGATAGTACATTTATTGAGGAATATTATAGACTATATACCATCACGCTATAACCAAAAGGAGCGGAGCATAAATGAAAAATGTTGCAAAAACGGGAAAAATTATTCCTTTTTGAGAGCTTCCGTTGCGTGCGCTGCGTAAACGGTTTAAGTTACGCAAATATCATGTATGATGGAATTATTCCTCTTTAAATTTCCAAAAAAAAGCCCGCGACAGCATATGTCTATCTTTTAAGATTGACTCACTATAACCTTTTTTATGGTAGGTAATCAAATTTGTTCGAAATTTATGTATTATTTGCGAAGGAGTTTTCATAAACATGGTATTAATCCTTATCCAAATAAATACGTTATTCAGCACAAATATTTAATTTTGAACAAAGTTGCCCTTACATAATTTAATTTCAATGAATATCTTAGGAGATATAACTGTTTTATAATAACTCCGCAGCAAAATAATGATCAACTCTGCGAGGTAGTCTATTCTAAAGCTGAAGAGTTAGTTTTTAGGGTTCCGTACCCAAAGGGTAAAATGGGACCCTATTGCTAAAACTTCGCTGTCCGTCTGTCTGTCTGTCTATTTGTCCGTCTGTCACCAGACTGTATCTCATGAACCGTGATAGTTAAACAGTTGAAATTTTCACATATGATGTATTTCTGTTGCCACTATAACAACAAATACTAAAAAACAGAAAAACAAATATTTAAGGGGGGCTCCCATACAACGGACATGATTTTTTTGCCGTTTTTTTTTTCTCCGCCCGCGAGGATGTCGGTTATCGCGTAAAAAAGTAGCCTATGTCCTTCTCTATATTCCAGGTCGATCGGTTCAGCGGTTTAGTCGTGAAAACGTAACATACAGACAGACAGACAGACAGACATACAGACAGAGCTACTTTCACATTTATAATATACAGAAAAATAGACAGACAGACAGAGTTACTTTCACATTTATAATATTAGTAAGGATAAGGATTTGTATGGATGGTACGGAACCCTTCGTGCGCGAGTCCGACTCGCACTTGGCCGGTTTTTTGTTTTTTGAACGCGCTAATCTCTGGAACTGCGAGTTGGATTTGAAAAAATCTTTTTGCATTTTACAGCCCAATTCTTGAGGAAGAATTACATTCCTATTAACTAGAACACCATTTTTTTTAAATGAAAGTTTATGCGAAAACGTAGTAAAAGCACGGGCAGGCAATGTGTTGCGACGGGGTGGGTCGGGGGAACAAGAAATTTAACGCGGACGAAGTCGCGGGCAGAAGCTAGTAAAAAATAAAAAATCCCCTTGACTCGAAAAGTCCTGACAATTGACAAGGCTGGACAAGTCCGGACGGCGGGCCAAAAGCCGGACCTGTCCGGATGGATGGTAACCCTAATTGCAGAGTCCATTTAAAGCTGCTACTTTCTTACTTTCAAGGAATATGCTGTCCATAGTTGTGTGCCAACTACTATACACTTTTAGAATGGAGAGTTCAGAAACTGTCTCAATGGGACGTGGAAACTCCACGGGTTTGCATTCACTTAACTTTTACATGGAAATGAATATCACATATTTATAAATATCTATATGAAACAGATCACAACATATAGGTACCTACCTACATTGATTACTACTCCAGCACCCATCATTCGAACCATAATCAAATCAAATCATTTATTTTTGGTTGAATATGGGTACATGGGGTGATACATACAAGAAAAGTTCTTTAAACCATATCCTACCTAAACAGGTGTGCAAATATCTATTATACTTAATTAAAAACACTTGTTACATTATTCATTAACACATTAATTTAACTATTACAAACATAATTATTAGATTAATTAAGGTGATGAAAACTTACTGACATTATTTTGACATTATGTAAAAAAATCCAACGCAGTGATAGAACACCAACACATTGCTAAACAGCTACTGACCTTCAAAAACTCATTCTGTATTCTATAGGTAGGTAATCAACGACATGAACGAGCTTCTGACTGCTTTAGGCATTTGACCACTGGTATTGAGGTTTTGCTCATCAACCAAAGCAATTTTCACGCTTCGCCAAACAACCCGCTGAACAGCAATTCTGGCTGTACTTACCTACCTACCCACAAAACACGACGCCGCAGAATCACTGCGGTTATGATTCCCGTAAATCTTGACGTGTGCGGTCGTTTGTAATGCCCTCTGTATTATAATAAACAAACATATAAAAGACCAATCAAATTAGAGAAGTCCAAGGCTAAATGCAAATGGCTACGCAAGTGAACACACTTGACTGTGAATAAACAAGTATTCTCTTCTTGTTTAGAAAGGCTGAAAGCCATGCAGCTGAAGAATCTGATCACATGATACCTAATAGCTTAAGAGGACAACATTAAACAATTGCTTAAAAGTTAAATGTACTTTATCAGGTTTTTAGGTAGGTATGTTTTCCGAACACACTACATAGAGAAGTGAACTAGGTCCTACCTGAGTTCTTTTGCATTTGTGATTTTTTAGAATACGAATCGATAAAATTTTATAATTCTTAATTTTATTTAAATACCTACACGACATCTACCCTTAAGTAGAGCTATGGAGAAGAACGGGCAAGAAACTCCATGGACACTCTTTTAAGTTAAATACCTAACTAATTAAATTTAATTAAAACTGTCAATAAAAGACGCCGCCAAGTCAACATTAGCATCATAAATAGGTAGGTACCACTACATAAATAATAGCCAAACACTTCATAACAATTATGGTGATAAATGGATTCGATGACCCACTTTAGATCGGATATGAAAATACCCGTCTATCTACAACCTACACAAGAGGACACAAATTGATTGTGTTGCAATCCCCTTATAATAGCAGAGCTGGCTTAAAAGGGATCTATTAGGTATGCTCTGTATTTTCTTCAACCTATGACTTTGTTACGATTTGTACGGGAGTGATATGAAGATTCGAATGACGTTATTGCGACGCACGCTATTTCGAAAAAAATTAAGAGTGGTACGCCAGTTCGAAAACACATTAAGTCGAAAACTGCTATATCGAATGACGTTGTCGCGAACACGCTGATTCGAAAAACTGTTTGAATGGTACGCTAGTACAAAAGTCTTGGTATCGAAATCCACCGTTGCGAATAGCATATTCCAATCTGAATTTGTCTCGTTAAATTATTATTTCTTTCAGCGGACCAGAAACTAGGTGAAAACAAGGGTTGTTGTCAGGTTATCACAATTTTTCAGGCTGTATTCAAAAGCTCATTGACGAACAGAATACAACCACCCGCAAAATTGAGAGAATTTTGGCTAATATCCCAGAGACGCCGCCAGCAAAAAAAAAATGAAAGAAAATGCTATCGCAGCGATTTTACAAAAGAAAAACACAATGTGCACTATTGAATTTATAAGAGCTGTAATTTTGTATATTAGTCTATATTGAGTTGATTGAATCTACCATTTTGTCATCAATATGACAGTGTTGTTACTTTTGGTAATGAGTATACCACCTATTTTTTTTTTTTGATATGTTGACTTCTTTGTTGATTACTATACTTACTGGAAATTAAAAAGTTAACTTAAAATAATACTTCTCATTGCGCTCGTTTCCCAAACCCAATACAAAGATAAGGCTTTAGCGGGGTCGCGAGTTCGATCCCCAGACACTCCCGATTTGTACGAGTGTTTGAGAACTCGGGAATTGTTCAGGTTTCATAACCTCTTTATTATGTTCCTTTGATAAATTAGAATTTAATTATTCCTACAATGAACTTAGTAGGTTCACTTCTCGTCTGTTGTATTTTAGGTTTAAAGATATTTATTTATTCTCAAAAAGACACATAGTCACTTACATAGAACAACGTAAATAATAAAAATAAAGTTCGTCACAGACGTCACTGTAGCAATAGGTAGGGATGTGTCCTGGGTAAAAAAAAAAGAAAAACTGTTTAGTCCGTCAATCAGATATTAAAAAAGTATTAGACACGTATTTTTTGCGTTAACATATTAATAAAAAATGACAGATTAAACACGTTAAACTTGGGGAGTGGGGGCTCATTACGTCACAGCTACGTATAAAATCTACTGAGAAGTGACGTCATGCCACATTTGAACTCAATGTATCACCGAAATGTTTTGATTACGTAAAAAAAGAAAAAATACGTGTCCAATATTTTTTAATAATCTACATGACGGACAAAATATTTTTATTATGATACACCAATCCAATGCATTCAGCATTTATGTAATGGTAGGGTTTTCTAAATGATATTCATTAAATATTCAGCTAATTGAGTTTTGAATGCATTGAATGAGTGTATTTTTTTTATACATGAGGGTATTTTGTTGTATAATCCTTCAAATGTATTTTTTTTTTCATACTTATTTCCTTTCTTCGGCAAAATCAGAAAACTATCTTGGCGAGTGTTTTACTTTAGTAAACGATAAATTTGCCTATAGACTTTTATTGAGTGCCTTACGAATAAAAATACAAGTATTGTAAATAATGTAACTGCCTAATATTCATTATTTTGGTTTCTTCATGAATTTTACATGCTGATGTTAAATATGGGTACTTAAAATTCATTTTTATTATTTTGTTTTGGGCAACTTGGAGACTTGCTAGCTTCGTCTTGGCCGCACTGCCCCAAACTTAAATCAAATATTATAGTAGGTGTGGTTTTACTAAGGCATTATAGATGGTGTGACGCAACGTGTGACGCTATGTGGAATACATCGAACTATGTTTCGGAGGGATCCTAGTAGTGACATAAGCTTTGTTTTTATAATTATGATCCAAGTGAGCAGTCCACGATAGAGAACTATCCATTCTTATGCCAAGATATTTTTCACAAGATTTTTGCTGCAAGGGCACATTGTTAATAATTAATGCGATAAGTGGAGACCCTTTATTTTTTTATTTAAACAAGATATAGCACGTTTTGGATATATTCATCGTTAATAAGTTTTAAAATCACGAAAAAAGGGTGTTTAAATCATCTTGAACCTGTGAAACTAAATCATTAATGGAAGATCCGAAATAAAAAAAACAACCGACTTTCAAAAAAAAAACACAAAAAAGTGAAAAATTACTTTAAATTCGGAAGTCGGAAGTCGGTGTCCTTGGTTCTGTATTTTCGTTTTTGCCACCGACTTCCGAAATTAAAGATATTTTCACGTTTTAGTGTTTTTATTTTTTGAAAGTCGTTTTTTTTTTTTTTTTTTTTTTTTTGTTAAAAAGTTTATTTCTATTTTTCGCTTTTTAGTTATGATACCTATCCCACAACAATTCGACTACCACTACTTGCTATACCGCACAAACAAGAGTGACACAAGAACCTATACGAAGTAGATTAAATAATAATAATTTCACAGCAGTACAGAGTAATTTACCTTCTCAAAATAATAACTAGAATCTGACCTTGGTTCACACCCGTGAGATTCTGAAAAAGCCAGGTACTTACCTGAGAAAATTAAGTTTAAAAACCATAATAAAAACCGAATCGTTTTTATTTTTGTATGTTTTTATAGAAATATTTAAAAATGTAAATTATATGTATAAAAATGAAATAAAGGAAATAATAATAAAGGTTTATTCACAAAAAATACAGAAACACATTTATAATGTACATTACAATTCGTAACAAGTTGCAAAATCTGTACAAAAAATACAAACACAAAACAAATACAAACTAAACAATTCAAAAACTACCCAAAGTTAATAAAAATCGGTTAATAACCATTTATAGCCCGAGTGCATCTCATGACAATTCCAATAAGCCCAAACTCGGCTAGGATACATTGTTTTATTACGGAGTTCCGGTGCATACCTCCCGGTTTCATCTTCAGATCAGTTCGATGGTACCATTTTCATCAGAATTATTTATATTTAAACTTGCTTCATAGTCGCTTAACAATCTTAATCGACATATCTTATCGCCACCCGTGAAATACTTATCATTGAGGAGTTCCGGTGGCCATTTGTGGTCTTCTTGATCAGTTCCACTTCATCAAATGATACTTTCTGAATGCAAATGCTTGAGTTGTTGATGAAAATACAAAAATCGCTATGTTTGCCTATAAAATTTGAAGAGCTCCCTCAATTCCTCATGGATCCCATCATCAGAACTGGATTTAGAAGAAAATGGGACCAATCTGGAAGTACATCCTTTCAAATAAAAAGAGATTTTTTTCAAATCGGTTCATAAACGACGGAGAACTGCGGTAACAAATATAAAAATTTAAAAAAAAAACGAATTGAAGGAGGTTCTCAATTCGGTTGTATATTTTTTTTTTTTGGAAAGTCGCTTAAAAAGCAAGTGTCATCTGCGTATTGAGTAAGATGGCTATGTAGTTCAATTTCCTGTATATTATTTATGTAGATTAAAAAGAGCAGGGGCCCCAAAACTTATCACACTCCACATGTTAGTGGTAATGCGCCACTTTGATAATTATTATCCGTTCTAACTGCGACCTGTTTTTTAGATAGGAATCGAACATTTTTTATTTTACGATAGTTATTCAAAATGGACTAATCTGTATACGAAATGAAACAAACTTTTTAGGGGACAACATGAATACGTACCAGATGCCTTCTCCTAAGGAGCCTAAGGCGGGTTGCAGACCAAGAGCTAAGCCAAGTTAGTTTATCTTAGCTCACATACCTGAAGTAATTTTTCATACTTGTGTGCAGACCGCAAAATATGATCCCAAGTATGAAAAACTGCGTCAGCTGTGCAAGCTAAGCTAAACTAACTTAGCTCTTGGTCTGCAACCCGCATTAGGCAGAAGAAACAGAATTTGATACCTAATTATATGAAACGAAAACTATTTGCAGCAAATCGAAAATTTTACCTATACTTACCTTCTAAGTTCCCAGCCTAGCATCATGTATTTTACTGGGACGAAAGAGATACCTAACATTTCGTACCACTAGCGCCATCTAGCATTGTTAGATTTAGAAACTTTTTCGGACGAGACGGAGGAACCTGGAACATTGCCATACTTCCACCAAGATCTTAATATTACCAAATATGATGGGTAAGTAAATGCAAAACTACCAAGTACCCAACATTTGAGAACGTACACACGTTCTCAAATGTTGGGTACTCGGTAGTTTTGGTAGAATTGAAATAAAATATTAATCGTATTTTTCGAACTTTATTATAAATACAAAGTGAAATAACTTAAATCTAACCTTAAACTAGTCCTTAGAGGACACGATTTGTAAGAACAATAATTAATGATATTATAAAATAAAATGAAATCGCGTTGCTTGAATGAAACTAGAAATGAAAGTTCAAACTGATACTAATACTCGTTATATTAATAGATAATACTTAACTTCTATATTGCTACTATTCACAACCGGAACCAAAACGGAAATCGAAATGTAATTTAGAATTCTACGCTATCACGAATTATAACGTGATTATAAAACCTCGTAGTCATGGTAAACAAATATTGCTCAAGATTGTTGCAGCAACTTTGTTTTGTACTGCTAGAAACATTTTGCACAGTGTTGCCAGTAACACGTTTCTTACTTCAACAATAAAAAGTTACGTTACGGGTGAAGCGACAGGGCTACCCTGACAAAAGCTGCTGAACATTGAGAAAGTGAGATTGGGGAAAATGTCAACTTTCCCCAATCTCACTTTCTCAATGTTCAGCAGCTTTTGTTTACCATAAATACTAGACTTTAGCATACGACATTTATTTACACAATTTACACAAATCTTATTGTTTTCGAACATCGAATGCGTAGCTTAATATAACATCTATTTTCCCGGAGTTTATTACATGACATATTATGTTTATAATAACATTAATTTATTTAAATAATTAAACTACAAACTATGTCTGCTAATAAGGAGTGAAATGCCAGAAATACAAGAAATATAGAAATGTTTAATATTACCTGTGTAAACCTTTCCTAACAAAGTCAGTTTGAAAACGATATAAAATCTACGTTGAATTTTAACTTTTTAATCATCATATTATACGGTAGATAAATTACTATTAGGTATTCCTACATTTAATTTTGCCGAAAATATAAGGCTCAAATAATATTTCAGGATTGATTTAACGATTCTTAATACATTTCACGATTTTTTATATTATCTGCGCATTATTAGAATTAGATTTAGAAGGTGCACACACAATTTTGGGTATTGCTTTGTTAGGTGCACGGCAACTCGGTTAGTCAGGGCCGTTTCAAATAGCGCCGCGGAGGCAGCGGCATCGTCGTCGCTAAGGTGGATTGCTTGGATTTTTATGGATCCTTAGGCCTAAAACTGCGTTACGCGGGCGGCTGCGACGAGCATTCGTTGCGTGTCTACGCGCGTGGACAGGCGGGTGGGCTCCGTCGGAACGCGACGGTCGTCGCGGTTAACCATCGCAATTATTTAACAGTAGTACAATTTTAATGGTGTGCATGTACAGTCGTGCCGATGGAGAACTTAATATAAAAGTACTTATAACGTAGCAAAACGACGACTAGCAAAACAAATAGACAAAAAAAAATGACAGCCAGTATGCTGGCACTGGCGGGCCGCGCGTGCGTGTGTCGCACGGAGGCGGGCCTCGCGCGTGCTACTGTCACGCGGGCCCCGCACGTGCGTCTGTCTCGCGGAAACGGGCCCCGCGCGTGCGTCTGTCTCACGGAAAAGGGCCCCGCGCGTACGTGACTTGCACGAAGGCGGGCCCAATTGCGCGGGCGCGGAGCCCGCCACCCTGCGAGAAACGCCCACGCTGTTCCCCGCGACGGAGCAATTTTGTATGGAACCGCGCGGCCGTCCACTTCACGCAGTTTCAGGCCTTACACACGGCGGCGGTGAAAAACGCTGGCGCTGCGGCGCCATGTAAAAACGCTCTCAAGTATTTGTCCTTTCAGAAAAATGCTGCATTTACTGTACCAAAATCGAACCATACGCTGTCTATACAAGAAACTTTCATCCGATTCTGATCGCGCAGATATACCAAACAGCCCCAATATTAATAAGATATAACATATTGAGATCCAACCAACCCTTTGACATTTATGCTAAGCAACCTTTGAATTAATGTCCATTATACATCATCTAAATATTAGGAACTAACTAAAAATTAAGTAAAAAAGGGAAATAATAATAATTTCATTTTTAACGTTATAATTATCGGCATAGAAACCCTCACCGTTTAAAAAAAAAAAATAGGTTTTAATCACAGTTTACATAAAATCATAATTATTATAATGGTTACGAGATTTTGTATGTATTAATATTGTTTTTTTTTTTCTATTAACCTAGCGTTGTACTTATCACCTTTACTGAAGCTGCTTAGAAGATAATAATATAAAAATGCCTTTATGTAAGACAGGCACTTGGTGCACATTTTGATATAGTTTGACCTATACTGCTGTACCGCGCCTTAAGATTGCGCGGCGAAGCGGGCGACGGCGTTGACGAATGAGCGGCAGACAGCCATGAGCGGTAGACAGCCGTGAGCGCTGACGAATGAGCGGCCTGTGTTGCCACCCCGTCTCGCCGCACACATATCTAAGGCGCGGTACAGCGGTATCGGTCAAACTATAGCGTACTATGAAAAATGACATTGCAACGTTATCGCGAACACGTCTTTTGGAGCGGCCTTCACAGTCGCATGGTCGTGCTTTCGCAGTTAAATGTTGGTTTCCTAAGAAAGCGGTGAACGGTCACACAATACCTAACGGCTGTCCAAGTACAGAACTTTTTATGACACCTTAAAGCAAAAGTGGTAGTGGTAGCCCGCGAAATTAAAATTTTTCTTTACATGTGTTTTGCAATTTTCAGGTCTATTTATAGAATTACATACAAAAACTCACGCCTTCTTGCCTTGAAAGTAGGCAGAAACTATAGAGCGTCATCTGTTACGCTCCTTACATACTCCTTTTGCTTCGTTTACATTCATACATCTGGTCATACACACTCGCCGGTTGAGAGTACTACGCACCTGACCTTTCTGAATCATTTCTATTTATAGAATTATAATCATAAAAATCATCAATACAACTCTCTAAGTTCATATATAACCCAACCCTATTGAATGACGATTTTATGAAATCATGAGTTTTAGGATTTTACTAACTTAAGGGAGTTATATTACTGATTCTAATGATTATAATTCTGTAAATACATATTTGTTACGGTCGCGAATCATACTTTAATCAACATACACGCTGCCAAGCATCTGCAAATTGCAAAAATCGTAAAGGTGTGTCCAAGCACGGCGTGCAAGGTACGCGGCAGCTACGCGCGGCATTCGCAAGACACAAATTTGCCGCGCGACTAGTTTAGACCTTCTGCGCGGCAGTGGTGCGCGGTATGTCCGAGACACGCCGCGCTCTTTATTTCGTATTCAAACCACAATGAAAGCGTCCGCGTGTGTTGTAGCTCCCTAGTATCCCATACTATGGGAGCCATATATTTCAATAAGACGAATTGCTGTTTCGTTATCCATTTTACTTGATAAAATACGTCAGTCCAAATACAACCACTGGCGAACCAACACTACACCGTTCGCGGCGTTCGCCGTGCGCGGCAGGTAGCTCGCGGCTGCCGCGGGCGGCAGTCGTTTTTCATAGCACGGCCAGCCGCGCGCGGCAGCCGCACACGATTTCCGCTTTATGTTTGGTCACACCTTTAGAAAATTTTATTTTCGCGGGCTACCTAAGCGCTACCCCCTTAAATATCAAATACTGGTAGAGAATGACAGATTTTCATTACGAACGTTACAATAATGACGGCACCGTTTTTCTAGGAAACCAAACCTCTAGCGATAAATTCACTCAATCAAAGCGGTACTCTGAAGCTGTAAGTGCCACGGTCGTTATGACACAGCTTAATTTTCATTGCATAATGATATTCAAATAAAAGTGTGATTGTCAAGACGAAGTAACTTTCGTGTGCAGTGTATAGCTCTGCCTCATAAACACACTGTTGCTAAAGTGGAAGTGTTCAGTCAGGGAAATTTATCGTTAAGCAAAAAGACACACTACGGCAATTTTCCGCAGCCATTTCATACAACTGACAAAGTACGACTGTTAAGATCGAATATTTAAGGCCAATTTAAGTTAGTACTTAATTTGCTTAAGAATGAATGTCCCCGACTATATCTAACTAAGTGGTGTAGTTACTACGTGGATGTACTAACTTTCAAATACTTTCAATAAAAATAAAAACAAGCCGAGCCAGTGAGTATATGGCCTTATTTGATTTATGGGAACATAAATAAAAAAGGCGATATTGTTTTTTGGGATTAATTCACAAGACATTGTTATTACCCGTGTCTCACTTACTAATTTGATACATACTCTTCACTATTATTATTTAATAATCACTGGTTAAATACATGACTAATCAACTAAATGAATATGCGTCAAATAGATATGACCTTTATTAAGTTATGTGTCATTATAAAAAAAAAGTCAAACGGCAATGTCCAAGACTGTGGTCCATGACTTTTTGATTGTTATTAAGAATTTGTTGACACTGGCGCAATTATTGGACCAAGCATTGCACTTTCTTCCTACTCATTTACTTTTGGAGATGAATAGTATAGTACTGGCCATTCCTCTATCTTCTAAAATAAGGCACGAAAATAAAATAAAATAAATATAAAAGCAACCGTTCTTCATCGCATAGGCAACACAATAACATAACTAATTGAAGACTATGGAATAAATTAAATGGTGCATGAAAGTGTGAAACTACACCACTATACGCGAAAATCCTGTAATTGCTATAATATAGAATTAAAATGAAAGATGCTAATACGACTAAATAGCGAATCAACCTAGCTTTACAAAACTTATTTTCGATTATTCACTGGATCGACGTGTAATTGTTTGACAGCGAAAGTTCAGTGCCTATCACAATCTTCCGCGGCATGCTGGGTACAAGCGAACTGCATTTTGAGTTTGCGAAAATGAACCTTATTTCCATTGAAATAAGGTTAATTTTGCATTAACGAAAATATGCCAAGTGTAGCCATCGCAACAGAATGTTAATGATAGATTGCGCCACCGGCGTTGATCATAAGCAATACATTTTAGCTGGAAGTATAAGTTCTATATCCTCGTGTAAGTATTAGACGTTAAACGCATTTCGCAGATCGCTCGATCGTAGTCAGACTTCTCCCTAAGCGGTTGTACTGAATGATTATATACCTAATTGTTAAAGCAGCATATTAGTATATTATCTTGCTGGGTGGAGCGGCTGTGTTAGCGTTCATGGCTTGTTCTAGCGTATCCAGGCGACGGTAGGCGTGGCCCCGGCTGTTGCGACGGCGACCGTTTTGACGTCCTTCTAGTATTAATCCAAAGAACTGGAAAAGAAAAAGAATATTATAGATATTACAAGCCGTATGCCCGATGGATTAAGTAGTTGTTCGCGTAACGGGACGACTTTGAGTTTTGTGTGAGTAGGCGCCAAGACCGCTATAATTAGTTGAATTTCTACACTTATTGGTTTATACTTTTAGGCGTTTCGGGATTCACTCTCACACAAATGAACCTATTGAGGCTACAGTCTTGCAAAATTCACTTGAGGCGAATTATTAGCGCAAAATTGCATTTTTTTTTTAACTAGGTAAATAATGAAATATTATTATTGCACTTATGTAAACACAATATAATATAATAGCTAGTTATTCGTCTTAAGTTCATCTAGGCGGATTATTTTAGGTAAATTAAGCGTTGAATACAGCCCTTTCGCGGCTAACGTTTCGACTTTAAAATCTGTTCAGCGCATAACTAGCTCAACATAATTAGCTCTTAAGAGTCCATAATACCTCAGCGCCACCTCACTCTTTATCTCACTCGCACACTATTGCTCCCGGTCAAGCGAGCAAGCGAGACAGTGCAGCAGGGAGAAGGCTCCAAGTCGCCGATAGTTTAGGTAATTTGTTTTTACAGTGAAAATAATAGTCATTAAAAAAATATAACATTAGACCTGCTTTATAGTTAGTTCAGGTAACATGCAAAGTTTCATTATCTAATTTGAAGTATTTTTGGAATACCAGCGGTTTATTGTTCGGTTTGGAGGTAACTTTGGTTTTTTTTTTCTATAGAGAAAATTTTATGGTATTTTGTTTTCGTTAAACATAGTGCCTACTTAACATTAATCCTCAACTTTACCATATATTTATTTCAAAATTAATGCTGCAGTATTTTCGGAGGATCATGCTAAGCCATTTGAGGTAGTAGGTATAGGCTCAACATGCGTTGATAAGTTTTATCTAATTATCTTTCATTTTCTTAATTCAGAGGTCCAATGACATCCAAATTCTCTGTGTTTATCTCTTTATAATCGGTTTGTTTCATAATAACAATGCATCGTATGTATGTAATAATATATAGATGATTATTTTAATGCCAAGAGTTCAATAAAGCAAATACTAAAGAAATTGCACCTACCTCACCTTACTCTAACAAAAATAATATACTCAAAAGACCTAAAAGGACACTCAGCGCGATGATTCTTATATTGTGTACTAGAAAAGACTAGTCGTGCCCTTAAAAGGGTTCAACAAATAAATTATTAGCACTTATAGCGATTATTGCAGTAGCAATGTCGACTATTTAAATATTTTATAGGAAAAGATTACAATAAAATCAAAACTAAAGTTCAGAGGCTTATCTAAACTATGGCAAGACTTCTGGAATACTATTGGCCTCCTGCATATAAGTCGTTCACTCGTTCACAAAAATGAGGTCCAACCTCATTTTGCAATCAACCTTGGACCTCATTTTTGCAATAAAATTATTTTCAGAATTTTTTTATTTGTGGCCCTTTTGTATTCAGTGAACGAAGTATACCTTAACTACCTGGTGACCAGACATACAGGTTTTGAAAAAAAAAAACTTAGTTTAGGCACCAGTCTACCACAAATCACTATATATTATAAAACAAAGTCCTCCGTCGCATCTGTCTATCTGTTCGCGATAAACTCAAAAACTACTGCACCGATTTTCATGCTGTTTTCAACAATGGATAGAGTGGTTTTCGAGGAAGGTTTAAATATATAATTTGTCAAGTTTTTGTATACACTAGCTAAAATATAATGATATATGTTGGAGGTGTCGGAAAAAATAATCGTCTGGAACGGAACTGGTTGAAGTTTGGTACAGGGATAGATTATAGCCTAGAACAAGACATAGGCTACTTTTTGTCCCTGGAATAGGTTCCCATGGGTTGCGGGAACGGGATCAAAATTTCATGATTACTTTTGGTCGCGATAACCGACATCCACGCGGGCGAAGCCGCGGGCATCAGCTAGTTAGTTATAAAATTATGTCTGTAGACTTTGTACTAACATTCTCTGTAATTTGTGGTATGAAATCAATAAATTATTATTATTATCTATACTAATATTATAAAGAGGTAACATTTGTTTGTAATTTTGTATGTAGGGGGTAATCTCTGGAACTTCCAGTGGGATTAGAAAAATTCTTTTTGCAATTGATAGCCCAATTCTTGAGAAAGGTTATAGGCTACTTAATATCACGCTGTGACCCTTAGGAGCCTAGTAAAAAAAAGTCAGAAAAAAGAGAAAAAAAACATCGCAGGCGGTCTATGGGTCGGGGGAACAAGAAACACGTGGACGAAGTCGCGTGTAGAAGCTAGTTATTAATGAACTACCGACCCGTACTTCCTACTCACGGGTGCAATGGCGAAATGTCAAAATATCGAGATTTCTGTTCTATTAACTCAACCATACCGAGACCCCTCCGTGCCTCGGAGAGCAAGTTAAGCCGTTGGTCCCGGCTGTCATTCGTGGATCTTTGACAGTCGTTACGGGTCGTCAGAAGCCCGCAAGTCTGACAACCAGTCTTACCAGTGGGAATTACCCATTAACTAGTTTGTGGAGGGCAGATAGGCAGTCTCTCCGTGCAAAATAATAGTATTTCCGACTTAGTTGGGAAAAGGCTAGGCAGATCATGATCTAAATTAAATACCTGCCTGCCGGAATAAATGATCTTAATGATGGTAAAAATTGTTTGTCTGTAAAGTCGGTTTACGGACGATAATTTTACGTGATAACGTCATAAAAAAACATTGCGTCACAAGCCGAACGCTTAGGCCGATCGTGCCTCTCTATCGCTTGTTCAACGCTCTCGCTTGCACACTCGGCTCAGGCGGAACGTGAAAATGAGTCATGATTTTTCGTGCGTGCAGCCGGCGTTCATCGATTTATAAGACGTTCTCACGTCAAAAACCGCAATAAAATCCATTGTGTAGTTTAGGAGAACTAAGCGGCCACACAGGCAGACACGAAAAGCGACTTGGTTTTATACTATGTATGTATAGATGAAGATGTGAATATCCATCTTCAAGTTATCAGCCGAATAATAGGCGGAAATCCCATACATCATCCGAACGTTTATTGTTAAACTAGCTTTTGCCCGCGGATCCGCCGACGTGGATTTCGGTTATCGCGTAAACAAGTAGCCTATGTCCTTCTCCATATCCCAGGCTAATCCATAAAGGGATACCGTGGCCCTGGCACACAGGCAACTGGCACGGGTGGGTTTTAGTCAGTAAAAGTCTGACACGCCCGCTCCGACCAGACCGGGAGAAGTTATTTTATATTTTCCCGCCCAAAAAAAACGCTATATCTCTGCCAAATTTCATGACGATCGGGGTTTAGCGGTTTAGGCGTGAAAACATAATAGACAGACCGTAGACAGAGAAAACTATAGACCGCTGGTCATCTTCTATCTTACTTACACAAGAAAAAGAAAAATATATACAAGATGCTTGTAAAGAAAAGAGACAGAGCCTAACATTTTCCGTCCCCTATCGCGTGTCGCGTTTTTCAAGGACAGCACTTCAGTTGCTAAACAAAGTTTGACGTTTGATACGCGTTCGAAAAGTGGTTGCGACGAAATTTTAAGTTTTATTTAATTTGTTATTTCGAAAAATACTAATTATTTTGTGTTTTTTGTTACGGATTGACTTTAGCTATTGCTGCAAAATGGTAAGGTGCAGTGTTTTTGGTTGCAAAAGCGATAGTGAGAAGAAAATTGCCGGATTGTCCTTTCATTCGTAAGTAGCTAAATATTTTAGTTTATTCGGTGAAAGACAGTGAAAGTTTCCAACTAATATGGTTTTTAAACTCTTAAAATAAATATACAGCTGTTTCAATATAAAATGAGAGCTGAATTATGTTTTTATTATTTATTATTCTTTACATAACCTCCAAGCTCAGTGCTGCCTACTTTTTACTCGAATACTTCCCCATTTCAGGGGAAAATTATACGCCAATAAAATAAATTACCTTCATCAATAATTTCAGATGAATGCTTTATTAGAGTGTATGTTTAGCGCTGGCAGCAAATCTGTTCCACTTTTCACGGGACGTAATATTACATCTTTACCTTTTAGTATCTATTTATAATTTAAAATATTGTATTTGTAGTAGGTATTAAAGTGTTAAAAACTTTCAGATTTCCCGCCAAACCAAAATCACGGGAATTATGGATGAAAGTGGAAATAAAAAGATGTTTTATGCTGTATTCTTTAAATGTTCTTTTTCCCGCAGGTGAAAGAACTCTTACTATGAATAAACTATTTTGACTTATACCCAAAGTCTCTAATTCAGATAATTTATGTAAACAAAGTAATGTCAAGAAATGTCACTGCCAAAATGACAGGACAGTGGTGCAAAGCATTTTTTTTTTTTTTTTTTTTGTAAATAGTTATCTATAAAATTAAAATTAAATAATTTTTAGAACTATGCAAACAAAATACCGTTGCCAAACAATGTTTTGTGTAGTTTGTCGGAGACACGGCATTATGATCGTCATAATCAGCCTTTTAAGTCCACTGCTAGACGTGGCCTACGTCTAGCAGTGGACTTAAAAGGGCTGATCCCAAAATCGATTTCCACTCAAAACAGTTTTCATCCAAAATGTGGCAAGATACTTACGATATGAATCTATGAATGATAGTTGTAATATTAGTGTTGTTGAAGATGTAAAAAATTTGAAAATGTATGGATCTCCTGCCTTGTTACCAGTACCATAAAATATTTTATACCAGAAAATCTCCTTTTTTTAATAACTTTGTTTAAAACCGAATATTTATAAAAATAATTACGGTATGATTATTTTATAGTTAAAAGTTATAAAATTAATTAGTTAAAGTTATTTTTTAGTTATTAGTTATTTCTTAAAATCAGTACTTAAAAGAAAATGGCACCTTTTTTTTCGCCATTTTATATGAATAACCGTTACGAAGATATTTTTTTTGATATGTTATCCCTTTTGTTTACATAAATTATCTGAATTTCAGACTTTGGGTATAGATGTTTTGTTTCTATTTATAAACCCTGTGCGTTTGTACAAAGTAGATAATAGAGATTGAAAAACATCTGAAAATTCGGGGTAAAATCACTTTGAAGTGGGTAACCCTAAAGTTTCAAGTACCTTGATTTTTTGTCCCTTACAGCGACACGCCAAGCAGTGGTCTATAGTTTTCTATGTCTATGAGACAGACAGACAGAGTTACTTTCACATTTATAATATTAGTATGGATTTTGGTATAAACAACTTCAAATTCGCCCTACCCACTGCCAAAGTTTTACAATTCTTCGGGCTATACTTGGGGGAGGCCTGAGTTATGTCGGTTGAAATTATGTTGATGATGAACTGGTACTCACCACTTTGCTGACTTTGCTCTTGTTATGATAGAGGACGTACAGCAACACCATCAGTACCACAGACGTCATGAAGAATGGGAAGAAGTGGTCGTTATCCTGATCTGAGTAATCGTCAGGCATCGAGTTCGGGAAAAATTCTGGAAATGATAAAAAAAATATGTTAAAGTACAAAAGTAGAATTTTTTTTGCGATACAATAGATACCAATTACGTAAGTACTGAAGATTCAAATTGTTAAAACAGATACAGACAATTTTTTCAGTTTTTCACATACTGAATCATTTATAAAAAACAATAAAAAAAAATGTTTATTTGTACCTTCACGTAATAAAAAACATGGTTTAGATTAGAAATAGGCCCTTAAGGTAAGTAAGGTTGTATGTTCGAGTTGCAGCCAATACCTAACTTAATATCTTGTAATTATTAAGTGAAAATTTTCTTAACCGATTAGTTATCTTTATAAATGACATCGTCGGAAATAGCCCCAGGACCAACAAACATCTGACCTACATAATAATCCATACTAATATTATAAATGTGAAAGTAACTCTGTCTGTCTATCTGTCTGTCTGTCTGTCTGTATGTTACGTTTTCACGCCTAAACCGCTGAACCGATCGTCATGAAATTTGGCAGAGATATAGCCTGGGATATGGATAAGGCCATAGGCTACTTTTCTACGCGATAAACGACATCCACGCGGGCGGAGCCGCGGGCAAAAGCTAGTTATAAATATATTTTATTAGACTATTAGACTAATTGCGAATATTTGTATGAAACGGACATTCTGCGTTCCATAATGAACGATTAAAAGAGCGACTATCGACATCACATAAAATATGCCGCCACCTTTGACAATTAGATTAGACATGACAATTAGTGATGTCCAATCTTTCAATAACATGACTAACATACATGAGGTAATATGACTTTCTACCTAAGTATAAATAAATAAAAATAAACCATTAGGATAAAGTCGTTTGCATTGAAGTTAAATAAATAAGTACTTATTTACCTACCTACCTATTTTAATAGAAAAACTAGAAGATCTACCAAATACCTAATAGGTACTTAGGTGAGTAAGTACTTAAATGTTTTTCTGATTCTCTTAGCTTAACTAACCACATACAGGCAATATAAATAACAGTGACATGCATTTATTAGCATGTATTTCGAAGTATTGAAAAGATTGTTTCTTACTAAATATAACTTCAAAATCTTTGTTTTCTTTTGAAATAAACAACCCTTTCTGCAAGTTGTCCGTCATTAAACTTTGTCTTCATGGGCATATACTTGTAATTTAGAAAACGCAAAGTAATTTTCTTTTGGTGTTGGTTCTGGGGCGAACGATGTATGGATGCAGAACAATCTCCTTTAGCAAACAATTTCAATTTGAAGTCGTTTCTGAGTAAGTATTCCATATTATAGTATTTTCATTTCATGAACTAGATAATATTGTTTAAATATTCAAATATAGAACACAAGAACTCAGACTGGGTTTTACATATGCAAAGAAATCTATTTGAGTATGTTGTTCACACCTGAGTAAACAGCCACGAGGTCTTTTAGTTAACATGATCGAATGAAATAATAAACTTTACACAAGATAATAAGTTCGACACAATAACTATGAAAAATACACTACAAAGAAAATGAAATTAAACTGTGCAGGGCTTGCATTGAGGCTGAAGAAACCGTTAAGCATGAACTTTGAATGCACAGGCGACAACCAGATTAGAACAGAAACCCTCGCGGCACCCAGGTCTTTTACAGATGTTCTAAACAGACCAGGGGCCCAAGTCTGCTATTTTTATAAATTCGTCACTCCAACACGATGCCATTGTCATTTTGGTAAAAGTTCGTAATCTGCTAAATTAATAATGGTCGATCATTGGTCGGTCAATGGTCGCGTAATAAAATTGTATTATAATGGCATTTTGAACATTTATTCATGCCAGATTTCATTTAAATATATTTTTACTTATTATTTATTAGTGTTATAAGCAATCTGAAGTAGTAGGAAGTTGGAAGTTTAGTAGGAAGTTTCATTTGTCCTTATGTAGTAGATTACCAAACTTGTCAAAATCAACAATTATGAAATCAATGATAGACTATTCTGACACTATTGTAATAGCAGACTTGAGGCCTAGGAGACGAGATCAACTTCTGGAGGGAAGTGGGCTGATTGGAATTACCACCGATGGCCGCCATGGCCTACTCACAATGGTCCACCTAAAGGACTGAGTGTGGAAACCAAACCCTCTAACATAAAACATAGAATTGAAATGAAAACGAAGATTTTAGATCTAAGTACTAAATAGCTCTTCCAGAATAGGATATCTACCTAGTGTTATGAGAAATAAGCATGATTATTACAGTGATTAACAAAATTTAATCTTCGTCGTGCCACACGAGCTTTTTAGTGTTTTTTCAATGTATTAGGTGTTGTGAATAAAAATACGCAGTTTTTTTTTTATCACTTTTGAATTTTATCTTATTAGCTTGCGTGTTCTGTATTGAACTCACGCAACGCGTCGTACGTCCAGCCAGCAATAGGACTCGCCCATCCAGGAGCGGTGTCCCAAATAAGACGCATTATTAATTTATTATGCACTAGCTTTTGCCCGCGGCTCCGCTCGCGTGGATGTCGGTTATCGCGTAAAAACGTAGCCTATGTCCTTCTCCATATCCCAGGCTATATCTCTGCCAAATTTCATGACGATCAGTTCAGCGGTTTAGGCGTGAAAACGTAACATACAGACAAACAGACAGACAGAGTTATTTTCGAATTTATAATATTAGTATGGAAGTATGGATAAAACAAAAGGTATTTAAATAAAACCCGTATAGGTAGGTACTAAAAGATCCTAGAAATAATTAAATTATGTTTAAAAAGGTGAAGGTTTCAGCAAAATACGCTTGATAGATTTTGCGTGATTCTCAGTTTTTTATCCGCGTTAGACATAATTTTACAAATTAATTTCACGATGTAATGTAAACATAATATAAAATATTTATATATTAAGTTATTAAGAAAATGCTCTTATTTCACATATATTTTTTTTTCCAAATCATTAACTCTACTCGTTCAGACGTGATCTTCAGTATAAAATCATTAAAAGTCGGTTATCGTTGCCTTAATTTGTGCTGTGCAATATAATTGATTTTTATCAATTACTGTGTGGTTAATAAGTTTATAATTCTCACAAACGATCAGTAGTAACAGTAATTAAAGTTAAAATGCAATTACAAATCTATTTTTTACTTATATTTCAAACTTATCAAAATGTTCCAAAATTGTCCCAATATGTACTTAATCATAGATTATTTTGGCCCCTGATTGTTTTGAGTTCAAGCCAAATTAATTGGTATAGCAATGCATTTGCATGTCATATGCTTTACTAGCACTATTTTGGAAGTGCACAATAAGGAATGCAAATAACGATACCTGCTTAATATGCAACACTTATAAGAACTCCATGCTTCAATGTTAATCAACTATTTAGATAATTAATAAGCTAAGTTATAAGCTAAGTTGTAAGTCGTTGGTTCGAACAGGCAGGCCGCCCTTTCGGCGACACCCGGGGTTTAATGGCTAACTATTTGGCCCTTATCAGCAATGTTTTGATTTCCAATTCAAAGCCGTGGATGTATGTGTATGAGGAAGATTTTTTATAAACCTATGCTTAAAGGTGCCTTCTCATCTGAATTCCACAGTTAGTAGCTCTTAAAGTTATACAAGGTTGCTTGTTTTGTATTTATAGATCAATTTTTTTTTAAAATTCAATATTTAGTTTTAATTAGCAAGTACTTACCTAAAAGTTGGTTTTTACCTTCACTTTTGCCACATCTAAATTATGAATACATATGTATAATCCACTGGTTGAATTTCTTGCCTTGCTCATGACAAAAGGCCATTATAAGTATAATGATGGTATTGAATGTTGCACTCTATTTTCAAGAAAATAAGATACTTAAATGAATGGCAGAAATAGCTGCATATCTGGAATTCACACTACCTTTTGTTTTGTGTAGACAATAGACATATTTGTATGTTATGTTACCTTTTTGTGAAACCTCTGCTTCGTGAGCGGCTGGCACTATCAATTTATCCCTAGTGAACGTTTGCGGGATGGCAGGTTCTTGCTCTGGTTTGTTCTCGGCTCCAGTATCTTCATTTTCTTCATCAGGTTCATTGCCATCTGAGTCTGAAATAATATGATTTATTTTTGTTATGAACAGATTATTACAGAAATAAACTGGCAGTACCTAAATATGATAAGCAAAGTCCAATCATACCTTAGAGAAACCCAGTTAAATGCTGTATCCAAAATAATTTGATAAAATATTCTCAAACTAAACAAAAATGATGTAATTACTATTAGTAATACCCATCATATTGATAAAATAAAAGTTTAATGATAAATGAATAACTTGGGAACAAGTAATCAATTTTATTGTTATCTTATCTTTATGAGTAATTAATTAAGGATTTGATGACTAATCAAAGATAAAAATTCATAGGAGTGAAAGCATAAAGTAACTTCAATAATCAAAACGTCTTAATAAAAAAGTATTTTCTTTTGTTATAACCACAATTATAGCAATAGAAAAAACCACATACAAGGTGTAGTGTAATAGATTTAGTCTAAACACTTTCAAGTGTTCCTGTAAGTCAATAAGCATCATGCAGCCAATCAGTAAGAACCGATGCACACGATGCGTTGCGAGGGTGCCGCACGGCGCGGCGCCGGCACGGTATCGCTGCGGCGTCCTACATACAAATATCCATGGTATGACACACGGTGCGTTCCGACGTCGCGCCGCACGTACACACGGCTACATATCAAGCTATACATTTCCAGTATAAGCTGATCTCGCACTGTATAGGATTTCCGTACAATGAGAGGTCAGTTTATACTGACAATGTATAGCTTGATATCTAGCCGTGTGTACACCGGTCTTGTAAACCGCGAGACGAGGCGGGGAGAGGTGTACACGTTGCGTCGCCGGAGCGGCACGGCGCAGTTACCTATTTGTGCGGCAGAAGAAGGGGCACACACTTGTTAATTTATTTAAAATCTTTGCGGTGCGGCGCCGCACTACTGTGTGACAACTAATGCTGCAAAATCTTTGCGGTGCGGCGCCGCAACGCGTAGTCTGAACAGGCTCTATGGTAATACTAACACTGACTGCATGTATATCATTGCAACAAAGGATGTAGAATATGTATACAAAGGAGTGAATAATTTATTTACATAAAATAACTACTCATGCCAAAAGCTATTCTAATTTAGCTTGATGCAACAGCTCATGGTTAGTATATTATTATTAGTAGAAGCAATTTAAAAGTGTAATAATTTATTACAAACAGCAAAATAAATAGTTCATGGATTATAAAGAATGAGTTAATCGAAACCAGTGTGGTCATCTACAGCAATGTTCTATTCTGAGTGTAAATAATATGGAACATTGTTTTAATAAGGAAATATAATAATTTTCACCAAATATATATCTCTATACAGTGGACCCCCGGTAATCCGACAAACGTTTTGCAGGGCAGTGTCGAACTATCGAATTTGTCGGATTATAGAATACTGCCTAAGACTATAGTCCGGAATTTTTTGCAAAAGAGTACCTTGTAATCCGACAAATTACAGAATCAATAATAAAATTCTATATGTTATCTTTGAAGTACAAATCATACATATGTACTTCATTATGTATGTAATTAAACAACACAATAGAGAGCTTACGTTTAGTTACAAAATTAACGACATTAATGCTATCTATAGAATTAATGACGTTAATTTTCGTTAATTTTGTTAGCTTACAAAAAATAATAACGCGAAGAGCGAAGACTGTCAAAAAAATATTCAATAATAATATGTACAGACATGTCGGATTACAGGGGGCGCCGGATTAGACAGGGGCCGGATTACCGGGGGTCCACTGTATTTCAATTTTCCCATATTAATAAGTTGAATTTTTTTAATTAACATTTGTAATAAAAAAATTGTAATTATAAAAAGTATTAATTACCGTAATCCTCAGCTTCACCAATCGCTTTCGGTTTGGAGTTGTCTACGGCCACCGGTTTCTGATCACTGCTAGCTAGCACCGGCAAGTCAGGAGCTACCACCTCATTCACAACTGCCGGTTTCTCTGCCTGGATCACGCCTGTCTTATTGAACTGATCATTATGAGGTATGAAATTCTCTGGCGCAGGTACTACAGCATCTTCCGGTTTAATTACATTGATATCCGAATCTTCAATGTTATCAGCATTTTCTGCCTCATCACTACTCGGAGTTTGTTTAGACGTTGCTTGTGCCATTGTCTCAGACTTCACCACTGCATCTTCAAGGACATCTTCAACCTTTTGAGGTGTAGGTTTAGCTACAGCAGGCATGGTTTGCCTAATTTGACCATTCAATGTTTTTGTGTCGGTGTCTTGAGGTTTAACTGGTTCACTATTGCCCGTTGCAGGGACATCTGCCTTAGCAATGGGGTCAGGCTCAGATATCACAGGTGCTGCTACTGCATTGTCGTTAGCATTATTAACCATTGTAGAAGCCAGTTGGGTCTTCAATATTTCTAAGCCGGTCTTGTAGTATTTGCAATAGTAATTAGCTTCATTCATAGTATCCTCGAGGCCACATACTTCCCCACAAGTGGCTGGTAGCTTCAAATACTTTTCGGCAGACTCTTTGTAATGCAAGAAGGACGAAATATTGGTGAAAACCCAGTCCTTAGCCAAAGCGCAAACAGCGTTGACATCCTGTTTCTCTTCTACTTTTGCAAAAGGATCTTCGCTAGTTATTTTAGATGTAGCTGAGCACAACTGCATGTTTATATCATAGAATATCAAACACTGGAATTGCTTTTTACTATAAGGCGGTACAGATACGGCGCAATCGTTTATTTTTTCTAAAATATGTTTTTTCAAAACAGTACTTTTGCATTGATCTGCTAGTGTCGCGAGTGATTTTGATAATAATTCATTTGGAGGTCTTGCTTGGATAGGACTGCCCAAACTTTGGTAACACGTATTTATCAACATAAAAGCAAGAAAATAGCGAAACATATTGAATGGTGAATACTGCAGAACTCCCACAATTTATTAGAAACAAAATAGTATCACACAACACGCTGTCGACAGAACAGAATAGATGGCACAATCAACAATGTCAAAGTCAACGTCAAGTTGTCAACCAGTGCAGTAACGTCATGACAAACTGTTGAAAAAGTTATCGATTAACGTTAAGCTATTTGCGAACTATCGAAAATATTTTTTATGTTAATGTTAACTAAAACAGTGGCACTGCATGATGGCCTGTGACAGTTTACAAATTATAAAAATATAGCATAAATATCCATTCTATAAATCGACGGTCCCTACGTACATAAAGACATGTCAAAAATTTATTTTATTTAATTGCACAATTGGGTTTAGATTTTCCATATGCACATACCTGTATAGTTATATTTTTTAATATTACGTATTTAACGTTATTTACAAATTGTACATACAATTATTTCTAGAGCAGTTTGAACATAAATAACGCTTTCCTGTAAACCTCGGTTTTTGACATGTCTTTATGTACGTAGGGACCGTCGAAATTATTGTTCGTTCCAGCGCTCTAGCACGGTGCGATATTATTCGGCCCGTACAATAGTCTTTGTTCCCTTACACACTAAGGCCGCGTTCCGAATTGCACTGTAATCGATTTGAACGTACTTATACGCGTACCGAATTGGCGTGAGCACGATAACGATGTCCCGTGAATCGTCATAGATGACGTCATGACATGCGCCATCTTGTGATAACGCCGACCATATCCTTTATTATTATCACCGTGAGCGCTGTCAAATAGCTCTCAGCTGTCATAATCGTGCTATTCTAAATCGGAACGCAAATTATTGATGTGAGTGATGTAAGAGCGATTACAGTCTAACTCGGAATATAGCCTAAGAAATCAATCATCATCATCATCTGCCTAGCTTTTTCCAACTATGTTAAGGCTGGCTTCCAGTCATTTTATTACATTTAGAAGAGAGAGATTACATTTTCTGTGCTGTTGTAGAGTCATTTCAAACATTAAGATTTCTAGTTCTTTACTTATGTTGTTATATTTTTTTATAATTATTATATAACTATTATTTAGGATAACTTAGTCATTATCATCATCATCTGCCTAGACTTTTCTCAGCGCAATACCACTATTTTACATGGAGCGATTGCCTATCCGACCTTCCCATATTAGCATTTTTTGTTGGCCAACAAAAATGCTACTAGGGTCACAACCCAGTTACTGGGTAATACGATACCCTTTGGTGAGACTGTGTGGGATCTATTGCCGAAAATCTTTTGGGTTGGCTTTAGTATCGTGCGGCACGCGGAGGGGGTTAAAAAGGGTTAAAGCTAGTAGGGTTTGGGTCCCCGATTGTAACGCTATCACTCTTATTACAAGGTAATGCATATTTTTCGAGAAATTAATGAAAAATGTTTCTAACCTCAAATCAGTTTTATAGCGAAAACGGAACGTTAAAATGGGCGATTGACAACTAAATCTGTTCCACATATTGTCTATGGTGCAAAATTACGTGAAAAGTTGGCAAAATGGAACGTAAAAAAAAAGATATTAATGTTATTGTGTCACTGTCATTGTTCATGTTCATTCCGTTCACAGACTACTTGAGTACTTACTTGGACTTGGGGCACCCCGAGTCGGATAGTTTAGGTTAGAAGGGTATGGCGGGGTCGAATGAGCGAGCGAAGCGAGCGAATAGACCCCGCCATACCCTTCGTGGTTATTTTTTTTTAAACCACTCAGTAGTAGGAGCCCCGCGTAGCGGGGCTCCGTCGACCGCCCTTCCCTCGACTGTGCTACATTGAGCGCTTTTTATGCGACTATAAAATGTTTTGAGGTTAGGTTACATTTATTAGTTTTTCTCAAGAACGGTGTGTTGCCTTTACGTGAGAGTGGTGTCAGGGCAGACGGGCACCTCCTCATTTCCACTTCCAACCCAAATTTTAACCCTACTACGCCTTTTTAAGTGACTATAGTGTTTTGAGGTTAGGTTACATTTACGGTTTTTTTCAGGAATGATGCATTACCTTTTAATGGGAGTGGTACCAGGGGGCAAGAGGGGACCCCCCCTTTCCTCCCCCCAAACCCCTCCCCCTACGCGTGCCGCACGATACTAAATTTTACCCAATCTTTTTACAAGTATTACCAGTTCATGAGTTCTTAAAACATAATCAACAACATTTTAAAGTTTAAAATCGTTTGGTGAAATTTGATAGTTTAATGTAGGTTGATGTGCTGGCCACTTTACAATACACATAAACCTTCCGAATAAATTCTCAAAGTGATGGTTAAAATCTGCACCCTAATTCCGTAACACAATAGCAATCACAATCTTAATGATTTTGAAGGATGTTACTAATCCATTGCTCTTATATTCAATACATTTTTCTGCTCAACAACGAAAACAACACACTGTAAGCTGTCAGAATTTCGGGCTTCTGATGACCCATAACGACTATAAAAAATCCACGAATGACAGCCGGGACCAACGGCTTACCCTGCGTTCCGAGTTGCGATAATATCGATATTCGCGTGCTAAAACCCGTACCGAATTAGCGTGAGCGCGATAACGATGTCCCGTGAAACGTCATAAATGACGTCATGACATTCGCCATCTTGCGATAACGCCGACCATGCCTTTTACTAATATCGCCGTGAGCGCTGTCAAAAATGACAGTTGTGCTGTTTTGTTTTGAGTCGCATCGTATCTAACGTGGCATTTTCAAAATTGTTTTTCTGGCTACAGTTGCTACCTAACCTAAGAAGAACAAATTTTTGGTGTATATACAGAGAAATACTCTAATATCGTTTTAACATTGCGTGAGCACCGTGAGCGCGTTCACGAGGGTTCCGAGTTGTTGACAGTCCTCGGCTGTCATAATCGTAATAGGTATCTAAATCGGAACGCATGTGAGACGATGTGAGCGCTGTGAGCGATTATAGCCAATTCGGAAAGCGGCCTTAGTTGTGCTTTCCGCGGCACTGAAGGGTCTTGGTATTTCAAAATTGTCACCCATCCACGGACCAACCGCGGCAAGCGTAGCTTAACCGGACCGATCGACTTGTGCGGCTGTTATTAGTAAGCCAGAATTCCCTCTAACACATCAAAATATTATAGTAGGACGTTAAAATTCGGTATCGACATTTTACTTTTCTGACCTATATAAACAACACTATTGCATCACGTCTTTGTCTATGGCCACGTCGCGAGTCGCGTCCACAGACATCATCAAAAATGTCACGTCATAAATGGCAACGTTTTTAATTATGTGCGGTCTGAATAACAGCTTTTATAGAATATTCGTAAAAGTCTTTATTAGGTACTATAAAATAAGTTTTTGAACACAATTTTATTACTTACAAGTCAAACACCTGGGCCTCAAGTCTGCTATTATACCATTAAGTACGATAATAATGAAGTACAGTCGCCAGCACATCAAGTTACCACAAACTGTCAGATTTCCTCATTCGATTTTGAGCTTAACTATCAACATTTTAAGGTTTAAAATCGTTTGTTTTTTTTTTACAGTTTCGTGTAGCCTGATGTGCGGGCGAAAGTACCTATGTGGTTCTTTTTAAAATGCTACGATGATTCCAATTCTTATGCTTCTACCAGAACTCGGCCTGTCAACAGCGTTGGCACTAGTGTCCATCATATTAACAGATAGGTAGGTACCTACCTACATGGTGGATTTTCATATTTAGTAAATGGTAGGCCTACCTACTGAAAAGAACTGTCTAATTTAGGCTCGATAGTGGTCTAACAAAGAACCGACGAAAGAATTTTCTGCTTTAACTCAATGACAAATTAAACCGTCGACAGCACGTCGCGCGTCGGTCGTGCCTACTACTTTGACCTTGAGCTGGCCTAGCGTTATACCTAGGTAGGTACGGAATTAACAATAATACAACAACAACAATAGAATAAGAAGCCAGCTGATACTCGTTTTGTTAACTTTGACGTGCAGCCTACTGTACCTGCAAAACCTCAAAGGGTTCGCCGATGCGTGCATTGTATATTAATTATGTTGACTGGAGGGAACCTCCTGGTTCCCTTCTGGTTCCTTGGTTCTGGTTCCTTCTAGGTTTTCTTCTGGTAAGAAGAAAAGCTTTAATGAATGTAAGGTACGTATGAGTAGAGATGTCATAACCTCGTGAGTGACCTCGTTGCCATAATAGCAAAACATGAACAGCTCGGTGAGAATACAGCACATGTACGGTGGCCAGCAACTCAAGTTACCACAAACTGTCAAATTTTCTGGTTCGATTTTGAACTTAATCATTAACATGTTAAAGTTTAAAATCGTTTGGAGAAATTTGACAGCTTGATATGCTGGCCACTAGGGCTTTCAATACCGGTATTCCGGGATGCCGTAATACCGTGATCACGGATTATATTTTGGCCTTTTACAATACCGGTATTGACGCCCTAATACCGTGATTACGATATTACAAACATTGAATCTGAAAATTATGTGATCATATTCTCACACTTGTTTTCACCAGCGCAAGCGTCCCGCTGTTATCATAAGCTCACCCTGCCGCGCCCCGCCTGAGACAATGCCCGAAATCGAGCTGTACTTATGTCGTTTTTGTTGTCAGTCAGTTTCGTAAAGGCGACGGGATAACGCGTATATAGGGTGTATCTATTCAAACACGAAATACACCTATAGGTGGTAAAGAAGCCATGGAAACTTTTTTTTAAATCTGAGTATATTATTCAAGAAATTAAATAATTTAAAATTACTTGATATGATGATTAATTACGGGTATTAATACCGGTATTGAAAGAAACCGGTATTTGGAAGCCCTAGTAGGTACGCAAGAATATTGTTCCTATGTGCATGTGAAGAGGAAAAGACAAGGGTCACTGTGAGCACTGAAAATATTTTTCCACCGCCTCAAACTTTTTTTAATTTGATAGGTAACGTTATCAAATCGAACGTGGCAAATAGGTAGTAAAAGTATAGTAAATACCTAGATATGTAGAGGTATACATGCATAAAAAAAAAATCTTCACTATCGCATTTCATACTTTTTCACAGAATTACCTTCCTGTCGCTATGTGGACTCACTTAAATAAAAGTTATGGTTTTTTTATGGTTTCCATAAAAAAGGTGAGTGGCTGAAACCATAAGTTTTTAATGTGTAGCTATCTAAATAAACTTACGCTAACAGTTCTGTAAGCTGTTGTGCATAGTAGGTATCCAACCACTCACAAAAAATTGATACAAGACTGCACCGCCAAATATTATCTGGATCACACCTGAAAATTTTGAACGAGTTATTTTTTTTAAAGCTATCTTGCCCCTCTTAAAAAATCATAATTCAGCACATTCGAAGGACTCTTACTTGATAATCCGATCATAATGCAATAAAACGGTTTTTAATCGTCCGTTCTAACATATTGATAAAACCCTCAAAAGTCTTTATCTCTTCCTCCTTGCTCTTTTCAACAATACGTTCTAAATTCAGCCTGTAAAGTGTAAACATTCGGTCTCAACATTTATTTGCAGCTATTGCCTATAAAACAAGTCTTGGAAAATCGTTCACCTGAGGATAGAAAGCTGTGTCTTGCACTATACGAGAAAAAAGTTATAAAAACGTCCATTGTAGTGTTACTGAAAGCAAGCCAAGAAGTTTGCACCCACACGTAAAATGCTACGAAGTAAAATCTGTGGAAAAATAACGGTTAATTTGTAGGCCAAATCCTTTGAGGTGTTTTTCTGCGATCGGTAAGTTAATGCATGTTTGGGTGAGTACGAATTACTTATACAACATTTTCCAGAATTAATGCACACCACCAAACACTCAAATTAGAATATTATTTTATAATCATAATACATGTCATCATCATTTCAGCCGAAAGACGTCCACTGCTGGACATAGGCTTCCCCCAAGCACCGCCACCTCGACCGGTTCTGTGCTTCCAGCATCCAGCGGATTTCTGCGGGCTTCATAAGGTCATCGGTCCACCTTGTGGGAGGCCTTCCAATGCTACGCCTTCCGGTACGCGGTCGCCACTCCAGAACCTTTCGGCCCCAACGGCCATCTGTTCTGCGCGCAATGTGCCCTGCCCATTGCCACTTAAGTTTGGCAACTCTTCGAGCTATGTCGGTTACCTTGGTTCTCCTGCGGATCTCTTCATTTCTGATTCGATCACGTAGGGAAACTCCAAGCATCCCTCTCCATTGCCCTTTGGATGACTTTCAGCCTTCTAATAAATCCCATTGTGAGCAACCACGTTTCAGTGCCATAGGTCATCACTGGCAACACGCACTGGTCAAAGACTTTCGAATACATATACGTTGCCCAAAAAGCCGCTAAGCTAAAGTGGGACTGGGCTGGCCACGTCTGCCGTATGCCCAATGAGCTGTGGGTCAAAATCACCACCATGTGGAGCCCTGACACAACCAGAAGGTGTCGCGGCAGATTCCGTTGAAGGCGAGACACACCAGTCCTGGATCGAAAGAGCTGGAAATTATGGGGAGAGGTCTTTGCCCAGCTGTGGGCTAGTGCAGGCTAACAGAAACAGTAACATACACTGAATTTTTACCATTATGTATAAAAAATTGTTTATTTATTAAATTAGTTATACATTCCATTACAAATCTACGCTATCACACAGTCGCACACATATTAAGGCTCCTATAAACAGGCGCGACACGCAACGCGACACAAAGACACCGCTCGTCGCGCTACACGCGGTGCCTTCATGTCGCGTAGCGTGTCGCGCCCGTTTGTAGGAGCCTTTATTAGTCTAGCGTAGTAGGCACTTCGTCCATTTTGGTTTGTTTTGACTGCACAGCAAAAGTGAGACTGTAATTTACGTAGTTTTAATAATTTTTGGGATAAAAAATTACTTAAATAAAAAATTACAGAAATCTATTCAGTAAACGATCCTGAACAAAATACTTTCATATTATCATTGATTGCATTAGTTCAGTTATTGTAGAAGCTTGAGTGAACTTTCCACTACCCATTGCCATATTAGCCAATGCATGTTCCTAACAGGACATTAGACTACGTAGACCGCATCAATGAACGGACATAACGCTGTAGATACCTCCACTGAAGAGCACTTTGTTGATCGCATTACGACGATAAGGCCGAATACTGCACCTTGCTAAAATCATTATTGGCACGTACTCAGGCATAATAATAAGTTATAATAAATGGTTTTGCACGTTACGTTCCGCCAAAAGAATATAATTATTTGTAGTTAGGTGGGTGTTTTATACCTTGTCGTAAAAAGGCGACTACCTACTAAAGGACTGAATTGAGAGTGGGCAGCAGCGTTCTCTATGCATTTTTAACACCATACTGCGATCGCCAACCGGCCTGCCAAGCGTGGCGACTTTGGCTTTTGGGGGAGGCCTATGTCCAGCAGTGGAAGTCTTTCGGCTGAAATGATGAGGTCTTTATAACTAGGTAGGTACAGTCAGGGAAATTATTACACCCTACGTCAATATTTGCCATTACATACAACTGTCAACGAATGACGAGTTGTGATTTGAATAAGTCGCAGCCTTATCGTATAACACGCCGTATTACAAACAGGCGAGCCCAATTGAAAAACATCGCTATTTTGAAGGTACGCCGCATTGTATGGGCAATTCGCGTTCGTAAAAGCGGCTTAGTAACGTGGCGCCCACATACAAAGGGGCGCATCTTCGATACGCCGCCGCTTTGAAGTCTGACACGCGCCGCATGATCATAACAACAAAAATGGCGTCGCAATCGACAACGTTGTCACAACAAAGTGAAAATAATACTAAACGGCGCCGTCCGTTTACAAACGCTCACGGTCATGCAAATGCCTAAGGCAAATTTGCAAGTCGTTCAATTTTTATAATTTCAACATCCAGGCACCCTGACCAAATGGGTTAGGTTAGAACCCCCCTTCTTCCCCTCTTCCAGCCCCCTAAATGGGCCCAGGGACGACGGATTCGGAAACGTCCGTCGCCCCCCATATATCGGACCCGAGGTAGCAGCGCGTAGTGTTCCACGCGCGCCCCTCTGAGACGTCGCGGGGGGAGTCAAACACCTCACTCCCCCCTTGACCTGAGGAGAGGCCCGCCGCAGCGGGCTGGCACCAGTCGGTTGTTGCGGGAACGAATATACATTATTTCCATGTTCGTTCCCGCGAACCCCGGCGTAGGTGTGAGATGGAACACCGGGGTGGTTTTTGGTCAGTAAGAGTCTAACAGACCCCTCTGCCCGCCCCAGGTTGAGGGACATCCAAGAGGATTTTCCAACCCGGAAGAAAAATAAATAAAAAGAACGTTAGAACTTTAACCAAGTACGAGTACATTGCTTCTTGCTGACAATAAAGCTAAACGTTAAACGCCGCTTTGTAGGAATGTATCGCCACTACCATTCAGCTCACAGCAACGTGAGGTACGTTTTTCAATCGGGCGCGCCTATTTGTAATACAGCGTGCTATACAATATGTCTGCGACAAATATATGGATAAAATAAGTTGGTAGTCAATTTACTTATTTA
Source organism: Dryobota labecula (assembly GCA_947523025.1). Classification (NCBI taxonomy): domain Eukaryota; kingdom Metazoa; phylum Arthropoda; class Insecta; order Lepidoptera; family Noctuidae; genus Dryobota; species Dryobota labecula. The sequence continues at coordinate 13,218,182 of OX383293.1, read as the reverse complement.
CTTTACGTATTATTAGGTTTCCCTGAAAAGGTATGTATGTTAAACACTTGCCCACGTTATTATGCTAGTAGACAAAATTATGATAATCTTAATCTGTCCACGTAGTTTCGGTCGGCATAACGTAATGCGTAGGTATAAAATGTACGTTTTACGTGCAAATTCGAACTCAATGCGGACTTAAGTTAGCGTCAAAGGGTAGCCATATTGCAAATTCAACGGGTTTTCTATGCACGTATAGTATGACCGGGTACAGGACCCACAGCAAGCAGGTGGATAGTACCGCGATATTGAATGCACGTAGCAGTAATCTTGCTTGTCGGCTGGTTGCTAACAGAAATTCTAGATGCTCTGGCTTTTTCTGATTAAATATTGGCCCTGGAGGAAACATATTGCTGGTTTATTAAAGTTGTACCTATCTTATCGGTATTATTTTCAAACTGGACTTGGCACTGATGATAGAATTTTTCAATACCTAAAAAATAGCTAGTAAGTACTACTACAGATAGATTGACCGACGTTTTTATATTCGTTGCTACACTATCACGGTTATTTATTTAAGGGGGATGCGCGAAGATAGTCCGCGAAATACAAACTCGAAATGCAAAAACGTAAGTCATCATTATCATTTCAGCCGAAAGACGTCCACTGCTGGACATAAGCCTCTCCCAATTGGGGGCGTTTTGCCATAATCGCCACGCTTGACAGGCGGGTTGGCGATCGCAGTATGGTGTTAAAAATGCATATAGAACGCTGCTGCCCATTCTCTAGTAAGTCCCTTAGTCGCCTTTTACGACACCCAAGGGAGGAAATGGGATGATGCTATTCTTTGCGTCCGGCACCACACAGTACAAAAAATAAACGTAAGTACGTTGATCAAAATTTATTAGGTATTATGAATTGCGACCTTAACAATAGAATCATCAATACAAGTCTCTAAGTTAGAATTGGTCTCAAATGTTATGATTTCATGAAATAGTCATTTAATAGTTATTTTATTTTATTAAATAGGAACGATAATACCTAATAATAATTGATATAATAATTGTGTTGGATCATTCGGTTCCCTACGATATGGTTGAGCTGGATGGTGCTGATCCATGCGTCATGTTCGTGAACGGGCGCCGTCAGTTGGGACTGGTCATCTCTTGACTGCCAGGGCTTATTTTTAATTTGTAATTTTACATTTTGAATTGTTTTATTAGTTTTTACATTGTCTCACATATAGAAGCAACAAGAATAATGTACACAGGATTATGTAATATCTTGATTTAAAAGAGTGTCCTTGGAGTTTCTTTTCCGTTCTTCTCCATAGTGATCTACGTATTGGAATGGGCATCTAGCTTCAACTTTCTGACTAACTGACCGTCTCTTTGACAATTCAAAAGTGCCTGTAAATGGTTTAATTGAAATAAATGCTTTGAGTTTGAGTTTGAGTTTGAACAACAAACAGCTACATTATGCAATTTAATAAACAGATAACATACATAACCTAAGTAATAATGTAGTCCACAGCAGCGCTGTTCACAGATTACCACTAATGAATAAAAACTTAAGAGGGCATACAACGGTCCACTAGCGCCACTCCTCTAACAAAATATTATCTCATGACTGAGAAGGAATTATGAAAATCGGCTCATCAGCGACCTCTGTAAGTGTATCTAAAATTTTCTAAGGTACCTTCTACGACGTTTCATATTGAGACACTAAACAACAAAATTCGATCTAAAGAAAAGCGGCCACATTCCTCTAGCTAGATCGTATTTTGTTCCTTCGTGTCTTTCGCCATAACTTTATTCCGTGTTTATTTGTAAGGCCCTATATGATAGTGTATGATTGCCGTGTGGTGCCGAACGTAAACTACACCATCCTTGTTCTTCCCGTGAGTGTCGTAAAAGGCGACTAAGGTACTTACTAGAGAATGGGCAGCAGCGTTCTCTATGCATTTTAACACCATACTGCGATCGCCAACCCGTCTGCCAAGCGTGGCGATTATGGCAAATCCCCCCAATTGGGAGAGGCCTATGTCCAGCAGTGGACGTTTTTCAGCTGAAATGATGATGACGATGATGATATGATAGCGTAGCCTCTGAATCTAAATAAACTATTAAAGACACAGCCTACAGAAAACCATCAAATCCAAAGCATAATTGCATGATTTTTTGTAAGTAGGTTTGGCTAGTAAGACCAAGCTTTCTTAACAACTAAAATTACGTAACAATTTTAGATCTAGGATTTAATTAAATATGAAGGATTTACCTCTCATTTTATTTAGAAGCAATTCAGTGCTATTAGCTTTCTTCCAAAGGACAATTTGTTTGTAAATAGAATCAGAATTTTTGAGCAACAGGAACATCGTATCCATTACTTTATTTAGATCATCTCGATCCTGAAAAAATAAAGAAAATAAAACCACGACCGTCATTCCGACCTCGCCGCCGTGTCCAATCGCGAAATCACCGACTAAATAGTCCTCCCCGACCCTTGCTCGTAAGCGAAGCGCCAGCCCGCGCTATAGCTGAGCCTGTATCTTTAAATTCCCCTGATAATAATCATAACCCTGATCATATCCAGCCACCGTCGGTCCCTTGCCATCCCTCCGACTGTGCCCTAAGCCAAGGTTCGTACCCCACAGGGCGTGCCCTTAGCGTGCAGTCGTTTAGTTTATAAGTTTTTGCGCCCTGGCTGGAGGCTTTAAGTTTTTAGGAGCTTAAGGCAACCACAGGAAAGACCGGTTTAAGAGTTTTAACCTCTCAAGGTTAACGCTAAGATACCCTAGATTTAAAAAAATACAAAAAAAAAATCTCAGCTTTAAAAAGTTTTGCTGACGTTCGGCTTAACTTGTACTAAGACTTGAAAAGAAGATTGGAATGAAAAACAGTCGGGATAACGTTATTAGTACCTTCTGCTTTTCAATGGATGAGAAGTAAAGAAGGGAAGAATCGTTTGCACGTCATTATACATCTAAGATCATATTTTCCAATAGTATTTTTATTTTTTGGCTAACGAATCAGCATTGCCATATAACGTGGCAATTCTGCCAGCCTTTTGAGCACTTTTCCTGTTGACAGCGATGCGGACGAATTTTTTGATGCCCTAAGATTTTTTCCCCTCCTTTATTATATACATTTTCATCGGTATTAATGTGTCTAGGCTCTTAGCTTATACGAGTATGTTATGTAAATATGACTTATTTTTCAATAATATTAAATACAGAAGATAATTATTTTTACAGGTAGGCAGGTATATACCTACTTTATTATGGTAACTAAGTGGGTAACTATATTGTGTTCCACAACTAAAACAAGTAATTTCTCGCGCATACACCGCAAATAGGTAACTACCACTGCCTACATTTCATCGTTCGGCTACGAAAACCAAACTTTTCGTGGGAGCTACAAAACTGAAAATATTTCTAGAGAAATATTCCAATCGGTACTTACTTGGTAAACTTTAATAATTTGCTGGAAAGTATCAGTAAGTAAGTACCTACGTGCGGCTGATTTTATTTCTTACTAGCTGACCCGACAGACTTCGCTCTGTCAAAAGCTATAGTATAAACTCCACTACTCTACCCTACCCTACCCTATCTACCCTACCTACCTACCTACCTACCTACCTACCTACCCTACCTACCTACTTACCTACCTACCCTACCTACCTACCTAACTACCTACCCTACCCTACCCTACCCTACCCTACCCTACCTACCTACCTACCTACCTACCCTACCCTACGCTACCCTACCCTACCCTACCTACCTACCCTACCCTACCCTACCTACCTACCCTACCCTACCCTACCTACCTACCCTACCCTACCCTACCCTACCTACCTACCTACCTACCTACCTACCCTACCCTACCCTACCTACCTATCCTACCCTATTCTACCCTACCCTACCCTACCCTACCCTACCCTACCCACCTACCTACCCTACCCTACCCTACCCTACCAACCCTACCTACCCTACCCTACCTAACTAAAACCTTTTTTTTTTTTTTTTTTGATAAAATCTATTCTCAGACCTACCAAATGATGACTGACACGTTATGTCAAACGCCATAAAGTTACATTAGAAGATAGAGTTACCTACTTATTATTACAATAAAAATGTAAATATGGTCGTTTTCTTACAATTTTTTTTTTTTACTTTCTCAAATTTTTCTTACATAAGAACCTTCTCCTGACAATAACAAACACAACAAAAAAATAATTAGCGAAATCGGTCCAGCCGTTCACGCGTGATGCCGTGACCAAGGGAAATAGGGATTCATTTTTATATATATAGATTTTGCATAAGAAATAAAATCAGCCGCACGTAGGCTGTTTGTAGGATTCTTCTCATCTTCGACGAATTGGAATCTAATTGATAGAAGCCGCAAAAACTAAAATTCTTCAGATGTGATGTTACGCCCAAATACGATAAATTGTCTGCCATTTTTTTTAATAAAAAATAAAATAAGATATTGAGAAAACGTTCACCGTTGAGTTGGCTTTGTGGGAGACGTCTGTGGGCCAGCTTAAGTACCTACCTATTTATTATAGGTATCGAAGCCTTACTACGGAATATTTAATTGCTACTTCCCAGTTTTCATTTGCGACCTATACTTAGGTACTTACATAACATATAATTTCAAACGCATTGCGTTAACACCCTTGCCGGCAAGTATGATAAATACCTAAATGATAGGTCTCACAGACTAGTGAACTAATTATTTACGTCTGGATAAGCGGTTTTATTTACTTAGTATTACTGATCACAAAGCTACATTTTTTTAGGGAGGAATAAATTGGAATCCGCACCAAAAAGATAGAACAAATTAAGAGGCATAAGCAGTAAAAATCGGAATCCCATCGTAAACTTTTTAATACAATTACATATATTTTGAATTTTTCTTTCTCCCAGGTACCCATGGATTTGCATTATGCAAAGATCTTTAATTCAAGCGCCAGATAAAATCGGTCGCAGTCAGATAACCGCAGAAGCTTTGTGAAATTCATGAAAATACAAAATGAAATGAAAAAGAAAACTGATATTAAAAGGGTTGTTTTTTTTAAGATGTCTATAAAAACCCCATGGGATACTCTACTCATATTCTTATACAAGAAATAAATTTCATCTGCTTCTTTATTTTAACCGAATATCAGTCAATCAAAACGTCATAATCGTAGAACAGTGACGGATCTGACATTTATGTTAAACTCTGTCGCGCATGCAATAACAGCAGTAAGTATAAGTAAGTATAATTTTTGTCCAAATTTAGTTGAGCATTGATTCGGAATCAGCTCATTGCGCTGATTTAGAATCTATGTTTGACTCAATTTGGACAAAAATTATACTTACTGCTGTTATTGCACGCGCGGCAGAGTTCAACATAAATGTCAGATCCGTCACTGTTCTACGATTATGACGAAAATATTGCTACGGAACGTCTTTTACAATTTTTTACCTACATTTAGTCCTCCCTGGCTTTTCTGGAAAACTGTTATGTGAGTAAGTATGTCATGTCCAGCATTGTTTTAATCCAATAATTTGTATCCATAAATTACAATTATAAGTAAACACAATCCGCCCAAAACTGGACAGTGTAGATTACATATTAATTTTTAATTAAGGTTGGTAATAATATTGTGTTTGTGTTTCAGAGTGAAAATAAAGTTATGTCACGTTTTAATATCAAAATCAAAATATTTTATTTCATATAAACCTACATGGACACTTATGAAACGTCAGAAGCTGGGTGTAAGGTTCCAATTGGTCGTTTCCTATGGAAAAGAGCCGGCAAGAAACACCACGTTTACTTTTTTTAGAAATAATTGGTTTTTACAATGTTTTCAAATTACAGTGTAGCCTTGCAACCGTCGCGCCCATTTTGCGAAATTCGCCGCGTCCGTCGTGGGTGGTCTTGCGGAATACGCCGCGTATCATAAAAATTTAAATATCATAATTACATAAGAATCATATGTCGTTGGAATCGTTATGAAATCTGCTAAAAAATAAAAAAATCCAGTAGTTTTTGGAATAAATTCACCATTTTAATGTGAAATCAGGCATTCACAAAATATAAAATAATTTATTTAAAATATAAACCTGTCAACTATTTTGTGTGTACATAAATAAATAAATAAATAATAAAAATAAAAACGTATTCAAACCACATGACAAGATTGCCATTACAACTGTAACAAAACTGAATTACCTATTGATGTATCCTGTCAACAAAAGCCATAAACAAAGAGTTGTTTAGAATTGTAGTTATCTAATGTCAAATAATGAGAAGATTATGTCAAAGAAGTATTATATATAAAAAATAAAACTTAGAAAACATCGTATTTTGGGAGCAGTTAATAGATATATACGTAGGTAGTCTGCCTTTAAGGTACCAGGGAAGCCACATGTGCAGAAGGAATTATTGCTAAACTTCCTTGTCTTAAACGTTGTCTTTAACTTTATAATAATATGACAGCATGTGTAACGTAAGTACCTACCTACTCTTTGTCCTGAAAAACTGAGAGCTAGCTAAAATTTACAGAAAACAGTATGATGGGAAGGAAAAAGGCATCTACTGAAGGATTGTAACACTATGTAAAACATGCAAACTATTCCCGACGTGTTATTTTTTCGGCAGGCATTACCTTTACAATCAAAATGGTTATCGTCTAACTCTAAATTAAACACTTTAATAAGACCAGCCAAATGGTACATTCCTGATAAAACAGTTTTCAGCGACAATACATGGAACAACTATTAATTTGTGTCCCGAGCCGGCGCGGTTGCCCCAAACTTCACGTAAGAACTTGAAACTCCTAAGACTGCCTCAAGCTGCGTTTATAAATAAATATTAGGTAAGTTCTGTGAAAGTTTTAAATGCTTTATGCTATATAAGTAATTTAATACTCATGGTAATTAAGACGATTATTTGTTCAACAATTAGAAATTACTTCAGAAAGATGCCATGTGAACTTCTCTTATAACTGCAAATTAGGTAGGTACAGTCGCCAGCACATCAAGTTACCACAAACTATAAAATTTTCTGATTCAATTTTGAACTTTACATTAACATTTAAGGTTTAAAATCGTTTGAAGAAATTTGACAGTTTCGTATAACCTGATGTGCTGGCGACTGTACAAGAATAGCTAATATTGTAGCACAGTGTTTTTCAACGTGTGGGTCGCGACCCCCTAGGGGGTCGCCAAGCCTCTTTAAGGGGGTCGCCGTTACTTTAAAATTTAAAGCTCATAAATATAAAACCATAGTAGTTCAAAATGTTATATTTGTTAACAAAAAAATAATATATAATTATATAGGCTTAGGTTAACACAAATCAACAAATACCTAGTAGTCAAATGAATTATTAATGCCAAGTTGAAGATACGCACCCATTCACATTATTGTGATGGTTGCGCCTGTTTCTCGTTAACCAAATTTTTTTTTACACATCTCAACTTGTTCTCTAAATTTCGGCAATTTCAAAGGCAAGTAGGAGGTTCCAAATGGAATCAAAGACTTCGAAGCTTCTGTGGTAACTTGTGGTATTCTGTTTTTCTGCTTAACTAAAAAGTAACCAAAGTGACAGACCTGAATTCCAAGTTAGAAACCGCAGAGTAGGGGGTCGCGAAATATTTTTCCATACTAAGGGGGCCACAATATTAAAAAGGTTGAAAAACACTGTTGTAGCAGAAAGAAGCCATTTAACTCTATTTATAGTTCAACTATGGGACGGAGAGAAAACATGCGTTTCATTTGTAACACAGTAAGTACGAATAAGTATTTTCGTGAGTCGGAAAATTACAGCCTTGGTAATGTAACTAAGCAGTTGGCTCAAACATCTTCAAACTCCATAAGTATGTGATTGCCATGTTTTCAGTAATTTTGGTAACTTACTCACGTACATCCATAAACAAAACTGTGTACACGATGCTAACCGTGTTTAATAGCTTAGAACTAGATTGCTTAATTTAAGTGTTTGTCTTTTCAAGCTAAGTAGGCATATTTTTCAACTCTACAATTTTCGCAGCTGTTCTTTTAGGGTTCCGTAGTCAACAATGAACCCTTATAGTTTCGCCGTGTCCGTCTGTCTGTCTGTCTGTCCGTGGCTTACCTCAAAGACTCTTAGTACTAGAAAGCTGTAATTTGGCATAGCTATATTATAATATTAATCACGCCGACAAAGTGGTAATATAAAATTTTGATGAATCGTAATGTTATTTTTTTTTCCTTATCTATCCCGTGGTTGGGGTATCGTTGGATAGGCCTTCCAAAAATATTGCGGGTTTGTAAAAACCATTTTTCGATTTAAAGATCCGTTTGTGTAATATTAAGCTTAAAAAGTGCTATTTTTTGTTAGAGTCAAATGTCCCCCCTACCAGCTAAATGGTTGTATTTGGATATGTAAAAAAATCACAGCAGTAGGTATATATAAAGAAGTTAAAAGGAAAACTATATATATCAAGTTAACGAGAAATAGTCGACCAACTTATATTTGCAGTTGAAATGTATGGAAGAACATGTTTTTTAACTACAATGTTAAGTTTGTTCTTGGGATAAATTCCCAACTACGGAAACCTTCATTTTGTTTGGTCCGATACGCACTGTGCCGGTTTTTTATTTCAACGTAACAAATGTCAAAATGAAAAACAGAAAAATCCTGTTGTCTTTTTTTGCAGTAAAAAAAACGTAAATCTTCCAATAATGAAGATCTGTATTTGCACGTCTACTCCCGGGAATAACGTTACAATAGATACCTAATTGATTGCGTCTCATTACTCAAGACTTCATTATTCATCATTTCAGCAGAAAGACGTCCACTGCTGGACATAGGCCTCCCCCAAGCACCGCCACCTCGACCGGTTTTGTGCTTCCCGCATTCAGCGGATTCCTGTGGCTTTCATAAGGTCATCGGTCCATCTTGTGGGAGGCCTTCCAACTCTACGTCTTCCGGTACGCGGTCGCCACTCCAGAACCTTTTGGCCCCAACGGCCATCTGTTCTGCGCGCAATGTGCCCTGCCCATTGCCACTTAAGTTTGGCAATTCTTCGAGCTATGTCGGTTACCTTGGTTCTCCTGCGGATCTCTTCATTTCTGATTCGATCACGTAGGGAAACTCCAAGCATAGCCCGCTCCATTGCCCTTTGGGTGACTTTTAGCCTTCTAATAAGGCCCATTGTGAGCGACCACGTTTCAGGGCCATATGTCATCACTTGCAACACGCACTGGTCAAAGACTTTCGTCTTGAGACACTGCGGTATGTGGGACGAGAAGATATTGCGTAGCTTCCCGAACGCTGCCCAGCCGAGTCGGATTCGATGATTGACTCAAGATTTACCAGGTTAAAATGTAGGCAAGTTAAAATCATTAAAACTTGAACAAATTCAAAACAATCAAATAATTTAAAACAATTCTTATCAAACAACAGTGATAGGGGGAATAACAAGCGCTCATAAGCGCTCACAGTTTAAGAGGCAGCGCGACCCTTTGTCACGTTTAGTCCGTACTCCTTAAAGTACTGAGCATCGTTAACAATGTGTTATTGCTCATTCTTAAAAGTACTTAACGAGTACTGTAATTTGCGACGAGCATTACGTATAAACACAGCTCCGAGCATGTGTTCTTTAGATGTGAAAAAACAAAGTGGTAACGAAATTAGAAGTGGCTTTGTGCTTTTCGTTTTGCCTATTAAGTTGGAGATGTAGTAAGGAGGTTAATTCTAATTAAAGTTGTTCTTTTATTTCAGTTATAAATCTACTGCTTAATCAACCAGCTGACCACAACATAGTTGTGAAAAGGCTAGGCAGATGCCTAGCCTTTTCACAACTATGTTGGGGTCAGCTTCCAGTCTAACCGGATAAAGCTGAATACCAGTATTTTACATGGCGTGACTGCCTATCTTACCTCCACAACCCAGTAACCGGGGAATTTACTACGATACTCCTTGGTAAGACTGGTTTTCAAAGATCCATGAATGTCAGCCAGGACCAACGGCTTAACGTGCTTTCCGAGGCACGGAGGAGCAGGGCCGCCGTAAGCGAGCGTGCAAAGCGTGCACCGCACTCGGGCGGCACACCCTGGGGGCGGCAGATCAAGCGACTCATCACGTAATTCAAGTCATTGTCATAATACCCACCCCACCATATGTATAATAATAAATGTCATAGCATGGAAAAAAATCCGACCGAATGACGTTAACACCGCCATCTATTGGAAATTGATATCCGTTAAAACTAAGATGCAATACCAAACGTCGTCTGTCATTCTATGAAAAACAGGACTGGCGATGTTATGGGAATCCCCTTTGAGCTTCCTTCTCAATTGATAGGTTAAGTACCTAGGCTTGTACGCATTCGAACAGTGCTATGGTACATAAATGAACAACGGTTCGCCCTGGCTGGAGGCATTAAGTTTCGTTAGGAGCTTAAGGCAACCACATGAAAGTCCAGTTAAAGAATCTCAACCTCTCATGGTTAACTATGAGATGCCCTAGTTAAAAAAAAAAACGAAAAAAAAATACAACGGTTATACAGCGTATTACGGAAAGGGTATATCCATACAAACGGGGTGAATAGTGTATCTGGTTCAGAATCTCTGTACAAAATTTCAGCTCAAAAGCAATAACTTTGAAAATGCTTAATATTTGTTATTTCGGTAGTTTATTAAATGTAAATAATAACAAACGTGTCACCGCACTACGAGGGTCATTATCCATTATCTGTGTCTATGCGCTATGTGTTTGATATTTTGTGGAATAAAACTAACATGCGGAACCCATTTCGCAAATAGTACCAGGAGAAACAAATCTTTTACGGAGTTGTTTCTTTGTGTGTAGTTTATTGACACCGATCAGCTGACTTGGTCTAGTGATGTGTAGAATTTTCAATTGGAAAAATTTGATTTTTAGTTAAATGTTTCTTAACTTTTAATCTATATAAGTGTAGGTATTAAAAAAATATTGCCACGTAGTTTGTTATTACCAAAATAATCCGTGCCTTTGATATGTATATACCCTTTCCGTAACACGCTGTATACATCGATAAAAAAAGTACTTTATTAATTAAAATAACTGTTTTATCTTCGTTAAGTTGTTTTTCCCCACCACAATGAGAAAACATTAAAATTATCCTTTCTTTTTAACAAAACTCAGAGTAAGTGGTCGTAGGGCGGCATGATCGGTATTGCGCGCGGGCGACGAAACAGCTAGCGGCGAGCCTGTGGAGGAGTGCCGGTATGTAAAGATGGTCACATATTAACCTGATGGATCGACCCCTGCAGCTGTTATTATTTAGCCACGAGCTGTTACATCTACTGCTGACTATGGGTTATTAAATCGGCATCTAAAGGCTACACAGAAAGATCGCAGAAAACAGGTATGTATGTATATGTCGGCGCACCATCATTTTCGGAGACTGACATATTGGTTTGCACCAATACACCACACAAATACACAGCAATAGGAAATAGCAGGAAAATATTTTTAAAAGAGTACAAAGAAAATACCTTACTTCAGGGTGTTTATTCCACGAGCAGCGAATAAAGAATGTCCATCAATTCATATTACAACAGTTTTTATACACAAAATTACCGCCAAGTTTTGCCGCCAAACTTTACCGCGAATCTTTGCCGGCAAATAGAATTTATATAAATCAACCGGATATGTCAAAATAATTCCTTCTTAGTATTACATTTTAATTCAAGCGGATGTATCAAGATAAATCCTTAATACTAACATTGAAACTTTTAATAAATTAACCGGAAACCACAATATTTTAAACAAATCAAAAGGGATGTATCAAAATAGAAACTATTTATAAATTCAAACGGAAATCACAATATTTTAAACAAATCAAAAGGGAAGTATCAAAATAGAAACTATTTATAAATTCAAACGGAAATCACAATATTTTAAACAAATCAAGATAAAAACTTAACAGAGATCTAACCGGAAATACAAGTATTAATTTAATAAATAACATGGAAGTCAGATTAAGTACAAAATAATCCAAACAAGCTTAACATTAAAATCAAATAATGCTTTGGCGCCCATATATACCTATTTGGTAGGCATAAAAAATAACGTTATGTTTTATTATTAATATTCTGAGAACTACAGAAAACATATTATAACATTTTTTATTTGTTTGCGTATTCATTTCATTAATCATACGTATTGCAATATATTACCTAAATCTATACGTATGATACATTTGCTAACAATAAAAATATCAAGAGCAAAGACAAGTTCTCAAACAGCTAAATTATGTTTCAAGTTTGCCCCACTTATGCCATTTTATGGAGACCCGTGTCTTCGTCGGCCGTATTTTTTCCATATTACTGCTCCCGACTTTTAGATTAGCATAAATAAGCGAAAATATAAAAAAGCTTTTAAAGAAACATTAAGACGTAAATCCGATAATCGCTATTCGCGTTTCCTGCTATCTATGTAAAGCAATCCTATTTTTGGAAATATAATTTAAGTTAGATTTTTTTTTAATAAAAAATAATCGGCTTTTACGCCGATTTACTTCTTTTGTTACGCTCTTTGTCATTCATTACTTGTTTGATAACTTTGCTTGGGTATAAATATATACGATTTTCCAGACCTTTATTTTTATGGCAAATGGATTGAAAATATTTTTACGTCACACCTGGCCATAATGTGAGTTTTACCGCACGCTACGCGTACAGTAAAACTCGCATTGTGGCCAGGTAAAGACGTAAAATTGTGTACTCACCACGGGCAGTAAAAAAGAAAGCCAGAAATCGCAGGTATTTGTGACCCGAGCCGAAGGCGAGGGTTGTAAATATGCGATAGAGGGCATTACAGTCCTTGGTAAGTAATATACTATTATAGTCCCTTGTTTTAGTACTCATAACTATAGTAGTTTATATGCATGTAAAACTCACAGATCCCTCATCTATCGCGAAAAGAGGGTATAATATAAATAAATATACATAAGGAAAAACGACCCATTAGCACACATCTGTGAACACCCTAGAATTTACCCAATGACTGCAAACAGCCAATTTGTAAAGTGGTATTTAGTTTTCATTACATTCACTGCCATCTTGAAAACTTTCCATCAATGTTTTCTACGAAACTATTAAGTACTGGTATTGTTACTTTTAATTCAATAGATAGATACCTTTTAAAAAGAATCCTCATTTAATTTGAATAGAAGTTATTTACAGAAAAATACGGGAAAGCTTTCATTGTCGTGACGTTCGGTGTCGCTGAGAAAGCGCCTCAAGAACTGCGTCTTTGTTATCATTGCGTGAATTACGCAGGTAATGGGCCGCATTTACAGCGTACGTGCCTCGACATTCATTAAAACGGCTAATTAAACCAGCCGTCGAGATTCCAACGACGAATTCGCCTTTTGAGACGACAGAACTCTACATATTTCTTTGGGGAAAATTTTAAGTGGAGCTCCCTAGCATTCATTGTTTCTCCGGGCGAACTTTTAAAAAGGCTTTTGAAGTTATTAGGAGTGTAAATTATTTCAGAGCAGACATTTAACCGCGTATTTATATAGCCTATGTACTAGGAAATGCAGTTTCGCGGATGCTGTGTCCAAATTTATTAGCTATTATGCAAACTTTAGTGGCGTAATTACTGGGGGAGTGTTGATTAGTTTTGCGTACTGTATATCGTATAATTGGGGAGTTAGGCACATTTACTGATGCAGGTTTGAATATTTTACTTAGCATTAATATTCTGTTCGATTTTTATCTGATACAATACTTTTAGTACCTACCTATGGGTACGTACTATCGCGATCAAGTACGCTCGGCCGCTATAGTAACGCTTACCTACGCTTATCAACCAATAGCATCGCAGCATCAGATTTTTGCAGAGCTTTATTTTAGTAAATGAATCGATCGTCGATTATTATAGATCTGCGATTGGTCCGTTTATGTTGCTAAGTTCTCTTTTGTGTAAAAAGACCGTAAAAAACCAGCTGATGTGGTTAGACATCTTTGATCATTGTAACAGAGCCTGAGGAATGTATTTGAACAAAAGTTTTTTTTTTTTGGTCTTAGCAAAAAGGGGCGGTAAACAGATGTGGTCATCGTCGTGACGGGTACCACATATGTTTATTTATTATTTTCTTTTTAAAGTGGCGGTTACGTGACCGTGATAGTACCTATCAATATTAAACTGTCACTCCGGATAAAAATACTAAAACTATTTACCTATTAGCCCCGTAATTTTATTTGAAGTATGAAAGACTCCTAGTCATTCATACTTCAAATAAAATCAATTAATCACATTTCTTACTTCAGCAAACATGATAAGTTTAATTCCGAACACAGAACTCCTGAAGACGTTTCAAGTAACGTGCCTCGTACGTAATGCTGAAGCCGTGTCGGTTTTATCCAAGCGTGGCCGTATGGTGCCTAGTAATTAACAAAGCTGGCAACTCCCAGAGGGATCGGATGTACCTACATCGAAACCAAACCATTGCCTTTCATTTGGGTCCCAAATTAACACTAGTCGAAATCAGAGTTGCGTAGCGATGTGTGTTTGGTTACATCACTAGTGCTATTCTGTTAAATCTGAACGCGAAATAGAGAATAAAAATTTTACACAACATGACATAGCGTTTGTGTTCTCGAAAGGGTAGGCAGGGGTGTACCCACATCTCGTAAGTTTGTATTAAACATAATTTTTACCCAACTGCACGACAGAAAAGACAAAGTTATGTTTTTCACGCGTATATATAATGTAAGTAGGTATCTTTGTATGTAGGATTATTTATACCATCCAACTTTCCTCGAAGGAATAGATTTTGATTTTGAGGCATCATCATTTTGAATCATTATGATAAACTAAAATAACTGTCCAGACTGCTAAAAAGTGGGCTTGTTTCGAACCTTTTAGTAGCAGTCGGGGTTTTAAGGGTTCCGTACCCAAAGGGTGCCAATGGGACCCTATTACTAGGATTCCGCTATCCGTCCGTCCATCCGTCTGTCACAGGGTTGTATCTTTTGAACCGTAGGTACTATTACGGTTCAAAAGATACCTCGAGATAAGATATTTCAAGTTTCTATGAAACCACCGAAAATTCGAAGACATGTGACATCTACCAACCCGCTTTGGGTCCGCGTGGTACTTAGATTACAGCTCAGTTCCTCTCGAAAAGAGAAGGTCTGTGTCCTTGCAGTGGGAAAATTATAGGCTGATTATGCTACCTAAGTACACGCTTAAAATGTTCAGACTGTGCCATTGATATATTAACACACTGAATGCCGAATACATATTACAGGGTGGAAAAAAAAAGACCGTGGTTGGAGGAAAAGTACCCTTAATATTGATGATGACAAATTTTACTGAAAGGAATAATTTCTTTATTTTCAAAAATAATTAAAACTGCATTTAAAGATTTTTGAAAAATCACCTGCTTGAGCCGGGAATAGAACCGCTGAAACGTGAAAAAAAAAACATTCTATATTTTATGATACCAACCGAAAGTTCCTTTTTTTCGGTGGGAGATATCTTTTCCAAGTAGGGGAAATTATCTGGAGAAGTCCGAGACACCTGATTTGCTGGTTGGATTGCCGAATCTACGTAATTATTATTATACGTATCTATACTGACACCTAGAGTGCTTTTTTTTTTCGCTTATGCCATATACGTATAATATATCCGTAAATAGACAAATGTATGGTGGCAACCAACTTTAGCCTCGCCCCGTCCCGTTGCCAGTATGTGCAGCCCTGGCGAAATCCCTCCAAAGGGATTTCGCTAGCATCACCGCGAGTGCTCCTGGCGCTCCTAGTATCAAGCCCATGCCGGAAAAGGCGCTGAAAAGGGCTGATAATGATGATGGTTTCGTGACGGTGCAAAGGAGGAAGCGCCGTTCGCGAACGAAAAAGAACCGCTGCGGCAAAGCTACTCTGGAGCCCGAAGTGAGTCTGCGTGCCGCAAAGCCGAACACACCGGTGTACATCTCCCGCCTGCACTACACCACTAAGACAGCACAAATTGCAGCTAGTGCTAAGTGAAGTACCTACTAAGTTTTATATTAAAATATGTATGTTTAGGTTAAGGTATGTTTCTATGGGCCTATGTTGCCTGAAATAAATGGTATTATTATTATTATTAGCCCTGTAGCCAATTTCGGCATTCAATGAGTTAAAAGGAGGAAGATATGTTACGCGCTAACATCGCAATCAGTAAACCTGAGCTCGGCGCACGACTACATGCACCAAAACGCACACATCTATGATTAGGGTGATCACAGACGCAAACCTGCAGTTACCCATAGACAAGAACAGAGATAGGAGACGGCGCTGCGGCGAAATCGCGTTAGCTGCCGATTGTTGGCCGAATGTTTACGATTATGAATGACATTGCATGTGGTAGCATAAACATGGCGAATCAAACATTAAATATTATTCTAACTTTCAACAAATTAGCATTTTTGCCTGTACACGAGTGGTAAGTAATCCCGTGTGTCTAATTTTTCTTCCGTGTATTATTAAAACAATGTTTACATAGATATAGATAGTTTAGATAGATAGATAGAATACTCATTATTGCACACCATAAAAATTACAGATTTATAATGTAGAACATTTGACAAGGGGTGACATAATGGGCGGTCTTATCGCTAAAAGCGATCTTTAGCTAGCACAAGAAGTCATTTTATGCGCATTTATCACAAAAAAAAAAAAACTGTAATTATGGAGCTGTATGATCAACGATATCCCGTGCGCGACTGAGTGCCAACTACGGGCCATCACTTAGTTTGATAGGACCAGGCGCTGTTATTAAGTCCCGTATCTACCGCTTTTAATACATCAATGGGCTGTGCACTACTATTTGGCCGCTATGACAAAAAACAATAAAAAGCAAATTATTCAATAAAACAAAAAACCCGACTGCAAAAACACAACTGAAAAGCGGCTCGGGACACAAATTAATAGTTGTTCCATATATTGTCGCTGAAAATTGTTTTATCAACAATGTACCATTTGGGTGGTCTTAATAAATTGTTCAATTTACATTTAGACGATAACCATTTTGATTGTAAAGGAAATGCCTTCCGAAAAAATAACGCGTCGGGAATAGTTTGCATGTTTTACATAGTGTCATAATCCTGAACGATCGTAAAGAAAAGTTATCTTTAGTATGTTAGTATGTACTGAAGTACATATATACTAACATACTAAAGATAACTTTTCTTTACGATCCGATATGACGCCATTAGTGATAGTTGTCGACATAGCTCACAGAATAAGCAAGCTGAAATGGCAATGGGCCGGCCATATTAGCCGTAGAACCGATGACCGCTGGGGTAGACGTGTTCTTGAGTGGAGACCGCGAATCGGCAAACGTAAGGTAGGACGTCCTCAGGTTAGGTGGAGCGACGATCTCCGCAGGGTGGCTGGTAGCAGCTGGATGAGAGTTGCCGAGAATCGAGCTGAATGGCGTACAATTGGAGAGGCCTATGTCCAGCAGTGGACTGCTATAGGCTGATGATGATGATGATGATGACGCCATTGCTGCGTCGCTACCTAAGTGGGCGAAAACACATATTTTAACCATATATTTTAAGGCTCATTACTAAATTAGCTGAATAAAGCTTTCAAACAATACTAAGATGCTTATCAGCTAATCACTACATATTATAAACAAAGTCCGCCGCGTCTGTCTGTCTGCCTGTTCGCGAAAAACTCAAAAACTACTGCACCATTTTCATGCTGTTTTCACCAATGGATAGCGTGGTTCTCGAGGAAGGTTTGATTATATAATTTGTTAAGTTTTTGTATACATTTTTGTATATATTAACGATATTTGTTGGAGATGTCGGAAACAAATTAAAATGTGGCTTGTATTTTATTTAGTATATTGTGGTTTCTTACGACTTCCTCGCGAACGAATTCGTGGGCAGAAGGTATTTATTTTATAACTAGCTTCTGCCCGCGACTTCGTCCGCGTGAAATTTCGGCCCACCCATAGCGTCGCATTCGCATCCCGTCGCTCGCCCGCGCTAAAACTTCGTTATCGCTTAGCGTTCTTTCTGACTTCCGTTCTTTTCGCTTGGATTCTAAGGATCGTAGCGTAGATATATAGCCTATAGCCTTCCTCGATAAATGGGCTATCCAACACTAAAATATTTTTTCAATTCGAACCAGTATCTAGTTCCTGAGATTAGCGCGTTCAACCAAACAAACAAACTCTTCTTTATACTGTACTGTATAGCTTTATAATATAGCTGACCCGCGCAACTTCGTCTGCGTCACCTAAGAGAGAGAGTTGTTTAAATAATGAATTTTCTACTTATTTTATTGCGGAGTTATTTTAAAATTATGATATCTCCTAAGATGTTGATTGAAATCAAGTGATGTCAAGGACAATTTTGTTTACATTTAAATACTTGTGATTAATAACATATTTATTTGGATAAGGATTAATATTATGTTGATAAAACTCCTTCGCAAATAATGAATTAATTTCGAAAAAATTTGATTACTATAAAAAAGGTTATAGTGAGTCAATCTTAAAAGCTAGAGATATGCTGTCGCGGACTTTTTTTTAGAACTTTTAAAGAGGAACAATTCCATAATTCATAATATTTGCGTAACTTAAACCGTTTATGCAGCGCACGCAACTGAAGCTCCCAAAAAGGAATATTTTTTCCCGTTTTTGCAACATTTTTCATTTATGCTCCGCTCCTATTGGTCGTAGCGTGATGTTATATAGCCTATAATATTCCTCAATAAATGTACTATCCAACACAAAAATAATTTTTCAATTCCAACCAGCAGTTCCTGAGATTAGCGCGTTCAAACAAACAAACAAACAAACAAACTCTTCAGCTTTATATATTAGTATATAGATAGATATAGATAGATTAGTATAGATAGATAGATTAAACAATGCCAATTCACAAAAAGGCGACAATGCCTGTAGTGCTATTCTGTAAGAATCTCACCGTGTCAAGTTAGGTACGTAAAGTGTGCTGTCATTCCACCTGATGCTAGGGATTGACACCATCGACATCTCACTTCACCTAAGCGTTCACGGTGAGATTGTTACAGAATAGCACTGCTGTAATTTAATCAAACAACAAGTACGATTAAATTGTTGTGTAAAATCGTCTTATTACTTTATAGTTTGTATTCTAAGATTGTAACTTACTTAGTTCTCGTATTAAATTATTACATTCACTTATTGATCATGAAAATCACAAACCGCGCCATTTTCGGCACGTTCGGTAGTGCTGTGTCATATCTAAACAAAATTGTGTCAAATGACCAATTGTTAATATGACAAAAAACCCGAAGACTATAAAATAAATGTTTCATTTAAATTTTAGATACAATTTTAACGAGAACATTAGAATTAATGTAATAATAAATCTTGAAACAATACTAGGTGCTTCTAGTTCACAAAGACGCCAATAGATGGCGCCGATCTTAGGGGCAGGCACACGTTGTTTGTGACAAACTCCTGCAGAGGGAGATTAGATTTCGTAATAAGGCAAGATTATGATAAATTGGAATAATTCGTTTGTTACGAATAAGATTATTTAATAATCTTAACAGGTAGACGTTCTTACGGGACATATATAAGGTGTATCTATTCAAACACGTAAGAATTTTAAAAGATACACTTATAGGTGGTAAAGAAGTCACGCAAACGATTTTTTTTAAATCTGAATATATTATTTAAAAAATTAAATAATTTATATTACTTGATATCATGATTAATTATCAAAAGGCAACGCGCTCGTGCCGCCACCGTCGCCGCGTCCGGGCGGATCATTCATAGAATAAGTAAAAGTTTTTTTTGCAAAGTGTCTCAAGCAATTTAAAACTTATAATAATTAAGTAAAAATAAAGACACTTAAGATTTTTTTTTCTTTCAAAATCTTTGAATGTGGATCATACTTTTTCTAAAAAATAAGGACAGTCTCCTAAGAACGTTTTCTCGTAGCTAAAACGGTTAATGTACTTGCCCTTACTGCCCTAAGCTATCTCAAAAATCCAACCTGTATAGCCTATGTCACTCCCAATTATGAAGAATCTAACGACACCTCATATGTTAAAATCGATGGATTTTAACATATGAGGTGTCGTTAGATTCTTTAGAAGCTGTTTAGGCTACAGAACGTGCCAAAGAAATAGATAACTCTAAGTAATTCTGGGGCAGTCGAGTAAAAAATAAAATAAAGTTAAAAATGAAAGGGATACAAGAAAGGTGTTTAAGAAATATGTAGTGTTCATTAATATCGTACGGTGGTACGGAACCCTTCGTGTGCGAGTCCGACTCGCACATAACGTAGGTACATAACGCACATAACACACATAATATAGTAACGCTTACCTACGCTTATCAGCCAATAGTATAGCAGCATCAGATTTTTGCAGAACCCCCCTTATTTTAGTAAATGAATTGATCGTCGATTATATTATAGATCTATGATTGGTCCATTTCTGTTGCTAAGTTCTCTTTAGTGTAAAAAGACCGTGAAAAAACCAGCTGATGTAAGTAAACTGTGGGTTGAAAATTGGTTCGTGTATGTAATCACCAGAGATCGGAATAGGTAGAGCTCACACACACACACGCACTTCAGGCAGTAGACGTCCACTGCTGGACATAGGCCTCCCCCAAAGGGGGGGGGGGGGGTTGCCATAATCGCCACGCTTGGCAGGCGGGTTGGCGATCGCAATATGGTGTGAAAAATGCATAGAGAACGCTGCTGCCCATTCTCTAGTAAGTCCCTTAGTCGCCTTTTACGACACCCACGGGAAGAAATCGGGTGGTGCTATTCTTTACGTAGAGCTAATTTACCTAAATTCCGAGGAAGGATGTAACATAGAGTGGATAATACCTCCTTTAAAATCCCGGAATAATTATAATTATGTTTAAATCCCGAGATTTAAAATCACGAATTACCTAATTATTGGACTTTATTTATAGTTACAAATTTTTGATTTGAAAAATCATATAACATTTTTTAGGGTTCCGTACTAATACTATTAAATTAAACAGCTTCTTTAGCAATTTTAGGACGTAACCCTAAAAAATCTTATAAGATTTTTCAACTTGGTTGCTAATTTAATTGTATAATTTATTATTATTATGAAATTCATTTTACATTCTTTACTTTAACTTATACACTGACTTACTCATTGTTAGTTTTAGGTAAATCGTCTACTTTTACAATATTTGTAAATATGTGAGCACAATTACTTCACTTTTCAATATTTTTACCTATTTTGGCATAGTAATTTTATTCTAGGTACATCGACTTCACATATAATTATAAAAATGTATATGTCGGTGAATGGTAGGTTTCTCTCTTTATCATCAGCTATATTTTAACTACTGTGGGCGTACTGTGGGTAGTGTTGGTTATTGCGCAATAGAAAAACCGAATTAAACTCAAAAGTCATTTACTCAACCTGAGAACCTTAAATTTTACATAAGACAGTCCCCCAAAATGCCCATCCCATCACCACTTCCTAGTACTTTAGCTGGGAAGAAGAAGTAGTGGAACCAAACTCCCCAGCAGCACATCTGTCTCTTCAGTTAAAAGAACTTGATTCTATACAGTAATGGGTATGCAAAATAATTAACGTTGGTACACGACACAACTATACCGAACGCACAACAGTTTCTAGACGTCTTCACTGCTTGACCGCCACCGGCGGCATGCGGCGATCACTTAGCACCGGTCGAACTTTATGTTGTAGACTGTCATGCGCCACGAAACAGCACTGGCGTCCCGATTAGTCAAGACTCGATAGCGCGAACTCCACCAATTCCATCGAACGCCACTAGATGACGCTGGCGTACCGGATACAATCCGTCTCCGACATATACAATATATTGTTAACATTTTAAAAGAGTAAGTGTGGAGTTCCATGCCCATTCTTCTTCATACGCAACTACCTTTTGGAAGGGGCAACTGGAATCAAGTCAATTTGTTTGTAAATTTTGACGTTCAAAAGTGCCTATTTGAAATAAATGATTTGACTTTGAACAAAATTAGTTGGCAAGATTTCATCTTAACGTAAATGAAACTGAAAAATGAAATGAATGTTTTAATTTAAAGAAAATCACTGGTTTTGCTGGATCACTTTAGGTGTAGCAGGGTTTATTATATGCAACGTTTTTCCGGGATATATTCGCGTCAGTGACGCTTTTATCAGCATAGGATAAGCCGAGCTGCAAGCCATATCGATATATCTCTTGAATGGCAAACAGGTACCTACTATATTATGCATAGTCGGTGATGCGGGCAGCTCGGTTGCTCAAGTCAGCGTTTGTGTTAGATTTAGAATTAATCTAGGAACATTAATAATTTTAGACTTCAATTATCATGCTCTAATGGGTTTCTAAAACAAAAAAAAAAAACTATTTTAAATCAAACTTGGAACAAAAGTTTTAGTTTGAGTACCAAACTGATAAGATAATAATAATAAGAGGAGCTTGAGACTTAGGGGCCAACCGGACCCGAGCCGGGTCCTCGCTGCTGTTGGTTGAGTGCAGCGCATGAGATGGACTCAGTCTATGAGCGAGAACGTTATGCGGGCATATTACGGGTCTACAGAGGGGGGAACTAACCTCACTGCGTACCGTGTTAAGATGCTGTCTCTATTTCAGGAACTAGAGCCAACCGTCAACATATCGGCCCAACGACTGTCGAATCAGGTAACTAAGCAACCACATCGTCTCAACCCCGGCACAAACCGCGACCCAATCGTCAATTATTGATGCAATACCGCCGCGGTCCAATCATGGTGTTGAAGAGGAGGATGATAGGGTTGCCACAGTAAGTAGCCAGTACAACGCCCGATTGAGGAACGAACTGGAAGATGAGTTTTGCGAGTATAGGTCCACTCTAACCGAACTTGCTTGCATGCTTTAATCAGGTAACAAAAAATAATGAATAAACGAAAATAAATATAATGCATAAATTCTATGTCAAAATAAAAGATTCTAATAGTATAGTATGCTTTGCATCCGTAGGTGTGTCCGTGGCATTGCTGCGGGTCCTAACAGAATACCAGCACTGCGGTATGTATTTTTTAAATATCGCAGCATTATGCTGAGATTTTTGGCCTCGCACAGGTTTACAATGTAAATTTTGTTAGTTTTAATGCTCATTATTTATTTTTTACTGTTTGTATTTCTTGTGCGTGTCCCAAATAAAATATTTTTCTTTCTTTCTTTGTTAGTTAGAAATGACTTTCGTTGTTTTTAGGGTTCCGTACCAAAATGGTAAAAAGGTAACCCTTATGGTGCGAACCAATCTGTCTGTCACAGCTGGATATTTCAAGAACTACTAATGCTATCAACCTAAAATTTTGAATAGTTTTAGATGACGTTTGCCCAAATATTTTGCAAATAAAGGAGAAATAAAATATATTTTTTTTTTTCATTTCGGACTAAACGGGTTATTCAAACGTATATGGTATCACATGAAAGAGCGCTATTTGTACATTCACAGATATTTTTTTTAGGCCGCATTATTTTCAATTTTGACGAAAAAAAAAAAAAAATACCGTTCCTCCCTTATTTCCAAAGTTTGCATCCTAGATAAAAATCTGAAATTATTCTATGTGAAAATTTAAGTAAAGGTTACAGAAAATTACATTAGTTAGAACCACTATCGGTTAAGAGATGGCTCTTAACCGATAGGGGTTCTAACTAATGTAATTTTTGTCGATGATTTCTGAAAAAGTGTGTTATTTAGAGACATCGTTTTATTTTTCCTGTAATCTGTCGCTGACCTAAAACTGCAACATTCTACACCGCAGTGTTAAAATTCTCTGACAAATATAGGCCTCGCCGATGAAAATTTAAAAAGATTTCACGGTTCACAACTAAAATGTCCTCCTTCCTACCTACTCGCAGGTTGCTTTGGGTGAAGCAAAGTTGTAGATTTTTGTGGGCACAGAACTATTTAGGTACTTATACGAATGATATATTTTGATGGTACGGAACCCTCGGTGCGCGAGTCCGACTCCCTCTTGACTGGTTTTTTTTCAACTGTAAAAAACATGTCATGTCATGTCAGCCTGTGTCATTATTAAGCTACCTCGAGTTTTTGGGTAACTTATTATAAATTGCAGGTTAATTATTATTAAGTGTTAAGTTACCGGTCAGTTCGACACAAATAGGTTCAAATCTAATTATTCTTTTGGAAACAAATAAATAAAAATTTGTAAGATGGTTATTGAAATCCATACTAATATTATAAATGTGAAAGTAACTCTGTCTGTCTATCTGTCTGTCTGTCTGTATGTTACGTTTTCACGCCTAAACCACTGAACCGATCGTCATGAAATTTGGCAGAGGTATAGCTTGGGATACGGAGAAGGACATAGGCTACTTTTTTACGCGGTATAACCGACATCCACGCGGGCGAAGCCGCGGGCAGAAGCTAGTGATTTATAAAATGTAACCAACGTGTTTATTTACATAAAAATACATGGCAATCAAACTGTTTCTATTCCCCTAATTGCGTACCTATTTGAATCAATCTGATTCCTACGTAGGTTTTAGTGACATGATGTCATCGGAAAGTTATCTTTACTGTATTAATATGTGAAAATCTAACAAGAGCATTTAAATAAATACGCGTATTTTTGTATTGTTTTACTGTAGTTTCAATGGTCCGAAACCAAAATAAAATAAAGCTGTAGGTACACAGACTCATTCACTTGGTTTCGTTGTTTGTTTTTGGAACAGTGAAAAATAACACTTCATGCAAAGCAAATATACACACAACTGGAGATAAAACATTCGTGGTCGTGGCAAGCCGTTTTCAACTTCAGTAAGTTCGTTATTTAATAGTTGACTTTATTCGGCTTCTGAGTTCGGACTGAAACCTATACGAAGCATGTTATGAGCATTTAGAGTAAGTCGTCTTTGAGCTAAAAGACTAGTTGTTAGAGAAATACGGATTTCGTTAAACCTAGGGTTTAGCATAAGTCTCTGTAATAAATCAGTCGTTTTTAGTGAAATACTAATTTATGGTGTTCTCTTCCCTCCTCCGCTCTCTCACTGCTGAGAATCGTGACTCCTTTCCAAATTTTTAACGGTCTTTCTCCATCTCTTACGATCGGTGGCCTGGTGAAGTGCGGCGCTGAGAGGTACTTCCAGCTGCTCAGATATTTAATCCGAGCCCCGTTTTGACCTTCGGCTTCTAGATCTTTTGTCTTCTATCTTTCCTGTTACTATTAGACGTTCCATGTTTTTGGTACCTACCTCTGCGGACAATGTGGCCGAAGTATCTCACGACACGTTGTAGGCATGTTGAAGAAAGTTTTTGTGTTTTGGGCTGTCTATGGTATCCTTAAAAGGCGGCGCCAGCACCATATTTCGAAGGCGTCAATTCTTTGCCTGTCCGTAGCTTTGATCATCCAAGTTTCTGCCCCATAGACAAAGATGGAGAAGATAAGTGTGCTGACCAGGTGTTTCGTTGTCCGATTGGTGATATTTTTGTCTCTCCATATTTTATTTAGTTAAGTCATCGTTGTTTTAGCCATGCCAATTCGTCTTCGAATTGCTAGTTCGCAGCTGCCTTTTTTGGTAATTACAGAGCCCTGATACTAAAACTGGTCAACGGTTTCATAATCTGCTAAGATGTCGGTATGCTGGAATGTTTCGAAGCGATCAATGACAAGGAGCTTGCTCTTACTTTTTTTTATCGCGAGACTCATTGTTAAGCTGATAACTTTCAAATTATTTAGTAACTCTGCCATTTTAGCTTCTGATGATGCAAAGAGAGTGATGTCATCTGCGTAACGAAGGTTTGATATTTTAACCCCACCCACCGTTTTGATTTGCTTATGAACTATTCTGTCTTTATCTTTTATGTAATCATTTATTCTATTACAGAACTTCTGCAAGTTTTCCTGAATTTCCTTCAATGACTAGTCGTTAAGCTAAACGTCAAGTTATTCTAAAGGCCTGCAACATATACACCAGCTGATGTTTGATATAGTTCACTAAAACGTAGGTCGTGCAGTTGCTTCTCATTTTTGTTTCAAACACTCTGTGCTGTTTTCATAATTTTTTGATAAACTTTTTAAATCCTTCGGTCAAAAAGTTAGACGAGTAACGGACATGGTCTGGGTTTTCTCAGTTTGGAATATGTCTGGGATCAAATTTTTATTTTGAGAAGCATTATTTTGAAATAAGTATCTATTCTGTTTTTAGATAAATCACTTCTACTTCTTCTTTTCGAGTCGATGGTACTTTGTTTTTATATTGTATGAGCCTAATAGGTGGCCACGTTAATTGCGGCATCAGTGGCGTCATTCTTTAGTGCAAGTGAACGGGTACTTAGGACACTCTAGCAACTGGGACATGGTCTGATCAGAAACACCGCACTCGCACTGGGTGTCGGATTGGTCGGTAATCTATTTTGATAGATTGTGTTTGCAGCGGCCTACCTGGGTACGCAATCGATTGATAGTCTTCCATATAGGCCACTACAGATCACGCCCTGGCGGTAAATATTCCTGGGACTTGACGAAGTCGGGTGGTGGATGCTTGTCTTCCTACTAATTGCTTCTCTTATTGGATGGTTTGTCCTGGATAGCAAGCGTGGACCGTACGGAGCTCTGGCGACGTTTAAGGTTACCCGTGGTCATTGTGTAATCGTACGGGGTGTCGAGAATCGGATTCTCGGTTCTTTTTTTCCAGCGCTTACGACAGTACGCTATTATGAATAAAGAAACATTACAATAATAACAATATGAATATGACCGAATGAGAAAATGTACAGCAGGAAAATCAATTCAAATAATTATCGTAGGTCAATTCGTAGTAGGCAAATATAAGTAGGTATGCAAGTAAGAATGTACCCGTACTCCAATTGGACACTTTCACGTACAAACTTCTAAAACCAGATCAAAGTCTTTCAATTTATATAGTAATTCCATTCCTGCAAACAGAACTCGTATCCCTCTAACAATGACTATTGTGGTCGCCATTCTAGTTAGAAATCTCCATATCTCCTAAGAGCTCTAGGATTTCTTAGCGAAGATTTGTTGCAGTTCATCTGGGTAACATAAGTGCTTCCCCAGATGCACATTCAGTTTATACATCGGTGGGTCGCATTCACACAAGATATGCAGGGTTTCTGCTTCTCGCATGTGTACTTACACTCAAATATATGAGAACCCTAATTAACCTTAATAATAAAAGAGTAATGTGGAATTCCTTGCCTATTTTTTTCATGAAACATACTTTTGCAAGACGAAAACTGCTAAAGTACTAATTTTGATTACCTATAAACGCAATGCCTATGGTTTACATGAACAAAAACGTTGTATTTGATATAATATATTTGACGTTAATAACCAACCTGACGACGTAAACTGCACAGGTACAGTATAAAGGGAGAATTAGCATTTGTCTCTGTAGACATGCCGAGACGCTAGCTAATACCGTTATTGTGGTAACGCAAGCTAAAGCTTTATGCATTTACTAAACCGAACGTCAACCGCATGCCAGATTTTCAACGTTGACAACCGAAGGACAATTCAAACTATAATATACAAAGTTGGACTTGGCAATCAAGAACAATAAAACTTATGTATACTAGAATAATATTATTTGTTCACAGTTTTCAGTCAGAAATGTTGGGTATAAAATTAGAATCAGAAAAGTTAGGAGATCAAAGAAACAAGTTTGACTTCATGCGTCATTAATGAAAATGAAGCTCAAATAAATTGGCTGGTGTAAAATTAATTGCGACCAGCGAAACGTGTTATTCAGTGTAGTGACATCAGTACGCACTCAGTTAGATCGTCCATATGTAAACGTCTCTTTATTTATGTAGGGTTGTTGAACAAGCTGCGGTTTGAGTGGCGAATAATACCTAATTAATTGCAATTTTGTGTGGCTGACAGAAATCGTATGTGATTAATTTATTCGCAGGTATTCATTTTAAATATTCAGCTAAGCGGAAAGCCGGCTTTACATCTGAAGTAATTAAGATACGCCTTGTGGCGAAAGTAAATATAAGTTACTTTTGTTCTAAATCTGATTCAAAGCTTTCGTATTAACTTTTATTTTAATTTAAAGTTTAACCTTAAGTTTTAAAGATAAACGGCGACGCTATTGAAAAAAATGTCGGGTGTGAGGATTTAACGGAAAGATTAAAGTGTGACATTCATTAGCAGCAATCAGTCAAGCGAACTAAGCAGGGCGGCCTTCCGGCAGCTGACTGCTACTTATCTAAATAAGATCGGCGTCGTGCGTGATGGATTTTAAGACCCTCGTCCCACTTGCCTGCCACCGTTCAGTAATTTAAAATCTGCTTTCGCTTTCAGATTGTTCACAGGGCTTAAAACATTTTAACGTAATTTAAACACAGATACGCTTCACGCTTGCAACGTTCGACGTATAGAACAATGAACAATACCAGCCAGTTTTCATGCTGAAACCGTCATACCTGTTCCGGTCGTCTGGTTTAAAACTCCAGTCGATGCAATTGGTATAAAAAGAGATATGAATTTATATGTTATAGTCAAATCTTTTACGTATGTAAGTCGAATAAGCACAGCATTTACATTCGACTATTGCCCGAAACGTTTTGAATTTATTAGAGTAATTTAATTCTGCATATGTAAGCCGCTTTAGAGCATTCCGTGAAATCTCGCATGTACAGCACAAAGTAGCTATAGTATAAGGAAAATTCAGATTAAACGTGACTGCCAGAGTCCCGGGCGCCGAGTCTTAGGGGTAATTCGCAATAACATAGCGCTAATGACCCAGCATTCACAAGGGAGAATTCTCAGCTAACTGCGACATTAAGACCTTATTTGGCTATTTCACTTCGTTATGGGGCCTTTGTGGGAGCTTGTGGAAAAATATCAAGTTTACAGTTCTGAAATGATTATAGATATGACCAGCACGTTCGAGCGTTTCAATTGAAAATCAATCTTTTATTATTTTCGTGAAGCTTCGAATGCCAGATGTAGTTATGATGCGAACTCATGTGTTATGAAATCTATTGAAGGAATATGGATGCTTAATGCGAATAAATATATTAGAGTCATTATTTATCGTTGTACCTTTTTGAACTTTTTTTACTTTGAAACCATATACATCCTCTTCACATTTCCTAGATAAGAATACAACGATATTTTTCTACCAGCTGTAATTCTATCAGTTCATCCAACTGCTCGTTTCTAGCTTCAAACTATTCAATTCCCTGGGAAACATAGCAGTTTTTATGAAAGTGCATTAAATATAAAGAAAAGTTTTACTTACAATAACCCAGTACAATACAGCTTAATTAATCGTTGCCTTGATAAATAGTGGTTAAATACAGAGAAATGTTTAGTCGAATGATAAATACTCTAGCTTCGGTTACTTTGAACGTGAGTAATGAAGTTGATACTGTAGATTAGACGGTTTAATCAATATCGATAATGTATTCATCGGCTGTTTCAATGCTCACCTCGGAAACCTTCTCATTGCTGCTGGGAATGGAATAAAAGCCACCCATTACGAGATGAACAGAAAATTCAATTCGCTGAATGTGGTTGAGAACATTTTGATTACATAGCGACTCGCAAACACTCTATCTGTGTTCTCGTACAGGTAAATAATTGGATATACAGAGATCCGATTGCGTCATCTCGTTTCGCGCCTATTTTCTCCATGTATGGGGCTCGTCTGAAACATTATGATACCTACATCTACCTACTTATTTTTCTTTGAAGTCTTGACTACTACTGGTAAGAGCTACTATGTATTTTCGGTGAAGGTAGTTACTAATTGGTAAGGGCACTGAAATCTTTATACAAGGATTCCAGTGCTTGTGTAAATGGGGCATACACAGACTGGTTCTGCATCTTAAGGGGTGTTAGACAGTGTCACCTCACTTAGTGGCTGTTCAACTTGTACATGGACATTTGGCGATAGATTTTAAAAAGTGTGAGAAAGTCAAAGTCAAATCATTTATTTCAAATAGGCACATAAAAGGCACATTTGAACGTATTAATTACCATAATAATTAATTGATTCTAGTTGCCCGTTCCAAAAGGTAGTTACGTATGGAGAAGAATGGGCAAGAAACTCCATACTTAATCTTTTAAAATGTTAACAATATTTGTATACATTAATTATTAATTATATGTGAAGACAATGCACTTACCTAGAATAAAATTAGTATACCACAATAGGTCAAAATAATGAAAAGTGAAGCAATGACAGATAAATTAATTATGCGTTAGATATATGGTTCTCACATATTTACAAACAAGATAGCGGATTGAGGATGAATGAGTTGCCTGCCAAATGCCTTCTCTACGCAGATCATCAAGTTCTATTTGCAACGTCAGCAGAACAGTTGCAAGACATGATGACTGTGATGGATGAAGCACAGATGAAAGGGATGAATATAAATGTGAATAAGGCGAAGCCTAGGTGTTTGAAAGAGAAGAGGATGTATCGGTGTGTGATATGAAAATGATAAGAATGTGGAGCGAATACGTGAGTTTGTATATTTAGGGTCTCAGTTTACAAGGGATGGATAAATTGACGAAGATGTGGAAAGGAGAAGTAAATGCGGAAAATAAAGTGAATGGTGCTATCCATGCAATTGTGGCCAACCATTCGATGCCAGTGCTGTGTGGTACCGGACGTTAAGAATAGCACCATCCCATTTCCTCCCGTGGGTGTCGTAAAAGGCGACTAAGGGACTTGCTAGAGAATGGGCAGCAGCGTTCTCTATGCATTTCTAACACCATACTGCGATCGCCAACCCGCCCGCCAAGCGTGGCGATTATGGCAAACCCCCCCAATTGGGGGAGGCTTATGTCCAGTAGTGGACGTCTCTCGGCTGAAATGATGATGATGATGATGATTCGATGCCCAAAAAGGCTCGACTGGCTGTTCACAAAGGTGTGCCGGTGCCTACGCTTATGTATGGAAGTGAATGTTGGGTGTGGCAAAAGAAGCATGAAAGTAGAATAAATGCTGTGGAAATGCGTTCCTTGTGAAGCATGCGTGACTATGAATGTTAGGCTGAAAAATTATGTGAATAAGGCAACGGTGCGGTTTTAAAGAAGATGTAGTAACAAAAATTGAAAAGAGTATGCTTAGATGGTTTGGTCATGTTGAAAGTATGAATGAAAGGCGACTTACAAAAGGTATTTACAAGGCAGATGTGAGTGGAAACGACGGGAGGGGACGCCTTAGGAGCATATATAGTGACTTAATTGGTGATTTTCTCCAGAAAGGTCAGACGCGTAGTACTCGCAAACGGTGTGTGTGTATGACCAGTTGTATGAATGTAAACGAAGCAAAAGGAGTAGTAAGGAGCGAAGCAGGTGGCGTTCTATAGTTTTTGCCTACCCCGATGGGAAAAAGGTGTGAGTTTTTATGTATTTAATGTGCGCGACGCACCTTTTTTACAGTTTTATACTTTTTGGTGTATTTTGTACAGTGTTTATATATATTTGGAATGTTATTTATTTTTGATACCTTTTGTTTTCTTTGACTAAACCAGTCTACCACCGCGCTTCACGGCGTTTACTTACGTAGAACAGTCCCCTAGAAAATAGGAAAAGTCCAGTAAACCAGCAGTGGAAAAATAGGCTCAGTCCTCTATATTTAAAATGTAGTTATTAATTTTAAATATTTTATTATAAATAGTACGCAACAGTATAATTTGTAAGAACAGACATAAGATACTTGTTAACATTAAAACTACAAGCCCTGTGGAAGTCTCACAATAAGATTTCAGTCTTTATGTTTTCACAGAAAAAGAAAAAAATACAAGTTAAATTCGCAAAGAAGAAATAGTGGAATTCAATGTTCGGTTTCTGTTTTTGCCGGTATTGTTTTTAGAAATTCACTGTACAATGGAATACTTTGAAATTTCGAACAGTAGGCTGATGTGGCTGTTATATTTTGTGGAAATCTATACCTGGTTAATTGAAATACCTGAAAACAAGCAGCCTTTGTTCACAATATTTTTTTTTTTTTCAAACTTCGCTTTCGTGCGGGTCGAATGGTGGGTGAAGTTTGTATGCGAACAGAGTCGTCGACAACAGACACAACAACTAGACTTTTAACAAACATCATTGTAGAAGTGTATTGTATAACGAGAGGTCGAGCTAGCTAGCCTACACAAGAGATAGTGAGCATGTGTAGGTTAAAACAGTCTTGTCATTAACTGACAGACAATCATGGTCCCCAAAATATTTTTCTTAGGGGTGCACTAAAATAGTACATTGTGATACAAGGGTGGAAAGTAGGTTATTGCAAACGAGCTGTCATTAACAAGCCCGAGCCAAAGGCGAGGGGTTTTTAATGACGCGAGTTTTGCAACTGGTAATTTTTTTTTTTTTTCAACGAAAACAGCCTATACAGCCTCGATTTTTGACAAATGTTGATGTGAAAATAATTTAGTTAAAACTGGTAATTAAATATATTAAACAACCATTTAAAAGACTTTTGAGAATTCAATGCTAAGACGTACGGACTCATTCATTTTTCCTCGTATAAAATCTATCCCATTTTATTCTATGTATGAAATCTCCTCGCTACTAAACTTTTTAAATTCTCTTATAAATTGAAAACTCAACTGTAAAACAAATTGGTCGAGCTCGTAAACAAAAGTCACGACCGCGTAAACGAAAGATGCCTATGCAAAAGATTTAATTTTCGAATCATAATTATAGCCTCTGAAAGTACGCCATGTTTAACAACTGTATTGAAAAGTATTCTTCAAAACTCCACTTTTGTGTACCTATTGAAGAAAGTCTCGGAAAAGTACTATACTTTTTATCAAACGTCATTACGGAACGCCGTGGAAGGTGGCCTTTTCCACCGTCTTAACGAGAGGTCAGGCTAACTAGCCCACACAAGAGATAGCGAGTGGGTGAAGGTTGCACGGCACCACATCGCAGTAGACACGGATTCAATTACCGCGGAGGTGTGCGCAGCATGTAACACGCTACAGTACATGATGTCGTGCCGAAGCGCCTGCGGCTTCCTGCACCCGCAGCACTTAGGACGTGTCGATGTGAGGTATAAGCTGAAGCGATTTCTTAAGCGTCTCTGAAAAATAAGATTCGTGTGTAGGTACTTGGTTAATAGCGGTTACGCCCTTAATGAGTAAAATATATCTATGTAATAATTATTGTAGAAAACTAAGGTTTTCACAATTGGTATA
The DNA here is from genome assembly GCA_947523025.1 of Dryobota labecula. Taxonomy (NCBI): domain Eukaryota; kingdom Metazoa; phylum Arthropoda; class Insecta; order Lepidoptera; family Noctuidae; genus Dryobota; species Dryobota labecula. Next base: position 13,185,019 of record OX383293.1, on the reverse strand, counting down.
TTTTTCTTTAATTTCTACACGAAATATAATATTTTAAGAGAAACATCTATAGGTGGTAAAAAAGCCATAGCATCGCAATTTTCTTTATCTAAGTGTTTTATATTTTTACATAATTATTATAATTTTAAAATTGTTTGAGACATTTTGCAAAAAATCCTTTACTTACTTATTCTATGAATGACCCGCCCGGACGCGGCGACGGTGGTGACACGAGCGCGGTGAATTTTGATAATTAATCATCATAAAATCATTCTGCCTAGCCTTTTCCCAACTATGTTGGGGTCGGCTTCCAGTCTAACCGGATGCAGCTGAATACCAGTATTTTACATGGAGCGAGTGCCTATCTGATCTCCACAACCCAGTTATTGGGTAACACGATACACCTTGGTTAGACTGGCTGTCAGACTTTTGGGCTTCTGACGACCCGTAACGACTGTCAAAGATCCACGAATGACAGCCGGGACCAACGGTTTAACGTGCTTTCCGAGGCACGGAGGAGTCTCGGTATGTAAAGATGGTCACCCATCCACGGACCAACCCCGGCAAGCGTAGCTTAACCTGATGGATCCACCCGTGCGGCTGTTATTACTTAGCCACGAGCTCCTCGATAATTAATCATCATATCAAGTAATTTTAAATTATTTAATTTTTTAAATGATATACTCAGACTTAAAAAAAAATGACATTTCCATGGCTTCTTTACCACCTATAGATGTATGTATCTCTCAAAATATTTCGTGTTTGAATAGATACACCCTATATATAAAAACACTAGCTTTAGCCAGCGGCTCCGCCCGCGGGGATGTCCGTTATTGCGTAAAAAAGTAACCTATGTCCTTCTCCATATCCGAGGCTATATCTCTGCCAAATTTCATGACGATCGGTTCAGCGGTTTAGGCGTGAAAACGTAACATACAGACAGAGTTCCTTTGACGTTTATAATATTAAGTATGGATTTAGATAAACAGCAAACAGGCACTTACAAAATAACATCAGAAACAGCCTTTAATGTTCCCACTGCTGGGACACAGGACTCCTATTGGTAAGAGGGCATGGGCCGTAATCCACCACGCGGGCCGAGTGCGGGTTGGTAGATGACACATATCATTGAATTTTTGGTTCTAGGACATGCCGGTTTCACTATGGCTTCCTTCGTTGTTTTGAGAGCAGTGTCGATGAAATAATTTACAAAAAGTAAAGCGCCTGTCTGGGTTCGAACCTACCGACCTTACAACTTGTAAGTCGCGGCCGTTACCACTGGGCCACCAGTACTCTCAAACAAAATAATAATAAATCAACTCTTACTAAGAATTCAGATTCATCCTGGAAATGAAACTTATATACATACATATTTACCCGATTTACCTTGATTCCAGTTCATTAATTTATTTAATATAAATAAATATTTCTACGAATACCTCCAGGAATCCTATTAATTCGTATTCCTAGAAATTCACAAGAACGGAATTTGATATTATTTTTTTTAGACTATATCAACCTTTGTATGTAAATGTTTCTATCGAAAGAAATCGTTTATTAAAATATAACCTTTATGATTTCCTTTTTAGAAGTCGGAATAAATTACCACCTTATAACACATTTCTCATTCCGTAGTGTTGAACATAATCAATGAAAGAGTAAGGTCAACGGATATAAACTTTATTGACGTTGTTAGAACCGACCGTCCATTTCTAAATTATATAAAATAAAACTAATTAGCAACAAACAATTTTGCTAAATTTATAAGTTACAACAGATTCTCGGAAATGAGTTGAAAAGTACGAGTACAATGCGCGAAAGAGATGAGTATGCGGGTGAGAAACTTAATCTACATTCCATTTATTGATTTTTGCACGTGTGAGTTTGTCAATGCTTACCTATCTACTAGCGTGCAGTTATGCCAGGAAACAAAGCACTTACGTTAGTTTTTTTTTATTTTTAATCACCAATTACACATAATAAATAATTAGGTAGGTATCTAATGCATCAAAAACATTTATTGTTCGCAAACAGTAGTGGACTCGCAACTCGATTACATTAAACGACCAATGTGTTTAATATTTAATTGGGTTAGCTAGGTACCATACATTCATTTTAGTATTAATTAATCAATCAGGTTCTTTAAAAACAGCTATTTGTTTAGTGTACTTTTTACGTTTACAGTCAAATTCCGCTTGCACATACTAGTTTACTAGCTGCGCCCCGCAGTTTCACCCGCATAAGTCTCGATTGCGAGGAAATATCGGGATAAACAAGTATGTGTTAATCCCGGTTATTAACCATCTATGTGCCAAATTTCATCCAAATCCGATCTGCCGTTTTTTCGAGATCGAGTAACAAACATCCATCCATCCTCACAAACTTTGGCGTTTATAATATTCAATAGGATTACCTTATGTCTTTCAGCTGCTCGTCTCTTGTCACTTGCGCCACACAATCGGAACCGCCTCCAAATTACCTGACTGACGTTCCTCTACTTCCATTCTAATACTGTTTAGTGTACTTGCCACCAGCATTACTATCACGTTTTATATCACTTAACTCCTAATCTTATTAATCTTCTATAGTTCGCTAATGTTCCTTTAAGACGTCCTCCTTAGTTGAAGTTAATGGAAATTCTTACTTAAATTACACTGTGGTAGCAGTGTAAAGTGAACTGGTTATTAAGCTACTTCGGGTTTGCCCTTCAATTATATGACAGTCATCATTATCATCATAATCATTTCAGCCGAAAGACGTCCACTGCTGGAAATAGGCCTCCCCCAAGCACCGCCACTTCGAGCGGTTCTGTGCTTCCCGCATCCAGCGGATTCCTGCGGCTTTCACAAGGTCATCGGTCCACCTTGTGGGAGGCCTTCCAACGCTACGTCTTCCGGTATGCGGTCGCCACTCCAGAACCTTTCGGCCCCAACGGCCATCTGTTCTGCGAGCAATGTGCCCTGCCCATTGCCACTTAAGTTTGGCAATTCTTCGACCTATATCGATTACCTAGGTTGTCCTGCGAATCTCTTTATATGACAGTCGTTTAATCCAAATAGCTAATGATAGTCACATAAGATAGGTACTGTTTTCGACCTTCTTTTGGCTTACAGAAAAAGTTATGTGCCTCATAGGTATAGAATAAGATAAGATCTAAGTAAGAGGTAACTACTACTTACACTGAAAAACTTTTTAAGTTGATTTAACCTTTTTTTAACCTATATTTTGGGTTAATATAGCACCTACCGACATGATTTGTTAAATCAACAATTTTTTTGGTAAATCAAAAATATTTTTGTCAAAACAAACGTCATGGACCTGTTTTTTTAACACAATTTAATTTCAACTCAACCAAAAGGAATCAACAATCAAAATATCAACTATTCGGTTTTTCAGTGTACTTTACTAAGTAGCACTTTTGCGGTACTTTTTTAAGTAAAATCATAAGTTAATTCGCCTAACATCTTCTACCAATCACAGAAGAAGTCGTATTTTTCTATGAACTCATGGAAAAGTTCGATATTTTAAGATTTTGGCAATACCTCGCATTGAAGCGAGGTATTGCCAAAATCTTAAAATATACTTATTGCAAAGTAAAAGTTGGCTTCGCAAGCCTTAAACGAAATCAAATTACATTACGTAAAATTAATTTTCCATGGCTTCTTACTAATAGAACGTAATTCACCATTTTCTGGTAGCTAGCAATTTAAATCGTATTGCAGTGTATCGACAAATATTACGGTACGGGCCCATTGCTCGCTAAGTAGATACTAAAATATGTATTTCCAATTCGCAGTGGAAATGTAATTCCTATTCTGTGGTTCATTATTGCTTTCAATTAGTAATAGTGTAGAATAAAGTGGTGGTTTTGTCGCGTTCATTTTTTGATGCTTGGCTCTGTGATTTGTAGATACATAGGTATAAGAAGTTTTTTTTTTTGCTTTGAAATTCTGATCATAAACAAAAATTTCGAAGAATTTTGCTCACTCTGTGAATCTTAAGAATACTGTAGAAGTGCGAAATAGTACCTAGACAATGGTGCCGATTCCCTTGTTCACAAACTAAACTAAATTTAAGTTCAGTGCATCTTTTTCTTTCTATTTCATTAAGAAAAGGACAGAAGATAAATTTTAGTTTAGTCCTGTCAAATTAATTGACGTAAATTGACGTAATTTTAGTAGGCAAGTTTTTAATCACGTCTAAACTTGTATGGAGTATTGACATGTGCTGAATAATTTGACAGGACTAAACTAAAATTTATCTTCTGTCCATTTCTTAATGAAGTAGAAAAAAAAAGATGCACTGAACTTAAATTTAGTTTAGTTTGTGAACAAGGGAATCGGCACCAATGCCTAGTAATTTTGGGGCCTACGTTTTTGCGACCTGAAACGACGTTTGAGATTTGACTTTGACGCCTAATTTGATTTGATTGTTACTAAGAGAATGTTGCAAATATCTTTGGATTATTTTAACGGGTTTCTTAACAGTATACTACTGGCTTACAACTGATTGCGTGACTCTTTCAAAGGAAACCCCTGAAAAGTTTCTAACTAAGTTGGCCAATATCCCTACATTTTTATATAAACCGATTTGAGTACCATTTAACTCATTTGCAGCCCAGAACCCAGCATATAAGTCGAAAAAAAATTAGTTCGTGTGCTGACATCCCTCAAACGAGTCGTCGCTATACTATAGATGACTTCTGTTCATGCCCAGGACCCGACTAGCGATACCAAATCTAATTATGTAAATTTGCCAAACAATTTAAGACATACAAGTAAAAATGTATTTTTGAACTGGGCAGCCAATGGGTATGGAGATTTCTGTTTAAAATGTCTTTATCTATCGTTTACACTTTTAAATTGCTAAAAGTTAAAATATATCTGTACTTTTTGTAGAGTTGAAAGTATTAAACTTAAAAATATAATGCACTTCACTATATCTTGCAAATCCTATATTTTATATTATGGGCTTGTACTCATAAAAGTATAAGTACGTTAAGAGGGCCCTTCCCGGTCCGTCTATCGTTAACACGAGCATGATTGAAAAGCTTGTTGTTTCATCCAGCGTATTTTTAATGCTAACAGGCAAGTGAGAACGCAGTAACATAGAACGCAAAATAGTGGGCGGAAATTTTATAAAACTTGTTCCAGGAAATACGTGTTTTTGAGAAAGCCTTACAATTTTGTGAAATAAATGTGTGTTATTTAGAATCTCCATTACATGTGCGATTTTTTTGTGGCGATGTTTTCTTTATTTTTACAATTTATGACTAAATTATGAACGGCCAAAGTTCAGGTAAAATGTGTGCAAAAAACAGATTTTTGGAGGCTTATACTGAATATGTTTCTCCTAATTTTAATTTTTTACTTTCATAGAAACCTAGATATAGTGCACGTGATACCAGTTAGTTCATAGTTTTCATAGAAATATGTGTTTCAACACCATAATCACGTACGAGCGTTTGTATGAAAAGTATGACGGGTTGGCCGCTCTTAAGAACATCACTCAACTCAACATATATACCTATGCACATAGGTAACTTCGATATCCCAACATTCATAAAACATCAAAAGCCTTTCCAAAATATTTATACGTCGACTTTGCCGGCAGCACATTAATATTTATTTACTTTTAGCATGGGAATATTTGTCGACTGTAACGATTATAAGTGCAATTGACTTTTATATAAATAGACTACACTTATTTACATAAAGGATGATTAATTTTGATCTTTATGTACTAACTCGAATATTAATTCAGAATCATGTAGGTATTCATCGACCTTATTCATGGGCATCGTCGTTGGGATCATCTAAAGATCGGAAGATAGGGCGATAGATTAATGCTACGCCGCCCGCTACAGTCTGCTACGCTCTTAGCAAAATCGTAGGCCAAAACTACACACCGGTCACCATCTCATGTACGAGTATAGCTCATTTTGAAAGAGTTTTAACCCTATAAGTTGTCTGTTTAAATGCGAAATGCATATAGCATGTATAATTCCTTTTTTAGGGTTCCGTACCTCAAAAGGAAAAAACGGAACCCTTATAGGATCACTCGTGTGTCTGTCTGTCTGTCTATCCGTCTGTCACAGCCAATTTGCTCCGAATGTAATGGACCAATTATGTTGAAATTTGGTATACATATCAATTTGAGTGACCCAAACACGGACGTGAACCGTAAATAAATGAATTTAGTATACTGGGGTAAACAAGAAAATTTAAAAAAAAAGTTTTGCAAACTGTACCGTGTGACATATCAAATGAAGGGCTTATTGTGAGGGTCTCAATTTTTTTTTTTTTTTATAGTTTTAAAATAAATCGTTTTAAAGTTATAAGTGAAAACAGACGAAAATTTACCATTCCCCCCCTCCCCCTTATCTCCGAAACTACTGAACCTAAAATTTTGAAAAAAATGCAGAATATAGTTCTATACTTATAGATTACAGGAAAATCTATAAGAAGTCTATGGTCTTAAAATAAAATGTTAAATCTCTCGATATTGTGCGTACAAACTTACATTTGCAGTTGGAATGTATGGGAGATTATGTTTAGCAACTACAATGTTAAGTTTGTTTTTAGGATAAATTCTTTCCAAGTACGGAACCCTTCATTGTGCGTGGTCCGACACGCACTTGGCCGGTTTTTTTATATATATTCTGTCACATTTTAAATTAAATTATATAAATTTTCTTTAAGTACGCTGTACTGGTACAGCGTCTTAATAATTATTTGCTGCACCGGACGACGTCATTACGTCAGCGCCGGCTGTCGCTGAAAACCAGCGCTGGGGCTCTGTCTTGCATAGGGTCGCAGCATAATGCTGAGCGATAGCCGTTTTGCGTGGATGTGACGCATTTTCCCCCCAGAGTTTTCTTTTTTTTTTTGTGTTTATGTTCATTATTGCGGCATGTTTACCGCAAATAAACGTTTTTTTCTTTCTTTCTTTTCTTTTTTTATATGGATGCAATACAAATCGTGCATGATACCAGCCAATTCCTTCGATCAAAACAGTTTTAAACTAAAACTATTATTTATGTGAGAACTAACACCACCTGCCGTTACCCATTTGTTTTATTTAGATCAAAAATATTAAAAACCAGCTTTGAATTTTTACATCATGTGTTTTATACAACTTTATTTCCTTAAAGGGGAAGAAAAATTCCAAGCACCCCATCACGTTTGTCAGAGAGTGCCAAGTTAAAGTTCAGCGTTAAAAATAAAAGTAGTGACTAATGGATTACATGAAGTACACTGCATGGTACACACAATGTTACGTCATACTGCCAAGAAAACAAAGGATGAGGGAGACTGTCCTTTTTAATCACCGATAACTTGTGAGTGCGGTGATTATACCACTGCTTATTGGGTGGGTAAAATTGATGATATGACAGGAAAAAAAAAAGTAAAAAAATAATAAGCCAGTACTTTTTAGAGCTCCGTACTTCAAAAGGAAAAACGGAACCTTTATTGGATCACTTCGTTGTACGTCCGTCCGTCCGTTGGTCAGTCTGTCAATCTGTCAAGACCATTTTTCTCAGGAACGCGTATAGGTATCAAGTTGAAATTAATATCAATACTAAGGTCACCGGACCCTTGGAACTCTAAAAAGTCAAGCTTCTACGTCAACGTAATAAAAAAAATACGGGGCAGTCTTTGGGGACTGCAGATAGAAGCATGAAAGCGTTCGGTACGACGATGACGCGAGTTCCATGATTTTTGTTCACCTAAAAAGTATACATAATTATATACATAGTATACATACAGGATAAATTTTAACCTGTGCGTTTTTTTTGGTTGTTCAGTATCAGTAATAGAACACATTTCCATTATTTGTACAATACTTATTTTTTTGGTCCTACTTGAAATCAGAAAAATATGGATACAATCTATTCGTAATAATATCAATGGGCGAGCGCACAGCTGATATGTACCTATGTATATGATACGACCGTATCGCCGGCGCGTTGCGCGACGGGTATCCATTATACCAGTTTCAAAATAAACATCTTTCGTTAACGATGTACATGGGAGAGGCCACACATTAAGTTTAATTTTTCAAAATTTGCGCACTGATTAAAAACCTGCAGTGCTATTCTGTAAATGTGAAGTGAGCGTGGAATGATTTTGGGGGACTACCTTATGTAATTTTAACGTTCAAAAAGTGCCGACTCACAGCCTAATTTGAATTAAAGACTTTTAGTTTGATTAAAACAAAACTCGTGTTTAGAAGTACCTAAACTGAATGAAAATTACTAAAAGAAGATGAACTAGACTAAATGTATATGTATGTGGAATTCGATTATTCTAGTGTCTACTAGCAAATAAAACTGGTCGCCTTAAGAAGTCTTGCCTCCATTTTACTTACTGGAACAACACGCTAAGCAACAAGCAATTAAAGATGTAGCGCGTAGCAATTCCATTAACGCGTCATCCTTCGCTTGTATTCTTAAAACAAGTAAGCAGTATTGCCTCTAAGAATGTTTGCTACATACATTAGAGCCTCGAATCGAATTTTCTGGCTCCTCAGCCGTGTGGCAGACGTATTCAATTAACTGGAAGTGGGAGAGAGTAACAGAATTACATGACGCCTCTGCTCCCACCGTCGGGTTCAATACACAGCTTGGGACTGACGAATGACTCCAACAATTTCTCCTACCTCATAGATTAATTACTTGAAACTAAACTTGGGTATGCACTTGATTCCCAAGTTTAGCTCAGAAGCAATTACTCTATTCTGTTCGGGAAGTTGCAAGGTATGGATTCGGGGCTGAAATATCTACGTTTGAGTTGCCAACTAAATCCTAAGTGATGTTTACTACATACGTGTGCTTACTGCGAAGTTCATTGCATTTAAGGAATCTAACTTGTAAGTGTGATATGCATGTGGAATGAACAACTGATGAGATAGACGTAGAAACTTCTTCTTAGCGTGTCTTTTTTTAATTTATTTTTTTATTTCACTATGGGTTTGCTCTTGACTGTAGTCTAGGTCTGGGTGACAGAGACAAAGTCGACGATGGAGTGAGCTTACCCAGAAGAAGCCTGTTCACGCTCACTTTGAATAGACTAGGATTGTATGCGTTCGGAAACAAAGACGCGGGCAGAGTTCCACTCCTTTGCTGTGTGCATTATAAAAGACGTTTGAAAACGCTTAGTGCGAGTTGGTGGAATATCAACTAGGTAGGGGTGGTAACTTGCAGTGCGTCTAGATGTCCGATGGTAGAAGAGGACCGGAAAAAGAAAAACCGGCCAAGTGCGTGCTGGACCACGCACAATGAAGGGTTCCGTAGTTGGGATGAATTTATCCCAAGAACAAACTTAACATTGTAGTTGAAAAATATGTTCTCCTATACAGAATGTATGGGAGAATATGTTTTTTCCAACTCTAAATGTAAGTTGGGCGAATATTACTCGTTAACTTCGTTATGTATAACTACTGCTGTGAAATTTTTAACGTATCCAAATACAACCATTTACATAGCTGACAGGAGAGGGACACTTGATTCGGACAAAAATTTGCGCAAACGAATCCCTGAATCGAAAACTAATTTCCACAAACCTGCAATATTTTTAAAGGCCTATCCAACGTGGGACAGACGAGAAAAAATATCATCCCCACTTTACGTGTACGGGAGGTACCATAAATAAATTTATTTTTCATGATTTTATTTTACCACTTGGCATAATCATAATCAGGTCGACAGCCTGATTATGATTATGCCAAATTACAGCTTTCTAGAACTAAGAGTCTCTGAGCTAAGCCGCGGACAGACAGACAGATAGACATGGCGAAACTATAAAGGTTCCTTGTTCCTTGTTCCTTGTACCTTTAAGGTAGATTTTTGAGAAACTATTTATTTACTATTAAGATCTCATGTAAAATATATCAAAAATCACACCAATAAATGAATTTGAATTTGAATTAGTTTACTACGGAACCCTAGAACTTTAGTTTACTGGGAAAGAAAGAAAATACGTTTATTTGCGGTAGACATGACGCAAATAAAGAACACGAACACAAACACAAAAAAGAACAAGTTGGGGGAAAATATGCGTCACATCCACGCAAAACGGCACAATCATAATGGCAATCTAAATAGACTCGGCCCAGAATTCGGATACGTGTTTGGCGCCATCACTAGCGTCTATCAGTTCCTGTAACGTACAGAAGATAGGACACGCAGGACACGATATTAAGTGTCCCATCGTTTGTAAAACAGCACCAAAAACCTATACACTGTAAAACATGCTACGCTATGCATGCTACTCTATGCAAGCTACGCTATGCATAATACTCTATTCATGCTAGGCTATGCATGCTACTTTATGCATGCTACGCTATGCATGCTACGCTATGCATGCTACGCTATGCATGCTACGTTATGCATGCTACGCTATGCATGCTACGCTATGCATGCTACGTTATGCATGCTACGTTATGCATGCTACGTTATGCATGCTACGCTATGCATGCTACGCTATGCATGCTACGCTATGCATGCTACGCTATGCATGCCACGTTATGCATGCTACGCTATGCATGCTACTCTATGCAAGCTACGCTATGCATAATAATCTATTCATGCTAGGCTATGCATGCTACTTTATGCATGCTACGCTATGCATGCTACGCTATGCATGCTACGCTATGCATGCTACGCTATGCACGCTACGCTATGCATGCTACGTTATGCATGCTACGTTATGCATGCTACGCTATGCATGCTACGCTATGCATGCTACGCTATGCATGCTACGCTATGCATGCTACGCTATGCATGCTACGCTATGCATGCTACTCTATGCTACTCTATGCATGCTACGCTATGCATGATACTCTATGCGTGCTATGCTATGCTACTCTATGCATGCTACGCTATGCATGATACTCTATGCGTGCTATGCTATGCATGCTACTTTATGCATGCTACTCTATGCATGAAATTCTATGCATGCTACGTTATGCATGCTACGTTATGCATGCTACGTTATGCATGCTACGCTATGCATGCTACGCTATGCATGCTACGCTATGCATGCTACGCTATGCATGCTACTCTATGCTACTCTATGCATGCTACGCTATGCATGATACTCTATGCGTGCTATGCTATGCATGCTACTTTATGCATGCTACTCTATGCATGATACTCTATGCATGCTACGCTATGCCTGCTACGTTATGCATGCTACGTTATGCATGCTACGTTATGCATGCTACGCTATGCATGCTACGCTATGCATGCTACGCTATGCATGCTACTCTATGCTACTCTATGCATGCTACGCTATGCATGATACTCTATGCGTGCTATGCTATGCATGCTACTTTATGCATGCTACTCTATGCATGAAATTCTATGCATGCTACGTTATGCATGCTACGTTATGCATGCTACGCTATGCATGCTACTTTACGCATGCTACTCTATGCATGCTACGCTATGCATGCTACGCTTTGCCTGCTACGTTATGCATGCTACGTTATGCATGCTACGTTATGCATGCTACGCTATGCATGCTACGCTATGCATGCTACGATAGGCATGCTACTCTATGCTACTCTATGCATGCTACGCTATGCATGATACTCTATGCGTGCTATGCTATGCATGCTACTTTATGCATGCTACACTATGCATGAAATTCTATGCATGCTACGTTATGCATGCTACGTTATGCATGCTACGCTATGCATGCTACGCTATGCATGCTACGCTATGCATGCTACGCTATGCATGCTACGCTATGCATGCTACTCTATGCATGCTACTCTATGCATGATACTCTATGTGTGCTATGCTATGCATGCTACTTTATGCATGCTACTCTATGCATGCAATTCTATGCATGCTACGCTATGCATGCTACTCTATGCAAGCTACGCTATGCATAGTACTCTATTCATGTTATGCTATGCATGCTACGTTATGCATGCTATTCTATGCATGCTACTCTATGCATGATACTCTATGCGTGCTATGCTATGCATGCTACTTTATGCATGCTACTCTATGCATGCTACGTTATGCATGCTACGTTATGCATGCTACGCTGTGCATGCTACGCTATGCATGCTACGCTATGCATGCTACGCTATGCATGCTACGCTATGCATGCTACGCTATGCATGCTACGCTATGCATGCTACGCTATGCATGCTACGCTATGCATGCTACACTATGCATGAAATTCTATGCATGCTACGTTATGCATGCTACGTTATGCATGCTACGCTATGCATGCTACGCTATGCATGCTACGCTATGCATGCTACGCTATGCATGCTACTCTATGCATGCTACTCTATGCATGATACTCTATGTGTGCTATGCTATGCATGCTACTTTATGCATGCTACTCTATGCATGCAATTCTATGCATGCTACGCTATGCATGCTACTCTATGCAAGCTACGCTATGCATAGTACTCTATTCATGTTATGCTATGCATGCTACGTTATGCATGCTATTCTATGCATGCTACTCTATGCATGATACTCTATGCGTGCTATGCTATGCATGCTACTTTATGCATGCTACTCTATGCATGCTACGTTATGCATGCTACGTTATGCATGCTACGCTGTGCATGCTACGCTATGCATGCTACGCTATGCATGCTACGCTATGCATGCTACGCTATGCATGCTACGCTATGCATGCTACGCTATGCATGCTACGCTATGCATGCTACTCTATGCTACTCTATGCATGCTACGCTATGCATGCTACGCTATGCATGCTACGCTATGCATGCTACTCTATGCTACTCTATGCATGCTACGCTATGCATGATACGCCATGCGTGCTATGCTATGCATGCTACTTTATGCATGCTACGCTATGCATGCTACGCTATGCATGCTACGCTATGCATGCTACTCTATGCAAGCTACGCTATGCATAATACTCTATTCATGCTAGGCTATGCATGCTACGTTATGCATGCTACGCTATGCATGCTACGCTATGCATGCTACGCTATGCATGCTACGCTATGCATGCTACTCTATGCTACTCTATGCATGCTACGCTATGCATGATACTCTATGCGTGCTATGCTATGCATGCTAATTTATGCATGCTACTCTATGCATGAAATTCTATGCATGCTACGTTATGCATGCTACGCTATGCATGCTACGCTACGCATGCTACGCTATGCATGCTACGCTATGCATGCTACGCTATGCATGCTACGCTATGCATGCTACGCTATGCATGCTACGCTATGCATGCTACGCTATGCATGATACTCAATGCATGCAATTCTATGCATGCTACGTTATGCATGCTACGCTATGCATGCTACGCTATGCATGCTACGCTATGCATGCTACTCTATGCTACTCTATGCATGCTACGCTATGCATGATACTCTATGCGTGCTATGCTATGCATGCTACTTTATGCATGCTACTCTATGCATGAAATTCTATGCATGCTACGCTATGCATAATACTCTATTCATGCTATGCTATGCATGCTACTTTATGCATGCTACTCTATGCATGCAATTCTATGCATGCTACGTTATGCATGCTACGTTATGCATGCTACGCTATGCATGCTACGCTATGCATGCTACGCTATGCATGCTACGCTATGCATGCTACGCTATGCATGCTACTCTATGCAAGCTACGCTATGCATAATACTCTATGCATGCTACTCTATGCATGCTACGCTATGCATGCTACGCTATGCATGCTACTCTATGCAAGCTACGCTATGCATAATACTCTATGCATGCTACGCTATGCATGCTACGCTATGCATGCTACGCTATGCATGCTACGCTATGCATGCTACGCTATGCATGCTACGCTATGCATCATACTCTATGCATGCTACTCTATGCATGCTACTCTATGCATGCTACGCTATGCACGCTACGCTATGCATGCTACGCTATGCATTAAACTTTATGCGTGCTACGCTATGCATGCTACTCTATGCATGCTACTCTATGCAAGCTACTCTATGCATGCTACGCTATGCATCATACTCTATGCATGCTACTCTATGCATGCTACTCTATGCATGCTACTCTATGCATGCTACGCTATGCATGATACTCTATTCATGCTACGCTATGCATGAAACTCTATGCATGCTACGTTATGCATGCTACGCTATGCATGCTACGCTATGCATTATACTTTATGCGTGCTACGCTATGCATGCTAAGTTATGTATGCTACGTTATGCATGCTATACTATGCATGCTACGCTATGCATGCTACGCTATGCACGCTACGCTATGCACGCTACGCTATGCATGCTACGCTATGCATGCTACTCTATGCAAGCTACGCTATGCATAATACTCTATTCATGCTAGGCTATGCATGTTACGCTATGCATGCTACGCTATGCATGCTGCGTTATGCATGCTACGTTATGCATGCTACTCTATGCTACTCTATGCATGCTACGCTATGCATGATACTCTATGCGTGCTACGTTATGCATGCTACGTTATGCATGCTACGCTATGCATGCTACGCTAGGCATGCTACTCTATGCTACTCTATGCATGCTACGCTATGCATGATACTCTATGCGTGCTATGCTATGCATGCTACGTTATGCATGCTACGTTACGCATGCTATTCTATGCATGCTACGCTATGCATAATACTCTATTCATGTTATGCTATGCAAGCTACGTTATGCATGCTATGTTATGCATGCTATTCTATGCATGCAATTCTATGCATGCTACGTTATGCATGTTACGCTATGCATGATACTCTATGCGTGCTATGCTATGCATGCTACTTTATGCATGATACTACTATAACGTAGCATGCATAGAATTTCATGCATAGAGTAGCATGCATAAAGTAGCATGCATAGCATAGCACGCATAGAGTATCATGCATAGCGTAGCATGCATAGAGTAGCATAGAGTAGCATGCATAGCGTAGCATGTATAGCGTAGCATGCATAGCGTAGCATGCATAGCGTAGCATGCATAACGTAGCATGCATAGCGTAGCATGCATAGCGTAGCATGCATAGCGTAGCATGCATAGCGTAGCATGCATAGCGTAGCATGCATAACGTAGCATGCATAGCGTAGCATGCATAGCGTAGCATGCATAACGTAGCATGCATAGCGTAGCATGCATAGCGTAGCCTGCATAGCGTAGCATGCATAACGTAGCTTGCATAGTAGCATGCATAGCGTAGCATGCATAACGTAGCATGCATAACGTAGCATGCATAGAATTTCATGCATAGTGTAGCATGCATAAAGTAGCATGCGTAGCATGCATAACGTACCATGCATAGCGTAGCATGCATAGCGTAGCATGCATAGCGTAGCATGCATAGCGTAGCATGCATAACGTAGCTTGCATAGAGTAGCATGCATAGCGTAGCATGCATAACGTAGCATGCATAACGTAGCATGCATAGAATTTCATGCATAGAGTAGCATGCATAAAGTAGCATGCATAGCATAGCACGCATAGAGTATCATGCATAGCGTAGCATGCATAGAGTAGCATGCATAGCATAGCACGCATAGAGTATCATGCATAGAGTATCATGCATAGAGTAGCATGCATAAAGTAGCATGCATAGCATAGCACGCATAGAGTATCATGCATAGCGTACGTAGCATGCATAGAGTAGCATGCATAAAGTAGCATGCATAGCATAGCACGCATAGAGTATCATGCATAGCGTAGCATGCATAGAGTAGCATAGTGTAGCATGCATAGCGTAGCATGCATAGCGTAGCATGCATAACGTAGCATGCATAGCGTAGCATGCATAGCGTAGCATGCATAACGTAGCTTGCATAGAGTAGCATGCATAGCATAGCACGCATAGAGTATCATGCATAGCGTAGCATGCATAGAGTAGCATAGTGTAGCATGCATAGCGTAGCATGCATAGCGTAGCATGCATAGCGTAGCATGCATAGCGTAGCATGCATAACGTAGCATGCATAGCGTAGCATGCATAACGTAGCTTGCATAGAGTAGCATGCATAGCGTAGCATGCATAACGTAGCATGCATAACGTAGCATGCATAGAATTTCATGCATAGTGTAGCATGCATAGCGTAGCATGCATAAAGTAGCATGCATAGCGTAGCATGCATAACGTAGCATGCATAACGTAGCAGGCATAGCGTAGCATGCATAGAGTATCATGCATAGAGTAGCATGCATAAAGTAGCATGCATAGCATAGCACGCATAGAGTATCATGCATAGCGTAGCATGCATAGAGTAGCATAGAGTAGCATGCATAGCGTAGCATGCATAGCGTAGCATGCATAGCGTAGCATGCATAACGTAGCATGCATAACGTAGCATGCATAGAATTGCATGCATAGCGTAGCATGCGTAGCGTAGCATGCATAGAGTATTATGCATAGCGTAGCTTGCATAGAGTATTATGCATAGCGTAGCATGCATAGCGTAGCATGCGTAGCGTAGCATGCATAGAGTATTATACATAGCGTAGCTTGCATAGAGTATTATGCATAGCGTAGCTTGCATAGAGTATTATTCATAGCGTAGCATGCATAGCGTAACATGCATAAAGTAGCATGCATAGCGTAGCGTGCATAGCGTAGCGTGCGTAGCGTAGCATGCATAGAGTATTATACATAGCGTAGCTTGCATAGAGTGTTATGCATAGCGTAGCTTGCATAGAGTATTATGCATAGCGTAGCATGCATAGCGTAACATGCATAAAGTAGCATGCATAGCGTAGCGTGCATAGCGTAGCGTGCATAGCGTAGCATGCATAGCGTAGCATGCATAGTATAGCATGCATAACGTAGCATACATAACTTAGCATGCATAGCGTAGCACGCATAAAGTATAATGCATAGCGTAGCATGCATAGCGTAGCATGCATAACGTAGCATGCATAGAGTTTCATGCATAGCGTAGCATGAATAGAGTATCATGCATAGCGTAGCATGCATAGAGTAGCATGCATAGAGTAGCATGCATAGAGTAGCATGCATAGAGTATGATGCATAGCGTAGCATGCATAGAGTAGCTTGCATAGAGTAGCATGCATAGAGTAGCATGCATAGAGTAGCATGCATAGCGTAGCACGCATAAAGTATAATGCATAGCGTAGCATGCATAGCGTAGCGTGCATAGCGTAGCATGCATAGAGTAGCATGCATAGAGTAGCATGCATAGAGTATGATGCATAGCGTAGCATGCATAGAGTAGCTTGCATAGAGTAGCATGCATAGAGTAGCATGCATAGAGTAGCATGCATAGCGTAGCACGCATAAAGTATAATGCATAGCGTAGCATGCATAGCGTATAATGCATAGCGCGGCATGCATAGCGTAGCATGCATACAGTAGCATGCATAGAGTAGCATGCATAGTGTAGCATGCATAGAGTAGCATGCATAGAGTAAGGAACACTCTATAAAACCCGACAGCGAAGTCGTTTAAACCCTACGGATAGATATCCGTAGGGTTTAAACGACTTCGCTGTTGACTTCGCTGTCTGGTGACCTCCGTAGTATGTAGCCTTTCCCCCGGAATGGGAGACACCCGGGGGTGGACCTTCTATCGATCCTACTCGTGGGAACAACAATGGAAACTGATCAAAAACTAACAAATGAACCTGGAATTTCAACACAGTCGACTATAGCATTGCCAATTGACACCCATTCTGACGACGAGATGTTTTCAACTAACCAACAGAGCCCTAACGATGCGTATCAACAGACAGATGACCGTGAAGGACATTCTTCTGGTCCAAAAATACTAACTCGAATGGAAGCCTTTATGCTGTTTAAGGGTATAGCAAAGCAGCTGCCGCTTTCCGAACGAGTGAGTATTGTTGTCAATTATTTTGTCTCTGAATATCAACTTTCACAAACTGACGAGGAGTTGAAACAAGCACTTTCAGGATTTTTATCAAAGAGTCAATATTACTTTAAGCGTTGTAAGTTTAATGAGTCTTATTTTATTTTAAAAAAAAACGAGATTGGCTTAGTGGTACTCTTGTTAGTGGTAATTTGATATCAGTCCCTGTTAATGATGAAACTTCTTCAGCAACAGTTTCTAATAATGAATCTCTATTTTCTCCGAAATCCAAGAGGTTTATGGCTTTAAGCAGAAGCCAACAATATAGATCTAAGAGAAAACTTTCGGAAGCCTTAGACAATGAACCAAATGTCCAGAAAATAAAAGCGTTTGTACGATCTATTAAAATCGGAGGACAAAATCTGCCACATTCATCATCTAAAGATTTAGAGACACTATTATATCTATATCTAGAATCTGAGACTGCTCCAATAGAAAATCTGAAAAAAGTTCAGACTTCTCCAGAACCATGCACACCTGTCGAAGCTCTGGCTATGATAACTGACAGAAATATCATATATCCGTCGAAACATACAATGCAATTCGATTAGATCTTAAAAGACGCCGATTTGATGCATACCCCCCGTATTCCTTTCGAATATCTAACTCCATATTAATAGTTATTAGGCAGTATTTAAAACACTTTTTTTTTCAAATAAAATATATTCTTGTTGTTTTTTTCTTTCGGATACTTGAAAGTGACAACCCTAAGGAAAATTTTGAATTTCCAATAACTCCTGGAAACCAATGAGTTAGGTTTTGGAAATAATACTACACATAATAGAAAGTATCAGCAATTTTCTGATGTAGGAATAACTACCTACTACGGCGGTTTAGACGAATAAATAAATGAAAACGAAAAATGAGAAAAAAAATCATATCTCTCAACCCATTCATACTAAAGCTACAGGAATTGGTGGAAGGGTTGGCTATTATACCTTTTTTCGATAGAATAATTAAATTCTGGAATAATAACTTCCGTTAAATTATAATGTTTTTTTTTTTTTTTTTTTTTTCGTTTTTCATAAGTCGGATATTCCGAAACTTTGACTTTTTTTTTAAAGTACAAGTCTTAGCGAACCCGGAGTTCTACTCTGATCCTCAGAATTGTAGACTCTATCGATTAATTCAATAAAAACACGGTGACACAAAACCCGGGATCTTACCACACTGTGCGACGGTCACACCATTAGGCTATCACGTCTTCACTTTTGGTATTACTTAGAGACAACCTACTAACCAATTAAAATAATGACGTTAAATTGGTTACCCAGTGGTGACCCAGTGGGCCGACTTCCAGTGGTCATGAATCTTTTTATTTATTTAATAGCCATTAATGTCCCACTGATGGGCAAAAGCCCTCATGCGCAGCCATTTCATTATTGGTCACGTGTTATAATAAAATAGTAGTACCTACATAATTTATTTGAAAGTTACATATATAATTTATGTGTTGGATAGTACATTTTCTGATGAGTTGCGAATCTCGTTAATTGAGAATCTGGTAAGTTGAGAATCTGGCGACTTGCTAACAAGGCTCTCCACCTCTCTCTGTCCAGAGCTCCCAAGGGCCTTGAACCTCTACTTTGTGTAATCTGCTCTAAAGGTGAGGGAAAAAATCGTGAGGAAACCGGCATGTCCTAGACCTAAAATTTGAAGACATGGGACATCCACCAACCCGCACTGAGCCCGCGTGACTCATTGTGGCCCATCCCACATACAGAGAGGATGCCTGTGTCCCAGCATTGGGAACGTTATAGGCTGATTATTATTGTTGTAATACAATAGGGCCAAAATATCTTGGCGAGTCTGAACATAGGCACTACCAACTTTCGCACATGTTCTCTCGCTCACACTCGCTTCATGCCACCATTTGGTTTCTAAAAAATGATACTGTGCAGCCTTCTGCGCAGAGTTCGGACTCGCCAAGATATTTCGGCTGTACTGTACCTTTTTTTTTATGGGAAATTATCAAATAACTTGGAGGGCGTGTCAGACTTTTACTGACTAAAACCCACCCGTGTTCCTTCAGTTGCCTGTGTGCCAGGGCCACGGTATCCTTTTCGGACAAACCCGCAACCCTGGCAGGCACCGGTCCTGGCGGACCCCGTCAGTGCGTGCTGACATCTCTTTGAGGCGCATGTGGAACAACGCGCCGTCGACCCGGGCCTGGTCCTTACCGGACGGCGAACTGCCGATAGCTCGCCGTCCGCAAGCCCGCGCCTACGGTGGCCGGGAATCGGCTACCGATTACCGCCGCTCAGGGCGTCTCCTGGGGCGTGAGGGCACACAGACTGCCGCTCCCTCCCTCCCTCCTCCGCCTTTCGCTCTGTAGATATTTCAGCCGTACTGTACCTAAGGTTTTTACGTTTTACATTAGTAAAACGGTAAAAATATTATACCTACTAATTCCTGTCAGAAAAGTAAAAAGATAAACGATAAAATGATATTTCACTCAAAAGAATGAAATAGTTCCCAAAGGATTGGCCCCAGTATGATACTGAGGCCAGACTTCCATAAATATAAAGCTATTTGACTTCAAAAGTAAATTATTTATTTGCTCAATCTAATTTTAATAATTCTAGTTGTTTACTCTAAAAGATTGGAATTGGTAAACCTAATACACTCAACTTTTGTCAACTTTTAAGTATAATAATATAATAAATAACAACTGTAATGTTTTCATAAAGAATATTTGAATACATTAAACCTAGAACTCATAAACAAGGTATAATTTTAGTGATTTATTTCAAACGATCATCTTTACGTTGCAGTATAGCACTAATCATAGTTTTTACACTTTAAGTTAAGTACTGAATGGCACTTAAAAGTCACTCAGTTAACAATTAACTTTGATATTACAAGGACCTTCTTAGTAACTTACCGTTTGGCAAAAACTATAAAACTCTGTTTCCAAAATCCATTTAGGTATTATTCATCCCAAAATCTAGTATAAGCAAAACAAGATTCAAAGCAAATCCTATCGACTCGTACAATGCACACATATTTCAGTACGAATTACAAGTACCAGTATCATTGGAGCCATCGACGTCGTTACGTCGTAAGCTGAATATAGGCTTGGCCAAACCGCCGGCCACCGCGTAAACGCGCCGAAAGCTTTCAACTAGTTAAGCGCTTTGTGTTTTATAACAATTGCGAAGATAAAGGGGGATCTAGTTTTAGTTACAACGTCCATTGTTCACTAATGCAACGTCAAAACACACCACCTTCCTCAAAGATCATTAAACGTTCTAAAGTCAGGGAGCCGCCCGTCTCATTTCGTCTGTACGCGTGATATCCATTTGTTTAGCTTTTCCCTGTTGATATAAATTGATGTGCCAGTTTCTTTTGTTTTACAAAGTATTGTTACCGCAACAATTGGTGTTATAAGTACAAAAGCATGTTATACGTCGTCGTGTAAGACGAAAGTTGAAAGTCATCTTTTACTTGAAAAACAAAAGCAAAAACTTCGTTTGTTTTTATTGTTAATTTCTAGTTTCAAATGCGACAGTGAAATAGATTCGATTACTATGTTTTCTGAGATGAATTCGGCTCAGCGAGCAGACAAACTAATTCCAAGTTTGAGCACACAACAAGTCCTAACAGAATAATCTCCTTGTTTGAGTTACATCTAATTGAACATGTTACGTAAGTAGGTCCGTGATTTTATCTGAGTAATGAATGAAATATTCCGAGCCGGTGTAGGGCACACGAGTGCTGCTAATTGTTTTCTGTGTTGGCATACAATTAACAAGGGCCTACTATAGTGGGCGGTGTGGTTGGAGCGAGCCAAGTCTCCCTCCGCCGCGGCGACGAGACCGACCGACGGCAATTTCCGCTGCAACGCCGTCTGTTAACGCCACCTGGTGCCTACTTAAAATAACGAACAAAGTTACATACAAAAAAGAAATACTCTTACACAAAATTATTTCATAAACGACGTATTTCGAATCCGCAGCGGCAGGTGTAACTGGGACGCGGCAGAACGCTGGCTTTAAGGGAATTACGCTGAGCCGCCTGCGGTACAGAACTACAGCTGCTTCAGTCAAGTCTGGATTATCAGCAAAAAACTAGTTTATTGAAGATTAGCCTAGTATTGTTCCACTTTTAAGTAGAAAACAGGAATTTTGATTCTTTGGATCAACTTTAAACAGGTTAACAGAGAAAACGTATAAATCAACTGTAACTCGTTGTACATTCTGTGGTACATAAACTGAGCGTACCCGTTGGCATCGTGATAACATTCACACCGAGACAAATCTGTGCAACAGCTGGCGTGTATTAACTAGAAAACAGTAACTCTAGCCAACCGCCCGCCTGACTATAAGTCAAAACAAACATAAATACAATCTTACTAAGGCTGCCTTATTAAAATATACCACTAACTACTAAGATATTTCTTATTAAGGCTTCAAGATTATAAATTCTGCTAGAGTAATAACGGGTAATTACCATCAAATCATGCACGGTAGTATTTCAGTTAATAGAATTACTTGGCGCCGCAGCCGTGATCGTATCAGACCACAGTGTTCGCGACGATGCGTCACCAACAATTTAGCTTGTATAAAATCAGTAATTTTAACTTAGCTTAAGTATATAGGAAATATAATTTCTTCATTAATACTAGAAATAATAGCATAAATTATGTAGAATCGATGATGTGCGCGCTGAGGCGCCATCAGAAATGAGTTTTATTCAAAAATGTTCCTATTTACGTAGGTGCCCATGTATTTTTGCACACTTTTTTTCCACACAATATGCCCCACCTACAAATAGGGAAAATTTCATGTCGCAATAATGCGTAATAAAACAGTCAAAATAATGTGCAATGACTATACTAACTCAAATATGTAAAAAGTATAGTCATTGATAGTGCTGCCTAGCAGCTATAATGTAATCAAAATGACAATTTTGATAAAAGTCGTAAACTCGACCATTGTACGCCTCGATTAGGTAAGTTAGATAGACAAAACTTAAAATCATTTACTGTATCCAGGTCACCTAGACCGAGACCTAGCCCTGGACCTAACTTCCTGAAATCTAGCCCTTCAGGATACCT
Source organism: Dryobota labecula (assembly GCA_947523025.1). NCBI lineage: Eukaryota > Metazoa > Arthropoda > Insecta > Lepidoptera > Noctuidae > Dryobota > Dryobota labecula. The sequence continues at coordinate 13,162,106 of OX383293.1, read as the reverse complement.
ACCTAATCGAGTCTAAATGCCGCAAAGCGGATTTCGTAAAATAAAGGCTACCCAACCTGTATTCAGAGGCTCATAGCGGGCTGAAAAATCTAGGTACGAAAACTAAAATACTAGATTTCTCTAGGGCAATAGACTAGCTTGAGGTTTCTTTTGGTATGGTGGAGATCGGTTCAGTACTTTGCCAGTAAAGTCACTTGCAAACAATTTAATATTTAATTATTCACATAAATCCCGTTGTAACTGAAATATCTTTTCAGTAGGGATAGTTAGAATCATGATAGAAACCTCATTAGAAAGGCCATTATTTTACGAATCTTATGATGTATAACACTTTATGTAAAGTGATAGAAATAAGGGTGTTTAGGTGTGAAACACATTAGAACTTAAGATATTTTAAACCAATAAAGTTTCTAAAACGGGAGGCGATTCGCGGCTCTCAGTAAGGTAAAGGAGCACTACTACCTTAGTGAGCGCGCCACCTATAAATTTCGTAGTCATCGACATGGAACTAATTCCATCTAAATAGTCATATAGTAGTACTGGGGAGTCCTGAAATCGCTTCCTGAATATTTATGAAGTCTTATCAGTAATACGGTCTTATTATTTCTTCCGTAAACCTGTAATTCTTCAGGAGTAATGGTCGCAGTGAGTATTGAAGATATCCTGAACTATTGGTGCAGGACGTCAGCGCCGCTTGGACTGGGATAGCCTTACAACCTTCCTGATTTTCGAGTCAAGCGATCACGCCCGTCCGGTAAATCTGTTGGTCCTTCGAGCCGGATATCTTCGAAGAAGGAATATTCCTGGAATCAGAGGACCTGTTCCTGAAGAATTATTTTCGAATCCTGAAGACTTATGGCTGAAGGATTATTGTCGACTCCTGAAGAATTAACACTGAAGAATTATTTTCGAATCCTGAAGACTTATGACTGAAGAGTTATTATTTCCTGAAGGATTATTTTGAAGACTGAAGGGTTATTTTTTCCTGAAGAGTTATTATTTCCTGAAGGATTATTTTGAAGACTGAAGAGTTATTTTTTCCTGAAGAGTTATTATTTCCTGAAGGATTATTTTGAAGACTGAAGAGTTATTATTTCCTGAAGGATTATTTTGAAGACTGAAGAATTATTTTCGAATTCTGAAGACTTATGACTGAAGAGTTATTATTTCCTGAAGGATTATTTTGAAGACTGAAGAGTTATTTTTTCCTGAAGAGTTATTATTTCCTGAAGGATTATTTTGAAGACTGAAAAGTTATTTTTTCCTGAAGAGTTATTATTTCCTGAAGGATTATTTTGAAGACTGAAAATTTATTTTTTCCTGAAGAGTTATTATTTCCTGAAGGATTATTTTGAAGACTGAAGAATTAATTTCGGATCCTGAAAACTTTTTCCCTGAAGAATTATTCTCGGATCCTGAAGACTTATTTCCTGAAGGATTATTTTTTTAAACTTTGAAGAATCAACATTGAATAGAGAAGAAACAACTTTGACGTTTGAAGATTTGTTTTGAAGATAGAAGAAACATCTTTGACGTTTTGAAGATTTGTTTTGAAGATAGGAGAAATAACTTTGACGTTTTGAAGATTTGTTTTGAAGATAGAAGAAACATCTTGGAAGTTTGAACATCTGTGTAAAGGATTACAGTTAGTGCACATATAGTGAAGTGACGTCCCTGAATCTAAACCAACATGCCGGTCACGAGGTCACAAGGCAAAGCACCTGAAGCATGGATGGTGGAGTTGGACAGAACGCGTACCTCTACAGCTATACGTCATGAGTTACCTCCACGTTCGCCATCCACTACGGAAGGGACCGAGCAGCCGCTACCGCCACCCCCTGCCCCGAGCGGGGGTGAAGACGTACCTGTGCCAACACAATCAAAGGAAACAGAACAGATAGAACAAATAGAACAACCGACTACATTCAGGAAGGAGTCCAGACTGGAAGGAACTTCAGATAGGACATTAAAACCTTCGGATAAATCAGTGAATCCAGACAAAACAGTGAAGCAATCAGCTGACCAAAAGGATGGAAATTATAGAGGAATCATGCCGATGACTACCCGGGGTGACGCCCGTAACGAACATAGGAGACCGCCGTCCATAAGTAGGACGATACGGTCGAATAGAAAAATTTCAAGAGCGCGTGAAGACCTATTGAAAATTAGGTTGGAACTTGCTCAAATAGCACTTCAAAGAGCCGAAGAAGGAGATTCTGATGGCTACATGGATGATCGGAATTCGAACGAGGAGTATGTGCGATCGTGGCTAGAGGAGGCGCCTGAGCCTGAGCCATTGAAGGAGGACAATGCCGCCGAGGGGAACCGCAGTTTACATAGAAGCCACAAGGCCGTCGAGACTCAACTGCCCTCGGGAGAAGATGCCGTTGGAGGGAACATATACCCCTCCATCGAAGTCGGATCAATAGTGAACCTCCATCAAACGCAAGTACCCATGTTAACTCATCCTATAGTGAACGAAGTGAAAGATATAGTACCATCGAAGGATCCGGGGGAAGCACAACTCCGTCCATTCATAACGGAGTTGACGTCCGCTATAGCGTCGCTAGCCGACAAGAAAACAGAACAGTGGTCATCGAATAACCCCTCGGCGTCGAAGGTGATTATGACCCTACCAAATTACAGTGGGGCTCATACAGAATGGCTGTCGTTTCGCGCCATTTATGAAACAACTCGTCGATATTTCAACGATGTTGAGAATACAGCTAGGCTGAGAAGGAGCCTGCGCGGACGAGCACTGGAAACGGTGAGCTCAGAACTCATCGGACATGCAAGACCAGATGACATCATGAGAGAACTCGAGCTGCAGTTCGGCCGTCCAGACTCAATTGCTCAAGCTGAAACAGATAGGCTCCGTGGGCTGCCGCGCTGCAGTGAATCTCCAAAGGATATCTGCACGTTCGCAAGCCGAGTTAGGAGCGGCATAGTCACGCTACGCGCGTTGAAGAAAGAACATTACTTAATCAACGCTGAATTGATGCGGTTACTGACTGAGAAGTTGCCAAATTCCCTTCGGGTACAATGGTATAGGACCTATACCGAGAAGTACCAATCGCTGCCAGACTTATCACTGCTCAGCGACTTTAAGGCGCCCAAAACGAGCACACCAGGTAGAATATGGTACCTACCACATTTCGACGTGTTCAACCCAATGAAGCCAGAAAAGCTCCGCATAGTACATGACGCTGCGGCCAAATCGAGGGGATTGTCACTGAATGACTTCCTTCTAACTGGACCAGACCTGCTGCAGTCACTGCCCGGCGTTATGATGAGGTTCCGACGTCACTGCATAGCCATTTCCGGCGACATAACGGAAATGTTTATGCAGGTAAAGGTGCGAGCTCAAGACCGAGACGCACTTCGATACCTATGGAGAGGCGATAGTAGGGAGGGAGCGCCTGAAGAATACCGAATGACGTCCATTATATTCGGTGCGGCAAGTTCGCCGTGCACGGCCATATTCGCAAAGAATTGGAATGCGAAAAGGCACATAGAGGAGCATCCAGAAGCAATGGAAGCTATCATCCTTAATCATTATATGGATGATTACCTCGATAGTTACAAGACGGTCGACGACGCAACGCGTATCGCAACGACGGTGAAGAACATACACCTGAAAGCAAAGTTCGAACTCAGGAAGTGGGTATCGAACAGTGGGCAAGTTATCGAAAACATAGATCCGTCACAGATCCGAACTGAAGTTGTCAGCATCGGAAATACAGAAAACACCGAAACGATATTTGGTCTAATATGGAAACCGGGCGTAGACAGCAAGAAACAATGGCGGCGCTCACAGATACTCGCCGACATGTTCTGGCGACGCTGGGTGCGCGAGTACCTGCCGGAGTTGCAAAACCGGCGGGAGCCGCATAGCCGCGGGCCAGGACTACAGGTGGGCGACCCTATTCTCATTGCCGACGGCCAGCTGCCTCGCAACACGTGGCCGCGAGGCCGCATAATAGCCGTGTTTCCAGGGGCTGATGGTGAGGTCCGGACTGCTGAGGTGCGCACCGCTGGCGGCACCCTGAAGCGTCCGGTGAAGAAACTCGTCCCACTACCGAAGTAACGAGGCGTCGAGACGGCGGGCGTCGCGGCGGCGAGCGTCGCGACTACGGTCGTCGCTCACTGGCGTGATGCAGCGCCGTGCCGACGTCGCTACGAGTCGCCACTGCGCTGCACGGCGGGAGAGATGTTCGCGACGATGCGTCACCAACAATTTAGCTTGTATAAAATCAGTAATTTTAACTTAGCTTAAGTATATAGGAAATATAATTTCTTCATTAATACTAGAAATAATAGCATAAATTATGTAGAATCGATGATGTGCGCGCTGAGGCGCCATCAGAAATGAGTTTTATTCAAAAATGTTCCTATTTACGTAGGTGCCCATGTATTTTTGCACACTTTTTTTCCACACAATATGCCCCACCTACAAATAGGGAAAATTTCATGTCGCAATAATGCGTAATAAAACAGTCAAAATAATGTGCAATGACTATACTAACTCAAATATGTAAAAAGTATAGTCATTGATAGTGCTGCCTAGCAGCTATAATGTAATCAAAATGACAATTTTGATAAAAGTCGTAAACTCGACCATTGTACGCCTCGATTAGGTAAGTTAGATAGACAAAACTTAAAATCATTTACTGTATCCAGGTCACCTAGACCGAGACCTAGCCCTGGACCTAACTTCCTGAAATCTAGCCCTTCAGGATACCTACCTAATCGAGTCTAAATGCCGCAAAGCGGATTTCGTAAAATAAAGGCTACCCAACCTGTATTCAGAGGCTCATAGCGGGCTGAAAAATCTAGGTACGAAAACTAAAATACTAGATTTCTCTAGGGCAATAGACTAGCTTGAGGTTTCTTTTGGTATGGTGGAGATCGGTTCAGTACTTTGCCAGTAAAGTCACTTGCAAACAATTTAATATTTAATTATTCACATAAATCCCGTTGTAACTGAAATATCTTTTCAGTAGGGATAGTTAGAATCATGATAGAAACCTCATTAGAAAGGCCATTATTTTACGAATCTTATGATGTATAACACTTTATGTAAAGTGATAGAAATAAGGGTGTTTAGGTGTGAAACACATTAGAACTTAAGATATTTTAAACCAATAAAGTTTCTAAAACGGGAGGCGATTCGCGGCTCTCAGTAAGGTAAAGGAGCACTACTACCTTAGTGAGCGCGCCACCTATAAATTTCGTAGTCATCGACATGGAACTAATTCCATCTAAATAGTCATATAGTAGTACTGGGGAGTCCTGAAATCGCTTCCTGAATATTTATGAAGTCTTATCAGTAATACGGTCTTATTATTTCTTCCGTAAACCTGTAATTCTTCAGGAGTAATGGTCGCAGTGAGTATTGAAGATATCCTGAACTATTGGTGCAGGACGTCAGCGCCGCTTGGACTGGGATAGCCTTACAACCTTCCTGATTTTCGAGTCAAGCGATCACGCCCGTCCGGTACACACAGTATCGTTGTAAATTTCTAGGAATTCCGAAACAACACGAATTACAATAAAACCTAACAACCTAACTTAAAATAAAGGAAAATGCTACATTACTTAGAAAGCAAAACAGGGGTTGTGTACAAAAATCTAATTTTTTGTCAAAATACATGGGTATTTGGTACATGCTTGCGATTTATTATTTATGTTCAGTGCCTTGTACAACATTATTGAGACTTTAGGGTAGAACGAAGACACGTATCTCAGTAAGTTATAAATCATGTAGCCGTGACATGAAAAAGCCTAAGAATGAGGTAGAAAGGGACTATTGGACGTGGCTACAAGCGAAATGTAAACAACGGAACCAAAATTATACCAAACTCTTGCAGGCACGTTTGGACGAGGAATATAGTGCCGTAATATTTCACGAAATTTTGAAGAAGCCTCAACCTAGTTAAAATTGCAAAGGTAATATTATCTTTTTTTAACAATCTGTTGTAAACTTTCCACCGTAAAAAAAAACTATTCAAAGCCTTAAAACGACTTTGAAGTATAGTTCTGCTGTCATCACCACGGTTGGTAGATATTATTTTTTGATTAGGTACTATTCTCCTTACAAAAACTCACCACCCCTTTTGCAGAACCATCAGGAAGAGAGAAAAGCTGGATCTATACATGGTTGTATGTACAGTCAGCGACACGATGTGGGTACCCCCATTCAATTTTTTTTTAATACAAATGAGGTACCCAATTGATGCAGCCCAATGTAAATGCTTCTATTAGGGGTCTGAAATATTGCTCATGATCATCAGCGGCATAATTTTACACCATGAAACCACTACTAGACGAGAACCAGTAGTTAAGGTATAGGTTTATCCTTCTGTTTAAATAAAATGTATTCCCCAATTTTCGTAATTGCACCTACCACTATTTGTCTCTGCACCACGCAAAGGTTGACTGGTGGAAAATGCCTATGGCATTAAGTCTGCCTAAATAAATAAATAAATAAATAACCAGTCGCCCTTTTTACTGCATTACAATATAAAAATTTACAGCAGATACTACCGCACTGCACTTGACTTGTCTTTGACTCCACTATCTCTGGGCTGCACGAATATTGCGTATACTGAAACAGCTAAAGACCTTGGTGTCTCAATTGACAGTAATCTTTCTTGGCGAGCTCTAGTGAATGAGGTTAGTCGTAAGGTTCACTTTTCTTTTCACTCACTCAAATCATTACAGAGCATTTTGCCATTCAAAACCAAAGTTTACCTAGCTCAAACTCTGATTCAGCCGATCATTGATTACGCTGATGCCTGTTATTTGGATGCCACCGAGGAGCTGTTAAATAAGCTTGAGCGCTTACAAAACCTTTGCATTCGTTTTGTGTATGGTCTGATGAAATATGACCATGTTTCTCACTTTCGCAAAGAGCTCAAGTGGCTCCCAATCCGTCTTCGCAGGAACACTCGGATATTATGTCTTCTTTATAAACCTGCATATCCCAGCTACCTGCGCGATCGTTTTTCCTTTACCCGTCCTTCTGATGCTCTCTGTAGATCCCACCTCAAGCATCATCTTAATTTCCCATCCCATAAAACTGAAATGTATTCCTACTCCTTCTCTGTTCACGCAGTACGTTTATGGAACTCACTTCCGCCTAACATTCGAGATTGTAAAACTTTATTTCTCTTTAAAAAGCAAGTCAAAGAGCATTACCTCTCTTCTATACAGTAATATTCTGCATAATATAATATATATGTATATTATGTATGTATATCATAGGTAATATTTATATGTGTATGTATTTGTATGTATGTTTATTTTATATAGTTATAGTTTTGTTTTAAGTGTTTTAATAAAAAAATTTTTTTGTTTAACTTTTCTACACACTGTGTCTACATTTCTTATCCAACTTTCCTCTCGCAGGTCTGCTGGAAGAAATTTCTTTTGAAATAAGCAGTACCTTTGTGCTCTTCTATGTTAATATATTGTCCTGTCAAGTATTTTGTGTGTACATAAATAAATAAATAAATAAAAAATGCAAAATTCTGAAACACCTCTTCACATCAATCTAGACGGTTTAGTGTGACCCCTGTAACCCTCAAGCAAGCAAGGCTTTCACAGTGCGATGTTATCAGTGTACCTACAGGTGGAAGCTTCCCATTCACTTGCTTAATCCGTTAATCGGCTGCTACGACACTCAAGGTAAGACGTTAGATGACATATTCCAAGCGGGACTACACTGCATAATATGTCACTTCTATTTCAACACGAAGGCGTTAAACAACATAGTTATAGTTCGCGTCTCGTAAAAAGACCGCTGGCCAGCGAACAACTTTAACATTGTTTAGATCGTGTCACGAAATAAGAGCGCTGGCCACAACCATACTATACCATTTTTACGTGACGCGAAATAATACAACGTAGGGTATTGCGGTTCGCCAGCGCGCTTTTTACGTGACACGATCTATACAACGTTACAGTTGTGCGATTGGCCAGCTGTCTTTTTACGTGACGCGAATTGTACGTTCGTCTTTGTTCAAGGTAAAAAGGAAAATGTAAAAAAGTACAAAATAAACTCATGAATTCAAAGTAACGATAGTGTGTGAAAATGAGACGGTGCTCCCAAGTATCAACTTAAAATTCAGTTTACTCGAGTAAAAGCTTCTAACTTGCGCATCAGCAAACCGTGAAACATTACATTGTATGGTGTGTAGATACATCCGTGTCTCGAGTTGTCGTAGTGTCGACAGTTTCCACTACACTGCCGGTAGTTAGCGCCACCTGCGTTGTGCGAGATACATGGCTCGCTTTATACCATCATAACAATAACATCGCACCGCTTTACCGCCTTCCGTCCGTAATACAACGAGCAGGCCACGGCTAATAGGATTACCTAATATGAACACCTTGTCATTCCACGAAACGCTCTAATTAGAACTTTAAACTTAAACTCACGACTTCCTCAATGAAACATTGTTACGATTCAGAAATGGCGATGGCCTGATTTTTTCCAACACATTAAATCGATATAAAATGGCAAAAGTACGTCAGGAGGGAAAATTTATTCAATAATACAGAAGACAGGATTAACTGGGCTTGATAACGCTTCGCTTGAGCCGAACTCATCTGCGGTGCTATAGCATTTTTTGAGCCTCTGAATTTCATATACACACAGACTTACCACGGCGATTGGCTTCTAAATCTGTTTTATATAAAATGTTGTGTTTGTTTTGTAGATGACGATATTAATTTTGACACTGAGTAAAGTACCAAAGCTCACACAAAAATACGAAACCCTTGTAAATCTTAAGTTTATATACGTACAAGTGATAGTAAGCGACAAATGAGTAAGTTAAAGCATCGACGCAGAGTTTGTTGCAGTCGAGGTAAACCCAGTTGCGAGGCTTGTTTGTTCTTTAAATTACGTAGGGCTCTACGTCGGCAGACCGCTGTATGTACTGTTGTTCCCGTTAGATTGCTTCCCGTCCAAGTTTCAATCCTGTTTAGGTTTCGACGTTGCGGACGGCATACGATTTGTTTTGACGTTGACGTTTCCGGATGTTCTATCTAGTACAACATTTAGATAGACCACCTACTCATACCAAAATCTGTTTAAAGTGAGCTTCATTACGTTCAGGATTCGCTTACATTACATCCTTAACAACCTTTGTGAAATTAAAACTCTGTGAGCACGTTTCGGCGTACATGTACGTTCAATTGAATAGAACCGTTCATCGGGCACGATCCGTTAAATAAACAACGAGCAAGCATACTACATACACGTATACCTCATACCTATGTATGTACAAAGTAAAGAAATAAAGTGCCCAGTGATGGCGTCGAAAGTATAAAATGCAGATAGCCGCTCCACTGAACGATAGCTGTTGCACTGAACAGAATTTTATTGGCCTCTTTATTTTGTGAACAGAAACGAAACGTCGCGCGGTCCTCTGCTCACTTTGTTTACTCACTCTTTATAATGATAGCGGTTAGAAAAATGTTTTGGTTTACAAACCCCCTTTCTAGGAGCTTTTGTTGATACCGACGTATTCGTTGTTTAGACTGGGAATGAGGAATGAGCAAATACGGATATGACCTGTTTGAAACCAAAAAGAGAATATAAGTACATACATAAACAAGACTGTAATAGAATGTTGCAAACAATATAATGAGTCATCGATACAATTACACATGCATAAACAAACGTGATAAAACAAAACAAGGTTTTGATAGCAGATTTGTTGCATAAAACAGTCACTTTTGTGACCAATTGAACAGCACTTGCAACGAAACAAAGAACACTGACCCGTTCAAGTTTGAAAACTATTACCATAATAATACGTTGCCGGCCACGCCGACCAGCCTGGGGTTAGCTGCATGCAATTATATTTCAATATTAATTCACCCTCGCATTATTTACAAGAAAGCAGGCAATTAGAAGAAGTAAAAAGCACTATGAACCTTATTTTGCAACGTTATTATTTTGCTATCTTCCCTGAAGGAGTAACTGGTCACATTTACATAAAATGATAGTAAAAGAATGCATATTGTGAGTGACTATAAATAACAGGTGCGGGCAGGATACGGTGTAGTTACTTTTTCTCACGTTCCCACCGTATATTCAGGGGGTTTTATTTTGTACATACCTACTCGCACGATTTTCACTTACGTGCGTGTTTGCTACCTTATTGTTTCAATTTTGAATTTTGTTTGAATCAATTACCAAATGTTAGTACTGTTTGTGTTTAGTCTTTATTTTCGGCTTATTCCACAAATCCCCCTGAAAATCCCCCTTAGGAGGAAAAGTGGGATCTGAAAACAGTCTAGAATTCACCCCTGATAATCCCGCTAAGGGGGGAAAACTAGAATTGAAAAAACAAAAAATAACTTATTCCAAGATCCCCTGAAAGTGTTTTTTTTTACATTAGGGTTCAGTTTTTCCACTGAGGGGGATTCTCTCAGGGGGGATTAGTGGAATAAGCCTTTATTTTCAATAGTAAGGGGGATGCGCTAAGGTAGTTCGCGAAATTTGCAGGTCAATGTTAGGTTCATCATCATTTCAGCCGAAAGACGTCCACTGCTGGACATAGGCCTCCCCCAAGCACCGCCGCCTCGACTGGTTCTGTGCTTCCCGCATACAGCGGATTCCTGCCGCTTTCATAAGGTCATCGGTCCACCTTGTGGAAGGCCTTCCAACGCTACGTCTTCCGGTACGCGGTCGCCACTCCAGAACCTTTCAGCCCCAACGACCATCTGTTCTGCGCGCAATATGCCCTGCCCATTGCCATTTAAGTTTGGCAATTCTTCGAGCTATGTCGGTTACCTTGGTTCTCCTGCGGATCTCTTCATTTCTGATTCGATCACGTAGCGAAACTCCAAGCATAGCCCTCTCCATTGCCCTTTGCGTGACTATTAGCCTTCTAATAAGGCCCATTGTGAGCGACCACGTTTCAGTGCCAATGTTAGGTTAGTTTAGTAAAATGTATGTCGATTAAAATATGATTCGCGACCGTTATAAATATGGCTTTAAGGCTCGTACAGACTTTCGCGATATCGCAGGCGCGACAGACAGCTACAAAGAAATTGTGCTACTAGTGTCGCGTCGCGCCCGCGATATCGCACTAGTCTGTACGAGCCTTTACAGAATTATACCTAATCATTAGAATCAGCAATACAACTTTTTAAGTTAGAATTGGCTTCGAATGTCATGATTTCATGAAATAGTCATTCATTAGGGTAATATGAGCTTAGTGACTTGTATTGATGGGGTTTCGTAGTAATAGTGTCGCCATGTCCGTCTGTCTGCCTGTCTGTCTGTTTGTCTGTCTGTGGCATAGCTCAGAGACTCTTAGACTAGAACGCTGAAATTAAAATTAGTATGGGTATACATATTAATCACGCCGACAAAGTGAAATAAAATCTTGAAAAATACATTTATTTAGGGTACCTCCCGTACACGTAAAGTGGGGATGATATCTTTTTTTCTCGTATATCCCATGTTGTGGGGTATCGTTGGATAGTCCGTTTAAAAATATTGCGGGTTTGTGCCAACCATTTTTCGATTCAGGCATTCGTTTGCGTAATATTAAAAGCTTTAAAGTATTAATTTTTGTTAGAGTCAAGTATATCCCCCCCTGCTAGCTAAATGGTTGCATTTGCTACGTAAAAAAATTCACAGCAGTAGTATATATAACGAAGTTAAAAGGAAAACTATCACAGCTAAGTAAGCTTTACAAGTTACCGAGTAATAGTCGCCCAACTTACATTTACAGTTGAAAAACAAGTTCTCCCATACATTATGTATTTTGAACATGTTTTTCGACTACAATGTTAAGTTTGTTCTTGGGATAAATTCATGCCAACTACGGAACTCTTCAATATGCGTGGTCCGACAAGCACTTGGCTGGTTTTATTATTATAATTCAATAAATAATTATTTGATTGGGCCGCGAATCATATTTAGATCAACAAACAACCTCATGCTAACCTCAATTGCAAATAACGTAAGAAAATTTGAATTTCGCGGGATATCTAGACGCTCTCGCCTTACCCAAACTATTGCTGGAAATTACAATTCTTTCACAGCAAAAAAGTAATTAAAAAATTTAAATTTAATTTTACAATGAATAATTTTATTGTAAAATACACAACCTAATAACATTTACGGGAAAAGTAAAACACTCGCACTCAAAGTAATTCTTTGTACCATTATTACCCCTTTTATCATATTGTATTTGTAGCCCGTCCATGGGTTACGCCCTATAGAAATGAAAGGAAAATAATGTTTGTTTCTTCGTACCACGAATACATCCCCGCAGATGTTTTGTTAAGGGGGGCGTGAGGGTCTCGGCTCTCTATTTGGCTAATGGATATATCAACGAGATTGGTTTCTAACACAAACGAACCGGTCGTCTAGTTAAAAATACCGTGTGTATTTCCACGGTCGCTAAATTCAAAGCGGTATCCGAAGTTAAATATTTGTACCGTGTTTGGAAACAAGATAGGTATCGGTCCCATATACCTGAAACTAAATGGAGAATTTCAAGCAGGCTCGACGTTCGATAAATTAAAATGTCACGTAAAATCTGAACATCATGTTTAGAATGACAAATCACTGCCGGATTTATGTTTTATACATATTACATGAAACATTTTGTGTAGGTACAACATTCTTTACAAATTCAATGCTTTGATAGCATTGAATTTGTAAAGAATGTTGTGTCCTTATGAATGCAGAAGTTCCGTAAATTAGAATGCCAACAGATTGGAGGTACTTACTGCGTTCAATCAATACGATTGCTAAGAGTAACAATTACAAAATCTAATATCTACTTACGATTGCATGTTTGCATGTTATTGTTTCCTTGATTATTTACTTAGAAATGTAACAGCCAACCCGTTGAACGATCAAATTGTTAAGTGTAACAGAAAATATAGAAAGCTTCTAATTTATGTCTATACAGCTATAAATTGGTCACAACTTGAAGCAATACCATTTGAACAGACCTTGAGAGAAAGGTCAAAATAGCAATTATACAAAGGAAAATAATAAAAGAGTTCTGTTGCACAAACTAATTAGTATCACAGTACAAATAAAGAGTTTAATATCCGCACAAACGACACTCGACAAACATTCGTCAACTACATTTTTCATTTATTACTCGAGTCAATAATATAGTCGCTTCGAGGAATTACTGCTTATATTAAAGTACCACCATTAAACTACAAACCCTACTTCTAACGATAGGTATTTTATTCACATTAAACTTATGCATATGTGGGTTCGGACCAGTGTGTAAACTGTTTTGACAGGATTTCGACCAATCGGATTAAAGCACGGCAGTCCCTGTCCCAATATTTTGCGGCTCACTCCCATTAATGTAATGCACATGTTATTGTTTCCTCGCAAAAACTACACAAAAACCATGCATATATCTTCATGAATTTACAGCATCCTCATCCAAAAACCTGCACAAAAGTTGTCGTTCCGGGATTCCATCTCTGTGACGTTTTTTAGACTGTGTGTGTGTACTTACTTCATATATATTGACATGATATCCAGTATCAAATCCAATGATAGTGCTGTTGAAAAAAGAAGCGTAACAGAATGGAAGGGGTCCCAATTAAGACCAACAATACCGAAGATGCATCGCATTACCGACCACAGAACTGCATTATTTCACTAACATCCAACGTGTATGGTATATAAATTAGATTTATAAAAATGATCTAGATTAGATCTCTCCTCTTGGTATTTGTACATCCTGTAATAACATAAACAGAATTAAATAAGCTATTCGGTCAACTTTTTGTTCTAGTTGCTAAAGCCGTTTCAGAGTAAATCCCTAACATAAATAAATAAACGCTTCACACTCACAGCGCCGCCACATTTGGGATTCCTATGTTGTTAGATGGTCGCGCCCATGCTAAAATTACATACAAAAATATGGTACCTACATGCGAACTTCAAATTTGTCCCAAAATCAGAATTTAACCTGTGATATTTTCAGCCGTACAATATAGCATAAATCTAGAATCACAAGCCGTTCACATATTAGTAATACGAAACAAAGAGAGAAAGACACAATCATATTGATACAGAGTATTCGTAGATGTAACATCGGGCGCTCGATTTAGAAAACGTTTATTAGTACAGGGCTACACTGCGATAGGGATGTGAACGGGTGAACGTGACGAATTCAGCTGAAAACGCACGTAGACAATTAACCCAGGGCTGACGTCTGCAGTGATACATGAAGCGAGCCCCCAAAGGACGATGGAAATAAAGCGGACCCGAATAAACACGGAGTTCATACATTTTCTTACCTTTTTCCCCTCGCTTAACGAAATTGGACGGAGATAATGTTCGTATTTGTATCAGAAGTTGTCTTAAGAAAGTTGTCGTTGATCTAGAAGCTTAAGCTCCCGGTTTAAACACAGATGTTCGGAAACTACGCTGAAGATATGCGGGATTCATTATACGAGTTTAGATATAGTAACAGTAATCGCTTTCCTTAAATTTTTTTATAAAATGTAATTTCCGTTTAAAAATGTCCTAATTTATAATTCTACTTAATTGAAACACTCAACAACATGTAAAAGACATTTGACTGTGAAATATCTGCTACTTAAACTTATTAAAGCAATAAGTTTTTGCCGAGAAAAAGTGTTTTAAGAAGAAGCACGTGTCGCAGCCAAAATTTTTAAAGAATTTGGGAATTTCCGTAACATAAATCTTCGTAGCGTCTAATTACATGGATCCAGCTCTCTCCGCTCTTTTCTGGGCAAACTTATGGCGGCCATGCGTCATGACGTTTTTATGAAAAAATAGCGGCGCATCCCTAAAAGCCTCTATTAGATTATGAAATAGGTTACTCGAAAAATCTTGTACGTATTAGATTAATTTTCCAAGACCAGTGAGCTTATAAGAATAGAGCGATGAAGTGAAGAGATATAGGTTCAATTTAATGTTTTATCTAGCCTAAATCCTTTTACATTTAGCAAAGCTGTGCAGTTATTGCTAGCGTTATGGTTGAAAGAATACAGTCCGTCACATACAGTTTATATTAGCTTTGGTGCGCGGGGGCTGCGCAGCGAAGCGGCTCACTTGAACACAGACTGTGTGTTCAACTCTAGGGCTCTCATACTTGGAGAAAAATAAACTGGGCAAATAATAGCCGCCAACTTCAACGTAGAAAAATTATTTCGAGTGCAAAGTTGCAAATAGAATTTCAGTTAACAAAAATTAATAGATGCAGCTCTCTATAGGATAAACTTTGCTCTTTGCACGGCTGAAACAAAGCTTTTCAGTCAGTGTTATAATGAAGTTAACTGAAATTTTTGAATTTTATGTACGTACTCGTACGTACGTACGAGTGTTACGGTAGTCTCTGAAAGTTTAACGGAGAATTTTCGGGCAATAACAAAAGAAAGTTGCATATTGTTATATCATTCACTATACCTACATTAACCTATTGGTATGTTAAAATTAAGTATCGCATCAATAAATAATTAGTAATTACGATACTATAAGAAAAAATTGATTTATTAAAGAGATTACTAGCAAGTTCATTTCATAAGGTACAAATAACAAAATATATACGATTATGCTCTTCATAATTAATTAACAAAAAAAATATTTTCCGCCTTTAGAATTTGTGGTATCCGCGGTCGCCTGTTACCGCAGTCGATACTGAAACCGAAACTTTAATGCGGGATCCTGCTTTAGGTAGGTCGGTACTTCAAAATACTCGTTAATTTAAACAGAGGCCGTACAGTTAGCAACAGAAGTGCCATTAGTTTATCAAGAATTTATATTTTAAATCGCTCATTACGTTCCGAGTAGTAATACTTAAGCTCACTGATTTAATTTTCACGAGTACTTGTAGCTGGGTTTCCGGTAACTAGTTATTATAAATTGCTTGCTCTTTTGAGTCTAGTTAATATCATAGACAGAAGCATTTTAACTGCGCACCGGCTATTGGCTTGATTGGTTGGAAAGTCACTCAAATATTGTATGAGTTCTAAGTAAATTTAGTTGATATTTCAGGGTATCACTTGTATCATTTCAGGGTTCATTTTGAACACACATTACATTACAGCGTCGCATTTTAGCGAAACACGTCTTCACAAATGTAGCCTTTTCGCCCGTGTGCACACTCATTCACTTACAAAAGCAGATTCTGAAATAGAAACAAAAGTTTTAAAACACTGGCGTCTGGTAGACATTTTTGACAAAGTTTTGAGCGCGGGTGCGGTGCTCATACTCAGCGAGTGGCGCCGACACGCCACGCGGTCTGACGTCACATGGGGCGCAAAACGACTCGCGTCTTTGACTGAGCTCCCTTTTGTCACGTTACCGTATGAAGAGTTGTACAGTTTCCAATCTGAATGCAAAAGTATGAACTGCAACGGAACGAATAGAATCAAAAAATCAAACGAGTGTTATGTTGTGTAAACAGAAATGCGAGCAATCCTGCACAATTCCAATAACATTTCCAACATGAAAGTTTAAATCCCTTTGAGTTATGTAAAGTTAGGAACTGCTTTTTTATGTTAGGATCAATATTCTCGTTATCGCAATGGCGTAGGTATTGGCAGATTTAAAAACAGCAAATAAATGCCTGTGTTACTATCTTATAAAATAACCTTTTGTTTTTATGGAAATGCCTCCCTCCACTCCTTTCATCTTTCGCGAGCTCGCGAGGCCTCCTTCCAGTTTTGACGAAACCTATCCAACTCTTACCGTCATCTCCTACGTGGTCTGCCACGTTAATGTTCACTTGACTAATTAATTACATACTTAACTCCCTTTTCAAGTACCTAACTATTGTGATGTTCAAAAATTAAACACACAATATAATTTTATTCATTTAGCAAGTAATAAAATATCGTTGATAAAATGTTCATTCATGCGAAGCGCTCTATTAATTCTTTAGTAAATAGAATTCGTTAGCAACGAACGCAAGGAAACATTGCGATTGGCCTATGCAAGCACGGCGGGCCACTTGACCTCCCACAACCGGCACTACTTGCACTACCTTACGTGATTGGCTCTGTTAGCGGTATAAGTTCACGGGAGCTTTTAAAGCTCACGCTCTTTTGTCACAAGAATGTATATTTTCGTAAACTTTCGAAATGGAAAAGCGGTTTTCAAGTCCCCTTTACTGCCAGTATAAGAATTCAGCTTTTGCTGTTCGAAGCAAAACAAATGTTCGGAACACATTTTTCTTAGTTGTATTGTGGTTGTTCCTTTTTGTAGGAAATATTGACAGCGGATTTAAAGGAATTTTAGAGGCTTGGAAGTTTATTTAATAGGTATTGTGAGTTAATATATACCAATGACTTCTTCTTCCATATTGCGTTTATTTATTTATTTTCTTATTTATGTACACACGTTTACACTTATCTAGGTACTTCTTCTGTCATAATATATCTAAAAATATTAATAAAATATTACGTTACATCATCCGTGATACAATATAAAAATTCTCCCTCCCTCCAATCTTTAACTACAAAGCCCAAAAAGCGGTCAAACATCCAATATGAAGGGAATAAATTTATCTCTCGAGAAAACGGTTGAATAAGAAACCCAAAAGCATTCGAAGCGTCAGTTACAATAACTATTGTCACATTCAATCAAACCATTCAAACAATGTGTGCCCTCGACAAAATAAAACGCGGGGAAGTTGGTACGTAACAATCCCCGGGATCCATACAGTAAAAACAGTGGGATCTCATCCAATTTTGCATTCAATCTACGACCACGAGAATTGCTTCCTCCGAGATGACCCGCCACTTCCACTCGCCGTAAAGCGATGACCTAATCCGGTTTATTTGATTTGGGTTCCTGACTTCAGCCTTCTTTACCAATTTGTGAGAATAATGTCAAATATGGGAACTCACAGCCACTTTGTATTAATTCAACCGATTAAGTAAAGCGCGCTCCAAGTACCCGCAGGCATGCTATTCTGCACCCGCGTCAGCCATAGAGTACCTAACTTCTAGAGAGACTTGCAAACAATTAAACTTTTCACTAGCATCTGTCTTCTATTTGTCGTAGTTCCACTCTCGCCTCACTATCTTTTTATTTTGTATTGTGATCATTTACACAGATTTTTATCCAGACGACAAACTTGAATTAAATACGTGACTTTAGAACTACTGACAAAATATCAAAGCGAAATTTCGCAATTCAGAGTTTAAAGTCTCAATCTGATCCACGATGCTACTGAAACGTCGTGTTTTACGTCTCGTTGAATTAACTGTGAGATGCAGCTACAAAGAACAATGAAAACTTCAATTTGAGAATCTTAATTAGCACGTTTAAATTGCCTTGGGTGAGGCGACGGAAACTTCAAAACTACATAGATACGTTCAAGGATTGTAGTTTTAAAACTGCGAGGGCCAACGACAGCCATTAATTCACAAATGAAATAAAGAAGTTATCAAGAGTCGCGGGGGTAGGAGTAAACAAGGCCTGTTGTGGGTCGTGTGATTAATTTCAGCGAACACTTTCCGGCCACAAATGGCTTGTCAGAAAGTTTATTGCAGTAAAAAGCTTGAGTTTGTACGCGGAGAATGACGCGAGGCTTTACACTAATGGCCCTTGAAGTTTCACCCATTAAAACCGAGTTTTTTACCGAACATTTGGGTATCTATGAAATGTGATATTATACCGCAGATGATATAAATTTTACTCATAAAGTTCTTACATTATGTTTTATATTGTAACTCGCACGATATCTTCTGTTGTGTTATGAGTTGAGTTATCTTTGCGAATGATCTAGCTTTTGAATTCATCTGAATCCAAAATGGACTTAATGAGGAAGCGTTTTCAGGTCACTTTATAGAGGGGACTAATTTGCATATTATCGGGGTGTGGACAGAAGGTCGCGTGACAGTGAGGTCGAATTACCATAAGAATGGGCCAACGAGGTGAACGTTTTGTTAAGGCTCCAACCAATGTCCCATTGTTACACAAGTTTTCTTAACAATTACGCGAAGAAAAAGTCCGCGTCTAATTGGGACGATTCTCTTAACACGGAATTGGAGCAAACCTTTAGAGGCTAATGTTTACAAAGTATATATCTAGAGTTACATTAACCTGGTTTAAAGTTACCCAGATATAAAATAAAATTGTCACATAAAGAATTATAGTTACCTACCTGTGCTGTTTTATCTTTGCTTATATTACGAACCTACACTACACTACATGACGGCGTGTGTGTGTGTTCAATATAGAAGCCAGTTGCATGTTTTCTTAATTAAATAGAACGAACCAATTATCAAATTAGCAAAAGAAAATAAATGAATAGTCGTTTCCCTTGTATTTTTCTTCATTTATTTCTATTAGGTGTGTAGCTATCAGTATTGTCCTTCATTGTCACGGTGTCACCAGACAGCCAGGTTTATAGTCGCATGCCTCGAGGCAGTTTCCTACCACCAGAAATTTAGGGTCCATAAAATTGATGAACAGTTTCTTAATAGCGTCGACTAACTTCTTACGATTTTTAATTCCCGATTTCTTGAAATATATACGAATATACAAACAGTGAATGAGGTCACACTGGCGTTATTTGGTTTCAGAAAATCAATTGAGTCAAAAACCATTTTTGCTTGGGTCGTCTAAGTGTGGTACGAACAATATTTGCAGCCGAGACGCTATATTCGGAGCTACGAGTGGTGCTGTCGGCATTATTGGAATTTGCGGGACCACCTAAAGGCGGAAGAAATGAATAGATACTCGTCGCTACGTCGACACTAAAATAATAATATCTTTTGAGAGTCCGCTATTTCGTTTAGTATCAACACAAACTTAATTAAAATTAAGCTGATTTTGATGAAATTAATGGTAAAAGCCCTTACGCCCTTAAAGGCTCAAGGTATAGGTATTCGGTCGATACACAGAACGAGCTTATCGGTATTGATCATCATAATACGGGATGTTACACTTTGCCAAAAACAAATTATTTTACGAACCAAACTATACCTAATTTTAGTTTAAGCAAATTTTCTCCGAGCACCTTATCCCCAAGCCTAATTCAGCCATTTTCTCATTACGCATAGTTTTTGTTTTCGTTTTCGTCCTGTTTCAGAAGCTTACCCTATATTTTATCAACAGTTTACGAGTACCTATCAATGACTTATGAATACTGATAATTTCGCGTCCTTGTCTTCGCGTGACGGTTTCGTGTCGCGTTATCACCGCTCTTAGATCGCTCAACGGGTAAATTTACTGGAGTAGACTTCGTAACGGAGGTGTTTTATCATCGTAGTGCTTGAATATGCAAGCGAGGAACTAATATAGTACGCTAATAGCATTAATTTTAGCCGATATGGCGAGTTCTTGTCTTTGTCTCCGGTTGAGGACTCCCTTGGGGGGAGATAGGGTGTCCGTTTTAAGCTGGAGGTTTATCTAGTTCAAAATCAAAATCAAAAGTCATTTATTCAAATTAGGCTGGGAATCAGCACTTTTCGAACGTCAAAATTACATAAGACAGTCCCCCAAAACGCTTGCCCTTCACTACTTTAGTAAAGAAATCGTAGAGCAACTACTATTTTATATTATTTCTACTTTTGTTCTTGATCGCCAATTTGAATTGAAATCCCATTGAGCTAGATGTCGTCTTCTATAATATCAGCTATTAGAACAATTTGATTTCAATATACAACATGTTCTCGAATTAACGCACACCACCAAACACCTCAATTAGAATATTATGTTATAATCATAATACATACACTGAATTTTTACTATTATGTATAAAACATTGGTTTATTTATAGAATTAGTTATACTGATTGTGGAAGTAAATTATGGTCACATTACAAATCTACGCACGCACAGTCGCACACGTACATATAAGATTCTAGTGTAGTAGGTACTTTGTCCATTTTGGTTTGTTTCGATTGACTCGCGGAAGTGTGACTGTCATTTACGTAGTTTTAATAATTTTTGGAATAAAAAATAAACAATATTAGAAATCATTGAAATCGATTCAATAAAAGAGTCCAACCAAACTACTTTCATAATGTACATTAATTCAGTTACACATTGTATAGGTGTTTACATACAAAATTACATGGAAAGTCAACTATTTCTAACTACTAAACCTACCTACTGTACCTCTATTTACAAGCGAAAGCATTCGCAGAAAGATTCTTCTAATTCCTACACAAATAAACACAAGAAACTTCTAGTAATTAGGTATAAACATAAATAGATACCTACATTTCTAATTCAGATTCATAATTGAACAATCAAAGGCGACGTTCCACGTGTAACTAATACGACTATTATTAAGGCATTAATTCGTCAATCAGTATATCAGTAATTACACCACAATAGATACAAAGTAAACGCATTTTATTTATCATTGTTTCGTAATGGAGGCGAGACGTAATCGTGGAAAGCTGAACTACTATAGTAGATACAAAGTGAGTCACGCGATGCCTTTAGATACCTATATTACGAAGGTAGGCACATCATTGTTTTATATCTAGGGTTCGTTGGAATTTTGTTCAATATCCATGACATCAACCCTGAAAGGTCCACTGCTTAATATGACCTAGGCTTTCAGTAACCTTTACCTACAGGAGATTTTCTTTCAATATCATCGCATAAAGACTTTGTGAACATAGTATTATTATTTTTAGCATACAGAAAAACAATGGCGACCATTCTCAATGTAAATTGAGCCGCGTAACTATATTTTTTTCTTTTCGAGCATAATCTGCTACTGTTGCTTCTTACCGTAATATTGTATAAAACCAAATGCAGAGCAATTTCGGTAGCTCATTTTGAGCGACGCATTTTAAGCTTGGTAACGCTGCGTTACGCTAGCTCACGCTAAAGTCTCCTTTTACGCCACTGTGGAAGACCACAGGTGACTTACCATAAGTACCATCTTCTTCGTCAGTAAACTCATGGTACTTCACGAGTACGGTACGTTCAATATTAGCTTTCAAATATCGACGCGGAGCCAGTGTAAAATCAAAGACGTGCAGTGTGAACAAGGAAAACATTTTACTCATATAGTGCCGTTGTCTCGCACAAACTTGCCGAAGGAGATATCTGTGTACAAAATTATGCAATACAAATCTGAAGCGTTTCTCTTACACTTTGCAGAGTCTGTTTGCATTCAAGGACTCACTAAACTGATGAGTAATCCATTTTTGAATGTTTGACGTTTCGAAATTTGAGATTCGGATAGAATGAAAATAATCTCCTTGAAAGGGTCGAAAAGGGACAAAATCATTAACTACGCGACCAAAGTCGCAAGTTCACGTGAATACCGCATATTTGAAATGAAAATGTTCCAAATCCTAAAATACAATTTGTCTAAGCAATGAAACGGTTGAGTGAAATTCTCATTTATTTTTCTATTTCATGAAAATAGTTCAATCATCGCGAAATTTCTAGAAATTTATGCAAGTAGATAGGGTAGTGTACCTTTGGAATTTAATCAAGATAATATTTAAGAATTTAAAGAGAAATTAAACATAAAATTCTGAGAATTCTGTAGATGTTTAAGCGACCAATTCAAATAAATTATTAATTACATTTATATTCGGAACACCCACAACTCTACAATACAGTCACATCTAATCCATTACTTTAGTTAAGACCCATCTGACTTACGTTTAAAAGCTACGTTAAGTTCCCAGCATCCCAAATCCAAATCCAAGAATTCCTATTTATTTTGAGGTTATTATTAACAAAGTCTTTACGTTATCGGGCCTACGCAGCAACAAGGAATAACATAATTATCACGTCGGGAAAACAAACCAAAACACAAGAAGCTTATACAAATACAATCGTAGTCATAGTACCTAATTATATTCAAAGGAAAATCGCACCAGAACACATAGATCCACTCACTTCTATCGGGGGTAAAAAGTGCTCAAGGATTCAATGGTGCGAAATAGCGGGCGGCGCGGTTGGCTCAGTAAGCGTTATTAAAATTTGCCTACAGTAGCACAACGAGTGCCAACCGACGAATGAGAAAGAAAGACGAAATTAGCCAATTTTATGAGGTTGCAGACTCGTCAACTTGTGCCTTTGAACATTTTCAAACTTAATTTTTGTTTAAGCCGAACGATTTACCCGATCCGAATTCCATGTTCTGTACATGACTGTAATATTAATTAAAACGCGGTGTGTATTAAGGCTTCACTCTTTAATGAGAAGCTTAATGTTCAATTAGTATGCATATTTTCACGGTGAACATAGTAGCCTAAGCGAAAATATCAGAATATCCAGTCTATTCCGTAGTGTACGTTAGCTTGCCATATCCTCATGGGGCAAAGAAAGGGTTAATGCGTTCCGGTGGACCGCGTTGTTAACCCGTATGACCGCCATTCCGCCCAAGGCTGCGTCCGAAGGAAAATAAAAAGGTTATCGAAATAATTTTTGATGTCCGCCAATTGTCATTTACTACTGCGGGGCTACACTGAAAATGATAGGGTGGCCCAGAACACTCACTAAGCGGCCAACTTCAATTATATTTCGTTTAGAGTTTGTGTAATAAAGCCAACCACCGTTTTTACGACCTTATACAATATTGTAATGTTTTCATCGTTTCAACAATATACCTAACCCAAATTGAAACTTATTTGTTTTAGAATAAACTAATAGTAGGTTACCTTACATAATATTTGTTTACGAATTCATAATTCGATACATTCGATTAGATATAATAAAAGAATGCCTACATTCCCGTATATTTTTTATTTAATTAAGAGCCGAACAGAAAACGTTTTATGTTTTATTTTTCTAGTTACCTGAAAGCATAATTCTATTTTTCCATTACCGCTGTCTTGTTAATTGCCGTTATTAAAAGATATTGAGTCTAAATAATGTTAAAGCTTTATTTAAAGCACGAATATTACTAATGGATCACTAATTACAGATACTCTGAAAATGCTTCTTTTTTTTTTTCACTTTCTAGGTTTAATTATATTGTCCTGTAACTATTCTAGCTTACACACATACCTATTAATTTAAAACTGGAATAGATGGAACGAGTTTAAAAAAGAATAAATTATTTAAATTCTAATGTTCGTCCGTATTTTTGAAAATGTTACAATGACGCAGCTTTCGGGCTACTGAATATCTTTTTAAGATTTTACGTCCACGGTTGGGACTTCTATTTCGAAAATTTGCATAAGAAAAATTAAATTTAGAAATGATGTCACTGAGTTGGAAACGTGGCTTTATCTTCTACTTCTATGTACTTTGCTCCTTTAATAGGAACATTCAAGAAAACATTTAGTGTCTCAAAAACCTATTTGTCTAACAATCGTATAATGAGCAAAATAACAAATCTTATTTTAACTGTTCACAAAGTAGACCATAAACTGCTTACAAGAGCTTAAGTCGAGACAGGCATTATTGTAGTAATGAACGCAATATGAGAGACTAGTATTGTACGTGTTTCGGTAAATAGGTGAAGGCATACAATTGGTAGCGAGTTAGCAACCCCTCATGGAACAATCTTGACGTGAACGACTATATCGCGGGGTGGCCGTCCCAGTGATTTGTACACTGCTTCCTATTTATTCATGCAGTTTCTAGAGACGATTACCTACTCCCGCGGCTCATGAATAAATTTGAATAATTTCCCGCTGAGGTGTA
This sequence comes from Dryobota labecula, assembly GCA_947523025.1. NCBI lineage: Eukaryota > Metazoa > Arthropoda > Insecta > Lepidoptera > Noctuidae > Dryobota > Dryobota labecula. The sequence goes on along the minus strand of OX383293.1, from coordinate 13,137,482 downwards.
AATGATGCAAGTTTTTGCATTTAAAACTGTTATTAATCACTTTACTTTTTCTGTTGACAAATTGCGGAGTCGTTTTGTTCGTAGTTCTAATATAAACATTTTTTTTAAATTCTTAAGAAATGTTGTTTTGTAACAAATGATTGTGGCTGGAGCGGTTGATAAATGTTAGCTACCACGATTGCCATAATAAACGTCACAATACAATGTATAACTTACTTGTACGAGTAGTGTTACGACATGCCATTCGTAAAATGCAAATGTGAACCTGCATACAAAAAGCAACTATTCGAAATGGTATAATAAAATTATGAACGATTGGCTAGCCTTGCAAAATATAAATGCTAGATATTTTTTGAGGGTATTCATTTTTCAGTTTGTAAGTTTTGACTTCTACTGAATATTTATAATTATATATATAATAGATAAATTAAATATTAATAGAGGAGCTCGTGGCTAAGCAATAACAGCCGCACGGGTTGATCCGTCAGGTTAAGCTACGCTTGCCGTTGTTGGTCCGTGGATGGGTGACCATCTTTACATACCGAGACTCCTCCGTGCCTCGGAAAGCACGTTAAGCCGTTGGTCCCGGCTGTCATTCGTGGATCTTTGACAGTTGTTACGGGTCGTCAAAAGCCCAAAAGTCTGACAGCCAGTCTTACCAAGGGGTATCGTGTTACGCAGTTACTGGGTTGTGGAGGTCAGATAGGCAGTCGCTCCATGAAAAATACTGGTATTCAACTGCATCCGGTTAGACTGGAAGCCGACCCCAACATAGTTGGGAAAAGGCTAGGCAGATTGATTTATAGATAAATTAATAATAATCATCATCATCATCATCATTTCAGCCGAAAGACGTCCACTGCTGAACATAGGACTCCCCCAAAGTGTGGGGTTTGCCATAATCGCCACGCTTGGCAAGTGACGAACGCTGCTACCCATTCTCTAGTCAGTCCCTTATTCGCCTATTACAACACCCACGGGAGGTTAATTACAAGTAATAATATTTTTTATATATTGTATAACGTAACGATTTCGTTCATAATATTCTTTATTTTCTTGACCTTTGCGCAACTATGTTTTTTCTTACTCGTTACGCACTTTTACCAATTCATTGGCAAATGGGAGAAAATTATATAGATTATAAAAACATGAGAACAACCTTTCAAATATACTTAGTCGTGTAGCTCGTAAAGCCCTTACAAACAGACATAATTCGCAGTCTAGGGTTAGTTCCGACTACATTTAACAAAACAATGGATGACGAATTGACGAGAAACCTTGAACAGAAAAAGCTTACGTCACCAAAAAGGACACAGCTCATTTCTAATCCCAACTATATAAATACTTCCCTAGAGAGGCAGAACATTTTATTTTCCCTGTGTTGCCAATCACATTTCAGCAGCATCGAAATACGTGAAATCTATGCGAATGAAGCAACCAATAAAATACTGTTAATTACCTTTTTTAAAGGCTTGGGTATAATACATCGCTGCGTTTCGGATTTCATTTAAAAGTGGGGTGAAATTGGGGAGGACAGAAACTCGGATTATAGTTCTAAATTGGAATTGGATCCGATACATGTTAATGTTCGGCCCTTATCACATTAGACTGACTGTCGTCATGGGCGATCTTTGCGTTTGCCCTACACCTTTACTTATCCCCTTTTATCTTTGTAAAATATATTTTGGTGAATTAATGGTATTCGCTAAAATAAAAGGTGGAAAGTTTCTGTGTTTTTCTTGTATTTCAGAACGACCGTCACGATTTTTTTTTTAAATTTCATCCTATTTTAATGTAAGTGTGTTCAAAATAATGACCCTAAAGTCACACGGCTATGGGGTATATCAAACTATCATAAAACTACCATATTTCTTCTGGTAAATGTGATTTAATCATTTATACATTATCATATTACGGTTTTAATTTTAATCATAACTGTACACTATAGCAGTCAAACTTTATATACATGGAGGATCATTTGACCACGGGGAAAGATCCATGGCCTTGTGGTCAAATCAGTTGGACATAATAGTTTGACTACGGGGAAGGACCGTATTTCTTGGATCATATCTCTTATCCTATATGTAATATAAGAAATAGGTACAACGGCGCAGGATAGCCTTTACCAGAAGTGGTCATCGTATTACTGATTCAGCAGCTTCAATCATCAGGATTGTGCTGGACGGTGCTGGACGGTGGGTGTTCGTCGTGGACGTGGTACAACAACGGCTCCCCTGACATCTTCTTCTGCCATCAGAAGACAGCCGCCACGCAACTATCTATGCGGCGCTGTGCTAGAGTGACTGCCAGCAGCTAGTGTCACGCTTATGCAACCTTTTCGGTGATTCCAGTAACCGCGTTACAAAACGGGGCAGCGCCACTTGCTGCGCCGTCACGGTCAACCTGACATACGACCGTCCTCGGGCGTTCATTCTATTCTTCAACTAGACATGAGACGTATTTACTAGAACAGGTATGCAAACTAAGTATTTTTCTGGACTAGGCCGAGCCTAGTACGACGCGTTAAGTACGAGAATTTTGTGAAGAATGACTATCATTTGTACCATTTATGATATTAGTAGCGCTTTACAATGTCAACCATCAAACATCACAAAATTTTCGTGATTGAAATAGAATAGAATAGAATATTTTTATTTCAGACAATTTAAAGTCTATATGGTTAGTAACAATTTTACTTAATATCTAGTGTTAGTAAATACACATAAACAAACAATTAAAATTCAGCGTGGAGCTGCGTCCACCTCCGCCACATCGGAAATAACCGTCTTTACAAAAAAACTATCCTGATTTAATACTTTTCCGAATACGGACTCAGCGCTCATTAAAGTCCGTATGAAGTATTTGGCAAAGTTCTTTCATAGCGTACGGCTATCGAGTATCTACCTATTCCAGTATATTCATATCATGTAAAAATAAACCTAATTGAATGCACGTAAAATTAATTTTTAAATGAAAGAATGCTTCTTGATGATTGATGTTGGACTTACTAATTTGTTTAGTTCACAAAACCTTAGTTGTGTGTAGAACACAAATACTAATTTATTTATAATAAGATATGTATAAGTAGTTTAATTTAACACAAAAAGTTTGATGCATTTACAGATTACATGCATTTGCAGTTATGGAGACTTCATTCTCGCAATCGAAACGCGGTAGAAAATACTATACGATACAATACATACAACCGTACGCGAGTCTATCTGAATTTGAGTAAATACTTCATAGGTACTCGAAACAGGTATTTGGACAAAGTATTTTTTAATGGCTTGTGTTTAAACGCCTTTACCAGAAAAGTACCTATTTTACTACCAAAAAATTCGAAATAACTGCCAGAATGGATAAATGCTCACCAAATTGTGTTTCATAAAGTATTGTAGAAGTGAACCTATTTTCCTTTTTATTCTATGCCATATAGATTTATAAACGCCTTTAAAGTTAATTTCAGGCCAAATATTTTATATTATCGCTAAATAGAGGTTACCAATATTTTATTTCACGACTTTTAATTTAATCAGTTTTACTGAGGCAAAAAAGCTAACGGTCGATCTTTTTTTTTTAAATATCTATTATAATATTGCGCATCCCAAACGGTTGTACGTTGTTTCATGTTTCATGCAGCAGGCATGGTTTCTGCCACGGCTACGGCGCTGCGGGGTTCCGGCGGCTCACCGCGAGCTTATCGTCGCAGATGGTATTCACGCTCAGTACCGCAGCTTCGGCTTGCTGGCCGGCATGGTCGGCCAGCCTCAGCCGCGGCGGCGACCGTAAAAACCACCTGCTCCTCAACTCACGGGCCGCCTCGCCCCTCCGCGCCTACGCGAATTTAAATTATGCTCTAGGGGTAGGGCAGACAAGACTACGTGGAGTCGGTTTTGCAGCGATTCGTTTCTGTCACTAACTTATTTTGGGTATTAATATTAATATTTCAGGGAAACAAGATTTGGTGAGCATTTATTCATTTCTGGTAGGCAAAAATAATATAGATACAACACGTACAATTATTCTGATGAGTGTATAATTATTTTGGAACTTAAAACATTGTTCTTTAAGTACCTCGGTATAGAGTGGGTTTATTTTATTTGAAATTAACATATTTTACTTGGTACTTTAGTCTTCATCATTTCAGCCGAAAGATGTCCACTGCTGGACATAAGCCTCCCCCGATTGGGGGGGGTTTGCCATAATCGCCACGCTTGGCAGGCGGGTTGAAGATCGCAGTACGGTGTTAAAAACGCATAGAGAACGCTGCTGCCTATTCTATAGTAAGTCCCTTAGTCGCCTTTTGCGACATCCGGGAGGAAATAAGATGGTGCTATTCTTTACGTCCGACACCACGCGGCACTAGTTGTGTGCAGAACAAAAATTCAAATTTATCCATAACTAGCTTCTGCCCGCGACTTCGTCCGCGTTAAATTTCTTGTTCCCCCGACCCACCCCGTCGCAACACATTGCCTGCCCGTGATTTTACTTCATTTTCGCATAAACTTTCATTAAAAAAAACTGTGTCCTAGGTAATAGGAATGTTATTCTTCCTCAAGAATTGGGCTGTAAAATGCAAAAAGATTTTTTCAAATCCAACTCGCAGTTCCAGAGATTAGCGCATTCATAAAATAAAAAACCGGCCAAGTGCGAGTCGGACTCGCGCACGAAGGGTTCCGTACCATCCATACAAATCCTTACTAATATTATAAATGTGAAAGTAACTCTGTCTGTCTGTCTGTCTGTCTATATGTTACGTTTTCACGCCTAAACCGCTAAACCGATCGACATGAAATTTGGCAGGAATATAGCCTGGGATATAGAGGACATAGGCTACTGTTTTACGCGATAACCGACATCCACGCGGGCGGAGCAAATAAAACGGCAAAAAAATCATGTCCGTTGTATGGGCCCCCCTTAAATATATTTTTTCTGTTTTTTAGTATTTGCTGTTATAGCGGCAACAGAAATACATCATCTGTGAAAATTCAACTGTCTAACTATCACGGTTGATGAGATACAGCCTGGTGACAGACTGACAGATAGACAGACAGACAGACGGACAGCGGAGTTTTAGTAATAGGGTCCCATTTTACCCTTTGGGTACGGAACCCTAAAAACTAACTCTTCAGCTTTAGAATAGACTACCTCGCAGAGTTGATCATTATTTTGCTGCGGAGTTATTATAAAACAGTTATATCTCCTAAGATATTCATTGAAATTAAATGATGTATGGGCAACTTTGTTCAAAATTAAATACTTGTGATGAATCGTTATTCATCACAAGTATTTAATTTCTCCTTCGCAAATAATGCATTAATTTCGAACAAATTTGATTACCATAAAAAAGGTTATAGTGAGTCAATCTTAAAAGATAGACGTATGCTGTCGCGGATTTTTTTCTAGAACATTTAAAGGGGAACAATTATCATACATGATATTTGCGTAACTTAAACCGTTTACGCAGCGCACGCAACGGAAGCTCTCAAAAAGGAATATTTTTTCCCGTTTTTGCAACATTTTTCATTTATGCTCCGCTCCTTTTGGTTATAGCGTGATGTTATATAGCCTATAATATTCCGCAATAAATGGACTATCCAACACAAAAAGAATTTTTCAATTCCAACCAGTAGTTCCTGAGATTAGCGCGTTTAAACAAACAAACAAACAAACTCTTTAGCTTTATATGTATATATATATATATATATTATTAAAATTAAAATTAAAATTAAAATTAAAATACTTGGACTAATTATTTTTTGATACTCGTACTAGGTGAACCTAGTACGAAAATTACCTAGTATATTACCTCTAGTATGTAATAAGCTATAGTTGAGCGGCTTGTGGCTAAGTAATAACAGCCGTGCGGGTCGATCGATCAGGTAAAGCTACGTCTGCCGCGGTTGGTTCGTGAATGACCATTTTTAAATACGAAGACCCCTCCGTACCTCGGAAACCACGTTAAACTGTTGATCCCCGCTGTCATTCGTGGATCTTTGAGAGTAGTTACGGGTCGTCAGAAACCCGAATGTCAGACAACTAGTCTTACCAAGGGGTATCGTATTACCTAGTTACTGGGCTGTGTAGGTCAGATAGGCAGTCGCTCCATGTAAAATACTGGCATTCAGCTGCTTTCGGATAGACTGGAAGCCATCCCCAACATATTTGGGAAACCGTGGCGCCGCCACTTGCTTTGTTTTAAGGGAATGGCTTCTTGCCTAGGAGGTTCAGCCTAGGAGGTTGTCGTCTGCTTGACCGGACTTCCCTGTGGGTGCCCCAATAAATTAAGGCCTCCAGCCAGGGCATAAAACTTAAAACTAAGCGATTACACGCTAAGGGCACACCATGCAGGGGTACAGACTTCGGCTTAGGACGTCGCTGGAGGAGGACAGCATGGGATGGGCTGGATTGGGGACGAATTTAAAGCTACGGGCTCATCAGTTCGGGCTAGCTCGAGCAAAGGACGGGGCGGGCGCCACTTGCTGCGCCGTGAGGTATACAGGATGTGGCTTAAATGGTGGTCCAACGTTTAGCGGTCGATACACCATGTATTCAGCTATCATACTCGTATACCACAACTTAAACAAGTTTTGATAGGTCACCGAATAATATATTATTTAAAAAAATACTGAAAAATTTACACCTTGATAATTTGGCTAATTTGGCTATAATTTTAAGAAATGACATTATTGACGTGACAACGTCATATAAATCGATGAACGCCGGCTGCACGCACGAAAAAGCATGACTCATTGTCACGTTCCGCCTGAGCAGAGTGTGCAAGCGAGAGCGCGAAACAAGCGATAGAGAGGCACGATCAGCCTAAGCGTTCGGCTTGTGACGCAATGTTTTTTTATGACGTTATCACGTAAAATTATCGTCCGTAAACCGACTTTACAGACAACCAATTTTTAACAATTTTTTTTGTTTATAATACTTTAAGAGCCATTTTACGTTTTCGCGCGAATATCTAAGATTTTAGTCGCCTAATTTACCATCTTAGTTAATTCTCTGGTATTGGTGAATATATGTAAATAATAGATGATTCTTTCGTATTGACACTTCATGTAACACATTTACAAAAACTTATTTGTGTACTTTGTAGTTATTAATCTCCCAGAACTAGTTTACTGAAAAATCAGCGCAGAGGCAATTTCAGACTCCTATTTCTATAATTAATATTTATAAATTTGACTGAAAAAAATACACAAAGCATCAGACATATAGTTTTGTCGACAAATGACGTACTAGAATTTCGATTATTAATAACATTAATAGGTGAAAAAAATAAAGACTTAGGACAATTTTTACGATTTATTCGCAATTATATTGCGATTTTTTTGTTTGAATAAAGCGTAATTACATTTTAAAAATCATCTCAAAATGAACTATGTTCTTTAACAAATCGAATTCTCAAGTTTGATTAAAATCCCTTCATTTAATTAGCCACAATATCCTTTTTTTAAACACTCTAAAAAAGAATAAATTGCGATGCACAAGTGGGCACCGTTTAGTACAGCGCGAGCGCCCATCGAGGAAGGACCTGTGCTACTTTTTCCCGCATCTCAATTGTCGAGTGCTCATATCGTAACCGTGATATTATACTACGACCACAACATTTTGATGCTTCCCAAATTGACTCGTTTTTACGAAGATTGCGTATTGCCGGAAATTATAGACCCTAGAAAAGCAAGATCAATGCCTTTACGACAAATATTTATTTAACGTAAGTGATAGTCATTATTACTTGACATTAATGTCAAATAATAATGACCAACACTTATATTTTGTACGATGTGATTGTTTTCCTGTTCATTTTTATTATATACTTTCAAAACATATATTTGTATTTTTTTATTAGTCTAGAAAGCTTTAGTAGACTGAATAAATAAAATAACTTTTTTAATCAATCTCTAAATACCGCATTATTATTATAATGGCTCAAGATTATTTAGTCCGTCTCGACACTCGCGTTACACTGCTTAAATTGTGTATGTGTGGATAGTTACGCTCACATACACAGCGCTGCCGTCTTTTACCTAAACTCGAGCGTTAAAATTTTGTGAAATGGCTCTTAATGTCATGTATAGCAATTACAGCCAAATTAGTAAAGCAAACTGTAAATTTTTCATTAAAAATAAAGTCGGAGAACTAAGACAAATGGTTCACATTGTGGTATGTGATAGCTGATTATACGGTGTATCGACCTCTTAACGTTGGACCTCTATTTACGCCACACCCTGTATTTATACCAAAGCTCAAAAATAAATGTCTGTATTACACTGTCATAATTATATCGTTGACTCATAGATCCATGATCATAGATATTATGATAATGTAATATGAGACGGTGAGTATTTTCAAAAATATTGTAGATATTTAATATCGATTGTACCAGCCACTCCTGCCCTAACTTCAACTTGTTTCCCATTTACTTGTGATTTAGTTAAAAAACAATTATCATTTCAGTGCACCGTACAGCAGTTGACTGGTAAGCGTGTTGCAAGATTGATCGCTAGCTTGTGACGTCAGTACTTCACCCACGCTAATCACCCAAACGTCCACATGAAGTAATTGTAACCAGAAATAAATATATGTATACCTACTTACTGCTTAGTTATAGATAACTAGCTTCTGCCTGCGACTTTGTCCGCGTGAAATTTCTTGTTCCCCCGTTTCCCAATCCGTTCTCGAGATATCATCAAAAAAGCCGTTCCATTTAAAATGTATGAGAAAACTAGCTGACCCGACAGACTTCGTTCTGTCAAAAGCTATAGTATAAACTCCACTACTCTACCCTACCCTACCCTACCTACCCTACCTACCTACCTACCTACCTACCTACCTACCTACCTACCTACCTACCCTACCTACCTACCTACCTACCTACCTACCTACCTAACTACCTACCCTACCCTACCCTACCCTACCTACCTACCTACCTACCCTACCCTACGCTACCCTACCTACCTACCTACCCTACCCTACCCTACCTACCTACCCTACCCTACCTACCTACCTATCTACCCTACCCGACCCTACCCTACCCTACCTACCCTACCCTACCCTACCCTACCTACCTACCTACCTACCTACCTACCTACCTACCCTACCCTACCCTACCCTACCCTACCCTACCCTATCTACCTACCTACCTACCTACCTACCCTACCCTACTCTACCCTACCCTACTCTACCCTACCCTACTCTACCCTACCCTACTCTACCCTACCCTACTCTACCCTACCCTACTCTACCCTACCCTACTCTACCCTACCCTAATTTTTCGTAAAAACCATTAAAAAAAAAAAAAAAAAAGTAGCTATAAACCTCACGGAGCCTGAGACCTTTCCAACGAATGCAAAACCGTGGAAATCGGTTCGTGCGTTCTGGAGTTATAGCGTCAGGAAGGAAAACCCGACTTATTTTTATATAGTAGATTAATTTCCTTGATATTTTTTTTTTCGTGAATTTTTCTCATGTTTTAATAGTTAGGTATATTCTGCTATTCGGGCGAAGACAAATCTAACAAATCAAAGATCATAAAAATCTGTCTAGCCGTTCTTGAGTCATAAATGGTGTAACTAACCCGACTTTTTTTTTAAATATAATTACTAGCTTCTGCCCGCGACTTTATCCGCGTGAAATTTCTTGTTCCCCCGTTTCCCAATCCGTTCTCGAGATATAATCAAAAAAGCCGTTCCATTAAAAATGTATGAGAAAATTTATTTTCTGGAATTTTTTTTTTCGTGAATTTTTCTCATGTTTTAATAGTTAGGTATGTTCTGCTATTCGGGGCGAAGACAAATCTAGTAAATCAAAGATCATAAAAATCTGTCTAGCCGTTCTTGAGTCATAAATGGTGTAACTAACCCGACTTTCTTTTATATAATTACTAGCTTCTGCCCGCGACTTTATCCGCGTGAAGTTTCTTGTTCCCCCGTTTCCCAATCCGTTCTCGAGATATAATCAAAAAAGCCGTTCCATTAAAAATGTATGAGGAAATTAATTTCCTGGATTTTTTTTTTTTCGTGAATTTTTCTCATATTTTAATAGTTAGGTATGTTCTGCTATTCGGGGCGAAGACAAATCTAGTAAATCAAAGATCATAAAAATCTGTCTAGCCGTTCTTGAGTCATAAATGGTGTAACTAACCCGACTTTGTTTTATATAATTACTAGCTTCTGCCCGCGACTTTATCCGTGTGAAATTTCTTATTCCCCCGTTTCCCAATCATCAAAAAAGCCGTTCCATTAAAAATGTATGAGAAAATTAATTTCCTTGATATTTTTTTTTTTTGAATTTTTCTCAAGTTTTAATATTCATGTTTTATAATATTCATTACATATATTTTTTTTTAATATTCATGTTTTATAATTTCTCATGTTTTATATTCTGCTATTCGGGGCGGAGACAAATCCAACAAATCAAAGATCATAAAAATCGGTCCAGCCGTTCTTGAATTATAAATAGTGTAACTAACCCGACTTTGTTTTATATAATTAACTAGCTTTTACCCACGGCTCCACCCGCGCGAATGTCGGTTATCGCGTAAAAAAGTAGCCTATGGCGTTCTCCATATCCCAAGCTGAACCGATCGTATCGATATCGATACTCTGCCAAATTTCATGACGATCGGTTCAGCGGTTTAGGCGTGAAAACGTAACATAGAGACAGATAGACAGAGTTACTTTCACATTTATAATATTAGTATGGATTTAGATTTATCTTACAGACTTTTTTTTGTTATCCCATACTGTCCCACTGCTGGGCAAAGCCCTACCCCAAATCCTTCCAGGAACTCTTTTCCCGCGCTGCCTCGAACCAGCCCTTGCGGTACGCGTCCAGGTCATCTCGCCATCTTTTTCTGGGCCGCCCTCTGTGGTGCCGTCCATTTTCAGGCACCCATTATTTGGAGATTTTTGCCCAGCGATCATCGTGCATGCAGCTGATGTAACCCGCCCAATCAATTTCATTTGAGCCTGGCAGCCATCTTTCCTACATCCAGTTTGCCCGTTTTGGAACGCAGTGTGGTGTTCCGAATTCTGTCCTGTTTTTTTTCACAGAGAATGCTGGTGTATTCCCGCTGTTCCCATCGCCCTTGTCCCCTTAATGGTAATTCAAATAAAAAGGCGAAACAAAAGGTTCCATTTTCTTTTAAGGCGAGGTTCTTCAAGTTAACCTCTAGGAAATGTAATTTTAATTTCATTTTATTTAGAAACGGTAATGATTAAACACGTGAAAAATTATATGTTGCTTTTGAGACCTTTTTGTAGGTATGTCGGGTACTCGGTTACATAATTGAATAAAGTTCGCTCGATAGAAAAAAATCCAAACATACCCTTATTTTGTAGATTAAAATCATTTTATTTCAATATTATACCACATTATGTATTGAAAATTACATCAAAATAAACGTCTGTGATGACGTAATGTCCGTCGGGTTTAACATTGTTAATATCGTAAAACATATAATTTTCAACCTAAAATTAACGAAATTCGTGGTACAATTTACTCGCGCCCAGCTACCACCTCTAGAACAAAAATGCACGCTCGAAGAACCTCGCCTTAAGTACTGATTTTAGAAATAATAATAAAAAAATCAGTACAAAGTAAAATGTAAGTAAAATAGAACTTTTTTTTTTGTTGCCATTTTATATGAATTACCATTAATGGGGACACGAGCGATGGTGAATACACCAGAATGCTGTGTTCCATCGCTCTTTGGCAAACTCCAAGGCGGAACTTTTGCGACTAGGAGAGCTACCAGAGTCATTATAGACGTATTCTAGTGTTTCCGTATGTAAAGTCAAGGAATTGTTAAACACATTGAATACCAACTTAAATTGTCCTACCTAATTAATTGTTAATCAAATTGACATCCTACGGCAATTTGCCGTGTTTATAGGCATTTCACACAACTGTAAGGCGGGTTTTAGAGTCACGCTAACCGCACGCTGACCGTCGGTGCTGACAGCCGAAACGTATATGAACTTCTAGGAAGCATTTTAGAATAACGCGTAGCTATCAGCGCGTATGTTTGTCAGCGCTGACGGGTCAGCGGCCGCACGCGCCCCTCTGAGTCTGTCTTCAGTGAGCGTTCTAGTGTCGAGCCGAGCGGACGCCGTCAGCGTGAACAGTCATGACGCATTTTGCATTTTTGTGCGTCTGTACTCCGCAGAGATCAGCACGATACTGAAACGTCTCGAGCTGAACCTCAGCGCTGACAATCTACGCGCTGAGCTGTCAGTGCTGATGGTCAGCGTGACTCTAAGGCTGGTTTTAAAACCAACCTACAAGTTTGACAGTGTGATTTGAATATACGGACAATTTAAGTATTTTGCTTAACAATTTATTTTCCTGACTTTTTTTGCCTCTAAACGTCAGTTAGAATGCAATCTGACAGTTCACTCCTGTATGTTTGCTACAGAATTTACTACCGCAAAGAAACACAAACGATTGCTTGGAAAAAGAGTGACGATCACAGCTTTAATGATATCTTTCTTCTCTACTACACCCAAGAGAGCTACAATGACATGGTTTATTTGAACAGCACGCAGCTTTTATCAACCAAGTTAAATTAAAACACATTAGCACGCTAAAAGCAATTGCCCCTGTTTTAGTTCTAATTATAATCTCTGCCTACTCCCTAGACACCCTCACTTTAGTTCATTGTAAGCCCAATCTATGTAGATAGCAAATCAATAATTTATACACAATCGCTTCGCTGTTGTAGTTAAAAGCAATCATAATACGATTTAACGTGTTTTCGTATGCGTAAAGCGTACCGTGATGTGGATATTCGATATTTCGCTGATAGCGGCGGTTGACAATGAGAGATGAATTTATAGTGGCAGGTAATGCTTGTTCAACGTCATCCTTTCATGAGGCAGATTTTGTTGGTGAATTTCGTTGATTGCCCCATTTAATCGCGCTGATTCACTTAGCTTTCTGTCCTTTTTGTAAAAGAAAGTCGTGTTAGTAACACCATTATTATTATTATTACACTCGAGAACGGCTGGATCATTTTGTATGAACTTAGATTTTTTGGATTCAACATAAAAAAAAAAAAAAAAAAAAAACATTTTCTCAAACATTTTGTATGGAACGGCTTTTTTGATGATATCTCGAGAACGGATTGGGGAACACGGAAACAAGAAATTTCACGCGGATGAAGTCCCGGGCAGAAGCTAGTATAATATAAAACAAAGTCGGGTTAGTTTCACCATTTAGGTATAGCTCAAGAACGGCTGGACCATTATGTATAATCTTAGATTTTTTGGATTTATCATACGAAAAATTAACAAAAAAAAAATTATGAACTAAATTCATTTTCTCATACATTTTGTATGGAACGGTTTTTTTGATGATATCTCGAGAACGGATTGGCGAACAGAGGAACAAGAAATTTCACGCGGACGAAGTCCCGGGCAACAGTTAGTACCTATAATATAAAACAAAGTCGGTTAGCACCGTTTATAGCTCAAGAATGGCTGGACCATTTTGTATGATCTTAGATTTTTTGGATTTGAATAACTATTAAAACATGCCAATTTAGGAAAAAAAAATTATGAAGTAAATTCATTTTCTCATACATTTTACATTTTATTTATTTTCAATTGAGGGAGGCCTATGTCCAGCATTACAAGCAATACATTTTATATGGAACGGCTTTTTTGATGATTTCTAGAGAACGGATCGGAGAATGGAGGAACGAGAAATTTCACGTGAACGAAGTCTCGGGCTAAAGTTAGTTCTAATATATTTTAGTTTGAAGCCAACCAAAGGTGACTTTCTGTTACCCTTTTTATTGGCTTATGACTTATGGTTTGGTTGGTTTGGGTTTTAAACCATTAATTTTCGATGGCATCTTGATCATTTATTTGGTCATGCAACCACAACTACGTGCAGAACTTTTATAAATATTAGAGAAAATGGTATGCTTTTATTTTAATAAACGCTACCATTAAATATACAACGATCAGGTTTCAATCATAAAGAATACAGCGATTTTCCGCCACCTCATTAATAATAAATTAAACATATAACAGCAGTTCATTGGTGCGTAAAGCAGCAACATGCATACAATGAATGGACACGCGACACTCCACCGGACAGGACATGTCGCGACTGGATTTATGGATACCACTTAGTTGCACGTCATATGCTACTACACTACTATCGAAAAAGTGATTTCAAATAGTTCAACGGCAATTATTACTATCCTCGGCCCTGTTACAACTGCACAACACGCACGTACGACAAACGTTCCTCGTCTTTTTAATGAAAGTTCAGTCGCTAGCGTCCCACAGGATTAGTTAGTTCATTTGGACATGGAGTAAATTTACTCAGGCCAATCTAATATGGGTACACGCACGAGATAGCTGCGATCTTATTTAATCTATGGCTTTAATTTGGACCTGGGACCTACGATAATATCAGATAGTACAAGAAAAAATATCTAATAAAATGCCTGGAATGGGTTCCATTGTTTTCCTTTAAGAATTAATTTAGCGATGTTGAATTTTCGACCCTTATCAATAGTGGATATTATAAACCATTGACCCGGAACGTTTATAGGCTTTTGTATCGGTTAATGTCGGTAGTATATCTACGTGTGTTGTTAGGAACATCTGCTACGAAACTCCCCAATAAGGATGACCGTATTGATTATACGAAAACATTTATACCCAAGTCTCAAATTCAGATAATTTATGTAAACAAAGGGGATAAAATATCTTCGTAATGGTAATTCACGATACAAGTACACGAAGAGTACTTATAATACTCTTCGTGTACAGTAGTACAACAACGCGTTCCGGGCCATGCTTAATCTGCCCTGGCGGTGTAGTGCGTCTGGTATGTTTGCCGAAAGCAGGGTCGACGATTTTTATGCTGTATTACGTAGGCTTAAAGCATCATTTCACCTGAGACTGATTAAGTGTAAAAACGACATTGTGGCTACTGTATTTCGCACCATTTACGTGACTACTAAGTATTTTATCTTATTATGACTGTTTGAATTTAAAACTACCTGACATTTATAAGAAAACTAATTAATTACTTAATGTATAATACAATAATAATAATTTAGTTTAATTTAATTTAATATAATTTAATTTAATATCTATTTCATTTTTAATTCAATTAATTTTTCTAATACTATGGGTGTATGTGTAAAAAACTTGCCTGAAATAAATGATTTTTATTTCATTTTATTTTATTTTTATTTATTTTATTTTATTCACATAAAATGGCGAAAAAAGAGGTTTCATTTTCTTTTAAGTACTGATTTTAAGAAATAATAATTAAAAAATAATCATACCATAATTATTTTTCGGTTATAAAGTTATTAAAAAAAGAAGATTTTCTGGTATAAAATATTTTTCAACACACTTGCTCGTAAAGTGGCTCTTATTGAACCGCTTTTATGTCCATAATGCAGTGTATTACAAACGCGTGCTTTTTACTTTACGTTACCATACGAGTGCTGTAACGCCACAGATAACTGTTTACTAGTCGAAAACTTGCGCTTTTTTTTTTTTAATCTCGTCAAAGAAACTTCATGCCAAAAGGAATCCGCGCGTTCATTTTTTTTTTTAAATAGTCTGAATTGTCTTTGGTCCCAAAATTAACAAAAATTTATTTATCTTAAATCAGGAGTGGGTTGTAACAGGTAAAATCCCATATCTGTTTCGCCTGTTTCTGTTCCACGTAATTAACAGTTCCAAAAAAATGTTACAAAATAGCAGGCTGTTATTTCATACTATGTGGGAACAAACTATTGTGTGTTGTCTGTTACCACAGCTGCACAGTTATAATACACGGAGGTACTCTTTCTAACTATGGTGTTACACCTACATATGCGAGAAAAGGAAAGAGCTTGTGACGGACGATGTAACAGAGTGTCACAGTGTAACAGTAACATTTATTATCTATATTCTAACTAAGGTAACTATCATAAGCATGAATAGACAAAAGCTTGTGACTGGATGGATTCTTTTATCTCGTCGTGGAACAGAAGCTTTTTTTTCTTCAGTTTATTTGTCACAGTTACAGTCTGGTATCTTGTGATACCTGTTGTATTTAGCTATTACGATATATACGCCTCACTCCTACCTAAAATTGTCCGTGGTCCCTCCCGGAACCAAACAGAAGAGATCCTGACTGACGTTCTATTATTGCGGATTCTCACTGAACAAATGTATGCCAATAGTACTTTCTAATTCCATACTAACTAAACTACGATCAGACTTTTTTTTATAACGGCTGTTTAGCGGTTTTCCAGTGCCTCTATTTACACCTGCGCGCGCAAGACAAGCAGGGCGCGCGGAAAAAAAAATACAAAACCAGCGCGCCATTTTCCATAAATATTTGTTTTGTTAACGTTTTCTTTGTGTTGTTATAAGTTTCTATCAAAAATACGAAATGTAAAGTATTGTCACCAACCGACGTTGAACAGTTGTTAAAAAAAACGTCCGGATAGTCAGTACCTGGCAACAAAGGTCAGTATAACTTTATAAATCTAAATGTATCATCTCTATAATTACGTTATTGTAGCATAAGTTTTTACAACAAGTCTGTTTTTTTCCTCGCAAGTGTGTTGAAAAACGTCGTATGGAACGCGTGTGCATTGATCATTACACACTCGGCTCCCTTATCGCGCTCGTCTGCGACTCGCGCGAATAATACCGCCTCGAGTGCAATGACCAACACAGCACACTTGTATCATAATGTACTATTATGATACTGGTAACAATGGCAACTGGTAACTGTATGTGATTTTTATTTGTGTATGTTTTAGTGAACAAGTCGTTGAAGTGCCATATCAATAAATAAATAAATAAATAAACAATGCAGGAGATCCAAACATTTTCAATTTTTATACATCTTCAACAACACTAATATTACAACTCTCATTCATAGATTCATATTGTAAGTAGCATATCTAGCCACATTTTGGATGAAAATGGCTGTAAACTGTATCGAGTGGCAATCGATTTTGGGAGGCCTATGTCTGGCACTGGACTTAAAAGGGCTGATTATGACGATCATATGCCGTATCTCCGACATACTACACAAAACGTTGTTTGGCGACGGTATTTTGTTTGCATAGTTCTTATAATTAATTCACTTTAATTTGAGCGTTGACTATTTACAAAAAAAATATATGTTATAATGTTTTGTACCACTGTCCTGTTATTTGATAAATGATAAATGATTTTATTTCTGTAAGTTGGTTTTTACAAACACTTTTACACGTCATCCATATTTTAAAACTAGATGAGGTCGGCGTTTCTTATCTGACTACTCTGAGAAGAAAGGCCGAAACAAACTCAGAGGTCACAGTCTCTTTTTAAATCCAGACATAATCTTGGTCAAATCATGTGAAGACCATGTAGATTGGTGTCTGAAATGGTCTTTTGAAATGGTATTTTGACAGTGAAATTTCTTTGTTTACATAAATTATCTGAATTAGAGACTTTGGGTAGGTATAGTTAGTTTCTAAACTTTCGCAACTGAGCGAAATATCATCTTCAAAGGCATCTCGATTTTCATATCTTTACCTCAAACAGAGTGATGAAAGTAAATAATTCCAAGTAAAATGATTCCAAGAATCTATTAATCACATGAATCTTTTGAAAGTACAACCTATTTGATAAAATAAATAACATCTACATTTGTTTCGTTTAATCTACATTTCTATTGAGCTGTCCATTAGAGCAATTGAAACCGAGACGACTTCAACGAGAAAATTATAAAACTTTCAGAACAAAATATTTAAATGTACCTTTTTTTCTAAAACGATATAAAAACGTGACGACGTTTTATTTCATGAAAAACAGGTACTCTAAAACCCTGTAATAAGTGAGTTTTAGTATCAATAACAGTTTTCTGTATCAAAAAGAAAGACCCAATATCGAGATAAAGCCGTAACATTTGTGCTATCGTGGCACTGGATCACAAAGCAAGTAATTTTTGACAGAGTATGAACAAAATGGGATATCGTGTGCCCCAGAGGCCGGCTGAGCGGAGATATTGAACTGGTCAGGCAAAACGAATAGGTTCGGGGAGCGGACCAAGTACCACTATCGACTAAATCCACCTTCCGCTGAATTGAACCTTTCAAGTGTTTAATACATCAACGTTTATTGAGTTATGCTCGTATATCGGTAAGTAAATCGTGTATTATGATATTGAATTGCTGCAAATGGTTCGGAAATGGAGTAGAATGTAATGATAGCGAAACGTTTCAGTTGTTGGTCATTGCAATCAAATCCTACCAAGCATTTCGAATATTTGATTCAAGGAAACAATAAAAGTGATACTGCTTGTATCACTTTTATTGTTTCCTTGAATCAATTCAAAAATATTTAATAAAATAAAGGTACATTCACTAAAGTTTTGAAAAACAAGCTGGTACCTAGATTATTTCAGATATAAAAACAATACAAAATATAAATTTACAACAGAAAGGTTTACAACAGAAAAAATGACTATGAATTCATTTTCACACTGTGTTCTATCTTTGCAACGTAAAACAATAACACGATAATAATGATATTTGATCTCGTGAAACCAGACAAAACAATCAATGCCCGCCGGCTTATTCGTTTTATATCCACTATATTCTAAACACGTTTATGGAATTACAAATATTCAATTGTATTTTTGTTTGCTGAAATAAAAGTCGTTGTTAAATGAATTATATGCCTTAAACGTGTAATAATAGTAAATACATTTAAGTAAGTAGGTAACGGTATATTTTTATCGTAGACGTAAACGCATCTGCAAAGCTGAGGTCCTGAATTCGATCTCCAGCAAGATTATTGAGGTTTTCAATCAGCTGCCCGCAGTTTGGAATTCTGGCCGATAAATGACATAAGGTTTGCAGCTACTTACATGGGATTGAATAAAGTGGCATACGGATAATCAAGTTTAATCTTAACCCCATGTAGTCTTAAGATATCGTCACGTCATGTCACGATATCTTTAGACCACATTATAAATATTGGCCTATCACGAATAATTTCGACGTAGTAAATACGTTTGGGTCGGAAATACTTGTTTAAAACCGATATATAATAACTTATTTAAATTAGTTTTATACGCATGTTTCATATAATACCAACATGTTATAGGATTTGTATATTTTTGTTAAAGATGCGTCAAAATCATTTATTATAGACCCGATGATCTCTTTATCATTAAATTTAAAATAAGCAAAAGTCCCTTAAAAAGAATTATTCGTTTCAAATATCTTTTCCGTGATAAAATAATTACTTCGAATAATGTCTAGGGCTACAGTGAGATACTGAAAATATCCATTAAAGCTACATAGGAGATTATTATCACGAGTATTAGGCCTTTAGTAATGTCAGTACAGCGCGCATAGAGCATGTTAAATACTCTGTGATACTCGTAATTGTGACTAACGGAAAATGATTAAAGTGTGAAGATACTTTTAGAAAGTTTGCTTGATATTAAAAAGGTAATTTCGGTACCTACTATGTTATTACTTGAGGACAGGTTAGATTTATTCTTCCAGTCGTTTTAGTTCTTTGTGTATGTTTAGCACTACGTTCCAATAGAAATCGAAAATAAAAGCCCTGTATTATCACTTTTACAGAAACACCAATGACCTCAATACTTATTAATCATCGTGTCGCGACATTTTCAGAAAAGTTAATTGAAACGCCAGGTGTGATTGTGACAACATTGTTCCTTAGTTGTACATTGTTCACTTATGTATGGTCAGTGTAAATATAATTATGCAGCTCAATCCTGGACAGCGGGTATATATCAGGGTATAGGTACGGAGTTGGGATCGGCCGGAGTTCCCATCACGTAGAATAATTAAACGCAAACAAACTGCCGTATCCACGGGCGATCCAGATAGTTAAGTTTATTTTTGATATCTGCTGTGACCCGAAATCGATTTCATTTATTAGATTTTTGTAAAAGGATATGTTGGGAATGATTGTTTTACGATTGTATGACGATTTGCAGACGATTTGAGAGTATTCATCATTTCAGCCGATAGATGTCCACTGCTGAACATTGGCCTCCCCCAATTGGGGGGGTTTGCCATAATTGCCACGCTTGGCAGGCGCATTGGCGATCGCAGTATGGTGTTAAAATGCATAGAGAACGCTCCTGCCCATTCTCTAGTAAGTCCCTTAGTCGTCTTTTACGACACCCACGGGAGGAAATGGGATGGTGCTATTATTTATGTCCGGCATCACACGGTACCGTATTAGAGGTATTAGAAGATATGAATGGAAAGGAAAGAAAAAGAGTGGAACTCTCTGCTTGCGTCTGTTTCCGAACGCATACAACCCTAATCTATTCAAAGTTAGAGTGAACAAGCTTTTTCTGGGTAAGCTCACTCCATAGTCGACTTTGTCTCTGTCACCTCTGACCTAGACTAGAGTCAAGAGCAAAACCCATCGTAAAAAAAAAGAATAATATGGTGATAACGGAAAATGTGGCTTTAAAAGTGTCCGTATTGATTGAGGAGCCATGTCTCATATGTAAAAGTGGATGCTACCAAACTTTAAATCGAAACAAGATAAGTTTGTTTTGGGGTGTTGCAATAAATAGGTACCCAGTTGATCCTCTATTTCACTCTCCATAAACATCTTTAAGTTTGGAAGCTGCAGATGGTCTCAGCAATATACTGAGTTGACACACAAACGGCTAGTTATCCATATATGACCTAGTCTAAAGTGCATCTCCGTTGCCACCATGTCACTTAATTAAATGAGCATTTGGCACTCAAGCTGCGATAGACGCGTTACCGTTATGGCTAACAGCACATTGTCACCACTTGCCGCCAACCTCTCCACTTATTAGATTTCACACTGGAACTGACATTAACTCTATATGAGCCTGCCTGTACCAGTCTATGTATAAACTATTAAGTAAGTCTTGCTTTACGTTAAGAACATAAACTTTTGTATTAACACTTCTCGAAGTTGGTTTTACTTTTACGTATAAAGTTTTTAGTTTAAAGATACGTAATATTACATATAACTTATTTTTAGGGTTCCGTACCTCAAAAGGAAAAAACGAAACCCTTATAGGATCACTTCGTTGTCCGTCTGTCTGTCTGTCAGTCTGTCAAGACCCTTTTTCTCAGGAACACGTAGAGATATCAAGTTGAAATTAATATCAAATACGAAGATTTATGCTCTCTTAGAGATCTGAAAAAATCAAGCTTCTAAATCTACGCAATAAAAAGATACAGCCATTTCGACATTTATGCGATAATCGCAAGTAAATCAAAACCTATAGGGTACTTCCCGTTGACCTAGAATCATGAAATTTAGCAAGAAGCAAGGTCTTACAGCAAAAAAAAAGGAAAAAGTCCGAAAATTGTTAATTTGTAGTTTTATCACATAAAAAAAATCGTTTTTGCGTTTACAAACTTAAATTTGCAGATTTAGTACACATGTGAATTTCTGGGCTTATTCCACTAATCCCCCTGAGAGAATCCCCCTAATTGTGAAAAACTGAACCCTAATGTAAAAAAATCACTTTCAGGGATCTTGAAATAAGTTTTTTTTTTTTTTTTTCACTTCTAGTTTTCCCCCCTAAGCAGGATTATCAGGGGTGAATTCTAGACTGATTTATAGATTCCACTTTTCCTCTTAAGGGGGATTTTCCGGGGGGATTTGTGGAATAAGCCAATTTCTGTGACCCAAACACACGATTAATTTATTTATGTTACACGTTCTGTAACATAAATAAATAAATTTTAAATATGGGGGTCACTTTTGGGGGGAAAAACAGTTTTTTTTTTTTTAAGTTATTGCTAACTGTACCGTGTGAATATTAGGTAAATGAAAGGGCTTACCTACTGTAAGGATTTCAGATATATTTTTTTTTATAATTTAAAAATAAATACTTTTAAAGTTATTTAAGAAAATAGGTGAAAATGTACCATTAACTTCCCCCCTTAACTCCGAATTACAGAGCAATAAAAATTAAAAAAAAAAAAACAGAAATAGTTCTTTACCTTTACCATGATTATACGAAAACCTAAAAGAAGTCTTGAAATAACATGGTAATACTCTCAATATTATGCGTAAAAACTTACATTTGCAGTTAGAACGTATGGGAGAACTTGTTTTTAACTACAATGTTAAGTTTGTTCTTGAGATAAATTCATCCCAACTACGGAACCCTTCATTGTGCGTAATGCGACACGCACCTGGCCGGTTTCTTTTTTTTTTACTGATACAAAAAGTCTTTTTAATTAATGTAATTATTTTATGCAAAGCAATGTTTAAAAAGTATGCTCGTCGATAACCAAAACAAAAAATAAATACACAAGTGATATGCTTTTAAAAGCTAATAATTTACAATAACAAAGACTTCACATCAAGCAGATTACGTTTATATATTTTTTTTTTTCAGTTTTACACCTATTATTATATGAGTCCTAGAGCAGATATTTTAAAATTTTATCTAGATATTATAAAATAAGTCTGAGGTAGAAAGATATTTATAACTTCTTTGCCACCGATATCGTTTATCTCTATCTATATATATATATATATATATATATATATATATACATATGTCGGAAACGTTTTGTATCCGTTACACCAGCGCCACCTAGTGGCGTTCGATGGAGTTACTGGATTTCGCGCCATCGATTGTTGACTAATCGGGACGGCACGTGCCAGTGCTGTTTAGCGGCGCATGGTCTATAACATAACTTCAACCGGTGGCAAGTGATCGCCGCACATTCGACAAGCAACGGTGCAACGGTGCGGTGCCGTGGTGCGGTGCGAAGCATCGGTGGCGGTCAAGCAGTGAAGACGTCTAGAAACTATTGCGCGTTCGGTATAGTTGTGTCGTGTACCAACATTAATTACTTTGCATACCCATTACTGTATAGAATCAAGTTCTTCTAACTGAACAGACAGATGTGCTGCTGGGGAGTTTGTTCCGCTACTTCTTCTTCCCAGCTAAAGCACTAGGAAGTGGTGAAGGGCCGGGCGTTTTGGGGGAACTGTCTAATGTAAATTATGAAGTTGGTGCTGAATATCAGCCTAGGTTGAGTAAATGACTTTTGATTCTAATAACGGTTTTTCTATTGCGCAATAACCAACACTACCCATAGTACGCCCACAGTAGTTAAAATATGGCTGATGCCAACGAGAGAAACCTTCCGTTCTCCGACACATATAATATAGGTAAGTATATCAATCATATTTGATTCAAAATTATTTAAATACTTCCCTATAGGTATGTTATTTACACCTCGATTGATAGGGTTTTAAATAATAGTTGCGTCAAGTACCTATAGAGAAGCTTTTTAATTATAATCTTTATCCAAATATGATTCAAGTGTAAGTACATTTCTGCTATGCTAGTTACTCACAATAATGTAAGCAAGTCTGTAATTCTGAGCGGTAAATATTTAGGCTCAATCTGCAAGCACACTCGAATGAAGCTCTCAGCAAAAACTAGAGCTTAAATAAAAATAATATAGGTATGAAAAGGTCCTCACGTACAATTGCAGGTACTTCATTATGTTACAATCTTAGTGTCGGAATGTTTTTCCGCTTCTCAATTATTTATGTGTACGCAGTTATTACGACGTAAAAAGCACAACCTTCCCCAGATCATTAGGAGCCAGTAAAAACAGAAAATGAGAGAAACCTTTTGGGTGTTACGTTACGGCATACAACACTTAATTCGTAATTGAGGTACAGGTTTCTATGGTCCCTTCTGACTTTTGTAAAAACTTTCCTTGCAATCATTGCAGATAAGAACCTCTTTTCACAGAAAATACCTTTCCGCCACACATCTCAAGTTCAAACAACGCGCCGCGATATTAAAATGGCTAAACGCTCATTTAGAAATAGGTTCACCACGAGAATATTCAGAATCTAACCGAGTTTAAAAGCTACGCTATGAATTTTAAACTGAAAACTACATTGGATATGAGCAGAAAGGCGAGCGTTGTGTAAACAGTACGCTGTTTCCGCGAGTAATATTTGAAAAAAGTGCCTCTGAAAGGATGCTGCACCGACAGTGGAAATAAAATATTCGTATACAAGCGCAGTGCTGAAAGTTTTAGGAGTGTTTCATAAGGAATTTGGAATTCGAACGTACCTAATCATAGCGATGAGTGGGGTTGAGCAGTCGACTATATGCTCATACATGTGTAGCTTGAGGACCACGCCACTGATAAGAAAACCGCCGTAGGCCCGCAGGACCTCTCAGACAAAGGAATTAGTTTGTTTTCGACAAAACACAAAAGAGAACCCTAAGTAAGCACAAACAACATGTAACGTTACAAATTATGTGGAGCAATTCCAATTTATCTTTGCAACTGAATCCATTACCTTAATTTATCTTACATTGATACAATAAAAATAACAGAGATTTTCTTACAAATAAAAAATAGCGGTTCTTATACTGAGTAATAATGTAATGAAAATATTTGGATAGGTTTCCAATTGTAAAGATACAGGTTCATACATAGATGTATTGAAACTGATGTAATATTTTGTGGTCGGAATTTGTAAATATTAAATATTCGCGGCGATAATCATAACAATGGTCAGTGGTAGTTTAAAATATCGACCATTGGCGTGAAGTGGGGGAGCCGCACTGGCCTCCGGTATCCTGAAAGTGTAACTCGAAACAAGCCAGCTGACGTTCTGTCTTTGCAGACAAACAATCGGCACTTACTGCTACTGAAATACTGAAGCTAAAGCAAAACGGATTGGTCCAAATGTCTGTTGACAAATTTACCGCTATTCGGGAGTGGAAATTCTGCATTACCTATTAATAACTATCGATCGGTTCTGTAATTATTCCTTCAGATTGTCGTCGATTGAGTACGAAATAGTGCCGATATAAGCATCTCTAGAACCCGGTAAAGCACTAAGCTATAATTTGTAACAGAAATCAGTAGGATTTGGTATATACGAATATGCAGGACTTAGTGAACAGTTGATTAATTTGGCGGTGATTATTGCATAACCTAATAATAAAAATCGATCGGTTCTGTAATTATTTCTTCAGACTGTCGTCGAATGAGTACGAAATGGCGCTGACATAACCATCTCTAGAGCCCTGTTTACTAAGCTGCAATTTTTTACAGAAATCAGTAGGATTTGGTGTATACGGAAATGCAGGACTTAGTAAACAGTTGATTGATTTGTCAGTGATTACTGCATAACCTATTAATATCGTAACAATCGATCGGTTCTGTAATTATTCCTCCAGTTTGTCATCGAATGAGTACGAAATGGTGCCGACATAAGCATCTCTAGAACCCGGTAAAGCACGAAGCTGTAATTTGTAACAGATATCAGTAGTATTTGGTATATACGGTAATGCAGGACTTAGTAAACAGTTGATTAATTTGGCGGTAATTACTGTAACAATAATTGATCGGTTCTGTAATTATTCTTTCAGATTGTCGTCGAATGAGTACGAAATGGTGCTGACATAAGCATCTCTGGAACCCTGTTCACTAAGCTGTAATTTCTAACAGAAATCAGTAGGATTTAGTGTATACGGAAATGCAGGACTTGTGAACAGTTGATTAATTTGGCGGTGATTACTGTAACAATTGATCGGTTCTGTAATTATTCCTTCAGATTGTCGTCGAATGAGTACGAAATGGTGCCGACATAAGCATCTCTAGAACCCTGTTCACTAAGCTGTAATTTGAAACAGATATCAGTAGGATTTGGTGTATACGGAAATGCAGGACTTAGTGAACAGTTGATTAATTTAGCGGTGATCACTGCATAGCCTATTAATAACAATTAAACGGTTCTGTAATTATTCCTTCAGATTGTAGTCGAATGGGTACGAAATGGTGCCGACATAAGCATCTCTAGAACCCGGTAAATCACTAAGCTGTAATTTGTAACAGATATCAGTAGGATTTGGTGTATACGGAAATGCAGGACTTAGTGAACAGTTGATTAATTTGGCGGTGATTACTGTAACAATTGATCGGTTTTGTAATTATTCCTTCAGATTGTCGTCGAATGAGTACGAAATGGTGCCGACATAAGCATCTCTAGAATCCTGTTCACTAAGCTGTAATTTGAAACAGATATCAGTAGGATTTGGTGTATACGATAATGCAGGACTTAGTGAACAGTTGATTAATTTAGCGGTGATTACTGCATAACCTGTAATTTGTAACAGATATCAGTAGGATTTGGTGTATACGGAAATGCAGGACTTAGTGAACAGTTGATTAATTTGGTGGAGATTATGACTATTTGAGGGTAATTCAGGAAACGTGCGGTTGGGCATCGGGTAGCAGAGAAACAATGTTTCCCTCACTGATTAATCAGATGCGGAGGTTCGGCTAGTTAAGTTCATCGGGGTTCCCTCAGAATTCGCGGCAGTTAGACAATGTTAAGAATGCGTACTCGGTATATCAGCAAAAAGTTTTTTACCAGTTTTGTTACAGTTCATTACCACGGAAAAGGTTTCGGGAAAAAGAGTGCTGTTTTTGATACCCATTTATTCAGAATTCGTTTTTCAAGTGATTGGCGTTGTAACGTTATTATTGGCGTAAAAATAAATTAAATCAACGAGCAAATGTAAAGAATAATAAAAAGTTTATAAAGCATTTTGTATAAAATGTCCTCGTTTTTAAATGCCAGGTTCATAATTTTACGAGGAGGAGTTTCAGGTTGGCGTTTTACCATAAAAAATAATACACCTGTACATTCATTCCCATATAAACTACGGTTAAATAAGTTCTCCAAGTAATTACAGAGGCTACCCCATTGCATAGCACATTCCGGTTGCATGATGCAAAGTGTTGCGTAATAAATATAACCTAATAATACCTTTCTGTTCTTTTAAAACCAACCTTCAGGAGCTATATCATTGTTTACACAGCCAGTTTTTGAATTTCCGGTAAGTACGTGATGTAATAATAGAGAGCGTGCGAAACGCTTACGCAGCCTTGTTTGAAAGAAACGCAGTGTGTTTTTTTTTTTTTTTTTTTTTTTTTTCTCTCAATGTAAATAATGTTTGTTTGATGTTTATTCAAGAAGCTCATTGTCAAACGAAATTGAAGAATGGCAACATTACACGGATCGCTAATTTATTCCTCGTAATTTGTTACTGAATACGTTTTGTATTTTAAACATTTTATACGTCGCTAATAACGTAGTATCCCAGTAGTTCCATTCTCTAGTTCCATTGTGGGACTACTGGGATTTTTTCTCCCAGTAGTTCCATGGAACTGGCATACAGGGTGTGGCGTTAATAGTGAAAGTCGATACACCGTATATTCAGCTGCTATCACATACCACAATGTGAACTATTTATCTTAGTTCTCCGATTTTTTTTTTTTTCTTTAAAAATGTACAGCTTGCTTTACAAATTTGGCTGTAATTTCTTTACTAACACATTGGATGTTAAATTGTCCGAAAAAAAGAATTTATTATTATTGTGACGTTTATTTATTTTATATATCCATATTTAAATACATTTTGCAAATATTTATTTAAAAAAAGATATAAAAACATTAAAAAATATAAAAATAGTGGTCCGCCGGTGTCGGGAGCAGGGTACAAGATACCGGTGGTTAGGGCTGCAGATACAGGAATCTCCTCACAATGCGAGCCGTATCAAGGAGTACTGCCTTCTGAATCAGGCCCTTGACCCAACCGCCTCACGAAAGCCTCGAGAGATGTTGATTGAGGCTTTCGACCATCAGGCCTTTGGCCGTCACGACAATCGGCATAATGATACCTAAGCAAATAGCTTAGCTATCATTATGCCGATTGTTGGATTATTATGCCGATTGTTCAATTAGTATTATTGTTATTAACAAAAAAAATAATTAAAAAATAATGTAATTTCTAGAAATTACAGCTAGTAAATGAGTTGTTTAAATTGTGGTATGTGATAGCTGAATATACGGTGTATCGACTTTCACTATTTACGCCACACCCTGTATGCCAGTTCCATGGAACTACTGGGAGAAAAATCCCAGTACTCCCATAATGGAACTAGAGAATGGAACTACTGGGATACGGCGCCTAATAAATGGCTCACGCAATTTTACAGGGTTACACGTTAATCCAAAATATTGCACCACATTAAATAAAGACATTCCGTAAACGAAAATCAAATCAAAGTCTTTCCCAGACGATTGATAAGTGAAGCGGAAAGGTAGGAATTATTATTAAGTTTGATTCAGCTCGCGTGGAATGCGTTCGGTAGCGCATGTGCACCGCGACGAACTTAGCGAGCGAAGCCGCGCGTAGCAAGCCTACAGTCGCGCCTCGACTCGCTACGCGGACGCACGTAGCACGCCTACGCCGCTACGGGCTACGAACTTCTACATCGTCGATCTCGCGTAGTATGCCGCGCAAACAGTGAAGTTTTTTTCGCTAACATACCATGTGTTTTGAATGATGTTGTTGGGAAAACTCTTGTTCTATATACATTTTGGACTTGTCTTCCATGTTGTGATTTGTTTTAAGGATTCCGTCGGTAAGTTGCAACATAATAATGATAACAAAATCGAGGATAAAGTGCGACGTTAAAATGGCTTCAATTGTATTAAATTCTAAAACCAATCATTAAATAAATGGATAGAAATAAACAAAACACTAAAATCTACATCAATACGAATAAAATGACATCCAGATAATGTGGGTTTCATTACGGTCTACGCTGGTTATATGAAAAACACTTAGTACCGTTATTAGAAGTTCTTTAACGTCAAATACCAAACAATGCGAGTACATTAGGGTAGTTACAGTTAAGTGTCAATAAAATGTCTAGCGACAAAATGATATTTACTTGTCGTGACTACAAGATATAAAAATAGTTTTTTTTTATATTCAGACCTTGTACGAAAGTAAATCTATAACGGATATCCCGTTATTCAAATCATTGTGATTAAGTGCCGTAGAGACTTGTTAATAATTTAAATAAAAAAGCAATAAAGGTTGGAAATAATTGAAAATATCGTTGTTGAGCTAAAAAATACATTGCGGTTATTAAGGGCGGGTTCAGACTTGTGTAAAATGTTGTAATAATAATAAAAAATAAAATTAAAATATTTTAATCAGACATTCACAGTCCATAGACATACACATGTATTAAAAATAAAATTATAAATTGTAATTATACTAATTAATAAAGTTTCAATTCTCGTTTCATTAAAAATAATAATTAAAATTGTAAATATGTCTGAATTGTAAATTAAAAAAAAATGTAAATAGTGATGCCTAGTAAATCAAAATTCAAACAATTTAATTATTAAACAAACCTGCGTGACTGGAATGTGTGATTTTATAATTTATCTCTGTTCGTTAATTCGCTAATTAAATTCCTATTGAATAGCATAATCGAATGTATCCATCATCGAACTATTCTTCTATTTATTTATTTGGTACACCAACAGCAGTACATACAAAATAATAAAAAATTACAATAAAATAATAAAAGTACTAGTATGTATAATACACAATAATACCAAATACACCACACACCACAATAATATAATACCTATGTGTACACAGCATTCACCACAAAAGAACATCTTAATTAACTGAAAATAATAATAATAATGAAGATAATTAAAATTAGAAAACAAAAATAAAATAAGTGGATATTTGAATTAAATAAAAATATTTAAATGAAATCACGAAAGGTGCAAGGTTAATATTATTATTTTTTATATCCTACTAACGGGTTTCGCAATGTCGAATTCCGGTTACAAAATAACTGCGTCAAATCCGTATAGTCACCTAAAAAAAACCTGAAAAATTCCTTCCCGATTCGTGGGATTACGTCCACAGAAAAGACAGCAAGCGCTCTCGTCGGTACTAACAAACTGCAGTCACCAATCCGACTGCCACGGAGGTGATTATGGCCATGTCTCCCCTTTGACCGTTTTTTTGTAGCGGTACTATGCTGAAGCGAACTTTAGCGGTCTGGTATAGTCCAGTATGAATAGTTCTCACACACTATAACAGTCAGACACTCATACATCTGTTATCAATTTATTATCAATTCTATTTTTTTTTTTACCGCTACTATATATTTTATCCGTATTTTCTCTCTGTAATCTGGAACGCTGTCGTCTCCCTCTTGGAGGTGGGCGTTAATACCTGCTACACAGTTTTTTTAACTAATACAGCTATTTACGTACGCATTGAATTTATAAAATGTGTTTTTGTTCCAATACAACGGCACGGTTGGCGCAGTGGTTAAGCGATTGACTGCTGCGCTGCGTGTCGTGGGTTCGATTCTCGCACGGAACAAATACATATTTGTATGACCTACAAGTAGTTATTCCGGGTCTGGCTGTTTGTGTATGTGAGTTTAAATGTTTGTAAACGCACCCACGATACAGGAGAAATTCCTAGGCATTCCTGGGGCAAAGTTAAAAAAAAAAAGAAAAGATTTTTATTATTATTATTATACACACACTCAAAATTACACACTACACAGAGCTTCTAATTACTTTTTATGTCATTTTCACAATTTTTTCTTTTATATAAATGTCTCAATATTGTAAACGATCAATTAAGGGAAGGAGCGAGACAATCTCAACACAAGTATTATTAATTACTTACTGGGGCTGTTTCATTCACATGTGTAAATGTAACCGTTTGAGACACAATAAAGATTTTTTTTTTTTTTTTTTAGTTGGGAAGTTACCCTGCTCAACCTTAGGAAATGAGTGTAAAAGAAGAAAATAATTATACTTGTTTACCAAATACAATACCGGTACCGTGTGGTGCCGGACGTAAAGAATAGCACCACCCCATTTCCTCCCGTGGGTGTCGTATAAGGCGACTAAGGGACTTACTAGAGAATGGGCAGCAGCGTTCTCTATACATTTTTAACACCATACTGCGATCGCCAACCCGCCTGCCAAGCGTGGCGATTATGGCAAACCCCCCCAATTGGAGGAGGCCTATGTCCAGCAGTGGACGTCTTTCAGCTGAAATGATGACCAAATACAAAATACTATGGGCCTGTGTTGCCTGAAATATATAATTATAATTACAGGTATTTGTTTACCAAATACAAGATACTATGGGCCTGTGTTGCCTGTAATAAATGGTATTATTATTTTAAATGTTGAATATCATGTAGGTGGGTTTCGATGAACGACGAACCATATAAACAACAAATATGTTAGTTGGAATAACAATTATAAATTTTCCACACAGAATTTTCAAATTGAATTCATTCCGCACAAATGTTTTATCTAAATAAAAATATTAATCAAATTCGCCCTTCTGCAGTATAACATTATTTAAATTGTATTATTGAAACTGATACAATTTTTATTATAATAATAATAATAATACCAGCCTATAACTGTCCCACTGCTGGGCAAAGGCCTCTTCTCATACAGAGAAGGCACGAGCATTGATCACCACGCTTGCTCAAGACGGGTTGGCGATTTCAGACATATTAACTATAAATCCAGGTTTCCTCACGATCTTTTTCCTTCACCGATGTCAGTAATGTCCAAGATAAACTTGAAAGTACATATGAATTGAAAAAGTCACATTGGTACTTGCCCGGATTTGAACCCACAACCTAATGCATGAGAGGCGAGGCTTTAACCAACGGGCCATCACGACATTTTTATTATATTGAACATTAAAGAGAGGAAAAAAAAACATTAAATCTGACGTTCGGATACATATGCCTAAAGTTGAGATGCTGGCTAATATGGAATGCGCTTTTGTATCGAAAAAACCCGCGGTTCTGGGATCGACAAATTTAGGTTTCTGATGATAGAATCGGATGTATATTTACTTACTTTCAAATGTTGACTTATATAGAATTCACTTTTGTATCGACCGTAAAAATACCAATTTTAAATAAATAAGCATCTGAATAGTTACGGCATCCAAGATAACAGGCTTTTTTTAATAAATATTTTTTTAGAAGGCGCTTTCATACTACACACTAGACTAGATATGCATTCCGGTTGTTCGTGGAATCACGGGTTTTTTTTTTAACAAAAAATTTTTTTTTTTATGATAAATGATTTTATTTCTGTAAGTAGGTTTTTACAAACACTTTTACACGTCAATCATATTTTAAAACTAGATGAGGTCGGCGATTCGTATCTGACTACTCTGAGAACAAACTCAGAGGTCACAGTCTCTTTTAAAGTCCAGACATAATCTTGGTCAAGTTATGTGAAGACCATGTAGATTGGTGTCTGAAATGGTCTTTTGAAGAAAGAACCACACAGATTGAGTGGACCTGTCCATTCAGTGCACGCATTTGTCAGTAATCGTGCAGCTCAACTCAGGACATAAGGAGCTCCACGATTCGACGAACAATACCAAAGAAAGGACATTTGGGCAGGCCGCATAAATTACTCAAACTGCCATACCAAGATTAGAGAAAAAAATAAAATAAACAAGGACCCACATAGTCTGCATATTTTCATAGCTTTAAATTAACTTTAGGTAAATATGCTACCAAACATCCACTCTCTACTCATAAGTCAAGTTTAATCATGAACACATTTATTTTTGGACATAATACAATCGATACTCACAGAACTTCTCAGCGATATAAATAACAATAGTATTAAGACAGCGTTTTGATTGGAAGGTCGTCCTTCATTAAGGCCTTCGTGGAACAATAGATTTTCTATTACAAGGCATTCTTAGTCCTTTCTCGGTCTTTCCTGTGATAAAAATAAAGTCTGGGCGCCCCTAGTAAGAATTAAAAATGATTAAAAATCCTTAGAGTGCTCTGATTTAGACCGGTCCTACAGAATAATAATAATAATTGTACAAACAAAGTGAAAGCCCTGACTCCTGCGCTAGGTAAAACATCTGTGTTACAGGAGCCAGTGTTTTCTCCCAATCAGTAGGTTCTGGATTTTATGCAATACACATACATCGCTTGAATTTACTTTACGACAAATATACAAAAATTATAAATAAAATAGCAAAATAGTAGAATTACGTTAATAGTATTACATTTATTAGTTTATGATTAAAATAATTATTAAATACATGATAAAAAAGAGGAGCTCGTAGCTAAGTAATAACAGCCGCACGGGTCGATCCGTCAGGTTAAGCTACGCTTGCCGGGGTTGGTCCGTGGATGGGACCGTGGACTATCTTTACATACCGAGACTCCTCCGTGCCTCGGAAAGCACGTTAAGCCGTTGGTCCCGGCTGTCATTCGTGGATCTTTGACAGTCGTTACGGGTCATCAGAAGCCCAAAAGTCTGGCAGCCAGTCTTACCAAGGGGTATCATGTTACCCAGTTACTGGGTTGTGGAGGTCAGATAGGCAGTCGCTCCATGTAAAATACTGGTTTTCAGCTGCATCCGGTTAGATTGGAAGCCGACCCCAACATAGTTGGGAAAAGGCTAGGCAGATTTTACATGATAAAAAAGAGAAGTAAAAATTATGGTAACACTTGATTTGTGATATTGTCATTTTACATTTGTGTGAGTGTAAAGTGTATAGAGTGCGTGTGTAGAATAGAAAAGAAGGATATATGTCTAGTATTTAATGTGTAAAAACACAACCTATTTTGTTAGTTTCCAACGTTTATTCAAGAGAAGATTTTCAAATTCAATGTAGGAGCTAAATACTCTTCTTTCCCTTTTTCCTCTCCCCCTTCCTTTTCTTTAAGTCAAAAACACCGAAATTTTTCGCGGGCTATCTTAGCGCATCCCCCTTAAGTTAAAGAATCATTTAACCGCATTCGAGTAACGTTGTAATTTTGGACTTACTTTGGTATACTTAGGACCCATTGAGTCAGTCTTTGACGTCCAACCAAAAGTTCAAGTTCTAACTCAAGGTTCGCCAACCACCCATTAAGCGCAGTACGCTAGATTTGAAACTAACTAATAGGGTTAGTAACTGTACACTGCGCTCCAAAACGCAATTTACCGATGTAGCTGGACCCAATTTAAATGGCAGAGGGATTATGTCTGCCGCATGCCGACGACTTATTGGCAAAAACAGCAGTAGAAAGAAACTCAAAACAGTTGACTGTACCACGCGCGAAGAACTTAACTCCATCAGAGAGGATTAGTAGGTACTAAAAACGAGAAATTATCGATAAAAGAAAAACGGAAAGAACCTTATACAGGATACATTTTTAACCAGTGCGTAAATATATTTTTTTGTGGATCAGTATCAGAATACATTTCCATTATATGGTCTAAACTTTTTTTTTAATAAAAAAAAATTAAAATTGCTCTCAATAACCTGCTTTATTTATTTAACATGGTAAGTACCTAATTTATAAACTTAGCCCCATAATACCATTGCAATGGTCAGTGAGTCTCTAGACAATAATACTCAATCACACTTACATATCCAATTTTGTTTTTTTATTTCCTTTTAAATCTCTTTTTATTTGTTTCACTCCTTATGTCTGCCGGTAGACTATTCAATAGGTATGGTATTCGTTTGTTTAGGGTTCTGTCACCAAAGTAATTGGTGACTCTGGGTACATTGAATCTATCAGCAGCAATAGATCGTGTGTTATGGTTGTTGAATACGTGATTTAAGCTATACTCTTGGGTACCATGAGGGTTTCCTGCTAAAAGATATTTATGTTTGTAAGTGATAGGTAGATTTTTTACATATTTTAAATAGTTTCCTATTATCTCCTTTACAACTGTTTTTAGTTTTTTTAGTAATAAGTAGTTTTAAGAGTCGAATTTGAAGAGAATAACCTGCTTAAATACCTACATCGGCAAATTGCGCGGGCACACAGCTAATAGGTACCTACAACTGCGTTTCGCTTCGCTGCACGCGCCGTCGCACGGCGTGTATTCAATAAACTAGTTTCAAAATAAACATCTTTCATTAATGATAACTTAATTTTTTTGTACTAAGACGTATCAAAATAAGAAATAGGTGATTAATAAAACTCATTATAGTTTAATTTGTCAAAATTTGCGCACTGATTAAAAACTTTTCCCGTATAGGCTTGTCATGCTGTAAAAATAATGTTTTCACTTCTCATGCTCTAAGAATTCGTCTTTATGTCGTGCGTAGGCGACATAAAGTCGCTTTTTATGCTCTAGAGCATAAAGTAAAATTTTCGTCGAAGACCAAGGCAATTGGTCCAACAGCCACACGAACAACTTCAACTTCATTAAATAACCTCTTTATTTTAATCCGTTTCGCTAGTATTCTAAGAACAAGGCAAGGATACCAACAGCCAAAGTACACAATAAAACTTCATGAAATAAACTTATATTTTTTATTTCGTCCATTTATTATTTTACATGTTGCTGTTTCATTTCCTCGCAATAGAAGTGAAAAGTAGAGTGTACAACTCGTCCATAAAACCCATTTTACACTCCACTTTATATCCATCCTCGCTCGCAAGCTCGCTTGGGTTGATAAACGTCTCGCGTAAAATGGTGCGTTTTATGCACTCGATGTACAATCTACTATTTAGTAATGTCATCCTGGCTAATTATACGATTAGCATCGTGGCTAAAAGATAAATTTAGACCGCGATAAGAGAAAAAAGTTTGATGCTCACATGACACAAATACCTCTAAATCCGAGTGCTGTAAGTGTGATTTCTTTGCGTCAATTAACTGACGTGTAATTCACAAACATCGTAAACTGGCAAAATTAATAAAATCACAAACAATATTAAAAGCAAAGTTATTTAATTATACGTGTGATTACTTCACGTCAACAGACTCTTAATTATTGGATGGAATGTTTTTTAATTTCTGAAATTGTAAAAATTGTTTGAAAACTTATAATGAGAAATCCGCTTACCATACCTGAAATTTGCGTGTTTTTACGTAACTAGAGGTAAGTTATGATTAAGGTAAAAATAATAAAGGTACAACAAATTGGGTATACTGAGTTCACAAATAATATGGGAGTTGTCCTTCGCCTACGATATTTTTAGGTAACTGGCTTTCCCTTAGTGGAAACTTGCGCGAAACGACAAGCAGATGTTACAGCCCGCTTTTTTAAATTTAATCAAATCTTTGTATGAAAAAAAAAGGGTACTACGGTGCGAAATCTTTGCGTTTATTTCGTTTTCTTATGTAAGAAGACAGGGATTGGTGACGTTGATTTTTAGGTGCTTTACATATATAGTAGGTTAACCAGCCTTAAAAATCTCACTTCATAAGTACTGAGCCAAAACATTATCGATCACCCTATTTCTATAACGCACTGCAAAATATTATTACACAAATCCATCCATACTATACTATATACTATACTATATGCATACTAACATATTATATTATATATTTTATTATATTATAATTGTGAAAGTAGTTCTGTCTATCTGTTTGTTACGCTTTCACGCCTAAACCGCTGAACCGATCGTCATGAAATTTGGCAGAGATATAGCCTGGGATATGGAGAAGGACATAGGCTACTTTTACGCGATAGCCGATATCCACGCGGGCGAAGCCGTGGGCAAAAGCTAGTAAGTTAATAAATATCTTTCCTAATTGAATCATTTGTAAAATATTAGTATCGTTAACAACGACTTAATTAATATGCTTGATTGACTCTAAATACTCACACTATACGAGTTCCGTGAAGTCTCGGGTTGACAACTAATAACTTTCACATATTATTTGAAATGCAAAAAGAAAAATACGATAATCAACATTTCTGCAAATGATCATGTAGGTAGTTAAAATTTTTCAGAGAGGGAATAAATTTTTCCGTTTATATTTTTAGTAAGTTCCCTATGAATAATAAACTAAATTTTGTGCATGAATAACGCAAATTTCGGTTGAGAAACAGCATATTAGCTAGAGGGACGGTCCACTGAGATGTTTTAACAGCAAGGCTATGGACCAAAGCCGGCTTAGCGGCATGAAGCGCGACGCACAACAACCCACCGCATGTACAGGAGTCGGGAATAAAGGTTAAATGCCCCCGGGGCTCGCCGACTGTCGTGTGAACATAATCAGGGGTCGCACACATTTATTATTCAGTTAATTTTCCTAGTTTCTACCTTTTTATCATATACCCACGATACGGTCGAATTTACGCCTAAAGTTTCCTCCGGGGTAATTGATAGACATGTGTTCGTGAATTATTAAAATGACGATTAAGTGGCGGAATCCCTGAGCGATTTCGTTGAGCCTAATAAAAATGTATTTTTCATCAACACTAGGTCAAGGGCTGGCTAATGATTACGTCCTTCAAATAACGTTAACATCACAGCTTGGTTCTTGTGGAGTACCACCCACACTGAAAAAAATGCACTCCAATCCAGTGACTTTTTAGCTTGATTGACGATATCTTGTTTAGATTAATCAAATTCTTAGTTAAGTTGATCATCACGACATGATTACAGCAATACTAGTTCAAATGATTGAACGCTCAAACAAATTTCTCGATTACCCTTAACATGACATCATTGAAGAAGAGTTAAAACAGAGACAAGTTAAAAAAAATTTAACTGTAACAAATTAAGTAAGTTGTGTCAATCAAACATTTCGATTACTTCAATGAAGATCATTGAAACTTTAATCTAATAATCTTGGTTGGAGCAACTATGTTTTGACTTGATTGCTGCAAATAGGTTTTGTGATAACTCCAATCATGATCCCGATTCAAATCTCAAACAAATAAAAGTAGTAGCTGTGATCATTGTGCTTAATAGACTCAGATGCAAACAAGTTACTTAGTCAATCTAAACAAAATCTTGATCGTGGCAACTACTTTTTTTTTTCTGTACATAAAGAGATGTGATCTGGAATGAAATGTACCTTCTGTAGACGAAAACTAATAACGAGCTTATCGCCAATAACCAGGTAACATACTTACAGAAGTACAGAGCCACTAACAAGATTTTTTTCTATACCAAACCAGAATTTTCTTTTATTCAGTCTGGATATAAAAGGTCAAATATAATAATACAAAGTAGCATGAACACATTATCTTTTCTCGTTTCAATTTGTTTGTAGGTATCTATAGTATTCCGATCTTCCGTTTTAACTTCAATCAATTTATCTTTACGACTCAGACAATGCATACAATTTAAGAGGGTGTACAAGAGTCCACAAGCGCCACCCCTTTAAAAAAAATGTTATCTCGTGACTGAGATAGAATTATGAAAAACGGCTCAATAAGATACCTCGGTAAGTATGTCATGACATGCACGAAACAAAAAATTCGATCTAATGAAAAGCGGCCACATTCCTCTTTATCGTAATTTTTTGGTTCGTGTCTCAATATAAAACGTTATAAAAGGTATTAGAAAATTCTAGATACACTTACCGAGGATGCTGATTGAGCCGTTTTTCATAATTCCTTCTCAGTCACGAGATAATATTTTTGCCCTCTTAAGACTGCTAACTGAAACTCTGAAACGGAATCTTCGGGCAAAAATTGCTGTCTATGTTATCATCATAACTGAATCAAAACGATTATATCATTCATCATCATCATTTCAGCCGAAAGACGTCCACTGCTGGACATAAGTCTCCCCCAATTGGGGGGGTTTGCCATAATCGCCACGCTTAGCAGGCGGGTTGGCGATCGCAGTATGGTGTTAAAAATGCACAGAGAACGCTGCTGCCCATTCTCTAGTAAGTCCCTTAGTCGCCTTTTACGACACCCACGGGAGGAAATGGGATAGTGCTATTCTTTACGTCCGGCACCACACGGAACGAAAACCATTAGAGGAAAAATGAATACCATTAAGTACATATGTATCGTACTTTTTTATGTTTTAATTAAAAAATATAGAGAAGTATTCTCCAAGCTACCGATAGTTCTGACTTCAGAGACAGGAACTTTTTACTCATCATCATCTGCCTAGCCTTTTCCCAACTATATTGGGGGTCAGCTTCCAGTCTAACCGAATGAAGTTAAATACCAGTATTTCAAATAGAGCGACTGCCTGACTGACCTTCGAAACCCAGGAGTACTGAATCTAGATCTTCGATCCAGTCTTTGTTGATCGAGATTTTATTAGGCTTTTCACCATAACAACACCAATACAATCACTGAGTCTAAATTATTATTGTTAGCTTTGTTAAACGATTAAATACAAACTGTGAATAGTCACGTTAATTTCATATTGATATTCAGGTCAGGATCGACATCTATGTTAAATTCGCATTATCGGTCAGTTTGATTTGAAATTCAACTAAATAATACTAAATTGAACATTTGAATATGCAAAATCTAACGTTATAAATAAATCACATCATCAACAACTTATCCGTTACATGGGCCAAAAGGTAGCCAGAGATTTATATTAAATTAATGCTTTTCTAGCCTATTTCGAGCCAAAAATGAAAAGTTCCGAAAACATATTAAATATATTTAGCTATGCCTTATAGATTCCGAGTTTCAACTAAGTAAGAGAAACTCGGCGCGAATGATTGTTGACAGAACCAATCAGCTTCTGGCGCTCAGATATTTCAATACCAACCCATTTATGTCTATATTGCTTAGATTCATATTCTTTTGACATAAAAGCCGCTGAGTAAAAAAGTGTTTAATTTATAACTGATAAACTAATTAGGGGTTTAACTGTAGCAGTGATTCTGTTACAATTTGCCCCTCAATAAATCTTAGTACCCGCTTTAGCGCGTCGTACCCCAGTAGGACTTTGCCTCCCCGATTCCTCCGTTCCTCTTGTTCTTGTGTCATCTCCGATAAATCCTTTAAGAAAGCGTTTAAATCGTTCGCCATTTGCTCAGTTGCGGTATTCGAGAGACTTGGAAGACATTTACCGTAGTTACTTCGACCCGCAACTCGTTCGGCACACTTTAATTGTGAGCAACTTCTTATTTTTCTCAAGTAAATAATGACGTTGTTTGTTTTGCAACTGTTTTGATGCGATAAGTCACTCCTAGTTAGTTCCAACCTAATTGTTTTAGTGAATTTGCTAAATAAAGTTTCCGAGTGTGATGAAGAGCGCTAACAATCCTATCAATACAATGTCTTATTAATTAGTGGAATAATTGGTAGAAAAGAGGTTTCCCTTCCATCCGGTCACGTCGTCCAAACTTCCGGCCCGCCATTAAATTAAGAGCAACTAAACTTCATTTATCTCGGCTTGTTACTTCCACGGACGATAAGGTTCAGAAACACGGCTGAAAACTTCCACAAACTTACAGCTAACTTCGGTGAAAAGTTATCGAATCACGCCAATCGTTCTAAAATTTGTTACTTACTCAATATTTTAAATAATCTTCTTTGCAACACTTCTTATCTCCAAAGTTTTCACTCCCTTTAACACGATTTGATTATGTAGTAATAATAATTTACCTGCGTAGACTAAAGTTGCTTAATTTCATTAATTAATTCTTCTAAGTACATTTATTACGTTCGTAATTTCATTACGAGTGCTGTTAATGAAGTAAAGTAGTTACTAAGGCTGTTTGTTCCTGAAAATAACCACTAATTTAACAGTTATAAAAAGTTTATTCTCACATAAAATCTTTACATTACAGCGACAAATCTTAATTTGAAAATCTCACACGTACGTTTCTAGTATTCCAGGACTATGATAATTCATGGAAACTCCTCCCAAGGGTCGGACGGACAAGTTTTCACATTTTCTTTTAGCACGAGTTCTAGATAGAAAGTAGTATGGCGTAATAACCGACCTTAATTTGTAGAATATATCGATTCTCGTAGGATATTTAAAGTGGAATAAAGTTCTTACATTGGCAGTGGTGGTCGCGTGACGAGCCACGTTTGGGGCAGCAGGCAGCGGGCGCGGGCGCGGGGAAGCACGCCAGCGCGCCAGCCGCCAGGCGATGCGATACGCAAATATTTATATCGCCCCCACGGCACAAGTCATTGCCTGAAAGCGTTGTCTTGTACCAACCTCGTTGTAAAGAGAAAATATAGCCTGTCAATGCTATTCACAACTAAGTCACGGCACAAATAAGTAGCGTTGCATAGCGCCCATTCAAAGGCATGGCCCCAAATTAAGATTAAGTGAGGTTTTACACAATGTTGTGATTTATCGGCAATTTCTTTTTTATGTTCGCTCTTTTAAAGGACCCGTTCTCGTTTATTATTCAGGATCCGTAATATGAAACAGGACAAATATTGACGCTAAAATTGTAAGTTTCAACAGTATTTTTAGATAAAAATGCGACCATGGTAAAATACGGCTAGACGTTTTATTGTTTGCATTCATGTCTAAGCTTAATGAGGCTTTGTTAATAAAACTTAGACATAATATTTTATTTTGTACAAATGGAAAAGTCTTGTAAAACGATCGTGTACGGTTTAATAGCAATTTTTTTTATTAGTTTGTTGGTTTTAAAGCGCCCTAACTAAAAGTCTGTATGTTTTTGTCGTCTTGCGCAACATAAGACGCGATTCTAAAGAAAACAAAAAATGACTTATGTGCGTGATCACACATCACGCATTAAGGGCGAATAACGTTCTTTTTAATTTCAACTTACGATTTAAGGATCGTTTAGATTACGCAATATCGACTATGCCTTAATGGCATGCTAGAACATTGTATTTATAGACGCAAACAAACCGACGTCGCCGAATATAAATACCTAATGAATAATTTCCTCTTTTGTCTCTTTAACAAAGAAATCTGCATAAAAGGTTTTCCTGGTAAGCACTATCAGCAAGTCTGACAAATAGTCGTAAAGGAGTTTAAATATCTGCGAGTTGAATGCTGCGAGCAGCCTGTTGTTGACTATAGAACCCCGACGCGGCGACGTACAGTTAGCAGCTGAACTAGAGTTATCATTTTCTTTTCTTAATTAGTCGATAAAACACAGTAATCAAATATAACGCCGGGATAGGACGCCCTAGGAGAACATATAGTGACCTAATTGGTGATGTTCTTCAGAAAGGTCAGGTGCGTAGCACTCGCAACCGGTGTGCATGTATGACCAGATGTATGAATGTAAACGAAGCAAAAGCTGTATGTAAGGAGCGTAGCAGGTAGCGCTCTATAGTTTCTTCCTACCGGGGTCGCCAACGCTCTGACGCGTCCCTACATTTCTTTGGAATATCCTTCTCGACACTGCGGAAACTGCGCTGACATCCTTTCTTCGGAACTGCCTTGACTCCTGTTCCTCGGAGCTGCCCTGTCTACTAGATTGCAGAGCTTTCCTGACGCGGAGCTGGGAGTGACTTTCAAGTAATATAAATCACATCTACCTCCTTCTTGCCTTGAGAGTGCGTGTTAGGTAGGTAGTTATAATTTTAATTCTAGTTACTGTATTTTTTACCTTTAAATTAATTAAATTGTTCAGACTACTTTAACCTTTTTTATTTGTTAGGAATAAGTAGACATGACAGTTTGGCAATGGTTTTGTGGGGCTAAGTTTATAAGTTAGGTACTTACCATGTTAAATAAATAAATAATAATACCCCCATAGGAAAAAGGCGTAAGTTTATGTATATATCAAAATATACCGCAAAATCAAGTTTGACTGTTGTTTAGACTAAGCAGCAGTGCTATTCTGTAACCATCTCACCGTGAAAACTAAGGTGAAGTGAGCGTGAAGTGAGCTGTCAACAGTGTCAACCTCAAGCATCAGGTGGAATTTCACGTCACTTCAAGCTCACTTCACCTAAGTTTTCACCGTGAGATTTTTACAGAATTGCTCTACAGGTCTGAAATCGATCAGCGCTTCTCGGCATAAGCAGGTCTGAAATCTACTTTTGTATATGTATGTGTCGCTAGACAAGTACTTACTTTCTCAATTATTTGTACCTACGGGTGTATTCATGTAAAACGCTGGTAATCGGCGTCGATATGCCAGTGCTTCTCGGCATAAGCAGGTCTGAAATCGACTTTTATGTATGAAAGGTATCGCAGACAAGTATTTTCTCAATTATTTGTACCTACGGGTGTATTCATGTAAAACGCTGGTCTTCGTCGCCGATATGCCAGCGCTTCTCGGTGCCGAAAAGCACTGGCATATCGATGCCGATTACCAGCGTTCTACATGAATACACCCTAAGTTGATAGACTTTTGTTACAAAGACTAAACTTTTGTAAATGTAAATGAAATCAAGCGGCTTTCAACTGATTGAAAATGTACTTAACAAGCGATAAAACTTCATTGTTAAAACTTAGTTGAAGATGAAACGCAATAAGCAGTGCGAACTAATGCTTGTTTTGAATGTTTTGATATAACCTACATTCCACAAGCGCTTTATTATACGTTTTACCAAATTATTGTTAAAGCTAATCTAAACAAATTAGCGTTATCCAGAATTCCAAACTATCCACTTATTCGATACAACATCAAATTTACATATTTTAACATTTATTAATAATTATTAATCACTCCTTGGATTTTGGAGTGTAAACGAAAATACTGTAGGTACATAATTGAAAATCAAACGATGGATACTAATTGAATATACAAGAAGATATTGTTTCCATAAAAAATATTTTGTTGTCGACTTTACTTACCTATTATTAAGTAAAACTGATTCAAAGTTATGCATAATGAATGCAAACCGAGCGAAATGGTGAACGAATGAAAACAATTTTTGTAAAACTAATAATTTCATGATAAGTTTTAAATTAAATTCAATATTCCGATTGTAAATTGAATATTCTATTAACACTTTGGATTTTTCCGTTGGCATTTTATTACGATGAAGCACGCTATTGTTACAGCACCGGTGAGCGTTTCTTGAGCGTGTGCGGTGCGATTCACAGGTGACGTTTTTCTCACGTCACTGGTAATATATCAGCAGCTTATGCATGTTGTATTGATTAGACAATTGATACCTCGAAGACACAACTACAGTAAATATTATGCTAAAAAGACAAAAAAAAAAAAAAGATATAAGCAATGAATACTAAATAGTGTATAGATCACTATAGTTTAAAGTACACTTAATAATTATTTTACCTGCCCTAGAAATATTAATTCCATTGTGCGATGACAGCGTGTTTGGAATTATATTTAATTCCGAATGGCTTTAACATATCGTGGAAGTACCTACCTACTTCTAGTGCGGTTCAACATTACCACATTTCACATGATACCACTTAAATACAATAATATACAATCAATCTGCCTAGCCTTTTCCCAACTATGTTGGGGTCGGCTTCCAGTCTAACCGGATGCAGCTGAATACCAGTATTTTACATGGAGCGACTGCCTATCTGACCTCCACAACCCAGTAACTGGGTAACACGATACCCCTTGGTAAGACTGGTTGTCAGACTTTTGGGCTTCTGACGACCCGTAACGACTGTCAAAGATCCACGAATGACAGCCGGGACCAACGGCTTAACGTGCTTTCCGAGGCACGGAGGAGTCTCGGTATGTAAAGATGGTCACCCATCCACGGACCAACCCCGGCAAGCGTACCTTAACCTGAC
The DNA here is from genome assembly GCA_947523025.1 of Dryobota labecula. Taxonomy (NCBI): domain Eukaryota; kingdom Metazoa; phylum Arthropoda; class Insecta; order Lepidoptera; family Noctuidae; genus Dryobota; species Dryobota labecula. The sequence goes on along the minus strand of OX383293.1, from coordinate 13,093,148 downwards.
GGATCGACCCGTGCGGCTGTTATTACTTAGCCATGAGCTCCTCTTAAATACAATAATATACAATCTAACACTAAAATATATCTTTTATGTACAAGTATATAAAGGAAAAACAGGTAAAGGGAAGAGCCTATTGGGCAAAAAATTCGTCCGCGTCGCTGTCAAAAAGGGAAAAAGTGCCCAAAAGGCTGGCACGGTTACCACGTTGGATGAAAAAAATAATTGATCAGCCCTTTGGTCACGTGAAGAGGCGACTAACTGCTTGGCGATTACTCGGAATACTCGATGAGCACTCGGACCCCACGACCCTAGTGTTTTAATCCCAGACGGCTCAAACATATAACTCCCAATAAGGTTGTTATATTTGCGCCATTAGAGGTTTTCTGCACCTGTAGCAACCGCTTCAGCACAGCCGCTCATACTAGTAAGATGGGATGGCGCGAAAGTGTCAACACCAGGTTGCATTTCATACTAAAGACCTACCCAACTTCCAAGGCACTATAATCATTCCGTTTGATCTCTTCCCATCGTTGCGGGTCAAAACATTTGGCATAGGCAAAAGTCAGACGGATGATGTCATTAATGCGGGCATGCCGTGCCAACCGACCAGCGCTTTTGCTGCAGGAAAGGCCATAGTGTCCGAGGCGGTCCACTGCTTCACCGCGCTGATAGCGATGTGGAGCCCCGTAAGGAGCGCCCACACGCAGACTTTTAGCGAGCCGGAAAGTGGTGTCACCCAGCATAATGCCTTTATTGGGTGCCATGATACCTAGAACGTAAAAAGTACCTAGAATTTAAAAACTATAAACAGATAGATGACGTGAAGCCCACACACTGCGAAAAATAAAGAAGCAAGTAATATGCAATAAAATATAAAATATCGAATCTTCCTTTTATCACCTTTTAACTGCTATACGTAATACCTTTTCATTATTGATACCTATTTTAAGATTTTCGTCCCACTATACATTTTCTTTGTTTACTATTCCATTTTTCAGATTTTATCCTTAAAGTGACTTATACGGGATTCCTCCACACAGCACACTTTTCTAAAAAGTAAAGAGTCTACGTAATACTACTCCAATATTTATACATAAAGGGCCTTACAAATAATTATTCATTAATAGATTTTTATTCCGCTTTTCATTTTCACATCATAAGCATAGAATTTGAAAAAGGTAAAATATATTATGAATGTATGTCAATTATAAGTTTATAACGTATTTATGTACTTGATTTGTGATTTTTTTAATATTTTTATTGTTATTACTATCTCCTCTTAAACAGAGCACCTGCCATCTTATCTCTTCACCACCCTTGGTTGGGTGGTAGAGAATGCCTAAGTTATTAAGTCCGCCTTTGTACCTTATTTTGTGCGAAAAGTTTAAATAAATAAATAAAGGTCGAAGCCGACCCAACATACTTAGTTGGGAAAAGGCTAGGCAGATGATGAAGCATAGAATTTGAAAAACAGAAGCAAATACGAGATGCCCCCACGGTTCTAATCCACACTGGTCCGTAAAACATGTTCACACGTTTGATGTCGCAAAAGCTTCGTGCTATACAGATCCTTCTTGGCTACTATATACTTTTACTTTTAAGTTATATAGTCCGTTGTATTATATAACTTAAAAGGTGTAAGAAATACACCTACACTACCTACGTATACCTATGTATGGGCTTTGAATCCCCACAGCGAGACGGACGTGCTGATATGAATGCATGGATTGAAGTTTTAAAAAGTAAAAACCGTGCAAACGTGATAAAATATTATTTCCTTTGTACTTCGCTACAATGGATTTTATGCGTGGTTGTTCGTGGCATTTGCTTTATAAGGTAGCTCCAAGGCAACCTGCTGGTAGTGAATAAAAGAACTGTCACAATTCGACAATATTACCGGTACCCAAGTAATTATTTTGTACGTTTGCATGATATATCTTGTTCATCATTCTTTCAAATATGATATAGTTACTCAATGTTACTGTGTTCGACAAATTCACTAAACAAAACTTAACTTTAAGAACCTAATAGTAATTTTTCTATAGACATATGTATTACTTGACGATTATTTTGCCTGGGCCGACTGGCCGTTGGGTCACGGACTCTAATTCCGAATTCCGCGTAAGTCGTAGATATTTTCTGTGCGTGCTCTCAGACTCTGTACCGGTTACATTAATTTGTGCCGAATAAATGTGGCGAACATCCGAGAAAAATATTCGATTAAAAAACATGTTATTCTGCTACATAATATAATCTATATTATCATTTATAAGACTTGTTTATGTGTAATACTAGTGTGGCTAACTACGGAACGGACCAATTTGAACGACAGTAGGTAGCTATGAAGTCCACAATGAGTGTTTGGTCACTGTGCTATCAGATTAATTCAACAAGCCGGACAAGTGAATTCCAACTGCAGCACTGAGACACTAAGCTAATCGAACGCTGTTATATTATATACTGCAGTTCTATTCTCTAAGGCCACATTGCTACTAGACCCGATGAGAAAGCGCTAATTTCACATTTACGAGTAGAAAATTACAAAAGGGTGGCAAAAAAAAACTTGTACATTCATCGAAACACACACACACACACCCTCACATACCTTAAACTACACTTCACTCAAGCGTGCCTCTTTTTCCTTTTTGTTATTGTTTAAATGTACTTGCATGTTCTTTTTAAAATACATGTTTCTCAATTTGATATATTTTGGATAATGATAAGTGGAAGAGCGAAGTCTCCTAACACAAGCATTTCCTTGCTTAAAAGGAGTCTCCAAATCATATAATGCAAATCAAGTATGTTAATTCAAATAAACATTTTTATTTATTTATAAATTAAATGTCTACTGCTGTATAGGATTTTTTTTCTTTCACGATTTGGATATGATTATCATAGTGAAAGTTATTTAGTATTCTAGAATCACTCCTTTAACTCAAACTCAAACTCAAATCATTTATTTCAATTAAACTATTTACAGGCACTTTTGAATTGTCAAAGAGTCGGTCAGTAAGAAAAATTAAGCTACATTCCCATTCCAAAGCGTAGGTACCTATGGAGAAGAACGGGCAAGAAACTCCATGGACACTCTTTTAAATTAAATTGTTACAAAAGTATTCGTTACATCTATAATGTTGAATTTGTAACTAAAAGTGAAAACGATGTAAAAATAAAAATAATAAAAACTTACACGTTAAAAGCGTCAAGCGTTGGTACAACAAATAGAAACAAAATAAAATAACCAAATAACCAACTGACGGCGCCCGTTCACGAACATGACGCATGTATTAGCACCATTCAGCTCAACCATTTTGAAGGGAGCTAAATGATCCAACACACACGCCACCACCAGCGAGACATTTGAGTGAGCATGACATACTCTCAACCGCCAGGGCACATTAAGTCAATGAAAGACATTACCCGGTCAAAGGTAGCTCTATAGTACCTACATAGGACTCACACCTGTGCTATGCATTTATATAATACAAAGGAGATTGAGTTTATACAATGCAAAGATAGTCTTACACTCTTCAGCAGCTCCAACATGATTGATTTAAACGATGCAGGCAATGATCTTATGATGCAGTTGACTAAATCGCCACCCTGTAAAGAGTTAATAATAAAACAAAAAACCCGACTGCAAAAACACAACTGAAAAGACAAGCATTATAATCTATAGAATTTTGGTATTGCAAGTGGGGGCGGACAAACAAAAGTTACACCATATTTCAATTGGTTTGCGATACCAAAATTCTTTAGATTATAATGCTTGCTCTTTTCAGTCATGTGTTTTTGCAGTCGGGTTTTTTTATTTTACTAAATAATTTGCTTTTTTTCCAGCCTTTTTATTTTTATTAATTATACATACGTATATACATACATAAACTCACGCCTTCTTCCCATGGAGGTAGGCAGAAACTATAGAGCGCCACCTGCTACGCTCCTTACATACTGCTTTTGCTTCGTTTACATTCAAATATCTGGTCATACGCGCACGCCGGTTGCGAGTGCTACGTACCTGACCTTTCTGAAAAACATCACCAATTAGGTCACTAGTAATTAGTTTTATAATTATATTTATATATTATTGTTATTATTTCTTCCGAAAGACGTCCACTGCTGAACATAAACCTCCCCCAATTTGGGGGGGTTTACCATAATCGCAACGCTTGGCGGACGGGTTGGCGATCACAGTGTGGTGTTAAACATGCATAGAGAACGCTGCTGCCCATTCTCTAGTAAGTCCCTTAGTCGCCTTTTACGACACCCACGGGAGGAAATGGGGTGGTGCTATTCTTCATATTTATATAAATACTTATATTTGGAATTGTCTCATTATTAGCTCATTACATTATGATTTATTACTCATTTTTTTTTTTTTATAAAAATATAATTATTAGTTTTAATTTCAAACAAGGTATTTCTATTTAAAGAAAACACACAACAAAGAATTTTTCTTGATAAAGTTCAATTAAAAAAATTATATCAGCATAGTATATGCTTGTGATCACAAACTTTTTTTGATGTGTTTAAATACTCTCGAAAATACGACATACATACTCGTACTCTCCTTCTGGGGCAGTAAAGGGCGGCCGTTTTCGGGGACTGACTTATTTAATTTTGACGTTCGAAAAGTGCTGATTCTCAGTCTATTTGAATAAATGACTTTTGATTTTGATTTTGAGTCGGGTAAAAACACAATCCTTTTCCAAGATTTTACACAAACCGAAAGTACATTTAACAGCGACAATCGTCACGTATAAACACAATCTCTAACAAGGGTCGACAAATTGTGTACGGACTACGGGCGAATAGAGCCAATTGCCGTCTGATAAAAAAAACAATAGGGAGTGCTTGCCTTTCTGTCATGCGGAATACAATGGTATTCTTCCTGAGCGATAAACCAGTCGCCCGCAGACATCGGCAAACGTGAATGACATTTTACGATGTAAAAATACATACTACATTACTGAATTTTACGTTCGCAACATCGTATGTGCAAGTACCGACATAAAGCATTTAAAACTTTCTTTTAGAGTCTCTAAGGAGGGGTAATATTCTGACATAAATTCTCCCCGGGGGTTCACCCCACTCCTTGAACCCATAAAACGATAAAGATCATCTTTTGTAGCTTCTGAACGGGACAGCTACGTACCTTCTTGTGTCTTAAACAATTCGTTCATTTCGAAGAAATACATCGCGACAAATCCGCTCATTAATATGCGAAGTTTAAAATTTGCTTCGAGTTTGTTATCTGGGAATTGTCTGAAATGTACTGAGGTATTTGAAAGGGCTCCGTCTCATGAGTTATAAACAGATAACATTTCTGATAACAGGTCGCTCCAAGGAATTTTATAAAATACCTGTGAAAGGAACAGGATAATAAATAATTCGAATTCTTTCGATGTATTTATCAATCTGAGATATTTAAATGGAATATTATACTCTGTGTGAACTATGAAATGAATAAGGAAAATTTTGGTGGATTCTGTTTGATTTAATTTCCATTAGGAAATATCGCAGACGCGATATACTTATAAACATATAAATTTTTAAACATGTTTTTTCTCGTGTACGCGCAGAGTAGAGTCCGCTTTATATTCTGAAAGTTACCGGCTGCTGGGGCAAGTTTCAGGTTTTTCACGGAGCATGCCGTCTAACAAAGCTCAATTAGGTTACACTATGACAGTGTTTTTCAACGTGTGGGTCACGACACCCTAGGGGTTTGCCAAGCCTCTTTAAGGGGGTCACCGTTACTTTAAAATTAAAAACTAATAAATATAAAATCATATTAGTTCAAAATGTTTTATTTGTTAACAATTTATTTTATTTTATTAAAGGCTTAGGTTAACACAAATCAACAAAGAAATTGAACATATGCACCCATCCACATCATTGTGATGGTTGCACCTGTTTCTCGCTAACCAATTTTTTTTTACACCTTCGTTTATCTAATTCTCAAATTTTCGGCGATTTCTCTATTTGCCTTTTAATTGAACCATCGATGAAACCGTTATCTCGCGCAAGTAGGAGGTTCCAAATGGAATCAAACGCTTCGAAGCTTCTGTGGTTAATTGTGGGTATTCTGTTTTTCTGCTTAACCAAAAAGTAACCTAAGTGACAGAGTTGAATTCCAAGTTAGAAACCGCCCATACTAAGGGGGCCTCAACATGAAAAAGGTTGAAAAACACTGCACTATGATGTTATCAGCGTATAGTGCTGCCAATCGGTTTCTATAACCTTCTCATAATATGGCATCTACAATAAGAAATAAACTTTTAAGGACCTATATTAGTTACTAATATTCTACACAACAAAGATTTTAAACTACGATAAGACACTGGCCACAAAATTGGAGAGCTATAAAACTTGCCCATTTTATTGCCGATCAAATAGTACGTATGTATCTATTGTTTTTTATTTGCCTAATCTTTTGGAATCTTAAATCATTCTGAACCTTAAGTTTATAGAATTAAAGACTATTTTAAGCATCGTACACTGGTCCTAACATCTATAATTTGATTATATTATATACGACAGTAAAATTTCAGTGGGAAGAGGAAGCGGAGGACTACTAATATGTTACCCTTTATTACACCTTTAGTATATTGAATGCTCAGAATAGATACGGAGAAAAAACGTTCATTATCGGCTCTAGCGGGCAAATAAAACAAGATAGCACCCCAGGGCCCGCTCACTTGGATATTGCGACCCGCAAGCAAATTTGCTCTAGGCACAATAAATGCTTAGGACTGTACGTGAGAGAACACACTGCCGGCAACAATAACATTTATATATTACATACTGATACATTAGTGCGGAGATAAAGCTCAGTGATATATGGACGACTATAAACATGTCGCCTTCATAGCAACGACTACTTTGTTCAAATTGATCACTTTATCTGTCAGAGATACAAACGGCTCAAAGCAAAAGACTGGATTCAGCGTTTCTCATTATCCAAGTAAAATATAAAGCAAATATCTAATTGATCATTATTTCAATCTAATAACATAAATTGAGTTTAATGAAATGCTCTGTAAAGAGATAATAACTATAAGATTTTGTCGAAATAATTAAGAAAACTTCGTACATCAATAGAATTCTAATAAACTTGGGCAGGTTGTTTGAGATTGGAATTTTGCCAAGATTACAGTCGTTTAAGAATAATTTTAAACATGATATGGAATTTCAAAGCAGCGTGTCTAAGGATTTCGTAAACAATTCAAGCTATTTAATGAGTTTGTCATTTAGATATAAACGGCAACAAGCCAACAGTTAAGGCGCGGAGTGTCAACCAAAAATTTTTAATTCGGCTCTACCCTTTGTTAGTATCATCATTTTTAACCCCCGACAGAAAAAGTATTATAAGTTTAACGCATGTATCTGTATTTCTGGCTGCGCCATCGTAGCTCACAATCGACTGAACCCATTATGTTTTTTTTTTTTTTTTTTGTTTGTTTGAAAGGTGACCTGATCGAGAGTGTTCTTAGCTATGATTGAATAAAATCAGTTCAGGCGTTTGAAGATTATCAGTTCCTATCTAGTTGATGAATGGATGTGAGAATCTTCCACAGGTCTGGTCGAGTCGAAATTTGGTACTCTGGTAATTCAATGATAATAGAACATGGAAACGTTGAACTGGAATTTGCAGGAAACCGAACTCCCGCATCAACTTATAGTAGCGGTATCATGTTTGGGCTCATTGGAATGGTCTCAATGAATAGATTTTAGATAAATGGTGCCGATCAAGATCTAATGATGGAGTAGCACAGAGAAATGAGGTTAAATGAGTAACTAGCTTCACTGTGGGAAAATACGTACAGCTGCGCAGATTTTGGTGACGCCAATGTCAAACGAAGCTTGTTTACTAGTACTCGTAACACATAGAGTTTAAAAATGCAGGAAATAAAAGTAAAATCAAAAAAAAAAAAAACCCTGGCACAAAGAAAAACCTCTAAAAAGTATAAAAATAATATTGATTGGCCCTTTAAGTTTAATATAAGTTGTAGGTAATATTTTGCGAGGGCGGCTATAGACCGAGTAGAAAGAAATTGGTGACTTTCACCCGTGTTAAACACAACTTTTCATTTCGAATAAAAGGAAAGTGAAAGAGAAAAAGAAAAAAAAAAGAAAAGAAGAAGAAATTGGAAGAGTGGAAGAGACTTCATTAGAAATAAGCATCACCGTTGTACGTATTTTTCTGTTCCTTTCTTCTTGTCTGTTTATATGTGTGTACATAAATTGTTAAATATATAAATAAAGTAAAAAAAATAGTTTTTCTTAAATATTTATTGATAATAATAATATGTTGCTCGCCACTTCATAAAATCATTGATTTTCGATTACTGCATCTTTAACCATCTTTAACCGAATCTAGGGTCAACATTTCAGAATCGCTTGAACTCATTTTTAATCAAATATTCTTTCTTTCTTTTCTTTTTTTTTTTAACTTTGCCCCACACTAGGAATTTCTCCTGTATCGTGGGTGCGTTTACAAACATTTAAACTCACATACACAAACAGCCAGACCCGGAATAACTACTTGTAGATCATACAAATATTTGTTCCGTGCGGGAATCGAACCCGCGACACGCAGCGCAGCAGTCAATCGCTTAACCACTGCGCTGTCTATAAATTCTTTTTTAAATTTTAAATAAGAAACACTCCGCGTCACCGCCGCGGGCCGTCCCACTTAATAGGTATTTTTTTTAAATTCACACTGGCTGTTTATACACTCATAACACCGCAGCATTTTTGTTATCGATATTTTTCTTAAATATGTAAAAAAAAATCATAGCCAACTACCTAACCAAATTAAGTTCTATTTTTAAAATTCATTCCCGCCTTAGAGAGGGAAGCAGTTACTATAAGTCTTTCCCGCCCAAAGGTGGGAAGCAGCTTCTTCCACCCGCTACTCGGATGAAACAAACACTACTTTCCGAGTATGAGAAATGAAAAACGGTTTTCACAGACACGCAATATTTTTGAACGGCCTATCCAACGATAGTGCCGTGTGGTGCCGGACGTAAAGAATAGCACCACCCCATTTCCTCCCGTGGGTGTCGTAAAAGGCGACTAAAGGACTTACTAGAGAATGGGCAGCAGCGTTCTCTATGCATTTTTAACACCATACTGCGATCGCCAACCCGTCTGCCAAGCGTGGCGATTATGGCAAACCCCCTAATTGGGGGAGGCTTATATCCAGCAGTGGACGTCTTTCGGCTGAAACGATAATGATGATCCAACGATACCCCACACCATGGGATAGCCGAGAAACAAAATATCATCCCCACATCAAGTGCAGGGGAGCACTACAAAAAAAAAAAAACTAGTTTTTATTTTACCACTTAATCCTATTTATCCAAACCACAATGCTAAGCCGCGGACAGACAGACAGACTGACATGGCGAAACTATAAGTATTCCTTGTTGACTACGGAATCCTAAAAATGTGGTTCATTAAAATATGTTGCTTAGGTCAGCAGACCTATCGAAACTGACTGGAATAAATCTATTGTAAATATTTATACTGTTAGTAATTAGTTAACAAGCCGGTCTATCGTTTTTCATGTTCAATTTTATTTATGATGCTAGCTTCGCTGTTTACTTTTTTTTATTTTTTGTTTTCATAGCCTCTCAATAATTTATGCCAGCAGCATTTTCTGTGTATTTATTATTTCCATTCATATTCGGCTCCGATATAAATAAGAAATTAAATTTCTCACAAGCCATGACTCTCTGTGGCCATGGAAAAATCGATTCAAACTTATACAGTCTCAATTATTCCAAAGTAGATATTTGTTCCGTGTGGTGCCGGACGTAAAGAATAGTACCACCCCATTTCCTCCCGTGGGTGTCGTAAAAGCCGACTAAGGGACTTGCTAGAGAATGCGCAGCATCGTTCTCTATGTATTTTTAACACAATACTGCGATCGCTAACCCGCCTGCCAAGCGTGGCGATTATGGCACAACCCCCCCCCCCCCCCAATTGGGGGAGGCCTCTGTCCAGCAGTGGACGTTTTTCGGCTGAAATGATGACTATAATACTACATAATACATAATACTACCTGCTTAGAAACTAGTTCATGTTTTCAGTTTCAAGCGTGCTGCGTTCTTATATTAAAACAAACCATTTTTGAACGATTCGAATGTATCCTGCTATGTCACGAAATATACCAACAATTAAACATTTCACCCCATTATTATAATTAGCCGAAAATAAATGCCGATGGTTTATATAACCAATTGAAACCGATACAGCTCATTAACAGAATAATGAGATGCTCTACTGACAACAAAACAGCTCAACCAACCGTCAGCAGAAGCTCTTAATTTTCTATTGATGTTCAATTAGATAACAGTTGCCTTCAGACAGTATACATTCCTAGTATTGTTAAGGGAAAGCCTATCTTGTATGTTAATTAATATACAAGGAAAATGTTATTATACTATAAGGTATATCTATTCAATTTCATACACGAAATATTTTAAGAGAAACATCTATAGGTGGTAAAAAAGCCATCATCATCATCATTTCAGCCAAAAGACGTCAACTGCTGGACATAAGCCTCCCCCAATTGGGGGGATTTGCCATAATCGCCACGCTTGGCAGGTGGGTTGGTGATCGCAGTGTGGTGTTAAAAATGCAAAGAGAACGCCGCTGAAAAAAAATATTACCTAAGTGTTTTATATTTTTACATAATTATTATAATTTTAAAATTGCTTGAGACATTTTGCAAAAAAAAAACCTTTGTTTACTTATTCTATGTATGACCCGCCCCGACGCGGCGGCGACGCCGCGACGGTGGCGGCACGAGCGCGGTGAATTTTGATAATAAATCATCATAATTATTAAGTAATTAAAAATATATATATATAACTAGCTTTTGCCCGCGGCTTTGCCCGCGTGGATGTCAGTTATCGCATAAAAAGTTTATGTCCTTCTCCATATCCCAGGATATATCTCAAATTTCTACCTTAATATTAATTTTAATGTGATTCACTATGTGAATAGAAACCGAAACAAATGATTTATTAAAATAAAAGTACTTGTATTCTGAATGTGAATGAGTTTTTACCTAAAGATAACAAACATAAAATCAAAATACTAAATTTCACTCAAATTCTTAAAGCAATCAATTGTACCAAATTACAACACGAAACAAAAATGCGACACAAATAATAATTTAAAAATAATTCACGTACGTACCAGCGATGTGAAAACAAAACGAAATCCTCCGAAATTTCGCATGATACACCGTTCGTGCTGAGAAAACGCTCGAAATGTCGAATGAACACCATTGGTGCATTACTTTTCTGAGGGTCACGTTCGCAATTGGACGAAATATTTGACATTTATTTTGTACTTGCAACACGATCTGGCTGTAGAATTCGATTTATCGATTAATACTTGACCGGTTGACATTTTAGCGGGAACACCACTAAACAAACGAAAAAAAAAAGAAAACAAAATACGTCTATACTCTGTGGTCGTGTGGCGCTGTGACGCGATGCTTAATGTAAACATTCATCAAGGTTATACGTGCGTAAAGTAATGGATTCAATGAGAAAACGGTTTAATATTAGAAGAATCTTATACAGAATTACTGAGAAATAAGTGTAGATTTCGTATTGAGTGTAAGTTTATCGAAAAGTGATAAATATGTCAGTGAAAAAGTAACGAAAGTTTTGTAATGCACAAATTTTAGTCATATGGCCGCCGTGTTTAGTAATGTTTTTATGATAAATATTTTTGTATACTGTTTGAAATACACATAAGTAGCTAGCTTATTTAGCTACGAACATAATTTGGCTAATAGCTACTGATATTATAGCGTATTGTTATCGTAATCGTATTTCCAAGAGTAAAATTCGGCAAACAAATACCTACAAAAAGACAATAAAATGGATATAGTATGTTATCCTTAAGAGATATAATATGCCATCGCGGACTTTTTTTAAGACCTTTATAAAATACATAATTCCACCATACATTGTTTTGTTATATCTTAAAGGGTTTAAGACAGCGTTTTCGTTGAAAGCTCTCAGACGGCTTATTTTTTTCCAACACCTCCAACAAATATCGTTAATTTATACAAAAATGTATACAAAAACTTAACAAATTATATACTAAAACCTTCGTCGCGAGACACGCTATCCATTGGTGAAAATAGCATGAGAATCGGTGCAGTAGTTTTAGTTTTGAGTTTATCGCGAACAAACAGACAGACAGACAGACAGACGCGGCGGAGGACTTTGTTTTATAATATGTAGTGATATACTCAAATTAAAAAAAATACTATGGCTTCTTTACCACTTATATCTGTATATAGATGTATCTCTTAAAATATTTCGTGTTTGAATAGATACACCCTACATAAGCATTATTATTTATTATATTTAAATTAAATCTACCTAATAACTACGTGGTAGATAGTTACACGGTAACATTAATAACCTACGTTTAATAACGTAGTACGGGTAGATCATTATTATATTTTTTTTATATATTTGGTTACTAATGTTATTATGTACAAAAAAAGAAGCTACGTCTGCCAACAAACTGCTTTGCAGTTTGGCAGAGGTATATAAAAGGAGGTGGTTTGTTTTGGTAGGTGTATTCAAAGTGAGAGTGAACAGGCTTCTTCTGGGTAAGCTCACTCCATCGTAGACTTTGTCTCTGTCATCCAGACCTAGACTAAAGCCAAGAGCAAACTCATAGTAGAATAAAATATATATATATATATCTTGTAAACAATTATTTCTGTGAATAAAACTTTTTTTTAAATAGTGTCCACAAATGAATGCTATCAGATTGATTAATATGGTATTTCTCAAAACGGGTAATATTTTTCTTGCTTGTAGCAATTGGCACAAATCTATAAATTTACTATTCTTGAATTTTGATTCTCTACTCTATTATCGAATACCTTTGTTTGCCTCCGGCCAATAATTACGGTTTTAAAAGAGATTATTCAAAAACTCTATTAAACAATGATGATTGAGTTTCGACTCTCAACTCTATTATGTTGTAATTCGTGAATGTTGTATTCTTTATCTCAGACCTATAATTCGGTCAGATTGATATGAACACTTGTCTTGCAGATATTCTCGTTGTGCAAAGGGTGAACTTCCAGGGGTTTGGGTGACTACATCTATCTCATATCCAGTCCAAGGACTGATAGGTACCATGTCTCCTTAAGAGTTTAAGAGCATGATGCCGACGCAATGCCGCTGGAACTAGTCGTCTCGTTGCTAGACAAGGTCGGTCGCACGGTTGCCGCAGGGATAGCCGCTTCGTCACTTTTATCAGTTCGAGAGAACTGCTAGGGACAATGTCTCCGAAAGAGCATGATGCCGTGGCAAAGCCGCTGAACGATCGCTTGCGTCACTTTATGGAAGTGTTGCTCTGAGTACTCCGAGTACAGATGTAAAATATCGTGTGAGTAATACTGTACCAAATATCCGTTACGCTAGCGTATGGATTGCAAGTTTATATAATAATATACTTTGCATCCCTCTATTATTTATCACCTTTCTAAAACTACATCCAATTTCATAACTATGAATTCCTAAGTCTAATTTACTATATCCTTCAAACCTTTCCTTACTCTATTAATGGGACAAGGCATTGGACTTCTTCATATATCGGTGGGAGAGTGACCAGTCTGGAGACGAGCTCTATAAGGCCGTACCGGGCGAAGTACGGCTTCTTCCCCTAAGGGGGAAACCGACCTAAATATCAATAATAACATAATTAGGAAAAATGAAAATTTTATCAGCCTAGGGTAATTTAGGAACAGTCACAAGGACTAAAGTAAACGCTTAAATAATAAGTAAAAAACTGCCTACTGTCTCGTCTCTGGTGCTAAAATTGATTCCTTCCTTCTTTAATAAAGTAAATAAATTCAGATTTGATTGGCCTAAAATTTGACCAACGTGAATGGGATGTATGTACTAAAAATCAAAATCAAAATAGTTTATTTCACATAAACATACATGGGCACTTATGAAACGTCAGAAGCTAGGTACACGGTTCCAATTGATCGTTTCCATGGAGAAGAGCCTGCAAGAAACACCACGGTTACTCTTTTGAAAATAATTGGCTTTTACAATATTTTCAAATAACAGTGTTAATAGGTATGGGAGGACAGTGTAGGCCTTTCAACAAGTACCAGGTACTTAACAAAATAGAAAATTGACAACAAATTTACAGCCACTAGGCCTACAACATTCTCACATTCACATAATGGAAAAGAATCTATATAAAATATTTTTTTAAATATATAAAAATAAAACCTATTTAAACCAAATGACATGATTGCCATTACAACTACAGTAACAAATCTGAGTTAATATCATGTCCACAAAAGCCATTAATAAAAAGTTGGAATTATATTTGTAGGTATATTATGTCAAATAATGAAAAGATTATGTCAAGAAAGTATGTAAAATAATAAAATTAAAATAAACACCGTTATTTGGGAGCAGTTAATAGACGTTTACATAGCTATGCCGTTTATGAGGTACTAGGGAAGCCACATGTGAAGAAGGAATTAATGCCAAACTTCCTTGTCTTCAACGTAGTCTTCAATCTTATATTATGCTTTTTTGATAAAGACACTTTTGATGTGGGCTTTTTTAACTTTCCATTGTTAAGTTCTGTTACCGACTTTGGCAACTTGTTATAAAAGCGGATACTGTTCATAAGAAATTACTTGCTAGTTTTAGTTAATCTAAATTTGGGTATCACAATTTCATGTTTACTAACACAGTACTGACACAGTAATTAGGGCAGTGTAAATACAAGGGAAGACAGGCCATTGTCTACCTACCACAAAAGTCGCTTCTTCTAAGATTCCTGGTAGAACGTAGATTGAATTATGAACAAAGCTAGTCCCACGTGGAAACATAATACATTATAATTTATACAAAATAATTGCCTTCTGAAAATATTTCAACACAAAACTGACTAAAGTAAAAAGCTTATAAAATGAATTATGAGAAATGATAACGGTAAAACAATAACAGCCTAATGAAATAATATTATTGTTGTTCTAGAAGTGCCACGTTTTGAAGATAGCCTAAACAACTTGACTGTTTCTTTGGGAAGAGAAGCTGTCTTCACGTGCGTCGTTAATGACCTCGGCTCATACAGGGTAAGTACATCTAAACTACACTCAAACATAATAGTACATTATGATACATGTGTCCTATATTGATCATTGCAGTGCCATGTTGATCATTGCAATGATCAATGCAAACGCGTTTCATACGACGTTTTTTTCCTCGCAAGTGCCACACACTTGCGAGGAAAAAAACAGACTTGTATGTATTGTAACTTTAGGGAAAACGGCGCTGGTTTTGTTTTTCCGCGCGCTGCGCTACCGATGCGCGTGCAGGTGTAAATAAGAGCACTGGCAAAACCGCTAAACAGCCTTTAAAAAAAAACACAAAATAATGTTAGACTGATCATAGTGTTGTCGTATGTCAAATTGTAGTTTAGTTAGTATAGAATTAGAAAGTACTATTGGCATAGAGAAATATACATTTGTTCAGTGAGAATCCGCAATAATAGAACGCCAGTCAGGGTCTTTTTCGTTTGGTTCCGGGAGGGACCACAGACAATTTAAGGTAAATTTTTAGTTCATTTTGGGACCAAGGACAATTCAGACTATTAAAAAAATGTGAAATATGGCATTATAGCTCCAGCATTATGGAAGTCTCTTTGATGAGATTAAAAAAAGCGCAATTATACGACTAGTTAATAGTTATCTGTAGCGTTACAGCACTAGCGCGGTAACGTAAAGTAAAAAACACGCGTTTTAATACACTGCATTATGGACCTAAAAACGGTTAATTGAGAGCCACTTTACGAGCAAGTGTGTTGAAAAATAATAAATAAAAAATCTTTTATTAATTCCTTACAGTTTTAACTTAGAAGTCTATATAATACTGGCGTGTGCTAGATGACTTATGACAATAATTTAATTTACTGTTCTGTGTCTCGTAATATGAATTACTTTGCATACCTACCATTGTATAGAATCAAGTTTATCTAACTGAACAGACAGCTGTACTGCTGGAGAGTTTGTTGCGCCACTTCTTCTTCCCAGCTAAAACTGTCTTATGTAATTTTGACGTTAGAAAAGTGCTGATTCTCAGCGTAATTTGAATAAATAACTTTAAATTTTTTATTTCTACCCACAGTGTATAAATCAAAAATCTAAAGTTATTTGTAAGGCCCATAGTGCCTTACAAATAAACACGGAATAAAGATAAGCTAGGTATAACTTCGGTATAACCATAAATTTAACGATTTTTTTTTAATTTTCCGTGTTTATTTGTAAGTATTATGTTTTTTTTTTTAAGTATATTCTTTTGTTATTAATAAAATAAAATCTTAACTTTATACTTGTTAGTATTGTGTGTTAGAATCTATCTTCAAAGTTTTTGTTTCCTCTGTGTATGCCTGAGGCGGTAAAAACCTCATCCAAACTCCTCTAAACTTAGTTTTTGTAAATAAGTGGAAGCAGTAAATGAAAATAAATTATAAAGGGCGCCTCTTTATTCTTCGTGCGCAATCAAGACAATAAAATAAACCACAAAACTTTATTCCTCCACGTCATGGCCACTACACACAGTTTATGAAAGAAAAATCTGAGAGGATATTATACTTGAATCTACACCTACTTATAATAAAGCTGAACAGTTTGTTTGTTTTTTGTTTGAACGCGCTAATCTCTGGAACAACCAGTCGAAGTTGAAAACATATTCTTGCATTTGATAGGCCAATCAAAGTCAAAGTCAAATCATTTATTTCAAATAGGCACGAATATGCACTTTTGAACGTCAAAAATTACATGAATAGTTAATTGATTCTAGTTGCGCCTTCCAAAAGGTAGTTATGTATGGAGAAGAATGGGCACGAAACCATACTTACTATTTTAAAATGTTAACAATAGTTTGTATACATTAATTAATAATTATAGGTGAAGACGATGTACCTAGAATAAAAATAAAAATTACTTACCACAATTGGTAAAAAGAATAAAAGGTGAAGTAATGACAGAAAAATTAATAAATGCGATAGGTGCATGGTGCTCACATATTTATAAACATTGTATATGATTTTACAAAAAAAAAAAAATATAATAAGTCAGTGTGTGAGTTAAATTTATATTAATCACAGAAAATAAAATTAATATCATAAAAATTATAAATCCTTGAGGAAGGTTATTTAAAAGCATGCTAGGAACCTAAAGAGCCGAGAAAAACTTTAAAAAGTCAGAAGGAACGCTATGCAAAAACGAAGTAATGGCGCGATCGTGCGATGCGATGCGACTCGGTTGGGGGCCGGAATTTTACGCGGACTAAATCGCGGGCAGTGAGCAATAATGGCCCAATGGCCTAAAATTACTCTGTGTAATTTATTTCATTACCACTGCTCTCAAAACGGTGAAAGAAATACATCGTGAGGAAACCGGCATGTTGAGGAACCAATAATTCTAAGACATGAGACATCCCCAACTCGCATTGAGCCCGCGGTGAGGATTATGACCCACTCCCTCTCACAGAGAAGACGTTTGTGTCCCAGGGAACGTTATACGCTGATCATGCTTGAAGTCGTGGGCAGATGCTAGTAATTTATAAAACACTAGCTTCTGCTGGCAACTTCGTCCGCGTGAAATTTCTTGTTCCCCGTCCCACCCTGCATCACATCGCCCGCCCGCGCTTGTTACAATAATTCAGTTTTCTTAAAGATCTATATTTAAAAAAAAAATTGGTTGTCTGTAAAGTTGGTTTACCGACGATAGTTTAACGTGACAATGTCATAACAAAACCTTGATGCGGCGCAAGCGTACAATGAGCGTAACGAGACAATGAGTCATCCTTTTTCGTGCATGCAGCCGACGTTCATCGATTTATTAGACGTTGTCACGTCAAAAATATAGCCTATGTTACTTACTGATAATTTAGCTTTCTATTGGTGAAGAAACGGTTAAAATCGGTCCAGTAGTTTCGGAGCTTATTCGATACAAACAAACAAAAAAATCGTTCCTCTTGATAATATTAGTATAGACTAGCGACCCGCCCCTGCGTTGCGCAAATGCAATGTACTGATGTGGCGACATGTCAAAACATCGAGATATTTGTGCTATATCTAGGTTAAATAATATTAATTTATTATACACAGATCTTCCAGAATAAATTCTCTAAATGGTTGACATTGTGTAGTTTAAGAGAACTATGCGGTCACACAGACAGACATGAAAAACGACTTAGTTTTATACTCTGTATTTATATATCGTGGTCCGATCGTAGAAATGGCCATATCGTGATCTGTCTGGCCGTTTTACGATACGCCATTTCATGATTTAGCCGGTTATATCACGATGCGCCTATTCGAAAGTCGGGCGGTTCGACGAAAGCAACTTATTTATCGATATTCCCAGCTGACCACTGGGCATATCACACCATTAGTGGCCCCCGACCAAATGCCCAAGCATCGCTGGGCAAATCGTCGAACGCTGAGCGTTGAACGATATGGCGGATGTTTGATGGTCAAATTATTAAATGGTGGCGTATCGTGAAATGGCCAGGCAGATCACGATATGGCCATTTCTTCTATCGAACCACGAGTCCACGACATAATACACTACTCAACAAAGTTTAGAGAACAAGGGTATTCATAGAAATTATTTTAATTTTACCAGTTTTTATGCAACATATTTCTTAGCAATAGAAGCGTAATTGAATACAGATTTTTATTGTTTGATAAAATAATTGGGTTGTTAGTGAAAAAATTCAAGTTCATTATGAAAATGTATAAAACACGTTTTTTTCCATTGGTACATACCACAATGAAAAAAATTTGATTTCCGAGGCACGCGGGTCCCACACCTACCAGTTTCAAACTCCGGGCTGTTACTAAAAAAATCCTAATGGTAAAACCCAATAACACTTTGTCTGACCCGGGAATTGAATCCAGGACCCCACGATCAGCAGTTGCGACCACGAGACCAACGGGTCACTCTGCATTAACAATTATTGAATGCAGATTCAACCAAAATTTACAATTTTTTGTGGCCATTACTTCTTCTTAAGAAGGCGCTCACCGGTTCACTAGCGCCACTCCTTTAAAAAAATATTATCTCGTGACTGAGAAGGAATTATGAAAAACGGCTCAATCAGCAAGCTATTAGAAAATTCTAGACACACTTCCTCGGTAAGTGTGTCTAGAATTTTCTAATAGCTTTTATAAAGTTTCATATTGGGACACGTAGCAACAAAATACGATCTAGAGGAATGTGGGCGTTTGTTTTTTTTTTTTTCTTTATTCCTTCTCAGTCACGAGATAATATTTTATTAAAGGTAGTGGACCGGTGAGCATCCCCTTAAAAGTTTTCTTAAATAAGTTGATATAATTGGCTTGTTCCCTAAACTTTGTTGAGTAAGTATAGACATAGATCATTTCATACATTCCGAACAACAAGAACAGATAAAGCTGTCATGCTTTATAAATCAGTCGCTCTCTTGCGCTGTCGCGCATTGTAGATTGAGAAACTTTCCTTTGATTACAAGGGATCTAGCACAATACAAAGCACATTCGAAATAATATTTAAAATCGGTCTTCCTTTAGCGTCAAAGGCATTTTGGAACTCAACCCAACAAGATTTGACTGTTGTCAGGCAGCCGTGAATTTAATAAATGTTGCCCAGCGACCAAAAAAAATAAAATTCAGCAAAAAAGCTATGTTAAAAGAATAAATTAGGTACAAGTTTTTATTGAAAATTGAATAACTTTTCTGCTTTTGCGTGGATCTCGGTTATCGCGTAAAAAAGTAGCCTATGTCCTTTTCCGTATCCCAGGTTATAATCTCTGCCAAATTTCATGACGATCGGTTAAGCGGTATTAATGGATATGGATTATTTAACCTACTTCATTAAATTTAATTTTCAAAAGTCTGAAATTAATGCAAATTACACACGAATCGGATACCTACCATTATCATAATTTGACATAAAGCCGCATTATTTTGCCTTAACTTTCAAAATGATATTTTAATTTTCCAGACAAATGACGTTTTTAATGTGTGTGAATTTCACCACACTTGTAACATTATTATTTGAATATCATAAATAAGGCGATTTAAAAAAATTATATACATTCCATAAATTAAAATCTTTCAATGTTTGATTCTGGATCCACCGAACACTCGCCTTTGATGATTAAAAATCATAAATTTACTCACAAATCAAAAATATTTTACGCGATTTGTTAGTACCTATTTAGTTTCATTGAACTAGATACGACCCCAATGAGTTTATTCATGTCTTTACTAAACGAAACTACCTAATTTATTTATTTTCTTATAAACGAAAGTGTTTAGCGGTTAATTTGGTATACTAGACTATTAGATTAGTGTGAATGAAAAAGTCTAGTCAAAGAAAAAGGGACTTTAAATTTAATTTACATTCTCTTGAAGGTCGTAAACGGGGCTGCAGAACATGGCTTGGGTTCGACCTTGCGGCTGGGCTAACTGTTGGGTTTTTAACACGCTTTTATTAGCTTGATTTGTCTACGAGTATCAATAATAAACCCGCAGGGCAGCATGTGGCGAGCTGTTGGGCTGCAGCGACACCACGGACCCTATCTCCCGGAAGAAGACTTGTTCCTCACCTCTGGCTTGCCTTTATTGGCCGGCTGGAGCGAACAATAACTAGGAACAGAGCTTCCACCTCTATCTTGCCTTTAAGGGCCGACTTGAGTGGAGATTCGCAAGAGCAAACGTGCTCGGAAGAAGGAAGTATTCCAGTAAGATGCTGGTAGGATCTAGATCGTACTTCCGGGATTATCCTGATAGCCGTTGAATACCTCTGCTCTCCTCAAACACCTAAAGTGTTGCCCCCTTGTCACTACGTCACTATGTGCTAGCGACCTATTTCGGGGCCCATTATTGAGTTTGCAAGAGTCACCCCCTGCCATTATACGTTTATAGGGGCAGGGGACATAGTCCTTCCATAGTTCTAGGCAACAAATCCACTATAGCCACCCAAACTCATAGCCCATTATGTTTTGTTTCCATGTTCTGCAATAGTGCTGCACCAACCGGGAGTTTTCCTTGGGTGCATTTACACAGTGCATACACGGATAATCGTCTGTTGGTGCCTCATTTGATTTAAAATGTCGAAAGGGCCTATCCGAGTTGGCTTCGGCCCCACGATCGCCTTCCAAAAGTCCGGGAGCTAGGGTCCCGAGATATTTCAAAGACATTTAAATAATAATAATAATCTATGTAACGAAATATTTCAATGTAATTTTCACCAACTTCAAGACGTCTGATTAACTTGAATATGTGCACACGTATCAAGGACTAATGACAATATTATAATTTGATATCTTAGAGCTGATCTGATGATTTTATTTTTATTTTATTTTATTTATTTGGCTCACCAACAATTGAATACACCGATACAAAGTTAAGAAATACATCCAATAGACTTATAGACTAGTGTACCAATTTCTTACAGGTAAGCACATCATGCATAAATAATTTGTAGATTGAAATTGTGCACCTACTTAAAATTAGATGAGTTCTTATACTCACCGAACATAAGAATGTTTTCCAAAATAAAATCCAAATTAAAATCAAAAATCCAAATTAAAATCATAATTAAAATCACATAAAATCAAATTAAAATCAAAATTAAAAATACAATTAAAATCCAAACTAAAAACAAAATTGAAATCATAATATAATTAGAATCAAAATCAATACTGCAATTAAAATCATAATCAACACGGCAATTAAAATCAAAATCAGCGCTAAAATTAAAATCAAAATTAAATTTACACTAAAATTATAAAATTATTTATACTAAAATTATTTTACAAATTTTTGTTCATAATATTACGGAACCTACCAAGTGAGTCAGAGTGAATATCAATAAGATCACTGCAGCTATTTAATAATTTACATAAGCGGGGGATTGGAGAATTGGCACCAAGGACAGTTCTGCGAAGAGGAGGACATAATGGGGTTATAGGAGTTCGTGGGCTTTTTGTAGGTACACGGAATTTGATTCTGCTCAACAATTGGGGACAGTCAATTTTACGTCCCAAAATTTTAAATAAAAATAACGAGTCCAGTAAATCTCTTCTCTTCTGTAGGGATATCATTTTGAAATGCAAGAGTCTATCTTTATACGATCGTTTCTTTTTAGTTATCCCGGAAGAGTATGCTAAATGCCACAGAAATCGTTTTTGAACCCTTTCCAATCTTAGTGTGTGGGTGGCATAGTGAGGTCTCCAAACAGTGCTGCAATATTCCAACGAGCTACGGACCAAACAATTATAGAGCAAAATTTTAGTCTTGTTGCGACGGAAACAAGTGACATTTCTTATAACAAACCCAAGCATTCTAGATGCTTTTTTAACTACATTTTCGATGTGGGGTACAAACGTTAACTGTCTATCGAACAAAACACCCAGGTCTCTTATCTGTTCCACTTCCTGAATTAAGTTGCCACTGATGTAATAAGCAGATCGTGTAAATTTAGTTTTCCTGGTGAATTTCACGTGGTAGCACTTGCTGATATTTAAGCTCATATCATTATCATCACACCATTTTATTAACATGTTAATATCTCTCTGTAGCAACTCAACATCAAGGTCTGATTCAATTATTCTGCAAAATTTTAAATCGTCAGCATACATGTAACATTCAGAAAATTTCAACTCATTGGCAAGATCATTACTAAATAGGTTAAATAAAACTGGGCCAACATGTGATCCCTGTGGGACGCCAGATGTAACCTTGTAGGAGCCTGACTGGTAGCCATTGAGGACAACAAAGAAGGAACGACCATCGAGATAGGATTTAAACCAATTAAGGAGGGAGCCGGTGATGCCGTAAGCAGTTAATTTATGCAAAAGTATATTATGGGGGACGCGATCAAAGGCCCTGCTAAAATCAGTATATATCACGTCAACTTGCTTCCCAGAGTCAATGGCACTTGTCAGGGTCTCCATGAAAGTCACTAAGTTTGTGCATGTAGATCTGGAACTCACAAAGCCATGCTGGGAGTTACTTAGGTAAAGTTTCAAATGAGACTGTATGTAGGGACAAATCATGGATTCAAAAACTTTGGCAAGGGTAGATAAAATTGAAATTGGCCTATAGTTAGTCACATAACTACGGTCACTGCATTTATGAATTGGTACCACCTGTGCCACCTTCCAAATATTTGGAAATATGCCGGACACAAGTGATCGATTAAATATTTTTGATAAGGGAGTTACCAGAGGCAAAGCACACATGGAGACAAAATAAGGAGGAGATGATGGAGCCATGAGGTGGATAGTGGAACTCTTAAGTAGCTACTAGTAAACCGGTTAAGTCATGAGTTCATAGACTTTAGACTTATTAACAAAATGAAGAATATATTAGACCAAAAAGGAAAAAATAAAAATATGTAGTTAAAAAAAAACACAAAAAAAACACGTTTTTAGTGAAAAAATATAAAATAATTGAAATAACTTGTATTAGTTACGATATAAATACCTATGCAGCTTGTCACTTCTTTTATATCCAATGATTAATTCAAAAAGTGTGGAGCAGTTTCTTTAAACATTTTTTTTTTTCATATGTATTTTTCTTTGACAGCTCGGAATCTTGATTTCGAACGAATTTAATTTAATTGTCAACAACCGAACGGTTGTTGACAATTAAAATGGCTTTGCAGCCCTGCCTACACCTGCGGGGGTATACTGAAGTGATGTTATGTTAGTATGGTCGTATACAGATTGATTGATTGATTGATTGATATGTTTATGAAGGTGGCGTGGCTACGCGTGGACACGCAGACGATCCTGACGATCGCCACCCACGTGATAACCAAGAACCACCGCATTGCCGTCAACCACAGTGACCGCCGAGTGTGGTTCCTTCACATACACGACGTCCGGCAGTCGGACCGGGGCTGGTATATGTGCCAGCTCAACACCGACCCCATGAAGAGCCAAACGGCTTATTTAGATGTAGTAGGTAAGTGCTTACATCCTTATGTACACCTAGTAGTAGAACTCTTTAATATTGATATTGCAAAACTGTTGTGTTGATGTACAGTCAGGGAAAGTTATTGTTTAGCAGATTTGACATACTACTGATGAAGAATGACAGCTGTAATTTGAATATACGGAAAATTTCGGTATTCATCTTCCTTAACAATCTGTTTCCCTGACTTTACTAAGGAGTTTTTTTGGGTTAAAAAAATATATTCTTCAATAGTTTATTTGATGTCGAAGTAGTAGTTAGACCTAGAGGTAGGCCAAACCAATGACGAAGGTAATTTTATTTGAAGTTAATTTGTTAGTTTACACAGGCAGCCAAGCGTGTAGTATAACCAATTTGTGTACCAAACCGTATCCTTACTTGTAATGTTCATAATTAATTCATATCGGTTAAGGTGAATTTCAAATAAAGTTTACACAGCGTCTACTTACCAATTCAGAAATGTTTCTTAATTTAGACCCTTTTCCCTTAAAATAATTTTAGAATAACAACAATTTCATTCAGTATTTTGCTTGTAATGTTGATTTAATTCGAATCTAGTTTTACGAATCATTTTTCCAATCTTTTTTTATCGAAGATTCCAGTCATCACCCAGGATAAAAACAAAGCTTTAATTCACTAAAATCGAAAGCATTCGTAATACTAGATTCTATTTAATAAAATATTCGCGTAGATATCAAAAACCGCTACGGATTTGCGCAGTTCCCCCGGACATTCTGGACTACCCGACGAGTAGTGACCAGGTGGCCAGGGAAGGGGCCAACGTGACCCTGAGGTGTGCGGCCCACGGTGTGCCCACCCCTACGGTCGTGTGGAGGAAGGAGGCCGGCGACTTGTTGCCTACCACCAACTTCAGTGACACACATAGTAAGCTTAGTAAGATATGAATTGCTTTCACTAATTTATATTACCTGGTTACTTCCCGAAAATCCCTACGGCGTCCGTCTCTGTACATTTCTGTGCTTGAGTTATGAAAAAAAAAAAAAAAAAAACATTAATAACAGGAAAATAATTCGTTGTATTTTCTCGCCCTAAGACTCTGTAACCAATCGTCTAAAAACCTCTGGTTTTATCTAGCTCGTTTTGGAGCAAGACGAACAAGAAGTTCACTAAAACTAAGCACTCACGATGACTTGTGAGCTTAACGTAAAAGTTTGCAGCACATAATATAAAGACTTCAAATTCGGAATCTTGGGAGAGGACAATGACTAGTTACTTGCCACTAACTTCAGTGAACACAAAGTACCTTCTAGCAAACTGCCGAAAGCCATGTTGTCGAGTTAACTAACTTAGGTATTAATATATCTTAGTAGGTACGTAAGGTAAATTAATTGCTCAGCATATTAAAACCTACGTCATTTTGCCGGTTTGTAGCCATTTCATACAACTGTCTAAGAACGTCCGTTTGTTTCTGTGTATAATTGAATATACGGACAATTAAAGTTGGTAGTGAATTTGTTAAGCAATTAAATTCCCTGACTGTACATAAATGTCAGCCGTCCCGCGCCTCTTGCAGACATTGAAATTTTCCACAGGAAATGTTGCTTTGAAGTAGTCTTTACCTCCCTGGGGTAAGAAATTTTCACAGCAAACATTTAAAGTTGCAGCCTCGCAAACTATAGATAAATAATGGTTCCTTGGAAAAACTTTTACACAGCAATAAAAATAAATAGTGACGGTACGATGGTATCGATACATTCTCTTAACGATAACACTTAAGAAATTTAGATTTGATTTTAATTAAGACAAAAATTCTGAAAGCTTTTTCAGTTAATTTTATTTATGAATCCTAAAGAAAACTTTACAAATGCGTTAAAGAGCACAACAGAATGAGCCTAACAAAAATAAATGACTTCACTTCATTCCTTTAACTTTGTCATTTTCTAAATAATCCAAACCATTATTTATCTCCTTTGTTTTGTTTTAATTAATTGTTTTTTCTAGTCGATTAATCTTTTTAATTATTCAGATTCGTCAGTGAATGGCGCAGTGCTACAGCTGGTCAAAGTATCAAGATTACACATGGGTGCATACTTATGTATCGCCAGTAATGGAGTGCCGCCGTCTGTGAGCAAACGTGTCATGCTCGTTGTGCATTGTAAGTCAGATTTCTTTACTTTTTAGTCAGTACTTTACCACTAAAAGCGGTTTACCAGGTTGTACCATAATTATATCGCCATTGGTGCCGATTCCCTTGTTCACAAACTAAACTAAATTTAAGTTCAGTGCATCTTGTTCTTTCTATTTCATTAAGAAAAGGACAGAAGATAAATTTTAGTTTAGTCCTGTCAAATTAATCAGCGTCTGTCACTACTCCATACAAGTTTAGACGTGATTAAAAACTTGCCGACTAAAATTACGTCAATTTACCTCAAGCGTTGATTAATTTGACAGGACTATACTAAAATTTAACTTCTGTTCTTTTCTTAGTGAAATAGAAAGAAAAAGATGCACTGAACTTAAATTTAGTTTAGTTTGTCAACAAGAGAATCGGCACCAGTATCGGCTCTGATTAAGTCTCGAGATTTACTAATCCCGAAGATTAGACTCCAAAAGTTTCGTAATCTCTGAACAATATATTTTCTTTATAATTTCAAACGGCGCAATCAGGAAGTAAGTGTGTCTAGAATTTTCTAATACTTTATATAAAGTTTCATATTGAGACACGAAGCAACAAAATTTGATCTAAAGAAAAGCGGCCACATTACTCTAGATCACATTTTGTTGCTTCGTGTCTCAATATGAAACTTTATAAAAGGTATTAGAAAATTCTAGACACACTTACTGAGGTTCCTTATTGAGCCGTTTTTCATAATGTCTTCCCAGTCATTTTTTCTAGTGGACCGGTGAGCGTCCTCTTAAGCAGTGGATTCACTGTAGTTAACACGTTGACGGACAGAACGCCTCTCGACGTTGTCTCTGCAAAAAATAATACGACAGTACGCCTGTCGACGTCAAAATGTTGACTTGTATAAAATCAGTTCGTCTTGTGGCGTTTTATTTTCTACACTAATTTATGGAAGGGCACTCGGTAGTGTCACCACAGATAGAATTTTAACCTTTTACTGTCATATCGTGACGTTAAAAAAAACATTCTACAAAAGTCATTCTGCAAAATTGCTCTAGGCAATGTATGAAATTTTGTATATAGTTACCTAACACATTCAACCAGTGAGGGAATACTGTCCGTCAAAGTGCTAAACACAATATTCTGATTTCCATGAAACGTCCCAATTAGGTCTAACTTACAAAATCTCCTGCTAATACAAAATTCATTGACATAATAGTTCACGACCGCTGCCGGCCCATATCGCCGCCGGCCAGCTTTTGTTTGTCGCGCGCTTAAGCCAACTTCAATCGCTTTAAAAATGCCTTTGAGATTGGAAAACTTGATATTGCGACCGCAACCAAAATCTACATCATTTCAGAGAGTACATCCGACTTTAAAGAGATTAAATGCTCAATGTAGATAAATCTTTAAGCTATATACACACTTGCGGTTGCCTCGCAAAGAGCGGAAACGTGTGTTGCCAGCATTAGAGCTGAATCCTAAACCGCAACTAAGCTAATTTGAACTAAATTATGTCAACCGACTTACGCGAGACCCTTACATTAACTAGCTCGCTTCATACGGATGTGGCGAGAGTCTCGATTTGATGAGTTTAAGAAATTATTGCTTTTGTGTTACAGTTCCGCCGATAATGACTATACAAAACCAATTAGTGGGAGCAAAAGAAGGCGATACTGTACATTTGGACTGCCATTCAGAAGCTTTTCCTAGATCTATTAATTATTGGACGATAAATGATCAAATCATATCACAGTGTAAGTATCATACATAATCCAAGCTTGACGTGGAACTATTAATAACGAGTATTAAAATACCTCCTTATCGTCAATTTGTAGCAGACAAGAGGTTCGAGATCACAGCCATAGAGAGAGGCTACGAAGTGGATATGAGGCTGAAGATTAAAAAAGTTGGTAGAAACACTTTTGGCACATACAGTTGCATATCAAAGAATTCCCTCGGAGACACGGACGGGACAATAAAATTGTATTGTAAGTATCGAAGTACAAAGTTTTGTTTTTGTTGTTATGATAAGAAATACTTAGAAAAGCGTTTAGAGGCAAAAGTTAATGGTCATGTCGAGTAACTTGATATTTTGGAAAATGGCGTCCGATTTGGCCCCGAAGGCTTTCGGGAGTGTTTCTTAGCGAGAGTTTTGTTTCAGCTTTGTCCGGCAAGTTCGAGGAAATGCAGTACAACGAGGTGGGCGACTCTGACGAGAGCCCTGATGTCAGTGAGCTTGAGGCGCTCAAGCGCAGCGCCGGGGTCCGCTCGTACCCCGCACTGGGGCTCTTCGTAGTTATTTACGTTGTATTATAAAACTACTTTGTATATAAAATATATTGTTACAATAATATTTTATTCGTCGTTTCATTACCCATGCATAATTATATTCCCATATGGTTTATAAAATTATTTGTTTGGGATTGTTTGCCAAACTATTTAAACGTGCATCAATCAAGGAGACTGCTTATTTACACAGGTGCATTCCAATAAAATGCAATAATTCAAGATTGAACCATCAAAGAAATATAAAATGTTAAAAGAATAGTAAAGCATGTTTAGGAATTGTTTGAACGTAGCCGTCACTAGTGTCATATATCATGCACGAGGTGTCCTGGAAGTTCTATATTTCATGTTTGTCGTCGGTCCGAGCCGGGGGAGGGACGCGACACCTGCGCTCTGGGGCGCCGAGGCGAGGCGGCGAGGCGCGTGGCTGAGTCAAGCCCCTCTCTACAAGCGACGACATCTCACTACTACAACAGTTTCGGGACACTTCGCGACAAGAATGTAAATTTGTCACCCGAGACGTCCGAAGGTGTCACACAACGACTGTTATCTGACGAACGAACAATTTTCTCGAGCTCGAAATGGTACCCTTACACCGCCACAAATAGGTATCATTAGAATTCATTTCGCATACACGATACTTATCGCTGTTGTGTGTGG
The DNA here is from genome assembly GCA_947523025.1 of Dryobota labecula. NCBI lineage: Eukaryota > Metazoa > Arthropoda > Insecta > Lepidoptera > Noctuidae > Dryobota > Dryobota labecula. Next base: position 13,064,056 of record OX383293.1, on the reverse strand, counting down.
TGTACCTATTTTGTTTATGTAACTACGTGGATTCATGTACCGCGGTTACGTTATGATCAATATCATGGATATTAAAGCGTTATTTATTAAACTTCCAGCCCTTTTATACTCGCATTTATCTTGGCTTAAGAACTGGGCAACTTTTGGGTGTTTCAAGTCTAACATAAAATAAGTTGCTACTAACATATTCCAAGGTTACCGAATTCCTGGGTAAGGGATTTTAATGATAGCTCTCGTAACCGTAATTTTTTATTTCGTCTTCCCTTTTCGGTTGGTCATTAACCTTATAAGAGCCGTTCTAGTGAAGTGCTGTACTGCCAATATGAATTGTTAACGACGAAGAGGCCAACGTGCGTAATGCCATTACATATTCATACATATGTTACTAAAAGCTGAATTTTTGTCACTTAAGGACACTCTAGTCAGTCATTCTTCCATACAAACGTAGTATGGTAATTACTCGTCTATTGAATGGTATATATTCAAAACTAAAAATAATATCAATTTGTCTTGCCATTATCTAGTCCTGTATGGAAGCAGAATTGGAAAAAAAAAATTGGTTAAGAAGTTATGAGCGTTAAAACTTCCATATCAACACTAATTTTAACTCACCTTTGGGCGTAAATAAATAGCTTATGTAGTGTGAAAATGGCAAAATAGAAACCGTACATAGATAATTTATTCAAAAGTTCAAATAATTTTATTTTGAGTAGATATAAATAAAATAATTAAATAAAAATAAAATAAAATTCATTTATTTCAGGCAAGTTTTTTACACATACACATAGTATCAGAAAAATTAATTGAATTAAAAATGAAATATGTAGATATTAAATTAAATTATATTAAATTAAACTAAATTATTATTATTGTATTATACATTAATTAATTAATTAGTTTTCTTATAAATGTGTTTTTTGTAAGTGTGTATCCGTGCAGGCTCTAGCTTCTTACTGCTCATCACAGTGTCTATCCCTTTCGCACACGATGTTGGATGAAATAGCATGCATTTTGACCATGCCCGCCAACAAGTTCGAGCCGTTGACTAGCTTCACCTTAAGGACCAATTCAAAACCTGTATCTTTAAAATCTGTGCGTCCTGTGAAAACTGATACATCTCGAAAATGTCAACTTTACAATATAGTAGTTTTTGTGTGTAAAAATTATAAAATTTTGTTAGGATAATAATTTTACAAAAATAGTGACATAATTTGTATTTAGTGTCGTATTGTTTACAACCTATTATGTTCCAGCTCAAAAGGCGTTACTGCAGTAAGAGATATTTAAAAAAAGCTATATGTTGTATCAAAACACACCAAATTAATGATCGTGTATAATGATTCTAAATGAGTTGTATCGCTTTACACTTTGAGTGAAGCTTTGGTGAAAGGTGATATTTTTGCAAACGAGATCATATTTAAGTCATCACCTCGCAAATCCGTTTTATATTTAAGGCACGGAAACAACGTCTTGTCAAACCGTAGAAGTTTTACATCGGCCCAAACGAACTTAATGTTGTCTTCATTATATTTTTTCATTATAAAGTTTTGTTTAAAAAAAAAACGTGTAACGTAATAAATATATGTGAATAATGATATGACTTGAGATACATCTTAAAACACAATTATTTATTTCATAACTTGAATATTGTGAACGATACATGTCAATATGTATTTATTTACACAAAAATATTTATCAAAACACGCCATTTCGTCTTAGATGTACCATACGATCTTGAAAACTAATAGACGTATCAAAATGTTAATTAGACAGAATAATAGAGCATTTTTTTCTGATGAAGGTGCAACAATAATATCACATTCGATATAAGTTGACTTATATCACTTTTCACAGGACGCACAGAAATGTTTTGCTGGATGAAATTTTATTTTGTTTAAACTTTGAAGAACTTTCTATTCAGGTTATTTTGACAGGAAGACTAATTGAATGTTATATTTAATAGAAAGTGTCTACAAAAATGTACAGCACATACTTAATAGCTTTCAATATTTTTTATGTCACCTTTGCTATTTCTTGTGGAGCTCATTAAAACTGAAACGATACATGCACGCGATCTACTGCATTTTAAAAGATATTTTAAATTCTAAAATCCACTTTTATACTCACTATTCGTATTTTGGCCTTCATACGTCATCAGTTTGGCTTATACGCGTCAGGTCAATTCTTTATAACCTCTTTTTGATTGAACCAACTTAAGAAGATTGATTTATAATAATAATAATAATAACCCCACCGCCGTATCTCTACGTTGACGACGTGGTGGGGCTTGCGCGCTCCGAACTCTAGGTCTGTGCCGGTAGAGTTTACTTTCCCGGAACATCTCTAGGGTGAGGAGCCAGACCAAGAGAGATACAGAAACCCGCAGGGCAGCATGTGGCGAGCTGTTGGGCAGTTGCGACCCCACGGACCCTCTCCCGGGAGAAGTCATGTTCCTCATCTCTAGCTTGCCTTTATTGGCCGGCTGGAGTGAACACTGACGAGGAACTGAGCTCCCACCTCATTCTTGCCTTTATTGGCCGGCTTGAGTGGAGATTCGCAAGAGCAAACGTGCTCGGAGGAAGGAAGTATTCCAGTAAGTGCTTGTAGGGATCTTGACCATCTTCCGGGCTCTGGGATTGTTCTGAGAGCCGTGGAATACCTCTCCACTCCTCGAGCACCTCAGGATATGTTGCCCCCTCGTCGCTACGCCCCTATGTGCTAGCGACCGTTTCCGGGGGCCCATTAATGAGTGTGCAAGTCACCCCCTGCCATTTTATCCGTGTACAATAAAACATTGATCAGGCAGGGGCCATAGTCCTTCCATAGTTTTAGGTAACCAGTCCATTTTAACCACGCAAACCCATAGTCCAATATCTTTGTTTCCATATCCTACAATAGTCCTACACCAACCGGGGGTTGTCCTTGGGTGCACTTGCATAGTGCGTACAGAGATAATCGTCGGTTAGTGCCTCATTCCATTTAAAATTGTCTAAGGGGCCTCTGCGAGTTGGCTTCGGCCCCTCGTACGCCTTCCAAAGGTCCGAGACCCCAGGGTCTCGAGATATATAAACGTATAATAAATAATAATAATAATAAATCATTTATTTCGGATTCATCCTACGATTACATCCATATTTGTTAGTACAATAATGCGAGCTTACAAACTACTGTTAGTAATAATGAATGATATGGTAATAGTATCCTTAATAAAACCCATAATTATATCTAAAGGGATTATTTTATATGCTGTATTAATGCGCTCTGTGATCTAATTTCTATGTTACAAAAACTATGAAAAAAACGGTCAACTATAAAGCCAACTACTATCCTAACCATTATAAATGCGAAAGTAAATTTTTCAGTTTATTTGTTACCTTTTCACGCCTAAACCACTGAACCGATCATCCTAAAATTTTGGATATACGTCGTCAAGTGTACAGAAACGGACATAGGGTACCTTTCATCCCGAAAATTATTAATTATTATAGATACTTTAGTAGTGTGTTAAGAGTTTATTTTTATTTAAGCTCGAGCGAAGCCGCGGGCGAATGCTAGTCAAATATATTTTGGTGTAAAAAGTACACCACTACCGTATCCTTTATATAATTCAAGATTGATGTTATAAAAGTTAAATATTACTTTAAAAAAAGCACACCTCCACCGTATCCTTTATAGAATTCAAGATTGATGTTATAAAAGTTAAATATTACTTAAAAATACATTAAGAAGCAACTGCAAATATTTATTACAAACATGTTTATATTTTAACCTGCAACATAAAAATATCAACGTAATATTCGAAATGCTTGCACGACAAACTTGGTTTATACAAACCAATATAGCATATCGACATCTAACATCTCGAATAAATATTTGTCGGTACCTACATTACGTAATTTGGAATAGATTGAGATTACTTTCTAAGTTGTTCACTCCTTTTGGCTTCCTGGGGCCCAAGTCTGCTAGTTTTATAAATCCGTCACTCCAACACGCTCCCAATGTCATTTTGCTAATAGTTCGTAATCTGCTAAATTCATAATGGTCGATCATTGGTCGGTCAATGGTCTAGTAATAGAATTGGATTACAATGGCATTTTGAACATTTATTCATGCCAGATTACATTTTATTTATATTTTTACATATTATCTATTAGTTATAAGCAATCTGAAGTAGTAGGAAGTTGGAAGTTTAGTAGGAAGTTTCATTTGTCATAGAATTGGTAATCTCGTACATAAGTACGAGATTATCAGTGGCTGACCATTGGAAAGTCATAATGACGCCATTATATTAGTAGATTACCAAACTTGTCAAAATCAACAATTATGAAATCAATGATAGACCATTCTGACACTATTGTAATAGCAGACTTGAGGCTCTGGCTTGAGGATGAAATATCAAGTAATTTATAATGAAAAGTGCTATATTTTTTTACTCCAAAGGCATTTGAAAGACTAATAGGAGATGCTTTCTTTACCACGACGGTTGAATTTTTGGCGATCTTAATAATAAGAATCTTAATAAGAATTAAGTATCCATTTGTTCTTAGCAAAAAACTCTACCCAGCTCTTAGGACTTTTTTAGAATCATAATGCTCTCTCACACCCTTCTGGCAGTTTCCATTACTACTGAAACAACTGCGAGCAATTCCGAGAATTAATTAGCGCACAAATTATACAGCAATAACATTGCGAGCGTAGATTAGTCCCTAAGCTTCGTTTTGTTACATATTCTATCCGCTCAAATAGTGTTGGCATCCGAAACGTCGTCGTGCACAAATGTAATGTAGCTAAAAATGGAATGTAGTAAGTATGTGTAATATAAACTTCTAACTTAAGGCGACCATAACCGACTTTTAATGATTTTATACTGAAGATCACGTCTAAACGAGAAGTGTTAAACGATTTAGAAAAAATATATGTTAAATTAGAGCATTTTTTTTAATAACTTAATATATGAATATTTTAGATTATGTTTATATTACACAATGAAATTAATTTGTAAAGTTATATCTAACGCGGATAAAAAACTGAGAATCACGCAAAATCTATCAAGCGTATTTTTCTGAAACCTTCATCTTTTTAAAGATAATTTAATTATTGATCTTTTAATATACGTGTTTCACTAAAATACCTTTTCTTTTATGTATAATAAATTAATTATGCGTTTTATTTGGGACAGCGCTCCTGGATGGGCGAGTCCTATTACTGGCTGGACGGACGACGCGTTGAGTGAGCTCAGTACAGAACACGCAAGCTAACCACTCAAGGTTACTGCCATATATCTGCGTCTTTAATGCTTCAATGAAAAAAATTGCAATATTCCGTAGGTTATATACGTCGGTGGCTGCATTTTCGTAAGCACGGCCTTCGTAGTAGTTTTCAAAGAGCGACACTATTTAAGTGGATGGACTTTAGTCTGTACCTATCTCTCCACTCAGAGCCCTACTCACAAAGACTACTCACATAAAGAAAACCTTTATTTGAATTCGTTTAAGGTTTTCCATCACGTCGTCACCAATCCCAAATTGGAAGCTCAGGTAACACAGCTCCAATGGCGATTGTCACGATTCCGAAGGGTCCGGATGCATTCAGGAGGGCACAAATGGAGCTATTCACTTGGAATCAGATACAGGATTACGCCGTTCGTGATCTGAAACCTTCACTAGACACCACTGTTAAATAGAGCTATAAAAGTTTAATATACCAACCTTTGATAACGTTTGCGTTGACCATTGAAAATGAGATACGCGGTCCAGTTTCGGACACGGTCAACTTCGTATTTTGAATTTCATAAACAAATAGATTGTACACATTTCAACATATTTATCTTCATCATCAAAATCATCAGCCTATAGCAGTCCACTGATGGACATAGGCCTCTCCAATTGCACGCCATTCAGCTCGATTCTCGGCAACTCTCATCCAGCTGCTACCAGCCACCCTGCGGAGATCGTCGCTCCACCTAGCCTGAGGACGTCCTACCTTACGTTTGCCGATTCGCGGTCTCCACTCAAGAACACATCTACCCCAGCGGTCATCGGTTCTACGGCTAATATGGCTGGCCCATTGCCACTTAAGCTTACTTATTCTGTGAGCTATGTCGACAACTTTGGTTCTCTGCCGGATCACCTCGTTCCGGATTCGATCCCTCAGAGAAACTCTAAGCATAGCCCGTTCCATAGCTCGCTGAGCGACCTTGAATTTATGGACCAAACGTACCGTGAGTGTCCACGTTTCAGCTCCGTAAGTCATAACAGGCAGGACGCACTGATTGAAGACCTTGGTCTTTAGGCTCTGTGGAATACGTGACGAGAAGACTCGACGAAGCTTTCCAAACGCTGCCCAGCCCAGCTGAATTCTTCTGTTAGCCTCCCTTTCAAAGTTGTTCTTACCAAACTGCAGAGTTTGCCCGAGGTAAACATATTCTCGAACAATTATATTTATCTTACTATTGTCCATATTGTATAAGCAGATTAAGAATAAAATTACCTCCCTTGTACAGATTTGTCGGAGCAAGTTAAAAGTTCAGTGCTCCAAAGAACAAAGTTGTACAACCTATCTACTAACTTTTAGCGTCCCTGAACTACTCCCTAATAACTTTAAAGACTTACGGGGCAAAATATTGTATCCTATGTTCAATAACTGTTTAAAAATGGGGATGTAATAAAAAAACTTCTACGAGTGACGGCACTAACCGTTCGTTCAATGCGTAGCAGTTAGTAGTTTTACCAACCTGCTAACTGGCAAATCTTTTTGCCACGGCCATAGCTTATATTCTCGTAGACAGTATTTTTATCTATCTCACGCAGCGACGCGCGCTTGACTTGTGGTTACCAATTGTACAAACACGCTGTGTATGAGTGTGTAAGCGCAAGAGCTCTGAGGCTTCTGCCTCGAATCTTGCGGGCAGCGGAGCGCTGGCAGCGGCGGCGCGGGAGCGGCGCGGGCAACGTAGACCCGTTCTCGAAACCAGCTGGCAGATCGCGCGGCACTATAGCGGCGTAGTGTTGTATCGTCGAGATATTTGTTTTTATTTGCGAAAGAAATGTCTGAACAACGGCGCCAACATCTTTTTGATTCAAATTTATTCCTAACGTCACAAAAATAAATTGCACAACACTGCAATGCAGACGCGCGGGCGGTCACCAAGTCACAAGTACAGCGCGCGTCGCTTCATGAATTAAAAATACTATAGCTAACATGACAAAAGAAGATGTTTAACAATGTTCCAATTACTATAATCACTTCAAAATACTACCAACATCAATGTTGATTAAATAAGATTACCAAATCAACCGTAGAGAAATAATAAAACCTCTACTCGCTGTTAAGATTACATCACAGTCCGGCACGATATTTTTGTAACTCGTTAACAACACGATTTCAATTTCATACAACCACAAGCAGTGTGAAAATGAAGGCAACACGTTGGTTAATTTCACTAAATCGTTACAATTTGTGGGCGAAATGAACCCTTGAACACTTTACGGAATTATATTGGACACGCACTCCCGACGGCGACGGAACGGTTGAAAAATGAAAATGTTCATAGTTCTTTATTTTCATGAGTAAATTAAAACTTTGATCTCAATTAGTACCAAGGTCCATCAAGCTGTTGTTGAATTTAAGGACCTTCATTTCAAATTGAGCGGTTCAAAACCTCGTAACTAACAATATGGCTTTTAAACATTATCGTCATCATTGGCTGCCTTGCTTCACTTACCGCTGAGTACAGGTTTCCTCCCTTCTGTGCCATGCATCCCTGGTCAGTGTGAATCTCGTCCAGGTCTTCCCTGTGATCTTCTTTAAGTTGTCCACCCACCTGGCCATTGATCTGCCAACGCTCCTTCTACCATTTTTTAGGGTTACGTAGTCAACAAAGAACGTTATAGTTTCGCCATGTCCGTCTGTGTCTGTCTGTCTGTGAGTCTTTGAGCTAAGCCAAAGGGCTCAGAGAATTTCAGTACTAGAAAGCTGTAATTTGACATGGGTATACATATTAATAGAGGGATACAGTGGACCAGAACGGCCCAAGAAACAGATGGAAACAAATGGAGCAGGCCTTCATCCAGAGATGGATGACCCCTTAATAGGATAAGTTATTAAAAAAAAAAAAATTTCATTAGACATATTAATCACGTCAACAAAGTGGTAAAATAAAATCTTTTCTTATTTTTTTTTATGGTACCTTCCCTACATGTAGTGGAGATGATATTTTTTTCTCGTCTGTGCCATGGTGTGGGGTATCGTCAGATAGGTAGTTCAAAAATATTGCGGGTTCGTGATTCCTTTTTTTCGATTCAGGGATCCGTTTGCGTAATATTAAGCTTTAAAGTGCTAATTTTTGTTAAAGTCAAGTGTAAATGTCAGCTAAATGGTTGTTTTTGGATAGGTATGTGAAAAAATATAAAAAGTATGTGGCAATAGTATAAATAACGAAGTCAAAAGTGGAATATACATTCCACTTATAACTTCGTTATAGTATACATATAGTAGAAGTATACATATATAGTAGGTATACTTCATTATACATTGTATTTCAACTACATTGTCATTGTCTTCCCAACTACTGACGGAACCCTTCATTGTGCGTGGCCTGACATGCACTTGGCCGTTTTTCTTTTTTTCTTTTTAACATAGTAACATGCAATACAAAAGTTTATCTTTTCCACCACTAAAAGTGATGGAAAGCATCGTGAAGAAACCGGGACTTAATCGTCTGAAATCGCCAACACACACAGAGCAAGCGTTGTGATTTATGGTCATTGCTTCACTAAGAAGAGGCTTTACTCCACACCGGGACTATACAGGTTGATAATATTAAAGTTAGGCATAGGTTGGTGAGGCAGAACATGGAACAATGTTGAACCAATCAACTCGCGAGCTTCGCGCTTTGTCACTCAAAGTCTACTTTGTTCCGGCAGGTTGTTAATATTATTAAATTTGTTTGCAGACACTGTTCCTGTGTTAAAATTATGTTAAACGTAAATTTGCGTCATAAAAACAGGTAGCACTACTGCTGTAGCAATTTTAGGGCCAAAGCAGACACGCTACTTTTAAAATCGGCGATCGGCGATTTAGCCGCTTTTTACTCGTAGAAGCTATACTCCGTTTACTAAATAATAGTAATAATATTGACTATTGAGTATTGGTTATCGTAATGACTTGACTTTGACTTAGAGTTACACAAATGCATCTGCCAAATGAAATATTACCTCTACACAATCCTCAAAGAACTTTGGAAGACCACTACACGAGGAAACTTGGAAAGTGGGGAGAGTAATAGTCACATTATAATTATGCTGCACCGGTTGAAGTCATCACGTCAACACGGGCTGTCGCTGACCAGCGCTGGGGTTCTGTCTCGCATAGAGTCACAGCATTATGCTGAGCAATAACCGTTTTGCATGGATGTGACGCATACTTTCTCCAACTGGTTTTTTTTGTGTTTGTGTTCTTTCTTTGCGTCATATTTACTGTAAATAAACTTATTTTTTTTCTTTCGTCTAATAAAATACTCTTTATAAAATTGTGTACAGCGCGTTTGGTAGATATCGTCGTTCATGTTTCCTGGTAATTAAATGCGTTATGGAGCATTATCGGGCTTGTAAGGATGCACTTGTTCCATTGTTCCAAGAAAATCAATAGAGCTGATCGGTACCTATAAATTACTAGCTTTATCCCGCAGCTTCACCCGCGTCGAGGTCGGAAATCGTCCCACGGGAACGTACCGGGATAAAAAGTATCCTATGTCCTAACTCAGTTCATGGTATATCTGTTTGACTTACATCAAAATCCGTTACGAAATGATTATATAACTGACAAACAGAGTAACTTTCGCATTATAAGCGGGTCCATGAGTGTTGAGCGCTAACTCCACCCAAAAAATACGATAGACTTTATGCTATTTCAAAAATGAGGAGTTAGAAATACATAAACGTGTCCCTTTGCTTCACCATCCATAAACAATAAATAGTCTATGGCTTCGACAAGTGATACTGGAACATTGGGCGTGAGTCTATCGTAATATACATAGTTACAGTTTATTTTTTGTTATTTTAATTATTGTTTTATTTATTTCTTATTCCCCTAGTTCGAGTTATACATATTTGTGCGTAGGTGTGTCCGTGGCATCACAGCGGGTCCTACCGCAGTATTATGCTGAGATAGGAGCCTTCTGTCATCGCACAGGTCTTTTTTTTTTAATTGCTATGTTTATTCAAACAAATAATATCAATTATGTTAGTTTTAAATGCTCCTTTTTTATCCCTGTGCGTGTCCTAAATAAAATATTATTCATTCTTTCTTTCTTTATAGAGAAATATTAAATGATAATTTATTACAAAAAAAAAATATATATTGATCAAATTAATACTAGATGCATAGAAATGCAATACAAAAGTCAAGATCAATAGTCAATCGACATAATCTTCATTGTCGCCGTCGGATGCTTTTGTTCATGCCTTGGCTGAGGTTCTGTGATATCTATGTATTTTGCGCTCGGCTAGCCCCAATTTATATTTATCGTTACTGCCAATTATTCGTTAAAAATGCTAATAAATAAATACCTATTAACATTGAAATTAATTGCCTATTGAGATACCAATTCATGGTGCACTACATTTTCCGTTAGGAGTTAACAGAAAATAATGGGAATCGATTGCCCTAAAAGCGCTAAAATGGCAGCACTGATTATAATATTAGTATGGATGTATACAGGTAAGTATCAATATAGGTGAAATGAAATGAAATGAAATGAAATCGTTTATTCTGTAAATAGGATATCGGAATCACTTTTTCACGTCATATAAAAAATATAAAAACAAGCTTGGGGAAGTCGACATTTCCTCTCTGACTATCCCTGAGAAGAAATGGCGAAATAAACTCAGGGGTCAAAGTCTCTTTTAAAGTCCAGACATAATCTTGGTCAGATCATGTGAGGACCATGTAGATCCGTGTCTTAAATGGTCTTTTGAGGAAAGAACCACACAATTTTGAGTGGACCTGTCCAGTCAGTGCAAGCATTTGTCAATAAACGTGTAGCTCAACTCAGGATCTATGGAGCTCAACGACTCGACGAACAATACCAAAGAAAGGATATTTGGGTAGGCCGCATAAAGTACTCAAAATACCAGACCATCATTAAAACTACTTGAGGAAGAGGAAAAAGAGATAATCTTAAAGAAAACAAATGACCCACATAGTGCTCACATTCACAATAATTAAAGTAATACATATATGTAATACTTTTAAAAGTAAATATTCATGTCATTTTGTATATAATATTTAATAATGTCAATAATTAGGTATGTATATAAAACGTTGTATAATTATTAAAATGTCAAGTTTTACGGTTTAATCAAAATGCTTTAAGCAGAGCGAACAGTTCAATCCCAAGCTTTTTTGTCTTCTAAATAATCAGAAAAAGGTAGCCTATGTATATTGTTATCACGAGGTAGGTACTTCATGATACCTACTATGTACGAGTATAATAGGAAAAATGGGAAAAGAGTACTTAACAAAATAGACCTACTTACTTTATATAAAAGAAGAATGAAAAATATTATTAAATACCAAAATAAAAATTAACCCTAAAAACGATCTTGTCGTAATCGGTTAAGAATTAAAACAAACAGCTCTAAGCTCCGTAAAGTACCGGAAACTTTCTGTTTACTTTGAAATTGTTAAGGCTCTTTAAATCCTTTTACATTTTTGGGAGAACGCAACACAACACTGTTATCGGGTTATTTGTTGTTTAAAACTCAACATTATCCAATTGGGTAGGTAATACAGTCAGCCTCAAACAGATGTATACCTCAACAAAAATTAAGTTGATTGTTTACAATTTGTGTTCCATTAATTCTGTATCAATGAGTAGCTATAATTAAGTAAGTACCCAATGTTTAATAATTAGTGATTAAACGAACATACTCGTAAGTGAAGTTCTAATATAATTATATGATAGCGTCGTCCGAATAAATTAGCCTGTACATTACAGTAGACTAGTAGTAAAATATCTGTTAAGTGTCACAGTTCTAATCTTAATAAAGTATTGACGGCAAACTGACAACGAGAATAAGGCTGCCTGGCCACTGAAGCGGAGAATAGAGGAGAGGAGCGGAGCTGAGCCAATAATAACCAATAGAATCTAAACTACGCTCCCGGAGTTTAGATTCTGCTCCAGTGGACAGGCAGCCTGAGGCATCCAACTTAAAAATATAGAAGACAAATCAACAACACAAACAAATCAGCGGAATCTAAAACTTAGTGTATGAGTGGCGACCTCTTACGTGGAACTACAAGTGTACAATACTAATCTCGAAGCCTCGGCTAAAGTTTAATTAATATGTTCTGTAACACATTGTTAAAATATTATGGAACAAAGATTGTAGACATTTAAATGAATTCTAGTCGATACTTACATCTTTTTGTGGCTGATTTTACAATCGTCAGCATAGGACAAAAAAAAAACTGGCAGATTCTATCATTCCATTTTGAACTTAACCGTCAACATTTTAAAGTTTAAAATTGGTTGGAGAAAGACAGTTTCGTGTAGCTTGATGTGCTGGCGACTGTACATGTACATATACAAGATCCGATGTGCACGTTCAAGGAAATATGACTACTATACCACTTGCTACCAACATTGTTGAGATCCAATTAGTAAAGTACAATGATAGACGGTGAAATATACAGGCTCATGAGTACGATCTCTACTCATGAGCCTGTATATTTCACCGTCTATCATTGTACTTTAATAATCGGATGCATATTTACCTAAGGTTATTTTTTAGCTATGAAAGTATGGAAGCAGCTTCTTAAAATATATTTTTTGTAAGAAAATATCCCGTGATGCCAAGAATACCGGTAACGCATAACTAGTCGGGTCTATAGTATGGAAGCGACTTCTAAAATATTATTTATTTTAAAAAAAAACCGTGTTTCTTGAATTGCATAACTATTCAGATGCATATTTATTTAAAATTATTTTAACCCCCTATGCAAATATGTGTATGTAGGGTGTAAGAGCAGGGGTGGTGTGTGTTAGTTAAAATAAAAAATAAAACACCGGAACTGCGGGATTTATTCGATACAAAAGCGCTTTCCATAATAGCAAACATCTCAACTTTAGGTGAATATGCTGCAAATATCCGATCTCTACTCATGAGACACATCAACACATCGTTAAACCCCAATGTGTTGCAGGCGTGTACGTATAAGCCATAGAAACCACTTTCCATTAATGACATTTCCACAAATAAATAAAATTGAAATGTCTGTTTGTAATATCAAAATATCAGCATTTTACTAAAAGTATATGATAGTTTAAATAGCACTTGTCACTTGTCCAACCAGTTGTCCAGTTCAACAAAGCGTTCTGGGCAGTATTGGGGCTGCCTCGCTATTGCAGCGCCTCAGGTATGTTTGCTGAAGCCCGTACCGATTGCTTCCACGCTACCATGCGCAAGCTGGGCGCATCCCTGGTGCGTAGGGTTTGGGGCAGCACCAATATCGTCCTGGCGATGATCGCGGACCGGATGGACTGCTCATACATACGGCACTGCTGTGATAGGCATGTTGCCGTCAGCAGGGCCGGTTAGGTATTGAGTCTTTTAGTTTGTTTTATTTTAGTTTTTATTTTTATTGTATTTCTGTATTTGTGTGTATTCTAAATATGAGTTAAGGTTGCTCGAAATAAATGTTTTAATTTTTAATTTTTTTATAACAACAAAACAGTTTTTAAATTTTTGTCTGTTATCCGTTTGTTCCGGCTAATCTCCGAAACGGCTGGACCGATTTTGAAGGTACTTTCACTGGCAGATAGAGATAGATACTTTTATTTTAGAAAAAGCCACGGACAGCAGTTAGTCTATACATCTATGTATACATACAAATTAATAAAATTGAAGTTTATATGCATAGTTATGAAATTATATACGGTACATATAGAAAAAAAAGCTTTTTTTTTTTTCTTTCTGTCTGTCGGTCTGTCTGTCTGTTTGTTCCGGCTAATCTCCGAAGCGGCTGGACTGATTTTGACGGCACTTTCACTGGCAGGTTGCTCATGTTATAAGGAGTAACTTCAGCTAGTTTTATTTAAAAAAAACTCACGTGGGCGAAGCCGCGGGCAACAACTAGTAAAAAATAAAAATACAGGGTTAAATTAAATTAAACAGCGAAATTTCATAGATGTGATGGATACCATGATGTGACGGACATTTTATTATCAGAACGTTCGTGGTCTACGAACCAAAACCGATACTTTCTATCGTCAAATGGTAGCCAGCTCATTTGATGTTATTGTTCTCACTGAGACTTGGTTATTGGATGGTATTTTGAACTCTGAATTTTTGATGAAAGGTATATTAAAACCTTAAAAACATTAAAAATTCTATACTGCACTTTGTAGCCACTTGGAATACGCATCTGAAATATGGAGTCCATGATATCACAAGTATATTAACCGTATTGAACGCGTTCAAAAAATATTTCTAAAATTTGTATGCTTCCATAAGAGGGTGCCGTATCAGTCCGATAACTATCTTAGTCTCTGTAAAAAATATGATCTCTTACCATTGATTAATTAATCGTCGTGAGATCTCTGACTGTATATTTTTGTGGAAGACGGTTCGAAGTGACATAAATTGTTCTGATATTTTGTCAACTTTCTACTTTCTTTCTACTTTAACGTTCCAAGCAAATCCAAACGGTTCAATCCACCATTACGGCTGCCAATTGCAACTTTTAACTACAGACATAATTCTTACGTTGTGCGTATAAGTAGGTATTTTAATAAGGTATGCAAACAGTTCGACTTTGATCTTTTTAAAACGGGTGTGACCTCGGCAAAAAAGTGTTTAGCAATGAATTTCTTTAAAGCTTAAATTCCTTAGACTTTTTATTTGTATTTTTTTAAATTGAATTTTTAAAATCTTGGTTCTCAAGGGAAATAACCTGCCACAATTAAATTAGTCTTGACTTAGTTTAGATGATGATCTATCTGCATTTTTTTTTTTGGCTGTATTTGCCAATGTTTTTTTTTTATCTAGGGCATCTCAGAGTGTAACCACTAAGGTTCCGACTCTTTAACCGGACTTTCCTGTGGCTGCCTTAAGCTCCTAATGAAACTTAATGCCTCCAGCCAGGGCGTAAAATACTTATAAACTAAACGACTGCACGCTAAGGGCACCTGTGGGGTACGAACCTCGGCTTAGGGCAGCCTCAGAGGGAGGGTGGGTGGCAAGGGACCTTCGGTGGCTGGATAAAATCAGTGTTTTGATTATTATCAGGGGGATTTTGGATTACATGCTGCTCAGCTAAAGCGCGTGCTGGCGGTTCACTTACAGTCAAGGGTCGGGGAGGACTATTCGTTAGTCGGGGATTTCGCGCGGGGCCTCGGCGGCGAGGTCGGAATGGAATGTTGCCATTTTTTTATTGTTAAAATATTATTTTTTATAAAAACTATTAGTAATAATTATGTATTGTGTATTTATGTTATTTTTTATCTCATTGTATGCTGCACCGGGCACTGGTCGACGTTATCACGTCAACGACGGCTGTCGCTGAAAACCAGCGCTGGGGCTCTGTCTCGCATAGGGTCGCAGCATTATGCTGAGCGATGGCCGTTTTGCGTGGATGTGACGCATATTTACCCCAAACAATTTTTTTTTTTTGTGTTGTGTTCTTTTTTTGCGTCATGTTTACCGCAAATAAACGTTTTTTCTTTTTTTTTTTTTATGATCGTGTATTGTGTATTCTTATTTTGCGAACTGTACTAGTTTCCCTACGACTCTCCTGGAGGAGAGCAGTGGGGTCGTCTGGGTCGGTCAGTTCTGGTAGTGTGTGTGTTCCACAGTACTTCTATACCAGACAAGCTCTAGACGTGAAGACCGGTAATCCGCTGTCAGATTATCATACTGTTATTTATCACAATTGTATTTAGCTGTCTTCCAAAGTCTTTAAACTGAACTCTATAAACTGAATATTGAGTTTATTGTGCTTAGATAACTATATCAATACCTATCACATCTCTGAAGTCTTGCCAGCATATTTTGATTTGACCCTGCACACCTGAAAACCAGGACAAACTAATATTATAAGATTGTAAACCATAAAATTTTTTTTTACCTGAAGGTGCAAATAAACTATTTTATTTTATTTATATCTAAATGCAAGCACTACCGAACTAATATCATGATTGAAACTTGTTCTAACAGCCCTTCTTACACCCTAACGTAATACAGGCGTGAAGATTCTTACATTTTGCATAAGTGCCAGTTTGCATAAGTAGCCTTCCCTCCTGGAGCGGGATTATAATCGCATGCGACGCTGTAATTTATAGCTACTAAAAGTTTCTAGATTAAACTGGAATTACTAATTCGAAAGTACAAAGAAATGTCCAAACATATCTAATTTTTAGGTTCGCTTGTGAGAAATATAGATGTAGAGATACCTTTTAACCGGCTCTGTTATTATTTTTGACCTATCAATTAGTTTAATAGCTCTAAAGTTAGGCTGTCGGCTAGTAAATCATAGGGCGGACTAGATTGTCGAAATAAGACGCGTATTTTTGGTTTTTGTTTTATTATTATAGTTTCTGATATATACGTGCAATTTTATATAACTTTGGATACTTCTTGAAGCGTAATCCATCACTAAAGAACTACCTAATCATAGGGCGGACTAGATTGTCGAAATAAGACGCGTATTTTTGGTTTTTGTTTTATTATTATAGTTTCTGATATATAATACGTGCAATTTTATATAACTTTGGATACTTCTTGAAGCGTAATCCATCACTAAAGAACTACCTAATCATAGGGCGGACTAGATTGTCGAAATAAGACGCGTATTTTTGGTTTTTGTTTTATTATTATAGTTTCTGATATATAATACGTGCAATTTTATATAACTTTGGATACTTCTTGAAGCGTAATCCATCACTAAAGAACTACCTAAGTTACTCTAAATTAAAAGTCCGAACTAGTGTTCGGACTTTTAATTAAAAGAATTATTAATAAAACGCACTGACACGGAAAACACAAGTTTTAATAAACTCGCATGCCGTCTGTTTCATAACACAGCTCCGAGTGTAATAATATAAACGTTTTATTGCCTCCTCACACCAGATATTGTGAGAGTCAGCGAATAAGTCGGTAGTACGTATTTAGCTAATAAACTCAATTTCCAATTAGATGAAATCGCTTTTTCACGACTTTTCCACTGATCAGCCTTTATGAAAGCTCCGTAAAAACGATCGTAGAAAATGTCCGATTCCACCTTACTAAGTACCCGAGAAATCTTTATTGGAAATAAATTAAAGCCAGCGGAAAAGAATTCAGGCCCTTTGTTTGTTTGGATGAGAGACTAGATATTAAAAAATTGAAAGCTGTGAATCTCCATAGAATTCTTCATGACAACGGGGTGGCATTGCGAGAATACAACACATACGTTTTATTAGGTTATATTTGAGACAATGCCCTTTTTTATTCACCTTATATTGTCGTGCTTTCACGTAGAAAAAGTTTTGCCATTCTACTATTTTTGTTTTTTAGTCGCTGAGCAACCAGCGCCGTTTACATACAAAAGGCTTTGCTTTTATTTTTAGGAGCTATGCGATATGAAACCAAGTGGAACTGATTCGGGTGAGATATTTAAATGAAAAATTAAATCTACCATGAGGACCCGGATAAATTATGCCATTCTTGCTTCCTTTGAGGATTGTAACAGACGACTTCCTGATCGTTTGAAGTGGCAGAAGCAGCATCAATGAACATTATTAAACTTTCCTGGTAACGTTTTGCCAATATTTTGCAATTAGACTTTCTTCGTGATCTTTAATTATAGGTGGTGCTTCATCTACAACAGTGTAATACGTACGAGTTATTGTAAAGTGAAGATGAAACAAAGTAATTACTGCAACAAAGTCAATCTATATCTCATCGCCGATGAAAATCTATCCACACTTTACACGAAAAACTGGCCGTGTATCCGTGTAATAAACAACGCTATAGGAAACTAAACTTCCTTACACAGCCATAGAAATACTGACGAAGAAACAACAATAAACAAGTAATTAAAACTTATTTACCTATACGGCTAGTTCGCGTGCAGTACGAACTAAATGAGGCTCCGCGTTTAGCAAACATAAATATGTGCCCGTATCTAGCGAGAACATAGGCGCCTTATGGCTTAATCTTTATGAATACTATTCTACTATTCCATTTTAATAGTCGGCTGTTAAGCTACAAATTTTACTTTGTAACTTCTTTATTTAATTGTGCATATCAGGATTTATAACCATCAAAAATTTCGTATTATTTGAGGTTGGTATAGGCAGATATAAAAATGTAAAATACTTATATTCAGCTGCATCTGGATAGACTTGGAGCCGACCCCAAAGCCTATACCCAAAGTCTCTAATTCAGATAATTGACGGTGACATTTCTTGACATTACTTTGTTTACATGAACAAAGTAATGTCAAGAAATGTCTCTGTCAAAATGACAATACAGTGGTGCAAAACATATTATATTTTTTTTATTTTTTTTTGTTGTAAATAGTCATCTCTAAGATTAAAGTGAGAACTATGCAAACAAAATACCGTTGCCAAACAATGTTTTGTACAGTATGTCGGAGACACGGCATATGATCGTCATAATCAGCCATTTTAAGTCCAGTGCTAGACGTAGTCCTCCCAAAATCGATTTCCACTCGAAACAGTTTACAGCTGTTTTCATCCAAAATGTGGCTAGATATGCTACTTACAACATGAATCTATGAAATGAGAGTTGTAATTAGTTTTGTTGAAAATGTAAGAAATTTGAAAATGTTTGTATCTCCTGCATTGTTACCAGTATCATAAAATATTTTATACCAGAAAATCTTCTTTTTTTATTATCTTTGTTTAAAACCGAAAATTTATAAAAATAATTACGGCATGATTATGTTTTAATTATTATTTCTTAAAATCAGTACTTAAAAGAAAATGAAACCTCTTTTTTCGCCATTTTATGTGAATTACCATTACGAAGATATTTTTTTGATATGTTATCCCCTTTTTTTACATAAATTATCTGAATTTGAGACTTTGGGTATAGATAGATTGATTGTATTATTTTGAGTGAGCCACGGAAAAGTTTAAACAAGCTTTGCCCGTGCTTTGTCGAAAATTTTTACTAGGGGATCACGTCAATAGACGTGGTAGCAGCATGCTTAGGCCTGTGTTCACCAACATTTAAATCAACTGTTTAGTTATTTAATCAGTTGTTTACTCAACATTTCATAGGAAATTTGACATAAACCAGCTGTTTAAATACCTAACCGGTGGTTTGAATGTTGGTGAACACAGGCCTTAGTCTGCTAATAACAAGAAACTGCTGTAACCAGCCCATTTTCTATTCAAGCGCGGATTATGGCGATTTTCCCTGTGGACGTTCGTTGGGTAAGCTATTTTGCCGAGGACGTTATGGGCCGGTATTATGATAAATAATTAACAATTATCATAATTATTAGCAGCCCGTATAAGTCCTTTGCTGAAATTGGTTAATGTATACAACATCCATATATATACATTATAATAAAATAGTAACGAATTTGTCCGTTCGTCTGTTTTTCTGGATGTTCCGGAATGGCACAAAAACTGCTGAATGGGTTTGGATGGAATTTGGCACAAAGCTAGTTTATAACCTGGATGAACACATAAATACATCAACCTTCCCACTACCTATCTCTTAGCTGCCAAGGCTTATTTTAATTTTTGTTTTTTTTTTATTTTTATAACGGACGCTTTTCACATGTAGGTATAACTTCAACATGAATGATGTAACCCATATTTTGTAACAATAATTTGTTTTAAAAGAGTGTCCGTGGAGTTTCTTGTCCGTTCTTTTCCATAGGAACCTACTACGCTTTGGAATAGGCAACTAGCTTCATCTTTCTGACTGACCGACCCCTTGACGATTCAAAAGTGCCTGTAATTGGTTTATTTATTAAAATAAATGTTGAGTTTGAAAATAAAATAAATAATGGCCCTTAGGGAGCAGTGGTCAGGCTCCCCACGGTGACCAACCGGCTTACGTGAGGTAAAGGGTCTCTGCTCAAGGGGTTTTTTTTGTTTAATTCTTCGTTAATATTAGTTAGACTTCGTGTTTGTGTGTTTATGCTTCTTCTTCGTCGTTCCCTCAATGCTGAGATGAGATATGAGGATCGCGACTACATACGACGCGTCTCCAAGTTTTGTAGTCTTCTGCAGTGTGGGCCGCTCGGTAAATGGTGCCTCTAACAACCCTCCTGATCGCGTCTGACCATCTCGCCGGTCCTCTGCCTTGAGCGCGTTTTCCTTCCACCCACGGCTATCTGCTATATCCCAGGAGCATGCCCTTAGCTTTTTCGGACATATTATGCGTTCACCTAAGGCGAGGTTCTTCAAGTTAACCTTTAGGAAATGTCCGTCGGGTTTAACATTGTTAATATCGTAAAACATATAATTTTCAACCCAAAATTAACGAAATTCACTACACAATTTACTCGCGCCCAGCTGCCACCTCTAGAACAAAAACGCACGCTCGAAGAACCTCGCCCTAAGCATGCACTGCAAAGGCTTATGATACTGTGTTTATGCTAGAAATACGCAAATGTGAAGTAATATTGGCTGTTTGACTTTTTTTTCTGGATTTATTTAACATTACTATCTGTATTTGTATTTGTGATTCCTTTCACTTGAGGTGATTCCGATATATTCCTGTTTTGCATACGTGTGTTTTTCCTTTCTGAAGATTTGTTTTCCAAAGTTATGAGTATTATTTCGACGTAGAGGAGAACCTTTTTTCCCGATTCACTTCTTGTTTCAGTTCTTGTTGCAGTTGTTTACATTTTTCTTGGACATGCAAAGGATAGGTAACCTTCTTTCACATAAATACAGCGTTTTCTTTTTCTTTAATATTTCTAATTTGCATCCAATACTACTCAACACGACAACTACCTACAGATCTGATTTTGTCCTTTGTCTTACCTAATCTCCTCACTTCTTCTATTTCAGTTCTCTGAAAATTTAGTCCAAGGGTTTCGGTTATACGAGTAATGTCTAATATTATATTCAGTAACCCATCATAACTGCAGACTCTTGAAAGAAGAAAGATAAAAAAATAAGTTATTGGCGGCTAACATGACCCAAAGAAAGAGAGATACAAACACAAAAATAACAAGTTGGGGGAAAATATGCGTCACATCCACGCAAAACGGCCATCGCTCAGCGTAATGCTCGCAGCATTATGCTGAGCGATGGCCGTTTTGCGTGCCCTATGCGAGAGAGTCCCAGCGCTGATTTTTGCGACAGCCGGCGTTGATGTGATGACGTCAACCGGTGCAGTATAATGATATTAAAAAAAAACAAAATAAGAAATTTAAAAAAATACAATACTAAGTTCTAAAAGTTTATAAAAATATAATATTTAAAAATGCCAATATTTTGTTCCGTCGACAACGACTTGTGCGACGCTGGCATAATGTAATATGTAGTGGTGGGTCGTTGTCGAATTTTTGACGGACGAAACGCAACCGTTTTCGCGACGTCAAAACCGGTCGTCGTTGCAACTGGTTTGAAGACGGCTTAAAGGGCGAAACTTATCCAACATGGAATAGAATAGCGTTTTCGTCGAGTGAACTAGTTGCAGTTTCTTAGTTCTTACAACTATCAACTATTTGAAATGTATGAAAAATGGCTTTTCTACTTTCTACTTTCACTGTCTTTATCGAAATGCGACCATAAAACACAAGTATTTTTTCGCACCGCCAACATCTCTTCGACTCCAAAAAATACTAGATTAACACATGCGGTACTTTTAATTCCGGTAGTACGTTCCCGTGTTAAGTTTTCGACATCCACGCAGGCGAATCCGCGGGCAAAAGCTAGTAGTAAATATTCTTGTATTATCCGAACAATTAATATTTAATTTGCACAGACGACTAATACGACCTGACAGCAAAACATATGAAAATAAAGTTATTTATGCAACGAACGAGGGCGTTTACCTATTCCTAATTGTTACGATTATCATGTCACTATGACAGTTAAATATTCTATTCTGAGAGCTTGTACCGTTTGTACATACACGCAAATTTACTCGAACAGAGTGTACACTTGTAGTACATAGTGTACTCGTCAATGTACCTACTTGTTGTTTACTTACATTCTGCAGACTAATACACCAGCCATAAAACTGATTAATGATTACACCGAGACACAAATGTCTCTGTTGTTTGATTGCTTCGTAATTATCGTCATCTGTTTTCTTAGTAAGTAATACTTAAGGCACCGATAACCAACTTTTAATAATTGTATACTGAAGATCACGTCTAACCGGAGTAGTGTTAATGATTTGTAATAAATATATGTTAAATTAGACCATTTTCTTAATAAATTAATATATGAATATTTAGATGACGGTTTAAATATTCAAGTGACGTGAGAAGTGGACTGTTCGGTAGGGAACTTAGCAACTTTTCCTCTGAAGTGCAGTGGCAGTGCGCTGACGTTACCCTACTAGGCAGAGGATCGGACACGTACACGTATACAAGTGATACTCATGGTACGACTAGCTGTTTAAACCACTATGTAGTAACTAAGGCAGCTTGGGATAATATGACGTGTCTTGGTCTGATTATTTTCCCTTAAAATAAACTGTGAACTTAATATTTTAAAACCTAAATGACCTATGTCCAGTCTCAGTGTAATACAGTAAAGTGGGAATATAGGGACCCTACGCAAACGGCACACCAAACTTTGTAATAACAAGCTAAGGGAAATTGACTTTCCGACTGAGTTTATTAATTATAGTCGTAGTGAAAGTATTTGTATAACTTGGAACATCATAGAATACCTAGTTGAAAAATTATATAAAACTATTTTAGATATTCTTTACGAGGTTGCAACAATTAGAGAATTTACTATTATTACAATTAATAATTACAACAATTTATTAGTATCATTATTATTTATTTATTTATTTATTACAACAATTTTCAATGTATTATCTATTACAACAATTTATTAGTCACAATTACCAAGTTCAGCGCAAAAAAATATAATAAAACGGGTTGGAATAAATATCTAAAAGATGCGCACGAGCAGGCTAGGCTTCATTTTCTGAGCTGGGCGGGAGCTGGTAAGTCTAGAACAGTGTCGCTATATGAAAATATTCTGGCAAGTAAAAAAAAAATCCCAAGTCAGGCCGGCCAGTGTGCGTCGGTGGCGTAAACGAACCTAAATCTATTGCCAATTTATTTATGGCTTCGTTTAGGAAAGAGTCACCGCTGGGTCTCGACGGGTGGGTCGGATGCTAGGGAGGAGTCCGAGGGCACGCCTGTCATGTTCACCGCTGGGGAGGTTGGGTCTGTCACCCCGAGGACCTGAAGCGGGGTAAGTCTCCTGGACATGACAGTTTAACCGTAGAACACCTATGATACGCAGGTAAGCACTTACTCTCTTGTTTAACTTGTGTATGAGTCACTCGTATCTTCCAGAGGACCTCATGAAAACGATTGTCGTTCCTATTATAAAGAACAAGACTGGAGATACGAGTGACAAGAACAACTACAAGCCTATCTCCTTGGCGACCATTGTTGCGAAGGTGTTGGATGGTCTGATTGACAGACAGTTGGATAAATATATCACCCGACATGACGCCCAATTTGGATTTTGGCCACATTTGTCGACTGAGACAGTGTTCCTCTGTCCCAAGCATACTGTCCAATGCTATGCAGCAAGGGAAACACCTTTTTATGCGTGTTTTTCGAACCTCTTCAAGGCATTCGACCTAGTATCTTATGACTGCCTCTGGAGGAAACTCTCCCTTCACTAACAACGATATTAACCTTCCTGGGCGACCGATTGCTGTACTGAAGTACAACCAGTTCAACTACGTTAGATGGGTAGGTGCTATGTCTGATGCATACAGGTTGGAGTGCGGCGTGAGGCAGGGGGAGCTTAGCTCAACCAGGCTTCTCAACCTGTATGTCGATCGGCTGATATGTGAGCTCAGCAACACCTAAATCGGTTGCGCCATTGATAGACGATGTGTCAATAATATTAGTTACGCGGATAATATGGTGATGCTGAGCCCATCGATCAGTGCGTTAAGAAGGCTCCTCTGAATCTGTGAAGACTATGCGGTGACTCATGATCTTAGGTACAAGTTACAACTCAACCAAAAGTGAGTTGTTAGTGTTTAGGGCACAAAATAAAGTATATGACGTTGCCCCACCGGTTACCTTAGGCGGAGTTACGCTAAAAAGAGTCACTCGTTTTAAATACCTAGGCCACTGGGTCACCGATAGGCTGTCGGATGACGCCGAATTAGAGAGGGATCGTAGAGCGTTGGCTATCAGGTGTAACATGCTGGTCCGCAGGTTCGCACGGTGTACGTGTGAGGTTAAAATAACACTGTTCAGGGCCTACTGCCAGTCGCTGTATACGTGCGCCCTGTCGGTCAGTTATGCACAGGGCTCATATAATGCTCTACGAATAAAATATAATAACGCGTACCGGGTGATGCTGGGGTTGCCGCGCTTTTGTAGCGTGTCGGGGATGTTCGCGGACGCACGCATTCCGGATTTCGGCTCGCTGCTGCGTCTGCAAATCGCATCACTGATGCGTCGGGTGCGTGACAGCCCTAACAGCCTCGTAGCTACTGTAGCCAGCAGGGTGGATGGTTTACTAATATGTTACTGGATGGCGGCACACAAACCGCCATTCAGATATGTGAGATAAACACAATCCGGCAGGGTGGTTTATTAAACGTGTTTTTAATTAGTAAGTACCAGTTGTTTACTTTGTTATGGATATGGTCTGATAATAAAGATAGAAGACATTACTATTATTTTATTATATTACGTAGTCAAATTAATTTGTAAAATTATGTCTAACGTGGATTAAAAACTGAGAATCACGCAAAATCTATCAAGTGTATTTTTCTGAAATCTTCACCATTTTAAAGATAATTTAATTATTGATCATGAAGTATACGTATTTTATTAAAATACCTTTTGTTTTATGTATAATAAATTAATAATGCTCCTTATTTGGGACAGCGCTCCTGGACGGGTGAGAACTATTACTGGGTGGACGTACGACGCATTGCGTGAGCTCAGTACAGAACACGCAAGCTAACCACTCAAGATCACTGGCACATAGCCGCGTCTTAAACTCGATACTTTATAATTGGAACTGCTCGGAAAGGATACGTTAATTGTCTATTGACAGCCATCAAAGCGTGCTTCAGCACCCCAGACAGAGAAAGTTGAAAGAACACCGCCTGGTTTCAGTCGGTAAAGATCTGACACACCCCTTCGCCGGACCCAGGGTGGAAAATATCCTAGAGGATTTCCACACAACAAATAAAGCTGCCAGCTCTAATAGGTGTAACCCATTTCAAGCCTTGAACCGAATTAACTCGTCGCGTCGGTAAAATCAAATCTATTCTTCGCAGAACATGTTCAGTAAAGAAGACTAACTCAAAAAGGAAGACCATCAGACTATTATCATACCAATACAGGCACCAAAACATTATGTAAAGTTCACAAACATGCCGTTACTAACTCATCGACGCCAGTAAAACCCAGTCTGGCTTCTCCTTGCAAACATGAAACATTTTCAAATATTATGCACCAGTCTGATTTATAGGAGACAGCAGGCTAATCTTGCCACGCTATCGCAAGCACAGCTGTACAAAAAAACAAATTCTGAACGGCGACTTTTATGGTAGACCCTTTATACTGTCTAGCCAAAAGTGAAACCTTATCTGGTAGACTATAAATAAATAAAACTTGACGGTTCAACCTAACATTGATAGCATCACACTTTGTTCTTTTATTAAGTGAATATACGTAAGCTTTGTGTTGGTGTTTGGTGTTGAAACCATAGTTAGTCGTTATGATGATATTTATGTATATATGTAAATATGAGCCTGTCAATATGTCCTATATGCTTTCCAAGCAAATCAACATTGTGTTCTCACAGATAAATGAAGCCAGTTAGTATTGATCACATCAAGTTCACAATATTCAGCATATTATCCAAAGAGAAACCTGTGGGAAACCACAAAACGTCCAGGTATATATAATACGGAATTAATAATTGTAGTAATGCTAAATATAGCCGCCATCTCTTTCCAAGGGTGTTAATTGTAGTGAAGTATTGAGAATACGGGTATAAAGTACATACATAGTTGGCTATAAAGTACATAGTTGGCTTTATATGAAGGTAAGCGAGAAATACAAAATACCCGGAATGGAAGTAATGATTACACCACAAAACATAACAGAAGTACGCGATATCATTATGTTATATATAGATGTCTATCAGTCTGATGAGTTCTCTAATGAGACTGAAGCTACCACAAACAGACAGGTAAGCTGATTTCAGAATCTTTAATTACATCATCTCGGTATCGATACTGAAAAAAAGATTTGATCGAAAACGATCCCCTTAAAGAGGATTTACGCAATTAAAACGAAGAAAGGAAGCCAGATAAAGGAAAAATATTTATTCTTGCTTTTTGAGTAAACTTTCGGAAATAATATCTTCTATAATATGCGGTAAAGTAAATATTTTGAGTTCATCTGAATAAACTTTATCATTGAAGGTTATGATAATATGTATTCGTCCTGGTTATTTATGGATTCAGATTTGCTCAAGTTTTAATTCGTTAACAACAGTTATAATGCCCGTAGAGGTGGGTTAACATGACATTAATTCTCATTTCACCTAAATGATCCGACTCCGACGATAATATACACTATTGTAATTTTTCGGCCGCAATTACTGATCACGAAAATAAAGCAACACTCTATATGCCTTGTAGTTTTAATTTAGGAAAAGTTTGGTTAGAGAATGTTGGAGCAGCCACATCATTTGGTGGAGAAATTGGTACGTAAAATCAAAATATTTTATTTCACATAATCCTACATGGGCACTTATGAAAGGTCAGAAGCTAGGTGCACGGTTCCAATTGGTCGTTTCCTATGGAGAAGAACCGGCAAGAAACTCCACAGTTACTCTTTTAAAAATAATCGGTTTTTACAATATTTTCAAAGAACAGTGTTAATAGATATAGGAGGAAGATGTAGGTCTTTCAACGATTACCAGTTACTTGAGAAAATAGAAAATGGTCAGCAAATCTACAGGCCTTCAACGTTCACAAAATAGGATATAATCTATAAAGATAAAAAATAAATTAAAATCTATTTAAACCAAATTACATGGTTGCCACAACTACAGTTACAAATTTGAATAAATATCATGTCCACAAAAGCATAATAAAGAGTTGAAATTAGAATTTTAGGTTTATAATGTCAAATAATGAGATGATTATTATTTGATTGTGTCAAGGAAAAATTGAAAAAATATAACATCATTATTTGGGAGCAATTAATAGACACTTCAATAATTATGCCGTTAATGAGTTAACAGGGAAGCCACATGTGCGGAAGGAATTATTGGCAAACTTCATTGTCATCAACGTAGTTTAATCTTATAATATGCTTTTTTGATATGGTTTTTTTTTTTATCTAGGGCATCTCAGAGTTAACCATTAGAGGTCTTGACTCTTTAACCGGTCTTTCCTGTGGTTGCCTTAAGCTCGTAAAAACTTAATGCCTCCAGCCAGGGCGTAAAACTTATAAACTAAACGATTGCGCGCTAAGGGCACCCCCTGTAGGGTTCGAACCTCGGCTTAGAGCAGAGTCGGAGGAAGGATGGCAAAGGACTGATGGTGGCTGGATAAAATCAGGGTTATGATTATTATCAGGGGAATTTAAAGCTACAGGCTCAGCTAAGGCGCGGGCTGGCTCTTCGCTTACGAGCAAGGGTCGGGGAGGACTATTTAGTCGGGGATTTCGCGATGGGCCTCGGCGGTGAGGTCGGAATGACGGTCGTGTTTTTTGTTTGCGAGCTGTACTTGTTTCCCTACTGCTCTCCTAGAGGAGAGTTGTGGGGTCGTCTGGGTCGGTCAGTGCATGCCGTGGACGGCGGGTCTTACTGATGCGAGAGGGGGTGTAATTTGCGGCCTGCACAACTAGAATGTTGCGGTGAGTTGCTGCGGACTCAAGGAAGCACTTTGAAATGCGCTTCATGAATCGAACTATAGTAGAGATAGATCTATATGGAGGTTTTGGTTTCGAACGAACCAGGATGCTCCCGTGATTTTACAGAGAAAACGGTTCTGGAGGGTCTGCATCTTATGGATGAGATAGGGTTTTTCGTGTGCAAAGACTGGACTCGCATAGGTCATGATCGGGCGGATACACGCGATGTAGATGCGCAATTTGCACCTGAGTGACAATTTGCTTTTTGCATTTAGGACGGAATGGAGCCTATAGAGAGCGAAAGAGGCGCGCAAACGTACCAGCTTTATATGCTCAGAAAAGGAGAGGTGACGGTCGAGAGTCACACCTAGATATTTAGCTCGCTTCTCCCAAGGGATAGGCTTGCCGAACATGGTGATCGGTCGGAGATTGATAAGGACACATTTGATGTGGGTTTTGAACTTTCCATCGCTAAATTCTGTAACCGACTTTGGCAAATTGATAAAAAAGCAAATACTTTTTTATAAGAAATGAGATAGAAACCCATGTCCAGCAGTGCACTTCTAAAGGCTGATCATGATAAAACTTTGGGATCCAACTAAAACAGATTACTGATTAGACTCATATAAAGATGACTTCTTCAGACAGTCGTCATATCCAACGGACTACTCGATAGAAAGACGAATATAAATCCATTCTAATGACGATAAAATAAACAATAGCGTCATGTAGGTTGTTAATGCAACGTCAAGGAAATAAATCCACAACGCATTGTTGTTCACTTTCCGGTACATTCTAATTAAGTTACAGAAATAATGATGTTGTTTCAGAAATGAATTTAGGCTAAAACTAAAGTTATTATAGATCCGCTAAATACTCGTACACAATAGTTTCGAGTACAAAAGCCAAAATAATAACTTACACAATAAAATAACAGTAGATACCTTAAAAAGTTGAATGGCGTGAATTAGAGAGGCTTATAAATAAATAAATAAAATAAAAAATAAAAATATTTTAATTCAGATATCAAGGATCCATAGGTAGTACATTATAAATAACAATATTACACAAACGAAAATTAAAATGTATATTAAAAACTAAACTTAGAATCAAAAATTAAAATCAAAATTAAAATTATATTAAAAATTAAAATCAAAATTAGAATCAAAATTCAAAATTCAAAAATTAAAATCAAAATTATAATTAAATGACTGATTTAACAAGGGACCTCCACAGCGGAGATGACACCCTGCCAGCCACAGTCGTCAAGATTACGTTGCGGCTGCCACGCATTCTGCAGATCAGGGATACCGTCATATTGCGAATGCTGGCATGAAAGCCATCAGTGCGAAACAACGCGAACATCCCCGATGCACTACAGAAACGTGGCAGCCCCAACATTATCCTGAAGATATTATTATATTGGACGCGAAGGGCATCCAGCGATCTTTTGGTATGACAGACCTGTTTGTTTTGTCCTGCCTTGAACTGCAGCTATGGGCAGTTGATGATGCTGTCTACGGTAATAGGAAATACGGGCTGGTGTCCGCAACTCCACGTCCAAGCGCGTATTTTGCGTACGCGGGAGCGAACATCGATCATTCGATCCACCCCAGCTCCTCAAGAAAGGCAAGAAAACTTTCTACATACTACTACGGGTGCAAAAAGACGTTTCACGAAGCCGTGAGTCCCTTCATTGCGATATTTTTTGATGTTTGTGTTTTTGTGTTTTTTCTCGCTTTCTGTGGGAGTGATTTCGTGAAAAGGGACGAAAGTGTGTAACAGAAAGGCGGGGAAACGCGCGCTATTTGATTTGCCCGTCAGATGGATGATGGACCTTTTTTTTATTTTTATGCGCGTCAAACCAAAATTTGTTTTTACCACCTATAAATTAAAATCCAAGATGACGGCCGCGAAAATTTTCAATTTTTTCATCTTGCATGTTGTTTTCATGGTTTATCACATTGGTTTATCAGATCTATCCCGAATCACGAAAAATCATTTCAAATAATGCCTGAAGCATTTTTTTTAGGATGTTAATGTTAATGTTGCTTATTACCAAGCTGAGATGTCAGATGTGTAAGACTAGCCAGAGCAAAAGGGAAATAAAACGTTCATTTGAAGAAATAAGTATGATTTAGTCTGAGTTTAAACTATAAATAAAAGCACAAATATAATAAATATGGTAATACATTTATAATTATATTATTACAATTCTCAGTACTTACATGGAAAGAAAGAAAGAAAGAAAAATGCGTTTATTGGCATTACAGCAAAAAATACACCTTAAAACTATAAAAAACAGAAAACAATGATTATAATGCCAAAAGGGCCTCAGCTCAGCATAATGTCAGATGACACACAAGGTGTACCAACTGACGCTGATTTTTAGCTGCAACCCACGAGTGCCATACGCTAGAATAATAAAAACATAGGTAAAAGTGTCCGTTTTAATACATAAATTAAGATAAATTAAAGGTGATACAAAATACTCATATGAAATAAAAAATTTTTTTACGACATACATGTTTGTATATGTGTTGTGCTGTGATTAATGGAAAATTACCAAAATAAATACCCAATATCTGTGTACCTATTACGTACATTAAAATAATAAATCCATAGAAACTGGGTATTACAGAGCTCCACACTTTCCCAGACAACGACTGACTAGCTAAAATGGCGCTGCCACATAACTTTTAATGTCCCTCCTCTTTAACAGACTGAAATAGTCAATTGACATCTTAATATATACGGTGGCGCCATTTTAGCATTTTAAACAAATCAAATGACTTTTTAATTTTAATACAATTTTGTTATTTCAAAAATACTATAAATATCTTAAAACTACCTTAAATGTATATATAAATAGCTAAATAGCTAACAGATGTTACACACAATATTATGACGTTGTGTACTGGACCATATACCTGGGAACGTTCTGGTTATGGAGATATTGGAGGTCAAAGTTCAAAGTTCGATTTTTACTTTGTTTCAAGAAAACAAGTTTTAAATGTTATAACATAACTTTCAATGCCCTCCGAACTCCTGTATCTCAAGCATGAAGTTGTATGCACCCAAAAGCACAATGTTTTGCTTGCGTTACGTTGCACGCTACTGTAAACAGCGATTATTCACAACAAAAATTAAAGTCGTTTCCCAGCAATAATTTTTGCTCAATGTTATCGTTTGATGTTCAGAATGGATCGATAACGGCTATATGATGGGTTTTTTACATCCTGTATTTGTTTGTACACAATATTTTTCTATTAAATTAACCGAAAAACGAAGGGATCTCCCTCTTGGAGTGAATAATAACATAAGCCACTTTCTTCATCTTCAATCAGCCGCCTGTTGGGGTAAACTGTGCGACTTGAGAACGTGATACGCATTCAGATACAAAGGGGTATCGGGCAATTGAAATATGAGGAGTCGATTCTTGCTCAGGGTCGGAAAATTGACAAAATGGACATGCGCTTTGAGGAAGTTCTTTTGATACCTAATTAGTTTCGTTGGCTGGACATGGGAATTTGCTCCTCTATTTACAACCTATAACTGTCACAGATTTGCTTCGTTACTGTTGAATACTCGATACTGAATACTTTATTGCTTTCCATAATGTATATGCTTATAATAATAATAATAAAATGTTTATTTTGACCAACAAAGGATCATAGGACACAAAGTTTACAAAATTAAAAACATAAATAAAAACACATACATTTAAAAAGACCACATACTTCGATTGCTCCGTATGTGAACCATACAGCAATGGTTCAGGTACTGACAATCGAACCTCTGCGCGAATGCCCTCAGGATGCTGTCGGAGCTAGCCCGAACCAATTATTGACATTATTAAATATTATATACAAAATGACATGAATATTTACTTTGAAAAGTATTACATATATTACTTTAGTTATTGTGAATGTGAGCACTATGTGGGTCATTTGTTTTCTTTAAGATTATCTCTTTTTCCTTTCTCAAGTAGTTTTAATCATGGTCTGGTATTTTGAGTACTTTATGCGGCCTACCCAAATGTCCTTTCTTTGGTATTGTTCGTCGAGTCGTTGAGCTCCTTAAATCCTGAGTTGAGCTTCACGTTTACTGACAAATGCTTGCACTGACTGGACAGGTCTACTCAAAATTGTGTGGTTCTTTCCTCAAAAGACCATTTCAGACACGGATCTACATGGTCCTCAATGATCTGACCAAGATTATGTCTGGACTTTAAAAGAGACTTTGACCCCTGAGTTTGTTTCGCCATTTCTTCTCAGGGATAGTCAGATAGGAAATGTCAACTTCCCCAAGCTTGTTTTTATATTTTTTATATGACGTGTAAAAGTGATTCCGATATCCTATTTACAGAATAAACGATTTAATTTCATTTCCCTGCGCACCAGGGATGTGCATCATTTCCGCATAGTAGAATAGAAACAGTCTACTTGCGACTCGGCGAACATCCCTGATGCGCTGCAGGGGCAGCCCCATCAGCACCCAGAACGCATTATTATATTGCACACGCAAGGCGCTGTACTGTCTGCAGATGTACAATATGCTTAGGTGGTAAACATTAGCTTAAGAACAATCGTGGACCCTGTCGGGCACAGCAAAAGAAAGACAGTAGGTATAACTTATAATTTTATAATTTATTTTATTCGTTTTTAATTATTTTATAATCTAACTTATTCTATAAAAATAAAAAATAAATTTTTTAATACTTTATTGTGAGTTTTAGGGATATATCATCTAAATATTCGTTTACACTGTAATAACATTTACATATTAATAGTTTTCATTTCATATTGATTCGGGTAGCTTATTTTATATTTTTATAGACATAACCGACCATCTTCGACCGTCTTCTCAATAACTGCATTCGATTCGTTTGCAATCTGCGTAAATATGATCATGTCTTTGCGCATCGGTCGCTTCTAAAGTGGTTGCCCATACGCCAGCGTAGAGAGCAAAGGGCGCTGACCACTTTGTTTTCATTTCTTGACTCTCCCTCTTCCCCTAGTTATCTAGCTACCCACTTTCAGTACATTTGCGCCAACCACAATAGAAACCTACGTTCATCACACAATCGTCTTCTTCAATCTCCTACTCACCGCACTGACTTCATTCACTCTTCTTTCTTCATTCAATCTATCTCTCTGTGGAATGCGCTCCCCCAGGAAATCAGGATGGTAACCAACCGATTATCCTTTAATGTTAAAGTTCACGAGCACATTCGTAAGAAGCTGGCGGTATCATAACAACGGAAATGTTATCCCATTGTTTGTTTAATTAGTTTTAGTATATTCATGTATTTATATGTATTTATTTGTTCTTATATTTATATATAAATAGGTATATATATCTTATTTATAGTTAAGGTATAGGTATATCTAAAGATATATGTACCTATATAATTAAACCTCCAATTTTCATAATTGCACCTACCACTGTTTGTCTCTGCTCCACCCAAAGGTTGACTGGTAGAAAATGCCTATGGCATTAAGTCCGCCTCTGTACATTTCTGTGCTTGAAGTATTAAATAAATAAATAACCAGAGGGCTTGCTCAATGTACTTTCATGTAAATAGCTTCATTAATTATTTGTTTAAATATTTAATTAATTATAAGGAAAATGTAGAGATGACTCGCACGGTGTAATTAGATTGGATCGTGTTTTTTTTTTTTAAATAATCTGTAATCCCTATTGTTGTTGTGAAATGAACAATCATTCGCCGCAGGTAAAAGTTTGTTGCCACGGCGTCCTCACCTTCCGCCTGACACAGGTCCTGTCTCGGATAAGACGGGTGGAAACGCCCGGGTGTTACCATTGTCTGGATTGCCCGGAAGACACGGTGGAGCATACGGTGGGGGTCTGCCCGGCTTGGGTAGAGCACTGCCGTGTCCTCACTGAGGCGATCGGCGGCGGCGATCTCTCGCATCCGGCCATGGTGCAGGCCATGGTTCGGATCGACAGTGCATAGGAGGCAGTCACCTCCTTCTGCAAAGAACTAATGCTCGCGAAGGAGGAGGCGGAACACATGAGGGAGAAGCAGTCTGTGCGCCTTCACGTCCCTAGTCGCCGCAGGAGACGCCCTAGGTGGCGGGAATCGATAGCCGATTCCCGGCCACCGTAGGCGCGGGCTTGCGGACGGCGAGCTATAGGCAGCTCGCCGTCCGGTAAGGACCAGGCCCGGGTCGACGGCGCGTTGTGTTCTACGCGCGCCTCAAAGGGATGTCAGGACGTACTGACGGGGTCCATTGGGACCGATGCCTGCCAGGGTTGCGGGTTTGTCCGAAAGGGATACCATGGTCCTGGCACACAGGCAATTGAAGGAACACGGGTGGGTTTTAGTCAGTAAAAGTTTGACACACCCTCCCCGCTCCGCCTAGACCGGGAGAAGTTATTTGATAATTTCCCACACAAAAAAAGAAAGGCAAAAGTTTGCTATTGTCGTTTAAAAATCATATTAGACGAAAAGAAATTCAGCATTTATTAATCGGATGAATATTATTTTTGAAGGTTATGTATTAATAAAAAAATAGTTTTTAAACTGTCATGGTCACAAATATTATTATTAACATAAACGGGATATTTACCATGTTTATTAATTGTTCTGAGTTCCCGATATTTCGGCGCTGTTGCAAGCAAATGAAGATATGCGATATCATATGATATGATCTCATATGATATATGAGATGTTTAAGATCCGTGATCATGGTGCTTGCAACAGCGCCGAAATATCGGGAACTCAGAACAATTAATAAACATGGTAAATATCCCGTTTATGTTAATAATAATAATAAAATATTGTTAATTAATTTTATAAATAGCAACAATTCTGAATTAAATTATATCTGTTTTCCTTTAAACCTATGGAAAACCAATTAATGGTACGAACTCCTCCTATAAAAATTACAGTGTGTTTATATGTCAGCCAATTAATTGTTTTGTACTAAAAATTACTTATTTTTAAGGAATTAATAACAAAGTAATTATTCTCTTTGAATTCAAAAGGTTATTGCTACGAACTGATAAACTTCTTAATTTTATTTTGTACGTAAATTGAAAAATATACTTTTAAAGGACTGTTCGCGTTTGAATATGAAAATATACATTTACGTTTGTTCAACAAAGTCTAATCGCCTCCATGTGAATTACGGAGCTCGATCAAATTTGATCAACGTCCAATTAATTTGTTACATCAGATAGATAGACAATTATATACAAAGCCCTACAAACACACACCTACTAACTACACGTAGTTATGCCTTCATTAATATCAGCGTGCGTTGAATTGCGATAATTATATGCGTGTAAGTTGAGCGACGTCAATTTTATTTCATTCCTATGCAGAAAAATCGTTCACACGTTTTCATTGGTATCTCCCAATTAAAAAAAGAATGTGGAGTGCATTGGTGTGATGCAGTGGCATTCACGAGGACCCTAGTCGGCAATAAAGTAGGCATCAAGCGAGCTACGTGCCTTACGATAAGACGAGTGTACGTGCTAACTCCTTATTTGTGCATGAAGCTCAGCCACCGAGCAAACTGGGACGTTTAAAAAAACGAAAAGAAAATTTACATTATCACATTCCTCTGGAGAGTTATTTTACTATTCTCAGTTTAAATATTTCATTGTAGAAAATGTAGTTCGTGAAAGTTCATCTGAAAAAACATTTTATAATAAAGATATCTACGAAGATACTGCAACATAATTTAAGAGGATTGCATCAGTCTCAAGTCTGACGTTCTTTACAATTCCTTGGGAGCAATTTTAAAAAACCGGCGATTTCATCTACTTAAAAGTCCGCCTACACAGAAGGTAAGAACACAGACAGTCTAACTCACATTAAATTAAAATAACCAGAACCAGACAGAGATTATCAGCTAATTTGTCAAATCCCATTATATACTCGTAACCCAGCATAAAAAAATACAAAGAAAATAAATAAAAATCGCATAATGTCCTGCGGCATTAAATAATGTTTCTCGCGTTGTATATCCTAACCCAGTCGTGCGTTACGTGGGCAGCTACCACGGGTGACAAACGCGCCCCGGTGTCGCGCCGCACGTAGCTTATAAAAATGGGGTGGATCTTTGAAGTGAAAAGTAAAGCGAGTTTGGCTTTTATGGTAGTTACCCTGAGTTATCCAATCAGTCGGTGCCGGGGAAGCAATAAACTGGGCATCACGTCCGAACGTGTCCTCCCAGTGACAAACTACTAAAGCCTCGCGCCAACCAGCGCACTGAACGCTTGCCTGCACTCACTGATGGACGAATTTAGATTTATTGCTCACCCACCCCGCGTGTTTACTTTTCCTCACATGTTGAGAGCTGCGACGAGATTCATTAGTTAGGGATTAGTCGCCGATGTAGCTGTGTTTGGACACGGCAAGGAACAGTCGTATATAAGACGAGTACAGCGGACTAGAACAACAGTTTGTCATGATAGCGGGGTTTCGATTGATTCTCTTTTTAGATTCTCTTTTTTGGTTCCCTTATACTTTCGCTATGTCCGTCTGTCCGTGTATCTGTCTGTCTCCCAGAGACTCTTAGTACTAGATTATATTTTTTTTAGGGTACCTCCCCACACGTAAAGCGGTATCGTAGGATAGGCTGTTCAAACATATTGTGGGTTTGAGAAAACCATTTTTCGATTCAGGGACCCGTTTCCGTAATATTAAGATTTAAATTGCAATTTTTTGTTAGAGTCAAATGTCTCCCCCCCCCTGCAAGTTAAATGGTTGTATTTGGATATGTGAAAAAAATTACAGCAGTAGTATTTTAGACGTATGAGGAACAGGGTGTAAAGTTTACTCATACTCTATAGTAAAGGGAGAATCCTCCGACCAGACTGGTGTTGTGTCTGGTGGGCTACTGCCCGACGGTTGATGCCGGGATGTTTTATATATGCTAGTCGCACGATAAACTCTGATAGCGCGATGCAGGATTTGTGACGTCAGGTCTTTGATGCGTAGTTCGCATGTGACGTTGTTGATACCGCCACAGTATATATAACGAAGTTAAAAGAAAAGCTATCACAACTGAGAAGGCTTCACAAGTTACCGAGTAATAATCGACCAACTTATATAAATTCAACCCAACTACGGAACCCTTCATTGTGCGTGGTCCGACATGCACTTGCCCGGTTTTATTTTTTTTTATGGGCAATGGGGACAAGACTAAAATATTTCAAATACCTATAACTAGATCCTGATTGATGAGACAAATATAACTGACTTGACTTATTTGTGGAAGAAAAGTTTTTGTTTACAGAAAAGTAGTACGTACGGGAGAAGAAGATTTCAGTTTTTTTTATTTTCTCCATTTATCATTCTTAATGTAATGCTTTTAAAAAACCATCATCTAAAGTTAAGAACGCTTGTATCGAAGAATTTCCTCAAAGGAATGATACAGGAAAATTTTGTTTCCAATCATCAAATATTTCTGAGTGCTTCTCGTACCGTTGTTCTCATAAATGAATACAATTAATCATATTTATTTTTATATTAAGACAACCATACAATGTTTAATATACATATACCCGTACATACAAATACGCCTGGTATTATTAAGATACACAAAGAGCAAGACGTTTCTCTGTCAAGTGTTCTACATTTGATATGCCAAGATATTACTGTAGCGTCAATTGAATAGGCGTGTATTTGACAATGTAGCTACTTCTATTGAAGACGGGGCCCATTGAGGACAGGCTTCTTCATAGCTAATTGCAGATTATCCGTCATATTTATCGATGTAATCAATCACGATTCAATCACATTTGGAACATAATTGCTCGTATTATCAGTCTGGCTGTTAATCCCCAAAAGTACCTAGACAATGGACCAGTAACAAGTTAATGACGTCTTCTCAGTAAATTGTTAGATAATTACAAATGGGCAGATCGCAGATGACAAATGGAACTATTTACGGATGAATTCACTAACCAAGTATTACTTTCTGAACTAGCGTTCAGGTACTCAATTACAATGAACAGTTGAGTATTTATCATCAACATCATCATCATTTTATCCGAAAGACGTCCACTGCTGGACATAGGCCTCCCCCAAGCAGCGCCACTTCGACCGGTTCTGTGCTATCCGCATCCAGCGGATTCCTGCGGCTTTTACAAGGTCATCGATCCTCCTTATGGGAGGCCTTCCAACGCTACGTCTTCCGGTACGCGGTCGCCACTGCAGAAACTTTCGGACCACACAACATTTTTTTTTTTTTCGAGCATTTATCAACTAAACCAAAATGTAGTGCTATCTCTTACAATTTTTTTTTTTTACCTTTATTGTCCCACGGTTGGGCAAAGTTATCCCCATATTTTTCCAATTTTCTTTGTATTTGCCCGTCCCCGGCCAGTTGGTATCTAAGGAACGAGTCCAAATCGTCACGCCAGCAATTTAGTCTTCCTCAGTGACGACGTCCGTCCTCAGGCACCTACTGTGTGACGATCCTGGCCCAGATGGGCTAGGGTCGGCGGGTCCTATAGGTGTGACCCGCCTAGTCCCATTTCAGCCTCGCAGACCTTTTGCCACTATCGGCGATGTCTGTCGCGGAACGCATAATGCCATACCATTATGCGTTCCGGTATGGTATGGTAGTATGTATGTATTTAAGTATATTCTCATATTGTATGTTTCACTGACCGACCCAGATGACCCCACGACTCTCCTCCAGGAGAGCAGTAGGGAAACAAGTACAGTATAGCTCGCAAACATAATACACGACCGTCATTCCGACCTCGGCGCCGAGGCCCAACGCGAAATCCCCGACTAAATAGGCCTCCCCGACCCTTGCCCGTAAGCGAAATGCCAGAACTGAGCCTGTAGCTTTAAATTCCCCCGATAATAATCATAACCCTAATTTTATCCAGCCACCATCGGTCCCTTGCCATCCTCCTTCCGACTCTGCTCTAAGCCGAGGTTCGTACCCCACAGGGGGTGCCCTTAGCGCGCAGTTGTTTAGTTTGTAGTTTTTACGCCCTGGCTGGAGGCTTTAAGTTTTTAGGAGCAACCACAGGAAAGACCGGTTAAAGAGTCTCAACGTCTCATGTTAACTCTGAGATGCCCTAGCAAAAAAAAAGTATGTTTATATTTATATAAGTGAATAGTTTATTTCACGTATTTTTCTTTCTCTTGTACTGTCTTACACACGTTGTCTACATCTCATTATCTACTCTCCTATCGCAGGTATGCTGGATGAGATTTCTTTAGAAATAAGCATTATATTTTACATACATACGTACGTATTTTTCTGTTCCTTTCTTTGTGTCTATTTATATGTGTGTACATAAACTATTAAATAAATAAATAAATAAATATGGTGTTGCGAATTATGATCGGTAAGTTTGTTCTCGTATCATAAAAAAAAAATAACAAAAATTACAACTGTCAAAAGTCGCGGAACTAAAACTTGCACAAATAGTTTTAAACGACACTTCAGGAAGATAAGCCACTTAAATACGCTAAAGTTTTACATTTCAGCTAAGTTGACAGCCCAAAAGTTGCGTCTTATTTAGTTGGGTATCTTCATTTTAGTAAAAGATACTCGTAATATATTTTTAGTTGGTTTATCCTCTAGGCATCAGACACTGGGTCACCAAAACAAATGACAACAATTTAAATGCACCAACGCAAAACGGTCGAGTTAAAGCGTTTTTCCATTAATCCCCGATGTTTTAATGAACAAATAGGTACATAATTTGAACATTAAAATGTGCTGTTTGTACACTTGTTCGTAATTACAGAGGATTAATAATTATGATACGAATCTCATATTATTTGTAATTATTACAGTCCCACAATGTCCTTTGATGTGGCTTTCATCCATACTAATATTATAAATGTGAAAGTAACTGTCTGTCTGTCTATCTGTCTGTCTGTATGTTACGTTTTCACGCCTGAACCGATCGTCATGAAATTTGGCAGAGATATAGCCTGGGATATGGAGAAGGACATAGGCTACTTTTTTACGTGATAACCGACATCCACGCGGGCAGAGCCGCGGGCAAAAGCTAGTTGTTTATATATCTTCGTTATTTTAATCTTTCTAGGGATATTTTTAAAGTCTACAATCAAATTATATTATAGCTGATTCATTGGGGCATTTGACAGTTGCTGATGTAAGATACTGGGTTTCTAGGTAGCTCGCTCGAAGTGTCAACTGGATCAATAACAGTTCTAGAACAGGAATTGTAACCGGTAAAAGCTGATAAATTTATTTGGGGCCTTTTTCCGTCACCTGTGTGAACCATCTTAATTCTTCGTGTTTCACAACATATACACATTTTTTTTTTTTTTTGTTAGCGTCATTTGTTTTCCATCCATGGGAAAACTCTTTTAAATATACTGTTTTTCCAATAGTCTCGATTTTTTGCAATTCTGACCATGTAGGAATAGTACTTATAAAGACAACTTATTCATAAAGCAGTAAACATTAACTAAATCTATATATAAAAATGAATCCCTATTTCCCTTGGTCACGGTATCACGCGTGAACGGTTGGACCGATTTCGCTAATTATTTTTTTGTTGTGTTTGTTATTGTCAGGAAAAGGTAAAGAAAAAAAAGAAAAAAGAAAGATAAAAAAAATATGAAAACGACCGTATCAAGGCTCGTACAGACTAGTGCGATATCGCGGGCGCGACACGACACTAGTAGCAGAACTTCTTTGTCGGTGCCTGTCGCGCCCGCGATATCGCGCGAGTCTGTACGAGTCTTTAACTTTTCTAATGTAATCTTAAGTAACTGTCTTCTAATGTAACTTTATGGCGTTTTGACATAACGTGTCAGTCATTTGACAGATGGCGTGTCAAAGTGTTAGTTGCCATACTCCTCCAAAACAGCTTAAATGATTTTGATAAAATTTTATATGTAGTACATTTGGTAGGTCTGAGAATAGGTTTTTTAGTCTAGGGTAATCTAGGGTAGGGTTGTTAGGGTAGGGTAGAATAGAGTAGGGGAAGGTTATACTACATTTCCTTTGCGCGTTGACAAACTGCCACAGTCAAATAGCTTTTGACAGAATGAAGTCTGTCGGGTCGGTATGATATAATTTTTTTTATTAATATAAATAAAATTAAAATAAATATATAAATTAAATATAATATATAAACTACTTCTTCCCATAGGGGTTGGCCAGAAACTACAGAAAGCTACTTGCTCGATCCTTACATTCTCATTTTGCTTATAGCAGTATTTCACATCCAACAGTTACAATAAAGATAAGATTGAGAAATAACAAAGTTAGTTTAAATAAAAGTAAATTGCTAGACCCTTTCCTTAAGGTGCTCTTACAAGGGAAATTTTTGGAGAAATTATCGCTCGGTAACACTAATGGATCAATCTGGATCAATTAAGTAGAGCAATCTGGAGCAACAACAATAAAATGCGACAATTCTTTCGGGAATATTGCTTCATATTGCTCCATATATTTCACATTTCTCAATGTCGCCAATATGCGTTGCGGAATATCCAATCGGTTTGGAATCTCATATATTCTTATAACTACGTCTCGTTTTTGCGAGAGTCAGTGCAGTACAAATGTGTCATCGGTGTATTGACTTGTATTGCCTAGTTTTTTAAGGTTGCTCCATATTGCATGGTATTGTGTGGCCGTATCTCTGGCAACAGGTTGCTACATGTTGCCATCGCCCTAAATTGCCGGGTGTAGTCGTGACGTCATAGTTGACGAGAATTGACCAGGATTGAGCAATTTTAGTTGCCCGTGTAAGCGTACCTTTAAACAAATGGTTTAAGGATTTCATTCCTTGACTAATATAAAAATATATTGAAGACAGCCGAAGCGTTTATTGGGGATACCGAACCCTTCCAAGACCGTTTCTAAAGCGGGATTTGACTAAATCGCTGATTCAAAAAATAATAAGTACTGTTGAGGTATTGTAGATACCGGAAAATTTCGGAAATTACCCCAACCATTCAATAGAATACGAGGCCAGCGTACCTATACTGGTTTTGTAACTACTGACATGCGGCCAGTTGTACATCGTGCTTATAGTTTTCTAGTTCTTGAGCCAAGATTTTTTATTATGCCGGAAAATACAACATACATACATAAACTCACGCTTTCGGGTAGGCAGAGAACAGAACGCTTAAATATTC
Source organism: Dryobota labecula (assembly GCA_947523025.1). Taxonomy (NCBI): domain Eukaryota; kingdom Metazoa; phylum Arthropoda; class Insecta; order Lepidoptera; family Noctuidae; genus Dryobota; species Dryobota labecula. The sequence goes on along the minus strand of OX383293.1, from coordinate 13,021,845 downwards.
CTTCCTAATTCCTCCTTAAAATACATGTGAGAGATAAATTATTTAATGATTATTAAGAATTGTTTAATAGTATTTTTATCAACTTCCGGTATATGAAAGTATTGTAACTGACTACTTGTTCCCCCACTATGCGAGTGAATCTTGCTTTAAAAGGGGCGCACTGTCTTTCGACGGATCAGAAGTTGTTCGATAGCGGACACGGCACAACGGTGCTCTGAACTGTCAGATACGTTTTATAAATAATGTAGTAATGTTGAATTTTCTTTACTCATGTTGTATCTAATATGGTATTTATTATTGCTGAAATATTGTTGTGTCACTTACTGAAGAATATAATAACGAACTTATTTAAGTCTATTATTCTACTCTACCTCCCACATACAACTATTATCTGAAAAAGAAAATGTCGTGAACATTCTCACACCCTTATTTTATTCTTACATACCTATTTCTTTCGTCAAAGTTGAAGCTGTTTCTGTTCCAAATTTTAACGAATTTGGCTTTAACTTTGACAACCATTTAGCTAGGGACTTGACTCTAACAAAAATGAGCACATTAAAGCTTAATATTACGCAAACAGATCCCTGAATCAGAAAATAGTTTTCACAAACCCGCAATATTTTTTAACGACCTATCCAACTATACCCCACACCATAGGATAGACGAGAAAAAAAATCATCCCTACTTTACGTGTAGCCTAGGTTTAGATACCATAAAAAAACAAGATTATATTTCACCGCTTTGTCGGCATAATTAATATGCCGATGCCAAATTACAGCTTTCTAGTACTTAGAGTCTCTAAGCCACGGACTGACAGACAGACGGACATGGCGAAACTATAAGGGTTCCATGTTGACTATGGAACTCTAAAAACAAACCCGTCCTTACGTCAACAAAATCCTCTTATCGTAATCCAACCGAACAACATGGACATCTAATTATATAGACTTAGCGAATCACTCCCTAAGTACCAAACTAATTTCCAGGAGTAGGCAATATAATTCACTGTTCTGAGTGTAACAGGCAGTTAATAATCGACATCAGCAAAGTGGCTTGGTAAGGGGAGCCTCCCCTAAGGTTTCAGTACTCAGTATCCGGCGGTAGACACCGTAGGAACCGTACGGCGATACCATCAAACACTTGCACAAAAATTGCAAGGAGGTATTCCTCAATTCACTGCAATTTGCTTTTAGAGAATCGAAATATCAACGTACCGGTATCGATAGGCTTACAAACAGAGACTGCGTTTTAAGTGACCTCGTGTGTGCACTGTGTTCATTCCATATAGCCAATTGGAAAAATAACGTGCAACAAAATATTTAATTTAGAAAAAGTTAGGATTTTTTGGTCTATGGTGCGTTAATGACTACGTTAAACTAGCAGAAAGTAAACACCTTCCTATTCAAATATATGCAAACCAATCTGTTTTTATAGCCGAAAACCGTATTGTTAGGCTTATAAATAACCTCATAAACGTCATGTAAAAATTAAGCTCTCTAAAAAATACACAAGAAGTTACACCCCAGGCGGCCGTATTTCATATTGATAAGACGATAAGCCAACAACATGCAGGCCTTTTTATAGCCAATAAATATGGGTTTAAACATATATGCATAACTCTAAATTAAGGGAATATACCTATAGGTTAAATAAGACATGTAACGTTGAAGTAATGGCAACACTAGCCCGGAAGCGGAAAAACGAAACGGACTAGTATTTACGAGCAGTACATCCGCCCAGTGGGCTTCATTAGTACACGCGCTGGACAAAAAATATATTGTTTTACATGCATTCATTGAACTTCAGTACTCTGTTACTACATTGTAAATAATTTATTTGGTATTGCATACAGTTTTATTTAATTAATAAGAACATTGTTTCAATGAGACCGTCATTGTATTTTAAAATGTGTTCTGTTTAACTTATAACATGATTCAAAAAACAATAGATTGATTAATTTATCTTGGTTTTTGTAGTATTAAAATATTGCTAAATGTACTAAAATATGCGTACAGTTGGCTTATCAGTGGGGCGAAGTAGCCCATTGTGGTTAGAGTCAGTTCAGTAGCGCACGCTGCTAATTAGCCAGCCACAAGATAAATGTCAGCAATCACGAACCCCCGCGAGGCGCCGCCACACGCTACCCGCCGCCGCCCGCGATCAACAGATTACTTACAAACTAGCATCTCGCCTTACAGACCACCAATCCTCCATATTACACCGTTTTTGTACTTAACTGCCCCAACGGAACCTCTGCTACTGATTTATATTAATAGATTACAATCAATCATCCACAATCTTGACATCCAAGCTGATAGCTCAATAATAAGCTTGGATTGCCCCCCATAATAGTGTCTTCGTCGCAAATGTCAATTGTTGAACTTTTAAAGGGCTGTTGGTAATAATAGGGGTGGTCTTGTTGAACCATATCGTTGTAAATCAGCGGTTCACTTTATATTGAAGGTAAATCACTTTGTTGAAAGTTCAGGCGGTTGTCGGGGGATGTTAGTCGCATCGTTGTTATGCGCGCTGTCATTCAGTGTGTGTGCCGTCTTTGATCCTTATTCGTTCATGAATAAACTTGTTGAGACCGTTCAACTATTTGGTACAAAGTTCTGCTTTTAATTCGTGCTCGTAATTGTCAACAGATTTCCAACTGAAAGCTTCTGTGATAATAATGGGTCTGGATTTTTGGCTAAGTATTTAATATTCATAAAGAAGTTCTGAATACGGAGCATGTGCAAGTTCTAAATATCTTAATTACCTGTTACCGCAAGTTCGCCGCGGAAACTTTCCGCGTTAAGGCTCCTTAAAACAGGCGCGACACGCGACGCGATACATAGGCACCGCGTGTCGCGTGACGAGTGGAGCCTTTATGTCGCGTCGCGTGTCGTGGCTATTTGTAGGAGCCTTTATACTCGTGCCGTTTTGAATACAGTTCCCTCACGCCTCACAACATTTTACTTACGAGATTATTTCAGCAGAGCCTTTAGTACCTCAAAAGTAAAATGTGTTTGTATTTAAATGTTTGAATTTGGACTTAGTAGGACTACTTACATATTTGAACAGGTCCCATAGCTAATCTTCCAGTATAAAATTAGAACTTCACACGCGGGCATAGCATAGTTGAAACCTTTTTTGTTTGTTTGAATGGACCTAAATGGGAAGAGGCCTTGCCCAGCAGTGGGATGATACAGGATAACAGTAGGAGTAGCAGAACTTTGACTTAGCTATCGACCAAAATAACAACAGTAAGTTAAAAATGAAGTGGCTACCATGTTACTCAGACATTAATTCAGGCGTCGAATTGATACTCGATTCGACGAAACTTCTCAATCGAGAAATTGCAGAAAGTTATTAATACAAGCAAATAGTTGTTCGATTTTTGATTAGGAATTGGATCCATTATACATTTATTATTATTTATACATTCGTTGGTACGTAATATATAATCGGTATACCTAATATAAGAACATGGAACACACACACACACACATCACACACATTCACATGGTCGTCATGGAAGAAGACTTTTGGCCGCAGGACGTGGTGTTCCGTCGCTTCCGCGGACAAGTTCCACAGGACAGTACAAAGGGCAGCTAGTGCTAAGTGAAGTAGGCACTACTAACATAGTCTTGATCCTTTTTATTAACACAAGTTTTATAATATAATATATATGTTTAGTTTAATGTATTTTTCTATGGGCCTGTGTTGCCTGAAATAAATGGTATTATTATTATACCTAATATAAACAAACAACATTAAACTAATTGAAAATAAACATTTTGCAGATGGCAGAAAAATTTACGTACACAAACAGGTCATCACATCATCATTTCAGCCGAAAGACGTCCACTGCTGGACATAGGCCTCCCTCAAGCACCGCCACCTCAAGCGGTTTTGTGCTTCCCGCATTCAGCGGATTCCTGCGGCTTTCATAAGGTCATTGGTCCACCTTGTGGGAGGCCTTCCAACGCTACGTGTTCCGGTACGAAGTCGCCACTCCAGAACCTTTCGGCCCCAACGGCCATCTGTTCTGCGCGCAATGTGCCCTGCCCATTGCCACTTAAGTTTGGCAATTCTTCGAGCTATGTCGGTTACCTTGGTTCCCCTGCGGATCTCTTCATTTCTGATTCGATCACGTAGGGAAACTCCAAGCATAGCCCTCCATTGCCATTGCCCTTTGGGTGACTTTTAGCCTTCTAATAAGGCCCATTAAACATAAAAGTTACTTACATTGGCTTAGATTCCATATTTCAATTACTTCGGCAGCTCTAAATGCTTTCTTCTGTATTTAGTCTTGAGTAAAAGAAGGCGATGTTTTATATTATTTTTGTATATGCCCAAAATAATTCGTGCCATTACTCGACCCGATAAATCTAAAAGAGAAAATAAATAATCGTATTTATTTTGATGTAAGATGTAGTTAATTTCTTTCCGTCTGGTACACATCGATGTTATTTATATCTTTAATACTCATGATATTTTTGGGCTCGTTTGCTCAACAACTCACTGAATTGAGTTAAAAATAATTATACCTAACATTGACGGACCAACCCAGTGACGGAATACGTCACTGTCAACTCAAAATGAAAGGTTCCGTACCCTAAGGGTGCCAAACGGAACCGTATTACTATGCCTCTGCTGTCCGTCCGTCCGTCCGTCTATCTGTCAGCGAGCTGTATCTCATAAATGTTCACAAATTGTGTATTTCTATTGCCGTTATAATAACAAATAATAGAAATGTAATAAAGTTATTAATTAAAGATACATAAACACAAAAAACGTGTTTATTTTTGGGTTTTTTTGTTCGGTTACAATAGGTACGGATCCCTTCGTGTGCGAGTCCGACTCGCACTTGGCCGGATTTTTATAATCTCATGGTAGTTGAATTTATGTTCAAACAATTGGGCCTTAGATGCTAAAAGTTACAGATGAAAATTCGCGTAAAATTGTTTGTGAGAAATGTATAGAAAATATTCACAGGAGAATACTATGTACGAGAATTAGAATGGTCAAACTTTGTACAGAGCATAGACAGTCGACATTATAAGTAGGTACTATAATGAAAACTTGGTATCCCAAAGGGTTATGGGTTTATGGCAGTCACTTCATTTAAAATTAGCCGTACTTTAGATAATCGTACATTTTACAGCTCGTACATTTTCTTTGTATCCGACTGTTCTGTCAACAGGACAGCGGCGGCGGAAATTGTTGTGCCCGACAGGATCCATGTGAACTAATTTTAATTTTAAGATCTTGTAAAACACATGTGATCCAAACTAATATTATAAATGTGAAAGTAACTGTGTCTGTCTGTCTGTCTGTCTCTCTGTCTGTATATTACCTTTTCACGCCTAAACCGCTAAACCGATCGTCATGAAATTTGGCAGAGATATAGCCTGGGATATGGAGACGGACATAGGCTACTTTTTTACGCGATAACCGACATCTACGCGGGCGGAGCCGCGGGCAAAAGCTAGTATGCAATAAAGACTTGAATTGAATTGAATTGAGCGTTAGGTCTATTTTATTTACCCATAGAATCGATAGCGCACAGATAGTAAACTACTCCTGTCTATTGACATAACGTAAAATATTGCCACTTTGATTGGTTTTTGGGCTACACATATGACTGTGTATCTTTTTATTTGAACAAAAAGAACTGTTATTTCGATTTTTCACAGTTCACTTTAAAAAAACTAAATAAAAAAGACATTCAAACACACGTAAAAAAACTTTTGCGATCACTTTGAAAAATCTAATTCTTTTTTGTTACGGTAGATTATATTACGATTTCTTCTTCTTAGACTAGAAGACTAGACTGGCCTGCCGGCCCGACTGACTTAAACTCAATAGAACACGCGGGGGATGCTCTTAAGCGAGCTGTTTGGTTCCGTCAGCCACGTCCCCAGACAGTGCCAGAGAATGGGACAGGTTACCCTAAGAAATGCTGGATAACTTGATTCTCAGCATGCTCAGGAGCATCACCGCATATGTTCGAGCCAGGGGAGGAGTTACATTATATTGAATATAAACCTTTTATTAATAAATTGTTGTTTAAGTTTGGTTAAACAGTCTTTTTCTTTCTATCAAATTTCTGTTACATTATGATTAATTACTCAATTTATTTTTTATAAAACATAAAAAAATGTTTTATTTTTTTATTTCAAACAGGGTATTTGTATTTAAAGAAAACACACAACAAATATTTTTTATTGATATAGTATATAATTTATAAATTATATCAGCTTAATACGCAAGTGATCACCAACTTTTTTTGATGTATGTACTCGTATGCCTATGTCGTTATAATTTTTTTATGTAGCAGGCAATCCAACAAGCTAACATTTTACAATTGATTATTATTAGTGATAATGAAGAAAATTACCCATGATAGGTAACCCTTTCACCTACATTCTTCAAAAATAATCCAGCTTTGTATAAAAATTGAACCGAGCCCTCTATTTGAACAGCTGGCGCTCATTGTTACCCGAACATAATACAGAAAACATCGATTAAACTGCCTTAAAAGCTACTAACACTATAGTTTCGTCAGCACTAGTTAACTCCTAACAACTACTAATTTAATTACCACGAGAATTGTGCAAAATCGAGTGTAAAATTACAGGAAAATTAAATAAAACTATTTGATATTTTTAAATGAGTTTGCTCGGTAGATTAGGATGCATATAGACCACATCGATTCCGTCGAACTCCCCGCTAATTTTATCGAACTAAACAATGTGCCGATTACGTGGTAGTTCGCAACTTTGCTTTTAGGCACAACCAAATGGAACGATGTTCATAAAACAATCAACTTTTACATGGATGAACCATTCGAATCCTTATTTATAAAAACTGGCCAAGTGGGTGTCGGACCACGCACAATGAAGGGTTCCGTAGTTGAGATGAATATACCCCAAGAACAAACGTAACATTTTAGTTGAAATACATGTTCTCCCATGACTACTCTTTAACTTGTTAAACCTACTTAGCTGTAATAGTTTTTCTTTTAACTTCGTTATATACAGGAAAAAAAATTAAGCAGTGCGCAATACTTTTTTTTTTTTGTCCGTCTTGAAATCAGCAAAATATCAATGGGCGCAATGGAAACTAGTTCGAACCTAATAAAATTAGCGATTGATAAATACCTACGTCGGTGAGTAGCGCGGGTGCACAGCTGATAGGTACCTACTACTGCGTTCCGCTTCACTGACCGCACCGATGAGGCGCGCGGCGAGTAGCCATTAAACCAGTTTCAAAATAAACATCTTTCGTTACCGATAACTTAATTTTTTTGTACCAACACGTCAAAATAAGAAATAGGTGTTTAATAAAACTCGTTTAAGTTCAATTTGTCAAAGTTTGCGCACTGGTTAAAAACATTTTCTGTATACTACTGCCGTGATTTTGTAACATATCCAAAAACAACCAATTAGCTGATAAGGGACACTTGACTCTAAAATTTGCTCTTTAAAGCGTCTTAAGCGTTTTTAAGCTTTATTACGTCGTTTGTTGAAAGGCCTACACTGTCCTCCCATACCTATTAACACTGTTATTTGAAAATATTATAAAAGCCAATTATTTATAAAAGAGTAACCGTGGAGTTTATTGCCGGCTCTTCTCCATAGGAAATGTCCAATTAGAAACTGTGCACCTAGCTTCTTTTTCTTTCTTCTTTTCGTATCGATGGTACTTAGTTAGTATATTGTTTGAGCTCAAAAGGTGGCCAAGTTATTGCGGCATCAGTAGCGATCATTAGGTCTTCTTTAGTGCAAGTGAACGGGCACTTAGAACACTAGGTACGCAATCGATTGAGAGTTTTCCATAGAGGCCACCGGTTGAAATAAAATATTTTGGTTTTGATATTTTTTTATTTTGATTTACGCAAATGTATCCCTGAATCGAAAAATGGTATTCACTGATCCGCAATATTTTAGAACGACCTATCCAACGATACCCCACACCATGGGATAGACGAGAAAAAATATTATCCCCATTTATTAATATTTTCCATCTTTATGTGCATATTCATGTATCATGTTACACATGTTTGAACAAATAAATTTATCTTTATCTTTATCTTTATCTTTATCCCACTTTACGTGCAGGGGAACCACCCTGCAATATTTTTTCTTTTCATGATTTTATTTTACTTCTTTGTCGGCGTGATTAATATGTATACCCATGCCAAATTACAACTTTCTAGTACTAAGAGTCTCTGGGCTAAACCGCGGACAGACAGACAGACAGACATAGCGAAACTATAAGGGTTCCTTGTGACTACGGAACCCTAAAAAGTTTAAAGTTTTTTATACTTCAATTTTGTTACAATAATATACCTTTTATGCCAAATAAGAGTTAGACAGTTTTGGAGGTTTGTTTGTAATGAAAAAATATTTTACTTTGGCACTGTGTTATTAAAATTGCTTTTGAAATGAGTTTCCAAAATTAAGTGCCTTATGTAATATGCTTGACAGTTTATACTAACAAATCCTCTTTACAGAGTTTGTAGGTATGAGAGACATATCTCAACCAATGACTTTTCTATTTTCAATGAGAAATTTAACGAAGTTTAGTCTGAAAAAGGCTTCCATCCACAATTCTCTTTTTTAACAAAGAAAAACCATCTTAAAACGAGTAACTTAACTGGACAAAGACTTAATACTTAAAAGAAATCAGATTCATAATTTATGCATTTAAAAGTTGAGGAGTTTTCATAGCTGGGGGATATTATATCGCTGTGTATATTAGTGCAATAGCATCGTACAAACTTGGAGGGCGGATATGTAGGTACCGAGTTGTGCAACAATTCTCGTAGCTGGCTTGAAAACTTTCTAGCTTCATTAATACTACACTCTTACCACTGCGCATTTTAGTTCCTTTTACAAAATTACAATTTCAAGTTTTAAATATTCTTTATGGGTGGCATGTAGAACACTGGTTTAATCTTGGTGTGATTACATTGGAAAGGTGTATTTATTTATTTATTTATTTTATTATTTATGCACACATTAATAGAGATACGACATAATTATAATTTTTGTACGAAGGTACTGCTTATTTCTTTTAACATACACCATGAAAACATACAGAAATCAACGGGAAACGAAATTATTAAAAGAGATACAATTTGTAAACAACAGGAAGGGAGACATTTGGAGCATTTCATAAATTAAATTGATTGTAACTTGCAGTTAAACGTACCTTATTATTTTAAATAAAATGTTAAATTTGATGGTCTTCCTTTTATTTTAGATAGTATGTTATTCAGAAGAAATAAATTTATATGATTGAGCTTTTCGATCGGTACAGTAAAATTACAGGTTTTTTTTACGTTTAGTAGGTTCGATTCCCGGTTCAGACCGGTGACTATTCAAAATTCTTTGAATGCAGTTCAGATTGGTTTTAAAATAAAAGTGAAGTCTTCATTCAGTTTTTTTTTTTTTTTCTATCTATAATATTTAAGGTACTTGCCATGTGGCAAAGTCGTGGGACGCCCTGTATATATATTACATAAAATACTTTTATCTACGCCCATGCTATAAATCCTCTATAAAAGTTTCTGAAACAGTTAGCTTATTGCCAACATCAAAACACCCAGTGTCATAGTAACCATAATAGCATCCAAACGGGAGTTATAATGTTGTACTGAATTTCATAATGTAACTCCTTTGCTTTTACGAGGATGATGATCCCTTCCTTACTCATCTGTTTGATGAGTAAGAAAGTGATCATCATCCTCCCTTCCATTCTCACTACTCAATTCAGGGTATCTTTATGAATTTCAAAAAAAAAAAAACATTGTCAAGCACGCGCGTTTCACTATTCTATACCATAGCGTCGTATCCCGCCATTTTTGTTCGATATTAGTATTGCAAAAATTGTTTCAGAACCTTTTATAGAGGATTCGTGTCATGGGTGTAGATAAAGTCTTGTATGCAACTGTAATAATTAGGTATTAAAACACTCATGTCAACCCACATTCGTGTTTTAATACCCCTTATTATAAAACAGTTGCATAAATAACTATTACAATTGAGAGGAAAGGTAATACAAAGAGCATTACCTTTCTACAACTCGAAATTTGAATAGAGACACAGTTTTTAAATCGCGAATGCTAGCCGGAAGCGAGTTCTACAATCATACAGCATGGACATAGAAGGAATAAGAATAGAAGCTGTTTTTATGAAGATGAGGTTTAAGAAGGGATCTAAGGTGCGTCGTATTATATTATAATATATACGGTGTATTGATTAGGTCTGCGGTTCAGTTTAATAATAGGTATCATCCCTTCGCTAATCCTCTATGTATATGGAGCAGTTCTTGACAAAGTACTCAAAATGTAACTTTTTTATGTTCCAAAAGATCATGTGTTTTATTAAAGTTCCTATAGTTTTGTTATGTGTGTATAATTATTTTGACTAATTTATTTTAATTTAAAATTTCTATTAGAACATATTTGTATACAGGATAAGTCTTTAACCAGTGCGCAATTTTTTTTTTTTGGTGGATCAGTATCAGCGTTTGAATACATTTGCATTATTTGTTCTATACTTATTTTTTTTTTTTTTAATATAAATATATTATTCAATTGCGATTAATAACCTGCTTAAATACCTACATCGGTGAATTGCGCGGGCACACAGCTGATATGTACCTACAACTGCGTTCCGCTTCACTGCACGCGCCGTCGCGCGTCGTGTATCCAATCTCAAAACATCTTTCGTTAACGATAACTTAATTTTTTTGTACCAAGACGTATCAAAATAAGAAATAGGTGGTTAATAAAACTCGTTTAAGTTGAATTTGTCAAAATTTGGTTAAAAACTTTTCCTGTATTCTGCATATTTTAACTAACTAATAAGTACCCTGAATAGGCTCAATCGGGACTTTATAATAAAAGAGAAGTGGACTGTATTTAAATAGGTGTAATACCACAATTAACAATTGTTAACTTAAAGAACATGCCCGTAGTGCCGCGCGTCTGTGAGCTGAGTAGTGTGGAGGACGCGCAGCGGGCGTCGTATAACGGGTTCGTTACCCCGACCCCACGCGTTTTCCTCGCGGTCAATCACGCGCATATAATATGTTGTGCGCCGACAACCCATTATCGAGATATCCATACTAATATTATAAATGTGAAAGTAACTCTGTCTGTCTATCTGTCTGTCTGTCTGTCTGTATGTCTGTATGTCTGTATGTTACGTTTTCACGCCTAAGCCGCTGAACCGATCGTCATGAAATTTGGCAGAGATATAGCCTGGGATATGGAGAAGGACATAGGCTACTTTTTTACGCGATAACCGACATATACGAGGGCGGAGCCGCGGGCAAAAGCTAGTTTATGCAATAAATGCAACAACAACATTGGTGTACACTAGAGTTAAAAAGTTATCAGTGAAGCTTGTGCTCGTGACTGTACATTATAATACAAATAGGTACAAAATTATCACGTCACCGCCATCTTGACTTTGCAAATACAATGTACATAAAGAGGCATCAATCATTGTCGATAAATGCAATAGCAACAACAACATTGTTATACACTAGGGCTAAAAAATTATCAGTAAAGCTTATGACTGCGCCGAGCGCACAGTGGCGCCCTCATCGTTATTTCGGTGATTTCTTAAAAAAAAAACGGAGCTTAGTGGCCACTATTTTCCGTTTTAATGATTACAATAAAACATAACAATTTAAAACTACTGTTTGTAGTAATAATAACGTATAGTCTTGTGAAGCACAACTTGACGAGCTTATTTTCTGCATTTTCATTCTAAAATAAAAGAAATCACCGAAATAACGATGAGGGCGCCACTGTGCACTCGGCGCAGTCTTAAGCTCGTTAGAAACAGACTCTACAGTACATTATAATACATATAGGAACAAAATTATCACGTCACCTCCATATTGACTTTGCACATAAAGGGTCATCAATCATTTTCGATAAATGCAATAGCAACAACAACATTGGTGTACTCTAGGGTTAAAAAGTTATTTATTTATTTATTTCAACATCATGTACAATAGTGGTACATAGGTGGACTTAATGCCACAAGGCATTCTCTACCAGTCAACCTTTGGGTTAAATATAAAAACAGTGATAGGGTACAAAAATAATGTCTAAAATACTAACTTCTTGATTACGAGAATTTATATACTATAGTGTGTGTGTGTGTGTGTAGTATAGTGTAGTTGTAGTATTTGTATAGTTATCAGTGAAGTTTATGCTCGTGACTGTACTTTATAATACAAAGAGGAACAAAATTATCACGTTACCTCCATCTTGAGTTTGCACATTCAACGTACATAAATAGTCATCAATCATTGTCGATAAATGCAATAGCAACAACAACATTGTACACTGGGGTTAAAAAGTTATCAGTGAAGTCATAACTCATTCATTGATTTATATTTTATCTCGTAGAGCATTCGCCACCGTATTTATTAATATTAATAGCTTTTGCCCGCGGCTTCGCCCGCGTACATTCGGCTATCGCGTAAAAACCTATGTCCTTTTCCATATCCCAGGCTAATATCTCTGCCAAGTTTCATGACGATCGGTTCAGTGGTTTAGGCGTGAAAACGTTACAGACATACATATAGACAGGGTTTCTTTCACATTTAAAAATATTAGTATGGATTTGATAACCATTAAAAAACTTATAGTGAGCCTACCTTAAAAGAAAACATTAACTATAGCGGTTTTTTAATTTTAATTATTTATTTATTTAATACTTCAAGCACAGAAATGTACAGAGGCGGACTTAATGCCATAGGCATTTTCTACCAGTCAACCTTTGGGTGATGCAGAGACAAACAGTGGTAGGTGCAATTACGAAAAATCTAGGAATAACTATAAAGATACTTACAAACTATAAATATAATATATATATATATATATATACCAAATTTCCAATTTCTATATAAATAAAAGCACAAATAAACATACAAGACAAACAATGGGAAAACATTAACGTTGTGATGATACTGCCAACTTCTTACAACATTCGTAAGAAGCTGGCAGTATCATCACACGCGAACTTTCACTTAAAATGATAATCGGTTGGTTGCCATCCTGATTTCCAGAGGGAGCGCATTCCACAGAGAGATAGACTGAACGAAGAAGGAAGAGTGAATAAAGTCTGTGCAGTGAGTGGGACATTGAAGAAGGCGATTATTTGATGATCGTAGATTTTTATCGTGGTTGACACAAATGTACTGAAAGTGGGGTGGAATTCCGTCATACATGATTGTTGCGTAACTTTAACCGTTTACGCAGCGCACACGTCATCACGTCAACACCGGCTGCCGCTGAAAACCAGCGCTGGGGCTCTGTCTCGCATAGGGTCGCAGCATTATGCTGAGCGATGGCCGTTTTGCGTGGATGTGACGCGTATTTCCCCCCAACCAGTTATTTTTTTGTGTTCTTTTTTTGCGTCATTTTTACCGCAAATGAATATATTTTCTTTCTTCTGCTTTTCTTTCAATCAAATCAATAATAAATATAAATAAATCTATATTATCTAATTAGATAATATAAATAATGATTTTTTATTTTGATTTTTGATTTTGAAGATAGAGGAAAGATTATCGTTCCTCTATCTTCTTACAAAAACTTAAACACACACGACACACATCTCCGAGCAAGTCATATGGATATGTCAGAGAGTTATTTATCCAAAATAGTATCTACGGTATCCAAATAGTATCTGCGCTGGACAGAAACCGGTGGAGGCGGATCATTCACTCCAGATGTAACTCCGAAGCTGACCACGATCCTCAGACATGAGGGATCGACCACAGAGGAAAATATTGTAAAAACCAATTATTTTTAAAAGAGTAATAGTGGAGTTTCTTGCCGGTTGTTCTCCATAGGAATCGACCAATTGGGCACGGGCCCAATTGGTCGATTCGAACAATTGGTTGGTTCGAACCTACATACATGGGCACTTATGAAACTAGCCAGGCGCACGGGCGCCTGGTTAGTTTCATAAGTGCCCATGTAGGTTTATGTGAGATAAAATATTTTGATTTTGATAATACCAAAAACGTCAGAAAACCCAAATTTTATGCTGATTTATCTATGAGAGAGCAATGCTCTTTGTTCACAGTAACATCAATAACACGCGTCGCCTGCGCGTGATATTTATTACCGCTTTGCATCGCACCAATTTTATCCAACAACAGATACAGCACACTTTACGATCGACTCCGCAAACAGATGCACAATTTTATCTGAACTGAACCTACCCTAATTTTTGTTGTTAAAATCTCAAGACACTCGCCTACTCGGTATCTGACATAAACTTGTTGAGAATGATAAAGCTCTTCGCCCTTACAATGGCTTTATTAATCTAACAGTGCTTGAACAAATCACGCGAGGTCTAGAAATAATAACTTGCTCTATACGAGACTGAAAGCGACTGCACAAAAATGATCTCGAGATAACTCGTCTCGAGTCTGTATGCTTATATTCTCATACCTTATCTAACAGTTACTGTGCTACACGTATCTGTAATAATACATGTGCATACGCCTTCTGCTTTCTTACGAGATATCCGCCTGTGATATGGAAACCCCTATTAATATCTTTCTCTATTTTGTATTGTTGGGATTAAGAGGAAAATCTCCCTTCAAACGATTTCATTCAATTTTCTAATGTTATACAGCCGTTGAATAAAAAATCGAACGTTCGGTGATTAATCAGTGGTTTTGTGATAAATCGACGCGTCAAAAAAGCTTTTACTTACATTGCCCAATGTGGATATTGTAATAGTCGATGAAGGTAGAAACGTTTTAGTCATAAATAATCGTGAATCGTATTTAAATGAAGAATTAGGAATAATGTTCATTGTCAGAAAAAATGGATTGGATTTCTTTTTTCTTAAAAAAAATGTAATTATAGCCAATTACTTCTTCTTAATAAGTTACCTTTTTATGCTTATCTTAGGCCGCTTGTACACGTCCGTCTTTTTCAACGGCCCACTGACCGTGTTTTTCAAATTTGTATGAGTTGGAAACCGGTCTGGCGTCCGGTGCATGTACACACATTCATTATAAACCATACAACACTGTGAGTCCGGCAAAAAAACCGATCTGATGTCCGGTGAAAACAACAGACGTCTACAAGCGGCCTTAGAGTATATAAAACAAAATAATAGAACTCGAGAGGTCGGTACTATCGGGGACATCGGACGTCGGACTATTCTTGCTTGCAACACTCGACCGCTATAGTAATGCTTACCTACCCTCGTCGACCAATAGCATCGCAGCATCAGATTTTTGCTGAGCCCCTTGTTTTTATAAATGAAAAAAAAAATATGGTAAAAAACCAGCCGCAGTGGTCAGACACTGTGACAATTGTAACAGAGTCTAAAAGTTTATTTAAACAATTTTTATTTTATTTTGGTCGTCGCAAAATGGGGAGGTAAACAAATGTGGACATCCGTGCGCACGGGATTTTGTTTTGAAAGAGTGCCGATTCCGATGACCCCGATAGTACCTACATATATGACGATACGATAACTAAAGTCAATGAAACTCACTATTCGTTGATAATAAATTGCTTTTTACAATGCTTTTGCACAAGCATTATACATATAATACCTTTAGAGACGTATACGTGAAAATCTGAACCTAATATCACGAAAAACCTAACTAAACGTCCTTAGTCATACATCAACAGAATTGACCCGAACATTCGCACCAGAAGGAGCAAGATTAAATTTTAAGTACAATAATAAATTTATGGAAGGTTTGTGGAACGTCTCCGTCGCAGCTTAGCTTCGTGCATAATGGCAAAGATAATGATGTCAAGAGGCGGAAGAAGCAATTACGACCTCGAGCCGTTTGCAATCACGTCGAGATATTTCTGAGAAAACAACACTGCTTCCAGACAATTCCAAGATTATATTTCTTCTGAATATTATTGCGGTAAGTATCTCCCGTCTCCAAGAAAGAAAATCTGTTATCTTATACAGTTTTGTGAGCAGGCGATAAAATGCCCGGGCAAAGAAAGATAGGCACAATACAAAGCTATTATTAGCTGTACAATAGTTTTCTGTAGATACGCAATCCTAGACTTCAATCACGTTGGTATCATAGAGCTTCTGTTACGCCTCCTAGTGATCGCTTTAATATTCAGCTTCGGATAAATGCCGCAAGTATTGCTTGATGTTCAGCAAACAGAACAGTTTTACTTTTCCCCGAAATAGAGGGACTCAATTCCGTTTGATAACAAATAAAGGAATAGTAACGGTCTGCCAGTAGCTTCCGACGTGTAGAATTATTACACCGAAACTTTTCGAATGGTTGTAAGTGTCGGTAAAAATCGAAGCAAAATCCACCGAGTATTTTTGAAAATTGCTCTGTTCCGTTCAATTTTTTGTGTTATTTCTTTTACTTCCCTTTACCAGTCATATATAACTACTTCTGCATCAACGATGCTGTTGGTAGGTATAGAAAATGAGAAACAAATGTGAAGAAAATAGTAAAATGTTTGGAATCCATCAAAGAATTTTGTAGGACAACGGTGGAGTATCTAGTCTGAACGGCCCAAATCAAAAAATCGTCGGCTAATAAAAATCGTGTACGTTCCAAAGGACCGGTGATAAAAATTTATAAACAAATTCAATGTAATAATGTAACTAAGATCAAGGTGTAAAAGATAAAAAAATAAAATAAAAGTTTTATTTTTGTTCTTAGATTTGTATATTTTTTTTTATCTTCTTTAGAAAAATAATCAACAATAATACCTATATTGTTTCTTACAAAAGTTAAATTTGGTAAATAAATAATTTTAAATAAAAATCTGTCTTATTTTAAAGAAAACATTAAACAAAGTAATTATA
The DNA here is from genome assembly GCA_947523025.1 of Dryobota labecula. Classification (NCBI taxonomy): domain Eukaryota; kingdom Metazoa; phylum Arthropoda; class Insecta; order Lepidoptera; family Noctuidae; genus Dryobota; species Dryobota labecula. Next base: position 13,004,989 of record OX383293.1, on the reverse strand, counting down.
AAAAATTACAATTAAACAAGAATCCTTATGTATATTTCTATAATTTGTAATGCTTAATATGGGAATAACTTCCTGAAATAAATGATTATTATTATTAATAAGATTTAGTGGAAAATCGTGCTAGTTACCTAAAGTTGTGCCAACCGGTTATGAAGATGTGTTCTGTTTATTTTGTATATATAAGTTTTTTTTTTTTTTTTTTTTTTCAATGTATTCTGTATGTCATTTTTTTTTTTAAAGATGATTTCTGATGAGTAAATATTTAAATAGTAAAAATTCATAAAATATGCGAGTATCACAATGTCGCATACATTGTGATACTCGCATATTTTATGAATTTTATCTGTCCCATTAAATTAATTTTGTAATCATTTTATCACCGGTCCTTTAGAACGTAGACGATTTGGTTAACCAAATCCAAACCAACATATACTAGCGAAAGGATCGCGGGCCATTCGACCTTAAGGTCGAATGGCCCGCGATCCTTTCGCTAGTTCAGACTAAATATAAAACTAAATTCCCAACGGTGGTCTACATTTAAACGTATGTTTTCAAGCGCTGGAAAAAGCGCTTTAGAAGCCACTTCCATACAAGTTTAACCTACATTATGTTACGTTATACGCTCTCGCTACACGATAGCCAAATGTTGCAGGCACTTGACCCATCCTCTAACTACGCGACGGCACAAACTACGCTTCCACAAACTTAGAAGATTTACACCCGACTGCTTAGCTTCTTAGTTGCATAACAAAAACGTTGGGGAGGCTTCGGAAAACTTTTTAATGAAATAAAAAACCTGAATGTTAAAATGCAGACATTTAAAGCTAAAATAGATAAAATGACACAAATCATTACTATAGGATCAGACAATTTAATAAAAAATAACTAAACGTTAACTTGTCAAAACGGTAATTATCTCTTATTATTATAAATATTTTCCGAAGAATTACCCGCCTTTATTATACTCCAGCACATAGTCGCACAATTTTACATTGGGCATCAAACTCACAAATAAGTTTTCAATCAAACCTATACATTCCTGTTTAGAGTATATAACACTGGAGAAGGCATAAGCGCAATACAACTCTGAACAAAAAAAACTGTCACTTTTTGCGGGGGACGCGGAAGGTACGACAAAAAAAAAAAAAAAACCTCCCCCGGAAAAGGAGTCCGTACTGACCAACGATTTTTTTTTGTTTTCGATATCAATCTGCGTTCCGAATTTTGCTTGAATCCATCATATAAAATAGCTGATGCATAAAATAGTAAAATTTTTATAATAAGAAAATAAAACTAACTTCTTCTTCATCTTCTTTCTAACTTCTTTCCTTCCTTCTTACCTCTAATTATTTATGTAAGTTTGGCGTATTTAAACGCTTTTTACATGATTTAACACAGCACAGCTAGACATTTTCACGGAGCTACGTGTACTTTGAAAACGATTTACGAAGTGCGTTATAATAGAATCGATTTGAAATTAGTTTTTATGAACGTACTAGAACATTTGTTCTTGTACTTTTACAGAGGGGAAAGTGTTGGTAAGGCTTCTGCTGTGTTATGTACTCTAAGCATTCCTGTCACCACGTATCCAATCATTCAAAATCCAAGCCGACAAAATTCCCAGAACCTCCATGTTTATAACTGCAAAATTTCACACTCGCGCTTGAAACAACAAAACTCACCCCAAGTATTAATTTACGCCTGAGTAATAGTATGTCAAGATTGTCAAGTAATCCGCTTAGAGTAGATAATGTATTCTCGTAAAATAAAGTCGAGTTAAGTCTCAAAGTAATTTGTATTATTTCGCTTCATGTTTTGCTTAATTATTCGCTACATCTAGACAGGCAGGTGCGACGAATCTGTATTTATTTGCATTAAAAATAAATTTGCCGAGCGACTTGCGTAATTCAGGATTATCATCCGACAGCTGTGTCAGACAAATTCGAATTTGCGGATTAAGTCTTAATTTTGCTATCAACATGATTAATAGCTTTAAGCGGTGGCATGTGTGGGCGATGAAAAATCCTGAAGGAGGTACGGAGTTGTTTATATTAACTTGTGTGTGAAGTCCCTTTATAAATTCTGCGTTGTAATTAAGAATAGACCCATGTCTTCCTGTGTGAGAAGTAGGTAAGGGGTAGATAACTAATGAGTTATTTCACGTAGTAGGGAAACGTGCAATTTGTATGTTTGCACTTGTAAGAATATACTTGGATTATCCCTAATGGTTTTGATGAACCATTGTTGATCCAATCTTTTTTATACAAGCTTTTATCAAGAGTTTAAAAGGAAGGTGTCATAATGCACTAGAACGAGCAACGGTGCCCAACCGCAACACAATGACACTGCAATGGATAAAAGGACACAGCGGATCTCTGGGTAACGACGCAGCTGACGAACTAGCAAGAAGGGCATCCAGCACGTCAGTCTGTGGACTCGAGCCTGTCATACCTATCCCCTTCAACCAATTACGCAGGTGGCTACAGGATTTCACCCACACACAAGCGGAGAACTGGTGGACCTCGACACCGGGCTGCAGGCAGTTCAGAAAGGCTATGCCATCCTTGGATGGTAGGCTGACCAGGCGCCTTTTACGCCTGGACAGGAACGGTCTGCGCGTGGTGACCGGGACCATCACGGGACACTGCTCGCTAAACAAACATTTCCACACAATAGGGATAACGGACAGCCTTGTGTGCAGGGCCTGCATGGAGGCGGATGAAACCGTTGCGCATGTGCTCTTCGAATGCACAGGCGGCACCCAGATCAGAACAGAAACCCTCGGGGCACCCAGATCCTTTACCGATGCTCTGAACAGACCAGGAGACGTGATTTGTTTCTGGAAGGAGGTGGGCTGGTTGGAATAACCACCGACGGCCACCATGGCCAACGCACAATGGTCCATCTTAAGGACTAAGTACGGAAACCAAACCTTCTATCATAGAAGGTAGGTACCTACATATTCACTGTCCACATTGTTACACTCTCTTGTACTGTGAATACACTACAAGACGTGTGGAATGGGCATGTCATAAGCCACCGACGCATTACTGTGTCGTGACGCGGGATACACTAATCAAACGAATCTGTTCACGTCAAATCACAACGAGTTTTGATTGGCTAACACAGTAATATAAGTCCGGCTATTATTAGCCTACAATGTTCCCACCACTGAGACACCGGCGTCCTCTCTTCGAGAGGGAGTGGGCTGTAATCTACCACACGGGCCCAGTTCGGTTTGGTAGATGTCACATGTGTACGAATTTTCGGTTCTAGGACTTGCCGGTTTCCTCACGATTTTCCTTCACCGTTTTGAGAGCAGTGGTGATGAAATTATTTACACAAAATAAATCGCCTGCCTGGGTTCGAACCCACGACCTACAATTTGTGAGTCTGACCCGTTACCACTGGGTCAGCATTACTATGCAATGCTGTTTGGCATGAGCATGTGGAAGAGAAAATATACCTAGGTACTATCACGGATATCTGAATAGACACACTTTCAAAACAAAATCCCGTGCTCACGGTGTCAACACATCTGCAGTGCTATTCTGTAAAAAAACTCAGTTTTTTTGTAAAGTGTGTCTATTCAGATATCCGTGAACAATCATCAATGGAATGACAGCTTTGTCATTCCATTGATGCTAGGGATTGACACTGTGTATTGATGCTCACTTCACCTGAGTTTTCACGGTGAGATTTTTACAGAACAGATCGACTGTTTACCGCTCCTTTTTGCATGGACCAAAAAACAAAAATACATAGGAATATTTTGTTTAAATAAATTTCTCAGGGTCTATTACAATGATCACAGATGTCTGACCATCATTTTTCGACCAATAGGAATAGAACAATAAAAGACCCCCAGGCTAATGAGCTTATGTAAGTGTTACTCTAGCGACCGAGCGCTGCAAGAAAAAATAGTCCTTACGGTAATCCGATTCGGATGTCCCCGATAGTACAATCAGAACACTAAAAAAAAATACTCGTTTAAAATAGATACAGGGATAAAACTCACGTAGCCTGAATGTAAGTCAGTCGTCTTCTTAATCGTTTGGCACTACGTATCGCAGTTTTCAGGGCATTAGCGACACACGGCCAGAGTTCATTATGAACGTAGGTACGTGGTATAAAAGTAAAATACTACCCACTTTTCCTTTGCCATTTATTTTTGTGAAATTTGTGGGTACTTTATTATTTTTACCTTAAGACTTAGCTTTGGTCTCAGCTTTGTTACACATTGGGGTCAAAGTGGCTTTTTTTTTTTATTTCTTTTTTAATTACTGATTGGGTCTGCTCTTGCCTGATGGAAAAAGATAGATGAAGTCTTTAAAGAGTGCGAAGTAGTCGCAACTATATCCTGAGAACTGTGGCGGAGAGCTATACTCACTATAGCTATAGCTATGGCTATAGCTATGCCTACTGCGCGTGCGCCCTGTGGGTCAGTTACACACAGGGCTCGTACAATGCTCTACGAGTCCAGTATAATAACGCGTTCCGAGTGATGCTGGGGCTGCCGCGCTTCTGTAGCGCGTCGGGGATGTTCGCGGACGCACGCGTTCCGGATTTCGGCTCGCTGCTGCGTCTGCGAATTGCATCACTGATGCGTCGGGTGCGCGGCAGCCCCAACAGCCTCGTGGCTACTGTAGCCGGCTGGGTGGATGGCCAAATAATATGCCACTGGATGGCGGCACACAGACCGTCATTCAGATATGTGAGGTAAACTCAAGCCGGCGGCGGGGTGGTTTGTGTTTTAGTTTAGTTATTATTTTATTAAGGAACACACACATGTACATGCTATACATTTATAGATCTCTGGTCTGAAAATAAAGATTATATTATTATTATTATTATTATACTCCTAACATCAGACACTTCATGCGGAGGTTGATCAGGTAGAAAACATGTTTTCTTGTCTGGTCGTCCTCGGCGTGGAGTGCCCATTATTTTAAATATTTTATATCTGTACTACTAATACTAGAATATAAGTTATTTTGTAATACTAACACAATTTGGATCTATGTTGTCCGAATTAATTTGAATTTGAATTTAATGGAACTAGCGTGCGTTATATGTGATTATTAACATTAGAAGAATTTCTGATGAAACTGAAAACATTATAATCCTTTTATAGTTATGTGAAAGAAACTCTGTCTGTCTGTTACGTTTTCACGCCTCACGCTGAACCGATCGTCATTAAATTAGGCAGAGATATAGCTTGGGATATGGAGGACATAGGCTACTTTTTTACGCGATAACCGACAAAGCTAGTATTAAGGAGCTACGTCTGCCCACCAGCTTTGCAGTTTGGCGGAGGGTAGCACTCACGTGCTACCCGTGCGAAGCCGGGCCGGGAAAAGCTAGTTAGTTAGTTATTATACAATAAAAGTATATACATTATCGTAATCAAGAAGTTAGTATTTTAGACATTATTTTTGTACCCTATAACTATGTTTTATATTTAACCCAAAGGTTGACTGGTAGAGAATGCCTTGTGGCCTTAAGTCCGCCTATGTACCACTATTGTACATGAAGTTAAAAAAAATATATATATATATATCTTTATCTCAATAATAACAGCCTGTGACTCTGTGGACGTGACTGCTGAAATAAGGAGCTCCTCATATACCACTCTAGTCTAACATTCCCGAGGGGAACTCTATTCACCTCAAACACACACGATAGTGTAAACGATACAAATAAACGTAACCGCCAAATGCCGCCAAACACATTGCGCAAAGTAAAATGTATAAATTTCATTCAAACTGACACAATTTCGGCTTCGCCGTAGTCGTTTTAAAGTAAAATACCATCTAATTTCCACGGAAAATGGAACAATGCCCCCTAACCTTACAATCTTCATGTTTACGCTACGTGGATTGTGTTATCATATCAACATGCACATAGAACACTCTTTACAACGACCACCATTGATGCCAACAGTGTCATTAACCAGCGATAAGTAATAACGTACTCCCATACAATTTAAATGAAGCTCACATAACCGTATGTGTATGGGAAATAATAGACAAATATCTACATAGACACCGCTCCGGCTATTTCTCGTCCAAAACAAAGGACTGCCACCGACAAACAAAAACGTGATTTACGGGAGTATGAAATGAAGGTACCCTATGAACCTCTAAATTATTATGATAGGGCGATAATAAAGTACTATTTTTGACTTTGAGAACAAACAAGTCAATAATAAATTCTGTCAGTCTCTCATTCAGTATTAAGCAGCAGTATTTAGTATACAACAGTTCACTAGCGCCACTCCTATGAAAAAATCTCATAGCTGAGAAGGAATTATGAATAATGGCTCAATAAGGAACTTCGTTAAGTGTGTCTAGAATTTTCTAATACCTTTTATAAAGTTGCACATTGAGACACGAAGCAACAACATTCAATCTAAAAAAAGCGACCTCATTCCTCTATACTCCATTTTGCATTAGACAAATAACGGCTAAATAACGACAATTATTGTGTAATATTGTTGAAATTACTGCACTTTAGAGTTATTTTTTTAAATATAAATGGTAAATAGATTACAGTGCTTTGTATTTATCGTGAAATAACGGAGTTTATTAAACGTTTACATCGAAATAACGAAAGGGTGAGAACAGTCATTTGTCTAATGTATATCTCTAATGTATAAATGGAGTATAGATCGTTTTTAGTTGCTTTGTGTCTTAATATGAAACTTTACTCCGTGTGATGCCGGACGTAAAGAATCTCCTTCTTCTTCAATCGGTCCCTCATTACTGAAGATCGTGGTCACTGGACCCCTTTAAGCGGACAATCTGCCTCCATCGACTCCGGTCCAACGTTGCCATCACTACCTGCTGAAGTTTGCTTGAGGACATAGCTTCTTTTACTTGGTCGGACCATCGTGTTGGCGACCAGCCTCGTGCTCTCTTTCCCTCGGTATTGCCAACAATGACCAGCTTTTCAAGGTTGCTATCTTCCTTTCGCATTATGTGGCCGAAATAGGTAAAAATACGCTACACAGCGTACAGCGTATTTTGACGTAAAGAATAGCACTACCCCATTTTCTCTCGTGGGTGTCGTAAAAGGCGACTGAGGGACTTACTAGAGAATGGGCAGTAGCATTCTCTATGCATTTTTACACCATACTGCGATCGCCAACCCGCCTGCTAAGCGTGGCGATTATGGCAAATCCATTTGGAGGAGGCCTATGTCCAACAGTGGACGTCTTTCGACTGAAATGATGATGATGATGACTCTAGTGGACCGTTGTGTACACCCTCTTAACCTTTAAGTTTGTTCAAGTAAATAGGATAATCAGATCGAAACGCCTTTAAAGCAAGCGAAGTAATCAATACCGCTGAAAGTATTTGTCGATAAACCTTAGGCAGGCTGTTCACGTACGTTCCACCTTCCACATCATTTACCTGCGAGCCTACACCTGCTGACAGATAAACAAACGATTCGATAACTGATTTTATTTTGTTTGAGAAAATATTACGATTTATGTGCCAATAAAATACATTCGTCGTCGTATACTGCTAGTTGTATAGCTTTTTCATTAGAGGACATTAATCAACTTGACAATGGGAAAATGTTGTTTAGCTTTAGTAGTTTACTTTACTTTTTCAGTACTTATACTCCATTTATTATAACATTAGACAAATAACTGTTCTCACCCTTTCGTTATTTCGATGTAAATGTTTAATAAACTCCGTTATTTCACGATAAATACAAAGCACTGTAATCTATTTACCATTTACATTAAAAAAATAACTCTATAGTGCAGTAATTTCAACAATATTACACAATAACTGTCGTTATTTAGCGGTTATTTGTCTAATGCTATAGTAAATGGAGTATAGTTTAGAGAAATAAAAGCTTGCGTATACAATCACTTAATTATAATGGCATTTCCTGTTTCCAAGGACATCTTGTTACACTTTCTCGCTAATTGTCTTAAAAGGGTTCTAGGAAAGTAATGTTGCGCTCGAAATACGTTCGGTCAGAGGAGCGTCCGTGAGAACGTAACAAGGTGCACACGACGACGCTCCGTTGGACAGCACACGTAATGACCCATTACCTTTTACTTTTATTTCTTTATTATCCCGATTTAACTGTCGTTATCGACATTTATGTCACCAGCAGGCGTCCAGAACAGTAAATACTTGCGCATCGCTCACCAGTTTAACGTGTCAGTCAAAAGACAATATCTATAATATTTTTACTCGCCGTATATCAAGCTGCGTACGTTATTGATGTACCTGCGATAAAATTTTATGGATGAACTAAGTTCAATTTTTTTAACAGAACAATATATTCTGCTAGCTATCTGCAAAGTTCAGCTATTCATTGGCGACTGTTCTACTTTCTAAAGCTCTTTTTAGACTACGCTATAATATAATAGCTTATAGCATATAGTTCATAGCTCAACAATATCGCGCACCTTACATTCCAATAATATATAGTACAGTACAGGTGAACGTGTCCATAACAATGTATGGTGCGCGATATTGTTGTGCTATGAGCTATATACTATATGCTTTTATATTATAGCGTAGTCTGAAAGCAGCTTTAATCTAAATTGAATTTATAATTTATATAAAAAGGGTTGCTCTCTTAATGTAAGAGTTTGTAGGTTGATCCTTTACTGATGATGGTGTATTACTTTCGTGAAGTGGAAGCCTAGACAGTTCGATGACAACAATTGCGGTCTTCACTCAGATAAGGGCCACAATGGCTGCTAAAGAAGACCTTGGAAATTGGTTCGGCTGTTTCGCTTTATTTTTCGCTTACCTTTGTACTTATAAAATATCGTGGACCCATCGCTTTGAATTAATTTCACGCCAGGGCGGTCGTTTGTATTTCTTTTGTTTCCAAGGTGGGGACGCTTTTGGTCCCAGTTAAAGATATATTTGGCCCGTTAGCACATTGCGACAACTTTGAAGCCGGCTATTTATTTACTTGTCTCAATAGATGCCACCACGGTTCGTATTTCAGATTTAATCAAGTCTGACAGCATGATTAACGTCACCTTTCTCATTCGTCGAGCTATCAATGAAAATGCCACGTCCCCGATTTGTGCTTTTTACTGGGCCGGTTGTTTTAAACGGTTGGTTAAGGCGAGGTTCTTCAAGTTAACCTCTAGGAAATGTAATTTTAATGTCATTTTATTTAGAAACGGTAATGATTGAACACGTGAAAAAACTATATGTTACTTTTGAGACCTTTTTGTAGGTACGTCGGGTACTCGTTACATAATTGGATAAAGTTCGCTTGATTAAAAAAAAATTCAAACATACATTTTGTACATTAAAATCATTTTATTTCAATATTATAACCACATTATGTATTGAAATCACATCAAAATAAACGTCTATGATGATGTAATGTCCGTCGGGTTTAACATTGTTAATATCGTAAGACATATCATTTTCAACCCAAAATTAACGAAATTCCCGGCACAATTTACTCGCGCCCAGCTGCCATCTCTAGAACTAAAATGCACGCTCGAAGAACCTCGCCTTAACGTAATATACGTATGTCAAATAATAGCGATTACATATGATATTTATCGTTCGTTAAATACAAAGCATTGTTTCACTGCATGAAAAACCGATCGTCAAACTTCAAATGTAGAAGAATAAAATGACGTTAACCAGTGGGTTACTGTAATCGTTATTTTTTAACGAACGTTAAGGGCATAATTTTGTGAAACAACGCTTTTTTTTATTTGACGATAGTTAGCGCCATTTATGACGTATACGCGTGCGTCAAGTGGACGTGAAACAACCCGCCCTAAGTAACTGTTTTAACGAAAGCATATTTTGTTGCTTTTATTTCGTCCCAAAAGACTAACATGTTGATTAATGTAGCAAATTGGAATAGTTAGTTGCAAACTATGCTTAAACACAGTAATAATAAGAAGCATCAGGTTTAATTGCGCACTTGTGTGAATAATTACGTGGTTCGTTCATCTCGATCGCGGCTGACTTATGGGGTAAAGTTGTTCAGGCATTGCGGCTTGCCTCTGACACCTGGCAGTAATTAGGTTCAAATTTATTGCTTTTCCTTGCACCTTCCGTCGTCACACAATATAAATCATTTTCGTTAGTTCTCTGACAGTCGAGTGGCAACGTGTATTTAATGAAAATTTAATTTCGCCCGTTTTGAAATATACTTTTTCGAACAGATACGGCTTTGTACCGTAATGTTTGAAGACTAAGGTCTTCAACCAGTGCATCCTGCCCGTTATGACATACTGTGCCGAAACGTGGACACTGACGGTCGGGCTGGTCCACAAATTTAAAGTCGCTCAGCGCGCTATGGAGCGGGCCTATGCTCGGAGTTCAGTGAAAGAAAAAAAAGAAAGAAATCAGGAGTGAAATTATCCGGAAGAGAACCGGAGTTACCGACTTGCAGAGTAAGCAAGCTGAAGTGGCAGTGGGCTGGTCATATTTGTCAGACGAGTCCTGGAGTGGAGACCGCGTATCGGCAAGCTTAGTGTGGGACGCCCCCCAGCTAGATGGACCGACGACCTCAAAAAGGTGGCTGGGATAGACTGGATGCGGAAGGCGGAGGACAGGGTGTTGTGGCGCAGCATGGGAGAGGCCTATGTTCAACAGTGGACTGCGATAGGCTGAGTTGGTTGACGGCTTACACGGCTTTGTACACGAATTCTGTAATTTATTTTAAAATAAACTATGCTGTCCAAATTTTATTCATATCGCTTACCAAAAAGCCGTAGTCTAAAATTTTGTGACTAAAATGTAACAGAAAAGTAACTCCATTACGGTAATGGAAAACAGTGGGCTCTCACGTTGCTAGATTTTTTTTTGCTTTAGACCGATGCCGCAGTGCAGTTACAGGAATACATGTATCAAAGCTCTCTTTCATTTGGATACGCGCTACTCCCAGCTGCTGCATCCCAGGAAATATCGGCTTTTATTAACATTACACCGTACCACAAATTATGAATTGAAACTGACTGCTCGCTAGCTTTTACAGTAATCACGCTTAAAATAATATTTATGAGAATTCTACTCTGATACCGACTCACCGATTAGTGAAAAGGTAATATTCATTTTCTATAAGTACCTACTAACTTATCTTAAATGTAGCCCTGTAGAGGTAGAAAGAGGGAGCAATTTAGCAATTTATTTTAGATAGAACGCCCAACTAATGCACTTTTCCGTGTTTCCCACGTAATAAAAACCTTTCTTTTATTACGTGTTTACTACAAACATATGCAGTGTTCCGGCAAGACCGCGTGAAAATTAAGTTTCACCCTGCAAACGAGCCGGCTTTCTACTATACTGGTATATAAACTACCCGTGTGTTTCACTTCACAGTTTAACATGAAAATATTGAGTGAAAAATTTAATTTACAACCAGTTGGGTAGCCCGGCTTTTCGATTTTTCATTCTTTTTTCTGTTTTAATTAAAATTGACATCACGTGAAAGCATTAAAACACTATCACCAAAGTACTGTACATCGAACGTACGAGTAGGTAGGCCATTTCCGAGTGTTATTATGTATTTCAAAGGCACAATAATAAACCACGTCCTAGTAATTTGATTTGTGTATAATCAATAAGTGATTCATAGGATTAGGTAAGACTTGTCCTTTTATACTTAATCAATAATAACTCCGTTTTCCTTGAACCCAATCAATGAAATACTGTGCGCAGGTATAAGATACGAATGAAATTAATATTGTTTACCTTTAGGTATAGAATCTATTAATTAAGTCCTAACTAATATTATAAATGCAAAAGTATGTTTGTTTGTTACCTTTTCACGTGTGAACCACTAAACCGATCATCCTGAAATTTTGCGTAGGTATACGTTGTCTGGTGTACAGAAACGGACATAGGGTACCTTTCGCCCCGAAAAAAAGTACTGCTCCTGAGGAAAACAACAATAACGTTCTTATGATAATAGATGGCGCCACGTGTCTTTCGAATCAATTATTATAGAAACTTTAGTAGTGTGTTAAGTGTTAAGGCTCCCACAAACAGGCGCGACACGCGACGTGACATAAAGGCACCGCTCTCGGCGCGCAACAAGCGGTGTCTTTGTGTCGCGTCGCGTATCGCGCCTGTTTGTAAAAGCCTTTACAGTACTTTTGAGTACAACCCGAATTAATTTTCTAATTCTAAATTAACTCTAGCGAAGCCGCGGCCAAAAGCTAGATAGATAAATAGATAGAATAATCTTTACATCACACCTGGCCATAATGTGAGTTTTACCGCACGCTACGCGTACAGTAAAACTCGCATTGTGGCCAGGTGAAGACGTCAAATTGTGTACTCACCACGGGCAGTAAAAAAAGAAAGCCCTCTATCTATATATATTTACAACCCTCGGCTGCGGCTCGGGTCACAAATACCTGCGATTTCGGGCTTTCTTTCTTTTATAGCCCTTGGTAAGTAATGTACTATTATATCACAAAATAAACATTACAGATTTAAATGTAGAAAATTTGACAACGGGTGACACAATGGGCTAGTGCCAGCTAGTGTTTCATAAAAGTGTTTGGGTCAAGCGTCGTCGGGCCACGCAGATAGGTACCTACACAGAGGGTGCTTCGGACGAAACCGCACTCATTGCATTGACTACGTGTCTATTCCGAATACCGGGCAATCACTTTTTAACCGACTTCCAAAAAGGAGGAGGTTCGTAGCGTATGTATGTTATTTTTTATTTTTGTTTTTGAAGCGAAAACTTCTTTAGGCGCGTTGAGCAGTTTTTGGTAAGGGGAAAACTTATGGGTTCATCGTCACCGAACGCTTTCCATGAGCTGATTCATGAATATAAAAAAGAACAGTTATTCCAAAGTTTTATGTTTTCACTTCTGTCGGCAGTCCTTATGACTGCCAATTTTTTTTGACGTGACAACTTCTAATAAATTAATGAACGCCGGCTGCATGCACGAAAAAAGATGACTCATTGACCCGTTACGCTCATTGTAGGTACGCTTGCGCCGCATCAATGTTTTGTTATGACGTTGTCACGTTAAACTATCGTCCAATTTTACAGACAACCAATTTTTCTGGTCAGTCATTTCCCAAAATCAACCCTTTAAGGAGGAAGCGTCAGGGTAGGCCGCGAAATTCAAAATTTGTTACGTTTTTTTTTTTTTTTTTTTCAGAATCGTTCTGCTGATGCTAGGAATTAACACTATTGACAGCTAACTTCACCTAAGTTCCACGGTAGAAATTTTTACAGCATCGATTAGCTGATGTTAGCTAGGGATTGACACTATTGACAATTCACTCACCAAAATTTCACGGTAAGGTTTATACAGAATATAGACTGGCTGGTCCCATTTCTCCCCCGCTCCGCTCATAGAGTGACGTGTGCTTCAGTACACAAATTTTCGCTTTATTGAAATAAAAACTTCTTTAGGCGCGTTGAGCACTTTTTGGTAGATGAAAAACATATGGGTTCGCGATCATCACCGAACGCTTTGCATGAGCTATATGTATACTGTCAAAGTCAAAGTCAAATCATTTATTTCAAATAGGCACGAAGATGCACTTTTGAACGTCAAAAATTACATGAATAGTCTGTTAATAGATTCTAGTTGCGCCTTCCAAAAGGTAGTTATGTATGGAGAAGAATGGGCAAGAAACTCCATACTTACTCTTTTAAAATGTTAACAATAGTTTGTATACATTAATTAATAATTATAGGTGAAGACGATGTACCTAGAATAAAAATAAAAATTACTTACCAAAATTGGTAAAAAGAATGAAAAGTGAAGTAATGACAGAAAAATTAATAAATGCGATAGGTACATGGTGCTCACATATTTACAAACATTGTATATGATTTTCCAAAAAAAAAAATTAAACATATAATAAGTGTGTGAGTTAAATTTATATTAATCACAGAAAATAAATATTAATATCATAAAAATTATAAATTATACAGTTAAATTAGCAACCAGTTTGATTTTGTCTAGACTCTAAATTGTCCTATGGAGCAGGACCAGCATGTTTCCAAGCATTCTTATCTTGGATATAATCCTCTAATTTTGTAATATGCTTGTTTACAAAGTGTGCTTTTTATATGAGTTTTAAATTTTCTTTCATTTAATTGTAATATATCAGAAGGTATTTTATTGTAACATTTAACACAGTACCCCATAAAAGATGTACGTACTTTAGATAATCTGAAAAATGGTTGATCTATTTTATCTTTATTTCTAGTACTGTATATAATGTGTACTTTTTGGGTGAACAAAAATCATGGAACTCGCGTTATCGTCACCGAACGCTTTAGTTACTTAGTTTTCACTTCTATCTGCAGTCCCCAAAGACTGCCCCGCATGTTTTTGTAGAATTTCAACAACACGCTATAAATAACATACGTTGGAAATTTTAATTACCATGTAGGTACGTATGCTATTTATTATTTCAACACTAATTTACCTGAGAGCTGTGAAATGTTGAATGGCGATGGCGTTCCAATTTTGTGGGAATTTAAGAAAGATTTAAAAGATTTAAAAATTTACGAATTGATTTTAAAATGTTTACAAAAGTGTTCTTTTAATGAAGTGAAAATTTCTTTAGGCGCACTTTGTGCTCTTTCTGAACAGTAAAAGAAAACTAATCCAGGCTCTGATCTGTGACGCTGAATCAGGCATACACGGCTCCAGTCGGTCGGTGACGCAGAATCTCGAATACTCGGCGATGAATCGCGTAAACTCGGCACTGAATCTCGTATACTCGGCCTTGAATCTCGTATACTCGGCGCTGAATCTCGTATACTCGGCGCTGAATCTCGTATACTCGGCGCTGAATCGCGTATACTCGGCTCCAGTCTTAAGTTTTCACTTCTATCGTGTCATAAGCACAAACCCTCTTTTTAGGATTCGCCATGTCCGTCTGTCTGTCTGTTCGCGGTTTAGTTCAAAGACCTTACTAGAAAGCTGTAATTTGGCATGGGTATATGTATTAATCACTCCAAAAAAGTGGTAAAATAAAATAATGTTGTTTTTTTTTTAGGTCACCTCCCCTCCTTGTAAATTGGGGATAATATTTTTTCTCGTCTATTCCATGGTGTGGGGTATTGTTGAATAGGACGTTCAAAATATTGTATGTTTGTGAAAACCATTTTTCGATTCAAGGATCCGTTTGCGTAATGTTAAGCTTTAGTGCTAATTTTTGTTAGTGTCAGGTGTGTCAGCTAATTGGTTGTTTTTGGTTAGGTATGTGAAAAAATTCACGGCAATAGTATAAATAACGAAGTTAGAAGTGAAATATACATTCCACTTTTAACTTCGTTATAGTATACATATAATAGAAGTATACATATATAGTATACTTCGTTTTCATTGTATTTCAACTAAAATGTTAAGTTTAATCTAAATTCGTCCCAACTACGGACGGAATCCTTTATTATGCGTGACCCGACATGCACTTGGCCGTTTTTCTTTTTAACATAGTAACATGCAATACAAAAGTTTATCTTTTACACCGCTAAAAGTGATGGAAAGCATCGTGAGGAAACCGGGACTTAATTTTGTCAGCCAGCCTCTGCCAGCTAAATGGTTGTACTTGGATGTGTGAAAAAATTCACAGTAGTACTATATATATAACGAAGTTAAAAGAAAAACTATCGGCTAAGTAGGCTTTACAAGTTATCGAGTAATAGTCGATCAACTTACATTTACAGTTGAAAAACATGTTCTCCCATACATTCCGTATGGAAGAACATGTTTTACAACTACAATGTTAAGTTTGTTCTTGGGATAAATTCATAGGTACCAACTACGGAACACTTCATTGTGCGTGCTCCGATACGCACTTGGCCGGTTTTTATTTTAAAATTGTTCATTCAAATTGTACGTACTGGTGCTTAATTATTTAATCAAAACAACTAAAACATAACTCCACAAAACATTGAAAATAGTTGGCTCATAATTATGTAACAATAATATAATTAATTCTTTAATACTAATGTAACGATTCCCTACCCTAACTGAGATCAAATATTCAATAGAATATTATTACGAGCCTAAACTTATCTAAAGCCTGTACAATATTAATAATTCAAAATGTTTAAGCTTTTCAATGAAGAATTTTTAAGTTAATAAATATGCTACCTAGGAACACGGAGGAATATCTTATCGGCGGCGTGTCTAGAATATTCGGCGTCTGTTTCAGCCTTTAATCCGACTACTGAGTGAGAGCTTCATAGATATTGATCAAAGCTCTTCGCTATTAAGCCGTTTACCGACGAGGCTATCAATATAATAACTGATGGAATAGCGTTCCTCAAGTAACGTTTGTATGATGTAAACAGGGAAGATTAATCAATGTATGTTTATGTATTTCTTACTTTGTGGAATTTATTCACATTAGAAGTACCTATAGCTAAGAATGAAGGCGACTTTCCACACCATGGCGTGTAAAAAGGTTTTATGTAGAGCGTAAAATATTTTTTTCTAAACGAATACATTAAATCAATCGCTTATGTTTATTAATATGTTGAGGATAATTATCCCTTCTAGCGATGCAAAATTTAATAGTACCCCGTGTCCTAAACAAAGCGATCGGTCTCGCGTCTACGAGATCATCACGTTCATATGATGTCACTCATTTGTTCGGAAAACCGGAAGGCATCCATTCGGTTGAACTTAGCAGATCATTTCCCACCAGAGTATAAAAAAATGTGAGTTCTATTCGCATGCGGCTGAGTTCTAGAGTTCCTTACACCGAAAAGAAATAGTTCTGGTGTTTTGACCTGAAAAAAGTTAAATGAAAATATGCTCTGCAGTGATAAGTTCTATAGTTCCTAATACTTTTCCGAAAGAATTCTGCCATCATAAATAATTTAAATAAAAACTAAATTATTGACCTGTTACTAGAAAAATAGAATAATTTTGAACAGCCGTGAATAACGTAATTTGTGGATTTTCGTAGATTCTTCAGGCCATGATTAGAAAACAAAACCCCTATAACAGAAAAAAAAACTAAATGAAAGCAGGAGTCTCATAAAAGTATCAGCAGAGCCTTTTGCAAAAGTAATGCTAGAAGAAATCGAGATTTAATTTGTGTGTTTAAGTAAGTGGGATCAAATAAGAATTTGAGTATGACTCACGAGCCGGAACTCCTAGTATTCTGATTCATCGTTAACATAACTTATCCAAGAACATGAAATAGTAACCCAAAACTCTGACTCCAGTATTAGCAGAGCAAGTAGCTATGAGTAAGTTGAAATCAAGATTTAATTCAATGTTTAAGATGGATCCCAAAAGAAAATCAGTAGCACTGAGGAGCCGGAAATTTTGATTTCCTGATGGATCTATAATACAACTATTCAAAAACATGAAATAATAACCCAGAACTGAGATTCAAGTATCAGCAGAGTATTTATGCTCTGCTGGGAAATTATTGATCTGCTAAGTTCACCCACATAGGACATTCTCGGTTGGTGCGACGACAAGATTGGGTTCGCCGAACAAAATTCAATTCAATTCAATTTATTTATTCAGTAACAAATGAACGCGATGTAACGCGCGGCGGTCGTGTGTCCGCGCGACGATCGCTTTGGTTAGGACACGGGGTAATGGTACTATTCAATTTTTGCATAGCTTATCCTCTCGCAAATTGTTGTTCAGAATTCCTAGAAATCTCTAAGAATTCCAAAGTCAATGTACTCTAGTTGGATATTGTGATAAGTTTTGATTTTATTCATCCCTAATTATACTTTTCAGTACCTTCATAATTAGAGCTCTGACAGACAATCACACGAAAATTGTGACGAATTCAAGTCCCTTTTTTATAATAAAATAATAAAAAATCATACAACTCAATACAGTAGCGTCCAATACAATAACTTATTCAGGATGATGTTGGGAATTCCTTGTTTCTGCATTGCCTCCGAGATGTTCGCGCAGACTCGTACGGACGATTTTCATGCCGTCATTCGGAAAAAAGTCGTGTCACTTATGAGGAGGGTGCGGGGGAGTCACAAAAGCATCCTGAAAACTGTAGCTGAAGATGTGCGTGCTCCTGTGTTGAGGTATTTCGTTCATCTAGTGATCTTTTAGGGAGGAATCTACCTTCCCTATTGGTTATCGTGATGTGGCGGGGTGTCTCAGCACAGGGCCATTTTTCTATAGAATTAGATGATAGTGTTGTTGTTTGTAATTGTATTTAAGAACTAACAATAGTTTCTAAGTTTTTGTATACTAACCTTTGGATCTAGTTGTCCCAAAATAAAATAAAAAATTGAATTTGAATTTGAATACAATTTAACTTTTATTTTTCGTCAAACAACCGTATTCTACGACGACAACAAGTTTTTGCACATTACTACAAGTTTTTACAGCAAGTTTTTAGAAAAGGGGAAGGTTCTATGTTCGTCTGTATGTATTAAAAAAAATGTAAATTCATCGATTTTTGCATGATTACTGGGCCAATTTACGTGATACTTTTTCATTTGGAGATTAAGCTCGCGCGATGGTCTTGTCTAGGTTTTATTAACTTTGCTTGGGTAGTTTTTAAATTGGCTTCAATAATACGTATTTTTTGGGTTACGTACCCGAATGGTGCCAAACGGAACCCTATTACTAAGCCTCCGCTGTCCGTCCGTCCGTTTGTCAGCGGGCTGTATCTCATGTTTTATTTGCAAACAAAAGTTTTTTTTAACTTTCGAAACAAATAACGAAAAGTATTTCATTCGAAACATTCGAAACTTACCCATTAAAAGATTCAAAAGCTGTATTAAAACCAAACTTTGTAAGAAAGGGACAAAACTTTGTATAAAATCTCTGATTATTTAGAAGACAAAAAGCTTGGGATTGAAATGCTCGCTCTGCTAAGCCTCGTGATAAAACCGTAAAACTTGATATTTTAATTATAATATACCATAAATACATATTAACAATGACTTGAATGTTATATACCTACAAAAGGACATGAATATTTATTATTTTTATTTTCTTTGAAAAGTATTACACTTTAATTATGTGAGAAAAATCTTTACGTGGCAGCGAAAAAACTGTTTTTATTTTTACGTAATTATTATAATTTAATTATGTGAGTTTATTATAATTTAATTATGTGTGGTTCCGTGTGGTGCCGGACGTAAAGAATAGCACCACCCCATTTCCTCCCGTGGTGGGTGTTGTAAAAGACGACTAAAGGACTTTCTAGAGAATGGGCAGCAGCGTTCTCTATGCATTTTTAACACCATACTGCGATCGCCAACCCGCCTGCCAAGCGTGGCGATTATGACAAACCCCCCCAATTGGGGGAGGCCAATGTCCAACAGTAGACGTCTTTCGGCTGAAATGATGATAATGATGATGTGAGAAAAATCTTAATGTGGCAACGAAAAAACTAAGTGTTTTTATTTTTACGTAATTATGTATTATAATTTTAAAATTGCTTGAGACATTTTTCTAAAAACCTTTACTTAGTCTATGAATGACCCGCCCGCGTGCGGCGACGGTGGCGACGCGCAGCGCGAGCGCGGTGCCTTTTGATAATTAATCATCATAACAAGTACTAAAAAAAAAAAAACTTAGATTAAAAAAAAATGTTTCCATGGCTTCTTTACCACACATAGGTGTATCTCTTAAAATATTTAGTGTATGAATAGATACACCTTATAATCATACCTCTTGCTTTAATGTAATAAATTAATAATCCTCCAGTTACAAGCACATTTCTAAGAAATTCTTTTTAATTATTAATCAGAGGCAATTGTGAAGATATTAGAGAAGGTACCGAACAGCGAACAAGTCTTTCATTTTATTAAAAGACTTGAGGGAGTATTTTCAACAATTTCCAGTTTTAATCCTTATTTTAGGTTGCAGTTGTTTTGATTATTTATAATATTGTTTAACAAAGTTTGTCGCTTAAAGTTTAAGTTCTTTGATCTAAATCGAAATAATTTGGAAGTTCTTTACTTTATAAGTATTTGAATGTTTTTATAATCATACCGGTACGAAGTCATCCAGCTACTATCAGCCACCCTGTGAAGACCGCTTCTGCCCAACATTATCAAACTAATATATTTTATATATTTTTTTTAATGTTATTCACATTTAATTATATACAATATCAATCTAACACTAAAATATTTATATTATGTCATTATTTCAGTCGAAAGACGTCCACTGCTGGACCTAGGCCTGCCCCTGTTGGGAGGGGTTTGCCATAATCACCACGCTTGGCAGGCGGGTTGGCGACCGCAGTATGGTGTTAAAAATGCATAGAAAACGCTGCTGCCCATTGTCTGGTAAGTCCCTTAGTCGCCTTTTACGACACCCACGGGAGGAAATGGGGTGGTGCTATTCTTTACGTCCGGCACCACCCGGCACATGTACATTTATATTATGTACCTACATTAGATATTTACATTACATTAGAGATTTTTTTTATTTTTATATGAAGGATAAAATATCTTTTAAGTTCATGGAATTTATTGTATGTTTTACCTCGTCTTATTACGTTAGTCGTGCTCTTTACCTTCAATTTTAGATAATTAGTTACCTAGAAAAGTATTCCTTAATGTTTGATCATTTTGATGTAAACTAAGTATATAATGTACCGATCGGTATTTTTTGTATGTAATTTTTGAGTATTCCCGTTTGAGCACCTATGCTTTGAGAACCAAAGGTATTCTCAAATCGGAATACCTTTGGTGTTCAATGCATAGCTGCTCAAACGGGAATACTTCGTTATTTTGATAAACAATCTAAAATTGAACTGTGTACACATTACCACAGCCCACTCTCAGCATCTCCAATAATACGAGAAATCGATTGGAAACCCATACCGGAATATTCCATTACCTCCAGCAGGCAACAACGGTCCTTTTACATTTCCAATCAGTACTCGTGTGTGCACTACACGGAATCGGGTGCTAATAGGTCGGTTGTCTCGGAACCACAGCACGCCAGAGATTTACTGGTGAATTTTACGCGGCCATTTGCATAGTTGTAAATAACGTAGTGTCGGCCCCCGCCGCTTATTTAGACGTTATAAACTGATTATTCACTCGATAACGCCACGCCACATGTAAATGTATGACTGTAACGTCTATAACTCTGACATAAATGGCCAATAATTTATTATTAGACGTTTATTTGGAATATGCTTTAATTATAGTGGCTAAGGTTTATTATTTTTTGAGGTTAGGATGATAAGTGGCCTGTTTCCTGGATGTGTATTGCTTTGCGTTTGCTTTTATAATGTTTAATGAGGCCACTTTTATAATCTAAAAAGAAATTTAAATACTTATAGCCAAACACATTTTATTATATACCTATCCAGGTACAATTTTTTTAACATGGCCACAACTACACAGCTCCGCCGGGCTTGCAAATATTTCATATTGTAGCAAACATACTATGTTTACTGCAATATAAAACACATATTTCAATACGTTCACCTGAAAATATTGGAATATGTATGCTCCAGGTATGTTTTAGACAAATATGAAGTTGCATGCTTTATAGCATAGTATTATAATGGACACGACGTATTGTAATATTCCGTGGAATACCAGTATTTTTGTAAAATGATTACGTTATGTTTTCATTAACGGAAGCATTTTTATTTTTTTATTTGTGTGCTCGGCAGTTGTTTACTCTGCCTCTCGACCTATAAAGTGGAGAGAATCGAGTGAATGTGCAATTTTCCATGATTGAGAATTTAAATTTGTTATGGCATGCTGATGAATTGGTTTCACAATGATTGTTTGCAGACCGGTCACCGCTTTGTTTTGTGCTGCAGACTAATAACTGGAGCTGATGACTTTATGTGGCCATTTAGCCTAGTCAACCATGTGTGATATGGAAATGAATAATTTTTTTCAGTTTTAATGACAAAACATTAATCTGGTGGCAAGCACATTGCTTATAAATATATAAGGTGTATCTATTCATACACGAAATATTTTAAGAGAAAAATCTAAAAAAAGCCATAGCAGCGCTTTTTTTTTATCAAAGTGTTTTTATTTTTACAAAATTATTACAATTTTAAAATTGCTTGAGACATTTTGCAAAAAAAACCTTTACTTACTTATTCTATGAATGACCCGCCCAGACGCGGCGACGACGGGGGCGGCACGAGCGCGGTGCCTTTTGATAATTAATCATCATATCAAGTAATTTTAAATTATTTTATTTTTTAAATAACATACTCAAATTTAAAAAAAAAAATCGTTTCCTTGGCTTCTTTACTACCTATAGGTGTATCTCTTAAAATATTTCGTGTTTGAATAGATACGCCTTATATATTGCCACTGAATATATAGGTTAGATTATGCTTGTAAGTTATTTAAGGGCTAATTGGCAAAAACAAATAGTACAACCTACCTACAGACAGTTTGTAAAGAAAATATCATTTTGTAATATTTTGCTACATGTAATTTGCAAATTGTCATTTAATTAGTGGCGACGATAGATGGATTTGAATTGGAAATTGGATTACCATAATATTTTACTAGTAGGTATCATCCCAACAAATATCGCGTAAACATCCTTTTATTATTTCAACAATAAACCAAACAACACTGACCAAATGATTATAGTGAGTGCCCACTGAAATTGCTAATGTTATTCGGCATCAAGTCAGTGACATTCGGAACGTGATCGATATTAGGAATTATCTAGGTACCAAACCTGTCCTCGTAGACTCGCGGGTTAGTTTGACAAGCCAACGGGCGGGGGTCGCCGAGAAGTCGACGAGATCTCATCAATAAATCACAGGAACCCTTAAACTGAGAGACTTTGGCTGCATTTTATCTGTCACTTGTCACAGACGACAAACTCGACAAATTGATGATAACGGATTCGCTGGCGCATCGTTAGTGAGTTGAAAATGTTCGGAATACTACAGTTTGTAATGGTAGTTACATTAACATGTGTTACTAGCTGGCCCAATCTTCAACAGTAGTATGTGCTGGGCATAGGTATTTTCCAATTGTACGCCACTGCTCGCTTCTCTGTCGTATTCAGTGATTAGTTATAGATAGTCGGAAATGTTCCTTCAATTTATTTACTATAACAACAGAATTCTTCGAATTTACGTGTCATGCTCTGCCGCAGAGCCACCATTTTAGAAACCGATCAATATATCTTAAAATAATGTACGTCAAACGAACATAATGTACGTATAACTGTTATCGCTATACGTGTATTAGGTAATGATAAAGCAGACATTTATTTTAGCTCTGCTGCAGAGCATATTCTCTAGCAGAGCCACACAGATCATGTATTTAGGAAAGATAAATCCTACAATTTTTTGATGAAAACCGTTGTACGATGTTGTTAAGCTATGTAACTTATAAAAACATCTTAAGAGTTTTATAAAATTTAAAAATGAAAGTTAAGTAAAGTCTACATTTAACAATGGACGATGTAATGAGTAAGAGTTCCTGTAACAATCCAGAAACATCCGCAAAAATTTGTGACAAAAATGTTTCAGTGTTAAACAAAGTGTGAAAGGAAACTCGAGTAGCAACGAGTGTCTTCCGCCCAAGTTATGTAGTGTTTATGTCGCTTCCTACATTTATCCTGCAACTTTACAATCTTTCAACACTCTAGTTTACTGCTAGGTACACCTTTTGTTAGTAACATACCGTATATCAATGACTTGATAGTTGTTGCAAGAATACCACACCCTACGTTCACCAACATTATTTCTAAGATTTATGCTATACTAACTTTTGCTCGCGGCTTCGCTCGCGTTAATTTAGTATTTGACAATCAATTCGGGTTGTACTCTGCTTTCAATCATGATTCGAAAGACACGTGGCGCCATCTATTATCATAAGAACGTTATTGTTGTTTTTCTCGGGAACAGTATTTTTTTTTTTCGGGATTATAGTTACCCTATGTCCGTTTCTGTACACTTGACAACGTATACGCAAAAAATCAGGATGATCGGTTCAGTGGTTTAGGCGTGAAAGGTAACAAACAAACAAACTAACTTTTCCATTTAAAATATTAGGTTAAAAAAAAAATCTGTTAGGATTTTTCCAATTAAAAAAAAATCCTCTTTCTTAATTTTTTTTTTCTTGTATTAAAAGGGTATTGTTTAAAATGTTACTATAAAATTCCTCCCCACATACTTCAACTGAATGAGACTAAATTTAAATCATGTATAAAACGCACACTATGCAGGCAAGCATATTATAAGTTTGGGGATTACATCGTTGATAAAAATGCTTGTATCAATGCTGGTCCTGCTCCACAACCACAACTAATCGATTAACATTTGAAAATACTGTTGGAGTTGCTGAAAATTGTAAGACTATCTTTTTGCATTGTATAAACTCAATCTCCTTTGTATAACATAATTGCATAGCACAGGTGTACTTATGAAACTACTATAGAGCTACCATTTTCCGGGTAATATGTCTTTCATTGACTTGAATGTACCCAGGCGCCTAAGAGTATGTCATGCTCACTCAGATGTCTCACTGATGGTGGCGCGTGTTTTGGATCATTTAACTCCCTTCAAAATGGTTGAGCTGCATGGTGCTGATCCATGCGTCATACTCGTGAACGGGCGTCGTCAGTTGGGACTGGTCATCTCTTATCTGCCACGGCATTGTTATTTTTTTTGTTTTTATTTGTTGTACCTACTCTGGACGCTTTTTATATCGTTCTCACATACAGTTATATTTCAACATTAAAGATGTAACTAATATTTTTGGAGCAATTTAATTATTTACAAGAGTGTCCATGGAGTTTCTTGTCGTCTGTTCTTCTCAATAGGTACCTACTACGCTTTGGAATGGGCAACTAGCTTCATATTTCTGACTGACCGACTCCTTGTCAATTTAAAAGTGCCTGTAAATGGTTTAATTGAAATAAATTATTTGAGTTTGAGTTTGAAAGTTAAAAAGAATGATGATGGTTACAGTAAAAACCAAAATCATCAAGTTAGGTACTCATAGAAATAAAATATCACAGTTTGTTGTGATTATAATGAAAGGGCCCACTATAGGTACTAGGCATAATTTCAAGACACGGTTAAAACTTCTTGCAAATATTTGTTTTTCTTAACATTCAAGGCTGCAACTGATAAATTCAGTTAGATAAATATTAACTCAGTCACTCAGATAAACTGAACTTTTAAGATTAATCACGCTGTCTTCTATCAATATTTTAATAGTCATCTATCAACAGTTTTGAAGCATGATCTGATTTTAGAGGCTCATTCAAATTTCTTGTTTTATACGCACTCAAATTTTCCGTTTCAATCAAGTGTTTAAACAAAATAAAATCCGGACAAGTGCGAGCTGAACTCGCGTGGTCAGAGTACCTTACGATGGATATGTTATCTACCATATTTTTTATCCCAAGATAATTTATCCGAAGAACAAACTTAACATTGTAGTTGAAAAACATGTTCTCCCATACATTTCAACTGCACGTGTAAGTTTGAACGCACAATATTGAGACAATTACTATGTTATTTTGAGACCATATACTTCTTATAGGTTGTCCTGTAATCTAAAAGTGAAAATCTGTATTTTCTCCGAAATTGTAGGCTCAGTAGTTGTCGGAGATAAGCCGGGAATGGTAAATTTTCTTCTATTTTCTTAAATATCTTTAAAAGTATTAATAAAAAAAAATGAGACCCTCACAACAAGCCTTTTCATTTGATTATGTCACATGGTATAATTTGCAAAATTTCTTTTTTAAATTTGCCCCCCCAAACTGACCCCCATAATCAAAATTCATTTATTGATGTTACACATCCCTGTTTGAAAAAAAACTAGTAAACTGAGAAAACTTCACGATATAAGCATAAACTGAAGTGGATTCATTGGCAGACAAGTTACAACATATTGTGCTGAGGAATACTACGGAAAAATGGAATAGTGATATAATGACAGCAAGCGTGGAGGCTTGTAAAACGCTTTCGCAATATTGTTTCCCCGACACTCCTTAACTGACATCTGTATGAACATTCTTTGCTTTGAGCACATATTTGACGATATTCCTTTTGTGATCTCATAAGATTTACGAGTTCATTCTCAGCATCTTTGTCGAATCCTTTCAACCAGAGATTCGACTCACTCATCGAAAGAATCGGAACATCAGTTCATAGCCAACCAGGGAGGTGAATAGGACCAAACAAACGCGATAATGCTTATGTTCTTCTCATGTAAGATACCGGTAACTACGTAAACTTCCCTAAGAAAATGGCTGACTCGATAGCCTGAGACACTCTTCGATACTGCGGTGAAATGTACTCGGTAATGATAATGACCAACACTGTAATGGTGCTAGCAACATGCTCTGCATTATTTAACTTATTAACAGTTAAATTGTATCAGTACTATAGGAAAACACTGTGAAGCCGACTCTAGTTTGCAAACGATTAACAACGGTATTTTTAGGGTTCCGTAGCAAATGGCAAAAAACGGAACCCTTATGGATTCGTCATGTCTGTCTATCTGTCCGTCCGTATGTCACAGCCACTTTTTTCCCAAAACTATAAGAACTATACTGTTGAAACTTGGTAAGTAGATGTATTCTGTGAACCGCATTAAGATTTTCACACAAAAATAGAAAAAAAAAAACAATACCTTTTGGGGGTTCCCCATACTTAGAACTGAAACTCAAAAAAAAATTTTTCATCAATCCCATACGTGTGGTATCTATGGATAGGTCTTCAAAAATGATATTGCGGTTTCTAATATTTTTTTTTCTAAACTGAATAGTTTGCGCGAAAGACACTTCCAAAGTGGTAAAATGTGTGTGTGTCCCCTGTAACTTCTAAAATAAGAGAATGATAAAACTAAAAAAAATATATGATGTACATTACCATGTAAACTTCCACCGAAAGTTGGTTTGAACGAGATCTAGGAATTTGTTTTTTTTTTTTAATACGTCATAAATCGTTAACTGCAATTTACCTGTCATTCAATCAACGCAAATATGATAATAAAATAAAAACCGGCCAAGTGTGTGTCAGATCACGCACAATGAAGGGTTCTGTAGTTGGGATGAATTTTATCCCAAGAACAAACTTAACTAACTAAGGTTTCTGATACGGAACCCTTCGTGCGCGAGTCCGACTCGCACTTGGCCGGTTCTTTCTTCCCACAAGCCGCGAAACTACTGCTATAATGAGGAACTAAGGTAATGCGGTAACCCTACACGGAAGCTGAGTAGGAAATAAGTTTATTTAAGTACAATTAGCATTTTATTTACTTCTACTTTTCGTCGTGTACCAAACAAACTCTAAGCTGCATGCTTAGCATGACGCTTTCTATTTCTATGAAGAATAGACACTGCTCTTTCCATACAAAGTGATATTTCTATTCTCCATTTTTGACATCGCACCGTAAAAATCCTTCTACAATCTGTCATTTTGTCTTTCGTTTTATGTAGACTATTTCAGGAGAAAGTTTTCTATCCCAAATTGTCAAAATCACACTGACCACTGACAGTTGTAGTCATGAAGACAATTTGATTTTGTAATGGCTTTGCTAAAGACAGTAGAAAACTTTCTACTCGATGGCCACAAAGTAGGTATATACGGTTATCTACAAAATCATGATTTTACAGGAGAGCGTTTTGAACGCAGAACTGTGATAATTAATAGAAGAACAAAGCTATCTTCCCCTATTTTACATAATTTAGTTAATAGCGTATTACCAAGGGAATGGTTAAGGCCAATATTACTGTTTTTTTTTTGTTCCAAAATACGGTACTTCGACACTTTGAGAAAAATTATTGTAGTTGTCTTTATATACGTGACTTAATATCAGTAAAAATTGAGAATCAAACAGATAAAAAAATGGTGTCCCCTTATTTCGCAGACAGAAATTTCATAGAATTTCGTTTCCCAGAAAATGTTTCATATAATATTTGGTCCTTGTATTTTTAGTTCGAATATTATTCTTTCAAAGACTATTTACCTGAATGAAAAATATTTCACAGAAACACAATTCAATGAATTTATAATCACATTTTTTTTTTGTTTAACAAACTTATCAAACAGTCGATTTTTATTTACGAATATTGTTTGTTCGGTATAAGTTAGTGACAGAAACGAATTGCTGCAAAACCGACTCCACGTAGTCTTATCTGCCCTACCCCTAGAGTGTGATTTAAATCCGCGTTTGCGTGGAGGGGCGAGGCGGCTCGCGAACTGAGGAGCAGGTGGTTTTAACGCTCGCCGCCGCGGCTGAGGCTGGCCGGCGCGCCGGATCCCCGCAGCGCCGGAGCCGTGACAGAAACCATGCCTGCTGCATTCTGCATGCTCGCTTGCATGCTACATGCTTGCTTGCATGCTGCATGCTTGCTTGCACGCTGCATGTTGCATGCTTGCTTGCATGCTGCAAAATGCAATAAAAATGCTGTTGAAAAATTTAAAATGGATAAAGATTTATTCTTGGTAATAAGTTTTATATTAAATAAACAATATAAGGATAAAGAATATTTGATTTGTTATTCTATGATATGAATAGTCTAACATTAAACTTTATGTGAAACAAAAATCAATGTTTTTTTTTTTTTGCGGAAAGCTATATACACACATGCAAACATAAATGCACTTTATAATTAGCTCTTATTAAAAGGGCGGACAAACGGTCCACCAGCGCCACTCCTTTAAAAAAACATTATCTCGTGACTGAGAAGGAATTATGAAAAACGGCTCGATAAGGAACCTCGGTAAGTCATACATATCTGCCAAATTTAATATTAAATGTGAAAGTAACACTGTCTGTCTGTTACGCTTTCACGCCTAAACCGCTGAACCTATCGTCATGAAATTTGGCAAAGATATAGCCTGGGATATGGAGAAGGACATAGGCTACTTTTTTACGCAATAACCAACATCCACGCGGGTGGATCCGCGGGCAAAAACAAGTATTATAAATGTGAAAGTAACTCTGTATGTCTGTTACGTTTTCACGCCTAAACCGCTAAACAGATCGTCATTAAATTTGGCAGCGATATAGCCTGTGATATGGTTATCCATATCATAGGCTATAATCTCTGCCAAATTCGCTGATGGTGGCGTGTGTGTTGGATCATTTAGCTCCTTTCAAAATGGTTGAGCTGAATAGTGCTAATCCATACGTCATGTTCGTGAACGGGCGCCGTCAGTTGGGACTGGTCATCTCTTAGCTGCCACGGGTTATTTTATTTTATTTTGTTTCTATTTGTTGTACCTACGCTTGACGCTTTTAACGTGTAAGTTTTTATTATTTTATTTTTTACATCGTTCTCACTTTTAGTTATAAATGCAACATTATAGATGTAACGAATACATTTGTAACAATTTAATTTAAAAGAGTGTCCATGGAGTTTCTTGACCGTTCTTCTCCATAGGTACCTACGCTTTGGAATGGGAATGTAGCTTAATTTTTCTTACTGACCGACTGCTTGACAATTCAAAAGTGCCTGTAAATGGTTTAATTGAAATAAATGATTTGAGTTTGAGTTTGAGTTTGATTCTACTACCTACTAAAAACAATAAAAATATTTAAAAAAAGCCTATATCCTTATGGATACCCTACTGTTTTACGCGATAACCGACATCCATGCGGGCTGAGCCGCGGGAAAAAGTTAGTATGTATATATTTATTTAAATGTAGTACGAGTAACATCATTGCTACTTTGTATTATTTAAGCCTGCAATGCAATAATAACACAGTTATATTACTCAACCAAGACGCCAAACTTCGTTGAGGTCAACCGTTGCATTCGCTTCCCCCCTAATTTGCGGAATGAACAATGTAGGCGCACCGAAACATAATCCAAGCACGAAATATATTGAGCCGAGGCCGCAGCACACAAATAGCTGCAACGCAAACATAAATATAACTATAATTAGGACATCGCATGTGGTTTGCGAAAGGAATATGGCCTTAAAATTTTAAGTAACCGCAACAAAAGACACTTTTAGACACAAAGGAAAATATCGGTATACGACTTTATTAGAATAATCATTAGAGGCTTCTAATAACTAAGAAAAGCTATTTACTTGTCTGTCAAAGGGATTTTTGCTCCAATTATTATTGATTGCCGTAATAGGCACATTGGGGAAGCCTCGAGTTCAAAGGTCTTGCTCTAATCAAAATCTACACATACAAATCAATAAAATTGAAGTTTCTGTTTAAAATATGAAATTAGGTCCTTATAACAAACAATTTTTTTTTTGTTTGTTTGTTCCGGTAAGCTCTGAAACGGCTGGACCGATTTTGACAGGACTTTCACTGGGAAATAGCAGATGTTACAAGGAGTAACTACACTGAAAAACCGAATAGTTGATTTTTTTGATTGTTGGTTTAACTTTTTTTTAATGGGTTAATATAGCACATTAACCCATAAAAAAAAAGTTAAATCAACTTAAAAAGTTTTTCAGTGTAGTAGGCTATACTTTTATTTTAGAAAAAGTCACGCGGGCGAACCACGAGCAGAGCTAGTTGGAAATATATATCTATATATATATGGCTCAAACACGTTGTCATACCAACTGAAGGAAAAAGTATACCTAAAGATAATTATGGAATTATCTTTATATTTTCTCCTTCAGTTGGTATGACAACGCGTTTGAGCCCCAGAAAATGTGTAGTCTTATTGCGACTACAATACCAGAATTTTTATAAATAGGCTATGGTATCAAATATTAATAATAGACCACTTTTCTAAACTTCCCGTGGGCGTTTTTTGTTAGAAAATGGGTAGGAAAAATTGAATAAGTAATATTTACCTAACATTCAAAACAAATAACAGGTCATCAATATCGCGCTCTTCCCACCGCCGTCATCCCACTAGTGGGACGAACAAGAATGCGTTTATTTTTATCTCGATCGTCCCATTGATTTTGTTGGTGGTACGAACAGGTAGAATTTATAAATTTTATTACCAACAGGATCCCATATGCAGATACAATTGTTAAAACAATGGAACAGACCACTAGGGTTATTGGCCTGTGAACCAGTCAACAACCAAACTCAAATTATTTAGTGAGACCAATGGGGAAGTCCCACCAAATTGGTCTCACCAAATAATTTGAGTTAAAAACCGGCCAAATGCGTGTCGGACCATGCACAGTGAAGGACATTATATATTATACTAGCTTTTGCCCGCGGCTCCGCCCGCGTTGATGTCGGTTATCGCGTAAAAAAGTAGCCTATGTCCTTCTCCATATCCCAGGTTATATCTCTGCCAAATTTCATGACGACCGGTTCAGCGGTTTAGGCGTGAAAACGTAACATACATACAGACAGACAGATAGAGTTACTTTCACATTTATATTATTAGTATGGATTATTAAAAAAATATTTGAGACCCTCAGAGTAAGCCCTTATTACATTTGATTTGTCACACGGTACAGTTTCTTTATTCAATTTTCATATTTGCCTCTCAAAAGTGACCCTCATATTCAAAATTCATTTATTTACGTTACACGTCCGTGTTTGGGTCACTGAAATTCATATGTATACCAAATTTCAACTTAACCGGTCTTTTAGATTTGGATCAAATTGGCTGTGACAGACGGACAGACAGACAGACACACGAGTGATCCTATAAGGTTTCCGATTTCTCATTTGGACGTACGGTAATGGAACCCTAAAAACAGTATTTTATTAAAAACTAAATAAATAATTACATTGGTTTCATACTAAAATTACAAGGCTACAATACCTATACATATGGATGTACGGGCAAAAAAAAAACAATTAAAATCACAGCATTACACATAGGTACACCTAAACATTACAATAAAACAATGTTTTTTCCCTAAAGCTAAAAATTTTAATACAAAAAACTGTGTCTATACACAGATTTTTGTATTAAAATTTTTAGCTCCGAACATGGACATTAGCGCAGCCTTCGTGCAACTACTTCAGCGTGACGTCATCCATCACTTCCTCAAGCTTTCGAGCGGCGAGTCACACAGCCAGCCAGCACCCACGGCTTCAACGGGTATCCTGACCACCAGCATGCAGCGAACGCGCATACCTGGTCATCATCCTCAGCCTCATCAGCAACATTGGCACAGCACACGGCACTTTCGGCCGGTCCACAAGCAGAGCCCTTCAATGCTCTCCTGGTCGACGCCAGCAGTCAGCCTCAACCCGGCGCTGTACGACGTCCGACTCACTGGATCAACAAAACGCAGCGCCACCCCGACTCACGGGGGAATCACCGCAGACAGTTCCGACTCACCGTGAACTATGCGGCACCCGGTTTCAACACACTGGAATCACAACTGGCCCTGGCAAGCATCATATGCACTGACTCAGCCCACTATAGACCTCCGGTCTCCGGAGGGGAGTAATGTGTCGGTATCAACAACGCCACATGCAAACTACGCATCAAAGACCTGACGTCACAAATCCTGCATCGCGCTATCAGAGTTTACCGCGCGACTAGCATAGTATACAATATCCCGACATCATACCCGTCTGGTCGGAGGATCCTCCCTTTACTATAGAGTATGAGTGAACTTTACACCCTGTTCCTCATACCTCTAAATTGGGGGTATTTTCATTCTATACGTGTTTTAATTATCATTAAAACAATTATCTATACGTAACACAACTAACGTCATATTTTTTACCATTCAGTTGTTTTCTTTGAAATATACCTACTTATTTATGATTCAAAGAAACAGTGTATCGGTCTAACAATTATATTTGAGGCTATAATAGAGGGAGCGATGTAAACCAATAGGATTCCCGGAAATAAAAACAATGTTATCCGCACTCTCTTGTTAAGTAGGGGTATAGCCTGCACATCTCGATCGAGCTATGTAATGTTTAGTACAGGTAATTTTAAATGAAAAAATAATAGGATACGTTTTATAATATAAAAAAAACGTTTATTTTAACATTCAAAATTGCAACATTAAGGTATCGTTAGGTCCCAAACTAGGCACAACCTGTATCTTGAGCATGTAATTTAAAAAGTAATACCTACAGATATTTGAGTTTTTCTATGAGGAATTTTTCAGTAGCAGCCCGGAGTCTGGATTTGTGCCCGGTTGGTGGCAATAGCCTCCTATTACATGGGACTTAAACATAACTTAGCGAAATGTGGGTGTACCTACTATGGGTACATACACCTCTGCCTAACCCTGCGTGGAAACAAGACGTGAAGTTATTTTTATATTAATACAGGAACAGAATGGAACTAATCTAAGACGATATTCCCATTAATTCCACTAAAATGCTGAGTGTGACGACCGAGAATAAATTTAATATTATTTTTTAAATTCCCGCTTGTCCCACCAGTGGAACGACGGCAGTTGAACGAACAGGAATACAGGATCATTATTTATTACGGGTAGGTACTTATTATCCATACATATAATAAATTAATGAAAATTCAAAATATTTTATTTGAAATTTTGCCTACCGCCGATTTTCATGATACTTTTTCTCCATTACAACAAAATTTATGATCATGTCATTGTTATTATTCTACCCCGTACTGCTGTGTTACCGCAGACCGCGGCGCAGAGGGGTTGTGTGTAAAAGGGTCGCTAATACAACTTCTGCCATACGAGATATAGGGAGAATAAATGTAATTCCATAATTATTTCCTGAAAAAAAAAAAACTCATTGCTTCAAATCGATATGAAACGAGTGTATGCGCAAGCAAAAGAGTTTGTCGTAATCCTGTTAGTAATCGTGGCTCCGTGTTTACACCAAAGTATAAATAAAACTACCTTTTTCCCGCGGCTCTGCCCGCGTGGTTGTCGGTTATCACGTAAAAAAGTAGCCTGTCCTTCTCCATATCCCAGACTATATCTCTGCCAAATTTTATGAAGATCAGTTCAGCGTTTTAGGCGTGAAAACGTAACAGATAGACAGAGTAACTTTCACATTTATATTATTAGTATGGATATGTATTCCACATGTGGTGTCTGCTGTTTTCGTTTATCATTTACACCTAAAACAAGTTGTAGTTGTACACTAGTTGTATACAAAACTTGTAGATCAATAAATCAACTCAGTCTATCGCAGTCCACTGCTGGACATACGCCTCTCCCAGGCTGCGCCTCAACACTCTGTCCTCCGCTTTCCGTATCCAGTCTGACCCAGCTACCTTCTTAAGGTCGTCGGTCTATCCTGCTGGGGGGCGTCCCATACTACGCTTGCCAATAGGCGGTCTCCACTCCAGGACTCGTCTGCTCCACCGGCCATCGGTCCCTCGACAAATATGGCCAGCCCACTGCTATTTCAGTTTACTTACTCTGCAAGCTATGTCTGTAACTCCAGTTCTTTTCCTGTCTTCAACCAGTGCATCCTGCCCGTCATAACATACTGTGCTGAAACGTGGACACTGATAGTCGGCTTGGTCGACAAATTCAAGGTGTCCCAGCGCGCTATTAAGCGAGCTATGCTCGGAGTCTCTATGAAGGATAAAATCAGAAATGACCTTGTAGATAACTTATTTTTTTTTTTATAAAGGTGAACAAAATAGTGGACGAAACAATGTTTGAAACACCGTCAATACATGTTTTATACACGACATGTATTTGACAAGTTTTTTTATAAGACTGCTTGAAAACAAGTATCAACTTATACATATAAAATGTCTTACAACTTGCTTGATGAAGAAGTTGCGATCATTTCATGAATCATGAAAAATCATCCCAGATATTACGGAACAAATTCATCTTCATTCCGTGAGATACTAATTGAATAGTTCCATATTAGCGCTTTAAAAACTCTTTAATTTCGCTGAATGAGTAGGTGCTAATACCAAACCTGTCTCATTAGAGGCTTTCACGAAGCCACATTCATTGTTCCATTCGTCAGCTTCATCAACGTTGACTGCATTATATTCATACGTGTCCATAGTAGTAACACATTACAATAGATTCAATATAGTTGGTTACAACATCCTATCTAACTAATAGTTAGCTGCACCAGTAGACGTTGTCTTGTCCAGTATCCAAGTCTCAATATTTCATACAAAAATTCGAATAGAAAAATGATTTTGACGTGACAACGTCTAATAAATCGATGAACGCCGGCTGCATGCACGAAAAAGGATGACTCATTGTCCCGTTACGCTCATCGTCCCGTTACGCTCATTGTCCCGTTACGCTCATTGTACGCTTACGCCGCATCAATGTTTTGTTATGACGTTGTCACGTTAAACTATCGTCCGTAAACCAACTTTACAGACAACCAATTTTTTTTTTCTTCATATTTTGACGTGACAACGTCTAATTAATCGATGAACACCGGCTGCATGCACGAAAAATTATGACCCATTGTCCCGTTACGCAAATTGTCCCGTTACGCTCATTGTCCCGTTACGCTCATTGTACGCTTGCGCCGCATCAAGGTTTTGTTATGACGTTGACACGTTAAGTTATCGTCCGTAAACCAACTTTACAGACAACCAATTTTTGATTTTGTTTAGTATGTTTTAAAAGTCATTCTGCTATTCAGGACGGAGACAAATCCAAGAAATAAAAGATCATAAACATCGGTCCAGCCGTTCTTGAGTTATAAATGGTGTAACTAACCCGACTTTGTTTTATATAATTCGATTATAAAGCGGTAAAATTTGTGAGTTTGTATGTAGGGGGTAGTCTTCGAAACTACTGATCCAATTCTGAAAATACTTTCACTATAGATCGTTCGCATTAAGAATGCAGTGACCTCATCAGTGCAACTGCAAGATAAAGGTGTATTCACAGTGGTGTTAAATTCAAACAAATTATATTTTAAAACACCAATAAATGAATTTGAATTTGAAAATTTGAATTTGTAGTAAGATAAAAAAAAGACCTTCAACTGTCATTGTAAACTTGACTTTGTAATTTGAAAAGATTTGATTGGTTAGGGGGCGTGGCTAGGCCGACGGATAATTATGACTGCATTCTTAACGCGAACGAACTATAATGGAAAACTGCAAAAAAAAATAAAAAAGCCAAAGCCAAGTATTGCCGAGTGTCATAGGATTAGGGCTTCCATTACGTAATTACGTAATTACGCAATTACGTAATTACGGACAGATTTTAGAAATCTCACAAATACGTAACTGAAGAGCTGCAGTCCGTAATTACGTAACTATAGGATAATATTAATTAATTTAGGTACCCATTTATTTAGTTCTATAGTTTCTGCCTACTCCATGGGAAAAAGGCATGGGTTTATCTGTGTATTTACAATTTACCTTAATTTAGTTAACCTACGACTTACATTATGACAACACCAAAACCCTTTCTGTAGGTATCCCCCGAATTCCCGGGGTTTATTTTATAACTTCCAATTTGAGTCCGCAAGATTTAATTTCTTAGTCGTACAGAATAGAGTTCATTGTTGACCAATCGGGAAACGAAGGGAATCCCCGTTGGTTGTGGATAGTTCGGTACGTAACACAATCAAAGTTTATAAGTGTTTCGCAAGTATTTGATCTACCTCGTAGATAATAAAGTTTAATATTGTGGATTGAGCAAGCTAAGGGAACTCCCTACATTTTTCTTTACTTTCGTGAATTTAGAAACAATCTCAATACTCGGTACTCAGTCGTCTTACGTACACCTGCGAGATACTGTCCTGCCTGGTCTAAGCTTATTTTATTGACTTTTGTGATTTTGTGTTGTGTATGTGCCGCAAAGTTTGACGCTTGGTTTTCAGAAGCTTTTCATTACAAGTTTCTAAGTAGATATCACCATACACGAGTAGAGATACTTCAACGAAAATGTAAGTACCTATTTTAACATTACTTGTCTACTTACTTTGTTTCTAGGGTATTGTGTGAGAGTTTATACATATAATTTAGTAGTTGATTTTATATTGTTGACGGCACGGTTGGCGCAGTAGTTGAGTGATTGGCTGCTGCGCTGCGGGTCACGGGTTCGATTCCCGTACGGAACAAATATTTGTATGACCTACAGATAGGTGTTCCGGGTCTGGGTGTCTTGTGTATGTTAGTTTACATGATTGTGAGTGCACCCACGATACAGCAGTAATTCCTAGTGTGGTGCGACGTTTAAAAAAAAATAAAAAAATATGTGCGATTTTATTTTATTGTTGCTTGTTAGATGTCTGTGCAAATAGACATTGATTATGAGTTCACGGTACGTATGTAAATGTATCCCGTTTTAAGTGTAGTGCCTAACTATAGATGCTATTTATATGTATTACCTAACTATTAAATTATGAAATATTTATATATTGTTTTAGGTCTGCAGTAAAGAAGACTATTTATAAGGAGTTTTTGAACAAACGCACACAATCAGCTATATGGGAACACTTTTTGAGGGCTGAAAATGGGCAAAGTGTCCAATGTAAACATTGTCAAAAAAATTTGAAGACTCCTGGTGGTGCTACTGGAGCACTACATACACATATGCGTGCTAAACATATTGGCGAGATGTCACAAGAGCAAGATGCGCAAAGGGCAAGTACTTCATCGTGCTTTCAAGCAAGAAAAAGTTTAGAACCTCCATCGAAGAAAACTAAACTAACGGATTACTTTTCCACTGAGTATTCCTTGGACGTTATAGTGACTAGAATGGCAGCATTGGATGGCATCCCATTAAGCAAATTTTGTACTTCTGAAGATCTAAGGTATGTTTTCAAAAAATCTGGCTATGATCTACCGAAATCTCCTTCAACTATTACCAAAATTGTCCTGGAACAGAGTTGTGCCATAAAAAAACAATTAATAAATCAGTTTAAAGATATGAAGTCCCAAAAAAAACGGTTTACTATAACGTTTGATGAATGGACCTCTACCCGGAACCGGAGGTATATGAATATAAATATTCATAATAAAGACCTAGAACCAGCTAAATATAAAAATTTAGGACTAGTAAGGATAAAGGGTTCAATGCCAGCTCACGTTGGAACTGTACTGTTAGAAAATCATCTAAATGACTTTTATTTGAAACTTGAAGATATAATTGCATTCACAACGGACGGAGCCAGTGTTATGGTTAAAATGGGCAAAAATTTTGATGGTCACCATCAGTTGTGTTTTGCTCACGGAATACAACTTGCAGTGCTGGACGTATTATATAAGACACGGAAAAGTACAACTACTGAACCAGAACTAGAAGATGAAGCTTCAGATACTGACACTGAAGAAATTGAAGAAAACGATGGCGGACTTTTCATAGAAGTACCTAGAGTTCTAGAACCAGAGTTTCTGTACAAAGATATTATAGTAAAAGTAAGAAAACTTGTTAAATCATTCAAAAAATCACCACTGAAGACCGATTTGTTGCAAAAATATTCTTTACAAGAGCATGGTAAAAGCCTCGATCTTATACTAGACTGCAAAACGCGATGGAACAGCTTATCAGATATGGTTGGACGATTTCTGAAATTGAAATCAAGTTTATTTAAGGCTTTATTAGACTTAAAATCAAATATAAGTTTCACAGACACAGAAATACAAGATCTACATAACATTCATCATAGTTTAGATATAATAAAAACTACAGTGATGGCATTGTGTCGCCGTGACTCGAATTTGTTAGCAGCAGATGCTGCGCTTCAGTTTATGTTAAATAAGCTTGATGCTCAGTCCAATGGGCTCAGTGACAAGCTTGCTGTATCCCTTAGAAAAAGAATAAAAGAAAGGCGAACAAATGTGTCTGGTGTCTTGCAGTATTTGCATAATAATGAAGAATATTATAAAACCGAAGAAACAGAAACTTTTACAAAACCGACGTCGGATTATATTAGAACATATGTTGCAAACTTATTAGAAAGGCTCAAATTTACACCGCCTACAAGTACACAAATGAGTTTAGATTCCGAAGCAGATGACAATGATGCTAATGATGGTTGTGGCGACGAGTTGACTGTTGCACAGCAACTAGAAAAAGAAATACAGAAAACTATGTCTACAGTAAACAAATCTGGAGTAAACACAGATCTTGAATCCATCATCAGAGTTGAAATGTGTATCTACGATAGCACTGGCGGCGGTCGTGAAGTTTTCCTAACAGCAGCTTATAATTATTTACTATGTATAATGCCTACTAGTGTTGAAGCAGAACGGGCATTTTCTTCTGCCGGCTATCTTTGTTCTAAACTAAGAAGTTCCCTTGGTGACAGAACATTGCATTCGTTATCATTTATGAGATCATATTATCAAGAACAAAGATTGGAAAAATAACCATATTTTATATTGTTTCTTACTTTTAAACCATTTGTGCGTGGTACATGTTTTGTTTGAATTGTTGATTGAGTTTAGTCAAAATCAAAATCGTCAATCAAATCAAAATATTACATTTTGATTTGATTGACGATTTTGATTTTGAGTTTAATTTTAAAATTATCATTTTAATCTGTAATTTACTTTTAATTCCTTAATATTATAATTTTTTTCATTTGAAGTTGTTTGATTTTTTACTTCTAAAATACGTAATAAGCCCAGAATTTATCGTGCTTTAAAAAATCAAAACAGTTAAGTACGTAATTACGTAGTTACGTAATTGAAGCATCAAAATGCGTAACTAGTTACGTAATTAGCAAATCCGTAATTTTGGAAGCACTACATAGGATGTACAGGATATGGCGAAATAGTGATCCAACGTTAAGGGGTCGATACACCGTATATTCAGCAATTACATACCACAATTTGAACCTTTTTTTTTCCATAGGTCTCAGAATAGAATAATTTTTTATTCGTTTTATTAAAATTGACAACTTGCTTTACAAATTTTATTGTTTTTACTTTATATGACATTACTTTTCAATTTTGCTTTTGTTTTTAACTGTGGAATACATGTGCAAGTGGGCCTATTCAATCAGATCACAAATTCACAATAGATTTACAGATACAATATACATGCACTTACATAGTAGCATAAAACAGCCAATGGCAGCTTTATCCACAGTGAACTCTTTTGACGTGACAACGTCTAATAAATCGATGAACGCCGGCTGCATGCACGAAAATGTCCCGTTACGTAAATTGACCCGTTACACTCATTGTCCCGTTACGCTCATTGTACGCTTGCGCCGCATCAATGTTTTGTTATGACGTTGTCACGTTAAACTATCGTCCGTAAACCAACTTTACAGACAACCAATTTTTTTTTTTTGTATCTGTATTCCAATCTTTATACCTAGTTGCAAAAAATATAACCACCTAGCAATATCAAGTATTTCATTTATAACTAAACTATAAATCACCCAATACAAAACATTAACAGTCTTATTACAAAAATCTAAATAAACCTTGGTTTAAACCTGTCCTATCAAGTCCAGGCTTATCTGCAGAACCATGGTCTAAATTTGTCCGTATTACAAATCTTTAAAAAACCGTGGTCTTCTTAGTACCGGCATTTGAACCATCGTCTTTATATCAACCACAGATTAATACAAATATTATTCGTTCACCATGATATCATTCTATTGCAACGTTCCGTATGCTCAGAAAAGAAACCTTTTTGTTGGTAAGCTAATGATTATTATGATGCTTAGGAGTTTTAAAAATATTGAGATTGTTATCTTGCATGGTACAATAGTTATTTCGTCGTTTGCAGTTTTGTTTAGGTTTAACTGAGCAGTACGACTTAAGGGAGAATCGCTACCTCCCGCACGAAATTCAAATATTTTTATACGTTTTTTGCAATTTGCAGGTCAGTGGCAGGTTTTATGTTGATCAAAATATGATTCGCGACCGTAACAAGTACGTATTTACAGAATTATATCATTAGAATCTGCAATACAACTCCTTAAGTTAGAATTGTCCTCAAATGTAATGATTTCATAGTCATTCAATGGAGTTTAGCAACAAAATTCGATCTAAAGAAAAGCGGCTACATTCCTTTAGATCGTATTTTGTTGCTTCGTGTCTCAATACGAAACTTTATAATAGTTATTTATGCAACTGTTGTATAATAAGGACTAACACTCATGTGATACTATTATCACACTCGGCTTCGCCTCGTGTGATAAACCCACATTCGTGTTTTAATACCTAATTATTACAGTTGCATACAAGACTTTATCTACCATGACATGAATCCTCTATAAAAGATTCTGAAACAGTTTTTGCAATACTAATCAAACAAAAATGGCGGGATACGACGCTACGGTATAGTATAGTGAAAAGCGCGTGCGTGACAATGTTCTTTTTTTGAAATTCATAAAGATACCACGAATTGAGTAGTGAGAATGGAAGGGATGATGATCCCTTCCTTACTCATCAAACAGATGAGTAAGGAAGGGATCATCATCCTCGTTAAAGAAAAGGAGTTGCATAATGAAATTCAGTACAACATTATAACTCCCGTTTGAATGCTATTATGGTTACTATGACACTGGGTGTTTTAATGTTGGCAATAAGCTAACTGTTTCAGAAACTTTTATAGAGGGTTTATAGCATGGGCATAGATAAAAGGTATTAGAAAATTCTAGACACACTTACCGAGGTTTCTGATTGAGCCGTTTTTCATAATTCCTTCTCTGTCACGAGATAATATTTTTTTTAAAGGAGTGGCGCTAGTGGACCGGTGTGCGCCCTCTTAAGTAACATTACTTTACTTAAGTAGCTAGTAACACAAACGAAAATTAAATTAGTCCCTTAATTTTCTTTATGTTTCGAAATTTAATTAATTTACTATTTAGTGTTGGAAGTTCATTCCTAGGCTACAAGGTTGAGTCTATGTAAATCCTGCATCTTTAGAACCACTAACCCCCGAACTAACTCCCAAGCTTGACTTAGTTTGGGAGTTGGTAGATCATCAAATGTGCTGCATCAAACACATTAATTAATTGAACTTCATAGGTTGTTGTTGAGAGCGAAATAAATTTGTTTATTACTAGCTTTTATAAACTATCTGTGCGTCAAATTTCCTCCAAATCCGTTCAGCCGTTTTTTCGCCAATCTGTAAGATACATCCAGACAAACAGGCAAACGGACAAAATTCTAAAAACTATATTTTCGGCATGAAACTCGTTTCCACACCTCGTAGAAATTACTTTTTTTCAAAAATATGAAATGTACAGTTTTGACTTACTATTTCGTTATATGAATAAATCATTATTATTTATTAATGCTATAAATTATTTTAGGGTTCTGTAACAACTGCTTTAATCTACTAGGTACACAGATATGTCCTTATCAAAAAAACATATTATAAGATAAAAGACTACGTTGAAGACAAGGAAGTTTGGCAATAATTCCTTCTGCATATGTGGCTTCCCTGTAGGCCTAGCCAAGTTACAAATGTTTCGTATAGAATCTCTTTCTACAATCGTTGACGACTCAAAGTTACAGTTGTGTACTTAGTACGCGGTCATTTATTCCGATCATTTATCGATGTAGCGATCGACGTTTTTAGAAAGGATCAGGGGCCCAAGTCTGCTATTTTTATAAATTCGTCATTCCAACACGATCTCATTGTCATTTTGCTAAAAGTTCGTAATCTGCTAAATTCATAATGGTTGATCATTGGTCGGTCAATTGTCTCATAATAGAATTGTATTACAATGGCATTTAGAACATTTATTCATGCCAGATTTCATTTATATATATTTTTACATATTATTTATTAGTGTTATATTATAAGCAATCTGAAGTAGTAGGAAGTTGGAAGTGTAGTAGGAAGTTTCATTTGTCATTATGTACGAGATTACCAATTCTTTCAATGGAGTGTCAGTGGCTGACCATTGGAAAGTCATAATGAC
This sequence comes from Dryobota labecula, assembly GCA_947523025.1. Lineage (NCBI taxonomy): Eukaryota > Metazoa > Arthropoda > Insecta > Lepidoptera > Noctuidae > Dryobota > Dryobota labecula. The sequence continues at coordinate 12,962,368 of OX383293.1, read as the reverse complement.
GCCATTATATTAGTAGATTACCAAACTTGTCAAAATCAACAATTATGAAATCAATGATAGACCATTCAACACTATTGTAATAGCAGACTTAAGGCACAGATTTCATTCTAACATTTTGAACGATTAGGGCCTCAAGTCTGCTATTACAATAGTGTCAGAATGGTCTCGCCATTGTGAGTATTTGACAGTGTTTGTACGGAAAATCTGTCAAAAACTCACAATGAAGAGACCATTGCAACGTTTGTACATTAGTAGACTTGGCCCCCTGATAAGTTGTAAACTTGTCTACGAATTTTCTATTCGTTTGTTCTGACCACGTGACTTCACGATGAGATGATGTCATTCCTATACATTTGATTAGTTTTCTATTAGCTTTATCGATTGTAGATTGTCAACTTGGCTAAGGGCGCTGGTCCCTCATTAACGACATAACTATGTAAATGTCTATTACTTGCTCTCAAATAACGATGTTGTAATGGCTTTTGTGGACATGATATTTATTCAGATTTGTTACTGTAGTTGTATTTGCAATCATGTCATTAATCTTTTATATAGATTATTTTCTGTTTTGTGAACGTGAGAACGTTGTAGGCCTAGTAGAGTGTAGATTTGTTGGCACTTTTCTATTTTGTTAAGTACCTACCTGGTAAATGTTGAAAGGCCTACACTGTCCTCCCATACCTATTAACACTGTTATTTGATAATATTGTAATTCCAATTATTTTTTAAAGAGTAACCGTAGAGTTTCTTGCCGGCTCTTCTCCATAGGAAACGACTAAATGGAACCGTGCACCTAGCTTCTGACGTTTCATAAGTGCCCATGTAGGTTTATGTGAAATAAAATATTTTGATTTGATTTGATATGTAGGTACTCGTATATCGAAAGAAACTTTTTTAAGCGCGATTCAGCAATGCAGCTCCATACACTACAAATTGGCAAATATTGATTTCGGTTATTACGACATTTGGACATTGTAAACACATGTAGGCATTTATTTTGGCTTGTAATGTGTTTTCACTAACAACTAACAACAAATTTAAGTGGTTAACCGCTTATTAAACATGGATATTATATTTAGTATTTTGTAAACATTGTAATCCATGACAAAATAATGTGTATTATAATGATTGATCTCTCTATTTATGTAACGATACTTCAGGTTTTCATCGTCAACTCCTAATAACTATGGGAGGTGACCACATCTGTTAACACTTAGTAACCGTTTCTTTAAAAAACCTTGAAAAATATGACAATATCGATATTGAAAGTCTAAAAGTGAACAAAGATAACTGTTTGCGTCGAAGCTACGGAACCCCACAGCAAAACTCGTTCCACAATTTTCAAACAATGTTATTGACATACTGACACATGTTTTCTGAATTAAATAGTTGTGATAGTTTTATTTTGTAAATAGTCTCGCTCATATTGTATAGATGAAAAGACAATAACAAATACCAGAGTACGTCGGATTTTCGACATTTCGTGGGAACAACAATGTATTTCGACCAGTATACACACAGCTATATATCAAGCTTTAATATCCAGTTTAAGCTGACCTCTCATTGTATGGAAACCTTCTACAATGCGAGATCAGCTTATATTGGAAATTTATAGTTTGACATGTAGTGTATTGATTTTTTATTGAATAAAAAGAAGGAATATTGCACCTGTTGGACGGACTTCTAATTTTGATATAAAACGTAAGAATAAACCCACACAACATAACATCACACCTTCCGTATTTCTTGAAGAGTTGGGCAGTTATACATCTCTGCCAAACCCTTCGAGAAAAACAGGTGTGATGTTATGTTATGTCTCAATACGGTGTGTGCTTCCACTAATTACCTACATAGGTACCTCATTGTAGTAGGTAGGTTAGTATTGCTTTCCTTTCAAGCAAATCACGACTTATTAATCTAATTAGAAACAATTGGCAGTGTTATTTTGCTTAATGTTATTTTTGCAATTAGTTGGAGATAAAATATTAATATACTACATTAAAATGTACACTCGTAACTCTTGTTTAAAAACAATCGTTAACACATCAAAAATAAAATATATCTACGACTTTCTGATATTTCAACACACGATAATGACCCAAAGCATACACCAAACAGCGTAAAAATGTTTTCTCGCACAGAGAACAATTATTAGGTGACAATTTTTTAAGTGACTTGCTAATAGTCCGGATTTAAATCCGATAGAGAATTTTTGGCACATCGTGAAGAAAACGCTGTCGGATAAACATATCACTAACGTCAAACAACTTTACGACGCATTTGTTGAAATTTAGAGACGTATTCCATAGGAAACGAGTGAAAAATTGATAGAATTAATGCCACGTGTGACGTCCGTTGTTGTAAAGCTGTAATCGACAACAGAGGCTACCCAACCAAGTATACTAATCTGTTATGAACAGGATATTCGATAGTATCCATTTCAGGATTTATCCAAATTATTTGGGTTTTGTTTAAGTTTTCAGTGTTGATTTCTTGTGTTTCTAATTAGTTGTCCGACTGCCAGTACCTACTAAAGATATTGAATATTTATTTTTTATTAGTTAACATAATGTCAATGATCGTTTTTAAACTAGAATCACGAGTGTACATTTTAATGTGGTAAATTAATCTTTTCCGTCCAATTAATTGCAATAATAACATAAAAAGTCATTGACACTACCAAGTGACTCTGTGTTTCTTACTATATGACCACCACATTTAAATATCCAGCTACCTTTATTTTAAAATCAGACACACCCACAAACACCAAGGAGTGTTTTAAAAAATCCGCTGATTTCGTCTTTTCCGTAAATTAAAGTCGGCTCGCTGATTGAACGAGATAAGAAACTTTTTTGGCTGAAAGTAAAGCTAATCATTCAAGATTAGCAATGGAGCTGAAATGTGGCGGGGATAGGCAGTCTTATCTACTTTAAACTCTGGAACTATTAACTTGATATTACTCATACCTGTAATGTGATCATCGAGACCGTATTTCAAACAAATACAAGGTGGAATTTAAATAGTGTTGTACCAGTTGTACCCAAAAAGGGATAGAATTTCTTTTAGCAAATCTTTTAGACAGAATTTGGGCCATGGCGAAAATAGTGCACAAGTGTGTGCGCAGACAGGTGCACTCACTCTGATAGTCCGATGGGAAGGCAATCTGACACGAACGGAGAAAGATCAGGCGCAGGGCTTAAAGCGAGTTTCTTCAAGTTATCCGGAAACGGTAATGATTAAAGAAGTGAAAAAATTATATGTTGCTTTTGAGACCTTTCTGTAGGTACCTCGGGTACTCGTTACATAATTGGATAAAGTTCGCTCGTTAGAAAAAAATCCAAACATACCCTTATTTTGTAGATTATAATCATTTTATTTCAATATTATACCACATTATGTATTGAAAATCACATCAAAATAAACGTCTATGATGATGTAATGTCCGTCGGGTTAAAAAAAATTAATATCGTAAAACATATAATTTTCGACCCAAAATTAACGAAATTCACGACACAATTTACTCGCGCCCAGCTGCCATCTCTAGAACAAAAATGCACGCTCGAAGAACCTCGTCTTAAAGTGATTTCCGAGGCACGGGAGTATCACACCGGCAACATCCAAACTCCGGGCTGACACTAAGATAAGATAAGATATTTATTTGTCAAAAACACGTGTAAGTTAACAATCAGGTGGAAAGTTTAAAAAAAAAAGTACAACATGTTTTGCCTAGAAAGGCATAATAATTATAAAGTTATGTTAAATTTACAAAAATAATAACAGAAATGTCTAAAGTACATCATTTAAATAGTCGTTAACATTATAGTAGCATTTATTTATTAAAAGTTTCTTCATGCTTTTATTAAAACTATTAATATTCAAATCTTTGTATGCCTTTGGTACCTTGTTGTATAATTTTGGGACCATGCAGAATACACTCTTACGCATGAGAGCTGTTTTAGCACTAGGTAAACGAAATCTCCGTTTATCACATTGACTTCTTTCGGAACCATCTGAAGACTTTGGAAACAGTTGGAGATTATTTTTAACAAATAATACCGTTTCTTTCTAATACTCGTATATACAAGGAAGGAAGTGAGAGAATTTGATGTATACGGAATCGTTTCAGATTAAAATACTGATAGGATTACACGCTACGTGCAATTTTGATAACAAAGTCACGCCAATCTGTTACTAACATATTTTTTTAGGTATAATTCCAGTTCTTCTGATTTAAGATATTGTGATCGCATCCACCTTGCACCTTTTGTTTCAGCCACCAGAGCAGGTCGGGATTCGAGGAAGATACAGCACCATAGACCAAATCCACACACTGCGGCAAATTATACAGAAGTACGAAGAGTATAATCGGCCTCTACGTCTTGCGTTTGTGGAAGCTTTTGACTCTTTCGAGACCTGCTCTGTTTTAGATTATCTGCACCGATGCTCGACTGGCGATACATCCAAGTACTGAGATGTTTTAATGAAAACGCGAAAATGACCGTCTAAACTCAGGACCAGCGAACTGAACATTTGCCCCTAGCGTCGAGGGATGAGACAAGGGGACATAATTTCCCCGAAATTGTTCTCTAACGCATTGGAGGATGTGTTTAGAACCTGAACTGAGAAGGACGCGACATTAACATCAACGGCGAGTATCATCATAGTATCGTCATCATGACACTTGATATTTGCAGATGACATCGTCATACTGGTTGGAACGCTGCATGATTTGCAGCAGATGCGAGACGGCCTAGTTGATTCTTCTGAACGCATTGGTCTCCGGATGAACTTGGATAAAACCCAGGTTATGTTCAACGAGCGTCATTCCAGGACCGACTGCTGTCAATGGCGGTGCTCTCAAGATTGTTCGAGAATACGTTTACCTCGAGAAAACTCTGTAGTTTGGCAAGAACATCTTTGAGAGGGGGCTAATAGAAGAATTCAGCTGGGCTGGGCAGCGTTTGGGAAGCTTCGTCGAGTCTTCTCGTCCCGTATTCCGCAGAGCCTAAAGACTAAAGTCTTTAATAAGTTCGTCCTGCCTGTTATGAGTTACAGAACCGAAAGGTGGACACTCACGGTACGGATGGTCGATAAATTTAAGGTCATTCTGCGAGCTATGGAACGAGTTATGCTTGGAATCTCTCTGAGGGATACAATCCGGAACGAGGTAATCCGGAGGTTGTCGACATAGCTCACAGAATAAGCAAAGCTGAATAAGCAATGATCCGTAGAACCGATGACCGTTGCGGTAGACGTGTTGAATTGGCAAACGTTAGGTAGGATGCCCTCAGGCTAGGTAGAGCGACGATCTTCGCAGGGTGGCTGGTAGCAGCTAGATGTGAGTTGCCGAGAATCGAGCTGAATCGCGTGCAACTGGAGAGGCATATGTCAAACATTGGACTGCTGTAGGCCGATAATGATGAACCACCTTTGTCAAGGACCCACCGATATATTCTGTAAAACTCCTGTTTACTGATAGAACGGTGGCTGTCACATAGTGTCCACAATTTAAAAATCTCTCTCATATTGTGCGTTAAACTGACATTTTTAGTTGGAATATATGGCAGAACTTGTTTTTCAACTACAATATTAAGTTTGTTCTTAGGATAAATTCATCCCAACTACGGAACCTTGTGCGTTGTCCGACACTCACTTGGCGGTATTTATGTTATAAAATATTATTTAATAGACTACCTAGTAGAAATGTTTTCAAATCGGATATAGTCGCTAGTTGTATCTTCTTTGAAGCGCTTTTCCAGATGTATGTAGTTAGCTACACTAGTCTCGCCGCAGCTGGGCGAATAAAAGACAAACACAACATTCCCGCGCAAAGAAGAGTCAACTGAGCAGCCGACAGACTTGCCAACTGTCACTTACTATTTATGTACTGTCGCCATTTTGAATCGTACGCTCGTACTTACTTACCTATTGACTTGTGTTGATGCACTTCCTCAATTCTCTGCGGTACAAAACTGGTACACAAAACTATCGCTGCAAAAAAACATTCCTATGTTGCTTTTACGCAACGATGCGAATGAGGTGTGCATCCCTGGTGCACAGAGTACGGGCCAGCTCCAACAATATCCTAAAAACGATCGCTAGCTGGCTGGATTGCTATACGTCAATCACTGCAGTGCGATGGCACTGCAGTGATTGACGTTTAGCAATCCAGCAATTATTCTAATTATTAGAATAAAATAAACTAACATAGTTCTTAAGTTTACTAAAAAAATTAGTCCTTGTTACTTGAATAAAGAAATTTATTATTATGTAAAGTCAACTTCAAAACGACCTATGCTAATTTTGATACAATATTATAGAAACAAAGATTGAAGTCAATTAAATGAATTCTTGTCGATTTCGATGTATACATACATCGTTTTAAGGCTAACTGTACGTATAAAGATGATGTATTATTTTTTTCTCGAAGTATCGTAAATATTGGATCAAAGGTGAACAATAAATACGAAATTCGGATCAAAGAAGCAATTGAGTACAGGCAAAGATGCAATTGAGTATTCAGCGTCAGTGAATCTCGGAATTTCGGTCATTGCTCAGTCAACCCAGGCTGTCGACAAGGGGCTGCGCGGCAAAAGGTACTTAATTGTGGCTTTGGTGAATCAGTTATCTTCACTGTACTCCAACTTAAAACTCTGGCTCAGTCCCAGCTTGACCTATTTAAGGCGACTGACGAAACTTTACAAGAGTTTATTGGACAATTCAAAATTGTAGAAACAGTTGTAACTGTGATTTAACACACACAATTTACTCTAGATTTTGTATAGATATCTACATAGTAAAAAAACTTAGATAAAAGAGGATGGAATATGAAAAATAATAGATTTTATCTACATAAACATAGTATATAACGTCGAATCCTATGAATAGAGGCGTAACTGCATAATAGCTACTTTTCAGGAGACACTTTTTTGTGTTTAATTAAATTAAATATGAAAAAAATATGTATTGGTGATTTCTTATAATGTGTATTCGTATTTTAAGGTTCGGCTAGGATTATTTTCAATAAATTATCTTTATATTTTATACGCATTTTGTCCTTTAAATCCCGTTTTTAATTGTTTTGTTGAACTGGTTATATGTGGTATGATGAGCAGAATTGAATTATGCAATAAAAAGAAAGCCCCTATGTTCGTTAGGGCACTATTCGTAGGATACGACGATATGTAAATAAAAATGTTTAACAAACTCTCAACTCAAAGCACATCAAATAAGTTCTGTAATTGGATAAATCAAACATAGGAAATAATTAAGACATAACAACATTGTAAACGCTTTAATTATACTTAGATTACGTTTTATTATTTACACAGTAAATGCCATTAAATATAATTACAAAAACAAAAAATCTTCTAACATTTCTGAGTGTCATAATTATCCGGTTTCTCGTTAATAAACGCTTTATCCTCTTCCATTTCATGCGACTCTTTGAAATAATTCTCTATTTCTTGCAGGGTTTTATCTTTGGTTTCAGGTAAATATTTGTACAAAATAAATGCAAAAATGGAAGCTGAGATACCGTAGAACAAGAAAGCGCCTGGCAATGTGAGTGCTTTAAATATATGCGGTGACAGTTTTAGTACAGTTGCCATTAACAGTTCGGAAAACAATGTCAGAATGAGTAACGAAGAACTTTTGTATCTTAAAAAGATTAATTCACCGAAGATAGTGGACGGCATTATCATTGGACCACATGTTATGGCAACTGAAAAAGAAGTCAGCAAAACAATAGAAATTATCTTATTTTCTAATATGACTTGCAAATTAATAAGATACAGATATAATGATATTATGAACAAAAACGTAATTCCTAGTGCTGAAGATGATAGCAACAAAGTTCTTCTATTTATTAACTTTGATAAAACACAACCGACCTGCATACCAAGTATAGTAACAGCGTCCAAGATAAGCATACCAGTGTATGCAGCCGACTCACTAGTAGTTATTTGACTGATCAAATCTACAGCATACATAGAACACACTAACTTTCCTGAGAAATGATATAATGCCATAACAGCCATAGAGAGCAACAGGGGTTGATGGAAACCTTTAGCAGCAACAGTTTCTTTGACGATTCGAAGTTTATACCACGAAGTGGATTTTACTCTCGCAGCACACTTTCGAAGATATTCTTTCTGCGATTTTATTAAGCGCTCGAGTTCCTCTTCTGAGTCTTTATCATATCCTTTCAACCAATGATGTGCTTTGGCACACTCCTCGAATCGTCCGTTCATTGCTAGCCATGACGGGGATTCAGGCATGATAATGGCAGTCAAAGAATAAAGACAGCACACAAAAGCGATGATTGCAATGTTCCTCCAGTGACTAAAGGTACCCGTCACATTTGCGATCCAAACGCCCCAGAAGAATATTGACGACTCGATCATCATGAACACGCCTCGATATCGAGGTGATGAGTATTCCACGATAATAACGATGAGAACTGTCATGTTACTGGCAAGAGTTACACCTTGGAGTATTTCACTGATGAGAATGTGCATAGCACTGGTACTGCAGTAGAAAACGATAAAGCTTACTATCGTCAATACTGTTACGATTAAGAACGGAATTTTCCTTCCAATGTATTGTGTGAGTATTGGTAGAATAATGACCCATGGTATGGAGCTGTAGCCGAGAACGGAAGCTGAAAAGAAAAGAAAATTTACGTTAAACAACTGAAGTGGTGACTTAAATCTTCATTAATTTTCGATCGTTTCAGAAGGTAAATTAAATGTTTTGAATTGAAATGTTAATACTTTGTTTGTCTTTCGTATTATAATGATTATTGTATTTTGACCCGACAGTAAAATTTTTAGATTAGTGAATTTAGTAAATATAAACATGAATATTACACAACCAAGATGCCATGTCATCAGTCAGTGGGGCAGTAGCATTTTCTTCTTTCCTCAGTTGTGGTATGAGGACTGTTGGTGCTCCGAAACATAATCCAAGCACAAAATATATCGACGTGCATACCGTGCATACGTATAACTGGAAAAACAAACATTTAGTGATTACCATAAAATTAAGTTTAAAATATATATACTCGTATATTCCTTTGAGTATTGAAACAATAATTTTAACATGTCAATCACTACAGATAAGGTTTGAGATTCTATAAATATTACCAATACAAACTGTTTTTAATAAGTAATGTTTCAGTGGATTACTTTAATTTGAAGCTAATGTAATTTAAAAAAACGCATTAAAGGCTTATTTTTATCCATTCACGAAAGCAAACTTATTTCGTTAACGTCAACATTTCTTCGTGACAGTATTACGACATGCAGTATACACAAAGTTAGGTACAAAGTTTCTCAGACTAAGCAGTGTACTAGATTACCTAATCAATCATAACAACTTCCACTCTCGTTACACTCTCCTAGAAAACATATGATATTTACTAACTTGTCTTAAGAATGGCTGCCACGTGAACTTCGCGTATGTCGTGCATTCTTCATTGTCGTCATTTTCGGCACCCTCCCGCGTACCCTTTTCCATGTTTAATAAAAATGTGCAATTTTATATTACAAAACAACACTCCAGCAATCGCGAATTGACTTCTGAAATTGAATAATAATCAATTTAATGATGTTTTTTATTTCCATGTACTTAATTAACATTCGTCAATTTCATTAAAAAGTTTCAATAACATTCAAAGACTTGCTGCTGTGACGGTACTGTCAAAATACAGATGTTTTTATCATAGTTATTACTATACAAAGTACTAGTTATTATTTATTAGACACATGACGAACGAATTTGTCGCATGTCAAGTTTTGTTTGTGCTGAATAAATTAAGGTTTTGTGTAAAACAATGAACTAAACAGGCTACAGTAATTATCATTGAAATATTATCATGACATAGTTTGAGCCAAGGATAAATAATAAATAACAGGTCAGATGGCAGTCACTCCATGTAAAATACTAGTATTTAGCTGCATTTGGTTAGATTCGAAGCCAACTCCAACATAGTTTGGAAAAAGTTAGTCAGATACAATATTTAGGATGATGATTTGGAGGTAAGTATTTTCATATTTCGCCGCCTTACAACGAAAACCAATTAAATCGAAATTTTGACGAAAATGAAATGTTGTGTTCTTTCGTCTGCGAAAACCCATTAATCGCTAAGTCTTCTAGTTTCGCTGCTAGCTAATAAGATAACCAATTATTTCAATCATTTCCAAGGTTTATTTTCAAAGAGAAAACATTAAGCAGATAATTTGACACTTATTGAAAATTTCATTACAAAGAAATAACTTTTTTAAATCTCAATAGACATGTTTAAATAGAACATTTATCAATGTGCTGATGCTATGAAGTAATAATAACAATATAATACTACAAAGGGTATTTTCAATCCCATAAACTTTGTAATCGCGATATCTCCGTTTGCAGTTTTAATGATTTAATTGGTTTTCGTTGTAGATCAAAGTTCATAACCTTGCACTCGTTAGAAAATAACCAAACCTGACAAATTATTAAAACACCCACAACACACGAATAAATCCACACCATGTTTTTCTTTCAAGCCAAGAACCAGTGAACTATTTAGGTAGAAACCGCATTTTAAAAGTCATGTTTATAAAATTAATGAAAACCACTGATCACAGATAGACACTCAGGCAGAATCAATCAATGTCTTTAGTGCAATCACACTGAATCGGATGACTTCACTAATAAAGGTTTTAACACATTGGCGCGACGATGCCACGACGTTTGAAGGAGTGCGCGCGTCTGCATAAGCAAGTGCATCAAGCACAAATAAATAGCTTTATTAGTGTATTACATACGCCTATTTATTTCATACACGATATTATTATATTTACTACTAGTTGCTGCCCGCGGCTTCGCCCGTGTGGATTTTTCTAAAATGAAAGTAGCCTAAGCTACTTCTTATAACATCAGCTATCTGCCAGTGTAAGTCCCGTCAAAATCGGTTCAGCCGTTTCGGAGATTAGCCAAAATAAACAGACAGTCAGACAGACAAAATATTTTTTTTTTTTTTTTTGTTTGTTATAAATGCCGTATATGCATTTAGTAAAAAGCTGTTATTTTGACATTTCAAAAATACAATTCAATTTTATTTGTATAGATTGTAACAGAGTTTTGTAGGCAACATCGCAAACGCTTTTACCAATAGGTACAGTTATAGTACCAATCTAAATTACAATGCATAAACACATTGCAAATATAGTAAATACGTAGGAAAATGTAGTAGGTACCTATACCTACTGTTGCCACAATTTTATAACATTACTGAAAGTTAATAGTTTTCTTTTATAACATATTTATGTATGTACTTGTGTATCTATTTTATTTGTTATCTTTTTAATATTTTTACTATTATTATTATTATCTCCTCTTAAATAGAGCGCCTGCCATCTTATCTCTTCACTACCCTTGGTTGACTGGTAGAGAATGCCTATGGCATTTAGTCCGCCTTTGTACCTTATTGTGTGTGAGAAGTTAAAATAAATAAATACTTTTTACATAAATATATTCAACAAAATTAACATGAAACTACACATGTGCAGTACATTTTTATAAATGACTAAAGTAGAAGAAATTGCGACATCACATGAATGGAATGACACCTTTATACTTACGCGCATTTGAGTCGGGCACGTCAAATGGTTGTTATGGAAAGATTCGTCAGATCGGTCTGCACAATAAAATCGAAAGTACGTACGACACGTAACAGGATATATACTCCATTTATTATAAAATTAGACAAATAACTGTTCTCATCCTTTCGTTATTTCGATGTAAACGTTTAATAAACTCCGTTATTTCACGATAAATACAAAGCACTGTAATCTATTTACCATTTACATTAAAAAAATTACTCTAAAGTGCGGTAATTTCAACAATATTACACAATAACTGTCGTTATTTAGCCGTTACTTGTCTAATGGAGTATAGGTACCTTAACACTACTTCTAATTAGCCAGATAAAAAATCCGACAACATTGTGACAGCAATACTGATACATATAACCGCATTTAAGTAACGACTTCTATTTATTTATATCCCAATCAGTAATTACCGAACAAAGTATTTACATGAATATCTATCATCCTGATAATAATGCTACCTATAACTACACGATTTTGAACCTTGCGTTATTATTAATTATTTTATTTAATACAAACAAAATTCTCACCTGTTTTGCCACTATTTCCGTCAAATAATTCCACCGACGAACTGCAAGTAAACTAAAAACACACATTTGCTTGTTCACCAGAAATTATAAGCGTGAGAGTTTTAACTGACGGTAAAGCAAAATATGGAAGTTAATAAACACACGGTTGACTGAAACACTGACTTTCGCGGCTGTGTCAAAAATCTCTGTTTTTAAATTGGCAGGTCGGAGAAATTAGGTTATAAAATAAACACGAGATAAGACAAAGAGATTATAATAAATTACTGTAGTAAAAATGGTCAATGGGGGTTTGTCTTATTGAATCACAGCTTGTTTCGTTAATTCCAGACTTTCCAGAATCGTTAATTAAAGACGTCAAAGGTTATTTACAACGTGGACTTCGTCTCTTGAACCTCGAAGCTATTTTTCGATGTCCGGAATGGGCTTAATCACACAATGTTTATATTTAGTGGTAACAGGAAGATTGGAATAGACACTAACGAGTGCCCGATGAGATAACAACTGACACTGTCTTGATTCAATTCAGTTTTTGAGTTGAAAATAACAAGCTGTGCATTTGTATGTCTGTGCGTGTCCACAGAATAGATGCGTATTTTTAATAGCTGTCCACATTCCGTGATAGCTATATATATATTTATGTACTCATATCAAAGGTATACATACTACCGCGTACATTGTAAGCCTAATTCTAAGGAAAGAATCTGATTAAGTATTACTATTAGTATTATTATTTCCTGGAATTTAAATGGATACTTACAAATAAATTTCCGCTCGATTTACCACTACACTATACATATCTTCATAAATTGTTTTAATGAAAAATTAGTTTAGCGACTCGTACATTAAAACTTCCGTATGTATGTATACCCTCACATTTTTCTTCACGACAAAGAGCGACGGTTTCAAAGTATGCATTCCCTCTAAAAGCAGCCCCCTTTCACATATCATTGAAAGTCTTAATTTACATGTGTTGCATTTATAAAACACTTATTGTACTTATGTTTACATTTGTTTATGAATCAATTAAGTACCTACGAGTATTAGCAGTCTTTATAAAATAGTACCCATGGATACCTAATGGCTCTTACTTTTTGTTTTAAATAAACTGTTGTTGATTTGCAAAATTTTTGTTGTTGGATCATACGAGTGCAGCTTTTGATCGCAAAATAATACAAGTACAGCCACCGCTGGTAAATTATTTATATTTGAATTAGCTTGACTGGACGTGGCTTAATAATATATATGTCGCATGAAATACAGTGTTGCTGACTGAAGTACTTTCAGTCGGTGCGCTATGACGGAGTCTAAGGACCTACGGGCGAGGGCGCGGGAAACAACAGGAGCGCCAGTCACCCTTCAGCCCTAGGAACTGTCACACGTTCATGAGACGCGTGCGCACATTAATCTTCCAAAGTTTTTATTATTTTATTTCTCGAATTATTATTATTGGACAATATTAATTAGGACATTCGTTATTAATTGTGATTTGTGTTACCATAGAAACTAAGTGTTCATAAACTAAGTGTAAAAAGCTGTTATCATCTTTAATTGCCTGAGATCCACAAAGTGCCCACAACAATGTCAGAGGACGGAAGCATGACCCCTCCTCGCTGTCCTGAACCGACATCAGAAGTGGGATCACCTCGGGCAACTAGAAATATGAGAGGTGTCACTGATGAAGATACGAAATGGAGATTACTATTTGAAATGCAGAACAAGCAAATGGAAAGTCTGATTCAAACACTGAAGAGCCCAAATGTGAGTAATAATTTAGCCTTGCCTGAATTTAACCCCGAAAAACAAGATTCGGATGCTTTATCTTGGTGTTCAACTACGGAATTATGTTTTGGTGATAACCCAGTAGAAGGCAGTCAACTTATTGTTGTGATCAGTAAGGCCTTGAAGGGATCCGCATCTACCTGGCTATCACAAATATCCTACCCAGGAATAACATGGACCGAATTTAAAGAACTATTTAAAGCGAGATATGTGAGTACCGAGACTATAGCGGCCACACTCATAAATCTAAAAAACAACAAACCGAGCGATAACGAAAGCTTAGCCGCATACTCGAGCCGTTTGGTGACGTCATTAATGAATAGTTGGAAGAATGCAACTTTAGAACAAGTGGCTTTGTCGACTGTACTTACACACGTATCGCAATTTGATACTCGAGTACAAAGGCTTGCTTTTACAACCGAAATCACATCACGACAGAAATTACAACAAGAGTTGCAAGCGTTATCGTATTTGAAACGAAAAGTGAACAGAGAGCAAGATTCAAACAATGTACCTGAAAAACGTCATAGGACACAGCCAAGTTTAATGAAATGTTTTCACTGCGGAAAATCCGGACATAAACAATCAGAATGCCGTGCAAAAAGAGAAATGAACAAAAGAAGCAACCTAAAATCAACAAACACTGCATCAACAAAGTCGGACCAGAAACATCCACCATCCAGCTCCATAGTCTGCTACAAATGTGGCGAGTCAGGTCACATTTCCACCCGGTGCCCCAGCGCCAGCAGCAGCAACAGTGGCGGCGCAGGTGCCCGCGGCGGCAGTGGTGCGAATCAGAGCGAGCGGCGAGTCAACGTGTGTGTAGTCGAACCGCCTACGGGAATACTGAAGCATAATGGTAAGGGTTTTATGTTTCACTATGATTCAGGTGCTGAATGTTCGTTGATTAAAGAAAGCATTGCTAGAAAGTTCAGTGGTAAACGAATAAACGAAGTTGTTTATTTAAAAGGCATTGGGCCAGAGAGAGCAGTCAGCACCCTACAAATTCTATGTAAAATTGAAATAAATGACCACGTAATGGAAATTTTGTTACATGTTTTGCCTGACGTTAATATGCGAAGTAATATCATGATAGGTCGTGAGATTTTAAGTAACGGTTTCTGTGTGACCATGAGTGCTACGGAGTTTGTTTTATCGAAAGATATTGTTGTAAATACATGTAGTGTACATGAAGTTAAGGTACCTAATCGTGATTTTAATTGCATTAACACCGACATTTTACCGGGCAGTAAACCCGATCTTGTGAACATTTTAGATAGTTATTCTGATTATTTCATCGATGGTTTTCCCGTCACCCGTGTCAATACAGGCGAATTAGAAATAAGATTGATCGATCCGATTCGTACAGTGCAGCGACGACCGTATAGGTTATCTCAGGACCAACGAAAAATCATGCGTGAGCGGGTTGATGAACTATTGCATGCAGGAATAATCAGGTCCAGTAATTCGCCGTTTGCTAGTCCTGCGCTTTTAGTGAAGAAACATGACGGGTCTGATCGCATGTGTATAGACTATAGAGAGTTAAATAATAATACTATTGCGGATCGCTACCCGTTGCCATTAATATCTGACCAGGTTTCTAGGCTTCATGGAGCTAATTATTTCACAAAGTTAGATTGCGCAAGTGGCTTTCATTTAATTCCAGTTCAGAAAGAGTCAATCGAGCGTACTGCATTTATAACGCCAGATGGGCAGTACGAGTATCTTACTATGCCATTCGGTTTACGTAATGCCATCTCTGTTTTTCAACGAGCGATTATTAATGCTCTAGGCAACCTCGCACATACGTATGCAGTAGTATACGTTGATGACATTTTAATCCTATCGGAAACCGTAGAACAAGGGCTAGAGAGGCTCCGTACTGTTCTAGACGTACTGACAAAAGCAGGATTTTCACTGAATCTGAAGAAGTGTTCCTTTCTTAAAACACAAATCGAGTTCCTAGGCTATGAAGTAAAAGCTGGTCAAATTCAACCCAACCGACGTAAAATTGAAGCTTTAACTACTTTACCTCCACCACACACAACAACGAAACTGAGACAGTTTATAGGCCTGGCATCATACTTTCGCCAGTTTATACCTGGATTTTCGCGACTAATGGCACCCCTGCATAAAATGACATCGCAAAAATGCACACTTATCTGGAAAACGTATCACGAAGAAATTCGTCAAAAAATTATTTCTATACTGACTAAAGAGCCTGTCCTCATGATATTCGATCCTCAGTACCCAGTCGAGTTACATACCGATGCGAGTGCTGAAGGTTATGGCGGGATTCTTTTTCATATTGTAGATGGCAAACCATGCGTCATTGCATACTATAGCAAGCGAACATCGTCAGCTGAATCACGATACCACTCATACGAGTTAGAAACACTTGCCGTCGTCAACGCAGTTAAGCATTTCCGTCAATACCTACACGGTAAAAAGTTTACCGTAGTAACCGACTGTAATTCTCTTAAGTGCTCTCTTAAAAAGGTTGATTTAACGCCAAGGGTGCACAGATGGTGGGCTTATCTTCAATCATTTGACTTCGACGTAAAATACAACAGTGGTAAGTGTATGGCTCATGCCGATTTCTTTTCACGAAACCCACTTAGAAATACACTTGACTCAGTCCCACGTCAATCAGAAATTAGAGTAGAGCAAAAACGTGTAGACTTAGCAGAGCTTTCAAATAACTGGCTTTACGCAGAACAGCAACGTGATTCAGAAATTTTAAAAATCATATCTGATTTAAATAATTCTCAGTTGGATGAAAATTTAACTAGTTCATACGAAGTCCGAACTAAAATTTTACACCGTAAAATTCAGAGAAAGGGCCGGACAAAATGTCTTCCAATTGTACCTAGGTCTTTAAAATGGTCAGTAGTAAATAATATTCACGAATCTTTAATTCACCTTGGATATGATAAAACTTTAGAAAAATTGTACGATTATTACTGGTTCGATGGAATGGCTCGTTTTGTGAAAAAATTCATTGAAAATTGCATAACATGCAAAGTTGCAAAACCTCATTCGGGTAAAGTTCAAGCGGAACTTCATCCCATTCCAAAAGTGCCTATTCCCTGGCATACCATTCACATAGACGCAACAGGAAAGCTAAGCGGAAAGAATGACAAGAAAGAGTACGTTTTTGTTTTAATAGACGCATTTACAAAGTTCGTCCTTTTGTTCCATACTACCAATATTGACAGTAAAAGTAGTATCAGAGCGGTTAAAAACAGCGTAGCCCTTTTTGGTTCTCCAACGCGAATTATAGCGGACCAAGGACGTTGTTTCGCGAGTAAAGATTTTAAAGAGTTTTGTGAAAGTAAAAACATCGAACTTCATCTTATCGCTACGGGATCATCGCGTGCAAACGGACAAGTAGAGCGTGTGATGGGTGTGTTAAAACCTATGCTGACAGCAATAGAGACTAACAAAGATCGGTCATGGCAAGACGCTCTAGGAGAAATTCAGCTTGCAATTAACTGTACAGTCAATCGAACTACTAAATCTAGTCCCTTAGAACTTATGGTCGGCAAAGTAACGCATCCATTGTCCCTGATGGCAGATGATCAGGAGACTGCGGTTGATATTTCCGAGGTTAGGAATGAGGCAGTGAATAGAATAAAACGCGCTGCTGAATATGAAAAGCAAAGATTTGATTCTACTAAGGCAAAACTTAACAAATTTTCTTTAGGTGATTTTGTTTTGATTGAAAATGAGGAACGTAATCAGACTAAGCTAGACTCAAAGTTTAAAGGTCCTTTTAAAATAATTGAAACTCTACCAGGAGACCGTTATAAATTAATGGCATTAGATTCAAATCGTACATACAAGTATGCTCATGACAGAGTTAGAAAAATGCCGGATAACCAAAGTGTCATTGAAGAGATGAATGAAGATAACGCGGATACCGAGCGAGAGTCCGGGACCTCCGGGGTCCGTCCAGAGTTCACGACCGAATTGGCCACGGCAGAGGTCACGCAGTAACCGTAGTCTGTTAGAAGTCGGCATGTCCCACTGTGTGGGTACACCGTGGATACGCGGTACGCTGGTGGCTCTGGCTGGGGGCCGGGTCATGTTTATGACCGTAGAGTCATGTGACGACTCGGTGTTCCTGTGCGCAGGTTCACGTAAGCAATGGTTATTGCTGGGCTATGTGTAGCCGTCAGGAAGTGAACTGGTTATTGTTACGTTTGGACCCGCTGCGGATTGTTTTAATAGTTTGTTTAAACGGTTTGTTTAAATTGTTTGATAATGCAACTTGAAATCGTTGTATTATGTTATCGAATTCTGTGACGCTATGGTGATTCCTAATGTGGAAATGTTGAACTTGAGTTTGAGTCTGAATAAGTATCTCATTTGTGGCAGGATTGCCGAGCGTGAAAGAGATGTACTGTGCTCTGTGCAATATTGTTTCAGAATGAACACACGAGGTCGTGTGTCGCACAGGATGGCCGTGTCGCATGAAATACAGTGTTGCTGACTGAAGTACTTTCAGTCGGTGCGCTATGACGGAGTCTAAGGACCTACGGGCGAGGGCGCGGGAAACAACAGGAGCGCCAGTCACCCTTCAGCCCTAGGAACTGTCACACGTTCATGAGACGCGTGCGCACATTAATCTTCCAAAGTTTTTATTATTTTATTTCTCGAATTATTATTATTGGACAATATTAATTAGGACATTCGTTATTAATTGTGATTTGTGTTACCATAGAAACTAAGTGTTCATAAACTAAGTGTAAAAAGCTGTTATCATCTTTAATTGCCTGAGATCCACAAAGTGCCCACAACAATGTCAGAGGACGGAAGCATGACCCCCTCCTCGCTGTCCTGAACCGACATATATTTGTGTAGTGACTAACGGTGAGTCAGGATTGATCTAGATGCAATCTATTATGTACCTGTTTCATTTAAAACCAGCAAGTGTCTATGGACTCACCGTGAGAATGAAGAATATAATGAGGGTGAAAAAGATTCACCCTCATTATATTTTTAATTCTCACTCTCTTCTCTTTCTGACTCTCACTCTCTTTTCCACTCTCACGTGCTCTCTCATTCTCTTTCTCACTCTCTTTCTCATTCTCTTTCTCATACCATCTCACTCTCACTGTTTTTTCACTCTCACTCTAACTGTCCCTCTCTTTGTTACACTCCATCTCTCTGCATCTCACTCTCACTCTCTTTCTCAGTCTCCATCTCACTCTCACTCGTTCTCTTTCTCACTCTCTTTCTCACACTCCTGCTCACTACATCTCACTCTCACTCTCTGTATCAGTCTCCATCTCACTGTCACTCTCATTCTCACTCCACGTCTCATTCTCACTCTCTTTATAACTCTCACTCTCTCTTTCTCATTGTCACTCTCTATCTCTCTCGCTTTCTTTTTCACATTATTTCTCACTCAATCCACTCTCACTCTTTCTTACTCTATCTCACTCTCTCTTTCTCACTTTATTCTCTCCCTTCCTAACTCTAACTTTCTCACTCTCACTCTCTTTCTCACCCTCACTCTCATTCTATCTCTCACTCTCACTCCCTTGCTCAGTCTCACTCTCTTTCTCACTCTAACTCTATTTCTCTTTTTCACTCTTACTCTAACTCTCTTTCTCTTTATCACTCTCTCAATGTCTTTCAAACTCCCACTCTCTTTCTCTTTTTCACTCTCTTTCTCACTCACACTTTCACTCTCTCACTCTCTTTCTCACTCTTACTCTAACTCTCTTTCTCTTTCTCACCCTCTGTCTCTCATTCTCACCCTATCTCACTTGCTCACTCTCACTCTCTCTTTATCATTCTATTTCTCAATCTCTTTCTCACTCTAACACTTTCTCTCTCGTACTCTATCTCATTCACACTCTCTCTTTTTCACTTTAACCTCTATCTTCTTCACTCTAACTCTCTTTATCTTTCTCAGTCTCTCTCTCAATGTCTTTCAAATTCCCACTCTCTTTCTCACCCTCTTTCTCACCATCTTTCACACTCTCTTTCTCACTCTTACTTTAACTATCTTTCTCTCTCTCACTTTTTCTCACTCTTTCACTCTCACCCTTTCTCACTTGCTCACTCTCTCTCTTTCTCACTCTTTTTCTCTCACTGAGAGTAAGAAAGAGAGTGAGAGGATTCTCACTCTGACTCTGTTTCTTATTTTATTCTTACTCTTCCTCACTCTCACTCTTTCTCACACTCCTTCTCACTCTGACTCTCAATCTCTCTTTCGCACTCTCTTTCTTCTCACTCTCACTTTCTCACTCTCACTCTCTTTCTTGTTCTCTATTCCTATCTCACTCTCAGTCTTCGTCTCACTATCATTCTCACTCTCTCTTTCTTACCCTATTCTACTCTCACTCAAATTCACTTTCACATTATCACTCTCTTTATCACTCTATCTCACTCTCACTCTCTTAATCTTTCCCACTCTTACTCATTATCTCTCTCGCTTTCTTTCTCATATTCTTTCACTCTCTTTCTCACTCTCACTCTCATTCTATCTCTCACTCTCACTGCCTTGCTCAGTCACACTCTCTTTCTCACTCTTACTCTATTTCTCTTTCTCACTCTCACTCTAACTCTCTTTCTCTATCTCACTCTTTTTCTTAGTTTCTTTCAAACTTCCACTCTCTTTCTCACCATATTTCACACTCTTTCTCTTCTTCACTCTTACCCTAACTCTCTTTCTATTTCTCACACTCTCTCTCAATGTCTTTCAAACTCTCACTCTCTTTCTTTTTCAATCTCTTTCTCGCCCTCTTTCTCACCATCTTTCACACTCTTCCTCACTCTCTTTCTCACTCACACTTTCGCTCTTTCTCTTTCTCACTCTCACTCTCATTCTATCTCTCACTCTCACTCCCTTGCTCAGTCACACACTCTTTCTCACTCTAACTCTATTTCTCTTTCTCACTCTCACTCTAACTCTCTTTCTCTATCTCACTCTCTTTCTTAGTTTCTTTCAAACTTCCACTCTCTTTCTCACTCTCTTTCTCACCATATTTCACACTCTCTTTCTCTTTTTCACTCTTACCCTAACTCTCTTTCTCTTTCTCACACTCTCTCTCAATGTCTTTCAAACTCTCACTCTCTTTCTCTTTTTCAATCTCTTTCTCACCCTCTTTCTCACCATATTTCACACTCTCTTTCTCTTTTTCACTCTTACCCTAACTCTCTTTCTCTTTCTCACACTCTCTCTCAATGTCTTTCAAACTCTCACTCTCTTTCTCTTTTTCAATCTCTTTCTCACCCTCTTTCTCACCATCTTTCACACTCTTCCTCACTCACTTTCTCACTCACACTTTCACTCTTTCTCTTTCTCACTTAATTTCTCTTTTTCACTCTCTTTCTCACCCTCTTTCTCACCATCTTTCTCACTCTCTTTCTCACTCATACTTTCACTCTCTCACTCTCTTTCTCACTCTAACTTACTCTAATTGTCTTTGTTTTTCTCACTCTCTCACTCTCACCCATTCTCACTTGCGCACCATCTCTCTTTCTCACTTTTTTCTCTCACTGAGAGTATGAAAGAGAGTGTGAGGTTTCTCACTCTGACTCTTTCTTATTCCATTCTTACTCTTCCTCACTCTAAATCTTACTCTCACTCTCTCCTTATCACTCTATTTCTCACTCTCTTTCTCACTCTAACTCTCTTTCCCTTTCTCACTCAAACTCTTTTTCTCTTTCTCATTCTCACTCTAAATCTCTTTGTCTTTCTCACTGTGTCTCACTCTACTCTCTTTCTCACTCTTTTCTCTTTCGCACTCTCTATCTCACTCTCTTTATCACTCATTCTCACTAACTTTCTTTCTCTTACTCACTCTCAAACTAACTCTTTATCTTTCTCACTCTAACTCTCTATCTCACTCTTTCTCACTCTTTTTCTCACGTCTCACTCTCGCTCTTTCTCACTCTGATGGTCCATCTCACTCTCACTCTCACTTTCTCGCTCTCTTTCTCACTCTCTTTCTCACTCTAACTTTCTCACTCTTACTCTCTTTCTCGTTCTCTATTTCTATATCTCACTCTCAGTCTCCGTCTCACTATCATTCAAGCAAATGCACTTGCATTCTCACTAGAAGAGAGTGAGAAGCAAGTGAGACATGTTCTGATCAAAAACACCGCACTCGCATTGGGTGTTGCCAACATCCAGTACGAGTGCGGTCTAAGTGCCCGTTCACTTGCATTAAAGAATACCTAATGAACGCCACTGATGCCGCAATTAACGTGGCCACCTATTGGGCTGTTGGCGTTTGAATTTAGAACACAATACACACATTACAATATATTCGACCTCCATCTCAATATTATACAACCTCTTTGCGAAAAAATACTCGATACAAACTCCTTGTGCACTCCACGCCCTTCAACGTCCAACGATGCCCCAGATTTTCTTCCAGCAGAAAGTTCTGACCTTCCTTTTTTCTTCATTCAATGTCTATTTTCGTTCAAATCTTTATTTTTCTCGTAGTCATGGTATACTCGTAACACACATGGTGTACTATGCAACTCTTGAATTAAACGGATTTATATCGAGGGCCATAAATCACTCGCGTCGCTCAGGATTCTAACACTTGCCAACGACAGTAACTATCTGACATCGTACCAACTATCTGCTGTCTACGTCACTAACTACCTGACAAAGTCAGCAACTGACAACGTCACCAACTATCTGACAGCGTCAGAAACTATCTGACAACGACAGCGACTATCTGACCATCTATCTGACAGCGTCACCTGGCAACGTCAGCAACTATCTGACGATGTCAGCAACTATCTCACACACTCCGGGCTTTTACTGAGAAATTCCAGTTGGAAAATCCCAATAACCTTTTGCCCAACCTGGGAAACCAACCAAGGACCTCATGCTCAGCAACAGCAATTGCGACCACTAGACCAATGAGGCAGTCACCAAAAGAAAATATTCGCTTTTATCATGAAATGAAATGAAATAAAGTCGTTTGTTCTGTAATTACACGAAATATTTATTTAAAAAAAAAAATACAAAATAAGCTAGTCGATATTTACTAAGTATACTACCGCTGTGAAGAAATGGCAAAATAAAACTCAGGGGTCAAAGTCTCTTTTTTAAAGTCCGGACATAATCTTAGTCAGATTATGTGAGGTCCATGCAAATCCGTGTCTGAAATGGTCTTTTGAGGAAAGAACCACACAAATTTAAGTGGAACTGTCCAGTGCAAGCTCAGTAATCGTGTAGCTCAGGAAATAATAGCTCAACGACTCGACGAACAATGCCAAAGAAAGAACATTTGGGTAGGCCGCATAAAGTACTCAAAATGCCATCATCATTCATCATTTCAGCCGAAAGACGTCCACTGCTGGACATAGCCCTCCCCCAAGCACCGCCACCTCGACCGGTTCCGTGCTACCCGCATCCAGCGGATTCCTGCGGCTTTCACAAAGTCATCAGTCCACCTTGTGGGAGGCCTTCCGACACTACGTCTTCCGGTACGCGGTCGCCACTCCAGACCTTTCGGCCCCAACGGCAATCTGTTCTGCGAGCAATGTGCCCTACCCATTGCCACATTTTTTATTTGTGCTTGTCATTTTTGGGGGGTTTTGCCATAATCGCCACGCTTAGAAGGCGGGTTAGCGATCGCAGTATGGTGTTAAAAAATGCATAGAAAACGCTGCTGCCCATTCTCTAGTAAGTCCCTTAGTTGCCTTTTACGACACCCACGGGAGGAAATGGGGTTGTGCTATTCTTTATGCCATGCCATGCCATCATTAAAACTAAGTGAGAAAAAAAAAATATTAAAAGAAACAAATGACCCCAGGACCCACATAGTGCTCACATTCACAATAATAATTAAAGTAATATAAGCAATACTCTTTAAAGTAAATATTCATGTAATTTTGTAATAATATTTAGTAACGACAATATGGATATAAAATTATATATAATGATTAAAATAATAATTAAAATGAAATTTTTTACAGTTTTATCGCAAGGCTTAGCAGAGTGAGCAGCTTAAGAGGGCGTACAAGGGTCCACTAGCACCACTCCCTTAAAACAATATTATCTCGTAACTGAGAAGGAATTGTGAAAAACGGCTCAATTAGGAACGTCGGTAAGTGTCCCTACAATTTTCTAATACCTTTTGTAACATTTCGTATTGAGACACGAAGCAACAAAATTCGATCTAAAGTAAAGCGGCCTCATTCCTGTAGATCGTATTTTGTTGCTTCGTGAGGATTTGTAATTGGCTCTCTGGTGACTATGGTTTCCTATTTTGTTTGTTTTTATTAGCTGTAAGTCCTCCATGTACTAAATAAATAAATAAATAAACTATTAATACTAAGTGTTACGCTGGTTGCCAGTAGCATTCCCAGCATTATTCCCCTAATTAATAGTTGGATTGCGTTAATGCTGCAATAGAAAACAATAAACCCGACCAATGTATTTATGCAAATGATTATGAAGGGTACTTTTCGTCCATAAAAACTTGTTACCACGGGTATTGCGAACACCCGCTGTAGTGTAGTGTAGTTGTGAACGATACTGGAAAGAAAAAAGTGTTTTGAAAGCAAATATTATATTTACATGCAACATGGTAAGGCATGCATTCCTTAACAATTTTTCTGATATTTCAATTCCGGAATTGAGAGGAGTAATATCGGAATTCCGATATTCATATTTTTTTTATATTAAGCTATTGCATAGCTTCTATCGCGGGCCTTGAGCGCGGGGACCGAATCCAGAAATTCCGTAACGAAAAAACCTCACGCTCCCCACTCCGACTGTTATTTTACTACACCAGTACCCTCTAGTGATCTAATAATTTCTGGCAGTTCCTTTTTCTGTGTACTGCGTATTTTATTCTTATAAATATTAGTTTATAAAATTATGATCTTCACAAAAAGTGATTGTTGATAGTGGGGTTTGAACTCACACCACTGTTGCACCGCAAGGCTACAATGACTTAATTAAAGCTTGCCAAATAGTTGATACCATTCCAGTTGAATAATTTTTAAACTTGACTTGACGTTGGAAATGACTCATGTACATGGAATTTTTTCGCTGTCAAAACAGTTTGTCACTCTTTTTTTATTTAAAATTACTTTAGGTTTAACACTTTCGTCTATTTTAAAGTTGTTATTATGCTTATCGACGGTCCCTACGTACATAAAGACATGTCAAAAACCGAGGTTTACAGGAGAGCGTTATTTATGTTCAAACCGCTCTAGAAATAATTCTATGTACAATTATAATTATTATTTTTCTATAATGTTTTATTAGCTTTATGAACTTTATAATGGTATTTCTACATATTTTCTTTTATTATATTTTCTTGGAAAAACTGATTGATGACTGTTTCTACGCTGATATTAAAATAAAAGCATGTCAGACATGTCTATGATACCTTTTTATACGCAGGAAAGAAGAAAACAGTTAATAAAATGTAATTTAAATAAAATGATTTATTAAAACGTAGAATTATGTTATAGTTTTCAAACGGATATGTTAAACATCCTAAGATCGCCACCCATGGATATAAAAAATACATCAATGAAGACATATCGCTTTATACGCGGTTTCATTCATTCCGGGTAGGACTATATTTCTTGTAATGTAAATAAAGACATGTCCTTAAATAAAATAATCAGGATTGTGTTTTAATAATTAAACAAGGTTTATAATTGAAAATAATTTATTGTTAATTAACAATTTTTGTAGCATCTAAACAATATCGTACTTGTAGTCTCATTGAAGCAGGAACTAAACATTAAAAATCACAGTTTTCTAAGATTAATAATTAACCATTTTTATTTAAGCGTGAACCTAAGCTTAATTATGTATCTAAATAATTAGTAATATTTAATAATCATCACAGCTTTATACAGACTGATTCATCTTATTAGTATTAAAGTTTTCTTAATAGTTAAATAACAAAATAAAATGTATAGAAAAATAGAAAGTATAAATAAATTTAACAATCTTCTTCGTCATTACCTTGTTCTTCCTTACTATGCTTAAGGTTATTATAGAATGTATGATACTTTTTTGGGATAATCATCGTATCGCATAAACTAATCAAGTATCTATATTTCACTTCAGTGATAGGAATAGGATTATTGTACACCTTCTCGAGTATTACTTCTTTCTCCTTCTTTTTTCTCCCTCTAGTCAGTTTCAAATTATTGCCACAGTTCAGTTTTCTATAATTTTCTTCAAAAAAATCGTACTTAAATTCAATAATATCTGGATTATTCCTTTGCACTTTTACTTCTCTTATCTTATTCCAAGAAATTTTCTCTAAATTTGTATCTTTTATCCAGTTTTTAGTATGTAGCCACGCTTTGAAATCCAGAACCAAGTCTTGGTTCACTTCTACGACTGTATAAGGTGGACTATTCTGTTTCGCCCAACGAACCAGTGTGTACCATTCATCTGGGGTGTAAATAAGTTTAAAAATATTTATATCGGTTTTGTATTTCATTGAGCTAGTAATGTATACTTATTTGAATTACTACTTACCCTCATTAGCTTCATCGATATAATCAATTAAATCTTGTGCTTCAGAAACGCATAAAATTTTATTTCTGGAGTTAGCAATATCCACCAATAACTTTGATCTACTGTTATTCATGTTTCACAGTATTGTTGCAGGTCTTATGAATACTTATAACTAAAAAACACACCACTGAATCTATCTAAACTGTATCAAAACATTAATATGTCACCACGCGAACAAGCATCGACCCGTCTTATTGGGGAACTCCCGCCGTGAATGACGTTATGTCAGACAAGGCCGCGTCCGCACTGAGTGGCGCGCATTTTAAAACACCGTACAAAACGATACGTATAGATATCCGCATCTACGACACTTATTCGTTGTAAATATAATACTTGTTCTCATATACGATTTGTAAATGACGTTAAATACGTAATATTAAAAAAAAAAATATACAGGTATGTGCATATCGTCGACCGTAGGTTCAATTGATGTAAGGGACAAAATACCCAAAATGAGCTAATAATACAGTTTTGTTCAGAATTTTTCGCTCTTTCGAATGGTGTATATGAAAAAATTCTAGCTTAAGAAAAATGTCCCTTACCCTACTGATTTTTTGGATCCAAATTTCGAATCAGCCCCATAATAACAATGTATTTGAAAAACTATGCAATATAGCAACTTGAAATGTTGTATTTACCGCCACCAATCGAATCAAATAAGGTAAGATAAGGTAAGGTAGGTAACGATTTCCAAATTTAAGATATCCGTACGCCAAAAGTGTGTACTTAATTTTCGGTCAACAATCTCTTTACACTGTATTTCTTTTCATAAATTTTTTCAACAAGTGATTTACACTATCTTTTCACAATTTTTCCACAATTTTTGATCCAACGTAGAGGTCAATTTAATGTAAGGGACGGGACTACAAGATACTTGATCAGTAAGGGACATTACTAACAAAATACGTTGGTGTAAGGGACATCTATTTTCTTAAATAGATAACTTATTTAAATAAATTTTACACAGGTAGATAGAACACTAAAATAAAAGATTATGTGCGAAATCAGATCCGAAAAAGGTTAATAACAAAAAAAGTTATGGGCGATTTAGTCCGAAAAAAAACTTTGTCGGCCTCTCCTGAAAAATCGTATTTTGTCCCTTACCTCAATTGAACCTACGGTCGACGTAATATGGAAAATCTAAAGCCAATTGTGCAAAAAAAAAAAATGCCATTTTCGACATGTCTTTATGTACGTAGGGACCGTCGTTATATTTGAATAGTATTTGACTTTGTTTACGTAGTTATACACTTTTACGACGTTCAGCACTTATTTATTTTGTTTTTAAGCTATTGCATAGCTTCTATCGCGGGCCTTGAGCGCGGGGACCGAATCCAGAAATTCCGTGACGAAAAAACCTCACGCTCCCCACTCCGACGGGCACGGAGGTGTGGCTTGAAGGCCGTGCATCGTCTAACGTCGTTTCAGTTCGGCAGTCTTCGACACGGCGTTGTGTGCGTGCGATTAGACGTATTGTACGACTCTACGAAACTCTGTGGTGGATTTACCGCGCAACGCAACGCCATCTAGTAATCGCAGGTAGAACTAACTAAATAGAGGTGACATTGGCGTGGCTTGTGATTCGTAATCGAGACAAACGTTGCTCTGTTGGTGGTCTCAGTTGTGTTTTGTTGTCGGTTTTATCCACTAGATGGCAGGCATCGTAATTCAAAAGTTTTTGAAAGGTTGTTGAGGTATGTGAGCAATTTATTTATAAATCAATAATTTTACTCGTGTTTATGATTCTCCTAGCTAGAATTAACATTAAACATTAACGTTCTTCATAGCTTATAAAAACCACTTTTAAACGGTTCTCCAAAGTTCTGGGCCAATTATGGATTGACTTTACTTTCTTATCGGTCACCACGCTCAAAAAGTGTAACTTGAATTAATATCAAAGAAAAAGAAATACTGCATAAATAAAATAAATAAATAATTATAATTGCATAAGTTGATACAAAATGCTATGCAATACCTTTACCGCGGCAGTCCCCGAGTACCACACGTCTTTTTTTTTATTATTATTTTATCTAAGCGCAACCAAACTAGTCTGTGGAACTTTCCACAAACCGCTAGACGGTCAATGTTTAATTAGAGTAATAAGGGAGAAAGATGTTTAATTTGTTACTAAAAATGATTAAAAGGCTGATATAATTATAAATCTTGTTTGATTTGAAACAAACTTTAAAAGTTCCGGAACCAGTTCAAGAATTCCGGAATCAGATCTCCAGTATTGCAACTCAGTTCCGGAATTGCGAACCTTCCTATATTGCATGCCCTAGAACATGGTTTGCTAAGGTTCTTTCTTTGATGAACACTTTGAAGACCAACAAACCGACGAAACGTACTTTGCGTAACAGTAAAACTTCTATTCCTCGTTTAGTGTCCTTTAACCTGTTAAGGAGTGAAAATGGGCGTGAAAGTCATATTCAAAGCATTTATTTTAAATATTATTATTATTATTTCTATATATTTTACATATCTCGGGACCCGAGGGTCCCTGACCTTTGGAAGGCGTACGAGGGGCCGAAGCCAACTCGCAGAGGCCCGTTAGACGCTTTTTAATTAAATGAGGCACCAACCGACGATTATCCGTACGCACTATGCAAGTGCACCCAAGGACAACCGCCGGTTGGTGTAGGACTATTGCAAGATATTATGGAAACAAAGATATTGGACTATGGGTTTGGGTGGTTAAAATGGACTGGTTACCTAAACTATGCAAGGACTATGGCTCCTGCCTGATCAATGTTTTATTATACACGAATAAAATGTATTATTATTTTTATTTTGCGAAGTCGCTTTAAACGGTTTTTACTGTATTATAATGAATACAGTCAAAACCGTTTATAACGACTTCGCTTAAAACGACGTACCGGTTAACGACAAAGTTCTGAGGTCCCAGTATTTCTGTTTATTTAACATAGTATTTGGTTATAACGTCTATAGGCTATAACAACTGTAGTCCAACGGCTCTTTCAAAGTCGTTATAAACGGTTTTTACTGTATTTATTTCATTTATTGCACATATAAGGAACTTTTGAACGTCAATACTTACACGGAAATAAAATTGATTCTAGTTGCCCCTTCCAAAAGGTAGTTTCGTATGGAGACGAATGGGCGAGAAACTCCACCGTTACCTACTCTTTTAAACTGTGTTTCAATACTTTTTATACATCAATTAGATTATTATATGTGAAGACGATGAACAGTGGCCAGCACATCAAGCTGCACTAAACTGTCAGATTTCTCCAAACGATTTTAAACTTTAAATGTTCACGTTAAGTTCAAAATCGAATGAGAAAATTTGACAGTTTGTGGTAACTTGATGTGCTGGCCACCGTATCTAGAATAAAATTATTATGCCACAACAGGTAAAAAAGCGCGGTTTCTACATCTGTTAACAGATGTAGAAACGCGTTTGCGCATAAGCGGCCGAGCTTCGAATACTTGTGATTAGTCGTGGGTCGTTGTCGAATTTTTGACGGACTAAACGCAACCGTTTTCCCGACGACGAAAACGGTTGCAAAAAACGGTTGTCGTTAAAACTGGTTTAAAGACGGACGACGGACGACGAAACTTATCCAACATGAAATAGAATTGCGTTTTTGTCGAGTGAAATAGTTGCAGTTTCTTACAACTATCAACAGGTATTTGATCGTCGCATCACGAACGACAGCATTGACAACTGGTAGGTAAGGTAATGTTATACATTATCGACTGCATTTCATTGACATAAAGTTCACTTTCTATTGTAAGGACTGTTTTGTAAACGAACGCGGAACGACGACGCGACGGACGAGATAGTTGACTCATTGCGTTCTCGACTGTATTTTCATAGACGTAAAATTAAAATCGCACTAAATAATTCGAAGACTGTTTGAACCCAGGACGTAAAACGGTTTTATCGTCGCAGAACACAAAACGGTCTTTTAAAACGGTTCGGCGTCGCAACGCCCACTCCTACTTGTGATCTTCTCTATTTGTTTTCTTTGGAATTAGGCAAGAAGTCATGATTGCTTTGACCCACACAACATCGGCCAATCCTGACCCGAGCAGGAAGTTTACGATGACAGGCACTCCGGCCACTTCCGGGTACTTCACTGATTACGTCATTATTATACATACATATGTATAATAAAATCGTAGCGAAGTCAAATCTGTACATTGAATATTTTTGAAAAAAAGTAATTGCCACGAGGTCTGGGAAAGATTCTGATGCAGAAAATATTTTGTTTTGAATTTTTGTCTGTTTGTCTGAATGTATGTTCCAGCATTACGCAAAAACTACCGGACAGATTTTGTTAAAATTTTACTTAGATATTCCTTAGAGGTCTGGTCAATTACTAAGTATATTTTATCACGCTATTTGCTATGGGGGATGAGCAGTATTGCATTATGTTTTGAGATGGGTCATAAGGGCAAGGTACCTTAACCGTGGTCACTACAAGAAAATGGTCTTAAGAGACTATCCTTAAATTTTATAAAAAAAAATTGATCTGCATTCACAGATTTTGAAAAAAATAATTGGTACAGTCAGATGGCCAATTTTCACAAAAAGTTATTTAATGCAAATCGATCCTGTCTCTAACAAGAATCAGAAAACTCTATGGGGCCAACAGAGGTTTGAGTACCAGAAAAGTCAGAAAACGCATAAAATGGAATGATACTGAGATGAGAGCGAACGCCTTACGACTTCCACGCGAACGAAGTCGCGGGCAGAAGCTAGTAGTATCATAAACTTGACGTTATTTCTGGGAAATTCGGCTTGAACTTCTGTCCTGAGTAAACCAAGGGTCGCTCCAACTTTCCCAGAAAGGACTTAGTCCAGCAATTTATATTAAACTAGCTTTTGTCCGCGGCATCGCCCGCGTGGATGTCGGGAAATATCCCACGGAAACGTCCTACCGGAATTAAAAGCACCTTTTGTGTTAATCCAGGTTATAAATTATCTGAGTGCCAAATTTTATCTAAATCCGTTCTGCCGTTTTTGCGCCAATCCGGAACATAATATATATCCAGACAAACGGAAAAAAATATAAAAACTATATTTTCGGGATCAGACTCGTTAGGTTTTATTTAAAAAATTATCATCCCCGCTTTACGTGTACGAGAGGTACCCTAAAAAAATGGTGCAAAATTTTATATTACGAGTACTACTTGTCAGCGTGATTAATATATATACCCATACTAAATTACAGCTTTCTAGTACTAAGAGTCTCTGAGACACACAGACAAGCGGACATAGCGAAACTATAAGAGTTCCTTATTGACTACAGAACCTAAAAAAACACTGCTTGTATTGGTGGTGGCTTTTTCAGAATGTACACTTTTAAGTATTTAACCGACTTCAAAAAAGGAGGAGGATATATTTTTGTCTTTATGTTTTTTTTTTTTTTAATGTTTGTTCATCGATATTTCCTCCAATTGAGGACAGAAGAAAATTCTTTATTTTCATTTGGTAGAGGAAGCTTGCGCGGTAGTTCCATAAATTTTTTATTTACTTGTCTTGGGTAGTTTTTAATTAGCTTGGATAATGCGTATTTAATCGACTTTGTGTATCTTGATCATGTTATAATACTTCCTGTTACTGTAATACTTCTTGTTTACATAGCAAGTAGTGGTATATGTCGGAGACGAGTTGTATCCGGTACGCCGGCGCCATCTGTTGTCGTTCGATGGAGTTGGTGGAGTTTGCGCCATCGGTTCTTGACTAATCGCGACGCTAGCGCTGCCTAGCGGCGCATGACAGAGTCTACAACATAACGCTCGACCGGCGGCAAGTGATCGTCGCTCATTCGACAAGTGAAGTTCATCGGTGGCGGTCAAGCAGTGAAGACGTCTAGAAACGGTTGCACGTTCGGTATAGTTGTGTCGTGTACCTACATTAATTACTTTACATTCCCATTACTGTATAGAATCAAGTTCTTCTAACTGAACAGACAGATGTGCTGCTGAGGAGTTTGTTCCGTTACTTCTTCTTCCCAGCTAAAGCACTAGAAAGTGGTGAAGGGATGGGCGTTTTGAGGGACTGTCTTATGTAAACTTTAAGGTTCTCAGGTTGAGTTAATGACTTTTGAGTTTGATTCGGTCTTTCTATTGCGCAATAACCAACACTACCCACAGTACGCCCACAGTTGTTAAAATATGGCTGATTATAACGAGAGAAACCTTCCGTTCTCCGACATAATATATACAAACTGCTGTGGGGTGCCATAACTAAAAATGAAAAATAAAAAGATTTTTTACAAAAAAAAAAAAACAACCAACTTCCGATTTTTATATCGTATCGGTACGAAATATTATATGTGGAAATAAATAAAATTTTATGTAAACTTATAGAATAAAGAAGTGCTGGAGATTGGAAGGGGCAACTAGAATCAATTTTATTTCCTCGTAAATATTGTCATACGTACCTATTTGAAATAAATGGTTTGACTTTGACCCGCATTGTCGAGTATCATAGAACATATTTTATTTTAAAACAAGAAATTTCACGCGGACGAAGTCGCGGGCAGGGGCCAGTGTTACAATAACAGGTTATGTATGTTGTATTGGATGAACTTCTTTGAAATGACAAAAATGAAAGGGAAACATGTTTTAAATCACGTTGCATTTAAGGGCCTATACTACCTCAAATGGCTTAGCATGATCCTCCGTTATGTCGAAAATACTGCAGCATTAATTTTGAAATAAATATATGGTAAAGTTGAGGATTAATGTTAAGTACTATGTTAGCCGAAAACACGATTCCATAAAGTTTTCTCGATAGAAAAAAAAATCCAAAGTTATCTCCAAACCGAACAATAAACCGCTGGTATTCAAAAAATACTTTAAATTAGATAATGAAACTGTGCATATTAACTGAACTAACTATAAAGCAGGTCTTATGTTATTTACTTTTTTTAAATGACCAATATTTTCACCGTAAAATGAAATTACCTATACCCAAAGTCTCTAATTCAGATAATTTATGTAAACAAAGAAATGTCACTGTCAAAATGACAGGACAGTGGTGCAAAACATTTTATCATATTTTTTTTTGTTGTAAATAATTATCTATGAAATTAAAGTGAATTAATTAGAAGCACTATGCAAACAAAATAGCGTTGCCATACATTGTTTCATGTACCTAGTGTGTCGGAGACACGGCCTATGATCGTCATAATCAGCTTTTTTAAGTCCACTGCTAGACGTAGGCCTCCCAAAATCGATTTCCACTCGAAACAGTTTACAGCCGTTTTCATCCAAAATGTGGTTAGATATGCTATATACAATATGAATCTATGGATGAGAGTTGTAATATTAGTGTTGTTGAAGATGTAAAAAATGTGAAAATGTTTGGATCTCCTGCATTGTTACCAGTATCATAAAATATTTTATACCACAAATTCTCCTTGAATTAATAACTTTGTTTAAAACCGAAAATTTATAAAAATAATTACGGTATGATTATTTTTTATTAATTATTACTTAAATTCAGTACATAAAAGAAAATGAAACCTTTTTTTCGCCATTTTATGTGAATTACCATTACGCAGATATTTTTTTGATATGTTATCATCTTTGTTTACATAAATGATCTGAATTTGAGACTTTGGGTATAAACTATCGGCGCCTTGGAGCCTTTTCCCTGCTGCCCTGTCTCGCTTGCTCGCGTGACCGGTAGCAATAGTGTGCGAGCGAGATACAGAGTGAGGTGGGGCTGAGGTAGTATAGACTCTTAAGTACTACCATTTAGATAAGTGCATTGAATAAATTAAACTCAAACAAGACGATGATATTAATTTATGTAGGTAGTTACTAATGATAATAAACGAAATTGCATAAATTAGGTTCCCAAGGTATGACGCTTAAGGCTTAACTGGGATAGGGATCAAGCAATAAACAGCGGGCCCTATCAGAATGCCAGCGCCACGACACTTATTTTTAAATGTCGCAACTTCATGCTGAAATAGGAGCCTTTTGGCCTCATACAGGATCTTCTGTTATTTTTTATATAATTTTTTTATTATACTTTTATCGGTAGCGTGTGGTGCTGGACGTAAAGAATAGCACCACCCCATTTCCTCCCGTGGGTGTCGTAAAAGGCGACTAAGGGTCTTACTAGAGAATAGGCCGCAGCGTTCTTTATGCATTTTTAACATCATACTGCGATCGCCAACCCGCCTGCCAAGCGTGGCGATTATGGCAAACCCTCCCAATTGGGGGAGGCTTATGTCCAGCAGTGGACGTCTTTCGGCTGAAATGATGATGATGATGATGATGACTTTTATCATTGTGTGTTTAGTTTAGTTTGTGATCTTCCTGTGCCAGTCACAATTAATCTCCCAATCCAGTCTTTCTTTCAATAAAACACATACACAATAAATTAATCATAATTATTTTAATAACATTATTCATATGAATGCTCTTCGTATACTTTGTGGACTATTTACTATCTGAAATTTATGTTTGTATGATTTTTCTTCTAATAATTTTTATTCTCTTTTATTTTTTCATCCAT
Organism: Dryobota labecula; assembly: GCA_947523025.1. Taxonomy (NCBI): domain Eukaryota; kingdom Metazoa; phylum Arthropoda; class Insecta; order Lepidoptera; family Noctuidae; genus Dryobota; species Dryobota labecula. The sequence goes on along the minus strand of OX383293.1, from coordinate 12,927,361 downwards.
CAAGTCTTGTGCAACCTCTTCAGGCTTTTGTGATTCTTTGAAATAGTTTTCTATTTCTTGTAAAGTCTTGTCTTTGCTCTCGGGTAAATACTTATACAATAAAAATGCAAAAATAGACGCTGAGAGTCCATAAAAGAGAAAGGCGCCGTGCAATTCAAACAATTTAAAAATGTACGGCGAAAGTTTTAAAACAGATGCCATCAATATTTCAGAAAATATAGCAAGTGTTGGTAATGACGAGCTTCGATATCTTAACGGCGTTAATTCGCCATACACAGAACATGCTAATATCATTGGTCCACAACTTATAGTCATAGAAAATAAAGTCAGCAAAAGTAATGATATAATCTTATTTTCTGCTATCACAGACAATCTAATCAGATACAAATAAAATGATATTAAAAACAGAAACATAATACCAATCGAAGATGATGACAGTAATAATGTTCTCCTTTTGAGATATTTCGATAAAACGCACCCAATTTGCATACTGAATATAGTGACAGCTTCCAATATAAGCATGCCTGTATAAGCTGTAGACTCACTGTTAGTTATTTTCTTAATTAACTCAATAGAATACATGCTACAAACAAACTTCCCTGAAAAATTATAGAGCGACATGACTGCCATAGACAACAAAAGAGGCTTGTAGAATGCCTTTGTAGTAATCGTTTCCAGGACGTGTTTGAGTCGACTCCACGTAGCTTGTTTTCGTTTAGAACGTGCTAAATATTCTTTTTGTGACTGTATTAAACTCTGTAGCTCATTTTCAGCGTCTTTGCTGTATCCTTTCAGCCAGTGGTGTGACGCCGCACATTCCTCAAAACGTCCATTCATAGCTAACCAAGACGGGGACTCGGGCCATAGGAAGGCAGTCAGAGATAATATAGAACATACAAAAGCTAGAAAAGCAATATTCTTCCAATGGCTGAATGTTCCAGTTGCATTGGCGATCCATACTCCCCAAAAGAATATAGTTGATTTTACTGTCATAAAAATGCCTCGGTAGCGCGGTGAAGTATATTCAGTGACAATTACAATCAAAAGTGTCATATTGCTGCCGACAAGCATGCCTTGCATTATTTCACTAATTAGAAGAACAGTAGTTGAAGTACTGCAATAAAATACGATGTATCCAATTAGTGTTTTGACACACAATATAACGAACGGCACTTTTCTTCCGAACCGCCGCGTGAGTATTGGTAGTATTAGTATCCATGGTAACGCGCCATAACCGTGTATTGATGCTGAAAAGGAAATGGTATTTTTAAAGTTAATGATTTCTTTAGAAATAATGAATATACTACGTGCTTTTTTTTTTCATTTCCCATAACTCTAGGATTATATTCTATGAGTAAAAATAATACAAAAAGTCCTAGATTATGTGGTCCAAAAATGCATAGTTTCGAAGATAATTATCATCAATCATATTAATTTAGGTCAAAAACTGTCACCCGTATGACGAATGGTTACTTTTGCGACGTTGCCAAACTGATGAAACTGTGACCTTCGATGTGTGTAGGTATCTAAGTGTCATTGATAAATACGAGTAATTCATTTTCATTCAAACCAATCATTAATATTTAAATCTATGAAAATGCGGTTCTGTCTTATTTCACGTAAGGGTGTTTTACATTAATAATCGTGACTGTCGATAATAAAAAAAATCATATGCCAGTTGATTCTTTGATATAGTCAGATTCCTACCCTAGAGTTATAGGATATCAAAAAAAACACCTTGTATAAGCAACTAGCTACTGCCCGTGGCTTCGCCCGCGTGGCTTTTTCTAAAATAAAAGTAGCTAAAGTTACTCCTTATAACATTAGCTATCAGCCGGTGAAAGTCCCGTTAAAATCGGTCCAGTCGGAGATTAGCTGGCACTAACAGACAGACAGAAAGACAGTTTTTTTTTTTTTTGTAAGTATCGTACCTACATATATACTTTCATATGCATTTAGTAAAAAGCTGTGTATGTATAAATTATCAGTTGCGCTAATGTGTAAAAGAATCTCTTTCAATTTTGATTTTTTAACAATGTTAATTGTGCCAATCTACAAGTTCAAATTAAATTAGCTAGTGAAACTCCGCAGATGTGATAGGTAACATAAAGATAAAAGAAAAAGATTTATGTTTTTATTTTTAGTCTTCGACCGCTGTTAGTGTAGTTCTACAGCGTTAAGATATTGTTTTCCATCACGTCTGTGAAGGTTGACATTTCAAGTAAAATATATATATATATATATATATATGTTATATTTATATAATTTAGCTTAATTTATTTATTTAAGTACATGTTATATTTGATATTTTAGGTTAAAACTTCGCATGTTCATATTTTTCTATTCTTGTTCTCACACACTATTGTCTACATTTCTTTTTCAATTCGCCTTTCGCAGGTCTGCTGGAAGAAATTTCTTAAGAAATAAGCAGTACCTATGTACTTAAAATTATAATTACGTCATATCTCTATGTATTTTATTTACTGTGTACATAAATAATCAAATAAATAAATAAAAACAGCAATTTTGTTTATCCTGTTTAGATATAGATACCTATCACAACTGTGGAGTTTCGCTAGCTAATTTAATTTGACATTTATTGAACGGACTATAAAACCATTGCAAAGGCGTGCCAGTGAAGCAGTATGGGTTGCAGTAAATAAGCAAACACAACAACTTACGGAAAGGAAGAAATGTATTGTCTAGAAGTTATAGGATTCACAGGACAGATACACTATAGAAGGCGAAATGCAGAGCACAGAAAGAAAGTAATAAGCACAGTTTAAAACTAAATAGCACGGCTAAGTATAAGTCTGCGATAAGCACTAGGTATTCAAGCTAGGCACGTCTAGTTGAATGTTTACCGGAACGTGAGCGACATGCGCGTGAGTCCAGTGACGGTTCACGACTAACTCCCGCGAGGTCCGCGAGTGTGAAAGAGATAGGTATTCAAGCCGCGGTCGCTCGCGCTCAGGTGATCGGTCTGCATTCCACAAAGCTACATAAAAAATATCTAATATCAAAATTATCTGTTTGTACAGATGTCTTAATTTTTAATGTGTGTTACAACATAAGTTATATAATATTAGGTTTTAATTAAGTGATTAGTTATATATATTAGATTTAAGTGCGTATTGCGTATAGTTATATAATGTATTAGTTTAGTGTAAGTACTACTTTTTATTTTATTGTTTATACAATACTTCTTACTAAATATATTTTACTAAATATACATTATAATTTAAATTAATAATATATTAAAGAAGTAGCAACGCTACACCACCCCCCTCCAGAGACCGTCCTACGGGCGATAATAATCCGGGAATCTCACTCTGCGGCCCGAACGAGTTACTCTGACAGTGCTATCTCCGGCGTCAGGTAAGTGATTGTCACTTGAATTCTGAGTGGGAGTGTGAGTGAAATTTTGAGGTGAGTTAATGATTGGGGCGTGTGTGTGAGTAGTAGTATGAGGTAGTGGAGGCTGTCTTGAGTGTGGTGTGGTGTCTGGATCACGTAGTATGTAGGCAGGTTTTATTCTGTCGATCGATACGGTGACCATCTTACCTTTTACCATTAGCTTGAATGCTTTGTCTCCTCGTTGTATGACCTCATAAGGACCAGTGTAGGCAGGCTTTAATGATCCGGCCACAGTGTCATCACGAAGGAAAACGTGGGTTGATGTGGCCAAATCCTTATAAACGAAGGGTGAACGACGTCCACTATGACGCGACGCTGGAGTTGGTTGCAAATTATTTGCGAAGTTCCGTAGGCGTGCGATGTAACTGGTGACGTCAGGGTCTCCTTGGTCCTCTGGGCTGAGAAAGTCTCCCGGTAGACGAAGCGATTCCCCATACACCAGTTCTGCTGGCGTTGATTTGATGTCCTCTTTGAAGGTACTACGTACACCTAATAGAACAAGGGGAAGGGACTCGACCCAGCTGCTATCAGCGTGACAGGTTATGGCAGCCTTAAGCTGCCGATGAAACCTCTCCACGAGCCCATTAGAAGCTGGATGATAGGCCGTCGTCCTTTTATGTTGAAAGCCAGCTATTTGTGACAAGTGGCAAAACAATGCCGACTCAAATTGTCCCCCACGGTCTGTAACGACGTTTGTGGGGCAGCCAAAACGAGATATCCACCCGCTAAGGAGGGCTTTTGCTACCGTCTCGGCTGTAATATCCTGTAAGGGTATTGCCTCAGGCCATCGAGTAAAACGATCGATTGCTGTGAGGCAATACCGGTATCCCTGCGATAGTGGTAGGGGTCCGACCAGGTCAATATGTAGGTCCCTGAACCTAGCGCGCGGAAGCTTGTACGTGCCCAACGGTGCTGATACATGTCTATGAACCTTTGCCCGTTGGCATGCTAAGCACGTGCGCGCCCATTCCCTACAATCCTTCCTGATACTAGGCCATACATAGCGGTCGGTGATTAGTCGGATACTGGCGTTGGCACCGGGATGGTTAAGAGAGTGAAGGCTCTCAAAAACCTGTCGACGTAACTCCTTCGTCACATATGGTCGGGGCGTACTACCACTTACATCGCATAAAAGCTCTAAATGTGTGCCAGGTAGTTTAACCTTCTCCAATTGAAGGGAGTTATTGCCATTCAACGGTTGTTTCAGTTCAGGGTCGGTGTTTTGTGCGGAAGCTAGCTTTTTCAGATCGAGAGGTAAAACGATCTCATCGATACGCGATAAAGTGTCAGCTACCACATTATCCTTCCCTGAAATATGCCGTATGTCAGTACAAAACTGAGAAATATAATCTAAGTGGCGAAATTGCCTGGGAGAGCAGTTCTCTTTCCTAGAGTGAAATGCGAATGTAAGTGGCTTGTGATCAGTATATATCACAAAGTCACGTGCCTCAATCATATGACGGAAGTGCTTGACCGCCTCATAGATCGCCATGAGCTCGCGATCATATGGGGAATATTTGGTCTGCGTGGGTGTCAGCTTTCGTGAGAAAAACGCTAAAGGTTGCCACGTATTATCTTTTAATTGCTGGAGCACGCCACCCATAGCTACGTCTGAAGCGTCTGTAACCAAAGCAAGTTTTGCTTCGCAGTCTGGGTGAGCGAGCATGGCAGCTTGAGACAGACCCCGTTTGCACGCCTCGAAGGCTTCTTGTTCTCGTGACGTGAAATGTACGGGATGGGAACCCTTCACGGAACCTGTCAAAAGAGCGTTCAACGGTGTTTGGTGTGTGGCAGCGTCGGGAATGAACCTACGGTAGAAATTTATCATTCCGAGGAACCTGCGCAACTCTCTTACCGTTTTTGGGACAGGGAAATTATTGATAGCCAGTACTTTGTCTGGCAAGGGCTTGGTGCCATTCACCGAAATGCTGTAACCTAGGAACGTTACCTCCGAGGCTCCAAACACGCACTTCGCTGTATTAATGACCATGCCATACCCCGCCAACCTGGTGAAAATTTGGTGCAGATGGTCTATGTGGGTCGCCTGGTCTTTCGAGAAGACCAAAATGTCATCGACGTATGGATATGCAAAATCTAGGCCGCGCAGCATTTCATCGACAAAACGTTGAAATGTTTGTCCAGCATTACGAAGTCCAAACGTCATGAATGGGAATTCGTATAAGCCGAACGGTGTCGTTATGGCGGTCTTCTCGATGTCGCTGGGATTGACGCGAATTTGGTTATACGCCTTCACCAGGTCTATTGTCGAGAAGACGGTACATCCTGTAAGGTTGTGGGAAAAGTCCTGGATATGACGTATGGGGTACCTGTCCGGGACCGTCCTGGCGTTAAGCATCCGGAAATCACCACACGGGCGCCAGCTGTTGTCACGCTTGAGCGCGAGGTGTAGCGGAGAAGCCCATGGTGATTCTGATGGCCGACACGTACCTATCTGTAACATGGCTTCAAATTCCGCTTTAGCAACCTTTAACCTATCTGGCGCTAATCTGCGTGGTGTGCTAGATACTGGTGGTCCTGGTGTAGTTCGTATGTGGTGCATAATGTTATGTTTAGGTGTACCGTGCATACCCGAGGGTCGAGTGATGTCAGGGTACTTTGCTAGTATAGCATGGTACACAGAATCATTTTTGTCACCCAAAGTTACCTTTACCGAAGAAACATCGTCAGAGAAACTCGCGAGCGAAGCCACGGTGGTGAGCATAGTATTGCTATCTATTAAACATTTGTTACGTACATCTACAACTAAATTATAATATGATAAAAAATCTACACCTATTATGGCCCGAGTTACATCTGCTACAATAAATCGCCAAGCGAAGTCTCGGCGCAAGTTTATATTAAGAACTAAATGAGCATACCCGTAAGTATTTATTATTGACCCATTAGCGGCAAACAGTTGGTAGTTCGTTTGGGTTTGTTTACCTTTCGCTAATGTTCGAGGGAATACACAAATATCACTACCTGTATCTATTAAAAACTGCACTTTTGTCCGCTGATCGGTTATGAACAAGCGACCGGGATTTGGGCAGGCGTCGGTCGCCATCACGGACTGCCCTATTCTTTTCCCTTAGGCTTATAATCGCACGGTTTTGTACAGCTACTTGCCTTCTCGCCGAACTTTGCATGGTACCAACACAATGGATATTTCCGGTAGTTGGACTGGGAGCGGCTCGAACGGGAATTGCTACGATCATGACTTTCGGATCTGAATCTCCGTGACTTCGACCGTGACATCCTGTCCAACTTGGTGGTCAGCTTCTGCACCTGGCGCGTGAGTTCCGCTACTTGACAGCTTAACTCTGGGGTTACACCTGTTGATGTAGCTGCTGCTACGTGCGGGCTGGGGGCTGCGATGTCATGGATGCGGTCAGCCAGCTCTGCCACCTCGTCCAAAGTTGCCCTCGACTGCGAAGCTACAATGGTCTGGATATTATTCGGCAGGCGGCTGGACCACATAGTGCGTAGAAAGTCCTCCGGGACATCTGGTCCTGCAAGATGCTGGATATGGCGCAAAAACTGGGAGGGCTTTCGGTCACCCAGCTCCTCACGCGTGACCAGCTGCAGCATCTTCTTCTCCTTGGACGCAGAGAGTCGCCTTATGAGTTCCGACTTCAGTCGCTCGTACTTATTGGGTGCTGGGGGGGCAGCTATGATGTCCTCCACCTCCGATGCATAAATGGGGTCCAACTGCCCCATAGCATAATGGAATTTTGTGGTATCGGCAGTTATATTGGCCAGAAAAAATTGGCTTTCCAGCTGATAAAACCACAAAGCCGGTTTCTCCGGGTAAAAAGGAGGTACTCGTATGCCAACTCGCTGGATGTCATGCGATGTGCTAGGTGGCGTGTTACCGCCGCCTTTTTGAGTGTCTTTCGGCTCGGTCGTCATTTTCGTGTTCGTCGGGGTCACCAATGAAGCAGTATGGGTTGCAGTAAATAAGCAAACACAACAACTTACGGAAAGGAAGAAATGTATTGTCTAGAAGTTATAGGATTCACAGGACAGATACACTATAGAAGGCGAAATGCAGAGCACAGAAAGAAAGTAATAAGCACAGTTTAAAACTAAATAGCACGGCTAAGTATAAGTCTGCGATAAGCACTAGGTATTCAAGCTAGGCACGTCTAGTTGAATGTTTACCGGAACGTGAGCGACATGCGCGTGAGTCCAGTGACGGTTCACGACTAACTCCCGCGAGGTCCGCGAGTGTGAAAGAGATAGGTATTCAAGCCGCGGTCGCTCGCGCTCAGGTGATCGGTCTGCATTCCACAAAGCTACATAAAAAATATCTAATATCAAAATTATCTGTTTGTACAGATGTCTTAATTTTTAATGTGTGTTACAACATAAGTTATATAATATTAGGTTTTAATTAAGTGATTAGTTATATATATTAGATTTAAGTGCGTATTGCGTATAGTTATATAATGTATTAGTTTAGTGTAAGTACTACTTTTTATTTTATTGTTTATACAATACTTCTTACTAAATATATTTTACTAAATATACAAATATAACAAATATAATACAAATATAATTTAAATTAATAATATATTAAAGAAGTAGCAACGCTACACCAGTAGCGCAATTAGGTAGCTAGTTTACTGATTTACATACACAACCACGATGCCATATCTTCACTGACAGCTTCCGTGGAGTTAGCTTCTCTCCGTATTTGCGGTATGAACACGTTGGGGGCTCCGTAACATAACCCGAGCACGAAGTATATCGTCCATACTCCTCCGACCACGAACAGCTGAAAGATGTTAACAAATATTAACATTACCTACACCGAGCCTGTTACAGTATTCGCAAAGCCGCCAGAGGTAGACTGTGTTACGCCCTCATTTTGCTTGTTATACAAGGTGGACACAACAATACGTATATAAATGAAAAAAAATATTAGCGATTTAGTGATATCGACAAACTATTTCTTAACCGAAATACTTTTAAAAGTAATGTACCTAACGGAAATTCTGAGGGATCGGCAGTAGATCGTATGCTTAGCAATTTTTTATTTTTATTATTATTATTTTATAAGACATATATATTATATATTATTATATTATATTATTTTTATATTATTTTATAGAAAAAAGAGTTTTGTTTTGTTATTTTTAGTTTCTTGTCATATAATTAATTTTTCCCTGACTACAGTTACGTTTGCCTTCAGGTTGTAAATATCTAAGTTGTAATCTGTGAAAAATGTAGTGGGTAGTATATTTGTTAAGTTTACTGTTAAGTTATTTCTGTTTATTTTGAATATACTGTTTGGTTTCCCTTAACATAAATAAATAAAATAAAAAAACACTGGCATACTTGAAAATGCATAAAATGTGTATTTTAAACTACCAAATAAAACCTAAGATCGAAATAAAAAACTTATTTTTTCAAACAAACTAAATAGTAGTGATGGCCCGACTATGGGTTTTTTCCAATATTTGATTAGCTATAGTGACTAAACTAATGGATGGATATTTGGTTGAATTTTTGTATACAGACTAGGGACGTCATGTAATCATGTTAGATATACGCAGTTTAATTTATTGTCGTATTGTCGTCTCCACCTTGTATGTATGTGTCATTAATAGCGAGCCTATTGTTTTGAACCGGGAAAAAATCCATACTCTGAGCAGTTACTGTGATATTTCTAATAGAAACACCCAATAAAACACCGCACGATCTGGAGATCGAACCCTACTCATTCTTAGCAGTCGCGGTTATGACCACAAGGCTATCGAGGTAGCCAGACATCTAGATCTAGACATAACAATGTCCAGTGACTCGTTAAGGCTCGCACAAATATGGGCGCGCCGCGCCGCATCGCAACGCATTGCAGAGCTCCTCCTGCATCATGTTAGCATATTTTGTATGAACCTTTGCACACTACAGGTGGGCCGTAGCGGACCGCAGCGCAACACACTGGCCGATCGCTCGACAAGCGTATTTTTGCGGCTACTATTTTACGTTGCGAAGCGGCCTGCCTGCAGTGGGCAACGGTTCATTCATACAAAAAGTAATAAAGTGATGCAGGAGGGTTTTTGCAATACGTTGCGTTGCGGCGCGGCCCGCCCAAAATGTGCGTGAGCCGCATTGCGTTGGAGTGGAAACAGTTCAAATTCAAACTCGAAATTTTACTCTGTCTGATACAATTACTGCGTTGCGGTGCGGCCCGCCGCGGCTCCTAATATGAGTTGGCGCAATTTTTTCAATGCGGCGCGCTGCTGCTGTAATGTGCGCTTTACAATTAGATACGTTCAAGTTAGTAGGTACCTACACCATTATACACATGCGTTTTGTTTTGACGAGTTCCAGACAATCGTACACACCCGCATTTTACCAGTGTGATAGGGGTCTTAATAAAACACATAGTTAAATAATTGAATCTCGAATTCTCATTATGAAATACCAAATTATGTATATGCTCATTTTGTACATTGAATGAAACGTAACCCTGCCATTATACAATTCTACGATTAAATTAAACCGTGATGAGTTTATAATGTTGGTTTAATTAAAATTAATTATACACTTGTGGCAGCAGTGGGCCCAGTGGTAGCCGCGACTTACAAGTTATAGGTTTGAACCCAGACAGGCGTTTCACTTTGTTTAAATTATTTCATCACAAAACATCGTGAGGAATGAAAAAAACACACTGAAAAAAATACACTCCAATCAAGTGACTTTTTAGCATGATTGACGATATGTTTAGATTAATCAAAATCTTAGTCAAGTTGATCATCACGACATGATTGCAGCAATACTAGTTCAAACGATTGAACGCTCAAACAAGTTTCTCGATTACCCTTAACATGACATCATTGTAGAAGAGTTAAAAAATAGACAAGTTAAGAAAATGTTAACTGTAACAAAGTAAGTTAGTTGTGTCAATCAAGCATTTTGATTACTTCAATAAAGATCATTGAAACTTTAATCTAATAATCTTTGTTGGAGCAACTATGTTCTGACTTGATTGCTGCAAATATGTTTTGTTATAACTCCAATCAAAATCCCGTTTCAAATCTCAGTCAAATAAAAATAGTAGCTGTGATCATTGTGCTTGATAGGCTCAGATGCAAACAAGTTACTTATTCAATCTAGACAAAATCTTGATTGTGGCAACAACTTTTTTTTTTTCAGTGGGAACCAAAAACTCGAAGACATGTGACATATACCAACCCGCACTGATTTTGCGTGGTTGATTGCGGCCCACTCCCACTCACCGAGAGGAGACCTATGTCCCAGCAGTGTGAACATTATGGGCTGATTATGCTTATGCTAAATATTAATAAATAAATATTTATTCAGTATTAAAATTGGTCAAATATTAACATAAAATCTTAGAAATCATTTACAAAGGTATTATAATATTAGATGTCTGTACTAGGTAAACCTGTATCACAGGCGGTATGAGCTCATACTTTATGTTCGTGGCAGTTTTTGTCTTGTTTTAGAATAATACACTCGCGGTCAAATAATACGGTTCGATGATGAATTTTCCTGTAACTTGCAAATTAATAGTGGTACATCATCATCATTTCAGCCGAAAGACGTCTACTGCTGGACATAGGCCTCCCCCAAGCACCGCCACCTCGACCGGTTCCGTGCTTCCCGCATCCAGCGGATTCCTGCGGCTTTCACAAGGTCATCAGTCCACCTTGTGGGAGGCCTTCCTACGCTACGTCTTCCGGTACGCGGTTCGCAGGAGAACCAAGGTAACCGACATAGCTCGAAGAATTGCCAAACTTAAGTGGCAATGGGCAGGGCACATTGCTCGCAGAACAGATGGCCGTTTTGGCCGAAAGGTTCTGGACTGGAGACCGCGGAGTGGTACATGCATGAAACTAACTTGATATTACAGAGAATTTTAATATCGTATGAAATAAAACCTTAAATGATCTAAAACGTAATAAAAAAAAAAAAAAAATTGTAAACCTCGATCTTGAAAATAAATTCAACTCGCGGTTGTTTAACTTTTCCTTGTTTTCTCACTTTGGTTTTCTATCTGTCAAATCAAAATTATAAAAGGCGGTCATTGTCGTCTTTGACCATCATTATTGAATTTACTATCATGTCGTTAATACCAGAAAAATTTACAGGTATCGTCACTATGTTAGAATAAGGCAGAAGTCAGCGAAGTACAACAAGAATAATAGGCGAGTCGTCCAACGTTTCCGAGATACTGGGTAGAACATAAGAAGACCAGGAACCGGCAGACCAAGATGTAAGCTCGAGAGGATCGATTTATTGTTACGACCATACTCCGAAGTCGGCACCACACGGCGGTTGAAGTAACAAATCAACTTTGGGAGACCCGTAGAGATGACGTAAGCGAGCGGACTGTAAGGCGGCGGCGTTCCTTAAAGCTAATTTGACCCCACATAGACCCGCAAATGGTCCAAAACTTAAAAAAAAAGGTTTATTGCAGAAACTTTTACAACTTTTACAGTAAATCTTACATAGGGACCTCCTTTTAAGTAAAAGATATACCTGTGCTAGGAGATCCCGCTCTCCAATGACAAAAATTATAAAATGGTAAAAGTGGTGTACAAAAAGAAAATAGTATTTAAACAAAAAATTACAAGTAAAATCTCAAACTAAACAAGACAAGACTTGAACTTTATCTAAATAAGAAACAACTTAAAGATATATCCTAAAATAGTGTGTGTGAGTGAGGGTGTGTAAGGGTATGTGAGGGAGTGTGTGTATCTTTTCAGCTCATATTGTCGATGCTTGCAGCAATAATTCAATGTCATAATAGGTCTTCAGTTTTAGCCATTGAACCATTGCCTTTTTGCAGTCTTTAGTGGACATGGGATAGATATTAATTATTTTATTAATTTTATTATATAGGGTAGCGGAATTCGTATTGAATTGTCTTTTGGCATATGCAGTTTTAATGAATTTTACTGTTGCAACACTGTATTTTCGTCTTCTTTCCTGATGGTGAGGGTCATAGGGCAGGACTTTGTGTAATTTTAAGACGGCATGTAGTACAGCTTGAAAGGGAACATCGGGTTGAAATATTACGTTACACCCGCGAGCACGCACAATGGAGAGACAAAGAATTGACAAGAGAATGTTTTCTGACGAATCCAGATTTACGATGTGTGCACATGATGGGCGGCAAAGAGTCTACCGACAGCCAGGGGAACGTTTTATTCCAGCTTGTTGTCAGGAAAAACTGCCGTTCGGCGGTGGATCTGTTATGGTTTGGGCTGGAATCTCTTCAGGGAGTTGCACGGAGTTAGTGCTGGTAGAAAATAGTACGCTAACTAGTGCAAGATATGTGGAAGAAATTCTTAATGAGCATGTCGGCCCATATTTAATTAATATGGGTGAAAATTGAATATTAATTCGTGACAACGCCAGGCCACATACAGCTCAAATTGTAAATTAGTATTTTCAAGACGTTGGCATCAATCGCATGGACTAGCTTGTGGGAAGCCCGAAACTGAATCCAATTGAACACGCTTGGGACGAGCTTGGGAGGTGTGCAAAAATCGAAACCCCGCCCCAACTACGTTTCGACACCTGAAACATGCGTTAGTGGAAGAATAAACCAATATCCCGCATAACGCATAAGAAAGTTAATAAACAGCATGACCAATCGCAGGTGGCAGCTGTGAGAAGAGCCCGTGGAGGCAATACAAAGTATTAATTGTTTTGAAATTCATTTTTGTGTTGTAAGTGATCTAACAACCATTATTTTTTCAACGTAAAAATAATTGATATTTTGTTTTTTTATGTAATTGTCGAGAAAATCAACCGCACCGGGCGACCGCAAGCGGAACTGCGGTCGCGGGGCTCGAGCTGCGAGCGCGCAGCGGCCGGCACTGCACTGTGTCATCGACCGCCATACGTTCTACATACATTTTTCTCGCCGATTCAAAATTAGTTAACCGTTTGTTTTCCCTTTCATAAATCTTTATTATACAATCCGCTATAACAAGTTACCGGTGTTTTAGTTATCGTACCACCTGGAGGATATACCCATTCGTCTTTAGTAATTTTGTCAATTAAACTAATAATGTTTCCAACATTTGGTGTTGTTTTATTGACTGGTAAATTATATAAAACGTAAAGTTTTATTCATGCCGCTATAGATCTATTATTTTAAAAGTAAATTTTGTTTTTCGTACTGACCCGTATTCTATGTTCGCGAGTGTCATCATCATCATTTCAGCCAAAAGACGTCCACTGCTGGACATAGGCCTCCACAAATTCGGGGGGTTTGCCATACTCGCCTCGCTTAGCAGGCGGGTTGGCGATCGCAGTAAGGTGTTAAAAATGCATAGAGAACGCTGCTGCCCATTCTCTAATAAGTCCTTTAGTCGCCTTTTACGACACCCACGGGAAGAAATGGGGTAATGCTATTCTTTTCGTCCGATACCACACGGTACACGGTTCGCGAGTGTAACTAGAGATAATTTGTAGGATTATACTAACTTTAAGGAGTTGTATTACTGATTCTTTTGATTATAATTCTGTAAATACATATTTGTTACGGTCGTGAATCATATTTTAATCAACATACACCCAGATACTGAGTTGTAAATTGCAAAAATTGTAAGAAATTTTTGAATTTCGGGGGCTACCTTAGCGCTTCCGCCTTTACCGCCATAGACTAGTTAAACCACATGTTGCTGGAACCTGCTTTTGTGGCATTGAATTTAAATTAAGAATCTATTTATTCATACAAAATTATTTACTTTGGCCGGTATGTAATTAAAATTAGAGATCTCTTAAGAGGATACATTCTGAAGGTTGGCAACGTTGCAGATAGCTGACAAATATTTCGTTAATTTGATTAAATTTCGCTCTAAAGTGCACAAAATATTGATCCCTACTTCGCACGGTTTTCACGAATTGATAAAACGTAGATATTTCTTTATATTTTTTAAGTTTAATGAATTGATTATTATTTATTATTATTATGTATATCTTTGATATATCTCGGGACCCTGGGGTCCCGGGCCTTTGGAAGGCATACGAGAGGCCGAAGCCAACTCGCAGAGGCCCCTTAGACAATATTAAATGGAATGAGGCACCAACCGCCAATATACCTGTACGCACTATGCAAGTGCACCCAAGGACAACCCCCGGCTGGTGTAGGACTATTGCAGGATATGGAAACAAAGATATTGGACTATGGGTTTGGGTGGTTAAAATAGACTGGTTACCAAAAACTATGGAAGGACTATGGCCCCTGCCTGATCAATGTTTTATTATAGACGGATAAAATGGCAGGGGATGACTTGCACACTCAATAATGGGCCCCCGAAAACGGTCGCTAGCACATGGTGACGTAGCGACAAGGGGGCAACATATCCTGAGGTGCTCGAGAAGTGGAGAGGTATTCCACGGCTCTCAGAACATTCCCAGAGCCCGGAAGATGGTCAAGATCCCTACAAGCACTTACTGAAATACTTCCTTCCTCCGAGCACGTTTGCTCTTGCGAATCTCCACTCAAGCCGGCCAATAAAGGCAAGACTGAGGTGGGAGCTCAGTCCCTCGTCAGCGTTCACTCCAGCCGGCCAATAAAGGCAAGCCAGAGATGAGGAACATGACTTCTCCCGGGAGATAGGGTCCGTGGGGTCACAACTGCCCAACAGCTCGCTACATGCTGCCCTGCGGGTTTCTGTATCTCTCTTGGTCTGGCTCCTCACCCTAGACCCGTTCCAGCAAAGTAAACTCTACCGGCACAGACCTAGAGTTCGGAGCGCACAAGCCCCACCACGACGTCAACGTAGAGATACGGCGGTGGGGTTATTATTATTATTATTACCTTCTGGAATAAATTCTCTAAATTATGTTGAAAAACGCATCAAAATCCATCGTGTAGTTTAGAAGAACCAAGCGGTAACACAGGCACACATGAAAAGCGACTTTAATTTATATGTACTATTTATAAATGAATTGCAATAATTAGTATAGTTCAAAAGCCTTTTATGTGCCTGTTTGAAATAAATTATTTGACTTTGACTTTGAATGCATAATCAAAATTTTTGTGCACGTGTGCGATATTTCACAATTCCATAGTAATGTAGTCAGATTAAACAAAACAGCGAAAAATTTGTCAGCTATTTGTGACGTTTTCAGGTTTTAGAATGCACCCACGTAATTAATAAAAAAGAATAATGATTTCGTTATCACCACCAGTGCAGCTATTGGCTAGGTAGGTATATAACTCAGTATTGTCATTAGAATGAAGCCTTTATTGTAGATATTAATGACATAATACCTAACCAACAATATTTAGTTCCAAATTTTTACTTTATACATTGTGGGCTGTGATCATGATGATAAGGTACCATAAATAGATAGAATACTCTTTATTGCATACCATAAAGATTCAGATTTATATGTAGAAATTTTACAAGGGGTGACACAATGGGCGCTCTTATCGCTAAAAGCGATCTTTTAAAGACTACTTTTGGATGGATTAAGAGGGAAGGAGAGACAATACTGCAGGTAGTCTGTGGTGTAACATTTACATATATACAATAAATGCATACATATATACATAAAACATGTTATACTTATCTATATAAAGTGTATCTCTATTCACACACGAAATATTTTAAGAGGAACATCTATAGGTGGTAAAACAGCCATAATGACGGAAAAAAAATTTTCTGAAGTGTGTTGTATATTTTTACATAATTATTATAATTTTAAAATTGCTTGAGACATTTTGCAAAGGAGTTGCATTTTCCAAAATCTTACTTATTCTATGAATGACCCGCCTGGACGCGGTGATGGTGGCGGCACGAGCTCGGTGAATTTTGATAATTAATCATCATATAAAGTAATTTTAAATTATTTAATTTGTTAAATAATATACTCAGATTTAAAAAAAAAATCGTTTCCATGGTTTCTTTACCACCTATAGGTGTATTTCCTAAAATATTTCGTGTTTGAATAGATACACCCTATATAAATATATACAATAATAATCATGAAACAAGTGCAAAGAACAACAAAAAAATGGTTAAGGAGAGAGATAGTGGTTTTTTATCATAATTAAAAAAATGGACAAAGATTGAACACGACTTATCGACACGGAAAAGGTATTCCATAACCGCACTGCTTGAACTGTAAAAGATTTATCATCGAAACTGGAATGCATAGATATATTGTATTATTTACCACCTCTAGCCTTAAATTTTCTGATGACCTCAGATATCTAATATCATGTGTGTCATGAAGAAACTTGAAACGTTCTTTAAGATAAGAGGGCGTTGTAGGATTGAACAGAATACTGAGCTGAAATAAGATGTGAGAATTCCGGCGAAGGCACTTTTTATGAAATTCAGAAATGTGATCATATTTGCAAGAGCACAACCTAAAAAAAACTTTAAAAAAATCTTATGAAAAAATTTGAAGTCTCTCAAGATTATCTAGTTATGTTTCAGTGAGATCGAGATAACTTACATCAGCGTAGTCAAGGATCGGAAGTAAAAGAGATTCTGCAAGCGCAGTTTTAGTGGAACTTGGAAGAAAGTACCATATTCATGTAAAATTTCTACCCATCTATACCTAATGGGAATACGAGAAATCAATAAGAACATTGGTCTTTAATTTAGTCAAATACCTGATGAATTTCCCATCGGCTAAAATGACGAACTTCCATCCTTTCAACCTTTCATCCTTTATGTAATGTAACCCCTTTTTAGGGAATGTATTTTCAACAAAAAAATCCTTATCAAAAAAAAACTATCATTATGTATCATTTTGCACAAGAGTTCCTTCTTATACAAAATTTCATGCTTCTAGACCCAGTGGTTTAGGCTTTAGATACTACGTTGTCTGTCATTGAGTTAATAAATAAAAAATACCTGTCTTAAAAATGGTGTCCACGTAATTTTCACATCACTTTCTGTATTCTCGATGTCTTCTGTTCTAACGCCACTATAGTTCCTTGTTGCCATCGTATTTCATCCACATTTAGTTATTCACAGATATCAGTTTGCTAAAATGTAACAAATTGGAACGGTTAAAAGTAATAATGTTTAAAATATTTATATACTAATTGTTCTCATGTATTCATTCATTCATGTATGTATTGTTTTCATGCATGTATTATCATTTCCTTAGTAACAACATGTGTGCTATAGATAACAGTTCACTGTGTGCACTTGTTCAAAACTATGTCTTAAATAAATTAAGACTTCATTCTTTAATTAGAATTAAAAAAACAATGTCTTTCTGATCTGTTCTTTACTTGCTCAATACAATCAGGCCACATTTATAGCTGAAAATATGTATTCAATCTTAAATTTGCATCTGCACTGTTATCTTTAGACATCAATAAATAACTGCGTATTCCATAATTAATAAATAATAATTATTTAATAAGCAAGGCTGCAAAATTGTTTTTTTGCGCGAGTACTTGTAGTGAAACCTGAGCGTAGCGAGGGTTTCAAGGTTACGACGCAGACGCAGAATAACTTTGCTGCCGAGCGAAACACACAACTTTTCACCTCACTACAGCGAGGAAAATGATAGGTGCAAGAAAAAATTTACCGCAGGTGTTTTTATATCTTCGTCGCTGCTGGACTCGCACATATTTTATGATTTATTACGATTTATCAAAAAACGAACCGAAATTATGGAAAGTGATCAATTCTCTTTTCATCATTTTGGTTTGTTTTTTGATGATATAAAGAGAAGAAAAATATAAAAAGATTTTTTTTTTTCATGTTTTCCTCGTGCTGGCCAGTGCGATTATTCTAAAAATGAGGTTGGCGAACTGACATGAAATTAGTTATTTATGCAACTGTTTTATAGATAGAATACTCTTTATTATGTACACCATAAAAATTACAGATATAAATGTAGAACTGTTACATAGGGTGTCACAATGGGCGGTCTTATCGCTAAAAGCGATCTTTTACAGACAACTTTTGGATTTGTATTAAAACACGAATGTGATAATAGTATCACATGAGTGTTTTAATACCTAATTATTACAGTTGCATACAAGACTTTATCTACCCATGACATGAATCCTCTATAAAAGGTTCTGAAACAGTTTTTGCAATACTAATATCGAACAAAAATGGCGGGATACGATGCTATGGTATAGTATAGTGAAACGCGCGTGCGTGACAATGTTCTTTTATTGAAATTCATAAAGATACCATGAATTGAGTAGTGAAAATGGAAGGGAGGATGATGATCCCTTCCTTACTCATCAAACAGATGAGTAAGGAAGGGATCATCATCCTCGTAAAAGCAAAGGAGTTGCATTATGAAATTCAGTACAACATTATAACTCCCGTTTCGATGCTATTATGGTTACTATGACGCTGGGTGTTTTAATGTTGGCAATAAGCTAACTGTTTCAGAAACTTTTATAGAGGATTTATAGCATGGGCGTAGATAAAAGTATTAATGTATTTTCAGTAGTTTGACGGTATAGAAAATTATAGAATAAATAAATAATAGGTTCGAATTTTAAAAACACTTTCCACGCTAGCGGATTAAATGCAGTTTTGCACTCAGATTTCGAATGATATACAGAATCTTTCCGAGTTTGTGAGGTGAAAAAGTAATTTTATACAATGTTTATTCTTAGTGTGTCCCATTACTAAGTTCCATTTTTTGACAAAACTTATTCTTTCAACACAACTTAGGACATCTCTAAATAGCACATAAGAATGCACCTTTTTTTCACAAAGCCACAGTGTGACTAAAAATAAATGAATATTTTCAGTCACATTAAATTAAGTAAGGTATTGAACTTTTGTATTGATATAATTAAATATACCTACGTCTTGTTTAATGTAATGCAGTGTATCTGTAAATAACAGAGGTAAAATATGACGCATTAAAATATAGATATCCTACGGCAAATGTGACAATGTATGAATATTTTCGCTACAATTTTGTCGCAGTAATCAAACCACAAACCTCCGCAAAAAGTTGACATTTGTAGGCGTCAGCGTCATATATTAAAATAAAGGCACTATTCTCCATTTATTATAACATTAGTCAAATAACTGTTCTCACCCTTTCGTTATTTCGATGTAAACGTTTAATAAACTCCGTTATTTCACGATAAATACAAAGCACTGTAATCTATTTACCATTTACATTAAAAAAATAACTCTAAAGTGCAGTAATTTCGTCCATATTACACAATAACTGTCGTTATTTAGCCGTTATTTGTCTAATACTATAGTAAATCGAGTATAGGTATTGCAGAAACTTTATGAGCAATATTTTATTCAAGTTTATATTGATAGTTTTTCAATCAAATCTATCTCGAATCCCGTGAGATTTTTTTTTGGACACCCTTTGGGTCATTCTCAGGACACTCATTATTTGGTTGACTTCGGTGGCAATTTTTTTTACATTTAGGCATAACTAACATGAAATATCAAATCTAGAGTTAATTTAAAACATATTAGTAGTACTCTAGATTTGATATTTCATGTTAGTTATGCCTAAATGTAAAAAAAATTGCCACCGAAGTCAACCAAATAATGAGTGTCCTGAGAATGACCCCTTTACATTATCACATTTTTTTTTACAATTAATTTTTACACCTTCACTTTGAAAATTTGTAAAACTTATTTTTCAGTATAAATATTTTTAACCGACTGCGCGACAGCAAAAGCAGGGTTATATCTTTCCGACGTATTTATTCATCAGATACTTTTAACTGTAACTAAACCAATACTATCAACACTATTGGTTATCAGCCTATTTAATTAAATACTAGCCGTTCATAAATACGAATTAATTCGTCTATATACCTACACACGCAACCACGGAATGATTTCTTGTTTACGGAAAGGATAACTTTTAGATCTTAATGTACTGTGTTGTGTATCTACTTGAGTTATTGAGGACATGCCAAGAAGCCGGTTTCGTCGTCATCTCAACTATAACCTTTATAATTTCTACGTTTACCTACTAATAATAACAAGTATTTGCTTAAGCTCTCTCCAAACTGACGCGAATCCTGCGCGAGACGCGGGACGAAATTCGCTCCCGCTAAAAAGTCAAAGTCAAATCATTTATTTCAAATAGGCACGTAAAATGCACTTTTGAACGTCAAAAATTACAAGAATAGTAATTTGATTCTAGTTGCCCCTTCCAAAAGGTAGTTATGTATGGAGAAGAATGGGCAAGAAACTCCGATTGTGGCAACTAAGCCCTGGTTAGCACGAACGACTGTCCCCGCGGCCATTTTTTTCGATCACTGGATTTTCAACACTCTGCTAAGCGCCGATAGTTGAAAATCCAACAGTTTTTTTTTTATGGGCAGCTGAGTTGCACTGTGTTGTATTCTCAATGCTAGGCTCAACACCGAGTTGAAAACCAGTGCGCGATAAAATCCCACCGCGATACTTTTACGCCCTTGGGGACGGGGGCTAACTTCAAACTGGCGCGAATAGTCGTGTGACTTTCAAATCATTAAAACAATCGATGTGCTCAGTCGCATCTCGTGTCCCGCGCGGGATTCGCCTCAGTGTGGTCAAAACTTTATTTAGTTATATTTTGATACATAATAATCTTGCTAGACCAGTTACCTAACCGGGCTAATATTAGTTACTCGTAGAATAATAAATTATGCTTGTCAAGTCACATTATAAATATTCATAATTATCACTCGCGAGTGTATTTCACGGTACAAATCCATTTAGTAAGTAAGTGCTGTATCTGATCATAACAATGATATTTATGATCTCTAGCCATAAAATAAGTACATATGTGGTGGACCTACGCCTATTTCAGATAAAAAATTCTATGAAAAACATAACGGGCAAAACATTCACCATTATTTTTGGCGTTTGTCGATAGAAATGGCAAAACTTGTCGAGGTTTTTATCAATACATGTCCGTCGTTTGTAGTCAGTATTTACATATTTTTGCCTAAACCTAAAAACGTGCAGTGCTTTTTTCAATGTAATGGATTTTGACTCTATTCGGGAAAACTGTACAAACGATGAGTTTTACAGAACATTTTTTTGGGATTTATTCATTTGTACTTTTACTTGAAACTGTGTAAACTACTGCGAATGTAATATGTTTGTGCAGACCACAGACGATTCGACGATTCGTTTTGTTCGTCAAAATGGAAAACAAACCTACTTATAGAATTAAATGTTGCACGGAGTTCAAAAAGTACGCAGTCCAGTACCGCGTTGCACTGTGATTCGAGTAGAACAAGCTAGCTGGGCCTCAAGTCTGCTATTGCAATAGTGTCAGAATGGTCTCGCCATTGTATTTGACAGTTTTTGTATGGCAAATCTGTCAAAAACTCACAATGAAGAGACCATTCTGACACTATTGTAATAGCAGACTTGAGGCCCTGGATATTTTAATTTTTTAACTTCTTATGTGTTCATTAATCACATTAAAGCCGGCTTCTTAGTTCAGTAAAGGTGGTTTAGAAAATAGAAGATTAAAAAGGTTGTCATTGAAAACATATCATAATAGAAAACAAAAACATTTTTACAGAAATAGTAACAAAATTACTTATCAATAATTAAGTATCAATTACATACTTAATATTACAAAATTAATTACAAACAAAGAATCTTATCTTATTATTATATTACTTAATTATTAATTACGTAATTAGTAGTTACTAATAAATCTTTCGATCAAGAGTGACACTACGATAACTAGAAACTATAACTACTATAGCAGTATCCCACCGCCACTTACGGAGATAAGTGGCCCAACTAAATGCCAACAAAAAATGCTACTAGGGATTCGACTTAATACTAGGTGGAATGAATAAATCAATGACTTCGGAAGGGAACTTCTTTCTTTTTTTCAGTGGGACATCTCTCAAACTGTTTATTACAGGATCAGATGTTATTAATAACATGTTTAATAAATCCCTATTCTTCGCTACCCGTGATATTTTCCGCGTGTTATGTTCACGAAATCTGTTCAAGCATGATGTTGACAATCTGCGTGTTGCTATTACACAATTTTAGGCGCTCGTTCCTTTTGGGGTACCTACTTACGCACCGAGAATCAAACTATCACGACATCTTCGGACGACCAATGAGAGGTGCTCAAGGAAGCCATCAAAGAAGCACCAATAGGAGCAGTTTACGAAGACTTCCGAGTGCCTCTTCGCGGAACGTTAAAATCGCTCGGTTTTTTCTTCAAGACTAACACATTTGAATCGACCTTGCTCTGTATCGCTACATTTTCTAGAACTTGAACTTTCTGACGAGTCCCAATTATATTGTACAATTCACTAACTCAAAAGGCAGTAAGTAATTGTATATAGCTGGAGAAACCAAGGAGTTATCATTTATATTCAATCGCAACCATTGCTAGAAGAGGAAAGCGCATAACGCATGAATAAAATCTTCTACAGTCCTTGTTCCGAGCTTCCTGATGAGCTTCCTAAGAAGGCTGGCCAATAGGCAAAATTGCTGTTCTAATAATTTCCGAACTGTGTAGAAGTATTTTGTGGACAGTAGCAGGCATATAATACCACGGCCACGGGTAGAGATTTATGTAAAGTTTTCTAGTCTCGGCTGCTAAAGTTTAAAAAAAATCGAAATGTATATCCGAGTCTACTATGAGTGGTCGATTTGATGTCGACATAGTACGCCCAAGCTTCATCACTCGTTAAACACCTAGCTACACTTGTTTCACA
The DNA here is from genome assembly GCA_947523025.1 of Dryobota labecula. Lineage (NCBI taxonomy): Eukaryota > Metazoa > Arthropoda > Insecta > Lepidoptera > Noctuidae > Dryobota > Dryobota labecula. Next base: position 12,904,281 of record OX383293.1, on the reverse strand, counting down.
GATTTTTTCATCCATATCATCAATATTTTTTAAGACACTTGCCACTCCCCTCTTACCTGACAAGCGTGCTGATACCTCAGCAGCGTACAAGTAGTTCACTGATACTTCTGGACTGAATTAAATCATCCACTTGTCTCCGTTTTGTTTTAAGAATTGATTCTGTGAATTCTTTAATGAGTGGTCTGCCACGTTCTGCTGAAGTTTCTGTGGAAATGGAAGGCGTTGGTGCTGGTAGATGGGCAGATACTTTTAATGATATATCTGCACTTATTAGCCACCTTGAATTCTTCTCCAGAAACCGCTCTCGGGCTCTTCCCCATTAAGTTTTTAAAATATGTTAGTTTAGAGACACGCTGTACCTAAAAAAGTTTTACGGAGGAGACATCACAAAGTTCAAAAGCTTCAAAAATTACAACATTTTTTCAACATTTCTATAAGATTTTTATAAAAGTAAATAATGCTGTAAGATACTACTTACCCTCAAGTATCAAATCTATCACAAATAGTTAACACAGATCTTGTAGGATTCACACAGTATATTATCTAGTGAAATGCGATTATTCAAATGAATACTATAATTTTATTTTTTTTATTTTTATCTAGGGCATCTCAGAGTGTAACCACTAAGGTTCCGACTCTTTAACCGGACTTTCCTGTGGCTGCCTTAAGCTCCTAACGAAACTTAATGCCTCCAGCCAAGGCGTAAAAACTATAAACTAAACGACTGCTGCTCGCTAAGGGCACCCCCTGTGGGGTACGAACCTCGGCTTAGGGCAGCTGAGTCGGAGGGAGGGTGGCAAGGGACCGACGGTGGCTGGATAAAATCAGTGTTTTGATTATTATCGTGGGGAGTTTGGATTACATGCTGCTCAGCTAAAACGCGTGCTGGCGCTTCACTTACAGTCAAGGGTCGGGGAGAATACTATCAAAATTTCACATTACTTATATACTTACTCATGTTACTCATCATTGCAGGGTAGTTAGGAAAAAAATACCTGTAGAGCAATTCTGTAAAAATCTCACGGTGAAAACGTAGGTGAAGTGAGCTTGAAGTGACGTGTAAATTGATTGAGATTGATACTGTTGACAGCTCACTTCACGTTCACTTCACCTAAGTTTTCACTGTGAGATGGTTACAGAATAGCACTGCTGTACTTGTTTTCGTGTGGGGGTCCTTAGTAAATTACTGTGTCAAATTTCTACGAATTCAAATGTTGTTTTTGTCCAGCTAGCTTAAGTTTGTCGTCTACGAAGGCTCCTTGGATCATGGTTTGGAAATAATAGTTCAAGTGCAGGTATACTACACTACCCAACTATAATTATATCGTAAAATCGCTATAGGTTCATTGGCAATTACTCTCTGCTAAATTAGTCACAGTACTTCATTACATCAAACATATAATAGCAATTACGTTTGGCCTGGTTTTGTTGCGCACACACAGAATTGTTACGTTTTACTAACAATCAATTTAATGGTCACCTCAACCAGCTATTGAAGTACAACAATCAATACACCCCTTAATTACGTGATGCTCATCAATTTTATAACAATATCCTGTTGAATTTAAAACCGATTAATTACCGCAAATATAACACAACTTATGGCCACATATTAATAAACAGCTCACATTCTACTTTCACATTATCGGGAATATCACAATGACATTTAATGAAGCTCCACTATTTGTTTCTGCCACATTCAATATTAGATATAGGCTTACAATCGAGCCTAGTTCGAGCTGATAGTGTTTGTTTTCATTTAGTACCTAAACATAATTACCCTTTTGCTGTGCGGTTCCTGGTCACGTATAAATGCAGCATAGATGACTACGGATGGTTTGAAATGGTCACTGTGAGATGGAATGAGACTAATACCACGGGATCAACTACACTCGCGAGCAATAAACCGGAATCACTTCATCGCGCGTTGCTCAAGACAATTTTTTACAATTTCTATGCAATGAGCTGTGGATTGTGGTGTATCACCTGAAAGGTAATTTTGTTAGCTTTCAAATGATTTCAAAAAGATTTAAAATTAATTAATATTTCTACCTAAATTTAGAGAATTATTGCAATAGGTCGAAGTTGTGGACGTCTAAATGAATAGAAAGTAATATGAAAAGATAAAAATTTTATTTACAATTTATGTTATTTACCCCTTAATATTTTGTGTTACCCCCCTGGCCCTAATGACTGCCTGTAAATGGATTTTCATTGACCGAATGAGTTTCCTGATGGAATCCTGTGGGATTTCCTGTCATTCTTCGACTAAAGCAGTTTTGAGGTCTTCTATTGACGCCGGAGCTGGACATCTTCCTCGTACCCGCCTTTTCAGCTCGTCCCATATATGTTCAATTGCATTTAAGTCAGGGCTGAGGGCTGGCCAGTCTAGTGTGGGAGTCCCGACTTCTACAAGGTACTGTCTAGTCACTGCAGCGGTGTGGCAGCAGGCATTATCGTGGCAGGCATTATCATCCCAATCTAAGTGATCGCGAGCAAACTGAAGCCTGGCTTGTCGGTGGGCTGGAGACAATTTAGGTCCCGTGGCTGGCCTTTTCGAGGTCAAGTTCGCTTCTTTGAGTCTTCGCCTCACTGTCCACTGGCTGACAGCCCTCCCTCGAACTTCTCTGAGCTGCTGTTGAACGTCCACGCCGGTCAGTTGTCGATTTCGGGGAGAAGAAGTGACAATATAAATCGGTCATCTCTCACTGAAGTGCTTCGCCCAGATCCTGGTCTCCGGACTAGTTTTCAGCCTCCCTGAGCCTCTTATATACCTTCGAGACACAAAACTGGCTCAAATGAAGCTGTCGAGCGATAGTACGCTGAGACAATCCTTGCTGGATTAGGATGACGACTTGAGCGGCTTCTATAGGTGTGGTTTCCATTTTCTTTTAGCTTCAGTATTTCCAGTTACGTGAAATATTGGACTGATGATCAATTTTCATAAACGCCCCCTTTTTATAGTGTTTCAGGACTACCAAATAAAATGGTATTTGTAACGCTCAGGATTCTAATTTTTGAATCACTCACTGCGCTCGTGATTCAATTTTAGAACCCTTCGCTGGCTCGGTCACCAAAATTGAGCACGCGGTTAAAAAGCAACTTTGCACTCTTGTATAACAATAACTATTTGTCTTAAAAATTTATGTTTTTTTTTTTTGTTTTACGTTCCATGACATAAGGTGAATAATCTTTGGTTATGATATTAAAAGAGGTTGAAAGCTTACAAAATTGCCTTTCAAATGATATGCCAGAATCCATAGTTTATTGCATAGAAGTAGTAAAAATTTGTTTCGAGCAGCGGATGATGAAGTGAATCCAGTTTATTTATTGCTCGCTCGCTCGCGTTTCAATGCAACTACACGTTGCATTGAAACTGTAAACTGAGAATGGCAGTAACACTGACATGACCTAGACTCTATGTCATGAACCTATAGCCTATGAGATGTGAACGATTGTAAATGTTCATTTTGTGGATTTTTTTTCCAAGTAAACTTGCAACATGTTTGGTAATTTAGTTTATAGTGATAAGATCCATGATAAGATTTTTATGACCAAAATAATATTTTATTAGCTTAACACACATTTCGTTTTATTTGAATCAGCTATTTATCTCGTTAATTCTACTCAATGTGGTTTGAACTAGAGGTATTCGTATAAGGCTCACATTGAGATAGCAAAGATACAATTTTCCGAACACCGTTTTCGATTTATACCTAGCATTTACCACGAATTCAGACGTTTGAAACCGAACACAAAATTCAAAGAAATGTTCCTTCGGTGAAAATGTTTTCAAGTCGGCCCAGTCAGATTGGACTTTGTAAGGTGGCCAGCAAATCAAATTACCAAAAACTGTCAAAAATTTTCTCGTTCAATTTTGAACTTAATCTTTAACATTTTAAAGTTTAAAATCGTTTGGAGACATTTGTCAAATCAAATCGTTTATTGCAATCCTTAATGTACAATTACAGGTGGTAAATAATGAAATAATAACAGAAACAATTATGGAAACCTGTCGGACACAGCAAATTTATATAATACGAGTAAGTAGAGAGACGAAGAGCACTTTATTAATTTCCTTGTTTCATGTTAGAATTATTTTATATCCTATTAAAATATTTCAAAATATTTCCAACTTATTCTATTAATATTTTATATGCAGGTCATCTATTCATTTATTATTTCTTTAATTATGTTAAGTATTGCTTATTTCTTTACTCGCTTAAAAATTGTTCATTATTATTAATGTAGTATAATTGTTAAGTACTTATTATGTTATTTATAATTTATTTTAATTATTTTACTTATTAAAATATTATATCTGTTATTCATAGCAGTCAGTTGTTGTCTGTTTCGTATAGCGTAATGTGCTGGCCACTATACATTAGGGTGATGAGTCAAATATTTAATTTTACTTAAGAAGGTAATTATTAAAATCTTGTAAAAGAAGTTCCCCAGAAACAAACTCTTAGCAAGACTGTCCTTCGACCTATCAAGGCAGCAAAGTTTTATGAAAAAAAATTGCGCTTGCGTGCACGTGATAGAAGTGAATCTTCTTAAAAAATAAATATTGTGAGAGATTTAGTGTGAGAGACAGAGAGAGAGAGATAGAGTGAGAGAGAGTTATATCTTTCTTCTCGTATTATGACGCGGCCTTGAAATTTTGCCGCGCAATATGCCGCGTAAAATGGCAACGGAACGTTGTCATTATGCGTGATCCGATACGCACTTGGCCGTTGTTTATATCTCATTGACCTCTGAGTTTGTGACCTCTGAGTTTGTGACCTCTGAGTTTGTTTCGGTCTTTCTTCTCAGAGTAGTCAGATACGAAATGCCGACCTCATCTAGTTTTAAAATATGATTGACGTGTAAAAGTGTTTGTTAAAACCTACTTACAGAAATAAAATCATTTATCATTATCATTTATCATTGTATGCTGCACCGGTTGACATCATCACTTCGCTTTAACGCCGGCTGTCACTGAAAACCAGCGCTGGGGTTCTGTCTCGCATAGGGTCGCAGCATTATGCTGAGCGATGGCTGTTTTGCATGGATGTGACGCATATTTTCCCTCAACTTGTTCTTTTCTGTTTTTGTGTTCTTTCTTTGCGTCATGTTTACTGCAAATAAACGTATTTTCTGTCTGTCTGTCTTTCTTTCTTTCTTTCACTCTCGATTCTCGTCCAATTATTGAATCGCCGCCTAAAAAGCTCCACTTCAATAATCTCTTGTAACATGAGATACAGTTTCGGTCAATCATGCCAGCCTTTCGTAGTCAACAGCTTCACAGATGCCATTTTCATGACATACTCCAAAGTTGGTATATTGTGAATTGTTGAATTTCATACAAACTTAATTTTCATATGTAGGTATCTAATGCAAAAACAAATTCATAAAACAATAATTAGTATTTCGACTTTTGTTATTTGTACTTTGCACAGGTTTTTCTTGTTGGATAAGAACACCTCATAATTATTCATAAAATAGCTAAAATAAATAACCGGTCTTTCTTGACTTTGTTAACTTAATAAGGGTTAAGAACTGGAGAGCTCAGACTACAATCAAGGAATTATTAAGTAACAAAGTCTGCAAAAACATCTTTCACTCGCGTGCCTCAAGATAAAGTTTCTGAATTAATTTGCCAAATAACGTCGAAACACGAGATTTAAACTTGCCATCCAACTTTGCTTGTTAAATGTTAATTGTTATCAAACGGAATACCTTATTAGACTTTCTTATGAGATAAGAATATTGATCACTCAATCAATCTGCCTGCAAAGCCTTTTCCCAACTAAGTAGGGGTTGGCTTCCAGTCTAACCAGATGTAGCTGAATACCAGTATTTTACATGGAGCCTACCTATCTGACCACCACAACCTAGTAACTGGGTAACTCGATACCCCTTGGTAAGACTGGTTGTCAGACTTTCGGGCTACTGACGACCCGTAACGACTGTCAAAGATCCACGACTGACAGCCGGGACCAACGGATTAACGTGCTTGCCGAGGCACGGAGGAGTCTCGGTATGTGTGTCACCCATCCACGGACTAACCCCGGCTATCGTAGCTTAACCTGATGGATAGACCCGTGCGGCTGTTATTACTTAGCCTCGAATAATAATAATAATAGCTTAATAAGCTTGGGATTGAGCTGCTCGCTCTGCTAAGCCGTGTGATAAAACCGTAAAACTTAACATTTTACACTGAAAAAAATGCACTCCAATCAAGTGACTTTCTAGCTTGATTGACGATATCTTGTTTAGATTAATCAAAATCTTAGTTAAGTTGATCATCACGACATGATTGCGGCAATACTAGTTCAAATGATTGAACGCTCAGACAAGTTTCTCGATTACCCTTAGTATGACATCATTGTAGAAGATTAAAAAAGAGACAAGTTAAAAAAAAATTAACTGTAGCAAAGTTTAGTTGTGTCAATCAAGCATTTTGATTACTTCAATAAAGATCATTGAAACTTTAATAATATTGGTTGGAGCAACTATGTGTTAACTTGATTGCTGCAAATAGGTTTTGTGATAACTCCAATCAAGATCCCGTTTCAAATCTCAATCAAATAAAAGTAGTAGCTGTGATCATTGTGCTTGATAGGCTCAGATGCAAACAAGTTACTTAGTCAATATAAACAAAATCTTGATTGTGGCAACTACTTTTTCTTTTTCCGTGTAATAATTATATAACGTTTTATATACATTACTAAATATTACAAAATGACACGAATATTTACTTTGAAAAGTATTACATATATTACTTTAATTATTATTTGTTTCCTTTTAGATTATCTATTTTTTTTTCTCTTTCTCACATAGTTTTAATGATGGTCTGGGTATTTTGAGTACTTTATGCGGACTACCCAAACATCCTTTCTTTGATATTGTTCGTCGAGTCGTTGAGCTCCTTAAATCCTGAATTGAGCTACACAAATGCTTGCACTGACTGGACAGGTCTACTCAAAATTGTGTGGTTTTTTCCTCAAAAGATCATTTCACGCACGGACGTATGTACATGGTCCTCACGTGATCTGACCAAGATTATGTCTGGACTTTAAAAGACACTTTGACCCCCGAGTTTGCTTCGCCATTTTTTCTCACGGGTAGTCAGATAGGAAATGTAGACTCCACCTAGCTTATTAAATAAAATATATGTTACCAGCCAAACCCGATTTCAGGCCAAACTAGTTTGTCCAAGGCCAAACCGGTTTATCCTAACTATTTTGGTTAACACCCCGACTCGGATAGTTTAGGTTAGAAGGCGAAGGTGGGAGCGAAGCGGAGCGGAGCTCCCGCCTTAGCCTTCGTGGTTATTTTTTTTAACCCACCCAGAAATAGGAGCCCCGCCAAGCCGGCCCTCCGTCGACCTATCTTAGCGCAGGTGGAGTTTGGCCTAGGCTATACTGGTTTGTCCTATCGCATGTAGGGAGGGTTTGGCCTAGGACAAACTAGTTTGGCCTAAAATCGGGTTTGGCCGGTAACATATATATATGACGTGTAAAAATGATTCCGATATCCTATTTACAGAATAAACGATTTCATTTCATTTCATTTCAATAGAAGAATATTGATACTCACGATTTATATAATATTAATGATTCCCCCTTAAGCCAATAATTATCATTTCTTTGTCCAAGTGCCCACCTGTCTGAAGTGCTAACAATGTTCCCTCAGTTAAGACTCAGATAAACTTGATAACGTGAAATTCAATTTTTAAAACGGAATCATGAGGTCGCATTACTTACTGCAGGAAATGGAATGTCGCCGATTTATTTAAACCACCTCGACTTGTTCCAAACCATTAGGTTTTTCAATCCAAAGATGAGTGTGAAGTGGTAATGATAACGTAAGAATTATTTGCTAGATATTGTTCGTCCCTTATTCAATTATAATTGATAACATATTTTAATAGATAGCACATGTAACAAATTTGATTTATCGAATGGATTAAAACTAAATGACGCTTTGTTCAGTAACAATCGAATTATTTATTTACATTGCTTTTCAGAATTTCTAGAGATGTACCTATTAACGTTTTGAAACACAAATGGATGATAATTTAGCAAATGTCTATGATCATAATTTTACCCATTAAAACAATTATTTCGTTCAACGGCTATACAAAAGAAACCCTTCTTTCAATTGATGTGTTTTATTGTCAACTGATACAAAAGAGTATTCAAGAAAACGAAAATAAATAAAATGATAAACTACCGGCCAAGTGCGTGTTGGACCACGTACAATGAAGGGTTCAGTAGTTGGTATGAATTTATCCCAAGAAGAAACTTAACATTGTAGCTGAAAAACATGATCTTCGATACCAACTGTAAATGTAAGTTGGTCGACTATTACTCGGTAACTTGTAAAACCTACTTAGCTGTGAATGCTGTGATAGTTTTCCTTTTAACTTCATGATATATACTACTGCTGTGATTTTTTTCACATATCGAAGTACAACCAATTAGCTGGCAGGGGGGAGGGGGACACTTGACTCTAACAAAAATTAGCACGCCGAAGCTTAATATTACGCAAACGGATCGTTGAATAGAAAAATGATTTTCACAAACCCTCAATATTTTAGAATGGCCTATCCAACGATACGCGACACTATGGGATAGAGGAGAAAAAAAAATATCATCCACACTTAACGTGCAAGGGGCACACAAAAAAATATATTTTAAAGATTTTATAGCAATCGGGAGGACAATTTTTAAGCTTAAAAATGCCCATGCATTCCACAACTTTCCTTGATAAATCCTTTACTGTCCAGGCCGCTCGTATGTGGAATGCATTGCCAGATCCAATAAAACGCGCGCAATCGCTGCCTGTGTTTAAAAGACTCGTGAAGGATCATTACTTGTTGTTGTGATTTTGTTCTCGTTGTTAGCTGTAATAATCTAGTCTTAATTTATTTTATTTGCTTATTTATGTATGTATCTATGTATCTTTTATATAGCACTAGCTGACCCGACAGACTTCGTTCTGTCAAAAGCTATAGTATAAACTCCACTACTCTACCCTACCCTACCCTACCTACCTACCTACCCTACCTACCTACCTACCTACCTACCTACCTACCTACCTACCTACCTACCTACCTACCTAACTAACTACCTACCCTACCCTACCCTACCCTACCTACCTACCTACCTACCTACCTACCTACCTACCTACCTACCTACCTACCCTACCCTACCTACCTACCCTACCCTACCCTACCCTACCTACCTACCCTACCCTACCCTACCCTACCTACCTACCTACCCTACCCTACCCTACCCTACCCTACCTACCCTATCCTACCCTACCCTACCCTACCTACCTACCTACCGTACCCTACCCTACCCTACCCTACCCTACCCTACCCTACCCTACCCTACCCTACCCTACCCTACCCTACCCTACCCTACCCTACCCTACCCTACCCTACCCTATCTACCTACCTACCTACCTACCCTACCCTAATTTTTCGTAAAAACCATTAAAAAAAAAAAAAAACTGTTGCTATAAACCTCACGGAGCCCGAGACATTTCCAACGAATGCAAAACCGTGGAAATCGGTTCGTGCGTTCTGGAGTTATAGCGTCAGGAAGGAAAACCCGACTTATTTTTATATAGTAGATATTTATCTGTGTATCTATTATAGGATATTGTACTGTTATACTTTTTATTTTTGCATCAATGACAACCCCATTTTATATCCAGAAATTCACTGTCCATGTCAAGGTTGCCTGGAAGAGATCGCAGTATGCGATAAGGCCGCCCATTGTATATTTTATAGTGTTTATGTTTTTCTTTTCTTTTGTAATGTGTAATCTGATGTACAATAAAGTATATAGATATAAATAAATACATTTTTTATAATTTTATTCAAGTTCCGTTGTGCCTATTAATGGGGACACAGGCGGTGGGGACAACGGGAATACTCCTATTTTACCACTTTGTCGGCGTAACTAATATGTTTACCCATACCAAATAACAGCGTTCTAGTACCTACTAAAGGTCTCTGCACACAGCGGGCGCGGCGCGGCGGGACGGGACGCCGACGCGACGCTGAGCAGTTGTAATGTACTAGATATTACAACTGCGCAGCGTCGCGTCGACGTCCCGTCCCGCCGCGCCGCGCCCGCTGTGTGCAGAGTCCTTAAGAGTCTCTGAGCGAAACCGCGGGCAGACAGACGGACATGGCGAAACGATAAGAGTTCCATGTTGACTACGGAACCCTAAAAATGACCTGCATAAATTACGTCACATAAAACATATAGGTCTCATACCCAGTAAACATACCTGCCAATACATTCAAAAGGGCAAGACTCAGACAAATAGTTTCAGCGTATTGAGAAGGGATGTGAAAACAGTTTAAGTAAAAAGGATAAGTGTGTTTTCGTAGCATGTGTAGAGAAATTCGACACCCACTCGGCTATTTACGGGCGATGGTGCGATAACCATTTTCTCTTTCAATACTATCAAAGAGACTGGCCGCCTATTCAGGACTTCACCCGACAAAATGTAACACATAAAGGGTATACGAAGATTGCAACGCTGTTTCTGACTCGCCTCGCAAAAAACAGTGTTAAGGCGAAGACATCCGACTTTTAATGATTTTATACCGAAAATCACGTCTAAACGAGTAGTGTTAATGATTTGGAAAAAATATATGTTAAATTAGAGCATTTTCATAGTAAATTAATATATGAATATTTTAGATTATGTTTATATTACACAGTGAAATTAATTTTGTAAAGTTATATCTAATGCGGATAAAAAAACTGAGAATCATGCAAAATCTATCAAGCGTATTTTTCTGAAACTTTCACCTTTTTAAAGATAATTTAATTATTGATCTTCTAGTATACGTGTTTTATTAAAATACCTTTTGTTTTATGTATAATAAATTAATAATGCGTCTTATTTGGAATAGCGCTGCTGGATGGGCGAGTCTTATTTCTGGCTGGACGTATGACGCGTTGCGCGAGCTCAGTACAGAACATGCAAGCTAACTACTCAAGGTCACTGGCATATATCTGCGTCTTAAAATCCATTTCTATCGTAAATCATCGGACGTACCTACAGTTTGTTTCGAGAACTTTTTCATTTAGAGGTCGCGGAACGAAACATTATCCGAGCGTTGTCGAGTGCTGATGAAGCCCATCAAATCATTTGTCGGCATAGCGACGCCAAACTTCAGCTATTATTCCGGTCGGTTTACTAAAACAAAAGTGCTCTTAATTCTTGATCTGGGATTTCATGTGATCATTACTTTCCTCGGTTCGTTTGGCCGGCTCGCGGCTGGATGGAAGACTCCCTCCTTGTGACAAATTAAATTTTATCAAGCTACAACAATGGTCCTTGGGCATTATGAAGCGTAATCCCTTAAGCGGGGAGACGTCTAAATATCTGAAAAGCAAATTAGGCGATCGCGCTTTCGAGGGCTATTTATAAATTATACTCGACGAAATTTTGTGCTCCGGTTGTTAAACAACTTGTACTAGATAAATGTCTGGAATGGAAGTCAACCGTCTGGCAAACAATAAAAATATTTTGTATAAAATCTATGGAGCTTTTCACTTTCGCTGACAGTTGTGTAAACGTCTGCGTTGCCTGTCGACGTGTGCATTTCAACTTGACCGTTTTCCTCTTTCTGTGTGAATTGTGGAATGTAAACCATTTTAACTGCATTCACATCGTACATCCTCGCATGTTTGGTTTCACTTTACCTGAAAAATAACTTTGCAAAGGATGCTGGAAACAAATTGCCTTGGCAGTCTTATCGACGATGACTTTTAGTTTAGAAAAAGTCAAGCGAACGAAGTCGCGGGCAGCAGCTAGTCATCAATAAAATGCATTTTATTGCATTTTATATTTTATATTTATGCATTTTATTGATGACTAGCTGCTGCCCGCGACTTCGTTCGCTTGACTTTTTCTAAACTAAAAGTTACTCCTTATAACATCAGCTATCTGCCAGTGAAAGTCTTGTCAAAATCGGGCCAGCCGTTATGGAGATTATCTGGAACATACAGACGGACAAAAAATAATTGAAGAGTTGAAACGAAGAGAGGCCAAATTTCAGAAAAATATTTCTTACAGGAGAGACAACAATCTGTTTATTTTAGAAATGAAAAACAAAAGTTTTTTTTTTTAATCTGCATAAAACTATAACTTGTAAATTTATGAAAAATAATGTTAAATATTAATTAAATATAACTAAAAAAAAAATTGAAATAATTGGCCTTTCTTCTATTGACTATATACGTTCCACTTTCCTGCCTTCCAGTTATTCTTCGTCACTGTACTTATTATTTGTGAGTCCAGCATACAGGTTATTATAAAAAATTATTGCCTTTGCCTTAATCAGATACCGTGTAAGCTCTATGACATAATTTAAAAAAAAAATACGGGGCAGTCTTTGGTGACTGCCGATAGAAGTGAACTAAGTAACTTGAAAGCGTTCGGTGACGATGACGCGAGTTCCATGATTTTTGTTCACCCAAAAAGTACACATATATACATATAGCTCATGGAAAGCGTTCGGTGACGATGACGCGAGTTCCATGATTTTTGTTTACCAAAAAAGTACACATATATACACAGTATACATATAGCTCATGGAAAGCGTTCGGTGACGATGACGCGAGTTCCATGATTTTTGTGCACCCAAAAGTACACATACATACACAGTATACATATAGCTCATGGAAAGCGTTCGGTGACGATCGCGAACCCATAACATTTTCTCCTACCAAAAATCGCTCAACGCGACTAAAGAAGTTTTCATTCACTACAAAATTAAATTTGTAAACAAATAAAAATTGCCTAGCATTAAGTCCAGACACCTCAACTCATCATCACCATAATTTAATAAAAGCTAGTTATTTAAATTGTTATGTACAAAAATGGCTGTAGTTCCGCGTGAACGTCGAAAGCGGCGGAAGCTTTTTCCCTCGTAAATCCAACGAACGAAGCTCTTCCGTTCCCACGCCCGCTTCCCGATTAAATTCTCCAACATTAGCGCATTCATGGCAACAGATAATATATTCAATCGCCTTGGCTGGATCTCTGTTCAATTCATTGATTTATTCGTTTGACACTTGATTTAGTTGGATTATGAAGTTTTGTCTTTGTATTCAATTACGCTGAACCTTGAAGCCCTTACTCTAGAATGATGCACGATTAATACCTACAATCAAGATTTTGTTTAAATTGACTATGTAACTTGTTATGTAACGTCATATGATTCGTTTTGATATTTTTATTCCGATTGGAATTAAGCCGTTTTATACTTCTTAACCTTTAAACGATAATGAAGCTCCTTCAAAATCATCATATATCATAATTATATGTTTTCAAACCTTAAACTTAATACCATAATTATATTAAATATCTGTGTACTTACCACAGTCTCAAGTTTTCAAGTAAAAGTTGTTAAATTTTAATAGCAAGCTAGAGAAAAAGCGAGGTTGTAACACGCTTTTGTTTGTCAGAACAAAGTCAATTTGTCAAAACGATTGAATCTTGAAACGGACAGAATGCATAGGAAGTTTATACTACAGACACTGGAAAAAAAAAAGTAGTTGCCACAGTCAAGATTTTGTTTAGATTGACTAAGTAACATGTTTGCCTATCAAGCACAATGATCACAGCTACTACTTTTATTTGATTGAGATTTGAAACGGGATCTTGATTGGAGTTATCACAAAACCTATTTGCAGCAATCAAGTCAAAACATAGTTGCTCCAACCAAGATTATTAGATTAAAGTTTCAACGATCTTTATTGAAGTAATCAAAATGCTTGATTGACATAACTAACTTACTTTTTTACAGTTAACATTTTTTTAACTTGTCTCTTTTTTAACTCTTCTACAATGATGTCATGTTAAGGATAATCGAGAAACTTGTTTGAGCGTTCAATCATTTGAACTAGTATTGTTGCAATCATGTCGTGATGATCGACTTAGCTATGATTTTGATTAATCTAAACAAGATATCGTCAATCAAGCTAAAAAGTCACTTGATTGGAGTGCATTTTTTTTCAGTGTATATTCAGCATGATTTGAATATAGATTTGAGTATACCTATCAACAATTATCTTCTCTGTGATTTGAGTAACGAATACTATATTTGTCAATGTTAAGAGGGCACTCACCGGTCCACTAAAACCACTGCTTTAAAAAAACATTATCTCGTGACTGAGAAGGAATTATGAAAAACGGCTCAATCAGCAATCAGCCGCCTTTCTTTAGATCGAATTTTGTTGCTTCGTGTCTCAATATGAAATTTTATAAAAGGTATTAGAAAATTCTAGATACACTTACCGAGGTTGCTGATTGAACCATTTTTCATAATTCCTTCTCAGTCACGAGATAATATTTTTTTTAAAGAGTGGCGCCAGTGGACCGGTGACCAGGGACTGAATACCGATATAATTTGGATACATGATACCAAAATATCGCTATAAATACCGGTATTTGGGTATAGATATAATACCGCTATTATTAAATTTTCATGCGTTTTTTGCAATTTGCAGGTCAGCGTCAGGTTGTATCTTGATCAAAATATGATTCGCGACTGTAAAAAATATGTATTTACTTAAGAATCATCAATAAAGATTCTATGGCGTCACATTATAGCTTGTTAACATGGCAGTACTGAGTATCGATATAATTATCGATATTTTATACCGATACTCAAATCTAAATATAAAATACCAGTATTAATGTCAGATATCGATACTGTTATCGGTATTTTCTTAAAAATATCAGTATTCGAGTATCGATATCGGTCCCTGCCGGTGACCGCCCTCTCGATCGATCTGGAAAACCTGTCCATATGAAACCAAGAAACATAGTTGTGTACAGATTTATTCACAGATTTATACTGTACTAGCTGCTGACCGCGGCTTCGCCCGCATGGTTTTTTCTAAACAAAAAGTAGCCTAAGTTACTCCTTATAACATCAGCTATCTGCCAGTGATAGACCCGTCAATATTGATCCAGTCGTTTCGGAGATTAGCCGGAACAAACAAAAATACACAAAAAACACACAGAAAAACTTTATACAATTTTTTTTTTTTTTTATAAGTACTATATATACTTTCATTTGTGTATTTAGTAAAAAGCTGTTATTTTGACATTACAAACAGACACTTCAATTTTATTTATTTGTTTATATGATTGATTTATTCGTTTGGCACTTTAGTAAGTTTAATCTTGAAACAAAAATAGTAGTTCTAAGTATTACATACATATTTGAGTGATATTTATTTTAGAAGTATGTATGTAAGTATATTCTATTATTGTATGTTTATAAGTATTTATATTAGTGTATAGCTATTTTGATTTTATGTATATTTTTTTCTCTTCTAATCTTACACACGTCTACATCTCTATATCTACTTTCCTATCGCAGGTATGCTGGAAGAGATTTCATTAGAAATAAGCATCACCTTTGTACGTATTTTATGTTCCTTTCTTCTTGTCTGTTTATATGTGTGGACGTAAAATAGGTTAAAAAAAAAATTGATCATCCCATTAAAGGTACCCACTAATGGACATGTCTCCCCGAAAAAAATAGGTTGCCTGTAAAGTCGGTTTACGGACGATAATTTTACGAAATAACGTTGTGGCGGTATCAACAACGTCATATGAGAACTACTCATCAAAGACCCGACGTCACAAATCCTGCATCGCGCTATCAGAGTTTACCGCGCGACCACACCGTGAACTATGCGGCACCCGGTTCCGACTCACTTGAACCACAACTAGCCCTGGCAAGCATCATATGCACTGACTCAGCCCACTATCGACCTCCGGTCTCCGGAGAGGAGTAATTTGGCGGTATCAACAACGCCACATGCGAACTACGCATCAAAGACCTGACATCACAAATCCTGCATCGCGCTATCAGAGTTTACCGCGCGACCACACCGTGAACTATGCGGCACCCGGTTCCGACTCACTTGAACCACAACTAGCCCTGGCAAGCATCATATGCACTGACTCAGCCCACTATCGACCTCCGGTCTCCGGAGAGGAGTAATTTGGCGGTATCAACAACGCCACATGCGAACTACGCATCAAAGACCTGACATCACAAATCCTGCATCGCGCTATCAGAGTTTACCGCGCGAACACACCGTGAACTATGCGGCACCCGGTTCCGACTCACTTGAACCACAACTGGCCCTGGCAAGCATCATATGCACTGACTCAGCCCACTATCGACCTCCGGTCTCCGGAGGGGAGTAATTTGGCGGTATCAACAACGCCACATGCGAACTACGCATCAAAGACCTGACGTCACAAATCCTGCATCGCGCTATCAGAGTTTACCGCGCGACTAGCATATATACAACATCCCGACATCAACCGTTGGGCAGTTGCCCACCAGACACATCACCCGTCTGGTCGGAGGATCCTTTACTATACAGAGTATGAGTGAACTTTACACCCTGTTCCTCATACCTCTAAAACGTCATAAGAAAACATTGCGTCACAAGCTGAACGCTTAGGCCTTTCGTGCCTATCTATCGCTTGTTCCGCGCTCTCGCTTGCACACTCGGCTCAGACGGAACGTGACAATGAGTCATGCTTTTTCGTGCGTGCAGCCGGCGTTCATCGATTTATAAGACGTTCTCACATTAAAAATCGTGACAACAAAACGTCTAAGTATTAATATTCTGTAGATATACCTACTCATCTTTACATTTCCCTATTTATAGTCTTGTAAATTTTCATTAAACTATCCGCCCGATCATGACCTATGAGAGTCCAGTCTTTGCACACGCAAAACCCTATCTCATCCAGAAGATGCAGACTCTCCAAAACCGTTTCCTCCGTAAAATCACGGGTGCCCCATGGTTCTTTCGGAACCATAACCTTAATTTAGAACTTAAAATCCCAACGATAGCCCAATTCATGAAACGCATTTCAAAGCGCTTCTTCGATTCCGCAGCCACTCATCGCAACACTCTAGTTGTGCAGGCCGCCAACTATACCTCCTCTCGCATCAGTAAGACCCGCCGTCCAAGGCATGCACTGAACGACCCAGACGACTCCACGACTCTCCTCCAGGAGAGCAGTAGAGAAACGAGTACAGGGCCTCAAGTCTGCTATTACAATAGTGTCAGAATGGTCTCGCCATTGTGAGTATTTGACAGTGTTTGTATGGCAAATCTGTCAAAAACTCACAATGAAGAGACCATTCTGACACTATTGTAATAGCAGACTTGAGGCCCAGTTCGAAAGAGAACATACAACACACGACCGTCATTCCGACCTCGCCGCCGAGGCCCGGCGCGGAATCCCCGACTAAATAGTCCTCGCCGACATTTGCTCGTAAGCGATGCGCCAGCCCGCGCTATAGCTGAGCCTGTAGCTTTAAATCCCCCAGATAATAATCATAACCCTGATTTTATCCAGCCACCGTCGGTCCCTTGCCATCCTCCCTCCGACTCTGCCTTAAGCCGAGGTTCGTACCCCACAGGGGGTGCCCTTAGCGCGCAGTCGTTTAGTTCATAAGTTTTTACGCCCTGGCTGGAGGCATTAAGTTTAGTTAGGAGCTTAAGGGAACCACAGGAAAGTCCGGTTAAAGAGTCTCAACCTCTCAAGGTTAAATCTGAGATGCCCTAGTAAAAAAAAAACATTAAACTCTTTAATATAAAATACTTACATATTTATCGTCCTCTCGAATAATGGTAATGTGAGGTAAACACAACAGCGGCCTACGTTAATACAACACGGAAGTTTGCGCGCGAGTCACAGGCGGCCGCAAATCAGAGGTGAATCAGATTCGGCAGCCATTGGCAACACATTTGTGATAGCAATCAAAATGCTTAACGTGACCTTATGTGGCCCTTAAACGCTTATACCATAAATTAACGACCACCGGTTGTTATTTGGTTTTTATGGGAAAAGTATAAAATTATGTAGATACTAGCTATTGCCCGCGGCACCGCCCGCATGGATGTCGGTTATCACGTAAAAAAGTAGCCTATGTCCATTTCCATATCCCACAGGCTACAATCTCTGCCAAATTTAATGACGATCGGTTCAGCGGTTTAGGCGTGAAAACGTAACAGATAGCCAGACAGAGTTACTTTCACATTTATAATATTAAAAGTATAGATTTATTCGTGAATATGTTTTTTTTTTAATAAAGGGCTCATAACGAAATTAAAATAAATATTTTAAACTTGGATCTCATCCAAAAAGCATAAAACAAAAAGCGACGATAAACATGTGGTTTACACTGCAGGCTCCACACGAAATACACGTAAAATATAATTCAATGGGAACAAATTATTTTAGTAAGAAAGTTAAAATAGCATTAGCAATAAGTCGCATACGTGTTGCGTTGTTCCTTCCTCATACCTCGACGTTTGTGAACAACTTTTCGATTCCTAAACTTAGAAAATAAGATTTGGCCGCGCGTCTACTGGTAATGGCTTTGTTGTGTACCGGCTCTAGTTTGACGGGTAACTCGAATTCTCTACTAAGATATTCCCGTGGTGCTTCCCAAAGCACTACACATGTCCCACTTCTAGTAGTTTAAAGCAATTTCATCTCCAATGAAAAGAACATCTGTAAGGAATACTCATTCATCGAAATACGATAAAAGTCTGTTCATAATAATTCCCTCGCCTATTATCATGAGTCGAACAAAGAAAGTTTTGCGCAATAACCAATAATCGTTCCTTAATATCTTTCGCGTAAATGTTTTCCAAGTTCGATCATTATTTTCACCTCAGTTCACCGTTGGACAAAGATTCTTCGATAATTTATTGTAAAAGTGATTTTTTTTTTTTTGTTTTACAAAATGGGACTGTATTATTCATCACAGTTTGAGAACATTTAAGTAGGCGTGTTAAAGTTACATTTAGGTAAAGTTCCACAAAACAAAGTACTCTATGATTTACGAGTAAAGTTAGGATGGTGGTGTGACTGAAAAGTCCTTAAAAGTACATAACATGTACTGCACCGGTATCTATCTTCCCCGTCCGCAAATTTAGACATAAATAAGTAGGTGCTCGTTGTAAATGAAACAGGTTTGACAGTTTGCCGAGATTCAACCCAACTTCGACGTTCTCATATCTGTCTATAACACAATCCGGACGGACGGGTGCAAGTAACTGGATCCGACTTGGCAACTGCTACCTCTCCTTTTTCTTGTTTATAGCGCTAAACCTCAATTTGTATCATTTTATAGACGATTCTGTTTCTAACGCCCGACGCAAAATGAGGGGTGTTATAAGTTTGAAGACGTTTTCTGTTTGTCTCTGACTTGTAAAGAAAGAAAGAAAAATGCGTTTATTGGCATTACAGCAAAAAATACACCTTAAAACTCTTAAAAACAGAAAACAATGATTATAATGCCAAAAGGGCCTCAGCTCAGCATAATGTCAGATGACACACAAGGTGTACTACCTGACGCTGATTTTCTAAAAAACGCAAACAAACGAACAAACGCGCATCTCTCAAAATGCTCAAATGATTTATTTTCTGTTGGTATCTTTAAATATAGTAGATATTGATATTTTTTTCAGCCTGTTCAGGATGTCGCCATAAAGCTGCTTTCAGACTACGCTATAATATAAAAGCATATAGTATATAGCTCATAGCACAACAATATCGCGCACCATACATTCCAATAATATATAGTACAGTACAGTGTTAACTTGTCCATAACAATGAATGGTGCGCGATATTGTTGTGCTATGAGCTATATACTATATCCTATTATATTATAGCGTAGTCTGAAAGCAGCTTTATACGCTTAAAGCTTTTTTCCTACGTCTGTCTGGGGCATCGTATGTCCGAGATAAAACAACCAAATTTTTTACTTTCTATTTTGTTAAGGCATAACAAATTTTATTTTAATTCAATAATTACTTACTTACTACTCCACCCAAAAAACGATCAGTCTTGAAAAACTGTCGTATGAAAATTCGCAGATTTAGCATTTTTCATCGTCATTAATATATCGACACCTCCCGCGCATAAGGTCGTACGTTTAAATTTGTGATTTTTCAGGAAAGATTTTTAACGTCATCTTTGTGTTGATCAGCCGCAAAACATAATATGATAAGACTATTAGCGGGTTAGAAACCCGGTTTTTTGTGACAATATGAAAATATTGTTTTTAAGAATGTGTATTATTTATATAATATTACATTATAGTACTAAAATATCATTTTACTAAAAAAACATGTTATGACTTTTTGCGTGGGAGGTATCGATATGTACCTATAAGCATATTTTAATTGAGTATTTTTTTACCAATTCGTTGGTTGACATGGCAAAAATACTAACAGGCACAGGTAATATGAACATCGATCATAGAATATACTTTGCAAAAAATAAAATCTAAAACCGTGGCTTTGAAACTTTATATTCTCGTGCCTGTTATTTTTATCATCGAAATTCTAACGGAGAATGTGAAAGTCGTTAAATGAAGCCTGACAATTTTCAGGGTGTTAAAGGACAAACTTTGATAATGTATTCAACAATAAAGGATACATCATCGTGAGTGATAAAATCGTTCCGCGACGATATTTCAGGCGGAACGACAGGTGATATGAGTTATATTTGGGACATAACTTGGTTTGCATAGTAGGTAGGTACGTACATAGGTGTGGGTAGGCAGTGCACACGGTAGGTACATGTACGCGGCCGCACCTGACCACAAATCAGCGGTAAATCAGATTTCGAACGTCCACGTCCGTGATTGCAGAAACGAATTTGTGTTGTGTTGTGTTATGCCGACAACCACTAACAATGTAACCGCTTACGTCATTCCGACTGCACGGTTTAAATGCTTGCTAAGCGATAGTACTCGTAACTAACTCTGACTTTTAGTTCATTTTCCGCTCGTAAATGTGGTCGTTTTAAAATATATGATCGAATGAAATCATTCGGAAATAAAAACATGAATAAACTCTTATACGGCGAAAAGTCAATACCCCGCATCAGCAAAACGCAGAGCTAAGTAATTAATTCATTCGCTTTTAATTCCGCATTGAAACTGTACAAAAGAAGCACATCAAAGAGTGGTGTGCACTGTACACGAATACAACAACTTGTAGCGAGTTTGCATCGCAGAATTTACTCAGGGATTGTGTGCGTTTCATTAACGCCGGTCAACAAGAGACCTTATTTATCTGGTTGTACTTTTAAGACTTTTGTATTAAACTAAATCTTCCTACGTTTAATACCTACATTAAGAATTGCCAATGTAATTAGAATCTTGGTAGAGTTTGCAAACTTGCAGCTCTTGGTAACCCAAATAAATATGTAGGTCATTTGTTTGCACTGAACTTTATGTAGGTACGGAGACATTTAATTAAATTACTTATAAAAACGAGTAGTTCTCTAACAGTTTGGTCAACAAAGTGTGTTATAAATAAATTAATAATGAACTCACAGGAAAGTTGTACGAATGTACATAAATCCTTATTACTAAGAGATAAACTAACTAGAGCTAGCTAATTGCTAGTTACGTAAGATAATTCGTGGAAAGTTAGCCAATTAAGGGGAGCTAATATTTTGTAAATGAGCAACGATCTGTCTCTCAAGAGCCGTTAACGTCACGCCGCGTGCCGACACTTGCATACGTCGAGAATAGTGAAGAGACAGATGGGTTCGAGGCAGTGGCGGGCTCGACGGGGCAAATCTGTTCACGGTAATATTTCAAAGCCTAGTTAGTGCCTGTATCTATACGAGGCATTCAAAGACAAAGGTACTGTGTTACACGTGGTACGTCAGTTGTTTACGTTGCTATCGGGAGTTGTTATACGACGCCTTGTACCCTTAACGAACTACAAAATTGCGGCTATGTATGATTGCGTTTTGCTTAGAATGTTACTAGAATTAAATGCTTACGACTAAAGCCCTAACAAGCTTCTATTTCAGAGTGGGACCATCGAAATAATGCTTCCTGGAAATATGTTACTTCCAATATAATTTCTCATTGGTGCACTCCTCATGTAGGTGGGAAAATCCACTTCCTCCCTTCGTATCCCTCATTACTGAAGGTTGTGATTCCCCAACGTGAAGTCATCTTATATTTGACGATGTTTCACCATCCGTGTTCGTATCCGTGTCATTTTGAAGGGCATCGTGGAGTTTTGTTCAGTTTATTTTTTATTTTTCGAGCTGTGGGCAGTTCACCGACCGGTTAGGACCAGGCCCGGGTCGACGGCGCGTGTGTTTCACGCGCACTCAAAGAGAGGTCAGCACGCACTGACGGAGTCTGCTAGGACCAATGCCTGCTAGGGTTGCGGGTTTGTCCCAAAGGGATACCGTGGCCCTAGCACACAGGCAACTGAAGGAACATGGGTGGGTTTTAGTCAGTAAGTCTGACACGATCTTCCACTCCGCCCAGAGAGGGAAAAGTTATTTAATAATTAACCACCTAAAAAAGGCGGAGGACACTAGACTAACAAAAATTAAAGAAAAGAAAGAAAAAGTATTTAAAATAAAACTTTTTAACTTTTTCTTTTTGTTTTTAAATTAGCAATTTAAAACTTAATATTACGCAAACGGTTCCCTGGACCGAAAAAAGTTTTCACAAACCCGTAATATTTTTGAACGGCTTATCCAACAATACCCCACACGATGGCATAGACGAGAAAAAAAATATCATCCTTTACGAGTAGAGTTTTTACAACTTTGCCGGCTTGTTTAATATGTATACCCATACCAAATTACAGCATTCTAGTACTAAGAGCCTCTGAGCTAAACCGCGGACAGATACAGACAAACAGACGGACATGGCGAAACTATACAGGTTCCTTGTTTATTACGGAATCCTAAAAAACTGTGCATTCAAAGGCAAGGCACTAAAGTTGTACATATGTAGTGCACGCAGAGACCTAATGCCTAGCCTAGTCAGATTTCGCTGCGACAAAACTCCTCTCGAATCGCAGTATTTGCGGGAACCCATGTTCGTGCATAGAATACAAAAAGGTATAGATTGTACTTGCAGCTGCAATTTCTTCCCGACGCTATTTCACCCAAGTGATAGCCATTCAAATTGTCAAACGAGCAATGCGCGAATACATTATGGAAAACAGTTATATTTGATTAACAATGTTAGCCAGAAAATGTTACTACTCGTAATTAACATTAGGATAACCGCCAATCTATTGCACAGTTTGTGGTATAGTATAGGTACTATAGGGGTTATTCATTTGTAGTAAAGCTACTTTCTGCTTTGCAATATCGCGCACTATATACACCAGTACAGTGTGAGCGATATTGTTGTGCTATGAGCTATATACTGAAAGCAGCGTAGTCTGAAAGCAGCTTTAGGTGATAGTAACGAGTTATAAAACAAAAACTGGTCAAGTACGTGTCGGACCACGCACATGAAGGGTTCCATAGTTGTAACGAAATTATCTCAAGAACAAACTTAACATTGTAGTTGAAATACATGTTCTCCCATATATTCCAACTGCAAATGGAAGTTGATTGACTAATAATCGTTATCATGTAAAGCCTACTATTCTGTGATCAAACTCAAACTCAAAGCATTTATTTCAAATAAACCAAATACAGGTACTTTTGAATTGTCAAGGGGTCGGTCAATCAGAAAGATGAAGCTAGTTGCCCATTCCAAAGCGTAGTAGATTCCTATGGAGAAGAACGGACAAGAAACTCCACGGACACTCTTTTAAAACAAAATATTGTTACAAAATATGGGTTACATCATTCATGTTAAAGTTATACATGTGAGAACAATGTAGAAAGACGTGCACGTTAGAAGCGTCCGTAATTAAAACAATTCAAAAATTAAAAATAAGCCGTGGCAGCTAAGAGATGACCAGTCCCAACTGACGGCGCCCGTTCACGAACATGACGCATGGATCAGCACCACTTAGCTCAACCATTATGAAGGGAACTTAATGATCCAACACACACGCCACCACCAGCGAGACATTTGAGTGAGCATGACATCCATGATGGTTTTCCTTTTAACTTAGTTGTATATGTTATGGACCAGGTGATTAATGCGGGCATTATTAATAATGTACGAGCATTATGAATAATGTCTAGCTCTATCAGGCTAAGTGATTAATTACTATCTTAACTTCATTATTTATCACATTGTACGGTCATTATTATAATGCTACATGACAATTGGGCAACCTGATAATACACGTTCTAACCTAACCTAACCCAAATGATTCACCAACAATAGAGGGGATCTGGCGCTCGGCGGCCGCTACCACGGCACGCTCGCTGCACTCGCTCGCCTTCACACATTAATGGCCACTGTTCTACCTAACCTAACCCAAAGGATTGTTTGAAATCTTGTCAAATGACAATAACAATAAAAATATAGTAATTAAATATGTTTGTATTACTCTGCCCAAAAGGTGATGGACAATATGTATAATGCCCGGTCAATTTGATTATTTGAATAATTATTATCAAATTGCACTCTCATATTGGGCATTTTTCATAATGACCGGGCATTATGTATAATGCCCAATTTATCACTTGGTCCATAACATACATACTACTGCCGTGAATATTTTCACATACCCAAAAACAACCATTTAGCTGGCAGGGGGGAGGACACTTGACTCTAACAAAAATTTGCAATTTAAAGCTAAATATTACGGATCCCTGAATCAAAAAATGGTTTTCACAGGCCCACAATATTTTTTTATTTCAGAAAGATAACATACCCACTTTACGTGCAAAGGAGGTATGATACAATATATATATTATTTTTTTTCAATATTTTGTTTTCCCACTTTGTCGGTGTGATTAATATATGTAGGTATACCCATGCCATATTACTGCTTTTTAGTACTAAGAGTCTCTGAGCTAAGCCGCGGACAGACAGACGGACATGGCGAAACTATAAGGGTTCCTTATTGACTACGGAACCCTAATAAACCGAGAAACAGAGGTCTAAAAGTATATAACTATTTGATGAATTCTAATCAAACATGGACTCTTTACATAAAATAACCGGTTTAATGAGCAGACAAAAGCTACGTAAAATTATAAACAATACTAAGTGCTACACAAATAAAGCGAACCATTGTGGCGTACTTCATTTAAAAGTGGCGCGATATTAAGACTTTCCTACAATGAATGCAATAAGCAAGAAATCTCAACAAAATGATGATTGAAAATGAAAGCAAGGGCGAGTCTTTGTGCCCGTCGGGGCGAGACTACCGGGAGAGGACTAACGTAATTGCACCGCTTCACTCCGTTCAATAGAAGTGTACTTACCAGCTTAAGTTTTTGCCCCCAGTTTTTAGTCGTTCTCCAGCTAAGCGCCCAAGCAAGGCAATAAGTCTATTCAAAAGCCCTATTTAAAGTTTACTCACGACTAATTGTCTCACACAAATGCTAATCTCGAAAATTAACTGCACTTATGCTGGGGTAACTAGGTTAGCTCGGTGCTCCACTAAATTAAACCGACTTTGTATACAATCAACCTGAATGTAAGTGAGGCGCCACAGGTTTGTCTGGATCCAGCTTTATGTTATTGGATTTGGTGGTATCCTTGAGTAACGTAAGAATCCAGGTATAACTTCGAAAATGATCGAACATATAAAATCAATCTGCCTAGCCTTTTCCCAACTATGTTGGGGTCGGCTTCCAGTCTAACCGGATGCAGATGAATATCAGTATTTTACATGGAGCGACTGCCTATCTGACCTCCACAACCCAGTTACTGGGTAACACGATACCCCTTGGTAAGACTGGCTGTCAGACTTTTGGGCTTCTGACGACTCGTAACGACTGTCAAAGATCCACGAATGACAGCCGGGACCAACGGCTTTACGTGCTTTTCGAGGCACGGAGGAGTCTCGGTATGTAAAGATGGTCACCCATCCACGGACCAACCCCGGCAAGCGTAGCTTAACCTGACGTATCGACCCGTACAGCTGGTATTACTTAGCCACGAGCTCCTCGAAAATAAAAAAATGATAATATAATAAAATGATCGAACATATATGAATAAGTATAAGAACATTCCCAGAGTGGAACAATGCTTGCCGGAATGCGGCTTTTTTGGTCTCGTTTGTAAGACTAGGGATGGGAAACCTTCGGTGCGCGTGCCGTATGTGGAACGTGAGAGAATATTGTCGACCAAAGGCCTAATTGCGTAACACAGTGGCAGTTTAACAAAATTCATTGCGTTATTTATATTGTTGAGCAGACAAATGTTTCGAACATATGAAGCAATGGATTAGCAATCTGTTTCAAAATCATTCAGATTGCGATTGATTGTATGTTACGCAATCAGGGTACAGGATTGACTGCGGTAGGATGGAATACATTTTTTCATGTTTTAGTTATCAGTTTTTATCCATATTTTTCATCTGTGTTAAGCTTGGTTAATCTCACTTAATTTGGAAAAGAACTATCTACCTAACAAAATCAACCCGCTAATGTGGGTTAAGTTGAATGGAACCTCCTAGCATACATATCTTTACTTAATCAATTCACTACTTCAACAGAGAAAATTTCAAAGTTACCAAGACTTCGTCAGAAACCAGACGACCCCTATGAAAAATCCAAAGCTGCGTTATTTTCGTTCCAGTCCCAACAACTATTGATGTCGTTAAATTTTTTGTTTAGCTCTAAATCCGAAAACAGAATCCAGGCAATGATCAATACTGAAAAACTCCAATTAAAATTATCGATGAAATGTTACATCGCGTGCAATAAAAAGAACGTTGCGATTTTTTTTTTAATAGTCCATTAATGTTGAATGTCATCGGAAATACGAAAATTAATGAATACTGGCACACCCTACATAACAGTACAATATTATATGTATCGTACCGTGTGATGCCGGAAACGTTAAGAATAGCACCACCCCATTTCCTCCCGTGGCTATCGTAAAAGGCGACTAAGGGACTTACTAGAGAATGGGCAGCAGCGTTCTCTATATAATTATGCACTTTAACACCATACTGCGATCGCCAACCCGCCTGCCAAGCGTGGCGATTATGGCAAACCCCCCCAATTGGGGGAGGCCTATGTTCAGCAGTGAACGTCTTTCAGCTGAAATGATGATGATGAGGATGATTATATGTATCTATTTAATTAGTAGTCACACTAACAATCATACATGTTGTATGTTTACGGCGGCATCTATAACGCCACATGCGAACTACGCATCAAGGACCTGACGTCACAAATCCTGCATCGCGCAATCAGAGTTTACCGCGTGACTAGCATATAATATACAACATCCCGACATCAACCGTCTGGCAGTGGCCCACCAGACACAACACCCGTCTGGTCGGAGGATCCTCCCTTGTCAGTAGCGTATGAGTGAACTTTACACCCTGTTCCTCATACCTCTATATGTTAGGAGAGGTGATTTATCCTATTTCACATTGCCCGAATTATGTTAGTTTACATTTAACATAAGATATTTTTGTTAACTTGTATAAACCTTTCTGTTAATAAAGACCTTTAAAAATCAAAATCAATCAATCAATGAATACTCGAAAGAGATTTAAACAGATTTTCCAATAACAGAACAGGATTACTTACAATTTAAACAATCAATTATCGAGGAATAAGTACCTACTATAGGTATTCTGAAACTATTTTTATTTATATTCTACTGTTAGGCTTTCTACGCCACCACCGCCGGCCGTACCATCGTCAATCATTGTAACATTATATTATAATAGGCAAATTGTTAAACAATTGTGCTTGACAGTTGTTTACCGTAAAATTAGAGGCAAAGTGCCTATCAATGAGTTTGTGGAGTTAAGCATAAAGTTTTGACCGTCGGGAGTACCGTTGGAATAATGTCCCGATATATTCTCACGAGAAACACATCCTATAAAGTTTATTGGGTAGTCACTTATACTTTATATTTTCGTATGAAGAAGGATAAAGAGCTCAACGTAACATATAAAATACTCTAGGGTAAAGTCAATTGAGACGAAAAGTAAAAATAAATGTTTACCACAAGACCAATTTAAATATGCATGTATTGAATATCTTATGTAGAAGTGCTTTGGGCTACATGATGAATTTACACAGTTAATAATTAAATGACGTAGCATACGAAAAGCAAATAAAATGTAGGTAGGTTTCATTCATATCTATTCACTCACGCTTGTGTTAACATTGTTCACATACATCAACTTAACGCGTCTCTCTTTTGACTTTACATGTTTACACGACACTCGTTTGCTAATACAAGTTGAAACAAACAACTTTAATAATTACCGAGCTTTTAATAAGGGTTATCTTAGGGCTGTCTCAGGTACTTGTCCCACCGCTGGCGATTAACGAGAATCGATTAGAGCTAGCAAATAAAAACGAGTTGGCGAGCAACGAGCAACGAGTGCGCGACAGCGACGAGCGATTACTCGCTGGTATGTGTATCTTCTACCAAGCGTGAGTCTCGCAGCGAGTTTTCTGCCCGCCAAACGAGTGTTGCTGAGCGAGTATCTACTCTCTTTGATAGGTCGTCGCTGCGACAAACGAGTAGATCTAGATAGATAGATAAAACATTTACTTATTCAGTGCACACAAAAGACAGCACAACATACAAAAGCACAATAAAATTATAACAAATTACATGAATATATGTACATAATTATATAAAAACAAGGTGCCAATACACAAACAAAAAAGAAAAACATACATAAAGAAACAGAGTGACACCATGACATAATTCAATCAAATATAGGTACAATGTGCGGTGTGCGTCTCAAGGTTGCACCAAATGGGAGTCCAGCTCATCATGTGTCAGGCAAATATACCTGACGCTGATATTCTGCTGGATCCCTGCAGTGACATGCGGACGCCGAGTAGATGAGATAAATAATAGCATTATGACAAAGTGTTTATGCGCGGAGTGAAATTAAGTAAGTATACCCGCAACTTAGATTATGTATTCTACAGTAAAGTTTTGTATTGGGAAATTATCATGTTCATTGATGTAAAAAGTTATACTGAGAACTAACTGACTGAG
Organism: Dryobota labecula; assembly: GCA_947523025.1. Classification (NCBI taxonomy): domain Eukaryota; kingdom Metazoa; phylum Arthropoda; class Insecta; order Lepidoptera; family Noctuidae; genus Dryobota; species Dryobota labecula. The sequence goes on along the minus strand of OX383293.1, from coordinate 12,875,300 downwards.
TACTCGCCGGAGGTGTGAACAGACAGCGAACAACTATAATATACGCGTCTCTTTTACTTACACGGGACCTTATCTCTCTCTTTTCTTTTATATCTTTTGTATGTTTCTTGAGCGAGAAAATCGTTGATAGCTAGACGCTTCCTCGTGGTGGGGCAGGTGCCTCAGACGAGCCGGCCGCCCGCCGCTTTCTTACCTGATTACGGTAAACTCGCCTCCGCCGGGCAATTTAACGTCATAATATCTTAAATAATTCAATTGTATGCACCCTGCTGGGCCCGAAAGCCGACGGATTTTACTCAGAGCATAATGTAATTTTCTCATATGAAACTTCACACAAACTGGCGTGGTTTTCATAGCTTATAATTAAACTAGAGGGTAAAGGAATTGAAAACATGCAGAGTTAATATTAGGCTCAGGAAACAAAAATTTTGATTAAAAAAAACAGCTCGTTGAAGTTTTACATACAAGAATCCGTTTCAGAATTTTCATGAGAAAATTCGAATTAAAAACCGAAATATAACGTGGAAGAATAATATACCTTACATTAAACAGCAAAATGTTTTTCTAATAGGTTTGTGGAAATTAAAATACCAATCGGTAAGGTACTAACTAAATATTATTATATCGTTATGCTACTTATGTAGGATCCGTGAAATCGGCTAAAAATTTATACATATCTTTTACTAAATACAAGTGTACTCATAGGAAATATAGAGCCCGACAACCCCTATATAATTTAAAAGGTCATATGACCTACCCTAAATTAATAATTCCCTCAGCCAGCACGTAGGTATCATCATAACAACGATCACTTTTATCAAAAGATTGACAAAACAAACTCAAAACTCGTTGAAATCTGAACTTTAAATTGATAAACATAGGCCCGTTGCAGACAATGGAGACAGCTGTTGTCACCGTCGCAAAAGTATTTGCTTTTGTTCCTAAGGTGACTATTCAAGCAGGGAAAGATAAAAATTACGAACTCAGAGGTGCTTCGAGGCGTTTTTATCAAAGAAGAAAACAAAGGGTTGTTTAATGACGGTATTAGTGGAAAGTTCACGATAAATTCGGGGTCGTTAGGGGTTCTTTGTCACTGTTGTATTGTGTCCTGAGTCAAGTACCTATTCGCGACCGTTTCATTGGAAAACCTAATTCAATGTGAATTTTAAAATTTAGTTCACCCCGGTTACCTAGATCTAAATGTATTTTACGGTTTTTTTTTTACTTTTCGGACCGCGTTCAATTAATTATTAACTTGTCTTTTAAAATTAATTAAATGAAAATTTTAATTCTGTAGAAAAGGTAGGTCGTTACTTCGACAAATTAGGCTATAAATTTTGTTAATATTTTCTATATTCACAGTATTTAACCAGAGAGAAGTCCCTAAGCTTAAAGGCTTGTACAGACTAGTGCGATATCGCGGGCGCGACAGGCAGCGACAAAGAAATTGTGCTACTAGTGTCGCGTCGCGCCCGCGATATCGCACTAGTCTGTACAAGCCTTAAACCGAATGATCCTACTATAATCTCCTTTATATAATTCTTCTGTGCGTGTGTATGTGACTGAACTCCTAAGCGGCTGGATCAATTTTGAGTGGGTCCCTGGATGGTTTAGATTCACAATTGAAACAGGTCACCGTCTAATTAATGTGAAAGTTTATGAGGATGGATGGATGTTAGTTACTCAATCACGACAAAACAGCAAAACGGATTTGGATGAAATTTGGCACACAGATAGTTTATAACCTGGAATAAGACATATTATAATTTTTATCCCGACATTCTCGCAGAATCGAGACTTACGCGGGTAAATAATATAATATGCACTAATGTCTTTAAAAATAGTGGGTTATTGAAACAGATTCGTCTTAGGAAACGTGACAAATAAACAAATAAACTGAGAAAGCTACTCATTTTCACGTTTATAATATTAGTGTGTATTAGAGACCCACACATAAATGGTACGTTGACACAAGCGAACCCGGGCGGTTCTAACTCGTATCTATAACACCGAATATTGTCGCAGAGTAAATATAGTACAGAATTCTATATTTACCAACTCGATTTCAAAAGTTACTTAGGTACCAAGGAGCAGGATTTCGTTAAAACAACAGCATTATGCACATCCTTTGAAACTAGTAACGAAAGCCAAGGGTTACCACCTGGAGCCCAACATTGAGGTAGAAGTACATAAATAAAACTTAGCCTGAAAATGTAGGAAGACAACCTAACAAAATACCACAATCGATTTTACATGAATCAAGAATGTAGATCACAAATCCTTAAAGAAACAATTTATATAAGCCAGCGCAAATGTACCAGAAGCCCAAAATTGTGTAAGAGGTACACGAAGTCATAGATAAAATAAGGCTAATGCCTAAACATGTACGAAGGCAGCTACCTAAATACCACAATCCATTAGCAGCGACTGTTATTACTTTGCGGCGCGGCCGTCCGACAAGACTGACGTTTGCACCGCCATCCTGCTAAAGGCATCCTCGTGAATGTAGTTCATGTACAGCTGGCCTTTTTTGTGCTTCGTAAATGGAATTAAACTCGAAAATGGACGTGATTATATTTGATTTACAATTTCTGCGAGAGTTTCTTGGAAATATTTTTTTATAAATAGGTACAGCGGTATCTGTGTAAAAAAACCTTTTAGAGGCTGTAAATGTGTTTGCTACTTTTAAGCTAGTAACACTTTGCTAATTGCTACGATTCGCCGTTTTAAAAATACGTAGGTATGTCTCAGATTCCAACGTAGGCGCGGGCTTACGGTGAGCATAGGCAGCTCGCCGTCCGGTAAGGACCAAGCCCGTGTCGACGGCGCGTTGTGTTACACGCGCGCCTCAAAGAGATGTCAGCACCAAATGACAGGGTACACTAGGACCAACGTCTGCCAGGATTGCGGGTTTGTCCGAAAGGGATACCGTGGCCCTGGCACACAGGCAACGGAAGGAACACGAGTGGGTTTTAGACAGTAAAAGTCTGACACGCCTTCCCACTCCGCGGAGCGAGAGAAGTTATTTGATAATGTCCCACCCAAAAAAGGTATGTCTCAGAATGGGTTAGTAAACAAGTAGGTATGTATAACAATTTGCCTTTAACTAACCACAGTTAAATTCAAATGTAAATAGCACCCCAGCAACAATTACGGGGAATTGGCCCAGTTAAGGTTAGAGCAAAGAGTTCAAAATACTTATTAAGGTTGTAAGTAGCGATTACGGTACCCGGTGAGTATCCCGAGTGTATTAAGCACAACAGTACCTTTGTTGTTTTACTTAATTCGCGCTTACTATGTTGAACGGGTGGTCCCGAAGTTAATCTATACTATTATAAAGCCTGAACCAAATTGCGGCTTATTATCCTTTTATAATCAAACAGTAGCTATTTCTCGGGAAATTTTCCATTTTCATTGTTTTACGAAATTAATATTTAAAGGATCAGTACAGTCAATGAACTCTTAACATTTTTGTATTAATTTATTACGAAACTAGCTTGTACCCGCGGCTTCAGCCGCGTGGGTTTTCCTAAAAAAAAAACCAGCTAAGTTAGTGTCGAACCACGCACAATGAAGGATTCCTTAGTTGGTATAAATTTATCCCAAGAACACATATTGTTGTTGAAAAACATGTTCATCCATACGGAATGTTGGGGAGAACATGTCTTTCAACTGTAAATGAAAAATGTTTTTTTTTTAGGGTTCCGTACCAAAATGGTAAAAAGGAACCCTTATGGTGTGACTCAGTCTGTCTGTCTGTCACAGCTGAATATCTCAAGAACTACTGATGCTATCAACTTGAAACTTAGAATAGTTTTAGATGACGTTTGCCCAAATATTTTGCAAATAAGAAAGAAACAAAAAAGTTTTTTTTTTTTTTGAAACAGGTACTGAAAGGTGGTCTTAAAAATTCGAAATGCCGCTACTAGGGCATGTGGGGTATCATATGAAAGAGCGCTGTTTGCACATTCTCAAACATTTTTTCTTTTTTCTTCAGGCCGCACAGTTTTCGACTTTTGATGAAAAATGTAAAACAAAATACCGTTCCCCCCCTTATCTCCGAAGTTTGCATAGAGAAAAATCTGAAATTATTCTATGTGATAGAAGCTTATGTAAAGATTACAGGAAAAATAAAACGATTTCTCTAAATAGCATACTTTTCAGATATCAACAAAAATTACATTAGTTCCTTTATCTGTCAATAGATGTCGATGACCAAAAACTGCAATATTCTACACCGCAATGTTAAAATTAACTGACGAATAAAGGCCTCGCCGATGAAAATTTAAAAACATTTCGCGGTTCACAACCAAAACATCCTCTTTCCTACCTACTCGCAGGTTGATTTGGGTGAAGCACAGTTGTAGTTATTTCTGGGCACATAACTATTTAGGTCCTACTTATACGAATGAAGCTTATGAAGCTATATACGATGGTGCTGAACCCTCGGTGCGCGAGTCCGACTCGCCCTTGACCGGTTTTTTTTTAAAACGTTGCCCCTCTCTAGGAATTTCTCCTGTATCGTGGGTGCGTTTACAAACATTTAAACTCACATACACAAACAGCCAGACCCGGAACAAGTAGGTAGTTGTAGGTTATTGTAGTTGATCGACTATTACTCGGTAACTTCTAAAGTCAATCTTCAGTATCTGTAATATTTTCCTTTTAACTTCGTTATATATACTAATGCTGTGATTTTTTTCACGAATCCAAGTACACCCATTTAGCTGGCAGGGGGGGGACACTCGACTCTAACAAAAATTAGCACTTCGAATAATTTTGAACGGCCTATCCAACGACACCATGGAATACACGAGAAAAAAAAATCACCCCCACTCTACATGTAGGGGAGGTACCCGAAAAAATAATAATTTAAGATTTTAGTTTACCACGTTGTCAGAGTGGTTACCTAATATGTACACCCATGCCAATGTACAGATTTCAACTGCTATGGGTCTCTGAGCTAAGCCGCAGACAGACAAACAGATGGACATGGCGAAACTATAAGGGCGCCTTGTTGACTACGGAACCCTAAAAAAAGTAGCCCAAATTACTCCTTATAACATCAGCTATCTGCTAGTAAATGTCGCGTAAAATCGGTCCGGCCGTTTCAAAGATTAAACGGAACAAACAGACAGACATTCAAAAAACAACATAACATCGACTATAATTCCGATCTTCATCATCATCATCATCATTTCAGCCGAAAGACGTCCACTGCTGGACATAGGCCTCCCCCAAGCACGGCCACCTCGACTGATTCTGTGCTTCCCGCATCCAGCGGATTCCTGCGGCTTTCATAAGGTCATCGGTCCACCTTGTGGGAGGCCTTCCAACGCTACGTCTTCCGGTACGCGGTCGCCATTCCAGAACCTTCTTCTTTCTGTTTGTAATGTGTCAGCTTTTTACTAAATACATAATTCCAATGTATTTAGTAAAAACCTGACACATTACAAATAGACACTTCAATTTTATTTATATGTATAGATGTATAGATTATGCTGCTAAATAGACACGGTTGGCTTCAGTAGCGAGCAAGGCAGGCACTAAGTGACTGTGGCCTCACATTTTTCAATAACTCTCCGAATAAAACGAGTCTCTTGTTTTGCTAGGTCCTGGCTCGTTAAGTTAATTAGCTAGGAACTTCACAACTCAAAGGCCTGTAGGCTTGTAGATATTTACTGATATTTGGTTTAAAATAAATGTTTTTATTATTTGCATAAAAAGGAACAATCTGTGTAAACTTCTTCTCTCCGAGTCTTGTATTAGACTTACGTACAGACATTTATGGGTTCATGAAACACACTATCCTCCTTACTAATAAACGTTGTATAGCGTCTGTATACTCGTAGTTACACAACGCTTTGTCTTCTTCTATCGAAAGTCAAATTACTGACGAGTGAAAGAGAGAAATCGGTGTGTAACTATACAGACGCTATACAACGTTTATTAGTAAGGAGGTATATGTATGACACCTTAGTTAGTAAACATAAATAAATTGATGAAAGGTCACGCGAGAAAGTGGCTGGGTCAAAAGTTCAAAACTGGCACGATATGCAAATTACTTCTGAATTATGTGAAATAACCTATTTAGTTTCAAACTACGAAATCCCATCGAAATAATCTCTTGTAAAATTTTAGTCAACTGTGAAATAGTGACTGATTAAGCCCCCAAACACCTACTCTGTGTACATACTATATGTTTACTTTAAAGTTGATGTAAGCAAACAATCGTGTCATCCAATTAACTATGCAACCACGTTGCTCGAGATTGTCACATCCTGTAGTATTTACTGGGGTTGCTAGATCAAATAATTACCAAGGCTTCAATTTCAAATTCTGAATAAATAGGAAAGTATTTTCAACGATAATCATAAATCGGCTTATTCCACAAATCCCCCCTGAAAATCAACCTTAGGAGGAAAAGTGGAATCTATAAAAAACAGTCTAGAATTCACCCCTGATAATCTCGCTTAGGGGGGAAAACTAGAATTGAAAAAAAAATATTCCAAGATCCCCTGAAAGTGTTTTTTTTTACATTAGGCTTCAGTTTTCCCCACTGAGGGGGATTCTCTCAGGGGGGATTAGTGGAATAAGCCTCATAAATATTGGCATGGGAAGGAAATAATCTCCCAGGAATCATTAAAATAAGAAAACATGTTGCGTTAGAAAATTTCTCAGAATTTTGTTCCCGTTATTATTAAATATTCTACAATTAATAAATTATCAGAGTATAGTGTCTAGTGCATAGTGTATAAAGTCCTCACATAAAGGTAATTCTCAGAAAATCATGTTGAAAAGAAACTATAAAGTCACAAAATAAAAAAAATACTTGTATTAGTTACATTAACAACATCTTTTCCAAACTAGAAAAGACGTCCTTTCAGCGTACACACTTTCTTAACGAGCAGTTTCATTAATGCCCCTTTGTCACCGTTTTTTCTAATATTCTCTTCATTAGCAACCTCGGTACTGCGCATAATAGGACCAGCATGCAATGTGTAACCGATATTTCCGAAGCTTCCCGCCTTGCAGCCCGGTCGGCACTTCTGACCTACACTACTATGCTAAATAATAACACACAGTTTTTTATCAATATTAATAACGAGTTGATTCAGGCTGGATTTTGAAATAATAACTAGATAAAGAACGTAATCAATCGGGCTCTTGAGCTACAATGAAATCTGATTAGGGCTAATCAGATGCACGCTTTGGAATTGATTTTTTTAACAGTTGGAGTTATTATAATATGAATTGTTTCCGAGTAGAATTTATTTACCTTTGATATGTAATATACCTACACATCACAACATCATGTCTGTCGATATAATTTATACTTGTATTATTAAATTAAATAATCTGGTCAGCATTGATGCCACTTTGCTGTAATTAAAATTGATGAATGCAATTTTAATACACTTCATACAATTGTATTGCGAATAATTGTATGCTGAGTTGAGAGCCGCTTTTCCAAGCTTTTAAAACTACAGCATTGCAGTGTCAGTGAAAACTCAAGGAAGGCTCTTAATGAGAAATCGCGGGTTTAACAACTTTTCATTGTTACTAACAACTACTACTACTACACTAAAATTATAGTCTTAAATAGGTAATTCACGTCGGATGCCAAGTACTCACGCGTCGTAAAGAAGTATTTTTCGTTCATCTGAATTAGAACGAAGTTTGTACAAACATAATACGTTTGAGCGTAGGTAGCGACCTGAAGTAGGTAGTCAAAACGTAAACGAGTACATGGAAATGAGATGAATAAAATGATGGAATCCGTACAATTTATTCAATGAAATTAATATGTGCGTGCGTAGGTACATCTTCCTCGATTTTCATTACGACAGTAAAAACCTTTGCCGGCGCCTTAAGTAGATAGAGGCGGGTATAATGAAAAGCTATTCATTTATTCATAACACTCAAAGTCGTAACTTGTTTAAACGGGGAACAAAAAGCCGTTTTGTAGGTAAATGAAAACAATGGGAGCTAGTGGTTACGGTTGCAAATCAAATTACAACTTTTACATTACGTGGCTGGTTCCTAGATTCATTCAACACATAAACTTGTGAGGCCTTTTGCACTTAAAACTTCGTCCGGGGAAAACTGTGCGGTCACATTATATCGTTGAACGAATTGTTATTGTTTCTGAAGGGAACTTTAACCGCTGAGGATTAAATTCAGCCGAAGTGGCTCGTCGGCTTTCATTGTCATAAACTGCGCCGACATGTCATCTCAATGTGTCCTATATTTTTTTGTTGGACTTTTTCAATTTACGTGTTTTCGTCGTACGAAATAAAATTCTCGTTGGAGTCGTGAAGTATTGAGCTTTATTGTTATTTTTATTTGGATTATTAAATAAATAATACTTTGGAGACGTACCTACCTAAGTATCTATACATTTTTTGTTGACACTGATACTTACCTATACTGCCCTACTAAGCCGAAAGGCGCTATCTCTGAGATACGCCCTTTTAGTTTTTTTTATACCATTCAATAGCTAGAATAACTTTGCATCTAATGGTATAAGCCAAATAGCGCTATCTAACTTAAAACATAAAAAAAAACCACTAATAGATTTGACGGATAAACTTATTTACAAAAAGTCGTTTTTCTCAAAACTTACTCTGATTGAGTTAGCGCTTTTCGGCATATCAGGGCAGTATAATAAATACTCATTTTACGTCAAAGTCCATTGATTTTGTTGAAAATGCACAAAGTGAATGGTTAAATGTATCTTCTTCGGTGTGAATATTAAAATTCAATAACACTGATTTATTTATCTGTGTGTGCCAAGTGTCGGGTAGTTGCCAACAAAAGTTCTTTGTCTCACGGAAATCCATTTTCCTTCAGTTTCCGCACCCTCTCTTTTTGTTTATATTACTCGTACATTTATAAAAGTACCAGTACCTAGTACCTATACGACTTGCATTAGGTCCAAATGTAGTTTTTTCACTAAATCCTATTTAATTTTCAGAGGCATCGTGATAACATGAATTATTCATCACATCTATATGAAATGCAAATTTTTAAGTAATGCTCGAAGCCAATTTTGAAGATAAACTCGTGGAAAACATATCCCACGTTACTATGTTTCTTTTCACATGAGGGAATTCAAAACAACCATTAATGTTACTCAGGGTAATCATGAATATTCCATTGGAAACCCTTTTACGAGATAGCCTCACACGAACCGCTTTTAAAAAATAATTCTAAAAAATTAACGTTTCAGAGGATTTTTATAATGGGTAGTTTACGATCACAACGGTCGTATTACAAATAAAAAAGAAGGCTCTTTCTTAATAATTTGTTTGATAATCAAGATGGCCACAGTGAAATATCCTGCTGTGATATCGCCTTACGAAACAAAAAGAAAGTCAAAAGTGGAAAATAAAACGTGAGCCTTTATAGAAGTTGTGGAAACGGAAAGTTTTCCAATTGATAATAATTTCCATTGTGATGCAACACAAAGGGGAACAGGAAAGTATGAAGTTCTGAAATAAATTCTTAATTTAAGAGCTGACTGAACGCTATCTGAAAGGAAAGTCGGGATTAGAAGAACAAAGACTACGGCTCAGCTCACTGTAGAGCTTAATTTTTTGTTGACTTCTGTTTCGCTCTTTGCTGTTTGCATAAATTGAACTCGCAAACTTAGTTAAAAGAACTTTAGACCGCCGCGAGAACTTAAACACAAATAAGTTATTACCAATTTGGATTGATATTCATGACAATATCAATCCAAATAACCCGGAAAATCGTTGCAAATATGTAGTAAACGACCAAATGTTCGCATCAAATAAATCGTAAATCCGTCAGAGTCCTTTCATAAATCACAACCAAACGCTTCGACTTTAATTAGACATGAATAAATCAAGAAACACTTAATTACGTTTACGAACTTAACTGTAGAAGGACGAATTTCAAAATAACATGAAACAGGTAAATCACGGTTCTGTCGAGCACTTTGCATACAAGTCCAGCCGTCCGACGATACATATGCGAGTAGCGAGCGACGAAGAAAAACCAACACGACTGGACAAATTGGTTGGACGTCCACAATTTATTCCACTTATCAAAAAAAAAGCTATTCACAGTACAAAAAGGTAAGGGGTGTAGTTTTTGAGTGTTTGGGGGTGCATGGTGCGGAAGCGGCGGTGCTCGTAAATCCTTGTTGTTCCGTTCCGCCGCGCCGGTACCCGATTACATTCTAATTCCGACGTACAACTACTTGCAGATCGCGGCCCGCCTATAAATACGGCCAATTAATACTCGTAATGACGTCATGTGTATGGGATTTGTATTTAAACCTAGTGTGTAGTATGAATTTGTGTTGTTTAGAGTTTCTGTTGTTGTTGTACACAATCTTTGTATATTGTGCATTGTGGTTTAATTTACTGCTATCACGGAATTTGATAAACTCAATATACACTGAAAAAAATGCACTCCAATCAAGTGACTTTTTAGCTTGATTGACGATATCTGATTACTCAAAATCTTAGTTAAGTTGATCATCACGACATGATTGCGGCAATACTAGTTCAAATGATTGAACGCTCAAACAAGTTTCTCGATTACCCTTAACATGACATCATTGTAGAAGAGTTAAAAAGAGACAAGTAAAAAAAATGTTAACTGTAACAAAGTAAGATAGTTATGACAATCAAGCATTTTGATTACTTCAATAAAGATCATTGAAACTTTAATCTAATAATCTTGGTTGGAGCAACTATGTTTTGACTTGATTGCTGCAAATAGGTTTTGTGATAACTCCAATCAAGATCCCGTTTCAAATCTCAATCAAATAAAAGTAGTAGCCGTGATCATTGTGCTTGATAGGCAACCAAGTTACTTAGTCAATCTAAACAAAATCTGGACTGTGGCAACTACTTTTTTTTTCCAGTGTGTGTAGTATAAACTTCCTATGCATTCTGTCCGTTTCAAGATTCAATCGTTTTGACAAATTGACTCTGCTTCTGACAAACAAAAGCGTGTTACATCCTCGCTTTTTCTCTCCCTTGCTATTAAAATTTAACAACTTTTACTTGAAAACTTGAGACTGTGGTAAGTACACAGATATTTAATATAATTATGGTATTAAGTTTAAGGTTTGAAAACATATAATTGTGATATATGATGATTTTGAAGGAGCTTCATTATCGTTTAAAGGTTAAGAAGCATAAAACGGCTTAATTCCAATCGGAATAAAATTATCAAATATCAAAACGAATCATATGACCCCAACTCGAGGGGTTTACTATCAGCAGCTGATGAGTTCCACTATCCACCTCCTGACTCCATATCAGACCCTGGATATCATCTAGTACCAGAGACCTTGTCAAGACGAATCAAACGAGCCCGTTGCGTAGTTTTTTTTTGTTCCCATGGTCACCTTCCAGCTCAATCAGATCAGCTCCATGTCCTAATATTATCGCATTGTCATCCGATTAACATATTCACGCAAAATTTCAGATCGATCGGAAACCGGGAAGTGGGTCAAATTTAACTTGAAAAATTTCATTACAGGTGAAACAAAAGCTTGTAAAAAGCTACAAACCATCAAAATTACTACAAAAGTGGCGCATTACGAGTACCTACAAAGTGTGGAGTTCCCCAGGGATCAATTCCAAAAAAAATCAACACGACTCTAACAAAAGTTAGCATTTTAAAGCTAAATATTACGCAAAGGATCCCTAAATCGAAAAATAGCTTTTAAAATAGCGACAAACCCACAATACTTTTGAACGGCCTATTCAACGATACGCCACGCCATGGGACAGACGAGGAAAAATATCATCCCCACTTTACTTGTAGGGGATGTACCCTAAAAAAAAACTGGCCAAGTGCGTGTCGGAACACGCACAATGAAGGGTTCCGTACTTGGAAAGAGTTTATCCTAAGAACAAACTTAACATTGTAGTTGGTAAACATAATCTCCCATACATTCCAACTGCAAATGTAAGTTTGTACGCACAATATCGAGAGATTTACCATGTTATTTTAAGACCATAGACTTCTTATAGATTTTCCTGTAATCTATAAGTATAGAACTATTTCCAGTATTTTTTTCAAAATTTTATGTTCAGTAGGGTCGGAGATAAGGGGGGGGGGGGAATGGTAAAATTTCGTCTATTTTCAATTATAACTTTAAAACAGTTTATTTTAAAATTACAAAAAATATATATTTGAGACCCTTACAAAAAGCCCTTTCATTTGGTATGTCACACGGCATGCATTTGGTATGCAAAACTTTGTTTTTAAATTTTCGTGTTTGGCCCCCAAAACTGACCCCAATATTCTAAATTCATATATTTACGACTCACGTCCGTGTTTGGGTCACTCAAATTGATATGTGTACCAAATTTCAACTTAATCGGTCCATTACATTCGGAGCAAATTGGCTGTGACAGACGGACAGACAGACAGACACACGAGTGATCCTATAAGGGTTCCGTTTTTTCCTTTTGAGGTACGGAACCCTAAAAACGATTATTTAAGATTTTATTTTACCACTTTGTCGACTTGACAGACAGATAGACAGACAGACGGACATGGCGAAACTATGAGGGTTCCTTGTTGACTACGAAACCCTAAAAATGATTTTTAACTACCTATATTTAACATCAACATGCAAAATTTATGAAGAAAACAAAATAAGCAGTTATATATATTACTAGCTTTTGTCCGCCCGCGTGGTGTCGGTTATCGTGTAAAAAAGTAGCCTATGTCCTTCTCCATATCCCAGGCTATATCTCTGCCAAATTTCATGACGATCGGTTCAGCGGTTTAGGCATGAAAACGTAACATACAGACAGACAGACAGATAGACAGACAGACAGACAGACAGAGTTACTTTCACATTTATAATATTAATAAGGATTCATAAGGCACTCAACAAAAGTATATAGACTAATTCATCGCTTACTAAAGTAAAACAAGGAACCCAACGTAGTACTCGCCGAGTGACAAATAACAACCATCCTAAAAGCTGAATGCATTGGATGGGTGTATCGTAATTGCTGTCTGCGACGAACTTTATATTGTTGCTCTCATGTTAGTGACTTTGTGTCTTTGTAAAAGAAACTGACGCGTATCGGACGTAAAGTTCACTCATACTCTATGGAAAAGGGAGGATCCTCCGAACAGACGGGTGTTGGGTCTGGTGGGCAACTGCCCGATGGTTGATGTCGGGATGTTGTACATATGCTAGTCGCGCGGTAAACTCTGATAGCGCGATGCAGGATTTGTGACGTCAGGTCTTTGATGCGTTGTTCGCATGTGGCGTTATTGATACCGCCACATTACTCCCCTCCGGAGACCGGAGGTCGATAGTGGGCTGAGTCAGTGCATATGATGCTTGGCCAGGGCCAGTTGTGGTTCCAGTGAGTCGGAACCAGGTGCCGCATAGTTCACGGTGAGTCGGAACTGTCTGCGGTGATTCCCCAGTGAGTCGGGGTGGCGCTGCGTTATGATCCAGTGAGTCGGACGTGGTACAGCGCCGGGTTGAGGCTGACTGTTGGCGCCGACCAGGAGAGGGTTGAAGGGCTCTGCTTGTAGACCGGCCGAAAGTGCAGTGTGCTGTGCCAAGGTTGCTGATGAGGCTGAGGGTGATGACCAGGTATGCGAGATCGCTGCATGCTGGTGGTCAGGATACCCGTTGAAGCCGTGGGTGCTGGCTGGCTGTGTGACTCGCCGCTCGAAAGCTAGAGGAAGTGATGGATGACGTCACGCTGAAGTAGCTGCTCGAAGGCTGCGCTAATTTCCATGTTCGGGGTCACCAGTATAGAGGTATCAAGAATTAAGTTCACTCATCCTCTATTGAAAAGGGAGGATCCTCCGACCCGATGAGTATTGTGTCTGGTGGGCAACTGCCCTACAGTTGATGTCGGGATGTTGTATATATGCTAGTCGCGCGGTAAACTCTGATTGCGCGATGCAGGATTTGTGACGTCAGGTCTTTGATGCGTAGGTCGCATGTGGCGTTGTAGATGCCGCCACAGGTCCATTAGATTCGAAGCGAATTGGCTGTGACATACGGACAGACAGACAGACACACGAGTGATCCTATAAGTGTTCCGTTTTTTCTTTTTAGGTACGGAGCCTTTAAAAAAGATAAATGCATTCACGGAAATTTAAACGATATATTAACAAAATAATTCAATTTAATCCTTTCAAAAGTATCCCCGGTTATTGTAGAATATAATGGGGCACACTTATTTATTCAACGATATTATGCGCTGCCTGAATGAGTATGTTAACAGGATTACATTTTAAATCCTTCTCATTATATTTTTAACTCTCATTGTGTATTAAAAATAGATTTAAATGTAAATGTAGATCATATTTCACCCAGTCATGATCATCAAACTAGCATTTATGCAGTATCCGGATCGACTGTCAGTAGGTACGTAGTTTTGTTTTGAAGGTTTCTGCTGAACAGTCCACTCTGTGCCCTTATCAAGCAAAATAATATACCTGCACCTACCTAGTCGCCGTTATCATCAAATAGGGATGATGCCTGGGTAAAAAAAAAAGAAAAACTGTTTAGTCCGTCAAAAAATATTAGTCGCGAAATTTTTCTTTATCATATTAATAAAAAATTACTTAGATAAAACACATTAAACTTGGGGAGTGGGGGCTCGTTACGTCACTGCTCAGTATAAAATCTAATGAGAAGTGACGTCATGCCACATTTGAAATCAATGTATCGCCGTAATGTTTTGATTACGTAAAAAAAGAAAAAATACGTGTCTAATATTTTTTTATAATCTACATGACGGACAATAAATATTTTTTGAGTCATCATCCCTATTGTAAGAGAAATATGAGAGCGTTTTTGGACGTAAACAAGTGTCTGACAAATAATTGTTCATTTACGTGTTGCGTATCTACAGGACTTTCCCAAAAGCTAAATACAATGAAATAATAAATTGTGTCCCATTCGAGAGCCTCCCAAAGCAGGTACAATAATATTATTTTTCACTTCTCATGCTCTAAAAGTACGCCAATATAGCTCTACGAAACGGGACTAAAGTGACCACTTTAGTCTCTAGGGAGTGAAAAGTAATTAGTTTTTTAATTTCCTTCATGTGACATAGACAAACTCAAACAGCCAGTAAATATACTATTATCTGTGGAGTGTGGACCATCTTCATTGTGAAAATGTTGAGAGTTTTAGTTCCATAGTTTTTCCGCAAAGGTGGCGCCATGTGTTTTAAATTGTTAATCTGTGACTGGTTTAGAAGAAAAAACTGACCGCGATCAGGATATTTGTCGAGTATAAATTTGTTCGGTGTTAAATAAATTTATTAAGAATGTCCAGTGACAGTGAAGAGTTTGATGTCGAGCAAAGAGCGAAAGACATAATAGATAATCTTTTGCCGCCAAAATCGCGAAAGATTTATCTAAAAACTTCCGGAAGCTTTATGGACTGGATGAATAATATTTATTAAATGTTTTTGACTATTTTTCTCGCACTCAAAGTGAAAAGTACAGTTTGCACCTCGAGACTAAACGTCAATTTAATATACCCTCGGTTTCATTGACTCGCACGCTCGGGAGTCAAACCACCTATGGTATATTATGGCTTCGTTTAGTCCCTCGATACAAAATATACTATACCAGTATTCTGACTACGTAACTACTCCGACCTAAGGCTTTTATTAAAAAAAGTTAAAGAAGTTCAGTTTCTACTATTGTTTGTCCACTCTTGTTAGTTACAGTTTTAGCGAGTTTACAACTATTCTAATTAAAAATTTACTATAGAGACTTGTGTCCATCAAGTACGTAGACTTATAATATAATAATAATTAGGTCCTTGCGTCTCTTTTCTTTTTCCACTCAACTAGATCCTGAACCAATATGAACCAATCCCTCCTATAAGGGTCGAGTTCGTCCCGCCATCTACGTCTCGGTCTTCCGTGATCCAAGTGGGCGTTTTTTCAGGAACCCATGCTGTGGTGGTCATAGACTAAATTATAGAATAGTCTTATAGAATTAATAATATTTATGGAAATAGGTACCCAAAGAAGCTATTCATGTTTTCTTTAAAGCTGTTAGCTTTCAAGAAAACAGGTATAGTTTCTTTTCTTCTCTTTTCTAGGGTGTATTCCCGCCGTCCCCATTGCCCGTTTGCCCATGAATGGTATATGCATATGATATTTTTTTTATATATATACGACGGGGAAGCCCTTGGCCTTCATCTCAACTGATGGTAAGTGATGATAAGGCCGAAGATGGAAGCGAGCTTCACCCGGAATCCTCAACCACAGAGGAACTGGCTATCTTACCTCTAACTGCCGGAACACAAAAAATGCTGTTAACATTGTTGTTTTGGCGACAGACTTAGATAAGATGGTGGTAGCTAGCCAGGCGGACTTAGAACAAGCCCTACCACCAACCAAACTGAGCAGAAATTTTTGCCGCCGCTGGGAATCGAACCCGGGACCTCTGGATCTGAAACAGGTGGTTGTACCACTAGACCACAGAGGCGGTGGTTTCATATAAAATGGCGAAAAAAAAAGATTCAGTTTTCTTTTAAGTACTGATTTTATAATTATTATTTCTAAAGTCAGTACTTAAAAGAAAATGGAACTTTTAGTTCCGCCATTTTATGTGAATTACCATTAATGGGGACACGGACGTTGGGGACAACGGAAATAAAACTTTTCTGGTATATTTACAAATAAAAACTTGCCCTTAATTCAGTAATTCACGAATAACCCGATAAAGCAACGAAGTTTGATATTGATTTAATCTTAAAACTTAAGTGAATGAAATTCAAAGCCTTTGTTCATACATAATACATTCATTCCATTAAAATGTGTTAACATGTTAGTCTATTAATTTCAAAATACGGACACTAAAATTTTCAGCAAACTATAGTTTATTACGGCCTGATAGATATTACAATAATAGTTATAACATCAAACTGCCAACCTTACTCGAGTCATTAACATTACAACATTGAGGCAGTCAGATTTGCGCCTAATTTGTAAGCAGGGGAAAGGTCAGCGGACCGTTTGGTCATCTTAATAATTTATAGCCATGCAAATTACATATCCGTCC
Source organism: Dryobota labecula (assembly GCA_947523025.1). NCBI lineage: Eukaryota > Metazoa > Arthropoda > Insecta > Lepidoptera > Noctuidae > Dryobota > Dryobota labecula. Next base: position 12,858,236 of record OX383293.1, on the reverse strand, counting down.
TGTACGCCATACAAACCTCCTACGTCTCGGTATAGCTGAGTACTAAAGTGCTATACAACCTCCATGAAGGACGGTTTTGCTACGGCGTAGTGTGCTACGGCGTAGCAGCTACGCTAAGATCCGAGTTCACCAACAGATGGTTTTTAAACAACTGTTCAAACCATAAACGACTGTTTAACAATATTTTGCTGTTCACCACGTACTAACCATTGATTAAGTACTGTAATCGAATGATTAACTTAAACGAAGTAGCCAATTCAGTTTAACCATTGGTTTATACTTCCTGACGTGAAGTTTTGCATTGTACACACGGCTACACATCAAGGTATACAATACCAGAATAAGCTGACCTCTCATTATATGGAAATCCTATACAATGCGAGATCACCTTATACTGGAAATGTATAGTTTGATGTATAGCCGTGTGTACATCACTAATAGTTAGAAAATAAAAATGCAAAACGCTTTAAATTATATCTTTGAAAAGGATACATTATCCTCTTTAAAGTTCAAATTTAAAACGTTTAAGAGGGCGTTCAACGGTCCACTAGCGACACTCCTTTAAAAAATATTATCTCGTGACTGAGAAGGAATTATGAAAAACGGCTCAACAGCGACCTCGGTAAGTGTGTCTAGAATTTTCTAATACCTTTTATAAAGTTTCATATTGAGACACGAAGTAACAACATACGATCTAAACTTCTAGAGGACTGTGGCCGCTTTTCTCTAGATCGAATTTTGTTGCTTCGTGTCTCAATATGAAAAGTTATAAAAGGTATTTGAACATTTTAGGCACACTTACCGAGATACCTAATTGAGCCGTTTTTCATAATTCCTTCTCAGTCACGAGATATTTTTTTTTTAAAGGAGTTGCGCTAGTGAACCGTTGTACGCGCTCTTAAAGCGTTGGATGATTTTGAAGATATAGGAATAATTTTGCGCACTCCCCGTATATTCCAAACACGGCGCAATTATTTCGAGGAATACGACGAGAAAGCATTTGGTACAAGATTTCGTTTATACAAACGTAGTGCTTTGGAATTACTTGATTTAAGAAAGGAAGGATCGAAAGGAAGTTGCAATATCCAAGCAACAGGCTCAGACCAACAAAAAAAGGTCTTTTGTTGCCCTTTTTTTATTGGTCTTCAGTCAATTTCGATCACTCATTTAAAAACGTTCGGTTATTTAACCGTTGGTTAGAAATAAATGGTGAACTCGAAAAAACGCGGTTTGGTTAAACAACTGTTAAATTCTAACAGAACGGGTACGTAATCAATGATTATGTTGTAGTTGGTGAAGTCGGCCCTAAGCGATGGCTGCGAAGTTCTAGCAAAGAATATCAGAAAGTTTCTGACCCCTTCCCGAAGCCTGATTGCGTTGTTAAAGGTTTTCGACGTGGCTCCAGATTGAGTATTTGTCTGTGTCTGTCATAGTAAACGTGTAACAAATATATCTTTACGTCACACCTGGCCATAATGTGAGTTTTACCGCACGCTACGCGGTAAAACTCGCATTGTGGCCAGGTGAAGACGTAAAGTTGTGTACTCATCACGGGCAGTAAAAAAGAAAGCCCTCTATCGCATATTTACAACCCTCGCCTGCGGCTCGGGTCACAAATACCTGCGATTACGGATTTTCTTTCTTTTACAGCCCTTGATAAGTAATGTACTATTACCTGATAAATAAAAATAAAACTTTATATTTACCATTTAATCGCTACCTAAGTGAACTCCCTAATCAGTAGGTAATCATGTTTTATTATTAGCACAAATCCTCGTAATGACTGAATGATGGTACCCCTAAGGCCGCTTGTACACGCGTGTACGCAAGAATTCGTGTCGTTTCTACACACGAACTGTGTACACTGCCACGGTGCTGAACAAGAAAACATCTTGTCTGCGCTAGACACGACGCGGTCTGGGCTGCTGCGGTCTAAGGAGGGGTGGGGTAGGTGAGGTGGTTCAGGTTGTTAGTGTACGTTTAACGCGTGGACGTGTTCTTCACTCACAAACAATCGCAAATTAATAACAGACTTGACTAAAGCAGCCTACCATACCCTACACACGACTGCCCGAAAATAATCTTATCGTGTACACGTTCATATTTGTCATGTCTGCGGCAGACACGACAAGTTTTCGTACCTAGGTCCGACAAAATTCCTGTCGTGTACATGATGAATTGGTCGTGTCTGCAGCAGACACGGTGAATTTTCGTAGCGTGTACAAGCGGCCTTACGCTCCACACACGTTATAATGTCACCGCTTAAAACTTTGCTCAACCCGTAGAGAAAGACGATAAAGGAACGCGAATGACACACGTACATACACAAGTACTTATTACTGGAATTAAGTACACCGGTACCAAAGAGCCTCGTTTACACGAATTAAAATAATCCTCTCAACAAATCACCAACACACTCAAAAAGTACACGAAACATACAGAAATGGAAGGACGCTAAAAGGGTGTATTCTGGTTTCTGTAATTAGCATACCGCTGACGAAACCCTTTTTCTTTCGATTGACGAGATGGGTGGATTAAATTCGAGAAACGTTTTTAATAAAGATTTTCAAAGGCCATGTTTTTTAGAACAATTCGATAGGTCCTCTCTTGTCTTTTACGGATATTTTAGCAATCAATTTAATGAGAAATTTTGATTAATTTCAATGTCACTGGATATCCAGTAAGAACTAAAGTATTTTTAGGATTCCATAGTCAACAAGGAACTCTTATAGTTTCGCCTTGTCCGTCTGTCTTGTCTGTCTGTCTGTCCGCAGCTTAGCTCAGAGACTCCTAGTACTAGAAAGCTGTAATTTGGCATGGGAATTCATATTAATCACGCCGAAAAAGTGGTAAAACAATACATTTTTTGTTGTTTTTCTATCCCATGGTGTGGGGTATCGTTGGATAAGCCGTTTGAAAATATTACGGGTTCCGGAACACCATTTTTCGATTCAGGGATCCGTTTGCGTAATATTAAGCTTTAAAGAGCAAATTTTTGTTAGAGTCTCCCCCCCCCCCCCTGCAGGGTGTATTTGAATATGTGAAAAAACACAGCGGTATTATAGTATGTATATATAACGAAGTTAAAAGGAAAACTATCACGCTAAGTAGGCTTTACAAGTTACCGGGTAATAGTCAACCAAATTACATTTACAGTTGAAAAATATGTTCTCCCATACGGAATGTATGGGAGAACATGTTTTTCAACTACAATGTTAAGTTTGTTCTTGGGATAAATTCATCCTAATTACGGAACCCTTCATTGTGCGTGGTCCGACACGCACATGACCAGTTTTATTTTTAATAATTTTTTAAAGACCACAGCGTTGCTTTATAATGATTCCACTTAACCGAGCATATATGTAACTGTACCGTTTAAATACAATAACATTAAAACTTTATTATACCTTCAAATCCGATTTAAAAAAAAACGCATCGTTATCATTGTCAATACAAAAAACACCGCTTGTTTTAAGAACAAAGTACCTTTCACACTTGTATGCCTACACAAAGTTACTTCGCCAATATGGTTCAGTAAAAAGCGACAAGTGTGAAATCGCCTTTCAAGCATGATCGCATTTCCATATAATCACTATTGGACTATCACAACCCTCGATTCTCCCAGCCAGCTGTTACATTTTCTCATTTCCTACTACCCACATAGAGTAGATTAGCTGGATAACGGCACTAACTACTTATTCGAGTACCTACACCTATACTGTATTCACTGAAGCATGCCTCGAAATGTAAACAAAAACTACCTACATTTATTAACTACTAGCTGTTGGCCGCGACTTTGTCTGCGATCCAGGATGAAATGTAGCCTATGTCCTTCTAATATAATTCAATCATGATTCGAAAGACAGGTAGCGCCATCTATTATCATAAGAACGTTATTGTTGTTTTCCTCTGGAATAGTAATTTTTTCGGGATGAAAGGTAACCTATGTCCGTTTCTGTACACCTGACAACGTTTATGCAAAATTTCAGGATGATTGGTTCAGTGGTTTAGGCGTGAAAAGGTAACAAACAAACTGACAAACTTACTTTCGCATTTTATAATATTAAAGTTAGGATTTATTTTATTTTGGCCAATTGCCCATAAAGGTACTGAACTGGCGAAAACATAATCAGCTTAGTCAAAAGGATTTGTCCACTAACCCGTACTGAACCCGCCTTATAGATTACTGCCTTCTCCCGCTAGGGAAGGGAAACCTTACCAGGGAAACCGTAAATACCTAAGCTTATTATTTATGTATTAGCATAAGTATAGCATATAATATTCCCACTGCTGGGACACAGGCCTTTACTCTGTGAGAGGGAATGGGCCATAATCCACCACGCGGGCCCAGAGCGGGTTGGCGGATGTCACATGTCTTCGAATTTTTTGGTTCTAGGACATGCCGGTATCCTCTCAATGTTTTCCTTCACCCTTTTGATTGTTGTATGCAGGGTTAATAATTGATATAAACTTTTTGCAAACTTACATATGCATGTTTACACAAAGAAAAACACACACAAAGAAAGAAAGAAAGAAAAACAAAAGAAAGTAAAAGAAGAGAAAGAAAGAATACACTGAAAGAAATATTTAGCCTAACTACTTCGGCTATTTCAGGAATAATCAAAGTTTGACAAGACTTTATAAAAGTTAACTTGATTTAATAAAAGTGATTTGTCTATAAAATACAAAACAGCCTTTTGGTTTTGGTTAGGTACATGTTGCATAAAGTTACGTGATCACTTTTTTGTGTTACATGTTGACGAAAGTTTGGTTATGTATAAGTAAAATTTTTTTTCAGTGTAATATAGTCATTCATCATCATCATCATTTCAGCCGAAAGACGTCCACCGCTGGACATAAGCCTCCCTCAATTGGGGGGGTTCGCCATAATCGCCACGCTTGGCAGGCGGGTTGGCGATCGCAGTATGGTGTTAAAAACACATAGAGAACGCTGCTGCCCATTCTCTAGTAAGTCCCTTAGTCGCCTTTTACGACACCCACGGGAGGAAATAGGATGGTGCTATTCTTTACGTCGGTTATGATATTTGCAAAAATTTGCATATACCAACAGAGTAATAATAAATTCTACAAAATATATTATAATCGCACTATAATTACAGACCATACCATATATAACAACAGACCAGGGCCTCAAGTCTGCTATTACAATAGTGTCAGAATGGTCTCTTCATTGTGAGTTTTTGACAGATTTGCCATACAAACACTGTCAAATACTCACAATGGCGAGACCATTCTGAAACTATTGTAATAGCAGACTTGAGGCCCTGGGCCTCAAGTCTGCTATTACAATAGTGTCAGAATGGTCTCTTGTGAGTTTTTGACAGATTTGCCATACAAACACTGTCAAATACTCACAATGGCGAGACCATTCTGACACTATTGTAATAGCAGACTTGAGGCCCTGATATAACACTAGTTTATAAAGTAAGCAAACACACATTCTTAATAGATATAGCAGTCCCAAATAGTAATAACATACAAAAAACTATCACAGAAAAAATCAGGAAGTATACAGAATTACAAGAGGAAGTTACTAGAGTTTGGAAAATGAATAGAGTCACTATAGTCCCTATAGTATTATCAACAACAGGTGTTATCCCGAAACAAATATTCAATAGTTTGAATGCACTCAATCTATCCAAATATACATATTTATAACACTACAAAAAGCTGCCATATTAAATACTTGCCACATAGTAAGAAAAATTTTACAAGATTTGGAAAAATTATGTTCCGCAGAAGAATAAAAAATGCTGGTTTAAATAATACTCTTTTAAATAAATCTGTACTCTTTAATTAAAATCAGAAATTCTTCTAAAAAGAAACTGAATTTATCCCAAGAACAAACTAATAATGTAGTTGAAAAACATGTTTTCCTATACAGAATGTATGGGAGAACATTTTTTTCACCTGTAAATGTAAGTTGGTCGCCAATTACTCGGTAACTTGTAAAGCTTACTTAGCTGTGATAGTTTATTTTTATTTTTTATGTATGGCATCTCGGAGGTATAACCACTGGGGGTTCCTGCTCCTTAACCGGGCTTTCCTGTGGTGCCGCAAGCTCCTAACGAAGTTTACGCCTCCAGCCAGGGGAGTTTTTCACTATAATCTACTTAAGTATAGTTTTTCTTTTAACTTCGTTATATATAGGTACTACTGCCGTGACATTTGAATTTCTAACAACAACCGTTTAGTTGGTAGAGGGGGGGACACTTGACTCTAACGAAAATTGGTAATTTAAAGCTTGATAAGTCACGAACGGTTTACTTAATCAAAAAACGGTCTTCCCAAACCCCTAATATTTTTGAAAGACCTATCCAACGATATCCCACACTATGGGAAGGACGAAAAAAAAATTATCATCCCCACTTTACATGTAGGGGAGGTACCCTAAATAATTGTTTTTTTTATTATTAACTATGAAAGTAGATATGGAAGCAGCTTCTTAATTATTATTTTTTGTAAGAAAATGTCCTGTGATGCCAGGAATACCGGCAATGCATAACTAGTCAGGTTTATAGTATGGAAGCGACTTCTAAAATATTAATTATTTAAAAAAAAATACCCGGGATTCTTGAATTGCATAACTATTCAGATGCATATTTATTTAAAATTATTTTAACCCCCTATGTAAATATGTGTATGTAGGGTGTAAGAGTAGGGGTGGTGTGTGTTAGTTAAAATAAAAATAAAACACCGGAACCGCGGGATTTATTCGATACAAAAGCGCTTTCCATAATAGCAAACGTCTCAACTTTAGGTGAATATGCATCTGAATATCCGATCTCTAATTATAAAGGTTCAAAAAGACGCAAGGCAAACAGACCCTTAAGTAGGTACGTATTAAAAAAAATAAACATTCGCTTTTTTCGAGTACGCTGAGGGACTTGTGCAAACATTGTATAGAGATGCTTACCTTTGCAGTCATTAAACGAAGCAATCTTATTAAGCTTAATGAGATCAAGAGCATGTAGCTTCTCACTTACCTGTTTCGAGTAATTACATTAAAGCACTTCCAATAGGCCTTTTCGCAATGTAATAACATCGATTCATCATTCGCAGTGAATCGAATAGATTGCAGACGCAATTATTAATGTCCGTCAAAACGCGGCTTATTCCACTAATCCCCCCTGAGAGAATCCCCCTCAGTGGAGAAAACCGAGCCCTAATGTAAAAAAAATCACTTTCAGGGGGATCTTGGAATAAGTTTTTTTTTTTTCAATTCTAGTTTTCCCCCCTAAGCGGGATTATCAGGGGTGAATTCTAGACTGTTTTTTATAGATTCCACTTTTCCTCTTAAGGGGGATTTTCAGGGGAGATTTGTGGAATAAGCCCAAAACGCCCTTTGCTGTATCATCGATAACGCTTAAACGAGAGTTTTAATCGATACTTTCAGACTGGAAAGTACCGTTACTAATTTACGCGTGTTACATTAAGCAAACAGCCGTTATAAAGTGCAGCAAAATTGTTTCATGAAAAGTGTATGGGGCAAAGCCGTTTGTTGACTATTGGTTAATTAAAAGCAAACAGAGTGGGAGAGTTTACTTTGTCCATGGTGTACCACTCCGATATCCGTTTTCTGAACTGCCTACGAGATATCGTACGGTCGCGGGTACTCGTAACTTTTATTGTGCCGTTGTGCGGGTAACAGGGTTGAGCGGCGAACGACTTTGAATAAGTGCTAATGCAAATATTATGTTCAGGATTCTTTTTGGTTTCGCTCCATTATCACGGTTACGCTTAGTCATTGGATGTTTGTGTCTGTTCGATGGATAGGTATTTGTTCATGTGGCTCCATTTATGTAGGTTACTGTATGCTTTCATCTTTATCGCCTATATTGGGTCTGGTGTTACTTTCGGTTTCTTTTTGCATGGGTTTATTTTGCTCTCAGCAATACTTTATTTGTTTTGCTTTCACGTTTAATATCCGATTTTGGTTTCAGATTGGCTTTCCAAATAATAATTTGAGAAGCCAATGTAAAACCAAAATTAGCATCAAGGGCGTCGCCAGCCGATGTCCCAGAGGGGGGCAAGTTGATATATATGGAGGATGGGAAAAGTATGAATTGAAGGTACAGTCAAGAGCACATGAAGCTGTAGGTACTGCGAGTCTTACCTCTACGATGATTGTAATAAGAACGGTACAAAGTCCAATGTGTAAAGCACCACGAGCTCTTTAACTGTAGAATTAAACTCGTGAACCAAGTTATTATATTTATTAGGAAAAAAATGGAATAAAGTTACAATATTTTAATAATAAAGTGCAAGCGAGATCCTTTTTTTTTGAGTTACTTAAAACATAATCTTCCATGGTTTTTTTGGAAATTTCTCGACCACTTGATTATGAAAATTTTGTAAGTTTTCATTAATAAGTTTTCTGTGTACACTATTTGTGGCGGTGTCAACAACGCCACATGCGAACTACGCATCAAAGACCTGACGTCACAAATCCTGCATCGCGCTATTAGAGTTTACCGCGCGACTAGCAAATACAACATCCCGACATCAACCGTTGGGCAGTTGCCCACCAGACACAATTCCCGTCTGGTCGGAGGATCCTCCCTTTACTATAGAGTATGAGTGAACTTTACCCTATTCCTCATACCTCTAAATGCCATATGGTCTCATGCCCGGACCATAGAGGCGATTTTCCCCCATAATACTTCTTAGTTAGGATTTTGGTTGCTTTGAATTTGGCTACATTTTTTTGAATCTTTAGGAGGGGGCGGCTGCCCCCCCTTCCCCCCATGAGGGAGGGGGGGGGCAGGGGGGGCATTAGCATTATGTTATACGATCAAATTATTATTATTTGATCGTATTTATAAAGCGAAAAGATTGTTTCGTACTTATCTAATAATAGAGTCTATAAGAGTTTAATTGAGTTCAGTATTAATTGACTTGTGTACAAACGATTGAATCGCATAGGCAATTGACTCGTAAATGCCTAGGTATATCTATATATATGTCGATGGTCCACGTGAATGTTACTAAGGTTGTCTGTAGGAGGATGAAAATACCTACATACAAACACCTACCTGTTTCTAATGTTAGTAGGTATTTACTCAATTATATGTAGGTAGGTAATTAATGAAATCATGTGGTTCACTACATTTTGATCTACACATTTGCGTACATGTAATGCTTTGACTGTGTGGGAAGAGTGCGCTATTTAAGCGGAATATTGTCAGTCAAACATTGGCCATTTTTAGGGTTCCGTAAAGTCAAAGTCAAAGGCAAGTCATTTATTTCAAATAGGCACACAAAAGCACTTTTAGTGAACAAGAAACCCTCGTTGGGGATTCTCAGTGGTGTTAAATTAAATAGCGGACTGTAAATATATGTATGGTTCGTTTATTGGATGGACGTAAGAACGCGCGCCTCTGGGTTCGTCTTTTGTGAGATAATGGCCGGGGCATGTCACCGGCTATCGGCCCCTCGTCCCCCGTACCCCGCTCGCTGCTGTCCCGCTCCCGTAGTAGCAGTGGCGGGCGGTGTCACGTATTGTCTCCAACGACCCTTATACTTTTGCCATGTCCGTCTGTCTGTCTGTCTGTCCGCGGCTTAGCTCAGAGACTCTTAGTACCTACTAGAAAGCTTTAATTTGGCATTGGTATACGCAACAATCACGCCGAAAAAGTGGTAATTATTATTATTTATTATTTGCAGTTGGAATGTGTCGGAGAACATGTATTTTAACTACAATGTTAAGTTTGTTCTTGGGATAAATTCATCCCAACTACGGAACCCTTCATTATGCGTAGGTACACGCACTTGGCCGGCTTTAAAATATAATCTTATATTCCTTCAAGAACGTAATAACCAAATCAGAAAAGGAACTTCACAGTGCGCAGTCAGTCGTGGTTAGTTAAGCGAATCGGAAGGATTGACGGATTTGTGATAGTGAAAATGCAATTTTCACTTTTACAATCGTAAAATGGTACCTAATGATAGTTATCTAATTGTAAATCTTAATAGAGGAGTATTCTGAATTCTATTAAGTTTCTGAAGCAGCCGTAGCGAGTCTGAGACCTTATTTTGGATAGGTGAGTACACATCTACACTATAATATTCGATATATCAATGTACAGCGTTGACCACACAATGGGTTAAATTACCGTATCACGGGACACATGTAGGTACATTATACACCAGGCAGTAATTAATCAGTATATAGGCACATGTAATTGATACTTTATTGTCATATAACAATACCTATCAGTGCCGTAGCCAGGAATTCACTTCTTGGGTTAAAGTTGACAACTTTTTTAGGGTTCCGTAGTCAACAAGGAACCCTTATAGTTTCGCCATATCCGTCTGTCTGTCTGTCCGCGGTTTAGCTCAAAAACTATTAGTACTAGAAAGTTTTAATTTGGCATGAGTATACACTTTAATGACGCCGAAAAAGTGGTAAAATAAAACTTTGAAAAAAAAAAAAACAATTATTTAGGGTACCTCCCCTACATGTAAAGTGGGGATGATAATTTTTTTTTCGTCCTTCCCATAGTGTGGGATATCGTTGGATAGGTCTTTCAAAAATATTAGGGGTTTGGGAAGACCGTTTTTTGATTAAGTAAACCGTTCGTGACTTATCAAGCTTTAAATTACCAATTTTCGTTAGAGTCAAGTGTCCCCCCCTCTACCAACTAAACGGTTGTTGTTAGAAATTCAAATGTCACGGCAGTAGTACCTATATATAACGAAGTTAAAAGAAAAACTATACTTAAGTAGATTATAGTGAAAAACTCCCCTGGCTGGAGGCGTAAACTTCGTTAGGAGCTTGCGGCACCACAGGAAAGCCCGGTTAAGGAGCAGGAACCCCCAGTGGTTATACCTCCGAGATGCCATACATAAAAAATAAAAATAAACTATCACAGCTAAGTAAGCTTTACAAGTTACCGAGTAATTGGCGACCAACTTACATTTACAGGTGAAAAAAATGTTCTCCCATACATTCTGTATAGGAAAACATGTTTTTCAACTACATTATTAGTTTGTTCTTGGGATAAATTCAGTTTCTTTTTAGAAGAATTTCTGATTTTAATTAAAGAGTACAGATTTATTTAAAAGAGTATTATTTAAACCAGCATTTTTTATTCTTCTGCGGAACATAATTTTTCCAAATCTTGTAAAATTTTTCTTACTATGTGGCAAGTATTTAATATGGCAGCTTTTTGTAGTGTTATAAATATGTATATTTGGATAGATTGAGTGCATTCAAACTATTGAATATTTGTTTCGGGATAACACCTGTTGTTGATAATACTATAGGGACTATAGTGACTCTATTCATTTTCCAAACTCTAGTAACTTCCTCTTGTAATTCTGTATACTTCCTGATTTTTTCTGTGATAGTTTTTTGTATGTTATTACTATTTGGGACTGCTATATCTATTAAGAATGTGTGTTTGCTTACTTTATAAACTAGTGTTATATCAGGGCCTCAAGTCTGCTATTACAATAGTGTCAGAATGGTCTCTTCATTGTGAGTTTTTGACAGATTTGCCATACAAACACTGTCAAATACTCACAATGGCGAGACCATTCTGAAACTATTGTAATAGCAGACTTGAGGCCCTGGGCCTCAAGTCTGCTATTACAATAGTGTCAGAATGGTCTCTTGTGAGTTTTTGACAGATTTGCCATACAAACACTGTCAAATACTCACAATGGCGAGACCATTCTGACACTATTGTAATAGCAGACTTGAGGCCCTGATATAACACTAGTTTATAAAGTAAGCAAACACACATTCTTAATAGATATAGCAGTCCCAAATAGTAATAACATACAAAAAACTATCACAGAAAAAATCAGGAAGTATACAGAATTACAAGAGGAAGTTACTAGAGTTTGGAAAATGAATAGAGTCACTATAGTCCCTATAGTATTATCAACAACAGGTGTTATCCCGAAACAAATATTCAATAGTTTGAATGCACTCAATCTATCCAAATATACATATTTATAACACTACAAAAAGCTGCCATATTAAATACTTGCCACATAGTAAGAAAAATTTTACAAGATTTGGAAAAATTATGTTCCGCAGAAGAATAAAAAATGCTGGTTTAAATAATACTCTTTTAAATAAATCTGTACTCTTTAATTAAAATCAGAAATTCTTCTAAAAAGAAACTGAATTTATCCCAAGAACAAACTAATAATGTAGTTGAAAAACATGTTTTCCTATACAGAATGTATGGGAGAACATTTTTTTCACCTGTAAATGTAAGTTGGTCGCCAATTACTCGGTAACTTGTAAAGCTTACTTAGCTGTGATAGTTTATTTTTATTTTTTATGTATGGCATCTCGGAGGTATAACCACTGGGGGTTCCTGCTCCTTAACCGGGCTTTCCTGTGGTGCCGCAAGCTCCTAACGAAGTTTACGCCTCCAGCCAGGGGAGTTTTTCACTATAATCTACTTAAGTATAGTTTTTCTTTTAACTTCGTTATATATAGGTACTACTGCCGTGACATTTGAATTTCTAACAACAACCGTTTAGTTGGTAGAGGGGGGGACACTTGACTCTAACGAAAATTGGTAATTTAAAGCTTGATAAGTCACGAACGGTTTACTTAATCAAAAAACGGTCTTCCCAAACCCCTAATATTTTTGAAAGACCTATCCAACGATATCCCACACTATGGGAAGGACGAAAAAAAAATTATCATCCCCACTTTACATGTAGGGGAGGTACCCTAAATAATTGTTTTTTTTTTTTTCAAAGTTTTATTTTACCACTTTTTCGGCGTCATTAAAGTGTATACTCATGCCAAATTAAAACTTTCTAGTACTAATAGTTTTTGAGCTAAACCGCGGACAGACAGACAGACGGATATGGCGAAACTATAAGGGTTCCTTGTTGACTACGGAACCCTAAAAAAGTTGTCAACTTTAACCCAAGAAGTGAATTCCTGGCTACGGCACTGATAGGTATTGTTATATGACAATAAAGTATCAATTACATGTGCCTATATACTGATTAATTACTGCCTGGTGTATAATGTACCTACATGTGTCCCGTGATACGGTAATTTAACCCATTGTGTGGTCAACGCTGTACATTGATATATCGAATATTATAGTGTAGATGTGTACTCACCTATCCAAAATAAGGTCTCAGACTCGCTACGGCTGCTTCAGAAACTTAATAGAATTCAGAATACTCCTCTATTAAGATTTACAATTAGATAACTATCATTAGGTACCATTTTACGATTGTAAAAGTGAAAATTGCATTTTCACTATCACAAATCCGTCAATCCTTCCGATTCGCTTAACTAACCACGACTGACTGCGCACTGTGAAGTTCCTTTTCTGATTTGGTTATTACGTTCTTGAAGGAATATAAGATTATATTTTAAAGCCGGCCAAGTGCGTGTACCTACGCATAATGAAGGGTTCCGTAGTTGGGATGAATTTATCCCAAGAACAAACTTAACATTGTAGTTAAAATACATGTTCTCCGACACATTCCAACTGCAAATAATAAATAATAATAATTACCACTTTTTCGGCGTGATTGTTGCGTATACCAATGCCAAATTAAAGCTTTCTAGTAGGTACTAAGAGTCTCTGAGCTAAGCCGCGGACAGACAGACAGACAGACGGACATGGCAAAAGTATAAGGGTCGTTGGAGACAATACGTGACACCGCCCGCCACTGCTACTACGGGAGCGGGACAGCAGCGAGCGGGGTACGGGGGACGAGGGGCCGATAGCCGGTGACATGCCCCGGCCATTATCTCACAAAAGACGAACCCAGAGGCGCGCGTTCTTACGTCCATCCAATAAACGAACCATACATATATTTACAGTCCGCTATTTAATTTAACACCACTGAGAATCCCCAACGAGGGTTTCTTGTTCACTAAAAGTGCTTTTGTGTGCCTATTTGAAATAAATGACTTGCCTTTGACTTTGACTTTACGGAACCCTAAAAATGGCCAATGTTTGACTGACAATATTCCGCTTAAATAGCGCACTCTTCCCACACAGTCAAAGCATTACATGTACGCAAATGTGTAGATCAAAATGTAGTGAACCACATGATTTCATTAATTACCTACCTACATATAATTGAGTAAATACCTACTAACATTAGAAACAGGTAGGTGTTTGTATGTAGGTATTTTCATCCTCCTACAGACAACCTTAGTAACATTCACGTGGACCATCGACATATATATAGATATACCTAGGCATTTACGAGTCAATTGCCTATGCGATTCAATCGTTTGTACACAAGTCAATTAATACTGAACTCAATTAAACTCTTATAGACTCTATTATTAGATAAGTACGAAACAATCTTTTCGCTTTATAAATACGATCAAATAATAATAATTTGATCGTATAACATAATGCTAATGCCCCCCTGCCCCCCCCCCCCCCTCCCTCATGGGGGGAAGGGGGGGCAGCCGCCCCCTCCTAAAGATTCAAAAAAATGTAGCCAAATTCAAAGCAACCAAAATCCTAACTAAGAAGTATTATGGGGGAAAATCGCCTCTATGGTCCGGGCATGAGACCATATGGCATTTAGAGGTATGAGGAATAGGGTAAAGTTCACTCATACTCTATAGTAAAGGGAGGATCCTCCGACCAGACGGGAATTGTGTCTGGTGGGCAACTGCCCAACGGTTGATGTCGGGATGTTGTATTTGCTAGTCGCGCGGTAAACTCTAATAGCGCGATGCAGGATTTGTGACGTCAGGTCTTTGATGCGTAGTTCGCATGTGGCGTTGTTGACACCGCCACAAATAGTGTACACAGAAAACTTATTAATGAAAACTTACAAAATTTTCATAATCAAGTGGTCGAGAAATTTCCAAAAAAACCATGGAAGATTATGTTTTAAGTAACTCAAAAAAAAAGGATCTCGCTTGCACTTTATTATTAAAATATTGTAACTTTATTCCATTTTTTTCCTAATAAATATAATAACTTGGTTCACGAGTTTAATTCTACAGTTAAAGAGCTCGTGGTGCTTTACACATTGGACTTTGTACCGTTCTTATTACAATCATCGTAGAGGTAAGACTCGCAGTACCTACAGCTTCATGTGCTCTTGACTGTACCTTCAATTCATACTTTTCCCATCCTCCATATATATCAACTTGCCCCCCTCTGGGACATCGGCTGGCGACGCCCTTGATGCTAATTTTGGTTTTACATTGGCTTCTCAAATTATTATTTGGAAAGCCAATCTGAAACCAAAATCGGATATTAAACGTGAAAGCAAAACAAATAAAGTATTGCTGAGAGCAAAATAAACCCATGCAAAAAGAAACCGAAAGTAACACCAGACCCAATATAGGCGATAAAGATGAAAGCATACAGTAACCTACATAAATGGAGCCACATGAACAAATACCTATCCATCGAACAGACACAAACATCCAATGACTAAGCGTAACCGTGATAATGGAGCGAAACCAAAAAGAATCCTGAACATAATATTTGCATTAGCACTTATTCAAAGTCGTTCGCCGCTCAACCCTGTTACCCGCACAACGGCACAATAAAAGTTACGAGTACCCGCGACCGTACGATATCTCGTAGGCAGTTCAGAAAACGGATATCGGAGTGGTACACCATGGACAAAGTAAACTCTCCCACTCTGTTTGCTTTTAATTAACCAATAGTCAACAAACGGCTTTGCCCCATACACTTTTCATGAAACAATTTTGCTGCACTTTATAACGGCTGTTTGCTTAATGTAACACGCGTAAATTAGTAACGGTACTTTCCAGTCTGAAAGTATCGATTAAAACTCTCGTTTAAGCGTTATCGATGATACAGCAAAGGGCGTTTTGGGCTTATTCCACAAATCTCCCCTGAAAATCCCCCTTAAGAGGAAAAGTGGAATCTATAAAAAACAGTCTAGAATTCACCCCTGATAATCCCGCTTAGGGGGGAAAACTAGAATTGAAAAAAAAAAAACTTATTCCAAGATCCCCCTGAAAGTGATTTTTTTTACATTAGGGCTCGGTTTTCTCCACTGAGGGGGATTCTCTCAGGGGGGATTAGTGGAATAAGCCGCGTTTTGACGGACATTAATAATTGCGTCTGCAATCTATTCGATTCACTGCGAATGATGAATCGATGTTATTACATTGCGAAAAGGCCTATTGGAAGTGCTTTAATGTAATTACTCGAAACAGGTAAGTGAGAAGCTACATGCTCTTGATCTCATTAAGCTTAATAAGATTGCTTCGTTTAATGACTGCAAAGGTAAGCATCTCTATACAATGTTTGCACAAGTCCCTCAGCGTACTCGAAAAAAGCGAATGTTTATTTTTTTTAATACGTACCTACTTAAGGGTCTGTTTGCCTTGCGTCTTTTTGAACCTTTATAATTAGAGATCGGATATTCAGATGCATATTCACCTAAAGTTGAGACGTTTGCTATTATGGAAAGCGCTTTTGTATCGAATAAATCCCGCGGTTCCGGTGTTTTATTTTTATTTTAACTAACACACACCACCCCTACTCTTACACCCTACATACACATATTTACATAGGGGGTTAAAATAATTTTAAATAAATATGCATCTGAATAGTTATGCAATTCAAGAATCCCGGGTATTTTTTTTTAAATAATTAATATTTTAGAAGTCGCTTCCATACTATAAACCTGACTAGTTATGCATTGCCGGTATTCCTGGCATCACAGGACATTTTCTTACAAAAAATAATAATTAAGAAGCTGCTTCCATATCTACTTTCATAGTTAATCATTAACTTAAGGTAAATATGCATCCGATTATCCGATCTCTATTTATAATAAACACATTTCCTACAACATGTTTCTATCTTTTTTGCTGTAGGTAATACTTAAGCGTATTATGAACGTGTAACACAGACATCTAAATGTATCTATCCCAGCGAAATAAAGTGCTGGGTGTAAAAAGTGCGTGCGTAATAATAGTTCCTAGCCCATCACGCGAACCGTTCAAAGTTTTATGACTCGCGCAGGTTTTTCTTCCAGTTCCTCGTACATACTTTATGACTTTCCTTTCATTCCCAAAATTATCAACATGGAAATTTATGAATATACCGTCGAAGGGCAACCCCGAAGAAATATTAGACAGAGAAAGAGAGATCGTTTGCCGATATCGGTAAATAACAATAGCGACAGGTAACTGACGTACCTAATATAGTGCATACCTAAATCTGAACATTGAACTTTCCATGCGCATTCAAGGAGGTTTTCTTGAAAAGAGAGACATTTGAGCCTTCCTTGGTAATATTCTCGAAGGCCTGGGATATACCTAGGAAGAAGTACTAATAGTTTTCTCACAACTGCGCGCACAGATAACCTCTAAGCCGCGCGTACGCCGCTGCCGACGAAACGAAATGTTGCCATTTAAAATATAATTTTTATATAAACATTTAGATAAGTGCTGTGAATTTATTTTATTTTTTATTCCTTATTTATATCTCATTGGATGCTGCACCGGTCGACGTCATCACGTCAACGCCGGCTGTCGCTAAAAACCAGCGCTGGGACTCGAGTCTCGCATAGGGACGAAGAATTATGCTGAGCGATGGCCGTTTTGCGTGGATGTGACGCATATTTTCCCCCAACTTGTTCTGTTTTCAGTGTTTCTGTTCTTTCTTTGCGTCATGTATACCGCAAATAAACGTATTTATTTTCTTTCTTTATTTATTTATTTCTTTCTTTCTTTCTTTAAGTAGAAGTGTAACTGCAGCTACGCACTACAAGACCGGCTTAGGTACTCGTAGTGTCAATAAGGTACCAAATCAGCAGAATTCATTAAGGAGCCGCAAATCTAACTCCCTCTTTTCAGAATGAAAATTTTAATATAAGAACCCATTCAAACGTGTTTTATAATCTGCATCAATAGTTAATTTACTAGATATTGAGTTAATGCCCAGTGGACGCTGTGAAGAGGTCGCTGGCAAGTGGCGCTCCGCCCACCGTCGCCGCATTATGAAGATTCAACTTTTAACTGAAAAAGTTAAATGGCGCGGAATAAAGCATCGGTAATAGAAAATGGACGACAATCCTCATTTCCTTGTTCTATATTCTGATTAAAGAGCTTTGATATATTATTCAAGAATTATGTGTCTGCAACTCGTGTGTAAAGTCAGGGAAAGAGTTGTTAAGCGAATTGACAATTGGCTGATGTTATCACGCTACGTCAATTGCTGTCTTACAGGCATTTCATACAACAATGACATTCAAAGAATGACAGTTGTGTTTAAATATACCTACGGAAAATTTAAGTTGGTAGTCAATTTGCTAAACAATTAATTTCCCAGACTGTTCCTAAGTGGGTTTTGTGAATACTTATGATGAGGCTGATTCTGAAAAGCTACAGCATATTTTTTCATGAAATAGATTAGCCCTGAAATGGCCTTTAGGCTAAATAACCACCTATTTCATATACCAATTTGCAAACCAGCGAGCTGTGGGATCCGAATTTAGTTATTTAATTTGATTATGAATTTTCATTACTAAGCAATTCATGGTATTTATTTAATACTAGCTGCTGGCCGCGGCTTCGCCCGCATTGCTTTTCTAAAATAAAAGTACTAAAAGTTATTCCTTATAACATCAGCTATCTGCCAGTGAAACTCCCGTCAAAATCAGTCTAGCCGTTTCGGAGATTAGCCGGAACAAACAGACAGCAAAAAATTTTTTTTTAAGTACCGCAAATACTTCATCCGGTTAGACTGGAAGCCGACCCCATACCTACTGTCATATGCATTTAGTAAAAATCTGTTATCTTGACATTACAAACAGACTCTTCAATGAGGACTATTGCACTTGAATTCGCCGCTAGAGGCGCTAGTGTTGAGTGAGGTCTCTAGAAATGTCAAATGTGAAACTGAACGTTCACTGTTTGCGGGATTTTTATATAAATTCATAATTGTAAAGATTGTGCGAATCCTGATTAATTATGGCTTAAGATTTTAAATAATAACTTAGGAACTAATTTCGTAGCACTTGGAGGAAGAATGATATTTATCTGCTTAATGCTTACCAATTTCAAGAACATTATAATGTAAATATTCATTTGGTATTAATATTTAAAATGTAATAAGATAAACATTTTATGGAGTAATGAGTACTTAAACATATCAAAAACATACCTATTAAAATTAAAGTATTGAGAGGGCCTTACTCAACAGTGGCGCCAACTATTGAGCACAAAAACGATAACCCCCATTTTATTTATTTGTATAGATTTCGTAAAAAAGAAATTGGAACACTGTGTGTGGGTACTATCGTGGTAATAGGTATAATAGGGATGTGACCTGGGTAAAAAAAAATGAAAAACTGTTTAGTCCGTCAATCAGATAATAAAAAAAATATTAGCACGTATTTTTTGCTTTATCATATTAATAAAAAATGACTTAGATAAAACACATTAAACTTGGGGAGTGGGGGCTCGTTACGTCACAGCTACGTATAAAATCTACTGAGAAGTGACGCCATGCCACATTTGAACTCAATGAATCGCCGTAATGTTTTGATAACGTAAAAAAAGAAAAAATACGTGTCCAATATTTTTTAATAATCTACATGACGGATAAAGAATATTTTTTTAGTCATCTGCAACTGCACTAAATACAAAGTATCGACACTTCTGGATCATCAGATACTTTCCTATAGGTAACGATATCTAGATAAGCAGAACTCTATGCACACGCGGTGACTAAGAAAACGGCTTAAAACGTATTGGGTTAGTGGGTCGCTCATGCATAATAGTGAATGCAGGTGACGATACGATACATTTCTATAACACAGGTTGCGAACCCATTCCCAATACCTACCTACATATAGCTCCATAGTTACGTCTTTGAATTTGCTTTGATCGTGACTACGGAAAAGACCGATGTCCTAAGTTTAAAAGGCCTAATTAATGAAGAAATGTACTGTGTGGTGCCGGACGTAAAGAATAGCACCACCCCATTTCCTCCCGTGGGTGTCGTAAAAGTCGACTAAGGGTCTTACTAGAGAATGGGCAGCAGCGTTCTCTATGCATTTTTAACACCATACTGCGATCGCCAACCCGCCTGCCAAGCGTGGCGATTATGACAAATTCCCCCAGACAATTTTTGGGGGAGGCCTCTGTCCAGCAGTGGACGCCTTTCGGCTGAAATGATGAATTAATGAAGAATGCGTGCGCGGATATCTTTGTAATTAATTACAAGGAGCACATTTCTCAAACGGAAATACACGTATTTCCATAATAATTGTACCCATGGCTTGTTTGAAACCGTACATTATAACACATGTACAGAAGCTACGCGCTCCGAACGCCCTCCGGAAATTAACATTTTCTAAAGCGCTTGCAAATGAAGCCGCATACACATCGAAATGACTTTTCAAAGCCTTTGTTACATCTACACATTCCTCATGAATTTACGTCGTGAAAGTAGACGAAAAAATAAATTAAACACATTAATGAAACGTTCGCGCTATTTGCTTAACACTCGATCCGTCTCTCAATAAAGGAATCGCTAAGACGCTAAGGAATTTGATAGATATTCATAATGCAAAGGAAAGGAAGCACAATCAGATTTTCATTGGAGATTCACGGCGGCGGTCGTGGGCCGCGGAGGGGGGGGTGGAGAAATGAATACTTATTGCGAAAATGAAGCGGGCCATTAATGAACGCCGGCTCCGGTGAACCGATCGGCCGCGATTTAATTCCCTTCGAAAAATATTCAATAACGCCGCAAAGACCCTCGCGCGGGATCATCCGCAAACAGGCGGAATCCAATGGAGTAGAAAAATTGCATAGACAGGGGAAAATTCATATTTTATCAAAAGAGAATAATCCTCATAAATCTTTCGTTGCTATTGAACGGTTGTTGCTTAGAACAGATTTAAATTACTTCGGAGAGAGTGGGCATTAGTAAGACAGTGGGCACTTAATACATAGATACAAATATAATATGTTAGGAGTGATCATTTCTAAAAGGTTTGTAAAGGTTCTATTTTATAAGAGGCTCCTCTATACAGCAACAAGATTATTCGCATCGACTTTTATAAAAACCTACTTTTTCAATGTTCACAATAAGAAAGAATCATCTATTACGTTCCATTGTTGGGCGTGCTCCCGCACTAGTACATTTCGGTTTTTCTCTTTGTATGGAAGAACAGGTTTAGTTTGAGGTTTGTTTTATCTTTTTTTATATTTTAGGGTTACCTACCCTCATATTTTACGCCGCTGCAATGCATATGTGTTAATGAATTGAATGGTTTACAAAAGCATTATTCTTTTACCCGACTTGAAAGATTTATGTTAGTGAAACACGAAAAAGTATGCTTAAAATATTTTATTACTTACATATCTTTCAACGCTTTGACAACACAGATATTATACAACAATTCGTTTTGTAACTTGGACCACGCTTTCGTTGCGGTCTCCTCAACGGACACTAAAGTGTCTCGAAGATCCTCATTCTGGGATATGATTTTAGTATGCATTTTTAGGAACAAACTCATGTAAGACTGGGCTAATTCGAAATCTCTATTACTCTTTAACATAACGTCTAACATTTTTAAGAATTGCTTCATTACGTCTATGTTTCCGCCTGCATCGGGCGCCATACTTGTAACCTCGGCTTCAATGGCCGCCGGCGACAAAATTTTCAATTTCTCAATACACTTCTCGTAATTCTCTTCCGTCTCACAAACGTTTAATTTCTTTCCGAATACTGTCAGTGTTGATAAAGAATCGGGCATTAACAACTGCGTCTCTCTATTGCCATCTTTGTCTTTCTCTAAGTCAAATTCTAGTTCGAGGCTCGGTATGGTTGGTAGAAAGAAAGGTGCTGATTTTGGAACTGTTAATGGAGTTTTAGGCTTGTTCCGTTTCTTGACAATATCCAGATGTAGTAAGTTCAACCATCTTGAAGTTGGTTGATCTGATAAGGTTATCAGTTCTTCACTTATTTGTATTGGGGATCTATATTCTGGTTCTTCTCCTAAATCTATCGTTCCTATGTCATCTATTTCCGGCTTCTCAGGCGCTGTGCTTGGCAGCCCTAGAAAAAAAATTAGGAATTGTAGTAATTGACGTGACAATTTTCCTAG
The DNA here is from genome assembly GCA_947523025.1 of Dryobota labecula. Lineage (NCBI taxonomy): Eukaryota > Metazoa > Arthropoda > Insecta > Lepidoptera > Noctuidae > Dryobota > Dryobota labecula. The sequence goes on along the minus strand of OX383293.1, from coordinate 12,836,135 downwards.
AAACAAAATATCTTCATAGAAAATGTCAAGGGATACTTACTTAATTTAGGTATATTGATTTCTTTCTTGTCTATCGGCTTGAGGAATATTCTCTCGTACAGCAATCTGTTCGCCCATAGAAACACGCCCACTTCTCCTACGTGCGTTGTTGCGAGGAAGTCGCCCGTAGGGGACATACTGAGTGAGGTGCATGGCTGCTCCACCTAAAAACGACGATGATAAGTAATAGTACATTACTTAACAAGGGCTGTAAAAGAAAGCTCGAAATCGCAGGTATTTGTGACCCAAGCCGCAGGCAAGGGTTGTAAAATATGCAATAGAGGGCTTTCTTTTTACTGCCCGTGGAGAGTACACAATTTTACGTCTTTACCTGGCCACAATGCGAGTTTTAGTGTACGCGTAGCGTGCGGTAAAACTCACATTATGGCGAGGTGTGACGTAAAATTAATTAGTAGTTTATTTATTAATTATTACACACCACACAAAGACCAAAATTTTGACCAATTCCTCACAGACCAATATCACAGTAAATATCCAGACTACGTAGAAGACAGACTTCATATAGACTACGTAGAAGACTTCATTTACCTAGGACAGTTAATATCTGCAACTGATACTATGCATAAAGAAATTGATAGAAGGATGCTAACACCCTTAGCGAAGTGATGAAGACCAGACATGCCTATTAAATACAAAAGGAAAATTTACAAAATATGTATTCTGCCATGCATGACCTATGATTGCCATACATGGGCATTAACTGAACAACTAATTCAGAAAATAAACGTTTGTCAAAATAGCATAGAAAGAAGTGTAATTGGAGTCAGAAGAGATAAAGTAAGATTAGAAGAAATAAAAAGTATAACTAAGATGCGAAAAAAGTATGTAAAAAAACTTTTTACAAAAAAAAAAAACGAGTTCCGGTTGCCATTTGTGGTCTTCTTCATCAGATCCGGTTCACCAAATGATACTTTCTGAATGCAAATGCTTGATTTGTTGATGAAAATACAAAAATCGCTTCATGAATGCCTATAAAATTTGAGGGGTTCCCTCAATTCCTCATGGATCCCACCATCAGAACTGGCTTTTGAAAACAATGGGACCAATCTCAGAAGTATATCCTTTCCAAAAAAAAAAAAAAAACTTCAAAATCGGTTCATAAACGACGAAGTTATCCGCACACATAAAAAAAATATATATACATATATACGGTCGAATTGAGAAACCTCCTCCTTTTTGAAGTCGGTTAAAAATACAAAAATGGCGATGGACAGGACATATATGTTAAGAGGAAAAAGAAAAATGGATCAAATTAATATCAGAATCCCCAAGGGATGGAAAAAGGAGCAAAGGGCGAAAAATGAAACGTTGGGAAGGCGACGTCAAAAGAGTAGCTCGTCCAGAATGGATTCAGAGGGCAAGAGACAGAGAGAGATAGAAATCTTTAGAGGAGGCCTTTGTCGAAGGATAAGCTGTTTAAAAAGTGCACCGAACGTCGATTTTTAAGTAAATTTTAGTATATAATATAGAAAACGATTTTTAGAAACATTGTAGAACACGCAATAAATAAAGGCTTTTATTTTATTTATTTTTTATTTCACACGAACACAAACTATCATTACTGGACATCACAAACTGAAATATATTATAATTATCAATGTTGACTATCATCGCAAGCTTGATTTGTTCTTTAATGGTTTTCATTTTTATTTTTTCAACTGTTTTTCCCGCATTGAGAATCAAATAGACCAGAAAAGATGCTAAAAATAAAACTTACCGAAAAAATATCGACTAATTTGGCACTTGGTATATCCCACGTACAAATAGTGCAATCCATAGATGAGCTGATCAACCATCTAAAACAAAACATCATTTTCAAACACATTCTTAGCTAATCAAAAGTTTTCTAAACACAAAAGAAAACCCTAAAGAAATCCAAGTAGGTAAGTACATAAATATATTATCTCACCGGCTCTGAGTATCAAATTCAATATCGGTTATCCTCCCATCGTGGCCGTCAAACTTCCTTACAATATTCATGGTGTCGATATCTATAAGTGTTATAGAAAAGTCTTCGTTGGCGAGAGCTAATAGTCCGCTGTCTCGGTGGCATTTTGTACTGGACACCGATTCTTCTAATCTTATTACGTGGTAAGGGGTTGTTGCTGAAAGAATATCTAAAGCTTAGTGGCTTTTGTTCGCGAAGATGAATGAATATGGAACGATTATGGAATAGATTTATAGCGAGGATATACATAATGTAAGTAGGAAGTGTGAAATGCAAAAGTTAAGTGTAGGAACTTCTTGTGCATCTTTCAAAGGATGCATGTGCGGGACAGCGCGTGAAAGGACATTAGTTGCCTTATGGATTGTCTATTCCATAAGGCAACTAATGTCCTTTTTAATGTTCTTTCCAGGTGTTTTAAGTTTTAAGTTTTAAAACACCCCACGTGTTTTTCCACTTGATTTCATTGGAAAATAGCTTGATATTGAGTAATTTATCTTCTTTCCTTTTACCTCTACACATTTTTTTTTTAAATATTTTACAATCATAGAACAGTGCAAGAAAAAACACCGGATATCCAATTTTTGCACTTTTATTTTGTTTAAAACTCCAATTAAACGTGTGCAGGAAGGTGAATACACCAAAACGACTCAAATGAAACGAGATTAGAAACCACAAACTAGTGTTATTTTCGAAATACGAGTAGAGTACAAAAATACGCTCTCCGATTTTTAATTAAAGTAATAAAACAAAAATAAATTGAGCAACATTGAATAGGTAACATTGTTTTACAAATGGTTAAAATACATCGATTTATTCCGTTCTAATACCAAAAACTAATACCACTATGTATGTTTTTCAACAAATTTGATGAAACAAATATCAGTGGTATTAGTTTTTGGTATTAGAATGGAATATATCCTAATATTATGATAAAATATATATACTATGTCTAATATTGTACAACGTTAATACCTAAAAGTCGGTCGGATGTAAGGACATCCGACCGACTTTTAGGTATTAACGTTGTACAATATTAGACAAAACTAAAATACAAAATAGCAAATTCGAATCAAGCATTTTGACGACGCATTAATTGATTTAAGTAGGTTCTCTTAAAAGTTATTTGGACTCTTTTTGCTAGTTACTCTTAAGACCCGCAAAAAAGCGTACATAGCTAAATACTTTTATCTAATACCCACCGGACTTAAGCAAACCAAATGAACTTTTAACGTATTCGGTCTGCAGTAGCGCATAATATTACACCATCAAACTTTAGCTATTCTTTTTTACGCGGAGAAACATGTATCGTGTAAACAGCCCGCTGTTAATACGGTTTAAATCGAATATTGTAAAAAAACAAGCGGTGATTGCCGTGTGAACTATTACATACTTACATTAAATTCTACTCAACCTAACCCAACAATAAAATCTAACTTACCAGATTTGAAATGCCACAATTTCAGTTGATCATCAGCTCCAACTGTGATCACCCTCTGGTTACACATGTCTGTCTCCACCCCTCTGACTGCACCCTTATGTGCCAATTTATTTTCTTTTCCGTAGAACCCACGATGCAAACCAGATTGCATGTTGAATTTGTGTACTTGGCCATTGGTGTAGCCTGTGTGGTGAACAGAGAAAAAAGGGATAAAAAATGCGTAATGTTTTGTTTTGTGCAATGCAAAAGTAGACAGATTAGGTTTACAACGTAGTTTAACAAGTACAAAGTGCGTAAATAAATCTACACTCTAGGGGTCATTTAAGTATTACGTAGACATCAAAGGGGGCTGAGGGGGGATTTTGCTTTAATTACTTTTGTTGACATGGGGGACGGGGGGTCTGGATGGTAATTACTTCAGCAATATTTATTTACTAGCTTCTGCCCGCGACTTCGTCAGCGTGAAATTTCTTGTTCCCCCGACCCACCCCCTCGCATCATATTGCCTGCCCGTGCTTTTACTTCGTTTTCGGTTAAACTTTCATTAAAAAAAGAAAATCCTAGTTAGAGGAATGTATTTCTTCCTCAAGAATTGGGCTGTAAAATGCAAAAAAGATTTTTTCAAATCCAACTCTCAGTTCCAGAGATTAGCGAGTTCAAAAACAAAAAAACCTGCCAAGTGCGAGTCGGACTCGCGCACTAGAGTTCCTTACCATCCATACTAATATTATAAATGTGAAAGTAACTCTGTCTGTCTGTCTGTCTGTATGTTACGTTACTTTGGCAGAGATATAGCTTGGGATATGGAGAAGGACATAGGCTACTTTTTACGCGATAACCGACATCCACGCGGGCGGAACCGCAAGCAAAAGCTAGTTATCTATAAAAACGGCAAAAAAATCATGTCCGGTGTATGGGAGCCCCCTTAAATATTTATTTTTTCTGTTTTTTTGTATTTTTTGTTATAGCGGCAACAGAAATACATCATCTGTAAAAATTTCAACTGTTCATGTTCATGAAATACAGCCTGGTGACAGACGGACAGACAGACAGACAGACGGACAGCGGAGTTTTAGTAATAGGGTCCCATTTTACCCTTTGGGTACGGAACTCTAAAAACTAACTCTTCAGCTTTAGAATAGACTACCTCGCAGAGTTGATCATTATTTTGCTGCGGAGTTATTACAAAACAGTTATATCTCCTAAGATATTCATTGAAATGAAATGATGTAAGGGCAACTTTGTTCAAAATTAAATACTTGTGGTGAATAACGTATTTATTTGGATAAGGATTAATACCATGTTTATGAAAACTCCTTCGCAAATAATGCATTAATTTCGAACAAATTTGATTACCATAAAAAAAGGTTATAGTGAGTCAATCTTAAAAGATAGACATATGCTGTCGTGGACTTTTTTTTAGAACATTTAAAGAGGAACAATTCCATCATACATATTTGCGTAACTTAAACCGTTTACGCAGCGCACGCAACGGAAGCTCTCAAAAAGGAATATTTTTTCCCGATTTTGCAACATTTTTCATTTATGCTCCGCTCCTTTTGGTCGTAGCGTGATGTTATATAGCCTATATGTTTCCTCAATAAATGGACTATCCAACACAAAAATAATTTTTCAGTTCCAACCAGTAGTTCCTGAGATTAGCGCGTTCAAACAAACAAACTCTTCAGCTTTATAATATTAGTATAGATTTACTTTCAGATTTTTCTGCAAAATTTAATTGATTTTGATTTGAATAAAGATGGCAACCCCATGTTCAGGGATTCTCCAAAATAATTGATATTGCTTACTCGCTCTCACGCGGTGTTTTATGGTTAGAAAGAACCGAAGTAGGGAAATTACTTAAATAAGCATTCAATTACTTTTAGTCTATAAATTCCTTATTTCTAAACTCATGAATAAAAATAAAGAAACATGTAAAGATTAAAAAAAAAAAAATGTGAATACGTCAGCATAGGAGGGGGTCTGAGCTTTGCTTACTTTTGCTGACAAGGGGGAGGTGGGGTTCCAAAATTACTAAAATTACGTAATACTTCAATGGCCCCCTAGCAATACCACATTGTGAAAATTGGGATACCCCAAGGTAATTGTTAGGCCCATAGAAGTTTTCATTATCATTTGATTCTAGATAGGTTTTACAGTTAGAACTCACCAATAACAACAAAGTTTCCACAGTGTGTAACAGTCAGACACGTAGCTACAACTCCTTTATCTGTTTCCGGAGGTTTCAACTTATGGTCTCCCATTCGCATTTTATTGTAAGACCATGTCGTGGCGATGAAGAATCCTTCATGCAGTGACGCAATACTGTCCCATTGCTTGTCGCGTTGCATGCACGAACTTATCTTTGTGATTGGTGGTAGTACTAGGTGGTCAATTTGTGTTCTCTCTGAAAGGGAAAGTTTGGTTAATAGCTACTAAAACTCAGGCAAGTATAGCGACACCGAAATTACGGCGGTTTAATGTAGGCTTCGACGTATTCAGTTACTGTGACATACCATGTAGAAAATTACGCGTTGTAACTACACAAAATGGACGGTTGCCGAAATTCTGCCCGACCAATATTTACGCGAACGCCAAAACGTGACGTAAGGCCGCGTTTTCACACCAAGTATATAGTCAGCCGCCAACTGTGAAAATGTATGAAAACCAAAGGACAGTCAGTCGGCGGCTAAAGTTAGCTGAAGACATTTTTTACTACACTCCATTTGTTATAACATTAGACAAATAACTGTTCTCACCCTTTCGTTATTTCGATGTAAACATTTAATAAACTCCGTTATGTCACGATAAATACAAAGCACTGTGGGTAATCTATTTACCATTTACATTAAAAAAATAAGTCTAAAGTGCAGTACTTTCAACATTATTACACAATAACTGTCGTTATTTAGCCGTTATTTGTCTAATGCTATAGTAAATGGAATATAGACGCTCACAGTGAATGCAGCTTTTGGTATGTACACGGCCTAATTTCGACCTCATAATTATGTTGCCCGTAATATAAAAAATAATTCCAGGTCTAAGCATACAGGACTTCCACCGCGTATTTATCGTAGATATGTCGCTAGTAAACTAAAACTTTAGTTCGATGAGACATATTATTACCTACGAGTATGTATGTATCCACTACAGTATCACTTCAATAACTAAGTGTTGAATTTGGTTCGGAATCCATCATTAAAAACTAGCTGGTCCCTTGTTATATCAGCTATCTGCCAGTAAGGCATTTTTAACACCATACTGCGATCGCCAACCCGCCCACCAAGTGTGGCGATTATGGCAACCCCCCCCCCCCCGCCCTTTGGGGATGGCCTACGTTCAGCAGCGGACGTCTTTCGACAGAAATGATGATGATGATGATGATCTGCCAGTAAAAATCCTGTTAAAACTAGAAGTCCAGCCGTGACGAAGATTAGAAGGAACAAACAGACAGACCTACAGATAGACGGTAATATTTGGGAAAAGGCAAGGTAGATTGATTGTTATAAGTACCGTATTTACTTTCATATGCATTAAGTAAAAAGCTGTAATTTTGACATTACAAACAGACACTTCAATTTTAGATAGAATACTCTCTTTATTATGTACACCGTAAAAATTACAGATATAAATGTAGAACTCTTACATAGGGTGTCACAATGGGCGATCTTATCACTAAAAGCGGTCATTTGTATAGATAATAAATGTACTTACTTTTCTTCTTTGAAGCTTTTCTGTTATGTGAGGCTTTCCCAAGGCTTTTGTTGAATGTTTCTGACACAGTGTTCATGATATGCAAGCTACTGTCTGTGCCTGCCGCTAGTAGGTTGTTACCACTTGGCTCACAATGACAAACCATGGTAGGTGGCTGCGAATGTCCTTCCCTACAAAATTAACATTGAATTATAACTATTCAAATTGGCAGAAAAAAGAATTTTTGTTTTGCCAACTGCAAAACATACGCTGTATTAGTTAGCCTCACGTAAAATTGGTATGATACGGTTGTACGGTTGGCCAGCGCTCTTATTGACACGATCAATACAACGCTACAGTTGTTCTCTGGCCAGCGGTCTTTTTACGTGACACGAACTATAACAACATTTAAATAAAAAACAGCCAAATTGAGAACCTCCTTGTTTTTCGAAAGTCTGTTAAAAAGATTGGGAAAAATCACATAAATACTGCAATTTCCTCACCTTTTCCTCAAAAGCCTTGCACCACCATCAGGCATATCAAATATCCATAACTTCAATGAATTGTCTTCAGAGTTTGTCACCATCAATGGCTCAGACATCAAACACTTCATTCCAGATATTTTAGAGAAATGGGCAGATTGTACTTGTGACAATACCCTCTGCTCTTCCAAGTCCCACATGACGATGTGACCTTCTGAGCTGCCTGTGACCATAACTGGGGCTCCGTCAAGCCTAAATGACAATGCACTGACCATTCCCCAGTCATGAACAAATTCCATTACAGACTGATTAAATTTTAAGTTATGGAGGACTATTTTTCCATTGGCCAAGCCCACTGCCACCACATCTACGGCAGGCGCTGGCTCCGTGACAGTTATGGCTGATTTCCAACCTCGAAAAGTAAACACCAACTTAGAAGTTCGGACATTCCATAGCTGCAACTGACCTTGCTGACTTCCAAGGAGTATCTTATTCAAATATGTTGGAGGATGACATAAAGTAGTTATTTTGAAACTCTCTTCATCAAAACCAAGTTCAAGAAACTCTGATTCGTCTTTTATATCAAATATTTTGAGTACATTATCTTCATCTACAGATATGAGATGAATACCAAAAGGAAACATCAAATGTACTGGCGCATTGTGGCCTTTATAAACATGCTTGAGTTCGCAACCTCGTCTCCATGCGTAAATGTTATTTTCACTTGCAGTATAGACGTGGTAGCTGTCCCCACTCATAAATGTAATAGGACCAGGATGTTCACCGCTGACGCTTAGCAAACGAAATTTATCACATCCATAGGTATGAAACCACTTGCCCACACTCGTACATAGCAGTGTTTCTCCTCGTCTCTTGATAAATCTGGCAACAAAGGGCACATGTGTACTGACATAACCTAAAACCCTGGAGCCGGTATAAATCCGGCTGCTTGAACTCTCCGGCATTGTTATGCACTACTATAATGAGTCGCTTTTATTGTTACTATAAGATAGCTCACAAACAATATTATCATTCCCAACGAAATTATTTCACAAAGAACAACACGCGTGCGTTTGTTATTGACTTGCTGTCACCTATTTGACAGTTTAATTGTCATTGTCAAAATCAAGCCACAGATAGTTAAAGTACTGCATTCTACACTACTTCACCAATAATTCGTTGATCAGAGGCGGCGAATCGGTGACGGTGGCAGGTGCGGCAGCCTGCTGGTCCTGCGGGCTAAATCACTTGCTTTTTCTTCTGCTGCGCACCACCCCTGCAAAACCCTTAGGCCGCTTGAAGACGTCCGTTGTTTTCACCGGATCTCGGACTGGTTTTTTAGCTGGACTCACAATGTTATATGGCTTACAGTGAATGTGTGTACGGTGGCCAGCACATCAAGTTACCACAAACTGTAATTTTTTTTAGTTCGATTTTGAACTTAATTAACTACTTAGCTTGATGTGCTGGCCACTACATGCACCGGACGCCGGACCGGTGTCAAACTCATACATATATGAAAAAAACACGGTCCGTGGTCCGGTGAAAAAAACGGACGTATACAAGCGGGATTATGAGAAAACGAAACACGTTCTAATTTATTATGTATATTTCTTATTGTAATATAAAAAATACCTCGTGTCAATGTCTATTACTTTATTTTGATATTTATTCATAAAATACAAGTGTGTTTATAGGAGTCCTTGGCGCTTCAAATCTTCGTACGTCTTACGATTCACGACATTTCCTTGGGAATCTTCGAACTCCTCATCATTTTCTGCTACGAATCTCTCGTTCTCTTTCTGATGTTTAATTTTCTCCCACACTAGAAACAAAACAAACGGTTATAAAACATTTGAGCTCAAGATTTGTATCTTTAATAGATTGTATAGACTTACACTTCGAGTAGTCTTTGAAGTAAAGTCCTTAATAAAAGTATTAACGATAGAATGGGTTGATTGCTGTAACAAAAGCTTCCTAGAACTATTATAATAAATACTTACACGCAAGCGCATCTTCAATCTGTGTGACATTAGCAAAATGGGCCGTGTTCGGTATACCCAGACACCGCATGCCGTGAGCGTGTCGCCATTCAGCGAAGTGCCGCTGGAACGCTTTCGGTCCCTTGTATGTGTAGTTACCGCAGATCTCGCATGTGTAGCTGATGTTCAGACCGTGCAGCTTGTAAAGCCAGTATGGGATTGGCTGTAAATATAAAAGAAGTAGTTTAACTTGATTGCACAAATCATCCGATATTACCAAAGTGCTGATAACAGTGATACAAGGTAAGCGCCTGAATAATATTGACAGAATAGAATCGAATAGAATACTCTTTATTATGTACACCATAAACACAGAGAGACGTTGTTGGTAAACATTAATGAAATTGTTTTGTGGAATTATATTGAAAAACAGGCCATGTGCGTGTCTGTCCATGCAGAATGAAGGGTTCAGTAGTTGGGATGTATTTATTTATCCCAAGAACAAACTTAACATTGTAGTTCGAACAAATGTTCCCCTATACATTCCAACTGCAAATGTAAGTTTGTACGCACAATATTGAGTGATTTACCGTGCTATTTAAGACCATAGACTTCAGGTTTTTATTATTGAGACTGTCATAGTAAGCCCTTTTATTTAATGTGTCACACTCACATGGTAGGTACAGATTGTAAAACTTCCGAAAAGTGCTGGCTGTGACATACGGACGGACGGACAGACAGACACACGAGTGATCCTATAAGGGTTCCGTTTTTTCATTTGGACGTATGGAACCCTAAAAACAAGATGGCGGCGTTAGTTACGACTTTTGCCGCGCGTTGTATACCTACCATGGAAGATATAAGAGTTTTTGTAAATCATCTGAAATCGGCTTACATGGTGTATCACTTAACAAGTAAGCTATGTATCTTTTTTTGTAAATACATGTTCATAATAATCTTCGATATATTATCATTACACACACCCTTTTTCACCTTCCACCTTTCGTAATTTCATTTAAATAATTTTATTTAGTATAATTCAAATATCCACTTATTTAAATTTTGTTTTCTAATTCTAATTGTATTTTATACCTTCATTATTATTACTTTTAGTTCATTAAGATGTTGTTCTGTAGTGAACGCTGTGTACACTTATAATAGGCATATATACTAGTACTTTTATTATTTTATTGTTCTGTTTTAATCTTTTGTATGTACTGCTGTTGGTGTATCAAATAAATAAATATTAATCAATATGCCTAGCCTTTTCTCATCACGCATCAACATCAACGCATCACGGTGAGATGTTTAATATGCCAATAATTAGACAAACCTTTCCATCCCAGCCAAGAGGCAAATTCTTAGGATTGTATGGCACTTCATCATCATCAGAGTCAACATCAGGGGCAGCAGAAGCATCGCTTTCATCGCCGCTGTCATCACGGCGTTCACCAGCCGCACGGGCCGCACGACGTGTGACATTCTCGATAGTCGCGGAACGCGTGCCACTTACGATGTTGGCAAACCTGAAAAAAAAAACATTGCAAAATTTTATTTATCTATGGATTTATTTTAAATATTTTTCAATTCGTTTTTTAAAGAATGAAAACAAAGATTATTTACCTGTAAACTTGAGCTTCAATAGCACCAATATCTTTGTGCCTTTGCTGGGTTGATGCCTTTGCTTTATTGCCACCCTTCTTTGCGACTAGAGACTTGTCTAGGGATGTTTGACCCTTAGTACTGAACAATCTAAAAAGAAAATTATAAAAATTCACAATTACACATTATAAAACAGTCATAAAGCCAGACAGTTTATAGTTTATTACATACCTTTGTGCCCTCTCTTCCAAAGTGCCACCACACTTCAAGCCAAGAGCCATTAGGGCAGATTTCAATCTGTCCAATCCAAGGGAGGCCAGTTCCTCCCATGAGGAGAAAGCTGATAGATCCAAATGCGCTCCCACATTAGTTAAGGCACCACCAGTTTCTTTCTGTGGGCAAGTAATGCTAAATTAATACAGGCACAGTTGAAGAAAAGAAAAGTCTAAACCTCTTTGGTGCAAAGTAAAAAGTATAATCTTTTTTTTTTTCTGTTTTCAAAATATCTTACAGGCCATCCAGGAAAGTTTCCAGCCTCCCATTGCTTGACAAACTCCTGATGAGCGGCAGCCATCTCCTGCGCTTGATCCTGCAGAGGTTTTACTCTATTGACAAAGTCTTTCAAGTAAGTTAGTAGAACTCTGATATAGTTTCTATATTCACTGTTCTTACGCTCACGGGGAATGTCGAAGAGGTGATCAAAGATGCTCAAGTATGTGATGTAGTCCACTTTCTGAAAAAAACAAAAAAAAAATTGTGTACCAAGCTCTTATAACAACTCAAAACAACTTTAATTTTGGAAGTCATTGACAAAAAACAAAAGTACAGAACCAAAGACACCGACTCCCAAAATTAAAGTTATTTTTCACTCTTTTAGTGTTTTTTTTTTTGGAAATCGGTTGTTTTTTTTATTTTTTTTTTAATAAGTTTTATTTATATGATTAAGGGACTTGGCTGCAAATACCTAATTCATGATGGGCAACTAGCTTAAATTTTCTGACTAACTGACCGACTTTGATGTATCAAAAGCTGCAATTGGTTTCATTGAAATAAATGATTTGAGTTTGGAGTTTGATTTGAGTTTTCAATATTTTTGTTGTGGTACCTACCCCCACACCAATTCGTATGTAGCACAACAGTGACAGGAAGTTTTATAACATCATGAACATTCACAGAGTGGATTAAATACTTAATATTGAAGCTAACACAAAAACTGCCCTAGAAAAGTTAATATAAAAATTTTACGGGACCACCGCGCAACCTTTATCCGACGAGACTTTAACAGGCAGATAGCTGATGTTATAAAGAGTAACTTAGGCTACTTTAATTTTAGAAAAAGCTACGCGGGCGAAGCCGCGAGCGAAAGATAGTCACAAATAAATAAAACATAGCTTACCTCTATGCCTTTTAAGTTAATATACTTCTCATAGCACTCATGCAGATCCAAATATTTTCCATAACCTTCTTCATCAGTAAACTCAACAGGAGCTAAAATAAAAATAAAGTAAATGACCATAAATATTCCAATGATACATTTTTGTGTAACTGAATTAATGCACATTATAAAATTAGTTGGTTCAGAATCGTCTACTGTATCCATTTCAGTCATTTTTAATACAGATAATATTTTATACCAAAAATAAAAAAAACCCAAAAATACGTAAATTACAATACAATCACACTTCCAGTGTACAGTCAAAGCAAATCAAAGTTGAGGAAGTACCTCCTACTACATTAGACCCATATACGTGTTGTGTGCGTGCATAGATTTGTAATGTGACTACAATGAATAAAAAATGTTTTATATATAATAGTAAAAATTAAGTGTATGTATTATGATTGTAACATAATTTTCTAATTGGAGTATTTGGTGGTGTGCATTAATTCCAGGACATGTTGTACATTGATACTATTTCTTAAAATAAAACCATCAAACTTACTTGTGAAGTCCTCAGCTGGATTCTCTCTTATTTTTGCCAACTCCTCAAATTCCACAGACATTGGTACACAAATCTGCAACATTTCAAATTATAAGCAAATCAACATAGCATCAACCATTAATACATAGACATTTTCATAGTTTTCAACGGAAAAACAATAATTATCAAATATCTTAAGATAGTATATAGTCCAATTGCTTCACAAAATTATATTTACATACATACAGTCAAACCCGTTTATAACAACATCGAATTATTACAACAAAATTTTGAGGTCCCAGCATTTCTATTTACTTAACATAGTTTTTGGTTATAACAACTATCAGCTATAACAACTCTAAACCAACGGTCCCTTCAAAGATGTTTTTAAACAGTTTTGACTGTACAAACATACATAAACCTACACATCATTGAATAGTAACAAACAAAATGAAATAGAATTCATTAATCACCTCATTAGGATGTTTTCTATGGAATTCTTTGATTTGCTTGAGTCTAGCATAGAACTCGTTGAACTCACTGGGTCCAGACAATGCAGCAATTTCTTCTTTACGAAGGCCATCCTTGTCTTCATATAGTTCCTTAAGCCTTATTGTTGATTCAACGTATCTCTGGAGCAAGAGAATATTTAGTAAAATTAAGAGATGAGAATACTTCTTCATGCAATGCAACACTACAGATTTTCAAATCCTATTGGGCAAAAAATTCGCCAGAAGCACACTTTTCACAGCAAATATTGAGTACTAAGAAAATTAAAGGCACTAAGGATCAGTCAGACAAACTATATCACGAGTTAGAATCAACCAAATACATAATTTATTTATAATTAAGCAAGTTTAAAAAGGAAAACCAACACAGAATACTCACATCATGCAGATTCTTCAAGCGGTGGTCAGCATTTATAGTTTCTCGATGCTGAAAATAATTTTTAAACAATTAATTTAACACTTTTAACCGTATTTCTACAATTATTAAGAAAAAGAATACGTATTCTGCCGCTAAGTTAGGCAAATGCAAAACGAGTGGCAATAGTTAAAAGTATGTCATACAGCACAGGCTTTTCGCAAGAGTTTTGCTTTCCAATATCCAATCAGCGACGAAAACTGGGTCTTTGGTTATAAAATATTTAATTTGCTTTATGTATAAATTAAACACAATTTTAATAGAGTTATACGATACTAAACCATTCAAATGTATTAAGGCTCACCCCGGTCTTTTTATGAAGTATTTCTTTGACCATTGCGTCCATCGTCCGCTCCCTCTCTTCATGATAGCTTCTTTGCTGTTCTAGTATAGTTTCCATATTGATATTATACCTTCACTTAGACCAACCCTCTTCTACTACTTGCACACATACAGTCAAAATAAAGGGAAAATCAGATTTCGTGAATCAAAATGAAAATGCACAATCTAACCACACAAACATACAACAAGCGCGTTTGATTCTACTCTGTGGTTTGATTGACAATTGACATTTGACTGACAATGACAAATAAATTAGTAGTGATGTGAACATAGATTTTCAATAATCGATATTGAATAACTCCCATTCAACTATTCTAATGACAAAACAATGCCTTTATAATAACAACGTCTTATCTGGTTGCTTGCCACAGACTGGTTGCCAAGCAAGCAGACAAATTCAAACACTTATTGAAATATAAACAATCCCACACACAAAGATGCTATAGACTATAGATACGAGTAAAAAACATAACCCTGTCATTCTGTCGCGCAGGCGGTTTAAAATGATTAAAAAAATAATCATACATATTTCGATAAACGGAAAAACTGAAAATCAAATCATAACATCACTAAAAAAGTAAATAAGTCACAGGTTATAAATTACAGATGAAGAAACTTATTCACAGACTAACAAACCATTCAATGTTAGTCAATTTTTTATAAATCTTATGGTTTTCAAGACTTCATAAAAAGGAGGAGGTTCTCAATTAGGTTTTTTTTCATGTTTGTTACCTCAGAACTCCGGTGGTTTATGAACCAATATGGAAAATATATTTTTTAATTATAGTTTATTCTTGGTACGTACGTACGTACAGACGCCAGCAGGTCAAGCTACCCGAAACTGTCAAATTTTCGCAATCAACCTTGAACCTTATGTTGTAGTGATAAAGTTGAAAATCTATTAAAGAAATTTGACAGATTGTAGTAGCTTGATGTGCTGGCGTCTGTACATACATAACATACTAGGGGACTATAATATTAGTGAATGATGCTATAATTATAATTATAGCAGCATAAATAGTAAAATACCAAAACTCTTTATTTGCTACTGGTGCCATAATGTAGTCATAATTATTATGATTTAAAGAAACTTAGAAAAACATTGTAGTATTGCATTTACTACATTGCAGCATGCACCACAGCATGCACAGTGAAAATATATTTTTAAACGATATTCGATTTCGACTTTCATGCGTAGAGGTACGAAAAAAGAATCGATTACTTATTGGTATCGATACTTTTGTTTCGATACCGAGTATTTTAGTTTTTTGCAATTTTCAAATCCGTGTCAGGTTGTATCTTGATCAAAATATGATACGCGACAGTAAAACTTAAGTATTAACATAATTTTATCCTTATAAATCATCAATACATCTTTCTAAATTAGATTTCATGCAGATTCTTTAGATTTCGTTCGTTTGACAAATCTACACGGACCAAATTGCGTAACGCAAGAAATTTTGAATTTCGCGGGCTACCACAGCGCATCCCCCTTAAACACATACTGGGGGAATTTGTAATAGTCTGACCACTTTTCGCGATTAATTGTTTTTGGAAGATGTTTACTGTTTTTATATATTTATGTGTAACTACGACAAATTATAATCATTTATATTATTTGGAACGTGGAAATTATAAAACAATCATAATGGTATCTAGTAGACTAAATTTATTCATGTAGAATTTTCAGTCTTAAGTTGTAACAATTAATAAAATTGTAACTTGTCTTGTTCCGTTTAGTAAATAGTTTTTATGAAAAATTCCGCCCCCAATTATGAGGAAAATGATTGGTTTCCATAAACAATAAAAAAAAATGGTTGTCTGTAAAGTTAGTTTATGGACGATAGTTTAACGTGACAACGTCATACCAAAACATTGATGCGGCGCAAGCGTACAATAATGAGCATAACGGGACATTTTCGTGCATGGAGCCGGCGTTCATCGATCTATTTTGATTGTTGATATTTGATTGATATATTGATATAAGATTTATTATTTAATGTACGGTGGCCAGCACATCAGTTGCACGAAACTGTCCAATTTCTCCAAACGATTTTTAAAATGTTGACGGATAAAGTTCAAAATAGAATGAGAAAATTTGACAGTTTGTGGTAACTTGATGTGCTGGCGACTGAACCATTATTCTTGTTTTATTCCTTTAAAATTTGTCACCGGCTTTGTGGCCGCAGGAATCCGCTGGATGCGGGAAGCACAAAACCGGTCGAGGTGGCGGTGCTTGGGGGAGGCCTATGTCCAGCAGTGGACGTCTTTCGGCTGAAATGATGATGATGACCTAATTGTATCGATACTATGTTTTGTGACACTTATCTAGGTATCGATACTTTTGAAGCGATACAGGTATCGATTGCTGTATCGATACTTTCGTTTCGATATCGTAACATTCGTAACCTTATTCATGCGAGAACGAGAATATTGACTTCATATAATATTAAATTCATATAATATTCTATGACATTACCAAATTTTGGTAATATAATGGAATTAGTAAATACTGTTTAGTGGGTATTATCGATTGTGGACTTACAAAATCTATATCAAACAAAGAGAATACTATTTTATTTTTGTTTGTTTGTGGCGGGTTTTGGTTGGGTAACGTCAGCGCTGTCATTTCTGTTCTGCTACACGTTCTCTATTTATCTATTACAATTTTGCAAGTGACCGGTGTTTAGAAATAAAAGT
Source organism: Dryobota labecula (assembly GCA_947523025.1). Taxonomy (NCBI): domain Eukaryota; kingdom Metazoa; phylum Arthropoda; class Insecta; order Lepidoptera; family Noctuidae; genus Dryobota; species Dryobota labecula. The sequence continues at coordinate 12,819,045 of OX383293.1, read as the reverse complement.
GTAATTTTAAATTAATCATGATCTATTCTACATGGATCAATCAATTTCACTCAGTATTTTTAATCGTTTGTTCCTTATTCACATACGTTCAGTCTGATGTGCCGAGACCCCGCGGTGTCTCTTTATCTAAAGCACCGCTATATTCGCCGACAAAAGATTTCACCTGTTTCGACGGAACGATTTCGATACCGTTTAGCTATGTAAACGACGATTATTGCGATTGCTTCGATGGCAGTGACGAGCCTGGCACTTCAGCATGTCTGAATGGCTTTTTCCATTGCACAAACGCCGGTCATCGACCGCTAAACATACCCAGTTCGAGGGTGAACGATGGTGTTTGCGATTGTTGTGACGGTACCGACGAGTATGCCTCGGATGTAACATGTGTTAACACCTGTGAGGAACTAGGCCGAGAGGCCAGAGCTGAAGCTCAACGGGTAGCTGAGCTGTACAAGGCAGGTAGTCACCTGAGATTAGAACTTATAGAGAAAGGAAATGCTAAACGAAATGAGATGGCAGAACAACTTCAACAGCTAGAAAAAGACAAATCTGAGGCTGTTCAGATTAAGGATGAAAAAGAGATCCTCAAAAATGAGTTGGAAGCTAAAGAGAATGAGGCCCTGAAGGTATACAGAGAAGCTGAGGAGCAGGAGAAACAAAAGAAAGCAGAGGAAGAGAAACAAAACTCAATTAAAGAATCATTGGAACACTTCAATAATTATGATACTAATCATGATGAAGTGTTGTCAATGGATGAAATAATACTAGCTAGAGTATTTGATAAAGACCAAAATGGAGACCTTGATGAAGAAGAAATTAAATACTTCTTTGGTGATGGTGACAGTGTAGACAAAGACACTTTCGTTACAACCACTTGGCCATTATTGAAACCACTATTGATGGTAAAGGATGGATTGTTCAAGCCAGCTGAAGAACAAGAAGATATTGAACCAGAACAAGATGCCGATGAGACTGGTGACCTTGATACTGAATATGCTGGACATGATGACGAGGCCAGTGACTTAGACCTACCTCAAGATGAACAAGAAGAACAGGAAGCAGAAGCAGAACAAACAAATGTTTATGATGAAGAAACACAAAAGTTAGTTGAGGAGGCTACTGAGGCTCGCAGACTGCACACGGAAGCTGAACGCACAGTTAGAGAAATAGAAGCTAACGTTAGGAAAATCCAACAAAGTCTTGAGAAAGATTATGGCTTGCAACAAGAGTATGCCACTCTGGATGGTGAATGTTGGGAATATGAAGATAAGGAGTATGTGTACAGATTATGTGTTTTCCAGAAAGTAACACAAAAATCCAAGAACGGTGGTGCAGAGGTTGGACTTGGAAACTGGGGAGAATGGGCTGGCGGAGATCACAACAAATACTCAATTATGAAGTATACAAATGGCATAGCCTGCTGGAATGGGCCTAGCAGAATGACAGCAGTACATATCAGTTGTGGTTTGGAGACTAAACTACTATCTGTCACAGAACCTTACCGCTGTGAATATAAGATGGAGTTTAGCACACCTGCAGCTTGTGATGAATCCCATACAACTGCACAGCACTCATCGCATGATGAACTTTAATAATTCCAGTGTTGAAATTTTCACACTCATATGTGATTTGTTAACACCTAAGTTACAGATATAAATCAGTCATCATCCATTATCATGTTTATCTAAGGACAAGTCTCAAATCACATTCTGAATATACATGAATTTCATATGTGTACTGGAAATCAATTGGAAATTAATGTAGCATGAGTTAGTAGAAGAGTATCAAGTAGTAAAATTATTTTTGTTTAAGTGGAAGTGTTATTAATTTCAAATATGTTTTGGTAACTTCATGGATTATTTTTCACCAGTGTTTTGATGTAAAGACTGAAATATTCAACATCATACATTATTTTTTCTCTCACATTCCTCAAATGCAAGGCTGTTTTAGTTCAAGTAGAAAATACAATTTTAATGAAGTGAACAAAACATTGTGAGTGATCAATAAAATTATTGTTTTAATATTACCCTCTTGTTTAATTTTACCTGATCATGTTTTTATTTCATGCTATTATTTTTAACGAATCCTACTCATATCACGAGAGAGTAGGTACCTATAACAGAATCGTCGTGCAGATTACGTTGTACCGTGTACTGTTCGTAATTGAGTTTGAATGCTGTGAAAAAATTGTAAAAAAAACACCAATGAGTCAGTCCAGTCAGTAATGCAAGTCAGCTAGGTAGGTACCTATGGTACATTGCGAAGAAAGATTTTGGCAAGATGTAGGTACCTAGCATTGGTTGTGAGTAAATTGACTTTACGTGCATTTTTGGTGGGGACATGGATTGACCTAGTTTCAATAGGTTCTGCTTACACCCCTTTCACGTCTGATCGTAAATTAAAGATGACGAGTAATATAATTCTTCATAAATATTTGATATTTATTACCGTATTGTAAGAAGATCAAGGATTTTCCATCATGCAAAGAAATATAAGTTCATGAGTAATAAGCAGGAAAATCATTTTGTATTGTGTTCACGCTGAATGATTCGATCACGAGAATCGATTATTTTGTGTCAACTGTCAAAAGAGCTATCTGTCAAAAAAGTGTCGAATGACAGACAATGAACTCAAAAACTTAAACAAAGGCACATGTTCGTCAAATAATTTCGTAATTTGTAAATGAGAACCTCTACTCTCTAATTTGATTGCAAGCGTAACTAGCCATTAGGTATTATTACGAGTTCCTTCAGTGCTCAGTTTGTGTTAACCTGAAGAAGACATGGAAGTTGATCAAATAGTTTCGCGGTCTTGTTTTTCAATGTTAGAAGGAAAGGTTGATAATAAAATTTTGAAGGCATTGAAATCCATGGGTCTTGAGAAGCCTACACGTATACAAGCCGAAGTTTTGCCACATTTGCTTCAAGGGAGGGACTTGATCGGTGCTGCGAAGACGGGAAGTGGAAAGACATTAGCGTTTCTCATACCGGTTGTTGATAATTTAGTCAAGTTGGGGTGGTCTGCAAAGAGAGGTAAGATGACTTAATCATTCACTTCTTATTCGAAGATATATGCTCACTAATTGCTACCAACAAACAGTAATCATAACCTTATTCTTTGTTTTGCCTTGCCTATAAAAAAACCAGTTTTAAATTACCATTTATTAAAATAATAGCTGATAAATGGAGCCTAAGTTACTCCTTATAACATCAGCTATCTGCCAGTGAAAGTCCTGTCAAAATCGGTCCAGTCGTTTCGGAGATTAGCCAGAACAAACAGACAGACCAACAGCCAAAAAAGTTTGTTATAAGTACTGTATTTTATTTTATTTTTTCATTTGCATTTAGTATACCGTGTGGTGCCAGACTTAAAGAATAGCACCACCCAATTTTTTTCCATATGTGTCATAAAAGGTGACTCAGGAACTTACTAGAGAAAGGGCAGCAGCATTCTCTATGCATTTTTAGTACCATACTGTGGATGTCTTTCGACTGAAATGATGATGAATTCAGTAAAAAGCTATTTTGACATTACAAACAGACACTTCAATTTTATTTATTTGTATAGATAAAACATTCATGAATTTTAACACAGCCTAGACAATGTTGTAGATGATTTATTCTAAACTAAACCCTATTAACCCTGTGTTATCACTTTTATTTTGTGTACAGGTACTGGATGTATAATATTATCACCTACGAGAGAGCTGGCACTGCAAACTTCTGATGTACTAAAGAAATTACTAGTTCACATTAATTTATCTCATTGTCTCATTGTGGGAGGTGAGAAGAAAGCTAAAGATATCTTAAAATTGAAGAAAGGTAAGTGCTTTTCTGAAATTTAGGTTGAGGTGGGAGGAGCTTGTGGCTAAGTCATAACAGCCACAGGGGTCGATCCATCAGGTTAAGCTACGCTTGCTGGGGTTGGTCCATGCATGCGTGACCATCTTTACATACCGAGACCATGCCTCGGAAAGCACGTAAGCCGTTGGTCCCGGCTGTCATTTTTGGGTCTTTGACAGTCGTTACGGGTCGTCAGAATCCCGAAAGTGTGACAACGTGTCTTACCAAGGGGTATCGTATTACTCAGTTACTGGGTTGTGGAGGTCAGATAGGCAGTCGTTCCTAGTAAAATACTGGTTTCCAGCTGCATCTGGTTAGACTTGAAGCTGACCTAAACATAGTTGGGAAAAGGCTAGGGAGATGACGAGGTAAAAAAAAATAAAATTGCTTTTTGAACAATTTTTCTATAATGAAGACTGTGACATTGTTTATAGGAACAAAGCATGAAAATTTGTATATATTTGGCACATAAGGCTCTTGACGAAAAGTAAAAAAAAAACTTAATTAATTGACAGCAGCAGCAGCATGGAAGCCCTGGAAAATGTGACTGCTCCCACACTAAACTGCTTCAAGAACCGATTGCACAGATTAAATATGTCCAAGCTGTTTGAAACACACGCATCAGCTAATTAGGTGCTAGTGTGTCTTACGAATAATAATTCCATTTTAACCACCCAAACCCATAGTCCAATATTTTTGTTTCCATATCCTGCAATAGTCCTACACCAACCGGGGGTTGTCCTTGGGTGCACTTGCATAGTGCGTACAGGAACAATCGTCGGTTGGTGCCTCATTTAATTAAAAAGCGTCTAACGGGCCTCTGCGATTTGGCTTAGCGGCCCCTCGTACGCCTTCCAAAGGTCCGGGACCCCAGGTTCCGAGATATTCTTAAAAATAAAATTATAAAATAAACTAAAATGTTTGTTAATTAGAATGGTGGGAATAAAACGTCTGTCTAAGCCATTCAAAAACCTTGTGAACTTTAAAAATGACTAAAATCAAGAACACACATCGTCGACTTTGTCTCTGTCACCTCTGACCTAGACTAGAGTCAAGTGCAAACACATCGTAAAAAATAAAATAAAATGTAATAACATTTCTCACAGCAACCATTCATATCATTTAACAATGTTCCAGGTGCAAATATCATAGTCAGTACACCAGGCCGGCTATTGGATCATCTCCAAAACACTGAAAAGTTTAACTGTGACAAACTAAAGTGTTTAGTACTAGATGAGGCAGATAAACTCCTGGAAGCAGGCTTTCAGAAGCATATTACTGGTATCATCAACTTAGTACCAAGTAAGTTTTTGTTCCAATATAGGTACATAGGACCGCTACACGCAGCATAGTGCGCGTTTCTAAAATACAGCTTTTTCTAAAATAAAAGTACCTTAAGGTACTCCTTATAATGTCAGCTATCTGCCAGTGAGAGTCACTTACTGCAGGGCAAACCATACAATGCTCTTCTCATACAAGGCATGAGCTTTGATCACCATTCAGCTCGGTAGCTACTGGTGCTGACAGCTCCAGAGTCATTGGCCATACATTTGAATATAGCTACTTGTGAAGACTATTTTATTAACCCCCGACAGAAACGGAGGGGTGTTGTCTGTGTCATCGTAGCTCGCAAACGGCTGAACCGATTTTAATATATTTTTATTTTTATTTTGTTTGTAGGTGACTTGATCGAGAGTGTTCTTAGCTATGATTCAAGAAAATCGGTTCAGCCCTTTGAAGAATATCAGCTCTTTTATAGTTGATGAATTGATGAGAGCATCTTCCACAGGTCGGATTGGGTTGAAATTTGGTATTTCGTTACTTCAGTGATATTAAAAGAACATTGTAACCTTGAACTGCTGCTGCAGCATCACCTAGAATCCAACTCCTTTAACATACAGCAGAGGTATCGTGTTTGGGCTCCTTGGAATGGTCTCAAGGAATAGGTTATAGATAGATGGTGACCAGGGGCTGATGATGGAGGACTGGACAAAATGGTCCCCACGCCCAATAACAACCAAACATGTCATTAGATAGGCATTTTAATAAAGAGCAATAACTACTATGGCGGTTCTTTATGGCGAAAAAAGTTATAGTGATGTTACGTAGGACGTATCTACCTGGACAGTAGATAATGGAATACCTACTTGAATTTATTGACCCTTTAGTTTAATATAAGTTGTAGGAAATATTTTGATCCAAGCGTCCTCGCGTCGGCGGACGGCTAATGAAAACGCCAAACAGATGAGGCTTATACCAAGCAATAATAAATGTGTGCTATTGTAGAAAACATAGCTGCTGTTAACTTCCAATCATCTATTTCTATCTAAATCAAAATATTTCCTACAACTTACATTAAACTTAAAGGGTCATACAATTATTATTTTAGTTTTTAGAGGTTTTTGGTTAGTCGGGGGTTTTAAAAATTTTAAATTTTACTTTTTATTGAGAGCTGTTTATTTTACCTACTTGTAACTTTAACTGCGCATCTTTCCAGTTTTTATCAAAATTAAAGTGTAAAGAAGCCATGACTTTCAAAACTAAATGAATATGTATGAATTATTTCACAGTTAATTCAGGTTTCATTGTGAAAATACCTAGTTGTTTTTGTTTAAATAAAATATAAGTTGAGCAACTGTTCAAATAAAGATGTCTTTAGCATCAATTTTTACATAAGTACTTAAGTATTGTAATCACCTGTAAATATTTTTCTAGCAAAAAGACAAACAGTATTATTCAGTGCTACTATGGGCGAAAATGTCAAGAATCTTGCTAGATTAGCATTGAGAACTGATCCAGTTTTGATATCTGTAACTGATAACAAAATGTCTACAGTCTCAGGACTCCAACAAGGGTAAATATAAACATTACAGTTCACAAATAAATAAGATTATGCAGTGATCTAAAGATCAGAATTTGTCAGGCTAAAAGTTCAACCCAGAGTCTCTTTCTAAAGGTTTGAGGTATCCAGTACCCCCCAGTATTGGTTAGTCCAGTACCGGATACTTTTGTGTAGATACTACACCTGCTTCCTGATTTCCGAATCCAGTTTACCTGTAGTTGTAAGATTAACTGCCTTCACGCCTAGCATCCACGCAACACTCAGGTTCGGAACCCTGCCTATTAACAAGATACTTACTTTTTTTTTTTTTTTCTCTTTGTTTATATGGGCTTTTACGCATAACGTGTGCCAGCCCCATCGTATCCTAAACAATTACACTTTCACAAGACGTGAACCATGAATTTGAACAAACCCTTCGCATCGTCGCCATTGGGTTGGGATAAAATTGTATGGAACTTGCCTACATCAGTTCTGTTCAAATTCAGGGACCTAACTAAATTATTTCTACTAGACTCATATTGGACACATTCCATCAATAAATGTTGTAGGTCCTCATCAACTCCACATTCCTCACAATTGGGTGAAGCGATTTTCTTCATCATGAAGGCAAATTTTTTGCATGGAATGTGTCCAGATCTGAGTCTAAGAGCAGTACCTAACAATCAGCTTTTTACTAAAATCACTATTCATGAACCAGGGCACAAATGATACTTACTTGAGTGTCTTCAGAAGAATATCCAGGTTTCTCGACCTTTAAAAACTTATTACCTGTTTTCACAGGTATTACATCTGCCCAGTAGAGAAAAGAATTTCATGGTTATACAAAATGCTGAAGAAAAGTAAGAAACTAAAAGTGATGGTATTTTTCTCATCATGCAGATCTGTGGATTTTCATCATGAATTTTTCGGAGTACATTGCAAAGCTACTGTTTTAAGCATACATGTAAGTGAAGAGTATTTTCTATCTAATTAGGCTCTACTCCATCTACCTCGTCCTGCCAGCCCTGGACTCGTACCTCGATTACTCAACTCTCCTCCAGCTGCTATCAGCCACCCTGGACTCGGTCCTCGGTTACTCTACTCTCCTCCAGCTGCTATCAGCCACCCTGCGAAGATTGTCGCTGCGCCTAGCCAACTACCTACTTGTAGTTATTGTCTGTGATGGGATTAGTATACTGAAGAAATTTCTTCTGCTCTCTGTCTGACTGACCAGTCTTAGACTGTCTATCTGCAGAGCCTCAGCACACAGGGAGAATGCCATATTTTTACGAAATACCAATAAATAACTACCTATCAATCTCATAAACTGAACAGAACGAATCATCTTCCTGTCGTTATCGAGTTGTAACTAAGTAACACATTCAAATGATAAGTTGTGTGGAATAAGCACAGACCGATATCACGAGATAAATTGCAACATATTACCTACTATGTTTGGTTTCTCCGATTATGCTGATCTCGGAAACTGCTCTACACCAATAATTAATTACTGTTTTATCTATTAGTCAAGGCTTCTTACTTACTCGTCTAATTATAACTTAAGGCGCTATGATCAAGCCGACTGAAATAAGCTCGCGAAGTCGCGAGTAGACGCCTCGCGCATTTGGTAGGTATTTCAACATGGTAATTATTTTACGTAAATAATAGTACCACTCCATTTCCTCCCGTGGGTGTCGTAAAAGGCGACTAAGGGACTTACTAGAGAATGGGCAGCAGCGTTCTCTATGCATTATTAACACCACACTGCAATCGCCAACCCGCCTGCCAAGCGTGGCGATTATGGCAAATTCCTCCTTTTGGGGGAGGCCTATGTCCAGCAGTGGAGGTCTTTCGGCTGAAATGATGATGATGATTATTTTAACCATTTTATCATGACAAACTCAGCGAATTGTGCTAAACAATCTTAATACCTTTACATATTAAAAAAAAAGCTAAGTTTAATCAACGATTGATTAAACATTACGAAAAGGGGTAACGTTGGGATTTTTTTTCTATCCAGCAAAGTTAATCTTATCGTGTTATTAATAGCGATTGCATTTGCGCCAGATCCTTAAATAAGATATAATAAGTACTTAATATCTTTTTTTTGAATTTTATAACACTGTTTTTTATGTTTCTCATGGATTGTGAAAACTAGTAAGCGCGGTCTCTGTTGGATCATACCGCCTTAAGTTAAGTCGACCGTAAAATTGCTTTACCAGCCTAAGTTTGAAAATCATTTCCACATCATAAAATGACGAAGTTTATTTTTGCATTCAAGACCATGTCACAGTTAGATAGATTTTACCTTAGTGAAGTTCTAATTTATTGGAAGTTTTGGTAAAAGTGGTGACGTAATTACGAGGTCGACTTATCTATATAGGTATGGTGGCCAGCACATCAAGTTACCACAAACTGTCAAAATTTTTCGTTCGATTTTAAACTTAATCGTGAATATTTTAAAGTTTAAAATCGTTTGGAGAAATTTGACAGTTTCGTGTAGCTTGATGTGCTGGCCACTGTACAGACGCCAGCAGGTCAAGCTAACCGAAACTGTCAAATTTTCGCAATCAACCTTGAACCTTATGCTGTAGTGATAAAGTTGAAAATCTATTAAAGAAATTTGACAGATTGTAGTAGCTTGATGTGCTGGCGTCTGTACATAGTGTGATAATGAATAAAAATGCAAAACAAAACAAAAAAAGACTGATAAGTAAATGAGACGGTCGCATGGAAGACGATATATTACGTTTGCACTTTAATCATATTATTAATATCATGATAATTTTTATATGATCTTTATTAGGGTCAACAAAGTCAGGCTAGGAGGAAAGAAGCATATCATAACTTTATTGAGGCGCAAAACGGGGTTTTATTTTGCACTGACGTCGCAGCTCGGGGTTTGGATATTCCCAGCGTTGATTGGATCGTACAGTATGACCCGCCATCGGATCCAAAGGTATGTTTTGATTATTTGCACATTGCTTGAGAATATTTATAATGGAATTCACGAGCGCACGTAATCTATACAAATAAATAAAATTTAAGTGTCTGTTTGTAATGTCAAAATAACAGCTTTTTACTAAATGCATTAATATGAAAGTATTTATAAGTACGGTAGGTACAAAAAACAAGGAAACATTTTTTTTTTCAATTTTGTCTGTCTCTTTGTTCCGGTTAATCCGAAACGGCTTGACCGATTTTGACGGGACTTTCACTCTGATGTTATAAGGAGTAACAAAATTTACTTTTATTTTAGCCGAAGCCGCTTGTGAACCGTTACATCCATACTAATATTATAAATGTGAAAGTAACTCTCTCTGTCTGTCTGTATGTGACGTTTTCACGCTTAAACCGCTGAACCGATCGTCATGAAATTTGGCAGAGGTATAGCCTGGGATATGGAGAAGGACATAGGCTACTTTTTTACGCGATAACCGACATCCATGCGGGCGGAGCCGCGGGCAAAAGCTAGTCTAATAATAATTTACTCATTGCCTTCTAAGTTAAATGGGCTGTTTGACTACTCATTTAGTGGGAAAGAAAATGTGTGCACTGACTTAAATCTATGTGTCTCGACCGGCTATTCCATGAAATACAGTTCATTTTTAGAATTTGAAACATTAAACTTATGTATCACAACAGTGCAACTGATATCTTGCGAACTAGGCGTTAAAGCGTGGGTCGCTTCAAAAAGATTGACAGCTACCCATTTATTTATCTTATTTATGAAATACCGATTGTACAGTGGTTAGCACATCAAGCTACACAAAATTTCTCCAAACGATTTTAAACTTTAAAATCTTGATGATTAAGTTCAAAATCGAACGAGAAAATTTGACAGTATGTGGTAACTTGATGTGCTGGCCACCGTACTTGTTTACAATTTCATAATTATCTTATCTTTTAGGAGTACATTCATCGAGTTGGTCGCACGGCCAGAGGGCTCAACAATAAAGGGAATGCTGTTATCTTGTTGAGGCCCGAAGAAGAGAACTTTATAAAGTTTTTGGAAAAAGAAAAGGTGTTTTTAGATAAATACACTTTTGGTGATCCTCCTGACGAGGTTCAAGATATGGTAAGCATGAAGTAGTGATGGACGGTCACCCGCACAACAGAAAATACTTGACGAAAACTACCCTTACTAATAGGCCCTGAAATACGATAAAGAAAAAAAAAAAAAAAAAAAGAAAGAAAATACATTTATTTGTGGTAAACATGACGCAAAGAAAGAACACAAAAACGTGCGTGGAGCAAATAAAAGAGTGGACTGTAATAAAATAGGCAATGGTTTATTGCTATCAATTTAAATTATAACCTTCCCGGACAAACAGTTAATATTTGGTGCCGATTCTCTTGTTACAAATTTCTCTAAACTAGACTAAAAATCACCAAAATCCTGTCAAACGACGATTTCCTATTCTGAAATTGACTAAAGTGACACAACTTAACTATATTTTAGTTTGACAGCACTAAGATGGTATTGAGTTTTGAATTCATAGTGAAAATGGCAATTTTGCTATTCTGAATTTGACGTTTTTAAACTAAAATTTAGATTTTATAACTAATTTTAATCGCGATTATAAAGGTGTGGAATAAAATAAGTTGTCATGAACTAAAATAAACACCAACATCTCGACTTCTGGTGCAAAAACAGCACTGTAATTTTTTTTTTGTGTGCCAGGGCCACGGTATCCCTTTCGGATAAACCCGCAACTCTGGAAGGCATCGGTCCTAGCGCATCCCGTTAGTGCGTGCTGACATCTCTTTGAGGCGCGCGTGGATCACAACGCGCCGTCGACCCGGGTATGGTCTTTACCGGACGGCGAGCTGCCCATAGCTCGCCCTCCGCAAGCCCGCGCCTACGGTGGCCGGGAATCGGTTTTCGATTCCCGTCGCCCAGGGCGTCTCTTGCGGCGATTCCCTAGTCGCCGCAGGAGACGCCCTGGGCGGAGGGCGCACAGACTGCCACTCCCTCACGCGTTCCACCTCCTCATTCGCGAGCATTACTGCTTCGTAGAAGGAGGTGACTGCCTCCCATGCACTCTCGCTCCGGACCATGGCCTGGACCAGGGCCGGACGCGAGAGATCGCCGCCGCCGATCGCCTCAGTGAGGACACGGCGCGGCGGTGCTCTGCCCAAGTAGGGCAGACCTCCACCGTATGCTCCACCGTGTCCTCCGGGCGATCCACACAGTGGTAACACCCGGGCGTTTCCTCCAACCTAATTCAAAACAGGCACCTCCCGAAACAACTGTGTTCGGTGAGGACCTGTGGTCCTCACCGAACACAGTTGTTTCGGGCGGAAGGTGAGGACGCCGTGGCGCCTCTTTAGCCACTCCTCAAAGAGGGGACTTATCGCCACGATTGTGGCGTGCCCATCATACAACGCCTTACGTGTTCAATACAACAACGCGTTTAGGGTGCTGCTGGGGCTACCACGATTCTGCAGTGCTTCGACTGAAACGCACACTGATGGGTTTCATGCTTTTATAAGGAAGCAGTGTGCGTCGCTGCTGAGTCGTGTTAGGTCCAGTAGCCCAGTATAATGAGCGTGTTCGCGGACAGGTGGGACTCTCCACTACTACGCCAATACGTTTGCATACTGTTTATTAATGTGAATTTTATTAGATAAGAAATGTGTGTGTTGAAATATGGAAATTTATTTTGTGAAATAAATGTTTATAATTTGTTCTTTTTTTATTTTTAATAATAAAAAAACAAAAAAAGAACAAGTTGGGGCGAAAATATGTGTCACATCCACGCAAAACAGCCATCGCTCAGCATAATGCTGCAACTTTATGCAAGACAGACAATGACACATGATGATGATGACATTTTGTTAGATTGTCTATGTCAGATAATCTGACATAGACATCATCTACCAAAATATTATCAGGAATCAACTACGAGTAGTACCTATCTATTAAGATATACGAGTATTCTAATACTACAAATTGAGCAAGTTACGCAACAGTTTTCAGGCATGTTTTTAAAAACGCCATGTTTTATTTTTTGTGGTTGGCAATTAATGATTCAATACCTGGCAGTGTAGCGCAATTTTGCAGACAAAAAGCACGTAATGTGGCCTATTATATCATAACAATCTTCTTTCTTTTCAGCTAGAAGATCTAATATCGAATAATGGTGTAATGAAGACGCTGGCAAGAAAGGCGTATCTATCATTCCTTAGATGCTATAAGACACATCCACTCAAAAATATATTTGATATTAATTCATTGGATTTAAAACTAGCAGCAAAAGCCTTTGGATTTTTAGAACAGCCTCACGTCGATTTTCGTATCCTTTTTATTAGGGTTCCGTATTAAACAAGGAAACCTTATAGTCGTAAGTTGCGTCCTAAAATGGATAACTTGGAATCGATATTTTTTGTTTTTTGCAAATATCTCAAAAACTACATAGGTCAAACATAATAAAATTTTCATCACCCCGTGTATAACATCCCCCATCCCGGGGGATGTTATACAAGGGGTGGTGTTTACCGATGAATGGACGACCTTTAACTATTTAATGTTGTATTAAACATGTAAACTCTATACCTACACTCAGTAGCGGCCGCGGCGTTAGGGTAGACCGCGGTTGGCCGACCGCCCATGGGCGCCAGGCATGATGGGGCGCTCCTCCATGTCTGGTTTCCTCTCTTGTCCTTCCATTGAGAATATTGGTCACTATACCTTTAACGGTAGCTACTGGGGAAAGGACTTTCTAAGCCTAAGATGATAAAAACCTATCTGCGATCGACTCCGAATCGATTATCTCAATCGAGATTGACAACTTTTTCAATGGAAAATGAAATCAGATTTTGATGCCTATAAATGAGAGTTTGACTATAAAAAGGCCATTTTTTTAACGTTTGGATTGGAGAGTAGAAACGGGGCGCCATAGAAACCTCGCCCATGGCGCCGGTAATGCTAAAACCGGCACTGGCTACACTGTTTTGTAAAAGCAAAACACGGTTTTGTGGATGTACCGTGCTAAAAAAGCGTTGCTGACGTCTTTCAGCTATGATGATGATGATGATGACATAGGTACCTACTAGTAAGACGGTATGACCACAGCAGAACTGTTATTTTATGAAACAGTTCTGCAGTGGTAATAATCTCTTGAAACTAAATCACGGTGTTTGATTCTATCGCATAATGGCGTAACTGCCAAAAAGGCAACATTTGCGTAGCGTTGTTCTACAATCTGCATGCATGCAACACAAAAACGCGTCGCGTGCAACCCAGTTAATCTCAATGCCAGCCGCATATTGCAGATAAACTCTCGCCCAAATGTGACTGCAAGGAAATTTAAATGTAAATTATTAAATTATCTCGTATGTAAATGCTACTCGAATAATGATTTTATGAATGTTAGGAAATAATTACATTCTCTTCATAATATCTATTTGACTTAATTTAAACTTTTTGACACTTCCATACCTATTATTTGACTAATTTGCAATTTTAATGTTATCCTAATTTATTTACTTCAATGCAAAACAAACGAATCAAAACCCTGAAAATGTATTTGTACGCCGTAAACGGCAGAATATTAAGAACTTTTTAAAGTACCTATGTAACAATTTGACAAATAAATGTACTATTACTAAGGGCTCTTACACATAAACACGATACGACAATACGACGTACGTCGTAGATTTCCACAATACGACGTCGCATCGTAGCACGACGCGACGTCGTATCGTGTTTATGTGTAAGAGCCCTAAGATAAGAACCCAAAAGTGCATCAATATTTTCTTAACATAACATTTCAGTTCCGAAGAAGAAATGACATTGCAAGTTCATGACAGACGAAAACTTATCTTGAAGAAAATAAGAGTAAGTATACATGGAGTATACCTATGGAAACTTGTTTATCAACAACATGTAATCTGCTGTTAGATTATTATTATGTCAAGATATAGACATTCCACGAGTTGGGTTAATGCAAATAGCGCATTGAAGTGCGATATGTAGTAAATATTTGATATTTAAAGGTTATGTAATTTATCACAATAAAACGACTGTTAAAAATAAAACGTTTATTTAATTTTATTCTAGCTCACACTAGCTACTTTTCCTGTTGTTGCCTTTCTGCCTGTAGATTTTAGTTTTCTCAGCTTTTTGCTTGAAGTTAGTTGGCGCGTTCAAGGACTTGAAATATCCGTATCCACCGCCACCTTTTCTCTTCTGTGGAGGTCCTTTGTTGGCTACCTTTAGTTCTACGGCAGGTGGAACCGTGAAACCGAAGGATTTGGATACCTTGGCCATATCTATAGTGTCGATGTCGAATATAGTCTTGAGGTGATGAGAGTCGTAAGCCCTCAAGTAGCTCTTGAACGCTTCTTTAGCTGATTGGTTCAGGAAGTAGTTTCTTGATATTAGTTTTTCCAGCTGCAACAATGAATATAAATGTTTATGATAATGATTTACTGCGCTATTTTTGTTTGCGAGTCTTGGGTTTTAAGTCCGCGTAGCTGTGCGAACATATTTCGTACAGACGTGCGCGTTTCGCTTGACTAACAAAGCGCTAAGCCAAATCCTGGCGGCGCCTATGTTGGCACGGTATACGCGCGCATAAAACTATCGGGACATGCTGTGCACGATAAGAGGGTTATATATAACTAAATAATTTTTCTATATTTACAAACCTGCATTTGAATATCAGCAATCTTATTCCAAGAGAATTCAAACTCGTTGAGTGCGACCCTGGACTGTTTCAAGAATCTGAGGAAGCCAAGTTCCTCAGGGCGAAGGAACAACAACGCATGTCCGCTTGTTCCGAGACCTCGAGCGGTTCTGCCTACGCGATGGATGTATTCCTATAACAATAGAACATAATATTATTTTAATTAGTGGACCCCAGGTAATACCACGTAACATACTGACAGTAACAGTGGGTTCCATTTTGATAGTTCACCAACGTTCATTGCGTTATTTACTTTGTTGAGCAGAAAAATTGTGACGTGAATACGTCTTTAAATTTGCTTCCATAGTGGAAGGCAGTTCAGAAAATTAATGATAACAAAATCTGGGGATACAGTTTGATGTTGCAGCTTGGAGTTGCAATGGATAGTGATTTGGCCGGATACCGGCGACTGCCGAAGCTGGATAAACGGATATCCGGCCGAAGCAAACGTCTTGCATGTTAAAATCTGCTCATGCGCTCAACTGCTCGCGATGGCGGCGAAAAAGGCGAGTGCGGGGTGTAAGGAAGAGAGAGACGATGACACTCGCCAGTCACCACTCCGCCGCACGTGCAGTTGATTGAAATTAGTATTATTTACATTTTATTACGAAAATAAGACCAAGTATCCGGCTAGCCGAATATCCGGCAATAGATGACAATCCGGCCGTGCCGTGATAGTAAAAACCAGCCGGATACCGGATAGTGGCCGGATATCCGTTGCAACTCTAGCAGCCACATATCTATTTATCTACATGCAAAATTTAATTACACCACTCGATAGCTAAAGCATCAAAGGAATCGTTACAAAGAAAAAAAAAATACTCGTTACGTACACGGATTCACGTAAAACACACGGCCGTGTTCACGACACAGCCACACCCGGAATTTTAAAACATATGAAGCAATGGACTAGCAATATCCTTTAAAATCATTCAGATTGTGATTGATAGTGTATTACGCAATTCAGGACTAAGTAAAAAATACCATTACCCTGAATTTCTGTTACTAAGGGAACGAAAAGGCCTTTATTTTGTGTTCCAAGCCAATATTTCCCGCTACTTAGGGCGGCGCAACAAAGCATCGATTATCGAAATCTTTGATGCTTCAAACATGACAGTTGATAGTACTAAGGGATTATAGTTGTTGAAGCGAATTGGTTCGCAATAGCAAAGTTGCTGCTTTTTTCGAGTATCACTTTTATGGACATTGACATAGAGTTTAAATTACAATGATTAAAGGACGTTTCTGAAATGTGCCAACTAATAAAGTAGTTTATTGCAAAAAAAAAAAAAAAAAAAACTATACCTACAAATGATTTCAAACCATCTCCAGCTCGATTCGATATACATACATTTCAAACAGTATGAGTAAATGTATGAACGAGAACGGGACATCGAGTATTATGTGGAAATCCTAGCTACTACAAGGCGTAAATTTGTTTTTTTTTTTTTTCTCTCTCGCTGCTCTGTCTGTTACTTGTATCTGTTTAGGTTTTTTGTTTTGAGACACTTCTTAGGTAGTCTCATTCCATACTGACGAATCTATCTTGTAGGGTTGAGACATCTCCACTCACTCTGAGGGCAATTCATTTTTGTGTTTTGAGAGTATTTTCTGGTAGTTGGCAGTGGCGAAAGCACCGTATAACTTGATTCATGCACACAACTTCTGATGGAATCATTTTTCGCTAATTCGCTCTTAATAGAAAAGTAGATCGAAATAGGAATTTGATGAAACAGTTTAATGACACTGTTATTTTGTTAGGTAAACAAGAAATAGCTTTTCGCGGACACAGTGAAAGTCCGAAGTGACGGCATGACGAGTTCATATTGTATAGAAACGATTTTTTTTAGAAATCTGTCAATATGTAAACGCCTCAAGGATGGCAAAGCACCAGGATGCTTTGCCATCCTTGAGGCGTTTTATTTCGCCAGCTACTTCGGTAGGGCTCGTATATTTTAATGGGAGACACATATTTTGTTGTGCACTTTCCAGATAACTTTTTATTTCGGCGTCATGCTTGGTCTCAATTTAGAAAATGGTTGAAACACATTGCTAAGGTGTTCAGCAGAGATTGTAGCGTTCTCCGTGTCTGACCTGGCCTAATTCTCGTTACTTTGTTTTATGGGAGGGATCTGATAATTGATGATTGAATGATCGTTTTAATTTTTCAAATTAGAAAGGAACGTTTGCAGGTTATTGTTGGTTCTTTCGCAGATCTGTTGGACGCTGTTTATAATGGTAAGTAAATAATGTAACAAATACTGACATCAGTGAAGGAAAACATCGTGAGGAAACCTGGACTTATAGGGGTTTATTCATAAACGTTGCTTAAAGTTAAGTGACGTTCAAACGTCAAAAATGTATGGTTAAACAGTCGCTAATCATTACTTAACTTTAAGCAGCGTTTATAAATAAACCCCAAAGTGAATAGAAAGTCTGAAATCGCCAACCCATCTTGAGCAAGCATGGTGATCAACGCTCGAGCTTTTTCTGTATGAGATGAAGACTGACCTGCAGTATGAAAATAATAGGCTGGTATTAACATCATACCTTGGGATCATCTGGCGGGTCATATTGCACGATCCAGTCCACAGCAGGTATGTCCAGACCTCTGGCCGCCACATCAGTGCATAACAGTATTCCGGTCTCGGCGTTGCAGAATTGGAAGAAGGTCGTCGTACGTTTTGTTTGTTGTTGCTTTCCCTGGTGAATAAGATAATATTTAAATAATTATACAGGGTGTAAAAAGACCCATCACAAAGCCGTCATCTACGCAATCTGTACATCAAACTAAGTAACAAATCAGTAGAGGCGACATAGTATTTAAATCAGTACCTATACACAGACTAACGGTCATCTAGTATTTTCTCAAAGTCTAGAATATTTCACTGGTCATTACCATTCTGCGAAACTCTAAATGTTGTGCAGTGAAAAAACCCCAGACGGGGTTCCTACCTACTACTACGTCAGCGTACCTACAAGCGTTGATTAATTGCTCAAGCTCCGGAAACCAACTCAGCGGTTACTAATACTGCTGCCACCTCCGGTGCTGTAGGGAAGTGGCTGGACAACCCTGCTTCAACGCTACCGGACCTGGGACCATTTACCTCCGGATTACGCTTCCTGCACCTTGAGGACCTACAGGATAGTGATGTTTCTTAGGCGGTCCTAACCTTTCGCGAGCTCGATAACAGACCCACGCCCGGCTCAACCGGCTTTGTAATCTCCTTAAATTTAATAAAACTAATCTTTGTAACGTTCTTTTTTTGAGTTATTTCACATAATACCCACCGAGCTAGCCTACGTTACAGTGGCAAATAAAGTGGGTAATACATTTTTGGTATGAAAATTCGCTGCTTACGTTAGTGTGCAATGTAACGCACGCAAAAATTTGTGCTTATGGGTGCAAGCAACGGTACAGGAGTTGTGGGTGTATTTAAGGTTTAGTTATAACAATTAAAACTTGTTTTTGTAAAAAACCGTCAAAAAAAGTTGGAACTTTGACCTTAAATATCTCCGTAACCAGAAGGTTCCCAGGCATGGTTCAGTACAAAAAAATTATCACAATGACGGGAAGAATAAGTGACGCTCAGCTTCGTTACGTGTCTTTTTACACCCGGTATAGAAAAAGTCTTTAAACGTAACGTGCGTACCTTCCGTTTTGTGTTGCTTGAAACATTAAACATCTCAGCTTAGAAACATGAATACAAGATTTAACTTTGAAGTAGTTTTTTTTTCTTCTTATTTTTACTATTTGTGGGCTTTAACAGGTCAACCTAGGAGGTTGTCGTCTGCTTAACCGGAGTTTCCTGTGGATGCCTCAATAAATTAAGACCTCCAGCCAGGGCAAATAAACTTATTAACCAAGGGACTACACTCTAAGGGCACAGGCCTCAGCTTTGGGCGTCGCTGGGGTAGGACAGAAACGGACAGGCTGGATCGGATTAATAATAATAATAATACATTTTGTAGGTACTTACGTGTATAGACATGACAGGGAGATCGATGTAGTTGAAGAGCTCATGGTGGTACTTCACAGACATGCAAGTGGAGAAGAACACCATCACCTTTTTCTTTCTATTCTTCTTGAGGAATGTGAATAGGACCATCATACGTTTCTCTGAAGGGCATACAATGTATCTGAAAACAAAACAAAAAAAAAAACAAGTTGTAAAAAATTGTATTAACGTATAGGTAAGGAAAACGAAAATGCCTAATAAAAAAAAACTGCTCAATAGGAAACCGGGAAGTGGGTAAAATTTCACTCGCTAGATTTGATTACTGACAGACAGACACTAAGACAGGTGAAACTAAATAAAAGCTTGTAATAAATAAAGTGGCATAATTAACGATTCTGTTGTGTTTTTCTGATAAATATTTCTCTGTTATTAAATAAACTGTTAGCAGTGACGGATTAAGACTACTTGATGCCCTAAGCAATCCACGCCTGTGGGCCCCCCTATCCGTATGTCAACTAGAATCGGTCTTTAAACCTTTGCCGCCTAAAAACATTAGTTTTTTGTAAAATAAGATGATAAGGTGTAACGTACCTTAGAAGTGGAGTAGGTGCGACAACAATAAAAACCAAAGCATAATGTATTTATTTATTGAAATGCGTTGCGGCTTTTTCGGGCATTGAATTCACGCAAGATAGTATTAACGTCTAACTTTTTTAACATATCGGACTCTTTGTATAATATCGATAAAATATCGAGCCTTTCTTGTTTCATCTTTGTCTTTTTCATTTTTTTTTATTTTTAATTTTGAAAAAGAACGTTCCGCTGAGCAATTTGTAATCATAAGCAATAAAAATATACGCAGGGCTGTTTCCACATCAGGGAAAGCTGATTCAATTTTATCATCATGTATCGTTTTATACAATTGTGCGTGAATTTGCTTCTTCTGGTGCCCCCCCCCAGACGTGATGCCCTAGGCAATTGCTTAATTTGATTAAGGGTTAATCCGTCACTGACTGTTAGGTATTGTTGCATCCTGCCAGGGTTGCGGGTTTGTCCGGAAGGGATACCGTGACCCTGGCACACAGGCAATTGAAGGAACACGGGTGGGTTTTAGTCAGTAAAAGTCTGACACGCCCGCTCCGCCCATTCCGGGAGAAGTTATTTGATAATTTTCCACCCAAAAAAAGGTATTGTTGTATAAGCAAGTAGCAATGTTTTGTTTTAACCTTAACTACATAATTAAAAAAAAAAAAAACATTTATTTCAGGTGTAATTTTACAAATTGCCATGCTTGCACTATACATTTTACGTACTATTTATTTACAATATTAATAGACATACAAAATAATTACAGAAATTGAAAATGAATTAAAATAACAAATATTATGCTATCTGAACCGAAAAGTCATAACAGCACCAATAATAATAATAATTCTAGTGTTTTTCCTAAAGTTTTATATCCTGCAACTTCCTGACTTTTTATGATGATCTGATATAAAATGTAACATCAATTAATGCAAAAAAAATATATATATAAGATAAGATCTTTATTTGCCAAATCAATATAACAACCTTGCTTAATTCAAGTAAGTTACAAATATGTAATAATAATGTAGGTTCTTTTTTATTTCGTTTTGTATGTTTCGGTACTTATTATGGTTGTTAGAACAGAACTAATTCACTCTGATCACTGTATTAGTATAAACTGTACTACGGTGGAACAGTTTTCCTCGTTCTCTGTAAATGTACTTACTTATAGTACAAGACTTGTGACAATTTTTTTATTTTAGTAGCATAAAGAATTTCAGTTATTAATAAGAAAGTAACAAAGCAAAGTATAACAGAAGTTAAATTAAGGAAGAAATACTCTCGCCCCATTACATGTGACTCTAACACAACTGGTGAAATGTGGGTGCTACTATAAACCTCTGCCTAACCCTTAGGGGAATACAGACGTGGTGTTATGTAACAAACAATACATACCCTTGTTCTAGAGAGTCAACAGTGGCCTGTTCTCTGTGATCATCCACTCCTACATACACAGGTTCATGTTTCACAGCGAGGGCCGTCAAAGACTCTGTTTTCTTAGTTTGAGTGGCACTGAACAACATTGTCTGACGACGTTCTGAAAGAAAGAGACATTTTGTAATTGCATTGTCAAAGATGCATGGCTATAGAGCGTTGATGGGGCCTGCTAGATCAATTTGAACATATTATTATTATTTTATTAAATAATAACTAGCTTCTGCTCGCGACTTCGTCCGCGTGAAATTTCGGCCCACCCATCGCGTCGCATCCCATCGCTAGCCCGCGCTATAACTTCGTTATCGCTTAGCGTTCTTTCTGACTTTTGTTCTTTAAGCTTGGCTCCTAAGGATCATAGCGTGATGTTATATAGCCTTCCTCGATAAATGGGTTATCCAACACTAAAATATTTTTTTCAATTCGAACCAGTATCTAGTTCTTGGGATTAGCGCGTTCAACCAAACACTCTTCAGCTTTATAAAATATAGCTGACCCGCGCAACTTCGTCTGCGTCAGCTAAGAGAGAGAGAGAGTGGTTTAAGTAATGAATTTTCTACTTATTTTGTTATGGAGTTATTTTAAAATTATGATATTTCCTAAGATGTTGATTGAAATGATGTCAAGGACAATTTTGTTTACATTTAAATACTTGTGATTAATAACATATTTATTTGGATAAGGATTAATATTATGTAGATAAAACTCCTTCGCAAATAATGCATTAAATTTCGAAAAAAAAAAATTTGGTTACCATAAAAAAAGGTTATAGTGAGTCAATCTTAAAAGATAGACATATGCTGTCGCGGACTTTTTTTTTTGAACTTTGAGGATAAGTTCCATCATACATGATATTTTCGTAACTTAAACCGTTTACGCAGCGCATGCAACGGAAACTCTCAAAAAGGAATAATTTTTCCCGTTTTTGTATTATTTTTCTTTTATGCTCCGCTCCTATTGGTCGTAGCGTGATGTTAACACTATAATATAGCCTATAATATTCCTGAATAAATGGACTATCCAATACAAAAATAATTTTTCAATTCCAACCAGTAGTTCCTGAGATTAGCGCGTTCAAACAAACAAACAAACAAACTCTTCAGCTTTATATATTAGTATAGATAATAATATAATATAAATAATAAGCAGCAATGAAAATTAAACTCGTAAACAGAATGAAAGAAGAGACATGAAAATAAGACAAGGCTTCAGTTAGCATAATATGTAGGGCCTAAGCTCTGCAGTAGGTGAAGTTAGGCAATGGATGAAAATGTAATGATCATGTTATTTGTTTAGTTACTTACTAGGCAGCAGTTTGATGATCTGCTTAACTTCTTCTTCAAAACCAATCTCCAGTATCCTGTCAGCCTCGTCAATGACAAGACATTGTAGGTTTTTGTACAAAAAGTCTGGTGTGTTTTGCAAATGATCCAATAGACGACCCGGTGTTGCCACTAGTATATTAATACCTGCCAGTGACAAAAAATTAACAAGTCTTGATCAGAATGAAATAGGAAGATTCTGTAAATTAATTTTCTATGTGATAAAAATGTGCAAATTATAACAATTATGCATTAAGTTACCTTTAGACAGCTTTTGAGCTTCAGTACTTCTGTTAGCTCCTCCCATTACCAAACCATAAGTATGATGATGATACTTCATCAATTCCATCAACACTCCAAATGTTTGCATAGCCAACTCTCTTGTTGGAGACAGAATAATTACACCAGTACCTAAGAAAAATAGAACAAAGATTAAAAAAACGAATAAGGATCAATGTAAAAGGTTGTATGATAATACAAAGTTCAGATATCCATTCTGTGTTCACAAAACAACTGTTCTCAAACTCTACAGTAAATGGAACTTCAACACAAAATGTGCCTCAACAGTTTTCACCAGAGACTCAATTTTATGTTGATGTTTACATATACTGGTTATGGAGTTACGGCAGTCAAGTTTTCACATTCGCCTTTTTATCATCATTACAATATATTCGTTTTTTTTTTTTCTATTAAATATTATTACTTTTGCAGCAGTAAGTCTTGTTAGAAATGGCTTTACATTTTTTCAGTTGGTAATTTAGAAAGTAAAACCATTTAGTAAGACAAACTCACCATTTCGAGGCTTGAATTTCAGCTTATAGATAAGATCAATAGCTGGTATAAGGAAGGCTAGAGTCTTTCCAGATCCTGTCCTGGCTGCACCAACCAGATCCCTCCCTTCAAGGAGTGGAGGAATAGCTTTAGACTGTATTTCTGTCATAGTAGTGAAGCCCATGTCTTTTATGCCCATCAAAGTTGATTCACAGACTGTTCCTTCTAGAGCTGTGAACTTTTGATCTGATAATATGCCAAGGCATAAGCTGGAACCTGGCACTGAAATAAGGATGTACTTGAAGATTAGTGTTTTTGTAATACTCATTTTTGTTTTCCATGTGTGACTATTGTTAACATTTTAATTAATGACAATAATTGATATATAACTCAAACTCAAAACATTTATTTCAATTTAACCATTTACAGGCACTTTTGAATTGTCAAAGAGACGGTCAGTGAGTCAGAAAGAAAGTTGAAGCTAAATGCCCATTCCAATAAGTAGATCACTGTGGAGAAGAATGGGCAAGAAACTCCAAGGACACTCTTTTAAATTAAGATATTACAAAATCCTGGGTATATTATTCTTGTTGCTTCTATATGAGAGATAATGTAATAACTAATAAAACAATTCAAAATATAAAATATAATTTTCGCCGTCAGTTGGGATTGGTCATCTCTGTGATGACCAGTCCCAACTGACGGCGCCCGTTCACGAACATGACGAATGGATCAGCACCATCCAGCTCAACCATTTTGTAGGGAACCAAATGATCCAACACACGCGCCATAATCAATGAGACATTTAAGTGAGCATGACATACTCTCAACTGCAATGCTCTTTCAAGTCAACATAAATCATAATAACATAATAAACGGCTCCATGGTATTCACATTTACAAAATTGAAAAAAAAAAATATATTGCTGCTAAATTATACAGAACTATAGTTTGCAATGTATTTGAGAGATGAATAAAAATTAACTACCAAAAGAGGAGTGGAAGGAGGGAAGGGTGGTCTTTGACCTGCAGTGGGACACAAATGGCTCATAGTAAATAACAACAAGGTATAAATCATCACTTACATTCACTTTCTGTATTAGTAGTATCTTCAGCATCATTCTCTGTGTCACTGTCATCTTCAGCTTCAGATCCACTGTTTTCTGACTCACTCTCCTCTTTCACTGGTACTGGTTCTGGTTTTATTTCCTGCTTTACTTTCTTTTGCTTTTCTATAAATCAATGATTAGTCAAATTAGTTGGTATTACAAAGGGTATTGTATTTAAAAGTATATTTTTTTGTAAGCCCTGTTTCTTTTGAATGGAAACATCCTAGCTAAGTATTATATTGACATATATATATATAATTCAATAAGTAGCAATCACTCGGCAATTAAACAATTTGGTTTGAGTCATCTTAGATTTTGTGTTTGAAATATGGATTTTAATCGTATTAATTACATACTTTTGGGCATTGCCTTTTCATTTTCCTCACGTGGTCTTTTCTTGACTTCTTTTGCTGTATTGATCTCGGCTTCTGTAAAGGTGCAAAAGAAAATTGTAACATGGTAGGTACAAGGCTTTCTTTCAGCTACTTTTGGATAACACTGTGATAAAACTTAATTATTTTGCTAAAATTAACAGCTATTTATAGTTGTTGACTGTTGGAAACAAGAAAATATAGGCATTGTGAGTACGATCCAAGAGGTTATGTTACCTGCATTGTCCTCAGAAACTCCGTTACTCTTCTGATTGATTAGCTTTAGTTTCTTCTTCTCTCTTTTTTTTATTTTCCTCATAAGGATTTTGTCAGGGGTAGGCATATTGAACTTTAATAATTATTTATTTCACACGAAAACACACGTTCCCACTTCCCAAAATGTGTAAATCTCAAATGACAGATGTCACAAAATCCACAGATGTAAAATCAATGAAATGCGTCGACAAATATTAGTAGTTCCAGGGGCCCTATTATGAACTCTTATTTCCAGGCAGTTTACAGCGTAAACAGAACTGCCTTGCAATTTCGTATTATGAACTCGTTAAACAAGCCAGTCAGCGGTCACGTGACACCCTGGCCGACTTCTGCCCGAATATTGCCTGGCAATACCGTATTACGAACGTTCGTTTGACATTTCTTTTCATATAACAACTTGTCAAAAAGTAACCTCACAATCCATTCAGTTTACGCTACTTCAGAGGAGCTTACGACACGCGACGCGACACAAAGCCACCGCTTGTCGCGCGACACGCGGTTCTTTTGTGTCGCGTCGCGTGTCGCGCCTGTATGTAAGAGCCTTAATGCGTTCGACATGGATGATGTGCAATTCATTGAACGATATCAACTTAATCAAGTGAGGAGTTGAGACATGTCAGGGACTGTCATACAAAATTCACGGATTTATCGGATATAACTTTAAAATATCATATCTAAGAACTTTTTTACACTGAATAGGAAAATACTCAATAACGAGCTTACGCCATATTATTGTTTATACCCCGAAAATTCTTACGAATGGAAGTATTAAACAAACAATAAGATAGTGTTCATAGTAGTTTGTGAAACAATGAAACAATACTCTTCCATGTGGTCGAATTCCCCGCTGACCTTCAAGTGGAGTTCGTTCGGAAACTTAATCTCGCGTTACAATTTACAAACTTAGAAAATTATAATATGAATGAATTATATAGGTAGCATAATATACAGTGCGTTCATATTTTCACCTATTTTTATACTAAAGTAACTAGATTAATATAAATTGCTTATTTTTATCACAAAATATGTGATTAAATAAAACCGTAACTTACCGATAAATATTTAATTGTGTTTCTGAACGTTACGGCAGAGAATTACAAGCCAGCCATAGACAAACTACCCAGCGTGAAGTCGTTTAGAATTAGGAATGTCGTAATACGAAATTTAACCAGCCAGTGAAATGAATTGCCTGGAACTTGCCTGGTTTTTTTAAAGTTCGTAATAGGCCCCCAGTATTCCCAGCTATGTTGGGGTCGCCTTTCAGTCCCAACCGAGTGCAGCTGAATACCAGTGTTTTACACAAAGCAGGTGACGCGATACCCCTTGGTAAGACTGGTTGCCAGACTTTTTGGGCTTCTCACTATAACGACTGTCAAAGATCTACGAATGACAACCAAAAAAAATAACGTGCTTTCCGAGGCACTAAGGGGTCTCAAATTCTCGATATGTAATGGATGGACATGGCTTTATTTTGGATTAAGAATTTTCTAACCAATAACTCCAATAAGGTAGTGAGAAAAAGTCTCATCAGCCACATACCGAAATTAAATATCTTACATGTGATATCAACTTATTTACTAACAGGAATCAATCACCAGACAAACGTAATCGAAGATTTTGATTAATCTGATGTCATTCTTTCGACATCGCCTAAATTGAGACTGTAAGTAGGTACTCTATTTTTAGAGCTTGACCACAGCTTGACGTTAGAGTGACATGCCACTATGACAGTCAGTGAAGTGAAGTGACAAAACTTCTCGTTTCACGTTTGTTTTGTGTACTTTTTGGTTATGTTGATGTTGATAAACCATAATTTTTATGGTATTCTGCACTTTGCTCATTACCACATTTGAGTTTTGTATTAAGATACGCAGACACTGCACATTTGTTTAATCTAGAAAACAGCCATGGACGAGGAAAGAGTAAATCCTAGGAAGAAATTTAAATTTTTAAAAGATCAAGTTTCTGCTACAACTTTGGACGCTGTAAAGGCAATGGGATTTAAAATAATGACCGATATCCAAGCTGAGGTATTGCCGGCAGCTTTAGATGGATTGGATGTGGTAGCAACTGCTAAAACAGGCTCTGGCAAGACATTGGCCTTTCTTATACCTGCTGTAGAAACTGTTATCAAATGTATGGAAAAACAGATTCAAGGTAATGTAAAATGTATTAAGTTAGTATTGCCCTCAAATGTAATAATTTTATGAAATAGTCATTCAGTAGGTTAACTTGGTCTTACACAGTAAGTTGTATTGATGATTATAATTTTTAGTAAATACATACTTGTTACGATTGCTATTCATATTTCCATCAACATCAACCTAATACTAACCTGCAAAAAACGGATTACCCTGGAGCTTAACTAACTAAAACACTGGGTACATATATTCCAGGTACATGTTGCATAATCATATCACCTACTAGAGAATTGGCAATACAAACATACAGTGTGCTGCAAGACCTTGTTACAATTCATGGGTCCGTCACATCAGCTTTGGTCATTGGAGGAGAAAGTCGGAAGAAGCAGAGTGCTGAGCTTTCTACAGGTCAGTAGTGAAACAATGTTTGTAATCTAGTCTTTTTCTATCAGAATATCGATGGTCTAAATTACAAATGGCAGAAGGGACATATAAATCCAATGTCCTAATATGTGACTGCAATACAGACTCTTGCATTCCTTTTGTAGAACTTCGTACCATGTAAGACAAAATTTCGATTTTTCGGCTGCTCCTTTAGGTTTTTCCTAATTTTCTTTTTTCCTAAACCAATGTTTTTTTTAGATGGGGCAGTAAGGGCAGGTACCTTAATCGTTGTAGCTACAGGAAAATGGTCTTAGGAAATTGTCCTTAATAGAGAACAAATGGGTTAGAAGCATTATGACTACCTCTCATTAAGACTAAATAGCAGATATGACTAGTTCGCTATAGGACTTAATTTCGATATGACTAGATCTTGTTTGGACTAGATCGCATTAAGGTCAGATAGCGTAGCATCCAGATTTTCGTTATCGTGTAAGTACAGTTATCGAGTTATAGCATTAAGTTCTTTTCCTCGGTACCTATATTCATAGTGTATTCAACCATCAGTAAAGCTATGTAGGTACTCCATGAAGTTCCTTTACTAATGCCACTTTTAGATACGATTGTACGTCATAACGATATTAAGTCATTTTGATAACAGGACATATGCATATATAGTCAAACAGCTAATTAGTTTTATAGCGATCTAGTCATATCTGCTATTTAGTCTTCTCGAGAGGTAGTCATAACGCTTTTAACCCGAACAAATCTCACAAATTAAAAGAAAAAATAAAAAAAATGAGAAATTTTGATCACCATTCACACTCACAGATTTTGAAAAAAAAATAGGCAGGTAGTCAGTTTTTACAAAAACTTTTTGATGCCAATGGATCAAAAAACTGTATCAGACCAACTGAGGTTTACTAATAGAAAAGTCTGACTTTTCTATTAGTAAACCACAGTTGGTCCAGTATATCGAAGAAAAGTTTTCCCATACATTTTGTTGGAATTGATACTCCAATGTACTTTTTTTTATGGCTGGCCGTAATGATGAAAAAAAATAATAACTTAACGAATAATGAAAATTACTAAAGAAAAAATGTTCGTTCTACAGCAAAATTTTCATTGCATCCTTATAAATAATAATAATAGTCTTTGGAATTCCAGGAGTTCACATAGTAGTGTCAACACCTGGACGGTTATTTGATCATATGAGAACAAAAGAGTTTGATTACAGAAACGTCTGTTGCCTAGTATTGGATGAAGCTGATAAAATATTTCAGTATGGGTTTGAAGAAGACTTGAAACAAATCATCAACCGCTTGCCAAGTAAGTTTCAACTTAAGTACTTAGTAAGCGATGACAACGCGACAGCGAGGACGTGTACTGTGTGGTGCCGGACGTAAAGAATAGCGCCACCCCATTTCCTCTCGTGGGTGTCGTAAAAGGCGACTAAGGGACTTACTAGAGAATGGGCAGCAGCGTTCTCTATGCATTTTCAACACCATACTGCGATCGCCAACCCGCCTGCCAAGCGTGGCGATAATGGCAGAGCCCCCCCAATTGGAGGAGGCCTATGTCCAGCAGTGGACGTCTTTCAGCTGAAATGATGATGATGACGACTTAGTAAGCATATTTTGCATAAGTAGGTAAATATCCTTACTAAATAAGAATATTAAGTACTTAGTAAAGCTGTTTTTGTTTTTCGGAGTTAGAGCTTTACATAACAAAACTCACGCCTTCTTCTCATGGGTGTAGGCAGAAACTACAGAACGCCTCCTGCTATGACCCTTACATACACCTTTTGCTTTGTTCACACGCACGCGCTGCGCGCCGGTTGCGAGTAGTACGCACCTGACTTTTCTGAAGAACATCACCAATAAGATCACTATCAGTGCTGGATTAAGCAAGCGCGGGGCCCGTAGCAAATACTATCGAGGGGCCCTTGATCTGCTATGGGTTCTCAATTATAAAGTGGTAAAAAAAAAAACAAGAATTTTATATGTGGAATTTTATGTGGTCTTTGGGATTTTACATCTGGTCTCACAAGCACTTTACCACCTAGCGCGATACATGTTTTTATAGGAAATTGAACGTTCTACAAAAAAGGTCCCTTATAATTTTTCGATAAATTCACTTTTTCTAAAGTTATTCGAAATTAAAGTTGGATATGCTCTAAGTTGTCAGTATTTCTTTCATCTTCAGGAAAATTATTATTGTTTGTGGAGGTGGGCTTGTATACGCGGGGCCCCCTTTTGCGCGGGGCCCGTAGCGATTGCTACTCTTGCTACGTGGTTAATCCGGCACTGATCACTATATGTCTTTCTAGGGCGTCCCCTACCGGCGTTTCCACTCATATCTGCCTTGTGGACCTTGTAATACCTTTTGTTAGTCGTCTTTCATTGATCCTCTCAACATGACGACACCATCTAAGATCTATATGAAGATATTATGATTCCTAAATGACCATCCCCGTAAGTCCCGTAACTAAGAGAATATTATGCTTCTTTAATTGATTATTATTCAAAAGAAGCTGCTGCCCGCGGCTCGCCCGCGTGTCATTAAAAAAAAAAAAAAAACTAGCAAAGATACTCCTTATAACATCAGCAATCTGCCAGTGAAAGTCCCGTCGAAATCGGTCCAGCCGTTTCGGAGATTAGCCGGAGAAAACAGACAGTCAGACTGACAGACAGAAATGCAAATAAAAGCAATAAAAAATATATATGTAGGTCCTAACCTACCTATTCCCAAAACTAGAAAAAAAATAAAATCATACGATTTGTTAGTAAAAAAAACCTCAACCATTTGAGCAAAAGGGGATTAGCTAATTGCTGCAGTAACTGACTGTACCGTATATACTTTCTTATGTATTTAGTAAAAAAAGCTGTTATTTTGACATTACAAACAGACAGTAAAATGTTATTTATTTGTATAGATTGTGTTTTTAAATTCGTTTCCAGAACATAGACAAACCATGCTATTTAGTGCTACTCAATCCGAAAGAACTGATGCTTTAGTTAAATCGGCAATGAAGGAAAAGGTACACAATATAAACACTGATGAAGATAATCTCATGGCTACTGTTGAAGGTCTAAAACAAGGGTAAGAAATTGATTGTATTCCTAATAATTCTCAAATAGAAGACAGAAGATAATTGAGAAATAAATTAGAAGAATAAGACGGAAAGTTGCTATTTGAAAAGAGAGGTCTCTTTTTGAACAGATCAAACTTTGTATGATTAACATAAAAATTGTATAAGTTTTAAACCAGTAATTATAACTATAATTTTGTTTTTCAATCCAGTTATGCGGTATGTGAAACAGAATACAGATTGTGGTGGCTACACAAGCTACTAAAAAAAACGAAAAACTCCAAGATAATGGTGTTTTTTTCAAGTTGTAAGTCAGTAGAATTTCACCATGAATTCTTCAGCAAGTATTGTCAGGTTGCAGTGTTATGTATTCACGTAAGTAATTAAGTTGATATCACATGGCTTTTTAAGCCAATCTGACAGATATTATACTGTTTGCCTTTGGTTATGTAGCTGATTATACTCTATGCACACTACATTATTGGCTTGAAAATTGTAAGTGCTCTTATATACGAGCGGAACGCGCTAACGGCAGCTGTCGACGCGTCGATGGCTGCAGTCTGCAGTTGCCTCTGCCGTCGACGCGGCGGCGGCTGTCATCGACGAGTGTTGACGGCTATAGTTGCCTCTGCCATCGACGCGACGGCGGCTGTCATCGACGAGTGTTGACGGCTATAGTTGCCTCTGCCATCGACGCGACGGCGGCTGTCATCGACGAGTGTCGACGACTGCAGTTGCCTCTGCCGTCGACGCGTCGGCGGCTGTCATCGATGAGTGTTGACGGCTATCGTTGCCTCTGCCATCGACGCTACGGCGGCTGTCGACGCGTCGGCGGCTGTCATCGACGAGTGTCGACAGCTGCAGTTGCCTCTGCCGTCGACGCGTCGGCAGCTGTCATCGACGAGTGTCGACGGCTGCAGTTGCCTCTGCCGTTGACGCGTGACGCTATATATGAGCACTTACAATTTTCAAGCCAATAAGGTAGTGTGCATAAAGCTAAATCCAAAATACAGCAATAATCTTAATAAGGCAATTGCTCAATCCTTTAACTTGAATATACTTACCTACTTTTTTATTTTAGGGTAAAATGAGCCAGGCAGACAGAACTGATGTTATATCAAACTTTTACAATGCGGAAAAGGTAGCATTGTTTTGTACAGACCTAGCAGCAAGAGGGTTGGATATACCGGCAGTGGACTGGATAATACAATTTGATCCACCATCAGACGCCAATGTAAGTTCGAATAAGCTTCTTTATTTGGAAACTACCTGCCTATGAGCATGAACTAACAAAAGTTGAAAAAATTATCGCCTCGATTGGCGCAGTACCCAAATGAATGGCACTTTGGGATGCGGGTTCAAGACTGTCTTGAAAATTTTATTTAAATTTTTCAGGAATACATCCATAGGGTGGGCAGAACTGCAAGGGGCATGGGAGCGGAAGGAAATGCTGTAATATTATTACGTCCAGATGAGATAGAATTCGTTTCATATTTGAAAGAATCCAAAATATATTTAGACAAATATGAATCATGGGACAAATTCTCAAATTTACAACCTAAGGTAAGATTTGAGTGCCTCTTCGTGACAACTAGCTGTTTAGTGTTTTCTTGACGGCAAAATGACGCGTTATCAAATATATAAATCATCGCGATATTATGTCCTTTAGCCCGTTGTCCTACTAAAAAGCGATTTTCGCGATCATTTGTTCGACGAACCCGAACACGTCGCGCCGCCAGAGGGCGCGTTCAGGTTTTCCGAACAAATGAGTGACAATTCATGATGAAGTGATCGCCTAAACAGGTGAAGCGGCGCGGGACGCGCGGCCCGTACGGCCGAGCCGCTATTGAAATAATTCAATGCTTATGTCCTCGTGTAATCTCGCAGTATAGTGGCCGCGCCGCTCGACCACGCGGACACATAATTAGGCCCTAATAAGACATCGCTTAATAACCAGTTTTTACAATTTTCAGCTCGATGCTGCCATGTCAGATCCCCAGTTTCACGAGTTGGCAGTTGAAGCTTTTCAAGGGTACATGAGAGCTTTTGAAGTAAAGAAATTGAAGCATATTTTCAATTTGATAACAATGGATGTCGATGCCGTAGCAAGATCTTTTGGCCTAAAAGAAAGACCTGACGTTGACGTTCGTAAGTAAAAGGATTATGTTAAGATTAACCAGCCAAACTAATAATAATAATAATTTATTTGTTCAAAAATATGCAGACATTTAAATAATAAGGTGATACACTAATAAAACACTTTATTCTATCGTCAGAAATTGAACATGTGTCCGAACTAGATATAGAATATCTGTATTTCAGACATCAGCGCTCTTCCCCTGTTGTATGCGACACTTAGAAAAATAATCAATCCAAAGCACGTTAGAAAGTGCTAGATGTTGCAGATGTGGTCTAAAGATTTGGCACTTACACTTCTCTTTATTTTTCTGTTTCAGGCATTGGATTCAGTAAAAAACACAGACCTAGAAAAAGAATGGCAGCAATGCTTGCAGAACAATCCACTGCACCTTTGAAACGCGTTAAATAATAAGATTACTGACAATCTGAAAGGAAATGTATTTTAAAGTACCTAGGTACCTACTTGATAACGAACTATTTATTTTTACTGTTGAATAAAACAAATATGAAGTAAATAAACATTTTTTATTAATTATTCCTTATAGGGACAGAAATATGTTTTTACAAGATGAAAATAATCGTATCTTCTGACTAGACGAGTCTAAAGGTATATTTACGTATAAAAACCATTCCGAAATTTATACATACACAAATTATGAGAGTTATAGACCAAGTAATCGTTAAATTAAACATAGGAACTTTTTAGACCTCAGTAATGAGGCTTATTAATTTTGAAGATCATTCCTAGCTTAGCTATAGTCTCAACATAGTACACTGTGATACAAGTGTGGAAAGTAGGTCATTCCAAACGAGCTGTCATTAACAAGCCCGAGCCGAAGGCGAGGGTTTTTAATGACACGAGTTTGCAATAACCTACACACCCGTGTATCACTCGACGTTTTTCAATACAATTGTGGGAAATAGTAAAAGATAAATCTAAGAATTAAATAAAATTATCGTAAGTCGCCATATAGTTTAGTAGCAAGGAGTTTTCATACGTACATAGTAGGGCCATGCATTCCGGAAATTCGTAATTCCGGAATTCCGATACTTATTCATAATTTTTTGATATTTTGATTATTATTTTATCTAAACGCAACCAAACTAGTCTGTGGAACTTTCCACAAGCCGCTAGACGGCCAATGTTTAATTAGAGTAATAAGGGAGAAAGATGTTTAATTTGTTACTAAAAATTATTAAAAGACTTCTATTGTGTGATAAATAAGCCTTGTTGATTTTACGGTTTAAAATGTGTAATTAGAGTAATAAGGGAGAGAGATTTTTAATTTGTTACTAAACATGATTAAAAGACTGATATAATTATAAATCTTGTTTGATTTGAAACAAATTTACCCGATATTTTATCTGAGGCGAAAACTGAGCAAGATGAAATTTTTCCCCCAAAATCGCGAGAAAGATATATGGAGACTTACGGTAATTTTATTTTATTCTTGGATTTGTTTTTTAGTATTTCCCACACCTGTATTGAAAAACGTCGTGGGATACACGGGTGTGCAAACTCGTGTCATTAAAAACCCTCGCCTTCGGCTCGGGCTTGATAATGATAGCTCGTCTGTGATAACCTACTTTCCACACTTGTATCACAATGTACTATTTCACATGTGTAGTCATGAGCCACGTATCAAGGAGGCTATAATGAAATTTGTTGGACTCAGTTATGCTAGAAAGGCTTCATTACGCTTACGTTTGAGGTCCACTTACATTATTAATACTATATACATGAAACTTAGTTTCTATTTGGGCGAAACGCACATTTCGTATATATTATTTCTTGTTAATTTCTCGTAACAATCTTCATGGTTGTGTTGGTGATTGATGGCATAGATCATCGAGTCTATTGTTTCCACAGTGGCCGGACATCGGTTTAACGAGAAATACTGTACACACCGCCACGAAGTTTTCCCATGGGTTGTTGAATGTTTGGTATAAACAAAGTTCTTATGCACTAATTGTTTGTGGCCCTTCCTACTATAAATATATTTGTAACGAACTGGTAGCTGCTGGTTTTCATTTGATCCATTCACAACAAGGGATAGAGCACCTGCAAGTAAAGAGAGTGTTTTAGAGCCAGCTTGTTTAATTGTTATCCATTATTGTTATCAAATTCATGGGTTAGCTCATGAATTCGATAACAATAGTGACTAGAAACTAGAAAATCCTCTTCAAATCAATCATAATATTATTATATTATAGAATAAAATAAAGTTTATTGTTTGTTTAAGTTCATTTAATCAAATATGGATATAAAAATACATTCGCTTATATTTATCATTCAAAACACATTATTAAGTAACATCACACATTAAAAATAGCACTTGTTCTTCTGTTTCCTTATAAAATTAAGTCATTGTTCCACACAGAGCCCTTAAGTAGGTATTAAAAAAGTACGAATGTAAAATAATCAGGAATGTAAATCTCAATTTGGTTCTTATACAAAATAAGTGTAAAACCGATGTAAAATACGTGTAATAGAGATCATTTTGATATCAAAATTGTTTCATGTCAAAATACTAGTCCAAACACTATTCTAATTAATATAAAGTAGTATCAGAAATTATTATTCGATACTTTAAATTAGTACAATAAATAGACTAGAATATGAGCAATAAAGTCTTTATAAAAATTTATGGCGAAACACGATGGCACTAATGGAGAGTGTGAAATATGTTTAATCTCTAATTGAATGTAATTTTATAAAAATAGCTTTATTTTTTTATTTAATAATTAATTGGCACTTGAGAGCATAGTCCCACTATCACAGTTTATTTATTTATTGTGCTTTATGATCTTTATTACTCCAAAATGTAACTGGTACTTATTATTAATAACTTAGGCTACACTATTTATGTAACTTTTTAAGGTGTTGTTGTCACAATCATCCAATTTATAGATTTGGTCCCAAATCTTTTTCGAATCTATGATTCAGCTTTGTGTATTAAAAATATAAATAGCAGGCCTCATTACTAGCCCTACAGTAGATCTTTTTACTACCAATATGTATATTATTTCCACTTATAAATAGTTGAATATTGCCTCTATAGAGGGGTGAAGCATACTATGTATAAAAATAAACTGTGTTAATTTGCGTAATAGTCTCCTTGCAATTGAGATACTTTTAGTATATCATTAAAATGGATTCCGAAGCAAGGAGTTTTGCAGAAGGGCAGTTCACATGCGCTGCACATAAACCTAGTGTCTCGTCTTCGTCCTATTTTCCAGCAGAGGCGGCATGAACGCTGCGGATATTTCTTCTTGCCATCTTCCTTTTGCGGAATAGTTACAAGGCGGTGCTCCATTGTCGGTCTAGGATAGTCTTCGTTTATGTTAGTTCTCAGTGCATTGTTAGTCACCTTACCATTCACTAAGTTTTTAAGGTCGATGAATAACGAACTCAAGCTGGGATCTGAAATCACGATGGGCATTTTCATTGCACTGTTTGCAGAGTAAAAGGCACAAAAGTTGTTCATAAGATTGTAAATTGTTGAAAATGCCATCGTGTTTTCATAACAAAAAGCTTAATGCAAAAGAAAACAGGAAAATTACTGAGTGAAAAATAAAATGATTGCATTTTCAACACAATCTCTAATCTTATTGATCAGGATGATTCTATGAGGAGGAAGCATTAGTAAGCAAAGATAATGGATGAATAGATTGAAAAAAAAAAAAAAATACATGTACGTAGAGATTATGTCACAGTGCTGGATTTTATAGATTTTTTATAAGATTTTCATTAACAAAATATACTTACTATCTTGTGGTGATGGATAGTCCATGGGTATAGACATATCTTTTTTCCCTTCTCTTGATGATTCATAATTTTTTGGAGTGGAACATACTGCTGGGTCTGTTACAATGATATCACTATCATCGCATTCTGTCTTCAAATCCAATCCATTATCAGACAGAGATTGATCCTTACTTTTCTCATTAAAATCTTGGGGGTTTGTTTTCTGTAAATGTGTGTTGTATGTAGAAGAAATATCTACAGGGTTGTCATCATATAAGTTTTTCATGTTCTCATAATTATTTGTTTGATATATCTGATTATTTTGTGTATAAATAGATTTTTCTTTTGTTTTTGGTCTCTTTTCGGGGTTTAGTATGTCTGAGAAGTAGTTTTTTTGTAGGAATTCAGTAGATTTCCTTTTAAGGTTGCTGATTCTATGTAGTTTTTCTATTAGTTGCCTTTGTTTTAGCAGCTCTAGTTCATTGTTTTGTGTTGTTTCATCATTAATGCCGGTGTCATAGTTGTCTGACACACATGATTCAGCATCAGGAGTATTGTTCTGAGTTTCTGTTCTGTGTTTCGGTAAATCTTGCTCTCTTTCACTGTCTTCATCTTCTTCAGTCTGAAATTATTC
The DNA here is from genome assembly GCA_947523025.1 of Dryobota labecula. Classification (NCBI taxonomy): domain Eukaryota; kingdom Metazoa; phylum Arthropoda; class Insecta; order Lepidoptera; family Noctuidae; genus Dryobota; species Dryobota labecula. The sequence continues at coordinate 12,781,726 of OX383293.1, read as the reverse complement.
GAATAATCAATTAGTTTTATAGGATACTAGCTTTTGCCCATGGCTCTGCCTGCGTGGATGTCAGTTATCGTGAAAATAAATAGCCTATGTCCTTCTCCATATCCCAGGCTATATCTCTGCCAAATTTCATGATGATAGGTTCAGTGGTTTAGGCGTGAAAATGTAACAGATAGAATTACTTTCACATTTATAATATTAGTATAGATTGGGTAGATCAGGATTGTGAATTTATATTGGCACTTATTTAGGACTTTTTCAAATTGAGGAAATGGGAAGTTCTAATTTTACTCTGATTTGTTACTTAACATACTGAGTTTATTTCAAGATATTAAAGTAATGTAACACAAACTTACCTCTTTGTTTGTCAATCCTTTGATTTGCAACACTTCTGCTGTTCCTATAAAACTAGTGAGATCTTCACGTTTCACACTAACTTCTCCATGGTACATAAACTGTAGCAAGTCTTTCATTGCTTTGTGAGTCACATCCCTTAATACAACTGGAAAATGAAATGCACAAGTTATAAGATGTATAAGATCATATTAGAACCACTAGTTAAATATTTAAAAAAAAAATGGTTACATGAATAACTTGATTCCAATAAAACAGTTATTAGTTACCAATTGGATGTTGACATGGATTCATTTGAAACATTTTCTTGAAATAAGGTGAACATATTGACAGTATCACTTTATGTGCTTGCAACAAATGGCCTTCGACCGCAATAGTAACATCCACAAATTCGCCATTTCCTAATAAACCGGCGAATCCTTTAGTCAAGTTCCCGTGAAAATTATTCCAGGACAATGAGAATTGTTGGTCCATTTCTAACCACTGTTAAGTTGCATCTAGAAAGGAAAATACGGTCGATTACTTCATTAAACACTTCCTAGACTCATTTATCCTAACTAAAGTAATACTAACAATTTATAGCTGTATTTAGTGAAATAAAATTGATAAATATTTTGTGTAAGAAACGTGACAGATGTGAACGGCGCGTCGCGTATGCCGTAGTGTTGCAATTTTAGTAATATTAGTCGACGCAATAAGTAGGGTGGCGACATAAGGTTTGAAAACTCTGGTAATCGACTAACGATTTATTCGAGACTTTTCAATAAAATAACGTTAATTAATTAATAAAGAAGTATGTTTTTCTTTTAGAAATTAGCAAATACAGTGATATGAATTTTCTTCAGGAATTTTCAGTAAGTTGTTTGATCTACAGAGACAGAACTACAGGCTGCTCAAAATGGTAATGATACCTTGGCAGAAAAACACTATAAACCGCTTTCAACACAACATATTTTAACTTTTTTAATGGACTTCATAATAGGATGTCTTGTATTTGACCCGCATGTATGTCCTTCTTGTCCCGTAGCCGCGTAGGTATAAAATCTACGTATCTCATCCGCTTGTCGAATCGAATATAATATTATTAAAGCTCTGGTCAAACTGATATAAATCCCACGCGGCATGCGGGACGAAATTAGCTCGTGCGGATTGCGTCAACTTACGTGTGCCCATGAAGGTGTTCAAATTGGCACGAATGACTTCCTAATCATTTGCGTCCGGAACGCGGGATTGTCCTCAGTTTGAACAGTCCTTAAAACGTGCAATGTACAGTCGCCAGCACATCAAGCCACAGGAAACTGTCAAATTTCTCCAACCGATTTTAAACTTTAAAATGTTGATGGTTAAGTCCAACATCGGATGAGAAAATCTGACAGTTTGTGGTGACTTGCTAAGCCGGCGACTGTACTTTCCTGTCACTTGGTACTATGCGTTAGGTAATTTGCATCCTAATGAAGCATGTACCTGTTAAACGAGTTTTGCAAATTCTAACGATCAACGAAGTTGGAAGTTTTGTTCACGTGGTCCCAGAGAAGGACATAAGAAACGTCAAGAATATAGGTAACCATTGCAGAAGTGTGTGGTACAAGGTACCTACCTACCAAAATTCGCGGAATTATGCACTGATTGTTTTAAGTATGTAGGTAATGCCTATAACAGTCTCTGGGAGACATTTCGATTGCAAACTTTTAGGTGCCGGTACCTAATAAGGCTGGAGGTATAAAATACCTAAGGTAACACAACAGATTCTTTCTGCACCCTGCTACATACGTACGTATCTACTTAGTTATATAAAACATAACGTTTCACTCAGTTGGTAGATGGCTTCCAGTTATTTAGTTCGCCTTCCATTAGTACAGAGCTTTGCTAAAACTTTCCATCAGCGGTCGTGGACTAGTCCAGCTAAATTAAGTTTCAACCAAACTTTTAGAAGTTTGTCGACGCAGTGGAATCCCAACGAAGATGTTAGTTACACTCACCAAGTTTTGTTTGTTATCTATCTACGTGTGAGTTTCTATATTTTGGTGAAATACTTTCGTTACCCCTTCATTCTTTTACGAGTACGTTCCCGGCACTGCTTTACTTTGTCAAATGTATGTTTTATGGGTATCACTGGATTGCTCTTGAGAAGCCCATTCCAACCGTATACGATCTCTAGATTTTGATTTGGGTCTTTGACGAGTAGGTATAAGCCGACTTTCCATTATTTTATTTATTTTAACTCTATATTTATATTCACTATAACTATTTCATACTAATGTTTTTTAAACGCAATCAATAGATCTTGACGAGAGCTGACGATTGAAACTCAAACGTACGTCGTAGCTTCTCCGAAACAAAATTTATACTGAATGGAAATTATGTGACGCAGCGAAACGACACAGTCCCCACAACGTAAAGAATACTTTGATCCTATCGCTATCGAGTGGTGGATGTAGATGATAGATAATTATGTAGCTACAAGACCAAACTGTATCCCCCAATGTTGTTATAATCAGTTTCCTGAATTGGCTCCCACTAAAGAAGCAAATTTAAAGACGTATTCACGTCAAAATAATAACTGTATTCTTCTCATCTGAAAACTTCTGTACAGTCACGAGCATAAATACCTTAAATACTTAAATTTCTGTCAATACTTTGGGAGAAAATTGCTTTTGAATCTTGCGTATCGGGTTCAAAGTGCCGGGGGTAAGTTATTCCGGCACGAATAAGAAGGTACATAGCAATAAATGTGAAATGCATAACTGAACGCAGTACCGGAGCGCTGCTTTGGCAGCCATTTTAGTGACGTTGTAAAGACGTGTTAGTTTGGATTTCGCTTGGTGGCACATATTTCTTACTTATAGATTATAGGTAATTTTTTCCCTTCTTACACGTTTTGGTCTACTTCAATCAATTTCAAAGCTATTGATGTGCGTGTTGCACTTATCATTATATTATGTAAGGTATTTATGCTCGTGCCATGTACCTACCTAATACCTACTATGTTTTGTTTAGAAACGCAACTAAAATAGCTTAATACTTAACAAATATCAATATAGAACCCTACAAGCCACATAGAAATGGATTTATATAAGTAGGTACCTACCTAGGGTATTTTTTTTGGATCCCAATTTGATTCCTGCACAGAAATTAAACTCCCAAGTCAAAGCCGACCTAAAACTACTGCGCCAATGTAGCCTGCAAATAATCTTCTCACGTAAAAGCTAATGAAGTCGTGTAGGTGAAGTTGTGCCTGTTGTCTTGCTTAGAGTTGAAGGAGGTAGTGCTGTTGAGGTTTAACGGTGTATCTACAGCTACACCGTGTACCTACATCCGCACTTATATTATAAATGTGAAAGTAACTCTGTCTGTCTGCCTGTCTGTCTGTCTGTCTGTATGTTACGTTTTCACGCATAAACCGCTGAACCGATCGTCATGAAATTTGGCAGAGATATAGCCTGGGATACGGAGAAGGACATAGGTTACTTTTTTACGCGATATAACCGACATCCACGCGGGCGGAGCCGCGGGCAAAAGCTAGTCTTATATAATATGTACCAGATATGGGCAAGGTGTTTAAATTTTAAGGCATCGTAATGTGCTGCAACTTAACCTTTATTACTAATTTATACTCCATCCATACTGTATACTAAACTATAATACTATACTATACTATATATACTATACTATATATATACTATATATATATATATATACTATTATAAATGTGAAAGTAACTCTGTCTGTCCGTCTGTCTGTCTGTCTGTCTGTCTGTCTGTATGTTACGTTTTCACGCCTAAACCGCTGAACCGATCATCATTAAATTTGGCAGAGATATGGAGACAGACATATAAGCTACTTTTTTACGCGATATCCGACATCCACGCGGGCGGAGCCGCGGGAAAAAGCAGTTTGAAATAAGATTAGACATTAAAAAAAAACATTTGTTACAGTCCGTTCAACCGATTTTGACTTCTATTCCGTAGGTATAAGGATGGCATTAAAAACAAAAAACCGGCTAAGTGCGTGTCGAACCACGCACAATGAAGGGTTCCGTAGTTGGGATGAATTTATCGCAAGAACAAACTGTTGAAAAACATGTTTTCCCATACACAATGTAAGTATATTTCATGATTCTATTTCACCACTTTGTCGGTGGAGTAAATGTGTAAGTCCGCCACTGCCAACAACGCAACAGAAGTCAAAATTGCTTGAACGACTGTAAAAAAGGTTTATTTAAATGTCTAATGTTATTTCAAATGGAGTATAGTTTTATCATAGTTTGTGAAGATGTTTTTTGTTACATAGTGTCATGATTTCCAAATATTAATAAGATTTGTAGTGATTTTAATCACTATTGAAAGTATGTGATTGCCTAAATTGACTTTTGTATCAGCTTTTGTAATTTTACTAAAATAATTTAAGAGCGAGCCAGGTGAGCTAGAAAATTTGAGAACTCTGACTCGGATACTATACCCAAAGTCTCTAATTCAAATAATTTATATAAACAAAGTAATGTCAAGAAATGTCACTGTCAAAATGACAGGACAGTGGTGCAAAACATTTTAACATTATTTTTTGGAAATAATCATCTATGAAATTAAAGTGAATTAATTATAAGAACTATGCAAACAAAATACCGTTGCCAAACAATGTTTTATGTAGAGTGTCGGAGACACGGCCTATGATCGTCATAATCTGCCCTTTTAAGTCCACTGCTAGACGTAGGCCTCCCAAAATAAATTTCCGCTCAAAACAGTTTACAGCCGTTTTCATCCAAAATGTGGCTAGATATGGTACACACAATATGACCCTATGAATGAGAGTTGTAATATTAGTGTTGTTGAAGATTTAAAAAATGTGAAAATGTTTGGATCTCCTGCATTGTTACCAGTATCATAAAATATTTTATACCAGAAAATCTCCTTTTTTTAATAACTTTGTTTAAAACCGAAAATTTATAAAAATAATTACGGTATGATTATTTATGAATTATTATTTCTTAAAGTCAGTACTTAAAAGAAAATGAAACCTTTTTTTTCGCCATTTTATGTGAATTACCATTACGAAGATATTTTTTTGATATGTTATCCCCTTTGTTTACATAAATTATCTGAATTTGAGACTTTGGGTATAGGTTGAGCTGTCGTTGTGATTCTACGAAGAAAATGCAAAAACGAGCGCAGCGAGCTCGAAAGTTGCAGCATCCAGACTGGGATAAGCTGTTATTGCGATTTAAATAAAAGAATACGTAGGGGTCCTGTAGTTTGCCGTATCATATGATACGGCTGATACGGCGGTAGGTTCTTACTTCTTAGTGCTCGTACACACGAGCGGCACGCGTCAACGTCAGGGGTAACTGCAGCCGTCGACAAGCGTGTCGCTCGTGTAAGTGAGCAACGTACCTATTCAAATATACGAGCAACACGTTGTCGTCGACGCGCGTCGACTACTGCTGTGCAGTTGCCTCTTCCGTTGACGCGTACCGCTTGTGTGTATGAGCACTTACAACAAACACCAGACTAGTACAATAGACTTGGCCTGCGTCATTTAAGTATACCTAAATCCAATTAATCAATCAAATACACGGCTAGACATCGCTTTGTTCCAAAATAAGCCACATCAGATTTCTTTCACCGCAGTCATAATATCCTAATCAAAAGGGGCTGCCAGTTTCCAGGCATACCTTGAATGCGGTCAATTTGGAATTTGATACATTTTATCTTATGAGCACATACTACAAACACCAGATTAGTACAATAGACTTGGACTACGTTATTTATAACTTCAATTAATCAATCAAATACACGGCTAGACATCGGTTTGTTCCAAAATAAGCTACATCAGATTTCCTCCACCGCAGTCCATAATATTTAAAACTAGTGGGGTTGCTAGTTTGCCAAGCGTCCTCTTTAAAAATAGGTACACAGACGCCAGCACATCAAGCTACTACAATCTGTCAAATTTCTTTAATAGATTTTCAACTTTATCACTACAGTATAAGGTTCAAGGTTGATTGCGAAAATTTGACAGTTTCGGGTAGGTTGACCTGCTGGCGTCTGTACCTTAAATGCGGTCAATTTGGAATTTGATACATCTTATCTTATTCGCATCGATTAAATTTCAAAATTAATTAGCCTAACTTAAATTAAATATGCGAGTGCGATTTTAGTAGGTAGTTTAACCCATAAGTTTCAAATACAGTCAGGTAAATTAATTGTATATGAAATTGAAACACGCGAGAGAATCATTTCATACAAATGTCAAATAATTACAGTTATGATTTGAATTTACGGGCAATTTAATTTGGTAGTCAATTTGCTAAACAACTAATTTCCCTGACTTTACATAAAGTTCAAAAATCTCTTCTGTTTCGGACATTTCAATTGTGTTGTGTTTTGATTGTTATCAATGCTATTAAACCAGTGCTAAAGCCACACGTCTCGTGCACTATCGATTATGTGTCAGTAACAGTCGTGAGAGGGCGCACCACCAGTGCTTGAACATCTAAAGGGCCCTGTCTACAGCGTGGGGCCGCACTGAAGTTGTGGTTTTGAGCCTGGCTGTTAATATTAGATACTTGCCTAGGTTTATTTTCAAAACAAAAGCAGAAAAACTGAAAACATAGCCGTACCTACTTAACTACTTTGAAAAGTAAAACAAGGAATCTAGATTTTTTCCCTTGGTATTTTTAGACAAGTCATCAAGTCTGCTTAGTTCTTTCGGCCCAGTTCAAATTTTGTTCCTATTTATTTCTGTTCTGAAGTAGACGAAGCCTGTGTCTCTCTCGATATCGATTGTGGGACATGTCCACCGAGCGGCTTAAGCGTCGATTAATTAAGTTCTGTAAGAGCACAGTCACCCTATTTTCTAAGATAGCCCAACCATGACTCTGCGCTTTTAATTTTCTGGTGTCACGAGTTACTGCGATAAAGCCATCCCCCTTCTTCACCAGTTTCCTACTAATGAAAAGTATGCGATGAATGGGCTTCTTATTAAAAGTGTAGAAAAGTTTCGTCAAGACAAAGTTCTCTCTATTGTGTTGTTAACACCATAAAATAATGAAATTGCCGTGCAGTTTCTTCTGTCTTTTTGTTGCGTTATAAGAATTCAGAATGTAACTTTTTGGCCAGAAGCGTGGAATATTCTTGGTAATTTTATTTTAGTCCACTCGTAGCCCTGTGGCAGTTTGTATTTTGTCAAAGTATCTATAATATTTATCACGTACGGTATTATACAGTATTTGCAGTATTTGCACGATATTATAAAGTTTGAAATAGAGGAAACTATTCCGTAATTAAAGCGCTGGTCGTACCTCCATAATCAGGACAGTCTCGCTTGGTCCGGCGACGCGGTCACTCCACTGGAGGCTGCCATTGACAGGTAATCGATGCGGTTTGCTAGTTTATTTGGCTATCGGTTCCGCTCTCAGCATGTGTATCTACTCGATATAATCGATACAGACCCCCGGCTTAATACGATTATGAATCGGAGCGTATTCGATTATAGCGATTCCGATATGACTGCGCTTTTAATAACGTGCGGGAAACTTGTATACTTACCTGTTTACGTTTCAGGTAGGTAGTTGTTGTGTTAGGTATGAGGTCCCTTGGGATTCCTAATCCTCTTGAAGGGATGACAATTTAGCATTTAGATTAGTGAAGGCAGGCGTTAATGCTTCACTATCTTCTAGTTTGTAGGTATAATTTTGCCTCTTAACTACTGTCCCTTTCTGGAGTTGTTGTTGAATTGTGTTTGCTGATTCAATTCCGCGTAAAATACAGTCCATCTTTGCATAATCGTACTTTTCAATCACTAAAATAATATCGTGACGTGGCTCAAAAGGCTGCCCAACTTAAAAGGGACTGGGCACGACGTGTCTGCCGCATGCCGGACAAACTGTGGACCCAATAGCATAGAATTGGTACCCTGGGACAGTGAGCCGGAGTCGCGACAGACCATCTTCACGTAAGGGATAGCGGGACGAGCTGGATAAGTTCCGTCAAAATTGGAAGGCGGACTCGCTTCGCGAAAGATGGAAGGAGTGGAGGGGGTCTTTGCCCAGAAGTGGGACAGCGTAGGTTAGTAAAAATAAATAAAAAATAATATCAAACAAATCGTTCATAATTGCTTTCACCTTCATCAAACTAAAACCGTTAAATCCACAAACTATGATCCTAATGCGTAACCTACTAAAGTTTACTATACTCGAGGCTTATTATCTCGTCTAGTTTGTGGCATGTAGAAGTTTGCACTAAAGCCGATGCACCTACGTCATAATTGCAAGTATCTCATGAACTTTACCGTAGAAAGCAGGCTGTACCTATTACGAAGTTTGTTGAACATTTACGCAGATTCCTTTGTCCAGCGTAATAAAAACGATTTGTAGAATGTAGACTAGTTTCTTGTGTTGTAGATATCTAGAAGCATCGAGCCGGCAGTTGCGTCGGACGTTTGTAAGTTCGGTTCGGCTCCAGCACGCGCGAGATGGGACAACTTTTAGCCGACCTATTTACTGCACAACACCGGATTGGACTTGTACCGCGGTACCTGTAACTTTGAGTGCCGTATCTGATGGATTCAGCTGATGTAGGTTGACAATCTTGCATGTATGACGTAAAGTTTTGTAGATTTGCATCGCTTCGCTGCGAACATTGTGGTAACAGTTCTATTCTATTTTAGCCTCTTCTGCATCGTTTTCTAAGAAATATTTTCGGTAGGTATTCCGGCAGGTACCTACTTGATTTTAAAATAGGTACTTATGTAGGTTTAGACAATGATTATATTAAAATAGGACCTGAAGTATCTAATAATTTTTCCGTTTCAGAACTACAAGAAAACATAGGTATTCAAGCTAGTCTGTGTATGTGATTTCAGATGAATCATCCCCTTCATTAAAAACAGAACAAAAAAAAAAAATCCGCTCACAACTCCGCAAACGAAATTAGTGAGAAAAAAATATTTGGCGTGAACACGCTTCGAATAAATTGATGTCAGAGACGATATCATTAACTTTATCATGATTCTTCAATTGATTGGGGATTTTTCGTCCGTGGCTGAGTTAGTTCGCGAAGTATCCGCAAGTCGGAAGTGCGAGGACGTGCTCTCCAGTGGGGTTGGAAGTTGGCGCGTGATTGGCCCCATTGTTAAACCTCAATAGTCCGTCTTGAGACCGCTAACTGAACCGTTTCATGCTTCATCCGTTGTGATAATTCTGACTTATCAGTTTGAATTTTGTAGGTTAGTTGGTATGGTGTGAGTGTGACTTGTGCGCTTCTTCAAAGATTTTGATTTAGACTTGTTGCTATACCTATAATATTACTCCATCTTTTGTCTATGAGTAGGTAGTGATAATAACATAACATCACGCCTTGTTTCCCATAAGGATTAGGCAGAGGTGTACCTATAGTAGGTACACCTCTGGTAGGTAAGAGGGAAAATTGTAATAGTTCTGAAACAGTTGTAATTCTATCTGCTTTAAAATTGTAAAACTTCATGATATTCTCTTGCACAATGTAATAAGATGCAACGGCGAAATTTTAATCCATAGGTACTTATATACTTATAATATTATAAATGTGAAAGTAAATCTGTCTGTCTGTTACGTTACGTGAAAACGTAACATACAGAAAGAGACAGACAAATAGACAGACAGACAGAGTTACTTTCACATTTATAATATTAGTAAGGATAAGGATTTGTATGGATGGTACGGAACCCTTCGTGCGCGAGTCCGACTCGCACTTGGCCGGTTTTATTTGTTTTTTGAACGCGCTAATCTCTGGAACTGCGAGTTGGATTTAAAAAAATCTTTTTGCATTTTACAGCCCAATTCTTAAGGAAGAATTACATTCCTATTAACTAGAACACCATTTTTTTTAATGAAAGTTTATGCGAAAACGAAGTAAAAGCACGGGCAGGCAATGTGTTGCGACGGGGTGGGTCGGGGGCACAAGAAATTTAACGCGGACGAAGTCGCGGGCAGAAGCTAGTATAATAATAAAAATAAAAAACATACAATACAAAATAAATAATTGAATCCGCCAATACAGTGATTACTCTCACAATAACACAAGAAAGAGAGTTCAATCAGGCGCCGCGCCCGCCGCCGTCGGCTGACCGTTTACCAATATCTCAGCTGAATGGACCTCAATTAAGCCTCACAGACTAACCTAGAATATTTCTCTCAGCCTTAAAATTCAATCCCTTATAATAACGCAGATGACAATCGAAATGTAGATTACATCCTATCACGAGATGAATTTTTATGAATTATAATTTTGCAATCGCCTTGCATTTTCGAGTCACGTTTGGGAGTTCAAATTATCTCTCTACGTGATGCTGCCTCAATCATTTGTACCTTGTGGTACCCCGGCTACTTATCGAGAGTACTGCACTTGCATGGTTATGAATCTTTTGTCCAAAGACTTGCTCGCGATTTCTGTTTGTATTCCGAAATATAAAAGAGCTGGTGCTTTATGGGTGCATTTATTTTCAATATGCATGCCATCAGCGTGTAGTGGCTTTTTGTCTTCGTATTGGACGGCCCGCGCGGTATTTGGGAAAGATCCAAAGAGAAAATGACTGTGAAGGCGTTAGTGGCTAGCGTATTTACTGATCAAGCGTCTGTGTTGTAATGCGGACGTAAAAAAGTGTGTTGTAATGTGGACGTAATTTTTTTAAATATTTTTTTTCTTTAAGACTCGCGCAGACTGGTGCGATATCGCGCCAGTCTGTGCGAGCCTTTAGCATCAATATACAAAACGTACTTACAAAATAAAAACTTATCTACTCATAGATTCGTATTAGGTACCTTCCAACTTCGTAATTTTCCCAGTGTAAACTGCTTTGTGATCTGACCGGATTCTTAAATAACGCGTCTGTGTTGGACATTTCTGAGGAGGTTTTAGGCAAAAGGCTCTTTGCGGAAAATCTTTTAGTAAAAGTTACAGGGTGCAATGACCGGAAAACAGATGTCACAACAACGCGCAACTTAAAAAGCTGTTATTAATGTATTAAGAAATGTGTGAATTACGTCATCTTTATGATTTCGTGTGGTTCCACCAAAGAATACGCCATTATTTTGGCTCCTGATAGGTGTTTTACAAATGGACTCTATCGTTGGCTTATGGAAAGCTCAAGATGGTCCAGAGACGCACCTATGGCTATATTCACCTAAGCGTTAGATTTTTGGGGTTCCGTTGCCAAATGGCAAAAAACGGAACCCTTATGGATTCGTCATGTCTGTCTGTCTGTCCGTCCGTATGTCACAGCCACTTTTTTCCGAAACTATACTGTTGAAACTTGGTAAGTAGATGTATTCTGTGAACTGCATTAAGATTTTCACAAAAAAAATTTGGCGGTTTCCATACTTAGAACTGAAACTCAATTATTTTTTTCCATCAAACCCATACGTGTGGGGTATCTATGGACAGGTCCTCAAAAATGATATTGAGGTTTCTTTTATCATTTTTTTCTAAACTGAATAGTTTGCGCGAGAGACACTTCCAAAGTGGTAACATGTGTCCCCCCCTGTAACTTCTAAAATAAGAGAATGATAAAACTAAAAAAAATATATGATGTACACTCACCTGCAAAATTGCACGGATACCTTAGTGTTTATTTTCCAGTGAACGTTTGAGTTCAAGTTTTCGAAAATACAACTAGATGGCGTTGGTTTCTTCACAACTATGACAGATTTACGAAACGTAAGAAGTTAGGAAGAAACGTATTATTATAGGTAGGATTAAGTAAGGACCTACACAGCTAATACATTTATCAATTTAGCTTTGTAAGCTTTAGTGCAGCATTACATTTACTAGCATACGTAGCTTAAATGATAAACATAACAAAAGAAACTGATAGGAATATATTCATTAAGCTAACGAGTGGGTATTAATAATATAATATTCGAGTTGGTAGTTACTTAGCAACAGGAACAAAGAGCAGAGTCATCCCAGGTAAACAGGCTCGCGAAACAAAAAGTCAGTCGACCGTACATTACCATGTAAACTGCCGCCAAAAATTGGTTTAACGAGATCTAGTTAGTAGTTTTTTTTATACGTCATAAATCGTAAACCGCAATTTACCTTTCATTCAATCAACTCAAATATATAAATAAAATAAAACATTTAATTAGATAATGGTACGGAACCCTTCATGTGCAAGTCCGACTCGCATTTGGCCGGTTTTTACTAGTCTGTAGTAGGGTCGTCATGTTCAGCTGTGAAGATGGTTCACCGACGGTACACAATAATGGTACAACCTACCTACTAATATTGAATTGCAATATGAACCAACAGGTGAAAATTAGACACGCTCCGCATACGTCATAAAGCACGTCCCATGCTCTTCCGCTAAGTCTTGGCACAAGAAGGCGCACGTCAAAATGCCAACACTTACAACACAATGCAGTGCTTATCCCTAGTCAGGCGGAGTCCACAGTACGATAATACCTCTTCAGTGAGAGGATTATGCCGTGAAACGATTCTACTTATCGTCGCCAACCGTCTCTGGCGCTGCATTGCCAAGTAAACAGTGCCCAGATAGTTCGCTGCCGGCTCATGCTGCAATGCAAAATTGTTTCATATTTATAATCTGTGCTGTTCAGTCTTTTCCGACACAGTTAAATAATGAAGTTACCTGTCATTTATGTGGAAATAAAAATTGATGGCTAATAAATATTTAAGTGTATTTTAAATAAAGCTCAGAGAGATAAAGTTACAATAAAAGTATGAAAATGCACCGTCAGGGTGTTGTAGGAGGAAGCTGGGCGGGGAGCGCCGCTAATGCCTCTCGGAGTGCGGATTACTTCATGAAATGGTCGCGCTTAGCGCCACTCCAGCGTGAAAGCTGCCTGGCGATCTGTTTGCGCCACCCACTTCACAATACAACCAAGTGTCAGTCAAAAGATACCGCTTTGCGTATAATACTGTCCTACTATCAAATAACCTAGAAAATAGAAGGGATGTAAAATTCGGAATTGACCTTTTCATAAAACAACTAGCTGACCCGACAGACTTCGTCCTGTCAAAAGCTATTTGACTGTGGCAGTTTGTCTACGCGCAAAGGAAATATAGTATAAACTTCACTACTCTACCCTACCCTACCTACCTACCCTACCGTACCCTACCCTACCTACCCTACCTCCCCTACCTACCCTACCCTACCTACCTACCTACCTACCTACCTACCCTACCCTACCCTACCTACCTACCTACCTACCCTACCCTACCCTACCCTACCCTACCCTACCTACCTATCCTACCCTACCCTACCCTACCGACCGTCCAACCTTCTCCTGACAAAACAAACACAAAAAAAAAAAAAATTGCACTAATTGTATTTTTTTTCCATATTTTCTCACCGTTTAAACCTTTCTTGGACTACGACAAACATTTCAAAACCAAAATCAGCTAAATCGGCCCAGCCGTTCTCGAGTTTTAGCAAGACAAACGAACAGCAATTGATTTTTATACTTATACATAGATAGATGTGCAGATAATACAAAGAGAACCCTCCTTGTATTATCTGCACATTGTTTTTTTTCTACGGGCCAGTTACTTTTATTGACGTCAACGGATATCTACAAACAGAGGCAAATCCAGGGGGTCCCCAGGGGCCAGCAACCTTTTATGCAAATTGTAGTGGCTACCCTAAAAGACCTTATGTTTATTGTTATCTTGTTTGAAAAAAAAAATGCATAGGTATCTTGACGGTGTTCCTGAAAACATTTCCTTACTCTCTCGCACGTCGATTGTTGAACTTCAGTTGACACTTCGAGCGAAGTTGGAAAGGAACTTTTTATTTTCCTTCCCTCTATTGGCTTCCTTCAGTGAAACTTTGTCTAGTGGCAATGGAAACCAACATTGATTTAAAACAGATGAAACTTGTCAGCGAGTTACTGTTACTTCACGAGTTTTATTGAGAGTTGAAAAACGAAAAAATATACGACTTCTTATGTAGGAGTCTTCTACCTTTTAGGGTTCCGTAGTCAACAAGGAACCTTTATAGTTTCGCCAGTCTGTCTGTCTGTCTATCTGTCTGTCCGCGACTTAGCTCAGAGACTCTTAGTACCAGAAAGGTGTAATTTGGCATGGGTATACATATACATATAAATCACGCCGGCAAAGTGGTAAAATACATTCTTTTTTAGGGTACCCTTGCACGTAAAGGGGGGATGATATTTTTTTTCTCATCTATCCCATGGTGTGAGGTATCGTTGGAAAAACTAAATAACTATTGCAAGTCTGTGAAAACCTTTCGATTCAGGGATCCTTTTGCGTAATATGAAGCTTTAAAGCGCTAATTATTGTTACAAACAAGTGTCTCCCGGACCCAGCTAAATGGTTGTTTTAGGATATGTGAAAAAAATTGCGGCAGTAGTATATATAACGAAGTTAAAAGGAAAACTATCACAGCTAAGTAGGCTTTACAAGTTAACGAGTAATAGTCGACCAACACATTTGCAGTTGAAATGTATGGGAGAACAGGTTTTTCAACTACAATCTTAAGTTTGTTCTTGGGATAAATTTATCCCAACTACGGAACCCTTCATTGTGCGTAGTCCAACACGTGCTTGGCCGGTTTTTGCTGTAAACATTGATTGTTAAAACAGAAACGAGTGGAAGGTTATTTCATTGGTTAATCTGATCCTCACATTCCTCACTTATGTTGTTAATAAGGCCTAAAACTGCGTTAAGCGGGCGCCTGCGACGGGTACCCGCATGAGCAGTGGGCTCCGTGGGCAATTAATTACCCGTAGATTAATTTTAACGGTGTGCATGTACAGTCGTGTCGGTGCAGAACTTAGCAAAACGACGACTTGCAAAAAAAACGACAGCCAGTAAGCTGGCGCGTGCCCCGTGACGGACGCCATTTATATGGAACCGCGCGGGCGTCCGCTTCACGCAGTTTCAGGCCTAAAGTAAAGACAATTCTGGTGGCTGTAGGTGCGTTTACCCATACGAGTATATCTGGCTTCTAGGAACATTTCGCTATGTTTTGATGTTTTTATGCTTCGACGATTATCTATCTTCTATATTATCTATATATATAAAATGGTAAACTGACTGACTGACTGGGTGATATATCAACACACAGCCCAAACTGCTGGGCCTAGAGACATGAAACTTGGAGGGTGTGTTCTTTGTGAAGAGTAAGTACCCACTAAGAAAGGATTTTTGGGAATTCTACCCCAAAAGGGTAAAATAGGGGATGGAAGTTTATATGAAAGTCTGTCAGTTTTGAAGTTAGGAAGTTCAAATTTTGTGTTTAGGCTGACGATTGAAAATTAATTTATGTGTCTCAGCGTTTTTGATAATTCCACCTCCGAAGGGATAAAAAGGGGGATGAAGTTGAAAAGTCCTTAATTTTCGAAGAAAAATCACTAAATTTACTATCTAGGCTTATGGTTGGAATCTAACGCAACGGTGTTGTTAGAACTTCAACCCTTAAGGGGGTGAAAAGGGGGATGAAATTAACCTGGATGAACCTGTTATTTTTTTATCCCGGTAGTACGTTCCCGTCGGATATTTTTCGACTACCACGCGGGCGAAGCTGCGGGCAAAAGCTAGTAATAACATAAAGCTTAAAACAAGTATTTTCATTTTACGTCACTTGCTGATAAGATTAAACTAAGCAAGTTCATACCGTAAACAAACCGTAGTTTTTTCCGCGTTTCCACGAAAAGTTTTAGCATATTATTATCATTTTTACCATCAATTCTCCGCTTCTTAGAAATATCCTCCCAAGTTCTCGTTCCCATGCACGGTTAGACACACCCAAGCCGTCTTTACTGCAATAAAGGATCAATAAATCCAAAACAAAACCCCGGTACGTAACGGCTCAACAGAAAATGTCCCTGTACCTATATTTCACGCGGGTTTTTGTTTATTTTTTCTTTATTGCGTAAAATACGAATCGCCATTTCCATTGACTTTCCCCAGATAAAGTTGTTTGCTTTCGTTTCTATATAAAATGTAGTTTTGCTTATGGAAAGCTTATTTCTTCATCTAGTCGTTAGATACAGGCGCCGTGACTGCGAAGCCTGGATTTGTTTTGCGCTGCTGCAATTACCTTTTGTTTCTGTAGGATTTTCTCTACAGTTTCTGAAATAGGAAATGTTAAAATCATAATTTCATGTTTCTGTCGAAGTTAAGCTTTTAGAATAAGAAAGTTCGATGAACGAACTAATGCATTGTGCTAGCATTGTTGTAATCTGAATCTGTAGTTCAGTAAAAATTAGTTTTTAGGTACGTTTGGTCTCAACTCCACACATTTGCATTTTGATCGCAGCACCTAAAGTCGAGTTTTCCGAAAATTTCATCATAGGGGGTCTAGTTATGACCCCTAGAACCCAAATCAATCGCCGGTTAAAAAGTTTATATATATATATATACGTATATATATATAATACTATGTTAGTTGGTTGGTGGGGCGGCAAGAAAAATTTAGCCACACTCTACAGGTCGCAATTATGCACCGATTGCTTTCAAACTTGGCCCAAAAATCGAAAGGGTCAAAACTTAGGTTAAGTTCGTGAATGGGCGGAATCCGTCCATGGAGGGCGATGGGGGGGTGGGGGGGGTGGATTTTTCGAAAATCAGTTTTTTGGCCATAACTATGGAAAATTTTTGAACCGTTTAACATTTTTATCATTCCGAGTAAGCATCTTTACGTCGCAAACTTGTTTATTTTTGAAAGCAAATTGTTTACTCTACAATTTTTAATTTAAAAGTCTACCGATAAAACTTATAGTTTTTGAAATAAAAAATTATAACTGAAAAAAAACGACCAAGTCTTTTGTTAATGTTCATAATGGAGATACTTCTATTTGATAATAAATGGCGATTCAACGAATATATCGCATAGGTAGTTAGATGTTCTGCTACTTATAACATGCCACCTGGGGGTCAAGTCTACTAATGTACAAACGTTGCAATGGTCTCTTCATTGTGAGTTTTTGACAGATTTGCCATACAGACACTGTCAAATACTCACAATGGCGAGACCATTGCAACGTTTGTAAATTAGTAGACTTAGGCCCCTGATTCCTTTTTATCTAAACATTTGTCGAACATAGTAAACTATTTAGATCCCATGGTCCCATTTAAGTACGATACTTTACTGCCCTCGAAGAATAAGAATTCTTGGCATGTTACAAGCATGTTTTTATGAAAATAATTAAAAAATATCACATTATTTATTACAAAAGTTAGATTGTTACGGATAGTAAACATTAAACGATGTTTATTATTCATCATAAAACTCGCGAAGCATCTCGCTCGGAGCTATCGAGTAGAAAAGTTGCTTCCGTTTAGTTTGTTCTCAGCGCCGACCGAATGGAAAATTGCATTGTTTATATAAAGGTTAGTATAAAATAGGTAAGTCTTTTCTATTTGTATTTGGACTTTCTAGCTAACAAGAAATTGTATTTTGTTTACTGGGAAATTTTTCGCTGCAGCTTCTTGTTGACTAGATTGTAAGTAGAATAATCTGGCGAAGAAAACACCTTGCTCTCTAAATGTGCCACGTCCTATTGGCGCCGAATTCTGTCTGAATATCATAATAATAGGAAAACAAGAAGTAATATCTAGCAGGCTAATTAGTTTGCAGATCTCGTGCTCTGTTCTCATGCATGTTAAGGCGGCATATTCTGAAGTGTCGTCATCTTCACCTGTTATGAAGTTTTAAGTCGACCAAAATTGTAAGCTCACCTTACATCTCTTTCTTACTTTATGTGCAAGTAAAAGATACAAGATACATACTTTACACTTTTAGCCAATATGCCTCTATGTTTGCCCTTTTTAAACTTTAAACTAACAGATCCCATAGACGATATTCTAAAGCTTTACTTCGAGGAAAGAGTAAATAGATGAGTGATGAGTGATCTTTTAATTCCGGGTCCTAATATAACAATGTGGAAGGATTATTTAAAGAATGAAATCCAGAACTTTGCAAATTCTCGTATCCTCAGTTTTAATACCAGGCCTGGTATTGTGTTGGGCTAAGGCCTCTTCTCATACAGAGAAGGCAAGAAGACAGAGAAGCATTGATCACTACACAACACGCCTGCTCAAGGTGGGTTGGCAATTTCAGTCTTGTCAGTTTGCTGCTGAGATTTGTCATGACGAGAACATGACATATTTTTTGTGCATTTATTTTACAAAGGTTTTACACGATAACTATGCTGTGTTAGTATTTCTAACAAAAACCTCAAATAACTAATGACTGTAAGTCACGGTCTATGTTCTAGTTTCTGCCACTGACGATCGATTTAAATTTTCCGAACATTCTCAATACCTATTATTGGCTTTCCTGATATTTTTAGTACAAACATATAATTTTCGTATTGTACCAAATGGAAAACGTTATTACGGTGACGGTAACGTTTCCTGTGATCTCCTGTAAGCCGAGATTAGGTCGGATTGAATCGAACCGTGCCACCGAACCGGTTATATTGAAGACGTATGTAGAACGTCTGAACACACTTTTAATACCTATTAATTTGTCAAGTTCATTAATGAGAATATTCTTTAGATGATTCTCTGTTCTATATGGTTAAGGAGTTGTCTTATTCTAAGTGAACTTTTTGAGCAATGAATATGTAATATATCTACGAGGTGTTTTCAGAAACCGTCATACCGACATTCATTTTTAATACACAATGTTTTCTTCGTTTTTTTATCATCATTGGTATTTATTATTACTCACACTAGTAAACAAAACTGTGGCTAAATATTAGTATAGGTAAGTAAAGTTCAACATGAATAATGCTCGCCAGTGTGAAAATTATTAGGTAAGCCACACTAAAATATTCCTGCACTATAATACTGAGTGGCGTGCAATTTGAACGGAATAATCTCCACATTTAGAATTAGAGGGTCGCTTTAAGTCGTCGTAAATATAGCGCAACATAGTTATTTTGAAAAGGCTTGCACGCCGTGCCCGCGGCGGTTCGCTTGGCGGAATATAATAATAGTCGTCGGGCCACCGCGGAATATCATCTCGGTACATTGTGAGAGGCAGGATGCTCATTAGATGAACGCCCCGGGCCGCACCCTCACCGCCCCGCGTGCCTACCTTCAGACACACTGCCTGCATGCTGCCACTGCACTTCGTATTCTAATTAGTTTTACTTTTTACCCTCTCCCTAACATTAACTGCTTGCCAAAAGCTACAAATTGGTGCCTCCGTGCCCTACTTTTTCCGTCCACTGCACCAATAATATTGTTGGCGACGCCGTCCGCGAAGGCTCAACGTAGTGAGATTAGTGAACATGGACATTCAGTGCTAAAGTGCTAAAGAGACGCTTAATCAGTGTAAATAAGTGTTATAAAGTGAAAGACTCTTATAAGAGACATATTCGAGTGTGAATGAGTGTTTTAAAGTGTTAAGACTCTCAAATAGAGCTATATTTTAGAATAACTAGAACTTAGAATCATGTAAGTATAGTGAATATGAACGATGTTTTTATGTGTCTCTAATTTAATTTGTATAAGACCTATAAGAGTCTAATTAGTGTTATTTTATAGGAAATATGATCCCATTGCTTGTAGTTAGTCTAGTTAGATTCTAATTAGTATTTTGTCATATGTTTTTGTGAATTTATCATAGCGAGGTGCCTGAATTCAAGGGAAAGTTAAATAAGAAAGTAGAACGGTCCTCGTTACGGTAAAGTTTCGATGCACTAAAGCTTAGTGTCGCTTTTTGTTTGCTTGGCTCTGATTGGTCAATAATAAATTACGTAATATAGGCATGTCCAGTAGAGGGCGCTAGTTGTACGATTGTTCATTAGCCAAAATTGTATAAATAAGGCGCCATTGTGAGACTGTAGTCAGTCGGCGGCCGTCACTTGAAGAAGCAAGAATAAAGAAGAAGTACCTCGACCACTAGTTTCATTCGAAGAGTCCCCTACAAATATAAATTTCAGGATCCTTCCCAACGACGTTCTGATAAGACCGAAACGAGCAACTGAAACGGAAAGTGTTCATTCTGAAGTTATATCTTACGATAAAGTTTTAGTTAGAACCTATTATAGGATATACTGGGATATACGGCTCACGGATCTAATAGGCTTTAACCTCTAAATGTTATCGCCTAAGTTGAGTGCGGTGTTAACATTATAATTATAACGACTATTGTAACTCAACACTGGAATAATGTCTGAGTGAGTTTGCGAAGCCGATGTAATATTTTAATCTTATCATTCGAGTCAAGTTTCATGTCTCGCGAGGAAAGTTTGATCCGCGGTTCAAGTTTCGAGACGAACGACGAGCTTACAACTGTGACTGTGAGGCTCTCTCAGATCGCTGTACTGTAATGGGGCCGACACCATTATTGATGTATCTAACTGTTACTGTACGTCCTCCAATAGCCATGTTCCAGGCTCTTTTTTTTATAAAACAGAAAAAATGCTACAGTGTACACCTACTAAAGTAATTTCAATTCGAATTTGTACAAAAATATTAAGTAGAGTACAAATTTTCATGTTTTGTACGTTCAGCAAAATTGTTTATCTACTCTGTGGAGTGGCGTTGTTTTCAGAAACAATCTCTTTCGCACAAGCTCGGCGGTGACTAAGCATTTTCAAAGTTAAGAAGCCTTGTTTGGCTGCTTCCGATATTTGTTAAGCCCGTGTCGGTTTTACAAGATGCCAGCTTGAGATAATTAATGTGTAGCCTCGTAAAACCCTTCTTAGTAATTTAACAACTTCTAATTGAATAAAACTTAACAACCTTTGTCCTGTTACATAATAATTTAATTATATACTATGAACTAACAGCTGACACTTTTTCATTGTTAACGACTACGCCTGGTAAATGGATTGGTGATTGCCATTTGCTGTTAGTAGCTCGAAAGATGATTCTGGAACATGGATGATGTTGATTTCTGAATCAAATCTTTTGTTTGAGTTTTAGAGACCCATGAGAAAAGACAAGATGGCGATTTGAGAAAAGACAAGGTGGTGACAATAAATGGTATTTATTTTGTAAATTGTTTAAATAGAACACTTTAACATGTTTTTTTTTAATTTAAACTAGATAAGGTAAATGTTTCCTAGCCGATAACTCTGAGAAGATACCGAAACAAAGTCGGAGGTCAAAGTCTCTTTGAAGTCCATACATTATAATGATAAGATCATCTACACGGCAAAGCAAATTATAAATAAAACGTTTCAATTTATTAACAGTAAATTAACAGATAAATAATAATAATAATAATTATTTATTAACAGTAATTTGTAAACGCAAATTCAAAATTAAATTCCGTCCATCAAGTTTGTGCAGTTAAACTTGATGGACGGAAATAGCACTAGGAGTAAATAACACAAGAACGGCACTGCGGAC
This sequence comes from Dryobota labecula, assembly GCA_947523025.1. NCBI lineage: Eukaryota > Metazoa > Arthropoda > Insecta > Lepidoptera > Noctuidae > Dryobota > Dryobota labecula. The sequence continues at coordinate 12,760,043 of OX383293.1, read as the reverse complement.
TACGGCCGAGCAACGTTAGTCACCGATTTTCATTTCAAATCAGTTTAAAACAACTTGTTCGAACTGGGTTCAAAATGTTTCGGCATTTTGAATCCCTGCTGCATTTTAGCCGTTTCTAATACCGGGAAATAAATTCTTGCCTACGACGACTGTAAAAATAGTGAACAAATCGATTTGAAGTGGTTTTTTCCTTAACTTGCTATCGAGTTAACGTGGTTTCCTCTCTCTTTCTTTCGTTCTTAAGTCGGTTGAATTTTGCCTTCCTTTTGTGGTATCTCATGGAAGCTATAATTTTTTTTAAATGAACGTTATGTGATGGTGTGGACCATCAAAACTGTGTCCTTAAAAATATTTAGCCGAAATTTTCCTCCACGTGGTGCTAAAATACTGTCTGTAGAGAGAGAAGAGATTGACATTGTTAAGAGGTTTAGTAACGGATGCGCTTGCTCGCTTACGCCATCAAGATGACATAATAAATGGAGGAGGGCGGCACAATTAATTGCTCCTAAGGAATGCGCCCAGCTGCAGCAGTGATAACATACGTATAAGATGAATAGTTTACACTCTACTCACTACCGATTATATTATTTTGATGTATTTTCTTACTGGTTCTGAATAGCACATTGTCCCAAGGTCAAGGTTAAAACGTTTCTTGCTAAGCCTGCCTTTAATTAAACTGGAAATTTCCAGAACGTCATTGATTTTACCTAAATGGATATTCGGGACGCCCTTTACCATTATCAGAACATTGTAATGAGCGTTCAATATTGCTCCGTCGCACTACTACAGACTCCGTAATCTTAAAACGCCACTTCACTTAGAGTCATTCGAGGTAACGAGACCATAACTCCGTCTTGTCTGGATACGGACTAATCCGGCGCTCACGAAACTCCGCAGATCCAGATAGAGAATAGAAATACGATTAGTGGGGTTTGTTTAGTTTGATTGGAGCCGACTAAGCCTGCATTACTTGGAGATAGCACGATTTCTTCGCGTCCGTGGTTGATAACTCCAATTTTGTGTAACAGCGGGATCAGTGACGGTTAATCTGTAAGCCGAGGTTCACACGATACACATCTAAGTCAGATGTTGTCTATCTAGCTTAGGACGGGTGGGAGTGGGTTAATGACTCGGAAATCATTCGGGTTAAGTTCCTTCGGGGTCGGATTGGAAGATAAGGGACCAACAGATTTGTTGGTGTCGTGTCTCCGTCAGGATTCAGCGGAAGGTTTGGGAACATTCACATTCACTTTGACAACTATTTTCTTTTTCTTAATTGTATTTACGTAACGGTACAATACCTACAAATTCCCATTAATCCATCAAGACTAACTAAGTTTAGATATTCAATTGTTTGATTAACAACATTGTGGTCGAAACAAATAGGTTTTGGTGTGAAACCGATATTATGGCGGGAGTAGTTTACAATTCGTTTGATTTTGCGGTATTAGATTTGTCAATAACAGAGTTAAGCTTTGAAGGTGACGATAATTGATAACAAATAACAATGGGCTTTTATCTGAATTATATAATATTTAGTCTCATAAAGCGAAAATAGTGTTCGCATAATTTATAATAAACGTTAGTTAGGCTTGGTTTCGCACTACAACGGATATCTTAGTTTTATTCCTGTAGTGAAATGTAAGTGCAATAATGTGTAAGTATAGTGAGATCACATACACCTTGATGTGTCGCACACATCAAAAAAAGTTTGCGAACACTTTGAAAAATGGAAATCTTTTTTGCTAGGTACGGTAGATTATATTATGATTCGGCTCGCCTGTCTTAAACCCAATAGAGCACGCGTGGGATGCTCTTAAGCGAGCTGTTTGGAACAGTCAGCGACGTCCCCAGACAGTGCCAGATTTCAGGGAAGCCGCTATTAACAAGAATGGTACAGGTTACCCCAAGAAATGCTGGATAACTTGATTCTCAGCATGCCCAGGAGGATCATCGCATGTGTTCGAGCCAGGAGAGGAGTTATATTATATTGAATATAAAACTTTAATAAATAAATTTTTGTTTAAGTTTGGTTAAACAGTCTTTTTCTTTCTATCAAATTTCTGTTACAATTACATTATGATTAATTACTTCTTTTTTTTTATAAATAATAAAAAAAGTTTAATTTTTTAATTTTAAACAGCGTATTTCTATTTAAAGAAAACACAACAAAGAATTTTTCTTGATAAAGTTCAATTTAAAAAACTATATCAGCTTATGCTAGTGATCACAAACTTTTTTTGATGTGTGTACGACTCATACCTACATACGTGTCATTGCATTGCGTAATTTTACCGGCATCGGCGCACAAATAATTTAAATAAAGGAACCGGCCAAGTGCGTGTCGGACCACGCACAATGAAGGGTAGGGATAAATAGGTGGGATGAATTTATCCCAAGAACAAACTCAACATTGTAGTTGAAAAACATGTTTTACCGTTCATGCATACCGTTCATGTTTTTCAACTGCAAATGTAAGTTGGTCGACTATTACTTGCAAACCCGCAATATTTTTAAACGATCTATCCAACAATACCCTACACTATGGGATAGAGGAGAAAAAAAATATGATCCCCACTTTAAGTGTAGGGGAGGTACCCTAATAAAAATTTCAAGATTTTATTTGACCATTTTGTCGGTGTGATTAATATGTATACCTATGCCAAATTACAGATTCTAGTACTTAAAGTCTCTGAGCTAAGCCTCGGACAGACAATCATACAACACAAACACACATACAATTTAACAAAACTGCTACTGGACAAGTGTTACTACGCAATTAATGATTTTGTTAGTGACAAAACTCTCTATTAATGCTGTATATTGTGCTTCTTTGTGATTTAATTTTTCTGACATTTATATCTTTAGTTTAATTGCAATTTTAATTTTATTTGTCTAATTTAAGACTTAGTTTATGGACATTTGTAAAATAATTTATTGACATTTGTAATTGAATTTATTGACATTTATAATTGAATTTATTGACATTTGTAATTTAATTTGTTGACATCTGTAATTTAATGAGTTGAATTTTTGTCTGGTAAATGTATAATATTGGATAATTTTGCATGCCGTAAGACAAAATGTATCGGGACTCATCAAAATAACCATCATATCTGTATATCTACATTATTGGCAAATAAATGATTTATGATTTATGATTACAGACGAATATGGCGAAACTATAAGGACTGACTGATGGCTAAGGGATGTTGACTACGGAACCCTAAAAAATATCCTTTTCATTAATAAAACCTAACTAAACAACATCCAATCTACCCAATACTAGTCACTCGTATCTTAACCCGCTAGTGCATACACAGACCGCTATGTAACTAAGTGAGGCCAGATTTCCGGTTCATTTATCTGGTGTCTCATCATAGTTCCGTTGCAGCCGGATGCAGGCGGTCAACGGTTAATTGATTACCCGGTAGTTAACTGGGTAAAGCGCCGCCTTTTACACATCAAATACGGTTATGTTTGTAAAGCTCAATGCAAATTATTTAAACTGGTTATGTGCCAGTAAATTGGATCGATCGGATGGCAATTTGTTAGAGGATGTAGGAGTTTGAGGTTGTAATTATTCGTATATTGACGTACACACAGCTCCATTAAGCGGTTACCCCCCCAATAGACATGTGCGTTCAAATCCGTGATAGGCCCAAATTGGTTTTTGTATTTTGCAAAAACATGTTATTGAAATTAATGTATTGTTTTAGTGAATAAATAATTTTTTTTTTAAAGTCTGTTTTAATATTGTTTTGATTCAATAAAAAGTCAATACTTTTATTATTGCGTATATCGACAAGCAATAATATAGTTAACATTTACGAAATAATATTCAACGTATTAATAGACCGGAGGTTCCAAGACCGCTTGCCGTGCATAATATTGGAGGTTCAAATCCTAGGCACAACATGTGCTTTTTCTGTCATGCAATAAACTGTTTTTAATACACATATGTACGTACAGTAATTTTCTATTTTGTTTTAGTAATATTTATAAGGATTTAAAAATCAAGAAAAAATATTTTTTTTGATAACCAAATCTAAATACTAAACTCTAATAGCTAAATCCCCCAATTGGGGGAGGCCTATTTCCAGCATTGGACGTCTTTCGGCTGAAATGATCATTGCTATTATTTAATAAAACATCTTATTTTACTAAAAAGATTTATATTTTACCATTTTATTTGATCATTTACAGTTATCATAATATACATATTTTGCCAACTGACACAAACGGGTCCCTATAAGAGTAATATTCTATTAACGCAAACGTTGTAGTTATAACTTGAGGGTATAGATTAATTTAATAAAGAAAACGTAAGTACAACATTAATGGATACCCTCAAATTATAACATCTATCGATTAGACAGAGACCTAAAGATAAACTGACTCAGACGATAGTAGATAACAATTTTCATCGGAATTCATATGGGCTCGCTGGCTAGTGCGTCACACTGCCGGTATGAGTATGACGACGTTTGGTAATGTGATGGTTCAAAAAATCTAAATCAAAATATTTTATTTCACATAAACTCACATGGGCACTTATGAAACGTCAGAAGCTAGGTGCACGGTTCCAATTAGTCGTTTCCTATGGAGAAGAGCCGGCAAGAAACTCCACGGTGACTCTTTTAAAAACAATTGGCTTTACAATATTATCAAATAACAGTGTTAATAGGTATGGGAGGACAGTATAGGCCTTTCAATAATTACCAGGTACTTAACAAAATAGAAAAGTGCCAACAAATCTACACTCTATTAGGCTTACTCTACTAGGTTCAAATCTAAGTCGAACTAATGAACTCTTTTTGAAGTAGGTATTCTTTAGATTATTCGTAACGAATTCAATGTTGTAGTGCCAGTGTAACATTTTAAAACCTATTGAATGTGAATGTTCTCGGTGTATTTTTTTGTCCTTTTATTTAGAGGTAGCTCGCGAAATTCAAATTTTCTGATTTTTTTTTGCAATTTGCAGGTCAGTGGCAGGTTGTATGTTGATCAAAACAAGATCCGCCACCGTAACATGTACCTAAGTACTATCAAAGCAGCATCAAAACAGCAATATTTAAAAAAATACTTATTTATATATTTTTTAATATTTTTATTGCTCAACTAACTCAAACGAAAATACTTTTTCATAAAAGGAAAACACAAAAAGTCGTCGCAGAAGTCAAGTCAAATACCGACGTGATACATGCAAACTAAATAAACCGAAACATACAACACACATGACTTTGACAGATGCCGTAGTTTGCTTAACTAAGTCAATTTCAGTTAATAAGTCGGTATCGTTCGTCCAAACAGAAGTGGAATGAAACCGTTTCGTTTGATTTGTAGTATTAGTAGCACAATTTGTAATACGAGGAGGTATCGTATAAATTACGAGCGATTAGGGAAATAAGCGTGAAGTGATTTAGTCGTAATAGGTCGTATTAAGCACTGGATTAGTGTATTTTAAGTGTTATTTTGTTCGGGTGTTTTAGGTTTTTTTTATTCAAATTCAAATTCATTTATTTCGGACAACAAGGATCCATTTTGTGTTAGTATTACAAAACAACTTATATTCTAGTATTAGTAGTACAGATATAAAATATTTCAATTAATGAACACTCCACGCAGAGGACGACCAGACAAGAAAACATGTTTCCTACCTGATCAACCTCCGCATGAAGTGTCTGATGTTAGGAGTATAGCTCTCCGCCACAGCTCTCAGGATATAGTTGCGACTACTTCGCACTCTACTCAGCAGCGACGCGGTTTTTTTTTCGAACGATTGCATGAAAGCCATATGTGTGGGTCTCAGCAAACATTTCCGAGGCGCTGCAGAAACGGGGCAGTCGAAACAACATCCTGACAGCATTGTTATACTGTACGCGTAGGGCATCCAGCGATCTCTTGGTGTAGTTGACCCATAGATTGCTCGTGTAAAAGCTCTGACAGTGGGCCTTAAAAAGAGTAATTTTTACTTGGTCAGAGCACCGAGCAAATCTACGAGCCAACATGTTACCTCTGACTGCTAAAGCCCTACGCTCTCTCATCGCTCTCTGTCATCCTTAAGGTCGTCGGTGATGAAATGCCCAAGATACTTGCATTTTGATACTCTGTTTAACGGGAGCCTATTCAGCCTTATTATTTCCGGAACAGAGTCCGGACACCTACCAGCGGCCTTAAAGATCACATATTCACTCTTCGAGACATTATAAATCAGTCCGTGTGAGGCAGCATAAGTCTCACACACTTTGAGCAATTCTCTGATTGCCCCAGCAGCACCATATCGTCCGCGTAGTTGATGTTATTGACGCACAATTAATTTAATTTAATTTAAAATAAAGAACAATGTTAGGCATGTGATTAAATTAACGAGTCGATAAGCGAATGTTTACCAAAAAATTAAGTATTTATTGTTAAGAAAACTTACATCCTACGTCAATTTACCGTGTTGTTTTAAATGTCGTAGCATCATGCTGAGATAGGAGCCTTTTGGCCCCGTACAGGATTTTGTTTTTATTTTACTTTTGTTCTTTATTTTTTATTAGTGTTACTATGAGTATAGTTAGTTTAAAATGTGAACTTCCTGTATGAGTCCCAATAAATACTTTTTCTTTCTTCCATTCTTTCTTTATAGCCATTTCATACAGCAATTAAAGAATGACAGTTGTGATTTGAATAAGCGGTTTGTAGTCAGTAGTCAGTGTGCTAACCATTAATTTCCCTAACTTTACATTTTTTTTTTATTTTTTTTTTATTTATTAAAACTTTATGCACAAGTAAAAAAACTGTACAAAGGCGGACTTAATGCCTTGGGCATTATCGAAGAGCTATGGAGATAAAAATACGCAGTAGCTATGATTACGCTATGCAATTTTTTTCCTGTTTTGTTCTGCAATCAGTCAATCAACTATGAGCAGATGTGAAGTAAGTAGGGCTTTGTAGGGTAATTTCTTCATTATGAATCCTTTTTATTTCCATTAGACTTAAGGCATAGTCAAGCTAGATAGCTTGGTAGGTAAAAACAGCTAGCAGTAAGCTACAGCTAGTAGGCTTGGTAAGTACTTGGTAAGCTTGGTAGGCTATTATTGCAAGCCTTTTAAGCATATCTCTAAGTAGTCTGTGCTTTTAAGTCTTCGTTTTTGGTTAGACTTGGTTAGTGGAACTGCTAGTGGGTTTGGTAATTAAATGAAATGAAATCGATTATTCTGTAAATAGGATATCGGAATCACTTTTACATGTCATATTGAAAAATAAAATATTAAAAAATAAGCTAGATGGAGTCGACATTTCCTATCTGACTACCCATGAGAAGAAATGGCGAAACAAACTCAGGGGTCAAAGTCTCTTTTAAAGGCCAGACATAATCTTTGATGATTTAACGATGTTTGCAGTTCCTCAATGAGCTGTACCATCAGGGTGGTTAGTGCAGTAGATATTACGCCGTGGTATTTTGATAGCACTTTTGTCAGTGAAATGGGTCTCTGGTATAAGTAAGACATCAAGTTTGTGAATATTCAGCAGCATTTCTACCTCGTCTTTGTTAGGCGACAGCCCCTTGATGTTCCATGTTTCTGTATGTATAGTGGTCATTTTATGAGGTTGTCAACTATTTTAGTCATATGCCCCATCAAGTTGCTTATTTATTTATTTAACAATTTATGTACACACATAAATATAAACAGACAAGAAGAAAGGAACACAAAAATACGTAAAAAGGTGATGCTTATTTCTAATGAAATCTCTTCCAGCATACCTGCTATAGGAAAGTAGATATAGAGATGTAGATAACGTGTGTAAGAGTAAAAGAGAAAAAATATACATAAAATCGAAATAGCTATATACTAATATAAATACTTATAAACATACAATAAGAGAATATACTTACATAAATACTTCTAAAATAAATATCACTCAAACATATACTTAGAACTACAATGTAGTGGAAAATAATAAATACATAATAATATGCAACTATGACGAAGTGGAAAGATAGTGATCTTTTAAAGACTGCAACAATTTGGCAGTCCTTAATGTCAGGTGGCAGTGAGTTTGTCGTAATAGTATGTATATCTTTTCAGATTGTTTTATAAGTAGCTCTTGGACTATTTGTGTTGGCTCAGTATTATCCTGTGGTTCGTTTTTAAGAACGTAACTAAATGTTTTTTTGTTTCGATGGGTTATCACTGGTTGTCAGATCTTTATCGATTTCAACTGCTTCTGTTTTATTATTTATCATGTTTTAGTAGGCGCTTTTTGGAACAGAACTCCCAGTTTCTTTGTATTATATTTTCTAGTCACAAATTTACTGATACACTTCACATCCTTTTTAATAAGTACGGTAGCTTTCAAGACATAAGGCATATTTAGCTGGCCTATTGCGGTCTTTTTCGGGCCAGTCTGTTGTATTATGAGTACACATTTATATGGCCGTAGAAAATTATTTTATGGTCACCATATTGCTGACATTTCGTGCATTGAACCACTGTCTTTCGTTTTCTGGGATCTTCGATTGCCACAAATTGTGTTATATAATATGGGTTCGTATGTCTTTAAAAGCTTTGTTGTTTGCACCTGACTCAACGTTGAAAAAGAAGGTTGATCATGGTCTTTTATTTGGTCCAGTACGGGCGTTGATTATTTCGCCTTTTATTTTGTTACCAGTTTATGTAATTTCTTCTGTTATTGCATCATGTGGTGTTGTATTGTAAAAATTTCTAATAAAATTTTTGTAGCATAGGAAGGTGTGTCCAATAAGTCCTACCTAAGTACTACCGGGATAAAAAATATTCTATGTGTTATTCCAGGCTATAAACTATCCGTGTGTCAAATTTCATCCAAGTCCGTTCAGCCGTTTTAGCGTGATTGAGTAACAAGCATCCAAACATACAAACTTTCCTATTTATAATTATCTCCAATGATAGGGTAATGTACAGAGTGTACAGATTATATAACAATACGACCAAAAAAACATGGCGTCATGAAGGTAAATGGCGTTTATTCATGTGATATACTTAGTAATTTAAGGGACATTATTAATTGCACATCAAAAAAATATATCACTTGTCAATATATTTCCGTCATGTATATACTTTTTTACATCAAATCAATTATTTCATTACAAATAATCTAATCGGGATTTGGGGCACCCTGACTTGGACAGGTTAGGTTCGAAGGGGATGGCGGGGTCTACAGCATTCTCGGCGGGGGAACAATGACCCCGCCATTCGCTTCGTGGTTATTTTTTTATAACCAGTCAGAAATAGCCCCCGCGAAGCGGGGACCCGTCGACTGCTCATTATTATTGCTTGGAAACTTTAGACCAGCTTTCGATGTTTAGGTCTTCCGATGTCTTTTTTGTAGGTAATTAAAAAGCTTTACTTTAAGATAAATAGCGGTGCACCACGAATATAAATTGTTGCTTATTTAGTTATATTTTGAGTTGAGTATTTTGCTGTGCAGTCACTAATTTTGATTGGAATTCTGATTATTTTTGAATACAAAAAATTTTTTTTTTTGTTTGCGTATAAATACTACCCAAAATAGTACCTAATTAATTTTCATCATTTCCAAAGTTCAAAAACGTCACCAACTGCGTTATTACGTAGCGATGTTTATAATAAGGTGTTATCAAATGTCTTGACAGAAGCCCTCGACCGAGTCGCGTCTCTGATAATTGACGCCCGGGAAATTACATGTCGGGCCGCAGACAGTTGTTGATGACGTCACGGCACTTGATTATAAACGATTTATTTCACAAATGACGCCCCGCGATACTGTCGCGAGAGTGCGTACTGTACGTAATGTGGTTAGTTAATATAAGTTGTGTGCCTACGGCTTTATGTTGTACTTATTAATAAGTGTGCATAAAAGTTGTTTAATTTTGAATGATGCTTGTAAACTTGTAAATATTCTCTCAGTATTTTCATCTAAAAGTGAGTTTTCTTTTTGCAGAGTACGCTTGTTAAACTGTTGAATTGCAAACGTAGTCATTTCATATGCTTTTTGACGTAACGTAGGGTAGCTTTTAACACAGCCTTCTATATACCCGATGGATTTCCTGAAAGCCTTTTAGTATCATTCTTCAATTTTATTTACATTCTGACACTATGTCATGAATATTTTTTGGTGGTTAAAGTTATAGCTATTCTCGTCTATACTGGTTTAGAGGTATGAGGAACAGGGTGTAAAGTTCACTCATACTCTATAGAGTATGAGTGAACTTTACTATAGTAAAGGGAGGATCCTCCGACCAGACGGTCGTTGTGTCTGGTGGGCAACTGCTCAACGGTTGATGTCGGGATGTTGTATATATGCTAGTCGCGCGGTAAACTCTGATAGCGTGATGCAGGATTTGTGACGTCAGGTCTTTGATGCTCAACAATGATACCGCCACACTGGCATCATTTGCGTTACTCACCACACCATTCCCTCACCAACGCACTTCAATTTAATATTTATTATATCAAAACTATAAAAACAAATGACAACTATCTGGGCCGATTATACCTACTTATCATAAAACAGTGGGGCCGCATGGCACACCCGGTTAAGTGGCCGGGTAATTAATGTCCCGCCAAACGACTGCCCCGGAATATCCGGATGCACCCGGGCCGGGTATGGTAAAATTCCCGACTATCATGCTAGTGCAATAACACTGAATGTTCTCGTCGGCGCCATGTTTGGAACACAATTGTGTCAAGAATATTGTTGTTCTACATAATATTTAGCGTGTTTAAAATGTAAGTTATATTCAATTAAAAGTTTGTATCTGTAATTATTAAGGTGACGCTAGTCGATGGCTCGAATTTGATGATGGGCGTGATCAAACATGCATCCTATTTATTTTATCCAACATCGTGTGCGAAAGGGACAGACACTGTAATGAGCAGTAAGAAGCTAGTGCGCGCACGGATATACACTCCCGTATAGTATATCAACGCTAATGACGCACACATGCGCGATTTCATTTTATGAACTGATCGTTGGGCGTATTGATATAATGATCAAAACTTATTGAATTTTTGAATAAATTATCTATGACTGTACGATTTCTATTTGCCATTTTCACACTACACATAAGCTACTATATGCTATGACGCCCAAAGATGAGTTAAAATTAGTGTTGAAATATGGAAGTTTTGACGCTTATAACTTCTAAACCAATATTTTTTTCCAATACTGCTTCCATACACTACATAATGGCGAGACAAATTTGAATGTATACCGTCAAACAGACAAGTAATCACCATAATCACTACGTTTGCATGGAAGAATGACCGACTAAAGTGTCCTTAAGAAGGGCTTGTGGTTAAGTGATAACAGCCACACGGTTCGATCGAAGGTTAAGCTACACTTATAGGATTCGGTTCGTAGATGGGTGAACATTACATATCGAGACCCCACCATCCCTCGGAAACCACTTTAAGCCGTCGCGGTTGAAGCCCAAAAGTCTGACAACCAGTTTTACCAAGGGATATCATGTTACCCAGTATCTGGGTTGTGGAGGTTAGATAGGCCGTCGCTCCATGTAAAATACCTACTGATATTCAGTTGTATCCGGTTAGACTGGAAGCCGACCCCAATATAGTTGGGGAAAGGCTGATTGTATCTACAATTATAATAGTTCAAATGGTTGCTTTTCTAACTGTAAATAGAAAAAGAACATCGTTTCCAGTTTCTAATTGAATGTCACACAATATTCTAGAAGATGTTCGATTTAAATGGCCGCTGTATTTAAAGAAGTCATTATTATCATCATTTCAGCCGAAAAACGTCCACTGCTGGACATAGGCCTCCCCCAAGCACCGCCACCTCGACCGGTTCCGTGCTTCCCGCATCCAGCGGATTCCTGCGGCTTTCACAAGGTCATCAGTCCACCTTGTGGGAGGCCTTCCTACGCTACGTCTTCCGGTACGCGGTCGCCACTCTAGAACCTTTCGGCCCCAACAGCCATCTGTTCTGCGAGCAATGTGCCCTGCCCATTGCCACGTAAGTTTGGCAACTCTTCGAGTTATGTCGGTTACCTTGGTTCTCTTGTGGATCTCTTCACTTCTTTAAAGAAGTATCTGTATATAATGAAGGAATTGTATAGCGTTAGCCGTTTATATTGATTTGCGGTATTGAACACTATCTTAATGTCCTATTCTTTCTAAGAAAATACCAGTTTTTTTCTAATTTCGTGGGTATCACGTTGGTGACATCCATGTGATTTTTAAAGGTAATCGTCTTCTTCTTCTCGGTCGTATCAATGATTCCCTTTTATTAATAAGCTTCGACCAGAATTTGGCCACTTCGACAGCGTTGGGCTTGCAATGGTCTTTCATAGTACAGGTGTTTTTGCACAGAGAGCACGACAGGTGGGGCATCGTTTGTGATGTGGCTCCACACTAGCAATGTGGCTCATTGAAGTACCTTCAGCGACAAACCAGGCTTCTTAGTCAGTTAAGAGATTTCCAGGTGGGCCATGGTAGTTGGTGGCCCACTGGGAGCTTTTCTGCAGTCTCAATATACTCAGCTGGAGGGGGATGTTTAAGAAAGCACAGTTTTAATCGTGCCGCGCTAGAAATGCCGTCATTTAGTGGGATGGTCGACTTGAGGAAACTGTTAGGGCTCTTCAGTCTGCCTCTTGGCTTCGTTAGTCGTAGAGTTAATGACGTTTGTCTTTCTCCTGCTTCAGCTTTTCAGAAGCACAGGCAATTTCCCTTCGAACCTCTGGAGGGGCTAGTCCTGCAAATGGGTAAAGTGAGGTCAGTGGTTTTGGTTTGAGGCACCCTGTAATTATTTGGCATGTTTCATTTAAGGCTACATCTACTTTTCGGGCATGGGTGGAACGATGCCACACAGGGCATCGGATCAGGTACAGGGATCGTTTTGAAACCACCATATGAGATGTAATACTGTTCACATCAAGACTTGGTACAGATAAAACGATTTTATTCGATAAAGGAATTTATAAATAACGTTAAAAATAATCTGTTTTAAATTAATGTGACGATAATTAATTTTGACTGTATTGTAAAATTAATTAATAATAGAAACTAGACAAACTAAACTATCATTTAAAGCATGCCATTGGATATAAATGTACCTAACACTAGCATTAAATATCTGACTATGTACCTATTAGGAACTTAATTACTGACTTTAAGACCAACACTGTACCAATACTTATTGCTCAAAAATTAGTTTTTGAGCACCGTTTTACAAAATATCTACCATCGGTCTGCCTCAGCGTCTAAACGCATGTGTATTCAACTCTGAAAACAAGTAGTTTCATTTCACACCCACAATATACGCTATGTAAGTAGCTATAGTGACATACCAACTACAAACGCTGCATGTACCGAGTGCAGTGTCGGACACGGAAACGGAACAGCGAAATTCAATAGCGCGCGTGAGTAATAAAACGTGGCCTGTTGACAACGGTCCGTTGCACCATAGTTGAGACTTCATTTCAGTTGGTAAATTTGTCGAGCGTCCGTCCGAAATTGCGAGCTTATTGCGTCCACGGCTTGTTTGTTTGGACGGTCAAAGCTTTGTAAGCTACAAGGTGCGCCCACAATCAAATAAATGTCGCAAAATAATGACGTTTCACTGCCGCTCTGTACTCCGCAGTTGTTGATGCAACAGATGCAATTTCACCGGCGGCTAATGAATGACGTAATTCATACTTTGTAGCTCTTTTTAAGTTCGTTCGGCCATCACAGAATGAATATAAAATTCGCATGAGCAGAGTCGGAAACTTAATAAACTGAGCAAGTATGAGTAGTTTTGATGCTACATTTTAGCTTTTTACTAATTAAAATTTAAATGAGTACTTTTCATAGGTTTTAAATATTTACTGGCTAACAACTCCGTATAGATGTTAATTACATATTTCAACAAGAATTTTACATAGTAGATATTATTTACGTTCTACGAAGCGTTTAGGACTGATATGTAATAAACTTATTATCAGGAACTTTGTAATAAACGTCTGCTATACATGCAATACTCAATATATTTATTGCTTCCACATGTGAACTTAAGTGGTAAGTTTTATAAAATATAATCATTTCGGTTATCTTGATTCATATCATATTCATCATTTCAGCCGAAAGACGTCCACTGTTGGACATAAGTCTCCCCCAATTGGGGGGGTTTGCCATAATCGCCACGCTGGCAGGCGGGTTGGCGATCGCAGTATGGTATTAAAAACGGTTAGAGAACGCTGCTGTCTGTTTGTGTGTTTTGTGTCTTCTCTAGTAAGTCCCTTAGTCGACTTTTACGATACCCACGGGAGGAAATAGGGTGGTGCTAATCTTTACGTCCGGCACCACACAGTACATATCATAATATTATATCATATTTATTATATAACTACAGAGGAGCTCGTGGCTAAGTAATAACAGCCACACGGGTCGATCCGTCAGGTTAAGCTACGATTGCCGGGGTTGGTCCGTGGACGGGTGACCATCTTTACATACCGAGACTCCTCCGTGCCTCGGAAAGCACGTAAACCGTTGGTCCCGGCTGTCATTCGTAGATCTTTGACAGTCGTTACGGGTCGTCAGAAGCCCAAAAGTCTGACAGCCAGTCTTACCAAGGGGTATCGTGTTACCCAGTTACTGGGTTGTGGAGGCCAAATAGGCAGGCGCTCCATGTAAAATACTGGTATTCAGATGCATCCGGTTAGACTGGAAGCCGACCCCAACATAGTTGGGAAAAGGCTAGGCAGATTTGATTTATTATATAACTACCTACTCAAAGAATATTTTGGTAAAAAACAATCCATTAGGTACAAGTTACATAATTTTTTCAGTTTTTTTATATTTTAAATAACAGAGACGCTACGCAGTGTTAAATTACGATTCGCAGAATGACAGCATAAATGTTAAAACTTCATGGCTTTCATTGTTTTTCTTTGAAATAAAATACTGGAAAGTAGTTTTTGATATACAATTTGTATAAAGCTAACTGTAATTTCAAAATCCTTTTAACTACAAGCAGTTACTGTGATTCTCTATTTTCTAGAAAATAGAAACAGTTTTTAGGGTTTCGTAGTCAAACAGGAACCCTTATAGTTTCGCCATGTCTGTCTGTCTGTTCGCGGCTAAGCTTAGATACCCTTAGTACTAGAAAGTTGTAATTTGGTATGGGGTCACGCCGAAAAAGTGGTAAACAAATATACCTTGAAATATCTTTTTAGGGAAGAAAAACATAACATCCCCACTTTACGTGTAGCGGAAGTACGCTACTTACACGTAAAGTGGGGATGTTTTTTTTTTTCTCGTCTATCCCATGGTGTGGGGTATTGTTTTATAGGCCGCTCAAAAATATTGTGGGTTTGTGGTAAAAACCATTTTTCGATTCAGGGATCCGTTTGCGTAATATCAAGCTAACTAACCTAACCAAACTTATCACTTCAAATAAGTTTGGTTAGATTCAAGTGTCCCCCCTGCCAGCTAAACGGTTGTACTTGGATATGTAAAAAAAATCACAGCAATAGTACATATTATGACGAAATTAAAAGAAAAACTATCACAGCTAAGTAGGCTTTATAAGTTACCGAGAAATAGTCGACCAACTTACATTTGCAGATGAAAAACATGTTCTTCCATACATTCCGTATGGAAGAACATGTTTTCAACTACAATGTTATGTTTGTTCTTGGGATAAATTCATACTAACTACGGATCCCTTCATTGTGCGTCATCCGACACGCATTTGGCCGGTTTCTTATAGCCCAGTGGTCCAGTTTATCACGCCAACGGAATGAAGAACATATAATTAATTAATCAACATATAATAATCATAATTATTATATTCATATCTTATCTATCTAACATATTATATATTAAAGTCTCTGTTGTTTTTCTTAACCACGCAACGGATTTTGATAGTTTTAGAGAATTGATTCCGGTAGGTTTACGTGTACGATACATTATTATTCATTAATAATATAATTAAGTCGTTAAAACCATGCGAAGCAGGAGCGGGTCGTTTGTAAAGTTAGAAAGTAAAGTCTAAGTCTTCTTAAATCTATTACGTACACGAAACACAACAGCTTTTTCCTCCAAACTGTCATTCATTAGTTAATTACACAAGAGACCATAACTAATTTACTTACTAATTTACCGACATTACCGGTCGATCGACTAGTCCAGTAAACCACAACCATTTTGACATTGACAGCTCTTGAGCGCGGTTTAGATGCGCTGAACGCGTTCAATTTCATTGGTGAAATTCGCCCTTAGTCGTTTCTTAGGACGAATTTCCCCAATGAAACTGAACGCGATCAGCATATTAACCTAACCACGTTCAAGAGCTGTCAGTGTCATCATTGTTTTGGAATATTAAGGATGTGTTCCGAGTTGCGATAATATCGATATTCGCGAGCTAACGCCCGTACCGAATTAGCGTGAGCGCGATAACGATTTCCCGTGAATCGTCATAGATGACGACATGACTTTCGCCATCTTGCGATAACGCCGACCATGCCTTTTTACTAATATCACCGTGAGCGCTGTGAAAAATGACAGTTGTGCTGTTTCGTTTTGAGTCGGATCATAAATCTTAACGTGGCATTTTCAAAATTGTTCTTCTGGCTACAGTTGCTACCTAACCTAAAAAGAAGAAAATTTTGGTGTATACACAGAGAAATACTCTAATATCGTTTTGACATTGAGTGAGCACCGTGAGCGCGTTCATGAGCGTTCAGAATTGTTGACAGCCCTCGGCTGTCATAATCGTAATATCTAAATCGGAACGCATGTGAGAAGATGTGAGGTCTGTGAGTGATTATAGCCAATTCGGAATGCGGCCTAAAACTGACAGCTCTTGAGCGCCGTTTAGATGTACTGTAATACTAGGACTACTGGACTAGTTAGTCGGTAATGTGGATAAATGTTAGATTAGGTCCCTTGTGTAATGAATGACAGTTACAGAACAGCACAGCACACCACAGTTGCAGCTCAGTGACTGAACGCTTGATTCAAAATCCATTACGTTCACGATACACAAACAACTTTTTCCTCCAAACTGTCATTATACTAGGGACCATAACTAATATTTATCCACATTACCGCCCGATCGGCTCTAGTCCACAGTCACGGCACTTGGCACAAGTTAAATGTAGTGTAAACAGAGGTAGTTATCGCGGGCGCGCGGCACTAAATCTTGCACTACCGACTACCGCCGGTTTGCCCGCGCCCGTTTATCATGTCACCTACCGTCGCTCATGCTATACTGTGTACGTCGTGCGTGATTATGATGAGCGTTTATCAATTATGAATGTGTAATGTGAGTTTTTGGCTGTTGAATCTTTCAGTGTTCATCACTTAACTAAAGTTTTAAGATATGCGCAACATACTTTGCGAGTTTGGTCTTTTCGCATTATTATTCTGAAACTTACCCACAGAGTACGGAGACGCTTTGGAGGTAGCTGCTAGAGGCGGCAATGTCTATTACCTATTCTGCGCGCACTCAGCTGAACGCTGACTTCTTTAGAAGTGCATAGTGCTTACTGTACCTTAAATATATTGATAATCTTTTCTATCGTGCTTGTTAGTGATCCTAAGATCCTAAGATTTCTACACTTTTTCTGTTTTTACCCGTGAGAACCTGTAATTGGCTCTATGTTTCATATTCAATTGTTATCCATCTGTTATAGCTGTTGGTTCTCCTATAAATAAACAAATAAATAAATATACTTTTCACTTCTCATGCTCTAAAAGTTCGTCTTTATGTCGTGCGTAGGCGACATAAAATCGCTTTTTATGCTCTAGAGCATAAAGTAAAATCTTCAACTTCATAGAATAACCTCTTCATTTTAATTCGTTTCGTTAGTATTCTAAGAACAAGGCAAGGATACCAACAGCCAAAGTACACATTGAATAAAACTTCATGAAATAAATTTATACTAACTTCCTCTCTCTACTTATTTAAAAATGTTGCTGTGCCCGTCAGGGTCCATAATTGTTTCTATTAATATTTCATTATTTACCACCTGTAATTGTACATTATGGATTGCAATAAACGATTTTGATTTGATTTGATTTATTATTTCGTCCTAAATTAGTTTTTTTATATTATTTAATCAATATATTTAAACTATAACTAAGTTATCATAGATATAAAACACAATGTTTTTATACCTGAGCAGTATGTAACGACCTAACTCAGGTATTATGTCACGTTCCTACTGATAAAAAAAAAACGAAAAGAAAGTTCATTGGCGGGAACAATAATTATTTTTCAATTTTAATTAAATTTACAATAATGCATATGTTGCTGTTTCATTTCCTCGCAATCGAAGTGAAAAGTAGAGTGTACAACTCGTCCATAAAACCCATTTTACACTCTATATCCATCCTCGCTCGCATGCTCGCTCGGATAGATAAAAGTCTCGCGTAAAATGGTACGTTTTATGCACTTAATGTACAATCTACTATTCCATACTAATCAAGTGTGTCACCGTTTACTTCCACTTGCCCACTACGACACAAATGACGTTAAGAGGGAGCTCACTGGTCCACTAGCGCTATTTGTTTAAAAAAATATTATCTGATGACTGAAAAGGAATTATGAAAAACGGCTCAATCAGCTCCCTCGGTGTGTTTAGAAATTTTTAATACCTTTTATAAAGTTTCATATTGAGACACGCAGCAACAATACGATCTAGAGGAATGAGGCCGTTTTTTTAATATCGTATTTTGTTGCTTCGCTTCGTGACAGAAGTTATGCACGACACGGATTTTATGAGTACTGCACTGAAAAAAATTTTTGCCTAACTACTTCGGCTAATTCAGGAATAATCAAAGTTTGACAAGACTTTATAAAAGTTAACTTGATTTAATAAAAGTGATACACAACAGCCAGCACAGGTTTTGGTTACATGTTGCATAAAGTTATGTGGTCACTTTTTTGTGTTACATGTTGACGAAAGTTTGGTTATGTATAAGTAAACATTTTTTTCAGTGTGCTCTCTCTAGACGCTGCCAGGCGATGCGACGCCGGCGCTTTCGTGCTCTGTGATCTAACCCAAGTCGCGAAGTATTGTTGACTATATTGAGGTTATTTAAAAAAAACCCGTTTGATGGCAATAGGCTTGCATAATACATGGGACTTAAATACAGGGTGTTAAAGAAATTGCATGCCATAGCTTCAGGGTGAGTTCAGTATCGATAAAGGAACCCATAAAAATTAATACCTTTAAAACAAGTTTAAAAAAACCGAAAATTATCATAAGATGAACCTAATGTAGTACCTACTAATTAAATAGCAATCGTTTAGAATTGATAAAAAAATTGCTTAAAATAAAGTTTTCATTTTGTTTAAATACTAATTAATAATTTCCTAGAGTTATCTACCTAAGGACAAAATGACAACGCGTTCGATAGTAGGTAAGTAATTAAAGCATTTAAACAAATAAAATAATTATAATTCTACACTATTGGTATTTTAAGTTAGTAGGTACTAAAATAGGTTGATATTGTAAAAAAAAAATCTGGGTTCCTTTATCGATACTGAACCTTAGGGGTAGGTTCAGTATCGATAAAGGAATCCAGGGAAAAAAAGATATGGCATGCAATTTCTTTAACAACCTGTATAACTGGTGAAATGTGGGTGAACTGTATGTACACCTTTGCCTAATCCTTCGGGGAATACAGGCTTGATTTTTGTCTTATGTTGTATTTTTTTCAAAACTAGGGAGTAGCTAGTTAACTTAACTAGCTTTTAAAGGCTCGCGCAGACTGGCGAGATATCGCGGGCGCGACTGGCATTGTACCCTTGTCGCACCCGCGATTTCGCGCCAGTGTGTGGCCTTAACACGTGGTAAAATGGGTAATTAATACTGACGGTGACTGTTGGTGAAATTGAGATTGCTTGACTTTGAGTTAATTACCCCTAGAGCTTTTTATTATGTACATTTTCATACCAATCTATTTCCCAAAATCAATTACGATTCGATTGAAAAACATACATCCACAGTTGTCGAGCTGTTACAAACACGTTATGTTTCGTATAAAGGTTTGCTTTGAACAAAGGAAAGCTGATCTAAAAGCAAATATTGCCGCGATATTGCGTTGGTTTCAAAAATTGAAATGCTAAAACGTAAAACGCGTTGGTTCGCGTTCGACCACCAGAACTGATTGGCATCAAAAATGTTACTGATAGTCATCAAGTCATTTCAAAAAGGACAGAAGAGTTTTTGTAACCCACACATCTGCCATTGTATACATACTATACGGTAAACGAATACCTAACTGACATATTATAATTACCTTTTTTTTTATTAGGTATAATTTATTATTTATTGATTTGACAATTTCTATTAGAATTTATTGTTATTATATTTTATTGGAATGTTTTTATTGTATCGACAAATAGAATCAGCATGTTTGTACGAAGATAATATTTGTACGCCGATGCCGGTTAGACTGTTAGACATAGTGTTCTTTAATAAATATAACATCTTCACCTACCTAACCTACCTATGTTCAACAAATAAAAATATTTGTATTTGAAATGTTACTCGACGGAAAATTCGGTGTGTTCAAACCTGAAATGCTTTTTAAATTAAATATCCTATAACGATACATCAGGCCGAAATTACATTGCGTAATTTTATACAAGGTGTTTTTGTCATATCCCATAACTCTAGGGTGGAATATATGAATGAGACCATATCAGAGAATCAACTGGCATATAAATTATTTTTCAATTATCTTCTTTTTTTTTCATTTTTCATACAAAATAATTCGACAGTCACGATTATTAATGTAAAACACCCTTGCGTGAAATATGACAATGGTGCCGATTCCCTTGTTCACAAACTAAACTAAATTTAAGTTCAGTGCATCTTTTTCTTTCTATTTCATTAAGAAAAGGATAGAAGATAAATTTTAGTTTAGTCCTGTCAAATTAATCAGCGCCTGTCACTATTCCATACAAGTTTAGACGAGATTAAAAACTTGCCGACTAAAATTACGTCAATTTACGTCAAGCGCTGATTAATTTGACAGGACTAAACTAAAATTTATCTTCTGTCCTTTTCTTAATGAAATAGAAAGAAAAAGATGCACTGAACTTAAATTTAGTTTAGTTTGTGAACAAGGGAATCGGCACCAATGTCGCATTTTCTTAGCTTTAAATATGAATGATTGGTTTGAATGAAAATGGATTACTCGTAATTATCAATGCAACTTAGATACCTACATGCATCGAGGGTCACAGTTTCATCAGTTTGGCAACGTCGCAAAAGTAACGATTCGTCATACGGGTGACAACTTTTGACCTATATGACCTTTGATTGATGATAATTATCTTCGAAACTATGCATTTTTGGACCACATATTCCAGGACTTTTCGTTTAATTTTTACATATAGCATATAACAGTATTCTATATATAATATATATAGAAAAGACGTTATTAGGTTCCAAGACAAGTCAATGTTTTAATATTTTACCTACTACCTAAATGACATCATTGATGATTGATCTGATCACATCATTGAGTCAAACATCCAATAACTCTCACCATCTCACTGCGTGATCAGGCTATGTTTAAAATTTGAGCCCTTTTAGGGTAAAAGGGCTCCGATTTAGTTTGATACTTATAGGGTTATCAAATCAAATAAAATTATTTTATTTTACCATAACCTATGTACATAGGCACTTATGAAACGTCAGAAACCAGGTGCACGGTTCCAATTGTTCGTTTCTTATAGAGAAGAATCGGCAAGAAACTCCACGGTTACTCTTTTAAAAATAATTGTTTTTTACAATATTTGTAAATAACAGTGTTAATAGGTGTGGGAGGAAGGTGTAGGCTTTTCAACAATTACTAGGTACATAACTAAATAGAAAATGGTCAGCAAATTTACAGTCTACTAGGCCTTCAACGTTCTCATATTCACAAAAAAGATATAATATATATAAGATTTAAAAAAAAAAATACTATTCAAACCAAATGATATGGTTGCCACAACTACAGTTACAAATCTGATATAAATAATAACATGTCCAAAAAAGCAACTAATATAGTGTTGAAATTAGAATTGTTGGTATATAAAGTCAAATAACGAGATGATTATTTGATTATGTCAAAGAAGAATGTAAAAGATAAAAAATAAAACATCATTATTTGGGAGCAGTTAATACACACTTAAATAATTATGCCGTTAATGAGTTACCAGGGAAGTTACATGTGCAGAAGGAATTATTGCCAAACTTTCTTGTCTTCAACGTAATCTTTAATCTTATAATATGCTTTTTTGATAAGGACACGTTTGATGTGAGTTTTCCATCGCAAAGTTCTGTAACTGGCATTGGCAACTTGTTAAAAAAGCGGATACTGTTTATAAGAAATGACTTGCTTGTTTTAGTTAATCTAAATTTGGGAATCACAATCACATGTATATATGTTATGGAAATCGCTTCTTATTTTGAAAAGTCCTAAGATTTGCGAACATACAAAATACTTTCTAAGATATAAAGATAAGGCAGAGTCAGTATATCAATTTCTTTGAATTTGTTTCTAAGGGACTCGCCGGGACCCATTTTATAGATCGCACGTATTGCCCTCTTTTGTAAAATGAAAATTGAATCTACTTCAGCTGCCGATCCCCACAGCAGAACGCAATAAAACAATACTGTGGAATTAAGCAAAGTATACTAACCTAGCTGTGGTTATATCAGTCAACTGCCTTATTTTCCTAACTGCATATGCAGCTGAACTTAATCTACCTGAAAGAATTCTAATATGGGTGCCCCATTGCAATTTTGAATTTAAAGTAATTCCTCAAAATACAGTTTCCGTAATTGCATCTAGTTTCTTGCCATCAAGTTTTAAATTTAGACCCACTTGGGTACATTTGGTAATGAGAACTTAAGACATTTAATTTTGTTCGCATTAAGTAACATATTATTAGCTGCGAACCTTTTCGAAAGAACAGCCAGACTTATTGACATCCGAAACTTTTCTATTTTAAAAATAAGAGACGTGTCATCAGCTAATAAAATTATATCCGATAAGTTAGCCATCATGTAAGGAAGGTCATTAATATAAACTAGAAATAGGAAAGGGCCGAGAATTCAACCTTGAAGCATGCCCATTTTAACTAGAGACCCCGAGGACGTCACCCCGTTAACGTTTACTTTTTGCTGCCTGTTTGATAAATAAGAAAGAACAAGATCTGCAGCTCGTCCACGAATTCCGTAGTGGTGTAGTTTAGAGATCAGTGTATTATGGGTCAACGCAGTCAAACGCTTTTGAGAGGTCACAGAAAATGCCAATTACATCCTAGGACTACTAAAAGGATTCCAAAATGTGACTGATGAGTTTTACTCCCGCGTCAGTCGTCGACCTACCTTTCATGAAACCAAACTGGTGACTATGTAAAATCCCATTCAAGTTGAAATGTGAAAACATCTGGTCTAGCGTGATTTTTTCATAGATTTTACTCAATGCTGATAGATAGATAGATAGATAGAAGATAGAATACTCTTTATTATGTACACCATAAAAATTACAGATATAAATGTAGAACTGTTACATAGGGTGTCACAATGGGCGGTCTTATCGCTAAAAGCGATCTTTTACAGACAACCTTTAGCACAGCACAGATATAGGTCTATAATTAGAGGGATCACTCTTATTACCCAATTTGAAAATTGGTACAACTTTACTATGTTTGTCCTAAATCGTATGTAAAACCGTAAACAACTACTAACAAAACAAAATTTCCAAAAACAGGCGTTTCGATCAGAAAATGTAGCTTGGATCTATGACAACAGAGAAGTATTGTAAAATATACTCGGAAAATATTACACTATACTCCGTCCACCCAGAGAATGCTTGTTTGACACCTGTCAGTTGTACAAGATTTGGAACTAATAAAGTTTAAATTCGCAAAAAAAAAAAAAAACACATATTCGTTTGTATGAAACTGACAGATGTCAGAAAAATATTTTCTCGGTGGACGAAATATACAGCTACTAATGAGCGTTTCAATTTTAAAATTAGTTTTTAGTTAAAAAAAAATTGATAAGTTTTATAACGGTGGAACTGAAACTCTGCAAACACTTTCATGAAATTCAAGAGGGATCGATTGACGACCTTCAGCTGAACATCATTCAGCTGACAGCTATTGCCGAATAAAATACTGTTACAAACGATTCCCTAACTTAATGTTGTTCCGAGGATCTTACAAAATCTTCTTTAGAATTTCTTAGGAAACGCCTGAGGCGTCCGAAAAATGTTATAATCCACGTTAAAAGTTATTTAGAGACCGTTCATATTACTAAGATGATGAAGGACTTTTTTCTTCAATAAATATAGCTCTTAGGGATCCTGTAACTATGAAAATTCAGTACCTACTAAACTGCCGTTATTCGCAGTACCCACTGTTATCAAAAGCGCACGCTATGAAATCACGTTCAATAGTAACGATTTCGTCGGTTTGAATAACCGCAATTATTGTATGAATAGATCTAAATACCTAGTAAAGCAACATTACCTATTTCCTTTAAAAGCTCTTACCTGCCATTGTACGAAGAGGGTCAATAATGAGATGTATTTTGACACCAACTGGTACTCAAATTACATAACTGAACAAAGACCTCTTAGTAGACAGTCTAGCTTCATTGAATAGTTGTGGGGACACATTGCCATTTACGAGTAATGTAGTAATAAATTGTATAAATAAACTAAAGATGTGAAAGATGGTGTCTACCTATATTTAGGGCTGGGCAGTATTTTAATTACTTGTAATTGGAATACGTATTTGGTATTTGTATTTCAATAATTTCCTAAAAATATAATTTGTAATTAGTATTTCTTATTAAATACTTATGCCTTCAAAATACATTTTAACATAAATACATTTAGCGATCTTATTATGAAAAATAAGCTTATTTTTCATTACAGGGCTCTGTAATTAGTACTTGTACCATATTCCAAAATTACATAAACAATATGATACTTTCAAGTGTGCAAGTTAGTCTTTAAAAAAATTATTATATTAAAAAGGCTCTGAATGTATTTTGTAATTTGTATTTCATATTTCAAATATACGATTTGAAAATATTTTGTATTTCGCATTTTAAATACTTACTACATGCGAGAAAGTATTTTGTAATTAGTATTTTAATTAAAGCAAAGCATGTATTTTGCCCAGCCTTGCCTATATTTATAGGTTGCTATTGCATTGCCTTTGACGAAATCTTTTACGTGGTACATCTATTCACCGAAAACCACAGAGCATTAAAATAAATACGACCTCCTCATCCTATTTTCCCAAACCCATATTTACGACAAAATATTTGCTTCAACCTCAAACTTACCTTGCGCAAACATTTTCGCCTCACCATAGACGTTAAGACCTCAATAGGGTAATATTTCCAATGCTAAGAAGTGCAGTGAGCGGTGTGCGCCTCGGAAAAGGCAAGAGATTGGTACATAATATTGCAATCTCCGTCGGCAAACACTTGCTATATGCATTAGGAAGCAATACTTATTCGCGTCGAGCGCCGTGGTTAAATTTCCCAACGTACAGCGATTCGCTCTTTCGTATTTAACCACTGGTGGTTAAATTGTCTTGTATTGTATGTGTGTCTGTGTATGTACGAGTATATACTCATTGCCACGTTGTAACACTTGATTGCTGAAATAATTATATGTTTTCCGATTGTATTTTTAACTAGTACATTGTTTAAACAATTCAACTGAGGATGGTACTAGTAAACTTCAAACAGCTCTTGAACGCCTTAGCTAGTTGTGTAAATACCTACTTCCTAAATAAATATCATTATTAATTTGAAACTCATTAAGTTAATAAAGATAAGAACTACAAACAAGAACATTCCCTAAATAGCTTCTCATAAATCTTTTTACTCTTTATATTCATTGGCATACAACTTTGAAAGCTCGCTTAAATTCCTTGATTCAGTTAAGATCCATTTCACTCTATTTTGAAAGACAAAATTTTAATACCCGAATTAATAGTTGAAACTGGAAGGTCTCGATTCTCGCGAGCTAACATCCTAGGATATTGCAGGGCTTAGTACAGTTAATTCCTGAAATATATATTTTATCTTAACCATATTCTGTTTAAAACGTCTCTTAGTGATTACGAAATGGAAAATACAGAAATTAAGGCAAAGTTTCGGCGGGTGCCTCTTTTATGACGTGTTCTTATCTCCCGGGAACGGCGCGTGTGGCGCGAGTGTGGAGTTACAACATTAAGTTTGCCACTCTAAACTTTCATTCTCTGTTCCCTTACACAGTATTACCTCTGCATAAGGAATAAAATGCTTTATTTCTACTTTCTCAGTTGCATTGATAACGTGGCTGTTGTTGTACAAGTGGTACCTATTGTGGCAGTGCCGCTTTGTTTGCGAGTGTCGCCGATATATCTCGAAAGTTTTGCGGTGCAGCAACGCATCTCCACAAGCCCTGGTTATATTAACTCATATCACAAACAATTAAAGTATACTCCATAGTAAAATATAAATTGCAAAAAAAACTAAGACCGCCACAGTCATGTATAGATGACAAACCAAAACGTGCCCAGCACGCCACGGTCACGACTACATGACAGATTTTTTATACGTAAATCTGTAATCTGTAAATAAAAGCTAAAACAACATTGATTTTTTTATTTCCTTTGCTAAATATGTTCCTTAACTCATCCTAATTTATATTAGTTGAACTTCTTTCTTTATATTCATCTATATTAACATAAGATGACAAAAACTGGAAAGGATGAATTCGTAGTTTGACGCCGAGGGCATGTTTTATGCTTTTTTGACGTGGCGGTCAAAAGGTTAATTAAAAAAAAAGTTCAATTTAAATAATAAGCACTCTATAAAAGATTCTATTAAAAGTCAATTTGTATTCTGTAAAATATTCAATCGAATTGAATGTAATCGAATTCGAATGGAATTGTCGAGGAATGATTTAAAAATATCTCGATTCGTATCTGGAAAATACCGCACAGCTTTTAATGTGTACATATGGAGTGTTCGATAGAAGGGATTGCAATGTTTGTTTCAATTTCCTGAGGTGTGAGAGCAGCCGCGACTCGCATCTCATGGATCCTCCATATTTTCAATAGGAGTATATTCATCAATGTAAACTCAACTGCAAAGCTTCTAGTTTCAATCGAAGTAGAAAAAAGTTTGTCATTAAATAATTTTCATCTGTCCCTATTTAGTTTCACTTGGAATTATTTTGCATATCAGCCCACTGACTGTCTCCGAATGGACCTAAGGTTAGAGTTAATGCCATAGTAACCTTTTTGGCTGACAGTCTCAAGATCACTATATGTCGAAACAGCACAAAGGAGGGTAATAATAATAAGATAATATAATAGGATAGGTAATAATTCTGCCGGTCTATTCTGTAAACATCTCACCGTGAAAACTTATGTGAAGTGACCTCTCATTCCACCTGATGCCATTAGGGATTGCCACTATTATTACTCAGACCAAATAAAAAACCAAGACAGAGCGCTGTCAACAGTGAGGTGAGGACGATTTCGTAAACATGTGTCCACTTAGTGAGGTGTAGTTTGATTGTAAATGATTGTAAATGTGTGCGTGTGAGCGTGTACGCACAGTGCGGAGGCGTAGTTTTGGCATGCTTCACTGTTCGCAGCGCTCTGTCTTGGTTTTTATTTGGTCTGAGTATTATTATTATTAAATAAATATTAACAATGGTGTCAAAGTTTTGCGGTGACATTTTTATAGAGTAGACCAGCTGATTCTATTGTTACATCATTATTTATCCGCCTTTACAAGAATACTTAATACACATTTTATGTTTTTTTTTTTTGCTATTTCTAATAGATCCATTTCTGATGGATTAAGATTGCTGCGCCGGCCAGTACTTATGGAAAAATAAGGAAAAACTACATGATACGATTTCGATGAGTAATTGGATCGGTAGCAGAAGTAATATAGTTCATGTTACATGTTTTATGGAGGATCCGGATTAAGCGATGTGTTCTATTTATTTATCGGAATTGGTTTCCTTATATCCTTCTGGTTTTTTAGGGTATCCATCATTTACAATTAAGGTTTGACCTGCATTTTGGATAGTTAACGAGTAGGTTGAAAAGGTTCTCGGCTTTTATTTTCATAGCCATAAAACAAAAAACAAAAAATACCCGAGGGAAATCGTGTAAATTTCTACC
Organism: Dryobota labecula; assembly: GCA_947523025.1. NCBI lineage: Eukaryota > Metazoa > Arthropoda > Insecta > Lepidoptera > Noctuidae > Dryobota > Dryobota labecula. The sequence continues at coordinate 12,731,864 of OX383293.1, read as the reverse complement.
AGAAACATATTTGGTATAATTACTTTTATAGTTGAATTAGCATTGCGTCAATCTTCTATACCAATCTATGTAATTCGCCGGTTTAAAGGCAAAACCGACTATCTGCGTTTTTAGTTTTTCACTTTAATATATGTAAGTACTATTCGAATCGGCATTTGATTCTTTATCTAATGGTAAAACCAACTAAACCGCAGGACTTACTGTTCCTGAGTTACCGAATGTAAAAACCGATTATAATATAATCGGTTTAATCAAAGCGGTCAAACCGGGTTAATCGGTTTCGGCAGATAGTCGGTTTTGCCTTTAACCCGGCGGTATATCAAAATCAATGTTTGTATGTTTGTCCTCTATGCGTTTCTAAACCATTAAGATTGTGATGAAACTTTGGTAGGGTGTTCTGACGAAGCGCGAGAAGGTTTCTGGGACAAAAAAGAAATTGTTCGGCCAAACACTTTTTTACTTCACGTGGCATTGTAACGCAGCTAGTGCCACTAGCTTAGAATCCATACTAATATTATAAATGTGAAAGTAACTCTGTCTGTCTGTATGTTACGTTTTCACGCCTAAACCGCTGAACCAATCGTCATGAAATTTGGCAGAGAATAGCCTGGGATATAGAGAAGGACATAGGTTACTTTTTTACGCGATAATCGACATCCACGCGGGCGGAGCCGCGTACAAAAGCTAGTATACTATATATTATCCATCCATCCATACTATACTAATACTATATACTATACTATACTTACTATACTTATACTTAATAATAATTAATATTATAAATGTAAAAGTAACTCTGTCTGTCTGTCTGTTATGTTTTCACGCCTAAACCACTGAACCGATCGTCATGAAATTTGGCAGAGATATAGCCTGGGATATAGAGACAGACATAGGCTACTTTTTTACGCGATAACCGACATCCACGCGGGCGGAGCCGCGGGCAAAAGCTAGTATAAATATGTACTGTAAAACTTGCAGTTCTCGACACGTTTTTGAAAACGCACGAAAAGGTTGTATTTTATTAAACGTGTGTTGACAAGTGCTGCAGGGCATTTAGTTATTGGTACAGCTAGTTCGTGTGTTGGGAGTAGTTCACAGACACTCCACACTGCGACTATTTCCATCAGGCTTTGTGTCCAATTGTTCGTAGTATTCTGAATAATGCATGAGTATGTTAACTTTTCGAAAGCCCACCTACATTTTGGAAGTTCTTGTTAGATTAAAATTAAAAACTTCACATCATTTTTAGAAGTAAGAATGATGTGCGATTTTAAATTTGATACAATTTCGTCGAATGTCCCTTATCACAATTTACGCGTAAAAGAAAGGTATTGATAACTATATTCAGACTGCATAAAAAATGCCAAAAATTCGCCGAAACAAACGAAAACACAACTTCAAACGCCATTAAACATTTAACATCAAAATGAACTCTGTGTTAATCAAAACATTCTCATTAACGAATTCCTAATAAACGGTTTAACAGTGAATTTCGCAAGACAATCAGGCGTTAACGGGCTGTTCATCGGGTGACAATGAAAGTGTTTCATTGAGCTGTCCATTTGCGAGGGGTGGTGTGGTAGGCACGTCGAGTCGCGTGAACGCAGTGACGCAGGCGGCGCGGAAGGCGCGTTAATGGGTCCTTCGCCCGCCACCTGTCAGATGACTGTCTGCCTGCGCCTGCTTCGGATCGGGCGGACATCGCTGAGTAAAGTTTTGCTCTGTACACTTAGATGTTTGAACGGGGAAGGGACGTTTTGCTAAACGTGACTGGGGATGACGTGGTGTTTAATAAACATAAATATATTATTGAAGTATAATGTTCAACTTATGGACTATGAATTAAAGCATTTTTTCTTGTCTCCAAAATGAAACGATTAAAATATTAGGATCGTTTATTTGTGCTAACTGTAGCATAATTATTAGCCGCCTTAGTTATAAACGCGGAATAAAGTTATACTATGAATAACTTCGGAATAAAAGAACAAAAAATTGGTTGCCCGTGAAGTCGGTTTACGGACGATAATTTTACGTGATAACGTAACACAAGCCGAACGCTTAGGCCGATCGTGCTTCTCTATCGTACGACGATAGAGCAATAATGGTATTTTTAATAGTAAGATAAAATGTGGCTTGGTCACGCTGCGTACCTTTGCCCCAATTTGTGGGTAAAATATACACGGTAATTTGGGTAATGTGGACAGACAATAATAATGTATCTGCCTGCCTAGCCTTTTCCTAACTACATTGGGGTCGGCTTTCAGTCTAACCGGATGCAGCTGAATACTAGTATTTTACATGGAGCGACTGCCTATCTGACCTCCACAACCCAGTAACTGGGTAACACGATACCCCTTGGTAAGACTGACTGTCAGGCTTCTGACGACCCGTAACGACTGTCAAAGATCCACGAATGACAGCCGGGACCAACGGCTTAACGTGCTTTCCGAGGCACGGAGGAGTCTCGGTATGTAAAGATGGTCACCCATCCACGACCAACCCCGGCAAGCGTAGCTTAACCTGATTTGATCGGCCCGTGCGGCTGTTATTACTTAGCCACGAGCTCCTCACAGACAATAATAATGTATGGTACGCATATAGAAAAAAGAACACATTTGCGTATAATTAAAAAAAAAAAAACAAATTCCGCTGCATATCGTTTACTTTTTCCCTCTTCAATTAGTTTTTTCGCAGCAGTAATCTTCTCCTCCGAAACCAAGTGTCTCCTTCGAGTTAAAAAAAAAATATATTTGCTTGGAATTATGTCGCATTCATAAACAAATAAATACTTATAATACATAAATAAAATAGAAATTTTATGAAGAAAGGTAGTATTCTTTTTTAATTTAGATTTTTTAATTCCTTGTTAAGGTCCCAGATATGACGTCCGTACGCCCCCGTTCTTTTACCCCATTCGGCCGTTACAACAAAAAATCTTATTAGTAGCTCAAATTCCAGTGAGGTTAGGTTAAAATGTAATTATTGAGAATACCGTTGAATAAGTACATTTACAATAAAAATAGCTTACCTTTATAAGTACGAATGCCCCACTTCCACAAACTTTTCCCAGTAAAGAAAAACTACGGAATTTTACGGTGATTTTTATTTATTTTTGCAATATTTATCGCAAACGCGACACGCACTGCTCCGCGGCGTATGACACAATATGGCGGCCCTTGCGCACACATTCTCGACCTACGTCCCGGCCCTTTTCACCCCCTCAGTGAAAACAACACAGTGCACTGCGTCCTTCGCATCCCGAATTAAATTAATTTTACGAACAGCAAAGGAGTGGAACTCTCTGCCTGCGTCTGTTTCCGAACGCATACAACCCTAATCTATTCAAAGTGAGAGTGAACAGGCTTCTTCTGGGTAAGCTCACTCCATCGTAGACTTTGTTTCTGTCACCCAGACCTAGACTAGAGTCACGAGCAAATCCACTGTAAAATAGAAAAATAAAAATTACTTTACAAGAGTATAAAAATAATAAACACATCTTCTCCACTTTTACGAAAATAGAAACACAGGTGTGTGTCTCAATCAAATTGATAGATGGCCTGTCCTTTATCTGACAAATAACGAACTCTATAATAATATTTTTTCCCTTTTAAGAACCTTTTAAGAAGTTATAAAGGCGAATTCATTTGTGGGTTATGGGCAAATGATCGCAGAAAATCGAGTGTCACTCAACACGGTGGATGTTCGTTCCATGTATTCAAGTCATGTTTGCGGCTCATAATGTACTAACGAGGTCAGATCATATTGTTCGTAGTAGTACCTACCTATTTTAAGTTTAAAACGGCTAGCATTGACTGAAGCCTGGATGCGACTTAAAGTTTTAACTTTGTTTAGTTTGCCAACTCACGCAGAAATAATATTTTTTTAAAGATTGACGTTTAATTTTTAAATTTTGCAAAATATTTAAACAATTCACATTCTTCCAGCTTTACACACGCTCGTTGCATAGCTAAAAAAAAAAAAACATTTTAAATTTAAAAACAAATCAGGAAACCTGCGCGGAGCAACTCTGGTCTAACAAGCAAAAAACCATTTCCATCCAACTTTTCAGCTAGATTTCCAACGTAGCCCGCTCGTCCACAGTTCAATGGAATTCAGAATTCTATTCCGATGCAGTGTTAATGAATTCGCATAATGAAAACTGTATGTAACTAGTTTGATTTGTTCGAAATTAAACGTCACTATAACGACGATGGGTCGGGTACTCGGGTGTTAGGGTAACAAAACGGATGCTTATTTCACAAAACTTCGCTAAACTGTCCCGTCCACGAGTCGTGTAGCAAGTTTTCGACATGTTACTGAGATCGCATTTCGTATTCATCAAACATCCATTCTAGTCTCAATATACGTGCCAAAACTTGGTATCGCCCTGGGGTTCATCTTAGTTCCCGCAATGGGTACAACTTGTGAACTCGCGCCGTCGAACTTACAGACCGCGTGTTTACAGCTGCGAGCAAGGTCAACATTAATAATATTACGAATTAAACTTTCTAATGTCATTTGCTTACACTTTACATGACATTATTTGAAACACAAGTATGAATGGTCAGACTAAACGAAAGAAAAGGATGTTTGACAAAGTAAACGTGATATAATAAAAATAAGAAACCCATAAATAATACACCTAACATGTTATTATACATATACCAGACCAAGTCACTGAATATCGTAAGAGTATAAACAACGATTCGCGGCCGGTCGTTCTAGTGAGAAGGGTGTGAAAGGAAACACGGCATTACAAATATTATCAAATAATTCTATATGAAGTAACACTCAGCTTTTGTCTGTAAAAATATGAAACAACCAATGAAGTGTGAAGCAATTCAGCGCAATATCTGGAGTTTTTTTATTAGACCGCAGGTGTATTTTATAGATCATTCCTGTTCCTTTTAATGCTGGCTAACACCTTGCATTTTGTGTATTTGGGTAGAGTCTTCGTATTTCAAACTGATGTTAGAATACTTAAGTCATTCGCTAAGTAAGTGCCTAAGTTCTAATATTGCAGCCTTAAGCCAAACCAATTTCATGACAAGTTACATATTTATTTTAAAAGCAATTAATTGTGTTTCACTCCCACACAAAAAAACAGGCTTTTAGTAAATAATTCACAACTAAGTCTGTTAAATCCGACACTTGGTGACTTTTAGAGTTCGCCCAAAATCGTTGGAAACTTAAATTATTTGCAATATTTGAATAAAGTTGCGCACAATCGACACTTAACTCAATTAAAATGAACCATTCAGAATTGTAAATTATTTTGAATGGCGCCTGTTAATTGAAAGGTTTATATTTTTAATCTGTAATTATTATTCAAATATTTAATTATGAAAAGTTTATTGCTCCTATTAATTTGTGCATTATACTTTAAGTATTTCTTCAAAGTATATTTGATGACCATTATCCATGGAGTCAGCCTAAAATTTACGCGAACAAGTAATTCGGCCCCGAGGCATTCGTGGCATTTTCGCTGGCTGGAATAAAACATTTCGATTTCGATTTAAAGTGAGTGGAAGGAACTGAAAGAGTTCGTGACTTTGAATTTCCAAAAGGTGCTAAAGGTCCTAAGGTAAGGCTGTTATTACAGTTAATGTATGTTTTGTAATTTTTTTTAAATGTTTAATTGTATGAATTGACATGAATATTTACTTGTGAAGTATAATGTTATTATTTTAATTATTGTGAATGTGAAGACTATGTGGGTCTTTGTTTATTTTTTATTTTTTTCCTTCTCAGTATATATATATTTTTTTTCCTGTTCATGGTATGGCAGTTTGAGTAATTTATGCGGCCTGCCCAAATGTCCTTTCTTTGGTATTGTTCGTCGAATCGTTGAGCTCATTATGTTCTGAGTTGAGCTGCACGATTACTGACAAATGCGTGCACTGAATGGACAGGTCCACTCAATCTGTGTGGTTCTTTCTTCAAAAGACCATTTCAGACACCAGTCTACATGGTCTTCACATGATTTGACCAAGATTATGTCTGGACTTTAAAAGAGACTGTGACCTCTGAGTTTGTTTCGGTCTTTCTTTTCAGAGTAGTCAGATACGAAATGCCGACCTCATCTAGTTTTAAAATATGATTGACGTGTAAAAGTGTTTGTAAAAACCTACTTACAGAAATAAAATCATTTATCATTTATCATTTGTAGAATAGTTCTATTTGAGATACCTTCGCGTAATTATATACTTAAATGATTGCAAATTGATGAATTATGTGCCTAAATGATTCCAAAAACTATGTAGGTATGCTAAAAAAAAAAGAATTTTAAAAGTTTTTGTCTTTTCTTTACATTTAACATCAATTATGTTCTGTTTGTCTTTAAGACATTAATTTATAGTTCTCAAATATTTGATTAAGACTGCGTCGAGCGCACAGTGGCGCCCTCATCGTTTGTTCGGTGATTTCTTTTATTTTATAATGAAAATGCAGAAAATAAGCACGTTAAGTTATGCTTCACAAGACTATACGTTATTATTACTACAAAAAGTAGTTTTAAATTGTTATATTTTATTTTAATCATTAAAACGGAAAATAGTGGCCAATAAGCTCCGTTTTAATGATTAAAATAAAACATAACAATTTAAAACTACTGTGTATTTAAGAACTATAAATTAATGTCTTAAAGACAAACAGAACAAAATTGATGTTAAATGTAAAGAAAAGACAAAAAACTTTTAAAATTATTTGTCTTAACAAAATAAAAATAAAAAACAACAAGATCAAAAGGCTAGAAATGTCAATAGAAGAAAAAAAAATGAACGCCGTGACCTTTTCTTAACGATCTGTCATAAAAATAAATGCATTCTTGACCTATTTATTACTTGCACTGATTTTAAAGTGCAATAAAAAGGGTGTCACATCCAGCTGTAGGTCCAGGTCAATGTGATTCCGGGCAGCGTCGCTCGGTCACGTCGCAGAGTGCCGACCGATGTACCGCGGACCGCCACTCCACAGTAAAAAGACCCGCGCCATTCTCCATTTAAATAATATATAGCAACTCTTTGATTCGACGTTCTATATTGTCTGAATGTAGCCACGATATATGGACCGAAGCCTTTAATAGCTTCATACATTTCAATTGATATCTACTTCCAAAAAAGATTCGTTTGACTCTTTGAACTTTGAAAGATTCAGTGGTTTTATTCCATAATAGCAAAGGTTTATTTTGTAATAGAATATAATCTTATCAAATGTATTTATTTAGAATTCATATTTTCAAAATTGAATAACGAAATTCAATCACTATTTCAAGACTTTGTTAGTTGCTTTTGTGGACATGATATTTATACAGGTTGGTAACTAGTTGTGGCAACCATATCATTTGGTTTGAATCGTTTTTTTTTTTTTTTTTAATCATTATATAGATTATATCCTTTATTGTGAATGTGAGAACGTTGAAGGCCTAGTAGACTGTAGATTTGCTGACAATTTTCTATTTTGTTAAGTACCTGGTAATTGTTGAAAGGCATGCACCTTCCTCTCATGCCTATTAACACTGTTATTTGAAAATATTGTAAAAACCAATTTAAAAGAGTAACCGTGGAGTTTCTTGCCGGCTCTTCTCCATAGGAATAGACTATTAGGAACTGTGCATATAGCTTCTGACGTTTCATAACTGCCCATGTAGGTTTATGTGAAATCAAATATTTTGATTTGATTTGATTGATTTATCATCATCATCATTTCAGCCGAAAGACGTCCACTGCTGGACATAGGCCCATCTCGACCGGTTCTGTGCTTCCCGCATCCAGCGGATTCCTGCGGCTTTCATAAGGTCATCGGTCCACCTTGTGGGAGGCCTTCCAATGCTACGTCTTCCGGTACGCGGACGCCACTCCAAAACCTTTCGGCCCCAACGACCATCTGTTCTGCGCGCAATGTGCCCTGCTCATTGCCACTTAAGTTTGGCAATTCTTCGAGCTATTTCGGTTACCTTGGTTCTCCTGCGGATCTCTTCATTTCTGATTCGATCACGTAGGGAAACTTCTAGCATGACCCTCTCCATTGCCCTTTGGGTGACTTTTAGCCTTCTAATAAGGCCTGATTTGTGAGCGACCACGTTTCAGTGCCATATGTCATCACTGGCAACATGCACTGGTCAAAGACTTTCGTCTTGAGACACTGCGGTATGTGGGACGAGAAGATATTGCGTAGCTTCCCAAACGCTGCCCAGCCGAGTCGGATTCGGCGATTTCTTCGAGCTATGTCGGTTACCTTGGTTCTCCTGCGGATCTCTTCATTTCTGATTCGATCACGATTGATTTATAAAGATACAATAATAAATATCATGATACCTATTCACATCGTTGCAACTGAAAATAAAATGGAATGATTAAATTGGAAATTCAATAATACGTCTACTATATCAGACAATAAAACGAAGCCAAAGATGTGAAAGGAGGGGATAAATAAAAGGCTTGAGTATAAAAGTGTTCTTTATGAAGTGTCGCCGCAGAGGAGTGGAGGCCACGAGCCGCCCGCGCCGCCACCCGACCGGCTGCCGTTGATACCTATTTGAAAGTCCTGTAATATTAACTGGGCCGCTCCTTACGACATCACCATTGTCGATAGTTTTAAGAATAAAACAACAATAAAAGTATCTTGTTTTTGTCTCTCCTTCTCCCATTAATCCATCCAAAGGTTGTCTTTAAGGCGAGGTTCTTCAAGTTAACTTCTAGGAAATGTAATTATAATGTCATTTTATTTAGAAACGGTAATGATTAAACACGTGAAAAAATTATATGTTGCTTTTGAAATCTTTCTGTAGGTACATCGGGTACTCGTTACATAATTGGAAAAAGTTCGCTCGATAGAAAAAAAAACCAAACATACCCTTATTTTGTAGATTAAAATCATTTTATTTCAATATTATGCCACATTATGTATTGAAAATTACATCAAAATAAACGTCTATGATGATGTAATGTCTGTCAGGTTTAACATTGTTAATATCGTAAAACATATAATTTTCAACCCAAAATTAACGAAATTCACGGCACAATTTATTCGCGCCCAGCTGCCACCTCTAGAACAAAAATGCACGCTCGAAGAACCTCGCCTTAAAAGATCGCTTTCAGAGATAAGACTATTCTGACACCCTATGTAAAATTTCTACATTTATATCTGTTATTCATATGGTGTACAATTGTACATAATAAAGAGTATTGTATTTTATTCATACGGTAGGCATTAAAAATACAAATAAATCTTATTGTTTTTCTCACAAAGATTTCAGTTGTATCCAAACATCTTTCCATTGCATGTTGCCCGGAAAACGAGTAAGTGACATGTAACAAAATGTATGTTACCATTCTTCAGCTAGGAAATACAATAAAGATTGTTGGATATAAATATTTTATTGGATAAACCCCGCTTAGTATAAACATAGAGCGAGTTTTTCGTAAATATTTTCTGTATACATAATGTAAACTTACTATATCTTAATCCCACAAAAAGGACCAATAAAATGTGGGTACTTGTAGAAAGTATTTTTTGCTAAGATTTACCTTTTTATTAGTGTATTAACATAGATATCACAAATTAAAAAACTGTATGGTAGTTATTTGACTTTGCACAATATTTATAAATGAAATATGGATTGGTGAAAACTGGATATGAAGCAAAAACATTAAACCAGATATTCATTTTCCAACGCATAGACCATTTTTCGGTATTATTTTTTGCCATAGAGAGTAACGACAGCATATACATATTCCCAAATCGGTGGAGCCGTTTAGGTTCGTGTAATATTTTTTTAGTTTCCCATCCATCATTTTTGGTTTCAGCAACTTTTACGTGGTGCAAAATGCGCAAAAGTCATGTATTCCATATATAGTGTATCTATTCAAACACGAAATATTTTAAGAGATACACCATGATATGGTGATAAAGAAGCCAAGGAAACGATTAAAAAAAAACTGAGTTTATTATTTAAAAAATTAAATAATTTAAAATTACTTGATATGATGATTAATTATCAAAATTCACCGCGCTCGTGCTGCTACCGTCGCCGCGTCCAGGCGGGTCATTCATAGAATAAGTAAAATTTTGGAAAATGCAACTTCTTTGCAAAATGTCTCAAGCAATTTTAAAATTATAATAATTATGTGTAAATATGAAAGACTTATATTCATTTTTTTTTGCTTCTACGGCTTTTTTACCACCTATAGATGTTCCTTTTAAAATATTTCGTGTATGAATAGATACACCTTATATAGTTAAACAGAAATAGTAATCATTTGCAATTGGTTTTCGTCGTCAGGCAAATCAAAGTCTGGATAATGAATTCATCAATCAAGGCAATTTCTAGGACAGATATGTAAGAAAAACATCGATACGTCTTCCACAACAAGAAAGTGCATCACTAGCACAGAACGGTCCCGACCGACAGAGGGTCGCAGTCGGGAGGGAGACTCTAATAAAATATGTAGATTTGATGACTTGTCACATTTTTTGTTACAAATCTGAGATTCAAAGTTTTTTAGTCACTTTACCAGACCCTTCGGTTCTTTTCATTAAGAGTTTAATAATGTGGAATTGGGTACTTAATCTTTCTCATCGAGGATGTGTCTTTGAACTCGATTCTTTGGCTTTTAATTAACTTACAAGCATTTCTAATATTCCTTTGGAACGAAGTATAATGGAGCTTGATGAGGTTTGATACTTGCAGTTTAAAGGCTTCGTTTATTGATCTTAGTTGTGTTTCAGACTTTTCATTCCATCTATATAACTTCACAGTAATAATAATAATAACGTCGAAGAACATGACGAGAACCTAGTGAAAGCTGTGTGTGTGGGATGTGGATACAGCAATCATTGTGCCGATAGTCGTGACGGCCAATGGCATAATAGCCAAGAGCCTCGACCATCATCTGAAGAGGCTCTCGCTAGGTAGCTGGATCAAGGGCTTGATCCAGAAAGCGGTCCTTCTGGACACGGCGCGTATCGTGAGGAGGTTCCTCTCTCAGGAGCCCTGACCACCGGTAGCTTGGACCCTGTTCCCGATACCGGTGGGCTACAATTTTTTTTTATATTTTTAAATGTTTAAAATATTTAAAAATGTAAATTATATGTTTTTAAATGAAATAAAGGAAATAATAATAACAATAATAAAATTTATTCAAAAATATAAGGTATAAAGTTAAATACAGTTTTTCTTAAATCTATCTCAAGTTCACTCATTATTTGTGCCTGAACTAGGTAATTCTGTGTTTCAGGCGATTGGAGGTAACATTAATTGATTTAATAATCACATCATATTAATATCATTGGTACATATGTAAAAAGGTGTATAAAATTATAGAATCTTAACTTAGCTAACTAATTAAAAAACAAAATAACAATAATACAAACAATATTTACTTTAGAACTAGTAATAACTTCTCTGTATCTTCATAGGACATAGTTTGAAGAGTTTCCTTAAGGATTTTCTTGCAGTTACTATGATGACAATAAAAGCAAGTACTTATCTTTTTTTTTACGTTCAACGGGCTCATGGCCTTCATCTCAACTGATGGTAAGTAATGATAAGCCCGAAGATGGAAGCGAGCTTCACCCAGAATCCTCAACCACAGAGGAACTGGCTATCTTACTTCTAACTGCCGAAACACAACAAATGCTGTTAACATTGTTGTTTTGGCGACAGACTTAGATAAGGTGGTGGTAGCTAGCCAGGCGGACTTAGAACAAGCCCTACCACCAACCAAACCGAGCAAAAATTTTTGCCCCCGCTGGGAATCGAACCCGGGACCTCTGGATCTGAGACAGGTGGTTTTACCAATAGACCACAGAGGCGGTTAAAGTTAGTCTAGTTAAAGTTAGTGAGGAAACGAAGTTTAATATAACCAGTTTTTGTATTTTGCATCTACATACAAAATACAAATTGATCTAAATACTAGCCGCAAGAACAGGACTAGGGTTAAGATTACTAAGCCTATGATTAGTTACTGGCGTAGCGCGGCTTCGGCCTATGTTATCTTGACCTACGAGATTTTGAAGCTAATGCCAGGGCTACGCGCTACGAGCGACGTGCTACGAGCTACGTGCTACGTCTGGTTATTTTTGTTTGTTCGGTTTTATGTTTGTGTCTGGAGTTTATTATATTGTTAGTAGAATTTTAGTAGACTTTGGTAGCCATTAAAATAAACATATTTTTATGTAGGTTTAGTGGGTACAAGGCGTTTACGTGTAAAATTGTATACTTCGGAATACCTGATTATTGACTTGATACCAATAGAGTTAGTGATAATGGTATACCATAGAACGGGTCAATTTGGATTTCCGGGGATTATTTGGAATAAAACAATTCTAAAATTTGAGTTGACATAAACTCGAATTGTGATCTTCGTACGAAAAATTGTAAAAGTAAACAAGACCAGAAATAAAATAAAAGCTGTCTATAGTGTTTTGGTAGAATTTATGTCAACTCAAATCTTACAATGACCTTATTCCAATTAACCCCCGAAAATCCAAATAGTTCTACCGGTACCTAAGTGGTATAAAAATAATACGACAATTACTTATATGCGCAAAATTTGACTTGTGAGGTTGTGCGTGAGCGTAGCACGTGTCTTCAATTAATATAAAAATAAGTAATGTAGTGTTCATGTAGGCAGATAATGTAATGGTTTTTCAGACACCTATGAAAACGCTAATTATGTGTTGTGTAGGCGTAAGGTGGGCTACCAACCACTTGACTTGAAAAGTAGATTGTTACCTTATTGTACACCTACTCTTTTGCCAGAGTTTTCTTAGAAATTCGTAACACAATCATGGTTTTGTGTGGCGATAATATCAATTCGAGGAAATCAAACATAGAAAGAAAGAAAATAAATTTATTTGACCCAGATCAAATAATATTCGCACAAAAACAGAAAAACAGTATTGTGTGTTCTCACGGCTGCGCAAAATAGGCCCAGTTCAGCATAAATGCCAGATAACTGGAGCCTGACGCTGGCTTTCAACTGGACCTTATGTTACGAGTACGTCTTACGGATATCAGTTTTATAGTGTGTGTAAATATTTAAATAAGAAATAAGTAGATATGTGTAGCAAATGATATCAAATCGATTAGATATTTGTTTGAAATTAATATTATCTATACTAATATTATAAAGCTGAAGAGTTTGTTTGTTTGAACGTGCTAATCTCAGGAACTAATGGTTGGAATTGAAAATTTATTTTTGTGTTGGATAGTCCATTTATCGGGGAAGGTTATAGGCTATATAACATCACACTACGACCAATAGGAGCGGAGCAAAAAGATAAAAAGTCAGTAAGAAACGCTTAGCGAAAACGAAGTTATAGCACGGGCAAGCGATGGGATGCCAAGTGGTGGGTCGGGCTCGGGCTCCGGAATAACACGCGAACGAAGTCGCAGGCAGAAGCTAGTTAAATATAATTTTATATAGTGGTGTTTAAGAAAAAAAAAAAAGGTTGCACAAGAGAAAAAGGACGGTCGTCGATAAATAATAGTGATGATTTCTTTCATTCATATCAAAATGGTTTGCTCTAATTGATGCTTTTGATTACTTATAGAGAGTGCGTTGGATGTGGTTGGATTTGGATGAAACCAATTGGTGGGATTCTACGAAATTCTTCGAATGTGCAACAACGCCTATGTTTATCCACATCAACTCTGTAATTTTATGTGTGTAACCTTCACACATAAATTAATGACAGAGTTGATATTGCAATAATGCAATAGTGCATCTATCAATGTAACATCTGTTCTAAGCTATGGACTAATCGATCTGAAAGAGTTTTCAAGCTCCAACACTTCTGCATCCGGTTAATAAACAGGGCATGGTTCTTAGATAGCTCTAAACCGCTCTTTCAAAAAATGTAAATTCTTCCACTGCCCTGTATGTTTATTAGAGATATCTGCACTTTTACAAAGACTTACATGCATTATTTTAAGCAACATACCGAGGTTATACCACTCCAGAAAAGGGCTATGTTTCGCAACCTCTTAGATTATCCAGTATTTTTTTTTTAATGGCATCTCAGAGTTAATCATGAGAGGTCGAGACTCCTTAACCGGACTATCCTGTGGTTGCCTTAAGCTCCTAACGAAACTTAATGCCTCCAGCCAGGGCGTAAAAACTTATAAACTAAACGACTGCGCGCTAAGAGCACCCCCTGTGGGGTACGAATCTCGGCTTAGGGCAGCGTCGGAGGGAGGATGGCAAGGGATCGTCGGTGGCTGGATAAAATCAGGGTTATGATTATTATCAGGGGGATTTAAAGCTACAGGCTCAGCTATAACGCGAGCTGGCGCTTCACTTAAGGGCAAGGGTCGGGGAGGATAGATTATCCAGCTGGACATAAAGATATTTATAAGATAAATGTGTTCAATATGTGTGTGGCGGTATCAACAACGCCACATGCGAACTACGCATGTGGCGTTGTTGATACCGCCATTTTTGTTTTTTGTTTAAAAAGTTTTGAAATGTATAGGTAGGTTCTTAGACCTGCCGTCACAAATCCTGCATCGCGCTATCAGAGTTTACCGCGCGACTAGCATATATACAACATCCCGACATCAACCGTTGGGCAGTTGCCCACCAGACACAATACCCGTCTGGTCGGTGGATCCTCCCTTTACTATAGACTATGAGTGAACTTTACACTCTGTTCCTCATACCTCTAAATTGCAATTTAGAGGTATGAGGAACAGGATGATACCGCCACATGTGTATAGTAATTTTTTAAACAAAATTGTCAGAGTGGTTACAAAAAAAGTGTTTCTCCAGTATTAAGGAATTTTTATAACATAACAATTTTAGTTTAGACTATTAATTTAATGAATTTACTGTAAATTAATTAAGAAATTGTATGTGTAATAATGTAATATTAATGTGCAAATAATATAATCTGCATAATAATTATTATGACATTTAAATATAAATAATTTGTACGCTTGCTTGCAGGCAGAATACAATTACTTAAAGGCTATAAACATTTTGAATTTGAATTTGCATTTTGCAATAATGAACATAAATGAGGAGCTCGTGCCTGAGTAATAACAGCTGCACGGGTCGATCCGTCAGGTTAAGCTACGCTTGCCGGGGTTGGTCCGTGGATTGGTGACTATCTTTACATACCGAGACTCCTCCGTGCCTCGCACGTTAAGCCGTTGGTCCCGGCTGTCATTCGTGGATCTTTGACAGTCGTTACGGGTCGTCAGAAGCCCAAAAGTCTGACAGCCAGTCTTACCAAAGGGTATCGTGTTACCCAGTTACTGGGTTGTGGAGGTCAGATAGGCAGTCGCTCCATGTAAAATGCTGGTATTCAGCTGTATCTGGTTAGCCTGGAAGCCGACCCCAACATAGTTGGGAAAAGGCTAGGCAGATTGAATAATGAACATAAATATGAAATGTTTTTTTTTTGCAAATTGGCAAGCATTAAAGCTTTTATTATATAGGGAAGTAGAAAAAAAAAATGTTGCGGTAAAAATATTCCAAGAAAACGCATTCACAATGAACACCGTCTCAAGCGAACGAAACTAAAAATATTTTGAAGGTGGGTATTTTCCTGTTTACGAACCACATGTGGCCGGACGAAGTCGGTTAACAATCTCGAATAAAGTCTGTTCATTGTAAACCATTTGTCAGACTGATGGATCGGTCAATTTACCAATCAGCGAGTGTTAGAATACTTACATTGTTAGTCGGCAGTTCGTACTATAAATTGCCTAACAAAACGTACACAGGATTTGCCAAGATTTACAACGTACTTGTTTGTGGAGTTCGGATCTTTGAACCGAGCTCTTTATTGTTATTTGTGACTTTGAGTTGTACAGCTGGTCCTGTAAGCTTGGATAGGGCTCTAAAGTCTAAAGTAATCGTCCGATCGGTATTTGATTGTAAAGAATGCTTCTGAGATGGGAGGAATCTAATCTATCTTGATTGGTCTAATCTAGTTTGCAATTCGTAATATTAATCACTTTTTATACATGTTTCGTTGGATCCTCTTAAATGAAATTGAACAATTCTTGGGTTGGGAGCACTCTAGATATCGGAATACTGGAATAAATAATACGCGTAGCAACGTACAGGCACAAGTGTAATAACTGACAGAATGATGGTACGAGTACAACTGAACTACCCACTACATTGACATTATAAATTTACTCACATTAACTTATTACTACATACATTACACCTCCCTTTTTATTCTTAGAATATTATAAGCTACATAATATAAACATACATGTTTACATATACAAGACTGAATATTTATTAATACAAATTAATCTATTTCAAATCGAACGACTGGTCTGCGTATTCGTTTGGAGCGCGTCACTGGTGGCGTCGCCGTCGGCTGAGCATCACAACTAGGTGGGTCAATGGCCGGAGGTATCGGAGGCACAATATTAACTTGAGAATCACTACTACCTTTGCTTACCATACCTGCCTCTTTTGTAATACCTAGCTGATCTTTATTAAATTGGCTCGACTCCGGTGCCTAATCAAACTTAACGGTGTGACTCTCTTAACCTCAACAATGGCCGTCTCCATACACACAGTGATCGATAGCGGAACGCACGTGCAACGCATTGTTACTAGGTTGATCCGCACTAAAAGCTGTAATTTTTCACGCCACCCAAAAGAAAACTTAAGCTGTAACTGGTTTGCGATCGATCGATGACATCGACCCTTCAGATCGATCATCGATCGAATGCGATCAAATGTGATGCGTGACAGCTGTATAACCTTTATTGATCATCTATCGATAACTTTTTGAGATGATCTAGTAGCACCAAAAAGCGAGTTCACAAAACCTTATTTTCATTCTTTTTACCTATTGTGGTATAGTAATTTTATTCTAGGTAAGTGCATTGTCTTCACATATAATTCATAATTACTGTATACAAATATTGTTAACATTTTAAAAGAGTAAGTATGGTGTTTCTTGCCCATTCTTCTCCATACGTAACTACCTTTTGGAAGGGGCAACTAGAATCAATTAATTATTTATTTTTGTAAATTTTGACGTTCAAAAGTGCCTTTTATTTGCCTATTTGAAATAATGGCTAATTGTGTTGTATGAATAATTATAAAAGTCAAAATTTTATTAATCTGTGGTTAGACAACAATTCATATTACGTCACAAGTTGGTTCACCCCTCGAAGTCAAAGTCAAAGTCAAATAAATGATTTGACTTTGACTTTGACTTCAATAAACTCCCTTAGGCGTAACGCACACACAACATCGCGACGTAAAATTACAAGGGAGATGTGTGTACACATGGGTTTAGCTATGCGAAGGGTGTCCACAGACGTCATAAATCGCTTCGTGCCATGCCGTTGCACGAGTCATCGACGATTAGTGTGACCTCCGACTGCCCTCCCAATATAACGGACCTTGAGAGAGGGAACTTATGATATGAAATATTGGCCGAGGGAGTTTAGCGTTGCATTGTGTTTTGATGTGAATGGAGGGTAAAAGTTTTGATAGATAATGTGAAAATGGAGTACGTGTACGTATTTATGTATTTGTGTCTATGAAAATGAAATACATTTACTTTTAATTTAATTTAAAAGAATGTCCATGGAGTTTCTTGCCCGTTCTTCTCCATTGGTAACTACGTTTTGGAATAGGCATGTAGCTGCATGTAGCTTAATTTTTCTTACTGACCGACTCCTTGACAATTCAAAAGTGCCTGTAAATGGTTTAATTGAAATAAATGATTTGAGTTTGAGTTTGAGTTTAGGAAGCGTAATATTTCAGGTGACCATTTTTTTTTTTTCAAAGTTTCTGGCACGTTTCAAACAGTTAGCTCGATTATTAACTTAGCTAACTGGCTGAACATATCACCACGGTATGAACTATTTTTATATGGCTCGGTTAGCTCGTGCTGATGAAAGAAGATACTTAAATTAATAATAATTCTGGCCTATTTAATATAACTGAAAATGTGATGTACAGAGTGTTAAAATACCTTTCACGAAGCCGTCATCTGCGCATTATATACATCAAACTAATATACCTAAGTAAAATAACACTAAGTATCATTTTTGTTGTGAAAATTCGCTGTTTATGGTAGTGCGCAAAACATTGTGTTTATGGGTGCTTGCAACAGTACAAGGATCGTGGAGGTATTTAAAGTTAAGTTATAACAATTAAAACTTGTTACCGTAAAACAAAAAAAAAAACATTTGACGTTCGTCAAATGTTTGACATGATCATAAACTTTATGGCGTTTGACATAACGTTTCAATTATCATTTGGTAGGTCTGAGAATAGGTTTTTATAATTTTTTTATTTTTGAAGGTTTTATGTTGGTAGTTAGGTAGGTAGGGTAGGGTAGGTAGGTAGGGTAGGGTAGGTAGGTAGGGTAGGTAGGGTAGGGAGGTAGGGTAGGTAGGGTAGTTAGGGTAGGTAGGGTAGGATAGGTAGGTAGGGTAGGGTAGGGGGTAGGGTAGGGTACGGTAGGGTAGGTCGGTAGGTAGGCTAGGGTGGGGTAGGGTAAATTAGTGGAGTTTATACTATATTTCCTTTGCGCGTAGACAAACTGCCACAGTCAAATAGCTTTTGACAGAACGAAGTCTGTCGGGTCAGCTAGTAAGACATAAAAATAAATAAGAACGTGCAATGTGATGATAGGACACATACATAACATACATAATGTACATTAATAATGTGTTTTTAGATGTAGTTTATTTATCTTAATTAATGAGTTAATAGCCTCTGAAAAACGCGTTTTGCTCGGGGTAGCGCCTTAATAAAGTACTAAAACTATGAAAAACCCTTAAAATTTTCGCACTGTCAATTTGTCGCTAGTCACCTGTCGCCTGTCGGTTTTATTAAATAAGCTCCAGGTGTTATTAAAACCAAACATACGACCAGTATAAACGCACATACAGCCAAGTATACAAATTAAGCCATCAATTTATGGCGTACTGCCATACGCTACCTACATATTTACGTCGGCCGGTAGATGGTAGCGAATCAATAGTCCAATCGTTGGCAAGCGCGTACTCTATCAGCGATTAGTTTTGGTCTGGTGGACCCTCGGCCGTTCCTTGCCGTTGGAACAGGGAGCTTGTGCATGGGTAAATTACTACTTACGTCGGTAAAGCTTTTACGGTGAAACATGTTCCACGTTCGAAACATGTTCGAACGTAGGTACATTCATGAGCATAAATACCTCACACTTATACAAAATTCAAAGACGATTCTCTCGTGCAACGATTGCGACTTCGAGAAAAGGCCTATTTTATAATAGTACGGTTTACTGCTCGTAACACCATACAATTTATATGAAAACTTTTAGAGAAGATCGTTTTTAATCTTGCTTGACTGTTCGGTATGTATGCTTCTGACTGTACTTCTTTAGCGATGTCCGATTAATTATTTGCATGAAAGCAAATTGATGTCCTATTGAAGTGGTAATGAGAATTCTGTTTGGAGTTCATCTGGGTTTCTATTATGCTGCTGTAACGACACGGTACAGGCTTTCTATTTAGGTATCCAAATATAGATAGAATGAAACCTTTCATAACAAATGTCGATACTCCATGGGATTTCGGTCAGTTGTAATTATTGTTGTGCAAGACTTATTATTGGTGTTTGTAGATCGATTATAATTGCAAAACCCAAACATTATATGAAGCAAAATACATACAAAAAAAGAGAAAATAAGTAAAATAAATTGGCGCTACAAATGCTTTGAAGTTATAAAAATATATATGTCAACATCATCACAACAAGGAAGCATGTCACCGTGTTCTTATATTAGTTAATAAAGTTCGAAAAGAAATAAACAAAACCCAGGTATAAAAGATAAAAGAACGTCTCGTAAAACGTCAACTAGAATCCATCCTCGGCTCACCAACAAAGAATCGGCCGAGGTCCATTATGATAATGAAAGTGACTCCCGTTTGTCTTAAAGTCGTAGCTCAATTTGCAAGGCGAGAGATAAACGCTGTTAAACTGTCGAAGTTCGTGACAAAGCCTGAATAATGCAGATTACACCGAGAAAAATACGGCCGCAGTCAAATCTGCATATTTTATTGGTCCCTTTTCGATGTCCGCTCTCGCATTCCAGTAAAAAATTATATCTAAACGTACCTCTGCTATCGTGTTCAAATGACTTTCTACACATTGAGCGTTTCTTAATCGCTTTAGTTTGTACCCTCAAACCGGTGTCTTTGTAAAGTCAAAGTCGTTTACCAAAACCTCATCGAACTGTTTCTCGTACAATCAGGATGAGGTGAATTAATTCCTCGATGGGGTTTAGTGTTTAACTATTTGAAGAGAGATTCAATTCCTGAAGTCACAGTACAAATTACCGCAAGTACAGGTGAAGTGCTTCACTGGGACTTTATGTGGCTATGTTTGTAGGATGAGTTGAAGCTCTGCACCGCGCTAAATATTTGACGGCCTACTTTTAAAGCATTCGCTGGCTTAGGAACAAATTTACGTTTATGAGTTCCAGACTCGTATTTCCAAAATACATCGAGATTTCGAATATCTTTATTATACATAGAAAAGCAGAACGAACTTTGCGGAATCTGGAAATTCTACATTATCTCTGAGATTATAAGATTAATTTAAGTACCTACCTAAATATACCTACATATGCGGGTTGACTAAATAAAGTACACAGGATTAAGTAAATGTGTTTGGATCCAATAGTTATTTAGATGTCTGGATTTGATTTTACACACCTGTGCGTACGGCCGACCCTTTTAATGTCTTTAGTTCGGTTCATTCACTGCAAGAGTGAAAGTAGTAAACAGATATTTATGTAAGTAAACAATTCGGTGCCAATTAGGTAGAAGCAGGATTCATTTGTTTTTGCAGAAACGTGCCTACTTCTATGTTGTGAGTAGGTATCGCAAACTAAATATAACGTTCTCGCACGGTTACGTGATTTCATTTCGCATAGTATGCGGGTAACCACATTGGTACCTTATTGATGTAATGTTTGGCAAGTATTATATCGAACACGAGAATTGCTTTTCAAGAAAGATTATACGATGCGAATGTTAGAACATTACATAGGTATTGGAAATGATGGGCTTCTGAATTACGTACAAACAAAATAATTAACTAGTAAGATAGCGAATTGAAATAACTCCTGTCTGGTTGGGAATAAAACATTTATTGATCTAAAATAGTTTATATTAAATCTGACTTTTTGTTATTTGCTCTAGAGTTAACTGTCTTATTTCCGTTTGCCTGCGATTCACAATACAAGAACCAATCTACGCAAATCTGACATTTAAATAAATTAGAAATATTCTGACAAAATCAAAGACAGCAATCTGTAAACTGCGGAATAATGATTAATTAATCAATTTTGAAGACACTGGAAATAATTTACTAAAGGTAATGGTTTCCAATTTGTAAAGTTTTGACAAAGATTAATGGCGAAGCGAATTCGTGCATGGTACACCTAATAATGCTTTGATACATAAGATTTTAGAAGGATTTCTTTTCCGAACTTTAATTTTGAATCCTCGACGGAAACAGAGGTGTGTTATCACAACTAAACGCGTTAGTTTAACGCATGTATCTGTGTGTCTGTCTGCGCCATCGTAGCTGCCAAACGGCTGAACCGATTTTGATTATTTTTTTATTTTTTGAAAGCTGACTTGATCGAAACTGTCCTCAGCTATGATTCAAGAAAATCGGTGCAGCCGTTTGAATATTATCAGCTCTTTTTGAGTTGATGAATGGATGTGAGCATCTTTCACATGTCTGATCGATTTGAAATTTGGTATTCTGTTACTTCAATTATATTAGAAGAACATAGTAACCTTGAAGTGATGCTGCAGGTGATCCTACTAACTGAAACACTGAATTAAATTCTTAATTTATCCAACTCAAACCTGTAAACAATGAGACACTTCTGCTGAAACTGGAGCATGGGATTAAGAATACAGCTCTTGACTTATTAAGATTAACGATTTCCCCAATTACTTAAAAAACAACCGAAGATGATGTTATTTGCAGACGACACATCATTGATTTTTAAAATAGTTCGACGGTCACAAAAACTTGACGATGTGAATAACTCTATTCTTCAGGTCCAAGATTAGTTTACGGTAAATAATTTGGTACTAAATGAAAAGAAAAACCAAATGCATTTCGATTTAAATTACCTAATGTTAGAGGTAGCGAATGTGACGTCATGTTGAATGGAGAAAAACTGGAATTTGTTAATCAAACGGTTTTCCTAGGAATCACGCTAGACGAAAAACTACAATGGGGACCTCATATAACATCTCTTGCGGGGCGGATAAGCTCAGCCGCTTATGCTGTTAGAAAGATAAGACAGTTAACAGATATAGAAACCGCGCATTTAGTCTATTTTAGCTACTTTCACAGCATTATGTCGTATGGCATTTTACTGTGGGGTCGGGCTGCTGACATAGAATCCATTTTTATTTTGCAAAAGAGAGCTGTCAGAGCCATATATAATCTACGTCGCTGCGAATCTCTTATGGAACTGTTTCAAAGGATTAATATTATGACGGTACCTTGCCAATTCATTTATGAAAATATTATGTATGTAAGAAAAAAATCTAGATCTTTTTAATAAAATCAGTAATAGACATAATTTTAATACTAGAAATAAAGATAAAATAGATCAACCAATTTCCAGATTGTCTAAAGTACGTACATCTTTTATGGGGTACTGTGTTAAATGTTACAATAAAATACCTTCTGATATATTACAATTAAATGAATGAAAATTTAAAACTCATATAAAAAGCACACTTTGTAAACAAGCATATTACAAATTAGAGGATTATATCCAAGACAAGAATGCTTGGAAACATGCTGGTCCTGCTCCATAGGACAATTTATTTAGAGTCTAGACAAAATCAAACTGGTTGCTAATTTAATTGCATAATTTATATTTTTATGACATTCATTTTATTTTCTGTGATTAATATACTCACACACTGACATAGGTTATTAAATGTTAAAATTTTAGGGAAATCATCTACTTTTACAATGTTTATAAATATGTGAGCACCGTGCATCTGACGCATAATTAATTTGTCTGTCATTGCTTCACTTTTCATTCTTTTTACCTATTGTGGTATAGTAATTTTATTCTAGGTAAGTGCATTGTCTTCACATATAATTAATAATTACTGTATACAAATATTGTTAACATTTTAAAAGAGTAAGTATGGAGTTTCTTGTCCATCCTCTCCATACATAACTACCTTTTGGAAGGGGCAAGTAGAATCAATTAATTAATAATTTTTGTAAATTTTGACGTTCAAAACTGCCTTTTATGTGCCTATTTGAAATAATGGCTAATTGTGTTGTATGAATAATTATAAAAGTCAAAATTTTATTAATCTGTGGTTAGACAACAATTCATATTACGTCACAAGTTGGTTCACCCCTCGTTTGGATGTGAATAAACGAATATAAAATTACTGCTGATGTTATAAATTGTTAAAGTTCGGGTAAGTAGTCATGACCTCATAGGTCAGCTACGAGATGCCCTAGTCAAAAATAAAATTGTTAGTACGTTCGGTGTAGTCATACAGCGCTGACCTCGTCTGATAACCTCGGATGTGAAGAAACGAATATAAAATTACTGCTGATGTTATAAATTGTTAGATACGTTCGGTGTAGTCATACAGCGCTGTTACAAATGTCCAAGATGGAAGTTAAAATATTTGTCTTGGTTGTGTGTCGGATACACCACGATTAGCTTTCACACCGGCTACACTTACGGTATTGCGAATAAAGAACATGAAAAATTAAGCAACGCGGGTAAACATTGCAAAGATTTCGGCGCAGACTACAACACCGTGGACCAATCGTATGGCCGTCACAACTACGAAAACCACTGCAAAATTGCCGTGTGCGGAGATGGAAAAGTCCACGATGGTCACTATTGCGGGGTGGGACCATGCAACGTATTCGGCTATAATTGTGAAGGAGGATGCATTTCCGGAAACCCTGTGGACAACTTTAAGAGTTTGCACACCGGTAAAGTTTTTAATGTTCGTGTATTATAATGTGTTCGTGTTATAGTAATAACATAACCTGCTAATCTATATGTAATCTGTCAATAAAAAGTATCGGCGTCGTCGCCAATAGTACGCTAATAGCGAACAAGCGATCGACCAGTTCGCGCAAAACGACCGAAGCGTCGTATGAATTGTCACCTGATACTGTCGTCGTACGATCAATTGAACGCCGAAGCGGATCGTATTAAATTGGTGATTCGATCTATGACAACCGGTATCAATTGGTATAAATACAAAAAGGCAATACTGAAAACGCATCTAGTCGGTATGATGAATGTTTACCCTCCGCATCGTGTCGTTCGAAGTAAAGTCGTCGATGACGACGACGATACATCATCTCCGTGTTGTTGGACGGTGACAGTGCGTTGCAAGTCAATGAAATGTTTCGTAAATACGCACGCCGTGTAAGACGCGTTGCGCACCACCAACAATCGTCTGAGACACACTGAGTCGTGTTTGGGCATAGAGGCGTCTCGATATCTCATTCAAGACATGAGCAAGAGCTGTTTATCGGAAGCGGTACCCCTGGCGACGATACAATTGCTAGCCGCCAAACTAACACATAGCGGTCGCGTGGAACCGTTCACCAGATTTACGATGCGCAACAATCCCAGTCCGTTGGCAAAGATGGGCTTCGAAGAATGCCAAGAGGGCTGTCGTAATGCCGGACTGTTCATGGAGAAAGAGCGCTTTCAGACAGTGTCGAGTTCGGTGATGTGCAGTGTACCACCCAAAGTTGGTACAAACCACACACCACTTCCTATCATCCGCCCCAACGATTACAACGGTGTTATTGTAACGATGACACGAGAACACGGTGTCGACAAAACCAGCATGAAGAACAAAACAGAAACAAATTGCTGTTTGTCGATAGATGAAATCGACAATCAGTTGACCGATAGCGTGTCAGAGGACGAAGTGCGTTTGTTAGGTGACGTTATTTCGGAGATCGCCAGCTATTGCGATGTTATCGAAATGGTTCAATCGACCGTGGAATGCGATGACCCTAAGAAGACGTCCCCTCTAAACCATGATAGCGATGCGGCGGTGGCAAAGAAAGAGTTACCCAGCAAAAAGTCCACTCCGGTGTCGTCAAAGTCGATTACTGAAACACCGAATTAAATCTCGATTTCAATTTTCTTAAACATGTACCCATGCTCTGCTGATACCTGGGTGAGAGTTCTGGGTTACCATTTCATGTTATCTGCTAGTTCTATTATACATGCATCAAAAAACGAGGAGTTCCCACTCCTCGGTCTAACAATTATTTTTTTTGATCCTACTTCTGAAACACTGAATTAAATCTTGATTTAATCTAACTCAAACCTTTACCCATGCTCTGCTGATATCTGAGTGAGAATTCTGGGTTACTATGTTATCGGTTAGTTCTTTTATAGGTGCATCAGAAAATGAGGAGTTTCGCCTCCTCAGTGCTACTCAGTTTTTTTTTAATACATTTTTCTGAAACACTGAATTAAATCTCGATTTCAACTTTCTTAAACATTCACCCATGCTCTGCTGATACCTGAGTGAGAGTTTTGGATTACTTTTTTATGTTTTTAGATAGTTTTCTTATAAATGCGAATGTAAAAATGAGGAGTTCCCATTCCTCAATCTAGCAGATTTTTTTTTTGATCCTACTAACTGAAACACTGAATTAAATCTTGATTTAATCTAACTCAAACTTTTACCCATGCTCTGCTGATATCTGAGTGAGAGTTCTGGGTTACTATGTTATCGGTCAGTTCTTTTATAGGTGCATCAGAAAACGAGGAGTTCCCACTCCTCAGTCTAAATTATTATTATTTTTGATACTACTAACTGAAACACTGAATTAAATCTTGATTTCACCTTACTCAAACCTTTACCCATGCTCTGCTGATACCTGAGTGAGTGTTCTGGGTTACTGTTTCATGTTATCGGTTAGTTCTGTTATAGATGCATCAGAAAACGAGGAGTTCTGCCTCCTCAGTGCTTCACAATTTTTTTTAAATACATTTTACTGAAACACTGAATTAAATCTCGATTTCAACTTACTTAAACCTTTACCCATGCTCTGTTGATACTTGAGTGAGAGTTCTGTGTTACTTTGTCATGTTTTCGCATTGTTTTGTTATAGATGCATCAGAAACTGAGGAGTTCCCGCTCTTCGGTCATACTTAAATTCGGTTTTGATCTCACTAATCTAAACACTGCGTGAAATTTCGATTTCTTTTAACCTATCTTTTCACACGGCTCTGTTGATATTTTCGTGAGACTTCTGCTTTGACTTAGTTTATTTTTCTATTTCTGGGGTCTTTTCTACTAATTATGTCTGGAAGAATCTACGGAAGTCCAAAAAATACGTTATTCATGGCTGTTTTATCAAAATGATTATCTTTTACCAGTAACAATTCAATATTCTTGTTTTATTTATTTAGGTCAGCAGAACTCTTTTGGAAAAGTACATATTAGGAAGTATAGAAGTCACCGTTGTGCGCCTAAATGAGTTTGAAAATTTTCAATTTGGAAAAATCATCTGCTAACGGAAGTTAGCAGAGCATATTTTCATTCGAATTTTTTCAGGCAAGAACGCCAGAACTATTTTTTTTAAGTATAAGGAACTCTAGAACTCTGCCGCATGCGAATAGAACTCCCATATTTTCATGCTCTGCCAAGTTCACCCACATAAGGGCCAACTCATACCTATTATTTTTTTACTTAAAAAAAAAATTGAGAAATGCTACTATACCATTGATGAATTTCTTGTTGACAAAATTTCTTGTGACTAATCCTGTATTTATGATTTATAATGTAATATTTCTATAGATTTATTATAACTGTATTGAATTTGGTAGAATTGTATCGTTTATGTCTTATGTAATTTCTAATATTGTTAAATTAATAGTGTAAAAAGGGTAAATATAATTTCAATTTTAATTTCTAAACGGTAGATGTTTGAGTATCTATAAAATATCTGTAAGACCTATTATGTCACCAAAAATCGCACTAATAAATACTTTGACTTTGAGTTTCTTTATATGCCGGGGTTTTTAAAATTTTAAAAACTTTTTTACTCTATGTATACCATTCCAATAAATGGCCAAAATGTTTTGTATTTTATAAATATTTATACTATATACTATTTCAGAATTTTTAATTTCAATGAAAATCTGTTTGTCATAGCGACTGCCTATCTGACTCCCTCAACCCAGTTACGGGGTAATACAATACCCCTTTGGTAAGACTGGTTGTCAGACTTTAGGGCTTCTGACAACCCGTAACGACTGTCAAAGATCCACGACTGACAGCCGGAACCAACGGCTTAACGTGCTTTCCGACGCACGGAGAGGTCTTGGTATGTAAAGATGTATATAATGTTATGGTTTTTTAAAGATACTCAGAAGTTCTACAGCGCGACTGTAACTATAACATCTTTTATATAAAAAAAAAAAAACATTCTGATAGAATAAGATTTATCGGCTGATTACGGACAACAGTACTTATAGGTAAAGTTGATAGCTTCATTTTCAAATACCTTTCTGTTATGAGTATTAAGGCTTTCAGTCTCGCTGCATTTCTGAGTCCCGGGAAAAAATAATCGAGACTCAGTGCGGTCTCGAAATTTCCGGGAATAACGAGACTTCCGAGACTATTTCAAAAGTAGGTTTTCTAATTATAGGTTAAGCTTTTAGGCAGTAAAAAAAAAGATATTTCAATCAAGTACTTTATTACACATACAGTTACAAACTCACTATAAAACCAAAAACTATTTATGAGAGTTTTACATTTTTTATAGTGGGTACGTAAGAAACAAAGCGCATTTTATGTAGTTTCAGACAGAGCGGACCTGAATTTATTACAAAGGTAACCCGCGTTAGAAAAGGCTTTCTCTGCTTCTATGCTAGTGGGAGCGATAGATAGTAATTGTAACAATGGTTTGGGTATTTTCCTAAGCCATTGGACAAGTCTCAAAAGTCTCGTTATTCCCGAAACCGAAAGTACCAGTCTCGAGACTCTCGAAATTTTCGAGACCGAGATTCCCGGGATGAAAGCCCTAGGATTATGTTAAGAAACTGAAAAAATGCTGAAGAGACACGCTTACGGAAGCTATGCCCAAAATGGCAGATGTGTTAAACGAAAAGTTAAGCTAATAAAGTCCATATTTTGTTTTCCTATTTATTTCTTGTTTTGTTATAAGTGATGTTTAAAGAATTCTTTTGAATCGTTTTATTCGGCGTCATACTTTTTGCGTAGGTACACTTTTCTCTTTATCTGCGAAATCTTTTCTCAAAGGACGAGTCTGGAATGCTCAAGGGTATTCATTCATCTGATTATTTTTCTTAAAGAAAAGACAGCGGGAGCTTATAATTAAGGCGAACTAAGAAAATGATCAAAAAATTATTTAGCTAATACACCAGCCACATTTAAAGAAATTTTTGTAAAACTTATTCAAACAAACCTTTGTAGACTTGGAAATCTGTCGTTTCATTTGTCAATTACTTCTAATTATGCGGGATTAGATACTTTTGAAGAAACAGAGCCGTTTTGCATTTATCTTCAAAAATATCGTTGGTACGCCTGGTCTTCGGCTTAACTGGCGCTATTAGCCCTGCCATAAATATCTGGGTAACGTATTTAAGGGATTTAGATTTAGCTTGTACGGCCCTGATGGAGGTTCAGTGGGTTACAGTCAGCCAACGAGTGGGTTTTATGTTTTTTAAGTAGCCTGCGCTTAGATTCACTTTACCAGATTTTATATGGCTTCGTTACGGCTGTTTGAACTTATACTTGCATGATAATTGAATTAAATATAATGTGTACAGGAAATATTTTGTTAGTAGGCAGGTACAGAGAAAAAAAATCTATAGTCAAAAGATTCAAACATTTTTTGGTCTAATAAATTGAGAGCTAAGAGTCATATTATTATCTCAATTGTGCGCCAACGTCTTGGCCAGTCGAGCGGAGTCGCGTCTCGCGGGCACAATGCATCTGTCGCTTCCCGCAAAAGTTGTCCTAATCTAAACGTAGATCATCGCGATTGTCGGAAGATTCAGCGGCGATTAAACGTATTCATAGCATTTACGTTTTGACGTTGTGCGGCCGTCAGAAGCAACAGGGCCGCGATTGGAGGGCGGCGGGGCGCATGCGCGGTGGGGCTCCGAGCGACGGGGCGCGGGGGGCGGTCGCCATCGCAGCCTCCACGCTCGCTCTTAATGAATCGCCGGTACCCGCGGCTTGCGCTGCGCTCGCTCCATCCGAGTGCTCCCTTTAAAAAGTTGTTAAGGAGCTTTTCTCGCCGTCTCCCTCGCGCCCTCTC
This sequence comes from Dryobota labecula, assembly GCA_947523025.1. Lineage (NCBI taxonomy): Eukaryota > Metazoa > Arthropoda > Insecta > Lepidoptera > Noctuidae > Dryobota > Dryobota labecula. Next base: position 12,702,531 of record OX383293.1, on the reverse strand, counting down.
GTGTTGCAACAAAATAATATCCGCGGGTGGTGGCTTCCGACGCTGCAACCGTCACGAGGTAATGCATGCAATCGTGCTTAAATACACTTTTGTTTTATAATAACTTTTTATTACTTTAAGCAAACCAAAGGATACCGCACAACTTTTTTTTTTTTTGTAGAAATGTTTTCTGTTGCAAGTTCAGTGTTTTTATTTTAGTTCTTCTTTTTGGTGCACTCTTTTGTAAAAGTTTTCAACAATGTCACTGGTTGAAAGCCGGTTTTTTATGGCTATTTATTTTATTGATATTTATAAAATAACTTTGATTTATGTATGTTTTGGAAGTGAACCATGTTATGAAAGAACATTTACTTCGATTATAATCTGGGATGTTAATAACGAAAGGGTCGAAAGTGGACGGTTTCGTGACGGTATTAAACCGCGTTGTTGATTATTTCGTTTTCATTTCGGTGGCACTGTATAAACAATATTTTGTGTACATTACGTTCATACCTACTCGTATATTTAAGCCAAATATATGTTCGTTATTTATATCTAACAATGAAATGGAAGATTAATTAAAAGCGTTTTAATTTAAGGACTGGAATGATAAATAGCTACAGTTAAATCACGCGGCGTTTATTAAGATTTTCTGCGTCAAAGTAAATGCTATCAAACGTTTAATACAATTCGGTAACAACAAAACGCTGTATTATCGCAGCTATACGCCACTTTAGCGTCGTATTATGAAAAACGGTCCTTACAAATTTGTATGGTGCCGCTACCATTGTTCGTAGCTATAATGGATCTGTCAATGTTTCACTGGAGATGAATGAACTGTCGATGAATAACCAAAATGACGCTACGCCATTTTCTCTGACGTTTTACATTTAAAAAGTTTTAAACGCCTATGCCTGTCTGCCACGTTTTGATGTTATATGCCAACAATTTTGCATAAAAACAACAAGGCAACATTTAATTCTTATTCATACGTTAAATGTATGAATAAGAATGAAATGTTGGCTTGTTGTTTTTAAAATTCTGATTGAAAAATTGGTAAAAGCAAAATTGAATAATATTATCAATTTTATTATGTCAAAGATTATTTAATTTTGTTTTTACCAATTTTTCAATCAGAATTTTATAAATATTTTTTATATGATTTTTATATTTGTGCTTATTACTAAGTAAGTTAGCTTATTCCTATGATTCATTGTTTTATGCATGTGGTGTTTACCTTTAAGTAATTGATGCACTGTTATTTTACTTTAAAATGTATTATGTGTTTGTTTCAGTGTATTCAATTGTTGGTGAACCTAATAAAATTAATAAATAAAAAGAAATCTATACTAAGAACCATGGTACCTTTGAGTTGTTCATACACTATTACAGTTAGTATTCCCAGAAGGACATTTAACTGAATACTTCAATTAAAACTTAACGACCTTACATTGACATGGCACGTGTCTAATGGGTCTATAAAATGACGTCACATAATATTTTCTGAAAAATATATAGGTATAGGTATAAGACACTACAAACAAAATCTGAAGAACGGACTCGCTAACTAATGAATATCTTTAGGTTTAGACCAACTAGATAAACACCTCATTTATTCGCCAGCGTGTTTCGCAGGGAATACTAAACGCCTAGGTCAGCTTAATATGTACTAAGCTCTCTCTATTTACCGAGATATCGATATCGTACACATTCCCGTTACATCCTCCTCCAAATTCCAATTCCTCATTCTACGTTCTCCCGGAATATTTAAATACAGAAACATTCCTTTCTGTAGGAATCCATGAATCTTTTAAGGCAACACGCCCCATCCAATAAGGGTTCCGTCGAGCATGTGGTACCCATATGTACCGCTCCCTATATTTTCCTTATCAATTCCTTTCGGCAGTTATCGTGAGTTCGTTATTGCGGTATCATTACGATTTTTATTGCGATTCCTCTCTCTTACTAACATTATGTGTGTAAGTAATGAAGATAGGGTATTATCTAGCACGTTACTTTATCTTGTACTGATTTTGTGCTTTGGAAATCTCTACTTGTCGGTATAACACGATTGATTATAACCACTGATGGGAATCGAATTCGAGCAAAGTTGTCTATACTACTTCAAGTCTTTCACATCTTTCAGTAACAGATAGCTTAGTTAAAACAACTACCAAAGTCAAAGTCAAAGTCCAATAATTTATTTCAAATAGGCACATAAAAGGCACTTTTGAACGTCAAAATTAACAAAAAGATTTTTTTTTTTTTTTATTGATTCTAGTTGCCCCTTCCAAAAGGTAGTTACGTATGGAGAAGAATGGGAAAGAAACTCCATACTTAATCTTTTAAAATGTTAACAATATTTGTATACAGTAATTATTAATTATATGTGAAGAAAATGCACTTACCTAGAATAAAATTACTATACCACAATAAGTAAAAATAATGAAAAGTGAAGCAATGACAGACAAATTAATTATGTTAGATGCATGGTGCTCACATATTTACAAACATTGTAAAAGTAGATGATTTCCCTAAAATTTTAACATTTAATAACCTATGTCAATGTGTGAGTATATTAATCACAGAAAATAAAATGAATGTCATAAAAAATATAAATTATACAATTAAATTAGCAACCAGTTTGATTTTGTCTAGACTCTAAATAAATTGTCCTATGGAGCAGGATCAGCATGTTTCCAAGCATTCTTATCTTGGATATAATCCTCTAATTTGTAATATGCTTGTTTACAAAGTGTGCTTTTAATATAAGTTTTAAAATTTCTTTCATTTAATTGTAATATATCAGAAACCATTCTTACCTTCACCATTCTTATAAAGTAAGTACCTATGTATATATTCTACTATTGATTGTCTGTTCTTCTTATTCTCTTCTATATTCAGCTAGCCTTCTTCACTTATTTTTAGCTGTCTCAAAGTAAAATCATCGACAATATCGTCGGTTTATTGCAAGAAAACACTAAAAAAGAAAAAAAAGATTCCAGAAAAAAGTTTTGAAATAAGCAATTAATCCGTTTTATTTGTATTGATTGCCATATATCATCTTCGTTATGATTTTGCATTACTTATACATATAAAACTCGCCAAGCATCCACCCATCCACATTGTCCATCTAGAATCTATCTGCTATCAATACAGCGGCATCAAACGCAATCTAATGTAACCGACGATGCTAGCCTAATCCATGCAATACCAGCCCTGCATGACGGCCATCGATCATAGCTTAGCTAGCGCGGCTACAATATTTTCATTATACTTCCTATTACGTCGAGTTTGAAAGTGACTCCTTTACATCGCCAGTATCTTTTCTTAGAAACATTTTTAATAAAATAGTTTGCACTATCTTTAAAAGAACTGCGAGGTAGAGCGAGCGTTAGATTCTTTTGGTAGTTCAGTAAATCGCTCATCATTTTCCAAGGCATTTTTTATGTACACAACATCATTATCAACATTTTTCAACAAAAACGTCAGGAACTTTGCGAACATATCCAAAATATTCCATCAAAACTACATCAGTATCTCCCGGCCCCGACATGTTTGTGACCCCTGAAATATGTGGCAAGAGTGGGCTGTGGTACACCCCTAGTTCACCGATGACGTTATTAGGTGCCATGTAATAGGCGGCGAACTTATCGCCATTTATCGGGCACAGTTCCAATCCCGCTATAACTGGGCATCTTTCTAACGGGAAAATTCAATTACGCTTTTTGTTCGAGCTGCGAATCAAATATGTGAGTTTAAGGTGCCATGTGCTCTAATAAACTAAAAGAGTTAGTTAACTATTTCCACTTTTTGACTTAACTTAAAGAAAATTCATAATCATAATCATAATCATCATTAATTCTAAGATGACTTGACGCCATTCATCATGAATATAGAGTGTATCTATTCAAACACTAAATATTTTAAGCGAAAAGAAAACATGCATACATGCATGCATGGAAGCATGGTAAAGAAGCCATGGAAAGTTTTTTTTTAATCTGAGAATATTATTAAAAAAAAATAAAAAATATATTACTTGTGATTAATTATCAAAATTCACCGCGCTCGTTCCGCCACCGTCGCGGCTTCGCCGCGTCCGGGCGGGTCATTCATAGAAAAAGAAAATACAGGTTAATAAATACAGGGTAATTATGTAAAAATATAACACAGATTTTAAAAAAAAAACCGCTGCTTTGGCTTTTTTACAACCTATAGATGTTTCTCTTAAAATATTTCGTGTATGAATAGATACACCTTATCCTATAAATAGCTTTTAGTATCAGAATAAGTTAGAATCAGAGCGGTTGGTTTTACCAACGATACAAAACGCAGCTGATTTATTCATTAACAATTAACACGGTAGTAACTCTTTGTGACATGTCTTACGTAAAGCTATATCTATGATATGACAGAATATTAATTATTTAAACTATAACTATATTAATTAAACTAAGTGAAGATTAAGTATCCACCTGAAGATAATTGATTATTGTACAGGAGGAGTAACTTTTTAGAACTTTTTAGATTACGCTTGACAGTTTTCAGTTTGTTATTGACAGGATGTAACGCATGAGCATCTATACAAATTCATACCATCATATTATATTCATGTTTATACCATATAGCGACAAAGAACATTGCTCTAATCGTCCTATGACTTAGCCCGTATGAGCTGTTTGATAATTCCCAATAATATATTTAATGCAATATCAATTATTATGCAATGCATATCAATTATTATAATCGCCCGGATACTTTTCCGGTGCCATGTTTGCAGTTAGGACGAATCACAGGGAAAAAAATCTGAAATGAAATGAAATCGTTTATTCTGTAAATAGGATATCGGAATCACTTTTGCACGTCATAAAAAAAATATAAAAACAAGCTTGGTGAAGTCGACATTTCCTATCTGATTACCCCTGAGAAGAAATGGCTAAACAAACTCAGGGGGAAAACTCACTCAATAAAGTAGTCATAATTTATAAAACAGAAAGTAATTTTACGACTGTATTGTCAAAGTCAAATCATTTATTACAAATAGGCACATAAAAGTCACTTTTGAACGACGAAATTAACAAGAAAATAATATTGTTTCTAGAAGAAGAATGGACAAGATACTCTAGCGTTACTCTTTTAAATGTTGTACAATTTTTTGTATACATTAATCATATCATATGTGAATATGATAACTTTGTATGGTATACTAGCTGTTGCCCGCGGCTCCGCCCGCGTGGATGTCGGTTATCACGTATAAAAGTAGCCTATGTCCTTCTCCATATCCCAGGCTATATCTCTGCCAAATTTCATGACAATCGGTTCAGCGGTTTAGGCGTGAAAACGTAACATACAGACAGACAGACAGATAGACAGACAGACAGAGTTACTTTCACATTTATAATATTAGTATGGATTATTCAAATTCAAATTCATTTATTGTTTGTCACAGGTGAAATATCAGTTCTTATTATTATTATTATAAAGGATCGCTGTAACATACCTATAAGGTGTACAATATTTAATGTTGGTTCCATTATATTTCTGGCGGTACCAACAACGCCACATGCGAACTACACATCAAATACCTGACGACACAAATCCTGCATCGCGCTATCAGAGTTTACCGCGCGACTAGCATATATACAACATCCCGACATCAACCATTGGGCAGTTGCCTACCAGACACAATACCCGTCTGGCCGGAAGATCCTCCCTTTACTATAGAGTATGAGTGAACTTTACATCCTGTTCCTCATACCTCTAAATATTCATTTAATCTTAAAATCATTATTCGTCCTAAGTCAACGTCCATCATTCATCCTGCATTAATATAGTTGTTCATTCACAAAGACAGATTAAAAAATTAAGTAATAAATACATTGATTTCATACTAATTAAATTATTCATTGATTTCATTAAAATTAAAATTAAATTACTTATTGATATCATACAAATTAAATTACCCATTGAGACATTAGCATAGCTTATCAATAGGTGTGATCGCAACATCACTAAAGCCACTAAGACCAGACTCGTCCGTACACTCGTATTCCCCATATTTCTGTACGCAGCTGAGACGTGGACATTACGAGAACTGGAAAAGAAAAAAGTAGATGCTCTAGAAATGTGGTGCTGGAGAAGAATGCTTGGGATCTCGTGGACAGAATTCCGCACAAACGTGTCCATACTCCAAAAACTCGGCATCAAACAGCGTCTATCAGTACTAGTACAGTCTCGAATACTGAAGTTCTTTGGGCATGTCTCGAGACGGAATAATGACTCCATAGAGCGTCTAGCAGTGCAGGGCAGAGTAGAAGGTAATAGGCCACGCGGGAGGTCACCGATTAGGTGGACCAATCAAATTAAATCCGCAGTTGGAAGGCCCTGTTAGTGAGTGCACCAGACTGTCATCTAACAGAACCAGATGGAGGGAGATCGCGAGGCGAGTTACGACAACATCTGCGATTGGACAAAGCTCATTGAGACCACGACCGCTCTGTCAAGAGCGAAGCGAAGAAGAAGATCAATAGGTGTAGTCACCAGTATATTTGCCATTAAAAAAGTCATTGATTGAAAAGTAGACTTTATTATTGGTCTTAGGATAACATTGTATGGCACCGGAGCAATGTCCTTTCTCAAAAGATAGTATTATACAAGTAAATAAGTATTATAGTCAACTTATAGAAGAATAGGTTAACCCACTATTATATAAAAATAAGAAATTATATCAGATAGAGGGAAGCACGCACGCCTTCGTAGATAATATCATATTGGGTTTCCAAAGGTTGTGGAGGTCAGTCGGCAGTCACTTCACGTAACACTAAAAAATAACATAGATACAGACAGATATTCTGTCCTCGAAAGTGTGGAAGAATATTCTCTTACTAATCTGACTTTTTGGTATCTACAGGGTGTTTCAATAGGGACCGGGTATATTTAAATTGAAATAAAAACACATTGATTTACAATTAGATTATATCGTCCCCGTAGAGCGAAAAGTCACTAAGTCGAAAAATGCCCAAAATGAGTTACGAGTATCAATGTCACTAAAATCAACATTTTCTTCTCTAAATATCTGTCTAATCGTCATTTTTGTAGCTGCCCAGGCTTTTGTTTTAAGTCAACCTTTTGTACCCCACAGCGTAATGGGAGAAATAACTAATTTAGTCAAATTATTATACATTTATCGAAAATTTACATCACCCGAAATTAAAACGACTTTTTTTCTCTCTTGATTTATCAATGCATACATACGCTTTTAGGTAGTCTCAAAATCACTAAGATGGTTTATTGAGTTTTTAAAGTCAGTTTTTTGCTCATTGTTCGCTAAAACACACAAAAGCGAAAATTAATTAACTCGACTTAGTGACTACTCACTCGTTATTTTTAAATTATTTGTACCATAGGTACCTACTACAAAAGAGAACAATTAATTAGTTTGATGTTTTTAAATTTTCTCAATTATTAGAGGTTTTCACGTGTTTTAACTCATAATATAAATTGTATTTTATTTCCTTCAAATTAAAGCTAAAAACATAAAGATATGTAACGGAAAGCCAAAGTCATAAGGATTTTTATTTTCAAAAACTTTAACTCTCATTATCTCAAAACACGATTTTTCGACTTAATGACTTTTCGATCTACGGGGACGATATTTCCTATTTTTAATTATTTTATTATAATTTTTGGCATGATGTATGGTATACCATATTATTTAAATGACCATCTCGGCTTCGTATGGTGGCGTGAATACGAGAGGTCCCATTTCTCATCACTTTTTGACATACATAATAGCACCTCTATCTCATTGATGTTACTCTTTAGGTCTTCGACAGTTCTTGGCTTGTTCGTATACACCAGCGATTTCATAACCCCATAAAAAAATTGGTTGTCTGTAAAGTTGGTTTACGGACGATAGTTTAACGTGACAACGTCATAACAAAACATTGATGCGGCGCAAGCGTACAATGAGCGTAATGGGTCAATGAGCGTAATGGGACAGTGACCGTAACGGGACAATGGGCGTAACGGGACAATTGGCGTAACGGGACAATGAGTCATCCTTTTTCGTGCATGCAGCCGGCGTTCATCGATTTATTAGACGTTGTCACGTCAAAAATCAATGGGTGTTTATTCACATAATCTTGGAGGCCATGTCTTGAAAGAAGAAGATAGAAGAAAAAGAAAGAAAAAGAGAAGAAAAGAAGAAGAAAGAAAGAAAGAAAGAAAGAGAAGAAAGAAGAAGAAAAATAAATACTTTTTCTTCCATGTCTCGTCCCCGAATCTTGAGATCAAGAACCAGTTGAATTTCTCTTTCATTAAATTGACAACACGGAACGTTTGTCGAATTGAACTGCCGTTTTGATAATACACTTTAATAATTCCAACGCGCAGTTTTCATCTATAAAGCGACTCATTTTATTAAATGCCAAACATTTATTGATTTTCTGTAAAGAATTCGCGCCAAAAGACAATCTAATATGGCCACAGTCAGCTGTCAAAGATACTTTGTCCCTGTTAAAAACCCTGTATCAAAAAGTCAGAGTAAACCGTATAAATACCGATAATGATTAAAACCCTTTAAAACACGCGGTATAAATCGATAACTGATCAGAAAATGAATGTATGGAAACTCGTATTAATTATTTCCCGAACATGGAACGAAGTTACAATCTCATTATAGACGGATAACTACACGGTAGGTTGTTACCACGATATAAATAAAATTTATGCAACTGCAGTAATTGAAATTGCACTACAGAAATAACTAGAGAGTGCTTCGCTAGCAATACGGTCAGCGATGGTTTAACGCACAGATAACTTTAAATGCCGCAAAAATGAATTGGAACTGTAATAATGATTAATTTCGGCATCGCTTTCACTGATTAAACCTTTGGTGTCATTGTGAAATGTATCAAGCTCTCTGAGCTCAATATTGTGTATTATTTATCCAATTCTGTATTTAACAGATGTGCCCACGAATTCGCGCTCGTGAATAATTTGTAGTTTTCATCAGTACTGTCTTTTGACGTGACAACGTCTAATAAATCGATGAACGCCGGCTGCATGCACTAAAATGTCCCGTTACGTTCATTGTCCCGTTACGCTCATTGTCCCGTTACGCGCATTGTACGCTTGTGCCGCATCAATGTTTTGTTATGACGTTGTCACGTTAAACTATCGTCCGTAAACCAACTTTACAGACAACCAATTTTTTGACGTGACAACGTCTAATAAATCGATGAACACCGGCTGCATGCACGAAAATGTCCCGTTACGTTCATTGTCCCGTTACGCTCATTGTACGCTTGCGCCGCATCAATGTTTTGTTATGACGTTGTCACGTTAAACTATCGTCCGTAAACCAACTTTACAGACAACCAATTTTTTTTCTATGTTTTTATAATAAAACTGACCGCTAGTATAATAACAAAAATAGCCAAAAACGACATCTCTAGCGCAGTGCGTAGCCATAGAAACAACTAAGCATCGACGTTTACTAACTCTGCACACCCCATTAGCTTCCTCTTTCGTATTCTACCTCCATTCATAGCCATAGCTATGTTGTTAAATATATTTCTCTACCCTACACCCATAGATGGTGGTATTTACTCGTTACTGGTTGCGGGAAAAACATGAGTGCACAATATGCGAAACGTTCAGGGAATTGTAAAAAAGTTAAATAAAACACAAACACAATCAGTAAAATTGGTTTCGTTTCAGCGAATGAAATTCGTGTAAATATCAGAAATCAATATGGTTTCACTTTGCTTAGTATATACAATTGATGATTGCCAAAAGTGGCCTTCTAAAATCGATAGATATAAAATGTATAAAAGGTTTTATTTTAAAAACATATTTGATTTTCGAACTTTGACATATCAAAGGACGTGATTGATTATGTTATTTAATTTAAATAGGTATATTCAAACTCAAACTCAAATCATTTATTTCAATTAAACCATTCACAGGCACTTTTGAATTGTCAAGGAGTCGGTCAGTAAGAAAAATGAAACTACATTCCCATTCCAAAGCGTAGGTACCTATGGAGAAGAACGGGCAAGAAACTCCATGGACACTCTTTTAAATTAAATTGTTACAAAAGTATTCGTTACATCTATAATGTTAAATTTATAACTAAATGTGAGAACGATGTAAAAATAAAAATAATAAAAACTTACACGTTAAAAGCGTCCAGAGCAGGTATAACAAATAGAAACAAAATAAAATAATTAAAATAATTATTAAATCATCCTACCTACTTATTGCAAAATAAATAAAAGTAAACTTCGCTAGTTAGTTAGTAGTTGCCTTTTACACTTGGATAGTTCACAAAAAGTAAAAATGCCCGCGTCTTGCTACGCTTCGAGCTACGAGCTACGGCGTAGCAGTGACTGCTACGACCGCGTAGTCTTCGCGCCTTTGAACTGCTTAAAGAAGCCTTCTTTATTTACAAAATTCATGCTCAGGAATTGGTTTTCAGTGAATTTAGTTGCGTTAAAGGACTTTAGTGCAGATTTAAATTGATAATATGGGTTACCAAGTACAGACGATCATAATGGAGGAGCTCGTGGCTAAGTAATAACAGCCGCACGGGTCGATCCGTCAGGTTACGCTACGCTTGCCGGGGTTGGTCCGTGGATGGGTGACCATCTTTACATACCGAGACTCCTCCGTGCCTCGGAAAGCACGTTAAGCCGTTGGTCCCGGCTGTCATTCGTGGATCTTTGACAGTCGTTACGGGTCGTCAGAAGCCCAAAAGTCTGACAGCCAGTCTTACTAAGGGGTATCGTGTTACCCAGTTACTGGGTTGTGGAGGTCAGATAGGCAGTCGCTCCATGTAAAATACTGGTATTCAGCTGCATCCGGTTAGACTGGAAGCCGACCCCAACATAGTTGAGAAAAGGCTAGACAGATTGATATTGAAGTACAGACGATCATAATTATGCTAGGAACGGTCACTTATTATGAACTAAATGCGTGATAGTGTTTATTTACCCCGAATAAATCTTCATTAAAGCCATTTAACTACGCGCCTTGACTTTGATAAAAGAGGCATTTTTTTTACGTTGCCAATAAAATATTTTATATGGACCGCAGACATAAACGGCTTTCATGAAATAATTTTGGAAATCCAATAATTGCCCCGACGAGCTTTTGATTTGTGACCAGAGGGGAGTTGTTCAATTTTGGGTGCCCGCAGTCTGTTTCCAATATAATTCGTAAAAGTTGGACCTTTAATATTGCAATGTCAAATTTACGCGCAATCCGAAACTTGAGTGACAGACTAGTGAGAAGAATTAAAACTTAGAAACTAGTTTAAATTGCTGAGGTCTAAAGTTAATAAAAAGCGTATAAAAACTATCAAATTGGTCCTTTTTATAGATAGTAAAATAAAGCAAAAAGTCGACCTGACAGACATGTAATATATACCCATAGTCTCAAATTCAGATAATTTATGTAAACAAAGGGGATAACATATCAAAAAAAAACTTCGTAATGGTAATTCACATAAAATGGGGAAAAAAAAAGGTTCCATTTTCTTTTAAACAAAGTTGTTAAAAAAAGGAAATTTTCTGGTATAAAATATTTTATGATACTGGTAACAATGCAGGAGATCCAAACATTTTCAATTTTTTTAATCTTCAACAACACTAATATTACATCTCTCATTCACAGATTCTTATTGTAAGTAGCATATATATATATATATTGTGAGCCACATTTTGGATGAAAACGGCTGTAAACTGTTACAAGAGGAAATCGATTTTGGGAGGTTTACGTGTAGCAGTGGACTTAAAAGGGCAGATTATGACAATCATAGGCCGTGTCTCTGACACACTACACAAAACAATGTTTGGCAACGGTATTTTGTTTGCATAGTTCTTATAATTAATTCACTTTTATATCAAAATTTTATAGAGGATTAATTACAAAAAAAATAATGATAAAATGTTTTGAACCACTGTCCTGTCATTTTGACAGTGACATTTCTTGACATTAATTTATTCACATAAATTATCTGAATTAGAGACTTTGGTAAGGTCGTCGTTAACCGAGATAATAAAAACCTTCGCTGACTACTGACAATGTGGCACTTTCTCCGAACGCTTGGCATACCAGTGCCAAGCCTAAGGTTGTTGAATCCGCCCTTTCCTTTCGGTTCATATAGCCAGGTCGGAGTTAGCGGGGCATAGCAAGCGGTTGCGGCAAAGCGCACAGATGCAAACATTGGTATCGCCGAGCGCGGTCGGGCATCGGAAGCATTTTGATAAAACGCTGCACAATTTCCGTCTGCTGCGGTATCGCCCCACGGCCGTTGATTACAAAATAGGCTATAATAAACTAGGATTTGACTGTGTTGACGATTCAATCAGCGAGGATTTACTTATCAAAATATAGAGAAAATTCCTATCCAGGGATTCGTCAACAAACGTTCAAAGGTCAACACGTTTGTAAAGTTCGGGTGTCGCTGGAATTATGTGGGATTCAAAACCAGCAGAGTTCCAGGATTAATGGATAAATATTTGTTCGGATCAATTTCATCATATTAAATTCTAAGTGCGACAGGAACATGATATTTTAATGAGATTTCCATTGCCAACGTCCTCGTGTAAAGGGAACAATAGTACCTAGTAGGTAATAATAAGTCAAATTCCTTCGCGAACGACACCAAGTATGAATGGTATTTTCTAATAAAACCTTCAATAAAATGTACAACACGACGGGTATTAGCGCCGCGAAATTCCTCGCCGAGTAAATAATAACATAAAGATTTTCCAATACATGTCCCAATAAGAGCCCGGCGCTGCCGACGTCACCCTCTGCGCATTAGCTAACTGTCGCTGATATACCCTGTGTCCCCGCGGGAAGTTGCCTGTAAAGATAATCATAATTTACCAAAGATTCTTTATCTTTGTTCTCATTTAATTCTTAACTTACGAGCCCACCAGCCTCGGCTAATATTTTAAACATTGTTAACATTTTTCGCTTTCGAGGAAATAAAGGAATGTTAAACTTTCTTAATAAATATTAAACTCGTATTTACTTCTTATATTAGAGATAATAAATACCAAGACATTCCTTATACAAAGGAAACGTAACAACAAGTAGAAGATACAAAATATGGTTAGTAGCACGAGAAGTTGTTTTAAAGTAAACTCGGATGGAAATAATAAAATAAGCTCCCGACAAACGAGAGAACAATAATTTAGTCGGTCGTGTCGGAGAACAAATACAGTGTCAACAGATAATAATGGCAGAGCTGGCCGGTACCCGCCGCGAACCCAATAACATAGAGCCGCCGAACGTATACGACCAATATACTGCGGACCTGTATAAGGAAAGGATGTCGCCGCCGTACTTACTGCTCAAACTTGGGACCGCTCAGATTTGAGCCGAATGCGCTCATATGAAATATCGAAAGCCAAAATATGGGTAAACAATATATAGTTTATTGAAAATAATATTGAGATTTTCTATCGCAGACAGCTACAAAAACTAAATAAAACCAGGATGGTAAACCGTTACAGTTAATCAACCGTGAAAATCGGCACTCCTAACAGCTGTATTCAAGGACTCAGGAATTTGTCTTAGTTTCCGACTAGCTAACGGTTTGATACATACTTGAATCCCTTTTCGAGATTCTCGGAATTCCACGGTAACCTCAAATGAACTCATTATTTCCTTTAGTATCAGAAATACCTTTTCTTAAATAATAATAATAATTCATTTATTAATTCAAGTACCAATGACTCATAGACATACAACAAACAATATATTAACATTACAATACAATTAGGCTAACTGTCCACGGACGCGTCATTTGACGAATGCATGCAACCTACAAATGACGATAGGCGTATTTTGCATATTTTCTATGTCCACGCTGCTTCATGCAATTGTCAATCACGCTACAAAACATTTCAGTTTTCTTTCAATTAGCATCGAGAAAGCACGTCTTCGTTGTGAAAATGTCAAGTGTGCGTCTCGCGAGTCGGTCGAGTAGTGACATGCTGCCGCGCGCACCGCATGGCGAACGCATGACGAGAGCCTGACGCGACGTTGCCGCTCCGTGGACACAGTTTTGATTGTTTCTACGCAAGATGAAATGATGATTCGCCTTGCAATCGTCAATTGACGAAAGCGTGCGTATGACGTGCGGTTTACGTGGACAATAGGCCTTAAAGTAATACAAGTGAATAATTCGGTATCGGTTCCTGAAAAATATGAGGAAGCTGTAATCGTACACGTGTCGAAGACCTTGTTTGAAAGGAAGAATTTATAATGTAGAATGAATGAATGAATGAATGTATAATGATGATGTATGTGATACTTTCTATGTACACTCATATAATCGTTTGCTCACAAGCACAAACATTATTGACTTCACATTACGTATAACCTAAAATATTTGAATGTGAAATAACGTCGATTTCACACAGAGCATAATAGCTTGAGAGAAAAATTTGGTAAATCTCATTGACGCTTTCTCGGAGGTAATCACTAGAACTCGGCGCGATATCATGTCGTCGAGCACAAACAAATCATATACAGGAATTCTTAAAACATTTCGTTAACTTGCACGAAAAACAAAAGATTTAATGGAAATACTGACAGCCTGTATATACTGAGGTACTAGTCTTTGCCATTTTCAGAGATTACACTCATTATTTTCATTACGTACATTACATTTATCTGACAGTGAATAAGATGTTAAATTAAGATGATTAAGTTGGTTTAAGGATTTTAAATGTTATTGCTATTGGAACATACATTCTGAACAAAATAATTTTTTACAAAGAACGGGAAAGAATGAAAAAAGATTAGTCTTAATTTGATACGGATAGCGATTATTCTTATATTTCCGTAATAGTCTTCTTTTCCTTAGTGAGGGGTTTTTATTCGCGACAAATTTTCAACCAATTATCCTGTCTTATTCTTATATATATAGATATGTTTATGTTATAAACAAGTATTACAAATTAGAGGATTATATCCAAGATAAGAACGCTTGGAAACATACTGGTCTAGTCTAGACAGAATCAAACTGGTTGCTAATTTAATATATAATTTATAATTTTTATGATATTAGTTTTATTTTCTGTGATTAATATAATTTAACTCACATACTGACTTATTATATATTATTTTTTTTGGAAAATCATATAGAATGTTTGTAAACATGTGAGTACCATGTATTTATCGCATTTATTAATTTTTCTGTCATTACTTCACTTTTCATTCTTTTTACCAATTGTGGTAAGTAATTTTTGTTCTAGGTTCATCGTCTTCACCTATAATTATTAATTAATGTATACAAACTATTGTTAACATTTTAAAAGAGTAAGAATGGAGTTTCTTGCCCATTCTTCTCCATACATAACCTTTTGGTAGGAGCATCTAGAATCAATTAACAATTTTTGTAAATTTTGACGTTCAAAAGTGCATTTTACGTGCCTATTTGAAATAAATGATTTGACTTTGACTTTATAGATAATTCAAGTTTGTGTGTTTTTGTTTGTTTACAATTATTATTATATTATCACCGTTTTGCTCATCTAATAATGTCATGGCAATGGCTTTTCATTGTCGATTCTTCGTATATGAATTTATAAACTCTTCATTAAGTAAAATGATCGTTCAAAAATCCAGGCCCTTCGGAAGGAAAATAATTATATTATGATGAAATATATTTCATCAAATATGCCAAGATTGGTCGGGTACCATGTCTAAATATTCAAAGATTCCTTAATCAAGTTTAACCGAAATATTGAACTGACAGATAAATGAAACGAGGGTTCTCTGAAAGACAACGGGCTCGATCTGTAATCGATACTGGGCACGAATACTCAACCCTTTAGCCCAATAAGACCCTGGCTTGGCAAGCTATTAACGGCCGATATTATCGGTACAATAATCATTTCCACGTTATCTATTTCGATAATCCCGAGGAAAAATTCAAAATTTACATTAAGAACATTAACGAACGTTCTGATTGCTGGTATCGATTTTGTTATGGGTGTTTCAAAAGAAATAAGTCTAGACAAAGCCTAAAAATGCCTACTATGTGTAGGTATATTGAAGGTCATGTTATTGGATCTACGAGCAAAAGAAAAAGAATTAAACGAGAGTTAATTAAGTTAATTTGGTCACTGAAAGTTGTTTTAATTTATTTTAAAGATTGTTCTTTAATAATCAGTGAAGTAGATCCAGAGCTGGCTCCTAACTCAACTTTTGTCGATATATTGGTTTCACGAATTGAACGCACATTGGAATCGAATTTGATTGTGCTATTCGGGATCGAAACGCCATACCGCGGATTAATATTTTTCAACAATCGGTAGCTAAATCTATATGGTTGCTTGTTATGCAGTTAGTAACAGTTTTACCTCGAATGCGGATCACATGGCCCGGTTCAAGTGCTGCTCCAATATTTGGGATGCACTTGGTCCACTGACGGACCAAACATTTCGATAAATGGAATTCGGTAATACCTTTACCGGTTCCGATTTGTAGCGTAAATACATTGTTAACGGTTGCTAATTGCATTTTGTTTGTTATTTTAATCATTGAACGTAGATAAAAAATCATAAAATTAATTTAACGTAGTCAATTTCATATATCGTTGCCTTGGAGGGCAATGAATCTTAGCCATATTTTTAGCGAAATGGAGTTAAGTGCATTAACGTGTTGAGAAAGAGCCATAGTTTAAGTTTATATTAGTCAATAAATCTGACAGATATCAAGGTTGTGTTGTGTTTGTATCAATGTTTTTTTTTTTAATTTGTAAATACATTTTAGTGTAGTTTCAATAAGAGTTAAAAATGATATGCCTCTTAAATTCATTGTGATTAAAAGTCAAAGAAAGCAATTATTCAATGGTCAATAGATGTAAGAGCTCATAGAACTCTTGACCACCAAAATGATGACATCAGAATATTGTATTATGACGTTGATTTATGTTAATATAAGTGTTCTTACGCGCATCATTTATTAAAACGTCTATAACCCAGAAGTGTAGTTTTTGTGGCATAGCTCTATTACCCTCTAAGGTGTCGATATTCTGTATCTCCCTTTATCATATAATTATAAATAGTTCTTAATTATAATTATTATTACGTTTATATTATTGAAATGAGTTAATTCAAAAGATATGCAGAAATCGTGAATAACAGTATAATGTTCATATATTTATTAATTGCCAAGGTGTAGGTGTATTTTGTATAGCAGTAGAGATAATGAAAATCAGCTTAAGAATCTTAATTTATGATAAGACTCAGTGAAAAATCATCCTTTCATGACTACCAAAAGATACCTTTGCATTTTAAACGTGAAAAGTTTGAGAATTATGTAAATTGTCAACAATTTATAGAAGTACTGCTTGCTTAATATTGGGTTCTTGTCTCTGACTCATTTATTTATTTAATATTTCAAGCACAGAAATGTACTGAGGCGGACTTAATGCCATAGGCATTTTGTACCTGTCAACCTTTGGGTGATGCAGAGACAAAGAATGGTAGGTGCAATTACGAAAAACTAGGAATAACTATAAAGATCTATATAAATACAAGCACAAGTAAACATACACAAATACACGAATATACTAAAACAGATAAGATAAACAATGGGAAAACATTAACGTTGTGATGATACTGCTAGCTGACTTTCACTAATTCAATTCTAAAACTGATGTATCAAAAAAAAAAAGACACTTATGTATGAAACAGCACTCCACATTTTGAATGAGATTAGTCGAAAGTTTTGAAAGTTCTTAAACAGCAAACACAACTAAAATATTGTAAACTTATTCAAAAACTTTGTTCTATATCTGAAAGTATAAAGTAAAGTAATATACTTAATACATCCAATTTAAATACTGCTTAGTTATAAAGCCACTCAAATATTCTTTGTATTTAGTTAGTTGAATCTTATTTTAGTTGCAATTCATTTATTTGAACGTCAATGATAAAAAGTTTCAATTGATTCCAAGGTACACTAAGCGGACCGTCCCTCAACAGTGCCAGTGACAGATCAATACTTCTTTTGAAAACTTCCAAAAGGGATTTAGTACTAAGTCAAACCTGAATTTAAGAGAATCGCCGGTAACGAGCGAACTTTTGGCCACAATGAATGTAATTAATCGAAAATTTAATTTTTAACTTTATCTTCTTTGGTGATAGAGCTTGTCTTCGGTCGCAAATTTTCGAGCAATTTGTATTTGTAAAAGTTTCGAAACGGAGCAGTAATTAAGTTCACTTGAGGGCATTGATGATATACAAAAAGGTTTTTTAGTATATCAATGCTTGAGGGACAGATTTTTGACGTGACAACGTCTAATAAATCGATGAGCGCCGGCTGCATGCACGAAAAAGGATGACTCATTGTCCCGTTACGCTCATTGTCCCTTTACGCTCATTGTCCCTTTACGCTCAATGTACGCTTGCGCTGCATAAATGCTTTGTTATGACGTTGTCACGTTAAACTATCGTCCGTAAACCAACTTTACAGACAACCAATTTCTATACTATATTTAGTTGTTGAGGTCAAGTAAAAATACGGCTGGACCACTTTTCAAGATTAACATTATTAATCTCATCAACATATTTTATGAAAATCCCTTTTCCGGAGTAATATTTAATGGAAGCAGACTTCAGGAAAAGAAATATTTAAGCTGTTTACGTTACGGAATTTTATAAAAAGAGGAAGCTGCATTAGGTACATCGAAAACTTTCTTCTTTGTTTATATTAGCGATCATGGCACCTATTTTATGTGTAGATAACAAGTAAGATTATTGAAGAAATTTGGTTGATTTTGTACAATAAAAAATCGCGTCTGTCTTCTTCGTCACTGGTAATTGTGTCTTTTTCTAATGCTCGATGTGTCATATTACTTGTATCATGTGCTTTTTATACACGACAGACGACAGACATCAAAAGTCGAACATTTTCTAAAAATCCATGTGTAATATTTACGGCCGGTTACTCTACATAGATTAGTATATAGATTTTGTATTGTATAAAATCAATCAAACTAATATTAATGCTGAACGTGCTAATCAGTCGCATTTGAAATTCTCTAGTTGAACTTGATAGCCAATTCTTGAGGAAGGTTATACGAGTATGTAAGCTATTTAATATCACACTACGACTCTTAGGAGCTGGGCAAAAATAAAAAACCGGCCATGTGCGTGTTGGACCACGCACATTGAAGGGTTCCGTAGTTGGTATAAATTTATCCCAAGAACAAACTTATCATCGTAGTTGAAAAACATGTTCTTCCATACGTAATGTATGGGAGAACATGTTTTTCAAATGTAAATGTAAGTTGGTTGACTATTACTCGGTAACTTGTGACGCCTACTTCGCTGTGATAGTTTTCCGTTTAACTTCGTTATATATACTACTGCTGTGATTTTTTTCACATATCCAAGTACAACCATTTAGCTGGCAGGGGGGCACACATAAATCTAAAAAAATTTGCATTTTAAAGCCTAATATTTCAGAAACGAATCCCTTAATCGAAAAATTGTTTGCACAAACCCGCAATATTTTTGAAAGACCCATCCAACAATACCCCACACCGTAGGGAAGGCGAAAAAAAAAAAAAACATCCCCACTTTACATTAACAGGAGGTACCCTAAATAACAATTTTTTTCTTGATTTTATTTTACCACTTTGTCGGCGTGATTAATATGTATATCAATGCCAAATTATAGCTTTCTAGTACTAAGAGTCTCTGAGCTAAGCTGGGGACGGACAGACGGATGGACATGGCGAAACTATAAGGGTTCCTTGTTGACTATATACGGAACTCTAAAAAGTCTGAATAACGCTAAGCGAAAACGAAGTAATAGCGCGGGCGGACGATGTTATGCGACGCGATGGGCCTGGGGCTGAAACATCACGCGGACGCAGTCGCGGGTAAAAGCTAGAATGTATATAAAACCAGTCAAGTGCGTGTCGGACCCCGTACGCCTACAAATCAAGCTATATATTTCCAGTATAAGCTGACTTTTCTCTGTACGAAAATCCTATACAATGCAATCCGATACAATCAGCTTATACTGGAAAGAATAGCTTGATTTGTAACCGTGTGTATACTGAAGGTTTCCGTAGTTGGATAAATTTACTAGTTTGTATACACAATATTGGGAGATTTACTATGTTATTTTAAGACCATAGACTTCTTATAGGTTTTTCTGTAATCTATAAGTATAGATTACAGGACTACTTCCTGTATTTTTTTTTAAATTAACTATGTAGTTTCGGAGATAAGGGGGAATGGTAAATTTTCATTTATTTGTTTAAATAATTTTAAAACTATTATTTTTAAATTATAATTGACAGTCCCTTACAGTAAGCCCATTCATTTGATATGTCACACGATACACTGCAAAATTTTTTTTTTTTTGTTTTATCTTCCAAAAGTAACCATATTCAAAATTAATTTATTTACGTAACACGTCCATGTTTGGGTCACAGAAATTGAAATGTGCTCCACATTTCAACCTAATCAGTCCATTAGATTCGGAGAAAAATGGCTGTGACAGACATATACACGAGTGAACCTATAAGGCTTCCGATTTTTGCCCTTTGAGCTACGAAACCCTAAAAATGGATTTTGGTATATATCAGATTGATAAACTCTAACACCGATTGATCGATCACCATGGAAGTTTTTTTTTTCATAGAGTAGGTTTATTATTCATAGGGTTTTTTTTTATTCCGACCTCTACGCGGACAAAGCCGCTGGTAAAGCTAGTACAAATATAAAAACTACCAGCGCTATTCAGAAATAAGGCACCTATGTTATGTTGGTGGTACTCTGAACAAAGTTTAGTCTTTCATCTCCTTATTTTAATTTTAAAGAAAGAAAATAAAGAAAGAAAATACGTTTATTTGTGGTAAGCATGACGCAAAGAAAGAAAACAAACACAAAAAAAAAAAACAAGAGGTGGGAAAATATGCATCACATTCACGCGAAATGGTCACCGCTCAGCCTAATGCTGCGACCCTATGCGAGACAGAGCCCCATAGCGGTTTGGTTTGCTGGTATTCATCGACAGCCGACATTGACGTGATGACGTCGGCCGTTGCCATAAAGAAGGATTAAAAAAATAAAAGAAATACTCAATATTTAATTCTATATGTTTTCGAGACAATTTTCTAGGTTCTAGAAGCCTCTTTACATTCCTTATCAGTAATTGCACCATCTAATCTCATGTTAACTCATTTAATTGCTTGTTAGTATTCTAGTCAACCAATCACAGCAGCATGAGATTAAACGAGAATAGCTTCAGATGCTTGATTACGGTTTCAGAAACTAACTATACAGGTACCTACGGTCGGGAATATTAATTGTTTATTTAATTGACATACTACTACGTCATTAGGTCGTGTTATAGTCATTTCATGCATCTGTCAAAGAGTGACAGTTGTGATTCGATTAAACGGACAATTTAAGTTGGTAATCAATTAATTTCCCTGATTTTACCTAAATATCTTTAGGTATTTACATATACCTCAATGTAGTCAATGTACCTAGCCTTTTCCCAACTATGTTGGAGTCGGCTTCTAGTCTAACCGAATGTAGCTGGATATCAGTATTTTATAAGGAGCGACTGCCTATCTGACCTCCACAACTCAGTGACTGGGTACCACTTGGTAAGACTTTTGAGCTTCTAACTGCCCGTAACGACTGTCAAAGATCTACGAATGACAGCCGGGACCATCGGCTTAACGTGATTTCTGAGGCACGAAGGGGTATCGATGTGCAATGGGTGGTCACCCATCAACGAACCGACCGGGGCGAGTGTATTTTTTTTTTTTTTTTTTTCAGAACAAACAGAACAAACATTCGATCGACCCGTCCGGCTATTATCATTTAGCTTAGGCATCATAAATTAAATTTACCAACAAATTCGACGATAAAACTTATTTACCAACTAACACGTTTAACTTTTGACTTACTGATATGTATATGATATAATCACGCTCAAAATCAAAATCAAAATATTTTATTTCACATAAACCTACATGGGCACTTATGAAACGTCAGAAGCTAGGTGCACGGTTCCAATAAGTCGTTTCCTATGGAGAAGAGCCGGCAAGAAACTCCACGGTTACTCTTTTAAAAATAATTGGCTTTACAATATTATTAAATGACAGTGATAATAGGTATGGGAGGACAGTGTAGGCCTTTCAACAATTACCAGGTACTTAACAAAATAGAAAACCGCCAACAAATCTACACTCTACTAGGCCTACAACGTTCTCACATTCACAAAATATAAAATAATCTAAGTATATAAAATATTAATGACATGATTGCAATTACAACTACAGTAAAATATCTGAATAAATATCATGTCCACAAAAGCCACTAATAAAGAATTGCAATTCGATTTGTAGGTAAATAATTTCAAATAATGAAAAGATTATGTCAAGGAAGTATGTAAAAAAATAATTAAAAATTCTAAATAAACATCGTCATTTGGGAGCAGTACGCTGTTCAAGGAGACCGACCCTGACGTCGTGCCGACGTTTGTGGCGAAGGAGCTACTTCTCGTCACCTTTGACCACGTTGATGTAACTAGCCTTCTGAAGGACATTGTCTTTTTGAAGGCCCGCCTCGCGAATGTGCTGACGAAATTAGATGCATGTCAAAACACCGTCGCTGATTTGCGCAAGGAAGTTAGCGAGTTACGCAACAGTGTGGCAGTAATTAGATCACCTGTCGATGCGTCAATCGTAAACACGTGTTGCAACGCCGGCGTCGAATTCTGCGTCAGCAGTTTCATCTCCTGCTCATCCGTTGATTGGTGAGCTAGCAGAGCGCCGCGCCAGGGCGCCTCACAGACCCGTACTCGTCAGCACGGCTCCTTCACGCAGCGCCGCCCGAACTCCTCGCCCCGTCCCGTTTCCAGTGTCTGCAACCCTGGCGCTACACCTCCAAAGGGATTTTGCTAGCGTCACCGCGAGTGCCCCTGGCGCTCCTAGTATCAAGCCCATGCTAGAAAAGGCGCTGAATAGGGCTGATAATGATGACGGTTTCGTGACGGTGCAAAGGAGAAAACACCGATCGGGAACGAAGAAAAACCGCTGCGGCAAAGCTCCTCCGGAGCCCGAAGTGAGTCTGCGTGCTGGAAAGCGGAACACACAGGTGTATATCTCCCGCCTGCACTATACCACTAAAGTGGAGGATATCGTGGAGTACGTGCGCCAAAGGACAACGTACACGCCGAGGGTGCAGTTACTGGAATCACACCGTAACGTCAACTTCAAGGCGTTCATCGTGCGTGTACCGAATGTGTATCTGCCCATCGTCATGGAAGAAGACTTTTGGCCGCAGGACGTGGCGTTCCGTGGCTTCCGCGGACAAGTTCAACAGGACAGCACAAAGTGCAGAGTGAAGTGCTACTAACATAGTCGTAAGCATTTTTATTAACACAAGTTTTATATTAAAATATGTATATTTAGGTTAAGGTTTTATTTCTATGGGCCTGTGTTGCCTGAAATAAATGGTATTATTATTTAAGCGTTAAAGTTTTAGATTCGACTTATTCAGCCAAAAGCAGGTCAGACGAAATAAGACAGGCAATTTAGGACGAGATTAGTAAGATCTGTAACTGATAACGAAGACTAATCCAGGCTTTAATAATGTTCATTGTTTTGTAACTCACTTTATAACTAAATTATTAATTTAATTACTTTATGTACACACAGTAAAATACATAGAGATACGACATAATTATAATTTTGATGACAAAGGTAATTATTTAAATATAGGTAGGTAGATTCATTGATATAAACCAACTGTCGCTGAAAACCAGCGCTGGGGCCCTGTCTCGTATAGGATCGCAGCATTATGCTGAGCGATGGCCGTTTTGCGTGGAAGTGGCGCATATTTTCCCCTCAGCTTGTTCTTTTCGTGTTTGTGTTCTTTTTTTGCGTCATGTTTACCGAAAATAAACGTATTTTCTTTCTTTTCTTTCTCTCTTTCATAAATATTATTATATACTAAATCAAGCACAGAAATGTACAGAGGCGGACTTATTGCCGTAGGCATTTTCTATGAGTCAACTTTTGCGTGATGCAGAAACAAACAGTGGTAGGTGCAATCACGATTTTTTTGGAATAAATCATCATTCATCATCATTTCAGCCGAAAGACATTAGACATATTGTTGGATATAAGCTTCTCTTAATTGGGGGGGTTTGCCATAACCGCCACGCTTGGCAGGCGGATTGGCGATCGCAGTATGGTGTTAAAAATGCATAGAGAATGCTGCTGCCCATTCTCTAGTAAGTCCCTTAGTCGCCTTTTACGACACCCGCGGGAGGAAATGGGGTGGTGCTATTCTTTACGTCCAGCACCACACGGCACAAATATTTGCGCCCTTTGCTCTCTGCGCTGGCGTATGGGCAACAACTATAGAAGCGACCGATGAGTAGAAAAAAAGAGGAGATCTGCATAATCTGCTAATACTAATATAGTGCGCAGGTATCTAGAAGACATGACCTGTTCTTGCACAGATGCGACGCACGGCTTAATTGCTCTTGTTATTGTTGTTTGTTTGTTACAAAAGTAGTTATTTTTCCACTCTGCAATCGGCATTTTGTTTTGTTTTCATTGTTTGTTTGTTTTCTTCTGCCAGTGTCGCAATGATTAAGCAATGTATATTGTCATTGGTCCCTGGCCCTGACATCAAGCAATGGACAACATTGTCAAACTTTTATGGCTTGATGACGAGGCTTTTGGCTACTTTTTATGTGTGTATTTTATGTTTTTTTTTTGAAATTTTTGTTTTGTTTGTGCATAATAAACAATTTTTCTTTCTTTCTTTTCTTTTTGTTACATTAAGAAGATCGTGTTATGTAGTGAACTTTCATGATAGCTGAAAATTTTATAATTATTAAAGTATTTGTACACGAATATACGAATATATATTTAATGCAGCGTAAAAAAAAAATGTTCTTGGGCACCTGTCTGAAACCTACGACAAGATCACGTAAAGTCAGGGAAATTAATTGCTTAGCAAATTGACTACCAACTTAAACTGTCGACTGTCATTTGTTAACTGTCGACTGTCTGTTGTTTGTGATATTCGAATCACAAATGTCATTCTTTGACAGTTGTATGAAATGACACGGTCAATTACGCAGTGTGTCAAATTGATAAACAATGCATTTTAGTTAATTACACTATAAAGGAAAGATACGCTACCTTCATACTGAGCGGCGTTCAGATATTGTTGCGATGTTATTACAAATAATGGTATGAAATTCCTTCACTCTTATTTATCTTGGAACCATCGTTCTTACACCTTGGCATTTTAGATATATTATTGTCACGGCACGGACACGCTTCGTTTCGCTCGCTGCTATTAGCCGACTAAATCAAATTACAACAATTGTCTGAATTAGTCTGCAACAACTTGCGCGTGCTAGTGCGATATCTACCTTTTTATTTATATAATATCATTGATTTTAATATGGTCTTCTTATAATTTATTTAACACTCATCTCCGGTTACAGAAAGCCCGATCAAGTTTCTAATCAGTTTATCTCACTCTATCATGTTTGCTATTGTAATAGATAAACAAAATAACAATAGCCAATCAAAACGCTTGATTCAATAGGAGATTTGGCAACAGATTAAATCGAACAGGGTTTCAGATTCCGGAGGTTACTGTTGCAATACAAACATGCAAAACATTAATTACTGAACAGCCAGACGGCGTAGGTTTGAACGCAGATGCATATCAAGCAAATACCTTCAATGTTGATCGCTTAGCCACTCTTTGCATATACTATAGTTATCAACAATGAAAGCGTGTTATGTGCGTATATACTGTCGTAGAATGTAACTTTAGGATTATCAGATAGTCTCGCAGAAAGGTGTTTTGGGTAAAGTATGTAAATCGATATCGCGTTATTTTTAGATTATAGAACAGGTAATAGTTTTTGCCAGAAGTATGTAAACTGTTAGTTTTTAAGAAAATAAGGTCACAATCATACGGCCAAGGTAAAAGTAGAATAGAACAAGTTTTATTTCATCAACAGAAACAATTGAAATGTTGGAACAATTAATTTATATTACCGGCAACATAGATTATAAACACTCGCGTACCTACAATATACGTGCACCTAAAGTCGAGCATGCCAACTCAAACATCGGTTACAAAGTCAACCAAGAATTCGGATACTGTGATTTATTTAATCCAAGTTATTCACTTCGTTTATTAAGCAGAGTCGAGATTAATACTGAGAGCTTAACGTAAGACGTGAACTCGCCACCCCGCCCTCCGCGAGCCCCTCCGTGCCCCGCGAGACCCCGGCACCCCGCGTGACGCCGACAGATAAGCTAATTACTTATTGTGATTTAGCAACCGGTTCTCGGCAAATTTTTCATCAAATTTTCAGAGAGCAATTTTGAATAATAAGTAGACGTCGTCCACCACAATGGCAGCAATTAACCGGACAATTTAACTTTTTAATTGCGAATTAAGAAACTGGGGAGTGCAAAGGTTGAACACGGCCCGTGAATTAATTGTGAAGAAAGGTTTTACTGACCGACGCGCGGGCCGTTTTACGTTAAACGTCCACACATTGCTCTACGACTCGAATCTGAAAGAGAAAATCACAAAACTCGCTTACTCCCGTTAATCTACGTTAAGTTATTAAACAGACAAAGTACAAAAAAAAAACCTTTAATAATATATATTTCCAAGGTTGCTTAACACCGCAGTTTTAAAAGTTGTACCGAGTAGTTTTTTATCGGGTTCTTTGTTTTCACCCATAATCCTAGTTTTTCTTAGTGTCCGTACCAAGCAGAGGGAAACTTTCCGAAACTTGAATTCATAAAGAAAGTTTAAAGTTTGAACAAAGTTAAATAAAAACAGAAAAGCTTCATTGTGTAGTCAAAGCGCAGGCGGCATTACCTAATTGTGTTCGTTATCAACGTAACTTGTGTCTGCCCGAGAAACAGAGTATTAATATGAAAGCGATTTTAGCTTTGCGTTAATCGGAATTCGGGAATGAGCATAGACAATGTAAACATGACAATAGGAGCAGAGTAAGGGGCTGGTTGGCACTCGTATCGGTGGCGTGCCACTCGTGAGATAACACAGCGCGGCGTCTTTGTGGACGGATGTAAAATTATTAAGCAACGGAATGCCGTAAATGGGGTTTGCCTCTGTAATATCAAGGGTTAGAGGCGACTCGCTCCTAACATGGGGTTTCATACGATTAAGTTTATCGAATTCCGGGCGTAGGTACCTAATTATGTTTCATGATATCGCTGGCCAGCTACATTGTCTGGCTTCGACTTTGTAATTTTTTCCTTATCCTCCAAAAATTATAATGTATTTTAACGGCGCTGCGAGATGGTTTCCCCTCGCTCACTTTTAGCTCAGACAATTTTTTCGCGCATATTTCAAGCGGGATTAAATTGTTTCAAACTTTGTCGGACACTCTGTCGAATGCGAGAAGGCTGGAATCGATTGACAGTCGGATGATTCTGTCGTTATGAAACCTCACAGATATTGAAAGTCGATCGTTTTAAAAATGGCGTCCGTGTCAAATTGGCAACGAGAATAAAGCAGCCACAAAGTAAACACCATTCAATTTTATTACGGAGAACAGTCTCCTTTGAAAATCCCTCGGCAGCAATCCCGTAAATCTCTATTTGTCGCAACTAAAACAGGTCACGGCGGAAGGCTATTACATTCCCTAAATGCTGCCGAACTCCCTGTAGAGCGCTCTAATCCACTCCGAACGGGCTGGTGTCAAACGCAGGCCAGGGTTGTTTGTATTGTTTATTGTCGCGACGCTCGTTCGTACGGCAAAGACGCCGCCGCCGTTGCCGGCACGGGAGAGCGTGTTTCAATTGATGGAGCCGAACAGTCCCCGGAGTGAACTATTATATTCCTGCCCACGAACGATACTTATCCTCACTTAATGTCCCCTTTACCTTACTTTGAAATCTCAGAGAGCTTTATAGTATTTGGAATGTGGAACAAAATCTCATGTATTTACCTACACACTTACTATAGAACTGGTATTTGTGTCGAGATATTTGTTAGGTAATATCAATTATTTTATCCAATTTCAAACCAAAATGTATATAAGAAAACTCACGTAAGTACCTAAATATAATAAAAGTAAAGCGATAGGATTTATCAATCGGGACCTATTAGACGAATGTATAGCCAGTGTAGCCACATCTACATGTATATGCTTCGTCAGGCGGCCGTTTTTATGCGACAGTTTGGCGTTCGGGTGTGGATGAATAAAAAGCACTGAAGAGCCAGCAGAATGGAACAAAACACTTGAAACAATATCGCGACAGAGCGGCAATCATTCCTGTTTTATCTCAGTTTGTGCACGCTGCGCCGCGGAAACTGCTCTAATAAAAAACTACCATGTGTTTCTACGTACATGCCTACACGTAGTGCACGGTACACACGTATAGGTTACTGCAGTGCTGCACCTGCGTTGTTCCTTGCAGATATGAAGTAAAAAATATTACGCTTTCCTTTTTGTTCACGGGTTTTGAAATACCTATTTTAACAAACCGATACGTGGTGCATTTTAGGTTTTACGCTAGCAGATAAAATACGTTTTAATTCTAGAGTGTGAAACAAAATTTCAGTATTTTACGATAGTGTTGTACCGACTTTATTTATTTTTATCTCCCTCCTATGTGTTTATTTTCGAAAGCCAATTGAATAGAAACTGAAAAATATCGCACATTTAGTATTTTAGTTCACGCATCCCTCACAGGAATAGGTAAATATTTGGACGCTTATTTAGATTTATTCAGGTAGCTAGTTTGTTTTGGTGCCATATTTTTAAACTAGGTATGTGTGAAAGTAATTTTTGATACACGCTACCTTTTAACTTACCTACCCATGTGTGTTCCGTGTGGTGCCGGACGTAAAGAATATCACCACCCCATTTCCTCCCGTGGTTGTCGTAAAAGGCGACTAAGGGACTTACTAGAGAATGGGCAGCAGCGTTCTCTATGTATTTTTAACACCATACTGCGATCGCCAACCCGCCTGCCAAGCGTGGCAATTATGGCAAATGCCCCCTTTTGGGGGTGGCCTATGTCCAGCAGTGGACGTCTTTCGGTTGAAATGATGATGATGATGACCCAATGT
This sequence comes from Dryobota labecula, assembly GCA_947523025.1. Classification (NCBI taxonomy): domain Eukaryota; kingdom Metazoa; phylum Arthropoda; class Insecta; order Lepidoptera; family Noctuidae; genus Dryobota; species Dryobota labecula. Next base: position 12,673,384 of record OX383293.1, on the reverse strand, counting down.
GTATGAAATGAGTTATGATTATATGAGTTAAACTTATTTTTTTAACGCAATGTAAGAAATATTTAGAAGAAAAGATACTTATGCGATTTGTGATGAGTTTATGTACTACTTATAACAAAATTGTGAATAAAGTTGAGAGTGCACTATTTGTAACAGTTGCAATCCATCCCATCTTCTGCCGGCAACACAATAAACTTTTTGCTCCAGTTAAAAACTTGAATCAGGCCATTAGATACCCCACACTCGACGATTATAACAATTGCCACCCACAGTGGAAATTATATTAAAAATCCTAGACACATGAGCGTATGAAAAAATAAATCAAGCTTTGTTTGATGCCATTCTTTTGACCGTAAAGTTGCGGTCCGACTGCGGGCGACGACGGGTTACCTTTGAGACTCGGGTTCAAGTTAGTTTACTTACAAACTTTTTCACGGTCAAGTGTGCTATATAAGCTATGTTTATAACTTCGCTAAGTAGAGACCAAAGTCGACGTGGTTGGGGCTTAAGTGTTGGCAAGAAATTGGGCAGATGGCTCTTAATGAAATAGTATGACGTAACAATTTTTTTTGTATCTGTGTTATCTATACAAATAAATCAAATTGAAGTGTCTGTTTGTAATATCAAAATAAAAGCGTTTTTACTAAATGCATATAAAAGTATATACGGTACTTAAAACAAAAAAAAATATTACAAAAAAAAAAAAAAAATTGTATATTTGTTCTGGCTAACCTCCGAAATGGCTGGACCGATTTTGACGGGACTTTCACTGGCAGATAACTGAGGTTATAAGGAGTAACTTAAGCTACTTTTATCTTAGATAAAGCTACGCAACCTCCGAAATGGCTGGACCGACTTTGACGGGACTTTCACTGGCAGATAACTGATGTTATAAGGAGTAACTTAAGCTACTTTTATCTTAGAAAAAGCTACGCGGGCGAAGCTGCGGGCGACAGCTAGTTTATGATATAAGGGAATATGGGACTTTATTATGTTATGACGTATTTGCTCGGTCAAATTCTAATAATATTTGACATTTCGATGGCCCCACCGAATAAACGTATAAGAGAAAAATGACAACTTTTCAGCAAAAAATAAAAACGTTTTAACTTCAATAACGCTCATTTCATTGTAAATAGGTATAAATAATGTATAATCGAATTATTGGTAAAAAAATAATCTATAGACTTGTATATTTACTTTCTTGGCGACTCAAAAAGCATGTAATTATGACATAAACTATTATTCCTATAATTTTAAAATTAATTATTTCCCTAGAATAAAGAAATTCACTATTATACTAGGCGTGTTTAGAGTCTAAAATTCATAAAAAAAATTAAGTGGGTGCAGGATAGGCAAAAGAAACGAAAAATGTTTAAAAAAAAAATTGTGTCAAAAGCATTGCGCGTTTATTCGGTGGGGCCATCGATTTCAGAGCTGAGTTAAAATTGGTCAATACCTTTATACGAAGTCAGTAATGAATAAAGGACGTGACGCGCTGTTTTATTATAAAAAGACCCATTCTCATTGTAACGTACTTCGCATTCACAAGACTTTGAATCCTGTACTCTCGAAAAGGAAAAATAAATATCCTTTATACTCATTTGATTTCTCTTTTTTGTTCCAGATTTTACCGAGCGTGGCTGAAATTAAACCACAATAACATTTGTAATTTTACGAGACAATAAATAACTGTTTTAAATATACTCAACGTAGGCTAATTAATGCTCTTAATATATTTGAAATTTTGAGACAATATACCTCAGAAGGAGGGTTGTTATGACAATAACGAGATGTGAAGCACGACCAAAGAGCTTATTGATATCAAATGTCTTTTGACGTCATGACGGCGGAATCATCACGGCGTTCTAGATCCGTTTCTATGGAAACCGGCGGCCTACCATTGGTTTCAACGTTTGCGCTTCTCACTATTGTTGCAGGTAAGCTTGTGCAAAACACTATACTCCATCCATACTAATATTATAAATGTGAAAGTAACTCTGTCTGTCTGTCTGTATGTTACGTTTTCACGCCTAAACCGCTGAACCGATCGTCATGAAATTTGGCAGAGATAGTCTGGGATATGGAGACGGACATAGGCTACTTTTTTTGCGCGATAACCGACATCCACGCGGGTGAAGTCGCGGGCAAAAGCTAGTTTGAAATAAGATTAGACATTTAAATACACCCTCTTTACAGTCCGTTGAACCGATTTTGACTTCTATTCCGTAGGCATAAGGATGGCATTAAAGGTCTCTGCACACAGCGGGCGCGGCGTGGCGGGACGGGACGCCGACGCGACGCTGAGTAGTTGTAATGTACTAGATATTACGGACGACGCCACACAGAGCCGTCCGGCTCGACGCGACGCGACGCGACGCTCTGTGTGGCGTCGTCCATAATGTCTAGTACATTACAACTGCTCAGCGTCGCGTCGGCGTCCCGTCCCGCCGCGCCGCGCCCGCTGTGTGCAGAGACCTTAACAGTGTGTAAATAGTGGTTACAATACCAACTGTTTACTGCAACTGCCATTTGTCATGCCAACAACGCAATAAAACTGTGAAAAAGGTTTATTTATATGTCTACCTAATCTTATTTCAAAACGAGTATACACAACATGAGAATCTCCGATCGTCAACCAGTGAAATTATTAAAATGTACAACATTACCGAACGCCATAAGGCGCCATTATTTTCATGCTTGGTTATCGGAGATTGGTGCCGATTCCCTTGTTCACAAACTAAACTAAATTTAAGTTCAGTGCATCTTTTTCTTTCTATTTCATTAAGAAAAGGACAGAAGATACATTTTAGTTTAGTCCTGTCAAATTAATCAGCGCTTGACGTAAATTGACGTAATTTTAGTCGGAAAGTTTTTAATCACGTCTAAACTTGTATGGAGTAGTGACAGGCGCTGATTAATTTGACAGGAATAAACTAAAATTTATCTTCTGTCCTTTTCTTAACGAAATAGAAAGAAAAAGATGCACTGAACTTACATTTAGTTTAGTTTGTGAACAAGGGAATTGGCACAATTGTCAATTTTTCCAATGGGAAGTTTGTCGCTTAGATAACTGGAGAGAATGTGACAAAATCATCAAATATAATCAATATTTAATTATGCTTCATATATTTAAAATGTCCTAAAGCCTTAAACAATAAATATGCCAAAAAGGCTCGACTGTTCACAATCTATTGCTGGTGCCTACGCTTATGCATTGGAAGATGTTTTGGGAGTGGCACAATAAGCATGAAAGTAGAATAAGTGCTGTAGAAATGCGTTCCTTGCGAAGCAAGTGTGGCGTGACTATGAAAGATAGGCTGAAAAATGGTGTGATAAGACAACGGTGTGGTTTAAAAGAAGATAAAGTGACAAACATTAAAAAGAGTATGCTTAGCTTGGTTATGTTGAGAGGATGAATGAAAGGAGACTAACAAAAGGTATTTATAAGGTAGATGTGAGTGGAAACACTGCCCAATCAGCAATTTTACGTGCTATAAAAGTAGCGAGCACATTTCCGCTTTGCTATTTAATGATATACAAGCGCTAAGAAAACATGAGTAAAAGTGACGCGAATTGGGCGCAGATTACTCAGACTAAAATCCTGTAAAAACGTGCTGTAAAAGTGCTATAAATATTGAGTAAAAGCGAAAAAACTACTGCTAGCACTGTATTGGTAACAAATATGCGTTTATTCTAGGGATGGGCCGAAATTCGATTCACATTCGGTTCAACCGAATTTCGGCAGCTTAAACCGAACTTCGGTATTCGGCCGAAATTCGGTTTAGATGCCGAACATTCTGCACAAGAAAAATAATACCTACTTGCACTATTTCGACTGAAATTTAATAGAATTAGAACAGCATTACTGTAAAATAAAATTATGTCTTTTACTCACTCATGGTCATTTATTTTAGTTAGGAACATTGTAAATGTAAACCTTAATTAAATCAGTTCTTCTTATTAGTCTTGAAATCTCTGCCTAATTAATTAGATATAAAAATTAGACATACTATTACAAAAATTAAATAAACTTTCTAACAAACATCTGGATTGCAATTCATAAATTGAATTAAAAAAATCACGTTTTTGGCATCAAGTTTTTTTTTTTAATTACAATTAAAGGGTATTTTTTTCATCAATCAAATTAAACAAACTTTTCTCATCTATCTACTCACCCATATTTAAAATTTACTAGAGGCAGGTTATGGTGCAAAAACACCAAAGACTCTGCCTTGCAGAAGTTTGTTACGTTTTTTTTCGTATACGTTTCCTACCTCCAAAAACAGTCGCTCAGAATATACAGAGCTTCCAGGAGCTGGGGAGCCGTGAACGCGGTGTTTGGGCGGGGTACATCTACCAATAATTGAAGTAAATGCGTAAACAAGTCACAACGTGTCGCTCTCGAGAAAGCGTGCGAAATTGAAACGAAGTTCGGCTGAACTTTTCGTTTTAACCGAATGTTCGGCCGAAGTTCGGATTCGGTTCAAAGTACATTCGGCCCATCTCTAGTTTATTCGATTATATTTTCTATAAAAGATATCAGTTTGCTATTACTCGGCAAGTTGGTTCTGGAGGAGTAGCCGAATTGCTTTTATTCAAAAAATGTGTTGGGAGAGGCCGCCCTAGGAAGATATATAGTGACCTAATTGGTGAGGTTCTTCAGAAAGGTCAGTTGTGTAGTACTCGGAACCGGAGTGCGTGTATGACCAGATGTATGAATGTAAACGAAGCAAAAGGAATATTAAGGAGCGTAGTAGGTGGCGTTCTATAGTTTCTGCCTACCCACATGGCGTGAGTTTTTGTATGTATGTATGCATATTTAAAACGATGAAGCTTGAATATCAAACTTCAGATGTTCTAGTTTCAAACCAAAGACATAAGGTTCGAGGGACGGAGCGAGAGAGTCTCGCGTTTGACTGTTTCACGAAGCTATTCCCTTTATGTTCGCCTCTGACTTTAATTAGTAATAAACATTGTTAAACTTCAAGGCGGAGAGTTAACGCCCATTTTGAATAAAATTACCTTAATGTGCCTAACGAACCTTGTTCCAATGTAGAATATTATGCCTATTACCTTGTACGACCGAATAATATTACCTATTGGCCTATTCGTTTACTTTGGGGCTGGTTGGCCGATGACCTTGTGAAGGCCGCAGTAAACCGCTGAATGCGAGAAGCACAGAACCGGTCGAAGTGTCGGTGCTTGGGAGAGACCTATATCCAGCAGTGGACGTATTTTGGCTTAATGATGATGATGGTGGGTTTAGCCTGATTTTGAGTTTGATTCTCAGGCTAAACAAAATTTTAATCCGTTTCTGTTTGGAAGTTTCTAGATAAATTGTTTGAAAGTGAGGAATTTTAATACCGTCATCTGTAAACTATAGGTAAACAATTGTAGGTTTATCCCTGCGTTAATCTCCGTGAAAAAGAGGCGCCATTAAGAAAAAAACCGGCCAAGTGCGTGTCGGACCACGCACAATGAAGGGTTTCGTAGTTGGAACGAATGTATTCCAAGAACAAACTTAATATTGTAGTTGAAATACATGTTCGCCCATAGATCGATATACGTGCTGGTCAATTCTACATCTGAAAATTAAGTTTGTTGACTATTACTCTTTATCTTGTAAAGCCTACTTTTCTGTGATCGTTTTCCTTTTAACTTTGTTATATATGTACAGGGTGGCAGGGACATTGACGCGAAGCCTGATACCATTGATTCAGTCCATGATTCTGGACTTCCCTGGGTTGAAAATTTTCATCAGTAATTTAAAAAAAATACCGTGCTGTCAAAATATATGGGATATTTTGACAGCACGGTATTGCACTTTTGTAGGAAATAGCTGTTTTTTTTTATAACCGACGAAAAATTTCAACCCAATATTTTTGAACGGCTTATTCAACGATACCCCACATTATGGGATAGACGAGAAAAAAAATATCATCTCCACTTTACGTGTTGGGGAAGGTAACCTAAAAAAAAACAAGATATTATTTAACCACTTTATTGGTGTGATTAATATACCCATGCCAAATTAGTTTTCTAGTACAAAGAATCTCTGAGCTAAGCTGCGGACAGACAGACAGACGGACATGGCGAAACTATAAGGGTTTCTTGTTGACTACGGAACCCTAAAAAGCCTTGTAATTTACAAGCGAAGTTAACTAGCACATAGTTGAGAGTAATACATCTCGCAGTAACAATAATTACTATTTCGTCCAGAGCTTTTTGCATACAGTTCGCAAATTGGTGGAGGTAAGTTTACAGCTATTGGACAGAGCGAGCTACCGAATACACTAATGAAAAGCTAAATATCCTGTCGACCATCTCGTACCTCTTTGAAAACATTAATTTTCCCTTCCTAGTATAGTATAGTAATGTTAAAACTGGTGTCCCAAAGACCACTCCAAGTATTCGCCTAAAATTCTGGAAAATATGCTCGTCATGTTTTTCTAGGAAATTTTGTTGAAAACTATGTGTCGAAGATTGAAAGCTTTTATCATTTTCACTGAGTTTGATATACCCGTTTACTTTACACTGTAGGTACGTTGTTTTGTAGTAAATTTATACTTCATTAAAATTTGTTAAATATTAGGTATACGTGCGATTAATAATGTTGACAGCCCTTTTAGGTTACATAGATGAAATAATTCGGTTGGTTTGTTGACTGTCTTTTGGCAACGTAGGAAAACTAATTAATACCATAGGAAATTAAATTTTATACTTTAAACACAGCTCCAAAAGCTCCACTAAAATAATAGGAAAGTTTTGGTAGCTGGGACTCGTGCAGCAAATGTTTTAATTTTGCAAGCTCTTGGACTTTTGTATTGTCATTGATTTTATACAGGAATGCAAATTTCCAGTTACAAAGTTTATATAAGCATTTAAAATTAACTGAACATTTACAAAGGTTGAAAATGAAACAAGCTCAAAAACCGCAGCATATAAAATTACGTCGGCATGTAAGAACAACATGTCAAGTCACAATTCCATGCACGTTTAGCTTTGTTTCTTTCTGTACGTGTTTGTTCGGAACGTGAGTTAAAACTAGACCGCACCTCACGTGATGTAGCAAATTGTTGCACTTTAACGACTGTCTACAGTGGCGGGCTGCAGTTTAGAAGCAATACCGCCCCAGATTCCCTCACGTACCGCGACCTGCCTCCGACTCGGCAGACGTAAGGAACCCGCACTGAACGCTGCCCTACCGGATTCCAAGTTTAATTGAAAACGCTTTATATAACCTTTTCTTTTAATTGTTTAAGGCTTTCACTTCATCCCAGCCCCGTTCTCTGTGAAATGTTTAATTATAGTTTCTAATGAAAACTCCACAATTTAAATAAACACGTACAATATAAATAATGATGTTTGTATGCAATACGAACGATATGCGTTAAACCCACATCGGATTACAGCTAATCATTGGATTAATTGTATGGAAATTAGTGATCGTATGTGTGGTGAATTTAACGCAATTCTATCAGAATGTAATTATAGACGTCGATGAGCGTGAAGTATTGCATAATTGGAATACGTAATCGAATATGGAGGGCTCGACCGGTGAAGTTCGCAATAATTGATATAATAATTATTAAAATTCATATTCGCTGATAAGTTATTAAATAAAATGTGAACTGTGACACAGCCGTTTAGTATGTGATTTTTAAAAAAATTTAATTCAATGTCGTTAATGATACTTTTATGTGGTACAGCGCGTAGGTGATTTATGATTCTAGATATAATTTTATCCATCGCTCGGGTGGTGGATATCAAGATAAAGGGGTCGTCGGTCGACAAAGTTCCCCTCGTGGCTGGCGGCTACTGGCCCCGAGTTATTAATTTTCATTTGACTTGGATAAAAGCCTTACTTATTGCTATTAAACGTCTTTGAGTAATTTGTTTAGTGACATCTTGGGGTTATAATCCTTATACGTGGACATTTTGAAGTTGAAATGCTTTATAGGGTACGCATTACTAATTGACGTGATCATAAGTGACATTTCATTCACCGAAATATTCCATTAAAAGTGAAATATATTTTTCGCTTTTGTGTTTCAATTTTAACTTTAATTTTTGGCTTCAAAAAATATTTACTCTCGTTTTAACTCGATAAAGGGATGATGTGTGGCCGGAGACGGGTGACGAATGTTCCGTATCGGGGTGTTATTAATTTTCATTTGACAGTTACGCCGCTTCACTCGGCAAGGCTGCCTCGCGATGCGACGTTACAAAGGCCTCGCCTCTACTATAAACACTGCCTCGTTTTGTTCCATTATCGGCTCACTGTGGACTGTGATTCGGAGAATAGTGTAGCACTTGTAACTCTGTGGGAAACAGTAGGTGGTGTTTTTGTTTTTCGTGAAATAGGAATTGTAGGAATAGTGTGGTGAAAACCGGTCATACGACGTGTTTAAAAGCAGCTCTCTGTTCTTAATATTGCGGATATTGCATTTATTTACCAAACCTCTAAACCCAGAATGGGTTACTTATGCTGATTTATTATTTATTAGTCTTACAATGAAAGTCATAAATAAAAACTGTAGTGTTCCACGATATTTTATTATAAGTAATGTGCCAAACAATGTACAATGTAGTAATGTAACCAAGTTTCAAAAAAAGTTGGTTTACGGACGATAGTTTAACGTGACAACGTCATAATAAAACACTGATGCTGCGCAAGCGTACAATGAGCGTAACGGGACAATGAGCGTAACGGTACAATGAGCGTAACGGGACAATGAGCGTAACGGGACACTGAGCGTAACGGGACAATGAGCGTGACGGGACAATGAGCGTAACGGGACTATGAGTCATCCTTTTTCGTGCATGCAGCCGGCGTTCATCGATTTATTAGACGCTGTCACGTAAAAAAAACAAAGCTAATAAAATTTACATGAGACCATCGTGCAAGCTTCCTCTACCAAATGAAAAAAATATTTTCAAAATCGGTCAACAATTAAATATAGACGAAAATATAACCTCCTCCTTTTTTAAAGTGAGTTAAAAAGTAAGTTAGTCAAACCTCGATTACCTAGAAAAACTGAAGATATGAGTGAGGATCACGAAATAGTGAAATGGTAACGTGGTGCAAGTTATATCAACAGAAAACTGCAAAACTGTTAAAATTTTAACACGTTCTAGTTATGAAGCGAATATAGCAATCAATAATTTCCGCACATTATATTAGGTACTTAACTTCGTAGCATAGATATAGTTTTACACTAGAATTCACAACGGGCGAGTTGCGAAAGCGGCGAGATAGAAAATCTTAAGTACTGAGCGAGTGAACACGTAAACAGCCAAGTTAGGAGCGTATTACTGAAGCTTCAGGTGAATTAGATCCATTCCCGTTTAATTTACAAGAGTTATATTACCAGCATTGATCCGGAAATCCATTACCAGTGGCGTGCAGTTTAGAACTTATGACCAGAGACCGATATCGATATTCGAAGAATACCGATATTTTAAAGAAAATACCGATAACAGTATCGATATCTGAGATAAATACTCGTATTTTACATCAGTAATTTGAGTATCGGTATAAAATATCGATAATTATATCGATACTCAGTACTGATATCAGGCTACAATGTGACGTCACAGAATCATTATTGATAATTCTTCAGTCGCGAATCATATTTTGATCAAAATACTACCTGACGCTGACCTGCAAATTGCAAAAACGCAAAAAAATAATAATAACGGTATTATATGTATACTCAAATCATCATCATCATTATCATCATTTCTGCTGAAAGACGTCCACTGTTGGACATAGGCCTCCCCCAAGCACCGCCACCTCGACCGGTTTTGTGCTTCCCGCATCCAGCGGATTCCTGCGGCTTTCATAAGGTCATCGGTCCACCTTGTGGGAGGCCTTCCAACGCTACGTCTTCCGGTACGCGGTCGCCACTATACCCCATGTATCCAAATTATATCGGTATTCAGTCCCTGCTTATGACAATCAATAATGGATATAATCAATAACATAATATGGCGCATGCCGTATATCTTAGCGTTTTACCACCAATAAATTCCGTCGTTATTTTACAAATATTGCATGATTGCAAAAGAATACCAGCAAGACATATTGGCAATATCTAATCCGAACTAAGACTTTAACTCCCACCTCAGACTATTGCATTCCACAACGAGAAAGAGTCTTCACCCTACCAGGGTTGTTTAAGATTTTCCCTTATAACAGATACTCAACACCTCGACGATAACGTCAATACCTTTCTCGATACTCAGAAGGTTCTATTCGATTCCGTTCCCAAATTCGGGGAAACGACTAATGCGAATGTGGGTTGTACCGATAACTCGAACAATTGGTGACAAGTAAACGTTCCGTCGTGAATATATTATGGGGTCAGTAACGGCTAGTGTATAAAGCTCAGAATTCTGGGAACTGTGCACCTACTGATAAATTTCAACCGGAGAATAGTCCACTTCCAAACATTTCTGGGTCACAAGACGGACTATGAGAAGTTATGAAACATCCGTAATAAGTTTTGGTTTTACAGAAACCTTTTCAACTGAAAACAAAACATTTTTTATTTTTTGTGCACCCTGTTTGTTTTAATTCTTAAGAGCTTAAGCTTTGAAATACTTAAAACTAAAAAAAAAAGAATTACTCACTACTTATTTTTTAGAATTAATTACTTTGAAATTTATAAATCCGAGGTATTTTCTAACCGCGTGTTTGTAGGGGACGCTAATATAATGGTACTTTATAGCCCTAATATATGACACTACACGGTATTGCCACGGATCAACCGTAGGTACGAGTATTTGGTCAACAAGCAATATTACTACCTACCTTTAATATAAACGAAAATACTTGGAAATGCAGATTAAAATTAAGAAACAGCAACACTTTGTTTTATCCAAATTGTAATCTGTTCCATTTCAATTCAACAATAATAACGCAACTACAACAACTATAATAATAGTATCAAAATGCTCAAAATCTCGATCAAAATATTTGATGTTCATCAATGATTACGGCCTACATTTCAAACACATTTCAGTATTGTAATACAATATTATAAATGTGAAAGTAACTCTGTCTGTCTGTTACGTTTTCATGCCTAAACCTGAACCGATCGTCATGAAATTTGGCAGAAATATAGCCTGGGATATGGAGAAGAACATAGGCTAATTTTTTACGCGATAATCATCCACGCGGGCGGAGCTACGGGCAAAAGTTAGATGTGAATAATGGGCAAATATACTTCTGTTATAATTAATATACACTATATATAACTTCTACAGATTGTACTGCGGAGAGTGTGCCCATGAACTCCACGACCTCATTCCACCGGCCCCCTTCTACCATCGGACATCTAGACGCACTGCAAGTTACCACCCCTACCTAGTTGATATTCCACCAACTCGCACTAAGCGTTTTCAAACGTCTTTTTTAATGCGCACAGCAAAGGAGTGGAACTCTCTGCCTGCGTCTGTGTTTCCGAACGCATACAACCCTAATCTATTCAAAGTGAGAGTGAACAGGCTTCTTCTGGGTAAGCTCACTCCATCGTAGACTTTGTCTCTGTCATCCAGACCTAGACTAAGGTCAAGAGCAAACTCATAGTAGAATAAAAAAAATACACTATTAAAATACCTTTTTATGTCACTGTACTTTTTACTGTAATTTATGATGATAATTAAATATTTAGAAAGATTTGATGAATAATGTTATAAATAGACATTCTACTGTTGATGCTTCTTTTCTTAAAGTTCTAATTAGATCAGAGGACATCAATTTATACATGACATGCTTCTGTCTGCGATTTCGTCCGCGTGAAATTTCTTGGTTTAACATAAAATATATCCTATGATACTCGGCAATACTGTAGTAGCTTCCATTAGTGAAAGAATTTTCAGAATTGGATGAGTAGGTGCGAAGGTTACGCCGTACATACAAACTCACACCTCTTTATAATATTGGTAGGTATAGATTATGATTTGGTCCATCAGCATTCTACAGAAATTGGTTTACAGATTGCATAGCCATATCAATAACAAAGTTTAAATTCATAAATTAAATAGTATTTACACAAATAATTTGAGAATTAATCAAATCCAATGGAATGTTATTCTCACTAAATTAAACAAATCTATACAGCAATCAAAAACTTGTTAATTATTTAATTACATTTTCCTATTAATTTCACTTCTAAAATATTTGCGGTTTTGTACACTATACCCAAAGTCTCTAATTCAGATAATTTATGTAAACAAAGTAATGTCAAGAAATGTCACTGTCAAAATGACAGGACAGTGGTACAAAACATTTTATCATATTTATTTTTTTGTAAATAGTCATTGATAAAATTAAAGTGAATTAATTATAAGAACTATGCAAACAAAATACCGTTGCCAAACAATGTTTTGTGTAGTATGTCGGAAACACGGCATAAGGTCGTCATAATCAGCCCTTTTATGTCCAGTGCTAGACGTAGGCCTCCCAAAATCGATTTCCACTCGAAACAGTTTACAGCCGTTTTCATCCAAAATGTGGCTAGATGGTGTAATGTAGTAGCAACTTACAACATGAATCTATTTATGAGAGTTGTTGAAGATGTAAAAATTTGAAAATGTTTGGATCTCCTGCATTGTTACCAGTATCATAAAATATTTTATACCAGAAAATCTCTTTTTTTAATAACTTTGTATAAAACCGAAAATTTATAATAATAATTACGGTATGATTATTTTTTAATTATTATTTCTTAAAATCAGTACTTAAAAGGAATTGAAAACTCTTTTTTCGCCATTTTATGTGAATTACCATTACGAAGATATTTTTTTGCTATGTTATCCCCTTTGTTTACATAAATTATCTGAATTTGAGACTTTGGGTATAGGTACTGTTATTAATAAATACTTAACAGTTTTTGTGTCAGTTCTATGAAATATTTACACCTGAACGGTCGCTTTATTATTTATGTACTTATTAAAGTTATTAGAAATTCAATTTTTCAATCGTTTGTAATAATGTCGTGTAGCGTTTTTATGGTGCCGTAGTAAACAGGAACCCTTATCGTTTCGCCATGTCCGTCTGTCTGTCTGTCTTTCTGACTGTCTGTCTGTCTGTCTATCTGTCTGTTCGCGACTTAGCTCAGAGATTCTTAGTACTAGAAAGCTGTAATTTAGCTATTGCCATTTGGCTATTGTTATTTTATTTAGCTGTATTTTTATTTATTAATCACGCTGACAAAGTGGTAAAATAAAATCTTGAATAATATTTTTTTTATGGTACCTCCCGTACACGTAAAGTGGGGATGATATTTTTTTTTCTCGTCTATCCCATGGTGTGGGATATCGTTGGATAGGCCGTTTAAAAATATTGCGGGTTTGTGAAATCCATTTTTCGATTCAGGGATCCGTTTGCGCAATATTAAGCTTTAAAGTGCAAATTTTTGTTAGAGTCAAGTGTGCCCTGGCAGCTAAATGGTTGTATTTTGATACGTGAAAAAAATCCACAGCAGTAGTATATATAACGAAGTTAAAAGGAAAACTATCACAGCTAAGTAAGCTTTACAAGTTACCGAGTAAAAGTCTACCAACTTACATTTACATTTAAACACACATAATTCAATGAATGTTCTCCCATACATTCTGTATGGGAGAACATGTGGTGTGTGAAATGTTTTTGAACTATAATTTATTTATATTTATATATACTTTATTGTACATCAGATTACACATTACAAAAGAAAAGAAAAACTTATACACTATAAAATATACAATGGGCGGCCTTATCGCATACTGCGATCTCTTCCAGGCAACCTTGGCATGGACAGTGAATTTCTGGACATAAAATGGTGTTGTCATTGGTGCAAAAATAAAAAGTATAACAGTTCAATATCCTATAATAGATACACAGATATATGCTATACAATAGATACATACATACATTAAAAAAAAACAAAAAACATCTCAACTACGGAATTGCCACTCTTCATTGTGCGTGGTCTTACACGCACTTAGCCGGTTTTTTCATTAAAACATTCACACATTACCTACAATTTCGGTTGTGAGCTGATTGATTTTTACTTCTGTTAAATCACTCCAATATTATATAGCATGCTTATTATAAGAGTAGGTTCAAGAGTACAACGGGTAGGGTTAAAATTCACGACTCCTCCAGACTCCAGTGGGCGGGTACGCGAATATGCTTTTTGTATTGGTGTGACAATATGTATAAATTGAATCTAGGACAAGTTGATTATCTAGATTCTAGCCGAACGATCGTCTCGGGAGATCATATAGGAAACTAAGTTGAAGTGGAAAGTAGACAGAACCATTTTATTGCGGCAAATCGACGAATACAGAGAACGCTGTGTAGGCAAGGAAAATGCGGAGCGGGTGGGCATTACTTTTCGTCTACGTGAATGCGAGCGAAGTCACGGGCTTTGCAAATTCTACTGCATAAAACCATTTGATTTGACTTTTCACAGATATCTGTGTCGTTACAAATGAATGGGAAAAAATAATGAAAGCGACTCAATTTTTTTAATTGAATCGTTTTATGGTTCGAGCTACAAAGTGAAAAAAATATTTAATCTCAGGCGCATTAGCCGAATTGAACGAAAATATTCGGCGTTCCGAAATCCCGCACGAAGCCATTAATCGTTTTGATGTCACAGTATGGGACATTTAGTGTGACCCTTTTTATGCGCCAACCTTTCCCGATTTACGTCCCTAATCGCCGAATACCGAACGCCGAAAACTGAAACTCAGGCGTTCATATGTTGGTCGCGTTAAAACGCCGGCGCCGGCTACTGAGTGCTGCCAGTTCATAGTGAAGGATTATACAAATGATGTTTTGGAACATGAGCTACTGTATTTGTTTCGCAAATCGGCACTTCCCCGCTTCCATACTCTGGATGGTTCTCGCGTTCTCTTATACTCGCTTACACTATGCATATCTTTTGTTGGCTATACGTACGAATGCTATTTACTTGAATGTAAAAACGTATTTACAGGGCTTCATTTATTGTCAGCTTTTCAGAGTGAACGTTGCCAATATTGGAAAAATGCTGTTATTATTCGATACGTACTCTTGTTCAATGTATGATGTGAATTAAATGGCTGGTATCACTTTCCGGTAAACAAAGTAGTTCGCTGCGATTTTTGGTTACGGATGCAGAAATTTATTTGTTGAAAGTAGATCAATTGCTATAGAATTCAGTAGCATCAGCAATTTCCCCACTTTTGTTTGTGCAAGCCTGACCTAATTTAAACCAATTTGAAAGGCCAATTCGACCTGTATTTCTTCTGATTGTATTTGGCTATCGTTGAATATAAAGCTGATCCAACTGTTCGCTGTATTGTTTATCAAGAGAGCCCCTGCAAAGTGTCAGTTAATTTATTCTAGTAATTGTGAGCCGAGTGGCTTAGCTTTTGTTTGAGAAGTAAATGGCTAGTTAATAGCATACCTACCTACCTACACTTTTGTATACACGCAGTTCCCTGTTCTTCCTTCTCAAGTTTTCCTTTCATCGGTTTCAATAAAGTTTTATTTCGTTTTAGTGCTTATGACGGCGTTCTGAAGGTGAATGTTATTTGTATCAGGTCAGCTGCAGGGGTCGGGCTACAGTGAGCAGGAGCCTGAGTTCCTGTCTCCGCTGGAGAACCTGACGGTGGCTCAGGGCAGGGATGTGCACTTCACGTGCACTGTCAACCATCTTGGCACTTACAAGGTAACATTTTATATGTTTAGTATATTTAAGCCATGACTTAAGGAGTCATCAGCAGCCAAGCCTTTTCCCAACAACTGTATTGGGGTTGGCTCTCAGTCTAACTAGATGCAGTATTTTACTTGGAGCGACTGCCTATCTGACCTCCACAACCCAGTTACTGGGTAATACGATACCCCTTGGTAAGACTGGTTGACAGATTTTCAGGCTTTCGGTCAGTAATTATACGAGTAATTACTGAAAAATTAAATATCGAATACCAATGAAGGTCATGGAATACAAAAACAGATAAACATGGCCATAAACCGATTTCAGAACTATTCTAGAGAACAGAGAATAGTAGGTCTAATTATTCTGTGTTCACTTACTATTCCCATTTATGAAGAAAGTTATTCACTTTCAAACTAGTAATATACGGCCATATATATATTAAAGTATTGTGTTAATGCGAATTGTCATTGCTGTTTATCAGACCACGAAGTTTAATAACTCGCGCCGTAAACTGAAAACTAAATACATATTTACTAACTTGTAGTTTAAAGTAGTTTGCCCCATTTCATATTAACTTGAGTCAATATTTTGTGGTGGTACGAGTAACAAGCTCTTGCTCTATATAATTACGGCTAAGAAAATAGGTCGATATAATAAATCAATCATCAAATTAGGCTGAGAATCAGCACATTTTGAACATCAAAAATGAGTAAAGTCTAAACGAAATTAAATAGAATTCTCTATTTAAACAACAGGAGCAGCTCGTAGCTATAAGTCCCCTCTTTGAGGAGTGGCTAGAGAGGCGCCACGGCGTCCTCACCTTCCGCCTGACACAGGTCCTCACCGGACACGGTTGTTTCGGGAGGTTCCTGTTCCGGATTAGGCGGGAGGAAACGCCCGGGTGTTACCACTGTGTGGATCGCCCGGAGGACACGGTGCAGCCATACGGTGGAGGTCTGCTTGGGCAGACCACCGCCGTGGCCTCACGGACGCGATCAGCGGCGGCGATCTCTCGCGTCCGGCCCTGGTCCAGGCCATGATCCGGAGCGAGTATGCATGGGAGGCAGTCACCTCCTTCTGCGAAGCAGTAATGCTTGCGAAGGAGGAGGCGGAACACGTGAGAGAGCGGCAGTCTGTGCGCCCTCACACCTCTAGTCACCGCAGGAGACGTCCTGGGCGGCGGGAATCAGTAGCCGATTCCCGGCCACCGTAGGCGCGGACTTAAGGACGGCGAGCTATGGGCAGCTCGCCGTCCGGTAAGGACCAGGCTAGGGTCGACGGCGCGTTATGTTCCACGCGCGCCTCAAAGAGATGTCATTACGAACTGACGGGGTCTCCAAGTACCGATGCCTGCCAGGGTTGCGGGTTTGTCCGAAAGGGATACCGTGGCCCTGGCACACAGGCAACTGAAAGAACACGGGTGGGTTTTAGTCAGTAAAAGTCTGATACGCCCTTCCGCACCGCCCAGAGCGGGAGAACTTATTTACGTTATTTGGTTTCCCACCCAAAAAAAAAAAAAGGAGGAGCTCGAAGCTAAGTAATAACAGCCGCACCGGTCGATCCGTCAGGTGAAACTACTCTTGCCGAAGTTGGTCCGTGGATGGGTGATCATCTTTACATACCGAGACACCTCCATGCCTCGGAAGCCGTTGGTCCAGGCTGTCATTCGTGTACCTATGACAGTCGTTACGGGTCGTCAGAAGCCCAAAAGTCTGACAACCAGTGTTACCAAGGGGTATCGTATTACCCAGTTAATGAGTTGTGGAGGTCAGATAGGCAGTCGCTCCATGTAAAACACTGGTATACAGCTGTATCCGGTTAGACTAGAAGCCGACCCAACATAGTTTGGACAAGGCTAGGTAGAGAGCAGATTGACTCTTTTTAAGGCTCTGTGCACGAAAAAAACTCTCTTCTGTCAATTTCTTATCTAATTGTGAGAAAACTTGAAATAATCGAAACATTAAGTCTGTGTACCTATAAAAGTACAGTTTTCATGGTGCTAAGCCATTCGTGTCGGTCACAGCAGCTGTTAATAGTTTCATAATTTTTGTGGTCTCCAAAATATAGTTTATTTCACCGTTGATTTACTTAATGAAGATATTGTATAATCATAAAATAAAATTTTGATTATACGAGTATAATATTTCAAGGATAGCTGAAGACTAATTTGTGATTTTAAAATTTCTTGATATGATTTGCTAAATATTAGGAAAAATTAAATTACTGACGGGGTTTAAAACAAACAAAAAGAAGGTTTTTTCAATATTATTTTTCTGCTATATTTTGTATGGAAATTGAAAAAAGTGGTATAAGCACATGCAAGTCAACCATATTATAATGTCGATGATATTTTTTAATGTTCAAAATCAAAAGTAGTTTCTACAAGAAACTACTTTTGATTTTGAACATTAAAAAATATGAATGATGATCAAATGTCAGTCTCGCGTCATTTATTGGAAAACTTGTTGCGAATATTAGTGATTTACCGTGAATACTTAATTTATTTGATAAATCCCTTTCAGACACATGCAAAACAAAGAACACTACTTTTCAAATCATAAATAATTTTGTTTAAATTATTGTTCCCTTTCTCACAAACAATGAACAAAATTGATCGAAATCAGTCGATTTCGTGCACGGCCCCTTAAACAACAGCTAACTGCAATTGGAGACTCAATAAGATACTTAAGAAGTCACAAAACAACGGGCAGTCTAATTTTAAAAACTATCTTATATAGAGAAACTTTGAATTGACTTAAGAGATCTAGATAAAACGTTTGATAACAGAAGTTGTAATAGTAATTTTAGTACGTCTCCATTTCTCAGGTGGCTTGGATAAAATCAGACACGAAGACAATCCTGGCGATTCACACACACATGGTGACACTGAACCCTCGACTATCCGTGACACACAACGGACACAACACCTGGAAGCTATACATCAGTAATGTGGAGCCGAAGGACTCTGGTACCTACATGTGCCAGATCAATACTGATCCGATGATGAGTCAGGTAAGTTACCGCCGCTCGTAAAAGTATATTTCTAGGAAAGACGTTATCTACACTGCGTAAAACTATACTATGATAAGTTGCTAATTTAATTACAATGTTGGGGAATTTAGGGCCGCCACATATAAAAATTATCTGGAACATATTAAAAGTCTTATCCCGCTTAACCTGTATCAATTACTACGTAAAAGGTTTCCAGTTCATAATACGGATTCCTGGCAAACAACTAGATTAAACCTAGTACCATTCATCATAGAGCAAACGCGAACCATTGAACTCAATAACAATATTATTTTAATGATAAACCATGAGTAAATAATTGGAGTATTGAGTGTAATTATACCTGTGTCACGTTGCAGTAAATCATATACCTACATTAACATATTTTAATTAAAGCATTGTTGCTTATCGATAATGGGTAGTAATTGTTTCCATCTGAGCTGTCTGTGCAGCCGGCTAATATTAAAATATATGCAATCGATACGGATCGCCAGCTTGCATCGGCTCCGGGACTATGTCACGTGCCGAGCGTTTCATTTGATAAATGAAATCCGTATTCTTTGTATTTCGCTTCTAAATTTTTCACATATTCTGCACTAGAACGGAACGCGTGTCTGTTCTGTTGCATGTTATACTGTTAAACTCGCTGGATTTTTAGTGATCTCGCTAACGCGGGTTTGCTTTTGTATTATAGATTTTTTCGCTAGTTTCTGTCCTCGGCTTTAACCCAGTGCCGGATTAAGCAAGCGCGGGGCCCGAAGCAAATTCTACCGAGGGGCCCTTGATCTGCTATGGGTTATCAAGTATAAACGGGTAAAAAAAAAAGATAATACCAAAATAAAGACCCTGTAAAAATGTCAGCCCTTAATATTGATATTTAGAAGTTACAAATCGAAATTTCCCATGTTCCATTTAAATAAAATGAGAAAAAATATGTATTTTTCGCCAACGAAAAAATCGGTTACCGATTGTCTGACGTGGATTGTCGTAGTCGGAAAGGGTGTTACGTTTCACGTTTTGTGGCATCAAGTAAATTCAATATTCCACGTCTTAATAAGTTTCACTAAATAAATTACGTTTAGGCGGAGGTGGCCAGGTTTGGATACGCGGGGCCCCCTTTTGCGCGGGGCCCGTAGCCATTGCTACTCTTGCTACGTGGTTAATCCGGCACTGCTTTGACCGCATTTTCCGGGATAAATTATTATTAACTATCTGTGTGTTAATATAGGATACCTACTACCTACCTGACTCTGTGTATCTAGTTATGTGATAATAATTTGGGCGGGATTGAGTAACAGAAATCTTAATTCCAAACATTAAATATGTAGGTACCAACGTATTTGTAAAATTTCGTTTTATTTAGGTACCTACGCGTGTTTTCTCAATGTATTTTATTTATTACCCACATGAGCAGCTAGTTTTAGGTACATGTATGGCATTAGGTTGGTCTATATAGAATGTATCTATTTAAACACGAAAATTTTTAAGAGATACACCTACAGGTGGTAAAGAAGCCATGGAAACGATTTTTTTTTTAAATCTGAGTATATTATTAAAAAAATTAAATAATTTAAAATTACTTGATATGATGATTAATTATCAAAATTCACGCGCTCGTGCCGCCACCGTTGCCGCGTCCGAGCGGTTCATTCATAGAATAGGTAAAATTTTGGAAAATGCAACTCCTTTGTCTCAAGCAATTTTAAAATTATAATAATTATGTAAAAATATAAAACACTTAGATAAAAAAAATTCTTCGCTGCTATGGCTTTTTTACCACCTATAAAAATTAAAATATCAAAAAAAAAAAAAAAAAAATTAATTATTTTAAATATCGTTCATCTTAAAATATTTCGTGTATGAATAGATACACCTTATATTATACCTTTATTAGTATAGACCAACCTAATGATATTATACCTATATTATACATTTAATAATATAGTATAAAATAGCATTTTCAGTAACGTTCCGTTGCGTCCGGTCTAGTGTATCGGAAATATTGACTAAATTGACAGATTAATGATCTATCAATTCTAAGATAAGAATCTCGGACGTTTCTGCTTGGCTAGACATGCCGATATATCTAGATGAAACATCGATACGTGATGCCGTTCTCAATGTAGGTTAGTTTGGAAAAGGAAATTCATACTGAGAAGTGAATTGTAAAGATAATGATATGGCTAAAGTTGCGATACTTTTTGTATTATCTACAGCGCTTCAGGCATGTTTGCTGACGCAAGGGTCGACGATTTCTATGCCATAATGCGTAAAAAAGCGGCATCTGTGATGTGTAGGAGATGACGCAATGTTTTTATTTTTGGTTTATGTGACTTTATTCGAGAATGCTACAATACTAACATTGTTTTTAAGACCTTTGTTACTAACATTATATGGACAATTTTTTATTATGTCGGAAATAAATGTTATACAGGAGATTTACAGACTTCCAAGTTATTTTAAATCACTTCTTTTGTAGGATGCTTCGACGGATAAAAATATCACATGCAAAAAAACCTGAACAGCAGGTGCCATAAAAATATAAAATTTTATACCGTTCAAGAATCGATTCCAAAACCTTCAATAAACAAAATCAGCCAATTTTATCAACGCCGTTAAAACATTTTTAATAACCACCAACTCACAAACTCAACATTAAATAAAACACCATGAAACAAGTCCATATTCCCGAACATGTCATGTCAAAGTGTAGACAAAATTGTTACAGCGAGGCGTCGTTCCTCGCATGCCGGTGACGGAGTAACTTTCATACAATATTATTATAACCGGAGGACGTGGCTTACCTGAGCCAGCGATATGCTGCGATATTTTACTGCTAAGGGCTGCATTGGATATGATGGTGTATTTTTAAATCATGAGTTTTTGTGGATAGTGCTTGTTTATTTTGTCAATTGGTAGGGAGATTTTTTGTTATTGCTTAAACAAAACTAGCGAAATTTTTTCTCTGCCTAAACCTTCGGGGAAAATAGGCGTGAAGTTATGTTGTGTTGTTGCTAGGGACTTTGTTACGCCTCTTCTTATTCACAGCTAAAATACTATAAAATGGTGAAGAGTAGGTGTTTTGGGGATCTGTCTTATGTAATGACTACGTTCAAAAGTGCTGATTTTCAGCTTAATTTGAATAGTTTAACTCACATAAGTATGCAGGCCGCGTACCGAAAGACGTAGAGTTGAAAGGCCTCCCAAAAGGCCACAGGAATCCGCTGGATGCGGGAAGAACAGAATCGGTCAATGTGGCGGTGCTTGGGGGAGGCCTATGTCCAGCAGTGGACGTATTTCGGCTGAAATGATGAAGTATGCAAATAGATATTGAAATCAGGTGCAAAATAAATTGACGTAAAGTTACAAGAAGGCAGGTTTGCGTAGCCGTACTAAGTTTTTGCTTATGATAAAAAATGTACACCAGTATTTGCGTTTTTTAAGGCATATTGTCAGAGCTTTTACACTGGAAGTCTGTGGGTCTGTCATACCAAAAGATCGCTGGATGCCCTCCGCGTCCAATATAATAATATCTTCAGGATAATGTTGGGGCTGCCACGTTTCTGTAGTGCATCGGGGATGTTTGCGTTGTTTCGCACTGATGACTTTCATGCCATCATTCGAAAAAGGACGGTATCCCTGATCTGCAGAATGCGTGGCAGCTGCAACGTAATCTTGAAGACTGTGGCTGACAGGGTGTCATCTCCGCTGTGGAGGTCCCTTGGTAAGTCAGTCATTTAATTATAATTTTGATTTTAATGTTTTTAATTTTGACTTTAATTTTTGATTCTAAGTTCAGTTTTTAATCTACATTTTAATTTTAATTTTCGTTTGTGTAATATTGTTATTTATAATGTACCTACCTATGGATCCTTGTTATCTGAATTAAAATATTTTTATTTTTTATTTTTATTTACAGGGCCAAAGTCTTCTTCTCAAAAAGAGAATGCTTAAGTATAAAAACCACGCATGCCGTGCATGTGTTGGCGTGTTACTAACATATTTTCAAGTATGTTTTCTCACAATGTTTTCCATTCACTATTATGTCAGTGAAGTCCAAAATATACGCAGAAAGTAAATAATATAAATTTGAAAAAGTCACGTTTCAAACTCGCTCTATTATTGCACAAACATAAATGTGACAGTTGCATTTTAACATTTCATTTTTATTGTTTGCGAAACTTCTGTTGTATTATTAGGTATATCAAGATTCTTGGTGCAATATTGTTAATAGCTAGAGACTTGGCTGTAACCTATCTCATATGCCATTTACTGCCTTATTTACTGCAAAGGGTTCTACAGAAACCTGTATTTTTAGTTTCAATTTTATTTCCATGAAGTAAGTCTGTTATTATTACGTCAACTTTCCCACAGTACGGTGTTACTTTGACAAAATATTATGAGAACGGAGCGGCGTCGCCTTACATGCTTGTACGGAACGTTATTTACAGCATAGTGTTTATTAAAATGGCACCGTCTTTGCATGTTCAATTTTTCTTACAATGCACAAGTATCGTGCATAGCAGGGGCAACCCCTGCTATGCACGGTTTTTACGATTTGACAAAATATCTAGATTTCTATATTACCTATACAACGTGTTTTTTTTTTCATATCCCATAACTCTAGGGTTATATTCTATAAGTAAAAAGAATACATACATTCCTAGATTATGTGGTCCAAAAATGCGTAGTTTCGAAGATAATTATCATCAATAATATTAATTTAGGTCAAAAATTGTCACCCGTATGACGAATTGTTACTTTTGCGACGTTGCCAAACTGATGAAACTGTGACCCTCGATGTGTGTAGATATCTAAGTTTCATTGAAAAATACGAGTTATTCATTTTCATTCAAACCAATCATTAATATTTAAAGCTAAGAAAATGCGCCTCTGTCATATTTCACGTAAGGGTGTTTTACATTAATAATCGTGACTTTGTAGAATTATTTTGTATGAAAAATTAAAACGAAAAAAAAAAAAATATATAATTGAAAAATAATTCATACACCAGTTGATTCTTTGATATGGTCTCATTCACACCCTAGAGTTATGGGATATAAAAAAAACAGCTTGTATAAGGTGTATCTATTCATACAAGAAATATTTTAAGAAATGCACCTTATAGGTGGTAAAGAAGCCATGGAGACGATTTTTTTTAGATCTTAGGATGTTATTAAAAAAATTAAATTATTTAAAATTGCCTGATATGATAATTAATTATCAATGACATAAAAAAAAGTTGAAAAAAAAATCTTTTTTTTGATGTTTCTCTTAAAATATTTCGTATATGAATAGGTACACCTTATATGTAAGTTTAACATGAATGTATTATACACATTTATAAACCTTCCGAAATAATGATGGTAAAAACCACCCAATCCGTATCCAATCCGTGGCGCAGTTTAGAAGAACAACGCGGTCACACAGACAGACACGAAAAGCAACTTTAATTTATAATATGTATACATTTGCAATATATTTAATAACCTTATTAAAATCTTCACTGATGTCCATGTGTGGGCAGTGACAGCTTCTAGGAAGGATTTATTCCGTTCTAATACCAACAACTAATTTATTGGTATTTGTTGCAACTCATATTTGTTGAAACAAATACCAGTGGAATTAGTTTTTGGTTTTAGAACGAAATAAATCCTAAGGAAGAATCTGCAAAGAAACGTTAAGCAAACAGTGAAATTTTAATAAATTTACGCATATTGACGTGACAACGTCTAATAAATCGATGAACGCCGGCTGCATGCACGAAAAAGGATGACTCACTATCCCGTTACGCTCATTGTACTGTTACGCTCATTGTCCCGTTACGCTCATTGTACGCTTTCGCCGCATCAATGTTTTGTTATGACGTTGTCATGTTAAACTATCGTCCGTAAACCAACTTTACAGACAACCATTTTTTTTATACGAATCATTATCATCTTTGACAGCTTTGTTCCACCCACCTGCTGCGTTTAAACATATATGTTTCCTCGGTTTTGTTCCGTAATCATTAAAATATAATATCATACAGTTATAGGGTAGTTTATTTTTCACTAAAAATTTTAGTTTGTTGCCCGTGGTACTACCAGTAGTACCGCGCGCGAGCCGAGCAAGCGCTACTTGCAAGTTGCTCGCTGAAATGTGTTTTTACCATTGTTATCCGGGTTTTCGTGGTCTAAACTATGAAATGTGGACTACCAGTAGTACCACGGGTAAAAAAAAACTTCCCGTGGTACTACTGGATCGCTTGGTAGTACTACGGGTTTTTTTTACGACTTTTTTTTACCCGTCATGTAGAATATTAAAAAATATTAGACAGGTATTTTTTGTTTTATCATATTAATAAGAAATTACTTAGATAAAAGACATTAATGTTGGGGTGTGGAGGCTCGTTACGTCACAATTCTAACAAACTACGTATAAAATCTAGCACAGTGACGTCATGCCACATTTGAACTTGATGTATCTTAAGCCTTCATTTTTTAATTACGTAAAATAAGAGAAAAAATAAACCTCCAGTATTTTTTTATAATCTACATGACTGCTAAAAAACTAAAAAAACATTTTTAGTAAACATCCCCATAGTGGTAGAATAACGTACGAAACTCTCAATCCAATAATATCAAATACCAAGGTTTATTAGAACCCTCACAATAGGTGTCATGGAGTACTGTGCTCTGCATTAAGTGCTTGACCCAATCACTTAACGACAGCCTCTCAAGGTGTTTATCGACCCTCGTCGCTAATAGGGTATCACACCCTAAATGATTGTATTATGCACAATAATGGTAATAGATATTTGTCTCGAATTAGATCGGTTATCCATATTAATATTATAAATGTGAAAGTAACTGTCTCTCTGTTACGTTTTCACGCCTATACCGCTAAACCGATCGTGATGAAATTTGGCAGAGATATAGCGTGGGATATGGAAAAGGACATAGACTACTTTTACGCGATAACTGACATCCACGCGAGCGGAGCCGCGGGCAAATGCTAGTTTCCTATATTTGCATTGAGTTAGAAAACCTAATGGCTTGGAGTTTAATGAAAGAAAGTGTATAATTTGACACGATCTAAGTATAGCATTTAGATCGTGTCAAATTTCATTTATTCTACAACGAAATTCGACCGTACAACTGATAGATTCCAAATAAATCTCTATTTAATTGAAACCTAGTTTCAGGTTGAAATTCAGGCTGGACCTTCATTCTAGAATACGGGTCTAAAACCTAAAGGCCGCGCCAATTTAGTGAAAATGCGATCGATTCCCCGAACGTAAAACAGTATTATGTTTTTTCGTAACCTAAGTAATTAGCTCACAAAAACAACTAAATTCTCTAACATCAAAACGTACAGCCAATGTTCTTTGGCCGAATTTCTCTAAGACCTAACCCCGTTATCATCGAGCCATTTTCCTTAACCTTTCAAGAATCCCAGCCTGGTTATGTAAATGACAAAACATTTTACGCGAGTCAAAGCTCTGTATGTTATTTTGGGTGGAACAGAGTGTCTTTCATAGTCATGCGGGCATTAAACGTAAACATTTTGCTTGCCCGCGGTATAAGTAGATACTTCCAATTTATTACGCTTATAAGTTGTAGCGGAAAACTTTTGTTGTACGAGGTAACCCTTAGCGTAGTTTTATTTTGTTTGCTCTTGTTATCTTCGCGATGAGATAAACAAGTACATATAACGGGGTTCTATAAAACATTGTGCAGTTACAGCTTGTGTGGAGAAAAAGTTCAAGGTATTGGTGCCAATTCCCTTGTTCACAAACTAAACTAAATTTAAGTTCAGTGCATCTTTTTCTTTCTATTTCATTAAGAAAAGGACAGAAGATAAATTTTAGTTTAGTCCTGTCAAATTAATCAGCGCCTGTCACTACTCCATACAAGTTTAGACGTGATTAAAAACTTGCCGACTAAAATTACGTCAATTTACGTCAAGCGCTGATTAATTTGACAGGACTAAACTAAAATTTATCTTCTGTCCTTTTCTTAATGAAATAGAAAGAAAAAGATGCACTGAACTTAAATTTAGTTTAGTTTGTGAACAAGGGAATCGGCACCATTGTCGGAAATATTAAAGGATGTTAGATGTTTTTATTTGCTGTATAAATTGTTTGTAGATTACTGACGCTTTTTACTTATTGGATAATGGAGGAACAATATAAGGCCATTAGTAGAAGGTCGTAGTATAAATCCTAACCCTACTTTGTTCTTCGTGTAAAATGAGGATTTCTTTTCTGTCATGTAAAAAAAAAATCATGTCATAAAGTATAGGCAGTCAAACATTATTGTGAATGGGAAGTTTTTTAAACCTGTCAGATTTGATTCGTTTCATGTTAGGTTAGGTTAGGTTTCATTTAGGGTTGTTTCACGTTCACTTGGCGCACGCGTATACGTCATAAATGGCGCTAACTATCGTCAATCCAAAAAAAGCGTTGTTTCACAAAATTATGCCCTTAACATTCGTTAAAAATAACCATTACAGTAACCCACTGGTTAACGTCATTTTATTCTTCTACATTTGAAGTTTGACGATCGGTTTTTTATGCAGTTTTTGATACAACTCTTTGTATTTAACGAACGTTAAACATCATATGTAATCTTTATTATTTGACGTATGTACGTATATTACGTTAACCAACCATTTGAAACAACCGGGCTTTTTTTTTTGGGTGTGAAATTATCAAATAACTTCTCCCGCTGTGAGCGAAGCGGGAGGGCGTGTCAGACTTTTACTGGCTAAAACTCACCCGTGTTCCTTCAGTTGCCTGTGTGCCAGGGCCCGGTATCCCTTTCGGACTAACCCGCAACCCTGGCAGGCACCGGTCCTGGCGGACCCCGTCAGTGCATGCTGACATCTCTTTGAGGCGCGCGTGAAACACAACGCTACGTCGACCCGGGCCTGGTCCTTACCGGACGGCGATCTTTACCGGACACCTAAGTTCTCTATTTTGCGACATGCGTTTACGTGTGTCGGTCGGCTCGTGGGTAAATAATAACAGCCGCACAGGTCGAACAAAGGTTAATTAATTTATTTACATCAGACACAGTGATCCATATTTTTGTTAGTATACTTAAGAATTATGTTAGTAACCAAAGATTCAAATAAACACTAACAATCATACTATTATAACAAAAATTTAATAGCAGAAGTACATAAATAACACACCCACATAAATAAAATTACAATCATTTTTAAATTCATTAAAAAGTTTAAAATCAAGAAATCCATTAAAATCTATAAATTCATTAAAATCATTAAAAAAATAAACAATATAATTTCATCAGTTGTTGCTCCTTTTGACATGCAACTGTACTGAATGCCACAATATTGGGCAGTCAATTCTGCCAGCCACAATGCTAAGAATGCTGTTGCCACTGCCCCCTACCACCAGCTACCCTTGTCACGGTTGGCTCATGGATGGGTGACCATCCATTACATATCGAGACCTGTCCGTGTTTGTCATTCATAGATCTTAGACAGTCATTACGGGCAGTCAGAATCCCAAAAAGACTGACAACCAGTCTTACCGTGATACCCAGTAACTGGGTTGCGGAGGTCAGATAGGCAGTCGCTCCATGTAAAATACTGGTATTCAGCTACATCCGGTTAGACTGGAAGCTGACCGCAACATAGTTTGGAAAAGGATAGTCAGATTGATTTAAGTGTATTGGTCTATTGATTCAGGCCTTCCCACAGTTTAGAAATATCGCTAAAAGCACTTACTAGCCTTTATCCGTCAGTGGTTCGATTTATGGAAGAGTCATCTTTAGCGCTTATTTAATTGAGTTTAGTTTCACTTCCCTTTGTCAAAACCTCTAGAGTTCTATTGCAGAACAAAGCAAGCTACACTGAAAAAAAAAAAGAAAAAGTTATTGCCACAATTAAGATTTTGTTTAGATTGACTAAGTAACTTTTTTGCATCTGAGCCTATCAAGCACAATGATCACAGCTACTACTTTTATTTGATTGAGATTTGAAACGGGATCTTGATTGGAGTTATCACAAAACCTATTTGCAGCAATCAAGTCAAAACATAGTTGCTCCAACCAAGATTATTAGATTAAAGTTTCAATGATCTTTATTGAAGTAATCAAAATGCTTCATTGACACAACTAACTTACTTTGTTACAGTTATTTTTTTTTAACTTGTCTCTTTTTTAACTCTTCTACAATGACGTCATGTTAAGGGTAATCGAGAAACTTGTTTGAGCGTTCAATCATTTGAACTAGTATTGCTGCAATCATGTCGTGATGATCAACTTAACTAAGATTTTGATTACTTAATCTAAACAAGATATCGTCAATCAAGCTAAAAGTTCACTAGATTGGAGTGCATTTTTTTTCAGTGTAGATATAGGTCAGGAATACAGTATCATAAAGAACGAACAGCCATAATGCTTAGTAGATTCTATGAATCTGCGATCACCTCTTATACATATGTTGATGTGTAGGTTTTCTATATTTACGGAACAGTTTTGTTCCACATCCACCATCCATCGCAATATTAAAGTAGTAATTAGTAAACAAAGCCATTTACCTTAAAAACAAGCAGCCTGCAGTATTATCCACCAACACACACAAACTGACACTTATTAAGTTATTTACCTTTTGAGGGTAGTAGTGACATAACACCGCCGACGCGCAGGGTACCGGTGGAATTTTGTAAAGTCGTGCGCGGAATGCACGCGCTTGCCAAAGGGAGGCGCGGAATGTCACCGAGACATCTTCATGAGGAGACAACTTTCAAATGTACCACGTTCCTGTTTATGTTGCTGCAAAGCGTTTTACAACTACATAGTTGCCTTGAGTGCGATAGTAGCTTTGAATATGCTTTGACCAGAAATTCCATGTGCAAGGTTTTGTGTGTGGTAACTGTTCGAAGACTGCTGGTGCTTAGTAGACAATTGCAACCCACACAGGTAATGTCAGCTCACAGCACCCATTTGTATTTAATAATTTTATTATTTTGCCGTCAGTTGTGTCACCTTAAGTAGAATTTCTACATTTATATTTGTAACTAGCTTTTGCCCGCGGCTTCGCTCGCGTTAATTTAGAATTTGACAATGAATTCGGGTTGTTGAAAAACACGTAGCGCCATCTATTATCATAAGAACGTTATTGTTGTTTTCCTCGGACAAAAAAAGCACGAAAAGCACAAAAAGCACGTATATCCGTTTCTGTACACCGGACAACGTTCAAGCAAAATTTCCGGATGATCGGTTCAGTGGTTTAGGCGTGAAAAGGTAACAAACAAACTTACTTTCGCATTTATAATATTAGTTAGGATTTTCATGGTGCACCAGTCTTTTACTAATGCAAATTCGACGAAACATCTTGAAGATTTTGCCCATAATAGAGATATGTACCTACAACATAATTCATTATTCTCTTGCCCTTATTAATCTGTAGCGCCGAAATATGAAAATCCTTAAGAATACGCTATCTATTTTTAAAGCTAACAACATAACATTCATTTGAAAACACTGCATAAACTATGTAGTAAGTAATCATTTTTGCAATACGAGGAAATAGCCATAGGTCTCTGCCCACTTAATCAATTCCATAGCTCTGAACAACTAGAAAATTTAAAAAGTGAGGGAATATTCTGAAAAAACTGTTTTTTACTGTGACACATGGTTGCGTCTGTTTTGCTCTTTACATTCATTACTTTAAATTGCAATTCCTTGCCCAACACGTACCTATTATTTTAGGTTGAGTTTTTGTTTTGGTGTTAAATAGCTTCTTAGTTAAATTAATGGTTTGTTTTAAGCATAATAAGGCAAGTCATTTGAGATTCCTTTAGGAATCCATTACAGATTTAAAGCTGTGTTCTTTCTTTTTTTATGCTTTTTAAGACGAAATCCTAAACCTAAGTAATGAAGCTTGTAGATAGCACAAACTAGAACTATGTACACAGCCATTTTTCCTCTTAACTTCTCATTATTTACGACAACACAAACAACATAGCATTTCAACAAATTCTTTTCACTATTATTATATGTTGATATCTCCGTACAAAAGAGACTGCTCACTTTACGTCTCCACGTATTTGCTTAGGGTCGCTATTACTCCGGCGCAAGCGAAAAGGCTTTTTATTGACACAAACTGCTACTAACACCTTCTAAGAGTTAAAGTAAAGAATCAAGTTACAAGCGCATCTCTCAACGATGTAAATATTGATATAGTTGACACTATTAACGCTCTAATGTGCAAACAAACTGCTTCAGTTGACTTTCAATTAGTGAGAAAATGTATTTCAAAGAGTGCGACATACATATAAAGTGTATTTATTTTATAGCTTATAAACCAGTGCGTATTAGGCATCGCTTTTATTACATTCATAAATATTTTATTAGCTACTTACTTTTCCACGCTGAAGTCACATTAGTAGTCGCACCACAGTTCCTCATATCATTACAATATAACAGCCAATGACTCTTACATTATTCGTGTGACCATTACGTTAAATTTATCGGGTAATTATAATATTTCCATCAACACAACAAATACACACACCGCGGCTTTACCGGTCATCATTCACGGCCGGTCGATTTCAGGCAATTAAATAAATATTGACCTACTAATTGTTTTTGCGGCATTGATGGGAAGCTGTGTTGACAGAGGTTGTGATGGACGACCATGTTTTTTGTAATCCTACCCCTTTTTCGCCCCTCACAAAGATCACATTTCAACACAGTCAAGTGGCCACTATACGAAAATAAATCGTTTCCCTATCAATCAAACAAATTACAAACTTCCAAACTTTGCCGTTCAAATAAAACTCAGTCGCAATTTAAATTCGTTTTAATAGAAAATACTTTGCATAACTTAAACAAAAGCAATTTCGTAATTACAAATCAATACGCAGCAGTTCATAAGTCCGTCGGATTGTATTAAATTGTGAGTATTTAACGATTCAGAGAGGCTCTAAATTTAATGTGGGTACCTAGGCAGTAGGCAGTTACGTACCTATTCCGAGAGGAAGTCTATACACGAGCGTATAAATAAGCCTTCAGCCGGCTGTTAGCGACGAAGGGTATTTTCAATATGGGTAATTTCGCCTGGAACACAAATACTTTAGCAGCTTTATTGCATACTCGAGGATTAACTCGGTATATGAGCGTTGAAAAACGAGAGCTTCTGGCTTCCAGTTACATACAAAAACTCCTGGTATTTTATCTTAATTACTTAGAAATCTTTGTGAGAGAAAATCCCTACCCTTATGTTGTCCATCGCCGCGTAACTTTATGAGCGGATTACTTTTATGACCGGGATTAAAGTCCCGTTTGCGAAATGTTTACAGCGTTGAACTCCGTGCCCAGTTGGACGATAGATGCTCTCTATAGACCGCGATTTTAAAAATACCAGTATAAAATATTAAGAAATCCTTTGAGGTTTTCAAAAGGGCAGAGTTTTGGGCGATGCAAAATAATAATGAAATTCGTGAAGTGGAAGAATCTTCACAATTAGAAAGTTTATAATAAATCGTTCCTCCACCTCATAGGATAATATTTAAGGAATTTTCATAACGAAAGCTTTGCAATTTAACAGGTAGGCAAAAGGATTTTCGGTATTTGTAAAGGCCAGCGGCGGAATTACGATGGATTTGTAAAGTAAATCAGGAAAAAAGGTTTGATACCGCAAGAGGAATAAAAATGGCTCGAGTGTTGTTTGTTGTTCATTTGGGTGCTTTTATTTGCGTAATGTTTACGTATTACGTAACCGCAAAATTTTATCATTATCGTTTCTCTCACAGATGTGACACGGATTTCGTATTTTATTTCGACTCCGCATAGTAGTGTTTACCGAATATAAAGTCACAAAAATGTGTAAGGGGTAAATGAAAAGGTCCGCAACATAAATGAAGCCGTTACCTCGGTACTCGGTAGGTAGACCCGGCGACGGCACAGAATCCCGCCGCTGCTAAGGAGCTTCATTCTTGGCACCATAAACACATTCTTCGACACATAGTTGCTTCGTGATGTCGCAACTAAGTCCCGCTGTAACAAACACTTAGTAATACGCCGACGGAGGAATTTGAGATGCTCCGAGGAATCCTTCCTTGTAAAATGTGAACCTATTGTGCATGTTATACAATTATTTCACCTTCAATATAAAGCCGAGGCTTTAAAGCGACCGCCCAAAATTCAAGCGCTTCTAAATATTGTGGCAAAGCTTAGCTTCCTATGCGGGATTTACGATGCTTACAGGATTATACGTAAGCTCGTTGAAATATTATCTCGAACCATGTTTACTACAAATAGGCATAGTTGTTCTAGTATGTGATATTCCAGTACAAACAGATATTGTTGTTGCTTGTATTCTGGAATCTGGCATCGGTTCTGTATGTACTCTCGCTAACCGGATAACGTGCCAAAGCTCGTTGGAAGTAAAATAAATAATACATAAAACGAAAGTAAGTAGAAAGCTATAGAGAGAAGAATCATCAAGTGGATTATTTCTTAGCCGAAAAATCGGCAGGCGTTACTCAGCATTCTTTTGTTGTGTTGGGCTACAGGTGCGAGCTCAACCAAAGTATTTGCTTTTTCATAAGGGTTTGCCACTCCACAACTGAATATGGTGAAAGCCGTCTCGAGAATACATCAATATTTATAGTGTCTAAAGAGATTTTTCTCTTATTATACAAAGTTTTCCCTTTCACGTTTATTCTAACGTTGCGGATTTGGTAACACAATACGTGAAAAGTTTTTTATTCCAACAAAAGATTTATATTTGTGGTAGCTACTTACGCATTGAGTCGTAAATGCAGCGGTATAAAAGCAAGACAGGGGTTCGGGTCAAGAGGGGGTGAAAAATAGGCGATAAAGTGACGGCTGTCATCCATCATGGCGAGTGTCAAGCGAGGCGGCTTTAGCTTCAAATAATTGGTTGGACGCATCGAGTTTCCGCGAGCTAATCGTCGCTGGCCGGAAAAACGGGCTCCGTCCGGCGCAAGGCTTCACGTGCAAATGTTTGCACAGCCAATCTCATGGAGCCTTAAATACGGCAGAATTATAAAGAACGTGTGTTCGCACGACGTTTATGAACTTAACACTTTATGATGCTGTTCGTTCAAGACGGTTTATGGCATCATTTTAATCAGTTTGTGGCGGTATCAACAACGTCACATGCGAACTACGCATCAAAGACCTGACGTTACAAATCCTGCATCGCGCTATCAGAGTTTACCGCGCGACTAGCATATATACAACATGCCGACATCAACCGTTGGGCAGTTGCCCACCAGACACAAAACCCGTCTGGTCGGAGGATCCTCCCTTTACTATACCTAGAGTTTGAGTGAACTTTACAGCCTGTTCCTCATACCTCTAAAAGTTCATTGGGTTAAAAGCGGATTAATAATTTGGCAATATTTTAAATATCTTTAAATTATTAATCCACTTTTAACCTAATTACCTAGAGCCAAGAACTAATTCCTAGTATACAGTTACTAGAGCCCTAAATAGGTCAGTAGTTTCAATTGCTGTCAAACGCTCTGCATACCAATTAAGCTTCAATTAACTAACCGAATTATAATGGTAATCAATCAGGTGTACTCACGTACCTACATAATATAATCAGTCTGTACAACAGTACGAAACCCTTTGAAAACAATGTTTTATTTAGTAGGAAACAGTCAGGTAACACGGGGAAAGTAATGAACGCCGTCAACATTGACCCACAGTGACGTGTAAAAATGGGTAACAGTTTGAGTACGTGCAAGTTGCTTGTCCGTCTTCCTGATCGCATCCCGGCTCGCGGCACACGTCAAGACCTCACTCAGCTGAGATGTTTCACCGAGGAAACAAATGACTCACTTACCTGTTGATGCCCAACCTACGGAGCGGAACGAGCCTTTGAACCTATAACTTGGAACGATACTACGTGACTTGCGTAGTTGCCTTTAGTGACAATGTATTTTTATTCCCGTTATAAGAATAGAATGGAAACGCTTTTAGATAACATTTAGCGCTAGCAGATTTGCATATTCTAGTTAATCTGCCAATAAATAGTGGTGTTCGCTGCGATAACAATAGAATACGCACACTGCTTTGAAATCTACGTTATTAGGATTAATGCACGTAACTCTATTGCAGTCAAAATTTTGCCAGGATTGATATTGGGATTTGTGACAACAGTTATGGAATTTTTTATTCACAATATTTATTCATTTTAGCTGACTAGAACATAAAAAAACCGGCCAAGTGCGTGTCGGAACACGCACAATGAAGGGTTCCGTACTTGGAAAGAATTTATCCTAAGAACAAACTTAACATTGTAGTTGGTAAACATAATCTCCTATACATTCCAACTGCAAATGTAAGTTTGTACGCAGAATATCGAGAGATTTACCATGTTATTTTAAGATCATAGACTTCTTATATATTTTTCTGTAATCTATAAGTATAGAACTATTTTCTGTATTTTTTTCAAAATGTTAGGTTCAGTAGTTTCGGAGATAAGGGGGGGAATGGTCAATTTTCGTCTATTTTCACTTATAACTTCAAAACAATTTATTTTAAAATTATAAAAAAAATACATTTGAGACTCTCACAGTAAGTCCTTTCATTCGATATGTCACACGGTACAGTTTGCAAAACTTTTTATTTTAATTTTCTTGTTTGCCCCCCAAAACTGACCCAAATATTCTAAATTCATTTATTTACGGTTCACGTTCGTATTTGGGTCACTCAAATTGATATGTATACCAAATTTCAGCTTAATCGGTCCATTACATTCGGAGCAAATTGGCTGTGACAGACGGACAGACAGACAGACAGACAGACAGACAGACACACGGGTGATCCTATAAGGGTTCCATTTTTCCTTTTGAGGTACGGAACCCTAAAAATAAAAAAATAAAACATTATAAACTAATAATTATCCGTGCTTCGGAAAGCACGTTAAGCCGTTGGTCCCGGCTATCATTCGTGGATCTTTGACAGTCGATACGGGTCGTCAGAAGTCCAAAAGTCTGACAGCCAGTCTTACCAAGAGGTATCGTGTTACCCAATTGTTGTGGAGGTCAGGTAGGCAGTTGCTCCATGTAAAATACTGGTATTCAGCTGCATCCGGTTAGACTGGAAGCCGATTCCAACATTGGGAAAAGGCTAGGCAGAGTAGATCTGACTAGAAACTAGAAACTCAGACTATGGGTTATGCACAATAATATGGTCAACCCATTGGTGAACCCTTGAATTCTGTATTGATAACATGAAAATCCTAGGAAATTCAAACACCGAGCTACACAATCATAAATCAGGTGTTTCTACACAGTTAGACTGATACTCGTAGCCCGCAGTTATTAATTACACATAACAAATTGTATATTCAGCGACAATAGTATTACATACACTTATATTTATTTATAATGTGAGGTCGCGCGCTTCCCGGATGTAAATCTCGGAGCCACTCGGTTCGCGGGCTGCACCACGAATTTACATAATTCATGTGACACGAAACTGTCTCCAAGAATTTACACTGCAGAGAAAAGAGATAGAAAACGTACCTAACATTATGAGCTTACATACCTTCTTTGAAAGCCGGACATTAGAATGTGTTGGAAATATCAGCAGAAATGTAACGGGAATATCTATTCACGGTAAGTTTAAAATGGCAGGAAGTTGAAATTATATATGTGAATATTCGCGAGAGGAATGCGTCTCATTCAGCAGTGCTCAGTCGTGTATCTCGCGAGGAATTACGTCAAAGTCCGTGTGTCGCTGGTTTCCTGAAGGAATCGGAGATGCGGACAATGTGTATCGCATTCTATGAACGTTATACTTTACAGAAATAAAAGTCACTGTTTTGGCATAAAAAAAGGAGCATCAATTCTTTACGGAATAAGTACTTTCATAAAAAAATATCCTTTTAAGCTACTTATTTCGATTATATTTGCGCCTCTAAAACATCTTTAAAAAAAAAAATTCAACATTATCCTCACATCAGCGTAAAAGTCCAGTGCCGCGTAAAAAAATATAAAAAAGTTAAATTGGTATTTGTCTTTTACCATCAAAGGGGTGTTGTTTAAGGTAGAAAAATATCCAAGGGGCGATTTTCGGCATCTACCTGGCCCTCGAATACCGAGGTCGGGGGTAACGCGGGGAATTTTGTCAAAGTCAGTCCGCCAAGCTCAGGAATGGGGGCAATACGTCTTCATGCAACATTCACGGGCCTCTGACCTTACATTATTAGAATCGGGGATGGAACTATAGGAATACAAACTATGGGATTCTTCTCCTAAGTTCCAAAAGACCTGAACGTCCGACGTCGTACTTTCCGTCCAGTTATATTGTAGTCAGTTAATCTGTTAGACAAAGGACTTGCGTAAATGGTATCTTAGGTGCTATTGTACTTAACACTGGAGATAAACGATGCAATATGATGTTACACTGCAGCGGTGTTCTCTATTTATACTCCATTTAAAATGTAGTAATTATGTTGAAATTACTGCACTTAACGAGTTATTTTTTTAATGTAAATGGTAAATAGATTACAGTGTTTTGTATTTATCGTGAAATAACGGAGTTTTTTTAAACGTTTACATCGAAATAACGAAAGGGTGAGAACAGTATAGTCATATTCAGAGGTTTAGCCGTATAAGTTAGCATCTGTTTTGAATAAAAGATTAAACAAAAGCAAAATGACTAAGAAATTACGTACTCGTAAATGAAGACATGTATTTTGATAAGAATGTGTGCAATTTTCCTTAATTTTTGCCGCAGCATAACAATTAAACAATAACAATTCGTGTATGAAACTAGTATAATAGTCGATTTTCCTCCACCAGCGACGTTCTACGTTAAGTTAGTTGTTTTCTCGTGGGAGCGAGCGCCGTAATGACTGTGTTTTCCTTTGTCTGCAACGTAGACCAACAACGGGTATGTCAGTAATGTCCCCGATTAATATCTGTGTGTGTTGCGTGCGACTCGAATACGTTCAAGTTTTTACAGCCCAGTAGCCAGCTTAATTGACTTCAACAAATGGGTAACATGTACCAATTTGTAGCTTGTAGCACTGCTACGTGTTCGTAGCATTGGTCGTAGCGTAGCCGCTTC
Organism: Dryobota labecula; assembly: GCA_947523025.1. Classification (NCBI taxonomy): domain Eukaryota; kingdom Metazoa; phylum Arthropoda; class Insecta; order Lepidoptera; family Noctuidae; genus Dryobota; species Dryobota labecula. Next base: position 12,635,601 of record OX383293.1, on the reverse strand, counting down.
GCTTCCATCCTTTAGCCGTCTTGCTACGGACGGCTACGGTGCATTTAATTCAGTTTAACGAGTTTTACTTCATCTCATTCCATTAACAACACGTTTTATTCGTAAGAGTTGAAATGTTATGGGTGTTTGTTAGTTTTAATGGGGCCGTGTCATTTAGTTAAATGGGTGATTTCATGAATCAGAGTTTTCCTGAAAAGTGGATTAATTGAATGGGAATAACATTTAGCTTGATTTAAAATTAGTATAAAATAGTTTTTATTGAACATTAAGAGAGATGTTAAAAAATTGGTTGTCTCTAAAGTTGGTTTACGGACGATAGTTTAACGTGATAATGTCATAACAAAACATTGATGCGGCGCAAGCGTACAATGAGCGTAACTGGACAATGAGCGTAAAGGGACAATGAGCGTAACGGGACAATGAGCGTAAAGGGACAATGAGTCACCCTTTTCACCCTTTTTCGTGCATGCAGCCGGCGTTCATCGATTTATTAGACGTTTTCACGTCAATAAGTTTTATTTTCCAAGTAAACTATAATAAATTCCTGTGATAATGTTTAAATGTACTAATAATGAATGTAAGAATAAAATGAAAACCGGTCAAGTGCGCGTCGGACCACGTACAATGAAGGGTTCCGTAGTTGGGATGAATTTATCCCAAGAACAAAGTTCACTTTGTAGTAAAAAAATGTTATCCTAATCCTATACATCAATATACGTCACAATCAATTCTCCAGCTGCAAAATGTAAGGTTGTAATCGCCAAAATATATTTTTTAAGTGATAAAACTACAAATTACCGATTTCATTTATTTGTGCTGTGAGACCTTGTTTCTTACCAAATTCAGAGATCAAAGGGGAGTACTCTGTAGCTTTTAATTTATTTGCGAGTATGTCGCATAAATGGTCGTATTTTTTTATTGCGTTAACTTATATAGTAGTTTGATTTTTTTAGAGCTCTAAGGAAAACACATACCTAAAAGACCTAATAATATAAATTAATTTTGACGTGACAACGTCTAATAAATTGATGAACGCCGGCTGCATGCATGAAAAAGGATGACTCATTGTCCCGTTACGCTCACTGTCCCGTTACGCTCACTGTACCATTAAATTAACATTGATCCGCATCAATGTTTTGTTATGACGTTGTCACGTTAAACTAACGTCCGTAAAATAACTTTACAGACAACCAATTTTTTATATTAATTTCAACCTGATGAACCTCCACGCGAAAAAGGGTCTTATTAGACAGACAAACGGATGGACGGACGGACAACGCAGTGCCCTATAAGTGCCAGTGCCAGTGTGTCCTATAAGGGATATGAAAGGAATAGGATAGGGAAGGAAGGGGGGTTCCGTTTTTGTTTCTTTTGAGATAATGGTACCCTAAAAATAACTCTCTGATGACTTCATCAAAGCCGTGTGTGCTTTATTATGGTAATTAATTGTTATTCTCACAGTTAAATTAACGGGTATATTTTGCGACGTTAATTTATATTTAAATGTAATTAAAGCATAAAGTGACAGGCTGTTAAAGACCACTGAAGTGTGTGTGATTAGAATAAAATAAAACAAAATGACACTCACAGGGACATGTAGCAAGAAAATATTTAGGTAATAATGGATGGCTAGAGCAGGGCTGGCCCAGTGGAAATTTAATGATAATAATGACATTGACAGCTTTTGAACGCAGTTTGTCCTAGAACCACAAATTCGAAGACATGTAGGGGAAGACTAAGGCCGATTTTCACCAATGGCACTGATCGCGATAAGCACATCTAAGGGCCTGTGCACACCGCGTTTTTTAAAGACGCCGTTGACGCGCGTTTGTAGCGATACAGACGCGATACGCACGCGAGTCAGATAAAACTGATCGACGCACGTTTCCAAAACGCGCGTCAACGGCGCGTTTAAAAAACGTGGTGTCGAGGCCCTTTTTTTTTTTTTTGAGTATGGGAAATCGTCAAATGACCCCTCCCGCTCTGGGTAGAGCGGAAGGGAGTGTCAGACTCTTACTGACTACAACCCACCCGTGTTCCTTCCTTGGCCCTTTATGTTCCGGGGCAGCGGTACCCCTTTCGACAATCCCGCTGACCCGGCAGGCTTGGGCCCTAATGGGTCCCCTCGTCGTTGCTGACATCTCTTTGAGGCGCGCGTGGAACACGTACGCGCCGTCCGGCACGGGCCTGGTCCTGATCGGACGGTGAGCTACCCATTACTCACCGCCCGCAGGCCCGCGCCTACGGTGGGCGGGAGTCGTCACGCGGCTCCCGACGCCCGGAGCGTCTACCGCGGCGGCTGGGACGGGAGGCTCTCTTCTTCTCCCATCCCGCCACCTCCTTCTACAGCATAACTGCTTCACAGAAGGAGGTGACTGCCTCCCATTCCCTCTTGCCCCGGACCATGGCTTGAACCAGGGTCAGGCCAGGCCCTTAGATGTGCTTATCGCGATCGGTGCCATTGGTGAAATTCGGCCTTAGTCTTCCCCTACATGTCTTCGAATTTGTGGTTCTAGGACATGCCGGTTTCCTCACAATGTTTTTTCCCAGCAGTGTTGATGAAATAATTTTTTAGCCCTAAAGCTAAGACGGATGTACATACTCGTAGTATGAGAAATATGGTATGGCTTGAAAGAGGTTGAATATTAAAATGACAGCTAATTAGAGCAGTATGGAGGAAAAAGACAGGCTGCACCATGAAGATAATGACAGAAAGTAGCAAAACAAGAAGTTTGATCAGATAAACGAAACCTTATCATAGTTACGTTATGACGTCAGCTTTCCAATACAGATGGCATACTTACAAATTGTTACCACTATTCATATAATAAAATACATGTTATAAAATAGTAACTAAGATTATTTTCCGTTTGTTTGTTTGTCTGGATGTATGTTCCGGATTGGGGCAAAAACAGCTCATCGGATTTGGATGAAATTTGGCACACAGATAGTTTATAACCTGGATTTACACATTGCGTAATCCCGGTAGTACGTTTCCGTGGGACATTTTCCGATGTCCACACGGGGGATGCCGCGGGCAAAAGCTAGTTTATCAAAACACAACTAAAAAAAAAAAATGTGTTTTTTTTTTTTTGAGAAGTCGGGAATAGAATCAAATATGATTGTATGATTTCACTAACACTACGAAACACTTAAATGAATGCTTAAATTAAATCACACGCGATTTTATTAGGCCTTACATTTATTGAAATCTTGCATTAAGTATGATGAATTAGGGGATAAAATAAGCTATAATAAAATAATCTTCCATAAACAGTTTTATTATTTTTGAATGCAAACAAACGGTATTAAACTCATAAGTTCTTAGTATTTTGTGGTTTGCGTGTTTATTGAGGTACGGGAAATATTTGCTTCGGGATTATTTGTTTTTGTGTGTACCTACGTAATGGTGTAAGCGATCCTAGGGGACTTAACATTGTATGGGTTCAATGTTGTAACATTTTTAGGTAGGCAGAGGAATACAAATTTTTCGCCGAAATTCAGTTCTATGCAACAGAAAGCGAGCCTAAATCCATTAACTGGGCACAATTCCAAGCTTTGAACTGCCAGAATGGCTCAATAATAGATGCTTCTATAACCTGGGGCTCAAACCTCAGACCTAATACTTAATCACTCACTGCACTTGATAAATGTTAGTACAAGTAAACGTTACTCAATGAACATAGGTAAGCAGATTCATCATCATCATCATTTCAGCCGAAAGACGTGTGGACGTCTTTCGGCTGTTTTTGCTGGACATAGGCCTCCCCCAAGCACCGCCACCTCGACCGGTTCCGTGCTTCCCACATCCAGCGGATTCCTGCGGCTTTCACAAGGTCATCAGTCCACCTTGTGGGAGGCCTTCCTACGCTACGTCTTCCGGTACGCGGTCGCCACTCCAGAACATTTCGGCCCCAACGGCCATCTGTACTGCGAGCAATGTGCCCTACCCATTGCCACTTAAGTCAATTATTCGAGCTATGTCGGTACTAAATATGATTGACGTGTAAAAGTGTTTGTAAAAACCTACTTACGGAAATAAAATCATTTATCATTTACTTTGGTTCTCCTGCGGATTGCTGTTATAAAATAATGACTGCCACGTGTTCCTTGAAATTAGCAGATTAAATATGAGCTAGGCCTCGTACGGTGAATTTATACGAAGTTAATACTTTGATATTCTAGAAATATCTTTGTTAATTTTTGGTAGCGAAAGAGTTAAGAAATTGGCCATTTATGCTCATACTGCATAAACAGTATTGTTTATCATCACTTATTCTGACTGCGTGTTGTAGATAACAAAACATTCAAGTACAACTTTTGTCATGATTCTGTTGTTTCAGGGAAGATTTTCGGCTAAAATAAGTTCTGAATCTTCAGCCAATATAAACACAGCGAATAATTGACGTTCCATGTAATTTTCGGGTTTTTGTAACTTACTTTTTGGCTATTCTAATGTAAATTTGTTTATCATACGCTCTCTGCATCTAACTAAATGGCCATTGCCTGGAGGTTAAGCATTTCTAGGCCTCTGTAATATTTATTAATAAGGTTTTTCCCTCCACCGACCTATACTTAAATCACAAGACTTCTTACACCAAAAGCAGACTGAACTTTCCGCCCGGCTTCCTTCATCTTTAATAGATGATCGGCCTTTCAAATTTTGACTTAAGATTTCTAGAACATAAAAAGAACAGTAACGTAATTTATTTTCAAATACCTATACAACCTAACCTCCTTACACCTACAGTAAATGAAAAATGTAAAACCTAGGCTTGTCATCATCTGACATTACAAAAGCTAAACAAACATTGTGAGAGTATTATAAACCAACAGAAAAAACTTAATAATAAATATTACAGAGGCCTAGGAATGCTTAACCTTCAGGCAATGGCCATTTAGTTAGATGGAGAGAGCGTATGATAAACAAAACATTATAATAGCCAAAAAGTAAGTACAAAAACACGAACATTCCATCCATTAATTTTGATTTAGCGTTATTTTACTAATAAGAATAGGATTTCTATATAATTATCTAACTTATCCCCTTATTATTATATAGCCTCAACGGTGTCTTGTGTACTTAATAAACTTTACCTAACCAATAACCCAAGGATCTTAATTACAAACGTGACAGTTATTAAATAGAAGTTGTAGTGTCGCTCACCCCATAATTAATAACGGTTAGAAGTTACACATACCTACATAAGGTCGGTGAATTTGAATGCTGACGTTGGCCTCCCTTTAAGAACACTACGTAAAATGATATATTTTGGGTGGATAATCAAGATTAAGCTGGCCGAATAAATACAGGGTGGCCAATTAAGATGTATACAACTTTTTTTGTCCCCATTCTGATTTAAAGCCAAATTTTGCAGCTGTTTGGTGTTTATTATTTAGTTAAAATGCGGCATATTTGTTATGCACAGTCTATAAGATCATGACCACCGCAATACTTTCAAAACGAATTTAAAAACGAACCAATTTTTCTAACAAATCATTAAGAGTAACGAATACCATTTTGATCAATGGTTGATTTCGCGACATGTCCTGACTTTTTTTGTATGGGGTTATCCAAAGGGACGTGTCGTGGTCAATCTTGATTACAAAAAACAGAATATTTGTGACTTTGTTAGTGGGATAACTAACAAAGTATGCGAAAATTTAATGAAAAACACAGTGAAAAGCGATCGCATTTTTGAGTATAAAAAAGGAGGAGATTACGCTGATCTTGATTTTCGTATAAAATTGCCAAGCCTGAGTAAAATAATTATAGAAAAATATCTTGTAATTTTAGTTTGTAATAAAAATAATCAAAATTTGAAGTTGTATACTTCTAAATTGGCCACTCTGTCGAAGAAAACTCGTAAATGCTGGCCAGAAAATAATATAAGATTTTGCTTTCGATAGCGTAGTTGTATCAATAAAAAAACAATACCTAAAAAAATCTACTTATCTAGTTATCTAGTTTTACAAGCGTAGAGGAGTGTTTAGGACCTCGTGGCAAAGTAATAATAGCCGCACGGGTCGATCTATCAGGTTAAACTACGCTTACCGGGGTTGGTCCGGGGATGGGTGACCATCTTAACATGCCAAGACTTCTCCGTGCCTCGGAAAGCACGTTAAGCCGTTGGTCCTGGCTGCCATTCCTGGATCTTTGACAGTAGTTATGGGTCGTCAGAAGCCTCTGGTCTGGCAACCAGTCTTACCAAGGGCTATCGTATTACCTAGTTACTGGTTGTGGAGGTCAGATAAGCAGTCGCTCTATGTAAAATTCTGATATTCTGCTGCATACGGTAGAACTAGAAGCCAACCCTAACATAGTTGGGAAAAGGCTAGGCAGATTGATTGACAAGCGTCGCTGACCAGCATCATATTGCTGCGCTTGACTCGGTGGAACGCAGAGCTAAGAGGCTCATTGGCGACGTAAAACTGGTGGATGCAAAGCTTCACAGCTTGGCTCATCGCCGCAAAGTTGCCTGCTTGTCGGTCTTCTACAGATTGTACTTCGGCGAGTGTGCCCATGAACTCCACGACCTCATTCTAGCGGCCCCCTTCTACCATCGGACATCTAGACGCACTGCAAGTTACCACCCCTACCTAGTTGATATTCCACCAACTCGCACTAAGCGTTTTCAAACGTCTTTTATAATGCGCACAGCAAACGAGTGGAACTCTCTGCCTGAGTCTGTGTTTCCGAACGCATACAACCCTAATCTATTCAAAGTTAGAGTGAACAGGCTTCTTCTGGGTAAGCTGACTCCATCGTCGACTTTGTCTCTGTCACCTCTGACCTAGACTAGAGTCAAGAGCAAACGCATCGTAAAATAAAATAAATAGTTTCTGAAAATTTGCGTCTAAAAGGACACTGCTCGTCCTTTTAGCAGCACCTCGGGGTTAGACATTAAGGGCGAATTTCACCAATGAAACTGAACGTGATCAGAGCATAAACCACGTTTTAGAGCTGTCTGTGTCATTATTTTCTATTGAATATTGAAACTGACAGCTTTTGAACGCAGTTTAGATGCGCTGAACGCGTTTCATTGGTGAAATTGCCACTAAGACCATAAATTACCACTGTAATCGCTTTAAACATGAAAGGGCGCTGGTTTCTAAATCACAGTTTTTTTATGTCTAATAATGTTTTCTTTTACTTTACGAGTAATGCACTTCAAAATATCCATCTGATAACTATGGATACAATTTGTACACCCGTTTTCCCCTTCGTTGAGTACAAATGTCCTGTTTCTTTATTATTTTTATTGCAAGTGGGCCTGCTTTGACCTCGATCTCGTGTTAAACTTCCAATCATACTAACTAACAACTTCTCTACAGATGGGCCACCTTTCAGTGGTGATACCACCAGACATCGCGGACGAAGACGGCTCCGAAGCGAGCGCTCCTGAAGGGGGCTCGGTGGAACTGCGCTGCACAGCCGCTGGAGTACCAACCCCCATAATATCCTGGAAGAGGACGGGAGGCCGGAACATTGTCTTCCGAGATGATAATGGGAAGGAGGTTAAAGGTGAGACACATTTTGTTTAAGTAGGTGACGTAAAGGCATGTGATGATGACATAATGATCCAAGAAACTAATGAGGCCTCATCATAGAAGATTTAGCGAGAGATTGTAGATTTATTTTGTGCGACCATTTAGGTTAGTATGTTTTTTTTTGTCGTTTGAAAGGTGGATTTAGGCAAGGAGGGTTTATTTATTCACTTCAATATCGGTCTAAAATGTTATTGGATTCTTGTCTAAAACGTCGCGTGAGCCGTAAAATGGCATATCTCAAAATGACAAGGCTACATACAAACCGTATGTAGCCTTGTGGAATTCTCGTAATGGCAGATTCTACGAAGGGCATTTATATTCTCATGAAAGTATTTACTAATAATGAATGCTTTATACAGAAGATCCAAAAAATTATATAACAAATCGATGTAATGAAATTTGGAAAAGCTACATTCACTTTACAAAAGAAAACAGAGCTAATAATATGTATAACAAAAAGATTATTATCCTTAAAGCCGAGAGAATTCAGTGAAAGAAATGCTGGCATGCAGTCAACTAAACGCAACAGGATTATATTTATGTTTTCTTATTCCAGACTGGTTCCTATTCATGAACAATAAAAATAACACTCAAACATTCTCTAGGTTTTTCATACTTTTGAAATAACTGATTATCAAAGCGTGTAAAATATTACCTATTCTTAAAATGCAAACTGAAAAAGATAAATGTTGTCCTATTGACTTGGGCTGAAGAATTTAGATATATGATCTAAATCCTTCCAATTGAGAGAGTTTTAATTTCTTGATAGGCTTACTTGTGACAGTGATTGATTGAGGGAATTCCTTATTTTTTTTGTGGAAATAAAACGAGGGTCTTCTTGCATTTTCATGGTGTAGGTATGTGAATATACTTTGAGAACAATCGAATGTTTTATAATGGTTGGATAAAACGATCTATTAAAAAACTACACTGCAGTTTCACCGCAGTATTTCTGTCAGTAATGATAATAACCAAGCGATTTTCCTATACAAAATATGAATCCTTTTGTCTTTCAAGTAGCAATTGTTTCAAATAAAAGATAATAATCAACGTACCTTTCGAAGGCAAAAAATAAACCGTCAATTTTCCGTTGAATTTTATTCGCATCAGTGAGATCCGGCTAAGTGGTAAAAAAGAAACAAGACTAATTTTGCATTCAAAGCCCGCCCGGAGCGGGCGCAGGTGCTAGAGCGGTTAAAACATTGGAGTTTTATGGGATTTATTAAGATATTGCTCTAAGGATATTGGAAAGAAAATTCCAATTCGATATAAATGTACAAAGTGCTCGCAGAATGACATATAAATAATGATGGAACGACACGATAGCGCACACATAATCATGCAATATTTATTTTCGGGTAGATAAACAAATTATTCACATCGACAGGCGAGACGAGGCGAGGCTACGTTAAATAAGAAACGCCCACTCAAATTGCCTGTAAAACTGATTTATTTTATACCATCAATAAATATTTTTTGTTCAAAGCTTTAATTAAAACCTATGTTCTATACAATAAATCATTTTATAAAATGTTCACGTAATATTTAAATTCAATGAGAACATTTTTTTCTGCGATAAAAACACAGCGCTGTCAACATTAAACAAAAGAAAGCGACGTCTGATGCTCACGGCCGGAATTCATTTCCGCGGAAAAAACGTGTTCAAAGAACTCAATTACTACTTAAACAAAATATTGTAGCAATCCGGGGTTCGGTCAGGAAATTAAGCGAACGGCTTAGCGACCGGCCTGACAAAAGGTTGTTATCTCTTATAGTTATAATGACGTACCCTTTACAGCGCAACGCAACACTAGGTGAAAAGACATAGGAGTTAAAGCAATTATAGGGCTAGTCATTTTAACACATACACACACTGTTGTATTTCTAATGGTGTCTAATCTTGTGTTGTAATTTATACCTTAATATAAATGTATTAGGCCCAAAATTGCCGGTCCCCGCTGGGCTATTTAAAACCTTTTCGGTGCGGTGTTTTACGAATTTGACCCGTTTTATTTAAGCCATTAAGCGTAAACAAAAGACTGGCGTCCCTCTGTAAGCGGAGGGTGGTTGCAATAGTTAACAGAGTGGTGGAACCGGCTCTGCCTTTGTATTAATTGGACATGTTAAACACGCTTCACTAAATATGTAAGAATTGCCTTCGCTGTAGCAATCCACGTTTTCCTTTTTCCACTTTTCTCGTTTTCCTGTTTTGCGGCGAACGCTAGTCGGAATGGAATTATTGAATTTGTTTCTGAGCGCATTAGTAACTGTAAATCATTGATTCTGTCGTGATAGCAGCACCGTTAATTAACAATTTGTACACTTTTTACTGCATTTGCAAAATGTAAACAATAAAGGGAATAATTTGAAGGTTTTAGGACAAAAGTAATGCAAATTATTAATGAAATGGTGTAATAGGGATGTTTCCTGGGTCAAAAAAAAAATCTGGTTAGTCCGTCAGTCAGAAAATAAAAAAATATTAGACACGTATTTGATGCTTTATCATATTAATAAAAAACCGGCCAAGTGCGTGTCGGACCACGCAAAATGAAGGGTTCTGTAGTTGGGATGAATTTATCCCAAGAACAAACTTAACATTGTAGTTGAGAAACATGCTCTCCTATACAGATTGTATGGGGGAACATGTTTTTCAATTGCAAATTTAAGTTGGTCAACTATTACTCGTAAACTTGAAAAGCCTACTTAGCTGTTATAGTTTTCCTTTTAACTTCGTTATATATAATACTATCGTGAATTTTTTCACCTATGCAAAACTAACCGTTTAGCTGGCAGGGAGGGGGGACACTTGACTCTAACAAAAATTAGAATTTTAAAGCCTAATATTTCAGAAACGGATCCTTTTATCGAAAAATTATTTTCACAAACCCGCAATATTTTTGAAAGACCCATCCAACAATACCCCACACCATAGGGTGGCGAAAAAAAAAAAAAACATCCCCACTTTACAAGTACAGGAGGTACCTACTAAATAACTATTTTTTTTCATGTTTTTATTTTACCACTTTGTCAGCGTGATTAATAATGGCTTATTCCACAAATCCCCCCTGAAAATCCCCCTTAGAAGGAAAAGTGGAATCTGAAAACAGTCTAGAATTCACCCCTGATAATCGCGCTAAGGGGGGAAAACTAGAATTGAAAAAAAAAAAAAAAAAAAATTGCTTATTCCAAGAACCCCCTGAAAGTGATTTTTTTACATTAGGGTTCAGTTTTTTCCACTGAGGGAGATTCTCTCAGGGGGGATTAGTGGAATAAGCCATTAATAATTATGTATATCCATGCCAAATTATTGTTTTCTAGTAATAAGAGTCTCTGAGCTAAGCTGGGGACGGACAGACGGACATGGCGAAACTATAAGGGTTCCTTGTTGACTACGGAACCCTAAACATGACTTAGATAAAACACATTAAAGTTGCAGAGTGGGGGCTCGTTACGTCACAATCCTAAAAAGTTACGTATAAACTCTATCTCAGAGTGACGTCATACCACATTTGAATTTAATGTACCGCCTTAATTTTTTGATTACGTACAAAAACTTGTCCAATTTTTTTTTTTAAATGTACAGTCAGTATACACAATTAGCTGACCCCCCCTTGCATAAATGGTTGACATTTTTTTACTAACAAATCGTACGATTTTTTTTTTTTTCTAGTTTTGGGTAGATTGCGTAAAGGTATTTAAATTAAATTAAAAATTATAAAATTCTATCGATCCGTATTCAAAAAAATCTACAAAGCGGACAAAATTATTTTTTTAGTAAACATCCCTATTACGCTTGTCGAAGTAAATTGGTACTCATAATTAGTTGTAATGAGCAGACGTAAGGAAGCTACTCCTATTGATGTCATCTATAATAAATTCACCGTCTTCTATGGATAAGGGAAGGAACACAAGCCCCTAAGACGAAACATATCACCTGTCACTTAGTCAGTGAATTAGCAGCACAGTTTCAACAAGGAAACAATAGCTTAGATACAACAACAAAATGAAACACAATATTATTCTCAACGGGTGGCCCTGAAATAATAATTATCTAGATATGAAATGAAGTGAACTATATCGGTAGATATAAGAGATAACTTCTATCTCGAAAGCAAACTTAATTAACTTTGTTATAATAAAATAACGTAAATGTATCGTTAAATTGGATTAACGAAGTATTTAAGTTCTTTAGCTTGTCTTTGAGATTATTTTATTTGAGACATTGAACGGTGATGTAAAGGGCGAGTGAATAGATAGATAGATAGAATACTCTTTATTATGTACACCATCAAAATTACAGATATAAATGTAGAACTGTTACATAGGGTGTCACAATGGGCGGTCTTATCGCTAAAAGCGATCTTTTACAGACAACCTTTGGATGGATCAAAAAGTAGAAGGAGAGACAATACTGCAGGTGAATGGGATTTGTGTGTTTTAGAGTAATCTATTCTATAAAAATAAATACAATTTAAGTGTCTGTTTTTAATGTCAAAATAACAGCTTTTAGTTTATACGGTAAAACAACAAAAAAAATTTTTTTTTTTTTTTCATTTGTTTGATTGTCTGTCTGTCTGTTTGTTCCGGCTAATCTGACCTGGCTGGACCGATTTTGACGAAACTTTAACTGACAGATAACTGATATTATATATGTGTGATGGTAACTTAGGCTACTTTTATTTTAGAAAAAAGCCACGCGGGCGTAGCTGCGAGTAGCATCAGCTAGTTGTGAATAATATCCGAAAGGATAAATCACAAAAATAAGTAGGATGCTTATTAGCGTAAAATTAAATCAGATGTGTTTCTAAAATCCATGAGGATGTTGCTGTGTCTAAAAGTTGTTTAAAAAATACAAATCGCAGCAAATGAAAAATACTTACCAGAAGTAATATGCAATTATTAATTATCATAACTACTACATATCTTTCCATATGAATTACAGCCTAATTACATTATCCCGTCCCTCAACAATGGAGCAATATCATCATTTAAAATACGTTCAGTTGCAGAAAATATTTCAGCCAGAATGAAATCGGAAAACAATTAGTCTCGGCGCAATAATAACGGGGAATTGCTGAATCAGAGCCGACGTCTAGAGTAACAAGTTAGCTACGACATGTCGCAACCCAACTTTATAACCCGTTAATAAAACACAATTTCATACAAACGCCCGCTTTTGATATTGTACGCGTTACGTATTAACAGTATTTTATGTGCTCCTAGTATAACGGGGGTCGTATGCTATAAAGCGATATATTATTTCCATTTAAATTTAATTTGACAGCCATCGTGAAACGAATAGCTTTCGCAGTTATGTTTTGATTAAAGTGTGAGGATATGATTTGAGATTTGTATATGAATATCGGAGTTGTGCAATTTGTATGACTGTGAATACAGAATACGTTGGTGCAACAGCCTTACATATTATGGTTCTATTAAAAAAAAAAAAAAATCTTTGTATACCTACCTAAAATATTTTTAGCTTTCATACTTTTATTCGGTATCTTTGCTATGCTTATTTGCCAATGTTATGTTCGTAAAATTATTTTCTATAACGGAATTTTAATCAGTACTAATGAAAATAGAACTTGATACGGCGGAGTAAAACACAAGCAATAAAGATGCACTAGAGCTCAAGTTATCATACCTTCTTAGTTCATTCTCTAGAAGCTCGTTTGCAATTCTTATTACGCCATTGACATTTGAGACCCTGCCAAAGAATTCTAATAGCGTTATTCATTTGTTCTCTTGCTAAAGAACCTGTAACGTGTCTAGTGAATGAAAAAAGTACTAAAGCCACGGTTTCGTCATATCGATGGCCCCACCGAATAAACGTATAAGAGAAAAATTACAACTTTTCACCAAAAAATAAAAACGTTTTAACTTCAATAACGCTCATTTCATTGTAAATAGGTATAAATAATGTATAATCGAATTATTGGTAAAAAAATAAGCTATAGACTTGTATATTTACTTTCTTGGCGACTCAAAAAGCATGTAATTATGACATAAACTATTATTCCTATAATTTTAAAATTAATTATTTCCCTAGAAAAGAAAAAGAAATTCACTATTATAATAGGTGTGTTTTGAGTCTAAAATTCATAAAAAAAATTAACTGGGTGCAGGATAGGTAAAAGAAACGAAAAACTAAAAAAAAAAAACAAAAAAAATCGTGTAAGAAGCATTGCACGTTTATTCGGTGGGGCCATCGATATTATATCGGCCGTCATGAAAATCTGTAATTTTCCCCAGTATTTGACAGCTGTTATTGTGTGACCTTCATCATATTATACTTTATTCTACACACGGATACATATCAAGCTATAATTTACCAGTATAAGCTGATCTCGCATTGTATAGGTTTTCCGTGCAATGAGAGGTCAGCTCACACTGGAAATTTATAGTTTGATATGTAGCCGTGTGTACGCTACAAAAAGATTATACATTACAAAAAGAATGATAAAGTATAATAAACAAAGGAATGATATAGTATGCACATCTAATGTTACCTCAAAACATGTCTTTGTGGAAAGATTTTTTACATTCCTAGGCCCATTTCTGTACAATAGATTAAATAGAAAACTAAGTATCTATAAATTAAATTACTTTAGGTGTAAAAAAATTATACTTAAATATTTACTAACCATCGCCTATGCACAGACAGAAGAGCTACTTGTTGTCTGCAAATAGAAGCGCTAACATGCAATTTTACTGTTATATACTAACCTAAATAAGATTTAGTTTTCACTTTATACTCATTGTTAATTTATTACATTAAGTATTTATGAACTTCCTAGCCTGAAGCACAGGTTTAACCTAGTTCAGGCAAATAAGCAACTGTGTTATATTTTAATTGTTAAGAAACTTATTGTAAATGTGCCCTTTTTATAAATAAACGATTATTATTATTATTTTATTTATATATGTCTACATATCTCGGGACCCTGGGGTCCCGGACCTTTGGAAGGCGTACAAGGGGCCGAAGCCAACTCGCAGAGGCCCGTTAGACGCTTTTTAATTAAACGAGGCACCAATCGACGATTATCCCTGTACGCACCATACAAGTGCACCCAAGGACAACCCCCGGTTGGTGTAGGACTATTGCAGGATATGGAACCAAAGATATTGGACTATGGGTTTGGGTGGTTAAAATGGACTGGTTACCAAAAACTATGGAAGGACTATGGCCCCTGCCTGATCAATGTTTTAATATACACGGATAAAATGGCAGGGGGTGACTTGCACACTCAATAATGGGCCCCCGAAAATGGTCGCTAGCACATAGTGACGTAGCGACAAGGGGGCAACATGTTTTGAGGTGCTCGAGGAGTGGAGAGGTATTCCACGGCTCTCAGAACAATCCCAGAGCCCTGAAGATGGTCAAGATCCCCACAAGCACTTACTGGAATACTTACTTCCTCCGAGCACGTTTGCTCTTGCGAATCTCCACTCAAGCCGGCCAATAAAGGCAAGAATGAGGTGGGAGCTCAGTTCCTCATCAGTGTTCACTCCAGCCGGCCAATAAAGGCAAGCCAGAGATGAGGAACATGACTTCTCCCGGGAGATAGGGTCCGTGGGGTCGCAACTGCCCAACAGCTCGCCACATGCTGGCCTGCGGGTTTCTGTATCTCTCTTGGTCTGGCTCCTCACCCTAGACATGTTCCGGGAAAGTAAACTCTACCGGCACAGAGCTAGAGTTCGGAGCGCGCAAGCCCCACCACGACGTCAACGTAGAGATACGGCGGTGGGTTATTATTATTATTATTAAAGAAAAACTTATGCACTACAAAATATAAAATCGGCAGCCTTATCGCTTACTGCAACCTCTTCCAGGCAACCTTGGAATGGACAGTGATTTTCTGGACATAAAATGGGGTTGTCATTGGTGCAAATAAAAAGTCGCTTTCTTAGGAAACAAGAGCTTTAGGCAACAAAGTACTCCTCCAGGTCGCTGTCAACCTAGTAACGTGGTTTTATTTTATTTTGCATTAAGTACCTGCTGCTGTACCTTCAGTAAAGGTAAGCGATATGCCCCTTGTGAGGGTGGACCAATTCAAATATCTGGGTCACTTATTGACCACTGGCCTCAAAGATGATGAGGATATTGACAGAGAGCGGAGGGCGCAGTGTGAGAGCTAACATGATTGCTCACAGATTCAGGCGTGCCTCTAAAGAGGTCAAGCTCACTATATTTAGTGCTTACTGCACGTCTTTTTACTCTTGCAGTCTATGGGCTCATTATACTCAGAAATTATACAGCGCCCTTCGCGTTCAGTACAATAACGCATTCAGGGTGCTGTTGGGGTTGCCCCGATATTGCAGCGCATCTGGGATGTTTGCGGAAGCTCGCGTTGACTGCTTCTACACTGTGATGCGGAAGCGGTGCGCATCCCTCGTTAGTAGGGTGCGGGGCGGTACCAATAGCATCCTATCTATGGTAGCAAGTAGGCTGGATTGTGCGTTTGTGAACCACTGGTGCAGGGTATCAGTTGGGCCTGTTATCTTGCAGCAGTGATGTCACAAATTGTGACTGTTAATGTTTACTAATACAGTTTGTAAGTATATTGTTACTAACACTTTGAGTCTTGTTGCTTGAATAAATGATTTATATTATTATTATTAAGTAAAATGAAAGTGTTCTTGAGTATAGACCGCGACTTGGCAAAGGTGAGGTAGGACGTCCTCAGGCTAGGTGGAGCGACGATCTTCGCAGGGTGGCTGGTAGCAGCTGGATGAGAGTTGCCGAGAATAGAGCTGAATGGCGTGCAATTGGAGAGGCCTATGTCCAGTAGTGGACTGCTATAGGCTGATGATGATGATGTTGATGAAGAAGAAAGTAATAATTGAGATTTGTTTTCAATTAAGGTTTACTCAATATTCAGTTTTTCGCCTACTTTATACAAATAAGCTGTTACTTTGAAGTAATAAACCATTTATCTCAAGATTATCAGTGGCTGTAGCAATTGTGTAAGTAAGTACATTTCAGTGTAAAAGTAAGGCATAATTTTTCAGACCGAAATGTATCTCCTGGGCGTTGCGCACTCAGTTACGAAATCGTTGTAATAAATATGGACCAAGATTTTGCCGCTTTAGTAAATTTATTCATGTAAGACGCGTTTCGCTTTATTCATAAGTTGTGAAGTGCTAGTTTGTTTGATATGCCATATTATGAACGTGTTGAAGTCACGTTTTCTGTGGAATGTTATATCAAAATTATATATAGACGTCAATGCCTTCGGCTTGTATTTGACAGCTCTTTACGAAATATCAGAAAATTTTCCGGTTTTTATGTTATTTATTTATAGTTAATTAATTTTTGAGTACTAACAATATGTACAAGTATATAAAAAAGGGAGGGGAAAGAATCAAAGAGCATCAAACAATTCGTCCGCATCGCTGTCAACAGGAAAAGTGCCCAAAAGGCTGGCAGCACTGCCACGTTGTATGGCAATGCTGATTCTTTGGCCAAGAAATAGGCCAGCCCTCTGGTCACGTGAAGAGTCGACCAACGATAATTTTCTTGTTTTTTTTTTTGAAGTGCAGCTTATTAGCTTATTGTGTGTGTGATTAAAAGTTTTTTTTTAATATTCGTAATTTAAGGAGAATATACGCATATTATATTTCTCTTCAATAACCAAGGTGTTTTTCACAAGTTAACTGAAAGATTTTTCCTTTTTATTTTATCAAAGCTGACATACAAACTGTAATACCGAAATGCCGCAGTATTTAGTACATTTTATCAGAAATCTTATCGCCTTTTCGCCAAAAAATTCTGTAAAACATTTTATCTTCACTTATGTCTGGAACATTACAAATTTTATGACTATAAGTTTTTTTAAACGGCCGTTCAATGTGCTTGTTAAACTGATTTATGTTTTGCAATAAAGAGGCCGTCTTTCACTGATGTAGACCTAGATCATAACTGTTGACGGTGCTTACTGATACTGGCTTGAAGTAGAGGTAATAAACACTCGTTTGGGTCGCTTTCACTTAGGCTATGTGCCCTCAAACTTGGGCTAAAGTAGTTCAGTGTTCGGCTTATAACTCAGAGTACGAACTATGCTCGTTGAATTCAACGCCTTGACAATTTTGAGGACTTAACTTCAGTGTTTATAGTAGTGTGTGTTTTTATTAGATACGTTACTTGTATTAATTGTGTTCACCAGCGTCATTCATGCGAATCGGCTGGTTTTGCGGTTACTAACCGCCACTGATACAGCCAGCTGTTTTAATACATTAATTCATGTCATGAAGAGGCATGTGTCCAGTATTTCTCCTATAGGCTGACTTAGTTTAGTGGCGACTAAAAGACAAATTCTTTGCATAATCGACTGACATTTTAGATTTAGAAGATCATTTACCAATATTAAATTGATGTTTTTGTTAAACAGTGATAGAGAGCTACGTAGGCTCGATCTTGGCGCTGAAGGGGCTCCAGCGTTCTGACATGGGGACGTACTTGTGCATCGCAGCAAACGGCATCCCCCCGACCAAAAGTCGTCGGTACGAAGTCTCTGTGTTGTGTAAGTATACAATGCTTTATATATTAAGCTCTTTTTCCTTTACCTAAGACGAAAGAGTGAAGAAAATGTATTTGCATTTTTTGTGAAGTTGCAACAAGGGTTCGGAGTTTTCTCCGACGTCATTAGAACTAAATTTAAAAGCCATTGGAGAACCCCTCTGCCGACCCTTTGAATAAAACAAGCATGGTGTGGCTCGCAAAGTTGTTTTGCATTATTGTATGAACAAAAAGTACACAAACTAATGTAAAAATATAGAGATTCAAGAATATAAAGTGTGTAACTTATCTCTTTAACAAAACTGGCTGACTTTAAAGGCTTGCGTAAACCTAATTGAGTGGACTTAATTTCGTCCTAGTTAAACTTTGTTGATCATTTCTTTTGTATGGGTAATTAGGTTTATTTACTGGATATATACTTTCGAGGTAATGTTGTATTGTATGCTCAATGTTTTTTAAAGGGTCGGGAGTTGAAAGAATTTTCTTTAACAGTGCAATAGATTTCCGTGGAATTTCTTTCCTTGAGTATAGTCGACATTTTTTTACTCTTTCATCTACCTAGTGTTAGTGAACTATGATGTCTGAGATTTATAGGATTCGATTAATAGAATAGAGTAAAGAGAGAGAGAGAGAGGGTGTTACCTACAAAAAAACGCTAACTAAAGATTGGTTATATTTTATTAAAACATCTGAAACTTTTTTACCAGTTGTGAGTTACTGAACCGTACTAATGCGACTCGATGGGTGCGAAAATAACAAATTTACTACTTAGAATTTATTTTATCACTTAAGAAAATGTCCATTATTCCACCACTCTGTCCGTTCTTTCAATCTAACCCTCCATTATTTGTGTCCAGTCGAGCCGATCGTGCGAGTGGGGAGTCCAGTGGTTCTTCGAGCGGCAGACATGCAAGTCACCCTCCAGTGCTACGTTGAGGCTTCACCTAAATCACTCAACACCTGGCAGCGAGGGAAATCGCAAGCTGGTAAGTAATATTTCGGGAATATTATTTTTTACTTTTCTTTTATAAATGTCCATGTTGGGCGCAAATGTTGTTAATTATGCTATCGAAATAAGAGCGTAGTTTGTAGTTTTTTTTTATAAACATGACTCGAATAAATACTGGGTTACGAGTACTAAAATATTGCTCATTAAAACTGCCTCACACTGGGCTCCGATGTCAAATGTTGGTAATTATGCTACCGAAATGAGGGCATGGTTTGTAGTTTTTTTTAATGAGTAAAATTGATTTTATTAATCCGAAATAATACACTAGGTTAAAAAAAATGCTTATTAAAACTGCCCCAGACTGGGCGCCAATAGTTTGATGGATATTGATTTTGGGAAATGCAAGTCGAGCCGGGGTTGTAGCTACCACCGTATCAGCCGTATTAATGATATGGGGTCCCCAAACTAGCCCCGTGTATTCTTTCATTAAAATCACAATGACAGCTTTATCTAGTATCTTAGTCTTAATGCTCCAACTTTCGAGCTCGCTTCGCTCGTTCTTGCATTTTCTTTGTAGAATTACAACGACAGCTCAACCGAGTCAGAGTGCTAAAATTTTCTAACTCACCTCGCTCGTCCTTGCATTCTCTTAGTAAAATTACAATGGAAATCTCAGTTGGCTATTTTGTAAAAAAAAATCCTCTCATTTGTAGTTTCATCGCAGTCGTGTAAAGAGGCCCCCAACAAGTGGACCCTTTTATTACTTTTCGATACAGGGCCCCATATTATGACTTGCTACGCCACTGAGTCGAGCGTTAATATTTTTTTTAGAATTGACATTGGAATAATGTAATATTCTCGAACAAATGATAAAAAAACAAAAAACAAAAACATTACATTTAAATGTTCAGTTCCAAAAATCACGAATTGAAAAGCCTATTGATTAAAATTGTTTAACGACTTTTTTATCCTAGGTGGTAAGCTGCTGAACAGTTCAAAGTACGTGATATCAGAAGAGATACTAAACGAGTATGCACTACGAATGAATCTGACTATTAATCGACTGAAGAAGAACGATTTTGGCGAATACACATGCTCGGCGGCTAACGGCTACGGCAAAGCCGAGGGAATCATCACTTTGAAAGGTAAATTAATTTTCTAGTACGGTCGGTATACCTGGCCGTAATAGGTTTTCCAGGTCAGAGTTTTGCTTTTGCATTTTGGTTTAAGGAACATGGGTGGGGTAATTTGTAACGTTTATTTAAAATTAGACCATTGTTTAGTTTGATAAAAGAAATTGTTCAATGAACGCACTCAGTCATAGTATAAATTCATATAACTAAACCTCAATGGCGGCGGTGCCTAATAAGATTGTGTTCTTTCTCATCCTATTTTATATTAAAAAAACCAAGACTAATCAAAATCTTCTGTTCTTCAACAGAGACGCCTCAAAGGACCACAACCACAACAACGACCACGACTACAACAACAACAACGCCGCGTCCAACAACGACAACTCTTGCAACAACGCGGCCTCCGAAGCGTCACCTCAAGAAGCAACACGACCGCGGCAATCAGAACACGCTCGACGCCGACATGCGACAAGCGGAGCTCAACAACGCCTTCAACTTCTACAACACTGCGTTCACGCCACCCAATAACACCATCAACGAATACGCCCAAAGAACCGAACGGCAGAAGCTACGTCCCACGGGGTCACCAAGACAATACATCGTATACAATAACGCTTACAAAACTGGCAATAAAGCCTCCACATACTTTTCCATGTTCACATTGCTACTAAAATTTGTTGTATAGAAAGAAATTAGATTTCTGAATTATTTTAAAGAGATAGCATTAACATGTAGTGATAAAAACATGGCTGTTGAATTTTATATGTGTAAGTACGTATTTTGAGGTTGTTGTAAAAGTTTTAGTGGATCTCGATGTTAATATTGTTATGTAAAAACATTATCGGCAGTTAATAAATAAAATTAATGAGTTTCAGCCTTAATATGTAAATTGAGACAATAAATACGAACTTCTTAAGAGTAAGGCTCGACTGTCTTTAAGGCCTGTGTATGTATACCTTGATTAATGTGAGTGATTAATTGAAAGTAATTGGATTGAGCGTGCTGACAAAGCACAAGACATTAATTCTGTATTAATATGCAATTCACTTTTAATAAGCACTCGCACTACTCATAATGAACAGGTATTTTTCTGGAATTGCTGTTGATAATAAAAATTACGTAATGACAACAAAAAAAATGAAATATCATTATTATCATATCAGACGGCTATTTAATAAAAATGGAAGAAGAATTTGATAGACTTGAAGAGGATCGAACGTGTCAAAAGAGGTTTTTAGAAACTCCGTTTAGCTAACATTTTATTATTCTTGTATTATTATCCTATACAATTCTATACATTATTAATGGCATGATAAATTAGCATGGTAACTTGTATTTATAAAAGAAAAATATGATAATAATAAAGCTAGTGCGTATATAATAATTTGTATAATGACAATACGATTGTAAAGACAACAGTAAGTAGCGTTAAGATAAAATTAGAGACCATTGTTATTAACTAAACCTAACCAATAGTTGGGTTATATATTATAATTTGCATTGGTAAGCGTAGTGTTATTTCGTTTTATTATAATAAAATATGTTTTCTGTCTAAAGAGTGTATTCTGTATTCATACAGGTACCCAAACAACGAAATAAATGACCAAGATTCCAATTATTTATTTTAGAAAATGTCATATACCTATCTAATTTCAGCTATTTTTCTTTTATGCATACCTTGATTTGTATTTTTAAGTTTGAATTGGTTTCAAAATGTATAATTTTTTAATAAACTTGTAAAATAAGACGCTTTATAAATGTTAAGAATGTATACTTTTATGTATTTTTTCTAATTGTGTATCTGCTTACAAAATAATACACTATTTGTTCTGTAGCATGTTCAATATTGAGTTCTAAATAACGGTCTAAGAATAAATTAGTTATTTTGTAAACAAAAAAAGTGTTAGGCGATAAAATTGGATATTCGATAATAATAAATTTATGTCTTCCGGATAGTATATTAAAGTAATGTATTCGGCTCATTCGTGTTTATGAGTTAAATAAAATGTTAGACGAAGTTCCTTTTGGACTTCAGAATAACGTAGTCTTATGTAAGTGACGAGAAAGAATTTATTGTAGGGATAGTGTTACGATGAATATAAAAACATGAATTTTGATAAGAATCGATTCTACTGTAAAAATGAATGAACGTGTATTTAGTAATAATCATAGAATTGAATATTTAAAGTTGTATTATCATTCAGTTAAATTTAGTATCATAATATGAAATGTTGCAAACCTACTTGTTTTAATTTTACGTATTTATATGTTTGTATTGTATTCTGGTAATATTTACAAAAGAATACTAAGATGTTTAATTTCATATTTTTTATATAACGTAGGTACTATTTTCTTTATACAATAACAGTATTCAATATTTATATTTTAAGTTCACAGTTAACGTTTAACACGGATTAAAATAATTGATTCTTTTTAACGTAATATAGATATTAACGGTTGAATTTAAATTTTGCAATGTAAATATAAGTTTTTTCAATGTATTAGTATTTTAAACTATAAAGTCGACTAATTTAAACTTGTTTTTCAAATAATTACTGACAATAAATACGACAATCATTGTAAATAATTGAATTCACGTTAAACCAATTTATTAGTACGAAATGCGACTATTTATCAATGTTAACTTTAAGATGTTGATATCATTTTATGACATTTTAAAATAAAAAAATATAATCAAAGTAATCATACTGGCTAATGTTGCTTATTTCGTTACCTTTGTTCGTTTTCACAGGTTTATAAAAAATATCTTGATACACCATTATACAGTGGAAGTAAGTACGTTGGTCTTTTGGACTTGAGAATATTAATTCACTCACAGAGGCATACCTGGGGTAATGGGCAGCTTAAATGTGGAATGACTGCATTCTGAATTTAGTGATAATCATTGAAATCACGCGGTCATCAATCCACCTTGTGGGAGGCCGATGACCGATGACCTTGTGATGACCACAGAAATCCGCTGGATGCGAGAAGGACAGAGGCGCTCGAAGTGGCGGTGCTTAAGGGAGGCCTATGTCCAGCAGTGGACGTCTTTCGATTGAATTGATGATGATGAATTGAAATCAAATAATCGCAATATAATATCATCTGCTAAATTTGCTGTGTGTGGTTTAGGTTTAAAGATATTTGTTCTTAAAAAAGACACAAAGTCAGTTACATGAGAACAATGCTTAAAATAAATTATTAATATAAAGTCTTCACAGACGTCACGGTAGCAATTAACACAACAGATATACCCATCCAATGCATTCAGCTTATATGAAGGGTGTTATTTATGATTAAATGTTCAGTTAATTGAGTTTTAAATGCATTGAATAAGTGTAATTTTTTATACATGAATTTGAATCTTGTTGTATAATTGTACTTCTTCAAAAGTATTATTTTTTTATCGGCTCGTGTGGTGCCGGCCATAAAAAATAGCCCCACCCCATTTCCTCCCGTGGGTGTCGTAAAAGGCGACTAAGGGACTTACTAGAGAATGGGCAGCAGCGTTCTCTATGCATTTTTAACACCATACTGCGATCGCCAACCCGTCTGACAAGCGTAGCGATTATGGCAAACCTCCCCAATTGGGGTAGGCTTATGTCCAGCAGTGGACGTCTTTCGGCTGAAATGATGATGATGATGAACTTTTTTTTTGCCAAACTTAGTTCTCATCTTCGGTAAAAGCAGAAAACTAGCTCGGTGAGTACTGCGTTGGGTTACTAGTTTTAATTTAGTTAATGATAAATTAGTCTGTATACTTTTGATGAGTGCCTTACGAATGAAAATACATGTATTGTTAATATATAACTGTCTAATTAGGTTCCGTGTGGTGCCGGACATAAAGAATAGCATCACCCTATTTCCTCCCGTGGGTGTCGTAAAAGGCGACTAAGGGACTTACTAGACAATGGGCAGCAGCTTCTCTACGCATTTTGAACACCATACTGCGATCGCCAACCCGCCTGCCAAGCGTGGCGATTATGGTAACCCCATCCCAATTGGGGGAGGCCTATGTCCAGCAGTGGACGTCTTTCGGCTGAAATGATGATGATGAACTGTCTAATATTCATTATTTTGATTTGTTCATTAATATTGCACGTTGATGTTAAATATAGGTAGTAATATTGCTATTAATAGCATAAACTTTCAAAATAACACAATAAGGATGCTACTGGCATGATGGTTAACTTTAGGTACATTTTAATCGTTTCTCAGAAGGGGAGAGAAAAGACAAGATATGTGATTTATCCTTATCCCTGTACATCTAGTAGGTATACCCACCAATATCCCAAATATCAGTGAGGAGTTTACATTCACTTGTCTCGTGAGACATAATTTACCATTTGGAACATTATTTACCATTTGGAACATTTATGTCAATCCATCACTATGTGTCACAAGATAAAGTACATTGACACGAGTTTACTTTCCGGATTTTTGTGCGGTTTATCCTTATAATTCGTATATAGATATTTTAAACATTAAGTTGCAAAGTTAAGAGCTCTTGGTACCTACTCACGTTTTGTAGGCACCTAGGTAGGTTCGTGCGTCTTTCAGACATTATAATAGGAGATGAAGGATGTCTGCTTACTGCCTTGGGAACATAGAGAGATACTCTACGCTCATGTTAAAACACTATTAATTCCTAAAAAAAAAATCTTCTCAAACACTTTGAAGCTCTAGATAAATAGGAAATTCTTGTATAAAACATAAAGGAATTGAATGTAAAGTAGATCATTGTTGAAGAACACAATGATTAAACAACAAGAAGAAAAAACTGTATTTTTACTCATTTTCTCTGTATATTATACAAGAAACATTATAGTGTTGTTGTTAGACGGAACGATGACAAAAGGTATTTAGTTCCTATTGTAATGTCCTATGTCCTACTATCTATCTATACTCGTAATATAAAAATGAATCGCAAAATGTGTTGGTAAGCGCATAACTCAACAACGCCTGGACCAATTTAACCAATTCTTTTTTTTTAATGTTCGTTGAAGTCCAAGGATGGTTTTTTTTTTTATGGTTTTTACGAAAAATTAGGGTAGGGTAGAGTAGGGTAGGGTAGGTAGGTAGGTAGATAGGGTAGGTAGGTAGGTAGGTAGGTAGGTAGGGTAGGTAGGTAGGTAGGTAGGTAGGTAGGTAGGTAGGTAGGGTAGGTAGGGTAGGGTAGGGTAGGGTAGAGTAGTGGTGTTTTAGCTTTTGACAGAACGAAGTCTGTCGGGTCAGCTAGTACTCGTAATATAATAAAAATGAATCGCAAAATGTGTTGGTAAGCGCATAACTCAACAACGCCTGGGCCAATTATACCAATTCTTTTTTTTTAATTTTCGTTGAAGTCCAAGGATGGTTTTTACGGCGAGAAAAATTAGGGTAGGGTAGAGTAGGATAGGGTAGGTAGGTAGGGTAGTGTAGTGTAGTGTAGTGTAGTGTAGGGTAGTGTAGGGTAGGGTAGGGTAGGTAGGGTAGTGTAGGGTAGGGTATGGTATGGTAGGTAGGTAGGTAGGGTAGGGTAGGGTAGGGTAGGGTAGGGTAGGGTAGGTAGGTAGGTAGGTAGGTAGGTAGGTAGGGTAGGGTAGGTAGGTAGGTAGGGTAGGGTAGGGTAGGTAGGTAGGTAGAAGATTAACACAGGATGAGGAGGATATCGTGGGGCGCAGCTAGTATCTCATAAATAACATAACTCTTATGTATATTTTTTTCAATAAGGCCGGCAAAATGGCTACTGCCCCACGACGATGAAAGATAGAACGCTTCTGCTGTCTATGGACGATGGAAGGATCATTCACACCACAGTGATGAACCATTGCCTTTGTAGGAACTATTGGAAAG
This sequence comes from Dryobota labecula, assembly GCA_947523025.1. Classification (NCBI taxonomy): domain Eukaryota; kingdom Metazoa; phylum Arthropoda; class Insecta; order Lepidoptera; family Noctuidae; genus Dryobota; species Dryobota labecula. The sequence continues at coordinate 12,609,608 of OX383293.1, read as the reverse complement.
GGAGGCCGGTCACTCTCATTTAAACAACTTTTTTCATTATTGTTTCTGTAAAGTATTATTGAGCTATTAGCTTCTTTAGGTAAAAACTTGGTAATGATGATTATATGGACCGTTAATGTTTAGAAATTCCTACAGAAAACACTCTATCCTTAAAGCTGATCTGGAATGGGGAAAAAGCTAGATAATTGTAAGCATATAATCTAATTTCTTCGTGAAAGACTATATCGATTTAGTCGTCGCACTGGACAGGATTTTCAGCAATAATAAGCTTTTGCAAAACGACTATTACTTTGTTAACTATTTGAGTTAGGAACAGGTAGGCATACATAACAAATTATTCAGACGCGATATTGGAAGCGTCTGTTGATAGGCATTCATCAAACTGATGGACACTCCATTAAATATGCATCGTACAGCCTACAAGACACTATAGGTATCGAAGTTTTACTTTGATTAAAGATTCTTTTAGTTTTTGAGGTTCACGTCCAAATGACAAACGGAACCCTTATAGGGTCACTCGTGTGTCTGTCTATCTATCCATCTGTATGTCTGTCCATCGGACACTGTCACTTTGCTCCGAATCTAGCAGACCGATTAAATTGAAATTTGTTATACATATGAATTTCTTTGACCCAAACGCATAGACGCATAGAGGTATGAGGAACAGGGTGTATAGTTCACTTCCTCTATTGAAAAGGGAGGATCCTCCGACTAGACGGGTGTTGTGTCTGGTGGGCAACTGCCCAACGATTGATGTCGGGTTGTTGTATATATGCTAGTCGCGCGGTAAATTCTAATTGCGCGATGCAGGATTTGTGACGTCAGGTCTTTGATGCGTAGTTCGCATATGGGAGTCCATATTCAAAATTCATTAATTTACGTTATACGTCTGTGGCGGTATAGACAACGCCACATGCGAACTACGCATCAAAGACCTGACGTCACAAATCCTGCATCGCGCAAATTGCACGGTACAGTTTGTAAAACTTTTTATTTTTATTTTCTAATATAATATATCTCCCAAAAGTGACTCCACTTTTGGGAGATATTATATTAGAAAATAAAAAGTTTTACAAACTGTACCGTGACACATTAAATGAAAGGGCTTACTATTAAGATCTCCAAATTTTTTTTTTTAAGAATATGTTTTAAAGTTATTTAAGAAAATAGATGAAAACTGACCACCTTCTTTCTCCCTTAACTCCGAACCTACTGAGCAAAAATAAAAAATAAATAAATAATTTCTAGTAAATTATAGGTTACAAGAAAACTTATAAGAAGTCTATGATCTTAAAATAACATTGTAAATCTTTCAATATTGTGCGTACAAACTTACATTTGCAGTTGAAATGTGTGGGAGAACATGTTTTTAAACTACGATGTTAAGGTTTTGTTGAGATAAACTTATCCCAACAACGGAACCCTTCAATGTGCGTGGTCCGACACGCACTTGACAGATAGCTCTTTATTATGTACACCATAAAAATTACAGATATAAATTTAGAACTGTTACATAAGGTGTCACAATGGGCGGTCTTATCGCTAAAAGCGATCTTTTACAGACAACCTTTGGATGGATCAAAAAGTAGAAGGAGAGACAATACTGCAGGTAGTCAGTGGTGTACCATTTACATATACATATGTATACAATAAATACATACATACATAAAGCATATAGATACTTATCCATATAAACATATATATAAAATATATATACTTATATATACATACAATAATAAACATGATACAAGAGCAAGGAACTTTAAGTAATGATGATGTTTAAGGAGAGAGAAAGTGATTTTTAACCAGAATTTTAAAAGTGGACAAAGATTTAGCACGCCTTATCTTGGCCGGTTTTTAACGTAAAATGTATGTTTCCACGGATTTTTACGACTTTCTACAAGGTGTAATGAAAATAGTGATGGACCTGCAAAAGATCAATTTTTTTTGAGTTATGCGAACTTAATTGTATGTAGTAAACAGTTGATTTGATTTCGCGACTTCAGGACTGGAGTCTTATTATAAGTTCATCATAATGATGAGCACAATGGTACAATACCATTTTTGCTACAAGGTGTCCAAAAATGTGTATAGAATGGTCAGACAAAGAATAAACATTAACATTACAATTTTGCACAAATCTATCTATGTAAAAACTTTCTCGTGAATACGTATTTTTGGGTTCATAAAAGTACTTATCAGCGATTCTTATTTTTACTTTAATATATCCCTTTTTTTTATATTTTTAACTACTTATAATTTCAGAAATGTATGAGATTCTTTGAATTCTGCCAGTTAATAAAAAGAAGTAAAAATAACTTGCCCAATCTGAGCCGTGTGTCAAGACTTGGCCTCTGTCTTAGATTAGAATTCATTCAACAAGTACTGAATAACATAAAAAAAGATAATAATCGCTTTTAATTTAACGTGGCTGTTTTATTAGAAGTTTTCTTTGATCTCTTTCATCGGAAAGCGAATAGTTTTCAATCATGACGAATAGTCTCCAATAATGGGCCCAAATAACTCACAATAATCTTTCGGAAACAACCCATCCACACACCGAATTTCCTCTCCGCAGATAAATCAATAAACGTAATCATTTTAACGCAGTACGGAATCGGCTCGCTAAATTATAATACGCCGCTGTTATAACAATAAACAAGGACTAGAGACGTCTCAACTTATAACTCAATTATAATTTCCATTGTGATTCAACACGTTATCGCGGAAGACTTGGTAATCTTCGTACTCTTGGTAGGTACTACATCGACCACGTCATGTCAGTAACAAGTTCACCAGAATTATTTGAAAGTAATTTTCTGTGAGCATCTGGCAGCGCGGTATGAGAGATTCAGCTGATCAATATTCTGGAAGTCGCTTCGAAGAACTGAGAAATATGTCAGTCTCTCAATCCGAATGCAAGTTATTTGTAAGCGGACTGTATTATGGAACGTACGAACGGATGATAAATTTGAAATCGATGCGTACGAAATCTGAAGCGGTTCGGGTTAAAATGAATTGGGAATTAGATTGGAGATTTTTATTGCTCCGTTTTATTATACTTGCGAAATATTAACTTAAATTGCGGGTTGTCTGGTAACTTAAACATGAATGTTTCGCGAGATACATGTGTAATTTTTTATCAGTTTTCATTTGAGACAAGCCTGTCTGTCTAAAATAATATATTAAATTTTTTGCCTATTATATTTAGTAGACCAATTCCATTTTATCTCAATCTTAAAGCTTTAAAAGAGTTACAATAAAGTGGATCAGAAAATGCGTCAGTAAAACGAAGGAGAAGCTTGTAACAAGATTCAAACAGGTTACTATTAATCGAAACCGAGCCCCTACAGCCTCAAACGTCACTTAACTAAGTTAAAACGTTATTATAACAACCCCGACCTCTTACACTTAGTCCTCGACAGCCTGCAACGACTTAATACTGTTAGTCGGACTATGATTACGTGCAGGGCTCTTATCAAATTATCTCCTCGCCGTCCGCCCTTGGCCCTTGAATTTCGACCTAAGGCTGGGCGCAGACCTGACAGTCTATTCTGTAAAAATCTCACCGTGAAAACTTAGAGGAAGTGAGCTTGAAGTGAGCTGTCATCCACCTGATGCCAGGGATCGCTTGGGATTGACACTCTTGACAGGTTACTTCACCTATGTTTTCATGTTGAGATTTTTGCACAAAACATCGGCTGTAGGGCTTTTAAGTAAAATTCACTTCGAACCTAACTTAAGGCGAAGATGACCGACTTTTAATGATTTTTTAGTGAAGATCACATCTTAACGAGTAGTGTTAATGATTTGGAAAACATATATCGTCGTTGCGAATTTAAGATCTCTTATGTGTAAAATTCAACTTTATAAGAAAATCGATATTTTAAGCACCGACATTTTATTAGGAAGCACATTGATAGATCTTAAAGTTGGTAAAGAAATGACAATTAAATCGTCGTATAAACATGAGAGTTTTTGCATTCGATAGAGCTTCAAAATATGACAAAGGCTGGCGTAAAAAAGTGATTTTGCCAAAAGTGACACATAAGAGGTCTTAAAGTCGCAACGACGATAATCATATCGTCGGTTTATTGCAAGAACTCATTAAGTGATATAGTCAAAACTTTGAAATAAGCATTAGATTAGTTTTAGTTGTATTGATTGCCCTATATCATCTTTATTATGCTTATGATAAAGAAAAATTAAACGCATAGAGTTTTTGCATTACCTATATAAAACTCGCCAAGACTTGTTCAAGGCATTATAAACTTTATGATTTTTTTCCATTAATGAGTTCTTGCAGTAAACCGTCGATATATTATGTTAAATTAGAGCATTTTTTTTATAACTTTATATTTGAATATTTTATATTATGTTTATATTACATACATAGGTAGTGATATTGATTTTTAAAGTTATGTCTAACGCGTATAAATCAAGCAAAATCTATCAAGCGTATTTTGCTGAAACCTTCACCTTTTTAAAGATAATTTGATCATTGATATTTTAGTATACAAGTTTTATTAAAATACCTTTTATTTTGTGTATAATAAATTAATTAATAATGCGTTTTATTTGGGACAGTGCTCCTAGATGGGCGAGTTCTATTACTGGCTGGACGAACGACGCGTTGCGTGAGCTCTGTACAGAACACGCAAGCTAACCACTCAAGGTCACTGGCATATATCTGGATCTTAAGTAACCGTTCACAATTCGAAAGCGAACTCTTTTGTTTTAACTTAAATAGGTACTTGACTGCGTTCGAATTCCGAAGTGATGCTTAGCTTAGATTTACAACTGCCTTAAGACATAGGTAATATCACTCTATGAAAATAATGACGGCGTGCACATTCACAAATCCATCACATCCACACACACCGTAAATCTACAGCACACTACACCACATGGGCAATCATGTTTTTTTATCTAGTATTGTTTTATTTTAATCTTTATATATCTTTGTTATGATTTCTTATGGATTGATCACGTCTGTCTGTCTGTCCGTCCGTATGTCACAGCCACTTTTTTCCGAAACTATAAGAACTATACTGTTGAAACTTGTTATGTAGATGTATTCTGTGAACCGCATTAAGATTGTCACACAAAAATAGAAAAAAAAAACAATACATTTTGGGGGTTCCACATAATTAGAACTGAAACTAAAAAAAAAAAAAACATCAAACCCATATGTATGGGGTATCTATGGATAGTTCTTTAAAAATGATATTGAGGTTTGTAATATCATTTTTTTCTAAACTGAATAGTTTGCGCGAGAGACACTTCCAAAGTGGTAAAATGTGTCCCCCCCCTATAACTTCTAAAATAAGAGAATGATAAAACTAAAAAAATATATGATGTACATTACCATGTAAACTTCCACCGACGATTGGTTTGAACAAGATCTAGTAAGTAGTTTTTTTAATACGTCATAAATCGTAAACCGCAATTTACCTTTCATTCAATTAACTAAGTTACAACGAACTACAAGAATTTTTATATTACGTTACTTGCTGCTACGGAACCCTTCATGGGCGAGTCCGACTCGCACCTGGCCGCTTTTTTTTAGTTTCAATTAGCATTGTACCATGTCATCAAATTGTACTATGTAATTAGGAAGGGTACTGTCTCCTGAGATACAGGCTAACTACCTAGTTCAGGAGGCAGAGCTTTTTTATGTAACAGTGACTCTTGTTTGCAAACAATTCTCGGGACCCAAGGGCCCCGGACCTTTGGAAGGCGTACGAGGGGCCGAAGCCAACTCGCAGAGGCCCGTTAGACGCTTTTTAATTAAATGAGGCACCAACCGACGATTATCCCTGTACGCACTATGCAAGTGTACCCAAGGACAACCCCCGGTTGGTGTAGGACTATTGCAAGATATGGAAAAAAAAGGTATTGGACTATGGGTTTGGGTGGTTAAAATGGACTGGTTACCTAAAACTATGGAATGACTATGGCCCCCGCCTGATCAATGTTTTATTATACACGGATAAAATGGCAGGGGGTGATATGCACACTCAATAATGGGCCCCCGAAAACGGACGCTAGCACATAGTGACGTAGCGACAAGGGGGCAACATAGCCCGAGGTGCTCGAGGAGTGGAGAGGTATTCCACGGCTCCCAATCCCAGAGCCCGGAAGATGGTCAAGATCCCTTGAAGCACTTACTGGAATACTTCCTTCCTCCGAGCACGTTTGTTCTTGCGAATCTCCACTCAAGCCTTCCAATAAAGGCAAGAATGAGGTGGCAGCTCAGTTCCTCGTCAGTGTTCACTCCAGCCGGCCAATAAAGGCAAGCCAGAGATGAGGAACATGACTTCTTCCAGGAGATAGGGTCCGTGGGGTCGCAACTGCCCAACAGCTTGCCACATGTTGCCCTGCGGGTTTCTGTGTCTCTCTTGGTCTGACTCCTCACCCTAGACATGTTCTAAGAAAGTAAAATCTACCGGCACAGACCTAGAGTTCGGAGCGCGCAAGCCCCACCACGACGTCAACGTAGAGATACGGCGGTGGGGTTATTATTATCATTATTATAATCTGCTGAAAAACAGTTTTGACACACGACTGAACCGTTCCTGCTAAGGCAGACAAAACTGTTTTGACTGTGGTGTGTGCAGTACCTACGTAATGCTTGCGAAGACGCATGCCACTATTATTCACATATGAAAATTTATGGCTGTCTCTATTAATTAAAGGTCGTAACTAGAAGCCAAAGTTTCTTAAACAATTAAGTGTCCCTTTACAAATATCGTGTGTTAGTTTTGGTTCCCATCCAAAGTTGTTCACTTGTGGTTTGTTTTATTAGCTTTGCATGTAAATAGGACGGAATAATAAATAGCCCTTCAATATATTGAACTTATCATTTACGGTCTAATTCACTTTGGATTTGTTGAATGTTGGTCTATTATGTTGTTATATCAATATTGTTTTGTATACAAAGGTTTGAAATGGTAAGCGGAGCTAGACAGGAATATGGACCACAGTTAATTTTGTTAACGTATTCAAATGTTTTGGGATGGAAGTTTGATATTGTTGGGTTGAAACAGTAATATGATTTTCTGTGAAATTATTTAAAAGGACTGACTACCTTACTACTTTATCTGAAGGGATTGTACACTCGGCTACAAATCAAGCTATACATTTCTAGTATAAGCTGATCTCGCATTGTATCGGATTTCCGTACAATGAGAGGTTAGCTTGTACTGGAAATTATAGCTTGATATGTAGCCGTGTGTACTAACAATAATCTGCCTTAAATTATTATAAAAACCGGCCAAGTACGAGTCGGACCACGCACAAGGAAGGGTTCCGTAGCTGGGATAAATTTATCCCAAGAACATACTTAACATTGTAGTTGTAAAACATGTTCTGTAATTGGTCGAATAGTACTCAGTAACTTGTAAAGCCTACTTACATAGCTGTGATAGTTTTCCTTTTAACTTTGTTATGTTCCATGACACTTGACTATAACAAAAATTAGCACTTTAAAGCACTATTTATTACAAAAACGAAAAACGGTTGAAAAACGGTTGTTTAAACCCGCAATATTTTTGAACGGCCTGTCCAACGATACTCCACACAATTGGACAGACGAGAAAAAAATATATCAGCTCCACTTTACGTGTAGGTACCGTACCGTACACGTACCCTAAAATATTATTGGAGCTGCTGAAGATTGTAAGACTATCTTTGCATTGTACAAACTCAATGTCCTTGAATTATATAATTACATAGCACAGGTGTGAGTACTATGTACCGGTAGCTACCATTTACCGGGTAATATGTCTTTTATTGACTTGAATGTGCCCTGGCGGCTGAAAGTATGTCATGCTCACTCAAATGTCTCGCTGGTGGTGGCGTGTGTGTTGGATCATTAAGTTCCCTTCATAATGGTTGAGCTAAATGGTGCTGATCCATGCGTCATGTTCGTGAATGGGCGCCGTCAGTTAGGACTGGTCATCTCTTAGCTGCCACGGCTTATTTTAATTTTTGAATTGTTTTTATTACGGACGCTTCTAACGTGCACGTTTTTCTACATTGTTCTCACGTGTATAACTTCAACATGAATGATGTAACCCATATTTTGTAACAATATTTTGTTTTAAAAGAGTGTCCGTGGAGTTTCTTGTCCGTTCTTCTCCATAGGAACCTACTACGCTTTGGAATGGGCAACTAGCTTCATCTTTCTGACTAACCGACCCCTTGACAATTCAAAAGTACCTGTATTTGGTTTATTTGAAATAAATGCTTTGAGTTTGAGTTTGAGTTTGAAAATAAATTCTATTTCAAGATTTTATTTTACCACTTTGTCGGCGTAGTTAATATGTATACTCATACCAAATTAAAGCTTTCTAGAACCATACTCCATTTACATTTTAGAATTAGACAAATAACGGCTAAATAACGACAGTTATTGTGTAATATTGTTGAAATTACTGCACTTCAGTTATTTTTTTAATGTAAATGGTAAATAAATTATAGTGCTCTGTATTTATCGTGAAATAACGGAGTTTATTAATCGTTTACATCGAAATAACGAAAGGGTGAGAACAGTTATTTGTCTAATGTTATAATAAATGGAGTGTAAGAATCTCTAAGCTAACTCACGGACAGACAGGCAGACAGACGGATATACAGACAGTCAGATGGAAGATGAAACTGTAATGGTTCCTTGGAGATGATGGTGAAACTTATTTCAATTACATAAAGCGTTAACATGCGTGATTTGGAGATCACCTTTTAAGCAAGAAGATGCTTGTGTTAGGTGAGGTAGCTAGTGATAAAGAAAGAAAGAAAGAAAAAATGTTTATTCTGCAAAAACAAAACGCACTTAATAAAAAATTAAATTATAAAATACATAGATTGAAGTAGCCAAAAGCCTCTTATTCAAGCAATAAAAGTTTAACAATTTAGATCATTGCTTGATGTCAGGACCAGGGACCGAAGATAGATTACATTGTTACACGGTGTTGCGTCACTGACAAAAATGTCAACAAACAAACGATCTAAACAAAATCATTATGCCGATTACGGAGTGAAAAATAACTACTTTTGTAACATACAAAAAACAGTAACAAGAACAATTAAGCCGTGCGTCGCATCTGTGCAAATGAATGAATGAATTATTTGAATAAATGAATGAATGATTTATTCACTTAAATTTCTTAACACTAGATACATTGCCCCACAAAACTGCTTACGCAGTTTAACTGTGAGATCGTTGAGTCTCTCTTTCATTAAACATATTGTCAGGTACATCTATAGCCTATTCATACTTAATAATAAAGAATAGGTCGTTGCTCAGCAAAATGCTGTGACTTCGGACGAACCTACCATCAAAGCGCTAAGCGATAAATTGTTGTCTACGGAACCCTAAAAACCACAATAGTATACAAACAGTAAAATGTAACTATCCCCTGCTGAAATCTGTCATCATATCCTAACCAATTTACTAGTAACTACACCACGTGCACATTTTGACTATAAATAAGCCGTAGTGATCAGAATCAGGAAGTGAAACACAACAGAGCATCAGGCAGTTTATCTTCCCCTTCTAATCGGACCTCAAGTTCGGGACACAAGTCACTCTGATGTTTATAAGGGACAGACTAATCCACGTGTCACCTCAAATTAAATCTGACGCTACATTTTCGAAGCTTTAAGCCGTATACCTACACTTAACGATATGTCCGTTGCTGTGTTGTTTGAGATTTATTTGAATATGGAATAATTTATGGTGTTTCTTGATGACTTGACGCTTAGCTAACTAATAAGTTAGGGCCTTACAAATAAACACGGAATAAAGTTATGCTAGGAATAACTTCGGAGAAACATACATTTTGACGTGACAACGTCTAATAAATCGATGAACGCCGGCTGCATGCACGAAAAAGGATGACTCATTGTTCCGTTACGCTCATTGTCGCGTTACGCTCATTGTACGCTTGCGCCGCATCAATGTTTTGTTATGACGTTGTCACGTTAAACTATCGTCCGTAAACCAACTTTACAAACAACCAATTTTTTTTTGACGTGACAACTTCTAATAAATCGATGAACGCCGGCTGCATGCACGAAAAAGGATGACTCTTTGTCCCGTTACGCTCATTGTCCTGTTACGCTCAATGATCAATGTTTTGTTATAACCATAAATTTTTTGACGTTTATACCTAGCAAAACTTTATTCCGTGTTTATTTTTATTAGGTTAAAGGACTTACAAATAAACACGGAATAAAGTTATGAAAAGGATAAACGTACAAATTGATTACGAAGAAATAAATTTAATAAAATTAATTAATTATTATTTATTATTATTATTATTATTTTTTTTGTTTAATTTGAGTTGGTATACGGACGATAGTTTAACGTGACAGTTAAACTTTCGTCCGTATACCAACTTTACAGACAATAAATTTTTACGTTTATCCTTGTCATAACTTTATTCCGTGTTTATTTGTAAGGCCCTTAACCTAATAAAAATAAACACGGAATAAAGTTTTGCTAGGTATAAACGTCAAAAAATGTATGGTTATACTGAAGTTATTCCTAGGATAACTTTATTCAATGTTTATTTGTAAGGCCCATTGTGTTTAAACTGTCAATAGTATCTATCTTTTGGTTTTTTTTTGTAACTCATCGGAATGAGACTTGCTTTTAAGAATAGTAAATTTTTTTTTAGGACGCTATAAATAATATATTTTACATTAAATACTAAAATAATAAATTAAATGTAAAAAACGGGGCAGTCTTTGGGGACTGCCGATAGAAGTGAAACCTAAGTAACTAAAGCGTTCAGTGACGATGACGCGAGTTCCATGATTTTTGTTCACCCAAAAAGTACACAATTTATACACAGTATACATATAGCTCATGGAAAGCGTTCGGTGACGATCGCGAACCCATATGTTTTTCCCTTACCAAAAAGTGCTCAACGCACCTAAAGAAATTTTCACTTCAAATTTTTTTATTTTTTTTGTTTTTAAAATAGTAAACGACATAATAATTAGAACATTATGATAACTGATTATTGACAACCTAATATTGAAGATAAACAAATACCTCTTTCTTCACAAGTTTTGGAGAAGTGTCCTGCCGAACACAACCGATCGATATCAAATCGATTTAAGTTTAAACTATTCACTGCACTATTACAACTTAAGTTTATTGTGCACTGCTTTACAAAGCTCCCATCTGATATAGTTAAAGAATGATCAAGTTTCCATACAAAGACAATATCTCAATAGGTACGCGGAATAACTGTATTATCAAAGTAGGCAGAGAGAGAGCGGCCGCGGACATGAAATATAACGCACTTACCGTACCTCGTAATATTGCGTTCTCTTGCAATATGAAAATTTATTGCAACGTATGTGTTAGTATAGAAATAGATCGCTAACTAAGAAAAATGTGTAGCGCTCTAATAACTCATGTACTTATGCTGCCCCATTTTCGATTTTATGTACGCGTTTGGAATATCAAAGTTGGTCATGCGAAAAGACTATGGGGTAGGTTCGGTACTTATGATTTTACATTTTAGTGGTCTGGTAAACGGTACCTACTTGACTACTCTTGAAAGACTACCTATCAGATTTGATATTTATTGCGGCCTTAAAAGTATATTACTTAAACAGAGGAGAGTGTCAGCTGAAATATATATCGAGGGGTGAAAGGCTATTTGTTTGAAGCGACATTTTACGAACTTTAGAGGAGAGTCATTTAAAGATTAAAATTTTTGGAAAAAGTGCGGGTCGGACCATACACAATGAAGAGTTCCGTAGTTGGGATGAATTTATCCCAAGTACAAACATAACACTGTAATTAAAAAACAAGTTGTCTCTTAAATTCCAACCGCGAATAAGTAATAAGTTAAGCAATAAGTTTGTACGCACAATATTGAGAGATTTACCAAGGCTTGTTATATTAAGACCATAGACTTCTCTAATCTATAAGTAGAAATTATTCTATAGAAATTGACACTATAATAAAAAAATACAGAAAATATTTCTTCTATTTTCCGTATTTTTATCAAAATTTTAGTCTCAATACTTTCGGGGACAAGGGATTGTCAATTTTCATCAATTTTCTTAAGTAACTAAAAGTATATATTTTAAAATCATAATAAAAATATATATGAAATCCTTAAAATAAGCCCTTACATTGATATATCACACGGTACAGATTGCAAAACTTTTTTTTTAGTTTTCTACACTCATCGGCCCAGTAGATTCGGTTTAAATTGGCTGTGACAGACGGACAGACAGAGGTACAGACACGAGGGATACGAGGGATCCTAAAAGGGTTCCATTTTTTTCTTTTGACGTACGGAACCCTAAACAGCAGCTATAGTTTCCAAGATAGATGTCGCTTAATACAAAATGGTCTGTATAGCCATAATTCTAGAGTAAAGAACCATGATTCAACTTCCAACACCGTCACCTATCAGCAGCAAACAAAATGGTTTAAGTAACTTTACAAAGGTTATGCAATAGAAAGCAAAATTATTTAATCGACGTAACTCAATGATAATAGGAATAGGCTAGGCTATTTTGTTTAAGTACCAATTAGGTTTTGATAACGATACAGGCAAGTTTAGGTACTTAAGCAATGATAAACATAAGTCATACAAGATAATAATGACAGAATTATGAGCAAGTTAAGAAGTTGTAGTAAGTATTGAAATGGTGAATAATTATTATGTCAGGAATAAATAAAAAAGTTCTGTGACGTTTTGTGTTCGTTTATGGACTTAACATAACTCAGTCTGTTTAAAGCAAACAGAGTGCAAAGCAGTTGCGGCGTAAAAGGTTGAATCGACATGTCTTATTGAATTTGACTGTCGGTAAATTGGTTGAAGTGACATTCCATAGTGTTAGTAGTGGAAAGCAAAGTGTGTGAAGGGACTTTTCATCTAAAGTTAGCTATATCGAAAATCGCTTTATCTGCCATTCAACTGAAATTTTAGGACGAGAATAACGGCTTGTGGTCCATTTTTATATTTTTGTGTAAAGCTTAAATGAAGTACTAAAATAATAGGGCAAATTTGATGTCAGATCATACATCATGTTTGAGAATGACGCACTAAAATTGCATTGTCTTAAAGCTTATTTGCGCCAAGAAAGTGCTTAGGTACGAAACTCGGCTCATCCGATGCAGAAAAAATCGCTGATTCCGAATATGTATAAAACTCAATATCGTTCAAAATCTCGCTTTAAACAAAAAGCCTTTCACCCCTCGATATATAAATTTGTTCATTTTCCTTTATCGTTGGTTTAAATGTACCTATGTATTGCATAAGTAAATGGTACACCATTGACTATCTGCAGTATTGTCTCTCCTACTCTCTTAATCCATCCAAAGCTTGTCTTTAAAAGATCGCTGTTAGCGATAAGACCACCTATTGTGTTCTACATTTATTTCTCTAATTATTATGGTGTACATAATAAAGAGTATACTGTTCTATTGTATTCTACATTCTTGTAAAATTAATTTTGATGTCAAAAATCTAATGGCGCGCCATGGGGACCGACTCGTATGCCGTGACGGTATGCGGTGCCGTTTACGACATGACGCTATCTTATGCCGTCCCGCCCCCTCTCTTTTCGATGATTCACATCTGCTGGGCGTCCCGTGATGACGGCCATATTGTTTTATTTAAACATAATATGATGATAAAATCCCACCAAATAACACGTATTTGAAAGCATCTATCGATTTTATAATTTTATGGAGGTATAGCAAGGGTGTTAAATAAACTGGGGGATATTAAATATTTATGTATAAGGTATATCGCTTAGACACTTCTCCCATGAATAATGTCTTGCACATTTTCCATATAAAGTCTCATTTGCATATAGCACATAACATAAGATTTATTGTATTTGTTTGCAAATTTATTGTTTACAGTTTTTTTTTTCTACTTTTTTTACTTCATGAAAAATGTAGGCAATATAAATTTTAAATATCTTTTTACTGTTATATAAATGAACATAATATAAAATACACCTACCAGTGTATGACAACCATTATTCCATTACTCCATTGGGCTGAATAGCGATCGAATATAGCTGATAGTTACAGGTTTAACTTTTTAAATGATTATCAACACGCTATATACCTTTATGGAGCTATGCAGTCAATCATAAGTTCATGACATACATAAGAATGGCTATTTTATTATATTTTTGCAAGCTTTTATTTAACTTGAAAATATTTGTTTGTTTCTTTAGGTCAAATCTTGCAAGCTGAATTAAAACCTCTTCCTTCCTTCTTATTACATGTTGGTTCAGTGCAATGCCTTTTTTGATAAACATGACCTGATTCTACTCCAGACCACGGAACTCCTCAACGGTCAACAGTACTGACACGAAATTTTATATACGCTTTAATTATGATAGTCCGTTCTAAAGTCCACCATGATCTGGCTGCTGCTCCCAAGGTTGGCTCCAGACGAGGAAACTCCTCACAGTCAACAGCAAAGACACTAAACTTTGTATACGCATTCAATTATGTTCGCCCAGTTTAAAGTCCACCATGACCTGGCAGCTACACCCAAGGATGGCTCCCGACGAGGGAACTCCTAAACGGTGAACAGCACAGACACAAAATTTTATACACGTATTCATACATCGTGACCTGTCTGTTGCGCCCGAGATTGGCTCCATACTAGAGATGTTCTCAGCAGTCAATAGCACAGACAAGAAATTTTCAAATACATCAGATAGCCCCGTCTTATTTGGTTTCATTGGATATGTATTGAGAAGTGCACAACACTAGATGGTGTTCAGGATCTGATGATGAGCTGAAAGATGGCCACATAAATTTATAAAAAAAAACGAGATAGCACCATCGAGTTTGGACTCATTGGCTTTGTCTTGACAAGTTCTATAGCCCAAAGAGTTCTATAGCCCAAAGTAGTATCCAGGATTTGATGACAGAACCGGAAGGCGACCATAGGAACTACTCAACCAAACATGATAATACCATTGTTTTTGGACTCATTGGATATGTATTCACAGGTGCTTTTATACTAGGTGCTGTCCAGGGTCTGATGCTGGAGGTGGAAGGTGGCCGTAGGAACTCCTCAACCTGTGTTTGCGGTCGTTGGTTTTGTCTTGCCAAGTACTATAACCCAAGGTTTAGTCCAGGACCTGATGATGGATCCGGAAGGTCATCATAGGAACTCCTCAACTAGACTAGATATTCCCGTTAGCTTTGTCTTGACAAGTACTGTAGCCCAAAGTGGTATCCAGGATTTGATGATAGAGCCGGAAGATGACCATAAGAACTGCTCAACAAAACATAATAGTACCATTGTGTTTGGACTCATTCGATATGTATTGACAAGTGCTTATAAACTGGGTGGTGTTCAGGGTCTGATACTGGAGCTGGAAGGTGGCCATAGGAACTCTTCAACCTAACCTATTAGCACCATTGTACGACTCATTGACGAGGAGTTTCTATACATTGAAAACATTTCAATTAAAAAAATGGGGTGTTAAAGAATAACCAACAGATGCCATTTCATAAATTTTTGGAATTTTTGTCTGTCTGTTTGGATGTTACAGATTATTGTTTGAACAGGTTCAACGTAAAAAGTACCAAACAAATATGGTTAACTTTTATACTCAAATATTGTGTATATCTCTGAGTAGTGATTAGTTTTTGTTTCATCGCAATCGCTTCACTCTATTAAAATATATTATTATCAATTTAAAGTCATCGTTTGATTGTGAAACAGTGCAGTTATGCGAAATAAAAGTGTTAGCAAGAACAGAGTGTTATAGCCCCGTTGTTTTCTGGCTATTTGGATAATTATGTCTTGACAAGTAGTAGGTACAAGTACAAGTTAGCTCAAGGTGTACTCCAGGACCTGATGATGGAGCCGGAAGCACTCCATAGGAACTCTTCATAGAAACCAGAATGATAGCCCCGTTGTCTTTCAGCTATTTTGATTTGACTTGACAAGTGCTATAGACCTGGTTGAAGTCTAGAGTGAGCCAGAAGGTGGTCACAGGAACTCTTCAACTAAATAAGAAATAAGATAGCTCTGATGTATTTGGGCTCGTTAGTTTTGTCTTGACAAAAACTATATCCCAAAGTGTTGTCCAGGTTCTGATGATAGTGCCGGAAGGTCGCTACAGGAACACCTCAACTTTACAAGATAACCCTGTTGTGTTGGACTCGTCCGATTTGTTTTGACAAGTACCTTACAAGTGACGGCACAGATATTTTGTCAATATCTAATGCTAAAAAGTACAAAATAAAAGTATAAATCTTTTTTTAAAACAAGCATTTATTGAACTTAAAAGTGCGAAATAAAACTTACGTAAACACAGAACTTTATTTTTTTCAAAAAAACTTCAGGCTTGAACGTCCTTCTTACACTTAAAGATAAGCCTCAAGATTTAAAAAAAGAAAAAAATAATGAAACTACATTTATAGGTATAATATAAGTCTACTGTTATTATGTTTTAGTGATAGCCGTTCGTTCATCTGTAAGAATGCATCAGTCAGTGTATCAGTGTTGGCCATTAGAGCCAGTCCACACGGCGCGTTGCGTCAGCGTTGCGTCGACGCAGCGCTGCCGTTGCGTTGTTTTACATACAAATAACCAAAGTGTACACACGGTGCGCTGCGTCGTCGCAACGCACACTTGACGGACAGCAGCACCCGAGACGAAGCGGGAGGGAATGTACTCATTGCGACGTCGGAGCGGCAGCGCTCAGTTGCTTGTGCGTTGATAGGGAGGATGACTGACAGCGATGTTTTTACAAAATGCTTGCCGCAACTGTGCGTCGCCGCTGCGCCGACGGAACGCGTCGTAGTAACATTGCGATGGCGCAGCGCCTGTGTGGCCAGCTATGCGTCAAAATATTTGCGTTGCGACGACGCAACGCAACGCAACGCGCCGTGTGGACTGGCTCTTAGGTAGTAAACGCAGGAATGCAGGCGTTTATTAATTCACTAAAAACGAAAAACCTCGCGAACAACCTAAAGGCTGCGGGTGATGACCTCAGTACTACGAGCTGCTTCTGAACGTCGCGTCGCTTGCTCCCGCGTCACCACTCCTGACTCTTGTATATTTTGGCTGCTGAGATTAAAACTACAAACGTAGTATTCAGGGAAGTTTTATAAAAATGTGGCTATTATTTTAGTATATTGTGGTGTCTTATGAATTCGACGCGTACTGTTATACGAGGTCACGAAAATCTCTTTAAAAAAAAAACACTTTTTTTACACACTAGAATAAAAGGTTTTATTTATAGTTTGACCTTGATACACTTATTGATTTAACATTAAAATAGGAACTGGCCGACACAACGATACACGGAGATGGTAGAGGTTCAGCGATCAGGACGAGACTGAGGTGCCCGCGGTAGCGGGGAGGCAGTGATGCCCTTAAATGATGACATGACAATTTCCAGGAAATCTATGTAATCAATTATTATTGATCATTAAGGCTTTTCCTTAGCATTGGGAAAGTATAACAGTACGAACTCGTGAGCAAAAGCTAGTAACTATATATAATATAGTAATAAAATACCTAAAAAAACCTAAATGGCAATGCCGATGCGAAATGACCTAAATGCAGGTATTTATATTCCATTTCACACTTATAACATGCGGTCACATGCGCGTCTAAAGTCACACACCACTGCAAAACAAACTCGTCTTCAAAGTTCCCTCTCAAAGTAATTCGCTTCGGCTCTCGAGTGCAAAAGTCGCGCTTTATGAACCTAATTAAGTGTCGCATAATAAGCTTCAATTAGAGCGATGCTTATTTTATGACTTATCCCGAGCCTTTGTTTACGTTGCGTCTACAGTGTTAGCGTACGGGGTTGCTTTAGTAAACATGGGTTGAAGGTTTTAAGTTTTGTGTCGTGAATATTTTTAGGATAATATTTAGATGTTAGCAGCATACGTATCTAATATCTTATCATTTAGCATATCTAATAAGCCTGCCTATTATGTACCTACTATACCTTGTTCCCAATTCTGGGACTCAGTTCTCCTCTCTGTGAGTCCGTTGATGGATGTCACATGACTTTGAATTATTGGTTCTAGAACATGCCGGTGTCCTCGCGAGTTTTTCTTGGTTTTATCAATTGCTGATTGTTTTAATACATGCCATGCGTTAATAAGGCGAAAGCATCAGAGAAGACCACCGCGAAAAAAAAAAAAAAAAATTATTTCAGGTACCACATAACCCATATTATAAATGGTTTCTTTCAAAGGGTTCCTACAGTTAATTAAAGTTAATTTTAATTAATTTTTGAATATCAATGTTTAAAAAAAAAAGGTTGTGATGGGAAGTATTTTAAATTATTAAGTAAATAATATATATATATAAAAAAAAAGAATATAATATAATGATAATTAATACATATTAATGATTTACGGTAATACAAAATATAAACCGTAAATACGTTATATAAATGTAGTGCGGGATGACAAAAAAATTCTCATGAAATTAGAACGTTTGCCCATGTATTTCTAAAAATAAAATGAAAGCTGTCTATGTGGCATAAACTACAATATATTTGTCACGTTTAACAAAAAACCCTATAAGTATACCCTAAAATTTGGTCGAAATATTCAGCCTTGAAGTGCTGCGATAAACGTGTTAATTTGATTGAATGATTTAACTTTTTACTTCAAAAGAAAAATCTACGTTATTGTTTTACTCTTGATGCCACCGACCTCTAATAAATATCTATTACCACTGAAAAGCATATTGTATGATATAATTTCAACTAAAAGCTCCTTTTATGACGCCACTATACATTTAGATGTAAAGACGAGAAAGAAGAAAAGAAAAGAATTAAAAAAATCGCATTCATAAGGACTGTCGACAGAAGTGAAAACACAAAACTTTGGTATAACTGTTCTTTTATACATATCGCTCATAGAAAGCGTTCGGTGACGATGACGCGAGTTCCATGATTTTTGTTCACCCAAAAGTACACATACATACACAGTATACATATAGCTCATGGAAAGCGTTCGGTGACGATCGCGAACCCGTAAGTTTTTCCCCTACCAAAATCGCTCAACGCGCCTAAATAAGTTTTCACTTCAATAGGAAAAGTAAGAAAGAAAAGAAAACAAGAAATAAAGAAAAAAGAAACAGTTCTTTTTTCAGTAAGAAATTTTTATAGCATTCTTACGCACTTGACATTGATAATATTAGGCATCTGATTACGATGTGGTGATCAATCATAATAAAGTCGTTGTTTATTTTAATTTTGAGATAAAAGTCGTATAATAGCATGGTGAGAGCATGAAAATAAATGCTTTACTTATTTAATCAAAAAGAAGAGTAAATCTGCAAAGTTTTGGAGGGCATGTTATGGGAATTTGAGTAAGTAAATTGTGTTGTTTAAAAGTTATGGTGACGCTCTCATCCTGTTACGGTGATAATTTTAATAATTTATTCTTGCCGTCGGAAAAATTATGAATTTTTGGGACACGCGCGTTATTAGCTTTTGTGTTTTAAATACATACATACATAAACTCATGCCTTATTCTCATGGAAGTAGGCAGAAACTACAGAACGCCACCTCAGATCCTCCTTTTGCTTCGTTTACATTCATACATCTGCCGGTTTATTCTGTAGAAATGTCACGGTGAAAACGTCGGTGGAGTGAGCTTGAAGTGAGGGCTGTCTTTTCACCTGATGCTAGGGATTGACAATATTGACAGCTCACTCTAACTAAGCTCACTTTCCCTAACTTTTCACGGTAAGATATTTACAGAATAGATCGGCTGGTCATCAGGGACCGATATCGATACTCGAAGAATACCGATATTTTTAAGAAAAAACCGATAACAGTATCGACAGCTGGCATAAATACTGGTATTTTATATCAGTAATTTGAGTATCGGTATAAAATATCGATAATTATATCGATACTCAGTACTGATATCAGGCTACAATGTGACGTCACAGAATCTTTACCGATATTATTAAATTTTCTTGTGTTTTTTGATGATTCTTAATTAAATATATATATTTTTACAGTCGCGAATCATATTTTGATCAAGATACAACCTGACACTGACCTGCAAATTGCAAAAAACGCAAGAAAATGTAATAATAACGGTATTATATCGATACCCAAATACCGGTATTTATAGCGATATTTTGGTATAATGCATCCAAATTATAACGGTATTCAGTCCCTGCTGGTCATACACGCACGCCGCCGCCGGTTGCGAGTACTACGCACCTGACCTTATCGAAGAACATAACCCAAAGTAGAAAAAAATAAAAATTGTTATGAGAATTGGTGTTGTTATTGTTATAATTTCCAGAGATAAAGTGTACCCACGTAGGTTGTTTTACTAAATCCTTAAAAAAACTCCTAAACATTTAGGGGTCAACCCTAAAGTTACCCGAACAATACAAACGCCGAAATGAAACTAAAATGTTATTGTGTTACAAATACAGTCGTAGTACGTTAGAGAAAATCAGATCGGGTGGCAGAAATACAGGGCGTTAGATAATGTTTCCTCCCGGGAGGAATCCGACGGTCACAGATAACAGTGGCCGCGACGCCTGCGACCTCGGATTTGTCTCTCGTTGTTACGCTCTGTAATAATATTACGAGCGGTTATTCAGACCTTTGTCTACCGTTCGTGACGTCACTACTATGATGTTTACACATCGAGATTGCAGTTTATGTTATCCTGGTAGCTTGATTTATGGTGCCGTCGAATTTAGTGCGGATTAGTGTGAGTTTTGCTGAGGTCTTTATTTTGTTGAATAGTTTACACTGTATAAAACAATAAGATAAGAAAGAGGAATGTTTTCTTGTAACTTTATTTTCGTTTTCGAGTAACTTTGGCATTCAATCTCTTAAATTAAATTATCAAGCTACATTGCCTTTCACAAAGATTTTACCCGTATATATCTGAATTCGCGTAACTACATAGCATATTACTATGGTCGTAACATAAAAATAAGGATCCTCTTGAATCGTAGCAGCCGAGCTCCATTCAAGGTTCGTATTTTTCTGTTAAGTGCTTATACGGAATCCTTCTTTTTTCCATCAGAACAACTCATAAACTCAAGAGTATCCATGTCGTATTTCCTCAATATAGTATTATGGTATGATAATACAGCGAGTCGGTCACATGAATCACAGGGCTCTTCCCAGGCGAGTCTTTGTATTCAGTTTGGTGGATGACGATAACCTTAATGTAAGCGCCGTCACGGCTGGTGGTCCGAAGAAGGATCGCTTTTGTCGTGGTCCCTTCCGCGCGCCCCATTCTTTTCTCTTTATACCGTTTCTCACTTGAGTAATTCGAGGACAATAAACATTTATTGTGCTCGTTTATTTGACAGACGATGAAGAAATATCGAATGAGTGAGTTTGTTATATTTGGCCGCCACCATCCTCCGTAAGTTGTTTAACGACCGCCGCAATACAAAGAGCGCTGGCGTTTTTTGGTGAGTTACCCTCTAAAAAGTAAAGGATAAGAAAATTATCCGGTCACTTTTTAAGCCCGAACGTGAATTTGCGAAATGTGCAAGGAACCCGGCCGCTCTCGGGGGAACGCTCCCGACCGGGAGACGTCCGCATTCGTTTTCGTGCGTTTCATTTTCTTGCGAAGAATGGATTTTACGACTTCCTCTTTTAATAATTAACTGTTAGCTTGGTTTATTTAAATACGAAAATCCCGAGTGACGGTTTTAAATTATGTCGCTACTTATCCACAAAGATTTATGAAACTTAGATACGATAAAAGTATAGTTCAAGAAAAAATATTCCTAAATCAAAAATCAATCACTCCAACACAAAGGCCAGTAAAAACGTGGCCATAAAATCAGTCCTCGCAGTTCCATTCTCAACACCAGCTAATCATCTTAACAAGGCACATAGGAGCGAACAACACAGGCCCGGCTCCTGCATTTGTATTCAGTTTGGCAGACTACGATAACTTTAATCCGGGTAAAGTGTCACCTTGAGTGGCTTACACAGAAAGAACCTTTGTCTGGGAGTAGGGTACTCTGACCTTCTTATTTTTTCCGTCAGGTTTTCCTCCATTGTCACGGGGTAATGTAAAATCCAGCCACTTAAAAGGCGAGCTTTTCGTCGGATTGTCGGGACCTAGACTATTGCGGCGCTCAGTACAGCGACTCAACTTGATGGATTGTGATGGAGAGCCTCATTGATCATATTACACGTACTTGGTCATTTAACGTTGCGATGTATCGGCATGGTCAGGAGATTGAAAAAGATTATTTATTTTCTTATTTGCACTGCGGACTCGAGACGTGACTCAGCGAAATATATGGATGAGACCTCTTCAAATTGAATTCCATAGGAAGCTTTTTGCTATATATGTTTTATTCTTCAATGTACCTTTGTATGAAATATTTTCCTGGAGTGTTTTAAAATGGTTTCAGACACTTGGGTGATATTTAGTCACAGCTGATTAAGTCATAATTGCGGAGACAAAGTTTCGACAAAAGGTGAGGAAATGATACAGTTCCTTTGTAAAAGTTGCAATGTACGTGACAAATCTTCTAGTTTCGACTTTGGATTGAAAACTGCGATAGAGTCGGCCCCGACGTGCCTCGAATTTGCTATTAGACTTCCATTTAGAAATAGGTGCACAGACTTATAGGTATTATATTAGAAATGTTAGAGTTGGTGAAGTAATGTAACTTGGTTACATTGTAGTCACGTTTCATGTTCTTCATCTTGCGTAGTCCTGTTACGATGCAATTACGCTACCAAGTACTTATCTGAATTAACGCAATTAGATCAGCCAGTGAGGCGAAAACTAACTGAACTGAAAGCTAGTGAAATGAACACAATCGGAATCAAAATCGGTTCGTCTTGTACCTATACAGCATAGTGTTGGTACAATCTCTCACGGAATTATAAACACGCGTAAATTGTTATAGCTGAAGGTTACCGTTCCATCAACTCGACTTTATAGGGGTCCACTGCAGTGACATGGCTTAATTATGCCTCGTAGGATCTCGTAAGTTCGGTAATAGAAGATTAAGGTGCGACAGGTATTATACGCGAAGCTATTCGAAATTCACATTGTCCGCTTTTTTTTAACTGGATCACATCGTGTTGTATGTCAAATGTATGTACAAATTCAAGGTCGTTCAGTGCGCTATAGAGCGGGCTATGAGTTTCTTTGAAGGATAAGATCAGAAATGAAGTTATCCGGAAAAGAACCGGAGTTACCGACATAGCCTGAAGTGGCAGTGGGCTGGCCATGTTTGTCGAAGGACCGATGGCCGTTGGACGAGTTCTGGAGTGGTGATCACGTATCGGCAAGCGTAGTGTCGGACCGCCCTTAAAAAGGTCGCTAGGATAGACTGGATGCGGAAGGCGGAGGACAGGGTGTTGTGACGCAGCCTAGGACAGGCTTATGCACAGCACTGGAATGCGATAGGCTGAGTTGAGTTGTCGAGTGTTGTGTGTTAACTTTGATGTTTAAAAAATACAATAAACAAAATGCAGAAATCATTTTTGGTCACGCTAGTACCAGAATTCCAAAGTTATCCAACTGTTGGTCAACTCTTATTGAAACTAAACCCGACTATTGTTTACATCGACTCAAGTGTAAAGATATGTTGTCTGACTCGTTTATCTACTTATATGGAATTAGCGAACATGTTAGAGTACAAATGAAAAGGTTTTTACGCCACTGATGCGAGGACCGCCAAACACAGAAAACCTTTGAAAAAAATGTAAGCTGATTTACCGTGGCTGGCCAGGGGCCTCTTGTGCCCGCTCGGCCGGCAAATAAAGGCGACCAGACAAATGCTCGCAAATTGACTCGACGTTTTTCACTGTATTCCATATTTTTTACGCAAGGAGAGCATCTACGTAGTTGCTGAAACGTCAGAATGAACGGCCTGAAGATAATTAAAAAACATTCGATGTTTACCAACGTTAATTAAATTTTATTATAAAAAATTGCCTTTTTGTAAAAGTGTCTTTTTGTTTGCCCTTCTGTTGTAATCTAAAAATGATCCGTTTTTATTTTTTTCCATTTTTGCTTAACCGTCTACACGTATAAAGGGTACCACTATTACATTGAAATCCGTGTTTAGGCTGAACCGTAAACAATTGAAATAAAGGAGTAACAAAGCGACCATTGAGCGAGCATTGTGATGAAAATCAAATAAGGAAAGGGTCTTCATAAAAACCGCTTCATTACCGAGCTTGGAGGTATTAAGTCGCTACAACGACCAAATAAAGCTAAGATTACAAGTTAACCTCATGTTAGTTGGAAACCCCAATGATAAAGCATCTCAGGAAAATCGAGCTCGAGGAGGGTACACTAATCCCTCTTTAGCAAAAACGCTTCGTTCCAAAAAGTGATGGGCGGCTCACGAGGGATGGATCTTCATTACCCAACCGTGTTGTCAGTTAAGCCAAAGGGTCTCAGGATTACATACTACTTAATAAAACTTAAAAAAATGAGGGCGTAATGGCTTATGTGAGTCTCCGGGGTTTTAGTGAGAATTTTTCACATTACAGTTCAAAGAAAGTCTTTTAACTGTAGCTGAGTAGAAGCCTTCTTGTTTTAGTCGTGACGTGCAGCTGCCGATTATTTCGGTTTTGTGCTCATGATTATAATGTAGATTTATTTTATTCTATTTTTCTGTTTACGTACCTACTCGAGTTAATTATCTTTTTGTATACACGTGTATCTGTGACAAATAAACCTATTTTTCTATCTTTCTTTAAATAATGAGGGATGTTGTTAAATACACGCATGTTGTGCCTGGAGAGAATATTCTTAAATCAAAGCCTGCTTTTGCTCACAATTTTTTTGGGTTATTCTGTTAATAAGTACCTACGTTATTCGACCAGGGTCAATCGTAGCATTGGAATCAAGAGCTACGTCACTACTGAGTTCAGTGCGGCGGAAAAATCTCAGCTATCGATAAAGTCACCATGACTGGCCTGTACATTGGTACCTATAGATTTTTTGAGCTGTTGAAAATTAGGTTGGTGATTACTTAATCTTATTTTACGGAACTTTTTTAAGAAGTAGTGTATTTTTATTTTATTTCTTTGAAATCTACCAAAGTTAATTAATGTTGCGAGTATTTTCGTCACAGGTTCATTTTTGTACGAGACAAATATGTGGGTACTTCTGATTTCTTTCAGACTGGGCACGGCTGTAGGTACATTATGTTCACCTAGATTTTGATTACTTTAATAATTTATCTTTATTTCAGATACAAGTCCGTACGTTTTTACAAAAATAGCTTTAGTGTACTCACAAAAATAAAAATAAAAAGGTGTTAGTAATTTGTTAGTAAACCAAACAAGATACACATTTTTTATTTTATTTAATTTACTAAATGTATTTTCCTATTTCTTTGCTGGTGTACACTTGCCCAGTACACAGTAAAAGTTTAGCAGACAGTGTTGGTGCCACCACGGGCCCTGCTCATCATCGATGCAGTTCTTTTTTTATTATATCTGAAAATCAATAGAAGAAAGTCGTAGGTTATACCCAGTTTTTATAACTACAGGCCCGTTTTCTCTTTAAGAGCTAGTTAAATTTAAAGGGAAACTAAGATTAAGTACACATGACGCGCCACACGTAGCAGTGAGGCTTGGATTAACTGGGATTTGGATATAAACGGTGAAACCGACGTGGTAGTTTACCAGTCTCTCTCTTGCGAGGATAATAATCCGTCTAGTCGCGTAAAACAACAATTTCCTAAAATAAGAAATGAGGATATTTATGTCCTAAGTTTGTTTTGCTTTGTTACTACGAACAGAATATCAAAGTTTTCATGTGATTTATTAAGGACTCCCAGCAATTTACCTACATCTGCCGGCAGAAATTATCCATTGAAAACACGTCACCAGAGGTTTACAATAATGCCCACGCAAAATCTCATTACTGCAAATGAAACATCATTTGGTCGTCACGGCAAGTCTGTCGTGTATGGCAAATTACTAAAGTTTCCTCTGATGTACAGACCTGACCCACTTAGTACGTTCCGTCACAATGGAAGCCCTTTGTTTCAAATTAAGTGCACATAACCAGATTTTACGGCAAAATCGAAACCATAATGGATTCGAGAATATATTACGAGTACAACAGCACAGGTGAAAATGTACGCTTACGATTCTCTTCAATAACGAGAGCATATCATTTTTCCATACAATAGCGCCATAAAAAGATTCACGGCAGTGCCTTTTTCGTATTTACCTTTGAAAATTTATATTCCCACTGGGTTCAAGACCGCAGCCGACCGCAATAATACACAATGGGCAATCGAATTATCATATCATTATAGGCAAGAGAAAAATCCTAAAACTTGCTATTTTCACGTCACCTATGCTATGGTGTATTTTTGTTGAAATGGGAACCGATACTCTTGTTATCGTTGCTACTTGTGTAGTTTTGTGTGATAGGATTTTTAGGGTTATGTGCTTATACATATGAAACTTTATATTATGTTTCTGTGGCGGCATCTACAACGCCGCATGCGAACTACGCATCAAAGACTTGACGTCACAAATCCTGCATCGCGCAATCAGAGTTTACCGCGCGACTAGCATATACAGTGTGAGTCTTTATAATGTGCACATATCGAAATGAGGGAATCTATGCTTAATTTTATCTACGGGAAAAATACAAAAAAAATCTAAATATTTTATTTTTTATGGAATTAAAAAAAAATTGTTCCCAGTGTAAACAAAACGGTGTAACTTTTAAACTAAATGATCTATCACGATGAAACAAACTCCATAATAATTGGAAGTAATTAGGCGTCCTCATAAAATAAAAAAATTGGGAAAAACTACCCTCAATTGAAAAGAAATATGTTTTTTTTGCAAAAATCTGTTTTTTTTATTTATTTTTTTACAATAATAGTAAAATTTCTCAATAAGGGGGCGTCTTATTGAGAAATTTTGAAATAAAAATTTAAAATAAAAATTCCATTTAAAAAAAAAAGGTTTTTTTTTGTTATTTTTCCGTAGATAAAATTAAGCATAGATTCCCTCATTTCGATATGTGCACATTATAAAGACTCACACTGTATACAACATCTCGACATCGACCGTCGGGCAGTTGCCCACCAGACACGACACCCGTCTGGTCGGAGGATCCTCCCTTTTCTATGGAAGATGAGTGGACTTTACACCCTCCTATCTCTATATTTCCAACTAACTTACCAACCATGCCTTGTATTAAAAATAGTAAGTACCTACATAGCCGTAGAGCCCAGATAATCTGAGGAGATACTAGCACTGTTGGCCGGAAACATTTCACGCTACAGAAAGGCATAAAATAAATTATTATTCTTGATTTCAAAATTTCCTAGTTATGTTTTTGTGATGTCCAGTCCATCTAATACCTGCCTAGCTGTAGCTCGTTCCGCTATTGCTTTCACTGTCTACTACGCCACCGCGTCATTAACCGCGGTATTTTGTACAAGCTTCGATGTAAAGCAGCATTTTGTTGATACGAGTCGCTATTTCCTGTGAGCTGCGTCGCGTGACACATTTCAATTTCAGTATAGGACCTACAGCTTGTCATCAGACGTTGATGGCACAATTACTTTTTAAAAATCGACGTCTAAGCACTTTTTGTTAAAGTAAACACACTGAACTAACACTATTGTTAATATTAGATTGTATAGCTAGTGCATAAAAGAAGGCATTACTACCCGAGGCGCAGGCGGGGCTTGATAGTTAAGTCGAGGGGTAAAATGGCTCGTTTATGCTCGTTATACACTCTGCTTTTCACTTCAATTGCGAGTAAATGAAACAGGCATAAAGTATAGGTATGACAGTATTTTTTAATTTTCAACATGTGTCATTCGACTTGGGTACTTCACACTGCCGAGTCATAAAAACGTGTCTTTGCGTTTTCAAATAATAAAGACAACTATATTATCTGGTTTATTAAATTAACGATAGAAAATATGGAAGTGATATAAATTAAAGTAAATAAAATAACGACTTTAATCTGCGACTTTTTATTGTGCGTGTGCCACTGCTGAGCCAGACTATCTTTGTCTTAGAAAAAGAAATTACTTTATGCACTAGAGCATAAAAAGCGACTTGATGTCGCTTACGCACAACATAAAGGCAAATTTTTAAAGCATGAGAAGTGAACAATATATTATTTATAAAATGGCAGTACACGATAAATGCAAAAGTTTGGACCAAGGCGTGAAGTTTAAAATTGACCTAAAGCTATTAGAGTTCAAAACACATGTAGTAGTTAGTAGAGTCGGGTGCGATACATTAATAAATCTAATGTAATTACATCATGTAATTATAATTTATGCAATAAGTTTGCTGGGAGCGCATTAAAATATTTTTATAGCGGGTAGAATTAATATTATTAATGGATTGAAATAGATAGCAGTTTTACGATTTAATATGAAATAATGTATTTCATATTATTTTAGAGTGCTCGGTTTTTTTAAGTGAAAGTCAAATAATTTATTTTTAAATTATTATTAAAAGATACGTACTTTAAAATATCATGCATTTGAAAATAAAGGATAACTATCTGTTCCAAAATGTAGTTTCCGGTATTGCGTATAAAAGATCGGTTGGATTTTTAATATACTATAATAAATGCAGGCTCTCAAAAATATAGTTCTCGTCTGAAACCAGCTTTTATGTTATAAAACCATTTGTTTACAATAATTTCGACTAGACTTTATGTTTGACGAAAAAAGCGTGTTGGTCGCACTTCCATATTAAAAATTAATTAATTTTGTTGTTGTTTATGCATGTCAGTGATATCTTATAATGTGATAATATCCGTCCACAAAATAATCCTGAGAGTGAATGAAGGCATGCTCCTGACAATGAGTAATGAAGATTTCATTTATTATAGCCATTTAATTTAGACGATTCAATTTATCTTCATCTCGAATAAATAAATCATAAGATGACTTTTATAACTAATGCTTCAGAAAGTCTTTACACGGATTTATTACGGATTCAATTGGGGGTTACACAGAAGGATTTCTGGGATTTGTTGTTTAGGTTTCCTATTTTACATATCTAAGGTAATGTATTTTTTTTATTGCCGTCAAATTAAAATAATGAAGTAACTTTCCTCCAAAATAAGTTCCTTGTTATTGTAACGTAATTGTATAGTATGTAGTTTTAAACTTATATATAATATATAATAATTTGGAACCCGTATGTACGAGTATGTACGTATCGTCTAACTAACTATAAAGTCTAGCTAGAACACAGTAAACGTAAAACTATTCCAACAACTAGTTCGCAAAACCCCGATTTTCACAGAGGCCTTCAACATTTTATTATCCACCGTACATCAAATGCTTCGCTTGAAATGATGTAGTTAACACTGATGTGGGGAGACTATAAATAAAGAAGGCTTATAAAAACCTAAATAAATAGCCACCGCTGTGATTGACGATATTATAAATTTATTCAGATAACATTGTGGGTGACATTACAAGCACCTCTGTCTGCCCCTGGGCGGATTTTGTGTCCCTAGCGTGAAAATAACGTGTGGTAACCATTTTTGGCTTTTATCTCAGGTAAACTAACTATCAGATGCTTTTTTCTAGATAATGTGTTGGCACATGTTATGTGCCAACACATTATCTACTAAAATATGTTTTAATCAAAATGTTTCAACCTAATGTTTGATACATAAAACCCTAAGTGCGGTCAACTACTCATATTTGCTTAAATCCATCACGACTTAACATGGCTTAAAGTTTAAAATTTTATGTGCGAATATACAGACGAAAATCCTAATGCTCTTTCCCGAAAATACACGCATGAGAACTTTATACCATTTATTTGTTGAAGGTTGAGTGTAGTTATGTAAAGAAAATATAAATAAAACGGGGCAGTGGTTTCTGAAAGGCTAGGGTATAGGTTCGCTCGAATGATCAAAACTGTGAGATCTGTCAAACACAGATTGCTTCGGAAAGGAGTTGGACAGGCGAGCAATATCCGTAACCAACCGCGAAATACGACCATAATACGTGAACAAGTGAGTGCTTGCACGAAGCCGAACTAATATGAAACTTTGTTATGTATTCAAATTGTTATGTGATGTCGATATAAATTCCACGCGTCTGAAGGAAGTTCAGACTAGGTGATTTAAATTTCTGAGGATGGAGGAAGATGTACCTACTTAGTAGGTTAGAACCTACATTCATTAGTACCTATCCAGTGGCGTAGCTATCGGAGGGCTAGGTGGTGCCGTGAACCGGGGCCCTCAAGCTCAGGGACCCCAAACCAGCAAAACTCACTGAACTTTCGAAAATTTCTCCCACCTTCAGAATATAAATATATAAGAGGTTGCAACACGACTTTAATCATGGCAACTCAGTTGAATGAAATTCGGAACTTGTAGGGAATTGCCCTTATTAAATTGATTTTAAATTATAATTTGATTTGAACTGCTGACGGTTTTTCTACTGCGCAATAACCAACACTACCCATAGATCGCTACCCACAGTAGTTTAAATATAGCTGATGATACCGAGAGGGACGTACTTTCTCCGTCATATATGAATATGTTTATAAAACCTAACCTTATATGTATAGGGCCTCAATTTTTTTTTGCTCCGGCTTTCGGGCCCTAGCTACGCCACTGTACCTACTTAGATAATTATTATTTGACGGCGCGGTTGGCGCAGTGGTTAAGCGATTGACTGCTGCACTGCGTGTCGCAGGTTCGATTCCCGCACGGAACAAATATTTGTATGACCTACAATTAGTTGTTCCGGGTCTGGCTGTTTGTGTAAGTTTAAATGTTTGTAAACGCACCCACGATACAGAAGAAATTCCTAGTGTGGGGCAAGGTTTAAAAAAAAAAAAAAAAAAAAAAAAAAGGAATAATTGAGTACCTTAGAAAGAAGAACCAATCAATGGTACCGTCCGTGCTTTCCATTGTATGAACGTGTACAGACAACTTATGAAGACAACATTTGGTAACACGCAAAATGGTATCTGGTTATAAGTAATCCGATAGTAAAGCAGTGTTCTATAGATACAGAATTTAAGGTCTGATAAAAACCAAAAGTTTTATAATTAAAGTTCGTTGAGGAAATGCCCGCTGAATATTCGAGATTCTTGTGCTGATTGTTTTATAGTTATGGCTCTAAGGACGAGATATGCCCCTCATAAAATACACTTCAGAATATTTTAACGCGTCCCTACAGAATAGAGGGTTTTTATTACTTTTTAAATTGACAATTTACCTTAAAATAACGCATTATCTCGTATCAAAATAAACACGAGACAAGTTTAATGTTACCTTTATACTTAAAAAAAATCATTAAGTTCTTTTGTTGCATAATCTCTAGGATTATTGCGGCTTACATTAAAGTTTTATTCACACGCCATTTAATATTGAAACAATAAATTTCATTTCATCTTGTAACTTGAAAAGAGCGTTTTTCACGATCCTTTATTATAGAAACATTCGAAGTCGCTTGTCAGAGTTGTCACATCACAACAGAATTAAATGAAATAAGCTTCGCATTTTCAATAGCGGCATTTTCTCCGTGTAGTCATTGTCAGTTATTCTATTCTCATGCCTTGTTTGGCGTGTAATTGAATAAGACGATTGCCATCACCAGACGCGAGGAAAAGAATTTAATAACATGCAATATAAACGTGCCCTCGAATACATCGCAACCTGCCATTTAAGCAACACTTCTCCGCGACGGGGACTCGCTTGCCGAACGCCGTATTTCCCGAGCTATTCAATAGTTTTTTATTTAAATAAAATTCCAATAATTTCAACGCTTACTGTTCAGTGCGTCGACAGAGGGAGAATTCATTGTGTGAATCCCGAACACGGCAGATATGCATGACCAACAGTGAACAATTCTAAAAATAAAGGCAGTCATTCGGACGAATTATTTTTAAAGCTGATAAAGGAAATATGCAATCAAAACGAATAATTGCAATTAATGTCATGCATATTTCTGTTATTATATTGAGTTGGTTTTTTATTTGGTGAGTGAGCGCCGTTAGTCGTGGTCCATTGGTTTTCAACGTCTTTAAACGCTCCATAAATCGTCTAATATTACACTTTTACTGTCACATCTTTTTACCGCCTCTGTGGTCTAGTGGTAAAACCACCTGTCTCAGATCCAGAGGTCCCGGGTTCGATTCCCAGCGGGGGCAAAAATATCTGCTCGGTTTGGTTGGTGGTAGGGCTTGTTCTAAGTCCGCCTGGCTAGCTACCACCATCTTATCTAAGTCTGTCGCCAAACAACAATGTTAACAGCATTTGTTGTGTTTCGGCAGTTACAGGTAAGATAGCCAGTTCCTCTGTGGTTGAAGATTCCGGGTGAAGCTCGCTCCCATCTTCGGCCTTATCATCACTTACCATCAGGTGAGATGAAGGCCAAGAGCTTCCCCGTTGTGTGTAAAAAAAAAAAAAAACTTTAGATGTTCCAGTTTCCCTTATCAAGTAATGTTTATACTTATCGATATGCATAATGAATGTCCTTTTGTATGTAGCTTTTGAAGGAAATTATAATAAATGGTGACCGGAAAACACAATGCAATGAAAAGGGTAAATAAATAATGCGAAAAAACCCATTGCGAAATAATTTGTAAAGATAATAAAAAATCTCTATAGACATTTACGAGCAACGAGGTGGACGTAATTTGTTTTACGGAGCAATTAAATGTATAGCCTGAGTACTGGAGATTGAGTATTTTTTAGGTACCTACTTCAATTGACTGTGATAGAGAGTTATTTATAAATGAACCGACCCAAAAGAGATAGTTGAGATAGACTTGATGAGGAGGGTGGAGGATTTAGTGCCATACTCAGTTTGGAGTTGTCTTGTCAAGGACTTATGGTCGATATATGTATTTACTAATAAAAGTTTGGAGGAAGTGCCTATATTACAAAACTAGATTTCACTGTGCCATGTAATTTTAGTTGTTGAATTTTAAGAGCACAAATGGTTTGTGCAAGATAAGGGGTTCAATCATATTATAGGTACTTAGTTGTAGAATATTAAAAATATGAAGTAAAAATTCATTGCTAATTCCAGAAACGCGTTTCAATTCGATAAATTACGTCATCATAAGTCTTTCGATACTCGTGAAGTATGGAATAGCACATTTTCTGTAAACGTTTTTATATAGAACAGGAGTGCGTTGGGTCAAATGGAACGGCCAATAAATCTGTTAAAGTGACAGTGTGGGGCGATAACACGCGATCGCTGGTGTGTGTATTTGATAATGGGTGCCCGACACCTGCCGTTGAAACCGCAAAAATGTATTTAGCGATACCGCTTCAATCGTTTTGAATATTCGCTGAGATTCAGTTAGTTTGATATTCAGTTATAGATTTTTTTATTGATAGGTTTTCAATTTATTTTCAGTAATTTTCCTGGTAGTTTTCCTGGGAATTGTATTGCATGGTTCAATATTTCGAAGCTTGTCGATATTCTTCGAGACCATAACCACTGAATAGTGCATGAAGCTCGGAAAATGTATGTAAAGCTAAATAAACCAACTGAAATATTCATAAAAGTAATTTTCATTGCGCTCTATTCAGTTGTTCTTACTTTCCAATTATCTTCCAGCACAATCACAGTATAAATGCTAACTTTCTGCAGCAGTTTTATCATTATTTGGGTACTTTTTCGTATAAAGTCATGAAAATGCAATTTTTTTATTTTTTTTTGGCTTTCAGGTGGAAAAATAACTCACATATGAATACAGTTATATGTAAGGTTTTAAACTTAAGGTTAATTCAGTCCTACATTCTGGTCTAGCGCTAAAATTCTTTTCACTAAGGTTCATTCTTGAATACCATCTACATGCTGGCAGTCGAATTGACTAATCCGAATGCGGAACGTTCTCGGCCATTCACGTCTAAAAGCACCCATGTCTACGCTCACATCTACGAGCAATAGCACCTAATCCAGTTTACTTTTCAGCTTTCAGATCGTTCCTATAAAACCGTAAAAAATACAAAACGCCTACATTGCCTACAATCGAAGCTAGATTTGCTACTATCGGATCTCTTGTTCCTTAGATTCATTCAGCCCAGAATGAATGAAAGTATAGCACTGATTGAGCGACATAGACAAAAGACTTGCATTATCCTGTAAGTGGCGTGATCCGCTGAACGCCTATTCGGATCTCTTTATATCGGGAGACTATCCAAGTACGCCGATTTTTCACGAACGTGGGATAGGATCGTATAAAACAGTCACGTATTTTTTAGTGTCAGTGGCTTCGCTAGGACTTGATCCTTAACAATATCATAACCAGGGTAAAGAACATCGTGAAAGCCCCCGTACCACGGCTTATTGAATTTCTCAGTGAAAAGGGTTCAGTGACTGTAAATTCTTAGTTTCATTGCGACTTTCCTTGTAATCGACTTTTTATTATCTCTTGAAAGAGAAATTTACATGAGAATTGCTTTGTTGCCTTTTTAGTCCCTATATGATAGGTAGGTACCCACGCAGTTAAGAAACTTGTTTATAATAAATTGAATAATCGTAAACTTTGCTCAAGGTGCTTTTATCTAGATTAGTACAATTTTTTCTTGTCTTATTATTACTTAAAATTTGCTAGCAAATTAAATTGGCTATCCAGATCAAAAAAAAAAAAAAAAAGGAAATGTATTCCGAATATGAACAAAATGCTTTATTCGCTTAGCAAATCGAATGAATTTGGACCGAACAGTTATACCATACGAGTCGTTAAATGAAATTCGTGGAAATCACTACAAATTGGAGCGACGCAACGGGAGAATTTTCTAGAACTTTGTTTTGTTCTAACGGAAGTAAGTAATTGATTTTAATTCCACTGGCAGTACGTTGAAACGCAACCGAGCGTTAATGAAAAATAATTTTCTCATCTGAAGTTGCAAGTTAAAGAGTAAAGCGAACTACGCGGACTGGGCGCACTAGCTCACAGAAATATTGTCCATTAAAAATTCTCCTTTGCTAAAGGAATATAATAGACTTGTAAATGAGTATTTTCTTAGTAATTTGTCACTCGTAAAACTAGCAAGCCCCTGCACTTTGGTAGTTCGTGCTCGTTTTGATGAGACGGGAATCTTAGGGTTTTCTGATGCTTTATTACGTTTAAATTTCCATGCTAATGATAGAATGAAGGAGAAACTTAGCGGCTATCAGCTGGCTGTCATCCGATGCAAATAGCTGGTCCCGTGGATGTCGTAACTGGCGAGTAGGAGAGGATAGGGTAGGTAGAGAGGATTGGCAGCAATTTAGCTGGGCACTAATAACGCATTGAAATCACAATTGGTTTATCCGTTTGCAAGAATGATTTTGGCAATTTCATTTTGCACAAAATAAATAGTATATTTACAACCGACAACTAATTTCTGATAGAATTTGCTAGAAATGCCTCTTTGTTCTAGTAGCCGCAAGCGGTACTGCTGAGCACGACGTCCTGGGTTTAATTCCTAGGTCGGTCAAGTGTTATTAGGTTTTTCCATCTGGATTTTTGCAGTAGCAGCCAGAAGTCTGGATTTATGCCCCGTTGGTGGCAAAAAAGGCTTTCCCATTACATGGGAGTTAAGCATAACTGGCAAAATGTGGGTGTAATATAGGTATGTACACCTCTGCCTAACCCTCCGTTAGGTAATACCCTTATTTATTTTTGGGTAGTAATAAAAGCTCCGATTTTTTTTTTTTAAATATGAGCACTCTCAAAATATGAAATTTACTGCTTTAAATACTAACTTTCCGACAACTTATAAGCGAATACAAATAAAGAAACGACCGAATAAAATACTGAAAATTCCGAAATATTAAGACAATATTTGCTGACGTAATATTTTTCCACCATCTTAGCGTTCGCCGGCCGCTGCCACGGCACCGCTCGCTTCGCTCGCTCGGCTCACACAGGTTGGTCACAGTTCTAACCTAACCTAACCTATTTCACCCAGTTCAAAATGACGAATCATATCTACAATCTGCCGCAAAAACGTGAGGCGAGCGAGCGAAGCGAGCAGTGCACATATGTTTTCGGAAACTTATTGAGTATTTTTTTCGGAAGTTTAGTATTTTTACACGGCTTAGTTAGTATACAGTCAACCACAGACCGCTGGAAGTTAATTTGTTTTTCGGAAGCTTTATTATTTTCCTTTATAATTGCAAACTTTAGTGTAGATTAAATATTTAAATTGTGGGTATACCTACATAATATCACTTTGTACATAACACTTGTTCCAACAATAATTCGTGTATATATCTCGTCTGGTTGGCGTCCGTATGTCACTGCAGGGATCCAGCAGAATATCATAATTTCAGCGGAAACACGTCCACTGCTAGACATAGGCCTCCGGCAAGCACCGCCTGTTCGACCGGTTCTGTGCTTCCCGCATCCAGTGGATTCCTGTGGCCTTCACAAGGTCATCGGTCCACCTTGTGGGAGGCTTATCAACGCTATGTCTTCCGGTACATGAATGATGTAACCCATATTTTGTAACAATATTTTGTTTTAAAAGAGTGTCCGTGGAGTTTCTTGCCCGTTCTTCTCCATAGGAACCTACTACGCTTTGGAATGGGCAACTAGCTTCATCTTTCTGACTGACCGTCCCCTTGACAATTCAAAAGTGCCTGTAATTGGTTTATTTGAAATAAATGCTTTGAGTTTGTACAGTCAGCAAGAAAATTGGCAATTTTCACAAAAACTTTTTTTAATTCCAATCGGTGTTGTTTCTTTAAGGAACAAAAAACTCTTTAGGACCTTAGTTGGTTTGAGTAATTGAAAATTCCGAAATTGCAAAAATATTTTCTCATATATATCGTAGGAAATGAGACTCCAACTTACTTTTTTGTAATGGATAGACTGGCATGTTATGTTGTATTATGATGTAATCGAAGCTGGGCCAATTAATTATTAATTACTCAGATAATACGAAGGCTATATCTAATGCGCTTATTGAATGATAATTTGCGAGTAATTACAGTAATGATTGCCATTTACTGCATGCGGCTACAGCGTTTGATAATATTTTAATTAAGTGACACACAATCCTTTATTAGTCTGATTAGGATATATTTGTACTGAACGATTATCGTGCCATTTATTTTTAGAAATTATTGTCAATTCTCCCATAGATTCATGTGTAGGCTGAACTTACCTAGGACCAGGGTTCGAAAAAATCCGATTTTTATAATAAATATAAAAAATCCGATTTTTTAATATATAACGGATATACATATATCCAGGCCAAGAAAAAGAAGCGAATTTCATTCTGTAAGGGGATTAAACACTTAAAAATGTGAAAGGAATTT
The DNA here is from genome assembly GCA_947523025.1 of Dryobota labecula. Lineage (NCBI taxonomy): Eukaryota > Metazoa > Arthropoda > Insecta > Lepidoptera > Noctuidae > Dryobota > Dryobota labecula. The sequence continues at coordinate 12,572,331 of OX383293.1, read as the reverse complement.
GTAAAATAATATAAGTGTCAAATTAGCACATTTTTTATTTAAAAATGTAACAAAATAATTTTATTTATTTGAGAAAGAATTTTTTTATGAACACTTAAAAAAACCTAATATTATAATAATCTTCATTTGTTTGTGAGATAAATCAACTAATTATAATTATTAATTAATAAATAATTTGTAATTATAAAAAAAGTAAAAAGTAAATTAGGTATTCTGAATTGTAGTTTTTCGCTACGTGTTGCCAGGGTAAACATTAATCTCCAAAAATTTTAGTTCAGAAGACAGGAAAAAATCAATTGATATATATCAAGATAAAAATCAATTGATATATATCATGATATATATCCGCTGATATATATCGGCGAACCCTGCCTAGGACACATATATTATATTGACCGTAGAGCGTTATAACTTGACAGTTGAGTCTGTTCTTCATTTCTCGATAAAGCGCTGAAGTTCGAAAATACCTTACTTTCTGCTTCATTCATTACCTTCGTCCTTCATTGCCTTAGTTTCTTCATGTATCTTGAAACTACTAAGACAACCTAATACGTAAACACTAAAACTTCCCATTAGGTCTTCAGGTCTCCGAAATAGATTGATGAGTCCGTTTGACGTCGTCATTAGGTCTCGGTCAGACCCGAGCGTTTTTCGTGCGGATCGCTCGGCCCGGATAATTGGACCGAATGTTTTCGTTCGCTCAGTCTAATGACTGGCAGTTTTGTTTACCAACGGGACACGCCAGCTTTTATTGAGCCGTTTGCGTTTAACCCCCGAACAATTGGTGACTGGTTTTATACTTTGAAACTTTCGACTCTGGAAAATGTTTGGTCTATTTTCGATGTTGGTTGGGGCTTATTGAATAGAAGTTGTGGGGTTTCGCCGTTATTTAATTCATTATACCCAGCGTTTAAAAAAATTTTTTATATATTTAGTCAACTAAACGGGACTTGTTTCGGTTTTGAAAATGTTCATTATGTTAGTTTATAGTCTCCATAGCAAAATTCTCAATGATTAAAATGTACATGAGAATACTCCGGAGGCGATAGTTGGGCTTTTGGCCACTAGCCTAGCTTTACTTAAGCATAGGTATAGGTACCAACAATGTTATCTTCTTACAAAACACAACTTTTCTTTTCATTACATAGTCAACCATAATTTGAAGCCTAAGAATATCCAATGGATCATTTTCCTTTTCTAAATCAGATTGCAAAACACCACTTTCCGCTATGTGTTAACCATGCCAATCTCAAAGCCTAATACTACTCCTCTGTGAAGAAACTCCCAATATCGCTGATACACTCTGAGAGAAAATTCGTACAATATGTATCTACTAGCAGGGTGTATGTAAAATCCTAAAAAAAGATCTCTTCTCCACTGTGCCAATCCAAGTAATTGAGCGGTACTAAAATATGTACGCGTCTATACTTACGTGTTTTTGCGTAGGGTCGCGCGGGTCTCGGTATCGATATATTTCGCTGTCCATCGATGCGTCACTTCGGCGAGACCGATAGATTGATCACCGCACTGAATGACGTCCTCATTCCAGCCCACTATACCCTGGGTCCGGTCGCTATTTTATACGTTATATAATTTATACAAATGTGAATATTTTAAGCTTTATCATATTATGTATTTTAATTTAGTTGAACTAACTAAAAGTTGTGAACGAAAATTAGATAGGCATATAAACAAACAAAGAACGTTTGTGAGTTTGAAAACATTATTTTTTATGTAAAGCTAAGCAGGCACTACGTATTCCAATAAAAGGGGTTTTCGAGCGATTTCTGTCGCGTTAGTGAATTAGCTTTTTTTGTGCCACATGAATACAGAACAGTTTTTCTCCCTTGAAACATAAATGTAAAAGCTGTAGCTTAGTAACATAGTTACTTCCTGTTTCTTGAGAGAGCTTTTTAATCTAATAATCTGGTTGCATTTACAAACTTGTTCTATTTTTTAACTCCGTGGTGCTTACAAAGCAATATCTAATAATTGATTTATAGGCTATACCTGCTACGTTTTCGATGCTAAATCAAGTTAAAACAAGTTAAACTTTTTGTTGTCTGACTTGTGTAATTATCCTAATGAATCCGACTCCGGATAAGGTTTTTCCAAACAGACTTTTTGGCTAAACAAATCGGTTTTATTTAAGATCAAGATAACGCGACGACTTACCTTCAGTTTGTTTTTGTTTTTATTCCGTCGTGACGCCCGCCTTCGCTATTCATCTGGATTTTAAGATTATTTTTGATGTTTATTGTTTGGTTTGTAAATTGCGAGTGACAAAAAGCCTTGATCTCGTTTTGCCTACAAACAACGGCAGGCAAGCCTGAAGCCGGTATATAACATTGAGCTATAAATGTCCGTTAAGCTAGCTAACATCGGTTTTGTTTGAATGGCTTTTGTGAAAAATTTCTCGTCGACGACTAACGTTTCATATGACATAGTAAATCCCATTCTAGTGCAGAGGCGTCGCTTGCGGCAAAACTGTCAGGAGCGTTTTCAAAGAATTATTGTCGCATGACAGCATTGCCCGCGCGGACGAATGTAACAAAATGCCGCAAATCACAATGGCCGCGTTTGTTTATCAGCACTCTATGCGATTTATTGGTAACAGTGCAAACGATCGTGACTCTGTGCAGTTTGGTGAATATTTATCGATTCCTTGCTAAAGCGTTATGAGGAATGCAGGAGGTAAGCGAGGGTAGCGTTTTGAGGAATCGATAAATTAACTTCATAGTGTGAACAACTAGCTTCTAGTAGTTGTGTCTGGCATCCCTATACCGCGGCCCTAACACTAATGCTCGAGAAAGTGCAGAAAACGTTTCTTAGATATCTTTTTAACAAAACTTTCATGTACCCCACTAACTATATCCTAGGGACTTTGGGTTTCAACTCGTTGGAGGTAAGAAGAGGCATTGATCAGCTCACGGTAGCCTGAAAGACCCTTAACGGTCGTATCGACTGCCCTGAGCTCTATGAGCTTTTTTGTCGACTATTTGTGCCCGACAAATACATCAGCCAAAACCGCCAAAGTCGCCGACACAATCTGTTCGCGCAACTACCTTGCAGAACGGTCGCCAGAACTGAATCGCTTGTCTGTCGTACTATAAGGATGCTCAATGCCCTCCTGATGGCCAACCCAGAATGTGATGTGTTTGCGGGCGAATGGAATAAAATTAAGCGCGTATGTCTGATGTTCTGTGAGAAACAGTATGCGAGAGTGACCACTGTTACATGTTACTCGTAGTACCTAAGTAGTTTATAATTGTTTCATTTTCTATGTTAATTAATGTAATTTGTATTGTACCGTGTTAGTTAACTATAAATAAAGAAATAATAAATAATACTCAATGTCCTATTCAATATGTAAGAACCATAATATATTTAACAGATTCGAATCGACACCTATTCTAAACGCGGTATATATTAAGTCACGTTGTTGGTGGCTATCAGCATCCGGCCGCGGCGTACATAAGCACGCTGGGGACTGCCTATGACATTATTAAACTCAGGCGCATGTCTGCTCGAGTGACGCTAAAAAACTACGTGACCGCGTTGCACAATTGAAGTTCCCTCTGAAAAATCGTCTGCCCAAAATTCAGAGCGTATCCTGAGCGAATAAAGAAAAAAATATCTGTGGCCGCGTGGGCCACTCGGCCGAGTGTCCCGAATAAATTATGTTGATGAAACTTTTAGTTTGAGTGTTATCCTGCACCCCGCCACTTGTTTTAATAATCATTAGATATGAATCCTGAACTTTCGTGGTTAGTTGACAAGTTAACTAGAGCTAATAAGTCTTATGGCTGTTGCTTCTCATTTTTGTTTCTTAAAGTTTTATACATAGTTTGCGTTAGTGTCTATAGTTAGATTTTTTTATAGTTGTTTAATTTCTTGATAGTTGTTTTCCATTCAAAGTTTAAAACATCAAACTCTTTCTTACATTTTTAAAACCACATTAAGAGGTTTTCTTAAAAAGCAGGAGTCGGGGGATACTGAAAGAATTTTAATAAGTTTTCAACTTGTACAATCGGGAACAAGGATTCAGGGTCTATTAGACATTTAAAAGGAACTGAACAATATTTTCACGTTATTTGAGGCCATTTCAAACGAATTTTCGGGTCAGAGCTTGTCATTTATGATTGTGCGGTCTACGAATTATTAAGTAGATTTGAAGTAATTTTACTTTGTGGAATATTTAATTGGACGTATACTTTACGACTTAAAAAAATAATGAAATTAAACCTCGGATAAAATACACCACTACTGACTACCTGCAGTATTGTCTCTCCTTTTACTTTTAAGCCATCCAAAGGTTGTTTGTAAAATATCGCTTTTAGCGCAAAGACCGCCCATTGTGTCACCCTATGTAATATTTCTACATTTATATCTGAAACTTTTATGGTGTACATAATAAAGAGTATTATTTCTATCTGTCTAAGTTAAATCATTAACAGCACATCAAATACTGTAACAACAAAGCGTTTCCGAAAGCACTAAAGTTATTTATGAAATACGTATCCAATTTAAAGTCACACCACAGTATCGTATCTTAATATTAACATGTATGTATACTGTGACGTTATCGTAAAGTAGAGTATTTCAGTGGCAGGTTGAATCAACGTATCGGGACGAGATAACAGAACGGCCAGTAAACTCCACGTCGAATAAAATGATTAACTTTATACGACCTTTTCACGGTTATTAAACCCGCCCATTGCCGGCGCTCCCCATGAAATGAAACTGGAGACACATTAATTCAAGTGCAACACGAAAAATGCATTAGTGGCTCGGATCGACCATTCGTCATTGTCCTGCAATACCTATCTAGTTCGGGATAGGTCAATGGAATCTCTTGATATTGAATTAGCTTTAAAAGTTAACTCGATCGCTTTTTATTGAATGTGGAATGATTCTTTTTGAGCGATCTGCATAGTTTTTTTTTTTTACTTTCTTGCTTTAAGCTTTAACGTAATGGAGTGGATAGAGTTTAAAGTTTTTTTTTAAGGCGACGGTAACCGGCTTTTAATGATTTTATACTGAAGATCACGTCGAAACGAGTGGTGATAATGATTTGGAAAAAAATATATGATAAATCAGAGCATTTTCTTAATAACATAATATATGAATATTTTGGATTATGTTTATATAAAATAGTGAAATTAATTTGTAAAATTATGTCTAACGCGGGTAAAAAACTGAGAATCACGCAAAATCTATCAAGTGTATTTTTCTGAAACCACCTCACCTTTTTAAGGATAATTTAATAATTGATCTTTTGGTATACGTGTTTTATTAAAATAACTTTTTTTTTGTGTATAATACATTAATAATGCGTCTCATTTGGGACAGCCCTCCTGGATGGGCGAGTCCTATTACTGGCTGAATACGACGCGTTGCGTGAGCTCAGTAAAGAACACGCAACCTACCCATCAAGGTCACTGGCATATATCTGGGCCTTAAGAACATTTTTTGAACTAAAATAAGTTTGAGCTATTCCTACGCTTAATAACATACAATATTTTTGTCGTTAGCATAATCACAGGGAATCATAAATGTTTTTATCATACGACCCTCACTTACGAACCTCATTTATTCGGCGCAGCCTTTTGAATTCGTTGTTTGCATACAAAAAAGTTTCAGTTTTAAATCAACACATTCAAGTAGGGTTTCATAAGGACATTTATTTCATACATTACACATTTATTGTCAAAGTCAACGTAATGTTAGCACAAGATTTCGAGATAGGTTTAAAAACAATATGAATATCGATCGATAATTTGAAATGTTTCTAACGATGTAACTAGTTGCTTACATTATAACTTATGCTAGTCAGTTAAATATTTTAATAGATTATTACATATTATTACATTTTACATTAAACCCGGGTATTACAATTGATATTTTAATATTAGTTCCTATTGAATTTCATATACATTCTTAATTAGTATAGTTTTTAAGTCTATCTGACTATTTCTGGTAGAAGACAATGTTCTATTAACGAGGTCCAGGAAAATAGAATTAATCACAGAAATTGATGCAAAATAACGTTACCGTGCAAATGAATATTGTCTGGAAACATAAAAAAAAAACAATATGTGTTTCCCATAAAGCATTTGTACACTGTAAACATTTTATGGGACATGCTTATTGTAAAAAACAACAGCAGTTAATTCCATGTAGGTAATAATGAATCTTTGTGATTAATTATTACCTAAGTAGGTTGTAAGTATTTAAACGAAATTTCTATTAAAAATACTAAATAGGTACAAGTTTGATTTGGGTAAATAATTTATATAACTTTTATCTTTTATGGATAAATATGTACATTATCAGCTCGCATCATGGTCTCTCTCAAGTATAGAGTTTCAGAAAAAGGGGTTTTATATGTAAGATTGTTTCTTGAAAGATGTTGTAATGATATTGTTAACAGTTCATTTACATATCTTTGAATATCTGTACAATAATATGGCACATACTCATAGTTTGACACAATTTATATAGAATAGACGTTGACTTGGCGTATGTATTTTTTTTTTTAAGATCCGCTCGATTGATTCGTTATTGGAACGCAGTTCTTTAACGTGCCTTGCGGTAGGAGTTGACTGGTAGATATCTTTTGCCTTGCGTGACGATTTCTCCATGCGTCGTTCTCTCTCTCTGTCAGTCTATGGCCGCGTCCTAAACTTAAGCGATTGTCGCACAAATACGGGATTGTCGCGCTCGTTTGTATGAATATGAAATACTCGCGCGATCTATCAAGTCGCGTATGTTCGCTATTATTATGGTAAACGATCGCGCAATCGCGTAGTCGCGCGACATGGCAGTCGCTTTCAGTAAGGACGCTAGGTACGTCAACTCTGTACAAATTCTGCTCCCATTTAATAGTACCAACATTTAAAAAGTATGTATATATCGCAGCACGGTGAGTAGTAAAGCGTACAGCTGTGGCGGCAGATGTTGCGCGAGGAAGTATTGATGCGCGTGCGACGCGGCGGGGCGCGCGCGGTGCGACGGCAAGTTGCGTGCGCGCTGCCACGCCGCGCCCGAAACCATCGGCTCCTCGGCACCGAAGCCGTTCATGCTTAGTTCTAGCCCTGTGAACATTTAATAAAATTAAAGCAACATATGTTTTGGAGGTATTTTAATACCAGTATTTTACATGAACTGCCTATCTGACCTCAACAACTCAGTTACTGGGTAACCCGGTACCCCTTGGTTAGACTGGTTATCAGAATTTTGAGCTTCTGACTACCCCCTGTACGATCAAGGATCTATAAATGACAGCCAGGACGTTATTAGTCCGAGTCATTAGTAGGTATCCGTCGAGGCACGGAGGGGTCTCGATAATGTGTAATGTATGGTAACCCATCCACGGACCAATCCCGGAAAGCGTAGCTAATAATAATCTGATTAATAGGTATACTTCGTTATCTTTCTAAACTTTCGTGAAGCTTGCGTTGGGTGTTTTTTATTTTTTTATTTGGGCCTCTCAGAGTTGACCTTCGAGGTCGTGACTCCCTTAACCGGACTTTCCCGTGGTTGCCTTAAGCTCCTAACGAAATTTTAAGCCTCCAGTCAGGCTCCACAAAAAACTTATAAACTAAACGACTGCATGCTAAGGGCACCCCCTGTGGGGTACAAACCTCGGCTTAGGGCAGCGTCGGAGAGAGGACGACAAGGGACCGACGGTGGCTGGATAAAATCAAGGTTATTATCGGGGGAATTTCAAGCTACAGGCTCAGCAATAGCGCGGGCTGGCGCTTCGCTTACGAGCAAGGGTCGGGGAGGTGCGATGGGTGTGTCTTGCTATTAAAATTTATAGGTAATGTTGGTGTTAGTATACTTCTGGGAATGAAATTATGCCTTGATATTCAAATAAGATACTTACTGGTCAAAGTTCCTGATGATTTCCCACGAACCATAGGATACAAAGACTTTGATTAAATCTCGAACATGAGGTTCATTGCGACGAGTATCCAGTACAGTCTATTGAATGTTCCTTGGCTACATTACCGAACTAACTAACGCTACGGGTGTGTTCTAAGATGCAGTAGCTACACGAACTAAGACGTATAATGATATTGGCCACTTACTATGCAAACTGACTTGGCTCTCCATCTTTCCGAGCGCATTGACAGAGGCACACACGTAAGTTCCGTAGTCCGCCGGCGCTAGAGACTTTATCGTCAAGTTTATCCACAGCGAGTACTCGTTCATTATAGTTTCTGATACACGAAGCTTCGGGTTCTCGGTCAATTTGTCGCCTAATAGCGCTGTGGAATGAAAGATCTGTTAGTGAGTGAACTTATCGTAACTTTTCACAGGTACCTATGGTATTTTATATTAAGATTTTGGCTGACATGTAGAAAGTACTATAAAAATTGTTATCAAATCACGAAATTGTTGCGCTTTAATATTTCGTGTTTTCTTTATTTGTAGGTTGTTAGGTACCATTTGAGGTACATTTAAGTAGCTGAAAACTTTATTCAACATACACTGAAACAGCAAATACGCAAAGTTGAATAATATTTTATTAAAATAACCTTTTCTATGTGCCGGGATCCAAAACAAACCTCGGGCACTTCGCCGTTTTGCCAAGGCTCTGTAGGCATAAACGAAGTATCGAAGCATAACGAATTGGATATTACATGCAAACTATCAAAGTTTAAAAAAGACCTAAAAGTCCTAGTATCCAAGTATTTTTTTAATTTCTTTGATTAGGTATTAGTTTATTTCGATATTAAAAAAAAAAAAAATGTTTTTTATTTTTGTACACACGGCTACATCAAGCTATACAAATCTAGTTTACGCTGGTCTCGCATTGTATAAGGATTACCGTATAATGAGAGATCAGCTTATACTGGAATTGTATAGCTTGATATGTAGCCGTGTGTACCTTTACTGTTTTACTTTAGCTTTTACTTTTGATTTGATTTTGTTTTCCTATCTATGATTTTCGTGTACTGTATTGTGATTTATTTTAATGTGTTCGTCCTTGTCAAACTTGTTGTACCTACCTAGATTTTAAGTGAATGATGTGGTCGCCTATAATTGGAAGCGCACACTTGTATTTGACCCTGTTCATGTTAACATGCGTGAAATTGTGTAGCCTCTGTTGGTGATCCAATAAATAAATAAATAAATAAATAAAGATTGGAATTTGCTGTTGCTTGTTAATGCGTTGTCTAGTCTAGAGGTTAAATATCAAATAACAAGAAAAAAAATGACTATAGGACTGCATCTGTTCTTGTGATCTGTGCCCGGTTGATTGTGTGTCAATCTACAATGCCACATGCGAACTACGCATCATTCACCTGACGTCACATAAATCCTGCATCGCGCAAGCAAAGTTTACCGCGCGACTGGCATATTCACCGTGGCATTTTAGTCGTCTTACAAAGACAGCCCACTTCATCATGTATCTAATGATTACTAATCATTCATTAAAAAAAAATATATATATATTTATGAACATTTGTTTGTTTTTTTTTTATTATTAATTATGACGCATGACATAGTTTAAAACACCCTGTTACGAGTGCAGTCCGAGCCTTGTGTAAGAAGGGTGCCGCGGAATGGAGCGGTCACATCTTTATCAGAGTTCATTCACCCTAACGCAAAAATGTGTTTTTTACTATTGCAACTTAAATTTAATCTAAATCGATTCCGCGGCGCCCTTGTAACACAAGGCTCGGACTGCACTCGTAACAGAGTGTTTAAAACTATGTCATGCGCCTTAATGAATAAAAAAAACAAAAGTTATGAACATTTGAAAAAAAAAATATGACTGATTAGTACTCATTGGATACGTGAAGTGGGCTGTCTTTGTAAGACGACTAAAATGTCACGGTGTAAATAACCCGACATCAACCTTTGGGTAGTCCCGCACCACACACAACACCCGTCTGGTCGAAGGATCCTCCCTTTTCTATAGAGGATGAGTGAACTTTACACCCTGTTCCTCATACCTCTATAATGGCAGTTGCTCGCTCCTTATTACATGGGATTTAAACATAACTGGCCAAACGTGTGTACTACAGGTACACCTCTGCCCAACCCTTCGGGGATTACAGGCGTGATGTTATGTAAGAAAAAAACCGGCAAAGTGCATGTCGGACCACGCACAATGAAGGGTTCCGTAGTTGGGATGAATTTATCCCAAGAACTATCTTAACATTGTAGTTGAAAATCATGTTCGTCTATACGGAATTTATTGGAGAACATGTTTTTCAACTGTAAATGTAAGTTGGTCGACTATTACTCTGTAACTTGTAAAGCATATTACTGCTGTGATTTGTTTCACAAATACAACCATTTAGCTGGGAGGGGGGCACACTTGACTCTAACAAAAATTTGCACATTTGCACTTTGCTTTTTTAGCTTAATATTTTGCAAACTGATCCCTGAATCGAAAAACGGTTTGCAAATCCGCAGTATTTTTAAACGGCCTATTCAACGATACCCCACATCATGAGATAGACGAGAGAGTACGAGAAACTCTTTGAAAAAATGATTACCTACGAAAGCTTGGCAAAGGAAAACATTTTTCCCCGAGTTCTCCTAATTTTAAGGTGTGTATAAAGTTACCCTGATGTTTCTCAAGCATTTTGTTTCGTAAGGTGAAAATCGTCTTTTTGACTTTTAAGAAAAGTAAGGGATAATGCCTTGTTCACTGTAAATACGGTTTTAAGGCGGCACTTTCATCGGATTATTATTTACTTAGCGATATTTTGTGGAAGAAACACCAAAATTCAAAGGGCTTTCGGGATTAAATTGTGGCGGTATCTACAAAACGCCACATGCTAACTACGCATCAAAGACCTGACATTACACAAATCCTGCATCGCACAATCAAAGTTTACTTCACGACTAGCATATACACCGTGGCATTTTAGTCGTCTTACAAAGACAGGCCACTTCATGTATCTAATGACTACTAATCATTCATGTAAAAAAAAAAACATTTGAATTTTTATTATGACGCATGACATAGTTTAAAACACCCTATTACGAGTGCAGTCCGAGCCTTGTGTTACAAGGGCGCCGCGGAATGGAGCAGCGATATCTTTATCAGAGTTCATTCATCCTAACGCAAAATGTGTTTCTTACTATTGCAACTTAATCTTAATCCATTCTGCGGTACCCTTGTAACACAAGGCTCGGACTGCACTCGTAACAGGGTGTTTTAAACTTAATAAAAAATTTAAAAAAAATGTTAAAAAAAAAAAAAAACTTTTTTGTCATGATAGATTAGTAGTCATTGGATACATGAAGTGGCCTGTCTTTGTAAGACGACTAAAATGCCACGGTGTATAAGGTGTATCTATTCAAACACGAAATATTTTAAGAGATACACGTATAGGTAGTAAAGAAGCCATGGGAACGATTTTTTTTTAAATCTGGCTATTTTATTTAAAAAATTAAATAATTTAAAATTACTTGATATGATGATTAATTATCGAAATTCACCGCGCTCTTGCCGCCACTGCGAGTCTTACATAGAATAAGTATAAAGGTTTTTTTGCAAAATGTCTCCAGCAATTTTAAAATTATAATAATTATGTAAAAATATAAAACAATTAGATTAAAAAAAAAAAACTATGGCTATTTTACCACCTATAAATGTTTCTCTTAAAATATTTCGTGTATGAATAGATACACCATATATACAACATCCCGACATCAACCTTCGGGCAGTTGCCCACCAGAAACGACACCCATCTGGTCGGAAGACCCCCCTTTTCCATAGAGTACGAGTGAACTTTACACCCTGTTCCTCATACCTCTATAAAATTAATGTCAGTAGAATACAATCGATAAAAAGCCTTCTTAGTTATTGTCTATTTGCAACAACTTATCAGTATGCTTGTATTCCCCTCAAAGGTAGGCAGGTAATATCATAATTGATAAAAACGTTTATTTTCTCCACCACATAACGATAAATTTGTACAATACATCTTCGTGTATACAAAAATACATTGTTGTTGTGGAGATTGGAGCCTGTACTAGGAATACCTGTGTTACAGGCAGGGCTTGTTAACGTTACCAAATAACAAAATAATAACCGTTACGTAAGGTTAAATTTCAATGTTATACCTTACTAACGTTACAAAAATTTAACGTTACTTGATAATATAGCGTTAATTAACATTAACAAAAATACGATAACTAACGTTAATTTAGCTACGTTGCCGTTCTGTAGGTAAGAATCAGGCAGATTCAGGCAACGTTTTGATCGGCACTGCATTAGCGAGGCGCGAGGGCGGGCTGCCACCGCGCCGCGCGCCTCAGGCCCCGCTACTTACATCTCACCCGTTTTAAATAACGATAAAATAAAATGTAGCATACATAACGTTAAATCGATAACCGTTATTCTAATATAATAACATTAACTCTGTCAATAAAAGGTAAGTTTATGAAAATTTTACTGTATTTAAAGCCCTGGATACAGGTCTCCAGGCTTCCAAATTATCCGGAAAAGACAGTAATAATACAATCATCTACTAATAGATGATAATGTTGGGATGGAAGTTAAAAAAATATTTAAAACAAATAATTAATTCGACAGCAAAGTGTGTGTAGTGAGTGTATAGTACAACCACTTCGCCTGTTAGGTATGTTTAAGCTTCATGTAATAGGGGGCGAACCTATAGCCATTAAACAGGCACAAATTCCGACTCCGGGTGGCTACTGACAAAATCGGCCTTTTTCCAGCCCGGGAATCGAACCCAGGACATTACGTTTTACAGTCGCGCTTGTGACCATTATTAGGCCAATCCATTTATTTCAATGTACGAGTACTTATCCATACTAATAATGTAAATGCGAAAGTAGCAGAGTCAGTCCTTTTCATGCCTTAAAGGCTGAACGAATTTTGATAAAATTTGACATACTGGTAGACTGTGACCTAGGTTAGGAGCTGGAATACTTTTCATCCCGGTAGAACGTTCCGTAGGAATAATTTTCAACATCAAAGCGGGCGACAAAAGCTAGTTAATATATAAAAACCATTGGGATAGTTACAGTTACCGTCTTCGCGGTACCAGGAGTTCATAGCTTTGGGAGAGGCTTCGATGAAGCACTGCAGTTCCACGTCACTGCCGAGCGGCGCTCCTACTAGTTGGTTGGTCACCTTCACTTGTGGTATGACTGTTGAATAGATAAAATACATTAAATTAAAGTAATAATATAATAAATAAAAATAATTTATTAAGTTCAAAATTTTATTAGGTTTTTTATTTCCTTTTGATTATTTTTTTTATATTATCAGGTTTATAGTTTTAACTAAAAAAAAAAACAGCACCATCCGTCTGCAATATTTTTTAATTTCCTTTTCTTATTTCTGTCTTTTTTACTTTTTTATATTTAACATGTTTGAGGTTTAATAATTTAAGTTCAATACGTTTTAAAGTGGTTGTGATTTTTATTATTTTTTCACGCTACAAAATTTTGTAGTGTGAAAAAATAATAAAAATCACAACCACTTTAAAACGTATTGAACTTAAATTATTAAACCTCAAACATGTTAAATATAAAAAAGTAAAAAAGACAGAAATAAGAAAAGGAAATTAAAAAATGATTTTTATTATTTTTTCACGCTACAAAATTTTGTAGTGTGAAAAAATAATAAAAATCACAACCACTTTAAAACGTATTGAACTTAAATTATTAAACCTCAAACATGTTAAATATAAAAAAGTAAAAAAAAAAACAACTGTCAAAAATCTACAAATGACAGCCGGGACCAACGGCTTAACGTGCTTTCCGAGGCACGGAGGAATCTTGGTATGTCAAGATCACCCATCCATGGACCAACCGCGGCAAACGTAGCTTAACCTGATCGATCGAGTCGTGTGGCTGTTATCATTTAGCCACAAGCCTCTCATTTACAGTCAAATACCTAATTAGCTAAATTAATATTGGCTCACCGGTGAATATAAACTGGGCCTAGGTTCCGTGGTAGGTAGCTTAAGGCGCATTACGCACTGTCGACTTGTCGCCGGCGACTCGGTACTTCGGCGACCAAAACATAGGCAACTAGGGCCAGGAGACCAAGCCGAGCGACAGTATTCCAAGTACATTCGTGCAAAATGGACGTCGCAGAAGTTGCAATAATAGCGCTACTAATTAAGAGAACGAAAAATAAAATAAAAGCAAAAGAGTGTTGGGTAAATCCTTTTTTACAAGAACGGAGATTAAAAGGAATGTTTAAAATAATATTCGTCACTCGATAAATGCCAAATAGCTTTCTGGGATTGCATTTTCAATATTTTATCGGTATCGCAAGCCTGAGCTATTTTTGTGAGCGACGTCCGGTCCTGACGACAGTTGCTCGCAGTGTGAATGCTTCCATTTGAAGCCGTGTTCCTATTGGTCGCCGGCGATCGGCAGTCGCTTGTGCGTCGCCACAACGCGGCGAGTCGTCAAGTCGCCCGGGCGACCGGTGACCAAGTGCGTAAACACCTATGTAAACTATTAGTAAGTCACAGTCGCCGTCGACTGAGTCGCCGGCGACTAGTCGACAGTGCGTAATAGCTCATAATATATACGTATCTCTAGTAAAACATAATTAATAGCAGTTAAGTTATGGACATAATAGGCGTTAATTAATATTCCGTGTTGGATATACACATATCTCTCGCAATCTAATCAATCTTTTTGAATAATTTAACATAAAACATTCAAATTCCAACGTGCCCAGTTTTTGTTCATACTCATTACAATTTACCAAGTAAAAAACGGCTATAGAATAAAGTTTACTGTAAGCGATTAAGTTTTTATTAGGTAGGTTTCCAACGAAAATTGGTTTTCGAATACTTTTGTTTTAAACTCACATACTTTAGCCGTCATTTGAAAAGAAGAAATTTCATTCGCTCAACGCGTGTGCAAGATAAACAAGCTTTTTTATTTCAATTTAACAGACTCGTGAATATAGATTTAAAGAAACGTTGAAAAGGGTGAACAGTCAATTCCATTATGTTTATCGAAATGTATTCTTTTAACGAAATGTTTAATAAAAAAGAATGTATCTTTCACTTGAACTCTTTGAAACGCAAATGAGACATCACAAAGGCATTTAATTTATCTACAGTCAAGATATTTGTTCCTTGATTATTTGACACAAGATGTGATACAAACTTAGATTTTTGAATGATTCATGTATATTCTTTTTTTTTTGTGTATATTGATATAAATTTAAAATAATTTAGCATCTGTTAAAGTTCAGTGGCATCACTCTGAAATTTCCAAGTTCTGTAAAGTTCTGTTGTTTACTTAAAAGCAAATGAAACTAGACAGACAAGGCGAACAAAACTGCAACTCTTTAGCATTTGCCATCCCTCATTCATTCCCGGTAATGTCTTAATGGTGTTTCGTCTTTCCTAGACGATCATTAACTTTAATTAAAGTTGATTTTGAAGGAAGCATTTTAATCTTCTTAATCAGTAAGTATCTGAGAGATAAGAGATTTTTTCTTCTTTCTATTTTTTGGATTCAAACTGTGGTTAATAAACCTAAAGTCCAAAGTAAAACATTTAAACGGAATAATAACTTCGGTAAAACTTGGGCGGTTGAGTTTCTTGCCCTTCTCCTCAACGCGAAGTAATCGAAAGGGCGGATCTTTTGACATTCATAAAGTGTACTTCATGTATCCATTTTGGAGAAAAGAAATAAGTTTTCCTTAAGATACAATACCTTCTTGAAAGTCTTGACTGTTGTTGGGCAGTTTACGAATTGGGTGTGAAAACAAGAGCAAATTGGATATTATCGACAGACGATCGAAAAGTTGTGAGTTTAGGCCCTACGCCCGCAATTGCTCCTTTGTAAAAACACAATTGGCTGCCCTTTTGGGCCACAATTACATACAGGCGTATGATTAACTAGGTTAAATTTCAGTATGTTCCTTTTTTTCGAAATGCAAAATCTGTCAATTCGACTCGTGCTGGGAACAGTGTAAATATATATTTTTCTAGATAGAAAAAGATATATTTGTATTGAAATCTATACTAATGCTAATATAATATTATAAAGAGGAATTATTTTTTTGTTTGTATCCAATAAGCTCCAAAACTACTGGACCGATTTTAACAATTTTTCACCAATAGAAAGCTAAATTATCAGGAAGTACCATAAGCTATAATTTATTTTAAAAAAACTAGAAATCCTTAAGAAAATTGCAATAATGTAACCCAAAGTAGCAAAATTTTGCCAAGAAACAATGGAATCGAAACTTACGCGGGTGAAACCGCGGAGAGCAGGATTTTTTTTTTTTTTTTAACAATTATCATTTTTGTGCATATACGTCTTCTGCCAAACATGTTTTCAATTATTGCAACAAGAACAGTATTACGTTTTTCATGTACTGAGTGGATTTTGTCACTTACAGTGAACTTCGACGTGATACCGCCGGCTGACTGTGGGCGGGATGCCATTGCTGGCAATGCAGTAGTAGGCCCCCATGTCTGTCCTCTGAACGTGGGCCAGCTCCAGGGTCTCGCCTTTGTGGATGTCCACCACTGAAACAAACGGTTTTATTAGCATTTCTTCACTGCACAAGAATATCAGATAAAATGTCTCTTTTATTCCATCTAAATAAAAAGAGACGGCAACACAGTCATAGAACCTTTTAGTTAAATTATATCTTTTAGTACATTTATGTGCAAAGGGGTTATAATGTTATGGGTTAGCTCATCGCTTAAAACGTTCTCACGCCAAGCCGAGCCAGAAAAATAACCGGCTAATGCATTTTATACATTTATCTCATTTCCACGTAAAAACGAGAAAAACGTAGCTAAGTAGGACGCTTTCAAAACATTTTTATTTCAGCTCCAGTAAACAAATTCACAATCTTACGGTGAATTATAAAATACGTAATCAATGCAAAAGGTTAAAACACACCAACCAAAATAAACCACACATGGGAATATTTTATGCGGTAAAAGGCTTTTAGGTTTGTGATAGGGATCTACAGAGGAATTCACTTACACGGATTTATTTTAAGAAATAAGAGAGCGCCAATTCTTGTATTTGCAAAATGGAATACATTATATGCAGGAAACTGTTATTTAAATAAGTGTTGAATCATAAATAAATACTGAAAAATATCATGCTCTGTATCACGGGGCTTAATTAAATTTTATTTCGGATAGGAATAGTATTTGTTTAAATACGAGCGTTATCTACAATTCAAAGCCAGTAAAAGGCAAAACAAATTTTTGAATAAAAACGGAATTCTCTTTAACCAACGAAACCGTGATGAAAGCCGAACTATGCGAACCTTTGATGATGAGCCTAGCATGACATGCCCATAAAAAATGAAGGAGCCTTTTTTACATTGCTTTTGGGCAGTAATTAGCCACTTTTAGCTAGCTTGGCGTACCTAGAAAGGGGAATATTAATTTTGTGTTTTCTTTATTAACTTTGGACGAGCATCACGGATTATGAAATGTTTCGAACAGACTTAGTCCAAGTTAATATTGTGACAGCATTCACGGGACTTTTTAATAAACGAATAAATTATCCGTTAAAGAGCCCAGAGCTCACTTTACCGGAGTATTTAAAGTAATCTGAGCATTATTTGTATGTGGTGTTTTCCTAACTTTATTTCCTCGGCATTTGGAGTCGTTCGAGCGCGAAAAAAATATTCCGACGCTACTAGAGACGAGATGAAGCGTCGACGTGGAGTGCGGCATTTTCTCGTTTCACGGAAATATCGTCCATTCTGAAATCGCTTTTGAGTATAAAATCTTTTATTATGCGAACACGGTTCATTTAACGCGGCATTAAGTGAATTTGTCGAACATCGTATTTTAAAAATGAACGGGTAAAAGAGGTGTAAAATATGGACGTAGCGGGGGGAGGAAGAAATTACGAGTCCATGCCGAGGTATTATGCTTAAGTTCCTTTTAGCGCAGTTTACCGATGATTTATGAACCCTCCGTGTATTGCGGGAACTACAATGTGCAAGCCTACCAGTGTCTGTCGGCAGATATTGAGAACTATTTATATCGAGGCTACATTTTCTTGGTGTAGGTAAGCAATATCGCATGTGGCTTCCCTGGTACCTCATAAACAACATAACTATGTAAATGTCTATTAACTGCTCCCAAATAACGATGTTTATTTAGAATTTTTAATTATTTTTTTACATACTTCCTTGACGTAATCTTTTCATTATACGACATTATTTACCTACAAATGGAATTCCAATTCTTTATTAGTGGCTTTTGTGGACATGATATTTATTCAGATATGTTACTGTAGTTGTAATTGCAATCATGTCATTAATCTCTTATATACTTAGATTATTTTCTATTTTGTGAATGTGAGAACGTTGTAGGCCTAGTAGAGTGTAGATTTGTTGGCACTTTTCTATTTTGTTCAGTACCTGGTAATTGTTGAAAGGCCTACACTGTCCTCCCATACCTATTTATTAACAATGTTAGTTGATAATATTGTAAAGCCAATTATTTTTAAAAGAGTAACCGTGGAGTTTCTTGCCGGCTCTTCTCCATAGGAAACGACTAATTGGAACCGTGCACGTAGCTTCTGACGTTTCATAAGTGCCCATGTAGATTTATGTGAAATAAAATATTTTGATTTTGATTTTGAATATGCATGCATGTTTATTATTAACCGAACGGGCAATTCATTTATTCATGATTTTCTCATGCAAATGAGTTTCAATACAGTACATCAAAGTGAATATTAATTGACTCTTTATTTGAAGTACCCACAATACCTTAAAATTTTATAATAAATTAACAGTGCAGTTTATGAAGAGATCGATTAACTTCAAATAGTTTAATATAACGGCTGTTACACACGAGCTAGTTGAAATTTAACTGCACAACATTCTGTTTTCATTGAGAATGTTAGCTAAACGGGTTCAAAAACTATTTCGCTAATTCGCGGTGGACCGAAAAGTCAGTGTAATTAAGAGATTGTACAGCAAAAGCGGACAGTAACGAACTGTGCGTTATGTTGGACGTGACATATAGAGGGGAAGGGGGGTAGGGGGGTGAATTAGTCACAGTCGATGCGTGAAACCGGACATTAGCGTTAACCACGTTATTAATGACGAACAACCATTCGTTAGGCACACATCATCATTAGCGACTTGAAAAATATGTACCAATATAATAGTAGGTACCCTCCGAAATGAACGATGATATCCATTATATAAATGTGGTACCGTGTAGTCTCGGACGTAAAGAATAGCACTACCCTATTTCTTGCCGTGGGTGTCGTAAAAGGCGACTAAGGGACTTACTAGAGAATGGGCAGCAGCGTTCTCTATGCATTTTTAACACCATACTGCGATCGCCAACCCGCCTGCCAAGCGTGGCGATTATGGCAAATTCCCCCCTTTTGGGGGAGGCCTATATCCAGCAGTGGATGTCTTTCGGCTGAAATGATGATTATAAATGTGAAAGTAACTCTTTGCATACACAAAGAGAAAAAATTCCATCAAACGTAACATATTACGTTTTCACGCCTAAACCGCTGAACTGAACGTCAGGAAATTTGGCAGAGGTATAGCCTGGGATATGGAAAAGGATATAGGCTACTTTCTACGCGATAACCTACATCCACGCGGGCGGAGCCGCGGGCAAAAGCTAGTTAATATTATAAATGCGAAAGTAACTCTGTCTGTCTGTCTGTATGTTACGTTTTCACGCCTAAACCGCTGAACCGATCGTCATGAAATTTGGCACAGATATAGCCTGGGATATGGAAAAGGACACAGGCTACTTTTTACGCGATAACCGACATCCACGCGGGCGGAGCCGCGGGCTAAAAGCTAGTTTGGTTATATTTGCGCGAAATTCCTAACGGTATTCCTGCTCTATTTTGTACCGCCACGGATATCATCTCTGAATTTTGCTGTGTAGAATTTGACACTAATATTGGTATAACTCTGCCTGTCGCAGTCATATGCTTGGCATAGATTTCTCTCAAAAGGAAGGGAACTTTATTTTTAACCCCTGACAGAAAAAGAGGGGTGTTATAAGTTTAACACATGTGTCTGTGTATCTGTGTATCCGTGTGTCTGTCTGCGCTATCGTTGCTCACAAACCATTGAACCGATGTTGTTTTTTTTTTTGTGTTTGAATGGTTAGATCGGGAGTGTTCTTAGCTATGATTCAACAAAATCAGTTCAGCTGTTTGAAGATTATCAGCTCTTTTCTAGTTGATCAATGGATGTGAGCATATTCCATAGGTCCATAGGTCTGGTAGTCGAAATTTGATATTCTAGTACTTCAATGATATTAGAACATGGAAACCTAGAACTGATGCTGCAGCATGACTTGGAATTGGCAGGATACCGAACTCCCACACCAACTTACAGCAGAGGTATCGTGCTTGGGCTCATTGGAATGGTCTTAATGAATAGGTTATAGATAGCTGCTAATGATTAAGGTAATGATGGAGTAGAAAAGAGAAATAAGGATAAATGAGTAACTAACTTCACTGTGGGAGAAATACGTACAGCTGCGCAGATTTCAGCGAGGCCCATGTCAATCGTAGCGTGTTTACTAGTAATATTAACGGCTTTACAAATAAAGACGGAATAAAGTTATCCTAGGAATAACTTCGGTATAACAATACATTTTTTGACGTTTATACAAAAAAAGTCCTCGTACAGGAGAATCACACTTTAAACAAAACTCAAACTCAAACTCAAACCATTTATTTCAATTAAACCATTTATAGGCACTTTTGAATTGTCAAGGAGTCGGTCAGTAAGAAAAAGCGTAGGTACCTATGGAGAAGAACGGGCAAGAAACTCCATGGACACTCTTTTTTGGTTACATCTATAATGTTGAATTTATAACGAAATGTGAGAACGATGCAAAAAAATTAAATAAAAATGTACACGTTAAAACCGTCCAGAGTAAAAACAAAAATTAAAAAAAAAAAAAAGCAGTTGCAGCTAAGAAATGACCAGTCGCATTAACATTAATAAAATAAAAAAGGACAGAAGTAAAATAAAAATAAAAGGCCAAAAGGCGCCAAAAGACAGCACGGTATAAAACACACTTCCTTGTTTGTGAATTTTATAAATCAATAGGTTTGGTTCATCTGAACATATTATGTGCATAGCATTGCACTTTAATTAATGCTACGGCGTAGCTGCGTAGGCGAAGCGATGACGTCACGGCTACGCAAGCTACACCGTAGCAGCTAACATCTACGTCACGTTCGTTATAACTACCAGAGTTCTAATTGTTGAACTTGATACCAGTTCTTGAACAAAAAGGCGTTCATGTAATATAATAGTGGTTTAATTTTAAAGAATATCGGCTATATTCTAAATAAACCGTTGATCTATTGGGTCTGGATCCTATAGGTAATTTATTCAACAGGCGAATAATTTACTTACCCCAAAACGGGTTAGTTACATTGGTCTAAATCTAGGTTTTTTAAACTTTGTTACATTTTTTCCCATTTTTTCAGTCTCGTTGAAATCCATCTGCAAGTGACGTTTTAATCCGAAAAAGGAGGCTGCCTCTGTCGACTATAAAATTCCGAACGTGACCAAAATAAAAATGCTATATTAATTCAATCCTGTAATTTTCATATAAAATCAGACAGCGAGATAATGCTAAACATCAATTTTTTTATTTTAAAGAGGAAGTTCTATTCTGGATTTAGTTGAAAATGATTTCCGATTTTTTTTTTTAATAAATGCGCTTTGTTCGTTTTTTTAACATTCGATTTGTAAAAATTAATATTTGAAGTAATAATAACTTTGTTTTTAAAGGACATTTAATAATATTATTTATTATTTACTAGCTTTTGCCCGCGGCTCCACCCGCGTGGATGTCGGTTATCGCGTAAAAAAGGAACCTATGTCCTTCTGCATATCCCAGGCTACATCTCTGCCAAATTTCATGACGATCGGTTCACCGGTTTAGGCGTTAAAACGTAACATACAGACAGACAGACAGACAGACAGATAGACAGACAGACAGAGTTACTTTCACATTTATAATATTAGTATGGATTAACTGTTATTACATAGATATTACATATTTACCATATTATGTTTATTACTAAAAACATATTTTATTTAAACATAATGTAAAATCTAATACTAAACATCTCCCCCTTTTTATGTATACATAATATAAATAATATTATGAGCACAAAAAAAAAAAGGGAAGAGCTCATAGGGCATAAAAAATTCGGCCTATTATTGTCCCACAGCTGGGCAAAGGCTTCTTCTCATACAGAGAAGGTACGAGCATTGATCGCGCTTACTTGAGTAAGCGCGATCAATGCTCGTACCTTCTCTGTCTTCGCCGGGTTGGCGATTCCAGAATAGGGATATTGACTAAAAATTTTTTTTTTGTCCCTCATGTATATTATTAAGAAATTGGACACGTATTTTTTCTTTTTTTACGTAATCAAAACATTACGGCGATATATTGAGTTCAAATGTGGCATGACGTCACTTCTCAGTAGATTTTATACGTAGCTGTGACGTAACGAGCTCTAAGTAAGTAGCTGTTCACATTAAACTTGGAGAGTGGGGGCTTTTATCTTAATCATTTTTTATTGATATGATAAAGCAAAAAATACGTGTTTAATATATTTTTATTATCTGATTTTTTCTTTTTTTTACCCAGGAATCATCCCTATTGTTTTCCTTAACCGATGTCAGTAGTGTTTAAGATAAACTCAGAACCCTACATATGAATTGAAAAAATCACATTAGTAAGTAAATCTGGATAATTAAAAACACCTGTCCAACTAATTAAATGATACTAAGTTGAAATTTTGAACAGGTCTTATTGTATTATACTGTAGTCCCAACAAAAAAGTAATTAAAATCGTTTTGTTGGACATCAAATAAATCACAATGATAGCACAGGGAAAATGGTTTGTAATCTAATATTCATTAACACTGGTGCCTGTTTACAAACGTCACTTATTACGAATTCATTGTTTGGATAACATACATAATGTCCACAAATGGTATTAAAATTATACTGCGTTAGGTCGAACCCAGAGGAATTCTTTCGAAAATCGAACGGTCGGTAACTTGATTCTTGTCTGTCAACGGTTGACTTAGGCCCCTCGCCCACGGCGACCTTCTGTATCGATGCAGTAGTGATGCTGTCGCGCGTTCGCATCGATACAGCCGCGATGCGGCCGCTAGCTGTTTGCCCTCCGCTCACACCACGATTCTCAGTCGCGATGCAAACGCGATACTGTCGCGCTTCTGTCGCGATGCAAACGCGATTCAGTAACGGCACAAAAATGCCACAGTTGCACTGATGCTCGGTTCTCCACTCACGCGCCACCCTCCCTCCGTTCACTCCCCGATGTCGTCCGACACGGTTGCGCGTTTGCATCGATAACGTCGCGATACTGTAGCGCGTTAGTAGCGTATTGGCATCACTTCTGTAGCGCGTTGTAAATGCGACTAACGCGAGTTAGTAGCGATGCTGTCGGACGTTTCGTAAACGCGCGACAGCATCGCTACAAAAAGTCGCCGTGGGAGTGGGGCCTATGTTCGGTAAAACTCGGGGTCTGATTCTTCACTTACGCAATGCACATAATCGTTTTGCATCGACGTATGTTGACATCGTACATTCAATCCCTTTCTTCGTTTTAGGTTCGGACTGGTTAGGATATAATTATAGTTTGAGAGACATTTATACCGATTTGGTAAAGTCAGGAAAATTTATCGCTAAGCAAATTGTGTACGGTTTTATTTTCAAACAAGATATTAACATTATATATGTATAAGCTAACAGACTTAAAATAGTAATAATATGTACATGTATATAAAAAGGAATAACAGGGCATTAAACAATTCGTGCGCATCGCTGTTGATAGGAAAAGTGCCCACAAGGCTGGTAACTTTACCACCTGGATGCGGGAAGCACAAAACCGGTCGAGGTGGCGGTGTTTGGGAGAAGCCTATGTCCAGCAGTGGACGTCTTTCGGCTGAAATGATGAATGATGATGATTACCACGCTGTTAGCCAATGCTGATTCTTTGGCCAAAAAATAGGCCAGCGCTCTGGTCACATGAAGAATCGACCCTAAGTAGCTACTATTATTTTCTCTCTATTTTTTGTATATTCTCTCTACTATTCTCTCTATCCATGGCCCTAGTGTTTCAACCCCTAACGGCTCTAATATAGGAAACACCCGATGAGGTTGAAATAATAGTGCCAATACCAACTTGAATTCCTTGAACTCCCCCTGAGTTTGTTTCGCCATTTCTTCTCAGGGGTAGTCAGATAGGAAATGTCGACTTCATCTAGCTTATTTTTGTTTTTTTTATATGACGTATAAAAGTGATTCCGATATTGTATTTAGAGAA
Source organism: Dryobota labecula (assembly GCA_947523025.1). Lineage (NCBI taxonomy): Eukaryota > Metazoa > Arthropoda > Insecta > Lepidoptera > Noctuidae > Dryobota > Dryobota labecula. The sequence continues at coordinate 12,547,986 of OX383293.1, read as the reverse complement.
TAAACGATTTCATTTCATTTTATTTCATTTCAATTGTTCATATATTCTAATCACAACTGTCATTCTTTGGCAGTTGTATGAAATGGCTATAATGCGGCAAATTGATGTACGGTGTCAATTTCCTTAACAGTTTATTGCCCTGACTGTACCTACTCGATAAGATTATTTTGGTTAGCCACATGAATTTGATCACGATGGCGATGGCGGTTATATTATAGCCAAAGAGGCGATACAACGGCTTCCAGCACCATACTGATAGATAATTCGTTATGGGTTATAATACCCATAAAGTAAGTAGGTGAGTTATGGGCGTATCTCGACATAACTCATGTTGTTCACGGATGCTTTTAGTATCCCCCATAATAATTTGGAACGTGGTTAAAAAGCAGTCTGATGCTATAATCAAAAAGTAATAAACGCGTGGGGTTTTTACACAGACGAGTACCCCTTATATTTTTGTTTTATATGGTGAGATATAGATTTAGACATGTCCAGCAGTGGACGTTTTCCGACTGCAAATTATTTCACTATCAACAGATGATTTTGTATGCCGTTTAGTAAAAATTTAAGCGTTTGACAATGTCGGTGGTCGCTTGGTTCCATTATGTTTTCTGCGCGACCTCAAATTCAAATGTTTATTGCTCAACACAGTACATAATCATACATTTCTAGATATCAAGTGAATGCGCAGTCCACTGTGTTGCACTAATTCAAGCATGCAAAATTATTATTAAAATTATAAGCACCATTAAAATTATACCATTTCATAAATTCACACTAATAAGTTAAACAATAATTTCATAATAGTACCATACACAATGTCATAAATTCAATTCAATATGCATGTAATGTCAGAATATACAAAATGTCGTGATAACTAAGTAATGTCTAATACAGTCCACCCATAATTTACAATACAAATAAGAATAATTTTAATAAAAATAAATCGGACCCCAGTCTTCACCCTAATTTTATGTTTATTATTACACACCCAAATTTCTATCAGACCTCACTATTTCATAGGTGACGTCAAAGATGATTAAAGACCTAATCATACGAATGAGCTCTATTATTAAGATCTTGTTCGGAATACCTACCTTTAAAGCAGAGCTAATCAAAAACTTTAGTGACCACAAAAAATTCTATAGTATTTTTGTGTGGGCCAATATCAATAATCCTTATTTTCGGTAATAAAGATTAGAAAAATAAACCAACATTGATAGTTATTACTTACATGTTATATTCCTTTGTTAGAATAAGGACATTTATTAAAAAATCAACCACAAATGGTGTTATTTGCTGACGATACTTCCTTAATTTTTAAGGTAGATAGACGTGCATCAAATCTTGACGACGTAAATAACGCTCTATTGCAGGTCCAAAATTGGTTTACTGCTAATAATTTAGTATTAAATGGGAAAAAAACAAAGTGCATAAAATTTTCTTTACCAAATGTCAAAAGTAGTGATTGTGAGATAGTATTGAATCAAGAGAAACTAGAATTCGTCGATAAAACTGTTTTCCTGGGGATCACGCTCGATTCAAGACTACAATGGGGTCCTCATTTAACATCTCTTGCAGGACGGCTAAGTTCAGCAGCATATGCTGTCAGAAAAATCCGTCAATTTACTGATGTAGATACCGCGAGGCTAGTCTATTTCAGTTACTTCCATAGTATAATGTCTTACGGTATTTTACTTTGGGGACGGGCTGCAGACATCGAGTCTATTTTTATTCTGCAGAAAAGAGCCATCAGAGCCATATATAATCTCCGCAGGCGCGATTCTCTAAGGGAACTGTTTAAGGATATTAACATCATGACGGTACCTTGTCAATATATCTACGAAAACATCATGTACGTAAGGAAAAATTTACATCTTTTTAGAAAAAGAGGTGAAAGACATAATTATAGTACTAGAAATAGGGACCTATTAGCTCAACCAGGTTTCAGACTGGCTAAAGTAGACTCATCTTTCATGGGGTACTGTTTAAAATGTTACAATAAAATTCCTCCCCACATACTTCAACAGAATGAGACTAAATTTAAATCTTGTATAAAACGCACACTATGCAGGCAGGCATATTATAAGTTGGGGGATTACATCGCTGATAAAAATGCTTGGCTGAATGCTGGTCCTGCTCCACAACCTCAGCTAGTTAATTAACATTTGACAATCATGTTGGAGCTGCTGAAGATTGTAAACTATTTTTGCATTGTATAAACTCAATGTCCTTGAATTATATAATTGCATAGCACAGGTGTGAGTACTATGTACTATAGAGCTACCATTTACCGGGTAATATGTCTTTTATTGACTTGAATGTGCCCTGGCGTCTGAGAGTATGTCATGCTCACTCAAATGTCTCGCTGGTGGTGGCGTGTGTGTTGGATCATTAAGTTCCCTTCAAAATGGTTGAGCTAAATGGTGCTGATCCATGCGTCATGTTCGTGAACGGGCGCCGTCAGTTGGGACTGGTCATCTCTTAGCTGCCACGGCTTATTTTAATTTTTGAATTGTTTCTATTACGGACGCTTCTAACGTGCACGTCTTTCTACATTGTTCTCACATGTATAACTTCAACATGAATGATGTAACCCATATTTTGTAACAATATTTTGTTTTAAAAGAGTGTCCATGGAGTTTCTTGTCCGTTCTTCTCCATAGGAACCTACTACGCTTTGGAATGGGCAACTAGCTTCATCTTTCTGACTGACCGACCCCTTGACAATTCAAAAGTGCCTGTAATTGGTTTATTTGAAATAAATGCTTTGAGTTTGAGTTTGAGTTTGAGTTTGACAGATTCGTTTTACGCCAGATTCGCATTAGGTCAGATTAGAATGACAAAAATCTCTTTCTGTTATTTGATGCATATTTGTAGGTTGATTTATGAATTAAATTCAAATTCAAGAAAAAAAAAAAATGGTAGGTATTTTAGAAAACATTTGCTACCTAAGCCTTTTTAGCACTAAGAAAAATTCTATGTTAGTTCTAAATCCATACTTATATTATAAATGTGAAAGTAACTCTGTCTGTCTGTCTGTTACGTTTTCAGGCCTAAACCGATCATCATGAAATTTGACAAAGATATAGCTTGGGATATGGAGACGGACATAGGCTAGTTATGTATAAAATTAAAAAGGTAAGTAAACTTTGATCGTTTTTGTCTGTAAAAGATCGCTTTTAGCGATAAAATCGCCCATTGTGACACCCTATGTAACAGTTCTATATGGTGTACATAATAAAGAGTATTCTATCTATCTATATTGCTAGCGTAGTGTTTTTTTATTTTTATATTCGCTTTCGGCCTAAGTACACTGTAGCCCTTTTAACACTTAATATTTTTTATGTAACCGTATGAAAGCACACACTACATTGGCCTGTATTAACATAGTATATTTTGAGAGATTGTCGTTACACTTACGCACTTTTAGCACAAATTAATATACCACTTTTTCAAACATTTAGCAGTAAAATATCATTTCTCACTAAAACGTACTTTTCCCCTTTTAGCACTAATTTATTTATTTATTCATCTTTAATTCAGGCACAGTACCCATAATTTGTTAGTATTACTTAAACTATGTTAGACTAAATTAATTAAGACACAAACATACATACAAACATAAACATATTACAAACAACAATAACAATACAACACAGCCTAAGGAACATACCAAGCCACAGATTTTATCTTCATTCAGTCAAAAATTGTCAACGAAAATGCTCCTAATGTCCTTAAGAAAATCCGATTACAACAAAAGAAAAAAAAAAATCAAATCAAAAACATAAAAAAACACAAAGCACGAAACATAAAAGGTGATCTTTATTCGTGTCCCGTTTTATTGCTAATTTTTATTTTTCATCCCCCGTATCAGAATCGTCAGGTTTCATAAAAGCACTTAAGTATTATGACCGAAGATATCCGATCACTTTTACCCTCGTATGATATTAGCATGAAATGTCTATGAACATTTTACCCTTGACCAGGAATGAAAATTGAATGGTGCGTACTTATCTTGTATGAGATCGTATGTATGGAGATTTTGTATTCATAAATTTGTTAATTTGATTAATTTGGTACCTGGTATTTTAGTAAAATTATGTAGGCATTCTTTATATTCAGTCTTTATTAATCCTTGAAAAGACTTAGCCCACCTAGATGTAGCCATTGTTACCTACAAAAGATAAAAGATCATGTCAGACATTTTTGAAATCATCACATAGGTACCTACTATACGGTATAGAAAATTGTACCTATATTTTTATTTTATTTACTTTGCATTCAGTGCTACAATCAGTATAACTAATTTAATATAATAGAGGAAGAATATATCAATTTAAATAAGTTAATTAAAAGAACACGTCATCCTAAATTAAGAACTTTAGTTAATATAAAAACCTTTACCTTGCCTAGATGTAACAATACATATGGTATGAGAACATACCCCTACATACTACCAAAAATAGTAAACGAACTTCCTACGGACATACAAAATAAATACCTCTGTAACCCTAAAAAAGCAAAATGTTTATTAAAAAAGCATTTTCTGCAAATTACAAACTATGTACTTTAGTTTTATACACTTGCTACATCTTTATTTGTGCTATTAACATATTATATGAAGAGTAAAGACTTGCAATATTCTTTGAATGTAAAACTTACAAACTTACCGTCTAAGTTTTTTTGTAGTAAGTACCTATATTAAATATATTTTTGTTTCGAACTCACTAGTCATGTATAAGCCATCAAAGGCTTCTGTGGTTCTTAGTGTATTATTTTAAACTCTGCGATCTACTTTTTGAACATTAATAAAAATAAAAATAAAAACAATGTTTTGAAATTTCAGCCGAAAGACGTCCACTGCTGGACATAGGCCTCCCCCAATTGGGGGGGTGGGTCCATAATCGCCACGCTTGGCAGGCGGGTTGGCGATCGCAGTATGGTTTTAAAAATGCATAGAGAACGCTGCTGCCCATTCTCTAGTAAGTCCCTTAGTCGCCTTTTACGACACCCACGGGAGGAAATGGGGTGGTGCTATTCTTTACGTCTGGTACCACACGGCACGGCAATGTTATATACATACGTAATAATAAAAATCTGTAAATGTAATAAGAATATAACATACTAGCTTTTGCCCGCGGCTCCGCCCGCGTAGATGTCGGTTATCGCGTAAAAAAAGTAGCCTATGTCCGTCTCCATATCCCAGACTATATCTCTGCCAAATTTCATGACGATCGGTTCAGCGGTTTAGGCGTGAAAACGTAACATACAGACAGACAGAGTTACTTTCACATTTATAATATTAGTATGGATTGTTCTAATTGGGGTGTTTGGTGGTTTACGTTAATTCCGCGACATGTTGTATAAACCTAAGTCGTTAATGCAATGAATAATTAGGATTCGAAAGTTTAAATTCATGTTCAATGATTAGATAAGACCTAACTAATGAACTTTACGGGTTCCTAACATGTGAAACTTCAGAATATAATATAATTAGTTCGGAGAACATGTAGCAAGATACTAACAACCACACAAATAACTTAAATTCAATACACAAAATAAACCTGGTTGTATGGGAAGAAAGAAAGAAAATACATTTATTTTCGGTAAACATGACGCAAAGAAAAACACAAAAAGAACCATACCTATCTAGTAGTATTATATTTGCGGGCTTGTGGCTAAAGGCTCCTACAAACAGGCGCGACACGTGACGCGACACAAAGAAACCGCTTGGCGCGCGACGAGCGGTATCTTTGTGTCGCGTCGCGTGTTTTTTTTTTTCACGGTGAGTTTGCTCTTGACTCTAGGTCAGAGGTGACAGAGACAAAGTCGACTATGGAGTGAGCTTAACCAGAAGAAGCCTGTTCACTCTCACTTTGAATTCATTAGGCTTGTATGCGTTCGGAAACTCAGACGTAGGCAGAGAGTTCCACTCCTTTGCAGTGCGCATTATAAAAGACGTTTGAAAACGCTTAGTGCAAGTTGGTGGAATATCAACTAGGTAGGGGTGGTAACTTGCAGTGCGTCTAGATGTCCGATGGTAGAATGAAATGAAATTAAAAAATTAATGCTGTGTCGCTCCTGTTTGTAGGAGCGTTTAGTTATACCAGTCGCACGGGTCGATCGATCAGGGGCCTAAGTCTACTAATTTACAAACATTGCAATGGTCATGACCATGATCATGATCTGGGTTAGGACATAGGACAGGATTTTTATCTCAGTAGCACGTTCCCGTGGAATTATTTCCGACCTCCATGCGTTTTTTTTCAAACGTTCAAAAGGCGCCCGGGCATAGGGGATAAGATCGGGCCGCCCCGACCCTTGCTCGAGCCAGCCCGTGCCGCTGAGCCTGTAGCTTTAAATTCGTCCCTAAATAATCATAATCCGATCTAGCCCGTCCCTTGCTGTCCTCTCCCAACGACGCCCTAAGCCGAGGTTCGTACCCCCGCAGGGGGGTGCTAGTAGCGTAGTCACTTAGTTTTTAAGTTTTATGCCCTGGCTGGAGGCCTTAATTTATTGAGGCACCCACAGGAAAGTCCGGTTAAGTACTAGACAACCCTTTAGGTTGAACTGTGAGATGCCATGTATAAAAAAAAAGGGGATAAGACCGGGGAGTGTGGAATTTTTACCTCACTAAAACCACCCCGGTGGTCAATATCTGCACATGGAAGGGGCACCGTTACCTTTCAAAAGACCGATCTGAATCCCCCTCTGTACAATGCCTGTTAAGGCAGATCTCTGAGGATACTATAAATTGGTCTCCCCGAAACTTAGGGCAAAAGTACTAAATAATATACTAATTAATATTTTTAATCTTTTGACGTAAGGTTAATGAAGGTTTCTTGTTTGAAATATGGCGACGTTTCACTAATAAGTAACAAGTAAACGACATGCCGCACGCGCGATAATCTGAACGGGTTCCTGGAATAAGGGACCAAGAAACCCTTTGACACAAAGGCAAATAATTTTTGGCACATTGTTCGGCTCATTATGGAAAACAACGTAGTTTGTTTTGAAATATTTGAGGTATTAGGTGTAATGGGGTATACTGCACAATACCCGGTTTTCCTACATGTCAGATTAATTAAGAGTGTTCATCCGTCGCGGGCTGGTAACGTCGCATTTCTAGAGGGTTTTCGTGATTATTTTGTTAAATTTAAATCAAAGTACATTTATTTTTCAGCCAAGTACTAGACATTTGGTATTTATAAGTATGTATGCAATTTTTTTATAGGTTTTTGGTATTTACTCATAAATATTGACAAATTGTCAATTATTTTCTATTTGCAGTATTATGACTAAATCATTATTTGTATTTAATATATAGTAAATGTTAAAAAAAAAAAAATACTCCACCTTCGGTCCCTTGCCATCCTCCCTCCGACTCTGCCCTAAGCTGAGGTTCGTACCCCACAGGGGGTGCCCTTAGCGCGCAGTCGTTTTGTTTATAAGTTTTTATGCCCTGGTTGGAGGCATTAAGTTTCATTAGGAGCTTAAGGCAACCACAGGATAGTCCGGTTAAAGCGTCTCAACCTCTCATAGTTAACTCTGAGATGCCATAGTTAAAAAAAAAAAAAACAACAATGCTAAAAAAAATACAGTACTTTGATTTAAATTTTGTAAAATAATCACGAAAAACCTCTAGAAATGTGACGTAGCCAGCCCGCGCGGGGTGAACGCTCTTAATAGTTTTTTTATTTTGTTAACCACAGAGGAAGAATGTGTTAAAATTATTGTACAAAGATATGTATGTAGTTCAGAACATTCCAAGAAATAAATGTTTTATTGGTTAACCATTAGACCGCCACAACAAAGCTGGTGATTGCCGAAATATCTCAACACACACAAAAAAAAAACTAGGGTCATAGGTAAAATTAGGTACTCTCAGCGGTAAAAAGAAATGTAATATATGATGCTAACAGACTTGCTAACAGTAATATTCATTTCCATGACATAATATTTACTTTACTGGAATTAGACAATTTTTCACGAGGAAAGATTATACCAGGAAAATTAATAGTATCGTTAATTCAAGTGTCTATTCGGCTTTTCCCACTTCTAGGATTGTTTGTTTTGGCGCTTACAAGATCAATTAATTAAAATATTTCCGAAAAATGGGAATATTCGGAAAATCACCATGATTATGGGTACGTTGAGAGGTAGAAACGTGTATTTTCTCTTGTCAAGACTCATTCAAGATGGTTAACATACCTACTTAATGTTGAGATCCATGCATGTCTCCTACGATCTTATAAAACTTTTTAATTTAATTAATTTGTATTTAGTAATACTGTTCGTTAAGTACGTAAGCGTGTAATATAAACACAGCATGTAGGAACTTTATTTTTATTACTTCTATATTATAAAGCGAATAGAAATCTAAACGCCATCTCCGCTAGAGAGATTAAAGTGACAACTTAAAGCGGTTCCCGAATAACCGTTCGGCTGAACTAGAGACAGGCTATTAATACTTAAGAATCTTGTAATCCCGTAAATTATTACATTAGTCTCGATGGAGAACTTTATACTGGAACTAAATTTTGCCTAAAAGAGCTTCAGAGCGTTTAAGATAATATAGTTAGTAATATAAACATTTAGTTTAATAAATATTATTATGGTACTTAATAACATTTTAGTATTCATTCGACGTTTGTGCATAAAACATCCAACCCGGTAACCGAGACCTCACGCATAAAATAAATTATTGTTGGAAATCCGAGCGCCGCGATGTATCTTCGATATTATCGCGCGGCTCTCACTCGGCCCTGGTTATGACATTATTAAACTACACCGTACGGATCCTCTGACGCTAAAAAATACGTGACCGCTTTACACAATTTTTCCACGTTGAAAAATAACCTTCCACAAATTTAAGACCGGCACTGACAGGCGCGAATAAATTATGTTAATGAACACTTTGGAAGCGCATTCGTTGATTCGGCCGATTGGGCAGGGGCTTTTTCTTTAATTTACATAATAACCAGGCGAGGGCATGGCGCTGCGGTCGCATGCAACCGTAACCGATAGTTACTTGCATTATTCAGCAACTTGCTGGAAACTAAAACTAAAAACTGTCTTGTAATGGGGTTAATGTCTGTTTCTATATAATACAACTTCGCTGCAATACATGAACATTGAAACTTTTGCTCATGATCATTATGAATAGAATCATTATGTGCGGGGACGTAGATCCAGCACCGCGTAATCAAATTAATTTAGTTAGTTATACCACTGCTACTTGTTGAATCAAGTTAAGGCGAGTTTCGTGTATACTACCGAGTTAATTAAGACATCCAACAGTTCATTTGCTTTCATAAAAGAAATAAAATGAAGAAAAAGGAAGTTTATTTAAGCCAGTTGCACGATAACGTGTTTGCGGGGAGCTAGTGCGATTATTTTGCATGAACTAAGTCCCCTAAATGCAACTTACACGCTAAATCCATTAGGCTTATGTTCGCATTGTACTCGGCGCGTGTGGCTGGGTAAAAATAACAGTTTATTTACTGCGCTAACGCTTTCTAGGAAATTAAACTGTATACGGAACCCCATAACCGATTTATAAGCGTTTTCATAACGCTGGCAACGCATCCTATTACGTTATACGTGCCTTATAAATTGAAGTACGGCTATGAGCTCGTTTCTGGTAAATAAAGTGAAAACTTTCCGCTTAACGTCTTTCTGATGTTTTATCGTAATTATTATATCTAGAAAACTTTTTAGCATAATCATATTATGGTGATTTGTTTATCAAAATTACAGCTTCGTTATTATTTTATAAATTCTCTTGAGTTACTCCATCGTAACAAATAGACTCTCTAGGCCATAAATATTAGGACAATCAACAACTTTTTAAATATTTCTTTGCTTTTACTACGGTACACTTTTTCCATGAACGAAAGGTCTACCGTAATATACAGGTACAATACCATGAGAAGAAATGCAGCTGATGTGTTTTTCTTTCATTAACGGATCTAAACGATAGTTTAATAGAGATAAAACTAACTTTACCCTTCCCTATCTGGAACTATGAAAGTTTTAAAGGGTTGAAAACGGAAAATAATAAACATAGGTTAATTATGTGTCCACAAAATATATTTGTGGCTTCTACTTAAATATCAATACGGGTTTTCATTTTTGGTATAGCAGAAAACGACAGTCCAATTAAAGTATTTGAAACTTCAAATCGAAATGGCTTTTTATTTCTAAAACCAATTTTCGCCTTTTACTGTCTGTTCTCCTCGGGCAACTTAAATTCATCACAGACTAGCTGTCTGCTTATTTATGCTATTCATAGAAATTTGATGAAGTCAACTCATAGCCATAATCAAGATTCAAATTACTAATTTCGTTTCAATATCCAACCACAAGCAGACGAACGCAAATCCATAACAAAACAATATACTACAGTTGCTCGTAGGAATTCGCTCAATTTAGCGATTCACAAACGCGAGCACCAAAGTTCTGAGATTACATTCAGTAAACCTCGTTTCGAATCTGATGTACGTAGAATAAGGAACTAATTTAGGAAGTCCTAAGCTGACGTGATTAAACGTTGTAACATCATGTTAATATAATACGATGACATCGTCTAGTAGTAGCACATATTAAACGTATGGCCATGATTGGCGGTGCTATTATACCCACATTATTACATTCCTGACACGTTCAGCGCACGCTTTTATCAAATAAATGTATACGATACATTCGTAATGTCACGTGATTCATCCAATTTAGGCTTGACAGGGCTTTGGTTTGAGTCAGCTATTTTAGTCGCAAATTCAGCGTGAATCTTTCAACCCTTCCGACCTTTATGTAGGGAGGAATTCGATGGGATTTGTGGAAATATGTTTTGATATAAGTTGTAATAGAATGATAATGTTGCTGTTTGTATTGTCCAGGTTGATTGGTGGTTTTGTTCAGGGGTGGCGCGTGGCGTACTTTTGTTGCAAATGAGGTAATTTCTAAAGACTTTTTTGTTAAATAAACTTCACTAAATTGCTTGGAACGTGGGATGATTTCATAATTGCCCTGTTTTTGAATCTTTATACTCGTACAAGCTCAATAATAAAAAAAAAACTATTGTATTGACACGATAGACCTAGATTACGCAAGAGCAACTACTTTGCGTGCCCAGCTTACGTACAAACATCGTAAGTTACTACTACTTTGTCTTGTTACTCTATCACAAAATCGATTAATTAATCTATTTAAACGATGAAACGGGTGACTCCCGCTCCGGCTCGTTCTTGGTGCAAAGGTTAGCCATTGCCATCCAACGTGGCAATGCAGCAAGCGTTATGGGCACTTTTGCGCCGGGAACAGTTAGGGGCGGGTTATTTGACTAAGGGCCGATTTTTCAATACTCAGTTAAAACGACGAATAGCTACCTAGCGTATAAAATTATCTGGCTGTTTACCAGACGAATAAATATTTTAAATTTTTCAATCGTATAATATCTGAAGAATAGTTATCTGGGGTCTTTGCTAACCAACTTCACACTATCAATGTGCAAACGAGATGCACAGATACAGTATTCAATATGTTAGACAAGAATAGAAACAAAACATTTTCTGCTTGACATTTTGACGAGATTTTGACTAACTGTTACCTGAAGAATAAATTTGTTCTTTTGTGCTTACAGTCAGAGTTAGTGAACAAATATCGGTCAGTAATTTAAAATAAATAAACCGACGACGCCGTGAACAACGGAGAAAAAGATTATACTTGGAATAAAATTGTAAACACTTTCAATGCTGCATCGACACATCGAGTGAATCTGTAGTATGTACGGCCAAAACATTAAAATTAAAGTACCTACGAGAGCCTAAATAAGGAAAAAAAGACAAAGATGACTCTACACAGACAGGAATTGTATAGAACAGATGGCGGACAATAAAACCTCAAACAAAAAAAAAAACGTCAATACATTGTTTATTCCCTAGAATAAGCTACTAACTGATGCTTGAAGGGACAGTTAACTTTATTCCTCAGTTACAGGCTTAACTCGTCAGATACTGGGTATCTGGCTGTTGAAAAATACAAATTCATGCTATCTAGGGAATAAACACTATTCGATTCTTTATCTGAGGATTGAAAATTCGGCCCTTAGGGCCGATTTTCAAGCATCAGTTAGTAGCTTATTCTAGGGAATAAACAATGTATTGACGTTTTTTTTTTTGTTTGAGGTTTTATTGTCCGCCATCTGTTCTATACAATTCCTGTCTGTGTAGAGTCATCTTTGTCTTTTTTTCCTTATTTAGGCTCTCGTAGGTACTTTAATTTTAATGTTTTGGCCGTACGTACTACAGATTCACTCGATGTGTCGATGCAGCATTGAAAGTGTTTACAATTTTATTCCAAGTATAATCTTTTTCTCCGTTGTTCACAGCGTCGTCGATTTATTTATTTTAAATTACTGACTGATATTTGTTCACTAATTCTGACTGTAAGCACAAAAGATCAAAAAACAAGTGTTAAATTTATTCTTCAGGTAAAAGTTACTCAAAATCTCGTCAAAATGTCAAGCAGAAAATGTTTTGTTTCTATTCTTGTCTAACACATTGAATACTGTACCTGTGCATCTCGCTTGCACATTGATAGTGTGAAGTTGGTTAGCAAAGACCCCAGGTAACTATTCTTCAGATTATTATACGATTGAAAAATTTAAAATATTTATTCGTCTGGTAAACAGCCAGATAATTTAATACGCTAGGTAGCTATTCGACGTTTTAACTGAGGATTGAAAAATCGGCCCTAAGTGTTTGACTGTAACTTTTACTATAATGTAATTAATGTATGACCTAATTTAATTTTAATTTTTATATTTTTCATTTGATATTTTAAAATGTAATATTTTATTTATATTACGTAATTCTTAAATTATAATTTCAATTGTGTTTTAAACGATACTTAATAATTCTTTAATGTACACAATTACTCAATAAACAGTATTCGTACAGTATACGAACTTTTCCATCACTAAATAATGCTTGTGACGTCATAGTAGGTAGTCAAAAAATGGCACACTTGGTTTTCACACAGATCGTAATACTTGCTATATCTGTGATTGATACCTACTTATATGTTAAATCAGGAAAATTAACTATTTACCAAATTGACTACCATATTAAATTATTCGTACAATCAAATCACAAACAACTGTATTTTATTGGCAGTTGTATGAAATGTGTCGAAACGTCAATTTAATAAACAATTAATATCCCCGACTGTACCTAATTGATACCTAAGCGTCAATCAGTGACCTTCTTAGGTAATTATTTATTCTAATTAATAATTAAATGATAACGAACTATTACGTCCACAAGGTCGATTGAAGCTAATCCTAAGCACAGTTAAGTGCCGTAGGCTTGTTGGATTAACTAATAATAACCTGACTGCGGTTACGTTGGTAAACGCAGCTGTATGTGTCTAGTGCGTAATGTGTTCACTTAAGACAGACTTATTAGACACCAAACTATTATGTATTATAACTATTTGACGACACGATTGGCGCAGTGGTTAAGCGATTGACTGCTGCGCTGCGTGTCGCGGGTTCGATTCCCGCACGGAACAAATATTTGTATTACCTACAAGTAGTTGTTCCGGGTCTGGCTGTTTGTGTATGTGAGTTTAAATGTTTGTAAACGCACCCACGATACAGGAGAAATTCCTTCCTTCCCGTGTGGGGCAACGTTTTTCTAAAAATAAAAAAATAAAAAACCTAGCATACTATGCATAATTAGCTGATAACGTTCTCACTGCTGGGACATAGGCCTCCTTTCTGTGAGAGGGAGTGGGCTATAATCACCACGCGAGCCCAGCGCGGGTTGATGAAAGTCACATGTCGCCGATTTTTTATTCTAGGATATGCCGTTATCCACACGATGTTTTACTTCACCGTTTTGAGAGCAGTGGTCATGAAATTATACAAAGTAAAGTACCTGCCAGGTTCGAAGTTGAACCGACCTACACATAAACTCGGGGGCAAACACACTCGCGAACGACACGCATAATACGACTAGGTACTATGAAGCACCAATTCGTTCATTGTGAATAAATATTGTTCGCACGGTTCCAAGTTTGATTTAACCGTGTCACGCCTTCCGCCGCCCCATTCGTTCGCGGCCGCGCTTTCGTGCACCCGATGTATCGTTGACGTCTATGGAATTAGTATGTAGGTATTATAGACACTTTAAATTATACAATGAGCGTCTTAAAGGGAACAGGCGGACAGTTTTCCGACAGCTTTTTGAAGAGGCAAAAGAAGTAGCTGAGTAACTAGACGTATAAATTAAATACCCCAGAATAGCGTCAAGACAAACTGCCATGCCCCAGGCCCTCGGGCCCCGGGCCTTTTGCTTAGGGGCAAATCCTAAGAAGTACTATTTAACCAAATCTCAAATACGGTGGTCAAAATATATTCAGTAAGAAGCAGTTTGGAGTTGGAGGTCCCGGAGCACGTATGCAAAATATAAATGTAGAGTGCTAAAAGCTTCGAGCTCGCTTCGCTTGCTCTTGCAGCCTACATTTTCAAACTTTCCGCATAAGTCGACAAAGTAACTCCTATTTATGTATGATTGTTCAAAAGTAAACCTCACCTACACAGTGCGGCACGTGTTAAAATTTTTGAGCTCGCTTCGCTCGCTCTTGTATCCTGTATTCTTCTAACTCTCGAACTTTTCTGCATAAGTCAACAAAGGAACTCCTATTTCCGTAAGAATGTTCAATAGAAACCTAACCGAGAATACCGAGACAGCGAGCAAAAGATTTCGAGCTCACCGCGCTCGCTCTTGCATCCTATTCTTACTTTTCGTAAATCGCATAGTGAGGAATACACACCTCCCTGAAATAAATATCTTGCAGTATAATTACGCACTACAATAGTATAGTTAGGCACGTTATACTTTTTTTTTTTGTGTTGTTATTATTTTTTGCAAAATGTTACTAGAAATGTTGGTAACATGCTTGATTCTCAGTTTTTTATGCGCGTTAGACATACATTTACAAACAATAATTTCACTAAGTAATATAAACATAATCTAAAATATTCATATACATAATTATGAAGTTATTAAGAAAATGCTCTAATTTAAGATATACTTTTTTCCAAATCATTAACACTACTCGTTTAGAAGTGATCTTCAGTATAAAATCATTAAAAGCCGGTTATCGTCGCCTTAAGACTAAATGTTAGAAGAACAATAAAATTGGCATTCGGCAGATCAAAAGATTTTCTAACAAACGAAACTCCACATTTCTAACAAGAAAAACAAATAAAGATACACATACAGAATGTTATAATAAGCTAATGATATACATACGAATAGATAAATAACAACCATATAAACAGCCGTCAAGTCTGACAAGAGCCGACTTAATTAATAGAAACAAACTCCGCATCAAATTAGTATGCAGAAATTAAAAAGCGTGTAAAATATTTTAAAAGTCAACTGTGTAGGGTTTGAAGCGGATATTCCAGTTAATTCGTAAACTTCATACTACTTTGCTCGCTGGCACTGAGTTAAGACGATAATTAAAACACTTTGCCCAACTTTTAGTACTGAATTTCTAAAGTACAGCAATCAAGTTAATGGTTCAATCAAAGATCAAAACAACCTTATCACAATAAATATATAATTCCGTCCATTTGTTGAAGCCAGATGCTGTGGATTGGTTCGATATTGTTTTAAATATTTTTGCTTTGTTGATTGAAATTGTATTGCCGATTGGAATATCGTTTTTAATTATAAACCATAATACGTAGGTAGGTACTTCAATTAATTTGAATAGAGTTTAAGATACGGCACATTGTAAAGTAGTCGCTTTTCTGTACAGGAAAAGTTTTTAATTAATGCGCAAATTTTAACAAATTAAACTTAAACGTGTTTTATTATACACCTATTTCTTATTTGATATGTCTTAGTACAAAAAAATGAAGTTAACGTTTACGAAAGATGTTTATATTGAAACTGGTATAATGGATACTCGTCGCGCAACGCGCTGGCGGCGGCGGCGACGGCGCGGTCAGTGAAGCGGAACGCAGTAGTAGGTACCTTTCAGCTGTGCGCTCGCCCATTGATATTATTACGAATAGATTGTATCCATATTTTGCTGATTTCCAGTAGGACCAAAAAAAAGTATTGAACAAATAATGGAAATGTGTTCTCTTACTGATACTGAACTACCAAAAAAAATTAGCGCATTGGTTAAAAACTTATCCTGTATATATTTTTCGTTTTAGTGTTCTGAATTTTTTACTTCCTCTTGGCTTGAAAGTGCTACAAAAATTCCTTGCTTACCCTTGACCTTCCTATGTAATTATCATTACCTACCTTTTTTTCACCGATGCAATGTTTATTTGTTACCGAGGATTATGCGGATTATGCTAGATAGACGGTCAATCTGAGCATCCATCCGATCCGTTTCTTAATGAGCGTATATTTTCCTGTTTTCAAACCAATTAAGGAACTGTTTGATAAAAAAAAAAGATGCGCGTGTAGCACCGTTCACGTGATATAAGATATAAACTTCTTAAATAAGAGATATTTAGTGTGAGAGACAGAGAGTGAGATCTTTCTTCTCTCTCATGTAACGAAATGTGCCTAAGGCGCCATCTCCACGGGCGAGAAAATCGCGGCGATAGTCTCGCCGTGCCATCAAATTCAATAGAAGCTCTATAAATCAATCTCCACAAGGCGTTATCATCGCGGCGATTATTTGAAGGCCCAGCGTGAATATCGCCGCGATTCTCTCGCCCGTGGAGATGGCGCCTAAGAGTGACGCGTCCTTAAAATTGTACTATCAATTCTCGTCCAATTATTGAATCGCCGCCTGAGAAGTTTCACTTCAATAAACTACATACCTGATCTATTTACTTATTCTTCGTGTATTTATTTGTTCAAAGAATAAAATATATATTCGGTCAATGGCACTTGATTTGGGGGCACGAACAATTTACTCGAATTTTGCTCCGGCTCGAGTTATGGCTACGAATACCAACAGAGTGAAACAGTGGCGCCTAATTAATACGATTAATCTTGTTTTTCTTCTGTACTGGCTTGTATCTTTTAGGCGTATACAAAGATTACGCCGTTTTTGTACCAATAGTTCATAAAACGATGTTGATTTGGGTAAAATTTTTACCCAGATTAATACAAAAGCTTTTTGAGGTAGGAATTTTTGTTAGAATAAAATAAGCTTGTAAATCAACCTAGCCCACAGTTTCAAATTTCACGGCCTGTCGGCAACAATTATTTGCTCGACCGAATCAACAAAAAAAAAAAAACGTTGCAAACCCAACACCTATAATTTTACTCCAACAGCTACTAGTCTGGAACTAGAAACGATTGGTTTGTTCCCTTTGTAATCAATTTGTCGCACATATGGACACATAAACGAGGTTTGTGTGTGAGCAAATAATATAGTATTGACAACAAAGCGCACGTGTTGTGTAATACTGCGTCAGGACGTTTTTAATATAAATTTACCGCTTTGCCAGCAGTAGTTATACGCCAAGCCATTATTACTGCAACCACTATTCTCTATTTGTACTTGGTGAAGCTTACAGCGCCGGTCAAACCGAGGGATGTGACATCTTGACGTTGCATCGATATTTAAAATTGAAATTAAAATTAAACGTTGCGGTTTTCTGTTGGAAATTTCTCCATTATAGCTCGGGATTGGAACCGTGCCCGGTAAATGGCGATAAGCTCGCCCAATATCAGATTGGGACTGACCTAATACTGTATTGGCAAACGGCGTATGTACGTTTCTGTCTGCCCTTTGGGAATTACCTACTAAACGGGTTTTGAAATAATTAATTCTATGTATTCTGTCTACTTTGTAGATTATAATTAAAGGCAGTTTGACAAACTAAAAACTCAAGATCTTTTGATTACAAAGGAATCACACCAAACGAAAAAGTAAGAACCTAATTTAAGGTTTATTAATAAATAATTATACCCAAAGTCTCAAATTCAGATAATTTATGTAAACAAAGGAGATACCATAACAAACAAAAAAATATCTTCGTAATGGTAATTTACATAAAATAGCGAAAAAAGAGGTTTCATTTTCTTTTAAGTACTGGTTTTAAGAAATAATAATTACAAAATAATCATACCGTAATTATTTTTATAAATTTTCGGTTTTAAACAAAGTTATTAAAAAAAGGAGATTTTCTGGTATAAAATATTTTATGATACTGGTAACAATGCAGGAGATCCAAACATTTTCAAATTTTTTACATCTTCAACAACACTAATATTACAACTCTCATTCATAGATTCATATTTTAAGTAGCTTACCTATCCACATTTTGGATGAAAACGGCCGTAAACTGTTTCGAGTGGAAATCAATTTTGGGAGGCCTACGTCTACCACTGGACTGAAAATGGCTGATTATGACGATCATATGCCGTGTCTCCGACATACTACACAAAACATTGTTTGACAAAGGTATTTTGTTTGCATAGTTCCTATAATTAATTCACTTTAATTTTAGCGATGACTATTTACAAAAAAAATATGATAAAATGTTTTGCACCACTGTCCTGTCATTTTGACAGTGACATTTCTTGACATTACTTTGTTTACATAAATTATCTGAATTAGAGACTTTGGGTTATAGATAGGTACTATCAGTATAATGTAAACGAAATCGGCTCACAATAACGCTTCATTTAGCAAAATTAATTAATTAATGGGACCAAGTATTACGATGAATCTTCTAAAACCTAATTAACTGGAAAGGTCATCTGTCTGGAAAAAGTGTGTCTATAGCTTATAGAGGCTTAAGCTGTGATAGTGGACTTAATTATAGTCACGTTGTATAGAAAATCAATGGTCGTGTTATTGGTACACAAAAGGACGTGTGTAGGTTTAATGTAATAATCAGCCTTTTGGCACCCTCGTGGGCTAAAAGCTTCTCCTCATACTGAAAAGGAACAACTATTGATCTTTTGATCATATTAACGCTTGATTAGTTCGCGTTGGCTATTAAGTAAGACCGTTATTATGTCATGTCTAGGTGTGCTACTAGCCTTTCGATCATTTTGACAGAAAGGCATGACTTCACACGGTGGCTAATTTTAGCTCCTTGCCCTTATCTAATACGATGAATAGAACCCACTCAATGTCACAGGTACGCATTTTACCTTCAAAATCTACAAGAAAACGCTAAGGTCTAGGTGACTTGCGGTCAAAGGTCTAGAATTCCTTTCTGTGGCGCATGTAGTATTACTTAGTGCTTACAAGGGTTTAATCCGTTAGTACCCTAAGTGGGTCTAATCCGTTGCCTTTGGTCTCGAATGACCCGATCAGCGGTTTTTAAATAAGCAGCAAATAAGATAGAGGTCGAATAGAAAGATGGGGTTGTTTTCGATTAAATATTCGAAATAGGGCCATGTATAAGCCGTGGTTACTTGGTAACTCCATGGTAATTTTAAGAGGCGGCATAACATCATGTTAGTTTTGAAGAGCGCGCTACCGTAAGCCTAATTTTGTTAAAGTACCAATATTTTTAAAGATTGTCAGGTGTTTTCTATGTTTTTTTTCTATCTTAATCTAAAGTCTCTAGAACATTTCAAGTTGAAATCTCAGTAAGTCGCTTGGGTTTCACGTCAAATTATTTTCAGACATTAATTCAATCTTATTTATCTATCGTTACATTCATATTTCAACTGCGCTAGCAACTTTCTCAGCGTTTACAATTTATCGATAAAAATAAAAGTAAATCATCGACATCTAATTGTCCAACAACATCTAAACGGTTCAGCTGTCTTTAATAAATAGCGATATTTTTCTGTCTGTAGTAATACAAGGCTGTGTCAGCTAACTTCCACATTATTCTCACAATTATTGCTATGACTTTGTCTACCCTTTTTATTATTTGCTTTGAAGACAAACAAGTGGCTCTTCTACCGTTTACAAGTATTATGGAAGGTTGGCATTATTAGTTTCTTTGTATTATTGCGTATCAATATTGTAACAAAGGGAGACTGTATTTTTTTTACGTCTCAGTGACTTGTAGACTAGTAGATATCTGTTGAAGCATGAGCATGACGTCATAAAGTGAATCGTTACGGTTATTGTCTTGAGGGTAAATGGTGGAAGACTGTTCCTTCATTAAGAGGATCACTGCGATTAACGTTTGGACTTGTAAGCTTTGGACGTCTCATGTGGTGCTGCTCGACAAAGATGATGCAAGTTAAGGTAGTTATGCTGTTTACACAGCTGGAAAAGTATTGAAACCTATTTATAACGACTTCTGTATAATCAGAATTTAATATTCCTACTGCTGGGACACAGATCCTCTGGATGAAGTGGGCAGTAATCCAGTATGCGAGCCCAATGCAGCTTGGTGGATGTCACATGTCTTCGATTTTTTGGTTCTAGGACATGCTTGTTTCTTCAAGATGTTTTCCACCACCGTTTTAAGAGCAGTAGTGATGAAATTATTTACAAAAAGTAAAATGCCTGCCTGGGTTCGAACTCACGACCTACAAACTTGTAAATCGGAGCCGATACCACTGGGCCATCACTGCACTTACTACGACGACTTTTGGACGGTAAAAATTCATACCGAAGTATTCATTAGAAGTATGTATGTAAGTATATTCTCTTATTGTATGTTTATAAGTATTTATATTAGTGTGTTTTTTTCTCTTCTACTCTTACGCACGCTGTCTACATCTCTATATCTACTTTCCTATCGCAGGTATGTTGGAAGAGATTTCATTAGAATTACCTTTGTACGTACTTTTCTGTTCCTTTCTTCTTGTCTGTTTCTATGTGTGTACATAAATTGTTAAATAAATAAATAAAGAGCACATAAAAATAAACTGTATAAATACAATACTTCTTTTGATTTCTTTATATTACTTATTATCCTTACTTTTACTAAATTACTCCACGGCTTACAATAAACCTTAATTGTATTCAACATTCAGAGAGTAAATAACTATGCCAGACGAGATTATGTACAAAAGTAATAATCATTCTGGCATTTTAAGACGCAACATTCACTTAACAGACGGATCGTTATAATCTTAACTGAACTGAACTGAACACTGGAAGGAGTAAACGTTAAACACTGAACAATTATCAAGTCGCTTAGAGTAATGTTTTTCGTCGCGTCTTTATGAATAATGGTTATTGTAATTTTTTTTTACACGCACAAGTTTTTTCTTTTACATTTTTTTGGAACGATATTCCTGATTGCACGTTATACTCGAGCTAGGCTAGTTTGTTACAAAAGTGTCTTGACGGTTTAAATACCGTCAAGACACTTTTGTAAAAAACTCATTCGCCGAGTGTGCAAAATCGAAAAGAACTTCGTTTCAGCTGGGTGTACCATGACACCTATAGTTTTTTAGGGTTCCGTAGTCAACAAGGAACCCTTATAGTTTCGCCATGTCCGTCTGTCTGTCTGTCTGTCTATCTGCGACTTAGCTCAGACATAAAATCAACAAAAACAAAAAAATTGTTAGTGTTATCTCCCATACACGTAATTGGGGATGATATTTTTTTCCGTCTATCCCATGTTGTCCCGTGGATTGGCTGTTCGATTCAGGGATCCGTTTGCGTAATATTAAGCTTTAAATTGCTAATCCGTCTGTCTGTCCGAGGCTTAGCTCAGAGACTCTTAGTGCTAGAAAACTGTAATTTGGTATATATACATATTAATCACGCCGACAAAATGGTAAAATAAAATTCTGAAAGGGAAGGAATTCTTTTTAGGGTCCCCGACACGTAAAGTGGGGACGATATGTTTTTCTCGTCTATCCCATGGTGTGGGGTATCGTAGGATAGGACGATCAAAAATATTGTGGGTTTGTGAAAACCATTATTCGATTCAGTGATCCGTTTGGGTAATATTAAGCTTTAAAGCGCAAATTTTTGTTAGAGTCGAGTGTGCTATGTGAAAAAATTCACAGCAGTAGTATGTATCATCATTTTAGCTGAAAGACGTCCACTGCTGGACATAGGCCTACCCCAAGCACCGCCACCTCGACCGGTTCTGTGCTTCCCGCCTCTAGCGGATTCCTGCGGCTTTCATAAGGTCATCGGTGTACCTTGTGGGAGGCCTTCCTACGCTACGTCTTTCGATACGCGGCCGCCACTCCAGAACCTTTCGGGCCCCAACGGCCATCTGTTAAGTAGTATGTATAACGAAGTTAAAAGGAAAACTATCACAGAAAAGTAGGCTTTACAACCAACTTACATTTGCAGTTGGAATGTATGGGAGAACATGTATTTCAACTACAATGTTAAGTTTGATCATCATCTTCCTAGCCGTTTCCCAACTATGTTGGGGTCGATTTCTAGTCTAACCGGATGCAGCTGAATACCAGTATTTTACATGGAGTGACTGCCTGTCTGACCTCTACAACTCAGTAACCGGGTAACACGATACGCCTTGGTAAGACTGGTTGTCAGACTTTCGGGCTTCTCGCGACCCGTAACAACTGTCAAAGATCTACGAATGACAGCCTATATAACAACATAATATATAATAACAGGCTTAACGTGCTTTCCGAGGCACGGAGGGGTCTTGGTGTGTAAAGATGGTCACCCATCTACGGACCAACTACGGCAAGCGTAGCTTAACCTCATCGATCGACCCGTTAAGCTATTATTACTTAGCCACAAGCCCCTCATACAATGTTAAGTTTGTTCTTGGGATAAATTCGTCCCAACTACGGAACTCTTAATTGTGCGTGGTCCGTCACGCACTTCGCCGGTTTTTTATATTTATTCCGAAAAAATTTAAATAAATAAAATTTATTTCGCTCTCAAAGTACAAACAAAAACTTAAGAGGGCGTTAACCGGTCCACTAGCACAACTCCTTTAAAAAAATATTATCTCGTGACTGAGAAGGAATATTGAAAAACGGCTCAATCAGCAACCTCGGTAAGTGTGTCTAGAATTTTCTAATACCTTATAAAGTTTCATATTGAGACAGGAAGCAACAAAATTACAAACAAAAATGGCAACGTTCCTCTAGATCGTATTTTGTGGCGAGGTTGCTGATTGAGCCGTTTTTCATAATTCCTTCTCAGTCACGACATAATATTTTTTTAAAGGAGTGGCGCTAGTGGACCTGTAAGGGCCCTCTTAATCTATGAAGCACCTTAATAAATTGTATATTGAGATGCTTGATGGTTGTACATCAGCTCATAATAGGTGATCTACCAACTCCCAAACGAAGTCAAGTTTGTATTTTGGGAGTAAGTGGTTCTTAAAATGCAGGACTTATATATGTCGCAGGGAAATGAGGATACCAGGAATTTCACGAAATCCCTAGGGATATCACGAAATTCCGGTAGATGTCGAATATTATTGTTTATTACATCTTTTTACTAAAAGTATCTAGTGATATGACAAAATACTAAAATAAAGTCAGAGATATGTCATTTAACTAAACTAAATGTAGTGAAATAAAGAATACTGTCGATGAATAAAGTAATAAAACAAAGTACCCCCACTAGTGCCCCTGTGTGTAGAGCCAGCGAGAGAAATGCATGGCTCGAGCGACGTATTTGTTTCACTCCCACTAGTGCCCGTGTGGGTACTAGAGCGAGTGAGAGAAATGCATGGCTCGAGCGACGTATTTGTTTCACTCCCACTAGTGCCCGTGTGGGTACTAGAGCGAGTGAGAGAAATGCATGGCTCGATTTTTATTCGGCGTATCCGCTTTTCTGACATTTTACTAGATTTAGTTTAGTGAAACGACATATCACTGACGATAAATTGGTATTTTGTCATATCACTAGATACTTTTAGTAAGAAGACATAATAAACAAGAATATTCGACATCTACCGGGATTTTGTGATATCCCTAGGGATTTCGTGAAATCCCTGATATCCTCATTTCCCTGCGACATATAGATACAACCTCAAAAAATAAACAAATTAAGGTCTTGTATGGATTTTAATTAAACAGATAGGTATGTGTTTTCACTCTTTACCTACAGAACGTTTTCATACCTTCTGAAATGTGATGAAACATTTGAGTGGAGAATAGACCAAACTTCATCCTGAAGAAGCCGATAAAACACATTTTACTTTAACCTAAGTACTCAATGTAAACCACGCAATGAGCTTCAATTCCAATATAGCTCCTAATGAAAACGAGGTACCTCCAGAAACTTCAAATGTCCCTACAACCAGCACTTAATTTAATTTAACCGTGTCTTAGGGCTTTATTAAGGAAAACACTCTTCATCACATTTCACAATATCGTAACAAAATTATGAACACAAAACAATGAATTTTGTAATGTAATAACAACATCAAAGTACCATGGATGTTCCACGTAAAAGGCTCATTTGCACCAGCATAGTATCTCGGCCGTCTAGAGGCGAGAATATCCATGCGAGTTTTGTAAAATCAAAAACTCGCCAATGATTGTGTATGAGATTTTCATGCGGTTGTTTAGAACTGTGGTTTGAAAACTTTTATTACTATTGCTATAAATTTTCAAAGGCAAGGCGAATTTCGTCTTTGGGCATACGATTGTCGTAGTGCTATTTACACGAGTTTTTTTTTTCCTTTCGGTAATTGTTGCGGGCGAGAAACTCTCCTTTTGTAAACGATCTTTTACTCGAAGGAAGTAAAGGAACAACATGAAATATAGTGGTGTTGCTGACTCTTACAGGAACAAAGTGGTGGGGCTGACAAATGTGGCAGTACTTTAGTAATAATAGCTGGCTAACCGTCGCCTACGGCCACTGTAAGCGACTTGTATTCGCTTCCATTAAGTCTTATGGTTGCTGTACGTTGTGTTACATTTCAACGTTCATGGAAGACGTGGGAAGAAAAAAGGAAATTATTATAATAAATTACATTTAGGTATATTAAATAAAGATTCATTGTTGAGTTACTTATTTAATTTAGTCTTTATTATTATTATTATTTCCTTTATTCCAATAAATACATATAAATTATATTTTTAAATATTAGAATATAAAAAATATAAAAACATTTAAAAATATAAAAAATAGTAGCCCACCGGTATCGGGAACAGAGTCCAAGCTACCGGCGGTCAGGGCTCTAGAGAGAGGAATCTCCTAACAATGCGAGCCGTGTCCAGAAGTACCGCTCTCTGAATCAAGCCCTTGATCCAGCTGCCCAACGAGAGCCTCTTTAGGTGTTGGTCGAGGCTCTTGGTAATTAAGCCATTGGCTGATACGACTATCGGCACAATGATCGCTGAGTCCACATCCCACATATTGACAACCTCGCGAGCCAAGTCAAGATACTTGATTTGTTTATCTTTCTCGGCTTTCACGAGGTTCCCGTAATGCGGGACTGTGATGTCAATAATCATTGCACGCCGGTCTATTCGATCCACCACCACTATATCAGGCTTATTGGCAACAATAGTCCTGTCAGTGATGATGGATCGATCCCAGTACAATGTGATAGGTATTTCCATTTTCGAGGACTGGGTCGAGCACATACCTATAGTACTGCACTTCAGGTTCCACTAGGCTGTATTTCAGAGCAAGTTGCTGATGGACAATCCTGGCTAAAAGGTTGTATTTATTATTATTATTTTATTACTGTTTGGACCTGCTCTTGATCTTGATCTCGCCTAATAGAAAGCAATGGATGAGGTCTATGATGGAGCGAGCGTGCCCAGAAGATGCCTTTTCACTCTTGCTTTGAAGGCAGACGGGTTTTATGTGGAAGGGGACACAGCCGCTGGCAAAGAGTTCCACACTTTGGCTGTGCGCATAATAAATGTTGAAGAGAAGCGCTGAAAATGTCTGGTGTACTCTACGGGATATCGACCAAGTGCGGATGGTACCCTGCAGTACGTATACGTCATTTAGAAGTCATTGACTACGGGTAGGCTTAAAAGTCGCAAGTGCTTTTTATGGTCTACGCAGGCTATCCAGGACAAACCATCCAATAAGAGATGCAAATTGTGGGAAGACAAGCTTCCACCACCTCTTCTTCGTCCTTACTTCGTCAAACCCCGGTAAGATTTACCGCCCGGGCGTGATCTGCAGTGGCGTATATGGAAAGCTCTAAATCGATTGAGTACCCAGGTAGGCCGCTGCAAACACAATCTTTCGAAGTGGGGGATTACTGTCTCATCCAACACCCAGTGTGAGTGCGGTGTTTCTGATCAGATCATGTCCCACTTGCTGGAGTGTCCTAAGTGCCCGTGCACTTGCAGTAAAGAAGACCTAATGAACGCCACTGATGCCGCAATTAACTTGGCCAACTATTGGGATCAAACTATAATAACTGGGTACCATCGACACGAAAAGAAAAAGAAGAAGTCATTATATCAAAATAGACGGGAAAAAGAGGTATTTTTAATTTTAAAGTTATCAATATAGCGTGTGATCTCGAGAAATTCGTAGTTGACGTATGCTGCGTTTGCATGCCTATAATTTGGTTCAAATGAACCAAATTATAGGCATGAAAACGCAGCATACGTCAACTACTTTTACAAAAAATTCTTGAGATAAGTTATGGTATTCATTGGTAACACCGAATAAATGGAAGCCTAATAAATTCAATATAACAAAAGCACCAGCAGTTGTTACCTCCTGAAACTTGTTCGGAATGTTAAACAGACAATAGATACATCATATTTTTATGCCAAATCAGCGAGAATACAAAGGTATCATCTACTACATAGACGTTTGTAACGACGCGATCTTTTGTATATGTATCTTGAACAGTACCTACCTACACAAAAATACCGGCCAACACGCACATTGCCGGTTTTTTCACGTATGTACAATGAACAGTTCCGCAGTAGGGATGAATCTATTCCAAGAACAAACTCAACATTGTAGTTGAAAAACATGTTCCCCGATACATTCCAACTGCAAATGTAAGTTTGTACGCACTATCGAGTGATTTACCATGTTATTTTAATACCATAGATTTCTTATCGTATCTGATGATGTGATAAGAAGTCTATGGTCTTAAAATGCTGCCGGCTGAAATGATGATTCATTTCAGTCGGAAGACGTCCACTGCTGGACATAGGCCTCCCCCAATTGGGGGGCGTTTGGCATAATGGTCTTTAAGGCCCGGTAAGTGCGCTAACCATACACCTAATTTCACCCTAAATGGCATGAGCACTAATAAAGTGGACCAATTTAAGTACTTGGGGCACATACTTACCGACGACCTTAAGGATAATGTAGACATTGAGAGGGAACGTAGGGCACTAGCGGTGCGAGGTAATAATATGTTGGCCCGTAGATTCTCCCGTTGTAGTGACCAAGCCAAGATCACCCTTTTCAAGGCTTTCTGTCAGAGTTTGTATGCGGGGCGTCTATGGGTCAGCTACGCCAAAAGATCGCTAGATGCCTTACGCGTCCAATATAATAATGTTTTTAGGATGTTGTTGGGACTGCCCCGGTTCTGCAGTGCATCGGAGATGTTTACGCAAAACCGAACCGACGGTTTCCACGCAGTCATGCGCAAAAAAGTTGCTTCACTGATGCATCGAACGCGGGTCAGTAACAATAGTATCCTAAAATTAGTGGCGGAGAGTCCTTACTCCCCTGTTCTGAGGCATTTTGTGGGGAGGATGGTCAACTAGGTAGCTGATCTCTTTCTTGATCGTTCTCTGTGCAACCTGCCTCGGACATTTAATTCGGTATGTGTTGCCGGTGTTGTGTTGTTGATTGTGTGTTTTGTATTACTAACATTAGTTATAAGGTATTTTTCACTAACAAGATGAACTATGTTGTTGTCCGAAACTGGATAAATAAATAAAATAATCGCCACGCTTGACAGGCGGGTTGGCGATCGCAGTATGGTGTTAAAAATGCATAGAAAACACTGCTGCCCATTCTCTAGTAAGTCCCTTAGTCGCCTTTTACGACACCCACGGGAGGAAATGGGGTGATGCTATTCTTTACGTCTGGCACCACACGGAACAGACTTCTTATACTTCTTAGACTTCTTATAGGTTTAGATCTGTTTTCTGTATTTTTTCAAAATTTCAGGTTCGACAATTTCGAAGATAAGGATTTCAATTTTCATCTATCTTCTTTATAATTTTAAAACCAATAATTTAAAAAAATATATAAAAAAATTAAAAAAATGCTGTCCTCATAACAAGTCCTTTTATTTGATATGTCACACGATACAGTTCGCAAAATGTAATTTATCTTTCTAATTCTTTCATCAAAAATGAACCATATATGTACTTATTCAATATTAATTTACATAAGTAAATGTACGTTATATGGTAGTATAGTATTTGGATCAAAGAAATTCATATGTGTACCAAATTTCAACTTAAATGGTCCAGTAGATTCGGAGAAAATCGGCTGTGACAGACGGACAGACAGGCAGACACACGAGTGCTCCTATAAGAGTTCCGTTGTTTTCCTTTTGAGGTAAGGAACCCTAAAGATGTATAAATGTAAATATTGGCAGCAGTATTTCTAATTCTGACCGATCACCAGGTTCGGCAAGCCTACTCGTATCCCTTGGGAGAAGCGAGCCAACTATCTAGGTGTGACACTCGACCATCATGCCCACGCAAAACCCTATATCATCCATAAGATGCAGACCGTTCAGAACCGTTTCCTTCGAAAAATCATCACGGAAGCCCCCTGGTTCGTTCGGAACACAAACCACCACTTGGAGCTTAAAGTCCCTACAATAGTCCAGTTCTTTAAACGCGCTTCAAAGCGCTTCTTTGACTCCGCCGCCACCCACCGCAACACTCTTGTTATAAAGGCCGCCAACTACACCCCCTCACGTATTAGCAGGACCTGCCGTCCACGGCATGCACTGACCGACCCAGACGACCCCACTACCCTCCTCCAGGAGAGTCGTAGGAAAACTAGCACAGTTCCTAAGAGAGTACACACTACACGATCGTCATTCCGACCACGCCGCCCTCGAAATCCCTGACTGAATAATAGTCCTCCCCGTCCCTTGCTTGTAAGAGAAGCGCCAGCACGCGCTATAGCTGAGCCTGTAGCTTTAAATCCCCCTGATAATAATCATAAACCTGATTTTATCCAGCCACCGACAGTCTCTTGCCCTCTGACTCTGTCCTAAGCCGAGGTTCGTACCCCACAGGGGTGCCCTTAGCGCGCAGCCGTTTAGCTTATAAGTACGCCCTGGCTGGAGGCATTAAGTTTCTTTTAGGAGCTTAAGGCACCACAGGATAGCCCGGTCAGAGAGTCTCAACCCCTCGTGGTTAACTCTGAGATGCCATTTATATTTAAAAAAAAAAACAGTATTTCTTTGTTCAGAAGTTATACAGTAGACAAAAGACATAGCTTACTAGGTACATTATTATTCTGTCGTTTAAATATTTTAGTAAGTTTTCAAGTCCTTGTCGTCCATCGTCTGAATGTGGCTAGCACACAGGTTTATCGTTATTCAAAGTTAATTCCAATAATAAATAATAACAGTTTCTAGTATTTATACGTGTTTACCAAAGTGTCTCGTGTCAAACACCTACAAATACTTAGTTTATAAATTTTCTGTTAATACTTCACAAAAATCTTAAGCCTCTTTTTGTACATGACAGTACTCAATACTCAATATATTTATTGCTTCCACATGTGAACTTTGGTGGTATCTTTTACAAAAATATGATCATTATGGACCCTGTCGGGCACAGCAAAAGTACGAGTAGGAGAGAGAAAGAGGGATTTTATTTGACTACTTAGTTGTATTATATATTGTGATTATTTTATAAAACATACCTACCACCACATAGTACCTCTGAGACGTAGGCCCGTATTACAGAACGTCACTAAATACTCAAGCATCTTAAAACTAGATTCATGCCATTTGATTAGTAGTCGGTCTTCTACAGATTGTAGTTCGGCGAGTATGCCCATGAACTCCACGACCTCATTCCACTGGCCCCCTTCTACCATCGGACATCTAGACGCACTG
This sequence comes from Dryobota labecula, assembly GCA_947523025.1. NCBI lineage: Eukaryota > Metazoa > Arthropoda > Insecta > Lepidoptera > Noctuidae > Dryobota > Dryobota labecula. Next base: position 12,518,075 of record OX383293.1, on the reverse strand, counting down.
CAAGTTACCACCCCTACCTAGTTGATATTCCACCAACTCGCACTAAGCGTTTTCAAACCTCTTTTATAATGCGTACAGCAAAGGAGTGGAACTCTCTGCCTGCGTCTGTTTCCGAACGCATACAACCCTAATTTATTAAAAGTGAGACTGAGTAGGCTTCTTCTGGGTAAGCTCACTCCATCGTCGACTTTATCCCTGTCACCTCTGACCTAGACTAGACTCAAGATGGGTTTGCCCCATCGTAAAAAAAATGTTTCAAGTAATGCTTAAGTATTGAGTGACATTCTGTAAAACGGGACTTAATCTTTAACATCGATAAGCAACTCCAAGAAAGACTTGGAGCTTGTTATCTCTGTGACTGAGACATTTTACTTCACAAACTGAAACTTTTTATCTCCAGTTTGAATATTCTCGTATTAGAAAATAAAAAAACAACTTCTATTTTATTCAGCGTATCTATTTTACTCGAAGATCCACGTCCATGGATGCACTCAAACGATTTACGTAGTTCACATCAGAAGTAATTTTATTTCAAATGATTGGTTAACAAGAACAGACAAGATTCGCTCTGAATGTAGTTTCCTTGCAAGGAACCACTCCAGAATAAATGTAGTGATGCTTTCTAAAGTGCTTACATTACCTCATAAGCGTGTAAGAAGATTTATCTCTGCTTTTATGAGAACATTCGTTTTACTAACATTATTGCGAAGCTATGAAGCATCTAGCTTTAAAAGTGATGACTTTCTCCATCAAGTGAAACCGGTGACTAGCTATAAAGCAAGCAACGAATTATTTTATGGATTCGATATACACGCTACTTTTCGAAAATTAATAATCTCGATATTTTTATCTACAATGGATCTTCGTTTTATACCGTAAAAACGAGCTCGTAAAACAGAATTACCCTGTGTTTTTCATCAAGACTTTAACATCAGTACTGTGGGACAGGGACTTCAATAAAACATATCTTTTAGATAAAATAAATAACTATTCACGAAATTGTTTTTCGTTTTTAAATCATGACATACGCAATGTCAGCCCTTCCGCAAACTCCTACGGTTTTTCTTTTATTATTAATAATATGATTTAGTACTTGTTTTGTCCCATAATTATGCCATAAACTTATTAAATATTCATAAAGGTTGCATGGAAGCACCAAATAAGCTATAATCTCTACAGTAAACCCTATCAAAAATAGGGTCAACTTAAAAAAAGTGCGAAAAAATATTTCAACACCTTCAAAGCAAGGCATTCCAGGTGCTAAAATTATTGCAAACTTTAGCTCAGACCTACAATTCGTGTACAAAGCAATGCTATTATATCAACATTAGAACGGAAGAGAATGAAGACAGTGGGTAGTTTCAGCAGCAAATTGCAATTACCGTTATTGCGGTAATTTGGAGGCCCCGACCCGGCCGGCGGGCGCGGCGGCGCGGCGCAAAACTACTAACATCTTGGAACGGTTACCGCTTACAATTTATAATAGAACGTTGCTGTTCACTTTAGTCCAACACCAGTATTAAAACTATGTTTTTTTAAAGAATTAAATTGATTGCCCAGCACGAGCATCGTTTTGTCGGCAGAAGAGTGGACAAAAATGACGTTCCGTGTAGACAGTACGACGACAGAAAAGGTAAAAGGGTCAGTTGCACATTTTACGAAATTCATTCTTTTACATAATTCGACTGCGAAGTTTTTGTTTTGTCATAGGATTATTGTTAGGGTTCCGTACCTCAAAGGGAAAAAACAGAACCCTTATAAGATCACTCGTGTGTCTGTCTGTCTGTCTGTCCCTCCGTCACAGCCAATTTGCTCCGAATGTAATAGACCGATTAAGTTTGAGACGTTCAATAAATGTATGAAATGGAATGGACCGATTAAGTTGAAATTTGGTATACATATCAATTTAAGTGACCCAAACATGGACATGAATCGTAAATAAATGAATTTGGAATATTGTGGTCAGTTTTGGGGGGCAAAAAAGAAAATAAAAATAAAAGTTTTGCAAACTGTACCGTGTGACATATCAAATAAAAGGGCTTACTGTGAGGGTCTCAGTTTTTTTTTTAAATAATTTTAAATATTTTTTTTAAGTTATAAGTGAAAATAGACGAAAATTTACCATTCCCCTTATCTCCGAAATTACTGAACCTAAAATTTTGAAAAGAATACAGAAAATAGTTCTTTACTTATAGATTACAGGAAAATCTATAAGAAGTCTATGGTCTTAAAATAACATGGTAAATCTCTCGATATTGTGCGTACAAACTTACATTTGCAGTTGAAATGTATGGGAGAGGATATGTTTACCAACTACAATGTTAAGTTTGTTCTTAGGATAATTTTCTTTCCAAGTACGGAACCCTTCATTGTGCGTGGTCTGACACGCACTTGGCCGGTTTTCTATTTTATTCTCAGTTTTTACTGACATTGAGTCACGTGTATAAAGACAGGTGTCTTTACACATTGAGTTGTCTTTGTGACATTTTGAGATTTTTTTTTGTAGTTACAACAACTTTTCTCAAAATGTCGAAGTACCGTATTTTGGAACAAAAAATATTAGAGTAATCTTGGCCTTAACCATTTCCTTGGTAATGCCCTATTAACTAAATAATGTAAAATAGGAGAAGATAGCTTTGTTCTTCTATTAATTATCACAGTTTTACGTTCAAAACGCTCCCCTGTAAAATCATGATTTTGTAGATAACCGTATATACTTTGTGGCCGTCGAGTAGAAAGTTTTCTTCTGTCTTTAGCATGGCATTTACAAAATACAATTGTCTTTCGATATGACGATTAAGTTGAAATTTGGTACACATATGAACTTCTGTGATCCAAACACGGACGTGTAACGTAAACAAATTAATGTTGGTAAGAAGGGTTCGCACAATATTGAAAAATTTACGATGTTATTTTAAGACCATAGACTTCTTATAGGTTTTCCTGTAATCTATAAGTAAATAACTATTTTCTGTATTAAAAAAAAAAATAAGATCAGTTTCGGAGATAAGGGTGGCGAATGGTCAATTTTCATTAATTTTCATATAACTTTAAAAGTACTTGTTTAAAATAATAAAATATATATAATATGTATGTCGTAGACGAGTATTATCCGGTACGCCAGCGCCATCTAGTCGCGTTCGATGGAGTTATTGGAGTTCGCGCCAACGAGTCTTGACTAATCGGGATGCCAGTGCTGTTTAGCGGCGCATGACGGAGTACAACATAACGTTCGACCGGCGACAAGTGATCGCCGTACATTCGACAAGCAACGGGGCAACGGTGCGGTGCGGTGCGGAGCATCGGTAGCGGTCAAGCAGTGAAGACGTCTAGAAACTGTCGCGCGTTCGGTATAGTTGTGTCGTGTTCCAACATTAATTACTTTGCATACCCATTACTGTATACTCGTAGAATCAAGTTCTTCTAACTAAACAGACAGATGTGCTGCTGGGGAGTTTGTTCCACTACTTCTTCTACCAGCTAAAGCACTAGGAAGTAGTGAAGGGCCGGGCATTTTGGGGGATTGTCTTATGTAATTTTGATTCTCAGCTTAGATTGAGTAAATGACTTTTGAGTTTGATTCGGTTTTTTTCTATTGCGCAATAACCAACACTACCCACAGTACGCCCACAGTAGTTAAAATATGGCTGATGCCAACGAGAGAAACCTTCCGTTCTCCGACATATATAGTATATCTAAAATCCTTACAATAAGCCCTTTCGTTTGATATGTACAGTTCAGTACAGTGTGGTCATGTACAGTTCGGTTTCTAATTTGCCTCTTAAAAGTGACCCCCATCTTCAAAGTCCATTTATTAACCGTTACACGTCCGTGTTTGGGTCACAGAAGTTTATATACTGTGTATGAAATTTCAACTTAATCGGTCCTGTAGCTTTGGAGTAAACTGGCTGTGACAGACGGAGAGATGGACAGACAGACAGACAGACACACGAGTGATCCTATAAGGATTCTGTTTTTTTCCTTTTGAGGTACAGAACCCTTAAACCGGGCAAAGCCATCGTCGTCAACCGTCATAACTTTAGGTAAATATACATCCTATTATCGTATCTCTAGTTATGACAGTTATATTCGAACCATTCAATCACATTGCATTGATTGCTAGTGACCCGTTAATTCCACATTTTAATAGGCCTCTAATTAATGTGTCTGCACGATAATGATTGCACGTAATTACTCGTATGGATATAATTAAAACGAATAAAAAAATCACGTTTCAACTTACAACATAACATCAATAGACGCTACTAACAAAATTTTCAAGACAAGTATCTGTTAACTTTCTCCCTTCATTTGTGTACCGAAAGGTTTTACATTACACGTTTTCAGGGAAGTATTTTGTAATAATTAAATCTTACAAACCCATGAAACTGTGTTTTACGCGAGCCGAGTAATGGGTAAAGTTTCATTGCGAGCTTTTATCTAATTTATTTTTATTGTTATATGAGCCAGTTTATGTCCCATTTTATATCCTTTACAGTAGTTACAATCAAGAGTACTGAGCGTGATATGTTTTGTTAATACGTCACTTTACTTAGGTTTATCTGTCTGTATGTTTTTAACTAATTTCGCTTTCTCGTTTATCTGAGACCTACAAGTAAAAGACAAACACAAAACACCGTTGATTGTAAAACCGTCGGCTGAGGAAAATGATTAAAATTGTAGATAAATTACCTATTAACTAGACGAAAGTGTTGACTTTTTAGGGTTCCGTAGTCAAAAAGGAACTTTATAGTTTCGCCATGTCTGTCTGTCTGTCTGCGGCTTAGCTCAAAGACTCTTAGATCAGTTAGTTACTGCAATTAGATGAACCCTTGCATAAGTGGTTGAGATTTTTTAGAATACGAATCGATAGGATTTATATATATATATATATTTTTTGTTTTTTTTTTTTTTTTTACACACGACGGGGAAGCTCTTGGCCTTAATCTCACCTGATGGTAAGTGATGATAAGGCCGAAGATGGAAGCGAGCCTCACCCGGAATCCTCAACCACAGAGGATAAATAAATCAACTCAGCCTACCGCAGTCCACTACTGAACATAAGCCTCTCCCATGCTGCGCCACAATACCCTGTCCTCCGCCTTCCGCATCCAGTCTATCCCAGCCACCTTTTTGAGGTCGTCGGTCCATCTAGCTGGGGGGCGTCCCACACTACGCTTGCCGATACGCGATCTCCACTCCAGGACTCGTTTGCTCCACCGGCCATCGGTCCTTCGACAAATATGGCCAGCCCACTGCTACTTCAGCTTGCTTACTCTGCAAGCTATGTCGGTAACTTCGGTTCTCTTCCGGATAATTTCATTCCTGATTTTATCCTTCAAAGAAACTCCGAACATAGCCCGCTCCAGAGCGCGCTGAGCGACTTTAAATTTGCGGACCAGCCCGACTGTCAGTGTCCACGTTTCGGCACTGTATGTCATAGCGGGTAGGACGCACTGGTTGAAGACCTTGGTCTTCAAACATTGAGGTATAGGCGACGAAAATACTTGACGGAGTTTTCCAATTATTCTTAATTTTATTTATATATATATAGGTATACTAAATCTACCCAAAACTATAAAATACATGTAAACTACGGAACCCTTCATTGTGCGAGGTCCGACACACGCTCTTGGCTGCTTTTTTAGTCAAAGTTCAAGTAAATAAGGAACCCTTATAGTTGCGCCATGTCCGTCTGTCTGTCTGTCCACGGCTTAGCTCGGAGACTTAGGGCTAGAAAGCTGTAATTTGGTATGAGTATACATATTAATCACGCCGACAAAGTGGTAAAATAACATCTTGAAATATACATTTTTTTAGGGTAGGTTACACGTAAAGTGGGGATGATATTTTTTTTCTCATCTGGCCTATGGTGTGGGGGGTATCGTAGGAAAGGCCGTTCAAAAATATTGTGGGTTTGTGATAACCATTTTTCTATTCAGGCGGATCCCTGAATAGAAAAATGGTTTATTATTAAGCTTTAAAGTGCAAATTTTTGTGAGAGTCAAGTGTCCCCAAGGGGGGAGGGGGCTGCCAGCTAAATGGTTGTATTTGGATATGTGAAAAAATTCACAGCAGTAGTATATATATCGAAGTTAAAAGGAAAACTATCACAGCTAAGTAGGCTTTACAAGTTACCGAGTAATAGTTGACCAACTTACATTTACAGTTGAAAAACATGTTCTCCATTACATTCTGTACGGGAGAACTTGTTTTTAAAATACAATGTTTATTATTATTTATTTATTTATGTACACACAAAATACTTGACAGGACAATATATTAACATAGATGAAAGGTACTTCTTATTTCAAAAGATGATGAAGAAGAAGATGATAAGTTTGTTCTTGTGATAAATTCATCCCAACTACGGAACCCTTCATTGTGCGTGGTCCGACACACACTTGGCTGGTTTTTATTTTTTACCTTCATACAGTGGATAAACTATGGACCCTCTTCAGTGAACCGATAGACATTCCATAAAATTAGGGAAAACTACAAAAGCGACACTGATCCAACACATTGCTATTGATTTACGGCGTCAACTATACATATGTATAAGTTGTAGGTACATCGCTACGTACATAGTTTGGACGAAGGTGGATAAAACTAGAGCGAAATCCGAGCAGCTGAAACGCAAGTGACAATAAAACAAGGTGGTAGGATTTAGATACGTTTGATGCTATTGAATTTTATCTTCGATTGTACCCGAGCCACGTCAGAAATATACTGTATAAATGCAACTGTGTCCAATAATATATGTGACACTTACAGATTTATACTGGCTTTTGCCGCCGATTTCGTTCGTGTAAGGGACTATTTATTACGTTATCCCCTTTGGATTTTGTGTTATGATGTATGGTGTATTCGGTAAATGAAAATTGAGAGCATAATATAATAATATTATGGATAGTCTATTATTATTAAATAAAAACAGTACTTAAGTACAATAATCGTTACGATAAATATTTACCTACTAAGTAATATGCAATTCCATGGTGGATGCCGTGTGGCGCCGGACTTAAAGAATAGCACCACTCCATTTCCTCCCGTGGGTGTCGTAAAAGGCGACTAAGGGACTTACTAGAGAATAGGCAGCAGCGTTATCTATGCATTTTTAACACCATACTGCGATCGCCCAACCCGCCTGCCAAGCGTGCCGATTATGCCAATTGGCGGCGGCCTATGTCCAGCAGTGGACGTCTTTCGGCTGAAATGTATGTAATGTATGTAATATGCAATACACCCAAATTGATTTCGTCTCTAGTAAAATTAAAACGAAATAAAATAAATGCACTCCCATTACTGAAATTTGTAGTACACGTTACTACAATTTCCTTGCATTTTTCATGAAAAAGAGACAAAGGATTAAATATTTTATTTCATTGTGATTCTTTCGCACTGGGATTGTGTTGCAGTGTCGAGGGAATTGGTGAATTAACGATGCTCTCAGTAGCGATCCGTCACTATTGGCGTATTTTTCAGACTTTCAATCCAATGTTTTATCACTTCGGTACAATTTATATTCGTACGAACTCAAGTTCATACAATCATTTCCGATATCTCTGTGTTCCGCATCAATGCAACTCGTATATTATTCGGAACTGCTTGAGGAAAACGTGTTCCGTTCAAGACGTCCTATTCAAAGATTAGTACACAACATCTTTATGTTAGAAGATAAGACAACGCAATAACTTAGAAGGAACCATCAACACAACAATTGTTTAAAGCAATTTAATTTTTGAAATTGAAAATTCCTAGCCTTCCCATTCTCCTAGCTCTTGGCTGTGAAAAACTATATTGCTTTTTTTTATTAAAAATACGAAGTGTTCCAACGAGGGGCAAACTGCCACTAAAACGTTATGGTTACTGCGGTGACATTCGCACGAATACCTAACTTATAAAATTGGTAATCCCCTAAGCAATAGCCACCCTTCTTGGGTAGCCGATAAAGTATTACCTACGATGTATTAAGGATTATCGGTCCTACGCCGATATTGTTTAACGTTATTCCGACTTGTTTTTTGCTTTGTATTTCTTTTATTTAGAAAGAAAGAAGAAATAAAAAGTATTTATTGGGACTCATACAGGAAGTTCACATTTTAAACTAAACACACACAAATAAAAACCAAAGTAAAATGAAAACAAAACCTGTACGGGGCCAAAAGGCTCCTATCTCAGCATGATGCTGCGACATTTAAAAATGAGTGTCGCAGCGCTGGTATTCTGACAAGGCCTGCTGTGATTTCACGGACAGATACAGAAATAAAAAGTAAAATAAAAAATAGATATGCGTGAAATAACATTAAAAAAAATATATATTAAAAAAAAAACATTGTAATCCGCGTCAGTACCCGACGTAACAACAGTTACTTGTCTATGCCTTTAGTGTCTGTGGCATCGCTTTGACAAGTAATGAGACGCAGGCGCCGGCATTGCGGGCATATTATTATTATACTCTTTGATTGCGGGTCTCCGGCAAAAATAAATAATAAAACTTTACGGCTGTTTAATTCTACAGTTTATCAGTGAATACCACAATAAAAGGTGCTCTGTGGTCTCTCTGAGTATATTAATTATGTTCTGTGTCTTGGTATTTCTCCCTGTTTGGGTGTTTCTACGTGGACTTTTATCGTTGTCTAGTATTAGTGGGAACTGACCGAAACTGATGAAATACGCCTACAGCAGTTACTTGGCACAAAGTAAAAACTTGATAATAAAGTTTTCTCGTTATCTCGTGAAGTACAATGCGTAAGTACTTCGAAGAGATATTGATATTGGGTTCCTAAGTACCAATTGTAGGGAAATGGAGTTGGAATGAGATTGTCTAAACTGTGATATCATTACGTAAAACAATAATGTAATATGATTTACGAATGATTACTCAACAATAACTCGCAAAGTAACCCTGAGTTTCAATAATGTTGTTCTCTGACATATTTCTGATTCACGGAATAGTTTTACATACCTCTAATGTAGGTTATTGTTGATCATAACAACATAAATAATGGTTACGATTCGCGCATTGGCGTCGATCGTCGAACAACACATTTACATTAAGAGAGCCAATAGCTGCAGTGAGCGTTACGCAAAATTTCCATTTGGTATGTAACAGTTTGCCGAGCGGAATTATTAGTCAATTGTTTGGATACCACGCTATTGTAACAGCATTTCGTAACGTTTGTGTTCATTGTCTGTAAACGACTTTTGTACGTCCTACGTTTAGGGTTGAGGTACTTACAACGTGTAACTGTGTTTAATGGCCTTAAACTTAATAATAATAGACGATAATGTTGTATTATCTAACCATCTTTCCAAAACTTATTAAGTGAAAGGTAGGTATTTATCAATAACTAGCTCAAGTTGTGGTTTCCTTTAGCTCGCCGTCCGATCAGGACCAGGCCAGTGCCGGACGGCGCGTACGTGTTCCACGCGCGCCTCAAAGAGAGGTCAGCGGGATTGTCCGAAAGGGGTATCGCTGCCCCGGAACATAAAGGGCTAAGGAAAGGAACACGAGTGGGTTTTAGTCAGTAAGAGTCTGACACTGCCTTCCACTCCACCCAGAGCGGGAGGGGTCATTTGAAGATTTCCCATCCTCAACAAAAAAAAAAAAAAAAAAAGGTTATGGCTTCCTTGTTCTACAATAATCTAACCTACCCTCTGACTTATTTTTGTGCCTAGACAGCCAGAGTCTACGTAAGACATTATATAATGTAAAGTACGTGCCCTTATAGACGCGTCCTAAGACAGAAAAAGTAGGTTACAAAGTACCTACGGTATATGCAACTGTAATAAACAACTTCACAACATGAGTCATAACGTAAACGCAAACGAAACAGAAAAAGTGAAGATTCAAAAAGAAACTTAATTTACAGTTTCCTTTAAGATGCAGTGCCCTTTCAAAAACCGGCCCGCGGTGATGTTACTTTACATTTCGTCTTAAAAAGGCAAACAAAAAGTTCATAAAAATTCAGTCGAGAGACGCGGTCGTCCATTTTTGGTCGAAGCTCCGCCAACGGGACGATGTAAAAGAGTCCGACAGAAACTTGTTTGAAGAAGTCGATTTAAGTTACGAAAGGAGAGAACCTAAATTACATTTTTGTCACAAATTTACTTAAAACAATAAGAATATGGTGAGTTAAATTATTTACGTACTGGGACGGCTTGGTGTGTTAACTTTTCTGTGTAGACACATTACATAAATTAACGACATCAATAAAGCAACTGGCTTTTAGAAGCATGGAAGATAAATAAAATCTTTTATTTAGTCAGGTAAGGAACTACAAAATACCTTCGCCGAAGTTCGGGCTCGGGCTCCGAGCGAAGACAAACAAAACTTCAGACGCCTCATCAACTTTCGCTTCAGTGATTAGTAAATAACAGACGCTGGATACATGCGTAGGTCGGAATGGATGTCAAGTTATATCCGTCCCATTGAAATTTGAGACCCTATTATTGTCATAACAACGATCCCAGTCCGCAAACGACAATCATTATTTTCACACTTAACAAAGTACTCCTCACATAAAAAAGCGTCCATAAGCATAAACTCCGCGAATTATTCGATTCATTTCAAAGGAATCCTACTAAAAGGAACGCGAGACTAACTCAAAGCTTTTATATCTCGTTTGGAGGCGCCTTATTGTCTTCAGTGGTATATGTATTAAAGCTTGCTTTCTCTTGCGTAAATAAAATCCATTGGAAAGAGAAGTGGTTGGGAGCAAGTGCAAGGGTAGGGGGCGTCTAGGTGTAATGCCTCATGCGAGTGTCGGGGACAATGCAAAGTAGATTGAATTGGAAAAAAGACTTGAACAGAATGGCGGCTTTCGGCACCCCGGGGAAAAGGAAAACTCGCTCTGAAGGGTTAACAATGAGAGCGGTGTCCATAGATGTTGCCGCTTTGCAGTGTTGTGAAGTACAGCTCTCGGATTCATTTTCGTATTACGAAAGAGTATTGAGGAAAAATTTGCTTAAATTTTTCGTCTAAAATAAAAGTTTAATAAACACGTCTCAATACGCGGTACTTTAACTTCATAAAATAAAATACTCGTAGATACGTGCAGGAACTTCCTCAGTAATAGTTTAGTATTGTCTTTTAATTTTTACTTTAAGTGTTTTTTTTTTTGGACACGTTTTTTCCTTTTTCATATTGGCATCCAGCCGTAAATCGGGCAACACCCATTTTGCATTCATTTCAGCCGAAAGACGTCCACTGCTGGATATAAGCCTCCCCCAATTGGGGGGGGGGGGTGGTCATAATCGCCACGCTTGGCAGGCGGGTTGGCGATCGCAGTATGGTGTTAAAAGTGCATATAGAATGCTGCTGTTCATTCTCTAGTATGTCCCTTAGTCGCCTTTTACGACATCCACGGGAGGAAGTGCATTGTATGACCATAATTTAATTTAACTAATAAATTTAAACTGCGAACGTAATGTTGGCATAGCTTTAATAGTAAATATATTTTTTTTTACCTTTTCCGTAAAAACTTATTATCCCCATAGAGGTATGACGAACAGGGTGTAAATTTCACTCATCCTCTATTGAAAAGGGAGGATCCTCCGACCAGACGGGTGTTGTGTCTTGTGGGCAACTGCCCGACGGTTGATGTTAGGATGTTGTATATATACTAGTCGCGCGGTAAACTCTGATTGCGCGATGCAGGATTTGTGACGTCAGGTCTTCGTAGTTCGCATGTGGCGTTTTAGATGCCGCCACAATCCCCAATCATTCAAAGAATTTCACGGTTATTGCAGTCGTCTTACGTATATTGATCACACCAAAATTAAACTGACTATCCATTATTAATGAATTAAGTAAATCTGATGTTGAATTTTCTTTTATATTGTCTTCCTATGGTAAAGTAGCTCTTATTAATCTCTAATTGTAACAAAAAATAAGTTAGTTCATTTCAAATCACTTTAAATTAATTATCTTTATTGGTATGTATTTTTTATCTATGTCTAAACTGTGTACTTATCTAAGTGACAAATTGACCATACTAATAGATATGACAGGAAAAGTTTTTAACCAGAGTACAAATTTTTTTGGTGGTTCAATATCAGTAATAGAATACATTTCCATTATTTGTTCAATAACTTTTTTTTTGTCCTACTTGAAATCAGCAAAATATGGACACAATTTATTCGTAATAATATCAATGGGCGAGCACACAGCTGATAGATATCTACTACTGCGTTCCGCTTCACTGACCGCGCCGCCGCCGGCGCAATGCGCGACGAGTATCCATTAGACTAGTTTCAAAATAAACATCTTTCGTTAACGATAACTTCATTTTTTTGTACTAAGATAAGAAAATAAGAAATAGATGTATAATAAAACACGTTTAACTTTAATTTGTCAAAATTTGCGCGCTGATTAAAAACTTTTCCTGTATATATTTTCTTTTATGTAATTAGTGAATAAGTCGTTCGAGTACCCATTCAAAATAAATGCCCTGCCACCACACATGTATGAAAATAAGTTATGTATTCTCATGTAGTTCATTCGTAAGAAGTAGCTCTACTCATAAATGGTGAAGTATGCATGCAGTTATAAGTAACTGCATGCATACTTCACCATTTATGAGTAGAGCATAACATAGCATAATCAGCCTGGATCTGGATAGCTCTATCCTATATGTGGGAAAACAACGTGTCACAGATTTTGTTCCTTTTCAGCATTTTTGACCATTATGATTATATCATATCATAATGTAAGTTAGAATGGCACCTCAGAGAATTGGGTTTGATTAATAAGTTATTTATTATCAGTATCACTTTAAAAAGGAACTAGAAAAGGCATATTTAACTATTTTCCCTATGAAATGAATCATGGCCATGGCATAATCAGCCTGTTTCCATTGCTAGGGACACATGCCTCTTCTCTGTGAGAGAGGGCCGTAATCTACCACGCGGGGCCAGTGTGGGTTGGTGGATGTCACATCATTTCAGCCGAAAGACGTCCACTGCTGGACATAGGCCTCCCCCAATTGGGGGGGTTTGCCATAATCGCCATGCTTGGCAGGCGGGTTGGCGATCGCAGTATGGTGTTAAAAATGCATAGAGAACGCTGCTGCCCATTCTCTAGTAAGTCCCTTAGTCGCCTTTTACGACACCCACGGGAGGAAATGGGATGGTGCTATTCTTTACATCCGGCGCCGCACGGATATCATATGTTTTCGAATATTTGGTTCTAGGACATGCCGGTTTCCTCACGATGCAGTTACTTAGAATCCAGTGTATAAAGGCATTCTTCCAATAAAGTTATGTGGAACTGAATAATTTAATTATAAGTGAAGATATTACACAGAACTTTTCTATGATAACTTTCCTTTGCTCTAATTACATTCGCGTTATGAACTGAAAGGGTCTCATATATACTTTAAAAAAAAAAATGTCGGAATGGAACGAAATGAGAAATTTTTTCGTTGAAATAACTAGTAGCAATACAAAACAACCTATGAGAGGTGCTTCAAGTATTTAGTAGTTACAGTTGCGGGGTTTTGCTTTGCCCGAGTTTTATTTAGAATACACTCGACGAATGCCAATAAATGTTTCGCAATTAACTTTTCAGTAAGAGTTAATTGCGAAACATTTATTGCCATTAAATAATAGCAAATAACTATAGTTGATTTTTTGGACTATGTTTTTACTATTATCTTTTTTAGTTTTTATATGTTAATTTTTTTTTCATTGAATCTTTGTGACAATCCTAAACCTAAAAAAAAAAAAATTTCAAGGAACGCCATTAAAAAAAAATGTGTTCCGTAGTAAAAAAGGAACCCTTGTAGTTTCGCCATATCCGTCCGTCTGTCTGTCTGTTCGTGGCTTAGCTCAGAGACTCTAAGTACTCGAAAGAAGTAATTGTTTATGGGTATATAATGATATTAACCACGCCGAAAAAGTGATATTATTAACTACCGAAAGAAAAGGCGTTGGTTCGTGGTAGTAGGAAACAAAAGATATATTTATCAAAGGGTAAAAACCAAAAGGTAGCAAAAACATAGACAAAAGGTATAAAAAGGTAAAAATATCAAAAATAGATTAGTGAAGACTTGCACGGATAGGAAATCAAAATCAAAATCTTGAAAAATGAATTAATTTAGGGTACACGCAAAAGTGGGGATGATATTTTTTTCTCGCCTATCCCATAGTGTGGGGTATCGTTCGATAGGCCGTTTAAAAATATTGCGGGTTTGTGAAAGCCATTTTTCGATTCAGGGATTCATTCCTATTACGTAATAATAAGCTTTAAAGCGCAAATTTTGTTAGAGTCAAGTGTGCCCCCCCCCCCCTGCTAGCTAAATGGTGATATTTGGCTATGTGAAAAAATTCACAGCAGTAGTATATATAACGAAGTTAACAGGAAAACTATCACAGCTAAGTAACCTTACAAATTACCGAGTAATAGTCGACCAACTTACATTTACAGTTGAAAAACATGTTTTCCCTTAAATTCGGTATGGGATAACATGTTTTTCAACTACAATGTTAAGGGATAAATTCATCCCAGCAACCCTTCATTGTCCGTGGTCCGAAACTCACTTAGCCGGTTTTTTCTTATTAGCATTATGATACGAAAACTTAGTACCTACCTGGAAATGTACATGTAAATATGTTGACAAAGATAAGCGTGATTTTCTGAGAAGGCAGATTATACAGGTCTTCGAGATTATGTAAACTGGCTTTTAAATTTTCCTCATCACTTTTGGAAAAATAGCTAAACAAGAACATTATAAATAAGCTGCTTAACATCTCACGTTAGCAGTGCTCGACGAATGCTTTATAAACTAAAGCTTTACTGTTATACTTGACACCAAACACTTGTGTTGTGCACAGAGTCACAAACTACATAACTACATGTAAGTAAGTGTTGGAACTTTATAAGTAGAGCGAGCGTTTGAGGGGAAACGAGAAACTGAAGTTATTTGGACTTAAAAGTATATGTTAAGAGTTTTGTCACCGGTTCACTAGCGCCACTCCTTTAAAAATATATTATCTCGTGACTGAGAAGGAATTATGAAAAACGGCTTAATCAACTATATCGGTAAGTGTGTCTAGAATTTTCTAATACCTTTTATAAAGTTTCATATTGAGACACGAAGCTACAAAATACGATCTAGAGGAATGTGGCCGATACTTGTGTTTTGTGAATGTGAGAACGTTGTAGGCCTAGTAGAGTGTAGATTTGTTGGCGGTTTTCTATTTTGTTAAGTACCTGGTAATTGTTGAAAGGCCTACACTGTCCTCCCATACCTATTATCACTGTTATTTAATAATATTGTAAAGCCAATTATTTTTAAAAGAGTAACCGTGGAGTTTCTTGCCGGCTCTTCTCCATAGGAAACGACTAACTCGAACCGTGCACCTAGCTTCTGACGTTTCATAAGTGCCCATGTAGGTTTATGTGAAATAAAATATTTTGATTTTGATTTTGATTTCTTACCGTTAGTAGTTAATTGAGCCGTTTTTCATAATTCATTCTCAGTCACGAGATAATATGTTTTTAAAGGAGTGGCGCTAGTGGACCGGTGACAACCCTCTTAACAATTTTATTTGTCATTTAAAGGCAATGCAATGCAACAATTGCAGCAGAAAAGCGTCAGTAATCTTTATCGATGTATACTACTTTTAACAAAAATAACTTTTTGTTACTTCAGTTTCTAATGTAAATAGCAGTCGTTTTCACTAACTTATCAAGAAAAATATAGGTGCATAATTGCATATAAATATAACTTCTAAGATTATATAATAAACAAAAAATTTCATATAACTGGGGTAGAATAGGTGTGTCCAAGCACAATTTAGGAACACAAACAGCTAAATCATAGGTATCATGGCCATGATTCATTTCGGAGGAAAAATTATTATTTATGCCTTTCCTAGTTCCTTATAATGTGATAATGACTAATTAATCAAACCTACTTCTCTGAAGTGCCATTCTAACTTACATTATGACATGATATATGTCCCATAAAGGGCAAAAATGCTGGAAAGGGACAAAACCTGGGACACGTTGTTTTGCCACGTAAAGGCTAGAGCTATGCAGTTCGAGGGTTCGAGTTAAACAGAAAGACCCTTAAGGTGAGCACACAAAAGCGTTTTCTCGAGCATTTCCATGTAATGTAACGTTATTACGCATCGTACACATGGCCACAAATCAAGCTATAAATTTCCAATTTAGGCTGATCTGTATTGTATAGGATTTCCGTACAATTAGAGATCAGTTTATACTGGAAATGTATAGCTTGATTTGTGGCCGTGTGCACAATACAAGCAAAAGCTCATTTTAAAAAAGTATTTCCATATAATTATAAATTATTATATAATTAATAATAATAATTATATTATATTATTAATTATTATATTATTATTATTATAATGTAACGTTCCTGCGAACCCTCGACCCAATGTTTGAAGTAATGCTCACGGCGAATGAGCATATAGGTAGCTCTAACATTCCTTCCTATTTTGCATTTACTCTTCGTTGAAATGTCGGATCTGAAGGCTCGACGAAATGTTACACAAATTCGCTCGTTTGTTTGCAAAATTTAGTTGTAACACAACATCGAGCGCCGTGTTCGGTTCCTGAAAGAGGACACATTAGAGCGGCTCGATGTTTTGGTGTATTCCCGCTGTCCCCACTGCCCGTATCCTCATTAATAGTCATTCACATAAAATGGCGGAAAATCACTACACGATCGTCATTCCGACCTTGCCACCGAGGCCCAGCGTGAAATCCCCGACTAATCAGTCCTCCCCGACCCTTGCTTTCAAATGAAGCGCCAGCACGCGCTTTAGCTGTGCAGCTTGTAGTCCGAAATCCCCCTGATAATAATCAAAACACTGATTTTATCCAGCCACCGATGGTTCTCCGACTCTGCCCTAAGCCGAGGTTCGTACCCCACAGGGGGTGCCCTTAGCGTGCAGACGGAAAATAGCTTATAAGTATGGCCTGTCTGGAGGCCTTAAAATCCGTTAGGAGCTTATGGCAACACAGGATAGCCCGGTTAAAGAGTCCGAACCCCTCATGGTTACACACTGAGATGCCATCAAAAAAAAAAAACAAAATGGCGGAAAAAAGGTTCCATTTAAAGTCAAAGTCAAATCATTTATTTCAAATAGGCACGTAAAATGTACTTTTGAACGTCAAAAATTACAAAAATAGTTAATTGATTCTAGTTGCCCCTTCCAAAAGGTAGTTAGTTATGTATGGAGAAGAATGGGCAAGACACTCAATACTTACTCTTTTAAAATGTTAACAATAGTTTGTATACATTAATAAGTTAGTGTGTGAGTTATAGTATATTAATCACAGAAAATAAAATTAATATTATAAAAATTATAAATTATACAGTTAAATTAGCAACCAGTTTGATTTTGTCTAGACTCTAAATTGTCCTATGGAGCAGGACCAGCATGTTTCCAAGCATTCTTATTTTGGATATAATCCTCTAATTTGTAATATGCTTATTTACAAAGTGTGCTTTTAATATGAGTTTTAAATTGTCTTTCATTTTCTTTTAAGTAGTGATTTTAGAAATAATACTTTAAAAAAAAAATGTAACCCTTTTTTCGCCATTTTATATGAATTACCATTAATGGGGGACACAGGCGGTGGGGATAGCGGGAACACACCGATGTTTTGTTACAAGTAAACGAACTTGTGAAGTCTGTACTCACCGCTTGATTCAAGAACAGCTTGACAATTGAAACTGAATTAACTAAGAATTGAGTGCTACAAGGATCTTATGGCGCCCGAAATATATTGATAGGGGAATGTTGTTGGTAAACATTTGTGAAATTGTCACAGAAATTGTTTTGACAAAACAAAATGGCGGCTTTAGTTTCCATTTTGGTCACGCGGCAAAATAACCTTGTAATTAGGGATGCCACGATACGCCTTTTTGCCGATACGATACCGATACCGATACGCTTATTTAATTAAAAAATGAAGGTAAAATAAATAAAACACAACTCAGGTTATTTTTTAATTAATATAAAAAGAACAAATAACAGGACAAACTAAATAAAACCGTTTAAAACTATAGACAGGTTGAGATAAGTTAATAGTTTTAGTAATTAAAATTAACATTGATGAGATTTTTGTTTAAAAAACAAAGTATTCTTAAGTTTTGCGGAGGAAGGCGATTTCGCAAATCTGTTTGAATAAGACCCTGCGGTGAAAAATAGTCTCTCAGATGCGACAGAACTAATTTGGAAACTAAATCACTTCTGCGCCATTTTTTTTAAGTTTGGGTATAAGACGTCATTGCGACGTCAGAAAACGAACGGATCAGCGCCTCTCGATATATTAGGATACCTTAGGGCCTGTGCACACCACGTGTTTTAAACGAGCCGTTGACGCGCGTTTTAGAAACTTGCGTCCACGGCGCGCTTTTAACCTCTTTGTGTCGTGTCGCGTGTCGCGCCTGTGTGGAGGAGCCTTTATTCTACAGAGCAGTTTGTTGTCGTTTGTATCGATACATACGCGCGTTAGCATCGCGTCTGTATCGCTACACACGCGTGTCAGTATCGATTCAAACGCGTGTTTGTATTTATACAGATGTGCAAAGGTCTACAGGCTGCGTCTGACTCGCGTGCGTATCGCATCTGTATCGCTACAAACGCGCGTCAACGGCGCGTTTAAAAAACGTGGTGTGTACAGGCCCTTAGTGTTCTTTCTTACTTTTTGCTCGGCTCCTAAGGGCCTGTGCACACCACGTTTTTTAAACGCGCCGTGGATGAGCATTTAAGAAACGTGCGTCGACAGCGCGCTTTTATCCTACAGAGCAGTTTGTTGTGGTTTCTATCGATACACACGCGCGTTAGTATCGATTCAAACGCGCGACACCGGTGCGTCGCTAGCGCGCGCGCCTTCGCTACGGGCGGGGTTTCCCCCGCAACGAGGGAGGTGTGAATCTACGCTAGTTGCAATCGAGCAATTTGGTGCACCGTACGTCTTTGAAACACAAAAAATGGAGCCTTTCGACGCAGAAAACTTCATAACTGAAATTCAAAACCGGCCAATATTGTGGAATTCCGTTTGCATCGCGTCTGTATCGCTACACACGCACGTTTACATCGCGTCTGTATCGCTACACACGCGCGTCTGTATCGATTCAAACGCGTGTTTGTATGTATACAAGTGTGCAAAGGTCTAGAGGCTGCGTCTGACTCGCGTGCGTTTCGCGTCTGTATCGCTACAAACGCGCGTCAACGGTGCGTTTAAAAAACGTGGTGTGCACAGGCCCTTAGGTATCTCTCGACTTCTTCTTTGAGAGAATTTGAAGAGACCGAAATTTTAACAGTATCGTTCAATCGGCCATAAAATCGATCGACAAACGGATGATCGGTAAACTTCGAGTATCGCCGATATATCGGCATCGGTATTGGTATCGGATGCATCCCTACTTGTAATGTTATAATTTTGTTGTTTTTGTAACTACCATAACTCCGTACGCAAAATACGCGCATTGACGTAGAGTGCGGACACCAGCCTGTATTACCTAACAACCATAACTAAAGCCAAATCCATTGTTTCATTGATTTCAATCCCTGTCTGTTAAGACGTAAATCTGATTCGAAATTGCCGGTAAGTAAGGAAAAAGGAAGCGTACAAATCAGGATATTTTCCGAGCTATTACAGCCGCTGGATGCGCTCGTCTGCACCTCACCGGCACTCTGCACAATGAAGCTAATAGTGAACGATTTTATCTCTTTACCATCCATTTTATTGGATACTTTCATGAACTAGTTAAGGAACTCGTGGCTTAATAATAATAGCCACACGGGTTGATCGAAGGTTAAGCTACGGTTGCTGCGGTCGGTTCGTGGATGGGTGGATATCCATTACATATCGAGACCCGCTCAACGGTCCACTAGCGCCACTCCTTTAAAAAAAAAATATCTCGTGACTGAGAAGGAATTATGAAAAACAGCTCAATCAGGAACTTCAGTAAGTGTGTCTAGAATTTTCTAATACCTTTGAGACAGAAGTAACAAAATTCGATCTAAAGAAAAGAGGCCATATTCCTCTAGATAAGAAAGAAAAGAAAGAAAAAGTATTTATTGTGACTTGCACAGGCAGATCACAAACTAATAAACACCCAATCACAAAAGTATTAAAAAAAAAAAACAGAGTCCTGTACGAGGCCAAAGGATCCTATCTCATCATGCTGAGATAGGATCTCAGCATGATGCTGCAACATTTAAAATAAGTGCCGCAGCGCTGGTATTCTGATAGGGCCCGCTGTGATGTCACAGGCAAATACAGAAATATAAATAATTATCAATAAAATAGATATAATCGTGTAAAATATTAACAAATAAGAAATAAAATATTCGGTGACAAATAACAATTAAAATATTATTAGATCGTATTTTGTTGCTTCGTGTCTCAATATGAAACTATGAAAGGTATCTTCATTAGTGTACGGCCACTCAGGACACTCGCGAGGGATTGTATGTGGTTAACATGAACGCCGTACGCGCCGCCCGCGCCCCGCCGGACGCTCGACTCGAGCGTGCACTCAGTTCGTACCCTAATTCCTTCTCAGACACGAGATAATATTTTTTTTCAAGGAGTGGCGCTAGTGGTCCGTTGAGCACCCTCTTAAGCCGTTGGTCACGGCTGTCATTCGTAGATCTTTGACAGTCGTTAAGGGTAGTCAGAAGCCTAAAAGTCTGACAACTAGTCTTACCAAGGGATATCGTTGTTATAATAACCGGCACGAGTCGTGAGCACAGATGGGCAGTAGTGGGGGCAAGCTCGCGCATGTACACTTTCAGCCAAATTTATTCAGTACCGTTTTTATTAAAATTATTGATAAGTACCTACAGTCAGTTATCACAATTAGCTGACCCCGCCTTGCATAAATGCTTGAGATTTTTTAGAATACGGATCGATAGAATTTTATTATTCTTAATTTAATTTAAATGCCTATCATATAACTACATTTTGGAAGGCGCAACTAGAATCAATTAACTATTCATGTAATTTTTGACGTTCAAAAGTGCATCTTCGTGCCTATTTGAAATAAATTATTTGACTTTGACTTTGACTTTATCCGAAGTGTACCCAAAACTAGAAAAAAAAAAATGAAAATCGTACGTTTTGTTAGTAAAAAAACCTCAACCATTTGACCAAAGGGGGATCAGCTAATTGTGGTAACTGACTGTACTACACTAACTAACTAACTATAAATAAAAATACTTGAAATTTTACTTTGGCACAGTAATGTAGTAATGAGTAACGGTGGAGTATCTTGCCCATTCTTTTCCATGCGAAACTACCTTTTGGAAGGCATCTAGAATCAATTTTATTTCCGTGTAAATTTTGACATTCAAAAGTGCCTATTAAAATTGCACGAAAGAGTAAAGTAGCCTAATGACACGCGAAAGTCCAATAGACGACGAGTATTGACTGACGAACCATTCGCATGCAGCTCGGCGCCCCCCGGCTTCTTCATTCCGCCAAAGAGACTCAAAAATTTACTACTGCGCAGGTGTCAGTTAATGCTCACGACTCATGCCGGTTACTGTACCCAGTAACTGGGACGTGGAGGTCAGATAGGCAGTCGCTCCATGTAAAATATTGGTATTCAGTTGCTTTGGGTTAGACTGTAAGTCGAACCATTCATGAATTAGTTTTTTTCCTTGTTATTCAAATATTAAAAACTTTATTGCTTGAGTAACATTGTAGCCGCGCGATGTCCTGATTTGATTCTCAAGTTACAAAAAGTTGTCGAAGCTCAAAGTAGGAGTTACGTAAAAATGCTAGTAAACTGTAGTTGGTACATTCAAACAGAACTTTTCCATCCATGATAAATGATAAAAAAGAAGCTTGAAAATTCAAAGCTCTGAAATTATAAATGTATGCAACTAACGGAGCTAAATTAACGAATGCTACTAACTTTAGAGTGGCTTATTTTTTTATCAAATCTGTTTTCAGTGTGAATATTTATTTATTTATTTAATACTTTAAGCACAAAAAAATGTACAGAGGCGGACTTAATGCCATAGGCATTTTCTACCAGTCAACCCTTGGGTGATGCAGAGACATACAGTAGTAGGTGCAATAGCGAAAATTGAGGAATAAATATTCATTTAAATATAAAGATATACATATACCTATTACAAACTATAAATTCAATATATAACTCAATATATTTAATTTATTAATTGAAATTAGAACTACTAGCTAATTCGTTGCAATGCCTTTGTCATAATTTTTTTAAGAACCTTCTTCGGCATGCACACAACAACTTACCAAAGTTTCACCACAATCGGTCGAGCCATTTTCGAGTTTTCGCCTAGCGACTAACGCTTGGCAATTGTTTTTTTTTACCGACTTCTAAAAACAAGGAAGTTCTATGTTCGCCTGTATGTTTTTTTTTTATGTATGTCCACCGACTTCTCCGTCAATAGCTAAACGATTAAGACAATTATTTTTTTGTTTAAAATGGTATACTTTCGAGGTGGTCTAATTTTTTTTTATTACCTTTGCTTGGATAGTTTTTGAGTTAGCTTCGATAATACTATATCCTATATCCTATCCTGCTTGCAACAGCGCCGAAATATCGGGAACTCATAACAAATAGTAAACATGGTAAATATCCCGTTTGTGTTAATAATAATACTATATACTGTATTTAATCCACTTTGTGTATCTTGGTAATGTTATAATAGGTCCTGTCACTGTTTACAAAGCAAGTAGTGGTATACCAATTGGTGTGGGGGGGGGGGGGTAATTACCTTAATTAATAAGGAAAAAAAAAACTTTTTTACCACAAAAAAACAAAACACTTCCAAAAAAGCACTATAAAGTGAAAAAATATTTTAATTTCGGAAGTCGGTGATAAAAAAACAAAAATACAGATCCAAAGGTATCAACTTCCGAAATTAAAGTTATATTTCACTTCATAGTGCTTTTTTGGAAGTCGGTTTCTTTTTTTTTTTTTTCAAGTTTTTTATTATATTATGTACTTATTTATACATTTAAAAAAATCTATCTGCCTAGCCTTTTCCCAACTATGTTGGGGTCAGCTTCCAGTCTTATAAATAGATAGATAATTATTTTATGAATATTTAACAAAGAACTAGAGAATAGTGTCGTCACGCAGTTACACCAAATATAATTCCAGACAAAGCTATTAACACTTTTAGCCGCCCTGGTAATTTAATCTAAAGCTTAAAAGTCCCTGGTTTGCCTTTAGACCTAAACGGGGACGAACTCTGAGGTAATTTTCATTCTCTTCTTCGTTTACGTAATAGAAGTTGATTATGTGAAGTGCCTTTATGTTTTACATTGCTATTAATGTTTTGGCCTTATTTTCTGTGAGTACACGCAACAAAGAGTTGAAACTTGAAAGTAAAATCTCTTATGAATGTACCAAGGAGACATAATGCATGCAAGAAGTGACAAAGCCATGGCTTTTGGACAATGTACTTCGCTGCCTGTGACTCTGTTTTAATTTAAATGTAGGTACTTGGATGGCTAATGGCTGCAACTTTAATTTAAGGAAAGATTTTATTCATAATTTTGATTGTAAAAACGTACAAACGTTGGTAGGTCTTTTAAAGCAAAGTTTTGCAAAAACAAGTCTTTAACTAAAGTCTAATTTACACGATGCAAGTTTTTTTGCCTGTGACATCTATAATATAAAAATTAATCGCAAAATGTGTTGGTAAGCGCATAACTCAACAACGCCTGGACCAATTTAACCAATTTAGGGTAGGTAGAGTAGGGTAGGGTAGGTAGGTAGGTAGGGTAGGGTAGGGTAGGTAGGGTACGGTAGGGTAGGTAGGTAGGTAGGTAGGGTAGGGTAGGGTAGGTAGGTAGGTAGGGTAGGTAGGTAGGTAGGGTAGGGTAGGGTAGGTAGGTAGGTAGGGTAGGGTAGCGTAGGGTACAGTAGGTAGGTAGGTAGGTAGGTAGGTAGGTAGGTAGGGTAGGGTAGGGTAGGGTAGGGTAGGTAGTTAGCTAGGTAGGTAGGTAGGTAGGTAGGTAGGTAGGTAGGTAGGGTAGGTAGGTAGGTAGGTAGGTAGGTAGGGTAGGTAGGGTAGGGTAGGGTAGGGTAGGTAGTTAGGTAGGTAGGTAGGTAGGTAGGTAGGTAGGTAGGTAGGTAGGGTAGGTAGGTAGGTAGGTAGGTAGGTAGGTAGGGTAGGTAGGGTAGGGTAGGGTAGAGTAGTGGAGTTTATACTATAGCTTTTGACAGAACGAAGTCTGTCGGGTCAGCTAGTATGTACAATAAAATTGAAGGGGCTTGTGGCGTGTATTGACAGTCGCACGGGTCGATCGACCAGATTAGGCTAAGCTTGCCGCGGTTGATCCGTGAATGGGTGACCATCTTGACATAGCTAAATAAATATATATCTATTAATTACTTACTAGTACAGGAATATTTGTCAAAACTCAATTACGCAGGCACGGAAAAATTATTAGAAATTTTAAAATAATATCTCTAGCTACCTACTCTAATATAAGTCTTTTCCTTTACCTAATTAACAATAGTGTCCACTTTATCTACTTTAATATTATTTGTTAATTTATTTAAATACAATATATCTTATATAATCTAGTTTTAAAGTAATACACCTGTCTTCTTTTTAATTGTCTTCTTTTTAAATGTTTGATGTAAATTGATGGCCTGAAACACAGGTTTTTAATAAACCTAGATCAGGCAAGTCTACATTGCAGTTAGAATAAAATTTTCCTGGATGTAATTCGAAATCATAATTTTACTTTAAACTTGAATATATATTTTTTTTAATTATTATGAATTCGAAAGTATTAGTGACAAGTTAAATAGCCGGACACGACATAAAGACAAACTATGGTTGCCACCAATAAAATTAAAATTATTTAAGAGAAATTCCTACTGCATGTCTATAATACGAGTAATATATAACCATTTACCAAATTCCCTTCAAAATTTTACCATTGATATTGTTCAAAAAATACTGTTTAAACTCTTACTATACAAAAAATACTACACTATCAAATTTGTAATACAATAATCAATCAATAATAATAATAATTAATATCGTCGCCTTAGAGTGAAAACCTCGGGAATGCAATTTTAATCATTTTTATTTTATTACATTTTTGAAAAGAAAACCTCGTAACGCACGTACTAGTTTCACACAAAAAAAGTTTTGCAAACTGTAACCCCACCTATGACGAGTTTGAACATTGCACACTTAAATACACATATATGAAGAAGTTGTGGTAATAAAATTTTACAGGGCGCAGTTTTCTCTTGCTCCTGTAAAGTTGCCCTTTTCGCATATACGTGGTTTTGACTCTAAGGCAATAATAATAAGAATGAAATTTAATAAAAATGAAACTTTATCACTGACATGAAATGTATTTGCACGACATATCATGGCAGAATATGCTGGAACCAACTTTACTGTAATATCTGTTGTACCATAATCTGGAAAATAAATATTTTGATTTGATTTGATTGATTGATACCTAGACTCCTCCGTGCCTCGGAAAGCACGTTAAGCCGTTGGTCCTGGCTGACATTTGTTTATCTTTGACAGTTGTTACGGGTCGCCAGGAGCCCGAAAGTCTAAAACTAGTCTTATTTATTTATTTATTTATATATACTATATTGTACATCAGATTACACATTACAAAAGAAAAGGAAAACTTATACACTATAAAATATACAATGGGCGGCCTTATCGCATACTGCGATCTCTTCCAGGCAACCTTGGAATGGACAGTGAATTTCTGGACATAAAATGGGGTTGTCATTGGTGCAAATAAAAAGTATAACAGTACAATATCCTATAATAGATACATACATACTAACTATACAGGGTGAAATTGAATTCATGGGCATTATCTTAAGGGGTCATTATACTCATCATTATGAACAACTTTCACTATGGGACCAAACCTGAAATCTCGAAAAAATTATCAGCTGGTCCCTACATTTTGACGAGCTATGTGAACATAAATGTAGGGAACAGCTGATTCTTTTTTCGCGATTTCAGGTTTGGTCCCATAGTGAAAGTTGTTCATAATGATGAGTATAATGACCCCTTAAGATAATGCCCATGAATTCAATTTCACCCTGTATAAGCAAAGAAAATAAATGAAGGCTATATATTATTACAGTCTTCAGCTGGATCCGGTAAGACTAGAAGCCAATCCCAATATATTTGGGAAAAGCTAGGCAGATGATGTTGATACAATCAAATTGAGGCAACAAATCACTTATATCGCCTAAGCACTGTTTAGACGGTGCAACTTTTATTGTTGCTTCAAGTTATGGTATACCACAGCAGGCAATTAAATAAGGATGTTGACTATTTTTTTTTCGTCGTTCATGTAGATTATTAAAAAATATTGGACACGTACTTTTGAATTGAAAACTTCTTAGGCGCGTTGAGAACTTTTTGGGTGAACAAAAATCATAGAACTCGCGTCATCGTCACCGAACGCTTTCCATGAGCTATATGTATACTGTGTATATATTTGTCCTTTTCGGTGAACAAAAATCATGGAACTCGCGTTATCGTCACCGAGCGCTTTCCATGAGCTATATGTATACTGTGTATATATTTGTACTTTTTGGGTGAACAAAAATCATGGAACTCGCGTCATCGTCACCGAACGTTTTCCATGAGCTATATACTGTGTATATATTTGTACTTTTTGGGTGAACAAAAATCATGGAATTCGCGTCATCGTCACCGAACGCTTTAGTTACTTAGTTTTCACTTCTATTGGCGGTCAAAAAATTACGGCAATACATTGAGTTTAAATGTGGCATGACGTCACTGTTCGCTAGATTTTATACGTAGTTGGTTAGAATTATGACGTAACGAGCCCCCACTCCCCATCTTTAATGTGTTTTATCTAAGTCATTTTTTAATCATATGACAAAGCAAAAAGTACGTGTCTAATATATTTTTTTTATCTGACTGACGGACTAAACAGATTTTTTTTTTCCCAGGAGACTTCCCTATTCCACAGTGTAATCCAGCTTTAGTATGTGTATCAATCTCAATCCACCAAGAAGTTATTAGTTCCAAGATATATGTAGATATGATATTGAAGTAGCGAGAGGAACCATGAACCGGCACAGTTCATTATGCACCACAACACCGACTGTTGATTACTTCAGACCAGACATACCACTATGGCGTCTGCGCTGTATTTAATAAGGTGAAACTTGTGTTCAGTTTGATTGAATGTGTTTTGTGTTTCTGTGTTTCACAAAATAGTCGCTGGGCTAGTGGTCGCAAGCGCTTCTGCTGAACATGAGGTCCTGGATTCCATTCCCAGGTCGGGCAAAGTGCTATTAAATTTTTCCGTATTCCGTTATTCCGGTCTTTATTAAGTGAACAAAAAGATCTTATTCTAAATGTAATAGATTTTGCGTTTTCGATCCCTTCCTTACTCATCAAACAGCCACATTTTTGAATAAAAAAAATAACCAGAGCTACTACCACAGAGCCGTAATTTAAAAAAAAAAAACTTATAGGTTATTCGAGTTCACGTCGCATCCCGCCATTTTTGTTCGATATTAGAATTTCAAAAATTTATAAGTTTTTGTTTCAAAAAATGTCAAAAATGAGTGATACAAGCTTTGATAACACACCACCAGATATTTCTAACGCAGCAAAGGACATTTCTAACCAATTATTACCAGAAAATTCGAGAAAACAATATGAAAAGGCGTACCAAGATTTCATGAATTGGAAAATATTAAAGAGTAGATAACATGGGTGTAGATAAAGTCTTGTATGCAACTGTACATAATTAGGTATTAAAACACTCATGTGATAGACACACATTCGTGTTTTAATACCCCTTATTATACAGCAGTTGCATAAATAACTATTGTACAGTCCGTTCAACCGATTTTGGCTTCTATTCCGATGGCATTAAAAAAATAAAAGTGGTTACAATACCAACTATTTATTGCAGCTACCATTTGTCATGCTACCAACGCAATAGAAGTCTAAATTGGTTGAACGGACTGTAAAACGGTTTAGTTAAATGTCTAATCTTATTTCAAATGGAGTATAGGAGCGTGGGGACTGGCACAAGCAAAGGCCTATACCCAGCAGTGTGCAATGGATAAAGTCGGGCTGTGGATGACGATTATGATGATGATGATGATAATGATGATGATGTTAATAATGATGATTAACTTTTAAAAGCAATATGCAATAGTCTAATTGAAATAATAATGCCCAAATTATGATAATTGTTTAATAAAAGTTGAAATTGATGGAATTATTTATCAATATTTTTTTTTTTTTTTTGTGGCGTAACTGTGAATGATAGGTTGAAAAATTATGTGATAAGGTAACGGTGTGGTTTAAAAGAAGATGTAGTGACAAAAATTGAAAAGAGTATGCTTAGACGGTTTGGTCATGTTGAGAGGATGAATGAAAGGCGACTTGCAAAAGGTTTTACAAGGCAGATGTGAGTGGAAACGCCGGGAGGGGACGCTCTAGGAGAACATATAGTGACCTAGTTGGTGATGTTCTTCAGAAAGGTCAGGTGCGTAGCACTCGCAACCGGCGTGCATGTATGACCAGATGTATGAATGTAAACGAAGCAAAAGAGTATGTAAGGAGCGTAGCAGGTGGCGCTCTATAGTTTCTGCCTACCCCCATGGGAAAAAGGCATGAATTTATGTATGTATGTATATTACTACAATGATACATATAATACTTTTATAATGATGATAATAATAATATATAAACTTACTAAAACGTCCCAAACTCTATAAAAAATAACATTCCAGCATCAACATAATATATGGCACTATTACATTGTCAAGTACCCACATAACAACTATGTTATAGTGGCAGGCTGACAGATACATGTATTAATAACACATAACGAATAATTACGGCTTTCAGAATTAATGCGCATAATGCATCACATTTGTGTATACATTTTTACAACAATATAAACAGTATTATCTGCACGGCTTATTATTTGATCTATGTATAGTTATTTCAATAAATCAATGTGAATTTGGTTGATGAATAATTTAGCTTTCATGATTAATTTGTATTCATCACAGCAATTTAGAGCTTAGTTTGATTTACTACCATGTTTTGTTTTTAAAATATATTTAAATTATATTTCATATGTAGATGTGTTAATAATAATATTTCTTCAACAACAAATTGTCTAAATCTTATCAAGTGTTATGTTAAATCGTGATTAAGTAAAAAACTAAGATTTATGTACATCAATTGCATACACTATAGGACGCTCTTTGTGCCTTAGTAGCTTTAGGTTGACCAATTACAGCTACAACAACAAAAGTCTAATCAAGCTCCAACACAAAGATAACTCTGTTGCAGCGTCGCTTCTAATAAGATCAGTTTTGAAGGCACCACAGCAATGCGGTATTATATTCAAGCGTACTACTATCTTCTCTTCTATTATAAACAAGTGAATAACATAGTAGTAGCGTATTTTGACACTATCATGAATTGCCCTCCGGAGCAACTGGACAGATTTGGCAACTGGACAGATTCTCAACTGGACAGTTTCTCAACTGGACAGTTTAGCAACTGGACAGAACGTGTACAGTCCATGACATAATAAAAGTGGATGAGTTGGGAATATGTACGTTATGAGAAAGTGGTCAAGATAGGAAAGTGGACAACTTGCTCCAGAAGGCAACGGCTGACTCTTTTCAAGCTTCGATTTGAACAACTAGGCCCATCAAATTAGCATACCCTAGACAATTAAATTATTCACGGTTTTCTTTATTTGATCTGAAATTGATGTAAATACCTAAATAAATAAAATAAAAATATATATATATATGTCGGAGACGTGTTGTATCCGGTACACCAGCGCCATCTAGTGGTGTTCGATGAAGTTAGATGGCTGATGCTAACGAGAGAAACCTCCGCTCTCCGAAATATATATATATAAATTGATTTTATATGTAACAAATTCTCAATACAACAGATTGTAGGACTAGTCTTATTCTATTGTCTTGCCTTTGTGTTATGCCTTTAAGTTTATATGACTTTCCTTGAATAAACACTTTTTAAATTGAATACCTGTCCATAGTTTACAAACTCATTTTTTCACACGACTATACTCTGTCCAGTTGCTAATCTGTCCAGCTGCGAAACTGTTTAGTTGATAATCTGTCCAGTGGCGAATCTGTCCAGTTGCGAATCTGTCCAGTTGCTCGGGAGGGACCAAACGTTTGTAGGCGAACCTAAATACTACCAAAGTGGCAAAAAATATAGGCATCGCGAAGTTTCAAATAAGAGTCACTAGCCGTGACACAAACTCAAACTCAAATAATTTGTTTCAATATATTTATTTTTATTTTTTACTAATCTGTCCAGCTGCGAAACTGTTTAGCTGAGAATCTGTCCAGTTGCGAATCTGTCCAGTTGCTCCGGAGGGATGAATTGTATTGACGATAATCCATAAAGAATAATTTAACGATGCTTTGCGATTATGAAATGACTGCATCAAATAACCAAACGTTTGTAGGCGGATCTAAATACCATCAAAATGGCAAAAAATAAAGGCATCGCGAAGTTTCAAATAAGAGTCACTAGCCGTGACACAAACTCAAACTCAAATAATTTGTTTCAATATATTTATATTTATTTTTTCATGTTTTTTTTAATATATATATATATATATATATTTTTTTTTTACTAAAGCTAATTGTCCATTCCAAATCGTCGTAGTTACCTATGGAGAAGAACGGGCAAGAAACTTTCTTCTTTTAAATTAAATTGTTACAAAAATATTAGTTACCTCTTTAATGTTGAATTTATAACTATAAGTGAGAACGAAGTAAAAAAGAAAACGTACACGTTATAAGCGCTATATACTAAGTACTTATCCAAACACCCAAAGGACAGACATCAGTATAGCATTTCGTTGTAAACGTCTCCACTTTGAGAAGAGGCAGCGATATCACCATAATACCAAAAAAACACGAGGTTAGTTTTAGAAGGACCTGTTATCAGCCTTGACAAAAAAAAAAAAATGTTTGCAAACAAAATAAAAATAAGGTAAACTCACCTTTCCTCTCCCTGCCACCGTCATGTCTAAACACTATAGGCCGGTTGTGTTCTCGCCGCCACAACACGGTCGGCGGCGGCACCCCGGTTGCGGTGCACGTCAATCTTATGCTGCCGCCCTCCTGTGCCGAGCTGCCCTCCGTCACGCTGTCCACTATGTCCGGCGGGATCACCACGGATAAATGACCCATCTGACAAAAATAATTGTGCTTGTTAGACTTTATTAGTGGCGTCTTTTGTTTGGTCGATAGTGGAGTGAGACGTGTGACTTGATGATGGAT
The DNA here is from genome assembly GCA_947523025.1 of Dryobota labecula. NCBI lineage: Eukaryota > Metazoa > Arthropoda > Insecta > Lepidoptera > Noctuidae > Dryobota > Dryobota labecula. The sequence goes on along the minus strand of OX383293.1, from coordinate 12,486,741 downwards.
GAGGGTTGGCACACTGTGCGTTAAATTAATTAATTGTTTTATTTTTGATAATAGACAGGTGCGGTTCGATTTGCTCATTTCAGTATTCAATAGGACACTGTTCTGGTGGTGTTTATGTTGACCCTTCCATATACAGGCTGTCTTAAATATATTCTGGACACGAACTCATGAACTCAACTGTTTCTCGACCGTCCGCAGTTGGCCATTTTAATTACTAATCGCGATATATTATGTATATAGGTATACCCTATGTAAACGACGTATAATTTCATAAATCTGATTGATATTGAGTTTGCGGTGAAAATTAATTTCACCATAACTTGATAAACACCTAAATTCATCACCTGTAGTAATTACCTACTTAAATATTTGAAGAGGATTACGTAGGATTTAATGTTAAATGTATGAGCCACGTCCGTGAGTATGAAAAGTAAAATAAAGCGCGGTATAATCCTTGGTGCCGTAGCCGTAGGTAACTAGTTACACTTAATCCCTAGTGTTAATTTTTTGAGGATACTATAATAATACCTACTTCAAATATAATTTTGTCGTAAAGCTTCCACAAATCAGAAAAAATTAAAATGATTCCAGATAATAATCTTCCCTATACCCAAAGTCTCAAATTCAGATCATTTATGCGAACAAAGGGGATAACATATCAAAAAAAATATCTTCGTAATGGTAATTCACATAAAATGGCGAAAAAAAGGATCCATTTTCTTTTAAGTACTGAATTTAAGAAATAATAATTAAAAATAATCATACCGTAATTATTTTTATAAATTTTCGGTTTTAAACAAAGTTATTAAAAATGGAGATTTTCTGGTATAAAATATTTTATGATACTGGTAACAATGCAGGAGATCCAAACTTGTTCACATTTTTTACATCTTGAACAATACTAATATTACTCGTACAACTGTTATTCATAGATTCAAATTGTATGTAGCATATCTAGCCACATTTTTGATGAAAACGGCTGTAAACTGTTTCGAGTGGAAATCGATTTTGGGAGGCCAACGTCTAGCAGTGGACTTAAAAGGGCTGATTATGACGATCATAGGCCGTGTCTCCGACACACTACATAAAACATTGTTTGGCAACGGTATTTTGTTTGCATAGTTCTTATAATTAATTCATTTTAATTTCATAGATGATTATTTACAAAAAATAAAAAAAAATATGGCAAAATGTTTTGCACCACTGTCCTGTCATTTTTACAGTGACATTTCTTGACATTAATTTGTTTACATAAATTATCTGAATTAGAGACTTTAGGTATAGACACTTTTAATGTGTGTTAACATACAATTTCGTCGAGCAGTAATTTGTATGTAACGATCTTGTCTGTGTGTGGTGATGCGAGCTCGTCCTTCATGTCGCTCTGCCACGCTGCCTGTGGTGCAGTTATGTGTCCAAAATCGACTAATAATATTTTGCGAAGTACCCAGAGCTGCGATTTCCACAGCACGTTGCCGAGAACCAGCTTCCAACATTCTCTTGGCTCTGATTATTTCTTCTCGGCTTAAATGACGTCTTCTCTTCATAATAACGTTCTTTTGTATTGATTCAACTTAGAAGTATGGCAGAAATTATACGGATTTGGCCTCAAACCCGTTGCAGGATTATATAGGAATACGATTTGACAGAAGAATTTCGTCTTTTGACAGAAATTCAAAAACTATTCCCTTTTCAAATGACGAAAGTTACTAAAAAAATATCCATAGGAGTTACAATAAACATAATTTAAAAAAAACTTATTTTTAGTAACTAGCATAAACGTGCTTGAACTCTAGACACTTTTGATGTGTGTATTTCATAGTCAGTCTTCAGATAAAATTCTTGAATGAACAGAGCCCATATATTCCTCTCGAGGAACGGAAGCCTTATAAAATACCAAGCTCCATACTATAACTTTATATTGTAACTTCACTGTTATCGATTTTTTCACTGCACTTAATCAGGCGTTCACTCGCCCTTGCAGAGTGTCCCATTTTAATTTATTGGAAAATTAAATAAGTTCTTGTAGCACTCGCTGCTTGATTGAACACTTCTTGTTGGTTCACAACTTCACAAGTATTACTATGTTCACAAAGTTCACTTTAAAAAGGAAACGAATGCTATCTTGTTGACAAATGTTACATTTAAGTTTTAGAGCGCTCTCTACGAAATAACTTGTTACTTTGTAAACTCAGGTACGTAAGCTTAGTAGGTGATAAAGTGTGACTTACCTGACTCTTCATAGGGTCTGTGTTGACTTGGCACATGTAGGTGCCAGAGTCGTTGGCCTGCACGTTGCTGACATGCAACTTCCACGTGTTGTGGTTATTGTAAGTGACGCTCAGCCGCGGGTTCAGCGCCACCATGTTTGTGTGTATCGCCAGAATCGCCTTCGAGTCCGACTTAATCCACGCCACCTAAAATAATACTGCCATTATTTCGCAGTTCTACTAAAGCCTTATTGGATTCCTTATAATCTGTAGTGACAGTATAAATATTGACTACGAGACAATACAGAGAGAATTGGCTTCATATTGACACAAACACAGTACACATTTATAAAACAGACGCGCCATATGAAGTTTAATCAAAGTCAAAGAATATCTGAAACACCCGGAAGCTAAATTTAACAATGCAATTAGAGCGGGTGTCTACGAAACAAAACGGTTCTGTACCGTTGCATACGAGCGTGAAATTTCATTTTATATCAAGGATTAATGTCATAAATCGCTCGCATTTCCCCGGAGCTCTCGCGAGTTTTAAATCGTTTGTATTGTTCAAAGTGAAGACGAAACTTAATGTGACTTAAACGCTGTAGCGAATGTAAAACTGAGGGTACGACACGTGAAATTGTGGAGAGTTTCGCGGGAGGAATGCACGGTGTCTCATCCGCGCCGGTCCCAAGCATTTTTCATGTGACATCTCGCTTTGTTGCGGTTGGAAAATAAATTAGTAACAATTTCATTGTTTGTGAGAATTATTTCCGTGGAGTTTCAGCGTAAACGCGACTAGTGCTGCCGGCTGAATGCGAGCACTTGTCGTAACTACCACTTTTTGTTACCGTACAAGCTTTCATAGTTAGCTGTTTACATACTGTTTCATTTGAGTTATAGACACGATTAATGTTTTGCTGTTCTTGTGTTTAACTTAGTTCTTGTAATTAGCTCTGGCTCTAAAGTTAATTTATTCTTTCGTGTAAATTAATGCATCTTAAGCCCACACTTGAGTTTTAAACCCAATTTTAGTTTTTAATTGTAAACATTAAGTACAGAACAATGTCGCTACGAGTCCATAAAGAGAATTAGTTGTTCTAGGATCTAAGGTTGGCATAGATAATAGACAAAGAAATAAAGGTTCCGTTGGAAGTCAAATCCAAATATTTACGTGCTTATATGCTATTATAATTAAAATTTAACATGGTTTCAGATTGTGAGTCGTTCAAAATTGATACGATATAGGTAAGTACGGTGTTACGAAATTTTAAAGAATTCCAAATTGTCAAGGATGGTGGAATTACAGAATTAGTGTAACTTCGTAACTAACTATGTTTTAGTTATAATTCTTGTAAGTTGATTTGAGCAGAAAAATACCTTTATAAGGGTGAATCCGTCCAAACTTTCGTACTTACTTAGTAGGTATAAGTCTTATCCTGTTTTATATATTTTTAATAATTTTTATTGACACCAACACATTTCAAATTCAATAAAATGGTGTTATTAGGGCACTTAATAGCAACTTAATGTCGTTTTACATGTACAAAAATATCTGGTTTTTCCGTCTAAGGTATTGTAAGGACAAAGGATATTTTTGTATGGGTAACGAAAGGCAATGGGTGAGAAGAATAAAGAATCCCTTTGTGGTGGTAATTGGGAGTTTTTAGAAATTCGTTTTACGTCACTTATAGTAAGTAACCAAGAGAAAAGCTGTCAAGGGAAGACCATAGTCTTCCCTTGACACGCAATTGTTTTTTTTTTCTACTAAATTCATTTCTTTGAAGGCGGAAATAGAATTCTTGGAATATGTTCCAAGAATTCTGTTTCATTCTTCAAAGAAATGAATTTAGTAGAAAAAAATCAAATACGTGGAATTTTACTAAAAAAGTGATTTATAAAATAAGTAGAAATTCACCAAAGATAATGTCAGGGTTATAAATTGTAACGCAAATTGACTCATCGATCATTGATTGATCAACTTAAAGCTGCATTTATAGAACTGTCATTGTTGACAGTTGTATAAAATGTCTATAATACTTTTGCAAATTGTCGTAGGATGTCAATTTGCTTAACAGTTCCTTCTCACACACACATCCTCTCACACACACACACTCGCACACACAATACTCATACGCCATCAATCACTCGCAATTGTACCATGTTGACAACCTACTATGTGATATAATGGGGGTCCTGGAGTTCTAAAGTACAGGGCCTCAAGTCTGCTATTACAATAGTGTCAGAATGGTCTCTTCATTGTGAGTTTTTGACAGATTTGCCATACAAACACTGTCAAATACTCGCAATAGCGAGACCATTCTGACACTATTGTAATAGCAGACTTGAGGCCCAGGCCTAGGTTTAGTTTAGACTCCAGATCTCCCACAAATTACAAAATTTTGTCTAAATACCTGTCAACTTAATATTTATTTATTTATTTAAACTTCATGTACAATAGTGGTACATATGCGGACTTAATGCCACAAGGCATTCTCAACCAGTCAACCTTTGGGTTAAATATAAAAACAGTGATAGGGTACAAAAATAATGTCTTAAATACTAACTTCTTGATTACGAGAATTTATATAGTTTTATTGATACTAATACACATATACAAATAAAATAAACTAATAGATATTTTAACAAATACCACCTTATAATAATTACTATGACTAGACTATTATTTGAGGGTTATTTAGTCTGACTTAAGTAGTTTATATCTAGTATAAGAATGTAATTTGTGGAGATAAATAAAAAAATAAAAAAAAAAATTATTTAAGTTAATTTCCCTGACTTTATCAACAATATATAAAAAGTAAAATTGCTTCCAATAAATTCGCGAGACAGTAACAACAATCAGTTTTTATAACTAACATCTATGTTATCCTTACATACTCTGATTTGCATTGTAATCAAATAAAGTATGCATCGTTTATTACAGTCGGTGCTTGCCGACTTACAGTCGTAAAATATAAGATTCTTTATTATTTTTGTTTGGCTAGTAGTAGTAGCTGAAATTCAGCTACAAATTTATTTTGAAGTTGATAATACCTTTGAAAAGAAGAGTTTTATTCACATGGCCAAGGCCATCATCATCTACAGACTGGAATACACAGTCTCTACATCTACAGACTGTGTCTGTTTGTAATGTCAAAATTACAGCTTATTATTAGTAATAAGCTGTAATTTTGACATTACAAACAGACACTTAAATTTTATTTCATTTATACATACCTACTTTAGAGTAGGTATGTATAAAAAAAAATTAAACATTTCCCCATACTAGGAATTTCTCCTGTATCGTGGATGCGTTTACAAACATTTAAACTCACATACACAAACAGACCGTGTGGTGCCGGACGTAAAGAATATCACCACCCCATTTCCTCCCGTGGGCGTTGTAAAAGGCGACTAAGGGACTTACTAGAGAATGGGCAGCAGCGTTCTCTATGCATTTTTAACACCATACTGCGATCGCAAACCCGCCTGTCAAGCGTGGCGATTATGGCAAACCCCCCCAATTGGGGGAGGCTTATGTCCAGTAGTGGACGTCTTTCGGCTGAAATGATGATGACCCGGAACAACTACTTGTAGGTCATACAAATATTTGCTCGGTGCGGGAATCGAATTAGCGACACGCAGCGCAGCAGTCAATCGCTTAACCACTGCGCCAACCGCGCCGTCGTGTTTGTTTGATCTCCGAAACGGCTGGACCGATTTTGAAGGGACTTCCACTGGCAGCTAGCTGATATTTATAAGAAGCAATTAAGGCTTTTATTTTAGAAAAAGCCACGCGGGTGGAGCCGCGGGCAGAAGCTAGTCGTAAACATAAGGCAATATATAACTTGGATTTAACTACTTAAATAAAATTAAATTTAAGCAGTTAAGAATTTTAACGCACAACCTAAACTGCTTGAGCTAAAGGAGTTTAATAGGGGGGGGGGGGGAGGCAGGATGAAAGATTGTATGGAAGTTCGTCATTTTTGACAATCCTATCGCGCACACGGCTTGTCGTTGAACCGATCGTCATGAAATTTAGCAGAGATATAGCAGGGATATGAAGACGGACATAGGCTACTTTTTTGCGCGATAACCGACATCCACGCGGGCGGAGCCGAAAAGCTAGCAAAAGCTAGTAGTATTATAAATGCGAAAGTAAGTTTGTTACCTTTTCACGCCTAAACCACTGAACCGATCATCCTGGAATTTTGCATATACGTTGTCAGGTGTACAAAAACGGACATAGGGTACCTTTAATCCCGAAAAAAGTACTGAAAACGTTCTTATGATAATAGATGGCGCCACGCGACTTTCGAATCATACACACACACATACATCAGGCCTTGTAATATTATAAATGTGAAAGTAACTCTGTCTGTCTGTTACGTTTTCACGCCTAAACCACAAAACCGATCGTCATGAAATTTGGCAGTAGCCTGGGATATGGAGAAGGGCATAGACTACTTTTTACGCGATAACCGACATCCACCCGGGCGGAGCCGCGGGCAAAAGCTAGTAAATAAATAATCAAAGTCAACTTCCGTTTCTGAGACCATTAAAGAGTAACCCATTTATAATATTTATGTAACCAATTTTACAGGTAACTAAACGCCTGGAGCAGTTAACTGAGGCACTTAATCATTCGTCTATTAAGATGAATGTTGGCATTCGCTGTACTAAAGTTCTGCGTATAGTGTATTCTATATGACAGATAACGTTACATATCACTGTATTATCATTATAGTTTAATTTACTATACATATCTATGTACATACTACATACAAATAAATAAAATTGAAGTGTTTGTTTGTAATGTCAAAATAACAGCTTTTTACTTCTTATATATAAAATTCTCGTGTCACAATGTTAGTTCCATACTCGTCCGAAACGGCTTGACCAATTTTTATGAAATTTTATATGCATATTCAGTAGGTCTGAGAATCTGCTGCTAATTTTTTTAAGTTTTAGGTAGGTAGGGTAGGGTAGGTAGGGTAGGGTAGGGTAGGGTAGGGTAGGGTAGGGTAGGGTAGAGTAGTGGAGTTTATACTATAGCCTTTGACAGAACGAAGTCTGTCGGGTCAGCTAGTAATTTATATGGAAGCATATAAGGCACCTATAACAAAAAACAATTTTTTTTTTGTCTGTCTGTTTCTTCCGGCTAAACTCTGAAACGGCTGGACCAATTTTGACGGGACTTTCACTGATAGATAGCTGAAGTTATAAGGGTAACTTAAGCTACCTAAAATTTTTGAAAAAGCAACGCGGGAGAAGCCACAGGGGTGCAACTAGTTACAACATATTATGGCCAATATTGGACGGTGATTAGTAAAGATTCGTTGATCTCTGTTCTAAAGGTATCTGCACACAGCGAGCGCGGCGCGGCGGGACGGGACGCCGACGCGACGCTGAGCAGTTGTAATGTACTAGATATTACGGACGACGCCACACAGAGCGTCACGTCGCGTCGCGTCGAGCCGGACGGCTCTGTGTGGCGTCGTCCGTTCAGGTGCAGAGACCTTAAATGTTATTCTATACTCGTATAATTTTCAATATTTTTTTTGTTTTTTATTTGTTTTTTGCATTACGTTTTGTTGTTATTACATGATTGTACGAGTATAATATCTACATATTTTTTACCTATATTTGCAAATAAATGACTTTGTATTTGAAAGAGCAAGTTATAATAATGTTGATTTATCAAACATTATCTGTATACACTACATAGAAAATAAAAACATAACATAAGTATTAAATTAAATTTGATTGTACTTGTATTGTTTGAGTTTCGCTCGCAGTGAGGTGAGAACCGCAACTAAAATGACAAAGAAGAAGATAAGTGGGCTTTTTATCCGTGTAACCATTTATAACCGTCCTTCGAGTATATCGTCAGGGGCGTAGTACTCGCAACCGGCGTGCGTGTATGACCAGTAATTGTTATCCATACTAATATTATAAATGTTAAAGTAACTCTGTCTGTCTGTTAAACCGCTGAACCGATTGTCATGAAATTTGGCAAAGATACACACACATTTAAAAAATGAAAGCTAGACGTAAACTCCACTTCGCAAGCCTATTCTTTGGCGTTATTAAGTCTCATTACCCTTCTTACTTATATGTCAGACTACCTTGGACAAGAAGACACATATTTGGTGATGGAAGAAAATGTTCTCAACAGCTTTACATCCCACGTCACAAGACGGCGGCTTTCAGAGGCAGTCGCTACGCTGCTACTAAATCATTCATCATCATCATTTCAGCCGAAAGACGTCCACTGCTGGACATAGCAGTCTGTCTCCTAAGATACAGGACTACCTAGTTTAAGAGACAGGGTTACATAATCTGTGTAGATTTATATAGATATACATCTGCTTTTGTGTATCATGAATCTTGTGTGTTTCATAATAAAGATTATTATTATTATTATTTATTTATTATTATTATTATAGGCCTCCCCCAATTGGAGGGGGAGGGTTTGCCATAATCGCCACGCTTGACAGGTGGGTTGGCGATCGCAGTATGGTGTTAAAAAAGCATAGAGAACGCTGCTGCCCATTCTCTAGCAAATCCCTTATTCGCCTTTTACGACACCCACGGGAGGAAATGGAGTGGTGCTGTTCTTTACGTCCGGCACCACACGGAACCGTCCGGCACCCGAAGCCGGCACCACACGGAACTGCTTCTAAATGTTGGAATAATATCCCTCCTCTCATAAAGTACAGTAAGAGTCGCTCGAATTTCAAATTAAAATTCAAGGAATTTTTATTAAACCATCAAAAAGATTTTAAAAATGTTCGAGCCGACATTATGTATCTGCCATAAAATTTTTTTTTTTTTTATTTCTTATTAAAAATTAAAATAGTTGAGCAAACGTCATCTAAAACTATTCCAAATTTCAAGTTGATAGCATCAGTAGTTCTTGAGATATCCAGCTGTGACAGACAGAAGGACAGACTGAGTCGCACCATAAGGTTTCCTTTTTACCATATTGGTACGGAACCCTAAAAATAAAAATTACGTGCAAAAACAACCTCAGAAGATAAGAATGGATTATTTTAAAACACTATCACTTTATCTTTTCTCTTGTCAAAAAACCAGTTAATTCAATCTTTCTTTCTCCTGCCAGAGAACATGATTTCTCCGAGTGTAGAGAGCAAAATTGTTCATAGATTACAAACTTTATGATGGATGAAGTGTACATTTCAGTGGGATGCAGCGAAGTGTGGACCACTTATTTTATGCTCGGCTTGTCATCTGGTGCACGTGAGTTTTTGTTAGAAATATGCCTTTTATTAGCTTATTGTGGCTCTTTTCTGTATAATTCAAGGTATTCAGATAAAATGTTTATTTTATTTTAATTAGTGCAATGATGTATAACATTGCTACTATTTTGTGAAAAGTTCTTCAAAAGTTGAGAAGTTGTTAGTTTTGACTTTTCAAATCAAGTTTAGTAGTGAGCTTTGAGAGAGACAGACATCTGTGACCGATAAACAGATACCTAACGTCTGACTTTGTGATGTTCGATACCAATGGTATGAATCCTTAAAATTAAGTGAATAAATCTATTTTGAGACATTCGTTACTACTATTTGTTCAGTAACTTCTAGACAAGTGTATTGTATGTCTATTCAATTTCAGCCAGCAATTTGGTAAGAAATTAAATAAATATCAATAATACAATATATCAGCCAATGAAAGACAACCGATCAGTTGTATTTGCTAAAAAAACATCAAACATAGGTACGTGCTCAAAATACAGTAACATTTTCCAACATTCTTTTATTAGATGTTTTCTTTTTCCATGATTGAATTTACTATTGCATATGTCGTGGTCCGATCGTAGAAATGGCCATATCGTGATCTGCTTGGCCATTTCACGATACATCGCTATTTCATAATTTGACGATCTAACATCCGCCATAGTTCAACGCTCAGCGTTCGACGATTTGTACAGCGATGATTGGGCATATCTACCCAGATACGCGAATGGTGGAATGCCGCGCGGTCGGGTAATAATTCCTATTCGACCTATTCCTACTCGAATAATTTCAATTTTAGGGTCGTAAAACTACTAAATACCCAATTAACTGCGACCAACTTGGATGTAGCGCTCGCTTGGCTCGCGCGCGGTTGGTCACAGTTCTAACCTAACCTAATCCATTTGGTCGGGGTGCCACTAGCGACGTGAAATGCAACTACTTCGAGATATACCCAGTGGTCAGTTGCGAATATCGATAATATCGGTTACTATTGTCGATCCGCTCGACCTACGATTAGGCGCATCGTGATATAACCGGCCAAATCATGAAATGGCGGCATGTCGTAAAATGGCCAGGTAGAACACGATGTGGCCATTTCTACGAGCGGACCACGATATTATACATAAACTCTTAAGCTAACATTCTCTTAATGTTTTAAAACGTTCGTCAAAGTAACATTGTCCTATAAAACTGTACAACGAAGTGGTCCTGAAACTTCGGAAACAATTCCACCAAACAGTCGTCTTGTACTCCGCTTTCCTTTCAAGATAATCCTTCAGAGATTTTATAAGATATTCGAGTTTCTCCTTTGAATCCGTGTCAAATCCTTTCAACCAACGATATGCCACAATGCACTCTTCGAAACGTTCTTTTGTAGCCTACAAGTAAGGAGATTTGAGCATACATCCACCGTTATAGTGTAAACGGGACAAATACATATGCAAAAGAGCCGATATTTTTCCTAAGGAAAATGTTTTAAGCCTGCACTCTAAAAATTCGAAGAATACCTATTTCTCTCAGCAAAAAAAGAACTTGCTAGAAGTAAAACTTTTTGTTGAAGGGCTACTTCACGGTTTATAAAAACTTAGGATACCTCAACAATAGGCACAAAGGTGCATAATGTTAGTGGGTTTTTTAGTGTTGTAACGTAACTTGTATTAAATGACTTTACGACCCCTAAAGCATCTACTTACAATTATATTGTTTAGCTAGCTATAACACATCGAAAGTCTGCACCACAAAGTACTCGATGTTAATATGGTACGTTCATATTTGTGTTTGACTCTGAAGCGCAGGGATTGGTTAAACATGTTCAAAGTAAATGCTGCTATTGCAAATTTTGAGATTAATCGTCCTGGGATAACTTTCATCGTGCTCAGATCTAAATGTTTCGTCGTAAAGCTTGTCATTATAAATAGGTCGTACGATCGTACTAATGAAACACGTAATGAGTTATAATTATCTCGTAATTTATTCCTAGAAATAAAAGGACAGTCCTTTCCCAGGTTTTTACTTCTGATCTTGCATCACTGTCAAAATCACAGTGACCTTTAATGTGGTCAAAATAAGGTCGCAGTTAGATTGCTGCCACTAACATTGAGACTGTACTTATTTTTATCAAGACTGTCAGCTATCCGAGCTGACCGCCGAATCTTTTCCAATTTCAAATATAAAGTAGTGTTTATCCCTAAAACATGCAATTAACTTATAAAATTTTCGAGTACGTCGGACAAGAAAGCTATCCAGGTTAAAACCTCTACAGTACTTATGTATAACATCTAGTGATTCCGAGTTTGTTAACACACAAAACTTCCAATTCTGTTACTACGGAAAATATTATTTTGAAACCAAATCTTGTTAAAATTATTTGATTGTTCTTATATTAGCTGCGACACAGTTTTTAACTTTTGTAGCTTTCACCGTTTCTATCGTAATTATGTCAATTTGCTGTTTTTCCAAAATAAAAACGTTTTACTTTTTTTGTTCTAAAAATCTCAAGAGCTTGTCCCATGTGTGCGAAATCTCACGTGGATTGGGTGGAGTGGTAAAAAATATTGGATTTCCAAACATTCAATAATCCAAAATCCGACATTCCACACTCCACAATTCAAGACACGGTGTGTGCGAGATGCGTACGCGGAGTGATGCCACTCCACGCCGCGCGCGCTCATCTGACAGGGCCGATGCAACAATCCATTTTGCGCCCAGTTGGCAGTACGCGGCCGTTGGAGTAGGTCGTTATTAATAATGTACCGTTATGACGTGCAAAGGAATTTGTATTGGAGGTTCATCATCATCATCATTTCAGCCGAAAGACGTCCACTACTGGATATAGGCCTCCCCCAAGCACCACCACTTCGACCGTTTCTGTGCTTCCCGCATACAGCGGATTCCTGCTTCATTTGCAGGGTCATTCGGTCCACCTTGTGAGAAGCCTACCAACGCTATGTCTTCCGGTACGTGGTCGCCACTTTAGAACCTTTTGGCCCAACCGCAATCTGTTCTGCCAGCAATGTACCCTGCCCATTGCAACTTAAGTTTGGCAATTTTTCGAGCTATGTCGGTTATCTTTGTTCTCCTGCAGATCTCTTCATTTCTGATTCGATCACGTAGGGTTACCCTACGTGATCGAATCCAAGCATATAGCCCTCTCCATTGCCCTTTGGGTGACTTTTAGCCTTCTAATAAGTCCCATTGTGAGCGACCACATTTCAGTGCCATAGGTCTTCACTGGCAACACGCACTGGTCAAAGACTTTCGTCTTGAGACACAGCGGTATGTTGGACGAGAAGATACCGCGTAGCTTCCCAAATGCTGCCCAGCCGAGTCGGATTCGACGATTGACCTCTTTCTCGAAGTTGGACGTACCTAACTGTATAGTTTGTCCCAGGTAAACATACTCGTCCACAACTTCGTGTGTAGCGTCTCCGATCTTCATGAGAGTGGGTGTTACATGAACATTTGACATGACTTTTGTCTTGTTCATATTCATTCTAAGACCCACTCTTTCGAAAAGGAGGAGGTTATAGAGAAATATAAAGAATGTGCCTTGTTGTGGCAGTTACAAACCATGATTACCACGACAAAAACACTAACATTATTTAAAATGAAGTATCCAAACGCGACGAAGGTCATTTCATGAGGAGTTATAGCTTGCCTCATATTTGTGTCCTGTTTTTTATTTAAAGGTAGTAGTATGCGGATTCATCTATACGTAAATAATTTATCTAATCTACCGGCTCCAGGGACAGTTCACGCAATAAATTTATATGTCCTAGTTCCTCTCTCTCCAGGAGCCAGGGTTCGGCCCATTTGCGTTTCCGCTGCTTCTTTTTTTTATGATATTACATGTTGCAGCTGCCGCAAGTAAAAATTCTACTTCTGAATAGTCAGACTCCATTATGGGACTTGTGTCTACACGAGTGGGAGGACAGAACTCGAGACGCAGAATGACCGAAACATGAAGTGCAGTGGCGCGCCCATTTGGAGTGGAGCGTTCGTGTGGTCGTTCGATGTTTGAACTCCATTCGGCCGAAATGGAGTGCTCGTATAAGGCCAGGTTTAGGTAGATGAAAAATCACAACAGCTTCAGACATGACAGTGGATTTTTCTAATGTTGAAACCAGATTTGTGAAAAACATTTTTACTCACCCTATAATTAGATAGATGATTGACGACACACGTAAAGTGTACGTCCCGCCCTTGTGTGACTGTGTGGTTCTCCAGAGCCTGAAGAAACTCAGGTTCCAGCTCCCCCTGGATCGGCATCTCACCTGTAAGTATCGAAATATTAGGATTTTAGAAGCAAAATAAAGGTAGTTTAGACGTAGGTAACCTATTTCGAAAAGTATGATTTCGACAAACACTATGTTCGTAAGACCATAAAAATCTTATTTGAATCGTACGTAAGTGTAAGGTCTTTTGCTTATGACTGTACTTAGCAGTGGGCCTAAGATGAAGATGACAATGTTATTACGACACACAATGTGGGATATGTAGATTTCATGTTGCATTAATTTAACACCTTGTCTTTGTGCTATGTTAGTAAAAATTATCAACAGCCATTGCTGAATTTCAGCATAACTTAACCTCAATTCTCTCTATTTGAATTGCAGGCAGTAATTTGAGTAGGTACCTATGTATACTGCTCTCGAATTTCCAATCAATATTTGAAACAATAATTAAAAAAAAATATCTACACTTATACTTTTGTAAAACTCAAAAAAAAAAAATATTACTGTCCTCAGTTATTCCAATAGAGATCTACTAATGAAACAGACTCGATTGGCAAAAAAAAATTAGTGTGTCAGCTCCGACGCACGACTGGAGTTTACTCCTAAATCCGCCTTTGAATATGCAATCGGTAAACTGGGTAAATAAACGCATCTCTTATAATACTGAAAGCATGTATGTATTTTTTCACTTCTCATGCTCTAAAAATTCGTGCGTAAATGCGTAGGCGACCTAAAGTCGCTTTTTATGCTCTAGTGCATAAAGTATTTTTTTTTCTAAGACTAAGATAATCAGGCCCAACAGCCACGCGCACATTAAAACGTCGCAGATCAAAAGTAGTTATTTTATTTCATTTGCTTTAATTAACTGCGCTTATCGGTCCACTCTAGAAACTTAAAAAAAATAAAAAATAAAAAACTCGTGACTGAGAAGAAATTATGAAAAAAGGCTCAATCAGGAACCTCGGTAAGTGTGTCTAGAATTTTCTAATACCTTTTATAAAGTTTCATATTGAGACACGAAGCAACAAAATTCGATATAAAGAAAAGCGGCCACATTCCTCTAGATCGTATTTTGTTGCTTCGTGTCTCAATATGAAACTTTATAAAATGTATTAGAAAATTCAGATTAAAATTTCTCAAAAAGTTAAGGACAGTTGCTCGCGCAAGCTTAAAACTAAGTTTTTAGTATAAAATTTCCGACCGCAGCTTTGAGCTATATTTCCTTCCTTCCCAATTCCCATACAACAGAACGAGAGGGACGCTCATCGCATGCACCGAATCAGAGGCGTTTTCGCTTCAGCGTAAGCCAATCGCTGCACACATCAACTGTGATTTGAGAGAAAACTCTCTCGTTTGAATTGCTGTTCTAACTCAACGTTCACGCAATGTGCATCGTCGCATAAATTAATCCGCTAATATATCAAAAATTCTAAACTCTCTTTATAAAAGTGTTGGCCGACACAAGTGTGACATTTAAATATCAAGCGAAAGTGTATCTCAAGGAAAGTAAGAAAATACGCCAACGTGCTTCGTCCAGAAGATTCCCAAGTAAGTCCATCCACTTCTATTTTCTTACTCAATACCTCAAATACCTCATATTCCATCTTTGCTCAAATCTGTGTGTCGTCCAATATTCCACCACGCATAAAATTATATTCCCGCATATGGTCCTTCGAAAAGCCGCGTTAACTTACACCAACAGTCTTCTAAGCCCATTCTTGTAGCTACAACGGTTAAGGTAGCTGCCTGTACTGCCCCATCTCAGAAGTCCAACCTGTATATACCAATCAATGTAAGTAACTTACGCAAGTTTTGAGTTACTTATACATATTTAATGCAATCACTTCGGTTATTGCATTAATTATAATACAGGCTAATTAACTTTTTATAAAGTTTCGAGTCTCACGACACGATGCGATCCTAATTTATTATCAATTCATTAATTTGATCAAGAGGTCTTGCTACGAGTACAACTGGGTTCTTAATCTACCTCAAGCAGTTTTCTAATAAATTATCATTTAGTTATTTACTTAAGGCATGAGCATTACCTTGTCGATGTCGCGAAACGAAAAATAATTTGGGTTAAAGTGCTCTAAGCACCCTCTGGGGTTTTCAGTGTTAGTTATTATATAATGATACTAGGATTAATGTTATTGTTAAAATTTTAGAAGGCAATTTCAATGCAAGGTCTCACCATTCCTGTATTCCCCGAAGAGTAAGGCAGACATTTATAGTATACCCACATTTAGCCCATTTGTTCCATGTAACAGGAGGAGAGCCTATTGCCATCAAACGGACACAAATCCATACTCCAGGCTGCTACTGAGGAATTCCAGATACCCAATAACACTTTACCCGACCCGGCTATCGAACCCAAGACCTCAGCAGTAGCGCTCGCGACCACTAGACCAACGGGGTGGTAAAATAAAATAAAAAGTATCCCTGCGACCGCGCACTGTACAAACAGTGCACGGTCGCAGGGTTGCGTAGGTACGTGACAATTGCCACGCATGCGCGCTCGTGTGCGCCGCCTGCGGCGTTCCCCCGCAAAGCCCGCTCTCCCGAGGTAGTAGAGATGGGTAACAACTCTTTTAAAATGAGGATCGTGCGAGGCACTCTTTTTACCAAGTGTGCTAGCACACTGTGTTACCATGAATGAGACGAAGCCGCGAGAGTGCGGTGGCCTGTGAGCACGTACGTGCTATTTTAGTGTGTAAGTGACTCGCTATGGGGTTCGCGAGTGTTATGTGGTGTGTAGTGACGACCACAGAGCATGCAACGCGACACGGCACACATACGTAGTAGAGTAGGCACACGCGGTGACTAATCGGTTAAGCGCGTCACACAGCTCGCACGAGTGATGATGAGAAAAAGAGAAATGAGAATAGTTACGTGACGTCGTGAAACGTGAGCGAGTCGTTTCGCTCAAAACTCACAATACGTACAGTCTTATACAAATGGTCAGTGTAGCTAATCTGTGGTGTGTGTTAGCACATCAAAATAAAAAGAGTGAGTGACTCTTTTTATCCAAGTTACTTTTACTTTTTAACTTTTTTTATCCAAGTTAGTTTTTACTCTTTTTCTCTTTTTAGCTACAACTGTGCTAGCACATGTGCTGAGTTACCCAACACTACGAGTACGAGGTAGTCGTGTGCACGCTCTGACGAGGAACGCAACGTTTTGTCCTTCTGCAACTCTCGATCGCTCCCGCCAATAACTTGTTCCTATTTGTCGTGTTACCAATAAAACTGTTCTCTTTTGTGCACTAATTTTAACCATCCCAACACCTTATAAAAGTAAATAAGTACCTACATCTTAAATGTACATAACTTCTTTCTATAATCTCCCTTAACCAAGGAGTATAAAGCTTTTGCGCAGCTAAGTGTTGACAACATTTTAAGTATCTTGTTTATTAGAATTAGCAACTTGTAAACAACTCTTTTTTACTATCTTCCTCTTAAACTCCTTGTAAGTTTGAATCTTAGGTTTTTTGTTATCCGTCAGAGTTTCATTCCCGTTAGATATTTTTTATTATTATTTACCTATCTGTATTTTAACAAACGGGTCATTATCAGGACACTCATTATTTGGTTGACTTCGGTGGCAATTTTTTTTTTACATTTAGGCAAAACTAAAATGAAATATCAAATCTAGAGTACTACTAATATGTTTTAAATTAACTCTAGATTTGATATTTCATGTTAGTTATGCCTAAATGTAAAAAAAAAAAATTGCCACCGCAGTCAAACAAATAATGAGTGTCCTGATAATGACCCAAACTAGTTTTCTCAACGCTCATAGCTTTCGAGTGCTATAGCGTTTGCAATAAAGTCTTTAAACAAGCGCTGTAAGTGCTGAGTTATTAATATTTGTAATTATTTCGTCCAAATATGGTGCTCGAAAATGAGACCAAGATTAAAATCGTGTTAAGTAGGTACCTACCACGTTCACATCCGTTTACGAGATTATGAAATTTCCATGCGACTATAATAATTCATATTTAAAGCATAATTAAATTAAATTAGGATTTATCGTTTTCATACGTGTTCATTCATAGGACGATTTGACCAATGTTCTTTACTGTTTTCTCATTACAAAACATTTTATAGGCCTGATTTAAAAATGTAATTTGTACTGAGCGTACGTACTTTAGTCAATACAAAGAAATAAAATGTCTGTTTGTAATGTCAAAATAATAGCTTTTTACTAAATGGATATGATATTATATACGGTACTTAAAAAACAAATTGAAATGTTGTCTGTCTGTCTGTGTGTTTGTTCCGGCTAATCTCCGAAACGGCTGGACCGATTTCGACGGGACTCTCAGTGACAGTGAGTGACAGGCGTAGCCACGGGCAGCATAATAAGCCCACGTTCCCACTACTGGGAGACAGGTCTCCTCTATGGGAGAGGGAGTGGGCCATAATGCACCACGCGGGCCCAATGCGGGTTGGTGCTGTCACATGTCTGTCGAATTTTTGCTTCTAGGACATGCCGGTTTCCTCACATTGTTTTCCTTCACCGTTACTTACATTAAGGTTGGTTTTAGAGTCACGCTGACCATTGGCGCTGACAGCTCAGCGAACGCTCACTGAAAACAGAGGCGCACGCGCGGCGCAGCGGTCAGCGCCGACGGCTACGCGGCGCCGACGCGCGATGCGTACGGCCGCTGACCCGTCAGCGCGCTGACAAACGCACGAGCTGATAGCTACGCGTTATTCTAAAACGCTTCCTAGAAGTTCATACGTTTCGGCTGTCAGCGCCGACGGTCAGCATGCGGTCAGCGTGACTCTAAAACCAGCCTTGGTGACAAAAATTTAAAAGAGTATGCTTAGATGGTTTGGACACGTTGAGAGGATGAATGAACGGCGACTAACAAAAGGTATTTATTTATAAGGCAGATGGGAGTGGAAACGCCGGGAGGGGTCCCCTAGGAGAACATTATATCTAGTGACCTAATTAGCGATGTTTTTCAGAAAGTTCAGGTGCGTAACACTCGCAACTGGCGTGCGTGTATGACCAGATGAATGAATGTAAACGAAGCAAAAGATGTAAGGAGCGTAGCAGGTGGCGTCCTATAGTTTCTGCCCAGTGTTGCCAACTCTGAAATCTAGCGGATGGTAGAATTCTTCAAAAAATACAGTAGATTTTTCGAAATTATGTTATAATTTGTATTTGAAGTACGGTAGAATTACCTTGTTTATTTAATAGCAAGTTAAGAGTCAGAGTTGAAATAAAACCTCATATTTTTAATCAGAATCAGACAGTACATTTGTCACAATATTTTTATGCTTATCGGTATTGTGTTTTTGAATCATAGCGTTATTGGGTTTAAAACTAATACAGTTTTTTCCGAGTCGCTGTATGGCATGCCGCGATAAAAAAAAACCCTTGTTAGATTTCGTGAGGAGTTTATTCCTTTTTTTTTTGTTTTGATGTCGTTAATTCTGCTGAACACCCTTTCGCACTTAGCATTCGAGTGTGGTACAGGTATAATGACTAACATAAACTTTGGCAAGTGTTTGAAATAGGTAATGACGACCTTCAATGGGTTTTTCGGTGTTTTTTGCTACCGTAATTATAATCCTACGGTAGGTGGTAGATTTCTGCTGATTACGGTGTCTTTACCGTAATGACGGTGCAGTTGGCAACACTGTTTCTGCCTACCCCTATGGGAAGAGGGCGTGAGTTTTTGTATTTATGTACTTAATATTATTAACGATAACTTAATAAAAACACAAAATTCATTACCGCGGTCATATCTCAGCACCCTGTTATTTAGAGTACAGTCACTGAGTATTATCCCCGCACTCTAAATAAGGGTAGGCTTTAAACCGAACAGTGGAGCAGTGTGGATAAAATGTAACGTAGCACCGGGATTTAGCGGGACAAGTAAACTCTACTAATAGGGGTTAATACCTGAGTGTTGTGCGAAACAGGTGAGGTCGGGAGAGGTTTCTTACAAAAGCATTAGCAAATTCCGTGATTTTAGAGAGGAGATGTGATTTTTAGGGTCCCGTTACTCAAAAGTAAAAAAAAATGGAAACCTTATAGGGTCACTCGTGTTTCTGTCTGTCCATCTGTCGCAGTCAATTTGCTCCGAATCTAATGGACTGATTGAGTTGAAATCTGGTACAGTTTCTCCTGTATTGTGGGTGCGTTTACAAACATTTAAACTCACATACACAAACAGCCAGACCCGGAACGTCTACTTGTAGGTTATATAAATATTTGTTCCGTGTGGGAATCGAACGCCCGACACGCAGCGCAGTAGTCAATCGCTTAACCACTGCGCCGACCGTGCCGTCATATCAATCTCTGTGACCCAAATATGGACGTGTTACGTAAATACATAAATTTTGAAAATGGGGTTCACTTTTGGGTAACAAAACTTAAAAATTAAAAAAAGTTTTGCATACTGTGCCGTGTGACATATCAAATGAAAGGACTTGCTGTGAGGGTCTTATGTATATTTTTATTATAATTTTAAAATATATAGTTTTAAATTTATTTAAGAAATATATAAAACAAAGTCGTGTTAGTTACACCATTTATAACTCAAGAACGGCTGGACCAATTTTTATGATTTTTGTGTTTTTGGATTTGTCTTCGTCCAGAATAGGATAGTAACTATTAAAGCATGCGAAAAATTCACGAAAAAAAAATATGATGAAAATTAATTTTCTCATACATTTTGTATGGAACGGCTTTTTTGATGATATCTCGAGAATGGCTTGGGAAATGGAGGAACAACGAATTTCAGGCGGACGAAGTCGCGGGCATAAGATATAATATTATAAAGTAAGGGAGTGAAATTTGTGAGTTTGTGTATATGTGGAGGGTAAACTCCGGAACAAAAGTACCAATTTGAAAAAAAATTGGTCCAGCCGTTCTTGAGTTATAAATGGTGTAACTAACACGACTTTGTTTTATATATATAGATTATTATTCTTTGCTGTAAGTCACTGACCGACCCAGACGACCACTACTCTCCTCCAGGAGAGTCGTAGGGAAACTAGTACAGTTCGCAAAATAAGAGCACACAATACACGATCGTCATTCCGACCTTGCCGCCGAGGCCCCGCGCGAAATCCCCGACTAACGAATAGTTCTCCCCGACCCTTGACTGTAAGTGAAGCGCCAGCACGCGTTTCAGCTGAGCAGCATGTAATCTAAACTCCCCACGATAATAATCAAAACACTGATTTTATCCAGCCACCGTCGGTCCCTTGCCACCCTCCCTCCGACTCAGCTGCCCTAAGCCGAGGTTCGTACCCCACAGGGGGTGCCCTTAGCGAGCAGCAGTCGTTTAGTTTATAGTTTTTACGCCCTGGCTGGAGGCATTAAGTTTCGTTAGGAGCTTAAGGCAGCCACAGGAAAGTCCGGTTAAAGAGTCGGAACCTTAGGCGATTATCACACGGCACCGCGCACCGCCGCGGAGGGCGGTGGCGGTAAAGTGGATTTTGTAGCGGTGCCCCGCGCGGTAAGGCGGTTTACGCGCCTGTCCGCGCGGATAGATTTAACACGGTTTTGACCAGTTTGATCACAGACATCCAATTTTAAATTGCAACACGTCCTGCACACACGATGATCCGTGCGGTTAAGCGGCGCCCCGTGTGTGAGGCGCCGCCCCACCGCGCGGACGGCAGCGCGGAGGGGCGGTGGCGGTGAGAGCACCGCTCGACCGCGCGTTCGTGCGGTGTACGTGTGTTAGGCATCTACGGATTTATTAGAGGCCAATGCGACATGAGATCCGCTTCACCGCCTACCGCGGCGGCGCGCGGTGCCGTGTGTTAATCGCCTTAGTGGTTACACTCTGAGATGCCCTAGATAAAAAATAAAAAATAAATGCTGTAAGTATGGGTTTATCTATGATGAAGAAAGCTGTAAAACCTATACTGCCCTGCTAAGCCGAAAGGCGCTATCTCTGAGATACGCTCTTTTAGTTTTTTTATACCATTCAATAGCTAGAATAATTTCGCATCTAATGGTATAAGCCAAATAGCTCTATCTGACTTAAAACATTTAAAAAAACCACTAAGAAGTTTTTTATATCTCAAATTTTCCCTAAATTACTAAGAGATTTGACGACACGACGAAAAAACTAATTTACAAAAAGTCTTTTTTCTCAAAACTTACTCTGATTGAGTTAGCACTTTTCGGCTAATCAGGGCAGTATAGATACCTAAATAGATAGATAGATAGATAGATATAATAATCTTTATTATGTATACCATATTACAGATATAAATGTAGGAAATATTACATAGGGTGACACAATTGGCGGTCTTATCGCTAAAAGCGATCTTTTACAAACTACTTTTGGATATATCAAAAAGTAGAAGGAGAGACAATACTGCAGGTAGACAGTGGTGTACCATTTACATATACCTACAATAAATACATATATACATAAAGCATATAGATACTTATCTATATAAATATATATATATATATATATACACTAGCCTTTGCCCGCGGCTCCGCCCGCGTGGATGTCATTTTTGAGTGTCATTCTGAATTTCGACACAGTCTTAATTTCGGAGAACAATAGTTCGACTACTCATTCGCGTAAAAAAGTAGCCTATGTCTTTCTCCATATCGCAGGTATGGAGAACGCTGAACCGATCGCCATGAAAGGTAGAGATATATCTCTGCCAAATTTCATGACGATTATTTGGCATGCATTCCGGAATTCCGGAATTTCGTAATTCCGGAATTCCGTAACAATTTTTCTGATATTTCAATTCCGGAATTGAGAGGAGTAATATCGGAATTCCGATATTCATATTTTTTTGATATTTTGATTATTATTTTATCTAAACGCAACCAAACTAGTCTGTGGTACTTTCCACAAGCCGCTAGACGGCCAAAGTTTAATTATAGTAATAAGGGAGAAAGATGTTAAATTAGTTACTAAAAATGAATAAAAGACTAATATAATTATATCATTAATTATTAATTATTAATTTTATCATTATAATTATATTATTATTATTGTATGATAAATAAGCCTTGTTGATTTTACGGTTTAAAATGTGTAATTAGAGTAATAAGGGAGAAAGATGTTTAATTTGTTACTAAACATGATTAAAAGACTGATATAATTATAAATCTTGTTTGATTTTAAACAAATTTTAAAAGTTACCAGTTCCGGAATCAGATTTCCAGTATTGAAACTCAGTTCCGGAATTGAGAACCTTATTTATTTATTTATTTAACAATTTATGTACACACATATAAACAGACAAGAAGAAAGGAACCGAAAAATACGTAAAAAGGTGATGCTTATTTCTAATGAAATCTCTTCCAGCATACCTGCGATAGGAAAGTAGATAGAACCTTTCGATATTGCATGCCCTAACGACGATCGCTTCAGCGAATTTAGGCGAGAAAACATAACATACAGATAGGCAGACAGACAGAGTTTCTTTCACATTTATAATATTAGTATGGATACAATAATTAACGTGAAACAAGAGCAAGGAACTTTAAGTAATGATGATGTTTAAGGAGAGAGGAAGAGCAGGCCTAATCGACACGGGCAAGGCATTCCATAACCGTACTGCTTTAACTGTAAAAGACTTGTCATAAAAGCTAAATCAATCTGCCTAGCCCTTTCCCCACTATGTTGGAGTCGGCTTCCAGTCTAACCGGATGCAGCTGAATACCAGTATTTTACATGGAGCGACTACCTATCTGACCTCCACAACCCAGTAACTGGGTAACACGATCCCCTTGGTAAGACTGGCTGTCAGACTTTTGGGCTTCTGACGACCCGTAACGACTGTCAAAGATCCACGAATGACAGCCGGGACTAACGGCTTAACGTGCTTTCCGAGGCACGGAGGAGTCTCGGTATGTAAAGATGGTCACCCATCCACGGACCAACACCGGCAAGCGTAGCTTAACCTGACGGATCGACCCGTGCGGCTGTTATTACTTAGCCACGAGCTCCTCATAAAAGCTAGTGGTACATAAAATATTGTAATTATAAAAAAAAAAATGTGTGTTTAGTTTGTGATCTTATTCATTTGTTTATTTATTTTACACTTTCTCACACAAATGTACAGAGACGGACTGTGCGAGTCGCAATAAATACTTTTTCTTTCTTTCTTTCTTTATGATAATAATGTATAGTATCTACCTGTGACTCTCTGTTACCAGGATAATACATAAGTCTACTGAGACTAACAAGAATTACTATTACGAGAAAGAAAAACAGTGTCACTAAGCTTAAGTCCCATACATGTAGTAAAGGTCAACCGAGTGGAATTTATTTGTATGGTACTCTCGGGCAATGGGGTAGCGGTACGAGTTACTGTCCTGTGGCACTAAGAGCCAGTGAGATACAGGTGAATTAAATAAACTTTATCCAACACTTCGTCGTTTCGTTCAAATATTTATCTTTGAAATGGGATGTTCTTATTTACGAGATCTTAGTTCTTCTACTATTGTATCGTAAGTTACAGGTACGAGAAAAGCTCATGCCCTGTTAAAAATATGACCTAGTCAGCAGGGATACTGAAGGCTCGGTTTAGGCTGTGTTTAATCATAGGTTGAAAAACTGGCCACGTAGTTGGGATGAATTTATCCCAAGAACAAACTTAATTGTAGTTCAAAAACATGTTCTCCAATATATTCGAATTGCAAATGTACATACCTAAGTTTGTACGCACAATATTGAGAGATTTACCATGTTATTTTAAGACCATAGACTTCTTAAGGATTTTCCTGTAATCTATAAGTAAAGAATAATTATTTGTATTAAAAAAAAAAAATAATTGGGCTTGGTAGTGTTGGAGATAAGGGAATGATAAATTTACTTAAATAAATATGTAAAATTTATTTTAAAATATATTTGAGATCCTCACAATATTACGTAAGTTTTTTTTATAAATTTTCTAATCTGCCCCCAAAAGTGACCCTCATATTCAAAATTCGTTTATTTTCGTTACGCGTCCGTGTTTGAGTCACAGAAATTCATATGTACCTACCTATACCAAATTTTCATTGGATTCAGAGCAAATTGTCTGTGAAAGACGAACAGACAGACAGTCAGAATAAAAAATTAAATTGGACTGTTTATTTTTTATTGTTTAAAACAAAATTGATTCGTTTTGTGAAGAATTTGAATTTGAATTTGACAGACACACGAGTGATCCTACAAGGGTTCCGTTTTTTCATTCGGTCGTATGGAACCCTAAAAACATGACATTATGTGGATGCAATAATGTAATACAGAAAATGAAACAGAGAGGAATAAAGGATAACGCAAATTAGGGCGGTCCGCACTGCAACGCGACGCATTGCAAAGGTCCTTCATCACTTTCGTACACTTTGTGACCCACGCACACTACAGGCGGCCCACCCGCACTTTTTTATATGAAAATGCGTTGCGTCGCGTTCAGAGGGTTTCTTGGATTTTTCTTGGAACTGCCTTATTTTCAGTCTCTCACCGGAGGTTAACATCCGCGAACCGTAATCAATAGTTAAATTTCCTTACACCTATAACGGTGTTTACTCATTTGTGGTTCGAAAATGACAATATAATCTATACAATAAAATAAAAAAAACTGTGTCTGTTTGTAATGTCAAATTAACAGCGTTTTACTAAATGCATATGAAAGCATTGCGTAGAAGTGACGCATATTTTCCCCCAACAAGATATTTTTTTTGTGTTTGTGTTCTTTTTTTTGCGTCATGTTTACCGCAAATAAACGTTTTTTCTTTCTTTTCTTACTTACAACAATTTTTGAAGTGAAAACTTCTTTAGGCGCGTTGAGTGATTTTTGGTAGGGGAAAAACTTATGGGTTCGTGTCACCGATACACCCGCGCCGACATGCTGTAGTAGCAGTAAGTGAAGTTAAATTGACTACCTGAAAAGTTTAATTTGTGTGTACTTACTGTGCATTGTAAAAATGGTGTTTTAGGTAGTCTTTATTTTATTGAACTGAAAACTTCATTAAGCGCGATGAGCCATAAGTTTTTACTTCCATCAGTAGTCCCCATGACTGCATATGTTTTTTTTTTAAATATTTTGTATGTGTGTCTTTTTATTTATTTATTTATTTATCACATGGAAAACCAACAGCTTTACATAAATACAATAAATATACTGGCATAAGAAACATGAAGCCAATTATAGTTTTTCACGGATAGCTATAGTGTATTTTTTTTTTTTGTATTTATTCCGGGGAATCTCCAAAACTGCTGGACCGATTTTGACGGTACCTTCACGGACAGAAAACTGATGTTATAAGGAGTAACTCAGGCTACTTATACAGGAAAAGTTTGTAATCAGTACGCAAATTTTAACAAATTAAACTTAAACGTGTTTTATTATACATCTATTTCTTATTTTCTTATCTTAGTACAAAAAAATGAAGTTATCGTTAACGAAAGATGTTTATTTTGAAACTGGTATAATAGATACTCGTCGCGCAACGCGCCGGCGCCGGCGGCGCGGTCAGTGAAGTGGAACGCCGTAGTAGGTACCTATCAGCTGTGCGCTCGCCCATTGATATTATTACGAATAGATTGTATCCATATTTTGATGATTTCAAGTAGGACAAAAAAAAGTATTGAATAAATAATGGAAATGTGTTCTATAACCGATACTAAACCACCAAAAAAATTTGCGCACTGGTTAAAAACTTATCATGTATTTTAGAAAAAGCCACGCGGGCAGCAGCTAGTTTTATATAATATTGATCTTATATTACGTACCTGTTACAAATACACTAAAAAACGTGGCCAGCCACCAGGCCGCTTTCGTCGACGACGGCGAAAACATGTGTCCGCCAATGATTAGTCTGTAACAAATACAAACATGAAATAAGAAAATAGTATTGAAAATTCTTAATTTTATTTTGCCACTACAAAATAATATTTATATAAATATAATATTAACATAATATAGTATTATTATATTAATATATTATATTATATTAATATATTAATATTATATTATATTAATATTATTATAATAATAATAATATGTGGACTCAGCGATCATTATGCCGCTAGTCGTATCAGGCAATGGCTTAATTGCCAAGAGCGTCGACCAACACCTAAGAAGGCTCTCGTTGGGCAGCTGGATCAAGGGCTTGATTCAGAGAGCGGTACTACTGGACACGGCTCGCATTGTTAGGAGGATCCTCTCTCTGGAGCCCTGACCGCCGGTAGCTTGGACCCTATTCCCGATACCGAAAGGCATTTTTTTTTTAATATTTTAAATATTTTTTATATTATAATATTTGAAAATATAATTTGTATGGATTTATTGAAATAAAAGAAATGTTAATAATATATGTATTATAATAATATTAATATTAGTATTTTACTATTTTTTATACAGCGTAGTTATATCAGGTGTGTCTCTCATACACGAGGTTCAAATCCGGGCAAGAACCAATGTGACTTCCTAAGTTTATCTTAGATATTACTGACATCGGTGAAGGAAAACATCATAATGAGGAAACTTGGATTTATGGTAATGTAAGTCTGAAATCGCAAACCCGTCTTGAGCAAGCGTGGTGATCAATGCTCGTGCCTTCTCTGTATGAGAAGATGCCTTTGCCCAGCAGTGGG
Source organism: Dryobota labecula (assembly GCA_947523025.1). NCBI lineage: Eukaryota > Metazoa > Arthropoda > Insecta > Lepidoptera > Noctuidae > Dryobota > Dryobota labecula. The sequence goes on along the minus strand of OX383293.1, from coordinate 12,459,443 downwards.
AAAATAATAGGCTGATATTATTATTATTATTATTAGTTAGCAGTGGTGGTCCAGTGGTAACGGCCGCGACTTACGAGTTGTAGGTCGTTGGTTCGAACCCAGACAGGCGCTTTACTTTGTGTAAATTATTTGAAAGAAAGAAAGAAAGAAAAAGTATTTAATGTGACTCGCACAGGAAGATCACAAAGTCAACTAAACAAACAATGATTTATTATTTTATTTATTTTTATTTCTTCAGGATAACAAACAATTGCGCAATAATGCTTAACATTTAGTACAGAAATTTTATAAAACACTTAAGTAATCACGCAACCAGCATCGTTATCCACAAATTAATCCAACAGAAAAAATAGTTTGTGCAACTTACAAGCAAACTTAGCAAACAATTGTCTATCATAGATCAACTATTGTGTCTTGTGAAAAACCGTGTGACAAACTAGATGTGTGTATATAACAACTAAAAACTAAAAACTATGATGAAATTATATACAAAATAAAATCACTATCACTACATCACTACATATTATAAAACAAAGTCCTCCGCCGCGTCTGTCTGTCTGTCTGTTCGCGATAAACTCAAAAACTGCTGCACCGATTCGCATGCTGTTTTCATCAATGGATAGCTTGGTTCTCGAGGAAGGTTTTAGTATATAATTTGTTAAGTTTTTGTATACATTTTTGTATAAATAAACGATATTTGTTGGAGGTGTCGGAAAAAAATAAGCCATCTGGGAGCTTTCAACGAAAACGCTGTCTAAAACCCTTTGAGATATAACAAAATAATGTAGGTGGAATTGTGCATCTTATAAAGGTCTTCAAAAAAGTCCGCGATAGCATATGTCTATCTCTTAAGGATAACATACTATATCCATTTTATTGTCTTTTTGTAGGTATTTGTTTGCCGAATTTTACTCTTGGAAATACGATTACGATAACAATACGCTATTATATCAGTAGCTATTAGCCAAATTAAGTTCGTAGATAAATAAGCTAGCTACTTACGTGTATTTCAAACAGTATACAAGAATATTTATCATAAAAACATTACTAAACACGGCGGCCTTATGATCAAAATTTGTGCATTCCAAAACTTTCGTTACTTTTTCACTGACATATTTATCACTTTTCGATAAACTAACACTCAATACGAAATCTACATTTATTTCTCAGTAAGAATTATAAGATTCTTCTATGATTAAACCGTCTTCTCATTGAATCCATTACTTTACGCACGTATATCCTTGATGAATGTTTACAACGCGCCACACCGCCACACGACCACAGAGTATCTACAGACGTATTTTGTTTTCTTTTTTTTTTCGTTCGTTTAGTGGTGTTCCCGCTAAAATGTATTAGTACCGGTCAAGTATTAGTCGATTAATCGAATTCTACAGCCAGATCGTGTTGCAAGTACAAAATAAATGTCAAATATTTCGTCCAATTGCGAACCTGACCCTGAGAAAAGTTATGCACCAATGGTGTTCATTAGATTTCGAGTGTTTTCTCAGCACAAACGGTGTATCGTGCGACATTTCGGAGGATTTCGTTTTGTTTTCACATTGTTGGTACTTACGTAAATTATTTTAAAATTATTATTTGTGTCGCATTTTTATTTCGTGTTGTAATTTGGTAAAATTGATTGCTTTAAGAATTTGAGTGAAATTTCGTATTTTGATTTTGTGTTTGTTTCTTTAGGTAAAGACTCATTATACGTTCAGATCATAAGTAATTTTATTATATTAAATCATTTGTTTCGGTTTCTATTCACATAGTGAATCACATTAAAATTAATATTACCTTAGAAATTTGAGATATAGCCTGGGATATGGAGAAGGACATAGAGTACTTTTTATGCGATAACTTTTTATGTCCTGTACGATGCCAAAAGGCCCCCATTTCAGCATGATACTGCGACATTTAAAAATAAGTGCCGCAGCGCTGGTATTCTGATAGGGCCCACTGTGATGTCACTAGGGGTGGGCGTTGCGATGACGAACCGTTTACAAATAACGTTTTGTGTCCTGCGACGATGAAACCGTTTAACGTCCTGGGTTCAAACAGTCTTCATTGCACAAACCAGTCTTCGAATTACTTGGTGTGATTTTGTATTTTACGCGTAAGAAAATATAGTCGAGAACGTAATGATTAAACTGTCTATCACACTCGACGCGTCGTCGTCCTTAACGTTCCGCGTTCGTTTACAAAACAGTCCTTACAATAAAAAGTGAACTTTTTGTCAATAAAATACAGTCGATAATGTATTACCAGTTGTCAATGCTGTCGTTCGTGATGAGACGATCAAACCCGTTAATAGTTGTAAGAAACTGCAACTATTTCACTCGATGAAAACGCAATTCAATTTTGTGTAATAAGTTTCGTCCTAGTCGCCGTCTTCAAACCAGCTGCAACGACGACCGTTTTCTGCAAGCGTTTTCGTCGTCTGTCAAAAATTTGACAACGACCCACCACTAGATGTAATGTGTTCATCGCCACTGCTCTCCCGGTGAAGGAAAACATTGGGAGAAAACAGGCATGTCTTAGAAAAAAAAATTCGAAGATATGTGACATCTACCAACCCGCACTAGGTCCGCGTGGTGGTTTACGACACTCTTCCTCTTACAGAGAGGAGACCTGTGTCCCAGCAGTGGTATTATTATAACTACTATAACTATTATATTAGAACGTTTGACAAGGCATCGGGAAATAGGCAATTGCAGGTCGAGTATGAGTATGAAGGCCGAGCCGTAGGCGAGGACTTCACTAATACGAGACAGGCAATTGCCATTTCCGCCGAGGCATATACAGGATGAAATTGAATTCATGGGCATCCACTTAAGGGGTCATTGTACTCATCATTATGAACAACTTTCACTATGGGACCAACCATGAAATCTCGGAAAAAAAATCAGCTGTTCCCTACATTTTGACGAGCTATGCGAACATAAATGTAGGGAACAGCTGATTATTTTTTCGCGAATTCAGCTTTGGTCCCATAGTGAAAGTTGTTCATAATGATGAGTATAATGACCCCTTAAGAGGATGCCCATGAATTCAATTTCACCCTGTATAGTGCTTTTCTCATAAAAATGCAGGGAAATACGACATTGCTGGAGCGTTGTAACATTGATGGAGCATTGTAATGTTCCCAATTCAAAAAAACGCTCCTGCAATGTACTTGATTTTCTTTGTCCATAAATTCGATACTTCGCGTGTTCTTTTTTCGAAAATAATGACAGTATTTCCATGCATGTTTGAGAAAAAAGATTTAGCGTCCGCTTATGATTTATTGCTGGTTTATTGTTGGCTTAAGGTACTTTTCTGGCGAAAAGTTGTAAATTAAAGCTTCCAAGCACATAAATTTAATGCACGTGCGTTTTCTTCGAAAATGGAGGATACAAAGAATTATCCAGCCTATTTGCCTAACGCTTTACATACGGATGTTGTTTTATTTTTGTATCCATGTTTACTTATGTTTCCATGTTGATCTCGAATGGAATGAAAACAAAGCTTACGAATTTGTCATTTCAACGTGTAAGTCGATTGTTGAAAGATATTCGACATTGTTTGTGCTACAAAGATACATACACAGAATATACACATAGGTATTAGGTACAGTACCTGGCAGTAAATGTCGCATAGACTTCTTTAAGAGTTGGGGTTTTTAAAGCGTCATCTCTGTCACTCATATGTATAATGTCACAGTCTGTTTCTAAAGTTCTATACTCTTTAAATATGGTTATATTTACACTTGGGTACTTATTATATTCTTTAATTTTTTCTGGTAATTTATTATAATTATATTTTAATTGACATAGTAGTGTACTTCTCGAGTGCATTTTTAGCTTAGAGCTTGGTAAGTTTAACCCATTTTTATGGCTTAATGTATATTTTGGTTGTCTATTTTCTCATGTCGTGTAAAAGTGTTGGTAATTTCGAACGAATTTGCATATTTCTAGAATGTATAGGCAGGCGAGGGTTAGTATTTTATGTTCTTGGAAATGAGGTTTGTAGCTATCGGTGTCTTATAATATACTAGCTTTTGCCCGCGGCTCCGCCCGCGTGGATGTCGGTTATCGCGTAAAAAAGTAAGTAGCCTATGTCCTTCTCCATAACCCAGCCTATATCTATACTAATGCCATGGTGATCGGTTCAGCAGTTTAGGCGTGAAAACGTAACATACAGACAGACAGAGTTTTTTTGCTTTCACATTTATAATATTAGTATGGATTTACTAGGATTCTTAAAAGTCTTTTTTGCTTTGTGAAAAGTGTCGGTGCATCTGTGCTGTTTCCCCACAGTATCACGCCGTAACTGAGCCACGCATTTGCGTAGGCATAATAATAGTTACCAAATATGAAGAGGTGATTGTAGGTATCATAACTTTTTCCAGCTATTTGATTACCTTTCAGTTAAACGAGCAGCAATTATTGAAAACGGTTTCCCGCTGTCCCCATTAATGGTATGCATATTATATTTCACATTAAAAGGCGAAAAAAAGGTTCCATTTTCTTTTAAGTACTGGTTTTTTAATTATTATTTCTAAAATCAGAACCTACTTAAAACAAAATGGAACCTTCAGTTTGAGTCAGTGAATTAATGGCGTGGCCATTGGTAGCGTAGTGTGGGACGGACCAGCTATACTCCATTTATTATAACATTAGACAAATAACTGTTCTCACCCTTTCGTTATTTCGAACGTTTAGTAAACTCCGTTATTTCACGATAAATACAAAGCTCTGTAATCTATTTACCATTTATATTAAAAAATAACTCTAAAGTGCAGTCATTTCTACAATATTACACAATAACTGTCGTTATTTAGCCGTTATTTGTCTAATGCTTATAGTAAATGGAGTATAGTCTATAACTCGGTAGCCGCACCCTTACTAGAAATATATTCTTTCACATAGTCCATTCATCGTTTCTTTCGTCCACTACTTTTATAGCCATCCACATTCATTCAAAACTTCTATCACAATATGCTGAGATTGAGATAGAAGTTTTGAGTATGAATGTGTATAAGATACGAACATTAAATCCCTGTTCACTTGAATAAGTCGGATGGTTCAAGTAAGCACTTTCAACAAGGTACGATTTATCCTCAAGATCTCTCTCGAACCAAACTAGAAAGCCTTAGGAGTTGGAAGATGCTTGTTTCAAAATTATAGGTGCAAGAGCAGCGGTCTGGAGCAAGTTATCGCAGCACGTGACTTTACGAGGTTGCGTTGAATTTTGTACTCAATCCGGTAGGATATCCTCTCTTGAAGACATGTTGAGCAGGGCTTGAATATAGGATGAACGTATTTGTATTTTTATGAAGGTAAGAGGCTGTGTTTTGGTCATGTGTAGCATAAAAATAGTAACTATGTAATGAAAGCATGACCGTAATTGTTTACCGGCCGCAAAATGCTAAATATTTGCTTTGTTATCTACTTTTTTTTGTGTTGTTTGAGCACGCAATTCAATATAAAATGGTTATTTGTTTCAATTTACCTTTTATAATTTGATTTGCTGCGTTATTTAACAATTTAACTAAATTTATAAATACCAAACGGATCAAGAGGAGCATTTACACTGTTATTGCTTTCAATGTTCATCGCTACAAGATCTGAAGATATTACAATATTCCTGCAATCACTCAGAATATTCCGCGAAATAATAGGAAACGGATCAACAACCCTCAAAGGAGATGAGTTGATCTCGGCGTTGTTAATTTGAGTTTTATTGAAACAGATGGCTTGAAAAATTGTACTTTCAAAGAAAATAATACATTGTAACCAGGTAAAATAGGTACTCTATGGAGTCTTAAACTTTTAATGTACCTGGTTGACGTATTTTATTTCGTTTCTCTTTACCCAGCCAATCTTTAATGGTGTCGTTACTGGCAGTATTAAGCAGATACAAAGTTTTTAAACATCCAGTCCTGGCTTTTAAGACAGTCAGTCCTGGACTAATGGAATTAAAAACTTTTTAAGTTCGATGCTTTCCTTTATTGTTTGAAACAGTAGTTAAATTTAATACTGTACATTTTGTGGAAAAAGTCTACGTAAACAATTCTTGTGGCTGATAATGTCCTAGACACAAGAATTCAATTTCAGTTTTAATTAATATATTTATGGCTGAGCTTTGATGTATATTTATTTATTTATTTTTATTTACACCTATTATACCGGATGACATTTTTTACCGTTTCGTAAAAATTTGGGTATACTAGGTGAACGGAGTAGAAGCCTATGGCATAGTTTTTATTATTTTTTCTTTAACCTAGAAAGAAATTGATCTATGGATAAATACCACACATTTGAAATAAACTTATCATACTATAACAATAAACACAGAAATTTAACAAAAAACATAATTAAATGAATAAATACGATAAATGATATTGAAATTTAAATCATACGGACCCAATTTCAATATTTTTATCTTATTTCTTAGTTATATTTCTGGAAAAAAAAAAAAAAACTATGGCATAGGCTTCTACTCCGTTCACCTAGTATACCCAATTTTTTTCGAGACGGTAAAAAAAGTCATCCGGTATATTATCCATATTTGCAAAAAACTTCTATTGTCTAAACACTGTCTTTTTATGAGTTAGAAACTAGGTAACAGGCATTGACGTTGTAAAGAAACTGTATCATTTTAGACTATTTTGTTATGAGAAAGAGGGCTTTCATTCGCTTGCATTTTGGAATACAGTATATTTTATTAGTGGCGAGCTGAACTGATGTATTTTATTCACGAGTTTTAACACGGCGAGGTTGTTAACTGGCGGGTAGAGTAAAACAAAAGTAGTAGATAGCCGTCTGTATTTTTAAATTATAAACCAGTTTAGTCGGTCTAAAGCAAATTCCATTATAGATTCAAATAGCTTTTTGATTCGTGTTGAAATTATTCCTATCAATAATCTGCTGTATGTAGACAGGCGTAGACTTAGGGCGGGTTGTTTCATGTCCATTTAACGCACACGGATACGTCATTAATGGTGCTAACTATCGTCAAACCAAAATAAGCGTTGTTTCACAAAATTATGCCCTTAACGTTCGTTATAAAATAACGATTACAGTAACCGGTGCCATACCTACTGGTTAACGTCATTTTATTCTCAAACATCTGCGCCAAACAGTAAATCTTTATGGACTCTCTTTTTTTGTAGGTATTCGTCTTTATTCGACGATAGTTCATCAGATTATGAAACAAATAATGACGAAAAAAAAAAAAAAACTCATGTAAATAACTTTGAAGATCGGTTTTTATGCAGTGAAACAACGCTTTGTATTTAACGAATGTTCAAAATCAAAATCAAAATATTTTATTACACATAAACCTACATGGGCACTTATGAAACGTCAGAAGCTAGGTGCATATCATATGTAAAACCATATGTTAAACATCATATTATGTAATCTAAGTTTTTAAACTGTCATGGTCACTAATATTATTATTAACATAAGCGGGATATTTACCATGTTTATTCATTGTTCTGAGTTCCCGATATTTCGGCGCTGTTACAACTCAGAACAATGAATAAACATGGTAAATATCCCGCTTATGTTAATAATATCATATTATGTAATCGTTATTATTTGACGTACACTCACCTGCAAAATTGCATGGAAAATAGACACTAAGGTATCCCCTTAGTGTCTATTTTCCAGTGAACGTTTGAGTTCAAATTTTCGGAAATAGAACTAGCTTTCGCTTTTCGCTTCACACGATTTTGTTTCTGTACTGTCCATGGATTTTTGCAGTCGACCGTACCTACGTATGTTACGTTAACCAACCGTTTGAAACAACCGGCCCTTACTAGTCTTCATATTAGCCGTTTCTCAGCGATAATATCACAATATTACACATGCTAAAATATGGTACATTATTGTAACTTGCTGCAACTTTATTATAATATTTCGTTTCTATTAGGAATGAAATACTAAAATCAAAACTTATTTATTATTAAACTTAATGTCCACGTCAAGCCAGAGCACCCTAACAAACTGGGCAAATGGGTGCAAATGCTGCAATTATAAATGATTTTGTAAAGAAAAAATATTGTTAATTCTAAAATCTTTATTTAAAAACTAAAATAATGTAAATCAAAGGACAAAGAAGGTATGGATAAAATTTCGCAGACACACACAATAGAGTTCACATTGGTAATTTTTGTGTGAAATGTGTACATTGAAACCTTTGTTATCTTATAAGTACATACCTACTAACAGTAGGTTAGGTAGGGTAGGTTCATATAACCATATTTAAAAAATCGACTAAACTGACATGTCAATTATTAAGAACGATTTTAAGTGGCAACACAAGCGGTGACGGTTCACAAGTGGTCAAGGATAGCGCGATCCGGCAATCGATTCGTTCTCTTGGTTTTGGAGCGGGCTAGGGGTCAGATAAACTAAAGTAGCTGTGACTAGAATTCAAAATAATGATTGTAGCTGATTGACTGTAGTTGTAAAGTTGGATTGGAATCATCATCATCATCATCATCAACATTTCAATCGAAAGACGTCCACTGCTGGACATAGGCCTCCCACAAACACCGCCACTTCGACTCTTTCTGTGCATCCCACATCCATCAGATTCCTGCGGCCTTCACGTTGGATTGGAATAATTAAATATTTTTTACGTCTCACCTGGCCATAATGTGAGTTTTACCGCACGCTACGCATACAGTAAAACTCGCATTGTGGCCAGGTGAAGACGTAAAATTGTGTACTCACCACGAGCAGTAAAAAAGAAAGCCCTCCATCGCATATTTACAACCCTCGTCTGCGGCTCGGGTCACAAATACCTGCGATTTCGGGCTTTCTTTCTTTTACAGCCCTTGGTAAGTAATGTGATATAATATCTACCCAAAGAGTTTTTTTACACTGCAACATCATTTATCTGTCGGTGAAGTGTCGAATTTTGCACCTCTTGACATTAAAGGTCGTTGGAAAAAGACTAGAATTTTAGCTTGTAAAATAAGTCCAAAGCAAACCTTCGTTTTCCCAAAGCGGATGATATTGGTATTGATAAAAACAACCTAACCCACTTATCTAAAGCATTTGTCTTCCTCAAAAGTACCGACGTAGGAAGCGTGTGGGTTGGCTATCCGAATCCATAGCCTCAAAGCTTACGCCACGCTTAAATATTTAAAGGTGATATTCATGTACCTACAGGTGTTGTTTTTCCGTAAGTGTACATCACACTCTTTCTTTACATACTGAACAGACATACGCCCACAAATGCTGAGGTAATCCATTCCCCTTGGTAGACGGTTTCAAATGGCGAAAGATAAACACCATCTATAATATATTCTGTTTTCCTTTAACGTGTGAACCTAACCTGCACTTTGTAAGCTTTTCTTAGTGTGTTATGCAGGTGTTTTCTTTAAAGTGGCGAGCTTAAATACCTAGTCATTTGCCTGAAAAAATGCTTGTTGGCTACAAAGTAGTACTTATGTTACAAAATAGTTTTACTAAAGCACGGCGCATACACATATTCACTATTGATTTCAACTATACTCCATTTACATATACATATACACCATTTATAGCATTAGACAAATAACGGCTAAATAACGACAGTTATTGTATAATATTGTTGAAAATATGTAAATGGTTAATATATTACAGTACTTTGTTTTATCGTGAAATAACTGAGTTTATTAAACGTTTACATCGAAATAACGAAAGGGTGATAACAGTTATTTGTCTAATGTTATAATAAATGGAGTATAAGCAGCTTCAAATGTGTTATTATATCTTCAAATTAGCGAATTCTGTCATGGACACATTTTTTGCAATATTCGAATCGGTGTCCAAATTTTTGAATCTGAAAGAATACTAAGTAAAACTTCTTATGTTTCTAAAAATAAAAATAAAAACATTATTTAAGTCAACATGCCTCATATTTGATATGCAGATACCTTTTATGTGTATTAATTGGTAGTTACGTTCCGAATGGGAGCGGAGGTATCATATCGCCGGACACTGATTGGCAAAATGTTACTTTATTACGAGTAAGTAGCCGACTACCGATACTGCAACGATAGGCTCCGTAAAGGCATGTTAACTTCATTGGAATTTCGATTGAAAAATCGATTTAGGTAAATATGAAAACATAACTTTTGAGCTGATCCAAGGAAATAATACTGAATTCTAAGTCCTCACGTATTGTTTACATATTATTGTAAACAGTCTTAATTTCAAGGACAAGGTTGAAGAAAAGAGTTTTTAGAATGAAATAGGGCCTACCAAAACGGAAAGGGGTGTTAAGGCGAGGTTCTTCAAGTTAACCTCTAGGAAATGTAATTTTAATGTCATTTTATTTAGAAACTGTAATGATTAAACACGTGAAAAAATTATATGTGTCTTTTTAGACCTTTTTGTAGGTACGTCGGATACTCGTTACATAATTGGATAAAGTTCGCTCGATAGAAAAAAAAATCCAAACATACCCTTATTATGTAGATTAAATCATTTTATTTCAATATTATACCACATTATGTATTGAAAATCACATCAAAATAAACGTCTATGATGATGTAATATCCGTCGGGTTTAACATTGTTAATATCGTAAAACATATAATTTTCAACCCAAAATTAACGAAATTCACGGTACAATTTACTCGTGCCCAGCTGCCACCTCTAGAACAAAAATGCACGCTCGAAGAACCTCGCCTTAAAAAGGTGCTACGATTTGGCTTTGTCGTAGCTGTCAATGCTACAGCAGCTACAGAGTCGTAGCGAGTGCTATGACTATTGATATAGATCTATAATATGATATCTTCTATTCCTGCATATTCTTCATCAAATCGCGGTAACTGTGACCGCGCCTTTAATCACACAATAGCGATAGACGGAATCAAAAGAATTTCTCGAGCTGCATTTTCAGAGCGGCCATTGCTCTAAGTTGAATTGCGTTTGTTTACGTCTTGTAGTCACAATGCTGCATTGCTGTAGTTGAAATTGCAGTTATATCAAATGTCGTCGTTTCTCGTTATCAAATTCATTGTGGACGCGTTAATGGTCTATAGGACTAAGGATTTGTAGCATAATGGTTGTATTTTTATTTTACTATGGGTTTGCTCTCGACTCTAGTCTAGGTCTGGGTGACAGAGACAAAGCCAACGATGAATGAGCTTACCCAGAAGAAGCCTGTTCACTCTCACTTTGAATATATTAGGGTTGTGTGTTCGGAAACACAGACGCAGGCAGAGAGTTCCACTCCTTTGCTGTGTACATTATAAAAGACGTTTGAAAACGCTAGTGCGAGTTGGTGGATTATCAACTAGGTAGGGGTGGTAACTTGCAGTGCGTCTAGATGTCCGATGGTAGAAGGGGGCTGGTGGAATGAGGTCGTGGAGTTCATGGGCACACTCGCCGAAGTACAATCTGTAGAAGACCGACAAAGCAGGCAAACTTGCGGCGATGAGCCAAGCTGTGAAGCTTGGCATCCACCAGTTTTACATCGCCAATGAGCCTCTCAGCTCTGCGTTCCACCGAGTCAAGCGCAGCAAGTTGATCTTTACAATCTGTTTATAAAGACTTCTGAAGGGGAAAGGGTGATAGTTTTTTATTCAACGTTTTCTTTATGGTTTATCGGAGCGAGCTACCAATGTCCAGTCATCAAATGGTGACTATAAACATAGTGACGTAGGTAACATAAAAGTAGGTACCTACTATAAAATAATCTAAATCTGTTTTCACAGAAAAACTGAAAACAGTTTTGTGGGCATAATCTAAGTACATAAAGAAACATCGCTCCCCCGGTGCAACACTTCCATTTATGCAAACTATAAAATACTTATGCTTCAGGAGAAGTGTATTAATTTGAATTATATGGTTTCATTTATTTTGTTATAAACTTAAAAGAACACGTCAGGGTATAATCTATCCATCTTCCCTAAATCATGAAGTGTAATCAAATAGATATAGGATAGGATACTAAAGTTTAAAATACTGTTCCTGAAAAAGTTACTTTTTGCATAAGGGACAGTGTTGCTCCGGGGGTGATAAATGATAAATGATTTTATTTCTGTAAGTAGGTTTTTACAAACACTTTTACAGGTCAATCATATTTTAAAACTAGATGAGGTCGGCGTTTCGTATCTGACTAATCTGAGAAGAAAGACCGAAACAAACTCAGAGATCACAGTCTCTTTTAAAGTCCAGACATAATCTTGGTCAAATCATGTGAAGACCATGTAGATTGGTGTCTGAAATGGTCTTTTGGTGGGACATTTACATACAAAATAGAAAATTACATTATTATATTTGTGTCCCTGTCTCACCCCTCCACTATACGTGTAATACATATTACTAAGCTGTATTGTTGCTTGGATCAGGAAAAAAAATCAGCAATAAGTTTTAAATACGTGATAGAAATTTTAGGAGCCAAAGGTTGTAGTAATGCCAGTAAAATCTACCTCAAGGCGAATCATACCCAGCCTATAATATTCCCAATGCTGCGACATATGTAGGTCTCCTCTCGATGAGAGAGAATGGGCCATAATCCCATAATTTAATTTTGGCCATAATTTTAAGTTCTAGGACATGCTTCCTCACGATGTTTTCCTTCACCGTTTTGAAAGCAGGCTCTTTAATAAACTAATCTCACACAGGCGGATCCTGCGGGATCCGTCGACCTAATGAATTTTTGTGTGTGTTTTTATATGGCACCAATTATCTATAACAAATTGCCAAAAGTTGGAAAGAGCTACCTATACCTAAACTTAAACACAATGAAATTGTTATTGGCACAAAAAGCATATTATAGTATTACAGAATTTTTGAATGACTCATGGTGATTAGTATAAACAAATAAATAAGTATAACTAAGATTAGGTATAGTAGCTATGGTCAGGTAGTAGTGAAGATTTATTTATTTAAGCATGTTTTTATTGATGAATACTCCAATAGATAATAATTATTTTCTTTTTTGGTAGTAAATTTTTATTAATCTCTCAAATACATTGCAAACTATAGTTCTGTATAATTTAGCAGCATTTTTTTCAATTTTGTAAATGTGAATACCATGGAGTCGTTTACTATGTTATTATGATTTATGTTGACTTGAAAGAGCATGGCAGTTGAGAGTATGTCATGCTCACTTAAATGTTTCACTGATGGTGGCGCGTGTGTTGGATCATTCGGTTCCCTACAAAATGGTTGAGCTGGATGGTGCTGATCCATGCGTCATGTTCGTGAACGGGCGCCGTCAGTTGGGACTGGTCATCTCTTGACTGCCAGGGCTTATTTTTAATTTGTAATTTTATATTTTGAATTGTTTTATTAGTTTTTACATTGTCTCACATATAGAAGCAACAAGAATAATGTACCCAGGATTATGTAATATCTTGATTTAAAAGAGTGTCCTTGGAGTTTCTTGTCCGTTCTTCTCCATAGTGATCTACGTATTGGAATGGGCATCTAGCTTCAACTTGCCGACTCTGACTAACTGACCGTCTCTTTGACAATTCAAAAGTGCCTGTAAATGGTTTAATTGAAATAAATGCTTTGAGTTTTTGAGTTTTTGAGAAGAACTTAAATATACCTCTATTATAAGTAAGTGAATGCCTATAAAAAGTGATTTAAATCGTTCTTGTGATAATTGTAATCTGTAATATTGGACAAGGCAAATAATTAATAAATAATTGGATAATGTAAACATAAGAATAATAATATAATATGTATAAGTGTAATAGTTAAAAATCATTAATTTATTATTAATAATTGTACAAATATATTTGCATGCCATGAGAAATGGTAGACATGTCAGGATCAGGAGCCACTCTTATTTCAAGATCTTACATGCACGTATTTATTTTAATTCTGTATGTATACACATGTTCGAGCAAATAAAATTTCTTTCTTTCTTTCTTTGAATTGGTCAACTGATCCTGTTGACCAATTATTGATTGATTTTGTGGTGATGAAACAATTTACGTCAAGTAAATCGCCTGTCTTGGTTCGACCTACAACTCATAAAACCGGATCCTCTGTGCCATGTCTTCATGTTTTACAAACACATACCATTGTTAGCTAACTGATTTGAGGGCGTGACCTAACATTTTTTTAAACAAAAACTTACCTATACTAACATGTTTTACTAAGATGTTATGTTAATAAAATTGGCGCAGTGATGGTTTTAGTCAAGGCTGTTTCCACTGCGCCACTGCTTTCTACCTCAAGGCGAATACTAATATCAATGATGGAAACTAGAAAAAAGTTTAGAAAGACAAATTCTCTCTATTCCGAACTTCACTCAATTCAAAAATCAATCCGTGAACACATAGAAACTTTAATCTCGCTGTTTCAATATTGTACGTACGAATGAAAGAGAATATAGATTGTAGCAGGTGCATATTCCGGTGTAACGTGTGAGTCGAACGACAGATGTGGGTTACTATGACGTTCTACTGGCCTGTGCAATAGTTTTTTATATCTGTGCGCTATGAGACAGTTTTATCAGTATCTTTTTAATTTTATTTTACTTTGTGCCTGCTATGATGACTATATCCATGGGAAAAAAACTGTACTTTATAAGTTAATGGCTGATGCGTTGAATTTTTAAATTTTTAATTTGTTAGGGACCTTATCCGGTGCGCACAAAACAACTTACCAAAGTTTCATCACAATCGGTCGAGCCATTTTCGAGTTATTGCAAGCCTAATGCACGGTAATTGATTTTTTTTAGATAGATTTGATGCAATTTTGTCTAATATTATTATTATTCAAAGTCAAAATCAAAGTCAAATCATTTATTTTAAATAGGCACGTAAAATGCACTTTTGTACGTCAAAAATACAAAAATAGTTAATTGACTCTAGTTGCCCCTTCCAAAAGGTAGTTATGTATGGAGAAGAATGGGTAAGAAACTCCATACTTACTCTTTTAAAATGTAATTATTTATTATTTTATTTTATTTTTTTATTATTTTTTCGACTTCGTCTCCGTCACCTCTGACCTAGACTAGAGTCAAGAGCAAAAAAACCGTAAAAAAAAAACAATAAACAGCGATCACCAATCCGTCTGTCAAGCGAAGTGGTTATGAAAATTGCCCATTTGAATATTTAGTGTACCAAATGGTTATTGCTGGTAGTTTTATTAGAATTATGGTTTTCTTCTTTTCGTGTGTTTAGTGACTGACCTGGTTTCAGAGTTTTTATGCCTTCCATGAGCCTCTGACTTGATCATGCTAATGATCATATTTTAATTTCCAGAAACCTAAGATACAGGTAAGCACCTAGTTTGAGGATCACCGTCCAATCTGCTATGTTATACAAACTCAAACTCAAAGCATTTATTTCAATGAAACCATTTACAGGCACTTTTGAACTGTCAAAGAGACAGTCAGTTATTCAGAAACTTGAAGGTAGTTGCCCATTCCAATACGTAGATCTTTATGGAGAAGAACGGGCAAGAAACTCCAAGGCACTATTTAAATCAAGATATTACAAAATCCTGGGTACATTATTCTTGTTGCTTCTATAAGTGAGACAATGTAAAAAAACAAATAAAACAATACAAAATATAAAATTAAATATAAGCCCTGGCAGTTAAGAGAAGACCAGTCTCAACTGACGGCGCCCGGTTCACGTACATGACACGTGGCAGCTCAACCATTTTGTAGGGAACCGAATGATCCAACACACGCGCCACCATCAGTGAGACATTTGGGCATGACATACTCTCAACTACCATGCTCTTTTAAGTCAAAATACATCATAAGAACATATTAATCGGGTCCATGGTACTAACATTAAAAAAAAAAAAAAATGCTGCTATATTATACAAAACTGTAGTTTGCAATGTATTTGAGAGATGAATAAAAATTACTACCAAAAAAGAAAGAAAATAATTATTATCTATTGGATAATTATTATCTATTATAAGATATTTTATTTTTTGCAAATATGGGTACAGTACATGGTGATACAGGGAATAAGTTCTGCCATATTTTACTAGTAGGCAATGTTTGCACATTACGGATTAATTAATCCACTAAACTAATCTAAACATTAACAAACTGAACAAAACACAACACAAAACCTAACATAATACTTATTTTAAAACAATATTAACAATCTAAGTTTCAAAAATTTATTTTTTTTGTTTTTCATAAAAAAACGTTGCCCCACACTAGGAATTTCTCCTGTATCGTGGGTGCGTTTACAAACATTTAAACTCACATACACAAACAGCCAGACCCGGAACAACTACTTGTAGGTCATACAAATAAATTGTTCCGTGCGGGAATCGAACCCGCGACACGCAGTGCAGCAGTCAATCGCTTAACCATTGCGCCAACCGTGCCGTCAAAAAGCTTCCAAGCCTTTTTTTTAATAATGATAGCGGCAATTCCTTCCAGCTTTTAGGTATTTTATCATATTTGACTGGAGCCATGCAGTAGACACTTTTGCGCATAAGTGCTGTCTTAGCGGGCTGATGACACAGTAGGGTATTATCATGCCTATTACATGAAAATACATCGGCAAGACGTTTAAAACGATTCGGGTTCGACTTAACAAACACAGCTACTTCTAGTATGTACAAACATGGTAGTGTTGGTATTGTTCTTCCTTTCGTGTGGTTATTGACTAACCTGGTGTCAGAGTTTTTATGCCACTCATGGGCCTTTGACTTGGCTACACATGCCGTCGAGAAATATCTCTCAGGTACGCTGGTTTCCTTAAGATGCTTTCCTTCAAAGTTTGTTAAGCAAGTGATAATTATACAATACGCACATGAGTCCGCAAAGTCAGAGGTGCTTTCCTTGGGTTCGAACTCGAGACTTATGACTTGGCAGTCCGATAGTCACACCACTAGGCTATGACTGCAATAATAGGCTATCACTGCTATATTTTATAATGTTAAACTTGATTATTTAATAAATAAATTAGAAATTATGACGATAAATCGCCGCTCTACAACGAAAACCAATTAAATCATTAAAAGCGCAAACGGAGATATCGCGATTACAAAGTCTATGGCGTTGAAAATACCCTTTGTAGTATTATATTGTTATTATTACTTCATAGCATCAGAACACTGATAAATGTTATATTTAAAAATGTCTATTGATATTTTAGAGGTATGAGGAACAGGGTGTAAAGTTCACTCATACTCTATAGTAAAGGGAGGATCCTCCGACCAGACGGGTATTGTGTCTGGTGGGCAACTGCCCAACGGTTGATGTCGGGATGTTGTATATATGCTAGTCGCGTGTTAAACTCTGATAGCGCGATGCAGGATTTGTGACTTCAGGTCTTTGATGCGTAGTTCGCATGTGGCGTTGTTGATACCGCCACAAGATTTAAAAAAATATTGCTTTATAATTAAATTTTCAATAATTGTCACATAATCTGCTTAATATTTTGTATTTGAAAACAAACCTTGGAAATGCTTGAAATAATTGGTTATCTTATTAGCTAGCAGCGAAACTATAAGACTTAGCGATTAATGGGTTTTCGCAGACGAAAGAACACAACATTTTAAGTACTTTGGCATTCATAAGTCATTTTCGTCAAAATTTCAATTTAATTGGTTTTCGTTTTAAGGCGGCGAAATATTTAGTAAAAAATTAAAATAGGCTGTATTCCTCTCCTTCTTACTAATTTACTTTGGAGTAGCTGCTGCCAGCGTTTTTGCGAGGGTTTTTTTATAAAATAAAAAGCCTAAGTTAATTCTTATAACATTCAGCTATCTGCCAGTGAAAGTCGCGCCATAATCGGTCCAGCCGTCTCGGAGATTAGGCGGAACAGACAGACCAACAGACGTACAAACATTAAAGAATTGTTTTTTTGTTATTAGTACCGTTTATACATTCGTATGTATTTAGTAAAAAGCTATTATGTTGTCATTCATCATCATCATCATTTCAGCCGAACGACGTCCACTGCTGGACGCCACGCTTGGCAGGTGGGTTGGCGATCGCAGTATGGTGTCAAAATGCATAGAAAATGCTGCTGTCCATTTTTTTGTAAGTCCCTTAGCTATTATGTTGACATTACAAACAGAAAATTGTATTTATTTGTATAGACAAACATGCACTGTCTTGAAAGTAAACAGCAAAGCGCATTCTAGGCCAAGTAATCATTCTTCTAGACTTGTGGTTTACTGCTCACTTTAAACCCACTAACGTTAGTGGTGTACGTGACTACAGGCTTCTAACTCGGGTTTTCCTTAAAGTTTTACTTGTCCATTTCCTGTTTAGATACCTAGTGTTTCTTGTTAGCATTCGCTGTCGAGTTTCCAATAATATTGTTAACTGTGGTTTGTATTTGGAGAATAGATAAACAAACAAGAGTGATTGATGATAATTCAAGTAATTTTTTGGTAATCAAGAACCGTCTGTCTCAAGTAAATTGTGGGTTGGTACCAGTGTTTCCAAATCCACTGTAATTACAGTAGATTTACTGTAACTCTATCTACTGTACACTGTATTATGGTGAATACAGCCAAATGAAAGCAGGCTTTCATACACTGTATTCACCTTAATACAGTGTACAGTAGATAGTGCATTACAATAAATCTACTGTAATTACAGTGGATCTGGAAACACTGGTTGGTACCCATAATTATATGAAGTTAGTGTGAATCAATACTCGTGTCTTATGATTTCTATATTTCGTTTTAAGAGCGTTAATCCCGCGCGGGCTGGCAACGTCGCATTTCTAAAGGTTTTTCGTGATTATTTTATTAAATTTAATTCAAAGTATTGTTTTTTTTTTCAGCGTTGCACTAGATCGTTGTATTATATAATTATTTTTAACATTTACTTTATAGTAAATACAAATATTTAGTCGTAATACTGGAAAAGTCTTCATTCATTCATCATTGCAGCCGAAAGACGTCCTCTGCTAGACACAGGCCTCCCTCAGAGGATGTCATAATCGCCACGCTTGGCAGGTGGGTTGGCGATCGTAGTATGGTGTTAAAAATGCATAAAGAACGCTGCTGTTCATTCTCTAGTAAGTCCCTTAGTCGCCTTTTACGACACCCACGGGAGGAAATAGGGAGGTGCTATGCCATGTTCGTTCGGCACCACACAAAAATAAATACTTTTAAATACCAAAGATCTAGTGCTTGGCTAGAAAGAAATCAATACCAGAAGTATCAATTAACGTAAGGGACAAAACACGGTTTTTCAGGAGAGCCAAAATACGATTTAATTTTTTTAAATCTGTCTATAACTGTTTGCTGTCTGCTCCAATTTTAATTATGTCTAGAGCAAAGTTGCTGAGAATTTCCGAAAGATTTACGAATGCCTAGTGGTTTAGAATATAGCACGTCTTTTACATTAAAAAAATATGTTTAGTTGTCCCTTACGTCACTGATTTGAGGTTTAAGGTAAGGTAAGGTTTTCTGAGAATAAAAAATGTTAATGTCCGTAATATCATTTTTTTTGTCATATAAATCGTTTTACGCAGTCCAAAAATTTGTACTGTAAGGGATATTTTATCAAAGATAGAGAAATTTTAATAATACCAATCGATAGAGCTGGAAATTCTGAATCCAATGATATATATACATATATAACTCATTTTCGCCAAAATGTCCCTTACGTTAATTGATACTTCTGGTATCGAAATAGTACTTTGATTTAAATTTTGATTAAATTTAAATCAAAGTACATTTTTTTTTTTTTCATAACAATCACGAAAAACCTCTAGAAATGCGACGTTGCTAGCCCGCGACGTATGAACGCTCTTAATGACAATGTCTGCTCATTATATCAATAAACTAATTTCTGTTCCAATTTGGTACGCTTGAAGGATAACCGCCTACATAATACAGACTTTGATGTTCATACTTTTACATAGAAGACTACTACTAATGGGACCTACCTACCTATTGACTTAATAAACCTAACTATAAATCTGCCAAGCCTTTTTGCCTTCCAGTTTAACCGAATCCAGCTGATTTTGTATTTTTTTATTTTACTATAGGTTTGCTCTTGTCTCTAGTCTAGGTCTGGGTGACAGAGACAAAGTTTACGATGGAGTGAGCTTACCCAGAAGAAGCCTGCTCACTCTCACTTTGAATAGATTAGGGTTGTATACGTTCGGAAACACAGCATACCAATATTTTACATGGAGTGACTGCCTATTTGACCACCACAACCCAGTAACTGGGTAATACGATACCCCTTTGATAACAGGTTGTCAAACTTTCTGGCGTCTGACGAACCGTAACGACTGCCAAAGTTCCACGAATGACAGCCGGGACCAACGGCTTAACGTGCTTTCCGAGACACGGAGGATTCTCGGTATGTAAAGATGGTCAACCATCCATGGACCAACCCTGGCAAGCGTAGCTTAACCTGATTTGATCGGCCCGTGCGGCTGTCCTAACTTAACCACGAGCTCCTAAGTAACCCGACAAAGTAAATTAAAAAAAAAAAAAATACGCCAAGTGCGTGTCGGACCACGCACAATGAAGGGTTCTGTAGTTGGGATGAATAATATCCCAAGAACAAACTTAATATTACATACATATGGGAGAAAATGATGTTCGACTGTAAATGTAAGTTGGTCGACTATTACTCGGTAAATTGTAAAGCCTACTTACCTGTGATAGTTTTCCTTTTAATTTCGTTATAATACTACTACTGTGAATTTTTTCACATATCCAAATACAACCATTTAGATGGCAGGGGGGAAACTTGACTATAACAAAAATTTGCACTTTAAGAGGATTAACGCCGGTCCACTAGCGACAAGAAAAAAAAAAATACGATCTAGAGGAATGTGGCCGTTTTTATTTTGATCGAATTTTGTTGCTTCGTGTCTCATTATGAAAGTTTAAAAAAGGTATACACTTACCGATATAGTTAGTTGAGGCGTTTTTCTTAATTCCTTCTCAGTGACCAGATAATATGTTTTTAAGGAGTGTCGCTAGTGGACCGGCGTTAATCCTCTTAAAGCTTAATACTACGCAAACGGATCCCTGAAACGAAAAAATGGTTTTCACCAAACCCGAAATATTTTTAAACGGCCTATCTAAAGATACCCCACACGATGGGATAGACGAGAAAAAAAAAATATCATCGCATACGTGTTGGGTTCCCAAAAATCGGCGTGATTAATATGTATACTCATACCAAATTACAGCTTTCTAGTACTAAGAGTCTCTGAGCTAAGCCTCGGACAGACTAACAGACGGATATGGCGAAATTATTTGACTACGAAACCCAATGGGCTTTATGGGCGCAGAGAGCTTTCTAATGAATAGGAGGACTCTTTACACCCCACCTCATAAGACACACATGCTTACACAGTAGGCACAAAACTCCGCCATCAAAATCGGCCCGCACTCACCAAAAACACGCACCAACCAATAACCCTATTCATTCTCACGATAAAGTCGGAGCGAGCAGTTTTCATAAGCAATGGTCGCGTTGGGCCGCTCGTCGGACCCACAAGATTCAATTACGCGGGCGCTGACGTAGCAAGAGTAGTGTCAGAAGTTTAACCAGCGCCCGTCCGCGCCTGCAATCGAAGGGAAATACGACCGGGGACCTCCAGAATAAGGATGAAAACTCTGAGTTATTGTAATATGGGACAGGTGGGACTTGAGTAAGGAGTGATTCGATTTGGCAATTGTTTTTTTATTAACTTTTTTTTGGGTTTCTAATTTAATAATGATAATATAAAAAATACAGATTTAACATGTTTTATTTATAGACAACTAGCTTTTGTCCGCGGCTCCGCCCGCGTGGATGTCGGTTATCGCGTAAAAAAGTAGCCTATGTCCTTCTCCATATCCCAGGCTATATCTCTGCCAAATTTCATGACGGTCGGTTCAGCGGTCTAGGCGTGAAAACATAACATACAGATAGACAGACAGAGTTACTTTCACATTTATAATATTAGTATTGATTTAAATGAGCTTTGGTAGTAACACCATGCAATACAAATCTAAGAACTGTAATCTGTACAAAATATGGAAAACCCTGCCTGTGTTTAAGAACTGTATTTTTTACATAACTTAGAAAGTGAAAGTCAAAGTCAAATAATTTATTTCAAATAGGCACGGCACATAAAAGGCACTTTTGATAGTCATTAATGACAAAAATAAAATTAATTGATTCTAGTTGCCCCTTCTAAAAGGTAGTATATGGAGAAGAATGAGCAAGAAACTCCATACTTACTCTTATAAAATGATAACAATAGTTTGTATACATTAATTAATAATTGTGAAAACGATGTACTTAGAATAAAATTACATTCTAAACCAAAAAAGGTTAAAAAAAATAAATTATTAAGTAATGACAGACAAATTAATTATACGATAGATACATGTTGCTCACTTATTTAGAATATTATTAGAATGACTGAACCACTTGTTTCTGAAACTTAATCAACTTTTCGCAATTTTCATAATATTATGACAGGAAGCTATTATAACTAAAATATCAATACAACTATGAACCGCGGCGTGAGTAGCCTAACAAACTTTACCATAATCTCCGTAGTATATGTGTCTTTTAATAACCATTACGGAGTGAATGATCTCTTCTTTCAACACTTTTGGGCACACTGGTATTATTATACATTCCTTTTATTATTGACGACTTATTCACCGTTTAATTTATAGGTATAAAGACAGCATTATATAGAATCTAGTTATCGCAAATAACAAAGTCGACATATCATTCGCATATAGAGTCTACCTATATGTGTGTGATGTTGAAAGTTTTGCAATTACTGTCTATATGCAACTTGAAGCCGTTTCAGGACTACCGCATCTCGTATACGCTTCGAGTTCCTTTCCACTTACCTATAGGTACGTTGGTATGGTTCGTAATTATATGCAGACGTAGATATGTACCTATGTTTTAGATCTTTACAGTCTGCTATTAAAACTGAATCCACCCGAGATAGAAAGAAAATAATGCAAAACCATTTCTAAAATAAGAAAAGAAAATCACCTAGAGAACAATTTAAAATCTATTTCAAACACGGAAACACAATTTCCTTGCTGAATTTCACGCTTCAAAAATATTTCAACTCGATTAATTCTTAACCGCAAATCGATGCAGGAATGTAGTTTCATTTGATCTGAACGGCAATCAGTAAACATAGACCAAGAAATAAATATCCCGTGTGGGAGAATCCCGGAATCCCGGGGAACTAATTGCAGCCCTAGCTGTATTGATGGCACACTACCTACACCCCGGGATCAATGTAAATTATCTATCCCGGATCCACAAAATGCGATTATCGTCCATTATTTTTGTTTTATTTCGTTATATTTTTGTAATGGACTAAGAATATTGGAAGGAGTCTTATCAGTGGTGGTTTTATCAGTAAGTAATCATAAATAGTAATAACTTCCAATATTTGTGACACCGCTTTTATTATCTGAGTAAATACCTGAGGTACATCTAAACAACCCTGAACCAATAAAAAATAATATCCAGTAACAAATAGTAATAAATATTCCTAAAAGGAAAAACCATTCGTGTTTAACAGAAGAACAAAAAATAAATGCCCTCTTTAATCATTACAAAATTGTTACGGACGAAAATCTTACAAAGGATTACAAAACAGAATGCGAAAAGGATCTTACAATAATTGTAAAGAAAAAAAAAAAACCGAGTAGAATTATTATAGCTAACGAAGGTCTCCAATTAAAGGATTTAAACCTTGGAAGCGATCGCCACGCGGGAACAGAACTGTAATTAAAACTTTGTTCCATAAACTATGATTAAAAACTCCAAGGGTTCGTGTACGATCCATTTTTATTATTTTTTGTTTGAAACTTATGACTTCGAACTTCATCGTTTTATATTGTTGGAGTGTAATGTATTAACGGTGAACAGGTGACGATAAGTTATCCGCTTTCTGTGATATTATCTTCTGTTCTTTTCCTCTTCTTTCTATTTTAAGTGGTAATCTTGGGTAGGTAACTAATATGAAGAATAACGAACGGACTAATGAAAGATTAAGATAATAATGAATAACAACTTATATCGAATTATTATTATAATTATAAGTCTAGAGGTCACGAATACTTTATCAAGCACCATGTCGTTAATAAAATCCTAATAAAGTTTACAAAATAAGTCTAATGATGATGTCAAAAAGCTCTCAGTCATAAGGTTCTCATAATTGCCTTTCTGCGAGAACATTTTCAAAGTTCCGATAAAAGATTTATATACTGAAAATTAAACAGTTTGTTAGAAGCAACGAGCCGTTTTAACGAGTCTATTAAATTTGTTGTTCAAACACGGTTTCTTTCATTCGATGTTTAAGAGCATAACGGCGTAATAAATTCTTGCGAGGCTTACCTTAATAAATCCAGTTCGACTCAGATTCTCTAGCCGCCATAAATTGTTAAATAAATCGTTCGAACAACACGGAACGGATCGCCTGTGGACGATATCAAGTTGTAATTTGGGGACCAATTTTAACGTCCGAGTACTTTTAAATAAGGTTTAATGAGGCTTGAATGAAAATCCCCGGGAAAAATACGAACGATGATAAAGAATAAATGTTGCCAGAGATGTTCCAATGCAATTTTGTCTACCTGAATGGGTTTATCCGTAATCCTTTTATGATTAGTTCTATACCTGAGTTCACTTACACTTTTAAGTTTTCCCGGCCAGCTATTCATTTTGTTCTCAATCTTATTCCGACTTTCCTGGCATGGTCTTGCAGCGTAGATTGAAAGAATTAATAATAACAACGCATGAATGCTATATGACCTCTGGGGTTTTCGTGTTGGAGTAGGTTAGGTTTAAAGATATTTACTATCAAAAAAGACATGAAGCCACTGACATGAGAGCAATGTGTCTAAGCAAAATTATAAATCTTAAGTTCCTCACTATCATCACTGCATCCATTATGAATGTGTGATAAACTTGCATCCAATGCGTTTTGTTTTTATGAAGGGTGATATTTGCGATAAAATTTTGAGCTTATAATGCATTGAATGAGTGTATTTTTTGTACATGAGGGTATTTTGTTGTAAAATTGTACTCCTTCCAGTGTTAACAAAATTTCTGCGCCAAACTTAGTTTTCATCTTTGGTTAAATCAGAAAACTAGCTCGGCGAGTGCTATGTTGGGTAACTTATCGATAATTACAATTGGTTTGAATGCTTTTCTTAAGAGCCTTACGAATAAAAATACTTATGTGGTAATTAAACCTATTACTTATACTGTCTAGTGTTCATTATTCTGGTTTCTTCATAGATTGTGCGTGTTTGTGTTAAATATGAGTAGTTATAGAACCATTTTTATTATTTTGTTTTGTGCAACGTGGAGTCCTGCTACCTTTGCGTCTTGGCCTAACTGCCCCAAATTTGAACCAGATAGAGGTGTGGATTTTACTAAGGCGTTATAGACATTGGGACATAATCTTCGTAGGATACATTGAACTATGTTAAACTTATTGTAACTTATTGTTTCCGCCAGCAGCATTTTGATTTAGGAATACCTCGTCCTTTTCTACTTTGGAGTTACACATTTTTTAAATAGCTTCGCATCAAAAACTTTGCTTAATCTGCCCCTTGGCAGACCTTATGGCAGGGTCGCCATGAAATGTTGGGAGTCCTAGGGTCTTTTAAATCAGACAACCAACTCGATCGAATGTACTTTAATCAATGTAAATATGGAAAATATCTTCTAATGCGCATTAAGGTAAACTGCTTACTTATACTCCATTTATTATAACATTAGACAAATAACTGTTCTCACCCTTTCGTTATTTCGATGTAAACGTTTAATAAACTCCGTTATTTCACGACAAATACAATGCACTGTAATCTATTTACCATTTACATAAAAAAAATATCTCTAAAGTGCAGTAATTTCAGCAATATTACACAATAACTGTCGTTATTTAGCCGTTATTTGTCTAATGCTATAGAAAATGGAGTATAGTTTAATATTATACCTACTTATATTCTAAAGGAGCATACTCACTACATTATACACTATTAGAGAGCATACATACACTTCAAAGTATCAAAATTCAAAAAACACACAAAATACTAACGCCCGGTTTCTCGACGGCTGTTCAAATCTAAAATTAACTAACCATGTGTCAAATCCTATGTTAAGTCGAAAACGAGTTGCACGAACGTTAAGTACTTTGATTTAAATCGTTGATCACTTAACACAACAATCAAATTAGTAAAAAAATCCCTTGTTAAATCAGAATTTGGGTTTCTGAAAGAACGATTAAGCTTGAATGTCATGTCAAGCAGCTGTCAAATGTTGCGTTTTCTTTGGATATTTTCTAGATAAAATTAATAAAACAACTTCGGCTATCCATAGCGGACTCGAGATTAATTAATTTTCTACTGGAGATTTGATAACCGAACAATTATATTTCTTACAAACAAACGGAACCGTGAGGAATCTACGAAGGATTTCACGATTTGTTTGTACACAAATCAAAAATACACATATTATATATTATATTTATACCAATAAAAACGTGCAATAGTTACTTACCTATATATTGTACTCAAAAGTGAACATTTCTCGCGTTCTGTATAATTTCTCCCTCTTGATGTCGATGCCGATGCCATAATTCAATCATCATCATCATCATATCAGCCGAAAGACGTCCACTGCTGGACATAGGCCTCCCCCAATTGGGGGGTTTTGCCATAATCGCTACGCTTAACAGGCGGGTTGGCGATCGCAGTATGGTGTTAAAAATGAATAGAGAACGCTGCTGCCCATTCTCTAGGAAGTCCCTTAGTCGACTTTTACGACACCCACGGGAAGAAATAGGATGATACTATTCTTTACGTCCGGCACCACGGCACATAATTCAATGAAAAGCACTAAACAATTTTTTAATTTATATCTAGATACCTCGAACATTCAAAACTTTCAATAAAATGCCGCCTTTAGAAATGTCAACAGTGTCAACTTGATATTAAATTGAACGAACTATTTATCAAAATGAATGAAGAATACGATGTTGCCATACACATAATCTATTTTCGTTAATCAGTTGACATTGATCGTTGATTAGTTAATTTTATCGTAATCGCCAATTCAGCAACCCAATTTGATTTGACTGTTCTGTTAATTTAACAAGTTTGTTAGTTGATTATAGATTTGAATAGCCGTCGAGAAACCGGGCGTTAGTGTCCTGCCAGTTAAATGGTTGTTTTTGGATATGTGAAAAATTCACGGTAGTGGTATAAAATAGTCTTCCAAACCGATTTTCGGTCATGGCGGCTAATTTTAGCGCAGACTAGCCATCGACGCAGGAGATATTATAGTGCACAAGTGTGTGCGAAGACCCTCACAAAAAAAAAAAAATGTTTTGCCACAATCACGATTTTGTTTAGATTGAATAAGTAACTTGTTTGCATCTGAGCCTATCAAGCACAATGATCACAGCTACTATTTTTATTTGATTGAGATTTGAAACGGGATCTTGATTGGAGTTATCACAAAACCTATTTGCAGCAATCAAGTCAAAACATAGTTGCTCCAACAAAGATTATTAGATTAAAGTTTCAATTATCTTTATTGAAGTAATCAAAATGCTTGATTGACACAACTAACTTAATTAGTTACAGTTAAAAAAAAAATAACTTGTCTCTTTTTAACTCTTCTACAATGATGTCATGTTAAGGTTAGTCGAGAAACTTGTTTGCGCGTTCAATCATTTGAACTAGTATTGCTGCAATCATGTCGTGATGATCAACTTAACTAAGATTTTGATTAATCTAAACAAGATAATTATCGTCAGTCAAGCTAAAAAGTCACTTGACTGGAGTGCAGGTGCACTCTCTGTTCTCACACTATCATAGTCCGATGTTACGTGTTAGACATGTTAAAGTTAGTCGAGAAACTTGTTTGAGCGTTCAATCATTTGAACTAGTATTGCTGCAATCATGTCGTGATGACCAACTTAACTAAGATTTTGATTAATCTAAACAAGATAATTATCGTCAGTCAAGCTAAAAAGTCACTTGACTGGAGTGCAGGTGCACTCTGTTCTCACACTATCATAGTCCGATGGGACGGCAATCCGACACGACCGGACCGGAAAGAGATCAGGCGCAGGACCAACTGCTTAACGTGTTTTCCGAGGCACGAGGGTACGAGTATCACACCGCCAACTTTCTCCGTAGCAGCCAAGAATGACTTATCAATAAAGCGATGGCAAATCATCCTATTGAATGACTATACTCCATTAGACAAATAACTGTTCTCACCCTTTCGTTATTTCGATGCAAACGTTTAATAAACTCCGTTATTTCACGATAAATTCAAAGCACTGTAATCTATTAACCATTTACATTAAAAAATAACTCTAAAGTGCAGTAATTTCAACAATATTACACAATAACTGTCGTTATTTAGCCGTTATTTGTCTAATGCTATAAATGGAGTATAGGTTTTTTTTGGATACCCTTGACATTATCACATTTATTTTTACACCTTCGTAAATGGAGTAGAGTTCATAAAATCATGACATTTGAGGCCAAATCTAAAGTAGGTAGTCTATAACGGTATAAATACATATTTGTTACTGTTGCGAATCATATTTTGACCATCATACAACCAGACACTGTCCAGCAAATTGTAAAAAAAAAACATATGAAAATTTGAATTTATATTCCGTCCACCGAAAGAATGCTTTTCTGACACCTGTCAGTTGTACACACGGCTACATATCAAGCTATAATTTTCCAGTTTAAGCTGATCTCTCATTATACGGAAATCCTATAAAATGCGAGATCAGCGTAAACTAGTTTTGTATAGCTTGATATGTAGCCGTGTGTACAAGATTTGGAACTAATAAAGTTTAAATGAATTAAAGTGTAAAACAAATTTTTATTTTTATTCTAGGTACATCGTCTTCACCTATAATTATTATCTGATTAATGTATACAAAATATTGTTAACATTTTAAAAGAGTAAGTATGGAGTTTCTTGCCCATTCTTCTCCATACATAACTACTTTTTGGAAGGAGCAACTAGAATCAATTAACTATTTATGTAATTTTTGACGTTCAAAAGTGCATCTTACGGGCCTATTTGAAATAAATGATTTGACTTTGACATATTCGTTTGTATGAAACTGACAGGTTTCAGGAAAGCATTCTCTCGGTGGACGGAATATAGGCTGCCTTAAAATATAGCAACTGTAGCGTTATTCTGTAAAAATCTCACTGTAAAATTTTAGGTGAAGTCAGCTGTCAATATTGTAAATCCCTAGCGGTCCGTAGCATCAGGTGGAATGACAGCTCATTATCCGACTGCCCCAGAAGGAGAGTAATGTTTTTCGAGGGTATGTATGTAGGTACCTATGTCTATTTCTTTGACATGCTTCGTAGCCTAAACGGCTTGATGGATTTTAACATATGAGGTGTTGTTAGATTCTTCTTAATTGTGGGAGAGACATAGGCTATAAAATATTTATGTATTACATCTGCGAATACAAAAAAAGAGAGGGGAAGGATTTTTTCAAAAAAGAAAAACAAGCATCATAATCATAAGGTTTTTTTTTTCAAAAAATCTAAAAAGATTTTTTTTTTTCATTAAAAAAATCTTCATGTTAAGGTCACGGTGAGATTCTTACAGAATAGACCGCTGCTTTACTCACGTGGAGGTGAGGCAAGGACGAGCGAGATGTCCGTGTGTGGCCTGTTGTTCCTGAGGCGCAGGACGCAGAGACGCAATGGCGCAATTACAAATTAATCGTTTGCGCAGTTTGGATTCTATTTTTGTATTACAATTGGTTATATTTGAAGAGCACTTATTAAAATACACGACTGCTCTAGACAAGTGATGAACGACGACCTTTTAGGTTATCCTGTGAGGTTATCGTTGTCGGGCTCGTCGTATTTTATTTTTTAATACGTATAAATATCAAACAAAAACAGAAACAAACTCATAATAAAACAAGCATCATCCTGTTGCAACTACGTCCGAAACTCGTTGGTATATTATAGTTTAGGTGGCACATAACCAGAGATCGGATATTCGGATGCATATTCACCTAAAGTTAAGATGTTGGCTAATATGGAATGCGCTTTTGTATCCGATCGGAAAAATCCCGCGATTCCGGAATCGTCAAATTTAATGTTTTTTCTTACTATAGAATCCTACCTTAACCTAAGTAGCCGAGGTAATTTTTACGCCTAATCAGGTTATAGTACTTAATTTAACAAAAATAATTATTTTATGTTTTTTTTTCTTGTTTTAATTAGCCCCCCTCTTAAACCCTACATACACGTTTGCATCGGGAATTAAACATTCATTTATATATATTCATCATATAAATATGCATCTGAATAGTTATGCAATCCAAGAATCCCGGTTTTTTTTTTAATAAATATTATTTTAGAAGTCGGTTCCATACTACACCTACACTCGTCTAGTTATGCATTCCGGGTGTTCCTGGCATCCCGGGTTTTTCTTTTACGAAAGAAATATTTTAAGAAGCCGCTTCCACACCATATATATTATTATTATTATTATTATTTATTTACTTCAATCAACTTTGGATCATAGGTACAATTAAACAGAATTATAAAATCATTAACACAATTAAAATAAGCATCACAATTAAAATTAAAATCACAATTAAATATTAAAATTACAATTAAAAAAAAATAATAATAACAAAATTAAATAAAATTAAAACAAAATTAAAATCAATATAGCCGATTTCATAGCTAAAAATCAACTTTAGGTAAATATGCATCCGATTATCCGATCTCTACACATAACCGACTAACACACATTAAGGCTCATTACGCACTGTCGACTTGTCGCCGGCGACTCGATCCCTCGGCGACCAAAACATAAGCAAGCGACCGGCGACCAAGTGCGCAAACACCTATTTAAACTATAGTAAGTCACAGTTGCCGTCGACCGAGTCGCTGACGACTAGTCGACAGTGCGTAATAGCTCTAAGAGACAGTACACATATTTAAACGTAGTGTCGGGTCAGTGAAGCTTAGCCGGACAGTCTGTTGACAACTTGTCGGCTAACCATTATTCATGGCGACAATTTTCCCACGTGTCACCAGCAGCCTACTACTATAAATGATAAATACTTTTTTGTTTTAGCACAGGCTGTTTATACAGTCGCTTCTATAAATGGTGTAGTATTTTTTGACAAAAATGAATTTTAGTTAAAAATAAATGTGGGTTTTGTCGGTTGACAAAGATTAATGGTAATTTGCTGTTTAGAAATCTGTCTGGCTGTGCATTATTCCTGCCTTTATAGAAAAACAGGAATAAACCACATCCAAAAAAAATATTAAAGACATTTTCAATAAACAAATTGTTGTCTTGTTGTGCTATTTAACCCGGCCGGCGGCGGGCGGAAGGTTAAAATATGTAACACGGAGCGGAGTTAGGTGGGTGTAACAAACCCTGATGTGGATCTTGTGAATTTAATAGTGTAATTAATTTATTATTATTATTTTATTGATGATTAAATAATCAGTACTTATTAATGAACAAAAATTCAAAGTAAAGGATTTTTTTTGTTGGTTTTTTGTATATAAAAGAATCAACAACATAAACAATTTGAATTCATGTTTTTGGTTATATGCAAAAATATGAAGAAAAAAAAACAACGTATTAGTATTTTTTTTTTCATATAATTTTTTTTAATCAAAACAAAAAAGCACAAAAAAATAACAGAAAAAGAAAATGCTGAAAATGCATGCACCTTTGACCTCGTCTTAACACTTTGCGGGGTGGCGGTTGATTGAGCCGTGATAGTTTATGCTTCCTTACTGGGTGGTAAGGAAGCAGAGACCCACGCAGCTGCTCAGAAGCATAGGCTATTATATCGATTAACCACTAAAATATCGATAGATTAATTTTGGTGTGGGTATACCATACCCAACCTTAAGCTCGCAGGGTTCAGTTAGTTCAGTATATCCGAAAGACAAAATGGCCTACTGACCCTAAAACATAAAATAAACTAAACCTATCATTACCAGGGGGATACAGAAACAAGTTTACTTCTAAATAACATGTGTACATACAAGTTTAATTCATGAACGTAGTCACAGTTACGAACTGTAATTTAACCTAGACAGTTATACAGGAAGCGCTTTGATCAACTAAGTAGTGACGTGTCATTCAAGTTCGTTTGGTGACGAAGCACTTAAGATTTGTTCACTAAGAAACTGTACCTCTCACATTAACAACAACAAGAAACTCCTCAGTGATAATGAACTAGGCAAGTTTAATGTCGTTTCGGAATACAATGCGGTATTCTTTATAACCATTAATTTATCTTATCAAAGAAAAACTTAATGGAAATGAAAATTGAATTTTCGTGTTTAGCACCTCCATGGTAGACCCCCGTCAGTTCCCTTCCAGTTATCAGTATAAATGGCAGCTATTATATCATATTATTACTCGTTCACCGTTGTCTTATTTGCAATATCCGACCTGAGGTAGGATTCAGGATATTCAAACATAATATTTTCTTAGCACGAAATGACCTATAAAATCAGTGCAAGTTGAGATCGTCAGATATTAACAAGTTATTCTGACGACTAAACAATGCAAGAACAATGGGTGGAGGATGGCTCTTTGTCTTGAAAATTCAGCAGCTTGTCTTGAAACAAAATATATTTGTGTAAGCTGAATACGAAGCTCATCCGACAAGTCTATATCGCAATAGATGAAAAACAAACTTCAGTAGCTGAAGCTAAATTGGAAATTGCTTCTAAAATACACATCGACGTACATGAAGAGATCGTATGAGGCGTAGAGGCTGCGATCTAGGCTTATTTTAACGTTAAAAACCCACCTGTTCGTTCAAAGATTGCAAAAAGTTGGAATTTTTTTCAGGGTTCCCCAAAACATGTTGTCAAACGAATAAAGTGCGTACATAACAGCGCTCATTGGAACGGAACATAAATCCGACTGGCCTTCTATTGAATAAGCCACAATTCTGCATGGACACTCCCCATTATTACACACCGTAACGTTCGGCTTCGTCTATTGTGTCAGTCAGAAAATCCATACTGAATCAATGCCACAGAAATTATGGTTTTATTGGTATTTTCGTACGGCTTTGTTTGAAGTCAAAGAATATATTACTTGCAAAAAGCGAGGTTGTTGGCTATCTTTTCTGGGAAAAATAAGTTAACTGTAATGAGTTGATGTTTGCACGAACTAATCTTCTTACCTATGTGTATATATAAAATTCTCGTGTCACAATGTTAGTTACCATACTCCTCCGAAACGGCTTGACCGATTTTTATGAAATTTTATATGCATATTCAGTAGGTCTGAGAATCGGCTACTATCTATTTTTTTAAGTTTTAGGTATGTGGGTAGGGTCGGGTAGGGTAGGTAGGTAGGTAGGTAGGTAAGGTAGGGTAGGTTAGGTAGGTAGGTAGGTAGGTAGGTAGGGTAGGGTAGGGTAGGTAGGTACTCTACCCTACCCTACCCTACCTACCCTACCTAGGTAGGTAGGGTAGGTAGGGTAGGGTAGAGTATTGGAGTTTATACTATAGCTTTTGACAGAACGAAGTCTGTCGGGTCTGCTAGTATGTATAAAATTTTAGTGTAGGCGACTGAATAAAAAAATTAAAAAGAATGTTCCGTAATTTTCCGGAATTAAAAATACCACAACAACTTCGTCGTCCATTAACAAAACCATTACTGTGACTACTTATTTCTTTTTGGGATCAAAAATAGTCTAGCTCTTTCATCGTCCATTAACAAAGCAAAAATATTAACTGACATCAGAGAGGACAACGTACTTAAAATGTATCGTTTTATAAACGAAAAATTCTTCCCTCCTAAGAGTTGTTACTTTATTACCAAGTTTCGACATGGATCGAGATTACTTAAGAACTTTTGATACTTTCCAAAGACCTGAAATGAATTTAAAAGTTCATTCTTTATGCTCAATTTTTCTTCGGTTTTATGTGATGCCAATTAATTGTTTGTACAAAGGAATTTGAGTTGTGCTCATTATAATTATTTTGGACATGTTTATGTATTTGTAACAGAAAAGCAAAATTACTAAGTCTCCAACTTATCTGTGTCAATGTTTCTTAAATCTATTGTTAAATACGTGTTACAAAAATAAGGAATGCATATGCGTTCAACTGTCTCATAGTACCCTAGTAGCATTTTTGTTGGCGTTTGGTTGGGCCACATACCTCTGAAGGTGGCCCAACTAAATGCCAACGGAAAATGCTACTAGGGTACCTACCTACCTAACAGCAAAAAAAGTGTCCCTTTTGACACCATTAAACAGGAGATAGATGATTACAGAGTACATAATGAAACGAACCATAGGATATTCTTGTAAAAAAAACCGGCCAAGTGCGTGTCGGACCACGCACAATGAAGGGTTCCGTAGTTGGGATGAATTTATCCCAAGAACAAACTTAACATTGTAATTGAAAAACATTTTCTCCCATATCGAATGTATGGGAGAACATATTTTTCAACTTAAATGTAAGTTGGCAGACTATTACTCGGTAACTTGTAAAGCTTACTTAGCTGTGATAGTTTTCCTTTTAACTTCGTTATATTTACTACTGCTGTGAATTTTTTCACGTTTTCAAATACAACTATTCAAAATCAAAATCAAAATCAAAATATTTTATTTCACATAAACCTACATGGGCACTTATGAAACGTCAGAAGCTAGGTGCACGGTTCCAATTAGTCGTTTCCTATGGAGAAGAGACGGCAAGAAACTCCACGGTTACTCTTTTAAAAATAATTGGCTTTACAATATGATTAAATAACAGTGATAATAGGTATGGGAGGACGGTGTGATTTAGCTGGCAGGGGTCACCTAGTGGGGTCAAATGGTTTTCACAAACCCGCAATATTTTTAAACGGCATATCCAACGATACCCCACACTATGGGATAAACGAGAAAAATGTCATCCCCACTTTACGTGTACGGTACCTTTAATAAATTTATTTTTCTAGTTTTTATTGTACCACTTTGCCGGCGTGATTAATATGTATATCTGTACCAAAATACAGCTTTCTAGTAATAAGAGTCTCTGAGGTAAGCCGCGGACAGACAGACATGGCGAAACTATAAGGGTTCCTTGTTTACTACCGTACCCTAAAAACACACTAACGGGCTTTAAAAAAAAAAATCTTTAACTGCCATTACCTTTAAAGTATAATTAATACATTATTACTTTATTATGGGTTACCAAATAAATTCTTCTTCAAATAAATAACTGTTCTAACGGTGGTAGGTAAGTACTTACCTGCCACCCTAATTTGGTAGTCAATTGGTGATATTGTCTACCAAATTAAAGAACCAAGGTGTCTAATCCGCTACAAAACCGGTGTCAAAACCGCCGTCCATACTTCCTGAGCTAATTATCAAATACCAATGTAATTACCAAATCTAATTAGTACATATTTAATCTGAGGTTTCAGCTGTGGTCAGTACAAAGACTAGAATGTTATACTGTTAAATACGTCAGGTATACCTACCAATATATTCATTTAGGTAGGTACAGGCACGAGCATAAATACCTTACACTTACGCAATTTTCTCGTGAAATAACGATTGTGACTTTGAGAAAAAACCTATTTATTCCATAACATTTTCTGTAACGGTTTCAAAAAGACTATGTTCGTAAGACCATTCTATCAAATCGTTTTTGAATATTGCGTAATTGTTAGGTATTTATGCTCGTGACTACACCACTGGATCTGAAGAGTTGTTTTCTAATATATAAATAATTGTCCTTTCTTGAATCGTGAGCATCTTTTTGAATTGTTATTTTTATACATCACGTCCATTAAGTAGTTCAATATGTACCATACATTGTGCAAGTAATAATAATAGCCACTCACGTGTCCAATCCAATCTAGTGGCGCTAAGAGAAAACACTGAAATGTCCAATGCCACGAGAGTGGACTTGAATTTTTTGCGCGAATTATTTGAAGAGAGCACACCCTGTTTTATGTTTTGTGATTTTTTTTAATGCAGCTACAGCTTTCGTTTTTATATTGACAGAAAGCCATTGAAATTCCTGATATTTTCGTTATGTGGCGTTGATTGATATGAGCATTACAAAATATTGTATGTATAAGTAGTTTAGTTGTTGTCAGGGGCGTTTGGGTGGGCGGTTTGTACCGAGTTATTTGTTTCTTTTTCAAAACTTTAAATGAAAAATGATTACTCGTACTATTATGATGTCATTTGATTCAGACTAAATTAGCATTTTTTATAGGTAAAAAAATAAAAAACTTATTATTATCGCTTTAGATTTTGAAATAATATTATTTATTTAAATAAATTGGCGTGTTGGCAGACATAAACAAAAAATAGCGTATTACAAAAAAAAAGTCATTTAAAGCTAAAAAACCAGTTGTGAACGCGTTATTAATTTATTATACATAAAAAAGGTATTTTAATAAAACACGTACTAAAAAGATCAATAATTAAAAAATAATTATCTTTAAAAAGGTGAAGCTTTTAGAAAAATACACTTGATGGATATTGCGTGATGCTCAGTTTTTTATGCATATTAGACATAACTTTACAAATAAATTTTACTATGTAATATAAACCTTCTACCAAAAGTACGTAGTTCAAATGGAAAGGGTCCAGCGCAAGTACCTCCGTGCTACGAGTATGTGCTACAGATGTCATGGGACTAAGACTTATCTTTCATACTCCCAACTTCTTGATATGTACAAGCTTATCAGCTTGGAGAACCGGCGCAAATACCTGGAGGCCAGCGTGCTTCATGATATTGTTCACAGTCATTTTGATGCCATTGATCTGACGAGTAAGCTGTGTTATTCTGTCCCCCGAACAGTTCATGTGCGTCAGGTTCGTGCACGTACTCTGTTTGCGCTAAATTCTTGTCGTACGAACTCTTGCTTACGCTGCCCTATTCATAGAATGTTGGAATCCTATAATTAAAATTTCATTGATATTGACATATTTGCATGATCGAAAAATAAATTTAAATCTAATATTATAGAAAATTTATCTTAATTGTAATCTTATTATTATTATTACTTATTTATTGCATAATCTAAGTAAAGAAATTGTTTCTGATTTGGTTTTGTAGCTATAGCTAGCTCTATAGTTACTTACTTATTTATTTAATCCATTCGAAATATTTGTTAATTTTGGTAATGCTCGTCTAGTGGCAACCACTGATCTTTAAACATGTCTTATCTGCGGATAATGCAGTGGACTGCAACATTACTACTTAGAGTTTTGTTAACATTGTGTATTATTTATGTTGTAGTTGCTTATTATCCCTTAATAAAAAAAAAAAAAAAAAAAACATAATCTAAAATATTCATACATTAAGTTATTAAGAGAATGCTCTAATTTAACATATATATATAGAAGTATGAGGAACAGGGTGTAAAGTTCACTCATACTCTATGGAAAAGGGAGGATCCTCCGACCCAGGCGGGTGTCGTGTCTGGTGGGCAACAGCCCAACGGTTGATGTTGGGATGCTGTATTTAAGCTAGTCACGCGGTAAACTCTGATTGCGCGATGTAGGATTTGTGACGTCAGGTCTTTGATGCGTAGTTCGCATGTGGCGTTGTTGATGCCGCCACATATATTTTTTCCAAATCATTAACACTACTCGTTTAGACGTAATTTTCAATATAAAATCAATAAAAGTCGGTTATCTTCGCCTTAAAGGTGCTCAACTCTCTAATTCCCCGCATAAATGAATACTCGTAGTATAATGACAAATATAAGATATTATTTTTCCCTGACGCATTCCTTTGATATCGCTAAGAGTATTCTCATAAACTTTGAAAAGGATGTGAGGAGGTTTACCATGAGAGGGTTATAACGAAAATTTCTTTGTATCTGTATCCTTGTGATCTTATTTTGTATACTTTTTCCATAAATATGTATACTTTTTTGTAACTGTTTGTATATTTTTTGTGAAATTTTAGCTCAAAATTTTGTCTCTATAGGATATATTGAGAGGCAGAGCAGTGGTGGCCCAGTGGTAACTGCCGCGACTTACGAGCTGTAGGTCTTAGGTTCGAACCCAAACAGGTGCTTTACTTTGTGTAAATAATTTCATAACCACTGCTCTCAAAATGGTGAAGGGAAACATTGTGAGGAGACCGGCATGTTCTAGAACCAAAAGTTCGAAGACATGGTGACATCTACCAACCCGTACTGGGTCTGCGTGGTGGATTACCCACTCCCTCCCACCCCCCTCCCTCCCTCTCATCGAGAGGAGGCCTGTGTCCCAGCAGTGGGAATATAATAGGCAGACTATGATGATAGGATATACTGAACCCGGATGTTAATATTACCTTTGGAACTATCGAAAAATACTATTACACCGCCATGAGTGACAGAAAAGTTACTCTACAAGGACAAACTTTTTCTGTTTTCTGAAATTCAATGTGCCATTTAGCGGCCGGCTACTGTTTACTACTACTCTTAAATACATAAAACCGAACGGCAATGATTCGTCGATGAGTAGGACCTTACGCGTAACAGAAAATACTTTGAATATTAATTGATAAGCATATTGATACATTATACAGGGTTATTTTAAATTGGCTAGCTAAACTTCGCAGACGCGATGGGTATCGTTATCTAAAAACGGAGAAATAAAAAGATTTGATGTCTATTTTTGGGAGGTCAACGACCGTTGGTAGTGTTGTTACTTGAAATATGAGTTGAGAAAAACTGTCTTCTTATGTATAAACGTGATTAGATATCGATAACCATCGTCAGTAAAGATTAGAAAAAAATATATATATATTGGCAGTCATAAGGACTACCGACAGAAGTGAAAACACAAAACTTTGGAATAACTGTTCTTTTATATATATAGCTCATGGAAAGCGTTCGGTGACGATGACGCGAGTTCCATGATTTTTGTTCACCCAAAAAGTCCACATACATACACAGTATACATATAGCTCATGGAAAGCGTTCGGTGACGATAACGCGAGTTCCATGATTTTTGTTCACCCAAAAAGTGTTTAACGCGCTTATAGAAATTCTCACTTTAATTTAAAAAAAAAAAGATTTTTATTAACTGATATTTCAAGTAGACTACATAACTGCGATCGATGACCCCACAAAAAATCATCAAATTAATATCTTTTGATAAAATATTATCATGATTAGATATTGATACCGATCGCGTCTGCGGAGTTTAGCTAGCCAATTTAAACCCGGTATACGTTATAGCCATTTCATTCAACTATCAAAGAATGATAGGTGTCATTTGAATATTGAATTTAAATTTGCATAGTCAGTTTGCTTAACAATTAATGTAGCTGCTTTACCTACTTTGATCTATCTGTCCCAAAGACCTACTCTATGTCTATGCACAATTTCAGCCAAGAGACGTCCACTGATAGATATAGGTCTCCCCCAAGCACTGCCACTTCGACCGGTTCTGTGCTTCCCGCATCCAGTGGATTCTTGCGGTCTTCACAAGGTCATCGGTCCACCTTGTGGGAGGCCTTTCAACGCTACGTCTTCCGATACGCGGTCGCCACTTCAGACACTTTCGACCCATTCGGCAATCTGTTCTGCGTGCTCTATGCAATTGGTCCAAATTCCCATCTGCATGTAATTGCCGAACGCTAAGTATTCGATTATCTATCCTGAATGGTAAGCTCCAGGTTTGTAGGCGCTACCAATACGTACAAACCATTTGGATTATCTATTACCGCAATATTATAATATTAGATTAAATGAGCTTTGAGACTAATCTTGTTGCCTGGACAGTAAATTGATATTTGTAAATGCGGTGGCATTAAGTAAAGATTATTATTTTGAGCTATTTTAATTTATTTCTAAACACAACATTAAAGTTTTAGTTAGTATTATACATAGGCGTTTAAAGACGGAATATTTATTTTTAAGTATTAATAGTTTGGACTGAGATTCACGGCGAAACGATGCCTAAGTACTCGTATTATTTGATATATTTAATGTTGCACTTTATAGACTTGCGTCTACATAGACTTTTATGGCGGTTTAGCAAAACATTTTTACATCAAATTATACGAAATTAAATGGTGCAAAAAGAACGGGCTCAAAAAGACTGACATGTCACGTCGTCTGCGTACAAAAATGTTATGAATAGCTGGAATATTTTATGTTTTATATTTATTAATAAAATACCTGAATTCTGAACTAAATAAGCTCTGCCAAGGCTCGATACAGCGACTTAATAATATACGTAAGTGTATTTACATACACAAGAACGAGGCAAAGTTTACACTTTCCTTCGTTCTGAAATATTTGTCGCCTTGAAAGGTATACGCCATTTTAAATTTAAAAAGAAAATTCTAGCAATATTATAGTTAGTGCCTAGAAACATGCCAACAACAGTACCTAGCTATGTCAAAAACCCTTAAATAGCATGTTTTTAACTTGTTACAACCAAAATTTAAGACATCCTACATATTTTTAGACATATCTAATTTTACCTGTTTTGAACTGACTACCCACTTACGTTTCCTAGCGTGAAACCAAATGTGTTATTCTTGACATTATTTTAGAATATTAACAAATCAGCAACGAATTTACGACACCTCTGTGGGGAGGACTTAATTAACCGAGCTGCAAATAAGATAAATGAACTGTCAGAGTCGCTAATGCGCCCACTGGATAACGGACACACGGTCTTAACGGTCGGCACACATATTATGTTTAGGGTAGGAGGGAGCGTTGCGACGACGAACCGTTTTCAAAGACCGTTTTGTGTCCTGCGAAGATAAAACCGTTTTACGTCCGGGTCAAACAGTCTTTGTTGCACAAACCAGTCTTCGATTTATTTAGTGCGATTTTTTATTTTACGTCTATGAAAATACAGTCGAGAACGCAATGAGTCAACTACCTCGTCCGTCGCGTCGTCGTCCTTAACGTTCTGCGTTCGTTTACAAAACATTCCTTACAATAGAAAGTGAACTTTAAGTCAATAAAATACAGTCAATAATGTGTTTCACCTACCAGTTATCAATGTTGTCGTTCGTGATGATCAAACCCGTTGATAGTTGTAAGAAACTGCAACTATTTCACTCGACGAAAAGGCAATACTATTCTATTTATATTGAATAAGTTTCGTCCTTTAAGCCGTCTTCAAACCAGTTGTAACGACAACCGTTTTTTGCATCCGAAAACGGTTGCGTTTCGTCCGTCAACAATTCGACAACAAATCACCACTACTTTAGCTAGGCACGTGTTTTAGTAACGCGTAATTAATTTTGTACTAACGTTACAAAAATAATTTCACTTTTGTGGACCTGGGGGCCAAGTCTACTAATGTACAAACGTTGCAACGGTCTCTTCATTGTGAGTTTTTGACAGATTTGCCATACAAATACTGTCAAATACTCACAATGGCGAGACCATTCTGACACTATTGTAATAGCAGACTTGAGGCCCTGGGAGTAGGCTGGGAATTAGGAAGGACTGAAAAGGCTATATTATGAAAAAAGATTCTGTAATGTTAATTCACCAAGTGGAGGTACTGGGGGTTCTGACATACCTAACTAATTATTGCTTGAACCTAAAATGGTTTGTAATAATCAGACTTTTTTCAGAAATCCACTAACAAATCCCAATAATTATGTTATTCAAGCAATACCTATGTTAGAAACGCATAATTTTCATAAGTGCCTACCTAGTTGTTATTCCATAAAATACAGTCTTTGATAAAAGTAGGTACCTCCATCCTCCGTACAGTTCCAAAATCGAAAACATCGATGAATATACATATTTTTGATGGAAAGCGATCCGAAATACGATTTCTTTTTTTTACAGTACCTGTCGATTGCAAAGTGCAAACGAATCAAATTCGTAGCATAGCTCATAGCGTGCAATAAAAGCGTCAAAAAAGGTCTATGACACAAAACTTTTTTATTTGTAATTTTAAAAAAAATGACGTGTTCTCTTGTTCAGGACTATTCGATTCAATGATGGACGTGTAAAATACGTTTGATGTTCACTTTCGAAATAAAGAGAAAAAGGTTTTTATTCCGATTTCCACCTTTGTCTTCAGTCTGTTAATTTTCAAAGCTAGAGGATATTGGAAGAACTATTAGTCCGTGATGGAAGTTTAAACTGATGGACACGCTTGATGAAATTGTAGCTGCCTATTGAACTATGAAACTGATAAGATAATTTCAACCGATATGGAGTGTAAAGATATTCCCTATTGAACGGAAAGGCCCGCTTAGTGGTATCGACTGCCTTTTCAGAACATTATCATTTTGAGGTTTCGCTCGAAAATTAGATTTAAAGCTTTCAAGTGGAAAATATTGAGTGATGATTATAGGAAACAATCGAAATGTCGTAACTGAATTTTCAACACAAATTTACCTTAAATTGTCTGTGGTCCTTCCCGGAACCAAACGAAAAAGACCCTGACTGGCGTTCTATTATTGCGGATTCTCACTGAACAAATGTATATTTCTTTATGTCAATAGTACTTTCTAATTTCATACTAACTAAACTACAATTTGACATACTACAACTCTATGATCAGTCTAAACATTAATTTGTTTTTTTTTTTTAATATAGGGTCTTTAGCGGTTTTGCCAGTGCGTTTATTTACACCTGCGCGCGAATCGCTAGCGCAGCGCGCGGAAAAACAATACCAGCACCATTTTCCATAAAGTTAATAACAATACAAGTCTGTTTTGTTCCTCGCAAGTGTGTTGAAAAACGTCGTATGAAACGCGTGTGCATTGATCATTACATTCTCGGCTTCCATATCGGCTTTCCATTGAATAATACCACCTCGAGCGCAATGATCAACATAGCACACATGTATCATAATGTACTATTAATCTTTAGTTTAATCTTTGTGATTGATTTTAGTGCCGTGATGTGCTGAAACACTTATTTTTATGTTATACTAGCTTTTCTCCGCGGCTCCGCCCGCGAGGATGTTGGTTATCGTAAAAAAAAAGTTCAGCAGTTTAGGCGTGAAAACGTAACATACAGACAGACAGACAGATAGACAGACAGACAGAGTTACTTTCACATTTTTAATATTAGTATGGATTATTTTGTGTTTTGTGTACCTTTATGTGTGTAAGTCAAAAAAGTTCCCTGTTTAACAAGCACGTGTGTGTTACGTGTGTGGGTCACGTCATGTGATGATGACGAATGCTAAGCTATCTCATTGGTCAGAAACGTTATTGCAACGTGTTTCACTCCGAGTGAACATCATCCATTTTTCACACCGAAGGCATATGTCGATGGAAACGTTCGGATCATGCCGCAAAATATTTCGTGAAAAGATTTATTGGGTCGATAAATGCAGTAACAACTGTAATTATTGTGGTTTCCGTAAAAGGATTTTAACGAAATTAATAGATTTTCAAAGTATCTATCTAATAAAGTTATGTGACGTGATAAATCGAGCGTTCAGATACTTGATTAAGTATCGCAGTATCCGTGTTTTATCCGAAAGGACGGATAATGTTAAAACGGACTTTTATACTTATTTAAAATTGAGTTAGATATTCTACATTTTCTTTACTACTAGGCAATAAATATAAATATATTGAGTTTAAATAAAATCAGCAATGCTACTGCAACTACCTACATTGAACTTAGCATATTTTGTCGCAGAAAATACTCTTTGACTCGATTTTACTTTAACTATTCATAAAATTTTCCGATATATCTATGAAGTCGAT
Organism: Dryobota labecula; assembly: GCA_947523025.1. NCBI lineage: Eukaryota > Metazoa > Arthropoda > Insecta > Lepidoptera > Noctuidae > Dryobota > Dryobota labecula. The sequence goes on along the minus strand of OX383293.1, from coordinate 12,415,807 downwards.
TATTATCCCCAACGTACGCCTCTGATTCCACGACGAGCATAGAGATGAGATTATTCAACCATTTTCTTCATTAATTACATCGTAGGCTGAAAGACGTTTTAATGAGCCTCTTGTCTATGTTATTAATATTGATACTAAATAGAAAACTAAAACAGAAGTTATATTACGTTCAGATTTTGTATTACCTACAGGGTGAAACTATAAAAAAATCTATAAATATTCATGATGCAGAACTCATCAAGGGCCTGAAACCCCGCAAGTCCCCCGGCCAGGATGGACTCACCAATAAGGTGCTCCAACTGTTCCCCGCCCACCTGATAATGCTCCTGGCTACCATCTTCAATGGAGCCTTGAGCAATAACATCTTTCCCCAAGCCTGGAAAGAGGCCATCGTTATCGGCATTCCAAAACTAGGTAAACCCAAAACGGAGCCCGCGAGCTACCGACCCATCAGTCTGCTCACAGTCATAGGCAAACTCTACGAGAGACTTATTTATAAACGACTCAAAGACTACGCCGAGACAAAGGGCCTTATCCCCGATGAACAATTTGGTTTTCGTACCGAACATGCCTCGACCCATCAGGTCTACCGCATAGTAGAGGACATCACTCTCGGTTTCAATTCAAACTTCGTGACAGGAGCGATCTTCTTTGACATAGCGAAGGCATTCGACAAGGTCTGGCACAACGGCTTGATATACAAGCTATATCAACTCGGTGTGCCCGATCGTCTCGTGCACATCTTACGAGACTTTTTGTCGAATCGCACTTTTCGCTATCGCATTGATGGTACTCTATCGTCCCCCCATCCCATACGCGCAGGAGTCCCTCAGGGCTCTGTGATATCCCCACTTGCCTTCACGCTGTACACTAGCGACATCCCAAAGAATAGATTGGCAAAGTTGGCTCTGTTCGCAGACGATACGGCCATCTATTACCGAGGGAGATCCCCACTCAATATAACAAAAATCCTCCAAACCGCTGCCAATAACCTTGGCGCGTGGTTCCGAAAATGGCGTATCGAGGTAAATCCCGATAAAAGCCAAGCGGTTCTCTTCTCCAGACCGCGTCACCGTACCCCATCCTACCGACCGATCACCATGCTAGGCAAGCCTATCCCTTGGGAGAAGCGAGCCAAGTATCTCGGTGTGATCCTAGACCATCATCTCTCATTTTCAGAGCATGTAAAGAAGGTGCGCTCGCGCGCCGCTTTCGCTCTATATAGGCTTCACTCTATATTAAATAGTAAAAGCAAATTGTCACTTAGATGCAAGTTGCGTATCTATACCGCGTGTATCCGCCCCATCATGACCTATGCGAGTCCAGTATTTGCCCACGCCAAACCCTATATCATCCATAAGATGCAGACCCTCCAAAACCGATTCCTCCGTAAAATCACGGGAGCCCCCTGGTTCGTGCGGAACACTAGCCTCCACGTGGAGCTAAAAATCCCCACCATAGCCCAATTTATGAAACGCGCTTCAAAGCGCTTCCTAGACTCTGCCGCCACTCACCGCAACCCGTTGGTTGTTCAGGCCGCCAATTATACCCCCTCTACCATTAGCAGGACCCGCCGCCCACGGCATGCACTGACCGACCCAGACGACCCCATCACTCTCCTCCAGGAGAGTCATAGGTCTACTAGTACAGTTCGCAAAAGAGTACACACTACAAGATCATCATTCCGACCTCGCCGCCGAGGCCCAACGCGAAATCCTCGACTAATCAGTCCTCCCCGACCCTTGCTTTCAAACGAAGCGCCAGCACGCGCTTTAGCTGAGCAGCATGTAGCTTTAAATCCCCCTGATAATAATCAAAACCTTGATTTTATCCAGCCACCGACGGTCCCTTGTTACCCTCCCCCCTCCTCCGACTCTGCCCTAAGCCGAGGTCCGTACCCCGCAGGGGGTGCCCTTAGCGAGCAGACGGAAAATTCTAATTTAGCTTTAAGTATGCCCCTGGCTGGAGGCCTTAATAATCCGTTAGGAGCTTAAGGCACCACAGGATAGACCGGTTAAAGAGTCCGAGCCCCTCGTGGTTACACTCTGAGTTGCCATTTCAAAAAAAAAAAAAAAAAAAATCATGATGCATGATACATCGTGTTTTCAATTAAGTTTTATCAGCGTTTCGTGCCCCTTCTCCATAGGAACCTACTGCGCTTTGGAATGGGCTTCATTTTTCTGACTGAGCGATCCCTTGACAACTCAAAAGTGCCTCATTATCATCATCATTTCAGCCGAAAATACGTCCACTGCTGGACATAGGCCTCATCCGATTGGGAGGGGTTTGCTATAATCGCCACGCTTGGCAGGCGGGTTGGCGATCGCAGTATGGTGTTAAAAATGCATAGAGAATACTGCTGCCTAGTAGAGACTGGGCAGCAGCGATCTCTATGCATTCCTACATTCACATTCACATTACACATTCTATGTCCCTTAGTCGCCTTTTACGACACCCACGGGAGGAAATGGGGTGGTGCTATTTTTTACGTCCGGCACCACACGACAAAAGTGCCTATATCTAGGTAATTAGTTTATTTGAAATAAATGCTTTGAGTTTTAGTTGAGTTTGAACGGAACTTTTGAGTTGTGGTTTTCGGAATCTCTAAATCCAAGTAATAATAATGATCACTCCGTTGGAAACAATTCTATATTAATGAAGGTTTAGACAATTAAGAACAAAACCATGTTATCCCTGTATCCTTTTCCCTCGTGCGTGTAGGTGTAAGGGGTACTACCACGGTCACGGACATCTGACCACTTTGGAAAATAAATCCCGTGCACACGATGACCACATCTGTTTACCGGTACCCTTTTTGTGACGACCAATAAAAAAAAATGGGGCAGTCTTTAGGGACTGCTGATAGAAGTGAAAACTAAGTAACTTGTGAATTGTATCGTCGAGCTATTAGATTATTAAATTCGAGCGTTCGGTGACGATGACGCGGGTTCCATGATTTTTGTTCACCCAAAAAGTACACATACATACACAATATATATATAGCTCATGGGAAGCGTTCGGTGACGATGACGCGAGTTCCATGATTTTTGTTCACCCAAAAAGTCCACATAATATATACACAGTATACATTTATATAATAGCTCATGGAAATCGTTCGGTGACGATGACGCGAGTTCTATTATTTTTGTTCACTCAAAAAGAGCTCAACGCGCCTAAAAAAGTTTTCACTTCAAAAACTTTATTTAAATACATTTCAAAGGCTCTCACAGATGTCTGTCCACTTCAGCTGGTTTTTTATATTTTTTCATTTAAAAAAACAGGGGTCTCAGAAAAAATCTGATACTGCGATGCTATCGGTTGATCAGAGTAGGTAAGCGTTACTATAACGGCCGGGCGCTGCAAGCAGGAATAGTCCATACGGTGGTCAGATGTCAGTGACCGCGCTAGTACCTACCTAACAAATATATCTAACCATAACCACAGATAATATAATGCTACGAACATAATAAATCTCAAAGGGGACTATTTCTGTTCATTTATTATTCATTCAACACTTTCAAGTAGGTGAAGAAAGCGTCAGATCAAGCCAGCATGGGGTTGAATTCGTCGATTGTCAAATATCCTACCTTTAGTTTTAAGGTGCACAAAGATCACGATCAATGGATCGTTCAGATTGATCTATGTAGTATGTGATGAATGGCAGCTGGATTACATCCATCGATCGACCCTCGGTTATGAGCTCTGAGTTTGATTCAGTCTTTCTTCTCATATAGTCGGATAGGAAGTACCGAACTCATATAGTTTGAAAACAATTTATTTTTAACATGTAAAAGTGTTTTTTGAACCAATTTACAGAAATTAATATCATTTAACATTTTAAGGCGATCAATAAAATCAAACTGGTCGACGTCGATCAACACAATCTTGGTGCACCTTTATAGGTACTTAGCAACTCAAAGTCTGACATTCACTTAGACGGAATGCGTCGTTCGTGCCTGCGATTCCGTCGTCTAGTTTTTAAAATAAATTAATGAAACTATTAATAGGACTCAAACATTTACGGTTATTTCGCTTATTTGAGCAGAGAATATATACCACGATGTGGTCTGAGGGAATTGTGGCTTCGTCGGTATACATAATAGGGATTATTGTCAGTCATTGCTTCTCGAAAATTTTGGTTTATAAATTCAACACTGTTAAATTGTATCTCTTGTGTGAAAAACTGATTATTATTTAAGTTTTTACTTATAGTATTTTCATTCATTACGTTTCAGACGACATTCATTTCAGACGTCAGTGATTTGTGTTTTAGCACAAATCACAAACGTCAACCAAAAGCAGCCAAGCTCAAATGGGACTCGGCTGGACACGTTTGCCGATGTCGGATGCATTGTGAACTATGACCACCATAGCATGGGTTCCTGAAAACCAAGGGTGGATTTAAGGGGGGGGACAAGTGCCCCCCCCGCCCCCCGAGGGTATTTTTGTGTACTGTGGAGATGCCATCACAGTGCATACTTAGAAGCAAATCAAATTATCACAGTTGTTAAAATATATTCATAAAATAACTGAAAGAACATGAGTGATAATACACTTCTCTAACTTCATACGCCTATTTTAGTCTGGAATTGCGAATTTTTGTTCGTTTCATCAATTTCACGCACTTTGAAAGATGATAACCAGCGTTTGCGAGAGCGGTACTTCCTATACATACTTGAACTTTAGAAATTAACTTGAAGTGTGATACTTCCAAGTTTAATTCTAACAGTTATTGTTGTTTTTTTGCCCGTCCGCCCCTTTTGCCCTTGCTGAAAACGTCCAACGGGATCGCGGAAGGTCCAGACTTGGATGGTGGGACTAACTTGATGCTTATAGGAGGGATTGATCCATATTGGCTCAGGATCGAGTTGAGTGGAAAAAGGTCAGGGCGGCCTTTATCTTGCAGTGGGATAATACAGGCAGATTAATATTAATATATAATATAATATTTATAAATTATGTCTACCTAACAAAACTCGTTTAACTTTGAAGCAAAGCAAAAAACTAAATATAACGTCTCTTACTTTCAATATAAAACTACAAACATTAACAAAGAGCAATATCAAATAAATGCGATTATCGTTCCAATATTTCTAATAGACCATTTCTATGAACGTCCCGCGACGCGACGCAGCAGCGCAGGATTGTTTGCGTGCAAAACTTCGTGGACGTTGCAATTGAGAGCGTGACAGGTGAAGAGAATGGGTGTCGCTCCCCTAATGCCCACTGTCACATTCACACGTCCTTTTTGTTCCGTTTTCCCCGCAAACTGCCAATTCCTTGGGTTCTATGGCTGTTTCATTGCATCGTGCGTGGGACAATTTGGTTGTAGAGCGTTTAAAAGATAGTGTTTGTGTTTTTTATTTGACAAAGGCACACACGCAAGGCGTGACATTTAACATTTGGTTCCCACAGAAAGGGGTATTCTACTGTACTGTTTTATATAAGTTATCTGGAACGAGTTCTTTTACTTGCAACACATTTATGGAAATGTTTGCATCGCTTGTGAATTACGTAATTCATTTTATTTTCCATCATACGTGTTTAACACGTCGACAAAACTTAATATACGCCAGAGCTCAGCAGATTAAGCGTAGCTATAAACTTTAACCCAAAAATATACTTCCGAGAATTCAGCCTGCTACAATTTAAACGAACAGAAACTTTGAACAAAATCTTTAACCGTACACGACTATATACTATAATATTATTATTACCTACGTAAGTTGAAATACACTGATTTTGGTACTTTTACGTAACTTCATATTTTTCCCGTGAATCTGCTCATTGTAGGTACCTAATTTATCATTTTCTCTGTCGAAAGTGGTCTCAAATAATTAAAAAAATGTTCCAAATCATCAAATGGTTAACATGTAGTTGTAGTGAGTTTCAAAGTTTGAGGAAATTCTTAAAAAGTTAATGAAATTCAAACTATGTCAGGTTAGCAAATATATTTTTTTATCTTTATTTTACGATGGGTTTGCTCTTGACTCTAGTCTAGGTCAGAGGTGACAGAGACAAAGTCGACGATGGAGTGAACGTACCCAGAAGAAGCCTGTTCACTCTAACTTTGAATAGATTAGGGTTTTATGTGTTCGGAAACACAGACGCAGGTAGAGAGTTCCACTCCTTTGCTGTGCGCATTGATTTTCATTATTATTTAATTATCCTTTGGGTAATTAAACTTGTAACACTACTTGACGTAAACAAAACACGCTCCTAAGTACTCTTACTCGTATTCGCTACGTAGTGTGTATACCAGAAGCACACACTAATGAAATAATTAGAAAAGTTTTACTCCCGAAACATTAATGAGGATTGAAAACGTACCTGTGTCTTCATTACAGAATTAATTAATCTGCGAGTGGGTACTCGCAACCTTGAAAAACTAACAATTGTTCGAAATTACCCATTTCAGAAATACGCAATACGTTAGTATTTTTGAGGGATAATTAGTTTTTAGGGCTCCGTACCCAAAGGGTGCCAACGGAACCCTATAACTAAGACTCCGCTGTCCGTGCGTCCCGCTGTCCATGCGTCCGTCTGTCACAGGGCTGTATCTTTTGAACCGTAATAGGTAGACACTTGAAGTTTTCAAACAGTGTATAATAATATGTCTTTGTTTGCTATAGCAAGAAATATCAGAGGTCCCTAGTTCGATTCCCAGCGGGAAAAAATTTCTGCTGAGATTGGTTTGTGGTTGGTTTGTTCTAAGTCCGCCTGGCTATCTACCTCCATCTTATCCAAGTCTGTCGCCATAACAACAATGTTAACAGCATTTGTTGTGTTTCGGCAGTTAGAGGTAACATAGCCAGTTCCTCTGAGGTTCAGGATTCCGGGTAACGCTCGCTTCCACCTGCGGCCTTATTATCGCTTACCATCAGGTGAGATGAAATCCAAGAGCTTCCCCGTTGAGGATAATTAAAATAAAGTTAAAAATTTAAGCAGGTCCCAATACAAGAAACGTATTTAAGTAAAGAATGAAGAGTTAAATATTGTATGGTGGTACTTGGAAGCCTTCGAGTGCGAGTCGGACTCGCACTTGGCCGCTTTTTCATGCTGGTACATTCCGAACACAACATATAGGATCAAAAGCTATTACATTGAGCAAACATTTACCTGTTTGCGTTTACAATTATTATGTAGTCGTTTCCATCAAAAGCAAATCGGCTATTAGGGCACGGCACTTAGCGATGTCGGTATGAACTTCTAAGTTGTGTTCCGTTTGTGGCAAACGAAAATATAATTTTATGTGGATACAAGTAGCAGTTATTTTGGCCTATATTTCTTGAGTAGTTTTGGAAACTTATTTTTCAGGTTGGTGTTTAATTTTTATTATTTATTTATTTATTTATTTGCGACCTTAAGCGAGACAGAGCCCCAGCGCTGGTTTTCAGTGACTGTCGGCGTTGACATGATGATGTCAACCGGTGTAGCATATAATGAGATAAAAATAACAAAATGAAAAAAACTATAATTAATAATATACAACACTTTTAAAAATAATAGTAGCCTAAGGTTCTTCTTAAAACATTAGCTACCTGCCAGCAAAAGTCCCGTCAAAACCTGTCCAGCTGTTTCGGAGATTAACCGGAACAAACAGACAGACAGACTGACAGACCAACAGATAGACAGACAGACAAAAATTATAGAAATTGTTTTTTTGTTATAAGTAAACCGTACCGTATATACTTTCATTATGCATTTAATAAAAAGCCGTTATTTTGACATAACAAACAGACATTTCAATTTTGATTTATTTGTATGTATCCATACTTCCATACTAATATTATAAATGTGAAAGTAACTCTGTCTGTCTGTCTATCTGTCTGTCTGTCTGTATGTTACGTTTTCACGCCTAAACCGCTGAACCGTTCGTCATGAAGTTTGGCAGAGATATAGCCTGTGATATGGAGAAGCACATAGGCTACTTTTTTACGCGATATAACCGACATCCATGCAGGCGGAGCCGCGGGCAAAAGCTAGTAGATCATATTTAAAATGGCAACATTCCGTTCCGTAGTTTTCATATCGAATTCAATAACATTAACATACCTTTTACAAGAAACCCGTCTCAAGTGGTAACAAAATACGAACGCTGGTAAAGTTCTGGATTCGATCCCTCATTCGGACAAAGTGATAATGTGATTTTCCTGTTGGAAAATTCTCAATTGACCTGGACTTGGACCGGTGTCCGATAAATGGCGATAGGCTCACCCTTTATCACATCGGACATTAATACTGTCATTGGTGAGCCCCTACCCTTTTACCGGCTAGAGATGTGACTGTGTATTTCAAAAAGTTTGTATGAAATCTTGTCTGTGTCAATGATAATCCCTTTGTAAAATTGTGTTGAATTAGATTATAAGGTTTCTGAAGCTTTGGGCTAAGATAAATTAATCATTATCTATGTAGCAATAAATTACTGTATGTTCTTTAATTCATCATCATCATCATCATTTCAGCCGAAAGACGTCCACTGCTGGACATAGGCAGCGGATTCCTGCGGCTTTCATAAGGTCATCGGTTCACCTTGTGGGAGGCCTTCCAACGCTATGTCTTTCGGTACGCGGTCGCCACTCCAGAACCTTTCGGCCCCAGCGGCCATCTGTTCTGCGCGCAATGTGCCCTGCCCATTGCCTCTTAAGTTTGGCAATTCTTCGAGCTATGTCGGTTACGTTGGTTCTCCTACGGATCTCTTCATTTCTGATTCGATCACGTTGGCTTGGAGTTTCCCTACGTGATCGAATTGCCGTTTTGCATCATTGCCCTTTGGGGGACTTTTAGCCTTCTAATAAGGCCCATTGTGAGCGACCACGTTTCAGTGCCATATGTTATCACTGGCAACACGCACTGGTCAAAGACTTTCGTCTTGAGACACTGCTTTTCTTTATTTATTCGTTGTTTATTTAATCGCTGAGCTCCTAAAGTACTGAGTCGAGCTGCACGATAACTGACGAATGCTTACACTGACTGGACAGGTCCAATCAAATCTGTGTGGTTCTTTCCACAAAAGACCATTTCAGACAGCAATCTACATGGTCTTCTCAAGACTGTGTGACCTTTGAGTTTGTTTCGGCCTTAAGTCAAAGTCAAATCATTTATTTCAAATAGGCACGAAGATGCACTTTTGAACATCAAAAATTACATGAATAGTTAATTGATTCTAGTTGCGCCTTCCAAAAGGTAGTTATGTATGGAGAAGAATGGCCTTTCTTCTCAGAGTAGTCAGATAGGAAACGCCGACCTCATCTAGTTTTTTTAATAATTATGATTGACGTGTAAAAGCGTTTATACAAACCTACTTATAGAAATTAAATCATTTATCATTTATTTTGAGAACTAAATAAGTGTTATTTTATTCCAATAGTTGTCAAAAAGGTAAGAAAAATTGAAATAAGATTACCTACCTATCATTTTTTTTTTTTTGCGAAGTTGGTATTGTTATTGAAGTCTAGACGTACTATTGCTTGCCATTTATTAAAATAGAGGGCATACTTTATTGTTACATTTTCATTATTTTTATATTGAAATCACAGACAACTACAATAACAATGTCAGATAGGGCACCAAATAGGAATATAAAATCACAATCCTGTTTTTACCATGTTATCATTTATCTAAAAAAAATTAAATTTTACAAGTTTAGCAAACCGGCAAAGTACGTGTTGTACCACGCACAATGAAGGGTGCCGTAGTTGGGACGCATTCATCCTAAAACAAACTTAACATTGTAGTGGAAATACATGTTCTCCCATACATTCCGACTGCAAAAAAAAGTTAAAATAGTTATTTGTGAGTTTAAATATTTTTAAATGCACCCCACAATACAGGAGAAGTTCCTAGTGTGGGGAACGTTAAAAAAAAAAAGTTTGTAAGCACAATATTGAGTGATTTACATGTTATTTTAAGACCATAGACTTCTTATCTTCTTTTCATCATTTTAGGCTCAGCAGTTTCGGAGATAAGGGGAGGGAATGGTCATTTAACAATAATTATTTTAGAATTATAAAAAAAATGAAATTCTCATAACAAGTCTTTTCATTTAATATGTCACATGGTACAGTTAACAAAACATTTGTTTTTTTTTTTAATTTTTCCCTCCTAAACCTCATATTCAAAATTTATTTATTTACGTTATACGTTTTAATTTGGGTCACATAAATTCATATGTGTAACAAAATTCAACTTAATCGGTCCAGTAGATTCGGAGCAAATCGGCTGTGACAGGCGGATAGACAGACAGACAGACGAGTGATCCTATATGGGTTCTGTTATTTCCATTTGAGGTACGGAACCCTAAAAACATAATGTAAAGCTACCTACATCACATTGTAATAAATCTAAAACAAGGACACGACACGTCACTTGCAAAATAAGCTTCAACTCAAGAATTAATAATTCTGATACTCAATTATATTCCGCCGTACTCCCTGTATGAAAACTTCTGTTTACCCTCGGTAAATACATCCGAATACGGTTTCTCGCGTGCCGTTTATTTGAATTTTCCTTTAAAATTTACTTTCTGGGTTGTATCTGCGCTCGCAGCTTCACCTCAGGCTTATCGTTTTACGCAAAGCCACCATACACACTGTCAGTAATAGCATTATAGTTTACATAATCGTCTTACAGCACCATAGTGATGGTATCTAAACCGAATCTTGAACATTTGAGCTCTTAATGAAAATGAAGATTCATAATTGCAGTCTGCGAGAGCGGTTGGATGGGAATTAACTTGAATGCGGAATCTTTTAAGTAAGGCAGGTTAGTATTAACTAGTATTAGGCGAATTAATATTAACCAACAATTTGAAATGTCGACGTAAGTAATAATGGGACAAAGTGATTGTTGGCATAACAGAGGAGACATCCTGTATCTAGTATGCAAAATCTTTCACGATATGATTTAATTGCAACATTTATATCATTATTTTGTGTTGTTGGATTTGGTTACTAACAATGTTATTGTTAAGAGCCTATACTACCTCAAATGGCTCAGCATGATCCTCTGTAATGTCGAAAATACTGTAGCATTAATTTTGAAATAAATATAATTATGGTAAAGTTGATTAATGTTAAGTACTATGTTTGACGGAAACACGATTCCATAAAATTTCCTCGATAGAAAAAAATTCTAAAGTTACCTCCAAACCGAACAATAAACCGCTGGTATTAAAAAAATACTTCAAATTAGATACTGAAACTTTGCATATTATTTGAACTAACTATAAAGGTTTTATATATATATATATTTTAAATGACCATTATTTTCACCGTAAAAAGAAATGACCTAAACTATCGGCGCCTTGGAGCCTTTTCCCTGCCGCCCCGTCTCGCTTGCTCGCGTGACCGGGAGCGCAATAGTGTGCGAGCGAGATAAAGAGTGAGGTGGTGCTGAGGTAGTATAGACTCTTAACTAAATACATTTAATAAAGTGTCTGTTTTTGATGTAACAATTGTTTTTTGAACCACGCGGGCTATCTCGCGAGCAACAGCTTGTCGAAAATAAAGTCTAAGTTACTCCTTATAATATCAGCTATCTGCCAGTGAAAGTCCCGTCAAAATCGGTCCAGTCCTTTCGGAGATTATCCGGAACAAACAGACTGACAGATAGACCGACAGACGGGTAAGTAATAGATGATATAACAACAAAATCTCTAATATTAACAACATAACAACGGAACCCATAATTTTATTTAATATAGCGATTAGTTCATATAATGAACGATTGATATAATTTTAAAATAGCTAATTTTTATAAGCATAACATACATTAAATATAACATCGTTTGACATAACATACATTATTAAATATAAAATCGTTTGACATACCACTCAAAAGTTATAAAACTTATTTGTTCTAATATGATGAAAACGCCTACTTAAAAACACAAAGCAAAATTGCATAGACACGGGTTAGTTTATTTAGTATTATTTTTATGTTGTAGCCTGTGGGTAGCTCAACAAAATTTATTGTTAGTTGTCACTTAGTGTGTCTTTGTTTTATTCTTTGTAAGTTCTATCGTAGTTATTGGTAATAGTAACCTAAGTAGATATTAAACGTAACTAGTAACTGATTACCACCTGCGCTAAGATAGGTCGACGGGCTCCTAATTCTGGCTGGTTTAAAAAAAAAATTACCACGAAGGCTAAGGCGGGAGCTCCGCTCCGCTTCGCTCCCGCCTTAGCCTTCTAACCTAGCCTATCCGAGTCGGGGTACTCTGAGTCGGGGTGTTAACCATAATGACGTTTTTAAACGTTAGACCTAATGATTTTCGGTTAAATAAACAATATACATATTAAACGTTAGACCAAATGATTTTCGATTACATAAACGTTATATCAAACAACGTTATACTAAATAAGTTTTGGAATATATAAATGTTATATGTAAAGAAATTATATGAACAGTTGGTATATGTCACGTTGATTATATCTTATGAACGATAATAAAATGAAATTAGTCCAAATGAGTTTATACGTTATGAGACGCACCCCCGACAGACACACGGACATAAATTTTGAAAATTGTTTTTGTGTACCATAACACCACATATACAGTACCATATATCGACGGTGAAGTGCCAATAACTCCTAACTGAAAAAGTCAAAAATGTAAACAAACTGAATGAGGATGCATGCATGGCGGTAATGCCATAAAATAGGCACGTTGTTTTAGTTGGAGGTATTTCCACATATAGTTTAGCAACAAAACATACACTTAAGAGATTTCACTAAAACCTGCAAATGCTGCCTTTAAATTCAAAATGATAAACAAGTGAATTCTAGAAAAATTTTACTTAGGAGGTATTGGCACTTCACCGTCGATATTATACTTTCTTGCATTTAGTAAAAAGCTGTTCTTTTGACATTTCAAACAGACTCTTCAATTTTATTTATTTGTATAGACTTGAGGGTAATTTATAGCTTAGTCATTACTACACCACAATGCAGGCATTAAACTAATCACGTATTTGATACATAGGTATATAATTTATTGTAATCCTGTAATCTCCAATCAATTTTGGATGCCCGATAAATTGTGGCACGGCAAACTGTTTACAAATCTGACCACGACCAAACGCATGGATTGTGCATAGATTTTATTCGGTCGTAATGCTTGTAATACTTACTAGGTACCCTAATAATATCTGCAATAGATAAGAATCACAGTAAGTATAAAAACTTCAACGCCTCTCATTTGAGCCGCTCAGGCAAGAAGATTTGAACAACCCCTTACTAAGTCCACCACTTTACCTTCTATGTCTTCCCAAGCACCTTACTATCGCGTTGTCCGCCAGTTAGCTACATAACAATTTTATAAGTACGGCTTTCAGTAATAAACTAGGGTTGTAACGGAATCTCTTCTTCTCCTCCACAAACGGAGCTTCCGCATTAAATCAAGAAAAAAAGAAAAGAGATAGATAAGAGAGAAATTCTCGTAATCAAGAAGTTAGTACCTACTTTAGACATTAATTTTGTACTCTATCACTATCCATTCTAATATTATAAATGTGAAAGTAACTCTGTCTGTCTGTATGTTACATTTTCACGCCTTAACCGCTGAAACGATCGTCATGAAATTTGGCAGAGATGTAACCTGGGATATGGAGTCGGACATAGGCTACTTTTTCAAGCGATAACCGACATCTACGCGGGCGGAGCCGCGGGCAAAAGCTAGTGTTTATATTTAACCCAAAGGTTGACTGGTAGAGAATGTCTTGTGGCATCAAGTCCGCCTATATACCACTATTGTACATGAAGTTTAAATAAATTAATAATAAATCGTACCTCCGCCTCCGTAAGTTTTTACCGGAGTTGTAACGGAGGTCTAAAACGGAAGTGGAGATATAATTTTAACTTTCCAGTTTTTTTAACCATGTCACCAGCTCCGCTAGGTTCAGCTGTAACAGCTTTTTAGGAGCCGTTTTAATTTATTTACCACAAAAAGCGCCCAGAAAAATCCGTGAATAAAACTGTTTTTTGTGAAATAATATATAAGTAGTTTGCCGCTTCTTAATTTTGATTAGATACCAATAGGTCGTTTTTTTTTTCTCTAATGAGGTCAAGTCCTGCACCTCAGCCTCCGGCTCCGCTAGGAGGGTCTCCGTTACATTCCAAAATCAAACACACGAAAATTATAACTAGTTTACACAGGCTGCAGGATATCGTTCTGCGTTCCGTGTGTTGATTGGTTCGCAACGCTGTGCAAGTCAATTCAAACATAGAACGCTTGACCGCAGCTTACGTGTGCGCTGCAAAACAGCCCAGCCCAGCTATTTGCTATACCTAACGGAGTCGGTAATGGATGATAACAGGTATCGCAAGTAAGTGTTCCCACTATGTCTTGGCAACAGTTAGTCGCCCTGTTTAAAGTTTTGATGCGTATTGCATATTATTACATTACAATTATCTGCCATCAGCGATCATTTAACAGTGAGATTATCATTATAATAATAATAAATGATGACTAGAAAAACAAACAATGCAGGGTTCCGTACTTGGAAAGAATTTATCCTAAGAACAAACTTAACATTGTAGTTGGTAAACATAATCTCCCATACATTCCAACTGCAAATGTAAGTTTGTACGCACAATATCGAGAGATTTGCCATGTTATGAGTATTTTAAGACCATAGACTTCTTATACATAGATTTTCCTGTAATCTATAAGTATAAAACTATTTTTTGTATTTTTTTCAAAATTTTAGGTTCTGTAGTTTCGGAGATGAGTGGAGGGAATGGTCAATTTTCGTCTATTTTCACTTATAACTTTAAAACACAATATTTTAAAATTATAAAAAAAAAAAGTTGATACTCTCACATACTTTCATATATGTCACACGGTACAGTTTGCAAAACTTTTTTTTTCATTTTCTTGTTTGCCCCCAAAACTGACCCCAATATTCTAAATTCATTTATTTATGTTCATATTCATTTTATATCCGTGTTTGGGTCACTCAAATTGATATGTATACCAAATTTCAACTTAATCGGTCCATTAAATTTGGAGCAAATTGGCTGTGATAGACGGACAGACAGACAGACACACGAGTGATCCTATAAGGGTTCCGTTTTTTCCTTTTGAGGTACGGAACCCTAAAAAGGCAACGGAACGTGACGTTATGTTATGTAAAAGCGCATAAGATGTTGATACCAAATTTATACGAAAGAGGCAACGCATTCTCGACCTTATCACTTTAGTCACTTCAGACTTCAATAGGCTGAAATGTTTAAAGTCATCGTCTCAGTGTTCCCTTGCCGTATTAAAGAAAACAACTCATTCGAGCTAATGCCCTTAATGTAAGTGAATAGAAGTCTAATACTGACTTATGCTAAGTGACAAGAGGTATAAGGCTGACTTTAAGTCTAAATGAGACTATAAATGTTTTTTGTCCTCTGACCCAGCGTCCTTTAGCCATTTATAGACTTTTGGAAACGGCCATAAGCCGTTCTGAGAACTGTGGCAGAACCCTTAGTATATATGTATATAGTATATACATTGGAAAGCTGATATAGAATCAAAACGAACCTCACGCGTTAATGCACTGTGACACAATTATTGTTGCTGTATCAAGACAAGTTACGGTTACGAATTGCAACTGCATTGATAGTATCTGTTTTACACCTGAATATGAAAACCAACAAGCCAGCATAGATACCGTATAACACGTGTAAACGATATAAATTGTTTTTTCTTTGCAGACCTGAAATGAACGAATATTTCTACAAACCACACACAGTTTTGTAACCAGGCATTCGTTGAGATGCTTACTTTGTTCGTGTGGCCGTCTCGACGGTTAACGGTCCACGTCAACTGTAGTTACTTGTGCTCAATTCATGAAACAGCTTTCTCGTGTTTGACTGGCATACTAGTCAAAGCGTGTCTGTGTAGGGGTTGAGGAGCTATGTCTTATATTTAAATACGGGTATACTACCAATCATCATCATCATTTCATCATTTCAGCCGAAAGACTGCTGGAGATAGGCCTACCCCAAGCACCGCCACCTCGAGCGGTTCCGTGCTTCCCGCATCCAGTGGATTCCTGCGGCATACTACCAATATTTAGTCATAAATTAGTATCTGAATTGAGGAGCCACATTGAACATCCTATAACTTTTCAAGAGTTTTACTACAAATTCCAGGATTGGGCCTACATAATCGGCAAATTTAGGTACTACTCAATATTGTTAGGACCCGCGTTTAAGCAATTTTTTTTTTTTAATAAGAAAGTGCTACAGATAACTCCATCGGAGAGCATTTTTCAGTTCTTTTGAATTAGCTCATACGATGATAAGTCTATGAGTCTAGTTATACAAAGGTTGTATTGAGATATTATAAAATGAGTGTAAATTACCTAGCTACAACAGAACGCCTCCCGCATGACATCACTTATTGAGATAAATCGTTAAATATTAAGTTTGACAGGACCAATTAGACACATCCAGAAAACTTTTAATATCCCAATTAACATTAATTGGAGATACAGCATGTTAACGAGAAATTGAAAGTTTAAATTGGGAAGGACCCGGATGTGAAGGCATTGACCACAGAAATCCCCCTTGATAAAAATAGAAGACGAAAAGATTGAAACAACTTATTTTTTTACTCTAGAACCTTTAATGTTTAAAAAAAAAAAATGGTTAATTAAAAGAGAGTTTTGATTTGTTTAAATATACATTCCTTTGCTGATAAGTATGTGTAAAAGATCACACCTTAAATATAAAGACTCTTCTTTTGGACTAGAATAAGTAAGGTGGTTGCCCTATCTCATGGGAAGTATTAATATCTAGAGAAATAGGTAACCAGACATTTAACAATTTATTTTAGACGACGCTGTGACCTATCAACATTCAAATCAAATCAAAAATGTTTATTTGCTAGAATATAGTACCTAGCTGTTGCCCGCGGCTTCGCCCGCGTGGATGTCAATTCTTACCTAGTTGAATCGGATTTTGTCCAGAATTTCATGGGTTTTAACATTCCTACATACAAACTTTGACACCCCGCAATTCCCCTTTGAAGGGTAGTTTTGAAAAACTAATAATGAAAAATGTTATTACTTAGGCAAGTATTTGTGCCAAGTTTCAAGTTAATCAACCAAATGAATAAGATTTTTCATACAAACTTTCATCCCCTATTTTATCCTCTTTGGGGTGGAATTTCCAAAAATCCTTTCTTAGTGCATCCCTAGACCTCATAAGGAACCAACGTGCCAAATTTTGAATCTCTAGACCCAGCGGTTTTGGCTGTGCGTTGATATGTCAGTCAGTCAGTCAGTTTCTTCTTTTATATATTTAAGATAGATAAGGTGTTACAGTAAATATGTTTCAGCATATCCTGTCATAACATGGCGTGCAAAAATGTATTCACAATCAGCGATGTCCTTATTATTCTAACTTACAAATTACAGATTCTATTGATTTGACTTCTAAATAGTCCTTAATGGTAAAATATCTTTTAAATAGTAATAGTTTGAAAAGTTTTTTTTTTTAAAACTTTGTCAGCGGTAAATTTTGAAAACTATTTGGTAAATGATTGTAAATAATAGTCGACATTCAGTATACATTTTTCTTAAATAATTTTAGTTTTATCGGTGGCAGCCGAAGTCTATATTTATGCCGTGTTCGGCTATTTGGCCTGTCAGTGTTAGTTTCAAATAAATTGTAGAAAATAGATATTTCAAAAATATACAAACAGGTAGAATTTTAAATTTTTGAAATAGTGGCTTACAGCTGTCTAAAAAGTGAGCTCCACAAATTGCTCAAATATTTTTTTTTGAGCTATAAATACTGTGTCAAAATCTACTGAGTATTACAATGCCGTATCTAATACGGATGATACATAACCATGTTAAGCCAGCATTGCAGTATCACAGTTTACTGTTTGTCTAATTATATTCATTTGACATGTTCATGACAAAACGATCTATTTTTGCAAGAATTGTATCTAGTGTGTTTTCCAATTGCAATTTTTTATTTACCGTTATACCCAAGAATGCGCAATTATCGACAGTGGACAAGTGAGAATCTTTATAAGGAATGTCTATTTTATTTATGTTTTAACTAGCTGACCCGACAGACTTCGTTCTGTCAAAAGCTATAGTATAAACTCCACTACTCTACCCTACCCTACCCTACCTACCCTACCTACCTACCTATCTACCTACCTACCTACCTACCTACCTACCTACCTACCTATCCTACCCTACCCTACCCTACCCTACCTACCTACCTATGTACCTACCTACCTACCTACCTACCCTACCCTACGCTACCCTACCCTACCTACCTACCTACCCTACCCTACCCTACCCTACCTACCTACCTACCTACCCTACCCTACCCTATCTACCTACCTACCTACCCTACCCTACCCTACTCTACCCTACCCTAATTTTTCGTAAAAACCATAAAAAAAAAAAAAAACGTTGCTATAACCTCACGGAGCCCGAGACCTTTCCAACGAATGCAAAACCGTGGAAATCGGTTCGTGCGTTCTGGTGTTATAGCGTCAGGAAGGAAAACCCGACTTATTTTTTATATAGTAGATTGTATGTCTGAAATTGTATTATGTTCGTTTTAGTCATATTTATTTTTAAGTATTTTTTTTTTCTAGCATATTTATTGCATTATCGAGAGCTTGTACTATTTTATTTTCAATTTTTTTGTTAATGTCACTCTTAATTGTAATGGTCATCAGCGAACAGTATGCAATATTTGCCTATCGCCTGTGGAATGTCATTGATGTAAACTAGGAAGAGTAGTGGGGATACGATTCCTCCCTGTGGCGTGCCATAATTATTTTGTTTATATTCCGGTCTATAATTCTTTATATATATTTTTTTTTCATTTTGATTTTTTTTTTGTTATTTCTACGCTTTGTACTCTTTCAGAAAGATAACTTTTGATTCAGTCGTTGGCCTTACTCCGGATTCTATAATGCTCAAGCTTTGAGATTAGTGTTTTATGGCAATTCTCTTGCCCTTATCGCAATTTATGCGGGGTCGGCGCAGCATCTCTCTTTTTTCCATACTTCCCTATTAATCGTAATCTCAGTAGACACCCTCTTTCTAAGCACTATTATCATCTTTCACATAATCCATCCACATTCCTACTCGAAACTTTCCTCACGGTATTGTTGTGACCTACCCCTTTTTAATATCTTTAGATAAAGCTCTACTTTCTGTGCTTAGTGTGCAAACCACAATGGGAATGGCGACAAGTGTGCGACACTTATGTCGCAATGTGTTTCGCTTCGCTAGAACAGGAAGAGAAGTAAGATCGAAGACTCTGCAAATAAAATGCGAGACGTTTTCTTTCTCTTAGTGCACATTGAGTGCATGGTTTACACTTATACCGCAGTTAGGCTTAGTGTACGGCCTGAGTTAAGAGGCGTGCGGCGGAGCGTTTTGCGTCGCGTGCAATCGGCGAAAGATTGTTCGGCGCGCCGCTCGCCGCCACTCAGGACACTCGCGAGGGATTGTATGTGTTTAACATGAACGCCGCACGCGCCGCCCCGCCGGACGCTCGAGTCGCGCGTGCACTCAGTTCGTACCCTTAGTATATTAATTCGTTCTGAGGTACTACCACGAACGCGTGACCTAAACGTAACGTAAAGAACGATTTTTTATTAAAAAAAAATACAATTATCGTATAGCATTCATCGTGAGCTGTGGTGGCCCAGTGATAACGGCCCCGACTTACGAGTTGTAGGTCGTGGGTTCGAACCCAGTCAGGCGCGTTACTTTTTGTAATTTATTTCATCTCCTGCTCTCAAAACGGTGAAGGAAAACATCATGAAGAAACCGTCATGCCCTGGAACCAAAAATTTAAAGACATGTGACATCTACCAACCCGCACTGGGCCCGCGTGGTGGACGGCCCAGTCCCTCTCCAAGAGAGGAGGCCTGTGTCCAGTAGTGGGAAAATTATACGCTGATTGTGTTATGCTATTAAGTATAGCATTTTGTTTTAATTTTTTGCGATAAGCACAATAAGTGAATAGAGTCCTAAGGCTGGTTTTAGAGTCACGCTGACCATCGGCGCTGACAGCTCAGCGAGTAGCTTGTCAGCGCGGCTCGTCACTAGAACGCTCAATGAAGACAGACTTAGAGGCGCGCGTGCGGCGGTCAGCGCTGACGGCTACGCAGCGCCGACGTGCGACGCGTACGGCCACTGACCCGTCAGCGCTGACAAACGCAAGTGATGATAGCTACGCGTTATTCTAAAAAAACGGTCGGCGTGACTCTAAAACCAGCCTAAAACTTTGTAAATATTAGCACGAAACGAGTATTTTCAATCTTAAAATCGTTCGATATTACGTTCAGTTTACTCCATGCGTTCGTGCTAGGCCCACTTGTATTCTTTACTGGAGTCTTTAGATGAATTCACCGTAATAATGTTTAAGTACCGAGGCACTTAATATTCATGAAAAAAAAAAAAAAAAAAACGTAAACTGTCATGGCTTTAATCTTACCACTCTGAGATTAGTCTGGATGAACAGGCAAATAAAAAATATAATAAAAACACCAGGATTTTTACTACGTTAAAGTTAAACGTACCTCTTTTGCAGAGATTAATCTTATTCGTCAGTTTTTATAATTAACTAAGTATATTGTCTATTTTAATATTACTTTTAAGTGAAATATCGTATGTATAAAAGCAACTCATGCTCACGTTAGATAAGAAACTTGTACGTTTTCCGTTCGCTTCAGAAGAAAAGGTAAAATATAAGGAGCCATTTCATAAAAGCGTAAAATGTTTGAATATACTTTTAGAACATCTACTTAATTTTACTTCAAATAAAACATGTTATAAGGAATTTTATGAAAGTCACCAAGAAGACAATGGAATATAAAACAAAGCTTGAACTTTTATGCTCTCATGACACTTCCCGGGTATTAGAACTTTCTATTCTATTCTTCAGAGCAGCTTAAGATAAGATGGTAACGGTAGCGAAGAAACTGTTGAGCACCGACTAAAGTAAAATATTGCTATCTGCCGTAAAAGGCAGACAGAGATGACAGACATTTAGATGTTTCAAACCAGTTTTGGTAGGTACTGAAATGAAATGAAATTAAATGAAATCGTTTATTCTGTAAATAGGATATCGGAATCACTTTTACTCGTCATATAAAAAATATAAAAACAAGCTTGGGGAAGTCGACATTTCCTATCTGACTATCCCTGAGAAGAAATGGTGAAACAAACTCAGGGGTCAAAGTCTCTTTTAAAGTCCAGACATAATCTTGGTCAGATCATGTGAGGACCATGTAGATCCGTGTCTGAAATGGTCTTTTGAGGAAAGAACCACACAATTTTGAGTGGACCTGTCCAGTCAGTGCAAGCATTTGTCAGTAAACATGTAGCTCAACTCAGGATTTAAGGAGCTCAACGACTCGACGAACAATACCAAAGAAAGGACATTTGGGTAGGCCGCATAAAGTACTCAAAATACCAGACCATCATTAAAACTACTTGAGAAAGAGGAAAAAGAGATAATCTTAAAGAAAACAAATGACCCACATAGTGCTCACATTCACACACACTCGTACAAGCTAAACTTTTGTAGGCATAATTCGAAAGTGCCATCTAAATATTTTTGGTTCAACGTAATTGGTCAAGTGTAATTTTCTTCCATGACTTTCTATTTTAAAATACAGCAATATTTTTAGTTGAATTCTGTCGCTGCCCAACAGCACTGTGGCCAATGTATACAGTTGTTAGCAGAAATGTAAGGAGGCAAAGTTTTCCACGAATCTATTTGAATTCCACTAGTCCGGTGTCAAGTGCGCTCACCCACAATTTTTCCTGACGAGAAGCAAATATTGACCCTCCCTGTTCACTTCCAACCTTTCTGTTGCCTTTATTTGAGCTTCGTATAAATAAAATTGACCATTTTCCTCGAGTCACACAGATTTTAACAATAAACTGTTGTTTAGTTGAATACGTGGGATATGTTCGTGCTAAACGCTTTTATATTTCTCCCGTTACACGCTCTTCCTTTAGTAAAGGCGTAGAGGGCGTAGAGGAAAATATAAACTATATGAATTGCTTATCTACCCACTTAGGTTTAAAAGCCTGTTGAGGAAGCGTCTCGTGTAATGTATTGTTAGCTTCGTTAGAGCTTCCTCAAACATTCGACGTTGACTTTGCAAAGATGGCAAAATCACGACAGCGACATATCACTACATATTACAAAGTCCTCCGCCGCATTTGTCTGTTTGTCTGTCTGTCTGTTCGCGATAAACTAAAAAAAGTCTGTACCGATTTTCATGCTGTTTTCACTAATGGATAGCGTGGTTCTCGAGGAAGGTTTTAGTGTATAATTTGTTAAGTTTTTGTATACATTTTTGTATAAAATAACGATATTTATTGGAGGTATCGGAAAACAATTAAAATGTGGCTGGTATTTTAGTATATTGTGGTTTCTTACGACTTCCACGCAAATGAAGTCGCGGGCAAAAGCTAGTACATATTAAATTTAACTAAATAATTATGTTATTTTTAGTTGAGAAGTTAGTGCTGCATACCTACCTATGCAGAAGTTATTCATCTTATTACTCCGTTCACAGACATAATTTCTAACTTATCGTTATCTTAATTTGGCATCCTTGCATCAAGCAGTACGAACTACCATCCATGTTTTTATTCCGTCATTTACTTCGTATTCTAAGAAGTCAGTATTAATGGACTTCTGGATGTATCAATATTAATATTAAGACTGGCGTAGCGAGTAATTCAATCAAGGTGAACAAATAGACCCAAGACTAAGTGATTTGTTAGGTAAAACGTCTTTCTTTTCAGGTAGAATAATAACGTAGTTACATAAAGCTGTTTTAGGGTTCTAAATATAGAAAAAACCGGCCAAGTGTGTGTCGGACGACGCACAATGAAAAGTTCCGTAGTAGGGGCGAATTTATCCCATGTCCAAAAACAACCATTTAGCTGGTAGGGCAGGGCTTGACTCTAACAAAAATTAGCACTTTAAAGCTTAATATTACGCAAACGGCACTAATCGAAAAATGGTTTTGTGTTGACCAGCAATATTTTGCAACGGTCTATCCAACGATACCCCACACCACACCATGGGATAGACGAGAAAAAAATGTATTCCCCACTTTACGTGCAAGGGTACCCTACAATTTTTTTAAGAATTACATTCTCTTTTCAAATTCTTTTTTTTTTTTTGAGATTTTATTTTACCACTTTGTCGGCGTGATTAATAATATACGTAGGTATCATCATCATCATTTCAGCCGAAAGGCGTCCACTGCTGAACATAAGTCTCCCCCATTTGGGGGGTTTGCCATAATCGCCACGTTGGCAGGCGGGTTGGCGATCACAGTATGGTGTTAAAAATGTATAGAGAACACTGCTGCCTATTCTCTAGTAAGTCGCCTTAGTCGCCTTTTATGACACCCACGGGAGGAAATGGGATGGTACTATTCTTTACGTCCGGCACCACACGGAACACGGTATACGTAGGTATACCCATGCCAAATTACAATTTTCTAGTACGAAAAGTCTTTGAGCTAAGCCGCGAACCGACAGACAGACGGACATGGCGAAATTTGTTGACTACAGAATCCTAAAAATAGATCCTGCGGAATATTATTTCATCAAGCAGAATTCTATTGTATTGTGTTATTCTATACGGTTAAATTGGGTGCCTAGTGAGTAAATTATCCATGTCTTCGAGCCAGCTTACTCTTTGTTATACATCTGATGAAAAAAACATAAAAGAAAATTATGTTTTCCTCAGCATGGTAGTTATTTTTGTATCATTTATCTGTCAAATTACAGCCTGAATTTTATATTTGCTGAACGATACCATACTGTATAGTATAAATAGTTAATGAAGAAGTAAAGAGTTATTTGACGACGTTGGAACCAGAGTGATCTAAGTGACATTTTTGCCAATACTGAGGTTATTACACAATGGCATAGAAAAATCATTATTCTACCATGCCACACTGATCTAAGCGCTCTTCAGTGCTTTCTTCCTTGAGGGATCACAACATGTCACTATAGAATTGGTACGGTCTGCAAAGTGAAGGCATGCCACACTGATCAAGTATGAGATGCACTTAGATCACTAAAGTTCCCAATTTTACTACTGAGTTCTTAACGTTTATGGAAAACCAAAGTGATCTAAGTGCAATAAAGAAACAATAAATTATCATGGCTCATAAATTTCTTACAACAAAGCCTAACAACGCGTTTCCTTATTTTTCTCGAAAACATACTTTTGTGCCCTAGATCACTCTGGTTCCAACGTCGTCATTTGTTCTGAGTACTTCTTTAGCTTATAAGTAAAGCTACGGGTAGTATTATCACTAAAGGATCGAATCAGATCCTTTGATGGAGCTGTCTGCGAAAAAACAAGATGTTTTATCAGTGATCGATTGATCTATTTGAATCTATTTCAAGACATGACTGGTGTTTGAGCGTGGGTGCACTACGCTTTGACCACAAAGTTTGACATTTATGTAATTGAGAATTTCTGCCCACACCTGAACCTGAGCTGATCAAATCTATTTTAACCCCTTCTCAGTTCTACAGGTCACTTATTTTCAATTTAGCATTTGTAGGTATTACAAATTGGCCACTGTAGTTTTCAAATAGCTGATCTGTCCATTTTTAAGTCGCTAATTGTAAATTGAAACAGTGGATCGTGGAATGATAATGACAGAAAACTTCAACGTGGATCTAAGTTGATTTGATTTTTTATTTTATTTTGTTTGAACAACAAACAGCTACATAATGCAATATTACTCGTACAAACAAAAAAAAAACATAAATAACTTAAGTAATAATGTAGCCGACAGCGCTGTTCACAGATTACCACTGATGAATAAAACCTTAATGTCTGGAGGTGAACTGTTCATGCATGACACTAATATTATAAAAACAGAATTTAAAAAAAGTATTTTTAAAAACAACAACACAACTTAGTATTCCATGAGTTCAAGTTTCTCATACAAAAGGCTACGAAACCTTATCAAAGAGCATGTAAATATGTCTATATGTTCAAATGCTTGATCGCCCAGCTAGCTCTTTTATAGTACAGATTTGTATGATGATTGATATTATGACGTATTAATTCCCAGTGCGAGACCACACACACCTATACATGACCGATAGCACCATCTCTTTTTCGGACTGACTCATGGTCATGCCATTAATATTTCATAATACGGCCACAGTAATCAAATCAATGATGAAAGAAAGGCATCATTTTACGTTTTGAATCGGTACCAACATAATTAAGATCCTAGAAGAGTGGCCGTATTTTAAAATAGCATTTATTTGATCGAACATCTAACAATTCCCATTTTACTTTCTTAAAAATATTATTCAAATACACTCTAATATAATGATTTCGCCTCTTTTTGTTAACCTCAAATAATTCCTATTTTGGGGTCCTAAAAATAGTAAATAGTCAAATCACTACGACCAACTTGGGTGTAGCGCTCGCCGGCCACTGCTGCAGAACCGCTTTCTTAGCTCGCTCGGCTCGCACGCGGTTGGTCGCAGTTCTAATCTAACCTAACCCATTTAGTCGGGGTGCCCCAGGTTAATTGCTGCGTCCAATTTGGCTCGCGCGTGGTTGGCACAGTTCTATCCTAACCGGCCGTGCTGGCCGTGTGGTTGGTTCTCTTTGGTCGGGGTACCCTAGCTTAGTTATTGCGACCAACTATGGAAAAAGCCAGAATCAAGGGCGTAGCTAGGATTTTATTAAGGCGGGGGGGGGGGGGGGGGGCATGCGAGACAAACCAAGAATATATCTAAGGTAAATGCTGCATGAGCAACGGGGCGGGTTACGTTAAATATAAAAAACAAAATATCAATCAGTGAATTTATTTTACAAAAAAAGTACTCGAAGACGTTCTTCACAAAACCGTTTTAACACCTCGGATTGAATTGTATCCTTAGTTTTTTGTACCATGGTTCGGTCTACACTGAGCATGCGTAGGCCGTTCAAACGGTTTTCAGTCATCGTTGATCTCAGCCATGTTTTAACACGACGCAGTGTAGAAAAGGACCTCTCTATGTTATTTGTAGTTACAACTTCGTTTTTGTTTGTTAATAGGCTACCTACGAAATATTATTTTACAGTTTGTAAGTATTCCTGCTTCTTCTAGGGGGGGGGGGGGGGGTGCCTCAATTTAAAAAAATGTACATGCTTAGAAGGTCAATAAGTTTTTAGAGGTTCAGTTAAATATTTATCTTTTAAAATATATGTGTGTTCATACCAAGACAAGTTTAAACATCACATTTATTTCTCGAATGCGTTTTAAGTTTCAAATGCAGTACGTATTCAGCGTCGTGTGCTATCGACCGGTACTCGGATCGTGCAAATATTTATTATTTGCGACTCAATACGAGCTTTGCAAGCTGATACACCAAATGTGAATTTGTGTTTACTTCCTCTACCAACTTACTTGTAAAGGTTGTGCATGGGACGTGAAAATCGGGTGCTCGATGTTGAATCACTCGCTTTACATGTCATCGTTCCCAATCGCCCACTCACCCGCGAATTTGGCGTTCTCGAGTCTTGGTTTTTCGAGAGCGATTTAAAATTAACTCTCGAATGAAGTTGTATTACAATGTTTGCTAATCATTCATTATGTTCAAGATTTGCCTTAGCTATCCTTTCATATGACATTATTGACAACTTGTTTTAAGTCAAATTTATTTGTATTACTTGGTTAGATGCAGAAATGTGTTTTGATAGCCTGTGAAATATCCAACCTCGGGAGAAGCGTGAAGAAAGTTAAATTAATAAATTTTAAAATATTGACCAACTCAAAATTCACAAACCAAACTTTGACCAAGGGAATTTAAAACGTAGAATCCACATATAAAACTAAAAACCACCTCATTAGCTCCACTATAACAAAACGGTCTAAATCCCGATGAACATGTAAAGAGAAATGTCGTCAGTTCCTCTGTCCGTCCGTCCGTTTCGCAAGTTGATGCGTCACGCAATATCAGCATGATTGATGGCATTCGTCCCCAAGTCCCGGATGACCGCAGCTTTGTGCCCCGTATCATACAGTGTGTTTACGCCCTGAATTAGTTTGTGAGTGACCAGTCGAGCAGTCGCCTGGAAAAAATGGACGCTAAATATCACGCTGATACATCGGGACTATATTTCATTTTATTTAGTTTTTGTGGATGTGAACTGAAAAGTAATTTAAAGGATTTTTATTTTTGTATTTATAGTATGACGTATTAATTCCCAGTGCGAGATCACACACCTATACATGACCGATAGCACCATCTCTTTTTCGGACTGACCATGACGTCATTAATATTTTATAATACGGCCACAGTAATCAAATCAATGATGAAAGAAAGGCATTATTTTACGTTTTGAATCGGTACCAACATAATTAAGATCCTAGTAGAGTGCCCGTGTGGTTTTTCGAGAGCGATTTAAAAGCTCCTGAATGAAGTCGTATTACACTGTTTGCTAATCATTCATTATGTTCAAGATTTGCTTTAGCTATCCTTTCATAAGACATTATTAACAACTTGTTTTACTACTCGTACTGACTATATTTCATTTTATTTAGTTTTTGTGGAAGTGAACTGAAAAGTAATTTAGAGGATTTTTATTTTTGTACATGGAAATAAAAGCCACTATATAAAATCACTACGTAATGTTGTTTTTAATTATTTACTCGGTAAGTAATATGGTGAATAGCCATGGTAGTGCCAGGGAAAATGATTGCGACATTTTTTTACCCTTAATTTTGGTATGGCGCTAAAAATAGTTTTAATCGATTGTATTGCGTAGCTATTTGGCGAACCAAATTAAAATACCGAAATGCCAAAGTATTCCAAACCGGTTCAAATCTTCCTTTTCAGCAAAAAGCGAGCCCTCTTCAAGCTTGCCGAAATACGGACACTTGACGTCAGTTTACCAGGTTTAGAACCCAATTACTGGTTAAATTTATTGCCAGTTAAGCTGGGGTAGCAGCTAATATAATAATATTAGCTGGTACCCCAGCTTATATAATACCCTGGTATAAGAACGCACGGATTTAATACTCATAGGTACCTACTAGTTTTTAATACTTCAAGAATGGATTCAGTAACTATTTGAATACCTCTACTTAAATAAAAATACCTCTTAATATGTATGTATCAGCTCAAACGACGGGTATAAAAACGGTACGTATTTGGAACTTATAGAACTGCGCGTAAAAGACAGATGGACTGACAGACACCGAAGTGACTCTATTGTATGAAGAAAAAATATTTTTATATAAAAAAACTTGGTTCACATAAATATTTCCCAGTACTAATTGGATGTTACAATAAGTTTTCAGAATTTTGATTGTAGCAGGAAACCGATACAAGTCTGTATATTATATGATGCATCGAAGCCGAAGCCGATGACGTTGATTAGAACAAAAACATTTTCGAACGTTCCGCTAGAAATGAACGTGTATTTTCAATATCAGCTTTGCGAAATCCTGGGGGCACATGTGTCTTTATATACAAATGCCATCAACAATGAAAGTGAAAAGACGTACAAGAATAGTATCCATTTTGTAGCAAAAATTAAACATGATGCGCCATTTGCGATTATTCATTTTTTTAATGTTTACAGATGAACTTGATTTTTGACGTTCGTTATTAACATGACATCACGCCTTGTTTCCGCGAACGGTTGGGCAGAGGTGTACCCGTAGTACAGCCACATTTCGCCAGTTATGTTTAGGTCCCATGTAATAGGGGGCGAGCCTATTGCCAGACACAAATCCAGACACCGGGATGCTACTGAGAAACTTCAGATAGAAAACCCAATAACTCTTTGTCCGGGCTGAGAATCAAACTCAGGACCTCATACTTAGTAGCGTTTGCGACTACTAGACCAACGAGGCAGACTCAGCAAGTTTGTTTAAAGAAATTAAAAGAAAGTAAGACAAAGAATGAAACCTGACATCTTACTTAATAAAAATCTTAAATTCTTTCATTGACTGACAACGCACAGCCTAAACCGCATGGGTCTATACTCCATTTGAAATAATGTTAGACATTTGAATAAACCTTTGTATAGTCCGTTTAACTGATTTTGACTTCTATTCTGTAGGAATAAGCATGGCATTAAAAGCAAAAAAGTGGTTACAATACCAGCTGTTTACTGCAGCTGCCATTTATCATACCACCAATCTACAAAAGTCCAAATTAGTTGAACGGACTGTAAAAATAGTATATTTTATATCGAGGGACTAAACGAAGCCATAATATACCAGAGGTGATTTGACTCCTGAGCGTGCGAGGAAGTCAATGAAACCGGGGGTATATTAAGTTGGCGTTTAGTCTCGAGGTGCAAACTGTACTTTTCACTTTGAGTACGAGAAAAATAGTCAATTTAGTACAAACACATTTAATAAATATTACGTAAGTTTTTATGTAAATTTTCCGCGATTTTGGCAGCAAAAGATTATCTATTATGTCTTTTGCTCTTTGCTCGACGTCAAACTCTTCACTGTCACTTGACATTTTTAATACATTTATTTAAAACCGAACAAATTTATATTCGACAAAAATTCTGAAACTTTCGCGGCTTTTTTGCGGTCATTTTTTCTTCTATACCAGTCACAGATAAACAATTTAAAACACATGGCGCTACCTTGTTTGCGGAAAAACCATGGAATTAAAAACTCTCAACATTTTCGCAATGAAGATGGTCCAAACTCCACAGATAATAGTATATTTACTGGCTGTTTGAGTTTGTCTATGTCACATGAAGGAAATTAAAAAACTAATTACTTTCCACTCCCTAGAGACTAAAGTGGTCACTTTAGTCCCGCTTAATAGGGCTATATTGGCGTACTTTTAGAGCATGAGAAGTGAAAAGGTTTATTTAAATATCTAATCTTATTTCAAACGGAGTATTGAAGCATAAAAGTTTGGACAAGAACTCTTTTTATCTAAGGATTTTTTTTTTAAGTTACACCCCACATAGGGTAAATAGGAGATGAAAATTTGTACGGAAGTTCGTAATTTTTAGCGATGGGATTTTTTACGGGAAATTCCATCGGACACATGGCTTGTCAAAAACGAAAACTGTAAAATATTACCCGTTTAAATTCTGTAACTGTCTTTCAGTAAAACTGACACAAGAAAAGAGATAAAAGAGTTACGTTAACAGGATTTCGGTTCTGACGGTACGTCAGATATGTCAGGCATACGCAATATCTGAGTGATAGATGACCAGATGCCCCAGCCACACATCCGGGCTGGAACACTTGCATTTACACATATCTGACGTTTTACGGACACGGAAAATAGGCACGGTCATTGTGGGCTTAGTATGAAAATGGTTTGTATTAAATTGGTGCTTGCTTTTTGATGATTTCGGATTTACCTTCAGATATTATAAGTACCTTATGTGATTTATGTCTTTTCTCCCCTCCGACCGATCACCATGTTCGGCAAGCCTATTTCTTGGGAGAAGCGAGCTAAATATCTAGGTGTGACTCTCGATCATCATCTCTCATTTTCAGAGCATATAAAGCAGGTACGTTCGCGCGCCTCTTTCGCTCTCTATAGGCTCCATTCTGTTCTAAATGCAAAAAGCAAATTGTCACTCAGGTGCAAATTGCGCACCTACACCGCGTGTATCCGCCCAATCATGACCTATGCAAGTCCAGTCTTTGCACACGCAAAACCCCGTCACATCCATAAGATGTAAACCCTCCAAAACCGTTTTTTTCGTAAGGTCACGGGAGCCCCCTGGTTCGTTCGAAACCAAAATCTCCTCGTAGACCTCAAAATCCCCACCATCGTTCAATTCATGAAGCGCATTTCAAAGCGTTTCTTCGATTCCGCAGCCACTCACCGCAACATTCTAGTTGTGCAGGCCGCCAATTATACCCCCTCTCGCATCAGTAAGATCCGCCGTCCACTGCATGCACTGACCAACCCAGACGACCCCACAACTCTTCTCCAGGAGAGCAGTAGGGAAACCAGTACAGCTCGCAAACATAATACACGACCGTCATTCTGACCACGCCGCCGAGGCCCCGCGCGAAACCCCCGACTAAATAGTTCTCCCCGACCCTTGCTTGTAAGTGAAGCGCCAGCACGCGCTTTAGCTGAGCAGCCTGTAGCTTTAAATCCCCCAGATAATAATCATAACACTGATTTTATCCAGCCACCGACGGTCCCTTGCTTAAGGCAACCACAGGAAAGTCCGGTTAAAGAGTAGCAACCCCTCGTGGTTAAACAAAGAGATGCCCTAGAATAAAAAAAAAAAAGTTTTTTTTGAACTCTTATTAAGTTAGTTTATATTACGTGTACTTTTTCGGATAAATAAATGTGATTCAAAGTCAAAAGTTTCTGATTCTTAAATTAAATATTAAGAGGCTATCGAGCGCACAGTGGCGCCCTCATCGTTTGTTCGATGAGCTTAGTGGCCACTATTTTCCGATTACAATAAAACATAACAATTTAAAACTACTGTTTGTAGTAATAATAACGTATAGTCTTGTGAAGTACAACTTGACGAGCTTATTTTCTGCATTTTCATTCTAAAATAAAAGAAATCACCGAAATAACGATGAGGGCGCCACTGTGCGCTCGGCGTAGTCTTAACATTCTAATCATGCAAAATGTGCCTTTTCCTTCTTGACATTTGAGTAAGTACCGTTTTGTCAAGACTTACGAGTAGATTTAAGCGGTATCTCGTGGGTAAATATTTAGAGTTGGACATAAACAAAATAATACTCAGCCGGTATAGGCTCAACCTATTTTAGGTGCACTGCTTAGTACAAAATGATAAGAATATCATGCTGGTTCTTAACTTGTTAAACTCAATTGAGAAGAACGGCTTATTACCACGCTGGCTGTTCACATGACTTCAATCTCCACTATGCTACGGCTTTAAAACTGAAAATTACTCTTACTGCTCCGAAGAACTCGGCAGTTATAGTTACTTACCTAGGATAGCAGCTACACTAACTCAGTTACCTAAGAGTGTCGTGAAAAGCGTCTTAGGGATTTAGATAAGTACCAGATTTTTAACAGAATAAAAAAATGGTCGATTTCGTATTATTTTCTACTAGCTGTTGCCCGCGGCTTAGCCCGAGTGGCTTTAAAAAAATAAAAGCATAAATCTAAGTTACTCCTTATAACATTAGCTATCTGCCAGTGATAGTCCCGTCAAAATCGGTCCAGCCGTGTCGGAGATTAGCCAGAACAAACAGACAGATCGACAGAAAGAAAAACAGACAAAAATTTTAAATATTAATATTTTAATTTTTAATATTTTAAATATCCCGTTTATGTTAATAATAATATTAGTGACCATGACAGTTTAAAAACTTATATTTTAAATAATAGTTTTTTTTTTCTTGTATGTAGTATATACTAAATGCATATAGTACATATGCATTTAGTAAAAATCTGTTATTTTGAAATTACAAACAGACACTTCAATTTTATTTATTTGTATTGATGATTATACCTATACCTACTTATTTCGAGGTCTTTTTTCGTTTGGAAGTCAAGTTGTGATTTCGCCTTTTTGCATTAAAAGGGTACAATTTGTATGACCTACAAGTAATTGTTCCGGGTCTGGCTGTTTGTGTATGTAAGTTTAATGTTTGTGAACGCACCCACAACACAGGAGAAATTCCTAGTGTGGGGCAACGTTTTATTCAAAAACAAAACAAAACAAACAAACAATTTCAAAAATATTCGAAATTGAGTTAATATGCGGAAACGTTTGGTATCACCAGTATTTTTCTCTTGAAACGCTCTCCTGTAAAATTAGTAAGTTTTGAGATTATACAGTTTTAATGCGAGAAGACGATTTGTATAGGTACTTTTAAACTATGCAAATGGACAATACGTCCTAAAAATAACTAACGCCATTAATGTGACAGAAAAATTAAAGCAATAATTAACATAAACGGGATATTTACCATGTTTATTAATTGTTCTGAGTTCCCGATATTTCGGCGCTGTTGCAAGCACCATGATCACGGATAAACTGAAGTCACTGCGGGTGGGTGTTTATGAGCAGACAAAACGGTCTACCCTCTTTCTTGTTCGTTTTTTGCACTCAGTACCGCTACCACTGTCACTCGCAACTCGATTCTGTTCCCGACACACGAAACTCACTGTGTCCGCTCGCGAACTTCTTTCGGCACTTCTTCGGTTTTTACACAGCTTGGAATCAGGATCGAACCACTGGATTGAGTTACATAACCTGAGGGTTATGTAATGGTCATCTCGACAGAACGCCACTATATTCCTAGACTGGTTAGAGAAGCTATTGAGATTACCAAATATAGGAACTTCAACCGGGATGACGGGTTTCAACTGTCGAGAGCCTGGAATCCAGTGGTTCAGCTGTGTAAACACCGAAGAAGTGCCGAAAAAAGTTAATAAATAAAAGCAATGTTTCATAAAACATATTTATAAGTGGCTTGGCGTGCATGTATAATGGTGTGCTCATAATTTATGAAAACCATACAATTATACACGTCCAGGAAAAATAGTATGTGAACGATAGACAATAATTAATGAACTGTGTCGAAGTTCTTAATTACAGTTTTTAAATCCTTGTTATAGTGACCTTTATAAAATGTATGTTTTACAAAATACTTTTCGTGTTAACAAATTGGAAACGTTCAAATAAATACTTAATAGTTGTTAGTTGTTAAGGTACTTCATCACCTTAACAAACCTTAAATAGGTAACTTTCATGGAAGTTACCTATTTTCATAAACAATTCATGGCTTTTAAGAGCCTGAGTATTGCCCTTAGTGGTCAAGAGCGAAACGACGTCAAGGCTGTGTTAGCGTTATTTTTCAGGGTTCCGTAGTCAACAAGGAACCCTTATAGTTTCGCCATTTCCATCCGTCTGTCCGTCCCCAGCTTAACTCAGAGACTATTAGTACTATAAAGCTATAATTTGGCATGAATATACATATTAATCACGCCAACACAGTGGTCAAATAAAATCATGAAAAAAAAATTGTTATTTAGGGTACCTCCTATACATGTAAAGCGGGGATGTTTTTTTTTTCGCCTACCCTATGGTATGATATATTGTTGGATGGGTCTTAAAAAAATATTGCGGGTTTGTGAAAACATTTTTTCGATTAAGGGATCCGTTTCTGAAATATTAGGCTTTAAAGTGCCAATTTTTGTTAGAGTTAAGTGTCCTCCCTCCCCCTGCCAGCTAAATGGTTGTACTTGGACATGTAAAAAAAAAAAAACAGCAATAGTTAACGAAGTTAAAAGGAAAACTATCACAGCCAAATAGGCGTCACATGTTACCGAGTAATAGTCAACCAACTTACATTTACAGTTGAAAAACATGTTCTCCCATACATTCCGTATGGAAGAACATGTTTTTCAACTACGATGTTAAGTTTGTTCTTAGGATAAATTCATACCAACTACTGAACCCTTCATTGTGCGTGGTCCGTCACGCACTTAGCCGGTTTTTAAATTAATTGAGCTCGCCTCCTTTTATATAGCACTTAAACATATGTAACTAGTAAAATGTCAGTGTATCTACTATAGTTACGCCTCTGCTGATGCCTTCCAGAACTGTAAGATACGTATAAAAGACGAAAAAAAAAAAAGTCTGAAAGTCGTACTTACAAATAAAATTACCGATTCGAAACAGTTATATAAAATTTTATTTGATCAGATTTGTGGAAGCCGGCAAGGTGAATAAACAGTTAGGTAAACAATGAATTTGATTCGAATTATTGAGTTTCAATAAGTGGACCAATTTTCTGTTTACCCCAATTATTTTTTTCTGTCTTTCAGGTTGATAAGTTTTTGGTTCTGAATGATGACTATTATTTGTTTTTCCTGTAAAAAGTTCTTACTTAAATTCACAACAATTATCTTACAAATAGATTCAAAATTGAGAACGCTCAGGAAGAAAGGGCTTGCAACCGACGTGCGTGTATATGCTCGTATGAACGTAATCAAAGCAAAAGGAGTATTTACGAATTGTAGCAAATGGAGTGGTTTCTGCCTACCCCCATGAGAAAAAGGCGTGAGTTTATGTATATATGTAGATTCAAAATTGTAAACAGCAGTGAAATACTTTCTATTAAAATCAACGAAACATTTAATCAAAAAATACTCGCTAAGTCGCTAACGTATGAAAATCCTCAACGCAACACACATTCGGCTGTAATCTAGAAAGGGAAAGCTGTCCTCGGTGAATAGCTATGAATAAATAAAACGGGACAATGGCGCGTAATACAATTGCAGTGAAAAGACGCTCGCGCTGTGTGTCCTAGTTCCAAACAAGAGGAACGGTGGCTCAGGTGCAACATCGCACAATAAGCGCTGCACGGAGCGGCAACAATGCTCGGCATGATTGCAGCGTGCGCGCGATTGCTCTGCGGCCGCCATGCCACTTGACTGACAGTTGTTTGGGCGGGAATATGCACTTTAGATCTGTTTAAATGTTTAATTACGCTAGATAATGTTATAAAGGTCTTATTGTAATAAAAGATTCGTTTTTTGCACAAATAATATCCAAAAGGAGCGAAAGAAAATTAAGAGTATGTTTTTAAGCCAGTGTGTAGTTTTAAACTTCAAGCTTAAATAAATTAAGCAGTCATTACGGTGATTAATTAATTTAATTTAAGTAAATACCCTTTTTGGAAGTTTTAATCCACTTCTCCAAAGATACGGAACACAGTAAAGAAAACAATCGTAGAACGTTTTTGGCACAGAAAACATTTTTCCTGCCTTCTCTGCAAAAAGCACTGTAAGGCAGAAGTTGTTAATTAAGCCACAAAACAGAAAAATCGAGACAGTTACGGTCTAATGAAGACTGAATGCCTAAAACAAAACATTTCGCTGATTGGCAGCCCCTGGCATCTGAGTTTTGGAGTCAATTTGGGATGGTAATGACTTTTTATTAAATATATCGCATAGACATTAGCTTTTTGGTAAGAAAATAATGCACCTTTAGCTATTCTTTCACATATTGAGTAAAAATAATAAAATTTGCTTCATATCAAAAGCTAAAATTTGTTTGAATTTTGAAAGATTTGGTAACCTACCGATTATAAACCACATTTTGAAACATTTTTATTTTATTTGTTTGTAACGGGCCCTGTACTAACAGTTATGCTAAAACTGTGATGTCAACATTTTAAATATTTGTTTGAACTGTATGCAAATATTTTAGGTGGTGTGCCAGTGTATAATATACGCTCAAATGATAGTGGGTTTTCTGACACGTGCCAAAAATCCAATTTATTTCATACCACAAATTCATAGAAGCTCAAAAACATCCCTATTCAAACAGCAAAGGTAACAAAATGCCTAAAATGCAATAATTTCTAAGTAGTCGAGATGGTTAAAATAAACTCACACTAGGGCCTCTGAACAGTAGGTTAGGTTAGGTTAGAACTGTGACGGCGAGTGCCAGAAACGGTACTCCCTTTCTTCTCCTAAAATACGAGTAATAGACATATTGCAAGGTAGGCATTTTGGTTCATAGTCAGAATAAGGTTTAGTCCAAATACTGTATAGACATATTGCAAGGTAGGCATTGTGCTTCCTAGTCAATATAAGGTTTAGGCAATACTTGGCATAAACGTTTTGATTTCTAGTCAGCATGATCATAAAGGACAAAACCAACCATGAAAAAGTCTGTCAGTTAAACTGATCTGAGGTGCAATACGTTTGCAAAAGGAATCGATTGAATTATTAGGTAAACCATAACATTAAAATTATCTGCCTTCTCATCATTTACGTCTTCTTCGAAATGAAACTTCATTATACTAATCTCAACATAACTCTCTCAACCCCAAATTCGCCATACATTGACCCAAACAACAAACTATCAATATAGCATATGCACTTTACTACCCCAATCTCCGTCCGAAGCCAAGGTGTTGCATAAATAGGGCTAAATTGGAATCCCCAAAATTCAGCCACATATTAGCTGGACGTATCCTTAGGGCATAAGGAGGCGAATGGGGCGAGTGGGCAAAGTTACAAACTTCGGAGTAAGCACTGTCGGTCTCGACCACTGTGACTCGAACCATATTCACATCGGGATTCAATCGGACACTACTGGTACATGTGAATTAAATTTTGCCTTCTATTAGATACGTATGCATAATTTAGGAGCATTTACCGATATTGATTAATTAGTAAATGCGGATGTTTTGGGTTGGTAGATGTCAGTGTAACTAAGGGTTAGTTGATTTAATATTGATACTGGCTCTGGTACTGTTACTAGGTATCTGATAATAGCTAGATTTAGCTATAAATATTTTATCATTTTATAAGATTCCAAACTTTTAAATTACCGATGTTACCAAACTCCACAAACAATATTTATGAAAATAATACAATACATGTTTTCTTTAGAAAAAAGTTGTATACGCAAAAATAACTGGACCACGGAGTTCCTTAGGAAAATTTTCTCATCCAAATAGTATAAGAAGTTTAAGAACTTCGTGAGACCGGGACTTAAATCTCCAAGTTTATAATACTTATTTGCTTAATACATACCTACTTGAATATTTTAAAAAAGTTCCTCCTATAGAAGTAAAACACGTGGATACAGTTTTAAAACTGTTCGCCAATTCTAGATTGCGCGCTCCGCCAACTCGAACTTTATCTAACAGCTGATTGCGACTCTTTTCTTCAGAAAAGTATCGTTAGAATCGTTCCTTTACTATTCCTTTATTTTTATCGCGACTGCAGCCAACTAACTCTATGTTATACATAACTGATCAAGTTTGTGTTTTGCGCGTAGAAAGGAACTTAGTCGCACATCGAGTCTCGGTCGAGTAAAATTTTATTTCAACTGCTCCCTACACTTTTGTCAACTTCTCACACTTATCAACACTATGTATAACACTAAGCGCGTAGGCTTTACATACACTGTGTAACTGAATTAATACTCACTATTTAAGGAGTTTGTTCAGAATCTTTTACTTACTAAATCGATTTCTGTTATTTTTTTTTTATCCCAAAATTAATGAAAACTACGTATCTAAATTAAAGTCACACTTGCGCTGAACAGTCAAAACAAATCAAAATGGACGAAGTACCTACTTCGCTAGACCCATAGATGTGTGCGACTGTGAGCATGCGTAGATTTTAATGCGACTACAATTTTTAGCAAAATTAAATAAACAATGTTTTATACATAATAGTAAAAAAATATATGTATGTATTATGATTATAACTTATATAATTTATATACTGTTAATTAAAATTGGGGTGTAGAACATATATCTCATATATTAAAAAAAAAATTGTTTCTACAACAATAGGTTATCCATATTATAAATTTCCACATACATTTATTGTACCTACCAAAACAAATAGAACCTTATTGAACGTTACTTCAGCCGCTGAAGCCGTGTGTAGTTCTTTGTTCCCCATTCCGGTTCACGGACAAAAGCATTCGTGTTCAAATGCAGTTCAAAATTTCAAATACACGAAACGGCTGGTGAGGTGACGTTCTATTTACAAAGACGACGGGCTCCGTAATAATTGTAGGAGCGTTTAACTTTAGTCCCTCGTATTATACTTGGTGTTTATTTTGTTTGAGTTCAAGTCCTTGATGTGATTTGCATAGATAGTCCGTGAACCGTTCCTTGAAAGCCGCTTATATTTAGTACTAGACAAACAAAGGAAGCTCGTACAGGTGACGAAGTTACTGGCAGGGGCTTTACGTTTATAGCCGGGAACAATTTATAATTAATAGTCATTAGATATGGAAAAGTAGGGCGTTCTAGGTCCATTTGTTGTCCTAGATTTGTAACAGTGAACATTTGGCTTAAATGATAAGAGTTAATTGAGTCAGCCTTTGTGTTTCATAGACATATTGAGGTTGACGAAATCGTAGTAATGACTCTAATATAATACTGATAAAGGTATTACCTACAGTAACTAAATATAGTGCATAGAATTTAAGCTTTTGTTAAATAAAGGTTAATTTTCGTTTTCGTTGAAGATAAGTAAAATCCAGTGGGCGCAGGCTTCATTCAGCGTTAAATTGTGGATTTTATTCCTACATTCGCAAGTTCAACGTCCCTTTTAGGAAATAATCAGAAACAGTCCTTATCTTGTTCCGGTAAATAGTAATTGGCTCGCCTTAATTGTGTGGAACCTATTGACTTCACCACCACCTACCTCCTCATTTCAGCTGAAAGACCTCCACTGCTGGAGATAAGCCTCCCTCAATTGGTTTGCCATAATCGCCACGCTTGGCAGGCGGGTTGGCGATCGCAGTATGGTGTTAAAAGTGCATGGAGAATATTGCTGCCCATTCTTTAGTATGTCCCTTAGTTGCCTATTACGTCACCCACGGGAGGAAATGGAGAATGAATGGATGGACCACCTACCTACTTTGAGAAATATAGACATTACATTATGTAGATATTTATATCTACTTCTGAGTTTATCTTGGATATTTCTGACAGCGGTGAAGGAAAACCATCGTGAGGAAACTAGGGCCCTATAATGCAAAACCTTACCAAATCAAAAATAAAAAAAAATAAAAAATTGAAATTTGCGTTATACAGAAATAACAAACATCAATATTGTAGACTTGTAACTACAATTTACATATTTGAAAGGTTTTTCCGGTAAAATTATGTGGTTTAGAGTTTTAAGGTACACGCAATAGATTACGCAACATCTATTGTCTGTGGTCTTGGCCTGACATCATGCAATGGACAACAGTCAAACTTTTTATTTTTATTGTTACATTTAAGGTTTTGAACACGAGGCTTTTGGGTACTTTGTATTAGAATGTGTATTTTGTCTATTTTTCATGTAATTTGCTTCCTTTTTGTGCAGAATAAACAATTCTTCTTTCTTTTTCTTTCTTTTCTTTCACTTGTAAGATTTACAAATCTGTAAATTGATACTTGTAAATTGTAATTGCAAAGTTTTGTTGTTTAGGGCCCGACTTCATCATTATGTACCTAGCATTTTCCCAACTATGTTAGGGTCAGCTTCCAGTCTAATCTCCACAACCAAGTAACTGGGTAATACGATACCCCTTGTTAAGACTGGTTGTCAGACTTTCGGGCTCCTGACGACCTGTAACTTCTGTCAAGGATTTACAAATTACAGCCAGGACCAACGGCTTAATGTGCTTTCCGAGGCTCAGAGGGGTCTTGGTATGTGAAGACGGTCACCCATCCACGGACCAACCGCGGCAAGCGTAGCTTAACTTGATCAATCGACATGTGCGGCTGGTATTACTTCACCATAAGCCCCTTAAGTATAGGGCCCGAATTAAAGTCAATATAAGTCTGAAATCTCAAACTCGTCTTGAGCAGGCGTGTTGATCAACGCTCGTGACTTCTTTCTATGAGAAGAGGCCTTTGCCCAGCTGTAGGATAATAATAGGCTGTTTCTACTTAACATAATAAAAAATAAAAAAACGGCCATGTGCGTGCCGGACCACGCACAATGAAGTGTTCCGTAGTTGGGATGAATTTACCCCAAGAACAAACTTAACATTGTTGTTGAAAAACATGTTGTCCCATACATTCAGTATGGGACAAAATGTTTTTCAACTGCAAATGTAAGTTGGCCGACTACTACTCGGTAACTTGTAAAGCCTATTTAAATACAAAAAATACAAAAATATTTATTTCAACTTTAGCATTGTGTCATACATAAATTGAGGCAGCCCCATTAAGTTACAATAGTACTTGTGTTGAAGCTGTCTCACTCTTCCCTTAAGACTGCACCGAGCGCACAGTGGCGCCCTCATTGTTATTTCGGTGATTTCTTTTATTTTAGAATGAAAACGCAGAAAATAAGCTCGTCAAGTTGTGCTTCACAAGACTGTACGTTATTATTACTACAAACAGTAGTTTTAAATTGATATGTTTTATTGTAATCATTAAAACGGAAAATAGTGGCCACTAAGCTCCGTTTACATATACATTCATCTACATTAGACATGTGTCCAATGTGATAAAATTCACAGCACTAATATATAGAACCATTTAGCTAGTAAACACTTGAACAAAAAATGAGCACTCTAAAGCTTAATATTACGGAAACAAATTCTCGCATCGAAAAAATGTAACCCGCAATATTTTTGAACGACTTATCCAACGATACCCCACACCAAGGGATAGAAGATAAAAAACGGGTAGGGGAGGTACCCTTAAAAAATATATATTTAAAGTTTTTATTTTACCACTTTGTAATTAATATGTATATCCATGCCAAATTTCATCAGCGGGATTTTCCGTTCAGCGGTATTGTCCGAAAGGGGTACCGTTGCCCCGGAACATAAAGGGCCAAGGGAGGAACACGGGTGGGTTTTAGTCAGTAATAGTCTGACACTCCCCACTCCCTTCCGCTTCACCCAGAGCGGGAGGGGTCATTTGACGATTTCCAATGCCCAAAAAAAAAAAACTTAAAAAGGTTAGCGTTAATCATAGTAGTTACACAATTACTACATGTCAGTCCGTCGCATAGCTACGAAAACAAGCTATTACCTTAATAAGCCCGCGGCGAGATATTAATTGGTACCTGCATGATGTAGTTGAAACACGGCTGTAACTAGTTATCATTTTAACTCAATCTAACGCAAGCCACCGCTGGTTGCAGATTTCTTTCAGTTGTGCAATTTGTGCATAGTGAAATAATTCATAATTATAATTTCGAATTTGGTTGCAGAACGGATGGCCAGAGATTTAGTTGTAAATTTTACAGTCGCTCATCTAAAATTAATCCAGAAAAAAACATTAAATTTACAAAAAAATAAAAAATAAAACAAAATTGCGGAACACGCACAATAAAGGCTCGTACAGACTCGCGCGATATCGCGGCTGCGACAGGCGCCGACAAAGAAATTGTGCTACTAGTGTCGCGTCGCGCCCGCGATATCGCAAGAGTCTGTACGAGCCTACAAGGGTTCCGTAGTTGGGATGAATTTAGCCCAAGAACAAACTTAACATTGTAGTTGTAAACCAAGTTCTCCCATACATTCCAACTGCAAATGTAAGTTTGTACGCACAATATTGAGAGATTTACCATGTTACACTAATACCATAGACTTTTTTTAGGTTTTCCTGTAATCTTTATGTAAAAACTATCCTCTGTAATGTTTTCAAAATTTTAGGATCAGTAGTTTCGGAAATAAGGGGGGAATGGGAAATGTTCATCTATTTCCTTAAATAACTTTAAAAGAATTGATTTTAAAATTATAAAAAATATACCTGAAATTCTTAAAATAAACCCTCTTATTTGATACATATGTCGCACGGTACAGTTTGAAAAACTTTTTTTTTAAATTTCCTAGTTTGCCCCCCAAAAGTGACCGCATTGTTCAAACTTCATTTATTTACGTTACAAGTCCGTTTGGGTTACAGAATTTCATATGTGATGTACCTTTCAACATAATCGGCTTAGTAGATTCGGAGCACATCTGCTGTGACTGAGGGACAGACAGACAGACACACAAGTGATCGTATAAGGGTTCCGTTTTATACTTTTGAGGTATGGAACCCTAAAAATTAGCTCTTACAGAAAAACATGTTTTTGTCGCTCTAAGTATAATACTTCAGCTCAGAAGCTGCACTAAAAATCAAAAAACCGAAGTCTAGCGTGCAACACCAGCCGCAGGAGACGCCCTGGGCGGCGGGAATCGGTAGCCAATTCCTGTAGGCGCGGGCTTGCGGACGGCGAGCTATGGGCAGCTCGCCGTCCGATAAGGACCAGGGTGGACGGCGCGTTGTGTTCCACGCGCGCCTCAAAGAGATGTCAGCACGCACTGACGGGGTCCGCCAGGACCGGTGCCTGCCAGAGTTGCGGGTTTGTCCGAAAGGGATACCGCGGCCCTGGCACACAGGCAACTGAAGGAGCACGGGTGGGTTTTAGTCAGTAAAAGTCTGACACGCCCTCCCGCTCTGCCCACAGCGGGAGAAGTTATTTGATAATATCCCACCAAAAAAAAAATAGCGTGCAACACCAAAACCAATTTCAAGAGTTTT
The DNA here is from genome assembly GCA_947523025.1 of Dryobota labecula. NCBI lineage: Eukaryota > Metazoa > Arthropoda > Insecta > Lepidoptera > Noctuidae > Dryobota > Dryobota labecula. Next base: position 12,372,799 of record OX383293.1, on the reverse strand, counting down.
GAACCCAAAACAGACACTTGAACGAAAATATAATACTATATTTAACGATTACACGCTTATGAGAGAGCAGTACCAAGATTTTACAATATTTATTTGACATTTGGCCCAGCATGTGGTGTCGGCGTAGACTACGAAATATGAGATTCTGCGGTGTATATTATTACCTGAAATGTGTGGAATGACATTATTGCTGGCATATATATGTACATATACATATATCTGTACTGTATAGTCGTAAAGATATGTCACAGTCAAAATATTGCTACCGGGACATGTCATGTTTGAATTGCGAGCCACTAGACCTGGGTAATATGAATGTATAGTGATGTATATATACATTATGCATGTAACAGTTCTCCGGTTATAACATTTGTGTTTTATTGTTGTCGACTTTTAAGTTGTTTTTTTACTAAGTTCTGTACGAATATAAGGTACAGAATCAGAAATGGAGACTATAGGGATAAGCTCTACTGGCTCTGTTTTGTTTACCAATTGTCCAGACTAACTTTACCTAATAATTATTTTCACAATCAAGCTTTAAATAAATCCATACTGATATTTAAATGTGAAAGTAACTCTGTCTGTCTGTTACATTTTCACGCCTAAACCGCTAAACCGATCGTCATGAAATTTAGCAGAGATATAGCCTGGGATATGGAGAAGGACATAGACTACTTTTTTACGCGATAACCGAGATCAACGCGGGCGGAGCCGCGGGCAAATGCTAGTAAAAAAAATTGGTTGTCTGTAAAGTTGGTTTACGGACGATAGTTTAACGTGACAACGTCATAACAAAACATTGATGCGGCGCAAGCGTACAATGAGCGTAACGGGACAATGAGCGTGACGGGACAATGAGCGCAACGGGACAATGAGTCATCCTTTTTCGTGCATACAGCCGGCGTTCATCGATTTATTAGACGTTGTCACGTCAATAATAAATAAACATTTAAATAATATATGAATATTTTATGTCTTCCACAAAGGTGCCTTAAACATAATGAAGATTATAATAACATCTGATAAATCCTTTGAGGGAGACTAGTATCTGCATTAGGAAAACCTAACACACATATTACCAACTCCCCCCCCCCAACAGTGCTTTGTATCCGGAACACGGTTAATTGCTACTTTAAGATGTACCGAGGAGGCTCGGTCATTTTCAGATCAGAGAATTCGACTTTATACTGTTTCAAAAACTGATAAATAAAAATAAAATAAAAAATCAAGTTGTGGCAACTGCCCGATAAGCCAATAGTAAAACTTGGGCCGGTTCTGAGTGGTTGCCAGACGTAAAGAATAGCACCATCCCATTTCCTCTCGTGGGTGTCGTAAAAGGCGACTAAGGGATTTACTAGAGAATGGGCAGCAGCGGTCTCTATGCATTTTTAACACCATTTTCGATCGCCAACCCGCCTGCCAAGCGTGGCGATTATGGCAAACCCTCCCAATTGGGGGAGGCCTATGTCCAGCAGTGGACGTCTTTCGGCTGAAATGATGATGATGATGATGATGATGATGAAAACTTGGGCACTAGTGGCCACAAATCGTAGATCCGAGACTGACGACAGTCGCCTAGTATGGAACTATATGCACAAGTCTGGACCAAAAGTATCTAATTAAAAAGGAAACATACGGATCAATAAACGCACTTATGGATGCCAATTTGTAGTGCCATTTACAAATTGAGACCTTGATTTGATTCATTTAATACTTAAATCTTGAATTCTAATTTTAAATCACATTAAAGATGTTTTCCATTTGACATTAATTTTATAACTTCAATTTTCGGGTACCTATGTTTTTTTTTGGTTTCGTGTGCCCGAATGAAAGGATCTTATAGGAATGGTGTGTCTGTCTGTCTGTTCGTCCTCCCCCAAATTTGTTCAACAAATTTACTTAACTCTAACTTTCTCTAAGGGCATTATCGCACTGGCGAATTGCAAGCGATTTCAAAGCGAGGCGACAGCGCAGTGAACTCGCTGCGGGTGCGAAACGAGGTAGCCGCGACTACGCGACGACAGCTCCGCGTTTTTACAAAATTGTAGACTCGCTTGTCTCACTCTCTCTTGTTCAGTCACATCAATCGCTCTCGTTCCGCAAACGCAGCGTTCACGTGGCGTGCTCGCGACGCAAACGCCGCGAGCGCGTTGAACCATCGCCTCGCTGGAATCACGCTCGCAAATCACCAGTGTGACCCTAACTCTCAAACTTTTAGCAAACCTATCAATTTGTTAAAACAAATGAATATACCTCCCTATACATGCATCAAACGTTCAGTTTGACTTCGATCCTTCAACATAATATCAATAATTGAAACGAACAGACATGTGTTTGACATTACCTTCAGGCTACTACCGTAATGAGCACCTAATTATTTGCTATACCGTTACTGTAGCGTTAACACATAATCTACGCGTGTAAACAGTCCCGCCGACATTAACCAGTCTATTGACCGCGGTGTTGAAATAATTGAATTAGGGTATTAGGAGCAACGCTTTTAATGTGAAAGCGAGATGAAATTAGTAGTTTTATTATATGCTTGGAGAGGTTCATTGAACCATATCGCATCACGATGATACCAACACGTTGTGTTTTGGAAAACTACCAAACCAATGACAAGCTCGGCTTTAGTCTTTATCTGGACTTTTAGTAGCTGAAAACATTTTAGGTACCTATCTGTTCGATAGTTTTCTTTACGATAAGCGCGGGCGATAGTCTATTGACCGCGGTGTTGAAATAATTGAATTAGGAGTAACGTTTTTAATGCGAAAACGAGATGGTTTTTGTAGTTTTCTTATATGCTTGGAGAGGTGCATTGAACCCTATCGCATCACGATGATACCAAATCTTTGTGTTTTGGAAAACTACTAGACCAAAGAAGTGCTTATTATCTGGTCTTTCAGTAGCTGGAAAAAATTATAGGTACCTATCTATTCGATAGTTGTGTTTATTATAATCGTGGGCGATAAAACAAGTGTTCATATTGCTTTATTTAAAATCGGCTCGCGATTTATCAATTATTTTATTACTGCCATTTTAATTTTTTTTAAACAGGTCACGTGCGTGTTGAACCACACACAATGAAGGGTTCCGTAGTTGGGATGAATGTATCCCAAGAACAAACTTAACTTTATTACATTCCTGTTGACAGCGATGCGGAATAACTTATTGATTGCCTGTGATTCTTTCCCCTCCCTTTTTTATATACTTGTACTTAATATTATAATTGTTTTAACTGCGTCTGTGTTTCCGAACGCATACAACCCTAATCTATTCAAAGTGAGAGTGAACAGGCTTCTTCTGGGTAAGCTCACTCCATCGTAGACTTTGTCTCTGTCATCCAGACCTAGACTAAAGCCAAGAGCAAACTCATAGTAGAATAAAAAAATAAAAAAACATTGTAGTTGAGAAATAATTTATCTGATACATCCAATAAGTAAAGAACTATTTTCTGTATTTTTTTCAAAATGTTAGTCTCAGTAGTTTCGGAGATAAGCGGGGGAGTAGTCAATTTTCATCTATTTTCTTAAATAACTTTTAAAGTAATCATTGTAAAAGTATAAAAAATATATATCTGAAATCCTTACAATACGCCCTTTTATTTGATATGTCACACGGTACAGTTGGCAAAACTTTTTTTTTTTTAGTTTTCCCTCGAAGTGACCCCCACATTCAAAATTCATTTATTTACGTTACACGTCATAAAAGTTCATGTGTAAACCAAATTTCAACTTAATCGGTCCAGTAGATTCGGAGAAAATTGACTGTGACAGACGGACAGACAGACAGACAAACACACGAGTGATCAGCACAGAACAGAGTGATCAGACATAATATTATAAATTAATAATAAATTTAGATTAAAATAATATTAATAAAATGTTACCTTAATTTTTACTTAAAATAAGTTAGTTTGTATGTACGAGTATAAATAAGTCCTCTTCCTTAAAAAAAATTATTTTGCTGTGCCCGACAGGGTCCACGATTGTTACAACAAATGTTTAATTACCACCTATACTCCATTTACTATAGCATTAGACAAATAACGGCTAAATAACGACAGTTATTGTGTAATATTGTTGAAATTACTGCACTTTAAAGTTATTTTTTTTAAATGGTAAATAGATTACAGTGCTTTGTATTTATCGTGAAATAACGGAGTTTATTAAACGTTTACATCGAAATAATGAAAGGGTGAGAACAATTATTTGTCTAATGTTATAATAAATGGAGTATAAGCATATACATTGTGGAATGCAATAAATGATTGAGTATTGAGTATCCTGGGTTCCGTTTTTTCCTTTTGAGGTACGAAACCCTAAAAAGTTGAAAATATTTAACATGTCCGATTTCATAACCTGCATACGGCACTATTCCCGGAGTTTGGATGTTGGTCGTGATACCCTCGTGCGCGGAAAGCATGTTAAGGGCCCGTGCACGAAAAATACTCTCTTTTGGCAATTTCTTATCTAATTGTGAGAAAACTTGAAATAATCGAAACATTAAGTCTGTGTAACCATAAAAGTACAGTTTTCATGGTGCTAAACCATTCGTGTCAGTTTTAATAGTTTCATCATTTTTGTGCTCTCCAAAATATAGTTTATTTTGCCATTGATTTACTTAATGAAGATACGAGTATTGTATAATCATTAAATAAAATTTTGATTATATTTCAAGGATAGCTGAAGACTAATTTGTGATTTTTAAATTTCTTGATATGATTTGCTAAATAATAGGAAAAATATATATTACTGACGAGGTTTAAAACAAAAAAAGGTTTTTTCAATATTATTTTTCTGCTATATTTTGTATGGAAGTTGAAAAAAGTGGTTCCGCCACATGCAAGTAGACCATATAATGATGTTGATAATATTTTTTAATGTTCAAAATCAAAAGTAGTTTCTTGTAGAATGATGATCAAATGTCAGTCACGCGTCATTTTTCGGAAAACTTGTTGCAAAAAAAAAAAAAAAACTATAATAAACTACACTTAATTATACGCAGTTCAAGTAATGTAAATCTATTTAAAAATAAAGAACTTCAATCTTTACTTATAGATAAGGCTTATTATTCAGTTGAGGAGTACCTCGAAAATAAAATGTAACGCAATCATTGTTAATAATTAATTGATGGTAATCCAAAATTTAACTGTCATTTATATAATTGTAATTCTTAATTAAATCTAAATAATTTTACTCTTATTTAATTTAATTTGACCTCTTACTTTAATATCTTTTTTTTTATTTTATTTTTTTATTTCAAATATGCACGAAGATGCACTTTTGAACGTCAAAAAATTACATGAATAGTTAATTGATTCTAGTTTTATCATGATGACTATTTGTAATGGATTGACTATTAATGTATAATTTATATTTTCAAGGATATGATATAATTGTTTACAATTATATCATATCCTTGAATTTTTTATTGTTTTTTTTTTTGTTTATGACACTATAATTATTATAATTTGCATACTAACATAAGCTAAATATGGTGAAACCGTATCTGTGTAACATCTTTGTAACCCCATATTATGCGAATAAACTGATTGATTGATTGAAGAGAGGGCACACCTGTGTCTGCGAACACACTTGTGCACTATAATATCTCTCGCGCCGAAGGCTAGGTAATTCGGTCTGGAGGACTATTAGTCCGTACCGAAAGCTAATAAATCCTTTAATTTTACAGCTGATATAAAATTAAGGTACCCACTGGCATGTATACTAAAAAATATGATCGCGTTGAACCACTGTGCAGTGCAGAGCGTCATATTTTCATTGGCGAATGAAAAGCGACTGCAATGTAATAACAGCCACAAAGGAAAGAGAAATTTTTTTTGGGTCTCCATGCAAACCAATTTAAATATGTACGAATGTATGTGTTTGATAACGGTCTTTTGATAAGGTTTTTGATAAAAGGCTCATGTGAACGAACGTGGGGATGTAGGTACCTATTGTAGCAAAAACGCTTGTTAATCAATATTGTGATGAGCATTCTCGATTATTAGGATTATTCAATTCGATATCGATATTATTATTATTTCCTTTATTCAAATAAATACATATAAATTATATTTTTAAATATTAGAATATAAAAAATATAAAAACATTTAAAAATAAATAGTAGCCCACGGGTATCGGGAACAGGATCCAAGCTACCGGCGGTCAGGGCTCCAGAGAGAGGAACTTTCTAACAATTGTTATTATTATTACGAGTATATATCGATATTCGATTATTCGACTATTCGCTGAAATTATAATTTGACAACAGATTTTTTTTAAATTAATTATGGGTTTTTGTTAAAGCTTAAATGACACAGTTCAAATAAATAACTAGATAAGCAAACCTCGGTTGCACGATAAAATTATATTATGAAATTAATATGTAATTTGTGACCGTGCCGTGTGGTGCCGGACGTAAAGAATAGCGCCACCCCATTTCCTACCGTGGGTGTCGTAAAAGGCGACTAAGGGACTTACTAGAGAATGGGCAGCAGCGTTCTCTATGCATTTTAACACCATACTGCGATCGCCAACCCGCCTGCCAAGCGTGGCGATTATGGCAAACCCCCGCAATTGGGGGAGGCTGGGAGTCCAGCAGTGGACGTCTTTCGGCTGAAATGATGATGACAATTAACTAGTGTATATTTTTAGTGTATATTTTTTATTTTGTGTATAGTTTATATTTTTATTTTATTAGTGTTTATTTTGTATGTTGGTCTATTGATGTAGAAGTCGCAAGTGCAACTGTTTAGAATGACGTCTTGGGTTCGATTCTCGCATCGGGCAAAGTGTTATTGGGTATTTCTATCTGGAATTGCTTAGTAGCAGTCCTAGTTCTGGATTTATGCCAGTTTGATGGCAATAGGCTCGCCCCTTATTACATAGGATTTAAACATACCTGGCGAAATGTGGATGTACTATAGGTACTCTGCCTAACCCTTCAGCGAATACAGGCGTAATGTATGATATATCCGTGTACAATAAAACATTGATCAGGCAGGGGCCATAGTCCTTTCATAGTTTTAGGTAACCGGTCCATTTTAACTACCCAAACCCATAGTTCTTTGTTTCCATATCCTGCATTAGTTATACACCAACCGGGGGTTGTCCTTGAGTGCACTAGCATAGTGCGTACAGGGATAATCGTCGGTTGGTGCCTCATTTGGTTGGCTTCGGCACCTTGTATGCCTTTCAAAGGTCCGGGACCCCAGGGTCCCGAGAATTGTCAAAGACGTAGAAAAATAATAATAATAATCGTTTATTTATAAAAAGGGCAAATTTACAATAAGTTACTTAACAATTAAAATAGAACTCAGTTGCTTATTTGCTTTATCGTAACAGCGAATATATTATAAACAAAGAAACTGTATATTCGCATTTAGCGCAACATTTTCAGTAGTGAATGTAATCTGAACGCAAAACGAAATAAGTGACCACTTGTCTCCTTGAAACAAATGACTGTTTCCTAGAAGTTGTAGGAGTAAAACCATTTACGATTGGAAGATAAAAACTTCGCTGTGACTAACGAAATATACCCACCATCAATCGTGAACTTATCTAATGTTACTCATTAGACGGCTTCCGATGGACGATGGACAGCATTAAAGGGAATCTTGGTTCTGAAAGTTTATGTTATTAAGATTTTGAGGCCGATTTAAAGGTAATAAGGAACTTTGTGTGTGGAGAATTTGTTAACCTGACCATCATTATACACAAGTCCTTACTGACTAGGGATACCCCTTGTCAGTAAGTACATACGTAAGTACTAATATTTAGTTGCAATGTCAAATTAAAAATTTTCTACAGTATGCCATGAGTTCAATAAAGCGTGTCCAGTAAAAAAAGTTACAATAAATGCTAAACCAAAATTTAGTGAATGGGCCACTGCTGGTATTAGAAAAAGCAGAGACTTTTTATATAATTTGTACCACGAAAAATCATTGACTTCTGATCAAATCCTTCATAATTATGTCAGGAACTATTCTAAGATATTTAAAAGAGTCTGCGCTCAAGCTAAATCTAAATTAATAAGTAACAAAATTAGTATTTCTAATAATAAAATAAAAGCTGTGTGGCAGGTAATCAACAAAGAAACTGGAAACACAATACAGCGAGATCAGAATGAACTGTCTTTAAAAATTCACAATGAAACCATTTCAGATAAGTTAGAAGTTGCTGAGACACTAGAAAATTTCTTTACCAACATCCCAATAGAGGTTACGAAATCTCTCCCCTCATCATCTATACTAGCTGAATCTCTTCTCAAAGAAAACTTCAGTAAGGATATTCCAAGTTTTGAATTCAAGCGCATTTCTATTGTCACAATTAAAAAAGCATTCAAAAGTCTTAACATGAAAAACACTGAAGACTTATGGGGGATTTCCGTTAAAGTTCTTGGAGATATTATTGACACAATTGCCCCTGTCCTAACAGGAATATTTAATCAATGTTTGGACAGCGGCACGTTTCCAGACTTAATGAAGCATAGTAAAGTAGTACCAATTTTTAAATCGGGTAGTAAGAGTGATCCTTCTAATTATAGACCTATATCTGTGCTACCAGCATTGAGTAAAATATATGAAAAAATCATGCTAGACCAGATGTTGTCACATTTTAACTCAAATGGGATTTTACATAGTCGCCAGTTTGGTTTCACGAAGGGTAGGTCGACGACTGACGCAGGAGTAAAACTCATCAGTCACATTTTGGAATCCTGGGAGAAGTCCCAGGATGCAATTGGCATTTTTTGTGACCTCTCAAAAGCGTTTGACTGCGTTGACCACAACACACTGATCTGTAAATTACGCCACTACGGAATTCGTGGACAAGCTGCCGATCTTGTTCTTTCCTATCTATCAAATAGGCAGCAAAAAGTACACGTTAACGGGGCGACTTCCTCGGGGTCTCTAGTTAAGATGGGCGTGCCTCAAGGTTCAATTCTTGGCCCTTTTCTATTTCTAGTTTATATTAATGACCTTCCTTACATGATGGCTAACTTATCGGATATAATTCTATTTGCTGATGACACATCTCTAATTTTTAAAATAGATAGAAAAGACACGGATGTCTTACATGTCAACGATAGTCTCGCTGTTCTTTCAAAATGGTTCGCAGCTAATAATCTTTTACTTAATGCGAATAAAACGAAATGTCTTAAGTTCTCATTACCAAATGTACCCCAAGTGGGTCTAAATTTAAAACTTGATGGCAAAAAACTAGATGCTATTACGGAAACTGTATTTCTAGGAATTACTTTAGATTCGAAATTGCAATGGGGCGCCCACATTAGAGCTCTTTCAGGTAGATTAAGTTCAGCTGCATATGCAGTAAGAAAAATAAGGCAGTTAACTGATATAGCCACAGCTAGGTTAGTATACTTTGCTTATTTCCACAGTATTATGTCTTATGGCGTTCTGCTGTGGGGATCGGCAGCTGACGTAGATTCCATTTTCATTCTACAAAAGAGAGCAATCCGCGCGATTTATAAAATGGGTCCTCGTGAGTCCCTTAGAAATAAATTCAAAGTAATTGATATACTAACTTTGCCTTCTCTTTATATCTTAGAAAGTATTTTGTATGTTCGCAAAAACTTAGGATTTTTCAAAATAAGAAGCGATTTCCATAATATAAATACACGTAGTAAACATGAAATTGTGATACCCAAATTCAGATTAACTAAAACTAGCAAGTCATTTCTTATAAACAGTATCCGCTTTTATAACAAGTTGCCAAAGTCGGTTACAGAACTTAGCGACGGAAAGTTCAAAACCCACATCAAACGTGTCCTTATCAAAAAAGCATATTATAAGATAAAAGACTACGTTGAAGACAAGGAAGTTTGGCAATAATTCCTTCTGCACATGTGGCTTCCCTGGTACCTCATAAACAACATAACTATGTCAATGTCTATTAACTGCTCCCAAGTAACGATGTTTATTTAGATTTTTTTTATTTTTTTTTATTTTACATACTTCCTTGACATAATCTTTTCATTATTTGACATTATTTACCTACAAATCGAATTCCAATTCTTTATTACTGGCTTTTGTGGACATGATATTTATTCAGATATGTTACTGTAGTTGTAATTGCAATCATGTCATTAATATTTTATATACTTAGATTATTTTATATTTTGTGAATGTGAGAACGTTGTAGGCCTAGTAGAGTGTAGATTTGTTGGCGGTTTTCTATTTTGTTAAGTACCTGGTAATTGATGAAAGGCCTACACTGTCCTCCCATACCTATTACTTATCACTGTTATTTAATAATATTGTAAAGCCAATTATTTTTAAAAGAGTAACCGTGGAGTTTCTTGCCGGCTCTTCTCCATAGGAAACGACTAACTCGAACCGTGCACCTAGCTTCTGACGTTTCATAAGTGCCCATGTAGGTTTATGTGAAATAAAATATTTTGATTTTGATTTTTGATTTAAAAAAAAAATGTTTAAATAATAAACACGATAATTGAATACAATGTGATGCAGACATATCATATATTTTATTTTATAACATTTTGACATTTTATAATATTTTACAATTCTGAAATTTTTACAATTTTAATTAATTATTATTTTTAATGAACAGAGAATTGACATTTTATAAATCACAGTTTTATTTTGGGTTTTTATTTGTTTTAAAATAGTATAATTATAATTCATAATTTTAATTTTAATGTGTCATGTAATTAAAATGTGTGTGTGTCTATGGACTGTGAACGTATGAATTAAATTAATTATTATTATTATTATATCAACTATTTTAAATAAATTTTAATTAAGAGCGTTCATCCCGTGCGGGCTGGCAACGTCGCATTTCTAGAGGTTTTCTTGATTATTTTATTAAATTTAAATCAAAGTACAATTTTTTTTCAGCCAAGCACTAGATCTTTGTTATTTATATGTATTTTATGTATACAAAATTTTTACAGTTATTTTGGTATTTACTCATAAAAATTGTCAAATAGTCGATTATTTTATATTTGCAGTATTACGACTAAATATTTGTATATAATACAATAATAATTATGCAGTGCTTGGCTGAAAAAAAAAATGTACTATGATTTAAAATAAATAAAATAATCAAAAATATTATAAGTAAAGTAATTTAAACATTAATTATCTTATTTTTATCCTACAACGATAACATTGTAGTACGTTTTATAATGAACTTAGGTAGCATCTAATCTTTATTTGAACAGCGGACGCAATACATACGTGCTACGACGTAGCGGTCGCTACGTGACGCGCTACGGATATCGTAGCATTTTATTTCTATTACTGTGTGACTGTGGATTACCGTTATTAATATAATAACTATGTCTTTGTTACAGTATTATCTCTAAATATATATAAACAATTGAATATACGAGTAATGAATAATATAATATACTAAATTAATTGAATATATTAATTATGTATGCAAATCTAACAGTATGGTGCCAAGCTTATGTCACCCCATCTCTTACAAAGTGATGTATGGATTTAATCAGTGAATGTGTTGGTTTCCCTAGGTGTTATTATCATATTGCGCAAAATCAGGAACTCACGATACCATTCATCAGGAAACTAGCTAAGTCCTAGATAACATCATATGAAGAAGAAAAAAAAAAGAACTTTTTTTTCTACTACCCTAGTAGCTAATGCTACTAGGGTATCTAGTTATGGCAATGGGTAGATCATATAATATATAATGTTGATGGACCTTGGAAGGCCAGGGTAAAACAAATGAGTGCGCTGGACAAACTTACATATCAACGGCTTCGTCGTATAGTTGCCGCCGTGTCAGGTCATACCCATAGCAAATAAATATCTGGTCATGCAAACTTTTAAAAAGTTATTAAGGAAAAAAGTTTGCATCAAAATATGACGCGTTCTCTGTCTCTGAAAAATCTCAAAAATATTTATTGTGTGACTAATAAACATTCGCATTCTGGGCAGCGTTCGGGAAGCTACGAAATATCTTCTCGTCCCACATATCGCAGTGTCTCAAGACGAAAGTCTTTGACCAGTGCGTGTTGCCAGTGACGACATATGGCACTGAAACGTGGTCGCTCACAATGGATCTTATTAGAAGGCTAAAAGTCACCCAAAGGGCAATGGAGAGGGCTATGCTTGGAGTTTCCCTACGTGATCGAATCAGAAGTGAAGAGATCCGCAGGAGAACCAAGGTAACCGACATAGCTCGAAGAATTGCCAAACTTAAGTGGCAATGGGCAGGGCACATTGCGCGCAGAACAGATGGCCTTTGGGGCCGAAAGGTTCTGGAGTGGCGACCGCATACCGGAAGACGTAGCGTTGGAAGGCCTCCCACAAGGTAGACCGATGACCTTATGAAAGCCGCAGGAATCCGCTCGATGCGGTAAGCACAGAACCGGTCGAGGTGGCGGTGCTTGGGGGAGGCCTATGTCCAATAGTCTTTCGGCTGAAATGATGATAATGAATAAACATTCATAAAAACCATCGACGTTTTTCAAAAGATAATATCCCTCTCTAACTACTAATAGACAACACAACCGTGGTTGCGCAATAAGGAAAACTATGGGTGAACTTCACATGGGTGATCTTCAAATTGGTGATCTACGCGAAATGCCTCAAAAATATGGCTATTACTTATGACAGCTGTATCTTTTGATAATAATAATATTCAATTATTAGAAGAGAAAGCCAGATGTTAAATACAGGCGCTAGGATTATCATTAATTACCTCGAAATTAGTTACAAAACTATTTAATATTAATAACTCGGCGCGACAGTAAACTTTGAGTATTTCCGTATGTGGGTAAGGGTGGTGTAGCTATTTAAATTCCCTAATTAATGATAATATCAAACACCTCGTGGGTACATGTAGTATATTTGCTGTATGATCAGAGTGTCTAACTTTCAATTCGTCTACGAAGCAAAATGTCTAAACTTAATGTCTATACAGCAAATTGCCTAAGCTGTAAATCGCCTAGAGATTAAAGTGTTTAACAATCAAAATGCCTTAAATGCAATAATTTCTAAGTGGTTAATCACCTGGAGAACAAAATGATGAATCATACAATCTGCCTGCGACTAGATACGAGTAATTAGACAATTGTGAACATTTCTGCGGCAGATTATAGGTATGATTCGTCATTTTGAACTGGGTGAAATAGGTTAGGTTAGGTTAGAATTGTGACCAACCACGCGTGAGCCGAGCGAGCGAAGCGTGCGGTGCCACGGCAGCGGCCGGCGAACGCTACTTCCAAGTTGCTCGTGGGTATACCTAAATTTTTTCCACTCTCAGAATAAGGTTTAGTTTAAATACTGTATAGACCTATAGCAAGGTAGGCATTTTGGTTCATAGTCAGAATAAGGTTTAGTTCAAATACTGTATAGACATATTGCTAGGTAGTCATTGTGCTTTCTAGTATACGGTTTAGGCACTACTTGGCATAGACGTTTTGATTTCTAGTCAGCATGATCCTAAAGGGTATATTTGCGTTAGATAACTTATGTTTCAAGGCATTATTATTTTTCTGTGGGGTTTAACACTGAGTGGAAAATTGACCTTGTGCTGTTACTTTTTAACCGACTTCAAGAGCTTCTCAGTTCGTTGGAATCTTTAAAAAAAATGTATTTTCACCGATTACTCAAAGACGGCTAGACTGATATGTTCTTTTTTTTTAAGTATACTTTCCTGGTAGTCCCATTGTCATCAGGTCAGGATCTGAAGATGGGATCCTGGAGAAATAGAAGGAACTCTTCGAATATTATAGGCACTGCTATAGCGATTTGTGTATTTTTATAGTAACTCGTGCATTTGCTCTCGGAAAGCACCATTTGGTGAAGTGGAACTGATGATGAAGACCACAGATGGCCACTGGAACTACTCCATAATAATTGTTTCTCGGGTTGCGGTTTCATTACTTTAATATGGTTGCTAAGCAATTTATGCTTGTCACAATGCAAATGGTGAAATGGAGCTGATGGTGAAATACCAGGAAAACTCCTCAAAAATTAACGTCCCTGCATCGGGAAAAATAATATTTTGTGAAAGGCGATGAGCAAGTTAACATTAGGCTATTGTAACTTAGATAAATTATAAACAGACCAACTAAAAAGCGAGAAATAAAAACATTTTAACAATTATTTATTTCATGTTTTTACTAAAATTTTTTTTTTTTTTTTGTGTCTGATGGTGGTTTAATACGGAGTTATCATTTACTAGCTTCCGCCCGCAACTTAGTCCGCGGGAAGTTTCAGCCCCCGAACCATAGCGTCGCGTCCCACCGCGCTATTCCTTCGTTTTCGCCCTCTGACTTTTTTCTTTTAGCTCGGCTCCTAAAGATCGTAGCGCGTGTATATTAAATAGCCTATAACCTTCCTCAAGAATTGGGCTATAAAACGCGAAAATATTTTTATCCGACTTGTTTTTCCAGTGATTAGCGCGTTCAAACAAAGAAACAAACTCTTCAACTTTATTATTACTACAGATATTATTATAAATTATACCCAAAGTCTCAAATTCAGATAATTTATGTAAACAAAGGAGATAACATAACAAAAAAATATTTTCGTAATGGTAATTCACATAAAATTGCGAAAAAAGAGGTTCTATTTTCTTTTAAGTACTGATTTTAAGAAATAATGATTAAAAAATAATCATACCGTAATTATTTTCATAAATTTTCCGTTTTAAACAAAGTTATTAATAAAAGGAGATTTTCTGGTATAAAATATTTTATGATACTGGTAACAATGCAGGAGATCCAAACATTTTCAAATTTTTTACATCTTCAGCAACACTAATATTACAACTCTCATAAATAGATTCATATTATAAGTACGAGTAGCATATCTAGTCACATTTTGGATGAAAACGGCTGTAAACTGTTTCGATTGGAAATCGATTTTGGGACGCCTACGTCTAGCATTGGGCTTAAAAGGGCTGATTATGACTATCGTATACCGTGTCTCCGACACACTACAAAAAACATTGTTTGGCAAAGGTATTTTGTTTGCTTACTTCTTATAATTAATTCACTTTAATTTTATCGATGATTATTTACAAAAACATTTAATGATAAAATGTTTTGCACCGCTGTCCTGTCATTTTGACAGTGACATTTCGTGACATTACTTTGTTTACATAAATTATCTGAATTAGAAACTTTGGGTATAGTATTATATATCATTCTAAAGTATTATCTTCACCTTTTAGTGGGGAGTATAGCTAGTATTTAACTAAAAACAATTATTCTATTAAAATACTGATATCCCTGTATCAGATACTGCGACTAATATTTTTGGATTTTTACATAAGTTAGTTTGGTATGTTTTTACTTTTTTTTATATATTTATGTGAAATACAAGCCGATTGGAATTTCCTA
Source organism: Dryobota labecula (assembly GCA_947523025.1). NCBI lineage: Eukaryota > Metazoa > Arthropoda > Insecta > Lepidoptera > Noctuidae > Dryobota > Dryobota labecula. Next base: position 12,357,436 of record OX383293.1, on the reverse strand, counting down.
TCGCCAAAACTGAGGAATAAAAATCCTGAATTTATTCTTTAACAGACAACGCAGATTCTAAACTGCTGGAACCAGAAGCATTGAATTTTGTACTCTTCCTTTTGTAATGAAAGTGAACACTAAGGAACGATTGTTGACAATTCATCCCCTAATACCCCCTTTTAATAAGCGATTGAAGTTTGTATAGAAGTTCGTTTGGTCAATGGGAAACATCATCGGGTACACGGCTTATCACATTATAAAGACGTGAAAATCCTCACACAACAAATGCATCGCATGGCTGCAAAGGGCTAAGTCTGGCTTATTCTGCCAGACTGAATAAATGGCTGCATAACCAACCAAGTTATTCAGCCAATGAATGCCATGCCGCAGTTCAGATTATCATGATTTTAAATTGAAATTAAACTTTAATGTAGATAGCAAGTTAGTAGTTCGTAATTACTGTACCTATTAAACAAATGATCAAGTTTTTTTTTTGTACTTTGTCAGCATTGTGACTTCTATTGCTCGAAGTTTTCATAATTTGGTTCTTTGCCTTGCACAAAAATTTGGGTATATATACTTTATTTTTTTTTATTTTTTTAAAACGTTGCCCCACACTAGTAATTTCCCCTGTATCGTGGGTGCGTTTACAAACATTTAAACTCACATACACAAACAACCAGATCCGGAACAACTACTTGTAGGTCATACAAATATTTATTCCGTGCGGGAATCGAACCCGCGACACGCAGCGCAGCAGTCAATCGCTTAACCACGGCACCAACCGTGCCGTACTTGATTTTTTATTAACTAGCGACGCACGCGTGCTTCGCACGCACGGTTTTACGACTTGACAAAATTTTGAGTTTTGTTATTATTTATTATGTTTATTTATCTCCACAAATTACATTCTTATGCTAGTTATACAATGAAATACTATGTAAACAAACTTAGCATCTCTATATTTTGCATATACTATGTCAACTTTCACATCTACCTACAAGTTACAAAAATCAAGTTCATTATGTTATGTTTTTTTTTTTTAATGTTTACCTTCCTTAAATTAACTTCTGCTGTATTTTGATTTGTTGCTCTGTTATTAATAACAAAAATTCTTTATGCTGCTACAATAATGATTTTGTCACAAGTCTGCTACTATAAGTAAATTTACAGAGATCGAGGAAAACTGTTCCACCGTAGAACAGTTTACGGGGAACAGAGTGAATCAGTTCCGTTTTAGCAACCATTATAAGTACCGATACATACTAAACGAAAAAAAAAATACCTACATTTACTGCTTATTTATTACTTACATGAATTGTGCAAGGTTGTTAAATTTATTTTTGCAAATAAAGACCTTTTTTATATTAAGTTGACAGATATTTAGACAACATTTTGTAATTTGTGGGAGATCTGGAGTCTAAACTAAGCTTTGGCCTGTATTTTAGAAGTCCAGAACTCCCATTATATCACATAGTAAAGGTTGTCAGCGTGATACAATAAATTGCAAGTGACTGATGGCGTATTAGTATATGTGTGTCCAAGCATTATCTTCGTAAACGCCGCCTGCTACTTATAAGCTGTTATCTGACGTAGTGCAAATCCAAAGGAGTCTCTGCGAACCCCGCGGCTCCCGAGCGCCATCTTTTGTTTTTTATTCTCGTTACCACTCTTGACCGGTGTGGTCACTCGATATACTATCATTTTTCACACGCAGAACGTTGCTAATTAATAGTTAAATTGTATAAAAATACAAGGATCAAATTGTACACGCATCTTTTATAGAAGAGACCTGCAGCTGTGCCCTATCATTATTATTAATAACAGTTTTATTTGTATCACTACAGTAAACATAATAATACCAAGAACTAATCTCCCAACAAACATTCACAACGTATGACTCGACGCGGGACTAATGTTTCAAGCTTCATCTATCGTTCGAAGTAGATAGTCGTATGTAAATCCTCATATCTATTGACGTGTAACCCCCCGGGTGAGCTCTGGCTCATTTGACTTCTCTATGGAAGTTGCTAGTGCTGCCAATCGCTTACTGGGATCTGGGAAATCACGTTTTCATTTCCGTACTTATATCTGGGGTATGAATGTGATATATCTAGTATACTACATAGAACTCTTCTAGGCAAGTTTTTTTTAGAATGGAATCTAAAAGTTACAATAAAATACCAGTGGATATTTTAAACACCAAAGAACTCCCACTATTCAAATATAAATTGCGTACCTTTTTAATTGAAAAAGCTTACTACACGATCCAAGATTTTCTTAATAATTATTACCTACTATAATCTGTCACCTAATTCTTATTTTGGTAGATTTGCTATAAATGTTACAATAAAATACCTTCTGATGTATTACATATAAATGAAAGAAAATTTAAAACTCATATTAAAAGCACACTATGTAAACAAGCATATTACTTAGAGGATTATATCCAAGATAAGAATGCTTGGAAACATGCTGGTCCTGCTCCATAGGACAATTTGGAGTCTAGATAAAATCAAACTGGTTTCTAATTTAATTGTATAATTTATAATTTTTATGATATTGATTTTATTTTCCGTGATTAATATACTTTAACTCACACACTGACTTATTACGAGTATATGTTAATTTTTTTGGAAAATCATTTATAATGTTTGTAGATATGTGAGCACCATATATCTATCGCATTTATTAATTTGTCTGACCTTACTTCACTTTTCATAATTTTTACCTATTGTGGTATAGTAATTTTTATTCTAGGTACATTGGCTTCACCTAAAATTATTAATTAATGTATACAAACTATTGTTAACAGTTTAAAAGAGTAAGTATAGAGTTTTTTGCCCATTCTTCTCCATCATAACTACCTTTTGGAACTAGCATCAACAATTTTTGTAATTTTTGACGTTCAAAAGTGCCTTTTACGTGCCTATTTGAAATAAATGATTTGACTTTTGACTTTTATGTGATACCTATGATTTTTTTTAATATGTTACATGTTGGCATAATTTATTATTATATGCCTACTAGGCAGGACATATTGGATCTGTAAATAATTCATAACATAGCATCACGCCTGCATTCGCCGAGGGGTTAGGTAGAGGTCTACCTATAGTACACCCAAATTTTGTTAGTTTTATGTGCATAATCCTTGCTTCAAAGAAAATATTTCTAATAGAGAACATTTCACAAAAATCGCTGGTTACTAAAAAATTTTTCAGTATGAAAACTGAGTTCTAAAAATATCCCTCTATTTTCGTCGGGAATTAAAAATATTAACAGTGTCAACGAACAACGCTGCTGCAACAAACTAATCATTTCTGAACACATAAACATTTAAAATTAATGACTACGTGGCTCTAAAGTTCGGAGCTTCATCTGGCATACAATGTAGATGTTTAAATCCTAACATGTCCTGTGTCGCGGCTCCCGAGGGTAAAGTCTGGTTCATTTAGCAGGGCCACAGATAATTAATGCACATCAAACCCATCAGAATGCAACGATCTGGCTTGTTTATGCTCGGTTTCTTCTTTATTGTATTTTTTTTTTTTGTCACTGAGTTGTTTATTTAGTCAACAAGTCTTTTATTTAAATAATTGTTGTATTTTGAGTATGTTTTATTTTTAATACTGCATGTAGTTATTTTATTTAGTTTTGTTTACTACTTATTATAAATCTAAACAAATAAAATGTGAAAAAGTTTTTTTTTTTGTACTTATTAAAATTATTATCCTTCAAATGTTTAAAAATATAATATAGTTAAAAGTATTTATTTATTTTAAATTTAATTACCATATCAAAAAATCTAGTACTAATAACTTCCAAGTTAAAAATAAAATAAGTAAGTATAAATAAAAAGAAGCATTAATAAAACTAAGTTAAACAAAAACATGACACGAAAGTTTTCTACTGCGGGAATTATGAATGAAGACAATAAGATATAATTTGATAATAGCTGTCCCAAAGGGTGTTGTGCGTGACGCTTTCAGTTCATACTAAAAGTTAAGTTAATTATGTTTATTGGCAAAGTTGAGCGGAAGCCGTAAAACAAATTAAGCCATTTTTTTTTAGAAAACAAAATTCTTTGACTCTTTTTTTGACGCAAACATTTTAAAAGTTTACCAAGAATCAATGTTTATCAGAAATATTACTTAAAACTTTTGTAAATTGTAATTGTTTTGTTCTTATTTTGTCCAGTAGCTTTCAATATTGTGCAGAATTAAAACAATAATAAATATTGCAATAATTCAAATAACAGGATTCAGGTTTTTAAGTTCAATAAATCATGGTTTCACGAAACAACAATTAAAATCAGTGCAGCCACATTAAACAAACTGTATTTTCATTTGGTTCTGCCCCATTGAGCACTATAATTAATTTCTACGAATATTCATGTTCCAATTTGAAAATTCTTTGGACTCAAAACATCGGCTGAAATATTCGTTGTAGCTAACAGCAAACGCTGCTTATAATTAAATAAAATAATATTCACGAGAACCGCGAACTTGAATTAAACTTCAACAATATTCGAAATGATGTAATAATATTTAAAATACTTACATTCTCATACGATCGAAGATAATTACCAATATGGCACGACACAATCATGAGTTCAAAGTTTCTTTTTTCAAAAAACTACACGAGTTCATTTCGATGTCACAATATTCGAATTAGTTATCAAAGTGTTCTATGACAGCGTGTCATTATAAAATTAATTGATGGTACAGTCCACGTGGGTGATAAAGCGCGGGAAATCGAAGTGTTTAGCGCCAAAACCGACCTCCCCCGAGACCACCATCCCTTACCGTGCTCCACAACATACTGACAACTGTCACCGGCCGCCCGGCCGCCGTCGTTTTGTTCGCTTTTACTACGGGCGGGTTTCCTCTTTTGCCCTATCTTGCTTTAACGAAAATTTATATACACACAGAAATGTACGTATACACATGGACCAGAACTTAGTTCGAGTCGTCGAGATTCTCTATAATGTACGGCTGTGTGCACTGATAGCAATATGTGAGTGTAGCTCGTTCAAGACGCATCTTGACGGTAATGTGCCAATGCGTTGGTGCACACAATTACAGCGTAACTAAAGGAAAATGTAACTTAATCAAATGGTATAAGGTTGTGTTTTGTATGTTTTAAAGAAGTAGTATTCATTCAAAGACATAGCTAAAGCAGAATTGCGCATGTCCGTTATCAATCTTATGACTGTGAAACTACGAAATCTATTGCTATCCTTATTTTTCTTTAAGTTTCAGTTTGAATATCTAAAGATACTGTTTGGAGTATTAGTGGCTTTTAATAAGTAATCAAATTGTTTGGTAACTAAGTTATATTTCAACTTGGTACTAGCATTTCTTTGTTTATTTTTTCTTTTGGGCGAACGCTGGGATATTTTACGATCAATAAAGTCGGGAGCCTTAATAAGAGCTGAGCAACTTATAAATAAAGTATGAATTAAATTCCAAGACCAGGTGTTTATTTCATAACATTTTACACTGTATATATTGGGGACGTACGAGTTTTATAGTTACTTTAGCAATGAATACTTGAGACGATTATGCTGATAGGATATTAAATAAATAATTAAACCAAAAAATATGGTAAAACATAATAGGTACCTTATCTTTACATTTTTATATTAAAAGAAACATATTTTTGATGACAAAATCAGAATCAAAGCGAAACATCCTAACTTGCAATCTCGAACTAGTTACAAAGGAAACAAAGGACTAGGGAAAAATAATACAACTGGGGATGATATTAACTGGGAGATAAGAGCGTAAGAGTATGAGTGAAGTACTCTTTCCGAGAGGGCGGCGTTTATACAAAGCTATGAATAACAATTTACTAAAGAGCCAGGAACGCAAACACTTGAGCATAGAAGTTTGTTTCGAAGTGCCCAAACTCACGAACAATACCGACACGACGAGCTACGAATGATGAATTAAACCGAATGTAATGAAATGTTACCACTTCGAGGGTAGCCGTGGATTTTTCAAATTTCTTTTCTCTATGTTTCAGGGTACCTTTTTGGGGTGAACAGAAATGTTTGACTGAAATATCAGAATTAAGTAAAACCATATTACCATTATTTAAAAAATATTTACTGTTAATTTGTTTCCTAATTTTATTTTATTTTTATTTTAAGAATGTATTCGTTTTCTACTTTTTGCTGCACCCTACAGGGTTTTAAACATTATAGAATGCAAATAAAGATATGAATATTAATATATTCGAGAATTTTGTAGTTACTATCTAATGCACCTCTGTAAAAAAGTATATTAATATATCGTTACCTCCCACGCAAAAAGTCGTAACATGTTTATTTAGTAAAAATGAGATTTTAGTACTATAATGTAATATTATATAAATACTACACATTCTTAATAACGATATTTTCATATTTTCACTAAAAACCGAGTTTCTAACCCGCTAATAGTCTTATCATAGCTGACGCAAAATCATTTTAAACAATGATGTAATATAGGACAAGATCAGCAGTGTACGGACTTCAGTTGTCAACTTGACGTCAAGTCACCGATTGCTTAGCGATAAAAAAAATATAAAAATGGTGAAATGTGCGGTTAAAATTTGTAACGGTCTGAAAAGATTAATAAAGCAAGTGGTGTTACATTTCATAAGTAAGTTAGTAAAATTTTCTTCAGAAGATCCAAAAAAAAAAAAAATACATTAAAGGATGAATTACATTTATCAAACATTTTTTTGCCATCAGTGTTACCAGTAAAAACAATTTTGATTTTGCCAGACTGTTGGGAGTTTAGTGAATGACGAATGCATGTTCCTATAAGTCTAAATTATTATTATAGTCTGTTTAGTAAACATTGAAATAATATCATTCCATTTTAAACAATAGTTATTTGACACGATCTTATTCGTTTTGAAATTCACGTTTACGCACATTTTTTTTTTCTTCCTATATATATGAAATCTTTCAATTTCTTTAAATTTGTAATCTATTGGAAGTTCCGTTATACAATGTAGGTAATTGATTCAATAAATACCTACATTCATTCTGGGGTTATTACATTGATCATTGGCAACTCTGGTCGTTTTTCCTATGACAATGTCTTGTCTCGTTCCAACGTAATCAGTTTGACGGAAGAAGAAATGAGACAAACAGATTATTTTGACAGATTGACATAATTTATTATCCGTTTCAAACCTACGACTTTAACTCGTAAGTGGTTACGTTTTTCTGAAATTGTTAGTAGGACGCTGCTCCCCTAGTACAATATACTTAACCTCATTGATTTTAAATGTCAAGTTTGCCGATATTACTCGTATCACCGAATATTTTTGAGGGCTTCCATACCACGGTACTTATATTTTATCCATTCAGTTCAACCAAAGTAAATGTTAGATCCTGTGCACCTATCGTATGACATAGCCGCCGGGCGACCCCCATTCCTTTGTTCAAACGGGTGTAACTTTACAAAATGATATGCCCAACTGCGTCCTAAGATTTTAATCTTGAATACTACATTGATTTACTTGATTTCATTTAATTTTTAAATACATCTTTTGAATTTTAAAGTTAAAAAAGTGTAAAAAAAATCTAATCCTATGAAAAAATGTTACACGAAATAATTTAACATTAATTACTAGGTACATACCTAGTAATTAATGTTAAATTATTTTGTGTTGTATGTTCGCCGACCTGGGCCTCAAGTCTGCTATTACAATAGTGTCAGAATGGTCTATCATTGATTTCATAATTGTTGATTTTGACAAGTTTGGTAATCTACTAATATAATGGCGTCGTTATGACTTTCCAACGGTCAGCCACTGACACTCCATTGAAAAAATTGGTAATCTCGTACATAATGACAAATTAAACTTCCTACTAAACTTCCAACTTCATACTACTTTAGATTGCTTATAACACTAATAAATAACGTGTAAAAATATATATAAATGAAATCTAGCATGAATAAATGTTCAAAATGCCATTGTAATACAATTCTATTACGAGACCATTGACCGACCATTATGAATTTAGCAGATTACGAACTTTTAGCAAAATGACAATGGGATCGGGTTGAAGTGACGAATTTATATATTAAAAATAGCAGACTTCGGCCCCAGTACTTTGGTATCGATCCAAGCAAGTACATATCGTATTCTTTTGTGTCGATCCAAAATATCGGAGTATCGTATCGTGTTGTATCAATACTGTACAGTATCGGATCTGATTCGGATTGTCATCATCAGAAACTTTTTTGAGTAAAAAGCGTTACTTTTTACCAATTAGGGGTTAAAAGTACCCTGTGTAACATTGAATTCAGCACGCAAATTACATCAATTTAACATCATTCCACAGCTTTACGTCACAATACCGCATCTTCTGATTCAATTTACGTGTTTCGTGGCTCTTTGGGGTTAACATTCAAGTGTTTTGCCGCTTCAACCGCCTTTATAGATGTCACTTTGTCACACTCGCGAGTTCAACCCCAGATAACGACTTCATATCTAAATATTATTTTGTTTACTGACTGTCGCCACGAAACACACCCAATATGTTAAAGGTTAAAAATACGAAGGAGAAAGGTGGAACAATTTTGATGGGGAAAAAATGTTTGGTAATTTGTCAAAAATGTCTACCTAGACGTGTACCTAGACGAAATAATCAACTATTTGCTAGCAATGTTTTCTGTATGGCGACCAAAGTTTATAATAAACTACCAAATGGTTTTAAAACTCTTGACTTTAGGATATTTAAATGTAAATAATTCAATTATCTCTAAACTACATCCTACTACTCGACTGATGATTTTATGAACGAAAAGTTGACTTGAATGCTTATTATCTCTTTGACGTAATTTATTAATATTTTTGACATTTCTATACCTAATATTTGACTAATTTGCAATTCGAATTTTATCCTATTTTATTTTATTCAATGTTATATCTAATAACCTAATCAAAACCCTGAAAATGTATTTGTACGCCGGAAACGGCAGAATATTATGAACTTTTAAAAGTATGTAACAACTCTGTAAATATATTCTGACAAATAAATTGACTATAACTATTACTATAAGTAAAGGTAAAGAGATGTGACAGAATTCTTATGGTTTTGATATAATTGTTAAAATAATTAATTAATTCGTATAGTTAGTTTTATTTAATTACCGAAGGTCTTGAGGACAACCTGGATATTGAGAGGGAGCGCAGGGCTTTAGCGGTCAGAGGTAACATGCTGGCCCGCAGATTCTCCCGCTGCTCTAAACACGTTAAGATAACGTTGTTTAAGGCGTATTGTGTTGTTTACGGCTTTCATGCCGTCATTCGCAAGAAAACTGTATCCCTGATCTGCAGAATGCGCGGCAGCTGCAACGGAATTCTGAAGACTGTTGCTGATAGGATCTCTTCCCCGTGATGGAGATCATTTATTAAGCGGGTAATTTAATTGTATTTTATTTTATTTTAATATTTAGTTTAAATTTATTATCGTATTGTATGGATTGTAGTTATCTGAAATAAAATAATTTAATTTAATTTAGTAAATCTATTGAATGTCGTACTTCATGTTGTACATTGTTCAGGAATGTCAATAAGTGATGGAGCTTTCGATTGTATTTAATTGACATGGTAATGTGGCGGTATCAACAACGCCACATGCGAACTACGCATCAAAGAACTGACGTCACAAATCCTGCATCGCGCTATCAGAGTTTACCGCGCGACTAGCATATATATACAACATCCCGACATCAACCGTTGGGCAGTTGCCCACTAGACACAACACGCGTCTGGTCGGAGGATCCCTCCTTTACCATAGAGTTTGAGTGAACTTTACACCCTGTTACTCATACCTCTAAAGTAACAATAATTTTGGATGTCTCTTATCAAATAAAGTATTCGAATTATCATAAATTTTCGTATTGCATAGCGTTCTCACTCAGACACCAAATTAACTATGATAATCTTCATTCGTGTAAAAAACTTAGAAGCTGTTTTTTATTTCAACGAATGAATTTAATATAAATCATGTCATAGCATTATCAAGTCTAGCAAGCACTAGAATAAATTCAATGTTGAAGACACTAACGTCAGTGCAGACAATAATAAAAATGTAGCAACTTTATTTTCGGCCATTACACTTTTTATACATTCAGCAAAAATCGTAAATCAAAAAGCGTACTTGGTAAGCTAGAAAATCTTAAATCTCTTTATTGCGAACATATTTCTCAAATAGAAGGTTTGCTAAACCGTTTACATTCTATTTATCGTCCCCAAAAGCGACTAGAGGGGGATGTTGTGTCAGCGGAAAACTTGTTAAAGTCCTTCCACCAAAGAAAGAGTTATGAAAACGCTAACTTTGGGGTCCTCACAAAAAAGTGAAGACAGTTTGCACAACTCCGGCCTCAACGGGATTTTATAAATATTAAAATCTAAGGGACTCACTTTGAAAGCGGAAACTAATTTTTTTCTTTCTCCACAAGGTATTCATGGCTTTCGTGAAAAAAGCCTTCCTTATCTTTTGTAATTTTATATAGAAATACCCTCATAATAAATAACTTTGTTGCTGAAAAATATTCAAGTAGGTAAAAACATATTGATATTGATATCCGGTTTCTTGGAAAACATTTTATGTCCATGGAAATTTAATTAAGATTGGGAACTCACATACAAGTAAAGCATTGTGCCTACTATTTTTCATGCGTATGTACATTCAATTTTTAATTAACTTTTCCAGTGAGCATGGAATCCGTTTTTAATGGAATATGATTGTTGAAAGATGTGAAAATTTACAATTATAATATGCATTGGAAAATCAATTCTTGTCAATTAATAGAACCTCTATTAAGTCGAGAGAGACGATGGCTCTTGTAAAGTTATGCATAATAATTGCTTGCTCTTCAGTTCCAATTAAAGGCAGTTCAGTAATGACGAACTCCTTGCGGTTAGTCTTGGGCTGTGCCTGAACCAAGTTCCAACGTCTACTGAACCATGGCGCTCGATACAATTTGCTTAGTAAATGTTTTAGTTCAGATGTTCGTCCGTTACTCCAGTTTATGAGATAGTTTGGTGTATTTAAACGGAACAAATAATAATTTCTCGATTGAGTTTGTTACGTAGTCTACTTAGTAATTGAATTTGACTTTGTATAACAGATTTAATTTAGAGTTTAAAAAAATAAAACCGTGTAATTTTCCTGTGTAGTGAAAGTAAATTTGAATTAAAGATCCGTCAGCTTTGGAAATATACCTAAGAAATGTTATAGGAAACGAAATAAAAACGTGGGAGCAAGTCTTTACAGGGAAATGTAATAAACAAATATATTTTCGTTTGTGTACCCACTCGATACTCGATTCGAAAGATGATACTCGCGTATCTAAATATAAACCTGCGAGTAAGGCACCCGTCCCACCACCGGCCATTAACAAGAAGTGAGTAGAGCTAGCAAATAAAAACGAGTTGGCGAGCAACGAGCAGCGATTGCGCGACGGCGACGAGTGCTTATTCGCTGGTATGCGTATGTAGCAAGCGTGAGTCTCAGCGAGTCTTTGACAACTCTCTTTGATAGTTCTTATCGCTGCGACGAATGACTACTCGCCAGTGGTGGTGTAAACAATCAGCGACCAATTGACGAGGAAGCGTATAGCTATCGACTATTAGTCAACTAGTAGACTAATAGTCCCGTGTCAGTAAAAAGATACATAATATACTAATAGTTAGATCGCTGACTGTACACACCACCGGCGAGAACTCCGTCAAACAAACAACTTGTTTTTACTTTCTAGCTCTAATCGCTTCTCGATAATCGCCGGCGATGGAACAGGTGCTGCCCACACAATTTTCAAGTAGTTTTTTTTAATAATAAAGGGTGTTATTGAGACCTCATATTACTGACAGATGACACGGGATGACTGTGATTTTTGGTATATTTATTTTATTTTTTAGAACATCTTCTAAGTGGCTTTTTTTTTGTAACAAACGTATTTCATAATTAAAACACTAGTGTTCTTGAGAGAGATTACTTTACTTAGAAACGTAAGTATGAGTAAAATTCAATAATTAAGTTGGTGATATTCTACTTTTACGTATGTATATATATTTGAATAAACTGTACCTATAACTTATTTAACGATATAACGTTGATGTCTTAATAAAAGAACTTTGCCATAGGCTTCTATTCATATAGGTAATCGTATCATTGAGGAGAAAGTCCGAAAGAAACATCGAACGTTAACCATTTTCATTGCTCAAGGCAATATATTATTATTTTTTCACATCAGTGCTGTTTATTTTTGATATTTTTTAACATTTAGTGTTTATAAATTTACTGATTATTTTGTCGAGACGTGTCTAAAAGTTAAGTTTTTATTTCAAGTTAATCTGTTTTACTGAGTATAATTGATCAGAATAAAAAAACCACAACCATTTTTCGACCTATGGATTATATTCCTACGCACTTCTATAAAATTCAGTAAAATTGTCTATAAGATATTTTATTTATACCTAAGCAGAACTCACAATTTCGCAACATGCTTAAGCTTAACATTTTAAGTAACTTTTTGGAATCTCTTTTAGATTTAAGAATAAATATTTTCCTTAAAAAGGAGAAAGAGGATCACTGGACTGGATGGTAAAATTAAATAATTAAATTTGTCGGCTAAGCGCCGTAATTACAATTTGTTAAAAAACGGCAATTTTCTAAATAGCCTTACAAAAAAGGGGTCAAGATTTCATGAACATGATTAATACCAGCTGATGTCGACTGAATTCAGTCTCATTTTTAGAAAAATACTTAAAGATTCTGCAATGGATCACAATCAAAACAAAATAAAAACCCAATGTTAGATTATTAAAGACATTGTAAGGCATATAATAAGGAAACAATTATGGCGTACAGATCAAACACTGCAGAGCAAGAAACCGCCACGATACGCCTTTACGAAGAACAGTCGTGTCTGAATTTAGCGCAACTGAGCGCAAGCTAGCTGTCATATGTTGGGCATTGTTAGAATAACTGTCATGGGCCGCCAGTTCCTATGAGTAAACGGTGACATTCCTTGACACGCTTCGTTTGTATAGAAGCGGTTGACGGTGCCGTCTCTAGCACTCCTACCGATCACGATGTTCGGCAAGCCTATCCCTTGGGAGAAGCGAGCTAAATATCAAGGTGTGACTCTCGATCATCATCTCTCATTTTCAGAGCATATAAAGCTGATGCGTTCGCGCGCCTTTTCCTCTCTATACGCTCCATTCCGTTCTAAATGCATAAAGCAAATTGTCACTCAGGTGCAAATTGTGCATCTACACCGCGTGTATCCGCCTAATCATGACCTACGCGGATCCAGTCTTTGCACACGCAAAACCCCGTCACATCCATAAGATGCAGACCCTCCAAAGCCATTTTCTTCGCATAATCACGGGAGCCCCCTGGTTCGTTCGAAACCAAAACCTCCACGTAGACCTCAAAATCCCCACCATCTGTCAATTCATGAAGCGCATTTCAAAGCGCTTCTTCGATTCCGCAGCCACTCACCGCAACATTCTTGTTGTGCAGGCCGCCAATTATACCCCCTCTCGCATCAGTAAGACCCGCCGTCCACGGTATGCACTGACCGACCCAGACAACCCCACAACTCTCCTCCAGGAGAGCAGTAGGAAAACCAGTACAGCTCGCAAACATAAAACACGACCGTCATTCTGACCTCGCCGCCGTGGGCCCTCGCGAAATCCCCGACTTAACAGTCCCCCCCGACCCTTGCTCGACGAAGCACCAACTCGCGCCGTAGCTGAGCATGTAGCTTTAAATTCCCCTATTAATAATCATAACCCTGAACTGATCCAGCCACCACCTGTCCCTTGCTGTCCTCCCTCTGTCTCTGCCGTAAGCCGAGGTACCGTACCCCACAGGGGATGTCGTTTAATTTATAGGTTTTACGCCCTGGCTGGAGGCTTTAAGTTTTTAGGCGCTTAAGGCAACCACAGGAAGACTCCGCTGCTAACCAAATAACTAAAATATTCTTCTGTGTTTGAACACAGGATAATATTTTAGTGACAATAGAAATATTAAGACGGGCCTAAGAACTAAAACAGAATCTTAAATCTGATAGCTACTATCTTGTAAGTTAATTTGTTACGCTAGTTTTAATCTAAGTAGGTTTATTAATAAGAGCGAGCGTGTTGCCAATGTATGCGACCGCACTTCACGACAGTGCGAGCTCGTTTACACGTGCTAGTGGAAAATATTACTATGTCGTAATTACTTGTCTTATTCATTATTACATCATTAGTTTAGGAAATAAATAACAGTAATTTTGCGGTTTAGATTGGGTTATGTGTCTTTGAGATGTAGTTTGTTTTGGGTAAGCAGCAAGTTCTTATTTAAATTGTACGACGAATTCTCCAAAGAATAAAAGGGAAGGAACCTCTAGGAATTTGCTTATAATGAGTGTGAGCTTGCAGACACAAAACCTTGCACAAATAGTCAATGGTCGGTCAACGTATATTCCGTCATGTCAGAGATGGACAGCAAAGGTCCAGGGCCTCAAGTCTGCTATTACAATAGTGTCAGAATGGTCTCGCCATTATTTATTTGACAGTGTTTGTATGGCAAATCTGTCAAAAACTCACAATGAAGAGACCATTCTGACACTATTGTAATAGCAGACTTGAGGCCCAGATTAGTTGTAATTGCAATATTATGCAATTACAATGAATCTAACTACGCATCAAGGACCTAACGTCACAAATCCTACATCGCGCAATCAGAGTTTACCGCGCGACTAGCATATATCAAACATCCCGACATCAACCGTCGGGCAGTTGCCCACCAGACACAACACCCGGTAGGAGGATCCTCCCTTTTCCATATAGTATGAGTGAACTTTACACCCTCTACCTCATACCTCTATAAGGTACAAGAAGGCTCATATTTAGGTAAGTACTTACACATTGCTATCACATTCTTAACGCAGTTAGCTGCATGAGGATATAGCAATTTGTTCAATAGAATAGTGCAAATGGCCTTTTACAACGTAACAAGGATGTACCAATAACAGTGAATAGCATCTACATTTAAATTATTTGGTTTTATGTAACATACACCTACATGTTTATTATTTGAATATTGCAGCATTGCTTATAAAGTCTGTTATTACCTCATCAGCGTTTTCCCGGCCTTATCCCAATTTATTTGGGGTCGGCGCTACATGTTTTTTCGTCTATATGTCTCTATTATATTAGTCGTCATCTCTGGAGTCACAACCTTTCTAGTCGACGATGATGGTTGATTCTAAGTTATGATTTTTAGGGTTCCGTAGTCAACAAGGAACCCTTATTATCATCATCATTTCAGCCGAAACACGTCCACTGCTGGACACAGGCGTCCCCCAAGCACCGCCACTTTGACCGGTTCTGTGCTTCCCGCATTCAGCGGATTCCTGCGGCTTTCACAAGGTCATCGGGCCACCTTGTGGGAGGCCTTCCCATGCTACGTCTTCCGATACGCGGTCGTCACTCCCGAACCTTTCGACCCCAACGGCCATCTGTTGTGCGAGCAATGTGCCCTGCCCATTGCCACTTAAGTTTGGTAACCCTTACCCTTATTATACTATGTACTATCTATATATTATACGAGTAGTTTCGCCATTTCCGTCGGTCTGTCTGTCTGTCGACTTAGCCGTCGTCTTAGTTGGCTTAGCTCAGAGACTCTCAGTACTAGAAAGTTTTAATTTGGTATGGATGTACATATTAATCACGCCTATAATGTAGTAAAATAAAATCTTGTTTTTTTTTTTAGGCTACCTCTCCTGCACTTGTATCGGGGATGATATTTTTTTGCTCGTCTATTCCGTGCTGTGGAGTATCGTTGGATAGGCCGTTCAAAAATATTGCGGGTCTGTGACGACCATTTTTCGATTCAAGGATCCGTTAGCAAATGCAAATTTTTGTAAGAGTCAAGTGTCCTTCCCTGCTAGCTAAACGGTTGTGTTTGGATATGTGAAGAAATTCACAGCAGTAATATATATACGAAAGGAAAACAATCACAGCTAAGTAGGTAAGCTTTACAAGTTACCGAGTAATAGTCGACTAACTAACATTTGCAGTTGAAAAACATGTTTTTCAACTACATGTTAAGTTTGTTCTTGGGATAAATTCATACCATCTACGGAACCCTTCATTGTGCGTGGTCCGACACGCACTTGGCCGGTTTCCTTTTATAAAATACAATCAGCCCTACGCTAATAGGAAGCTGCGGTAGTGAAAAGATTTTTCAGTCAGTAAAGATACAAGTGTCTAAGAAAAGTAGCCCAGCTAACCAGCCCAGTTTTGACACAGTTAAGTATCGTCACTCATTGAGGCCTTTTATTGCGGTGCGACAAGTATCTGACGTATTACTCAGCAATTTCCAGTTATGATCAACCAAGGTCACCAAATCGTTTCTCACTCCACATACAACGTTAACAAACACTTCTATCACAATACCTAACTCGCTCGAGTGGCATAATATTTCCAACGATCCTTTTTATGGTATACCTCCTCTCGGTTGTATTATGAAGAGTTATTTGCTCGCTGCTCGTTAGCATGACGACATCCTGCATGTAATGACAAGCCGGGTTACTCATGAATTTCACCAGATTATTACGTCAAAATGTAGACCAGTATTTTTCTAAGAAACTCGACGAAAACCTACGGAGGATGCAGTTTATGTTATATTTTTCTTGAAAAATTCTCGGGTTTACGTTTCGTTAGTCGCGTTTGAATATTTGAACGTGTTTAGTAAGTAGCAAGTACGTAGCTATACAGCAACTGATTTAGTATTTTCTTAAAAGAATATGCCCTCGAAAACGACTCAATTTTGTAATGATTGGATGAACAAACAATTTAAGAGTCAAAAGATTCATACTAAACCACAGAGATAAAGTTAGAAGAAATTATGAATGGTTTTAAATATTTCAAATTAAATGAAAGCTAACTTTTGCGAACTGTAGATGATTAACAAAGCCAAGCGAAACGTGGAGTAGCATAAACATTCGCCTTTAAAGTCACATACAAACACAGATGACAAAATATACGATTAAATAAGACTCGGCACTTTTGTTACTCAGACAAAAGTTAAGTATTCATCTTTATTACCATTTATGTGTTGCCATTATATTTCTAGTCTTTGTTCCACCATTCAAGCTTAAGCTCTACTTCATATTTACTGTGGAATGGTAATTTATATAAACGAACTTTAATTAACATTAAGTTTAACGATAGTTAAGCCCGTGCAGTTAATTTTATTTTCATTACAGTGCAATTTTAAATAGTTGTATTTACTGTAAACTTTATTATAGATCATAGTTTAATCGCTCTGTCATAATATCGGTTTTAAAATAACAATTATTATTGATACTGACTTATTAAAATAATCGACAAATATAAAATTTTCATTTAAAGAACATTGAAAACGTTCAGTTGAACTGGGCGCTGTAATAATCCGCTTTTGTTTGCATTTCTACGTATTCCAAAATTCAATTTAAATATGATGGCGCGGCGCACAAACATGAGATCGGCAGAATTAAATGACGTGCGCCATTTGTCGGGGATCCACGCGTACGCGCGGTGCCGCACCGCAGCCACGGAGCTGGCCAATTCCCAAATTAATTGCTTTCCAATAGTATTTTTTACACAGAATTAGCTCTAAAGAGTGCTGTCGGGTTTCCCGGTGTGAGCTTTGATTAATAGACTTTGATAACCTGTAAGGTTGGTAAGCGCTAATTGTCTCTGAGTGGGCGTACAAACGTGCACATAGAACAGTGTAATACAACCAAATTGACTCATTCAACACTGATTGAGTCTTGATTGGGATTATTCTGTTTTGTCTTTGATTCAGCTCTTACACAGCTTTGAATATTCTTGTTGATTATTTTGGATTGGAAACAAAACTCAAGGATTTTCAATAACCTTTGACACTTAGACTAAATTAGCAGATCGGTTTTACATCCATAAAAATACATAAAACTATAAAAAATCAACAAAGCACTCTGTGAAAACATTTTCAAGTGTGTAACAAATCTCTCGCTGAATTTCTAAATCTGATGTTTTCAGCTTTACTGGCCACGATAAATATATTCGCTGGCAGGCAATATACATTTTTCACTTTTACAACATAGACATAAGGCAGTGTTGCCATAAAGCTGATAAGTTTGGCAGTGTAACCTACTGCTGACATCGAATATTGAAATGTAAATATTATCTTCTCATTGGTTTTAAACTGATCCAGACTTCTTTGTTTCACAATCCTGGGTTTGATCTTCTTTGAATAATATCTCCTCTTAAACATACATATTTATTTAGTCAATAATGAGTGTGATAGCTCTGAATTTAGAGACAAGCAGCAGAAGTAACTTTTAAATCAAAATTTTCAGTCTGACTTTATTTGAACCTAAGGTACTAATAAATTCAGAGTATAATTATCTTTGAACCGATAATTCCCCCCAGGCAAAGGAGGCAATCCCAACCAAGGCAGTCCTAATTATGATAAAACAAACCCTACAGCTGGGCTAATTTTAGAAGTTCTTACAAGCAGTTTAGCTTTATCAAAAATAATCTGTTGAATTGAAACCGTCTGTTGATCTGTTCAAACAATTGTTATTAGAGAGCATAGTGGTAACGGCTTCGACTTAAGGCTCCTACAAACTGCGTGACGCGACACGACACAAAGGCACCGCTCGTCGCGCGATATGGTCTCTGAATTTGTGTCGCGTCGTGTGTCGCGCCTTTTTGTAGAAGCCTTTACAGTTGTGGATTCGAACCCAGCTGCACTTTACTTTTTGTAACTCATTTCAGCCGCACTGTTCTCAAAACGCTGAAGTAAAACACTATGTCCTGAACCAAGTTGTCGAAGGCATGTGACATCTTCAACCCGTATCGGGTCCGCGGTCTTCTCCCTCATAGAGAGGAGACGTAGCAATGGGAACATTATAGGCCCATTAAGAATTGTTAATTATTTGTTGTTTGAGTGATCTATTTCCCCTAACAGAAAATAAATGAAGAGGATAGTAGATGAATACTGGCTGACCCGACAGACTTCGTTCTGTCAAAAGTTCTGTATAAACTCCACTACTCTACCCTACCCTACCTACCCTCCCTACCTACCTACCTACCTACCTATCTACCTACCCTACCCTACCCTACCCTACCCTATCCTACCTACCTACCTACCTACCCTACCCTACCCTACCCTACGCTACCCTACCTACCTACCTACCTACCCTACCCTACCCTGCCTACCTACCTAAAACTTAAAAAAAAATTAGATAGTAGCCGATTCTCAGATCTACTGAATATTTAATATATATAAAACTTCATAAAAATCGGTCAAGCTGTTTCGGAGGAGTATGGTAACTAACATTGTGACACGAGAATTTTATATAGGTAGAAGATTAGTAGGAAGTAGGATATGAGAATTCTTAAAACTAGTAAAGAAACATAGGTAGGTACATACATAATCTAGGCTACAAGAGACAATTAGTTCGTAACTCGCCACTTTACGGGACACATTCACAATAGGCAAGTGGGTACAACTCCTATCCGAGCGATTAATATGTCGAAACGTGAGCACCGCTCTATTAGTCGAACTGTTGGGTTGCCAATGAAAACTTACTTCAATTGCGTAACTCATTAGATTAACGATCCAAGTACAATCGGCGATAGTATTGCTTTTGTCATAAAGGATTTGGATTGTGCTAGGTAGGTTGCCTGTTGTAACAAAATAATAAACTACGAGTACTATAATATTTTACCTACTCTTGACTACGGTGTTGTTAAAAGCAGTTAAAGAAAGAATACGGCTTTGGAAGCAATTTTATTTTTAACTGACTTCTGCCCGCGACTTCGTCCGCGTAAAATTTCGGCCCACAACCTACCCCGTCGCATCGCATCGCCCTTCCGCGCAATTACTTCGTTCTCGCTTAGCATTTTTTACGAGTTTTTGTCGTTTTGCTTGGCTCCTTAGGGGCGTAGCGTGATGTTAAATAGCCTATACCTACACTTATTTTGTTGCGAAGTTATTATAAAATTATAATATCTCCTAATATGTTGATTGAAATCAAGTGATGTCAAGGACAATTTTGTTTACATTTAAATACTTGTGATTAATAACATATTTATTTGGATAAGGATTAATATTATGTTGACAAAACTCATTCGTAAATAATGCATTAATTTTGAACAAATTTGATTCCCATAAAAAAAGGTTACAGTGAGTCAATCTTAAAAGATAGACATATGCTGTCGCGGACTTTTTTTTAGAACTTAATGAGGAACAAATTCAATCATACATGATATTTGCGTAACTTAAACCGTTTACGCAGCGCACGCAAAGGAAGCTCTCAAAAAAGAATAATGTTTCCCGTTTTTGCAACAGTATTCATTTATGCTCCGCTTCTATTAGTTGTAGCGTGATGTTATATAGCTTATAATATTTTTCGATAAATGGACTATCCAACACAAAAATTATTTTTCAATTCCAACCAATAGTTCTTGAGATTAGCGCGTTCAAACAAACAAACAAACTCTTCAGCTTTATAATATTAGTATAAATTAAACAGCCAAATAACTGCTTATCTCAGCAAAGTTAAATATGAATTCAAAATACAAAATCCCTGAATTAAGTAATGAGTGTATGAAAGACAAATCCAATCTAAGTAAACTGGGGGTAGCGGGAGGGGTTCAGTGCAGCGAAACTGAAACAATGAATAAAGTTTGAAAGGATCCAGTAGCGATGGGGCACGGATTAATGGCGCCGACTCAGGTGCCACTAGGTGGCGCTCGGTACGGTACGACAATTGCTTTCTTGTGTCCATTGTTGTACGAGAATTTGTGGAAAGCCGATGCTGTTTTTGTAGCGTCTAGGTTAAGAATAACAGTTGATGATGTATTTACGTTGATTGTAATAAGTTAAAGCCTGAATAGTCATCTGAATTGGTTATTCATTTTTCAGTAAAAACTTTTTGCACCAGCCAGTGTAGTTTAAACAGACAATGGTGCCGATTCCCTTGTTCACAAACTAAACTAAATTTAAATTCAGTGCATCTTTTTCTTTCTATTTCATTAAGAAAAGGACAGAAGATACGTTTTAGTTTAGTCCTGTCAAATTAATCAGCGCTTGACGTAAATTGATGTAATTTTAGTCGGCAAGTTTTTAATCACGTCTAAACTTGTATGGAGTAGTGACAGGCGCTGATTAATTTGACAGGACTAAACTAAAATTTATCTTCTGTCCTTTTCTTAATGAAATAGAAAGAAAAAGATGCACTGAACTTAAATTTAGTTTAGTTTGTTAACAAGGGAATCGGCAATATCCCGTTTATTAAATGCACTAAGTAATATAGTCTCTATGCAATTTTTTTGTCTTCCTGTCTTTTGTTAAATACTAACATTACCTGTGGAAACCGCCCAAGTGCGAGTCTGAACAATAAAGTGTTCCGTAGTTGGGGTGAATTTATACCAAGAACAAAAAAAAAAAAAAACAGCAAACAACATTGTAGTTGAAAAACATGTTCTATACATTCCAACTGCAAATCTAAGTTTGTACGCACAGTATTTAAGACCATATACCTACTTGTTATAGGTTTCATGTAATCTATAAGTATAGAACTATCTTCTATATTTTTTTAAAATTTAGGTTGTCTAGTTTTGGAGATAGCGGGAATAAATAATAAATGGTAATTTTTTATCTATTTTCTTAAATAACTTTAAAACAATTTATTTTAACTAGCCCTCTCATTTATTTTGTGGTACGATTTGTAAAACTTATTTTTAAAATTTTCTAATCTGTCCCCCAAAAGTAACTCCCATATTCAAAATTCATTTATTTACATAACACGTCTGGATTTGGGTCACAGAAATTCATATGTGTACCAAATTTCAACTTAATTGGTCCATTACATCCATTAGACTACACGGTTGGCGCGTGGTTAAGCGATTGACTGCTGCGCTGCGCGTCGCGGGTTCGATTCCCGCGCAGAACGAATATTTGTATGATCCAGAAGTAGTTGTTCCGGGTTTGTAAACGCACCCACGATACAGGAGAAATTCCTAGTGTGGGGCAACGTTAAAAAAAAAAACTAATTTGATTCGGAGCTAATTGGCTGTGACAGCCGGACAGACAGTCACACGTGTGATCCTATAGGGTTCCGTTTTTTATTCGGACGTACAGAACCCTAAAAAAGTACACTTCATCATCATCATCATCATTTCAGCCGAAAGACGTCCACTGTTGGATGTATGCCTCCCCCAATTGGGGGGGTTTGCCATAATCGCCACGCTTGGCAGGCGGGTTGGCGATCGCAGTATGGTGTTAAAAAGTGCATAGAGAACGCTGCTGCCCATTACGACACCCACGGGAGGAAATGGGGTGGTGCTATTCTTTACGTGCGGCACCACACGGCATCGGCACCACACGGCAAAAGTCCACTTACATTAGACTAATTCAATAACCCAAACAAAAAACTTTTAAATCAGAACACACATCTCAGTATTCCAATCGTACAGCTGCTTACATGGTCATACATTTCCAAATCAATGTCCCACTAATTAGGCATTAGTAACGCACTGTGAACCGTTCCACCTGCTAATTGACAACGCGAAGATGGCACCTATGCCTACAAGTCGGTACTTAATGTAGGTGACGTCTGATGTCCGCTGACCGACGACTTGTCCGCATTGCTACAGAACAATGTTGCTGTGCGGTATTCCCTTGATGTGTAATAGATTTTGGAGGCTTATTAATTTAGATGGCATGCGTATCTGTAGATATACGGTAATAAGCCATAACTCTACACACAGCATTCGCCTGGCATTAAGGCGATAATAACAGACTTTTAATGATTTTATACTGAATATCACGTCTAAATGAGTAGTGTTAACGATTTGGAGAAAATATGTGTTAAATTAGAGCATTTTCTTAATAACTTAATATGTGAATATATTAGATTATGTTTATATTAAATAGTGAAATTAATTTGTAAATTGATGTCTAACGCGGATAAAAATCTGAGAATCACGAAAAATCTATCAAGATTATTTTTCTGAAATCTTCACCTATTTAAAGAGAATGTAATTATTATTATTATTAGTCCGGGTTTCATTATTGGGAACCGGTCTTTATCAAAATTTAAATTAAGGACCCCGAGTTCGACATCTTCATTTATCAGGATCTGGAAGAATATATTGATCATCTTCGTCGGCTCTGGGATCCGGGATTTTCTAAATCCCAGGCGCCCATTTACTAATTATTAGCTAGCAAAATAATTGGAAGGTTACACGTTAATAACTGAATCTTTTATTATATTTAATCTAAACTTAAAATCGGAACAGTACTGGCTTTATCTCCAACTCCCCACGACCTTACTTCTTTCTGCTGAAGTTTGAGCTGGCTGGCAGTAATAAGTGACAGTTAAAGTCACCTATCTATAATTATAAAAGTTAACTTAATATAAGTGATACTTACTATAAGTGTTTGATATAATTAATTATTGAAGCGGTACCCTTAAAGGCTACCGTTTATGTAGTTTTAAGGAGGAGTATTTTTTATAAATATATGTTATTTCAAACACTTTATTATTTCCTTGAATTTCGATACGTAATCACCTTGCATGTTGGCTTTGTTCCAATACTACTAGAGGGACAAAATCTTTTAAGTACCTTTTGTTTTATGTATAATAAATTAATAATGCGTCTTATTTGAGACAGCGCTCCTGGATGGGCGAGTCCTATTACTGGCTGGACGTACGACGCGTTGCGTGAGCTCAGTACAGAACACGCAAGCTTGGTTAGCTTGCCAGCTCAAGGTCGCTGGCATATATCTGGGCCTTAATGCTGAAATGGTCCTTTTAGCCACACACTGTTGCTGTTAAAACATTTCACTTATATTTCACTTTTTTTTTTGTGTTTCGCGAACTGTTTCCAGATAAATGTTATTCTTAATTTACCTTTATAAATACGCATACTATCTCAGACATCGAGCATGAAAATGATCTACACTGATGACCTGACATTTTAGAATAGACCTGTATAAAGTTGAAATATGAAACAGGTCCACATTAAAAATAATTATAAGTTTTAAAAGGCTGAAAGCAACGCACCTTATTTATTGTATTTTGTTCTGTTTTTAAATTATTGCCTTTTGAAAATAAATTGTAACTACCTAAAGACATTGTTTAATGGAAACAAATCATAAATATAAACGGTCTGCGTTTGAGAAGATACCCGCACAGTGAAGGATAAAAGTTGGATTGTAAGCAAAAAACTTTTATACTTTCCTATAGTAAATTAAAAAAAAACTGAAGAGAGAGTAATGTTTTTCTGATGCACATCCTTATTTCTCCTGATAGTCTTTTTACTTTAGCAGCAGAATAAAAAGTGGTCCTTTTAGCTGAGCTCGCTTTGCTAAAGCAGTTCGTCGTTTCATTATTCAATTGTTAAGCACAATATTTTTTACTTTTCGTGACAATATTGTCACTTTGTTCCTTTGCCTGCCTCATAGGTGTAGTAGTCCCAAGCGCTATTGCTGAGCATGAGGTCCTGGGTTCGATTCCTAGGTCGGGAAGTGTTATTGAATTTTTGCATGAGGAATTTCTCAGTAACAGCCCGCAGTCTAGATTTGTGCCCGGTTCAAAGACAAATCATTTATTTCCAATTTATAAAACACAAAGTATATATAGTAATATAGCTATGACCGTTATAGACTTTGAAACTACTGAACGGATTCTGAAAATTCTTTCTGCATTTGATACTCGTAGCCCAGTTATTGTAGAGGAAGGTTATGTTATAGGAATATAGGAGATAGAAGGTTGTAGGCTATTTAATAACCGGGCAAAAAGGGAAAAAGTCATAAGAACACGGATTCTGAAAATTTTTGCGTAGTTCCACACGCCAGGTATAGGTAGGTTAGTAGGCACATAAAAGGCACTTTTGATGGACAAAAATTACAAAAAACATTAAAATTATTGTAGTTGCCCCTTCCAAAAGTTAGTTACGTATGGAGAAGAATGAGCAAGAAATTCCATACTTACTCTTTTAAAATTTAACAATATTTTGTATACATTAATTAACAATTCTATGTGGAGTTGATGTATCTAGAATAAAATTAATAGACCACAATACGTAAAAAGAATGAAAAGTGAAGTAATAAAAAACAAATTAATTATATAATAAATAATAATATTTTTTTATTTACTTCAGTTGTACAAAAACACTTATCAAAACAATATGCAGGGTTACAACTAAGAGAAAGAGTGTTTTCGATGAACTCTGGCACCCAGAGTAAGATTTAACTTGTGTTTAGGGTGCTAGATACGCCACAATACGTAAAAATAATGAAAAGTTTAGTGAAATAATGAAAAACAAATTAACTTTGTGACAGATACGTGGTGTTCACATATTTACAAACATTGTAAAACTAGATGATATTCTTTAAATATTAACAAATAGTAAGACAGTGGTGCCGATTCCCTTGTTCACAAACTAAACTAAAATTAAGTTCAGTGCATATTTTTCTTTCTATTTCATTAAGAAAAGGACAGAAGATAAATTTTAGTTTAGTCCAGTCAAATTAATCAGCGCCTGTCACTACTCCATACAAGTTTAGACGTTATTAAAAACTTTCAGACTAAAATTACATTAATTTACGTCAAGCGCTGATTAATTTGACAGGAAATTTAAGTTCAGTGCATCTTTTTCTTTCTATTTCATTAAGGAAAGGACAGAAGATAAATTTTAGTTTATGAACAAGGGAATCGGCACCAATGTGTGAGTTAAAGTAATGACAGAAAATAAAATTAATATGGTGGCAATAGGCTAGCGCCCATGGGACTTATATATAACTGGCGAGTGTGGGTGTACTATATAGGTATACCTCTACCTGACCTTTTGGGGGTTACAGGCGTGATTTTATGTATGTTATATTTAGAGATCGGATATTCGGATGCATATTTACCTAAAGTGAATTTTTAGCTGAGAAAGTATGGAAGTGGAGTCTTAAAATATATTTTTTTTGTAAAAGAAAAACCCGGGATGCCAGGAACACCGGGAATGCATAACTAGTCGGATGTATGGTATGGAAGCGACATCTATAAAATATTTATTTAAAAAAAAAACCCAGGGATGCTTGGATTGCATAATTATTCAGATGCATATTTAAAATTAATGTTTAACTTCTGATGCAAATATGTGTATGTAGGGTGTAAGAGGTGGGGTGGTGTGTGTTAGATTAAAAAAACAAAAAAAAAACATGCATTTTAATTATTTGTTTTGTTAATTTAAGTACTAAATCCTGA
Organism: Dryobota labecula; assembly: GCA_947523025.1. Classification (NCBI taxonomy): domain Eukaryota; kingdom Metazoa; phylum Arthropoda; class Insecta; order Lepidoptera; family Noctuidae; genus Dryobota; species Dryobota labecula. The sequence continues at coordinate 12,331,142 of OX383293.1, read as the reverse complement.
TTGGGCGTAAATATTACCTCGACTACTTAGGTAGGTAGATATGTATCCGATCATTAGTCAGAAAAATACTCAAAATTTGTCGATTCCGGAATCGCGGCATTTTTACGATCGATACAAAAGTGCATTTCATAAAAGCCAACATTTGAAAGTAAGTAAATATACATCCGATTCTATAATCAGAAATTTAAAGTTGTCGATCCCGGAATTGCGGGATTTTTTCGATACAAAAGCGCATTCCATATCAGCCAACATCTCAGGTGAATATGCATCCGAATAGCCGATCTCTATTATATTCCTTTAACTTTTATTTTGTTCAAAAGCCAAAAATATATTTTGGTCCAAATGTGAAATACGAGGCGTATGTCGCGGTTTCATAAGAAAAGCCAAGTATGTGTTGTATAGAGATTAAGTGTGATAGTCCTTCAAGAGACACGTTTCTACCACACGCAAATGTCTGCTTGAGACACATTTAATTAATTTTAAGGCGCTACCTACAGAGAACGTTTATGTAAATAACACGTCTCTATGTTGTTATAAATATTAAATGTATGTTGCTTTTATGTATCTTTCCAGCGAATAAAATCGGTGGGTTTTCCACCAAATATTTTAACAGTCAGAATATTTAGACGACTTTAGGTATTATGGAAAAGGAACCAACATATAAATTTTACAAAAAAAATGTTTTACCGTGCTTTCCGGTAGTGTTGTGACCCCTAATGCTTGGAAAAGGATGTTTGGAATGAAATATTAATAATTCAGCCATATTCTTTCCATAGTTCTAGGTAACCAGTCCACTCCAAACCCATAATCCAATATCTTTGTTTCTATATCCTGCAATAGTCTTGCACCAACCGGGGGTTGTCCTTGGGTGCATTTCCATTGTGCATACAGGGATAATCGTTAGTTGGTGGCTCCTCATCATTTAAAATTGTTTAAGGGGCCTCTGCAAGTTGGTTTCGGCTCGTCGTACGCCTTCCAAAGGTCCGGAACCCAATGTCCCAAGATTTTTGTCAAAGACATTTTTAAAATTATAATAATAATATATATTAGATATGAAAGTGGTTACATATATATTGTGTGAAGTCACAATATGTAACACATATACATAAACACTTCTGCTAGGTGGCTAACTTGTGTTAAAAGAGTCAGTGCCCTCTTCCGGGAGGAAATACTAATATGCAATAAGATAAATGCATTACAGTGACCTACTTTTAGTCGATAACTTAGAATCAGTGTCTGATAATTGGGCCTGCAGGCTATAATAAATTCCTATAATGTATACAAAATCATCCGTACTAGTTTTTTATCTAGTGATATGTAAAAATCGATTAAGTGGAAACAAAGCAGACAGGAGATGGAACACTTTAGTATGCAGCTGCAATTTTATTGTTATTTACTTTGTTTGAAACAACTTTACTTGAACGGGGGAGCTGAACCTAAGATAAAGCTTCTTTAAAAACTATTTACCTTGTATATTTCGATTCCCGCACGGAACAAATATTTGTATGACCTACAAGTAGTTGTTCCGGGTCTGGCTGTTTGTGTATGTGAGTTTAAATGTTTGTACACGCACCCACGATACAGGAGAAATTCCTAGTATGGGGCAATGATTAAAAAAAAAAAAAAAACTGTAGGTACGTATTATAAATTTAAAGTCACTTTTCGTCTGTCTGTGTAACCGCGTTGTTCTTCTAAACTACGCAACAGATTTTGATGCAGTTTTCACTATCATTTAGAGAAAGTTGTATCAAACAAAGTAATTGTTTGATACAACTTTACTCGAACGAGGGAGCTGAACCTGAGATACAGCTTCTTTTAAAACCTATTACCTTCTATTTTTTCTTTTCCTTTTATATATATTATAAATTTGAGGGGCTTATGGCTAAGTAATAACAACCGCATGGGTCGATCGATCAGGTTAAGCTACGCTTGTCGCAGTTGGTCCGTGGATGGGTGACCATAAATATATGCTAACTTTCTATTATTGTAAAGGCATAAAACGTCCTTCACAAACTTTGATTATTAAAAGTCTTATTTACTTAATTTATTACCAGACGATACACAGATGTGTGGCCCCTATCAGACCCACGGTTTTGCGTGACTGAAACAGTTATAAATAACATCCTACAAAAATTGGATAAAAATGTTGTAAAAAATGTGAAGATAAAATAAAATTTTAGTTAGTATGTTAAAATAACAACTTTTTATTTTATTTTATTTTTATTTTACTATGGGTTTGCTCTTGACTCTAGTCTAGGTCTGGGTGACAGAGACAAAGTCTACAATGGAATGAGCTTACCCAGAAGAAGCCTGTTCACTCTCACTTTGAATAGATTAGGGTTGTATGCGTTCGGAAACACAGACGCAGGCAGAGTTCCACTCCTTTCCTGTGCGCATTATAAAAGACGTTTGAAAACGCTTAGTGCGAGTTGGTGGAATATCAACTAGGTAGGGGTGGTAACTTGCAGTGCGACTAGATGTCAGATGGTAGAAAGGGGGCCAGTGAAATGAGGTCGTGGAGTTCATGGGCACACTCGCCGAAGTACAACCACTACAAGAAAAGGTAATTCTTAGACAGTGGTTTTAGCACCGATGTGCTTGTTTTAAAAGGTTGTGTTTTTAAAGTATGCCGGAGGCTGTGTAGTATTAGAACTTAGACCGGGTAGGGGCAGATAGTTTTTAGCTAACAATAGCTAGAAGTTTTCTTCCCATAAGCAAGTGCGCCTATTCAAATTATGTCATTTATGGGAGGTTTCTTACGCTTTGGATAATATAGTCATGGAAATTAATTATTAAGAGAGCGCTCACCTGTCCAATAGCGCCACTCCAGTGTATCATTTTTGCACACACTTGTTAATACAATGTGTATCAAAAATGATACACATGGCCCTGGAGATATGAGAACACACAAAACTATTTGGTAGGCCAGTGTATCATTTATGATATACACTCTGAAAAACCTGAAAAAAGATGGGAAAAGGAAGATGAAAGCTTAAAACACATTAATACAATAAATAAAACTATATAAACAAAAAAAACAAAAAATATGAAACGTGAGCTAATAATGAATACCAACATAATAGAAATGACACGGACTGCAGACATGACATAAAGCTGCCAACATAATAACAAGAGGGATGTACTACTACTCACTCGTAATTTTTATCGATATGTTGCTGTAAAAATTTTCGGGTTTTAGGATCCTGACATTTTTACGGTTTCATTCTTAATAAATTTAAGGCAAAGGTCACTTAGGCCAACGGTAACTTTCGATTTGAACTAAGGTTACGTGGTAATTTTCTTATAAAAAGAAACCAGCTACGGCTGTGATTCCACGTTGGCGTAAGCGGGGTTCAGAGACAAATCCCATTGTATAGTCTAGATCTAATCCGAGGTAAACTTGACTATAAGATGAGATTTGCTGTGATGATAATAAAATAAAACAAAACTTTGGACTTAAGTTTTTTTATAATAATTAGAACACCTTTTCCTTTCTATTGATCATTCAATTGGCAATGGTTCAGCAGTTGATGTTGAAGGTACTGAAATGTAGAAAACACGTTGCTTATTAACTGACACATGAACAAGTGAATTCAAATTTAATTCTAATCTTGAATAGTTGGGCTTAGTCTCATTCTTTTTATCACATTTTCATTTAAAAAAGGGTCTGTAATAGACAAAAAAGTATCTGTAATATTTACAATTGATACATTCAATACAGTTAATCAAATAGTAAAGTGAATTTAATAAGTTTAAAATAAACATAAACCTTACCCGCAATAGAACATATTTTCCTGTCTTTTGAACATTCTACTGGCAATGGTTCAGCAGTTGATGTTGAAGGTACTGCAATAAAAACAAAATGTAGTCATTCACTTCTAATTCCAAAAACAATGAAGGGTATCGTAGTTGGGATGAATTAATCCCAAGAACCGAATTAACATTGTAGTTGAAAAACATGTTTCCCCATACTTTCCAACTGCATAATAATAATGTAAGTACACACAATATTGAGTAATTTACCATGTTATTTTAAGACCATAGACTTCTTAAAGGTTTTGCTGTAATCTTTAAGTATAGAACTCTACACTGTATTTTTTTTTTATGTTAGGATCAGCAGTTTCGGAGATAAGGGGGGAAATGGAAAATTTTCATCTATTTTCTTTTTTTTTAATGTTAGGATCAGCAGTTTCGGAGATAAGGGGGGAAATGGTAAATTTTCATCTATTAAATATGTAAAATGAAATGAAAGGACTTGTCAAGAGGATTTTTTTTTTAAATAATTTAAAAAAAAGTTCTCTTGTCAAGTCCTTTCATTTCATATGTCACATGATACATTTTGCATGTGTACCAAAATGCAACTTAATCGGTCCAGTAGATGAAGGTACATAAGGGTTCCGTTTTTTCATTCGGACGTACAGTACCCAAAAAAAAAAAAAAACTTACTAGATGTACCAGTCCAAGAATCGCAGTAGTCGAAGTAGAAGATAACTCTGCAAAATATAATTGAACATGAGTTACTAAAGTAATCGGAAAGGGTGAGTTAGGATGAATTACGACTGGAAAATAAAGTCTTACCTGTTTGCTCACTTTTGAAGATGTGTAGTGGAAATCCAACGAACAGTTCATCTGCCATTGGTTCTGCAGTAAGTTCTACAGACGGAGTAGCATTTTTTCTTAGTTGTGTCTTCTTTTTATTGAAATTCTTTGGTAGAAAATGACTGCCACAAATATGTTCCAATTGATGTAGCTTTTCAATGGGTACATACACCAAGTCTTCTTTCCCGTAACTTTAACCCATTTTTTACATCTAGCTGGAACATTTTATTACATTATTATGATTATAATAGTAGTGTATTTAAACTTATATCTTTGTTATTTTGGTTTTGCAGTATTAATAGAATAACAGAGAAAATTAAATGAAATAATAATAAAAATATCGACAGTCGATAAAAAAGTAACATGCGTCAAGCACTAGCATATTGATAGGTTACTTTGTAATTTTGTAAATTTTGGACTTTAAATCAAGTAATTTATTTTCTGTAAGAGCTTATCAATGTTTTTTAACATAACAATTGAAAATATATGCTTACCTATCTTCATTCAAAGGAAATTTGGCTATGAAGATTCGCATTTGACCATCTGACCGGCCGGATCTTATAACACTTATTTCACACGTTTTGTAATGCATTGCAACTTAAATTACGTCACACGTACATACATAAATACAACAATAACTCTAATTTACGATAAATATCCACAAAACACAGAATAAAAACAAAAACAGCGCTTTGTTGACAAAGTTCTTGACAACAAACAAGACAAGAATATGGCGGCCGGTAGCTATGGCGGCTGAGTAGCGTAGTGCGATAGAGTCGAATAGATGTTAAAGCGAGACAGCGATAGCGTGAGGTTTTTTCGTTACGGAATTTCTGGATTCGGTCCCCGCGCTCAAGGCCCGCGATAGAAGCTATGCAATAGCTTAAAAAAGTGTGATTTTGGAAATCATGCTTGGCGCCGAAGGTGTTAAAAAAATGCTATCTCGTGACTGAGAAGGAATAATGAAAAACGGCTCAGTCAGCGACCTCGGTAAGTGTGTCTAGAATTTTCTAATACCATTTATAAAGTTTCATATTGAGACACGAAGCAACAAAATTCGATCTAAAGAAAAGCGGCTATATTCCTCTAGATCGTATTTTGTTGCTTCGTGTCTCATTTTGAAACATTATAAAAGGTATTAGAAAATTCAAGACACACTTACCAAGGTCGCTGATTGAGCAGTTTTTCATAATTCCTTCTTTTTTGGTTGGTGGTAGGGCTTGTTCTAAGTCCGCCTGGCTAGCTACCACCACCTTATCTAAGTCTGTCGCCAAAACAACAATGTTAACAGCATTTGTTGTGTTTCGGCAGTTAGAGGTAAGATAGCCAGTTCCTCTGTGGTTGAGGATTCCGGGTGAAGCTCGCTTCCATCTTCGGCCTTATCATCACTTACCATCAGGTGAGATGAAGGCCAAGAGCGTCCCCGTTGTATGTAAAAAGAAAGAAAAAAAGATAATATTTTTTTAAAAGGAGTGGATCTAGTTGACCGGTACGTGCCCTCTTAAGCAAACTGACACCCTCCGTCAATTTTCCGTGCCGCATTTCATGCAACAATCAAAGAACGACAGTTGTGACTTGAACAAGCTCCTATACTTTTCGGGGTGCATCTGTTCCTGTAACTGATCGGCTCGAGCTCCTAGGCATGGAGTTGACATCTGGTCTCAACTTCGGCTCCACCATCGAGTACAAAGCTAAAGAAGAAAGCAAGAAACTGGACGACCTAAATAAGGTGAAGCGATACTTTACGCCTGGACAGCTTTTAACCCTTTACAAAGCACAAGTCCGATCCTGCATGGAGTACTGCAGCCACCTTTGGGATGGCTCAGTCAAGAACTAACTTGCTGCGCTTGAATCGGTGGAATGCAGAGCTAAGAGGCTCATTGGCGACGTAAAACTGGTGGATGCCAAGCTTCATAGCTTGGTTCATCGCCGCAAGGTTGCCTGCTTGTCAGTCTTCTACAGATTGTACTTCGGCGAGTGTGCCCATGAACTCCACGACCTCATTCCACCAGCCCCCTTCTACCATCGGACATAGACGCACTGCAAGTTAACACCCCTACCTAGTTGATATTCCACCAACTCGCACTAAGCGTCTTCAAACGTTTTTTATAATGCGCACAGCAAAGGAATGGAACTCTCTGCCTGCGTCTGTGTTTCCGAACGCATATATATAACCCTAATTTATTCAAAATTAGAGTGAACAGGTTTCTTCTGGGTAAGCTCACTCCATCGTCGACTTTGTCTCTGTCACCTCTGACCTAGACTAGAGTCAAGAGCAAACCAATCATAAAAATAAAATAAAATACGGACAATTTAATATGTTAGTCAATTTGCTTAGTAATTCATTTCACTGACTTTACCAACTAACTGTAACTGAAAATATTTGTATTATAATCATTCATACCTACGTATGCCAACATGAATGATATGCTATATGTACATATAGCACGGACATTGAGTGTATTTGCATGTCGAATACCTGGAAAGGGAATCCATGTAAGGAATGGTCCATAATGGAATTGATGAGTAACTAGAATTCGGTCAGGTGTAGTACTCCAACGGCTTCATGTATGAAAGGATTCATGAATGTGGAAGAAGCGTGTATGGATAAGCATATACCGAACGTAGGTTTGTGTAGCCAGTGGCTCTACGTACTGTTTCGGTGCAAATATGCGTACAACGGTATGGACCGTAGGTAGATAAAGATGATTCTGAAAGCCATACGTTTAATTTGATATGTTCTAAGATCGATAAGTGTAGAGAGTGGCAAACACAGCAACGATTATTGAACACCTACATTCGGCTCTTACTAAGTTAAAATGCGAGATGCGAGAAAATACAAAAAGGAACCATTTTTATGTAGGTAATAATAAACCTGTAATCTTTCCTCTTCTGGGACGCGGGCCTCCTTTCTGAGAAATAGTGTTGGCCTTAACCAATAAGGCCCAGTGTGTGAAGTTTTTGGTTCTAAATTCCGTTTCCTCACGAAGTTTTTCTTGCCAATTTGAGAGCAGTGGCACAGATTAATACGGATGGGACACTCCGCAGTTTAGGTAAGAAGCTATCAGGACGCGGCGGGCCCATCTCACTGGGCCAATTCATTAAGACTGCCGCGCGCCGCCTGCATAAGAGTTACGCGATAGAAAGAGAGGCAACTTGTAGGTGAATATAACTGTAGGTAATAAGCGTTATGCGACCTGAATTGCACTTTATTGTGTCGTAGCAAGAGTCACTTTTTATTTAAATGAATTTTCGGAGTGTTCCATGTATATTAATTTGTAGCAGTGTTGATTAAATTAGTGTAAATTTTTTCTTTAGGTATAATGGCCAATTCTAAGATACGACCCCGTTTTGTGCTACTTCTCAAGTTTCACAACTTTAAGCTTTACTTTTAAATATTGTTGTTTCCTAACTTGGACTTTAAGTGGGGAAATTTAAAATGGTATTTCTTTTAAAACACAGCTGTTATTGTAATAAATGTTGCTGCATTTAAATTGTTATTGTGCCATTTTCAAATTGGTAGAGTGAGTAATTTTTCAGAAGATTTTAACGGCTTGCTCTTAAGCTGCTTAGTACTTCATGTTTTGTTTACGGGAAGAAATTAGCGGTTGATGAATTAACATTAAATTACTATTTATCGGTTGAATGCTTGTAAAAAAAATTATAATAATTAGCCAGTAAATGCCTAATCACCTGCAATTCGTTTTTGATTACAGTATTTTAGAGGTATGAGGAACAGGGTGTAAAGTTCACTCATACTCTATAGTAATGGGAGGATCCTCCGACCAGACGGGTGTTGTGTCCAACGGTTGATGTCGGGATGTTGTATATATGCTAGTCGCGCGGTAAACTCTGATAGCGCGATGCAGGATTTGCGACGTCAGGTCTTTGATGCGTAGTTCGCATGTGGCGTTGTTAATACCGCCACAGTATCTTCTAATCTATGATTTCATGCAATTTCCCAATTCCCATCAAAAGGAAATGTCACTGAACAAATTTATTTATTTATTACATTTGGGAAAACAAACAGTAGTTTATTAAGCATAAATGATAAATGATTTTATTTCTGTAAATAGGTTTTTACAAACACTTTTACACGACAATCATATTTTAAAACTAGATGAGCATTTCGTATCTGACTACTATGAGAAGAAAGACCGAAACAAACTCAGAGGTCACAGTCTCTTTTAAATTCCAGACATAATCTTGGTCAAATCATGTGAAGACCATGTAGATTGGTGTCTGAAATGATCTTTTGAAGAAAGAACCACACAGATTGAGTGGACCTGTCCATTCAGTGCACGCATTTGTCAGTAATCGTGCAGCTCAACTCAGAACATAAGGAGCTCAACGATTCGACGAACAATACCAAAGAAAGGATATTTGGGCAGGCTGCATAAATTACTCCAACTGCCATACCATGATAGAGAGAGTGACTCTGAGAGAGTGTCTCTAACTTAATTTATAAATTGATCGAACAGCTCTTTTCTGCAAAACAAAGATAGACTGAATGTCGGCGGCATTTCCCCACAACAGAATACCGTACGACATTACACTATGAAAATAACTAAAGTACACTAAACGGGCTGTATTTATGTCAGTTAAATTACGAATTTTTCTAACAGCGTTTGTTGCGGAGCTCAGCTTCTTAGACAATTTATCTATATGTGGGCCCCACTGAAGCTTAGCATCCAAAGTTAAGCCCAAGAATACTGTGCTATCTTCAGGATTCAATTCTTCGCCCTTTATCAACACATTATTTTTCATCTCCCATTGTTACTAAAGATCCGGGATATCTTTTCCCATTAACGTCAACGCTCTGAAACCTATTACTCAAGTATGAAGCAAGAAGATCCAGAGCGGTGTTCCGGATCCCGTAGTGGCGGAGTTTCCTGATTAACGTTTTATGAAGAACACAATCGAATGCCTTGGACAAATCACAAAAGATAAACAGTGTTGTCTTAAAATTAAACTTAACAAATATACTACCCACAACATTTTCCACAGATTTACTTTATTAGGTATATAATAAAAACATGCTGTTACTACTTTTACTATCTTTAATTGTATCAAGGACAGTAAAAAGAAAAAAAAAGGAATGATAAATATTTATTTTTTAAAGATGTAACAAACAAAAAAAAAACATGCGTGATGTATATACAGCCTATTAATAATGATACTCGTACTTACATTATGTAAAACCTATGAAGCCTACTGCCGATCCTTTAGAATTATATTATTTTTACATTTCTAACTGCTTAGGAATAATATGTCTATTGCACCAAAACGCATATTGTACATATGTATGTGTCGACTAAGCGGTTTAGCGGTGAGCGCACACCAGCATTGGAATTCCTATAACAAGTAGACCAACTCGTCTCGAAACTTCGCCACACACATGTAAATTCCTTGTTGAATTTAAGGAGTATGTTTCCACTGGGTTCGATAAGGACTCGTCTAAGTTCACATGCAAAGAACTTGGAACTTGTGAGGCTAGTCGTCGGACGCTTGGGAAGACGTGACCAGTCCCCTGAGACTTCTGTTTAAACTTTACATTACTGACCGACTGATTTTGAATCTCATACGTACGTTTTATTGTAGTTTTATTTTTATTCAAGAGCAACAACAAACAGCTACAATATAAACATAGAAACAAGAAAACACACAAAACTTAGAGACAATATTGCAGCCCACAACGCTGTTCACAGATTAACGATAGGATACAATACAGTGAGAATAATGAAAATAATCGCTAGGGTTACAAATACAATATATATATATATTTACTAACTTATTAAATTAACTTTCGTGTTTAAGATGTATATTATAATCAAGAAAATTCGTAGATATATGTATATTATATGTATATAATACTTAAGAATATTAAAAAAAAGAAAAATATAGAATAAAATTTAAGAAAGCTCTTGAACAAACTTTTGAACCTATAGGGGGATAGGCAAAAATGTCTAAATGTTCAAAAGTCCTATTGTAGGAATCGACCATTCTGCGAACAGGCGAACGCAAGCCAGAGTTGGACTTGCAAGTACCCACTGAAAATAACTTGTGGACTGTCCTAGGAACTGCATAGCATAACATGTTGGAGAGTTCAATGCTGTCAAATTTATTTCTAACAATACTGTATAAATTCATAGCTTCTAAGTACTTACGTCTATTTTCAAGTGTTGCTAGCTTATACTTTGCAAGCAAATATACGTTGGCACGTTCTATTTATTTACTTAATTAGGGCTCTCGAATGACTTATTTACTGTAGGTACACATACGGTAACTAATTTAACAGGTTTTGAATTACCTATGATAAACTTGTCACTAACACAGATAGATGCGGTAGTTTTAATTATTTCAAATTTAGATACGTTTATCGGACTTTTCGTTTTAATGGTCTTACCTACATTAAAATTGATATCGAGCTCGAAATATATTCGGCACTGTACTTATTATTATAAGGGACTAACCACACTTATTCAGCTCTGTTCAGCTTTTATCCATAGAAAATAACGATTTTGTATGGAGATGCGTACGCATCCGTCCAGCTTTCCGCGTCTAACAGATGCGTACGCCTCTCCATACAAAATCGTTGTTTTCTATGGACAAAAACTGAACAAGTGTGGTTAGTTTCTTATGAAACATTTTCAGTAATGCTCACGTTCTGAATTAAATTCAAAATTTTGAAATGGTTTCGCGAATTAAGTAAATCTTAAGTAAACGACATATAACATGCAAGACAAAGCAAAATTCGCATTTCTTAATGTGACATCCAAATGAGCCCCAATCGTAATAATGTGGTCCATTAATTACAATTTCACAGACAAATGCCATTAAAATATTGCTCCCCACAAAGATTCTTGGATGACAAGACAATAAATTCACATACTGTTACTCAAAAACATGTGAAAGTGTGAATTAATTATGGCGGTATAAATGCATTAATGAGACAGTTATTGTCAGAATAAATATGAGGCAAGAGGAGCGTTGCACTCTACACGCTGCCTGCCTGGCCCGACACGTACTGTCAATTTAACGTCCATAAACAATGAATCACTTCGTTTTTTACGACAGCATTGATTTATTTTTGGGATAATTGGTTAACAATTTTCATGGTGGGGAAAATAAATTACTTAAATTTTTCTTCTTGGAACATTAACATCTAAAATTATACTCAAATAGATAATAATAATATTAATAAAAAAAGGTAAAGGTTGTAATAATATTTGATTAATATTCTACGTCAATTTTCAAACGAATAATTCTGAGAATCGCCTTCGGTCAACTTAAGAATCTATTTCGAGGTTTAATAAGACCAAGTATTATTAATAACCTTGTTAATTAAACATTTCATTTCCAAGAATCATCAAATATTTTCAAATTCAAATTTATTTATAAATTTTGTTAACATAGGGTAAGAAACAAAAGAATAACGAGCCTAGAAATCTATATAAATAAAAACCGGCCAAGTACGTGTCAGACCATGCAAAATGAAGGTTTCCGTAGTTAGGATGAATTTATCCCAAGAACAAACTTAGCATTGTAGTTGATAAACGTGTTCTCCCGTACAGAGTTTATGGAAGAACATGTTTTACAACTGCAAATGTAAGTTGGTCGACTATTACTTGGTAACCTGTAAAGCCTACTTAGCTGAGATAGTTTTCCTTTTAACTTCGTTATATATACTATACTGCTATGATTTTTTAACCATTTAGCTGGCAGCAGAGGGAGGACACTTGACTGACAAAAATAGCACTTTAAAGCTTAATGGTTTCACAGACCCATAATATTTTTGAACGACACCCCACACCAAGGGATAGACGAGAAAAAAAATATTATCCCCACTTTACGTGTAGGCGAGGTACTCTAAATGAAAATATATATCAAGATTTTATATTACCACTTTGTGGGCGTGATTAATATGTATACCCATGCTAAATTACAGCATTCTATTTCTAAGAGTCTTTGAGCTAAGCCAACGCCCACATACTAAATTAGTTCTCTACAATAGCCTTAAGAAGCATCCTGGAATACTGCAGTGTGATATGGAGGCCTCACTACGCAATCCACTCGCTGCGGATAGAACGAGTCCAAAAAAGGTTTATCCGATACATAGGGTACTTAAAGGGAAGGCAATTTAAGTAACTCTCCTACCTTGATAAACTAGGCTGCTACAAAATGAGTACCCTGGAAGCTCGAAGGGGGCTCTTGGACTTGAGATTCGCATATAAACTGCTCAATAACACCACTGACTGCCCACAATTGGTATGCAAATTCAAATTCAGAGTACCCCGTAGACCACCTCGCAAACCACTCTTGACTCCACCTCTTCGCCGAACAGTGTCTGGTGCTAATTCGCCTATACCCCGCATGTGCAAACTCATAAATGAGCGCAGCGACCTGGTTGACGTCCACGCAGACTCAATATCGACTTTTGTCAGAAATAATTATTAGTATTTAATATGGTTATCTAGAATTTAAGTAAGACTCTTACTCTTACTCTTCTTCTTCTTTTTAGTCTTTAAAACTAAATTTATAATTGTAATTATAAAGAGCATTTTGCATGTGGTTTTTGCCTGTAATTGGTTGTGCAGTGAGACTTAAGACACAATTACTTGTATGTTCCTATCTGTAAAATATCTGTAACAACTGTTGGTAAACCTTAATTAAATAAATAAATAAATAATTAAATAAATAAGCCGCGGACAGACGAAACAGATGGACATGGCGAAATTATAACTATAAGGTCTCCTTGTTGACTACGGTACCCTAAAAACGAAATGATGTTCGTTGGTACGCCCATTACTTGTGAAGGGCTGGACCGATTTGGCTATTTAAAAAAAAAAAAATGTTGTTAATATTCCAAATTAGGTTATTATGGAAGGGAAAAAAAAAAGGTTCCAGGATTTTCAAGTTCGGGAGAAGCTGAACATCCTTTTTTCTATGGGATTTTTGTATAAACTCAAGACCATATTGAAATTTGGATAGGACAACGTCTATCGGGTCAGCAAGTAACAGATAATTTCCATATCCATCCCGTCAATTGAAATAAATACAAAATGGTGGTAGCGTCGGGCATTCCATATTTATTTTCCATTGAAGCGTTGTAACCATAATTCATGCAGTCTGTTTCGTTGCATTTTTGATGACGCTGTTGTGATATTTTATATTAGTGACAGTGGTGACTGCGCCCGCGGCTCTGCGACAGATAACAGATTGTGAGGTTTACACACTTGCATATGAGAATACATTTGGGGTTGTCATGGGCTAAATGAAAATGTTTTTTGTTGCTTTCAGCTTGATTTGTTAAGGTTGTACTCATCTGCCAGGGTTGCGGGTTTGTCCGAAAGGGATACCGTGGCCTGGCACACAGGCAACTGAAGGAATACGGGGCTTAGTCGTTAAATGCCCAATTAGTAAAATGCCTAGCATTCTACAAATGCCTAATTCGGCAAATGGCTGATTCGCAAAAGGACTAATTCTTAAAACGGCTAATTCGCAAAAGGACTAGTTCTTAAAATGGCCAATTCGCAAAAGGACTAGTTCTTAAAATGGCCAATTCGCAAAAGTACTAGTTCTTAAAATGGCCAATTCGCAAATCGACTTATTCTGGAAATACTTACAGACATACATACATAAATACACATTATGAACGATCGAAAAATATTACCATCCTTACATACGTACCTACATAGTAACTATGGTGCAGCAGATAAAAACATGATGAAAACATTAAATGTGAACCACAAATTACACATATTATAATTAATTGTGCACTGTATAATACATTGCATAATTAATTATAATATGTTCAAGTTATCCTACAATTATTCATAACGGAATTGTATGATCTAATTGAAAACTTGTGTAGTAGTAGTGATTTAAAAGAAGAACCTTTATGAGGGTGGGTATAGTCAATTCAAATTATATTAATTTAAAAAACACGAATATGTAGGTATGTATCTTAATATTTGATCGAAGGAATCAAATCCGGTATTTCTGTTGTTGTTGTTGTTTATTGATCTGCCAACGTCGTCTAAAGTAAGCGGTGTGAGGCTTCAACCGGCCGAAATGCAGCGCTGACGGTGGCACCTCCTTTGTGGATGGCGGCCGCAAGGAATAAAAAAACATTATAAAAAAAAGAAAGTAATAAAACAAATGGTGTAGAAGGACTGTCATTATAAATTTTTCATATGAATCTCTTGTAATTTGCTTATAATAAAGTTAAGAAACGAGAACGAACGTCAAGCAGCCATCCTATCGAAGGAAATTATAAGGTTTTTAGCGAGGCGCCCGAACAGTTGTGTGATGAGCTCGCGTTTGATGATGGAAGAAATTGAGTTTACTATTGATAATAATCAGAAAGGTAACGACACTCTGCTCCATAAAGGGCACCGTTACAATAAAACGAGGCAGATGAATAAAAATGGAAGCACATTTTGGCGATGCATAAACAAAATGGAGTGTAGTGCATCGCTAACATTGGACGTGACAAATAAAAAAATCTTACGATTGTCCAGACATAAATGCGAACCCGACCAGGAAAAAAACATTGTTTTTCTTAAACGGAATGAATTAAAAAAAGAGGTATGTCGAAATTTGAGACCTATAAAAGGAATTTTTGAAAAGGCTTTTGATAATTTGCCGGAGACAAGCTCATCTAAACTCCCATCTTTTCATTCAATTAAAGATAGTCTATATTCAGCCAGAAAACGATTTTTACATGCGAATAAGTTGACATTTCGTACCACGGAGGATGTATTTGTACCTGAATGTTTAGCGAAAAATTTTCTGATTGCTAACGATGGCGAAACCGACAAAATATTAGTGTTTGCTTCAAAATTGTCAAGAGAGATTATCCGTGGTGCAAAAAAAGAAAAATACTGCTTCTATGGAGATGGAACTTTTAAATGCGTTCCTAGCCCCTTTTATCAGTTATACTCCATACATTTTGACCTAGAATCAGACAAAAGTACAACCAATATAATTCCCGTAATATATTCTCTTCTGCCAAACAAGACTCAACAAACATATACGCGGCTTTTTAATATATTAAAAGATCAATTTGGTCTGAATATTTGCAACTTTAAATGTGATTATGAGGTGGCAGTTATGAATTCAGTAAGCAATGTTTATCCGAATGCAAAGGTAAGTGGTTGTTATTTTCACTACCAACAAGCAATTTGGAAAAAAAGTAAACAAATGGATTTAACAAGATGCAAAGAAAACCGTAATGTCATTCGTATGGCCGCTGTATTACCACTTTTGCCACCCCGCTATATACCAGAGGGATGGCAAATTATTTATGGCAAAATTGAATCATTAACTGCTGCAATGAAGGAGTATCAAAACTATTTAGAGAGACAGTGGCATCGACTGTCCCCTACATTATTAAGTTGTTCCGGCCAACGCCACCGAACCACCAATGCTGTAGAAGCATGGCACAGGAGACTCAATGTTGTCATTCCAAAACGTCCCAGCCTATTTTTATTTATTCACAAAATAAAAAAGGAATCTACACATTTTGATGTGAATATTAAACGGAGTTTCACTAAAGGACTTACAAAAAACCGAAGTAATAAAGTTATCTTATTCGACAAGAAATATAAAAAACTTCTCACAGCACTTGAGAGGCAAGAGATATCGGTTCACGATTTTTTTAAAAAGATGATCTACTTCCAACTTCTGTTGTAATTTATTACACATGACTGCATAATAAATAATAACACCTACATTCTTACTCTAGATTCGTAAATCCATTAATGATAATATTTTTTTTTAATTCCGTAGATATTTTATGTTTTTTTCATGAGTTAACTTTTGTGACATAACATAATTATCAGTCATGATACAGCCCGATTTACCGAAGAAATACTTGTATTTGTACAATTAATCAATATTTGTATTGTATAAAATCGATAATGACTGTTATTACTTTTAAGAACTGTATTATATTTGATTTGTACCGTCTTTCAGCAATTTTATTTTGGGTACCCATTTCCTCATTTTATATATACATAATATGTAGATACTTATATTATTATTCGAATTATCTAATTGGCAAAAAAATGTCCTTTTAAGAATTGGTCTTTTTAAGTATTTGGCTTTCTAAGAATTGGTCCTTTTAAGAATAGTTTTTTTTGAGAATTGGGATTTTTAAGAATTAGGCATTTCCAGAAATAGGTATTTTCAGAACTAGGTATTTAGCGAATTAGCCCTTTTTCAAGCTGTTGGGCATTTTACGAATTGGGCATTTAACGACTAAGCCGAATACGGGTGGGTTTTAGTCAGTAAAAGTCTGACACGCCCTCCCGCTCCGCACAGAGTGGGAGAAGTTAATCAACAAAAAAAAAGAAAATGGCTGTACCCATACTTTTAATTTATTTATTTTATTATTTATGCACATTAAAATACATACACATACTGCATAATTATAATTTGAGTACAAGGTACTGCTTATTTCTTAAAAAATTTCTTCCAGCAGACTTGCGAAATGTAAACTAGTGTGTGAGAACAAGAAGAGTAAAATATGAATATGCGAAGTCTTAAAATAATGTATTAAATAAGTAGGTATAACATATACTCAAATAAAGCTAATATATATATATTAGGTTGGGGAAAAAGTCTTTTCGCATTATAGTATGTATGAACTTGTAATAAAATCTCTTTGGCTATACTATTTGTATCTGGGTAGTTTTGGTATCATTGAAAGTTTAAATTTTAAAGAACATAATTCCAAATTCAAATTAGGAAAATGTGTGATTTTCATTTGTTTTTCGTACTGGCAAGATGAGTGAATCTAATGAAGAAATTCGATACATTTTAAAATTTTACTACAAAAAAGGTAAAAATGCAACGCAAGCCGCGAAAAAAATTGCGATGTTTATGGACCTAGTGCAGTGTCTGTGAGAGTAGCACAAATTTGGTTTAAGCGTTTTCAATCCGGAAATTTTGATGTCAAAGATGCACGTCGCTCTGGTCGCCCTATTACGGATAAAATGGATGCCATTTTTGAAAAAGTGGAGCAAGATTGAGCATATCAGTAGTTACGACGTAGCTGAAGAACTGGGAATTGACCACAAAACAGTTTTGGCACATTTGAAAAAAACTGGGTACACAAAAAAGCTCGATATTTGGGTACCTCACGAGGTCACTGAGAGAAACCTAATGAGCCGTGTTCTCATTTGTGATTCTTTATTACGACGTAATGAAACCGAACCATTTTTGAAGAAGCTGACAACTGGTAATGAAAAGTGGATCACGTACGACAAGAACGTGCGAAAAAGGTCGTGGTCAAAGGCCGGTCAGGCTTCACAGACTGTGGTGAAACCCGGGTTAACTCGCAACAAGGTGATGCTGTGGCAGGCAGGACCATCGATTCTGAACTCTACTGCGAACAACTGATGAGATTAAAGCAAAAAGTTGAGAGAAAGCGGCCGGAATTATTCAACAGAAGGGGTGTGGTTTTTCATCATGATAACGCTAGACCTCACACATCTTTAGCCACTCAGCAAAAATTAAGAGAGTTTGGCTGGGAGGTGTTAATGCATCCGCCGTATAGTCCTGACCTTGTAGCTTCAGATTTCCACCTGTTTCGGTCTCTTCAGAATTCTCTAGGCAGTGTCAGGTTAACATCACGAGAGGACTGCCAAAACCACTTGTCGCGGTATTTTGATCAGAAGTCCCAAAATTTCTATAGCAATGGGATCATGTCCCTACCTACAAGATGGCAAAAAGTTATCGAACAAAATGGTACCTACATACTATAGTTAAATGTAAATAAACTATATTAAAAAATGTTTTGAATTTTCTTAAAAAATGCGAAGAAACTTTTTCCCCAACCTATTACATATATATATATATATATATATTATATAGGTATATATATTATATATATACCTATATATATATATATATTATATATATTATATATATACCTATTATATGTATATATATAATAAGGGGGAAAAGTTTCTTCGCATTTTTTAAGAAAATTCAAAACTTTTATATAATTTATATATATATATATTATTTTATACATAAAATACATAAGTTGAGAGGAAAGGTAATGGCTATTTTACGTCACACCTGGCCATAATGTGAGTTTTACCGCAAGCTACGCGTACAGTAAAACTAGCATTGTGGCCAGGTGAAGACGTAAAATTGTGTACCACGGGCAGTAAAAAAGAAAGCCTTCTGTCACAAATACCTGCGATTTCAGGCTTTCTTTCTTTTACAGCCCCTAGGAAGTAATGCACTATTACTCGATATTTAAATAGAGACACATTTTTAAATTTCAAATTCTAGGCGGAAGCGAGTTCCACAATCTTACAGCATGGACAGAGAAGGAATAAGAATAGTAGCTAGTTTTATGAGGATGAGATTTAAGGCTCCTACAAACAGGCGCGACGCGACACAAAGGCACCGCTCGTCGCACGACACGCGGTATCTTTGAGTCGCGTCGCGTGTCGCGCCTGTTTGTAGGAGCCTTTAAGATTAATGATTTTATGATATTATAATTGCGAAAGTAACTCTCTGTCTATCTGTAATTTTTTCACGCCTTAACGGGTGAACGGATTTCGATGATTGACACACAGGTAGACCTGTGTTAGGACATAGGATACTTTTACCTCAGTTATAATTATGTTCCAACACGCGGGCGAAGCCGCGGGCAAAAGCTAGTTTTACAATAAATAAATCCTAATATTACATGACATGGCATCTTCAGATAAAAAATCCGCTTTGGTTACCATCCAAAACGGATTTATCCGATTGTTTTCTCATGCAGCTTCATGTAGATTCGATCGGTGTTAGCCTGAACATAGCTTTCCGTAATAGAAAAGGAACAAAGCAGAATGCGTTTGCAATAGCCGGCCTAATCTCGTTCTACGAGCCGGTTTTTTAGGCTTGAACGAAGCTCAGTTGTAGCTACAGGATTGACGTACACTATTGTTAGTCTTTTAAAAAATCCATAAAACTTATGACTATTGTTTTATTAAAAAGAGAATTATAAAAAGTTCGTTAATGGCTGTTGGTGCAGCTACCGCAAGGCAGTGGAAGTAATGTTACCTTTCAGTTTCATAAGTACTTTCTTTATAATCCACTGACTGGTAGTAAAAGAAACATTTCAAGAACGAAACTGGTTGTTTTCTCTCTGTATGAGAAGAGGCAATGTCCAACAGTGGATCAGAATGGTATAGAGAAACGATGTTCATTTTCAGGAATATCATAGTTTACCTTAGTGAATACCAATAACTCATTTCTCTTAGGAAAATATGTCTTGTACAATTTTCGCGGAATAATAAAAGTTATATGAGCTAGATACACTCTTTGTTTTCCTTTCATTCCCCGAACACTACAAACTTATTTTTTTATCATAATTTTATTCTAGGTACATCGTCTTCACATATAATTTACATACACATACATACATGTCGGAGAACGGAAGGTTTCTCTCGTTATCATCAGCCATATTTTACTACTGTGGGCGTACTGTGGGTAGTGTTGGTTATTGCGCAATAGAAAAACCAAATTAAACTCAAAAGTCATTTACTCAACCTGAGATTACACTAACTTCAAAATTACATAATACAGTCTCCCAAAACGCCCATCCCTTCAACACTTCCTAGTGCTTTAGCTGGGAAGAAGAAGTGGTGGAACAAACTCCCCAGCAGCACATCTATCTGTTCAGTTAGAAGAACTTGATTCTATACAGCAATGGGTATGCAAAGTAATTAATGTTGGAACATGACACAACTATACCGAACGCGCAACAATTCCTAGACGTCTTCACTGCTTGGCCGCCACCGATGAACTCCACTTGTCGACTGTGCGGCGGACACTTATAGCCGGTCGAACGTTCTGCCGTAGACTCTGTCATGCGCCGCTAGGCAGCGCTAGCGTCGCGATTAGTCAAGAATCGTTGGCGCTGATTCCAATAACTCCATCGAACGCGACTAGATGGCGCTGGCGTACCGGATACAACTCGTCTCCGACATACATAAGCACACGCCTTCTTCCCATGGGGGTAGGTAGAAACTATAGAGCGCTACCTGCTACGCTCCTTACATACCCCTTTTGTTTCGTTTGCATTCATCTGCGTGCGTGTATGAACATGCACGCCGGTTGCGAGTGCTTCGCACCTGATCTTTCTGAAGAACATCACCGATTAGGTCACTATACATGTTCTCCTAGGGGGTCTCCTCCTGGCGTTTCCACTCACATCTGTCTTGTAAATACCTTTTGTAAGTTACACCTTTACCGTTACCTTTTTTTAGTTTACATATAATTTAATGTATACAAAATATCGTTATCATTTTAAAAGAGTAAGTTTGAAGTTTCTTGCCCATTCTTCTCCATACGTTTCATACCTCCCTTACGTACCTTTTAGAAGGGGCAATTAGAATCTTTTTTTTTTTGTTGTTATTGCCTTTTATGTGCCTATTTGAAATAAATTATTTGACTTTGACTTTGAATTAGCATGAGATCCTGGGTTCGATTCCCAGATTAGGCATAGTGTTATTGGGTTTTATCATTAGGAATTTTTCAATAACAGCCTGGAGCCCCGTATACATGGGACGTAAACATAACTGGCGAAATGTGGTTGGACACCTCTGCCTTACCATTCGGGGAAAACAGGCGTGATGTTATGTTATGTAATGTATTGAAAAATATTATTACTGCATAAAATAGGTTTTATTTATGAGCTCGATTTACGGAACCCTAGCCAACGATTCAGAAATTCTCAAAAGATACGAATAGAATTCCTTGTACACGGACATTCCAGGGGCCATGAAATGTTGCATTCAGTTTAAAAATTTCCTTACATGTACATTTTTAGTGCTCGCATATGACGTTATCTGCGAATATACTCGTATGCCAGCAATCAAGTACCGTACGATGTCATATCGTAGTAGTGATTCAGTTATCAGAAATAGCTTTACTCAAGTCGTCATATTTGTGTGTTTTTCTTCTACTCATATCTCGATGACCAAGTTCAAATTTTATAGTTTTAAAGGTTCGATAAGTTGCAAATAAAAAATTACTCTGAACATGGATTCAATTATTTGAGAAGCTATTACAGCCGTACGGGTCGATCCATCAGGTTAAGCTACGCTTGCCGGGGTTGGTCCGTGGATGGGTGACCATGTTTAGACTTAGGGTGGTCTTTATTCTTAAAGAAAATATTCGTTTTTCTTTAATTTCACGGGGCACCACATAATTTGATTATATAAAGAAACTATTTCAGTAATTAAAAAAAAAAAAATACTGTCGTTTTGGTTGCAACTAAGGTTTGAATTATAAATAAATATTCAAAATCTCTACATTTGTTGGATTATTTTATTCTTAAGTGAGGACGGTATATGATCAGAGTGTCTAACTTTAAATTCGTCTACGTAGCAAAATGCCTAAAATTAATGTCTACACAGCAAATTGCCTAAGCTGTAAATCGCCTAGAGATCAAAATGTTTAACAAGCAAAATGCCTAAAATTCAATAATTTCTAAGTATTCGAGATGGTTAAAATAAACTCACACTAGGGGCAACTGAACTGTAGGTTAGGTTAGGTTAGAACTGTGACTACACAACAAACGAGCCGAGCGAGTGTAGCGAGCGTGCCGCGGCAGCGGCCGGCTAGTGCCAGAAACGGTACTCCCCTTTTTCTCTTAAAGTAATAGACGTATTGCAAGGTAGGCATTATGGTTCATAGTCAGAATAAGGTTTAGTTCAAATACTGTATAGACATATTGCAAGGTAGGCATTGTGCTTCCCAGTCAATATAAGGTTTAGGCAATCTTGGCATAGACATTTTGATTTCCAGTCAGCATGATCATAAAGGGTCAGGACATAAAAAATACAAAATAATTGTTGTTGTTATAATTAAGGTAGTGTATAAATATTTGAATCATTTATTTTTTACTTACAAAACCCTTGTATCTTACCTTGACTTGTTAGTATTAGGGTACCTTTTTCTATACTCTTTCACCAACTAAAGCAAATATTGTTTCTTTTCTACTAAGGGTACACCTCTGCCTAACCTTTCGGGGAAACAAGGCGTGATGTTATGATGTTATGTTCTTCATTGGTTGTAATAAATTTATTATATTCCTCCATTAAAGCTTAAATGAAACATTAGTGAAACCATCATTTAAGCGGCCATACAACGCTTTTTGTTATAATTTGATAACTTGTACCTAGAAATCGTAACAATTTTTTAAAATATTTAGATGTATATAAGGTTTATCTATAAACGAAATATTTTAAGAGAAACATCTATAGATGATAAAAAAGCCATAGCAGCCATATTTTTATTTTTACATAAAAAATATTATTTTAAAATTGCTTGAGAAATTTTGCAAAAAAACCTTTACTTACTTATTCTATGAACAGTGTATCCAACCCTATTTGTCAAAATTACGGTGTGGCAGTCTACAAATACGGTATATGGCGGAAAATTACGGGAGATCAAAAATTCAAAATACGGTAAATTTACGGTAACTTTATTTCACAATTAAACATTAAGTTTCAGCCTTTTTGTACATGCAAACATTAATACTTTTAATCATTTTATCGGTAGGATGGAAATCTACGCAGTTTTTGCCTGTTCTCTTAATGAGTTGCTGCGTAAACATATTCCCAACAATCGATTTTGTTGACAATTGGTTCAAGTCGGTAATGTGGCTGAAATGCGCTCGCAATGACGCAATCGGCGTTTGACTGGGGCAATGACAGAAACATTGTTTCAAATAAAAATAAACTGTATGTAAAGTTGGGCACATCATTTTTAAGGCGCCCCTTATAAAGACGAAATTACGGTAGAATTGAACATGTCTACGGTAGGTGGTAGATATGTTCAAATTACGGTAAGTTTACTGTAATTACGGCATTGTTGGAGACACTGTCTATGAATGACCCGCCCGGACGCGGCGACGACGGTGGCGGCACGAGCGTGGTGCCTTTTGATAATTAATCATCATATCAAGTAATTTTAAATTTAATAAATAGGTAATATAGGTACTCACATTTTCTTTAAATCGTTTCCATTGCTTCTTTACCTATAGAGATAGCGATATATACAGTTTTAGAGATACATCTCTTAAAATACTTCGTGTTTGAATAGATACACCTTATATAATCGCATGACAAAGTGCCTTGGTGATAATTCAAAAGTCAAAAAATAAGGACCACAACTCTTTACACACCGAGACTCCTCTGTGCCTCGGAAAGCACGTTAAGCCGTTGGTCACGGCTGTCATTCGTGGATCTTTGACAGTTATTACGGGTCGTCAGAAGCCCGAAAGTCTGACAATCAGACTTACAAAGGTGTATCGTATTACCCAGTTACTGGGTTGTGGAGGTAAGATAGGTAGTCGCTCTATATCTCTATAGACTGGAAGCTGACCCCAACTAAGTTGGGAAAAAGGTAGGCAGATTGATTGGATTCTTTTAATCATGAGGTGATGAAACTATTGTTGGCTCCCTAAAACTTCACGCACCCATAACTCTTCACGGGTAATTTCTACGAACAGTTGAACCTTCTGGCTGAATTTCTTTTGTGAGCAAATTGGCATTCAACAACAGCAACAGCTTGAGCCCGACAACAACTCTCGAAGACATATGGAAGAAAACGTGTTGTGTATACAAATCCCAAAAAGGACAACTGGTGACAGATTGTTAGCCAGTTCAACCTTGTCTACAAGCAAAACAATTCAGTCCCTAAAATTGCCTCAAGTCTCGAATTACTAATTCTTAGCGCATCTAATTTCTTGACAGCGCCAGTCGCTGTGTTAAGCAAACTATTCCGAATCAAACATTTATTTAATCAAATGAACATAACAGGCTACGTGTTTCGCGTGCCGGTCTAATCAAATCTGGAGACTTCGACAGTGCGTTACTTGGTTTCATTAAGCCTTGGCAAATTTACAGGGGCCGCAAACATTTTGTATGCCACGCGTGTGCCATTCAAAGATATCATTAGTAGAGTAAGGACAACATTATGGGGTGCACAACATTATGGTTCATACTGTTTTGTTACGCACATACTTAATTGAAATTAAAGGCAGGACAAACTCTTTTGGGTTACGTTTAATTTTAGAGGTGAAAAGGGCCGTTTGATGTGTGCTTTGTGGTTGGAATGCCGTTTGTTATGGTAATTGGATGGCTAGTTATGTATTTATATGGAGTTTATGATATAATTAATGTTGATGCTGATTTGAAATGCCTGGGATGATTTCTATGTTGATTATTTTGACTTCAGTAAACCATCTCTTAATTGAAATTTTATCATAAATAATCTGGTTGTGATGTTTTGAATATTCATGAAAAGCTTATATCGTGGGCATTTGTGGAGACAGTTTAATAACACATGCAAAGAAAATGCAAATGTTCAGCACACACTTTAAGTATGCAAGGGGTGTTCATTTAAAGATAAACATAGTATTTAATTTATGAATTAGGAGATGTTTGTATAGGTCCAATTATATTCATCCATATAGAGGGGTACACGCTAAAATATTCACATCACGAAACGCCCATTGAAGCTTTGAATTAATAAAAATAAATAATAACAAAATCTTTTTCAAAGGGATCCTATTCAGACATTCAAATAACAGTAAAAACGACGTCATTGATGTGACTTATAAGAAATTAAGGATCTTTTTCTTTCATACGCGTGACAAATGACACTGGTGAACGAAACATAATACCAAAATTCATTTAATTTCTCCTTACGAAAGCCACATTTTCAAAGAAACACTTCAAACGTATGAAAATTTTTCGCCTATTATTATTCAAAGTTCAAAAGACGTATTTAGAGACACGTCAAAGCCTACAAACGTTGAGAAACAAACTCTTGTCTCAGTTTAATAAGATGCATATTGGTTTGGCTCGTAATTTTGTTTATATTTTTATTTTATCTTATTTTTATCTACGCAGGAAAAGACAGCCGACTTTTTGAACGACTTAATGGCGTTTGTGTTTGGCGTTGTGAATATTCATTTGTGTATGCTAATAGACGTTTCACGGTTCTTTACACAAAAAATAGTAACCTAACCAAAACTGTTTTAAGATACACGAAAAATAACATTATAGACGTTTACATAAATCTCGTTTTTAATTTTACCTTCACAGCCTAGACGCTTTTTAATGAGCACAAGAGGTTTATTTTTGCTTTTAGACTTGATACAGGATTTCAAGAAGTTAATTTGTTTTGCTAGTTTGTGACGTAATTTTAGTCCGCAAGTTTTTAATCACGTTTAAACTTGTAGGGAGTAGTGACAGGCGCTGATTAATTTGACAAGACTAAACTAAAATTTGTCTTCTGTCCTTTTCTTAATGAAATAGAAAGAAAAAGATGCACTGAACTTAAATTTAGTTTAGTTTTTGAACAAGGGAATCGGCACCATTATCCACATTATACAATTACAATTTCTTTAAATTATGCCCCTTTTTAGTGTGGGAAATTATCGTGTCAGACTTTTACTGACTAAAACCCACCCGTGTTCCATCAGTTGCCTGTGTGCTAGGGCCACGATATCCTGCCAGGGCCACGGTATCCTAAATTATATCCCTAACAAACACATTAAAGAACACCCAATGGACTAATCAATTACATCGGGAATTTGCAGAACCGCAATGAGCCATAATATTACGACAACTTACGGCTTACTTTATACGTCGCCAAACCCTAATTAGACCCAAATCCGAAAACCCAATCCAAAATCCGAAATTATATGCATTCTAGATAACACAAACAAACGTTCTAAGTAACACCACTTGGACTCAATACGCTAATCCAATTAGGGAAAATTCATTATCTAACATCGGGACGTGTTTCTCTGGCAATAGTGATCCGTCGAAAGAACACTTGGAATCTCCTAAAGGGGCACTTGTAGGCGATTAGTGCTGTAGCACACTTAACCCCCCTCGTGTGGGCTATGTCGGGTTAGTGCCGCTCTTTGTTCGTGCGTACCCCTCGATTTCCAGTGTATTATTGGCTGGTAACAGCGAGTTATTACATTTGCTTTTGGATCACGATTATGAATAAAAAGAGGTCACAGTTCTTTTGTGAGTGAGTTTAGCTCGTGTTTTTTTTTGATTATCGGTGGAAGATTGTAATGAGGTTGAACAACAGTGACATGTTTTGTATTTGTGTGCATTCTCCAAAGAATTTAAAATATAATATAAATATATATATGTATATATATATGTTTTTATATATATTATGTATTGTGAATTTATTTTATTTTTTATATCATTGTATGTTGCACCGGTCAGCGTCATCACGTCAATGCCGCTGTCGCTAAAAACCAGCGCTGGGGCTCTGTCTCGCATAGCGTCGCAGCATTACGCTGTGCGATGGCCGTTTTGCGTGGATGTGATACATATTTTCCCCCAACTTGTTTTTTCTTTTCTTTGCGTCATGTTTACCGCAAATAAACGTTTTTTTTCCTTCTTTTCTTTCTTTCTTTCAATTTAGTCATTCTTTTTTCGGCTATTTTTAACTCTTGTTTATCTATTAAGTCACAAGATATAAGATAGACACGGACTATAAATTCAATGCCCATTAACTATTGTAATGTATGCATGGTTACTTAAAATACTTAATTTCCAAGAAATAAACCGTCTACTCCATCCAAAAATTAATAAACTAATTTAATTAATAATTAATGTACGCACTGATTTCTGCTTCATTAGTTTTGCCAACAAAACCCATTTACTTGATGAACCTCTGAATTTCTCAAGTATAACGTAATTACTATTCATATTTTAATCGATTGTTCAGGAGACTATTAATAGGACCAACTCTTGTCTCAATTAAAACACTATTGAATGTATTTCAAAATATTCATCAAATAGGGTTTATTGGATTATTGGTTAGTGTTAATAAATTTAGGTAGGTGGGAACCTCAAAGCTAGACTACCCACAATAATAGGTTATAACATCATAAATGGTGCTACAACGTGTTTAATTTATGTTCGAAGTTTAAGAACCAAAGTAGGATTATGTTAGTCATAAAAACACATGAGAGCAACACATCGAAACTCTCAACTAATCATGACAGGAAGCCGTAGAATGCTGTCGCAAAATCAGCTAGAGGACATCATCATCAAGTTGTTGGGAACTAATAAAGAAATAAATAAATGAAATAAAATTATATAAAAACTTTTTAATTAAGACATTTATAAAATCCATATATGTTATCCATATATCCATAGAATGTAGACAGAAAAATGAAACCAGTGTTAGTAGTAATAAAAAAAAGGTTACTATTCCGTTAAAATCAATATAAAGATTTTACAAATTACTTGAACAAAGTTCCACCAAATTCGGCTTTTTCTGACAACTCAAACTCAATACAATTTTTTTTTTCGAATTACGTAAACAAAGTTCCAAAATCATTGGCTTTTTCTGACCATGGGCTGCACATTCTGCCGTCATAAGAAAGAAGGCCGTAACTGACATGACACTGAATTTTATCAAAAATGAGATTTCGATAGCATTTTCTTTGCTGATTCCGAATATGTTAATAACTAATTTTTGACAAAATTGTCATTTACGGCCTTCTTTCTTATGACGGCAGCATTGTCAACAGTGCTATAAAATACGTGGAATGCTACGACGGCTAGCTACGACTGGACAGCGACGTCAACAGAAAGGCGAGGGCCGCACTCGTAAACCCGTATTAGGCGTTTTTTAGCAAGTTCTTATAATAAGATCGGTTCGGCTCCTTAGGGGCGTAGCGTGATGTTAAATAGCCTATACTTATTTTGTTGCGGAGTTATTTTAAAATTATGATATCTCTTAAGAGTCTAAACAACCTCAGCGCCACCTCACTCTGTATCTCGCTCGCACACTATTGCTACCGGTCACGCGAGCAAGCGAGAAAGGGCGGCAGAGAAAAGGCTCCAAGGAGCCGATAGTTTAGGTAATTTCGTTTTACGGTGAAAATAAAAGTAAATAATATAAGACCTGCTTTATAGATAGTTCAGTTAATATGCAAAGTTTCATTATATAATTTGAAGTATTTTTTAATACCAGCGGTTTATTGTTCGGTTTGGAGGTAACTTTGGATTTTTTTTTCTATCGAGAAAATTTTATGGAATCGTGTTTTCGGCTAACATAGTAGGTACTTAAAATTAATCCTCAACTTTACCATATATTTATTTCAAAATTAATGCTGCGGTATTTTCGACATAACGGAGGATCATGCTAAGCCATTTTAGATAGTACTCGTATAGGCCCTTAAGATGTTGTTTGAAATCAAGTGATGTCAGGGACAATTTTGTTTACATTTAAATACTTGTGATTAATAACATATTTATTTGGATAAGGATTAAAATAATGTTGATAAAACTCCTTCGCAAATAATGCATTAGTTTCGAACAAATTTGATTACCATAAAAAAAGGTTATAATTAGTCAATTTTAAAGTATAGACATATGCTGTCGCGGACTTATTCTTCGAACTTTTAAAGAGGAACAATTCCATCATACATGATATTTTCGTAACATAAACCGTTTACGCAGCGCACGCAACGGAAGCTCTCAAAAGGAATAATTTTAAAGTCAAAGCATTTATTTCAAATAGGCACATAAATGGCACTTTTGAACGTCAAAATTTACACGAAAATAGAATTGATTCTAGTTGCCCCTTCCAAAAGGTAGTTTCGCATGGAGAAGAATGGGCAAGAAACTCCACCGTTACTCTTTTAAACTGTTTTACAATAGTTTGTATACATCCATTATATCATATATGTGAAGATGATGTACCTAGAATAAAATTACTAAACCACAACAGGTAATAACAATTAAAAAAAAAACAATAGTTATATAGCCTATAATCTTTCTCGATTAATGGACTATCCAACACAAAGAAAAAAAAAAAAAACAACTCCAACCAGTAGTTCCTGAGATTAGCGCGTTCAATCAAACAAACTCTTCAGCTTTTTAATATTAGTATAGATAGCTTATAAATGTAATCAGGTTAGACATTTGGTTTAACATTCTATAAAAAGTCGTTTACAATGGAATTTATTTGGCTGTTGATAAAACATCATTTAACCTGGTAGTCAGGTATGACTCTCATTAAATGGTGTAATTTGTGTAGTAGCGACGTTCGTAGTCATGGATGCGGGAGCCCAATGAACCGGCACGATTTTATACGTCGCATTGATAGGGTTGCTTCAGTACTCTACTATTAAAATTAAGTTTACCAGCACAAGTGGTATTCACAAGGCAGATGTGAGAGGAAACGCCAGATGGGGACGCCCTAGAAGGACCTTATTGGTGATGTTCTTCAAACAGATCAGGTGCGCAGTCCTCGTAATTGGCGTGCGTGTATGAACATATACGAAGCAAAAGGAATATTTAAGGATCGTAGCAGGTAGCGTTCTGTAGTTTAGCTTTCACCCATGGGCAGAAAGCGTGATTTTATGTATCTATGTATGTAATATTAAGTTCACCTCATAGCTCTTTGAGCGACGTTGTTGTTATGGACTACTAGAACTATCAGTGTGTGCACATAGAAGGAAAGAAAGTATGTCCTAATAAAAAATTAATCATATTTAATTGGAATAAGGACAGGGGAATGGAACGATATACCCTTTTGAAAATGTCTTATTTCAGGATTGGCTAGAAGAAGCGTGAAAAGTAGAGGGAATGGGAGAAAACCTTTTTCTACGAGTGGGATAAAACGGGCCTTAGGACGTGGACACAACGGTACGGCACCGGCCACCGTGTAACGGCACGACGCCGCTACCTGGAGACGGCACGGTGTCGTTTCGCAGTGCACCGCGGTGGTAATACGGCGAACCGCTTGATAGTTAATGTTTTGTTGTTGTTTAGTTCGCACGTGTTATTTAATGCATAATAATGACTGACAATTTAGATGTCGATTTCTTAATTTCACAAGTGGAAGCACGTCCCGTTCTCTGGGAGAAGACAAAGGGAGAATTATAAAGATAAATTTTTTAAAACATTGATACTTTGATTCTGTTTTTTCTTCATTCGTCGCCTTAGTAACAGGAGCAGAATAATACGTCTTTCGCGGTCCATATCAAGATAAAAACTGAACGATGGTTGCTGCCTTCGGCCCGCGGTGCACCGTACATGGCACCGTACCGCGGCACGACGCCGTGCAGTGTCCCGGTAGCGGCGTCGTGCCGTTACACGGTGGCTGGTGCCGTACCGTAGATATGTATCCACGCCCTACTACGACTAACTAGAAAACCGGCCAAGTGCGAGTCGAACTCGCGCACGATGGGTTCCGTACCATTATCTATAAAAATTAGGTATCCCAAAAACAAACTTAACATTGTAATTAAAAAAACATGTTCTCCAACACATTCCAACTGCAAATGTAAGATTGTACGCACAATATCGAGAGATATACCATGTTATTTTATGACCATAGACTTCTTATAGATTTTCCTGTAAACTATAAAAATAGAACTATTTTCTGTATTTTTTTCAAAATTTTAGGCTCAGTAGTTTCGGAGTTAAGGGGGAAATGGTCAATTTTCGTCTATTTTCACTTATAACTTTAAAACAATTTATAATAAAATTATAAAAAAAAAATATACATTTGAGACCCTCACAGTAAGCCCTTTCATTTGATATGTCACACGGTACAGTTGGTAAAGCTTTTTTTTTTTAATTTTCTTATTTGCTCCCCAAAACTGACCCCAATATTCTAAATTCATTTATTTACGATTCACGTCCATATTTCGGTCACTCAAATTGATATGTATACCAAATTTCAACTTAATCGGCCCATTACTTTCGGAGCAAATTGGCTGTGACAGACGGACAGACAGACAGACACACGAGTGATCCTATAAGGGTCCCGTTTTTTCCTTTTGAGGTACGGAACCCTAAAAAGTAAGTAGGACCATAAATGGAGTTTTTTTTTCCCCTACTATCAAACCACGTCATGAAATATTTACCCCAAAGTGTACCTAACTATGCGGTAATTAGGTATAATCAACCTCGTAATTGCTTTTCTACTTTTGACAACAACTCCCTTACTGGGAGTTTAAACTTCACTAACGTTGACAATATCTTACTATCACATTTGATAGACAAATAGACATGCGGTGTTATTCTGTAACAATCTCACCGTGAAAACTTACGTGAAGTGAGCATGATGTGAGCTATCAATAGTGTCAATCCCTAGCAATGACAGCTCACTTCAAGCTCACTTCACCTAAGTTTTCACGGTGAGATTTTTACAGAATAGACCGGCTTGTCGTTTCATGATGTGCTAGTGACATTCAATTTTGGAGTGGTAAAGTAAATACACAAACGCTGGCACGATGTCTTAGAGACGTTTATGGGGGATGCGCCGAAAAAGGCAACACACAAGAAAGAGTGAAAAGCTGTGGGGGAGGCCTTTGCCCAGCAATGGGACAAGATTTTGGTGATGAAGGTCAGATTCCAAGTAGGTCAGATTCCAACTAAGTCAGGTTTTGAGTTGGTATCTAATGTACAATACAGTCAGTACTATAATTTTCTGACATGAAATTAAGCTACGTAAAAAAGATTTTTTTTTATTCGTAGTAAGTTTTCATAATTATATTGCGAAACCAAAAAAGAAAAAACATTTTTAATCTTTTTTTTCTTTTTTTTAATTAAGCGGGTACTGGTACATACATAGCGATGACTAATAAAGTAATAACACAATCAAGGAGTTTACAGTGTCATCATTTCCAAACTGTATAGTCCGTGCCACCAAAGAAGTCTCGCAGACGTGGTGCGATAAATATAATGTGAGTAAGTGTACCAGAAACCATTACTAACTCAAAATCTGACCTAGTTGGAAAATGTCCTAGCTGGAAAATGACGTACATACATGGAATCTGACCTACTTGGAATGTGACGTCCATTAGGTACCTACCGCTTTCATCATAATCATCTTATAATGTTCCCACTGCTGGGAAACAGGCTTCCTCTCTGTGAGAGGGAGTGGGCCGTAATCTACCACGTGGGCCCAATGCGGGTTGGTGGATATCACATGTCTTCGATGTTTTTGTTCTAGGACATGCTAGGTTACCTCACGATATTTTTCTTAATTGTTTTGGGAGCAGTGGTGGTGAAATTATTTACACAAAGTGCCTGTCAGGTTCCGAACCTACCGACCTACAACCCGTAAGTCGCGGTCGTTAAGACAGGGCCACCACTGCTCTCCCAATAATCTCTCTCTCTCTCTCTCTCTCTCTCTCTCTCTCTCTCTCCTCTCTCTCTTTCTCTCTCTCTCTCTCTCTCTCTCTCTCTCTCTCTGTGGGAAAAAACAGGTTGAAAAAAATAATAATAACGAAGTATAAATGTTAAAATCAAGTTTTTTCCAACCCTATATGCAGATAAAACAAAATTTAAAGTTCACGGCATTGGTGGCAATACGTCCACCGTACAGCCGATACATTTGCATGGTGCTTTAATTAAAAATCAATGAGTAATAATATCACCGTATTATTGTTCAATAAAGTTATATTTGGCTTGAAAATGCTATTGAAAACGAAGCGGATTTTAATAATGCTCATGAATGCGTTTTGTGTGGTGTAATTATAAATCGGGTATGTATTATCTTTTAAGGGGTGTAAGTTTGTAGAATAATAAGTAAATCGTTGAAAACTTTTTATTAACACTCCAAAACAAAACTAATACTACTAGGTACTACTACTATTGTACTATTTGAGTGATATTTATTTACACTTACACACGTTGTCTACATCTCTATATCTACTTTCCTATCACAGGTATGCTGGAAGAGATTTCATTAGAAATAAGCATCACCTTTGTACTTATTTTTCTGTTCCGTTCTTCTTGTCTGTTTATATGTGTGTACATACATTGTTAAATAAATAAATAAATAAAACTTCTCAACTTAACTAAATCAAGCAATGCCACCATAATAAGGTGGTGGCTATGATGGCCATCTAGACTTTATGTTAATATCTTTAACTTATAGTATACTGGCATTTGTAATACACCAAAAAATAAACTCAGCATGCAAAATATCAACACAAACCATCCCTTTCATATCTACAAACTAAAATATGTGGCCATAATCCACAATTGCATGCCATTATGTCTCCCGCGACTCCTTATCGTGCGTAGATGCTTTTAAGCGCAATCGTCGCTCGTACTATGCAAAATTACAAGCAAAGAAGTAATTCGAATGCAGCTCACGACTTGCAAGCATAATGGGGCAATTTCCTAGTCATTTCCTTGGTGGCTGCAAGCAATCCGACGTCTTGTGGTGGTGCCCCGGTTTTTGACGGTTGAACACCGCGTTTCGTCAATGTCCATTGTCTTTTGAAAACAGAACGTATATATTTGTCTTTGGAACATTGTTCCGGGTTGTTCCTGGATCTTGCCGGGCTGTTGTTTGTTCTGAGGGGTCAGAACGTTCGCTTTCTAATCTGTCTCAATCTGTCAAAAATGCAATCAAATTACCTACATTTATAAGAAGTTTATTGTCAAAAAAAATAAAAAAGGTTTTGCCGATTGTCGCTGCGATGAAATTGAGACTTGTTAATTATTATTAACATTAACATGCTTTTATTAGTGACACCTGTGTTTTAACGGAATCTTTGAACGCGATTTTCAACCACTTCAAAACTTCAGATTGAACTGATACTGTGCACACTTATCAAGGACCGATGACAATAAAATAATTAAAAAAAAAAAAAAACACTCTTTAATGGCAAACTAGAAAGACTGAACTAAAAAGTAAAAAAAAAAAAATATATTTTAGTCTTCTATCTATACTAGTATTATAAATGTGAAAGTAACTCTGTCTGTCTGTATGTTACGTTTTCACGACTAAACCACTGAACCGATCGTCATGAAATTTGGCAGAGATATAGCCTGGGATATGGAGAAGGACATAGGCTACTTTTTTACGCGATAACCAACATCCACGCAGGCGGAGCCGCGGGCAAAAGCTAGTCTATATATATAAAAGGAGAAACTGACTGACTGAATGACTGACTTAGCGACATATCAACGCGCAGCCGAAACTACCGGGACTAGGAACCTGAAATTTTGCACACGGCTTCCTTTTTATTGGAATGATGATGATGATTTGATGGAAATTCGAACTTAAAGGGGGGATTTTGTTTGTATGAAAAATCTTATTCCTTGAGTTAATAAACTTGAAACTTAACACGTATCTATGTAAATTATAAAGTTTGTCATTTTCAAGTTTGTACGGAAGAATTTTAACGCAAGGTCCGATTAATTCAAAACTCATTATTTGTATTAAAAATAAAAAATAAACAATGAATAACACGTATCAGGGTTTTTCAAAAATCTACCCCTAACGGGGTGAAAAGGGGTAGTAAATTTTACAGAGAAGGATTTTACTACGAGGCTTGATTGACTCGAAAATTGGTACAAATAACTGAATAATAGAAACGTCACAAAAGACTAATTTTTTTACCACTTTGGGGGTGAAAAGGGTATAGTTAGTATGAAATAAAAAAAAAAAATCGTTCCTTGAAACTTGGCCCAAATACTTCATCATCATTCTCCTGCCCCAATCCCATTTTATTTTGGGGTCAGCGAGGGGAGAGGATAGAGGGGGTTGTGAAATCTGTAGGGGAACGTACGAAATCCACGCGACCAAAATCACTAGCGAGGTGCTGAATGACTAACATATCAGAAATTTTGCACAAGGGTTCCTTTTATAATGTAGGCGAGCTCTAAGAAGTATCTCTAAGGTGGGTTTTAAGGGTTATTTGGAAATATACCCTTTAAAGATTATTTTATTATATTATACTTAGATTATTTTATATTTTGTGAATGTGAGAACGTTGTAGGCCTAGTAGAGTGTAGATTTGTTGGCGGTTTTCTATTTGGTTAAGTACCTGGTAATTGTTGAAAGGCCTACACTGTCCTCCCATACCTATTATCACTGTTATTTAATAATATTGTAAAGCCAATTATTTTTAAAAGAGTAACCGTG
This sequence comes from Dryobota labecula, assembly GCA_947523025.1. Taxonomy (NCBI): domain Eukaryota; kingdom Metazoa; phylum Arthropoda; class Insecta; order Lepidoptera; family Noctuidae; genus Dryobota; species Dryobota labecula. The sequence goes on along the minus strand of OX383293.1, from coordinate 12,295,574 downwards.
GAGTTTCTTGCCGGCTCTTCTCCATAGGAAACGACTAACTCGAACCGTGCACCTAGCTTCTGACGTTTCATAAGTGCCCATGTAGGTATATGTGAAATAAAATATTTTGATTTTGATTTGAAAGGACATGAAAAGGGCGGATTTCTATCGTATGAAAAATCTTAAACCTGAAACTTAGAATGAATACATTCTTAAATGAATAATAAAGTTTGTCATTGTTTCGTTTTTCAAAACTACCCCTCAAAGGGATTCTAGGTGGTGCTAAAGTGAATAAGGAAGAATTTCAATGCGCTGTTCAGTTACCTCGACTAACGTTATTAAAACTTTTGACAAAAAAATAAAGACATTACTTTTAGGGTTATTCGAAAGTCGACCAAAAGGGGGTAATTAAGTTTTTGTAGGAGGATTTCACTGCGTGTCTGGATGAAATCAAAGATAATCTAAATATTAAATGATAAAAAAAGCGGCCAAGTGCGAGTTGGACTCATCCATGAAGGGTTCCGTAGCAGCAAGCGCGGTTTACGATTTATGACGTATTAAAAAAAAAAACTACTTACTAGATCTCGTTTAAACCAATTTTCAGTGGAAGTTTACATGGTAATGTATATCATTTTTTTTTTTTTAGTTTTATCATTCTCTTATTTTAGAAGTTACAGGGGGGGGGACACATTTTACCACTTTGGAAGTGTCTCTCGCAGAAACTATTCAGTTTAGAAAAAATAAAAAAATATTAGAAACCTCAATATCATTTTTGAAGACCTATTCATAGATACCCCACACAAATGGGTTTGATGAAAAAAAAAATAGAGTTTAGTTCTAAGTATGGGGAACCCCCAAAAATTGTTTTTTTTTCTATTTTTGTGTGAAAATCTTAATGCGGTTCACAGAATACATCTACTTACCAAGTTTCAATAGTATAGTTCTTATAGTTTTGGAAAAAAGTGGCTGTGACATACGGACGGACGGACAGACAGACAGACATGACGAATCCATAAGGGTTCCGTTTTTGCCATTTGGCTACGGAACCCTAAAAAGTAGAAGATTTTTCAAAAATCAACCTCCTTTCGGGGTTTAAAGGGAGGAACAGCTTATAAAATAAATAATTAATATTATTAATAAGTAAAAGGATTTTCCAAACCTATCAGTTAAAGGGGGTGTTACATTTAGTAGGAGAAAATATGAAATCCACGCGGACGAAGTCGCGGTCAAAGTATAATAATATATATAAATAATATATATATAATAATATATATAAGTATAATAATAAAATAACTGACGAAAAAATTAATGTTATTGTAAAAAAAATGTGGGGCGCTTGATATCAGTTGCTTTAAATATTTAATTGGAACATTTTATAAAATTAGAGTTAATATGAAAATGTGGTACGGTAAGCACCCCACGCTTTTTTACAATAACATTATTTTATTTATAGTAGCAAATTGGCCTTCTGACTTCAAATACGATCGCAGAAGACCGTCCATTAAAGTCCTTTGTTACTTTCGATTGCAATTTTTGGAAATATTCATAATATTTCTGCTATGAAAGAGGTAAATCATAATTTATTCATTCGATATGTTATATTGCAAACGATTCCATTTTATAAAAAATTGTGATTATAATAAAAGGATAGTGAAAGTGACCAAGAATTGGTTTATTTGGGTATCGTTAACAAAGGGTCGTTCATAACACTCACGCGTTTCCTTATTAATGATGAACTAGTCGATACTTTTTTCATACAAATTTCGGGAGGGTATTACTCCACTGTTTGAAATTGTACATCCAAAGTTAAACATTACATCGTTTTGCCTCATTATTACATTTATCTGTATGGAAACCGAATAGTAAAATAAAAAGCCAATAAAAAGTAATGAGCCAACAAAGATTCCTTTTTCTTGCTAATTTTAATGCAACTTGGGCGTAAATAAGTATTAAAAGAAGTGTAAAATCTCCAAAACAAAGTCGGCACCGACAAAGCTCAATTATCGAAAAATTCAATAAATTATATTTGTAATTGATTTATGCAATGCTTTTTTCATAAAACTCGATTTTCCAAAGGACTTTTCGTAATATTTTACGTGCGTTTCAGTTCGGAACGGTGTTTGTGTGCGTGCGAAAACGTTGTGCGTATAGACTACCGTCTTACTACTTATCACTGGTACTATCTCTGTCCGACACAATGCCGTGTGAGATGTCGTGCTTTTTGGCCACGCCCACCAGTGCGTTCGAGCCCGCGACTAATTCAACCTTAAGTGTTCGATGATAAAGATCAGTACAATTCTCGTTGGAATAATATGTTATCTTTAATTATGGCCCAATATATTGACATATTATTGTTACCAATAATTTAGCTAGTTGGGCCCATGACACCGGTCGAGATTTTTATATCATTCTGTATCCTTTTCCAGGAAGTAGGATAACCTCTGCGAAGCTTCACCAGCGTCGGCGGTTTCTCGCAAATACACACATCAAAAAAGTCTAAGCAACATGTACGGTTTTGAACTTTTGAAAGATTTTTACTATTGTAATATATTTATATTTCGTTTATAAATAATAACTAAACATTTTTTGATGCATTAGTGACTAGAGCAACAAAATCCTTCATTCAATTGTTCATTTAATCACAATAATTTTATTAACAATATGTCTACAGTAACATACATAACTTTTCATGTTTTACAAAATTAAATAATGTTTTTTTTTTATATTTGGTATTCAATACAAAGTGTGACCGCCTCTGCTGGTTAAAACTTTTCGGCAACGATTTTTCATTAAATTATAATATTGTTTATCTGATCGGAATTTTAACACGTCTTTCAGTGGTCGACACTCCGTCTAGGTTCTCTAGAACATGTCTCTGGAGCATGTCCCATGCGTGCTCGATGGGATTGAGGTCTGCCGATTGTGCAGGCCACGGCAATACCCGGATTTTTTCCATTGCCAAGTATTCGCTGGTCCTCCGAGCTGTGTGCGAACGCGCATTGTCATCATAATTTATTTTGGTGAAATAAATTATTATTATTATTATGTTTACTCATTTTTTTCCATATTAAATACATTTTTAAATATTTGTTAAAAAAAGATATAAAAAGCATTTAAAAATATAAAAAATAGTGGTCTGCCGGTGTCGGGAGCAGGGTCCAAGCTACCGGTGGTTAGGACTGCAGAAACAGGAACCTGCTCACAATTATTATTTTTATTATTAATGTATCAGCTTGAAATTTGAGCTAAGACTTTGTGCAAATAAGTGAACATAAAGCCCGAGGACATCTTCAACGTAACTTTCAGCGTTCATATTGCCATCTACGAAAACGAGCTCAGTTCGTCTGTTTTTCATAATATGCGCCCATATCATCACTGTGGAGCGACTATAAGGGTGCACTTCCTGGACGCATCACAGCCGTTCAGCATTTTCGGGACGACGATATACTCTTACCCTTCTCGTATCAGGCCTAAATCCAAAGCGGGACTCATCGCAAAATAAAATATTATCCCATTGATCCTGGGTCCATGTCAAATGTTCCTTACACCAGTCATTTGAATGGGCACCATTCCCATGGTGTATAGATGGGCACCTAATTGGGCGTCGTGCTCGTACGCCGTATTCATGCAGCCTATTTCTCACGGTTTAATGGCTAACAACAACACCGCTTGAGAATTGTAGCTTTAAACTTATCTCCCGGGTGGTTAACATCAACTGACGTCTTGCAGTCAGTTGTAAGTATCGGTCCTGTCGAGTAGTTGTGTTCCACGTCCTGGGTGCTGCCCAGCAGGATCCCTTGTACTAACGTAACGCTGCCACAGACAAAAAATCACGCTCCTATTGACACCAAAATGCCGATATACCTGGGACTGATTTCTTCCCGCTTGTAGCATTCCTACAAGCTCTATGCATATCATTAGCAGTTAAATGGCGTCGCTCCATGACGTAAAAAATGACTCACCACAATTTTTTTTCAAAAACTGTATATCTCAAAATGATAAAAGTGAGATAAATACCAAATTTATCAAGCAACGAAAACACATGAAATCAGGAAAAATAATTCGCTTTTATTTTAATGAAAACAAAACACAATCGAATAGTTTCTATTTTTTAAATCAGCCATTATATTATGTTTCCGAGAGCAAAAAGATTGTATACCAAACTACTTTGTTAAGAAAAACATAAAGTCAACAATTAAAAAAACATGCAGTTTCTGTAAATGATGCGTGTTGTTTAGAATTTTTTGATGTGTGTATGTATGTCTACTAAAGTGAAATAATATCTACCTACCTGCATTAGTGTCAATTAGTGTCATTTTGACACTAATTTTGTAAAACTGCCAGGAGTAGGTCCCCCGTCAGTTTTACAAAATTAGTGTCTATAGCATATTAAGAACAAAACAGTTATAGTTAGATCTACGGTAATTTTTATACTACTTTATTAAATTGAAGTAGTTTAGTATACTGACGTAGAAGAACGCGTGTTGCCATAAAACTGCAGTCTGCAACACAACTTCTTAAAATCTGAACAGTCTCACCTATAATATAATTGCCAAATGCACTTAGTTGTACGTTGTACCACTATCAAAATGTACACCTATATCATTCTGCACCGCAGAGCAACTTTGCAATTTACCTACATTCGGAAATTCTTAGTAAAACAAGGCAAACGATATAAACAAAGGAAGTCTGAACTAAGTTATATTGACCAACTTTGCACCTTACGATGTTCCGCACTCGTGGTTGCAATGAATTTTGAATATCTAATTGTGTACAATTTTAGGTCACGTATAGTTGAAATAACTTGAGGAGCTTGGTTATTGTTCATGGAGATTTCGATTCAAGACTGTCAATCGCTAGCATCAGATGGAATGACAGCTCACTTGAAGCTCACTTCACCTATAATCTGTCCACTGAGAGAATGCTTTTTTGACACCTGTCAGTTTCATACAAAAGAATATGTGTTTCCGTTTTTTTTTAAACGTTGCCCCACGCTAGAAATTTCTGCTGTATTGTGGGTGCGTTTACAAACATTTAAACTCATATACACAAACAGCCAGACCCAGAACAACTACTTGTAGATACAAATATTTGTTCCGTGCGGAAATCGAACCCACGACACGCAACGCAGCAGTCAATCGCTTAACCACTGCGCCAACCGAAATAGAAAGAGAGAGATTGACTTTGACGGCACAAAGTAAAACTCTCTCTTTCTATTCAAACTTTATTAGCTCCAAATCTTGTACAACTGACAGGTGTCAAAAAAAGGATTCTCTCGGTGGACGGAATATAAGTTTTCACGGTGAAATTTTTGCAGAAAAGACCAGCTGGTAATAAACGAAAAATAATGATAACTTTTTTTATAGAAAGGCAGGGTCACTTTTCGCTCAGTTAAATATTCAACGGATACATTTTACATTTTCATTCGAAAGTTACGAAGAACAAAATTAAATAAGGTAACAGGTAAAATTGCCTGTTTAAGCGGTGTCCCCTGATCGATTTAATAGAGTGATCAAAATTTATTCCTTGGTACCGGCAATAACTTCCCGGGAACATTGTTGCCGAAGAACATTGAAAAGTTTTCTTGTTAAAAGTTCTCTATTCCGGAATGAGAATAATAATTCTGGAAATCACTTCCTTATTTAAGAGAATATTACTATTTTATCTACTAAATGAGGTCGTCTATTTATTAGAACGTTTTAAACAACAGTGTTCGTTCTGCAAATACAGCGACGCTTGTGTTCTTTCTTTATTTTTTAATATGTATTGTTTATTTTGTACTGCTTATAAGAAAATGCTTGCGTGCGTTCTGTTTGAAGATTGTAATAGTTCCCGTTGGCTTTTACAGCTTGCTCGGAGCGAAGAAACTTTTCTTGTTTTTATTTTCATTTTTAAACTTGTTACGCTTCGTAACATATGTAGTACTTGTATGAGAATTGTTAGGTACTTATGCATCGTTTATATTGATCGCCACTATAATGCGGAAAGATGAACGTCGAACCCTGAACAAGCTTTTGCTGCGCATATCTTTTTTTCGATCATCGATTACCCGAGGACCAGTATGATATGAGATAAACGTGGACAGGTAGGTAGGTTCACGTACGAAGAAATAATTTTCATCCAATCTAGGAAAACTAAGTGTTTTATGCAGTCACAAAAAGCGGCTTTGCCCAAAATTGTGAAAGTACTTGTTTTTTTGTTACCAATTATATATTATCTAAGTGGCTAATAAACATAAAATAATTTTGCTGAAAGTCGTCAAAACATTTCTCGAGACAAATATTTCGAATTCATGAAAAGTACTCTGATTATTACGATTCAAACATTTTCATACTCATTGAACACTGTAAAGAGTCTGGTAAAAGAATAAAATGATAATAAATTCAAGAAATTAGGCAAACTTTTAGAACTTAATCATCGCTTCGCGCTATCCGAGCTTTTTGAAAGACATCTAAAATTGGCAAGTAATCCTTTTCTTTGCAGTAATTTATTTCAGAATGGACCAGTTCAAGTTTATTTTTAATCTATCACCCTAGATTTTAATTCAAAAAAAGTGTGTTGAAGAGTTCACTGTGGCGTTAAATAAGCTGCAATATTTATTTATTGTCTCATTTACAGACGATTTTATAATGTAGCGGTGTAAACATTAAATATCGTTTAATGATTGTAAGACTATCCTCAATAAAAGCTTTGGACACATCAATGTATAGGCTCAAATAACAAATCTATGGAGCGTAATATCAAGTACTATTCCACCATTAATTAGACAATTTCGTATCTCCTCTTAATGACCACTCGTACCGATAATAAGCAATTTATATGACCCATTATAGGATCAGCCAGTCGTTAAGATAAACTTAAGGAAATTCTCTTACTAGGTAATTTAAGTACTTGTTCCCCTAATAGGAACACGGTATAAAACAAAAGGTATTGTAATCGGCATTGAGCTTTCCCTCTTTATATAAATACCATCTATCAGCGGGGTTTTGTAATACTCTTGTCACATTTAACATGCCAGGCATCGCCCGTCTGCTTTCAGACCTCGTGAAGACAACCGGAAAATTAGAAAGTAGACACTGACTTCCTACACTGTGATTCTACAGTAAAGCTTAATGGTAAAAATAAAATCAAGGCAGCGTCTCGCAGAAATACGGATACAGTGTATGTAGATAATTACACAATAAGAAACGAACAAAGAGGTTCTTATTAAATTAAAAGAGACGAAGTACCGCAACCTTTCCCAGGATATACCCCCGAGGCTTAGGAGACAAATTTCCCTGGAAACAAATGCGATTCAAATTCAGACAAATAGTCCCGGCGCGGAAGAAGCCGTTTACCAGGAAATTTGTCCATCACTCTTGGGCAAAGCAAATTTTGTTTTTCTTTTCCCTTTGCTAGCCCCTATTATAGAATATCGTGTATACAACAATATCAAATTATGCGATTTATTAAGAACATCTGGTTATTTATGCGGAGTAATACGAGAAGATTTATTGCCTGTGTTCAGTATACCGTATCTTCAACTTATTATCTGTATTTGGGGAGACTGACATTGACTAGTCACATATAAAGTTTATCTTTTGTTACTCAGTCCTTGTCTAGCGACGTGTGATTCGCTTTGTGCTCTCAATCGCGTTTGGCTGTTTTGTTTTTCACAGTATTGTGTTCGGAAAACCTATTCTGTCTTGTGCAGTATCTATTCGCAACTTTGTGCTTGGATTGTATTAAACATTCTTGTCTGGGAAGGTATGCACATGAACAATGTATGCTAGCTGTATAGCGGTGTAGCCAATCACAATCAAAAAATTTACTGTATATTTCTACGGCTTGATGCCAAAAATATGCCTACTAAATTATCCTTTTAGAGTATTCATGAAAGTCGAAGTCCTCTAGTTGTTGGATCGTTGAAAATATTAAAACTTCTTCGCGCCAAAGTAGGCACTTATGTTTCCGGCGAGCTTAATTTGAGGACCTCTGATGCTCCTGAATGATGGAGCAGAAAATGATCCGCTTATTGGAACGTCCAATCTTTTTGACGCAAAATTGGTTTTAACCTGTTGAGGTGGTTCTGTTTTTTTATGGTTTTTAAGTGGCTGTTTTTGTTTAATTTTGAGCTATACGACAGATAGCACATACTTATTTGCTTGTAAAGGCTCCTACAAACAGCCTTAATGTGCCTGCATTTTTTAAATGTTATGTTATTTTAACGTTCATTCCTTGAAAAATAGATTTTATGCAATGTATTGCAGCAATAAATTAATTTTACCAACGCGGGTCAAGCGTAAGTAAAATTAATTTAAAAATTATGTTCATTGCTTGGCATCAGGTGAGTTAAAACCAATGGTCAAACGTCAAACCAGCTAATTCATATATCATTCCCCTTTTAGGCTTCTAGAAAACTTGTCATATCGGATCAAATAATATGGGCTTCCGTAAAAAAAAAAAAACAAATGCAAACGCATCCAAAACAATTGCAATACGAGTATTACCTACCATTTGTGCCGGAATTCACTTATTCATTTATTGTAACCGTGTTATCATAAAAAATGATTACACATTTTTGTATTTCCTCCATCACAAATAAAAACAGCGTTCCATACAAGTACTCTTCACGCATCACCGGTTACAATATCTCTCAAAAGCAATACTGATTTTAGTAACAGTTGTCCTGTGAAAAAAGAAAACCACAAACTCATACAAATATCATGCAACCGTACTCGAGCCGCATTCAATCAATTTCAATCAACTTGTGTCAATACAAATTATGGATGGATGAATTTTCACGTGGTCGTATTTACCGGTAGCGGATTAAAATTACATTATTAGTAGGGCCCCGCTACATTCCCCCGTTGTTCAGCAAATGGAAATGAATATTTTAATGGTAAAAGTAATTTGCGGCATTGATTTGGGATAGCTAGAGCTGACTGATGATTTTAAAGACCGGTTTTAATACTGGGTTGAGGAATGCGTTTGCGCAGTAATTTAGAGTTTTATCAAGTTCTAAAAATGTTCTTAAGATTGCGTAGAGCTCACAGTGGCGCCCTCATCGTTTGTTCGGTGATTTCATTTATTTTAGCATGAAAATGCAGAAATTAACCACGTTAAGTTGTGCTTCACAACACTATACGTTATTATTACTACAAACAGTAATTTTTAATTGTTATGTTTTATTGTAATCATTAAAACGGAGCTCAGTGGCCACTATTTTTCGTTTTAATGATTACAATAAAACATAACAATTTAAAACTACTGTTTGTAATAATAATAACGTATAGTCTTGTGAAGCACAACTTAACGTGCTTATTTTCTGCATTTTAATTCTAAAATAAAAGAAATCACCGAACAAACGATGAGGGCGCCACTGTGCGCTCGGCGCAGTCTTAAACTGATGCCATTGTGATTAGGCATTGAGTCAGCGTACTACCTTTTGCCTTTCAGGCAAGACAAGCAACACAAGTGTTCTATAGAATGATTATAAAATATGACCTCTCACAAAATGATCTTCGACTCCTAACAAAAATATTAAGCAGCGCTTAGGAAATAAGATGCTTAGCTAAGCAATAAATTGCAGATTCAAAACCACTTATCCATTATTGCGATCTAACGCGTAATTTCTGTATGGTAAAGCGCTATCCAATAATATTCGATTCAAATCTATCACGTAGCGAGACGGTCGAAACTCTGAGAATTCCCTAATGAAATACATGCGAGTAAGTATATTGCATAGTATGCTGTTGTTTGAGAACACTAAGTATTTATTGTCGACTCGATCGATATAATTTGAATATCAATATGATATTCAGTTTCTCTAGAAAAATATAGTATGGGGCGTCTCTACTACATTTTCTTCATTCAATATTTTAACAATAGACATTTAAAAAGCCTTTGCTAGCGTATGGCGATACAAAAAACAATAAATAACGGTGTCTGAACCAATTTTAATTAATTAATTAACCAATGGTACATTTTTATTTTTATTATAGTTTTATTTACTCGAGTGTGTACTTGAATATTAAAATCTATATTATCCAATTGGGGTTGAAACTCTAGGACCGTGGGGTCCGAGTGACCACTTAGTTTTTAGAGACATCGCCAAGCAGTTTGTCGAGTCTTCATGTGACCGAGGGCTGGCCTATTTCTTGGCCAATGAATCAGTATTGCCATACGTTGCAATGCTGCCAGCCTTTTGAGCACTTTTCCTGTTGACAGCGATGCGGGCGAATTTTTATACCCTTTGATTCTCCACCTCCTTTTTTATATACTTGTACATATTATTTATTATTAATTATATTATTATTAACACGAACGGGATATTTACCATGTTTATTATATGTTGTGAGTTCCCGATATTTCGGCGCTGTTGCCATATATATTATAGTGACCATGACAATTTAAAAACTTATATTAATTATACTGTACCCGATTTTTTATACCCTTTGATTCTTCCCCTCCTTTTTTACATACTTGTACATATTATTATTAATTATAAATGTATCAATTATATTATTTTTAACACGAACGGGATATTTACCATGTTTATTATTTGTTGTGAGTTCCCGATATTTCGGCGCTGTTGCCATATATTATAGTGACCATGACAATTTAAAAACTTATATTAATTATACTGTACCCGATTTTTTATACCCTTTGATTCTTCCCCTCCTTTTTTACATACTTGTACATATTATTATTAATTATAAATGTATTAATTATATTATTTTTAACACGAACGGGATATTTACCATGTTTATTATTTGTTGTGAGTTCCCGATATTTCGGCGCTGTTGCCATATATTATAGTGACCATGACAGTTTAAAAACTTATATTAATTATATTGTTGTGTATAAACCAATTGAATATTTGAAGTAGGGACCTACATGATAAAAACTGGTCAGGAGTCACGTTCCTAACTACAGGTCGACGAACCTGTTCGTAAAACATAACCTTGAATCAAAAACTATTCGGCACGCTTGAACAACTCCCACAAATCTGGCGATAACATCGTACAACATATTTCATATCTAAAATTCTTTCTTTCTCAACCAGATGAGGCGGACGTCGATTCCCGCAAATCATTTCCCAGGCCTGCAATAAATAGCTACAATTGTATACGAGTTTCGCTACAATCCAAGCGTGAAAGGAACCGACGCGAGTCACCATCAGTCAAACGTCAAGATGTGTCGTGACTACATACCATTTTCCAAGTGCCTGGGTTTCGGGCCCAACAAATAGATCACGGTGCCGATACTCGGTGTGGGATGAAAGAGCGATCGTTTTTCTATGTGACTACAAAATATTGAAGGATAAGCAAGTGACTGCACGAAATGGGAATAAATTTCTTCGAGATGTTGAGGTTTTTGGTTTATTTCTTTGTCAGAACGGTGCACTGTGACTAATGATTTATATGCTTGGAAACATGCTGATCCTGTTCCATAGGACAATTTATTTAGAGTCTAGACAAAATCAAAGTGGTTGCTAATTTAATTCTATAATTTATATTTTGTATGACATTCATTTTATTTTCTGTGTTTAATATACTCACCCACTGACATAGGTTATTAATTTTAAAATTTTAGGGAAATCATCTACTTTTAAAATGTTTGTAAATATGTGAGCACCATGTATCTAACGCCATGTATCAAACATCGAACAACCACACGAACTGTCTCTCATTGCTTCACTTTTCATTCTTTTTACCTATTGTGGTATAGTAATTTTGTTCTAGGTAAGTGCATTGTCTTCACATATAATTAATAATTAATGTATACAAATATTGTTAACATTTTAAAAGAGTAAGTGTGGAGTTTCTTGATCGTTCTCCTCCATACGTAACTACCTTTTGGAAGGGGCAACTAGAATCAATTAATTAATTATTTTTGTAAATTTTGACGTTAAAAGTGCCTTTTATGTGCCTATTTGAAATAAATGATATGATTTTGACTTTGATAATTGCTATATTCACAAGGGCTTACCATGACCAAATTCTAAGTTCAAAGATTCAGCTATTTCGGAGGCGAAGAGCATATAATTTTACCTACCTAAGGTATCAATGAAAGATTTTTACAATATGCAAAAGTTTTTAATGATAACGGAACCGTTACTTTTTTTTTTTAATGGCAATTTTTCTTCTTTTAGTGATGCTTACTCAACACCAACAATTTTTTACTATAAAAGTAGGTACTACAGGCAAATTTGATATGATAATTACTTAATTTAAAAAATTGAGCATTTGAACATTTCAACATTCGATTTCAAAATAGTACATTACTTACCAAGGGCTGTAAAAAAAAGAAAGCCCGAAACCGCAGGTATTTGTGACCCCAGCCGCAGGCGAGGGTTGTAAATATGCGATAGAGGGCTTTCTTTTTTACTCCCCGCGGTGAGTACACAATTTTGCTTCTTCACCTGGCCACAATGCGAGTTTTACTGTACGCGTAGCGTGCGGTAAAACTCACATTATGGCTAGGTGTGACGTAAAATAATTTACGTAACACATAAATACTATAATTAGGTTTATGAGCCAGTATCAAAAAGTTACAAAGAAGTGTTAATGTAATAAAAGTGGACAAGAATAAGTTGTAAGTGAATCACAATAGGATTAACTAACTTACAAGAGTCATGTCGTCAACTTAATCGTATCAAATAAGGTCTATGTAACTCTAGATATGGTTAGTTCAGTAGTTGTGTTTTATGTTGTAGAACAACTTACAATTTAAATCTCATATTTTTTTTAAAGAAACTACCTAAGAAGTGAAAATGTATTTTCTTTATTTCTTTCTTTCGTACTTTCCTTCTTTCTAATTATAATTAAAATAAAACTGTAAAAAATTAAAGAAAGAAAGAAAATACTTCTTTCTTTATTTATTTCTTTCTTTCTCTCCCTCTTTCTTTATTTCTTTCTATCTTTCGTACTTTCCTTCTTTCTAATTATAATTCAAATAAATCTGTATCAAACTTGGCCTGTAAAAACTGTTAAGGTGAGGTAGTGATTACCTACAGATTTTCTTTTGCAACCCATCCACTCTAGATTTTTAATGTACTAAACTTTCATATTATTAAACAATAATAGTTTTTATTTTATTTACTTAACATCACATCAATCCCCGAATGTTTCAGCAGTGGTGTACCTATTGTACACCCAAACTTTGCCAGTTAACGTAAGTCCCATGTAATAGGGGCCGAGCCTATTATCATCAACCGGGCATACAATTTAATAAGTAAAAATAATGTAATGTAAACTCTCGCAATGCTAAGCCACCGTATGATGAGCTTTTTCGCGCATGGTGACACGAATTAATTGTTTTACATAAAGCATCCGTGCCGTACGTATTCCGCATGAATGCATATTATTATGCACTGTTTCCGAGTGATTTTTGCTGTCCAACCATTTAACTTAGTTACTTTGACAGTGAACACTTTTTTTTCGGCAGTCGTGTAAAATAAACAAGACAGTTGTTCGCTATAAATTGCATCTAATGACGACGTCATTTGAAGAGCACTTTTAAAATACTGCTCTCAAGTACAAAGCTGAAATTGGTTTGTGAATATTATTAGGCTTTAAAGACGTAAGACAGTGATCTATAATCATCACTTAACACGTTATTTGGCTTAGATAATTATGATCCCGTCTATGTTTTGCACTTGTAGTTTAACAGTTGTGCGATGACATTGACAGGAATAACGCTTAGCCAAAATACATGCTAAGTAATATTTAAAGGTTTCGGCCCTAGACCTTGGGCTTAGAACTCTAATACCCTTACGATTGAAACAACCTAAATCACCAACTTCTATTACAAATACTAATTACGTAGAATCACGAAACTGTCAAATCTCGATCACAATCACGATGTAGTCTCCACGGTACGCGTCATCGGATAGGTCGAACGGATTATCCCGAGCAATATGCCAACGTTTGGACACGCTATCGGTATCGCCCACGCCCGACACCCGTGTATTTACACAGCCCGATTATTATTTGAAACGAAGAGGGTGGTTATTATTTTTGTGTTTGTTTTGATGTGAATGAATGATTAGTGGGTGGGGATTTTTTTTTTTTGGTGTGCTGGTGATTTAGGTACACACGGCTACACATCAAGCTATACATTTCCAGTACAAGCTGATCTCGCATTGTATAGGATTTCCGTATAGTGAGAGGTCAGCTTATTCTGGAAATGTAAAGCTTGATGTGTAGCCGTGTGTACATCTACGTATACTAGGTTGCTGTGCCAAATTTTAGTGCGTCTTATTATATTCTTCTTGCCCTTTCAAGCCCTGACCGACATACAGATTGTATCAGTAAGGTGTGGTCAAATTTAAGGGTGTGATACAGATCATCAAACTGAACAATTTTCTCCATGGGGCCAAACATCGTAATGGAGAAAAAATAATTATTTTTTAATATCTACACATTAATAATAAAAAAATTAAAGTACTAGCTTTTGCCCGCGGCTCCGCCCGCTTGAATGTCGGTGATCGCGTAAAAAAGTAACTTATGTCCTTCTCCATATCCCACGCTTTAATTCTGCCGATCGGTTCAGTGGTTTAGGCGTGAAAATGCAACCTACAGACAGACAGACAGAGTTACTTTCGAACTATATTGTAGAAGTACCTATTAGGACCTATGTTACTTTATATTTATTTTTTTGCCGCCAATTGCAAGTAGGTAAGATAACTTTACCTTCGCTTACTTGTCTAGAGTAACTCTTTTAAAAACAATATTAATATCTAGGACAGAACACTGAACTGACAAAAAGCTTATTTTCACTTTAAGTATTCACAGAACATTAAATCACTTACAAAAACGCCTAAGTGGCCACTAAATGATGAATACTAATTACCTAACAGATATAACACTCAAACTTGCCCCATAAAAGAAAATTACTTTAAATGTAGTTTTCCAATGTTTTTATTGAAAAACTTTTTGATGACCGTGTCCGAAGTAGTTATTAAATAATTATCGTATCGTTACTTAGTCGTACGATATGAAACAATTGGTTTCTTCCATATGGTATTTCTCAGTAGCAGTAGGCTCCCCCCTTATTACATGGGACTTAAATATTACTGGTGGAATATAAAGAAAGAAAAGAAATAAAGAAAGCAAAAAGACAAGTTAACATTTTAAAAGAGTAAGTATGGAGTTTCTTGCCCATTCTTCTCCTAACTACCTTTTGGAAAGGGCAACTAGAATCAATTATTGTTGTAAATTTTGACGTTCAAAAGTGCCTTTTATGTGCCTATTTGAAATAAATTAATTGACTTTGACTTTCCTGTTTGACTACGGAACCCTAAAAAGTGTTTTTTTTTAACAACAACAATATGTGCCTCAGTGTAGGTATGACTATGTGGAATGAGGATGTACTATTCACCTCTGCCTAGCCCTTCGGCGAATACAGGCGTGATGTTTGTTATGTTAGCAACAATAGTATTTAATTGTATCTGGAAGACGCTATCGATTCCCATGATAATGGCCGCGCGGCAAATGTAATGTGTCCGTATGTGTCATTGCAAATAAGCATTGTTACCAACGTCCTTGCAATAACGCTGTACCATTGCTTATTGTGTAATCAGTGCAACTGTTAGTTCTAATTAGTTGTATTAGCTATCTGTGAAACTGATTGCAGCAAGAGTAACAACTGTGTTTTGTTGAACAAAGTTTCCGCCCGTTTCTCTTGTATGTTTGGGGTTCTGTCTTGTTGAAAGTTTTGGAGTTTCGGTTAGTTTTTACACTGAAATCTGACATGTTTTGTTTCGAATACGTTTTCGTTATCATCCACCATCTACTGTTGAGTATAGGCCTCCTCCATTTTGTGCCATACTTCCCAGGTCTGTGCGAGTCTCATCCAGGGGCCCAAATCTGCTATTTTTATAAATTCGTCACTCCAACACGATCCCATTGTCATTTTTCTAAAAGTTCGTAATCTGCTAAATTCATGATCGATCATTGGTCGGTCAATGGTGTCGTAAAAGAATTGTATTACAATGGCATTTTGAACATATATTCATGCCAGATTTCATTTATATGTATTTTTACTTGTTATTTATTAGTGTTATAAGCAATTTGAAGTAGTAGGAAGTTGAAAGTTTAGTAGGAAGTTTCATTTGCCGTCATGTACGAGATTACCAATTCTATCAATGAAGTGTCAGTGGCTGACCATTGGAAAGTCATAATGACGCCATTATATTAGTAGATTACCAAACTTGTCAAAATCAACAATTATGAAATCAATGATAGACCATTCTGACACTATTGTAATAGCAGACTTGAGACCCAGGTCATCCCCACGGACGGACATGGAGGACGTCCACTTGAATACGTTTTATTTAGATGTAACTGATTTGAAACTAATTGCATTTTGGTGTAAGGCCATTACAAGCTTAACATGAATCTATTAGGGATCCCTCTTATCGCTTTAGGACTTAAGACCAGGTACATTCTAATCTCTTACTCCGTCTTGCAAAGCACTCAAATCGAAAAATTTATAAACGTTTTTTTATTTTAAATTAATTATGACACATTACATACCTAGTTTAAAATACCCTGTTACGAGTGCAGTCCGAGCCTTGTGTTACAAGGGCGCCGCGGAATGGAGCGGTGACATCTTTATCAGAGTTCATTCAACCCTAACGCAAAAATGTGTTTCTTACTATTGCAATTTAAACTTAATCTAAATCCATTCTGCGGCGCTGTTGTATCACAAGGCTCGGACTGTACTCGTAACAGGGTGTTTTAAACTATGTAATATGTCATCATTAATTAAAAAAAAAAAAATCGCGTCGCTCGGGATTCTATCACTTGAACCACTCGCTACGCTCGTGATTCATTTATGGCCCTCGCTTTAAGTCCGTCCTTTATTCACTAATTGCATATTAAACTATTTTACATGAATAATTAGTAGTCATTGGATACATGAAGTGGGCTGTCTTTGTAAGACGACTAATGCTCGCTCAGACTGGCACGATATCGCGGGCGCAACAAGCAGCGCGACCCTTGTTGCGCCCGCGATATCGCGCCAGTCTGAGCGAGCATTAAAGCACTATCCGAAACGCACAGAACCAAAAACACCGAAGAAATTAAAGTTATTTTTCGCTTTACTTTTTTTTTTTTTTTTGGAAGTCGGTTTTGTTTTTTGTAACAAAGTTTTTTATAAACTTTAGTATCAAAATTAAAAATCTACTGAATGATTTTTTAGTTTGATTATTTTGATCTCTGAAGGAAAACACGAAAACATCGTGATATAAATATCTGAAATCTCCAACACGCATGACCATGTGTGGTGAATCCTGCTTTCTATAAAAAAAGCCGTAGCCCTGTAGTAGGACAATGGCAGGCTGATATTATAGGCAGTTTTCGTAACTATTATTGTGACCATAATAACGCTTGATTCCACGGTAATTCTTTTCGTCACATTGTATTCAGTCTCTTTTGTAGTTTATTCGACGGAAAATGACCAATGACAAAAGATAGGTAGCCCTGATATTATTGTGCTTCGAGTGGATGAACGAAATTAGTTTTAATACCTTTATTATAAGAAAGAAACTTGGTCAGTGTAGTGTGATAATGTATTTAATATTATCATTATATCGTATTGTTTTCACCGGTGCCTGCCAGGGTTGCGGGTTTGTCCGAAAGGGATACCGTGGCCCTGGCACACAGGCAACTGAAGGAACACGGGTGGGTTTTAGTCAGTAAAAGTCTGGCACGCCCTCCCGCTCTGCCCAGAGCGGGAGAAGTTATAATTTCTCAATAAAAAAAAGGTTGTGAAGTTTTGATAATTTCTCAATAAAAAAAAGGTACATTGATGGCGTCTCTTATGTTGAGTATTTTAGAGTACAAATGAACCTCGTAACTTTGTTAGATCCAGATACATATATGAGTTTTAAGTTTTTAGTTTTAATTTTTTTTTCTCGAAAATTCCGCCAAATTGAGAAAAGTTATTTATACTAAAATAATTCTGATTACTTCTCCTACACACCACATAATTATGACATCCCAGAAATGGGCTTTATAAAAGACTGTGGGGTGTGCAAAAAATAGCATGACTGCGGATTTGGGGACGCTGCTGCCATATTATTAGGTTATGGATCATGAGTTATCTCTGTCTGCTTTATAGTACCAGTTACATAACTGATAAAATCCTGGATTAGTTGATGCCATGTCTTTTACTTATCATTCACAATAAGGCCGCTTGTACACGCTAAGAAAAGTCACCGGACCTACGCAAGAATTCGTGTCGTTTCTACACACGAACTGTGTACACTGCTACGGTGCTGAACAAGAAAATATCTTGTCTGCGCTAGACACGACGAGCTCTGTGTTGCTGCGGTCTAAGGAGGGGCGGGGTAGGCGAGGTGGTTCAAGTTGTTAGCTTACGTTTAAAGGCTCGTACAGACTAGTGCGATATCGCGGGCGCGACGCGACTCTAGTAGCACAATTTCTTTGTCGCTGCCTGTCGCGCCCGCGTGGACGTGATCTTCACTCACAAACAATCGCAAATTAATAACAGACTTGATTAGAGCAGCCTACCGTACCTTACAAATGACTGCCCGAAAATAATCTTATTGTGTACACGTTCATATTTGTCTTGTCTGCAGCAGACACGACAAGTTTTCGTACCTAGGTTCGACAAAATTCTTGTCGTGTAGGTACATGATGAATTGGTCCAGTCTGCAGCAGACACGGAGAATTTTCGTAGCATGTTCAAGCGGCCTAAGAGGCCATGAGCGCCAGAGTGGCCTAAGTGTCATTTGTTCAATACTGATTTTATTTTGAAAAACTGCTTCCGAGGTAAGTTTAGAGCAGTTTTTAGGCCATTCTGGCTCTCATGGCCTCTATTAATAATTCAACTTACCAGGAGTTATTCAAAATCATTAATTAAAACTGTGTCCATTGTAATCGCAAGAAATTGTACTACATAACACTAGTATTCAAATGTGGGAGCTTACAAACATTAGATACTAATCATTTGAAATGATATCAACATAATGTTTACTGTGCGTACCATTATTGTTTCAATTCGACACAGAATGAACAATAACATGATGCATTTTCGTGTGCCAAAATGCAATAACATTCCTAATAGTATTATGTACAGTCAGCGGTATAAGTCGCTGATCATTTTGGAATTTTGTTAATGTAATAAATCTTCCTGCCTTTATTCCAATTTATTTTAATTCTTTTATTAACCTACTAGTATTTTTTAATATTCTCTACTGCATATCATCACACATTTTTCCTAATGGATATTTTGACGTAAATATGTCTTTTAATTTGCTTCTGTAGTAGGAGGCAATTCAGAAAACTGACGATAACAAAATCGTGGGATACAGTTTATTTATTTATTTATTTATTTATTAACTTACTTAACCGGACTTTATCGTGGGTGCCTCAATAAATTAAGGCCTCCAGCCAGGGCATAAAACTTAAAAACTAAGCGCCTACGCTAAGGGCACCGCCCTGCGGGGGTACGGACCACGGCTTAGGGCGTCACTGGGGGAGGACAGCAAGGGACGGGCTGGATCGGATTATGATTATTTAGGGACGAATTTAAAGCTACAGGCTTAGCGGCACGGGCTGGCTCGAGCAAGGGTCGGAGCGGGGATGGACAGGGACGTCGCGACGGGCCTCGTCGGCGAGGAAGATAGGACGGATGTCGGGAGATGTACTTTCTAACTGTGCTTGTGGAGGGACTACTCTCCTGGAGGAGGGTGTTAGCGTCATCGGGGATGGTAGGAGTATACTTCGGACGGCGAATCTTACTAATACGAGAGGGAGTGTATCGGGCGGCCGCTACAATCAGTGGATTGCGGTGCTTAATAGCAGAGTCAAAGAAGCGTGCGGAGAGGCGTTTTATGAACTGCTGAATGGTGGGCATTTTGATATCTATGTGTAGATCCAAATTGCGTACGTAGAAGGGGTTCTACGTACGCAATTTGGATCTACACCTGCCACCTGCCAAATGTTTTGGCAATGAAGACAGGAGGCAGGCAGGGCTTCTTCAATAAGGCTCGTGAATTGTTTTACATAAAATTATATTCTTCCGTTTTACAAAAGTTTTCGTACACACGATCCTGCGGTATATTACACACTGGTGGGGACGGACCGACCTTTCTCGAAGCTGTCGCGAGCGAGCCGTCCTCTCATTTCGAGCAACAGATGTCGCTACTAATCGCTTTATAGATCGTGGGTGTGTCGAATGTCGCTAGATGGCGCTGCTTGACGCAACATACCGGCCGCCTTGGAAGAACCGTCTTCCAACTAAACACGTACGTAGAAGGGGTTCTACGTACGCAATTTGGATCTACACATAGATATCAAAATGCCCACCATTCAGCAGTTCATAAAACGCCTCTCCGCACGCTTCTTTCACCAGAAAGAACCGATTTCACCGATTTGTTTTCACCGATTTCTTAGAAAGGTAACAGGTGCCCCCGCACCTGTTACCTTTCTAAGAAATCGGTTCTGGAGAGTCTGCATCCTGTGGATATAACGGGGTTTAGGATGTGCGAAGACGACGCAAGCGTAGATCATGGATACAGCTTGGTGTTGCAGCTACATTTATTTATAATCTACATTCAAAATTTAATTGCACCACTCGATAGCTAATGGATCAAAGAATTCGTTACGTTGAGTGAGGACTAAGACGCATCGCGTGCGGCGAAGGGGAAAGCGCCATCATTTTGAGGTCGTTTCGCTGCGTCATATAATTTCCGTTTGGTATAAATTTTATTTCGGAGAAGCTACGACGTTCTTTTGAGTTTCAATCGTCAGCTCTCATCAAGACACAGATTAATACAGATGGGACACTTCGCAGTTTAGGTATAAAGCTAAAAGTACGCTGAGGCCCATCTCAATGAGCAAATTCTGAATTGACGCGCGTCGCCGGTATAAGAGTTACGTGATAGAAAGAGAGGCCACTTGTAGTTGAATATAACTGTAGTTAATAAGCGTTGTGCGACCTGAATTGCACTTTATTGTGTCGTTGCAAGAGTCGCTTTTTATTTAAATGATTTTGCGGAGTGTCCTATCTGTATCAAGATCATCTGTGGTCAAGATCTATTGATTACGTATATGAAACATTAATGTGAAGTAATTATAGTAAATATTACATATAAGAAGTAAAAAAATCAAAATAAAAATAATTTTGGCCTATACTCGTCGAATAGCCAAATAAAATTAAAGAGATCATATGCGGTTGGAAAGGGCTACTCAAGAGCAATCCACTGATACCCATAAAACACTATATGGCTTAGTGAAGCGGTGCCGGGAATGTAAAAGACGCATCCGCAGACGTACACGTATTCACGTAAAACACACGGCCGTGTCCGCGACACAGCCACACTCTCAATTTTTAGGGTTCCGTAGTCAACAAGGAGCCCATAAAGTTCCGCCATATCCGTCCGTCTGTACGTCCCTAGCTTAGAGACTCTTATTACTAGAAAGCTAAAATTTGGCATGGATACATATTAATCACACCAACAAAGTGGTAAAATAAAATCATGAAAAAAATAGTTATTTAGGGTACCTCTTGTACCTACATGTGAAGTGGGTTTTTTTTTTTTCGCCTACCCTATGGTGTGAGGTATTGTTGAATGGGTCTTTCTAAAATATTGCGGGTTTGTGAAAATAATTTTTCGATTAAGGAATCCGTTTCTGAAATATTAGGATTTAAAATGCTAATTTTTATTAGAGCCAGTGTCTCCCCCCCTGCCAGCTAAGCGATTAGTTTTGCATAGGTGAAAAAAATCACGATAGTAGTATATATAACGAAGTTAAAAGGAAAACTATCACAGCTAAGTAGGCTTTTCAAGTTTACGAGTAATAGTCGACCAACTTAAATTGGCAGTTGATAAACATGTTCCCCCATACAATCTGTATAGGAGAGCATGTTTCTCAACCACAATGATAAGTTTGTTCTTGGGATAAATTCATCCCAACTACGGAACCCTTCATTGTGCGTAGTCCGACACGCACTTGGTCGGTTTTTATTTTTAACTCTTTTATAACTTGACGAACAAATGATACTTATCGAGGTTTTATTCAACGTCTCTTATTTTTATTTTTTTGTATACATACAAAAAAATGTGTTAATCGACTTCTATTGTTGTCTCTATCTTCGTATACGAAGATAGAGACAACAATAGAAGTCGAACAAACAATAGTGCTACCATTTCAATGTAATATTGGTTCATGATAACTATTAGCTGGTTCTGCGAAACCATTATTACTTGTTATATGAAAGTAGCCGTCTAGCCTTCATACGACATATGTATCTAATGAACTTTTATGAAAATGCCGATTCTTGGAAAATAGATGGTAGGTCACCTACCTAATAAAGAGGATGATGTACCTACGATTTCTAATAAAAAAATATTTCAGATAAGTAAAGCTACTGAATTTATTGTTGTTGGTGGTGTTATTATTTTTACCTAATATAACATCACGCCTACTTACACCGAAGGGGTCAGCCGGCTACATATAGTACAGCAACTGCTATTTAGCAATATAATGGTAACAGCAGAAATACCTTCACGTTCTAATGTTTCTCCAAAAGGAGGAGCACTACTTAAAACAGATACCTAAACAGAAATTCAGACCCGGGCTTTAAATACCGGTAACGTTACCTTTTATTGACAGAGTTAACGTTATTATTAAAATAACGGTAATCGATTTAACGTTATTTATGCTACATTTTATCGTTAATCTTTATTAACGTTAATTTTATAGTTATTTTAAACGAGTGAGATGTTAGTAGTGGGGCCTGAGTCGCGCGGCTCGGCGGGAGCCCGGCCTCGCGCCTCGCTGATGCCGTGCCGATCAAAACGTTGCCTGAATCTGCCTGATTCTTACCTACAGAACGGCAACGTAGCTAAATTAACGTTAGTTATCGTATTTTTGTTAATGTTAATTAACGTTATATTACTGGTAATGTTATCAAGTAACGTAAAATTTTTGTAACATTAGTAAGGTATAACATTGATATTTAACGTTACGTAACGGTTATTATTTTATTATTTGGTAACGTTAACAAGCCCTGATTCAGACCCTCGAATAAGGAATACCAATGCAAAGAACCATTGAGTTCACATCACGCCTTCATTTCGCGAATCCCCTTGATTTCGCCCATTGAGGGTAAAGCTGTGGGTAGCCTCAGTTTATTCTATATAAGCAATTGTATTGTCACATCGAAAGCACTTTGAAGACAAGGCGACCCCGGACATTTTGATAACCACAAATACGTGTTTCGCGTTACAAGGGTATAGCCCTAAGACCGCAAAACAATGATAGCAATATACCAAGTTTGAATACTTAGTGGCGTTTGTACCTTCGTCATGGGCTTTTAAAGTGTGCGGTTGCGATATCGGCACTCTTACTTTGTTTTATCAAACCGATACTGTTGGTTAATGGAAATGGTTGGATGTAGTAACCGAGAAGACGTTTTAGCAAATAGGTAGTCATACTGTCTTTTAGCACAAGGATTTTCCGAGTCGAGGAAAATCTCATAACTCATCAAATGCACAAGGATTTTCAAGGATTGACCATCTCATAAATGGTCATCTTAAATAGAACCAGTTTTATTTACATTAAAATGATTTTATAACCAAATGATTATACTAGGTACAAAATTAAATGATTAACTAAGCATACAAATAAATATAAAAGCAAAAGGACACTTAGGCATCTTATATTATGAAATTTCGCACGCAAATACATAGAAACTTTAAAGTTACATTCTCAATTATAATAAAAGACAACACAACGCTCTAAAAGCGATCAAGAAAAATATGAACTTACTAGCTGACCCGACAGACTTCGTTCTGTCAAAAGCTATTTGACTGTGGCAGTTTGTCTACGCGCAAATGAAATATAGTATAAACTTCACTACTCTACCCTACCCTACCTACCTACCCTACCCTACCCTACCTACCCTACCCTACCCTACCTACCCTACCCTACCTATCTACCCTACCCTACCCTACCAACCTACTCTACCCTACCCTACCCTACCCTACCTAACCTACCCTACCCTACCCTACCCTACCTACCCTACCTACCTATCTACCGTACCCTACCCTACCCTATCCTACCTATTTACCATTTACTTTAAAAAAAAAATAACTCTATAGTGCAGTAATTTCAACAATATTACACAATAACTGTCGTTATTTTGCCGTTATTTGTCTAATGCTATAGTAAATGGAGTATAGATGTTTGAAATACCATCTCGAAAATGTGTGTGAGTGAAGTCATTCTTACTCACAATTAAACATTTGTTATTATCATTCAATAGGGGTTATCGTTTTTGTGCTTACCAGATGGCGCCACTGGCGAGTAAGGTCCTGTCAGTACTTTTATTTTATATTTTTTGTATATGTTTAAGTACTCATTACTTCATAAATATGGGTACCTATACATACCTCTATGTTCTAATTATAATGTATTTTTTCACTGTTTTTAATTATTATTCTATTCAATTTTTGCATATGGGTATTTTTGCCTGCAATAAAACATTATTATTATTATTATAAAGTGTTTATTTTATTACATTTAAAAAAATCAAAGGAATATTTACATTGTAGGTAATGTTCCTGAAATTGGCAAGCATTAAGCAGACAAATATATTATTATTCTTCCTCCAAGTGCTACGAAATTAGATCCTAACTTGTTACATTAAATCTTAAGCCATAATTAATCAGGAGTGGCACAATCTTCAATTATGTATAATTAGTAACAATTTGCGATAGAAAATCCCGCAAACAGTGAACGTTCAGTTTCGCATTTGACATTTTTCGAGACCCACTCTACACTAGCGCCTCTAGCGGCGAATTCAAGCGCGATAGTCCTCATTAACTTAAATTAAACACGTGATCCGCGAACATAAGTTGCTGATACCAATAATTTTCCGTCCACCATTCAACGGTACGTAATTAGCTTATATATTGTGTGTGAGGAAATTATAAATTTGCACAAGCTGTGCCATGAAAATCATTATCGAGCAATTTGTCCCACTCGCCCGTAAATGCATCGGTTGATTAATTTATTAAAGGGACCACAGTTTTACATAAATGATGGCAGTGACACAACCATTGCACACCTCCGGTGAAACTGGAATGAAACTGTGGTAATCGCATTGTTTATTTATGTAGGTCTTTATTATGATGAATAAATACTGGTATACGGTGTTTACTGGAAATATGCCAAACGACAAAGGCTATTTTGTCAATTAGTGATATGGTTATCTTCTGGTTTCTGCTGTTTTGTCGCTTCTTTAAAAGGTAAGTTTTCCTCCTTTATGATCAAGCTGACTAGAAATCAAAACGTCTATGCCAAGTATTGCCTAAACCTTACATTGACTAGGAAGCACAATGCCTACCTTGCAGTATGTCTATACAGTATTTGAACTAAACCTTAGTCCGACTATGAACCAAAATGCCTACCTTGCAATATGTCTATTATTTTAGGAGAAGAAAGGGAGTACCGTTTCCGGCACTCGCCGGCCGCTCACGTTTTTTTTTGTTCCGCTGGGAAAAATGCATTACGCATACCCTCCCGTCGGGGGACGGGAGGGGTATGTGGGACTCCCCGGCAGAGTGCCGGTATACCCACTAAAAAACCCAGCGGTGTTCCCTCAATGCCGTTATGGGAGGGCCATGGGAAACTGGCACAGCCTTTACGTCCACGACCCTCCCGGCGCGTGCCCGCCTAGCTGGCAGGCCCCGCATGCCCCCCAAGCTGGGGGGCTACGGGAATGGCCGGGAACACCTGGCCATTCCCATCCGACACTGATGGAGGCCTGTGCAATACAGGCAAGGGTGCCCCCGCACCCGTTGCCTGCTGGCCTCCACCTGGGAGGAGTCGGAGATGACTGTCATACTGACGTCTTCTTCGACCCCTCCTCCGCCTTCGGAGCGGCGCCGCGAGAGGGTCGTCCTCCCGCACGCGCTCCGCCTCCTCCTTCTGCGACATCACTTCCTCGCAGAAGGAGGCGACCGCTGCCCAGGCCCCCTCGCTCCCCAGCATGGCGCTGACGACGCCGGGAAGCGAGAGGTCCTGCCCGACCGCTGCGACCAGACTATGGCGCAGCTCGGACCAGGCAGGGCACACCTCCAAGGTGTGCTGTGCCGTGTCCACCGCCGCGCCACAGTCGTGGCACGACGGGGTCTCCTCCCTTTGGATCCGATGCAGGTGCGATCCGAAGCATCCATGCCCGGACAACACCTGCACCAGACGGAAAGAGAGGAAACCATGTGACCGCTCGAGCCAATCCTTCAGGACTGGCCCGAGCGCGTCCAGGGTTCGGCGGCCAAAAGTGGCAGAGGCGAGGTCCTCCGTCCAATGATGGACGATCGCGTCCCTCGCCTCTTGCCGCACGGCCTCCCGCTCCTCCGGGGCTGGGTGTTCCCCTCTCGCCCTCCGCCTCGCCGTATATTCGTACACTCTGGTCAGCACCCATGCCTCGAGCTCCCAAGGAGGGGTGCAGGCCAGAGCGCACGCCGCCGAAAAGCCTACTGTTCGGTAGGCCCTCGCCACCCGCTGAGCTATAGCCCTTTGGGGTGCCCGCAATGCGGCGGCGTTCTCCCTCCTGCGGAGGGAGTCCTCCCAGATTGGGGCCCCGTAAAGGGCCATGCTCCTCAAGATGCCGGCGTACAGTTGCCGGCATCGCGATTTGGGTCCCCCCAAGTTGGGGAGCAACCACGAGAGGGCGCCCGCGGTCTTCAGCAGGCGCGTCGACAGCCCGCTAAAATGCGGGCCGAAACGCCACCTGCTGTCGAGTACAAGGCCCAGATATTTCATCTGGGCCTTCACCTCAATTCGGACGCCCTCTACGTATACGTGGGCGTCAGGTGGGGGGCGCTGCCGAGGCCTGTGGAAGAACACGGCTTCGGTCTTGTGCAGCGCCACCGTCAATCCTAGGCGGCGGATCCTCCCTGCGACCAAGGATCCGCCCGCCGAGGCCAAGTTGGCCGCCTCCCTGAAACTCCCCCCCCGGGCGGTGAGGAGAGTGTCATCCGCGTAGCAAATGACACTCGTGCCCCGGAGGAGAGTTCCCCGCAAGAGCCAATCGTAGCCGACGTTCCAGAGGAGAGGTCCTATGACTGACCCCTGTGGAACGCCGGCCTCGACTGCGTACCGCCGGACTTGGCCAGCCCTGTTCACGAGGACGATCGACCGATCCTCCAGGTAGCTGGCCAGTAGACGCCGCATGTATCGAGGCACTCCGTGAAAACGAAGTGCCTCTAGGATGGTGGAGTGGGGAACAGAGTTGAAGGCGTTGGCTATGTCGAATGACACCGCCAACACTCCGTCCCCCGCCTCCATCGCCTCCTTCACCTGGCCCTTAAGGCGGGCCAGCGCGTCCACCGTGGAACGCTCAGCCCGAAATCCGAACTGAGCGTCCGACAAGTCCGGCCCCACACTCCGCAGATGGCTCTTTAGGCGGGCAGCGATTATCCCCTCAAACATTTTGCCGACCTCATCGAGCAGGACGATGGGTCGGTATGCCGAGGGGGAGTCTGCAGGGCGGCCCTCCTTGCGAAGGAGGCACAACTGCCCCTCCTTCCATGGTTTCGGGAACCTCCCAGACGCAAGACATGCGCTGAAGAGGTCCCGAAACCGCTCCTCCATTTGAGTGGCAGCTATTGCCACCACTCTCGCCGGGACACCGTCGGGTCCCGGAGCCGTCTTCTTGGCGCGGATATGCACAATCGCCGCGCCAAGTTCCGACTCCGTGACAGGAGGGGCCTCCTCTTCCTCCTCAGCTGGCGGAGCTATCCCCCGCGGAGGGTTCATCGCTGGTGGGGTGAAGTTGTCCCTGCAGGGAAACAGGGACTGAACCACCCCGTCCAGAAATGAGGGCTCCAGGGTCTCGGCCACCGGGGGACCAAAGGGGCGCAGCTTGTTGCGCGCCGCCTTGTATGGCCTCCCGTAGGGATCGCGGTCGAGACCCTCCAGCACCTCCGCTCTCGCCGAGTCCCTGGCGTCGGCGATGGCCCGCTCGAGAACCATCTTTGCCTCTATGTACACCTCATAGAGGTGGTCCTCGTGGCCGATGTCTCGTCGACGCCGCCGCCGGCTCCGCGCGTAGGCCCTCCTGGCCTCCACGCACGCCGCTCGAAGCCCCGCCAGCTCCGCCGACCACCAGTACACTGCCCGATTGGGCAGCGGCCGGCCAGACCGAGGCATACTTGAATTGCACACCTCGGTCAGAGACTCCCTGAGGCGCCCCGCCACGGTGTCCACGTCCAGGCCGGCGGAAGGCGGCGAAAGCCAGTCCTGGATAAACGCCGCCTCCGCCGCCGCCTCCCTGTCTAGGCGAGTGAGGGCCCACCGTGGGAACGCTGACCGCCCAGAGAGGGGCCGCGTCCCTCCGGGCCCACCGGTGGAGATGTCGAACCGCACGTAGCGATGGTCCGACATGGTCTCCACCAGGTCCACCCGCCAATTCAGCACGCGCGCGGCCAACCCAGAGGTGGCGAAAGTGACGTCCACTATAGAGCCACCCTGCCGCCGCACGCATGTCTGGACGCTTCCTCTGTTAAGGAGGGAGAGCCCAGAGGAGGCTGCCCACAACTCCACTGCCCGCCCGCGAGCGTCGGTGGCCAGGTTGCCCCAGGTCACCGGCTTGGCATTCAGGTCTCCCAATACGGAGACCTGACGCGGCGCCGCCCTGCCGACCACGGCGGCCAGGACTCCGAGATAGTTCTCGAAGTCCTGAAGAGGGCGGTTTGGGGAGAAATAGACGCCCACAAGGGCTATATCTCCCCACGCGGCGGCCACGTATCCCGGTCCCCTCTCTAATAGCGAGAGGGGAGGGGAGTCTGAGGAAGACCGCGCCGCTAGTGCCACCAAGCCGTCCTCGTCACCCAACCAGCTGCCGGGGATCGAGTAGGGCTCGGCGACCACCGATACGTTCACCAACCACTCGGCCATGGCCTGAACCAGCAGGTCCTGGGCCGCTCTGCAGTGGTTGGTGTTCGCCTGGAGGATGCGGTAGTCGGAAATGATTATTCCGACATCGCACCCCCCTCTTCAGCTGCCGCCGCTGGAGCTGAAGCTTCAGCGGCGACGACAGCGGCGGTGGTGGCAGCAGGGCGAACCTGCGCCGACACTATACCCTTCCTCGCGGGTGGGTGGCAGCTCTTGCCCCCCATCCTGTGCCCCGCGGGGTGGCCACTGGCGGCACACGCCGCGCAGCGAGGTGTGGCGACGCTGCACGCGGCACTCCTATGTCCCTCCTGCCCGCACTGGAAGCAGGACTCGCCCCAGTCGGACTTAGAGGGACACGTAGCTCGGGTGTGGCCCGGCGCGAAGCACTTGAAGCATCGCTTCGGCTGATCCTCAAGCGACCGGACCACAGCCGAGCTGAAGCCCACGAGCAGCCGCCCCTTTGTCGCCTTCAGAGCGGCCGCAGCCGCGGCGACTGGGCACTCGACGCGGATGGTGCCCATGCCGCGGCGGCCCAGCCTGATGGCTCCCCCCCTCACCGCGCAAGCGTCGCAGCCTCCAGCCGCCGCAACGGCCGCCACCACATCCTCTTTGGTGACCGAATCATCGAGATCGGCCACCTCCAAGGCTGCGGTCTTAACGGGTCTGGCGACCGTTGCCGCATCCGCGATGACCTCTCGCAACTTGGTCGCGAAGAGGTCCGCGTTTGCGCCGCGCTGCTCCCCCCCGAACTCAAAAATCCGGGCTCCGGTTAGGGTGCGGCGGCAAGTGATGCCACCGATCCCCAGCCGCGAAGGGTCTGCGTTGGCACGAGCCCGTCTTAGTACGGACTCGTACGTCTCGCCCCGCTCCACGGCCTCCGGGGTGATGGTCACCACGACCGCCGCAGTTTTGGGAGGAACCAACTTCCTCCCACCCACCGGAGCCTTCTGGGCTGCCGAAGCAGCCGCAGCAGGCTTTTTGCCCTTTCCCCTCCTGACCACTTCCGTCCACGTCTCGTTGGACGGAGTGGTGGAGGGAAGCAGGGCATCCTCCCTCTGCGAGCTCGGGGGGGCTGCTGGAGCAGCAGGCGCTCCCTCCGTGCCCGTAGCAAGGGTCTGAGGGGTGGTCCTCTTTCCCTTGCCTTTGCCCCTGGAGGGCTTCGGGGCCTGGGGCTGCTCCCCCGATGCCGGGCCTGCCGCAGGCACAGGTTCCGGCTCCTTCGCCGTGCGACGCTTGTCCGCCGCTAGCGGTGGGCGTCGCCTCGTTTCCGGCAGGAGCCGGTCCTCAATCCCTGCAAAGCAGGCTCTGGTGAAGGCCCTCTCCTCCATGACAACCTTTCGGATGATATCCTCAAGGTTGCGAGGGGAGGAGTGGCCCTCTACCGCCGGTCCAGGGGCAGGGGCAGGTTGGACGTGCCGGGCCGTGGCCTCAGCCAGCTTCTGGTGCAGCTGGCTGACCTCCAGTTGCAGGCGATCCACCCTCGCCTGCAGCTGCCGCGTCTCCTCAGTCGCCGTGCGCTGCACCAGCTCCGCCACGATGCCGTGCATGCTTACGGCCCGGCACTTGAGGGCCTTCTGGAAGGTCCCCTTGAGGTTTGAGGACCTCGAGGCGACCTCCAGAACTTCCTCTTTGTCCTCGAGCGCCATGCGCTCAAGTTCCGCCAGGGAGTGGTCGGCGTACAGCACACTCGTTGTACCGTAACCGGCCCTCGACCTGGCGGCCCGCGCCTGACGCTCTTTCGCAGCGACCTTCTCCTCCAAGTCCTGCTGGAGCTGCACCCTCTTGGCTAGGCCGAGTTGACGCTCGGCGTCCAGCAGGCCTACCTCGTGGGTGGAAGTCGAAGGAGAGGTCGAGGCCTTTTTTGACTTCGGCTTCTTCTTCGACGCGCCAACCGACTCCGACGAGCCCCCGGACCCGGGCTTCAAGAAGGCCCTTTTCCGCTTGAGGCGGCCGGTTTCGGCCCCCGACGTGTCCATGGAAGACACGTCAGAGTCCGACAGCTCCAGCTCCACCTGGAGGCTGGGTAAGCTGGCCGCAGATGGTGCGCGGCCAGCTTTAGCGTGGCCCTTAGAAGGGCCGGTACTGCGTACGCTCTGAGGGCCAGAGAAAGACTCGTCGTCGGAGTCCGGCAGCTCGCCCGCTAGGCAGTAGGAGCTAGCCGCGGACGGGGCGCGACTAGCCTCCGACGCCGAAGCGCCCTCGGATTGGCCCTGAGAAGGGCCTTTTGGTTGGCCCTGAGAAGGGCCTTTTGGTTGGCCCTGAGAAGGGCCTTTTGGTTGGCCCTGAGAAGGGCCTTTTGGTTGGCCCTGAGAAGGGCCTTTCTTAAAACGCCCGGAGGCTTCCCTCAGGGGTCTAGGCATAGCCTCAAGAGCAGGTCGTAGCTTGCCGACTCGGATAAAATAAGAATAAAATATTAAAATATGCTACGACTTCACAGCGCACTTTAGCCGCCGGTCTGCCACTCCGTTACGGTGGTCAGACACGGCGTTGCCCAGGGGATACTGCGTGGAAGTATGCGCTGTGGGGGATCCCCCTCACCGTTCTAACCTAACCTAACCTACAGTTCAGAGGCTCTTGTGTGAGTTTATTTTAATCATCCCGACTACTTAGAAATTATTGCATTTTAGGCATTTTGCTTGTTAAAAATTTTGATCTCTAGGCGATTTACACCTTAGACAATTTGCTGTGTAGACATTAATTTTAGGCATTTTGCTTCGTAGACGAATTGAAAGTTAGGCACTCTGATCGTAGACCGTTTTCCTTCATATGGAAGATGTCAAAAGGGAGAGCATGTTCAACCATAGACCTTGGCAATCAATCAACTTAGCCTATCGCAGACCACTGCTGGAAATGTGGACATAGTAGAGAAGAAGAAAGAACCAAAAAAAAATGTTTATTCTGCACATACAAGACGCACATTACATGAAAAATAGACAAAATACACACATTATTACAAAGTAACCAAAACCTTAAATGTAATAACTTTAAAAAATGTTTTGACTGTTGTCTATTGCTTGATGTCAGGCCAAGATCACAGACAATAGATGTTGCGTAATATATTGCGGACGTAAAGAATAGTACCATCCTATTTCCTCCCATGGGTGTCGTAAAAGGCGACTAAGGGACTTAATAGAGAATGGGCAGCAGCATTCTCTATGCATTTTTAACACCATAATGCGATCGCCAACCCGCCTGCCAAGCGTGGCGATTATGGCAAACCCTAATTTGGAGGCTTATGTCCAGCAGTGGACGTCTTTCGGCTGAAATGATGATGATGATGAATATATTGCTTAATACGTTTCTCTCCAGCTGCGCCACCTCACTCAGCCTTCTGTCTTCCGTATCCAGTTCATAACTTGTGGTATTTTAAGTTATACGAGTACCTACAGAATACCACAAGCTGTTCTAATACTACTTTCGACCAGGCACTCTTTATCAACGGACACTCTCCTAATAGGTACTTATGTCTATTTTCCTTCTGTATTTGAGTGAATTTCTCAGGCGAAAAATTTACGCGTCCAGGCTGAAAATGCAATGCTGCTTTACAAATAATGCAACGACTTTTTTTCTCAAAATTAAAGAGACATGAATCTAAACGAAGCCACTTAAATTATGTTTATAAGACTAATACTTTTTAAGAAAAACATCAGTAAATGATGAACTATCAATTTCTGTGTTTTGTCCACAATCACTTTCATACACAGCATTTACCTCTCAGGAAGATACTCGTAATCTCCAACAAATATCGGAAAAAGTATTTTGATTGCGTTAAGTAATAATTGACCTACAAGAAGCTAATTCGTTTTGAAAGTTTAGACTCATAGTTAATGAGTACATGTCAACGGTAGTTTGGTCCGAGCCAAATTACTAATTTCTATGGTCATTTTGTTTCGCCGTCCTGAGCTTCCAACAATGAGTTTAAACGAACAAATAATCCCTGCCCGGCAAGAGATAAAGTCAAAGTCAAAGTCAAATCATTTATTTCAAATAGGCACGAAGATGCACTTTTGAACGTCAAAAATTACATGAATAGTTAATTGATTCTAGTTGCGCCTTCCAAAAGGTAGTTATGTATGGAGAAGAATGGGCAAGAAACTCCATACTTACTCTTTTAAAATGTTAACAATAGTTTGTATACATTAATTAATAATTATAGGTGAAGACGATGTACCTAGAATAAAAATAAAAATTACTTACCACAATTGGTAAAAAGTGAAGTAATGACAGAAAAAATAATAAATGCGATAGGTACATGGTGCTCACATATTTACAAACATTGTATATGATTTTCCAAAAAAAAAAATAAACATATAATAAGTGTGTGAGTTAAATTTATATTAATCACAGAAAATAAAAATAATATCATAAAAATTATAACCTTGCGCTTACGCACAGTGAGAACAGCATGTGCATTAGCACATGTTATAAAACCTGAAAATTAAAATGTACATGGAAATTAGGTAAAAAATCGAGTTGTTGAAATTGACTCATTTAGAAAAATGGGCCTATATTGTTCCCACTGCTAGGACACAGGCTCACAGGCTTCCTCTCTTCGAGAGGGAGTGGGCCATAATCTACCACGCGGGCCCAATGAGGTTTGGTTGATGTCACATGTCTTCGATTTTTTATTCTAGAACATGCCGGTTTCCTCACGATGATTTCCTTCACCGAAATTATTTACACAAAGCCTATGCCTGCCTGGACCCTCGACCTACAACTCGTATGTCAGGGCCGTTACCACTGGGCCAGCACTGCTCTGTATTTATTTTTCATTAATATTCTAATCAAATTATCGCATTCAAATATACGAGATTCTCCCAAGTTCATTAACAAAATCAACTGATTAACTACACCTATTTATATCTGACATTAGCGTTCATCCTATTAAGAGCCCGGCACAAAATGGTGTGGGGAGTGAGAAGGGTCCCGGTTTAAATTTTCACACCGTAATTGGAAAAAATGTTTTGGTCGCAGAGTACGGAGACACTTCAGCGGCCGCTGTTAGAAGCGGCATTGTCAACACTTTCCATACAAACTAAGCGTGTCGCCGTTTACTCGGACTGCGACACAAATTACATATAGAAACTGACGGTTTTGTCGCCCGTGGTATAAGTTGTGTGCTCAACGTACATTTGTTTATTGACGTGACAACGTCTAATAAATCGATGAACGCCGGCTGCATGCACTAAAATGTCCCGTTATGCTCATTGTCCCGTTACGCGCATTGTACGCTTGCGCCGCATTAATGTTTTGTTATGACGTCACGTTAAACCATCGTCCGTAAACCAACTTTACAGACAACCAATTTTGATGTTACAACGTCTAGTAAATCGATGAACGCCGGCTACATGCAAGAAAATGTCCCGTTACGCTCATTGGCCCGTTACGCTCATTGTCCCGTTACGCTCATTGTCCCGTTACGCTCATTCTCCCGTTACGCTCATTGTCCCGTTACGCTCATTGTACGCTTGCGCCGCATCAATGTTTTCTTATGACGTTGTCACGTTAAACTATCGTCCGTAAATCAACTTTACAGACAACCAATTGCTTTATTTTTTTATAAATGTCATCTCACAGGTCAACCACTCGAAGTTATCGTCTGCTTAACCGGACTTTTCTGTGGGCGCCTCAATAAATTAAGGCCTCCAGCTAGGGCAAAAAACGTATACTTGAACTAAGCGACTACGCGTTAAGGGCACCCCCTGTGGGGTACTGACTGGGGTTGCCACCCGTACTTTATAATAAAGTATTGTACGTTATTTCAGGTAATTGTACTCTATACTTTATAAGAATAATAAAGTACGCTTAAGAGTAAAAATGGGTGTGCCACAAGGCTCGATATTGGGTCCTTTCCTCTTTTTAGTATATATTAATGATCTAGCCCATTTATTAAAAAAACAATCACAAATTTTGTTATTTGCTGACGAAACTTCCATAATTTTTAAGATAAATAGACGCGCATCAAATCTTGACGACGTAAATAACGCCCTATTGCAGGTCCAAAATTGGTTCACTGCTAATAATTTAGTATTAAATGGGAAAAAAACTAAATGCATAAGATTTGCTTTACCGAATGTTAAAAGTAGTGATTGTGACATAGTATTGAATAGGGAGAAACTAGAATTCGTCGATAAAACTGTTTTCCTAGGGATCACGCTCGACTCAAGGCTGCAATGGGGTCCTCATTTAACATCTCTTGCAGGGCGGCTAAGTTCAGCAGCATACGCTGTGAGAAAAATCCGTTAATTTACTGATGTAGATACCGCTAGGCTAGTCTATTTTAGTTACTTTCATAGTATCATGTCTTACGGTATTTTACTATGGGGACGGGTTGCCGATATCGAATCTATTTTTATTCTACAGAAAAGAGCCATCACAGCAATATATGGCCTCCGCAGGCGCGATTCTCTAAGGGAACTGTTTAAAGATATTAACGTCATGACGGTACCTTGTCAATACATCTATGAAAACATCATGTACGTAAGGAAAAATGTAAATATTTTCAGTAAAAGAGGTGAAAGACACAATTATAGTACTAGAAATAGGGACCAATTAGTTCAACCAGGTTTCAGACTGGCTAAAGTAGACTCATCATTCATGGGGTACTGTTTAAAATGTTACAATAAAATACCTCCCCGCATACTCCAATTGAACGAAACAAAATTTAAAACTTGTATAAAACGCACACTATGCAGCCAAGCATATTATAAATTGGGGGATTACATCGCTGACAAAAATGCTTGGCTCAATGCTGGTCCTGCTCCATAAGGGCGCATAAACTAATTGATTAGCATTTGAAAATATTATTGGAGCTGCTGAAGATTGTAAACTATTTTTGCATTGTATAAACTCAATGTCCTTGAACTATATAATTGCATAGCACAGGTGTGAGTACTATGTTCTATAGAGCTACCATTTACCGGGTAATATGTCTTTTATTGACTTGAATGTGCCCTGGCGGCTGAGAGTATGTCATGCTCACTCAAATGTCTCGTTGGTGGTGGCGTGTGTGTTGGATCATTAAGTTCCCTTCAAAATGGTTGACCTAAATGGTACTGACCCATGCGTCATGTTCGTGAACGGGCGCCGTCAGTTGGGACTGGTCATCTCTTAGCTGCCACGGCTTATTTTAATTTTTGAATTGTTTTTATTACGGACGCTTCTAACGTGCACGTCTTTCTACATTGTTCTCACATGTATAACTTCAACATGAATGATGTAACCCATATTTTGTAACAATATTTTGTTTTAAAAGAGTGTCCATGGAGTTTCTTGTCCGTTCTTCTCCATAGGAACCTACTACGCTTTGGAATGGGCAACTAGCTTCATCTTTCTGAGTAACCGACCTCTTGACAATTCTAAAGTGCCTGTAATTGGTTTATTTGAAATAAATGCTTTGAGTTTGAGTACACGAAAATACTTTATTTCGCATGATTTGATTTCTTTGAGATTTTGAAAAGTTTAGTCGTAAGTATTTTTTCGTTAAACGAAATATATCGATTGGTGCTAAATCGATATCGCGACTCGCCAGCGCCACATTACATGCACTCGTTTTTAGCAATGACTGAACGCAACCTAACCTCAAATGTCAACAATGTCAGTGTCAGTCTTTGTCAAAATGTCTTGTTTGTTATGTGCGAAGCGGTTTGAATACAATAAGAATACGATTTAAGTTTTATAGATTTAATGCTATAGTAAATCATGGACAAGAAAGAATACTCCACATACACCTACAAAGCATATTTCGATAGCGAAACGGATCAAATAGATAGTGAATTATGTTACACCGAAAAAAATTTAAAAAAAGATACGACAAAACAGAAAAATTAATAATATAAAATATGTTTTTAAATATAATAATAAAGAAAAATAAATTGTAGGTACTTTATTTTGATACTATATACTTTTTTCTTCCCTATAATAACCAATGTACTTTAATTGCAAAAAAAAAGGTGGCAACCCTAGTACTGACCTCGGCTTAGGCCGTCGCTTGGGGAGGACAGCAAGGGCATGGCTGGATCCGATTATACGCACTTTTGGGCGCCTTAGTAGGTAGTACCGTCTCCAGGCGCTGCTGGCATGGCGATTCCGTACTCTGTTGTTTAGGTACACAAAATATCTAAATGAGTGTGTCACAAGCCCATAGAGGTTGGGCAAGCCGAATCAATTTGCGAGCGCCGCCTACACCTTTTGCACTAATTGATTTACTTTGCAAAAAGATACTGGCTTCAATTAAAAATCGTTAGTACCTTTAATTGACAATAACCGGAGCCAATAAAGTGAGTAGGGTAATAAATAAACAATCCATCAGATTGGTTTGGGTTTCATTAAAAAAATAGCGGTTTATAAATTTGTTACAAAAATATTTTTGTTTGTGTTATAAACATACCTAATTGTGTATTCTTTTAAAGCTAGGTTTTGTCACTCATTACGAGTATTATGATTTCCTAATGAAAGATACTGTTATAGGAAAGTGTATTTGAAAAGACTGTTATGTGGTAGGTACAAAAAAAA
The DNA here is from genome assembly GCA_947523025.1 of Dryobota labecula. NCBI lineage: Eukaryota > Metazoa > Arthropoda > Insecta > Lepidoptera > Noctuidae > Dryobota > Dryobota labecula. Next base: position 12,258,156 of record OX383293.1, on the reverse strand, counting down.
ATTGGAATTATTTGAGGTTTAATAAAATATAAATAAATTTAATACAAATCTGTAAACTGACTTTGTAAAATAATCCTGTTGCGAACGTGTTCAGTAAACTCCAGCTGAATCTATTTGATTTTTATGAAATTCATCCTACTAATATTAAAAATCTGCAAGTTTGTATGTTTGAATGTTTGTTACTCAATTACGCAAAATTAACGAAACGGATTTGGATGAAATTTGACACACCGAAAGTTTATAACCTGGATTAACACATAGGATACTTTGTATCCCGGGGTTTCCCATGGCACAATTTCCGACCTCCACGCAGGGGACATAAAATACAAACACAGAAAAATATAACAACGTTTGCAGCCATTACAAAAACAAGGCCGGTTTTTCACAAAACTAAACAAAAACAATTCTAGTTGTTATGTACAAGTTGCCAACTTATCAAATTGACAAAGTATATTTTTTGTTCGAACCGAGTGCCATATTTCACGGCAGCTGAAATAGCGCTCAACTACCGACCCAAAATATAGACTAGAGCTATATATTTTACGAGTAAACCGAGCTTTGATTTTCGCTGGCTCTCTTTCAAAGTCGGCGTGAAATTAGTCTCGCCACATTCGCTCCAAATCCGTACAAAATAAACTGTGGTAAAACGAAAACTTGGTCCGGAATTGCACCAAAAATAAATTGACGAATTAATTAATCGATTACTTAGAAAAGGCTAAGTGTCCTATGTTCTATTTAGAGGATTTGGTTTAGTAAGTAAGTAAGATTTTATTTGTTTAAACATGGTGTACATACATGATACATGCAAGATAATAAAGAGATACCTACATACCTACAAGTTTTAACATATTTAGCCGCATATCGTACAAATTGGTAGGAAGAGATCGTCATAATCGTAGAACAGTGACGGATCTGACATTTATGTTAAACTCTGCCGCGCGTGCAATAACAGCAGTAAGTATAATTTTTGTCCAAATTGAGTCAAACATAGATTCTAAATCAGCGCAATGAGCTGATTCCGAATCAATGCTCAACTAAATTTGGACAAAAATTATACTTATGCTGTTATTGCACGCGCGTCAGAGTTTAACATAAATGTCAGATCCGTCATTGTTCTACGATTATAATAATAATAATAATAATAAAACTCTATGGCCATCTGTCAACGTCACCATGAAAAAAATTACGCTCAACATTTTTACATAAAAACGATAAATTTTCACAGTCTATATTCAACTTAAGCAGTTAAAAACCCCAGCAAATACCAGACGAAAGTAAAAATGAAGAAAAAACACAGAAAAACGGACTATAAAACTGTAAAAAAAAAAATAGACTATATATATAGAAAATGTGAGTAAACAATGCAGACCAGAGCCAGAGCACGACAACAGGCACACCTACCATCTCCGGACTCGTCGCTCAGCTCCGCCTCACAGCTAGCTAGCACAGCCGGTACGCGCCTCAACCGTGAGCGCCGTGTCACCGGTCGCTGCAGTTGCGTCGAGCTCGAGCGACGAGTTTTTCTCACCTGCGCCGTCACCAACACCACCACGGCGGCGAGGAAGAGGTCGGCCACCAGCGGGCTTGGGACTTCGAGGCCAACAGGCCCCGAACGGGGTCCCCGCTGCCGGTGGAAATGTGTCGCGCATGCGATGGACCCAGTCCATAAATGAAAATGTCATGCGCGCATATTATGGGGCTACAGAGGGAGGAATTAACCTTACAGCTTACCGAGGTCGGATGCTCTCTCTGTTTCAGGTGCTTGAACCTGCCGTCAACGTCTCGGCCCAACGATTGTCGGATCAGGTGCGCGTCATTCAACACAATAATAGATTGGATGACGCTATACTTGATCGGCTACGCTCGGAAGTGCAGAGTAGCTCTGTTAATAACCCTCCTCCATCTCAGAATGTCTTGCATGCACCTACTGACTTTCCACTGCGGGCAAACCAGCGTGATGAGGAGGAGGATGCCAGGGCTATATCTGCATATAACCTATGCAATGTGGAATTAAGGAGCGTTCTGGAGGATGCGATCCGTGAGTATCGGTTCACATCACCTGACCTTAGACCACGGCTACCACGTTTGCCCATGAATAAAAAAAACAGAGCACTGGTGTGTGCCCTGGATGCGCTGTTACCAAATGTTATTGATAGCAGCGCAGACCTTTGCGATACACACTCAATCTTGTATTGCACGGCTGTTGCGGCATGTCGTATAGCTCGTGTCAAATTTCCAAACACTGACCGAACTATACGACCGAAACCCGCCGCACCAGCCTGGCAGTGCAGGATTGAGCGTCGTATTAATGAGGCCAGGGTGCTCATCGGGAAGCTCATCTGCTTCAGGGAGGGCAATACACGCCCAAGGGTGATGCGCTTTGTGAGGCGGGCGTTCTCGGGAACTAATATTAACCCTCGAGAATATGTATCCCGTGTCACAGAGCGCATCGACTTCCTGAAGCAGAAAGTTTATGCATGGGCAAACCGTATCCGTCGGTATAGGAGAAGAGTGGATCGATACACTCAGAACCGCATGTTCCAGAACGATGAAAGGTGGGTATACAGAGCATGGGAGCGGCCCATTCCCGCTCAAGGTGGGACTGACGCGCGTCCGCCGGATGCTGAAACCATGAGTGCTTTTTGGCGAAGCATTTGGTCGGTGCCCGTCAGTCACACTGAAGGTGATTGGATGCGAGTTGTTGAGCGGACGTGTGATTCAATACCAGACATGGAGACTATTACTATTAGTCCTTTGGATGTGGCCAGTGCAGTCCGCCCGTTGCCTAACTGGAAATCTCCAGGACCGGACGGACTGCACACTTTCTGGATTAAATGGCTACAAAAGTCACACGCCTGCTTAGCCTCACAATTCCAGTCATCTTTAGAGACTGGGTCGCTACCACTGTTCTTTACGACAGGAGTTATCCACCTGCTCCATAAATCAGGTAGTACTGCGGAACCTAAAAACTATAGACCAATTACATGTTTACCGACGGTCTATAAAGTTCTTACATCCATTCTTAGAGCAAAAATTGCGCACCATGTTGATAGTAACTCAATTATGTCTGTGTCTCAGAATGGATGTAAGAATGGGTCCCGCGGTACTAAGGAGCTGCTCCTTATAGACATGGCCATAAGCCAACAGGTTCGTAGATCCCGGAAAGATTTGTCGACATGTTGGATAGATTATAAAAAGGCCTATGACTCGATGCCACATACATGGCTCATTAGGGTGCTGGAGTTGTACAAAATAGATGCAACTCTACGCACCTTCTTGATGTCGTGTATGGGGCAGTGGAGAACGGGCCTTGTCTATCCAGGATGTCGACAGATCCGGGGGATCGTTGAACCGGTCAGGATTGAGCGGGGAATATTCCAGGGCGATAGTTTGAGTCCGCTTTGGTTTTGCTTAGCCTTGAATCCTCTAAGCACGCTGCTGGAGGATTCAGGTCTAGGCTATCGGTTGAGAAGAGATGGTCAGGTGATATCACACCTCCTTTACATGGATGACTTGAAACTCTTTGCCCCCAACAATTTGCGACTGATGGAGCTACTGAAGGTAACAGAAACGTTTAGTAGCGCCATCAGGATGGAATTTGGTGTGGACAAATGTGCAGTCATGCATGTAAAGCGAGGGAGGATTATGGAATCCGTGGGAACCCAACTCCCGGATTCCATACACCTTAGATCCCTCTCCTCAACCGAAACCTACAAGTATTTGGGTATGTCGGAAGCATTAGGCATCAATGCTACCGACATGAAACAATCGTTGAGGGAACGCTTCTTTGGCCGCCTGAATAAAGTGTTAAATAGTCTTTTATCAGGCGGAAATAGGGTGCGTGCCTTCAACGGTTGGGTCATGCCGGTTTTGATGTATTCTTTCGGCATACTCAAATGGACTCAGACGGAACTTGACGCTCTGGATAGGAAGGTCCGTACATTGCTGACGGCATGTCGGATGCATCACCCACGATCATCAGTTATGAGACTGTACATCCCGCGGAAGTGTGGGGGTCGAGGTTTTTTAAATGCTAAAACCCTCCACAACCGCGAGATTTGCAGTCTCAGGGAATATTTCCTTCAAACTGACGTGGGGATGCACCGAGATGTGGTCGCAGTGGACAAGGGCCTCACCCCGCTCTCCTTGGCGAAAGAGAACTGGCGCAAACCTGCAGTACTTGATACCAACGATCGTAGGGAAGTATGGCAAGGCAAAGAGCTTCACGGACGGTTTTTCCGGGCCCTCCATGGGCCTGATGTAGACTTTTTAGCATCTATATCCTGGCTGCGTTTCGGCGACCTCTTTGGGGAAACCGAAGGTTTTGTCTGTGCGATTATGGATGAAGTTATCATGACGAATAATTATCGGAAATACATTGTGAAGGATGGTACGGTTGACATCTGTCGGGCATGCCACCGTCCCGGTGAATCAATTCGACATATTGTTTCCGGTTGTTCTCGTCTTGCTAACGGCGAATATTTGCACAGACACAATCTAGTGGCTAGGATTATTCACCAGCAACTAGCCTTGCAGTACAACCTTGTGGACTCCGAAGTACCATACTACAGGTATGTGCCCGACCCAGTTCTCGAGAATGGTCATGCCACATTGTACTGGGATCGATCTATCATCACAGACAGGACTATTGTAGCCAATAAGCCTGATATTGTGGTGATAGATCGACGAGAGCGCCGTGCAATGATTGTTGATATCGCTGTCCCTCATGACGAGAATCTCGTGACAGCTGAGAAAGATAAAAAAATCAAGTATCTTGACTTAGCACACGAGGTTGTCGACATGTGGGACGTCGACTCTGCAATCATTGTACCGATAATTGTTACGGTTAATGGCCTAATAGCGGAGAGCCTCGACCACCACCTCAGGAGGCTCTCATTGCGCGGCTGGATCAAGGGCTTGATTCAGAGAGCAGTACTCCTAGACACGGCACGCATAGTGAGGAGGTTCCTCTCTCTAGAGCCCTGACCATCGGCAGCTTGGACCCTGTTCCTGATGCCGATGGGCCACTATTTTTTATATTTTTAAATGTTTTTATATTCAAATATTTAAAAATGTAATTTATATGTAAGTATTAATGAAATAAAAGAATAATAATAATACAATCTTTATTTTCAGACCAGAGATCCATCCACCCTGCCGGCTACTGTAGCCACGAGGCTGTTGGGGCTGCCGCGCACCCGACGCATCAGTGATGCAATTCGCAGACGCAGCAGCGAGCCGAAATCCGGAACGCGTGCGTCCGCGAACATCCCCGACGCGCTACAGAATAATGCAATTAATTATTCTCCTTCTGTTTTATGAAGTTTAGGGTTTGTATTTTTATTTACTGTAGGGGGATTAACAGGAGTAATTCTTTCAAATTCATCAATTGATTATGACGAGATGGTCCATAAACCGGGATAGTTATTCATCAAAATTACATTATAGACATTATGTAGGTACTTATTAAATCATCATTATTCATTAAGATTAGGTATCATTACAATTCAGCAAGCATATCTTTAGATAAAATTAAATGTCAAAGTAGTTAATACCTAGTTAGTTAGTAGTTTCCGTACATAGTCCTTCAGGTGGACCACTGTGGGTGGACCATAGCGGCCATCGCGTGATTATTCCAACCAGCCCACCTCCCTCCAGAAGTTGATCATGTCTCCTGGTCTGTTAAGAGAGTATACTACGGTCCTCTAGCACCACTCCTTAAAAAAAAAAATTTACTCGTGACTGAGAAGGAATTATAAAAAACGGCTCAATCAGCGACCTCGGTAAGTGTGTCTAGAATTTTCTAATATCTTTTATAACGTTTCATATTGAGACAGGAAACAACAAAATTCGATCTAAAGAAAAGCGGCCACATTCCTCTAGAACGTATTTTGTTGCTTCGTGTCTCAATATGAAAAGGCGCTAGTGGACCTTTAGAGGTATGAGGAACAGGGTGTAAAGTTCACTCATATTCTATAGTAAAGGGAGGATCCTCCTACTAGACGGTTATTGTGTCTGGTGGGCAACTGCCCAAAAGTTGATGTCGGGATGTTGTATATATGCTAGTCGCGCGGTAAACTCTGATAGCGCGATGCAGGATTTGTGACGTCAGGTCTTTGATGCCTAGTTCGCATGTGGCGTTGTTGATACCGCCACAGACCGTAGTATGCCCTCTTAAGAACAATCTGTGAAAGATCTGGATGCCCCAAGGGTTTCTGTTCTAATCTAGGTAAGATTAAGAGTTTGTTTGGAATCGATCCTTACTATTGAAATCCTAAGAGATAACTGAAAGACAATGATATAGGACTAGCTTTTGCCCAAGGCTTTGCCCGCATGGACGTCGGACAATATTTTTTTTTTTTTTAACTTTGCCCCACACTAGGAATTTCCCCTGAATTGTGGGTACGTTTACAAACATTTAAACAGATTTGAACAGTTACTTATAGATCATACAAATATTTGTTCCGTGCGGGAATTGAACCCGTGACACGCAGCGCAGCAGTCAATCGCTTAACCACTGCGCCAACCGTGCCGTCATATTCCTCCGGAACGTACTACCAGGATTAAAAGTAACCAATGTGTTAATCCAAGTTATAATCTATCTGTGTACCAAATTCATCCAAATCCTTTCAGACTTCGTTACTATTTTATTATATGCATAGATATATATAATAAGAAGAGCATCCACGAGCTCCGATTTTGAAGTAGAGTAATTAACCGCACATCAGTGGGAACAGTTGCACTGTGAAAATCACCGTTACCGTTACGACATAAAGGCGCTGTTAATGCCAAATCGATACCTTTTTTAAAAATACGAACAAAAACAGATTATACGAACTGAACGCGACGTCCCGTTGACGGACTTTCGGTGGACACGCGGCCATAGTAAATGTACTTTGTATCGCTACTTCGGCGCCGTCATCTCGTTCTCGTTGACATCCCGTTGACGTGGCGGTGGACAAACGGCTTACACAAGTTTCAACCGATTTTCTCCTTTTTTTTGGGTGGATAATAACAAATAGCTTCTCCCGCTCTGGGCGGAGCGGAAGGGTGTGTCAGACTTTTACTGACTAAAACCCACCCGTGTTCCTTCAGTTGCCTGTATGCCACGGTATCCCTTTCGGACAAACCCGCAACCCTGGCAGGAACCGATTTTCTCCTAAAGTATTGAAAGATATTTTATGGTGTTCCGAACATAGTATTATCGAAACCATGCTATTACGAAAATGGTCTTTTCTCAAAGTTGCAATTTTAAATTCACGAGATAACCGCTTTTGAATGTTGGGTTACTGTAAAGTATTTACGCTCGTGCCACGGTGCACTATGGCAGTTAGCCCCACTTGCATCATTGCTGGCTGTCTTCTTCTAAATCTTCTCATCTCATCACTCAAGCTCATGCTGAATGAAGAGAAGAAGAAGAATTTAAAATGTAATCGCAAATCAGGTCTAGTCTAGTAGTTCACCGTCCGATCAGGACCAGGCCCGTGCCGGACGGCGCGTACGTGTTCCACGCGCGCCTCAAAGAGATGTCAGCAACAATGAGGGGGCCCAGCAGAGCCCAAGCCTACCCGGTCCACGGGATTGTCCGAAAGGGGTACCGCTGCCCCGGAACATAAAGGGCCAAGGAAGGAACACGGGTGGGTTTTAGTCAGTAAGTCCCGTATTACAGAACGTTACTCAATACTCAAGCATTACATAAAACTAGTTTCAACCAATCAAATGGCTTGAATCTAGTCTCAAGTAACGCTTGAGTATTGAGTGACGTTCTATAATACGGGCCTAAGAGTCTGACACTCCCTTCCGCTCCACCCAGAGCGGGAGGGGTCATTTGGTGATATCCCATCCTCAAAAAAAAAGGTCAAGTCTAGTGACATTTAATGGTACTTAATCTGAGACCAATAAAATTATCTGGAAAAGGCACCTTCAAAAGATCCGAGAGAGGTCAGTGATCTATAGAAACTATCCAGCCAAGGTTAGAAATATTTACAAAGTAAATAAAAGTAATTCTGCAAATGGTGACATCCACTTTTATTAATGCTTTTATTTTCATACACACTAATAGAACGCAGATTTCGTTAGAAAAAATACCTAATAGAATAATATTTTAATTGCCTGGCAAGCTTGTATGTAAATTAACGGTTGTTTTGAAAACATCAATTTAAATTACTGGTCACAACTGTCACTCGTAATTATTTTTGTTTGTTGATTTCCGGGTAGTATTTATTCCATTTAGCCATTTCGTTACATGTTTTAGATTTTAACAGATACATAACATAAGTAACTCAATTTTGATTTAATCATACCATGCACATTTCAACGTCTTTAAAATGAAGAAAATTGGAAATAAAAACAGTGCATAAGTTTAATCGCCAAAGTGAATGACATTCAAGTGCGGATCGATAGCTCAGAGAGTCGATTCGAACGGCTTAATCACACAGCTTAGCTTTTCGCGCCACTCATAAAGCAAAGACTCTAGTTTGTTGTTTCTATCCATAAGCAATATAGAACAGTGAAAAAGAAAACCTAAAAGAACTAACTAGAACCTATCTCGCTTGGAAAATCACGGACTTGAATCCGTGCGCGTGAAAAGTCTAATCGAGTAATATTTTATAGAACCTTAGTTAAAACTGCAACTACCCAGCTCATTCCATTCTCCAAACCGTTATTTGTTGGAATGGAAGGCGTTTTAAGTAAAATAAATTACCTGTTACAAGATGAGAGTTTGTGACCGAGCGGGGATCAGCGACGGGCGAACGTTACGGAAATGAGAAATGAATTGTGGGGAGATCGGGCCGTGTGTTCCTCGCCTTAAGCGGCGCTACCCGGTAAAACTATCGTGTTTCTGAAAGTATGAACATTATCTGGGATAGCAGGAATATTTTTAATAGCGCCGCAATATCTTTTAAATCGTTCATTACCGTTTACTCGGCGGTAATGGTGGGAAACGTTTCGCGGTTGCCGCCCTGAAGGCAAAATGTTTGTTTTATTACTTTATGTTGTTTAACTGACATGAGTTTCGATTACATTCATGTAGGTGGGGAATGTGGGAGTTTTATTTGTCTAAGCTTAATCGTTTTTGTGTTTAAATATATAGCCTGTCTATCGGTAATGCTGTTATTTGGATTCAAAAGTCACTTATTTATTCAGTGACAGCACAGTCTTGTAACTTAGCTGTTTATTTATATGAAACAAACAGTGATGAGTACCTACTTTACACTCCCCGAAAGAATGCCAGTGAACTTAAAATCCCTCCACTCACCCACTTTACGTGAGGAATTTTTGGATTTAGAACGTTACCTACACGTGAAGAAACCCATCGAGATTGATTGCTTTAATGAACGTATTATTATCAATTCAAAATATAAATATATCACGAACGACCGATCGATTAAGATCACATTTGTACTTATTTGTCTTAAATACTTCAGCGTCTTTAGATTCACTTTGAATAAATGTCAATGTTAACTTCAAGATACTCCAAAAGTCAGAAGAGTTGTGTTAAAAACTTAACAAACTTGCTCGGTGTTTGATGTGGGAACGACGGTGAAGTTTTGCCTGAAAGTGGGGACTAACTTCTGTACGAAAGTAAAGGTTACATTTTCTTATACACAAAACAAATAATGTTTGGCTTTATTTGCTGCAAATGTTTTAGTAGCTCGAGTTTTGTAACTTTTTGATAGTTATGTATCTTCTTTAAACCTGCAGTGCTATTCTGTAGAAATCTCACCGTGAAAACCTAGGTGAAGTGAGCTTGAATTAATGAGCTGTCAATAGTGTCAATCCCTAGTCTCAGATGGAATGACAGTTCACTTCGAGATCACTTCACCTAAGTTTTCACGGTGATATTTTTACAGAATCGACCGGCTGTAGGTATCAAAGGGAAAAAGACTTTAGTATGGATAGAAGGCTGACCAAAACTATTAGGCTAATAGTGAAGATTACGGGCTAAGGTGGATTATAAAAGTTTCTTCTTTTTCCTTTATCGTTTTGATATATACTTACAACCTGTCATATTAGTTCAGCACTCCCGTTAAGTCCCGTACTAAATGGTTTAGGGTTTAGGACAACTCATCAGAGTTTATGAGCCCGCGTCGCTTTTTCGAAAGTAGCTTAAATTACTCCTTATAATATCAGCTATCTTCAAGTGAAAGTCCCGTCAAAATCGGTCCAGCCGTTTCGGATACAAACAGACAGACAGACAAAAATGTTAAAAATTGATTTTTTGTTATAAGTAGGTATTGTTATTTTGACAATTAATATTATTTATTATTTATTTTATTTTGCTTTGCGCGGAATGCCTCGGCGGCTGCTGCTAGGGACGGTACTGTCAACACACCTTTGGTGCCTAAGGCACTATGTCAGTCTTTGTATCAGTATTGTGCAGAAAGATAAACAAACACATTTTAGTGTATTTATAACTGGTATGTATGAGAAGAGGCCTTTGCCCAGCAGTGAGACAGTTATATAGGTTGGTATTATTATTATTATAATGACTTATAGATAGTGTTTACGTCGATATTATGGAAACACGACGTCGCCGTGTGACTTTTATTTGTAACCCCGATGCTGGTCCAACTTTTTAATGATATGCATACTTCATTCTCGCCTTATGAATTCTCGTTTCCGAATAATTAAATATGTGTTCCTGAAAACCGGAGTTAGTAGAACGTAATAACGTTAGCGGTTCGCTGACTAAAACTGTCTCGTTGGATTAATAATCTACTTTTTTTTTTTTATACATTGACGACGTATATGCTAAATTTCAGAATGATCGGTTCAATGATTTAAGCGTTAAAGGTAACAAAAAAAATATATCTGACATAACATCCTAACTAATATTACAAATGCGAAAGTAAGTTTGTTTGTTTATTTGTTACCTTTATCGCCTAAACCACTGAAGCGATCATCCTGAAATTTTACATATACGATATCAGGTGTACAGAATCGGACATAGGGTATCTTTCATCCCAAAAAAAAAAGTGCTGTTCCCGAGGAAAACAACAATAAAGTTTTTATGATAATAGATGGCGCCACGTGTCTTTCGAATCATGATTGAATTATTTTATTATAGAAACTTTAGTAGTGTGTTAAGAGAGGAGCTCGTGGCTAAGTAATAACAGCCGCACAGGTCGACCCGTCAGGTTAAGCTAAGCTTGCCGGGGTTGGTCCATGGATGGGTGACCATCTTTACATACCGAGAATCCTCCGTGCCTAGGAAAGCACGTTAAGCCGTTGGTCCCGGCTGTCATTCGTGGATCTTTGACAGTCGGTACAGGTCGTCAGAAGCCCAAGTCTGACAGCCAGTCTTACCAAGGGGTATCGTGTTACCCAGTTACTGGGTTGTGGAGGTCACAACCCAGTAACTGGTGGATAGGCAGTCGCTCCATATAAAATACTGGTATTCAGTTGCATACGGTTAGACTGGAAGCCGACCCCAACTTAGTTGGGAAAAGGCTAGGCAGATTGATTTTAGTAGTGTATTAAGAGTTACAAGCAAAGTACTACCCGAATCGATCGTCAAATTCTAAATTAACGTGAGCGAAATCGCGGGAAAAACCCAAAACTTATATTTTTAATATTAATTTTAGTTTACGATGTTTTGAATCGGTCTAAATCATGATAAGAAATTAATGAAACCATACGAATTCCAATGAAAATTACTAATAACTTAAATAAGCTACATAAAATTCCGTCACAAAAGTAAGTTTCAGTAATTTCATCGATTGTGTACCAGGTATCGATAGGAACGAGCACATCGAAGCAGAATTGATGGCCCATGATTCGGTCGGGAGCTGGCTTGAATTTTTATTGAATTTGAGCTTGCTGGCATCAGCTCAAACACTACGTTAGCAGAATTAAATTATGGTAGCGCCAATTACAGCCGTTTTTGAACCGCACGATGGCTGATCGCCAATTTATGCGCTTATAAAGCCCGTTTCAGTTATAACATGATTTCGTTGCCCTGTTATCGAGAATGTGAGAATGCAGCGTGTTACATTTTAAAGATGAAGTGTCCATTTTGAATTACTTATTTAGTTATTCAGTATCACTTACAGATATGTGGTTAGTTGATTTAATTACAAATCAATGTGGAGCAATATTTTATAGGTATTATGTCCTCTTTATCAATTCTAGCTTAGGTACAGTTTATAATCACTATACTTCATTTATTATAACATTAGACAAATAACGGTTGTCACCCTTTCGTTATTTCGATGTAAATGTTTAATAAACTCCGTTATTTCACGATAAATACAAAGCACTGTAATCTATTTACCATTTACATTAAAAAAAATATATATATGTGCAGTAATTTCAACAATATTACACAATAACTGTCGTTATTTAGCCGTTATTTGTCTAATTCTATAATAAATAGAGTAAAGGTATCATTTTTGTTTGTGCATATAAAAAATAAACAGAGTATTCGTTAAAAACGGTTAGTTCTAAATACCTAAACAATAGTTGGAATGTACAATGCACAACGTTCAGTTTGCTTTGTCGAACAAAATAATAGGAGGTGGCGCTGCATTCGTTTCAGAACAAAGCGGAAAATGTTACTGAATTTTCTATCATTTTCATAAACAAATGATCGCATCGATACTTACAATATAGCAGTGAAGATTCTTATCATCAAATTGATATAAAATTACAGTATATTTCGATGCCGCCATGGCGTTTATATTAACAACTTAGCTTTTGTGGAAAATAATAATTTTATGACTGAAATAAGAAAGAAACAAACGAAGAAAATACGATTATTTGCGGTAAACATGACGCAAAGAAAGAACACATAAAATGGTCCACCTAAAGGAAACCAAACCCTTTACCATAGAACATAGAACTGTACGTCGCTTGCTCCCGCGTCACTAGTCCAGACTATCTGTATATTGACTGTTTATACTACAAACGTAGTATTCAGGGAAGTTTAAACAAAATTTGGCTGATATTTTAGTATATTGTGGTGTCATACGACTTTAACGTGGGCAGGAGCTAGTATAAAAATTTAAAATGGCAACATTCCATTCTGTCAGCAGCGACGTACGCGCCGCTGGCTTAGGGCTATTGTCTACGTAAACCGCACGTCATGCGCACGCTTTCGTCAATTGACGATTGCATGTCGAATGCTTGCATTTTGCGTAGAAACAATCAAAACTGTGTCCACGGAGCGGCAACGCCACGTCAGCCTCTCGTCATGCGTTCGTCATGCGGTGCGCGCGGCAGCATGTCACTACTCGACCGACTCGCGAGACGCACACTTGTTGTTTTTTCACGTGTTGTTGAAAGAAAACTGAGATGTTTTGTAGCGTGACTGACGACTGCATGAAGCAGCGTGGACATAGCAAATATGCAAAATACGCCTATCGTCATTTGTAGGTTGCATGCATTCGTCAAATTACGAGTCCGTGGACAGTTAGCCTTAGAGTAATATGTGCGCGCAGCTGTCAGAAAACTTAAACGTACGTACTAGACTGCATCATTACGAGTGGATGCTGTTCCACTGTTGGGCAAAAGCCTCCCATCATTAATCCATTCTGCTGTTTGCTGTTGTGATTCAATCTTCGAATAAAGCAGTCATTTTGTAACTTTTTGCTACTTTACCCCCTGGTGCAGAGTAACAAGATTCACTGACCGACCCAGACGACCCTACAACTCTCCTCCAGGAGAGCAGTAGGGAAACAAGTACAGCAGCTCGCAAACACAATACACGACCGTCATTCCAACCTCGCCGCCGAGGCCCATCGCGAAATCCCCGACTAAATAGTCCTCCCCGACCCTTGCTCGTAAGCGAAGCGCCAGCCCGCGCTATAGCTGAGCCTGTAGCTTTAAATTCCCCTGATAATAATCATAACCCTGATTTTATCCAGCCACCGTCGGTTCCTTGCCATCCTCCCTCTGACTCTGCCGGGGGGTGCCCTTAGCGCGCAGTCGTTTAGTTTATAAGTTTTTGCGCCCTGGCTGGAGGCTTTAAGTTTTTAGGAGCTTAAGGCAACCACAGGAAAGACCGGTTAAAGAGTCATGACCACTATAGGCCAACTCTGAGATGTCGTAGTAAAAAAAAAAGTAACAAGATTACTGTTTCAGGACCCAAGCCCTGCCACTTCCTTATTTTCTGTATCCTTTACACCACCTTTCAGTATGTTCCCACTACTGGGACACAAACCTCCTCTCTGTGACAGAGAGTGGGTCGTAATCCACCACGCGCAGGTTTGCCCCAGTGCAAGTTTGTAGATGTCACATGTTTTCGATTTTGTGGTTAAAAGACATGTCGGTTTCCTCACTATGTTTTTCTTCAACGTTTTGAGAGCAGTGGTGATGAAATCACACTATCACACTAATATTATAAAGGGGAAAGTCTGTGAGTGTGTGTGTATGTTTGTTTGTCTTCTTTACGCTCAAACGGCTGGACCAATTTTGATAAAATGTTGTAGGTATAGGGCTAGCTGACCCCTGGATTAACATATTGATAGTCACACAAAACTTTAAGGCGAGGTTCTTCGAGCGTGCATTTTTATTCTTGTGGTGGCAGAACGCGAGTAAATTGTGCCGTGAATTTCGTTAATTTTGGGTTGAAAATTATATGTTTTACGATATTAACAATGTTAAACCCGACGGACATTACATCATCATAGACGTTTATTTTGATGTGATTTTCAGTACATAATGTGGTATAATATTGAAATAAAATGATTTTAATCTACAAAATAAGGGTATGGTTGGATTTTTTTCTTTCGAGCGAACTTTATCCAATTATGTAACGAGTACCAGACGTACCTACGGAAAGGTCTCAAAAGCAACATATAATTTTTTCACGTGTTAAATCATTACCGTTTCTTAATAAAATTACATTTCCTAGAGGTTAACTTGAAGAACCTCGCCTTAATAGGCCTACAAATTAATTAATCAGTTTTAAAATGCAGGTTAAAATCTCTATGCGACGCTAAAATGGCACTATGTAGGTAATCTAATCAAAAATAACAATCTTGGCAAAACATGTTTGCTCCATTTTTTTTACTGTAAGATCTTTTTATACCATGCGCAAATAAATATATTATTATTATTATTATTAATTATCCTATTCTACTAATATTATAAATGTGAAAGTTTGTGAGGATGGACGGATGTTTGTTATGCAATCACGACAAAACGGCAGAACGGATATGGATTAAATTTGGCAAACAGTTTATGACCTGGATTAACACTTAAGATACTTTTTATCCCGATATTCCCACGGGATCGGCAATTCTGCGGGTGAAACCGTGGAGCGCAGCAAGTAATTTATACAAAGTAAAGCACCTATCTTGGTTTGAACCTACGACATATAACACGTATGTCGCGGCCGTTGCGACTGGGCCACCACTAATCTCTTTGTTCCTTTTTTTGTTAATTACATACGTTGAAACAGTGATATGCATGTTACTTCGAAAGGCACTTAAGTCCAGCAATGGATTATCTAAGGCTGAGCTGAAACACAGAAAGAAAAATTGGTTATTATTAACATAAGCGGGATATTTACCATGTTTATTCATTGTTCTGAGTTCCCGATATTTCGGCGCTGTTGCAAGCACCATGATCACGGATAAACAATGAATAAACATGGTAAATATCCCGCTTATGTTAATAATAATATTAGTGACCATGACAGTTTAAAAACTTATATAGAAAAATTGGTTGTCTGTAAAGTTGGTTTACGGACGATAGTTTAACGTGACAACGTCATAAAAAAACATTGATGCGGCGCAAGCGTACAATGAGCGTAACGGGACAATGTCCGTAACGGGACTGTGAGCGTAACGGGACAATGAGTCATCCTTTTTCGTGCATGCAGCTGGCGTTCATCGATTTATTAGACGATGTCACGTCAAAAAAGAAAAAATAAGCATCACTTTTGTACGTATTTTTCTGTTCCTTTCTTTTTGTCTGTTTATGTGTGTACATAAATTGTTAAATAAAGAAATAAATAAATAAAGATTTTCATAATAACAACACTCCTTCATCACCATCGTTACGCTATCAACGGAGAAAATGCAAAACAGTCACTTTAGCTTTCCCGATTTTAGGTCACAGATCTTTGATGTGGCAAAGTCTTCGAGGCACCGAAACTTTTTCTAGGCGAACCGTTTAGCAAAGTTTGTTTTATAGATAAGACGGGCTTCCGTCCTGTCATGAATAGCTCGTTTGCTTGATATAAAAACTTGTAAAAATAAATTGCTCTAGAAACAACGGGACACAAGACTTGAGCAGTTTGCTGTTGTACTTCCGAACTAGGTTTTTGCGTAGGTTGGTTGATCTTAAGAGCTCATACCAGGGCTTGTTAACGTTACCAAATAACAAAATAATAACCGTTACGTAACGTTAAATTTCAATGTTATACCTACTAACGTTACAAAAATTTAACGTTACTTGATAACATTACCAGTAATATAACGTTAATTAACATTAACAAAAATACGATAACTAACGTTAATTTAGCTACGTTGCCGTTCCGTGGGTAAGAATCAGGCAGATTCAGGCAACGTTTTGATCGGCACGGCATCAGAGCAGCGCGAGGGTGGGCTCCCGCCGCGCCGCATGCCTCAGGCCCCAGTACTTACATCTCACCCGTTTAAAATAACGATAAAATTAATAGTCGCATAAATAACGTTAAATCGATTACCGTTATTTTAATAATAACGTTAACTCTGTCAATACAAGGTAACGTTATGAAAATTTACCGGTATTTAAAGCCCTGGCGCATACTGCGGTCCACTAGCGCCACTCCTTTAAAAAAATATTATCTCGTGACTGAGAAGGAATTATGAAAATCGGCTCATCAGCGACCTCGGAAAGTGTGTCTAGAATTTTGTAATACCTTTTATAAAGTTTCTTATTGAGACACGAAGCAACAAAATACGATCTAGAGGAATGTGGCCGCTTTTCTTTACTTCTTTATTAGTGGCTTTTGAGGACATGATATTTATTCAGATTTGTTACTGTAGTTGTAATTGCAATCATGTCATTTTGTTTAAATAGGTTTTCATTTTAATATATATATATATATATATATCTTTTATATAGGATATTTTCTATTTTGTGAATGTGAGAACGTTGTAGGCCTAGTAGAGTGTAGATTTGTTGCCACTTTTCTATTTTGTTAAGTACCTGGTAATTGTTGAAAGGCCTACACTGTCCTCCCATACCTATTAACAATGTTATTTGATAATATTGTAAAGCCAATTATTTTTAAAAGAGTAACCGTGTAGGTTCTTGCCGGCTGTTCTCCATAGGAAACGACTAATTGGAACCGTGCACCTAGCTTCTGACGTTTCATAAGTGCCCATGTAGGTTTATGTGAGATAAAATATTTTGATATTTGTTTTTTATTTTTTTTATTTTGATCGAATTTTGTTGTTTCGTATCTCAATATGAAACGTTATAAAAGGTATTAGAAAATTCTAGACACACTTGCCGAGGTCGCTGATGAGTCGATTTTCATAATTCCTTCTCAGTCACGAGATAATATTTTTTTAAAGGAGTGGGGCTTGGGGGCCGTATATGCCCTCTTAAGAGACTCGTGGCTAAATGATAACAGCTGCACAGGTCGATCGGGTTAATCTCCGCTTGCTGTGGTCGGTTCATGGACGGGTGACCATTTCGAGACCCTTCAGTGCCTCGGAAAGCACTTTAAGCCGTTGGTTCCGGCTGACATTCGTAGATCTTTGACAATCATTACGGATAGTCAAAATCCCAAAAAACTGACAACCATTCTTACCCAGGAGTATCGTGTTAAAATGCAGCATTCAATTGCGTTCGGTTAGACTGGAAGCCGGAAAAGGCAAAGCAGATTGTTTGGTTGATCCTTAACATAACACTTGTGTCCCCGAAGGTATAGGGCAGAAACGAGATTAAGTACCTACTATTGTAAAACTTCAGCAAACTTAGTGGTGAACCACTCTAAAGACTTAAGTCTTGCTAGGGTCGCTCCTATCCACGGCTTCTTAACCAAGTTAAAGTACCGTTTCCTTCAAACTAGTATTGCTACTATTAATTTATAGATGTCAGCTACTTCAGAGTAATAGTGAAGTATGGAAAACGTGAAGGAAAAAATCGTGACGAAACCGGCATATCCTAGAACCAAAAATTCGAAGATTTATGTGACATCTACCAACCGCACTGACCTGCGTGGCAGCTCCCTCCCTCTCGAAGAGAGCAGGCCTGTGTATTATTATGATAATACATAAAGAATTAGTTCTTCGAAATATTCTGAATGGATGAAGCAAAAGTTGGTGAGGTATCCGTGTTAGGGAACTTGGCAAAGTGTATTACAGAGAACGTATTGTTCATCGATAAACATACCTATTCATTCTCACGTAATAGAAGTTATTTTGATTGTTTCAGGTTCTCAGGAATATTCTAAGTTCTGGGTTGCTTCTGAGAACTTTCCAGCCTAAAACGAACACTTTCCCCGACTTCATTAAAAGTAAGACCCCATGCTCTCTGCAGGGTTACGACGAGCACTGAGCACAGTTTTGGAGAAGAAAGGCTGGATTTAAATTAGAGTTGCTGTTCTAGTGCATGCTTTGTGGAATTTACATTCCTTAGTCCTACTTAAAAGACTAGGGAATTATGACAAAGGTGAAGGTGGAGATGGCCTCCCGTTGTGTTGAAAGGAAAGATGTTGAGTCAGCGACTACTTAGTCAGTGTTATAATAACGGAAAGGAAGCGCATTTTATTATCGTTATATATGTCAAAGCCTTGAAATGTTAATGCAAACACAGTTCTAATAATACATTTTTAGGCGATTGAATATTCTTGTGAACATGTGAACGGTGCTTTAATTTTTCTTAATAATTTTTAAAATATTTATTTGTAGTTATTATAATTTGCTGAAAACTCGCATGGCATACCTACATAAGAGTTAACAGTCGGTGTTCTTGGTTCTGTATTTTCGTTTTTCGCCACTGACTTCCGAATTTAAGGACACCGACTTCCGAAAATAAGTAATTTTAAACTTTTGAGTGTTTTTTTTTTTTGGAAGTTGGTTGTTGTTTTTTTTTTGTCTTTCCGTCAGGTTAAGCTACGCTTGCCGGGGTAAGTCCGTGGATGGGTGACCATCTTTACATACCGAGACTCTCCGTGCCTCGGAAAGCACGTTAAGCCGTTGGTCCCGGCTGTCATTCCTGGATCTTTGACAGTCGTTACGGGTCGTCAGAAGCCCAAAACAGCCAGTCTTACCAAGGGGTATCGTGTTACCCAGTAACTGAGTTGTGGAGGTCAGATAGGCAGTCGCTCCATGTAAAATACTGGTATTCAGCTGCATCCGGTTAGACTGGAAGCCGACCCCAACATAGTTGGGAAAAGGCTAGGCAGATTGATTGGTTGTTTATTAGTTTTTTTTTTCTCTTTTTAGTTACGGTACCGACCCCACAACAATTCAATGACCACTACTTGCTACACCGCACAAACAACATTGACACAAGATATACGAAGTGGATTAAATACTTAATATCGAAGCTAACTCAAAAACTACCCAAGCAAAGTTAATAAATAAATCAGTATAAATCGGTTAAAAACTATCTATAGCCCGAGTGCATCTCATGACAACTCCAATAAGCCCAAACACGGCTAGGATACATTGTTTTATTACGGAGTTCCGGTAGATACCTTCCGGCTTCATCTTCAGATCAGTTCGATGGTACCATTTTCATCCGAATTATTTATTTGAATTTGCTTTATAATCGCTTAACTATCTTAATCGAGATAATTATCTTATCGCCACCCGTACGATCGATACAAAAGTGCATTTCATATAAGCCAACATTTGAAAGAAAGTAAATATGCACCAGATTCTATTATCAGAAACTTAAATTTGTCGATCCCGGAATCGCGGAATTTTGTCGATACAAAAACGCATTCCATATTAGCGAACATCTCAACTTTAGGTGAATATACATATGTACATCCGAATAACCGTTCCCTACTCACAACACTTAAAAATCACCTAATCCATTTGTGACTACGTAGAACACTAATATTAACCCTCTTCATTTATTTATTTTGATAGATGACTGAAATTAATGCGTACCTAAAACAAAACCAACAGTGACTGTATCAGCATGCATCTTGCTCAGAGCATTTATATCGTTAATCAAATCAAGTGTTTAATGATCCGTTGAAAGGGAAGGCCCACAAGTACCAGGACCAAAATATTTCCTGCTCCAACTTCCTGATGATTTTCCTGAGCAATATTTTTTCTTTAAGAACCAATGGAGTTGCTAACACGAGCAATTTGTCAGAAGTCTTCTTTGTCTGTTCAGATTCGGGCTGTTTATCTTCCACTTTGAATTGGCTTCGAACTTGTCACTTATCATTTACGAGTTCGTATGTTACGTTACGCGTGCTTTGTTGGTGTAAATAATGTTGTTCGAATATTTTTCAGGATACATCGCTAAATTAATAGAGGCACCTTTTATTTAATGAGTTTTCGAGGTGCGAAAGCGAAAGGGTCAAATCATAGACGACACACAAAGATGTTTTTATTAGAAACCACTCACGCAGCAAATAGATCATGTTTAACTATTTTCATTACGAGTACTATTCAAGCGTGTTTCAAGGTGGTACTGATTAATATTTTTTTTATGACTGTCATTTATGTAACATTAAATAACATCACGCCCGTATTCCCCGAAGAGATAGGCGTCCTGCCTAAACATACAGTTTTTTTTAGTCTCCGTTATAGGAGGCGAGTTTATGTTACATTTCCAATACGCTATCTCTTCAACAGCAACCTCATATAATGCTTGTTTTTCTCTTTTCGGTTATTTTTTTGCAGTCGGATTAAAAAAAATAAAAATCCTTTTAGTTTTATTAAAATATACTTATTATAGTGTTTTGTGTATATATAAAACACTATAATATATTATATCTATATTTGGAATTGTCTTATTCATCATCATCATCATTTCAGCCGAAAGACGTCCACTGTTGGACATAGGCCTCCCCCAGTTGGGGGGGTTTGCCATGATCGCCACGCTTGGCAGGCTGGTTGGCGATCGCAGTATGGTGTTAAAAATGCATAGAGAACGCTGCTGCCCATTCTCTACTAAGTCCCTTAGTCGCCTTTTACGACACCCACGGGAAGAAATGGTGATGCTATGCGTCTGGCACCACACGGCACTCCGACACCACACGGCTCATTACTAGCTTTTATTTGATACCAATATTATTGTAATTTGTTTTAAAAAAACCTTCCTTCCCTATTTTGGTATTTGCAGATGCAATATATAAATATTATATAGCCTATGTCACTTCCACAATGAAGACGTATCTAATGACACCTGATATTTTAAAATCCGTCAAGCCGTTAAGTCTACAGAGCGTGCCAAAGAAATAGACATACATAGTCTCGAAAAACATTACCCTCCTTCTGGGGCAGTCGGGTAAAAACAAAACACGTATAGACACTTCCGTACGACAATATCATCAAAGCACTATCCTCGGAAATACGTGGCATGCCGTCAAACTCAAACGCTTACAGAAAGGTGGTGGTAAATGCCAAGTTCCAGGCACGCTGGCTACGAATACTTGCATAACCTGTATAGCCTATATACCCCGACATCGCAACCGCAACCTTCTAGTTGACAATGTTAGTCTTGCGCAGACATTCAGACTATGTGAGTTATCCTTTAACCGCGAATATGGAGGATGAATTTATTGACACCGCTTCTATGAGAGGAATTCGATGGAACGTGTCGCGTGAACTGAACTATTTGACGTGTTTATTATAGAGACCATTATTTTATTTTACGGTGAAATTGCTTTATGGTTTTTGTTTTAAACGTTTATTTTTGTTGTGTTTACCTTGAGACTGATATTGAAAGGATTAACCCAATTTCCCTTTGCTTATTGTATAAGAGAACCTAAACGCTTACAGAACGGCGACGGTTGTCGCTGAAAACCAGCGCTGGGGCTCTGTCTCACATAGGGTCGCAGCAAAATGCTGAGCGATGGCCGTTTTGCGTGGAAGTGGCGCATATTTTCCCCCAACTTGTTATTTTTTTGTTTGTGTTCTTTCTCTGCGTCTTGTTTGCCGCAAATAAACGTATTTTCTTTCTTTTAT
The DNA here is from genome assembly GCA_947523025.1 of Dryobota labecula. Taxonomy (NCBI): domain Eukaryota; kingdom Metazoa; phylum Arthropoda; class Insecta; order Lepidoptera; family Noctuidae; genus Dryobota; species Dryobota labecula. The sequence goes on along the minus strand of OX383293.1, from coordinate 12,236,056 downwards.
TTTATTTATTTTAACTTCATGTACAATAGTGGTACATAGGCGGACTTAATGCCACAAGGCATTCTCTATCAGTCAACCTTTGGGTTAAATATAAAAACATAGTGATAGGGTACAAAAATTATGTCTAAAATACTAACTTCTTGATTACGAGAATTTATGTAGTTTTATTGATACTAATACACATATACAAATAAAATAAACTAATAGATATGTTAACAAATACCACCTAATAATAATTACTATGACTAGACTATTATTTAGGACTATTTAGTCGTAGAGAGTTATTTAGTGTGACTTATGTAGTGGTTACGATCTTTTCTTTTAAAAGTAAATTTGTTTTCTTTTCTTTCTAACCAAAGTGAAACCACGTAAGAATAAAACAAAACAAATTCTTATGGAACCAAGCTTAAGGGTCCGTGCACGAAAAAAACTCTCTTTTGGCAATTTCTTATCTAATTGTGAGAAAACTTGAAATAATCGAAACATTAAGTCTGTGTAACTATAAAAGTACAGTTTTCATGGTGCTAAACCATTCGTGTCAGTCACAGCAGCTTTTAATAGTTTCATCATTTTTGTGCTCTCCAAAATATAGTTTATTTCGCCATGGATTTACTTAATGAAGATATTGTATAATCATTAAATAAAATTTTGATTATATTTCAAGGATAGCTGAAGACTAATTTGTGATTTTTAAATTTCTTGATATGATTTGCTAAATAATAGGAAAAATATATATTACTGACGAGGTTTAAAACAAAAAAAGGTTTTATCAATATTATTTTTCTGCTATATTTTGTATTGAAGTTGAAAAAAGTGGTTCCGCCACATGCATGAAGAGCATATAATGATGTTAATGATATTTTTTAATGTTCAAAATCAAAAGTAGTTTCTTGTAGAATGATGATCAAATGTCAGTCTCGCGTCATTTTTCGGAAAACTTGTTGCAAATATTAGTGATTTACCGTGAATACTTAATTTATTTGAAAAATCCCTTTCAGCCACATGCAAAACAAAGAACACGACTTTTCAAATCTCAAATAATTTTGTTTAAATTATTTTTCCCTATCTCACAACCAATGAACAAAATTGATCAAAATCAGTCGATTTCATGCACGGCCTCTTAAGACTTAACGGCTCTTTAAAGAAAGGGTTGACCACAAAACGAAATTAAACGTCAAATTTCACCAAAAAAAGCCCTAACCACTTAGTGGTAAAGCCGAAGACCACGTTTAATGCACCGTACAAGGTACATTAGTATTCCGTCTATTGTCTTCCTTTTTTCGAATGGACAGATGCTGTTGGCCTCTTCCGGCCTTTATAGCATCACTGAGCTTAAGCAGGCGAGGCACTTAAGGCGCTCAGCTTGTAAAAAGCAAGGGGGGGTTACAAGTTGTCTAATGGTACCTTAGGGAGGGACGAAAGCTCTGTTCTGTGATGAAAGAAGTATGAGATGCTATCTTTTTTTTTTATAATTTTTGACATCAACGATTTTTGTCGGTGTCGAAAATGACAGCAATTTTTTTTTTGGGTTTAATTCCCAGCTTATGAAAAATGGTACTGAGATTTCCTAAGATTTTTCTTCTCACTTCATATTTTTTTTTTTTTTCGCTCCTAATTTATGACTCATTGTTCAATGTTGCAGTAAACAACAGTGTTGTTAGTATTGTATTCAGACAGACAGGCAGACAGAGGGACATGACGAAACCCACTTGTTTAAAGCAAAATTAAAAGCATTTTTACTAGAAAAATGTCTGTATAATATATCGGAACTGTCACACAACAATAAATGAATAATCTTCTGTGTAGAATAACATCTAGAATCTTTTGAAATTATATTTTAAACTGTTTGATATTATAATTACACCTGTTTGACATTATATTTAAAACTATTTGGCACTTTTGAATTTCACTTGGAATGTTCTATTAATCATTCATAGTTCTTTGTATTTGTATGTAAAATTGCATGTTTATAATATATTCAACATAATGTAAATTGTTTTATGAATAAAATAAAAAATAAAAAAACTATAAGGGTTCCTTGTTGACTACGGAACCCTAAAAAGCCCACATTAAGATCTACCAGATAATTACAACTTAATGGACTTATGGCTCGTACATTACAAAAAGGAATTTGATTTTAATAAAATTTAACAGTATCAGGCGTCGGCATCGTGCATTTATGCAGTATCATAAATATCGCCGCTCACAGTGGCTTTTAATAGCACGTATACAAACTTTTATTGAATTCGCTCAATATATTTTGGCATTGGCGCAAATACGATGGTTGTTGAATTAAATAATGAAAAGGCAGTTTCCCACAGGTTTTAAACGGCTGAATGGCAAAGAGCCAACGTTTGTGTTCCACCTATCTACACATTTACAACCAATAGACATATTTTTAGTCAGTACCAGATGTGTGATTTTGGTTCAGACAGTGCTGTTACATTTATGCGCAATAGATTTCCAATAAGGAGAAGGAGCAGTTATGGCAGATTCACTAACATTATTTAACCTTCCTTTTATACGAAGAAAATCAAACATTACGTTGTCTAGTCAAATTGCCTAGCCTTTTCCCAACTATGTTGGGGTCGGCTTCCAGTCTTACCTACTGTGACTACCTATGTGACCTTCACAACCCAGTAACTGGGTAATACGATACCCCTTGGTAAGACTGGTTGTCAGACTTTCGGGCTTCTGACGATCATTAACGAAAGTCAAAGATCTACGAATGACAGGACCAACGGGACCAACCAGGACCAACGGCTTAACGTGCTTTCTGAGGCATGGAGGAGTCTCGGCATGTAAAGATGGTCACCCATCCACAAACCAACCGCCGCAAGCGTAGCTTAACCTGATGAATCGACCCGTGCGGCTACGTTATTATTATTTATTAAATAATGAATTAAGGGGCATGATGTTTCACAGATAAGGTTTGTATACAGGGTGTAAGGGACAGCCCCCCGCAGACTGATGGGGTGAATTCAGTATGTATACTAAGATGACCGGTGCATGAAATTATTTCAGGAACGTTATGGGAATCCAATAAACATGCAATGTATTGCTACCGTGACAAAACGCACATAGCGAACGGCAGCGCAGCGAGCCTTCACCCGCCCTCCCCGCCACCGGGCGCGACGAGTTTGATGAACTCTGTAACTAGGCAGAAAGGGAACAGCTGATTTCACGCGTCGTTCGTTAGTGTATTTCAACAGTCATTGCTGTTTTTATTTTTATTTTTGCTGTTTTATTTACGTACATGGAATGCTGCATACAGAGAATGTAATTTTACATTTAAATTAAGGAATAGTAACAAATTTTTCTTTAATGAAAAATTTCCTGATATGATTCAAAATAAGGAGCTGAATGCGTTTGCATAGGGTTGTCCCTTACACTTTGTACACAACATGTCCTGGAATTAACGCACACCACCAAACACCCAAATTATTATATTATTTGTTATACGAGTAATCATAATACATACACAGAATTTTTACTATTAGGTATGTATAAAACATTGTTTTTTTTTTTTCAATAATACATTGTTTATTTTTACATAATTAAAATTAATTATTTTTTAAGTAATAATAATATGTACAAGTATATATAAAAGGGAGGGGAAAGAATCAAAGGGCATCAAAAAATTCGTCTGCATCGCTGTCAACAAGAAAAGTGCCTAAAAGGCTGGCAGCATTGCCACGTATGGCAATACTGATTCTTGTTTATTTTTTAAATTAGTTATACTGATTTAGAGACACGTATCTACGCACACGTATGTGGCGACATCTATAACGCCACATGTGATCTACGCATCAAGATTTGTTACGTCAAAGACCTGACGTCACAAATCCTGTATCGCGCAATCAGAATTTACCGCGTGACTAGCATATATACAACATCCCGACATCAACCTTCGGGCAGTTACCCACCAGACACAACACCCGTATGGTCGGAGGATCCTCCCTTTTCTATGAAGGATGAGTGAACACCCTGTTCCTCAAACCTCTACACATATAAGGGTCTAGCGCAGTAGTTACTTAGCCCATTTTAGTTTGCTTTGACTGTACAGCGAAAATGTGATTATAAATGACGTAGTTATAATTTTATTATTTTTGGGAAAAAAAAAACTACCCATATTAAAAATTACAAAAACTCGTGCAGTAAACGATTCTGAACAAACTATTTTCTTATTGTGAATTAATTCAGTTACACATGATATAATTGGTTCTACTATTAATATTCAAGTCAAACACTTCCTTAACCAGACTCAACAAAAAATAAACAGTATGGTAATCCTGGACAAACCAATCCCCAAAAAATCCACACAAATTTTTCACGTCCAACATTTTGACGGAGCGACCACATTCTAATAATCCATTATACAGCTAAACAAACAGCTTGGCAAACTGTACACAACACACTACATTGTGCCATTTATTAGCCGTCATAAATTGCTACTGTGGGTTTACTCTGTTTCAATTAACGTAACAGACTATTTGGGTTGAGCTCGCATTAGCTTTGGAGCTCGATTATCGTTGTCAAACGTGATATCAACGAGTTTATTAGGTTCTCAAAAGTTATGATCGATTTTGATGACCTTGTTTTATGCTCCTGCAAAAGAAATGAGTAGAAGTTTTCTTCACCGTAGCTATATTGTGACTGCAGCGACCCAGACTAATTTTCTTTACTTCGTGAGCTTTCTGATGACTACAAAAGCCAAAAAAGAACCATGGAGTTTTTTTTTTTTATATTTATTTTTTGAAAGAGTTTTATCACTTAATGATAATGTCACCCCTGTAACAGAAAACAATCAACAACTTTTGTAAGTTGTTGATTGTTTTCTGTTACAAAAAACAATCAACAACTTACATAACAATAATAATAACTGTCATAATGATAATAATAACTGTTTATTACCCATTGTCTAGTTGTCTAGACAATGGGTAATAAACAGTTATTATTATCATTATGACCTACATAATAGTGTTGTCCCTATTCGTTTTGGTAGATGAACCATGGAGTTAGTAGTTCATACTCCTCCGCCGAACTTTATTGAGTCTATTTTATGTCTGCCATAGACACCGCCGTAGAAGAACCGAAATTCAATAAATTTAACAGAAACTTAAAAGAATATCTCACACAGAAATGCTTTTACTCGGTCGCAGAATTCTTAGAATAAAATAATTAATAAATATGATAGATAATGAGTACTTATAGTCATTTAAAACACACTCATACACATAACAAAAAAAAAAAAAAAATATAATAATAAATATAAATGAATTAAATATAACAATTAATACAAATTAATGAAATATAATAATTAATATACCTACATAAATAAAATAATGTAATAACTTCATGATATTAATTAAAATAACCACTTAAACCAGATACTAGTAATATTATCGAGAATAATATAAAATTAATATTATATATAATATAATATTAATATAATATATTAATATTATATAATATTTATTTATCAAACTTGCAATCAAGTTAGTATACCTACATACTAGATGCTTGTTTTGTCCAGTTTATTACATTATTATGTTGCCGTGGCTTCATGTTGGAACTTACTTATATTATTATGAAACAACTAATTGTACACATGAATGCAATAAAGAGTTTGTGTTTGACACAGAAAAAAATAACTTTTCTTGACCGGCATTCCATGATGTAGTAGGTAGGTAATATCCTTGTATATATGCTCCTTCTTCCAAAAGTAAGTAATAGTTTTTAGAGCCGTTGACCTATTTCTCAAAAAAATCGACGCAGTTACAACACTATGTAGAACACTCTATACCCCTAAGAAACATGAAACAAATAGGTATATAAGTACTTACTAGCTTAAAAACTACCCCTAGTCCAAGCACACATACTTCACCGTCAAGTGACAAATTGCGCCGGGTGGAAACAGCTGATACCACTGTTTTTGCATCACTCCCTGACAAGGAATGGTAATGATATTGAATACAAAGGTTTTACTTGCCAAGAACAAGCGAAACCACCTACAAGGGGAATCAGATTACACAGAAAAAACTCTTAATAGGACGTTTGTACGTAAAACTTTTAATTGTTCGTGAAATTATAGTGTGAAAAACGTTTTCACGGAAGGTTTTACAAGTTAATTACAAGCTTTATTTATAATTACGCGACAGTTACACAAAACATTATAAACGAGCTTACAGAATAATTATGAGATCTTTTTATGTAAACATTATAAAATAAACGGCATAGATATTTTTAGCCCTTAAAGTCTGTATGTGACCGCGTTGATCTTCTAAACTCCGCAACGGATTCTGATGCGGTTTTCTCTGAAAATGTATGTGTATATTAAGTATATTAACAAAAAACTTACATAAAATTAAGAAATCTCGATGTCTTATCAAGTCTTAAAAACCGTCCGGGTCGCTAGAATGCTTAGGAGTTGATCGCAAAATTGAGTCTATGGTATATCTATGTATAACGTACCTACTTCCTGTTGTATCTACAAAGTCCGTAACATATTGGTGCGCACGCCTCGAGAGTTCATGACAGGAGCTGTCAAGACGCCACTGACGCGGGTGATTGACGAATGGCCCTGTGTAGATATCGCCTTAAATTACTACACAACGTCGGGATATAGCCTATCAAACGGCCATTTTGCATGACAATTAGTTCAGCTCATTTTTTTCGTCATAATTATAGAAATTTTGGTATAAAGGTTTAGATCTGTAGACAGTGTGAATAGAAAAGTAAAAAAATAATAATAATAATGCGACAAGGAAACACTTATAGTAAGTAGGAGTAAACCAGATAGAATTATATGTATCTTCTTCGCGTATGTATGCAAGAGTGTAGCAATAGAAAAGTCACAAAATAATAATAACAATACGACAAGGACACACTAATAGTAGGTACGAGTAAACGAGATAGAATTATATATGTTCTGTATCTCCTTCGCGTATGTGTGTTAGAGTGTAGCAATAGAAAAGTCACAAAAATATAATAACAATGCGACAAGGACGCTGTAATAGTAGATACGAGTAATCAAGATAGAATTATATTTTCTGGATCTCCTTCACGTATAAGTGCAAAAAAAATCTGACCCCATTTAAGTTAGTTCTTAGCCATATACTGAAGCCCAAACATCCTTCAATCTATCCATAGTCAATATAATATAATCTATCTATGTTTAGATCCCAACATTTCTTCATAAGCATCTTGGTATATTGTATTTGTGTAAAGCTATTGAAGGATTTAACCAGTGCGACTTCGCTATGCTTATAAAGTCGTAAAAACAGCAATTCCGATTGTACTTTTACATAGTTGCTAAAGTCTAGCTATTTGAGTAACATTGTCAGCCATGCTAAAGTTATAATTAAATCAAACAATATAATTTCTTAACTTTTTTATTGGAAGTAGTAAAAAATTTAACGAAAAGTATTATGTAACAGCTAAACTAAAGGTTGAGTCTACATAGAAAATACATATAGTAAGCATTGAATTTTATCAACAGAGATATCTAAATCTGTTTGTTTTGATAATAAAACAAATAAATGTTCAGCAATGAAAACCAGTAAGTGTTCTCAGTAAACTGATTGCATCTCTTAAAAAAAATAGGAAGCACCAAATTAAAAGATCCGTTTAATTAAATTCAAGAACTTTTTCAACGTTAACTAAGGATAAAATAGTTAAGACCTACATGAAACGTTTCCTTTGTGCAAACAAAACAAAAGGTAATGGAAACCACTAAACTGAGCGGGCATGTGAAGAACACAAACAAAATTAAAGAAAAACTAAACAGCAAGTAAACATCGACGAAGCATGTCCGGTTAGGGAAGCTAAGCTAATACTTGCCGGGAGAAGTTAAAAGCCTCGGTGAATCCGTTTCTATCTATATTCAGTGCATACAAAAACGTTAGAAGTTTTACTAAGACTGGAAAAACATGTTCTGAAAGATAATTCGTTGTAATGTGCAAGTAGGTAGTCGCATGGAGTTTCTGAAAATTATTTTCTTTCTTCATAATGGTCCTACGATTTCTATCATTAGTGTAGCTGAGTATATAGTACCAAAAACCAGTATCAGTTTCGATAGAACCAGCAGGACAGTAAAATGCTTTAATAACTATCAACAAACTACCCATTGACATTCAAAACTTACCCATTAAACGATGTAAAAGCTTAAAAACTAAAAAAACTGATTATTTAGAGGACAAAAAAGTTTGGGATTGAACTGCTCGCTCTGTTAAGTCTTGTGAGAAAACCGTAAAACTTGACATTATAATTTTATTAGTATGCAAAACCATTTTTTATATAACGTGTAGAAGTGATTCCGTAAACCATTTACAGAGTAAACGATTTCACTTCATTGCTCCAACAGAATAAATATTTATGCAATCCAAAATATTTCGTAGTATAAGATATTCAACAACCAAACCGGCCGATGGCAGATTTGGAGCAAAGTTAATATAAACACACGAAAAACTAGATCGGGCCACAGGGCGTCACATCCGACCAAAAGTACGAGAAAAAACCGGCAAAACCCGAACATAACGAGTAACCGATAGGAATAGCAAAACCCTGCATCGAGCCTGAAAGAAACTAACTGCGAAATAATAGAGCAGTTAGGAGCCGTTCAAAACTACCCGCCAATATTCAGCCGATTTAAATTCATACCTACTTTATTGTACCTACTATGCTGTGCAGTGAAAATATTCTTTTTTACAAGATTTTTTTTTTAACTAGCCGTTTTAGTTAGTAAATATGTATTGGTCAAATCTTCCAAGCTGAATTAAAACCACTTCCTCCCATCCTACGGAGTTAAAATTATACATGTTGAATCTGTTTCAAAGACAATGCATTTTTATAATGCACGATCTGATTCTACATCCAGGATTGGCTCTAGACCAAGGAACTCCTTAACGTTGACCGTTATAAAAGAAATATTATACATGCTTTTAATTATGATATATCGTTCTACATTCCACTATGACCGGGCTGCTGCACCCAGGATTGACTTCAGTCGAGGGAACTCCTCAGCCGTCAACAGCACGGAGAAAAAAAATTATATAGGTACGCATTTAATTACATTAGTCCGTTCTAAAGTGCACCATGACCTGGCTGCTGCACCCAGAATTGGCCCCAGACGAGGGAACTCCTCAACGATCAGTGCAGACACGAAAGTTAATATACGCATTTAATTATGATAGTCCGTTCTCAAGCCCACCACGACCTGGCTGCTATTGACTGCAGTCAAGAGAATTCCTCAACGGTCAAGAGTACAGACAAGAAAATTTATATCAGCATTTCATTACGATAATCCGTTTTAAAGTGCACCATGACCTGGCTGCTGCACCCAAGATTGGCTCCAGATGAGGGAATTCCTCAAAGGTCAGTACAGACACGAAATTTTATACACGCATTTAATTATGATAAAGAGATATGATGATTTTCTAAAGATATATGGCTTGACTTGGATAGTACAACGAAGATGAAAAGATTGAGGCGTGAACGTCTTTCTTACACTTTAAGATAAGCTTCAAGCTTTTAAGAGAATATAATAGTTCTATGTTAACGTAAGTTTTATTTAGTACCCTATAGTTCATTAAAAGCATGTTTAAAAAATGGTTTATACTCAAAGGACATGTCAGAAAATGGTTTTTTTGTTATTCAGTCATTCTAACCAGGATAAGTTAAATATATTTCGATAGACATTTCAATATCATAGATTTTTTAAATCCTCCAATTTTGAGAAAAATCGTTTTTATTTTAGTGTGAATTTACTCCTAAAACGATCAAACCTTTCTTATTATCTAATAAAGAGAACACCGTAAAAAATTTGTAAGCTTATCAAAATTGACACATGGTACTGCTATCACTCAATATTTGATTTATGAGTAAACAAAACGTTATTATATTCAGATTATTAAGAAAGCAAGAAAGAAACAATAACGTTTATTTGGTCACAGTTCGTGAAACACAAAATACAAAAAAATTTAAAAGTGAAATAAAAATCTTATAAAAAAAATATATATATATATGTACCATATAAAATAAGTAATAAGTAGGATGAAATGGGATCACAGAGTACTCTTAAAAGATGAATAGAATCATCTGTCAATTAAGACATTGTCAGTGTGTGGGAGGTTTTATTTGGGTTGCCATCAACGAATAAAATGTATGTACTAACATTAAATAGTTTATAATTTTTCTATTAAATGGAGGGTATCTTACACTTTCGTGATGAGATAGTGTGACATTCTCGAGGTGTACTGGTGGACAGTTACCTTTTCGCAGTGTAAATGTTACGTGGGCTGATTTGCTTGCGCTCGTCTTTATCCGCCACTTTTGTAACCATGTGGTTTTTTGTCGAGACTCCCTTGCAGCATGTGTGAGGCCATAGCGGAGTCTGTGTGGCTTGCCAGTATTGCAGTGTCATCAGCATATGTTGCTGTAGTAACCTCATCAGCCTGCGGGAGATCTGCAGTGTATACTGTGTACAACACCGGTCCCACCAGATACCTAGGGTTACACCTTGACCGACGTCTAACATGGGAAAAAGACCTTAAGACCCGTTACAAGAACCTACACTGGATCATGGGACGAAACAGTATACTTAGTACTGACAACAAACTTTTAATATACACAGCGATCTTGAAGCCAGTGTGGCTTTATGGAATCCAACTTTGGGGCAGCGCCTGTAACTCAAGCATTAGCATCCTATACAGAGAATGCAGAATGCTATTTTGAGGTCAATTAGTGGTGTTCCTTGGCTTGTCACGAACGCTGAAATACCTACACAAGAATTTATTCAATATATATTTATAATTCTGTCAACGACGAGATCAAGAACTTCACAAAAAAGTACCAGGAAAAACTGAAAAGGCACCCCAACGATCTGGCTACCACACTTAAAACAAGAAGTTACAGGAAAAGACTGAAAAGGAAAGACATCTTGTAGTCCACCCACACTTGTGTGGACCTAAGCACGAACACGTACGAGTAGATGGCTCGCTGGAGTCACGCTCTTCCCGCCAACTGTTTACCCCCAACTCATCCGCTACAAGTAAAACTGATCGCGGATTACCCAAAAAAAAAATATTGAGGGTTTCAAAATATTACTCCAGTGGTTCCATTTTCCATATTTTTGTCGCTTTTATTTAGTAGGTAGGTTGTAGGTTGATGCTGGTTAGATTTTTCACGGAATAAAAAAAAAACCAACTCCCATACAAAAAGCGGACATCTCCTTTTATTTAACGTTGCCTTTTTAACACATTTGCAAATGGGAGGATTTAAATAATAATGCTTTTTGTAGGAATATTGGTATTTTGTCAGTTAGTTTTACAAAAGTTATAGTTTATATATTCACTACATATTATAAAACAAAGTCCCCCCGCCGCGTCTGTCTGTCTGAATGTGATAAACTCAAAAACTACCAAACGACGGAGTGATTCATGAGGAAGGTTTAGGTTTATAATTCATTACGGTTTTGTGTAAATTGTCTGAAATATGACGATGATTGTTGCAAATGTCGGAAAAAATCATGCTGACTGGGAGCTTTATTTGCATGCGCCGCGTAAACCAATAGTTATAATTATGAAAACAATGTATTACGGAATCATACCTCTTAAAAAAAAAACTATTAAACTGTAGCAGCACTATGTGTCTATAATTATTCTATGATTAATACAAAATAACGAAAAAATGTTGCTAGAGAATGCTTTGAAACATATCTGTAAATTAAGCAATTTTTTGGGGTATCTTTATTAAATAAAGTTAGACCATCATTTTCTGCATTTTATCTGGATTAAGACTGTCTTTATACAAACAAATCGGACCAGTAGTTACATTACAAATGTTTTTTTTTATTATTTTTTATTATGAGAACGAATTTGGATGATTAACACAGAAATAGTTTATAACCTTGATTAACACATACGGCACTTTTTGTCCCGGTAGTATATTCTCGTGTGATATATTCCGACATACACCCGGGCGAACCCGCGGGCAAAAGCTAGTAATATATGTGTGGCGGTATCAACAACGCCACATGCGAACTGCGCATCAAAGACCTGACGTCACAAATCCTGCATTGCGCTATCAGAGTTTACCGCGCGACTAGCATATATATAACATCCCGACATCAACCGTTGGGCAGTTGCCCACCAGACACAATACCCGTCTGGCCGGAGGATCCTCCCTTTACTATAGAGTATGAGTGAACTTTACACCCTGTTCCTCATACCTCTAAATTGGTGACCCCGAACATGGACATTAGCGCATCCTTCGTGCAACTACTTCAGCGTGACGTCATCCATCACTTCCTCAAGCTTTCGAGCGGCGAGTCACAAAGCCAGCCAGCACCCACGGCTTCAACAGGTATCCTGACCACCAGCATGCAGCGAACGCGCATACCTGGTCATCACCCTCAGCCACATCAGCGACCTTGGCACAGCACACTGCACTTTCGGCCGGTCCACAAGCAGAGCCCTTCAACGCTCTCCTGGTCGACGCCAGCAGTCAGCCTCAACCCGGCGCTGTACGACGTCCGACTCACTAGATCAACAAACGCAGCGCCACCCCGACTCCCTGGGGAATCACCGCAGACAATTCTGACTCACCGTGAACTATGCAGCACCCGGTTCCGACTCACTGGAATCACAACTGGCCCTGGCAAGCATCATATGCACTGACTCAGCCCACTATCGACCTCCGGTCTGGGGAGGGGAGTAATGTGGCGGTATCAACAACGCCACATGCAAACTACGCATCAAAGGCCTGACTTCACAAATCCTGTATCGCGCTATCAGAGTTTACCGCGCGACTAGCATATATACAACATCCCGACATCAACCGTTGGGCAGTTGCCCACCAGACACAATACCCGTCTGGTCGGAGGATCCTCCCTTTACTATAGAGTATGCGTGAACTTTACACCATGTTCCTCATACCTCTAAATATGAAACACTGTAATCAATTATGGTACTAGCAAAAATAGATTATGGTAATTAAAAATGGTAATTAAAAAATCCCAATTCGCATATGGCGTCACCCATATGGTATATGGTCAACAACCATATAGTTTGCACACTTGATACAGCCAGAGAAATAAATCGTTTATCAAATTGACACGCTACGCCAATTTGCTGTGTTAAAGCCCGAATTAATTCCCTGACCTTTACCTAACGATAGCCGTAACCATATTTACCAAGGAAAACTTACCTGAGTCCAGCAAACAACCTGTTCCTCAGCCTTAAGTCTGCTATTACAATAGTGTCAGAATACTCGTAGTCTATCATTGATTTCATGATTGTTGATTTTGACAAGTTTGGTAATCTACTAATATAATGGCGTCATTGTGACTTTCCAATGGTCAGCCACTGACACTCCATTGAAAGAATTGGTAATCTCGTACATAATGACAAATGAAACTTCCTACTAAACTTCCAACTTCCTACTACTTCAGATTGCTTATAAAATTAATAAATAATATGTAAAATATATATGTAAATGAAATCTGGCATGAATAAATGTTCAAAATGCCATTATACGAGTAATACGATTCTTTTACGAGACCATTGACCGACTAATGATCGACCATTATGAATTTAGCAGATTACGAACTTTTAGCAAAATGACAATGGGATCGTGTTGAAGTGACGAATTTATAAAAATAGCAGACTTGGGCCCGAAAACTTGTTTTTTATGATATGGTGAGGTCACACACATGGTCATTACTTACATGACGCTTAGGTAACTACAAATTAAGTTAGATACTATCTAAGGTAAGTGGGGCCCGTGGGTAAGTTATTACAGCCTCACGGGTCGATCGATCAAGTTAAGCTACGCATGCCGCGTTCGGTCATCGGATGGGTGACCATCTTTACACATCGAAACCCCTCCGTGCCTTGGAAAGGACGTTAAGCCGTTGCGTGTTGGTCTCGGCTGTCATTCCACGAATGGGCAGGGCACATTGCTCGTTTAACAGATGGCCATTGGGGCCGAAAGGTTCTGGAGTGGCGACCGCGTACCGGAAGACGTAGCCTGGAAAGGCCTCCCACAAGGTAGACCGATGACCTTGTGAAAGCCGCAGGAATCCGCTGGATGCGGGAAGCACAGAACTGGTCAAGTGACGGTGCTCGGGTGAGGCCTATGTCCAAAAGTGGACGTCTTTCGGCTGAAATGATGAATTATAATGATATAATTGAATGACAGTGCCGTAGTGATAATTCAAAAGTCGAAAAATAAGTACCACAACTCTTTACATACCGAGACTCCTCCGTGCCTCGGAAAACACGTTAAGCTGTTGGTCCCGGCTGTCATTTGTGGATCTTTGATAGTCGTTACGGGTCGTCAGACGCCCGAAAGTCTGACAACCAGTCTTAGCAAGGGGTATCGTATATCCCAGTGACCTGGGTTGTGGAGATCAGATAGGCAGTCACACCATAAAATACTGGTATTCAGCTGGATCCGGTTAGACTGGAAGCTGATCCCAACATAGTCGGGAAAAGGCAAGGAGATGATGACTATCTAACGTAAGTGACAAATGATCAGATTCAGATAATACTTTCCTATAAAAAAAAAACTTTTATTATGGAAGTAATTAATTTGAAAGAATGCTAATTTCTCTTTTAATCGCTTCTTTAGCGCCGCAACTTTTATCTACTTTGTTTGAATTACTTTCGGCCGAGCAGTTCGCGGCAAGTTTCGAAACATTTTTCTACTAAGTTATAACACTTTTATTATAATACAAAGCCATTGTTCCAAAATAAATTTATAAATTAAGTTTAGGTAGGTAAACGTAAATATTCCTTTTTTAGGGAGACAATTATGGTCATTTTTCGTGAAGGAGGCACCTCATCATCATTTCAGCCGAAAGACGTCCACTGCTGGACATAGGCCTCCCCCAATTGGGGGGGTTTGCCATAATCGCTACGCTTGGCAGGCGAGGTGGCGATCGCAGTATGGTGTTAAAAATGCATAGAAAACGCTGCTGCCCATTCTCTAGTAAGTCCCTTAGTCGCCTTTTACGACACCCATGGGAGGAAATGGGGTGGTGTTATTCTTTACGTCCGGCACCACACGGTACAGGAGGAGGTACCTACAACGTCAAAATTATAATACCTGTAGATAAAATGTAGCTTTTATCTCGTAAAGGGAAAATAAGTAATAATCCTTTCAAAGCAACATGCAATAGATACTTTTATTGCAATACATGACATAATGAGTCCCTACCACTGCACATTATTAGTTTATATTTGAATATCTATTCATACAGCTTCACACACACACAATGAGATTTAAAAATATATCCATAATGATTTCTATTTACCTACTGCCAGCCATGTTTATTGTTGACATTCCCAAAAATAAACACTAGTACATTTTCCCTTTAAAACACTGCTGCGTTTCGGTTCTGAAACAGAATCTGTAATGTATTCGATCGGCGAATTGGTGACTACTCAATGCAGATCAAATATGAGCCAAATTGGATCCGTACACACGAAGGACCCCTGAAAAAAGGTTTCGAGCACCGTAACTAGGCATTTCATTCGATACACTTTGAAAAAAGAACGAGACGGTCGAGACAAACCGTTTCTGTTCGGGACCATGAAATTACCAAATCGTATGTAGGTACACCCACTTGTAGGCGTAAACAAAGAAACCACTTCGGACTGAATTGATTTGATTCTACATTGTTCATTCTTGGAGGTTTATTTGGGGGAGTCCTTGTATAACAGACATTAGTTTGTATTAGTCGATCGTGAATTATGTATTTCCTAATGTATGTTATAGGTATTTTTTGTACGGACCGTTTTTTTTTTTCCTTTAATTTTTAGTGTTTATCAGTGGAAATTTATAGATGACCTTTTATAAAATTTTGTTTAAGAACACTACAAGTTGGCTGTAAGTTTCCTGCATAAAATTAAAAAAAAATATATATTGCAAACCTATACCGAGACAAACGTTTTCAACAGAAACGAAGTTAAATGTTATCTTATTTCGATCAAAACTTTCAGCATTATCGATGATATGTTTTTTATAAACCAATGCTTTTTTTTCCGTTCCGCTACGCTATATATGCATCGTATACAGTTACTTTTTAAACACATCTTATCATAATAATTGATTAAGCTCATTAATTTATAGATACGATCGTAACGATGATCGGTTAATCAACCACTCTAGCTTAGTAACGTTTAGACGGCTTCAATATCATGCGATGAGATTTTCATACAACAGACTTGGTGTAAGCCTGGTCTATCATTGTCTATCTTAAAAAAAAAAAAAAAAATATTGTACGAAATGATTAAATATTTAAATTAAACTTATATTTTGAATTTATTTTTGATAGTTAAAAATATAATAAAAGTAATTAAGTATATGTATAGATATCTAAAAAAAAATGCAAAAAAAAATTGATTTTAGAATTAATTAATATATAATTAAACTAAATTAAACATATTAAAATATTAAGAGAGCAATCAGGGGTACAATAGCGCCACTCTTAAAAAAAAATGTCGTAACTGAGAAGTAATTATGAAAAACGACTCAATCAGCAACCTCTGTAAGTGTGTCTAGAATTTTCTAATACCTTTTATAAAGTTTCATATTGAGACTCGAAGCAACAACATTCGATTAAAAAAAAAAACGGCCATATTCCTCTAGATAGGTCGTATTTGTTGCTTTGCTCTCAACATGAAACTTTAGAAGATGAAGTTAGCTTGAAGTGAGCTGTCATTCCATGTCGATCCTTTGCAGAATACGTGCTAGCTCCCACAGCATCCTGAGCACGTGGTGGGGTAGGTGAGATTGTCCGATGCTGCGTCACTGGATCTTACTTCATACGTCTACAAATACGTACTACATACTGTGATATTGTGAGGTCCGACTCCGGACTTAGCATAAGATTAGGACTATGATACTAACATTAATATTTTTAATAATAGCTACCTACTCTAATATAAGTCTCTTCCTTTACCTAATTAATAATAGTGTCACAGTGTTTTACAGTATAGAGCCGCTGTATCACCTGCCGATTTATTCTCTAAAAATCTCACCGTGAAAACTAAGTGAAGTGAGCTTCAAGTGAGCTGTCATTCCACTTGATGCTAGGGATTGACAGCTCACTTCACGTCAGTTTTCACGGTGAGATTTTTACAGAATAGATCGGCAGTAGACGTAGAGTGAAGTGTAATTAAATGAATAATTACGAAATAGTAATTGAGATGATAGCTATGATGTTCAAGCTGACTGAAGTAGGCTCGCGTAGTCCCGAGTATTGGGTTGATATTTAAAGATAGTCATTATTTTAATCATTTTATCAAGACAAACTCGGCGACTATTCATATTTATTATTAGTAGTCATATTCTATATATTATTAGTATTAGTATTCATGTTTATTTTATTATTAGTACTTTTTTAGTCATCATCCCTATGAATGATGACTAAAAAAATACTTTTTGTCCGTCATGTAGATTATAAAAAAAATATTGGACACATATTTTTTTCTTTTTTTACGTAATCAAAACATTACGGCGATACATTGAGTTCAAATGCGGCATGACGTCACTTCTCAGTAGATTTTATACGTAGCTGTGAAACGAGCGTTACGAGCCCCCACTCCCCAAGTTTAATGTGTTTTATCTAAGTAATTTTTTATTAATATGATAAAGCAAAAAACAGGTGTCTAATATTTTTTTATTATCTGATTGATGGACTAAACAGTTTTTCTTTTTTCTACCCAGGACACATCCCTATTGTGCTAAACAATCCTATTACCTTTACATGTACATTTTTGACGTGACAACGTTTAATAAATCGATGAACGCCTGCTACATGCACGAGAAAGGATGACTCATTGTCCCGTTACGCTCATTGTACGCTTGCACCGCATCAATGTTTTGTTATGACGTTGTCACGTTAAAATATAGTCCGTAAACCAACTTTACAGACAACATTTTTTTTTACGTCTTTTTTGTTTTTATGATTATGAGATTGATTAAATATTACGAAAAGAGATAACTTTGGTTTGTTTTTTATCCAGCGAAGTTAATCTAATCGTGTCATTAAAAGCGATTGCCTGTCCACCAGATCCTTAAAATAAGGTTATTTTTTCAGAAATTAATTAATTACGCTCTTTTCTATGTTTCCCAGGGATTCAAAAAACTAGTAAGCGCGTTTCTGTCAGACCATACCGCTTCAATACAATTTTCACCTCCATAAACGTATTATAAAGTCAAAAAAACACTTAAGTGAATAATTTCATACATCACAGTCGTCGGGTAGTCGGTAAAGCATCCGTGAAATTATTCTGTTCTCGGCCTTACGCCAGTCAGCGTCGACGGTCGGCATTTGGTAGATAGACATGCGAGAAATTAAATCGTATGGAAACTAAAGTCGCTAGGAGGTTGAAAATTTTAATATACGAGCTCTATTCTCATGTCTGATAGACTTATTAGCTTTAGAACTTTAGTCTTTAGATTTTATATTCTTAAAAAAGTTAGGGTATATGATTGTTCACAAAACATACTTACATAAAAGTAATCAACGTTTTGTTCTGTCTTTAAAACTGTTAGTAATACCTACTCCATATTCTGTAAAATTCCCATTCAAAACCCTCAAAGCCGCAATACTATTGAACTCAGAAAACACATCTTAGCATCTTTTAAATTTTTTACAACTTGTTGTAAGTCAACAAAACTTTGGCAGCGCCCAGAGAATAGTGATCAGTAACTCCATCTGTTACGTTGTGTATGAAGTATCAAGATTGCAGAAGGACGAAGCTCTGTCACAAGCTCGACAGCTGAATTGTGTAGTTTGTACAGTCTACAAACATAATCTAAAGACTATCGCAATGATAGGATGTAATTGGAATGCATTTATTATTATGGCTCTTTTTAATTAACGATTGAATAGAACACCAACCCTCATATAAACTATCTCACATATCACGTAGGTACGTATTAAAAAGCCAGCGTATCATGAACATTTTGCCACCATCATGTTTTAGTAACCGGCCAAGTGCATGTCGGACCACGTGCAATGAAGGGTTCCGTGGTTGGGATTTATTTATCCCAAGAACAAACTTATTAATGTAGTTAAACAACATGTTCTCCCATACATTCCAAATGCAAATGTAAGTTGGTCGACTACTTATTGCTCGTTAACTTGTAAAGCTTACTTAGCTGTGATAGTTTTCCTTTTAACTTCGTTATATACAATAACAATTATGTTTTTCAAGATTTTATTTTACTACTTTGTCGGTGTGATTAATATGTATACCTATGCCAAATTACGGAACCCTAAAAAGCTCAAAACATAACAAATGCGGATAGCTAAACTATCCCCCGACATCAACTACCTACTGCATGAAACTGTTGCTTTATATCATAAATATCTGAAGGTAAACTGTTAGCTAAGACCAAATTTCGAGTACTGAGTTATGAATGTTCCTAGAACTTTTAATGGACTGCATTCAGTTGGCTCTATGCAAAACTGCGTCATTTCATGCAGAAATACAATATTAAATCTTAGCACACATCGCGTTCGTAGAGCTTGTGTTTATCTAGGGAATTACGTGAAGTAATTTTGAAACGTTATAATTTAGGAAGTTGTTAGTGAAAATTCCCTCGTCGTTTGCTGTTCAGCTGTTCGACCGTTAGTTATGTTTACAATTAGGTTTTGATATTTAACTATTTCAATTAATAAACTATATTGCCCCTTGATTAAATATTAACAGATTTAATTTAGTGTTGAATCCATATAAATACAAAACTAACGAATTATATGAATTTACCGTAATTCTTTGTAACAACAATTAATTGATGGCTTCATTGTAAATACAACAGAATATTTTTTATACAAAATGTTTAATTGTTAATATACAAAGTAAACGCTTAATGCAGTTTAAAAGCGAACTATGAAACAGCAATGGCGGCTCTTTTACTTTAAAGTACAGCAACATTTAATCCCAACATCGCAGCCGACGTTATACCTAGTAACAATGCAAAAATTACACTAGAAACAAGTTGAAACTGGGAAATTAGAATTGGTTTGCGTAATCGGCTGAGGTGGAGTTCGCTTGGTTCAAGTCTGTCGCTTCCGAGAGCCGCCTAACCGGCTGTTTTCAATACACCTCGAAATTGCTCCATTAAAACTTCTCTAACTGCCATCAAACCGAATTGTTAACGCTTCGCCTACTGAATGTTGGACAATGACAGGTATAGTCATTGAACATCGCATTATTGTCTCTTGGAAAAACCTTTTGACTTACCGCTGTATTGCTCTTGGAGTGACACTTTTTAATTTTTCTCTCTTGTGTTTTTCTGACACCACCAGTAGACCCTTATTACTTAGGTTCAGATTTATTTTAGTGTTTTACATTAAAGTATCATTAAAGTCATATTTTAGACATAATTTCACAAATACATAAAAGCTCTGTTGGTTTAGAGGTCATTATTTAAACTCTTGGATACACACCCTGCCTATAGGTAAACAAGTAGGTGGTACCTATAAAGTGGCTTCATATTTTTAGAGGCAACAACCATGAAAACTTTCTAAAACAGTATAATCATCCACTAGATACATACCAGAAGTGGTACACTTTAACTACTATTTGGCACACTTTCAAACTTCCAGCGTGTCTGCCACGGATCGTGTCTATTTTCCACTTTTTGTAGTTCGATTAAAGCATACAGTCGCTCTTTCCGTTCTATTAATGTATGCGATGCACTTGAACAAATTTCACAGAAAGGTGTATGGCAAATAGCACCCAGGAGCGAGCGTCATCGCGCTTTAAATAGAGGAATACTAGGTATCGTAAATATCGGCCGTACCACCAAAGAGACTGTTCAATAAATATAATCACCATTATTATCATCATTTCAGCCGAAAGACGTCCACTGCTGGACATAGGCCTCCCCCAAGCACCACCACTTCAACCGATTCTGTGCCTTCCGCATCCAGTGGATTCCTGCGGCTTTCACAAAGGCATCGGTCCACCTTGTGGGAGGCCTTCCCATGCTACGTCTTCCCGTACGCGGTCGCCACTCCAGAACCTTTCGGCCCCAACGGCCATCTGTTCTGCGAGCAATATTGCCCATTGCCACTTTGGGCAATTCTTCGAGCTATTCACTGAAACGTGGTCGCTCACAATGGGCCTTATTAGAAGGCTAAAAGTCATCCAAAGGGCAATGGAGAGGGCTATGCTTGGAATTTCCCTAAGTGATCGAATCAGAAATGAAGAGATCCGCAGGAGAACCAAGGTAACCGACATAACTTCCTTGGAAATAATGAAAGTGTAAACCTGAATTTTGTTGCGTGCTCCTAGTGTATAGGTATTGCTCCTCGGAAATGAAATTCTTCGACTGTGCCATCCCGCTATTCAAAAAGCATGAAAATTCTAAGAAAAGTTGGCTCTCGTATAAAAGGCTCGGCACTAATGTTTGTATAAATCGTACTTACCTGGCCTGCCTCGGCATCCAGTACGTTAGGTGTTTTGAATGCGAGGCCAAATTGACTCCATTAAAAGTTTTGAAAGCGCTCGTAGCTTAGATAATTTACTGAGAGAGTTATGCCGTCTATAAAAGCATACGTGGGTACTGAAAACTAATGAATTTATGTTTGTGTTTATATTTTCGTACTTAACTTTGTTAAGTCGAAGCTTAATGTTTTAGGTGGCTAAAGTTGTTACCCACATACTTATTTGTATAAGTAGCTATGTCTTGTTAGATATAGATATCTATAGCTACCCACCAAAAATAATATAAAGGCGGATACGACTTAAATAACGTACCTACCTAACAACCCAAATGATAAGATTGTCGTAGAGAAAAGTGATGGATACTCAAACTTTATATCCAATCGCTTAAATGGTGCTTGTGTCGCCATAGCTACTCAACGGATATCTTTTTAACAGTAGATATTGCCAGACTCTATAAAAGAATACGCTCCTGCAACGTTACTTTAAAGCTTCATAGTATATCATCAAGAAAAATAGAAGTAAACTTACTTTGAGAAGAAACTGGTTTATTGAAACCGTAGCAGAACCTATTAGGTGACGGACATGAATATGATAGAACACCAATTTCTATTCTCTAGTTTAGTTCCCAAACACGAAACGCCTATACGTACCTATCTGCGTCATTATATCGTGTGCAAACTTTTCCTTTGAAATTGTGGTGATCTCACAGGGGACCCCATAATTGATAAGAGAGCGTGGGGACACAGGACGCAGTAATTAGGGAACGGGGAAGCAATTACGACTTTAATAGGAGCACGATGCTCGCGGCCCGTACGTTTGCTTCTTAATAATGTTATGTGTTGCTTTGTTGGACGCTAAAATTTAATAAAGGAACTGTTGTAAACCAACAATCAACTTTAATAATGTACTGACTTATCGGGATCACAGGGAACACATGTTTTAAGGGTTTCCTCAAAAGTTACTACTTTTGAGGAAACCCTTAAAACATGTGGGATGTGGGTTAAATAAAACCGAAATAGGATCAAAGATTCAAAGTCAAAGTCAAATCATTTATTTCACGTAAGATGCACTTTTGAACGTCAAAAATTACATAAATAGTTAATTGATTCTAATTGCCCCTTCTAAAAGGTAGTTATGTATGGAGAAGAATGGGCAAGAAACTCCATACTTACTCTTTTAAAATGTTAACAATAGTTTGTATACATTAATTAATAATTACAGGTGAAGACGATGTACCTAGAATAAAAATAAAAATTACTTACCACAATTGGTAAAAAGAATGAAAAGTGAAGTAATGACAGAAAATTTGTAAATGCGATAGGTACATGGTGCTCACATATTTACAAACATTGTATATGATTTTCCAAAAAATTAACATATAATAAGTCAGTGTGTGAGTTAAATTATATTAATCACAGAAAATAAAATTAATAGGTACTACTGTGTCTTGGATTGGATGGTGATGATGGTGGATGATGATGGATTACTCGTATGTCTTTCTATCTGTATATGCGTCTATCACAGTCAATTTGCTCCGAATCTACTGGACTGATTAAGTTGAAATTTGGTACACATTATGAACTTTTGGGGCCTAAACACGGACGTGTAACGAAAATAAATAAATTTTGAATACACACAGGTCACTTTTGGGGGTAAATTAGAAAATAAAAATAAAAAGTTTTGCAAACTGTACCGTGTGACATATCAAATGAAAGGGCTTATTGTAAGGATTTCAGATATATTGATTTTACTATCTTTAAATCAATACTTTTATGGTTATTTAAGAAAATATATGAAATATGACCATTCCTCCGAAACTACGGAGCCTAAAATTTTGTAAAAAATACAGTAAATATTTCTTTACTTATAAATTACAGGAAAACCTATAAGAAGTCTATGGTCTTAACATAACTTGGTAAATCTCTGAAAATAGTACGTACAAACTTACATTTTCATTTGCCCCATTACAAAAACAAGTTCTCCCATACATGGGAGAACTTGTTTTTCATCTAAAATGATAAGTTTGTTCTTGGTTTATCCCAACTACGGAACCCTTATTGTGCGTTGTCCGATACGAACTTGACCGGTTTTTTTTCTTGTTTCTGTGATTTTACTAAGAAATACTACCTAATCACTGCCTCTTTAGTAAACGCGACCTTTTGGTCTCAGTTTTTGAGTTCCATTCTCGGATCGGACAAACTGTTGAGCTTGTAGAATACAGTTTAAAAAAAATCTTATTGACACCTCACTGTGTTTGGGTCTTAGCGCTAAGATAATGGCAACCCAAGCTCATCCCATAATAGGATATTAGAGGATTTAAACAGAACTTGTAAATAGTGGGTAGGTTTCTGCAATGCAAAGAAACGTGTATTCCACTAACAATGAGATAATTATGTAATTATGTATTATTTCTTATACGGTCAAAAAGGCATGAACGAATATTAAAAAAATGATGTTTATAATAACCAGTAGGACCTATCTACCTATAGAGAATAACTAGTCCAAAATAAAAGAACATTGGGTAAATAAAGGAAGCGATCACGAACACGATAGCAATTAACCCACTGTAAGTAATTGAACGCCGTACTCGATCGCAAGTGACATTTGAAAAGCTGTGGTTTAGCCCGCCGCGCCCGATTAAGTTTGTTATGAAATATCTTTTTTAATTATTTTTCACTAAAAACGTAATTACCTATCTAACAGGGGCCCAAGTCTGCTATTTTTATAAATTCGTCACTCCAACACGATCCCATTGTCATTTTGCTAAAAGTTCGTAATCTGCTAAATAAATTCATAATGGTCGATCATTGGTCGATCAATGGTCTCGTAATATAATTGTATTACAATGGCATTTTGAACATTTAATCATGCCAGATTTCATTTATTTATATTTTTAGGTACATCTTATTTATTAGTATTATAAGCAATCTGAAGTAGTAGGAAGTTGGAAGTTTAGTAGGAAGTTTAATTTGTCATTAGGTACGAGTTTACCAATTTTTTCAATGGAGTATCAGTGGCTGACCATTGGAAAGTCATAAGGACGCCATTATATTAGTAGATTATCAAACTTGTCAAAATCAAAAAATTATGAAATCAATGTTAAACTATTCTGACACTATTGTAATAGCAGACTTGATGCCCAGTCTTTAAGTTGTACCTGGCCAATGGCTTGCACCATACATTCAATGAACCTAACTGACGAAATGTAGTGTTGCTGGGTACTCTATAGGTACCTAAGAATATTATAACTAGGTAACTACACCTCTCAAAACGGTGAAGGAAAACATCGTAAGGAAACCGGCATGTCTTAAATCCAAAAATTCGGAGACTTGTGACATCTACCAACCCGCACTTTTTTCTTTAAATGGCATCTTGCTGTTCAACCTAGGAGGTTGTCTACTACTTAACCAGACTTCCCGTACCTCAATAAATTAAGGCCTTCAGCCAGGGCATAAAACTTAAAAACTAAGCGACTACGCTAAGGGCACCCCCCTGCGGGGGTACGAACCTCGGCTTAGGGCGTCGCTGGAAGAGGAGAGCAAGGGACGGGCTGGATCGGATTATGATTATTTAAGGACGAATTTAAAGCTGTGGCAGCGGCACGGGCTGGCTCGAGCAAGGGTCGAGGCGGGGATGGACAGGGACGTCGCGACGGGCCTCGTTCTACCAACCTGCACCGCGCCCGCGTTGGTATATAAGATACTCGCGTGGGGTATTACTCCCTCTTGAAGCGAGGAGGCCTAGGTGTCCCAGCAATGGGAATATTATAGGCTGATTGATTATGAGCTACAACTCTGACAAAAGGTAAGATTTTTCTTACAGTTTATGGAACATTCTAATAGAACTCACTAGAACTTTTTTTGCTCTGCTGGAAAATGGTCTACTTAGTTCCCACACATTCCTTCGTCTACTCCTTCGGATACTGATGTGACTGTATTATTTAGTGCTGCTTGTGAAGGCAGAAAGTGCTCAAAAGCAAAAGCGTTCTTCAACTTTTATTCTTTCTTTCATGGCTACTATACCTAGGTAATAGTGTAGTTGGTGCAGGTATTTACCTACAAAGCCGAAGCTCTATCGCATCGCTATGGTTTTACTCTATGCAAATAACGTTACCCCGGTTGAATAAAGCAGTAAAACTCAGTAGCTCATCGCTTTTTAAAAGTCCGTAGGTACGTCCGAATGAGAAAGTGGAACCCTTGTAGAATCACTCGTAAGTCTTTCTGTCTGTCCGTCTGTCATAGCCAATTTCCTCCGAACTTAATGGACCGATTAAATTGACATTTGGTACCTACTTAGAAAAAAAAGTTTGCGGCGTTTTTTTTACATAATCTGATGGATTTCGATTAGAGCAACAAATTCTATCCAGAAAAGATTTTCATCTGAGCTACCATTCTGGAAATATAGAGGGTTTTGTAAAAAAAAAAAAAACCAAGCTCCTGACTCGGAAAAGGTACGTCGTATTACCATGTGGGTCATTCTCAGGACACTCATTATTTGGTTGACTTCGGTGGCAATTTTTTTTTACATTTACGCATAACTAACATGAAATATCAAATCTAGAGTTAATTTAAAACATATTAGTAGTACTCTAGATTTGATATTTCATGTTAGTTATGCCTAAACGTAAAAAAAAATTGCCACCGAAGTCAACCAAATAATGAGTGTCCTGATAATGACCCATGTGTATCAGAGCTTAAATGGTTTCTATAGACAAGATTAACCCGAAAGTGATTAACAATTTCAGATTTCCGAAAAAGAAAAATTAAAACGAAATATTTACTGTCGCAAAAAAATTATGTTTTTAAAATTTTTTTTGGTTGGGATTGGTTATCTCTTAGCTGACACGGCTTATTTTAATTTTTTTAATTGTTTTTTGTTTTTATTACGGACGCTTCTAACGTGCACGTCTTTCTACATTGTTCTCACCTGTATAATTTCAACATGAATGATGTACAGTGGCCAGGAGCCAGCACATCAAACTACATGAAACTGTCAAATTTCTCCAAACGATTTTAAACTTTAAAATGTTAGTGATTAAATTCAAAAACGAACGAGAAAATTTGATAGTTTGCGGTAACTTGATGTGCTGGCCACGTACCTAACCAATATTTTGTAACATTATAGAGTGTCCGTGGAGTTTCTTGCCCGTTTTTCTCCATAGAACCCTACTACGCTTTGAAATGGGCAACTAGCTTCATCTTTCTGACTGACCGACCCCTTGACAATTCAAAAGTGCCTGTAATTGGTTTATTTGAAATAAATGCTTTGAGTTTGAGCTACACGCTTTACCACGCTGCCGACTATTTCTGTTCTGTGCGCATGATTACACAGTGTCAAATTAAATTAGCTAGCGAAACTCCGCAGACGTGATGGGTATCGATATCCTTTAATTTGTAGCTGTTAGAACCACTATTTAATTCAAGATTCTGTTGATGACGCGACGAAAACTTGTTAAAGCCGTATGATCAAATAGTTAAAGCTGTTTTGATTTCTTAATACTTCTACATGAGTGCTTTGAAAAAAAAAAAAAAAAAAAATGTGTGACTTAGCATAAAAGACCAGTGTGCGAATAGAGATACCGGATTAAAAAAACTTTTTTTCTTGTACACCGTAGTTACGGTAAATGCACCTTATTCAGCAAAAATTTACCACTTACCGTCGAGGCATGACAACGGTGACAAAATCTACCGGTATCTGGACGGATTAAGATTCCTGTTGTAAAAAAAGTTAACTAAAAGACGTATTATAATATGTATTATGAACGCACTCCGATCCCTAATATTTTTGTCCGACACTAGAATGGTCACACCAGCAGACAAGTTCGGGGATTCCCTCTGTTTCGGGCCAGAGGGATAATGCTAACAAATTGAGTTGACGTATATACTTAGATATTAATTTCGAGTAATATTACGATCGTTTCATTTAGATATGTATGATTCGTCGAATTTAGTTTGTTTTTGGTAGGTATCTTGTCAAGTCGTCTAGTTTTTACAGTTTCATTGTTTAAGTGTCGATTATTTTTGAAACTGTGAAACTGAAAGTGACACTGACTCTCAGTCTGAAGTGGAAATTCCGACTAAAAAAAGAAAACAGTCTTAACAGAAGTTTCGAGAGGAATGGCTCCTAAAACCATAGTTTCGCGATTGGCTAAGAAATAAAATCAAAACATTTATAAAAATGAGGAGATTTTGGTGTCAGATTCAGAATAGTTAGGGTATTTATTTCCTTACCTCTCCTCGTTTTTGTACTTATATGTTTTTGAATTATTATCTAGTAACTTTACTTGTATTTTTGTATGATTTTAATACAAGTATTACACCGTAATTACACCGTTTTTTCTCATAACCCAATCACCGTAGTTTTATAAAATCTACCGTATTTTTACAAGGGTTTTACCACCAACCAGATTTTGGACATGGCAACACTGACACTGACTGTGACATTGACATTTCAAATCGTTTTATTTTCGTGTTATTTTTATTTTATTTGTTTATAAAAAAGAAAATATTATTAGGGAACTGTTTCTTCAAGAAAAGGAAAATATTGCGGTATCAACCATGACGTACGGTAAAATGCATAGATTCTTTCTAAGAACAGTTGCCAGTCAAGGAGTTTTATCAATCATTGACGCACAGGCAGTTTTGGAAAAGTTTAACGGTAAGAAACTACAAAAACTATGTAACTAATAGAAAACCATGGCATTTAATAAACTACTAAACTTATTAGGCTACTAGTGAAGCGCTAAGGTAACGTTATCTATAGATTAAATACCTAGTGAACTTGTGCATAATATATGAGACACTGAATGAGGGGCTTAGGGATGTAATCAAGAATAGAAAAAAAAAAAAAAAATATGCCACATCAAAAAGTCAAAGATGAAATGGCTGTTCTGCAAAAACAGTAGTATCAAACATACAAAAATTGAATCATTTCATTTCAGATGAAGAGCAATTACTATCAGTGACGGACTTAGTGAAAGCAATCAATGATGAAATACGACCATATTACCAGGAAATAAAGATTACCAAAGATGAAGTCTCAAATGAGGATGTTCTTGTATTTTTGTCTCTGGCCGATGATGCTGCAACTAAAGCACAAAACATATTTTCTTCTGCTGAACTGGAATATTTCAGGGTGCTTATTGAACAGATCATGAGTACTGAATCAAGGCAGATTACAGGAATCATTGCAATGAATTTAGTTAATAGTATGAAATCTAGTTTCACTAAAACTGATGCACAAGTGAGTATTGTTTTTCATATGATTTGGGCGTTAATTGTTGAACTGGTAGGTATTACCACTAGCGCCTTTGATTATTGGAACTATTTTGGCTACAGCTCCTTAGAAATACTTGTTGGGAAAAGCGCTAAGCGCCTGCAAAATTCAAATTCTATTATGAATCTGCAGTTTGCCGCTCATTGTCTGGGTGTATGTTGATTATAGTATGATTCGCGACAGTAACAAATATGTATTGACAGAATTATAATTATTAAAATCAGCAATACAACTCCTTAAGTTAGTATAATCCTCAACTATCAAGAGCTCATGGAATAATCATTCAATAGGGTAAGGTTAATTAAAATAATCAACACAACTCTAATTTCATAATTGGAGAGTTGTCTTGATTATTTTAATTCTATAAATACATTTGTTACGATCAACATACTACGTGATACTTACGTGCAAATTGCGAAAACATAAGAAAATTTGAATTTCATTGGCTAAATAAAGAATACAGATGATAATAAATTGAATCCACCTATGATCTGTACTTAATCTGTATTATTAAGTCCAGTCTGCTACAACAGATTTGAATTGATTTGATTTTATTGAACAACCAAGTCTGTTAAGATCTTCTTCTTCGCTTTGCTCTTGACAGAGCGGTCGTGGTCACAATGAGCTTTGTCCAATCGCAAGTGTTGTCGTATCTCATCGTCACCGTCATCTGGTTCTGTTGGTTGTGTTAAGATACCACTTCATTATATATATAATATATCACTTAATATATTATATTAAGTTACTCATGAACTTGTAACAGAAGTATGAGTTTATTTATTAAAACTTTATGCACAAGTAAAAAAAAAAAAATACCATACAAGGGTGAACTTAATGCCTGAGGTATTTTCTACCAGTCAACCTCAAAGTGATGCAGAGAGGAAACAGGCTTAAAAAGAAGTTTATGTTCAACTATGGACTGGGCAAAGCATTTAATAATGTTGATGAAATTATTGGAGTGTATTAAAAACTCTACATGTGGCTATACATAAATGCCTGTCTGCCACAAAGTCACTGCCTGTGAGCCTGATATCACCCGGCAGACAGTTTTTTTTTTAAATCATGGCATGAATTATTCACATAACTGTAGTATGAGTTCATCCAAGAGCAGAATAAAGAGATTACAATTATAACATTTCAGAAAGTGCTGAACACTTGGTGCAGAATGCGGTACTTTGATAAGGAACAGGATAACTATGCCTTAGGAGTGAGGGCCATCCATGAGTTTGAAGGATATTTTGTACAGAACATGCCCCATGCTGTGGAGGAATGTTTTCTTTGTAAACATATTGTTTTCAGAGTATGTGACATTGTTATTTAAATTAGAACTTTTCTGACCTTAATTGATAGAACACATTATCTGCTTTATTGCTTGAAATTGTTTTTACAGCTTGACAAAACATTTAGGTTTCTTTATTATACAGGATGACTTGTAATTTGATGTATTCTTTCTAGGTCGTGACAGAGTGAACCATTTGCAACAAATAAGTATCCCATAAAGACAAAATTTTGGAATTCGTGAAAACCTATTTTTTTTTTTATATTTTTGAACATTTCTCAGAATTCAGTTTTCTCTAAACTCTCAAATTGAATGGCCTTGATTGCCATTACATTGGGTACTTAATACTTTAAAGTACCTTTCGATGCAACCAAATCTTCTATTTACGAAAATCATCTACGTATTATGAACTGTGACACAAGTTTCTCATAATTTTACAATGGCACTAAGCGTACAAATTGCGAGGAAGACATCTTCATTTAATCAGCTATCTAATGAGGTAGAAAAGAAAAAAAAAATGTATGTCCCGATGAAACAGTCGATAATACTGGCAAAGGTCGAATTTAAGCTTCTGCATAGGCTTTATGGGGTGCTTATTTGTTACAAATGACTTACACTTTCACGTCCTGGAAGGAATACGTCAAATTAGAAGTTACCCTGTATGTAAGTTTAATATTAATGGGAAATACACATACCTTACAGCATAAAATCTCTAAATGAGGGCGAAAACCGCATTAAAATCCGTTCCATAGTTCTGAAGAAGAACACGGTCACACAGACAAACACGAAAACCAACTTTAATTTATAATATTTATAGATATGCATTTGTTGTATTGGAAACAAGCTTGATACTTGAAATTATCGACATAGTTGAAATCTATCAGCTGTGTCGTCATTAAGGGCAAAAGCATGTATTTCGTCTAAAGCAGAAACATTTAAAATGCATTGTTTGCTTTGATGAATAGGCAGGTCCCTGCTTGTAGGAATATTATACTTCTTAAACCCTTACTTTATGTTATTTCAGGGCTATAATTGTCCAGGATGTGCTCATGCTGTCCATACAAAATGTCTGTTGCGGTATTTAGAAAGGGTTCAGAAGTGGCCATGCTGCAAAATCGACTTCGAGCAAGAACAACTGGAGCGCTTGATTTCTGAAGGGTTAGTTGGATATTACTGATTGATTTGACTGTTATTAGGTTTTGTAAAATAGGAATTAGTCAGCAGAAAGAAAGAAAAATGCGTTTTTTGGCATTACACCAAAAAATACACCTTAAAACTATAAAAAACAGGAAACAATGATTATAATGATGATTGGTGATGATTATTATTTTTGGCTCCGTACAGGATTTTGTTTTCATTTTACTTTTGTTTTTATTTTTTCATTTTCTATTAGTGTTACTATGACTGTGGTTAGTTTAAAATGTGAACATCCTGTATGAGTCCCAATAAATACTTTTTCTTTCTTTCTTTAATGCCAAAAAGGCCACAGCTCAGCATAATGTCAGATGACAACACAAGGATTACCACCTGATGCTGATTTTCAGCTGCAACCCCAGTAGCTTGCCCGGAGTTTAGATTTGTGGCATTTTCGTACACCTCTGCCGAGCAATAATGACAATGACATCATTCCAATAGCCTTCTCTATTTTCTTTATTCTTATTTAAATTTACCAAGGGGCCAGTATTAATTAGTGGCCAGGATGATGTATCACCACTGAAACTATTGTTGGAAGAACGAACGATGCGACATGCGAGCCGAATAAGCCGCTCGGCCGGTCGGTGACTTCGGGCAGTCATCGGTGTGTCGCTGAAGTTAGGAGTATATATGTTCTGTGCGCTGAAGTACTGAGTTAGTGAGTCCGAGTGAGCTATTTAGCGAGCGAGTGAGTGAGCGAGAGCGACGTCAATCGAAAAGAGCTAGCTCTTTTCTATCACTCGCTCACGAGCTACCCATTTCTAATCACCATTGAACCTCTACAGTACCATGTCATAGATTTTTGCCCTATGGTATATGTGACATGTGCAAAGAATAAAATACCTATTTAGACATTTTTTTATTTAGCAAAATTATGCGGCTTAGAGCAAAGCAAAAAGTGTTTAATTTTGCTATGCGTGTTTTTAGGACTGATCCACATTTTACTTTCCTTGTTATCAAATAAAATAAAAATAAATTGTCATAATATTTTTTATCAGTTCCAGATTACCACCGACGCAACTTTTGGATACTACACGTCAGTCTGAAGAATACAACACTATAGCAGAGCCAACACAAGCTCAAGAATCATCTGAACTAATAGATGAGACCCAAGAAGTCATACCCGAGATCTCACAGAGAATAACTAGGAAGCGAAAGCGGCAAATGTAAAATAATAATAATGCTAATGCTAATTCATTACTGTTTGGTAAGGTCATTCATTTGTAACTAACTGCATCCTGTAGAAGTAGCAGTATTTACAGTTTTTAGATGAAAATGAAACCCTCTTTGGTTTGTAGTTTTGTACTATTGAATCATGCGGTCATAAATTCATAATTCATTACAATTTATTTAGAAACAAAATTTATAAAAGTTCTTGCAGTCGTCTAGTAAAGTTGTGTCACATTAGTGCTTGTTGTGTATTTTATATTCATTGACTTAAGGGTTAGAATTCAGGATCATGTTCTGCGTCAATCTTATTATTCTGGTCATAATCATCATCTACGTCAGACATCTTAGCACATTCAAATATTTCAGTAACTTATTTTTTCATCATTCCATCAAAGATAAGCTTCAAAAAACAATAACTTACATAAATCAATACAGTGCTAATGTTTTTCATCATTCCATCAAAGATAAGCTTCACAAAACAATAACTTACATAAATCAATACAGCGCTATAAGCTTTTCTATATAACCTTACTATTTAAGGCGAGGTTCTTCAAGTTAACCTCTAGGAAATGTAATATTAATGACATTTTATTTAGAAACGGTAATGATTAAACACGTGAAAAAATTATAATTATGTTGCTTTTGAGACCTTTCTGTAGGTACGTCGGGTACTCATCGTTACATAATTGGATAAAGCTCGCTCGATAGAAAAAAAATCCAAACATACCCTTATTTTGTAGATTAAAATCATTTTATTTCAATATTATACCACATTATGTATTGATAATCACATCAAAATAAACGTCTATGATGATGTAATGTCCGTCGGGTTTAACATTGTTAATAACGTAAACCATATAATTTTCAACCCAAAATTAACTAAATTCACGGCACAATTTACTCGCGCCCAGCTGCCATCTCTAGAACAAAAATGCACGCTCGAAGAACCTCGCCTTAAGAATATGCTCAACATTACTCTATAACATGAAGTCATTTTACAGTTAATCCATCATTATTTATTGCTATGTGCCTTATGTGTTGTAAGTGTGATTTTTTTTCTATTTCTTAATAATAATAATAATCAATTCCAGATCACCACAAACACAAGTTGCTACTGGACGTCCTGCTACAGAGAACAGTACTGTAGCAGCGCCTACACAAGTTACGACAACACGTTCTACAAAGAACGATACTGTAGCAAAGTCTGTACAAGTACCTACTACCCGTCGTTCTACAAAGGACAATAATTTCGAAGACTCGGCAAAAGTTTCTACTACCCGTCGTTCTTCTAGGAACAGTTCTGTAGCCGAGCCTACTCAATTACTTACAACTCGTTCTGCAAAGGACAGTATTGTCGAAAAGCCGACACAAGTTAATAATAAACGTCGTTCTAAAAAGGACGATTTTGTTGAAGAGCCAACACAAGTTCAGACTACACGTTCTACAAGGAACAAAACTGTAGAGCCAGTAACAGAAGTTCAAGAGTCATTTAAAAACTTAGATGTGACCAACGAAGTCGTACCCGAGATCACACAGAGAGTAACTAGGAAGAGGAAGCAACAAATGTAACTTGCTACTAATTGATGAATGATTTCTCTTTGGTAAGGTTACTTAATTGTCTATGTTTGATTCTTTTTATTTTGTAAAATGTAGAAATTGATTTTAATTCTTTTTTTAAATTGGTCAGTAGAATTTTTGTAGTATTTTGTTTTTAGTGATTAGTTGGTGGAAATAACTGTTGATTTCGACCTTTCTTGTACCTTTTTAAATGCCGTCTTATATAATATGATTCAAGAGTTGTTGATTGTAACTTTGAAGTCGGCCGATATTTCCGCTGAGACATACTTAGTTTTTAGGTTTATTATATGGATTGATTAAGTAGCGATGGCATATTTTACAAGCAATTTTAGCCCATTTTTGAACACTTTTTTTCTTACTATTAGGGCTATCTTACTGACATTCCAGTATTTTCGTAGTTGTTTGCCCTCGCTAAATAATTTACCACTATTTGAATATGCTTTAAACTATTTTTATAATATTTCTATCAAAAATGTTATTTGTCAGTATCAAATAAACACAAGATAAAAATTTAAAACTAATTTAATTATTCTAATTATCAGTACATTCGTTATTAATAATACATCAATCTGAACGAAACATACCATCAAATCGTTAAATAGCTAAATATACGTTTTCGACTTTCCTCTGAACGATTTTAGCAGATTTCGGGTAATAGTCCAGTAGGTATTTCCATTGGTCCAACTTTAAATACACGATGTCGACGACAGTACGTGCTCGGAAAGAAAAATGGTGGACCACTCCCACGAAGAAACCCTTAACAAAACATTGAATTTTATTTACCTTATGAACACCAGAAAAACCTAAAGGCAAAAAATAAAATAAAAAATATAAGCCATTTTTAAAACCCGTTGATTTTTCTAAGAACATTTTCCTCTGAAGACTCGTTTTCTATCGATTGCTTTTTTAAATAATAAATCAAAATTATAAAACCTGGGCGATCCCAAAGCTGTCTTCCGGTCCTAACACATCATAAATTGACTCCGTCAAGTTCGGATGGACTGTTAGCACTTCAACCTGAAAGTCACAATTACAAATGACTAATTCAGACAGTCAGTTCGTGATCTTTTCAGTTATAAGTATTTGAATTTTGAACTCAAATGTTATATAAGACAAAGTTCAAATTCCATTGCAACCGAAATTAATTTAAAACAAATTTTATTACAGGTGGTCACTCAAAAATCAACAAAATAAAGCTAAAGTAGATAATTGATTAAGTACCGTATACGTGTAAATTATCTATTATTCAAGCATACATAATAATGATTAATATAAGTGACATTATTGTCTGTTGATGATAATTATCATAAGTGAGATTACCTCACATCCTTACCTGTCCTCTATGTATGAAGTAGATGCATTGGTCTGAGTCACCGCATTGAACGATATAGTTGCCAGGGAAGAACACACAATGTTTCATCCACATGGCTAGCATTCTTCGAAAATCATCGTCAGTTTTGCTGAATATGACAGATTCCCGGATGTGCGATCCGTATACGGCCTGCATTACTTGACAACGAAGACAGAATGGTAGCTTGTAGACTAAGCCAGGCATCTGTTGTATTCAAAATAGGTGAAATGGTAGTCTCGGGGTTTTAGGTTGGCCTACTGGCAATCAGCTTAAAGAAATTGTATAAATGTCTATATCTATCTCATCATCATCAGCATTTGAGCTGAAAGACGTCCACTGCTGGACATAGGCCTCCCCCAAGCACCGCCACCTCGACCGGTTCCGTGCTTCCCGCATCCAGCGGATTCCTGCGGCTTTCACAAGGACATCCGTCCACCTTGTGGGAGGCCTTCCTACGCTACCTCTTCCGGTACGCGGTCGCCACTCTAGAACCTTTCGGCCCCAACGGCCATCTGTTCTGCGATCAATGTGCCCTGCCCATTGCTACTTAAGTTTGGCCATTCTTCGAGCTATATCGGTTACCTTGGTTCTCCTGCGGATCTCTTCATTTCTGATTCGATCACGTAGGGAAACTCCAAGCATAGCCCACTCCATCCATACTAATATTATAAATGTGAAAGTAACTCTGTCTGTCTGTCTGTATGTTACGTTTTCACGCCTAAACCGCTGAACCGATCGTCATGAAATTTGGCATCCACGCGGGCGGAGCCGCGGGCAAAAGCTAGTTGCCTATATATCTATCTAAATTGTCGTAAATGTCTATATCTGATACATGATCATAATATTGTTATCGATTGAGAAAACCTTTAAGGCGAGGTTCTTCAAGTTAAACTCTAGGAAATGTAATTTTAATGTCGTTTTATTTAGAAATGGTAATGATTAAACACGTGAATAAATTATATGTTGCTTTTGAGACCTTTTTGTAGGTACGGCGGGTACTCGTTACATAAGAGGACAAAGTTCGCTGTACAGAAAAAAATCCAAACATATCCTTATTTTGTAGATTAAAACTCATTTTATTTCAATATTATATATCACTACTTTATGTATTGAAAATCACATCAGAATAAACGACTATGATGATATAATATCCGTCCGGCACGCTTGAAGAACCTCGCCTTAATTCCAACTTCGATGCACGATCATTTAGATCTGTTTTGAATTAACTACTTAGATTGGGATGTCACATTATCTAGCTTTTGCCCGCGGTTCCGCCCGCCTGGATGTCGGCTATCGAGTAAAAAAAGTGGCCTATGTCCTTCTCCATGTCCCAGGCTATATCTCTGCCAAATTTCATGACGATCGGTTAAGCGGTATAGGCGTGAAAACGTAACGACAGACAGAGTTACTTTTATATTTATAATATTAGTATAGATTGGTATTTGCGAATTTGGCAACGAGACAGGTGGGCGTAGTAATGGCTAAACAAATGACGATCATGCCAAAATATCTGTTTTGTTATTGGCTATGTTGGCCCTTCCCATAAAATTCCGATGTCTTCATGATATTTTCTTCCATAATGGCAGTTTTGTAAATAATTTACTCGTTAATCTTTTGGAGGTCTTAGTTCGGTAGGTTATGTATTTTTTTAAAGAGAGTAATGAACACCTGTTTTCCTTGTTGTCTATTCCATAGCTCGCGTACGTAGTCCCACATTTTGCTCATTTGATGAACACTCAGATCCATATCTCGGAGTCCATCTCTCAATTCGTTGATCTCATAATCATAAGCAATGCGAGATGACGAATGAGCTGAGATCATTGCTGACATTTCTGATATGAGAAGACCTGGAAAATATATAAATGATCTTCACTTATAAAACGTTGCTGAGCAATGACTGAAATCTTATGAAACTAACTTCATCATCATTTCAGCCGAAAGACGTCCATTGCTGGACATAGGCCTTCTTTCTTCTGTACTTCCCGCATCCAGCGGATTCCTGCGGCCTTCACAAGGTCATCGGTCCACCTTGTGGGAGGCCTTCCAACGCTACGTCTTCCGGTACACGGTCGACACTCCAGAACCTTTCGGCCCCATCAGGCATTATGTTCTGCGAGCAAGCACTAACTTGCTCGATAGAAACAAAGTATTCCAGAAACGAATTCTTACAGTCACGGACGCACGGACCTGGTAAAATTTGTAATCTTAGGGTGTCGATAACAAAAATACACATAAAATATCTATTTTTTCGATTTATTAGCCCCAAAACAACACACACACAGCAATGCTAGTACAGTTTGCTGACGCAGCCATTAACTCCTCGCGTGTGCATGTGACAGGGCATGCGGCGCAAGATGGAAGTTGAGCCATTGTCTGTGGAGAGACGCCACATACGCACCGGAGATCTGAGCCATCCATGAACCTCCACTCGGAAATTCTCTTTGCTGCAGCCGACTTGGGTACGAAATTTATTTAAGACCTAGGTCTATTTCTTAATTTGACTTTAAGAAATAAAATGAAATCGTTTAGTATGTAAATAGGATATCGGAATCACTTTTACACGTCATATAAAGGCTACATTTCGAGATAGACTGTAACCGCTCATAGGCATAGCACTCACATCAATAATTTGCGTTCCGATTTAGAATAACACGATTATGACAGCTGAGAGCTGTTTGACAGCGCTCACGGTGATAATAATAAAGGATATGGTCGGCGTTATCGCAAGATGGCGCATGTCATGACGTCATCTATGATGATTCACGGGACATCGTTATCGCGCTCAGGACAATTCGGTACGCGTGTAAGCACGCTCAAATCGATTACAATGCAATTCGGAACGCGGCCTAAGAAATGGAGGCGACATTTTCCTATCTGACTACCCCTTTTTTTGGGTGGGAAATTATCAAATAACTTCTCCCGCTCTGGGCGGAACGGGAGGGCGTGTCAGACTTTTACTGACTAAAACCCACCCATGTTCCTTCAATTGCCTGTGTGCCAGGGCTACCCCGACAAACCCGCAACTCTGATAGGATCTGACTATCCCTGAGAAGAAATGGCGATACAAACTCAGGGTTCCAGGGGTCAAAGAGCAGTTATCGTAGTGCAAGTAATACTAGAGACGTGCGGCTGCTGTCAAAAATATATCTTAGGATAATGTATGTTAAATCTTCAACTCATACCTGTACAAAACTTAATAACGATTATCACTATGATAGTCTCGATAACTTCGAAACTGTTTTGTGAAGACACATCTCCGGTGCCGGTTATTGTTAGCAAGTTGATCATGTACCACAGCGCTGCCACATATAGGGCAAAGTAATTACCCTGAGAAACACCAAAAGTATTTATTATTGCAAGTTATTGTTGTAAGTTTTTTCAATGATGACAATTTATAAG
Organism: Dryobota labecula; assembly: GCA_947523025.1. Classification (NCBI taxonomy): domain Eukaryota; kingdom Metazoa; phylum Arthropoda; class Insecta; order Lepidoptera; family Noctuidae; genus Dryobota; species Dryobota labecula. The sequence goes on along the minus strand of OX383293.1, from coordinate 12,197,340 downwards.
CCTTTCTTCCTTTGGGTTGCCTTCTTACATTATCAAACTGAAAAAAAGTCCCACACCTGTCTTTTTTTCATAACCTACTCGAACCAATCCCTGGCGCTTACCTTTGCGGCATCGGTCTCCCTCAACCACTTTGTATCGTTGTATGGCCAAGATTAACGCGCACCTTCAAAGACCAACTGTTCGACAAAATGCATCAATAATAACCTCAGAATATTTTGCCCTCAAATTAAGTGCTTCCTTTGACATCCAATTGGCCGATGTGCAGTGCACTGGAGTTAGGCAGGACAACTTGAAGAATAGGCAAGCGTTCACGTGCGATAATATCGATGCCCATATGGCTATTGTTCTGAAAAATTACATAACTGTAAGCTATGGGAATGTTAATACCAAACGTATAGTCAGCCGCCGACTTAAAGCAGGCTTTCGTTTGATACACACGGTACAGTTAGCAACTCTTTTTTTTTAATTTTCTAATTTGCACCCTTAAAATGACCGGTCCGTGTTCTGGTCACAGAGTTTCATATGTGTACCAAATTTCAATTTAATCGGTCCAGTAGATTCGGAGCAAATTGGCTGTGACAGAGACAGACACACGAGTGATCCTCTAAGGGTTTTTTCTTTTTGAGGTACTGAACCCTAAAAATCAGGAAACCGTGTAACATTAGCTGACATTCGGGGGCTGACAGTGATCAAGTGTTACGCTAGGTGTAAGCTGTCCCTGAACTACACTCGCTTCTTACTATTTTCTTGGTAGAAATAGCCATATTAAAAATATCGATGGATACTTACGTCAGTTTAAACAATAAATTCGCTGAACCAATACTCGATTTCCTATGTGTTCGATACGTAAATAAATAAGAAACTCTAGTTAGTTGCGGCGAGCGCGAATAGCAGAACAAAGCCATTTTCATAGGGTTTGCCAAAGACAAGGTGAACACGAGATAGCATACCAGAAAGTTTGCTAGGAAGTCCCTTCTCCGAAGATATATTTTGGAGAAATACCTGGAAGGCAACAAAATCTTGTTCAGTACCAAGCTTGCCTAAGATGGTATAAGGGCGATTTTAAAAGTCTGTTTAATACAGCTCTACGTATACAATTATTTTGATGCCTTCTAGCCGATTTCGGCCACAGCGACTGCATTCGATGATTTTTCAGAGTAGTTGAGAGCTTAGATGTGCTGTTCTTTCATGTGCTCTCATGTGACTAGAATAAGTATCCAAGTTTGGCCGAGAAACTCTGATGAAACATGATAAATTGTAGGTGCTGGTAGTCTAGCTTTCAGGTCATCACGTCTTTTATCTAATTTTGACTTCCTTTCTTCAAACAACATCAATGGAGCAATAGCTCAAAAGGACTCACATTTTCCTGACTTTCTTTGGATTCAAAACATAATCTCCATATCTATTCATGTAGCCGCTATGTACGTCAAGAAAAACTTTGAATAGAAACAGGATATCGAATATGACGCAAACGTGGAAGAAATACGGCACTGAGAGAAACGCCATTTGGTATACAAGCAACATGAAATCGCAGTACGATATGAGGAGAATGAGATACTCTGAAAATAAACAATAGATTTTACCATTAAAACATCAATTCATTTAGAATACTAGTGTAAACTTGTGAGTTTCATAGAAATGAAGCGATTCGCTTACCCATAAATGTGACTAATTTGCTATCCGGTATGATGCTGCTACGGAACCATCTAGAATACAAATAATGATTTAGTGAATTTTAATGAAACAGTTTTCATATTTTAACCTTCTCAGACATTTACAATAATGACCTGTGTGGCTTGAAAAACATAAGTGCTGCTGGAGTATAATCTACGTTTCCTGCCGATGTAATAGACTTCGAACCGTGCGATTCAGCGATGCTTTTGTCTGGACTCTGAAAAGTTTGAACAAAGCTATATTTATTTCAAGGAGTTTTACTATTTCTCAAATCAGCCTTTAGAAGCCGATCACAGAGCATCAAGCTTTAATGGGACAGGTGTACGTGAAACTAGGTGCATAGTTGGACATTAGTACAAGCAGCAGGTAAACATAATGTCAAATGGTTTTTGTGAATTTGAACAAACAGTATCGATGCAGTATTAGGCTTCCTCAAATCTATTTGAAAATCTATAGGAAGACATTATTTACTGATTGCGCTGCTAGCGACACTAGTGGTGAAATTTGGCAGGATTTTCTCCCATTAAATCAAAACTTTACCTCTACATATACATTTTCATCTATCTCGACATCTTCCTCCTCCTCGTCTCCAGTTTCGTACGACAGCGGAAAATTCGTTAACTGCTAAAAAAACAAGCAAACGCGTGAATTAAAATTCGTAAGAAATATAAAAAAAAAACACAAACATTGAAATGATTTAAGTACTTCCGTGCTGTTCCTTTCGGATGCTATCGTTGGTAGAACGTAGTCTTTCGCCGCAGATTCAACTGAATGCTTTACTTTTTTTAGAACTGATGGATAACTCTGCAATGAAAGATTTTACATTATTTAGAAATGTTAGAGGAGTTCTTGTACTATAGGTATATTGCAGAGTCTGATCAAATACCTTCAATAGTGCGTAGAAATCCCGGCCTTGAATGCAAAGTAAGTCAATGTTTCGACTTGCAATGACATTAGACATGGTCAGATATTTTCTAGCTCCTCTTATGTTCCCAAATATCCCCCCTGGACCCATACAGGCCTCCACTTCATTTATATTTGACATTATATCTACCTGTTTTTAAAATACAATAGTATAAATCCATTTTTTGAAGTGTTTGGCCTGATTCAGTCTCCGGATATGCAGTATCCACCAGACAAAATACAAAATGGAACATAATTTTTTTGAAGTTATCTCCTAGATATGAATCATGATCATCCAGTGGAAACAAGACATAATTCTTCAATAATATTCATCTTCACAACTCACCTTTCCTCTATAAATGATATACATAGTGTCAATTACTTCGTTCGATCTCATAACCATGTATCCCTTCTGGAAGTACAGTTCCTTTAGTTTCTTGGCAAATTCCCTGAAGAAGGAATACTCGACGTCGTCAAATAATGGGATTTCTCTTAAGGTTTTCTCGTACATGTATAATACTGCGTCTTCATTCAAGTTTGCATGTAGTTTACCGAGTATAGATTGGTGCTGCACAGAAAATTACCACTTTTTGGTAAGTATTTATGCATAACTTCTAAAAAGTTGTCATAGTCATAGTCATAGTCATTTATTCATAAACAAGTAATTTGTACCTGAATTTACACAGTTGTTTACTGCCTTGTCCGTCTATTGTAATGTGATATTATCTTTCGATGTTTAGTTACTGCGTTTATGGAGGTAAGTATGCCTATATTTTGTAAAGATTGGGAATGTTTTCTTTATGGTCATGCTTGAATTTGTAGTTTTATCAGGTCTGTATCATATGTTTTTGTGCTTGTTTTGTATGAACTGTATTGTACTGTGCTATGAAAAGTGAACGCAACTGTGTTTTCGAATTTTATAAAAAGACATACCGACCATCCACCTGTTCTCTTCCACTGGTATTTCCAGTATTCTATGACCGTCTTCTTTAGTGCAAACGGTACCATCTCTCTATTTAGAAACATTTCTACATGTTTCAGATCTTCTTGGAACTTGGTCACTACTTGATCTGCCAATGCTTTCAGTGATGCTATTCTTGCGTACACATATCTAAAAGAAAACTTAGTAAATACAGTTCCGATCATCGTCATCATTATTTGCGTAAACTCGCATTTAAATTGAAATTATTTCAGGAACTACTTAGAATGCGAACTGCAATTTATTTGTACCTACTCACTAAAACTCGCTCTTTGGAAAAATAGCTTTCCAAAGAGCAATGATCTCACCCAAAAAATAGGACGCCATGTATATTGACGCAAATGCACAATATCATGTGGACTATATTCTGTGGAGTGATATCGCCAAAGCCGGCCCCTCCGAAGCTAGTTGCTGACCAATAGTAAGCCAGCAAGAATACTTTAGTCGGTGACATGTGGTTCCCTTTAATTATTGTTACTCCGTCTATCCATGACCCTGTAACGAAACTGTTCCTAAAAAATTGATCGCGACATCTTCTAAAGACACATTTGTGCAGCAAAATGTATTTTTTTCGAGTCGATGGTATACTATTTAGGTTGGTTGGATCCAGTAGGTGGCCACGTTAATAGCAGAGTCAGTGCAGTGAGTCAGCGCATTATATCCTGCTAGGTGCATGTTTATGGAGACTTGGGCCATTGGAATGGCCAGAACATAACCCAAATACTGGAGTATGTGGGTCATGTTCTGGACAGCACTGCGTGCATATTTGGTATCGAACGGGTTTATAATTCCCTATTTTGCCAAGTTGTATTTGCAGAGGCCTACCTGGAAATTGTATAAAATTCATACTTGCCTTCCTGACATACCATGTTGCCATCAGGATGATAATCAGTCTTCATGTAAGGTATTTTCTGCGGTAGTTTTGATATTTTATATACGAAATCTTCCGGATCATCAGCCTTGACGTATCTACAGGATAGAGTGACCAACAGCGAAGTATAGAGGTTTAAGAAGAATAATGTTAGAAGAAGAAAGTGGACGACACTCATGAAGTAAGCCTGGAAATAAATGACAAGAAAATATACTACTTAATTATTTGGAAATACTGGAATCTAGCTGGCAGTTGCTACACTCATCACATACAGTGCTATTGAGGACTTTTCGTATCCTGATTACGTCATATTCTGTGGACATTCATGCCGTTAAATGTCCATAAAGAGGAATTTGAAAATATAGAAACTCAGCATTTTCTCCCTTTTATTAAAGTTGTGGACTGCTTCATGTTGGCTCGAATCATCGTTCAGCCGAAAGACGACTACGGCTGGACATAGCTCCCCAAGCATCGCTACATTGACCGATCCTGTGCTTCTCGCATGCAGCGGATTCCTGAGACTCACCACTGAATCATTTAAAGTAATTACCCTTCTCAAAGCGCCTATAGATTCAGCCCAAGACGCAGCATACAGTTTAATAATTTGTGATACGTTAATCATTCTCAACGCGCAATGGAACATGTGTTGGTTGTACTCGTGGTCTTCGTCGGAATGGTCCTCATTGTGCGTGGTAACAAACAGCTTCCAGATAGCGTACCAAGGGAAGCATGTTATGAAGTCTACTACGAATTGCCCCTGAAATTGTAATTTGTTTGTTAATATCAGAGGATGTCAGAAATTACGAGGGCTGCACTAAAAGTATCGGGAATGGAATATTTCCACTGTTCCTGTCATATTAAAATCTTTTTAATTGAAAACTCCTTGGTTTTAAAAATCGAATACCTTTTATTTATCTAAAAAAAGATTCTCGGTTTTGTCACAAGGTTTCGTCAAACTTGTTGAAGTCGTTGAGAAAATGGAATTGACTCGAGGAAATTCAAGAGCGATGATTTATTATGACTTTCGAAGTGGTTTAACACAAAAACAGTGTGTTGACCGGATGATTTCTGCATTTGGTGATGAAGCCCCATCCAAAACCACAATTTATCGCTTGTTTGCTGAATTTCAACGTGGACGTGTCAAGCTCAGTGATGATCCCCGTCAAGGTCGTCCAAAAACTGCAGTCACCCAAGAAAACGTTGATGCTGTGCGTAAGCTGATTGAGGAAGATCGACATGTGACATACCGCGAAATTCAGGCAACTTTAGACATTGGCATGAGTCAAATATAAATAATCTTGCATGAACAATTAGGTGTAAAAAAGTTGTTTTCCCGATGGATACCGCATTCGCTCTGTGAAGAGCAAAAAGCGGCTCGCGTTACTGATCCTGCGTGGAATCTTTCGAGAGTTCTGACACTCTCGAAAGATTCCACGCAGGATCCTCAAATGCTGTATACAACATCGTATCAGGTGACGAATCCTGGATATATGCGTACGAACCCGAAACAAAAAACCAGTCACGAGTTTGGGTGTTCGCAAATGAGTAAAAGCCAACAAAAATTTTTCGTTCACGGAGTGTTGCAAAAAAAATTGGCCACGTTTGTCTCCAAAACCGGCCATGTTACGACTATTCCTCTTGAGGGACAAAGAACAGTTAATGCAGAATGGTATGCTAGCATTTGTTTGCCACAGGTCGTTTCTGAACTCCGTAAAGAGAACTGCAACCGCCGCATCATCCTGCATCACGACAATGCGAGTTCTCACACCGCGCACAGAACAAAAGAGTTTTTAGAGTAAGAAAACGTAGAATTATTAGACCATCCGCCGTACAGCCCCGACCTAAGCCCTAATGATTTCTATACTTTCCCTAAAATAAAGAATAAATTGCGTGGACAGAGATTTTCATCACCTGAAGAAGCTGTGGACGCCTACAAAACGGCCATTTTGGAGACCCCAACTTCCGAATGGAATGGTTGCTTCAATAATTGGTTACATCGTATGGAAAAATGTGTCAAATTTCGCTGAGAATACTTCGAAAAGCAATGAATACATTTTTGAATAGTAATGTTGTGTCTCTTCCTTGATTCCCGAAATTTTCAGTGCCGCCCTCGTACCTACTTTTTTATCACATGACAATAACACTTTCTATTGTGTCCTTTTTCTTCTCATGCCTTGCCATGCGACCTAGTAAAGGTAAGCCACCAGTTTCCCAGAACGCCCTCTATCGCGTTCAAGGTAAACTTAGGCTGCATTCCGAATTGCACTGTTATCGATTTGAGTGCGCTTATACGCGTACCGAATTGGGGCGTAAGCGCGATAACGATGTCCCGTGAATCAAAACATGCGCCATCTTGCGATAACGCCAACCATAGTGTGCGTCCACACTGGACGCGCGGTGACTGGGACCTGTGGCGGGCGCGGCGGCGGAGGCGTGCGGTGGCCACAGTGACGCGCGAGCTCTTGTAGCGGTTCGACGTATTTCAGGGGTTGCAAACTATGGACGAGGATTTGGTTTATTTTTTTTGGATTCGCTAAATAATTTTCTTATTATTATGCGATTACTGTGGTGAGGATGTTTATTTTGTCATATAGCTGGTTTAGATTGAACTACACTTATAAACACTTCAGTATTTATCGCCATTTAAAAAAAAAAAAATACTTACGCTTGTACGCCGAGCGATAAGACCGAACTGGTTTGATAGCCCCGCCAACCGCGCATTAGGTGGCTTGCGGACTAGGCCCGTAGTGTGGCCATAACGCGCGGATAGGAACGTTTGAAAACTACGCGCGCTATCTCGCTCGAGCCCGTCGCGCTAGGCGCCCGCCTTAGTCACTACACTATGGAGGCAAGCAGCGGTTTCATATGTTTGATATTTCGCGCCCGTCGTTGCAACCGCGCTAGGCCGGCAGTGTGGATGAACACATACCTTAAATTAACATCACCGTGAGCACTGTCAAACAGCTCTCAGCTGTCATACTCGTAATCGTGATGTTCTAAATCGGAACGCAAAATATTAATGTGAATGCTATGAGCGCTAACAGCTTCAATCGGAATGTAGCCTATATTTCCACCGTTCTCAATTCTTTTTCAACCATAGAAGTTTAAAACTAATTCTAGGCCTCACCTGTAAATAGTGCTTAGCTGTCATATAAGGATGGTATATCAACTGGTTTTTGGAGCCGTAATACGCTACATGTAGCATTAAATACATATCTATGTAGCAGATGGTTTCCAAAATCACAAGTATCACGTTAAATGATCCAAACTGTGGCGCCATAGATACTATCACCTTGAAGTTACGAGAAAAAGGAAGTTGTTTATGAGCATAAGTATGTGTTAAGTTTGACTGTGTCGAAATTGACACCCACCTAGGTTTATAAGTATACCTACGGATCTTCAGATTGTGTAGGTGCCTAATTTGTTTAATTGGCGGAAGTAACTAGGTACTGTTACATTATTCAATATGATATTTAAAAGACGGATTCAGTTCGTTTCACCTCAACAGATGTGTTGGCAACATTTCTGTCTTACCGAAAACGCAATGATGATTCAGTGTTAAATGCATTATAATGTTCAAAGCTATTGTTCAAGCTTCCCTATTCGATCAACTCCATTTCCAATAAATAACGATAGATTTGATAAACTCGTCTAGACGTTCCAAATCTAGACGAGTAGTAAATCTTGTAGGTGTCATAAAACATATCAAAATAGAATTAGGAACTTACTGGGATGAGCAGACACAATAAAAATGCAGTGGCTACTCGCATAATCGCCCACGTTTTCAAAAATATACCATCTGGTCTTATAGCAATAGGCATCAGCAAATAGCGTGCAACGTTGTTTAGTACTTGAAATTGTTTGAACGATTTCCAATATGTATCCTTGGATTTCTTGTATTCTGCTGAAAGGTCTATGAAGGAGTCTGCAATGAGAAGAAAGATGAAGCTGTAATGGCTCATTTTCATTAGTCGATGAATCGGTAGATTCAGCATGCGGGGACTCCTCGTAGGCGGGATATTGAATAATGAAAGTCATGGTCGGTAAAAAGCTTGCGGAGATTCACACCATCAATAAAAATGAGTCTTCAAAGAAACTGCCAAACATACGGTGCTAATGAAAACTCATTTTGCCTATGGCATGCTTTACAGAAATCTCCAGCACCATAAGAGCCCTATCTACCAATGAAAATGAGCCTTAAGTTTGTAAACACATCAAAACAATTGAAAGTCTCTCCTCCTTCTGAATCAGTCCCAACAATGTTGAAGAATGTAAATCCTTCACATTATTTTGTGGTTCTCCATCTGCTGCTCCATCTACCTATATAGCTGAATTAAATCCGATCTTCACCGACATTTCCAGTTAATCCGAAAACGAAAACATAATCAAATAAAACGTTTTTACGACTTAACTAAACATCAAAATTTCTTTATTATCAATGTAAGTTTAATAACAATTTATTATATCTTCCGGAATATATTCTCTAAATTATGGTGAAAACCGCATCAAGATCCGTTGTGTAGTTTAGAAGAACAACGCGGTTACACAGAGAGCCACGAAAAATGACTTAAATAATATATTGGTGTCGATTCCCTTGTTCACAAACTAAACTAAATTTAAGTTCAATGCATGTTTTTCTTTTTATTTCATTAAGAAAAGGACAGAAGATAAATTTTAGTTTAGTCCTGTCAAATGAATCAGCGCTTGACGTATTTTGACGTAATTTTAGTCGGCAAGTTTTTAATCACGTCTAAACTGGAGTAGTGACAGGCGCTGATTAATTTGACAGGACTAAACTAAAATTTATCTTCTGTCCTTTTCTTAATGAAATAGAAAGAAAAAGATGCACTGAACTTAAATTTAGTTTAGTTTGTGAACAAGGGAATCAGCACCATTATGTTTCTAAACTTAAGACATTCATGAACTTACTATTGAAAAATTCTTGTAAAAGACTGGTGATCTTGACTTTCTGTTTTTTCTCCGTCAATCGATTGTAATGTTGTAAATAAGAATCAGTGCTCTGCGCTTTAGCTTGCTCCTCCATGGTTCGTAGTTCCTCTGGTTTCATTAGGCCTTCGTGTTCCTTCATGTCTGGGAATAGACTGAGAGCCGACGTATATGCGTAGTGGCTTATACTTACTAACTGGACAAGGGAAAATATAACTTGATTTAACTTGTTTTAAAATTTTCATCAGCCCGACTTTTTCACTGCTGGGCAATGCCTCACTTTTCATGCCCCAATCTCCACGATTTAAAGTTTTTCTTTGATAAATTAAAATATGCATGGTCATTGGGATCATGTAATATTATAATGGATTGGAATCGCTTATATTTTTTGGTCATCGTTATATTTGTTGAAGTTCTAAGATAATTCTTACGAGTATTTTTTTTTAAATCTTTACTTACGTCGTGTGGGAAGACAATTTATACACTTCATTTGATTAACTTGGTATAGAATGATATTAATCAACCAGTACTTCCTTCATTTCCATTTCGATATGGTCTTCCACTATTTATAATTCCGTGCAAGTTTTAAAAGGCGATTCAGTAAAATTAATTGCTGTATCAATCGTTTATAGTTAGGTCTGTCTCAACATGAACAAACTAAAAACTTGCTCATACAATTTAATAGAGGAAAAAAGAAAGAGATATTCTTCACTTATGTAGGTATAGTATCTATTACCTTCATAGCTTCAACGCAGACCTCGAACAAGACATTATCCCGTGCGTCTTGTATTAGTCAGATCTTAACGAGAATACCTACTTCATTCAACCTGATAACAGTCACCTTTGTCGCAACAAAGATCCAATCTTATAGAATAACCTTAAATATGGTTGAATGGCAGAAAGCGAGCGTAGGACGACTACCCACTATACCAACCCACCTGTAAAAGGTCGCGGGGAGCCGGGACCAGTTCAGCTTACCTTGCAATGAGTCAATGTGACCACGGTGCTAAGAGTGGGGATTCCGTACAAAAGGACCAGTAACCCCACATGACTGCCCGGCCCTATGACGCGTTCTGTTTTGCTCTCCCTCATTTCATTGGACGTCACTAAGCAGTAACCGCTCTCTATTATGTATAACTCCCTAGTTACTGTGCCCCCGTAGAACACAATTTCACCAGGTGGGAGAATTATGTCTCTTGCCGCTGTAAAAAATTAATCGCTATTCTAATCATCATAACGTCACGCCTATATTCTCCGAAGGGTTATGCAGAGGTGTACCTATAGTACCTATATCCACGTTTCGCAGGCTGCTATTGAGAAATTATAGATGGGAAAACCCAATAACACTTTGCCCGACCTGGGAATCGAACCCAGGACCTCATGCTCAGCCGTAGCGCTTGCTACTAGACCAACGAGGCAGGATCATCTATCATAATATAAATACCTTTAGTATCTACTGAACATAGATTTGTCCATAGCCCCCGAAAATTCCCGATACCAAACGATTTTAACTTTGATTACTAAACGAATTAACTCGTGTGATGGCCAGTTCCTTTCGAACCATTTGTAGTTAAAATGATTACTGTCAAATGATACCTATCTATTTGGGATTGAACCTTTTTTATTACTGTAACCTTTTTCACATTTGACATTTTTGTATTACTGTAACGTTCATAGACTTAGAAAACTATAGACCACTGCTTGGCGTGTCGCTGTAAGGGACAGAAAATCAAGGTACTTGCAACTTTAGGGTTACCCACTTTAATGTGATTTTACCCCGAATGTTCTTCAATGTTCAGATGTTTTTCAATCTCTATTATCTACTTTGTACAAACGCACAGGGTTTATAAATAGAAACAAAACATCTATACCCAAAGTCTGAAATTCAGATCATTTATGTAAACAAAAGGGATAACATAATTATCAAAAAAAATATCTTCGTAATGGTTATTCATATAAAATGGCGAAAAAAAAAGGTGCCATTTTCTTTTAAGTACTGATTTTAAGAAATAATAACTATAAAATAATCATACCGTATTATTTATAAATTGTTTAACAAAGTTATTAAAAAAAGGAGATTTTCTGGTATAAAATATTTTATGGTACTGGTAACAATGCAGGAGATCCAAACATTTTCAAATTTTTTACATCTTCAACAACACTAATAATTACAACTCTCATTCATAGATTCATATCGTAAGTAGCATATCTTGCCACATTTTGGGTGAAAACTGTTTTGAGTGGAAATTGATTTTGGGAGGCCTACGTCTAGCAGTGGACTTAAAAGGGCTGATTATGGTGCCGATTCCCTTGTTCACAAACTAAACTAAATTTGAGTTCAGTGCATCTTTTTCTTTCTATTTCATTAAGAAAAGGACAGAAGATAAATTTTAGTTCAGTCCTGTCAAATTAATCAGCGCTTGACGTAAATTTACGTAATTTTTGCCGGCAAGTTTTTAATCACGTCTAAACTTGTATGGAGTAGTGACAGGCGCTGATTAATTTGACAGGACTTAACTAAAATTTATCTTCTGTCCTTTTCTTAATGAAATAGAAAGAAAAAGATGCACTGAACTTAAATTTAGTTGAGTTTGTGAACAAGGGAATCGGCACGTATGACGATCATAATGCCGTGTCTCCGACAAACTACACAAAACATTGTTTGGCAATGGTATTTTGTTTGCATAGTTCTAAAAATTATTTCATTTTAATTTTATAGATGATTATTTACAAAAAAAAAATATATAAAATGCTTTGCACCACCGTCCTGTCATTTTGGCAGTGACATTTCTTGACATTACTTTGTTTACATAAATTATCTGAATTAGAGACTTTGGGTATAAGTCAAAATAGTTTATTAGGATAGGAGTTCTTTCACCTGCGGGAAAATGAACATTTAAAGAAAACCTGAGATACAGCATAAAAAATATTTTATCTCCACTTTCATTCATAATCCCCGTGATTTTGGTTAGGCGGGAAATCTGAAAGTTTTTAACACTTTAATACCTACTACAAATACAATATTTTAAACTATAAATAGATACTAAAAGGTTAAGATGTAATATTACGTCCAGTGAAAAGTGGAACAAATTTGCTGCCAGCGCTATACATACACTCTAATAAAGCATTCATCTGAAATGATTGATAAAGGTAATTTATTTTATTGGCGTACAATTTTCCCCTGAAATGGGGAAGTATTCGAGTAAAAAGTAGGCATCACTGAGCTTGGAGGTTATGTGAAGAATAATAAATAATAAAAACATAATTCAGCTCTCATTTTATCTTGAAACAGCTGTATATTTATTTTAAGAGTTGAAAAACTATATTAGTTGAAAACTTTCACTGTCTTTCACCGAATAAACTAAAATATTTAGCTACTTACGAATGAAAGGACAATCCGGCAATTTTCTTCTCACTATCGCTTTTGCAACCAAAAACACTGCACCTTACCATTTTGCAGCAATAGCTAAAGTCAATCCTCAACAAAAAACACAAAATAATTAGTATTTTTCGAAATAACAAATTAAATAACTTAAAATTTCGTCGCAACCACTTTTCGAACGCGTATCAAACGTCAAACTTTGTTTAGCAACTGAAGTGCTGTCCTTGAAAAACGCGACACGCGATAAGGGACAGAAAATGTTAGGCTCTGTCTCTTTTCTTTACAAGCATCTTGTATATATTTTTCTTTTTCTTGTGTAAGTAAGATAGAAGATGACCAGCGATCTATTGTTTTCTCTATCTACGGTAACGTTGTTGGCATTTGACATTTTGTATTTTTATGACATTTTTAATGTACTCGTATTTCAAACTATTTGTATTTTGTATTATGTATTTAATTTTCAAAATTGTTATTTAAAATTATAATATCTTTAATTTTGAGTGAATTAATAATAATAAGATTTGCATGCCCATGTGACGGTAGAGCATGGAGGACTATTTATGATAAAACATCTATGTACTAATTACCCACGTTTGCAAACCAATAAATGATTTGATTTGATTTGAAAGTCTGCGAATCAGTTTTAGATGTCGTATGGCAAGTCAAAAATTCATTCTGCTTTAGAGTCTCCCTTATTTGAACAAGAGTTCTAACCTTCAGTCAGAGTATGAATATAAGCCTTATTTTTGACTTGAAAGAACTTGATAGATGTGAGAGCTTTGAATCTGGCTTGATGTAAAACTTTCTTCCTCAATTCTGAAGGAACCACCGTCTTCTCCAACCAATTGTCATCTGTTAATTCTACCCCCTGAAATTGTAAGGAATTCCTTAGTTACCAAGTGCTTTTTACTACTTGAGTATTTATTTTAGGATGTTTTACCGAGTTGTATTGCCACTGTAGTTCATAGAATGCCATTATTCGAGATTTGATTGCTGGATGCATATTATTTTCTTTCATGAATTTATCTATCGTTATGATCACTTCCAGAAAAGCTGTTTTTGTTCTGCAGTCAAATATTTGATTAATTTGATGGATTTGTATTTATATTGCTGTCCGACATAGCATTTACTACAGTCATTCATCACAGTTAACGAATTGGTTCAAAACAATTTTTTGTAGTGTTCGTTATGACAAATTACAATCACATGTAGGTAGTTACCTTGACCAATGTGTGACAACAGCGGAGAATTCGGACACACAGTACCCGGAGAGTAGGACTCCATAGAGGCTAAGAAAAGCTATGAATGCCATGTCGTAAATGTCTCCGGGCGTGTAGTCTCCATAGCCGACAGAAAGGAGGATGGTCGTGGCAAAGTATACAGAAGTTACTATCGGGTATTTAGTTCTGGGGACAAAGACACATGATGAAATATAACCTAAGGATTATGCGATTTCTGAGAAGTTCGGAATAAAATCTTATTTGGATGGATTCGATTACTAAGAGTGCAAAATCTGGCTATAACGAGGTGACAGTAGGCAGTCGAGTTGGTATTCGATGACATGAAAACTCGATTCCAAAGATACCTTATTATTTGGCAATATCAATGCAGAATAAACGGTACATCCGTCACTCTGAAACTATACATACGTGGTAACGATGGTCATCAGAATTTATAATGACTGCTGTCTTTAAAATGAGTCATAAAAATAAATCATTCAGCGGAAAAGTTTAATTAATAGAATATGCTTGATGAATCATGAATCCCTGATCCGAAATAATTTATTGCGTTGTGAATGTATTTCATACAATCTAATGCATTTCGTACCCGAAAGTTTTAGGCGGCTTACGTAATGTTTCTCTTAAAAGAATTAGGTAAATTAATATTAGTAGAAATCGTGAAAGTGTGATTTCACCAGTAAGTACCACGCATATTACAAGTAGACACCTACGATACTAGTTCCAGATTAGTAGGTAGGCACGTTTTTACGATCAAACCAACATTATGTAGAAACTTACTTGGTAGATCTGTATCCGTGTTTTTGGTCTTCCCAAATCAATGCTCTACTAAACCATGAGTTTTCTGAGCATCGGTTTACGAAACAAGACTCCATGTATAGTATGACGCCAGACCAATAGCACAGCAAACATATGTATACGCAATACTTTACTATCTGGAATATGAAATTATCTTAAATATATAAAATAGTGTAGGAAATTAAAGCGTAAGAATAAAATATAGTGCAACCACCTTAACAAGGAGCGAATTCAATAGCAATTTTCTTTCCAAATTCTCAAAGAAACTTGACAACCTCCAAACTAAACAAAGCTTTATTCCCTTACATAAATAAAATAAGTGATCTCTATAGTTATCGTAATATTTCACAGTTTGATGTATCGTGACAATGTATTCGAACGGTATTATTGCTACAACGTCAAGGTAGAAGCCAAGAGTGTTCATCCTGTATCCCACTATGCTTTTGAAATTCTTTATATACTTCTTTTTCGTCTTAACTGCAGTTACAGATGTCATGAAAAGGTTTAGTATTAACGAAATGGTTATAATTATCTGGGCATAGAAATGAACTCCATCGGGAAACCTGCGCTTAAACCCTATGAAATAAGGATAGACGAGGCATATGTAGAATACGATTAAAAGCATAAACAATTCCCAATATTTAACTAGCGGACAATCGGCTTCTAATATCCAAGGGAACCTGGACTTGATGCAGGTGAACATTGTCATTTTCTTCTTGATGTGGTCCGATATGATGTAAAGGTCCAAGCAACTTTCATCAGGGTGATCGTCTTTTGTCAAAGTGTCGACTTCTGATGCACCTGTGAGTGTGATAAATTGTAGTTAACTTTTCCGGGAGAAAATGTCATACACATTCTGTTCCATTTTTTGATTTTTCTGGCAGAATTCCTATCCGGACAATGTGAAACAGGCCGTGTATGATTCGAAACTAAGAGATTCAATTCGTATTTGGGAGTTGTTATTCGAAATACCTTGAATATATCTCAATTTATCTTTCAAACATTTGATACTGCTTTTCTTGCGATCCTTAGATGCGTATATATTTAACGAAAATTCATTTCCTTCTCCTTGCTTCATTTTTCTTAGCCGACTCCTGTTGATTCGCTCTTGTATCTCAGTGCGCATCGAATCAATGAGGTCTGGATATGTAATCATTAGTTTTATGAATTTGGTTTTTTCTAAGACTTGGCATTCGACGTAAGTTGCCGCTTTAACTGTACAACGGGCTAAAAGCATAAAAAAGTAGATTATACAACTTTTATCTTTCTAAATTTTTTAAATTTTCTTTGTAGGTGAAATATATACTTACCCGGTATATTATACACTAAAGAAATTTCACCAAAACAAGTCCCCTTTGCAAAAGAAATCATTGGACTTTCATCATCTTCGTCTGATAATAATTCTAATACGCCACTAGTGACACATACCTGCAACAGTAATGCATTAATAAATCAGACAAGAGATATATTTATGTATGTCTAATTAATATTTTAAACAGATAATATACATGCAGCATTACCATAATAGTCTTGTTCTGGTTATGGCTATATACAACGTCTCCTGGTAGATAAAACTGGTGCGTCATATCTAAAGATAGTCTCCTAAGGAATGCTTCCGGTAACTTCCTAAAGATCAGGGAGCTATAGAGCGGAACGGCATTCAAGTCGTAACAGATTTCCATCTGTAAAGGATAGGGTAGGAGTCCGAGTAGCTTAGGTTTGAAAACTCCTGATTTTTGGTACCAGAGATCTTCGTAATACCTGCAAAGGAAGAAATATATGAACGCAAGAGTTAATTTCTAAGTAACTCAACTTTCCAATAGATAAAACAGCTGCCTACCCAATTATACGCTTTGTAGTGTCCGAATCCATTTGAATTAATCTCAGATGGTTTTGAATTTCCTTTAGTTGCCTCACGTATTTGGAACGTCTTGTTGTTATAGTAATGAATTGTGATGTTAAGGACCCCACAAATACAACAGTTGTTAACAGAAAGCCGAGTAATGTCGCCAATATTGCTATGACTCTTTCAGCTGTGGTCTGTGGGTATAAATCTCCAAGGGCGTTAGTAGTGAGAAACATGACTGACCAATATGTGCAGACATAGTACCAGTCTAGTGTTTCCTCTGTCGGTAAGTATATAGCTGCAAGCGACCATGAATTGCGAATTTTATGAATGTCAAAGCTTCTGTTTGCAAACAAATACCACACGCACGCCCATGTATGAACGGATAAGAAAAAAAGTATCAAATACTGCGACAAAAACGTAGTCCACTGATTGCTGCCTGCTTGCGAAGATCTGTTGTAGAAATATTCTATGATTCTATAGACTCGTATTGTTGCTATAAAAGGTGCAATCGCATGAAAATTGAACTGTAGCATATTATCGTCCATTAAATACAAGAATGAGTACGGGATTGCTAGTATAATGTTGAGAATTACTTTAAATGTATCTGGTTCAAGAAGGTTAAGAGTTTTTCTCCATTTCTTAAAGAATTTCAATCCTACAATGATGAAGACATCAAAAGTAAATATGAAATTAAAACACAATAAAATAACAATGACCCAAAACGGTCTTCTGCTTGATTTGCAGAATGTATAAACACAAGAGTCCAGAATGTATGCAATGAACAGTGTTGTGAGTATGAATATTTTCCAAGCAGGGTTTGAGTAAATTAGCAGGATTGTCCGTAGTCTGCTGTTTGTAGAAAATTCAGATCGTCCTTCTTGTAATATTGCGTAAGTTTTTTGTCGATGGGTGTCATCCATTTCTAGGCGAATATTGGCGATTCCAGAGGCGATTCTTGGTGGAGGTTGAGGTGTGAGTAGATCAGATTTAGTTGCTCTACGCCTATACTTGTAGATATCTAGGCGCTCTTGCTTTACATCGTCTTTATCGGCTAAGCAAAAGGTCAAATCGTTAAAAACATAGGTTTTGTTCAAACTAGGCAAGTATCTTCAAGGTAATAAATCCAGTGAAAGACTTACACATCTTCAGTCCAATTTTTATCCAGCTGGAAGTTTACGTTCAGGATTAATTCAGATCACCAATTCAATATTTCATTACTTGTCAAACTAAAATATCTTTATCGTCTAGATGGTTTCAAAAGTTTGTAGAAACTAGTGGGCATATTATGTCTAATAAAATTAAATGGGACGTTGATTTACGAAGAATACAGGAAACGCGGAAGAAAGTTTGGGTATTAAAAATAATAAATATTAAACTTGGTGGTCCGAGAGTCCGACAAGGCATTTTTGTGTCATCGTTTGGTTAAGATCAAAGATGGGAAGCTTGTAGTAAATGGTCACACGATGGTAGGTAGGGTGACGCAATGTTTTTCTCGCCGCACAAATCGTAGGCCGAAAGCCGGACATGTAGATATCCAAGACGCAAAGCTGTGCGCACGGCACTCCAACCTACATACATGAACATAAAAATTGTTGCGGACTTGACGTTATTTTAATTTCATATTGTATTATATACACATTCTGTATATAAAAACCAAATAACATAATGTAGGTAATGGTTGTGATATGTGATACCGAAGTTTTAACGATGCGTTGTCGATCAATAATTACTTTGAAAATATTTATTGCTCGCCTTTGTATGTGTTACTGTTGTAAACGGCTGTTTTGATGGATTTTTATGGGGATACGATAAAAAAGTCTGATGTTTGTACATTCTAATCCCCTCACGTGTAAAATTACGATCATAATCTAAAGTTATGCTGTGAAAATAAAGCGATTTGCCAAGTTCCTATTGGAATATTCAACAGGTTGGAATTGCTGGTAACATTTGCAATTTTATTTTTTATTACCTATTGGTAGAGAGTTAGATATCTGATAGCGGTGATTGGTTACCATCTTCGTATATCCAAGTTCCATAGCGCCTAGATAATTAGAGTCCGAACGAGCTGCCATAGCCGGAGCGGCCGCATAATCACGATGCTTTTATGGTAGTCAAGCCCGTGTATCGGTGAAAAATGTTGTCATAAAACGATTTTAAATACTTTTAGCATTTTGCAGCACATTTAATTTACTCTAAGCAACCTCCTTGTTAGTTTATTCTGTGGTAGGTATTACTTATTTAAGGAAAATGTCTTCTAATTAAGAAGGTGCAACCATCTTCAGTATGACGTAAACGTTGCTGCAGTAAGTAGGTAAATAGTAATTAATCGCAGGTATCGCTAATAAATACCTACATGCATTTGGTCTTTGCAGATTTATTTTATGGGAAACAATAGATTGTTACTAGACAGTATTAATGTTAATTGTTAGTGTGATTTGTTTATAATAGGATTGTTCAATTGCCTTAACACTAGGCACTAACTTTGATTGAACTAGTGGATAATTACAAATTGATGTGTAGCTATGATAGATATGGAGGCATAACAGATGACCCTTCTATTTGAGATGGAGGTTTGTAATAAAGATTTCAATTCAGAAATAATAGCAAAATATAGAGCGTGGAACTTGTGTGCTTAATCCGTTTAATTCGATAGATCCACGAGAACATCGGATAGGGGTCAATTATCCATTTATCCTTTTAACTGAATTGATAAAACGTAACTAACTTAGGTGATTTTAATTGGTCGAATGTTCTGGCTTTGTTAAAAACGAATTTCGACGGAGATATAAAGTTTAATTTTTATCAGACCAATTGGTTTTTAAGATGATAATTAGAGGTTTTCAAAAAATATTTGTCTTGTTTGATAATGGTGCCGATTCCCTTGTTCACAAACTAAACTAAATTTAAGTTCAGTGCATCTCTTTCTATCTATTTCATTAAGAAAAGGACAGAGTTTAAATTTTAGTTTAGTCCTGTCAAATTAATCAGCGCCTGTCACTACTCCATACAAGTTTAGACGTGATTAAAAACTTGCCTACTAAAATTACGTCAATTTACGTCAAGCGCTGACTAATTTGACAGGACTAAACTATAATTTATCTTCTGTCCTTTTCTTAATGAAATAGGAAGAAAAAGATGCACTGAACTTAAATTTAGTTTAGTTTGTGAATAAGGGAATCGGCACCAATGTTCTTATTTCAAAATTCCTTTTTACTAATCATTTTTTCAGAGAAGTCTAGTATCTAAATATGTACCTATGTACCTACCTACCTACCTACATACATACGAGTATCTTTGTCTTAAATATTCAGAATGTAGTCCATAAGTAGAACAAAATAATTTCTGGTCGATTATGGTACTAAAATAAGTTTTAAAGTCGCCATTAGTGACAAAGACTGCACAAGATAAGTAAGAAATGAGCATGGTTTGCATAGCACCGTTAAATTCTTCTGTCTACATAGAAAAATAAAGAGATTGTGAATATTTAGAACGGAACACAGGTGCGTTCAACAAAATGGCTTCAAGACTTGAAGATAAGTGGGTAGGTACTATCGAGTCAGGAATACGCTGGATGCGAGAAGAACAGACAGAACCGGTCGAAGTGGTGGTGCTTTGGGGAGGCCTATGACCAGCAGTAGACGCCTTTCGGCTGAAATGATGATGATGATGATGATTATCGAGTCTCCAGACACAGTTTTAGTACCTTAGATATTCTGTTGCAAAATTTTAGCTTTTCGTTTGTTAAATAATCTTAATACTTAAATAAAACAAAGTCGGGTTACTTACACCCTTTATTACTCCAGAACGGCTGGACCGATTTGTATGATCTTTGATTGTTTTGTTGCGCCCCGAATAGCAGAATAACTATACCCAAAGTCTCAAATTCAGATAATTTATGCAAACAAAGGGGATAACATATCAAAAAAATATCTTCGTGATGGTAATTAACATAAAATGGCGAAAAAAAGGTTCCATTTTCTTTTAAGTACTGAATTTAAGAAATAATGATTAAATAATAATCATACCGTAATTGTTTTTATAAATTTTCGGTTTAAAACAAAGTTATTAAAAAAAGGAGATTTTCTGGTATAAAACATTTTATGATACTGGTAACAATGCAGGAGATCCAAACATTTTCACATTTTTTACATCTTCAACAACACTTATAATACAACTCTCATTCATAGATTTATATTGTATGTAGCATATCTAGGCACATTTTGGATGAAAACGGCTGTAAACTGCTTCGAGTGGAAATCGATTTTGGGAGGCCTATGTCTAGCAGTGGACTTAAAAGGTGCTGATTATGACGATCATAGGCCGCGTCTCCGACACACTACATAAAACATTGTTTGGCAACGGTATTTTGTTTGCATAGTTCTTATAATTAATTCACTTTAATTTCATAGATGATTATTTACAAAAAAAAAAATTGATAAAATGTTTTGCACTACTGTCCTGTCATTTTGACAGTGACATTTCTTGACATTACTTTGTTTACATAAATTATCTGAATTAGAGACTTTGGGTATAAGTATTAAAAACATGCGAAAATATCACGAAAAAAAAAAAAACTGAAGAAAATTCATTTTCTTGACATGTAAGAACGGAATGGGAACAAGAAATTCCATGCGGACGAAGTCGCGTGCAGAAGCTATTCATGAATAAAGAAAGGCAACCTTCCTCTTTTCATAGTGGTGGTGGGGCAGTAGGTATGTAGGTGCCTAGCTTATTTGTCGATGCGCTTTTTAACTGCCTTCATAAAAAGGAGGAGGTTCTTATTAATAGGTTGGGGAAAAAGTTTCTTCGCATTTTTTAAGAAAATTCAAAACATTTTTTAGTATAGTTTATTTACATTTAACTATAGTATGTAGGTACCATTTTGTTCGATAACTTTTTGCCATCTTGTAGGTAGGGATATGATCCCATTGCTATAGAAATTTTGGGACTTCTGATCAAAATATCGCGACAAGTAGTTTTGGCAGTCCTCTCGTGATGTTAACCTGACACTGCCTAAAGAATTCTGAAGAGACCGAAACAGGTGGAAATCTGAAGGTGCAAGGTCAGGACTATACGGCGGATGCATTAACACCTCCCAGCCAAACTCTCTTAATTTTTGCTGAGTGGCTAAAGATGTGTGAGGTCTAGCGTTATCATGATGAAAAACCACACCCCTTCTGTTGATTAATTCCGGCCGCTTTCTCTCAACTTCTTGCTTTAATCTCATTAGTTGTTCGCAGTAGAGTTCAGAATCGATGGTCTTGCCTGGTGGTAACAGCTCATAACGAATAATGCCCTTCCAGTCCCACCACACACACAGTATCACTTTGTTGCGAGTTAACCCGGGTTTCGCCACAGTCTGTGAAGCCTGACCGGCCTTTGACCACGACCTTTTTCGCACGTTCTTGTCGTACGTGATCCACTTTTCATCACCAGTTATCAGCTTCTTCAAAAATGGTTCGGTTTCATTACGTCGTAATAAAGAATCACAAATGAGTACACGGTTCATTGGGTTTCTTTCAGTGAGCTCGTGAGGTACCCAAATGTCGAGCTTTTTTGTGTACCCAGTTTTTTTCAAATGTGCCAAAACTGTTTTGTGGCCAATTTCCAGTTCTTCAGCTACGTCGTAACTACTGATATGCCGATCTAGCTCCACTTTTTCAAAAATGGCATCCATTTTATCCGTAATAGGGCGACCAGAACGACGTGCATCTTTGACATCAAAATTTCCGGATTGAAAACGCTTAAACCAAATTTGTGCTACTCTCACAGTCACTGCACTAGGTCCATAAACATCGCGAATTTTTTTCGCGGCCTGCGTTGGTTTTTTACCTTTTTTGTAGTAAAATTTTAAAATGTATCGAATTTCTTCATTAGATTCACTCATCTTGACAGTACGAAAAACAAATGAAAATCACACATTTTCCTAATTTGAATTTGGAATTATGTTCTTTAAAATTTAAACTTTCAATGATACCAAAACCAGCCAGATACAAATTAGCCAAAGAGATTTTATTACAAGTTCATACATACTGCGAAAAGACTTTCCCCAACCTAATAAATATACCTTTTGGTATCATTAATTTGCTTTCAAAGCGTGGATACCTGTAGATACCTACTACTGGATAGGTAGGTAGGTACTTACCGGTGACTGAAAATATATTCAGCAAACGATTCTTCGCTTACCAATCGTATGACATGATGATAGTTTGTTTTGGTAGATGTTCTATTGTTACCACAAGGCATTTCATAGAACCTTCTCTTATGTGCTTTGAAATATATTGCATCCACACAAGAGTCACAAGCAGGTATTCCTACCTCTGTTCTTACATGAACACAGTTTATGTCCATAAACTAAAACTTAAACCATGGGTAAAAAAATATATTATGAACTACTCCATTTATGTTCTTAAAACGTTGCGTAACTTTAGTCTTTAATAATATGAAAAACAATTCTCCATTCGGCCACAGTTTTCCTTTTATGGAAAACGAGAAAAAAAAATCTAACCTGATTAAATATTGTGTGTAGGTGTTTGAGGAGGATCCGTTATTGCTTTGCCACGCCAATCAGGTGCACTTTAGTAAATGAAATTATTTGAGTTTTTCCTAACATTGGGTTGCGAAGGTCAGATTGCAGTCGTGAAGTGTCAGATATGATATTTACCTGCATCAGCTATTCAGCAAGAAAGATAACTCTAAAAAACTTAGAGATAGGATTTATCCCAAGGGATACCTATAAAGATTCAATAATCTATTAGGTAGGTACCTGTTAGAAAGGTGAATCGTCGCTTTACCAAATTCATGAAGAACTATCTTGATTTGCAGTGGCCTAATAAGTCCTTGAGCCTAATTACTCGTGACAAACCAACTACCGGAGCTATGCAAACGATTGAAAAGATGAATGTCAGCTGTAGATAGTTTCGCTAACAAAGCTATTGTTTTAGTTGTAGTATATAGGGAGTCAAAAATAGTTTTTACCTTAATTTTGAGTTACCATTTTAACTTAATTTACCTTTTAATTTTTTGGGTTTCGAAGTCAACAAGGAGCCCTTATAGTTTCGTCATGCCCGTCTGTCTGTTAGTCCGGGACTTAGCTGAGAGACTCTTATTACTAGAAAGCTGTAATGTGGCATGGGTATACATATTAATTATGTTCGGGTCAAATCTTGCAACTGAATTTTAAAGCATTTATCTTCAACCGATTGCGACGAAATTTTGCATACACGTTTAGTTTGAATGACAATGCATGGTTAGCTAAGTGACGTCATTCTAAATCCAATATAGCGGACGGCCCATGATGGCGGACTAGTTAATTTTTACGCATTCCTATAATACGGGTATCAAATTAAAGTGTTTGCTGAGAAGAATACGAATAAACTGACGTCTGCGTTCAAAAGTTAAGAAACATAGCTAAAGTGACGTTATTCTAAATCCAGTATAGCGGACGGCCCAATATGGCGGGCTAGTTATTTTTTACGCATTCCTATAATATGGGTATCAATTTAAAGGGTTTGCTGAGAAGAATACGAATAAACTGACATCTGCGTTCAAACGTTAAGAAACATTAAGAAACAAGTACACAGCGATAACTAAAACATTAATAAACGGTATTTTAATTTTTTTGAAACATGCTTTTTTTTAGTGCTCTTAAAAGAAGAAAATAAACTTTAAATTAAATCCAACCCATCAATATATGATATAAAAGCTTGTCGCGAGATTTACTTGTATAGATAAACAAGAATACAATAATTATGTAACTTGATCTTGACATAAGTAATAATAATAAGTAAGAAAAAAAAGTACTTATGTATTTTTATAAAATAGGTAGGTAGGTCCTTATATAACCAAGTAAAGGCTCCTACCAACAGGCGCGACACGCGACGCGACACAAAGACACCGCGTGCCGCGAAACGAGCGGTCTCTTTGTGTCGCGTACTCGCGTCGCGTGTCGCGCCTGTTTGTAGGAGCCTTAAATCTCGCGACAAGCTTTTATATCATGTAAATTGTGTAATATAATAAACTGATGGGTTTGATTTAATTTAAAGTTTATTTTCTTCTTTTTAGAGCATTTAAATAAAAGCTTGTTTTAAAAAAATGCTTTTTTACTATTATTGGTTACATTAATTTTGGCTTTCAATTGCTTTTAGTTGCTTACTTACATAGGCTTTCTTCAGCTCTCTTATCTTACATATCTGCTATTGAAATGTTAAAACAACAACACTAGGTACCGGCCTAGGTACCTAGTGTTAGTCTAGTGTTCACTTGCATAAATGTATTTTCAGAACTTACCACTTTTAGAGGGCAATGCCCGAATAATGCCAGAAATGAGATTACCAATCAAATCACAATTAAACAACGAGTTCAACTTCAAAAGACTGGTGTCTTGGTCCATATATGGTGAAGTAAAAAGACGCATTCTGTCACGCCTTCTGCCATAATTTTTGGTCATCTTTCTTGTGAATTAATCGGACTGACGTTGGCTAATTTAAAGTATTTGGAGGGATCACTACCTATAGGCGTTCAACACGTTCAATATTGTACTTAAACAATAAAAATGGTAATATATTGGGACCTACATATGTGAAGTAAAAATATAATCAATACCTATAATAAGTAGGCACTTATGGTAAGTAGGTACCTACGATTCTTTTAATTTTACGTAGGTAGGTAATTTTGCTGAAATGTTGGTTTCGTTAGATATGCGTTTAAAAATATTAAAACAAAATACTTCTGTTGCTTCGTCATAAATGGAAATAACGTAGTGAATAGTTACGGTCATGTCAACTCATATCATTATAGTTATAACTGGGTTGGCTAGATGGCGACTGATTCGCATTTATTTTCTGTGGTG
Organism: Dryobota labecula; assembly: GCA_947523025.1. NCBI lineage: Eukaryota > Metazoa > Arthropoda > Insecta > Lepidoptera > Noctuidae > Dryobota > Dryobota labecula. The sequence continues at coordinate 12,171,848 of OX383293.1, read as the reverse complement.
CGAGAGCGAGACAGACATAGACCGCAGCTAGCAGCGAGTGCGAGCGAGAGCAGTGTATGTTATTATTACGCCTACACTGTGGACAGAAGTCGCACGCGCTCACAAAAAATCCATTCGACAGCGCAGGCGCAGCGCTATATTCACCCACAACTTCACTTCGGTCAATTTCGACTAGTGGTGATCCAAACTTCGATGTGTGTGGAAGTGAATTTAACTTTTCTAACATAATCTCACAAAAATAACAATAATCAGTAACTAAAGTACAATATCTTAATTGATCGTGTTGGGATAAACTTTTAACGTGTCATTAGTTGTATAAATAGTACTCATGATGTGTGATAATAACAATCCGTCGACGCAGAGTATAGCGGACTACTTAGCTCAGTTGCTCAAAGACAGGAAGCAACTGGCTGCGTTCCCGAATGTTTTCATGCACATGGAGCGACTTCTGGATGAAGGTAGGTCAAAATCGCGTCGAACTATTTATAATACATCGGCAGCAGAGAATACTAGTTCCTATCGTCGATGCTTGTCACCGAGGCGATCATAAATCGGATGCGTCGACAAATGTTACAACGCAAACGATATTAAGTTTATTTTTGTCTTCGCCCCGCCGAGTTATGGTCCAGTGGTGTTTGTAATGCGATCCTTCATTTCGAAAAGCGAAGTAAAGCAGACCGTCTCTGTGCCGATTTGCGGTCAGCGGTCGTTAGATTGTCGCCGACGAAAGAGATCGGTGAAATGTACATGTACCTAGTAAACGAGTTTGGTGACTACGTTTATGAATGTCTCATTTCGCTGTCTACGCAGCTGTTGTCAATAAGTCTTTAATTAGTCGAGTTATGATTTTGAGGTTATATTTTAAATGGGGACGCGCGAGATGAAGGATCACGAGCCCTGGGGGTAACCTGTTCGCAGGGCCGTATTCTTGCATTCCGCGCAAGTTGGTGGAATGTCGCCACTCTGTGTAGGTACCGTACGTCCACCATTCTCAGTCATACGAGATTTGTACGTAGCGCGGCGCAGGCGCACCGCTCCTTGTGCGATGTATAGCCTCGTTTTATTACCACACGTAACCAGTCCATGGATACTATGTAGCCCTTATCTTTGCTACTGAGCGCCTGCCGACTACACTCACTTGACGTTTGCAAAGTGAGTCCTGCAGCGATTTGAATAAAGAATATATTTTGATGTACCTGTAGTTCTCTCTTATCTTCTGGTGTGTTTACTATTTAGTGACTAATTTGAATAAATTATGAATTATTGTGAAAATTTGATATTTTTTATGTATTTTTAGATTGTTTAACAATGCTACCAGCTAGTTTAGTTCATTACATAGATCAGTATTTAATGACAGGTAAATACGTAGCTATTCAGTTTATTTATTTAGTCACCATTTTGTTTGTGATGATTTGTGGCTGTTTCCGTTTTCCTTGATTCTAATGGGAAGGATTACAATCCTGGACTAATACCTATATGTACAGATACCCTACCGACCTTCATAGTTTCACTGTGATAATCCTAAGGCAGATATTTCAATAACAAACAGGTTTAGGTCACTTTGGCACCATATAAGTGAATGCTGGTACCTACCTATCTACTTGGGTACCTATGCCCGTTCGCTACACAAGCCCTAATTGATATTATGAGCCGGCTGATCAGCAGAACACGATAATAATGTCTGCGGTAGATTGGTGTAAGTATCTTCGGCGGGATATTTTGTGTCCTACACTGTAGGTAAATGATATTGAGACGGGTAAGTACTAAAAGTCAGAATTAGCAAAAATATAAGGATTAAAAAAAAACATATAAATAAAAACCCCATAATAAGCCTGGGGACGGCAGGTAAGGTCAACAACAGGTCAGAAGTATCACTTGAGCGACGAAAACCGTCATTACTGCTACGAAATAAAGACGTTAAAGTGTTTGCCATGGATGTGCGTTGACTGTACGAAACCTGTTTCTTTTTTGAAGATGGTTCAAATTAATAGAAATACATAACATTTTCAAGTTAAAATTACTATTGGGGTGAAAATTTAGAGTCTGCCAAAAAGTATTACTATTTTTTGTAAGACAACCTACCGCGCTAAGCAAGCCTATTCAAAACAATTTTCATAATTAAACCAATAAACATTCTAAGAAGAGTAGAAGTAGAAACACAATTCAATGAAAAGACGACGTGTTACTTTAAAACACATTAGCGACTCGAGTCACGTATCACTGCAAAGCAAGGTCTGTTCGACCGATACCTCTACATGTCATAATGTAGCCATAACCATTTACTGTTAGCGTTGCCCTCCGGGATTAAAGGGTATGAATACATAGTAAGTTGTACGCAATCCACTAATCATTACACTATTCTATTATCAATAGTTGTAGATAATGGTGGTTATTCCTTTTTTTTAATGTTGTAGTGAAACTTCTACTTTTTAAGTCAAAGTTAAGATATCATATCAATTTGTGATTCGTTAATGGGTTTGTTTATTAAATCAGGCAGGAACCTACTACAGAAGTTATACCTATAATATTTTAAACACTCACCTAACTGGCACAAACTGTCAGTTCTATTTCGAAGAGGTAATGTTCTGAATAAAGATGCAAATATAAAGTAGACAAACAGTTTCTGTTATATTGAACCGTCAGCAGATGTCCTCATGTTCTCGTTGGTCTCATATTGTCCAATGTTTACTCGCATTTAAATGAGCACTTACGAAATAATGTCAGTGGCACATGAATCTAATAAGATTGGTCTCGGTATAGCCCATCTGGATTGAAATGCTCCATATCCAATGCTTTGTGCTAACAAGTTTTAATAAAAGTGGCAACAGCAGTCATTGCGTGGACGTATTTTAAAACACGTGGCTCAGGTAATATTCCGCTTGCATCATTCTCGAAAACTTGTTGATTTAACATTTGCCTTAAAAAGCAAGAGCTCTCGACTCGAGGGCTGACTCTTTAATTTAATTTTGATAAGATTGGTAAGGTTTGACTCACCCGAGGCAGATTGGGAAATGTCGAAGTTTATTCGTTGATATTAGCAAGTTTTATATTTTTCATGCTGGTGTCTACTTCAAAGTTACGATCAACGTGGTCCACTATAGCGATGTTGTTGAAATTTTATGGTTTATTTGACATGTCACGCCGTTCCACGGTGGGCACTGACGACTTGACGAAAATATCGACGGCAAGCTGACAGCCGACAGGCGTGGCGTATCGCGTTACGTCGAACTAAGAAATTACGACGGCTATTTTTGTTAGACGCTGGAATATTAGGCATACGAGAATATGAATAATATAGTTTATCACAATTTCAGAATTGTTATGTAGCCATGTAAATACCTAAAGATTTCAACGCTTCTTCTAACCAGCAATAAGCACAAAGAACACTCACTTTAAACTACGCAGAAGAGTACCTCTAGGTATATACGAGTAACACTACCTTGTTCAGAATGTTAAATGCTATTTAAGACCATGTTTCGACTGATGGAATTTAAAGTTCATCTATATTAAATATAATAGACATGAGATATCCAGATGTGATGGCTGACATTTTATAACACGGAATATTTGATAGTAAAAACAATACCGACCGATCAATGTTTACATATCGAATCAACTATTTGGCTGTTTGCATTCCAAGAACATTAAGCATCGCTAGATAACAATGCGTTAACCAAAGTAAACATACAAATTCGTCAATCAAAACATTCAATAGGTACCTACCTATAGATAAAAACATAGATTGAACATGTATTACACGATAAACAGACATCAATGGAACATCGGTTCAAAATTTTATCATTCCTGATATGAACAATATAAGTGGATAATAAAAAGAACAGATATTTTGATAAGTTTTATCAAATATGTTACACACACTTGATTTGCAGATTAAACCACGATAAAAATATAAATGAGTTTAATAGCCTTTAAGCATTGTTCTTATCATAAAAATATCAGAGGAGCATTCTTTGTGAAAAAATGATTATGCGTAGGTACTTAGAAGTACTTGTCACATTATCTTGAAGGCTTGCAAATTATCTGAAGCTGCTGCTGCCGTAAAATTCAATTCAAGTTCTAGTGACCCTGTTTAAATGAAATCGAATTACATCGAGCGAGTAATATCTACTTAATAATGCAATTATTGCGTTTTGATGCGTAGGCGCCACCTACCTTTGATGCCGAGGCTTGGTTCCGCAACCCTGTAGCAAAAGTGAGTCTTAGTTGGGTCATTATAAGGTTGCTTAGTATGCGATTAGGCGGGTGCGCCTACGTCGATGACCAAATGAGGGTAGCCGTGGGTAGCGTGGAGGTGTAGAAGCCAAGGTTGTTCCAGTCGCTTTCTGACACGTTATAACTTGCTGTGGGTTGCTTAATTGCAGAGATTCAAAACAGCCGTCGATGAATATTGTATAATCAATTTTGACTGTCAACCGACCTTACCCGAAGGCTCCATATAGGGATCAACCAAACCCACCCGATCTACAAAACAAGAACAAATCATCAACTTAATCTTTTTCAAAGCACTTTGGAAACTGCTCCCAGAATTACTTACCTACCTACTTTAGATGAAACTGATGCCGCCCAATATGAGAACAAAGGTTCTGGTCAGACTATGAAATGCTGTCTTGAAGACATAGGCTAGTTGTTTTGTTCTCGGGGAATTTAGACAGCTACTTGCTAAAGTTATCAAAGACGACATTGATTGATCGGGCTGCGCGGGAGCCAATAACAAAAATTACAAAGAATCTGCTTGAGGCTCCAATCTACCCTCCTAGCACACGCTGGCGTGACGTACCTATCAACTAATATCCTACCTACTTCGTAGAACTAAATGTGACATGCAATGAAGACGAACAGGCAATACACAATATTTTATTCGTAGTTGAATCACGGAGAAAGGAAAGCCTACGTGAACGACGAACGACGAGTACCTACGTGGATTGTGTGGAAACACTTGCTTTCTTACTTCCTTTGTATGAAGTACTTCAGAAAATGTTACAGAGAGCAAATATTGACATGCGACTCATTATCGCGTCGACCTCGATAAGGCTGCACTGCATCTCTGTAGAAAACTGGATCATACGAGATGTCTATTCTTCGTTCGTTCCCACGACACTGCCGCTGTAGTATCTACGCTTTATCTAAAGCAACGTGATCGTTCTGCTAATGAGAGGTATTTTTCTAAGGTCGTGAAAATTTATGTACTAGAACTACATAACCGTCACATACTTGCCGCAGCTGTCTAATAATTTTGTGGGCAAATATTACACACTTCCGCTTCTGTAACGCTGGATTAGTTTTGATAATGTTAGAACACTTAGAAAAGCGGAACCTTTCGAGTCAACAGTGACATCTACATGGAATGATAATGAAAACTGGATACCCATCATACTTAGTGTACTTGAACGCACAAAGAACGCGTTCGGGAAGAATGTGTGGGCTGTGCGTGAGCACTGTAATTTGAAATGAAAATCGATCGCTTCAGAATGTCGCGGGAACCAGTCCCGTGGGCCGATGCCGAGGCCTACGCGTAGAGCCGAACAATCCTTCTAATATCGCTTTTACATTTCGGTTCTATACCTAATATCACCATCGGCATCGCACCATTTCGGCTCTCCTACGCGGGTCATAATTATGATTTATTGAATCTAAGTACATACCTATTAGAAATTTCATTTCCGCTTATTATTCGAAATAGAAAGCAGACGTAACTGTTAAGTGGAAACGCGATCATAAATCAGAATAGTTGATATCATTTTCCATAAATCAATTAGTTCAGCCATGAAGACAAGTTCTGTGTCAACGTGAGATACCTACGAACAAAGCTGGCTCACCTTCCGAGTTGCACGACAACTCTATCTAAACATAATTTAAGTTTATGTGCTCTCTCTAAGACACTACTTAGCATACGTGAATATTCAGCAACTTTGTAACACGAATAGAAATAAGACGGATTGCTAACTGGAACCTAAACAAAAAGGTCGGAGTCAAGCGTGGGAGCTGACAGCCCACGAGAGAGGTAACTTGGGTGGACCTGCTTTGTTTAATTGTGGCCCTCAACGCCTACAGAATCGCTAGATGCTTGACAATCAGGCATAGGTCAACATATTACATATTTAAAAAACGTGACGTGACGTCTGACAAAGATTATGTCTGGACTTTTAAAGAGACTGACCTCTGAGTTTGTTTCGGTCTTTCTTCTCAGAGTACTCAGGAAACGTCGATCTCCTCTAGTTTTTAAAATATGATTGACGTGTAAAAGTGCTTGGCCAAAACTACTTTCAGAAATAAAATCATTTATCATTTACATACCTAAATATATTAAGTCTAAATAAATACCAGTCATTTTGCAAAAATAACTTCCCTGAACCTTCACACAATCCGGCGGATGTCTTCTTTATCTCTTTCAAACATAAAATTTGGGTGTGTTATGAGAACTGGTCCTCATCACTCGTGACATAGATTTCTAAAAGACTTTTTTGAAGTGGTCGGCAGACGTCATTTTGTAGATCAGTAATTATTTATTTTGCGATTTTGAATGAAGGTTTGCGCAAATTTGTAGGCTCGTGTATCGGTATATTGTGTACAAACAAGTTATCATGTCTGCAAAGCTCTCAAAATATACAAACAGGTCTACATCAAAATGTCAGATAGTTACTCAGATTCTAGGTAATTTATAATACCTACAAATATTTTGCTTAACTTCATGGTGAGATAACATTTACAAATGTAGAATTTTGACGGGATTGACCCTGTGAGTAGCAAAATCACAAAAGCTCGACGATCTACGAATTTGTATAACCTTAAAAATTTATTTGACGAAAACTTTTTTTTCCAAAAGTTAAGACGTCACATCCTACACCTTTCTTAGCAAAAATATGTCGAAGCTCATTCTTTCCTGTGTGAAACTAACCGAAACTGTCAGTAATGTTTGATAAGACTTACAAGCTTTTACTGGTTTTATGCATTAGCAGTTACAATGTACCTACTTTGTTAGTGGGAAACGTAAATACAGATGCATGGACATGGACAGTTGGAAAATCGTTGACCCACTTAGGACAATAGGCCTATAAATCTTCTTGTTTTGACAAAAAAGGTTTTTGTTGTAGGTGAGCCGACTTGACTATTGATTCTAAGTTAAGTGCACCTCTGGTCCACATACAATTGTTATTGACGTAACTTGAACAGTAGTTACAGTAGCTATTCAATTTTATAGAATATTTTACTAACGTTTATTCTATTTTCATTTATGTAAGCTTGTTTTGTCTCATTTAATGGTGGTGTGTGGTTAAAGGCCTAATAATATAGGTGTGGTCAGATGGCTCTCTACTACGCTACTTAGGTTTTGGTGTGCTCAGCTATCATAATTTGGGACAGGTCGAAACTTTCACGATGATCCTGCCATGCCTTCGATTTGAATTAATGAAATTCTAGTGAGCTTACAACTTCAGACTGTATATTTAAAAACAGTTGCTAACAACGTATGATCCAAATACTAAGAGATAAAAAAAACAACATTTCCTCTCTCAACATCAAATGAGATTAGAATTCAAGGTTAATGAAACAAAGACAAGTAAACTACAAATAGTTTTGCATAATCTGGAAAATCCCATTAGAGATCTGGTCCATGGAATAGGATTGTTGTAAGAAATGTTGCTCGGACACAGTTAGTTACGTATACCTTCCTACTTTGTATTAACTACAACGAATGAATGTAAATCTTGTGTAATGCTTATGAATCCTATTGAATAAGGCAATAAAAATAATATATTTATTATAATAAATTACTACTGCAGACAAAGTACAAAGGCACGTCGGTTGATGCGATTAATTTATAGACGTGCACTTACATCTTGCTTGGCACACGTCAAATATTTTTTCCTCTTTACATTCAGATGTTAGAATTATGACCGATCTTTTAATTTGTGAATAAAATTTAAGAAAAAAAAAAAGTTTCTTTTTTTTTCTAAATGCTCGTTCCGTTGCGGCATGCTTTGGATCATTGAAAGTTTCTTAGCATTGACACTCTTCTTTATATTCAATGGATTATTATAAACATCTTTAACAATGCATCGGTACTTTCCCAGGTAAAAGATTTAACTTATTAATTAGAATTTCAGACCGGATATAAAAATTTTGAAACATGCCCATTTCTTATCCTGCTTAATCATTTCAACAGAAACTGCTGTACTAAATTACGTATATTTTGTAGTACCTACCTAAATCCTCAAGTGCGCAATCAAAATGTAGATTAGGTACACGTAGTTAGAGTTTCATTAAAAAATGTGAAATTTATTATTTACCATAATACTGTGTTACGATAACGCTTGCCCGGCCTTCACGTTCACGCTCCACACTAATCGCGATCCATGCAGCGCAGGCGCACGCTGTCTGACCTGTTATTTAATGTTTACATTGACGACAGTTTCCAATTATAATTAGTTCTTTTTATCGATGTTAGTGTCTATTTTATTGTAATTAATGCAAATGTAGTGAAATGAGTGAATAAGTTGTCACGTTACGAGTTTAAATTGCGGATATGGGACGGAAAAAGAATAGAATTAGTCATACTTTGAATATAGGTGCATACTTGTTATTCCAAATTTTAATCTGCACCCTAATTGCAATCACAATCTGAATGATTTTTAAGGATATTGCTAATCCGTTGCTTCATTATGTTCAAAAAATTTGTCTTCTCACAAACGTAAATAACGTAAGGAATGTTGTTGAACTGTCAAAATGAAACCCATTGCAACTGTGGAAAAAAAAATTACCCCGCGGATCCACTGGCATTAGCGGCAGATCCGATTTGGGGTCCGGGATCCTATTATACTTGCATATAGGTACCAGAATGACTTACGAATCGTCCACCAGTCGTCCAAACGAGTATTAAAGGCTCATCAAAACAATCTATATACGTACTGAACGTAGTAAAGCTGCGTAATTTCTTATCAACTTCGTAATTCGTCCAAACTGGGCTGGTCTAGTTCTTCAACTTTCTACAGTAGTAGGTACGTGGGTGGCGCCCGACAGTCGACATTTAGAGATTTGTCGATCGGCGACAGTTTAAATGCTATTACGCAGTTCATAATATATAGCTTCCTATGTTCTGAGATATATAAGCACTGCGAAATGTCTAAACTTTGTGTTTTTTTTGTCAAATTCAAAGCAAATGATTCTAATGAGTAGGTATTTGTTCGTCAAAACCTAAAAAAAGGGTATGACATCAATAGGTACTGAGTGTGGCCAGTTTTTTTCACATGGACTTCCGAGTTTCTGAGATTCGCTTTCTATAATCGATAGGCAAGGCGTTGCTAACAAGCAACACAAACATGACGAAGGTGCCTCCGTTGCGCCACACGTGTGGGATGCGCAGGCGCCGCTCTGCCGTCGGTTCTAGTGTAGACGGCTTAAGGGTCTCATTCATTTCGCATTAAGCAATTTGGTGAACGCACAGCGTTTACCGGTTCATTCATGTGATTGTGCAATTGTTGATATGTGATTTAAACCGCACACATCAAACACTGACGATAACTGAACAAATATCCGATTACTGATGAATACTGTATTTTTTTATTTTAGCTATGACGCTGACGACATTCTCTGTTGGTAGATACTTTTGGTTCATTGATACAAGGCCAGAGGAAATCCACACTGAGTTAAATTAAGATTTACTACTTACCTAATATTATAGCATTATAATTATTGCAGGAAATACATATATCAGCTGAATCTATTATATGTCTTGTTCTGGATCGTATATAAAAAGGTCGTGATGCCATGACTCAGCGGCGAGAAGTCGTCTGCTTATGTCTTTACCTACTTTCAGATGCTGATAGATTATTACGATCTCACTCCTACTCGCCTATTGCAGATATATCTGTCACTCTCTAGCTCAACTAACACTTCACGTGTTTGCTGGCTCGCCTACGCGACGTCATCTGTTAATTTAATTACTTCTACTTTATACCATTTATAAATGTTCATGATTTTTCTTTAAATAATGTTCACCTTTGCTTTCTGAAATGATGATCTTAGAGTTTTTATAACTCGTAAAAAGCGGTTCCGAGTGAAAGAAATGCCTCCCCCGCAGAGATAAATTTTTAAATTCCTAGAAACACACTTGTGTAAAACAAAGTTGATCTCTTATTTATAGACTGCCGTAGCGCGACGAAATGTTATCTTAATTGAATATTTCAAATAACAGAACGTTTCAATTCATAGAATATTTGCATTATGGAATGTCTACCAAGTACAATAAATTCCTTGAGCGACATTGGATGTAGGTTAGGATGATTGTAATAACACTTGTATTATGCATATAAAGTTACTATTTATCTTATTAACGAACCTGCTTATAGATGAGAAGATTGTGGTGTTAATCTAAGGTCAGTCGGTAGTCTCCGAGTATGTTTAATGTCAACTGTATTATTTGTAATTTACGTAATTCTGTACTAATGATGATAATGGACCTGTTCATAATATCGTTTCTCCAGGCTCTGAACAACAGGTTGTCAAAGACACTTAATATGAATATTAAAGTACCTACTGTGCTTGATGATTCAAAGCGTGATCTACAAAACGGAGAAGTAGGCACAGGTTATGTAAGTAAACTGGTCATTTAAATAGAGGGAACTGCATCCAGTCTTGTTCTCTGGATGCTGGCCAACTTCATCTAATTGGGTCATTTATATGCATTACAGAATTACTCGAATACTTTCCGTAGACTTTAATATAAATTATGAGGGATTATCTGACTTCACATAATACCAATGAAATTACACAGCTAAACCTAGTTTTACTGCTCCGAAAAATATGTTTACTCTTCTTATCGTTATCGAATGAAATCTCACATTTTAGCTCTCTTAACTATCTCTGCCTTAGGAGAATCATTGTTAAAAAGTTTAATTACTAACAAGAAGTTAACAATAAAATAAAAATGCAATATACATATCGGCTTCTTCGGTGTGCCTTTTGGCAAAGGGGTCCTCCAACTCTTCCTATTATGTTCCATCCCATGTCTTTTTCGTCTTTCCATCAACATATTGATCTACCTCTTTATGAATATTTTTAAGGTACCTGTTTGTGTTTCGGTTGGTCCATTTGTTTTCCTCTCTCCACTCTCCCAAGTAGGGTTGCCAGATGGTCGGGAATCGTCTGGATTCTCCCGACATTTCATGTGATGTCCAGATTCCCGACAAATAACAAAATATCCCTACAAATATACGTATCTTATCATCGACAGTGTAATGAGAAAACTTATGAGCCATCTTAAAAACTGGTTGGATGACAAATTGACAACCCCAAAATCCCGACATTTTGAAATGATATCCAGATATTTCGATTTTTATATCTGGCAACCCTACTCACAAGTGTCCGGTCGATCTCTGGGTCTGTCAGTCCGTTCTACTAATTTTTGACGTGTGAACTACTATGTACTACTATGTAGTTCTGTGTTGCCTAAGACCAGAACTAAATTTCTTTATTATATTGGCTTTAACAAGCATTGCAGAAGCAACCTAAATGTTTCGTTCTGTCCAAATTGACGTTTTATTTGTTAATCAACTAAATATCACTATTTACTTTGAACGTGACACAAAAATAGAAATCTCCATTGAATAATACTTATCAAAAATTAACTGCTATAGCTATTAATTTTCGCTTCCTACCCGCATGTATCCTCATCGATCTATCCTGCATTCCATTATGTTTTAACGGTGACTTTATAATTTGTGCTTTGTGATAAAATTCTCCCCTTTGAATAACAAACAATTTTGTGTTAGTTATTATTCCTCACTCCATCCATGTTATATTTTAATGAAGCGTAGTAATTGTGTTGAGCTAATATTTTGCTCTAAGAAAATATAAAATAACTTTGAGTTACTTGCGAAATATTCTGTCTACATATAATTAGGCTGTTGAATCGTAGAGTAAATTTTAGTTTCATGCTCTAAATATAAATATTCTTAGAGCAAAAATATCAAACGCTAGCCCGGAACCCTGTAACGACTTACACAGCCGTCTTCTTGATATCTTTGAAAGCATCGTTCTACAAACGAGACATGAACCTTACTCGTTTATTATTAAAGCCTAAATTCGCTTGAAATTGTTCTTCTAATAGGACTTAATACGAATTAATTGGATATTTTTAATGTCATGGCGTTGTGTATTTATAAACCATCTGGAGGCGGTTTGGTTCACGGATGCGTTATTTGGAACTGTACTAATACTCTTGCGATCCGTATGGTAATAATATAATTTTATGTCTTCTTGTTTCAGGTATGTTGCCGTGTACAATTTGAGGTATTGTTAACACCCGTCCCTGACACTGTAAGTCCTGGAATAAATCTAAGATTGCGTGCGTATCACTTCACGTCACAGCCTAATTTAAACTACAGAAATTCAGAAGGAATCAACGTACCTAATGCGTAATCAGTAAAAGCTTTGCATGGCACATAATAATATCTACTTTCCCAATGTCCTTCAATCCTAGACATATCTACAAGTGTATACACCCGCTATCTACCACTGCATGCTAAAATGAGACAAAATGGCGCGGGCTTCGATGTTTTAGCCTTAAAATAGAAACGAATTCTCGTCTCTTTTTTTATCCCTCAAAGTACGATTATTGTAGCTTATAGAGACTCAGATACTCGTATTCATAAAATGTAACTCTTTCTTCTTGGCAGCGGGCAGATTTTATAAAAGAATTCAGAAAATAATGTCTACCGTATCCAATATATTTATACTCGCAACATAACAGGAACAGAGCCGGCACGAGCGTACGCTCATTAAACCCCACAACAATGCAGGGCGGGGTTGCCTGCGTAATAAAAATTACAAGACGCTCAGGATGGGAGTGCCTAAATGGTTCCATACTTGTCTCCGGTCACGATAAATCTGGTCGACTCATTAAATCTAAAGCATTCGATAAAAGAATGGTATTTGTTTTAAGAATCGTTCAATAAACCACTAGAATACGAGTCGGATCGGGAGTTCTCTTGAATTGAAGACTTAGGAATTATCAGACATTTCTGGTTGGTCGATTACGGTCGGAGTTTTGTTGGAGCGGTTTACGTTTGCTATTTCCATTATGATCTTGAATGTGACGTTATGGTATAGCGGATGAATATGCCATGAATGAAGCGTAGCATGGCGATGGTGGCCAAGTTTTGGGCCGACAGACGCAAGCCAATGACGCGAGGTTCCGCCAAGCATCCGCCGCGCCGCGCCCGTCCCGTCGCACTCGCGCGTAAACAATCGTCAGATTCGTTTGTTGTCCGTCGCCCCCACTGATTTTTATTAGTAGAGCAATATATAAAATGTTGTTAAAGCCACTGCCTATAATGTCCCATGTCACTGCAACGCAGGTACAATAATTCAGGTAAGGATTCATGTATCGACTTTTACCATATTTCAATGATTTGAGTATTTGAACAGGAAAACCTCGTTAAGCACGAGTCCTGATTGTATTCCCTGATTGTAAAAAAAATATTATGGAAACTTGTAATTTGATTAGACTCGATCGACTCCTATAGGTTCCATTGTGGGTTCACTTAGGCTACAGAGAAGAAATGAAATTATTTTGACCTTAAACAGTTTTCTCTTGCACAGATCGCGTTTCAAGTTACGCAACGAGAATGCGTCGGCGCAGATTTCGTCACCGCGGAAAGCGCGCTGGCCCATTAAATTGTTTTATTATGAACTCGACGCCATCTTGTGTATTTTTGGCTGAGGTTTAGGTGTTTATCTGGTTGGGACTCTGTCCAAGCAGTAATTAGTCAGTGTAACTTTATTTTCGCTGTCCACGAATATGTTTTGAAAGAATAACGTGAATTTTAACGATCATAAACCACTAATGACATTTCTGTTCGGGTATTCTAATCAATTGGTAGTTGCCGACCGAAGATTCGGTTTCAGTTTCAGCCAAAATATCAGGTTTAAAAAGAGTGACCGAAACTTCGGCCCGACCGAAACTGGCGCATGGCGTTTGTGAGCTGTTGGATTTCATAGAATACGAACGACTGACAGATAAACAGACAGCGTAAACTTAGTAATGGGGTCCCGTTTTCACCGTTTATTTGTACAAAACCCAAAAAAAAAAAGTGTTTACTCATAAATATAAATAATTTAGGTTCTTAGCAGACATGCTGCTTTTAGTATCAACGAGTAGGAGTTTATTCGCTTTCTGCAAGATTGGTACAGTCAGCGTCACGATGTGGGTACCCCCTTGGAAGCAAATTTTAATACAAATGGGGTTACTCAATTGATGCAGCCCACTGTACAAGCTCTAAGGGCAACAGCAGATGCATCTGGTGCGTTTGGTCACATAGCAAAATCACACTTTCAGCGATTACTTTGACGCTGCATCAAGTTTTGGCGACTCGTTCCGTTTGAGTTCGGTTTAAAAATTGTATTTTCTAACGATGTTGAATTGTTTGGCGGAGAAATAAAGCATTGCATTGCATTTCTAGTTTTTTATTGTCGCTAGGTTTATGAAGCTTCCGAAAAGTTATTAAATCGCTCATTGCATATGCTAAAATGTTGCGGTGTTAAAAGATGAATCGAGCATCTGAAAAATTACTAAATCGCAAATCCTTACAGTAGCATATCGACGGTGAAGTGCCAATAACACCTAACTGACAAAGTCAAAAATGTACACAAACTGAATAATGAAGGATACATGTATGGCGGTAATGCCATAAAATAGGCCCGTTGGTTTAGTTGGAGGTATTTCTACATAAAGTTTAGCAACAAAAAATACACTTAAGAGATTTCACTAAAACATGCGAACTTAAATTTTTATAGAATTCATTTGTTTATCATTTTGAATTTAAAGGGGTTACCTTAAAATTCAAAATGATAAACAAGTGAATTCTATAAAAATTTAAGTTAGGCGGTATTGGCACTTACCGTCGATATCTGCTAAGGCCCTTAGTAGTATATAAGTTAGGGCTCATTTCTCAATCAGTTTTTCACACAAAATCTGGCATAAGTAATTTTTCCCTGGATAAGCGCTAGGGATCTGTCTCGCATAGGGTCGCAGCAGTCACAGCTGAGAGATGGCCGTTTTGCGTGGATGTGACGCATATTTCCCCCCAACTTGTTTTTTTTTTGTGGTTGCGTTCTTTTTTTGCGTCGTGTTTACCGCAAATAAACGTAGTTTCTTTCTTTCTTTTCTTTCATAAAATAAATCTGATTATTGCAAAATCAGCTTATAATCAAATTATTTGTAACAAATCTACGAAAAACGACGGGTCTCTGAAAAGCAATCAATCAACTCAGCCTATCGCTATTCACTGCTGGCCTCTTCCAGGAAGCGCCATAACGCCTTACCCTCTGCCTTCCGTATGCAGTCTGTCCCAGCTAGCTTTTTAGGTCATCGGTCCATCTAGCTGGGGGGCGTACCACACTACGCTTGCCGATACGCGATCTCCACTTCAGAACTCGTCTGCTCCACCGGCCATCGATCCATCGACAAACATGGCCAGTTCACTACCGCTTCAGCTTGCTTACCCTGCAGGCTGTCGAAAAACTCCAGTTCCATTCCGGATAACTCCATTTCTGATCTTATCCTTCGAAGAAACTCCGAGCGTAGCCAGCTCCATAGCGCGCTGAGCGATCCTGAATTTGTGGACCCGCCCGACTGTCAGTGTCCACGTTTCGGCACCGTATATCATAACGGGCAGGACGCACTGGTTGAAGACCTTAGTCTTCAAACACTGCGGGATTGGCGACGAGAAGACTTGACGAAGTTTTCCAAATGCTGCCCAACCTAACTAGATCCTTCTGGCCTCATCCAACTGCTCAGGGGGGTGAGACTGGGGGATATGATATCTCCGAAACTGTTCACCAATGCGTTGGAGGACGCTTTATGTAAGACACTGCACACGGTGCAGTGTCTTAAAAGCGTCCTCCAACGCATTGGTGAACAGCAGTGGCCGTTTAAGTTGGTTGATACCCTGTTCAAACAACAGGTTGAACAGGGTATCAACCAACTTAAACGGCGAGTACATCTCACACCTTCGTTTTGCCGATGACGTCGTCATAATGGCGGAGACGCTGGAACAGTTAGACCAGGTGCTGCACAGCCTAAATGAAGCCTCTCAGCGGGTTGGCTTTGGCATAAATTTGGACAAGGTGAAAGTCGTGTACAATTCGCATGTCTTGCCGAGCCCAATCCATATCGAAGGGTCGCTGTCCATAACTTTGAGAAAGAAGCCTAGATAGAATAGGATCTCAAAAAATAATGCCATTAAATTAACAGAATTTTTCGTAACTAGAAGAGGAGCTGAAGGTTCGGTTTCGGCTGAAAATGCGTTTCGGTCGGACACTATCAATTGTATAATGAAACGATGATAAGAAAACAACCCAGACATCCAAGCCGATGTTACCCTTTTTTCGAGAATCTGAAGCTGTAACATAAACATTCGTGTATTAAATTCAGCCGCAAGAAAACATATTCTTCCTGTAGAGTTGAATGACCGAGGTTTGTTTGTCATCCCACATCGTGTCTTCACAACTCCTCGCATCACCTGTTTCATTTTTCACTATCGCCGTAGACGTAAACGATCGCTATTTTAATCCTCGCTCTAAAATTATGAATGAAATATTACAAATGACACTGGATCCGCATTCTATCGTTTTAAATATTATTTAAATAAATCTATTCGATGTCGGGTGCGTCTGGAGAGTTATTGAAACATTCTTGAAATATCTGTTAAGTGTGTCACTTCGTATATTTAGCTGAACATACTACTTAATTCATTAGCACGCAAAGCTAACCTAAAACTATTCGTGTGACCAAATTATTCATAATTCGTCTTACTTGCTGTTGTTTAATTGCTCTTGCCATTTTGTACTCAGTACGATGTTATTCCACCTATTCTGTCTTCGAAACATTGTAATTTGCATATTCATTTTTTATTTCATGACAGTGTTTGGATTTGAACGTCCGCACTATCCGTCCCAATGATGTAATCTACATTTTGGGACTATTAGACATAAGGGTCATAAAATGCTTCCACGTACTGGGCACCGTAATAGGCAAAGCACGAACTGTAGTTGCATTAACGAACCCACTTACCTTTCCAGTTTCGCACCATCAACATACCTACTTGTTATTGTGTTTACATTAATCAAATTATACGCCACTTCTGACATGTTTCCATCTGCTAAGTGCGAGTAGATTTTTTGTTCCAAAATTAAGCAGAGGTGAACTGATGTTTGGCTAAGAATAATCAGGATTCTGTAGTAATGTACATAGAATGACCCAGTTAGAGGTTGCCTGTGAGTCATGATGAGGGATACATTTTATCCATCTTACTCAAAAATGTTTCCTAGACATTTGGTATATATTATTCTTCAAAAAATACTTAAATACGTCGTATTTAAGTCATTGGTTCGGCGTTCTAGTTGCTGTCAAACAAATTTTCTTGTTTACAATAACAAATGTTTTTTAGTTTATTGTGACAGCTAAAAGATATGTGCTCCACTTTGTGAGCAACTGGTATCATAAACCCCTATGGCGGAATTATTTTCATTTTCAAGTAATCTAATAAATATTCATTGCTAACCGAAATTCCAAATAATCTTTTATGTACACAAACGACCTATTTGTTTGCGGAGCCATATTTAGCTATCAATCAGATCTCATTTATTTGGACATATCTTGAGTTTAATTGCAATGACAAATTGGAATTCTAATAGGTTTAATTAATTGTGTGACCGTACTTCATATTACTGATGAATTACCATATTTAAGAAGCATCAACAATATTTATTATATTTCGTTTAATTTTTTCGGTTGTGTAAAATATATTGAAAAGGTGTGTGGAAATAGGTTGTCATAGTATGAGCATGTGATGCAGAGGAATTAGGAAAATGTCGCCAGGAAAGTTTTGAGTATGAATGTGGATGGCTATACGAGTAGGGACCAAAGAAACGATGGATGGACTGTGTGAAAGATGATATGTCTAGAAAGGGAGTAACTACCGAGATGACGACAAATAGAGAAGTATGGAAGAAAAAGACATGTCGCGCCGACCCTAATTAGATTGGGATAAGGGTAGGAGAATGATGATGGTTGTGTAAATATTATGCTCTCCACAAGAATTTGTATTATTTTTCAGTTACGTGCGAATAGAGTCAAGAGTGTTTCATCGTGTAACTGATTTGTTGATCCCATCGCACCAGGCAAGCGCGGCGTGGGAGACGCACGAGGAACGTCGACCCCGCGTGCAACTATAAATATACAACACACTCCTTATCCATGCATCAGAACATCCTTGATACACCTCTTACATGAAATACGTTAAATTTTCTCAAATAATCTATTGTTCAATTCATTACGTTTGGCCTCTGGAACTGGTCTTTAAGATTTGTTTCTGCTTTTTATAGGCATTTTCCTGTTAGCGAAAATTCTTTCTTGATCAATTTACTACGTTTTTCATCTTGTGTCTTTACAAACAGGCATAATGGCCTCTGTAAATTTTGGAAGCCATCGTAATATGTTCCGGTTTGAATTTTTTCCGTTAGGTATCGAGAACTGGCTGAACTCACCGTCTGAACATGCCACACTTACAAGCCGGCTGATACAAATTGTTTCGACAAAGTTCAATGCCACCTCTACATGGGTGATAGCAATTGAATCAGTTCCACTTGCAACGAATTAATGTTCATTAACAGAGAATGATATGACACCGATGGCCGTTTTATAACTAATAATGAAACTAATGTCTCGGGTTGGTCTACTAATGTTACCATTAGAACGTCCTGTTGCATGACATCAGCAGTTTGATTTCTGACGATTTTATCTCCTACCGATGACGTAGTGTTCTTTCCGAGAATTGGTACAAAAGTTGGGGTAATACGAAGTAGTCTTGATTGATCTGAATGCTGGGCTCGGCTTGGGTCATGAAACGGAACACGGTCGTCCCTGATAACTTTCCCGGCACTAGGTCAGTTTTGCGCGGCTCGCTTAACGGTACAATCAGGTTGTTGCCGTCCGTCGACACGTAACAATGTGATTGCAGTTTTGAAACGTTCATCGTAAGCGATTCGTTACGTTTGTGACCGATGTAAACTCTATTGCTTTGATATAAGAGCGCAGTGGATGACTGTGTCCACTTCCAAAAGCCTTGAACTTGCCGATCGCTTGGACTTCGTTTGCATATATCGCTAATGCTTCATTCAGTTATAATTAGACTGAGTTTCAGCAACATGCAAATGAAGTAGAAATTCGTCTGCTCATATTAAATTTTCATTTCCCCGCCCGTCATCGGTTACCGTTGCCTTTGTTTATTTAATTAATCTATGTACATTGGTGTAGCATATAATGTTAACTCGGCTGTCACGTTTGATTGTCACATCGGTCGCTGCATTTTCTAAACGTGACGTACGAACATGACGTGGTTAAGGATCTAGGTTTTAGTTGCGTCTATGTATCATCGTTGACTTACTTAATAAGGAGTGAAAACTAGGATCATTCCACCACTCCAAATATTGAAAAATAATTTAATGTGCTTTATGCCAAAAATATTTTTGTTTTCAACAAAGAAATTGGCGTTATATAGCGCCGATGTCATTTACATAATGCAACGAATTGAGAGTGTTGATTGATTATAGATGTTTCGACTAAAGAAGACAACAAGACATTAAATTAATACGAAGACAAGTAATTTGTTTCGTTCACTAAAAGGTTCCGTAATAAATCTTGTTAATGCGGAATGTAACTCCACGTCGATCGCGCATAGTGTATAGTATTTTGTGCTCAAGCGGCAGATGCCGCTAATTTTGCGGTAAGTCAGAGCTACGCTTATTGAATGTTCAATTCTCATGAGTTTTTTTTTTACTTTTACGTCATTATGTAAGTCTCGGACGAATATAAGCTTGCGTTCGTCGGAGGATGATATCACTTTTCGGACGCTAAAAAGATTAGTAATAACGTAAACAAACACAGTGTGTCTTACGTTTTATAAGCAGTATTAGAATGTGTTTATTTTACTATATCAAAAGGGGATCCAAAATATCTAGTGAGTAATAAATTTAAATAATCTATGACCGGAAACCAATGCGAAGACTGTTTGGATAAACTTTGTAATGCAGAGAGAACGCAGATAAGGTGCTTGAACTAATCAAAGCTTTGCATATATAAATACTAGTTTCTCCCAATGTTCAGATATGATTTGCAAGATTCACCATTTTAATGAATGTTAATCAAATTCATCGTAGTGAGACAGAGTATCTGCTAATTTAAGAAATCTCTCAGCTGCAATTTGATTGTATATGAAAAAATTCGTAAGCTATGCAAATAGGGACCAAAACAGCCTAAGATATTAGAAGAACAAGTTGCACCTGTCAGCAGGTTCTCTTTTGTGTTTATCAAAGGTACCCCTATTATTCAATCGCTGTTCCTTTGTTGATGACGTCAGCTCTCACGAGGGGCGCCCGCGTCGCTGTATGTATGAGGTAATCTTCAAACGTCCTTATAAAAAGTATTAGGTTGGTAACATTAGTTTTTGTCTTGTTAAGATGTAGGATTACGGAATCGCATTACTCATTGGATTTTTTAAATTCGGTTAACGTCTTAGTCAATTCTAAGATCCACTGCTGTCATGGCTTTTTACGACTGTTCGAACTCTAGCCGTAAATCTATTAATTGAAATTCTGATTAACGGCGTAGTCGACGATCGTTTTGAGGTGCATACAGAATATTTAATTTGTAGGGCACTGGCAACGCTGCCAAAGCGATAATATAATCGAATGCAAATTAGGTACTGTTTTAATTAGTCTTGCTTATTTTTACATATTAAGCTCCTAAAAAATGAAAGATCTAAAATTACCATCTGTGAATTTCTTACATATTTGTATATGGAAATGGACTGGAAACTATAGAAATTATTTATGGCGAACCAAACCTACAGTCGCAACTAATTGGGCAAGTCAATAGAGCTTAGGTTCTTTGGGGCATGACGTGCCTATGATGACGATTAGCTTATTTATAAATGTTTCGAGAAGCGGTACATACGTAAATGCCGTGGTAAATCTTCCATTAAAATACAATTATATTATAGTACCTACTAAGTGGTACCTCATAACCATGAATCCAGGAAAATGTTCACTTAACGGTAGGTGACCCAGAATCAGCTGATCACGAGAACTTGTCTTAATTAGGTTAACGTCTACCCGTTACTGTAAAAACAAGCAACAGTACAATTTTGTGTCTCTTTTCCATTCTTTTTAAACTTTTATTTTATCATCTGCCCATTTAATGCCTGCTCTTGTTTTTTTTTTTTATCGTGCTCTGCCTTTTGTATATGGCTTTAAATCAGATGCTTTTCTTCTTTTTCGCATATCTCGAAATTAAGATCTCAGCAGCGTTAGCTGCTTTTTTCGTTATTTTAATTAACCTACGTTACGAAATATATCAAGCTTAACCAAACTTCCTGCCTCGTAAGACTTACAATACGTATGACTCATTTAAAAAAAAAAAAAAAAAATTGTGATCTCCTGTGCAAAAATACGTGTGCAAATCCCACACCCTGCATTAAAATTCATTTCCTGACAAACGTTCAACAAAATGCATATGTATGTAAGCAATCATTGAATGAGCAGGTATTTATTAACATACAAATAAGTGTAGGCAGTTTTCATTGCATTATCTTTGTAGGTACATATCTTGCAAAACAATCGTCACATTGCTCAATGATTTCTTCTACTCGCAAAGACAAAGGGATGACCGTTAGTTACTTTTTTCCCCCTTTTTTTGTCCGTCCTATGCGATGCGTAGTCTTAACAAACGTTTCCTGTCGTTGTTCCACATTAACTACTAATGTACTGCCTATTGTTGCATACTGAAGAATTTTAATGACAATGGGCTGGTCTAAGAAATTTGTTAAAACAACTTCACAGCAACAAATGTCCATTTATCTAAAGTCTTCGCTATGACAGAGTTGAGAATATCGATCTGTTATTTATATTGGCGGACCTTTGACATAGCCGGCGCGAATTAGAGGTCACTAGTGGTACGGCAGTCATCTGGCCTTTAGTTGAGTCACCGAAACATAAGTGCCACATGCATGGAAACTTTATTTAGATGTAGAACAGTCTAGTGAGTGCGTGACCTAAAAACTAAATCAGTGACAATAAAATAACTGTTCTATTATGACTTAACCGCAAGTCCTGTACAAGTAGAATACAAGCCCTTCGTTCTCACAACGTATTATCAACCAACAATAAGCCTAAGTAAGCTGCTTTTAGAATCTCATATGAAGTAAAACATTCCACAATGAACAGTGTAGTATCATTTGCACCGACATTGAATTCAATTGCTCTGGTAATAAAATCTATTTTAGGTATTCGATTGTATATAGCACGTTAAGTGTGTCGGCCGTCGGAGTGGTTGCAGACATCTCGTGTTTCAGAAGCGTGGTCGGTGTTAGCGTCAAAGATTCACCTCTTTGTACCAACAGCTGCAATTTGCTAAAGACGTCAACCATTGACCATTGTTGTTAGCCCTATTTGTATTCATAATTTCGAAATGTGGTGCGACTTCGACTTTGCATATTTGTTTGCTTAGGATTATGGATGCCATTTGTAAAGTTAAATAGGACGAACTGTGTTTTGTTGTCAGTTTTCGCAACCTATGGTATAAATGCATCGAAAATGTTCTGAAGGTTTAACTTATTACTTGAGCTGTGAGCAATATTTTACTAAACTTTCAGTGTTAACTTTAAAATTATCGTTCTGGTAGACGATGTCAATCTTGTTAACACATTCCTTCAAAATTTATTATGCTAATCAAAAATTTATACTATCTAAAGATCGTGAACTGCCGACCATTAGAATAAAATCAGTCCATAATTTCGTGACAAGTTCTGGGCGAGTTTGAGGTTACAGTTTACTTTCAACACTGTCCACACGTATGTTTTAAACATGAATGCTTACAAACAAGAAAGGTAAATAACTATTGAAATTAAAAACATGTCAGGCGGTTTCGTGGCTAACATTGTGCGTAACGTTGACAATATGCAACCTTGTGTATCTACTGATCCTTTTATCTTCGTTATGACACTTGCTTGTGACGTCACTTATTAGGTATTTTGTTTAGAGCACAGAATAAAGCTTATTACAAAGGCGGGTCTTAAGGTTAACGGGACCGTTAAGACAAGAATCATGGCGTCCAGTGATTAATAACTGAAGGAAGAATATAATGTGACTTATCTGAAAGACCTATTTATTGTATTGACATTTATATCAGTATAATCTATCGAGCACAATGAAATTGAAAATCAAACAATGATGGATAACTGTGCTTTAATAGGCATTTGTTCCTTCATTCAATATGTTTAATAGTTTGGAATAGTGAAGCTATAAGCCATGGTTCTATTTGTACAATAAATATTTTGAAATGTTTATACGCCATTGCCACCGGACGTTGTATAATATTTGTAAAACACGCAATTGTCCCAATCAAATGCAATCTAACATTTAACAGTACCTGATATTCAGTTATTTTCTGTGACCTAAATACTACAAGATTTACCATGCAAATTCCGATTTCATTGCGATATACAATATTATCATCGAAACGTATGCCTAGCAGTCGTAATTTGTCACAGGGCTAGATACAATGGGTCATACATTGCATAAAATATGTTCTTGTGGCTACATCCATCACATCCGTTACTTGTCATCGATATTTCATATAATCCAATCTAATATTTCAACGTTAATAATCGTACCAAATTGTGAATTTTAATGGAAGTGTCATTTTGAGAGGAAAGTCATGGCTTAACTCGTATTTGTTCAGCTGTCGGTACTTTAGATTGTGAGGTCTGCATAATTTAATCGTGAGATATATAATGCCATATATCGGCCGAATTGACTCAAAATATCTAATAACTTTTACATGAAGTTTTTATGTCTTTTTATAATGATTTTACAACCAATTAAGTTTTCTTTTTCGAAGTTATGATCAGAGTTGGACAATCATGAAACCGCTTTGGCAATATCTCTCTCTAGCAACCCCGAAACGGTTCTTGATTACTTTGTAACGGGAATTTTGGAACTGGCTTCTTACTAGTTATTCAAATACTCTCTTTTGAATCTACCAGCTCCCAGTGAGCTTTGCTACATCATTGCATTTAAACTGTTTACTTGTACCGACATTCTTGTTCCGGCAATAGTCCAGCAAGCAATTGGACTTGCTCAAACATCCCTCAGGTCGTACAATGTGTGCCTATTTAAATGCGATATCATTTCTGTCTGTACTTACATTTGTACAAACTACGTCCACTGAAGCTGTTCCAAAACGATTTGTTTTACCCATTTACTGTCGACTACCTACTCATCCATCGACGGCCTTTATCGAATACCCGTTACACCATTATTCTCGGATTAAACCAAAGCGACGCGAACATAAATTCTAATAACACAACGCAGTTATGATGTGGCGATAATAAAAGCCATTTTTTTCATCTTTACGTCAATCTCAGCTTTTTTCTTGATCGTAGAATTCTCGCGTAAATAGAGAAAGTTGCGTATAGGATAGACTAGCCTATAATTACTATGACATGTATTGGAGTTTTCTTGTAAAAACGACTGTCTCAGCTTAGCTGTGTGTCTAGTGTCTTTTTGATTAATTCGTTATTAAGAACCACGCCGTCAGCTGCTCTGTCTGTTTTATTTTGACAGAAGACAATCGTTAAACCCCAAATTGGTTTCTTGCGCCGCCACCTTTGCGTATATCGATAGAAATTTTCATAGCACCATATAAGGGCAGGGGCCGGGTTCTAAGTGCTACCTACACAGTGCTGTACAAATGTCCATATTCGTCATTATGGGCGTTCTGACTAAGACGGCCGGCGAATCGGCTACCTTTGTTAGATGTAAGCTGATGACTATACTTTTTGCTGCTGCCGTGGGCGGCCGATTCACCTTCGATATAAAGATTATCTTATTCCACGTAGGTGGTGGGTACTTACATCTTAACTTGAGAATACTTAGGAAGTGAGCGTTGTTTCGATTTCGTAATGATAGTTCCGATCCAACGTGGGTAGCTAATGACTGGGCATAACCTAATCCACAAATTACATATTTATTTAACCTTATTGCACAAGTTACTGTAAGTACTTGCGACAACTAAGTGACCTTCTTTTGGACAGTAAATGAATGGATCCAGTTATGGGCATATGCTTAAACTATCAAGTTTACGTTTTAATGTCTGTCTACAGCTAATCATCCAAATGAATTATTTTTCTTGCCCTATTCCGAAATATCGGTCCATACTTTAAGAAATACGGTGACTAATTGCCTTCCAATAACTTTCCGATTTATGACAGATTTTCACTCTATGAATACGGCTAAAAATAACGCTGTGTTCATTGTTTACATAAGCGCATCTCGCTTTGTATATAGTTTACAAAAATCATATTATCAGCAAACAATGTTAATGCCTAGTATCAACATTAACCAAATTAATGGCTAGAATAGTTCGAAATTATTAAATGCATAGAATTATGCTTTCATCGCGTTTGTAACCTATCATTTTGGTTCACCGCCGACCAATCTTTCGGTTTGTTTCATCTTTGCTACCGCCATGATATAAAGACTCTTCTAAGTAATGGAGTGGATTTGTGTTACTTTAGGGCTGCCAAACAATATTCCTTTATTTTTAAACCAGCTGTTATATTTTAGAAGCCATTTTAATTAATAGTGGAGCTATTGTATTTATGTTATGTTATGTTTAAAGTAACATATCGTGATCGATGATTATTGAAATTAAATAAATTTGCATTTCTAAAACACGTATTAAATAATAATATTAGTATCAGATTAAATATATACATATTTAAATGCCATGACGTGAGGTATTTTCTTAGAATAAAATATAACATAGACATAATACTCCAAGAACAAGATAGGTACCCAACCCTATTTGAGCTTTGCAAGGTACCGGTGCAGCTATTTTAATTATCATTAATTTAGATTTGAAGTACGTACTCGAGAGTTTTATGTGTACCTTTAAAAGAGTCATGGTCGAATTGTTCATAGTTATTTATAAATAGATGACATAATTGTCATGCAACATGAAGCCAAGCACTCAATCAGTGTTTAAAAAATAACGCATTCATTTTAACATAACATACCACACAAAACGTACCAAATTATTAAACGTTTGTCAAAGAAAGTGCGAAGTTAAAACCTGTGTGATTGATATCAGGTCGTAAAATGTCAGTGGTCAAACCAAGACGTGTGATTATGTACTTTAATAAGTTGATTGGTACATATTAGCAGCTCATGAGTGTCCCTTTAGATGTATTTATCGTGCCTGTTCTTGTCATATTTGTGTTGAAGAACTAAGGTTTATTTCAATTAAAGTTAACTTAAGAGTTGACTTAACTGAAGGCTAACTTGTCGTTTTTTAATCTAAACGGTAACCATCCGTCATGAACGAAACTAGGAATTAAACTACAATTCTGTTTGTAAAGACTCTTATTAAAATTAAAATTGCGAAGTAAAAGAAGCAAACCAAATCTTGTCGACTGTTTCTCATTGTACTTAAATTAAATTAAAATAATATTTTTAAATAAAATAGTGATCTACAGCTAATAAACTCAGGCACAGGCCGTAACAAAGTATTCTTCCGACAAGAGATGACGAATTTTACAAAAAACCTCATTGATTGATATTTAATCTAGGGACCTTTGAACTTTCTGTCGCGAGGACAATGGGCTCGACGCTCAATTAGATGCTGCTAGGTCTCCGTGGGTGGTCCGATGTGTTCCTTTGCCCTATAATCAATAAAAATGCGCCTTTAGTGTTCATGTCAGTTGAAGTGACGTTTTGACGGAGTCGGTGTTAGATGGTACTGGTTTTGTAATGGATATCGTGTAGCCCGGCGCTAAACTTATATTGTGTTCGTTATATTATCTGCGGAAGTGATGTTAACATCACATTCCTTCTTATGTGAGATTATGAATGTATTGTCGTGCTGCTTCCATTTATGAGACGAACCATGTTCAGAGTAATGTTGCAACGAAGTTTGTTGACGGTTGCGGAATACCTTTTGATGAATTCAAGTTTTCCTACAGGGTACTCTTTTTCTATTTGCTCATGTTTAGTTAGACGTAAGTTTAGACTATTCTTCCTCCGTTAAATACCTTTTCTCAGTAGATCATTCTATTTGCGTGCTTTAGTGGGTTGATAAAAAGTGGTGTCTAACGGCTTATTGTGAAAAATTATTGAATCCATAGCACGGAAATATTTTTGCCCATTCAACCGCGACGGACACTAAGGCCCATATTACAGAACGTCACTCAATACTCAAGCATTACTCAAAACTAGATTCAACCAATCAAATGGCTTAAAACTAGTTTTGAGTAAAGGCTCCTTAAAACAGGCGCGACACAAAGAGACCGCTCGAGTAATGAGTGACGTTCCGTAATATGGGCCTAAGACAACACCAGCCGTTTAAGTTTCTCAATCAATAATGAATATAAATTAGACCAATATTTCCATAATTATATCATCACGTTATTTCTACAAGCTAGATATTAATTTACCCATAAAAGGCTTTTTAAACTTTTTATTTCATCAAAGTTAAATCGAACCCTTCGTATAAATTTGTGTTCACGTTATTTAATACTTTCTTTTGCCCGCGGCTTTGCTCGCGTTAATTTCGTTATAAAAAAGAACTCTTAACACACTACTAAAGTATCTATAATAATATAATTAAATAAAGTTACAAAAGACACGTGGCGCCATCTATTATCATAAGAAATTTATTGTTGTTTTCCTCGGGAACAATACTTTTTTTCGGGATGAAAGGTACCCTATGTTCGTTTCTGTACACCTGACAACGTATATGCAAAATTTTAGGATGATCGGTTCAGTGGTATAGGCGTGAAAAGGTAACAAACAAACTTATTTTCGCATTTATAATATTAGTTAGGATATTTAATATTCAATATATATATCTAAGTTATTGATTTGTTGTGGTCATAAAAATTAAAAGAAAACAATTAAAAAACCAATTTAAATAGTTATGTTTGTGCCTTCATTCGATACATTGTCTGCATATTGTCTGCGTCTATTTATTTCAGTGATAGCCGAATTTTTCAACACATTTATTCGATCTTTTTATTGTGCATACTCTACATTTTTAACAATACAGGAACGTAGAATTGAGAGCTTCAACGTAATTAATTATGTACAGCGGCCAAGGCATTTTAACATTATAGAGATAAATACCGTGTAATAAAAGAAGGGAAAGTGTTATTGGGTTTTCACATCAGGAATTTCTCAGTAGCAGTCCGGAGTTTGGATTTGTGCCCGTTTGATGGCAATGGGCTCCCCCTCTATTATAATACATGGTACTTAAACATAAATAGCGAAATGTGGAGGTTACTGTAGGAACACTTGTGGCTAATGCTTCGGGGATTAGCGGCGTGATGATTTTATGTAAACAGAAACCTTACTGGTACCACAGATTAATACAGATGGGACAGTCCGCAAAATCATTTAAATAAAAAGTGACTCTTGTTACTACACAATAAAGTGCAATTCAGGTCGCACAACGCTATTACTTACAGTTATATTCACCTACAAGGTTGCCTCTCTTTCTATCGCGTAACTCATATACCGGCGGCGCGCGTATACTGAATTGGCCCAGTGAGATGGGCCCGCCGCGTACTTGTAGCTAATACCTAAACTGTCGGAGTGTCGCATCTGTGGTTATGGTAACAGAAACCTTATTGGTACAGTCAGCTGCAGAGAAATCTCACCCTTATAGCAATGAATAATACATTGCTAGGGGGTGAGATTTCTCTGCAGCTGACCGTACTAACCCAGGTAAGTAAGTACTGTACATTAAAAATAATCCGTGAACGATCTAAGAGCACACCTAACAAATTATAATTAAACGCAGTTTTGCGTCAAAACACATCATTTGTGACATTTAGTCGCTGAAGTCATATAATTAACTAAGTGCTGAGCTGCGACCTCTGACAATGTAGCATTAAAACGGCAAGCAGCGCACACTTTGATGTTGCCTACCTATAATATAGTTTTATCGTCAATGATGTAAGCTTTGTCTTAACCGAACATAAAGACAATAGTAGTATATACTGCTTCGCTTATACTTTAATGTGCCCAAGGTGATAAACCATCAAAATATAATAAAATTGTTGGTTATCCGATCGTATAAGTTTATGTAAGCTGTATTGTACAGGTTCACTGCGTGTTAACTTTCTGTCACATTATCTTGTAGAAAACCGTTTAGAAAGCTAACTGACTCAGCTTTATTCAGAATCGTTGATATTTTTTTAACCAATTACATTTTAATTAATTGAATTGTTTACTTAAATACATGGGAAATCCTGTTTAGCAAATTCGATGTGTGTCGCTGAATAACTCTAAATGCAAACATGAGTTCACTTAAATAGCTTCCAATTACACACCTGTTAATTTAATGACAACACTTGTGCTGAATTTAACATTAAAATTTATTAATCTATGAAAGCTTTATAGCATCTGATATTTAATGATTTAATATACGAAATTGAATGATAGATACAGAAAGAAATGACCACTAAAATTATAATAACGATTGGGAGGTTAGCCAATTTCTACAGCGT
Source organism: Dryobota labecula (assembly GCA_947523025.1). Lineage (NCBI taxonomy): Eukaryota > Metazoa > Arthropoda > Insecta > Lepidoptera > Noctuidae > Dryobota > Dryobota labecula. Next base: position 12,142,206 of record OX383293.1, on the reverse strand, counting down.
TCATCTACCTCTGTTAACAGCCAAAATAAATAAAGTTTTATACTCGACCAGTAACATGCGATTAACAAACATCTCGACACATCCAACTAGTACAGTAGCCGGTCCAACGTAACTCCCAAGTCTGAAGCCAAGAGTTTAATGACTTATTATTAATTAAGTGGGTGCTACACTATATTTCTCAGGCTATTTCTAGTAAAATATTTGTCGTTATATTTACGGGGTATCATCAAGACGACTCAAAGCACAGCACATACACACTAATGAAGACACAAACTGTTTCTGCTTTTGTATGAGACGCATTGATTGTTATGGGTGCTACTGGCGAGGATGAACAAATTTATTTATTTATTTGGTACACCAACAGCAGTACATACAAAATATTAAAAAAGAACAATCAAATAATAAAACTACTAGTATGTATGCCTATTATAGGTGTACACAGCATTCACCACAACACAACATCATAATTAACTAAAAATAATAATAATGAAGATAATAATAAAAAATACAATTAGAATTAGAAAACAAAATTAAAATAAGTGGATATTTGAATTATACTAAATAATAATATTTAAATGAAATCACGAAAGGTGGAAGGTGAAAAAGGGTGTGTGTAATAATGATGTCTAAGGTTAAATATGATTAAATATGAACATGAATTTACAAAAAATAAGAACGTGTAGGTTAGTATATGCACTCCCGTATATCAGAGACAGATCTTCTAAACTTGTTAAGTGATACACCGTGTAAGTCGATTTCAGATGATTTGCAAAACCTGTTGTAATTTCTGCAAATTCGGAGCAAGGGAGAATTCAATTGAATTCCTTGTCGCTATAATTTAGCTTGTTTTTCAGCAGCGATTATAATCAGAAAGCGATCTGAATAGAATACGTCCACTAAAAAGCATTTTACTGAAATACAACAAACGTACTGTGCCAAATTTTAAATTATGTTATTCCTGACAAGCATATTCAAAGAATTTTGTCAAATACAACCAAACATAAAATCACGTTTTGTATAGTATAAAGATGACTTTAAATACACGTGCGTGTCATCGCCGTAGCGCCTCGTCACTAACGCCGACGGATTCTTAAAAAAACATAGCGATTATCGAGAGTATTTTTCTTTTCAGTATTTTTAATTGCACTGTTTTCTTTTTGCGTGCATGTGCTTGAATTCTGTGCCAAGAGTCTCACGCTTGAGCATCCACAAAGAAATATAGACGGTTATTTCGAAATATCACCTCTAGATGCGTGTGACCGCTACACGAGTGTCGGAGCTATGAAAGTATGAATGAGTTCTCTATTAATGTATAAACGGAATTATTTCATCTGTCATATCATATAACATTTGGTTCTTCTAATATGCGCTGTTGTTCAACAAAGTCCCCTGAAACGTGCTCACGCTTAACAACGCTCGTTATTGGTTGTCTAGTGGTATTAACATATTTTATTCTATGTGCAAATTATGTCATTGCTATTTTCATTATGATTCATGTTGTCAACTGCCTTTCTATTGAACTGTGTTGTTAATCAACCTCCAAAATAATAAGATTGCGGGTGCATAATTTTTGAAGCGGTTCGAAGAGGTTACTCTAATTAATCTTAAGATGCATACTGATTCCGTAACTTTATTTACATCGATATTGATTTTTATGCAACCTAGATGTCCCGATTTCATAAATTCTTTACAAAATCGTTTAACAGTAGCATCGAATTATGCCACCGCAGTAAATATTGTCAGACCAGCACTAAATGATTTTAAAAGCTGAACGTGCAATTGCGTAAGGTGGCTAAACCAACACTATGTTGCACAACGCACTGAAAACTGTTGACTGAATAATTTGGAACGTAGAATTTGTCATACTGATGCGTTAGAGTTCTTACCACGCTGTGGTATTATTCAGGAGTGCTTCGCCGTTGGCATTCATGGTAGTGTTCTCTACTAAAATTATGTACATTTTATACATAATAGGTTGGGGAAAAAGTTTCTTCGCATTTTTTAAGAAAATTCAAAACATTTTTTTTTTTTTACGTTGCCCCACACTAAGAATTTCTCCTGTATCGTGGGTGCGTTTACAAACATTTAAACTCACATACACAAACAGCCAGACCCGGAACAACTACTTGTAGATCATACAAATATTTGTTCCGTGCGGGGATCGAACCCGCGACACGCAGCGCAGCAGTCAATCGCATAACCACTGCGACAACCGTGCCGTCAATATAGTTTATTTACATTTAACTATAGTATGTAGGTACCATTTTATTCGATAACTTTTTGCCATCTTGTAGGTAGGGACATGATCCCATTGCTATAGAAATTTTGGGACTTCTGATCAAAATACCGCGACAAGTGGTTTTGTCAGTCCTCTCGTGATGTTAACCTGACACTGCCTAAAGAATTCTGAAGAGACCGAAACAGGTGGAAATCTGAAGGTGCAAGGTCAGGACTATACGGCGGATGCATTAACACCTCCCAGCCACACTCTCTTAATTTTTGCTGAGTGGCTAAAGATGTGTGAGGTCTAGCGTTATCATTATGAAAAACCACACCCCTTCTGTTGATTAATTCCGGCCGCTTTCTCTCAACTTCTTGCTTTAATCTCATCAGTTGTTCGCAGTAGAGTTCAGAATCGATGGTCCTGCCTGGTGGTAACAGCTCATAATGAATAATGCCCTTCCAATCCCACCACACACACAGCATCACCTTGTTGCGAGTTAACCTGGGTTTCGCCAGTCTGTGAAGCCTGACCGGCCTTTGACCACGTCCTTTTTCGCACGTTCTTGTCGTACGTGATCCACTTTTCATCACCAGTTATAATCTTCTTCAAAAATGGTTCGGTTTCATTACGTCGTAATAAAGAATCACAAATGAGTACACGGTTCATTAGGTTTCTTTCAGTGAGCTCGTGAGGTACCCAAATATCGAACTTTTTTGTGTACCCAGTTTTTTTCAAATGTGCCAAAACTGTTTTGTGGTCAATTCCCAGTTCTTCAGCTACGTCGTAACTACTGATATATTATATATAGATCTTGCTCCACTTTTTCAAAAATGGCATTCATTTTAGCCGTAATATGGGTAATAAGGGCGACCAGAGCGACGTGCATTTTTGACATCAAAATTTCTGGATTGAAAACGCTTAAACCAAATTTGTGCTACTCTCACAGATACTGCACTAGGTCCATAAACATCGCAAATTTTTTTCGCGGCTTGCGTTGCATTTTTACCTTTTTGTAGTAAAATTTTAAAATGTATCGAATTTCTTCATTAGATTCGCTCATCTTGACAGTACGAAAAACAAACGAAAATCACACATTTTCCTAATTTGAATTTGGAATTATGTTCTTTAAAATTTAAACTTTCAATGATAGCAAAACCAGCCAGATACAAATAGTATAGCCAAAGAGATTTTATTACAAGTTCATACATACTATAATGCGAAAAGACTTTTTCCCCAACCTAATATTTTGTTTTTGGGCCTTCAATATTCCTTGATCACATCATATCTGGCAATCCCTCACTACCGGTGAAAAGTAATTCCTTGGAGAAATCTTGGACAGACTAGCTATAGTATAAGTAATCAGTTAATCACAATTAAAATAGATATTGCTCAGTTTGAAATAACACTAAATATGAATAAATACAACAGTATGATCATCTAATTTGTTCTGTTTGTCGTGCAAATATAGCACCTGGTGTGGCCATGCACGCACTCAATATTTTCTTACGGAAACCTGCTCCAATGATATTGTTGAAATCAATAGCTCATTGTTATACCAGATAGCAGTAATTACATAAACTAATAAGCATTATGTCTGTGTATCAATAGCTTACACAACGTTAATATTGTTTATATTTTATTTCAGGTAAGCTTCGCTCATTTGTGTCGAGACGTGAGAAATTCTATAGAGCCCCGCGATTCGTAAGTCATAAAGATTTTCATTTCAACGTGTTTTTTATTGTCGCCTTTATAGAGAAACGTAGCTTTCTTTAGCTGTCTTATTTATTGTTCAAGACGTTATTATTCTCCGTACAGTTTGTTAGAGTTCGAAAAAAGACTGGGAAGCAATATTTAATTTATTATGTAGAGCTCGTACATTGTTCTAAATTTTCTTTCGTGCGTTATTCATTGGGTTTGATGAGGATATTAAACTCTTATGAAAGTTTTGTTGCCCACACGCAATTGATTTTCTGTAAGAAAAACGTTTGTTTCAATTTCATTTCAATCATTCAACTAAGCCTCTCGCAGTACACTTCCGGACATAAGTCTCTCTCAAGCTGCCCCACAACACCCGGTCTTCCGCCTTTCATCAATTGAATTTATTCAATATCAATACTCTTCCGTTTTTCTATAAAATTTTCTTGCCCACGGGGCTTGGTTGCTTTGACTGCATTTCCATAAAATATTGCACTGATTCTGTGTGTAAAATCTATGTCTATTCTAACATCGTGAAAGGTTTTTAACTTTGTGGCTGTTTCTTTGTAGTGGTGTCGTCATATACTTCCTCATGTCAGTTATGCCAATTTAGAATTATTCTGAATGCTAATTTTTATCTAGCCAAGAAGGTGTCTATGGCATCACTTCGCTTTATATTAGGTTAGGGACACAGAATTAATTAGCAAAATTAGCTTCGCAACGACAACACGAGCTTGGCCTTACGTGTATTTGATTACACGTACGATTATTATAAGAATTGCAATTGAATTGAATTCAATCATTGTGTATCTGTAATTGTTGATGAATCCTTGAAAAAGGAATACATCATTCTTGACTGTCCATAAATGTGGGTACTTGGTAATAATAATCATGTTTTGTGGCCCATTAAACATTGACATATATGTTTACCTACTGGAAATATAGTTCTCGTAGGTGGTTTACATATATGAAGCGTGTCTTACGTGTGATTGAGTGAGACGGCTCATTACAATAAGTATTTCTAAAGCGAATTTGACACGTGCCTCACTGTAGGCGTTGCTACCAGCCGCATTAACAATATGTTATGAATGGCAAGGTTGAGTCTGTCTGACCCAAGTTCTTTGCTGCTGGCTCATAGCTTGCTATTGTCAAATATTTGCCTCAAACAAGCTGTCTCGCTTGCATATTACGAACCGCTATGTAACCTACACGTTCTGGAACTACTCTATGCAACTTAACATATTGACGAACTGTATTTTCATTTACCGACTTCGAAAAAGGAGGAGGTACTATGTTCGACTGGATGTATGTTTTTTTTTTAATGTATGTCCACCGATTTCTCCGTCAATAGTGAACCGATTTTGAAAATTCTTTTTTTGTTTGAAAGGGTAAGAATACATATACTTTCGAGGTGGTCCCATATATAAATTGTGTTAACTTTGCTTGGATAGTTTTTAAATTAGCTTTGGTAATATGTATTTAATCCACTTTGTGTATCTTGGTGATGTTATAATACTTCTTGTCACTGTTGTTTAATTTTGATTAACGAATTGGTGTGAGGGTACCATAACTAAAAACTGGCCAAGTGCGTGTTGCACCACGCACAATGGAGGGTTTCGTAGTTGGGATGAATTTATCCCAAGAACAAACTTAACATTTTAGTTGAAAAACATGTAGACACCATACATAATGTATGGGAGAACATGTTTTATTCAACTGGAAATGTAAGTTGGTCGACTATTACTCGGTAACTTGTAAAGTCTACTTAGCTGTGATAGTTTTTCTTTTAACATTGTTATATATATACTACTGTTGTGAAAAATGGTTTTCACAAACCCGCAATATTTTTAAACGGGCCATCTAATGATACCCCACACCATGAAATAGACGAGAAAAAAAAAATCATCTCCACTTTACGTGTAGGTGTACCCATACCAAATTACAGCTTTTTAGTACTAAGAGTCTCTGAGCTAAGCCTTCCAAAAAAGCACTATAAAATGAAAAATTACTTTAATTTCGGAAGTCGGTGACAAAAAAAACTAAAACACAGATCCAAAGACAGACAATGGTGCCGATTCCCTTGTTCACAAATTAAACTAAATTTAAGTTCAGTGCATCTTTTTCTTTCTATTTCATTAAGAAAAGGACAGAAGATAAATTTCAGTTTAGTCCTGTCAAATTAATCAGCGCTTGACGTAAATTGACGTAATTTTAGTCGGCAAGTTTTTAATCACGTCTAAACTTAGAGGGAGTAGTGACAGGCGCTGATTAATATGACAGGACTAAACTAAAAATTTTCTCTGTCCTTAATGAAATAGAAAGACAAAGATGCACTGAACTTAAATTTAATTTAGTTTGTGAACAAGGGAATCGGCATCAATGTTTTTTATTTCATATATAATATGCTTGAGTTTAACAATATTGTAATTGTAAAAAGAGATCCACAATGTGTCACATTCAATGACGTCATTAAATATGTTTAAATTTGTTGTTAAAGTGTTTATTCAATAGTTTGTCATTGGTTTAAATCTGTCATTCAATGTTTAGAAGCTACGCCCACGAGACATCCATTGAATACGAAGCCCATTCCAGAATGGTAGGTGTTGACATTTGACGCTCTTCGATTTTATTGTACCTAGTATAAAAAAAATGCCCGTCAATATATTGAATATCAACATGTCACAGTATATAACATAACACCCCGCCCAAACTGATTGATAGTTGTTTTTAATTATTATATTAATATTCATCGACTACACTAAGAAGTTTTATGCCTTCCTCCTGACACCAATTTTTGCGTGAACGACTGGCTTTATAAAACTGCTACACCGGAGGTTATAAACTTTCTATTGAACTATATAGCATAATGGTGCATTAAAGTCGCAAACTGACACGACACACTGAAACATCCACAGTTCGTTGTTTTACGATAATGTTCCATATTAATGTCCGCGTCGCATCAAGTCACGATGTTTGGCACCGACGTAACACATAAAAAGGAAATCCCGGTTTCACTGTAAACTCGTCCTATATTTATAAATGGGCCTCGCAAGTAAACCGTGAAAAATAAATATTAGGCGATAAATCAGCGAAAATCTACGGTTTACTCCAATGCTTTTATAGCTATAATAAAAGAACCGTCAACTGTGGATAGTGTTCGGGGAATAAATAGTATAGATCTCGGCCAGCATTCTGGAAACTCGAACGCGTAACAGTGCCCATTGGTTCAGCTTTGACACATTTAGGCGATGTTAACTAGTGAGCTTATTTACACGTGTCGAACCTTCGTAAATCCTAACGAATAGAACCGTAAATTGTAGCTGCTTTGTATGAAAACATGCGTATTCCTTGGTACTAAGACAATTTATAGAGATATAACTCACGTTTCGTTAGTCGGCATGTTGTGCTCATACAATATTATTTTAACAGCATCCTCTTGTGCTCCTAGTAAAAGTGTGTACTTTAAAAGCCATTATATTTTTGTGAAATGGTTGTTTGTGTTGATCTTTGTCGAACATAAATTACTTGAAAACATGATGATGAGTTTTAACAAAATCATATGTTATGATTACCTAGTTTTAAAATGTAAATATAGCTAACGAAAGAATATTAAATAGAAAACAACTTTGCCTGAAGCAAACCTATTGGTTTTTACTTCCGTGTGCTTATAAGCTATGCTTCCACTGTATCAGCGATATCACCGCACACAACTTCGTGTGTACACATTACTTATACCTAAGTGTCACACAAACAACGAGTATCTTGCTGCTACCCTTGCGGAGTGGTATGCAAATAAGAGTTTATTTTTTCATTCACACCCAATGTCTGCTAACTGCCATTCATAAATATGAGTATTATTTTTTCTTTGGAACATTTACGCTTGACCACCTGTTTTATGTGCACGTTCTCTGAAATTAACATAACGTGTTTCGCTGACGATATTCATATTTCTCAGTCACACTTCACACAATTAGCTGCAGTCCAAACGACTAACTAAGTATCGGTATGCACCACAAATATTTAAGCTTGCTTTTATTTGTAACGGTATCTCCATCCTCTTGTATTATACATTACATGTCTATCCACTCTAATAGTGGTTTTCAGCGAATTTCTAAATGTCGCATCTGTGTCCTAAACAATGTAACAACGACCCTCCGATCATTCATAGATAAAAATATCAAGATAAAAGCATTTCAATCACATTTGTAAAGACAACCTGCGCTGGCATTTCCAACTGGTTTCCATTTTGTGTGCATTTCGTAATGGCCAATGTCAGTTCGCTCCTGCTGTGATTTATGCACTTATTATTTTGCAACTTCATACATTGTTTTGCATAGCGTCCAAATTAACTTGTACCTTAACTACATCATTGTTTTCATTCATAGATGCTTAACCGTCAATCTGCTTTCGTCACTTTTCTACGTATAATTATTGTCATCCCACGCGTTGTAGGAATGACTAATGGGAATCTTGGAAGAACCATCTATTATGTTAGAAGTATACTGAAACCATCATTATACTTGTTTGACACACAAACAATTTTAACATAACTTAATCTCACATCGGCTCTGTGTCAAAGGCTGCTTATAGTTACTCCTGTTGATAGAGTAACAAAGAGTGTTAATGAGTTATTTTGTCCTAAAATTCCGGGTTAAATTAAACTGGACAAATTTGAATGAATTGCCCTTTTCAACTGAGTTCATACTTACATTAATTAAGATTACTATTATTTACCAACCTATCTTTTCAACTGCAAATGCCCGTACCGGTTCCATTTTGTGAATCTACGCTCTGAAGATATGTAATAGTAATATACAGTTGCCACAGTTGCCTCTAAAATTATGCTTGAACTTTTCTACGATTCAACAGCTGCAGCTTTTTATTGATGCTCTCTCTATGTTTGCATAATGCATGTGCATGACTAGACATTAGCCTATGGTACTTGACATCGAGGCCAGGAAGTCGGATATTACTGAAGGAGCTCTGAGAGTTGTTAAATAAGTTGTAAAATATCCATTAAAATGTACCGTCACGCTCATATGTTACTTAGATCGCACGGAGTACCTACTGAAAAAGATTGCTTCATTCTGGGGCTGATCATTTTGGAGAAAGGACGATGGGCGCTGGCGTCCTAAAAATTTAAACTTAACCAACAGACTTGAGATATATCTCATTTAAAAGGTCTTGGCTTACTGATATTTTTTACTATGGCGACAACCGTCAAAAGTATGGGGTTTAAGCAGAAAAGGAAATGTAATGGGACTACTGTGGTACAAAACAAGTTTGATTATTCCAAAAAAATAAGTGAAAATCGTATTGGTTTTAACTTAAGCTACTTCATATTGTATTTTATGTTCCATGAAATAACGTATTCATGCTTGTATACCCCGTAGGTGTAGGTAGAGATAGTTTACCTTCAATCAGATTTCAAAACTTAGTCAACAGACTTGAGACATATCTTATTTAAAAGGTCTTGGCTTACTGATATTTTTTTACTATGGCGACAACCGTCAAAAGTATGGGGAAAAATAGAAAATAAACATGTAAATTTTTGTCAGATAAATGAAACTAAAAGATGTTTTTTTTTTTTTTTTCAGGAAACCCCATATATTTAAGATTTGAAACAAACGGTTTATTATTTTGTAGCCAGTAACGAAAAATATAACACAAAAATGATGTCTGTTGGTTCATAAAATTTTTAGGACGCGGTCCATAGTAGCTTGCCCGTCGTTCTTTCTCTTTATAATCCTACAAAGACTGTAAATACAGTGTTATCCTTATCTGCTGTATTGGTCAAGAGAAAGTGAAATTTTGACAAATAATAACACTGAGTTGTTCACTTCTCCTTAATCGGAATAGAAATATTTGAAGGTGTAGAAGATAATATGCAAAACATGCAAAACGAAACAACCGAAAATGTTGAAATCTATGCCAAGATAGATACCTAGATAGTCAAACATCAAATGTGAAGTTTTACTCATGAAATTGTGTAATTGGATCTTTATGTACCAAATTAAAGTTAGGCAATCGCTTATACAAATGTATTCAATATTTCCAATCAGGTTGTATCTTATCAGTATCTTGCGCTATAAGCAATAATAGTTTCTTCGGTTCCAATTCGAAGGGACTTGTTTTATTAGTAGGAGATATCCACGCAAAGCCCGTGTCGCTATGATGTGCCAGTACATCTGTGCGACGCTGTATATTGTCTGGAGCTACCGTACCGGCAACTTAACTCGCTACTGCCTTTTGATTATCTGGTTCCCATTCATCATTCTCAAGTGCATCGCTTTCTATTAATATACACACTACTTTGTTATTGTATGATATATTGAGTGGGCTAACTTATTCATCTTCTAACTTAAATATGCTTTGATGTCCAAGATCATTAGTTTTGTTACTTTGTTCCAACAAGCAAATTAAATCCGGTTTGATTATTTAATAATCTAATTTGTCAAGCTTGATTACAAATACCCCGTCTACAAACACAATACCACAATAGTTCTCCTAGTACACACCGGATATGTATGCTCTTTGTTCACCAATGTCACATTAATTCGGACGGCATTTGCTTCACGTTAGCTGCATTTGTCCTAAGATAACACGTGTCAAAGAAGTCGAAAACTGATTACAGTACTAACGCGCCTTCTGATATAGCACATCGAGTTAAAGAGAATAAAAATTTATATAAAACAAAATGTTTTATTGACATAAAATTTTAATTTGAAGCCCTGACTCCTGAGCTAGGTGGTGAAAAATGTTTCGGATTTGTATACCGTCATCTGTCATTCATAAAAAATAGTGTAAAACTGCCTTTCTTGATGACTCTTGATGTGCTCTGATATTAAAGCCCGAGGACTGTACTTGTATGTACATCTAGGTATACCTCGACATTTATTCTGAAGACCTTATTCGTAGATTCACCCACGTCTTACATCATGTTTGATTTACCAAAGGTGTTTATTGTTTGTTATTATTCGTGGTGAATTTACCGTCATTTTATGTCATCATGATAATTTATTTTTGTTATTAACCTTACTGGCTCCACATAAATTCCATTTAGGTTATTTTAGTTTTCTGTTATTCCATATTTATAAATACCTCCTACTTTATTTCATTTACAAAAAGTAAGCAGTTCTTACAGGTAAATTAGGATCACAATTTTCATAATTAATATATTCGTCCGCGCTTCGTGGTCTGCCTAAAGAACGATTGAGTTTTTGGGTGTTTCGTCTTTCTGTCAAATCACATCAGAATTATACATAACACAGTGCTAACACAGCACTCATCAGCTTTGTTGTGTTATCAATCCTTTCCCAGAGAAGTCTGATTGCGTTAATGTCACTTATGTGCCGGGTAATTACACACACACATTTTAATATATCAACATAATTATTCGCGTGATTCAAGTCTCCGTGGATGGTCGACGCAAGTGAAGCCGGTCGCTACTGACCGTGGGGCTGCGTTTACGCATCGTTGCTCAACGTGAGAAAATTCCCCTTCAATCCACATTGTTCTTACTTTGCCCTCATATATTATTATTCAGGGAACATTAATCTTAACACCAGCAGAAAACAAAGCTATTAGAGACTGTTAGTTTTACCACTCCAAATTCTTGCTGAATCTAAAGATGCACCTACTTGGTATTTCTTATAGATTTACGAGTTCAACAAAATAATTTGGGAATACAAAGATAGTTAGTTTGTAGTCCTTGACACATTCAAATAAATCTTGTTCATTTATGCTCCAATTGTAACAGTCAAGTTTAATTAATGCACCACCTTGTAATTTCACCGTCTAGACCGCGCGTCCGTTTACTTAGTTTGTTATTATGACGGCCGTTTCATTGGCGTCGTCGTTAAATTACAAAATACCACCACTGTTCTTGGTGATGAAAGAAATTAATTGTTTCCGCCGACCGACGCTGCTAACGAAAGTGATTTTGTGACTTAGTCTATTCTAACAACCAATTATACCATTTGTTACACTGGAACTGCATGCGACTGTACGAAGATGGCTATTTAATGACATTGTTACAGAAAATGAAATGAAAATGAATGGAAGTTATGAAATGATGGTTTGGTCATGTTGAGAGGATGAATCAAGGCAGATGTGAGTGGAAACGCTGGGAGAGGATGCCCTAGGAGGACATATAGTGATCTAACAGAAAGGTCAGGTGTGTAGTACTCGCAACCGGCATGCATGTATGTATATGACCAGATTCATTAGTTACGAAGCAAAAGGAGATAAGAAGCGTAGCAGGTGGCGTTCTATAGTTTCTGCCACCCCCATGGGAAGAAGGCGTGAGTTTATGTATGTATATGTATGTTACAGAAAACTACACAGCATATTTTTATGATTGAGCTGTTGCATTCGAAATAGTATTATCTTATTAGAAGGCTAAAAGTCACCCAAAGGGCAATGGAGAGAGCAGTATGCTTGGAGTTTCCCCACGTGATCAGAAATGAAGAGATCCGCAGAACCAAGGTAACCGACATAGCTCGAAGAATTGACAAACTTAAGTGGCAATGGGCAGGGCACATTGCGCGCAGAACAGATGCTCGTTGGGGCCGAAAGGTTCTGGAGTGGCGTAGCGAGACGTAGCATTGGAAGGCCTCCCACAAGGTCGACTGATGACCTTATGAAAGCCGCAGGAATCCGCTGGATGTGGGAAGCACAGAATCGGTCGAAGTGGCGGTGCTTTGGGGAGGCCTATGTCCAGCAGTGGACGTCTTTCGGCTGAAATGATGATGATGATTGGAAGTATTAAAATCTGTTCCTTTATTGTTAAAAGAGTGCCTTTAAATAACCAGACAGGTCTCTGACGAAGTGACGATCTTAGTAAAGCTGACCTTTGAATGTTTCGTTAACCGAATAAACTTTACTACACGATACAGTTACCACAAGCAAAAACAGTTGCTTAACTGCTCAAACTTCAACGTTGAATTGCCCAATCGACTCTTTATTTTATAAATATGCTAAAATGAAAATTAATCGTATAGTGTATTAGTGATATTTCTCAACTAAATCGCAGTTATCTTGAGATTTATGTTGAAAATTGTATTATAACTGTACATGGGTCGAGTTCAGTCCCGCCGTAACACCACACACATGTTTACTTAATACATCATTTAAAAGATCGCACCGTGAGCTATAAAATGGAGTTTAAGGTTTATAATAGAAACTATAAAACCTTGTGGGCGGTGTTTTCATGATGAAGCGTAAAAATCTAGTCACGTAGCAAAGCGTCCAATTCCGTGTGATAATATCGGTCTTGGGCTTGAAGTTACAGCTTATTAAATGCGTATTAGAATAGAATGAGGGAGAGGGATTACAGAGTGAATGCGCCGCGGTCTGCCATTGTGGACAGTGACAATGCAAGAGAGATTGCATTGCATTATCTGGAACCAGTAAGCGTACGTGTGTGAGGCTCGCTGTCGCAATACTCCAGGGAGGAAATTGTACAATACTCTTAATTGGTTTATATAGTAAATATTTCCTTTTTATTTCCATATAGGTTTTTTTTTATCTGTAACAGTTATAATACTGCCACAGGTGTTATTGAACTGCAGATTATCAAGAATAAGTTAGGTACACACGGCTACATCAAGCTATATATTTCCAGTATAAGCAGATCTCACATTGTATATGATTTCCGTATAATGAGAGGTCAGCTTATTCTGAAAATGTATAGCTCGATATGTAGCCGCGTGTACTTAGCCACGACTAACGTTATTCATATTCAATAACACTAATCTGAAATATGTATTAGACTTGTTTTCTTGCCCGTACCTATCCATCGAGGAGAATTAAGTTCATAGCCATGTTAAATTGAAAGTAAATTAAACTATCTACCATTAATTTTGGTCACAAATCCAAGGTAATCTAACAGCGTTAGCTTTTCCGTAGGTGGTCTCGAAGATCGAAGCGGCAATTGACATTTGTCACTCGGTGACACACAAGTTGCTTTGCTCTCATATTATAGTGAATGCTCTTCCTACGCGGGCGTTCAAACATCATTATATTATAGAGTTCTATCAATGATACCCAACTCAATTTCAATCTTAACTCAAAGACAGAGAGATAGATTTCCCTTACATAATCCTAAAGGGAGTCTGGCAAGGCTAGAATTACCTACGTACATAGAACGATCGCGATTGCGGTTAGAGTAATCTGAGTAAATGGTAAAATTAAACCTTGTTAGCAAATATAACTATATTGTATTGTGTGGCTTTGCTACTTGTTTGTGGATCGCTCGCTCTATATTGATGCAACCGAATTTTTTGAAACCCACAGTCGTCAAATAATCTAATAAATTAGGTAAATTATTACTCCCAACTTAATTAGAATCGATTCAAATATTAATTTCATATTTAAATTCATGGTCTTTAAGATTGATTGCATGTTCAAATTAGTAATGTTTCGCAGTTGTGAAAACATTGAAATGTACCAACCTCTTCCCCCGCAAGTTGAAAGAATTATCTCCAAGAAATGGGTTAATGTGATGCTCGTAGGCGATGAGCATGCAAGCTGTCATTAAACATTTTCTGTTACATCTGCAAGCCTCATAAATAACTCCTGCACGTTACTTTAAACGCTTCCGTTATACGTTATAATGTTAGCGCCTAAAGCTGTGCTTTTTAATGAGAAATAAAAGCTAGTGGCAAAAACATACGTTAAAAGACGTAAAAACTTCAACAGGAACGCATAAATAGCCGTCCCTCACTAAAATCATCCGTCTCATTCTCATAGTTCACAAGAGATTGAACTAGGTACACAAGTTTGGTGGCTTGTGCAAGAGCGACCTCCTACAGACGACATATTCCGAAACTCGTTCACGTCAAATCCGAGTACATTAATCAAACTCAGGCGCCGAGACGTGGAGTGACGGACGGACAGCCCGCAAAACCACCTGCGACAAAAACACAGCCTCTATAACGTGATTGTTTTTGTTTAACTCTCATTTACCAGTACAAAGAGTGCTGCATTGTTCTACGACCATTACAAGTGTTTCGACACCCGTCAACGTCCGTTGTGACATGTTACAAAAGGAGTTTTTTAAACGATCTGCTCTTGATGCAACCTTGTAGTGACCATCAGACGATTCGACTTGTCAAATACACAAATGCTATGAGTGACGATTACTGTCAATTAATCAACAGATTCAATGTTTTTTGGTCACATGAGTCAGTTACTTTGTAGCTTAACTTAGCTGGAATCCATACTAATATTATAAATGCGAAAGTAACTCTGTCTGTCTGTCTGTATGTTACGTTTTCACGCCTAAACCGCTGAACCGATCGTCATGAAAGGCAGAGATATAGCCTGGGATATGGAGAAGGACTTAGACTACTTTTTTACGCGATAACCGACATCCACGCGGGCGAAGCCGCTGGCGGAACTTAGTCAATTAACAAAGCGGTACTTTTTAAATGACAAAATACCAAATACCTAGGTTACATCCGCATAATTCAGCAGCAGGCACATGCCACCGGCTGCCAATTAAGTTGTTGAAAGAGAATACAGAGAATTTAAAGCATAAACATCTCATCCTAAATGCGTCCACCATCAATATGCAAGAAAAGGTGGCAATTAAATACATAATCCATCGGCTATCACACGGGCACCGTGGCGGGTTAATGGCTTGTTTACTCACTCTGCCGCCCTTATATGGCGTGAAAGCTCCTCCGCATTGTCGCCAGCCCCTCAGCGGGCTCGGTATGGTCAGGCGGATACGTGCGTCTGCGCATATGAGCCGTTTGATAGCGTGAGAGATTAACAAATTGAAGAGAACTCGCATAACTGTACTCGACGTATTTTACAGATAAAAATGATAATGAGAATTTAAATTTTTATATTTTTAAGTTTTTTTTTATTCATCTGACAAGACATGATGCTTGAAAGTTAAGTAACCTAGTTTTTATTTCGGCATGGAGATATCGCTTAGATATGATAGTGTACAAGCAGTGGCTTTCGAAGTTGATCGATTGATTGAAGATAGTAAACCTACTACAAAATAAAATGTTTAGCACGTGCGACTAGCTGATAAGTTACTTATAATCACATTATATTATAACTTGACATATTTTAAACGATATCTCAGAAACAGATGGTTGTCTGATTGCGTGTCCGGAAATTAGCCGATGACTCATCATCTCTTTATCTGGATAAGGAAGATAAAACGAGACCCTGTATTTGCACAACGATTCTTCACATACGGTGGGGAAATCGCGAGCTTGTGTTATTATAATACTTGCACCAACCAGCCATATGGTCTTTGAATCACATTGCATTGATAGAGCGAATAACTACGTATCAATAAGTATATTATTCAGATACTGTATACCTACCTATGCGACTTTTCAGGATTACTTCACAGGCATACCATGTAGGTTGGTTCCAAAACGTCATGCTTTAAAAATTTATAATAACCGTATTACCGAATACCCAGGCCCATGAGTTCATTCGTAGCTTATTAAAAATATGTCATAAACTCATAACTCAATTACATCACTGCGGCTGGGGTGGCCTCTGTGCGTTATGTTAGCCAGCCATATTATTAGAGGTGCAGCATCAGATCTATCAATAAATCTGTCAGATGATGTCATAACAGTCATCGACTATTGTCGTAGCCTTCAAACTTATTACAGATCCGATACTTACTAAAAATATTGATTACTAACTTGATGAAGCGCTGAGAATGAAAATGTTTCCAGATAACTATATCCGTTAAAATAATGTGTGTCGCAAACAAATTCATGCCAACGTAATTAGGTATTGTAAGTTTTCCAAAAACTAAAATAAGTACTCATAAAAGCAGGAATTTTCCACGGGACATAAAGTTTTATATTTACTAGTAAACGTTTGGGACGGTATTCTAAAATTAACGAGTCAATATGACATGTTTCATGTGTAAAATTTATTAGAGCAGATGTTGTCCACGTAGCTAACAAATGTATTTTTCTCTTTACAGAAATAGCAAAAGTTCGAGCAAGTTTATTCCAAATAAATGGAGTCAAGAAAGAACCACTCGTTCTACCAGAGCCTGAAGGCATGGTCACCACACTCACAGAAAAAGTTTACGTGCCAGTAAAAGAACATCCAGATGTAAGTAAAGACGTAATTAGCACTGTAAGTTGCGTTGGATTCTAGGGTTTATCTGAAACGCTAGGCAGCAGAGGTCAAGGGAATGAAAATGATGATTACACATCTGTATTTAAATTATGATGCATATTTGTAATCATGATCATGAGCCAGGAAGTCTTAGAATTTGTTGTTCATTTTGTAGAGTATTTCCTATTGTTCTGGAAAATTAAGCCACCAATTTTATTCGGAACCACGTAAGACCAATATGCTTTATTACAACTCCGAGAAATTCTAATTAAAGCCGTATCGTTTGAAACTTTATGGATTTACAGAAAACACCCAACTTCTTGAATTGGCTATACCTACATGACGTTATTAGGTCATATACCTATATGACCACTGCATCATACAGCTGTATACTGCATACCTATGCACAGGCTATAAATACCGGTAAATTTTCATAACGTTACCTTGTATTGACAGAGTTAACGTTATTATTAAAATAACGTTATTTATGCGACTATTAATTTTATCGTTAATTTAAACGGGTGATATGTAAGCAGTGGGGCCTGAGGCGTGCGGCGCGGCAGGAGCCCACCCTCGCGCCTCTCTGATGCCGTGCCGATCAAAACGTTGCCTGAATCTGCCTGATTCTTACCCACAGAACGGCAACGTAGCTAAATTAACGTTAATTATCGTATTTTTGTTAATGTTAATTAACGTTATATTACTGGTAATGTTATCAAGTAACGTTAAATTTTTGTAACGTTAGTAGGACGGTATAGCATTGAAATTTAACGTTACGTAACGGTTATTATTTTGTTATTTGGTAACGTTAACAAGCCCTGCCTATATAGTACCAATTTCCTGTTGACGTAGGAGAGAAGTAAAAATAAGATCCAAAGTTATATTTGTGGTACAGTCCCTTGGTTTCCTCATCCGAAACACATGTAGAATTTTGATCCTGATAAGTAAAAAATGTTTCTGTCATAGAAGCTGAGAAGAATAAGGCCACCGTGGATAGTGTTTTAGGCTCGTAACTAAGAGAGTGATGAATAAAAATGTTGATTTATAGAGAGGAAGAAGGACCATAGAAAAGATGGATGGATTATGTGAGAGATGATATGAATGAAAGGCGAGTAAAAAATAACGTGACAGTCAAAAGGGGAGAATAAAACAACAAAACAATTTGCGTCGACCGCAAGTAAATATGGGACTAGGGCGGAAAGAAAAAGAAGGATATTGTAATTGTAAGATATTTTGAACAAATTACAACCAGTAACACTAATTTCAATGCATGCGTTCATAATAATAGTTTTGCACATTGTTTTGGTCCCTTAAGCAGAAAAAGCGTGACAGACGATACATGCGTAATGTCATTGTTTACAACTTAATTTGACGTGTTCATAAATACAACTTATATTTCATTCACAAACCATATAAGTATCAGAATATAAATGAATGAACACTTTCTGTAAGAACACAGTCAAATAATTATTGTTCTGTCATTCATTATTCAACTGTCAAGAGACAAACATTATTTTGAGCAGTGTTTGTAATAAGTGAGTGTAAACACTGCTGCTTGGATACTGACGTAACTTGTATGCACATTATTCGTGAGATGTGCTCGAGCAATTGTAACCATAATGAATTTGTATTGCTTTGTAAACAGTCAAGTAATTAGTTCATATGGCTTTTAATGGTGTATTAATAATTCCCATTTCAAAATCGTTGTAGAAAAACACCAGTTTATAAGATCCTTCTGTGAAGCATTAGCATTGATTGAATTGCAAAAAGGTAATAAAGGAAGAAGCTTGTCAATTACGTCACGATACACGTAAAGCTATCTTTAGATCTATCTTAGCTTTCTTAAGGTTTTTTAACGGACGAGAATTCTAATAATTTCTTCGTAGATCGAGGTAATTGTTGGGAATAGCGAGTTTTACTGTAACAGTTGTGTTAGTCATACAGATAGAAACACAAGGTAGGCAGGCTGCTACATTTGGAGACTTATGTCAGGGCTATCTCGTCTTTGGAATGATTGTTGATTCTCGGGCGACCCTCAATGCTACGGTCCATTCATTGTTGCTAACTGATTCTTAGTCATTAGCAAACGAACACGAATAGAGTGCCTTTTTGGGCAACGAGTTCAATGAACCGTATGATTCATTATTAAAATAGGATAATTCTAGCACCTCATGTCCGTGCCAACTTCGATTGCAGCTGATGAAAATATTGTCAATGCATCAGTTCACGTGTCGTGCTATTTGGCTTTCAATGTACTATTTGGTTTATTTATATATTAGGCACATTCTGAACATGCAGACCGAAAAATTCACCATACTTTATTTGGGTTTCGTTTCAATACCTACAGTCAAAATAGTTATTAATCCAATTAGCACATCGTATTTGACGTCATCTGCAAACATTTTCGCCTTACCATTTCTAAAATGTTCTTCAACATCAGAAGGAGAATTTATAGATCCAATACTTCCTTTAAAGTGTTTTAGAAACTAATCAACATTAGTGAGATGTGTTGACTCATAGATATATTGTTGGCGCCATCAACTCGTCTGAGACTCCTTATTAGGTATCATCTAACGAACCTCTGCCACTGAATTAATTTAGTTGAATTTTATTACAATTTTGAGTTGCTGAATAACAATCACTGAATTTATCACGTGATAATGTGAGAAACAGGAACATTAAATGCAGTTAAGCTATGTCAAACTGTTTTCAATGCTATAAGCATTAAATCAAGTTGATACTTCTTTGATTCCACACAATTAGCTCCTCTTAGGGTATCAATTACCAAGATATCAACGCAATTTCAATTATCTAAGCCAATACTATGAATATTCATGTTTGGATTAATGTTGTCATAGATCATCTGAATAATTGCGAGGAATCTTACAATGTAGACGAAATCTTAAGATAAATTGATCGTTGAATGATATTGATTGTCGATCAAAAGAACCGTTCCAAGACATCGGTCACGTACTCAGAAATAATGATGAAAACCCTTAACGATGCAGGTGGTTGTCACATGATGGAGTTCTTAGAAACTATATCGTGAATGGTTTCTGACACTCTAAATGATTTTATTGCTTTAACAAATCGCTGTATTTTGCCAAATCTTAAAGTAATGTTTTCACAATTGGTAATCATACCATCAATGTTTTATTCGCTCACAAAAACTGAGCTGTAAAGTAAACGTTAACTATTCCAGAAATAGAGCTAACAGTACCAATGTGATTCGTATGTTGAACACATTGTCGAAACAATAGTTTCGGTACACGGCTGCTGTGACTAATATCTCAAAATGCTTTATTTTTGTTACGGTACCGTTCATCTTTATAGCTCAAACAAATAGCAACGTGTTTATTCTTTGATACACCATTATGCTCACGTTAATGCGGATTTTAGGGTGTATTTCAACACCTTTATTTCTTTATTTTATTTTATTAACCCAGTCTCCGTTTAGATTATTTAAATAAAAATATTATAATATTCATATTTGAGTTCAGTAATAAGTATGAATTTCTCGGAGGTGCCACGGTGCATAGCATAAAACGGCTCCGCCATAGAACTCTAGAACAATTATTAACAAACCACTTTTTTTTTTAAGTTTTTATTTCCCACAAAGTACCTAATATTTATTCATCGAATCATAAACAAATCAAGTATTATGATCTGTTTATCGTAATAAAATTGCATTCTCAAGATTGAGACGTTATGAACATATAGAAATGCAGAATAGATAGCTACCTAATTAATTCTATTCCTAGTCCTTTAAGAAAAAAATGCGAACCTAATGCGGAACATGTTCTATTCCGCATTGTTGGTATGGCAAATGATATGCTGAGCACATACGAACGCGCTCGATCATAGTCCACTAGATGGAGAGTTACAACCTCATTCTGGTCCCACAGGTTCCCGCTTGCATTGAATAGTGATGTTAACACATCGATAAAATACGCACATTTCCTAATGCAAATATGAATACCGATAGTCTAGCTGCATTTGAAAAGTAATAAACGCATTCGCGCATATTCCCACAGATTATAATAAAATAAGCGAAATTATGAGTTTTTGGTGTACAAATCGCAAACACGTTTAGCGCTTACCAATACATATGCGTCGCGGACTCGCTGTTTCTGTTTTGGGTTAGGTTAATCTTGTGTTATTTCCATACAATTCAATACAGACATCTTCTGTAAACATTATAGAATCCGTAATCGCCGGATTTGGATAGGAAAAGTTTCTTTCAAGTAGTCGTTTTTTTTGTCATCCAAAGGTTATCTGTAAAAGATGGCTTTTAGCGATAAGACCGCCCATTGTGACACCCTATGTGACAGTTCTACATTTATATCTGTAATTTTTATGGTGTACATAATAAAGATTATTCTATTTATCTATCTATCTATCTATCTTTTCTCCGCCACGATTATGACCACAAAATGTATACTGTTTCAAATAAAACAGATGTGCTCTATATCAAAACTGTCACGATCTTGGTATAGAATCGACATCGATATAGTCGCAGGCCCGTGCCTCGAAATCTGCCTCTTTCCATTTAGGGCCGGAGGAGTTATTAAATCCTGCCATATCGGTGGGGACCGTTACTTTGGATTTTTGCTCCCCAAGAAGTACCAGTTGATGCGTGTCTTAATGGAGGATCTTAGAGCCGAGCTCACATTGAGAGAAAGCAAGACATCTGTTATTTTATTCAAGGAAACTTAAAGGTGGACTTAGTTGAATTACATGCAGGCAATTATCCTTATCTGCTATTTGAAGTGGAAGCTTGATTACTTTCGTAAAAGAGGAAAGCCTTACGGTTCATTACTGTCGCACTAACGAAAAATGCAATAACTCGATTTTGCCGCTTCCGAGAGTTGTATTTTTGATTATTGAATTTGTTATGAAGTTTTAGTTATTGCATTCTTGCTTACTGAAAACCGAGTTCCTGAAGGATCAATAAAAAGTTGCTTAGAGAGAGTTAATAAATTTCGATTTGCTGACTCCAAATATATAACTCAACGAATATATAACTCAAAATCGTCCAAAATCGAGTTATTGCATTCTTCGTTAGCGCGGCAGATTAAGATTCTGGAGAGCTGAGCTACTTATTCTAAACGCACAGAGAATACTTAAGGTGTCTTTGTATTGCACAGCGACACAGTAGATATTAGTTTGTACATAAAACTTGTTCCTCGGAGACCTACCTTTTGTTGTAACTATTCGTTGATTTGATGCGAAATAAGAACCCAACTGAATCTTCTATACTTACAAATAAATAAAATTGAAGTGTATTTTTGTAATGTCAAAATAACAGCTTTTTACTAAATGCCTAAATATATATATATATACTTACGAAAAAAAAAAAAAAAACATTAAAAAAAAAAATGTCTTTCTCTTTGTTCCGGTTAATCTCCGAAGGGGCCGAAACGATTTTGACAGGACTTTCACTGGCAGTATCTGATGTTATAAGGCTAAGGCTTAATGTTATTTTGGAAAAAGCCACGCGGGTGAAGCCACGGGCAGCAACTAGTGATCAATAAGCGATGACCCCTTTTAAAAGCCAATAACACTGACGCATTTGGAAACGATGGATCAAATTTGGTAGTAAAATACAGTATTACCCATAAACACTACTTATAGTTTTCTTGTAGTTAAAATTCTTTCTTTTTGGAAACTGTAATGTTAATAGAAAAAAAAAAAAACAAAAAAAAACTGGTTTAAAATGCCTATGGCATTAAGTCCGCCGCTGTTCATTTGTGTGAGAAAGTGTTAAATAAATAAATAAATAAATAGCAGGCTCAAATGTTACTTAACGCAGTGATATACTTTTAAACATATTTATGAACATCTCATGAAATATAGGATGGCTTCTTTACCACCTCTATATGTTTCTCATAAAATATTTCGTGTACGAATAGATAGAACCTATATAGTCCCTGTATAGTCGACATATTTCACACTTCACTGTGTTAACTAATGCATCGTAATTAAAATTACTTTCACTAATATCAAGTAAGTATGTATACCTAATTTGGATAAATATGGCCAAGACGAAGATTATGGCAAACATTTTTAGCAATTCAAATCTGTTAAAGTCGGAAATGAAATGTTGGAAATTGTTGACCGGTATGTCTATCTTGGCCAAATTATTTCATTTGGCAAAGAACATCAATAAACAGAAATATCCAGAAGAATACAGCTTGGGTGGGCCGCATTTAGCTAATTGGATGACATTCTGAAATCAGCCCAAATTCCACAATGTCTGAAGTCTCGCCTTTATAACCAGTGTTCTGCCCACCATGACGTCCGGTGCTGAGACGTGGACGCTCAAGCAGAAGGCCGTTTACAGGGTGAGAGTTGCAGAAAGAGCCATGGACCGTTCCATGCTTGGCAAAGAGCAAATGGTCCGAGTCTCGAACGTTGAGATCCACAGACGTACGAAGGTTTTCTATGTCGGAAAACGAGTTATGGAACTCAAATGGAGTTGGGCAGGACACCTGGCAAGGCGCAAGGATGACAGATGGAGAAAGGCAGTGACCAAATGGCGTCCAAGGACTGGAAGACGAAGACTGGAAGTGTCGGTCGTCCGGCGGCGAGAAGCGCGGACGACATTGTTACACCATCGCGGGTAGAACCTGGCACAGTAACGTGGGGATTGGCACATGAAAAGAGAGATCTCTGCTCAGCAGTGGGTGAAGTCAGGCTGTGGATGATGATGATAATTACGTAAATAAGTGTAATCTTATCTTACTCACCGCTATAAACCAGCTATTATAGGAAAGAACGTAAAACAGAATTATATTCGCCGACGAGCCGGCCGGACGACTGAATTGTTTTAGTGAAAACATGTCTGGCACCAGCAGCGTGTGCTTTATCATTCGCGAGTGCAAACATCAGTAAAAGCTCGCGAATGTGTATCAAAAAGATTAAACAATTCGCGCTACTGCACCATCGAGAAACTTGTTTAGGTTACGACCAGTCGGGAATTTCAGATCGAATAGATTAACGATATTCCGATCAATCCATCAGTAAATCGATTGAAATACTCAAGTTTTACAATACCATTATTTCAAACAAGAATACTTGGTTTTCAAAATGGTTCAGACATAAACAAAAAGCTAAAATATTCTATCTAGCAACTAATATTTCTGTGGCGAAAGCATCAAAGATTATTATTATACAAATTACAATTACAAATTAAAGTCTCTATTTTCACGAAGTTTCGTGTATTTCAGTGGCCTTGCATACCACAGTTGGCTATAATAATGTAGTGCTCGAAATCATAATAACGACAAATTGAGAAAATACGACTCCACATAATGTGTCTCCGTAAAAAAGTAATATATGCGCGTTAATTTATGTATCTTCCGCCGTTTATAGGGTTTCACATCCAAACATGTTTTTCACAAACAAAAGCTGTCTGATTTGAGTTGCCTCGCTGTCTTTGCATTTCGCACAAGTTGTTAGTTATCTGAATTTGTGGCAGTGCGTGGGCGCATATGATTTCGCTGCTTTGTATAATTTAATGACGTTTTCTATGCCCGGTATTGTTCTCTGCTTTGTATAATTTAATGAAGTTTTCTTATGGCTTAAGCTATAACGTATGCAGTAAACGCATGTGTGGGTGTGCCGCTAATATCCGCTCCATTTATCTCTACACTGTAAATCTGGACAAATGAAGAATGGATTCATTGAACTCTATTATAGGCACTATTTTTATCGTGGCAGTTTAATATCCCAATTGATTTTTAGTCGAATCCATCAGATTTTTTTCTAAGCTAGACAACTTTAACGTGAAGATCAGAAACAATATTAAGTAGTTAGCATCTTTGTCGGCTGATAACAAGGAGTTGTGTGTGTGTATTAATGAGGTTGATTGGATTGGTCCTACTTCACGTAAGGGTCACAGTTCAGCCGCCTTCGACACCAGCTCATAACGGACGCTTTTGTCTAGCTAACCACGAGTTACTACTACTTGTAGATTATCTGCTATTGTTATCGCTACAACGCACAAACTTATGACACCATGCGAATGGCATGTGCTGCTAACAGGCTACTTAGGTAAAACTTTAACATTACGTAACTAATAGCAAAATAAAAGAAGCCATATAAAATAACGTAATTATTATCGTCAACGTTACTACTTCCTAATTATTGTTACTCAACCACGTTTCAAAGGAACAATGGATGACGGTAAAGTTTTACACAAAATAAGCTTACGTCATAGAATAAGTATGTGACTGTTCACAGCCAGCTAAGTAATTCCTGTGGGATTTAAAATCAACTAAGATGAATAATATAACGAGGAAGAAAAATAGTCGGTTGAGACATTGCGTATTCGTAAAGACAAAGATAGAACGACTACATAAGAATATGCAATAAACAAGAAATTCTAAATTGCACCGTCTTGCCCGTTTTACAGTTGCTAACTCCCACAATATGTTGAACGCGAAAACAAACTCTTGAATGCAAATTGCATGATAGAGATTAATGACTTCAGCTGACATTTTCACACAGTAAGTCAAGGAAAAATATAACTTTAAATGCTCGAGAACAGCTGGACATGTTTAATGAATGAACGTTTTCTATTGTGAATGAAAGTACCGAGCTGAAGGATTAGAGTAACTAATGAAACTAGCGACTGCAACCGCAACTCTTTAACTTTACTGACATTTGTTTTTGTAGTTTCAGCTGACTTACTTAAATTATGCTTAATTGATCCAAATGCATCGCAAATAGATAACCTTATAGATAATCCTCTAAGCTGGGCAAGAGTATTTGTTTGTTGATGCACTTTTATCCAACTATCTATTTAACACAAGTGTAATAAACATAAATCGTGCTTCTATTAGATATGTTAAAATATGTCATTCGTTTCCAAGTAATGTAGTGAAAATCTTTAATGAAGTACTTTATCACCAGTTCAAAAACATCAAATTGTCGCGGATCACGCGACCCTAACATTCCTTCGGATTCCTTCTATCTTCGGAATGTTTTATACCATCAGGCTTCCTCATTACGAGTAGGTACCTTCATACGAGTATGGGTAGATGCAGCAGTGCATTCGGTACTCTGTAATGAGGTTGATCGGATTGGTCGCGCTCCGTCGACCACAGGTCACGGGTCGCGGCCTGCTCTAGACTTTGTCTAACAGCGGTATCTATTAGTACATTGTCTTCCATATTGTTTTTAGAAGTAACTGCGCCTAATACTTCCTCAGTATCTATGTAGGCACTTCGTTTCTGCTCGATGGTTGTTTTGCTTATTGAATCATAGGTTTAGTTCAATGTTTACCAATTGAGTAATCGTCAATCATCAATAGACATACAACCGGCTCTCGTAATCATCAGCTCTTATTTGAATGTCAATTATGGTTCCTGAAGGGATTTCCATTAAGATTGTTAGCACATTGATGGTATTAAAATCACTCGTTCTTATTAGCACATCTGGTTTCATAATATTAGTCATTAATAAATGAGTATACTTATATGCATAACAACATCTGAGTTCTTCGTAATACCTGAAAATATTGTAATATTTTATCCTGTACGTCACATTTATATAGAAAATCGTACAAATCGGTGGGTAAACAGAGGTTCGTGACTAATCCCGAGTAAAGCTTGTTAAGTCATTAAAATATGAGCTGATTTATTAATCAATATTACTTTGCTATTGTATTTACAGTAAGTTATTGTCTCGTGGCTAAGTAATAACAGCTGCACGGGTCGATCCGTCAGGTTAAGCTACGCTTGCCGGGGTTTGTCCGTGGATGGGTGACCATCTTTACATACCGAAACTCCTCCGTGCCTCGGAAAGCACGTTAAGCCGTTGGTCCAGGCTGTCATTCGTGGATCTTTGACAGTCGTTACGGGTCGTCAGAAGCCCAAAAAAAAGTCTGACAACCAGTCTTTCCAAGGGGTATCGTGTTACCCAGTTACTGGGTTGTGGAGGTCAGATAGGCAGTCGCTCCATGTAAAATACTGGTATTCAGCTGCATCCGGTTAAGACTGGAAGCCGACCCCAACATAGTTGGGAAAAGGCTAGGCAGATTGATTTATTGTCTGTCCCGTAAATACACTGAGAAAGATGCAATGATCAATCCATAAGTACCTACTACTTATCGATTGATCATTGTATCTTTCTAACCATTATGGACTTAGAACTTATAAAGGCGTGAACAGACCCAATTATCCATTTTTTTTTTTTTTTTTTTTGAATTGCAACTTATTTTCATGACTGATAATTGAGATGATTTCTTACGCAGTCAATTTTGTCAGCGCACTGGCATGGTATACAATAGAACAATGTTCTGTTCATGTTTTTGGTCTCGAAACCAATATTATGAAAAGGATGTTGTTATTTCCTAGCTAGAAGATAAATATTTCCGCGTATGTAAAAAGTAATGAGTGCGTTAATCTTCTGTTGCCTGCCATAGTGACTCCCAAACTGTTTATGTTACGTTTTGCGTGGGAACATAGCGACCTGTATTCTAGTAATCTTCTTCATATCCTGAATTCACGTGCTTTTAATACTATTTTTATTAATATGCATCTGTCCAGCCCTGGCAACAAGCCGAGATCTCTAGAATTAAATGGTGCAGAAAGAAAACAAAAATTGTGTGTAACGATTGACACGTTCCCCCATTATGTTGGTAGCCAAAATTCCATTCCATCCACAACATTAAAAAGGAGGTTAAAACCTTGGATCCTATAATATCCGTAGGAATAGGCATGTGTGAGATTAACGTAACTTTCCACAGGAATTCCTAGTACCTAGTAACCGAGAATTTTTATAAAAATAACCAACGCTAACCATTGATTGATTTAAATATGTGTAATAAAGTAGCGAGAGAATCGAATTCCGAAACAGTGGGAATACCCTGTTAATCGTTACAGCACATAAAGTCCCTACTTCCAAGTACGGGAAAAAGGTAAAAGGGTTACACGCAACAATGAGTAGGATAGTTTGAGGATACCAATGTCCCCCACTTTGGGTTGGGTTGCAGAGGTCGGATGGCAGTGATCCGTATAAAATACTGATATTCAGTCGGGTTTGGTTGGACAGGAAATTAACTCTTTAAATACTATAGGAAAAGGCATGACTTAACAGTTAATCGAAGAGTAAGTTAATGATCATGAGGATGTGGCGGTCTACAACGCCGCATGCGAACTACGCATCAAAGATCTGACGTCACAAATCCTGCATCGCGCAATTAGAGTTTACCGCGCGACTAGCAAATATACAACATCCCGAAATCAACCGTCGGGCAGTTGCCCACCAGACACAACACCCTGCTGGTCGGAGGATCCTCCCGTTTCCATAGAATATGAGTGAACTTTACACCCTGTTCCTCATACCTCTATAAGGATAATGATTTATCCGAATAGTAGTATGCACTAAACTTTACTGACAATCGTCGCAACAGCAGTCAGCCCCGAGGCGACTTCGTATCAGGTCGTGACCAATCGTTGTACGACAATTATGTTAGAATTATACCATCAATCAATTGCAATATGGTACGTACACACCCACCTGCCTGCACTCATCCGGCATACTCGCAGCCTCACTAATGATGGCCAATCACCGGCGGTCAATAGTTCAGTTGTTTTGTTATTGTTGCTCCATTGTACTTTTCTTTGTTGAAGTTTAATAGGGCTAATATTTTGTGTTTATTATTTGTATACAAACCGCTTCTTGTTTTTTGATAACGTCATTGTTCTTTCATTCACTGAAGGTATCTGGAACAATAAGGAGTGTTCTGTTATGACAACGCAGAACCTCTCATCCTACTGACATTAAATATTGTTATTTCGATTCTACAATAATTAATAACCGCAGCAACAGCTGTCCATTTTTTTTATCGATTTTCCTCTGAAGCAGTGACAATTCCCTTTTTCCCTCTTTAAATAACTTTCAAGTGTGATATAGGTGCGCTTAGAGAGGAAAAAATACATGGTGAATTTAATGTAGGCAATGAGTCAACGACCGGTCATAGATTATATAGTATTTAGGATTTTTGTTAGTTTACGGTCTACTTTCTTTAAGCTGATAAGCTAATCTCCTAGCGGTAAAAACACCCATTGTTTTGGAATTGCCTGGGCTATGAATAGAAAAACATATTGACTTTGCAATCGAGATTATGTTCACCGATACTTTTGATCGTTGCATCATCGAATTCCTCCTTGACTTTGATGTCGTTTTGGCCTAAATTATTGTAAAAAAGCTTTGATATTCAAGTAGAGGAAATCCTTTTAATTTGAACTGTCCTTGGTACCTATTAGTTTCATCAAAAACTGACTGCAGTTTCGATCGCGTTCAGTTTAATTGATAAAACTCGCTCGTAGTAGCACGTAGGTAGTTTTGCTGAACTTAAGGCATTATTACTTGTAATCATTCCTTCAGAATGATAGATGACGTGTGTCCTTTTTAACCGACTTCAAAAAAGGACAAGGTTCTCAATTAGGTACGGTTTTTTATTTTTTTGTATGTTTTTTACGCGATTACTCCGCCAATTATGAATTGATTTTGATGATTCTTTTTTTGTTTAATAGGGCATACTTCAGAGGTGGTCCCATATCACTTTTATCGAAATTGATTCAGCGCTTTTTGAAAAAATCAACAATAACAAAAAATATGTACACAGATGACTTTTCGTAAATCAGAAACGAATTTATAGCAGACGTTAAAATTCACAAAAGGACAATACAAATTAGGTATCAAGATTTTTTTTAGAAAAACCCATGTCGCATTGTACCCACACCGTATGTGTGCGTTTATTGTCTGCTTAATAAACAGTTTTGTCACGTTCCTATGCGTTACGTAATAAGTAGAAGATTCATCAGACCATCACTCATCCTCCTAACAAATAGCTCTTAGCATTCTACATGCATTTTGACGTGTGATACATTTCTGTGATTTACATACCTGGATATCTAAAACAACTGCTGTATGTCTCATACCTTCAAAAATACCTGCACCTTAGTCTTCCCAGAAACTCCGAAATAACGCGGGATTTCCAAAGAAAACGTTTGATGTGCCAATGATATGAAATAAGCAATGCAGTAGCATTTATAACGGGATTTAAACAATGACAAGAAACAGTGAACCACGTAAAGTTGTAATGATAATAATGAATATTTTAAAGCGATGAAACGGTATTTTGCTTGTTATCGAGTGGTCGAGGGTAAAAGTGTCAGCGAAAGGCGAATAGCTCATAGACTCTTAAATAAATTTTCTTTAAAAATATCATAATTTTCCGCTAAATGCTCTGACAAACAGGCGCGACTAACAACGCGACACAAAGGCACCGCGTGTCACGCGACGAGCGGTGTCTTTGAGTCACGCATGTTTGTAGGAGCTCTAAACACGAAATTTCGTGGACTTTTAACAAAAATACAGAAAAATCCCTAAGAAATTCCGGTGTATTCATAAAATTCGTGAAAGGTATTGAACTTCAGAAATCGACGTTTTTGAATAACAAGATTCGCTTTCATTACCACCAAAAGAAATAATTTATGACAGAATGTGAATAATTGACTGATTTTGAATATCAAATCAATCAATTTCAATTTCAAATATCTTTCGTATATAGGAAGCGGAAAACAAACAACCAAGTCAAGATAATATAGTAAATTCTGAAGCAGTTAGCACTAATTGTATAATATATCATTTTATTGCACAGTGCAGTCATGCGTTGAACAAAATGAATTGTATAATTAATTATTTAAAGTAATATCAATAAATAATGCATCTGAGGTTACCATAGTAATCATCAAGGCAACACAAAATTACCGCTCGTCGCACGACACGCGGTGCCTTTGTGTGACGTCGCATGTCGCGCCTGTTTGTAGGAGCCTTCAAGCTTGTTTTGTTTATTGAATACTAGCGACTTGACAAAACAATAAGGCACACATGAACCTTCCGAAATTGATTCTCTATTTATTGTGGTGAAAACCGCATCAGTCTGTTGCGAAGTTAAGAAGAACAACGGGGTCATACAGACAGACACGAATAGCGACTTAATTTATAATACGTATAGACATTACAAAATCACTCATTAAATAAAATGTTTATGGTCATGTTAAAAAATTAAGTTACAATGTAATAATGTCATAAGTAACTTAAACATTTTATTGCCCTTTTGTTAATAGAGAAGCATGTGCAAGAATAATCTTCAATTTAAATTTTGGGCTTATTCCACAAATCCCCCCTGAGAGAATCCCCCTTAGTGGAAAAAACTGAACCCTAATGTAAAAAAATCACTTCCAGGGGATCTTGGAATAAGTTTTTTTTTGTTTTTTCAATTCTAGTTTTCCCCCCTTAGCGGGATAATCAGGAGTGAATTCTAGACTGTTTTCAGATTCCACTTTTCCTCTTAAGGGGGATTTTCAGGGGGGATTTGTGGAATAAGCCAAATTTTGTTACTATGACGGCTAACGGTCAGTTTACGTTGGCCTGGTTATAAACTTAGCTATTATATCGGCACACCTTTTTAGTTTCAGTCAAAATGCTACTCTTTCTCTTGTCTACACCAAGGGTTTTCACATTCATATCACATACATATGTAGGTCACTGTGTAGTAGAAGGTTACTTTAAATGCATGAAGCTACCTTTGCAGAAATAGTTGAAAAATAAATTAACAGCAGCATTTGAAAAATTAACTATTCAAACCCAAACACTAAGTTAAGTATGGCATTAAGTCCACCTTTGTAAACTGTAAGGTTACAATAGCTAAAATAATATTTTTCCTTGTTGTTTTTCTATTATAATGTTTTTATACTTTGATATATGGTATTTTGCTTTACAAAACCACATCATTTTGTCTTTATATGTACATTGTTTAGGAGCTGACGTGCCTTTTAATTTTTATTCGGTTTGACCTTTACATCTTAATCTATGTTTCCATTAGATTTATCTCTGTGTTTCTCGTCCTTCGATCAATATATTGATCGAAGTTCTCGTCCCTAAACACTAGAAACGATTTCATACATGAAAACATAATTATGTACAAAGACTAGATGATGTGGTTTTGTAAAGCAAAATACCACAACATTATACCCAAAGTCTCAAATTCAGATAATTTATGTAAACAAAGGGGAACACATATAAAAAAAAATATATCTTCGTAATGGTAATTCACATAAAATGGCAAAAAAGGTTCCATTTTCTTTTAAGTACTGATTTTAAGAAATAATAATAAAAAAATAATCATATCGTAATAATTTTTATAAAAATTCGGTTTTAAACAAATCTATTAAAAAAAGGAGATTTTCTGGTATAAAATATTTTATGATACTGGTAACAATGCAGGAGATCCAAACATTTTTTTATATCTTCACCAATACTTTTATTACAACTCTCAAACAAAGATTCATATTGTAAGTAACATATCTAGCCACATTTTAGATGAAAACGCCAGTAAACTGTTTCGAGTGGAAATTTTTGGAGGCCTACATCTGGCAGTGGCCTTAAAAGTGCTGATTTTGACGATCATAGGCCGTGTCCCCGACACACTACACAAAACATTGTTTGGCAACGGTATTTTGATAGCATAGTTCTTATAATTAATTCACTTTAATTTTATAGATGATTTTCACAAAAAAAAAAAGATAAAATGTTTTACACCACTGTCCTGTCATTTTGACACTGACATTTCTTGACATTACTTTGTTTACATAAATTATCTGAATTAAAGACTTTGGGTATAGTGTGGTCGAAGTTATTTTGTTTGTTTGCCTATAATATCCCACTCCCCTTCCACTTGTCTCTTGTCAAAGCACTAATCTTTGTTCAAAGAATCCAGTCTGAACCTGTCGCGATGTCGTTTACTTTATCATTAAGCGGGGGCCCATAGGGTCGTAAGTTGGGCCCACTGATCGTCTGACATGCGGCAGATGTGAAGCATTCAATAAACAAATAAATTATCGGCAATACAATTAGTAAAATCAAACTTTATTACATTATTATGTTCCCCGCTATCAAAGCGACCTCGCCTAACCATGTTTGTGGTTCCCACTGCACGTGGTTTGCGGTACTATCGGAACGCTATCATTACGGCACAAAACCCCTGCCAATTACGAACGGAAAACTTGCACATTTCTACTCAATATAAACACTATTGTGTTTTCAGTTAGGGGACAACGGGACTACGTTAAACTTCAATATAAGGTACTTTAATGGGCTGTTAATTTTGTCGACTGCAATAGTACCTAAGGGTTAGTTATATTAATCATCTATAATCTTTATATATATAATTCTTATGCGTGTGTTTGTCACCTAACTCCTCCTAAACAGCTAGACCGATTTGGATGAATGAAAACGATTTCAATGGGTTCCTGGATGGGTTCCGGGTAGGTGGCGCTGCAATCGGGTTCGAGGATCGTTCAGACAGGACGTGTGTCGGGTCCGCTAGTAAAAATCAATTGCCGTGCGTTAGTCTCGCAAAAGCCGGAA
The DNA here is from genome assembly GCA_947523025.1 of Dryobota labecula. Lineage (NCBI taxonomy): Eukaryota > Metazoa > Arthropoda > Insecta > Lepidoptera > Noctuidae > Dryobota > Dryobota labecula. The sequence continues at coordinate 12,108,728 of OX383293.1, read as the reverse complement.
AATAGCTCGATAGATTTGAATTTTTAGGGTTCCGTAGTCAACAAGGAACCCTTATAATTTCGCCATATCCGTCTGTCTATTCGCGGCTTAGCTCAGAGACAGTACTAGAAAGCTGAAATTTGGCATAGTACCTACTGAATAATTTTCACTGTAAGACCGATTCATGAACTTTTCATATGTTAATACAAATCAAGCTATACATTTCCAGTTTAAGCTGATCTCGCATTGTGTAGGATTTTCTTACAATGAGAGGCTAGCTTACACTAAATGTATAGCTTGATTTGTAGCCGTGCGTACATTTTCCGGTGTAGAAGAAGTTTTTTTTTTTACGATTCGTGTATAAGTTTTAAAGGAGAAAATTGTTCAGTATTAGGAGCGTTACACCTTTTTTCCACGATGAAACCTACAGAGGGTTATGGCGGACCCCTACCAACTAAAACATACATACATAAACTCACGCCTTCTTCCCATGGGAGTAGGCAGAAACTATAGAAAGCCACCTGCTACGCTTCTTACATACTATTGTTTTTTTGCGTTCAAACACAAACGCTCCGATTGCGAGTGCTACGCACCTGACCTTTCTGAAGAACAATACCAATTAGGTCACTATATGTCCTCCTAGGGCGTCCCCTTCCGGCTTTTCCACTCACTGCCTTGTAAATAATACCTTTTCTTAGTCTCCTTTCATTCATCCTCTCAACATAACCAAACCATCTAAACATACTCTTCAAAATTTTTGTCACTACATCTTCTTGCAAAGCTGCACCGTTGCCTTTTCACATTATTTTTCAGGCTATCATTCATAGTCACGCCACACATGCTTCGCAAGGAACACATTGCCACAGCATTTATTCTACTTGCATGCTTCATTATTGTTTCGACTAAAACCACACTACCATATATTGCAGAAGACTATATCAACAGCCTGTATATCCATTCACGTTATGAAGTACGGTGCGTTACATAAATGGTACCGCTATCAGTTATTTTAAACAGTAAATTATACGTTGCTATCGGAACTCTTCGTTCGTTTCCAATAATTTATTGTTGGTTACATTAGAACTTGTGATCCGATTTTTCGTTCCTTACTTTGTTATATCTTTTAGTATTACCCTTCGATACGTTGTTTATAATGTTCCGTTTTAAGTATAGTGTTTTTAAGTATAGTGTAACGTATTCTTAACAACAGCAATCGTTAACATAATATTCGCGCAAATGTTATTACTGGAGACGTAAATCGTCATGACCCGTCAGATAGGATATAAAAACATGGATTAAAGTTCCATAATACCGGTATTACAACACAGATATCTTGATTATTAACTCCTATTTACAGAACATATAATGCGTTAATACAAGTAGCGTTTACTGATTTATTGTTCCACAGACAAATAACTTTATTTGCATTAATTCCGATAACCGCTGATACTCAAACAGATAAAGTGGTGTTTGCATTAATTCTTCTAATCGTAGATACTCGGTGTACGTAGGTATTGGTATAGGTAAAGGGCGGTGCGCGCATGCGCCGCGGGCTGGAATGCAATTGGTTAATGTTTATCGATTAGATGCGCCGGCGGCGGCGTACGTTTCCCATAGCTTTTGTTTACTGTTGCACTGTCCGATTTCCTTGTATTATTTGAACGGGTTGATATGAACAAGATCTTACTCATGTATCTATCTAAAATTGCTACCTGAACAAATGGGTGTGTACTGCCGCACTAACGAAAAATGCAATAACTCTATTTTGCCGCTTCCGAGAATTGTATTTTTGATTATTGAATTTGTTATGAGGTTTTAGTTATTGCATCTTGCTAACTGAAAAAACAAGTTCCTGAAGGATCAATAAAAAGTTGCTTAGGGAGAGTTAATATATTTCGATTCGCTGACTCCAGATACATACATAACTCAACGAATATGTAACTCAAAATCGTCCAAAATCGAGTTATTGCATTCTTCCTTAGCACGGCAGTGTAGACAACGTGCAATAACATAATTAAACCACATAAAATTCGCGGTGAAAATAATTCTAGTGACAAACTGTGACCGCGAATCCTGGCACGTTTACAGGTATTTTTGTAATGTGAAAAATAAAATAATTACTTTTCTCATAAAAATATTACTAACAGTGAAAAAATGCAATAAAGTAAACACGGGCGCTTCGCCAACTATCGCGACGCTATTTCGACGCGACGTGGCCCGACGTCCGGCGACTGGCGACCAAACGCCTGCGATCGAACTTTGTTTCCCATCACGCGGGCCAAATTGTGACGTTTTCTTGACAAGAAAATGTGTCCAGACACTTCCATATTCATTACACCCGTCTGGTTTGAGATATATAATTTGACACCCAGACGAAGTCAGGAATTCGTTAGTCAGTTTGGAATTCGCCCCAAGTTATGATAAGATATTTAGAAGTCAATTTCCCTTATACTTACAAGCAGATAATTAATTTCCAAGAAATAGTAAGCCCGCCAGCTGGTCAGAGAAATTCGCGGCGTTAACTTTATGAAACGGTCCCGCGATCTAAACATGAAATTGCCTTGTATTTAATGACGATTCTGTTTCTTTGCGATCGTAAAAACAACAGGAGACTACCATAAAAAATGCAGTTTCTAGTAAGTCTCAAAACAATACATGTTTCGCTTCCAACGCAATGTTTTACGAGGTCCTTGCTATACAATAATGGGAAATGTAATATAATGGTTGACAAGCAAAGGAAGTGTTCTCAAGCGAGCAGTTTGTGGCCAACCGCTAAATAGCATCGGGACTGCCCTCCGCTTTGGAATTATGATCACTACGAGATTACGGCTAGGATTTTATGTTGCTTAGAAACCACGCTCATATAAACGGGATAGAAGGAAATTCTGCCCGCAGCCTGCGTGTGTACATCAAAGAAAATAAGCTTTCAAAACCTGTGGTTAAATGATATTTTCTATAATTTCAAATTGTGTAGTTTGAAACATTTTTGTTTTGATTTATTTATGAAATTTTAAAAGCAGCGCGTTGAAATCACTCGTGTTTTGAAGATGATATGAATATTGTAGCGTTCATTTTGAAATACTCGTAGCTAGCCTTTCAGCATAGGTTTAGAAGTTATTTCTACCGTTTTATACTTGTCTAGTTTCGTATAGGTGGCTGGTTTTAAAAGATTTATTTGTACACTAAAGATATGTATCGGCATGTGTAACTTCGGTCCGTCTGTTCTTTGAGTGATTTACAATATGTCGTCTGTCGCTGAGGTAGGCGGTGGACCGAGACGGCTAACGAATGCTGTCCCAGCTCGTTTGGGCGCCTATTTCCGCATCTCATATTTCTCATTGAAATATATCGTTGCAATGAAATATATCTAATGAACCTATTGTCACAATAAGAGATACTGAATGTTCGCTCAGATTTACGACTTCAAAGCGAATCTACTCGGCCTGCCTATCTTAGCTAAATGTATGTTTGCTACCGACACGGACGTCAGTTAATTTTTCAGTCGCATAATAACATCTTGGAGCAATTTGCACGCTGTCACGCAATACAATTGAGCATGAGACATGTGACGAATTTCTAACCTCGATTTTTATTTACAACGCTTGTTTATTGTTATATTTTGAACCGTCGTTCGGCTCCCTGAAATATCCCTTTAGAATAAAAAAGCGTTAGTGTGAACCGCTGCGTTTGGCGGCATGCCAACTGGTCCATTTCTCAGCTTTGCTCGTGGACGGTAGAATGATACTGGTTCACAGTTCATATACATCGAGCTGACCGTTGCTTTGAAGCTAACGTATTGAGGTTAAACGTATGTACAGCATGCATGTATGTGCAGGAAATATGGTTTATGTGTAACGAAGCGCGTAATTAATCCAACAGCTAATGGCATTAGATGTAGTCACACACTTGAATTAGGTCTTAGCATGTGGCGTCGGCGGTGGCGGCGCCGCGGTGTTTCGTAATCTTAAACTTTGAATGAATTACCTAGCAGATGATGAATGAAATTTCAGAATGTTGATCGGGATCGGTTTTCTTGTTTGATTGAAACACATTAAAATTTGTTCTAAAAACTGCTTATGAATTTAAAGCTGGTAATCAAACGTTAATTTCAAGATTTAGCAAAACTTCGTGTTCATACTTATAAAACTAATCTTTGTTCTCTCTTCTTTTCAGTTCAACTTCGTTGGAAGGATTCTAGGTCCCAGGGGTATGACAGCCAAACAGTTAGAACAAGAGACAGGATGCAAAATCATGGTCAGAGGAAAAGGATCAATGAGGGATAAGAAAAAGGTAAAACCCAACATTTACTTACTCATACTTCTAACTTTTCCTTTTACTAAACAGCGTAAAAACATTTAATTAACGTTATATAAGTGAACTAGTTTATTTTAATTAGGTACTAACTTTTATATTTTCCACGCAGCTAACGATTGGAAATCAAATCAGGTTACTTTCATTTCTCAATATTTTCTTACTCTAAATAAAACATAATTTCCTAAGATTTTCAAGACAAGTAGGTAAATAACCTATTAGTCCTCGACCACGTACGTAAGAGGAAACATATGTACCTACTGATGGAAGTGTCTGGTGCTGTCACATCGCATCAATTAATAGCAAGCAGTTTCTAGTTAGTTCAATATTTTTAGTGCAGAAATAATGCTTTGAACCCCACTTACCTATGCAAGAGGGAAGTACTTAATCACGAAAAACAAACAGAATTTATATATTTTGTCATTACATTAGGTTTGAGTACCTACCTCTATGCATATAAGGAGTCATTCAAGTATTAAGTAATCACCCATGGGGTTGGTATTTGCTTTGGTTATTTTTGATGACATTGATTTTGATTAGAACAAAGATGGCAACCCCATGTTCAGGGATTCCCCAATATAATTAATATTGCTTACTCACTCTTACGCGGTGTTTTATGGTAAGAAAGAACCGAAGTAGGGAAATTACTTAAAAGTTGATTCAATTACTTTATGGTCTATAAATTGCTTATTTCTAGATTTATGAATAACAATAAAGTAACCTGAACAGATATAAAAAATACCAATGTTTACGCAAGCATAGGAGCTTTGCTTACTTTTGCTGACAAGGGTCAAAATTACAAAAATTCTGCTTACGTAATACTTGAATGGCCCCTAATTTACCAAGCGTTTCTGCAAAATGTTAGCTTATTTTTATGTTGTTTGCTCTAACTCACTTCACTTCTAAGCGAGTACTTGTCACTTCTGTCTAAGCGAGTATAATCTACCATTTAACTGTCACTTATTTCGATAATTGCATGTTGTCAGGTTTCAATTGACATGCTGTCTTCTATAAAACATCCTTGCAAATAGCAACTAGTCTCCCTTTGTCCATGAGAAGAAAAGCCACGAACCGTTTACATTTAATATTCTTATTTACATATATTTGCACTACGTTTAAAAACCTTTCTATTTCTACTCTTGGGTTTGAAATAAGAACAAAACTGTGAGTGTTGTTTTGCTCGGAATATCGAGGCGTTACTCTCCGATCCAATCCATTTCTACGAATAGTATTATCCAAACATTGGGAAACGAATATGGATCTTCCGTTTCGATTTGTATGGGCTTGTTTGAAGTGCTTATCCATTAACGTTCAGTTACGTCCTTGAGACTATAGCAATGTTCGTGGCTATTTATATTCACAACCACACTTCAACTATCAATAGTAAAATGTACCTAATATTGTAATGGGTACTTGAATGCTCCGTTCGGCCTGAAAAAACATTGACTTATGCTCGAATTTTGGTAGTTTTATAAAATCTCATTTCAATGCTTGAAATTTTGCAACTGGATCAACAACCTCTCCAGTAAAAAAGTTTAATAGCTAAAATAACGCCATGACTGAAAAGAAATCCCCTGTAACATAAACATTGGATCTTAGTTGGTACGTCATTCGAATTTCCCGCTTTATATGATTTCTCATAAAGCGCCTTAATAACTGTGCTAAAGTAGGAGCATCATAAACATTCGAAAGCATTTCAATAGGAAGTCACTAAACTGGATGCATAAGCAATTAAGCATAATCGGCCTTTAATGTTGGTCTGTTGGAACTTATGCCTCCTCTCTGTGAGACGGAGAATACCGTAATCGACCACGGGCACCCAGTGTTGGTCGCTGTACTTCACGTCTTCGCAATTTTTGCAACTAGGACATATTTGCAATCGGTGTCCTCACTGTGTGTTTCTTCACCGTTTTGGGAGCAAAATCTAAACTGTTCGGTTTGAATAAATTTCAGGAGGATGCAAACAGAGGAAAGCCCAATTGGGAGCATTTGGCTGACGACCTCCACGTCCTACTCACAGTTGAGGATACTGACAACAGGGCGAAGATCAAGTTGGCCAGGGCTGTCGATGAAGTTAAACGCCTGCTTGTACCTGTAAGTATATGCTTTTATTTTAATAGTGAATAAACTCTGCTTTATGCTGTCACTCCGGGCATCATCATTACCATTATCTTCTTCTTCAAATCTACAGACATCATTGTCTTGGAACAGTAACTCGCCAAAATTGTGCTGGTTTTTTCGGTGTATGGTAAATTGGGCTGCTCTGCCTACCCATCAATAATTAAAACATCAGTTACGATGTACGGTCGCTCCCAGTAAAATATTCAAGACCAGGACAAAATATATAGCCAAGATAAAATCCATCTTGTGAAGTTGTATAGAGAAACCCACTTATAGAACAATACCGTGTTATTCAGTAATGATTGAAGACGAGCAGCGTCATCGATCTATGAGGATCGACTCTGCGGTTACCTTATAGGATACAAACTTCGTTGCTCATTGTGGTGACTGGTACTAGGTACTTATGATGACTGGTTTAGCTTTTTAGAAGAAGGTTTAAAACCGAGATGTATTGTGCAACTACTATTACCTATCTATGCGCTTATTTTAAAAGTTGGAATTCCAAGTTCAGTTCCACTAGATTAGGTACAATTTCTTCTAAACTTTCGTGTTATATCACTAAAATAGAATGAATGCTTATAATAACTTCGTGTAGGATGGAGTATGACCAACGCAATCTCCGATCTTTCTTTTATACAGCCCGTAACATTTTATTATTCCGTAATAGTAAACTATGACTAACTTAACAGTCTGTTACCACGCGAGCGTTGGATTGTTCGAGTAGCTGCAAATATTATCTCTTTTAGATAAACTGTCTAACATACTGGCAGACGGTTATGCCAAATAGAAATTTTGGCACTCACTCCAGCAGCCTCGAATATAATTCACTCACTGTGGTGTCGCTTTTAGGGTTTCGAAGTTAAAGATAGAACCTTTGCTGATTCGTCACATTTGTTTCTTTCATCAATATGTGTGCATGTGTCTGTATGTGCCCCTACAGAAATCAGGAAATTGGGTTAAAAAATCTTCATACTCTTTCTTTTTCCAAATAGTTTTCTACGTCCCCAGCTTAATTTTCTACTTCTTGGATTCCTATTTGTAATCAAAGAATGACCAACGACCATGGAATCCTAATCCATGTAGCTATACGTAGTTTACGTTTTCCGACACGAACCTGGCAGCTTATCGCCTTTCCTTCCTTGAAAGATACGAGAAATATTTTCTCGTCTACTGAATATCAGCAATATCTTCCTTGGGAAAATGTAACAAAGTTTTCTACTATCTCTATACAGATCTCATTCAGTGTTACGTTCATTGCCGTGCGTTTAAGGCGTGATGACGTCATCAGCAATTGTGTTGAACCGCTGCAAGGCTTGGGACTCATTACTACTAATTAACGAACACTGGTTACCTTAATAATTTTGTTTTGATAGCTTGTTCTACTTTTACGAAATGATCAAGTGGTATTGGTACCTTTGGTTTCCATAAGTCTTTAGTTTATTCTTGATCATGATCATTCTAGTCTTTTACCAATTAATTTACTCTTGCGGAGTTCCAACAGCCAGGTGAGATCAGGGGCCGCATAGAAAAGACCCAAAATCATCATTGTTCCAGTGCGAGAAAGAGACAGAGGTGTTCATTTTGTTTAGCGCCATCTCATTCTGTCATCTGCTCTACTTTTTATAAAACATTCAATTAATCAACTCGACCTTTCGCAGTCCACTACTGGACCAATACATCTTCCAAGTTGTATTACAGTACCTACCTACTCGGGTAATCGTCTTCTGCAACATTTAGTCCAAATAAATACATTAATGGATATTTTTGGATGAGGACAGACAAGTCTGTTTACTAATAATATTCTGACTCATTTCCTTCATTTCTCTGAATGTAAACTTTTCTAAATATTGTTGCCAAAATAATATTCTTGGCTGCAAAACCGCCATCAAAGTCAAAAATGATATACGAGCTTCTACACCTAAAAATAAGGCTAACGACAGTACTAATATAGTGTTTTACCGACACTGACCTTATTTTTGTTCTAGAATTATGTTTAATTATCTTGACCTCTCAATTGTTAGCCATAAAGCACGTTATTGTTTGATTTTAATTACGCTGAAATAAGTAATTACGTGTAGTTTGTGCATCATCTTATTGGTTTATGGTATAGCTCGCTTTGAACTGGGGTCTAAAGCCCACGTCTTGACATGAACGTAACTAAAGTTCGGGAAATTATTGTATGCCTGGATTTACTTCGTCCGAAAGTCGGTCCTCAGAATCGCTAAATTTTGACAATATTAAAGTAATCGGCCGTGAAAGAATCTTGTATAGTCTTAACATGAAAGACAAATTGGTGGTTGCATCATGCTTTTGACCAAGCCAAATGTTTAGGTCGCCTTGTTTGAATCTTTGAGAAAGAGAATGTACAGCCTTATCACTGTTTTTGACCGACCATACTTCGGTTATTTATGAACATAACATAACATTACGCTTCTTTTTCCCAAAGGATTAGGCAGAGGTGTAGTAAGTAGCAGCCCATAGTCTGGATTTGTGCCCCGTTGATGATCAAGTTACCACAAACTGTCAAACTTTCTCGTTCGATTTTGAAATTAATCTTCAACACTTTAAAGTCTAAAATCGTTTGGAGAAATGTGACAGTTTCGTGTAGCTTGGTGTGCTGTCCATTGTACCCCTGCCTATTTATGAACATGTTATCAATAATACTTTTCCATTGTCCTACAGCAAGCAGATGGCGAAGATGAACTGAAGAAACGTCAACTGATGGAGTTGGCTATCATAAACGGCACATACCGCGACTCTAGCACGAAGGCGGTGGTACCCGTCAACGGTCAGTGCCTCATAAGTATGGTCGCATTCATGTTTTGTCACTAAAACTACCCACTAAGACTTACTAATACAGTCACGGAAAAGTAAGAAATGGGATGCTCTCTTGCGAGTTCACTCATTCCCCGGGGATGGCGTTGAGTCATAAGGCGTGTTCTAAAAGCGAATTTTACCGAAACATGTATTTCGCCCTCATTATCAATCCATTTCTTAGTACTTCGTGAATATTTATCTATCTAGCTCCAAACAGATGGTAAAAAAAATGTTATCTCAGACCAATCATGATGGGTTTCTGACAAAGAGGAGGGGTTCCTATGTCCCCAGCTGGTTAAACTTGACTTGAAAATCAAGGCTATAAATAAAAACCTGTCGATATCAAAGACAGTGAACCGCTGTATGGAGTAGATAGTCATCAAATTGGCTTAAAGGATTGGAGTGAAATTTTCAAGGGTGTTTGGTGGAAAGATCCTGGGGATCCATTATATCTACCTACTATGCAAATACCATGCCATTCAAACTTACATTTCAAAGGAATTTCAATCATTCCGAAGAAATTTAGCAGGATAACGAGGTACTTTCAAGTAATTGTGATTGTTTCCTGGATAAAATACAAAGTTGTGGGACACATAATTTTGCATGACAAATTACATAATAATCGTGGGATTATTCTTCATTGAATTGTTTTCTGACAACTATACATATTCTGCTCTGTTTTCATTATGTTTCCTATTGTTGAATTGAGCATAAAATGTGTCTTTTGTTTGCGGATGTGAGTCATCGAGGCGACTGCTTAGATGACTAACTTAATTGATTTGTGGCATGTTACGGTTGTTAACTATTAACATGGGTGATTTCACCGCACCAAGATCTCTTATCGTTAATTAAGGGTCATTGGAAACCGTTCGAGCCTAAGAGGAATTTGCTACGGACGACAAAATGAGTTTTTATCACGTTTGCTTTCCAGTTTACTATATTGGTGTGATATTTTATTAGCATTATTCATGAAGGATTTTGTGTTTTCTATTGAAAAATATTTTGTCTCGTGCACGATGATTTAAGCTCCTGTGGTCGTTGCGTCGTCTCGATTTGTACAGATTTCTGTTCCTACAAGTAATTTATTATTTTAATCAGCCACATCAAAATCGCGACGATTCGGAGTTGAGACACATTGCTTAAGACCAGTGGCGTAGCTAGTAATAAAGGGGCCCTGTATCGAAAAGTAAAAAGGTGTACCCTTGTTTGCACTTTTTATTTTATTTAGATAAAGTTTTTCGAACGACTGAAGCTTATTTTCAACTGTACACATTGCACGATTGTTGGAAATGAGGTTCAGTAGTTCGAATATTTTTCTCTAAATCAATAAATATTGCATAAGTCTTTCAAACCGTCAAGATATGTCAATATTTCGGCGAAACTCCAAAAGATGGGATTTTTGTATACAAAATAGCGAACCGACATGTTTCCATTGTAATTTTACTAAAAGAATGCAAGGATGAGCGAGTGAGCTCGAAAGTTGGAGCATTGAGATTGGGATACTACGTAAAGCTGTCATTGTGATTTTAATAAAAGAATACCCCAAGCTACAGGGGCCCCCGCCCCTGTAGCTTGGGGGCCCCGTATCATTAATACGGCTCATACGGCGGTAGCTACGCCCCTGATTAAGACACAATATCAAGTCAACGTGCACCTGCAAAATCTACTAACAAATCTTAATCGTCCATCCGAACAACTGTGCTAATGGGTTTCAATATTTTCATCAATGGTTCACACGACTGGGAAAGAGGCAAGGAGCCCGACGCGAGCTGATATAAGTACCATTGATACAACGCAGACGATCCCACAGCGGACGAGGAGTGGCGGCGCGTGGCTGCGGCCGCGGCGGAGACGCAGCGCCTTCTGGCGCCAGGCGGCGGTGGCGTGGGCGGCGTGGCGCTGCGCCAACAGGCACCTCTGGGAGCCCCCCTGATCCTCTCGCCGCGCATGTCGCAAGGCGCGCAGGCTGGCCTGCTCAACGGCTCGTCTCAAGCCGCGGCAGGCCTGCTCTCGCCCGGCGAGCCGGCGCACCAGCTCATCTACGCGTCCCCCTACGACTACGCCAACTACGCCGCGCTCACCGCCGCCGCCAACCCGCTGCTGACAACGGAGTACGCCACTGCGGATCATACGGGTGGGTTGTTCGCCCGTTGATATCTTTGAACGATGTTTGATAACCGTAGGTCGCAAAATGTTTGGGACAGTTAAATTCTATTTTTTTTTTATGAAAGCAGTTTATTACTAATTAAAAGCGAAAAGCAGCTGAAAGGCAACTGTATTACTGAATTGAATATTCTAAAGGGCTGCTAGAAAAAAATACCCTTAATTATAAATGCTGATCGTAAAATCGGACATGAAAAGAAATTATGATGATCGATCAGTGTTTAGGTAAATAAAAATAGTTATCAAACATCGTTTATTATCTACTAACGCTACATACACACGGTACCGGGTTTTCAATCGTCCACTTGAATCAAAAGCATAATTAGAGTAGGATAAAAACGTATAATCAAATTATTATTAAAAATATACAATTTGATAACTATTATCGCAAATATCGAACAAAATAACCGCATGTTAATTACGAACACACATTGGCTGAGGCCTCTAAAACAGTATTTAAAAAATGCTATTGGAAAACTGGCAGTAACATTCAGTAACAGTCATTATAATCATAGGTTTATAATTAAGAACTTATAGGCCAGTCCGTATCAATCATGGCCTGATAGGCCTTTTCATCACATTTTCCGCGACGAATAGAACGTACCCTCTTAGGTCCCCGTGATCCAAGTACCTTCGGTTTAATTCAGCCCAAGGCCTATAGGCTATAACGCTCATCCGTATGTCGCATGCCTTATTTTCTATAAAGCTTTCAGTACAAGCTTGTTTCCAGCAACTTCATGGAGTAGCAGAATAATCTCCACAAATTGCTTCCCTGAATGGTCAATTCATGTGTCTTTGTAGCAGCGTAGTGTTTTTTTTATAAATGGGGCCTTTGAATTGGCAACTACATATTTCTAAATTAAACGACATACTGAGTGCCGAATCAATAATAATCTGGCATGTTTATAGCCTTTTCTCATCACATAATTATTTTATGTATTCTATATTGACACAATTACTATTTATAAGGGGCTTTGTGACGGTACTGATTTTAACAACTAAAGAGTTCGGACAGAATTGTAACGCCATTGTTTCTTGTCCATAGCACGTGATTTGACCGATTACATCTGGAGCCATTTTTGGAGGGATTATCCTGCTGCGCGATATTAGACTTAATAACTCCAAAACAAAGTAAATGAGACACAGAAACTCGATAACGGTTGTAGATGCTGCTAGATCACTAAATACAGCTATTTATTTAAATTAGCTTAACAAAGAACAATCAGGCTCGTGATTACACAGCACTAACAAACTAATGTACACTATTCTAACGTATGGTGTCGAGCTTATGTTGAACTGTGTGTGATATAAATATTTTAATGGGGTTTGCAGCGTCGAGATATCTGCTAGCTGGCTTTTGACATTGGCCGCATCAGCCCTCAATAAGATACGGCAGACTGCAAGCGCCGTATCCCACTACGCATCATTATTGCCGTCCTTGATATCATTATCCTCCTTCTAAATGCCTCACAGGACGTCCTCTTTACAGTCATAATAAAACGCCATGATCAATTTATACTTTTAAGATTTTATTGTTTTAAGTACGTTTAGCTTAACGACTCATTATTTTGTACCTACCATGTTATCGTCTTCAATATTTACGAACATTGTTTTTTTTTTTTCTTCTACAGCTGTTTTGTACAGTTCCATACAAATTATAATTTTTGTTTTACTTTACAGTCAAAGATATATTATTTATTATATAACAGAACAATTTTACTATTTATTCAAATTAATATAATTATCAGAATATTTAATGATAATATATTTTTTCTTTTAAGTATATCAGTTGTTTCGTGTTAGGGCTGATGGCAGTTGAATAATTGTTTAAATTAGATATTATTTTAGTTGAATCTAAACTGCCAATAGAACTCTATATAAGTTACCGATGTTTAATATACAAAGACATAGAGTTTTATATATATTAATTTACCTATCTTGTTACTGATAAACTTCACTCGAATGATGATAGTTATGGATAGAACCCATCATTTATAGTTCTTGTGATAACCCTTGCTTGTAACACAACTAATTTATTAACATTATGTTAATGTAGATTCAAAATTCATTGAGTTTTGGACTAAGTATACTCTAAAGTATTATCATGTATTCTAAAATTCCACCATTTGCATGTGGTTTTTTTTCATCCTTTTTTTCTATATTTCCAGTTAAATACTTGTGAATAACAAAAGAAATTTTCGTATTAACAGTAGTTTATCTGAATGACGCAATGAGTTGCATAGATAATTCAGCAATTACAAGCAAAAGGGACCAAATACAAATTGAAAACGTAAACAACACATTTACATATTTAACTATATTTTAACAAAACTGACAAAATTAATAACGCGATACACACTCATATTACGAACAAAACGTGGAACATTCTAGGCGGTTTTAAATGTTTATATACGTTTAGCGTGTAGCAATAACATTTGTACCTGCATTGTGCACAGTGTTATTGCTACAATTATTATATCGTAACTTATTAATTTATTAGCCATATTATTATATTTATAAACATACCATAGGCTAAGTATTATTATTATCTTTAAAAGATTTCTAGTTAGGTTAGAAAAGAGTGAGCTTTATGAAAATATTATAGACCCGTATATTATTGTTTAGGTTTATTGTATCGCAGTTAACACTGTAGTCAATTTTAATTAAAACATGAAATTATCGAAGCCAGCCATTACCTGTACCTTGACCGGGTGTACGTAGACCCCCGCTCGTTTAAATGTTTTATTTTGATATATTTTCCAAAGCAATAAAATAGATAATAGAGTAATCAATAGGCCTAAGCATAATAATAGAAGTTAGTGTTACTGCCAAATGAAGATTTAATAATAACAAATTATATCTTAGTATTACCGAACGACAATAACGAGTATTTGGCAGTGATATCTAGGTACTTGCGATCGTTAAGTGTAGAAAACGAAATCATTTTCTATTTCTATTTTATATGAGATCAAATTTAATTGCAGCATTTAGATGTAAAGCTACACCCAGTTCTATTTAGTCTATCAGCTTTAAATGTATTCCAAATTGGTTTTCCAGTGAATTTCTTAATCCGTATCCATGTTATCATTAGCAAAGGTTTGGGTTCACCGACTCGGTGTTGGAAGCTTTTGTTGTTGAGCGAAGACGCAGATGTTAAATGTGTATATGCCGCTAGGTGTGGTGAGGAGGGCGCAACGGCTCGCGCAGGTCAGGGAGCACCCTTACCAGCGCACTGCCTTACCGGCGCCTTAATTCCCGCCAAAACGCTCTCACGCCGCCATTTTGTTCACAAGGTGAGAAGCGCGTGCGCGCGCATGCAGCTAGATGAATACGTTTGCTTGTGTCTTATTGGTGTCGCACAAATTGGAACTTGCATTTTATATCGAATCTCACTCGAATGCATCTCAGTATACTTGCAAGTTTCAACTTTTATATTATAATATCTATGTTCACTTCAATTTTATATTTCCGAGCAACCATATTCGTCTCGAGTATGCGTGGGTACCTTTGCTTTACTGTCTCTCTGTGTCACTATTTCTATTTATTATTTGTGTACTTATTAGTTACGTTCTTGAATAGTTTGTATGAGGATAAGACGCTTTATGGCTCTTCATACCGGATCTGAGGTGACACTGCATAATTTGAAAACTGTGATTTTTATATTTCTTTTTTATAGATATTTAGATCTGTTACATGTTGTGATGCGAAGCATTATTAGAGCTCTATCTTAATTCAAAGTTGAACATCAGCGTTACCAAATTATTTGTCTGTAGTTGTTTTCAATGCTGTTGTTGTAACAATTGAAATCACAACATGTCTCCGGACACTCGTAATATTTTCAGATATAAATTATATATTTGAGGGAAGAAGGATTGATGTTACACTATTCTTTATTGCAAAGCTTGACGTAGTAGATGTTCGCGTAGACGGTAGTGTTCAATATTGCCAAATAGGTTGAATCCACGGAGGTGCTACAAGCCGGTTGTGAGATCCTTCTTTCCTTAGTCTCGCCGAGTATTAGTCAAAGGAAAGAGCATTCTCAGAATTTGTGCCATCAATCCAGTATTAAATGTAATGCCACTCCTTTGACTCGATATGTTTTTCATCATCACAACTTTCTATTAGTCAATATAAGATTTTTATATGAAATTTTTTAAGCTAGTTGTTTTTATTTTTGCCTTAGGTATTATATTTACTTTCTTATTTGAAAGTGGTTTATTATTAAGATAATTTGCACTTGTGTCCTTGTGGATTTAAAGCCGACATCCATTATGTCGGTTACGTATTTTCACGCTTCTTTATATGAAATGATTATAAGTCGAAATGCTATTCGTAATTTTATAAAATGAATGATAATATGCGATAATGTTTTGTAAAGTATTGTTTCCGTTGTTGATTGTAAATAAATGCATTTTCTGAGAATATACACGCAATAAATTGTCTGAAAATTTTTATTAAGCGTTTTCTTTCTTTAGTCTCGTTAGTTCCGCGGTGCTAAAGTAAATGTTCTATGTGTTACAAGAGTATATATGTCGATAAAGTTGATGACGTGCAGTCATTTGGTCAATTGTAGCCTCACACAACTAACATGCAACTCCACAAGGCCAAGTTCCCGTTTGTTGACATAATAATAATTATTAAGTGCACTATCATAACTGCTATTGTCACAACTTGCAGATTATCTGTAACTATGTATTTATATTATATGAGTCACTAACATGCAAATATGTAATGACATTGATTCGTTATCACAAACTTATTAACAATTTTTTTATGAGAATGCCGCCAAATACAGTATTGAGATGTTGCAGCAATGTGTTGAATAACTTACATACTTGCATCTGGGTGCTATGGTTATACATAAGTGATAAATTTATTATGCTTGTTTGTCTGAGCAATGTTCGTTACATCGCGGCCACCTCCGCTAGTGTTTCAAGCATTGCTCTTTTGGGAACTATTGGGCATTTAATCCTATATTTGTAGATTTATCATTTACATACTAAATTGACTTAACATTTTTCAACCATTAACTGCGTAAACTAATGAAGTACCCGTATATTATTAACTGGGCCACAAACAGAACAAGTGTCGCGGCGCGAATGCCTGATAGCCTCCCCCTCATTTTTAATTCAAATTTCTGTTTTTATGAGAAATTCCGTACACTAGTCAAGTCAATCCGAGACCACGGTTTATCGCTTCTGTTGAATGGCTGCATGTTGCCGGTACCCACTGGCTATCTTTCGCATATTGAGATTCCATTACGTACACGCCTTACATTCTCGCCCCCCTCTAACCCGCGTGACGTCACCAGCTGGGCGCCGGCAGCGCAACGCAAGCGGTAAAGCGTGCTAACTCGCGATTGGGGGTACCCGTGTAGTCGGACCATGACATTTTGATCGATACTAACATTCTGTTTTTCTCTCTTCTCGTTAACCCGGCTAGGTGAGTGCTAACGGCGCCGAGGAACTAACAGGAGTCGCGGCCGGCCGCTGCACGCCGGCCCCCTATGTCGCCGCGTAACATACTCATCGGAACATCGACCACCATGTAGCTATTAGCTGTTGGGCCTTTCACGTTTAACATTATACTATGTATTATAATAGTCTAACTATTAACATTTATATGCCTGTTATGTTTATAACATGATGAACTTTATTAACATTTTTATATAATTTTTTAATGAAATGGCACACGCCATCGACTATATTTACTATATTGTATCTTATTGTACTTCTGTTGTCGCTTAACGTGTTGTTGTTGAAGCACGAGTGTTGTTAGGCTACCCGGACAAATCGCGGCGTTAAACGTGTCACCTTTATAATCTATGAATCATTATTTAAAAACTTTTTTCTTTAACGTTATTTGCATAGAGGATATTTTTAGAAAATTCGCACTTTTAGCGCCGTTACTCTAAAAACATGGTTTGAGTAAAATATTGACTTCTAACTTAAGCTTAATTCATGCAGTAGCTAGATATTAATTAGGTATTGAAATACGTTTGCTAACACAACTCGCTTTTTGATCTCTTTACAAAAACATTAAAAATATCCTTCATTAAAAGCTTTACTATTGTATGAATTAAGCTTTGTGGTGCAGTCATGTTATACTTGATGTTAGATGAAAAATCTATCAATCAAAAATTCAATGTACTACATAAAGTACTGCGCACGAAATTTATACGTACTACACTGATCATTCGACGCTACATGGATAGTCTGTGGCGCGACTGCGCGTCACGAACAGGATGGCGTTATGCAAGAGGTCAAGTAAGTACCTACGATGGTAAAATATATTAAATTGCTTTTCATATAAATAATTAGACTGACATTGGATTATAGTCTAATATAGGTTGTTTCTTCATATACTCATCGACCCGACAAACCTTCGGCAATCATTTTTACATTACTTTAAAACCAAAGACTAATATTTTATAGTAATATTTGACTACTCTTTTCTGATCAAATTTTAAATCATCAATGTCTTCCTTTACAAAACGTTTTTTTTTATTTTTTATTGGTCAATGAGTGTATGAATTCTCATTTGAAATAAATAATATTTATAGCATTGTATTTTACTCTTAGTGCTTAATATTTATAACTTTGGATATTTGTACATCTCATGTGCCTTAATTAAATGTACAATGTTCTTACCTTTTTGGTTCTATAGAAATTGTTATAATGCTAATTAATAGCTAAGTTAGAAGAGATTAAATTATTGTTAACTTTTCTAAATGTTAATTTTTATACATTTATCGTCGTCAGTTTTGAATATTAATTGTCTAAGAATATAAATAATAATACCCAAATGTTTTAGTGTCTAGTAGATCTACTTTAGTTTTGGCAAAATTATTAACTTTATAAGTGCCTTCGTTACAATCTCTTCGCGAATCTCTAGATTTCGTTCTATCTTATACAAATATCAGAGATCTGCAGTTAGTTTATTCAGTGAAAAATATTTACCCAAACATAATCTCAAAGATTACACAAACGTTCAAGTTTAATGTAACAAGGGCAATTATTCGTCATTACATGTATATTGTTATGTATAAAGCTTACATAATGTAATTAAAAGCAATATTATAACAATAATAAATCATGATTAGTGCAATAGAGATGTTATAATACTAAATAATATTAATAAAATATTTTAATATTTTAAATATTTTAAAGTAATCTCGACTAAAATAAGTTGGGAGAATATTTTTACAAGATTTTATAGAGATCTGATATTGAGATTAATGCGGTCGGTAAAGTATATTATCACGATTGTTATCTGTGAAGATACATATGTTCTTTAAAATTAAATTGTTTATAAGTAAATTAGAGTAGAAGAGCTAATTAGTAGTAGGTAACAATTTTTTATCGTTTTGCATTAATTAGGTGCTTTTGTCAAGAGTTTGGAACCAATTTAAAAGAAATTTTCCTATGCAAAATTCTACGCAATAAAACTTTTTTTTATATTTCTAAATAAGTAACGTTATGTTGAATACATAAATTTGTAAGTAGATATCCTCGTAAAACTACATCAGTGGAAAATATCATCGAAGTTGTTAACACTCCGTCCATGATTATTTCATAAAATAAGTACTTAATTTTGTTGGTCTCCCATTCATGCATAGTTAAGTACGATTAATTTGAGACGTCTCTTCATTCGTAGCACGTGTTAACACTTTCAAATAATCATAAATAAATGTTAGTTCCCCATAAATATTTAAAAGTAAAGGGCATTGAAAATCACCTTTATTACCATGTCAACCTATTTATTACTTGGTTGCGTCTCACATTACATCATCTCATGTAATCGTACATGTTAATTTTATTTTTACGTCACTGCAGTAAGGTCTAAAATTGCTTGTTCATAGATATAAGCTGGACAATATTTACAATGATGTTGAAAATATTATATTGTTATCCTCCTTTGAGTTCACAGATATAAAACATTCATAAGCAGAAGATTAATATCCAAGCAGTTGTTCAAAAACGGATGAAAACTGCGTTTACTCACCCTTCATATGCATCTAAATAGTTCGTACAAATCATACTAATACAAAAAAGCATTTAAAGATTTAATCATAAAATGCAAATGCCATAACAACTCGAGGAATCCGTTTCATGTAACTGTGAAAATATGTGATGAATAGATGTGTTTAACGTACAAATAATTTTATTGTCTGCAAATAACTAGTAATATACTGTGTTTCATAAGCAATAACATTAGCAATTTTGTTGAAATTGAAACATGCTTAGTGCCATCAGCAGACGGGCTTATTACATGTCAGTGTTTTGTAATATTAATTTGTACTTATTTTTAGGGCAAATATTAATCGAGTGCCTTAAAAGAACTTGTACATATTTATTATTATCTTTCATTAAAGTATTAATATAGCGGAGAATAACAAAATCTAAAATTGTTTTCCAAAAACAATATATAGAAATTAAATAATTTTAGTTTAAGTGAGATTGTGCATATTATGTATGTTTTGATGTGTGTTTAAGATTGATTTGGTATTAGTAAATATTTAAAAAACGTAACTGTGTGTTTCCTTTCACTACCATTTTTATTAATGCATCTTTTACTTGTTCATTCTGTTCCTAATAATTTGCCAACATTTCATTCAAATCAACACATTTTTACATTAAATATCGCTAGCATACCTACCCACGATTGAATTGAGTTAATAAATCGATATAATAGGTATGATAGTTGGACCTAATTAAGCAAAAAGGACTCAACACATTGTGGTCAGGAATGAGTTTTATATGCCAAAGAAGTCCTAACGGTTGGTTCTTTGACTCTTTAAAAAAGATCCGTGACTCTACAAAGATATGGTTGATTTTTAGGGTTCCGTACCTCAAAAGGAAAAAACGGAGGCCTTATAGGATCACTCGTGTGTCTGTCTGTCTGTCCCTCTGTCACAGCCAATTTGCTCTAAATGTAATGGACCGGTTAAGTTGAAATTTGGTATACGTATCAATTTGTGTGACATATTAAACAAAAGGGCTTACTGTGACGGTCTCAAATATATATTTTTTATAATTTTTAAATAAATTGTTTTAAAGTTGTAAGTGAAAATAGACGGAAATCTACCATTCCCCCGAATAAATTGACATTTGGTATACATATCAATTTGAGTGACCCAAACACGGATGTGAACCGTAAATAAATGAATTTAGAATATTGAGGTCAGTTTTGGGGGGTATAAAACAAAATTTAAAAAAAAGTTTTGCAAACTGTACCTTGTGACATATCAAATGAAAGGGCTTACTATGAGGGTCTCAAATATTTTTACTTTTATAATCATAGGTACATTAATTTTGTGTTTTAAAATTTTTAATGTAATGTAATGGACTTTGTCTGAAAATAAATGAATTATTATTATAATTTTGAAATCATTTTTTTTTAAGTTATAAGTGAAAATAGACGAAAATTTACCTACTGATTATTCCGAAACTACTGAACCTAAAATTTTGAAAAAATACAGAAAATAGTTCTATAAGTACTTATAGATTACAGGAAAATCTATAAGAAATCTATGGTCTTAAAATAACATGGTAAATCTCTCGATATTGTGCGTACAAACTTACATTTGCAGTTCGAATGAATGGGAGATTAGGTTTACCAACTACAATGTTAAGCTTGTTCTTAGGATAAATTCTTTCCAAGTACGGAACTCTTCATTGTGCGTGGTCCGACACGCAATTGGCCGGTTTTTAATGATGGGAACCAACCGACATTTAGCTGGGTATCTTCCGTTAACCGTTAGGACCTCTTAGGCTTAAACAACTCATCCCTGACCACAGTGTTGGTTGAGTTCTTTCTGCTTTACTATGTCTAGTTCTCCAGACCGAATTTCGGCCATGGCGACCAATCTTAGCGGAGACCAGACTTGGGCGCGGTAGATATTATAGTGCACAAGTGTGTGCAGACACAGGTGCACTCTCTCTTCCCTCACTCTCATAGTCCGATGGGATGGCAATCCGACATGACAGGAGAGAGATCGGGCGCAGGGCCAACCGCTTAACGTGCTTTCCGAGGCATGGCAGTATCACACTGCCAACTTTCAAACTCCGGGCTGTTACTAAGAAATTTCTAAGGCTGGTTTTAGAGTCACGCTGATCATCGGCGCTGACAGCTCAGCGCCTAGCTTGTCAGCGCTGAGGTTCAGCTCGAGACTTTTCAGTACCGTGTTGATCTCTGCGGAGTACAGACGCACAAAAATGCGAAATGCGTCATGATCAAGATCGGATATTCGGATGCATATTTACCAAAAGTTAATTTTAAGCTACGGATGTATGGAAGCGGCTTCCTAAAATAATTTATTGTAAAAAATAATCACATAAAACGGAAAATAGTGGCCTCTAAGCTCCGTTTTAATGATTACAATAAAACATAACAATTTAAAACTACTGTTTGTAGTAATAATAACGTATAGTCTTGTGAAGCACAACTTGACGAGCTTATTTTCTGCATTTTCATTCTAAAATAAAAGAAATCACCGAAATAACGATGAGGGCGCCACAGTGCGCTCGGCGTAGTCTTAAAATATTTCGTGTATGAATAGATACACCCAATATAGAAAGATAGATACTGATAGCTCTAAAACGCGGTTTAGATGCGCTGCGCCCTAATTGCGTAACACATTATCAGACAAAATCCAAAAATTTTGAATCATATTTCTAATCCATTGCTTCATGTGTTCGAAAAATTTGTCTGCTCTAAAACGTAAATAACGTAATGAATGTTGTTGAACTATCAAAATTAAACCCATTGCTACTGATAGTATGTTACTCATTTACCCCTCGGGTGGCGTTCTGTTTTATTGGCGAAATGTGGGTGTACTATAAGTAGGTACCTACACCTCAGCCTAATCCTTCGTTGAAAACTGGCGAGATGTTTTGCTATGTTATAGGAAAAAGCGCCATCTAGTCAACTCTTATCACATGACGTCCTACTCCATAGCATTACGTCTTGAAAAGCTTTAGTCTTAGTTTTATAGATGGCGCTACCACACTCAACTTTGCTCCAAAGAGCATCTGCAAACTTAGGAAATACAAAACTTCTACGGTAGGTATTACTTGCTATATTTAAATTTTATGAAAGTAAGCAAGTACCCTGAGTGTTTGGCTAAGACCATGAGTTTTACCTTTAGCCCCAACACAGTAGCATCAGGGTAGGAAATGTTGATTGGTGCCCTGTGCAGTGCTATAATAAGCCTTCCATTAAAAAAAGGTAATTATTTATTACATTTTATGTATACCTAAACACTTAACGTAATACTGCCCTATAGTTAAAAGAATCCCTTCTACAAGCTCAACGTGCTCAACACCGATGTGAAAAGCTTGCAGCAGCGATTCACAAAGGTACAAGCAGTCCAGTCTGCTCGCGACATACTGCCAGTATAGGGGTTTATTTATAAACGCTGCTTAAACTTAAGTAATGATTAGCGACTGTTTGACCATACATTTTTGATGTTCGAACGTCACTTAACTTTAAGCTACGTTTATGAATAAACCCCATAATGTTGGGGCTGGCCCGCACCCCGGCACACCAGGGTGGCGCATCTTTTTCGCATTGTAGCATAGAAACAATCGACACGATCATCTGATGCGCTACAGATGATGATTGCTATAATGCTACACTCCAATGATGAGTCAAAAGAGGGTAGCGCTGCTTTTGGGATTAGTCATAGTATTTTTACCAATTAACATTAAATTTGTATCAATTTTTTTCAAGAAGTGAGTTATTTATGGTCTATGTTTCAAATGCGGAATTTATTTTTCCCGTCACTATATCTAGTACCTAAGGTGTATAATCATCTGAAGTGCCATCACCTCTTTGATATCCGAATTATTACCTATCATCCAAATTAGATTATTTTTGACAAATTGCTAGCAAGGAGATAAACCTGTAGTTTTGAGGATCTGTTCTACTGCCCTTTTTATAAACAGGTATTATCTAACTTTTGTTAGTACGTTTAATAGACGTTACAACACGGGAGGCCCAAAAAAATTCTCCTTTTTTGTAAGAAATGTATATTTATCAAATGATAGCCCATTTTTCTTGTTGATTATTCGTTGATTGGCGCAATGGTGATGTTATTGAACATATCATCTACTACTACTCTGAAAGTACGAAAGATATGGGCCTGTCCGAAAGTAGTTGAACCTTCAAAAAAAGTGACAAATTCAATATATGGGACCGACAAAAACAAATCGAGAGTAGGGACAACTGTCAAATCTTGTGGGCATTAATTAAGAATGAATAAGATTAGTTCGGGTCCCGAACTAATCTTGTATGCGTAAGTGATACGGATTAGAAAACGTCCGTAACTTCGGCCAAAACTACGGACTTCGTGCTTAGGGAGTAGACCCCCATCATCATCATCATCATCATCAGCCTATAGCAGTCCACTGCTGGACATAGGCCTCTCCAATTGCACGCCATTTAGCTCAATTCTCGGCAACTCTCATCCAGCTGCTACCAGCCACACTGCGAAGATCGTCGCTCCACCTAGCCTGAGGACGTCTTACCTTATGTTTGCCGATTCGCGGTCTGCACTCAAGAACACGTCTACCCCAACGGTCATCGGTTCTACGGCTCATATGGCCAGCCCATTGCTACTTCAGCTTGCTTATTCTGTGAGCTATGTCGACAACTTTGGTTCTCTGCCGGATCACCTCGTTCTGGATTCGATCCCTCAGAGAAACTCTAAGCATAGCCCGTTCCATACCTCGCTGAGCGACCTTGAATTTATGGACCAGCCGTACCGTGAGTGTCTACGTTTCGGCTCCGTAAGTCATAACAGGCAGGACGCATTGATTGAAGACCTTGTTCTTTAGGCTCTGTGGAATATGCGACGAGAAGACTCGATGAAGCTTCCTGAATGCTGCCCAGCCCAGCTGAATTCTTCTGTTAGCATCCCTCTCAGTTGTTCTTACCAAACTGCAGAGTTTGCCCGAGGTAAACATATTCTCAGACCCCCATATTGAAGTAAAAACTGATGATATTTTTGCTGGATTTAAAATATAGATATACAAACAGTAAGTTTGCCTATCTCTGACTTGAATATCACACATGCATGACAGGAAGCAAAACGTGTGAGGTTATTCTGGCGATGGGGTTACCATGTTCTAGATCACCCACCAAGTTACCTTTCAAGACAGTCTTCCTAATTCTATTACAGGTACCTTTATAAGACAACATACTTACTTGAGTATCAAAGGCCTAAGTAAACTATCTACATAGGTACCTACCTACATAAAACTTCTATCCACATATGAGAAAATTGTTCGCACGTAGGTAAGTAGCAGCTCCACATATCTTTTCAATAAAGGTACACCTGCATACATAGTTATATTTAAGTGGAAGCAATTTGAACTTTTCGTAGTGTCTGGAAATGGAATTTTAAATTCACAGTCGTGTCCGTTCCCATGGTGCTCCGGAATAAACGACCTGCAGTTTGTCTGACTGCATTTGTCGCTTTCATGCTTTTGCGAGGGTACACACATTGTTGACGCACGCTCGACTTGGCTTTGAACCTAGTGGATACTTTTGAATGCGTAAATCTTTTAAATGGCGCGGATATGTTTGGAAATAGGCTTTAAAGTGAAAATGCACCTGGTAAATTAAAAGTTCTGGTGGTGTGTGCGTTTTCTGGTTGGCTTGGCTCGTAGGATTAATTCAGTGAAACTAGTGAATCGAAACAAGCATGTAGCCAACCACCTAAGTACTACCTACCTAAATAATTTGTTGCTGTAAAGAAAAGGTCATCATCATCATCATCATCATTTCAGCCGAAAGACGTCCACTGCTGGACATAAGCTTCTCCCAATTGAGGGGGAAAGTTGCCATAATCGCCACGCTTGGCAGGCGGGTTGGCGATCGCAGTATGGTGTTAAAAATGCATAGAGAACGCTGCTGCCCATTCTCTAGTAAGTTCCTTAGTCGCCTTTACGACACCCACGGGAGGAAATGGGATGATGCAATTCTTTACATCCGGCACCACACAGCAAGAAAAAAGTGCCGAGATGTAGTCTTTAGGTAAGGTGTTACCCATAATAACATATTCAGCGTGACACCAAAGTTAACCTGTCTTGTCTACTTGCAAGATAAGACCTAAATACATCCAGTATTTCAATATCCCTAGTTATTAAGCTCACGACATGAGTGACACGTTCAGTGTGACCGGCGCATAGTCAAGTCGGTTTCGCGGCCTGTGATTACCGCTGCACCGTGATTACATTGATTTATATGCATGAGTTCTTATAAATGACGCATAATTGGGCCTATAGTTTCATTTTTATCGTTATTAAGTTGCCGGTAATAAATCATCGTCAAGATGCGACGGCGATAACGCTGATCTTACACATCGATAAATTGGGAATAGCGTGCGTGGATGCATTGGTGTTTGATGTTCCGTCTTTTCTAATATTAAAAGTAAAGTAAAAGTAAAAAGTTTTTATTTTGGAACAACAACAAATTGATAGAAACGATGATAGCTACAAAAGTTAAATCATAACATAAGAAACACATTGTTCCAGACTTAACTGTGACATGGGTACAGGGGCCCAAGTCTGCTATTTTTATAAATTCGTCATTCCAACACGATCCGATTGTCATTTTGCTTAAAGTTCGTGATCTGCTAAATTTATAATGGTCGATCATGGGTCGGTCAATTGTCTCGTAATAGAATTGTATTTTAATGGCATTTTGAACATTTATACATGCCAGATTTCATTTTTATATATTTTTACATATTATTTATAAGTGTTATAAGCAATCTGAAGTAGTAGGAAGTTGGAAGTTTAGTAGGAAGTTTCATTTGTCATTATGTACGAGATTACCAATTCTTTTAATGGAGTGTCAGTGGCTGACCATTGGAAAGTCATGATGACGCCATTATATTAGTAGATTACCAAACTTGTCAAAATCAACAATTATGAAATCAAGGAAAGACCATTCTGACACTATTGTATAGCAGACTTGAGGTTCAGTTTAGCTAGCTTTGCAATAAGGTAAAAATCAAAAATGCAAAAAGAAATAAAGAAACAAAAGCCATGCAAACTTTGTATCTTGGTGGGTGTGGTGCCGAGTGGAGTGGGAGTGTGAGTGTGGGTGTATTGTAAGTGAGGGTGTGCGTGAGTGAGGATGTGTGTGAGTGTTTGGACTAGTTAAGTTTTAAGTTTCCACAATTTTTTCAGTTGCATCATATGATAGAGATCCAACTTTCCTCTCGCAGGTCTGCTGGAAGAAATTTCTTTTGAAATAAGCAGTACCTTTGTGCTCTTTTATGTTAATATATTGTCCTGTCTAGTATTTTGTGTGTACATAAATAAATAAATAAATAAATAGGGATTTCAAGCAGTCAGTCAACTTTACTCTCAAGATATTACGAGGTAAGCGGTAAATGTCGATGCTCTTATTGACTTTATTGTCGACCTTGAAGCTCATGAACCTGAAGTGTCTTCTCGCCACAGCTGCTCTACAGCTGTTTCTCCTTCTTGTAGTTATGAAACAGCAATATTTTTCTTTTGGAAAAGGATTCAACTGAACAGAACCTACAATTCATCATCATCATCATCATAATCTGCCTAGCCTTTTTCCAGCTATGTTGGGGTCAGCTTCCAGTCTAACCCGATGCAGCTGAGGTACCAGTATTTTACATGGAGCGACTGCCTATCTGACCTCCACAACCCAGTTACTGGGAAATACGATACCCCTTGACTAAGACTGGTTGTCAGACTTTCGGGCTTCTGACGACCCGTAACAACTGTCAAAGATCTACAAATGGCAGCCGGGACCAACGGCTTAACGTGCTTTTTGAGGCACAGAACTTACAATAAAGTATCATTGCCTTTGATCCCAAAAGAGTTAGACAGAGGCGGACCTATAATTATACCTACACCCACATTTTGCCAGTTATGTTTAAGTCCCACGTTATAGGGGGCTAGCCTATTACCATCAACCGGGCACAAATCCAGACTCCGAGCTGCTACTTAGTAGTTCCTAATATAAAAACCCAATAACACTGCACGATGTCGGAATCGAACCCAGGACCTCATGCTCGGCAGTAGCGCTTGCGGCCACTAGACCAGCGAGGCAATTACAACCACAATTATACTCACAATAGGGTTTTAGAGGTATGAGGAACAGGGTTGTAAAGTTCACTCATACTCTATAGTAAAGGGAGGATCCTCCGACCAGACGGGTGTTGTGTCTGGTGGGCAACTGCCCAACGGTTGATGTCGGGATGTTGTATATATGCTAGTTGCGCGGTAAACACTGATAGCGCCATGCAGGATTTTTGACGTCAGGTCTTTGATGCGTAGTTCGCATGTGGCGTTGTTGATACCACCACAGGGTAAAAAAAAAATTTTTGTTCGTCATGTAGTTTATTAAAAGATATTGGACATGTAATTTTTCTTTTTTTAAGTAATCAAAACATTACGGCGATACATTGAGTTCAAATGTGCCATGACGTCACTACTCGCTAGATTGTATACGTAGCTGTGACGTGACGAGCCCCCAAGTTTAATGTGTTTTATCTATGACATTTTTTATTAATATGATAAAGCAAAAAATACGTGTCTCATATTTTTTTTATTATCTGATTTACGGCTTAAACAGTTTTTCTTTTTTTACCCAGTACACATCCGTTTTATAAGTACCTACCTAAAAACGTCAATTGCACTACCTACGACTCATTTGCACCTAATATTAAGCAAGTAGAACCTCCCATACTCGTACCACTTAAATATAGGTACCCTAGGTACGTCAGACTTAATCAGCAAAATACATACCTACCTTCCTACTTATCTCCTACCATATTATTCCCAACGCCATCGTTTTTTAAATCGATCTGGCTCTCATGATTAAAAAGTTCAACACAAATTCCTTCCCGTACAGCGAGCCTCCAGCAATTTTCCGTCTACAAAATATTGTTGTTTGTTTCCATTACTTTCCATCGAAGTCTGCGTGCAACGCAGGGGTTCCACCGGCTTTCCACCGGCTTGGGGCGACCGCTCGTAAAATTGCAACTGACTTGGGGGAGACGTCTCAAGACGCTCGTGCATTCTTAGCTGTACAGTATACGTTGGGAGTTCAGAAGCTAGTTTGCTAAATACCGGCTTTCTTGTGATTTTTATACCTAATTATTTTTAACCGACTTTCCAAAAAGGTAGAGGTTTTCAATTCGGTTGTATTTTTTTTCAAGTTCTGATGATGGGATCCATAAGGAATTGAGGGAACTCCTCAATATTATAGACATACATAATAGCAATTTTTGTATTTTCATCAACAACTCAAGCATTTGCATTCAGTAAGTATTATTTGATGAAGTGGAACTGATGAAGAAGACCACAAATGGCCACCGGAACTTCTCTATGATAAGTTTTTCACGGTTAGGATAGTTAAGCGACTATGAAGCAAATTTAATTAGTAATTCTGATGAAAATGGTACCATCGAACTGATCTGAAGATGAAGCCGGAAGTTATGCACCGGAACTCCGTAAAAAAACAATGTATCCTATCCGTATTTAGGCTTATTGGAATTGTCATGAGATGCACTCAAGCTAACACAACACACTAAGAAGTGAAAAATTACTTTAATTTCCGAAGTCGGTGGCAAAAAACGACAGTACAGAACTAAGGACACCGACTTCCGAAATAAAAGTTATTTTACACTTTTTAGTGTTTTTTTTATTTACTTTTTGAAGTCTTTTTATAACATTAAGACACGGTAATACACCAATCCAACCAATCTGTTTATGGGACTCGACACGATGGGCCACTCACTCTGCGGACTAGCTCTATTAGGTTTAGATTTTTATTGTTTTACTATTACTACATAGATAAGCTAACGACGAACAGTCAGATGATCTCGGATTCTCGATCCCAAATTGTTGAACAGGTAACTCACGATATTTTAATCTGACATAATTGCGTATACTATGTGATCAAGGAATCAACCCGGACTTACAGCACGCTGGGGTGCCAGGGTCATAAAACTACTTCCCCCAACATTGTGAGGTTGTATTTTGCGACACCATTCACTTTCTGCACACATACTACAGTTGTTGAAAAGGCAAATTTTAAACTTTGATGTTTGCCCACTTTGTAGCCCTAACTTGGTAGTTGAACAGTTTTGTAGCACTTTAAAGCTAAGAACTATTCATTTGAAGGGCACTTAGGGGAAAATATCACAAATATCCCCATATTTAAGTGTGAAAGCCACAGCTGTTGCAAAATATTGTATGTAGTATGTAGGTATCTAGCCAGGTACTAGGTAAGTCTGGATTTTCTAAAGTAAGCAAAAAAGTAAAACTGTTCAGCTGTTTTCTTTCCGTACACGTACCGTTTGTGTCAACAGAGAAGTATGATTTTGATTTTATTATAGACGGCGAGTTTCCACCTTGCTACTTTTTGCAATGTTACTTACAGTGACACCTGATATTCCTGAATTTCAATAGATTGTTGGTTATACACATTTACGTTATCATATTCTTGGTCCCTAATGATTCCCGGTTTAATAACGGGTGTATAAAATCTTAGTGTAAGTAAATATGAAAGGACTCATCATCATCATTTCAGCCGAACGACGTCCACTGCTGGACACAAGCCTCCCCCAATTGGGGGGGTTTGCCATAATCGCCACGTTTGGCAGGCGGGTTGGCGATCACAGTATATGGTGTTAAAAATGCATAGAGAACGCTGCTGCCCATTCTCTAGTAAGTCCCTTAGTCGCTTTTTACGATACCCACGGGAGGCATGGAGTAGTACTATTCTTTACGTCCGGCACCACATGGTACCCGGCACCACACGGTACTCCCACACCACACGGTACAAGAAAGGATTATCAAGGTAATAATAACCTAACTGATTCTGAAACTTTCGATCAATAATTTCAATCCAATAATAATTTCCTCACAATTATACCTACTGCAATACTTACACAAAAAGCACAGTACAATGGCTGCAGCTATAATAATATGAAAGGTATGAACAATTCATTTTTCCTCTTCCTTGATTAATGTCGTTCCGACTTTTTGCCTGCTCCTATTTCAATGAAAAATTTCCCCGGAGACCGGACTCGTAATTTTCAGGGAACTGCAATTACAGTTAATTGGCCAATGTTTACGCGAACCAAAGTGGCTTGATGTTTTTTAATAGCCAGTGCCGTAACACAATGGAAAAATATGTTTATTAAAAAGCTGGAAATTAATAGTGGTTCTTTACGTAGGTAGGTAACTATTTACATAACTTCATACAGTTTTTCTGCAGTAGTCTTTAGGGAATTCTGACCAACATTTCACACAAGGTAGGTACGATCCTTACTTGTGAAGGTAGGTGGCTATAAACTAACTAGAACATTCCATTAGATCTTTTAGACGAGTGTACATTAGGCCGCACGTCAGTATTTAGCAGTCATTAGGTAACAAAACAAACAAAAAAAAAAAAAACATAATTAAACAAAACACAATTTCTAAAAATATAATTAAAATATAAACATTATTTCTGCATAAAAAAAACATAATTAAAATAAAACCTTTTTTTTTATTCTTAAATTTTAAAAAGGCTTTTATCCACAGTGGCATATCAGCCTCATCATAACTTAAAACATAATTTCTGCATAAAAAAAAAACATAACCAATATAAGCTGGCCTTTAATTCTATTTAAACTCTATACTATGCTAGGCCAGCTCAACGTTAAAGTGAATATGTCCACCAACATCGACGTACGGTCAGTTGAACCTATGACTGGACTTTGACTTCGACACTAAAGCGGAACATCATTTTGCTATCACCAATCGTGCCAATCGCGGCGATTCTGACAAAATTAAAAATCTATTTATTATTAATTTTAATTTCTTTTTGTCATAATTGTTAGTTAATTTGAATTTCATTTTGATTTAATTTAATGTTAATTTATTTCTGATTTGATGTTGATTTAATTTTGTTTTGATGGTAATTTAATTTAATGTTGATTTAATGATAATCTAATATTGATTTTTATTTAGGTACATAATTTGTGGTTTTGATCGTAATATTGTTTTTTATTTTTTAGTGCTACTAACATATTTTTCTAAGTTGTAATACTAAAACAATATGGATGTTTTCCGAATTAAATGAATTATTATTATTATTATAAAACATATTAATATTAAATATCTTGGCCACATACTTACCCCTGGGCCTCAAGTCTGCTATTACAATAGTGTCAGAATGGTCTCTTCATTGTGAGTTTTTGACAGATTTGCCATACAAACACTGTCAAATATTCACAATGGCGAGACCATTCTGACACTATTGTAATAGCAGACTTGAGGCCCAGATCTCAGGGACGATGGTGACATTGAACGGGCGCGGAGGGCCTTGTCGGTTAGAGCGAACATACTGACTCGCAGGTATGCTCGTTGTTCAGTAAACGTTAAAATTACTCTTTTCAGAGCGTACTGCACTACGTTTTACTCGAGTAGCCTGTGGGCTAGATATGCTCAAAAATCATACAGTGCCCTCCGCGTGCAGTACAACAATGCGTTCAGGGTTCTGTTAAGGCTGCCCCGCTACTGTAGTGCATCAGGGATGTTCGCGGACGCACATGTGGACTGTTTCGGGCTATCATAATTGAATGCGTATATAAAATTTAGTGTCTCCGCTGTTAACCTCTGAAGAGTTTCTTCATCTGGAGCCAATCC
This sequence comes from Dryobota labecula, assembly GCA_947523025.1. NCBI lineage: Eukaryota > Metazoa > Arthropoda > Insecta > Lepidoptera > Noctuidae > Dryobota > Dryobota labecula. Next base: position 12,076,644 of record OX383293.1, on the reverse strand, counting down.
TGGGTGCAGTAGCCAGGTCATGGTGGACTTTAGAATGAACTATCATAATTAAATGTCTGTATAAAGTTCCTTGTCTGTGCTGTTGACTGCTTACAGCCCCTTTTTTGAATGAAAAATATATTTTGAATATCAGCGTCTTTGCTCCACAGTAGAACGACAGCGCCACTGACCCGCGATTCTAAAACTCAAGATACCAGATTGACATAAAATTTACAATCACCTAATAATACCTACACCGTACCTACATTTTCAATCATCCAGTTGTATGGATTGTCTAACTCTTGGTCATCCATCTTATTGGTGTTGATTCTCATACAAAATTGTGATCTTTCATCAATAGAAATACAAGTAGGTTCGCTCGATCGATGAATTTTGAATCGGGACTCTTATTTTTTAATTAATTTACGATTTATGTTTTTTTTTTATGCAACAAGGTTTGATATGAATAAAACACTTGCCACAGGAGTTTATCAAAACTAGTTGAACTGCTTTTATATGCATGTTCAACTATATAATGAATATATAATGTTTAATTTACGGCATAAGCAGTGACATGAGTTAGTTAATTGCCAAGAAGCGTCACAGCAAGCTGTTACCTTAGTTAATGGATATCTTGCAATATTAAGCAGCAGAACGTTAATTATTAAATGCATATTAACTGTATGTTTACTCTCAAACAAGCAGTAAAATGGTGATACGAGAAAATCATAAACACAGTTAATAATAGAACGTAATGACATTAAATATTCTGAATGTAGATAACCCTCGGCTGTTTTAATATTATTAATAATTATTATAACAATAAATGACCTGAGAATGTAAGCCAATGACTATTAAAAGCAGACCTATTACAGATACAGTAAAAAGATATCATTTAACTGTGTAGTAAGCAGAACAAGTTTCATTAATAGAGAAAATTAGATTCATCGTCAAACGCCACAGCGTCTAAACGATAATAATTCTGAAAATAACGATGATATGTTACAATGTTAATCAGGTGCAATAAGTGGATACCGTACACCCGACCATTATAAAACAAAATAATCACATGCTGTAATTATGCAATGTAATTATATGGTTTGAATTATGGTATTTCTTATTACCCAGCCACTAATGAAGCGGACAGTCTGCCTTCTTACTTCTATCTCGGGTTTAAACTCGTTGGAAAGTAAAGGGCCATGCCCACACATCAGCGACGTCACCGTCAGGTTGCCGATCTGTCACGTCAACCTTAGGGATGTGACGTGTGTGAATAGGTTGTAGGTTTCTTTCATAACAACACACGTTTCTACGTGCCCTTGTCACGACGTTGAGTTCTACTAAGATTATAGTACCCTAGTAAAGCCGTTTAAGCTTTGAGTCGTAGAACATCGGCCACACACGTCAGACACGTTACGACCAGCGCGTTTCAGTTAACGTCACACTTAAGTCTATGGCACGTTAAAGCTTGTATTTTTGCAACGAAACCTACCACTTCACTATTCAAATTCACAATGTCACGTCACTTAATCATTTGAACGTGATATGACTATACCCAAAGTCTCTAATTCAGATAATTTATGTAAACAAAGTAATGACAAGAAATGTCACTGTCAAAATGACAGGACAGTGGTGCAAAACATTTTATCATATTCTTTTTTTGTAAATAGTCATCGCTAAAATTAAAGTGAATTAATTATAAGAACTATGCAAACAAAATACCGTTGCCAAACAATTTATTGTGTAGTATGTTGGAGACACGGCATATGATAGTCATAATCAGCCCTTTTAAGTCCAGTGCTACACGTAGGCCTCCCAAAATCGATTTCCACTTGAAGCAGTTTACTGCCGTTTTCATCCAAAATGTGGCTAGATATGCTACTTAAAATATGAATCTATGAATGAGAGTTGTAATATTAGTGTTATTGAAGATATAAAACATTTGAAAATGTTTGGATCTCCTGCATTGTTACCAGTATCATAAAATATTTTATACCAGAAAATCTCCTTTTTTTAATAACTTTGTTTAAAACCGGAAATTTATAAAAATAATTACGGTATGATTATTTGTTAATTATTATTTCTTAAAATCATTACTTAAAAGAAAATGTAATCTCTTTTTTCGCCATTTTATGTGAATTACCATTACGAAGATATTTTTTTGTTATGTTATCCCCTTTGTTTACATAAATTATCTGAATTTGAGACTTTGGGTATAATGTGTGTTCAAGAGGTTTAAAATGTCCATTCGACCGGAGAGGTGCAGAGCTAAGAAATGTTTGCACTTCTGCGCCTGTCGCTGCTCCAGTAGACAAGCAGCCTAAAGAGCCGATGTGAACGGGGCACCGTTGTTTAATTACGTCGACACGGTAATTAGCCAAGATTTGTATTTAATGAAGTCGCGTTAGTAAGTTTTCTAAAAGCTAATATGTGTTTAATTGTTAGTGAGATAAGATAACGTTTATTATGCAATAAATTTAGTTTTTATGTTTGTATGTATTAAATAAACAGGCGATAGGTTTAGGCTTACGCCACATGGACGTTTATTTATTTTGATTGTGTCTTAATGGTATGGTAACCCTATGAGAGGACGGAATAGGCAATTAGAAATTGATTAAGATGATAATCGTTCAAAATAATCACCTGTTAATTATAACGGAATGATAGTTTTATGTGAAATGTTAATTATGCGTGGTGTTAATGATGCAATAATTCTTTCTTACACAAATTTTCTTACGCCACATGCCTAAAATTTTACTAGGTCGTAGACTGTTGAATTATATTAACGTTGGCCATTGCTGATCTGAATAGGAATATCATTAATATCTAGGTTTCATTTACCATTATTACCTATCTATTACGTATAATAAAATCGTAGCGAAGTCAAAACTGTACATTGAATATTTTATATAATATATCAACAACGATGTCTCCTATCGATTCTAATGCGAAAAATATAGTTTTTAGAATTTTCATCTGTTTATCTGATTGTATGTCCCAGCATCACGCAAATACTACCGGATAGATTTTGTTCAAATTTTGTATCAAAGTTGTGCACTTAGGTGGTATATGCAGGAAAGCAGGCGTTTATTAATTCTGTAAAAACGCTAAACTTCGCAAGCAATAGGATTTGCTACTGAAGACTGCGGGTCAATCTCAGAACGAGCTGCTTCTCACACGGACAACTATAAGTACGTTGCTTGCCGGGAGCAAGCAACGTACGTCACTTGTCCTGAACTCCTGACTCTCTTTATATTGGAAGCTGAGACCAAAACTAAAAACGTAGTATGCAGGAAGTTTCATAAAAAAGTGTGTGAGACTTCCACGCGAACGAAGTTTTGCGGGCAGAAGCTAGTACTTAATAAGCATATGAATTAGGTAATTCGTTGTGCAATGTTTCATTTCAAACTTTGCTTAAATGGCAAAACTATAAACATAGATATATAAGGTGTATCCTTACTAATATTATAAATGTGAAAGTAACTCTGTGTCTGTCTGTCTATCTGTCTGTCTGTCTGTCTGTATGTTATGTTTTCACGCCTAAACCGCTGAACCGATCGTCATGAAATTTGGCAGAGATATAGCCTGGGATATGGAGAAGGACATAGGCTACTTTTTTGAGCGATAACCAACATCCACGAGGGCGGAGCCGCGGGCAAAAGCTAGTCTATTCACACACGAAATATTTTAAGAGAAACATCTATAGGTGGTAAAAAAGCCATAGCAACGAACTTTTTTTATCCTAGTGTTTTTATTTTTACGTAGGTAATTATTATAATTTTAAAATGGCTTGAGACATTTTTCATAAAACCTTTACTTACTGATTCTATGAATGACCCACTCCAAAGCGACGACGGTGGCGACGCGAGCGCGGTGCCTTTTGATCATTAAATTACATATGTGTCAAGTAATTTTATATATATTTTTTATTAATAATATACTTAGATTTAAAAAAATGTCGTTTTTATGGTTTATGTACCACCTACAGGTGTATCTCTTAAAATATTCCGTGTATCAATAGATACACCTTATTTACATAGGTGTATCTAGTCTCAAATTCGAGGAGCTCGTGGCTAAGTAATAACAGCTGCACGGGTCGATCCGTCAGGTTAAGCTACGCTTGCCGGGGTTGGTCCGTGGCCATCCTTACATACCGAGACTCCTCCGTGCCTCGGAAAGCACGTTAAGCCGTTGGTCCCGGCTGTCATTCGTGGATCTTTGACAGTCGTTACGGGTCGTCAGAAGCGCAAAAATTCTGACAGCTAGTCTTACCAAGGGGTATCGTGTTACCCAGTTACTGGGTTGTGGAGGTCAGATAGGCAGTCGCTCCATTTAAAATACTGGTATTCAGCTGCATCCGGTTAGACTGGAAGCCGACCCCAACATAGTTGGGAAAAGGCTAGGCAGATTGATTGATCTAGTCTCAAATTAATTACAAAAGTAACTTTTCGACCCTGATTTAACTGAATAACAAACTTATTAATGTCATCACACTTATTTTTAGGTGAAACAGTTATCAGTTTTATTGAAACGATTGACCTTTGAGTAGGTATGCGTCATTGTCCGATATAAAAGCAACTTGCGATTGTGCATTGAATATCAAAACAAAAGAACATCACTGAATAAAATTTTATCCCGGTTCACATAACGTTTTAAGTAAATTTAAATAGGTTATACTGTAAAATGACAATCCATTTATACCGTAAAACACATGTCATGCCATATATTTTATGACCCCTATCAATATTGAGCAAAGAAACGACATTATTTCACAACGAGACAATGATGTCGCAAGAAACTCGGTGGGCGATATTAATAGTGCCAATGTAGAATGAAAATCCACGAGATTTCCGTATTCTAAATAATTGTTGACATAAATTAAAACTATTCTGACGTTTGTGGCCCTAATTCACGCGTTTTTTTTTTTCGGGCTCACGTTGTCTTTGAAAGATGTAAAAAATATTTAATAGGCCCGTAGCCACCTCTCCTGCCATAATTTTATATTCACATTCAAATAATTATAAAAGTGTCATTTTTAATTATAAACGCTTTTGTCGGTCTGTCTGTCCTGTATTTGGAGCATGTGTTTAGATGTGAAATGTTTATTTTTTTAATCTTTTGAAGGGACTGTTAATTTCCATAAGTTTTTGTACGTTTTAAGAATATTATAGTTCTGTTTTATTTCTGTTTCTTTTCGGTTTGATGAGCGTAGAAATGAGTTTAGTTAAACTATAATGAGACACTTTTACTTTGTAACTGACAATCATGTAAATAAAACATTTAAAGGGAAAGATATATCATGGTCATAAATAAAAAGAGGAAATTTATGGCTACGTTACGTTACAGAGCTTCGGTTTATTTTTATTTCAATAAAGCGTTTTACGCACATCATAAAAACACACCAAAAAAGTTACACTTACCGTAAAGTTTCTAACAAGACAACACATTCCCAAAAACAAATAAACGCTCGACCAAAAACAAATAAAATAAACAAACACGACCACAAAGTTTGGTACATAAACCAACTTTTTCTAAACCCATAAGTAGTTTATCATCAAGCAGCATCCGTACAAGGAAAACGCGAGAAAACGCTTCAGGAAAAGACCGCTCGTTACAATGATTTATGTTCCCATACAAAAAAGATGCTACAGCGAGCTAAGTGTTAAGGACCTTGTTTTAGTGGCCGGAGAACTACCTCGCTCTATGCGGCCCTGGCACACGCCAGCATTTTTTACAACCTCACAAATTGTAGTGGTGGAACACATAAAGAAGAACTTAATTTCGGAAAACGTAAAAATTAGGCATGTATGTAAATGGAAGGCGAAAACTTATGTAATTGCTTTATTATTATTAACAAAAAATCTCTATGGCAATCCGCTATCAGTTTTGTACTTTTAGCGGATGAGTTGGAGGCAAGTAAACATTGACGGCAAGAGCGTGACTCCAGCGAGCCATCTACTCTGTATTCGTGTTTAGGTCCACAAATGTTCGAGTGGACTACGCAATAACTTTCCTTTTAAGTCATTTCTTGTTTTCAGTTTGGCAGCCAGATCGTTGGGGAGCCTTTCCAGTCTTTCCTGGTATCTTTTTGTGACGTTTTTGATATCGTCTAAGTTGTTATTTACTGATAACTCCTTGTGTATTTCAACGTTTGTGACAAGCTAAAGAACGCCACTAATTGACCTCAAAATAGCATTCTGCATTCTATGTATGATGCTAATTCTTGAGTTACAGGCGCTGCCCCAGAGTTGAATTCCATAAAGCCACACTGGCTCCAAGATCACTTTACGTATTAAAAGTTTGTTGTCGGTACTCAGTTTGCTGTTTCGTCCCATGATTCAGTGTAAGTTCTTGTAACGGATATTAAGTTCGTGTCTCTTGGTCTTAAGATGTTTCTTCCACGTTAGACTTCGGTCGAGATGTAACCCTAGGTTTCTTACGTTGTCGTGGTGAGATAGTGTGACGTTCTCGAGATGTACAGGTAGGCAGTAACTTTTACGCAGCGCAAATGTGTCGTGGACCGATTTGTATAAAAATAAAAAAAATACCACAAAATAACATGGATTAGAACTAATCTTAATTACTGGAAGTGTAAGAATCTGAAAAGGTGACAAGAAATTGTTAATACATTATTATAGGTTGGTTGGTTGATCTCTAAATTGGTTAGTGTTCGTCATTTACTTATCAATAACACCCATTCAAGCTTTCCTTATAGGAATACAGGCCAAAACATGCTAGAGAATGCTTTAGACGAACTATCCATAAAAGATAGACCGTACTTATTAAGTAGTTAAAATCTCTTGAAACGTGGGCAACAGGTAGGTACAAAATTATAAAACAGAGTTAGTAGGTATAGTAGTAACATAATAATACCAGCCTATAACTGTCCCACTGCTGGGCAAAGGGCTCTTCTCATACAGAGAAGGCACGAGCATTGATCACCACGCTTGCTTAATACCTACGGGTTGGTGATTTCACACTTATATTAATTATAAGTCCAGGTTGACTCACGATGTTTTTCCTTCACCGATGTCAGTAATGTCCAAGATAAACTCAGAAAGTACATATGAATTGAAAAAATCACATTGGTACATGCCCGGATTTGAACCCACAACCTCATGCATGAGAGGGGAGGTCTTTACCAACGGGCCATCACGACAGCAACAACGAGTAGTACCGAGTAGTAACATGACAGAAGCTAATGCAATGGATGGCATGCTTACAATATTCTAAGGGCACTGAAATAAAGAACTTATAACATCTTGTCTGTCTATGAGCAAGAGGCACCACCCGTCTCCAGATACTAGATATACTAAAACAACAGCTACATTTTTATTAAACTCCTTCGGCCCCCTGTCCCACCGCGTCGTATCGCATTGTATAGTATAGACTCCAGCTCTCACAAATGATATACCGGAAAATGTAACTTATGCTATGAATCAAAATTGTACCTTTTTGAGAGAAATAAATTACTTTATTATTATTCTTATTGCCCGCGTGCATTATTACTTTGTTTTTAGCGTTCTTTCTGACTTTTCATTTGCTCGGCTCCTACTAGCCGTGTATCGTGCGTTAAAATTAAAGCATAACCTTCCTTAAGAATTGGACTATCAAATGAAAAAAAGGTTGTTTAAATCCAATTGGTACCAGAGATAAGCGTGTTCAAGCAAACAAACTACATAACTTCTGCCCGCGACTTCGTCCGCGTGAAATTTCTTGCTCCCCCGTCCCACCGCATCGCATCGCATCGCCCACCCGCGCTGTTTCTTCGTTTTCGCTTAGCGTTCTTTCTGCTTTTTTTCTTTTTGTTCGTCTCCTAAGGGTCGTTCGATTGCGTACATCATGATACACTCATCAGGAAACTGCATCACTATGGTATGAGGGACAGGGCTCTCGACCTTCTGACTTCTTATCTGAACAACAGAATTCAGAAGGTTGATGTTAATGGCAAGAGATCTGCAGGATCTGCGGTCACTATGGGCGTTCCGCAGGGTTCAATTCTAGGTCCTTTCTTGTTTTTGATTTACATAAATGACTTACCTTATCACATAAGGGACAATCACAAGATTGTGTTATTCGCAGATGACACTTCCCTCATTTTTAAAATCAAACGTCAGTTAGTCAACTTTGAACAAGTTAACGATGCACTCTCTAAAGTTGTTCATTGGTTTAATGTAAATAATCTTCTCCTGAACGAAAAAAAGACTAAATTCATTAAATTTTCAACGCCAAATGTCAGGCAGCTAACTACTAATGTTCAACTTAATGGAATAGATTTGGACCCTGTTGAGTCGACGGTTTTTCTTGGAATAACGATTGATGGTAAATTACAATGGGGCCCACACATAGAAAAATTGTCAGGAAGGCTAAGTTCGGCCGCCTATGCTGTTAAAAAAATTCGACAGATAACTGATTTAGATACTGCCAGAATTGTTTATTTTAGTTATTTTCATAGTCTTATGTCATATGGGATTCTTCTCTGGGGAACCTGTGCGGATATTAATACAATCTTTGTTTTACAGAAAAGGGCTGTTCGAGCCATTTATAACCTTGGTGCAAGAGATTCCCTTCGGGAAAAATTTAAAGAAATAGATATTCTGACTGTAGCCTCTCAATATATATTTGAAAATCTATTGTATGTACACAAAAATATATCAAATTTTAAGAAAATGTCCGATATTCATAGTCTAAATACCAGAAATAAACACAATCTTGCTGTACATCGCACTCGCCTCCACAGAGTAGGCAACTCATTCATGGGTCAATGTATACGCTTTTACAACAAACTTCCCATTGAAATTCGAAACTTACCCATTAAACGATTTAAAAGCTGTATTAAAACCAAACTTTGCAAAAAAGGGTACTATAACATTTCTGATTATTTAGAAGACAAAAAAGCTTGGGATTGAACTGTTCGCTCTGCTTAAAGCCGTTTGATTAAACCCTAAAACTTGACATTTTAATAATTATACAACGTTTTATATACATACCTAATTATTGACATTATTAAATATTATATACAAAATGACATGAATATTTACTTTGAAAAGTATTACATATATTACTTTAATTATTGTGAATGTGAGCACTATGTGGGTCATTTGTTTTCTTTAAGATTATCTCTTTTTTCCTCTTTCTCAAGTAGTTTTAATGATGGTCTGGTTTTTTGAGTACTTTATGCGGCCTACCCAAATGTCCTTTCTTTGGTATTGTTCGTCGAGTCGTTGAGCTCCTTAAATCCTGAGTTGAGCTACACGTTTACTGACAAATGCTTGCACTGACTGGACAGGTCCACTCAAAATTGTGTGGTTCTTTCCTCAAAAGACCATTTCAGACACGGATCTACATGGTCCTCACATGATCTGACCAAGATTATGTCTGGACTTTAAAAGAGACTTTGACCCCTGAGTTTGTTTCGCCATTTCTTCTCAGGGATAGTCAGATAGGAAATGTCGACTTCCTCAAGCTTGTTTTTATATTTTTTATATGACGTGTAAAAGTGATTCCGATATCCTATTTACAGAATAAACGATTTCATTTCATTTCATTTCATTTCATTTCATTTCATTTCATGTAAAATAGCATATAACCATCCTCAAAAATTGGGCTATCAAATGCAATATTTTTTTTTAAATCCGACTGGGTGTTCCAGAGATTAGCGCGCTCAAACAAACAAACACAAAAACAAAGTTAAGCTTTATTATTAATATAGAAGAAATATAATACAAGTGTAGATTTCAAATCCAAACAGTCACTGTAGAAGACGACATACTAAGGGGACTACAGAGTGTCAATAATCAGGGGTTTTTAAATATTTTAGGATTATACGCAAGTTACAACACAAACAATGCAATCAAATCACACAAACGACCTAATTTTCCTAAACAGTCAAGGATCCCATCCAAAACTTGCAAGGAAGCGGAACCCATAACGACTTCACTTCTTTCAGCAATGTCGTTAGATTATAATTCTCCCTTACATTTGCCACTCCATTCGGAGTCATTTGTATGTGCGGGACACACCAGTCTCTAGCCAACTTTCCCTTACCAAAAAGCCTTCGTCAAGTTTCTCAAAGTGGTTCGTGATTGTGTTACCGATGCGAACACAGCCTCTAATATAACCAAAGTTTCATTATATTGCTTTACACAAAACTTTCTGGACTTGTTCCCCGAATTGGTTTGAGAAGACAAAGAAAATTGGGGTGTGTTACAAAAAGTTTGGTGTTGAAAAAGAGGAAAGGAAAACGATCTATTTTTGTTTAAAAGAGTTTTTTTGGACAATGGACTGTAGAATATTTTCTTGCCTAAGAGGGTTGTCACCGGTCCACTAGCGACAAAATTTTTCACTAGTCCTTTAAAAATATATTATCTCGTGACTGAAAAGGAATTATGAAAAACGGCTCAATCAAATATATTGGTAAGTGTGTCTAGAATTTCCTAATACCTTTTTTAAAGTTTCATATTGAGACACGAAGCAACAAAATTCGATCTAAATAAAAACGGCCACATTCCTCTAGATCGATTCTCTTTTAAAAACATATAATATTTAAGAAGCTATTTTTATGTAAGTGCTGTGTACGCCTGTAAGTGACTAATTCACCATAACTTATGCTTATGTTATTTTTTTATGTTAATGTTTTTAGTGAATGGGTCGTTGGTGTACCTTTCAAATAAAATAAAATAAAATAAATCTTAACTGTAGTTAAAATTACTTATGTACTTTTGCCTAAAAGTACCTAATAGCTTATCAAATTCAATGAATTGTTAAACTCTTTTTCGCATAAACCTGTACAATATTCAACAATGTTCATAATAAAAATATGGGAAATCAAATTGGACATATTTGTAAATCATTAATTTAAGTAATAAAAGCCAATAAAGCCTTCATATGAAACATTTTTCCGTCGGAATTTATATTGTCCACCATTTCACTGAAACGAACCGTACGTAACCGTAGACCGCTACTGAAAAATTCCAGGTGCACATCCATTAAAAATCCCCTTTGATGCCACTGTGAGGTATTATTTGCAATAAAAGCCGACGCACAAATGACAGTCTATGAAATATTTAATCCTGGAAAATGGTAACTGTCAGAATTAACTTGCTACTATATACATTCTATTATACCTACTAGAGTTGAAATGCTTTGGTTTCTGATTTTAGATCACAGAAAACAACACGCATGATTTTTTTTTTTGTCATACTTGTTTCCTAATCTATTATTATAAAGAGGAAAGATTTGTTTGTTTTTTTGTTATCGAATTATCTTCGAAACTACTGGACCGATTTAAACAATTTTTTCACCAATAGTAAGCTAAATTCTCAAGAAGGATATAATTTAGTTTCAATCACATTTAGAGATCCTTAAGAAAATTGCAACAATGTAACCCTAAGTAGCAAAATTTTGCCTATAAACCACGAAATCGAAACTTACACGGGTGAAATCTCGGGGAGCAGCTAGTACAATATAATTTAGTACATTCTTAAAAAAAAAAAAATAACATTCTTATTTTATTTATTTAAATTTCCTTTTTTTCTCTCTCAGCTATATATAATGATGGTCTGGCATTTTGAGTACTATAAGCGGCCTACCCAAATGTAATTTCCTTAGTATTGTTCGTCGAGTTGTTGAGCTCCTTAAGTCCTGAGTTGAGCTAAGATTATTGACAAATGCTTGCACTGACTGGACAGGTTCACTAAAAATTGTGTGGTTCTTTTCTCAAAATACCATTTCAGACATGGTTCTACATGGTCCTCACATGATCTAACCAAGATTATGTCTGGAATTTAAAAGGGACTTTGACCCCTGAGTTTGATTCGCCATTTCTTCTCAGAGGTAAAAATTGTGTAAGTGACTCCGATATCCTATATAAAAAATAAACGATTTCATTTCATTTCACTAATATTATTGAGGTAGGTATATTTTTTTAATTGTATGTAAGGGGGTAATCTGACAGTATTGCAGAGTGTCATAGAATATATTTTATGTTAAAACAAGAAATTTTACGCGGACGAAGTCGAGGGCACTAGCTCCCCAAGTCTCTAATTCAGATAATTTATGTAAACAAAGAAACGTTACTTTCAAAATGACAGGACAGCGGTGCAAAACATTTTACCATAAAAAAAAAAAAAAATATCATCTTTAAAATCCAAGGTAATTAATTATAAGAACTATGCAAACGAAATACCGTAGCCAAACATTGTTTTGTATAGTGTGTCGGAGACGTGGCTTATGATCATCATAATCAGCCCTTGTAAGTCCACTGCTAGACGTAGCCCTCCCAAAATCGATTTCCACTCGGAACAGTTTACAGCCGTTTTCATTCAACATGTGGCAAGATATGCTACTTACATACAATATAAATCTATGAATGAGAGTTGTAATATTTGTGTTGTTGAAGATGTAAAACATTTGAAAATGTTTGGATCTCCTCCATTGTTACGAGTATCATAAAATATTTGATACCAGAAAATCTTCTTTTTTTTAATAACATTGTTTAAAACCGATTTTTTTTAATATTATTACGGTATAATAATTTTTAAATTATAATTTTTGAAAGTCCACCATTTTTGAATTACCATTACGAAGATATTTTTTTGATATGTTATCACCTTTGTTTACATAAGAACATTATCTGAATTAGAGACTTGGGGTACAGTACCTTCTAAACGTAGGAAGTAGATTTAGTTTCGTCTCGATCAAGTCCCAACTCTTAATCCCGCACCACTACTCCATATCGCAAATTCCCGTACCTATCTCAATGAATACATTCCCTCCCTACTCCCTATTTGGTTGTAACTATTTTATGGGTGCCATTTCGAAGGCTGATGCCTGCCTGCCTGTCGGGATCCCCTGCAGTTATAAAGTTCCTCTTTGTTTCATTGTGTTTTAGTACGTGATACCGGGTAGGTGCACCGATACCGCTAACAACGTCTTTACGGTAACGGAGATAAACACAAGCCTTTTGTGGTCTTTGTAATGTTTGGTTGGTTATTTGTGTATCTACATGGTGTGGATTGAAAATTGCTGAGTGTAATAGTGTTTATAGGTACTCGTAATTTAAGATTGTCTATAATGTTTATTATACCGTCGCATGAGTTGTTCAGCCATTACCGACGGAACGGAATGTTGCTTTTTTTATTTGCTAAGGCATCTCGGACCTTGGGAGGTCGTGACTCCTTAACCGGACTTTTCTGTGGCTGCCTTAAGCGAACTTATAGCCTCCAGTTTCCAGCCAGGGCATAAAACTTATAAACTAAACGACTGCACCCTGTGGAGTACGAACCTCAGCTTAGGGCAGCGTCGGGGGGAGGACAGCAAGAGAACAGAGCTGGATCAACACTGGGTTATTATTATTCAAGCTCAGCTGCGGCGCGGGCTGGCGCTTCGTCGAGCAAGAATGGAGTGTTGCTATTTTAAATATTATATTTATATAAACTTTTAGAACGAAGTATTGTATTTATTTTATTTTTTATGTTGTTATTTTTATTTCGTTTTAATTATGCTGCACCGGTTGACGTCATCACGTCAACGCCGGCTGTCGCTGAAAACCAGCGCTGGGGTTCAGTCTCGCATAGGATCGCAGCATTATACTGAGCGATGGGCCGTTTTGCGTACATGTGACGCATGTTTTCCCCCAACTTGTTCTTTTCGTGTTTGTGTTCTTTCTTTGCGTCATGTTTACCGCAAGTGTTCGTATTTCTTTCTTTCTTTATTTCTATTGTAGACCATCGGCTATGAGCTTCATATTTTAATAATATAAACATAATTATGGTCTAGTCTAGTCATCTCCTACTCACTAATTAGTTTAGGTGAGTTTTACCTGTGCATTGTGCATACCTGGTCATGCAGTAGGTAGTTGCATTTATATTAAAAAAAAAACATTTATTCAAATTTAGAATTTTACAAATTGCCATGCTTGCACTATAAATGTTACATACTATTACTTACAGATTAATAGACATATTAAATAATTACAGAAATTGAAAATGAATTTAGAATTATTATGTCAAATACAATATATTCAAAAATGGTAAATAATAACAAAAAAATGATTCAATATAACAAAAGAAAATGTCACAAAATGTCAAAAATTAAATTGAAAAATGAAATGTCATATACAACATACTAGCTTTTGCCCGCGGCTCCGCCTGCGTAAATGTCGGTTATCGCGTAAAAAAGTAGCGTTTCTTTTTCCAAATCCCAGGCTATATCTCTGCCTTTTGTGGTTTTTAGGGTTCCGTACCCAAAGGGTAAATCGGGACCCTATTACTAAAACTCCGCTGTCCGTCTCTCTGTTTATCTGTCTGTCCGTCTGTCACCAGGCTGTATCTCATGAACTGTGATAGTTAGACAATTGCCGCTATAACAACTAATACTAAAAAACAGAAAAAAACAATATTTAAGGGGGCTCCCATACAACAAACGTGATTTTTTCTCTCGTTTTTGCTCGATATTGATAACGGCAACAGGTAGACGCTTGAAATATTCACAGAATATTTAGTTATATATTTAGTTTAAAAACAAATAATTAAATTAAAATAAAACTAATATTTATGGGGGCTCCCATACAACATACATGTTTTTTTTGCTGTTTTTATAGATAATGGTACGAAACCCTTCGTGCGCGAGTCCGACTTGCACTTGGCCGGTTATTGTAATGTGACATAACATGACGATCGATTCAGCGGTTTAGGCGTGAAAACGTGACAGACAAACAGAGTTACATCCACATTTATAATATTAAGTATGGATTATGTGAGAATTTGGAAACACGGTATTGTAAGATATTGCAGATGTCAAGGTTATATGACGCAAAAAAGTCCTTCCTAAATTAAACAATGCGTGTCAGCTTACCAATTTAACAAATCGAATTACTTTCCAATTATAAAATCTAAAACCCCACTTCGACAATGCCATCACAAATCTATCTAGTAATACGCCCGAGTCCGTCCGTAATCAAACATCTATCAGTGGACGGCCAAGCCGCGAGCTTACGGGCAAAACAAACTGGCAAATTAGTCTCTACCCGGTCCCCGACAGAGCCTGATTGATGGATGGCCCCCAAGTCTTATACAATTAGCTTCTCAACCAGTCCCCGCCTCTGTCAACGTTTTAAAGGAAGATTAAAACCGCTTTGTAGAAGGCGCTATGGGAGTTTAATAGAACATGCTACAAGAACATAAAGTAGGAACTTTGTTGAGTGGGAACTTAACAGGAACTTCATCTGTGTTGGTATTTAAATATTCTAGTACTGCATAGGTTTTGTCTTTGTTGACATATTTATAACTAAGTTTGCAGACAGTCTGTGCATTGTGGGAGACTTGTTTTAGATTTATTTATTTGCTCTCATGCACATCACACATTTTACAAAAGATTACTGTCGGTTTTTGTACATGAACCCTGTCAGGGCGCTGCAAAAAATAAATGCTGGCTTGCTGTTGAGTTTATAGAATTAACATAAAATTAACATAAATGTGAGTGGTTGACCAAAAACGGACCTCAAGGGAAAATAATTACCTAAAAATATTCTGGTTAGACCAAAACAAAGCTAAATAAAAGACCACAGATTCAAAAATTCAAAATTAAATAAATAACGGTTTCCAATCCCTCCAGGTCCCTTTTTGGTCAACCACTCACAAATTGAGTCAAGACTTTTAAAATACAATAAAATATGTTTTAACTAACATCATATCATATTGTATCATATTGTAAAAGACGTTTAAAAAAATAAAAAATATGATGTTAGTAAACAGTAATGAATACTATACAATAACACACAAAAATACAGATACAGATGACTGTATCTAAGATATATGTAAGTAAGTCAGAGAGTAGTGTGTATGTAAGTCAGATATTATTAGAGGTATTCAAATAAGAGATATGCAGTAAATACAATCATGTCATGTCAAGTTATAATTAGTTGTAATTATGGTATGTCAGTCATTACATTATACAGGATAGCCAGAGTGAGGCGAGGTCTATGTGTAAAAGGTCTTATGTTAAATAAAACAAGAAAGAAAAAAAAAATATGGTTTCTGTAAAGTTGGTTTACGGACAATAGTTTAACGTGACAACGTCATAACAAAACATTGATGCGGCGCAAGCGTACAATGAGCGTAACGGGACCATGAGCGTAACGGGACATTTTCGTGCATGCAGCCGGCGTTCATCGATTTATTAGACGTTGTCACGTCTATCACAGCAATTTTATTTAAAACTAGTTTTTCTAAAATAAAAGTAGCCTAAGTTACTCCTTCTCTGTCAGTGAAAGTCCCGTTGAAATCGGTCCAGCCGTTTCGGAGATTAGCTGGAACAAAGAGAAAGATTTTTTTTAAATTGTGTTTTCTATATATTCATATGAATTTAGTAAAGAGCTGTTATTTTGACATTACAAACAGACACTTCAAATATTTATTTGTGTAAATTCATTCAATTTAAGTTGACGCTGATAATGGTTTCGTATACGCGGGAATATTATTACCACGGTTCGCGGTCAGTAATTAAGTTTCGAAATGAAAAGTAAATATTTGGCATAAACTTATTACTAGTCAGTAGTAGGTCGCTCACAATGCCTTATTAGAAGGCTAAAAGTCACCCAAAGGGCAATGGAGAGGGCTATGCTTAGAGTTTCCTTAAGGCTGGACTCACACATTCTGAATTCCTTTCTGAATTCAGAGTCGGAATTCATATTATTAATTAAGAAAGCCCAGAATTACATACAATTCAATTATGCTCCACACATATTCTGATTTTTTGAGATTATGATTTTCTCAGATCGATCTGTAAGAATGACACTGACGACTTAAATTGAATGTAGTTCTGGGCTTTCTTAATTATAATATGAACTCCGACTCTGAATTCAGAAAGTAATTCAGAATGTGTGAGTCCAGCCTAAGTGATCGAATCAGAAATAAAGAGATCCGCAGGAGAACCTAGGTAACCAACATAGCCCGAAGAATTGCCAAAGTTAAGTGGCAGTGGGCAGGGCATATTGCTCTCAAAACAGATGGCCGATGGGTCCGAAAGGTTCTGGAGTGGCGACCGCGTACCGGAAGCGTTGTCCTTGTGGAGGTCGCAGGAATCTGCTGGATACGGGAACTGCCATAACATTTACCTGATTGAAAAAAATACGATGCTTAAAACTTAACGGCTAACAAATACATCCCACAGAATGTCTTCCTCAAACATTGAAAATCAAAATCAAAATAGAAAAACAATAAAACGGTCAAAGCTATCATCATAAAACTTTCCAATTACAAAACTGACATTACTTTTGCAGCAGAGTCAACAAATCAAACGATGCAATAAACTATAAAGACTATTCATCTATTACTTGAAGCAGGAAGTTCAATGTTCTGATAGCACAGTTCAACAACAAAGCAGTGAATGGGCTAAAATTATCCACAAAGAAATAGGTTAATGACTCCCTTTTAATACAATCGGCCCTCGGTGAAACGTCTTTATAAAAGCTAGCCTCACAAGCATGGATCGTGTAATACCTACAAACATTTTTTATGTACGAACGTTAAAACGATGACTCGAACGCTCCATGGTTGGATACCTACTTAAAAAATTTCAAACATTTCTGCCCTATTTTGCGTTACTGACTCAGAAATGTTTCGCAACGTAGAAAGTTTGAATAAACTTCCTTGTATGAAAGAATTTCGGAAGATCGGATAACCTACATATTAGTGTATACAAATCTTAGTATAGTTCTATAAATACTAAAATATTATCTTACCTAATATCCAAAGGAAAATCTTCAATATTACAGCTTTACCATAATGTGTACTTAAGTGGTAACTAACTCGGGTTAGTAAAAATATAATAACCTAAACTAAATAAAACTAATAACAAAATAAATTAAAATATGGCGTCGGAAAATTCCTTCGCATCGCTGTCGACTGGCAATGCATCCAAGAGACTGGTGGCATTGCCACGTTGTATGGCAATGCTTACCCTCTGACCAAGGTAAAGCCAGCCCTTGGGTAAAAAAAAAATTGGTTGTCTGTAAAGTTGGTTTACGGACTATAGTTTAACGTGACAACGGCATAACAAAACATTGATGCAGCGCAAGCGTACATTGAGCGTAAAGAGACAATGAGCGTAAAGGGACAATGAGCGTAAAGGGACAATGAGCGTAACGGGACAATGAGTCATCCTTTTTCGTGCATGCAGCCGGCGTTCATCGATTTATTAGACGTTGTCACGTCAAAAAAAAAACCTATTATATCCAAAGATGTAATAGGTTTATTAGATTCACCTAATACAGCCATTACATAATAGTAGGTTCTTTTCATAAAACTGGATTGACGTAATGTTTTCCTATGAAAGTCGTTAAGCCTATACCGTTTGAAGAAAAATGAAAAATTATTCGCATTTCTTAGCATAATTTAATTTTTTTACTGAGCGTCCTAAGAAAATAATTCCATTACTGAAGCAATTTCCTTTTACTGCCAACGATTTAACCTTACCGTCGCGAAGTACCTAATGCTGGTAACAACATAGCTTTGAGAGCTGGAAATTCTTTCGAATTTACCTTTAGTATCGCAAAAGTCCTTTCGCAAAATTCTATTTGCTTGTCCGACATTATAGAACAAGCTATTCTGAACTCTATATCTCTGTAATAAAGTCTTTTGTGTCTGTGAATATTTTTGTTAGGTGCCAAGTGTATGTTAGTAGAAAGGTATTATTGGAAATTCCTGAACGTTTGGAACGTTTGGCTGATATGGAACGCAGACGATAGTTGGACTGCGATTGGAGGGAACTCCTGTTTCGGACGTGAAGGCTTCCCGCGGCGTGACGCTGCATTCTGTTTTGTTTTACAAAATAAACTGTATCAAGAAAATCTTCAAGCTTTTCATTCGTGGAACTTTGAAGGGGAATGCTTATGTCGGGAATTTTCAGCATTTTGTTTTGTTGAGCTGTCGATTTGCAGTTTGATAAAGGAAATGTTTGAACAAATATAGCACAAAAGCTCTGTGGAATGTACAGTCAGTGTACTGTTAAGCAATTTTACACCCTGCGTCAATTTGCCGTGTTATAACCATTTCACACAACTGTCATTAATTGACAGTTGTGTGAAATGGTTATAACACATATGATTTGAATAAATGGACAGTTTATGTTGGTAGTCAATTTGCTCAACAATGAATTTCCCTGACTAGCTTCTATTCTGTATGTATGTAGGTACATTCGTCCATTATGCCATCGATCACGCCTGTAGGAACTTAATCCAAATGCGATAGGGTAGATCTTATCGCGATTAATCGGGTGCATTTCCACTCCCAGTCTGAAAATGAAAATATTCTAACAGAAAACCAATTACGAGAAGCTTAGGGATCGCGTTTAGATCCACACAGGTCTTTAATACTACTCACTCTCTTTACAGCTTATCTATCTATAGCATGCTGTTTATTTATTTATTTATTATAGCACTTCAAGTACTAGTCCACTAAAAACATTAACAGAGAGCATACTTATCTTATTATAACTTATACACCGTGGCATTTTAGTCGTCTTACAAAGACAGCCCACTTCATGTATCCAATGACTACTAATCATTCATGAAAAAAAAAAATAGTTTTTGAACATTAGAATTTTTTTATTTTTTATTAATTATGACGTATGACATAGTTTAAAACAGCCTGTTACGAGGGCAGTCCGAGCCTTGTGATACAAGGGTGCCGCAAGTTTAAGTTGCAATAGTAAGAAACACATTTTTGCTTTAGGGTGAATGAACTATGATAAAGATGTCGCCGCTCTATTCCGCGGCGCCCTTGTAACACAAGGCTCGGACTGCGCCCGTAACAGGGTGTTTTAAACTATGTCATGCGTCATAATTAATAATAATAATAATAAAAAAACAAATATAAAAAAAATACATTAATGATTGGGTCATTGGATTAATGAAGTGGTACTTGAAGTGTTGTCTTTGTAAGAACTAAAATGCCACGGTGTATATTATGTACAGCGAACTTGTCACCTAAAGGTGTGCACAGCACTTAGATAGTTTGCCTATTTAAGATTAAAGTGATAAAATTTATAAGTTAGTAAAAATAAAATCAAATAAATTATTATTAATAAAATAAAATAAATCAATAAAAATACAATCAATGAATCAAATTAAGTTAAATAATTATTGTAACTAAAAAGTTCAAGATGTATTAATGTAACAAGAGCATTGTCTATGAATGATGGAATATACACAAGAATCAATTGTTAGTTCGAGTCATTAGCAATCTACAAGTTACCGTAAAAGATGATTACGGAATTGAGCCAGGTGTTGGAGAAGATGTCAATGCTATTGTATTTTCATTACATGTCCACATGAAACGGTTTTCAGAACAACATGAGATCTGAATTTTAAGACAAAATGCGTACACCTAATTAATAGCTTGTTATAAAAACATTTTAGTGTTCATCAACCCTTAAAATCCATATAAACTTCCAGGAAATACAGAATAACTCCTTAAATTATACAAGGGCTAGCTAATGATTCCTTTACAAACTAATTTTCCGTACTTACCTTCACCGTTTCTGCAAATTAGTCATTTAAAATTCACATCGCGGCGAGCATCTCAGTAATCGAGGTCCACAAACGAACTATAGTTAAGTAGAAACTCGCATAAAACAAAGTGTCAGTTATTACATTAATAAGGGAGGGCGGGAAAACCCTACCCTTTTTGTTTATCCCTCGCGCCAACTTCCTCTTTGTCTCTTTGATGAAACATATAAACGTAAATATTCCGGGCGTTGTCTATGCTTTTTTATTTCGCGCCATGTTTGTCGTAATGCCAGTTTACAAATGTATGAATGTGGAACGCGGGTTCTTTTTTTGAATGTGTGAATTTTTTCATAAAATTTCTGACTTGTTTTTTGAGTACTGAGAGTTCGTAGTACACACGTCAAGCTATACATTCCAGTACTTATCATTGTACTGAAAATGTATTGCTTGATTTGTAGCCGTGCGTACCTAATTTAGGCAATGCTGCTACGTTGGTTGAACGTCTGGATAATTTGGGGATTACCAGATTAAATTAATAACCAAGATTTGAGATATTACAACGTAGTGCTTGTTTTATTGTTCGTCAAGAAAACGTGTACAACAGAGTGAAAATGAACAAAAACTATAATCTATTTCTAAAGTTGGAATTCGGAGCAAGTAGCGGCCAACTGACTAACTATACAACAGACTGCTATTGCAACTAAACATTTGAACAAAACATTTAAACTATTACACTGTAATTTATAGTACGGTAAATAACGGGTTTTGAAATCACAATGTTTACTGCGAATTGAACTAATGGCATTGTTTACCTAATTTATGTTACCGATATAAATAGATTTATAACCAAAACAACGTTGTCTGGCTACCTTTTAATGAGCTATGTACCCATGTCATATACTTATCTATTTATTGACCACTTACTAATTAAAAGATGATAAAAAATGCTACTAAGCTTGTTTGTGCTACTCATTAAAATTGTTATATTTATAATGGGTTTTAAAAAAGAATGTTTGTTTGGTTTCCAAGTTCAAGTACTTATACTTTATAATAATTTTACCAGAGACCGAAAAGAAAATACAAGGAAAATATCATGACAAACAAAAATAATTTTGCAAAAAAAGAAAAACTGCGGAAAAGTACCATTATCTCTAACACTGTATTGAGTTGAAAAAATGGTGACAATGAAAATGCAAAATAAGACACTTAACATAAAAATCTACATAATGATATCTACCGTAGTATCACTCCTTCGTGGATCTACGTCACTTGACCACTGGGCCTACCCTGATTTATTAGAGGGGATACACTCACAAAAACCGAGGCGCCGCGCCGTCATAAGTCGTTTCCCTTTCATAAGTCCTCATGTATTTTCCACACGTTTCGTGATATCAAAGAGGTTTTTATTAATACTTTGGATAAAACGCTTATCGTGTTATGTTATTTTGAACGACCTGTATGTAAGTGTTTAAAATATTCAATAAAAAAATAAACTGTATGTCTATTTTTCTTCTTTTTCGTTTGGTTAGTGACTAACCGTAAAGTCTTCAAGGTTTTGGACTGGAAAGGGGTTGGAATCAACATCAATGACGAGTACATCACTCACCTTCGGTTTGCCGACGATATAGTTGTCATGGCTGAAACTATGGAAGACCTCAGTACAATGCTCGATGAGCTCAGTAGAGCGAGTGGGTCTTAGAATGAACATGGACAAGACAAAGGTAATGTCAAATGCCCATGTAACACCTACTCTCATGGATATCGGAGACGCTACACTCGAAGTTGTGGACGAGTATGTTTACCTAGGAAAAACTGTCCAGTTAGGTAGGTCCAACTTCGAGAAAGAGGATAAGAGAGACGAAAGTCTTTGACCAGTGCGTGTTGCCAATGATGACATATGGCACTGAAACGTTTCCCTACGTGATCGAATCAGAAATGAAGAGATCCGCAGGAGAACCAAGGTAACCGACATAGCTCGAAAAATTGCCAAACTTATGTAAGTGGCAATGGGCAGGGCACATTGCGCGCAGAACAGATGGCCGTTGGGGCCGAAAGGTTCTGGAGTGGCGACCGCGTACCGGAAGATGTAGCGTTGGAAGGCCTCCCACAAGGTGGACCGATGACCTTATGAAAGCCGCAAGAATCCGCTGGATGCGGGAAGTACAGAACCGGTCGAAGTGGAGGTGCTTGGGGGAGGCCTATGTCCAGCAGTGGACGTCTTTCGGCTGAAATGATGATGATGATGAGTGACTAACCTGGTGTCAGAGTTTCACTTCACATGCACTCGAGGTATATCTCTCAGGCATGACAATTTCCTCACGATGTGTTTCTTCACCGTTTTTTAAGCAAGTGAAACTTATACAATACGCACATGAATCCGAAAAGTCAGAGGTGTTGGGTTGGGTTCGAACTCGAGACATCCTAATTTAATCTTATGGAAGATCCAAGAGGAGACCTGCGGGATACTTGCGTTACACACATGAAATGGCAATCAATCGCAATGCCTTTCATTTTGACAGCTTTTCATTATGTTATGTACCTACATTGTTGACCAAGTCTCTAATTATATTCTATTCTATTTTTTATTATAGCAACCAAAACCGATGTCAACTATTCTACCAATGTCTAAAGTGAATTGGAAATCAAGTGTGCATTGTAAACAAAAAAATAAAAACAAATATCTACGACGGTACGGTAAGTCTCTAATTCATTTAATTTATCTAAACAAAGAAACGTCAAGAAATGTCACTTTCAAAATGACAGGACAGTGATGCAAAACATTTTGCAATAAAAAAAAAAATCATCTATAAAATTAAAGTTAAATAGGTAATAGTAAGAACTATGAAAACAAAATACCGTAGCCAAACAATGTCTTGTGTAGTGTGTCGGAGACGCGGCATATCATCATCATAATCAGCCATTTTAAGTCCACTACTAGACGTAGGCCTCCCGGAATCGATTTCTACTCGGAACAGCTTATAGCCGTTTTCATCCAACATGTGGCAAGATATTACTTTAGTACTAAATGAAGTCATAAGGATTGCCGACAGAAATGAAAACTTTGGAAAAATTTAGTTCTTTTTTGAATTTTATATCAATTATAGTCTGAATTATTTAAATTTCATAATTTGTAAATTTAAATTATTACAATTAGTCTGGTTTCCACATCTATTGGCACTCTGAGCAATAATTATATACATTTTTATATAGTTTATTGATAAATCCAACAATTTAAATATTAATTAGTATTCAGTTATATTAAAGCATGTCGGTAGCAATCAAAGCATCCAAAGAGTCCAATACGCACATGATACAGTCGAGAATATGCAATGTATTAGTGTATATATGCGTATACATACCACAGGTCACGACATTAGCATGTCGTGACTTTCGGTGACGCGGTGACGCGAACCGATAAGTTTGTTCCCTACCGAAAATCGCTCACTGCAGCTAAAGTATTTTCACTTCAAAAATCAAATAAATGTTGGCTGACAGTTAAAATTGTGGAAATAACAAAGGAGCTAAAAATACCACATAATTATAATATCATGAATTGTCACACCATAAGTACCTATTATTGATATCTATATAACTAATCTATATATACTCGTACTAATACTAATAATAAAGTTGAAGAGTTTGTTTGTTTGAACGCGCTGATCTCTGGAACTACCCATCGGATAAAAAAATAACTTTTTGCATTTGATAGCCCTGAGGAAGGCTATTTAACATTAAGCTACTATACTTAGGAGCCAAGCAAAAAGAAAAGAACAACGCTAAGCGAAAACGAAGTAATAGGTGAGGGGAATAAAAATTTCACGCGGACGAAGTCGCGGGCAGAAGCCGGGTAATTAATAAAATAATTAACACCACACAAACGAACGAGCCAACGACCCAACCTAGGAAAAAAATAAATTTCAACAAAAGCGAGAGAGAGTATAATAATGTAATTCGGATAATAAACCAAATTTCTGGTTGCCAATATACGACAATGTATTCCGGGATTGACGGGCGTGAAATTAACATCAACGAAAATCTGAGCGAAAAGGACGTGATGGGAATTCCATATCGAGCTTACCATATAATGTGGCATATATGCAGGGTATATATATGGAATCATCAATTATGCCTTTTGCGTGTTAGTAAGGTTATTTTCACAAAAGTGCGCTGAGAAATGAATGAGTCGGATTTAGGAATAAGAAGTTCGACTTGTTTTGATTTTTGATTTTCAATACAATTAGGACAAATGATATCCGTTCCTTTATGGAGTATTGCAGACACTCATGGGATGGCTCAGCAAAATACCAACTCGCTGCACTTGACTCGGTGGAACGCAGAGCGAAAAGGCTAATAGGCGACGAAATGTTGGTGGCTAGGCTTCACAGCCTGACTCATCGGTGTAATGTTGCTTGCCTGTCGGTCTTCTACAGACTGTACTTTGGAGTGTGCGCAGGAGCTCCACGACCTGATCCCCTCATCGCCCTTTTATTACTGGACTACCAGACGTATTGCAGGGTACCATCAACACTTGGTTGATATCCCGTCCAATCGCTTCTCCTCCACATTTATTATGCGCGCAGCCAAAGTGTGGAACTCTCTGCTAGCGTCTGTGTTCCTTTCCATATATTATAACTCATCTGCTTTCAAAGCATGAGTGAACAGGTAACTTCTGGGCATGCTCGTTCCATCATAGATCTCATCCATCGTTTTCCATCAGCCAAGATCGAGGTCAAGAGCATTTTATACAGAAATTTAAAATAAAACTTCAGTGACCTATCGTCAAAAACAATAAATAGTAACAGTAGTAGGTAGTAGTATTTTGACTTTATGTATATTTTTTTCTCTCTCTTCTAATCTTACACACGTTGTCTACATCTCTATATCTACTTTCCTATCGCAGGTACGCTGGAAGAGATTACATTAGAAATAAGCATCACCTTTGTACGTATTTTTCTGTTCCTTTCTTCTTGTCTGTTTATATGTGTGTACATAAATGGTTAAATAAATAAATAGAAAAAAGAAGTAGACAACGTGTGTAAGAGTAGAAGAGACAGAAATATTCATAAAATCAAAAAACCTATTCACTAATTTAAATATAAACATACAATTTGAGAATATACGTACTTAAATACATACAAACTGATAAAATAAATATCACTAAAATATATACAGGAAAAGTTTTTAATCAGTGCGCAAATTTTGACAAATTAAACTTAAACGTGTTTTATTATACACCTACTTATTTTTTATTTTGATGTATTAGTACAAAAAAATGAAGTTATCGTTAACGAAAGATGTTTATTTTGAAACTGGTATAATTGATACACGTCGCGCAACGCGCCGCCGGCGCCGTCAGTGAAGCGGAACGCAGTAGTAGGCACTTATCAGCTGTGCGCTCGCCCATTGATATTATTACGAATAGATTATATCCATATTTTGCTGATATCAAGTAGGACCAAAAAAAAAGTATTGAACAAATAATGGTAAATGTGTTCTATTACTGATACTGAAACACCAAAAAAAAAAATTGTGCATTGGTTAAAAACTTATCCTGTATAATTATAATGTAGTATTGTGGCGGTATCAACAACGCCACATGCGAACTACGCATCAAAGACCTGACGTCACAAATCCTGCATTGCGCTATCAGATTTTACCGCGCGAATAGCATATATACAACATCCTGACATCAACCGTTGGGCAGTTGCCCACCAGACACAATACCCGTCTGGTCGGAGGATCCTCCCTTTACTATAGTAAAGGGAGGATCCCTCCCTTTAGTATGAGTGAACTTTACACCCTGTTTCTCATACCTCTAAATTGGTGACTCCGACGTGATACGTTCGACGTTCGCATGTGGCGTTGTTGATACCGCCACAGTATAAAATAATAAATATATAATATGCAACTATGACGAACTGGAAAGAAGTATTCTTTCACTCTGCTTTAAAAAACTGCATCAGTTTGGCAGTCCCTAATGTCAGGTGGAAGTGAATTCCACAACCGAACCGCGTGCACAGAAAGTGCGTAGAAGTCGGTTGAATGGGGAGGGGATTTAAGAAGATAAACTAAGTTAGGGTCGACTTCCAGTCTTACCGAAAACCATGCCAGCTGAATGCCAGTATTTTACATGGAGCGACTGCCTATCTCACCACCACATCCCAGTTACTGTGGAAATACGATAGCCCTTGGTAAGACTGGTTGTCAGACTTTCGGGCTTCTGACGAGCCGTAACGACTATCAAAGATCCACGAATGACAGCCGGGAGCAATGGTTTCACGTGTTTCCGAGGGCCGGAGGGGTCTTGGTATGTAAAGATGGTCACCCATCTACGGACCAACCGCGGCCAGTGCAGCTTAACCTGATCGATCTGTGAGGCTTTTATTACTTAGCCATAAGCCCCTACCCCTTCTAGATCTATTCAGTAGGTAATATGGCAATAAAACATAATATTCGATTTATTTGCATTTAATTAAACAAAATGTATCATATTTATACAATTTCTCTATTTAGATTACAAAGGTACCTACTTATTTATACAGCTGGTTTGACATAATATACATAAGTCAAGGAACTATTAATAATTCCTGCATCTTAGCAAACATTCCTATATACAGATTATATCTATTGAATGTATTATTATTAGGCAGCTGTCAACATAATTATGTATGAGATAACAAAATTCTCAACATCAAATTAACTACTGTTTACATAATATTCCTTAAACAGAACATTATGAAGATTGTCAAATGAAAATATTTTGAGAGCATCTAGCCCTTATCCTAGTTCTTATAAAATAATGTGTCCCTGTCTTTACTTAAACATTACAAAGGAGAAGACTCAAAAATGCCCAACGTTTGCCAGCAAAGAGAAGTACTTAAGCTCATATATTATAGATTAAAACCGAAAGTAAGTTTTTATTGCACTTCTAGTCAGTGCCGGATTAAACAAGCGCGGGGCCCGCAGCAAAAATCTGGCCCTTGATGTGCTATGGGTTCTCAAGTATAAACATAAAAAAGACAAGATAATGCCAAAATAAAGACCCTGTAAAAATGTCAGCCCTTAATATTGATATTTAGAAGTCACGAATCGAAATTTCCCAGGTTCCATTTAAATAACATGAGAAAAAATATTTAGGTATTTTTCGCCAACGAAAAAATCGGTTACCGATTGTCTGACGTGGATTGTCTAAGGGCCGGTTGTTTCAAACAGTTCGTTAACGTAACATACGTACGTCAAATATTAACGATTACATTATGATGTTTAACGTACGTCAAATACAAAGCGTTGTTTCACTGAATAAAAAACCGATCGTCAAACTTCAAATGTCAAAGAATAAAATGACGTTGACGAGTGGATCACTGTAATCGTTATTTTTTAACGAACGTCAAGGGCATAATTTTGTGAACCAACGGTTTGACGATAGTTAGCGCCATTTATGACGGATACGCGTGCGTCAAGTGTACGTGAAACAACCCGCCCTTAGTCGGAAAGGGTGTTACGTATCACGTTTTAGTGACATATAATATTCCACGTCTTAATAAGTTTCACTAAAGAAATTACGTTCAGGCGGAGGTGGCCAGGTTTGGATACGCGGGGCCCCCTTTTGCGCGGGGCCCGTAGCAATTGCTACTCTTGCTACGTGGTTAATCCGGTACTGCTTCTGGTCATTCTAAAACTAAAATATGCAGATTTTACTAAATTATATCCTTCCCCTGAACGAATATTAAGAGCAATTTGTTCGTATGTTAGCCAGTAAAGATTAAAACCGAAAGTATGTATTTTTTATTTGATTCATTTTTAGAAAAAAAAAATTGAGATACTTCTCTTTGCTGTCAGACGTGTGGTAATTTTCTAAGGGAGATGAGACTTCTTATTTTTACATTTACATGCTTTAAAAATATAAGCATTACCTGCTGCTACATTCTCATATTTTATTGAAATACAATCTCAGAAGGAAATACCTTAAAATAAACAACTTCCAAGTATTTGACCCGTGTTTATTCATTTACTTACGAACATCCGTAGTTTGGGTAAACGGTAAACGCGGGTTAAATATTTGTGATATCTACTTAGTCTTAAACTTAATAACTAACCTTAATCTAGAGAAACTTGTCTGGTGAATATACACATTAATTGTTATATTATTACTAGTGCAAACATGACCACGAATGCATCACAATGTTTATCATCTCAGTCACAGTATAAATAAGTAACAGTATTACGTCTCGGCAGTGACCTTGAAATAATTACCTGTGGCCGCTTGGTAGATAAACCTTCCGCATCCGTGCGTAACTGCCGCGCACTCGAGGTTGTTGCGTACTGGTCTACACTGAGATTTCGAAGCGCGTCGTTTCGGCCATTTTCTGTGAAGACGTAATGGCGCATTTACATAAGGTTGGTTAGGGCATTTTTGGCTGCAACCATATTTGGTCACCGACTAAAGTAAACAGGTATTCGGTTGGGCGTATTCGGTCTCAGCCCGTATTCTGTCACCGACTAGTGTAAATAGGTATTCGGTTGGCCATATTCGGTCGCAGCCCGTATTCGAGTGACGAGATGCCCGCCGCTTATTTGTTTTGTCAGAATGCGGTCGCAGAATTCGGTGAACCAACCTATGTAACCAACCCAATTTTGTTAACCGATCCGGTAACACCGCAAGCGATCGCCGAATTCGGTGAACCAACCTAATGTAAACAATCCAAGTCGGTTATTCGATCCGGTTCAACCGAAAGCGGTCACCGTACATATGTATATGGTGGCCGACCTAATGTAATCGCGCCATAATACTGTTACTCTAAGATACTGTGTAATATAAATGATAAATATAAACGACACGCATTTCAAATGTACTCTAATTAGTTAATAGCTATATAAACAGGTATTGTTCACTACATTTATGGAATTTTGTACAATGCTGATGATGCAAAAACCACAATTGATTCATTGTTTCACATTATCAATGAATTAATTTGTTGAATATTTTGTTCAACACATTCCGACGCAAAAAAAAAAAACAAAGAATAACAATAGTCCGTGGCAAATTCATAATAATCTTGTCCAAGTGATTAACATCAATCAAACTCAAATAAGGAAACAAGCTATTGTTTTCGAAGACACAATTATTTTCCTGCAATCAGTTATGGGCTTCATAGCACCATGTAATCACTTTGGCACTTGGCCCATAATAGAATCATCGTTGAAAAAAAATTCAACACTTAAAGGTTCACTATCTATACTATTTATAACAGCTTTAATGAATCATGTAGCATTACTCATTACATTTACACCATAGATACAACTAATGGAGTTAACCTACAAACTAAATGACTATAACGTCAGTTTGGTACTAATAGTGACATTAGGCGAGACGGCGATACTAGCCGCTTAGTCATGCTGGTATAGGGGATCCCCTATCCTTTGGCACCGGTTTGTTATTGCATACAAAGGGACAATAGTAACTAAGATTATTAACATTAACTTTTGGTTTGCTTATGTCATATATAATATAGTAGATAATGTTGAAAGAGATTCCCTGTATTTGAAATGTAGGAAGAATATACATAGATAGACTGAGAGAAGTTCTGAATAGTTTTGGCGGTTTTTAGTCCTAACCTGCATCAAAAACCCGAAATGGTTTTAAAAGGTTTTCAATGGATTTATATTCGAAAAGTAGAACAGAAACAGAGGTGTCATTTGAAATTGCCGCCGTCGCGGAGTCGCCCGAAGATCGTCAAAGGTGCCCGAACATCACTAGAATATCTTCGTTACCAAACTGTTCACTCAGTTCACCATCTCTCAATTAATATTTTAAAGCTGTTATACAGTCCCTTACAATAAGGTTTTTCTTCCACCATGTTGTCTAATTAGACGTATATTTCCACTTCAAAGTTTAAGGGATGGTGTCTTTGACTTTTCATTCGGACTGTGACGTGGGAGAATCCCACACCACCAGATGTTATATTGGCACTGGCATGGGAGAAGTCGTTGTCTATTGCTGCTACACCCTGTAAGAGAAAGAACAATAAGTCAAACTTGGTGAAAAAAGGTTGAAGACGCATAAAACTATTTATAGCCAAAATTAATGAGACCATTATGACTTACAAAACAGGAATCAGCGGGGTAATTGCATAAGACACTTACAGTAGCAATGGTTTTAATTTTG
The DNA here is from genome assembly GCA_947523025.1 of Dryobota labecula. NCBI lineage: Eukaryota > Metazoa > Arthropoda > Insecta > Lepidoptera > Noctuidae > Dryobota > Dryobota labecula. The sequence continues at coordinate 12,045,991 of OX383293.1, read as the reverse complement.
ATAGTTCAATAAAATTCATTGCGTTATTTAAGTTGCCGCGAAGTTTTTTTTTTTTACGAACATATGAAGCAATGGATTAGCAATATCCTTCAAAATCATTCAGATTGCGATTGATATTGTGTTACGCAATTAGGATTCATGTATTGGTCATTGTAAATTATGAATCCAGGAAATATCATTTCTGACATTTTCCTCCTCATCAAATTCCAATGTTAAAACATTGTTAGAATCTGTTGTTTTTGCTCAACTATTCTTATATTAGTAATTAGTAAGAACAAAGGTTATTATTTTAGCTTTTAAGAGTGATGACTTCATCATTAAACCGCAATATTTACCTACCTACTTCTAACTTTGTCTTTTTAAATATGTATGAAAATATTTATGCGAACCGCACTGATACTGCTAAAAATAATTAAAGTTGAATAGCTATAATAAAATCATGTTTAATGAATCATGCTTGTTGTTGAAATGAAAAATTGTATGACAATTATTTTGTGGGTTGTTATAATCGTCATTTGTTTGAAGTTATAGATTCGGGTCATATATCCATTTTCTAGAGATAAGAATTTTGTTTTATTATCAACGACTGTTTTTATTCGCGTAACTTCAGTTTTTGGCATAGCATTTGCAAATTGCCTTCAGCAATTCAAATTCAAAGAGACTTATGTCCTTTTGAATGTATACTACTAAGATAAATTGATTGTCAATGGAAATGGAACATAGCGACTCGATCGTGAAGTTCAAATCATTATCAATAAAATCAATCATATATAAAATTATTGACAAAACAAGATTATGTAACATAGATTAAGTAATCAGTATCACCCTTGACCCACAGTTCTAATAGAGGCTGCGATTAATGAAGGTATTGTGAAAGAAAATTCTGGCACAAATGTGTACAACATTAACCAAATTAATTTTATGAAGACACGCATGTTTATTATGTTTGTGTAATGATTCAGTAGACTGAGCAGTTTTTGTCAATAATGCTTAGGTACATAGTTTTTAGGATTCCGTACCCAAAGGGTGCCAATATTACTCCCCTATTAGCTCCGTTGACTGTCCGTGCGTCTGTCACTGGCCCGTTTTTTTTTTGAAACGTAATAAATGGACACTTGAAATTTTCAGAGTATGTATTACTATGACCACTAAGATAAAAATAAAATAAACTTAAGAAATTAAAGTGGGTCCCCCATAGAGGAAACTTGTTTTTTTTACGATATTTGTAAACAAAATATGTTAATAATATAATGCGTAAAATATTGTACGGTGGTACGAAACCCTTAGCCCGCCAGTCCCACTCGCACTTAGCTGCTTTTTATTAATAACAAACATTGTAGGTAAGCAATAAGGTAAAACAAGTAGTGTTCATATCCACTGGTCAAGGTACACTATAAAAATATTTCTTACAATATGACGTCTGAGAAATATGAAGAATCTAGAACTTCATTTCATTTAAGTAAGTTCATGGATTTATTTATTGTGCTAAGGCTTCAAATAATATAATTTTAATCTATATTTTAATATTCGAAATCTTCAAAACTGTCGTATCATATAGTTATTTTAATTGTGTGAACATTTTTTTTTTTTTTTTGACAATTTCACCGATTCTATGCCAATCATTTAATCCTTGAACTTATTTAAAACCATAAAATAAAGCATCCTTAATTTAGTATTTTAAATTAATAATTCAAAATAAACTAACCTTTATCGTCCTCTTTTCCGGATCACTAAACGATAAAGTCTTCACTCTCTTCTTGAAGGGTATCGCAAAATCTTTGACCCTTTGATGGAACACCATCTTCCGATGAACAGTATCGCCGATGATCATGTCGGAGCACAACACACACACGCACAACAAACACGACAGCACAAATAACAAGAACACAAAACGCATTTCGATTTTATTTCACATAGTTGCACAAGTAAGTATAGCATAAGCGACTGTACGGTGGCGAATGAGATAACCTCTCATTCGATAAACGACGAATGGGCGACACGACAACTTCACTCTGCTCCTAATTTACACAGTTTTGCTAAAATGACGTGTCACGTTAATGAGTGAAATCGTTTCCAAATGATGTTTAACCATGGTGTTTAAACTGACGAGCGAAGATACCGGAACGATTAGTATTTTGTTTATGCAGCAGTATTCTTGAAACGGAACACAATGGATGGCTATTGTTACCGTTTGATATCTATACTACCCTAGTAGCATTTTTGTTGGCGTTTGGTTGGGCCACATACCTCTGAAGGTGGCCCAACTAAATGCCAACGGAAAATGCTACTAGGGTAATATTATAAAGCTGACGAGTTTGTTTGTTTGTTTGTTTGTTTGGACGCGCTAATCTCAGGAATTACTGGTTGGAATTGAAAAAATATTTTTGTGTAACATCACGCTACGACCAATAGGAGCGGAGCATAAATGAAAAATGTTGCAAAAACGGGAAAAAATATTATTTTTTGAGAGCTTCCTTTGCGTGCGTTGCGGAAACGGTTTAAGTTACGCAAATATCATGTATGATGGAATTGTTCCTCTTTAAAAGTTCAAAAAAAGCAGATGTCTATCTTTTAAGATTGACTCACTATAACCTTTTTTATGGTAATCAATTTTTTTCGAAACTAATGCTTATTTGCGAAGGAGTTTTATCAATATAAAATTAATCCTTATCAAAATAAATATGTTATTAATCACAAGTATTTAAATGTAAACAAAATTGTCCTTGACATCGCTTGATTTCAATCAACATCTTAGGAGATATCATAATTTTAAAATAACTTCGCAACAAAATAAGTGTATAGGCTATTTAACATCACGCTACGCCCCTAAGGAGCCGAGCAAAACGACAAAAAGTCGGAAAAAAAACGCTAAGCGAAAACGAAGTAATTGCGCGAACGGGCGATGCGATGCGACGGGGGGTTGTGGGCCGAAATTTTACGCGGAGAAAGTCGCGGGCAGAAGCTAGTATGTTAATATTGACGATTCTAAATTATTTATTTGTTTGGTTATTTGTTGAGAACGTTCGGAATCATAAGCTGGGCCTGCTCTTGACTTCGATCTCGCCTGGCGAAAAGCAATGGATGAGATCTATGATGGAACGAGTGTACTCAGAAGGTGCCTGTTCACTCTTGCTTTAAAGGCAGTCGGGTGCGGTTTGGTGCTAAATCGACTATTGCAATAAAACCCGCGGTAAATAAAAATAAACAAATACTTTTCGGATGCCAGTATATAAGTGTATTTATCTACGCCCCCATGTTATAAATCCTCTATAAAAGTTTCTGAAACAGTTAGCTTATTGCCAACATTAAAACACCCAGTGTCATAGTAACAACCATCCAAACGGGAGTTATAATGTTGTACTGAATTTCATAATGCAACTCCTTTGCTTTTACGAGGATGATGGTCCCTTACTTACTCATCTGTTTGATGAGTAAGGAAGGGATCATCATCCTCCCTTCCATTCTCACTACTCAATTCGTGGTATCTTTATGAATTTCAAAAAAAGAACATTGTCACGCACGCGCGTGTCACTATACTATACCATAGCGTCGTATCCCGCCATTTTTGTTCGATATTAGTATTGCAAAAACTGTTTCAGAACCTTTTATAGAGGAATTCATGTCATGGGTGTAGATAAAGTCTTGTAGGCAACTGTAATAATTAGGTATTAAAACACTAATGTGATAAACCCACGTTCGTGTTTTAATACCCCTTATTATACAACAGTTGCATAAATAACTATTATATCTCTTAATTATATGGTGTACATATTATATTTCATTAAAATATCTGTAATAATAACATACCTACCAACTAAATAGTCGTAAGAGTATATAATAAACTAAACTAAATAAAACTAATAACAAAACAAGCTAAAATATGGCGTCGAAAAATTCCTCAGCATCGCTGTCGACTGGTAATGTACCCAAGAGACTGGCAGCAATTCCCACGTTGTATGGCAACGCTTAGCCTCTGGCCAAGGTAAAAGCCAGCCCTTGGGTCACGGGAAGTGTCAACCAGCCTTTTGGAGATTTCACTAAATAAAACATGAGCACTGGGACCCCACGCCCCGAGGGTTATAACCCCAAACGGGTCAAAAATATACTTACCCATAAGGTTACTTTAATTTCGCCGCTTGAGGTTTTCAGCAGCCGCAGCAGCAGCGCCAGCACAGCTCGCCGAGCCAGGAAGATGGGATGGCGCAAGAGTATCGACACAAGTTGCGTCCCACACTAAAGGCCTACCCACCATACCATATTTTGATATATTTTTTATATAAAAATATGGTTATATTTTTATATAATTTTATAGACTGTTTTTTTTTTACTTTTTTCTCCCATATTTTTCGGAGGTTTTTGTTGATAAAGATTTCCATTGTTCAATTCACGACCAAAATTAAAAACATAAACAGTAGAACTTTATGAAAACTCATAGTATTTACTATTCGTCAGTAATTTCGTTTCGACTAGTTTTATTTAAGAAATATTTTCTTACTATAATATTCTACTTAGATTTCAGTTACCTACTTCAAACATTTTTTCTTAGAATAAATTCCTTAAAATCTTTTCAACTAAAACAATCTTGATTTATTTTCATGAAAGCCCGCCATTGCTATTTTTCTTCCGTGTCGACAGGACCATCAATCTTGTCGTCACTCCGAACTTTGACAAGAAAATTCGAAAAACTTTTCTTTATGACACGAAGGATGCAATTTTCATTATCTACCCACTTATAATAAAGTTTAAATAGGTTTTCGAAAGTTGCGCCTTGGATTCATAATTGCATGTTGTGTCAAGTCGAGATCGATTAAAATTGTCGGTTTGTGGTAACTAGTATAATTACTGTATTTCGCCTCGATTTATAGTTATATCGTCATTCTGTGGAATGGACAGTGTTAAAAGAATATGTTGGTGCCCTTTGAAAATGTGTATTTAGAAGTCATGTTGTAAACAGTGATTTAAATACTTACCCTTATGGCAAAAAAGGATCAATTTGGTCACTATACCGGATGACTTTTTTTACCGTCTCGAAAAAAATTGGGTATACTAGGTGAACGGAGTAGAAGCCTATGGCATAGCAATGTTTTTTTTTTTTTTTTTTTTTTCAGAAATAAACCTAAATTAAAAGATAAAAATATTGAAATTTGGGTGCGTATGATTTAAATTTAAATATTATTTATCGTATTTATTTATTGAATTATGTTTTTTGTTAAATTTCTGTGTTTATTGTTATAGTATGATAAGTTTACTTCAAATGTGTGGTATTTATCCATAGATCAATTTCTTTCTAGGTTAAAGAAAAAATAATAAAAACTATGCCATAGGCTTCTACTCCGTTCACCTAGTATACCCAAATTTTTACGAGACGGTAAAAAAAGTCATCCGGTATAATCGTTCTTATATAAGTAGGTATTTAACAACAAAATAAACATTTCTATATTGCTTAGTGTATGCCTTGCTTTTTGTGTTTTTTTAGGGTTCTGTAGTGAACAAGGAACCCCTATAGTTTCGCCATGTCCGTCTGTCTGTCTGTCTGTCTGTCAGTCTGTCTGTCTGTCCGCGGCTTAGATCAGAGCAGACTAGAAAGCTGTAATTTGGTATGGGTATACATATAAATTACGCCAACTACACGTAAAGTGGGGATGATATATTTTTTTATCATCGATCCCAAAGTGTGGAGTAACATTGGATAGGCCGTTTAAAATATTGAGGTTTTGTGAAAACCATTTTTCGGTTCAGGGATCCGCTTGCGTAATATTAAGGTTTAAAGTGCAAATTGTTAGAGACTAATGCTCCCCCTCCCTGCAAGCTAAATGGTTGTATTTGGATATGTGAAAAAAATCACAGCAGTAGTATGTATATAAAACGAAGTTAAAAAGAAAACTATCACAGCTAAGTAAGCTCAATACTCAATACTTTTATTGCATTCCACATGTAGTTATTCTTAGGTGGTTAACTTATAATTAGATCACTATGGACCCTGTCGGGCACAGCATAATAAGTGAGTTAGGAGAGATTTAATTTATATAACATTACTTATCAGTACTACTTTAATATAATACAAGCTACATAGCTATACAGCTATACAAGTTACCGAGTAATAGTCGATCAACTTACATTTACAATATTACAATGTGAATTTTGTTCTTAAGATAAATTCATCCCAACTACGGAACCCTTCATTGTGCGTGGTCCGACACGCACTTGGTCGGTTTTTCTAGCAAAAGATGAAAAAAATCATACACTTTTCAGTTATACAGTTTTGCTCTTCACAAGCAAACAATACATCACAGTTGATTAAACAAACCGAATTGAAATCTGTGCACAACTTTTATTTCGACCACGAACACAAACAAATTGTGAATAATAAACTGTATCCCGTTCTGTGAACCGAATGAAGGCACCGGGCTAGAATTGATGCTCGGTTCATTCTGAATAATAACCGGTAAGGGTTAAATTATTGCTCTAATTTAGATTAATTGCTCATCTGCCCGCCCTTGCTTGTGGGAGTGTAATTTTGGTGAAAACGTAAAGGCATGTTAGTTGTTTTCATAAATCAAATTCATTCGCAATTTTATGGAGCATTGTGTGTAATGGAAATAAGTTTTGTTGGTTGTAAGTTTTGACGTGTGGTGTATGAGTGGGCGTTTTAGAAATTACTTGAATAGATGGTGTAATTTGTTAAAAGATTGAGATGTAAAAACTATTGTGACCTAAATTTTAGGTTGCATCACGTTAAATTATACCCAAAGTCTCAAATTCAGATAATTTAGGGGGATAACATAACAAAAAAATATCTTCGTAATGGTAATTCACATAAGATGGCGAAAAACGAGGTTACATTTTCTTTTAAGTACTGGTTTTATGAAATAATAATTAAAAAATAATCATACTGTAATAATTTTTATAAATTTTCGGTTTTAAACAAAGTTATTAAAAAAAGGAGATTTTCTGGTATAAAACATTTTCAATTTTTTTTACATCTTCAACATCACTAATATTACATCTCTCATTCATAGATTCATATTGCAAGTAGCATAATCTAGCCACATTTTGGATGAAAACGGCTGTAAAACTGTTTCGAGTGGAAATCGATTTTGGGAGGCTTACGTCTAGCACTGGACCTAAAAGGGCTGATTATGATGATCATATGCCGTGCCTCCGACATACTACACAAAACATTGTTTGGGAATGGTATTTTGTTTGCAGAGTTCTTATAATTAATTCACTTTAATTTTAGCTATGACTACATATTTACAAAAAAAAAAAAAAAATGTTTTGCACCACTGTCCTGTCATTTTGACAGTGACATTTCTTGACATTACTTTGTTTACATAAATTATCTGAATAAGAGACTTTGGGTATAGCAGATACCGACAACGGAAATCAAGCTTTTCCTAATGCTATATAGCCTTACGAATTAAAGGAAGGAAAGGATCGTAGCAGTTGGCGTTCTGGAATTTCGGCCTACCCCCATGGGAAGACGGCATGAGTTTATGTTTGTGAGTGTAAATTATCACTACATATTATGAAACAAAGTCCTCCGCCGCGTCTGTCTGTCTGTTCGCTACTGCACTGATTTTCATGCTGTTTTCACCAATGGATAGCGTGGTTCTCGAGGATCGTTTGTGTATTTAATTTGTTAAGTTTTTGTATGCATTTTTGTATACATTAACGATATTTGTTGGAGGTGTCGGAAAAAAATAAGCCGTCTGGTAACTTTCAACGAAAACGCTGTATAAACCCTTTGAGATATAATAAAATAATGTATGGTGGAATTGTGTATCTTATATACACTGAAAAGAATATTTAGCCTAAGTACTTCGGCTATTTCAGGAATAATCAAAGTTTGACAAGACTTTATAAATGTTAACTTGATTTAATAAAAGTGATACACAACAGCCAGCACAGGTTTTGGTTACGTGCTGCATAAAGTTATGTGGTCACTTTTTTGTGTTACATGTTGACGAAAGTTTGGTTATGTATAAGTAAACATTTTTTTCAGTGTAGGTCTACAGAAAAGTCCGCGATGGCATAATATGTCTATCTCTTAAGGATAACAAACTATATCCATTTTATTGTCTTTTTGTAGGTAATTGTTGTCTTTAGGTAGTCGGAACATACTTATCCTTTTTATCTTGGTAGTTTATTTCCGTGGGAGAATTTACGACATTCGCGAAGCGCGGGCGAAGCTGCGGGCAAAGGCTAGTACCTAATGAAAATAAGATAGATCTCGTGATATTATATTACTAGAACCTAGTAGCCTTTGATCAAACTTTTGCCGTTTATTTTATTACTAGCGGATATCCGTGTGCTACTATGTTAAAATCTTCAGAATTCGTGTTCTTTCTGACTTTTTTTCTTTTTGCTCAGCTCCTAAGGGCCGTAGCGTGATATTAAATAGCCTATAACCTTCCTCAAGAATTGGGCTATCAAATGCAAGAAGAGTTTTCAGAATCCGTTCAGTAGTTTCAAAGTCTACGTCGGACATAGGTACCGTAGAACGGGGTTATCTGGATTTTCGGGGGTTATTTGGAACTAAGCAATGAGTTGACATACATTCGAATTGTGATCTTCGTACAAAAAATTGTAAAAGTAAACAAGACCAGAAATAAATAAAAGGTGTCTATGGTGTTTTGGTAGAGTTTATGTCAACTCAAATCTTACAATTACTTTATTCTATATATATAAATAGATAGATGATCCTATTGAAATCTTATTAAATAAGCCATTCTACCGTAAAATTTGACATTTCTACATTTATATCTGTAATTTTTATGTTGTACGTACTTAATAAAGAGTATTATTCTATCTTTATTTGGTTTTATAATCCCATGCACATTGCAATTATGAGAGTTTGGGAACCAATATTGGTCAATGGCGCCTTCGTTTTCTGCGATCAGTCGCAGGTTCAATTCCCGTATCGGGACAAATATTTGTATGGATGTTTGTGGATGTAATGGAGCATGTGACACAGGAAATTCATTGTTAGTTATAGGAGGCGTGTGTTTATTTAAAATACCCTTTAATCTTATTTTTTCATAAATTCCTACACTTACTTGTACACAATTTATATATTTTTTAAATTACATTCGCTGTTGGAGCGTCGGCTGTTATTTACAATTATGTATATATATATATTTTTTTTGATACGGAACCCTCAGGGCATAAGTCCTTCTCGCACTTGTCCAATTTTTTGGAGAAATGTGTGTCCCTGTTTAATAATATTCATGAAATTTTTAATCGTTTATGCTCTTGTGTGTTATGCTGTCTTTTGTGTGCACTGAATAAATATTTTATCTATCTATCTATCTATCTAAGAATAATGATAAAAAATAAACTAGTGGGTATCGTTTTTAACTTTCCCACTCTATCTTCTCATTTTCCATCAGTACATAAATAAAACAAAACTTTTCCTTTTGCATTTACCTTTAGAAAACTTAGCAAACCGGGTTCTTTATTACATATTCATGTAGAAACTATTATCCGTTGTCTAAGGCGATGCTGGCTTCCATTCCGTAGGTGTATAAGCGAGGGTTTACCGGGGATTTCTACCCTCATAACTGATTCTATCGATATAGCTTTCTGAGAATCGTGTGCGGTATTACTGGGATATTTATGTGTATTGTTATGGCTAGGAAACGTTCTAGTGTTTCTTAGGTATCTAGGAATTCTTGGGTGTGTAGTTTGGGGTTTTTATTTGAAATTGGGGCATATAGAAATGTTTGTGTTGGTCTGTCAGTTGGTATGTCGTCTGACTATGAAATAAAACATTCCACTTGTTCTTTAATGCGATCTTTTTGCCATTTATGATTGAGATTGTATGAAAGTCGTTAGTGTAAAGGCTATGGCGGTAATGTCTGTCATCCTAGGCGTGCAATTTTTTTGGTTTTCAACTATATCGCAACTCATGTAATAAAACGGCAGGCGGAAAATAACTGTTTGAGGAGTGGCTAGAGAGGCGCTACGACGTCCTCACCTTCCGCCTGACACAGGTCCTCACCGGACACGGTTGTTTCGGGAGGTTCCTGTTCAGGATAAGGCGGGAGGAAACGCCCGGGTGTTACCACTGTGTGGATCGCCTGGAGGATACGGTGGAGCATACGGTGGAGGTCTGCCTGGCTTGGGCAGAGCGACGGTGCGTTGTGTTCCACGCGCGCCTCTAAGAGATGTCAGCACGCACTGACGGGGTCCACCAGGACCGATGCCTGCCAGGGTTGCGGGTTTGTCCGAAAGGGATACCGCGGCCCTGGCACATAGGCAACTGAAGGAACACGGGTGGGCTTTAGTCAGTAAAAGTCTGACACGCGTCGTTATTTGATAATTTCACACCCAAAAAAACAAACAAAGGCGGAAAATAACAATTTAAAAACTGCAAATGGCTGCTAGGTAAAGATACTCGTATAATAATTGTGACTGCCACAAAAAATATAAAAACACCCACCAACTGTCAAAGAACAAATATACAAGCAAAGACAACGCATCAGTTGCCAAAACCAAAATCAAACACGGTCTAATAAACTTTTCAGTAAAGCAACAGCACACGACATCGAAAAACAACTATCACGAAGTAACGATACAGATAGTGCGGGGAAAATCCCGACTAAAATCAGAAAATCCCCACTGTAAATAAAGGGGGTGAATAAACGAAGAGCCGACGCGACTGCTGGCTGAACGATTCTTTTTTCATTGCACCGTGATATATTCCGACAATCCCAAAGATTTGGATCTCTTTTTTAAATAAACTGTGGCGTTTGGTTTATGTAGTGTAGTGTGGTTTAAAACAGTGGAAGTTTGTTGTATTTTGTGCGCGAAATTATAGATTTGAGATTGGAGATATATATTTGAGGATTTTTTAAGTGGCTTTTCTGATATTTTTTAAATGCAATAAGGGTTGTTAAGATTAAGGCGACGATAACCGACTTTTAATGATTTTATAATGAAGATCACGTCTAAACGAGTAATGATTTGAAAAAAAAAAAAGTATGTTGAATTAGAGCATTTTCTTAATAACTTAATATATGAATATTTTAGATTATGTTTATATTACATAGTGAAATTAATTTTTAAAGTTTTGTAACGCGGAAAAAAACTGAGAATCACGCAAAATTTATCAAGCGCATTTTTCTGAAACCTTCACTTTTTTAAATTAATTTAATTTTTGATCTTTTAGTATACGTGTTTTATTAAAATACCCTTTGTTTTGTGTATAATAAATTTATAATGCGTCTTATTTGGGACAGCGGTCCGGAATGGGCGAGTCCTATTACTGGCTGGACGTACGACGCGTTGCGTGAGCTCAGTATAGAACACGCAAGCTAACCACTCAAGGTTACTGGCATATATCTGGGCCGTATTGTTCCTTTTCTTCTTCGTAATTGTTTGACCATCGTACCTCTGTCATAAACCGACAAGGTCTATTTGTTTTCTGTTATTACTTTATATTACACACTGACTTATAATTTGTTCATTAATTTTATTTTACAATATTTGTAAATATGTAGCACCATGTATCTATCACATAATAAATTTATCTGCCATTGCTTTATTTGTAATTATTTTTACCTTGTTCTGGTAAAAAAAAAAAGTCTAGGTACATAGTCTAGGTACATCGTCTTCACATATAATATATTATTATTAATATATATACAAAATATTATTAAAATTAATATAGTAAGTACGGAGTTTCTTGCCCATTCTTCTCCATACGTTTACTTTCAGAAAAGTTTAACTGGAATCTATTCAGAAGCCCGTTCAAAAGTACCTTTTATTTATTTATTTGAAATAAATGATTTGACTTTGACTTCGTTACAGTCATTACAACCTTAGTGAAGTTTCAATTTACTGGGGAAGTGCTCAGTGGGCATCAAAAAATTCGTCTGCATTGCTTGCAGTGGGAAAAGTTCCCAAGAAGTGGCTGGCATTTTTTGATGCCCAATGAGCACTGCCCCTTTTTTTGTAATATTGTAGTGTTAGTTTGTATATAGTACTTAAATATTTAAAAAAAAAATTGGTTGTCTGTAAAGTTGGTTTACGGACGATAGTTTAACGTGACAACGTCATAACAAAACATTAATGCGGCGCAAGCGTACAATGAGCGTAACGGGACAATGAGCGTAACGGGACGATGAGCGTAACGGGACAATGAGTCATCCTTTTTCGTGCATGCAGCCGGCGTTCATCGATTTATTAGACGTTGTCACGTCAAAAACATTTATTTCAGACTTAATTAAAAATTTACCATATAATGTTAGTAACATTACAAAGGTCTTGAAAAACAATACACGTAATATTTACATTCCTCACGTAATTTATACGTGAGGAATGTAAATCAAAATCTTAATAATTATTATTTACTGGGAATTTTTGTCAAGAGTGGTAAAGCGAGACGAGGTCGACTATACCTATTCAACTGGATAATAATAGTAATGAGAAGTATTTCTCTCAAGATATAAAAAAATAACTTAAATAAAATCCAGGCAAAAGTGACAAAAGCAACCGTTACCATTTTTCCATCTCATTCGCGGAATTACTGCAAAATTTTACGGTTGATACGAGGCTACGAATGTCGTTTAAAATTCATATAAAAATTAAAATTTTAACGCAAAAATCATAAATGAAGTTACTTATTAATTCCATTGTGCTCGAGTTTCATTAATTCGTACAGAATACAGGACAAAATAAATGAACGTTTTCATTCGTGAAAATTAAAAGGATTATTTGGCTGTTCATAAAATAAACAGGGCTTCACTGCTCACGATCTGCCGTTTAAAGATAATTTTGCTCGGAAAATTCATATGCAGAATTTTTTTTCCTCTTTCAAATTCTTCGATCTTTTTCTTTAAAAATTCTACTGATGAGACGGATTGTGTCTCCAGAAAATCGTTCAAGACGGAATTATGATAAGCTTTCGATTCCAAGTTTGTATAGCTAATGGAATCTGCAAACAGGAGCAAGATAGAATCGGCTAATGATATTCACCTTCTCGGAAAATTGCTTCCTTTATCCACACACGTCGTGCGTTTACTGGGAATTTAGGCGAGCAATCCGTGAGGGCGTTGCTATGGCAACCAGACGAAGGCTCATGTGGGCTCCAAAACTTTAAATTGTATTACCATGCATACGCCGAACACAATATATTTGAAGACATGGCTGTGCGAGAGGCATCAATCTTGATTGGAACATTGAGTCGATGCGACGTTGTGTATGTCAAAAAGTAAGTAGCAACAGATTTTTTTTTATAAGCGCGGTCCTTGAAATGTTATAGGGATCCTGTTATTTTGGTCAGCATAACAGTGATTTGTTTTGAAAGGAACTAGCTTTATTTAGTAGAACCTAATCTAAAAAAATAAACACTTTTTAAAACACAAATATTATTAACTTAAACAGATAATTTTTTTTTTTTAATACTTAATTAAATTCAGTATTAGAAGAAGAAGAAAAAGTGGTAATAAAATATAAATGCAATTACCAGAATACATAAATAATAATTATACATACACATAAGCGCTCTTCCTCCTCTCTCTTACTATGGTGTGCCCGACTGGATCACATCGACATTATGGAATGCAATAAGGAATTGTGAATTTAAATCACGTTTTTTTTAATGATCTTGGTCTGAATAATAATAATAACACATTAGAAAGTGTTGTTTAAATCCCTGACTACACGAAACATATGAATTGAAAAGGTCTTTTCTTGTTTTGCACATAATAGGCTCAATCCGTCATGAATTAATTCATAAAAAACTCTAGAACGTTCCATCAAAAATTACAATAATTCGATCAATTTATGCAGCGAGACCCTTTTTAATCCCGACGAAATGGAATTACTCTGGAATTGACTTCGAGACGAAAATCCGATACAACCGGGAACCTCCTACCTAAACATGGAACGAGAAATTCTCCATTTCGTTTTACGTTCCATTGCGTTTTCCCAACCATTTTATCGTTAGCCTTAGACTAGAAGTTGAGGAAATGGCGTATTGGATCATATAAAAAGATTTAAAGTTTATTTTTAATACTTTAGTGGAATCCCGTGATATTCGGTTTGGACGAAATACTGCGAGCATTTTTCCTTACGACGATATCTTGAGTGGAGGGTGCTCGAGGTCCTTATAAACAAGGCCATTATTATCAGAACTATAGCTCGTAGATCGTGTTAATGTACTTTTAGAACGTTGTCCGTAAATAACGACCAAAAGACTGACTGACTTCGACTGCGAAGAAAAAATAAGTCTTGTTTATTCCACAATTTTGGGGCTGAGCTAGATAAGTACAGATTTAAAACTAAGGTGTAGTTTTTATTTACAGAATATACAATATATGTCGCAACTAACTATTTACACTAGGTACTAAATTAAAAGACTAACAATCTAATATATAAAAACAAAAAAACTAAAAATTCAAAGAGAAAGAAAAGGACACTTAATAGGCGTCGATGTACTCGTCCGCATCGCTGTCACTCGGAAACGTGCCCAGAAGACTGGCAGCATTGCCACGTTGAATGGCAATGCTAATTCTTTGGCCAAAGAACGAGCCAGCTAGGGAAAAAAAAAAAACTAAGGTACATCCAGTTCTGAATTATGAATTTGAAGTTGAGAATTTGTCAAACTCTAAAAGAAACCTAAGAAATTTGAATTTATGGCCTACATAAAATTAAACTTTTCTTACGTTTTTTGGAATTAGCAGGTCAATACCAGGTTATATGTTGATCTAAATATGATTCGCAGCCGTATCAAATATTTATTTATGGAATTATAATCACAATAATCATCAATACAACTCTCTAAGTTACCATACCTGCAAATTGCAAAAAAGGAAGAATATTTGAATTTCGCAACCTTAGCGCATCCCCCTTAATTAATGCTAAAATAACAAGTTCTCAACTTCAAATTCTCAATTCAGAAACCGGGTGTAAATGTTTGAGTTTCCAAAGGGTAAGTCTAGACTCCAGCTAGAATATTAATTTGGAGTAAGCAATGGCTTGGTTAGATTTACTTGGTAGAAACAAATGCTCAAGACAAAAGATAGCATTGGCAGCATGTCTCAAAACTTGCAGCGTTCTCCTAACTTTGCATATAAGCCGTCAAGTTCATCGAGTATGCAAACTTTACGATGCTCATATGCTTTTAGTAGTTCGCCATGTTTTAAGCTTACGTTTTTGGGAACTAAGTAGGTAGTTTGACTAAAACATTTTCTTATTTTCTAGGAAAATTTTCTTGAACTAAATTGATTTCACTTAGTTGAATTGGCGAAGGAACCAGAAAAGTTTTAAAGAAAACTTTGTTTTTCTCCGGAAACACAATTTTACATAGATTTTTGAAAGATTTACTTCTTCTCGATGTTTTAGCATGATATTAGATTTAGAACTTTGGTTCGACTTAATTTTATGTTATATTTACTGTATGGCAGGAAGATCTGGACAAAACAAACGAACGGTGATGCACGTTAGCACTGGATCGCAAGCACTGGAAGTCATGGGGAGAGGCTTTTTCCCAGCACTTGGATGATACAGGCTAACAGTATCAGTAGCAACTTATGAAGTTTCACATTTCCTAAGTTATGCTTTCTAATTACTTTTCACTGGCGAACCATGCATATTGCTAACATAAGCTTATCTCCGTCAGTAGCCAACACCGGTAATCGATCCTTAGCCTGCGAATCGAAGCACAGTATAGCCAGACATAACGCAAGGATAATTGCCGCGTGCAAATCGATAGGCACCTTGGAGTTGGTAGAAAATGGAATGATCATAATGCAATGCAAAAATTTTGCATGTGTCGTTTGTGTTTCTACTGGTAAAAAATCTACATAATTAAAAACTCACATTCGGACATAACTTTGTAGACTTTATCTATGTAGTTCGGGGACCAAATCTACTAAGAATGATAAGCTTTGAGCTATTTTGTCAATCCTGACTTAACATAAGAAAGCTTTGAGCAATTTTGAATATCGTCTCAACAAAACCTCATATTGTATTTCTAAAGAATCAAGGCGAAACCGGTTACTCTTCGATGTTTTTCATCCCCTTTGCCCTATTCTCTCCATTTGATACTTACTCCGTGGTAGACGGATATCCGTGCGGGTGGCGGGCTAGCACTAATTGCCTGTTGGCCGCAGTTGAGGGGCGGCATTAGTTCCGACTATTGATTCGATGATGGAGGGACTCTGTGAGTGCGTTCTGATTGTGCTGTGCATAATGTTGTTTATAAATGTTGGTAGGATCTTAATTAATAACGCAGGACCTTATTTACTTCAGAAATAAATTGAGCTATGTTGTAGATACTAATGATTATAATGTACTTCAATTCTTGAAACTTTAGATATTCGTTAATGAAATGCCTCTTAAAATGTACTGAAAAAGTTTAGACTCTGAGAAGTTTTTATTACTTATTCTGTGTTACTTTATCATGGTTTAAAAGCTTACGACAACAATAACAACAACAACTTATATCGACGACAGACCAAACACTGACGCGTCTAAAAAAAAGTTCAGACTTTTTATCGACACGGGATCGTCATACCATTGACGATCCCGTGTCGATAAAAAGTCTGAACTTTCGATTCGAATTTGATAACTTTTATAGCCTTTTATTTTACCTTTTATCCAAAAGGAATTGAACTATTTTAGACGCGTCAGTGTTTGGTCTGTCGTCGATATAAGTTGTTGTTGTTATTGTTGTTGTTTACTACACTACCATTAAGGTTATCGACGTAATGAATTGTCTTTAATGAGAACAATATACATGTTAATCAGTTAGTTTTGACTATTGATTCAGTCATTAGTGCTTTTATGATACGAGTGTGCCAAACCAAAACATGGTGTGAATCACGCATTTGTTGTCTATGAAGAGTTATTTTCATGACAATATTCTTGAGCCTGCACAGTGCTTTTCTATTAAAATATTAATTACACCAATATTTTTCTAAACATTGTGTAACTGAATTAATGCACATTGAAAGTTGTTTGTTTAGAATCGTTTACTGAATCGATTTCTGTCATTTTGAATATACGTAACTTTTTATCCCAAAAATTATTTAGACTATGTAAATTACAGTCACACTTCTACTATACAGTCAAAACAAACCAAAATGTACGAAGTACCTACTACACTGTCTTATCTTATTTCAAATGGAGTACCATTTGAAATAAGATAAGACAGTTAGATTAGACCGTCTTTACAGTCCGATTAACCGATTTTAACTTCTATTGCGTTGGTTGCATGACAAATGGCAGCTGCAGTAAACAGTTGGTATTGTAACTATTTTTTTTGCTTTTAATACCATCCTTATGCCTATGGAGTAGAAGACACAATCGGTTGCACGGAGAGTAAAAAAGGTTTTTTTTTTAATGTCAAATCTTATTTCAAATGGAGTATAGACCCTTATACGTGTGCGCCTGTGTGTGTGCGTAGATGTGTAATGTGACCAAGTTGTCTTCCAAAATCAGTATAACCAATTTAATAAATGAACAATTTTAAATACGTAATAGTTTAAATTCAGTGTATTTATTATGATTATAACATAATATTCTAATTGCGGTGTTTGGTGGTGTGTGTTAACTCCGGGACATGTTGTATATATTCTACGTATATATGATGTTCTTTTCTAAGGTGTTTTTAGTTTCTGATCTTTTTCATGTACCTATTTTCAACTAACCAATAAGCAATATCGTTCTGATCTGAGTGGATCTTTGAGTTTATGTAGGTTCACACTTAGGTACATTTAATTTGCTCATGGTTTATCCCTGGATGGAAGAGTCGCCTCCCATACTGTTGATGTGCACTAACACCCAGTCGGTTCTTGCCTTCTATGGACAATTAATGGTATTATGAGTGAGTGATATAAGACTGCTTACAAAATCAAAATTCTATAAATACAGATTTGTTAAAATTCGATCTAAAGAAAAGCGGCCATATTCCTCTAGATCGTGCTTGTTGCGTCGTGTCTCAATATGAAACTTTAAAAAAAGGTATTAGAAAATGAGACACACTTACCTACCGAGGTTCCTGATTGAGCCATTTTTCATAATTCTTTCTCAGTCAGAGTAGCGCTAGTGGACCGGTGAGCGCCCTCTTAAGTAATTTCGCTTCATATAAACGGGGGCCTTACTCCCGAAAACGATTCAAGTTTGATTTTGATTCCGATTCGATTTCGTTTCTGATCCGAACTCGATTTAAAACTTAAAACTGACCGAAGTTAGTTTCGCTTCGAACCACCGCACGATCGTGCGCTAGTGTTGGATTCAAGAGTATGGATCGGCATTTAATTCGAACCAAATTCGATTGATTCAGAACTCGATGCTGTCGGGAGTAAGGCCCCAGAAGCGAGTTCGAATCTGAATCAAAATCAAACTCGAATCGTTTTCGGGAGTAAGGCCCCAGACTGTAAACTGAGCTTCTGTACTCGGAAAAAGGGTTAGAAAAGTAGCATATTGACAAGTAGCAATTCAGACTGCACTTAGAAGTTAATAACCATCTACTTGAAACAACATTGAACAAGTAAATAGGATGGACTTATAATGGATTGATCGGCGGATACGATGCCGGACGAGCTAACTCATGTTAATTGCAGGGTTACTTGTGTCAATACAATGACAAATAGTAGTTCGTTGGCTGGGCGTTTTCCCCGTTCAAATATTTGTTCGAAATGCACTTATGTTGTTATGATGTAGGGAAATTAATGAATGTCAGGTACTTTGGGTTTATATATTTATACTTTAATTTATCTGGTCGACCGGTCAGGTTAAACTACGCTTGCCACGGTGAACATCTTTACATATCAAGGCCCCTCCGTACCTCGAAAAGCACGTTAAGGGGCCGTCAAAGAAATCGAGTGATTTTGATCAATTTTGTTCATTGTTTGTGAAAAAGGGAAAAATAATTTAAACAAAATTATTTATGATTTGAAAAGTCGTGTTCTTTGTTTTGCATGTGGCTGTAGTAGTCACGGTAAATCACTAATATTCGCAACAAGTTTTCCGAAAAATGATGCGATGCTGACATTTGATTAATTATCATTCTACAAAGTAAGTACTTACTGTTGTGAAGGAGCGGAGTCCTCTAATACAGGCATTGCTTAAATGAAGACTCCAAACCCAAAATTGTTTATGTATAATTTTTTGGACACAATAAACGTTAAACGTTATTATTATTATTACAAGAAACTACTTTTGATTTTGAAAATTTAAAAATATCATCAACATCATTATATATGGTCTACTTGCATATGGCTGAACAACTTTTTTGTACTTCCATACAAAATATAGCAGAAAAATAATATTAAAAAACCTTTTTTGTTGTTGTTTTAAACTCCGTCAGTAATATATATTTTCCTATTATTTAGCAAATAATATCAAGAAATTTAAAAATCACAAATTAGTCTTCAGCTATCCCTAAAATATAATAAAAAAATATTTATACAATATTTTCGTTAAGTTAATCAACGGCGAAATAAACGGAAAGCACAAAAATGATGAAACTATTATAGTGTTGTGACTGACACGAATGGTTTAGCACCATAAAAACTGTACTTTTATAGTTACACAGACTTAACGTTTCGATGATTAAATATGATTAAATACGATCTAGAGGACTGTGGCCACTATTCTTTAAATCGAATTTTGTTGTTTCGTGTCTCAATATGAAACTTTATAAAAGGTATTAGAAAATTCTAGACACTTACCGAGATCGCTAATTGAGTCGTTTTTCATAATTCCTTCTCAGTCACGAGATAATATTTTTTTAAAGGAGTGGTGCTAGTGGACCGTAGTATAATCACCCTCTTAATAATTATTTTCTCTGAGTGTACCTACGGAGATCTTGATGTGAGTGTGTGAACCTTCGAAAATATGCTTAGGCATCGCTAAACAATTA
Organism: Dryobota labecula; assembly: GCA_947523025.1. Taxonomy (NCBI): domain Eukaryota; kingdom Metazoa; phylum Arthropoda; class Insecta; order Lepidoptera; family Noctuidae; genus Dryobota; species Dryobota labecula. The sequence continues at coordinate 12,026,115 of OX383293.1, read as the reverse complement.
TGTAGACAGCATTTAGCTTTGCTTTGCGAATCCATCGAAAATTTCCTGTCATTAGCCAATCGTTTATTTAAACGTAGGTAAACCAACACTCAACAGGCCCTATACCACAAAACAAAACAATTACAATTTACAAGTTACGATTTACAAATTTGTAAATTCAAGTCCAAAGTGTACCACAAAACTGCCACACATTGTAATGGAAAAATCTTACAAATATGTAAATTGTAGTAATAAGTATCCAATTCATACAATAGCTCTCATGCTTTGTGTTACACTTTAAAAAATGCGAAAGAATTGTAGATTGTAAATTGTAACTCATACAAATATTTGTAATTACTGTGGTACCTACGCAATTTATTCTACAATTTAACAATTTAATAGAATTGTAGACTTGTGAAGTTTTGTGGTATAGGGCCAAGTACTTAGTAGTATACTTTTACATACTGAAAAAGAATATGTTATATAAATGAAACAACATATTTTTTAAACAAGTATTTTGTATATAAATTATCCTTGCAAATAAGTCACAACTCCCTTTTTAATATTAAACGATGAATCTCATTTCACGTCTCACAGCATTTCCTTACGTACTGTGTTTTATTTTTAAGAAGAATAAGACATTTTTGCAAGATGAAATTTCAAGAATGCTCTTTCATGACGTCAACTGAAAGCGTTATGAGAGCCAGCGACCTTCTTCCGTACGACGACGTGTAAAACTAGAGATACCATGCTGTTAAGGATATATATTTTTTTAATTTTGTTTTTGAGATTTTCAAAGCCCGATCCAGTCTCTGTTCATTAATTCTGCTATCAAATTTCGTGCGATTGGTATGATGAATGACTAACCCTGCGTCCTACTTAAAAGTGTTATGTTTTATTGTAATCATTAAAACGGAGCTTAGTGGCCACTATTTTCCGTTTTAATGATTACAATAAAACATAACAATTTAAAACTACTGTTTGTAATAATAATAACGTATAGTCTTGTGAAGCACAACTTGACGAGCTTATTTTCTGCATTTTCATTCTAAAATAAAATAAATCACCGAAATAACGATGAGGGCGCCACTGTGCGCTCGGCGCAGTCTTAAGTCACTTTTTGTTCGGAAAACTGGAAAACGTCCTCCGTCGGCACGACCACGCGTTCAGGAACACTGAACAAAAAGTGAGATATGGACGCGATAATCACGTATTCGTGCTAAGATCACTTTTAAATAAGACCCGGCCATAACATTAAAATAAATATTTTTTCAGCAAGTGAGGCTGACTTAGTTTGTAATAATATCAATTTTACTATGTAGGTACGTACTGTATTTACTAGAAGATAATAATGATGAAAATTGTTTTCTTTTTAGGGTCCACAAAGAAATGACGCACTTAATCAGACCGAAAGTACAACAGAACAAATATTGTTTGAAAGGTCCGTTAGAAGCACCCCGCTACCTCATAATCCTGTCTCTTCTTAATACTTACTTCCCATTCGTACTCCCAATGAAGTGCTGCTAAGAAATAATAATAGCCACCTAATGTTATTTTAAAGCACTTTAAAAAAAAGCGGCCAAGTGCAAGTCGGACTCGCCCATGAAGGGTTCCGTAGCAGCAAGCGCGGTTTACAATTTATGACGTATAAAAAAAAAACTACTTACTAGATCTCGTTCAAACTAATTTTCTAAGTTTACATGGTAATGTACATTATATATTTTTTTATAGTTTTATCATTCTTTTATTTTAGAAGCTACAGGGGGGGGACACATTTTACCACTTTGGAAGTGTCTCTCGCGCAAACTATTCAGTTTAGAAAAAAATGATATTAGAAACCTCAATATCATTTTTTGAAGACCTATCCATAGATACCCCACAAGTATGGGTTTGATGAAAAAAATGTTTTAAGTTTCAGTTCTAAGCATACTTAGAACTGAAACTCAAAACATTTTTTTGAAAAAAAAAAAAAACAATAAATTTTGCGGGTTCCTCATAAGGAACCCCCAAAATTAATAGTTTTTTTTTCTATTTTTGTGTGAAAATCTTAATGCGGTTCACAGAATACATCTACTTACCAAGTTCCAACAGTATAGTTCTTATAGTTTCAGAAAAAAGTGGCTGTGACATACGGACGGACAGACAGACATACAGACGTGACGGATCCATAAAGGGTTCCGTTTTTTGCCATTTGGCTACGGAACCCTAAAAATTGAGAAAAACCTTTTTTTTTTACTTAGGTAGATAGAGTCAGATAGAATCAGCCTATAGGTACTGTTCTGGCTGCTTGGACACATGCCTCCTCACTGTGAGAGGGAATGGGCGATACACCACGCGGGGTACCCCTTGCGGGTCACATGTCTTCGAATTGTTTGGTTCTAGGTCATGTCGGTTTCCTCCCGATGTTTTCCTTCCCAGTTTAGAAAGCAGTGGTGATGAAATTAAATGGCTTAAAAAGTAAAATGCCTGACCATATTCAAGTTATATTTGGTGTATTTTCAGAACAACGTTCCTATTAAGTTAAGCGTTTTAGCATACAGCCATTTAATCGAGTGTCAATCTCCATGGTGAGCTGGCTCGATGTTCGTCGCCCACAATTTATGTATGGCGGACGCGATATCCGACGCTATCTAACGCCATTGTCATGCCATGCTGCCCATAAAGGTTATTAAGTTATAAGGTTCATTAACACCTGCAGGTTTTGCTGCATCGTTTGAGGGTTCAAGTTTTATGCATAATGGTTTAAGTTAGGTTAGATAGTTTCAGAGTACAAAAAATGATCATTACCGTAATGGCACCACCATTACGATGACATAAAATGACGAGGAATGAGTTTTTTTTTTTTTATTCGAAAACTTTCTGGATTGTAAGTTCACAGCTGTGGATCATCATCATCCTTTTCTAGCTCTTATACTAATTTATTTTGGGTCGGTGCAATATGGCCAGCATGTCTTCTTCTGCCATACTTTCTCTATTTGTTGTCATCCGAGTATTCACCCCATTTCTAGCCGTTTTTAGTCCATTACAGTTGCTGTTAATCTGTTTTCAAAACAGAGCTATCAATATAGCTGCGTGTACCCACCACCTCGTTGCTGGCTAATATTTTGTCATGGCATGAACTATTCTTGGAGTCAGATTAACGTACCATGTTAGGTTAGGTTAGGTGCTGCGCTCAGGAACACAATTCACCGATTTCACCTAAAAAGCAGCCAAGCTTAAGTGGGACTAGGCCGGACACGTTTGCCGTGTGTTGAACGTGTCATGGGCCAAATCTACCACCATGTGGGTCCCAGAAAGTGTCCGTCGACATCGAGACAGACCAAGGAGAAGATGGCGAGATGACCTTGACGCCTACAGACAGGATTTGTCCACACTAGCTCAAGACAGAGAGGATTGGAACGGAGAAAGGGTGGCTTTTGTCTTACAGTGGGACATTATGGGCTAAATTAAATAGATAATGAACTATTCTCCACATACCGCAGTATTTCAAGACAAAAGTCATTGACCAGTGCATGATGCCAGTGATCAACTATGACACTGAAACGTGGTCGCTCACCATGGGCCTTATTAGAAGGCTAAAAGTCACCCAAAGGGCAATGGAGAGGGCTATGCTTGGAATTTCCCTACGTGATCGAATTAGAAATGAAGAGATCCACAGGAGAACCAAGATAACCGACATAGCTCGAAGAATTGCCAAATTTAAGTGGCAATGGGCAGGGCACATTGCTCGCAGAACAGATGGCCGATGGGGCCAAAAGGTTCTGGAGTGGCGACCGCGTACCGGAAGAGGTAGCGTTGGAAGGCTACCCACAAGGTGGACCGATTAACTTGTGAAGGCTGCAGGAATCCGCTAGACGCGGGAAGCATAAAACCGGTCAAAGAGGTGGTGCTTGACGGAGGCCTATGTCCAGCAGTGGATGTATTTCGGCTGAAATAATGAACTATTCTTATAAGAGGAAGAATGAAGACAATACCTACGTTACTGGACTGCATCCTACTTTGATAGCATGACTGCTGTCTCACCTAGATATATGTAAATGAAGGTTGTAATAGTAGGCATGCACTAATGCACTACCTCAATAATGAAACAACGTTAATTAAAACACACCTTCAAAGATTAATGATGCGAAGCAGTTACGAGTCGACTTTAATACCAAAATGTATAAATATTATAATCCTAATTAAGAGTAGGATCATAAATAATTGTGAGTACTTTCCTCTCCCAGTATTCTGCCGACGTTAAGTACTGTCTGAATTATGCACGGAAATTAATCCTGGATTTATATCAATTGGTAATGAACTGAAAGTTTAATACTGAGGCATTAAAGTTTCGCAGTAAGTGGCCTTCAAATAGAACAGTAATTTAATTTTATGTGATTTCAATTTCCTGTATTTCTAGTCAATGAATTCTTGCCGTTAATATTAAATTCACTTAGTTATATTAGTTTCTGGAATATAATCATCTGCAATTACATTCGAGCAAGTTATTGACAATCATTACTTGGTTTCAGGAAGGCGCCATATTTGAGCCCTGCTTCCTCTTTCATCGAACTCTACAATCATTTTGCAGGACAGTTTTAGTGCAGGGCAAGTCAAGCTGTCATTTAATTGTTGCACTGCACATGGTTCAAAATCCCTTGACACTTCGCAAAACATCTATGTCTTCTGTCTATGTGTCTATGTGTTCTGTCTGTCTAGGTATTTTTGTCAAATATGTGACTTGTTATGAGAGGAGCTCGTGGATAAAATAACAGCAGCACGGGTTGATCGAAGGTTAAGTAACGCTTGTCGCGGTCGGTTCGTGGATAGGTGACCATCCATTACATATCGATAGGTCTCCGTGCCTTGGAAAGTACGTTAAGCCGTTGGTCCCGGTTGTCATTCGTAGATCTTTGACAGTCGTTACGGGTAGTCAAGCCCTAAAGTCTAACAACCTGTTTTACCAAGGGGTAGCATGTTACTCAGTATCTGGGTTGTAGAGGTAATAGGCAATCGCTCCATGTAAAATACTGGTATTCAATTGCATTCAGTTAAACAGAAAGCCGACTCCAATATAATTGGGAAAAGACTAGGCAGATTGATATGACTTGCTATGAAAGAAAAGAAAGAAAGAAAAAAAAGAAAGAAAAGAAAGAAAGAAAAGAAAGAAAAGAAAGAAAGAAAAGAAAGAAAATAAAGAAAGAAAATACGTTTATTTGCGGCAAACATGATGCAGAGAAAGAACACAAACACGAAAATAACAAGTTGGGGGAAAATAATGCGCCACATCCACGCAAAACGGCCATCGAAAGCCATGAAACGCCATGAAAGTGTATAGTAACCCCTAACCCCCAATATTGCTTGGATTATTTTTAAAACACCTCAAGATACAGAAAAAAAATCTTATCCCAGCGCCAACTAAATCATGGACAATATATCTCAACTAGAGTGTAGCGTCTTGCGCCGGATGGATATGTTTGTTCTTTGTGAAGAATAATGCTTTTGTACCAGCATCTAAAGTCACTTTCTTGAAATGACTACACAAATGTTTTTGCGCAGAGTAGACTGCTTTGAACAAGCTTGTGCATGTCTAAGTTTTAACCCTTTAGGCCCTTTACGCTTCGCTTCGCAAAGTATATTTTCACATGGACGCTACTGTGAATAGAAAAACATCCCTATCTGCATAACTTAAGAACTATTTTTTTTTTAATTAAAAGTACCTCAGTTTTAGGTCAGAAATAAGTAATTGCTGTTTTTTCTCCTGAAACGCTATTATCGTATATCGTTAGGTTCGCGGCAGTACCAACAGTATTCTCAGTGTGTTCGCAGATCACTGGGATTTCCCGATGTGGCGGAGGTGGACGCAGCTCCACGCTAATTTTAATTGTTTGTATGATTGTTTGTTTGTGTCTGTACTAACACTACATGTTAAGTAAAATTGTTACTTACCATATGGACTAAATTGTCTGAAATAAAAATATTCTATTCTATTCCATTATTATTGTGAGGTGGCCTGTTGAATTCTTGATATTTTCTAGTAGCATTTCGTTAGAGTGAATTATGGATTGTACCATCACTCAATATGGGAATCTCTACATTCGCATAATGTCGAAACCGTCTATCTGAAGGTTTTACAACACCTGTATCAGAATGGTAACAGTAGAATTAGATTGGAGACGACTGGAACTTCTATACCTATCAGAAGACGAGTCTTTCTTCTTTTTCTTGTGGTTAGTGACTAACATGTATGTCGATTCAGTTAAAATCTCCCCGTCAAAATTTGCGTGGAGTGAGCTGTCAGGAGTATGTTATCTCACTGGTTCTAGGGATTGACCAAGCATTACATTTACAACCATAATCGAGATTTTAATCGTACTTTTTGTGTTAATTCTATTGATAATTTTATTTTATTTATTATTCGAGCGTGACGCGCTTGCACCACAGGCTTTAAAAGGTGTAGAAAAAAAAAACTGGAAAAAAAAAATTGTTTCTAACTGAATCTCTGTTTTTCTATTTAATTTTTAAACCCCGTAAATACTAATGTTTAGACACTTAAATAATGTAAAATGATCAATAGAATTAGCATTAAAGATATTATTAAAATCTCGATTAAAATTCAAAGTCAAAGTCAAATCATTTATTTCAAATAGGCACATAAAAGGCACTTTTGAACGTCAATATTTACAAAAATTATTAATTAATTGATTCTAGTTGCCCCTTCCAAAAGGTAGTTACGTATGGAGAAGAATGGGCAAGAAACTCCATACTTACTCTTTTAAAATGTTAACAATATTTATATACAGTAATTATTAATTATATGTGAATACAATGCACTTACCTAGAATAAAATTACTATACCACAATAGGTAAAAAGAATGAAAAGTGAAGCAATGACAGACAAATTAATTATGCGTTAGATGCATGGTGCTCACATATTTACAAACATTGTAAAATTAGATGATTTCCCTAAAATCTTAACATTTAATAACCTATGTCAGTGTGTGAGTATATTAATCACAGAAAATAAAATGAATGTCATAAAAAATATAAATTATACAATTAAATTAGCAACCAGTTTGTCTAGACTCTAAATAAATTGTTCTATGGAGCAGGACCAGCATGTTTCCAAGCATTCTTATCTTGGATATAATCCTCTAATTTGTAATATGCTAGTTTACAAAGTGTGCTTTTAATGTAAGTTTTAAATTTTCTTGATTGTAAACGGTGACCCCTAGCTGATGCTAGGGGTCACCGTTTACAATCAAGAAAATTGATTGGATTGATTGGAGTGAGCTGTCAGTGTCATCCCACCTGATGGTGGGATGACACAGCTCACTCCACGCTCACTTCACTTGTTTTCATGGTGAGATGGTTACAGAATAGCACTGCTGGTGTCACAGTTTTTATATCGCCCATGAGCCTCTGAGTTGGCTTCACATGCCCTCGAGATATATCTCTCAGGTATGCTCACGACGTTTTCCTTCATCGTTTTTTAAGCAAGTGATATTTATACAATACGCACATGAATCCGAAAAATCAGAGGTACGTGTCTTGGGTTAGTCGGACGGTCACACCACTAGGTTAAGAGATAAACACAGGACCTACAATTTTTATTGCAGTATTACAATGTGTCATCGGGAAACTGAACTGAGAGAAAGTCTGCTTAAACAATCATAAACAATTATTACAAGTCATTTAAGATTTGCCGATATTGTCTTGCTGTCAGAAAATACAACGGAGTTGCAGTCAACGATAAACGCCCTCCTCGTCGCAAGTCTACAAGTAGGACTCTGGCAATAAACCGCAGTAAAACCAATATTATGACGAACTACATTAGAATCGCCACGCTTGGTAGAACCCCCCAATTGGGGGAGGCTTATGTCCAGCAGTGAACGTCTTTCGGCTGAAATGATGATGATGATGATGACATTATAATCAAAAATCCTAGTAAATATGCTGACACTTACCAGCATATCTATCATATGTGGGTAAGCAAATTCCGTTTAAAAAGCAGAGAAACAAGCACAATAGAAAGAAGATTTTCAATTGGCTGGAAGAAATATTGGAGCTTGAAAGAAATTGTGTAGAACGATATGCCGGTTAAAATTAAGCAAAAAGTCATGGTCGACGTGAAAATTAGATCATGTCAAAGAAGTATGGACAGAAGTTTATTAAAAGTTAAAAGCATAAAAAATAATCCTTTAAAAGACAAAGGTTACTACTGATGCTCTGTGCGACTGTAAAAAACTAAAGTGGCACTGGGCTGGTCACGTAGGACAGACAGATAATAATCAATGGACTTACATCTTGAAACGGGCCATCAGGCACATAAAACGAGTGCCTGGCGAACAGTGCATGAACACAGCGAGTGACAGAAAGGAATGGAAATCTCTAGAGGAGGCCTACGCTAACTAATATATCTCTATCTTATATCGAATTTAAATATTGAAGCTGTTTTGGAAATATGACTGTATGTCGTGTTTTTGATTTCCGGATAAGGCTTTAATATTTTATTTATTAATTAATTAATAGGAGCTTTATTATTAAATTTATTTCATAGCTATGAAAGAACATACAACCTAATCGAAACGGACCAAAAAAAAACGAAACGAAATCAGCAAAAACCTATCAATACATAATAATCCTTAAAATGCAAAATACTCTGCAATATTTACCTAAACACAACAACATCTAACTTGACTAAACCCACATTCATAATAAATTCATATCCAGATACCACAAGACTAACGAATCTATTACACTTTACTACAACCAACCTTATTCGTGTATAGATTTATCAGATCGAAGTAATAGCAGTCAATTTTACAAGTCAATCGAACTTAATATCTACATAGGCCGTATATGGAACTTGTATACAAACTTAGTGATACCGGGTAATAAAACCCATTTGCGTACAGATTTGCTGAGCTTAGCCGTACTTTATTAGTGCGACATAGTTTGTCTAATGACTACGATATTTTGGCTTATTCCACAAATCCCCCCTGAAAATCCCCCTTAGGAGGAAAAGTGGAATCTGAAAACAGTCTAGAATTCACCCCTGATAATCCCGCTAAGGGGGGAAAACTAGAATTGAAAAAACAAAAAATAACTTATCCCAAGATAGAAAGTGATTTTTTTACATTAGGGTTCAGTTTTTTCCACTGAGGGGGATTCTCTCAGGGGGGATTAGTGGAATAAGCCGATATTTTGCTCAGTTGATAGTTTGAAAACGAAAATGTTTGAAGCTTACTAAACGTTATTCTTTCTTTATTTTTTTTCTTTCTTTTGGTTTACATAGAAAAATCAGCCTATAATTTTCCAACTGCTAGGGTACGTGCCTCCTCTCTTTGAGAGGAAGTGGGCTTCATCTACCACGCGGGCCCAGTACGGGTTGGTAGATGTCACATGTCTTCGAATTTATGATTCTAGGACATGCCGGTTTCCTTACGATGTTCTCCTTTACTGTTTTGAGAGCAGTGGTGATTAAATTATTTAAACAAAGTAATTTGCGCTTGTTTGGGTTCGAATTCACGACCCACAACTCGTAAGTTCGGGTCGATACCATTGGGCCACCATTGCTCTTATACGAATATTGGAAAAGTTTGTAAAGATCATTATTTATTTATGTACACACATATAAACAGACAAGAAGAAAGGAACAGAAAAACACGTACAAAGGTGATGCTTATTTCTAATGAAATCTGTTCCAGCATACCTGCGATAGGAAAGAAGATATAGAGATGTAGACAACGTGTGTGTGAAGAGAAAAAGATATACATAAAATCAAAATAGCTATACACTAATATAAATTACTTATAAAAATACATTTTAAGAATATATACATACATACTTCTAAAATAAATATCACTCAAATATATACTTAGAACAACAATGTAGTGGAAAATAGTAAATACATAAAAATATGCAACTATGACGAAGTGGAAAGATAGTGATCTTTTACTCTTCTTTTTAGAGGCTGCAACAGTTTGGCAGTCCCTAATGTCAGGTGGCAGTAAATTCCACAACCGAGCCGCGTGCACAGTGAACGAGTAGGAGTAGAACTTGGATTTGTGGGGAGGGAGTCAAAGGAGATTTCTAAGATGCGACCTGCAAGGTGTATCCGAAGAACGATCGTAGGAAAAGCGTTGTCGCAGATAGGATGGCGTTTTAAGGTTGTAAAGGATGTTAAATAGCAGACACCATATTAGAGTGTTCCTGCGAAGTCGAATAGGGAGCCATCATCATCATCATCATCATTGTATCTTTTAAATGCTGTTATTGAACATGAACAATATCTTTTAAGTAATTAGCTAAACTATGTATTTACCTGAATCAGTGTGATAGCAAGAGATCTTTGAAATTATTTTATTAGGAACCTATTTCTAATGTCGATGGTACTTTTTTATTATATTGTTTTAGCCCAATAGGTGGCCAAGTTCATAACGGCATCAGTGGCGTTCATTCGTTATTCTTTAGTGCAAGTGTACGGGCACTTAGGACACTCCAGCAAGTGGGACATGGTCAGATCAGAAACACGCTGACACACGCACTCGCACTGTTGAATGGGTTAGTAATCCCACCACTTTCACAGATTGTGTTTGCAGCGGCCTACCTGGGTACTCAATTGATTGAGAGCTTTCCGTATAGGCCATCGCAGATCACGCCCGGGCGGCAAATGTTCCTGGGGGTTGACGAAGTCGAATAGGTGGTGGATGCTAGTCTTACAACATATGCTAGTATATATGCTAGTCGTACAACTTGCTTCTCTTACTGGATGGTTTATCCTGGATAACCTGCATCGACTGTAAGAAGCTCTGGCCACTTCTAAGCCTACCCGTGGTCGTAGTGTAATAGTAGAGGGGATGTAGGGAATCGGATTTTTGGTTCTTTTTTTACAGCGCGCATGTGACATCCCATCGTACGGCAGGAGGTGCGATTCCTGCCCTTTATTCGCCTAATATCAGATTCTCAAAATATTAGATTCGCTAAACATTATATTCTCAAAGTAGCCGAAATACAATCAAGCACTCAAAATAAATAGAGCCAAGACTATGTTTTGCCTTTTTTATTTTACAATATTTACTCAAAAAAATATAATACCGATAAATAGAAAAAGGTGACTAAGGTCTAAAATTATTAACGGTAAGTTATATATTGTTAATTAAAGATCAAGGTATGACATCAATGAAAAATTAAATAATCATAGTTGACCGGATATTTTTATCGAAGAATCACAAAAAGTTCATTATACTTAAATAAAATGCACTTCTCGAGTTAAATATACAATTTCGGCTAATTTGAGAATATAATATTGAACGAATCTAATATTTTGAGAATCTGCTGTTTTGAGAATCTGATATTATGCGAATCAAGGATTCCTGCTAGCGGGTAGAGCTTATTGAGTGTAGTAGTCTTACACAATTTCAAAAGAGACGGCATGCCCAATGATATGTTGATTGTATGATTGCATGTGTAATAGAAAAAAGTGCGCAATTGATTTCTTTCTTTCTCTCAGACATCTACAAAGCCTGAAACCAATAACCGAACAGAACAAGCTTGGCTTTTAGACCTGAAAAACTCAAACTTCGTTGACCTATCCCACTATCCATTGTGTTTCCAAGAAGTTTGCACGTCCGTGCGTCCATTCATCCCGCAGACACATTATAATTTGAATACACTGCGCATATTATAGTCAGCAGAGTATATTTAGACAAGAGGGACGTTCAAGATAACTCGTTAATTGTGTTAGATGCTTAAACTTTGGAAGTAACTCCTCGTAAACAAGATCCTTATAATAGTTACTCGCGAAGAGACTGTGATGACGCGTGGTCTAAGTGATAGGTACTTTTGTGGCAATTTGCATAATTAAAATGAGTTACTGTAAATTCTGGTTCTGGAGTGGCGACCGCGTACCGGAAGACGTAGCGTTGGAAGGCCTCCCACAAGGTGGACCGATGACCTTGTGAAAGCCGCAGGAATCCGCTGGGTGCGGGAAGCACAGAACCGGTCGAAGTGGCGGTGCTTGGGGGAGGCCTATGTCCAGCAGTGGACGTCTTTCGGCTGAAATGATGACTGTACATTATGGGTGGCTAATACGCTTGCCGCGGCTAATCCGTACATGGGTGATCATTCGATTCATATCTAGACCAAAGTCAGTCTACTAGTCTTACCAAGGGGTATCGTTTTACCAGGTGAGGTAAAATAGGTAGTCGTTCCGCGTAAAAAATTGGGATTCAGCCGCATTCGGTTAGACTGAGAGCCGGCCGGATAAAGGCTCCTACAAACAGGTGCGACACGCGACACGATACAATGACACCGCGTGGCGCGCTACGATCGGTACCTTTATGTCGCGTTGCGTGCCGCGTCTGTTTGTAGGAGCCTTAAGGCTTCGCTGGCGACATCGAACATTACTGCAGAGTACACCGGAAGGCACAGGCAGAAGCAGTCTGTAAAAAACTTAACGCATCTGCATATGCACTTTATAATCTTAAAAAAAAAGTTAATATCAAAACAGTATTAGGTACTAGCATATCATAGTCTTGTCATTTCCATTTTAAGGTTTGGTATTATATATTGGGGCAATAGTACCGAAAGAGAGAGTATTTTTAAGTCCCAAAAAAGCTGCCTACAAGCAATATTTGGATTGAAAGTTACTGACAGCTGTGTTCCAATTTTTTAAAGTCATACATTATTGACATTTTCGTGCCTTTACATATTAGAAATTGCTCTTTTTGTTAAATGTAATCGACATCCCTTTTTAACTTTATCGGAAAGTAGATACCGGGATGTAACTTTGCGATCTCAATACCAAAACTTGTTACGCACAGGTGGACATAGGACTGCTTTGTTAAAGAAAAGTGTTTTTGGTATAGCACCAGCTATTATTAACCGCATTCCTAATTCCATAAAAGAGAAACCAGTAACAACTTTCAAAAAGAAACTAACAGTATTTCTATTAAATAAATGTTACTACGAGTACTCCGTATCGGATTTCCTAGTTGATAAATTTTAGTTATGTATCAATGTTCAAATTTTTGACGATGAACTGCATCAATGTTTGGATGCCAAAATGGTAGAATGTACAAGGCTTCTTTAATATTATTGTAACCATCTTATTGTAAATACCTACATTCTTAGCAAATAAATGAATATTCTATTGTATTATATTCTATTCAGTACGAGTCCAAAACTATATCTAAACGCAACCCGAATCCTGCTTAACTAAAACAAAACACAATCTAAAGCCAAGTTCCTTTAACTTGGGCCTTGCCAATGCTGTGATCCTATTGTACCACTATCCACAGAGGTCTGAGGCTGAGACGAGACGCTAAAAGCATGTTGTCGCCTCCAATTTGGCTCCACTGTCACATTCCACTCTAGACGCCTCGCCGCTGATACAATTTGCCCTTTTGCCTTCCTATGAAATATTAGAACAGCAACGAGTGACGTGACGGGAAAGTATGTGTGGTCGATTGTGGGAAGTGGATAGGGGATTTATTAGAGTGAAAAAGTTTATTTTACCTAGGTAGCTTGTTCAGGATGGTATCTAACAATTAGTCCGTGACACTTCTTTTCCATGTTAGTTATTAAATCCTTACACCTGAAATTATCACAGCTTATCATGTTTCATCTGTGGATCACTTAGATAAATGTCTGTCTGGCCCGAAAACTTATTTACATTCAGTGGATTTTGAGCCAGTTCTAACTAGTCATGAATGCACTTGGGCACGTAAAGTTTACATTAAGGCTGCCTGTCCATTGAAGCGAAATATTAACAAACAGAATCTAAACTCCGCTCAGCTCCGCATGGATGAAAAACATTCTATTGGTTAATATTGGCACAGCTCCGTTCCTCTCCTCTCTTCTCCGCTCCAGTGTCCAGGCAGCCTTAAGAAAACTGCCACTATTACCTACTGATTATTGTATATTTATACTTCAAATTTAATAAAACAGCATGTAATATGCCACTGCATAACAAAGACTTTTTAATACAGAGAAAAAAAAAAAAACATTTGAACAAATAAATGAGTTCCTAGTATAAAAATCTCTATGTAAGTGAATATCTACACAACCGTTGCATACTTTGCGGTTTGTGAGACATACCCGTATAAGTGGATAGCACAGAACTGTTATTGCACATTAAATCATACAACGGTCGTACATTTTACCACTTGCATTATTTCCGCCGTCTTGTAAACGACCCATGTGTTACAACCCTTATGGTTTAAAATGACAATAAATTTCAACGATTTACGAACGAGAATTTCCATTCGCGTTAGTTTTTTAAAACTGCAGCTTACTGAAAATGCATTTACAACAAAGGTACTTTTACATGTAAATGTTGGTAGCGGTAGGTAAGATTTTAAACATACACCATCTAAGTACGTATTTATTTCGGTTTAAAAAAAATCTTGGAATGATGAATCTACATCATTTTGATAATGCAAAGCTGATTTATGTAGGTTTTCCAAAAATCTAGGGAATTTTATGAGCTGCAGAAAATGGGAAGATACATTCCACAAGATAAATGGTTAAGCGATCCTAGACATTTATTAACACTATCCATAAATTTCACAAATTCGTTCCATAACTCAGCCCTTTCCTTGCCTCACTTATCATAGTAATAAAGACATAGGTTTCGAACCCTCGATCATATGGTAGGGATCTATTAGCTACGGCTTAGGATTACCTACCAATAGGGATGCAAAAAGTGTCCAAAAGTATCGATAAATTTCGTATCGATATTACAAAAAAAATATTGATTTGATATCGAAAAAAAAAAAAAACAACGATAAATCGATATATCAGTGAAATTTTCTGAAAAATATTCGGACTTAATGAAATTCTATTGTATGTTTTATCCATATAAATGTCAAACTTGCAACATCATTTCTGATATAAAATCTTAAATTGATAAAAATTTGTAAAAACAAGTCTAGTTTTTACGGTTCTGAATTCCAGCGGTTTTAGTCAGTACAGTGGCGACAACGGTGTTATTATTGGAAATATATCGTATTTCATACATTTTAGTTACTTGATATTTTATATTGATGTGTCAAATTATAGATATCGTCAAAAATATCGATATATTGAACAAAAAATATTGATCTATCGATACATCGATATTTTTTCTACAAGTCTACCTACCAAATCGTAGTTGAGCGTATGCTGTGAAATTGTGAAATTCAATTTATTTATTCAGTAAAAATTCACATTGCGTTCGAATATAACCAACCCAGCATGAAACGTAACTATTAGATTAAAATATAGAAATTTATAAAATAATACATTAGTTTAAAATTAGAAAATGAAGTTCTTGAATATTTTCTTTATTAACAATTCATGGTCCACATTAGGATGGTTAAAAAATAATATATTTTATTTATTTATTTGATACACCAACAGCATTAAATACATCAAACTAATCGAAAAAAAAAAAGTGCTGGTATTTATGCCTATTACAGGTATACGCAGAATTCACAATAAAGACAACAACGTAATTATCTAAGAATTTAAAATATAAAAATATATAATAACATTAAAATACACAATGAGGTAGATATTTGAAATAAATAAATAATCCATGTTTGCTCGGTTAGTGATGAGTTGATATATTTTTTTATCACTACCTTCCTATTTATTTTATTATAAATTAACTTTTCACGTCTTTTTTGTACGCTCATTGTTATGTAAATCTAGTTTCTCAGTAAGTGAATTATTGTTAATTCTAAGAGGAATAATAAAGTTCTTAAACCACAATAAACTTAATAAAATGATTATTATAACGATATGTGTGTTATCATTTACGAGTGTGAATTATGAACATGGATTTGTAGGTTAACTTACATTGACATTTAATTTATACAAAAATATTTATTTATTTATATCTTGGTGAATTTATGCACTCCGGTACCTTAGATCGATATGATCATAGACGTGACTTTTCAAGATTGTTTTAACTAAAGCGGAATATTAAGAGCACTTTAAAAATATTGTTTCACACTTTAAAATGTTTAGCTTTAAAATTAATTGAATGAACTATAAAAGTAATGGTTTCCACTATAAATCTCACTTTAAAATTATTTGAAAACTCCGAAATTGAAGCTGGAATAACTTAAGATTTTAAGTTACCTAATCAATTTACCTTCGTTGCCATAAACATAGATGACAAATAACAGCCTCCCGGTGTTGATGCTCAGTGACTTAGGATATAATGAACTAACCGTTGAGAAGGGAGAACAAGTTGGAGGATGATGGATGAGGCAGGTCAATAGGGGACAGCGGTTATAACTGCCTCTGAAGCAAAATATACGGGTGTAGAAAATACTGGCGATTTATTATAATTTGTTTGAAGGTTCGAACATGTTCGCAGTTGTTAATTTGATTAGTAATTTATTTTTGTTATTTTTAGGGTTCCGTACCTCAAAGGAAAAAAACGGAACCCCTACTAAAAGATCACTCGTGTGTCTGTCTGTCTGTCCGTCTGCCACAGTCGATTTGCTCCGAATCTAATGGACGAGTTAACTTCAATTTTGATACACATATAAATTTCTGTGACCAAAAAACGCACGTGTAACGTAAATAAATGAATTTTGAATATGGAGTTCAATTTAGGGGAGAAATTGTATAAAAATAATTGCAAACTGTATTGTGTGGCATATCAAATGAAAGGATATTGTTATGAGGATATCAATTTTATTAAAAATAATTTTAAAATAATTAGATAGAAAGTTATTACCTAAAGAAAATAAATGAAAATTGAAGATCCTTATCTCTTAAACAGCTGAGTGAGCGAAAAAATAGAAAAAAATACAGCAAATCGTTCTTTACATAAAGATCATTCCAACTACGGAACCCTTCATTGTGCGTGATCCGAACGCACTTGGCCGGTTATATGTATAACCAAGGAGGCCATAATGACGCAGCCAGATATGTCCTAGAACCAGTGGCGTAACTATAACGTTCGAGGCCCGTGGCAAATCTATCGGATTGCCCCCCCCCCCCCCCCCGCCCCCTAATATATAGAATACTAGCAGCCCGTCCCGGCTTCGCATGGGGTAGACAATTATCATTTTAAGACTCATTTTTCTACACCTTCGGTTACATTGTTCAAATTTTACCAAGGATCCCTAATTTTTTTCAAAATGAAATGTAGCCTATGTCAAATTGGAAGAATGTAGCATTCTATTGGTGAAAGAATTTTTTAAATCGGCCCAGTACTTTTTGAGCCTATTCATTACAAACATACAAACATACAAAAATAGGTACAAATCTTTCCTCTTTATAATATTAGTGTAGATGTAGATGTAGATAAAGAACCTTTTTTTTTTTAAACGTTGCCCCACACTAGGAATTTCTCCTGTATCGTGGGTGCGTTTACAAAAATTTAAACTCACATACACAAACAGCCAGACCCGGAACAACTACTTGTAGGTCTTACAAATATTTTGTGAGAAATAACAGAAATACAGTGCACACTATAGGAAAACTTGAAGATATAAAATTATTCCTTATTATTAATAAGTCAGCAAGTTCTCTTATAGATGACATTTCTATTTCATGTCTAAAAGAGTATCGAAAACTGAGAATTTCCTTGGAAAACGAGATACTATATTTTTTAATGAATTCTCCACTGACCGGGGGACCCTTCCAGCTGGGAGCCCGTGGCATTTTGCCGACTTGCAACCCTGTAGTTACGCCACTGCCTAGAACTTGGTCCTTTTGTTCCCCATGCTGGGATTGGGATATAATATTACCTACCTCATATGTATTTCATTGAAAAAGAAAAACAGATATTTTGAATTGGAAAAAAAAAAACTATGTTCTATAATTTTGATGACTTTGATTTTGATTTGAGAACTTTTACCAAAATATTAACAATTGAGCTGCTGACATAAGTTCATAAACAAACCATCTATTCTGCTAACGCAATTCTATTATTTTATATCTAACACCAAACATTTTCGGTCCAGCTTTTAGTTCAGTAAAACATTTGGGCATAAATAAAGTCTCGTTCAACGGTTGCGGGCGACATTGCGGTCGTAGGGATATACTCGTGATACCTATACCTAGGTGTGGTGTACATAAGAGAAATTATAGTAGGTACGCAAGAGCCCCTACACCGGTCGCTCGTACGTTTTGTGACCGCAGACCCGCCGCGTACCGCCCGCCGATGTGTTTTAGACTTTATAATTTCGTTGATTCATGACATGGATATTTACTTTGTAAAGTATTATAATTATTCTATTTATTGATAATGTAAAGACTAAGAGCGTCATTGTTTTTTTTTTTCTCCGTAAATTTTTATCATGGTTGTTTGAGTAATTTATGCGGCCTACCCTAATGTCCTTTCCTTGATATTGTTCGTCGAATCGTTGAGCTCCTTAAGTTATGAGTTGAGCTGCACGATTACTGACAAATGCGTGCTCTGACTGGTCAGGTTCACTCAATCTGTGTGCTTCTTTCCTCAAAAGACCATTTCAGACACCAATCTACATGGTCTTCACATGATCAAGATTACCACCAAGACCAAGATTATGTCTGGAATTTAAAAGAGACTGTGACCTCTGAGTTTGTTTTGGCCTTTCTTCTCAGAGTAGTCCGATACGAAACGCCGACCTCATCTAGTTTTAAAATATGATTGACGTGTAAAAGTGTTTGTAAAAACCGTACAGGAATAAAATCATTTATCATTTATTATTATGGACTGCCTCGTTGGTCTATAGTGGTCGCAAGCGCGACTGCTGAGCATGGGGTCCTGGGTTCAATTCCCGGGTCGGGCAAGTGTTATTGAGTTTTTTCATTAGGAATTTCACAGGAGCAGCCCGGAGTCTGGATTTGTGTCTGGTTGATGGCAATAGGCTCGCCCCTATTACATGGGACTTAAATATAACTGGTGAAATGTGGGTACAATACAATCTCACGCTTAGCAATTTACAATAATGATCGTTTCCATTGTTACATTATAATAAATTCCCGTGTTTTTTTATTAAATATTTATCCATTGGTTTAGTTCCAAATAAAAGTCAGATTAGGAATAAATTATGTTAAAAAAAATATCTAGAAATTCCTCATCATGACAATCTTAGAACATTTAAAAATCAGCAGTTCGATTTTGATAACATTCTTGCTGCTATATAACAAAATTGGAACCACTGATGTGATTATGCGAATTTTGGCCTTAATAATAGCGCGCACTACAGACAAGCCTCTAGTGCACACGACATGCGCGCGACAACGATATCGGTCTAACTATCGGGTGGTCACCCGATTTAGACCGATATCGTTTACTGAGTAAATACTTTAGACCGATTTTCAGCAAATTCGCACACTCCCATAAAACTTAATTTCAGAATAATATACTATACCCAAAGTCTCTAATTCAGATAATTTATGTAAACAAAGTAATGTCAAGAAATGTCACTGTCAAAATGACAGGACAGTGGTGCAAAACATTTTATCATTAAATATTTTCGTAAATAATCATCGATAAAATTAAGTGAATTAATTATAAAAACTATGCAAACAAAATACCGTTGCCAAACAATGTTTTGTGTAGTGTGTCGGAGACACTGTATATGATCGTTATAATCAGCCCTTTTAAGCCCAGTGCTAGAAGTAGGCCTCCCAAAATCGATTTCCAATCGAAACAGTTTACAGCCGCTTTCATCCAAAATGTGGCTAGATATGCTACTTACAATATGAATCTATGTATGAGAGTTGTAATATTAGTGTTGTTGAAGATGTACAAAATTTGAAAATTTTTGGAATATTTTATAATACCTACTGGTAACAATGCAGGAGGCATTGTTACCAGTAGGTATTATAAAATATTTTATTCCAGAAAATCTCCTTTTATTAATAACTTTGTTTAAAACCGAAAATTTATAAAAATAATTACGGTATGATTATTTTTTAACTATTATTTCTTAAAATCAGTATTTAAAAGAAAATGGAACCTCTTTTTCGTGAATTACCATTACGAAGATATTTTTTTGTTATGTTATCCCTTTGTTTACATAAATTATCTGAATTTGAGACTTTGGGTATAGACTACACAACACAAACTATAACCGTGTTTTTCGTTTCATGACGACACATTTCAGCCGATCAGTCTGCAAGTAGGTACTACCATTAATCAATAGCATTCATCATTGGTGTTAGCATTAGGTGTCAGTCCAGGGACACATCTACGGAAAATAGGTACCACGCTACGAAAGTTTAGCCTGCTTGCGCCTGCAATGCATTTAATAACAATAATAAATTCATTTATTTCAGGTAAATAACACCCTTTGCCAAACATAAATTACTATAAATCATCAGATAAAACCAAATAAGAACAAATCAAATAAAACATCAAATAAAATAAAAATAAATAAAAAATTAAATCAAAACCTACCTACTAGCCTCATATATCAGGCCGACATTTATATATTGCGACTGGCGTACCTAAGCGTAAAAATCGGTCGGGAGGAATGTCGACAACCCAAATACCACCTTAATTACGAGTTATTTTCGACAAAGTGTCACAGTAACCGAAAACTTCGAAAAATACATTCAACAACCGAGTTATGGTGACTTAACGTCGGCAGGTACCAATGTCTTTATTACAGACCACGAAGAATCCATGCAGTGTTAGGTAAATTTAAATAATGTCAGTATCTTAACAATAATCTTATGCTAAAGTCTAGAGCTGAAATACAAATTTAGTATCGACAGCTAGTTTGAAATTCTAAGAGTAAATCCCAATATCATAATCCAGCTCTTTTCCCCTCTCGCTCTTCAGTCTAAGATTAACGTACGTGTATCCAATACCACCTGCTGTTACTGTGGCTGAGGCGTTTGTGTGTTTGTTGTCGTACGCCATGATACTCTGAAACAATGGATGGAGGATTACTCATCAACTATTCATGGGACATGTGGGATGAACATGGGATGGAGCGTGTTAAAATGTCGCGCGCCTCTGGAAAAGAGATTCATGGGATAATAAAGTAAGACACTACCTCTTTGGGGTTTTACTGGTTGAGAAGTAGGACACCCTGTCGGGTTGAGTCAAGGATTATATTGCTTCCCTTAGGTGCCTAAAAGAATTTGACCTAACTTAAATCGTAGGTAAAAATATTATAATCGTAGGTAATTGAATGATGTTACGGCGGAAGCGCCATGGTAGCCCGCGAAACTCAAATTTTCTTATGTTTTAAGGGTTTCGTACCTCAAAAGGAAAAAACGGAACCGATACATAATTATTGCAATGTAAATTGTCTTTGGTCCCTGGTCCTAATATCAAGTGATGGACTAAATTGACAAACTATTTTGCTTTCAATAAAAATAAAACAAAAATATCATACACACATGCAAATTAGCCAAACCAGACTTTTTTTGTTATTTATTTTTGTAATGTAATTTTTTTGTAATATAAAATTGTTTATTCTGCGCAAATAACGCATGATTTGCCGAGAATAAACAATTTTAATTTCTTTCTTTCTTTTTTTTCTTATAGGATTACTCATTTGACTGTCTGTCTGTCCGTCTGTCACAGCCAGTTTGCTCCAAATCTACTGGGCCGATTAAGTTGAATTTTGAATATAGGGGTCGCTTTTGGGGGGCAAACTGGAAAATTAAACCTTAACGATTCTGTATTTATAGAATTATAATTCATTTAAATCATCGATTCAACTCTCTAATATCATATACCCTATTGAATGTCAATTTTTGACATTTGAGGATTATACTAATTTAAGGAGTTGTATTTCTGATTCTAATGATTAATTATGTAAATACATATTTGTTACGGTCGCGAAACATCATTTAATCAATATGCTCCCAGACAATGAGCTGCAAATTGCTAAAACCGTAAGAAAAATTGAATTTCGCGGGCTACCTTTGCGATTCCCCCCTAAGCCTGCCGCGTTGTTCAAGTGGTCGCAAGCGCTACTAATCAGGAGGTCCTGGGCCCGATTCTCAAATCAGACAAAGTGTTATTTGGTTTTTCTATCAGTAATTTCTCAGCAACTCTGGATTCATTCCCGGTTGATGGCTAGCGGAGCCGGAGCATTGCTCCCCATCCACGAATGGGACGTGGTGGCCCATAAAAATGGACCCCTCCTTGTGTGGGCTCAGGGCCTATAGACTTTTTGGGTGCAACTAGTCGCACCCACAGGTCGTGGCTCCCACAAACAGTACCTCCATCGATTTAAAATAACTGCCGATGACAATTGTCCCTGCCACGACAACATCGTACAGTCTCGACCACCTCCTCAGAGATTGCCCCAGATTCACCATGGATCGCATGCAATATGACGCAATCTGTGAGAGATTTGGTATCACAGCATGCGACAACGAGCTTCGGGATGCTCACTCGAAAAGAGGAAGTCTTCGACGCCTATGTAAAATATATCACCAAAATTCAGAGCCGTTGAAGCTCCTCAAGAGCTTCAACGGCACATAAAAAACGTTTACATATTATTATTTTTTCACATATTTTATAGTTCTTATTTATCACGAAATAAAATATATACTTAATTATAACCCCACCGCGAACAACAAACAAATAAAACAAGACAGAACCTGTATCAAATCGCAGAGACTGTCTAAAATGAAAACAGTGTAAAAGAAAATATAAACCAAAAACAAACAACAAAAACCGACGAAACAAACAAATATTTAAAAAAAAAAAAACCATTACTAGGCAAAATGTGGGTGTAGGTTATGTCATGATTTCAAGCCTATTTCTTTAATACAGCTGACAAGGTTTCCAAAACTTTTTTCAACATTTTATGTGAGAATGACAAAGAAAGTCAACGCACACACTCATTAAGTTTTCATTCAATCGAATTCAATTCAGACAATCCAATGTTTTTGATGTATAAAAGAGAAAGATATATTGTTTTCAAAGAGTGTTTGGAAGTTGGAACAGAACGAATAATTTACAAACACGGCCGGTTAATTCTTTGGTAACACATACAATCGGAGGTATGTCCGAATTCCTTGAAGCATCCTGAATATTTGATGAGAGTACAAATTGTATTGACTGAACCGATGGGTAAGGAGTATTGAAAGAAAATTGAGGGAAATTCTTCGAATAAACATACCTACGTTTATATCAATTATTCAGGTTTTTGTGTCTTACACTGAATAAAAAGTGTAGGCATATGCCAAACAAAAAAAAAAAAAAAAAAAACATTCAAAATTTGGTGATAAATCTCACAGATGAAAATATACTGATGAATTTTAATATGGTCATCTGTTACCTCTAACTCGTTACTAAGTTTATAACATTTATGCTTGTACACACGGCCATAAATCAAGCTATACATTTCCAGTTTAGGCTGATCTTGCATTGTGTAGAATTTCCGTACAATGAGAGGTCAGCTTATACAGGAAATGTATAGCTTGATTTGTAAACGTGTGTACTAGCTGCTGCCGCCCGTGGCTTTTTCTAAAATAAAAGTCCCGTCAATATCAGTCCAGCCGTTTCGGTGATTAGCCGAAACAAACAGACAGACAGACAGACAATTTTTTTTTTTTTATAATTACCGTACATACTTTCATATGCATGTAGTAAAAAGCTGTTCTTTTGACATTACAAACAGAAACTTCGATTAAATATATTTGCATAGATAAACAAAGGAGCAGAGGCAACAACGACCTCAAAATATTTCCTTTTCTACCAAGGGGACAGAAGACTTTTACCTCCTTTCCTGTCACTTAAATTTTGCAAAGTTTTATTCGTTTTCCTCTACGATTACGTGCTTTGAAAACAAATCTGAAACTTTATAACACCGGTGATGTTTTTAATTGCTTCCTCTCCTAAACTTTGCAAAGAAATTATAGTACTTACATTAATTACAGAATTTCCACTGTAGAACACATTTTTCACTCGTTTTATGAACGGAATTGCCGTATAGTGTGCTATAGTGTGATGTATCATGTTCTGATTATTATTCGTATTGCCTAATATCAAATGATCGCATGTTACTAGCACGAATAAACAGGCTAATGAAAACACTAGAACTTGAATCTTCATATTTCCGAAATTGCACTTGTAACACGGCTACGATTCACAGTGAGTCAGAACGAAATGAAATGAAATTGATTCAATAACTGCGACGTCTGTCAACAATCAAGATTACGCACAGAGGTCAGTGAGAGTAATACTAATACAGTTGAAATTATAAATTGTGCCGTGTGGTGCCGGACGTAAAGAATAGCACCACCCTATTTTCTCCCGTGGGGGTCGTAAAAGGCGACTAAGGGACTTCCTAGAGAATGGGCAGCAGCATTCTCTATGCATTTTCCACTATCCAACCCGCCTGCCAGGCGTGGCAAATATGGCAACCCCCCCTTTACGCACAGAGGTCAGTGAGAGTAATACTAATATAATTGTTGAAATTGTAAAATTTAAATTGTTGAAATTATGAATTGTGCCGTGTGGTGCCGGACGTAAAGAATAGCCCCACCCTATTTCCTCACGTGGGTGTCGTAAAAGGCGACTAAGGGACTTACTAGAGAATGGGCAGCAGCGTTCTCTATGCATTTTCGATTATTCAACCTGCCTGCCAGACGTGGCGATTATGGCAACCCCCCTTTAGGGGAGGCCTATGTTCAGTAGTGGACGTCCTTCGGCTGAAATGATAATGATGAATGTTGAAATTACATAATGACCTACATAATTATATAGATCGATTGTTTTAACAGCACGATCATTGATCGCTGCTAAGTTGAAAGTACCTACTATTGTTAGGCAAAAGTAAAATATTGACTAAAAAAAAATATGTTTAGAATATTCATCGTTTTTAGTCACACTTAGGTATTTTTTTGTTTTAGTGCGTAATCCAATATCACATTTCATCGGACATGATACGCTGTTCTAATTACCGTTGTAATTACTTATGGGATTGTTAATAAAAATATCAAACCTAAGAATTTTAAAAATAGAATGTTATGAACGGTTCCAAGAAAAATACAATAAGAAATAATAGTTGGAACAATAAGACCTACGCTTAAAACTGCAACCAAAATCAGAACGATTGAAATATTTCGCTGTCAATTCTATCGCAATAAAGATTTTCTTCCGAAATTGGAGCTTTTCTCGAAACCCAATGATTTGTTAAATAAAGACGTCAATTTTCCGTCCTTTCGAGTTTTTTCCGGCTTGTCTCTTCTCTTACAAATATATTTGAAAATGCTTGTACATTTTCTAGAGTATTTCATAAAGAACAGGAAAAGTCGAATAAATACACGTTTAGTACTTGTTCATGATACAATATAAATATGAGTAAAGTATGGCAAAGCTTTAGCAACGCCTGCAAATGAACTTTAAATCATAATTACAAGAGATTTAATGGATAACCAACTTACTAAAATAAACACTAATTAAAGCAAACAAATTAAACAGTGAATTTAACCCAGCCAAACAAATTACGAAGGCAAATGTTTTAACTTGCCGTTAAAATATTGTGTTACGAACAAAATTTAATCAAACAAACCCACACCTACGGAATAAAGTTTTCGTCTGTTTAATAAAGAAGGGTTGGACGCACCGAGTTGAGTTTGACAATAGGAATCGGAGCGACGACGGCATCCTCTATTTTAGGGATGTAACAGAGGCCATCTTAGCGGAGGCGGAGGTGTAGATCTTTCCGCTGTGGTTACCAGAGGAAGCAGGGGTTAATAGAATCCGTGGCAGACATGGAAAAATAAAGAAAAAAACCGGGCAACTGCGGGTTAGACCACGCACAATGAAGGGTTCCGTAGTTGAGATGAATTTATCCCAAGAACAAACTTAACATGTTTTTCAACTGTAAATGTAAGTTGATCCACTATTACTCGGTAACTTGTAAAGTCTACTTAGCTGTGATAGTTTTCCTTTTAACTTCGTTATTTAAATTTTTACACGTATCCAAATACAACCATTTAGCTGGCGGGGGGGGGGGGGGGGGGGGCACAAACGCACACACACTTGATTCTAAAAAAAATTAGCACTTTAATGCTTAATATTACGCAAATGGATCCCTGAATCGAAAAATGATTTTGACAAACTCGCAATATTTTTGAACGGTCTATCCAATGATACCCTACATTATGAGATAGACGAGAAAAAAAAATATAATTCCCACTTTACGTGTAGGGGAGGTACCCTAAAAAAATTGTATATTTATTATATTTTATTTTACTACTTTGTTGGCGTGATTACGAGTAATATGTTTATCTATGCCAAATTACAGCTTTCTAGTACTAAGAGTCTCTGAGCTAAGCCGCGGACAGACGGACAGACAGACGCACATGGCGAAACTATAAGGGTTCCTTGTTGATTGCGGAAACCTAAAAGCAACCTATTTTTAATTAAAAAAAATCACACGTAAAAATGTTTGTGTCTTGGTCAATTTGTAGGCGATTTTTTAGTGATTCATAAACTATGCCGGCTCCAATAAACAGTTGCTCACGGCGGCAATGACATGGGAGCAAAAACTTGAAAGTTATATATCTCCAACACATCAAAGGGTCTTCGCTTAGTTTAGGAGCTAATTTTCTTTATTAGACCTCCGTTTAAAACTTGCAGAGACGAAGGTATGATTTCTTGCGGAAGTTCCGCATTTGCTGAGGCGGAGGCGAGGTTCAATACCTCGCTTTCGCCTACACAAATGTGGAACGTCACAGCCCTACTCTATTTTAAGCGAGGGTCCGTGAGGAAGGGTACGTATTAGTCCGAAATCCATTCCTCGTCTTCCGGCAAAATGTTGGAAACAATCGACTCCCTGTTTTATTTTATGAAAGCCGTTGTCTGTTCCACGTGGCTACCAATCGATATTTCGTGAACAATGGTTTCGTTAACGGATGGGTTGAACGTCTCTATAAGAAAGTTTTATTCGTTGAACGTTACTGATTGTTGGGTTTGAAAATGTTCGTTTGGTTAGCTGATTGTAACTTTCTGTCAGTTCGATTTCAGTATTTTAGGTAATAATAGTATATTTTATATCTAGGGACTAAACGAAGCCATAATATGCCAGAGGTGGTTTGACTCCCGAGCGTGCGAGGGAGTCAATGAAACCGAGGGTATATTAAGTTGGCGTTTAGTCTCGAGGTGCAAACTGTACTTTTCACTTTGAGTGCGAGAAAATAGTCAATTTAGTACAAAAACATTTAATAAATATTATTCCTCCAGTACATAAAACTTTCGTAAGTTTTCAGGTAAATCTTCCGCAATTTTGGCGGCAAAAGAGTATCTATTATGTCTTTTGCTCTTTGCTCGACGTCAAACTCTTCACTGTCACTGGACATTCTTAATAAATTTATTTAAAACCGAACAAATTTACACTCGACAAAAAATCGGAAATTTTCGCGGTCAGTTTTTTATTCTAAACCAGTCACAGATTAACAATTTAAAACACATTTACAACACATATATTTACTGGCTGTTTGAGTTTGTCTATGTCACATGAAGGAAATTAAAAAACTAATTACTTTTCACTCTCTAGAGACTAAAGTGGTCACTTTAGTCCCGCTTCGTAGGGCTATATTGGCGTACTTTTAGAGCATGAGAAGTGAAAAGAGTTTTTGTTTGGGCTGGCATTGAGGAGCAAAAAATTTGATATGTTTAAAGACTTTCCATTACATTCATCCAAAATATTGTTGTCTTACAGACCCATTATTGAAAAAATGAAATGAATGGATTTTAAATTTTCATTTAAAGTGAAAGCTCGAGAACACATACACAAGAAGTTGGCAGATTCGTCTCAGAATTAAGTTTTTGTAGGTTTTCTTGTTTAACTCTCATAACTTTTTATTTTTAGTTGTATGTATGTATATATGTATTTATTCTTATATCTTAGCTATAAATATCTTCTAAATAGTTTTTTTGTTATTGCACCTACTGTGTATTATCTCTGCATCACCCTAAGGTAGACTGGTAGAAAATGCCCAAGGCATTAAGTCCGCCTTTGTATAGTTTTTTTACTTGTGCATAAAGAAATTATTCCCTTTTATGTGCTCAATTGTAACAACTCGACTCAGACCATAAGATAAATGTTTGATTGTAACTAATGACAATATCATGTCGTATCGTTCCAACTCATCCTATTATTTTTTATTTCATATCCTGTTATTA
This sequence comes from Dryobota labecula, assembly GCA_947523025.1. Lineage (NCBI taxonomy): Eukaryota > Metazoa > Arthropoda > Insecta > Lepidoptera > Noctuidae > Dryobota > Dryobota labecula. Next base: position 11,998,052 of record OX383293.1, on the reverse strand, counting down.
TAACTCAGTTGAAAATATCGTCGTATCCTACGAATAGTGCCCTAACGAACATAGGGGCTTTCTTTTTTTATTGCATAATTCAATTCTGCTCATCATACCACATATAACCAGTTATACTAAACAATTAAAAACGGGACTTAAAGGACAAAATGCGTATAAAATATAAAGATAATTTATTGAAAATAATCTTAGCCGAAACTTAGAATATCAATACACGTTATAAGAATTCACCAATACATATTTTTTCATATTTAATTTAATTAATCACAAAAAAGGGTCTCCTGAAAAGTAGCTATTATGCAGTTACGCCCCTATTCGTATGATACGACGATATGTAACTTTATTTTATTGCTATTATTTGCCTTCGGCGTCATGCAGTATGGAGTTGTATGCATATGTCTGTATCTGCATAACTTTGCTGTTTCATATATACGAAAAATAAAAATAAATTCAATAGGTACCTACTTGACACATGGAATTCAATTTTTGAGTTTGATATCGTATCTCATTCATTTCTAAGGAATAAGAATTAAAATAAAACCGGCCAAGTGCATGTCAGACCACACAAAATGAAGGGTTCCGCAGATGGGATGAATTGATCCCAAGAACAAACCTAACATTGTAGTTGAATAACCTGTTCTTCCATAAAAAAATTATGGGAGAACATGCTTTGCAATCGCAAAAAGTTGGTCGACTATTACTCGTTGACTTATAAAGTCTAATTAACTGTGATAGTTTTCCTTTTAACTTCGGTATATATACTACTGCTGTGAATTTTTTCACATGTCTATGTAACCATTTAGCTGGCAGGGCAGGGGACACTTGACTCTAACAAAAAATAGCACTTTAAAGCTTAATATTACGCAAACGGATCCCTGAATCGAAAAATGGTTTTCACAAACCCGCAATATTTTTGAACGGCCTATCTCTCACACACATCGATACCCAACCCAACCCATCCCATCCAAACCCATCGATAACTATGGGATAGACGAGAAAAATATATTATTATCATCCCCATTTTAAGTGTAGAGGAGGTACCCTAAAAAAAAAATTGAAATATTTTATTTTACCACTTTGTCGGCATGATTAGTATGTATTAATACCCATGCCAACAGCCATGCCATTACAGCTTTCTAGTACTAACAGTCTCTGAGCTGAACCGCGGGCAGACAGACAGACAGACGGACATGGCGAAACTATAAGGGTTACTGGTTGACTACGGAACCCTAAAAAAGACGAAGAGAAAGACCTTATTTGTCTTTCTCTTCGTCTTCTTCGTCTGCTTTTTTTGTGTTTTTCCTCACTTGGATAGCTTTAATACTTGCTTTTCTAAGAAAATACAATACTTATCACCAAGCAAACCACATGCGGTCCATTTTCATATCAAAATGAAGATGAAAATCTTCATTTTTCAATTTAACGTACAAAGAAGAAAATGAAAACCACCGAAGCGAAATTCAAATATCCCACGCCGTCAACAATATCGATAACTGAATCATGAAACTTTTTGAGTTTCTCATTCCGTTACCAACTTTATCAAAATGGTTCCAACGTGCAGAAAGAACTAAGCCAATAAATACATACGTGTCCACAGTTCCACACATTCCGGAAAATGCAGAAGTTTCAAAAGTATTATCGCTCTGCGGCGTTTGATAAAAGACTCTCGTTCCCATAACGACTGTAGGGGTAAAAGGGGTGGGATACATTTGGTGACAAGAGTCTCTAATGCCCTCATCTATCTGAAGTAATCCCATAAAATTTTGTGGCATGTTTGCATGAAGCGAGTCTGAAATAATCATGCAAAAATATTCGTTGATATGAAATTTTAGATATTAGGATTTCCCATAGAGCATGGAATCTTAACCGACTCTGTGGTCTAGTGGTAAAACCACCTGTCTCAGATCCAGAGGTCCCGGGTTCGATTCCCAGCGGGGGCAAAAATTTCTGCTCGGTTTGGTTAGTGGTAGGGCTTGTTCTAAGTCCGCCTGGTTACCTACCACCATCTTATCTAAGTCTGTCGCCAAAACAACAATGTTAACAGCATTTGTTGTGTTTCGGCAGTTAGAGGTAAGATAGCCAGTTCCTCTGTGGTTGAGGATTTCGGTTGAAGCTCGCTTCCATCTTCGGCCTTATCATCACTTGCCATCAGGTGAGATGAAGGCCAAGAGCTTCCTCGGTGCACATAAAAAAAAAATCGCCGGCATCGTGCCGTCAGCGTCTAGAGTACAAATAGAATTTGTGGTGTCAAAAATGCAAAAAACAAGATGGTCAGGAACAGAAGTTGTGCACTCTTCGTATTAGTCGTAGTGCGAGTAAACGGTGACACATTTGGTTTGTATGGAAACTGTTGACAATAACGCCTATAGCAGCGGCCGTCAAGACGTCTCCATGCTCTGTGGGATCTCCAGTTCTGTGTGAGTTTTTAAATTCTCCGTTGGAGTGTAGCACACAAACAAATCGATCCTATTTCATCTGTTTTGCGTGGATGTGACGCAATTTCCCCCATAGTTTTCAATTTTTTTTTTGTGTTTATTTCCTTTATTGCGTCAGGTTTACCGTAAATAATCGTATTTTCTTTCTTTTCTTTCTTTCATCACTATAGTCTTTCTCTTTCTAACCTTTATTTTTTTATTTTTCGATTTGGCCTTCGTAACCACTTGACTGAAATCCTTACTTTCGCATAGTGACTGTAATATTCTTTTACCTTTGTGTGGGATCAAACATCTCACGTAATATAAGTAAAACACATCATCCAATATATAAATAAATAGATAGTAAACGTATAATTGAAATCCTTGGAACGGCCTTTCCTTTGGTATCCTTTTAATCCTAACATTCTCCACCATGTTGAGAGAATTTTTCTAAGAGGGTCAATAGTACCTAAAGTATTCATAAAACTGTCTGTGCTTGCTTGGCTGCTGAGTTAAGCTTACTGTTATTGGAGCGCCGTCGCTGACGCATTCATTTTGTAACTTGATCTCGCGATTGCATTTACGCAGTGTAGCAGCAAATGGTGTAGCTACTGGGTATATATCAGTTTATCTGATTTAGAAATGTCCTTACTATTTATTTGGAAGTTTACGTATCCTATTATATGATCATGGAATTTACTTTAATGATGTTTTGAGAATGTAACAGCGCTGGATTACGCAAGGATGTTAACAAGAAAATTAATAAAACATCCTTTGTTTTTTCTTTCATTCTTTACTTAAAATATATTATTTTGTACATTCAAGGAATTGTAGATTTTTATTTAAATGTTACATTAACAACACGACTATTACATTCCCTTTTGGATGAAATACGCAAAAAAAAAAATGGCGTCCGCATTTTTCAAACTGTTTGTCACTGATAACGACAGGACAAATGTGCGAGGAGTGTGTGTTTAGGGGAATCCGTTATCGTATAGAGAATCGACGGGGCTATTACCGCTAGCTATACGGTTTTATGCTCTCTTTATAGAATACGAAGTGATATGATTTGTGGCAGTGATCGTATGAATAATAAATGTATAACAATGTTCGCCGAAGTTCGAAACTTCATTGGTATTAAGCAGAGTTACTTATAGTTAACCGTATCATATTATATTGTTGTGTGAGAATAAGATCGTGGTTACAAAGTATCATCCAGTGAATGTGTGAATTCGATGCAACGATCATTGTCTTAATAGTTCATACCAAACAAAACAGGTGGCATTACTCATTACCTTTACCTCCCAGTAGTTCTATCGATGAATAGCTAAATATAAAATGTTAATTAACATTTAAAAGCGTTGTGGAAGTCCGACTCAAGTTGCGTCCATTGTTTTATTTCGAAACCCGATACACAATATCCCCTGAAACAGGAGAGCATCACGAACGACGCTACTGCAAAGATAAACGAAGCGCGGTGTATCTCTACTGCAATTTGTTACTCATTGTGCCCACTGCTCGGTAACAAATCTTGCAATTTATCTTAAAAAAGTTGTTTCATTTAAGCAGAATTTATGGTTGGTGGTTTGTGAGAAAGCAGAACAATGAATACGCGCAATGACTTTTGAATTTATAATGTTTGTCATATTACTTTTCTGACAACAGCAATATGCACACAAATTGGGGAAAAAAATAACACTTTTTCTTTCTACGTTTGCCAAAATTTGCATAGTGGATCTCATCACAAAAGAAGAGGGAACTTTGATCATATTTTTTATTAGACTGAACACAACTTGTATAAATTTTCACAACTTGTAAAACAAAATTGTTTATTTTGATGAGTGCAGAAACCTCATACTGGGTGGAGGACTATAAAAAATATAGGCTGTATAAGTTGATGGGACTGGTGACCTATTTGCACCTGTGGGCTATGCATCTTATGATCACATCCCAAACGTGTTGTTGAAGTATTAAAATATTGGGCTCTCATACTCTTTCGATGTCTTTTCATTTCGTTATTTTGTTATTATACACCGTGGCATTTTAGTTGTCTTACAAAGACAGCCCACTTCATGTATCCAATGACTACTAATCATTCACGTAAAACCTTTTTTTTTATTTTTTATTAATTATGACGCATGAAATATTTTAAAACTGTTACGAGTGCAGTCCGAGCCTTGTGTTACAAGGGCGCCGCGGAATGGAGCGGCGACATATTTATCAGAGTTCATTCGCCCTAACGCAAAAATGTGTTTCTTACTATTGCAACTTAAACTTATATCACAAGGCTCGGACTGCACTCGTAACAGGGTGTTTTAAACTATGTCATGCGTCATAGTTAATCAAAATAAAAATAAAAACTTAAAAAAAAAAAAAAAAATACATGAATGATTAGTAGTCATTGGATACATGAAGTGGGCTGTCTTTGTAAGACGACTAAAATGCCACGGTGTATATTGTCTCTCCGATCAATATTTATTAATGAAGAACAGTACTCCTTGTGGCAGCCTCGATATCTTATCAAAAAGCCATGTATTAAGCGAACGTCTAATACCGAAAACTCCCCAATTGAAGTAAGATAAGCAAAGCCTACAGCGATGGGGAGACGCAGGAGCGACGCTTCGACGCGAGATAACGACGCCCTGCGGTAGACCTCGTCTAATTTGTTACTCATTGTACGTCGCGATAGCTGTAATGTACCTAGTATTGATAACAGAACGAAGAGGTGCAAGTATTGCTAGATACGACTTCCTTAACTAAGATATTTTAATACTCGTTGAACTCATTGTTTACCATTATAAAGTCAAATTGTAGTCATAATCATAGCGGGTTTTGAAAACTGTAACAATTTAATTTCAAAGGATTTAATTCAAGTCAATACAGAATAGTAGTATTTCATTGTCAATTTACATAGTTTATTGTAATTTATAAACGCTAAATCAAAACAGGCTCGCAACAAAACAAACTAGAAGGTCTAAATTATTGCGATCAGTTCGACTCAAAATTATTGTCATCCATTTTAGATCAAGGAACTGCCGTTCAACTAAGCATATCCTATATATAGACACTTCACAATAAATTATACCGAAAGTTTATAGTGTGTTTACTGATCTCCCTTTGGCTTTAGCCCAATAGTGTCAACTGTTAATAGACGGCGCACGTGGCACGATTTAGCGGCTGTTCCTTTTATCCCCGACGTCCTCCCGCTTCAAGAGATTTTTCACGATTAATTTTCTAGTGTAGACACTGTCACTTCCATTCGTTGGCAGCGCACCCTTAACAAAAACAAGGATTATTCCATAAGCCCCACCAGGCTTTGGTATCTAATTTCCTGTTTGTTTTTATTTGGATTTGTTTTGTTTATATACAACCAACGCTACTTCGCTAAGTGTTACTGTTAATAGATTAAATGGTATACGAGTATGGGCGGACAATTAATTGCTAGTGGCAATTCTCGGGAGACTACAGATAATCGTGTTTCTAGCATTAGTGTTAACACGAAATCGTTTATTTTGCATTGCGCAGGATTACGAGTAATGTCCGGAGTCCAGCACGTCTTAATCTTTATCGTAAAATTTACATTAGCGTATCCTGCAGACGTATCGGATAGGGTCTCATTTATTTCGAAATAAATTATTGATGCATCCTTTTTATCTCCTTGGGGCTTAATTGATTTGTCGCTTGAAGCCGTCCATATTCTTGCTTCTCAATTACGTGTGGAGCGAGTATCGCGAACTGTCGGCCCTTTTATTTATGGTAGGCCAATTGATTGAATTAGTGGACCTCGAGGCGTTTGCCCGATACTGACCTGTTTCATACAAATGAGAATTTATTTCTCTAGCGCCGCCACTTTATTTTGTAAACTTTACGTGGCTGCTTACTGTATTTGCATTTTTCATTTTTTTCTGTTATTGTGTTGTATCGATTTGCATACGTTTTGGAATCTGAATTTATTTATGTGAAATGAACAGACATCATTTTATTGTATCTACCTAATTCGATGGTTTATTTATGATTTTCGTGTTTGTTTATCCAAATTCTCAAAAATCAGCTTTCTTTCTGATTTTTGAAGCCATGTCTTCCAACATTTATTGCAACATAATATAGCTGATAGAGACGATACATCACAATGCCTGCAAAGCCAAAGATAAGTCGTTGCAATATTTAGGGGGCCAGAAACTGCGGTGCATTTGGGGTGCGAGTCTGTGAGCCACTTTCTTGGCTTCACTTTTGTTTTCTTAATCATAATAAATTCATACGTTTCCGAATACACTGCCAATTTAAAGTGATCATGCAACTCAAGTGCTTCAGTTAAACAATTTTTAAGTTCATAATACTAGTAGGTAACTGTGAGCCTGAGTCTAAACGACACTACCTAATAATTTTACTTACGGCTATAAATTCAGACCAAACCTAGAAACCTAATTACATAACCCCGTATTACAAACCCATTTGAATACATAATCTTGTAGGTATTCAAAATGATTTACTAACATATCAGGAGAGCAAAATATCTAACCGACTCAAAAAATCGAAGAATCACGCGCCACAACATAACGGATTCACTCCATACATGAAAGTCAGAGATAAGCGGGTGTGCAATGCATTCTTGGCCGGGGCTAAAAGCTATACAGTTTTTGCCTTCGCCCTGGCGCAAGCGATTGGTCGTGACTCGTGAGCCGAGGGCACGTGTCTACGATCTGTATCGTGTGCCTCACCTGACGCACAGAGCCTGCACTACGTGACCCGCATTTGCACCGTATGGAAGTAAATATCACATTGAGGATTTATCTTTATGGTATCCGGAAGGTAGAATATTGGGCCTTTTGTCTTTGTGAGCATAACTTTTTGATGGTTTTTTGATGAGTGTCTTGTGTTTTAGGAGGTAAAGGTACACACATCAAAAAAAGTTTGCGATCACTTTGAAAAATCTAAATCTTTTTTGTTACGGTAGATTATATTATGATTTCTTCTTCTTTTAAGATTCTTTATTTAAAAATATAGATTTGGAATATAAAACAATAAAATAGTACAATTATTTTTCCATATAAAAAGGCTTTCATTCCTAGCTTACGCTCATTCAGAAATCTGATTCAGTCAATTTTAACGGATTTAAAATACTTTTTCACGGAAAGTTGTGATTGAAAAAATGTTATTAATAAATTGTTGTTTAAGTTTGGTTAAACAGTCTTTTTCTTTCTTTTTCTGTTACAGTTACGTTATTATTAATTACCCAATACTTTTTAAATAAAAAATAAAAAATAGTTTTTTTTTTATTTCAAACAGGGTATTTCTATTTAAAGAAAACAAACAACAAAGATTTTTTCTTGATAAAGTTCAATTTAAAAAACGATATCAACTTATGCTAGTGATCACAAACTTTTTTTGATGTGTGTACGATGCATTACCTGCATTATTTTTATAGTCGTTTGCTAGATGTAATACTTTTCAACTTTTTAAGTCTCAAAATTTTGTTCAATCCTTTAGAGGTAAAAATCTACCTAAGCTCAAAAAAAGTACCTGTGTTCAGAATTTATTGGTTTTCACTATAAGCTTTCCAATCTTCACTAATGACTAAACCACTCATCTTTAATTACAACTAAATTAAATCAAAAACCCATCGAGTGACCTATCTCAATCCTTGCCAAAACCTCTTACCAAAGCCGACCTAATCCTATACTTATCAACTAACTACGGTTAATGAATATTTTAGTAGGACGGGAGTTAATGAAGGACGCCTCCTTTGTCCCGGCCACGGCTTGATTACATTCAGACTGACGTAGGAAAGCACTCGGATATAAAACCGAACTGAATGAGCGAATCGGGTGATAATAAATGTTCGGTTGATGAAGTTAATTAAGAATGGACTGCTCATTATTGCCAATTAGGGATGTGTTTTCTGATGAGGTAATTATGTATTGTTTTTTATGTGTTTGTTTTAATTATAATTTCAGTACATTAATTTGTAGTTTTTCGAGCCCATTTTCAAGGTTTGCCAAAGTTGTAATGAATTTTTTGACGGATAGTAAAAATGAGTTGAATTTGTTAGGTAGACATATTTTTTTTGAAATTCCTTGGTTTTCTTGTGGATCTACAGTGATCAGTGCTATTTAGGGTTCCATAGTCAACAAGGTACCCTTATAGTTTCGCCATGTCCGTCTGTTTGTCTGTCCACGGCTTAGCTAAGAGACTCTTAGAACTAGAAAGCTGTAATTTGGCATGGGTATATACATGTTAAATGACGGCGATCAAGTGGTAAAATAAAATCTTGTTTTTTTTTTAGGGTACTTCCCCTACAATTAATCTGGGGATAATATTTTTTTTTCTCATTTACCCCATGGTGTGGGATAAGGCCGTTTAAAAATATTGCGGGTTTGTGAATACCATTTTTCGATTTAGGGATCCGTTTGCTAATAAAATATATTAAGTTTTATAGTGCTAATTTTTGTTAGAGTCAAGGGTCCCCCCCACCCTGCCAGCTAAACGGTTAAAAAAAATATATATATAGGTATATATAAATTTATTCAAGTATAAAGTAAAAGTAAAACCTTGTGTACCTTTGTACTGAAATTATAATTATGTCCTATCTCTATGTATTTAACTGTGTGTACATAAATAATAAAATAAATAAATAAAATAAAATTATGATTTAGATTAATTACAATCGAGGAGCATTTTATTCTAACTGTAATGTAGACCTGCCTGAACTAGGTTTATTAAAAACTTGGATACGTGAAAAATTTACGGCAATAGTATATAATATAACGAAGTTAAAAGAAAATCTATCACAGAAAAGTAGGTAGGTAGTCTTTACTAGGTAACGAGTAATAGTCAAACAACTTATATTTGAAGTTGGAATTTATGGGAGGACATGTATTTCAACTACAATATTCGTGCTTGGGATAAATTCATCCCAACTACGGAACCCTTCATTGTGCGTGGTTCGACACGCACTTGGCTGGTTTTTTTTTTTTTTTTTTTTCAATATATCGAAATCGATATTAAAAAAAAAAAATATCGCACCCCCAGTGCGACAAAAGCGTAAGAAGAATATATTAACTTTACAGCAGAGCAAAAAAACTGTTTGGTCTGGTATATCTATTTAGCATTTGATCTTATGATCTTTTGTTATATACCATTAAACAGTAAAAAAATCAAGCTTTTTTTTAACAATATTTCAGATACCTCAAATTGTCGTGTATAAAGAATAATTAATATTTTAAGTTTTACACACGTTTATGGACGTTTTTATCTGAAAAAAATTTAAAACTTATGTGACGCGACAAATGTCTTTTTTGGTATAATGGCTTAATTTTTCGTCAGATCTTAACGGACAAATTGAGCATTGTGTATCTTTATCTGCGCTATACGAAACTGCAATAAAAAAGTGACGAATTCTTACTTACGCCTTTATCGCACTGGGGGTGCAATATATGTGTATAGATGTCGCAAAACAACACATAACATGAAAATATTGATGTAGTGGGTAAAACTCTACAAAAGCTTAGCATGATTTCTAGAGTAGGGTAGGTACGGAAGCCCGTTTATTTTTAGACATCATCCATATTGATGTTCGAACATCATTCGACAGCTTAAACTTAAGAAATAAACGAAACGAGACATGTTTGTTCGATATTTAAAAATGTTAAACGTCACTCATCAGACAACTTTAAATAATTAGCTTCACCCGCCCATAGACAGCATCGCAAACACCATTCAATCGATAATTCGCATCAAGATAAAATCAGTACCGTAACATTAAAGTTCTTATCTAGTTTACCTCAGTATCTGTGACGTCACCGCCAAACAGTTAGGCTACATACGTGACTGGCATATGCTAGGAGTCCCAATTGACACGTTCATGCCGCCACGTGTACAGAATCGACGCTGGGTAATCCCGGACTACACTATTGCTAATATTTTATTTGCTTTGGGATTTGTTGCTTTAATTAAGACAAGGCAGATGCAGGAAGTATTCGTTACGAAAGACGAAGGATTGGGAGGAAAACTGCTTATAAGGTCTGTTTATTTTTGGTTCGGATAAAGAGCCGCATAATTATAATTTAGGTATATACAGGGTGGCCAATTTGGAAGTATACAACTTTACAACAAAAATATTTTTTATTACAAACGAAAATTACAGGATATTTTTCTATAATAATTTTATTTAGGCTTGGCAATTTTAAACGGTAATTCAGATAATGGTAAATCAGTGATAGGCATAATTTTAATACTAAAAATAAAGATAAAATAGATCAACCATTTTTCAGATTATCTAAAGTACATACATCTTTTACGGGGTACTGTGTTAAATGTTACAATAAAATACCTTCTGATATATTACAATTAAATGAATGAAAATTTAAAACTCATATAAAAAGCACACTTTGTAAACAAGCATATTACAAATTAGAGGATTATATCCAAGATAAGAATGCTTGGAAACATGCTGGTCCTGCTCCATAGGACAATTTAGAGTCTAGACAAAATCAAACTGGTTGCTAATTTAACTGTATAATTTATAATTTGTATGATATTATTTTTTTTTATTTTTTTTAAAACGTTGCCCTACACTAGGAATTTCTCCTGTATCGTGGGTGCGTTTACAAACATTTAAACTCACATACACAAACAGCCAGACCCGAAACAACTACTTGTAGGTCCACTTAACCCTTGCGCCAACGCAATAGAAGTCAAAATCGGTTGAACGGACTGTAAAAAAGGTTTACTTAAATGTCTAATGTTATTTCAAATGGAGTATAGTAAGAATCGTAGCAGGTGGTGTTTTGTAGTTTCTGCCTCATTTCAGCCGAAAGACGTCCACTGCTGGACATAGGCCTCCCCGAAGCACCGCGACCTCGACCGGTTCTGTGCTTCCCGCATCCAACGGATTCTTGCGGCTTTCATAAGGTCATCGGTCCACCTTGCGGGAGGCCTTCCAACGCTACGTCTTCCGGTACGCGGAAAACAAACTGGACAAACTGTCCAGTTAGGTAGGTCCAACTTCGAGAAAGAGGTCAATTGTCGAATCCGACTCGGCTGGACAGCGTTCGGGAAGCTACGCAATATCTTCTCGTCCCACATACCGCAGTGTCTCAAGACGGAAGTCTTTGACCAGTGCGTGTTGCCAGTGATGACATATGGCACTGTAACGTGATCGCCCACAATGGGCCTTATTAGAAGGCTAAAAGTCACCCAAAGGGCAATGGAGAGGGCTATGCTAGTTTCTGCCTATCCCCATGGAAAGATGGCATGAGTTTTTGTAAGTGTGTGTGTGTGTACTGGTCTTATTTTAATTATTATTACTATTGATTTTTAACTCAACCTAGTCGATTAATGATGCATTTTGATGAAAGAATCTAGAACGGCTGAACGACGCATCATAAGAGCAATGGTCTGAATTTGACATGACAATGTTAATATTAAAACTAGATTTGAGTAGTGATTACTGTCAAATCTGTCACATTTAAATCAAGATTCATGACTGAGCGTCAGTCTAAAATCCGAGCCTAAGTGCCTATTTTTTATGATTCAATTCTTGGTATTGTCGCTCGTAGACTAACGACGACACCAGCGGCTGAGTGTGACCTACTTTTGAGCCATAGATAGGAACATCCATAACATACATCACGATGACTAACACTTTTTGAAAGCTCGCATTATTTTCTGAAGCTTTATTAGGTATGTTTATCTACATAATTATATCCATACAATTAAATAAAATTGACGTGTCTGTTTGTAATGTCTAAATAATACACTTTTTAGTGAATGCATAAATGAAAGTATAAACGGTACTTGTAACAAAAAAACAAATAAAAAATAAATATACGGTCTCTCGACAGAGAGACAGTATATTTATTTTATTATTATTATTTTAGAACAAACAGACAGACAGACTGACAGACAGACCGACAGGCCTGTCTGTCTGTCTGTCTGTTTGTTCCGGCTAATCTCCAAAACGGCTGGACCGATTTTGATGGGATTTTCCCTGGCAGATAGCTGACGTTATACGGAGCAACTTAGGCTTTATTTTATAAAAAGCCACGTGGGCAAAGCCGCGGGCTGTATCTAGTAAATAAATAAATAAGTTAATTTGTGACCTGTTGTCCAATAATGTACGAAGAGTTCATAAATGAAGGACCTTTAACTTTTTAACAAAATAATAATTAAAAAAAAATTAAAGTAGGTTTTCGTGTTCTTCCGAACTACGCAACAGATTTTGTGGCGGTTTCCACCATTATTTAGAGAATTTTTACCGTATCATCATCATCATTCATCAATTCAGCCTAAAGACGTCCACTGCTAGACATAGGCTTCCCCCAAAGGGGGGTTTGCCATAATCGCAACGCTTGGCTGGCGGGTTGGCGATCGCAGTATGGTGTTAAAAATGCATAGAGAACGCTGCTGCCCATTCTCTAGTAAGTCCCTTAGTCGCCTTTTACGTCACCCACCATTTCAAACACGAAATATTTTAAGAGATACACCTATAGGTGGTAAAGAAGCGATGGTAAAGATTTCTTTTAAATCTGAGCCTGTATTATTTAAAAAATTACATAATTTAAAATTACTTGATATGATGATTAATTATCAAAATTCACCGCGCCCGTGCCGCCACCGTCGCTGCGTCCGAGCGGGTCATTCATAGTATAAGTAATTTTTTTGGAAAATGCAACTCCTTTGCAAAATATCTCAAGTAATTTTAAAATTATATTAATTACTAGCTTTTGCCCGCGGCTTCGCCCGCGTGGATGTCGGTTATCGCATAAAAAAGTACCCTATGTACTACCCTCTCCATATCCCAGGCTATATATCTCAAAATTCTAACTTAATATTAATTTTAATGTGACTCACTATGTGTTTATTACCGAGCTGGTAATGAGTTGAACTATCGAACTAATGTGCACACTAATAGGGTTGAAAATAAAACCACATTTGTGTACTGATCTAAGCTGGTATATTTAATTAAAATTGCGAGACCCCAACCAAATCGCGGTAACGAAACCATAGCGAGATCTATTTCGACGTCAACGCCATCTATCGAGCTTGACATCAAACTTTTAACATTTCACAATAATAACTATGGTTTTATGGTTTCTTCATGAACACTATGTGAATAGAAACCGAAACAAATGATTTAATATAGTAAAAGTACTTATGTTCTGAACGTGAATGAGTCTTTACCTAAAGATAACAAACACAAAATCAAAATACGAAATTTCACTCAAATTCTTAAAGCAATCAATTGTACCAAATACAACACGAAATAAAATTGCGACACAAATAATAATTTTAGAATAATTCACGTAAGTACTAACTTTTCTCAGGGTCACGTTCGCAATTGGACGAAATATTAGACATTTATTTTGTACTTGCAACACGATCTGGATGTAGAATTCGATTAATCGACTAATAATTGACCGGTTGACATTTTAGCGGGAACACCACTAAACGAACGAAAAAAGAAAACAAAATACGTCTATACTCTGTGGTCGTGTGGCGGTGTGACGCGATGCTTAATGTAAACATTCATCAAGGTTATACGTGTGTAAAGTAATGGATTCAATGAGAAAACGGTTTACTCTTAGAAGAATCTTATACAGAATTACTGACAAATAAGTGTAGATTTCGTATTGAGTGTTAGTTTATCGAAAAGTGATAAATATGTCAGTGAAAAAGTAACGAAAGTTTTGGAATGCACAAATTTTGATCATAAGGCCGCCGTGTTTAGTAATGTTTTTATGATAAATATTCTTGTATACTGTTTGAAATACACGTAAGTAGCTAGCTTATTTATCTACGAACATAATTTGGCTAATAGCTACTGATATTATAGCGTATTGTTATCGTAATCGTATTTCCAAGAGTAAAATTCGGCAAACAAATACCTACAAAAAGTCACTAAAATGGATATAGTATGTTATCCTTAAGAGATAGACATATGCCATCGCGGACTTTTTTGAAGACCTTTTTATGATACACAATTCCACCATACATTATTTTGTTATATCTCAAAGGGCTTAGACAGCGTTTTCGTTGAAAGCTCCCAGACGGCTTATTTTTTTCCGACACCTCCAACAAATATCGTTAATTCATACAAAAATGCATACAAAAACATAACAAATTATATACTAAAACCTTCCTAGAGAGCCAAGCTATCCATTGGTGAAAACAGCATGAGAATCGGTGCAGTAGTATTTGAGTTTATCGCGAACAGACAGACAGACAGACAGACAGACAGACAGACAGACAGACGCGGCGGAGGACTTTGTTTTATAATATGTAGTGATAGTGATGTAAAAATATAAAACACTTTTCGCTGCTACTCGTATGGCTTTTTTACCACCTATAGATAGTCCTCTTAAAATATTTCGTGTATGAATAGATACACCTTACATACACGGTATATTGTACCGTTTAATACATTTATATTAAACTTATCTTCTTTTTCTTTTCTTCTTCTTACTTTTCTTCTTCTTCTTCTTCTTTATTTTTATTTTTCTTTATAAAGAAATATCGATGTTATGTCAAGTCTTAACAACTGTGTTAAGCAGGGGCTGGTCGCTAGTAAAGTATAAGGAGATCGTAGTCTTCGTAGTGTAGCGTAGTAGCCTCTTCGTAGCGCGGCGTAGTACGATAATAGAATATTCGTTCCATTAGAAACATTCAAAGGTTATCTCACTATTTTATGGAAACTGTTCGGCATAGGTATGTTTTAACGCAAATTATATGTGTAAATACAATTTTCGTATGGTATTGGTTATTACAATTTTGATCACTTAAAGCGAGTTTTCTACTAATAACTACAGTTTTTAAAGTTAGAACAATCGAACATTAATTTCTGATATAAAATCGTTGCAGGTTACTAACATTAAAAAAAATTATGAAATTCTTTGAGATAACTGTTGTACCAAATTGAAATAAAAAAAAAAATAACCATTGTAGTACCTCCTTATGTCCCAAGCTAATTAAGAACAACTGCAGCATTATCCCACATACCGTTCTCCGTAAGTAAGAACTCAACTTAAACAATAACATAACTTTTAAAATTTATACCAGCAGATGCAAAACATTCGGCCATAAATGAGGTAATAAGCAGAACTTTTTAATATACAAATTATTGCAGGCGTGCACTCTGCGAAAATCATTATCATCAAGCTTTTCTTGTGCTTTCGGCAGTATGCAAAACCTGCACGTTACTGAGTCGGCGCGAAATGACAAACTAGAGTGGGGGGCAGTAACCCTCGGACCCTCGAACGGGGAGCTTGTGTCGCTACGCGCTGCAAACACATCGCGATCTCCGCAAACTATAAACATTTACCGACAATGTTATGATTCGAAATTCAAAAATGAACCAAGAACTTTTTTATCGGTTAACTTTATAATGAGTGTATTTTCCATGTGTACAAATAAACTATGCGGTGTAAAGTGAGAAGTGACGTTAATCAGTAGTGTCAAGCATGACCGCGGGTCCAATTAAAAGAGATAATCTCGGATGGAACCAGTTCAAGTGTGTAGTGCTTTTGCATCTTTTGTTCAGTTTTCCGTGCGTGACAAAAGGTAAGTGAAAAATAAGATAAGAGTTTTTGTAACCGTAAGAAGTTCCAGATTTCGTAGCACGATTACATTTTTGCGACGGATTACAGATAAAAGCTCAGTGTTCTATATTTTGTATTTTTTTTTTAGATTCTCTTTATTATTAAAGCCATAATTTACTTTATGTATAACAGTTCTATTAATAAAACTAATTTGTGTAGTGCAATAAAAAACCAAGTGGAACACGACCAACTTTTACATTTAAAATTCAGATTAGATCTATGTCATAATATCTAAAACTAATTTATTTTTAATTGTTTCTCATAAAAAGTTTATCGTTATTGATACAATATTTCTTCACGACTCATAAATAATTAATTACTACAGATATTATTAAAATTTTATCAGAAAAAGAACTTGTTTACCAAACTTTGATAAGTGCTAATGTTTCAATTCGTTTTTTTTTTATTAAGTATAGTTAATATTTATAATCTTTATACTTTTATTGCCAGTCTGTTATATTAAGTAATTGACATTTCTATAATACTTTTTTTTCTGATTAGAATATTCTTAATTTTTCTTAAGCTCAAAGTCGGGCTCCGCGCATAAAGGAGCACCCAGCTGACACGATTGTTGGTCGCAGCGAGCCTGCAACCCTTCGCTGCGTGTCAGAGGGCAAGCCCAAGCCTAGCATCCTGTGGTACAAAGATGGCTCTCCTCTGGCCCCTACTGACCACCCACACAGAGTGCTGCTTGAAGATGGACTGCTGTTTCTTAGGTAAGTTTTATTCCCATCATTTTTTTCATTCAAATACAGCATACTTTTATTATTTTTTTTGTATTAAGGGAGATGCGCTGTGGTAGTCCGCGAAATTCAAATTTTCTTGCATTTTATGCAATTTGCAGGTCCGTGTCAGGTTGTATCTTGATCAAAATAAGATACGCGACAATAAAACATATGTATGTATTTACATACTTTTAACCATATAAATCATCAATACATCTTTCTAAATTAGATTTCGTGCAGATTCTTTAGATTTCATTCGTTCGACGAATCTGCGTATTATATTTTGATCAAGATACAACCTGACACGCAAATTGCAAAAAACCCAAGAAAAATTGAATTTCGCGGGCTACCACAGCGCATCCACCCTAAACAAGAAGCGATGGCCGTCATCTAGCAACTCACCTGGGGTCCAAGTCTGCTATTTTTATAAATTCGTCACTCCAACACGATGTCATTGTCATTTTGCTAAAAGTTCGTAATCTGCTAAATTCATAATGGTCGATCATTGGTCGGTCAATGGTCTCGTAATAGAATTGTATTACAACGGCATTTTGAATTATTCATGCCAGATTTCATTTTTATATATTTTTACATATTATTTATTAGTGTTGTTGAAGTAGTAGGAAGTTGGAAATTTAGTAGGAAGTTTCATTTGTCATTATGTACGAGATTATCAATTCTTTCAATGGAGTGTCAGTGGCTGACCATTGGAAAGTCATAATGACGCCATTATATTAGTAGATTACCAAACTTGTCATAATCAACAATTACGAAATCAATGATAGACTATTCTGACACTATTGTAATAGCAGACTTGAGGACCTGCTCATCATTTGAATACCTACTAAAGAAATGTTTACTAGTACTTCCGTTTTGGGAAGGTATGGTTAGCAAAGTAAATAGAAGTTTTCAGTATTTTGCAGTCGATGACCGTCCACCGCCGCGCGCCCGTTAGCAAATAGGAATTTTCTTCCTTTTTGGGGCATGTCTTAGTCCTACGGTGGACTATGACAGGCTGGGGTGACTTTTTATTGGACAGTTAGTTCCTTGTGGCTCCCGAATGGCCTGCCTTCAGCAATCCAAGACTATCATACGGTTCCAGTGTTACGTCACAGCAGTGATAGCTTAGTGATGTGACCGTCGGACTGCTAAGTCATAGGTCTCGAGTTTGAACCCATGGCACG
Organism: Dryobota labecula; assembly: GCA_947523025.1. Taxonomy (NCBI): domain Eukaryota; kingdom Metazoa; phylum Arthropoda; class Insecta; order Lepidoptera; family Noctuidae; genus Dryobota; species Dryobota labecula. The sequence continues at coordinate 11,980,134 of OX383293.1, read as the reverse complement.
CACCTCTGACTTTTCGGATTCATGTGCGTATTGTATATTATCACTTGCTTAAAAAACGGTGAAGGAAGACATTGTGAGGAAACGGGCATATCTGAGAGATATTTCTTTACCAAGTCAAGCCCATGGGCGGCATAAAATCTCTGATACCAGGTTAGTCACTTAACACTCGAAAAAGAAAGAAGAAGTGTTTCGTCAACAGGATAACCACTTATCAGTAGACTCTTCCTATCTGTGATAAGCAAACTGCGATCGCGAAACTGCCCAAATGTGATTATTGATCCTAATGGATTAGTTAGGATTAATAATCACATTTGGGCACTCTATACTAATATTTTAAACGTGAAAGTAACTCTGTGTGTCTGTTACGTTTTCACGCCTAAACCGCTGAAACTATCGTCATGAAATTTGGTAGAGATATAGCCTGGGATATGGAGAAGGACATAGGCTACTTTTTTACGCGATAACCGACATCCACACGGGCGGAACCGCGGGTAAAAGCTAGTCATATATAAATGTAAAAGTAACTCTGTCTATCTGTCTGTCTGTAACGTTTTCACGCCTAAACCGCTGAACCGATCGTCATGAAATTTGCAAGAGATATAGCCTGTGATATGGAAAAGGATATAGGCTAATTTTATACGCGATAACCGACTTCTACGTAGGCGAAGCCGCGGGCAAAAGCTAGTCCTATAATAAATGTAAAAATAACTCTGTCTATCTGTCTGTCTGTAACGTTTTCACGCCTAAACCGCTGAACCGATCGTCATGAAATTTGCAAGAGATATAGCCTGTGATATGGAAAAGGATATAGGCCACTTTTATACGCGATAACCGACTTCTACGTGGGCGAAGCCGCGGGCAAAAGCTAGTATTTTATATGCGAAAGTGAGTTTTTTTGTTTGTTTGCTACGCTTTCACGCTAAAACGGTTAAACTGATTTAGATGAAATGGCACATGGGTAGACCGTGACTAGGGGTAAGGACAAAGGATACTTTTTATCCCGGTAAACGCAGACGAAGTTGCGGGCAGAAGCTAGTTTACTATAAATGGATTTTCCCTGTGAACGTTGTCAATTTGTCTCCATTTGAAATAACATTAGATATTTAAATAAACCTTTTTTACTGTCCGTTCAACCGATTTTGACTTCTATTGCGTTGGTGGCATGACAAATGGCAGCTGCAGTAAACAGTTGGTATTGTAACCACTTTTTTGCTTTTAATGCCATCCTTATGCCTACGGAATAGAAGTCAAAATCGGTTGAACGGACTGTAAAATAGTCTTTTTTTAAATGTCTTATCTTATTTCAAATGGATTATATGCAGATAGTTATAATTTGTCATTATCAAGAGAAAATTACTGATATTGTTCTTGAAACATTAAGAGGCTACCGAGTGCACAGTGGCGCCCCCATCGTTATTTCGGTGATTTCTTTTATTTTAGAATGAAAATGCAGAAAATAAGCTCGTCAAGTTGTGCTTCACAAGACTATACGTTATTATTACTACAAACAGTAGTTTTAAATTGTTATGTTTTATTGTTATCATTAAAATGGAAAATAGTGGCCACTAAGCTCCGTTTGAATGAATACAATAAAACATAGCAATTTAAAACTACTGTTTGTAGTAATAATAATGTATAGCCTTGTGAAGCACAACTTGACGAGCTTATTTTCTGCATTTTCATTCTAAAATAAAAGAAATCACCGAAATAACGATGAGGGCGCCACTGTGCGCTCGATGCAGTCTTAAACTGTTCGTGACATGACTGTCATAGAAATTCTATAAACTCGTGATCTGCCAAAATATTTAAATACTGCGCCTACATTGCATACTGCAAGCAATGCAGAGATTCGAATGTCTGTCTGTCGTGATAAATGTTCGAGGTTTAATTAATTTATGTTACGCTGTAATTCGAATATAACATGACAGATGGCGCTACCTATCATTGTTATGTCTGGCTTTACGTATGTTAGTTTGTATGAATATTCGATTTGAATTTGTTACTGTTCGAATATGATTTTACTATCTGACCTTTCGAATTACCGAGAAATTGCCTGCATGAGCTTTTCTATACGAAATCAATTTAATCAATAACCTTAGTGTACCTACCAAGTTTTAGGCTTACGCAGAGCCACAAATATTTAAATATGGGTAGTATATAAATGCAAATCAATAAAAATACTTTTTGTATCCAAAAATTTGTAGAGTTCCAATCAAAATTACTGATTGCACAACAAAATACTCAACTCAAAATATAACTAAATAAGCAACAATTTATATTCGTGGTGCACCGCTATTTATCTTAAAGTTTTTTGATTATCTACAAAAGTGACATCGAAAGATCTAAACATCGAAGCGGATCTAAATTTGTTTCCTAGCAATATTAATTAATTTTATTTTATTTATTTACATCCATATTTTTGTTAGTATAATTAAGAATTATGTTAGTAACCAAAGATTCAAATACACACTACAATCATACTAATACAACTAAAATTAAATAGCAGAAGTACATAAATAACACACCCACAAAAAATTTATCACAATCATCTTTAAATTACCGCTAGATGGCGCTGCGTCTAGCCTAACGTGAAAATAAACGCTCTGTGTTAAAATATATTTAAAAAATACTATTAGTGTATAGAAGTGTATAAAAACAAGTGTACCCATAAAACTTGGAACAATAACTTAGTGTAAGTGTTTTCAACGAGTTCTGTACACGAACTGTGAAGTTATTTCCAAAACAATACATCATAATCCGTCCCAAAAAACAATCACAGCAAAAACAATAACAAAGTGACAGTTGGGAATAAAACAACTAATTTTCAACTTAGAAAACATTCTATGGCTCATTTACCTAATAATAATTGCAATACAGTCAATAACAACAAAGACAAAGTGCAAAAGTGATTCATTCGTGTTTTGAACTTCAACCGTCATAACATCAACAAAATAAGCGATTTTGAACCGTATTTCGGCAAAGAAACTTGATCTGCCGCAACTGGTCAAAAAATTCGATCACAACAATTATTACTCGGTTGGTCTAGTGGTGAATCAGTCTACTTTTGCCAAACTACTTGCATCATTCAGGTGGTCGCGAGTTCAAACCTCAGCTCCAACATTCACTTTTGGGAAATATCATAAATTCATATTTGTAATTTATTACAACTTCTCTGGAACAATGTCACCAATCAGTGCATCAAGTAATAGCAGTAGCGGCCGTGTAATATGTCATAAATGTAAAAAGAAAGTAGACATTAAAAGTACGGCCTTGTGCGATTTTGAACCGTATTTCGGCAAAGAAACTTGATCTGCCGCAACTGGTCAAAAAATTCGATCACAACAATTATTACTCGGTTGGTCTAGTGGTGAATCAGTCTACTTTTGCCAAACTACTTGCATCATTCAGGTGGTCGCGAGTTCAAACCTCAGCTCCAACATTCACTTTTGGGAAATATCATAAATTCATATTTGTAATTTATTACAACTTCTCTGGAACAATGTCACCAATCAGTGCATCAAGTAATAGCAGTAGCGGCCGTGTAATATGTCATAAATGTAAAAAGAAAGTAGACATTAAAAGTACGGCCTTGTGCTCTGCCTGTGATAACAGATATGAACTTGATTGCGATGGATACCCAGAACATACATACCGACTCAAGGACGCAGAAGCTAAACAGAAATGGAGATGTAAGATGTGTATAAGAAACAAAAAATATGCTAAAACCGATTATACTATATCCGGCATTACCTTACGGAAAAAGCAAACTGTTTTGAAGACCCCTTCACCAAAGAAACAAGAACAAAAAACACAGTCAAAAAATAGCACAATGTTATCTAACTCCCACATTCTTACTGACTGCGAAACATCTGATGAGTCATTTATAACTCCCAATGGAATAACAAGGAGTGTTGACAGAACTTTAAATGAGTTATTAACTGCCTCAGAGATGAAAGAGACTATCGCTCAACTCACACTCAAACTGGAAAGTACGGAAAATGAATTAGAGAATGTGTTGTTAGAAAACACCGATCTACAAAAACATATAAACAAATTATCCAAGGAAATCAACACGTTGAAATCCCTGTGCCAATCTTCTACTATTTTTCGAAATCCGGGTTCAATTACAAAGAAAAAGAAGCAAGCCCTGTTACAGCAACACAACCCGTGTTCTTTACCGTCATCTCCATCGTCATCCTCATTGAAAATTGAGACCAGTGACTATGTACTTCGCCTGGAACAGGAAATATTAGTATTTCAAAAGAAATTACTGATCGCAGAACAAGAGATCGCATTACTGACAGAGCGTATTAACTCCTGTGAAACTGTGAAATTGCAAAACTGTGAAACTGCGGCAGAAATGAGTAAGTTTGCTTGCAAAAATATTGCAGGCATGAAACATAAAAATAGACTTTCCATTATCAGCAGCAATTGCACAAGGGGCACTCTGCCCTTAATAAAAGAAGTTTTCTCTAATCAGTTTGATTATTGTAATCATTTAGTATCTAACGTCACCTCAACAGATTTCCTAAGGACCATTCAATACAAATTAAAAGACTTCTCAATGAATGACTACTGCCTGATCTTCATTGGAGACAAAGATATAAAAAATGGTGACTATGCAAATATACTTCACAACCTAAACTGCTCGCTGAAAAATGTAACCCACACTAATATTGTCATCTGCACCCCGATCTACGTAAAAGGTGCATTAATACATAATTATAAAGTGGAGCTTTTCAATAACCTTCTCTTAACAGACATAAAAAATAACGAGTACGCATATTTTTTCGATAGCAATGCTACCCTTTCGCACGAAATGTTTTCCTACAACACTGGGAAAATAAATAAATATGGATGGAGAAACATATTTGACCAGATTATGTCTAGGATAAGTTTTGACTACAGATTGTTTGGTTATCAAGAACTTTTGCCAATCTCAAAGATCGACATGCCTGTCAACTCTGCCTCAAATAGTTCTACTGCGATTCCAAATGAGCAAGAGAATATTAAAACAACGAGTGATCAGTTTTTTCTATTATAAACAAGAGACAACGAAGAAGGAAATAGATTTCGAAAACAAAGAACAACATCTTAATATTTTGTTTCAAAACATCCAAAGTCTCTTTAATAAGCTACACATAATGGAAGCGTTTGTCAACGAAAACCAGGCATACCAGGCTATATGTATTGCTGAAACATGGCTTTCAAGAGATAAATTAAGCGTTATTGACTTTAGTGGCTATAGAGTCGCAGCATCCTACTGTCGAGAAAACCGTGGAGGCGGCGGAGTTTGCATCTTACTAGAAGAACACATAGACTACATAGAAAGATGCGATATAACTGAGATGTCGCTTGAATATATTTTGGAAGTTTGTGCGATTGAAATACCTAACGAAAACTTGTTATTAGTAACAATGTACTGGAACAGAAGAGAAGAAAATATATTTTATAACCAACTCAATCTAATACTAGCGTACATAAATAATAAATATAAGAAACTAAACACAGTCATCGGTGGTGACTTTAATATTGATATTCTGAAAAACAACTCCAAAGTTAACACATTCTTAGACCTTATGTCCGAATACAAATACACACAGCACATAAAACACCCCACACACATAACACAAACAGCGTCAACGTGTCTTGACCTAATATTTACAAACTTTAAAAATATAGATTTATATACATCTGTAGAAGAACTAGGTTTTTCAGATCATTGTGGTACAAATATAAAATTTAAAATACCGCAACGACCCAAACAAAACATTTGGTATACGGAAAAGCGACTGTACAACAAAAATAACATTGAAAATTTCAAATCTGCATTAAAGTCAGTAAATTGGAGAGATATCATTATAGAAACTAATGACGCAAATCAAAATTATAATGTTTTTAATGACTTATTAACTAATATACTAAACAAAACAATACCAAAACTAAAAACTAAATTAAAAACACATTATAAAAAATATTGGTTATCTAAAGGTATAAAGATCTCATGCACAAACAAAAGATTATTAAAAATTTTATGTAATAAGTCTGACAATGCAATTATCAAAAAATACTATAGAAAATACGAAAAAATACTAAAACAGTCGGTAATAACATCTAAAAAACAGCATTACATTAAAAAAATTAAAATGTCTCAAAACAAAGTCAAAGCTATGTGGAATATAGTGAACGAACGTACTAACAAAAAAACAGTTACAGATAAATATAATATACAATTACAAATTAATGATTCATTAGTTTCAGACCCAAACCAAATAGTAAACACATTCAATAACTTTTTTGCATCAATTGGCGAAGAGACTGGCTGTAAGGCCAAAGGCCAGCCAGTACTCAACCCTTCTGAAAATACCCTATTTCTTAGACCTTTAGACTGTCAAGAAACGCATAGAATCATTAAAAAATTAAAAAACAAAAAAAGTCACGGAATAGATGAACTACCCCCATCTCTGATTAGACAATGTGCAGATGAACTTGCTGTACCGTTTTGTGTTTTAATAAATCAGTCCTTCGATGAAGGTACTTTTCCTGACCGCCTTAAAAAAGCGGTTGTAAAACCATTATTTAAGAAAAACTCGAAAACCGACCCCAATAATTACCGACCCATAGCTCTCCTACCTACGGCTTCCAAAATTTTCGAAAAGGCTATGTGTGACCGTGTTTACAGTTTTTGCGAAAGATATAAAATCTTTGACGATGGTCAAAACGGGTTTCGTAAACATCGGTCAACCACCCTTGCTGTCTACAAATATATGCAAGAAGTCATTAATATTTTAAATGATAAAAAATATGCAGTTGGCATACTTTTAGACATGACAAAGGCATACGACAAAGTACAGTTTAACATTTTATTAGACAAATTATATGGAATAGGAATTCGTGGAACTACACATAAATGGTTTGCGTCCTATTTAAAAGATAGAGAGCAATATGTACAAATAGAACATTTTGACCATGACCAAAAACGAATCACACAAGTGAGGTCCGATAAGAAGATTATAAATGCATCAATTCCCCAGGGCAGTGTTATTGGATGTCTCCTATTCATCATCTACGTCAATGACCTTCCCAAAATCATGAAAGAACCATGTGTGCTATTCGCAGACGACATATCTCTGCTTACCACATGCCCCACTAATAGTAATATTAACGAACAACTAAGCACGATATTAAATAAAACAAAAAAATGGATGGATGACCACAATCTTGAGATTAATTATAAAAAAACCAAACTAATGACTTTTTATCCTCAGCAAAAATCCCCATTAACAGTTAATTTCACAACAAACGGCACAAAAATTGAAGTAGTTAATGAATTTACGCTATTAGGACTCACAATAGACACACACATTTCGTGGAAGCCCCATATAAAAAAAGTACGATCGAAACTCTCAAAATTCACCTACGCACTTCGAGAAGTCAAAAAAACTACCGATTTGCAAACTGCACTTACTACATACTACGCCTACGCTCATGCATGGCTCAGCTATGGCATTATAATGTGGGGAAATAGCACAGACGCGCCTACGCTTTTCATTCTCCAGAAGAAATTAACTCGGATTATAGTCAATATAAAACAAACCGATAGCTGTAAACCATTTTTCATAAAACATAAAATACTCACCCTACCATCCATCTATATCCTAGAAACATGCAAATTTGTTAGAAAAAACATGAACTTTTTCACAACCCGCGGCGATAAACATACAGACCGATCTGTTAGGTATAAAAATATGTTGATGTTACCCTCTTCGCGCATGAAACTGCATGCCAATAGCCCCTACGTAATGTCCATAAAAATATTTAATAAGTTACCAGATGCAGTAAAAGATGAAACCAGCGATACCAAATTTATAGATAAGATCAAGCAAATATTAATTAAAAAAGCATACTACACAATAAACGAATACATGCAAGACAAAACGATTGATTTAACACAAACAGACACCATACACAGTTAGTCGTACATTTCATACAATATTATAATAATATGATCTCAATTATTGTTAAGAACATAAATTTAAATATATTGTTTTCTAATTTTATTTTTATATAGAGAATTAATTTTATACTTTTATACTTTTTGCTGTGCCCTACAGGGTCCGTAATTGTACCTTAGCTTTAAGCCATTGTAACACCTTAACTACATTATGGAATGCAAATAAAATATGAATATGAATATGAATATGAAATTCATTAAAAGTTTAAAATCATCAATATTATTTAAAAGCAAGGTATCCATTAAAATCTCTAAATACATTAAAATCTTTAAAAAAAAAAAAAACTATATAATTTCATCAGTTGTTGTTTCATCTTTTGACATGCTGTTACTGTACAGAATGACACAATATTGGGCAGTTAATGCGTAGTCGATGGGCCCCCGCTTCGCAAGGACCCTATTTCTGGAAGGTTAAAAAAAATAACCACGATGGGAATGGCGGGGTTTTTACTCACTCGTTTCGTTTGTTCACTAAACCCCGCCATCTCTTTCGAACCTAACCTTTTCGAGTTGAGTTGCACAAATCCCGATTAGTTTATTTGTAGTGAAATTATTTATTTGATGTAAAAAAAGTACATAAATTGATAGGTGATAAAAAAAAAATTATGTGCAATTAATAATATCCCTTTAAATATAAAATGAAATTGGCTGTCACATTCATGGAGAAAGAATTCCTGTAAGTATTATCGCCTACTACACGGTACGCGATAATATTATACTTACAGGAACTTTTATTAGCTGTTCGGAACGATAAAGTATTACTATACATATGTGTACATGGTAAAATAACTTATGAAATACGGTAAGTACAGCAAAAAGCTTCAGACATCGCGGCACCGCGTCTTTCATTCTACAACATATCAATACAAAAAAGCACAAACAATACGTAACAAAGGCATGAAGTAGAATTAATATAACATACTTAGTGTAATGACGGTCATATAGCCGCAAGCCGTCGTCGGGCTTACACAAACTTTTCATGGTTATTGTACTATTTATATGAAAAGTTTATTGAATAAAGGTTATGGCTGTAAGCAATGTTGTTATGATGGGAGGTTTATTAATTTGATGTTATTTAAGCAATCAAGAAGATTAAGGTAATGTAATGATTAGTTATACGTTATCTGTTAGACAGTGGTTATAAATAGACATAGGTATACAGATGACAATTCTACGTATAATAATGAAAAATATGGTATTTAATGCAGATTTTAGGAAAAAATTGGACATAGTGAAATATTTGTACAAACTGTATATATAGGGTTGCCAAATATACTGTTAAAGTCAGTATTATACTTTTTTCACTCTGAAATACTGTTTACTGTTCAACAAAAATAAAGTATACGTTTCCACTTTTAACCAGACCTACAAATAAATAGTTCCATCTACTGAATAGAACATGGTAAATGCAACGGGGCATGGGCGGGGTGTTTTAGTCAGCCTTAATGTCATTACGTTGAAATAATACATAAAAAACTGTTTATTTCCCTCTCTAACCATAATATACTTTATTTCTTGTTCAAGATGTTGGCAACCCTAAACTGTTATGATGAAGGTGATCTTTTAACCTTGAATAGGAGATATTATTATGGTATAATTATTTGAAATAAGAACTATTTGGTACTCTAAAATACAAATCTTACGAAGATTTTATTTTTATTTTGTTAAACTAAATTAACGAGAAAATTTTTTTTATTGTAAAAAACCGGCCAAGTGCGAGTGAGACCACGCACAATGAAGGTTTCCGTAGGTGGGATGAATTTATCCCAAGAACAAACTTAACATTGTAGTTGAAGAACATGTTCTAACAATGTGTAACATGTCATAATTTTTATTTGTTGTGAAAATCGCGTTCAAAGATTCCGTTACAAACATACAGGTGGAACTAATATAAGCGTGTTAAAATAATAAAATGAGGTAAAGCTAGACAAACTGCAACAATAAATTTACTAGTAGGCTGTTGAACACGGACCTTGGCACCTCGTGTATTCTGTTACTCTGTGTATTTCGCGTGTTCCCTCATAAAAACAGCCAGACTAATTTGGCCGGAGTTTTTATTGTTGTGTTAATTAGAGGCAGAAAAAACTAAAGTACATGGTGTTTTATTACGCCTTGTCTTGACACGACATAAAAAATGTAAAGCGAAAGAACTTGCGCATGGAAATAAACCCGTCCAAACCGTGTTTTTCTTGTAGTGTACTTTTTAAACGATCAGTCAGGGGCTTTGCTAAGCTTTAAGCCAAGCGTTTAAAGTTACCCGAACTTCGTAGTCGTCCTTGGCATTTATTTATAGAACGTACAATACAGTACACAACTCGCTTAGCCTGAGGCACAAAATTAGTCAAAATCGATACAGTCTAGACACCTTAGGGAAATGTTCACATGCATAGGTTATACGAACACGTACATGAAGTAGAGTACAATCGCAGACAGCCAAAGCAGCCTATGAGTTTGAAAATAACCGGTCACAAATATCAAACTCACCTGTACACCGAACATCCGGAAAAGCAGCAGCAATTTCACGAACAAAAATCCTTTGATCCATGTTTTGTATCCCAACCTATAATTTAACGCTACTCGTATTCCATTCAAAATACTACCCGTACACTATGACCGATATTGAGTTGATCGTTAAATTGTAGGGTTATGCGAGGAAAGAAAGAAAACGACGAGGGTGTGTATTGGTGCGTCGCACGCAACTCAGTCGGCGAGGCGGTCAGTAAGAATGCCACACTCACCATCGCTGGTAAGTACTGATTCATTGCGTGTAAGTATGTTTAAATTGCCTGTAAGTACTGCACTTGCATGTGGGGTTTGAATAATCCATGAAACGTAATAGTAGGGGGTATTGTTGATGTACATTCACAAATTGATACCGCTGTTACGTAATAGGCTTTTGTGTTTGAATTTTAGGATACAAATGTGGGTGTAGAGCAAACAGCCATTAATCAAGCTCAGAAACAAAATTTGAACACTAAACAGAATCAATAATAGGCAATAGGCGTTTGATGTTAATATTATTACAGCTCACCGTAAGGTTAGAACCGATTGCCATTTGTCAGGCTCGGTAACAATCCCTAGAAACAATAACGAGTTTGAAACAGAATCTTAAGTACACTTTACCATTCAACCCCAAACTTCTGAATGGTAACAATGTGAAACTTAATAATTAAATTGTACCTGTGTATGCTATAAGTGTTGCAAACTTCGATATTGCCTATTATGGCTTTCTAAGTGAAGATACTTAATTGAACTAGCGAAATGGTACTTTAACCTAAATGAATTCATCTTTGTTGCAAAACACAAATATCATAATCCTTACATACAAAATTCCAGTCTATAAATAAACTGAAATCGTACCTTATTCGTTCAATGGAATCGATCTCGACAAACATATTTACCTGATTCCGATGTTTGCAAATGTAACTAGACACGGTTATGCCACTATGCGGTAAACCGCTAAAAGGTCGGGTGAAATCTTTATTTGCTTACTGATCTTCGCTGCGGTCTTTATAGAGTATATGCTATACTTTGTATATCTACTATTGCTGTCTGTTGCTGTTTGTATATTTACTATTGTGTTGTTTACTATTGTTGTGTGTGTGTGGTATAACAAATTTGAAAGCCAGCAAGGCCTTTATGAATGTAAGTTTACTATTAGATCGTTCTCCAATATTCATTAAACGCAGCGAACGTTTAATGAATATTGAGCTAAAACAATGATTAAAAATGAAAATAAATACAAAATATATTAGAATATTTTATTGTTAAAGTAGGATCTTAGGTAAGAAGCTCTATAAGATACACTCTATACACTTTAAAAATTACAACAAAAAAAAAGTTGTAGTTAGTGTTGCTACATAAATGTTTTCTTTCTAGTTCTCCGCGACGACTTCAGAGTTGAACCCCGAGACGTGAAAGTGGCCAGTGGTGAACCAGCCACGCTAGAATGCTCCGCTCCTAAAGGCGTCCCCGACCCGGGCGTGCACTGGACGAAGGACGGCCAAACTTTAGATGTAGAAGTTAACGGGAGGTAATTAATTCTGGACTGCGAACTTCGTCCACTATTTTGGTACCACATTGTTCACTTTACATAAATATTGTCTTGTTTAGTGCAGTCCATATTTTAATGCTGAGTGTAACCAAACAACGTAATTTATTTTGCGTGTGAACGTTTATTGGCTTAACGATCTGCCTGAGGCATGTGTTTCATTTCGAATTTAAGTTACAAATGATTCATGATTCTTGAAAATATCTGGTTATTTTCGCTCTTATTAAGTTTATAAACAAATAATAGTCGTAATTTAACTTACGTCTCCTAAATTTGCTTTTTGTTTCAGAATAATGATTGTAAATGGTGGTGATCTCAGAATATTAGAAAGTCTTCCTGCAGATAGTGGTGTATATAGGTGTGCAGCGTCAAATGTAGCTGGGGAAAGACAATCTCGTCCTGCGACATTGCTCGTATTACGCAGACCACATTTTCTTGTGAAACCTAATAACATAACGGCATTAATAGGCCAGAATGTTGAATTTCACTGTCAGGTAATATAGTGGAAAATTAGTCTGTTTATTCATTGAACTTGTCAACCGCAATGTTGTTTTAAGGCTTTCCTTACAGTTGATAAAAAGTCAAATTAAATTCTGCTTTCTATTTAGCTTCAAAATGTCTGCCTTTTATAACTTTAATCGCATTCACATACATTGTTGCATATTTTTGGTTGTCATTATTTGTCTTCTAAAAATCTCAAACAATTTTAGGCGTCACCAGAATCCGATGTGTCAGTGACGTGGTCTCGAGACAATGGCTCATTATCGCCATACGCGATCATTCGTCGAGGATCTCTCAGAATAGATCGCGTTGTTGCTACTGACGCCGGTACTTATACTTGTAGAGCAGAGAGCCAAGCGGGGAGTAGCGCGGCAGCAGCTACGCTTACTCTTCATTGTAAGTTTTGGATTTCGTTACAATTTCGTATATATTTTGTTCCTTAGGAACGTCATATTGTTGTGGGAACTGCCTTTTCACTTGTTGGTAGTCCAACAACTGTGTGAAATTTTTTCGTTTCTTTTAACTGTACTTAATTGCTAATGTTTGCTCGCTCAGAACACACAAAAACGCAGCTTGAAATGGGATTAACATTTTTGTTCCAAAATAATTGCAAGATTTTCATTAAAATAGTGGTCTCCAGCTAAGAAAACATCCCCAATGTATATTTTGTAGTGTATAAGTTTTATTTTTATTTTGTAATATTTAATCTGGTGTACTATACACTATATATAAATAAATACATAAAACATTTTATTTGCCATGTTCCACTGTTGAAAGAAAATAATAGTGTAAATTTGTTTTAGCACTACCTCATTTCACTCGAGTGCCTTCAGACCAAACTGCGTGGGAAGGTGAAGCTATATCCTTTCAGTGTGAGGCTGAGGGTGCTCCACCACCTGTAGTCTTCTGGTCTATGGAAGGATCGCAGGTAAGGATGTAATAAATTTTACTAGCCCAACGGTAATATTATGAAGTCCAACCTTCGATCAATGATATTATCCGCTCTTGCTTTGTGTTCCTCCTCCTCCCCTCCCCGTCTTTTTCTCTCTCTCCCTTCTTTTTCTCTTTCCTTAATTGCGTGTTTTATTTTCATTGTAGCTGCACAATGAAGATTGTTGATTAGTGTCGCTACAAAATTATATGTTTTACAGGAACTAGTGTTCCCAAAATCGGCCCACGGTACTGGGTCTCTGTACCTAGACAGGGTTACGACACAACATGCTGGCAGATTGACGTGTGTTGCTGTGAGTGCGGCTGGCAGTGCCATGCATACCGCCACATTACAGGTTGGACCATTATTATCTTTAAGACTAAAAATTTATTTGACGAATGATTTCATTTGAGTAATTTCATAATCATTAATTTGTTGATTCTTCCTAGGTATTAAGAAGAGAAGCTAATTCGTTTAATGGAGATTTAGAATCATCGTCTCCATATCCAGAGTTGTCGAAACATCAAAATCATCAGCCGATGACCCAATATGAGTTGATTCAGGCTCGTCGGTACTTACAGCAAGACGTTCTAGCTTTGAGGAGAGTGGAAGGAATATCTGCTACCACAGTTAAAATTGTTTGGGATGTTAGTATAATATTGATTTGGTAAATTTATGAATGCGTGTACAGTTTATTAATTATAAATTAAACGTTTGATTTTATTTTAGGTATTAACGGATTATAATGAATATTTAGAAGGAGTAAAAATATGGTTCAACGGTACCTCCCTTAACCGACAATACGTTTTAGAAGAAGATTACCAGCATTCCAATTTATCTTATAAAGAAAGTTTAGCTGATTTTAGGAAGTATGAAAATTTTTCAATGACCACAGTTCACAATAGCGGGTCTTCTAGTCATATTTTAACAGGCTTATTGCCGTATGCTCAATATGATGTATTTTTAATGCCATTTTACAAATTGTTATTGGGTAAACCTTCTAATTTAAAGAGTGGTGTTACTGAAGAAGATGGTAAGAACTATTTGAAATTGAAATGTTTACTGTTGCATGTAATTAAGACATCACGTATAACTACAGCATTAGATGAATGTATTGCAGCTCCGACGGAGCCACCGCAAAGCGTCACAGCGGGAGTGATAAATGCGACGTCAGCGTGGATTCGGTGGGATCCGCCGCCCCCGCATACATGGAACGGCGAGCTTTCCGGTTATTTGGTCAGTAGAAAATAGGAATAACATTTTCTATTGACATTTGTTTAGTCGATTATAATTTATTGTGGGTTTACTTTGGTTTTAGATTGAGGTTCGCGTGGGTGGTAGTACTGGGGGTCGGGTGGTGGGTCAGATGTCGCTGGGCGCTCGCACGCGCGCCGCCGCGGCCAGCTCGCTGCGCGCCGGTGGGCGGTACAGCGCGCGCGCCGCTGCCGTCACGCGGCGCGGACACGGACCGTTCAGTGCACCCGCGCACATACACATGCTGCCCACGCAATCGCAGAGACACTACGTTCAGTATGTACCTCATTTCTAGACCTATTTCACGTCGCTAAACAAATGTGTACCAAACTTGGGATAAAATGCTCGGATTGGTCACTTGACATAATAAAAAAAATTGTTACATTTTAATTTGAAGCCCTAACTCCTGAGCTAGGTGGTACCTGTGTTACAGGAGTCAGTGTCTTCACCCGTTTTTTAAACTTCAACAATTTATGCAATAAAATTATGTGTGAGGATTTGTGTGCCTACTTTACTATTTAATTATCACGAGTATTGTTCTTTAAGTATGTTCCCTGTCTGTGAGTAATCCAGTGTTTGAAGCCATGTCTTTAGTTTCATCTTAGTTTTATTTTTTGTTAGTGGGTTGATGAACGAGTTTCCTCGTATTGCCGTATATTCCTAAAACCCCCTGATATGACAATTTCTTAGGAAACCTTTTACCGACAGCAGTTGTCTCCAGCCGTGCGATGAACTAAGCAGTATGAAAATAAACATTTTGTTTCAGAACCGAACCATCGACGGACAAGGCGATAGTGTCAATGTTCCAGGAAACTTGGCTGCTGGCATTATGTCTAACTTTGTTAGTGTTAGTACTAGTGGGCACTGGAGTCATTGTTTATATAAGGCGAAAGCAGACGAAGCAAAGGAAGAGCCAAAACACAACTGGTGAGATGAGTCACAACGAGATCTATTCTTGTTTAACTAAGATGTGTTTGTCTAGCTAGAACTAAAAATATTTACTTTGCAGGTACCGCTATTGTCAATGCACAACAATGCCTTTTAGGCAAGGAAGCTGTTTGGCTAAGAGAAAGGCCAATGTTTGAAGGCTCAAATGAACCTAGAATAGAAATTTTAAATTGCCACCAAAGTCTTTTACATGGTAAGAATATTCACGTATTTTAAAATATTATATGTATATCCTTCGTTCAAAATATTATTAAAAATCATGGTTGTCCCCCTCTAGGTGGTCACTCAATAGGTACAATGGCTATGGAAGCTGAGTATAGTCTTCCGCAACATACAAATGTTATGAATCCAATACCAGAAGAAACTCAACTAAGAAGACTACAACCAGAGCCTTACGCATCCAGTGCTATTTATACTGAGTTGAACTATCAGGTTTGTATTTATTTGTATTTTTAATTTTATTTTTGACGTCTCACTTTTAATTTTGTTCAATTTCTTATAGTTTTTTATACATTTTTATTTGACTTCTAGTCTAAGCTCTTTATTAGTGAACTCAAATTTTAGGATCACACAGATGCAGAAGATTCATGCATGAAGTGCGCAGTAAGCCCAGGCTCATACGACAACAGCATGGTCAGGTCCTATGAAGAAAGCAACCAATACTCAAACGAGGAATGTTCTACATGCTGTCGAAGTAGCAGTTCCACTCTCACAAAAGACTACAGCGAGATGACGAAATGTGGGAACGACGATGAAATGCAAGACATGTCAATAGAAGACTGTCCCTCTTGCAAAACAAATCATTCTCGGTCTTCGAGCCATCACGATGGCAACAAAGATTGGGCCATGGCCGAAGTAGAGTATGATTACCCGCAATGGCATTGGTTGGGAAGAGAAAATACATTTAGACAGCCCAATCAAGAAATGAGGTACGCAAGTGAAGGGAGGAGCGATCAGGATTGTAGGATGAATTTATGTGACATTCTACCACCACCGCCCTATGAAAGGTAAGAATTTGATTAATACTGCTGCACCAACAAATTACCATAAAAACCTTGAATCTCTATAATAGCTTTTATCTATTTGCAGGGAATCGCCATATCGAGAAATGCACGCGTTCACAAATCACTCAGGGACATCAGGTTGTTCAGGTCATACGTATAGAAGTTAATTGAATTGTAAATTAATATCACTAGGATGTAATACAAGCAATATTACTTTATAGTGAACTGTACAAATGTATAAAGGATTTTGCATATTATCATCGTTAAGGTAAAGTGGGATACCTGTTACACCGTCGCGTAATGCAATAAAGCAATAAGACTTTTCTTCAGCTAGAACTGCACTCTTGTCTTGTCTTGTAAATAAGCTTTAAAGTGGTATCGTGTACTACTAAATTAAAATATTTAAGCTTCACATCATGATAATACAATTTACGGGTGCATAGTGCTGTCCCACCACTCAAGAATGCAAATCAAAATATTCTCTACCTCTCTAGCAACGCTCTTAAAATCTTCGGGCAGGTTTAAGTCTAAACCTTTCGTGCCACGTCATATAATGGAGAAGTTAGTAGGATGTATATTACATATAGATTGACTTCTAGCTTTAAAATGAGATAATAATTCAGGTTTAGTTAGTACACGTAATCATTAATCTCAATGCTCTGGTGGGTCTGTTAGTTACGCGACGGTGTAACAGACGGATTTCGAAGATTGTAGTTCTTGTGGATGTGTTTACAAATAGACTGCTATGTAATGTAATGTAGGCATTAGGTTTTCATCTTTCTCTAGTGACTGTGATATAGTATAATTTCGTATTCAAATTTACGTTTTATGTAAATATTTTAAAATGTTTGATATCCTTATACAATTTTATCATTGACATACGAGTATTTATTGAGTGTAGTGAGTTAGGATTTCGAATGAGAACCAAATTTTTTAAATGAATATTTTAATCAATCACAGTTGTATATCATTTTGTACTGAGACAGTATTCCTACACTATATCGGAAGATAATTTGTACTTTGTAAAACCAGCTTAATTAAAACTGGAAGAATTTTTTATCTGCTTGTTTTACTTTTACTTCCCCAGACAATTTATTGTTGCTCCGTCATTAAATTCCTGATGATTTGACCTCTCAATCGTAATGAGGGACACTCTAAAAATGATTGTTAACTTAATAAAATGCCAAATAAGAATTAATGTTATTCGAATTCAATTAAGCAAAAAAATAAAATCTGTACCATACAGAATACTTTGATGCAGAAAATACATAAACCAAGTCAAAAAACCAGGTGTAAAACCATCGTAAATTCTGTAAAAGGATACCCAGAAAAAAATTACGATATCTTTTATTAATTCTTTACAACAGCTGCTGTATACCAAACTTTAACACCCCTCACCTACACAAGGATGTGGACTCACAATTAAAAATACTTTACAATGCAATAAACTCACGAATTGCTTGTAAATCGTCGCAAATGAATGGTAACGTTTGCACTCAAAAAACCGGCTGCCTATAAAGATTTAATACACCTATAAAAGTTTAATTAATTGATACTTTTAAAGAACTCCTGTTAAAACCGGTTTATTTATTGACGATGACGTGCAGAACCCGTACTTACGCCATGCAAAGTCAATCTGCCTAGGCTTTTCCCAACTATGTTGGGGTCGGCTTCCAGTATAACCGGATGCAGCTGAATACCAGTATTTTACATGGAGCGACTGCCTATCTGACCTCCACAACCCAGTAACTGGGTAACACGATACGCCTTGGTAAGACTGGCTGTCAGACTTTTGGGCTTCTGACGACCCGTAACGACTGTCAAAGATCCACGAATGACAGCCGGGACCAACGGCTTAACGTGCTTTCCGAGGCACGGAGGAGTCTCGGTATGTAAAGATGGTCACCCATCCACGGACCAACTCCGGCAAGCGTAGCTTAACCTGGCAGATCGACCCGTGCGGCTGTTATTACTTAGCCACGAGATCCTTTTACGCCATGCGTAACTGATATAAAATTCATGTTCAAGTGTCAATAGGAAATTTGTTCAGTTGGTGCTGAAATTCAAATGGGGTGTGAGTGGTAAAGGATCAATTTGGTTTATTCCTGCTGTCCCCATCGCACGTGTCCCCATTAATGGCACCTATGTAATATGTATATTATATTTCACATAAAAAGGCGAAAAAAAAAACGCTCCATTTTCTATTAAGTAGGCTTAAGTAGGATTTTTAAATTATTATTTCTAAAATCAGTCATCATCATCATAATCATTTCAGCCGAAAGACGTCCACTGCTGGACATAGGCCTCCCTAAATTCGGTTTGCCATAATCGCCTCGCTTGGCAGGCGGGTTGGCGATCGCAGTATGGTGTTAAAAATGCATAGAGAACGCTGCTGCCCATTATCTAGTAAGTCTCTTTGTCGCCTTTTACGACACCCGGATGGAAATGGGGTTGTGCTGTTCTTTACGTCCGGCACCACACGGCACCTAAAATCAGTACTGATAAGAAAATGGAACCGTTAGTTTCGCCATTTTATGTGAATTACCATTAATGGGGACACGGGCGATGGGGACAGCGGGAATACACCATCAATTTATTAAAGGTCCTATAGTTGCAATATTAATTGCATAGGTTCATATTTTCTTCAATGAAGTTCCATCTTTGTTTATTTACACGGTTTACAAAAATTGGTTGTCTGTAAAGTTGGTTTACGGACGATAGTTTAACATGACGTCATAACAAAACATTGATGCGGCGCAAGCGTACAATGAGCGTAACGGGACAGTGAACGTAACGGGACATTTTTGTGCATGCAGCCGGCGTTCATCGATTTATTAGACGTTGTCATGTCAATAAATATTGATAAAAAATAACGTTGTTAATAGTATAGTGGTGGTATTTTTGACGTGACAACGTCTAATAAATCGATGAACGCCGGCTGCATGTACGAAAAAGGATGACTCATTGTCCCGTTACGCTCATTGTCCCGTTACGCTCATTGTCCCGTTACGCTCATTGTACGCTTGCGCCGCATCAATGTTTTGTTATGACGTTGTCACGTTAAACTATCGTCCGTAAATCAACTTTACAGACAACCAATTTTTTTGTTATGAATTAGCTTAATATCTACTAGAGATAATTTAAAAAAAAATGTGGGGTAGTCTTTGGGTACTGCCGATACAAGTGTAAACTAAGTAACTAAAGCGTTCGGTGACGATGACGCGAGTTCCATGATTTTTGTTCACCCAAAAAGTACACAATATATACACAGTATACATATAGCTCATGGAAAGCGTTCGGTGACGATGACGCGAGTTCCATGATTTTTTTCACCCAAAAAGTGCTTAACGCGCCTAAAGAAGTTTTCACTTCAATAATTATTAATTCAAAAATACTACCAGAAACTATTAGAAAATATTGTCGTTTATTAATACTGTTTCCCTACTACTCTAATTAAGTAGACGGACATAGTTATAACCCTAATTTAAATGACAAGGGTTATGATTGCAGTGACTATGCAAGTTTGACCCCCGATATTAACCCAGCATTTTCCTATTGAATTAATTTTGATTAGAAACTAAATGTGCTAAATAGTATTCAAAAAATGGGGTTATTATTATACAAAGCATCAGTTCAGATAGGTCCTTAAAAAATTTTATGATAAAAGAGAATCGTTTGTCTTAAAATTCATAGAACTACAAAGTCGGGTTATTAAAAACAGCTGAAAACTCAACTAATGATTCAAAATTCAATATAGTCACAGTAGCCAAAAAAATAATATATATATATATCGTCGACCTAATTTTTGCAATAAAATTATTTTCAGAATTTTTTTATTTGTGGCCCTTATGTATTCAGTGAACGATATATGTATATCATGTAAGATACCTGAAATGCGATTATCTAAAACTACTCAAATCAGCACCAAACTAAACCAAAAATCAAACTCAAACTCAAAGCATTTATTTCAAATAAACCAATTACAGGCACTTTTGAATTGTCAAGGGGTCGGTCAGTTAGAAAGATGAAGCTAGTTGCCCATTCCAAAGCGTAGTAGGTTCTTATGGAGCAGAACGGGCAAGAAACTCCTCGGACACTCTTTTAAAACAAAATATTGTTACAAAATATAGGTTACATCATTAATGTCGAAGACGTGCACGATAGAAGCGTCCGTAATAAAAAACAATTCAAAAATTAAAATAAGCCGTGCAAAAAAGCAAGTTTCCGCTAAACAGTCTTATTCAGAAAACCAGTCCCCTTTCCGTCATCTCCAACCTTCAGATATCGTTACAACCATATGAAAAGTGGCCCCACAATTACACAAGTAATCAGCTTTACTCGTAAATAACTGAGCACGTACCTATTTGTGCGTGGCGGCATCGCAGGCTGTGTCCAAACGGAGGGCGTTGCCATGACAACAGGTTTCATACTCACCCTAGAGTGCACCCTTGTTATTAATACCCGTAATAATTAAACTTGATTGCATTTCACACCAGGTGTTGGATGACTAGCAAACTAATAACTGTTTGAATAGAATAAAGCTATAATTTGTTTCGAAAGATTAAGACATTTGAGAGCAACAATAAAATCTTTTAATGGGTTTTTTTCCTACCAAAGTTCAATTAGAAAGAAATTAATGGTAGTTACCTGTTTTATTTATTCATGATAGAGCTATTTAATTGCTGTTTATTATGACACGTTATGAGTATGAATTTATTTTCGCTATGAATAATGAATGTTGATTCCACTTTCAATTCAAGGCTTTTGTAAATATGTGAAAATTAAGTCAAGTACTCATTTTCATAATATTATAGTCAAATTCAATCAGTAGAAAAATCTTACGCATTCACTTCCCGTCGCAATCATACAAATAATACCAACTCCGAATTTTCATATTCACTTTAAATAAAAATCAGAAATTCAGTTCATACAAAACGAACGTGACTTCTCCCAAATCATATCTCGAAAGCGTCTCTGCAAATTTTATTTTCTTTATTAATCAGCGCTCCCCCTGTGGGGCAATTTTGTGAGTGAAGAGCTCTCTGCTGTGTCCCGAAGTCAAGAGTCAGGATGACAGAGAAAAATTGAGAGGGATACGCGTGCTGGTGGAGTGACAAGGAAAAAACAAATGAATGTCGGCGTTTGACGTAAATGACATTGAGGAAGGCAGCCAGGCAAACATGATTAGAATCATTACTTAATGCACGAACACTCATGCAAATAAATGTTGGTAAGATAAAAGTTTTGTTATGGATGTATGTGTAATCTTTACAGGTAGGTAACTAGGTTGCCTACTTACTGAGGCGTTGATGATAGCCAAAAGTGACTTATATGAGTTAAAAATGCGAAGTTTTACTAATTTATTAGAGAATCGATGTAACTACGACGTATTACCAAAATCAAATTCATCGTTTACAATGGTGTCAGATATTATCCTCTATGTATAATCCTCCCACATAGATTCCCACAGAAAACCTTTTAAACCTGTATCTATCAAATGCAAAACAGCAAAAAGCGCTGTATAAACTGGACATTCAACCCAGGCGACTAAAAACCAGACAGATATTTCAGCTCTATCAAGTGCAATACAGCACGAATTAATTGACTTAGATAAAAGCTTGTCTGACAACGTTAAATATTTCACCCAGGGATATTGTAATTTCAAGCCATAGAGTAATATGCGATTGGAGTGCCAATACGTACTTTCAAATAGGTTAGGACAACAATTTGAGATTTGTATTAGTGGAGAAGCGTCGTTATTCAGAAAGTTTCCAAGTTGTGACTCTTATTTTTTGAAAAATAATCGCTAGAAAGAACATGCATGTTGATCGTAGTGTTCATACTTTGTAGACAAATTGCTTGCAGGCAGCGATTGCAGGTCCCTAGCTAAAGCATAGAATAGTACAGAAGGTACAGAAAGGCCTATTTATTTTGTTGCTAAAGAGGTGGTCTGTTCTTTGCTAGATATAACACAGTATCTACTATGTAACGAAACCGTCGTATGCAAGTCTCTTTTACATCCGTAGTTTGCATGATCACTCCATGTTCTTATAAATCTATGGTTACGACACAGCTGTCTGCTGTAATTTAGTTAACATTTTCCTTCTGAGAGATCTTAAACATTATTGAGAATTTGATTTGATGAGACACTGAATTTGCATAGTACTTATATTGAAGTTGATAAAGTACTATTCAATTATATGAAAGTCATAATAGGAAACTCATGTTGAAGTGTTGCGCAATCATTGAAGTTCTTAAATAATTTTAGGAAAGAAGGACCTAGCGTAATATTCTTATTTATAAAATAGTGTTGTGTTTCTTAACTTCAGTAAAATATTTCAGCTAGGGATGGTTAAAATTTGTATGTAAATCGCTGCTATAAAAAATAAGTCAAATGTGTGGATGGATAATTACACGACACTATAAGACAATTTTTAACCGACTTTTGTAAATATGCTTACAAACGAAATGTAAGATTAACCAACAACTAACGTTTAAATATAGGAACTCGGCACTACACCATTACAATCAAACGTGGGTTTCTAGCGATGTTTTCTTCCTGTGTTCAGAGACAAAGAACAGGTTTCCTGAATGCCCATTCGTTAAACAGGACAATATCGGTATTCAATCGTGTTCGAATTAGCTTTCATTGCTTTTCTATGCCAAAGACTTAACCGTTTTACTTTAGTATAGTCTTTATATAAGGCACAGTATTGCCTACTTTTACATTAACATCTAAATTGTCTCCAAATTGTTCGAAGCAGTGCTCAGCTATTTAGAGTTTGTGTTATTAGAACTTGACATCATTAAAAAAATGTTTTGTTCAATTATTTAATAGACTGAAGTTAATCAACTTTCGTTGCTCCCTGTATCTATGGTTAGTAGGTTATAACTTAATCCTGATTATTCACTCCCTGGAGCTAGTTAATCCAACTACATGATTTCAGTTAGGCTATATCCTATTAACGTCAGCTCCTGTAAACAAAATTAATTATAGGAACATGTTACGAAACCCGACAGGCTTTAACTCATGATGATAACCAGGCTAACCAAGATATTATATTCGGTTTTAGTAGTGGGCCTATTAAAACGTTAACCATTATTTTACTCTGTGTTTTTGGGAGGTTCTAGCATTCTACAGCAACAAAGAAGCGTTCAAACTTAGACGGTTTATTGTTCACGGCATCTACATTCGTTGAAAGTCACGAACATCGGATAATAATTACAAAAAATGTCTGGAAAATTATGAAACAGTAAGCGGCGGCGAGGGGTGCATGAATTATCCATTATAACGGCGACTGAAGGTACCTTTAGAGCCATAATTCGTACTCGTTTCGTACGGGGTTCCGTACGAAATTTATGGCGGTAGATAAGGCCTACAGATGGCGAGTCTACAGAGTTTTCCTCCCCTAATACTTGTTGAGTTACGGTCCCAATTTCCAGCTCTGCACTTCAGGTGTACCTCCCCAATCGTTGGTTATCGGTTCTGTAAGATATCTCACAAAGTATGGCCCCACCTTCTAAGTGGAATTTCGAAAGGAGTTTTGTCACGGAAGGAGTCTTTATGCGTTTAATCTTATCCAGTAACAAATTATTGAGAAATTAGAGACTTACTTCACCCATAAACCGGTCTCGTAAGGGGGTAATTCCTGAAAGTTATGGCAGAAATAATGTTTGAGTTATTAAACGACTCACCGTGACAATCGCTCGTAATTTTGATATCTACAATGTTTGTATACAAGTGGACTATGGTGCCAGGTGAGTTGAGATTTATTTCTGACTAATTCAAGATTTATGCCACTTTCTACATTTCTTAGCAACAAAGTTTCGCACTACATACATAAACTGAAGCCATCTTCCCATGAGGGTAGTCAGAAACTTCAGAACGACACCTGCTACGATCCTTACATCCTCGTTTTGTTTCATTATTGTCATACATCTGGTCATACACGCACGCTGATTGAGTACTACGCACCTGACCTTTCTAAAGAACATCATCAATAAGATCACTATATATGTCTTGCTATGGCGTCCCCTCCCGGACGTTTCCACTCACATCTGACTTTAAAATATTTTTTTTGTCGCCTTTCCCACTAATCACCTATATTCTAATATTCACAATTGGTAGAAATGCCCCTTCCAAACCAATACACAAATGATCAAACCTTATTACTATTGTCTATAAAGTTTAATTTAAAACCAATTAAGGCCTAGTATTAGTCACGCCGAAAAAAACGAACACAGAATTATGACATCGTCGTATATCGTGACGTCACGCAATGGCGGAGGTGCCTGTTTTTCGGTGATTTATGGTACAAAGAGAACCATGACTAATAACATGCTTAATAGGCGCTTTGTCTATGGTAGCATTGTTTTTATTAATGATTCCGAGGATTTGGTAAGGGAATTGAAACATATGAGACAGAGATAGCAAAATTGTTGTTTGTTTGTTGAATGTTGATGTTTATTGGACCCTGTTGGCCGTTTTGTCTTTTTCTTCACAAGTGGAGCATTTGATTCGGGGAAACTGCTTTCCCTCTTTCTGCTGTCACCCAGTTTAATGTTAGTGATGGCACTATGTGGATTCTCGGGTGAATATATGTATGTTTGTCATCCTAATGTTTTCAGTCAAAAGTCAGTGAAGTTAAAAAAGTTGTGTGTACCTAGTAATTTTGTGAAAATACATTTGTGATCACATTAGCTTAATCGGTAAATAAACCTTAAATGATATTTATTTCTATAAGTAAGTTTGTTCAAACACTTTTACATGTCATTTTTTTAAACTATATGAGTTCGGTGTTTTCTATCTGACTACTCTGAGAAGAAACACTGACACAAACTGCTAGGTCACAGTCTCTTTTAAAGTCCAGAAATGATCTTGGTTGGCAACCTACTTGCGTAACACAGTTTGAATCATAATCCGAGATTTTTTAAGGATATTGCTAATCCATTGCTTCGTAGGTTTGAAAAATTCTACGTAAATAACGCAATGAACATGGGCGAACTGTTAAAATGAAACCCATTACGATCAATTGTCATTTTATGTGTGTAACGCAAATACCCCGCAGATTCATGCTTACATAAAGAAAAAACTTTTTTACAAAAAAAAAAAAAAAAAAAAACAACTTTCAAAAAAAGAAAAAAAATCACTAAAAAGTAAAAAATTACTTTAATATAAAATAATTCGGAAGTCGGTGTCCTTGGTTCTGTATTTTAGTTTTTTGCCACCGTCTTCCGAATTATTTTATATTAAAGTTATTTTTTACTTTATAGTGTTTTTTTTTTTTTTTTTGATGTCGGATTTGTTTTTTTTTTTTTGGTTAAAAAGTTTTTTATTTTTCACTTTTTAGTTATGATACCTATCCCACAATAATTCGATTACCACTACTTGCTACACCGCACAAACAACAGTGACACAAGATACCTACGTATACGAAGTGGATTAAATAAGCCCAATAAGCCCAATAAGCCCAAACACGGCTAGGATACATTGTTTTATTACGGAGTTCCGGTGGCTTCATCTTCAGATTAGTTCGATGGTACCATTTTCATTATTTATTTAAATTTGCTTCATAGTCGCTTAACTATTTCAATCGAAATATCTTATCGCCACCCGTGAAATACTTATCATTGTGGAGTTCCGGTGGCCATTTGTGGTCTTCTTCATCAGTTTCACTTCATCCAATGATATTTTCTGATTGTAAATGCTTGAGTTGTTGATGAAAATACAAAATCGCTATATGTTTGCCTATAAAATTTGAGGAGTTCTGTCAATTCCTCATGGATTCCATCATAAGAACTGGATTTTGAAAAAAATAGGACCAATCTGGAAGTATATTCTTTCAAATAAAAAAAGAATTTTCTAAATCGGTTCATAAACGACGGAGTTCTGAGGTAACAAACATACAAAAAAAAAAATATATACAACCGAGTTGAGAACCTCCTTCTTTTTGGAAAGTCGGTTAAAAAGACAGGCCATTAGTATCCTATATCATAAATGAGTTAACTGTAGTTTGCATGTTAAAATAATCCCTTCGCCGGCTCAAGTTATCTTTAGCGAAGCGAAACTACGGCTTTAAAGCCACAGCTACTAAATCTTATGGTATTCCATAAAATGGCGAAATACGGTAATTAAACTAATACAGCCGTTAAAATTAATCCCGGATACAATACGGATGCAACCCAAAAGTTTTAGATATTTCCGGAGCTAATTTCAAGTTGGGCCCATTTTATATCCCTGGGGGGCAGTGAAGGACATATGATTATTATACTTATTATTAATTTAGTTAATGAGCTGTTTTTGAATCTTTCATAAAATTGAAGCATGAATAATAAAATTATAATACCTACCCATAGCACTTTTATGCTTTATCGTTGTACAAAGATCATAAAATAAAATTATAACGAAAATAATTTTTTTTTCACCTTACATAAAAGATATTCCAATGAGTAACTTTCAGGTTGATAAATGATAAATGATTTTATTTCTGTAAGTAGGTTTTTACAAACACTTTTACACGTCAATCATATTTTAAAACTAGATGAGGTCGGCGTTTCGTATCTGACTACTCTGAGAAGAAAGGCCAAAACAAACTCAGAGGTCACAGTCTCTTTTAAATTCCAGACATAATCTTGGTCAAATCATGTGAAGACCATGTAGACTGGTGTCTGAAATGGTCTTTTGAAGAAAGAACCACACAGATTGAGTGGACCTGTCCATTCAGTGCACGCATTTGTCAGTAATCGTGCAGCTCAACTCAGAACATAAGGAGCTCAACGATTCGACGAACAATATTAAAGAAAGGACATTTGGGCAGACCGCATAAATTACTCAAACTGCCATACCATGATCAGGAAAAAAAAAAAAAAAAATATACTGAGAAGAAAAAATAAATAAATAAACAAAGAACCACATAGTCTTCACATTCACAATAATTAAAATAATAACCTCCTTACTAATAAACGTCGTATAGCGTCTGTATAGTTACACACCGATTTCTCTCTTTCACTCGTCAGTAATTTGACTTTCGAAAGAAGAAGACAAAGCGTTGTGTAACTATACAGACGCTATACAACGTTTATTAGTAAGGAGGTAACATTATACTTCACAAGTAAATATTCATGTCAATGTGTATAAAGCAATCACAATAAAAAAAAAAACAATATATAAAATTTGGAGCAGCTCAATCCCAAGCCTTTTTGTCCTCAATATAATCTTTAATGGTATAAAAGGCTTTCTGGCACAACTTACGTTTAATGAATGATTTGAATTGATTAATGCTTAGATCTTGAACGTGGCTTGGAAGTATATTATAAAAGCGTATACATTGACATCTGAACGAACCACCTATTTTCTTGAGCCGTGTTTTAGGTACAACATACATGTGTTTGTTCCTAGTATTTTTATTATGGATATCACTGTATTTTTTAAACAATTTTATGTTTTTATGGGCATATAAAAGATTTTCAAAAATATACTGAGAAGGCACAGTCATAACATTAATTTCCTTAAATTTCTCTCTGAGAGAGTGTCGTCGCGTCGACAGTCGTGTACGTTTTATAACCAAACTCGCATCTAATGATACGAGTACATTACAAACAAACGTTACAAGTCAGTCTCGGCCTTAACGTACACTGCTACAAGAATCTTTTGGCGCTTCCACGTCATTCGAGCGCCAAAAAATTCTTGTTGTTTGCTGTTTGGTAAACATTTTGTGCAATTGTTTTGTGAAATGTCACTTGAAATGAATTCAATAAACAAGATGGCGACGATAATTCCAAATTAGCTCACGCGTCAATAAGACGCAGCGCTAAATGTACGGTGGCCACCACAAACTGTCAAATTTTTTCGTTCGATTTTGAACTTAATCGTCCACATTTTAAAGTTTAAATTTGACAGTTTCATGTAGCCTGATGTGCTGGCCACTGTACTATCTATTGCTTTGACCACGCGACGAGTCGTTGACAACAATTAAAACATTACTTTCGGCAATGAAACAGCAAGGAAAGTACGCAGGAACTTGTACGAAATTAAATCAATGACGCTGTATGCTAAAATTTACCAAAATTATTAATTAGGCGTGTGCGAGGAGTTTTCAACGCGTGTGCTTCGAGATGTTTAATTTGCGTTTCCGCTCCCGCTTCAATGCGACGACATCTTAAAATTAAGACAGAAGTTAATTAAGCGTATGACTAATTCAAATAATTTATTCCCTTGCTTTCTTAATTGCCTTCGTTAATGCTACAAGGATATTAATAACTTCGTTATTAAGATTACAACAATAAAGATGTTCTTTTTCGATATATGAAATGAGAAGTACCTATATATTCAGCGCTATAATACATTGTTTTTCATCTTCATGCTTGGATACAAAAAACACAAGTGATTTTCCGGTAGATTTCCAGCATTTGAAAGCTTTGTATAAAGCAAATTATCGTGCACTCATTACCAAGCGCACAGCCATTTTCTTTATCTGTACTACACCGAGTTTCATTTTAAACCGAAGCAGCAGTCTAACAGTCCTCCTTAGGGAAAAGTTACGTGGAAACCGTTATTTTGACTACCTCAGGAGTCGTTTCGAAACAAAAAAGGACGATTGCTAATCGGTGTGAGTTCACATTGTTCAAAACGATACGATCAGTTCGAGCGTTCAAGTCGAAACCATGTAACAAATTCTCGACGCTTTAAACAGACACATACCAAACAGCGGAATTAGCCGCCAAGAACCCTCTGACTTTATCTACCGCCATATTTTTAAGTAAATTACAAATAGGTATAGGGCGCACCGTGCCATCAGTTGTGCCGTGCGTGTTATCGTGACGGGGGGATCGCGAGCCGGGCACCTTACACATAAATGCTACTGCTGGGCGTCACAGAGTGGCAGTTTCAGTTAGTCCGCTTGAAATTTTCTTTTTCATATTTGTTGACGTGACAACGTCTAATAAATCAATGAACGCCGGCTGCATGCACGAAAATGTCCCGTTACGCTCATTGTCCCGTTACGCTCATTGTCCCGTTACGCTCATTGTACGCTTGCGCCGCATCAATATTTTGTTATGACGTTGTCACGTTAAACTATCGTCCGTAAACCAACTTTACAGACAACCAATTTTTGACGTGACAACGTCTAATAAATCGATGAACGCCAGCTGCATGCACAAAAAAGGGCGACTCATAGTCCCGTTACGCTCATTGCCCCGTTACGCCCATTGTCCCGTTACGCTCATTGTCCCGTTACGCTCATTGTACGCTTGCGCCGCATCAATGTTTTGTTATGACGTTGTCACGTTAAACTATCGTCCGTAAACCAACTTTACAGCCAACCAATTTTTTATTTTTACTTACAACGGGGTAGCTCTTGGCCTTCATCTCACCTGATGGTAAGTGATGATAAGGCCGAAGGTGGCAGCGAGCTTCACCCGGAATCCTCAACTGCAGAGGAACTGGTTATCTTACTTCTGACTGCCGAAACACAACAATGCTGTTAACATTGTTGTTATGGCGACAGACTTAGATAAGATGGTGGTAGCTAGCCCGGCGGAATTAGAACAAGCCCTACCACCAACCAAACCGAGCAAAAAATTTTGCCCTCGTTGGGAATCGAACCCGGGACCTTTGGGTCTGAGACAGATGGTCTTAGCACTCGACCACAGAGGCGGTTAAATCTATCTTGACTTCTAGAGTAAAGCAATTAAAACCATACCTTTCTTGTCAAGAGTTGTGGGTGTGATCATGACAATTGCATCCAGATTTTCCGTGAATAATACAGAGATTACTCTTTGCATAACACGTGACGCGACACAAAGACACCGCTCGTCGCGCTACACGCGGTGCCTTTGTGTCGCGTCGCGTGTCTCGCCTGTTTGTAGGAGCCTTAACTGTGTTACACTATAATTTTATCCAAGCAGGTTTTCTCTTCTCTTTTGAATATAAAACGTCTAATTGAATGAATACAAACAACGATTACAATTTGACTAAAACACCGACAATTTTCAAACAAAATTGCAGTATCCAATAATAAAGTTAAATGCTAAAAATATCCTAATCTCCCTATTAGACACAGTCCTTAGAATTATCGATTCGTTATTGTATGGTAGGTAATTGACAATAATCATAATAAAAAACGTTAACTTGTTTTTCTCGTTTTCACAATTAAAACTCAAGGTCTGGACCCTACAGTCGGCATGTCTTAAGTAAAATAAACAAAACGATTTTAATAGTTTTGCAAACCTGTCTTTTTAATTGTTCAACTATATTTTTTAGTCTGTGGTTGTTTTTATTACGGTTAGTGGTAGTTGTAGTCTGTACGACGAACGGTCGGAAACGTATTTTTTCGTCTAGTCTCCCCGTTGCATTTTCAGGCTTTCCAAGCTGACGGTTTTTCCTTTCCGACAATGATAACGTCGAAAGTGGGGGACTTTGAGCTCCTAAAGACGTGATAGTTTGTTGATGGCTTCAAACTTCCTCGTTTATTTTTAGTTTCAAACTTTTTCAAGGAAAAAACTGACAGGTTTTTTGTATAAAATCGTTGCTTTGTTTCTTCTCTATGGACTAGTATTGAAACAACATTGTTGATATGGACGCGTTTATAACTCATTACTTTTCAAAATGCATCTAAGTGTAATAAATATCTACCACAATTTATTTTGTTTTTTTTTGCAAACAAAAAGAGAACGGGCCATTCCAGCAAAGATAATGTGAAGCACTCACGACATTAAAGGTGAAGAAAAAAAAGCTTGCAAAAAGGCATCGGAGACTCTCTTTGTGTTAAATCGTTAACTGCTTTTTCCTATTGAGAATAAAAGAAATAAAAATCAAATGCGACCGCTTTCCCCGATCGAGTGTTTGTTTGTCTTGTTCTGTTTGCTCTGAGGCAAACCAACTGCTGTTGGCACAAAACGGATCCACCGACTGTATGCCCTCATACAAAGCCGGGTGGTCTTTATCATTTTCAATGTAAACACAGCGCTCAAACACTATATAATATTATACTAAATTTAAAACCAACAGCGGCTTCGAAGATGTTGAAGGAAGATTTCTTTTGCCACTTAACAGTTAATTGCTTGATAATTTTATTCTCGACTGGATAAATATTTTTCTATTATAATATTAAGGTAAAACAAACAGAACATTAAGAAACTCCCTGTCCTTTTTTTATTAATCGGTATCCAACACGTGTACTTTTGCGTAATGTTTTTTTTTTTTTATCTACAAGTACTTGTTCGATCAGTCTACCAGGATACTTCAACTGTGTGTAAGTCATGGCTTTGAAGTGGTGTACAAAGCTTGAGCTATCAGACGATTGCGTACACATCAGATCAAATAAATCACAAACTTAACGAGTTTCTGGCAAACATTTGTGGACGGAGCCAACATTTTGATTATTTTACAAATACTCGACGTGTAATGGTCCATGGGAGTTCTGTTTACTGTTTTACGGTACGTCAGAATATATAGTCGATTGTTGGGCAACCATACAAGTATTTGTCTAGCGGTATGCGTGCGGTACCGTGACACTATGGTAATAGTCATCTAAAATATGCACATCAATATTTTAGTCTATAAAAGTTGCGCTCGAATGTACCGTAAGGTGTAGGTGGCAATGCGTTTTATTAAACTTCACTTTATTGAACGATGACATGCAAAATGAATTGCTTTCATAGTTTAAACACTACGCAATGAATCGGAGATTATGGTCTTTGGAGGCATAATTCAAAAGCTCATAGCTGTTTTGCTTCGGCGCGATTACGGCTGTGTTTCGTGTCAGCCACAATGAAGGGGGCAGGTTGTTCCACCAGGGGTCTGTCGGGACCTCAGAGAGACGGCGCCCCGTGGCGGCGCGGAGCGAAAACCTGCGCGTCGATATTAACCGTCGCTATTACTCGATGATGTATTGATGTATTAACTCATTAAAATACAAACCAGTTTAAGAGTTAAAGGTTAAAGACTTCATAAAAAAACGCACTTACTTTCGTTCCCCGCTGTGTCAAAGAATTCAAATGAAGCGTGAACGCCTAACAACAAAGGACTTAGGTTAACTATTGTATGAAGATTTCGAGGCAGAGTTTGTTTTGTACATAACCGGCACACGTTCAACGATTACGCGATTAGGTATATCTGGTAAATTCTCGAAACAAGCAGACACTGCTAATAGGACCGTATCTAGGAGAACGGTTATCTTAGAAATAGTTAATTCGGTTAGTACCTATAGCCAGCTTCTGTTCCAAGTTTATCTTAAGCTTTTAAACCAATAGAAACTAATTATGCAAATGGCATGCAGATAAGTAAATTAAGTAGATCCTAACGTTACCTGTGTGGATGAAGCAATTTCTAAGTTATGGTAATTTCGATACTTGTCAGTAACATGAGTAGCTATGTTATAAATTTCTTTAATAAGTGGTAGCCAGGATCTGGAGTCTGCGTCCATTTGTAATTTCTGATACATTTCTCCTTTATCGTACTGCCGCGCTAGCGATATAAGCAGTAAGTATGTTTTGCATAGTTTTGTGTAATTGGCGTGCAAAGTTTTTGTTACAATTGTGTTTTTTCCGGACTTCCAGAAAAAAAATATGTTCTTTTTATTTTTGCAATAGGGTCTGAACGGGTTTCTTTAAAATTCGAATTGGGGCTACTAGGGCATGTGGTATATCATATGAAAGAGCGCTATTTGCACGTTCTTAAACATTTTTTTTTTAGGTTTATAGTTTTCGACTTTTGACGAAAAATTTAAACAAATACTCACTCACGTCACGTCACTTTACGAGTGACGTGGGACGTACGTATTGGTCTCTTGCTTGTAGTGGAGTGGGAGACAAGCGTTGACACTCGTGTTAATACAAATCAGGAACTATTTCCTTTCTAACTTCTTTTATCTGTTCTGTGGGACGTACCAACCCTAAAAAAATTTTTTTTCATAATTTTATTCTACCACATTGTCGGCGTGATTAATATGTATACCTATGTAAAAAAACAGCTTTCTAGTACGAAGATTCTCAAAGCTAAGCTGCGGAAAGACAGACGGATATGACGAAATTATTAGGGTTCCTTGTTGACTACGGAACCCTAAAAAGAGGGATGGCCTATTCTATTTATTGTCAGGCGAATATAGCGCAATGACTACGTGACGTTCTATACAAACTTTTTGTTATGAAAATCTACGAAAGATACGGAGCGTTTTTCCTTGTTTTTTTTTTATTAATCTTAAGAACTAAGCCAGGAGTTTTACGCACATGTTTACAGCCTAGAAACTTATTACTTTGTTTACTTGCTTATAAAACCACGCTAAAACTATTGTCTCCTAGCCTATTTTTGCAAAGCCTTCGTAGGCGGTTATTTTTTTGCGGCATAAAAGGAGAGAAAAGAGCTCTTAAGGCTGCAGTCTTGCAAAATTCACTCGCGGTGAGTTATTTGCGCAACTTTGTGTTTTTTTTTTAAAGAAATTAAAGAAATAACATGCAATATTATTATTGCACAGAAATAAACATAATATAAGTAATAGCTAGTAATTTTTTTTAGTACATCGAGGTGGATTATGTTAGGTAAATCAAGCGTTGAACACAGCTCTTTCTGCCCAACAACATTTCGAGGTATGTTTATTACTTTAGGGTAATTAAGAACTATTTTCTAAATCTGTTCAGCGCATAATTAGCTGAACATTCTCGTCTTAAAAATGCGCTGATTAGTTTTTTCTAATTATCTTTCATTTTCTTATTTTCAAAGTCATCAAAATTCTCTGTTTTTATCTCTTAATAAACGGTTTGTTTCATAATAACAATGCATAGTATGTATGTAATAATTAGATTATTTTGATGCCAAAGGTTCAATAAAGCAAATACAAAAAAAAAAAAAAAAAACACCAAAATCATCTTACTCTGACAATAATAGTAATCTCAAAAGACCTAAAAAAAAATCTAATTATATCTTCTAGTGCGCAATGTAAGAATCGCGTGCGGTGAGTCCACGCGCCGAGTATCTTTTTAGGTATTTCGAGATTGTTATTATTGTTAGAATAAGGTGATTTAGGTACAATTTTTTTTTGTATTTGTTTCGTTGTACTCTTGTCATTAAAATAACTTAATTATTACATACATACGATTCATTTTATATAAGAAACAAACCGTTTATTCAGAGATAAAAACAGAGAATTTTGATGACTTTGTGACCTCCAAAATAAGAAAATGACAGATAATTAGATAAAAAATTCAACGCTTGATTTACCTAACATAATCCACCTCGATGTACTAAAAAAAATTACTAGGTATTACTTATATTATGTTTATTTCTGTGCAATAATAATATTTCATGTTATTTATTTAATTCGTTTAAAAAAAAAAATGAAAGTTGCGCAAATAACTCACCGCGAGTGAATTTTGCAAGACTGCAGCCTTAAGTAAAGTAACAACTTATCAGTGTTTTGTTAAGAAAATAGTGGCACAAACAAGACTGTTAGGCCGTATTTGCGTCGCCTTTGGCGTTAAGTAGTCTTTATGAGAGTCAAGCCTCTACCGGTGATAAACCCGAAGTAAAACGAGATGAGTACATAAATAGCACCTTAGTACCAGATTGTGATCAGAGAATAGACTCCTTTTGTACTAAACCAAGTTTTACGACATCACGCCTATAAAATCTGATATTAACTTTCCGCCCTTGTAAAGTGTCCTTTGGTGAGTACATTTTTTATTTTATGTAAATACGTGCTTAGTATGGGTAATAATTCTTTTGAAGATGGTGTTAATTTCTTGGTTAAGGCTGAGTGATTTAAGTGTAGTCACAGATTAATACAAATGGGACACTTCGTTTTGGTATGAAGCTACAAGTACGCGGCCGGCGGGCTCATCTCACTGGGCCAATTTAGTAGGACTGCCGCGCGCCGCTGATATAAGGCCTCTGCCTCGAATCTTGCGGGCAGCGCGGCGGCGGCGGCGGCGGTGCGGGAGCGGCAGAATCTAATGCGTCAAATCAAATGGACCGGCCCTCGAAAACAGCGGCGCGGCAGCGGCGCGGGGGCGGGTAACGAGCGGTGCACTCCAGTCAAGCGGTGACCGCTCGCGCGTCTTCATTGCAGTGTTGTGCAATTTATTTTTGTGACGTTATGAATAAAGTTGAATCAAAAAGATGTTATCGCCGTTGCTCAGACATTTCGTTCGCGAATAAAAACAAATATCTCGACGACACAAGCACGAACACAACACTACGCCGCTATAGTGCCGCGCGATTTGCCCGCTGGATTCGAGAACGGGTCTGCGTTGCCCGTAACGCTCCCGCGCCGCCATCGCCGCCATCCCGGTGCCCGCAAGATTCGAGGCAGAAGCCTTAGAGTTACGCGATAGAAAAAGAGGCAACTTGTAGGCGAATATAACTGTAGCTAATAAGCGTTATGCGACCTCTATTGCACTTTATTGTGTCGTAGTAAGAGTCGCTTGTTATTTAAAATTAAATGATTTTGCGGAGTGTCCCATCTGTATCAATCTGTGGTGTAGTGTCAATAAATTGGAGGAATCATAAAATATGTTAATGTATTGCTTAATCCGTGTTAGTTCATGCGTGTAGGTAAATAAAAGTTTGGGTAGATGCTCATTCAAATGCTTAATCAATAAGTAAACATAGATTTAGCTTTCAAGTACTAGTAGTAACTTAACTATGAACATCAAACTTGAAATAAAAATTAATCGTTTAAGCAGAACAGGTTCTATGAATGTCCCGGCTGTTAAGTAATTAAAAGCCAATTAATGAAAATGGACCTAACAATGGTGAATACGAAGTTTTAACTTCCCTTTATATCAAAGATGGGCATCCATAATTTATATGGAAACTAAAAAAAGCACTCGAAGTCGTAATTAATTAAAATATCCCCAAGCGAGGACCATTACCGAGGATGAAAAAGCGATTTCCCCAGCAATGGGTTTTAAAGGAATCGACGAGTCCTCAAGTCCATTCTAGTGAATAAGAGGGTGCCCGACAGTGGCTTATAGACTTTTGAAAGGTTCTTTGAGAAATGCTTCAAAGATTTTATTGACGTATTCCGTCTGGTTATGCCTTTGTTTCCATTGTTGGGAAAACTTTGCCGAGTCCTTTTTGAAAACTGTATCAAAAGCGTCTTCATTT
The DNA here is from genome assembly GCA_947523025.1 of Dryobota labecula. Taxonomy (NCBI): domain Eukaryota; kingdom Metazoa; phylum Arthropoda; class Insecta; order Lepidoptera; family Noctuidae; genus Dryobota; species Dryobota labecula. The sequence goes on along the minus strand of OX383293.1, from coordinate 11,943,327 downwards.
TCTGCGATATCTGTTATTCTGCGCTGATTAAATTTTGTAGGAAGACGTGGAAGTATGTAATAAAAATGGAAAATGAATATACCATTTAGGTAAAAATACAACCTCACTTTTACGACCCCTGACGGGTTAACCCTTGCTTTCCACCGTCTTTACGATTTTCGGGATTATAAGTAGGGACAAGATTATGCTTTGGTGGCTTACTCTTGAATAAGCATTGTAGTAAAATGGTTTTAAAATGTATTAAGTATTATGAATTCAGTGTTGTTAACGGCGGCGAAGAAAAGTATCTTGGCGTGTACCGAGATGATGAACAGCATATTTCAAACTTTTGTCTGACACTGACTACTAATATCAATATACATCGAACACCAATCCGTCTGCTAGATGTTGTGAGGAAATCTCAATAGCATAAGCAGTAACTTAGGGATTTTAGACGTAGGCGCAGGCTTGCGGACGGCGAGCTATGGGCAGCTCGCCGTCCGATAAAGACCAGACGCAGGTCGACGGCGCGTTGTGTTCCACGCGTACATCAAAGAGGCGTCAGCACGCACTGACGGGGTTCGCTAGGACCGGTGCCTGCCAGGGTTGCGGGTTTGTCCGAATGGGATACCGTCGCCCTGCGTGGCAACTAAAGGAACACGGGTGGGTTTTAGTCAGTAAAAGTCTGACACGCCTTCCCGCTCCGCCCAGAGCGGGAGAATTTATTTGACAATTTCCCACCCAAAAAAAAGAAGGTTTTTAGGGTTCCATAGTCAACAAGGAACCCTTAAAGTTTCGCCGTATCCGTCTGTCTGTCTGTCTGTTTGTCTGTCCGCGGCTTAGCTCAGATACCATTAGTACTAGAAAGCTGTAATTTGGCATATAAATAATAGTAATAATTTTTATACATATTCATCACGCCGACAAAGAAGTAAAATAAAATCTTTAATTATTATTTTTTAGGGTACCTACTCGTACCTCCCGTACACGTAGTGGGAATGATATTTTTTTTCTCGTCTATCCCATGTTATGGGGTATCGTTGGATAGGCCGTTCAAAAATATTGTGGGTTTGTGAAAACCATTTTTCGATTCAGGGTTCCGTTTGCGTTAACATTAAGCTTTGAAGTGCTAATTTTTTTTAGAGTCAAGTGTGTGCTAAATGGCTGTATTTGGATATAAGAAATTCACAGCAGTAGCATAATAATATATACCGAAGTTAAAATGAAAACTATCACAGCTAAGTAGGCTTTATAAGTTACCGAATAATAGTCCAACTTACATTTACAATACCTATTGAAAAACATGTTTACACATACATTCCACAAGGAAGAACATGTTTTTCAACTACAATGTTAAGTTTTTTCTTGGGATAAATTCATACCAACTACATACTCTTCATTGTGCGTGGTCCGACACGCACTTGGCCGGTTTTTATATTGGATTGGGTATTCTCGATATGATGATGGGTACATGCATAATTGCATATCCACCGAATTTAAGGTAGAAGATTTGACATGCAGAATTTTTTAGGTAAGTAAGTAGGTACCTACCGACCTTATGTGCAAACCGTATCTCGGTAAATACGCAGATGCTTGTGGAAGTTAACGTAGGTACGTGTATACTTACGCGGATGATACCCTCCTCATTGCCCGGGGGAGGGACTCCAGGGAGGCGGCCAGTCTGGCCTCTGCTGGCGGGTCCTTAGTGGCGGGAAGGATCCGCCGCCTAGGGCTGAAGGTGGCGCTGCAAAAGACCGAGGCCGTGTATTTCCACGGGCCTCGGCAGCGCATCCCCCCTGACGGCCACATTGTCGTGGAGGGCGTCAGGATTGGGGTCGGGGCCCAGATGAAATATCTGGGCCTTGTACTCGACAGCAGGTGGCGCTTCGGTCCGCACTTCAGCGGGCTGTCGACCCGCCTGCTGAAGACCGCGAACGCCCTGTCCTGGCTCCTCCCGAACCTGGGGGGTCCGAAGGCGCGATGCCGGCAGTTGTACGCCGGCATCCTCAAGAGCATGGCCCTTTATGGGGCTCCGATCTGGGCGGACTCCCTCCACAGGAGGGAGAACGCCACTGCCATCCGCAGGCCCCAAAGGGCCATTGCACAGCGGGTGGCGAGGGCCTACCGCTCGGTAGGCTTTTCGGCAGCGTGCGCTCTGGCCGGCACCCCTCCTTGGGAGCTCGAGGCATGGGTGCTGACCAGAGTGTACGAGTGGACGGCGCGGCGCAAGGCGCTAGGGGAGCTCCCCGCCGCAGAAGAGCGGGAGGCCGTGCGGCAAGAGGCGAGGGACGCTATCGTCCTTCATTGGACGGAGGACCTCGCCTCTGCCACTTTTGGCCGCCGAACCCTGGACGCGCTCGGGCCAGTACTGAAGGATTGGCTCGAGCGGTCCCATGGTTTCCTCTCTTTCCGTCTGGTGCAGGTGTTATCCGGGCATGGATGCTTCGGATCGCACCTGCATCGGATCCAAAGGGAGGAGACCCCGTCGTGCCACGACTGTGGCGCGGCGGTGGACACGGCACAGCACACCCTAGAGGTGTGCCCTGCCTGGTCCGAGCTGCGCCATAGTCTGGTCGCAGCGGTCGGGCGGGACCTCTCGCTCCCCAGCGTTGTCAGCTCGATGCTGGAGAGCGAGGGGGCCTGGGCAGCGGTCGCCTCCTTCTGCGAGGAAGTGATGTCGCAGAAGGAGGAGGCGGAGCGCGTGCGGGAGGACGATCCTCTCGCAGCGCCGCTCCGAAGGCGGAGGAGGGGTCGAAGAAGACGTCAGTATGACAGTCATCTCCGACTCCTCCCAGGTGGAGGCCAGCAGGCAACGGGTGCGGGGGCACCCTTGCCTGTATTGCACAGGCCTCCACCAGTGTCGGATGGGAATGGCCAGGTGTTCCCGGCCATTCCCGTAGCCCCCCAGCTTGGGGGGCATGCAGGGCCCGCCAGCTAGGCGGGCACGCGCCGGGAGGGTCGTGGACGTAAAGGCTGTGCCAGTTTCCCATGGCCCTCCCATAACGGCATTGAGGGAACACCGCTGGGTTTTTTAGTGGGTATACCGGCACTCTGCCGGGGAGTCCCACATACCTCTCCCGTCCCCCGACGGGAGGGTATGCGTAATGCATTTTTCCCAGCGGAACAAAAAAAAAAAAAAAAAAAAAAAGGTACGTGTATACTTTGTATGTTTTACTTTATGTTTTTTGTTAACAACGCTATGTTCACGTAAAAGTTTATGGAAAACGTACGGGGGTTCTCATTGTGCTCCACAAGTAGGTATAAACACTGCCGAGCTAATATGTGTGCCAAAATCCACGGTATTTATGTCAATTCATGAGTGAAGTAGTCCTTTGACAATAATTAAATTACTCCAGCAGGGACAATAATAATCCGACAGAGATAAACAAATGAATCTGGGTTGTTCGTGTAAAGTTCTATTAAAATAACATCAGATTACGTCCAAAAGATAAACGAAATTAGAAAGAGGATTCGCCTTTTTCTTAATTAGCGCCTATAATGAAATTTCCTTCATCAACTGGTATTAGCAGGGAAAGTTTGGGGCATTAATGCAAAATAACGAGCGGATCGACCCAAAGCCCGGAACCCGAGGGATCCCGGAATCCCAATAAGTCCGGAATAGGTCCCTGTGCTAATCGCACTTGTAGCCAGTTGCGAGATCGCCAGATTAACGTCACTATAGTTACCGTCAGATGGGTTCTGGCAAGCGATCGGCTGAACATTATGTACTTATGATATACCTACGTACCTAATCCTTCACTTGGTTGAAACCGTCGATCAAACTTTCGCTCCAAAAGGGATGTCAGTATGTCCCTTCATCTATATTATTCATAGCGAGCTTATAATTCACCAACCATGGATTAGCATAAGTAGTACCGGGTGATTAGTAAGTACCCGACTGCCAAGGTACAAACAGTAGTTTTAAATTGTTATGTTTTATTGTAATCATTAAAACGGAGCTTAGTGGCCACTATTTTCCGTTTTAATGATTACAATAAAACATAACAATTTAAAACTACTGTTTGTAGTAATAATAACGTATAGTCTTGTGAAGCACAACTTGACGAGCTTATTTTCTGCATTTTCATTCTAAAATAAAAGAAATCACCAAAATAACTATGAGGGCGCCACTGTGCACTCGGTGCACTTAAGGAATTTATACATTATATTGGGTTTTTATTTTTTTGTCATATGGTTAAGATATCAAAAATGCATGTGTACACCTGTGTATAACTTTTTTATGAGATAAGTAGGTACTGCCATCCCGACAGGTGTTTATAGAATTAAGAATTGTGGTTACCACTTCGTTAGGTAAAAATGAGATAGGGAAAACTTTATACGGGTATTGGTTTTATTTTTACTATTTTTAAAGTGTTATTTAATATGTTTTAAATAGAGTATGCCCATGAACTCCACGACCTTATTCCACCGGCCCCCTTCTACCATCGGACATCGAGACGCACTGCAAGTTACCACACCTACCTAGTTGATATTCCACCAACTCGCACTAAGCGTTTTCAAACCTATTTTATAATGCGCACAGCAAAGGAGTGGAACTCTCTGTTTGCGTCTGTGTTTCCGAACGCATACAACACTTATTTATTCAAAGTGAGAGTGAACAGGCTTCTTCTGGGTAAGCTCACTCCAACGTCGACTTTGTCTCTGTTACCTCTGACCTAGACTAGAGTCAAGAGCAAACCCATCGAAGTTTTTTTTTATTTTTTAATAAGTTATCTCTATTTGGCTTAGTTCGTTGGATGCGTATTTCTATAAGCTGTCCGATGCCATAAAAATCAACTTTTCGGGTTTTTTGAGATACCGCTTTTGAGCTTAGCACGGCAGAATTAGCCCTTAATAATCCTGCTGCTGGGACACAGTATACTTTCTGTAATAGGGAGTGAGCCTGCCAAGAACATAGTAACGCATAAATAAATCACTCATCCTATGAGTCAGGGCCTCAAGTCTGCTGTTACAATAGTGTCAGGATGGTCTCGTCATTGTGAGTATTTGACAGTGTTTGTATGGCAAATCTGTCAAAAACTCATAATGAAGAGACCATTCTGACACTATTGTAATAGCAGACTTGAGGCCCAGGTTTTATGCTACATAAAGTTCAGTCTCTCAAGTACGAAATCCGTCGTCCGAGTTCCGTTGTGTATTCGGATTCCAAAGGTTCCGACATTTTACTAGCAGATAATGAGAAGGTATATTTTGATAGGCGTTTCCACAGCTAAATACAAGTTTATGCTTATCGTAAAATAGGTTTATAGGGAAAAACCGTTATTAGGCTAATACGCTTCATTACAATGTACGGCCTTCTAATTTGTTAGCTAGTTAGCCTTTCTTTACCTTTATTGTATAATACTAGGCTATTACTACCTTCATTTACTGTTTTTAAGACATCGTTAAAGGCTTTTATGGGAGTCTTTTTCGCGCCATGTTTTTAAATAATCATCAGTTGGTAATAATCGGTGCCGTGTGGTGCCGGACGTAAAAAATAGCAACACCCCATTTTCTTCCGTGGGTGTCGTAAAAGGCGACTAAGGGACTTACTAGAGAATGGGCAGCAGCGTTCCCTATGCATTTTTAACACCATACTGCGATCGCCAACCCGCCTGCTAAGCGTGGCGTTTATGGCAAATACCCCCCATTTGGGGGAGGCTTATGTCCAGCTGTGGACGTCGTTCGGCTGAAATGATGGTAGTAATCGAATTTATTTGAGACTAAATATTGAGATATTTATGAGTTCAAATAGGGATCTTAGTAGTCATTGATTTAAAATGTGTAGTTCAGTAATAAACGTAATAAGAGAATAAAAAAAGTTGTGTTTTATTTTTTGGTTTTTTATCGCCAAAATCGCAACCCTTATTTGTCTCTCCAGTAAGCAATCAATCTGCCTAGCCTTTTCCCAACTATATTGGGGTCAGCTTCCAGTCTAACCAGATGCAGCTGAATACCAGCATTTTACTTGGAGCGACTGCCTATCTGACCTCCATAACCCAATAATTGGGTAATACGATACCCCTTGGTAAGACTGGTGGTCATACTTTTGGGCTTCTTATGACCCGTAACGACTGCCAAAGATCCACGAAAGACAGCCGGGACCATCGGCTTAACGTGCTTTCCGAGGCACGGAGGAATCTCGGTATGTAAAGATGGTTACCCATCCACGGACCAACCCCGGCTAGCGTAGCTTAACCTGATGGATCGACCGATGTAGATGTTGTTATTAAGCCACGAGCTCCTCTTGTCTTGCTTGTCGCTACAGTAGACAAACAGTGCAAAAGGGATATGGACATAATGACGTATCCAAATTATTATCTAGAACAAAAAAATTCATCCTCAACCGTAACATACAAGTATAACAGACTAATCCCCAAAAGGGAACATCTCTTATGATAGCATTAAGTCCCAATGTGACGAGGGGCAAGCTGTTTGCCTGTTATCGGAACCAATCCCGGACTGGGACAAAAAATATCGCAAGTTGCCCGACCCGAATTACGCTTGTCTAACTTAACGACTTAACCCTAGGCCCCAAAAACGGTCAAGTCCTGACAAAGAGATTCATAGCCTCATTTGTAGCAGACTAGCGACACATCTACATAAAATTCGAGGCCTAAAGATCGGCGTGCTTACGCCTGCAAAGCTTATTGAATTTGGTACCTCTGGGCATACGCCCAACTTTGGCTGGTGTGTCGCTCCCCTTATGAAGCAACCGAAGGCAACCTTATTCATTTTTGTCAAACCAAGCCTTTTCCTAATTATATCGGAAGCTGCTTCCAATCCAACCAGTGACGTTTAAGTACCAATATTTTACGCTGAGTTACTGCCATCTGAACTTAACGTTGTGTGGTCTTGACTTCGAATAAACCATTCCATAATTTCTATGAATAAAGAGAAATAAGAGCTCTTACCACGAGCGATTAACACACTGCAGTTGCAAGGCTATTATCTGAATGTGACTGAAATTGTATTTTCTGTTCAGGAGGATCGTCTTTAGTATTAATTATTATTAACTACACGACAGGCCTAAAATGCCAAAACAAGAGTTTTTTCTGATCCTTTATTCAGGGCTCCAAAAATTGAGTTGAATTTTTTGCTTGCTATTTTGTTTGCAAATGCATATAAAATTAATCAGCATGATTTCCATAACAAAATATTAGTTATGCCTGACATGAGTCCTAATGCAACCGATAAGGCCCTAATATTTCTGAACGCACCAGCTTGGTTAGTAACTGCATTTGAGTTGTTCTTGTTGATAGAATGATGTTATGCAAATGTTATGGCAGCATCAGCTACGTTTAATTTTAACCTAGAGCTTCTATATTTTATTAATTCAACTCTCACTTTTTTGACATCTTTACTATCATCAGCTAGTGTGCTGTCGTCGCTGAAAAATTACTATGATCTTTTGGTTCATCTTCTACTTTTTCTTCCGCCTCATCTTTGCCATTGATAATTGATATCAAGAAACGTGACAACATTATTGCAATGACCCGAAACAGTTATCAGTCTACAAACGATCCTATTATTCCCATCCGTCGGGCGACACCGTCATAATCAATTACATTCATTATGTCATCTCCTAGGCATGGACGCTATCTATTGCGTACTAATTGTGAAATAATTATTCTATTTTAGTGGTTTCGTCGTAAATGGAAATTTATGATCGTTTGAATTGACAGTGTTTGTGGTTTTGAAGCGAATAGTTAGGTTATAGAATTGTTAATTTAGTATGTTTTGGATTGCAAATCTAATTTATTTTAATCAATTCAGTATATCCCTGTTCTCCGATACGGTGTAGTTTGGTGTGTTTAGCAAGCACTGAAATCAGCCATAATAAGACTGTCGGAGGAGTAGATAAAAAAAATCTTCATCGCTAGGCATTGTATCGCCCATTCAATTAATATTATCCCAACGAAGATATTAATTTGTGTACGCCATTTTACGACAAACGCTTAACTCACAATCAATTTGCTTCAAATGCATGCTCGAGCATGATTGTACTTAAATCGCCGTGGCAAATGGGATTAGCACAAACCAATCAACACAGTAAACATTAGTGTAATGGATAATTAATTGTTTGATGATCCGTGAATCTTATGATGGGTACATGAATTTGAAACTATGATAACATTCTCATAACACTAGGGTATGTTTCTTTCAAGGGTTGTTTCTATGTACTGCTTTTCCTATCAATATTGTTATAACGAGAACAGTGGTGGCCCAGTGATTACGACTGTAGGTATTCTGGACTTATGAGTTGTAGGTCGTGGGTTCGAACCCAGACAGGCACTTTGTGTAAATAATTTAATCACCACTGCTCTCAAAACGGTGAAGGAAAACATCGTGAGGAAACCGGCATGTCCTAGAACCAAAAATTCGAAGACATTTACCAACCCACATTGGGCCCGCGTGGTAGATTACAGCCCATTCTCTCTCGAAGAGAGGAGGCCTTTGTCCCAACAGTGGGAACATTAAAGGCTGATTATGCAGGTACATAAATGACACTTTTGTACGTCGAAATTTACACGGAAATAAAATTGATTCTATTGCCCCTTCCAAAAGGTAGTTTCGCATGGAGAAGAATGGGCAAGCAACTCCACCGTTGCTCTTTTAAACTGTTTTACAAGAGCTCAGAACGGTATAGCGAATCACTCTTCGCCGATGATACGGTTCGCCGAAATCACTCTTAGTCGACGGTTGATTCCACGAATAAATCCATCGCCGATAGAACTATTCGCCGAAAACTCCGTTCATGGATGGTCGCTTCAGCTACAACACCCTTTACCGTTGGAACGGGTCGCCGAAATACTTATGTAAAGTTCTAATAAATTAAACACTATGGTTTATATAATTATTTATTCAGATTGACCGTCAGCTCGAAACAGTACAAATAAAAAATTAACAATTTCATTTAAATTTCACTTAGAGGGGAACTGGCGCTCCGCGGCCGCTGCCGCGGCACGCTTCCTACGGTCGCTCGCCTTCGCGCTTTAATGGTCAGAGTTCTAACCTAACCTAACCCAAATGATTCACCAACAATAGAGGGGATCTGGTAAATTATAACTATAGAATATAATTTAAATTATTTGTGTTTGAAGTATTTCGGCGACCCGTTCCATCGGTAAAAGATGTTGTAGCTGAAGCGACCATCGATGAACGGTGTTTTCGACGAATAGTTCTATCGGCGATGAATTTATTCATGGAATCAACCGTCGACTAAGAGTGATTTCGGCGAACCGTACCATCGGCGAAGAGTGAGTTGCTATACCGTTGCCCGCCGGTTTTACAATACTTTGTATATATCAATAATTATATCATTACACTTGAAGACGATGTACCCAGAATAAAATTACTATACCAAAACAGGTAAAAACAATTTAAAATGAAGCAATGACGGATAAATTAATTATGTGTTAGATACATGGTGCTCACATATTTACAAATATTGTTAGAGCAGATGATATTACTAAAATATTTACAAATAAAAAGTCAGTGTGCAAGTTAAACTTATCACAGAGTGTAAAATAAACCTACATGGGCACTTATGAAACGTTAGTAGCTAGGTGCACGGTTCCATTTGGTGTTTCCTACGGAGAAGAGCCGGCAAGAAACTCCACGGTTACCCTTTTAAAAATAATTAATTGGCTTTTACAATATTTTAAAATAACATTGTTACTAGGTATGGTAGGCCTTGTTCAAAGTACCAGGTACTTAATAAAATAGAAAGGTAAACAAACTGACAGTCTACTAGCTCTATATCGTTCTCACATTCACAAAATATAAAATAATCTATATAAAAGACAAACAAAATGACATGATTGCCATTACAACTTCAGTAACTAATCTGAATAAATATCATGTTCACAAAAGGCACTAAGTCAAGTGATCGAAAGTGATAGTGTCAAGTCATAAAGACAATTTTTTGTGGTTATAAGGCTTTTAATTTTGGTAAGAATGTTGACTGATTAATCACCACACGCAACATAACAACAACAATCAACAATATTTAGATCCTGTTTCCAAATGCTATTTTCAGACCATGCAAATCTTTTGTACGTATATGTTCTATTAAAAAAAAAAATCTTATCTTTCACTACAGATCGGATAATCGGATGCATACTCAACTAAATTTGAGATGTTCGCTATTATGGAATGTACTTTTGTATCTAAAACATCCCGCGATTCCGGGATCGACGAATTTAAAAAGTTCTGATTATATGAATCTATTGTTTATTTACTTACATAATATGTAAAAATCTCGCGATTCCGAAATTGATACTACTTAGTATCGAATGCTAGCTTTTGGTGATAAGTTAAATAATAATACATATTTAAGAACTCGTTTCCATACCATGTATTCGATTAGTTGTGCATTCCCGGATTTTCTGGAATCTCGGGAATTATATTTAAAAAAAATATATTTAAGAAGCCGCTTCCATAATAACAAATATAAATTTTAGGTAAATATGTATGAATATCTGATCTCTACTTATCAGTACTTATCACCTTTCTAGGATATATTTAAAATTTTAAAAGAAAATTCGGATTTCAAGGATAATCTACCAGTTATACCCACTCCCGGTATGGTGTACTAAATATATCATAGTGAGTAGTAGCTTAACAAAAAGAAAAACAAACAATATTATATAAAAAAGCAGCACACTTAAAATAGAATATACACCAAACTGCCGGAACCAGTTGTTTATCTTACACGAACTAACATAAATCCAAAGTTGAAAGATAAAACATTCCAATCCCGAACCTAATTTATTACTGAAGGAAAAAAATCTGATGCATTTCATCGAGTTTCCTTGTTGAGAAAAATCGGGCCATTACAAAAAGGGAAGCTGTACACCGCTCGTATTTCAAAACAACACCATAAAGGCCAGCTCACATCGGCGGTCGGCTGATCAGGGTATTTTCAATCTACCAACATAAATTCGTACGTATCTTATGGTAACAAGATATAGATTTCGAAGCTCAGAGCCCGACGACCGACTCTAATTCATTATTATTCATATTTATTAGTAGGTTAGTAATATAGGCTTTGTTTTTTGTATAGAAATATTTGTACGCCATACTATGACAGGGTATGTTGGTTGGAACCAATATTTGTAACATCTATTGTACACACGGCTACATATCAAGCTAAACAAATCTAGTTTACGCTGGTCTCGCACTGTGTAGGATTTCCGTATAGTGAGAGGTCAGTTTATACTGGCAATGTATAGCTTGATATGTAGCCGTGTGTACCATAACCTAACAAAAAAACATTTTTGATTTGATTGATTTGATTATGACACTCGAGACGACGGAGCATCAAAGGGGATTTCTCTCTGCGGTATTGAAGAGCACGCTGGAGGATACCCCGGCGGGATTCCACGACATGCGGCTGGATTCCACGACATGCGGCGGGGCGCGACAGCATGCGGCGTGACGTAACGGCAGGTTGCAACGGCATGCGGTGAGATGCGAGGGTTTGCGATGGTATGCGCCGTAGTCTGGTAGCATACGATTGCGGGGAAGAGGCAGTGCAAGTGGGTGTGCACTCCGCGTTTCTCCTGTGGCATACCGCGAGATGCCGCGGGAGGCTGCCGCAAATCATCACTGTGCGCTGGTCGGGGGCAAATCATCCTCGATGCCGACGCCCGCCGCCCGCCTGTGCACGCTAGCCTTTAATGTTCCTCTTTTGTTTTGGTAACCCGTTATTTTAGAAGGAAATTGCTCTATTTTCTTCCCGTTTCAGGGTTCCGTACCCGAAGGGTGCCAAACGGAACCCTATTACTAAGCCTCCGCTGTCCGTAACACGTCCATCCGGCCGTCTGTCTGTCAGCGGGCTGTTAGCTCATGAACCGTAATAGGTAGACAGTTGAAATCAAAGATTGTGTCTTTCTATTTACGCTATAACAATAAATAATAAAAACTAAATAAAATTAATAATTAAAGCGGGTCCTTACTTTTTCGGCAAATTTTGTTCGATCTTAATACGGTACGGAACCCATCATGGCCGGTTTTTTTAGTTATTGTAATATCTTTTTTGGTGGAGCTTTTAATCAATAATTTGGACACGACAATAGCATTAGGTTTTGGACTAAATTAATTGGATAGTGCTGTTAGTAATAAATTTATCGTAAGTAGGTACTACCTAGTTACAATGTTATATTTTACGAAAAGTATGCCGTTTATATCTTTAAGTCAGCTCGTATTTTTTTTATAATCAATAATACAAAATTTAAGTTGCTTTGACCATCATAGGTTATGCTCAAAAATGCTGTAAACGAGACTAAATTCAGCCCAAGTTGGAAGTGGAACGATATCAATGCATATAAAGAAGATATCTTGAAAAACAGCCTCGAAACGAATAACAAGATAATTAAAAATTACCTCAAATTCCTGGTAACAATTAAGAACATAATAACATTAATGCATCCTCAATATTCACAAGCGAAAACAATTTAATTACAAACAAAAAATCTGGTTAAAAATATTTAAAAATATAATTAACCACTGCGCTGCACTTCCAAAAGAGTGCCGTGGTAAGTGTACCAGTTATTCGCCGGTTTAATTTCGCTTCATATTATCCGTCCCGTATACGAAGTTTAACAAAGTTTTGTATCCGACGTCGGACTCGGCTAATACTGAAAATGAAGCTCTCGTGGGAAATTTACCATTAGCGGTCACATTAAATTCTGTTTCATTCTATATTTACGTCAAAACGCTTGTGCGGTGAGGAATTTCTTTGTTGTGCTCGGGTTGTATATTTTATTAGACGGACAACATCACAACAGTCGTTGTTTGACAATTAAAGTGAAATGTGTCGCAGTTTGTTTGAAATTATAGGTACAAATATAGTTTTGCAACAGAATAGCATTAAATAAAAAAACCGGCCAAGTGCGAGTCGGACTCGCGCACAAAGGGTTCCGTACCATTATCTATAAAAACGAGCAAAAAAATCACGTTGTTTGTATGGGAGCCCGACTTAAGGCTTTGACTGCCAGACAACAGACACAATAGAAAAACTATTGTTAGCGGTCACCGGTGACCGCGGTAGTAGTCAATGTGTTAATATTTATTTTATTCTGTTTTTCTAGTATTTTTTGTTATAGCGGCAACAGAAATACATCAACTGTGAAAATTTCAACTGTCTAACTATCACGGTTCATGAGATACAGCCTGGTGACAGACGTACAGTGGAGTCTTAGTAATAGGGTCCCGTTTTACCCTTTGGGTACGGAAAAATACAAATTCCTGACAAATAAAATGTTGTTGAAATAAGCTGAAACTTAGCATATCTAAAAAGCAAATCAATCAAAAAATATTATTTTGATAACTACGGTCCATAATGTTAGTAACATCTTATAGCTAGTGTTAGTATCTAAGTAATCATTTTATAGTTATTATAAGAGTTTGAAGCATTTTGCACAGAAGATAATACCAAGTAAGGTATAAGTTTCTTACCTGGCCATCATCTCCACAAAATTCCTCATACTGGGAGAATAGAAACTTACTGGCACTGTTTTCAGAATGCTGTTGCTACTGGGCCGTGTTCTAGCTACCAGTGACGCAGTTCTCCTTTATTTTTTTGAAAATAAAGGCATTTTCTAGTAAGTACTTGTTGACTTGCAGAATATCGTGGAAAGTTTAAGTTTCCATAAAAAATTCGCACCTCTTCTTATTACTACTCATACATTCAATTTCTCTGGCAAAGTCTAATAACGTGTAAAACCAGTCTATTTCTTCTAGATATATATAAATAAATACAGTCAAGTATTCACATGAATGAGAAAAAACAACTTTTACATTAGCATAATAATATGCAACTTTCTCTACCATCACAATAGTTTACAATAACTGTCCAAGTAACAGAATTATTAGACGGTTAAGTTTCTATCACGTCCGCTAATAAGTGCCCACATCCATACTTAAACCTTATTAACACTAAACTGCTGTCGTAAATGAAAAATGTCCTTTTAACCGTTATTGTGATGCGCATGACGTTGAAATAATGCATCCGTATAGACGAACATGCTTCGATTTTCTAAACCCTGTGACTGTGGCCATAAAATAGATTGTTACAGAAGGCCAGCTCCGTAAAACGAGTGAAATCCCACGCACACATAGACGCGTACTTACGGCAATCTCAAACAAACTCAAACAAAAGCTGTAGTTCGGTCAAGTTAGCACTAAAAATTGGGGTAAGCTTACAATAATTCGCATAGAACTGTAAATTGGTGCGAATGTTGGGAACACCGTTATAAATGAAATGTGAAAAGTCCCCATCGATTTCACATCTGGAAAAATGTGAAATCGATGGTCAATGTTCGCAAATATGGTTTTTTTTTTGCATTTTTCAGCCGAACGGTAAGTTTTATCATAACAATGTCTCATCATCATTATCATCAGCCTATAGCAGTCCACTGCTGGACATAGGCCTCTCCAATTGCACGCCATTCAGCTCGATTCTCGGCAACTCTCATCCAGCTCCACCCTGCGAAGATCGTCGCTCCACTTAGCCTGAGGGCGTCCTACCTTACGTTTGCCGATTCGCGGTCTCCACTCAAGAACACGTCTACCCCAACTGTCATCGGTTCTACGGCAAATACGGCCGGCTCATTGCCACTTCAGCTTGCTTATTCTGTGAGCTATGTCGACAACTTTGAAGAGAAAGAAACTCCAAGCATAGCCCGTAACAATGTCTAACGGAATTGTATATAACGTGAGAATTTATGTGAACAAAGCTTTAAAAGCGTCTTCAAGTAGAGTATCTTTATGAAATACCTACTAGCTTTTGCCCGCGACTCCGCCCTTGTGGATGTCGGTTATCACAGACAGACAGACAGATTTACTTCCACATTTATTATATTAATACGGATGTGAAAGTAACTCTACGTTTTCACGCCTAAGCCTCCGAACCGAACGTCATAAAATTTGGCAAAGATATAGCCTGGGATATGGAGAAGAACATAGGCTACTTTTTACGCGATAACCGACATCCACGCGGACAGAGCCGCGAGCAAAGAATCACCATTTCACAGATCACTCATCATTTTCATTTCAGCCGAAAGACGTCCACTGCTGGACATAGGCCTCCCCCAATTGGGGGGGTTTGCCATAATCGCCACGCTTGGCAGGCGGGTTGGCAATCGCAGTATGGTGTTAAAAATGCATAAAGAACGCTGCTGCCCATTCTCTAGTAAATCCCTTAGTCGCCTTTTACGACACCCACGAGAGGAAATGGGTTGGTGCTATTCTTTACGTTCGGCACCACACGGAGCAGATTTCACAGATATAGACAGCGATACAAAAAGTTGAAAAAGTTGTGTTTCCATAATATGCACGAGTACGCCGCCTACTTCATCACTCGACCCGTAGTACAAAAAAAAAAAATTGTTTTGTGAATGCAAGTGGCTCTCGTTGTACGTGAAGCGTGTCGATGTGTGCGTGCGTTTTCGCTCGCTGCATAAAGCCTACCTTCTTTCTGTATCTGTCTATTCTGTGCTGTAACTATACTCGATGTGTTAGGCATGGTAATTATACCAATTAAAATAACTCCGCTTGTTACTGCAACTAAGGCCTTCGCTTGATAAGGCTGAGCCTGTTAATACACGATTAGAACGATATTTTATTAATTGATTCGAAGATTGTGTAACTATTTATATTAGATACTACTTGTATCACAAGATTATTTCTAAGTATGGAATTTGTTTTGATTAAAAGTTCTAAGACAACTTAAGGTAACTTAAGTAGGTTTTAGATTTATGAATAAACTAAATATAGTTACTAAAATTGCAAACCAATTTAGAGAAATTGCTTATTTAAATGGAATATACATATTTAAATCAAATATCATAAACAGCCACCTACACTATTCTAACTCACATAAAACAGCGTCATTATAAATTATAAGAATGAACACAACAATACAATAACGTGAAACCAATAAATAACAGAAAGAGACGTCAATAGTTCATAGTAGCGTTGAACTTTAAACTCAATCTCTCTAAATCAAAACTGATTTTATTACGCCTGTTGGTCGACACAGCTTATACAGATAAAGTAATACTTAATGACCAGAACTAAACTTATCATCTCCAATAACGCGCCAAAACATCCATAAAAAAAGTTTAATCCCATTCCCGCCAAAGAGATTTAAAGTAAGTTTCAATCGTAAATTAAATTCTACGCATACGTAGGCAGTTCAATCAGCCAGCTACCACAAAAAGAAAATAAAATTAAAAGTAAAGCCGAGTGTACAAATGAGGCGGGTAAAATTATTTTTACGATTCTCTCTCTCAATTAGGAGGAGCACCGACAGTAAAGTGTCAGTGTTATTTAAATTTACTGCCCCAATTAGACTCGCTATCATCACAAGAGTGATGAAACTATACCGTGTCGTGAGTAGCTTCCCTTATTAAGAGTTCTATAATTAAAATTTACAGCGCCAAGCGGACGATTCGAATAACTAAGAGAATAGCTACAAATGATTCCATTTACTAGTTTAAACATGTCGGGTAAGAAATTTACACTTTATATTGGGAACAGCGGTAAAGAAAAAATGCGGGCCAGTTAAGATTTTGTTATTTTGAAACTTTATGAGCGACTGGCGTTGTAAACTGAAGTCTGCTTGGTGAAGAATAACATTAAGATAAAAAACATGACAGCGGTCACAAAGAATTTTAAAACAAGTTATTAATACCAACATTGCCAAAGCGACACAGACCTTTACAAAACTGTGAACAGAACAAATTGAGACTGAACAGAATATCGAGGCTCTGATTAAAACTTTGCATGAAGTGATAATAAAAACAATAATTTAAGACGACCACAAAATATATTCCACTGCAGTTACAAAACAAACGGACAGCTCCAACGAAACAGCACAATGTGCCATAACGACGCCAAAGCGACATGATGAAGGAAAATAAACAATAACTCAAGCCAACAGATCGGTACCGCTGTATAAAAGGATTGCACCAAAACACATATCTCATAAAGTTAGTTGGCGAGCAAAACATCCTGGCATGTACCAAGTAGCACATTTTGGCATCCAAGGCGAGAACAATCTGTATAATAGAATTTACTTGTTTCTTCCCTTCGTCGCTGACGTGATAGTTCGGGACTCGGCGACTCTGTGGCGGATGGCGGTTGCTCTCCTGAATATAGATAGGTATTTACCTTTGTCCTAGTTGATAATTAAGGACAAACGAAGCCGGTTTATTGGCTGTGGTTTGGTTAGTTAGCTATTGAGTCGGTGTTCTAACGGTATTCTGTCTTTCGCGTGAGCAATTTACACTCGCTTTTTTGTATAAACTGTTGAAGCTCTTAAGGTATGGTCTTTTGTTTTTTACCTTTATTTGTTTCTATTGAACTGTCTGTTTCAAGTCGTATTAAAAGTATATTTTAGTTCCAATTTAAAGAAATCTATATTATGCTTTTCTTCTTTCCCAGTCCTCGTGTTTTTACTGTACATAATATTAATATTTCTGCTTATTTAAATCATCGGGTGTTTGCCCTCAATACGAGATTAAGACATAAATATCAAGGCGAATAACATTTGCACTATTTCATATGGTTCCTAATGTAAATCAAACATATAATTAAATACTCTTGATTTATTGCATCTATTAACATAAAAACAACCATAAAAGTATTGCCTAATCGAAATCAATAACCCATTACTCAAGCGAATGCCGAGATGATGAATAAATATATATTTGCGTAGGTATAAACGTCTCTGTGTGTGTCATTTGTACAAATGAGAGAGATCATATAGGAACCAATATCATAAATAGTCCTCATTTGTTTACGTGTAGGTACGCTCGATCACAAAATCGTTTTGTCAATTTTCATGGGTTGTTTTGACACCCCTTCAACAAAATGACGACGTATTTTGGGTTTATTTGAATACAGTACAGTTTATTATTCACTTAGAAACATGAATTTTATATAGATTTTAATATCATGGATTACTCTGCAACTTTGAGCGTTCTTAAAGAAGGGTTTTAGCTTAATTAATTCTAAAAGCAAGCTCATAGAGGACCCTTGTGGGTAATAAAGCAAGAAAGTAATATTGGAAAAGGGTTATATCGAGCTTATTTTCTTCAGGATGGCTTAAATAATAAGCTGAGCTTTGTAGCAACAAACAGAATATTCACGTAAGTTATCATTTGCGTTACAATTTTCAGGTCCCTTTTACTACAATGTGTGTCTCGCTTACTTTATTCTTTTGTCTTCCGTGTTTGCATCTGCAAGGATTTTCTGGTTCAATCAATTAACTAAGTAAACATTCTCCCGTTTTCCTTACCACATCTTCGGCTTAGTTTCTGATAAATATCCTAGTTTATGGAACTATCCACATTTGTGGTCAACAGTACGTTAGTGCAACCCACTGAGCGTTCGTTATGGCGAAAGTTTGGAAAGCTCACAACTTGATGCTGTCATTGTTCAAGTTGGATTTATGCCAAACGTCCAAAGACGCATTGCAGAGTAATATTCAGGATTTTTGTACCAAAGGTTGTTTGGACGCGAGAATCGAGAGACGGGATATGTCGGCCGTTTGTTATTTTGAGGAAATTTATTGTTAGAGGCAGTCGTAGCGATATCCAAACTTAAGATATGGGACATTTGTATTAACATTGATTATGAATAGTTATATTTTGTAATGTATATAAGGTGTATCTATTCATACACGAATTCATATTTTAAGAGAAACATCTATTGGTGGTAAAAAAGCCAAAGTAACAAAAACATTTTTTTTTATCTCAGTATTTTATATTTTTACACAATTATTATAATTTTAAAATTACTTGAGACATTTTACGAAAAAAACCTTGATTTACTTATTCTATGAATGACCCGCTTGGACGCGGCGACGGGGGCGGAATAAGCGCGGTGAATTTTGATAATTAATCATCATATCAAGTTTTTTGTTTTTTTTATATGATAATCAGATTTAAAAAAATCACTTTCATGGCTACTTTACCACCTATATAGGTCTATCACTCAAAATATTTCGTGTTTGAATAGATACACCCTATATATCATGCAGTACGTTTTAAATTAGTTTTGTAGCTAAAAAATTGTGACTTATTTTAATCTTCTGACGTCGTAAAAAATCTTCAATGCGAACTCCATGATCAATGCGAACCACTTTTCCGAACAGTACCGTCTTTTTCGGAACGTCATTTCCATGGCTACTTTACCACTTATATATGTGTATCTCTCAAAATATTTCGTGTTTGAATAGATACACCCTATATATCATGCATTATGTTTTAAATTAGTTTTGTAGCTAAAAAATAGTGACTTATTTGAATTTTCTGACGTCCTAAAAAATCTTCAACGCGAACTCCATGATCAATGCGAACCACTTTTCCGAACAGTACCGTCTTTTTCGGAACGTCATTTCCATGGCTACTTTACCACTTATATATGTGTATCTCTCAAAATATTTCGTGTTTGAATAGATACACCCTATATATCATGCATTATGTTTTAAATTAGTTTTGTAGCTAAAAAATAGTGACTTATTTGAATTTTCTGACGTCCTAAAAAATCTTCAACGCGAACTCCATGATCAATGCGAACCACTTTTCCGAACTGTACCGTCTTTTTTGGAACGTCAACATCCTTCCCAAACTATAGTACCAACTATGTCAAAATCAAGTCAGTACCTCTAATTCAAGTCACGTCACATTTACCTTGAGTTCCAGCTACCCCTTATGGTGAAGCTCTCGGCGCGTGCACTCACACACTTAAGATCACACAGCCGTGATTTGCATACTACGCGTTGACATACTTTATTCCTCACAGCTACATAACTCCACTTATCTGCGGTAATAGATCGGTGTGAGCCGTTAAACTAGAATTGCAATAGTGTTTGCGTAGCACGTCATTAAATCTTATCATGTCCGTGTCTATTTCATCAGAGTGACACGCGATTTTATTATCGTGGTACTACATGTCTTCTGGTCGGCTTGTTCCTTTTTATAAATTCTTGGAATCATTGTGTTGAATATTTAAAACTTATATTAAAAGCACACTTTGTAAACTAGCATATTACAAATTAGAGGATTATATCCAAGATAAGAATGCTTGGAAACATGCTGGTCCTGCTCCATAGGACAATTTATTTAGAGTCAAGACAAAATCATCTGGTTGCTAATTTAATTTTATATTTTTTAATATATATTTTTTTCTGTGTTTAATTCACTTTAACTCACACACTGACATAAGTTATTAAATGTAAAAGAAAACATCTACTTTTACAATGTATGTAAATATGTGAGCACCATGTTCTTATCTAACGCATAATTAATTTGTCCGTCATTGCTTCACATTTCATTCTTTTTACCTATTGTGTGTCTTCACATATAATTAATAATTAATGTACCTATACAAATATTGTTAACATTTTAAAAGAGTAAGCATGGAGTTTCTTGCCCATTCTTCTCCATACGTAACTACCTTTTGGAAGGGGTAACTAGAATCAATTAATTATTATAAGTGCCTATTTGAATATATATTTATTATAATATAAATATTATAAATGATTTGACTTTGACTTTGACTAATTACAAATATTGTATATTAAAATTCATATTAATTTTAATATTGTATTATTATTTTAATATTATTGTTTAATTTTAAGCGACTTCAAAAAGGGAGGTTTTATATTTCAAATCAAATCATGTATTATTTTGGAAACATGGGTAATTAATAAACAGATGTTTTATTTTATAAGTCCTTCATGTTATACCTACCGTCACATGGGCATGCAAATTATATTTAATTTACACAAATTTAAATACATAATTTATAATAATAATTAGGAAATTATAATAATACAAAATACATATTCATGTCAAATCGTTCGAAAGACAAATGTCAACAAGGTTACAGCAATAAAAAAAAAATCGAATGGATTAATAGCATGTCAATCAGTCTGTGATTCATCATTAAGGAAGGCGTGAATTATGTTAAAAAAAATCTATTAATATTTCGTTTAGTACCCTTTCAAATAAGTATGTCTGCCTTTGTGCCTTTTTCCTATCCACGTATGTATATTTTACGTCCGCGACTATTGTTAATTAAGTTTTGCAAAGAAATTGTTTGGAATGACGAAAGGTTAGATATAAAAAATCTGTTTCAGAATTATCGTTTTATTTAGCTTGTATGTAATCGTAAAGATTTCCTTTCTGAATAAGTAAGGCCTCAGGCGACTGTAAACTGCATTAGTTAGTAAATTTGTTAACTAGCTGTCACTCCCAAAGCATTTATAATATTTTGCACATGCGGTGCTCTTTCCAGCAGCCCTATTAAAACTTTCTAACTGTAATAATCATATAAAAAACTTGGTATTTAAACGAAGGAATTCTGCGGCGAGATGAAACGCTAAATACCGTATGTATTTAATTAATTTACGTCAACAATACATTGATGAGCTTTTCGATAAAACGCTGGACCTCACAAAATAAACACTAACGAAACATCAACATCCAACAATAAATCTTGAGCAACAATGCCGTTTCTTTGTCTCAGAACAAGCATCTTTTGTTCAGTTTTTTGGTATGAAATCCGTGTTATAGGAGTACTGTTCATTTGCGCCTCGGGTAATATCATTTTCCACATTTTCCTTTCCTTTGTCGATGTAGACACAATAAAAGCAAGCCGGCTCGTTAATCGCACAGAATAGTCCTGGCGCGTAATTAACTTTGCAGCCAGAGAGAGTAGAGATTTACGTGGACCTCGGGTACAATTAAATTTGCATAGGAAATTGCACAGAATAAGCTAAGAATAAGTTACACGAGTATGAAACTAAATTTTATGCTTGTCGTCGGCTAGAGGACTCTTATTTATTTGCCTGCCTCGTAATTGTTAACTCGGAAGTCGGAACGTTATGGCAATTTTTTCTTCCGCGTTCAGGCAACAAAGTTGATCGTACACACGGCTACATATCGAGCTATCCTACATTTCTAGTATAAGCTGATGTCTCATTGTAGGGAAATCCTATGCAATGCGAGATCACCTTATTCTGGATTTGTATAGCTTGATATGTACCCGTATGTACAATCCCCGATAAACTGTCCAAAGATTTTCATTTTAAACGACAGCATTTTATTCCGTCAAAATTTAATTCCGACGTCTACCGCAACCAATATTCAAGATTTATTTGACAGCTTACTATTTTTAATATCTCCTGAAACTTATTAGTTCGTCCATGATATATATTTTTTTTTAGGGTTCCGTACCAAAATGGCAAAAAGGAACCCTTAAGGTGTGACTCAGTCTGTCTGTCTGTCTGTCACAGCTGAATATCTCAAGAACTACTGATGCTATCAACTTGAAATTTAGAGTAGTTTTAGATGACGTTTGCCCAACTATTTTGCAAATAAGAAGGAAAAAAAAAAAGTTTTAATTTTTTTTTGCAACAGGGACTGAAATGTGGTCTTAAAAATTCGAAATGCCGCTACTAAGGCATGTGGGGTATCATATGGAAGAACGCTATTTGCACATTCTCAAAAAAAAAAAAACTATGTCTCTAAATTGCACACTTTTTCAGAAATCAACAAAAATGACATTAGTTCCTTTATCTGTCAATAGATGGCGCTGACCTAAAACTGCAATATTCTACACCGCAGTGTTGAAATTAACTGACGAATAAAGGCCTCGCCGATGAAAATTTAAAAACATTTCGCGGTTCACAACCAAAATATCCTCCTTTCTACGCTAAAACTCGCAGTTTGCTTTGGGTGAAGCAGAGTTGTAATTTTTTCTGGGCACATATAACTAATAATTAGGTCCTACTTATACGAATGAAGCTTATGAAGCTATATATGATGGTACGGAACCCTCGGTGCGCGAGTCTGACTCGCCCTTGACCGGTTTTTTTTTTGTTTTAGTAAACCCATTTAACAGAAAAGCAATGATTCGTAAAACTGGCTATTTGTAGCACAGCGGTGTAATTGGCTATCAGGGCCTGTTGAAAAATGGACAGATGTTTATTTTAATGCACTCCACCCATCAAGTCTAACAGCGGCGCTACCTCGAAGACAGACTAAGGCGATGTAATTAAGGATATTGAAAAACAAATAATTATTTTCGAATCATATTTCGTGTTCGAGTGAAGTACCCTATAATTTTCGTGATGAATTACTCTTAAGTGCTGGTAAATACATAAACCTTCTACATATTAATGGGTTCTTGCCTATCCATTTCCTTTTGCTACGAAGTAATATTTTAACTCGGTAATTGATAGATATAGTTAACAAGAAAATTACAGTTGCTTGATTCGGATAATATTATAAATGGAACGCCTGATTTCTACATTTATACATGCTTTTATACATTTTATGAAAACGTTTAATTTTTTTAGACAACTGTACCTATCAGTCTCTCATAGCTTAGGAATCCGGTACCCCACTGATATGTTATACCGAGAAATGAGGGTGCTTACGGTGCGCCAACTTTACATTATAGCAGTGCTACTTAAATTTCATACAACAGCTGCTGCCACAGTGGTAGCGCCTCAGCGTACGCGTAGAAATCCTGGGTGGAAAGCAGTTTACTGCAAACTCAAATTTGGCAATAAGGCTTTCTCTCGTATTGGACCATACCTGTATGAAAAAGTTAACAACAAGCTTAAAATCTTCCCCTTGACAAAGTTTGGGTGCAAAAAACAGGTTCAGGATTGGTTGCTTGGGCTTAATTATGCTGAAACGGAAAATCTATTATCTTTCAAATATTAAAGTATTACATACATACACTCACACTCATCAGTTACACACTTACATTCATCACATACACACATACATTTGGTTACCTTTTAGTCCTAAGTTAATTAATTATAGGTACTGAAACCGGTGCATTTGTTAACCAATCTTTATTAATTCATATTATCTGTCGAAAGAGACTGGATCCTGCGGCACAGGGTATCCTAGTGTGGGATCCAGTGTCATACCTAAATATTGTAATACTAGTTTAGAAATCAATAAAACATTTTTATTTTTATTATTTTACATAACATAACTTGACGCCTTGTTTCATCGAAGGTTTGGACATACGTGTACCTATCACATTTCGCCAGTTATGTTTAAGTCCCATGTAATAGGGGTCGAGCCTATTGCCACTAACCGGGCACAAATCCAGACTCCTGGCAGCTACTGAGAAGTTCCAGATAGTAAAACCCAATAACGCTTTGCCCGACCTGGGAGTCGAACCCAGGACCTCATGCTTAGCAGTAGTACCTACTTGTGACCACTAGACCAACGATTCAGTCTCCTTATCATTCTTACCTATCATTTTACTAGCGAAAATTAACAATTTCATTTCAATAATCCTAATTAATCCATACTATAATATTATAAATGTGAAAGTAACTCTATGTGTCTGTTACGTTTTCACGTCTAAACCTCCAAACCGATCGTCATGAAATTTGGCAGAGATATAGCCTGGGATATGGAGAAGGACATAGGCTACTTATTTACGCGATAACCGACATCCACGCGGGCGGAGCCGCGGGCAAAAGCTAGTAATATTATAATTGCGAAAGTAAGTTTGTTTGTTTTGTTACCTACCTTTTCACGCCTAAACCACTGAACCGATCATCCTGAAATTTTGCTTATACGTTGTCAGGTGTACAGAAACGGACATAGGGTAACTTTAATCTCGAAAAAAAAAAAAATTGTTTCCTAGGAAAATAACAATAACGTTCTTATGATTATAGATGGCGCCTCGTGTCTTTCGCATCATTAATGAATTATATTAGACTAGATTTTGCCCGCGGCTCCGCCTGCGTGGATGTCGGTTATCGCGTAAATAAGTAGCCTATGTCCTTCTCCATATCCCAGGCTATATCTCTGCAAAATTTCATGACGATCGGTTCAGCGGTTTAGGCGTGAAAACGTAATATACAGACAGACAGACAGACATACATACAGAGTTACTTTCACATTTATAATATTATATAGTAATATAGTAATAGTAATAGTAACATAGTAATAGTAATATAGTAATTATAGTAATATTAATAGTAATTATAGTAATAGTAATAGTATTTATAGTAAATAGTAATAGTATATAGTATGGATGGACATAGGCTACATTTCATCCTGGATCGTAGACAAAGTCGCGGGTAACAGCTAGTTTCGAATAGAGTAGAAAGCATATGCGTGTAGCTTCATCATCATCATCATAATTTCAGCCGAAAGACGTCCACTGCTGGACATAGGCCTCCCCCAAGCACCGCCACCTCGACCGGTTTTGTGTTGCGTGTAGCTTCATAGACGCGTATTTGTCTTAACACGCCTGTTCACAGCTTATATACAAACCTATGAAACTCAGTCGACGGAGCGGCAACGTCCCACTCGCGTCGCTGCATGCAGGCTTCATGATGCCTGCCATACCGCATGTCATACATCGGGGCGTACATCGAGCGAAAGCACGTGTTTGAAAAAAGGCGGGAACGGCTGCGAAATTGTTCAGATATTAGAAAAATATCCGTGTTCGTACAACAATAATAAATAATTTCTAATAATTCTCTTGCCGTTACGAACAATCTACAGTTGATGTTTTTTTCTATACACGGATTCGTCCAATATAATCGTCGTCATCGGCGACTTCTCATGTAGTAATATGCCAAAATAACGTCTTCGTTTATTTATTTATTTATTTAACAATTTATGTACACACATATAAACAGACAAGAAGAAAGGAACAGAAAAATACGTACAAAGGTGATGCTTATTTCTAATGAAATCTCTTCCAGCATACCTGCGATAGGAAAGTAGATATAGAGATGTAGACAACATGTGTAAGTGTAGAAGAGAAAAAATAAAATAAAAAATATACATAAAATCAAAATAGCTATACACTAATAGAAATACTTATAAACATACAATAAGAGAATATACTTACATACATACTTCTAAAATAAATATCACTCAAATATATACTTAGAACTATAGTAGTGGAAAATAATAAATACATAATAATATGCAACTATGACGAACGACGGTATTGTCACAAATTATTGAAAACGTATGCCTGTAATACGCCTCGTGGAAAGGTTTAGTACACTAGGCTACTCAAGCTGTCTGGCGTATTTTGAAGCATCTATCAAGCAACGCCTCCGTGTACAGTGACTCTAACGGGTTTATTTTCTTACCATCACATACTCAATACATTCAGGCTGAGGCTACATTAGGCCGCGACGCGACCTGCGACACGTGAGCGATAAAACATATAAATGAATTCTCACGTATATGGCTAACACCGTACATCAAATATTACTAGCAATTTTTGATTTCTTTATGCGATAGGAACAACATTACTGTAATCACGGCATCGGCTACATCAATATATCAGCGAAATTTAAGCGAATTTATTAGAAAATTTCTTACTTGTACGACTAGTTCAATAGTGCTACTAAATATGCTCCATTATGCGTAGCGATTCATGCGGCTACACTATCCTTTTTATAGTGTAGCCGCATGAATTTCTCTTGCTAATTCGTTGTGTAGCATGTGTACTATAGCCATGTCATCGCCGAATATACGCCGGATTTTCGCTTATAATGTAGCCATACCATGTTTATCTCGTTTCGCTCTTCCAGTCGCATCGCAAATCGCTGCCTACTGTAGCCTCGGCCTTATTGTACAATACTGTGCAGTTTTCCCGCAAATTGTCTGCAGTGTAACTTTTATTGCATCATCCGTCCGAACATTTCCACGATATTTTTCATATTTACGACGTTTAGAATTTATGCTTCTTGTGAGTAAAGGCAGACATTCAGACAACTTGCCGCTTCCTGACTATTCTTGTATGCACCATTCGGTTTTCATAGGTCCGCCTCCAGTGTTGTAAAAACTGGTAGGAAACGCGAATTTTATATTTTCGTTCTGAATTCCAAGAAATATAATTTGACTTCGAAAATATATTTTCCATCCTGCAAAATATTCGTTCGTTTAAAAACCACATGCATTTGATTGTTCATGTTGATACCTGGAAGTGGATATTTACCTACTAACCTTAAAAAATTGATTGTTAAAATTTTAGTTTTAGCTATGCTTAAACGAATTACTCTTACCTAAATGTTTTTTACTATTGTCATGAAAGATTAGCTGGAAGCAGGGGCCAAGTCTGCTATTTTTATAAATTCGTCACTCCAACACGATCCCATTGTCATTTTGCTAAAAGTTCGTAATCTGCTAAATTCATAATGGTCGATCATTGGTCGGTCAATGGTCTCGTAATAGAATTGTAATACAATGGCATTTTGAACATTTATTCATGCCAGATTTCATTTGTATATATTTTTACATATTATTTATTAGTGTTATAAGCAATCTGAAGTAGTAGGAAGTTGGAAGTTTAGTAGGAAGTTTCATTTGTCATTATGTACGAGATTACCAATTCTTTCAATGGAGTGTCAGTGTCTGACCATTGGAAAGTCATAATGACGCCATTATATTAGTAGATTACCAAACTTGTCAAAATCAACAATTATGAAATCAATGATAGACCATTCTGAAACTATTGTAATAGCAGACTTGAGGCCCAGTTCAGCCACGTAGCGTTCAAAAATAAAGTTATACACTTCTAACAGATAAGCTATTTTTTGTTTAAATTTTACACATACTAGGAAGATCTCCTGTATTTTGGGTGCGTTTACAAACATCTAAACTCACAGACAAATAATTGTTCTGTGCGGGAATCGAACCCGTGACACGCAGCGCAGCAGTTAATCGCTTAACCACAGCACCAACCGTGCCGTAATATAAATGAGTTTTTTGATGAGAGGTTTTGATAATGTTTTATTGTTACTAACTTATTATTTTTAATGATCTATTTTATCACGGTATTTAATTTTTCGGAGTAAATTTTTCACTTAGTAACATTATACTTTATTTTATTAATATTTGCATTACATGCCATTGTTTAAGGCAAACGTTGGACCTGTTTTTATCTTTACTTTTGACATCTCTTGCATGCTGACAATTTATGTTGTACTCATTTTGAGCAAATAAATAGTTATTTTATCAATATAACTATTTGCAATCCATAACTGCCAAATGTTTCATCTTATTAAGGTCCAGGCCACACCTTTTCTTCAACATTCAACCCGTCCCGTTATAATGCAGGTGTGGGACTTTCACTTCATAAACTTTAGTACAAAATACCCTACTATTGCCTACTATTGCCTTTACGGTTGTTTTATAGATTTCTGACATAGGTACTTAACTTAATATTGGACCTAGTAAAGTATTGCCTACATACTAAACAACGTTGCAATCTTAGTTGGTGGTATGGAAATGTGGGAAAGATTGACCTCACCGTTACTTCAAGAAGTTGGTCTGATTAATTTTACAATGACAGTTTAAGTTCAATTATTTTTATTTATTTATTTTGTAAACACCAGCTCAATCAACTATATCGGTAAGTGTGTCTAGAATTTTCTAATACCTTTTATAAAGTTTCATATTGAGACACGAAGCAACAAAATACGATTTAGAGGAATGTGGCTGTTTTTATTTAGATTGAATGTTGCTGCTTCGTGTCTCAATATGAAACTTTAAAAAAGGTATTAGAAAACTCTAGACGCACTTACTGATATAGTTAATTGAGCTGTTTTTCATAATTTCCTTCTCAGAACCGAGATAATATGTTTTTAAATGAGTGGTGCCACTGGACCGGTAACAACCCTCTTAAACACTACAAAACATACAATAGGCGGCCTTATCGCTTTCCGCGATCTCTTCTAGGCTACCTTGATTTTTCATAATTTATGAGACAACTTCTATTTGTTTGTCGGTCTGTCTGTTAGTGCGCTCATAACTTTAGAACATCTTAACGGAATTACGTGGTCTTTATTTTAATTCATAGACGTGTTCTCTAGCTAGTCCACGCGGGAGAGGTTGCAGAGCTCAGCTAGCCAAATGATGGACAATACTGTTAAGTTTAAGGTGACGATAACCGAATTTTTATGATTTTATACTGAAGATCACGTCTAAACGAGTAGTGTTAATGATTTCGAAAAAATACGTGTTAAATTAGAGTATTTTCTTAATAACTTAATATATGAATATTCTAGATTATGTTTATATTACAAAGTGAAATTAATTTGTAAAGTTATGTCTAACGCGGATAAAAAACTGAGAATCAAGCAAAATCTATCAAGCTTATTTTTCTGAAACCTTAACCTTTTAAAAAATAATGTAACTATTGATCTTTTAGTATAAAAGATGTTCGTGTTTTATTAAAACATCATTTGTTTTATGTATAATGAATTAACCACTTAAGGTCACTGGCATCTGGGCCTAAAGCCTCTATTTCATACTAGGCAAGTATGTCGACTCAGTAATATGATGAAAAATTCATATTTCATCTGAGAAAGGCTTGTCAAATATTTCATAAGTCACCGCTAGACGTGTCGGGATGAAAACTCCTTAAAAATGCTTGCAGTGGACATCCCCTCTTATCGTAAATAATAATACTGTGGTGGTATGTGCCTAGCGTAAAATTGGCTAACGTAATGTCTATAAAATGTTATTATGAATGTGTATTTTGTGTATTAGTTCCGGCCAATCAAATTGGCTTGATTAAAAACTTGTTTTATACATGGTGGTGAAATATTGATAGAAATTATTTATTTAGGTATAGTTATAACAATTTTATAAAATTGACAAATAAAATAAATTGACATAAAACTGAGAAATAAGCCGTTATGTATTTACCTATTCGTTTTAAGAAAACGATACAAAACCGTTTCAATGAAAAATCCTATTCGATACTTTCACATGTTGATCACGATGGTGGAATCTCGACAACTCGAATTTTAAGGGAAATGCAAATAAAATAATTAATTTAGTCATAGTGAAACAAATTCGTCAGTTTTCGCAGTGAAATAACTTCATGTTCGAGTTACAAAGTCTAAATAATTTGAGATACCGCATATTTAGGTGTTCATCGTTTCAGTTGAAAGACGTCCACTGCTGGACATAGGCCTCCCCCAAGCACCGCCACCTCGACCGCTTCCCGCATCCAGCGAATTCCTGCGGAAATCAGAGGTTCAGCGGAAGGGAATGGCGATTTTTCTCGTCTTAGTGAGTATTACAACTTAACGAGGTTTGGTCCTTCGAGCCGGATCAACTTATACCATAGTTTTTGATTTAAAGTTTTTGATATATTAGCGGATTAATTTATGCGACGATGCGCATTGCGTGAACGTTGAGTTAGAACAGCAATTCAAACGAGAGAGTTTTCTCTCAAATCACAGTTGATGTGTGCAGCGATTGGCTTACGCTGCAGCGAAAACGCCTCTGATTCGGTGCGTGCGATGAGCGTCCCTCTCGTTCTGTTATATGGGAATTGGGAAGGAAGGCAATATAGCTCAAAACTGCGGTCGGAAATGTTATACTAAAAACTTAGTTTTAAGCTTGCGCGAGCAAGGTTCGAGTAAGTAATAAATAAATTTTATTATTATTACTACTTATTATTAGTCATCGAAATTCCACTGTATTAACAATTTATACCAAGTTACAAAGTAAATAAAGCCTACCCTATTTTCTAGAACATTCACCTCACACCAAACAGCTCGTATATGACTAACATAACCCGGACACGACCAACATAGCCTGACCATACTCGATCACAGCCACAGCTACTCGAACCGTGTAATCAGTGCAAAATTTTAAAACTGCTTTATTATACCATAAAAACAAAGTCCATTCTCTGAAGCAAGTGGTCTTTTATACAGGCTTATCAGTGGTTAAGGCAAACACTGCTTTTGTTATACAATTAACTTTTAATTTACAGCGGTGGCTTATCGCTGCTAGGGAATTTTCTTCGTTATTTTCAGGAAACGAGTCGTTAAATGGAAATTGTGGCGGTGTTAGATAGTTTTTTTTTTTTTAACGTTGCCCCACTCTAGGATTTCTCCTGTATCGTGGGTGCGTTTACAAACATTTAAACTCACATACACAAACAACCAGACGAACAACTACTTGTAGATTATACGATCAGTCAATCGCTTAACCACTGCGCCAACCGTGCCGTCAAAGTAAGTTTCTTTGAGGTTTGTTAGATTTTATTAGAAAATAGAGAGATAAACAAAATAACATGCCTTAGGAATAATAAGAATTTCTTTGTTACGAACGACTTTAAGGTATTCTTTAAATCTATTTAAAGTTTTTAAGTCTTTTGCGTCTTATATCTCGTCGTCTAAGTCTAATTTAATGTAATAATATAATCTAATCCTCCATTTACTATAGTATTAGACAAATAACGGTTAAATAACGACAGTTATTGTGTAATATTGTTGAAATTACTGCACTTTAGAGTATTTTTTTTTTATGTAAATGGTAAATAGATTACAGTGCTTTGTATTTATCGTGAAATAACGGAGTTTATTAAACGTTTACATCGAAATAACGAAAGGGTGAGAACAGTTATTTGTCTAATCCATACTATATATATATATATATATATATATATATTATATATAATATTATAAATATAATATTATAAATGTGAAAGTAACTCTGTCTGTCTGTATGTTACGTTTTCACGCCTAAACCGCTGAACCGATCGTCATGAAATTTGGCAGAGATATAGCCTGGGATACGGAGAAGGACGTAGGCTACTTTTTTACGCGATATAACCGACATCCACGCGGGCGAAGCCGCGGGCAGAAGCTAGTGGTATAATAAATGGAGTATAGTACCGTCTAATAAATATAATATGTTGTATTTAGGTATCATAATTTAAGTACTTATTTCTGCGAATTCATTAATCACCTATTCATTTTTAAATACTTACGTGACGAAACTGTACTTAAAAAATAAAAAATAAAACTGTAAAATGTTCATATTAGTATGCAAAATTAAGGAGGTAAATATAATACAACGACGACGTAGAAAATGAAACTGCTTAGCAAAGTATTATAAAAAGGTCGCTGTTTTGTTTTAATTATTTATTTATTTATTATTTAACAATTTATGTACACACATATAAACAGACAAGAAGAAAGGAACAGAAAAATACGTACAAAGGTGATACTTATTTCTAATGAAATCTCTTCCAGCATACAATAATAATAATATAATAATATCTAACGAGACTTTTATCCTCATTGCAAATTTTGCGGTATTAACACCTTACTTAATTAACATTTTAATGAGACAGACACACACGCGAAGTTAAGTTTGAGGAGTGAGCAATCGTGTATTTTATATTTCCATGCTTAATTTTTTTATTTGCAATTTTTTATTCACTTTATAATTGTTTTATGTGGTATTATTTTTATTACCTACAGTACTAATTATAATTTAATTTGTATTGGGTGTTGATTTAACAGAGATCACAGTAGTCAAGTAATCTAAAACAAAACACAATCAACCCTGTGCATTTTGGCAGACTGACATTGTATTTGAGTCATTCATATCTATCATTTTACGGAACATTTACCACAAATGGCCGGCTATAAATGCACTTCCACCAAATAGGACCATTCTTCATAAAACCAAAAGCCATAACATCTAGACTAAACATCGGAAGTCAAAACGCAAAATATGCCAATAACGTACCAAAGGGCTGCAATTACGGGGCTTAACGTCCAATGTGAAGATGTCATTCCACCCGTTTCACCAAATTGGAGGTCATTCAATTTGCATATAAAGCGTGCAGAGGCGTCAATAGGACGACAATACGAGAGGGCTCGATATAAGTCCCATTTGGTTGAATTCGGCCCTGGACCGGCCATTGTCGAGTGTGGCCCTGTGTTGTTTACATTTTGTGAAAAGTATTGTCGCTATCGGGTCGTGTTTCATGGTATAAGCCCTTTCGATATTGGTGTTCAGGATGGACTGAAAAGGAAAATAAACTGAGATCAATATCCCATCACAGCTCAGCTTATTTAGTCCTGCATAGGTAAGCAGCTTACATTTAATAGCGCAACTAAAAATAATATACAAGTTTGCCAAAGGGCCATGGAACGAAGCATCCCACACATCAGACTAAGAGACAAACAACGAAACATAGCAATCAGAAAGAAGACACAAGTCATAGATGGCCTTCAACACGCTCAAGCACTAAAGTGGAGATCCTAAAAAGAACCGCTTGGAAAGGCCCTCACGGAAAGAGAAGAAGAGGTAGACCAGCAGAACGTTGGCACGAGGAGTTAGTAAAATTGATTGATGACAAAATAATCATGGCCTATGAACACAAAAAACAGAAAATAATGGAAACTACTGGAGGAGACCGTCGAAGGGTTCTTATTAGGAACTTATATATTTTTTTATAATTAAGGAATAAAATAAAATATTTTTTTTATATTTAACCTTAAAATATATTATTTATTCATAAGTAGCTAACATTACTGGCATTTTTTTATTAGTAGCCTTATTGGTTCAAGGTGCTTATTACACTATCTAATCCTCAGCTGCAGGCAGGTGATTGTTTAGGCTAACCTAAAGTCGTAAAGCTAGACATAAGCGCCGTTTTCAGCTAAAGGTATCTGCACACAGCGAGCGCGGCGCGGGACGGGACGCCGACGCGACGCTGAGCAGTTGTAATGTACTAGATATTACGGACGACGCCACACAGAGCCGTCCGGCTCGACGCGACGCGACGTGACGCTCTGTGTGGCGTCGTCCGTAATATCTAGTACATTACAACTGCTCAGCGTCGCGTCGGCGTCCCGTCCCGCCGCGCCGCGCCCGCTGTGTGCAGAGGCCTTTACAGTGTCTATTTCCCAAAACACGTGATAAAACTCTAGGACGGAAGTGCTTTGTAGGCACTGAAACATCACTTTACTGTGTCTCGTTTTGAAATTACCGTAACATGATATTTTTATCCCTAGTGGGGACAATATCCTCACATTGGAAACCTCCTTTGTGGTGCTGTTAGTGTTTATAGGTAACGGAATAGGTACAATTTAAATCAGGTGGGAAGTTACCCTGCGAGGTAATTGCGTCAAACGTTTTGAAATTACAGGTACGTACATGAGAGTTTTGTTTCTAGTTCTTGTCCTCACATTGGAAACCTCCTTAGGGTGTTGGTGTGTTGTAAGTGTTTATAGGTAATGGATAGGTACGCTTTAAAACAGGTGGGAAGTCACCCTGCGAGGTAATTACGTCAATATTTTTGAAATTACAGGTACATGAGATTTTTGTTCCTAGTTAGGTATTGTCCTCACATTTGAAACTTCCTTAAGGTGTTGGGGTGTTGTAAGTGTTTATAGGTAACGGAATAGGTACAATTTAAATCAGATGGGAAGTCACCCTGAGTGGTAATTGCGTCAAACGTTTTGAAATTACAGGTAAATGAGATTTTTGTTCCTAGTAATTATCCTCACATTGGAAACCTCCTTAGGGTATTGGGGTGTTGTGTTTATATGTAAGTAATGGATAGGTACGCTTTAAATCAGGTGGGAAGTCACCCTGCAAGGTAATTACATAACGTCATAAATAAAAGTAGTAATATTGTGTTATTTTTGTCTGTTGTCTTATAAGGTTATTCTTTTTTTCTTGTTCATTTGTATTACTATTATTCATTCGTTTAATAACTCTGTTACCTTTGTTTATTTTGATTTATTTTAATACTTTTACATTATCAAACTTCCTTTACCTATATTATAAGAAATTATGTGGTCTACTATAACTGGAAGCATACATATTTGTATGTCCCTGTTCTGCGTATACTTGCATATAATTGTGTAGCCTCTGTTGGAGATCCAATAAAAGAATAAACATATGTACGTAGCACGTATGTTACGCAATAAAGTATTACGTACTCAATGCTCTTTGACAATTGAATAATATTCATTTATTTACGCAGACGAATTTTTCAAACATAAATCAACGGATTACGAATTCCCTTCAAAATCCTTCGAATTGTGATAAAAAGTGTGTTACGCACACCTCATAAAAAAACACAGAAAATGTATGAATTTCATGAAAACGTGCAACATTTTGAAGACACAAAATCCCCTTAATAATAACAACATCATACAGGTCTTGATGCTTAAATATCTCTTATAGATAGGCTAATATGTGAGGTTCCCAAAGTGCAAGTCATAAGTCACGTGACTTCAGTTTCTCGTTTTGAAATTACAGGTACATGAGAGTTTTGTCGCTAGTTAGCCTCATATCGGAAACCTCTTTAGGCTGTTGCGGACTTTGTAAGTGTTTATAGGCAGTGGCATAAGCCCTGTGGGTCAGTTATATACAGAGCTCGTACAATGCTCTACGAGTCCAGTATAATAACGCGTTCCGGGTGATGCTGGAGCTGCCGCGCTTCTGTAGCGCGTCGGGGATGTTCGCGAACGCACGCGTTCCGGATTTCGGCTCCCTGCTGCGGCTGCGAATTGTATCACTGATGCGTCGGTCGCGTGGCAGCCCCAGCAGCCTCGTGGCTACTGTAGCCGGCAGGGTGGATAGCCAAATAATATGCCACTGGATGGGGGCACACAGACCGTCATTCAGATATGTGAGGTAAACACAAGCCGGCAGGGTGGTTTGTTTTAGTTATTATTATTATTTTATTAAGTATCATCAACATGTCTTACATTTATGGATCTCTGGTCTGAAAATAAAGATTATATTCACCTTGGTATCCAATAAACTTAAAAAAAACTCAGGAACGGTATTTCATGAAAACGTGCAACATTTTAAGGCAGAAATGTTCCTTAATAGTAACACCATCATACAGGTACAAACGACGCTCAAAGATCTCTTATAGATAGAGTAATACGTGAGGCTCCCAAAGTGCAAGTCATAAATCTGTATGCAATAAAATAGGAACAAAGTATGGCACGTGACTTCAGTTTCACGTCGAGATGTAAATATTTACTGCTCCATTTTATATCCAGGTTTAGTTGGGGCTATAAATTTCATGTATGATTTGGGTAGGTTTGGGGCAACACATTTTATACTTTCGGGCAATAAAATCGATGTAGTGGAAACACTTGTACAGGCAAACGTAATAGGTAACGCTATGTAAGACGTTTTATATCCACAGTTAGTTCCTACAATATAATGTAGGTAAGTACTGAATTTGTTTCGGCGGAATACTGGATGTATCTATGTATAAAAGAGAACGTCACACACAATGCAATGACGTACTCGTCGTTGCATCGTGTGTGAGGTTCTCTTAGTACGGCCGCGTCCTAACCAGGGCCCTGTATAATAAACTTTACAATCCGACAATTTTGTAAATAAGTGACATATTTGTAAAGTTTTATGACAAGTGCTGTTTAATAAACCTTACAATTATGTAAGAATTTTACAAGTAAAAATACTACAAATATTACCATTACAAGTGCTGTTTAATAAACGTTTACAAGTGTAGAAAACGCCTGTAGATTTCGATGACAATATTGTAAGTATCTACAAATTTGTAATTGTAAGTTACAATTTACATAAAATGTAAGTTTTTGTTGAAGATACTTAAATCGAGGGTAGATTTCAAAAATCTTTTTTCTCTTAGATTCGTATTTAAGATTATTTCCTATTTTCGTTACCCAATATTCGACGGTAGTTTTGCTGACCCGAAATTTTTCGTTGAACATAAAATCTGTCACATCAAAAGTAAAGTTTATCCTTTTACGAAAAACTCGCCGTTGCCGTTCACTCATATATTCATCATTATTACTGTCACTACTTCCACTACTAGTTGTTAGACCCATTTTTTAATGTATAAAAATAAAATTTCTTCAGAGGCACTTACAAAATTGTATAGTTCTGACACAAGGCGAGTCCACCTGTCGAAAATTTTCTACAATTTACAAAATATGTAAACTTGTAATTACAATTATGCGTTCAATAAAACAGTTTTCCATACAAATATGTGAATTGTCACCTGTATCGAGAAAATGTTTATTGAACAGAAATATGTAAAATTGTAGCTACAATTACTGACAAAATTGTAAAATTGTAGCTACAATTTTACAATTTTGTCAGTTTTCCACCATGGTAAAATTGTAAGTTGTATTCTTTATTAAACAGAAACTTGTAGAATTGTAATTGTAAAATACAATTACAATTTACAATTTGTAAAGTTTAATTGAACAGGGCGCAGATCGATGATCGTGCGATCACGTGACCGTCGCGTTCATTTTGTTCGGCGATCCCGAACACGCGGTCGCGTCGACTGATGGCGACTTCCGGAGTTCCTAACAAATTATTGATATTTGAACGCGACTATCTTTTTAGTTAAAACGCGTCATTTAACTGTTTGAAAGAAATCTATAAACTGTATCATGTAATAAGTTCATCCTTCAATAACTTTGGAATAAGGCATCGATTCAAACAAGTTGACTTGCAAAACTTTTGTGGTTACGAAAGAAATGAAATCCACAAGTATTCCCACTCAAAAAGGCGGAAGGGGAACATAAAATTCTTCCTCTAATAAAAATGATTCATTTTAATGGATATTTTGGTAATAGCTCTAGTAATATATCAGAAAACATTAAGTAAGGGGGCTAAGCACTTAGTAGTTACGACAAATAAATCAAAGTTACAGAGCCAGGGATTAGCTCAAATTACCAACCAAACAGTCCGTTCGAACGATTCAGCGAGTTCCAATCCGATCTCTTGGAACTATTAACGTGAACCTGCTCCCAGCTCAAGCGTAGTAAGGTTTACTCTATCTAGTATTTTAGCTAGTTAAATTGTTTATCTAGCGTATCGTAGCGATATAAAAATGAAAATTTACCACTTTAACACGTACAATAATTTAATGATTTTATTTTATCGAACAAAAAATATAAAATAACCCTCCCTTCTAGGGCAGTCGGGTAAATATGATCAAAACAGTTGCTGAACTAATAATTTGATCTAATTGAAGAAAGACAAATAAAATAGGGTATTACACTAGAAAAAGGCTACAACTTCCGTTGAGAGAGCCAACAGGGGAATCAATCAACTCAGCATATCGCGGTCCTCGGTAAAATTATCTGACGGTTTAAAAATCTTTCCTTAGAGTAGTACAAAAGAAAAGATTTAGTTAAACTTTTAAAAAAATGTCCTTGTAACCTGTGATAAGAACAAAACAATAGAACAAAAGCCCAAAAACAAAATCATTCCTTTCTTTCTAAAACTACAACTACTAGCAACTTATTTTGCCACATTTTCCACAAGAATATGCAACAACCATAAGTTAGTTACATCCACCATTTTCGCACCATATGCCTCTATGGTATATGGTGTGAAAATGGTGGACGTAACTAAGTAGTAAAAAAAAAAGATTAAGTAACCGTTAAAAAAAAAAATCCGTGTAACTTGTGACAAGAACAAAACAATAGAACCAACCCACAAGAACAAAATCATTCCTTTCTTTCGAAAACTTCAGCTGATAGCAACTTATATTGCTACATTTTCCATATTTGCAAAAACCATGACATAGTTACGCCCACCATTTTCGCACCATATGCCTCTATGGTGCCATTTTCTATATCCACTCGGTATCAGCGGGACGCGTCAAAAATATTACGTCTAGACTGCAGCTGCATGCCGCCCATGTTAGCTAAAGATGGGAACGAAGAACGAAAGTGAACTTAAACGATTACGTACTATTTTGTACAATTTTGTATACCTCATGGCACATAAGAGCTTTTGGGCTTGTGATCAATAAATTTCTAACATAAAAATATTTAGAAAAGTATGAAAAGTGCTGTCTCTTTAGCTTCATATATTTTTGTAACAGATACGATACGAACCACCTACAATATTGCAATTGTGTCATGTGAAATGAAATAGTACATTATTGCAAAGGCCGGGAAATAGGTAATTGCAGGTTGAGTATTAGTATGAAGGCCGAGCCGTAGGTGAGGACTTCAGTAATACGAGACAGGCAATTGCCATTTCCACCGAGGCATATATAGTGCTTTTCTCAAAAGAATGCAGGGAAATAAAACATACTTTTTATATTATACATTTAATGTAATTAATTTTAAAAGTTACATTAGCCATATTGGGGCAATTACTAAAAGAAAATGTTGTTTGTTGAACTTCTGATGAGGTTTGCAGGTGGGCATTGGATGTAGTGGTAGATGGCTGAAGTATGTAATTAACAAATCAAGACGAATTGTTAGCTTTGCCGCCAATTTTCTATATATCATCTGTGCCAAAAGGCAAACGCATTTATGACTATACAGCCACGTGAACGCAATTTGTGCTAAGCAAAGAGACTAACTTTGGTATGCCAAGAATGATGAAAGAGATCCAGTCAAAGCAGCACGCCATTTCATACAACATTGCTGGAGCGTTGTAATGTTCCAAATTAAAAAAACGCTACTGCAATGGATTTGATTTTTTTTGTCCGTAATCCGATACTTCGCGTGTTCTTTTTTCGAAAATAGTGACAACATTTCCATGCACGTTTGAGAAAAAAAGTTTTTTGGTATTGCCCCCCGCATTTATTTATAGTAGTTATTAGCAATACTACGGTTTTCTAATTTAAAAAGGCGCTAAACGAAATATTAATTGAAAATAGTAATTACACAATTGACGACTTCCTTAATGATGATGATGAATCACTGACTGATTGACATGCTATTGTTCCAATAGATTTTTTTAAATCCTTTTTATAATACTACCTTCGTTTTCGTTTTTTTTTTTTTTAACTTTGCCCCACTCTAGTAATTTCTCCTGTATCGTGGGTGTGTAATTTAGAAGAACACCGCGGTCACACAGACAGCCCTCCTCCAGCGACGCCCTAAGCCGAGGTTCGTGTCCTTAGCCCGTAGTCAAAAGTCAAAAAAGTCAAGAGTCAAATCATTTATTTCAAATAGGCACGAAGATGCACTTTTGAATGTCAAAAATTACATGAATAGTTAATTGATTCTAGTTGCGCCTTCCAAAAGGTAGTTATGTATGGAGAAGAATGGGCAAAAAACTCCATACTTACTCTTTTAAAATGTTAACAATAGTTTGTATACATTAATTAATAATTATAGGTGAAGACGATGTACCCAGAATAAAAAATAAAAAAAATTACTTACCACAATTGGTAAAAAGAATGAAGAGTGAAGTAATGACAGAAAAATTTATAAATGCGATAGGTACATGGTGCTCGCATATTTAAAAACATTGTATAAGATTTTCCAAAGTCGCTTAGTTCATAAGGTTTTTTGCCCTGGCTGGAGGTCTTAATTTATTGAGGCATGGTAGAAAGTCCTGTTAAGCATACGACAACCTCCTAGGTTGACCAGCGAGATGCAATAGTTAAAAAAAAAAAAACACTGGCAGACGAGAATCAGACACAACAATTTAAATTTAAAATAAGTATCGATTATGCTCCTTGTGTACCTATCAAAATCGACGGATGACTCGTCGGTTTTTCCTCACTAAGAACCTAATACAAGACATCTGTTTTTTTAAATTTTATTTATATTCAATTGGCGTGTTTTTGGCTTTGGTATGCCAAGAATGATGAAAGAGATCCAGTCAAAGCAGCACGCCATTTCATACAACATTGCTGGAGCGTTGTAATGTTCCAAATTAAAAAAACGCTACTGCAATGGATTTGATTTTTTTTGTCCGTAATCCGATACTTCGCGTGTTCTTTTTTCGAAAATAGTGACAACATTTCCATGCACGTTTGAGAAAAAAAGTTTTTTGGTATTGCCCCCCGCATTTATTTATAGTAGTTATTAGCAATACTACGGTTTTCTAATTTAAAAAGGCGCTAAACGAAATATTAATTGAAAATAGTAATTACACAATTGACGACTTCCTTAATGATGATGATGAATCACTGACTGATTGACATGCTATTGTTCCAATAGATTTTTTTAAATCCTTTTTATAATACTACCTTCGTTTTCGTTTTTTTTTTTTTTTACTTTGCCCCACTCTAGTAATTTCTCCTGTATCGTGGGTGCGTTTACAAACATTTAAACTCACATACACAAACAGCCAGACCCGGAACAACTACTTGTAGGTCATACAAATATTTGTTCCGTGCGGGAATCGAACCCGCGACACGCAGCAGTTAATCGGCGCCAACCGTGTCGTCAAACCTTGTTCACATTTGACGATTTTCCTGTGATTCGAACGATTTGACATTATTTCCTAATTAGTAGTATTCCATAATGGTGATTTAAAATTATAATGTCTTTAAATTTGTGTAAATTTAATATGATTTGCATGCCCATGTATCGGTCGAACATGGAGGACTTTTATAATAAAACATCGACTGAATATGTACTAATTACCCATGTTTGCAAAATAATAAATGGTTTGATTTGATTTAGCTACATTCATGAAGTCTATTAAGACATTCAGACTTTTGGTATAGGAATGCAAAATCAGCTTTTATACTAGAAAATAGGTAACCTTTTAAAGTGAAATAAAAAAGTTGACATATTCTTTAAAAGTAGGTACGTTAGCAAATATCACCGTAATAATAAATCCACTTTTATTGCTTCCACAGGAGTCGAATTACATGAAACCGCTTAAAACATACAGAGAACCAGTTCATCTTACAGAACAAGCAGCACAGCAACAATAGATTGGAATAAGTACCTACTAGACATTTCTACACCACGAACTAACAAGGAATCCGAGTTTAGAACAAAAAGTAATGCAAGAAAGCACATAATTGAATGGAACCTTATTTACTTTACTAAGACTGTATAAATTTTCGTTGTACAACAAGGAACGATAAATTTTCACGAAGCTTTGCAAAGCGACCTTATATTAACGAGACTCGGTTTCAACAAGAAATATGTATAAATGGAGTGTTAGCATGTATAGTCCCCAAATGAACACAATAAGTGAGAAGCGCACGCTTTTTCTGAAAATCACACATGTCATGTGGATTTCGCGATAGACGGTAGGTAGACCGTAGGAAATGTATTTCTTAAATAATCGTCGTTACGTTATACCCTTTTTTTTTTTGAGGATGTGTAATCATCAAATTACCCCTCCCGCTCTAGGTGGAGTGGAAGGGAGTGTCAGACTCTTACTGACTAAAACCCACCCGTGTTCTTTCCTTGGCCCTTTATGTTCCGGGGCAGTGGTACCCCTTTTGGACAATCCCGCTGACCCGGCAGGCTTGGGCCCTATTGGGCCCCCTCGTCGTTGCTGACATCTCTTTGAGGCGCGCGTGGAACACGTACGCGCTGTCCGGCACGGGCCTGGTCCTGATCGGACGGTGAGCTACCCATTAATCTCCAATGAAAGTTACAATCAGGGTACGTTATACCCTGATTGTAACTTTCTGCACAGATAACTGATGATGACGACAGAATTATGAAAGTTACTGGCTATTCGATAGCCTGCTAGCTAATTGCGTAGGAAAACAGTTACATTTTTGTATAGAATTTCCATATTTTCTACAGTTATATCAATGCAGTGTATTGTTAAACTCAATGAAGCTATCGTGAGATTTTCCAGCTCAGTTGTCATCACCTGCTGCACCTGCGCACTCCATTCCTTATTGCATCTTTGTCGCAACCTTAAATAATTAGGCAATTAATTTTGTTTATTGTATGAAAAGGTTAGTTATAGTCATGGAACACGTATTATGTTGATTACATTATTGAAATATTATTATTGTTGCGATGATTTATGTGACATGGTTTTAACTGATGAAAGTTTGTTTTATTAAAGTTTTTCCTATGTTAATCATTTAAAAAATACTATACTTAATATTAAATTCATGATTATTGTGTACTAGCTTTTGCCCGCGGCTCCGCCCGCGTGGATGTCGTTATCGCGTAAAAAAGTAGCCTATGTCCTCATATCCCAGGCTATATCTCTGCCAAATTTCATGACGATCGGTTCAGCGGTTTAGGCGTGAAAATGTAACATACAGACAGACAGACAGACAGAGTTACTTTCACATTTATAATATTAGTATGGATACCGGCAACTTAAGACGCGTATAACAATTACAAAATACCTCTGAATCTGTGAAGAATAAAACTGTCTCGTCACCAAACAATTACTTCGATGGACGAGTTTGCCACATAGCCTTCTGTAAATGTTTGAGCTCTGATTTGA
The DNA here is from genome assembly GCA_947523025.1 of Dryobota labecula. Lineage (NCBI taxonomy): Eukaryota > Metazoa > Arthropoda > Insecta > Lepidoptera > Noctuidae > Dryobota > Dryobota labecula. The sequence goes on along the minus strand of OX383293.1, from coordinate 11,900,338 downwards.
TTGGTGAACTTACCCTGATTCAAATAAAATAAAGAAAGAAAATTTGAACTGCACTTTTATGTTGAATCAATCAACTCGGTTTATCTCAATCATCTGTTAGCTTTTTCCAATTTGCATATGGTTTCCACCTTTTCCATATAACCTCAACTGAAAAAACGAATTCAAGAGCAATCTCGAAGCGTTTATCCTATAAATGTTAAATGAAAATAATAAATGCAAGGTAAAAGTTTGTTTTTAATAGGTTTTATTTACTTACCCAACTTAAAAAGTACTTGCCAACTGTTGGTCAAATGTTTTCGAGTAGCCACTCGGGTGTGTTTAGCGCGCACTTAGTTAGAATGTAGGTTTGCTAACTTTGGTAGTTCTCTTTAGGGTTCCGTGGTAAACAAGGAACCCTTTATTAGTATAGAATAGACACAAATATTTTTTACGAAAGGTGTGCCAGAAACAAAATAATTTATGTTATACTTACAGCCACTTATTAAGAGTTCACAAAGTTACAAAAGTATGTGATATTACGTCGAGCTATTGCAAATAAACGATCTCGCTGTTACGAGCTTTTGATAGACCTCAGTGTCACTGTTATAACATCATATTGTACTATCATGGTCACGTAAATTTGACCACTTTGAAAACAAAATCCCGTGCACACGATGACCACAGCCGTCTGCCGCCTCTTTTTGCGACGAGATAAAATAAAATAAACTTTTGTTTAAATACCAAAAAAAATTTTTTTTTTTTTTTAATGTCTGGCTCTGTTACAATGATCAGTGATCACAGATGTCTGACCATCTCGGCTGTTTTTTTAATGGTCTTTTTTTTCTTTTACAAAAACAAGGGGCTCAGCAAAATTCTGATTCTGCGATGCTATTGGTTGATGAAGGCCGAGCGCTGTAAGCAGGAATATTCCTTTCGGTGGTTTAATTTATTTATTTAATACTTCAAGCACAGAAATGTACAGAGGCGGACTTAATGCCATAGGCATTTTCTACCAGTCAACCTTTGGTTGATGCAGAGACAAACAGTGGTAGGTGCAATTACGAAAAATCTAGGAATAACTATAAAGATACTTACATACTAATATAATATCCGTGACCGCGATAGTACTCATGCCCCGTAACCGTTTAACGTTTCATAAAGACTAAACTCCGTCGGCTTTACGAGGTCTCTCTATACTCGTAGTCACGAAACACATTAAACAATACGATCCCTCAGAATAAACACAGTATTCCAAAATTATTGTGGGTTTTCTTTAAGTTGACTTCATTTAAACTAACAATGCGAATAAATAAGGGGAACACGCGAAGGAAAATGAATAAGAAATACAGAACAGTTGCATTCCGTTTCGCGGCTGAAAATTTATTCTGTAAAACGAAATCGTGCGGAAAATTTGCAATTTAGAAGTAAAAGGGGGAATGCCAATAAGCCATCGATTATGTAGATGCAAGGCTTTTGTGCAGAGCTGCAGAGTTATCATTGCATTCAGTTCGCCGTTTCGCAACGATTTGTCAGGATATTTTCAAAAGGAATTTTCGTTTATGGTATTTTCAGCGTTGAAACTTGTGGGCTAGTTCGATTTTATGACTGTACCTATAGGATTTATTGGGCATTGGCTTCACTAAGAGCCTAACTTTTGGATACCCTCGCGATTATTCGGACAAGCGTACTTAAATGGGTGTATCTTAAGCTGAATCGAATAAAGTTTCAGTGTTTGTTACAACTCTGATTGTAGATCCTTCATATCGTTTTAATTTTGATTTTGATTAAAATACGAGTATAATTACGAAGATATTTATTTTTGTACAGCGGCTATACTTATTGTCTCAATGTTTTTATTCATTGGCAGTCCATGAAAATACATAATTTAATTCTAGTTCTTATATTTTTTATTTTAACACTTGTTCTGCATGCATTTTTTTTTTTTTTTTGAGAATCTGAAATATGTATGGGCTGTATGTACTTAATACAAGTTATATAACTTAGTAATTGTGCTGGTTGCAACACCTACCTGTCTTGTTAGCTAGCATAAGTCAAGGTACCTGCCTAAGATATTATTAATTTAAGGTTAACATTGTTATTTGATTAAATAAATTATTATTATTTTACTTATTATATTAGGTTTTTTTACTAACAAGTCGTATGATTTTCATGTTCTTCTAGTTTTGGGTAGATTTCGTAAAGGTATTTAAAAAAAAAGACGTGTGGCACTCGGGGACTGCCGCGGTAAAGCTATTGCATAGCATTTTGTATCAACTTATGCAATTATAATTATTTATTTATTTTATTTATGCAGTATTTCTTTTTCTTTGATATTAATTTTTTTTTTTTTTCTTAAAAATGAGAATCATAAAATTCTATCGATTCGTATTCTAAAAAATCTCAACAATGTATGGAAGGGGTCAGATAATTGCAGTAACTGACAAAAATTACGTCAATTGTATCCATCACGGCTACATATGGCGCAAGTATATTTGAGGTATTTCTTCATGTATTTTCATGAACTGCCAATAAAAAAGACAGTGAGACAATAAGTATAGCCGTTGTACAGACGCCAGCAGGTCAAGTTACCCGAAATTGTCAAATTTTCGCAATCAACCTTGAACCTTATACTGTAGAGGTAAAGTTGAAAATCTATTAAAGAAATTTGACGGATTGTAGTAGCTTGATGTGCTGGCGTCTGTACAAAAATAAATATCTTCGGATTATTTTTACAAAACACAATACCTACTTATACTCGTATTTTAAGAAGTACAAAGTACGTCAATTGTATCCATCACGTCACGGCTACAGCACAACACTACTGTAATCTTCAAACTACCCATGTTGTCGCAGTAACGGATTTAAAAAGGGCTCACGTATCGTATTCTAACGCGTGCCTTGGTTCATGTTGCTACAGTTCCTTCCATTGTGGAAAGGAATTAGCTGCCACCGCTGCACCGTGAGGGAAACATATTATGTTCATTGAACACATAATATGGAAGGGAAAACACGAACGCCGCCTGGAAAGAACGTGGCTTATAAGTTATAATCATAAGTCATTTGTTTAACATAGGTATGTACAATAATAATGTTATAAAAAGATAATAAAGAGTGCGCTATGTTATTCCAGAGAGCGTAAAAAAGTTCGTAATCTACGCCTTTTTTTGCATTGTAAAAACATCGATCCCCGTTTAAACATCTAATTCGGTTTGTTTATGATATCTTAGTGCTCTTATAGATCCGCTAATTGGTCGAGTGAAAAACTGAAAATTCTTTCTCATTGCGTGACTACATTCGGTTTCTTTTTCTGTGGTTTAGCGTGTAATGTAATTATTACTTAAGAGAGCATATATGGGTCCACTAGCGCCTCCATGCAACTCCTTTAAAAAAATATTATCTCGTGACTGAGAAGGAATTATGAAAAACGGCTCAACAAATACCTCGGTAAGTGTGTCTAGAATCTTCTAATACCTTTTATAAAGTTTCATATTGAGACACGCAGCAACAAAATACGATCGAGAGGAATGTGGCCGTTTTTCTTTAGAATTAATTCTAGATAAACTTACCGAGGTATTTGTTGAGCCGTTTTTCATAATTCCTTCTCAGTCACAAGATATTTTTTTTTTTTGGCGCGAGTGGACCCATATGCGCCCGCTAAATGGAAAACAGAAGAGACTATATAAAAATCTATGTGTGTCCTCCCAACGATATTGCAAAATAACAGGTACCGAGAACATAGAGCAGAATTGCCACAGACAGAACAGTTTGGAAACGGCTGGAAGAGGCTTCTACCGCTATCCCTAGCGGTCCTTGAACAACATTGTAATATAGACTGTTTTCTGTGTACTAAATAAAAAAAATTGGTTGTCTGTAAAGTTGGTTTACGGACGATAGTTTAACGTGACAACGTCATAACAAAACATTGATGCGGCGCAAGCATACAATGAGCGTATCGGGACATTTTCGTGCATGCAGCCGGCGTTCATAGATTTATTAGACGTTGTCACGTCAAAAAATTGGTTGTCTGTAACGTCGGTTTACGGACGATAATTTTACGTGATAACGTAACACAAGCCGAACGCTTAGGCCGATCGTGCCTCTCTACCGCTTGTTCCGCGCTCTCGCTTGCACACTCGGCTCAGGCTGAACGTGACAATGAGACAAGCTATTTCGTGCATGCAGCCGGCGTTCATCGATTTATAAGACGGTATACCGTCAAAAATAAAAACAATGTCGGATAAGATCATGGTATTAAAAAGATAAGCGTGTAAGGAAATAAAGCTATTTTTTATTAATTTAGTCCTTCCAAGGAAAAAAATCTACGCAGAACATAAAAAAATTGCAATGCCTATCAGCGTAATATTACCAAAAAACCTTCTTAATCTTTGTAAATATAAAGGAATAAAAGAAAATATCAGTTGCGGCATTGTGGGCTGAACGACGAACGTCGTAGGCGTCGACTGACGAAGATGGATTACAGTAATATGTAAAGATTTATTAGTACTCCAGCCAGATAATTCTCTGAAAGTAAGATGAATACACAAATAAAATAAGTGTAGATAGGCGCATTTGTTTAATCATTTTCTTTAAAATCTCCAATGTTTTATGACATAATCGCCATGAAAGCAGCAACACCGGGCATGGCGTCAGACTGGCGAACAAAAGGCTGTAAGTTGGAACGTAACCATTGTGTTATTGACGTAAACCTACTTCTATTACAAACATAATTATTTAGCTTAACAGTAACTTAGACGGGATACTAGACATAGTAGCCTTAAGGGCGCTCACTCAGGGCCGTGCTCTTTAAAGGACTGACATAAGCTACCAAAAAGCTTCTAATTATGTCATCATCATCATTTCAGCCAAAAGACGTGTCACTGCTGGGTTGGAGATCGTAGTATCCTGTTAAAAATGCATAGAGAACGCTGCTGCCCATTCTCTAGAAAGTCCCTTAGTCGCCTTTTACGACACCCACAGGAAGAAATGGGGTTGTGCTATTCTTTACGTCAGGCGCCACACGGAACTCGGAACACTTATTATGTAAATCCTGTTAAAAGAAGTTTTCCTGTCGAAAGTCATTGTAGAAATACGAAATGCTTTAAAAGCGATTCCCATTTTCCCTTTTGATTCTTCCTTAAAACAAACGCACCCATAACATAACATCTAATGTGTTGTTTAAGAGTGTAAACAACACATTAGATACTCTATTTATATTCCAATCTATACTAATATTATAAAATTGAAGAGTTTGTTTAGTTGAACGCGCTAATCTCAGGAAATACTGGTTCGAATTGAAAAAATATTTTTGTGTTGGATAGCTCATTTATTGTAGAATGCTATAGACTATATATCATCACGCTACGACCCTTAGGAGCTGAGCAAAAAGAACAAAAGTCAGAAAGAACGCTAAGGGAAAACGAAGTTACAGCGCGGGCGGGCGACGGGATGCGACGCGGGTCGAAAGCCGAAATTTCACGCAAAAGAAGTCGCGGGCTGAAGCTAGTACAAAATAAAGGAAAACCGGATAACACCACAAAGGTAGGAAACCTACGTCGGAAAAGATAAAACCAAAAGGGTTTAAATGCACTTGCTATCTTTTTAACAGCAAGTCCTTTCCGGGATGACTACGGAGTACGGCGTATATAAAAAGGTTTTATATAACAAGTAGGACTATGAAAACAAGGTAAATATCACACACGGCCTTACGAGGAATAACAACAGTTTTTCCGGTCACTGACTTCCGCTAACATCGGATGCGACGTCACGCAAACTTTCCAAGTATGAAAAACAATTGAATTACTTAACCTAAAAGGTAATTACTAGGTCAGGTTGAGATAAGGTTGTTTTTTCGAATGAAGTGTTTTTGTTAGAAGGCGCAAGAAACTTTTCAACATTGTTTCATATGTTTGGTAAATCAAAAAAGCAATTCACATTGACTTCACTAACAAACACTGCGATTACCACCCAATCTACATAAACGGCATGCAAGTGCCTTATGCTAACACAGCTAAATACCTTGGCATAACTCTTGACGCCAAACTGCGTTGGAAATCTCACGTCAAAAAGAAAAGACAGGAACTCGACATACGTTATAAAAGTATGTATTGGTTACTCGGAAGGAAATCCTGCCTATCAATACATAATAAAATTATATTATATAAGCATATTCTTATGCCAATTTGGACGTATGGCACCCAACTTCGGGGCAAAGCAATGTTAAAATAATCCAACAATTCCAAAATAAAGTACTCAGAGATATTTTAATGCATCATGGTACATTAGAAATGAGGACCTCCACCGTGACCTTAAAATGGAACTCGTCACCACCATCACCCAAAAATGTGCTGAAGCCCACCAACACAGACTTCACCGACATGTGAATGTCGAGGCAATTCAGCTGCTAGACAACACGGACATAGTGCGTAGGTTAAAGAGAACTAAACCATTTGAGTTAGTGTAGTGTATAAATAGTGAATGAATAATAGTAACAATGCTGTACCAGTAGTAATACTGTTAATTTGATCTCCTTTCTTACTACTGCAGTAGTAAGTTGTTAGAAGGGTAACTACAATTTGCCCTTGTTACTACCCCAATTGTAATTAAAACTTCTTTGTTAAATATTACTCTATTGGAAATATCTTTAATAAAAAACGTCCTAGAGAAGTTGCGTTAACTTACCTAAGTTTAGTTATTAAAAAGATACCATTTTTTTATGTTATTAGTCCAATTATTCTTTTTTATGTTTTACGCTATTAAGTTCTTGTGGCTTTTCCTACTTTAAACAAAGAATTATTTTTTATTATAATATTACATTATTATTATATTTATTATTCCTTTTTATTTTTCTTTTGTTAGAGGTAGTAACAAGAGCAATATTTAACAAAGAAGTTTTAATTACAATTGGGGTAGTAACAAGGGCAAATTGTAGTTACCCTTCTAACAACTTACACTGTAGTAGTAAGAAAGGAGATCAAATTAACAGGATTACTACTGGTAGTATCATTGAGTAACACGGGCAAGAAAGGATCTTGTAGACCACGAAAGGTAAAGATTGGATGACGAAAAAGAGTTGTTATGGAAGAAGCCTATGTCCAGCTGCTATACGCAGCTTTTTCGTCGACAAACGGGAACATAATATTTAAAATCCCTGATCACCAAATCAACCAGTAGCTGAAACGATTCATACGAATAATTACTTGTAACAACACAAGAGTAAGTTGTCTCCTAGACGTTTGACAGACATCACAAGAAAAAACCGGCCAAGTGCGAGTCGGACTCGCACACGAAGGGTTCCGTACCATTATCTATAACAATTAGGTATCCCAAGAACAAACTTAACTGTGTAATTGAAAAACATGTTCTCCCACACATTCCAACTGCAAATGTAAGTTTGTACGCACAATATCGAGAGATTTACCATGTTTTTTTAAGACCATAGACTTCTTATAGATGTTCCTGTAATCTATAGTATTGAACTATTTTCTGTATTTTTTTTCAAAATAGGCTCAGTAGTTTCGAAGATAAGGGTAAATTTTCGTCTATTTTCACTTATAACTTTAATACAATTTATTTTAAAATTATAAAAAAAAAAATATGATTGAGACCCTCACAGTAAGCCCTTTCATTTGATATGATGTCACACGGTACATTTCGTTTTTTTTTTTTTAATTTTCGTATTTGCCACCCAAAATTGACCCCAATATTCTAAATTCATTTATTTACGGTTCACATCCGTGTTTTGGTCACTCAAAGTGATATGTATACCAAATTTCAACTTAATCGGTCCATTACATTCGGAGCAAATTGGCTGTGACAGATGGACAGACAGACAGACAGACACACGAGTGATCCTATAAGGGTTCCGGTTTTCCTTTTGAGGTACGGAACCCTAAAAACATCACATTTACACCAGCCACCACTATTTTCATATCACTGCTGTCTGTACAAACACTGGTGTCTATTCATGACCTTTTGGCAGCATGTGTTCAGTAACCTGACACTAGGGCGCGCTGTTTGCGCTGCAACCCAATACGGCGCATTAAACTGGCTTGTTTTGTCTCCATTATCTTAGCTTTGATGCTGCCAACTAGCCACATGTGTTGGATTAAAGTGGGACATTGTATGAAAGATTTTGTTGCAGGAATAGTATATTTTCCTTGTTTTGTTTTTTAAGAGGTATTGGTATGTTGGTAGGGCTGTCGGACGGAGATCGTCTACCTATTAAAATCATATAGGCCTTTAGGTTAGTATTAAAGATATTTTATTCTCAAAAAAAGACACACAGTCACTTATATGAGAACAACTTAAAATAAATTATAACCATAAAGTTCGTCACAGACGTCATTGTAGCAATTATGATACACCCATCCAATGCATTCAGCAATTAGGAAGAGTAATAACTCCTCTCCTAAATTCTAGTAATTAAATATTCAACTAATTGAGTTTTGAATTCATTGAATGAGTGTATTTTTTTTTATACATGAGGGTATTTTGTTGTGTAATTGGACTTATTCAAAAGTTTTTTTTTTTGCCAAACTTAGTTTTCATCTTCGGTAAAATCAGAAAACTATCTCGGCAAGTGCTACGTTGGGTTACTTGTTTACGTTAAACGTAACAGACAGACAGACAGTTACTTCCACATTTATTACATTAGTATGGATATGAAAGTAACTCTGTCCGTCTGTTACGTTTTCACGCCTAAACACTCGAACCGATCGTCATGAAGTTTGGCAGAGATATAACCTAAGTAATAAGATGGGATATGGAGAAGGACATGGGCTACTGTTTTACGAGATAACCGACATCCATACAAGGATATAAATTTTTATTTTCTGTGATTAATATAAATTTAACTCACACACTTATTATATGTTTAATTTTTTTTGGAAAATCATATACAATGTTTGTAAATATGTGAGCACCATGTACCTATCGCATTTATTAATGTTTCTGTCATTACTTTTCATTCTTTTTACCAATTGTGGTAAGTAATTTTTATTTTTATTCTAGGTACATCGTCTTCACCTATAATTATTAATTAATTTATACAAACTATTGTTAACATTTTAAAAGAGTAAGTATGGAGTTTCTTGTCCATTCTTCTCCATACATAACTTACATTTTGGAAGGCGCAACTAGAATCAATTAACTATTCATGTAATTTTTGACGTTCAAAAGTGCATCTTCGTGCCTATTTGAAATAAATGTTTTGACTTTGACTTTGACTTTAAAAGGAGCCACGGGCAAAAGCTAGTATTTTATAAAGATACTGTACTTGAAGACGTTTTTAAATCTTTGTTCACCTAAATTCTCACGTTATAGACAATTCCGTTAGACACAAACTCATTGAACACCGAAAACGATGTGATTATTAAATAAAACGCCTAATCATCATAATTAAAAAACTTTATAACCTCAAAACCTATTAAAAAGCCCATTATGTACGTGACACGTTACTTTTATGAGTGCATATCTAATATAAAAAAAAGCCTGAGACATTTTTTACGTCGAAGAAAATTGCGTTGTTAATCATTAATCATGGCACAATGCGTGTCAGAGAGTCGACGCATGGTTTAAGGGGGTCCGAAGGTCCCCATATAATGGGGGAAATGAAAACCTTTTTCGGGCCCGAAGCTGTCACCGAAGCTGGCTTTAGTAAACTTTGTGGTTTCATTTGTTCCGAACTCGTTTTATGGAGATAAACCGATGAGTTGTGCACGTCCTTGGTGATCGTTATGGAGATGTATGTAAGTATGACTGAATATGGGTGCTGTTGTCTGTTTTAAGTGAAAATATTGTTTATATTTATCTTAGAAGCATTTAATGTATATTTATTACGCATTGGTGTCTATTGTTGCGACTTTTTTGTACCATTTATATAAATAAAAATTAGTTTAAAGAGAAAATTAAAATGTTGTAAAAAATACGAGTTGGCAAAGTCGCAACAATAAACACCAATGTTTACTGTTGCGACTTTTTTGGGCGTCAAAGAAAAATAAAGTTTAATCGGGACGTTTGATAGTTGAAATCGGTACTTGGACCCTTTCTATAATTTTTTTTTATAATAATCATCGCATATTCATATTTATCTCTTCTTGTTCTCATACACTATTATCTACAATCCTTTTTATTTTTTCCTTTCACAGGTCTGCTGGAAGAAATTTCTTAAAACATAAGCAGTAACCTTCGATCAATAATGTGCTATTATTGATCGAAGGCAGTAACTTTGTACTCAAATTCTAATTATGTCGTATCTCTATGTATTTTACTGTGTACATAAATAATAAAATAAATAAATAATAATACCTATCATTTATTTCTGAGTACGTACTTACTTTAAGATCTTAATATTAATAAACAGTTTCACATATACTACTGTTGCCACCGTTACAATAAATTTTACCATTTATATAGTAAACACCATCAATATTCATAATATTTTAATTAATACAAAATATAAACTTTCGACGGGTTTTATTTTTACAGTACCTACAGTTGACAATAATATATGAAAAAACAGGCATTTGTTTAATTAAAAAGATATTATGATGTGTCATCACAGCAATGCTGGCCCCCTTTGTCTACGGAGTTTTGTTATGTTTCTCATACATAATTTAAAATTAGTTTAAAAAGAAAATAAAAATTTTGTAAATAAAAAATACGGGTTGGCAAAGATACAACCTGTCAGACGGACCTAGGTATGTGTCTATTATCACACTAACACTTTACGCAAACAAGCGCCTATAACATTACCAAGCTAATTAACTAACAAAATTTCATGGGTTCGCATTCAAAATGACCATTCTGGGAAACATTCCCCTCGATATAGCGGCATAATAAAAATAAATTACCAATATTCGCCAAAATGCAACAGAGCAGGGGACTGCTCTGGACATTGTCCGACAATTACCGGCTGTTTCCCGAATTTCCCGATATAAGCTCGGTAATTGATATTTACGGTACACTAAATCCGAGAATTGGTGCCGTTTCAAGATTTATTTATCAGTCGGTTAATAAATTGGATGAATAACTTGATTAATTGATCCGTATTGGTTTAATTTCACGGTGAAATGGATAAAGAAGTAGAGCACAGACGATCAATAGGAAAACGAAGATAAGATTACAGGTGATTGATATACCCAGTACTTCATGCTGATGTTATTAGAAAGCAAAACATATCAGAATCTATACTAATAATATTATAAAGAGGAATGATTTTTTTGTATGTTTGTTTGTGTCGAATAAGCTCCGAAACTACTTGACCGATTTTAACATTTTTTTCTCCAATAGAAACCAATAGAAAGCTAAATTATCAGAAAGTAACATAGGCTATATGAAAAAAAAAAAAAAAAAATGCAATTATATAACAAGCGCGGGCGGACGATGTGATGCGACGGGGTGGGACGGGAGAACAAGAAATTTTACGCAGACTAAGTCGCGGGCAGAAGCTAGTAAGTTATAAAGGCAAAGCATCATTTAATGATACGAGTATAATGATACCCACAGGAAAGTCCGGTTAAGCAGTAGGCATCCTCCTAGGTTGAACTGCAAGAAGCCATTAATACATATTATATCTTTTTTTTTTTTTTATAAATACTTTGCGCCACACTAGGAATTTCTCCTGTATCGTGGGTGCGTTTACAAACATTTAAACTCACATACAAACAGCCAGACCCGGAACAACTACTTGTAGATCATACAAATATTTGTTCCGTGCGGAACAAAGACAATAAAAAAGACATAATGAAAATAGCTTGTTAGGTCAACATTTTCATCCGTAAATACATAGACACATTTTTAATATTCATAAAGAGATCATGCTAGCTGGTGTTCAATTACCGTTTTATTCAACAAAATTTTAACCTTTAATCAACAAACTTTTTTCAATGAAATCAGAAAAGCCAGCCAGCTGCGACTCCCCGTTACGTTCCACTTCACGATGAGAACCATTTCCTACATTAACATACGGATTGCATCTTCGGCTATCAACGATTCCGGATTAGAGCACTCAATGGTCGCGCTTATTCAACTTAAAGACAGCGATAAGCCTTTTAAGTGTGTAACTTTAAAGGACGGTACACACAGAACGTGACACTCGCTCACAGTCAAATGGGGACTGGCGTTACGCAGTTACCTTTTTTTTTTTTGACGTGACAATGTCTAATAAATCGATGAAGCAGCGTTCATTGATTTATTAGACATTGTCACGTCAATGCACGAAAAAGTATGACTCGTTGTCCCGTCACGCTCATTGTCCCGTTACGCTCATTGTCCCGTTACGCTTATTGTCCCGTCACGCTCATTGTACGCTTGCGCCGCATCAATGTTTTGTTATGACGTTGTCACGTTAAACTATCGTCCGTAAACCAACTTTACAGACAACCAACTTTGTTTTGACGTGATAACGTCTAATAAATCGATGAACGCCGGCTGCATGCACGAAAAAGGATGACTCATTGTCCCGTTACGCTTATTGTCCCGTGACGCTCATTGTACGCTTACGCCGCATCAATGTTTTGTTATGACGTTGTCACTTTAAACTATCTTCCGTAAACCAGCTTTACAGACAACCAATTTTTTCTTTTTACTTACAACGGGGAAGCTCTTGGCCTTCATCTCACCTGATGGTATATGACCGAAAGATAGAAGCGATATAGAAGCGAGATAGAAGCGGTGTTATAAGGCCGAAGATAGAAGCGAGCTTCACCCGGAATCCTCAACCACAGAGGAACTGGCTATCTTACCTCTAACTGCCGAAACACAACAAATGCTGTTAACATTGTTGTTTTGGCGACAGACTTAGATAAGATGGTGGTAGCTAGCCAGGCGGACTTAAACAAGCCCTCCACCAACCAAACCGAGCAGAAATTTTTGCCCCCGCTGGCAATCGAACCCGGGACCTCTGGATCTGACACAGGTGGTTTTACCACTAGACCACAGAGGCGGTTAAAATATACAATTTCAACTTAATCTTACAATACGCTTGTGAGCCAATAGGAGCCACATCAACTACACATCAAGGCGACGTGGAAATGTGGATACATTAGTGATCAGTGACAGTTAACTCAAATTTTGATACTAATAAGAAATTGGCTGCCACCGTCTGCCCTTGGTGGCCACTCGCCACCGTCTTAACGCGTGGGCCCGTGCGCTAAGGTAGCCCGCGAAAAATTAAATTGTATACACAAATGGCTTTCATCATCGTCATTTCAGCCGAAAGACGTCCACTGCTGGACATAGGCCTCCCCCAAGCACCGCCACCTCGTCCGGTTTTGTGCTTCCCGCATCCAGCGGATTCCTGCGGCTTTATAAGGTCATCGGTCCACCTTTTGGGAGGCCTTCCAACGCTACGTCTTCCGGTACGCGGTCGCCACTCTAGAACCTTTCGGCCCCAACGGCCATCTGTTCTGCGCGCAATGTGCCCTGCCCATTGCCACTTAAGTTTGGCAATTCTTCGAGCTATGTCGGTTACTTTGGTTCTCCTGCGGATCTCTTCATTCAATCACGTAGGGAGACTTCAAGCATACTGCCGTCATAAGGAAAAAGGGCACAACTAACATTTTTTCCGAAATTGAGTTATATACATATTCGGAATCAGAAAAGAAAGACCCATCTGCCAATATTTTTTGTACAATTTTAGAAACAAGATAAACAAAAATACCGTAGGCTCAAAAGGCACAACTGAGCCAATTTTTAAGTTATTGTACGTAAAAAGAGCACATCTGACTTATAGTACGTCAAAAGGTCACATAATGCATAAATGTGGCTTTTGTTTGTACCACGATAAATATTAGTATTAGTATTATTTATTTAGTTGAAAAGGCATAATTGACCTGCGTTAAATATTAAAGGCATAACTACCACAGATGTGCTCTTTGATTTAAAGTTTACCAATTAGAAAATGTTGATTATTTAATAAATACCAATAAAATAAAAACTTATATTTCAATAATCGTATCGGAATCGTGAAAATGAATTTATTTTAATTCATTTTTTTCCGAAAAATAATATTATAGTCGATATTTTTCACCAAAAACCAATAAAAATTTTAAACTCGATTTTCTCCATACTTATAAAATGTTAGATGTGCCCTTTTTCCTTATGACGGCAGCATAGCCCTCTCCATTGCCCTTACATATGGCTTTACAGAATTATAATCATTAGAATCAGCAATACAACTCCTTAAGTTAGGATGGTCCTCAAATGTCATGATTTTATGAAAGAGTCATTCAATAGGATTATATGAACTTAGAGAGTTGTATTGATGATTTTTGTGATTATCTTATATACAAAATTCTTGTGTCACAATGTTAGTTACCATACTCTTCCGAAACGGCTTGACCGATTTTTATGAAATTTTATATGCATATTCAGTAGGTCTGAGAATCGGCTACTATATAATTTTTTTTTTAATTTTATCTAGGAAGGTAGGGTAGGGTAGGGTAGGTAGGTAGGTAGGGTAGGGTAGGGTAGAGTAGTGGAGTTTATACTATATAGTTTGTGACAGAACGAAGTCAGTCGGGTCAGCTGGTAATTCTATAAACAAATATTTGATACGGCCGCGAATCATATTTAGATCAACATACAACCTGATACTGACCTACAAATTGCAAAATTTGAATTTAGCAGATTCCCTGACCTTAATCTGACCACGCATTTTGGACGATGACGGTGTGGTACGTTAGCGCAGCAGCTTAGTGAGCCTGCCCACAGCTTTAGTGTGAACGCTACTTAAGGAGCTAGATTATTAGCTGGACTTGTAAGAAAGTCATAATCATTCAATTTATGAACTCGGCGTAAACGTAATTGGATTAATAAAGTGGTGATGTAAGCTTGGTATTATATACGGATGACGGTGTTGTAGATATACCACTTTTATGTTGAGGCATTATGCATCTACTTTATCTACTGCTTTATATAAGTCATTGGGTATTTTTTAAACTGAATATTGGTGCTCGCTCTTCATCTGGTTTTTGAAGTGAAAACTTCTTTAGGCGCGTTGAGCACGTTTTGGGTGAACAAAAACCATGGAACTCGCGTCATCGTCACCGAACGCTGTCCATGAGTTATATCTATACTGTGTATATATGTGTACTTTTTGAAAGAAGATACTTTTGTGACACACCGGAATTAATAGTACCAAAACAAATAAACAAGCTCCACATTCAAACCGGACATTTAGTCTAAACAATAAACGAAACATTCAAAACAACTATAGACGAAACATACTTCGCAAAGTTAACAATAATGCGAATAGTTGGCGATCCTCATTTGTTAGTCCGTAACCATAGAGCACGGAACGCCTCGGCGACCGCTACTAGAGGCATCATCATCAACACTTTCCATACAAACCAAGTGATAGTAGGCGATCCTCATTTGTTAGTCCATAACCACACAGCAAGCAGACGCCTCCGGACCGCTGGTAAAGATGGCATCATCAACACTTTCCATATAAACCAAGTGATAGTTAGCTATCCTTATTTATTAGTCCGTACCCACAGGGCGCGGAAACGCCTCGGCGACCGCTACTAGAGGCGGCATTGTCAACCCTTTCCATACAAACCAAGTGATAGTTAGCTATCCTCATTTGTTAGTCTGTATCCACAGAGCACGGATACGCCTGGACGACCGCTGCTAAAGACGGCATTGTAAACACTTTCCATACAAACCAAGTGATAGTTAGCTATCCTCATTTGTTAGTCTGTATCCACAGAGCACGGCTACGCCTGGACGACCGCTGCTAAAGACGGCATTGTAAACACTTTCCATACAAACCAAGTGATAGTTGGCGATCCTCATTTATTAGTCCGTAACCACAGAGCACGGAGACGCCTCGGCGACCGCTACTAGAGGCGGCATTGTCAACCCTTTCCATACAAACCAAGTGATAGTTAGCTATCCTCATTTGTTAGTCTGTATCCACAGAGCACGGATACGCCTGGACGACCGCTGCTAAAGACGGCATTGTAAACACTTTCCATACAAACCAAGTGATAGTTGGCGATCCTCATTTATTAGTCCGTAACCACAGAGCACGGAGACGACCCGTCGACCGCTGCTAGAGGCGGCATCATCAACAATTTCCATATACAAGAAGCGTGTTATCGTTTACATATAAAATGACGTATAAAAACCGACGGCTCTGAAGGTGGTCCGAGACAGAAATTGAACTGTTAATTATGGCCCCACGAATTATATAAGTGGGCCTATAGCCGTCTCTAGACGTATTTCGTGCGCTGTGGTCGTAACCGACGTAACTATCTCAGGACAGTAACCACTGACAAATCTGCGGCGTCCGAACGTTTTGTTTGCGATAGTTTAAGACAAGTTAGGCAACTGTGGGCATTATTCAACGATACCGTGCCCATTTAGCAGTGTCAGCCGCACATTTGTACCTATCGGCTGGCAAATTATGCACCCTCTGCTTTGTGGGGCGGCTTTTGATCAGTTTAAGTTGAGAAAATATTTTGTTGGGTAGGAATGAAATTACCAAACTTCTTTTGTTTATTAGGAAAGTAAATAATTATTTTGGGAAGCTTTTAAGTATCAATGGTTTCTGTGTGTGATTTCCCATTACTGATTGATATTAACTCACTTGAATTGGTACGAAATGGAGCTAATTACATAATTAACATTGTTACAAAAAGAGCTCCTTTTATTGAATATTCTAATCAATTGGCTTAGCGAAACGTGGGTGTTCTACAGTGTCTATGGTCACCGGTGTCCGACCCGTTTAGTCGCAACTCCTAAACTATTTGACTTAAAGCTTACCTAGGTCTCAACATCAGTTTTTAGGTAATAGCTTAGTTCATCTAAATATTTAAAAAAAAGTATATTATTAGTAGAGATCGGATATTCGGATGCATATTCACCCAAAGTTGAGATGTTTGCTATTATGGAAAGCGCTTTTGTATCGAATAAATCCCGCGGTTCCTGTGTTTTATTTTTATTTTAACTAACACACACCACCCCTACTCTTACAACCTACATACACATATTTGCATAGAAGGTTAAAATAATTTTAAATAAATATGCATCTGAATAGTTATGCAATCCAAGAATCCCGGTTTTTTTTTTTTTTAATTAATAATATTTTATAAGTCGCTTCCATACTATACACCCGACTAGTTATGCATTGTCAACGGGATATATTCTCACAAAAAAATAATAATTAAGAAGCTGCTTCTATACTTTCATAGCTAATAATTAACTTTAGGTAAATATGCATCCGATTATCCAATCTCTAGTTATTAGGCTAGTTTTTTGGAAAACAATTAAAACGTAAAAAAAAACAACCAAAGTTTTTCACACTTTTTAAGTTTCAAGTATTTTTTTAAGGTTTTAATGGGAGTTTTTGATAAACTTTTTAGTGTAATCTTATTGCCTACTTTTGTAGCTATCAAAGCCACTTTTATGTCTGTACAACCTCTAATATCGGTAGGCAAAATAAATGGTCGCCATTTCAAAACAGTAGGGGCAAAATGCCTTATCATGGTGGATTTGTCGATAAAATAGATCATATTGCTTCGCCTTAACAGGTCGGATACCGGTGACCAGACACACTGTTAGTTGATATGCTTATCAAGTAGGTACCTAAGTAAAATTAGACGAAGATCCTTATAATCGAATAACTTGACTTGAGTAGGTATTTATAAACATAATATTACTTATGGTTGGGCAGAGGCGTACCTTATAGTTGTGGCGGTATCAACAACGCCACATGCGAACTACGCATCAAAAACCTGACGCCACAAATCCTGCATCGCGCTATCAGAGTTTACCGCGCGACTAGCATATATACAACATCCCGACATCAACCGTTGGGCAGTTGCCCACCAGACACAATTCCCGTCTGGTCGGAGGATCCTCCCTTTACTGAAGAGTATGAGTGAACTTTACACCCTGTTCCTCATACCTCTAAATTAAACACACATTTCGCCAGTTATGTTAGAGTCTCATGTAATAGGCTCCTAGTCTTTAACTCAGTTACTGCACTCATATCTCCAGACTCATGTTACGATAATTATGTGGTGTCGTATGTCTAATTCTCACAGATTGTGCCAGAGTTCATTGCCCCCGATGCCGATGACAGTCTGGGAACACTTTCTTCACCGCTATAATAAATTAAACAATGTTTAGGAAAGATTAATGATGGTACCGAAAATTCGATTCTATTTCATTTGAACTCGATGGTAATAGTCGATGATCAATCAACAGTTCAATAGAACTTCCAACATTAAGGCACGTTATTTAAATAAATAGCGGTTACGTGTGAGAACGATTTAATGACGCGGTCCCGTATAAAATAATGTAGTTAAAAAACAATTAAGAGCTTAAGTTAGTTGTTTTTAAGATTATCCTTATAAAATAGCAAATAAAAAATGAGAACTTAGATTTTCCGCTAATTGTGTCACCCTATGAAAAATTTCTACGTTTATATCTTTCATTTTTATGGTTTGCAGAATAAAGAGTATTCTATCTATCTATCTAATTGTTCTTTATGTGTATTAAATTAAATAAGAACGAAACGCAGACTTGAAAGTTGTATTTTTAATATGCTTACTTTAAATTAGGCAAAACAGAAGTCTATTCACTTTGTATACTGCAAACTAACCATACATCGAGAGGCAAACACCAGTATACTAACAACAACACGTAAAAACTTGTTAATTTCGCATGCAGCCACAAATGCTACCAGCCGTTACGTGCTATGCTAAGAGCACAGTAAACCGTTCGTTAACATAACTTTCTATTATGTGTATGTTTTAACTCCATTCATTGAATTGTTAAATTGAATTTTAAATACGTTTCTAAAGTTGAATAGCATCTTTCCACACATAAATGAGTGAAAAGACTTAAAAATTTGTATAAACAGCAATAAATATTATGCAATATTGCTATAACCACCATATTTGGTGCTTCATAATCCTCATAATACCCGCAGGTGGAGAAAAGCAGGTCAATTTTTATTTTTATTTTCTAGCTTATTATGGCTTTTCCTAAATTAAAAGTTACTACTATAATATCAGCTATCTGCCAGAGAAAGTCCCGTCAAAATCGGTCTAGCTGTTTCGGAGATTACCCGGAACAAACAGACAGACAAACAGAAAGACAAATATAAAAAAAAAATTGTTAAAAGACTTCGAGCGGGTAGTAAAAAACAAAACACTGGACTGGTATTGAATTGAATCGTATCGTATCGTATCGTATGTATAATAAAACTTGTACCGAATCACAATGAACTGTGTATGTACTGCTCGATAAAAATACAAACTTTTTCTAACACTATACTATGAGCGGTAACGAAACCATAGCGACTTCTAATTAGACGATAACGCCATCTATCGAGCTAGTGGGTACTAATTTCCCAGTATTAAATTATTATTGATCGCTATGATTCCGGTTGCTCTTTTCTAAACTAAACAACCGGTATATACTTTTATTATATACATTTAGTAAAAAGCTGTTTTTACATTACAAACAGACACTTCAATTTCATTTATTTGTATAGATTCATCTTTAATTCAAGCACAGTACCCATAATTTGTTAGTTTTACTTAAACTTTGTTAGTATAAATAATCTAGCCTATACATATGTCTTATTGATATGAACTAACTACAGATATCAGTAAAAATATTAGGTAAGTAATCAAATGGCTGTACCTCGTGGCCGGACTAATCTCGTAAATGAGGCGCCCCTGACGCGGGCGCTTCGCACCCTTAACCTTGATAGACATTTTTGCTTGTACACTGAGTGAATTCACAAGGATAACATTTTATGTAATAAGTTTTAGAAAATAATTATTGGGTTTGCTTCGCTATTGCATTGGGTTTTGTACCTGTAATAATAATTGTAAGTGATTATATAAATTAATTAATTAATTCAAAGTAAAACGTCTACTTATCAAAATACTATTTCGACTTTTAATACAGAACCCTAAAATTGTTGTGTACTGAAGAGGCGGAAGGAACATGAACTATTGTCGGATCGACACGTGCTCTATCCGGCACACCTGTCTAGCACTCAGTGACAAATGGACGCTAATCGGGACGTCTACCTTTATCGGATGTTTGATATCAAAGAGTCTTGATTTTGTAGTTTTTTTTTTAAGTTTTTGGTAAAGTCATTCATACAGTCATTTACTAACATCTAGAATTGTAAGTATTTTTGTAATTGTCTGTTGATTAAATTCATAATAATTATTATAATGGTATGACAGATATTAAATTTAAAAAACGTTCCATCATTGGTAGGGAACAATCTATATTCCCAGTCGGTCAAACGTCTAAAATAATGTCAAACCCAGTTATTCTCAATTTAGATCCGCATCTCGCTACGTACGGTCAGCGACCAAAGTCAATTAACACTAGATATTGCACTCATCATCATTCATTCATCATTTCAGCCGAAAGACGTCCACTGCTGGACATAGGCCTCCCCCAATTGGAGGGGTTTGCCATAATCGCCACGCTTGGCAGCCGGGTCGGCGATCGCAGTATGGTGTTAAAAATGCATTGAGAACGCTGGTGCCAATTCTCTAGTAAGTCCCTTAGTCGCCTTTTACGACACCCACGGGAGGAAATGGAGTAGTGCTTCTCGTATTATTTACGTCCGGCACAATATTGCACTAACTACACAAAATTGTTCATTAGTTTTTGTTTCAGCCTTTTATATAGATAATAGCTAAGAATTAATATTTTTTTAACTTTATTATTTTTACGATTTTATTCCGATTTTAAGTAATAGGTCGATCGATCAGGATAAGCTACGCTTGCCGCTGTCGGTCCGTGGATGGGTCATCTTTACATAACAAAACCCCTCCGTACCTCGGAAAGCACGTTAAACCATTGGTCCCGGCTGTCATTAGTTTAACGTGTCGTCAGAAGCCCGAAAGTCTGGCAACCAGTCTTACCAAGGGGTATCGTGTGAAATGAAATGAAATCGTTTATTCTGTAAATAGAATATCAGAATTACTTTTACACGTCATATAAAAAAATAAAAACAAGCAAGGTGAAGTCGACTTTTCCTATCTGACTACCCCTGAGAAGAAATGGCGAAACAAACTCAGGGATCAAATTCTCTTTTAAAATCCAGACACAATCTTGGTCCGATCATGTGAGAACCATGAAGATCCGTGTCTGAAATGGTCTTTTGAGGAAAGAACCACATAATTTTGAGTGGACTTGTCCAGTCAGTGCAAGCATTTGTCAGTAAACGTGTAGCTCAACTCAGGATTTAAGGTGTTACCCAGTATCTGGGTTGTGGAGGTCCGATAGGCAGTCTGCAGTCTGCAGTATGCAAAGTAATTAATGTAGGAACACGACACAACTATACCGAACGCACAACAGTTTCTAGACGTCTTCACTGCTTGACCGCCACCGATGAATTTCACTTGTCCTTTGTGCGGCGATCACTTTCCGCCGGTCGAACGTTATGTTGTAGACCCTGTCATGCGCCGCTAAACAGCACTGGCATGGCGTCCCGAATAGTAAGACTCGTTGGCGCGAACTCCAATAACTCCATCGAATGCGATTAGATGGTGCTGGCGTACCGGATACAACTCGACATATTTTTTATGTATTAGATTGTATATTTAAATATATGTTTGTAGTGAACAAAATAATAATAGGTAGGTACCTAAATAAAATGTTTAATATTTAAATTAGATATTAAAATGTGATGTTTATTCGACTTTTGTCGCTGACTGTACCAAGTTATATTGGTCCCTTGTATAAAAGGCTAATATTAGACGAACAAAGCGTAATTACAGGCATCCATTATCATTAATGAACCCTTACGGGCGTAGAAGAATACTTGTTTAGGCTTGTTTGTTTTTCATGATTTCGACCTTACCCATAGCAAACAGAAACTGGTTCTCTTTTGTTAGTATAATAATCATGCTTTGTCTCTGAGACTGTCTTTTTGAAAATTGTATTGACATGTATAAAAGTTAAATAACGTATAAAGCCTCGCATTCTTGGTAATCAAATGTTGAGAAATATATAAGGTGTATAAGATCAATTCATACACGAAATATTTTGAGAGAAACATCTACGAGTATAGGTGGTACAAAAACCCTAGGAATGTTTTTTTTTTCGAAGTGTTTTTTATTTTTACGCAATTATTCTAATTTTGAAATTGCTTGAGACGTTTTGCAAAAAACCTTTACTTACTTATTCTGTGAATGACCGCCCGAACGTGGCGACGGTGGCGGCGCGAGCGCGGTACCTTTTGATGATTATAATTAATCATCATATCAAGTACGTATTTTTTTTTAAATAGTTTAAATAGTTTTAAAAATAAAAATCGTTTCCATGGCTTCTTTACCACTCAAAGGTGTATCTCTTAAAATATTTCGTGTATGAATAGATACACCTTATATAGTTGCTGAACAATGATTCCCGCAACATCAAATAAGGAAACTATGTTGCACAACTAAATATACAGCAAAATAAGGTCCAATGACAATGAATAGTCAAAGTTCCGTTCGGTCACAATTGCATCGTTTCAAATCATTTGGCGTGTTACGACCTCAGTCCCGACAGCACTATAAGCTACTTATTGGTTTGCTCTCATGAAGATATATAGATATAGAGGTATAGTATAGTATAGTATGAGGAACAGGGTGTAAAGTTCACTCATCCTCCATAGAAAAGGAAGGATCCTCCGACCGGACGGGTGTCGTATCTGGTGGGCAACTGCCCGACGGTTGATGTCAGGATGTTGTACATATATAAGGTGTATCTATTCATACACGAAATATTTTAAAAGAAATATATATTGGTGGCAAAAAAGCCATAGCAGCGAATTTTTTTGTTTAATCTAAGTGTTTTATATTTTTACATAATTATTATAATTTTAAAATTGCTTGAGACGTTTTGCAAAAAACCTTACTTACTTTTTTTTTGTATTCTTCAAATGACCCGCCCGGACGTGGTGACGGTGGCGGCACGAACGCGGTGCCTTTTGATACCTAATTAATCATCATATCAAGTAATTTTTTTTTTTAATGATATACTCAGATTTAAAAAAAAATGTTTTATTGGCTTCTTTACCACCTATAGTATCTGTTAAAATATTTCGTGTTAGAATAGATACATCCTATATTATATGCTAGTCGCGCGGTAAACTCTGATTGCGCGATGCAGGATTTGTGACATCAGGTCTTTTGATGCATAGTTCGCATGAGATTTATATTTATAGTAGCTACACACCAATGGGGGGCTTGTGGCTAAGTAATAACAGCCGCACGCGTCGATTGATCTGGTTAAGCTACGCTTGCCGTGGTTGGTCCGTGGATGGGTGAGCATCTTTATATACCTAAATCCTTGTACGCACCGGAAAGAATGTTAAGCCATTGGTCCCGGCTGTCATTCGTGGATCTTTGACAGTCGTTACGGGTCATAAGAAGCCCGAAAGTATGACCACCAGTCTTACCAAGGGGTATCGTATTACCCAATTATTGGGTTATGGAGGTCAGATAGGCAGTCGCTCCAAGTAAAATGCTGGTATTCAGCTGACCCCAACATAGTTGGGAAAAGGCTAGGCAGATTGATTGCTTACTGGAGAGACAAATAAGGGTTGCGATTTTGGCGATAAAAAACCAAAAAATAAAACACAACTTTTTTTATTCTCTTATTACTTTTATTACTGAACTACACGGTTCGTACCCCACAGCGGGTGCTCTTAGCGCGCAGTCGTTTAGTTTTTTTTTAATTCTGCGATGTGTTTGCTCTTGACTCTAGTCTAGGTCAGAGGTGACAAAGTCGACGATGGAGTGAGCTTACCCAGAAGAAGCCTGTTAGTTTATAAGTTTTATGCCCTGGCTGGAGGCTTTAAGTAGGAGCTTAAGGCAACCACAGGAAAGTCCGGTTAAGGAGTCAATCACTAAAGGTCAACTCTCAGATGCCGCAGTTAATAAAAAAGGAACTACATCATACATTATGTAGGTACCAACATCCAGCTAAGTTACAAGTAAGCCTTGCAAAAACACGGCATCTTCAGAGTTTCTACATCCATATAGAAATTCAAGAAATTGTTCAACTAATTAACTTAGTTGACTTTTTCCAGAAACTTCATCTGTCTGTCAGCGCGCAGGAGAGCGTTTAATTAGGTCCCGCTTTATAATTAAGCTGGTTCTTCAGTATTACAATGTATTTCTTGCAAATAAAACAAAAATAGGTGGTTAGGACGTTTTACTAATAAAACTGAATGCGAAAAACAACAACGTTCAAAGCCGTCAGTGTGATCGTTGTTCTTCAGAATTATCTATTGGAACAATATCATTACATACAAAAAAAAAGTATTTAAACGTATTTATTACGTAGTTTGTACTATGTAAATATATGTTGTATATTTAAATGAATGTCTATTCATACATTTTCCGTATTTTTTTTACAATTGTTTGTCTCTGCATCACCCAAAGGTTGACTGGTAGAAAATACCTGTGGCCTCTGCACATTTCTGTGCTTGAAGTATTATATAAATACGAATATATAAATATTTCAGCAGAAATACGTTTTTGAGTATTTTTTGAAATTGCTGTTGTTTCCTTATCAGATTTTCTTTCACTTCCCGCTATTAAAATGTTCGTAAAAAATAATGGCAGGTATAATCTTACTGAAAACCATTAAATCCAGCTCGATAGCTCATTACGTCAAGGCTACATCGTTCCCTCAAGATAGTGCCTTGGATTTAATTAGAACTTTACTAAGGACTGCAGTTTCATATTTGAATAAATTATGAAAATGTGAGCTTATTTGAATAATTTGCAACTACACCGAGTCGTATTAAAATTATCTTCTTTGCTTATGTCCCTACCTAAATATTTTGTTTTATGTGGGCCATTGTCATGTAAAAACGTCCGCACTTTACTGTCGGGCCTACAGAATTAAAATGCTTTTACGGACGTCGCAAATTAAAAAAAAAATTATCACGGCCGATAATCTTATCTTGCTCTTTTTGACGTCACTACATCGCCGGCCCTCATTTACCGTGCTTCTAAGGATTTCGGACGGGCCTCCATTAACTAAAGAGGATCCGGCGAGCTTAATTAAGAATTCCCTCCGAAATCTCGTCTCAGTCGCCACCCTCGGACAGAATGGCAGCGATTGATTTTAAATGAGGAGCCAACAAAGACCCGCTGAAGTGGGTACAGCTTTGAACTTGCCTATAAAAAGTTTGTGGTGAAAAAAGTGTAAGAGGGAATAAAGTCCAACGGTAACTGCCCCAAACAAGCCGGATGAATATGGGAATTTAATTAAGGCCACACAGGACTGCAATAAAAGTAAGACGGGCTAACTTTTTAATTTGTAAAGCCATCAACGTTGATGTGATTTCGACTGCAGTTTTGGGCGGAGATTTACATGATTATGATTACGTAGGTATGGCATGCTCGTCAATTAATATAAAGGAGGAAGGATTTTGAAATTATATTAGTTTTGGAGCTTATATAATTACAATTATTCGTTTACGAGCTTGGGGTTCGTGACAATAAAAACTTCCGATTTAATAACCGAAAATGATACTTTAATTAAACATTACTGATAACAACTCAAACACACTAATTGTAAAACACAACTGCACTACTGATCACTCTAAAGTCATACTTGAAGTTTACTTGTCGCTTAATCGCTTTATTTTCGACTGCCCCAGGTCGGGGTCCATACCGGCCTTATATAGTCCTCAGACAGTTCCAGAACCTTCCACTGTAGAAACATCTAGAATGTTCGAATACATACTGGCCCCGACCGACCAGATGTAGATAGTTCTAGAAAGTTCTAGCATCGAACTTTCTAGAAGCATCTTGTCTCAACTAGTTTTGCTACTCGATACTAGATTGCGCTAGTGGTACTTAATGTCACGATATACTAGGCATTAATTGTGGCACGCAACAATATGTACGGAGGTCCTATTTCTACAGAGTTTCTTATTTCAAGAAGCATAGCGCAACATACGCATTCGCGTATTCCCAGAAGGGAGCAGAGGGAAGAGGGCAGAGGTGTACCTTTAGTACACCCATATTACGCCAGTTATGTTTAAGTCCCATGTAATAGGGGGCAAGTCCATTGCCATCAACCTGGCACAAACCCAGAATCGGGGTTGCTACTGAGAAAAGTTTCAACATGCTCATCATCTGCCAAGCCTTTTCCCAACTATGTTGGGGTCAGCTTCCAGTCTCACCGATTGCAGCTGAATACCAGTATTTTACATGGAGCGACTGCCCATCTGACATCCATAACCCAGTAACTGGGTAATACGATATCCCTTGGTGAGACTGGATGTCAGACGTTCGGGCTTTTGACTACCCGTAACGACAGTCGGGACCAACGGCTTAACGTGCTTTCCGAGGCACGGAGGAGTCTTTGTATGTAAAGACGGTCACCCATCCACGGACCACTCACGGCAAGCATTGCTTAACCTGGTCGATTTACCCGTATGATTGTTATTAGTTAGCCGCAAGCCCTTTTAGCCTTGCTTATTCCACTCAGTGGAAAAAACTGAACCCTTATGTAAAAAAATCACATTCTTTTCTTTATTTTTTATTTTTTCAATTCTAGTTTTCCCCCCTTAGCGGGATTATCAGGGGTGAATTCTAGACTGTTTTCAGATTCCACTTTTCCTTCTAAGGGGGATTTTCAGGGGGGATTTGTGGAATAAGCCTTTTAGCCTTAGCCTAAAAGTTTCAACATACTTTAAAAAATATATCCACACTATTAGCAGCGACACTTAAGTATATTAAAAGCTCCAAGGTTTCGGATCCAATTTGTAGAATACTATTCCGTTCTCGAGCAATATTTAATTTTAATAGCTGACACTTACGGCTATGACGATGACAAAGTAAACCCTGTCGCAATCTTATCTCAACGTAATTAAATTGCTTCGGTTTTACCTTAAAGGCTTGAAATTAATTAAGTCACAAGAAGGTAAACAAAGTAAGTAAATGTAACTTGAACCTTTCCAGGAATACTAATTATAGACTTTGTCTCTAAGATGTTTGCTAAAGATAAATATTAACTTAGTTTATCCGCCGTTTACGATTCAACTTGAAACGTTAACCCGGTCTTTGCGACGCCGTTTTTACGAGCGCACTAAAAATTTATATTTGATCGGAATTCAAATCGGTAGGTTAAGATTAAAGACAATTCTTGTCTTATCAAGTAGCAAGGTAAAGTACTACAAGAATCTTTTGTCAAATTAAAGACATTGAAAATATCAAAAATGTTGTATAACAATTGTTGTTCAACTGGATTATTGGTCAACATTTTTTTTTATTGTATTCAAAAATCAAAATGGCGGCGGCGTAAGTGCAGATTTTCGCCATGCGTCAAATGATCCTTGTACAGCTTTAAGTGATTATTTTGAATTTGAGGAAAAGATTTTCATTTCAAAACAAAGTTCAATCAATATTGTTATCTTCAGGGGGTGGTGTGAATTTTTGGGCTCATTCGAATAATCGAGTCTAGTCAAACTACGCTGGTGTCAGTACATTTCATTCATTCATTCAAAACTGTTCGGTTTTTCATTCTAGCTGTTGCTATGCTGTTGTTGTTGCTAGTAAATGAAATATTCAAATAACCTGTTCTTTTTTTACAGGTTACTTTGCTAAAATATGTAGAAGTGACGTTGCAAAAATTAACATTCTCATCTTTGATGTTCTCGACATTACCGTGTTATGATTTGATATTCCACATCCACCTCGTCCACGGACGTACATACTTAAATATTAAAATAAACCTGAAAGTACC
The DNA here is from genome assembly GCA_947523025.1 of Dryobota labecula. Lineage (NCBI taxonomy): Eukaryota > Metazoa > Arthropoda > Insecta > Lepidoptera > Noctuidae > Dryobota > Dryobota labecula. The sequence continues at coordinate 11,872,612 of OX383293.1, read as the reverse complement.
TATATGTTCATACAAGTTTCTAACGGTTTAATATTTACAGCAACATTATAAATTCCGCCGGCAGTCTAATGCCTGGCCTAGACGCTTGAACGCTCACTTGAAAACATCCGCGTCTTACAAATTTTGCTGGAGTATTACTTACCTTGCAGCTTGAGATGACAGCTCGTTCTCCAGCCCCGACTAAACTTGCCCCAACATAAATAAAAAGACAGAAAATTTTGTCGTAAGTGAGAAAATATTACAGGAGCTTAATGTTAGTAGGGGCCCAACGTGGGCCACCTCACGGAAGGCTGGCTCGTTATGCTGATTTATGATGCACCCCCGAAAAGGTATTTCAAAGAAAGACGCACCTTATGAATTCCTTCACCGGAATTTTCGTGCAGCTTTTCATTGTCTGCACAGGTTATGCCTACAACGTTTAATATTTGCGTTGTTTTAATTTATTGGTCCAGTTTTTGGGACATAATATTCTGTTTGTGCTGTCCCTTTTATGTTTTGTACTTTGGACAAGTTAGTATTTACTGTTGTGTCATGACTTTACAAGTAAATTGTGAATTTATTAGGGAATATTATTTTTCATGAGTATAAAACCTCATTAAAAAGCTATAGGGTTCTGGAATTCAAGATAACGTTATAATATAAATAGTGCTTCATTACTTTCCACTAAGACTTAGGCCCTATTTACACAGTGCAAGTTTCTGGAAAGTTCAAGAGCAATAAATCGCGTGCCATAAAGCACGCCCAAGTAGCACAAAATAGCTTTATAATGGATGGATACCAGAATTAGCGTATTCTTAAAGCTGTTTAAAATTGGGCATTATAAACCGCTATACAGCTCTTATAATGCTAATTTGGGCCCCTAATTATACAGACTAAAATGCCATTCTAATACTTATACTCGTATTAGAATGGCATTTTAGCAGCAATTTATTGGTTGTCTACCGAAATGATAAACGCATTGGGCTGTGAAAACAGGTTAAAGCAGTGCGCATAACTTAAATGCGGCTCTTAAACAGCTTGTACCATTACAAAGGCAAAATAAAAACATTTTCAAATGTTATTTTGAATTTCTGTTAGTTTAATAAAATCTTGTGTAAAAAAGAACCAATATGGTATGTAACTTTCAACAAAAAATATAATTGCTGCGGGGTAGTAATTAAACTCTTGTTTTTTGTTCTGTATGACTGAATTAAGGTTGCGAGTATCAGTTTACTGTGAAAGTATGTATATATTTGCATCAAATATTTCATGCGCCTTCGAATTATTACAAAAATACTATAAAAAGATGGGGAATTCTAAAAAAAAAATATGCGCTTACGAAGAAATCTTTAGTTTTAGTCATTATGATACCTGTCTTGTACCGGCCGGTCAATACCATAGGTTGAAGTCCTTTTTAAAGCATTATTTACCATAAAATTAAATTGTATATATTATCGAAATAGAAAGCAAAATGGCGTAAGCATACTTAAAAACTTTAGGCATTTGCTACATTCCTTGTAATTCTTTTGGCTTGGTAAAAGCATTAAAAAGTATTTTAGAATATTTTCAGGCTGTAAAAGAGCTTGATTAGAGCAGCGTTCATAGTTTTTATTGTATATTTTAAAACATTTTAGGGTTCGGTATAAACGTTTTAAGATTTGGTAAAACCTCTGTACCAACATAGGTAGGTAGTGTTTAAATACTCTCTTAATACTTTTCCTTTCGCACCACCACTTCTTTTAATACTTTTCCAGTGTTTTCGGTTCATTATGATTAAAAACACAAGAGTATACGAACTGTAAGAAACTGGCTATTGGCTGGATTTGATGCTGGTATACGACTTATTGCTTGTAAAAATTCTTCTCAGTATACGTTTTTATAGATAAAGGCTATAAAATATTATGATGAAATGCTTTTAAACAGCTGGCATTAAAGCAGCACCAATGTACACTGTTAAACAGTTGTCACCCATGCGAAAGGTCGTTATAAAACATGGAGCAATTTTAAAGAATTTTAAAATGCTATATAATAGCCTAAGCCGTAATTAATGCTTACATACTTACATATATAATAATAATAATAATTTTACTGCAGGCGACGCAGGCGACCTTAACCTAAACATTCCTTTTTTTAATATAATAAAATTAAATTCTCTTCACGTGACCAGAGGGCTGGCCTATTTCTTGGCCAAAGAATCAGCATTGCCACGTTGCCAGTCTTTTGGACTCTTTTCCGCAAAATTAAATATCAATCTTATAAAAATTCAGGTCAAGGCCCACCACACCCGAATCCCCTGAATAACTTCACAGCAATATCCTAGTGAATTATAATAATCAACTAGTCATTAATTGCTCCGACTGTGCGAATGAGTGTTGTTTTATATGGCGCTGCTACGACGGGAAACCGTTCCCCTTCGGCCGCCTGCTGGTTTAGTACGGACCTATGGAAAATGGATAAGATACTGTGGGCTATAATTTTGGGAAACATTCTGGAAACATGACCTTTCTCAAAAATAATATTAAAAGTTAGTAAGTACAGTGCTAGCGCTCTACAGGCTTAGTATGACGCTTTATGTTTCTACAAAGAATAGACACAGCCCTTTCTATACAAAGTGACATTTCGTTTCTCCATTTTTGACATCGCACCGTAGAAATCCTTTTACAACATGTCATTTTGTTTTTCTTTTCTAACGATCTTTGTCTAGGTCCCTTTTTATGTAGACTATTTCAGAAGAAAGTTTTCTATACCAAACAGTCAAAATCACACTGACAACTGACAGTTGTCTAAGGTAGTGACGACAATTTTGTAATCGCGATGTTAAAGACAGTAGAAAACTTTCTGTCCAACGGCTACAAAGTATATACGGTTATCTACAGAATCATGATTTTACAGGAGCGTGTTTTAAACGCAAAACTGTGATAATTAATTGAAGAAAAAAGCTATATTCTCCTATTTTACATCATTTAGTTAAAAGGGCCTTAATACCAAGCAAATGGTTAACGCCAATATTACTGTAATATATTTTTTTCCAAAATACGGTACTTATACACTTTGAGAATAATTTATTTATTTATTAAAACTTTATGCATAAGTAAAAACTGTACAAAGGCGGACTTAATGCCTTGGGCATTTTCTACCAGTCTACCTTAGGGTGATGCAGAGATAATACACAGTAGGTGCAATAACAGAAAAACAATTTAGAAGATATTTATAACTAAGATATAAGAATAAATACATATATACATACATACAACTAAAAATAAAAAGTTATGATAGTTAAACAAGAAAACCTACAACAACTTAATTAATAAATTATCAACTTAATTGTTGTAGTTGTCTTTACATACGTGAGTTAATCTCAGTAAAAATTGAGAATCGAACAGAATAAAGAAATCCTATGACAAAACAAATAATTCGGTGTCGATGTCGGAGTGAAATTATGTAAAAGAGTGAATTTCGTTAAAAGTCCAATTGTTCCTTCCTACTTTGCTGTCGTCATACTGTCTACACGGAACATCATTTTTGTCTACTCTTCCGTCGACAAAACGGTGCTCGTCCTAAGCCTGCTGATGGAGCTTTTGTTGGACACTTAGCCTATTGCTTGTAGGTAAGTCAAAATGCCTTGTACAAAGATTTATTTTTTAATGTTTTGCACAGCACTCAACCAAAATTCTTTGACAGTCGTAAGATAGCCCGAAAAATTGATAGAGTGTATCAAAACCTCAACGATGAATTTTCTTGACTTTACGATTCCTCCAAAATAAACAGTTTTATTTTATTAGGAACAAAAAACAGCTACATTATGCAATAAACAAACAGAAAAACATAAATAACAAAAGTAATCATGTAGCCCACAGCTCTGTTCACAGATTACCATTAATAAATAAAACCTTAAAGTCACTAGAAGGTGAACTTTTCATGCATAATAGTTAGGTACACTAATATTATTAAAAAAAAATATTTAAAAAAAACAACAACATAACACACAAAAACAGCAACAGTTAGGAACTACAACACAGTTGACGTTCTAGCAACATTTTATATTGATTAAAATACCCATACTCAGTGAAATCATCTGACACATTAATTTCTTTAACTTCCTCAGAAGGCGCAAGGTCAAAACATGTTAATATCTCTTCGGAGTAAATCAAGCGTTAATCACTTCTGTGAAAGATTAGCTTTCAACGTGTCCATGTCCCGCTGACACTAAATATGCATACAGACAGGTTTATGAAACACGGTATGCCATATCCATAACTCGTTTATCCATGTCACATCCATCAATAAGCTAAATTAATGTTAACCACGGTTTATGGTAATTTCCTCATGTCCTACAGCGTACTCCTGGTTTTGTACAAAAATAATAAAGTTGTCACTGCAGTGTTGAATTAATTCCACTTGCAAATGAATGCTTAATACCGGCTGTGCATTATAATAAAAGGGTGGAATGTAGTTTTCATCAGCATCACAATAACCATTGCTGTGTTTTATGAAAGAATAATACCTAATGTAATTTTTGTGTAGATAACAATGCCCCTGAAAAACGTATTAAATGCGTACCTACCTATGACAATTCAAACAAATGGTTCAGTTTTATCTCATCAGCTCGAAATCCCCTGCAGTGACATACGTCACTGCAGGGATTCAGAAGAATATCAGCGTCAGGTTTAGTTGCATCGCCCGCACCGGAGGACACGTAGGAGCATACGGTGGAAGTCTGCCCGGCTTGGGTAGAGCACCGCCGTGTCCTCACGTGATCGGCGGCGCGATCTCTTACGTCCAGCCCCTGGTTCAGGCCTTGGTACGGAGCGAGATTATATGGAAGGCAGTCACCTCCTTCTGCGAAGCAGTAATGCTCGCGAAGGAGGAGGCAAAACGCGTGAGGGAGAGGCAGTCTGTGCGCCCTCACGCCTCTAGTCGTCGCAGTAGACGCCCTGGGCGGCGGGATTCGATTGCCGATTTCCGACCACCGTAGACGCGGGCTTGCGGACGGCGAGCTATAGGCAACTCGCCATCCGGTAAGGACCAGGCCCGGGTCGACGGCGCGTTGTGTTCCACGCGCGCCTCAAAGAAATGTCAGCACGAACTGACGGGGTCCACTAGGACCGATGCCTGCTAGGGTTGCGAGTTTATCCGAAAGGGATACCGTGGCTTTGGCACAAAGGCAACTGAAGGAACACGGGTGGGTTTTTTGTCAGTAAAAATCTGAGGCTGCGTCTGTCCGCTCCGCCCAGATCGGCAGAAATTATTTGATAATTTCACATCCAACAAATAAAAAGGTATATTTACATGACACATGCTGAGCTGGACTCCCATTTGGTGCAACCTTAAGGCGCACACCGCACCTTGTATATTTGTTATTATATCAGACTGAATTAAGTCATAGTATGCCAGATAATTATGTCATAGTATGCCGGACGTAAAGAATAAGCATTACCCTATTTCCTCCCGTGGATGTCGTAAAAGGCGACTAAGGGAGTAACTAGAGAATGGGCAGCAGCGTTCTATATGCATTTTTTACATTCATACTGCGATCGCCAAGCGTAGCGATTATGGCAAACCCCCTCAATTGGGGGGGCCTGTGTCCAGCAGTGGAAGTCTTTCGGATGAAATGATGATGATGATGATGTCATAGTGTCAATCTATTTCTTTATGTATATTTTTATATTTATATTGGCACCTTGTTTTTATAATATATTCGTGTAATTTTTATAATTTTATTGTGATATGTCTTTTGTGTGCACTGAATAAATGTTTTATCTGTCTATTTATCTATTTAATTGAAACAAATGCTTTCAGTTTGATTTAGAGTTTTATGTTACGTCAATCTTTAAGGAACACGACATCCTGACATAATGTGGAAATACTTACATCCATGACCCATTCAACACCTATAAATTCAATTGACTGATTTTAATATACGTTTCTCAGTTAGTATCTTCCGGCACATTAATCGTGTAGCCTTAAATTAATTGTAAGACTCCACAAAGTGAAAACTTTATCCAAATGAGAATGAATACAGGCCAATACTTTGTCTTTTAAAAATATGACCAGTTAATATTCTGTTGAAAAATAAAATGGGTGCGTGTATTAATGTCGTTTTAATATTTTATTGAGTTGACGCCGACAGCACTCATGTTCATAATAAGCACCGCGCTGCATAAATCAGATGTTTTATGAGCAATGGTGCCAAATAAATTTCGCATGAGTTTCATTCGTACAGCCTGTTCCAAAAGTATCTGATAAAAGTGTAAACAACTATTCAATTATTATAGAGTAAAGTGTGTAAGTATGTATAGAAACGGTTTTGGCGGTGAGAGGCAACATGCCCGCAAGTTCACACGTTGCTGCAACGAGTTTCTATACATTTTTAGTTGCCGGGTTAAAAATGTATAGAAACCGGCCGTCTCCTTATTTCTTATATCTATGGTGATTAAATATGTAACTTGGAGATTCTCCAAAAAAAAAAAACCTACATTGTGTAGTATGTATTTAAAAGGTTTCAACTTTATATGTCACCACTTTTTGCAACAATAATGTTGTTTGAGTAACGTTATAAAATAAATTTATGAAATCAGAGGTTTTAAAATAGACTTCATGTCAAATGAAAAACACCTTTAAGGTGATTTAAAATTAGAATTTCGGTTTAAGTATTCAAATAATCAAATAAAAGCACTAAATGTGTATATGGCACTACAAATTAGCACAGGTACATTTTCTGATTTTGTTTATATTTTCATCAGTTACGTTTGGAACAAACCATAATAATATTGCACTGGCGAAAGCACGCCGTGCTATTTCAACTTTTAATTCAGCGAGTTTCTTTTTAATTCGTCTGTAATGACTGAGTTTTTAAATGGAAAACTTCAGTCGCTCTGTAATTATAACTTACTCCGATATGGAACCGGTCAAGACTGCAAACTTAAAGTGGAAGAAAATACTTAATAACAGGAACGTTCGACGATTAAACTAATTAAAGAACGATATTTTCACGTGACATTTTGCAATAATTATGCTATTGAATTTAAGTCGATGAAGTGTCATAGTGTTATAATAATAATAATAATAATAACCCCACCGTCGTATCTCTACGTTGACGTCGTGGTGGGGCTTGCGCGCTCCGAACTCTAGGTCTGTGCCGGTAGAGTTTACTTTGCCGGAACATGTCTAGGGTGAGGAGCCAGACCAAGAGAGATACAGAAACCCGCAGGGCAGCATGTGGCGAGCTGTTGGGCAGTTGCGACCCCACGGACCCTATCTCCCGGGAGAAGTCATGTTCCTCATCTCTGGCTTGCCTTTATTGGCCGGCTGGAGTGAACACTGACGAGGAACTGAGCTCCCACCTCATTTTTGCCTTTATTGGCCGGCTTGAGTGGAGATTCGCAAGAGCAAACGTGCTCGGAGGAAGGAAGTATTCCAGTAAGTGCTTGTAGGGATCTTGACCATCTTCCGGGCTCTGGGATTGTTCTGAGAGCCTTGGAATACCTCTCCACTCCTCGAGCACCTCAGGACATGTTGCCTCCTTGTCGCTACGTCACTATGTGCTAGCGACCGTTTTCGGGGGCCCATTATTGAGTGTGCAAGTCACCCCCTGCCATTTTATCCGTGTTTAATAAAGCATTGATTAGGCAGGGGCCATAGTCCTTCCATAGTTTTTAGTAACCAGTCCATTTTAACCACCCAAACCCATAGTCCAATATCTTTGTTTCCATATCCTGCAATAGTCCTACACCAACCGGGGTGTCCTTGGGTGCACTTGCATAGTGCGTACAGGGATAATCGTCGGTTGGTGCCTCATTTAATTAAAAAGCGTCTAACAGGCCTCTGTGAGTTGGCTTCGGCCCCTCGTACGCCTTCCAAAGGTCCGGGACCCCAGGGTCCCGAGATATGTAGACGATGATAATAATAATAATAAAACTTTATTTCAGACCATAATTTTGTTAGTATTTTGGTGTTAGTATTAGTAGTAGTTAGTAGTAGTTATAAGTTCAGCCAATGTTATCAACTTTTTATCTAGATTGCAGATTTTTAAATTTTTATTTAATTTAAAAGTTAATTTAAGGACTTTATTGATAAATTATAAATGATTTTATTTCTGTGAGTAGGTTTGTACGACCACTTTTACACGTCAATCATATTTTTTAAAGTAGATGAGGTCAGCATTTCCTAACTGACTATAGGTAGGTACCTAAAAATGGAATTCTAGATCAAAAATGTTAACAAAGGTGTTGCCAGTTTAAAATAACAACCACCATTGTGTAGTTTGCCAAAAAGTACTAGAATATAGTATTAAAATTGTAGTCATATCTTAAACATATTGCACTGTGTGCAATATGTTTTTAGCTTTAAAGTGGCGTCAACTACGATCCAAGAATAAAATATAACTGTTTGAAATAAAATAATGCAAATTATTTTTATTATAATGGCAATAAGGCAGAAGCTATAAAAATGTTGACTTCCATTTATTATTTTCTATTTACAAAAGATTTTCCTTCTAAACAAGAGAATCTTGTAATGTTATCGGGTGAAAACTGTTTGATTTTTCAATATGTTCGTTAACAATTGAAATATAAATTATATCAAATAAATAAACATGAGCAACTTATTCAAAATAATATAAATCTTTTATTTTCATTATTTTTCGACGGGACCTTAGGCTATAATTGGTGTCATTATGCAAAAGCTAGAAATATAATAAAATCAAATAATTAGAATGACAAGGGAAGTATTGACTACTCCTGAGAAGTCACTTTTACAATGATATTTCTTTGTTTACATTTCTTATCTCTAATTCCATTTCCGACCTTACTCTGAGAAGGAAGGCCAAAACAAACTCAGAGGTCACAGTCTCTTTTCATATTTTATTAAGATTAGGTTCAGATAATCTTGGTCAAATCATGTGAAGACCATGTAGATGTATTAAGATAGGAAACACTATATTGTAAGGTTTAATTCGAGTATTAATGGTAATGTTAAATAATACCAACATAACAAACAATTACTGAGAAAATACTGATCGAATAAACGAACTGGAAACACAAAATTTGGAAATAGAGTCGCAAACGAAGCTAGCAAATCCTACAATTGGAACCTCAAATAGCTGCAACATTTTACCGTGGACGATCAAAAATATTCCTAGCCAACGTTCTCGATTTCCCTAAACGAATCATTACGAGTACCTATTCAGCAGCAATCGCGGCCCCTCGATAATAATTTGGCTTGATGTCATACTTTTTGCGGATGAGTGAAGCCGAATGGATTTTCCGATAGAATTGCTGTGTTCCATTCGGCATGTATTGTTATGAGAGTCGACGGAACAATCGGGAGTCCACCCCATTTATTTCGTTTTTGTTAATATCTATGTGGAGTGCAGCATGAATTTTGAATCGTTCATCAATTTTGTTGGTAAATTGAGTTCGGTTATTCCGGATGCAATTACCGATGCTGTTGAGAGTAATGTACTGAAAGTACCTACAATAACAGAATAGAATACACTGAGAGCTTTGGGCAATGATGTTGCGCAGAAAGTGGTCGATTACGAGTGCCCTACGGAAATGCAAGAGTAGGATTTGTGAGAATCGATAATATTGTACGAAATACTCGTAGTGTGAATGAATATCCACAAGATAATGTACATTTTGAATTAGTGATAGATATGATAAATTTGAATGTTCTTCAATAAATAAAAACACATAATACAAAAGTTAGCAACATCATAAATTAAAAAAGAACTACGTTAAAACACCAAGTTTCGAAACACACACGGATTTAAAATGCTATAGCCCAAAATGGAGCCGTAATGGAGAGGTTAAAAGTGTCGACAATAAATTTTATCCGGTGACAAATGAGATGAACGTGTCATGACTACACAGGCTCACTGCTCTAGAGATATTAAAAATTGAATTAATTTTAATGAAGATAGCGGGTATCAAAGTCTCGCATAGAATCTTTTGTTGTGACTGCTGGGGGCGGGTGCACGGGGGTGAATTCTTAATTAAGTGTTGGCGAAGCCCTCTTCGCTTAATGCAATGACTTCACGCCTCGTTTAACTTTCATAAAATTCTCTTAAACTCAGCGATTTTTCTTAACTAGCGGAATAAAATTTCCATGTGCAAGTAACTCTTTAGGGTTGAGAAATAGAATCACCTGCTCTTAATTCATGCATCTTCACGTGGTTTTTGCTTATGCTGAAGATTTTCAAGTAGAGTTGAAGTTTGATGTGTCACCTCACATCATTGAAGCTAGCGATTTGCTTTATTATCAGTCCGTATTTGCGGAATAACTCGATACGGTATTCAAATTCAAATTCATTTATATAGAAATGTTGGTCCATATTATGTCCCGCTAATAGGCACACAAAATAGTTAAGGTCACATTAACAATAAAAAAAAAGTCAATTGGTAAGTTAAATATCTTTAACAGTTTCATGCAGTTTATTAAGACGGCATATAAACAAATAATCACAATTTCGATATACAATATCAAAATGAAATAAATGTCAATAAAGAATATGAACATGGAGGAGCAACATTTTAATTATACAGACAGAGAGGTATGTATAAAAAAAATAGAAATATTATTTTATACGAAAATAAAAATAATAAATAATTTATCATTAAGATATTCATTAAAAGAATAATACGCCTTATCATTCAATAACTTAAAAACCTTTTCATGTTTTCGCTCGATTCAGACAGAAAACGGGTCAGTCGATCGAACACCGAGACTGTTTCATAATATCAAAAGAAACTAATTTATTATCTTTAAATGGTTAGTAAAACTAGTCTACAAATTGGTGATCTTGTATTTTATTACACATTAATATTTCTTAACATAATTAATTTAGAGTTGACTGTCAAGTAATTTTATATTTATTATATTGGGTTACTTTGAAAATTTATAAGCGAATTAGGTAAAAATTTATGTTTTATCGATAGCCGCTATTACCCTATTACTCTTCCTGAGTCTGCCCGTATTTTCATTATCGTTATGGCCGTTTTAACAGAATATCGTTGCATGAAAAATCAGTAAAAATAAGCGTACGAGCTATCAATCAACATTATATACCGATTACCGTCGAGCCCAGGGCTTTTATAATAGCCGGAAATTAATACGAGCAAACGTGCTGATGTAAATTATATGTATAATTAAAAAAATCACTGCCGTAATTGTGTAGGGAATAATTATTATACTATACATCGATCATAATTGGGACACTATGAATATTAAACGGGTAGCTAATTACGTGATGCGAGATTTTTATGCATATTTGGTGCAAAGTATTTTTATTGAGAACGCATACCAGATAAGTACCATTATTTGATTGAACTGTGTGATGTTGACTTGATATAAAATGATAAAAAACGCCGTGGTCGTTGACTCAATTATATCAAAAAAATATGGGCATTTTTAGTTAATTTATTAACACATAATAAAATATTATAAAGATTTTTGTTTTTATTTTTAACTTGCTTTTGTCCGCGGCTCCACCCGCGTGGATGTCGATTATCGCTTAAAAAAGTAGCTTATATCCTTCTCCATATCCCAGGCTTTATCTCTGCCAAATTTAATGATGATCTGTTCAGCGGTTTAGGCGTGAAAACGTAACAGACAAATAAAGTTACTTTCACATTTATAATATTAAGTATGGATCAGTCAGCTAACTATGAACCTAAAACGATTAGTTAGTTAAAACTTACTAATACAAAAACATCATCATAAAACTACTGCCTCGTTGTTCTAGTGGTCGCAAGCCCTACCGCTTTGCATGAGGTTCTGGGTTCGATGCCTAGGTCGGGCAAAGAGTTATTGGGTTTTTCTATCTGAAATTTCTTAGTAGTAGCTCGGACTCTGGATTTATGCCCGGTTGATGGTTATAAGCTCGCATATTACATGTGACTTTAACATAACCGGTGAAATGTAGTGTGGGATGAAAGTACATCTCTGCCCTACCCTTTCGGGAGACAAGGTGTTATGTTATTTATGTTATGTTTGTAACGTAATAAAAACGTCTTGAAATATCATGTTTGATATAGGAAGGTAAAGTGTTAAAGGGAGCTGGTAAATGAAATTTCCTTTTTCCAGACTTGACCAGAATCGAAGTAACCCTTTTCCTAATTTGATTTCCCCGAACTCAACACTGGGAAAGATATCATATCGGAGGATTGAAAATGGTACTTCGTGGAATGGGCGCTTGAAAAAAATCTGTAAATTGATTTTGAAAAGATATAATTTTAGCAATTTTTTTTTATTTCTGGATAATATTTACATAATTTTAAATCGGCACGCGACGCGACACATAGACACCGCTCGTCACGCTCCACGCGGTGTCTTTGTGTCGCGTCGCGTGTCGCGCCTGTTTGTAGGAGCCTTCATTCCTACATAATACTTAATAATATTGCTTAACTTTACATTTTATATTTTTATGTGTAGGTAATACATTTGTTTATTTCTGAGGGTAGACGATTAATAAGTCTCGGTATAATATAACCGGTAGTTCGCTCGCCATACGTAGGTATTATTGGCGCGCTGTGTACGAAGCCTATTCTCAGAAACTACTGGGTTGTGGAGGTCAGCTGCATTCGGTAAGACTGAAAGCCGACCCCGACATAATTGGGAAAAGGCTAGGCAGATAGTTTTTTTTTTTAATTTACCAATGTGCAAAAAAAAAACTTTCGGTTTTTTTAATAGGTATTCCTTTGTGGAATATAAAATTGAGCATTTATGTGTTGAAAAAAGAATAAAACATGTCCATGATACCAAGTGATTACTGGAAAATAGAATAACGACAATACGTGGACATCAATTTAGAAATTGCGAAAGTGCATGAATAAATTATGTGAAGTCGTTTTTCTATTGTCAACTCAACTGTCAGTGAATAGGTTCCCACTATTAATTTCAGTACATTGCACTGCGAATGTATTATTTTAACTGATGTTTTTTTGCGGTATTTGATTCAGTAAGTGCATACCATAGACAGGTACCTAGGTCTGCACTGGATCATTTTTAGGATTCCGTAGTAAACAAGGAACCCTTATAGTTTCGCCATGTCCGTCTGTCTGTTTGTCTGTCCGCGGAAAGATTTTATTTTACCACTTTGTCGGCGTGATTAATATATATACCCATGCCAAATTACAGCTTTCCAGTACTAAGAGTCTCTGAGCTAATCCGCGAACAGATAGACAGACAGACTGTCATGGCGAAACTATAAGGATTCTTTGTTGACTAAGGAACCCAAAAAAAATACTTTCTGAAGTTCTACTTATTTACGCTCACTGATAAAACGATTGATCATTTATTCATAGCGAAATCTTTATGAAGAGGGAGTTTACGCCAAAAATTCATCTCCGATGCAACCCTCCTTTTCGGATCGATTACTATGATCTCCCTTCATAATTCACATAATCCCATAATTGATACATAAAAGCCCCGTTGGCTTTGTACAATTAGGCCCCCCTCAGATTTATCCGCGATTGTTAGATTTGAATGATTAATTTTGTGTACATGGAGAAATATTTCAAACGTCCAAGTTAAGACGAAACAATCTTTATTAATTACTGTTGGCTTACATAAAATAGACAACTCTACCTGGTAGGTAATCCTGTAATATAGTGCTAAAAATAATAAATATATACTTAAAAAAAAAATGGAATAGACAAATTTACAAAAAGGTCTAAAATAGGAGCTAGGAAATAATAAAACCACAGTATCCTCTATTTTCGGAAATTCTGGCTTAAAACACTGTGATTTAGAACCTCTTGTTTCTCCCTCGAGGCACCCCTCTTGACAATTTAGCAGCTTTAATTCCACAACCGCACTAAATGTAGCGTAAACTGATACAAGACAAACATACGCGAAGCACTCAAGACTCTGTGTTATCTAACATGAAGGAACATGGTAGAGAGAGACAGGCTATAATTTATGTATAGCGTGTTCTCTCTCTCGCATAGAACAATAATGTGAAATGTAGTACGGTGTATAGGGTGTCATCGTGTGAGGGTGGAGGGTCTAATCGACCCGCCGCGATAAACAGCCGCGTGCACGCCGATTTAGTTACGCACTGTAATGAATCTGCGCGGTTGCATTTTAGGGTTAACAGTAATATTATCGCCATTAGTTAATAGTTCGTTTGCTATGGAAGAGGGATGCAAAATGAATGGTTGTAGGTATTGGTTAAATTAGACTTAAATTCGAATAATGTGTTATAATTAAACATGGAAGAGGATTAAATCTCGAACATCGGAAGTTCATCAATCATCATCAGCCTATAGCAGTCCACTACAGGATATAGGCCACTCCAATTGCACGCCATTCAGCTCGATTCTCGGCAACTCTCATCCAGCTGCTACCAGCCACTCTGCGAAGATCGTTGCTCCACCTAGCCTGAGGGTGTCCTACCTTACGTTTGCCGATTCGCGGTCTCCACTCAAGAACACGTCTATCCCAGCATAAGTAACGTCGGAAGTTACGTATCAACAATTCAAGACTACAGAATCTCAGAAACTTGAATTACTACCTAGTCCAGAACCTACTGTTGAACTTGAACCACCTCATCTATGATGAAGTTAGTAATTTTTGAGATTAATCAACTATTAACAGACGTTTCTACGTTTGATTAGAAATCATTTAGGAAGCTGAAGTAATTTATTTTGACAATAATTCAATAACATTCATAGCAGTCAAGTCGGGCAGGCTCTTTCGAGCGTACTGTACTTCATTTTACACGTGCAGACTGTGGGCTAGGTGTACGCAAAGATCATACAGTGCTCTCCGCGTTCAGTATAACAACGCGTTAAGAATGCTGGTGGGGCTGCCCCGCTTCTGTAGTGCATCGGGGATGTTCGCAGATGCGCATGTGGATTGTTTTTACGCAGCACCAACAGTATCTTAGGCATGATTGCCTGTCGCCTGGACTGTGTTTATGTGGATCGCTGCTGTGCAATTACTCATGGGTTGTCGCAGCAGTGATCCACCGTTATTTGTTGTGTTTTTTTTGTTTTATCAGTGCTTACTAACTAACAGCTTTTGAGTCATGGATACTCGAATAAAGAGAAATTCTATTCTATTCTATTCTATAGCGTTATTTTACGTTGTCAACCAGACGAATTTTTTACATTTTACAGCAATAGATTAAGAATTTAATTCAAAATCCTTCGGATTGTAATTTAAAGTTGGTTACGCAATTATTATTTTTCCGCGTACCGGAAGACGTAGCGTTGAAAGGCCTCCCACAAGAAGGATCGATGACCTTGTGAAGGCCGCAGGAATCCGCTGGATGCGGGAAGCACAGAACCGCTCGAAGTGGTGTGATTGGGCGAGGTCTATGTCCAGCAGTGGACGTCTTTCGGTTGAAATGATGATGTTGATGACGCAATTGGAGTGATGGTCTAGTAAAATTAAGCTCTCGCAGACTGTGGCAGGAAATACTCATTTAGCAATAAACAGCCATAATAAGAGCAAGCAAAAGTGTCAACTGCAAACGTATGAGAGAGCAAATCGATTTCACAGCAAAACCTTTTAACACCACTAGATAAATTGACATAGAAACTGCTAAATACCAGCATAATGCGTATGTGGGTCGCTATTACGTACTAACCTTCGAAAATGAAGCGTGGGCCAGGCGTTAATTAGCCCGGTATGTTATTGCACGTCCAAGTAAATAAAGAGATAGTTGCCACGTGACCGGGGCAGGCGTGCAGAATACCATAACCTTAAATCAGGGATGGGGCACTAATTGCTTAGAAAACATTAACGCAGCTGTAAGTGACGGGGCCAAGTTACGAGATTTTAACGTATTTTTTGACGTGATAACGTCTTGTAAACCGATGAACGCCGGCTGCACACACGAAAAAGCATGACTAGAAAAAAATATATGAAAGAATAAACCTTTATTTGCGGTAAACATTACGCAAAAAAAGAAAACAATACAAAAAAAAAAAAAACAAGTTGGGGTTAAATATGCGTCACATCTACGCAAAACGGCCATCGCTCAGCATAATGTTGCGACCCTATGCGAGGCAGAGCCCCAGCGCTGGTGACACATTGTTACGTTCCGCCTGAGCCGAGGGTGCAAGCGAGAGCGCGGAACAAGCGATAGAGAGGCACGATAGGCCTAAGCGTTCGGCTTGTTTTACGTTACACGTAAAATTATCGTTCGTAAACCGACTTTACAGACAACCAATTTTTTTAATTACCACTGCTATTGCTACAACACACCACACTCACACTGAGACACACTAAATTACTTCTGTACTCTAGAAAACCACATTCTGAGCGCCAAGATACAGACTGTATAGTTTGGGAGTCACAGACAATATTCCACTGCTGGACATAGGTCTCCCCCAAGCACCGCCGCTTCGACCGGTTCTGTGCTTCCCGCATCCAACGGATTCCTGCGGCCTTCACAAGGTCATCGGTCTACCTTGTGGGAGGCCTTTAAACGCTACGTCTTCCGGTACATGGCCGCTTTCCGGCCCCATCGGCCATCTGGTCTGCGAGTAATGTGCCCTGTCCACTGCCACTTAAGTTTGGCAATTCTTCGGGCTAAGTCGGTTATCTTGGTTCTCCTGCAGATATCTTCATTTGAAACTCCAAGCATAGCCCTCTTCATTGCCCTTTGGGTGACTTTTAGCCTTCATAAGGTCCATATGCCAGTGATGACCTATGGCACGTTTCAGTGCCATAGGTCATCACTGGCAACACGCACTGGTCAAAGACTTTCTTGAGACACTGTGGTATGTGGGACTAGAAGATATTGCGTAGCTTCCCGAACGGTGCCCAGCCGAGACGGATTCGACGAATGACTCTCGATTGAACTCTGCATTAATCTATACAAATAAATAAAATTTAAGTGTGTGTTTGTAAAATAACTTTTTACTAAATGCATATGAAAGTATATACTTATTTAAAAAAAATATATTTTATTTTGATTTGTTTATCTTTCTGTCTGTCTGTCTGTTTCTTCCAAAACGGCTGGACTGATTTCGACGGGACTTTCACTGGCAGATAGCTGATGTTATAAAGAGTAATTTAGGCTACTTTTATTTTAGAAAAGCCAAGTGGGCGAAGCATTATAGACAGCAGTGTATATGCATAATATACAACGAAAGGAACTTCGTTCCAACTGAGTGACACCTCCCGACTTTCTTTTAAAAGCTATTACAAAGACTGCCAGGTATAACTTTTCACAAGAAATTGGTTTTGGTCACAGTTCAAATAAATCATCTGCATGCCGAAAAACTTTTAATAGTGTTGAAGTTGAGTGCCCCTTATAAATGGTTTATTTGCGTGTTGGCTTACAAGCAGCTAACTAGCTAGTTTCTTAATAGGTCTGCTTTACTATTAAACTTGAATTTCTTTATTTTTCGTCGTACATAATTTAGAATAATAAAGTAGGTAGATACTGAAACGATTGAGCTTGATGTGATACCTACTTCTAAACTCGGTACGTATGACTAAAATTTATAAGTTTTAGTACCTACCTTTACAAAACTTAATGTTGCGAATAAAATATGCTTGTTTAGACTCTGATGTTTATTTTTTACCATTTTCATATTAATGGCAGAAAGAGCAACAACCCATTATTGTTGTTTCCATCTGGAATTTCTCAATAGCAGCCCGGTGTCTGGATTTATGCCCGGTTGGTGGCAAAAGGCTCGCCCCCTATTACACTATAACTGGCGAAATGTAAGCGTACTGGTACACCTCTGCTTCACCCTTCGGGGAATACAGGCGTGATGTTATATCACACTATATATATATATCACACTAATATTATAAAGGCGAAAGTTTGTGAGTGTGTGTATATGTTTGTCTCTTCTTCACGCTCCAACGGCTGGACCAATTTTGATAAAATTTGGTATGGACGTAGCTAACACCCTGGATTTACACTTTTTATCCCGAAAGAATGTAGTGTTCGCGGGTAACACCGCGGGGCGCAGCTAGTAAATAAATAAATATTTCATTTCGGATCCATTGGTCCACTTCGTTAGCATACACACGACTTCGAAACTATTGTTACCTAGTACTTACATCTACCAGTAAAACAATCATCACCATCATCATTTCAGCCGAAAGACGTCTACTGCTGGACATAGGCCTCCCCCAATTGGGGGGGTTTGCCATAATCGCCACGCTTGGCAGGCGGGTTGGCGATCACAGTATGGTGTGTAAAAATGCATAGAGAACACTGCCTCCCATTCCATAAGTCCCTTGGTCGCCTTTTACGACACCAAGGAAATGGGGTATTGCTATTCTTTATGTCCGACACCACACGGCAAAAAAACAATACAAATGACTAATTACTATGCCACAGTGACATGTACGCGTATCCAATGCCCCAGTATGGGGCTGTCCCACCCACAGCTATGGTTTTCATAATGTTATGTTTATGGTATTAATTTATTGCATTATTTACACTCGCTCGCGCTTTCAACTTGCGCCACATACCCACAGACTTGCATTTCACAGGACTGCGTTTATGGGAAGGCTCAGATAATTTTATTCCCCTCTTGCATCCTACTAGGATCGATAGGTCGAAGGGATGTTAGGGTCATGTTTGTTGCGTAAACGATCCCTGCCCCGGACAATTTGATTCGTAATAGATTTATGTTTTATTTCAATGTCAGTGTATCAATGTTTGCCCTTTCGATGGCGCTAATTGAATTGGTTTTGAGAAATACTTAGTGGGTAATGTTTTCGTTTTGGGCAAGTTTCTGTTTTGTTGAGGTACATCAATTGTTTATTTTCGAATCAAATTAAATCAAAATATTTAATTTCACATAAACCTACATGGGCACTTATCTGTTGGTCAGAAGCTAGGTGCACGGTTCCAATTATTATTGATCCTTTCCTATGGAGAAGAACCGGTAAGAAACTCCACGGTTACTTTTTTAAATCTATTGTAACCTTTTACACTGAGCCATTAACGCGACTGTTGGCGTATTCGGTCTTGCTTATGACAATAGGGATGCGTCCTGGGTAAAAAAAAAAAGAAAAACTGTATAGTCAGTCAATCAGATAATAAAATAAAATATTTGACACGTATTTTTTGCTTTATCACATTAATAAAAAATTACTTAGATAAAACACATTAAACTTGGGAAGGGGGGGCTCGTTTCATCACAGCTACGTATAAAATCTAGCGAGCAGTGACGTCATGCCACATTTGAACTCATTGTATCGCCGTAATGTTTTGATTACGTAAAAAAAAGAAAAAATACGTGTCCAATATTTTGTAATAATCTACATGACGCACACAAAACATTTTTTAGTGAATGTCCCTATTGTATCCAAAAATAATTATTCAACCATTTAAGACCATTAGAAAAAACTTAATTTCTCCACGGAGATATGCAAAACCATCTACAATCAGACCACAATAAATATAATCGCATGGCATGCCCCACTAACTCAGCCGCATGGCAAAAAAACAATCGTCGAAATATTGCCACCAATCGCAATAGTAATGTGTTAACCGGCAGTTACACTGACGCACCTAAAAACATTATTCATAGGCATGTAAATTCACCGAAAACAAGGTGTAGTTAAAACAATATTTATCTTAATAATTAGTTTAACCCGAGTAAGTCGCGGCTCATTTGATAAAGGTGCGTGTAAACGAGCGGCCAGCGGTCGCGTGATAACAGCACGGTGTATATAAATTAAAACATAATTGTGTTATCGTGACCCCAAGGTTTTATGTTCAGTTGACGAAACGAAAGGCTGTTGGGAAATTCAATTCGATTTTTTACGTGAAGGTATTAATTTTGAAGAATAATGGGAATATAAAGGTGCCTCATTGTGTAGAGTTATTGTTTGCATGGTATTAAGACTAATTTAAATGACTAGTAATTACATGGATTAAACACCAAACAAAAGGCTGCCAAGCTGAAATGGGATTGGGCGGGGCACGTCCGTCGCATGCACAGTGACCGCTGGGCAACATTCTCTACACGGTGGGTGCCTGAGGATGGACTGCGCCGCCGAGGCCGGCCAAGGAAAAGGTGGAGAGACTACCTAGGTAGTCTCTCCACCTTTTCCTTGGCCGGCCTCGACCGGGCTGGACCGAGGTGGCTCTAGAAAAGGATGCCTGGAAGGATTTGGGTGAGGTCTTTTCTCAGCAGTGGGACAGTGTAAGCCAACATAAAGAAAATGGTTGTCTGTAAAGTTGGTTTACGGACGATAGTTTAACGTGACAACTTCATAACAAAACACTGATGCAGCGCAAGCGTACAATGAGCGTAACGGGACAATGAGCGTAATGGCACAATGAGCGTAACGGGACAATGAGTCATCCTTTTTCGTGCATGCAGCCGGCGTTCATCGATTTATTAGACGTTGTCAAGTCAAAAAAACAAAAAAAAAAACACCAAACCCAAAAGTTTCAAAGGTTTGGGGGTACAGGGTGTAACAGCTAGGGCTTTGCAGGTAGACTGCGCAGGCCTTTAACTGATAGGTTATATGTAGAGAGGGAATTGAAACTAGCAGGATGAGGTTAATGCATATAATTAGGTAGAAGTTAAGTTGAGTCAAGTTTAGATAGAAGCTGGATGCGGAAAGCATAGAACCAGTCGAAGTGGCGGTGCTTGGGGGAGGCCTATGTCCAGCAGTGGACATCTTTCGGCTGAAATGATGATGATGATGAGATAGAAGTTACACGGCTAGGTCGAAAGAAAGAAGAAAGATAGAAAAACGTTTATTTTCGGTAAACAAACGCATAAAAAAGAATACAAAAAAAACAAGTTGGAATGAATAAGCACTTAAGCAAGTTGGATGAAATATGCGTCACATCCATCAAAACGGCCATCGCTCAGCATAATGCTGCGACTATGCGAGACAGAGCCCCAGCGGTGGTTTTCAGCGACAGCCGGCGTTGACGTGTTCTTGCTCTGAGCACTATCACACTAGAGGAGTATGTAGGTAGGGTACCGTCCTTGGTAACATGTGTGGTTCGCCTGTTAGCACAGGCACAGCAAGTGGCCGGAACCGCAGGTGGCCTGCGGCATTAGCAGGTCGCACTAACCGGCACGCAGTCAGCTACGCGTACAGAGTGTAGCAGAGACAGTATGTAGTAGCTTGCAGATTCACCCCTTTTTTCAGCTACCAAGGACAGCGTGGGAAGCAGGGTACATGAAAGCTCACCACATCGCAGTGGTTTACAGGCAGTTAGTAATATAGGTTATGTATGTGGCAGGCGAACAAAACAGAAAGAAATACAATGATCGTAGTATTAATGAGGAACCACATTGCTACAAGGGACTCGTTACCTACCTCGCTACGTACCTTTGGGTGGAAGGTGGGTAGGTAATGTGGGCTGGTGTCCGCAACTCCACGTCAATGTGCGTTGCGTACGGATGGGAATATTGATTACTCGATCCACCCCAGCTCCTCAACGAAGGCCAGCAACGCCTTGATGTTACTGACAATCCCACGTAGGGTATCTGGGTTAACGAAGTACTTTGCCCTGTATGTGGCGACCATTGGGAAGTTTAGTAGCAAATGAGCTGCTGTTTCGTCGTCCTCCATGCAAGCCCTGCACAGCGGACTGTCTGTGACTCCTATGACAAAGAGGTGTTTATTAAATGACCCATGGCAAGTTATAGCTACTGTAACTGTACGCAGCTGTTGTTTCGTTAGTCGGAGAATCTGTTTCGTGAGGCGGCCATCAATTGCGGGGAGAGCTACCTTAGCCTGCTTACACTCACCTTGGTCCGACCATAGTTTGTGATGTTGGTCCCTGGTGCGTTTCCTTACCAGAGTGCGTAAGTACCCGAGGGGGAGTGGTACGAAGGGTTCAGGACCCACTGGTGCCATGCTCGACCCCCTTCTGGCAAGCTCATCGGCTGCATCGTTGCCTAGCGAACCGCTGAGTCCTTTGATCCATTGAATAGTTAAGTTGTTGAAGTTACCCACCTGGTTGATGCGCTGGTAGCACTCGTATATTCGCTCAGAGTCAACTGTGTGACTGCTAAGCGCTTGTAGGACAGACATGCTGTCTGACAGTATGCGGATCGAGTGGTCTTTAACTTCCCTGGCCATGATGGCTGAGGCGGCTAGAGAAATACCCAAGCATTGGGCCTGGAACACCGTGTATTATGGATCACCAATGCTTTGGGTGGAATCATAGTCCTTTTTAAACTTACAGTATTACATGGCTAGCTAGGCTAACGAACTATGTTGAATTGTATAGAAAAGTGGTCGTAGATTGCTTACCATACCATTACCATATCTCAGATAATAGAAATCAGACCGGAAATTTACGAATAGCTGGAGCAGCGTTCTAACCACCATGCAACAATTATTACACACCATTTATGAAAGGGCTCAGCCCTATTTCATGCACCATACAATACACTTATTCATAAGTCACGTTTGAAATTACAGGACTAAGTAATATTTATGCATATTCCGTACACCGATTTAGTAAATGACCGCCTTGTAGACGCGAGTGCACACTGGGCTTTGGAACTGTAGCTGTTTGATATTTATGACAGTTGTTCACTTGTAATATCGAAATTATTAGAGGTATACACCGTTACTTATAATGAATATAATAAATTAAATGAACTGATTTTACAATTTATTAACAACGTTGTAATTTTACTTCACCGTGTAACTGACCAAAATAACTCCCACAAATTGTAATTCGTCTAAAAATAAGTAGATATCTATGCAAGATAAATTCACTTGGTGAATAGCTCAATACTATTATAGGGTTGCCCCCAACATCGATCACGACTAGACATTGGCGGCGCCAGAATTCTCGCGACAATTGCCTAAGGCAGTCAATCTGCACCTGTAATAGAGCACGAAATTTCACCGCCTAGAAGGAAATGCATTCACCTCTGTCCCATATTTCACATGCTAAATCAATATGCAAATAAGTAGCGAACGGCATGTCAGACTATTGTGCGGTACAACAACTTAGCCAACTTTAACCGGTCTAAACTGGTTACCGGCTAAATTTGTGGCTTTTGCATGCTATTGAAATTTACAGCTTAAACTTCCCCGCCAGCGTTGTCTGCACCTAGTTAGTTTTACAGACGTGTTCTTGAACTATGTAGAATTGAAAAAGTAGTTCCAAAGTTGCATGCAAATTATAATATTGTGCCAGTATGATCTGAATTGCATGGAAAAGATTAAGTTTGTTGTTTTGTTACTTTGAAAATTTGATCAAAAGGTAAATTAGATTTTAAGTTTCCAGTTACGGTTCAAATTGAATTTTTGATTTCTGTCTTCAAGCTAATGTACATAAATATTTATTTATGTACATTAGCTTGAAGACAGAAATCAATATAATTATCCCCTATGTTCATTTGAACATAGGGGATAATTATAACAATAGAAAAATCAAAAATAATATTTCACCTACAAAAATAGCGACTGCATTAAAAGGTCAGAAGGGAGAAGAGGAAAAAATGCACCCTCGACATTATTCCGTCTATTTTTGTGCGATACATCCCAAAAATATTAAAAACTACTTACAGTGCGGACGTCTCCATTAACGGTGTTCTCCCCTCAGCTGCCATTGATTGCTTTTGATTGGTTACATGTTTGTTACATTGTTTTTACTGCTCTGTTCCTAAAGCTTTTAAAATGAAATCAATACGTCTTCTTACTAAATGTCCTATAACTCACTTTTTCACTTTTACAGTAAAAATAGGTTGATTGGTAACAGGTATGAATTGTCAGTTTTGATACCTTATATTATAATGTTTCATTCACTCGTATTTAAACGACAACTTTGTTATGGGCAAGACTTGTCAACTAACATTCTCAATAAAATTAACAACTTTCAACATTTCTTTTAAAAGTTGTCAATTTTATTGGTTGTCTGTAAAGTTGGTTTACGGACGATAGTTTAACGTGACAACGTCATAACAAAACATTGATGCAGCACACGCGTACAATGAGCATAACGGGACAATGAGCGTAACGGGACAATGCGCGTAATGGGACAATGAGTCATCCTTTTTCGTGCATGCAGCCGGCGTTCATCCGTACAATGAGCGTAACGGGACAATGCGCGTAATGGGACAATGAGTCATCCTTTTTCGTGCATGCAGCCGGCGTTCATCGCCGTATTGCGTGGATGTGACGCATATTTACCCGAAACAAATTTTTTTTTGTGTTGTGTTCTTTTTTTGCGTCATGTTTACCGCAAATAAACGTTTTTTCTTTCTTTTTCTTTTCTTTCTTTCTTATTAGACGTTGTCACGTATATATATATTAATTTTACTTTCTTTCAAACTTTCAAGACTTTTCAACTTTAACATTCTCAGTAAAACAACTTAATTCATATCATACAATTTTAAATTGGTAAACTAGCCTTCACCGAGTTCACGCGGGTGGCCAACATAATTCCAAGTCCCAAGATACTACATTGTTGAAAACCGCATTTTTTTTCGCGCCAAGCATCGTGTAACTTACTTGGTTACTTCCACAAGTTGTCACATTATTCTTGGGCGCAGCAGCGGCGACAGAGCCAAAAATAGACGCCCTAAACTTTTTAATAGATGCACCGACACTTTGAGGATGCCGAACAGGGCGGCGCCTTTTCTGTCTTTGCGACGTCTTTTATGACTTTCAGCAAATTGCTGCTCTCTCATTTGAATATAGTCTTGAATACGATATTGTGTTTTACTGTCCGGGTTGAGTCATGTAGTTCAGTCAATGTGTCAAAGAACTGTATTCTTCATTGATGTTTAATTACAATTCTGAACGTTCCTTTCATTATTTTTAACCTTTATCCCAGACACACACATATCACATAGTAGAACAGGGCTACCACGTTTGTGGTAAGGTATAAGGTTTGTCTGATTCAAAGATCACAGTCATGTCGATGTGGCTTATTCCCAAAGTACTCCATGAAAAATATAATATTTTTAATTAGGTTTCATTCTACTCATGTCATCTCCATGACGAATCGTCAATTACCATTATCGCGGTGATAAGACAAGATCGACGATTTGACATTCGGTTGATAATGAGGATACCTTTTATAAATGTCTACCTTTTCCATTCATTCTTGCCCTTGTCCTTTTGAACACGGAAACTATTAAGTATGTCGCCATACATAAATGCAACAATCATTCAAACAATTTCAGCAGACCACACCTTGTAGGAACGAACATATTCTATTGAAATTCATTCCCATTCAATAAATTATAACTTTACGTGTCTAGAGAGTGGAACTGATTCGCTTGGCTCTAGGTTTATAGGTAATAATCTCTAGCATGTTATATGTATTATGTATGTAGTCATTTATGAATGTAGGCACTGAGAGGGTAATAGTTTAAACTGTTCTTACACTGGCATTGAGGTGGATTGACATGTATTTTTTTTTTCTCTTGAAAATTTGTTTTATGTGTGTTACGAAATTACCCCGTTGGTTAAATGACAGGCTCGAGATGAAAGTCACTAGTCATGTTTTAACATAAATAAAAATACAACGTGTAGATACCTAACATCGATACGCAAAAGGAAGATATAGACACACACATAAATTCCCATCTAACTCTACTATCGGCACCCGTCAGGGGTTGACAACATAATAATATACCATTGAACTTAAACCGCAAGTTAGCAGACGCTAACTCAGATAACTTAGCCGGCTATCGGGTGCTAAGTCAGACCAACTCCCGAACCGAACGCTTTGCGGGCGTAAACTTTGTCCTCCGGTTAATCCGACGGCGCTCTCTTGTACATGTTTCGAGTTTCGAAATATTTCGCTTATTAGGTTATTTTTTGGGTATTTCTGAACAAAAGTGTGCATTGAAATCTTTTATGGGGCGGATTATAGAAATTAAGGTTGTCGACTCCGGAGAAGTTGGTAATTTTTATCATACTATTTATTTTTGGATGATGTGAAAGAACATGATTGTTTGAACCTGGGTTAGATGCAACTTGGAAGAATATAACTTTCAAAATTGAGTTCAAATTCAGACAAAAATTTGTCATAAAACAAAAAAAAATGAAATCAAGAGTGCCAACCTTAAACCCTAGATTGAAGGCCAAACCCAGACCAATCTAAGTATTAGCCTACAGTAATAGACGTAGATTATCTAGGCCTTTAGGCCTTGTAGATCCCAGCCATTATGGCGTGCGACAATACAAGCAGTGGGGTTAAATGGCCATTACCACAACTATTGCACGGCTACGCGTTACAGCTCAATGGGATATTAAGAGGAGCCCTAGCGATTGCCAAGGAGATCGTAATCGGTTGTGATGTCACATATTGTAATATAAAACAGGATATTAATACTTTCACTGTCCACAAAGTAGATACAATAGTTAAACAATCAACGTGAACCATTATGTGGTTCATGAGACAGGGAACCTGGGCCTCAAGTCTGCTATTACAATAGTGTCAGAATGGTCTCGCTATTGTGAGTATTTGACAGTGTTTGTATGGCAAATCTGTCAAAAACTCACAATGAAGAGACCATTCTGACACTATTGTAATAGCAGACTTGAGGCCCTGTTTGTATATTTTGAGAGCTTTGCAGACATGATAACTTGATTGTATACAATATACCGATACACGAGCCTACAAATTTGCGCAAACCTTCATTCAAAACCGCAAAATAAATAATTACTGATCTACAAAATGACACTATTGTAATAGCAGACTTGAGGCCCTGGGCCTCAAGTCTGCTATTACAATAGTGTCAGAATGGTCTCTTCATTGTGAGTTTTTGACAGATTTGCCATACAAACACTGTCAAATACTCACAATGGCGAGACCATTCTGACACTATTGTAATAGCAGACTTGAGGCCCTGTTAAGGTGCAGATATATGCCAGTGACCTTGAGTGGTTAGCTTGCGTGTTCTGTACTGAGCTCATACAACTCGTACGTCCAGCCAGTAATAGGACTCGCCCATCCAGGAGCGCTGTTACAACGCATTATTAATGTTTTATACATAAAACAAAAGGTATTTTAATAAAACACGTATACTAAAAGATTAATAATTAAATTATTTATTAAAAGTTGCAGGTTTTAGAAAAATACGCTTGATAGATTTTGCGTGATTCTCAGTTTTTTATCCGTGTTAGACATAACTTTACAAATAAATTTCACTATGTATTATAAACATAATCTAAAATATTCATATATTAAGTAAAGATAAGGTATGATAAGGTAATCATTTATTTGCTCAAACATGAGTACAGTACATACAACACAAATTGTCAGCATGCAAGAGATGTTAAAAGTAGAGAGTTGTTAAGAAAATGCTGTAATTTAACATAAATATATGTTTTCCAAATCATTAACACTACTCGTTTAGACGTGATCATCATTAAAAGTCGGTTATTGTCGCCTTAACAATATTATGAATCACAATTAAATTCTAAGAATAATGTTCAGAATTTTCTTTATCAAAGCTTACTTAAATATGAATACAACAATCCATAAACAACCATAAAAAAATAGCCAAAAGACACAACTAATAACAATACCATTACTCAAATTAATCCCAAAAATGATAATAGAAAACCCTTTATTGCAACACAAAATAATTTGGACAATATAAATCCTAATACATAAACAGATTATGGCAATATATCAGCTATTCTAATGTAATTCGGAACTAATGTCCACAAGGCTTATACAATTGTAATCCTCACTAATGGTACTGGACACAGAACAGGTAGACATAATGCATATTGATAGTCCATTAAAGCATTTCGTCGATCGAATCATCTTTCATTAATATAAAAGCATGAAAGGGTCGCGGATGTTAAACGTTTTAAAATTTTCGATTTCTCGACCTGAAAGATTGATGGTCAGGTCTCCAATCAGTTTAACCTTTGCGCTCTTTAAGTTGATCATTTTATTCATGTGCGTAACATCGGGTTTTAATTTTATCACCATCGCTGGAGACATTTTAAAAAGTTTTGTCCACGCCAGAAGTGGAAGCTTTACTTTTTTGACCAAATTCATGTTTGTGTTTTCTATTATTCCGTCTAGCTCAAGTTCTTATTCAACTGCGAGATCTTCAAACTTTCACAAAAAGTTTACTTTCTATAAAATTGTGTCTTTGGTCTGAACTGAAAACTGCCTTCTGAGCTGATGAATTGGTAATCATAGAACCCGTCTTCTTGCACCATATTGTATGAAAACCTCGACGCATCCATAATTCCCCCAAGTTATGATTATCACCGTGCCGTGCCGTTGTGCCCCATTTCCTTCCGTGGGTGTCGTAAAAGGCGACTAAGGAACTTACTAGAGAATGGGCAACAGCGTTCTCTAAGTATTTTTAACACCATATTGCGATCGCCAACCCGCCTGCCAAGTGTGGCGATTATGGCAAACCCCCCCAATTGAGGGAGGCCTATGTTTATCAGTGCACGTCTTTCGGCTGAAATGATGAAATGATGATTATCAGCCATGTGCAGCATCTTTTAATCTTGACAGAAGCACCGAGTCAGCACGGTTGGATCAGTTCCAGATTAAATGTTATCCTTTAGCTAAATAATGAAGATATTATGCAGAAACTGCGCTCCAACTTGCTTACCCAAATATATACCTCGAACAAGACCATTATTACAACTTCATAACACAGACCTGTTCATAAACAGACATAAACAACTTGTCAGCTAAGCAGATACAAATATTTAATTCAGGATATTATCAAAGGAAACGCGAACAATATTCTAAACAGGAACTTCGTTATCCCTGCAACCGGTATGAGCAGCGTAGAACTCAAATACATGTCTTGAATGATACGAACAGAACTCGTGTTAAAACTTCCACCATCATATATTCAGCACGAAGTAAATATAATTTAGCCCCTCGTTAAGTGAACACCTCTCTTTCTTTCTCTTGCTGTCTCGCTCTTGACAGTGGTAACATATAGCGCGCTTAGTTTTAATTACACATACAGTAAGGAAATTACTCGCGCCAAGTTACGCTGATGGTATACTGGTTGCTATAAAATTGTGCTGATATTGTAAAGAGGAATGGTTTGTTGTTGCTTGTGGTTCTATCAGAATTTACAGTCATTTGTTTTTACTAGATTATCAAACCGACTGCGCCAATAGAATACTCTTTTTATTAGATAGATAGAATACTCTTTATTATGTACACCATAAAAATTACAGATATAAATGTAGAACTGTTACATAGGGTGTCACTTTTAGCGATAAGACTACCCATGGTAGTCTTATCGCTAAAAGCGATCTTTTACAGACAACCTTTGGATGGATCAAAAAGTAGAAGAAGAGACATTATTGCCAGGTAGTCAGTGGTGTACCATTTACATATACAATAAATACATACATACATAAGGCATATAGATACTTATCAATACAAATATATATATATGTATATATATATATATATATACATACACATAAAATTATAAACATGATACAAGAGCAAGGAACTTTAAGTAATGATGATGTTTAAGGAGAGAGGAAGTGATTATTAACCAGAATTTTAAAAGTAGACAAAGATTGAGCACGCCTTATCGAGACGGGCAAGGCATTCCACAACCGTACTGCTTGAACTGTAAAAGACTTGTCATAAAAGCTAGTGGACTGCATTTCCAATTCATGCTGCCAGTGGATTTAAAAA
This sequence comes from Dryobota labecula, assembly GCA_947523025.1. NCBI lineage: Eukaryota > Metazoa > Arthropoda > Insecta > Lepidoptera > Noctuidae > Dryobota > Dryobota labecula. The sequence goes on along the minus strand of OX383293.1, from coordinate 11,843,052 downwards.
AGGAACAGCAACATTAGTTTATCCAATATCGTCCATGGCGTGCAAGAACCATTACCCACTAAACAAAAGCCACCAAAGCAGCAGTAGGTATTCATAAAATTTTCTAAAACCATTTTAGGAAGCTTTTCCTGTGGTTTTTCATTGCGCAATAACAATAGCACTTCTGTACAACGATGGCTATACACTCAGACGTTATTATTATACTTATTGTATGCAGGTGTATTCACTGAATTTTCAAACGAAACCAACTCTAATATTACCTACAGCTTAAGTAAAGTATCCTCATTGTGGCCATAAACGCTAACAATGAACTATAAAAGAGGCAATATACGATTTTAGTGCACTTACAGAATTAATATTCCTTGTTAATATTAACGTTTTCGTAAAGTTATTCGACATTGTGTGGTTACATTGTTGTTGGACGAGGAACCACTATGGACGGGGAATGGTGGGTATGTTGCTTGAATAGACACAGGCCCGAGACAGCGACACACCTTGATCAATGCGAGGCCTCTTAAAATAAACTGCGGCAGTAAATTGGCAGAACCCACATTTATTTAGGTTATTTAGGTTTTAAGTTTTGTACACTTTTTATTTTTTTAAGGTTTTTTTTTGCTTCAGTATAGTTTTCATTGTATTTTCTGGTATATTGGCGTATGTTACTGTTACTGACATAGGGCAAATAAATGTATTTACTGATCTGTCTTTCGTAATGTTAATTACTTTGCATACCAAATTTGTTTAGAATCAAGATTTTATGTATGAACAGACAGCTGTGCTGCTGGGGAGTTTGTTGCTGTACGACCTGATGATGTCCAGCCAGGGTCAGCACAGGGCTTCGGATGGAACCAGGGAGCCTCTGAATAAAACACGTCAACCCTGTTCCAACGGTATATTTCGGTCGCAATAAGGGCTTATACTAAGTACATAGGGTCCTTATATATTAATCGACGGAGCATCATAACACCGCCATCTAATAGTAGCACAACGCCATTTATCGAGGCATCAAGAACTAATTTACACAAAACAGTGTGCCGATGGTATTTTCAACTTCGTCGGCACAGTGCGAACAAGGTTATACAGTTGCGCTACTTATTCTTCCCAGCTTAAGCACTAGGAAGTGGTGAAGGGTGGGCGTTATGTGAGACTGTCTTATGTAATTTCATTTTGACGTTCGAAAAGTGCTGATTCTCAACCTAATTTGAATAAATGACTTTTGAACTTTTAATTTTTTATTTATTTGATTTACACGGCTTAAAAAACCAATTACATTAATCAAAGTATATACAACGTGATTTTTTATATCCCATAACTCTAGGGTTATATTCTATATGTAAAAATAATACAAAAAGTTCTCAAATATATGGTCCAAAAATGCATTGTTTCGAAGATAATTATCATCAATCATATTAATTTAGGTCAAAAATTGTCACCCGTATAACTAATTGATACTTTTGCGATGTTGCCATAGTGATGAAACTGAGACCCTCGATGTGTGTAGGTATCTAATTTTCATTGATAAATACGAGTAATTCATTTTCATTCAAACCAATCATTGATATTTAAAGCTAAGAAAATGCGACGTTGTTATATTTCACGTAAGGGTGTTTTAAATTAATAATCCTGACTTTGTCGAATTATTTTGTATGAAAAAATAAAACAAAAAAAAAATGATTATTGAAAAATAATTAATTCATATGCCAGTTGATTCTTTGATATGGTCTCATTCATACCCTAGACTTGAAAAACACCTTGTATAATAAATCACAAACATAACACATTCTCACAAAAATGTAGGCCACCGTACCAACCTACCTACCTACTTGATAATTAATTTATAATTAATATTTAGTGGCACCGAGTTGCCGTGTCTGGCCATACCGCTGTTAAACCCGCGATGGTTTGTGTGGTATGTTGAAACCTCAACAAATGTCTGTAAAAAGATTTTTTTTGACTAATAAAAAATAAAAAAATTGGCGAATTTATTAGCGAACAGATCGCAGTCCGGGTTGGCATCATCATCTAACGGGCCTATACCTGCCGGAGATCAGAATAATGGGCGAGTGCCTCCTGTTCCCCCGCCAGATGTGGTCGGAAGAATACCGTCTGGTTTAAGTCAGTCGCACAAAAGAAAAGGAATTACTCTAACCAAAGAAGAAGACTGAAAAAAAAAAGTACAGACAAGTTCGCAAAACAATATTTTCTATTTTTGTAACGAGAGAACGGTGGTAGTTTTTCAAATGCCCGCAAGTTTCTTGTTCACTCAAGTCCTAAAGTCCCTAGACGTGCATAAGTTAAACAAAGTTACCGTGTCGACTTGAAAAACTTACCAGTACTACAAGCTACAGACCCACATATAATATTCACGTTTTTAGCTCTATGGGACAAAAAGGTAGCATCTACAAATAATTTTACACGTTCTAGGGTCTCCATTTTTAAAATGGTTTTCATGTAGGGAAGATTTCAAGGTCATGTGAATACTATCTTTTCTTATTCTGTTGCAATGTGTGAGAGTCAAAACAAAGTTAAGTAAAAAGGTCCATTATTGTTTAAAGTCTAGTTACATTTTAACTACAAGAATTGAACTAAGGTCAATAACAAATTATTCATTAGAGGGATTATTGGAAGTCAGTAATTATAAAGAGAAGTGAGACGATAGTCCAATCCATCATGCAATTTCTAAAGGAGAAGAAATCGTCAAGAAACTTCTTAGCAATAAATTACAGGAAACAACATTCAAAATCTTGTTTACTTGACTTTACACAAATACCAGTGTCCTACTTGAATCGAAAGTGGCTGTCGACCTGCCCAGTTACAAAATCAATCAATCTAGTTTTAACAAAACTTCGATACAATACTGTCGCAATAATCGCATATCCAGACGCAATAAATATCGCATTGATATCTTGATGAATTTATTCATATCTCTCGATTAGATATGCAATAAGAAATGCAGAAACTCATGATCTTACTGACGTAATCGGCCCACGCCGAATATCTACGGGAGTATTCTGTTATTGCAGATTTCTTAAGTAAAGATAACGGTATTCGCGGAAGCTTAGGATTAGGAGATTGAAGTCTTAATAATTATGTACAAGTAGTAAGGAACCAGATCGAGGAAGTTCAAAGGAAAGATGAATGGATTGTGTGAGAGATGATACACTGAAAAACCGAATAGTTGATTTTTTGATTGTTGATTTCCTTTTGGTTGAGTTGACATTAAATTGTGTTAAAAAAACTGTTCCATGACGTTTGTTTTGACAAAAAAATTGTTGATTTAACAAATCATGTCGGTAGGTGCTATATTAACCCAAAATATAGGTTAAAAAAAGGTTAAATCAACTTATAAAGATTTTCTGTGTATGAATGAAAAGAGAGTGAAACAAAGTGCGACGGGAAGAGGTTAACATTTTAAAGTGACATAGCGCAAGCACTGACAGATACTGAGTAGATCCAGATTAAGTATTGGTACCTGCTACAAATCATTTTCGTACTTTCATTGACAAAAATTCGATGAAAATAACACCTAAAAGCTTCTTACAAAGTAAATCCTAAATGGACAATTAGCCTGAAAAGACCGCAGGGTTAAACCTTTCGCAAGTGCGGTGTTTGGGCTGGCTAATGACTTTCTGTATGAAGGTTATTAAACTGAAGATCAGATGCTGAATTTAAAAAAACCTGTGGTTTTAACGATAAAAGTCATTTTGGGAATCTCTTCTCAAGGACTATACGCCCAGTATGTCAATAGGGGCTATATTTCTTTCACCAACACAATATCTTGTCATAAACATAACAGAATAACCGCTAGGCTTCGCTAGGTGACTGAGCTGCTCCACCTACTTGTGCCTCTGGGACGTTGCAAATCAGGTGCGTGGGTTCGACTCCCGGCTCAGACACTTGTATGCTGAAGATTGTGTCAGCGACTTGCGAAATATATTAATGGTGTTATGTAGATTTGACAAATCGCTTCACGTAGCTTATGGCGACCATCAAAATATTAATATAATAAATAATTCATCAGGTGAGTAACAGCCATCTAAGAGGAAGGCTCTTTAAAATAAATATATGCTTGATCAATCAATAATATTACTTTGTAAGACAAACTTGTCATCAGCCCATAATAATAAGCTAGAATTCCAAAGACTTAAATTCTATACAAAAACTTAAAATATCATAATCAGGCGATTTTTTTTTCTAGCTCGTAGTTACATTATTTTTAACATACATTTATTTTTTTATTTTATTTATATTTTTTATTTTTGCATTAACAATCGCGTCTGGCAATTTATTTTACAGCACCGCTCCTTCGTATACAATATTTTTCTTCCCATAATTGGTTCTGGGTGGTCTGAGTTCGAATTTATTGCGATTTCTAGTATAGTGTACGAGGTTTTTTTTTTTTTTTGAAAGTCAATTTCGAGTGGGTTTCCTTTGTTATAATTTTCCTAACTAGAGTACATGTTTTTCTAACCTAACCTAACCTAACTAGAGTACATGTTTTTTTTTTAATTTTACAAAACTAGCATTGGTGAACTATTTAATTGATAACACTTTTTTTTTTTGGGTGGGAAATTAAGATATAACTTCTTACGCTCAGGCGGAGCGGGAGGGCGTGTCAGAGTTTTACTGACTAAAACCCACCCGTGTTCCTTCAGTTACCTGTGTGCCAGGGCCACGGTATCCCTTTCGGACAAACCCGCAATCCTCTAAGGTTGAATGTCATTTGGAAGTCATAAAACAACAAGGTATAATTATCTATGTCACAATTAGATAATTTAATCATCAGTGAAGTTTCAATTTACTGATGGTTGTCAAAAGTGGCAAAACAAATTCGAGGTCAACTATATCTAATCTAAAGTATTATTGAAATGCGTTAAATTCTGTCCAGATATTCCTGCCAGTTATTAAAGTTGCTTGTACAGACGCCAGCAGGTCAAGCTACCCGAAACTGTCAAATTTTCGCAATCAACCTTGAACCTTATACTGTAGAGATAAAGTTGAAAATCTATTAAAGAATATTGACAGATTGTAGTAGCTTGATGTGCTGGCGTCTGTACAAGACCTATAATAACTACTAAACAGGATTAAAGGGCTACTCGTTCTCATAAATCACAATCAACAATCACGGATGGACGAAGGCGGGGCAGTATTTTATTAAGACAAAGAGCTGGTACAAATTCAGCAGAGGACAAGAATAAACTAAATGTAGGTACAGACGCCAGCACATCAAGCTACTACAATCTGTCAAATTTCTTTAATAGATTTTCAACTTTATCTCTACAGCATAAGGTTCAAGGTTGATTGCGAAAATTTGACAGTTTCGGGTAGCTTGACCTGCTGGCGTCTGTACTTTTTTACCTAATGTATGGCACATCAATAGAAAAAGCTCAGCTTTGTTTTTTTTTTTTTAATCAACGTCCCAACTACGGAATATCAACATCCCTTCATTATGCGTGGTCCAACAAGCACTTGGCCGGTGTTTCAAATATGTGCAGGTTTGGAAATAAAATACCTACATTAAAAATACTCCAAGTAGTATGAACATCAGTTAAATTTTAATCTAACCCATATGCTCGATGCAACACGCTGATACGACACTAGGACATAAATGACTTTATGAGTCATACATATTGCCAATAGTCATATTAGGGCTAGTTTTTGAGCTTTGGTATACAATTATTATATAAGTGTTTTATATAGGATATAAGATATGGTCCTAAATATTATTGTGATACTGATAGTGTAATCTCCCCCTAAAACTCGATGTGCTAAATTAATGTCTAGGTACTGTACCTAGTTCAATGTTCAAACATGTCCGAACTAGGTTCATTAGACATGACTGTGTCCTTCGGAGGCCAATGTTGTCTAAAGTTAAATAGTTGGTCAATGAACTGGGGTCGGGGCCAAACTTAGTTACCTAAACAAATAAGGGTCCCTCTGTGATAGTCAACAATGGTTTCTCGCAGTTCCGTTACTTTGAGAGTATTCGAAGCTTTTGAGATTGTTTTGAGACAAAAAAAATACATCTGAGTGTTTACTAGATACCTACGTTTTTTTTTTTTAAATATTAATTTTCAATGTTGCATGCCTAATTTAATGTAAATTATAGATTAGATTATTTATGTACTTTCTAAGCAAATAAACGATAGATTTCATTTGATGTGATCAGTTTTTTTTTTTTTTTTAAGTTAATATAGCATTTCATAACTTGTATCATTCCAAATTAGTACATGTTTTCTTATAAAAACATATTTATGTGAGATTTATAACAATAAAGACAAAAATAAATGGCAAATTGAACCCATTTTTAAAGATATAATATGATCTCTTCCTCCAATTTTATCACAGCATTTTATTATGACGTGTTTGCTCGAACAATTTTTCACTTCACAACAACCCGGCAGAGTTGAAATTGGATTTTAAAATTAACAGTTTGATAGACACTTTTGCGGTGCAGTGGCAAACACTTTAAAATTCGATTGGGCGTCGTGACAGTAACATGAGTGCGCCTCGCCCCAACCTACGAAGCTGGCAAGCACGGAGCCTCATCAAATTTTATCATCCCTATTGACAAGCTTTTGGCGAGCGAAGTCACTCTGTGTGAGCTATTGAAAACTAGTTGTTTTGAACGCGAATTATTTGTACGCATTAAAACGTTTATTACTGTAATAATGCGTTTCATACCGTCCATTTCCGATTCGTTTACATGGCTAAACTGTGGAACTTTTACACTTTCCACTAGAAGGTGATTCCCTGGAAGATTCAATTTGAGGCCTAACACATCGACCATAATAAGAGGAACAGCTAATTACAAAATTCTAAATAAAATGATATACTTGCAGCACAATAGTATTTAATTATATTTTATCTATGACAACGGTGTAAACAGACCAGATTATGAATTAATTACAATTTCGGTAATTTTTAACAAACACGTATATCATTGGGAGAGATACGGGCGGCCTGCAGTTCCTTATAATCCTCCCTCCTCCCTTAATTATTTGAATATTAGAAATAGAAACAATTAAAAAATTGGAATGAATAATGATCTTGAGATTTCTTGATACTGACATTAATAAACGCTTGACTTGTACAAGTAAGTACAAGTAACTGCTGTAGCACAAACAATCGAATGAAAAAGATTGATGACCTTTTAAACGTCAAGATTTTAATTTGATCATAAATCTAAATAACTATTCATTCAATGAAAATAGTTGAACAAACAACAGTAGCAGCAGTCAAAGATACAGAACAAGATTATTTGTAAACAAGTCAGTAGTTGCCATAAGTAGATGTTATCAGTAAAGCTGTTTAATCACAATATAATGGTATGACGAACAGGGTGTAAAAATCACTCATTCTCTATTGAAAAGGGAGGATCCTCCTACGAAACAGTTGTCGTGTCTGGTGGGCAACTGCCCTACGGTTGATGTCGGGATGTTGTACTTAATGCTAGTCGCGCGGTAAACTCTGATTACGCGATATAGGATTTGTGACGTCAGGTCTTTGATGCGTAGTTGGCATGTGGCGATTTAGATGCCACTACAAAAACATTTAAAACTAAACTAACAATACGCCCAGCGATTACAATTCAAAGATAAGTCTACTAGCCTATGAGTAAGCTCATGGTGCGATATTTTGTCGAGCCCGCATGCGGTTAACCACGACCAGAACAAGATAATTTGGAACAAGTCAGTAGTCGCATTAAGTAGATGTTATCAGAAAAGCTGTTCAATCAAAATATTCACAACGAAACTAACAATACTCCCAACGATTACAGTTCACAATAAACAGTAAACTAGCCTATGAGCAAACTCGTGCCGCGATATTTTGTCAAGCCACATGCGGTTGAACCACGATACCAACCGCAACCGCAAGTGGGCACAGAACTGGTCGAAGTGGCGGTGCTTGGGGGAGGCCTGTGTCCAGCAGTGGACGTCTATCGGCTAAAATAATGATGAAGATGATGAAGCTGGAACGAAAAAATATCAAAGTCAAATCATTTATTTCAAATAGGCAAGTAAAATGCACTTTTGAACGTCAAAAATTACAAAAATAATTAATTGATTCTAGTTGCCCCTTCCAAAAGGTAGTTATGTATGGAGAAGAATGGGCAAGAAACTTCATATTTACTCTTTTAAAATGTTAACAATAGTTTGTATACATTAATTAATAAAGAAGGTGAAGACGATGTACCTAGAATAAAAAATAATTACCACAATTGGTAAAAAGAATGAAAAGTGAAGTAATGACAGAAAAATTAATAAATGCGATAGATACCTACACATGGTGCTCACATATTTACAAACATTGTATATGATTTTCTTAAAAAAATTACATATAATAGGTCAGTGTGTGTTAAATTATATTAATCACAGAAAATAAAATTAATATCATAAAAATTATACAGTTAAATTAGCAACCAGTTTGATTTTGTCTAGACTCTAAATTGTCCTATGGAGCAGGACCAGCATGTTTCCAAGCATTCTTATCTTGGATATAATCCTCTAATTTGTAATAATGCTTGTTTACAAAGTGTGCTTTTAATATGAGTTTTAAGTTTTCTTTCATTTCATTTTAATATCACAAGGTATTTTATTGTAACATTTAACACAGTACCCCATAAAAGATGTATGTACTTTAGACAATCTGAAAAATTGTTGATCTAAATGGTTATCGTACAGTCAACCGCATATCATTGGCAACACTTGCACTATGAAAATCGCCCTTACTGCTACGACATAAATGCACAGACTGTCTACATCTGTTTATCTACACTTTCCTATCGCAGGTATGCTGGAAGAGATTTCTTTAGAAATAAGCATTACCTTTGTACCTACGTATTTTTCTGTTTCTTTCTTCTTGTCTGTTTATAAGTGTGTATATAAATTGTTAAATAAATAAATAAATAAATAATAATAAATAAGGGCGCTGTCAATGTCAAAATGTTCTATTCTATTTTTAATAGATGGCAAGCAAAGCCGATGTCGACTATTCTGCCAATGTCAAAATGTTAGTAATAATATGCCGTTGACATCTGTCGGCACCTTGTGAAAGCTTTCATACTGGCGCCAGCCACCAGACAACCTTAGCGTGTGAAAAGGCGGTAACTAATAAATAAACCATTTATTCGATTACAATTTGTACGAATAAAACTGAAGCTAGTATTATAAGTTGTAACCCCCATTACCAACTTGGCATTTCACTCAAAGGGCAAACACCTCACTCCTCAGTGCTTTATGATACAGCACTAAACTTTATACTCACTTGGTACTTAATAGTTATTCAAGCAACTCCAATAACACTATAGATACCTTCAGTTCCTCCTGCAACAGTCACAAATTCATAGCTGGTGTGGTTTCATATTAATTGTAACTTACTTATCAAATACAACTCTTAACGTGACAAAAATAGGGTTGGTTTTTGATCCTTTCTTCTAACACATTTTCCTTTTCGCAGGTGGCAGTATAAGCGGTGGGCTCTGTGAAATTCCCCACTATGAGTCCCGTTCAAGATATGAAAGCGTTTATTATACAGACAAGAACTTGTGAATCCTTAAGTATAAGTATATATGAATATCAGGTAAGATTTATGGGTGAATATAAACTTATTATTAAACACATACATGTGTTTTGTAAACATTGATTCTTTTAAACCACGAATTTTGCCGTTAATTTATTGAAAAGTTCGATGGATCCCAGCACCACTAACTTACCCTGGGGTCTACAGACCTTATGCGGCCTTGATGACATCTAAATATACAAATTAGTATTTTTTTTCAAATCAACTTAGGGCCGGTTGTTTCAAACGGTTGGTTAACGTAACATACGTACGTCAAATAATAACGATTACATATTATGTTTAACGTTCGTTAAATACAAACCGTTGTTTCACTGCATAAAAAACCGATCGTCAAACTTCAAACGTAGAAGAATAAAAAATTGCGTTAACCAGTGGGTTACTGTAATCGTCATTTTTATAACGAACTTTAAGGGCATAATTTTGTGAAACAACGCTTTGAAGATAGTTAGCGCCGTTTATGACGTATACGCATGCGTAAAGTGGACGTGTAACAACCGGCCCTTAGTAATTAACTAGATTTTATAAAATGCTAAATAACTGCAGTCAAACAAACTAATTGTGGTCAAACACAAAAAAAATAATCTATCCGTGTCAAAACTCGTTTGTGATACTCGTATTCAAACAAGGGACGGTGTGTTCCGTACAAAAGTGCTGTATTTTTCAGTTTTGTTCATATTGTAGTGCCTATTCCTGTGTCCTGTCAAAATCCGACACATCGCTGATTTTTTTCTCATGCAGGGTACGTCCGATGCCCGATGCCTGAAAATGTTTCCATTTTCGGAAAAGAATTTTAAATATACATTGTAGTCGATCAAATTATTGATTTTTATTAATTATTATTATTGTGAGGAGCTCGTGGCTAAGTAATAACAGCCGCACAGGTCGATCCGTCAGGTTAAGCTACGCTTGCCGGGGTTGGTCCGTGGATGGGTGACCATCTTTACATACCGAGACCCCTCCGTGCCTCGGATAGCACGTTAAGCCTTTGGTCCCGGCTGTCATTCGTGGATCTTTGACAGTCGTTACAGGTCGTCAGAAGCCCAAAAGTCTGACAGCTAGTCTTACCAAGGGGTATCGTGTTACCCAGTTACTGGGTTGTGGAGGTCAGATAGGCAGTCGCTCCATGTAAAATACAGGTATTCAGCTGCATCCGGTTAGACAGGAAGCCGACCCCAACATAGTTGGGAAAAGGCTAGGCAGATTGATTTTTTAGTCGATCAAATTAATTTGTCTGGTTAGCTTATTTGGTTGTTTAGGTATCTTCCATAACGTCTCGCCCACATCCAAGTATAATTAAAAAGTCAACCACAAACCTTTATTAATGATTTTTTGAAAATTCTTACAACAAATTAGCAGTCACAAGTGTCTAACCTAAGCAAACATCATTTCAGTAATCAATAAAAATCCTAATTCCATAATATCACCACACAATTCAATTCAAAATACTTACAGAAAGTAACAAAGAAAGTAAGAAACGACCCACAAAACTAAAGCTACCAACAACAAACAGAGATTGTTCATAAAACAAGAGCAAGCTACTGGCGTTATCACAGTAGCATAGTGGAACGCCCACTTGCCACTAGTCTGTCTACTTACTTGACTGTTTTTATTGACCAGCGGTTTTCAAACTGGGGAACATTTTAATAGGGGGTTGGCAACTTTATAGGTAGATAATATCCTCCAGACCGTATTTCGACCAAACTCAACGAAGACTAGTCTTCGCCGTGGGAGATATAGTGTACAAGTGACACAGGTGTTCTCTCTCGTCCCTTACTCTTATAGTTCGATGGGACGGCACACATCACGGATGGCGTTGGGTTCAGCGCAGTCTTATAGGTAGATACCTAGGTATCAAGTAGGGAGGGTCTGATGTTTTGATTGATTTGGGTTGATGAACACCGGGGGCTCGATTGATTTGGGGTTACGGGGGAGGTTTTCTCTTCCAGATTTAACTTTGTTAGCCTTCATAAAACGTGTTTTATTTTTCGTTTGTAACATTGGTTACATTGTTAAACTAAAATAAACACTATCTGCGAGCAGCGCTAAAAGACAGCGCAACCGTAATTGTACAGTCGCTAGATTTCACTGCCCAGAATTACGACGTGGCAAGGGATCTGCTTTGCGATCGTTATGATAACCAAAGACTTCTCGTCAATAATCATCTACAGTCCATTTTCAACATTGAACTATTATCTAAAGAGTCAGATACATTGTTAAGAAACATTATTGACACGATAAACAAAAACCATTCGTACTTCTTATTTGCATCATCACCCCACAACGAGTATCATTGCATTAACAGTGGTTAAAATAAATAGTTATTACTATTATTAGTTTACTCTTTATTAGTTTACTTAGAAATAAATTCAAAGTAATTGATATACTAACTTTGCCTTCTCTTTATATCTTAGAAAGTATTTTGTATGTTCGCAAAAACTTAGGACTTTTCAAAATAAGAAGCGATTTCCATAATATAAATACACGTAGTAAACATGAAATTGTGATACCCAAATTCAGATTAACTAAAACTAGCAAGTCATTTCTTATAAACAGTATCCGCTTTTATAACAAGTTGCCAAAGTCGGTTACAGAACTTAGCGACGGAAAGTTCAAAACCCACATCAAACGTGTCCTTATCAAAAAAGCATATTATAAGATAAAAGACTACGTTGAAGACAAGGAAGTTTGGCAATAATTCCTTCTGCACATGTGGCTTCCCTGGTACCTCATAAACAACATAACTATGTCAATGTCTATTAACTGCTCCCAAGTAACGATGTTTATTTAGATTTTTTTTATTTTTTTATTTTACATACTTCCTTGACATAATCTTTTCATTATTTGACATTATTTACCTACAAATCGAATTCCAATTCTTTATTAGTGGCTTTTGTGGACATGATATTTATTCAGATATGTTACTGTAGTTGTAATTGCAATCATGTCATTAATATTTTATATACTTAGATTATTTTATATTTTGTGAATGTGAGAACGTTGTAGGCCTAGTAGAGTGTAGATTTGTTGGCGGTTTTCTATTTTGTTAAGTACCTGGTAATTGTTGAAAGGCCTACACTGTCCTCCCATACCTATTATCACTGTTATTTAATAATATTGTAAAGCCAATTATTTTTAAAAGAGTAACCGTGGAGTTTCTTGCCGACTCTTCTCCATAGGAAACGACTAACTCGAACCGTGCACCTAGCTTCTGACGTTTCATAAGTGCCCATGTAGGTTTATGTGAAATAAAATATTTTGATTTTGATTGACTCACTGGCAGTTTAAATCCTTGAAATCCAGTTGAAATTCAAAATATTTTATTTCATAAAAACCAACATGGGCACCTATAAACGTCTTTCCTATGGAGGAAACCCAGCAAGAAAGTCCACGGTTGCTCTTTTAAAAATAATCTTTTACAATACTCGTATATTCAAATTACACTGGGGAGGATAGTGTAGGCCTGTCAACAAGTACTACAATAGTGGTATTATAGTTTACGCATAAAAGGTTGAGAAACTCAGTCATACATGATAAGAAAACTTGCTCATGATAGAAAACTGTACACAATATTGTAAAGATACATGCTTGACAGTACGATATGATTATCATGTCATTTCATATTTAAGATGATTTTTTGTTTGAATTGTAAAAAGGATCTTGAAATTGTTTTAATTAAAAGTGTTCAAGATAACGTCAAGAATAATATGAGTGACAGTATGATACGATTACGCAGCTATAAATAAATAAATAATAAAATAAGATATTAATTAACTCGTCTCACTTTATTATTGCTAATTGTTTTACAATTAGGTACACAAATAATTCAAGAGCGGTTCTGAAAAACATTAAATTTTGAACAAGATTCTTCTGTTCAAAATGTTGTTCGGAATGTATTTCTTAAAAAAAATACTTACTTAAAAGTACAGCAATTTTTTAAATTGGAAGCATTTTCCTACCGTAATATACTGACATTTTTTATGGACATGGAATTGTGTTTGTCATTTTCTACGATAAAATTACAAAAATGTTTTAGTAATTTCAGATAAAAAGCTCGGAATTTTAATCGCAGCTATTTTACAAGAGACTCGGCAGACTTATAACCGTAATTCGAACTAGATTCTTATCTACACACTGACACTTAGAACAAGTTCCTATGTTACATAGTACTTAAGTTCTAAGTAATGCGACAAGTGTTATTAATGCAAAAGCATTTGTCTGTTTGTTTGTTTATTCTAATTGCAGCTCGACTGCTTTGTAAATCTTGGTTATGTTTCATACTTTTAGTTTGCATCTACATGAATATTATGATTGGTATATTTATTACTACTATAACTTATTTTCTACTGTTGTTAAAAATACTTGGATAAACAAACAACATCTCCACGCCACGCCACGCCAGTAATTCCCGAAGAGTTGGGCAGAATTGTACCCATAGTACATCCTCATTTTGCCAGTTATGCTACTATACTTAGCCTTAATACTCAATATATTTATTGCTTCCACATGTGAACTTAGGTGGTAGGTTTTGCAAAATATGATAATTGTGGACCCTGTCGGGTCAGCAAAAGTAGGAGAGAGGAAGAGGGCTTTTATTTGACTACTTAGTTGTTATATTACATAATGTGATTATTTTATAAAACATGTAGGTAATTTAAAATTTGTCATTAAATATTATTTGATAATGGTGCCGATTCTCTTGTTCTCAAACTAAACAAAATTTAAGTTCCGTGCATCTTTTTCTTCCTATATCATTAAGAAAAGGACAGAAGATAAATTTTAGTTTAGTCCTGTCAAATTAATCAGCGCCTGTCACTACTCCGTTTATGTTTAGACGTGATTAAAAACTTGCCGACTAAAATTCCGTCAATATACGTCAAGCGCTGATTAATTTGACAGGACTAAACTAAAATTTATCTTCTGTCCTTTTCTTAATGAAATAGAAAGAAAAAGATGCACTGAGCTTAAATTTAGTTTAGTTTGTGAACAAGGGAATCGGCACCATTGTAATAGCATTTAGATAATAGAAATTGTTTTAATTTATTTATTAACGTATAAATTTTTTGTTATTTTTTAATTTTTTCTGGTACCAAATTTATTATATATTTTAATTGACATGACTAGTGTACTTGTTTTAGCTTAGAGCCTGGTAAGTTTCACCAATTTTTATGGCGCAGTGTATATTTTGACCGTATATTTTCTCTTGTGTTTTTTTTTTTTTTAGAAAACATTGCCCCACTCTAGGAATTTCTCCTGTATTGTGGGTGCGTTTACAAACATTTAAACTCACATATACAAACAGCCAGACTCGGAACAACTACTTGTAGGCTTTACAAATATTTGTTCCGTGCGGTAATACAACCCACGATACGCCGCGCAGCAGTCAATCGCTTAACCACTGCGCTAACCATGCCGTTCAATAGAAAATAGACTGATAGATAGTTAATTTCGAAAGAATTTGCATATTTCTAGAATGTATAGGCAGGCGAGAGAAACTTATGTTAAGTCTAGTTGTCAATGAAAGTTTTAATACAATTACAGATTCAGATTCAGATTTATTTATTTGCAAAAACATGCGTAGATAATATACATGGTATGATGTTTATTATAGGTGTAACAAAGTATTTTATGGCTCAACATGTTTGAACAAATGGCTGTACAAATTAGGTCGAAAGACAATAGGATTTGAAAATTCAGATACAATGAACAATAATATAAATAAATTAACAATAATATTAAATTAAATACGTCAATATGACTATTGACGTATTTAATTTAATATTATTGTGCGATTCAAAATAAATAGAATAGCTGATTCAGTCAGTATCTTCAGAAGGATTTATCATTTAAAAATTCATTAACATTAAAATAGGCTTTTTCTGTCAGTATTTTTTTTAAAGTTTTCTTAAACTGGTCTATATTTAATTTCTTAACACAGATAAAGATATTATTATAAATTATTGGGGCTCTGCATACAACGCTTTTATACAGTAGCGCTGTCTTAGCTGGCTGAACACGAATTTTACTATTATCCCGGCGATTACGTATTATAATGTCCGATATTCGAGGAAACAAATGTGGGTTTTTTCTCACAAATAGGGCTATTTCCAAAATATAAAGTGACGGAAGTGTGAGTATTTTATGCTTTGTAAAAAGTGGCCTATATCAGAGAATTTTCGATAAGAGACGATTTATTAATCCAGATCAAATTTTCGGTCTTCAAAAAGGGGTAAGCTAAGCATAAAGGCTATGGAAGATCACTAAAATATGATAGATAGATACCATGTTTTACGACCTTCACTATACCTAATCTGTTCCTCTCTGCTGATTTTAACTGCTCCTAAAGACTGAAAAGCAGATGTCAAATTCTTTTGTGAAACTGGTATAAGGATCTTTTTTTAATCTGACTTCAAAAAAATATTCGATTCAATGGTTTCAAAAGCATTCGATGGTTTTTTATGTTTCCGATTTAATTATAACATAAACAATCTTTTCAATTTATCTAAAAACTTCTGGAAAGTTAGTATGGTGTGGTGTTCACTACACAATCACGTAATAGTTTCACAATTCAACATGGATATTTAGTCTGAACGGCCAAAACCGAATGGCCCTCGGGCCATTCGACCATAAACAAAAATCGTATACGTTCCAAAGTACCGGTGATAAAAATTTGTAAACAAATTCAATGTCATAAACTACATCAAGTACATTCGGTAAAATGGAAAAAAAGGCAATCAAAACTCCATTCATAAGACACGTCATATTTTAGAATATTTCAGTAGACCTTCACCGTCACTCAATTTCAGTATGAAATCCCGGTGCAACAAAGCTATATCCGACTGTAATCTCAGTGAGTACAAATATCTTATCCCACAAGGGATTGCAAGCGGAAAAATGCTTTATTATTTACGCAGCTCTGCTCATCAACCGGCAGAGCACTGTGTCCACGAGCATTAAGAGCGTTGTGACAACAATTGAGGCGGGTCCGTCGATACGCGGCATCTCAGGGGAAATTACCGCTTCCTTGCCATGCCGTGCCGACCGTAACGTGGTTAGAGACGACCAACGTTGGTACACACGCGGTGTTAAAACCAAATTGTGGTGGGACGAACATTTTATGAGCGTATGTGTGATGTGTGGCGGATTTTTGGCGTGTTTTTTGTATTAATATTCCGGAAATGGTATGGTAGGTTTTTTGATGTTAATTTTTAGTGTTCCGTGTATGTGTGTTAAGGTGTTTTAATCCATCCATAAATGCCCATAAATGTTCATAGCTGAACACGGGCCCCTCAATGACCGCTATCCTGAACGGAATAGGGGAAATTACCATATCCATAAATCAAGTATCTAAAAAAGTCACAACTGAACCGAACTGTGATAGTCATTTGTTCTACCCACGTTGTCATTAAAACATACAACAAAAAAGATTAGACCATATCTAAAGACATAACTAAATCGCACTAATAAAACCTTTAAACTTTGAACCAAAGTTCAAAGGTTTTATTAGTGCGATTTTTGGTGATACAGCCAGGTCTTAAAAATATTTTATAGTAGCTCAAAAATGTACCCTATAAGACATGCATTGTTAAATTATGTACATTATTAGAAATTAAGTTAAACATTACATGAAACATAATGAAGTAATTAATACCTATAGAAATTAAAATAAAAGATATAATTGCAATAAATTCATAGACATAATATAATGTTTAAGAATATTACCTTAAAACATAAATAGATAAAATGGTCAGTCGCATTTGCCCATTAAAAATGTATTTAATTTACGTTTAAATTGTGTCAAGTTGAAATCTTTTATGTCATTTGGTATCTTATTGAAAAAAAAAAAAAGTGAGCCATGCAAAGTACGCTCTTGTGCATAATTGGTTTTTGAACTTCTTAGGTATAATTCATGTCGATATGTTGATCTTATGGATCGATAGCTTTGTTCTGAAGCTTTTTTAAATCCAAATACACGACTTAACACGACACAATCACAATTAATAGGCGCACAGCACCTATTACTGCGCACACTAAACTAATAAATATTTCAGTCTGCGAGAGTGAAAATCCACTGTACAAAACTGCAGCTAATTTTCAGGATTCCAATGAATTTATTCCGACCGTCGCGCGTAGGGTTGGGCGTTGTAAAAAATGCAGCCAGTCGCAATCCCGGGTTTATCGAACGCAAATAAATCTGTCAATTTCACTCAGCCTCCCTTCGTGTGCCAGTGGTTTCTATTCTTGTTATCTTTTGTTATAGATTGAGAGCGTTCGGTTACATGTTGTTGTATCTATATTGTTATTCAGCCACACAGACAAAGCCAATTAGGTACAATAAAAATAAAATTTAAAATCATTTATTTCAGACAAAAAATCCATAGGCAAAGCAAGGTAACAAGAATTTTGCTTATATGTATGTTAGTAATTAAAAATTTAAAAAGAAGAAACTAGACACACCGTCTACCTCTGCACATTATTTAGGCTCATCGGTCTCGCAAAGCATGGAGTTCAGTGGACCAACTGAGCAGAACAGTATCGGTTCTCTCGTCAATCATCCTTAGGACGCTACTCGGGATCCCCGTAACTATTCTTAAGGCTCCGTGCTCGAAGAAAACTCTCTTTTGCCAATTTCTTATCTAATTGTAAGAAAACTTAAAATAATCGAAAACATGAAGTCTGTGTAGCTATAAAAGTACAGTTTTCGTGGTTGCTAAACTGTCATTCCGACCTCACCGCCGAGGCCCAACGCGAAATCCTCGACTAATCAGTCCTCCCCGACCCTTGCTTTCAAACGAAGCGCCAGCACGCATTTTAGCTGAGCAGCATTTAGTCCAAACTCCCCATGATAATAATCAAAACAATGATTTTATCCAGCCACCGACGGTCCCTTGCCACCCTCCCCCCCCCTCCGACTCTGCCCTAAGCCGAGGTTCGTACCCCGCAGGGGGTGCCCTTAGCGAGCAGACAGAATCTTAAGGCACCACAGGATAGTCCGGTTAAAGAGTCCGAGCCCCTCGTGGTTACACTCTGAGTTGCCATTTAAAAAAAAAAAAAAAATTGTTGCTAAACCATTCGTGTCAGTCACAGCACCTGTTAAGTTTCATCATTTTGGCGCTCTCAAAAATATAGTTTACTAGCTGACCCGACAGACTTCGTTCTGTCAAAAGCTATAGTATAAACTCCACTACTCTACCCTACCCTACCCTACCTATCCTACCTACCTACCTACCCTACCTACCTACCTACCTACCTACCTACCCTACCTACCTAAGAATTTGTAAAATCGGTTCGTGCGTTCTGGAGTTATAACGTCAGGAAGGAAAACCCGACTTATTTTTATATAGTAGATTTCGCCGTTGATTTAACTTTTGACTTAATGAAGATATTGTATAATCATTAAATAAAATTTTGATTATATTTCAAGGATTGCTGAAGACTAATGTCTGATTTTTAAAGTTCTTGATATGATTTGCTAAATAACAGGAAAAAATATATTACTAATTGGGTTTAAAAAAAAAAAAGTTTTTTCTATATTATTTTTCGGCTATATTTTATATGGAAGTTGAAAAAACTGGTTCAGCTACATGCAAGTAGACCATAATTATTCTAATGATGTTGATGTATTTTTTTATGTTCAAAATCAAAAGTAGTTTCTTGTAGAAAGATGATCAAAAGTCAGTCTCGCGTCATTTTTCGGAAAACTGTTTGCGAATATTAGTGATTTACCGTGAATACTTAATTTATTTGAAAAATCCCTTTCAGCTACTTGCAAAACAAAGAATACGACTTTTCAAATCACAAATAATTTTGTTTAAATTCTTTTTCCCTTTCTCACAAACAATGAACAAAATTGATCAAAATCAGTCGATTTCGTGCACGGCCCCTTATAATAATAATAATAATAACCCCACCGCCGTATCTCTACGTTGACGTCGTGGTGGGGCTTGCCCGCTCCGAACTCTAGGTCTGTGCCGGTAGAGTTTACTTTGCCGGAACATGTCTAGGGTGAGGAGCCAGACCAAGAGAGATACAGAAACCCGCAGAGCAGCATGTGGCGAGCTGTTGGGCAGTTGCGACCCCACGGACCCTATCTCCCGGGAGAAGTCATGTTCCTCATCTCTGGCTTGCCTTTATTGGCCGGCTGGTGTGAACACTGACGAGGAACTGAGCTCCCACCTCATTCTTGCCTTTATTGGCCGGCTTGAGTGGAGATTCGCAAGAGCAAACGTGCTCGGAGGAAGGAAGTATTCCAGTAAGTGCTTGTAGGGATCTTGACCATCTTCCGGGCTCTGGGATTGTTCTGAGAGCCTTGGAATACCTCTCCACTCCTCGAGCACCTCAGGACATGTTGCTCCCTTGTCGCTACGTCACTATGTGCTAGCGACCGTTTTCGGGGGCCCATTATTGAGTGTGCAAGTCACCCCATGCCATTTTATCCGTGTATAATAAAACATTGATCAGGCAGGGGCCATAGTCCTTCCATAGTTTTTGGTAACCAGTCCATTTTAACCACCCAAACCCATAGTCCAATATCTTTGTTTTCCATATCCTGCAATAGTTCTACACCAACCGGGGGTTGTCCTTGGGTGCACTTGCATAGTGCGTACAGGGATAATCGTCGGTTGGTGCCTCATTTAATTAAAAAGCGTCAAACGGGCCTCTGCGAGTTGGCTTCGGCCCCTCGTACGCCTTCCAAAGGTCCGGGACCCTAGGGTACCGAGATATGTAGACATAAATAAAATAATAATAATACCAACCTATAACTGTCCCACTGCTGGGCAAAGGCCTCTTCTCATACAGAGAAGGCACGAGCATTGATCACCACGCTTGCTCAAGACGGGTTGGCGATTTCAGAGTTATATTAACTATAAGTCCAGGTTTCCTCACGATGTTTTTCCTTCACTGATGTCAGTAATGTCCAAGATAAATTCAGAAAGTACATAATTATGAATTTAAAAAGTCACATTGGTACTTGCCCGGATTTGAACCCACAACCTCATGCATGAGAGGCGAGGCCTTAACCAACGGGCCATCACGACAAATTCAGGCCCCTTAACAAATTATAAAATTAAATTAAAATTTTAAATCAAAAATGTGGGAGACAAAATATCTGACACACTTCATGGTGTAACTCCCCGATGGAAAATAAATCGTAAACGAAAACAGGCTGATGCAAAACCAATACGTAGGTAAATCTGCTCTGCTCGAGGGGTCCATTTGAATCTCAATTCAGCCGAGCACATATGGATCGAATACTGTTCTGGAACAATGCTTAAGGCGACGATACCCGACTTTAATGATTTTATACTGAAGATCACGTCTAAACGAGTAGTGTTAATGATTTGAAAAAAATATGTGTTAAATTAGAGAATTTTCTTAATAATTTAATATGTGAATATTTTAGATTATGTTTATAATACATAGTGAAATTAATTTGTAAAGTTATGTCTAACTCGGATAAAAAAACTGAGAATCACGCAAAATCTGTCGAACGTATTTTTCTGAAACCTTCACATTTTTTAAGATAATTTAATTTTTGATCTTTTAGTATACGTGTTTTATTAAAATACCTTTTGTTTTATGTATTATAAATTAATAATGCGTATTATTTGGGACTGCGCTCCTGGATGGGCGAGTCTTATTACTGGCTGGACGTACGACGCGTTGCGTGAGCTAAGTACAGAACTTGCAAGCTAATCACTCAAGGTCACTGGCATATAGCTGGGCTATGCTTAAAGTTTCGGTTGAAGCCTGATCAGAGGTAAGCGGGATAATTGCGTAACATACTATCAGTAGCAATGGGTTTAATTTTGAAAGTTTAACAACATTCATTGCGTTATTTACGTGTTTGAGCGGACAAATTTATCGAACAAATGAAGCAATGGATTAGCAATATCCTTCAAAATTATTCAGATTGTGATTGATAGTGTGTTACGCAATGTGGACTATCGCACTTGAATTCGCCGCTAGAGGCGCTGGTGTGGAGTGAGGTCTCTATACCCAAAATCTCAAATTCAGATAATTTATGTAAACAAAGAGGATAACATATCAAAAAAATATCTTCGTAATGGTAATTTACATAAAATTGCAAAAAAAAAGGTTCCGTGTTCTTTTATGTACTGATTTTAAGAAATAATAATAAAAAAATAATCACACCGTAATTATTTTTATACATTTTCCGTTTTAAACAAAGTTATTAAAAAAAGGAGATTTTCTGGTATAAAATATTATAAGATACTGGTGACAATGCAGGAGATCCAAACATTTTCAAATTTACACACATACATCTTCAACAACACTAATATTACAACTCTTGTTCATAGATTCATTTTGTAAGTAGCTTATCTAGCCACATTTTGGATGAAAACGGCTGTAAACTGTTTCGAGAGGAAATCGATTTTGGGAGGTTTACTTCTAGCAGTGGACTTAAAATGGCTGATTATGACGATCATAGGCCGTGTCTGCGACACACTACACAAAACATTGTTTGGCAACGGTATTTTGTTTGCATAGTTCTTATAATTAATTCACTTTAATTTAATAGATGACTATTTCAAAAAAAAAAATGATAAATTGTTTTGAACCACTGTCCTGTCATTTTGACAGTGACATTTCTTGGCATTACTTTGTTTACATAAATTATCTGAATTATAGATTTTGGGTATAGAAATGTGAAATGTGAAACTAAACGTTCACTGTTTGCGGAATTTTCTATCGCAAATTATTACTAATCCATACTAATATTATAAATGCGAAAGTAACTGTCTGTCTGTCTGTATGTTACGTTTTCACGCCTAAACCGCTGAACCGATCGTCATAAAATTTGGCAGAGATTGACGCCTGGGATATGGAGAAGGACATAGGCTACTTTTTTACGCGATAACCGACATCCACGCGGGCGAAGCCGCGGGAAAAAGCTAGTTATTCATAATTGTAACGATTGTGCCATTTCTGATTAATTATGGCTTAAGATTTTAAGTAACAACTTAGAATCTAATTTCGTAGCACTTGGAGGAAGAATAATATTTGTCTGCTTAATGCTTGCCAACTTTAGGAACATTATAATTATAATGTAAATCGTCGGTTTACTGCAAGAATTCATTAAGTGATATAGTCAAAACTTTGAAATAAGCAATAAATTAGTTTTAGTTGTATTGATTGCCCTATATCATCTTCATTATGCTTATGATTAAGAAAAATTAAACACAATGAGTTTTTGAATTACCTATTACCTATATCACTATCACTACATATTATAAAACAAAGTCCTCCGCCGCGTCTGTCTGTCTGTCTGTCTGTCTGTTCGCGATAAACTCAAGTACTACTGCACGGATTCTCATGCTGTTTTCACCAATCTAAAGCTTGGTTCTCGAGGAAGGTTTTAGTATAAAATTTGTTATGTTTTTGTATGCATTTTTGTATGAATTAACGATATTTGTTGGAGGTGTCGGAAAAAAATAAGCCGTCTGGGAGCTTTCAACGAAAACGCTGTCTAAACCCTTTGAGATATAACCAAATAATGTATGGTGGAATTGTGTATCATAAAAAGGTCTTCAAAAAGTCCGCGATGGCATATGTCTATCTGTTAAGGATAACATACTATATCCATTTTATTGAGTTTTTGTAGGTATTTGTTTGCCGAATTTTACTCTTGGAAATACGATTACGATAACAATACGCTATAATATCAGTAGCTATTAGCCAAATTATGTTCGTAGATAAATAAACTAGCTACTTACGTGTATTTCAAACAGTATACAAGAATATTTATCATAAAAACATTACTAAACACGGCGGCCTTATGATCAAAACATTGCATTCCAAAACTTTCGTTACTTTTTCACTGACATATTTATCACTTTTCGATGAACTAACACTCAATACGAAATCTACACTTATTTCTCAGTAATTCTGTTTAAGATTCTTCTAAGTTTAAACCATTTTCTCATTGAATCCATTACTTTACGCACATATAACCATGATCAATGTTTACATTAAGCATCGCGTCACACCGCCACACGACCACAGAGTATAGAAGTTTTTTTTTTTTTTCGTTCGCTTATTGGTGTTCCCGCTAAAATGTCAACCGGTCAAGTATTAGTCGATTAATCGAATTCTACATCCAGATCGTGTTGCAAGTACAAAATAAATGTCAAATATTTCGTCCAATTGCGAACGTGACCCTGAGAAAAGTTATGCACCAATGGTGTTCATTCGACATTTCGAGCGTTTTCTCAGGACAAATGGACAAACGGTGTACCATGCGACATTTCGGTGGATTTCGTTTTGTTTTTACATCGTTGGTATTTACGTGAATTATTTTAAAATTATTATTTGTGTCGCATTTCTATTTCGTGTTGCATTTGGTACAATTGATTGCTTTAAGAATTTGAGTGAAATTTCGTATTTTGATTTTGTGTTTGTTATCTTTAGGTAAAGACTCATTCACGTTCAGAACATAAGTACTTTTACTATATTAAATCATTTGTTTCGGTTTCTATTCACATAGTGAGTCACATTAAAATTAATATTAAGTTAGAATTTTGAGATATAGCCTGGGATATGGAGAAGGACATAGGGCTTCAAAATGGTTGAGCTGAATGGTGCTATTACCATGCGTCATGTTCGTGAACGGGCGCCGTCAGTTGGGACTGGTCATCTCTTAGCTGCCACGGGTTATTTTATTTTATTTTGTTTCTATTTGTTTTACCTACGCTTGACGCTTTTAACGTGTAAGTTTTTATTATTTTTATTTTTACATCGTTCTCACTTTTAGTTATAAATGCAACATTATAGATGTAACGAATACTTTTGTAACTATTTAATTTAAAAGAGTGTCCATGGAGTTTCTTGCCCGTTCTTCTCCATAGTATAGTATAGTATATATTATAAAACAAAGTCCTCCGCCGCGTCTGTCTGTCTGTCTGTTCGCGATAAACTCAAAAACTACTGCAACGATTCTCATACTGTTTTCACCAATGGATAGCTTGGTTCTCGAGGAAGGTTTTAGTATATAATTTGTTATGTTTTTGTATGCATTTTTGTATGAATTAACGATATTTGTTGGAGGTGTCGGAAAAAATAAGCCGTCTGGGAGCTTTCAACGAAAACGCTGTCTAAACCCTTTGAGATATAACAAAATAATGTATGGTGAAATTATGTATCTTATAAAGGTCTTCAAAAAAGTCCGCGATGGCATATGTCTATCTCTTAAGGATAACATACTATATCCATTTTATTGTCTTTTTGTAGGTATTTGTTTGCCGAATTTTACTCTTGGAAACACGATTACGATAACAATACGCTATAATATCAGTGGCTATTAGCCAAATTATGTTCGTAGATAAATAAGCTAGCTACTTATGTGTATTTCAAACAGTGTACAAGAATATTTATCATAAAAACATTACTAAACACGGCGGCCTTATGATCAAAATTTGTGCATTCCAAAAATTTCGTTACTTTTTTACTAACATATTTATCACTTTTCGATAAACTAACACTCAATACGAAATCTTCACTTATTTCTCAGTAATTCTGTATAAGATTCTTCCAAAATTAAACCGTTTTCTCATTGAATCCATTACTTTACGCACGTGTAATATAACCTTGATGAATGGCACCGCGCCACACCGCCACACGACCACAGAGTACAGACGTATTTTGTTTTCTTTTTTTTCGTTCGTTTAGTGGTATTCCCGCTAAAATGTCAACCTGTCAAGTATTAGTCGATTAATCGAATTCTACAGCCAGATCGTGTTGCAAGTTCAAAATAAATTTCAAATATTTCGTCCAATTGCGAGCGTGACCCTGAGAAAAGTTATGCACCAATGGTGTTCATTAGATATTTCGAGCGTTTTTTCAGCTTAAATAGTCATCGTGTATCATGCGACATTTCGGAGGATTTCGTTTTGTTTTCACATTTTTGGTACTTACGTGAATTATTTTAAAATTATTATTTGTGTCGCACTTTTATTTCGTGTTATAATTTGGTACAATTGATTGCTTTATGAATTTGAGTGAAATTTCGTATTTTGATTTTGTGTTTGTTATCTTTAGGTAAAGACTCATTCACATTCAGAACATAAGTACTTTTATTGTATTAAATCATTTGTTTCGGTTTCGATTCACATAGTGAATCACATTAAAATTAATATTAAGTTAGAATTTTGAGATATAGCCTGGGATATGGAGAAGGACATAGGGTACTTTTTTATGCGATAACCGACATTCACGCGGGCGAAGCCGCGGGCAAAAGCTAGTTACCTATATAAAACTCGCCAAGACGAGTTCATTCACAAGGCATTATAAACTTTATGTTTTTTGCCATTAATGAGTTCTTGCAGTAAACCGACGAAATATTCACACTCACACACACCCTCACTCAATACACACATTCATACTCCCCCCACATAGGTACACACACCACTTCCCCTACCCACTACACACTCACACACATACACACCTCAACTTTTTAAATGATGCATGCTAGACTACTTTTAATATTATTCTTTTTAATACTTTTGCTTTATAATCTTTGGATGCCATTAATATGTAACATAATAACTGGGGGTTGACACTAGCTCCTGTAATACAGTGTACACTGGCGCAGGAGCTAGGGAATTCATAAAAATGTTTGCATAACTATGTCAATAAAGATTATTATTATTATTATAATCATTTGATATTTTAAAATGTAATAAAATAAACCTTTTTTGAAGTAATCAGTACTTAAACATATCAAATAAAATTACTGACAGAACCTTACTCGCCAGTGGCGCCAAAAACAATAGCTCCCATTAGGTGATTGGATTTCAAACTGGATTTGAGGAACATTCTGTAATAAGCAATCCTTTAAGTTTAAAGTTCGCGAGCACATTCGTAAGAAGCTGGCAGTATCATAACAACGGAAATGTTATCCCATTGTTTGTTTAATTAGTTTTAGTATGTTCGTGTATTTATATGTATTTATTTGTTCTTATATTTATATATAATTAGGTATATATATCTTATTTATAGTTAAGGTATAGGTATATCTAAGGATATACCTATATGTATACAATTATTCCTTCAATTTTCATGATTGCACCTACCACTGTTTGTCTCTGCTCCACTCAAAGGTTGACTGGTAGAAAATGCCTATGGCATTAAGTCCGCCTCTGTACATTTTTTTGTGCTAAAGTATTAACTAAATAATAAATAAGCACCTAACAGTCTGTGGATTTTGTAGCACGTAGGTTGTACCAGTATAATGCTGTAAAATGCGATAAAATCTTTATGTACTGTTAACCAGTAATCCTACTTTGCATAAGCTCTACTTCATGTAACAATCTCTGTGTACAACATAAAGCTGTTTACACCACAGACAAAATACGACTCGCAGGAAAAGTTTCAAACAAAAAAAAAATGCTAAATGTTTTCCATCGCAGCGCTGGATGAAAATAAAAAAAACTGGCCAAGAGCGAGTCGGACTCGCCCATGAAGGGTTCCGTAGCAGCAAGCGCGGTTTACGATTTATGACTTATAAAAAAAAAAATACTTACTAGATCTCGTTCAAACCAATTTTCGGTGGAAGTTTACATGGTAATGTACATCATATATAATTATTTTTTTTAGTTTTATCATTCTCTTATTTTAGAAGTTATACACATTTTACCACTTTGGAAGTGTCTCTCGCGCAAACTATTCAGTTTAGAAAAAATTGATATTAGAAACCATCAAACCATCAATATTATTTTTGAAGACCTATCCATAAATATCCCAAAAGTATAGGTTTGATGAAAATGATTTTTTTTTTTTTTTTTTTTTAATTTTTGTGTGAAAATCTTAATGCGGTTCACAGAATACATCTACTTACCAAGTTTCAACAGTATAGTTCTTATAGTTTCGGAAAAAAGTGGCTGTGACATACGGACGGACAGATAGACAGACAGACATGACGAATCCATAAGGATTCAGTTTTTTGCCATTTGGCTACGGAACCCTAAAACTGGCACAAAACGCACAATGAAGGGTTAAGTAGTTGGGACGATATTATCCCAAGAACCAACTTAACATTGTCGTTGAAATAAGGCTCGTACAGACTCGCACGATATCGCGGCCGCGACAGGCACCAACAAAGAAATTGTGCTACTAGTGTCGCGTCGCGCCCGTGATATCGCACTAGTCTGTACGAGCCTATACTTGTTCTCCCATACACTTTAACTACAAATATAAGTTGTTTGATTATTACTCGTTATTTTGTAAAGCCTACTTTTTTGTGATAGTTTTCCTTTTAACTTCGTTCTAATATTACTGCCGTGAATTTTTTCACATATCCTAGAGCAACTTTTTTAGCTGGCATGTGGGGGACGCTTGGCTCAAACAAAAACTAGCACTTTAAAGCTTATTATTACCTAAAAAAATCCTGAATCGAATAATGGTTTTCACAAACCTACAATATTTTTAAATGGTCTAACCATCGATATCCCACACCATGGAATAGACCAGAAAAAATATATCTTCCCAACTTTACGAGTAGGGGAGGTACCTACCCTAAAAATATATATTTCAAGATTTGATTTTACCACTACGGCGTGATTAATATGTATGTATACTCCTTCCAAATTACAGCTTTCTATTATTAAACCTCTCTGAGCTAAGCCGCGAACAGACGGACATTGGCGAAACTATAAGGTTTCCTTGTTGACTACGGAACCCTAAAAAGTACCTACCTAGTCAATACAACGCAACGACGACATCTATTGTTCGACACAGATCAACAGATCCAATAGACATCCCCTCACGATCGAGATCGAACTCATTCATCCGTCGGTTGAATCTGTGCGGCTGAATCACAGAGAAGATAGGTGCAGAAGGCAAGGTCCATATAACGTGTGAAAACATTTGTGCACGCACAGAAGCTTAACTGTGCTTAGGTAAGCGTAGTGTGGGACGCCCTCCAGCTAGATGGAAAGACGACCTTAAAAAGGTGGCTAGGACAAACTGAATACCGAAGGCGCAGGACAGAGTGTTGTGGGTGAGGCCTATGTCCAGCAGTGGACTGCGATAGGCTGAGTTGAATGATGTCAGAAAATAGAAATTTAGCTAGAGCTTGTCATGTACAGACAGAGAGGTGCAGTCATGTAGTGGCAGAGAGGGGTCTACAGAGCCTAGAACTTTTTTCTAAAACTACTTAATAGTTTGCCTACCTACAGCGATCTGAAATGATGTCAAGCAAATGTCAGTGGCGAGTTCGCTTATTATCCTCGCCGTACGCATGACGACACATATAGCTATACATTCCCATTATTTTACATTATAAAGTGACCTCTTATTGTACGGAAAGCGTTTATAATCTGAGTTCAGCTTAGAGCAGGGAAATAAAGCTTGGCGTGTCGTCGTGTGTACGTAGGTAAATCGTGTCTATGAGTACGTGCGTGTTCGGTCGTTGTATGGAGCCAACCTTCTGTACCTAATCTGTTATGTGGCTGAATGTACCAGACTACGAATGTACGGGGCATTTGTTTATCCGCTTCGATGGATGTACATTGCGTCTCCTGCATGCCTGCAAATCGTATTAGAGTTAGAAATGGTTCGGTGGATTAATTGAATATGAGGATTATGGTCTGTTTTGATAAATAAGATAACGTCACAATACTCCTGCAATTGTCAAATAAATTAATATTAAATTAATTGGTCCGTACTCCGTACGGTTATCGTCGATCCTATTGTTTTTAAAACACATTCGTGCATTGCAACGCCATATCATGTTTCAATTATGTTGTAGTTGCAATTTTAGTTTATTTTATTGGTATTTTAATGCTTATAATTAATAATTAAATTAAAAAGATAGTTTTAATGATTAAATTAAGAGTAAATTCCAATAAATTTTTATGTCAATTTATAGATTGTAACAACAAGACGTATTCAGTCAGAGATTCTGCTATATAATTTTATTATAAACTTGTACAAGTAGAACATGTGCCTAAATTATTTTATCGCTGACCGTACCCACCTGCTGTAGGTAAATCCTATTATATGGATCGGTTGTCACGTTAATTGAAAGATGCGAGGATTGTGGAATAATAATGAAATTGTTTCAATTAATTTTGCATTGGAATGGATTATAGCAGATACGTCTATATAATATACTAGCAGCCCGTCCCGGCTTCGCACGGGGTAGACAATTATCATTTTAAGACTCATTTTTCTACACCTTCGGTTACATTGTTCAAATTTTACCAAGGATCCCTAATTTTTTTCAAAATGAAATGTAGCCTATGTCAAATTGGAAGAATGTAGCATTCTATTGGTGAAAGAATTTTTTAAATCGGCCCAGTACTTTTTGAGCCTATTCATTACAAACATACAAACATACAAAAATAGGTACAAATCTTTCCTCTTTATAATATTAGTGTAGAAATAATAAACTTAGGCATGTTGAATATATTACAGATAAAAAATATTATCTCCCAATAACAAATAAATAAAAACCAGTCAATAAATCCAACAGTAATTCAACACTAAAACTTTGTTACTTATTACGTATGCATTAACTTATCATGTTTACCAGTAAAGATTTATGTGGGTATACCGACATTATCATAATGGTATTGAATATGAACGGCGATTCGTACTGCTATCCGAATTCATATGAGTTTTTCCAACAATTGTCCGGGATCCCGGGATTCCTGATGCTCCCGATTGCTTCCCTATTTCCTGTATCGATATTTTATTGCATGCCATATTTCTGCGAGATGACTCGACTGCCTCCCGTCCGATTGGATATCGGAATCTAGTATCGAATACATATATATCGGTATTTGATTGGTTTTAGATATTGTGTTTTTATTAAAGATTTTTCAGGTTCGTCTCTGTGATTGTACATTTTTGTGTTACGAACTTTAACTTCGAATTTTCTTGCTATACTGTAGGTATGAGGGAGTTTTCTAAACTATTTTCGATTTTCGACAACAGTCTAGAATATATAAGTAAACCCAGGTTGTTAACAGCTGGTCGACGGCGCGTTGTGTTTCACCCGCGCCTCAAAGAGATGTCAGCACGCACTGACGGGGTCCGCTAGGACAGATGCCTGCCAGGGTTGCGGGTTTGTCCGAAAGGGATACTGTGGCCCTGACGCACAGGCAATTGAAGGAAAATGGGTGGGTTTTAGCCAGTAAAATTCTGTTACGCCCTCCCGCTCCGCTCAAAGCGGGGAATTTATTTGATAATTTCCCACACAAAAAAAAGTTTGTTAACTGCTGTCAAACTCAAACTCAAATCATTTATTTCAATTAAACCATTTAACACATTGAACGCCGTGGTGGTCACCGGTGACCACCGCTATACTTTCCATATGAACTTACGCCAATTCGCGATTTCGAAAAATTTTAGACATTATATTTTATTGGCTCATACGGTTCAAAATAGCCAAAAACCCCACTCTAAATAAGCCCGTTGCGCGGTCACAGGTGAGTACCACGGCCTGAACGGGTAGTATTGCTGTCGCTCACTGGTGAGCCCCATGGCCCAAACGGAACAACCACTAAATTTGAATCGGCGTTTAATGTGTTAAAGGCACTTTTGAGTTGTCTGGGAGTCGGTCAGTAAGAAAAATGAAGCTACATTCCCATTCCAAAGCGTAGGTACCTATGGAGAAGAACGGGCAAGATACTCCATGGACACTCTTTTAAATTAAATTGTTACATAAATATTAGTTACACATATAATGTTGAATTTATAACATAATGTGAGAACGATGTAAAAATAAAATAAAAACGTACACGTTAAAAGCGTCCAGAGTAGGTACACCAAATAGAAAAAAAAAAAAAAAAAACAAACAATTCAAAAAAAAAAACAATTAAAATAAGCCATGGCAGCTAATAGATCACTGTATTTATTTATATAAGTATAGGTTATTGTACACCAGAAAAGACATAGCAAAAAAAATTGGTTGTTTGTAAAGTCGGTTTACGGACGATAATTTTACGTGATAACGTCATAAGAAAACATTGCGTCACAAGCCGAACGGTTAGGCTCATCGTGCCTCTCTATCGCTTGTTTCGCGCTCTCGCTTGCACACTCGGCTCAGGCGGAACGTGACAATGAGTCATGCTTTTTTGTACGTGCAGCCGGCGTTCATCGATTTATAAGACGTTCTCACGTCAAAATTTGTTTTACACTACAAAACATACAATGAGCGCCTTATTGCTTTCTGCAATCTCTTCTAGTCAACCTTGGAATGGACAATGATTGCGAGGACATAAAAATGGTGCTGTCATATTGTTGCTGATGGTTTTTTTAGCAGTAGTACCAAATTAAGCTATATCTATACTCCATTTACTATAGCATTAGATAAATAACGGCTAAATAACGACAGTTATTGTGTAATATTGTTGAAATTACTACACTTTAGAGTTTTTTTTTTAATGTAAATGGTAAATAGATTACAGTTCTTTCTATTTATCGTGAAATAACGGAGTTTATTAAACGTTTACATCGAAATAACGAAAGGGTGAGAACAGTTATTTGTCTAATGTTATAATAAATGGAGTATAGTTCTATAGCATTTAAATTTCACGTCTTTCATTTGTAATTATTTATTAAAGTTCGTAATTCTAAGCATCATATTTGAATAATATACAATTCCACGGGTGAGTATTCAAAACTATAGGTACTCCATTTATTATAACATCGTGAATTTACCTATGTTGAATTTGTACATTTTTATGGAGAATCAAAGGTAATTATTACGGATAGAGATATTTTTATGGAAAAAGTTATTAATAAAAAGATTTAATTTACACATGAGAGTCAAAAGAATGACGCATGGCAGTTAATTTGTTTTTTTGTTGAAAATGTATTATAACATTAGACAAATAACTGTTCTCACCCTTTCGTTATTTCAATGGAAACGTTTAATAAACTTCGTTATTTCACGATAAATAGAAAAGCACTGTAATCTATTTACCATTTACATTAAAAAACGAACTCTAAAGTGCAGTAATTTCAACAATATTACACAATAACTCTCGTTATTTAGCCGCTATTTGTCTAATGTAAATGGAGTATAGACTGATTCATGTTTTTCTAGTTTATCAAATTGGAAATCAATATCTTCCTACACCATATCTATGACCAAAATCAATCGTTTCTAAATTAATTTTAAACATGAGTGATAAATCTTGGCAGTCGTTAAATATTTATGAGGTATGTAATAATAATAATAATACTTTATTGATAATTCCAAGTCCTTACAATTTGCTTAATATCTAGCGAAAGTTCACAATAATTAAAGGCGCACCAAAATTGAAACCCTGACTCCTAAACTAGGAATATCTGTGACTTTAGGAGTCAGTGTTCTACTGCCACTTAGACACTATAAACCCTTACGGAAATTAAGAGCTCGTAAGGTGATATTATACAAAAAGAATATATTATTATGTTTATTTTAAGAAAGAATTTTTTGAAAAACAAAATAAAAGTAAAAATTAATTTAAAAGTTAAAATGATTAAAATTAAAAATTAAAATGACTGTGTGGTTGATGTGTGACTGGGAATCGTGTGTTTTGTTTGCGTTGTGTGAGGAGTGTATGTGTGTGACTGGGAAACGTGTGTATTTTCAGTTATGTAAGTGTGATATGAGGATCCTAAGAATGTGGATGTGGTGGGGTCGTGAGTAAGAGTGTAAGACTGTGTTTGGGTATGTGACACCATAGTCTGATTTTTTCGTCACTTTTTTAGCTTTTATGGAATTAGTATCTTGGTAAGAGTAGGTATAAGTATAGTATATCACTGTAACTACATAAATATTAAAAAACAAAATCCCCCGCCCGCCAACTACCGAACGGATTTTCATACGGTTTTCACCAATGGATGGAGTGTTTCATGAGGAAGATTTAAGTGTATAATTAATTAAAAGCTTTGTGTAAATTGGCTGAAATATGATAATGATTTTAGAGGATGTCGTACGCTGTTTTTGCGCGCAAAAACTCAGCGTAATATCTTTGAAATACCCGGTAGGACGTTTCCGTGGGTTTTTTCCGACATTAACGCGGGCGAAGCCGCGAGCGAAAGTCAGTACATATTATAAATTAAAGTCGCTCTTCGTGACTGTCTGTGTGACCGCGTTGGTCTTCTAAACTACGTAGCGGATTTTGATGTGGTTTTCTCCATAATTTTGAAATTGTATGTGTTTAAAACTAACATTAATAAATAAAACTTGATGTTTTGTCAAGTCGTAAAAACTGTGCAAAGCAAGGACGGACAGCTAGTAGCCTATAATCGTATCAAGACAATATTTAAAGGGGTATTACCTATTCATAAATATGTACATCAGGTGTTTCATACTATTGATCGAATAGGTCTTCGGGTGGTACTTCATTTTTGTATGGAGCAGTTGATTTTGTTATAATCAAAGTTGTTTATATTCATGAGCTTTATTCCTATATTTAAAAAGAAAAAAGTAAACAGAAAATTCTTTTATACCTCATCTTCATCTTTTCAGTCGAAAGACGTCCACTGCTGGACATATGCCTCCCCCAAAAGGGGGGGAATTGCCATAATCGCCACGCTTGGCAGACGGGTAGGCGATCTCAGTATAGTGTTAAAAATGCATAGAGAACGCTGCTTATACCTACATAATATTACATTATTGTTGGGAATTTCCAGTCTGCGATATTCTTACTGTGATAAACAACAGTAACTCACACTGCAATAAACAGACACAATACACAAAAATACAAATAACCTTATCTATACTTCGTGAATTCTGTGATACACAAAGAATACAACCCTTTACATATAAAGTAGGAATCACCCTTTACCCTTTTTTACGCGAGTTAGCGGGGAATAATGCAAAGTTTTCCGTATAGCCGAAAAAGTTTACGTTTTTCGTGCAAAATTTATTGGCTATAAACAGTGACGTTCGAACCACGGAAGCATAGTAAAGGGAACTCAAAGGGTCAGCACACGGCAGCTTTATGGACTTAACTGGCAAACTGTTTTGGCAGTAATAATAGTTTTGTTTGGTGTAATAAAAACTTTTCTTATTATTACATTATTATGTGATCTCCCTCGCCTTCCTCTGTCTGGGAGCTCGTGGCGAAGTAATAACAACCGCACGGATCGGTTCATCAGGTTAAGCTACGCTTGCCGGAGTTGGTCCGTGGATGTGTGACCATCGTTAGGTACATACCGAGACTCCTGGCCCGGCTGTCATTCGTTCATCTTTGACAGTCGTTACGGGTCGTCAGAAGCCCGAAAGTCTGACAACCAGTCTTACCAAGGGGTATCGTATTACCCAGTTACTGGATTGTGGAGGTCAGATAAGCAGTCGCTTCATGTAAAATACTGGCATTCAGCTGTATCCGATTAGACTGAAAGCCGACCCCAACATAGTTTGGAAAAGGCTTGGCAGAATGATTGATGTGATCTCCCACAAAGGTTTTAGGTTTTAGGTTGTAACTTAGGAAAGTTTGAATGCCGTCAGGAGATTTAAGGACTCATCGTAGTCGATGAGTCCGATGAGTCCTTAAATCTCCTGACGGCATATTACCGTCGTCGTGGTCTTCTTATCGTTGTTGCCAACAGGTTGAACGGGCCTTTCATGCAGCACTGGCACCTTACATGTACCTACCCATATATCGGGCTTGGGGCAAGTATAAATTTAAAATAACTAAAATAAGTTTTTTTTTTTAAATATTATTATTTTTGTTTACAATTTATATAGTTTTTTTTTTAATTATTATTTTGAAATTTTTATAACATTTTACGATTTGGAAATTTTATATTTGACATTATATTTCACGACTCCGACATTTTTTTTTTTTAAATGAACACATTGAAATGTTATTAATCAGTTTCATTTTTGTATTTGTTTAAAATAGTATAATTATAATTTAAATTTAAATGTATATGTGTGTCTATGGACTATAAATGTATGAAATAAATAAATTATTATTATTGTTATTGGAAAAGAGAACTGTGAACATAAAAAAGAGTTATTTTGTAACTTGTTTCCTCTAAAATATTGTCTAAAACGTTACTGTTGATCGAGAGCAAGATTGCACAATAACAAAACACATGAAACAACATAAACTTAAATCTTCGCGTATCTACCTGTGCCTTAACATAACCGTCACAAATATACATAAATCACCTCAAAAGTTACACATAATTATAATAAATAAACACACTTTTACATTAATCAAATTAAAATGCAGCACGAGAAATAAATTCATCTTCTCTCATGAACAAATAATATAATTATTCTAACGAAGGCCATGGCGGCAAAACTCTGTCCAATTAATGTCTCCATTGCGCACAATTTTACGTATTGTTAGAAAGACTATACAAAACAATACATATTTGCTATACAGGAAAAGTTTATAATCAGTGCGCCAATTCAGACAAATTAAACTTAAACGTGTTTTATTATACCCCTATTTCTTATTTTGATATAATATGTCTTAGTACAAAATAATACAACATGTGTCAGAATTAACGTACACCACCTAACACCTAAATTATAATATTTTGTTATAATCATAAATCATAATACAGTGGCCAGCACACCAAACTACACGAAACTGTCAAATTTCTCCAAACGATTTTAAACTTTAAAATGTTGATGATTATGTTCAAAATCGAACGAGAAAATTTGACAGTTTGTGGTAACTTGATGTGCTGGCCACCGTACATATGTACACTGAATTTTTACAGTAAAACAATAAAACATTGTTTATTTATTCAATTAGTTATACTGATTGTGGGAGAAAATTGTCACTTTACAAATCTACGCACACACACAATAATAATAAGCTAAATATAATAATAATAATATTATCCTCACCGCCGTATCTCTACGTTGACGTCGTGGTGGGGCTTGCGCGCTCCGAATTCTAGGTCTGTGCCGGTAGAGTTTATTTTCCTGGAACATGTTTAGGGTGAGGAGCCAGACCAAGAGAAATACAGAAACCCGCAGGACAGCATGTGGCGAGCTGTTGGGCAGTTGCGACCCCACGGACCCTATCTCCTGGGAGGAAAACATTTTCCTCATCTCTGGCTTGCCTTTATTGGCCGGCTGGAGTGAACACTGACGAGGAACTGAGCTCCCACCTCATTCTTGCCTTTATTGGCCGACGTGAGTGGAGATTCGCAAGAGCAAACGTGCTCGGAGGAAGGAAGTACGTCAAGACCCCTACAAGCACTTACTGGAGTAAGTGCTTGTAGGGGTCTTGACCATCTTCCGGGCTCTGGGATTATTCTGAGAGCCGTGGAATACCTCTCCACTCCACGAGCCCCTCAGTATATGTTGCCCCCTTATCGCTACGTCACTATGTGCTAGCGACAGTTTTCGGGGGCCCATTACTGAGTGTGCAAGTTACCCCCTGCCATTTTATCCGTGTATAATAAAACATTGATCAGGCAGGGGCCATAGTCCTTCCATAGTTTTAGGTAATGTATCCAAACCACCCAAACCCATAGTCCAATATCTTTGTTTCCATATCCTGCAATAGTACTACACCAACCGGGGGTTGTCCTTGGGTGCACTTGCATAGTGCGTACAGGGATAATCGTCGATTGGTGTCTCATTTAATTAAAAAGCGTCTAATGGGCCTCTGCGTTTTGGCTTCGGCCCCTCGTAGGCCTTCCAAAGATTCGGGACCCCAGGGTCCCGAGATATGTAAACATATACCTAAAAATATTAATATTTATTATAATATAATACGCACACGTTTAAGGGTCTAGCGTAGGTAGTAGGTTCTTCGTCCATTTTGGTTTGCTTTGGTTGCACAGCGGAAGTGGACTGTACATGGTTTTAATTATAGTTGGGATAAAAAGTTACCTATATTTATTAAAACTGACAGAAATCAATTTAGTAAACGATTCTGAAAAAACTACTTAAAGTGCATTAATTCAGTTACACATTGTATATAATTTTCTCTGTTAACATGCAAACCGACGGACGGTAAATAGAAATGGAAGCTTTTAATTCTGTGAGCATTAAGGGTTTAATCCACCACCAGTTGCGAGTCGAGCCGTTGGCGCAGATCCAAATTATTTTAAAAGAAACCCTCTAACGATCTCATTTCATAGGATCACGGAATATTACTTGTTAGCATTTTTCGGATTTCGTACTGTAAATTGGAAAATGGATTCCTTTTGTTCCTGTTTGTCCGCGAATGGAATGAAAATATTTTAATAGTCTTCGTAATGTTGAGCTCGTCTTAACGGTATCTGCTCCATCAGGTACTTATTTATTTTAAAAGAGATAAAACGCTACTTATTCTGAGCTTATTCTGAGCATGATAATTGCTGACCACATAAAAGAGCATTTTTAGTATCGTGTGGGACTCGCCCGCATGCGTGTCACGGGTTTATTTTGCCTGCTACACGCATGCGGGACGCGAGTTTTACAGCTGTGATACAGAGCTTTCCGCATGCGGGCTAATGCAGCATGCATGAGCGTGAAATACGCATGACGTTCTCACCCATATATACAAAAACTGACGACTTGCTTAATAACATAGAAGGGAAATTAAACTTAAAAGAAACCCAGAAGCTTATGGAAAAAAAATCTCGTAAAGAGTTTTCTTATGTGGCTTTTTTTGCTACCCTCTACTACTTTGTTGCACCAACTACACTAGCGGTTAACTTAAACATTAAACGCATGTGGACCTCGTTAATAAACTCCTTGCTTTAATTAAGCCAAATTATTATCATTCTAATTACATTCAGTTCCTATAAATATTTTGTTCTAACAGCTGTGTAAGTATTTACTATGAAGTAGATATTATCTTTGTCCGATGTTGCTTTGTTTCGAGATGTCTTATCGATATGTATTGAACACTTGGCAGGAAGTCCTTCCGATATTTGGGCGACTTCCGAGGTGATCACTAATCATTATCCTAACAACAGTCATTGGTTCTTGTAATTGATGTATCAGTGTTTTTTCCAAGAAGCGAAACAAACGTTTTACCAGCTGAAAGTTATGTATGAGTGAAGTGTTTATGATGCTTTCTCGAAGATGTCTGCGAGAATGTGTGTTATATGATTGATGTTTTTTTTTTTTTTCTATTAATATATTTTTTCAAGTTAAATCTTCAAGAAGCATCTTGATTCGGATGGAATGATATTTTTTTTTTTTTGGAAGCATTTTTTTTAATTATTTTAATATATAAATGCTCCACACTAGGAATGTTTGAATCTCCTGTTTTGTGGGATTTGTCCTGTATTTTACTGTGCATTTAGTGTTAGTAAAACTTCTATCATATCTGTACCTTTTTAGCTAATTACAATGTATTGAAAACAACACAATACTTCTGAAAAACTCACAAAAAACTTGTGTTAGTAACAAATCTAAAACACCAGGTACTAACGAGTAGTCTCCACTGGTGTTTTCATTGCTACTGCAATTCGAATCGACCATTGTTCAATTATCTTTACACTGTATTTTCTAACTGAAGAGCAACGGCCCTCATGATGTCTATAGACGCGATTTTCCATTTGTTAATTAATAGACGTTCAGCCATCTATTTTCTTTTCATCAAAAGGTACCATACTACATATGGCAGAAATTAAAAACCTCAGACAAAGAGTCATCACAATCACGATAAATGAAAAAAAAAAAACAATTGGTGCGCTTCAGACTAAAGTGAATTGCACTTCTGTGTTCTTTTAATTTGAAAACCTTTTATTACTTTGTTGTTCGGTGGCCAGCACATCAAGTTACCACAAACTGTCAAATTTTCTCGTTTGATTTTGAACTTAATCAACAACACTTTAAAGTTTAAAATCGTTTGGAGAAATTCGACAATTCCGTGTAGCTTGATGTGCTGACCACTGTACGTGCATTGTTAATTAAAGCTACATACATGGTTTAAAAAATACAGTAAGTTGTGAATATTATATTGAGCTGACTACAAACAACAATTTTAATATATATTGTATTTTCAGACTTGCTGCAGTGCCAGACTGTATTTTTTTTTTAAGGTAAGTTCCTATAGGTATACAAACAAATCGTTCGTTTATTGTTCCTATTAAAATTATTCCTAGGTAAACTAGTAGGTACTACTTATTACAAGTGATAAAACTGTTGATGGGATTGCATTCCTACTTCAACATTACAGTGCTCACGGTAACCTGGTTCATGTAATGTTTCACCAAAACATCGTTGATAAATTTTTAGTTTACAGCCTACGTTTCATATTTTATTTATTTCACAAACAACTTATACCGCAATTTTATTTTATTTTGTAAACACTCGCTTTACAAACATTTATTTGGCAAATGCCTCTTCACAAATGTTTTGCATGATATTTTGTCATTTAGGAGTATGTATAGTTTCTAGCTGCCCCCATTGTAATAAGGCGTAAGATTATGTATATATGTATTATTTTTCATATCATATTTAGATTCTCTATCAATCATTACTCGTCAATTGAAAAGTGAATTAATTTTCGATGAAATGACAGGACACCAGGTAACTTGCATTTAACTTTCATCATCATCATTTCAGCCGAAAGACGTCCACTGCTGGACATAGGCCTCCCCCAAGCACTGCCATTTCGACCGGTTCTGTGCTTCCCGCATCCAGCGGATTCCTGCGGCTTTCATAAGGTCATCGGTCCACTTTGTGGGAGGCCTTCCAACGCTACCTCTTCCGGTACGCGGTCGCCACTCCAGAACCTTTCGGCCCCAACGGCCATCTGTTCTGCGCGCAATGTGCCCTGCCCATTTGCACTTAAGTTTGGAAATTCTTCGAGCTTTGTCAGTTACCTTGGTTCTTCTGCGGATCTCTTCATTTCTAATTCGATCATGTAGGGAAAATCCAAGCAAAGCCCTCTCCATTGCCCTTTGAGTGACTTTTAGCCGTCTAATAAGGCCCATTGTGAGCGACCACGTTTCAGTGCCATATGTCATCACTGGCAACACGCACTGGTCAAAGACTTTCGTCTTAAGACACTGCGGTATGTGGAGCGAGAAGATATTGCGTCCCAAACGCTGCCCAGCTGAGTCGGATTTGACGATTGACCTCTTTCTCGAAGTTAGGTAACTTTGAGAAAGAGGTCAATCGTCAGTTTGTCCATATATGGTCAGTTATGGTAAACATACTCGTCCACAACTTCGAGTGTAGCGTCTCCGATATTCATGAGAGTGGGTGTTACATGGGAATTTGACATGACCTTTGTCTTGTCCATGTACAAATTACCTATTTGTGCTAAAATTTTAGCAAAACATCAGCGTTCCGTGAACAGGACGTAGGTTTTAGCAACAAAGAGAATTCGTGAGTAACACATACGCTTAATAGTAGCAAAACAAACAGCCACACTCTACTAAGCATTTAACATAGCCCCGTGCCCGTCTATGCCATTTATTAAGGTAAACGCTAGAGAAATTATACTACGTCCCACTTTATCTCACTCATTATGGTAAACACGGTCTGAGCGATATAATTACGAGGTAATTTATTATTGTTGTATCACAGAACACGCCATCCATTACAATTAAGATATTTTTTATTAGCAATTTTCACGCGAGCAGTAATTTTGAAATATTGTCCGGACCTTTCAAGCGGTTTGTTTTTGTTCCAATAATTATAATCGTGTTTTAAGTATATTCATAATGTTTTGTTTGTATTTTTAATTAGCTTTGCATTACAAAGATACTAGAAAAATATCTAAAAGCTTGTATGAAGCGGCCGTTATGGGAACTAAATTCAGTAGCAGCCCGGAGTGTGGATTTATGCCCGGGTGATGGCAATAGGCTCGCCTCTTATTACATGGGACTTAAACATAACTGGCGAAATGTGGATGTAATAGGTACACCTCTATAAGGAGTGAAACAAAGTTTTGTCAATACAGTTAATCATGGCGTCCTTTCAGAGGCTTTATTATGATTCGAAAATTAAATCTTTTGCATAGGCATATTTCTGTTACGCGGTCGTGACTTTTGTTTACGAGCTCGATCATTTTGTTTTGCACTTGAGTTTTAAATTTATAAGACAATTTAAAAAGTTTAGTAGCAAGGAGTTTTCATACATAGAATACAATAGGATAGATTTTATACGAGGAAAAATGAATGAGTCCGTAGGTCCGCATTGAATTCTCAAAAGTCTTATAAATGGTTGTTTAATATACAGGGTGTTTGGCAGAACGTTGAACATACGAAAATGGTGGATAGGTGGGGTCATCTGCTACTTACTCAGGCCTAATTTATTTGGCCCTGGCCCCCTGGATATTAAAAAAAAATTTTTTTTGCTTTCTTCTAGTTTCACCACTTTCTTAACTTTAAAGTGTAATTTGTATTAAAAATGGGTAAAACAGGCAATATTTTTATTTATTACATCTTTCTGTAAGTTTGAGGAGTCATAACTTTTTTTCTAGCTAACATCTGAATAAAGCAATAATTTTATAAGAATCTGCCAATATTAAAGATAAAAAAATAAACTAAAATATTGCCTGTTTTACCCATTTTTAATAAAAAAATACACTTTAAAGTTAAGAAAGTGGTGAAACTAAAAGAAAGCAAACAAATTTTTTTTTTATATTCAGGGGGCCAGGGCCAAATAAATTAGGGCTGAGTAAGTAGCAGATGACCCCACCTATCCACCATTTTCGTATGTTCAACGTTCTGCCAAACACCCTGTATTTGATT
Source organism: Dryobota labecula (assembly GCA_947523025.1). Classification (NCBI taxonomy): domain Eukaryota; kingdom Metazoa; phylum Arthropoda; class Insecta; order Lepidoptera; family Noctuidae; genus Dryobota; species Dryobota labecula. The sequence goes on along the minus strand of OX383293.1, from coordinate 11,800,833 downwards.
ACAAGTTTTAATTTAATTATTTTCACATCAATTTGTCAAAAATCGAATAGGCTGTAAAGACAGTTTTCGTTGTAAAAAAAAAAAATGTCCTGTTGCAAAACCGCGCCATTTTCTGAATATTTTAATTTTTTGTGTTGAATTGTTTTTTTTTTTTTTTGTTTTGTTAATATGAGTTCAAGTACGAGTGATGAAATGGACTATTCATTATTGATTTTTTTTATTTGATTTTTTTCTTTTCTTTTCTGTTCATGTATTAAGTCTCATAACCTAACGACACCTATGTGTCTCTTATAAATTTGTATGTCTTAATTATGACAAAACACAGCGCACCCCCTATTTACGTAAATACCTATGTAAACACCTATGTTTCACAAATAAACTGATTGATTGATTGATGTTATGTATGTTATTTTATAGGAAGGCGGGATCGTTAGAAAGCTTCTGTACAAACTTCACTTGATTAGTTAATTACTAAATCAGTGTCTGAATCCATCTGAAGATTAAAGTGCAACAGAGATAGCAAACTTGCTGAAAGTGATTACACTTGTCTGAATTCAGTAACTTAGCCATTTAGACAACAAAATTCAGCCGAGTGCAATAAGCCCTTTAATATGGCACACCAAGTATTAGAAAAAGCTCCTGATTTGTTGAGCGTCGTTTTTGACGCTCACGGCGTGTCTGGCAGCCTTTTGTGTTTGCTCGATATACCATTTTAAAAGATGGTCTTCAGTTGTTTTTACAAAATTTTCAAGCACATGAAAAGTACTATCGCGGTCTCGCAGATCGAACCACCGTCAAGACTATTCTTGCTTGCAGCGTTCATCAACCAATGGCATCACAGCATCATATTTTTGCAGTGAGCTCTTGTTTTTGTAAATGAAAAAAAAAAGTCCGTACAAAATCCAGCCGAAGTGATCAGACATCTGTGAACAGAGAAATTTATTTAAAGAAAAGTTTTTATTTTACCTATTTGTCGTCGCGAAAAGGGGCGGTAAACAGATGATTGTGGTCATTGTGTGCACGGGATTTTGTTTTGAAAGTGTGCCGATTCGGAGGCCCGCGGTCGTACCTACTTACCCATAGCAACGTGTGGGTATTGTGCCTAACTCAGTACCTAAGATTATTACCTTAGTCAGCATCTTACAACACTCTCTAGTTGTAACTGCCTTCCTAGTTACTTGAGACTACACGGCTTGCTCTAACAAACTATGTATTTAAGTAATTAGTTACGTATCATTACGTGGCAGTACTCAATCAAGAGCAATTATAATTAAAATGGGTATTAATTAAGTAGAAACGAATCGACGGTTCGTAATATTTTAATTGTGGTATTGGCAACATCTACTCCACCCCTATCTTGTTTTTAGTGTAAACGTAATACAGAAAGTGCTTACCAGAAACCACTTACTTCGCCGTCTAACATTTTGTCAGGCGGTCATCGCCTCAAATTCTGCGCAGAACTGGAATGGCACTTTGTTTCTCCGCTGGTGAATATGCTTGTCCAGTATGGGGCTGATCTGCCCATGCCAAATTAGTGGATACTTACAGCACTTAGCGTGTCGGATTATTACTAGTTGTTTAAAACCGACCCCTGTGCGAATGTTGTATCCACTGTCTGGCATTGCGCCTCCAGAAATTCGCAGGACAATAGCTAGCCGCATCAAAAGGGCTAAGCTACAGGATGACCCACGCCATCCAATGCACAACTACAAACCAGAATACTCTTTGTAATTTAAAATTACTTAATTTTTTAAATAACAATAATTCGTTTTTTTTTATCGTTTCCATGGCTTCTTAAAATATTTCGTGTATGAATAGATACACCTTATATATGTCAAACGTTACATAAGACACCATCACATGCCTAGTTTATACAGTACATCCTCGCTCAAACTGTAGCCCGACAGCCAATGTAAACGACCTAAAGCGAGCAAACCGCTTCGTTTGCGAATGTCACAAGAGTGATTGACGGCGGCTCCGAATATGTGATTAATGACCAATCGTATGACGCCAAAGCTTTGTGCCGAGCGTGTGTCGTTTTACGCTTAACTTACTAGTATCGACAAGGGAAAAGGTTTCGATTAACTCATTTCAGTTTGAAGCTAGTGTAAGGAAATTGACAATGAAAATTGCAGGAAAAGTCTAACGAACTTGATCTGAAAGAAAGAAAGAAAGCGAAAGCGCTGCGTGTCGCGGGTTCGATTCCCGCACGGGATCCTAATCTATTCAAATTTAGAGTGAACAGGCTTCTTCTGGGTAAGCTCACTCCATCGTCGACTTTGTCTCTGTCACCTAGACTAGAGTCAAGAGCAAACCCATCGTAAAAAAAATAAAACGGGACAAATATTTGTATGACCTACAAGTAGTTGTTCCGGGTGTGGCTGTTTGTGTATGTGAGTTTAAATGTTTGTAAACGCACCCACAATACAGGAGAAATGCCTAGAGTGGGGCAAGGTTTAAAAAAAAAAGTTATTCTGAGGACTGGAATCAAAAGAAAATGATCTAATGAGTATCACGACTAAAGGGAAGCCAATCCTTTACGGAATTTTCGTAGGATTGTTTATTCCCACGATCATAATATTGCAAAAAACCTTGCCAAACATTTAAAAAATTGCAATGAAGCAAAAATTGTGGTAAATTGGTGGAATGTTCAAATATTTATCGTTTCAAAATACCTAACTATTTGCCAACTTTGTCAAATACAACGAGGTCAACTAGGACACGGCACCGGCGCAGCATATCTCGTTGTAGGATAGCATAGCTTGGGCACAGCATTCGAACAGGGTGCGCATCATACATAAAAAAGTTCTCTTCAAAGATGAAAGATGCCAGGAGAGCTCGTCAGAACTAAATTTGTGCTCCCACCTTCCCCAACTTTTACATAAGACAGCACTTTAGTCGCGATTTTACGCATAAAGCACACCGTCCTAATACTTCCCGGATTCCATAAGGTACGCGCCGAGAACATAGCTGACATTATTATTCATATTTCACTGGTTCCGTATATTTACGCAGTCAGATCACGGATTGAACTTTTTCAATAAAACTCCCCCCGAGATAGCAGCGTTTGGAAGTGCGGTCACGCATCACGGCAAGCGATTTTATAACTTTATCACTGTTCAGTTGTTCACCGATACCTGTGCCTTGAGGAACCCCAAAGATTTTACATTGAAATTGCTTCATTACTCGTTATCTTTCTCTTCGATGAGTTTCTTTTGATCTTTTGCTATATTTGTTCTTCTATTTTAATGCAGGCGGGCTGTATTAGCATACGTGGAATGATAACACCTTTATTTTCGAAGACATTATTTATTGATAACGGTGATTTTATATGCAATACCTTTGACTTTAGATAGAGATATCGAAGACACACGCAACTTTTGAATACAAAATCGTTTTAAAGAATGCAAACAAAAAGAGATTTCGTTTTACATAATTTTAAAAGTATAAACAACTGGGTTCGTATAAAATATGCAAATCTATTAGGTAGGAATAAACCTGAATCTTTTCCTTTTTAGGGTTCCTTTATAGTGAATGTGTGTGTTAGGGTGTGTGTGTGTGTGTGTGAGGGAGAAGGTGTGTGTGTGTGTGTATTCCTGAAATAAAAATGATTTGATTTGATAAGATTTTTTTTATAGTTAGCTGCCACGGCTTATTTTTTTAATATTTTTTTTTATTATCTTTTTTACTCCGCACGCTTTTAACTTGTACCCACGTTTTTATTTTTACATCGTTCTCACATTTCGTTATAAATTCAACATTACGATGTAACTTATAATTATTTTTGTAACAATTTAATTTAAAAGAGTGTCCATGGAGTTTCTTGCCCGTTCTTCTCCATAGGTACCTACGCTTTGGAATGGGCATGTAACTTCATTTTTCTTACTGACCGACTCCTTGACAATTCAAAAGTGCTTGTAAATGGTTTAATTGAAATAAATGATTTGAGTTTGAGTTTGAACATCGCCATGTCCGTCAGTCTGTCTGTCTGTCTGTCCGCAACTTAGCTCAGAGACTCTTAGCACTAGAAAGCTGTAATTTGGCATGGATATACATACATATTAATCCCGCCGCCAAAATAGTAAAATAAAATCTAAAAATACCTATTTTTTTTAGTGCACCTCCCCTAAACGAAACTGGACATTATATTTATTTTTTCTCGTCTATCCAATGGTGTGGCGTATCGTTGGATAGGCCGTTCAAAAATATTGCGGGTTTTTGAAAACCATTTTTCTATGCAGGTGTCCGTTTGCGTAATATTAAGCTTAAAGGCTCGTACAGACTCGTGCGATATCGCGGGCGCGACAGGCACCGACAAATAAATTGTGCTACTAGTGTCGCGTCGTGCCCGCGATATCGCGCGAGTCTGTACGAGCCTTTAAAGTGCAAATTTTTGTTAGAGTCAAGTGTCCCCCCCCCGCTCCTGCCAGCTAAATGAATGTACTTGGATATTTGATAGTATATAACAAAGTTAAAAGGAAATCTATCACAGAAAAGTAGGCTTTACAAGATAAGGAGTAATAGTCAATTCAACTACAGTGTTAATTTTGTTTATGGGATAAATTCGTCCCAACTACGGAACCCTTCATTGTGCGTGATCCGACCGCACTTGGTCAGTTTATACAGTAGGTGCTTCGGTGCTTCATAGACATGTCAAATGTTATCTTTACTTGTTTATACAGTGCATATCTACCTACTAACGTTTTCATTAAAAATATCACATCTAAATCTTCATAACATTAAAATATTTCTAAATCGCCGCTCCAGGCGGCAATAACTGGTATCGTTTATATTAACACCGCAAGTAGTCTCCATTTACCGATCTCTTACAACAAGCGCTTAATAGACGCATTTGTACAACACAAAATGCTCATTAAAGCAGAATTATAACTATCATTCATCATGTATTACTTCCTAGAATCAAAAGTATACCGCCTGTCAGCACTCTCTGACAAGAAAATCATCTATAAAGACCTGCCCCTCCCATTCGCTCGACTGAGATTAGCTGTTAATATGTATAAGTGCAATAATGCCTTAATATCTATTCATAAGTGAAAATTATTATGCAAATAGTGGCAAGAGGGCGGGTAGTAAATTCAGCGGTGTCTAGCCGGAGTCTGCTTTGCCTTAATTGCTGGTCCAGGAGCAATGAATCTAAGGAGATTTGTGGCGAATGTTTCACACACAATTATTTACATAACCAGACATCTGACACTTGTGCTGCTGGTATCGATAGTTTGTGTCGATCAGAAAATGTTTCAACTTGGAAAATTCTTGCCAGGTTTCCCTATCAAAATTTTCAGGGTAATGAGTAACCTTTGTCTGTTTATTAATTTTATTTGGTTCAGCAACAATTGAATATGTCGCAGAGCGGAGGGTTTCTCTCGTTATCATCAGCCATATTTTAACTACTGTGGGCGTACTGTGGATAGTGTTGTTATTGCGCAATAGGAAAACCGAATTAAACTCAAATGTAATTTACTCAATCTAAACTGAGAATCAAAATTACATAAGACAGTTCCCCCAAAACGCCCATCCCTTCACCACTTCCTAGTGCTTTAGCTGGGAAGAAGAAGTAACGGAACAAACTCCCCAGCAGCACATCTGTCTGTTCAGTTAGAAGAACTTGATTATATACAGTAATGGGTATGCAAAGTAACTAATGTAGGAACACGACACAACTATACCGAACGCGCAACAGTTTCTAGACGTCTTCACTGCTTGACCGCCATCGATGAACTCCACTTGTCGAATGTGCGGCGGACAGTCGAACACTTGTCGCCGGTCGAAGGTTATGTCGTAGACTCTGCCATGCGCCGCTAGGCAGCGCTACGATTAGTCAAGAACCGATGGCGCGAATCCACCAACTCCATCGAACGCTAAAAGATGGCGCTGGCGTACCGGATACAACTCGTCTCCGACAAATATACTAAAACAAACACAATACATTTTAAAGTAAAATAACAGTGCATCAATTACTTATAGGTAAACACCACATGCACAAAACAATTAATCATAGAAATAAGCTAACTTTACTTAGTAATAAGCGCAAATATAAAAAAAATCGTTATGAAATTCTGGTTGAAAAATTGGTAAAAGTAAAATTTAATAATCTTCGAAATTATAAAATTGATAAGAATTTAATAAAAAAATATTTAAAAATTGTTATTAATTAAATAAAAATAAAAATTGTAAAAGTTGAAAACAATTATAAATTAAAAATTCACAACATTAAGTAAATTCATAAAAAATAATAACATCGGCAAAAAAAAACTAATAAATTTAAAAATATTATAAGTTCGACTTATAACTAACTAGCTGTTGCCCTCGGCTACGTGCGCATGGTTTTTTCCAAAATAAAGCAGTTACACCTTATAACATCAGCTATCTGCCAGTGAAAGTCCCGTCAAAATCGATCCAGCCGTTTCGGCGATTAGCCGGAACAAACGGCCAGAGATACATTTTATTTTTTATTTTTTTTATTATACGTGCTGTATATACTTTAATATTATGCATTCAGTTAATAAAAAGCTGTTATTTTGACATTACAAACAGACACTTCAATTTTATATTTTATTGTATAGATTAAGTATGTACGTCACTGGTTGGTATTTGCATAAGCGTCACAGACAACCATACTCACTTTCTCAGTACCTCCCATGTTTATTTTGAGCTAAATTCTCTAGTAGAAACCGAACTTTCCGTCAATACTTTAACACTATTTTGGTCCAACAAAGTTTCACAGAAACTTAATTTCGAATCTCCGCTAACGACATCAGAGAAAGGGGTTTAACTTCACACATTATTCATTCTCTGTATTCGATTTAAATGAAAATCCTTCAGCATTAACACTCGAGCATACGTCATCGGACATGGTTATTAAATATTTCATTTTAATATCAGAACAAAAGGTAAATGTGTGAAATACGCCTGTCGACGTTTCAGTGATTTGCAACGCTCGTTGGTAACTTTTATTAAGTCCTTTTATTTTGTTCGCCTAATGGAATATGGGCATTATGTTACTTTCCTGGCGGATATGGAGACGTGTTAACGTGTTTCGTGGGTTATATTATAAATCTCAGTTTCAGAATGTTAGTTAATTACGAGTATAACAGTTTGGCTTTGGACAGAAATAAAGTTAAAATCTTTGAATTCTTTTCAGAAATCAGAAATCAGAAATCCTTTATTTGCAAAGAATGTAGGTAACAAAACATAAGTTTGATGGCGTATAAAAGGAAAAACAATTGGATCCAGTACATTCTACCGTAAGGCATGCAACATTAAGCACTATAATAGTATACAAATCTATCATAATCAATAAATGTCAGGTAATCAGTTTTTAATGTCATATTTTTATAAGTCAAGTTCACACCGGAAAAATAAAATAGTCATGCATGAATACAAAATAAGAATAAAGCAAATTTAATAAATTGAAATAAATAGAAATATTTTTGGGCAATGTCTTAGGGTGTTATCATTTAATTTAATTAATTTATAATAATAATAATAATTAATAATATAAATTAATAATTTATAATAATTTATTAAATTAATTTATCTTTACATAAGTTGTATCTATTCATACACGAAATATTTTAAGGGAAACATTTCTAGGTGGGAACAAAGCCATAGCAGCGAAAAAAAAATCGATATAGTGATTTATATTTTTACATAATTATTTATGCATTTTGCAAAAAAAAAAAAAACTTTATTTATTTATTCTATGAATGACCCACCCGGACGCGGCATATCCCTGACTTTTACTTAAATAATTTAACCCTACCTCAGGTTTTTCATTCTGACTGTACAAAATTTGCAAAAAGTCCGAAAAACCACTCAAAAATATTAATAATAATGAAATTCCTGTCTCGGCCGTATCGGGCGAGACTCAGCGGCCGAGTCGCCTACTAAGCCAATGCCACGACGACGACGGTGGCGTCACGAGCGCGGTGAATTTTGATGAATAGGTAATCATCATATCAAGTAATTTTAAGTTTTTTTTTTTTATTTATTTATTTATTTAACAATTTATGTACACACATATAAACAGACAAGAAGAAAGGAACAGAAAAATACGTACAAAGGTGATGCTTATTTCTAATGAAATCTCTTCCAGCATACCTGCGATAGGAAATTAGATATAGAGATGTAGACAACGTGTGTAACTGTAGAAGAGAAAAAATAAAATAAAAAATATACATAAAATCAAAATAACTATACACTAATATAAATACTTATAAACATACAATAAGAGAATATACTTACATACATACCTACTGCTAAAATAAATATCACTCAAATATATACGTAGAACTACAATGTAGTGGAAATTTATAATCAGATTTAGTACAGTGTGATGCCGGACGTAAAGAATAGCACCACCCCGTTTCCTCCCGTGGGTGTCGTTAAAGGCGACTAAGGGACTTACTAGAGAATGGGCAGCAGCGTTCTCTATGCATTTTAACACCATACTACGATCGCCAACCCGCCTACCAAGCGTGGCGATTATGGCAAACCCCCCCAGTTGGGGGAGGCTTATGTCCAGCAGTGGACGTCTTTCGGCTGAAATGATGATACTCAGATTAAAAAAAAAAAAAAACATTTCCATGGCTTCTTTTCACCTATAGGTGTATCTCTTAAAATATTTCGTGTTTTAATAGATACACCTTATATAGGTACATGTACTGTGCAATTATATTTGGATTTTAGAATAGCTGTTCCTATTTTGCAATCTTAACGAGCAAAACACAAGATCGGAGATTGTAACAAATTAGACACACATATTTTACGAGTAGATTACCCCATTCCTAGGCGATTTGACATCAAAATTCCAAACAGCAGCTTAATAAGAGGCCACTTAGCAAATAATGTTTGTCTAAACACTAGCTTTTAAGACTTATTTTATAGCACTGCTTAGTAAAACGAAGGTTGGCTGGGTTTAACTAAAAGTTGTTAAACCGTGGTCGTCAACCATTGGTCGATTTAGTAATTATTGGAATTTGCAACTCCGGCGCTACTAATCACTGTTTCAAACTGATACCGCGGGTACAACACTAATACTAAGTTTGCGCTATCAAAGTCGGCTGTGGCGCCACCGCCCACGGTCGTGTCTCGACGGCCCGCGCAATTGCAGGCCCTATTACCGTACCTACCACTTGTACCTTGTACCTATGTACTTACTTTACAACGCCTGGGAACAAACCCCGCAACCTGCCGCGGCGCGTGGGACGACATCTAATAGCCTTTTAATTTTCAACACGCGCCCATCAACACGAAACGATAGTAATAGCTCGTAATACTATACTTAGAGCACAGCAGCTAATCGTACAGGAAATTATATATATTAAAATTCATTAACATTTGCATGTTATGGTGCAAAATGACATAAAAGCGACCGGTAAGTGCTAGTCGCGAAATAATCTAACAGTTACATGAATACGCATGTTACCAGCTTTTATTGGCCGCTGTGCCAATGAATTTATGCTGTTTAACTCCTTGAGTATCGTAACTGGTAACGACATTCCTATACAATACAATATCTAATTATTCTCTCAAGTGCCATTTTATGGCGGCCGTATAATGGATTATTACCTTGACGATTGAACATTTAACCGCTTAGTGGATCGTCTAAATATAAACAGGGATCGTATTCTATCTAAATAGCGCACATTAAATATCGGTTGCTCTGCTAAATCACGTTGACGTGAGTGATTAATCTCCGGAGTAGAATGCTTGTCGTTAGAAGGGCAATAAAGAGATAACAAAATAAATCAAAGAGCTATAAATATGGGCGGGATGAGCGATCAGTCCCAGAACTGTCGGATTCGATAGAAATTTACGGAACATTTTATGGGACTTGCATGGAACTAAACGTAGTATAAATAAATATAAAAACAACGTTCAGTTGTAAATAACGTTTATTGTTTTTGTAACCGGTTAAAGTCGTTGTTAACTGGGTCTTGGAGAGTGTAGCTCTGCTGGTTATAACGAACGCTATTATATTTTAAGTTCAATTGAATGTAAAGGTCGAATCAGGTGAAATGGAAACCGATCTGTCTATCGCTTGGATGCATTACAAAGCAATAGAAAGCTCACGGATGAATTAGCAAAAAGTCTTCCGTGAACTCTTTCATAACATTTGAGCAATAAACTTTTTTAAGTGTCATATTCAATGTGGGAGCCGTCTTCGGTTATTATAACCCATAATTCAGAAGTGGGAATGCGGTGCAAAAGTGCAATATCCGACTCGGGCTATAACTGTCAACAGAGGAATGAATCACTGGCATATAAATCGTAGCTAGGACAGCATCGTACGCGGCATCGTGCAATCGCAGCCCGATTTTATTTTATTACTATCACTGTGGGAGAAATGCAACTGTCGATTTGTTTAACAAAATTATTTTATGTTATCTGCCACCTTCCTACTATTGTTTCTAACAGGGTGATTTAGAACGCTGTTGGATTATTGACCTCGTTTACAGTCCACTGGTGCTTGTATTACATTCGGTAAAGTGTTTCAGTTTCCTTTTATGTTTAAAGTAAACATTAATACGTCATCTTTATTTCGATCCTATCCATGGGCCACTTATTTTGTGAAATATAAACATGCGTTTCTTGGGAGTGTCTACAAGCCTACATCACTGAAATTGAATGACCCATAATAATATTTTCACTAGCAACCTGTCGTTTCTCGTGACTTGCATCAATTTGCGCGCCTATCTAAACTTTTTAAACTAAACAAACAGTTCGGAAATTAGACAAACACGTTCCGACGACAGGAAGCGCATCTCAAACAAACGCGACGCTGTCATGCGCGCGCGCAGACGAGAAGATGGATGAAAAATGGCGCCCGGAGATTAGCCTGACAGGAGATCACTTTCTAATATTAACATTAGCAGTTAAGCATACAAAGATAAATTATGGTGTGTTAGGTCAGGTACTGTCAAAGTATTTCAAAGCAGCTATTGTTCTCATTTTTTGGGCAGTTAATTAAATGCATCCAAATTAAGTAGACATGAACACTTGTAACAAATACGGTTACGACTATAAATCACAATACTGACATCTCAGCTGAGAACCATCAACGTTAAAATTTCAACCGAACTACCAGGCTTCCATAAATCAAAAGAGAAAAACTGGAACACATCAATATATTAAAATTAACCAATCATCTAATACTGGTTTCAAAAAAAAGAACATAAACCGTGGAGATCCGCTTATTACAACCGTTTTTGAGCGTTCACTTGTCTATTCCGGGTGTGGGACCACCCACGACATGGCGACTGTTATTTTAGGTGCGTAATTGAGTTGTTGCGACCGTGGCGAGCGACGACCCTGCCACGACACGCGTAATGCGATATTTTACATGACTTCGATGCACCCTGCACGCATTCATTTACAGTGGAGACTAGAAAAACGTTGCGTGAAATTGTAATTGGCTGTAAAAGAAGTTGGATTATTTTAGGAGCATTGCATTTTTTGTCGAAAGGTAATGTGTAGAAAATACGTAAAGCGGTTTGAATGTTTGGCATAAAGGTATCAAATGGGAATGTACCCATAGGATAACAAAGGTAACCGACATATCTCGAAGAATTGCCAAACTTAAGTGGCAGTGGCCTAGACATGTTTCTCCTAGAATGAAAGGCCAACGAAGGCCAATACGTGAACGTCAAGTGAATCCGCTGGATGTGGGAAGAGTAGGGCAAAACTTGGGGGCGGCCTATGACCAGCAGTAGACTAATAATGATAATATAGATATCGACAGTAAACATCGACCTAATCGTATCCAAAGCGAGAAAAATTACAGGTTTTGTGAAGAGAACTTGCTCGGAGTTTCGGTCCATACTGACCCTAAAACTTCTTTTCGGCACGGAATCCCACATATCGCGTCCATGTCAATAGGGTAGAACGTACACAGAAGGCCTTCACCAGGTATCTGCACTTCAGATGTTCTAGTTGCGATGGAGACACCAGTCATCCTCAAAGACTCAACCACTTCAATATGATATCTCTGGAACAATGTAGAAGTCTCTCCGATCAGATATTTCTTTATAAAATTATTCGAAATCAGTCCGATGTTCCGGAGCTATTCATCATCATCATTTCAGCCGAAAGACGTCCACTGCTGGACATAGGTTTCCCCCAATTGGGTGGGTTTGCCATAATCGCCACGCTTGGCAGGCGGGTTGGCGATCGCAGTATGGTGTTAAAAATGCATAGAGAACGATGCTGCCCCTTCTCTAGTAGTCCCTTAGTCGCTTTTTACGACACCCACGGGAGGAAATGGGGTGGTGCTATTCTATACATCCGGCACCACACCGTACACGAACCCACACCGGAGCTATTATGTGAACTTATTATCACTGTACCTAGGCGCACTATAATATACTTTCTATGTCCTCATCAACAACAAACTTTGGCCGCAGTGCCCCCTATGAACCGATTCAATTTCTAATTATAATATAATCTACAATAGCAGCAACATTGACATCTTTGCCGACACTTTTTACCAATTCCGTAAAAAACTTATGATATTTACTGCAGTCGTCTTACGTATAAAGGCTTGTACAGACTCGCGCGATATCGCAGGCGCGACAGGCAGCGACGAAGTAATTGTGCTATAGAGTCGCGCCGCGCCTGCGATATCGCGCCAGTGTGTAGAAGCCTTTATAATTACACCAAAATTAAACTGAGTATCTATTATTTATTAATAAATTAAGTAAATCTGATATTGTATTTTCTTTTATATTGTCTTCCTATGGTAAAGTAGCTCGTATTTTTTATCTTAATTGGTATGTATTTTTTTAACTATGTCTAAGCTGTGTACTTCTCTAAGTGACAAATTCATTATACTAATAGATTTAGAAGTTATTATTAAACTTATTATTATTATAAGTTCTTTTATGTAATATGTTATTAGTGAATAAGTCGTTGGAGTCCTATACAAAATAAATAAATATAGGCATAGGCCAAAACAAGAGATCGCAAAGGTAAGGAAGTGCATGTCGTAGGCATAAACACATCTACAAAGTTCTGTCTCTTCATAAGAACACACCAATTTATAAAAACTGAACTGAACTAGAACGTCGCCTACGATCGTTGCTAACCGATTCCCTTAAACCAACTTGCGTAGGATGGCTAAACGGTAAATAACAAGAAAGTAGATCTCTATGCACCCTATACATTATTCATTACCTGTCCAAAAGTTGCCGAATGAGCTCCTACGTACCTATCATAAACCTAAGGTTTTATAGTTATACTCAGACCCCAAAACGTTTTGCCAATAATTTGTAACTTATCAAATGTCGAACATATTCTATGAAAATATCCTAGGCCCTATACAGGAAAAGTTTTTAATTAAATTTTGACAAATTAAACTTAAACGTATTTCTTATTTTGATATATATGTACATATATCTTAGAAAAAAAAAATAGTTATCGTTAACGAAAGATGTTTATTTTGAAACTGGTATAATGGATACTTGTCGCGCAACGCGCTGGCGGCGGTGGTGGCGGCGCAGTCAGTGAAGCGGAACGCAATAGTACGTACTCTATCAGCTGTGAGCTCGCCCATTGATATTATTACGAATAGATTGTATCCATATTTTGCTAAGTTCAAGTGGACCAAAAAAAAAAAATTGAACAAATAATGGACATGTGTGTTCTATTGAACTACCAAAAAAAAATTGCGCACTGGTTAAAAACTTTATCATGTATAGGTAAATTGTTTTCAAAGGTAAAAAAAAACCCTTTGCAGCATCTAGGAATACTTATGAAAACTAGCTAAGGTTCTATGTTGGCGAAGATACGTGTGTGCAAGTTTTCTTTGCGCTAATATCACTGGTCAACACTATACCAAAGGAGATAACATATCAAAAAATATCTTCGTAATGGTAATTCACATAAAATGGCGAAAAAAAAGTTTTCTTTTAAGTACTGAATTGAAGAAATAATAATTAAAAAATAATCATACCGTAATTATTTTTAGAAATTTTCGGTTTTAAACAAAGTTATTAAAAAAAGGAGATGTTCTGGTATAAAATATTTTGTGATACTGGTAAAAATGCAGGAGATCCAAACATTTTCACATTTTTTACATCTTCAAAAACACTAATATTACAACTCTCATTCATAGATTAGATATTGATATTGTAGGTAGCATATCTAGCCACATTTTGGATGAAACCGGCTGTGAACTGTTTCGAGTGGAAATCCATTTTGGGAGGCCTACGTCTAGCAGTGGACTTAAAAGGGCTGATTATGACGATCATAGGCCGTGTCTCCGACACACTACATATAACATTGTTTGGGAACGGTATTTTGTTTGCATAGTTCTTATGATTAAGTCACTTTAATTTCATAGATGATAATTTACAAAAATAAAAAATATATATGTTTTGCACCACTGTCCTGTAATTTTGACAGTGACATTTCTTGACATTACTTTGTTTACATAAATTATCTGAATTAGAGACTTTGGGTATGATGTGTGATATTACCCCTACCAAGCATGAAGCACGAATTTGTATCGTAGGTACTTTTCCAAAAAATGGGTTAACGTATCCTTTGAAATCGACATACGTCCTTTACCAGCCATAAAACCAAACATTTTGCCGGTATAATAGCTCAAGCCTTCCTTTATTTTCTCCCCTAAACGAAACTGACGTGTATTGTGCGAAATGATTAATAACACGTCATAATGATACGTCGCTTTTTTGTTGTTGTTGCGTGTGACGATTTATCCTGTGACATTCTTTTGATAGGATATGGGTCGGCTTGAAATGCCTCTAGTTTCTGATTATTTTAATACTTTTGTAGGCGAATATTTTTTGTACAACGGTCACCATAGGATAATAAGATGCTAGAGTCATTTCATTGCTATTCTCTGTCTTTTACTCGTATTTTCAGTTAGGAAAATTTTCAGTTTTATTAGGCCATAATAAAATACTAAAGTATTTTATTATGGCCGTTTCCATTTCAAAAATTACTTATAAATAAGGCCGCAGCAAATATTTGTTTTTGCTCGCAAAGCCGCTCTCGCCTAACTTTGAGAGCTTCATGTGCGTAGTTCTTCGCATAGATATTATAGTTCGCTTAGAACTATAAAATATTTGCTCACTTCAAAGAATTTTACTGCCAACCACAAAAGTTTTACTTTGATGAATTGAAACTGAACCGCTCTTCGGTTAGCGTAATAAAATTTGTTTGCAAAACGGACTTTCATTGCAACATAAACGCAACATTACACTGAAGGGTCTTTGTCTTTGCGATACATTTGATTTCCAATACGTGGTCTTCTTTAAAATGTGCTAACAGTTGTCGGTCTGCAACAAAGTACACGGCTTGTAAAATATCCTCAACACTCCCTTACGCGTATGTACCTACCTCCCAGCATTCGACTTTGAATACAAAATGACCTGATTTTTGTTTCCTGTATTTTTTTACGCATACACACGTTGTGCACTGGTTTATTAAACAAACTGTCCGAATGTATGCCACGATAATAAAAGCAAATTATTTCCTTTTGTTACGCCGCAGCTGAAGAAATGAGAATCTACAAATAGTAAGGTGGAAGAAAACACATTTGCTACATGGCGAAACATTCAAGAGGATTTAGTATATCCTTTATATTGTTGCGAAAAAAAATCTGATAAGTACGGACGTAAGCATAATAGCAAAGCCGTTTCCTTAAAAAAACATACGTTTTTCCTGTTCCAACTTATCTTTTCCTTTGCTTATTCGTAAGTTCTCAAGACAAACACAAGTGATAAATCTCTTCCAGTAAACTTACTTGTATCAGTGTTATATTTATAGGTTTCCGTAGAGATACTAAAACTAACATAGACGGTTTAAGTGTTTACCTTGTTCCACAATTACTTTTTACCAGAAACTTGTTAAACACAAACTGCATTAGCATCGTCCGAGTACAGCAAAAATTAATGTCTATTGCACTAAAGGCAAGTGCTTAAGCTCTTAGGGATAGAACAAACTACGCTATTAAGGACCTCGTTCTATTTTCATTGGCACTTTGCCCCAGAGTGTGAATATAATAGCTTTTCTCGACTAACACAACCTTTTCTATAACAGTTTTTATATCTCTTTCATTATTTCTACGTGAGAGAAGGATGGAATATGTTCGAAATCGAGTCGTTGGGAGGTATGGAATAGGTATCAACTTGCATTTAGCTCATGTGATCGCGTTGCTCCTCGGTGCCTCGGTGTTTTATTGACTCAATCATGGTGATACCATGAGGTTGCGGCGTCGGACCCATGGGTAAAGTGCTAAGGCTCTGCTCTGTTAACGTACTTACCTACATGTACATTTTTCTTCCCAGTAAGTAGAGCGTGGAACGATGTGAGGGCAATATTTCAGACTGGTTTTCCTGCATCGGAGAATGTAAGTTGATTTTGTTCGAAAAATAAAAGCAATGTCTTGAAAAACCTTGTGACTTATCAGAAGAAAGATCAAAAGAACAACAAAACCTTCTTATAGGTACCATTGTTTCGACGTTATCGCAATGATTGAGATATCACTACAACATAAAATAATGTTATTGCCTACGGGTAAATATCCGAACGAATGTAATAGAGATTAAAATATTCGAAACCCAAACCAAAGTCCCTTGTTGTCCGGCCAGTTTACAATCGGAACAAGACAAGACAAGATATTTCCGTCAACTTAATTGAAGTGACATGAGTTACTTTATTGATATTAAAATTTATTTATGAATACGGCGGCGAGTGATAAAACGCCATTTCACCGCCGTGTGTTTGTTTGTCGACAGATTTCTGCGAATGAGTGCAATTAATTATGACCGATGTCGGTCGTCCGCGGACGCGCGCCTGCGCTCGCCTTTTGTTTTTACACACCATTTGTAGAACAATGCCGCGCGTGCGACTTTTATCTCGCTACAAATAAACGAATACTCCTGTCTTCTTTTTGCCGGTCTCGTTCGTGGCTCGCCTTGTGGCTCGAAATTTTATTAACCCCGTACCGAAAATGTTACTGGAGTTAAACGAATATCACCAAGCGGAATATTTCGATCTGCAAAATGCGAAAGTAACAAAGTCAAAAGCAAAGTTGCGATGTCTCGCGACATTCTAGTCGTATTGAGTTACGGGCAGCCTATCTTGAAGTTGTCGAGATTTACAATAAAAGATAGGTAACCTACATTGTTTCAAATATCACGTCATTTCGAACACAGGATTGACTCATTACTTTGTAGTCTTTTTATTAGTAACTTTATTTATAGTGATGCTCTAATGGAAAGATCAAACGCACTCGGCAGTTAATTTTAATGTCTCGGTGTAAACGGGCACCGAGGCCCGTTAGATATAATTAGAGGGATCGGTAAAGCCTAGCTGTGCATTGCGCCGCCGCCAGTAGTATTTTGATCTCGTTGACATTTATTATGTCACCGACATCGGTACAGACGTACCTACCCGGTATGAATAAGTAACTATTTTCATCTTTAACGAGTCCGTTAACATTCACGTTAGGGGACGTGATATACATGCGTCAATTATATAAGACATAACGTTGTTATAAAATGTAAGTAATTATGATTGATTGAAACGCAATTGGATATTTCTCTTTGAATTTATATGAAAGTGGTATATTCGAGGAATATTGCGGGAAATGATGTCAAAGGCGTAGTGGAACCGCCAAACTTGTTTTATGTGTCAGGAAGGAAGGCGTGCTGTCAGCGGCGCCTCGCGAGGCGGCGAGGCAGCGAGGCGGGGCGAGGGCGCAAGCTCTCATCAACTTTAACGAGCCATTACCGCTGGGCCGCCACGCTCCGCTCTACAAGGGGGGATTCGTGTAATTTTCGGAACTCGCATAACGTGTAATTATTTCAGGAGGGGGCGTCAATAACATAACCGCAGCACATTTATATGCATCCAGGACTCAAATTTTCATCGCACAGGTAAAAGAGAGCGCTGCATGTTTATGTATAAACATGCAGCGCTGCATGATACCCCGAGAATTTTGATTAAACCGTGTTCCACATAAAATCCAATTATTTGCATAAAATATACGGCTTCGAAAATGGATAATCTTGAACAACGCAACGAAAATGTACAAATTTTCGTTTTGCTCAAATCGTTAACGCAGGATAAAGTCGCATACGACGTCGTTATGAATAAGAATGGTAACTAATGAACCAATTTATGGAGACAACCGGCTGTCCGGTGAGTTATTATCGACACAAAAGTGAAGACAGTGTAAACGCTCACTGAAATGGAACGTAACAAGTCCACTGAAATAATTCACGGCGGATTCGACATGGACATTCACAGTTGCATCGCCGTGGGCGAGTGCGCGCTTGTCTTGAGACGTCGACAGTTCTTGTTGCGACTACTGTGGTTATTTCTAAACCGTATCACGTCTCCGTCGACCGGATCGCCTCAACGGCCAACGCTTTGATGTCGCATTCTCTTTTTGCAAACCACATTTCAGTATAGACTGAATGCTTTCGGGAAAGATGTCTAACGACCAACGTTTCGATCGCCGCATTCTTCATTTTGATATTTCGTTTTCGTTTCACTTCGGCTAATGTAATTGCCTCTTGATGCCAACTAAGAGTTGTTGGGAGACTTGTCAGATTTATTAAACCTGAGCTCAACAGCTTTCATTAGACCTTTCTATTGAAATGTCAAACCACTGTTTGGACTGGTCGAAATAATAAATTTATTTACAGAATGCTTCACAGACTGCATTAAATATAGTTTTTCTTAATAATTGTTTGCTGCACCGGACGACGTCATTACGTCAACGCCGGCTGTCGCTGAAAACCAGCGCTGGGGCTCTGTCTTGCATAGGGTCGCAGCATAATGCTGAGCGATAGCCGTTTTGCGTGGATGTGGCGCATTTTTCCCCCATACTTTTCATATATATTTTTTTGTGTTTACGAGTATGTTCTTTATTGCGTCATGTTTACCGCAAATAAACGTTTTTTCTTTCTTTTTTCTTTCTTTAATTAGCTGCTGCCCGCGGCTTTGCCCGCGTGGCTTTTTAGCCTTAGTTAGGTACTTTGTATAACATCAGCTATATGCCAATGAAAGACTCGTCAAAATCGATCCAGCCGTTACGGAGAGGAACAAACAGACACACAGGCAGATAAATTAAAAAAAAACGGCCAAGTGCGTGTCGGACCACGCACAATGAAGGGTTCCCTACCTGGAAAAAAATTATCCTAAGAACAAACTTAACACTGTAGTTGGTAAACATAATCTCCCATACATTCCAACTGCAAAATGTAAGTTTGTACGCACAATATCGAGAGATTTACCATGTTATTTTAAGACCATAGACTTTTTATAGATTTTCTTGTAATCTATAATATAGAACTATTTTCTGTATTTTTTTCAAAATTTTAGGTTCAATT
The DNA here is from genome assembly GCA_947523025.1 of Dryobota labecula. NCBI lineage: Eukaryota > Metazoa > Arthropoda > Insecta > Lepidoptera > Noctuidae > Dryobota > Dryobota labecula. Next base: position 11,781,445 of record OX383293.1, on the reverse strand, counting down.
GTTTCGGAGATAAGGGGGGGGGGGGGTGGATGGTCAATTTTCGTCTATTTTCACTTATAACTTTAAAACAATTTATTTTAAAATTATAAAAAATCAATATATTTGAGACCCTCACAGTAATCCCTTTTATTTGGTTATGACACACGGTACAGTTTGCAAAACTTTTATTTTTTTTATTTTCTTGTTTGCCCCTCAAAACTGACCCCAATATTCTAAATTCATTTATTTACGGTTCACGTCCGTGTTTGGGTCACTCAAATTGATATGTATACCAAATTTAAACTTAATCAGTCCATTACATTCGGAGCAAATTGACTGTGACAGAGGGACAGACAGACAGACACACGAGTGATCCTATAAGGGTTCCGTTTTTTCCTTTTGAGGTACGGAGCCCTAAAGGCTCATACAGACTCGTGCGATATCGCGGGCGCGACGCGACACTAGTAGCACAATTTCTTTGTCGGTGCCTGTCTCGGCCGCGATATCGCTCGAGTATGTACGAGCCTTAAAAATGTTATAAGTCCAGTATATTATAATTTCATATGCATGTAGTAAAAAGTTATTATTTTGACATTAGGTACAAACAGATATTCTAATTTTATTTTTTGTGTAGACAAGTGTAACACAGTACTCAACCTTAAATAACTCCAAATGAACTGTTCATTTGAGAACTGGAACCCGATAAACGCAGTGAGGGGTTGTCAATGCAGTTTATTTTCAGCCTAGCCAGTGGTACAGATAATAGAATGCCGTAAAACTCGGTCCTGTGTGGGCGCAGCGTAGATAACAGGCAAACGCAACGTATCTCTTAAAGCGGTAATTTGTTAGAGCTCTTGGTACGACTCACTTGTGATAAGGAATAAAAAGTGGAAGATCCCGAGAGTTCAAGGCAATGTTTCAATGCCATCGCTGGGTTTAGATAGTTTGGACTTTATGACCTTCTTTCGCAAAGTAGTTGGGATGATATTCGCTGTTGTGCAAAGCGACAATGTAGTGAAGTGAATTCCCACGAAGTAACTCTAGCAACTTGCAGGTCCAAGGTTGATTGCTAGCACTTCACGGCTTTGATAAATGTTTAGCTAAGATTTAAGTGCAAGATTTGTTAGTTGTACCACTATATTTTAGACTAGGTTCTGAGCGGGTTAGCTCGCGTGGCTTTTTCTAAAATCAAAGTTGCCTAAGTTACTATTTATAACATCAGCTATCTGCCAGTGAGAGTCCAATCAAAATCGGTGCAGCCACTTTGGAGATTAGCCGGAAAAGAACAGAAAGACAGACACCACAAAAAAAAAATGTTTTTTCTGTACCGTATATACTTTCATATGTTTTTAGTAGAAAGATGTTATTTTGACATTAAAAACAGACACTTCAATTTCATTTATTTGTATAGATGGGAATCTAGAATCATTCCAGAATCACAATCAATCAACGTTCTACCGACCAATTCTAACCATTCTTTTTAGGATGATAAAAAATACCTTAAAATATTCGAAAAAGTTCAAAATATTTGGAAAGACACCCTTGAATGAGTGCCAAATAGAAAACACGTCACGCAAGCGAGGAACAGTGACAGAAATGGACATCACCACCAATGTTTTATGACGTCGGATGGGAATAAATGGAAATAAAAGGGGAAAAAATACTTTCAAAACATTAAACGTAGGGCTATGAATGTCTTTAGACAAATTAAAAAGCTGTGATTTATAACGGTAGCATTTTATTGCGTGCAGTAGCATTTACAAGCTCTTCGGTAGAATGTTGCCAGCCCAAAAATATACAATGAGACAAAGCGTTGTTGGGATTTTTTTCGTCATAAAACAGAAATACGATTGTAACCATGTTTGGAGTTTGATGAAAGCTTAGTTTTAAAGATATTTCCTATACTAGTCAAACTCAAAGCATTTATTTCCAATAAACCAATAGGGATGATGCCTGGGTAAAAAAAAAGAATAACTGTTTAGTCCGTCAATCAGATAATAAAAAAAAATTATAAACACGTATTTTTTTGCTTTATTATATTAATAAAAAATGACTTAGATAAAACACATTAAACTTGGGGAGTGGGGGCTCGTTACGGCACAGCTCAGTATAAAATCTAGTGAGAAGTGACGTAATGCCACATTTGAACTCAATGTATCGCCGTAATGTTTTGATTAAACAAAAAATACGTGTCCAATATTTTTTTTATAATCTACATGACGGACTAAATTTTTTTTTTTTAGTCTTCATCCCTATTATAGGCACTTTTGAATTGTCAAGGGGTCGGTCAGAAAGATGAAGTTAGTTACCCATTCCAAAGCATTGTAGGTTCCTATGGAGTAGAACGGGCAAGAAACTCCACAGACACTCTTTTAAAACAAAATATTGTTACAACATATTTGTAACATCATTAGGTAATGTTAAAATTAAAAGTAAAAAGACGGGGACATTAAAATCGTCCGTAATAAAATGATAAAAACAATTATAATTTTAAAATTAATTAAAGTAGTCAGCTAAGAGTAAGAGATGACCAGTCCCTACTGATGGCGCCCGTTCATAAATATGAAGTATAGATCAGCACCATTCAACTCAACCATTTTGAAGGGAACTTATGATCCAATACACACGCCACCACCAACGAGACATTTAAGTGAGCACGACATATTCTCAGCCGCCAGAGCACATTCTGTCAGTAAATGTAAGACGTACCCAGTAAATGGTAGCTTTTTAGTAGGTACATAGTGGTTACATATATGCTGTGCAATTATAGAATACTAAGAGATTGAATTTATACAACGCAAAGAGAGTTTTTACAATCTTCAGCAGCTCCAACAATATTTTCGAATGCTAATCAATTAATTTACGCGCCCTTGTGGAATTAGTGCTATTAAAATGCCCTTAATCATAATAATAATATATTGCATTCCGTAATAATAAATGCTTGTAGTTAAGAACAATAAATTGCATCGCTATCATAATAAAATCTTGATCTAAATTAAACAAACGCCCGAAGCAAGAAGGTTGGTACAGTAGCAGTTGGTAGCGCTACGTGCCACCAGTGTTGCCTGATTACAATATTTATTTTATTCGTGTCCTAAATAAAGGAGCATCAGTGTTGCTATTGTTTAAACCTGTAACCTTCTTACTAAAAGAAGACTATGCAATGTAATTTTGCAAAATGAAAGAAAAAAGAAAGAAAAAAAGAAAATAAATTTATTTGACGCAGTTTAAGGCACACAATACTGACACAGAACACAAAAAAGACAGAAAAAACTTAAAATAGCAATGTGTGCCTCGCGGCCAAACACCAAATAGGCCCAGTTCAGCATTAATGCCAGCCAACTAGTGCCTGACTCTGGTTTTCAACTGGACCTTGTGTTGCGGGGACGTAAAACAACGGACGGAATACAACTTACTCGTAGTTGTGTGAAAAGATACGAGCAGTTTTCTATTAGCCATAAACGTTATACACTAATCTTAGTAAATTACCATGTTTTGTTTTATTTATAATAGGTACCTATATCCCTAGAACTGAGAAAAGTTAATCTATTTTATCATACGCAGCTTTTATAAATTCGATAAAACGTGACCATTACAAAAAAATGCGTCGATTTAAAGGAGTAATTTCACTTGATTATAATAACAGTATCGAGCTACGGGTAATCCAGATAATGACAGCTTAACAACAATTTACTATCGGAGGGTTTATTAAAAGGCAATACAGTGTTTAATCTGTCATTAATTTAGTAAAACTACCGCCCTTTTCATTTATGAGCGAGCCTTGGGGAAATTACTCTATCGGGACTGTAGACAATTTGGTTATTTTTGGCTTTGTATTTTTTATTGTGCTGTATGTTTCTGTATAAGGCCACGTATAATACCTATTGTGTGGGCTCAGCCTAAAAATAGACAACTTGTTCCTTTTTTCGCGAGCTGAGGGATGTAAAGGCTAGCGCTACATTATGGCGGGCCGCAACGCAACGCAATGCATAAAAAAATCCTCCTTCATCACTTTAATACATTTTCTATGAACCAACGCATACTACAGGTAGGCTGCACTACACTGTTTTGTATGAAAATGCGTTGCACTACGGCTTGTTGCGGCTTTAATGTGCGCTTGGCTTAAGGGATGCTGCCCCAGAAAGTTGGGATCCACTTGCTTCTATATTTTTGTCTATACTACATGCTACATCAAATCCATAGGTTTCTTATCTAAGACCATTTCTACTTGCTCCTACCTCTCTCTCTCTTGCTCTTGCTCTTGTACCTACGCTCGAATCAGTAGGTACGAACAACGAGCTATACTTAAAATGAAAACCAACAACTAAACGGCACCTCCATACAACGTACCTAAGTACAGGCATGAACACCAGAATCAGCACACTTTCAAAACAAAATACCGTGTTCACGATATCCACATCCGTTTACCGCCCCTTTTTGCGTCGACCAATAAAACAAAAATTCATAGGAATATTTTGATAAATTTCCCAGGCTCTTTTACAATGATCACAGATGTCTGACCATCCTTTTTGACCAATAGAAATAAAAACAAGGGGTTGAGGTTACTCTAGCCGCGCGCGCGGCCGAGAGCTTTAAGCAGGAATAGTCCATCCGGTGCACAGTGGACTGAATTCGCGAAGTACGGACTTAAGGATTTGTATGCACATTTTTGGAATCTAGATACTAATACAATATTTTTATGTTATGTGTTTTTTTTTAAATAAAACTATTACTTTCACAGTTGTAGGTATTTTCAATATTGAAAAAAAAAAAAAATTTTTTGTCTATTTAAAACCTTAATAGAGGAAATTTCTTCAGGTAGATACACTTTCTGTAGATATAATTATGTTTAATGACTAGAACTGAAGACACCATGAAATTGATGAACTGTTCAATTTAAACATAATCAAGGGGGGAATAATCAATGTTCATCTATTTTCTTTATTAACTTTAAAAGTATATATTTTTCAGTTATTAAAAAAATTGATTTCAAATCCTTATAATAAGCCCTTTCATTTGATATGTCACACAGTAGAGTTAGCAAAACTTTTTAATTTTTGGTTTTCTAATTAACCCCCCAAAAGTGACCCTCATATTCAAATTTAAATTATTTACGTTACACGTCCGTGTTTGGATTACAGAAGTTCATATGTGTACCATATTTCAACTTAATTGGCCCAGTAGATTCGGAGCAAATCTGTTGTGATACATGGACAGACAGAAAGATACACGACTGATCCTATAAGGGTTCCATTTTTTCTTTTGAGGTACGGAATCCTAAAACCGCGCCTAGTTCTTCCTTTACCTCTGGGGTGGGGTGGAAATTAAAAAAAAATCTCCAATATCGCAGTGCCAGATTAGATGGAAAAGTAGGATAATAATTTGTCCTATTCAAATCTCCAATCTATTTTATGAGAAAATTTGAGAATTACGAGATAATCATGAATTTATGTTTTTGTTCATACAAAAAAATCTTCAAATATTCATAGCATTTAAAATAATGGGTAAACCGTCAAGTCATAGAACAATATTATATTGTAATGGTTAGTAGATTTAATTTGCGTATTTGCTTTTTTTTTTTAATAGACCTTTTTTTTGTATTCTTTTCGTGAGTTCATATCAGCCTACCGTGCGGTGCAGCGGCGGCGGCGCGGCGGTGCGATTCGGATGCCCACGATAGTACATTAAATATTTCACTCCGCTAGTCAAACACGATTCCATGACTACAATTTCAACGTAACGTGTTATTTGCCCACCCCTTATACCTGATAGTACTTAACCTCTGTCGTGTACACTAGAGCTCTCTACGTAACAATTTAGTTTGATGATAATACTACGATCGAGTTACGGACAACCCTAGCTTCGGTTAGGTAGAGGACACATTGACCATGCCAAAGCGATTGACATTATATACTCGTATTTATAAATCTAATTCCAACTCTTTAATAATAATGGCTTTTGTGGATTTATTGATATTTATAATTATTAAATAGATTTTCATTTTTTTATTTTTGTATATCGATTCCTTTGTTTTGTGAATGTGAAAAAGTTGTATTCCTAGTAGATTGTAGATTTGTTGACAATTTTCTTTTTGTTAAGTACCTGTTACTTGTTGAAAGGCCTACACTGTCCTCCCATACCTACCTACACTTTATTTGAAAATATTGTAAAAGCCAATTATTTTTAAAAGAGTAACCGTGGAGTTTCTTGCCGGCTCTTCTTCATAGGAAACGACCAATTGGAACCGTGCACCTAGCTTCTGACGTTTCATAAGTGCCCATGTAGGTTTATGAGATTTTTATTTATTTTTTTATTTTGATTTGTTAACATTTTTAAACCACTATAAAAAAGAACCAGCTGGCCATGCATTTATTGAACTAAAGTGCTTTTAACCAGCGTGTATCAGAAATGTGTGATCATATTTAAGGGTGAAAAATAATCAAGTGCCCCATACAAAACTTCAATACCTACTCGACCCAAATGTATGGGACGTCTGATTATTTTTTCGCGGTTACGATGATGGTCCCATTGAGAAAGCTGTTCAGTTTGATTTAACCCCACCCTTAAAATATATGACCACATATTTCTGACACACGCTGTATGTATGTAGATAGGTATATGGTTTTACTCACGTGCATACTTTCTAGTGGTTCCAGACTCGATCGAATTCTTTATTCATAAGCACTTCGCGCGGTGAGGTGGCTAGCCAAACTACGAACATGGTTTGCATAATGATAGCGATATCTATTTTCCAATAAATAAGGACATGGTCTCGTCGAGAACATAATTGATGTTAACACGGAGAAAGACTGAAAATAATTAATTCATTTCTTTTTCAAAGTCCATTATATTAAATTTAATTAAAAACACAAAACTGGTATAAAAATCACACATACACAATAAAATTATTCTCAAACATTCAAATCAAATTATAATACATACACATGTCAATCAAATAAAAGTAAAATACGTACACATGTCAATCAAATCAAATATAAGATACATACAAATTTCATTTAAAAAATGCAGTAATTTAAATAAGTTGTATAAAAAGAAAAGCTTTTAAAACAAATAAATAAAATCCGATCTCCAGCGAACTTAACAACTAATTTCGTGGTGACACCACCACGTTTCCCGCTATCCCTTAACTAATAAAGCATGACCCTTATAGAGGAATCCCGTGAAAGACTAGGGGAGGTGAAGCCACGCTGTTACCCTGAATTCTGTAATTAAACGCCTCGTCTAATTGTGACCTTCGACCAGCTCGCTTCACACTCTGCTACACTTTCGGGATTAAACTCTTTGTAACTAAATAGGATGCTTCAAACCTAGGGCCAATTTAACGAAGGCTGAAATTCAAGTTAGAACAAATGGACGATCTCCTTTCGGTCGTTTAGACTTGGTTTAAGAAAATTATCTTTAGGTATGATTTGTTCAAGTTACGAGCTTTTGTACAGTGAAGACCTAAGATATATTCGGGACTTAAATATATAGGGGTTTATTCATAAACGTTGCTTAAAGTTAAGTGACGTTCAAACGTCAAAAATGTATGGTTAAACAGTCGCTAATCATTACTTAACTTTAAGCAGCGTTTATAAATAAACCCCATATAGATTAGGTACAATTTTAAAGTAGTGAATTGGAAATTGAAGGAAATTTTTAATAGACTAGCGGATACTTTTTTTTCCAACCGTAGCTACCTATGTTGACTTTTCTATTTACGACTCACCGATAATTTAACTCAAACTATTTCAATAGCAAACATTATCTAAAGCTTCCTTTCCCCAATAAATAGACCAACAATAACATTTCTAAAGAGGCGAATTCCTTAAGTCGCCACTTACACATAATTACCATACAACCGGGTACGATTAAAGGATAGTATAGCCATGGAATGACGGCGTTTATGTAAATTGCTTCCGCTAGGATTTCACCAAGATTTATGCGTTAGCGTCAAGAACAATTAAATTTAGACCACGACTCGCGCTTCTGTATAAATTAACTCATTTAAGTTAGGAGAACACAGACGGTTTCTGTTCTACTACAGATTCTTGGAACTTGTTGTAAAGTAGATGGACATTTTGTGTAATTGTATTACTTTAATGAATGGTTCTGCGGATCTCTTCATTTCTGATTCGATCACGTAGGGAAACTCCAAGCATAGCCTTCTCCATTGCCCTTTGGGTGACTTTTGGTGTAATGAAGAGATCCGCAGAAGAACCAAGGTAACCGACATAGCTCGAAGAATTGCCAAACTTTAGTGGCAATGGGCAGGGCACATTGCGCGCAGAACGGATGGCCGTTGGGGCTGAAAGGTTCTGGAGTGGCGACCGCGTACCGGAAGACGTAGCGTTGGAAGGCCTCCCACAAGGTGGACCGATGACCTTATGAAAGCCGCAGGAATCCGCTCGATGCGGGAAGCACAGAACCGGTCGAGGTGGCGGTGCTTGGGGGAGGCCTATTTCCATCAGTGGACGTCTTTCGGCTGAAATGATGATGATGATGATGAATGAATGGTTATCGATATTAGGTCTTCAAAAAAGTACTGGAACTTGATAGTATTTGATTTAATCCTGAAAAAAACCGCAAGTTAAACTTTTCGTTAACTTAATAAAAACTCATTCCAAGAAAATCCCTACTCTAATGATTCGATCGATTCATAAAGATCTATTAGGTGGCACCAGCAAAATTAAGTAGAAACTTGTTTGTGTTTCACAAACTCCTGAACATTTCCCAGCACCATTTCCATTTTTATACTATGCAAGGAATTATTATCGGGAACATTCAATACTCAAAGTTTACAGTAGTCATTATTTTACAAAATAATCTTCATAAATTCTCCTACCTACACCATTCGCCATCGATAAAATATATAATAACGTAGACATTTATAGTATTCCCTGTAAAATTCAGTGGAATGCTGGCTACAGGCTAGAGGTGCATGTGCACCCTAGGGCTACGAGAGTGGTCGGTAATACCTGCCCGACTGTTTTTATTGGCATTTGTATTAAATTTTCATGTACGACTAATGGATTAGTGCAGTGAGAAAGGAGGGAGCGCAGTATTAACTGCTTTTTGTAGGCTCTACTGGGAGATCCGCGCTGCGATTGTTTTGATTGAGTAGTTTTTAGGGTTCTGTACCCAAAGGGTAAAACGGGAGCCTATTACTAAGACTCCGCTGTCCGTCTGTCTGTCCGACTGTCACCAGGCTGTATCTCATGAACCGTGATAGTTAGGCAGTTTAAATTTTCACAGATTATGTATTTTTGTTGCCGCTATAACAACAAATATTAAAAAACAGAATAAAATAAATTTTAATCTCCCATACAAAAAACCTGTTTTTTGATTGGTCGTTTTTTGCTCGATATTGATAACGGCAACAGGGTGACGCTTGAAATATTCACAGAATATTTAGTTATATATTCACTTTAAAAATAAATAATTAAATTAAAATAAAACAAATATTTAAGGCTCCCATACAACAAACATGATTTTTTTGCCGTTTTTATAGATAATGGTACCGGAATCCTTCGTGCGCGAGTCTGACTCGCACTTGGGCCGTTTTTTTTTTTTTGCTGTTGTGTACTATTGTTGTGGGTTGTATTGAATTATTAAGCATAGGTACTCATGTAGTTCATGAGGTTTTTTTTTGCTCCTCTGGGTTGATAAAATTGTAATAGTTGAAAAAGGGTTGTTTGAATTTTGTAACATAATCCTTGTGCATTGTGCATGCTACGGAACTCGGTAAACTTTTACAGGGCTTCGTTTGCTTGCATCATCTTTGTTTATAGGAAAATTGTAGGTGGCATACCTACAAGATAAAATACTAACTTTTCTGCCACAGACTTTATCTTTTTCTATCAAAAATCTTTGGTGCAAACATGCTAATAACAACAAACTGATATTCATCATCATCATCATCATCATCATTTCAGCCGAAAAACGTCCACTGCTGGACATAAGCCTTCCCCAATTGGAGAGGATTTGCCATAATCGCCACGGTTGGCGATTGCAGTATGGTATTGAAAATGCATAGATAACGCTGCTGCCCATTCTCTAGTAAGTCCCTTAGTCGCCTTTTACGACACCCACGGGAGAAAATGGGGTGATGCTATTCTTTACGTCCGGCACCACAACTGATATTACCTACTTACTAATACATACGTCTATTCGTCGTACAAAATATTTCCCTACAACGACTACGACGGGTCCATCTTATGTATTAATTACGTAGACGAATTAGTCTCGATAATGAAATATTCTCCTTAACCAAATAATATTAACAGGATGTATCCCGATACATATTTAATGTTTCTATCGAAATATATTCAAATCTGATATAGGCCAGCAAAACCTCGCCGTCGTCCGCCGCACATTTGCAAGCTAACCTTATTTTCGATCACCATCTCATGATAAATGTTTCCCCCATGGAAATGTATGTACCAGAAACCAATATGTATTAACATAAATTATACTAACAGATTAATTTCAGCCCTTAACTTCCCTGGAATATTTGCATCCGTGATATATTAATAAGCAATGAGTTGGTTTGAAACAATATTATTTTGTACTTTGTATAATATTTTCGGTGGGTCAAGATGACGTCAGATGGCAGGTGCTGATTATCGTGGCTTACGGGCGGTACTCAGGATAATGTTTTGGTTTTATATTTTTGACTTACGGCTCTGGGCAGAATTATGTAAATTCGAATACGTGGCCTGCTCTTATGGACCTTCACCGTAATATTTTCTGCTAAATGGCTAAATTAGGTACACACCGTATTTTATATTCTCTCGATGATTAAGGCCCCTCGCCCACGGCGGCTTTTTGTAGCGATGCAGAAGCGATGCTGTCGCGCGTTGGCATCGATACAGCCGCGATGCGGCCGCTAGCTGTTTGCCCTCGCCCACACCACGATTCTCAGTCGCGATGCAAGCGCAAACGCGATACCGTCGCGCTTCTGTCGCGAGGCAAACGCTATTCAGTAATGGCACAAAAATGCCACAGATGCTCGGTTCTCCACTCACGCGCCACCCTCCTTCCGTTCTGTCCCCGATGTCGTCCGACACGGTCGCGGTATTGATACAGTCGCGATACTGTAGCGCGTTAGTAGCGTGTTGGCATCGCTTCTGTAGTGCGTTGCAAATGCGACTAACGCGCGTTAATAGCGATGCTGTCGCACGTTTCGTAAACGCGCGACAGCATCGCTACAAAAAGTCGCTGTTGGCGAGGGACCTAATGAAGTGTTCCTCACATGTCATTCTGATTAGGTCATAAACTATTCCAAAGAAACTAATTTCTAGTAACTTTTTTTTTGCACGTAGCGTAAAATCTCGCTAAGTTCTAAGAAGTCTTACCGTCTTATTCATAATAAAGCCATTCGCTTAATAAACCTATTTTAGCTAGTAAGTTTCAAGTTAAAATGAAGTTTGACGGAAAGGGACAAAACAGTTCGATAGCTAAAATAGGTTTATTAAGGCGAAAGCGTCAGGGTAGCCCGCGACATTCAAATTTTATTTATTTATTTATTTATGTACACACAGTTAAATACATAGAGATACGACATAATTATAATTTCAGTAAAAAGGTACACATAGGTATTACATTTTTTGCAATTTGTAGGTCGGTATTAGGTCGTATGTTGATCTAAATATGATTCGCGGCCGTATCAAATATTAATTTAAAGAATTATAATCATAAAAATCATCAATACAACTCTCTAAGTTCATATAATCCTATTGAACGACTATTTCATGAAGTCATGACTTTTAGGATTATACTAACTTAAGGAGTTGTATTACTGATTCTAACGATTATAACTCTCTAAATACATATTTGTTACGGACGCCGATCATACTTTAATCAACATACACCCAGACAACGAGCTGCTAATTGCAAAAATCGTAAGAAAATTTTAATTTCGCGGGCTACCTTATCACTTTCCTCTTAAGCGAATGACTTTATTATGAACTAGCAGCCCGTCCCGGCTTCGCACGGGGTAGACAATTATTTATTTTTGGAAATTTCGGCAGCGCATTCGACGAAAGACATTTTGAGACTTTTTTCTACACCTTCGGTTACATTGTTCAAATTTTACCAAGGATCCCTAATTTTTTTCAAAATGAAATGTAGCCTATGTCAAATTGGAAGAATGTAGCATTCTATTGGTGAAAGAATTTTTTAAATCGGCCCAGTACTTTTTGAGCTTACAGTACTTTTCATTACAAACATACAAACATACAAAAATAGGTACAAATCTTTCCTCTTTATAATATTAGTGTAGAAGTGTAGATGTAGATAAAACGGTGACTGTGAACAAACCCAGCCCAAAGTCCTTTTTCCGGCCACTAAGTCGATAGTACAGTCAACCGCCACGATATTAAGTATAACAATTTCAATTTGACATCGCCTTTATCTCATAGCACTTTTCATATATTTTCGTAGTTCAAGTGATAATATCAACGGACCCAACGGCAGTAGGTACCATTGGCGGTTGGTAGTTTCTACTACACTTCTTGCTACTCATTTTTAAATTTTTCAGGCGACCTCTTTTATCGTTCACAGCATCTGATAAGGTAGTGTCAAAATTAATACACCAATGCGGCATTAGAAAAAACTCACAATGTAGGTAAATACGAAATTAGATAGGTAAGGGCCTTATCATACTGGCCATTTGCACGCGAATCCAAAGCGAGGCGAGTGCGCAGCGAGCTCACCGCGAGTTCGCAGCGAGCGCGCGGTGAACTCACCGCGAAGATGCTGCCGGCGCGCAGCGAGCTCGCCGAGAATAGTGCCATCGACGCCATTAAGAAAAAATGCGGACAGTACGCCGCGTCTTCGTAGTGTGTTCGGCGAACTCGCTGCAAGCTCGTTGCGCACACGCCTCGCTTCGAACTCGCTCGCAAATCACCAGTGTGATAAGTACCTAATAGAGGCGTAGCGCGCTAATAACTCCATTCCTACCGGTTTCCCGTTGGACGATCAGAAGAGCAACTTCACTTACCACCATTCAAAAATAGTACATTCAGTTATGTCTACGATTGACAAATTATATAGCTAAACTACAGGTATTTAATACACCATAATATTCAAAACAAATAAAAACCCCACACAAAAATTGTTCTAAATAACCCAGCGTCACGACGTGATAATCGCGAATTAAGGCTCCTAGAAACAGACGCGACACGCGACGCGACACAAAAGCACCGCTCGTCGCACGACACTCGGTGCCATTGTATCGCGTTGCGTATCGCGTCTGTTTGTAGGAGCCTTTAGGCATTCATACAATAGCGATCCCGTTATGACGTCACTAGGAAAATTAGAAGTTGAGTTTACTTTTGTTTTTTTTTTTATTATGTATCGATAGCGTCTCTTTAGTTCTACTTCTTGACGACAGATGGTGTTAAATTTAGTAAAATAAAGGAATGATTTCGATTTCCGCGTAAATTAACTCATTTTGGCGTAATTGTATGACAATTGAACAATTTCTACTTCAAATTTCCTCCAACGAAATTTCAAGCCTCGCCATTGATATGTATAAATTACCATACTCGGAAATCATTAACATATTCAATTGCTAATTAAATTAATAATTTGATTAATATTCTGCACTATTGTGTCTGCCTACTGAACCGAGCCGCTTAAACACAAAGTCATGTGCATTGTTACGCGAGCTCAAAATCAATGCGAACACATTATATCCAGTTGAACTAAGTCTGCCTAAGCTTGCAATCCGTGGACTGGGCAATATTATCCATAGTGGATAATATTGCCCAGTCTGTCCAATTCAACGGTGAACAGATTATTCTGTGGATAATGCGACTATGAATATCTTGCTGTCCAAATTATATCTTTGATGTCGACAGCTATATAAACAACTAGCTTTTGCCCGCGGCTCCGCCCGCGTGCACTGAAAAAAATTTTTACTTATACATAACCAAACTTTCGTCAACATGTAACACAAAAAAGTGACCATATAACTTTATGCAACATGTAACCAAAACCTGTGCTGGCTGTTGTGTATCACTTTTATTAAATCAAGTTAACTTTTATAAAGTCTTGTCAAACTTTGATTATTCCTGAAATAGCCGAAGTAGTTAGGCTAAATATTTTTTTCAGTGTGGATGTCGGTTATCGCGTAAAAAAGTAGCCTATATCCTTCTCCATATCCCAGGCTATATCTCTGCCAAATTTCATGACGATCGGTTCAGCGGTTTAGGCGTGAAAACGTAACATACAGACAGACATACAGATAAACAGACCATGTCACTTTCACATTTATAATATTAGTATGGATGCTCATTAATGCGGGTTGCAGACCAAGGGCTAAGTTAAGTTAGTTTAGCATAGCTCGCATAGCTGAGGTAATTTCTCATACTTGAGTTCATAGTTTGCGGTTTGCACACAAGTATGAGAAATTACGTCAGCTATAATGCGAGCTATGCTAAACGAACTTAGCTTACCTCTTGGTCTGCAACCCGCATAAGGGTAGTACTCACAGCGAGCATTCGCTGTGTCCTTTTGAGTGAATGTTTTAAGATTATGTCTGCTGACTTCGACTTGTCTGGTACAAAATCTAGCAATTAAAATTGAATGCAGCTACTATTTTTCTAAAAACGAAACTAAGACAAAACTGAGCTTTAGTACGAATCACTTTTGAACGAATCAGTACAAAGTACAGTTTTGTACGAATTTCTATAAAGTATCACTTTCACTTAAATTATTTTAAATCTCAAGGACAAAAATAGGTACAAATTGAATAAAGGTACGAAAACTCTGTATATTAAGTAGATACTCTGCTACTCTGTAATACATCCCACCCACCCCATTAAAGAATGCAACCGTGATGGTATTTTAAAATAAACTAAGTACACTTTACATTATTAAAGCGACATTTTCATTCCCCTGCACGCATTTCTATGAAACATAAAAATAACGACAATTTTATTGTGTGCGACGAACGCACAGATCATAAACCAACACAAATACCACCGTCTTATGAAAGCATTCTCATTAGATACTTATCGAAAACATCGTTCAAAACGTCAAAAAAATAATCAATACAAGATAACGTACTATCAGAGAATGAAGAGACTGACCTATATTTTCCAAAGCTTTGTTTACTTATTTTATCACATTTTTAGAACGCGTGAATACGGTGACATTTACGAGAGTCAACTATTGAATATTATGGTGAATAGTTTGAGCCTTTGAACATCAACATGCAGTTAATTCTATTTTTATATCGCTTATTTAGATCCTTGTAAGTTTACGAGCATTCAAGTTTTATTCAACGTATTAAATTACATTATGGTGGCCATACATTGCAGAGTCCAATACTTACATATACAGGCTGGAAAAAAAAGACCGTGGTTGGAGGAAAAGTACCCTTAATATTGATGATGGCAAATTTTACTGAAGGGAAACATTCCTTTATTTTCAAAAATTATTAAAACTGCATTTAAAGATTTTTGAAAAATCACCTGGTTGAGCCGGGAATAGAACCGGTGAAATGTGAAAAAAAAAAACATCCTGTATTTTATGATATCAATCGAAAAAGGTCATTCATAAGGATCAATTCCTTTTAAACAACAAAGTATCTTAAATGAAAGAAAGACGATAAAAAACTCGATATAAAAGGCGACACGTAGCGAATTCAGTCGAAGAATACGTCTGTGCATACGTGAAAGTGGTTCTCATTTTGAGCAATTCATAAGTTAAGTGAACTATTTTCTTCAGATAGTGAGTAAGATTTACAACAAAAAAAAATTTCTTGGTTTTTCTTTAATTTAAGATACTATGTTATTTCAAAGGAATTGATCCTTATGAATGACTCTTTCGGTTGGTATCATAAAATACAGAATGTATTTTTTTTTTTTCACATGTCACCGGTCCCTTTCCCGGCTCAAGCAGGTGATTTTTCAAAAATCTTTAAATGCAAATTTTAATTATTTTTGGAAATAAAGGAATGTTTCCTTTCAGTAAAATTTGCCATCATCAATATTAAGGGTACCTTTCCTCCAACCACAGTCTTTTTTTTCCACCCTGTATATGTACTGTTTTGTGTGACGAATCTCCTAACAGAGATGGCATCATGGATCATTTTATACGATTTGTAAACTAGTACGATTTAAGTCGAGTATTTTCTAAGTATCATTCTATTTTGTCTTCGGAAAATCTATCTCCCTACGCGATAGTCTTAGCCCATTATAAGCATGTTCTCATTTATACACTGAAATAAAAAAAGTTGTTGCCACAATCAAGATTTTGTTTAGATTGACTAAGTAACTTGATTGCATCTGAGCCTATCAAGCACAATGATCACAGCTACTACTTTTATTTGATTGAGATTTGAAACGGGATCTTGATTGGAGTTATCACAAAAACTATTTGCAGCAATCAAGTCAAAACATAGTTGCTCCAACCAAGATTATTAGATTCAAGTTTGAATGATCTTTATTGAAGTAATCAAAATGCTTGATTGTCACAACTAACTTACTTTGTTACAGTTAACATTTTTTTTTACTTGTCTCTTTTTTTAACTCTTCTATAATGTTAAGGGTAATCGAGAAACTTGTTTGAGCGTTCAATCATTTGAACTAGTATTACTGCAGTGATGATTAACTTAACTAAGATTTTGATTAATCTAAACAAGATATCGTCAATCAAGCTAAAAAGTCGGGCTAAAAGTTGGAGTGCATTTTTTTCAGTGTAATGGTATTTCATTACATCATTATGTAACTAAACAATCACTAATTGTAATGTCTTAAGGTCTCTGCATACAGCGGGCGCGGCGCGGCGGGACGGGACGCCGCCGCGCCGACGCGACGCTAAGCAGACGGACGACGCCACACAGAGCCGTCCGGCTCGACGCGACGCGACGTGACGCTCTGTGTGGCGTCGTCCGTAATATCTAGTACATTACAAATGCTCACCGTCGCGTCGGCGTCCCGTCCCGCCGCGCCGCGCCCGCTGTTTGCAGAGACCTTTAGTCTCTAATTATAAGCATTAATGGTTAAACTACCTCCTATAGATTAAATCAATAACATGTGTAATAAGAGATATCCTACACAAGATAGAATTAAATTGGCCGTATAGCTAAACAAGATAGGCACTAACGTCAGCATAAACAACGTTTTACTACCATACATTCCGTAATACTCCTATTGCTGTTATTCGAATAGCAAATAAACCTATATTGAATATTCTTAGCGCAAAACAGAATTTCTCAGCAAAATTTTCCCTAACTAAAACGGATATCATTTGAATCGAATGGTCCTTTGTCGGTTCCAAAAATCTGCTGATAAAGGAAAGCTCTTTCGGTACCAAAAAGGTACCTATAAACGTAGCCGATACGTAAGCAAGACAGGAATAAATTGGACTCAAAGATTTATTGCCAAATGCTCTTAACCCGAAACCTTTCGCCCGGAGAATAAGTCCGCGCTATACAGTTTTTCGGGCTCGAAATGTATCACATACGGTCCAGGATTGATTAATGATACTGCTGGAAATAAGCAATTTGCTGCTCACTTAGGTAAAGCTAGGTTACAAGATTAGCGTTGATTATAAAGAGTAGTACTCGTAGTAGTAGCTGTAATTAAAAACCGGCCCAGTGCGGGTCGGACCCGTGCACGAAGGGTTCCGTACCATCCATATCCATACTAATATTATAAATGTGAAAGTAACTCTGTCTGTCTGTCTGTATGTTACGTTTTCACACCTAAACCGCTGAACCGATCGTCATGAAATTTAGCAGAGATATAGCCTGGGATATGGAGAAGGATATAGGCTACTTTTTTACGCGAAAACCGACATCAACGCGGGTGGAGCCGCGGGCAAAAGCTAGTCCTTACTAATATTATAAATGTGAAAGTAACTCTGTCTGTTTGTCTGTCTGTATGTTACGTTTTCAGGCCTAAACCGCTGAACCGATCGTCATGAAATTTGGCAGAGATATAGCCTGGGATATGGAGAAGGACATAGGCTCCTTTTTTACGCGATAATCGACTTACAAGCGGGCGGAGCCGCGGGAAAAAGCTAGTTATCTATAAAAACGAGCAAAAAAGTCACGGTTGGTGTATGGGAGCCCATACAACAACCGTGATTTTTTATTCTGTTTTTTTTTAGCTATAGAAATACATCATCTGTGAAAATTTCAACCGTCTAACTATTACGGTTCATGAGATACAACCTGTTGACAGACAACTTGGTAATAGAGTCTCGTTTTACCCTTTGGGTACGGATCCAAAAAAAAAAACCCCTAAAAATCATCATCTGCCTAGCTTTTTCCCAACTATGTTGGGGTCGGCTTCCAGTCTAACCAGATACAGCTGTTTAAAACATGGAGCGACTGCCTATCTGCCCTCCACAACCCAGTTACTGGGTAATACGATACTCCTTGGTAAGACTGGTTGTCAGACTTTCGGACTTCTGACGACCCGTAACAACTGTCAAAGATCTACAAATGATAGCAGGGTCAAACGGCTTAAAGTGCTTTCCGAGGCACGGAGGTGTCTTGGTATGTAAGGATGATCACCCATCGACGGGCCAACCGCGGCAAACGTAGCTTAACCTGATTGATCGACCCGTGCGGCTGTAATTACTTAGCCACGAGCCCCTCAAAAGTTGTAATTAACAATATAATCATAAAATAAATCTTTGCACCGACCAGTTGGTTTAAAAGTCTTTGCTGTTTACGACTCGACTAGATGCTTATAAGCCACAGGTAACGACGTGCTTCATTACTAAAGTGTACATTATTTATGTCGCCTTTTAGCGTGTTTTATATCTCTGTTCCTACTATAAAGTTGTTGCTACACGACAACCGAATAAGGACTAAAGGAAGAGTTCTCATACTTTTATTGGACGATTCCTTGAATAAAATATATGATTCAAGATAATAACGCGACACTGACAACAGGAAATGTGGGTTTCTGTCTATAAAATAACAAATAAAACGCCTTGACTTTTATAAAGTTGCTATATTTCAGATTTCTGTTTTGGGTACAAACACAACTGTTTCTGAAAATATTTTGAATACAGATCAAATTGTTGTCTCTTACGTTAGATAGGTATGCGAAGTATTAAAAAATTTGAAAGTTGGGGAAAGTTAGGTAATTACACTAGGGTTACATTTATTTCTAATACACAAATTTAATATAAATATCACAGTCAAAGATTATATAACTAATATTCTAGAAAGTCCTAAAGGTATATGGCAGTGAAATGCAGGGCTTCGATTTTTTATCTACGTTTACAGTCAAAATTGTAACAATCTCAAGTCTGGAGTACTGTATAGGTACAAAATATTAGCTTACAAGAAAAACAGTGTTCACCAATGGCAAAACTAGTCCTATGTACTGTGACTAGAATATATAGATTAGGAATAAATTACGAGATACAAATATCAAAAGTTCGGTATCTACATATTACAAGCACTACTATGGCTAATCTACAATGGTTATGATCTTGTCTGACGAAAATTACGTTATACATTATCTACCTTCACCTAATACCATCTTAATTTTTCAGTTCCACAATATGAACATCACTAACAACTGCGGAACATTTTCCACGTAACTTATCCTTAAAATTTGAAAAGATAATGTTGATTATTGCTTTGATTTCCTCTTCCAACATTGTACACATCTAATTATTTGGAGTTCCGTACACGTTCTTGTTTTCTGGACTCTGTGAAAAATGCATTAAATCTATATATCCGCATTGTCCATTACAATGAAAAACACTGATGGGGTAAATTGTAAACAAGATCAATTTACCTCATACGGCGGTGGCGGCAGTATATCACACAGATTTATTTGACAGCCCTGCTCCGACCTCGCTACATTCGAATGTCTACTCGTCTGAATGGGAATTTTGAAACTGTTCTCCCTGCCCAGCCAGTGCCACTGTGGATAGTCGTACTCTAAATCACTCGCCGGACACACTTTGCTTTTGTCTTGTCGACTTCTTGATCCGGACCTATTTGTATGACAAGAGGCACAGTCGTCCTCCAGGACATTAATGTCATTATGTGCGTTCTCATGCCTCGGCTCTCTATAGTCTTTAGTTGATCTGCTGGACGTGCTATGGCAACACGTTGAACATTCTCCGTTCGAGTACTGAATACTTCCATTACACGATCTAACAATGCTATTGTTATGAGATCGTCTTTCTGGACAATTTCTCAAGTCTCCGATGTCGTTATTGTCCTGTGTGGAAAATGATATTTATTGTTACACTTATGAACATTTTGTGTGGTATTTGATATATGATAGGATTAACGTATGCAAATTCGTAGAAATCTTATCTAAAGTCAACAATGGAATTCTCGAAAAGCTTATCAAAGGGTACCTTGAAATTGAGTTCTGTGTAAATGGCGCTGGATGCGTAAGGTTCCGGTGGTCCGCGTCGCATTCTGTCTACACTTGACGCGTCTAATCCTTGAATGGAATTCTGAGGCAGACTATATTCTGGCTCGACACTTAGAATGCTCGTTGATTGCCCACCTGAAGATAATGTTAGATTCTATGAATGATTTAATTTAAAACATCTTCAACTTAGTAGGCGTTTTCTTGACTATATAGTTTGACAGTGTGATGATAAATTAATCCAAACACATTTTTATCACATGACAATTCGGTATCAACGGTATTTTGTCAGTAACAACTTCAATGGAATTTATATCGTGAGAAATATGTCAATGATGCTCCGAAAAATACATTCGATTATCGGGAAAGATAACAAGCGATACTCACCATGTAACAGACTTTGGTGACAGCTGCTGACGTCTATAGTGGGATCGGTTGGTGCGGCGAACACCGGCCGGTCTCTTAGCCAGATAGTGTCTTTATTCAATAGACACTGTTGAGCCGTCACAATTGACTGACCTACAATCGGGATCAATGTTTCAATTACTTGTACTTAAGATATACCATCTGTTTGTATACAAGAATGTCAATTACTAATTACCAGTAGATTTCTTCCTCTGAATGTTGCTTCGACGCTTAATGTAGTAAACGCTAAACACTCCGATTGCGATAATGGAGAACAATGTTAGTCCAAGAGCTAGTAGCCATGTTTCTTGAAAGATGTGCGTTATGTTCGAGTCTTTTGGTGGTTCAGTCCTAAAGAACAAAAGTTTTACATTGTCATTTCGCATTTCCACTGTTTAAACAAAACTGTTAAACAAAATTGAGTAGTAAATCAGAAACAACTAACTGTACCTATTAAAGAAATCGTAAAAAGAACTTTTAGTGCCGAAATTAGCATACAATAATGAGGAACAGGTACTTAAATACGAAGCTATGCAAGAAGTTAGAACACTATTAAGTCGGTCACAAATACTAATAGGTATAATGTAAACTTAATTATGTAGTTTCTGAGTTTCAAGGTAGACCATGTAGACGTATCCTATGAAGATTGGGTGTAGGCTTTTCAATTACTGAGTATTGTGGATATGTAGGGGACTTAAAAAGCATCATAGACACGATTTTTGTAACAGGTGACCTCTCTCCTATTATTTTGCTGTGCTTGACAGGGTCCATAATTATCTCACAAAATTTTAATTCAACACCTAAGTAAACAACATTGCTGGATGCAAAGCAGCAATAATCCGATAAATTAATCGGAAGCATCACTTACTGTACGTAGTGTCTCTGCGATTGCGTGGGCAGCATGTGTATGTGCGCGGGCGCACTGAACGGGCCGTGTCCGCGCCGCGTGACGGCGGCGGCGCGCGCGCTGTACCTCCCACCGGCGCGCAGCGAGCTGGCCGCGGCCGCGCGCGTGCGAGCGCCCAGCGACATCTGACCCACCACCCGACCCCCAGTACTGCCACCCACGCGGATCTCGATCTGTGTTCAAGAGGTAAATTAACTAGTGAAACTCCGCACACGTGATAGATATACAAATTTTCAAAACTCTTACTTCTAGTAACTATACTAGGTGTAGTAGTTAACCCCTAAAAAAAACCTCAATACATTTTTGTTGTTGTTTTATCATGTTTAGATCCCATCACTTCTGCGGAGTTTCGCTAGCTAATTTCATTTGACCCAAAATATTACCATCAAGAAAATGCAATTGTCTTAACTTTTAAATTTAAGTATGTGCTTCTACACCATGAGCTCATGAATACAATGTTTAAAGGCTCCTACAGACAGGCGCGCCACGCGACGCGACACTAAGTGCTTGTTCACGTAGGAACGCGCGGGCGCGGCGGCGGGTGCGGGCGCGGTAGACGTAGCGAGCTCGTGTTCACATTGGCCGCCAGGCGTTTGCGCGTATCGTTTCTAGCGACAAGTTCAAACTGGTTGAACTTACCTGACGTCGCGAGTGAATCGCGCGCTCCACCGCTAGTTCGACGTGAACACACACAAACATCTCAAGCGTTTGATATTGCCGCGAGCATGCCGCGCGCGCCAGTCGTTAGCTTGCCCGCTACTTAGACCGCACGTGCGTTTCGTACGTGAACACTTGGATATTAGGCCATATGTTTGATATTTCGTGACCGCGTCCGCCACCGCGCCCGCGAGTCAACGTGAATGAGCACTAAGAGAGCGCTCGTCGCGCGGCACACGGTGTCTGTGTCGCGTCGCGTAAAACTGCTTGCGCGGCGCAACTTTAAATATTAACTCATAAAACAAACTGTCGTAAGTGTAATTAATAACCGAATACTACAAAAAATTCAATCACCCTATCACAATTGGAAACAATCAAACATTGATTGTAAACACATTTTTATCCCAACATAAAACTTTATCGAGCAAAACAATAATCATAATTAAACATTATTTGGAAAACAGAACTCACCAAGTACCCTGTGAGTTCACCGTTCCACGTGTTCACAGGTGGCGGTTCCCATCGTATCCATGCCGACGTTGCGTTTATTACACCCGCTGTAACGCTTTGGGGCGGCGCCGAAGGCACTAAAATATCACCAACACATAAAGTATGCAACCACATCCAATAAACCAATAAAAACCGAAAAAAGAATCCTTAGTTCCTTACCATCCTCGTCCGTGAACCCAGTCATCAAATTCGAAGGTTTCCCCAGTAACATCTTGTAAAACGGCATCAGAAATATATCGTATTGTGTATATGCCATCAATCCTGTTAGGATGTAACTCGATGATCCACTATTGTCCACGTTCATCAGAGACCCGTTTGAGCACAGGACGTCTGGATGAGCCGGGTTTAGTAACGTAATTTCTTCATCAGTTGCATTACGCCAATTTAGTGTAGTTCCATTGTACCAAATTTTAACACCTTCCAAGTATTCATTGTAGTCGGTCAATACCTAAAATAGAGTTGATATAGTTGATGTCACACAATGAATGGAACCACAAAAAATACGAAGTATAACTTACATCCCAAACAACTTTTAAAGATGTGGAAGATAATGCCTCTACCCGTCTTAGAACTAACACATTTTGTTGCAAATATTTTCTCGCTTGAACTAGCTCATATTGCGTCATGTGCGTCTCACGTTCATAATCTACGCTATATTCACGATCCATAGAAGGCTCTTTTAGTTCATTGTTTCCTTTTTTTAGCACTTTAAGATAAGCCTCTTGCATAATACTGCCAGCTGCGTTGACAGCTGTGCAAATCACTCTCCCACTGTGTTCAGAACGCGCCCCGTCCAAATATAATAAGCTCGAATTACTTTTCGTACATTCTGGGAAAAGTAAAGAATCTTGGATCCCCTCGAGAATCCAAAAGGTGGTCGGTGTAGGTAAGCCTTTAGCTTCACATGGGATGGAAACCACATCGCCCTCCCATGCGGTCAGATTGGACGGTATTTGCGTGAAGTGCGGTAAGGCTGAAACAGATGGCCGTATTAAAATAGAACGGACAGTTGTTAGAATTATTGATGCAATAAAATCGATCTAAATAGAGACAGAGCTTACAGTAAACGGTGAGTGTTGCGCTGGTGATACTGGTGCCGGCGTGGCTGTCGGCTCGGCAGGAATAGACGCCGGCATCGGTAGCAGACACATGTTCTAGCCTTAATAACCCTCGGATTATAGTGGCATAGGAAGGCAACGAGCCGTCCTCTTTGACCCATGTTATTTTTACGCTTGCATCATAACTCTAAAAGTAATTACGAAAGTGTTAGAACATTACATGTAAAACTATTATGGTATGACATCAATTATACCCTAAAGGCAGTACATTACATTACCTGACAGTTAAACTCGACAGTTTGCCCAACCAGGGCGGTTACGTTACTAGGTTTAACAACAAAGTGTGGACGTCTTATAACAATTAGTGCCGCGGCCCGCGACTGCCTTTCACCGGCGATGTTTGATGCTACACATCTAAACAGACCGCTGTCTGTCGGTAATGTTTCTAAGATCTTTAAGTTTCCTGTATCTGTTACTGTTACCCTGAAAGGAAATATCTTTATCACTAAACATTCCTAGATAAAAACAATAGAAACGAACGTTTTATAAACTGTTACTTTAATTCATTTAAAAATGGATTTCCTTTTCACAATACGCGAAGCATACACTCAAACGCCGTCAAACAAACGCCCACCGGCGCCATATTAGGGTCCGGACTGAAAAGGTTTAAAGTTCTCTTCTCTATGCCACAGTTTCTTACCTGCCATTAACTTCAACGTCATAAGACTGTCCATCTTTAAGCCAGTGGATCGAAGGTTCTGGAACTCCTCGAGGAGCCGAGCACTCCAACAAAGCTGGTTCACCAGCTGCTACATGCACATCTCTTGGCTCTGCTCTGAATTCATCACGAAGAACTGGAAATTATGTCTCAGTTAATACGCAGGACAAGCTTTAAACTAACAGAGTCAGGTACAAAGACAGGTTGACAATGTAGCGTGGTGGAAAATGTCACAGTGTCTAGTAACGTACTCGTACCTGACAGGACACAGATTTGACTTAACAAGGTTTCAACTCGCAAGTAGCTAGTGTTTATTTCTACTCTCCTTTAATAAATACTGCGTAGGTAGATTAGTACTACTGAATATTGGAAACGAAAGCAGACTGATTTATAACTGTGTTTACGAATGGCAGGTTTCACTCAACTGATTGAACTAACTCGAGAACGGCGGGAATTGTTGATTTGCGTTCCAATAAGTTAAATTTACAATTCTCATGTTTGTTTACCATGATTTGTAAGGTAATTCAAACGATCTGTTTTTATTACTTTCTTTCCTTTGCTACAAACAAAACTCTTACCTACAGACCTACTGAATAAGAATGTGTGCGACACTGATTTCCCTGCTTCGATGCCTATATTTCAGCTACAGTTACGCATTGTAAATATTCTAAAGGCAACTTTCTTCATTAAATTCATTTAATTCATGTTTCGTACATAGAAAACTTGAAGTCTATCTTAGAACGTAAACTATACTTGCTATCGTCAGCGCCGTATACACCACCCATTAATCTCTCCAACAAAGGTTAAACAGTACTCCAACACACGACAAACATTTGTATGCAAATATTAGCCCTCCCCCGCAACCCCGTTTCTTACTTCTTGTACAGTCAAACAAAGAAATTGGTATACAGGCAGCTAAACTGCAACTACTTTTAAGCAATGTTGTGAGCGTACTGAGTAGACAAGCCTTTAAGTATCTTATTTTTATTTATTTGTTTTACTTTAAGTTTAACATAATACGCTCAAAGGCCGATTTCATTAGATAAAGACAAGTAAGTAAAATTAAGAAAAAGTTGATATGCACACAACTAAAATGCATTAGGCATCTGTTCGAGTAGAGCTAGTAACTAAAAACGAGTTGGCGAGCAACGAGCAGTGAATGCGCGACGACGACGAGCAATTACTTGCTGGTATGCATATGTACCAAGCGTAAGTCTCAGCGAGACTTCTGCCCACCAAGCGAGCGTCACTAAGCGAGTAGTCTCATTGGTAGCTCTTGTCGTTGCGACAAACGAGTACTCGCGCCGCGGTGTGAACAATCAACGATCAACCATAAACATATGTACCTATCTCTTTTACTTACAAGAGACTTACAATCTTTTGTACGTTTCTTGAGCGAAAAAATCGTTTATAGCTAGTCGCTTCCTTGTCAGCGGTGGGACAGATGCCTATTGGGAGTGCAGTGAAAAGATGGATAATTTTGCCTGTATATCAAATAGCTTGGTCGACTGTACATGTTCTAGGACTCACCGGCGACGTTAAGCGAGGCATTGTGACTGACGGCCTCGCCTGCCAGGTTGCGTGCCACGCACCAGTATACACCTTCATCGCTCTCCTTTTTGCCCCGGTTAACCCTGGGGACATGAATCTTGTGAGCTGTCTTGATTGTACGTAAGTGGTGCTTGTTATGCTTAGATTCATGAGGAGGAAGTTTACGATTTAAGAGCTTCATTTTAATAGGTAACATAAGTGGTGCAAAATAGGTGTCCTATAAGTAAATTTTCATCATACACAGTCTTCACCCACTGGTAGGCCTCTCTATTCCTGTGTCTTCGGGTAAACCTCTGACTAACCCTTCCCGTATTACAGGCGTGATGTTATGTCTATTTATTATTCATGTTTAAGATTTTGATTACTATAATTAAGCTGGAGACCAGCCTTCATTTGATAGGTATGTTGAAAAATACAAATATATAATATTATATACAATAATCAAAAAATTAAAGTGATACATTGATGTATCACTTTATTTTTTAAATTACGTCAAAAAAGAAAAAATACGTGTCCAATATTTTTTAATAATCCACATGACGGACATCAAACATTTTTTTTTTTGTTATCATCCCTATTCTTAGATAGATAGAATACTCTTTATGATGATTACACCATAAAAATTACAGATATAAATGTATACATTTCGAATTTCGAATTCATAATTCTAGTTTAAAATCAAGATAATCTCTTTATTACTTAACTCCCTAAACGTATTGTAAGTAATAACTCTTCTTGTGAATCACAAACAAAGTTTCTTAAACGCTGAAAATTCAGTATACCAACGGAGACCTTAAAAAACTACTATGTTACAAAAGCGGGTTTCTAGTGGAAAGAAAATTTAAATTCAAGGACAGTTACAAAACACTTTTTGATCACACACCGCTGCTCCAGAATGTTATTGCCCCGGAACTGACGCAACGGAAGGAAGACACTTACAGGAAAATGAAATTGCCAAATAACTCGAGCACATAGTATGAGGATGTTACATTTTAAGAAGATACCGAGAGTATATTCAGTATTGCTGGATATGGTCTTGGTTTACGAAAAATGTGAATGTGATCGCAGATGATTACTTAAACAGTCTTTTTGATTATACATAATTTGAGTATCCAAATATGATTATACATACATAGATACATAAACTCACGCCATCTTCCCATGGGGGTAGGCAGAAACTATAGAACGCCACCTGCTACGCTCCTTACATACTCCTTTTTCTTCGTTTACGTTCATACATCTGGTCATACACGCACGCTTGATTTTAATAAAAGTTAAACGCTAAAGTGGAGCTGTGGGCTGTGGTAATATATGCTGTAAAAACAGCATAACTATGAAATGCTGGTTATTATATCTAATCTGTCTTTGATAAACGGGAGTACATATACTATCCAACACATTTTTTATTTGTTGTAAATTCATGCTCATTATTCATATTTAATCTTAGATATCATTATTACACACACCCTTTTCACCTTCCACCATTCGTGATTTCATTTAAATATTTTTATTTAATATAATTCAAATATCCACTTATTTTTAATTTTGTTTTCTTATTCTAATTATATTTCTTTAATTATCTTCATTATTATTATTATTTTTAGTTAATTAAGATGTTGTTTTGTGGTGAATGCTGTTTACACCTATAATAGGCATACATACTAGTACTTTTATTATTGTATTGTTCTTTTTTTAATCTTTTGTATGTAGGTACTGCTGTTGGTGTACCAAATAAATAAATAAATGAAATAAGTACTCTATTGAAGAATTGCTAAACTCAAGTGGTAGTTGGGCAGGGCCCATTGCTCGCAGAAAAAATGGCTGTTTGTTGGACCGAAAGATTCAGGAATGGTGACCGCGTACCGGAAGACGCTACGTCTTCCGGTACGCGGTCACCATTTAAGGCCTCCCACAAGGTGGACCGATGTCCTTGTGACGGCCGCAGGAATCCGCTGGTTGCAGAAAGCACAAAACCGGTCGAAGTGGCGGTGCTTGGGGGAGGCCTACGTCCAGCAGTGGACGTCTTTCGGCTGAAACGATGATGATGATGCTGAAGTACCTACCCTATAATTTAGCCATCGCTTTTTCTGCCGATCACTCGTCTCAAGGTCACTATTCTGACGGCATAATACAATGCCCGGCTAGAGCCGTTGGTGTTGGTGGGCGGAGTTACCGACATAGCTTGCAGAGTAAGCAAGCTGAAGTGGCAGTGGGCTGGCCATGTTTGTCGAAGGACCGATGGCTGGTGGAGCAGACGAGTCTTGGAGTGAAGACCGCGTATTATCGGCAAGCGTAGTGTGGGACGCCCCTCAGCTAGATGGACCGACGACCTCAAAAAGGTGGCTGGGACAGACTAGATGCGGAACGCGGAGGACAGAGTGTTGTGGCGCAGCATGGGAGAGGCCTATGTTCAGCAGTGGACTACGATAGGCTGAGTTGATTGAATAACATTGCGCTTGTTTTCCCCATAGGATTAGGTATAGGTACATGGCACATTCAGCTACACCAGCTATCGAGAACACCAGTTACACAATAGAAAAGAACGAACCTACCTTAAAAATAGGAGTCCGTCTTCCAACAGCACTCTGTGTCCATCTTCAGCTTGCGGCAATGGAGATCCATCCTTATACCACTGAACATAAGGCTTAGGTCTGCCTTCCACCACACATCTCAGAGTCGCAGGCTCAGTGCGCCCCGACACTGTGTTTGATGGGTGTTCCTTGATGCGGGGCGCTCTGTTCTGTGCTGTAGAAGAGAAAGGGGAGTGCATGATATCGTGGCAGTTAATAAATCTTCAGATCTCACAATTTAGTACTTCAAATCAGCTTAGATCGAGTACTACTGCTGCTAACCGCAAATAAAATAGTTATAGCCGTAAATATGTAAATGAAGACCGTTTAAACTATGAAGTAATGACATCTGTATGAGCCATTAAGCACGTGGTTAACATGAGGTGCACATGTATATTTTGCTGAAACATCTGCTTGTGTCACCCTTGGACCATATGCAAATAAAATGTTGTGAGTATCAATTAAATCAGCTGTTAACATCTATTGATATTTTAAACTCAAGGAGGTTATGAAATTCAGAAACTACTGATAAGAAACTACTTAATTCAATTAAGGGGAATGCGCCAGGGTAGTTCGCGAAATTCTCTTCCGTTTTTTCGCGAATCATGTTTGGACTGACATACAATCTGACACTAATCTGCAAATTGCACAATATATAAGAAATTTTTTATTTCGTGGGTTACCCTATCACATCCTCCTTAATAGGTCCGCAGAACAAAGTCAAATAATGGTAGGTGAGGAACTTCACACGTCCAAATACAACATTCAATCACAGATTTTGACATCACTAGTGAGAAACCGGCTGCCAAATCTGTATGGATTGAGTCAGCCAGCGAGTCGCGGGCGATTAAAGGCTCGTACGGACTAGTGCGATATCGCGGGCGCGACGCGACACTAGTAGCACAATTTCTTTGTCGGTGCCTGTCGCGCCCGCGATATCGCGCGAGTCTGTAGGAGCCTTAAAGAAATTCGTGAATAGTTTATTTTATTTTATGTATTTTGCTTTTATTCTACTCTCACGCACGTTGTCTACATCTCTTTATCTACTTTTCTAACGCTTTTCTGTTCGTTTCTTCTTGTTTGTTTATATGTGTGAAAATAAATGATTAAATAAAAAATAAAGTCGCTGCGTGCGCAACTAGTATAAGCCAGGCAATACCACGGTCATACCAAAGATTTCAAAAGGATCATCAATCAACACACACGTAATATACGAATTTACATTTGATGAAAGGTAAACAGGAAGCTAACATAAGTCTCCTATGGGCTTTATCCTTTTCATAGAGCTATTTTCTTAATAAGGAGATAAAGATCACTGGATTCACAAGTCAACAAGGAGTTAATAGCTTATTGGGTTCTCCTACATTTTCCTATAACTAAATATGAACTGTCATATCTTATTAGCTCATAACAATCTACTACTGGTGGACGTAAAGGGGCGTCCCAATGACCTCAACGATTTGATTTCAGAAGGGACATTGAACGATTGGTGATAGAAAAATAGCTCTTTGTTATTGAACAAGCTCGAGAGGTAGTTAGTATAAGAGGGAGCAATGTAATAAAAATACTATTAACAGTTTTATCCCATTTAATCGTTATAGCAGAAAACAAAATCCTTATAGTTTCACCATGTCAATGTGTTGCGCTACCAGTAAAGTTGATTAGAAAAGGTTCTGCTATCTATATTAATACTAATAATAAAGCTGACGAGATTGTTTTTTTTTTTGTTTATTTGTTTGAACGCTCTCGAACTTTCGAAAATTCTAGTTTTGAAAAACCTGTTTGCATTTGATTGCCGAATTCTTGAGAAAGGTATTTACCACCACGGTATGACCCTTAGGAGCTGAGCAAAAAGAAAAACAGAAAGAACGCTCAGCGAAAACGAAGTAATAGCGGGCGACGGGATACAATAAAATGTAATATTTTAATGGAGAAAAGGCAACAATGAAGCCTATTTCAAGCATAAAGTTCAAGGAAACTGCAGTATAGCTGGATCTAAGCTAAGCTAGGATCTTCTAGCTTAATTTGAGTATCGATTCAGCTACACTAAGCTGAAATTTAGTCCTACTAAAGTAGATCACGGCTCTAAACAGTGACTAATAAGGTCGCACTCAACTAAAACCATAGCATAGATAATGGATGTTGTTTCACACATGTTTGAGGTTTTTAACCTTTTCAAACAAATGGTCCTTGTATGTTTAATTTTATCACATTAAATTGTAAGCACATTGTTGTAACTGTAACTATTAAACTTGTTAGACATGATTCATTTCAATATTTATGTTGGTGACTTGAACGTTTTAAAAGTGAAGTTAAAATAAATCAATTTTAACAGTTCGAGATATATGCTATTATTTCTGTATCATTGAATTAATGTTTTTTTCATATCATATTTTTTTCTACTCATATATATGTCAGACAGTCCAGAAGTCTGTTCATGTTATTAGGTAATCACTAATCAGTTACTTTACATTAGTCAGAAATGTTAGAATTTTATATTTCGAAATGTAATCGTTGAATCATTTAATTAGTATATGATTGTGTATTAATATTTAGACTGTTCTTTCTGTGCGAGTCCCAATAAATGTTTTTCTTTCCTTTTCTTGTGCTTAGTAGACTTCAAACCCTTTAATTATTATAAAAAAATACGAAAATTATTCTATATTTTGTCTTCAACATCGACCGTGTGGAGTTCGAACTGCGGTCAATATTTTTTACTGAATGCACTTGATAATACTTTCATCTCTGACTTAAGACAAACCACTTCACTTTCCGTGGGAATCATAACAGACCACAACATCACACCATTTTGTATACCATAATTATGTGCCTACATGCAACAAAATATTTCTAAAATAATACATAATATATTATCATAGTATTTTCCCGAAGGGTTCGCCAGAGGAGAACCTCTCCATTTCGACAGTTATGTTTAAGTCCCATGTAATAGGGAGCTAGCGAAAAAAGATTGGATGTAGTGGAGATGAGAATGTTGAGATGTATGTGTGGAGTGACGAGAATGGATAAAGTCAGAAATGAGTATATAAGGGGAATTTTGAATGTGGCGCCGGTGACAGAAAAGTTGAAAGGACGTCGTTTGGCATGGTATGGGCATGTGATGAGGAGGGAGGAAACGCATGTGACGAGGAGAGTGATGAAGATAAATGTGGATGGATGGAGAGGGACAGGAAGGCCCAAAAAAATATGGATGGGTTGTGTGAAGAATGATATGAAAGAGAAGGGAGTGAATGATAGAGTGACGGTTGACAGGGGGGAATGGAAAAAGAAAACGTGTTGCGCCGACCCCAAGTAACATGGGACAAGGGCAGGAAGATGATGATGATGTAATAGGGGGCTAGCCCATTGCCATCAACCGGGCAAATTCCAACTTGCAAGAATTGACCAATAAATACTAACGAACTGACTAATTAGACAAGTTAAATAAAAGCTTGTAAAAAGTGTATCTTTGGTGCCTGTACTAATAAATAAAATATTATATTACAGGCACCAGCGCCTTCCAATAATATTTTAATTAACATAACATCACGCTTTGTTTCTCCAAAGGGTTGGGCAGAGTAGTACTCATAGTATACCCACATTTCGCCAGTTATGTCTATGTCCCATGTAATAGGGGGATAGCCCATTGCCACCAACGGAGCATAAGTTCAGACTCTGGGCAGCTTCTGAGAAATTCCAGTTGGAAATACTCAATAAAACTTTGCCCGACCCGGGAATCGAATCCAGAACCTCATGCTTAGCAGTAGCACTTGCGACCACTACACCATTGAGGACTACAACACTACTATTGTTGGGAATCGAATGCAAAACCACACCTTGTGCCTATTTATACAGTCCACTCTTTCCTTTTGCTTCCCATGCTAACAACTATACTACTCGTACTACTATATCTTCTTATAATAATAATATACCATAATACTTTGGTCTAAAGTTTCCAGTCTCTGAAACCTAAGTAACGCTACTGCAATAAGCATGTTTCCTGGGTGAAAAAAATAATCTGTTTAGTCCATCAGTCGGATAATAAAAAACCGACTATTGGAATTATTTAACATATACCCAATATATACCCAAAGTCTCAAATTCAGATAATTTATGTAAACAAAGGGGACATATCAAAAAAATATTTTCGTAATGGTTATTCACATAAAATGGCGAAAAAAACGGTTCCATTTTTTTAAAGTACTGTATTTAAGAAATAATAATTAAAAAATAATCATACCGTAATTATTTTTATAAATTTTCGGTTTTAAACAAAGTTATTAAAAAAAGGAGATTTTTTGGTATAAAATATTTTATGATACTGGTAACAATGCAGGAGATCCAAACATTTTCACATTTTTTTACATCTTTAACAACACTTATATTAAAACTCTCATTCATAGATTCAAATTGTATGTAGCATATCTAGCCACATTTTCGATGAAAACGGCTGTAAACTGTTTCGATTGGAAATCGAGTTTAGGAGGCCTACGTCGAGCAGTGGACTTAAAAGGGCTGTTTATGACGATCATAGGCCGTGTCTCCGACACACTATATAAATCATTGTTTGGCAACGGTATTTTGTTTGCATAGTTCTTATAATTAATTCACTTTAATTTCATAGATGATTATTTACAAAAAAAATATATTATAAAATGTTTTGCACCACTGTTCTGTCATTTTGACAGTGACATTTCTTGACATTACTTTGTTTACATAAATTATCTGAATTAGAGACTTTGGGTATAGTGTTATTTTTCTACTAACTACATAATAACACATCGACAATTAATTTCTTTAAAAAATATGTTGTAGCGGAAAATACTGAGAAATGCAAATAAAATTGCACTACAGTAAAAGAGAAATCGCAATGTCTGTGTGTAAGACATTACGACTTCTTTTAAATAAGAAGATTTTTTTTAATAGCAAGCAAAAACCCAACTAACGGTCAGACAAAAACAGACCTTAAAAATATTCAAACTTAAGTGTAAAATAGCATTAAGTAAAAATTGGTTGTCTGTAAAGTTGGTTTACGGACGATAGTTTAACGTGATAACGTCATAACAAAACATTGATGCAGCGCAAGCGTACATTGAGCGTAAAGGGACAATGAGCGTAAAGGGACAATGAGCGTAACGGGACAATGAGTCATCCTTTTTCGTGCATGCAGCCGGCGTTCATCGATTTATTAGACGTTATCACTTCAAAAAATATTAGACACGTATTTTTTGCTTTATCATATTAATAAAAAATTACTTAGATAAAACATATTAAAGTTGGGGAGTGGGGGCTCGTTACGTCACAATTCTAATAAACTACGTATAAAATCTAGCACAGAGTGACGTTATGCCACATTTGAACTCAATGTAAATTCATGTGGTGTTTACCTTTAAGTAATTGTTACACTGTTCAAAGTTATTAAGACGTTACCTTTTATCAAGATGTTAGTGTAAACAATTGTTGGTGAACCAAATAAATAAATAAATAAATAAATGTATCGCCTTAATTTTTTGATTACGTAAAAAAGATAAAATATGTGTCCAATATTTTTTTAATATTGTACAGACGCCAGTAGGTCAAGCTACCCGAAACTGTCAATTTTTAGCAATCAACCTTGAACCTTATGCTGTAGTAATAAAGTTGATAATCTATTAAAGAAATTTGACAGATTGTAGTAGCTTGATGTGCTGGCGTCTGTACATGATGGACTATATTTTTTTTTTTTGTCAATATTGCTTATTTTTGCGCAATTATTTTACGATACACTAACTAAAGGTAGGTAATACAAAAAACTGTAGTGAAACGCACATAAAAATCGTTTCTGTTCATTGATTCTGCCAATACGTAAAGAATGTGCATCACGCTCTAATTCTAGACTAAATTGATGATCAATCACTATAGTCATGACTTCGTTATACAAACGTCAATGAACTGGGTGGAGCTATAGCTATTTTATATTTTAAACTCATACAACATACATGTAAAAGAAAACAATTCCCACGTTTTGTGTTTGATGGATGAATCTATGCAAAAACTACAGAGATTGTTTAATTAATGATCCGATATTCAGGAAAACCTTTTTCTTGACACATTAAACTATATTATAATTAGAGATCGGATATTCGGATGCATATTCACCTAAAGTTGAGATGTTGGCTAATATGGAATGCGCTTTTGTATCGATAAAATCCCGCGGTTCTGGGATCTACAAGTTTAGCTTTCTGATATTTATGTTTCTGGCATACTTTCAAATGTTGGTAAAAATCCCAATTATAAATAAATATGCATCAGAATAGTTATTTTTTTTATAAATATTTTTTTTAGAAGTCGCTTAAATATTACACACTCTACTAGTTATGCTTTCCCGTTGTTCCTAGCAACACGGGTTTTTTTTTTTACAATTACTATATTTTAAGAAGCCGCTTCCATACTTTCATAGCAAACATTTACTTTAGGTAAATATGCATCCGAATATCCGATCTCTAATTATAATATAAGAATGCGCAAAGTATTCTCTAAGATTCACACAATTATACCCCTTTAATGTTCATTTTTAATAACACATTCGTTTAAGGCAAGTATATTTAGTACGAATAATTAACTTAAACACCCCCACAAAACAGAGCGAGCAACTTTGTAACTTGAGTTTTTTAAATAGATATACCGTGTGGCGATTATAGTATAGTCGTCTGCGTCCGTCAAGGGGATAATTCTACCTGTCATACTGAACAACTTTCGTTACGAAACTCATATAAGATTCGGACTATAGAACAAATTCCTAGACAACAGTAGACAGAATACTTCGATGTAATTTTTTTTTTCCGAATCGTATCTGATACCATTTGGTAAGACTGGTTGTCAGGATTTCGGGCTTACAATAACGATTCTCAAAGATCCACGAATGACAGCCGGGACCTACGACATAACATGCTTTACATGGCACGGAGGAGTCTTGGTATGTAAAGATGGTCAGCCATCCACGGACCAACCGCGGCAAGCGTAGCTTAACCTGATCGATCGACCCGTTAGCTGTTATGACCCAGCCAGAAGCCCCAATACTATTCTTGCATATAAATCGAATTAACTTTCCCTTACTCAAACTCAAACTCAAATCATTTATTTCAATTAAACCATTTACAGGCACTTTTGAATTGTCAAGGAGTCGGTCAGTAAGAAAAATGAAACTACATTCCCATTCCAAAGCGTAGGTACCTATGGAGAAGAACGGGCAAGAAACTCCATGGACACTCTTTTAAATTAAATTATTACAAAAGTATTCGTTACATCTATCATGTTGAATTTATAACTAAATGTGCGAACGATGTAAAAATAAAAATAATAAAAACTTACGCGTTAAAACCGTCAAGAGTAGGTACAACAAATAGAAACAAAATAAAATAACCCGTGGCAGCTAAGAGATGACCAGTCCCAACTGACTGCGCCCGTTCACGAACATGACGCATTGATGTTCGCGGCTGTAGCTCCCTTCAAAATGGTTGAGCTGAATGGTTAGCACCATTCAGCTCAACCATTTTGAAGGGAGCTACAGCTACAATAATGTAGCATTAAATTTCGTTACTCAAACCGATAAACCGAACGATTGACGCCTACTCCATCCACAAAGCATTCCTTTACTCATAGAGAAGCCGCATCTTTATAAAAAGTAACATATGGATCTCTCAATACCGTCCGTTTGTCCGTATGTCCGTTCCACTGCATTTAGATAGACACACAGATAAAACGACTCGGGTATTGTAATAATTGTGATTTATTTTTTACTTTTATTTCTTTTGATAGGGTTGGCTATATGGACTTTATAAGAACTGTATAAAAAATATTGTTGTAGAATATACTTTTAATAATTTTTTGTCCCCAACTGACGGCGTCCGTTCACGAACATGACGCATGAAACAGATGGATCAGCCGGTCGATTCTGTTAATGTCTCACCGTGAAAACTTAGGTGACCTGTCATTTTTTTTTTTTTAAACGTTGCTCCACACTAGAAATTTCTCCTGTATTGTGGGTGTGTTTACAAACATTTAAAGTCACATACAGAAACAGCCAGAGCCGGAACAAATACTTGTAGGTCTTACAAATATTGGTTCCGTGCGGGAATCGAACCCACGACACGCAGCGCAGCAGTCAATCGCTTAACTACTGCGCCAACTGTGCCATTCCTTCTGATGCTAGAGATTGACAGCTCACTTCACCTACATTTTCACGGTGAGATTTTACAGAATCGACCGGCAGTACCGACATCATTCATATTACTTTCCCAACAACTTTTTTGCAAGTCCAATGTTAAAAAAGGGGCAAGCCTATTGCCATTTACTTTTTACATATGTCAGTCTTGTTTTTTTCAAGAAGGCGTTTGACCGCAATCTGTTTAAAAGGTAAAGAAGAGGTCAAAGGTGGAATGGCTTGAAAATAATTTGCCGACGTTTGTCTATGATTTTTTGCATGAACTGTGCAGACAGCATGTCTGTCAAGCATATTCTTTAGCGAAAATATTTTATTGAAATTGTTACGATAAATTATTACTACTGCCTCGTTGGTCTAATGGTTGCAAGACCTGGGAATCGAACCCAAAACCAGCTCAGGAGTACCAGAGCATGTGGATTTGGGTTCGATTCCCAGGGCAAATCCAAATAAGAATTAATTTATTTGCAAGAATGTAGGTACAAATCAAGATCTTTAGACTAGCGTGGCCCAATTACATTCTACCATTACAATATGGTGTGCAAATGTGTCATATTAACATTTAATGTAATAAATCAAAGTTCAATTGAAATTATTAAGTTTCATGTATACATTGATTAACGTCAATAAAGAAAAAAAGAAAAAAGAAAATGTCAAATTACGAATATAATGCGAAGTCCATACACCTTAATTATAATGTCATGCTTCATTTTCATCTTAACCATTTAATTAATTATCATTAGATGTGTGATACATTAATATTGACTTCTAAGACACAGGCACATACACCTAGTTTAGGAGTCAGAGTATTAAAATTATTGTGACCTATTTATAAGCCTTATATTCTATTAGTATTTGGTTATTGTTAATGTTTAAATTATTACTATATTGTTTAGATTGACCTTCTGCCCCATATCGGTCGGGTCGTATAGGTTTTTCCATCAGGAATTTGTCAGTAATAGCCCGGAGTCTGGATTTATGCCCGATTGACGGCAATAGGCTCCATTACTATTACTATTAGGTACATGGGACCTAAACATAACTGGCGAAATTTTGGTGGACTAAATGTAGGTACAACTCTGCCTAACCCTTCGAGGAGAAAACGTAAGCAGCAGAACAACTGCTTAGAATAATTAAATAATCACGGAGCACGTAACTAAAACAAAATACAACAACCCGCACTGAGCCCACGTGGTGGATAACGGCCCAGTCTCTCTCAGTGGGGATATTACAGGCTGATGCTATGCTATGCTAAAACAAAATGCACAGATTTATTTGAAACTAGCTGCTCCCCGAGGTTTCACCCGCATAAGTCTCGATTCCGTCAGAATATCGGGATAAAAAGTATCCTATATGTTAATCCAGATTATAAACTATCTGTGCGCCAAATTTCATCCAAATCCATTCAGTAGTTTTTGCGTGAAAGAGTAACAAACATCCATACATATATAATCACAAACTTCCGCGTTTATAATATTTTATTATATTATAATATTATAAATTATAATTATAATATATTAAATATATTTATATTAATTAATTAATTAATTAATAAGTAGGACGCGTTTATAATATTAGTATGATTAGTAGGATAGGTATGTGATATTATATGCATCGCTCAATAAATAAATCAGTCAAAATTATATAGAACCCGCTATAAAACAGCTGCATGGTAGCTATAAATTAAATCTGAAATAATCACTACCCTGTCTATGTTATTAACTACTTACATAATTGCAGTCTTTATACTAATTGTAGACCTTTTATGTGCAGCCAAGCGAAAATGTAGGGGGAATCTACTTACAAAAAGAGTTTTTTTTATTATAAAACCAAAAATATGGTGCGTTAGGTACATACGTAATTATTATAATATCTATACTTGCTTGGTCTTTATTTAATCAGCTCTAGAATAGTTTATGTCCAAATACCTACAGTAACTAAGCTAAGGTAGGGTTTTTGATGTGAAACAAACTCTAAGTAAGCGTTTTCAAACGTCTTTTATAATGCGCACAGCAAAGGAGTGGAACTCTCTGCCTGCGTCTGTTTCCGAACGCATACAACCCTAATCTATTCAAAGTGAGAGTGAACAGGCTTCTTCTGGGTAAGCTCACTCCATCGTAGACTTTGTCTCTGTCACCCAGACCTAGACTAAAGTCAAGAGCAAACCCATAGTAAAATAAAAAATAAAAAACATCTATTGGCGCGCCTTGGCAGTAAAACCGACTTGTATACCATGACAGCAAGAATAAAATAATTAACGAGAAAACGATATCAGTTCTTATAAATATTTCATTAGAACATATTCAAAGAGTAGTTTAGTTTAGTACAAAGCATCCCACGCTTTTTAGGGTTCCGTACCAAAATGGTAAAAAGGAACCCTATTGGTACCGTATGGTGGTGGTTCTAGACAGAACCACCACCATACGGCACCAATAGGGTTCTGTCCATCTGTCACAGCCGGATATTTCAAGAACTAAATACTAATGCCATCAACTTGAAATTGGGAATAGTTTTAAATGACGTTTGCCCAACTATTTTTCAAATAAGAAATATGTTTTTTTTTTTTTTGCAACTGGTACTGAACTTACATCTTAAAAATTCGTAATGGGGCTACTAGGGCATGTGAGGTATCATATGAAAGAGCTCTATTTGCCTATTTTCAAAAAAAATTTTTAGGCCACATAGTATTCGACTTTTGGGGATTTTTTTTTATATATACCGTTCCCAGCATACAAAAAAATCTGAAATTATTCTATGTGATAGAAGTTTATGTAAAGATTACAGAAAAAATAAAAAGATTTCTCTAAATAGCACACCTTTTCTAATATTGCAGTTTTAGGTCAGCGCCATCTCTTGACCGATAATGGAACTAATCAATATTTTTTGATGGTACAAAACCCTCGGTGCGCGAATCCGACTCGCTCTTGACCGGTTTTTTATTTACGATAACATTTTTATTCTTACTAAAAAAATATTTTTCACTTTTTAATTCAGATTACCACTAAAGCGTGATATTTAGTTTTTCAAACTATATTTTTTTTTTTTATATTAAATGCTAAGCAGCCAGCCCTACGACCAACTCAAGCGCACCATCTGTAGTTGTCCTTTATTAATACTTGTCACTGTCAGTGATAACGCGACACAATATAATATAACTGTGACAATGTTTGTCTCTCGATTGCATAGTGTGGGTGCACCGTGCAGCCGGTGGAAATAAATCGATTAATATATTTTATTCTTTTTTATCAGACAGCTTGACACAATGTATGTAATGTGATTATTTAGAACCGTTTCGTTATAGTAAAAAAGTTCGGTTACTATGGTTACGTTTTTTTTATTTGTTTTCTTTCGTATCGCCTCTTTTTAATAGGTACACACGGCTACACATCAAGCTATACATTTCCAGTATAAGCTGATCTCGAATTGTATAGGATTTTCGTTTAATAAGAGGTCACCTTATTCTGGAAATTATAGCTTGATGTGTAGCCGTGTGTACCTTACGGACTGCCGACAGAAGTGAAAACACAAAACTTTGGAATAACTGTTCTTTTACATATAGCTTATGGAAAGCGTTCAGTGACGATGAAGCGAGTTCAATGATTTTGGTTTGCCCAAAAAGTACACATAAATACACAGTATACATATAGCTCATGGAAAGTGTTCGGTGACGATGACGCGAGTTCCATGATTTCTCTTCACCCATATAGTACACATATATACACAGTATACATAGCTCATGGAAAGCGCTCGGTGACGATGACGCGAGTTCCATGATTTTTGTTCACCCAAAAAGTACACATATATAGGAACACAGTATACATATAGCTCATGGAAAGCGTTCGGTGACGATGACGTGAGTTGGATGATTTATGTTCACCCAAAAAGTACACATATGTATATAGGTACACAGTATACATATAGCTCACGGAAAGCGCTCGGTGATGATGACGCGAGCTCCAAGATTTTCACCCAAAAAGTACTCAATGCCCCTAAAGAAGTTTTCACTTCAGTTTTTACTTTAGTGTTTACAATTAAAACATAACATAACACCACGTCTGCATTCCCCAAAGGCTTAGGCAGAGATGTACCTTAGTACACCCAAATTTCCCCAATTATGGTTAAGTCCTAAGTAGGGGGCGAGCCTATTGCCATCAACCGGGCACAAAGTCAGACTCCGCGCTGCTATTGAGAAATTCCAGCAGGCTTAGCATGTCGCTTTCTATTTCTACGAAGAATAGACACAGCTCTTTCTATACAAAGTGATATTTCGTTTCTCCATTTTTGACATCGCACCGTAGAAATCTTTCTACAATCTATCATTTTGTCTTTCATTTCAATCGATCTTTGTCTTTTTATGTAGACTATTTCAGTAGAAAGTTTTCTATTCCAAACTATAAAAATCACACTGACAACTGACTGTTGTCTAAGGTAGTGAAGACAATTTGATTTTGTAATCGCCATGCTAAAAACAGTAGAAAAATTTCCACTCGACGGCCACGAAGTATGTACGGTATATGGTTAACTACAAAATCATTATTTTACAGAAGAGCGTTTTCAACGCAAAACTGTGCTAATTAATAAAAGACCAAAGCTATCTTTTACTATTTTACATAATTTATTTTATAGGGCACCAAAAAAATGGTTAAGGCCAATATTACTGTAATATTTTTTTGTACCAAAATACGGTAGGTTCGACACCCTGAGAAAAATTGTTATTTTTGTATTTATATACATGACAAAAAAAAAAAACTCTGAATATTGAGAATCAAACAGAAAAAAAAATCTTGAAAGAATTCTGAGTCGAATTATCGACTCAGAATTCTTTGTTTTTTCATAGGATTTTTTTTATGCACCTTTTACGAAATTCACTCTTTTACCCTAGTAAGTAGCACATAATTGTAAAAGACTGAATTTCTTAAAAAGTGCAGTTGCTCTACTTTGCTGCCGTTTCGGTGTATATGTTCGTTTGCCGCGTCGTGACGGTCGTACTGTCTACATGGAACGTCATTTTTGTCTACTCTTCCGTCGATAAAACGGTGCTCGAGCTAAGGCTACTGATGGTAAAACCCAGTAATATTTTGACTAACTTGGGAATCGAACCCAGGACCTCATGCTCAGCAGTAGAACTTGCAACCACTAAACCAACGATGCAGTTTCACACTTAGCATAATTAGACTATAATGTTCCCACTGCTGGGACACAGATCTCCTCTCGGTGAGAGGGAGCGGGCCGTAATCCACCACGCAGGCCTAGTGCAGGTTGGTAGATGTCACGTGTCTTTGAATTTTTGGTTCTAGGACATGCCGGTTTTCTCACAATGTTTTCCTTCACCGTTTTAAGAGCAGTGCTGATGAAATACATTTAAACAAAGTAAAGCGCCTGTCTGGGTTCGAACCTACGACCTACAACTAAGTAAGTCGTAAGTCACGGCCGTTGCCACTGGGCCTACGTTGCTCCCATTCTTATTTCAAACTCAAACTCAAATCATTTATTTCAATTAAACCGTTTCCAGGAACTTTTAAATTGGCAAGGAGTCGGTCAGTAAGAAAAATGAAGCTACATGCCCATTCCAAAGCGTAGTAGGTACCTATGGAGAAGAACGGGCAAGAAACTTTTAACCGCCTCTGTGGTCTCGTAGTAAAACCACCTGTCTCAGATTCAGAGGTCCCGGGTTCGATTCCCAGCGGGGGCAAACATTTCTGCTCGGTTTGGTTGGTGGTAGGGCTTGTTCTAAGCCCGCCTG
Organism: Dryobota labecula; assembly: GCA_947523025.1. Taxonomy (NCBI): domain Eukaryota; kingdom Metazoa; phylum Arthropoda; class Insecta; order Lepidoptera; family Noctuidae; genus Dryobota; species Dryobota labecula. The sequence goes on along the minus strand of OX383293.1, from coordinate 11,738,781 downwards.
GCTAGATACCACCATCTTATCTAAGTCTGTCGCCAAAACAACAATTTTAACAGCATTTGTTGTGTTTCGGCAGTTAGAGGTAAGATCGCCAGTTCCTCTGTGGTTGAGGATTCCGGGTGAAGCTTGCATCCATCTTCGGCCTTATCATCACTTACCATCAGGTGAGATGAAGGCCGAGAGCTTCCCCATAGTAGGTACGTAAAAAAAAAAAAAAAACTCCATGGACAGTCTTTTAAATTAAATTGTTACAAAAATTAATATGTTACATTTTTGTCAAGGAGTCGGTCAGTAAGAAAAATGAGACTACATTCAATGGGAATGTAGTCTCATTTTTCTACCAAAGCGTAGGTACCTATGGAGAAGAACGGGCAAGAAACTCCATGGACACTCTTTTAAATTAAATTATTACAAAAGTATTCGTTACATCTATAATGTTGAATTTATAATTAAATGTGAGAACGATGTAAAAATAAAAATTAAAACCGTCCAGAGTAGGTAAAACAAATAGAAACAAAATAATTCAGAATTCTTTTCTTACAAATAATCATATTTAGGCATGGATAGCCTTTATTTATCTGTTATATATAGTACTACACTTTTCGTTAGTAGGTACATATTGAAGATACGATAAATCTTGAATCACGGTATGATAAAGATAAAAATCATAAAGTCACACGGTTGTCAAATGCGTGAATTTATCGCATTGGTAAACCATCTACCTGTCAACTTAGCGAAAAAGCAAAGGATAATGGTGCCGATTCCCTTGTCCACAAACTAAACTAAATTTAAGTTCAGTGCATCTTTTTCTTTCTGTTTCATCAAGAAAAGGACAGAAGATAAATTTTAGTTTAGTCCTGTCAAATTAAGCAGCGCTTGACGTAAATTGACGTAATTTTAGTCGGCAAGTTTTTAATCACGTCTAAACTTGTATGGAGTAGTGACAGGCGCTGATTAATTTGACAGGACTAAACTAAAATATATCTTCTGTCCATTTCTTAATGAAATAGAAAGAAAAAGATGCACTGAACTTAAATTTAGTTTAGTTTGTGAACAAGGGAATCGGCACCATTGACGTTTATTGATGCATAAAGTTGACGTAAGTGGTATAAGGTACTAATGATGTGTAGCTTTAGAGCTTTAAGTTTTTACTTACCTAATCATTTGTGCTGTTTCATGATCTGCAGAGATCGGAATAGGTAGAGTTTTTTTACCTTAACTTCAAGGAAGAAAGTAACATAGAGTAGATAACACCCTTTCTATCGCAATATAATATACACATAACCTGCCAACTTTTCAAGAATTAATTTTCCTATTATAATATTATTATGTAAAACCAAGCTCTTTAATAGTTTTATACAGTAACTGCGTTTAGCATTAAACTAGTTTAAATATTGTTGGTGAAATGCCAAACTGTAAACTTAGATTAAAACTGAAACGTCGTTTATGTTCAGTTCATCGCTTTTTATTTGATCGGTAAAATTGGCCCTTAGTACGGAACCCCAAAACAAGTTTTATATGATTCTACAAATCAATAATTTGTAACTATATATAAAATCCAATAAGTAATTCGTGATTTTTAAATCCCGGGATTCAAACGTCATTATAATTATTCCGGGATTTTAGAGGAGGTATAATCTATTGTATGTATTTTCCTCGAAATTTAGGTAAATAAAATCTACCTATTCCGATCTATGATGATTTGTTAGAAATTTATGCATAGGTATTTTTCTAATTCTTCTTATTACAGTAGTGTCCCTGTTTTTTTTTTTTTTTTAAATAATTATCTTTAAAAAAAAAATACTCTCATGATTTGCTCCGGTCAGAACAATTCGTTACAACGTTAATTTCGATTCGGCATCAATTCAATTACAAGTTGACAATCGACACATCTGTATTGAATTAAAAGTACAGCCTATAAAAACAAACATTGGCAAATCGAATGACAAATGGATTAAGAAATGGTATCTTGGATAAAAAATCGGAGGTTGATCAATTTGCCTAGAATTTTACCAACTATATTGGGGGCATTTTCCAGTCTAATCGGATGCAGCGGAATATCAGTATTTTACACAGAGCGACTGCCTATCTGACCTGCACAACCCAGTTACTGGATAACACTGGGTAAACGATACCCGTTGGTAAGACTGATTGTCAGATTTTTGGTCTTCTGAAAACCCGTAACGACTGTCAAAGATCTGCGAATGGCAGCCGGGACCAATGGCTTACCGTGCTTTTCGACACACGGAGGGGTCTTGGTATTTATTTATTTATTTATAATAAGCACACCAACTAAAACTAACATCTTAAATTATCGTTTTAGAAACCATGCAAATAACAGGTATGCATGACATTAGTATATGAATATTAGAGACAAAAAAGAACAATAAAAAGTGTGTTTAAAAGACATAAATCTAGAATCTAGAACACTACAAACCAAACCAATTTGAGCTACAAAGAAGTGCGCCCGTCGCACTATTTATATAAGGAGCGTTTGTATGAAGCGAAACTCATGAAAATATCAATAGGGTAATCTGTCAAGTTGGACCTTTCATTATATTGCCTGGCCATACGTGTTAAGGGGCTATTAAATGTGGAATTTAAGGTGGATGTAGGCAATTCAAAAATACGATGATGACGCATGTAAAGATGGTCACCCATCCACGAACCAAGTGTAGCATAACCTTCGATTGAACTGTGCTGCTGTTATAATTTAGCCACGAGCCCCTCTCGGAGGTAAGGTACAAGAAAGCAACAAAGTGTCTCAGTTTCACTAAATCGCAATAACAAACTCGTCGTAATCTCATTTTACTTGTGTGCAAACTAAATTAAATCAAGAGTTGTCTTGTTATTAACAGGAAGCGCTTTTCAGCGAATGCGACAAGAATGGTCTAATATTTACCATCCTGAAAAGACAAAGGAAACACGCGAAACAACATAAACCCCACTCAGACAATGAATGTTTCAGGTAAAATAATTATGTTTCTGCCTACTCTAAAAACAAAATACAACCTACTTCTGAATAGTCGTGAAGTTACACCTAATAAAATATAATTAATTCCAATTTAATAGAAAACCTATAAAACTTAAATAAGCTTTTATGATCAACGTCATTGACGAAAATGTGAGAATGAGAAAGTTTTAAACGAAAATGTACCGAATTTAAATTTCCATTTTATAGTAAAACTAGCTTTTGCCCGCGGCTCCGCCCGCGTGGATGTCGGTTATCGCGTTAAAAGTAGCCTATGTCCGTCTCCATATCCCAGACTATATCCCTGCCAAATTTCATGACGATCGGTTCAGCGGTTTAGGTGTGAAAACGTAACATACAGACAGACAGACAGACAGACAGACAGAGTTACTTTCACATTTATAATATTAATATGGATAATTCTCCCATTTATTAGTGAAACTTTTGTTATTATTTTCCATTTAAAACTAGTTAATCCGTACAACAATTTCACCGAATAATTTTTAACAATATTTACTATTTCTATGAATATTAAACGGTTAATTAACGCTGGTAACTTAAACATAATTGCTGCATAAAAATATATATATTAGAATTACTGTCTACAATACCCATTAATTCAAAATGAGGCCAGAAAGTTCCCACTATAAACTCGTAAAAGCCCAAAGTCCACTTAACTGACCGTTAACGTTAATTAAGGTAGCATTAAAACGAGAAAAAAAAGGTTACATTGTTTTGTATCGGCTACCGAACAGCGGAACTACATTTTATTAATTGGATACAGTTTTTTTTAATTACCTGATGGAGAACCGATCTGATAAAAATGTACGTCTCGCTCAATTGACAAAGGTTCTACGGTGTAGCACTTAGGACCAATAAAGTCCAGTTTTTTATGTGCTTTATTGTTATTGAGTTATCAAGATCATTAACAACGTTTATTTATTTCACTCGTGGAAAGTTTCTGTTTTCCATATGTGCCTACAATGCCTAGGTTATGTAGGAATGTCTGTCTAATTGTAAACTTCAGTTGTTCCTTGAAAACTTTCATAGACAAGACAAAACATTTCAAAACTTTTTCAGTGTTTCAGTCATCAAAATAATGCTTGAATGTAAACATAGTTACAAATTTTAAATCATATAATGATTTAAAATTAACCTTAAACTAATTTAACTATGGAATTCATCTTCAAGAGCAACCTTCAAGTGGATATTTAAATAGAGTACCTAGTAACTTAATTTAAAACTTAAACATTCTGAAACTAGTTTCTCTTGGAGCTTTGATAAGTATTATTCCACCATAATAATATTAAACAAAGTTAAAGTCAAAACAAATACAAAATCAATAGTTACCATTAGTTCCATTCAGTCCAATGAGAAGTAAATGCACAAATACAAGAAACACAAATTGGTTCCTTCCATTTATGGTGTTATCGCACTCATTAACACCAGCATCCACCATACTGCCACCAAATTATGCTTAATTTTCACACCATCGATAATTTACATGTTTACAATTTCACTACAGAGGTTCCACTATTTATTTTTTTCACTAGCATGCTGTAATCTCCATACGCTTGAATTTCGAATATTCAAAATGTCATTTTATTTGAATAAAAAGTTCGGTAAACAAAGTCGGCATCGCGTCCGGAGCTCGGGTTCACCGTCCCACACGACCATGCGGCTTCGAGTCTTGCGTTGTACTATCGCGTCTCCCTCCCTCATCTCTGTTTACTCTGTCCCAAATGGGGGGATAGGCGAGTGCTCCAAACTTTATGTGACTCTATTATGGTGTAAAGAACCATTATCACTTGATTTGACTGTCACAGAAGTAAAAAGTATTGTGTTTGGGGCAAAATTGCGTAAACACGTAGGTGAACAAACCCAATTTGTTCTAAGTCAGTTGCGAGAATACTTAACACTCGAGAAACTTTTTTATGATCTGTTAAACAACCTTGCCTACTTGCTGTTTTCCACAAACAGACTTTTAAGGCGTTTATTTTCACCTTTTTTGTATTGCGTAAGAATCTTGCGCGTCGTAGCGATATGGTGATCATTTTTAATTAACGAAATTTGATGATGTAGGACGCTGGACTTGGTCGACAAAATGGGCCATACATATCAAATGATTTCATAATTTTCCAGTTTGATGTTACATTTTGACTTTAACAGTGTGTGGTTTTCAGTTTCAGCGCTCATCAAAAGAAAGTTTACCTACTTAGGTAATCATTTAGCTTACCACAAAATAATTCGCCAAACTAACCGAATACATTTTTAAACTTGTTGAAGTTAAAAGGCGTCAGTGAAACTTTATCAGCCAAAATCGTGGGGCTCAGAATAATAACAATCCATCAGCCTAGTCAGCAGTAGGGTTGAGCTTCACAAAATCAATGTGTGTCTAATCAATCACAAATCCTCCGATATTAAATTTCTATACAGAACTTCAACAAAAGGGAACCCATAATCTTTACTAAGTTTTTGTCCAAACAAACCCCCACGATCCCAGATCGAAACTTTGAAGGCCCATTCAAAAAGGAAAGGGAATAAAATACGGCTTATTTCATTTGACGCATTTGTCGAGTTAGCGCAAGCGCACCAGGCGGCCGCCGACAAAGCCAATGGGATCGTATAAAAAACGTTCTAATTTCAAACCGGTCGCCCCTCCGCCGCACGCGCTCCTGCGCATCCCTTCGCCCATTATTATGCTGAAGAGGTCATTCACAGTTCGCACAATACAACCCATACATTGGTGAGTTGCTAATAGGTGAGGCTGGTCGCTCTTCAATCCTTTTTGAACTTTTTACTATTGAATTATGTAGTGAATGTGCTATACAACGCCTTGTAATGACTGGTCCAAGGTGAAATAACTATGTAGGACGTATGAAATTGTGCCCACACAACCAATATTAACGACGCCTGCGATTTAGTAATAAGTCATAATTATAGTTGAATTGGCTGCGGTACAAAATCCTTGATTACGAAGTCAAAACTTTAGGTTTTGGTATAATTACACGAAGCTAAATCACCAAGCAACCACGATTAAATGTAAATAAACATTCCTCAACTCGTCACTAAATGCATTGCTGCATACAATTTGCGAATCCACATTTAAAAGCAACCATCAAGGCCTAATTTCAGTATTGATCTGGACCCTTATATTTAAAAAAATATAATATTGTGCTAACATCTATACCTACTCTGTACATATATAAGTATACATAAAAATAAATAAAATTGAAGAGACTCTTTGTAATTTCAAAATAACAGATTTTTACTAAAAGTATTGTACGGTACTTATAAAAAAATTACAATAAAAAAAAAATCTGTCTGTTTATTCCGGCTGATCTCAGAAACGGCTGGCCCGATTTTGACGGGCAGATAGCTGATGTTATAAGGAGTAGCTTAGGATACTTTTTATTTTAGAAAAAGTCACGCGGGCGAAACCGCGGCTAACAGCTAGTTCAAAATAAACGATGACAAGATATGCGTAATGGCGCGCAGACTTAACAATCTCTTTGATTAAAGGGTGGCTGCTAATTGAACTGGTCCTGATACCGAAAGATATCGATACCGCCATGTGGTTTAAAAATTTTACGTCATAACCATGCAAATTGAGAGAGTCAAGTATACAATCATGTTGAACGAGTAAAGATTAAAAACTCGATGGGACCTACTTTTTTTAAAGTAGGGTAACGATTACCGAAACTTGATAATATTAATAACTAGCTGTTGCCCGCGGCTTCGCCCGCGTCCACAGGCGTGTAGATAGATAGATAGATAGATAGAATACTTTTTATTATGTACACTATAACACGAGGAAGCCTTCGACTCCATCGAAATATGGGCAATTCTGGCCTCGCTGCAACGATGTCGAATTGACTGGCGCTATAAGTGTTGAGATGTTTGTATGATACTGCATTGCTGTCACGATGACTGTTCAGATCCAGGACTAGAAAACTAGCCCCATCCAACTGCTCAGAGGGGTGAGACAGGGGGATGTGATATCCCCAAAACTTTTCACCAATGCGTTGGAGGACGTCTTTAAGACGCTGGACTGATGGACAGGTAATCAACATAAACGGCGAGTACATCTCACACCTTCGCTTTGCCAATAACATCGTCATAATGGCAAAGACACTGGAACAATTAGACTTAGACCAGATGCTGCACAGCCTAAATGGAGCCTCTCATCGGGTTGGCCTCGGCATGAATTTGGACAAGACGAAAGTCATGTAAAATTTTCATGTCCTGCCATCACTTTACTTGCGTTTTGCGTACCAAAACTTTACTTCTTTATTTCTTTTTTCTTTAGATATACATAATTAAATTAATAAATTAATTAATCAAGTTAATTTGTCTAAATACAATACTAACTTATTTGCATACGCACTATTGTTACTAACACCAAAATACTAACAAATCTATGGACCCTTAGTCTGAAAAAAAGTTTTATTATTTATTTTATTTAAAAGCATAAATTTGATGTTTCTTATCCTAAGAAATGCTGGGTTTCCCATACAAACTTTCATCCCCTGCATCACCCCCTTATGGATTATGTTTGAGACAAAAAGCAGCCTATGTCCTTCCACATTCTATCTCCTTGCCAAATTTTATCGAAATCTGTTTGGTTGTTTATTCGTGAAAAGGTTACATACAGACAGAGTTACTTTCGAATGTATAATATTAAAGTATGGATAGGTAGGCTAACCAGTGCCTACATGCATTTTTTACATAATCACAGTAATAACATACCATGAATGAATGAAATAATGAAATGTACCGACCCCAGCGTGGTTTGACCAGACTTGATTACTCGAATGAACCCAAAGATTCACACTAGCCCCTGGAGCCTTATGTTTCATGGCTATTCGCTACAGAGACCATTGCATATCAAGGAGTAGACCGAGGGGTGCGGTAATGGTAGGGAAGACGTACCCATAGGATATGGAAGGTTTATTAGAGCCGTACCGGATATGCATCCTAAAGTAAGCAATGGAATAGTGGAGACACCATCCCAAAAATTTGAATATATGTTGATCCCCGATCTCTCTCACAGAGAAGAGGTTATGTTCCAGCATTGGGAACGTTATGGGCTGATTACTCCATACCAGCCGTATAGATAAAATATAAATTACAGTAATTAATATAATTTACATCATCATCTGCCTAGTCTTTTCCCAACTATACCTACACCGTGATATTTTAGTCGTCTTACAAAGGTGGTCCACCTAATGTATCCATCATAAAATATCTCTAGGCGCGATTAAAAAAGGAAAGATTTAGATTAAGTTTAAGTTGCAATAGTAAGAAACACATTTTTTTGCGCTAGGGTGAATGAACTCTGATAAAGATGTCGCCGCTCCATTCCGCGCAGCCCTTGGAACACAAGGTTCGGACTGCACTCGTAGCAGGGTGTTTCAAACTACGTCATGCGTCATAATGAATAAATAAAAAATAAAAAAATATTATTCAAATGTTCATAAACATAGCATTTTTTTTTTTAATGAAAGATTTGTAGTCATTGGAAACAAAAAGAGGGCTGTCGTTGTAAGACTATTAAAATGCCACGGTGTATTGGGGTCGGCTTCCAGTCTGCCCGGATGCAGCTGAATACCAGGATTTTACATGGAGCGACTGCCTATCTGACCTCCACCACTCAGTAACTAGGTAGTACGATACCCCTTGGTAAGACTGGTTATCAGACATTCGGGCTTCTGACGACCCATAACGACTCTCAAAGATCCACGAATAACAACCGGGACCAAAAGCTTAACGTGCTTACCAAGGCACGGAGGAGTTTTGGTATGTAAAGTTGGTCACCCATCTACGGACCAACCACGGCAAACGTAGCCCCATTCGCTGCCCAGCACCCAGCATATTATGTCAAAAAATAATTCGTTCGTGTGCCTACAACCCGTATTCGAGCAGTCGCTATAGATGACTTCTGTTCATGCCCAGGACCCGACTAGCGACACCAAATCTAAGTATGTAAATTTGCCAAACAATTTATGGCTTACAAGAAAAAAATATTTTTGAACTGGGCCTCAAGTTTGCTATTACAATAGTGTCAGAATGGTCTCGCCATTGTGAGTATTTGACAGTGTTTGTATGGCAAATCTGTCAAAAACTCACAATGAAGAGACCATTCTGACACTATTGTAATAGCAGACTTGAGGCCCTGGGCAGCAAATGCGTTAACCTTATCGATCGACCCATACGGCTGTCATTACTTAGCCACAAGCCCCTCCAAATCAAATGACAGTCATTGTATTGTAGAAAATAAAACAGTTTTCTTTTACAATCCGTCACCATTATTCAAAGCTGATGCAACTGTTTGAAAAATTACAATAGAACATCATGTTATGACTATAAAAAGTATATTCATAAAAAGAAAACACATAAAAACTACAGTGGGCGTTACAATATTGCAACAAAGCAGTAAACAAAATGTATTTTTTATTTCAACATTGAAAACAAGAAGTAAATTCAGTGCATTTGTAATCAGTGGGGAAAACAGTAGCTATACGAATGTCGCCTACGTCGTACGTGAGTGCACTGGCAATTCGAGAAAATGGCCATGCGATATTGAGCTCTGAAACTAGAAGAAAACTTCCCTTTTCATCTAAAATAGCAAGACAAAGAGAGGTGTGAGAGGTCGTCATAATCTGGTTACAATATTTTTACTATCATCCATAAAAAGAACCATCTTAGCATATATTTATAAGTAGAACCATAATAAAAAGTCGTTATTATTATTTATCTGGCCTAATTCCAGTGTTGTTGGCATATAAATTGCCTTTTTTATTTAGACAGACAGCCCATTCTCGGTTACTAAATCATAATTCGCACGCACGCTCAATTAAGCCAAACATTTTAGTGAATAAAAAATGCATATTCATTTTTGCCCAGATTGAAGAATATTAATATGACCTTAAAACTAATAGCAATCGAATATTTTGGAGCACAGTAGCCTGTTACCAGCTATTAAAAATTTAATATTAAAATTTTACGTCATCAGAATATACGATTGTATAAATATTAACTACTTGAATAAATTGTTAAATTAAAGCAATGCTGTAAATTGTAATACACAAGTGTATTTCGAAAGATTACCCTTCATCATCATCATCATTTCAACCGAAAGACGTCCACTGCTGGACATAAACCTCCCCCAGTGGGGGGATTTGATATAATCGCCACGCTTGGCAGGCAGGTTACCCTTAAAACCTTATAATCTATATATATGTATACCCACTTTGAATCTATTGTATGTACTCGTAGGGTACGTCAACCAAACATTTTCTTTTCGTAAATAATCTGAAAAATAATGTAAAAAGTTGTATAACTTTATTGTTGCTCTCCTATAGCATTCGTTTACCACTGAACTATCTTTGTTCTACTTTGTAAACTATCGTTGTGTTACTTTGTAAACAGCAAAAAATATCTAAGCAATGGAATTCTGAGAATGTCTGGAGGTGGCCATTTCGTCATATGTCAATCGAGCGTGGTGTGAGTATGAACACTAAAATGATTGTTCTTAACCCGACCGCTCGCTCGTCACCGATGTATATCTGTTATGATCCCGAGAAAGATAAATGGATCCTTCGCAGAATTAAAAACTCTTCAGGACAAACTTGTGGGAATAATACCACCTACTTTGGAAGTTTGTAGCATTAAAATACACTTTGTGGGACATAAATCGTTGATGTCAATAATAAATGGTTTATAGAATAAATAGCTACTTCTACTGAGAGCAAATAAGACAAGAGCGGTTGCAGTTTACTGTTAGCTTTGATACAAAGGGGCGGTTGAAACGCTGTATCTATACGTGGATACAACGTTTCAACCGCCCCTTTCGAAAAATCTAATCTCAAATCATGGTTCCTTGGCTCATGTTATGACATGAGCGAGGGAACTATGATTTGAGAAACAATTTGAGAGTTTTAAGAGTTTTGGGGAAAATTATATTGTGTAAACTTGTAACTTGTTGTTGTTTGTGTTTACTTGTATGTATATACAATAGATACAGCAGAATCTGTTTAACTTTGTGGCACGTGCCAAGTGGAAACCTAATTCCACACGGCCTAGGGGGGACTGATAGGTGAAGATATATTATTTTTTAAATGATTCGTTTTTGTGAGAAAGCTACATAATTATATCTAAAAAAAATTGGTAGTCATAAGGACTGCTAACAGAAGTGAAATCTAGAAACACCTCACGAGCATGTCGCGCATTTCGGTGTCGCGAACCCATAAGTTTTTCCCTTACCTAAAATCGCTCAACGCGGCTAAAGAAGTTTTCACTTCAAAAATAAATTAGAAGCTACATATAAAACACATAGCCTACATCATAATTATTTATCCAAAATTATCCTGTCACGCCTAAAACAGAGATCAAACGCCGTCTATCATAAAACGCTGCGTTCAGAACGCCCAAGTGTGTTCGCCCGAGCTTTTCCCGAACGACACCCATTGATTGATGAACAGACAACTGCCGTGTTTTGCATTCAGCTATTTACGGGTATTTCCTCCGCTTAACCCGTCTAAAGACTGATTAATGGCGACCACCGCTGTCTATTACGCGAGGTGACTGGTGGATGTTTGCTTCACTGGATACGTAAGGAGTACCTGAAGGAAGTCTATTTAGAGACGCGTCAGGCCAATTTAGAGGTTAATTCTTTTTTAGTTGTTGAGACAAAAGGTGACGAACTTAATGTGGTTCGTGATGTAGCAACGTTTAAATATAAAGGTTCGAATTTATTTGTAGAAAACTAGGAACGAAAATTTTACGATGTCATGGCGGTAGATAAGGAATTATAAACGATGGCAGATTTAAACCAATAAAGATAAATCATACAATCTGTTTGATACTATTCGTATGGTATTGGTATTCTTGCTTCGATACCCAACACGTCTCGTCTGTGAAGTTTCGCTAGGTAATTTAACATCATCTTGTATTTTTCCTGTCTGTCGTACAATAAGGATGCTCAAAGCCCTCCTGATGGCCAACCCTAAATGTGATGTGTTTGCTGACGAATGGAATAAAATTAAACGCGTATGTTGATGTTCTGTAAGAAACAGTATGCGAGAGTGTCCACTATTCCATGTTAGTACCTAAGTAGCGAATAATTGTTTATGACACAATTGTTTGATTTTCTATGTTAATTAATGTAATGGGTATTGTACCGTGTTAGTTAAAAATAAATAAATACATTTTTATTAATGGTCGGTGAATGGGTTTTATTAATAGTCAGTATAGGTGACGTAGGGTGTAAAGTTCACTCATCCTCCGACCAGACGGTGTACGGTATTGTGTCTGGTGGGCAACTGCCCAACGGTTGATGTCGGGATGTTGTATATAAATTCTAGTCGCGCGGTAAACCCTGATTGCGCGATGCAGATTTGTGACGACAGGTCTTTGATACGTAGTTCGCATGTGGCGTTGTTGATGCCGCCACATCACTCCCCTCCGGAGACTGGAGGTCGATTGTGGGCTGAATCAGTGCATATGATGCTTGCCAGGGCCAGTTGTGATTCCAGTGAGTCTGAACCGGGTGCCGCATAATTCACAGTGAGTCGGAACTGTCTGCGGAGATTTCTCGGAGTCGGGGTGGCGCTACGTTATGCTCCAGTGAGTCGGATGTGGTACAGCACCGAGTTGAGGCTGACTGTTGACGTCGACCAGGAGAGAAGAAGTTACCACAGACTGTAAAATATTCTCGACATTAAAGTTAATTTTTTTTTTTGATTTTGACAGTTTCTTGAAATATTTCGTGAAATATTCGAGTGCGATCAGTAGTGCAGTTGTGTTTTATAATTAGTGTGTTCGAATTGTTATCAGTGTTGAATAATTAAAGTGTTATTTTTGGTTTTTAAATCGGCAGTTTTTACTGTCACGAACCGCAAGCTCGTAACAGTACGGTAGGTAACATAAAACGAATAAAGGGGCTTGTTGCTACGTAATAAAAGCCGCTCGGGTCGATCGATCAGGTTAAGCTACGCTTGCCGGGATTGGTCCGTAGATGGGTGACCAACTTTTCATAACAAGACCCCTCCGTACCTCGGAAAGCACGTTAAGTCGTTGGTCCCGGCTGTCATTCGTGGATCTATTTTAGTCTGACAACCAGTCTTACCAAACGGTATCAGATACGATTCGGAAAAAAAACTTACATCGAAGTATTCTGTCTACTGTTCTCTAGGAATTTATTCTTTATTCCGAATCGTATCAGTTTCATAGCAAAAGATGTTCAGTATGACAGGTAGAATCATCCCTTTAACGGATGCAGATGACTTAATCGCCACATTGTATAACTATTTCATTTGTGGATCTTTGACATTCGTTACGGTTCATCAGAAGCCCGAAAGTCTGAAAACCAGTCTTACCAAGGGGTATCGTATTACCCAGTAACTGGGTTTTAGAAGTCAGATAGGCAGTCGCTCCATGTAAAATACTCGGCTGCATCCGGTGAAACTAGAAGTCGACCCCAACATAGACAAGAGCTCAGCAGATGATGATGACACAAAATGCATAAAGGGAATAACGATTATAGGAGTACCTGCAGCAGCTGAAGGTCAAGGTCAAGTGAAAGACCTATAAACAAGTTCAAGAAAGTGAAACCTGATGATTAAGTTATAACGATTTACAATCATGCCGATGTTCGTGAATTAATGGTAGGCCATCAGTTTTGCTGTTATTAATTTCCAATTATAATTATAGTGAAGTATGGCGTAGATCTTGCCTCGGCGCCTGCGCCTACGCCACGTTGCGCCGACGCCGACCGAACATAATTTGCAACCTGCTAATAGCTATCGTGAAACTGCACGCTCTAGGATTTGTGGGGCAAGTTAGAGTCTGAAGCGTTTGTATGAAAACAAACGTTAGATGACATTTAAAAAGGGGCGACTTGTTTTCGTATAATTTCGCAAGAAACTGGCAGTATCATCACAACGGAAATGTTTTCCCATTGTTTATTTATTTATTTGGGATCACCAACAAAGGATACACTCACAACAATACCGAAAGATTATTTTACGTGTGCTCGTTCAATTACAGGAAACCACATCATGCACATACAACTAGGTGTTAACACGATAAAAATAATAAGTAATAAAAATAGAGAAAATAAATGTTGAAAACAGAAGAAAAAAAATTTTAATAAGAGAACATTTCAAGACAGAGCATTTATAATTATAATACAATTGCTAAGGATAATTATTATTATTGATTGAATATTGAAAGCAAGAAACATGGTTACATACTTATTTAGTTATACTGCGGTGGTTAAGATATTTTTGTATTTTAAAATGGAGGGTTTTAAGGGAGGGTTATGTCCAGGATAAAACGCTTTGACAATTCATTGTACTGCCTACAAAGTCTTGGGAGAACGACAAAATGTCCCAGTTTAGTCTTAGATACCTACTGATACGTAAACACGTACGTTGTTGTTTGTCTTATTTGTTTTAGTATATTTATGTGTATTTATTTGTGCTTAAATTTATATATAGTTTTTAATAGGTATATGTATATCTTTATATTTATATAAATATTTATTCTTTAATTATCGCTATTGCACTTACCACTGTTTGTCTCTGCATCACCCAAAGGTTGACTGGTATAAAATGGCATTACGCCTCTGTACATTTTGTGTGCTTAAAGTTTTAAATAAATAAATAAAATTCCAGAAATAAATTCATCTATTTAATAAAAACTTCTATAATAAATATAATATTGGAGAAATATATAAGAATCCAATTTTTATTTACTGGGCAAAAATGCATATACATAAAGCCAAACGCTTTTTTACATTGCTAAGCAGAAACAACGATTTCTATGCTACTTTTGTTTCGTCCAAGTTCATACAATTGCTCGTACACTAAATTGAGGCAGCAATTAATAAGTAGTACACCCGGCTACATATCAAGCTATACTTTTCCAGTATAAGCTGATCTCGCAATGCATAGGATTTCCGTACAATGAGAGGTCAGATTATACTGGAAATATATAGCTATGTAGCCGTGTGTACCGGTAAAAGTTATGATATGCCGCTTCCTGCTTAGCGCTCATAAGTTACACCACTCATCAAAAACAGCGTGGGTCGTACTAAAGCTGATACCGGCCTTTCGCATCGTAACTTAACGCGATTGTACTTTAATTTTAGTTATTTAAGCGTCAACCATCTTGCTTATGATGTAATTGATCATTAAACTTGTTTATGGTACATAATCGTGTGCACATTGACAATAATCGTAGAAGTGCATGTTTGTGGTGTTTACGATTTGTCATTCATTCATTTATTTGCTCGTTAATCATTTTGTGGGTTTTTACGTAGCTATTGCGTTAATCATTTGTTTTATTATTGGTATTGCGTATTGAATTCTGCCCACGCGTTTGATATTTGATCGAAAACTGGTTGGTCTGAAAATATTATGCCACATTTTTTTTTTTTCGCAAATCGTTGCACGTACTTCCATTACTTACGTCAGCTGAGCCGGTTACTAACTACTCAACTTTAACATTTAAAATCTATTAATTGCATTGAACTTGCTAATTGTACTTTCAGACTTTGATATTTGCTTAAACCAAAAATTAAATAAAATTTGAAAAATAAATTCGGACTAACAAAACGTACGTCAAACAATAACATTAACAATGTGCAATATATTTATTAGAAAAACCACAATACTCGAGAACTGCAATACACTAAATTCAATAAAACCCGTGTCTCGCGCTTTAAACAAAACAACTTCCAACTTCGCTGCACTACCCCTGGAAAGGAAACAAAGACTATTTCAAGTCCCCTCCGCTCCACTTTTTCGCTCTCGCGAATAAAAACGTCTAAAAATACGTCGACTTGTCGGAGGTACTTTTTATGAGGCTCGAGTGTTAGCAGATGTACTAAAACTTGTTCACAAGTTTAAAGCTTTATTTTAATTTTCCTTGCACACGATGCTGCCGAGTTTTCCCAAGAAAAAATGTTTAACTACCCTGCACGTGCGAGGAATAAAGTGCGATGTTTTATGAGAGCCTCCTACAAATGAGGTAGCTTAAGGCTGTTATCGTAATGCAGATTGCACAGTTGATTACGAAGAAGTATTTTAAGAACTCTTGAACTTCCTTTTTAGGGTTCCGTACGTCCGAATGAAAAAAACAGAACCCTTATAAGGTCACTCGTGTGTCTGTCTGTCTGTCCGTCACAGCCAATTTTCTCCGAATCGAATGCACCGATTAAGTTGTTTGGTACACAACAGATATCAATTTCTGTGACCCAACCACGGACGTATTACGTAAATAAATGAATTTTAAATATGGGTATATAGGGTGTCCCACGGCTTTGCCACATGGATCCCCTGGCTGGAGGCGTAAACTTCTTTTAGGAGCTTGCGGCACCACAGGATCGCCCCGGTTAAGGAGTAGGAACCCCCAGTGGTTATAACTCCGAGATGCCATGCACAAAAAAGAAAAAGAAAAAAAATTGCCACATGGAGGGAAAGTAGGTACCTTAAATACCTAATATATAAAAATACCTGTAAATAGAAAAAAATACTGAATGAAGGCTTCATTTTTATTTTTAAAACAATTCGAACTGCATTCGAAGAATTTTAAATAATCGCCTGTCTGAACTGGGAATCGAACCCGCTACCTAAATGTAAAAAAAAACTGTACTTAATTTTACTATACCGATCGACAGGCTCAATCATATACATTTATTTCTTCTTAATAACATAGCATCTAAAATAAAAGGAAGACCATCAAATTTAACATTTAATTTAATAACTTCCCCCTTTATCTCCAAAACTGCTGAGCCTAAAATTTTGAAGTCTATGGTCTTGAAATAACATAGTAAATCTCTCAATATTGTGCGTACAAACTTATATTTGCAGTTGGAATGTATAGGAGAACTTGTTTTTCAACTACTATGTTAAGTTTGTTCTTGGGGTAAATTTCATCCAAACTACGGAACCCTTCATTGCACGTGGTCCGACACGCACTTGGCTGGTTTTTGATCTTTAGTCTTAACTTATGCTAATGGTAAAGCGGGAGCGTTTACATGTAATAAGACAGTTTGAATTGGACCATAAAGCACGATAATATTCTTTAAAAAAACTTAAAATGCAATTTCGAATCAAGTTCAAACAATTTCAATCCATTAAAAAATCAAGGCTTGATTGGTGGATTGACTATCGCATCAAAACACACACTATCCTATGTCTTGATGACTTTGCGACATATTTCTACATATGTATGAACATCTCGAGTGGCTTTCAGCTACGATACATCACTCGATCTCCTCCCTCGGGTGTCGTAGGAGACGAAGAGATTATACATTAAGAGCATGATGGGTAACATCATACTACCGGAATTTGGAAGTCCCTTAGGATTGATACGTTAGCATAGGCAGCCATCGATCTGACTGCTCAGATGCCAGTAAAGACATGTGGAACCACGTCTCTGGAATCATGAATATTAGGTGGGTACCTAGATACATACTTGTCGTGATTAGAATCCCAAGATAGACTCTAAGATACATTCTTTGGATAAAGGAATCGGCTCAAAAACTAAAAGTAGGATGTCCTATAAAACACTTTCAAAGGTAGGGAAAAACAAGTCCTGAAAATATAATCAATACCGTACTTACCTACAAGCATTGAAACTCTGGTCCACGGAAAGGACATAAAACATCAAACAAGTTCTCGGAACAAAGCGAGCCCAATGATAAAATGCCACGAATTATGCAAATTCCCTCGTTCCCTTCAATAAGGTTTCAATAAAGTAACATAATCTAAAAATTCCACCTCTTTTTTATGCTGTCATGAGATTAAATTGAATGTCTTGTTTTACGATTCTGCTTATCTCACAGTAATGAATAAGAATTACTTTTTAGGTCTATAATAAAAAAGATTTTGTCTAATTTATCTTTTATGGCTTCATTATAGGAGACTTGTCCTACTCCAGGGTCAATGAAAGCTTGATAATAATATCCATGGATAACTGGATATGGATGGATCATTTTTTAATAACTACTTTTGAAAGGATAAGGTAAGTTACCTAGGACAAACTGTCCAGTTAGGTAGGTCCAACTTCGAGAAAGAGTCGAATCCGACTCGGCTGGCCAGCGTTCGGGAAGCTACGCAATATCTTCTCGTCCCACATACCGCAGTGTCTCAAGACGAAAGTCTATGACTAGTGCGTGTTGCCAGTGATGACATATGGCACTGAAACGTAGTCGCTCAAAATGGGCCTTATTAGAAGGCTCAAAGGCACCCAAAGGGCAATGGAGAGGGCTATGCTTGGAGTTTCCCTACGTGATCGAATCAGAAATGAAGAGATCCGCAGGAGAACCAAGGTAACCGACATAGCTCGAAGAATTGCCAAACTTAAGTGGCAATGTGCAGGGCACATTGCGCGCAGAACAGATGGCCGTTGGGGCCGAAAGGTTCTGGAGTGGCGACCGCGTACCGGAAGACGAAGCGTTGGAAGGCCTCCCACAAGGTGGACCGATGACCTTATGAAAGCCGCAGGAATCCGCTGGATGCGGTAAGCACAAAACCGGTCGAGGTGGCGGTACTTGGGGGAGGCCTATATCCAGCAGTGGACGTCTTTCGGCTGAAATGATGATGTTGATGACATTTGAAAGACTTTTATCATAAATGCTAGACTACAAGACTGCTACTGTGCTCTTACTAGAACAATAAATTATAGAGTCAAATGCAAAATATTCGAAAATATCTGTAACATTGTAATACAAAGCATTCTAGCCAGCCACTGCTGCGGTGTAAATCTAATACTAACGATGTGTGACTATTCTCTCCCTTTTGTTAAGGCAGCTCCTTCGCAGCTCCACTTTGGTACCAAAATACAAAGATTTAAATCTCTAGATTTACCCTCACGGTAAGTACTTAGCTGCGCGAAAAAGTGTCCATACTGAGAAGAGTGCGCGCACGCATAATAATGGCGTTTCCGTCACAATCAAGTCAAGTCACTGTGTCATTGCAAGTAAGCAACTGTGTCCTATTTAAAATGGTATTTCGAACTGCTGCTCAGGGCTTCGCCCGCGTGGCTTTTTCTAAAATAAAAGTATCCTAAGATACTCCTTATAATATCAGCTATCTTCCAGTGAAAATCCGTCTCGCCGTTTCGGGGATTAGCTGGAACAAACACAGACAGACAGACAATAAATTAAACAAATGTTTTTTTTTTTTTTCGTAATGAGACCATATATATTTTACATACTAAATGCATTTTGAAATTATCAAAATGCATTTAGTAAAAAGCTGTTATTTTGACCTTACAAACAGACATTTAATTTATTTGTATAAATGTGCCCCTTTTTATAAACAAAGTAACCATTATTATAAAAACGATTATTATAGGAGGTGTCAAAACGAAACAAAAACGCGACCATCTTTGGCGCGGTAGGGCGAATCTAACGATGTAAATCTTTGGCCTAAATACTTATCTATACACATGTCAGGCATTGTGCACCGTAGTTAGGAAACAATGGAGTTCCATGCGAGACAGAAAGAGTAAGCTGCAATTTATTAGCCCTGAATAAGGACTTGTATGTGGAACAACACCTCATACTTGAAATTGTAAAGTCTAACATAAAACTTAGGATTTATCGCTAGGGAAATCTTGAATTGTGGTGCATACATTGTTAGTCGGCCATAGCAGAGATACAGAGCAGAATATTAGAATTGTAAAACAAAACGCTATACAACTTTTGACAAGAACTTTTGCTGAATAAAAAACTTTAACAACCTTAAAAGTGCATCGGCTGATGAAACAATCAAGAACCAGGTCAAGAGTATGAGTGAACTTTACACCCTGTTCCTCATACCTATATACTGGTGACCCCGAACATGGACCTTAACGCAGCCATCGTGCAACTACTTCAGCGTGATGTCATTATCACTTCCTCAAGCTTTCGATCGACAAGTCACATAGCCAGCCAGCACCCACGGCTTCAACGGATATCCTGACTACCTGCAAGCGAACGCGCATACCTGGTCATCACCCTCAGCCTCATCAGTAACCTTGGCACAGTACGCTGCACTTTCAGCCGGTCCACAAGCAGAGCACTTCAATCCTCTCCTGGTCGACGCCAGCAGTCAGTCGCAACCCGGCACTGTACCACGTCCGACTCACTGGATTATAACGCAGCGCCACCCCGACTCACTGGGGAATCACCGCAGACAGTTCCGACTCACCGAGAACTATGCGGCATCCGGTTTCGAATCACTGGAACCAAAATTGGCCCTGGCAAGCATCACAATATGCACTGACTCAGTCCGCTATCGACCTCCGGTCTCCGGAGGAGAGTGATGGTGATGTGGTGGTATCGACAACGTCACATACGAACTACGCATCAAAGACCTGACGTCACAAATCCTGCATCGTGCAATCAGAGTTTACCGCACGACTAGCATATACATATACAACATCCCGACATCAACCGTCGGGCAGTTGCCCACCAGACACAACACCCGCCTGGTCCGAGGATCCTCCCTTTACTATAGAGTACTAGCTGACCCGACAGACTTCGTTCTGTCAAAAGCTATTTGACTGTGGCAGTTTGTCTACGCGCAAAGGAAATATAGTATAAACTCCAATACTCTACCCTACCCTACCCTACCCTACCTATGTACAGTCAGTATACACAATTAGCTGACCCCCCTTGCATAAATGGTTGAGATTTTTTTACTAACAAATCGTACGATTTTAATTTATGTTCTAGTTTCGGGTAGATTTCGTATAGGTATTTAAATTAAATTATGAATTTTAAAATTCTATCGATCCGTATTAAAAAATATCTCAACTATTTATGCAAGGGGGGTCAGCTAATTGTGTATACTGACTGTACCTACCTACCTACCCTACCCTACCCTACCTACCTACCAACCTACCCTACCCTACCTACCTACCTACCCTACCCTACCCTACCCTACCCTACCTACCTATCTACCCTACCCTACCCTACCTACCTACCCTACCCTATTCTACCCTACCCTACCCTACCTTACCCTACCCACCTACCTAACCTACCCTACCCTACCCTACCCTACCCTACCCTACCAACCCTACCTACCTACCCTACCTACCCTACCTACCCTACCCTACCTAACTAAAACCTTCAATTTTTTTTTTGAGAAAATCTATTCTCAGACTTACCAAATGATGACTGACACGTTATGTCAAACGCCATAAAGTTACATTAGAAGATAGAGTTACCTACATAATATTACATTATAAATGTTAATATGGCCGTTTTCATTTTTTTTTTTAACTTTCTTATATTTTCTTACATAAGAACCTTCTCCTGACAATAACAAACACAACAAAAAAATAATTAGCGAAATCGGTCCAGCCGTTCACGCGTGATGACCAAGGGAAATAGGGATTCATTTTTATATATATAGATGAGTGAACTTTACACCCTGTTTCTCATACCTCTATACTCTCATATGCATAAAGTAAAAAGCTCTTATTTTGACATGACAAACAGACACTTTAATTTTATTTATTTGTATGTTTAAATGAAGCCGATTCAGCACCCTTTACTTTGGTGTCGCTTGTCTCGTGATCTCGTCAGATAGTTTTAGTGTTCCTACGATG
Organism: Dryobota labecula; assembly: GCA_947523025.1. NCBI lineage: Eukaryota > Metazoa > Arthropoda > Insecta > Lepidoptera > Noctuidae > Dryobota > Dryobota labecula. Next base: position 11,717,204 of record OX383293.1, on the reverse strand, counting down.
TCACATTTTTGTGCTGCCACTTGTACCTATATGCCTTCCACAAATTATCACATACAGGATATGTTTTTTACCAGTGCTCTAACTTTTTTTTTGGTGGTTCAGTATCAGTAATAGAACATATTTCCATTATTTGTTCAATACTTTTTTTTTGGTCCTACTTGAAATCAGCAAAATATGGATACAATCTATTCGTAATAATATCAATGAGCGAGCGCACAGCTGATAGGTACCTACTATTGCGTTAGTGTACGGCCTGAGTGAAAAGGCGTACGGCGGGGCGTTTTGCGTCGCGTGCAAGCGGCGAAAGATTGTTTAACATGAATGCCGCACGCGCCGCCTCGATGGACGCTCGAGTCGAGCGTGCACTCGGTTCGAACACTTACGCTTCACTGACCGCGCCGCCGCCACCGGCGCGTTGCGCGACGAGTATCCATTATACCAGTTTCAAAATAAACATCTTTCGTTAACGATAACAATTTTTTTTTGTACTAACAATAAGACATATCAAAATAAGAAATAGGTGCATAATAAAACACGTTTAAGTTTAAATTCTCAAAATTTGCGCACTGATTACAAACTTTTCCTGTATATTTGCCGTCATCTTGACGACAGATATTAATGGACGAATCAAGAAATCAGATAATGGTGATTCCCTTGTTCACAAACTAAACTAAATTTAAGTTCAGTGCATCTTTTTCTTTCTATTTCATTAAGAAAAGGACAGAAGATAAATTTTCGTTTAGTCCTGTCAAATTAATCAGCGCCTGTCACTACTCCATACAAGTTTAGACACAAAAAAAAAAAAAAAAAAAACTAAAAAAACAAAACCAAAAACTTGCCTATTAAAATTACGTCAATTTACGTCAAGCGCTGATTAATTTGACAGGACTAAACTAAAATTTATCTTCTGTCCATTTCTTAATGAAATAGAAAGAAAAAGGTGCACTGAACTTAAATTTCGTTTAGTTTGTGAACAAGGGAATCGGCACTATTATTGCCGAGCTGTAGATATTAATATATTTATGTGACTGTAGATATTATTTATCAAAATACGTAGTCATATATTCAGTGCAGTCTTAGGGGAGGGACTTGTGGCTAAGTTATAACAGCGGCACGGGTCGATCGATCCAGGTCTGAAGTTGACACATTGCAGGTCAGACGGAAACGCTCATGGTACAAATAGAAAACCTGCCAGGTTAACCTGCTAAGTTGACCTGTTATGTACTTGGCAAGTATTTTAAATGTTGATGGTAGGGCCCCAGGTTAAGCTACGCTTGCTGCGGTTGGTCCGTGGATGGGTGACCATCTTTACATACCAAGACCCCTCCATGCCTCGGAAAGCACGTTAAGCCGTTGGGTCCCGGCTGTCATTCGTGGATCTTTGGCAGTCATTACGGGTCGTCAGAAGTCCGAAAGTCTGACAAGCAGTCTTACGAAGAGGTATCGTATTACTCAGTCCTAACTGGGTTGTGGAGGTCAGATAGGCAGTCACTCCATGTAAAATATTGGTATTCAGCTGCTTCCGGTTAAACTGGAAGCCGACCCCAACATAGTTGGACTCAAGTAAACTAACTAATAACTTATTCAGGGCAGTTAAAGAGAATTTTGTGTATCCTATCATAATCTTTAATTGTAGGAAGTAATCGTTAAAGTAATCTCAAATAAAATTTTATCGGAGTTGAGAAGTTAAGCAGCGGTTAAAACCGCGATTGTACAAATGCTCATATATATATTAATACGTTTCGAAAATTATTTGAAAAGTTTAGTTCGTTCCAGTTCACGTTGGGAACTTCTTCCTTCTATCATTATTATTAATCCTCTTTTTGATTTAGTCGAACTTTCACGGTTTATTGCTACCAGATAATTTTTATTACTTCTTGATATGATATACGGTGCCTAATGGTGGGTACAGATTGTGAAACGTTACATGAAGTCTGTACATACAAATAAATATAGTTGAAGTATATATTTGTAGCCAAATTAACAGTTTTTTATTAAATAAATGCATATTAAAGTATATTAGGTGTATCCATTCAAACTCGAAATATTTTAAGAGATATACCTATAGATGGTAAAGAAGCCATGGAAACGATTTTTTCTTAAATATGAGCATATTATTAAAAAAAAAAAAAATTACTTGATAACTAATTATTTATCAAAAGGCACCGCGCTCATGTCGCCACCGTCGCGTCGCCGCGTCCGGGCGAGTCATTCATAGAAAAATTAAATAAGTAAAGGTTTTTTGCAAAATGTCTCAAGCTATTTTAAAATTATATTAATTATGTAAAAATTAAAACACTTAGATAAAAAAAAAAATTTCGCCGCTATGGCTTTTTTATCACCAATAGATGTTTCTCTTAAAATATTTCGTGTATAAATAGATACACCTTACATACGATACTGAACGAAACTTAACGTAACAAAAAAAAAACCTTTTTAAATTTTTTGTCTGTCTCTCTGTCTGTCTGTTTGTTCCGGCTAATCTCCAAAACAGCTTGACCGATTTTCACTGGCAGATAGCTGATGTTATAGGGAATAACTTAAGCTACTTTTATTTTGGAAAAACTCACGTAGGCAAAGCCGCGGGCAACAGCTAGTGTAACATACGTTGAAACGAACATCCAAATACATGCAATGCAACATGAACACTTTGAAACAAACTCGCCTAATTGTTGTGTTTCACGTAAATTATGTGTACCATAATGTCCTCTCTTCTCTCTCAATAAGAAGTTGGAGTAAACTTAGTAAATACCAATAATATCGCTGTCACTCAATTCAGGACCCAAATCTAACTGATTCTATATCGAGATAAGTGAATCTACAGTAGCCATAGCTTACTTCAAAGTCAATATGCTCACAGCCAACCACTTAGGTAGGTAATGTAAGCTACACCCTTCCACGGGCTTAGCTCCCAGCGTCAACTTTATGAATATATAACTAGAGCCCAGTTTACTTCACTAATAGTAAGACTTCCCCCAGTGGTAACATGAAAAACGGTTTTTGCCAGGAAAAGTTTGCTCGTCTGCAATATCCCAGCGAAGCCGGATTTGCAACTCACTCCCGGCTTATTCCTTTTCTTTTTAATTAAAACACTTTTATGGACACTGGAGAGATTTTAAAATGCAAGTTAATTGAAGTGATACGTGACTTTAGACCTGCTTCGTTCCTTCCTGGATTAATTCTGGATTACATATTTTGATATAAAAAGTATCGTAAAAGCGGAGATTAAATGTTGCAAAATATGAGATGGATTCTTTTTTGTCGGTGTGAATCCGATCGAGTACTCCGCTTGTCGGTTTGGTATGGAGATTATGATGAGCCTGTGTATGTGTACAAAATACAAAATGAAATTTTTTCGGGTTCTATTTTAAAAACAGATTACGTACACATAGTTATACTTATCTTGGTGTACCGATACTAACGTGCAGTCGCCAGCATATCAAGTTACCACAATCTGTCAGATTTTCTCATACGATTTTGAACTTAAACAACAACATGCATGCATGTATGCTGGAAGAGATTTCATTAGAAATAAGCATCACCTTTGTACGTATTTTTCTGTTCCTTTCTTTCTTGTCTGTTTATATGTGTGTACATAAATTTTTAAATAAATATACAAATATTTTAAAGTTTAAAATCGTTTGGAGTTTGACAGTTTAGTGTAGCTTGATGTACCTACTGACTGGCCACCGTACAAATACCATTGACAGGAAACTACTCTAATGATTAATGAATGAGTGGAAAGACAGGTATGTCTTAAAAGCCGTTTCTTCAAATATAACATTTGAGGCATACACGAGCAACGTAATACAATCAATCTGCCTAGCCTTTTTCCAATTATGTGGCTTCCAGTCTAACCGGATGCAGCTGAATACCAGTTTTTTACGTGGAGCGACTGCCTATCCGACGTCCACAACCCAGTAACTGGGTAACACGATACCCCTTGGTAAGACTGGCTGTCAGACTTTTTGGGCTTCTGACGACCAGTAACGACTGTCAAAGATCCACGAATGACAGCCGGGACCAACGGCTTAACGTGCTTTCCGAGGCACGGTATGTAAAGATGGTCACCCATCCACGGACCAACCCCGGCAAGCGTAGCTTAACCTGACAGATCGACCCGTACAGCTGTTATTACTTAGCCACGAGCAACGTAATGCATCAACACAAAAAAGAAACATTTCGCTTCAGCCAAAAGAAGAATACTTTTCATATTTTATTTTTCCTTTTTTGTTTTCATCAGTCTTTCGCGACACCTCTCAAGCGTCCTACTTGACAGGACACATGTCTTGCAGGCTTTCTCGGTTTTTCTTTAAACATACGGAAATATTACGAATGGAGAGGGTTGAGACGGGTTGAGTCGGGTTATGTTTGCGATTAATCATTGAGCATTAACCCTTATTCGCCGTTTAACGCGGTAAGTACGCGCTTATAACTTTCTCTCGCTTAATGTTCGGATCTTTATTTAACGAGTTTTATTTTCGTTTCATATCTGAGGTAGGCCAAATATTGAACAAGCTTTAAATAGGAGGTTTATTATTCTTGTACGGATCATCGATAGGGATCTATCTGCCATATGTTGTGGTTCTTTTGAAGATGGATTTAGAAGTGTGTTTACATCTATAAATATGTTGATAAAGCAATCATTCTGAAGCATAATCGTTGCGTCTGAATCGCTTCAAGAAAAGATCGGCAATTTTATTATGTAATATGAGGTAACTAATTTCTTACACAAGTTTACTCTTATCAAAGGATAGCAATTAGTAAACCCAATAATTTAACTCAAATCTTTATGATTAAAACTTAATATTAAAACTTAAAGATTAAAGTTAAAGATTAAAACTTAAAGATTAGTTAATCAATTGCAAATAGAAACTTTAAAATTATTCGTTAAATTTCTATTCATTCGGGCTTTAACCGAACGTCAAGACCTCAAAGAAAGCTTAAGGAAAATCGACAGCCAATATTATTTCCAACTAGAAAATAAAACCGTTCATTGTACCGACATAAATCCGAACCCACTTAAAAATATATTTTCATTCGAATATAAATAATAAAACCCCATTATAATGCCTAAAAAGACCCACATTTCTTTTTTCATTTACAAACCAATTTATTTCCTACAAAGACGTATTCAATAGCCCTTTGTTATTCTACGGAATTGATTCGTGTTTTATTCGATTCGTGGATTCTTATCACATAACGACGGTAATATCTGCAATGGTTTGGCAGATGGGACGTTAGCTTGGTCCTTACTACCCATAGCTCGTAACTCGGCCAGGGTACTTTCACAATGAGCGTTCACATTCGTTGAAATGGTAATGGGGTACAGTCGGTAGTTTGAGTACGCCCGGGAAATATATCGCCGATTTGGCTAGGTAAGATATTTTTAGTGCTCAGATCCTTTGTGTTTGGAATAAAAATGTGTTTTAACCCGTATTTACTCAAGAGAAACTTTACCGTACTCTTTTAAATAAACAAAAAACTCAGAAAATAAAAACTATCTCAACAGAAATGAGGCAGACAGGAATCTAAAAGACTTCAGTTACTCAACAAAGATAAAACAAAAACAACATTGCTTAAATAGAAAACTCTAGAAGCCAGCGCCAGAGCTATCTCCTCTCTAAATCTGGCTTCCATCGACTTTATTAAGTAACGAAATAAGAATTTCTCGCACGTAGTACGAAAGTTAGGACAAGTAACAAATGAGACGTGGAAAAATCGTCGAAATGTATGAGACGAGTTGATTTTCCCCAAGAGCTTTCTTTCTTCTTTCCTTCTGCGGGTACTTTGATCTAACACGTGTATGGTGTTCGTATTAATGCCGACGATTTATCCTCGTTTCAAATATCACCTGAGATATTGATGTGAGCTTAGGGACTGGTTATTTTTGGTGTTGTTTGATGTCGAATTTTATGTAAATGTCAATGTGTTTTTGGAAGACTCTCTCAGATATGTCACCTGTTTGTTTCTAATAAGGTAACATGACATGATATACATCAGTAAGATATGGTCGGATAGGTCCAATGTGTTACCACTTAATAATTTAATTAATATTATTAAATTAATATTATTTTATATTAATATATTATAATTATATTAATTAATTATTATAATTATTTTTTATTATTATTATTATATTATCTTATTATTATTATTTTATTATTATTATATTATTTTTATTTGATTTTCAAATTAATTGTATTATTTAAAATTTAAAATTCATAATTTGTAGATAGATAGATAGAATACTCTTTATTATGTACACCATAAAAATTACAGATATAAATGTAGAACTGTCACATAGGGTGTCACAATGGGCGGTCTTATCGCTAAAAGCGATCTTTTACAGACAACCGTTGGATGGATCAAAAAGAAAAAAAAAATATATATATATAAATTAAGATAATTCCCGGCATGCGTTGCAAGGTCTTTCTTTTTCCTTTTCCGGCACGCACAGAACAGCTTACCAAAAGTTTTATCACAATCGGTCCAGCCATTTTCGAGTTTTTGCGAGACTAACGCACGGCAATTTAATTATTATATATATATAGATAGATTAATCAAAAAAATATATATATAAAGATTTTACTTCTGGCCAAGTGCAACACTTCATACTCATATAGCTTGGCGGTGACGGACGCGGAAACCATAACATTTTTGCCTACGAAAAATCACTCAACACGCCTGAAGAAGTTTTTTACGTCAAAAATGTATCATCAACAGGAATCTTTAATTGTTCAAATTAGTACCTAAAGGAGGTACGCTCCACCGATACAGTTACACACTCGGCGAAAAATCTTTCCTATTCAACATAGAAAAAAATCAATAAAACTCATAAAATTGAATCAGATGTAGATGACCGCGGGAGTACTGTAAAAGATCCTACTTATCAATACCACATGTAATTGATAGATCGGTTTAATATACCCTAGGGTTGTATCAATTTACTGGTAGCAGTAGAACCGCGATCGTCCCTCGAGCTTCTAACCGTATTTATGGGACCCTGGCGACTTTAATTTCCAGTTCGGTTTTCTAATCGAAGTTTATAGTTACAACTAAGTCTGTTCGGTATTGATGGTACAGGAAAGAATTTAAATTGTGATTGTAGGGTTAGTAGATTTTTATGTAACTTAGTTCGGAAGGCGCTGGTGTCTGTGATACAATGATTTTTTTCATTAGTACAGGCACCTACGATACACTTTTTTCTGTTATGTTTATTTGTATCGTTTAGCTGAAAATTTGTTTTCTGAACTTTTTTTTTTTTTTTTTTGTTTTTCCGAAATAAAAAAAATATTATTATTAAATTATTAATTATTATTATTAGATTTGTGACGGCATCTACAACGCCTCATGCGAACTACGCATAAAAAACAACACAAATCCTGCATCGCGCAATCAGAGTTTACCGCGCGACTGGTATAAATACAACATCCCGACATCAACTATCGGGATAAAATCTTGTTAAGCAGTAGACAACCTCCAAGGTTGAACTGCAAGGAGCCATTTATAAAAAAAAAACAACCATCGGGACATTCCGATCTCGCCACCGAGGTCCCTCGCGACGACCCCGACTTAACAGTCCCTCCCGACCCTTGCTCGACGAAGCACCAGCCCGCGCCGCAGGTGAGCCTGTAGCTTTAAATTCCCCGATTAATAATAGTTATCCAGATTTGATCCAGCCTGTCCCACCTTGCTGTCCTCCCCCCAACGACGCCCTAAGCCGAGGTTCAAACCCCACAGGGGTGCCGTGCAGTCGTTTAGTTAAGTTTTATGCAATGACTGGAGGCTTTAAGTTCGCTTAAGGCAGCCACAGGAGTCCGGTTAAGTAGTCATGATGTCTCAAGGTCACCTACGAGAAGCCATAGTTAAAAAAAAAACAACCGTCGGGCAGTTGCCCACCAGACACAACACCCATCTATCTGGTCGGAGGAACCTCCCTTTTCCATAGAGAACGAGGTCACTTTACGCCCTGTTCCTCATACGTAGGGCGCACTATGAGTTTCCCGAACTGGCCACTTACATAAACAATATTTAAAAAGTAATTACAACATTTGAAAATGGAACTCTTTGGCTGCAGAATACAGTTTGTTTCATCTGTCAATTGTTTTTAAATTGTGGCGTCATTTTTAAAAATTGCTTGTTCCATCACCAACAATTTAACTCGTGGAAATTTTCGTAGTATGATTTTCTACGATTTTAAGTGTAGCTAATTTGTCAGCTCAGCAGAGCCTCGCTCGGCTTCGAACTGCTTTTGAAAACATGTTTCTGAGGTCACCACGGAGGAGTGGCATAAATGTTTCCAAAATTGGTTTATTCGTATGAAAAAGTGCATTTACGCTAACGGAGAATATTTTGAGAAACAATAAATTCATTTTTGACCATTTATAGTATTTTTTTCTCAGTCATTCCAGACATTTTTAGTGTACCCCACGTACGTCTTTCATTCACACTTTAGATTCACACTTTTTTCGGTACAATTGAAATCGATGTTCAATATTCCTGTCCACCTTGGACAGGAATATTGAAGTGTCAATATTTCAGAGATAAATGCTTGATTTCTGTGCTCTCGAAACAAGCTCGCGTAATTTTGGGTCACATCCGTCCGATACCCCAATTTGGGTATAACCGTTTCAGTAAAATTAACTTATTTTTTATTTTCAACGGTTTGTACGTCGCGCGTCGGTGTTCGTCCAAGTTTCGTTGAATTCCTTTGATGTCACGGTCATGCAGTTCTTTCTGCTGAATTTCTAAAGCCATTCCAAATAGCTAAAGGAACATAATAACCTGAATAACCATATTTTATGACTGCAAATTAACATACAAGGCGTCGGATTGCAGTATAACGAGAGGGAAACTTTAATATATTTTTATGAAAGGCGTTTTGGCGCGAAACGCGAATGATTAATGGCCGACCCTTCACCCGGGATTTGCTTCCGTCCGAGCTAATTCCGCAAAGTTTTCGCTGAAACGCTCCGTTTTTTTATTAATTAAGCCGTCTGCTCTATATAAAACTCAGTAAGAACCGAGTAATATTTCCAAAATGTTCTAATTAACTGTATAAACGTTGAGTTTTCTTTGAAATCCTAATTTTAGATAAGCACTTTCCATTACCCGAAAAAGAAAAAGAGGTCATATCTTAATTCGTCGTTTCTTTTTCCTGGCGCGAGTATATTTCTTAGTTAAAATATTCACAAGGACTAGCCAGATGCACCGGAAAAGCTTCTTAAATGAATGAATGTGAGCAAAGCAAAGGAGTGTTATTAAAGAAATCCTGGAAGAAACTAGTTATCCATAATATTAGGACTTACTACTCGTTTTCTAGGCAGATTACGTGACTTTATTGGTAGACTAGACTACTGCCAAAACTATTAAGATATGAACATTTGTGATCGAATGCCAAGTCACATTTCGATTTAGAGAGAAATTTTGCAAAAAACTTTCCGTTCTGCCAGATAAAAAGCTATATCGCTTCTTTCGTGACTTTAATATCCCATCTAATACCAATCCTTTGTAACTAAACACAGCTCAATATTATAATGAACACAGTTAATTTTCAAATACATTGTTATTCAAATCGTACATCGCAATCACGTCCAAATTATCGTAGAAACATTCGTTATCGAAACCGTATCGTATATCTGTGGTTCTGTATCACCAGACAAATACATTCATAAACAAAATTTCTATAGGTACAGTCGCGTACGTAAATTGTACAAACGCATCGTAACAAATGGGATATCGGATTTATTCCCACCGAAATCGAATCTAACACCAAATTGGATTTTGAATTACGGCAACGGTTAAACAGAGATTTAATAATTTTGTATGTAGATATGCAGGCATTGTATTAACTTTGTTTGTTTTATGTTTCGCAGTTGTTACTTTGTACGAAACGGTTTGTTGTTTTTGCATATCAATCAAGGGTTATTTATTGCGCTGTGTTTTATTAGTTGACTTTTCGTGGGATTTCTGACTGTATTTATAAATATTTGGAGCTTGTTTATGGGTGCAAAAACAAAAGTCTCATTGACTCGTAAACAATCGTGTTCTTTATGGAATCCAGCGGTTGCAATGCGTTTTGAAACGAAAATTACCACCACACCGTCAAACGCCTAATCATCATCATCATCATCATTTCAGCCGAATGACGTCCACTGCTGGACACGGGGCTCCCCCAATTTGGGGTTGAGGTTTACCATAATCGCCATGCTTGGCAGACGGTTTGGCGATCGCTTGTGTTAAAAATGCATAGAGAACGCTGTTTTACGACACCCACGGGAGTAAATATATGACTAATATATTTTCAAAATATTCAATTGAACAAAGTAGGTAGGTAAACAGGACAACCTCACAGAGCAATAACAACGAAGATGTAAACAGAATGAGAGTAGCTACCAACTAGACATGTTCAACAGACAGAGTAAAATGCAAAAAGAATGTACTTCCCGCTCCGTTTTTTCCATTTTATATCATGCGGCGTCTAGACAGCGCCGGTTAGCTCTTCAACGCTAAGTTCCCAACAAAATTAATATTTCTTTAAAAGCCGCTGGCACACTGATAAATGAGCTGTTTATCAAACATCTCCTTCCGAGTAATCACATTGAAATCTGCGCATAATGGGTAACTGCCGCTACCCAGCTGCTGTTTTGCTGTGAAATCATCTAAATTGTATCCCACGGGCACAAATCTCATCTCGTTTTGAACTGAATCTTTCGAATTTCAATAAGGATAAAACGCGTTTAATAGCCTTACCTGGACTGCGTATAATTAAATAATTTCTGTTGTCTTCACTTCAATCGTTTAGTGATTCATCTGTAGGCCTGTAGCAAACCTATTACAAGTAGTGTTGATAGTCAAATTAGCAGTATGGTTTCACATAAATATAGGCTGTTATGTTTAGGCTGCTCACATACACTGTTTCGTGAACTTAGCTCTACAAAAATTGCCAATTTGGACGCACATAATACTTTTCACATACATTGACTGTATGTAGTAACCAGTCTACAAGAGAACTGGGCCTCAAGCCTGCTATTACAATAGTGTCAGAATGGTCTCTTCATTGTGAGTTTTTGACAGATTTGCCATACAAACACTGTCAAATACTCACAATGGCGAGACCATTCTGACACTATTGTAATAGCAGACTTGAGGCCCTGTGAGTGTGTGAAAAGGGCCTTAAGGTTTGATATCAGACGCCAGATGGTCACCGAAGATTAGCTTTAACGATTTAGTCCTAAACCGTCCCTCAGGAAGTTTAGGTGTAAAACTCATTACAGTTTCTTGGGAGCAAGTTCACACATTTTAACGAGTTATTGTTGTGATTGTGGTGTTGATTTTACTGAGAAATTTACGATTGTTAACAGTTAAAATTCTCCTCAGCATTCTTTCATTTCAAGTGATAGGTAAGAAGAAATAAAAAAACAGAATAAATTGCCTGAAAGCAAAAAAGCTTTCCAATTCAAGAAAAATCAAAGCAAAACATTTAAAAATTCTTTCTTTTCTTCCAATGGCGTAATATTCCTTGAAAAGTAAATAATAGCTCCTAGTTATGATAATGTTGGCGCGGAAAGAACGAGATCGGTCCGGGAAATGAACGCCATTCTTCAAGTGCTCGCCGCGGTGATTGGCGCCTCGAGTTTCCCTTCGCCTATTTACGTATTGAATGAGAAAAATTGAGTATTTATCTTGTTGGTTTTTGTAGGGAAATAATGAAGGTTTGTTGCTTAACATAGGACAGTTACTTAACTCTAAATGTTCACTTGGGAACTGTGTTAAGAATTTTTGGACTAAATTGGAACTATTGGTAGTTGGACTGACTGAAGAGATTATCTAGATCTCATAATAAAAAAAACCTCAGTCGTCTTTTGTAATACGAAATAATAAAATTTTGTTACCTACTTATCCTGTCCTGAGTTAGACACAGGTCACCACACAGCGTCGATAAAAGTCAGTATAAAAGTTTTGACAAAAATTCTGTAGAGTTTTACGGCAGGTCTTAAAATTCAAAAGCGGTTTTAAAAACTAAACTTTTTCTTGAAGAGATATCGTAAAAGTATAGCACCCAGGTGCAGCGAATATCAACGGTAAACCACGTGATGCCTTGACAGAATTGGAATTATTAACATTGCTATAAAATGTCTAGACGCAAAAAAACGCACGCTACAGTTTTGGCGCCCACTTGCTATCTATCTCCAGTCGATATCGCTTCTACGAGTAATAGACGATTTGCTTATAAAAAAGATACTAGACAGAGTAAAATAAAAAAACGCCAGGGAAGTCGATAAGACCACTGTGAGCCCTCGTTATCTTGGGTCATAAATTACCCCAACACCCTCGGGGGTTCAGGTAGGTGCCTCCCAGGCTCCTTGGAAACGTTATGAGGATTCCGGGAAATGAAGTGACTACGTGATCCAATTGCGATTTTAGGTGCATTCGATTTATGTGTGTTTCTAGTAGACACGCGACTTCTTCAGACGTTTCATAGGTCGTTTGTTTTGACGACTCGATAATAGAACAAAGGTGAATGAAACGCTCCTACACGGACAAAAAGGAATCAATACCGATGGCACAATTGGACAACTTAAAAAAGAAAAAGCCGGAACGAGTTAGAATCGATTAATCAGCGATTCAATTCCGTAACGTTCGATTCCTGTTAAAATGGTAATAGAGATCGGTTTTATAGGACTCATTTCTCGTTCTCAAATGTCAAATTAGGGCAATTTCAATGAACATTGGAGCTTCGTTATTGCACGTAGAGTAAGAGTTAAAACTGATTAATCACTGTAGGTGTAGATAACAGACTGCGATTTCCAAGTTTTAAACGGTAATAAAGGAAGTTTTACTTTCTCTAAATCTTTAATGAACATCTAAGTTATTTAATGGCTCACTAATAAAAGTCAGCTGGTTACGTACATGGGAAAAAAATATAGCAACTTTACTCCATTTTTATCTGTCTCTAATATAAATTAGAGCCGATTTATATTCTACTTAAACTTTTTGTTTCGAACGAAGGTCGCGTCAACTTTTACATCTAATTTTTCACAGCACAAAACAATGTGCGGAAGTAGGATTACGATTAAAGTTAGATAATAAATCCAGCAGTTCCGACAGCCGCCCGCAACCGCATCTGACAGGCTAATACATATTGATACAATATTGGTGGAAGCGATCCAAACACTTTCTATTGGGACACTTTGAAAACCGTTCCTATCATCCCTCTGTTCTCAGTAATAAGATCTAGTTTTCAGTGCTAGTAGGCCCGTCTAGCTGTACCAATAAGTTTGTTTAGTTTGAGTTTTGACAAATATCTGCAGGTGACGGGTGTGCGGTTTCCTGGCACGGATGCGTTTGACATATTGCTTTGATAGCGGGTTCTGTACATATACTGACGTCATAAATTATAGGAATTTGTATGAAGAAAGAGGTCAGCTATTTATATCAGGGGTTTTTGTAAAGGCAAGCGAATTTGAAGAGGACCCTTTTTTATGACTAAAGTTTTTGGGTTGAAACTCTAGACCATATGTCACACTTGGAAGGTACCTTTTCTTGAATTATGTAGGTATTTCAGTTTCACAGTGATGATTGCCTTAGCTTGAATTATTTATTTCTACATTTGAGCTAAAATCCCAGCAATATACAAAAAAAAAACTGCTTACTGATAGTATTCCCGTCGCCATCAATTCAGACAGTCATTAACATTAATAAGCCAATTACTGAAATGAGCGAGGCAAAAATCTCCCTTCATTTCCCTCCCTATGAGGGCCGTCTCGTCGAGACACCATTTATTTTTACACGTCTAATGAGAACTGACAATCGCTAAAACAAAATGTCTGGTATCGATCCCATTTGGAAAATAAGCAAGCGAAAAAATATGAATTGAAAAAATAATCATGATTTAAGTCTGAACCAACAGTAGGGTTAAAGCTTTTAGCCTGATTGAAATAATAAGAATAGACGCTTTGTCTTTATCTGTAACAAAATCACTTAGTTGTTAAAACGAATTTCAATAATAAAGACCGATTCCGAGATCAGGAGCCCAAGTCTGCTATTTTTATAAATTCGTCACTCCAACACGATCCCATAGTCATTTTACTAAAAGTTCGTAATCTGCTAAATTCATAATGGTCGATCATTGGTCGGTCAATGGTCTCGTAATAGAATTGTATTACAATGGCATTTTGAACATTTATTCATGCCAGATTTCATTTATATATATTATTACATATTATTTATTAGTGTTTATTTATTTATTTATTTAACAATTTATGTACACACATATATAAGCAATCTGAAGTAGTAGGAATTTGGAAGTTTAGTAGGAAGTTTCATTTGTCATTAAGTACGAGATTACCAATTCTTTCAATGGAGTGTCAGTGGCTGACCATCGGAAAGTCATAATGACGCCATTATATTAGTAGATTACCAAACTTGTCAAAATCAACAATTTTATTATGAAATCAATGATAGACCATTCTGATACTACTGTAATATCAGACTTGAGGACCTGGAGAGTTGGATATAATTATGAATCTTCTAACTTTTGTCTTAGACAAACCTACCGTGCTCCATAATACGCAAGCACATTTTTGAAGTGAAAATTTCTTAAGGCGCGTTGACCACTTTTTGGGTGAACAAAAATCATGGAACTAGCGTCATCGTCACCGATCGCTTTCCATGAGCTATATGTGTACTTTGTATATATGTGTACTTTTTGGGAGAACAAAAATCATGGAACTCGCGTCATCGTCACCGAACGCTTGAGTGACTTAGTTTTTATTTCTATCGATAGTCCCCAAAGACTGCCCCGCATGTTTCTTTTTTATTCCACTTACCTACTTTTATTATGCATAACCGAAAATTTAATAATAAAAGATAAAGCAAAAAAAAAAAACATTTGCTACAAAATTCGATGACCAATAAGCACAACCATACCAAAATATTATCGTCCATAGAAAATACCAAGGAAAATGTAATAAATAATTTGTCACAGAGATTGCCCACATAGCCCAAGTCAACGTTACGTGTGACACCGGTCGAAAATGATTGGATTATCGCACTGATCAAATTAGGAATGTCTTGTATTTTCCGCTTCCCTGCGTTGCGTATCGAATTTGAGGGCAATTTCTGGTAGCCGTTTTGGTTGTTGGTAATTGAGTAATATTAGGATAAATAGGGTAAAGTTAGAAATGCTGATTCTTTGTTTGATTTTGAAGTGAAAACTTCTTTAGGCGCTTTGAGCACTTTTTGGGCGACCAAAAATCATGGAAATCGCGTCATCGTCACCGAACGCGTTCCATGAGCTATACATATATACTGTGTATATATGTGTACTTTTTGGGTGAACAAAAATCATGGAAATCGCGTCATCGTCACCGAACGCGTTCCATGAGCTATATATATATACTGTGTATATATGTGTACTTTTTGGGCGACCAAAAATCATGGAAATCACGTCATCGTCACCGAACGCTTTCCATAAGCTATACGTATACTGTGTATATAATTATGTGTACTTTTTGGGTGAACAAAAATCATGGAACTCGAGTCATCGTCACCGAACGCTTTCCATGAGCTATATGTATAAAAAAGCAGTTATTCCAAAGTTTTGTGTTTTCACTTCTGTCGGCAGTCCAAATAAATGCTCGTGGAGAAACACATAGGTACCTATTACCTCCATTTTAATCTTCAACATTATGTAGGTCCCTGAATCATTAAATTAAAGTATTTAATATCAAGTGTGTTCTCTATGCAATTTTAACATCATACTGCGATCACCAATCCGCCTGCCAAGTGTGGCGATTATGGCAAACCCCCCCGATTGGAGGAGGCTTATGTCCAGCAGTGGACGTCTTTCAGCTGGAATGATGATGATGAATATCAAGTTCACTTTACTCAAAGTAAAAGGACCTATACCCAAAGTCTCTAATTCAGATAATTTTTGTAAACAAAGTAATGTCAATAAATGTCACTGTCAAAATGACAGGACAGTGGTACAAAACATTTTATCATTATTTTTTTTTTGTAAATAATCATCTATGAAATTAAAGTGAATTAATTATAAGAACTATGTAAACAAAATACCGTTGCCAAACAATGTTTTGTGTAGTGTTGCGGAGACACGGTATATGATCGTCATAATCAGCCCTTTTAAGCCCAGTGCTAGATGTAGGCCTCCCAAAATCGATTCCCAATCTAAACAGTTTACATTCGTTTTCATCCAAAATGTGGCTAGATATGCTACTTAAAATATAAATATGTATGAGAGTTGTAATATTAGTGTTGTTGAAGATGTAAAAAATTTGAAATGTTTGTATCTCCTGCATTGTTACCAGTATCATAAAATATTTTATACCAGAACATCTCCTTTTATTAATAACTTTGTTTAAAACCGAAAATTTATAAAAATTATTACGGTATGATTATTTTTAAATTATATTATTATTTCTTAAAATCAGTACTTAAAAGAAAATGGAACCTCTTTTTTCGCAATTTTATGTGAATTACCATTACGAAGATATTTTTTTGTTATATTATCCCCTTTGTTTACATAAATTATCTGAATTTGAGACTTTGGGTATACAGAATATTATCATTTATCGAACAACGCCACCCCAAGTCGTAATAAAGCAACTACACTACCCATAATCAGAGTCAAGACTAGCTTCAAAACGCATAAAGTAAATATCTAATCGGCAACTTTAAGTCATAAATATTTACAGACACAACTATTTAAAGCCATAATTAATTCAAGGTAGCGTGCAGCCGTCCTACCTGGCTGTGGTTCCTGTACCCTCAATTTTAGTGCCCTGTAATATATGGGCTGTAAACCACACTTATCACAACGCACACAAATGCGTCCATAAAATCTGTACTATTACGCTGATATCGTTAAAGTTATGTGTAAGGAAGTTTGTACGTATTGCTTGGAATATTTCGCCGCCTTACAACGAAAACCAATTATTATAATTATTGTAATTTTCGTCAAAATCGAAATTTTGACGAAAATGACTTATGAATGCCAAAGTACTCAAAATGTTGTGTTCTTTCGTCTGCGAAAACCCATTAATCGCTAAGTTTTATAGTTTCGCTGCTAGCTAATAAGATAACCAATTATTTCAAGCATTTCCAATAATGTCATTTCATTTAGAAACGGTAATGATTAAATACGTGAAAAAATTATATGCTGCTTTTGAGACCTTTTTGTAGGTACGTTGGGTACTCGTTACATAATTGGATAAATTTCGCTTGAAAGAAAAAAAATCCAAACATACCCTTATTTTGTAGATCAAAATCATTTTATTTCAATATTATACCACATTATGTATTGAAAATCACATCAAAATAAACGTCTATGATGATGTAATGTCCGTCGGGTTTAACATTGTTAATATCGTAAAACATATAATTTTCAAACCAAAATTAACGGTACAATTTACTCGCGCCCAGTTGCCACCTCTAGAACAAAAATGCACGCTCGAAGAACCTCGCCTTAGGCAGATTATGTGACAATTATTGAAAATTTCATTACAAAGCAATAACTTTTTAAATCTCAATAGACATGTTTAAATAGAACATTTATCAATGTACTGATGCTATAAAGTAATAATAACAATATAACACTACAAAGGGTGTTTTCAACCCCATAAACTTTGTAATCGCGATATCTCCGTGTGCACTTTTAATGATTTAATTGGTTTTCGTTGTAATTTGTTTTTTGTTTTTGGCGATTGTCTTGAAACTTTAAATTTTTCGGCTCTTAGATTTTCATAAATCGTAAGCTCTTATTCTTATAAAAAAGTCAGATTAATTTATTGACTTTAAAAATATTTTCTCAGTACATGCAAAACCTTTTAAGAATGCAAATTAGTTAAATTCTTAAAGCACTTTCTAACACGACAGCTCTAAATGACAACACCTACTCGAGAGTTACGATAGTCTAACCTATACACGAAGCGGTGTGGCTAGATAAAATATCATAAGTGAAGCCGCCACAAAAAGTTAGTCCGATAATAAACTTCTATTATAAAGAGCGTCTTCGACTAATTTACGACAAGGTCCATACAGCCCCACCCTCACTAATCCATACTTATTAAGGATAATGGGGAACCGATGAACAACTTTTCGTCCTTTATCTGAACCCATAAATATTGGCTATCACGCGCCGCCGGTAGCCAGAGGTGTCGAAAGTGCGATTTTACGGTCCTTTTATTACATTTTCGTGTAATAATTTTAATGTAAGTCACAGCAAAATGTTTGATTAACCTGGGTATTGAGATTGATACATTATTTATTTATTTATTAAAAAACAAAAAAAAGTAAAAAACTGTACAAAGGCGGACTTAATGCCTTTGGCATTTTCTATCAGTCTACTTTAGGGTGATGCAGAGACTATACACAGTAGGTGCAATAACAGAAAACAATTTAGAAGAAATTAATAACTAAGATACAAGAATAAATACATATATACATACATACAACAAAAAAAATAAAAAGTTATGAGAGTTAAAAGAAAACCTACAACAACGTTTAATTCTGAGACGAATCTGCCAACTTCTTGTGTATGTGTTCTCGAGCTTTCACTTTAAATGTGAACTGATTTTCTGAGGGAGCGCATTCCAAAGGAAAACCGCCTGGACAAATAAAGAAGACTTTATAAAACCAGAGCGATGAGAAGGACAACGATCACACTGTATAGGGTTAGAATAATTTGGAAATGGTACAACAAAATACCTTGTGATATATTGCAATTAATTAAATGAAAGAAAATTTAAAACTCATATCAAAAGTACACTTTGTCATCAAGCATACTCGTATTACAAATTAGAGGATTAAATCCAAGATAAGAAAGATTGGAAACATGCTGGTCTTGCTCCATACGATAATCTAGTTTAGACAAAATCAAACTGGTTTCTGATTTAATTGTATAATTTATTATTTTTATGACATTGATTTTACATTCTGCGATTACTTTATTCACACACTCACGTATTTCTTAAAGTTATATAAAAATCGTCTACTTTTACAATGTGACCACCATGTATATGTACGAGTATCACATAATTCATTTTAAGTCATTGCTTTATTTTTAATTCATTTTACTATTGTGATGTAGTAATTTTAGACCAGATAGATAGATAGATAGAATACTCTTTATTATGTACACCATAAAAATTACAGATATAAATGTAGAACTGTTACATAGGGTGTCACAATGGGCGGTCTTATCGCTAAAAGCGATCTTTTACAGACAACCTTTGGATGGATCAAAAGTAGAAGGAGAGACAATACTGCAGGTATTCCAGGTGCATCGTCTTCACATATAATTAATGTAAAACATTAAAACATTATAAAAGAGTTACGTTGGAGTTTCTTGCCCATTCTTCTCCATACGAAACTATCTTTCGGAAGGGGCAACTAGA
The DNA here is from genome assembly GCA_947523025.1 of Dryobota labecula. NCBI lineage: Eukaryota > Metazoa > Arthropoda > Insecta > Lepidoptera > Noctuidae > Dryobota > Dryobota labecula. The sequence continues at coordinate 11,697,783 of OX383293.1, read as the reverse complement.
ATCAATTATATTTTTCTGTACATTTTGACATTCCGAAGTGCCTATTTGAAATAAATATTAGAGTTTGACTTTGAAAATGATTTTTGTAGCAATGTTTTATTTATGAACTTTTTGAAGTGTTAGAATTGTATGGGAATTTAACATAATCGTGTTCTTCGTCTTGTAAGAATTCGGGCAAAAACAGGCAATATATTGCGAAGAAAATAATATGCGTTGGTTCCTGATCGGCAGGTGTTACAATTCGGCACCCAATATCAAAATGAAAGGCATTGTCATTCCGAGTGTGTAACGCAATTAGGGTGACGATTTCATATCAAACCTTCAAACTTCAACAACAACGTAACAAACATTGAGGAAAATAGGTATTGTGTCCTACTATTATCTAGCCTGGAGGTCTGGCTGTTTGTGTATGTGAGTTTAAATGTTTGTAAACGCACCTAAAAGTTAAAAAAAAAGAAGTTTGGGAGGATCGATGGATGTTTGTTACTCAATCACGAAAAAACAGCAATATTAAAAATTAAAAATTCATTTATTCAAAATAGGCTGAGAATCAGCACTTTTCGAACGTCAAAATTACATAAGACAGTCCCCCAAAACGTCCGCCCTTCACCACTTCCTAGGGCTTTAGTTGGGAAGAAGAAGTGGCGCATCAAACTCCCCAGCAACTTAGATAAAATTAAATAAATTTGGCACACATAGTTTATAACCTGGATTAACACATAGGATAATATTTATACCGATATCCCCACGGAATCGAGACTTCTGCTGGTGAAACTGTGGGGCGAAGCTAAATATGTCACTAACTCAAAATCGTGGTTAACAACTTTGGATTTTATCACTGCGTTATTCATTGGCGACGTTTCTCGCGATTGTGTTGGTGTCTCTTTATTATCCCGTTAACCTTTTAGAATTATTGCTATATTAATTAAATTGGCGTGTTAATTTAACTCATATTGTCCCTTCACAAAAATAACTATCAGTCTACACTCGATTTCTGAATTGTGCATTAATTAAGGTGACTACTTCAATATAGCCCGCGAAATTCAACATTTCTTCCGTAATTTGTCTTTTGCGGGCTTTCACCTTAAGTTATGCTAATGTAAAGCTTTTGTGAAGCTCTACTTTCAGGAACCGGGTGTGAGTATCTCCCAATTTTACCTTTATTCCAGTACCTATTTAGTGCAGCCTTTTTCCAACTATAGCTAAATACCAGTAATTTACATGGAGCGACTGCCTATCTGACCTCCACAACCCAATAACTAGGTAATACTATATACCCCTTGGTAACACCGGTTGTCAGACTTTCGGGCTTCTGACGATCCATAACGAGTGCCAAAGATCCACGAATGACAGCCGGATCCAGCAGCTTAACGTGCTTTCCGTGGCAAGGAGAAGTCTCGGTATGTAAAGATGGTCACCCATCCACGAACCAACCCCGGTAACCGTAGCTTAACCTGATGGATCGACATGAGCTCCTATTCCAGTAAATATCCAGAATGGAAGCTATACAGGAAAAGTTTTTAATCAGTGCGCAAATTTTGACAAATTAAACTTAAACGTGTATTATTTATTATACACCTATTTCTTATTTTGATATGTCTTAGTACAAAAACGATGAAGTTATCGTTTACGAAAGATGTTTATTTTGGAACTGGTATAATGGATACTCGCGTTCAGTGAAGCGGAACGCAGTAGTAGGTACCTATAAGCTGTGCGCTCGCCCATTGATATTATTACGAATAGATTGTATCCATATTTTGCTGATTTCAAGTGCACCAAAAAAAAGTATTGAACAAATAATGGAAATGTGTTCTATTACTGATACTAAACCACAAAAAAAAAAATGCGCACTGCACTTATCCTGTATACGTTGTAGAACAAAACTGTTCTTAGCTCCTTACCTTATAAAGCCGAAGCTAGCTAAGATTACTACAATATAATAGTATCTCAATAGCAAAATCCCCTTGGACCGTTAAGGCAATCTCTAAGCGAAGTCTATGTTCGACTAGCAATACCAATCCACTTCGTCTTAGTAGAGCTTGGCTATGTTCATTACACGAGGGAGATACTTGCCGCACCTACATAAAATATGTACTGTGTTCTAGGAATTTAATACAGGATTATTGCATACTTCTCAGCTGAAGAAAAGGGGAAAAATATGAAGGCTAGATAGAATGAAGGTGATGTGGCCGCAACTTGGCGGAAGATTGTGTTACATAAAAGATTTTATCCCTCTAGAGGTAATGGAATAAAGCCTTCATGCAAGGTGGTTACGTATCGAAATACAAGGAAACAATAAACTGTTTGAAATAACATATATTTAAAAAGAATACTGCACTACACGGCCTGGACGCGAGACCCGTTCCTCGAGTCAGCTCGAAGCCTCTTGCGGAGACGACTGTGCGGCTGGTCAAGTCCGCCTAGCGTTAGCGCAGGCGGGACGGTTTTTTTTTTACCCTTACATCTTACATATTTATTCATTTTAATACGATATACATAAAAACCGGTAGATTACTTTTGTCCGGGTTTCAATATTGGGAACCCGGTCTTTATCAGAAATTTAAATAAAGGACCCCGAGTTCGACATCCTCAGTTATCTGGATCTGGAAGAATATTGGACATCTTCGTCGGCTCTGGGATCCGGGATTTAATAAATCCCTGGCGCCCGTTTACTAATTGTTTACTTACAAAATAATTAGAAGGTTACACCTTAATAATTCAATCTTTTATTATATTTTAATCTTAACTTAAATTCGGAACAGTACTGGCTTTATCTCCAACTCCCCACGACCTTAGTTCTTTCGGCTGAAGTTTGAGCTGGCTGGCATTTATAAGTGACAGTTATAGTCAAGTCACCTACCTATTATAAAGGATAACTTAGTATAAGTGTTTGATATAAGTACTTAATTATTAATGCGGTAGACCCTTAAAGGCTACCGTATATTATTTTAAGAAGGAGTATTCTTTTTAAATATATGTTATTTCAAACAGTTTATTGTTTCCTTGTATTTCGATACGTAACCACCTTGCATGAAGGCTTTGTTCCATTACCTCTAGAGGGATAAAATCTTTTATGTAACAATTGTTAAGAAATTGTTTTTTTTTATTTTTATTTAAGGCATCTCGCGGGTCAACCTAGAAGGTTGTCGTCTGCTTAACCGGACTTTCCTGTGAATGCCTCATTAAATTAAGACCTCCAGCAGAGGATCCTCCCACCAGACGGGTGTTGTGTCTGGTGGGCAACTGCCCGACGGTAATTTTTTTTTTTACTATTGCGCCTCTTGTTGACCTTGAGACATTATAACCACTTAACCGGGCTTTTCTGTGGACTTAAGTGAACTTAAAGCCTCCAGCCAGGGCATAAACTTATAAACTGAGTGACTACGCGCTAAGGGCACCCCCTGTGGGGTAAGGACCTCGGCTTAGGGCGTCGCTGGAAGAGGACAGCAAGGGACAGGCTGGATCGGATTATGATTATCAAGGGACAAATTTAAAGCTCAAGCTAAAGGCTCAGCAACACGGGCTGGCTCGAGCAAGGGTAGAGGCTGTAGAAAAAGAAGAGCTTGCTAAGACTATATAGCGGGTAAATTTATTGATTGTTAATCTGATGCTTATAACAAAGGAATAACTAATAAAGAATTTAAAAAACATTATCTGTCAAAGGATGTTTAGGTACTGGTTGATTTAAATAAATTTAATTAAAGATTGACCGTAGCAGATATAGCAATATAACAAATCATCATACCAACCAAACATTTATGATGCTGTTTTCGCTTATGATGATGGATGGGCCGGGTGGATTGGAAAAGAATATTGTAGTATTGTACAAACTTACTACAATATTCTTTGTCCAATCCACCCGGCCCATCCAACATCATAAGCGAAAACAGCACCATAACACATAGGATGAATAGACGACATCTTTCAGCGTAGACAGGCTGATATGAGGCTGAATTCCAGAATAGATAGGAACAGAAGGTCGGGTTCATACAACAAGCGAAAACTGGCGTACGCACACACGCACGCACGTACGGCGATCGAGCCAGCGTGGCCGCACAAATCAAATTTTCTACGTTCTTGCAATTTACTGGTCAGTATTAGGTTGAGTTCCACGCGCGCCTCAAAGAGATGTCAGCACGCACTGACGGGGTCCGCTAAGACCGGTGCCTGCCAGGGTTGCGGGTTTTTCCGAAAGGGATACCGTGGCCTTGGCACACAGGCAACTGAAGGAACACGGGTGGGTTTTAGTCAGTAAAAGACTGACACGCCCTCCCGCTCCACCCAGAGCAGGAGAAGATATTTGATAATTTCCCACTCAAAAAAAAAAGGTATCAGGTCGTATGTTGACCACTATGTGTATAATTAGCTGATGCCCGCGGCTTCGCCCGCGTGGCTTTTTCTAAAATAAAAATAGCCTTAATTACTTCTTATAACATCAGCTATCTGCCAGTGAAAGTCCCGTCAAAATCGGTCCAGCCGTTTCTGTGATTAGCCGGAACAAACAGACAGATAGATAGACAAAAAAAAATTAAAACTGGTTTTTGTTTACCGTATATACTATGTATGTAATAACTAAAAAGCTGTTATTTTGACATTACAAACAGACATTTCAATTTACAGAATAAAATTATAATCATTAAAATCATCAATACATCTCTCTAAGCTCAAATTACACTATTGAATGACTACATATCATGATGAAATCATGGCATTTGAGGCCATTTTCTAAATCAGAGAGTTGTATCCTGATGATTCTAATTCTGTAAATGCATATTTGTTACGGTCGCTGATTATATTTTGATCAACATACACACACACTGACTGACACTGAAATTACAATTAAATGAAAGAAAATTTAAAAGTCATATTAATAGCACACTTTCTAAACAAACATAGTACAAATTAGAGGATTATATCCCAGATAAGAATGCTTGGAATTATGCTGGTCCTGCTCCATAGGACAATCTAGAGTGGACAAAATTAAACTGGTTCCTAATTTAATTGTATAATTTATTAGGTATTTTTATTACATTAATTTTATATTCTGTGATTACTTTAATTAACTCACTTATTATTTGATAACATTTTCGGTAAATCATCTACTTGTACAATGTTTGTAAATATGTGATCACAATAAATCTATCACATAATTAATTTATCTGTCATTACTTCCTATTTCATAGTAATTTTATTCTAGGTACAGACGCCAGCAGGTCAACCTACCCGAAACTGTAAAATTTTCGCAATCAACCTTGAACCTTATTCTGTAGTGATAAAGTTGAAAATCAATTAAAGAAATTTGACAGATTGTAGTAGCTTGATGTGCTGGCGTCTGTACATCGTCTTCACATATAATTATATTATATAATTAATGTAGATATACAAAATATTGGTAACATTTTTTTAAAGTAAGTGTAAAGTTTCTTGCCCATTACACGTAACTTTTGGAAGGGGCATTTTTTTTTTTTTGTAAATCTTTACGGTCGTAAGTCCTTTTTATGTGCTTATTTGAAATAAGTGATTTGTCTTTCTGCCTTTTGACTGCAAATTGCAAAAAAACTTATATGAAAATTTGAAATTCGTGCATCCCCTTTAAAACAAATTTGCCAGTCGCAGCTCGCTAGTATGCTTGCACTCGCTGAACATGAAACGCGTACGATTTTGCTCGTCCAATGAAGCTAACCTTCTGCACCTATCTATAATCTGATATGAGGCTGAGTCGCAACGAGGATACACGAGACATATTGTCACTCCCTCGCCCCGGGAGGATTGGGCGGCTAATAGCAAAATAGTGTCACCCCCAAGCTTGTCACTTATCATTTGCAACGCTAATGGAATATTTATAACAAGCTTATTATGAGTTTAGCGTTTATGTTCTGGAAGGTGTTAGATTAAGTAGCTATATTAACCTTGGCGTTGAGCTTGAGTAGGTACCGAATTGACACTAATAATTAGAATCGACATATCTACCATTATTGGGCTAATGAAATAATTTAAATAATCATTATATTTATACTCAGGAAACGCGGGCGTAATGACTTAGAAATCATGGGATATTGGACCACGAAAGCAGGATTCAGGGAAGAACGCTAAGGGGGAGACTTTTATTCAGTTGTGGGAAAAAACTGGTTAAAATAGTAGAGTGTAATCAAGTGCATAAAACGCACCATTTTACGCGAGACATTTATCCATTCGAGCGAGCTTGCGAGCGAGGATGGATATAAAGTACAGTGTAAAATGGGTTTTATGGATGAGTTGTACACTCTACTTTTCACTTCGATTGCGAGGAAATGAAACAGCAACATTTAAATATTGAAAATTTAATTAAAATTGAAAAATAATTATGGTTCCCGCCAATAATTTTTTTTTTTTTTTTTCAGTAGGAACGTGATATAACACCTTACTTAGGTCGTTACATATTGCTCAGTTGTAAAAACATTTTGTTTTTATATTTATGATAACTTAGTTACATAAATATATATAAATAACTTAGTTTAAATATATTGATTAACTAATATAAAAAACTAATTTAATGGACGAAATAAAAATTATAAGTTTATTTCATGAAGTTTTATTGTGTACTTTGGCTGTTGGTATCCTTGCCTTGTTCTTAGAATACTAACGAAACGAATTAAAATAAAGAGGTTATTCTATGAAGTTAAAGTTGTTCGTGTGGCTGTTGGACCGATTGCCTTGGTCTTCGACGAAGATTTTACTTTATGCTCTAGAGCATAAAAAGCGACTTTATGTTGCCTACGCACGTCATAAAGACGAACTTTTAGAGCATGAGAAGTGATAAATAAATATACCACTTGACGCAATTCCAAATAGAGCATTAATACCTAAAAGCTGTCGTAGACAATGAAACTATTGCAGCGTAATTTACCTCAACGCGTGAACTCAGTTCCACTATTACGCCTACCTGGACTGTACCAGAAATAACAAGCGTGATAACTTCCACTAATAATTGTCCGCAGCTAATTAATATCTTCCACCGGCTACACGGACGCATGGAGACCACCAATTTGCGGTCCAGCACATAACGTTTTATTTGATGCGAACAAGGGTTAGTATTTATTATTGTTTACGTAGCACGATGGCCTCCGGGCACAATTCCGTTGAGTTATGGCCTGGTCACCCCGTGCGACCGTGCGCAGGTGGGGCAACCGCAAAAGGTCTCAATTTATTGCTAATTTTATTTGTATAGCGGTTCCTGTAAATTTTATTGTTTTTGCTCCTAAAATATTTCGGGCTGGACACCGGCAGTTATGACGATAAACCACGTAAACATTTTACTGCAACAGTTAATCCAGATATTGTTGATCGATCAAGTTATGAAAATGGGGACGCAAAATGGGAGAGCGTGTTTTTTAATTTCTTGTTAATGCAAAATAATGACGAATAAATTGATGCTACGTCATTTAAGGTTCCATAAGGCGCACGCTTGTGGGCGGAAGAAATATTACACCAGACTCAAGAGCAGTCTTTAGCAATTTTGATGTATGTGTACAAGGTACTGAATAAGTAGATACCTATTAATACATTATTTATCAACGCTAGGAAAAGGTTTGTAGACCATAAATCTACAATCCATATTTTTCAGAGTTCACCCACGGGAGGAAATAGGGAATACGACATAATTATAATTTCAGTACAAAGGTACTGCTTATTTCTTAAGAAATGTCTTCCAGCAGACCAGCGAAAGGAGAAATGAAAAATAAATATAGACAATAGTATGTAATCTTCATCAGTATTACCATTAAATATACATTATTCTATTAATCACGGTTTTTCCGGTTCCCTAAAAGATAAACCGCGCAATACAGGGAAAGTTTGTACAAATCCTACATTATTAACACAGCCAATAACCATCAAAGCAAATGTTCCTGAGATAACAGTCATGTCTTCACAAACATCGGCACATTATCCCAAGTCATTTGCAACACAACTCTCTTTACCTCTCATTTTCCTCAGACGTTTCCCAAGATTCTCAGTTCACATGAATTTCGACACGTAGTAAATGTTACCATCCATTTAAACTACCAAAGAACGATTCTTCTCTCTGACGTCATTCCAATGAAATCCGTTATTGGAAATACGCGAGAGTGCTATTAAAAGAACGATATTCCCTTTTATGTTCTCTCTAATTAATTTCCTTGTCGCTTTTGTTTTTTGTCTCGCTCCAAAGCCTTACCTTATTGTTACTATCAGGTAATTTATACACAGGCCTAATGAAAATGTATCTCCGCTATTTATCAAACGAAGTGGCGGTAGACTTTGGCAACGTTATACCGATGGGAAAAGGTCTCATTTATGGTAACTGTTTCCAAGTTTTGCTGACAAAGGGAAAGTAGGGATCCTTTTTCTTTGTCGAAGGATTTGGGTCATTGGTTATTTCTATTGGGAAAAGCTTCAGGTGGAACGTATGTATTGTTGTTCGAATAAGTTATTTTGGTTTTTTTTCTATAATTGTTTGATAATAATCAAAACATAAATAATTTGCATTGGCAACATTTACATTTTTAGAACTAGTTTTTATAAACTGGTAACAGATTAGTAGAATCTTTTTCTGTGCCATGTACGGTTGCTCGTATTGTAACATTTTTAACTTATATATTTTGGAATTATACAGTTTACTGCTAATCTACAAGCATTTTATTAAACATAAGTGGTCCTTCGAGCCGGATTTTTTTTCGCCTTACCTTTCAAATCTAATTTAAAAGAGACCTTTTTGTGGCATCCTATTAAACCATTTCTATATTACCTACTCTTAAAGGAAGTATCAAATGCAATGTATCAATTTATAGTTTCAATTGTTCATATGCATTTGCACGGCTTAATTCATAGCATCGTTAATATCACACAAACACAGGTAAAGCAAGAGATATTACTCTAATAACATCTACAGTGGCTGCATGCATAAGCAGGGGTCATAAACACAAAAGCCGCGCTTATAGAAAGCATTATTAACCCGGCTTCCTAAGAGAAGAGATGTTTGCAGGGATTATTACAAGTCTAACAATAAAGGAGGGAAACGACACCTGGTAAATATTAAAAGGGGAAGATATAAAGTGAGTGTTATGTTTGTCACCAACCGTGACCGCGGGTTTATGAATTTCTTTATAACCTCGGCTTAAGGTATCAACGGAAAGAAGAGAATATTTTTAGTCGTAAGTTAAACAATCAAATAAAGCTTGTTATATACCGTGGCATTTTAGTCGTCTTACAAAGACAGCCCACTTCATGTATCCAATCCGGCGCCCTTGTAACACAAGGCTCGGATTGCACTCGTAACAGGGTGTTTTAAACTATGTCATGCGACATAATTAATAAAAATAAAAAAAATAAAAAACTGAAATGTATTTTTTTTTTTTAATTAATGATTAGAAGTAATTGGATACATCAAGTGGGCTGTCTTTGTAAGACGACTAAAATGCCACGGTGTATAAAACATTACCAAAGAAATAATTAAGCATATTAATTATCACAAAAAATCTGATTCCCGAGACCGGTAGGGTATTATTTATCCAGCTAGGAGGGAACAAATTAATGAAGTTCATTTATAACGTCTTATCTAGGACGAGAACATTTTTTACAAGATAAAAAGAAATAAAACAACTGAAATAGGAACTTGTGTCAAACAAGTTTCTTAAGAATTCAGCAAAGAAATTCTTAATTTAACTAAAAAAATACAAGATTTCTTCTTAAACGACGCCAACCAATCTACAAAAAATGACGAACAATTTCATAATTATTTCAGTTTTGATCTCGGGATTCGTTGCGAGCTTCACATTTCTGTGTAAATTCACTGAATCACCTCCAAGTAGCAAGAAGCAAGGTGAATGAGACGATTACTGCTCACTTCCGAGACGGGACCCCGACTGCAGGATTAGATTGAAATTGAATGGTCTTCTGGAAAATGAGAAATGAAAAGAAAAAAACACGTAGCTTAGTAAAATAAAGTACTTTTAGGGTTCCGTACCTCAAAAGGAAAAAGCGGAATCCTTATAGGATCACTCGTGTGTCTATCCGTCTGTCTGTCACAGCCAATTTGCTCCGAATCTAATGCACCAATCAAGTTGAAATTTGGTACACATAGCAATTTCTGTGACCCAAACACGGACGTGTTACGTAAATAAATGTATTTTGAATAAGAGAATTTAAAAACATGTTTCGCACACTGTACATATCAAATGAAAGTGCTTACTGTGAGGGTCTCAAGAATATTTATTTTATAATTTTAAATTAAATAGTTTTAAAGTTATTTAGGAAAATAGACAAAAAGTGACCTAACTTATCTCCGAAACTACACAGCCTAAAATTTTGAAAAAAATATTGAAAATAGTTCTGTCTAGGTAAATCCAGGATACGAGTAGATGCCGCAGTGCGATAGGTGCCTTGATTGCAATTATTCTAGTTTCGCGAATGAAACACATGTTATTTTATTTATCTATTGACAGACTCTGCCATGTTCAGTTCTCAACTACAACTAAGTTGACCGTGTTGCATGTCTCTGTGCGATTGTATGGGACGATTAGGTGCGATCAAAGTTTTTGCGGGATAAATGTCCTCTTTCTCGACGGGGCAACCTATAAAAAGTCTATGGTCTTAAAATTACATAGTAAATCTCCCATTATTGTGCGTACAATCTTACATTTGCAGTTGGAATGTATCGGAGAACATGTTTTTCAAGTACAGTGGCCAGCACATCAAGCTACTAAACGAAACTGTCAAATGTCTCCAAACGATTTTAAACTTTAAAATTTTGATGATCAAGTTCAAAATCTATCGAAAAAATTTACAGTTTGTGGTAACTTGATGTGCTGGCTACCGTACAATGTTAAGTTTTTTACTGGGATCAATTTATCCCAACTACGGAACCCTTCATTGGGTGATGTCGGACACGCATCAGGCCGGTTTTTTGAAGAATTATTTTCAGTGAATGACGGGGATTAAGAAAAACAAACTCATTGGATTTTTTAAGGAAAATTAAATATGTTGAGTCGCCTTTGCTATAAAATTTTAATTGGAATAAGTGACTGTGCACTTATCATTTACTTTATTCGTTCGACCGTGAGTTGGAACTTTATTTAACGAGGTACTATAAAATGGTACAGAAATTAAGAAAATCTACGCTGAAATTGCGACAGCGCACAGTCTTCGACTGAATAAGTTATTTTTATATCAATAATGTTTATTATGACTATTTTTTTCTTTGCCAGGTAAAATTAGTTCCGATGTTCGCCAGTGTTTAAAACTAAGGATATAAATAATATTTTTTATTTTTTCTCATCATGGCTTAAAGTACACCCAACATTGTTTTATATGTAGAGTGTATTCAATAAAAAAAAAATAAGCACACCTGTTATGTCTTTTTTTTAATACACAGCATTATCCTGAAGATGGTGTATCTCATAACACGGACGAATAAAGAAGAATTTAATCTGTTGGCTTCCTATGACCATGTTTTAAACAGGATAATGTTAAATGCGATTATATGTAGAAGAAGCGTAAAGGCTTGTTATCTCACAGAATTTCCATGTTATGCTAAATGTGCTAAATATTACGCCACGTGGAATTGTTTTGATTTTATTGTACATACTCGATAGTTTCTAGTCTATATGCTAATATTAAAAAGAGGTAAATTTTGTAGAGAAGGCTATAGGCTATTTTACATCACGCTGCGACCCTAAGGAGCCGCGCAAAAAGAAAAAAAAAGTCAAAAATAACGCTATGTGAAAACGAAGTAATAGCGCGGGTGGGCAATGGGATGTGACGTGGAGGGTCGGGGGTCTAAATTTCCCGCGGACGAAGTCGCGGGACAGAAGCTAGTAATTTATAACTCGGCTTGTATGTCTTCAGAAAGCATCATAACAAAAAAAGTACCTAGATAAATATCTCAAAAAAAGCAGGAATAAATACAAAAACCCTCGTTCAGCGTATCGATCATAAAATCCAGTAAGCCCAAAACACCGTAAACCATGGGTACTGTACTTGCCTAATACGCGCGTTCTCCATAGCACGTCATAAAGTGGAAATTGCCTTCCTAGTTGAATTCATCCGACGCGCGGGGACTGGGCTCCCTACCCTAATAACATTGCAGTTTCCTGGAAAATTTTAGTGTACCGTGGACCAGCGGGGCGGAATAAAGGCGAGAGCTCGTTTCCGCGACTTTCACCCTACCACGATAATGAAAAACTCAAACTTTTCAAACCTAAGCAATTTACATTGCGGTATTTGTTTATCCTATTCGCCAAAGTCGGGAACCAAAACACGCAATGGATGCAACACCCAATTTGAAGCTGGAATTTCGGGGAGTGTATAGTAGATGACTAGAATGCTCTTACCGTGATATAGGTGAAGTTTATCCGCCGGACTAACAAAGCTGAGCATGAAAATAGGTGAATAAAGTAGGTGTACCAGGCTAATAGTATTTTTGGAGATTCGTAGGTTTTAGTCGGGTCATAATAACAAGGACTTAGGTACACGCTTAGCATAAAACTGTGATTTCTCCTTATAAGTAGGCATGAGATAAAATTAGAATGGAACTCGTCAGTGTCATTCCGTACAATAACCTGTAACCGTACCTGCTCCAAATTCAAGACCCAACAACTAAGTATACTTTAGAGGGGTCCATATTGGCTCACCTAAAGTTTTTTACCCGAAATTGTTCTTCCTAATGATTTGTAATCCGAATGATCACTCTTCCTAAAATTTTTCATCCTAAAGTTTTCATTCATACTATTTGTAGTGCTACCGGCGATGTTCATAACACTCATGTTTCCGAAAATTGTAATTAATAATATCATTATTGTAAATATATTTAAACTCCTACTGTTTTTATCATAAAGCTTTTATCCCTAAACATAATTACCATAATATGAGTGTCGTCTTGGGGGCACTATGAAAAAAATACTTAGAAAAATTTCGCGACCAATTTCGAGGTATCGCTCGCTCGGCTCACGCGTAGTTGGTCACAGTTCTAACCTAACCTAACCTATGGATATCTTTGCAGGTACACACCGCTATAAATAAAATTAAAGAAGACGCTTTAATTAATAAAAATAAACAACCAATTCATATAAAAACAAAAAAGATATGACTTTGAATAATAGTGTAAAAGATGGTTATGTTGAGAAAATATAGGAAAACAAATAAAAGTATAATAGATGTTTATTGCTACTGACATTATGAAGTTGAATGCTTCGGAATTATGAACATTAGAGACAGAGTAGTTAGGAATTGTGATTGTTAGGATGAAAAATGTTAGGAAGAACATTTTCGGATTTCCAATTATCGGAGTTGAAAATTTAGGTGAACTTTGGCGCACCCATTTTAGAGTCTTGCAGTGTTTTCCTACTTATTTATAAAAAACATAAGCTTTAAAACTCATGATTAGAAAACAAATCTTAATCTTATGTCCAGCAGGCTACGTTTAAGTAGACAAACCCCGAAATAATTAAAAAAAAATTCTTATGAAAATAAAAAACCGGCCAAGTGCGTGTTAGACCACGCCCAATGAATGGTTCCGTAGTTGGGATGAATTCATCACAAGAACAAACTTAACATTGTAGTTGAAATACATGTTCTCCCATACAATTCAACTGCAAATATAAGTTGGTCGACTATTACTCGTAAAGCCTACTTAGCTGTGATAGTTTTCCTTTTAATTTAGCCGTGATTTTTTTCACATATCCAAAAACAACCGTTTAGTTGGCAGGACACGTGGTTAAAATAAAATTTTATTTTACCACTTTTTCGGCGTGATTAATAATACTCATGTCATACGTGTTACAGCTTACTAGTACTAAGAGTCTCTGAGCTAAGCCGCGGACAGACAGACAGACAGATGGACATCCAATCCTAAAAACATGTGCAGTCGGGGGACCCCCGTCAGAACCGAAGTTCCTTCTCACGTAAGATTTAAAACACAAACAAAAACTTTTGACAGTTAATACTTGATCTTGAAACTGACCTTATTTTTTTTTTCGAAGTTTCTCTTAGCTCGCATTGACTATTTTACCCAACCACAGACGCGTTTTTTAAGACTGATCCATCTTATATTATGTTCATAAAGTTACCACACACGTGTATTAAAATCGCGCATTAAATTCACACTTTCTCACTCCCTCTGTCTCTTTCTATTACCTACATATAATAGAAAGGGACAGAGAAAGAAAGAAAGTCGCATGGAGGTATGGCATAAAGCTTTTGCCTTACGTGACGATTTCTACCAGTCAACTCCTACCGCAAGGCGCGTTAAAGAACTTCATTCAAAAAAGGAATCTCTGACAAGCAAACTCCCATGATGACGTCAAGAGCCTTCATAAAGTCAAAGGTACGAGTTCAAGTGCTCCACAGGGCGCCGGCGGCGACGCGACACAGGGAACCCTGCAGTCCCCGGATTAACTATATTTCACTAACGAATTAATTTGAACAGGCAGCTGCTTCACTGCGCGGGAGTAAATCAAGTTACAATGTAAAGAAACAATTGAATGAAATGTTAGTTGTCGCAACTTTATTTGATAGTAATGTTTTTTTATTTTATGTTTTTACATAGGTACTTCCTGGACATAATCTTTTCATTATTTGACATTATATATACCTTCAAATCTAATTCCATCCCTTTTTTAGTACCTTTTGTGGACTTTTATTGAGATTTGTTACTGTAGTTATAATGGCAATCATGTCATTTGGTTTAAATAGGTTTTTATTTTTATATATTTTGTTTTTAATCTTTTATATAGATTTATATTTTGTGAATGTGAGAACGTCGTATGCCTAGTAGACTGTAGATTTGTTGTCAATTTTCTATTTTTTTAAGTACCTGGTACTTGTTGGAAGGCCTTCACTGTCCTCCCATACCTATTAACACTATTATTTGAAAATATTGTAAAAGCCAATTAAGTAGTTTCCCAAGAGTAACCATGGAGTTTCTTGCCGGTTCTTCTCCATATCATCATTTCAGCCGAAAGACGTCCACTACTGGACATAGGCCTCCCCCAATTGGGGGGGGTTTTGCCATAATCGCCACGCTTGGCAGGCTGGTTGGCGATCGCAGTATGGTGTTAAAAAATGCATAGAGAACGCTGCTGCCCATTCTCTAGTAAGTCCCTTAGTCGCCATTTACGACACCCATGGAAGGAAATGGGGTGGTGCTATTCTTTACATCTGGCACCATCCGGCTTCTCCATAGGAATCGACCAATTGGAACCGAGCACCTAGCTTCTGACGATTCATAATTGGTTAATGTGAAATAAAATATTTTGATTTTGATTTTGAAGATGGCGGTTGCGTCAAGATTGATCTGATACATGATTCCATTCCGTATTAATTTAGAGTCTGAAGTCGTGGATCCAATTCACGATTATTTCTAGAATGTGTAAATTAGCTGGAGATGTTAAAATTGGCAAGTCTAGATGAAAATTTAAGTCATCAAAATTAAAAGAAGAAATGTTTTGGACGCAATCCACTACTCGATAATTATCTCTAATCCACATCAGAATCAAATGCATAAGCAGCTCCAGTTTAAGATTTCAGATGCTGCAATATCGAGATAATATAATTATAATAATGTATATAATATATATATCCAATATTACACTTATAATGGCCTACAAGAATATGGTAAGCTATCTCTTCATTGACTTTCATCTTGCGTGGGCAATATTGACATATTTTATGTTCTTCTATTGCCTGATCGGTATCAGCAATTGGAGAAGTAACATAGATGTGTCGATAAAAATATTCAGCTAGGTTTCCTCAAGGATTTGAATCTTAGATACTTGATACTTTACCTAAAGATATGTTTTACTGAAGTTGCCAATCAAATAATCTTATTGAATGTCTGATATCTTTATCAAAACCGATGAGAATGAGGATCCGGTACCAACGACTACGATTACTTTACTTCAGAAGTTTAAAACTTTCCAGAAGTCAAAGTTGGACGTACTAAAAATTGAATTTTCTATTCTACAAAGTTACGACATTCATTGAATACAATTCCATTCAATGCCATATTATAATAGCGCATAACTTTGACACGAACAAAAACTTTAACTTTTCCATAAATTGTATAAACTTTTTTAATACGAGAGCGAACAATAACATAAAATAGATTCGGACGGACAGTCCGGCCGTCCGATTTCATCGGCGTACTGTTACTAAGCCGACCCCGTTTGTCTTTTTAAAAAAAAAACAATAATTCTACTGGAACCACTTTAATTCACCACAGTACAAAAACACACACACAAGTTCTTGGGTACTTATATTTTGGTAATGTCCCTCTTAATTGCTCCCTTAATTTGGGCACACTAGATTACGCGACGGCGTCCAAAATCTAACTAACTGAATTATACATATTATTTCTATGCACTGGGTAAAAATGCAACATCAGTACTTTAGTAAAGGAAAATACACTGTTTATAAGTTAAAAGCTGACTTAGGCTTTATTGCCTTGTAATAAGGGTTATAACAGCTCCCCCTTTTAAACGAAGCTTTATCTCATCAAGATGAAGCGAAGTGAGATTGAAGATCGATTTATTAAGAGAGACACTTTACAGCTTTTAATACATTAAATATAAAAGTTACATAATTTTGAATGAAAATTGACAACATAGTGAATTAATAGTTTTACATTACATTAAAAGTTTAGGTTTCTATTAGACGGAAACTTGACTTTATTAACCTTACTAGTAGATTTATAATTTGGATAATGAATAGGCAAAGACTGAACTGACTTGTTGTCTTCTTCAGAAGTTGAAGATACTTCTGTCATCTCAATACTATTTGAAATTTTGGACTTGCGTTTGGTATTTTGATTATAACATTGATTAAATATTTGCACGCAGCATCCAGCATTAGAAGAATGTTTGTTCTTAAAATATCTATATAATTTATAAACTAAGTATAAAAATAAACACACAATTAGAATATAAGTAAAAGTAGAATAGTAAGGGCCATATTTAATAAAATGAGATTCCTTTTCCAAATTATTCAATTCTTGCTCTAAACTATCCATTTGGTGAGTTGCATATTTGAGAGAATCTAAGTTAATTTTACTCAAAGAGATTGGCGACAAATGTGGTAAACTTTTATTGAATATGTCCTTCTTACAGCAGTCATCTGCTGTTATATCAAAGCTTATATCTAAAGGAGACTTAGTAAATAAAGAATAAGAACTAGTCGGTAACAACTGAACAGTTTTAGAATACCCAATACAATTAGGCAATAGTTTTACAATTCCTGTACCTGTAATTAAATGGTCATTAATGTTTTCATCACATTTAATAGTCAATTTATTTGTATTTGATTGAACATATATCCATTTGTTATTTCTTAATTTTTGCCAAATATCAATTTGACCATACAATATTTTAGCATTGCATTCTGTAGGTAATGACAATATTACCTCAGTTAAGATTTTAGATTCACAATTAGGGTTACTTACACATGAGTATATAGTATTTAATTCACAGATAGAAAAATTACTATTTATTACTTTACATTTATCAAGAGTGTCCAACATAGCATAATGCATCCTGTCATCACTTAATGCAATATAAGAATTAGAAGGTTGAATTAAAGCAAATGTATTATGTGAGTCATCGTGAGGTGTAGGTAGGGGTATATTTTTATAGGTCATGAACTTATCAGGAGTGATCAAAGGGATCTGTAATATAAAAATGACCTTATTATTGTAATAATAGGAACTAAATTCGGAAACATCAATAATAGAATGAATATTTTGAATGGTTAAGGGAACTGGAAAATCTAACCTTTTGCTTACTTGACTACTATGCTTAGTTAATTCTAAATAAAGATTTAAGGGACTTATAACACTAGGATGTAGTACATTAACCTTAGAAAATAAAATAGAATTTAGTGTAGTATCTAGTAAATTAGTTATAGCAAGTAAAGAACCTTCGATAATGTTAAGAAGGTTGTTTAACTTTGAAGTATATATTAATTGATTATCGGTCTTCGTAATTTGGGAAAATATTACGTTCATCTGATTAATTTGGGCGTTTAATTTCATCTCATTTTGATTAAGTTTGTAAATAGTAGTGTTAAAATTATTTATAGTAGACTTGATAATGTGAATGTTATCTCTCATTAAATGAAATATTTCTGTTTCACTCTTTTTGCACGATTCAATTGCAGCATCATATTTTCTGGCGTCATCTGCATCTAATGTGCCGAAAAATAACTTTAAGATTTCACCTCCGAATTCTAAAGATCGTTTAACTTTACTTGGCAATTGATTAGAGATGATATGCGATAATGATTGCAATTTGATAGAACTAGATTTGATTAAAACTTCGATAGGGCTAGACATGTCTTTGCATGTATCTAACTCTTGTGGTTGAATCTTGTTGCACAAATTTAAAGTGTCGTGTAACAGAGATTCGATTTTATTAAGATAAGGTTCTAAAGAAACTAAATCTACGTGGGTGATCACTTTCCAATGATCAGTATAAAAATTTATATTAGTAGTAGGTTCAAAATAAATCCCGGGGCTATGATAGATTGGGATGATGCTTGATTCGGTGCGGCTGAGGCATAAAGTGCCATGGCAGAACGTTATTCTGAAAAGAAATATAGTAACATAGGTTAAGAAGTAGAAGGCTTAATTTGATTGGTATGGTGTTTAATAGCCTTGCGACCTACTTGTAAGGTTACATTGTGCTTGTTATGAACTTTGATAATTTTATAAGGGCCTTTCCATATAGGCGATAAGGCCTTACGGAGCCTATGATGTTGTTTGAGATAAACCATATCTCCTACTTTATAAGTTACGTCACGGGAGTTGGCATCATAGTATTGTTTTGATTTTTCTTTACTGTTTATAATGTTTTGAATGGCTTTCTCGCGACTAAAGCGCATTCTATATTGTAAAGCTCGAATATATTCGTTGTATGTATTACCAGAGCTTTCATATAACGAGTTTGGAATGGATGGTTTATAACCATATAATAACTCGTGAGGAGTAAAGTTAGTCGTACTATGAGGTGTAGTATTATAAGCTAGAATTGCGGTGAATAAATAACAATGCCAGTCGTTCTGGTTCTCGTTAACAAAGGATTTTAGGTATTCTTTTAAAGTAGCATGTGAGCGTTCAAGAGCTCCATTGGTTTGTGGATGATACGGAGTAGTAAAAAGGGCCTTGACCTTTAGTATTTCGGTCAATTGTCTAAATAATTCGGATGTGAAACATGTACCTAAATCTGTTAGAATGGTTTTGGGAAAACCGAAAAGAGACATAAAATGAACAAGGTTTCTGGCTATTTCTTCACTAGTAGCCGTAACCATTGGGTAAGCGCTAGTGAATTTAGTTAAGTCATCTTGTAAGGTTAGGATGAATCTAAAGTTTTGATAGCCTGCATCGGGTAAAGGACCTACGACGTCAAGGGCTAATCTTTCAAACGGCCTAGTAGATGTGGAAGTTATCTCCATCGGAGCTTTATTTGATTTCCTTAAAGGCTTATTAATTTGGCAAAGCTTGCATTTCTTTACATATTGTTCGATATCAGACCGCATGCCTTTCCAATAGTAGGCAGCTTTAATACGCGAATACATTCGTTGTGACCCTGGGTGACCAGCTATAACAGAGTCGTGGTTTTCTTTTAATATTTTAGGAACTTCTACAGGAGTAGGATAAATTAATTGATTTTTATATACGTGAACTTTTATATTGGTATCGTGGAAAATATAGGAAATCATATTATAGATTTTAGTATACGTAAGTTTTGAAAATGGGTCCGTGAAATCTGGTAATGCAAGGTTGGTAATATTTTGGCAATCAATTAGTAAGTTTCTAAGCTTAATTAGTAAGATATAAACATCTTTATAATTAGTTTCTTCATAGTGATGTACTTTTGTAAATAGAAAATAGTAGGTTTTATTTTTGTCATTAACACATTGTATTGTAAGTGGCTCGCGTTCGGAATTCAGTAGATCAGCAGAATTATCGAGCTGCGATAATATTTCCTCGCAATGAGGCATAGAGCAGTCAAAGTCTAAAGAGACTGGACAAGCAATTGTGTTTAACTTAGATAAGTGTAGTCCTTGGATACACTCTTCGATGATAGTATTTGGGACTGGGAGTTGATTTGTAAATTGAGCCTTGAAATAGTGTTCGTAAGAAAAAATATTTAAATTGTTTACGTCAATAGCATTGATAGGGCAACGGGATAGCGCATCGGCGTTAGAATTGAGACGACCTTGTTTATAAACGATTTCGTAATCGTATTCCTCAAGTTTGAGGCGCCAGCGAATGAGTCTACTACCCGGATCTTTTACATTAAATAGCCACACGAGGGGCCTATGATCAGTTATTATTTTGAATCTATTACCATATAAATATGGTCGAAAAGTTTTAACGGCGAATATAATAGCTAATAACTCTTTTTCCGTAGTTGAGTAATTACCTTCAGGCTTATTTAGAGTGCGCGACGCATAAGCGATCGGCTTATCTTTGCCGATGGGACCTTGAGACAATATTGCGCCAATGGCAAAGTTACTTGCATCAGTAGTAACATTGAAAGGCTGTGAGAAGTCAGGGTACTGTAGAAGAGGGGCAGTAATTAATTTTTCTTTTAGAATATCGAATGAATGCTGTTGTTCTGTGTCCCAGTGGAACACAACATCCTTTTTTAATAGAGACGTAAGTGGTTTAGTTAACTTAGAAAAGTTTTCAATGAATCGGCGATAGTAGCCTATTAGGCCTAGAAATGACTTAATATTTTTAGGATTTTTAGGAACTGGAAATTGCGATACAGCGTTGACCTTTTCAGGATTTGGAGATACACCTTTATCGGTGATAATATGGCCAAGGTAAGTTACTTCATGCCTTAGGAACTCGCATTTGTCTGGTTGGAGTTTTAAATTGTATTCACGAAATTTGTCGAATACTAATTGTAATTTTTGTATATGATCTTGTAGATTTTGACTGTAAACTATACAATCGTCAAGATAGATATAGCAATGAAGGCCTTGTAAGCCTGACAACACAGTGTTCATAAGACGCTGAAACGTGGCAGGGGCATTTTTCAGCCCGAAAGGCATTCTGGTAAATTCATAATGACCAGACATGTCTGAATTTGTGTTAACTGTGAAACCTGTTTTAGGCGCGTCCTTGGGACAAGTTTTCAGTTGATGAAAACCACTTGTGAGGTCTAGCGTACTGAAATATTTAGAGTGACCTAATTGGTCTAAAATATCAGTGATAAGAGGCAGTGGATAAGATTCGGAAACAGTGACGTCATTAAGACGGCGATAGTCAATGACTATCCTCCACTTTTGTTTGCCGGAAGCGTCCATTTTTTTCGGGACTACCCAAACTGGGGCGCTCCAAGGCGAAGTTGAATGTCGAATAATATTTTGGTCTAGCATTTTACGAATTTGGGAATCGACTTCCTCCTTGTGGCATTCAGGGAAACGATATGATTTGACATTAATAGCTGGGGCATCACCTGTGTTAATAGTATGCTCAATAGCATTCGTGAAGGTTAAGGGTTCACCTTCGACATGAAAAATATCCGTATAGTGGGAGCAACATTCTAAGAGAGTCTTTTTCTCTTCATCATTTAGATGAGAGCAACGGATAAGATTTAGTACTTTATTTATGCGATCACTTTTCGAACCGGAAATAGCATTTATATTATAAGAGTTACTAAATGAACAATCAAGTTCAAGGGGCGTCGCTGTTACTTGATAATCTTTTATTTCAATGTCACACTCTGTAGTGTTTAAAATGGTCACGTTTGTTTTCCCATTTGGTTTAATTGAGACAATGCAATTAGCGACATAAACGCCTTCACGTAAGATATGATCTAGTATGAGAGCTTCATTGTTGTGATATAGTTTAGGAGAGTAATTTGATACTGTGCATTCGATAACTACTTCTGATCGAGCTGGAATATTATATGAAGGTTGAGTATAAATAATAGGAATAGAATGATTTAATATGGAAATTGATTTTGAGGAGTAATCGATGTTTGTTTTAAAATAACTGCAAAAATCGCTACCGATTATTCCATCATAATTAATAAGATTGATGTCATCTTTAGTAACATGAAACTTGTACTTATGTATATTATCCGATAAATTGAACTCCATTTGGAAGGTACCTAAAGTTTCAACTGGAGTTTCAGAACTATTAATGCCCTTTAATTTGACAGTTTCGGTAGATAGATTTGGAAGTTTTTGTAAACAGGACTCTTTAACAATACTAATGGTTGATCCTGTATCAATAAGAAAACATAACTGTTCACAAGCGTGATTAGTATGTAGATAAGTATGAGGTAAAGCTACCTTTTTACAATAGTCATTAATTTCGTATATAGGTTTAGAATTAGTATAAGATGCTTGTAATTTTTCGGTACATAAGTGACATTTTGTTTTATCAGTAGGCGTAGTCGAACTCAGTTTAATTGACTGAGATGAAGATTTGATAGTACTCATCTCTTTAGGATTAGATGCAAATTTAGTAGAACCCATCTCTATTGGATGAGATGCGAATTTAGTAGAACTCATCTCTTTTGGATAAGATGCGAATTTAGTAGAACTCATCTCTTTTGGATGAGATGCGAATTTAGTAGAACTCATCGCTTTTGGATGAGATGCGAATTTAGTAGAATTCATCTCTTTTGGATGAGATGCGAATTTAGTAGAACTCATCTCTTTTGGATGAGATGCGAATTTAGTAGAACTCATCGCTTTTGGATGAGATGCGAATTTAGTAGAACTCATCTCTTTAGGATGAGATGCGAATTTAGTAGAATTCATCTCTTTTGGATGAGATGCGAATTTAGTAGAACTCATCGCTTTTGGATGAGATGCGAATTTAGTAGAACTCATCGCTTTTGGATGAGATGCGAATTTAGTAGAACTAGTATAAGAATTAGCATAGGTCGTGTCATTTATAACTCTGTTCGATTTTGGCAGACACGGTACCAAAATCTCGCTTAGTTTAAATTATCGTCATTAATTTTAGTCATACTTTCACACCTGTGTATAGGTGCGTCATTAAAGTTAGTAGGTGCCAAGTTACGGTCACGTTGTGCATTGTCAGCGGCTTGCCGTTGCTTCATATTATATTGAAGCTTGCGACACTCTTTGATCACATGACCAGCATTTTTACAATAATTGCAAATTTTAGGGTTACTTTCGAGATTAGTATTAGAATTAGGAGACGGTGAATTATTATAAATTTTAGAATCTCGATAAGGCTTTTTATTCTTAAAACATTCTGATGAATTATGACCCGGCTTGTTGCAAGTAGAACACTGTTTGGGAGTTTTTAGATTAGATCTAGATAAGTTGTATAATTTTTCTTCATCAATAGCATACTGTATAGCTTCATTGAGATTAGAGGGATTTTTGCAACGGACAATAGTCGATATGGAAGGGTTTAACCCTAACATAAAGGTGTTTAGGGCAAGGTCCTCCATGGCTGCTATTCTGCCAGGCAGTTCCTTGTCATTTTTGCAACTATAATGTATGTCTGACTGTATACGAGTCAATATTGACTCCACCCTTAAAGAATAAATAGTGACATCTTCATTGGATAATTGCTTACAGTGTTGCAGATCTGATAATAAATGTGTGGCGTGCTTTTTCTCCCCAAAAGTAGCCTTCAGGAAGGTCTTTAGCTCCGACCACAATGAAAATGACTTAAGGCTGCATGCAACCTGTGCTTTACCTTCTAGCTGTGAAATGACAAATTTACATAACACAGTTTGTTGGTCTGAAGAAGCCAAACACATGGCATTCTCACAATTTGTAAGAAATGCAGGAAGGGTTTCCCTGTCACCATTATAAGGTTTAATAAATTTGGTTAAAAAGGATAGTGTAATTTTGTCGGACATTTCCTTTGATTCGGGTAACTCTTGTTTAACAGTCATAAAAGATTATGATGTGTTGGACAAAATTAAGTTAACAGTTAAATAACAATGTTGGAATAATAAGAAATAGAAAAAGACAAAACAATTAAAGTCAGTGAAGATAGAAAAACAATATAGTGTTAAACTATATGTAAAATTATATGTATATCAAATATAGAGACACGAATTCAGAGACACTTTGAATTAAAAAAATGGTAGTTCACAAGAAACACTCACAGTAACACGATAATTGTTGACACCTGCATTATTGGGTGCTCAGCGGGAACTCGGAGTCCGGAGTCACGTTGCGCTGTGACGTATCGGAATTGAATTTTCACACGGTTGGTTGACTGTGGAATTTCTTGAGTTTGAAGGTTGGTGAGTTAGACCTGGGGCTGCTGGTGATGTTGATGCCGTCTGGAGCGGACTCACACTATACAGTGGAGGCTGACTGTCGTCCAAGTGTCGATGTGGCTGGAGCGGGCTCAAGCTGCAGAGCTGAGGCTGACCGTCGTCCAATTACTGATGTGGCTGGAGCGAGCTCAAGCTGAAGGGCTGAGGCTAACCGTCGTCCAAGTAGTGACGCAGGCTTGACCTTGGGTTAAGTCTCACTGTCGATCAATTGAACAGGGGGCTTAGGTTCGGAATGCCAGTGTCTGTTTGACTCAACGTCGTAAGACTTCGTCTCTGGCATCCCACTTCTGACACCAATTTGTTACTAAGCCGACCCCGTTTGTCTTTTTAAAAAAAAAACAATAATTCTACTGGAACCACTTTAATTCACCACAGTACAAAAACACACACACAAGTTCTTGGGTACTTATATTTTGGTAATGTCCCTCTTAATTGCTCCCTTAATTTGGGCACACTAGATTACGCGACGGCGTCCAAAATCTAACTAACTGAATTATACATATTATTTCTATGCACTGGGTAAAAATGCAACATCAGTACTTTAGTAAAGGAAAATACACTGTTTATAAGTTAAAAGCTGACTTAGGCTTTATTGCCTTGTAATAAGGGTTATAACAGTACGTATAATTCAGTTAACCAATGAACCACATGCGGTGCACACGGACACACTGGATTGAATTGGGATCAGGAAACGTATACAATGTTCGTGTAAACTCCCGCAGAGCTATAGAAATTGTTGCAGTGAAAAAAACATTTGACAGTCAAACACACAAAATTGAAAAAAAAACGCAGACGTGCCATATGTAGCCAGTTTCCGCTCAATATATTTCTGATATTGTTTGGAATCGAGCACGCTCCTCGCATTTATGCTAAACTACCTGTAAACATTCCTTTATCTGACGCTTTGTACGATATCCAATTATGCAAATAAAAACCAATCCTAACAACACTTATCTGAACCATCTGCTGAAAGTTAATACTTATGGGGATAAAACTTAAGTAATAACAATTTCTGTTTATCTCGAATATTCCAATTTACTTCCAACGACTAATTTCTAAATTTCCACCGAGACCACTAATCGATTTATCGATAATGTAAGATTACTGTTAGCGCAGGCGCACATCTACATAATCGATTCCCGATTAAGTATCGATTAGGATCTAGCGAAACTAACACTGCGATAATCATCTCTGAGTCTCAGAGACCGGTATAAACCCGCTCGTTTTACATGCACATTACGGCATCGGCACAATGATCATGTAGAATTAAAATTCAAATAGAAGACAAGATCTATAAAACTGGAACATTAAATAGAACAGCCGAGCCCGACATGTCGGCGTTCGTACAACGTATACCTACATAAAGTCATTTTGTTGTGCATTTTACGACATTGAAGCGAGCACTCGTCCCAACTCAAGACTTCTAGAGCGTGCAGACATGTTATAAGTTCGAACATCAATAGTGGTACACATGGCTGGCGGTGCAGCTTGCAGAACGACCGTCAAATTGTTGTTTCATGTTTCGTTTTCGCAGTGAACACGGCTTTACGGCGGGAATCGGTGAATTTCCCCCGAGTGCAGTAAAAACCTCTCTGTCAGACGACACTCCATCGGCAGTTCGGTTCAGGGTTGATATCTCGACGGCTTGCGTCAAATATCCACAAATCCGACGCTCAAATAACTTTTGTTTTTTTATGCGAAGGGACCGGACTGAAGCAACAGTGCCGGTTCTAATGCCGATATCAGGATTATTCGCTCCGGTTTTCCCTTACGTAAAGGGATGCTCACGGAAATGGTCTCATTCCGAAATATTCTCATTACTTGGGCGGAATCTTTTTTACTTTACGGCAGATCGCTCCCCTTTCCTTGTTCAGTGGAGTACAAAGTTTTCCCGGCCCTCTCATCGACTGCGAAAGAAAATGACTAATAAGAAAAGCAAATGATAGCAATCTTGCAGAGGTTCCCGATCTTAATTAAACTGAAGATGAAAACGTGTACCAAATAAAACTTGGAAGTCTACATTAATAAAGCGAACATTATGTTACTTCTCGGTTCTCGCAATAAAAAACGTATACTCGTATCTTGTTGATAGTGTTACAAGAATTCTTTCGACGCGGCCATTTCAAGTGAAACACCAACAAAGGGACACCAATGATTTTTATAGAACTTTCAAAAGACGTAAAAACTGCCGAGAATTTCTTGTTTTTATCTTGTCGAGCAATAAATATGTCCACCGCCCTCGCGCGCTTCCCTAGTAATTCTCGACCAACTACCAGCCTATAAATCCAAAAGATTGATGTTAGATACCAAAATTTACTTAAGTAGGGAGATACATTTGCCGTGAAACGTAATATGTCGTAACGCCTATTAATCTAGAAAACACATTATAATTTATTTAGAAAAGTTAATGGTATCGCAAGTGTCAACATGACAGATTAGTTAAAAACATGCCGAGAAATAAAAAACCGGGTCTTTTGAAAATTACGACCACTGGTGGACCAATGTGTCAACGGTAACTAATTTCTTCCAAGAATGTATTTATCCATCGTTTAATCTTTTAGGTGATGTTTTAATATTGCGAATGAGCTCGTTTTTAATTTGCCATTAAAATGTATCTTATTAGGTCAGAATAATCTTTATTCCACAAATAAAAAACCGGCCAAGTGCGTGTCGGACCACGCACAATGAAGGGTTCCGTAGTTAGGATCTATTTATTTATCCCAAAAACAAACTTAACATTGTAGTTAAAAAACATGTTCCCCATACATTCCAACTGCAAATATAAGTTTGTACGCACAATATTGAGTGTTTTGCCATGCTATTTTAAGACCATAGACTTCTTATAAGTTTTCCTGCAATCTATAAGTATACTATTCAAGGCATGCATTTTTTTCAAAATTGTAGGCTCAGCTGTTGCGGAGAAATGGGGGGAATGGTCAATTCTCATCTATAAATGTAATAACTTTAAAACAAATTATTTTAAAATGACCTAAAACAAATATTTGAAATCTTCATAACAATTAAGTCCTTTCATTTGATATGTCACACGGTACAGGTCGTGTTTTTTTTTCTTCTAATATATGAACCCCAAAAGTGAACCCCATATTCAAAATTTATTCATTTACGTACGCGTTCATGTTTCCCATGTTCGGGTCACAGAAATTCATATGTGTACCAAACAACTTAATCGGTCCAGTAGATTCGGAGCAAATCGACTGTGACAGACGGACAGACAGAAACACGAGTGATCCTATAACGGTTCCGTTTATTCCTTTTGAGGTACAGAATCCAAAAAAGATGTAAATTAGATGATAGGTTGGACACTTCGGCCGCGTGAAACAACGGAGTAGAAGATCTACTGAAAGAGCAGTTTTCGGTGATAATTCTAAAATGAAAAGGTTCATTAGGATATTGTACGTTACTTGCATAGGTGCAAGGAACGTACCAATATCCTATCACGTGGCCGCTACAACTACTGCCATCGCTCCACCTGCACCTCGGGCGGTGAGCGCCGTGCCACGTGGGCAGTACAGCCACCACCTACTGCTCCACTACCTGCACCGAGGGCGGTGAGCACTGTCTGCTCCCTGCCTACACTACCTCTGCGGTGCCAGCCGGATGGGCCAGCCCAGGACAGTACTTCTTCCTCTCTAATCTCAGTGAAAGAACTCTTAAGATAACAACTTACACCCTGAACCTGTGAACTAATAAACGTGATAATAAGGGGTATCTGTCTATTTATTTTCTTACCTTTAAATCCACTACGTCATGGTCACAGTGAATATTCACATAACGCTCGTATCTACTTAATTATCTAACCCATATAGCTGAAATAAAGGCACCCTAACATTTATGCATTAAAAATTAACGATCATAATGGAACATCATCCAAAACCCCATTCATATTCATCCCTTACTCATCATTATTTAAAAAAAAAACATCACGACCTCATGCATAAACAAAGACCCACCGAACAGTCATAAAATCTGTTGCAAAATAAAACGCCACTTTTTCTTCCACTTATTGATTTAACTAGCGGTCCATATGTAGCTAAAACTAGGCACCCTCTAAGTAAAGAGACACCATTAGATGCCACGTGGGACGTTGGGCCCCATAAGGCCCCATGGGGCTAGGTAATGCGTGGTTCCGCCGCACATTTTTACTTTTACCACTAATTGGGGCACCGCGGGGATAAAGGCGAAACCCCACTGTCCCTGGGGAGGTGGCGATACAAACATAGCTTTTTCAATGTCACTTTATTTGTACGTAATGAATACGTGCGTCAATTTAACATGGATTTATTTTGTTTGTGTTTAATTTTAATGTTTAAATAATTCATCGTTTCATAAAATCTTTTCACACGTAATAAACGAGTAATTTTCCGGGTTTTGTAAATTCAATTAAATATTACAAATCCTGAGCTTTGTTTGTAACTTATGTTGCTACTAGCTTTTGCCTGCGGCTCCGCCCGCGTGGATGTCGATTATCGCGTAAAAAAGTAGCATATGTCCTTCTCCACATCCCAGGCTATATCTCTGCCAAATTTCATGACGATCTGTTCAGCGGTTTAGGCGTGAAAACGTAACATACAGACAGACAGACAGAGTTACTTTCACATTTATAATATTAAGTATGGATGCACCACAGATGCAGTGTGTTGCTTGCAGTTTGATCACTCCATTGCGAATTACAGCCACTTACCTAAGATATCTGGTTTAATAGGAATGTATACGTAAAAACACCAGTGAATACATAGAGCTGAATACATTTTCCAATTACGTATATTCAGAAGTTATCAAAAGCACATAAGTAACCTACACATAACAAAAAAATATCGGTCCATTCAATACCACATCAATACCTCATTTCTAAAAAAAAACCTATTTAAAAAAAAAACCGGCCAAGTGCGAGTCGGACTCGCGCACGAAGGGTTCCGTACCATCTATAAAAATGGCAAAAAAAAACATGTTTGTAGTATGGGAGACCCCCTTAAATATTTGTTTTATTTTAATTTAGTTATTTATTTTTAAAGTATATAACTATAGGTATATAACTAAATATTCTGTGAATATTTCTAGCGTCTACCTGTTGCCGTTATCAATATCGAGCAAAAACAAGCAAAAAAAATCACGTTTGTTGTATGGGAGCCCCTTAAATATTTATTTTATTCTATTTTTTAGAATTTGTTGTTATAGCGGAAACAGAAATACCTACATCATCTGTGAAAATTTCAACTGTCTAACTATCACGGTTCATGAGATACAACCTGGTGACAAACGGACAGACGGACAGCGGAGTCTTAGTAATAGGGTCCCGTTTTACCCTTTGGGTACGGAACCCTAAAAAGTCCGAACTTAACAAAACCGAAGGAATTCGCGAAGCTAACAATGGGCCTTATTATCCCATGATCCTTGATCCGTACCATGCCGTACATATCTGCAAAATTTCACGCACCCTTGCAATAATAATATGGGAGAAGCCCTTATCTACCCTCGTCGCGATCAGACCGACACGGACCAAGGAAGCTGCGATGAAAGGGTCCTACTATATCATATTGGCACTTTCGACAGAGGATGTTGTAATATTTCGTACTCCTTAAAGGATAACCGAAACTCAGCCCCTCTTGAGAAAGGAGATGATGTGAGGGCGCGAATGATCTATTTGTCAGGATCAAAAGTGCGAACCGATACTGAGATATTGAATTATCATTTTAGTTAGTTGGTTAAGCTGCGGATTAGGTTTGCTGATCTCATGCAATTATTTGCTACCAGGCACCAGACTTACTGATGTTATTTTATGATATTTTTTTTTATTAAGGTAAGTTTAGCCAAATTAATTCTAGCTCTATTCTAGCCCTATCACAGATAAAATTAACAATAATGTTTGCGTCAATCCCTTACAAACAGTACATTTTATTCATATTACCTAATTAGGAAATATTTTTTACTGATCCCATGCAATTATTTGCTACCAGGCACCAGACTTACTGATGTAATTTAATGTTTTTTTTTTTTTTACTATGGTAAGGTTAGCCAAATTAATCTCTATTCTAGGTCTATCATAGATAAAATTAACAATAATGTTTCCGTCAATCCCTTACAAACAGTACATTTTATTCATATTACCTAATTACGAAATATTTTTTGCTGATCCCATGCAATTATTTGCTACCAGGCACCAGACTTACTGATGTTATTTGATGTTTTTTTATTTTTTTTATAAAGGTAAGTTTAGCCAAATTAATCTCTATTCTAGGTCTATCATAGATAAAATTAACCATAATGTTTCCGTCAATCCCTTACAAACAGTACATTTTATTCATATTACTTAAATATTTTAAATCATACGTTGATTTATCGCGCACGAAACCCTCACAATACAGCCTACTTCAGCTTAAATGAATCACCCAGTCAGCTTCGCAAGCCGTCCAGACACATTAAAGCTCATTATGAATCCCTGTAACCAGTTCCTCATCAAACTGCTGACGTGTAAATGTAAACAAAACAATGACTCGCTAATTCGCAGACGCGCCCCTTGCGGTGAGGTCACGGCGAGGTGTGCCCTGCCAACTTGTATCCAGCGGTTAATGAAACCAATATCGGAGGGAAGTGACGTTTCTCCGCAAGGGCCTAGCAGACATGCTACTTTTAGCAGCTGTGATCAGCGATCGAGTCGCTTTTTCGACTGAGCTGTAAGCCCCGCATTGCTAAGGTTCAGCAATCAGCGATTTAGTTGCTATGTTCGGAAACTCGATACAGCCGAATACGACTAAACGCTACACTGCACTTTGCACTCATTCGGATGTCCGTCACTTCTGTGCAACATAGATCCAAAACTCGTTTTCGATACTGCAAACGAACGCAAAGAGTCGCCAAAATGCGATGCAGCATTGCTTTAGTCGTAAAATTGTTGATCGCCAATGCGTAAAGTTAATTTTACTAATTTATTAATAACCAACTTATTATATTAACAGTTTGCACATACAAGTTATCGGTCAATACTGGTGATTACACGTACAATAATAAAATTAGGTGAAATTACATAAAACTAGACAAAATTTGATCAAATCAAACGAAATTAAACAAAATTAGATAGAATTGGGATAAAATTGGAACAAGATTATTAATTTTAATTTATATACTATTATATTTTTTATTAATATATTAGGTATATTATATAATATATTTATTTTAACAAGATAAAATTTTATTACTTTACTCCAAGGTGACTGTACTGGGAGTGGCAATAGACTCCAGGTATGGAGTAGCAGTGTTGAGGAATCTCAGTTCAGTACCCTCGAAGACATCTGAGGATTCGTCAAATAGCAGAATGTTAAAAGTAGCAAGTCTACTAAGGTCGGTCGTACTAATATATGATGGAATACCCGCATGCGGTTACCTGGTTCAGTTTGACGGTTCCGACCTACATACACATATTTGAATATTTGGGTACAATTAATCTTCTAATATGAATTGATGAGGTGGGGGTTACATGGTATCCACGAAGCGGCTTCGGCATAGCAGGGAGTAAAACGATTATGGTTTTAATTTGTATTCGTAGCTCAATCAGGATTATGAACGGATGGGTAACTTAGCGAACCATTCGAAAGACTGAATATCAGTTTTTTTCTGCAGGGATTTTTATAACTTGTTTATTATTATTCTTGCAGGTATAGTCGTAAAATATTGTATACCCTTATTTTTTTTAAGTGAATACTTCTTTAAGCCCGCTGAGCACTTTTTGGGTGAACAAAAAACATGAAACTCGCGTCATCAGCACCGAACGCTTTAGTTTTCACTTCTATCGGCAAAGACTGCCCCACATTTTTTTTTTTTTGCTATTCACCTTTCCGTTGCAGTTCAGCTATAATATACGCTAATATACGCTAATATACGCTAATATACGCTATAATATACTCAAAATATACGCAGCATAAACTGCAATATAACTGGTTTTGAAATATTATTGACTAGATTAAAGCTACAAAGTGATGTACTTGTTCTTACAGAGAGCTGGCTGTCGTCCACAACTATATTACCCAACTTATTGGGTTATCGTTCGTTTATGACAAAAAACAATGTAAAACAAAATGATGGTGTTGTCATATTTTATAAGGAGCACCTTGACTGTACAATTGAAGAACCAAACTTTAGTGAGGGTAACTGTTTGGTTGCAACACTCCAAAAGCAAATTGCAATTGTTGCAATATATCGGTCACCGTCTTACACTAACTTAGACTTGTTCCTTAAATCGCTAAATGATGTTTTAATAAATTACTCTTCCTTCAAAAATATAATAGTAATAGGAGACATAAATATTGCAATTAATTCTGACAAAATTGACCATCATGGTGAGCGTTATCTTACTTTAGCTGCTAGCCACGGCCTACTGCCTTCGCATACGTTAATTACTAGGCCAGAAAGTAAAACATGTATTGACCACATACTCCTTAAAACTAAAAATGCCTGCAATACTATTGTACCAGAAACAACTTTGACTGATCACTACCCGGTTTTACTATGGATGAACTTTAAGAAACCTCAACATCATGCGATAACTACCATTAAAAAAGTCGACGAAGATGGCTTAAAAGAGGAAATCTCAAAAATTGACTTCACTCTGGTATACGAATCGATTGATCCTAATATTTCTCTGGGACATATTGTCTCTTCACTTCAGGCTGCAATTCATAAACACACCAAAGTCACAACCTTATCACGTAGAAAGAAGATTATAAAACCTTGGATAACACAAGGTTTATTGCGCTGTATGAGAAACAGAGACAAATTGCATAAAAAATCTAAACTTTCGCCAGATAACGCTATATTAAAATTGACATACACACGCTACAGAAACTACTGCAACTCAATACTTAAAAAAGTAAAAAGAGCTTATGAAAAAAACCTTGTCCAATCGGCTCAGAACGATAATAAGAAACTTTGGAAAGTCATAAAGGACGTCACAAATACTAATAAAAATGCTAACTACTCAAATGAACTTCTATCCCTTGATGCCAGTCCGAAACAGTCTCTGGATAAAATAAATGACTACTTTGTAAATGTTGGTAGGTCTCTGGCCGATAAGATCCGGCAAATTAATTTAAACCCAACAGGCATTAGTGTAGATACCAACTCTGACAAGCTCACTTCAATTAATTCCTTTGTATTGGAAGATACTGATGAATTTGAAGTAGACCGCCTCATCATGAACTTGAAAACAGATAGTTCAACGGGATTTGACGGGATTAGCAATAAACTTTTAAAAAAATTCAAAAACATTTTAGTTCCCCCGCTCACCTTTATTTTCAATTTGTGTCTCCAAAATGGAATTTTCCCGGATTCGTTAAAGAAGTCTGAAGTTTGCCCTATACATAAAGGTGGAAACAGAGATTCCATCACCAATTATAGGCCAATATCCATACTCCCATCTATTTCAAAGCTGCTGGAGAGAATTATCAATAAGAGACTTACTAGATACCTTGAAAACAATAACTTGCTCTCTCCCAATCAGTACGGTTTTCGAAATGGTAAATCTACTGAACAAGCGGTTAACAATCTTATAGGTTATATTAGTAATAATTTGGACAGCAAAAAAAAGTGCCTGGCCATCTTCTTAGATTTAGCAAAGGCCTTTGATACAATCTCTGTTTCAGTCCTCTTGTCCAAGCTTGAAAGGCTGGGAATCAGAGGCACGCAGTTGAAACTCTTCAAAAGCTACCTTACCAACCGCCGCCAGTGTGTTCGTGTGGGAAATTTCACCAGCACTGACCGCCTAGTTACACACGGAGTTCCACAGGGTAGCATATTAGGGCCAACCTTATTTCTTTTATATATAAACGACCTTACTAACATAATACTTTCCCAGGGCAAAATCATCTCGTTTGCGGACGATACTGCTCTCCTTTTTTCAGCTGATAACTGGAATGAAGTATTTTGTGCCGCTCAATCTGGATTTGATGCTGTGAGAAAATGGCTAAATGACAATGTCTTAACGTTAAATACCGGCAAAACGAAATACATTTGCTTTAGTATTAGGTCAGATATGGGGATTAACCATGATCATGCCATTATTCCACATGAGTGTACATCGCTTGATTGTTGCTCTTGTTCTAAATTAGAGCGGGTTGATTCCATCAAATATTTAGGAGTAACTATAGATAAAAATCTTAACTTCAAGGAACACATAAGAATTCTATCGGGACGGGTCCAGAAACTCATATATATGTTTAAAAATCTACGTCACATCGCTGATCCTCATATCCTGAAACGAATATACTTTTCTCTCTGTCAGTCACTCATAACATATTGTATATCCATTTGGGGAGGTGCTCCGAAAACTACACTTAGGTCTGTTGAGGTTGCCCAACGTGCAATACTAAAGGTCAGCACCTTTAAGCCAATATTTTTCTCTACTGCTTTACTTTACAAGATGTGTGGAGTACTGACTGTGAGACAATTATTCATCTTGAAAATTCTCATTATGCAACACACTTGTACAAATTACGACCCCCACTTTTTGAATTCACGCAGAAATTATATGGTTTGTACTCAACACAGGTCTTACAATACTAAATTTGGTACTAATTTCTTTAACTTCCTCGGTCCCTATATCTACAATAAACTTAATAAAAATCTTAATATTTATCCACTCAACACAGATCGCTGCAAAAAAAAAGTATCGGAATACCTACAAGGTCTCACATATGATGAGACGGAGGAACTTCTAACTGTTCCAAGATAGACAGTAATAATGTTTATGTTAGCAATAAATAATTCTCTATATACAAATATATATACATGTTTATTTATTATTTTAATTTTTTATGTACATATTTAATATATCCGCGTATCTCACTAATTCATGTGTTCACTTATATTAATCTCAAGCACACTCACAAATAGACACACCCTCTCACACACACTCACTCACCATATCACATAACACAAAAAGAGGTGCAGATCATAAATACAACCTTGAGACTATTCTTGTTCTTTTGTTTTGTTAAAATGCTAGCATTTAAGAACTCTAATCTTATGTAACCCGAGGGGATTTGGCGCTGTTAGCCGAAATACAGGTTACTCCTAGTTCGGCTCCAGATGCTAAAACTTTTGTGTACTTTTGTTTTATCATAGCACATAACTGTAATATAATCTAAGTACTGTTTTTATGAAATAAAGATTATTATTATTATTATTATTATTATTAATACTATATTTTGTATCGAGGGACTAAATGAAGCCATGATATACCAGAGGTGGTTTGACTCCCGAGCGTGCGAGGGAGTCAATGAAACCGAGGGTATATAAATATTGTGCAAACTGTACTTTTCACCTTGAATGCGAGAAAAATAGTCAATTTAGTACAAAAAAAAAAAAAAAATTTTTCTCCTGTCCATAAAACTTTCGTAAGTTTTTAGGTAAATCTTCCGCGAATTTGGCGGCAAAAGATAATCTACGAGTATTATGTCTTTAGTTCTTTGCTCGACGTCAAACTCTTCACTGTCACTGGAAATTCTCAATAAATTTATTTAAAACCGAACAAAACACTCGACAAAAATTCTGAAATTTTCGCGTTATTAAATTCTGATTTTTTCTTCTAAACCAGTCACAATTTAAAACGCATGGCGCCACCTTCTTTGCGGAAAAACCATGGAAGTAAAACTCTCAACATTTTCGCAATGAAGATGGTCCACACTCCACAGATATTTACTGGCTGTTTGAGTTTGTCTATGTCACATGAAGGAAATTAAAAAACTAATTACTTTTCACTCCCTAGAGACTAAAGTGGTCACTTTAGTCCCGCTTCGTAGGGCTACATTGGCGTACTTTTAGAGCATGAGAAGTGAAAAACATATTATACTTCAGCATATCAGGAAAATACAAGCCAAGGGTGCAAGTGGTTGGTTTGGTGTGTTCAGTAGATTAAAAAAATATATTACGTGAAAAATTATGTAACTTTGCGAACCATCTAAAACACTGAATTACTTACCGTTTTTATTCCGGGGATGTGAACAAATTCTTGCAGATTGCACATTTTTTTTTTTTTCTATTATCTTTGCCGGTTCAGTACAGCTATAAAACATGTTATACTTTCGCATAACTAGTCAGATTTATAAAGTTCATTTTACGTGAAAAATTACGTACGGCGTGCACTGACGTGCATGAATGTAATTGAAAAACTTTTATGTGATTTTTATTCAAATTTAACGAAATTATGAAATAAAAACAAGAACATCATGTTCGTGGCTATTAATATTTTATGACCACAGAGTATACTTTCAGCATAGCCAACTAAAATTAACAGACTGACATGTTTACGTTGCGTTAGTACATGCATTAAATACGAGTTGGCTAGACAGATTAACAAAACTACTGTTTAAAAAAAAAATTGCATTGTTATGGAGAACCATAATGAATATTCATTATTCAATCATGGTGGATCAATTACTACAATTAATTTAATAAAGCCTATTTGAGTAGCCAAATGTACTGTTGCGCGCTACAATTAATGCCTGGTACATCGTGACATTAAATACCACTAGCGCCAAACTAAAATCGAGTAGCAGAACTAGTAGACCACTAGCGCCATCTAGTATCAAGTAACAGAACTAGATGCTTCTAGAAAGTTCGATGCTAGAACTTTCTAAAACTATCGACATCTGGTCAGGCGGGGCCGGTATGTACTCGAACATTCTAGATGTTTCTACAGTAGAAGGTTCTGGAACTATCTGAGGACTATATAAGGCCAGTATGGACCCCGACCCGGGTCAGTCGAAAAACAAGCGATCAAGCGACAAGTAAACTTCAAACGATACAAGCGATCTTCAAGTGCGACTTTAGAGTGATCAGTAGCCCAGTTGTGTTTTATAACTAGTGTGTTTGAGTTGTTATCAGTGTTGTTTAATTAAAGTGTAAATTTTGGTTATTAAATCGGCAGTTTTTATTGTCACGAACCCCAAGCTCGTAACAGTACTAGTATTATACCATATAATATCAAAGAATCACACTATTGCAAAAGTTTTGTAAGTTATCTTCATTTTAATATTAAAAAGTAATCTAAGTGATGCCTTGTAAACCTTCAATAGGCTTACCAATTAGTCATCAATATGATTAAATGATGGTGATGACATCAATGATTTAAGTACCTACCTACTCGTGATTTTAATGGTTTCGTAAGACAGCGGTGAACGCCACATAGCGTCCGCAATTTATCGTCGAATGATGTCACTGATATATTGATTACTAGCTGCTGCCCGAGTTTTAAAATAAAAGTAGCCTACGTTACTCCTTATAGCATCAGCGATGTGCCAGGGAAAGTCCCGTCAAAATAGGCTTAGCCATTTTGGAGTTTAGCCGGAACAAACAAACAGACAGACGACAAAAAATTGGTTGTCTGTAAAGTTGGTTTACGGACGATAGTTTAACGTGACAACGTCATAACAAAACATTGATGCGGCGCAAGCGTACAATGAGCGTAACGGGACAATGAGCGAAACGGGATAATGGGCGTAACGGGACAATGAGTCGTCCTTTTTCGTGCATGCAGCCGGCGTTCATCGTTTAAAGAAAAAGTTTTTTTCTTATAAGTATTTTCATAATTATGCAAATAGTGAAAAGCTGTTCTTTTCACATTATAAACAGACGCTTCAATTTTATTTATTTGTATAGATGTATACATGCAAGTAAGTTGGTGTGTTTCCTTAGAAAGCATTTTTGAGACCATGAAGTCAAACCTTGGTGCCATCATTTCATGACAGCTGTCACTGCGACCGTTTTGTGACGGCCACCGCTGTCGTAGGAAACCCAAGCTTAAAGGCCAGAGGTCACAAACCCGCCTGGCGCCGCGCCGTCAAACTTTACGTAACGTAATATAAACATGTTCCTTTTCATATTTTCCTGAATCGCGTGTCGCGACGGTCGACAACCACGCGAAGCTTTATGTCGTGTTAGAGGTATTATACCAATAGTTCGCGTGTCCCCTTATTATAATATGATTTTAACAAAGCCACCGTAATGCTCACACAATAGCCGCCTTTCAGACGCAAACTGGAACGATTTAGGATTACTTGCTTTGATATCGCAATCACTTGTCTGGGTGTTAGACTTTTGATTATGTTATCTGTCTGGTTTATGTGGTGTCCATTTCTGTTTTCTTTATTTGGTGTGATTTATTGAGTATTCTATCTATCTATCTGATAGGCAAATGGAGCGAAGTACGTATTCTACGGATAGGTAAAGTTGTACCTGTGGTTCACTCACAGTTCGCCAGTTATGAGTGACCCTATTGTCATCAACCGGGCACAAATCTAGACTCGGGGCTGCTGTTGAGAAATTCCTGATGGAAAAATCCAATAACACTTTGCCCGACCTGGGAATCGAACCCAAGACCTCATGATCAGCAGTTTGCTACCACTAGACCAACGAGGCAGTCACATTACAGTACAGTAAATATTTTCGAAATACAAAATTTATTAAAGCTATTGTCTTTTCAGGTGGAAATAGCTAAAGTAAAAGCGACCAAGCAACCATTGGGGTGCCACGTCTAAAAACATTATTGAAATTGAAGTCCCCAAATGAAATATTGCTTTCTGCCACCATCAAACAAAAGAGGTTGGTATCGCCCAAAATTCAATAGGAATATTGATTTCCATTGTCAACTAAATTAATAGCAGTCGTGAAATGAAAACACTGGCCTACAGAATTTATTTCACTCTAAGGTATAGGCTTCTCACACAGACGAGGAACGAGATATATTAAGACGCAGATATATACCAGTAACCTTGAGTGGTTAGCTTGCGTGCTCTGTACTGAGCTCACGCAACGCGTCTTACGTCCAGCCAGTACCTAATAGGATTCGCCCATCCAGGAGCGCTGTACCAAATAAGACGCATTATTAATTTATTATACAAAAAACAAAAGGTATTTTAATGAAACACGTAAATTAAAAAATCAAGAATTAAATTATCTTTAAGAAGGTGAAGGTTTCAGAAAAATACGCTTGATAGATTTTGCGTGATTCTTAGTTTTTTATCCGCGTTAGATATAACTTTTCAAATTAATTTCACTATGGAATATAAACATAATCTAAAATATTCTTATATTAAGAGGCCGCTCACCGGTCCAGTAGCCCTACTCCTTTTCCTTTGTATCTCGTGACTGAGAAGGAATTTTTGAAAGGAGTGGCGCTAGTGGAAATTAAGAAAATCCTCTTATTTAACATATATTTTTTCCAAATCATTAACACTATACGTAATCTTCAGTATACAATCATTAAAAGTCGGTTATCGTCGCCTTAAGGCGAATGCGTCAGGAAAACCCGCGAAATTCAAATTTTCTTTCGTTTTTTTTTTTGCAATTTGCAGGTCAGTATCAGGTTGTATGTTGATTTACATATGATTCGCGGCCGCACAAATGAAGCAATGAATTATGAATTTCCTTCAAAATCTTTAGTATTTTGATTGCAAGTGTTCCGTAATTGCGGTGCTGGTCTCCTCACGATGTTTTTCATTACTTTCAGTCGTAAGATACCATATTTATGATATTCAAATAGTAACGAAGAAATTTTGTCCGTTTGTCTGTTTATCTGGATGTATGTTCCGGATTGGCGCAAAAACTGCTGAACGGATATGGATTCAATTTGGCACATAGATAGTTCATAACCTGGATTAACACATAGGGTACTTTTAATACTATTAGTACGTTTTCGTGGGATATTTTCTGACATACCTAAATGCGGGCGAAGCCGCAGGAAAAATCTAGTCTTACATAATATTCGATTGAAAAAGACACACCGGTATCTTGCCAGAGTCGAACGCGCTACCTTAGTCTTGAGAAGTGGATTCTTTATTTAACCACCGTGTCATCACGACATGCCTACCTGTGTTTTTCCAACATTAGCAATATTGATTACCTTTTTCGACGTAAATAATAGCAGTCGTGAAATAATGTTGTCGCAATATAATTAACGTATAATTTACTTACGTTCGCTCATATCGTGAACACGGTGCTTTACTAAAACGAAATTATTATTTTTTACTTTTATGCCCATCACGCAATGCCGTAAATATAAATCTTAATTGTTACTGTACATTGTTAAGCTATTTAATTAGTTCGTTGTTTCTACTTTTGTAGGGTTTTAAATGACGTAGCTGTTCGTGTCCGACGTCATCCGGTTGAACTTCAAGTCTGCTCCAGAGGTCCAGGCTGTGCGTTTTCTGTTTTCATACCAAAAATACCATACATATTTAAGAATTTCACGTGGATTTTTGAAAATAAAATCACAGAGACGAAGCAACAACGCCATGCGTCATGTTCGTGAACGGGCGCCGTCAGTTGGGACTGGTCAACTCTTAGCTGCCACGGCTTATTTTAATTTTTTAATTGTTTTTATTACGGACGCTTCTAACGTGCACGTCTTTCTACATTGTTCTCACATGTATAACTTCAACATAAATGATGTAACCCATATTTTGTAACAATATTTTGTTTAAAAGAGTGTCCGTGGAGTTTCTTGTCCGTTCTTCTCCATAGGAACCTACTACGCTTTGGAATGGGCAAACAGCTTCATCTTTCTGACTGACCGACCCCTTGACAATTCAAAAGTGCCTGTAATTGGTTTATTTGAAGTAAATGCTTTCGAGTTTTTTTTTGAGTTTTGACAACATTCGTTTTAAAGAAAAGTGGCCGCATTCCTCTAGAAAAACCTTGTTGCATCGTGTCTCAATATGAAACTTTATAAAAGGTATTAGAAAATTCTAGACACACTTACCGAGGTTCCTGATTGAGCCGTTTAACATAATTCCTTCTCAGTCACGAGATACTATTTTTTTTAAAGAGTGGCCCTAGTGGACCAGTTAGCGCCCCCTTAAGTAACTTTGAAAATTATCCCAAGTCCGCAGTTAATAGCTGCAAGCAGATAATGATGAAGAAAGTTTTGCACCTCCACATTCATTCATCTTTATCCACACACAATATGATATTAATTTACCATTCAAACTGTCAGACCCCAAAAAATCGATTCGCAGTACCAACAATTCAGCAACTGAACCGCGAATTACTTCTGAATGCTAATTTACACCTATCAGTAATGATTGACGGTACACACGTCAACTTTAATTAACTGTCAATGTTTTGACAGCACCATAAAATGATAATGACAGCCGTTTAACGTTCACCTAAAGTTTGGGCTTAAGTAATTGTAGGGTAGTTTACGGTAACATCGTATTAAAAGTTGTTTATGGTATTCGTAGTTTTGAGGTAGTGAAGCGGAAAATTAGTGTTGTAACACAAATTAATACAGATAGGACACTCCACAAAATCATTTAATTAAAAAGCGACTCTTGCTACGGCACAATAAAGTGCAAATCAGGTCGCACAACGCTTATTACCTACAATTATATTCACCTACAAATTGC
This sequence comes from Dryobota labecula, assembly GCA_947523025.1. Classification (NCBI taxonomy): domain Eukaryota; kingdom Metazoa; phylum Arthropoda; class Insecta; order Lepidoptera; family Noctuidae; genus Dryobota; species Dryobota labecula. The sequence continues at coordinate 11,656,070 of OX383293.1, read as the reverse complement.
CTCTTTTTCTATCGCGTAAGAGCGGGGGCACACGATGCGTTGCGGCGGCGGTGTGGCGCCGGAGCAGTGTCGCTGCGTCGTCTTACATAGAAATATCTATGGCATGTCACACGATGCGCTCCGGCGCCGCACCGGACTTGCAACCACCGAGACGAGGAGGGGAGGGGTGAATGCGTTGCGACGTCGGAACGGCACCGCTCAGTTGTATATGTGGGTCTAAAGATTTCAATAAACATTCGAAACTTAACACACTCATTCGAAAGAAATTGTAAAACAGCAACTCTTTATATTCTTGGAGAAAAAAAACTGTCCATCACTGTTCCTTAGTGCAATAAAGGGACTGATCCAGTATCGTCGTACGCTTCTACGTCGATTTCGGCGGTGACGTATCTAATAGTAGAACCAACAACAGACGTCTTTTACGATCCATTTTTATTAACAGACTGTCCAACGCTGCTACGGCGCCGCTGCGACATAACAACGTTGCGGCGCCGCACCGCTTGTGTGCCCACTGATACGGTGAAATCTTTGAGGTGCGGTACCGCAACGCATTGTGTGCCCTTACTCTTATATCGGCGGCGTGCGTCACTACTACTGAATTTTCCCAGTGAGATGGGCCCGCCGCGTACTTAGCTTCATACCTAAACTGCGGAATGTCTCATTTGTATTAATCTGTGGTTGTACCAATAATGAACGTAATTAATTGACGTTATGTAGAGAGTTGAGTTGTAGGGCAGGTTCGAAACCAGGCAGGCACTTAGTGTAAATAATTTCATCATCACTACTCTCAAAACGGTGAAGGAAATTCTCGTGAGGAAACGTCCTAGAACCAAAAATTCGAAGACATGTGACATCTACCATCCCGCACTGGGCCCGCTTGGTGGATTATGGCCCACTCCCTCGTTAACAGAGGAGGCCCGTGTCCCATCAGTGGGAACATTATAGGCTGGTTAGATTATGCTATGATCAGGTTAGCATTTTTAAAGGAAAAAGCGTTCCTAGTTCCGCATAGAAAACTATAGGACGTAGTTATGACGTTGGAAAAACAGCGAAATAATTACCTATGTACCTAAATAACACTAAAGAGAGAATACCTACAGGCTTCGCTTTGTTACGAGCTTGGAGTTCGTTACAATAAAAACTGCCGATTTAATAACCAAAAATGACATTTTAATTAAATAACACTGATAACAACTCAAACACACTAATTATAAAACACAACTGTACTACTGAGCACTCTAAAGGCGCACTTGAAGATCGCTTGTATCGTTTGAAGTTTACTTGTCGCTTGATCGCTTGTTTTTCGACTTACCCGGGTCGGGGCCCATACCGGCCTTATAGTCCTCAAATAGTTCCAGAACCTTCTACTGTAGAACATCTAGAATGTTCGAGTACATACCGGCCCCGACTGAACAGATGTCGATAGTTCTAGAAAGTTCTAGCATCGAACTTTCCAGAAGCATCTAGTTCTGCTACTTGATACTAGATGGCGCTAGTGGCCTATTAGTTCTGCTACTCGATACTAGATGGCTAGTGATACTTAATGTCATGATGTAATTGTAGTGCGCAACAGCTTCATTGATTGAGGAATGAGCACTGATAATTCATCTTTTGGTACTAAAATTCTATGTAGGTGGGTAAGGTAAAGGTAGCTAGAAATCACCCAGTTTTATTTAAATGATTTTTGCCATATCATATATTTTATCTGATTTCATCATTGCAGCCGAAAGACGTCCACTGCCGGACATAGGCCTCCACCAAGCACCGCCACTTCGACCGGTTCTGTGCTTCCCGCATCCAGCGTATTCCTGCGGCCTTCACAAGGTCTACCTTATGGGAGGACTTCCAACGCTTGCGGGGGAGTCAAACACCTCATGGGGAGCAAGGTGTTTGACTCTCCCTGCGAGCATTGATCCGCTTGACCAGACGGAGCCCGCAGAGGCGGGCCGGCTGTGACCTGTCGGAGGCTGCGTTGAAGAATGTTTAAGTGCCCCCGTAGCCCCCGGTGCAAGTGCACGGGGGAACACGGGTTGGTTTTAGTCTGTAGAAGTCTGACAGACCTCCGTCCGCAATAGGGCAGAGGACATCCATGAGGACCTTCACCAAGAACCCCAAAAAATATTTAAAAACTGACGTCCGTGATGTCTTCAGTGTAGTGTCGGGTCAATCTAGCTCTTGGTTCGTTTGCCAGATTCGTAACGGAGTTACTTGTTGACGTGTATAAATGTCCATAGAACCTCTCGATCGCTTCCAACAGCTCAGGTTTCGCGGATACGATCCAGCCATCATCGGTCTTCAGTTTCGTAAACTAGCTCAGCCCAATAGACAGATCTCTTTCAAAAACCCTGGAGCCCATGTTCCGCTTTATCGTGTTCTTAATAGGTACCTTAAATAAAACCTTATCTTATTTACCTATACATCTAATAATCTTTATCAGTATCTATATACATTCATATAATTCACCGTAAAAGTACCTACGTAGGTAAAAATTAATTATGGAGTCGCAATTAGTCGTCTGCTGAAATAAATCAAAGCCGGTGGACTCGCGTGCGTTGTTGGGTGTCGTAGCCATAAAAATTCTTGCATATAAATATAATAATGAACTAAAGGCAACAATGAAGCTACTTTATTTCAATAAAGTAGCTTCATTGTTGCCTTTAGTTCAAATTATTAAATAGTACTAAAATTCTACGATGTGTTTGACACAGACTTTTCCACTAGTCCGCTTTTCTAACAAAATTTGAAGGTTAAAAACGCTTATCTAATTTGACTGAACTACTAACTAGTAATAGGGATGATAACTAAACATTTTTTGTCCATCATGTAGATTATTAAAAAATATTGGACACGTATTTTTTCTTTTTTTACGTAATCAAAACACTACGGCGATACATTGAGTTCAAATGTGGCATCACGTCACTTCTCATTCGATTTTATACTGAGCTGTGACGTAACGAGCCCCCACTCCCCAAGTTTAATGTGTTTTATCTAAGTCATTTTTTATTAATATGATAAAGCAATAAATACGTGTCTAATATTTTTTTATTATCTGATTGACGGACTAAACAGTTTTTCATTTTTTTTTACCCAGGAACCATCCCTATTACATGGTTCAAAGATCATTCCTAACCTCCAGATTCTTTTAAACTGACATAAAACTGCCTTAATTTATAAGAGTTGCAAAGCGGGAAAATAGTACCAATAAGGAAAGAAAGGACTAAATCTTGATACCTACAGAAATAAAAGTTAAATAAAAAAAAAAACCAACATAAACAAAACTCCTAAATAATTAAAAAATTATATGTGTTGACCCTTTAAGTTATAGGTAATATTTAGAACCAAGCGTCGTCGCTTCGGGTGACGGCTAATCAATTTAAGAAATTAACAGTAGCTATCCTTTTTACAATAGCATACATTCATTATTGCTAGGTATAAACCTTGTCTGTTTGGCGTTTTTATGAGCCGTCCCCCGACACGAAGCGACGCTTGGACCATACATACATTACATACACATATTATTTTTTTTCCTTTTTAGTAATTTTTGTTTGTATCAGAAGTTTTTAAATTTAACTTTGATTTCCTGCTTTTCAAACTTTATATACTAGTTACGATCGACACGTGCCTCGCCGAAATCTGCGCAGCTGTACATATTAGTCCCACAGTGAAGATAGTTACTTTATTTATCCTCATTTCTCTTTGCTTACGCGAGCCCAAACACTATACCCCTGCTGCAAATTGGTGTGGGAACTGGGTATCCTGCAAATTCCAGATGATGCTGCAGCATCAGCTCAAGGTTACCATGTTCTAATATCATTGAAGTATCAGAATACCAAATTTCGACTCAATCAGACCTGTGGAAGATGCTCACATCCATTCATCAACTAGAAAAGAGCTGATAATCTTCAAACGGCTGAACTGATTTTCTTGAATATACCTAAGAACACTCTCGACCAAGTCACCTTTCAAACAAATTAAAAAAGAGAAAATCAGTTCAGCCGTTTGGGTGCTACGATGGCGCAGACAGACAAACAGATACACACGTTAAACTTATAACATCCCTTTTTTCCATCAGGGGTTAAAAATGTATAAGAAAGGTTCAGCCTTTCTTGTTCCACATTTGTGAAGTAACAACAGCGACCTGTTTTTCCGAGTCAATAATTAAATACAATCGATCACAGTGCTTAATTTTAATAATCGAATATAGGTAATGAATCGATACGCAGTCATGTGACATACGTGGACCGTCAAAACGATAACGCTTCCTTTCATATAATCGAGTAAAAAAATACTATTGATAGTTAATGCATTACCATTCACGTATTGGCCCTCAAACAATGACTGACGTCCGGAAACACAATTAACTATGTATTCGTTGGAAAGAGGAAATATCAATTCGCTTGTACAGGGGGGTCGATTGATGCGTTTAGTTTAACAGAACGGACAGTCGACTCAATTATACTCATATTATAAGAGCAGTGATATTTTGAGGATATGCGTAGTGGACTGTTTTAAACGGTTCATTTGTATTGGGTAGGTATTTTCTTTTGGTTCAATATTAAAACTAAGCAATTTTTTTTTGTCTCTTTGTCCACATTAGGGATTCTCTTGGCCTTCATCTTACCCAATAATAAGTGATGATAAGGCCGAAGATGGAAGCGAGCTTTACCCGGAATCCTCAACCACAGAGGAACTGGCTACACTGGAAAACCGAATAGTTGATTTTTTGATTGTTGATTCCTTTTGGTTGAGTTGACATTAAATTGTGTTAAAAAAACTGTTCCATGACGTTTGTTTTGACCAATTTTTTGTTGAATTAACAAAAATTTTGTTGATTTAATAAATCATGTCGGTAGGTGCTATATTAACCCAAAATATAGGTTAAAAAAAGGATAAATCAATTTAAAAAGTTTTTCAGTGTATCGTACCTCTTACTGCCGAAACACAATAAATGCTGTTTACATTGTTTTTATGGCAACAGACTTAGATAAGATGGTGGTAGCTAGCCAGGCGTACTTAAAACAAGCCCTACCACCAAAAAAACCGAGCAGATTTTTTTTCCCCCGCTGGGAATCGAACCACCTTTGGGTCTGAAACAGATGGTCCTACCACTAGACCACAGATAACATTATAAATGTGAAAGTTTGGATGTTTGTTACTCGATCACGCAAAAACTGACGGATTTGGATGAAATTTGGCACAAAGATAGTTACTAATCTGGATTTACACACAGGATAATTTTCATCCCGGTAAACGCAGATGAAGTCGAGGATATAAGCTATAAATCTTATATATACAAAATTTTCGTGTCACAATGTTAGTTACCATACTCCTCCGAAACGACTTGACCGATTTTCATGAAATTAGGGTAGGTAGGTAGGTAGGTATGTAGGGTAGTGTAGGGTAGGGTAGGTTGGGTAGGTAGGTAGATAGGTAGGGTAGGGTAGGTAGGTAGGGTAGGTAGGGTAGGGTAGGGTAGGGTAGGGTAGAGTAGAGTAGTGGAGTTTATACTATAGCTAGGTAGGTAGGTATGTAGGGTAGTGTAGGGTAGGGTAGGTTGGGTAGGTAGGTAGATAGGTAGGGTAGGGTAGGTAGGTAGGGTAGGTAGGGTAGGGTAGGGTAGGGTAGGGTAGAGTAGAGTAGTGGAGTTTATACTATAGCTTTTGACGGAACGAAGTCTGTCGGGTCAGCTAGTACACATATAAATTCGTTCAATTTAACTAAAACTTCTTTGCATTTTTTATTCCAGTGTTGCATAATCAAAGCCAAAATTAATGACGCGGTGAAAAAGTTGCTAGTAACTGAATAAACAGTAGTTTTGTTAACTCATCACTGACAGCAACATTAATCTAAGTTGACCTACGGCTTGCGAAATGACAAACGACTGATCGCACAAGTTTAATTTTACTTAATTTCCATCATGACCCTTCGCGTTTCATAACGAATTCACAAAAAATAGAAAGTTGAAAGAATGTTGATTGACAATTAATTATGCAATCTGAAACCTCGTCCATCTTGTTACCTTTTGAATTTTTAAATCAAAATACAAAGTCCGCAGCTTTAAGCTTGGGGCGGCGCAACGCAACGCAACATATGCAAAAACCTCCTCCATCACTTTCATACATTTTCTATAAACCAACGCACACTCGAAGCACACCGAAGATCGGAGACGCTACACTCTAAAGGCTCCTACAGACTCGCGCAATATCGCGGGCGCGACAGGCACCGACAAAGAAATTCTGCTACTAGTGTCGCGTCGCGCCCGCGATATCGCGCGAGTCTGTACGAGCCTTAAGTTGTGGATGAGTATGTAAAAAATTAAATAAATAAAAAAAATACTTAGGACAAACTTTCCATTTAGGTAGGTCCAACTTCGAGAAAGAGGTCAGTCATCGAATCCGACTCAGCTGGGCAGTGTTCGGGAAGCTACGCAATATCTTCTCGTCCTACACACCACAGTGTCTCAAGACGAAAGTCATTGAACAGTGCGAGTAGCCAGTGATGACCAGCTATGACACTGAAACATGGTCACTCACAATGGGCCTTATTAGAAGGCTAAAAGCCACCCAAAGGACAATGGAAAGGGCTATGCTTGGAGTTTCCCTACATGATCGAATCAGAAATAAAGAGATTCGCAAAAGAACCAAGGTAACCGACATAGCCCGAAGAATAGCGAAACTTAAGTGGCAGTAGTCAGGGCACATTGCTCGCAGAACAGATGGCCGATGGGGCCGAAAGGTTCTGGAGTGACGACTGCGTACCGGAAGACGTAGCGTTGGAAGGCCTCCCACAAGGTGGACCGATGGCCTTGTTAAGGCTGCAGGAATCCGCTGGATGCAGGAAGCACAGAACCGGTCGAAGTGGCGGTGCTTAAGGGAGGCCTATGCCCAGCAGTGGACGTCCTTTGGCTGAAATGAATTAATTAGTGAACGCACACTTCAGGCGGACCGCACCGCACTTTTTTGTATGAAAATGCGTTGCGCTGTGGCCGTAATGTGCGCTTGGCTTTAGGGAGCTCGTCAGTTCACGGATCGAAAGTATATCCGCCAATTTATCGGGAATCACCCGTCTCGCTGTGACGGCCAACGCTCTATTGTCCCCGGCTCAATCATGGAAAATTGCAGCCTGACGTATGCATTTTACCCGATTTAACATTCCGATGCCGTTCCCACTGAGATACGACTATCGGAAATAGCGACGGAAGGTAATGGGCCTGACATGTACACCTACGCACCAGCGGCGAGGTGTAAATTTTTGCCTTTCATGCCCGTGTCTACAATGATACAACTATCAATGATACTACCAGTAGTAATACTGTTAATTAAGTCTCCTTTCTTACTACTGCAGTATTAATTTGTTAGAAGGGTAACTACCATTTGCCCACGCCTTCCAGAATGTGATCTTCCAGATGAATTATGGGTTACTGGAAAGTGAACACCTTTCTTCCATGGAAAAATTTATGAAATACGTACACGAAACACGGCTACATACCAAGCTATACCTACATTTCCAGTATAATCTGATCTCGCATTGTATAGGATTTCCGTACAACGAGAGGTCAGCTTATACTGGAAATGTATAGCTTGATATGTAGTCGTGTGTACAACACATGTGTAATTGTGTATTAATAAGAAATATTTAAATTTATTGAGTGTTTTTGGTAACACGGGCAAGAAAGCATTTTTTATAGGAGAGAAGCCGAAGCGAAGCCGCTTTTAAGTTACTCACTTATCAATAAAGTAAAATATTAAGTACTAACTTAAAAATAAAAGTCTTTCCTATACTGAATTTAGCACCATCTATCGTCTAGTAGTAGAATCTAAAAGACGCTATCTCTAGTATCACTACACAAACAAAACTATCGATGTTTTAGAGAAATAAACTCAACAACTGGACACCATTGACTGCGCTATTTTTCAATAGCGGTAGTGTTGGTGAGAGCAGTGGTGGCCCAGTGGTATCGGCTCCGACTTACGAGTTGTAAGTCGTGAGTTCGAACCCAAGCAGGTGCTTTACTTTGTGTAAATAATTCCATCATCACTGCTCCCAAAACGGTGAAGAAAAACATTGTGAGAAAACCGGCATGTCCTAGAACCAAAAATTCGAGGACATGTGACATTTACCAACCCGCACTGGGCCGGCGTGGTAGATTACAGCCCTCTCCCTCTCTAAGAGAGGAGGCCTGTGTCCCAGCAGTGGGAATAGTTTAGGCTGATTATAACTATAAGAGTTGCTGATACGAACTTCCGGTGGGAAGCCGGTAGGAATCGTGTTATATGGCGCCAGGGGCGTAGCTACCACCGTATCAGCCGTATCAATGATACGGGGCCCCAAGCTACAGGGGGCCCCCGACGCAACGTGTATTAGCAGAAATTTGTAATATAATATTATCCAAAAAAAAAAAAAAAAACTTATTCATAAGAGCTGAAAATATGAAAGTTAACGTAATTTATTCATGGCTTACAAAGGCTTGCATTAATTTAGTCAAATCACACAAAATCTAAACAACTCAAGTCAGGGTGCCTTAACTTTCGAGTTCGCTTCGCTCACTCTTGTATTATTTTATTAAAATCACCCAGTCAAGATGCTCCAACTATCGAGTTCGCTTCGCTCGCTCTTGCATTTTCTTAGTAGAATCACATCGACCACTTTACCTAGTATCCGAGTCAGAGTGGTAAAATTTTCTAGCTCACCTCGCTCGCTCTTGCTTATCTTAGTAAAACTACAATGGAAATTTAACCTGCCATGTTAGTACGCTATTTTGTAAACCAAAATCCCTTCCTTTGTAGTTTCGCCGTAGTCGAGTAAAACGGGCCCGCAACAAGCACCCTTTTTAATTTTTGATACAGGGCTCCTTTATGACTAGCTACGTCACTGTATGGTGCTTTCGCCAACCCACTTATAATTCAATAACTATCGATTTTTCGGTGATGGATGACATGCATTATAAATGTGTGAACGATCGAAACGATTTCACAATCGATTTAATTTAAATAGTAAAGGGCAATAACAATGTAACATTTGAGCTCAAACACCGTAAGCGCATCAGTATCGAGTCTACGGTTATCCGATGACGCGTCGATTATTATGCCTATCGACCCTAATAATGTAGGTGTCCATTACATTTGCATTTAAAAACTTAATTTCCATAGCGCAACAATTTATACCGTTACATGAATAATATCTTATTAGTTGCACTTCGCATTACCTATGTAGATACTTTACCCAGATTGGTACGAAAGTTTATTTCTGTGAAACATTGATAGTTTTGTTCGAGTAGTGATAGCGTCTTTTGGATTCTGCTACTTGACGATAGATGGTTTAAATTCAGTAAAGGAAAACTTTTATTTTTAAGTTAATACATTATTTTTATACGAATTATGAAACTTAACAGAATTTTTACAATCAATTAAACACCATAATCTCCTTAACTGAGATATTGAATTTATCTCACGACAAATCGTACTGAATTTGTTAAATAAATGTTCACAATTTGGTATTAGCATCAACATCTCTATTAAGCTTCTAAAATATTAATTTTAGTTAATTTCTACATCCGATAACCCGACTTAAGAACTAAAATCGTAACTGTGGGTATACATTACAAGATATCAAATATAAATGACACCAGTAACGAATACTTTAAAAGTATTCTCAGCTCCAAAGCAAACATTGCAAAGCGAATCTCTGAGATCTTCAACAAACAAACGGAGACGGGTGATCTCACTAATGAAGTGTTCGCATTTAAAACTCGAGAACATCTTGTGTACACTTTTGATAAAATCAAAAAGAGTACCGCGTTCCTGTTTGAGTTATTTGTCGTCACATTAAACGAGTGTTCGGCAAAAAGTCGACGGAGATCAAAGCGGTGACGTGGCAGTCTGAAATAACACCCAACCGCACGCACTTGTCAACCAACATGCAAAGGACTGCATTGCGCGATTTACACTTTATGTGCGTGGAATCTTATTCTAGTAATTTGGTGCTCAGCGTGCTATGGAGCGGGCTATGCTCGGAGTTTCTTTGAAGGATAAAATCAGGAATGAAATTATCCGTAATCTCACTCCATTGTCGACTTTGTCTCTGTCACCTCTGACCTAGATTAGAGCCAAGAGCAAACCGATCGTAAAATAAAAAAAATAAAAAAAAGAAGAATCGGAGTTACCGACATAGCTTGCAGAGTCAGCAAGCCGAAGTGGCAGTGGCCTGGCCATGTTTGTCGAAGGTCCGATGATCGGTGGAGTAGACGAGTCCTGGAGTGGAGACCGCATATCGGCAAGCGTAGTGTGGTGTCCAGCTAGATGGACCAACGACCTCAAAAAGGTGGCTGGGACAAACTGAATGTGGAAGGGGGAGGACAGAGTCCTGTCGCGAAGTGTGGGAGCGGCCTTTGTCCAGCAGTGGACTGCAATAGACTGAGAGACTGAGTCGATTGATTGATTGAGTCTGTCTAACCTAATATACGAAAAAGTTTTTGTGTTGATTTTTGTTTGTTTTCACAAAGTCAATGACACTTTGTTTTCATAAAAACGCAAAAAAAAATATCCAGTAAACATGTAAGTTTACAATAAAAAAAATAAGGTCAGACGTAGGGCTAACAAAAATAGTAGCCGCAAACTCATGAGAACGGACAGTTTGCCATTAAATACTATTAAACATGTCAGCAATATTTATTATTAACCTGCACAAATCCGTGCCAAAATAGCGCATATTAATATTACCATGAAAATGTTTGTCACGTCTGGAAATAATTAAAAATGAAACGAGAAAAACAAAGCGATAAATACGCAGAGTAATCAGCGCGCTGCGTATCATAATGAAAATGGTTTCCGAGTAGTGATACGCGTACGTGTAAAGCTTTCATACTTCAGACGCATGAATAACGAGCGTACTGTTGGCATAAATATGGAGACAATACCGCATTCCACTTTTGGCATAGTATGAGCACCTTCTAGCTTGTGTAGTTCTGTGTCGTCGCAAAAGTGCCAAGTCATTTCGCATTCCTCCAACCATCCGTTAGATACCTTCCGTTCTTTATTTAAATTCAAATATATTCAATTTAAATTAAACGCGTCAATCACTGTTCGATTTAATTGATAGCGATTCAATTTCTGAATAACTCAATCCCGCGCAATTTAGCGGTATTATTTTGTTAGCTATCGATTACCTATGAAGAAATCAAAATGCGATGATATTTGTTATTTATTTTGACAAAAAAAAAAATGTGAATGTAGGAACTACCTACTTCATCAAAATTCATTTACATATTATTTTCGTACAATTGTATTCTCTACCGTATCTTAGACAACAGTAGAAAAATTGGTGTGTTAACTTTGCGGGACACTAAACACCCCCAGACGTATTAGCAATAAAACTTCTATTGTGTCTCGTTCTTGTTCTCCTTCAACCGATTAAAGATAGAATATCAAACTACAAAACCCTAAAAACATCAATCAAATCAACTCAGCCTATCGTACTCCATTGCTGGACATAGTCCTCTCCAATGCTGCGCCATAGCACCCTATCCTCCGCCTTCTGCAACCAGTCTGTCCCAGTCACCTTAAAAACCTAACAATAATTATGTCTATGCAGAAGCGGCAGCCATAAGTTTCGCATGTACCAATAAATCAAGAAAATCGCGTGACACGTTAGGCTGGCCATACAAGGGCAGCTCGAGCAGTTAGTCAGTGATCAACTGCTTGAAGCTGCCATTGAACAGTTGAAACGGACTGCTGTTCAAATCAGTAAAGCTAGCGGGCGGGAGGCGCACGCAACGTGAGGAGCACGGGCGGCGGGGGTCCTTCGCGAGAGCAGTCGACACCTCGAGCGATCAAAAATCAAATGCGATGAAATTTCACATACACCGTGCTGCTGGCCTGCGCCTGGAGCAATCGCAACTGCTCGAGCGGTTCCGTGTATGTAAGTAAATAGAAGACAAAAAAAAGAAAGAGGGTAGATCGTTTTGTCTGCTCATAAACACCCACCCACAATGACTTCAGTTTATCCGTGATCATGGTGCTTGCAATAGCGCCGAAATATCGGGAACTCGAAACAAAAAGAAAACATAGTACCTAAATATCCCGTTTAAAGTGTTAACAGTAAATAGACTGTAGTTCACTATGCAGTTGCAGCTTGAAGCAGTCGATCCTGACTGCTTCTAGCTGCCCGTGTATGGCTATTCTTAGTAATATCATAAACAAGTATAAATCTTCCCAATAAAACGTAATAAGAGACAGATAATACATTGATATAGATAAGACACTGTTCATTATTAATTCTCATAAAGCAGCTTCGATATTTATCTCGCAAATGCTGTAGCGGCCAGTAGCGCCATTGCTCCGTAGCGCCATTGCTCAGTAGCGCCATTGCACGTCAGTGTTGCTTGCGGCTGCATTTTATTAATGTTTAGAGGTCCCAACTCCGACTGTTCCTAAGCCGACGTCTGTAGGTGTACAACCAGTAATTATTTTAAATGCAAAGCTTGGTAACGTCGTGTAGGCAGTTAATCTTTACGTCGTATGTAGATGTAAATTAAACTTCTTGAATCCTATGTATATAATTAGGTGGGCTGAATAGGGATGCATCCGATACCGATACCGATACCGATATATCGCCGATACTCGAAGTTTGCCGATATATCAGCATCGGCGATATTTTTATGGCCGATTCAACGATAATTTTTAAATTTCGCGCTTTAAAGATGTATTAGGGAGTCTGAGGAAGATGAGTCCCTGTCTACTCTGAGCTGTAATTCTCTCAAAGATTAAGTCGAGAGATACCTAAGGTCTCCATATATATAGAGAGGCGCAGATCCGTTAGTTTTCTGGCGCAATGACGTCTTATTAAATACCCAAACTTGAAAAAAAATGGCGCAGAAGTACTTTAGTTTCCAAATGAGTTCTGTCGCAACTGAGAGACTATTTACCACCGCAGGTCTTATTCAAACAGATTTGCGAAATCGCCTTGCTCCGCAAAACTTAAGAATACTTTTTTTTTAAACAAAAATCTCATCAATGTTGATTATAATTACTAAAACTATTAACTAATCTCAACCTGACTATAGTTTTAAACGGTTTTATTTAGTTTGTCCAGTTATTTGTTCTTTTTATATTAAAAAAATAACCTGACTTGTGTTTTATTTATTTTACACTCAGTTTTTAATTCAATAAGCGTATCGGTATCGGTATCGCCGATATTTTTATAAGAGCATCGGTATCGGTATTGTATTGGCAAAAAGGCGTATCGAGGCATCCCTATCTGAAAGCTCTAGCTTAGGTAGACTTGAGATAAAAATTGGATAGCGATAGCTGACATTAATTAGTTTGTAACTATGTCTTGCGGTTTCCTAGATTACGATACATACATAATATAACGCCTTATTCCCATGGGGGTAGGCAGAAACTATAGAACGCCACCTGCTACGCTCCTTACATACTCCATTTGCTTCGTTTACGTTCATACATCTGGTCATATACGCACGCCGGTTGCAAGTGTTACGCACCTGACCTTGCTGAAGATCATCACCAATTATGTCAGTAAATATCCTACTACGGCGTCTCCTCCCGGCGTTTCCCCTCACATCTGCCTTGTTTGTTAGTCGCCTTTAAGTCATCCTCTTAACATGACCAAACCATCTAAGCATACTCTTTTTAATTTTCGTCACTAGATCTTCTTTTAAATCGCACTGTTGCCTTATCACATCATTTTTCAGCATATTATTCTTAGTCACGCCACACATGCTTCATAAGGAACGCATTTCCACAGCATTTATTCTACTTTCATGCTTCTTTTGCCACACCCATCATTCACTTCCATACATAAGCGTAGGCTCCAGCACACCATTGATTGAGATATGAGAGATATACAGGGTGGAATTATTTAACCTTATCTGGAGGGAAAGTGCTCTACTCGTAAATACTGGTGATAGAAAATTTTACTCAAAGGAAACAGTCCTTTATTTTTTTAAGAAACAAATCTGCATAATAAGATTTTAGAAAATTCGTTTGCCACCACTCGAGAATCGAACCGGCTATAATCCAAAAAATGGCATCAATCGATAGGGTCAATCATAAGTATCAAATCTCTCTAACAAACATGATAAATTAAATGAAAAAATAAATTAAAAGAAATTATTTAAATGAACGAAAAAAAAATGTAAACTAACTAATTAGTTGTTCGAAATGCGCTTCATTTTTTTTGGATACACAAATTTATTATTTTAAGGAATTAATTTCGAATAAATTTTAATAGCGAGTTGTGATGAATATTGAAAATCGTAGTGGGAACCTCAGTTCTTAACTTGTTCACAGTTGCATAGGATTTTTGATATAATTGATTATTACCCTAGTAGCATTTTTTGTTGGCGTTTAGTTGGGCCACTTACCTCTGTAAGTGGCCCAACTAAATGCCAACAAAAAATGCTACTGGGGTAACATAGGCCCATAAAAAAATATCTAAAGGCCATACCCTTTAGATATTTTTTTATGGGCCTATGTTCTCTACATGGCGTGATCTCGCAGGCCATGTAGAGGGTCATCGAGAGATTAAATCCTTATGATTGACCCTATCGTTTGATGCCATTAACAAAGGTTGTTATTTTTTCGGATTTGATCCGGTTCGATTCCCGAGTGTGAAAAGCGAATTTTCGAAAATCTTTGAATGCTAATTTGTTTTTTTAATAAATAAATGTGTTGCTTGTGTACAATTTGCTATCTCCATTATTTAAAGTACTTTCCCTCCAGGTGAGGTTAAAAAAATCCATCCTGTAAATATATAAATACATATTGAGATTGCGATACGAATATCAATATTAATAGTTCATGTTACTAGCTAGATCATCATCATCATTTCAGCCGAAAGACGTCCACTGTTGGACATAGGCCTCCCCCAATTGGGGGGGTTTGCCATAATCGCCACGCTTGGCAGGCGGGTTGGCGATCGCAGTATGGTGTTAAACATGCATAGAGAACGCTGCTGCCCATTCTCTAGTAAGTCCCTTAGTCGCCTTTTACGACACCCACGGGAAGAAATGGGGTAGTGTTATTCTTTACGTCCGGCACCACACTAGTTAGATCATGGTAACCTAATACTGTCTATATGATTTTAAATTCGCTTTAGTTCCTGTCTACTAATAAAGTCATAAAGCGACGGTTCTTGGTATACAACACAACAGGCAAGTACAGAAGACTTAGTATTAAGTCATATTCAGATATAGTTTGAGGCCGAGGCAAGGTTGAATGGCGTCAAATGGCGTCACAGATAAATAATTTTCCTCATAATCAAAACAGTTCTGCTCCACGGACGTGAGAGTGCACACATAACCTCAAAATGTTATAGTTACAGAAAAACTTTTAAAATGAAGTTCGTGTTTATTTTTATGTTTGTGTTTTTGCTGTGTGTGTATTTAAATGAAGGGAAAGACTTTATTGTCGGAACGAGGGCGAACAATTTGTTGATATCGACACAGAAAGTGAAGTACAGGAGTTTACCGTTAATAAGGAGGGACAAGGATTACACTTACATCGACCCGAAAGAGAGAATTATTAAGGTAATTATTTTTAATTTTATCGTTTTAAATCAAAGTAAACATGCCTGTCTTTTTCCTGTATGAGCAGAAGCTTTTACTCCAGAGGAGGATATACCTAATGTTTGATACTATAAAAACTTAAACATCGTTTATTTAGTAAATATCCAAAACTCTATCATACACAATACAATCGCTGCCAAAAGTATTAAGTCTCAGATCCATGGATAAAATTGCATCCGAAATAACGCCAGTGAAATGCGAAAATAGACGCAGAGATATTGTAGACGATTTTGATATCATAGCAATCGTGAAAATTGGAACTATTCCAATTATTTCTTAAATGAAATTATGAATTCCTGAAATAACTTTTATTGACGCCGGCGGAGGAGACTTGACGATTGACAGAATGTATACAAGCGTTTAAATTCTAGTATAGTAACCTACCTACTTTTTACTGAGGACGATACTTTGTAATAATATAATACAGATAGATTTATCTACGCTTTGTCATGAGTTACCTACGTAGGTATACCAGGCATTAGACTCTAATAAGCTGAATTGAATTGTACAATCGTACTGTCACGATTATCTCATTATGGGTTGGTACGATTACTAAAACTCAGTACAAGACTAGTGACATCAGAAGTTCTTTTTCTTATTTTCTTATCGATTGAGTATTACTTTTACCAGTATGCTACCTGGCCAGCTCTATCATTGGCTTCGTTTTTTAATGGAAATCACTGGGACAGATACTGTTTCTTCATCATCATTATCATCACTCATCAAATAAACGTCTACTATTGGACATTGGCCATAACTTGGTTCATGCTTGATGACTCCACATTTAGGCTATTATTTGACTTGATATTGGCCACTCAAATATTACATACGGTGCAGTTCGTATACACGGATATTTAGACATACGCGTATATTTTTTTCTGTTTTTAGGATATGTAGTCTATAGGTACAGATCACAGGCCTAGGTATAGGTACAGTTCACAGGCCTCAGTACCTATTGTTTTCAATTATCAGACTCAATGATTGCATCGTGTACTCGTCTACGATTCATTTATGCATAGTGTTTTATCTCGTTTATATTCTCTCTAAAGGAATAAACGTAGACTGCAGTTATTTAGCCGAGATTCAGTCTTAGGGGTAATTGCCTAGCAATTGATTTATCTATATTACGCTGATAGTTTATGCCTGACATGAAAGCCTCTGCTACCTACACCAGCATTTAGTGGTAACGTTCTCACGATATTTTGTATTGAGATTTATTCTAAAGACCTTTATTTGCATGTCTAGGTAGAGTATGATCCCAATCAAAGAATATGTCAACCTCAACTCCAGTTCTTTCCTTCGTCGGGTAAAAGAAGAGGGTTTTGTCAAATATATGTGCATTTGCATTCTTTGATGCTGTACTAAGAACCTACCTAGGTAGGTAGGTAGGAGACGAATATGATATTTTCGACCGATCATTGTCTCTAATGTAATTCATAAGCCGTTAAAATGTTTGGGTTTTCTTAAGCAGTTAATTCTTTTGCCCCATTTAATTTCCAATCTACCACATTAAAATCAAACACAATTGTACAAAGTGCGTCTATTGAAGCCATCGAAAATGTACAACCAATTAAAAGTTAAAAATTTAAAAGCTTTCATCCACAATCCGAAATCCGTTGCGAAACCATCGGAAATAGCACGCAAACACATCATCAAAGTAAACCAAACCAAACGAAAAAAGCATGATAAAAAAAGAGAATATATTTGTCCAGTAAAACTAGTGGTTTCCCACTTAGCTTTGATGAAACTTTGATGAACACGTACACATGACAACACGGATCGCTAGCGTGTCGCAAATTGCTTCGGAAACGATGTCGCGTGTGCATATTGAAATAGGCTCTTCGAAATAATATATTTATACCTGCACATCCAACTCTTTCTCCGTGTGTACGTACACACGGAGAAAGAGTTGGATGTGCAGGTAAACTTGGAACGTCTATGCAATGATAAAAGGCAAGGAATGAAATTAGAAAGTAAAATCAAATCAAATCTTTTTATTGTGGGCATAGGTTATACAGACAGATGTTAGGTAAATAATCAATCCATTATGTCCTGCCTAGAGGCATACAATAATAAATTATGTCAACATGCAACATATCAAAAATTTCATCGTTCATCACATATAAAATCGTTCGTTCAAAATGAGAATTAGGTGTACGGTGACAGATTGTAGTAGGTACTAATTATTAAGAAAATCTTGGATCGTGTTGTAAGCTTTGTCAATTAAAAAAATACGCAATTTATATTTAAATAGTGGGAGTTCCTTGGTGTTTAAAATGTCCACAGGTATGTTAAATTACCAATTGTATTTTTTTTTTCTAAATTGTAAATTTTAGATCACATTCCAAAAAATCTTTTGCCAAGAAGAGCAGTTTTATGTGGTATACTAGATATTTTAAGTGCATATCTTTTTGATTTTAGTTCACTGAATAGATTTTTATTTTATTTTAACAAATACTGTAACTTCATAAATAATATAAGCTGAAGGACAGGTCAAAAACTTTAACTTTTTAAAATATGATTCGCATGATTCAGGAACATAGATACTAGCAATTGCGCGAACTCATCGCTTTAAACACAAATTCTTTATAAACCAAGATGAAATAAATTGTAATCAAATTGAAAGATAAATTTAAGGATAATCGAGACTCGGTTACAATGAGAAGTTCACTAATTATTGATCTTGTAATTAAAGGATACTATCGTATCAACAGTTAATTACCAATTTATAATTAATTACCTCCCAAAACGATAATACTATACTGCTATATATACTTGTACCCTCTTCTATCATACATTGCGCAGAAAATTCTCATTGATATTCAAGCAAGCAACACATAAACAAATACGACCTTGGATGGGCAGAACACGCATAAATCGAATTAAATTCAATTCTAATTAGCTGCCTTCACCTGCATACTTAATTATTTTGCTCACAGTACATATAACATACCAAAGTATTTCCAGTCCCTTCCTGATCTTGGATTGAAGAAAAGTGACAGCTGCTGATATTCTCAAGGAGGTTGTAAAAATAAGAAGGGATTTATAACCCGTAGGCGCTTTAACAACAAGCCCTTTTTTCCTTTTTGTGGGGACATGCAAAAATGTTACTAAACATCTGCTGTGTAGAACCAGAAAAAAGTTTGTTTACCGTAGTTGGAGTTTAAAATTTACCATGTTTAGAATCTTAATTTGGGTAGGGTGATAATTTCAACGAAGTGGAAAGATAAATTGGAGCAATTGAAACATCTATACCATCCATACTATACTAATACTATACTAATATTATAAATGTGAAAGTAAATCTGTATGTCTGTCTGTCTGTCTGTCTGTATGTTACGTTTTCACGCCTAAACCACTGAACCGATCATCATGAAATTTGGCAGAGATATAGCGTGGGATATGGAGAAGGACATAGGCTACTTTTTTTTACTAATATTATAAATTTGAAAGCAACTCTGTCTGTCTGTCTCTCTGTCTGTATGTTACGTTTTCACGCCTAAACCACTGAACCGATCATCATGAAATTTGGCAGAGATATAGCGTGGGATATGGAGAAGGACATAGGTTACTTTTTTTACTAATATTATAAATTTGAAAGCAACTCTGTCTGTCTGTCTCTCTGTCTGTATGTTACGTTTTCACGCCTAAACCACTGAACCGGTCGTCATGAAATTTGGCCGAGATATAGCCTGGGATATGGAGAAGGACATAGGCTACTTTTTTACGCGATAACCGACATCCACGCGGGCGGAGCCGCTGGCAAAAGCTAGTTAATATTATAAATGCGAAAGTAACATGTGACTGGACTGTATCGTAACTTAACGGCTGAACTAATTTCGATGTTTGGTACACAAGTAGACCATAACCTGGGTTAGGACAAAGGATACTTTTTATCCCGGTAGTACTTTTCCGTTTGATAATTTCAGACCACCACGCGAGCGAAGCTACGGGAAAAAGTTAGTATTTTATAAAAATCACTTGAAGGAAAGTCAAAGTGTGTGAGGAGTGTTACTAATGGAAAAGTTAAAAAGTTGCCAACATGATCGCCATTTTTAGGGTCCCGTACCCAAAGGGTAAAACGGGACCCTATTACTAAGACTCCGCTGTCCGTCCGTCCGTCTATCACCAGGCTGTAACTCATGAACCGTGATATTGAGAGTTAAAATTTTCACAGATGATGTATTTCTATTGCCGCTATAACAACAACTACTAAAACACAGAATAAAATAAATATTGAAGGGGGCTTCCATACAACAAACGTGATTTTTGTGCTCGTTTTTGCTCGATATTGATAACGGCAACAAGGTAGACTCTTGAAATATTCACAGAATATTTAGTTATATATTCACTTTAAAAATAAATAATTAAATTAAAATAACATAAATATTTATGTGGGGCTCCCATACAACATACATGTTCTTTTGCCGTTTTTATAGATAACTAGCTTTTGCCCGCGGCTCCGCCCGCGTGGATGACGGTTATCGCGTAAAAAAGTAGCCTATGTCCTTCTCCATATCCCAGGCTATATCTCTGCCAAATTTCATGATTATCGGTTCAACGGTTTAGGCGTGAAAACGTAACATACAGACAGACAGACAGAGTTACTTTCACATTTATAATATAAGTATGGAAGTATGGATGGTACGGAACCCTTCGTGCGCGAGTCCGACTCGCACTTGTTTTTTATGCGTCACCAAAACTCACTGTTCTCATAATCTGTCGTGGCTTTAAAGCAAAAGGGTAATGACCTTTCACACTACGGTTCAATTCTATTGTGATGCCACCACTAAGTTAACCATACTATTACCATAATGATATTATAATAATGCACAACTAGATCAGTCTCCCTCTAATCTGAAGACATTTTTTTTTTGTATCATATTGGCCACTACTTGATCACAATATTCCCAATACATAACTGACAGCCTCGTAAAAGATAACTAATAAATTAGCCATATTAGAGCAATTTCCACCTTTTTAAGACGTTTGCCAAATATTTGGCTTCCAGTCTGATCAAACTCTGTTGAACACTTGTTTTTTACAAGGATTGATTGCCCGTCTGACCCCTACAATGCGGCCAGCGGCCTTGCATACACCAAAGTTATAGCAGTAGTTTGGGTCAACTGCAAAGTCCTTGACATTGACCAGAATGTTCTCTGTGTCAACTAAAAATAACATTTTATAGACTTGTGCTTGTTGTGCGACTTGTGCTTTCTATCAGGTGAGATTGAGGTCGAGAGCAGGGCCAATCAGTACCTAATAAAAAATAATAATAAAGAAAAGTGACTGTTTACTAACCCTTAACCAGGTTAAGGGAACATGCTTCCCACATAGTATTTTCGATGCTCTTAACAGGTTTAGGCGTTTTACCGCTCACAAACTGTCAAAAACTCTGTATAATTATATTACCTAAGATCACACCAAAAAAATCGGCGTCGGATCGCAAATGTCACTAGCCTGTCAATCTGTAGTTGTCCATTGATTGAGTGTTTTTTGAACAAATGCTGCTTTTTTTTTTTAATCATGGCGAAACAACGAAATACCTATGTCGTACAATTTTTTTATATGTTGTAGTTTTTGACTTATTCTAATGATTTATGCATCTATTTTAACCAAATACTTAACAAAATTGCAGATATAGCCGATTTTAAAAAGTGGGGAACATATGCCCTTAGCCTATTAGTACGGTTGATTATGTGGGAGCTATATTATGTTAAATAAATAAATAAATAAATAATAAATAAATTTTCATAGCCTGATGAATTAGAATTGTTTATTTTCTCAAACATAAAAAGTAGTAAAAATACAGGCGTGCTTCAACTTAGGCCACAACATCACTTATCAACAGGTGAGATTGCGGTCAAACGCCAGTTTAATCCTATAAAAATAAATTAAAAAAATACTAACTAATTTTCATATACCGGATGACATTTTTTACCGTCTCGTAAAAATTTGGGTATACTAGGTGAACGGAGTAGAAGCCTATGGCATAGTTTTTATTATTTTTTCTTTAACCTAAAAAGAAATTGATCTATGGATAAATACCACACATTCGAAGTAAACTTATCATACTATAACAATAAACACAGAAATTTAACAAAAAACATAATTCAATAAATAAATTCGATAAATAATATTGAAATTTAAATCATACGCACCCAAATTTCAATATTTTTATCTTTTATTTTAGTTTTATTTCTGAAAAAAAAAAATTGCTATGCCATAGGCTTCTACTCCGTTCACCTAGTATACCCAATTTTTTTCGAGACGGTAAAAAAAGTCATCCGGTATATTTATGTCAATATCTTCATTTACATATTTATAGTCAATGTCAATCTCTAGGCGGGTAATGGGATTACGTTTACCCACATGTTTTTTAAATGTTTTCAGCCTTTTTTTTAGTTTCAGTGATGCAATATGATCAATGGTGCCGTGTGCCATGTGTGGACGTAAAGATTAGCACCATCCCATTGCCTCCCGTAGGTGTCGTAAAAGGCGTCTAAGGAACTTACTAGAAAATGGGCAGCAGCGTTTTCTATGCATTTTTAACACCATACTGCGATCGCCAACCCGCCTGCCAAGCGTGGCGATTATGGCAAACCCCCCCAACTGGGGGAGGCTTATGTCCAGCAGTGGACGTCTTTCGGCTGAAATGATGATGATGATGATGAATATGATCAAAGCTTTTATAATAAAACGAATCCATAAAAAAAATATATGTTGCTACAGCAGTTCTCTGGAGCCTGGTAAAGGGCTCAAAACAAAAAGATATCACATCCCTAGGTAGAAATTAAGGAGAAAATTTAAGTGTCTGTCTGTAATGTCTAAATAGCAGATTTTAAACATAACAGCACGCTTGTTTCCCTGGGTTAGGCAAAGGTGTTCCTATAGTAGGTACACCCACATTTTTCCAGTTATGTTTTAACAGATCATTAATGTACAATTAATTGTGTTTCAGGGTATCATCGCTCGGGATCTCTCGCGGACCGACACGGAAGTGACGGTCACCTCCGGCGGCATAGGCGCCACGAACGTGACGCTTCATCTCCAGAGCGGCAGGGGCGAAGAACTCAACTATCTTATACTCATATTTAGCAACAATATTAAGTGAAATATATCTATTATAAATTATACTTATATGTCGTATATACTCATATTTAATTGACAATCTTGTCGTTGAGTCCGATCACAAACAAGTTTACGACAAGGAATTCAAGATATTATCAAATGGGTCACAGTGAAATATTGGTTCACATAGTCAATATTCATATTGAAATTGTTGAACGTTGATTTATGAATGTTTGACTAGCTAGTTATTATAAACACGAAAACAAAACCAAATAATTTGGAATAACTCATAAACAAACGAAAGATACATTTTTTACTGAACAACAAAAAACATTAAACAAAGACATCAGCAGAGATAAAATTAAAAAGCAATCACAATTTACGAACATCAGAGTAAAAGGAATATTTCATTTTGTTGCGTCAAGATAACTCAGAGGACTCGTAACAAACAGAGGGAGAAGAGACAACGAAGTGCTTACAATTCTGATATGATAAGAGCAACCTGACAATCAGAGAATACAATCTTCTAAGAATAGCAAGGTCCAAAAGGAACAATTTTAGACAGATACGTAGACAGAACAGAGAAATAAATAAGTACTTTGAAAGATTTGAAACATTTCTGATACTGATGTTTGTTTAATGTAATGAATTGATTAATCAAAGACCTTTCAAGTAAACTTCGTACCTACTTACGACTACAGCAGTGAAGTATTTAGTTTCTGTAGTCGAAGATAAGAAGGGAAGGGAAAATTATCTAGGAATTTTAAATACAATGCAACTATTAGTAGCATTTTGACTAAGCAATATAATCAAAACTAAAAATAATCAACATAAGCTTAAAAACTGTACAAGATATAAATAGACAACGTTAAAAGAACTACATTCTCTCAAAAGAGATCCGTCTCGTTATCTTCAAAAAAAGAAAAAGAAAATATTTATCCACATACACGAAAAAACATGTCCATACACAAACCCTTGTTTGCGAATGCAACAGCCAACAAGATAACAACATCAAACAGAGAGTAAACTAACGAAGTGCTGCACACATCTCCCCTAACACAAATCAATTTTAGCGAATTGTCAGTGCACAGGGTGTTTAAACTAAGGGAGAGAGGGGCTAATGGAGACACACGCATTAAACCGGGCCGCGTGCAGCGACAACATTGACATAGACCAGGGGGCCTAATTAGTTTAAGCCTGTGGCCGGCGCCCCGGAGATGGCCAACGAGGATATAGAGATATAGGAAGTGAACTGTCTTGGGTTGCATAGTATACAAGGACACAAGGCTCATAAGGCGCGTTTTTAAAATTGGAAGTAACGCCGCCATCTTGTTTTTTTTTTTTTTTTTTAATTCACAAACTTATTGTACAAATGCTCTCCAACAGTGCCCGAAGATCCTTGTCGCAATGTAGGTACCTATTTGCAGATGCGTCAAAGATCTGTAGAAGGATATTTTTTATTTATTTATTTGGATGACGACGGCATATCAGCATCTCATGGTCACCGTTGTCTACTATTAAGGCCATCTGCAATACCAGGAGGCATCGCAGATGGATTCTCATTTTAGAGATATAAATGAAATGTTGCCTGTAATTACACCAGCACTCTTCAAACCGGAACACAGCAACGCTGTTTGGCGGCAGAGATAGGAATGGTGGCAGTACGTCTTCGGACGAATTCCTCTACTACTACTAAAAACTAGTGACTGGAGCTGATGGTATGTAGAAGGTAAAGAATCGAGTGTTTTAATAATAACGTTATTGGTACCTTCATCTGGCAATATACCCATATACAATGTAATACTATGTTCGTAAATACAGAATAGGTAGTTCATAGACAGTGATGAATAAATCCAGTCAAAACGTTGCGCTACAATGTGAAAATTTGATTTTAAGTAAGTAAGTACCTAGAGTGCTGGATATTTTGCCAGAATGACATTGACGGGGGGTGTTGTTTAACATTTATTTTGTGAAATTGTGTCACAGAAATTGTATTGACAACTAGCTGCTCGCGCCATCGATCGTCCGCAGGGCTTGTATTTTAATTTAGAAAAAGCCACGCGGGTGAAGCCGCGGGCAACAGCTAGTCTAAAATGTAAGCCTAAGTTACTCATTATAACATCAGCTATGTGCCAGTGAAAGTCCTGTCAAAATCGCTCGAGCCGTTTCGGAGATTAGCCGGAACAAACAGACAGACAAAACATTTCAAGTTTTTTTTTTAATAATATTAATAATTGCTTTATTTTCAGGCAACTAAGACCCATATACAAAAATACACAAAATAATTTTACAAAATAATAAACTAATACATAATAAAATCATTACTACAAAACCTAGTTGCTACGTTGGGTCGGCGACGTATTGCGCTGATTCGTGGTGGTTAATAAGTACTGTTACTTTCATATCATCATCATCATTTCAGCCGAAAGACGTCCACTGCTGGACATAAGCCTCCCCCAATTGGGGGGGTTTGCCATAATCGCCACACTTGGCAGGCGGGTAGGCGATCGCAGTATGGTGTTAAAAATGCATAGAGAACGTTGCTGCCCATTCTCTAGGAAGTCCCATAGAAGTTACTTTCATATGCATTTAGTGAAAAGTTGTTATTTGGACATTACAAACAGACACTTCAATTTTATTTATTTGTTTATAAAATACAAGATGGCAAAGCTATATTTCCGATTTCGGCCACTAGGCAAAATAATCTTGTAGCGTTGTACCTATAAATTGCAACATCAAAAAGTGCATAGATTCTAAGTTTAGTCATTAAAAATCCGTAATAGCCAATAACTTGAGCGAATTGATTTATTAAAGTTCCGCCCTGCAAATGAAAGCAATAACAAACTTTGAATACATAATAAATCAAGCATATCAATTATAATCATATTAATCAAGCAACTCTGTTATCGGAAGTGTCTTGAAACGCAATAAGTCGTAAACATAAATAAATTATCAAGAAATGTATGCAGAAATTTAACTCTGTTCAAAACATACTTACACGGAAGTAACTAACATGAAAAATATAGGAATATGTGAAAATTATCGCAAGTAATATTAAAAATATATATACATATAGTTCATCATCATCATCATTTCAGCCGAAAGACGTCCACTGCTGGACATAGGCCTCCCCCAAGCACCGCCACCACGACCGGTTCTGTGCTTCCCGCATCCAGCGGATTCCTGCGGCTTTCATAAGGTCATCGGTCCACCTTGTGGGAGGCCTTCCAACGCTACGTCTTCCGGTACGCCAAAAGTCACCCAAAGGGCAATGGAGAGGGCTATGCTTGGAGTTTCCCTACGTGATCGAATCAGAAATGAAGAGATCCGCAGGAGAACCAAGGTAACCGACATAGCTCGAAGAATTGTGGCAATACATATAGGTATTGAAAAAATATTCCAAACCAGCCATAAATAAAATGCGTTTTATAAACGCCTCTTCCAGACAGACAGTTCTATATCTGCGCTCTCCAGTAGGATGTCGTACTAGCCATCACATTTTTATCCAGGGATCAAAAAGCGCCCACTATAACAATTTCAACGCATTACCGTAATACAAAAGTAATTCAATTCCGTGTCTGTTGGTGGTTTCAACGTTCAATTCATTAATGCGAGCTTAATTAATTCACAACCACATTATACTATCAGTTCATATAAATTAAACGAATTAAGTACTCCACTGATAACAGAACTGGGACTTGATTATCGAGTTTCGAACAGGAACGCTAATTTTACGAGTTATGTGACGTCCATAATGGGCTGGGTCTCCTGTGTTTTGACGTAAAGTTCGAATGGAGCACTTATTTCACCTCAATTAGCATTAATATCAGCATCAAAATTGCTGGCCAGGAATAGTGGGACCGTAAAATGAGGACATAACACGAAGATAGTTATAAATAAAACGTGAATTCTAAGCTGTAAAGCAAATGTGCTAAATAAATTCAGAAACCTTATTGGTCACATGCAAATTCGTTATTGCATTTAAATACCGTCATAAAGGCTGAATGTTTTGATTATGACTCATACCTTTGCCAGTACCTACCTACTTATATAATATTATATTTATTGACACCAACCATGCATAAATGAAAATTGTAGGCTTTAATGATAATGGTATCATTATCGTTAAAGCCTACAATTTTCATTTATGCAATTGCATTTTAGCTGCTGATGCTCCCATGTATGTACATATATACATGGGAGCATCAGCAGCCGAACAAGGTGAAAAACCTGTATCTCGCTATACAGCGCATACCTCTTTGGTAGTAGACTGGAAAAATGCTTAGCCAATATTTTCAATTTTGTTAACTCTTACAGAATATTAAAAGAACATAGTAAAAAAAAAATGAGAATTTAATACACTTAAGAGGGCGCCGAGCGCACAGTGGCGCCCTCATCGTCTGTTTGGTGATTTATTTTATTTTAGAATGAAAATGCAGAGAATAAGCACGTTAAGTTGTGCTCGACAAGACTATACGTTATTATTATCACAAACAGTAGTTTTAAATTGTTAAGTTTTATTGTAATCCTTAAAATGAAAAATAGTGGCCACAGCTCCGTTTATAGGAGGGATATTTCGATGGCCCCACCGAATAAACGTATAAGAGAAAAATGACAACTTTTCAGCAAAAAATAAAAACGTTTAAACTTCAATAACGCTCATTTCATTGTAAATAGGTATAAATAATGTATAATCGTATTATTGGTAAAAAATAAAGTATAGACTTGTACCTATATTTACTTTCTTGGCGACTCAAAAAGCATGTAATTATAACATAAACTATTATTCTTATAATTTTAAAATTAATTATTTCCCTAGAATAAAGATATTCACTATTATAATAGGCGTGTTTTGAGTTTAAAATTCATAAAAAAAATTAAGTGGGTGCAGGATAGGCAAAAGAAACGAAAAATGTAAAAAAAAAATCGTGTAAGAAGCAATGCACGTTTATTCGGTGGGGCCATCAATTTAACGTCTTATGGAGCACAACTTAACGTGCTTATTTTTTGCATTTTCATTCAACAATAAAAGAAAACAAAAAAAAACGATTAGGGCGCCACTGCGCGCTCAGCACCCTTAAATGAGTTGTAAAGTGAGGACGGAAGTGAGTAAGTCGGTTTGAGTGTGGTGTTACGCCGAAATCCTTTAAAAAAAATTAAAAGCATTCAATATAAAATACGCACATCAAAGTAAAATGATGCAAGCTCCCTGCAATCTTTTTAGCAACGAATCGGTTTTAAAATTGGTCGTTTTTTCCTTTTTACGTGGGGCTAGCTCGGGAGCGAGAGATGAAAATTTGACAGTTATGTAGGCAACCACTTTCCTGCGGTAGACGCACTAGCATAAATAAAACATGGCCACCGGTAATGCACTCTTTGCTTCCCTCGAATATTTTGCTCCGCTAGAATAAAATGTTATGTGTATCGATGTAAAGCCGTTTTGAATTGATATTTTTCGAGATTGTGCTGAATATAGCAAATGCTTTTGATAGATCGTTTGAGTGGCGATATAAAAGACTACTTTTCTAAATTAAATTGGTAATGCCGTTTTCGATGAGTTTTATTGGTTTTTAGACCACCGTGCAGTGAAACCCAATATGTGGAAGCATGTAATGGAAAAAAAAAAAGTTCGTTGTAAAGTCATCCAGAAGTGCACTCGAAGTTCATTCAATTACTTTAATGGATAATATCTTCACAGAAACCGCACTAATTTAAAAGAACAAATCAAATACAAGACTAAAACATCGTCGTGACGAAGTTAATCTTGAATTGACACTGGAACAAGAAATGTATTCGTGTATTTAATTCCACGAAGATAAGTGACTCACAATGCTTATAGGCGATATACCAACACACTGTTTACGCACTATTAAAGCATTTATGCACTATTAATGCAATAATTCAGTATTGCTTTACGTATCATTAAATGTTAACAAGCGCAATCGTGTGACCAGTAACACACCTAATAAAATCTTACGTCATACAAACATCAGTTCCAAGTTCCAAAACAGCCATAAGATCTAACAAATTAGAGCAAATATTTCTCATAAAACCTTATGATTATGACCCACATAATTCTATATTAAAACCAAAACAAATAAAACCAGTTTAAATTTAATTATCGTAAATAATTACGAACATTAACGTTTAAGGGCTAAATGTATCACCCTCTATGCGGTAGGCCCTCGACGGTATTTTGTCACAATTCTAAACCCGTAAAATTTTCCGAGGACCTACCTAACAATAACAGTAACTTAATGTTAATGTTATAATTTAAGCGTGACCAAAGCCCGAACGGTAAAGTTTTCCCTCCGTTTCCCCTTAACCGAATTCAGGGTGAAACTCGGTGAAATTCGATTTTGATGCGTCCCATCAAAAAGTAATTTCCCCATGAAAACAAAAGCCGCCAAGAAAATTTCTAATTCGATCCAATCTAAATCCAATTACCTACACGCTGTGTTGGTGCTTACACGGTGATCACACAGTACGTGCGTGCCTACAGATTTACCTACTCAAGTCTATCGATCGACAACCATAGACGAAGTGAAACTGAAAAAGTTCTAGCCGCTAAACTAGGTGCCTCTTTACCATTATTAAATCAAGGATAAAGTTATTTTAATAAATTACGTTACTTTGATCTTCAATCATGTGAATTTATAAAAGAGTGTAAAGAAAAAAATCGATCAATATTATATTATAACAGTGTGACTTAATGTTGATAATGAATAGACTAGATAAAGCATACAAAACATCAACAAAAAGAGAAATTCAGAGTAAAAAAACTGTTGAAAAATCCACTCACACGATGAATGATGAAGACGAATTATGTTAGTGTAATTGAGAAAAGATTTCCAGACATTGTTTATGATAAAGATAGTTCAAACTAGATATGTAACTAATATTGCTGTTGTGTTGTTTTAATTCTTTTTTTAATATTCATCATCATCATTTCAGCCGAAAGACGTCCACTGCTGGACGTAGGCCTCCCCCAAGCACTGCCACCTCGACCGGTTCCGTGCTTCCCGCATCCAGCGGATTCCTGCGGCTTTCACAAAGTCATCAGTCCACCTTGTGGGAGGCCTTCCTTCCTTCCTTGTTTATATTGCGTCAAATCAAATTAAAGCCCTCTTCCTCTCTCCTACTTTTCTGTGCGCGACAGGGTCCACAATGATCATGTGTTTGTAAAACCTACCACCTAATTTAGTATTGTGGAATACAATAAATATTCATTCGTTCATTCATTTCAGCCGAAAGACGTCCACTGCTGGACATAGGCCACGCCCAGGCACCACCAGTCGGCCGGTTCTGTGCTTCCCGCATCCAGCGGATTCCTGCGACTTTCATAAGGTCATCAGTCCAACTTGTGGGAAGCCTTCCAACGATGTGTCTTTCGGTACGCGGTCGCCACTCAAGAACTTTTCGGTCCCATCGGCTATCTATTCTGCGAGCAATGTGCCCTGCCCATTGCCACTTAAGTTTGGCAATTCTTCGGCTAAATCGGTTACCTTTGTTCTCCTGTGGATCTCTTCATTTTTGATTCGATCACCCTCTCCATTGCGCTTTGGGTGGCTTTTAGCCTTCTAATAAGGCCCATAATCAATAAATATATTGAGTGTTGTCAAGGTTGTCATTATCACCTGTTTTGCTTCACCAAGTTTCGATAAACACTAGGGTTCTACTTCTTAATGAAATCCACAGTGAAACTAATGCCTGAATCTACAGCATATTTTGTTCATACGTCTTAGTGATACGATACAGTAAACAGTTGTAAAATCACCATTACGGATGACCGCAGATCTGTTCTTTGAGCGCATCCCTATTCACAAAATTTAAGTCACAATAATTTTAGGACTCCATTTAATCTAACTAACACTGCAACTGCACAGGAGGACACCACTCCCGTCTCTATCATAGATGATACGGCTATCAAAATAATATTAACCTCTCAACGCTGCGTGGGTGTATTTTACAATCCCATATTAAAACTATCAGGTTCTGCCACCTCATTAACCAGAGAGTACCTTACAGACTACTCATAAATAATGAGGGTTATGGCCATAGTAACCACGCAACTTCTCGCTAAGCCTCCGCCAGTTGTTATAAACCGCTTAAGCAAATTGTAAAAGTTTTATACCCGATAACAAGGGTTAGTGTTTCAACAAACAGGATCATAATTTTTGTGCTGATCTTGGTATTAATGGAAGGGAAATAAAACAGTTTGGTAATATTGGTCTACAATTCAACAAATTCGTATTTGGCTAAACGAGAAGCCAACTCTAAAGATAGCTAGGAAATGGCTAGACAGCTGAGTATATAATATTGGTGCTAAGGACGAGAAAGACGGAACTGAAGTCAGACAAGCAGAAATACACCACTTGTGCATAGCTGTCCCTTCCAAACCCAAAATACTACAGATATTTGTGGCCACCAACAAATTCAATGCCAATACTGCAGCATGAAATTGAGATATGAAAAACATGCCAAATAAATTCCGCATATAAATTTTAGGTTTGCTATTTCCAGAAACGAGGTCGTGTTGATGACGTCTTTTATATCTATAAAATCTAGGCAAATATTATTCACGTGTATACGTTATAAATATAAATAGGAAGAAACTAGAACATTTAATATCTACAAATCCCAATGATATCTGATATTTCTATTTACATTCTCCAAGTTTTGTCATAATATAACGAACAGCATACCTTATTACAATGAAGGTGCAGAATAAGTAGATCCCTCCACAAGGTGAACCGAACCTGATGAAGGTTGTTGAAATCCGTTGATTGCGGGAAGCACGAGGAGTTCACAGGACTGATCGTTGTAGCTATGTTTAGGGGAGGTCAATGTCCAGCAATGAACATATTTCGCCTGAATGTTGATGATAATGATAATGAAAATTCTTTATTATTTCGTTTATTAATAATGAACTGAACAAGATTATCTATATATCTATCGGTATTTAAGGAAGAGCCTAGATTAATTTCAGATTTGTAGATTCCAGTCCAATAAATAAGGAGTCCGCTAAAACAGGACATGAAAAAACCCGATAGAATTCCAGATATTGCGATAACAAAGTTCTAACAAAACGACAAAAAACCAGTAACAACCTTCAAGGTAACAAGCGTGCAATTATTAGCACAGTACGAGGTAACTTAGACAGCATTTTCCGTTGAGCGTAAATTTACTTAGTTGCCAACGTTTAATTACTTTACTGCAGCTACGTCACATGTTAGACTTGTTCTTGTAACGTAATTGCGATTACTTAGATTGATTTAAATCGTTTTTATTCAGCTTACACGTGGGAGTGATTGGGAATCGAATAGACATGTCTGTACGTGTCTTGCTAGTAAGTGATGTGCCTTTAGAAGTTTATCTAGATGTGATTATCTTAGTTATGCAAAAACTAGGAGTCTGTACAACTTTCAAACACTGGGTATCTACTGCGTCATGTTCGTGAACGGGCATCGACGCGCTGTACGTGTCGAGGACTGGTCATCTCTTAGCTGCCATGGCTATATTTTTACTACTGACCCTTTTTACGTGCACGTCTTTCTACATCGTTATCACAAATATAATTTCTACTTGAATGATGTAACCAATATTTTGTAAAATTATTTTGATTTAAAATAGCCGTTGCCCGTTTTTTCTCCATAGTTACCAACCACGCTTTGAAATGGGCAACTATACCCAAACATCTTGACATTACTTTGTTTACATAAATTATCTGAATTAGAGACAATTCAGATAATTTATGTAAACAAAGTAATGTCAAGAAATGTCACTGTCAAAATGACAGGACAGTGGTGCAAAACATTTTATCATATTCTTTTTTTTGTAAATAGTCATCGCTAAAATTAACGTGAATTAATTATAAGAACTATGCAAACAAAATACCGTTGCCAAACAATGTATTGTGTAGTATGTCGGAGACACGGCATATGATCGTCATAATCAGCCGTTTTAAGTCCAGCGCTAGACGTAGGCCTCCCAAAATCGATTTCCACTCGAAACAGATTACTGCCGTTTTCATCTAAAATGTGGTTATATATATGCTACTTACAATATGAATCTATGAATGAGAGTTGTAATATTAGTGTTGTTGAAGATGTAAAAAATGTGAAAATGTTTGGATATCCTGCATTGTTACCAGTATCATAAAATATTTTATACCAGAAAATCTTATTTTTTTAATAACTTTGTTTAAAACCAGAAATTTATAAAAATAATTACGGTATGATTATTTGTTAATTATTATTTCTTAAAATCAGTACTTAAAAGAAAATGTAACCTCTATTTTCGCCATTTTATGTGAATTACCATTACGAAGATATGTTATCCCCTTTGTTTACATAAATTATCTGAATTTGAGACATTGGGTATAGCTTCATTTTTCTGACTGACCGACTCCTTGTTAATTCAAAAGTCTTGTAGGTAATTTAATTGAACTAAAATGCTTTGAGTTTGAATTTGACTGGTTATGGTAATATTTTCTGTTCCGTTCCCGAACTTGAATCCAGGATTCCAGAGCACATCTTGGCCTATGACAACATGAAGATTAGCTGTTAGTCTATGAATCGCGAATATTACGAATCACGAAACTGCTATCAGGTGGGAAGCTTATCGTATTCTTTTCAAAATATACCCTAACTCCGAAGAAGATAGGAAGTTGGACGTCTACCAAGAGATAACGCCATGAATCACTGATGCAACATATTCTTCCGTAAAACACTGATGCAACCGAACAGGATTAATATCTCACATGCTTGTCTAATCATTACACCAAAAGTACTAGCTAAGTTCAACAAAACACGAAGACCGACAAGAATATTCTTGTTCGACATTTATCTAAAGCATTTCACTCGTAAATCTCCCGCGATACATTTTTAATTGATAACTTTCCTATACAAAAGATATTTCAATATCAAAGGGCTCATTATTTCGGCCTAACAAAACTTAACTGTCACTAATTCATTATGCTCTATCTCATTTTAATGGAATTCTATAAAAAATTGTTGCCGCAATGATTTATGAGTGTTATCGTAACGTCGGCCTGTGTTTTTTTTTTAACTTGCGATAAGGGAAGTAATAGAGGAAGCAGTCTGTGATTTATTGTACAGGTCAGTTAATATTTTTTCAATGAACCACTGTTTATTGGACACGCAAGCATAAAAGAATTTTAGGATATAAAATTTAAAATCAAAGTCATATTTATTTCCACCCACGACTCTGATCGTTGCATATAAATTTATTGTATCTGATAAGGTCTGATTGATTTTTGTTTACCAATCGTCTTACATTACTTCGTTGCTTGAAGTAAAAGAATAATGCATACATGCGTGGGTTCCCAATATTTCACGACGGATGTCTCGACATGCTAAAATGGCCGCACAAAAAGACGGATTATGATAATCGCCATCCAAATTGGGCACGTTTAAGGAGAATGTAGCTAATATATTCACAGCTGCGTTTGAGTGCAGGTAAACAATAGGTTCACGAAGTTGTGTGGCAAGTATTGCAAGTCAATGAATCATCAGAACACCCTCACACTACCGCGCGTATTACTGCTAATTAAAACCCGAAGAGAGACCGGAATCCCGGCTGTCGTGTCCCTAATAGGGTTGCCAGAAGACAAGCCTGAATGTCCGGAGAAGTCTCAACAAAATATTTCGAAGTTAGAATTTTCTGAACAAAGTTAGAATGGGTATTAAACAGACATCACTGCTTGTTTTAAAATTTAAATGTGCAACTCGAAGTTAGTATTGTTTTGACAATCTGCCAGAACCACCTGTTCGACTATGTTACCTTACGCTACAGATTTTTGAGCATAAATCAAAACAGTCCTCCAAGTTCTCATGAAGTACTACGATTCAGCAAAGGCCATCTGGCGTCCCTGCCAGATAATTAAAATGCAGCAGTCCTGTAGTAACGTACCGCCCCCCAAACGTCACTTGCGCCATAAAACTTATACGAACACGCCTGCGATGACGCACGGACAGCTTAATGGAGGCGAGAGAATTCGGAGACGATTTCTGAAAGTCGACGATAAATAATGAGACGAAAAAAAAAATGGATTTTGGCCTATATTTGCATCAGGTGACTGTGTTCTGGATGAACTTGGTAAGATATTTCGCGTTGCTGAATGATTTTGATTTTGTGATGTAAAATTTTAAATAGAAGGTGTTTCGGTGGCTCTTCTCCATAGGATACGACTAACTGGAACCGTGCACCTAGGTTCTGACGTTTCATAAGTGCCCATGTAGGTTTATGTGAAATAAAATATTTTGATTTTGATTTTGGTAATTTCGTTTATTAAGTAAGTAGCACTGAGGATTTCGTTGAATTTCGTCATAGCAAATTTGAGACTTCTGCCATCACGTTAACCATATTTCGACAGCTTAATAACTTTAAGTTCTTGAGTCTGTCTTGCACTCTTCGCATTTCAAATTCATTCGTCATTCCGATGTTGCAAGTACTACCAATTTGCGATCCAGTCCCTTGCCAGTATGTTAATGTGAAGCGGTTTCGAAAATAGACGCATTCTGACGAAGTTCGGACATTCAGGGAACGAACACATGGCGTCATTAGGCCGTCTGTCACACTGATAGAAGGATACTGTTACGTACATTCTCACCCTACAGTAACTAAACTTACATGAAACTTCCCTAGTAGGGCCGCCATCCATAAAGCTAATAACTTGGGACAATGAGTTTCGAAGTTATGAAGTAGCGATTGGATATTAATTTGTTCTACGTACTTTAGTAAGTATTATATCGAAAGGCCATATATCAAATGCGTGCCCCATTTTGCGAACTTAAAGGAAGTTCATAACTTTAAGCTATAAATTGCGAAGGGAGAGAAGTTTATATCATTCTCTGAATAGGTATGTTAAATTTAATATGTGGGATAATGATATTACAACAAATTGTATATCTAAAACCTACTTTAAAATAGTTAGTGAAGAACAGGCTCATGTATTAATAAAAAAGCTAGACACAACAACGGAATTAGGACAACGATTATCTCATAATAAAAATTAATGAAAAAAAAAATTTGTTGTTATGACAGAAAATATGAAACTGCCCAAGTCCGATTAATAATGCGATGCAAATAGATCCAACTGGACATGAAGAAATCTCGACAGATGACAACTGTACTTATTAGAATAAACGTTGCATTTAAGAAAGCCGCCGAACCCGTGGGCGGGCACTACAGGCACCGCCTGAGTCACTAAGTGCTTTTCCAAACAACGACAATAACGCTAACGCGGCGGTTTGCGTAACAGTTACGTGTGAAAGTCCAAATCAGTGTACTGATACCGATAACCTAACGTTACTTCACTTATAAGGACTGGTGATAAATAGTGAGAACATTTTAAGACTAGATAAAGCGCTTTAAGTACTTACTTAACGCTTTCACAAAACAATTAGTTCCGAACTACTATCGCGTAATAAATTCTTCGGAAATAACAGATAAGAAGTCTAAAATATGCTTCAATAAATCTTCTTTATTTATTTTCCTGAGTTTTAGTATCTTCTCTATTTATTTTTCTATCTTCAACTAATTCGAGTGGAAGATTCGACAGTCGTAAAAGAGTAGTCAAGTATAAGGCCAGTGTTTATGTTACAAGTTTTATTACTGTTTGAATTTAAATGGAAGGAGCAGACTCGCAATCGAATGTGTACAAGGAAAAGGAGACAAATATTACTTTGAGACGACAAAGACAATGTAGAGTACACGAATAAATAAAAGACATCGAACGTTCCATCTAGTAAACAAACATCTCATCGTAACAAAGTTAAGTCGGTCCGTCAATCGGTCCAATATATTTTATTCATGAAACTGATCCTGCTGAATTCACAACACTTCTTTGAATACAGTTATTTTGTCTCCATATATTTTGTCTGCAGGGCAAGACTCTTATTCCGGAACAGATAGCGGCTACATTTCCTTTTGTCTCCCAAACATACCATGATTACAATGAAAGATTACCATAAACACCCTTGCCTATCGTGGGAAAAAACATGCATTTGTCATGGCAAATACACTATGTTATACTTACACAACTTTTCATTTTGGACCCCTACACGAACAGACAAAACCCATTAGGTGTGTGATAATGCAAGTTCATCGTGGCACAGGTATTGTTTAGTGTTGCCAGCGGAACAAAGCCGTTGGGTTGCCGTCTCATCTACGGACCTATTACGATCCATTGTTGAGGAAGCATGTACAAAATTAAAATGCAGCATTGTCTGAGCTCGCACGCCAACCTATCGGTGTTTTGTTTTAGTAAACAGTGAGATAAGTTGCTTCGTTTGGAGACAGTGTTGCTCATGGAATGTGTAGTTGGTAAGTTTTCGACTAACGTTATCTTATATTTCAGTGTTTACAATGTTCAGTCCACTGAAATTATTGTATTACTGCAGCCTTCGTTCTGAGCTGCACAAGATTACTGTAAGTATTAGGGTGAAGCCAGGCGAGCGTAATTTTTTGAGTTGTGAGTCGCGTAATTTCTGCTACATTCGGTTTCATACAAAAATCCTGTTTCGTTCACACGGTGACGCAAAATGAGTTGTCTGCCGACTCACGCGCACAATCCCGACTGAATTGAGTTCGCGGCGAGAGGAGGCCGACTCGAGGGAATAAAAACACTTTAAGAACTTACTTGAGTGTTATTATTAGTCTTTCCTCTGCACTGATGACTAGTCTCATATTTGTATCTGATTTAGTAATAAAAGGTTTTACGGTAATAATTCTTGAAAAACATACGAGTATATATTTTGAAATATATCTGGATTTGCACATAAACGTTCATACAAGACATAAGACAGTCTTTCACTGTTGAGTGGATTCACCCAGTATTTTCTTCTATCATCATCTTCTGTGTCTTCGCTATATGCTTCGTAAATACACAACGTTTTTATTGTATCCATTGCACTACACAAACACCCAATACAAGCGTTGAAAAGCAACTGAATAAATTACGCTCGTCTGGCAGCCCAACAGAATTTCTGCCGAGCAGAAATTACGCGACCGAAATTACGCGACTCACATCTCAAAAAATTACGCTCGTCTGGCTTCACGCCTTAAACTCGCAAATGGTATTTAGGCACTATATTCACTACCAATGGTGCCCTGAAAATCTATGTAGGTAAGCATCCGTATGAAAACACGTACCTAGATTTTAAAAAACGAAGAATGCACGGTTACAAAGTGTACAAGGGTTACATCCACGTCCAGAAGTTAGCATGCAAGAACTTAACAATCAATACACAATTTAAATTTAAAATGCGAAAAGTTCCGAGGTAACGGCATCGTGCAATTTTCTTTCGAGCAACTTATAAAATGTGAACTCCCCTCGGCCGGTCGAGCAAGTTTAAATTGCCCTCTTCTTTTTTCACTATCTTTCCTTCCACTCACTTTTTCCTATTTAAACTTTTTCGTTTTATTTTAAAACCGACCACGACTTGTAACAACGTACGATTTTTATCGCGTTTTGTGTTCGAAACTAGAATGTTTATAGAATATTCAATAGTATCGTTTGTCCCTATTATGGGATTGGTATAGTGCTGGTGCTAAATAGATTGGGCTGATTGACTTTGATTGAGGCTTTGACTTTTGCTGTAGCGTGCCTGAAAAGTTTAGCTCTAGAAGTATAAATCTTAATAAGATATATACCCTCTTGAAAAAAAATTTGTCAAATTTTCTCGTTCGCATCCACATTTTAAAGATTAAAATAATATTTTTTTTTTTTTTAATTCAGACACATACATTTAAATCAAAATTATAAATAATAATTATACTATTTAAACAGAAAAAAAAAACCAAAATAAAATTGTGATTAATAAAATTTCAATTCTCAGTTCATTAAAAAAAAAAAAAAAATAAATAAAAATGTCGGAATCGTAAAATAAAATGTCAAAATATTAAAAAAAAAAACAAAAAAAATATATATCGTTTGGAGAAATTTGACTGTTTCACTGTACAAATATAATTACTTCAAGAAAATTCCCCTGACAATGACATGACCGACACGAAAATTCTTAGAATATGACTACTAAGCTTTGAATAACTATGCAGATACATAACAAAAAGCCTGTTCCAAACAATACAACGCTTTACCAGAAATCAAACACTTATTAGCAAAGTCAAGTAAACAACTTTAAAGCTCCTATAGCCACACTCAACCAGTGTAGAATAGTCGTTAGATTTCGATTGCTCTCTTCTCGAGCACTCTTGATTTAATCGTCGAGATTCGAGCATTAACACCGAGTAAGGTGCTTCAAGAGCACTTGCGAATATGTTCCGTTAGTCTTTTTGTACAGAAAGGTTCTTAGAAATACTTTAATGAGACATGTGGATTTTGTGTGAGATTGTGAGAAACATTATTACCATACGTGTCTCGTTAGATATGATAATTATTATTAATGTTGGTTATGCATGTAGAGACACGTGTGTACATTTTTGGTCGTCATGGTGTTGACGA
The DNA here is from genome assembly GCA_947523025.1 of Dryobota labecula. NCBI lineage: Eukaryota > Metazoa > Arthropoda > Insecta > Lepidoptera > Noctuidae > Dryobota > Dryobota labecula. The sequence goes on along the minus strand of OX383293.1, from coordinate 11,616,930 downwards.
AAATGGAACGGAAAGCATCAAGAATCTACGAGTAGGTAAAGAAAAATTATGAATAAAAACAGAAAATTGAAAAACCGGCCTAGTACAGTCAGTGTACACAATTAACTGACCCCCCCTTGCATAAATGGTTGAGATTTTTTTACTAACAAATCGTAGGATTTTAATTTTTTTTCTAGATTTGGGTAGATTTCGTATAGGTATTTAAATTAAATTAAGAAATATAAAATTCTATCAATCCGTATTCAAAAAAATCTTAACCATTTATGCAAGGGGGGGTCAGCTAATTGTGTATACTGACTGTACTTGTCTGACCATGCACATTGAAGGGTTCCGTTGTTGGTATGAATTTATCCCAAGAACAAACTTAACATTGTAGTTGATAAACATGTTCTTTCATACGAAATGTTTTGGAGAACATGTTTTTCAACTGCAAATGTAAGTTGGTCGACAATTTCTCGGTAACTTGTATAGCCTACTTAGCTGTGTTTTCCTTTTAACTTCGTTATATTATATACTACTGCTGTGAATTCTTTCATATATCCAAATACAAACATTTATCTGGTAGGGGAGGAGGGAAACTAGACTCTAACAAAAATTAGCACTTTAAAGCTTAATATTATGCAAACGGATCCCTGAATCGAAAAATGGCTTTCACGAACCCGCAATATTTTTGAATAGCCTATCCAACGATACCCCACACCATAAAATAGACGAGAAAAAAAAAATATCATCCCCACTTTACCCAAAAAAAAAATTTTAAGATTTTATTTTACCTCTTTGTCGGCGGGATTAATATGTATACCAAATTACAGCTTTTTAGTACAAAGAGTCTCTGAGCTAAGCCGCGTACCGACAGACAGACATACAGAAACTTTAAGGGTTTCTTGTTGACTACGCAACCCTAAAAACTGTGAACATGATAAAGTTGAAAAACAAGCAAGCTAAGAATATAATATCACGCTTGTAATTCCTGAAGGGTTAGGCCAGGGGTAACCCATATTCCACCGGTTATGTTTTAGTGTAAAAGGGTGCTAGCCTATAATTGCAAACTCAGAAATGATGAAGAAATACAACAAAAATTATTTGTTTAACATCCACCTAAAGCAGTTTAACTTAAAATCAACATGCTGTCAGTATCTACCCACACTCGCATAAATAAACTCCAGTAATGCTTTTCACTTAGTCAAAACAAAGATGAGTATAATATGTTCGATGCGTTCGCTAAATGTACGCAAACTGCCCGAGGTGCAGTACATTTTATGGGAGAAAATAAAATTTAAAACAAAGACTCGTAATGTTAACCCTTTCTGACCCCACACGGGTACAGTTTGGCACCATAACATAACATGAGCTATAAAACCTGTGTATGAAATCGGTAAGACAGTGTTACCCCTTTTGTATAACATTTTTCCCCTAGAATAAGTGTCCGAGTTAAAGAATGTTCTCTTACCCTAATACAAATAAACACGGAATAAAGTTATGCTATACTCCATTTACTATAGCATTAGACAAATAACGGCTAAATAACGACAGTTATTGTGTAATATTGTTGAAATTACTGCACTTTAGAGTTATTTTTTTAATGTAAATGGTAAATAGATTACAATGCTTTGTATTTATCGTGAAATAACGGAGTTTATTAAACGTTTACATCGAAATAACGAAAGGGTGAGAACAGTTATTTGTGTAATGTTATAATAAATGGAGTATAGGTTATACGAAAGTTATTCCTAGGAGAACTGTATTCCGTGTTTATTTGTAAGGCCCTTAAAGATTCTGTATGTACTTCCTTACTTTTATCTTTATCTCCCGAAAATAAATTATCTGTTCTCTACAACATCAATACATTAAATATTCCGTAACTAAAAGACATTCAAGTGCAAGTTGTAGGATCTAAAATAAATACGTAATTATATCCTGCTCGACTTGACTTTTTCTATTTTATTTAGCTAATTGAAGTTTGTAACGTCAATAAGTTATAGTTGCAGTGTGATATACATGCGTTTTCATTTTTTATACGATGAACAAGATATTATTATTTCCTGTATCTGTTTTTCCTCACTATCCGAATTAGGAATTTTCCTGTTTCTAGCTCCCTTTTCTCCAAATTAGGTACTTAGGGAAACTTTTTCGTGTGGCAACTCAATGTATATTGTACCGAGTGGCACCACAATTTGCGTATCCACCTTGCCGTCAAAACTCACCGGTTGCCATGGCAACCCCCTCTGCGGTCCGCGCCGTGCATTCAGCACTGTTTTGAAATTTTCCCTGAACTCGTTGTTTAATCTGTATTAAAATAATAAAACGGCCCAATGTTTTGCCTCTCTGTGTACTGACCAACGATATTAAATTGTTAAAATATCTGCCATATATCCGTGACGTCGGAATGAAAAAGAGGTTTCATTGGTTTGCTATTTTAAAATGAGTCAACAAACGAACGTGGATTTTATTCATTTCACTTTGTTTGGTTCATTTCATACACAACATAATGTATGTATGTTTTAGGGTTCCGTAGTCAACAAGGAACCCTTATAGTTTCGCCATGTCTGTCTGTCTGTGTCTGTCTGTCTCTGTCTGTCCGCGGCTTAGCTCAGAGACTCTAAGGCCCGTATTACAGAACGTTACTCATGACTCAAGCATTACTTAAAACTAGATTCGAGCCATTTCATTGGTTGAAACTAGTTTTAAGTAATGCTTGAGTCTTGAGTGACGTTCTGTAATACGGGCCTTAGTACCAGAAAGCTGTAATTTGGCATGGGTAAAATACATATTAATCACGCTGACAAAGTGGTAAAATAAAATCTTGAAATATTTTTTTTAGGGTACTTCCACGTAGTCCGGATGATTTTTTTTTCTCGTCTATCCCATGGTGTGGAATATCGTTGGATAGGCCGTTCAAAAATATTACGGATTTGTGAAAACCATTTTTCGATTCAGGGATCCGTTTGCGTAATATTAAGCTTTAAAGTGCTAATTTTTGTTGAGTCAAATGTCCCCTCCCTGCCAACTAAATGGTTGTTTTTTAAAATTCACGGGAGTAAAATATATAACGAAGTTTAAATTTATTCTAAAGAAAAACGGCCACATTCCTCTAGATCGTAATTTGTTGCTTCGTGTCTCAATATGAAACTTTATAAAAGGTATTAGAACATTCTAGACACACTTACCGAGGTCGCTGTTGAGCCGTTTTTCATAATTCCTTCTCAGTCACGAGATAATATTTTTTTAAAGGAGTGGCGCTAGTGGACCCTTCTATGCCCTCTTAAGTAGGCTTTACAAGGTAACGAGTAATAGTCGACCAACTTACATTTGCAGTTGGAAAGTATGGGAGGAAATGTTTTTCAACTACAATGGTAAGTTTATTCTTAGGATAAATTCATTCCAACTACGGAATCCTTCATTGTGCGACATGCAATCGGCCGGTATATTTATTTTATTAATTTATTGTTATCTCCAAGAGAAATAATAAAGTCTTTATACTCATTAAATTTTCACTAAAGACAGTTTTAGATACACAAGACTATTTTAATGACCGTCTTCTCCAAATATTTGCCTGCAGAACTGCAGTTTAGAACTTTGTACTGCGATTGCTTTGGATAAAGGCGAAGTAATTTCGCCGAGAACACATGGTGCATAACAATTGGTGTTAGAGAACAACATGAGCGCTAATACGACGGTACAGTCGAAATGGACCGTTAATCTCCACGGTTCGAGACGAATACGAGTACTCCAAAATACGCCAGGCGGTAATAGAAATGGTACAAGTAAATTGTTATTGACGTGTATACTGAAACGTGCAGGTGATTTCGAGAATTAGTGCTGTGTTATTTGAGTTAGTACTAAGGTATCCGGTTCATATTTAACCTGCGGAAATATGACCTGTGTCGAGCTATAGGTCTGAGCTCAAATGGATGCCTATTCGCCAAAGAAGAAGTTTGCGTACTTTGACCACGCTTTTCTCCCTTCTCAACTCTCCCACCCCTCCTTCTTATCTTAAGTCTCACTTTCAATATTTATGTTCTTCACACGCTAAGAATCTGCGTTCTTCCAGCAATCTTCTCCTACTCTGTCCTTCTCATACTTCTGACTTTGTTCATTCTTCCTTTCATATTCAGTCCATTCATCTCTGGAATGCGCTTCCTCTGGATATCAGGACGGCCACCAGTCGGTATGCATTTAAGCGGAAATTGCGGAGTTATTTTCACAATTTCTTCTTCTTTTAGTGAGAGTGAACAGGCTTCTTCTGGGTAAGTTCACTCCATCGTCGACTTTGTCTCTGTCACCTCTGACCTAGACTAGAGTCAAGAGCAAACCCATCGTAAAAAAAAAAAACTGGACTAATTAAAGTACAAATTTAAAAAATTAAATATTATTTTCATTTAAAAATAAATACAAATATCAAATTAGATATCCCGTAATTTATATTAATATATTCATAGCTATAGGCCTATAGCTAAGGCCCGACAGGGAATCGTCCCGGACTCGGCAAGTTCCGATCTGGCAACCCTAACTTCAGGTGAATATGCATCCGAATATCCAATCACTGCTTATTATGTTTCTTACATGAGTAGAATGATGGTGAACGGTGGTTCAAGATGGCAACAGTTTACGATGTCAGTTTGTTGACAGATTTGCATCAAAATATTTAGTTACCCACGATGGATGTTGGCTTTCGTGGATCTTATACATGTCTCTAAAATAATGCAGCGATTCATGCTCAAACGCATGTTTCAGCTATAACAGACAGACGGACAGACGTCGTAGAATAGAATAGAATAGAATGAGTACTAACCTCACATGATCTACATTAAGTTCAACCGTATCGTCGTAGATATTTGTTTTTATTTTTTGTTTACAATGCACACTTCACTTTAGACATTGGCAGAATAGTCGACATCGGCTTTGTTTGCCATAATAAAAAATAGAATAGAATAGAATAGAATTACTCTCTATTATGTACACCACAAAAATCTATATATATACAAATGAATCCCTATTTCCCTTGGTCACGGCATCACGCGTGAACGGCTGGACCGATTTCGCAAGTTATTTTTTTGTTGTATTTGTTATTGTCAGGAGAAGGTTCTTATGTAAGAAAAATTTAAGAAAGTTAAAAAAAAAAAAAAATTGTAAGAAAACGACCATATTTACATTTTTATTGTAATAATAAGTAGGTAATTCTATCTTCTAATGTAACTTTATGGCGTTTGACATAACGTGTCAGTCATCATTTGGTAGGACTGAGAATAGATTTTATCAAAAAAAAAAAAAAAATTGCAGGTTTTAGTTAGGTAGGGTAGGGTAGGTAGGGTTGGTAGGGTAGGGTAGGGTAGGGTAGGTAGGTGGGTAGGGTAGGGTAGGGTAGGGTAGAATAGGGTAGGGTAGGTAGGTAGGGTAGGGTAGGGTAGATAGGTAGGTAGGGTAGGGTAGGATAGGGTAAGGTAGGGTAGGGTAGGTAGGTAGTTTCCTTTGCGCGTAGACAAACTGCCACAGTCAAATAGCTTTTGACAGAACGAAGTCTGTCGGGTCAGCTAGTTACAAATAAATATGAAAGTAGAAATTTTACGTATGGGGACCCAATGGGTCTTATCGATATAGAGGTATGAGGAACAGTGTCTAAAGTTCACTCATAGTTTATGGAAAAGGGAGGATCCTCCGACCAGACCGGTGCAGCGGTGTTAAAAAATGATGAAAAAAAAAAACAGGTTTTTGCTAAAAAAAAACATGTTTTTTTTTTCATCATTTTTTACAATAATTGTAAAATTTCTCAATAAGAGTCTCAGTTTATCAGTCCTATTCAGAAATTTTGAAATAAAATAAAAAAATAAAAATTCTATAAATAATAATTTTTTTTTTTTTTTTTTTGTATTTTTTCCGTAGATAAAATTAAGCATAGATTCCCTCATTTCGATATGTGCACATTATAAAGACTCACACTGTATGCTATTCGCGCGGTAAACTTTGATTGCGCGATGCAGGATTTGTGACGTCAGGTCTTTGATGCGTAGTTCGCATGTGGCGTTGTAGATGCCGCCACATCGCTAAAAGCGATCTTATAAAGACAACCTTTGGGTGGATGGATAGAGAACGAGAGACTATACTGCAGGTAGTCAGGGTCAGGGGTGTACTCCATTTAAATACATCATCATCATCATCATTTCAGCCGAAAGACGTCCACTGCTGGACATAGGCCTCCCCCAAGCACCGCCACCTCGACCGGTTCCGTGCTTCCCGCATCCAGCGGATTCCTGCGGCTTTCACAAGGTCATCAGTCCACCTTGTGGGAGGCCTGCCTACGCTACGTCTTCCGGAACGCGGTCGTCACTCCAGAACCTTTCGAACTCCACGGGCAATTGTTCTGCCAGCAATGTGCCCTGCCCATTGCCACTTAAGTTTGGCAATTCTTCCATTTACATACAATAATAGAAACATATTACATATACTTTATCTATACTAATAAATAAAATTGAAGTGTCTGTTTGTAATGTCAAAATAACTTTTTTGTTAAATGTATATGAAAGTATATACGGTACAATTTAATTTAATTTTATTGTCTGTCTGTCTGTATGTTTGTGTCGGCTAAACTCCGAAACGGCTAGACCGATTTTGACGGGACTTTCACTGGCAGCTGATGTTATAGGGAGTAACTAACAAAGTCACCGTAGCGAAGCCGCGAACATAAAAAAAAAGTTGATTTAGAAGTAAATTAAAAAAATATTATTTGGATATGTAAGTGTGATTAAGTATTATTGTCTAGAGACTCACTGACCCCACAGTCAAACCATTGCAATGGTTTTGTGGTGCTAAGTTTATAAGTTAGGTAGGTACTTACCATGTTAAATAAATAAATATTCCTAGTTGATATTCCACCAACTCGCACTAAGCGTTTTCAAACGTCTTTTATAATGCGCACAGCAAAGGAGTGGAACTCTCTGCCTGCGTCTGTGTTTCCGAACGCATACAACCCTAATCTATTCAAAGTGAGAGTGAACAGGCTTCTTCTGGGTAAGTTCACTCCATCGTAGACTTTGTCTCTGTCACCTAGAGTAAAGTCAAGAGCAAACTCAAAGTAGAATAAAAAAAAAAAAAAAAAAAATAACAATAATAATCGTGACACAAGAGCAAAGAACATGAAATGATGTTTAAGGAGAGAGATAGGGTTTTTTTATCGTAGGCTTAGTATTAGCCTCCATCTGGCCCTTTTTGGGTACGAAACTCTTATAACTAATCACTAAAGCAGGTTATCTAAGGCTTCAACAAAGGCAATGATTTCTAGCATACGCACTTTGTTTTTAAGGCGAGGTTCTTCGAGCGTGCATTTTTGTTCTAGAGGTAGCAGCTGGGCGCGAGTAAATTGTGCCGTGAATTTCGTTAATTTTGGGTTGAAAATGATATGTTATACGATATTAACAATGTTAAATCCGACGGACATTACATCATCATAGACGTTTATTTTGATGTAATTTTCAATACATAATGTGGTATAATGTTGAAATAAAATGATTTTAATCTACAAAATAAGGGTATGTTTGGATTTTTTTTTGCGAACTTTATCTAATTATGTAACGAGTACCCGACGTACCTAAAGCTTTCTGTAGGTACGTTGTCGTCGTCGAGTAGGTCGTAAAAATTATATGTTGCTTTTGAGACCTTTGTCTCAAAAGCAACATAATATAATTTTTACGTGTTAATAAAATGACATTACAATTACATTTCCTAGAGGTTAATTTGAAGAACCTCGCCTTAAAGTGACGTATCCCTACATATCAAAAGAAGTTATTTCCTTATCCCCTTCGGAATGACACGCAATTGTGACGTAGTGAGTACATGGCGCTAATGCATGTGCTTTCAAGTGGGTTCGACGCACTTAATATCAACACTGCGTCATTAGAAACAACATAGGTACTTAGCAATAGTGTTAAAAGGAAGACTTTTACTGTCTTACCACAAAAAACTTAAACACGCTTTAAACACGTGTTTAGCAACTGTTTAGCAAAAGTGATACCACAAAACCATGTTTAGCCATTGTTTAGGATTAGGCATGGCTTAGACGTTGTTTAAATTTAAACAACGACAGCCCCTTGTTTAGCACGTGTTTAACCCTCGCCATATTGCTTTCTCTCAATACGTAAATTGCAATGGATATCTTGGATTATGTTGATTTTAATGATTTGGACGACATAGAAATAATGGATAACTATCGTGATCAAGTGTACCGAGTGCGAGTGAATCGTTTCGAACTATACAATGAATTTAACTTCAGAAAACGGTACAGATTCAGTAAAGATTTCGGAAAAAGAATTGTTGACCTAATAAAAGATGATATTCCACATTATTCTCGTGGTAGGTGTTTAGATCCTCAAATTCAAGTTGCCGTTGCCTTACGGAACTGGGCCCGCCATCAGGTAAGCGCCCTTTCGTTATTGTCTTGAGTTTTTATCGTCATTAGGTACCGGTTGTCATTGTCTTATTTACTGCTATTTTACTTTTCAGATACAAGACGATACCGTGACTTACATGGAATCTCACAACAAATTGTAAGCAAGACTTGCAAAAATGCTACTATAGCTTTGGCAAAGAAATCTCACATGTTCATCAATATGCCGTAATTTTTTTTATACTTGCTATCAGCTCGGTTAAAATGTTTTAAAACGGATAGCGGTTTTTCACTCAACTTCAATCAAACAAATTAACAAACAACACGCCACCCATCAGAGGAAAGAATTGTCATTTGAAAAGTACGTTCCGTTCCGTTGTTAATGTACAAAAACATTAAAAAAGTTATTTATGTATGGTTACCAATGGAGGACTTATTAATATGATTGAAAATCCAACTTAGTTATTCTGTAATATCAATAAAAACAAACAAAAAAACGATAGGAAAGAGAACGGCTCAACAAAGAAATCGGCGTAAAACGAAACCTTTCTCAGGGTTGCCAAATTAAAGCAAGGGTACGTCAATTTAGACAGTGTTTTGCTAAATAAATGTTAAACATGTATTTGTGGTAATACATTTTAAACACCTGTTTAAGCAGTGTTTATCCCTAAGACACTGTCTAACTAAACAAGTGTTTAAACGTTGTTTTATTATTTTTTTGTGGTAAGAGGGTAACGTTTTAAAAACACAGAGAAACTCTCTGCCAGCTTCTGTATTTCCGAACGCATACAACCCTAATCTATTCAAAGTGAGAGTGAACAGGCTTCTTCTGAGTAAGCTCACTCCGTCGTAGACTTTGTCTCTGTCACCCAGACCTAGACTAAAGTCAAGAACAATCACATAGTAAAAAAAAAAACCTAGGTATATTTATGAATTGAAAATTATAGTGTTTTTTATTTTCATTTATATGACCAATAATGTAATGAATAAGTTTAATTAAATGTTTTGTATTGTACCAAATTGAAATTGTATGCCAAATAGTTAGTATGAGTTTTGTTACTTGATTATGAATAAATAATAATTATAATATAATAATTTTGTTTAATACAAACATACACTTATTTTAAATTTTGTATTCTAATTGTATTTTTTTTAAGTTAATTAAGATGTTGTTTTGTGTTGAACGCTGTGTACGAGTACACCTTGGCAAACATACCAGTAATTTTATTATATTATTGCTCTGTTTATTTATTTTTTGTATGCATTGCTGTTGGTGTGCACACGGCTACAAATCAAGCTATACATTCCTAGTTTGGCCTGATCTCGCATTGTATAGGGTTTCCGTACACTGAGAGGTCTGCTTATACTGGAAATTTATAGCTTGATTTGTAGCCGTGCATACCAAAAAAAAAACCGTTTATTTGCAAACAAGAGTCACTGTTACATAAAACTCCATTTATTATAACATTAGACAAATAACTGTTCTCACCCTTTCGTTATTTCGATGTAAACGTTTAATAAACTCCCGTTATTTTACGATAAATACAAAGCACTGTAATCTATTTACAATTTACATTTTTTTTAAAGTGCAGTAATTTCAACAATATTACACAATAACCGTCGTTATTTAGCCGTTATTTGTCTAATGCTATAGTACCTAAATGGAATAATAATAATATATATATTAATAGGTAGTTATCCTGTATCTTAGGAGACAGAACTAAATAAATATTATACAGTGTGAGTCTTTATAACGTGCACATATCGAAATGAGGGAATCTACGCTTAATTTTATCTACGGAATTTTTATTTTATTTTTTAAGTTTTATTTCAAAATTCCTCAATAAGTCGCCCCCTTTTTGAGAAATTTTACAATTATTGTAAAAAAAACATCAACAACAATTACTTCCAATCATTATGGAGTTTGTTTCATCGTGATAGATCATTTAGTTTAAAAGTTACACCGTTTTACACTGGGGACAATTTTTTTTTTAAATTCCATAAAAAATAAAATACAATATTTAAATATTTTTTATATTTTTGCCGTAGATAAAATTAAGCATAGATTCCCTCATTTCGATATGTGCAAATTATAATGACTCACACTGTATATCGTAATAATAGTAAAATTGACCACCCATAACCAACCTTAAACAGCATACCTACATCTAGTTAACCTTTACTAGCAAAGCCACACCTCAGCCCAACAAAATCAAAATACATGCACATTGTTCAACACAATAAAGAGTCCATACAATAACAGAGATACCTGATACCAATATTTCCATTGCTATCTCTAAATGTATCGATATAAAGTATAGACATGTAATTAGGTAAACGCGACAGCCGGCGGGAAATGCCAAAATACCACGGTAAAATGGTACCTATACATATACAGAACTTTCTGTGGTTTCATCCAGTCGTCGAAATGTTATTCATTTGTTTGGGACTGAAGTGCTGTTTTAATTTGAGGCTGTATTGATCTGTGCTCTATTCATACTAATATTATAAATCATACTATTATACTATACTAGCTGACCCGACAGACTTCGTTCCCTACCCTACCCTACCCTACCCTACCCTACCCTACCCTACCCTACCTACCTACCTACCTACCTTCCTACCCTACCCTACACTACCCTACCTACCTACCCTACCCTACCCTACCTACCTACCTAAAACTTGAAAAAAAAATAGACAGTAGCTGATTCTCAGACCTACTGAATATGCATATAAAATTTCATGTAAATCGGTCAAGCCGTTTCGGTATGGTAACTAACATTCTGACACGAGAATTTTATATAAAAGATATACTTTATTTTATTATATCCATACTTAATGTTATAAATGTGAAAGTAACTGTGTCTGTATGTTACGTTTTCACGCCTAAACCGCTGAACCGATCGTCATGAAATTTGGCATAGATATAGCCTGGGATATGGAGAAGGGCATAGGCTACGCGATAACCGACATCCACGCGGTCGGAGCCGCGGGTAAAAGCTAATTTAATTATGACAATGCGATAAATTCGTCAAAAAATTACATACCTAATTGTCACATTTTCACGATAGGTGGTGTTGAATAAAGCAGAAACTATGAAAAAAAAAAAAAATACGGCCAAATTCATGTCGGACCACGCATATTGAAGGGTTACGTAATTGGGATGAGTTATGCTAAGAATAAAGTTAACATTGTCGTTGAAAGACATGTTCTTCCATACATTCCAACTGAAAATGTAAGTTTGTACGCACAAGATTGAGAAATTTACCATGTAATTTTAGACCATAGATGTCATATAAAGGTCTCTGCACAAAGCGGGCGCGGCGCGGCGGGACGGGACGCCGACGACAACTGCTCAGCGTCGCGCCGGCGGCGTCCAGTCCCGCCACGCCGCGCCCGCTGTGTGCAGAGACCTTAAGTTTTCCTGTAATCTATAAGTGAAGAACTATTTTCAGTATTTTTTTTCAAAATTATAGGCTCAGCAGTTTCGGAGATAAGGTGGTCAATTTTCTTAAATGACATTCTTTTACTTCTTTTTTATAAAAAACGTTGCCCCACACTAGGAATTTCTCCTGTATTGTGGGTGCGTTTACTCACGTAAGTACACAAACAGCCAGACCCGGAACAACTACTTGTAGGTCATACAAATATTTGTTCCGTGCGGGAATCGAACCTGCGACACGCAGCACAACAGACAATCGCTTAACCACTGCACCAACCGTGCCGTCGATATTAAAAGTATTTATTTTAAAATTATAAAAAAAATTACCCTCACTGCACACCCTTTCATTTGATATGTCACATAATATAGTTTGCAAAACGTTTAAAATTTTCTAGTTTGCACCCTTCGATCAAGTTTGCACCCCAAATCTGTCATAAATAATTAGGTAATTTTAGAATATGGGGATTCAAAATTCACGTTGCATATCCATGTTTGGGTCACAGAATTTCATATTTATACCAAAATTAATCAATCCAGTACATTCAGAGCAAATTGGCTGTGATAGACGGACAGACAGACACATGAATGATCCTTTATGAATGGGTTCCGTTTTTCCTTTTGAGGTATGGCCCCTAACAAACTTACAAAATTGTCGGATTGTGGCCTGTCACCATTCGGTTTTTATTAAATAGTCCCTGATTTTATTTGTTTGGTTGGGAAATTATCAAATAACTTCTACCGCTCTGGTCGGAGCGGGAGAGTGTGTCAGACTTTTACTGACTAAAACCCACCCGTGTTCCTTCAGTTGCCTGTGTGCCAGGGACACGGTATCCCTTTCGGACAAACCACCAACCCTGACAGGATTAAATAGGCCCCTGGTTAGCATAGCTGGATAGCATAATGATGTCACACGATAATTTGCTATGGATAATAACAAATTATCGTGTGGACATCATTATGCTGATTGAAAACCTGCACATGTTAAGATTACCAACTGTTCAACTTATGAAAATGGGCGTCTTTTAATCACACTAATCAAAGAACCAATAGGTACCTACTGATCTCTATACAAAGGCCAATATACCTTCCGGAAAAAAACAGTCGCAACTATTTATTTACACGTTAACATTAAACCAATGCCTGGGAAACATAGCTATAAAGGCACATTACATACCTACCCCACAGCACACTGCAGTCAATCGACAACTGAGCTGTGATGGGTCGTTAAACTTCACGAGGCTATCCGTGGTGCAGCCGTCACTCCGGAACTAGTCTCGCCGTGTAATGGTGCATTAGGTTTAAAATGTGCTACATATTGTATTAATTGTTGGATATTTACTTGATTTATTTCGATTAGAACAGCCATTTAACATGGGCCACCGAATATCACTAAAAAATATGAATGTGATGTGACAGGGTTATTCTGTAACACTTACGGCTAAATAATTCACACTGTGGTGCAAGTTGACGAATAAAAAAAAATAAAGAAGTGGAAATATAAGCACAAAAATATCATTCCTTCTTTGAAGCAATTGAAAATATTATTCGTTTGCATTTTCCATAACAAACTTCATCAAATCAAAGACCATAATAATTACAAGAATAAGAAAGCATTGAGAATGAAAGCGCTAAAAATAACAACACAACATCCTGCAATCACTGCCAACGTTGAAAGTCTCAATGAAAACAAAAACATTTTGTTACAAAACTTTAATCGGGACCTTGAGGTTCGCAAGAGGCAAGAGGCAGACTTCAACCGACCACTCGACGAGGCAGAGAACCTCAAGTGGTCTTCACATCGAGCAGCTGTTACGACCGGCTGCGCCCCATCACACGGAGAAAATATACGAACTGTTCAAACAAATGTCTCTAAAATATACGGCCGCAGCGACCGATAGAAAAATAATATTGGCTGTTTACACTGACTTGTACAAACATTTTTATAAGCGGTTTGTTAAATTAAAAACACATTTTTGGATGCGTTTCCAGATTTGAATGGCTGTGTGATTCTGTTACGTGGGAACAGTTTTGAACAAGATTGGATTTGTTTAAATAAAATTGCCATCCCCTTGAATGGAGGAATAACACAAATTTTATGAGCAAACAATAATTTTACAATCACAATTTAGAGAAAAATCAATAAAATTATTATTAAGATTATATACGTTTGAGACGATGACGAAATCAATTCCAAACATTCTTCGATGACTGATGAAACCAAAACTGTGCATGAATTATGGGAACCTTTGAACCATCTAAAAGAATTCTATTGTAAACCACCAACAATCTTCATAATAAGTTATGTACGAGAATGCACAGATAAAAACGCACACGTATGTGATAAAACAAATGACAAACATTATGAAATTACGACACTGGCGCTGGCACAAGCAAATGTCGCGAGTGGATACAACACAATGGCATTTCGAGATGTGGCAATGAAAATGAGGAATTTGGATGCATGCCTAGTAAATATTTAGAAGATTGTAACTCTTTGAAAAATATGTTGCCATTAAGAATTCTGTATCGTGATTGAAAGTCGCAAACTGTCAGCAAAACGGATGTATCAATACATAAACATATTCGTCTTCGCAGACGCAAAATACATACTCGGGCTACTCTTGCGCGTTGTGGCTGTGACTCAGGTCCATTCCAAGTTCGGACATTCGTAAACAAAAGGCCCTTCAAAATATTGTTTGCAATAGGGGTTCTCCCTTGTCATAATATTTGTTGCAACTTTCAAAAATGACGTCATATGCAACAATATTTTGATCCTTCAGTCTTAACTGGTGTCCATGTTCTCCTGTTTTTCTTAAAGTACCTATGCCCTTAGAAACTACCATGGACGTTAACAGCAATGCAAAAATAAAACCAAACATCTTAAGGTGGGTACTGACCGATGTTATGGGCTGTAATGTATCATTCGCAGCGAGCATGTTACGTTACGCCGTGTTCTAAACTCCGTGTAAAATGTTCGTTTCGAACTTTTTGCTCGCCCGTGCTCCAGATTCGTTGCCACTCATAGTCAAGATGTCGCTTTTTAACAACAAATATAATCAATAAACCAAAGGCCCGAAGTACCTAGAATCGACGTATGTACCACGTGCGCTCGTGACGACTCGCTGCGATGTACTGACTGAAGCGCGTAACACTCAAAGGATTTGCCAAAAAACCGACACCGGGGTGGAGCACTCGTAACGAGCAACGAGCCGCTCGTTACTCGTTATGAGCGCCTTGCTACCCCGTACTGACTGCACGAACGCTCGCTCTGTAACACGTTACATTACGCCCCGTAACGCCGGTCAGTACCCAGCTTTATAGTGAGCGCTCTCAAACTGATGTTACATACTAGGCACGTTCAAGCTTGCAAAACGAAACTTGAAACTTGATGCATCCTACTTTCGTGAAGTCGTAGTAGATTCCTTGTACTCCACCGTGTACCCATTACTTGTTTGCTTAAATTGCTTGTTTGAATGTCTCGGGACAATGTTTACGATTCCAACAGGTGACAATCAGCAAAGGTTTGTTGCGGACTTCGAGTGATCACACCTGTATAGTAATGGTGAGATAAATCCGTTGCTTTGACCTGACTACGAATATGGTTATGGTAAAAATTGTGTTTTTTTAGGCTTCCGTATATCCGAATGAAAAACGAAACCCTTATAGGTAGGATCATTCATGTGTCTGTCTGTCTGTCCGTCTGTCACAGCCAATTTGCTCCGAATGTAATGGATCAATTAAGTTGAAATTTGGTAAGTACACATAATATCAATTTCTGTGAACCAAACATGGACGTGTTACGTAAATAAATGTTTTTTTTTTTTATATATAAGGTCACTTTTGGGAATAAATAATAATAACTAAGTAAATTTAAAAAAAAAGTTTTGCATACTGTACCACGCAGTAATATACCTATATGTCAATGACCGTGTGACTTATTAAATGAAAGAGCTTACTGCGAGGGTCTCAAACCTACATATTTGTATAATTTAAAAATAAATATTTTTTAGTACCTACAGATAATAGTTCTTTAATAGATTACAGGAAAACCTATGAGAAGTCGATGATAAATCTCCAAATATTGTGCGTCCAAACTTACATTTGCAGTTAGAATGTATGGGACAACATATTTTCTTTATTTATTTTTGAACGGCCTATCCAGCGATACCCCACACCATGGGATAGACAAGAAAAAAATTCATCCCCACTTTACGTGTAGGGGAGGTACCCTAAAAAAATATATTTCAAGATTTTATTTTACCACTTTGTCTAAGCTAAGCCGCGTACAGATAGACAGACGGACATAGCGTAACTATAGAGGTTTCTTGTTGACTATGGCACCCCAAAAATTGAATAACATAAAACAGTAGGCAAGAAAGAACCTACTACGTGTTTATGGGACCAACACAGTATGACAAGAGTGTTTCTAAGAATATACTACATTGTCAAATCATATTTTCAAGATACCATGCATGAGAATGCATATCTTGAGAATATGATTTTGGAGAAGGGATAATGTTATTATACCTACGTGTATATACCATGTTATGGTTTTACAAGAAATCGTGACAAATTTGAGACTTCGTTCCGGAAACATCCTATTTAATAGTTTTTCTGTATTGATGGGCAAAGTAACATCTCCAAACTGCACGGAATGCAATGTGGTCGATTACGTTTTTTATATTATGGTGGAGTGTGTCCGGAACGGAGCGGAAAGATATTTGATTCGAGATCAATTTCATA
Organism: Dryobota labecula; assembly: GCA_947523025.1. Taxonomy (NCBI): domain Eukaryota; kingdom Metazoa; phylum Arthropoda; class Insecta; order Lepidoptera; family Noctuidae; genus Dryobota; species Dryobota labecula. Next base: position 11,600,368 of record OX383293.1, on the reverse strand, counting down.
TGAATATTTGTCAATTAGGAGAATGTAACATTATTTTAGCTTTTCCAGCCTCCAAAGCCGTTAGAATATTATATCATCATCATCATCATCATTTCAGCCTAAAGACATCCACTGCAGGACATAGGCCTCCCGCAATTGGGGGGGCTTTGCCATAATCGCCACGCTTGGCAGGCGAGTTGGCGATCGCCATGTATGGTATTAAACATGCATAAAGAACGCTGCTGCCCATTCTCTAGTCTCCTTTTACGACACCCACGGGAGGAAATGGGATAGTGCTATTCTTTACGTCAGGCACCACACGGCACGGCAGAATATTATATAAATTTGTTAATTTAGGGATTAAGCGTAGATGTTAAGGATGCTAAGCTTTGCATGTAATAAAGATTTCCTATGAGGGTGGCATGTTCACTATGTGATCAAACCCTCGTCAATAAATAAATATTAAAAAAAAAAACTGTTACCAATATTGAATCTTAGTATGAATTGTTATGCTCTAGCGGCTCTTGAAATAATCAAAGACGTGACAGTACTAACCATTTATGTATGCACAGTATGAAGTGTCTGAACCATCATCAACAACATTTATGGTTACTATTTTCTGAAGCGCCATCGAATCCATAACAATTTTAATAAAGCATTTCTGATGAAAAGTTTAATGTAAGCGATGCCTTGAGAATACATTAGCTTAAAATTTGAATCAACTGAATTCTTGACCGTACTGACACATGACAAATAACGTGTAGAACTCTTCAAAGCTTATATTAAATTAAATCAAAATTCTCCACGCTGATCGTTTACATATGGGACGATGGATTTAGAACGCAATAGATTAAAATAATAGTGCTATGCTAAGAGCATTTTCAACACTTCCAATAATAAAAGCTATAAGATTAAGAACATTTTTAAATCCGAATACAGTTTATGGATCATGTGCAACTCGTAAAAACCTTCATGAATTACATGGGATTAAGCCGAAAGTTATAGTTCTGCGGTAGGTCGTACACCCATCCAATACGAATCACTCAAAACAAGAAACGTGCATTCAATTGTCTCCCTTATTTTCAAAGAAACATCGCCTAAAATGTCGTGAAGTGCTTAGTTTAACGTGAATGTATACGACAAATCGAAACAACGTTCCGTGAAGTGCTAATCCGAAACATATGTGATAAAAAAAATCACTCGAGATAAGGGTCAGTTTCAAGAACACGCCTTGCAGCGCATACATCGCGCTATAAAAAGAGCATCGGATCAACGGATTGACAATGACAAGCGTTTAAGGGCCGCGTTTATTTATTTGTACAAGTATTTCCTTTTAGCGACGCCGTAGAGACAAAACAAGGAACTTTTTTAGATAAGCATTGTACGTTTGACAAGACAAGCCAAGCTATATTATGGTAATAACTTCGGCTCTAAGCGGAACGTCGAGCCAGACGGTTAGTTACGAACGAAACAGGATGTATTAAATTAGAAAATATATCACTTACACGAGCATTCTTAAATGTAAAGCGAAATGTATGAAAGTAGTAAAGTTTGGTGATAAATTCAAGTCAATGTGTCGGGCTTGCGCTTGTAAAACTTGAGTTACTTGTAAAACATCATGTATTAACATTTTGTTTCGCGATATTTTATTTTATGGTACGAGTTTCTTATTTTATGTGAATAAAGTCCGAGGAAACTATGAAAATTAATTTTGAAGACAACTGTCTGCGGAGAAACTTTGTTAGAAACTGAAATATTTAACTGCGAGAAAATGGTAGTTGCTTCGTTTTAAATTATACGATTTAGTTCCGAATTATACAGTCAGATTTGTACGCACCAAATGTCTTAATCTGCCTTTATCAGCCGTAAAATTTAAATTAAAAACACACATACATAGTTGAATGTCCTCATAAAGGCGCACTCATGTATTGGGAGTCGGGACAGAACACAAAAACTATCGAATGTGTAATTGAGTCGTCGTGAGTCACCCGGGGCGGGTACACATCTGCTGTGTTACGTAGTGGCTGCGTAAGGGTAAGTTACTGGGTGACCTATCATTTTCCTAATCATAGACAGAAAAAAGTCTGTAGGAATAGGCCAGCTGGTATACTAGAGAATTTCGTTTGGTACAAAAAAATAAACTATATCATTACAAGTTAATACATATTTAAACCGTTCATCAGCATCATTCATCATCGGCCTATAACAGTCCATAGCTGGACATATGCCTTTCCTATCGCAGGTAGCTGAGCATCCAATAAAATATACTGGATCCTCAGCTGCTGTCATGTATCTGCTACCAGCCCCCCTGTGAAGATCGCTCGACTTAGCCTCCCAGAGGGTATCGTACAGCCCTACAGTTATATAAAGCCGTGTACAGATGTGTGTAATGTGTAATATAATGTATCGTGTAGTGTAACGCGAATTCTGCGTGTGGACAGCACTACGACCATTACATGTAACCCTCGGGCTGATCCATCGGCTGTCGGTTTTTAGCGCGAACACAAGGCAAATAATGCCATGCAAAATATATTTTTGTTTCGACGGTTTAAATTCAAATCCTATTTTTGTAGACTTACGACAAAAAACTTTCAACCATCCTCCATTCGAAGCTTCATGAGATAATGCATAGTATAGATAATGTCACGACCTCCTTAGTTCCGTAGCTTTGTACGGAGTATTGTTCGGTGAAATATCACAAATGTGTGAGCAGCTTTACATGCATAAATGTACCAGTAAGTTTTTACTGAGTAACCTAGAAATCAAATCAAGTTATTTATTTTCCAGATCATGAAATCCAATTTGTTAGTAAATGCATACACATCTTATACACTAATATTAGTACAGACATTTGGCAAATTTTGCTAATACTTACTAATAATGTCAAAATAATTAACAATAATGTCAAAATTATTGATTATAATGTCTAAAATACCATTAATACTTGTACGAGCAAACCCGTACATATCAATTGTATCAATTTTATGCTGACATCGACGCGCAGCGAATGAATAAAATATAAATATTTTAGTTAGTGATCAGTAGTCGCATGGCACTGTTTTGGGTAACATCAAAAAGACTCATTCGCCGTGGGTCGATCATTTATGTAATTATCAATAAACAAGTTGAATTCAAATCAGTTTATCATTTAAATGTACCTTACTCGTACAATACTGTCAAAATCCTTAATAATAGTCAAATACAATACAACGTCACAAAAATGCAATAGGTACAAGAAACAACATTATTTTAAGACACGATCAATTCGATTACCAATTCTTTCAATGGAGTGTCAGTGGCTGACCATTGGAAAGTCATAATGACGCCATTATATTAGTAGATTACCAAACTTGTCAATATCAACAATTATGAAATCAATGATAGACCATTCTGACACTATTGTGATAGCAGACTTGAGGCCCTGGATGCATGAAATGCATAAGAGTCCCATACATAGCGAAAGTGAGCACTTTGGAAGGAAGGATTTTGACAATTGCTACCATTAACGAATTCCTTCTTGACAAAATGTAAATAAACTAAATGATAATTATGTATTTATGCTTGAAAATACAATAATTTGACTTATTAATTGTGTTCTTAATGTATTCTTATTCTGACATTTTTGTAAGTTTTTATTTGATATCGATTTTAAATTCTTATATTGTTAAATAGCCATGCCCTAATTGGTAGTTTTTCGAATTAACATAACCTAACTATAACCTACTATAACTTTAACCTAACTATACCTAACCTACTATAACCTACTATAACTTTAACCTAACTATACCTACTGTAACACCAAAAATCACACTAATAAATACTTTGACTTTGGCTTTAAAGGAGTTAAATACCTGGATGAAAGTTTAAATGGCAATTCGTCATTTTTGCGGTTTAGGCGTAGAAGGCCTCATTCACAAAATGGCAACAGAGTCTTGCCAATGAGAAATTCCAACGGGCACATGACTTATATATCCCAATAAATTAACAAAAATACCCCAGTATACTACCACAGCGCGACCTCACCTATTCCCCGAGGTACACTACCGCGGTTTAGTTCCGGTACTTGCGTAGTCTTTTGTTTTGCGCCCTATCCGCCCACCGTGTATTATTTAGCTTAAACCAGGGGCCCGTTTTAATGGACTACACAAAACTAGAAAACGAGGGGTCCGGAAAGATTAGATTTCTTATCAACTAAAAAAATCTTGGCACAAAAGTGTACCTACCCTAATACAAATTGTATTGACTGTTTGGTTACCAAATATAATTAAATAAATAGAAGGGAGGGTTTTCGTTTTTTTTTTTTACTTTTAGTTCTTTTGTGTTCTTTTTGTTTTATTATTTTACTATTGTACTAGCTTCTGCCTGCGACTTCGTTCGCGTGGAAGTTGTAAGAAACCACAATATACTAAAATACCAGCCACATTTTAATTTTTTTCCGACATCTCCAACAAATATTGTTAATGTATACAAAAATGTATACAACAACTTAAAAAATTATATACTAAAACCTTCCTCGAGAACCACACTCTCCATTGGTGAAAAAAGCATGAAAATCGGTGTAATAGTTTTTGAGTTTATTGCGAACAGACAGACAGACGCGGCGGAGGACTTTGTTTTATAATATGTAATATGTAGTGATCATTTAAGTTTTCATTCACGTGTATGTTTCGGGATATTCCGAAATATTTCGGCTCCAGAACTCACAGCACAGCTCATACATAAGGCATCCTCTCGAGGCTGCATCTAGGTGGGCAAACCTAAAACAAACCAGTAGGAAGTTTTTGGTCACTATAAGAAAGTGCGTGGATTGCAAATTGCTAAGGAAATGAATAAATCAGCGTTTCCATGAATAATCTGTTTTATAACGATATTGTTGGCTCCTGCAACAATAGGCATTTAAATTAATTAGTCACTCGTCAACGGACGTAAACTATTAAAGATTGCTTGACCTATGGTTTATGGGTGGCCATTGTGTTAAGGCGCTAATATGCGTTATGGCTGCATTGTACGAAAATAATAATTAAAAATCCGAAAATAATAATTATTCCTGTTAAAAGAACAAGTCTCCCAAAGACAGAAAAAAAAAATGCCGGGAAATTGCTAGTACCTCCTCAGAGATTGCAACTTTGCAGTAGAAATGCCAGTTGTATGACAGTAAAAAATTATAATAAATTACCACCTGGATAGAGAATGCTACCAATTAATAAATTCAAATGTAAAATGTTTACTTGGCTCTTAGACATGTGTCGTAGACATTTATTCCGTTAATGAATTTTTAAATCATAATTTTTGACATTGTAATTAATTATCTATGCTATTAGTATTTTGACATTATAATTAATATTTTGACATTATAATTAATATTTGGACACTAGAACTTACCTATATTATTGACATGACAATTTATTTTGACATGTTTTGTATTTTATTTTTGACATAATAATTAATATTTTGACATTACAAATAATCTTAATCAATTAATCTGAATCAATTTTATTGTATCAAATTAAAAATATAAATGCAAATCAATTTTACTAATTTAATATAACTTTTATTGTAATGTCTACGATTTGCATGCACTTAGCTTAATTATTTTTTCTACGCCAGCAATGGTAGTATATGCGAATCAATGTTTAATTTTAGATCTCAATGTACCATATACTTAGAAATAAATATTATTCTATTCTATTCTATTCTAAAAAAATATTATTATTCAGTCAAATAGTACCATAATTTCATAATAATTAAGCGCCCGATTAAGTAACGAATGTTGCTCTATTATCTTAAAAATTACTGTCGAACAAACAAGCATCAATTTAATTTTCGAAATAGCTAATAAAATTTAAAAATAGAACAAATTGTTTTACTGCCAGCCGTAAAATTGCGCCCACATAAATAAATTAACCACAGAATATAAAAATTAACGCGAAACGCGAGAATGTCATCCGTTGTAATATCATTGTACGTTATCCCATATGCGGGTAGGGATGGCGATAATATAATTAACGCGATTATGGTACGCCTACCTCCCTATTGTTAAGTTTTAATGTGATGTAACTAATCGATGCATTAAAGCTCAAATTGATAATTAAGTTATCGAGTGTTACAAGCTAGAAATAAAATAAAGATGCTTTTAGAACGATGAGTCACTTTTGATTAAGCAAAAAGTAAAACACTCTTGTGAAAAGATAAGATGATTAATGGTTTACGGCACAGGTTAACTGCTGCGTAGGACTTTTTGACGTAGGTTTAAAACGCTTATCTTATTTTACGCCCATTTTACCTTACAAAATGGCGTTGAATAAATCTTGCTGATTGACACGTGTTAAATTTTACGTTTCGGAAAGAAACTTATTTAAAACTAGCTGCTGCCTGTGGCTTCGCCCGCGGTACTCCTTATAACATCAGCTATCTGTCAGTGAAAGTCCCGTCACAATCGGTCCAGCCGTTTCGGAGATTAGCCGGAACAAACAGACAGACAGACGAACAGAAGGACAAAAATGCTTTTTTTTTTGTCATAAGTACCGTACATACTTTCATATGCATAAGCTGTTGTTTTGACATTCAACAGACACTTCAATTTTATTTATTTGCATAGATGTTTAGATTTTGTAGCGAAGCTAAACCAAGCTGAAAAAAATGCAACGCCTTTTAAACATCAAATCAAAACGATGATGGGTAAAAAGGGTTACAAAATACCCTAACAAGAAGGTAACGAAATATGTCATCTATTGTAACATGAACAAGTGATATAATATCATGAATAGGTATGCCACCCAGTAAATAAACATTGCTTATTAAAAATAACAATATAAGGTAGCGAATAATAGAAATCCCAACGGTATAAATTGTATTGTGTGATAAACATCTTTGGCTCCCGCACAGTTGGACCCGTAGATTGTCCCCCGAAATGAGTGTGACAATATTAATGAATGGCCACAGCAAAAAATTCAATTAGGAATGCAATCTTTAATGACGGTCTTGCATCATAATGATGGATTATGTAAAATGTAAGTCCTTTGAAAAAACTCATGATACTTATGGGATAAAATAAAATAAAAATCAGGACATAATAATAATGAAGGACCATTGATTTCGCTATAACATAGAATATGTATGGTTTGAATTCGTTGTGTATTTTTTCTGAATGTTTCTCGGACGGTTATCGTTCTGACTTTATATTTTATTTAGCCCATAGTGTAAAAATGTGCAAAGATTTTATAAAATTGAACAAAATATTCAAACACAATGCATGCATATACCGATAATCTCCAAAGTAAGAGCACAATACACAACGAAAAATTATTCACAACATTCCAGAAAACACCGATTGCCCTAGCATAAGAGTCACTTAATAAAATTTAAGCGTTGAACAGTTTAGCCGTAGAGACCATAAAGAAGTCGATGGGTCGGAGGAGCGCTACAATGATGGCGGCCGTCCCAGGACATTCGGACCAAGTTTATTTTACTGTTCCCACTAAAATGTGCAGTAAAAACCCGCCCACGCGATGTAACACCCATGATATTCCTACTGACCTCTGCCCTCGTATAAAGAATATCCCAGACGCATAATCCCAAGGAAACTTTATTGTCACCCGATAATTTAATACCGATTCAAATGTGTAAGAATAAAAATGTTCATGCTTTTCAAGTATAGAAAAGTAAATAACGAGGATTTTAATGATCTCCCGGCTTTTAATACGGTCTCCCTCGTATATCTTCCCTTTTATAATTGTGTATCCTTTTTCGAATAGAGGGATGTCTGAAGAGGGATTCAATAAAAAGTTTTTATTGTAGTTACCCGCACTGCAGCGGTTATAAGCTGGCCACTCTCCAGTTTTCAGATTGTGTCGAAATTAAAAAAGCTGTTCCATTTTGTGGGCCATACGGCGGACGTCATTTTTGTCTACATCAACTACGACATAAAGGCTAAGGAAATGCGTTGTACTGGTCAGTTTTATTTTAAAATTGAATCCATTTTCAAATTAAAATTTTCACATTTTTACGTTGGCAAGAACACAAAAGTTAATAAACCGAATACAAGAGTCGTTGGCTGCATTCTAAGATAGAAGATAGCAGAAATATATTGTGTTTCCAACAATAATTTCTAAAGGAAAAAAGATTGTAATAGCAGTAATTTATTAGTTGCATGTATTCTTATGTCAATTACTTGATACATCTGGCGTATTGCTCATCGTAACATGACTGTCCTTTGACTGACAAAGTCGGTAACTCAGATATGGTTATTGGTGCATCTTTAGGGCGGGAGCTTTATTGGCCTGAGTCGTTTAACTTATTTAGTTTTATTGGCCTTACACCGTTTATTGTATTAAGACAATCCAGTTATGCCATCTCACATTCCGTGGGGTGTTTTGATAAACCGTTCAATTTACTAAAGGATGATACTTGTGTCTAAATGGATACTATTTCCTCTAGCTGATGATAGTGGGCGGTTCTATTGCGGTGTAGATTGAAAGTTAGGTAATCCTTTAGCTTTCACTTATTATAGCTCAGGTTAGAGAAAGGCATTGATCGCTATCGAATAGATATCTAATCGATTATAAAATCTGAGAAATTCTATGTAATCTGTACGTACGTAAGTATTGTGCTTCGCTGTATTGTGGCCCTTAATCATAATTATTTGCGTGCGAGCCTTCGCTAGTCTTGCACCGTAATTGTAACGAATGAATGTTCATAGCTAGCACCTAAGGTAGGTACAGTCGCCAGCTCATCAAGTTACCACAAACTGTTAAATTTTCTCATTCGATTTTGAACTTAACCACCAACATTTTAAGGTTTAAAATCGTTTGGAGAAATTTGTCAGTTTTGTATAACCTGATGTACTGGCGACCGCACTAACGAGCCCCGTGCTGTACGACTAACACCACATTGACAACTAGAAGGAAACAATATGATTTTTACTTTTTGTGTAGTAACTCCTTCAGAAGTGTAGTGCTAGGTAACTCCAAAAATTTGGCTAACCAATCAACGGGCCTAACAAGAGGATGCTACTGTCCATCATATTTAACATCTAAGAGTCTCTTATTACGAAATCTACAGGATGGGAGTAGGCACCTCATCCTCTTTTACGATTATATATAATAGTCAGCATGGGCGTTGGCATTTCCTAGTCCCACGAAGTTATAAGTTACTAGCTTCTGCCCCGCGACTTCGTCCGCGTGAAATTTTGGCCAACGACCCTTCGCGTCACATCCTTTTGACCACCCGCGCTATTATTTCATTTTCACATAGCGTTCTTTTTGACTTTTTTTCTTTTAGGCCGACTCCTTAGGGTCGCAGCGTTATGTTAAATAGCCTATAACCTTCTCCAGGAATTGGGCTATCAAATACAAAAAAAAAAAACCATTCAGTAGTTTCAGAGATTACCCCCTAACCCCCCGATAATTATCTGTATGCGCAGAAATCACAATATTAAATTATTGTCAGAAAATAAATTTGGTTTAAAATCAGACCTATAGCTCAACAGTTATAGCGTCAGACTAGTAAGCTAACACGCAGTTTTTAAAAGGCCAATCAACTCAAAAAAAGAAGTCTGACAGATTGTCAAACCCATCTCAAATAATTGGATTGGCTGTTTTGGGCCAACGAAATTGAATATACTGTCGCGCCATCGACACAAAGAAGAAGAAGGTTTCAGTCAGCCAATCACAGCAGTTAACATGAGTTTGACACTCTGTCAGCTGATTTTTGTATATATTGATTGACAGGCACCACTGTCAATCATACAAAACTTAGTTTAAGTACTGTCTCTCCTTCTCACATAATCCATCCAAAGGTTGTCTATAAAAGATCGCTTTTAGCTATAAGACCGCCCATTGTGTCACCCCTTGTAAAATTTCTACATGTAAATCTGCAATTTTTAAGGTGTGCAATAAAGAGTATTATTCTATCTTCTACCTTTAAGGAGAAGAAACTTAACAGAGAACTGTTTTATTAATGGCAATTTGGTAACATATTGCTAGACACCCTAACTGCATAGCGCACTATCAATAACAATCTCAATGATTTTAAAATCAAATTAAAACTAGACAAAATCAAACTGGTTGCTAATTTAATTATATAATTTATAATTTTTATGACATTAATTTTATTTTCTGTGATTAATATAATTTAAGTCACACACTGGACTAATTTAAAATTAAATATGTAAAATTTTTAGGAAAATCATATACAATGTTTGTAAATATGTATATGCACCATGTATCTATCGCATTTATAAATTTTTCTGTCATTACTTTACTTTTCATTCTTTTTACCAATTGTGGTAAGTAATTTTTATTCTAGATACATCGTCTTCACCTATAATTATTAATTAATGTATACAAACTATTGTTAACATTTTAAAAGTGTAAGTATGGAGTTCCTTGCCCATTCTTCTCCATACATAAAACTACCTTTTGGAAGGCGCAACTAGAATCAATTAACTATTTTTGTAATTTTTGACGTTCAAAAGTGCATTTTACGAGCCTATTTCAAATAAATGATTTGACTTTGACTTTAAAGGATATTGCTATACATAAAAAAAAATTGGTTGTCTGTAAAGTTGGTTTACGGGCGATAGTTTAACGTGACAACGTTATAACAAAACATTGATGCGGCGCAAGCGTACAATGAGCGTAATGGGACAATGAGCGTAACGGGACAATGAGCGTAACGGGACAAAGAGTCATCCTTGTTCGTGCATGCAGCCGGCGTTCATCGATTTATTAGACGTTGTCACGTCAAAAAAAATACGAAATCAGAAGTCATTTATTAAAATTAGGCTGAAAATCAGCACTTTTAGAACGTCAAAATTACATAAGACAGTCCCTCAAAACATCCTGCCCTTCACCACTTCCTAGTGCTTTAGCTGCTTCATATGTTCGAAAAATTGGTTGTCTGTAAAGTTGGTTTGCAGACGATAGTTTAACGTGACAACATAACAAAACATTGATGCGTCGCAAGCATATAATGAGCGTAACGGGACAGTGAGCATAACGGGACAATGAGCGTAACGGGACTATGAGCGTAACGGGACTGTGAGCGTAACGGGACAATGAGCGTAACGGGACATTTTCGTGCATGCCGCATTCATCATGCGGCGTTCATCGATTTATTAAACGTTGTCACGTCAAAATTTGTCTACTCATCAACGTAAATAATGCAATGAATGTCGTTGAACTGAAACCCATTACTACTGTAAGTAAGTGTATTACGCAGTTACCCTGCAGTTTCAAGTTTCTGCAGCTTTAAATCCCGACTACGTCAATTTTCAGTAGGTAGTCACACTTCAACTACGAAAACCAGCACCAATTAAGTATTGCTACGAATTAAAGGCGCTGTCAAAGTCAAATTATTACCTGCTCCCTAGCAATAGCAAGTAATAGTTATAGTAATAGTTGAGATTTCTAAAAAGTCAGCATGATCATAAAGGGTGATACCCTTTATGATCATGCTGACTTTTTAGAAATCAAAACGTCTATGCCAAGTATTGCCTAAACCTTATATTGACTAGGAAGCACAATGTAGACCTTGCAATATGTCTATACAGTATTTGAACTAAACCTTATTCTGACTAAGTATGAACCAAAATGCCTACCTTGCAATATGTCTGTTATTTAGGGAGAAGAAAGGGAATACCGTTTCTGGCACTCGCCGGCCGCTGCCGCGGCACGCTCGCTACGCTCGTGCGTTGTGTGTTCACAGTTCTAACCTAACCTAACCCAGTTCAGAGGCCCTAGTGTGAGTTTATTTTAAACATCTCGAATACTTAGAAATTATTGCATTTTAGGCATTTTGCTTATTAAACATTTTGATCTCTTTGCGATTTACAGCTTAGGCAATTTGCTGTGTAGACATTAATTTTAGGCATTTTTCTTCGTAGACGAATTGAAAGTTAGACACTCTGATCATTAACCCTAGGGACATGCGTCTTATTTTACCCAAAGATTAATTTCCTTCTTTTACCAAAGTTTCATTTAATTGATTTTAATTTATTTAAGGTCGATGTTGCATCGAACTCAAATAAATTGAAATCAATTAAATGAAACTTTGATAAAAAAAGAAAAGGAAATGTCTTCTGCTTCCATAGTTCTTTATTATTCATCATCTTTGTCAATCCTTCGTTGCTTTGTCTTTTTCCCTACTCATAAAGCTATCCAAATTCATACTGAAAACTTTCCTCCCGACATTTTCCTCCGCATCACATGCCTATACCATGACAACCGATTTCCACCCAACTTTTCAATCACCGGGGACACTTTCAGACTTCCCCTTTTATCCTCATTTCTTATTCTATATATTCGCGTAACACGTTTATCTCATTTATTATACCTAAACACCAAAAAACTTATATATCTAAGCCAACTCCATCTGAAATCCTTCTTCCCGTCAAACGATCATGGCTAATTGATATCGGACGAACGCAGCAAATGCACGTGACACAAAATCAATATGGCTGTGATGGATGGTGCTGAATTTTAATTAAACCTACATCAACCTGTTAGCTGACAAAATGAGCTTATAATGGCAACGCAGTGTACGTAGCACGTGTCTAGCCATTAATCTAGGCGTAAATATTGAATATTTGTCATATGATTTTGCTGGTATACCTACTTAGCGAGTCGGTTTTTCGTATCGCAACATTTTGTTTCCATGCCGATAAAAAGGACATGTTTATTTTTTCCACATATGGTGTATTGTGACTTGTGTGATTGTAGAAATGAACAAATCCTAATAAATTTTAATAATGTAGGACCTCTGTAACAGTTTAGCATAAAGGCCCTAATACTAGTACACTTTAGGTAGACCATTCGTACTCTTCAATTTTCCATTCTTGAAGAGTTCATTAACAATATAATGTTGAGAATAGAATAGTTTTCTGTTCGTCATATTCTTTTCTTTACTTATAACTATAGCCAAGACTCTAGACCACCTAGTCTCTAGAGTCTAGCTAGAGACTAGGTTAGTGTCATAGAGTCATAGCGTCTTTTGAGGTTTAAAAACACTATTTGTAAGAATATAGAAACGGACTCTCCTAAAATTAGATCGACGACTTGAAATGAAAAGGGATTGTTGGTGTGCTAACTTGGTGCTGTTCAAAACCTCCAAAGATTCCCTACGCTACGATGAGGTGAGGAAATAACCAAAATTAGCAACATAGGTCTTGTAAGCAATTGGAATTGCAGTCCAACATACTCCACTTAAAATAAGACCGCATCAACAATTATATAAGTAAAGAAGCCATAAGAACAAAAACAAAAAAGCCCACACACCGAAACGAAATATTTTTAACAACCTGCCAAGAACTTAACGTCAACAGCCATTAATTAAAGACACTAAAGTATTCATTACGATCACAATACGAGCATCCAATACAAAGTTAAGGCCAAGTATCTAACGAACTGACCGACAGCGGTGCCCCCTGCCGTGGCAGAATGAGCAACCGTGAAATTACTCGTAAAACTTGCATTAGTGAGGCGGTTAATAAAGCCAATGAACCATGTGGTCCTCTCATAAACCCACACAAAAATTATTAAGTCCTTAAGACACTTCTTCCCCGCAGATATAAAAGTCTAAATGGGGATTATTAATAGCTATTACTTTAATATTGTCATTAAACTTTATGAATCGAAGCTCTCTGGCTCTGGCTTTCATTGATCAGTAAAATATAAAATTAATATTATTAAACGTCTATTAATTAATTGTGAATAGTTATAAACACAGCACGGTTCTATTGGCCCATCGGCTTCGTTGGCAGTTCTTGTAATGACCATAATGAGACATGAAGAAATCTAATAAAACATCAATTAAACATAACTTTTAATAGGCGTATATATATATAACTTTCATCAACTTCGAGATATATAAAATTACTTCTGGTACCGGATTATGAGACACCTACTTGACCTTTTTGTGTAGATAGTAACGATATAGGCAAAAAGAGGATAAATAGGAGGTTTTTAGAGGTATGAGGAACAGGGTGTAAAGTTCACTCATACTCTATATTAAAGGGAGGATCCTCCGACCAGACGGGTGTTGTGTCTGGTGGGCAACTGCCCAACGGTTGATGTCGGGATGTTGTATATATGCTAGTCGCGCGGTAAACTCTGATAGCGCGATGCAGGATTTGTGACGTCAGGTCTGTGATGCGTAGTTTGCATGGGGCGATGTTGATATCACAATAGGTTTATTTCTTTAAAAAATCAGTAAACGCATATCATATTATTATCATCTGCAGTGAATAACTTTGATAATAGGTGCTTTGTTACTAGACCTAGATAGGATCCATTTACGTAATAATAAGTTCCTACTGTTACTACCAATACCAATAACAATACTTGACATACCAATTTCACATCACTCGTTATAACTGACATGTCTATAATTGCGGCCCATTATTTCACGTATTCCACAATTACAGACTCCTTACTAGCTGCCATCCGTGTCACAGTCCAATAGCTCCACAAAGGGGGCCTGGACACCATGACATGATGAAGTGTCACCTCTCCATGATAAACGATACTATACCTCGGGCGTCAAATGAGAAATTCAATTTCTCGCTCCCGTTACTTCGCTTAGCTGCCGGCGTGATATTTAAGATCAATCAGGAGTTACAGTGATTTTATTTATGTTGTTTTGTTACGTGAAAGGCGTGGATAAAGGGCTTGGAGCTTAGAAAGAGAAATGGTTTTGTAAGTGCTGCCGTTCTAGGAGTTGTTCCGTTTACGGAGGAATTCCTAGGTTACCTACCTACTTGTATTTATTTCTATTGCAAGAAACGCTTTTGGCGCTTTTCAGAAAATTTACTTTTATTTTCGTTTTCGTCATAGCATCGATGTGATTCTATTAGGAACGTAGAAATCTCGAAATTGGATTCTCCTTATTATATAGAAAACTAGGTGTTGCCCGCGACTTCGTCTGCGATCCAGGATGAAATGCAGCCTATGTCCTTCTAATATAATTCAATCATGATTCGAAAGACACGTAGCGCCATCTATTATTATAAGAACGTTATTGTTGTTTTCCTCGGGAACAGTAGGTACTTTTTTTCGGGATGAAAGGTACCCTATGTCCGTTTCTGTACACCTGACAACGTACCTACATATATGCAAAATTTCAGGATGATCGGTTTAGTGGTTTAGGCGTGAAAAGGTAACAAACATACAAACTTACTTTCGCATTTATAATATTAGTTAGGATGGAGAAGCTTTTCAAATTAGAATGGTGGCTATCGGCGGTAAATATGAACATAATATAGTTGGTAAACAGAGGTGCTCGTAACATTATTATGAGACACAGGAAAAAGGCCTGCATTCCTCTTTGATACAGGATTAATCTACATAATCTTCTTAATCTAAACATATGTATAAATCAAAGTCGGGTTATATACACCATTTATAACTCAAGAACGGCTGGACCGATTTTTATGATCTTGGATTTGTTGGAGTTATCTCCGCCCCGAATAGCAAAATAACTATTAAAACATGAGAAAAGTTAACAAAAAAAAAATTGGTTGTCTGTAAAGTTGGTTTACGGACGATAGTTTAACGTGACAACGTCATAACAAAACATTGATGCGGCGCAAGAGTACAATGAGCGTCACGGGATAATGAGTGTAACGGGAAAATGAGCGTAACGGGACAATGAGTCATCCTATTTCGTGCATGCAGCCGGCGTTCATCGATTTATTAGACGTTGTCACGTCAAAAAAATTCTGAGGGAAATAAATTTTATCATACATTTTTAATGGAACGGCTTTTTTGATGATATCTCGAGAACGGATTGGGAAAGTCGCGGGCAGACCCCCGCGACCCGCGCGTTTTTGCTAGTTAAAATAAAATAGACATCATGAATAATTGTCATTATTTAAACCGAATATGAGTAGATAGATACTCCAAATACGAGCAGAAACCTACAAACAACAACGAAATCCAATTAATTCGGGACATGCAACGTGTATTCAATCAGCAGACAGAACTGCAAATTAACCAGCAACAGAAGTGGAAATTATGCAAAACATTTCATTAAACGAGGCACAAAACAAGCTAAAAACATGGTAAATAGCAACAGTAACGGCACCGCTCGTCGCGCAACACGCGGTGCCTTTCTGTCGCGTCGCGTGTCGCGCCTTTTTTTAGAAGCCTTAAGAGGGCTATCACCGACCACTAGCGCCACTACTTTAAAACATGTTAGGTCCTGACTGAAAAGGAATTATACAAAATTCGATCTAAAGAAAAACGGCCACATTCCTCTAGATCGTATTTTGTTGCATTGTGTCTCAATATGAAACTTTCTATACCCAAAGTCTCTAATTCAGATAATTTATGTAAACAAAGTAATGTCAAGAAATGTCACTGTCAAAATGACACGACAGTAGTGTAAAACATTTTAACATATTTTATTTTTGTAAATAGTCATCGCTAAAATTAAAGTGTATTAATTATAAGAACTAATATGCAAACAAAATAGGTACCGTTGCCAAACAATGTTTTGTGTAGTATGTCGGCAACACGGCATATGATCGTCATAATCAGCCCTTTTAAGTCCAGTGCTAGACATAGGCCTCCCAAAATGGACTTTCACTCGAAACAGTTTACAGCCGCTTTTATCCAAAATGTGGCTAGATATGCTACTTACAATATGAATCTATGAATGAGTGTTTTAATATTAGTGTTGTTGAAGATGTAAAAAAATTGAAAATGTTTGTATCTCCTGCATTGTTACCAGTATCATAAAATATTTTATACCAGAAAATCTCCTTTTTTTAATAACTTTGTTTAAAACCGAAAAAATATAAAAATAATTACGGTATGATTATTTCTTCATTATAATTTCTTAAAATCAGTACTTAAAAGAAAATAAAACCTCTTTTTTCGCCATTTTATGTGAATTACCATTACGAAGATATTTTTTGATATGTTATCCCCTTTGTTTACATAAATTATCTGAATTTGAGACTTTGGGTATAAAAGGTATTAGTTTCTAGACACACTTTACCGACGAGGGAGCTGATTGAGCCATTTTTCATAATTCCTTCTCAGTCACGAGATTTTTTTTTTTAAAGGAGTGGCGCTAGTGGACCTCTGAGCGCCCTCTTAAGATTTCACATAATAATTACGTATATTATTTATTTTGTTACTTATAACATCAAAAGTTTGCAGGAAATTACGGAGTAGCTGACACTGTAAGTCTTTCCTCCAAAACTAAGTACAGAATATATTGAATTTATTCTGATGAACTCAAAACTCAAAACTCAAAGCATTTATTACTCAAAGTATTTATTTTTAATTTTGTATGCCATAAATTGGCAAAACATAATGCACATATTTTAGACAATATATTATCTGTAACCATACCTATGTTTAACTAAATAAATGATTGATTGATTGATTAATTATTTCAAATGAACCAATTACAGGCACTTTTGAATTGTCAAGGTGTCAGTCAGTGAGAAAAGTTGATATGATGCCAATGTACTTTAAGAGGGGGGGGGGGGGGGGGGGGGGGGTTCAATCTGCAGCTCATTGTCTGGATGTATGTTGATTAAATTATGATTCGCGACAGTAACAAATATGTGTTTACAGAATTATAATCATTAGAATCAGTAATACAACTCCTTAAGTTATTATAATCCTAAAAGTCATGATTTCATGAAATAGCCATTCAATAGGATTATATGAACTTAGAGAGTTGTTTTGATGATTTTGATGATTATAATTCTATGAATTAATATTTGATACGGCCGCGAACCATATTTAGATCAACACACGACCTGATACTGACCTGCAATTTCCAAAAAGCGTATGAAAATTTGAATTTGGTAGGCTACCCTGTCGCTTTCACCTTAATGGTTAATGACAACACAATTTCTCATCATTGAGGTTACCTACCAATTCAAATCTTTGAGAATGAGCGAATTTATATCTATAGTCCCGTAGGTACTAATGTACACACGGCTACACATAAAGCTATATAGTTCCAGTATAAGCTGATCTCGCATTGTATAGAATTTCCGAACAATGAGAGGTCAGCTTATTCTGGAGTTTTAAGCTTGATATGTCACCGTGTGTACTATATCGGTTTCGGACATCGGACCACCGTAAGGACTATTCCTGCTTTCAGCGCTCGCCCGCTATAGTAACGCTTATCTACGCTCATCAACCAATAGCCCCTTTTTATTGTAAATGAATAAAAAAAGACCGTAAAAAAACCAGCCGAGGTGGTCAGACATCTGTGATCATTGTAACAGAGCCTGAGAAATTAAACAAGTTTTTTTTTTTAAACAGATGTGGTCATGTGGGCACAGAATTTTGTTTTCAAAGTGGTTAAATTTCCGTATCCGCGATAGTACATGTTTTAAAAATTTATTTTTACGAAGCAACAACTTGAGCAAACAATATTTTTTAAAACGAAGAGTCCATTGATTTATTCGAGACCCCCACGGTTGAGTAGCGACGTTTATGTTTGTTAACATTATAACACCGAAACCCGACTACCGATGTATTCATAACTTCCTTTGTGGACGCCATAAAGCATCGTAAACGCGTATTGTTCAAGAATGCGATTATATTAAAGAAACCTTATCGAGGCTTGTGCCATAAAACATGGAATGTAGGAGCCGCCTAGTTCCATTCGGTAAGAACTGTGCAGCTATAACCTATTGAGATAAAAAGTAAAACTGCACTTATTCCAAGTAAACGTTCATTCAATCTACTAAGAATAAGTGCAGTTGTTTTAAAGTTGAACGGTTACAAAGAGTGTCGATCGTTTCTTTGTTTCAATTTCTTGCAGCATTTGTACTGCTTCGATAAAGAAAGGTCTTTTTTTTGGATGTGACATTATCAAATACCTTCTCTCACTGTGGGCGAACCCCGTCAGTGCGTGCTGACATCTCTTGGAGGCGCGCGTGGAACACAACGCGCCGTGGACCCGGGCCTGGTCTTTACCGGACGGCAAGCTGCCCATAGCTCGCCGTCTGCAAGCTCGCGCCTGCGGTGGCCGGGAATCGGCTACCGATTCCTGCCGCCCAGGGCGTCTCCTGCGGTGACTAGGGGCGTGAGGGCGCATAGACTGTCGCTCCCTCACGCGTTCCGCCTCCTCCTTCGCGATCATTACTGCTTCGCAGAAGGAGGTGACTGCCTCCCATGCACTCTCGCTCCGGACCATAAAGAAAGGTCTGCAAAATCGATTTTTAAAAGCTTCCTCAGCTTATTTTTAAGTCCCATGTAAAAGCCTGGCTGGCTTTTTGCCATCACACGGAAACATAGTACAGACTCCGGGCTGTTATTGAGGAATTCCTGATGGAAAGACCAAATCGTACTTTGCCCGATCTTTTTTTTTTGGTGGAAAATTATCAAATAACTTCTCCCGCTCTGGGCTGAGCGGAAGGGCGTGTCAGAATTTTGCTGACTAAAACCTACCCGTGTTCCTTCAGTTTCCTGTGTGCCAGGGCCACAGTATGCCTTTTGGACAAACCCGCAACCCTGGCAGACATCGGTCCTAGCGGATCCCGTCAGATCGTGCTGAAATTTCATTGAGGCGCGTGTGGAACACAACGCGCCGTCGCCGTCGCGTCGACCCGGGCCTGGACTTCCTTACCGGACGGCGAGCTGTTCATACCAACTACGGAACCCTTCATTGTGCGTGGACCAACACGCACATGGCCGGTTTTTTTTTTTTTTTGTTTTATTACCAAGCGAAACCGTCGCTTATTTTAATTATTATGTTATTCCTCGTAGGAGTGAATAATTGTACTATTCTTTTATAACCGAAATAAATTTTCTTAACCCGTAAACAGTAGATATGGTAGTTGGTACACCCTCTACCCTGTTCTGTTAGGTATACACATCAAGCTATAAATCAGTATAAGCTAACCTCTCATTGTACGGAAATCCTACATAATGCGAGATCATAGTTTATACTGGAAATGTACTGCTTGATATGTAGCCGTGTGTAGTAGCTATCGCCGTATCAGCCGTATCAATTATACGGTGCCCCCAAGCTACTGCCCTCGTATTCTTTTATTAAAATCACAATGACAGCTTAACCTACTATCCCAGTCAGGATACTCCAACTTTCGAGCTCGCTTCGCTCGTTCTTGCATTTTCTTAGCAGAATCGCAACGACAGCTCAACCTAGTATTCGAGTCAGAGTGCTCAAATTTTCTGGCTCACGTCGCTCGCTCTTGCATTCTCTTAGTAAAATTACAATGAAAACTTAATTCGCCATGTCAGTACACTATTTTGAAAACAAAAATCTCTTCCTTTGGAATTTCGTTGCACTTGGGTAAAAAGGGCCCCCAACAAAGAGGGTCCCCTTGTTGGGGGCCCCTAACCTTTTTAGGGTTGCCGAAAAGGATTAGGGTTGCCAAATGGAAAAAAACGGAATCCTTATAGAAAGAAAGAAAGAAAGAAAAATAGGTTTATTTGTCACAGAAACACGTGCATACAAAAAGATAATTAACTTGAGTAGATGGTATACAGAAAAATAAAAAATAAAACTAAATAGATCTACATTCCAATCACGAGCACAAAACAAAATAGTCGGCAGCTGCACGTCATGACTGTGACAAGAAGGCTTCCACTCAGCATGATGCTGGGCTATGAGGGACCCACACCACAGCGCTGATTTTCAGTGGTTACCCGGAAAAGACATACGGAAACCAAGTCAGGTTTAAAGAAATGAACATAAATAGGCAACTAGATAAAATAAAACAAACAGTACTCAGAATATAATCTAACTATACAACCTGATATACCAATAAATATTATTAGATAAAAATAAAACACAAAATAATCCGCAGGCATCACGCGCGTGTAGAAATAAATAAATAAAGTAGGTATCCACTAAAACATACTATTACGCAAGAATATAATTAATTAATTTTAATTGGATTAGTCATGTCTGTCTGTCCGTCCGTATGTCACAGCCACTTTTTTCCGAAACTATAAGAACTATACTGTTGAAACTTGGTAAGTAGATGTATTCTGTGAACCGCGTTAAGATTTTCACACAAAAATATAAAATAAAATAAAAATTTGGGGGTTCCCCATACTTAGAACTGAATCTCAAACATTTTTTTTCATCAAACCCATACGTGTGGGGTATCTATGGATAGGTCTTCAAAAATGATATTGAGGTTTCTAATATAATTTTTTTCTAAACTGAATAGTTTGCGCGAGAGACACGTCCAAAGTGAGTCCAAAAAAAATATATGATGTCCATATATACATCTCTATTACATAAAAGATTTTATCCCTCTTGAGGTAATGGAACAAAGCTTTCATGCAAGGTGGTTACGTATCGAAATACAAGGAAACAATTAACTGTTTGAAATAACATATATTTAAAAAGAATATTCCTTCTTAAAACAATATACGGTAGCCTTTAAGGGTCTACCGCATTAATAATTAATTACTTATATCAAACACATAAACTACATAAACTTTGATGGCACGGTTGCCGCAGTGGTTAAGCGATTGACTGCTGCGCTGCGTGTCGCGGTTCGATTCCCGCACGGAACAAATATTTGTATGATCTACAAGTAGTTGTTCCGGGTCTGGCTGTTTGTGTAATGTGAGTTTAAATGTTTGTAAACGCACCCACGATACAGGAGAAATCCTAGTGTGGGGCAACGTTTAAAAAAAAAAAAAAAGAAAACTAAGGTAACCTTTATAATAGTATGTGACTATAACTGTCACTTATTAACGCCAGCCAGCTCAAACTTCAGCTTAAAGAACTAAGGTCGTGGGGAGTTGGAGATAAAGCCAGTACTGTTCCGATTTTAAGTTCAGATTAAAATATAATAAAAGATTGAATTATTAAGGCCATGTAAACTCCCACCGAAAATTGGTTTGAACGAGATAAGTAAGTAGTTTTTTTTTTAATACGTCATAAATCGTAAACCGCGCTTGCTGCTACGGCTACGGAACCCTTCATGGGCGAGTCCGACTCGCACTTGGCCGCTTTTTTACTTTGCGATACAGGGCCCCTTTATGACTAGCTACGCCACTGTCATCATCATCACAATGTTATGTTTTATCTCCGTTAACAACATAAAAGCTTTAATTATATAAATTCTACTGTAATTTTTCAGCGAGACAGCCAGCAGCTTGCTGCGCTTGCCAGTAAAACTAACAAACTACAACAAAAAAACGGACCCGACGTGCATCCGTCAGCAGGAATGAGTAATCTGCGGCAAAAGCTAGAGTACAATAAGATTTATGATTATGATCCACAGCCGTGTACACGGGGACATCACAATTTATGCGATGACACTGTTTTGTCTTCACGATAAATTAATAGTCCACTTGCGACGCTACACAACTTTTCCATCCACGGCCGTCAAAATGCGGGACGAAGCCATAAACTGTGTCAAATTAAAAAACCCTTTGAACTCGCCGTAAACATAATTGTATAGTACTAAAATAAAAAGGTCGTTCAGAATGCAAGACATGTGTCCACATGTTGGTAAGACTAAGAGACAAACCGTGTATAATGTGATAAATTGGCTGGCTGGATACTGTTTGGATGACGAACTCCCGTTTGATTGTGTTAAGAGAAAAAGTTTACTTTTATTTTTAAATTCGGGGTGCCGACTTTAGGGCAGGGTGTTTTCGTTTGGTCACAGTCGTGATTGTTTTTCTCATTAAATCTCATAGCTTTTTAGGATTCCGTAGTAAACAAGGAACCCTTAGGTAGGCTTATAGTTTCGCCATGACCGTCTGTCTGTCTGTCCATCTGTCCGCGGCTTAGCTCAGGGACTCTTAGTACCTACTAGAAAGCTGTAATTTGGTATGGACATTTATACATTTATAAGCACGCCGACAAAGAGGTGAAATTAAATCTTAATTTTTTTTACGGTACTGCTCCTACAGGTAAAATAGGGATGATACCTACTTTCTTTTTTTTTCTCGTCTTTCCCATGGTGTGGGATATCGTTGGATAGGCCGTTCAAAAATATTATATGGGTTTGTGAAAACCGTTTTTCGATTTACGGATCCGTTTGCTTGGTAAGCTTTAAAGTGCTATTTTTTATTAGAGTCAAGTGTCCGGGGTCCCTGCCAGCTAAATGGTTGTATTTGGATTTATGAAAAAATTCACAGCAACACTAGATACCTACCTATAACGAAGTTAAAAGGAAAACTATCACAGCTAAGTAGGCTTTTAAAAGTTATCGAGTAATAGTCGACCAACTTATTTTTGCAGTTGAAAAACATGTTCTCCCATATATTTTGTATGGGAGAACATGTTTTTCAATTACACTGTTAAGTTTGGTCTTGGGATAAATTCATCCCAACTACGGAACCCATCATTGTGCGTGGTCCGACTCGCACTAGGCCGATTTTTTTTAATGATATTATTTTTGTGGCTATGATTATTATTTTTGTGAAGCCAAACCTCCAAAATGGGTGCATGCATGAAAAATTGTAATATTATGAAGTTTTCAGGCTATATCAGGGACTAGCTTTTGCCCGCAGCTTCGAACGCGTTAATGTCGATTAAAAAAAAACTAAAGTTTCTATAATAATATAATTCAATCATGATTCGAAAGACACGGGCACCATCTATTATCGTATGAAGGTTATTGTTGTTTTCCTCAGCAACAGGATTTTATTTCAGGATAAAAGGTACCTTATGTCCGTTTCTGTACACCTCACAACGTATACTTATGCAAAATTTCAGGATGATCGGTTCAGTGGTTTAGGCTTGAAAAGGTAACAAACAAACAAACTTACCTACTTTCGCATTTATAATAGTTAGGATAGTTAGCTTGTCGACTCATAATGATCAATATTAGGTACCTACAGACCAATTGATGATCGTTTGACGTTAATCTTTTTTTAACCCAATTCAAGGTTGGCTATGATGTCTCCCGTTACCTAAATCGTTGCTTTAATCATCTCTAAACCCTTAACTACGTAGTTAGCATCACCAGCGTCCTTATCCTCAATCTAGCAAAATTTTAACGAAACAGAACATTATCAGTAGATAAGTACAAGCTGTTTACTTTAATGATGCGCCTCCTCGACGCCGGGACGAGATGAATCGACGCACTTGAGAGTTCGAGACTCTCCCACGGCGTGACACGCGCACCCTGAGTCCTGACATCAGTGTCAACAAGGATATCATATCTGTTTTCTTTGTCCGTTTAGTGTTTTTTGTTGGGTCATTATCGCTTTAGAGGGTGAACTATTATGAACATTAATTATCCTAAGAGTAGTTAACTGTATAAAGATTGCAGTACTGATGACTTACCCTAGACGTGAGAAAAACAGGAACGGCCGTTGTGGCGATACTTTGGGGCCTATTTCCAGCAGTAGAGTGACGTCTTCTGGCTGAATGATGATGATGAATATGGACGCCTACAAAGTGCTTATCAACCTCGTGCATGTCGGTAGGTAGAGTACAATCTATCTATCGTAGGTAGGTTTAGAATAAGTTAGGTATCGAATCGTTATCTGTTACTGTTTTATGCTAGTTGGCCTAAGTGATTTAGGTATAATCAGAGATCGGAATAGGTAATTTATTTACCTAAACTTCGAGGAAAGAAGTAACATAGAGTGGATAATAACCTTTTTGTCGCAATATAAAATACACACAATAACCAGCCAATTTTTCAAGAATATATTTTCCTATTTTATGTAAAACAAAGCTCTTTCATTTAATAGTTTTAGTACGGAACCCTATAAAATGTTATGTATTATATGATTCTTCAAATCAATAATTTGTAACTATAGATAAAGTCCAATAAATAATTCGTGGTTTTTAAAACCCGGGATTTAAACGTCATTAGGTATAATATTCCGGGATTTTAGAGTAGGTATTATCCACTCTATGTATTTTCCTCGAAGTGTAGGTTAATAAACTCTTACCTATTCCGATCTCTGTTTATGATAGATGCTATCTCAAAACTACACCCATTAAGTGTCTAGGGATAAAAATATTGCTCTATTAAAATTATAGATCGATTAAGTACTCGATGCTTTTGCATTAATAAAGACTTTTCGTGATTTTTGCTTATGCTGGATTTTTCACCTTAGTTAATCCTGACATTAAAATGTGATACAAAGATAAAAATAAGAGTTTTAAAAGGTTTTTATTGCGTAAAATAAACAATCAGTAGTCTGTATTTCCGCCGTTAACGTGTTTATGGGCCAAAGCTTTTTCGCCTAAATCGCCGATCACCGATGCTAAAAGTAGCGTGTGTGCTTTGGTTCTAATATCTACAATCGCAGCGATTCTGCATGTAACTCAATATGAGTTCATCCAAATCACTTTTTTTTACATACAACGGGGAAGCTCTTGGCCTTCATCTCACCTGATGGTAAGTGATGATAAGGCCGAAGATGGAATCGAGTTTCACCCGGAATCCTCAACCACAGACGAACTGGCTATCTTACCTCTAACTGTCGAAACTATAAGATCATTGGCCGAAACACAACAAATACTGTTAAAATTGTTGTTTTGGCGACAGACTTAGATAAGATGGTGGTAGCTAGCCGGGCGGACTTAGAACAAGCCTTACCCCCAACCAAATTTTGTTGCGGAATGGCGGCCCACGTCCGTTGTAAGAGGCGAAGAAAAATTAAACTGGTTAGTGTACGGCATCCATATTTGGCAAAGCTCTTCTTTGAAGCATATCCCAAGCGTACTCAATGGGATTCAAGTCTGGCAATTGAGTAGGCCGTAGTAGGACGTTGACATTAGCTGCAGCAAGTGTGTTTGCAACGACTCTGGGAGTGTGTGGACGTGCATTATCATGCATAAGCAGAAATGAAGCACCAAATTGGGTCCGCAAAAGGAATGACAACATCTGATACAATCGTTTCAGCGTAAATCTGTACATTGAGATTGCCTCTGATCCAAGTCAGTTCAGTTCTTCCGCCGATCCAAATACTCGTCCATAACATGATTGTTCTGCCACTGTATGCATGGACTTCCTGGCATGATTTCAAACATTCTTGGCGTCTGGGGATCCTTCAACACCGTGTAAATTTAGTAATTGGCCTCATAACAAAGCGAGTTTCATCTGAAAAACACACAAAACGCCACTCTTCTTTTGCCCAATTTCTGTGTTCACGAGCCCACTATAAACGGGCTCTGCGATTGCGGGGCTCAATACACGTAGCAGCCTTCGAGAACGGAGATTGACTTCATACAAGTGATTTATTATGGTTTGATCCCTGAAGAGCTATGATGCCTTGTATAACCAACATCATCGCAGTCATTGTACCTACTTACGATTTCGTCGAGCAGTAGGTAATTTGTATGTAACGATCTTGTCTGCGTATTGGAGATGCAAGCTCCTCCTCCATGTCGCTCTGCCACTTTCAAACGACGAAATTTACTAATAATAATAATACTACCCCACCGCCGTATCTCTACGTTGACGTCGTGGTGGGGCTTGCGCGCTCCAAACTCTAGGTCTGTGCCGGTAGAGTTTACTTTACCGGAACATATCTAGGGTGAGGAGCCAGACCAA
This sequence comes from Dryobota labecula, assembly GCA_947523025.1. Taxonomy (NCBI): domain Eukaryota; kingdom Metazoa; phylum Arthropoda; class Insecta; order Lepidoptera; family Noctuidae; genus Dryobota; species Dryobota labecula. The sequence continues at coordinate 11,573,904 of OX383293.1, read as the reverse complement.
GAGAGATACAGAAACCCGCAGGGCAGCATGTGGCGAGCTGTTGGGCAGTTGCGACCCCACGGACCTCATCTCCCGGGAGAAGTCATGTTCCTCATCTCTAGCTTGCCTTTATTGGCTGGCTGGAGTGAACACTGACGAGGAACTGAGCTCCCACCTCATTCTTGCCTTTATTGGCCGGCTTGAGTGGAGATTCGCAAGAGCAAACGTGCTCGGAGGAAGGAAGTATTCCAGTAAGTGCTTGTAGGGATCTTGACCATCTTCCGGGCTCTGGGATTGTTCTGAGAGCCGTGGAATACCTCTCCACTCCTCGAGCACCTCAGGATATGTTGCCCCCTTGTCGCTACGTCACTATGTGCTAGCGACCGTTTTCGGGGGCCCATTATTGAGTGTGCAAGTCACCCCCTGCCATTTTATCCGTGTTTAAAATAAAACATTAATCAGGCAGGGGCCATAGTCCTTCCATAGTTTTTGGTAACCAGTCCATCTTAACCACCCAAACCCATAGTCCAATATCTTTGTTTCCATATCCTGCAATAGTCCTACACCAACCGGGGGTTGTCCTTGGGTGCACTTGCATAGTGCGTACAGGGATAATCGTCGGTTGGTGCCTCATTTCATTAAAAAGCGCCTAACGGGCCTCTGCGAGTTGGCTTCGGCCCCTCGTACGCCTTCCAAAGGTCCGGGACCCCAGGGTCCCGAGATATCGTCGACCGTAGGTTCAATTGACGTAAGGGACAAAATACCCAAAATGAGTTGAGTATACAGTTTTGTTCAGAATTTTTCGCTCTTTCGAATGGTGTATATGAAAAAAATCTAGCTTAAGAAAAATGTCCCTTACCCTACTGATTTTTTGGATACAAATTTCGAATCGGCCCCGTAATAACAATGTATCTGAAAAACCATGCAATATAGTAACTTGAAATGGTGTAATTACCGCCGCCAATCGAATCAAATAAGGTAAGGTAGGTAACGATTTCCAAATTTAAGATATCCAAACGCCAAAAGTGTGTACTTAATTTTCTGTCAACAATCTCTTTACACTATTTTTTCACTATTTTTACACTATTTTTGATCTAACGTAGAGGTCAATTTAATGTAAGGGACGGGACTACCAGATACTTGGTCAGTAAGGGACATTACTAACAAAATACGTTGGTGTAAGGGACGTCTATTTTCTTAAATAGATAACTTATTTAAATAAATGTTACACAGGTAGATAGAGCACTAAAATACAAGATTATGTGTCAAGTCAGATCCGAAAAAGGTTAATAAAAAAAAAAGTTATGCGCGATTTAGTCCGAAAAAAAACTTTGTCGGCCTCTCCTGAAAAATCGTATTTTGTCCCATACCTCAATTGAACCTACGGTCGACGATATGTAAAAATATGAAAATAAAATAATACTATAAAATAAAAAATATATTTAAAAAAAAAAACGAAATTAATTTATAAAAAATAATAATATTTTTTTGTTTTGATACAAGTTTTAGGGTGCCAAAATAAAGGTTTATAGAAGCATAAAGCCCTTATTTGACTAATATTCCTGGACTATAAAAAGTACCTATCCATAGAAGTTATAAAAAATATACTTGATTAAAAAACCAGATTCTTAGTAACTAGCAAAAACGTACTATACTCCATTTATTATAACATTAGACAAATAACTGTTTTCACCCTTTCGTTATTTCGATGTAAACGGTTAATAAACTCCGTTATTTTACGATAAATACAAAGCACTGTAATCTATTTACCATTTACATTAAAAAAATAACTCTAAAGTGCAGTAATTTCAACAATATTACACAATAACTGTCGTTATTTAGCCGTTATTTGTCTAATGCTATAGTAAATGGAGTATAGCTTCCTAGACACTTGATGTGTGTAGGTATGTAGGTAGACATAAACTTGAACTGCAAACGAAAATGTATCATGGTACCTAAAGTAAACCATTACCTATTCAGTTTGATGTTAACGTTAACCAAATGTGATAGGTACACAAACAGAAGTGGGGGTGTTTGCTCTCACATCGATCGGCAGCTAATCTGTAAACGGTTATGATTATGAATTTATGAGAACCCACCCATCGTCACCGTTCACCACATCGTTTATTATTTTTAAGCTTACAAAGAAATAACGAGCAATGACAGAAATATGAGAGTAGTTTATCATAACATGTTCGGTTCTACTCAAAATCAAAGTGATTGCAGTCCATCTTATAAATAAAATAGAAGTTAAATATATTTAAATAAATAGTTCGTACCGCAATAAAACTTTATGTACAGACGCCAGCACATCAAGCTACTACAATCTGTCAAATTTCTTTAATAAATTTGCAACTTTATCACTACAGTATAAGGTTCAAAGTTGATTGCGAAAATTTGACAGTTTCGGGTAGCTTAACCTGCTGGCGTCTGTACATTTATTTTTTTTAAACAAAAATTTTACAGTTTCCGAACTTAAACTAACTTGTCATTACACGCAAGATCGCAAGGTCATTTCTCAATTTGATTCTTACATTTCTATGAGTTAAAGTTTAAGAATATTATTTACTTTTACACACATTTTAAAATAATGAAAATATTTTATATAAATAATTTAGTAACCGAATATGTTATTTTTTTTTAAACAAGACCACTTCACTTCTAATTTGACAGATGACATTGTACTCTACTTAGAATGGAACTTCTAGTTTGGTAATCCTTCATGAAGTAAATTTTTATTCATTTTATTAAAGAAATTCATAATAATGAGTCTTTTACGGCGATTTGCATCTTCAGCCTTTGTTGGCCGTGTGTTAAGACCAGAAATAAGCAAGAAATCAATACATTGTTGTGTGTATAAAAATGTAAACATAACCTCAAAACTTGTAAATGAGTATCCTACTATCAATAGTTTTAATGCAGTTCGTTGGAAATCAAAGAAGGTATGTAAAGGGACTTGGTTTGATCACCATAATAAAATACCAATAAAGCAGAAACTTATAACATTTTTCTTAAGGTCATCAATTTCTTAGTGATAATTTTGTTTCAGAGCCAATATGATTCTGATGATGATGAAATTGATTTTGATGGAGATTCCTCACTATCAAAAGATTCAAAAGTAGTCAAATTCGCTACAACATCTATGAGAACTGATATAATAATAAAGTCAGCACTAAATATATCAAGAAAGTGAGTTTTGACAACATAGATTTTTTTTTCTGTTTAACTAACTTTCTATATAACAAGTTTCCTGTTCTTTTCAGTAAAGTAGAACAAATGTTTTATGAAAGTAAAATTAGAGTTAATGGAAAGAAAATCATGAAGAAAAGTGCTTCCGTAAGTGTTACAACTGTGTTGTTTATTAATTTTGCAAGATTAGTAACAAGTTCCTGGAAATGGTATAATATAATAACTAAGCTTATTTACAGGTTAAATTAGGAGATGAAGTAGACGTTATAAAACTGGTCAGCCCGAAGAATCCACAGCATATTTTTGTGTCCAGAGTAGAAATATTGAATGTGACTCCCAAAGAAGAAAACATCCAAGTTACAGCAAGAAGGTTTAAGCACTTACTCATAGATAACTATGAGGCTGATCCACATAAGATGGAAAGTGAAGTGTAGACTTTTTAAGCCATTACAGGAATAATTAGCAAAAATAAATAAATTTTAAAGAAAAATATATTTTGAATAACTGTTACAGTGTGTGGTAATTTTATTGTATATTTACTCGCAAGTAAGTTCCATGATACATTTTGTTTTGGATGAGTTCCTCAAAACTCAAAACAAAATGCCTTGGCTTTTCAAGCAATCATTTCTAACTGATATCTTGAGGCAAACAAAGCGTCTGTAATAATTTATTTTCTTATTTGTAAATATTATGTAGATAAATTAAAAGTTGAAAATAAAAACTACTAAGAACAAAGTATTTGATTTATATATATAACATGATTAAATATCTAAATCTAGATCACAGTCTGAACTTTCAAACATTGATATTTGTGAATTAGGATTAGACAACTTTTGATTTGAAGAATTTGAATGGTTTTCTTTTCCTTTCACATCTGCAACAGCTGTAACATGATTTAAATCTGAATTCAAACATTTTGCTGTGTCTAAACCTTCAAATATCTGAGTTATTGATGTGGATGGCTTGTTATAAGAAATATTGGCACTTATATTGTTTTCTTTTAATTTCGACTTTTCAGTAGTTAAACTATTTGATGTTGTATTTAAAGAGTTGCCAGGCTTATCATCATATTTATCAAAGTCATGTTTACTGACAAACTGGAACTGTTTTAGTTTACTAACAGTCCTTTCTTTAACTTCAGTATTCTTTTTAGTATCACCTCCAATACTGATGTTTAATATACTATCATAATTTTCTATAGATTTATCAAGCACCTCTTTAGATGTTTCTAATTCTTTAGGCTCTGGTTTTACGACTTCGTTTTTAACATGTTTGTCATTGGTATCATTTTCAAAATTAAAGTCGATGCCTAAATCAGCTAATGCATCATTTACACTAGGCACGGCATTTAAAACGCTTCTATCTTGAACAAATTCTTCATCACTATTTGATTCCTGGTCCTCATCAATGTGAACTTCTCTGTTGAACTTTTTACCTCTTTTAGGCAATTTATTTTTAACTCCACTAATGTCTACAGTGACTTCTTTTCGTTTACGTTTACCACCTTTCTTATTAGAACTTGGTGGTTCTTTTTCTGTGTTGTTAAGTGTCTTGTGTTTCTTTAATGTAACTGCAAACCTTTCATTGATACCAAAATCTTTAAACTCTTTATTCTCTGCATCATCCACAATTTCTATTTGATCATTTTTCTTAGACTTTTTATTGTTGAAATAGGAACTCGTTATAAGAGATGCAGAAAGTTGGATGTTGTCATCAGTAACGTCTTCATGTTTCGCGAACAGTTTACAATCTCCTGCTTCTATATCAGTTTCTAAAGTTCTGTGGTCAACTTGTAATAGTTTTGCGTAGTACAAAAGTTCATTCCTCCATACATCGATTAAGTTTAATCTTATGAGGAGTTTTTTGGCTGTGCATAAATAGTCGTAGTCTGGGTATTTGGGTACAGTGGAATGTAAGGCGTCTACGGTATCGTCTAGCGTGCAGTCTTGCATGGATAAATCGACAAGGGACACCGCCACGACTGCATCCATTGGTAGTATTGTTTTACGGTACATAAGGCGGCAGTGTGCTTGAGATAATCTGCAATAATGGACGGATTAAAAAAAGAAGAAGTCCCTCAAAGTAATATTAAGTAAGTACTTGCTATTTTTAAATAATATTAAAAGGATAAGCCTTTGTCCTAAATAATAATTATGGGTACTAAAATACCTACAGAAAAGGAAACTTATTTTTTTTAATTCCATCTGTCTGACTTAATTTAGCTTATTCTACAACCCCGCCATCTTCTATAACTCATCTCAATGGATGAGATAGGGGCTATGACACTAGTAGAACCGGTTTCTGGAACGAAAATTATCGAAGCGTCAAAATCAAACGCAAGTCAAGTGATGCGGTTGGCTGTTGATAATATAGTCAATCAATCAAAGCAATTTTTGTACTGATTTTCGTTCTAGAAACCGGGCCTACTACAGTTTCATAGCCCCTGTCACATCCAGTGAGATAAGTGGTAGAAGATGGCAGGACGAGCTAAAGAAAACAAACTACCAGTGGTCCACATTGGCCCTGGATCTAAACAGCTGGAAGCCATGGGGTATGAGGTCATGGGGCATTTGCCCACTAGTGGGATAAAGCAGGCTAACAGTAATACACTGGATATTATTGACTAATAAAAAGATCAAATGAATAAAATTGCATGTATTAAGTACCTTACTAAGCTGTCTAACATTCTCACGGTGGTGCGTGAAGCATCTCTGTGCTCTGACTTCCTTTGAGCCATGTAATACTTTTGCAGTATCATGTTTGCGGATTTCGTCATTTCTGAATACTTCGGCCCAACTAAACTAATGTACATCTGAAAACAATAAAGGTAAACAAAATTTATTTAAAAAAAGAACTTTTTAAATATAAAATCTTAGCATAATAAATATTATTATTTTACCTGCAATTTTTCCAAATTCCATTTTTTCTTACATTCTATTGGATTTGAGTCGCCATAAAGTATATAAGATGACACAAGTTTGTCCCACGTTTTGTTCTTTGAGTCCAATAATATAAATATTAAATCGAACCTGAAAGCAGACCATTATTATGGAATTTTGTACAAAAAATTCGCTAAAACACGGGAAGATTAAAATAAAAAAAGAAGGAACATTACCTACTTAACAGGGGTGTTCCAAGAGAAACATTGACGCTAAGCGGTTGATCCGTATCATAATGTCCTTTGGGATTGCAAGCAGCTATTATTGCACAACGAGTGTTCAATTTACATACTATACCAGCCTGAAAAATTAAAAGTCGTTTACATTCTGTTCGCTGAAACCGAAGGTATAAAGTCCAGAATAGCTTTTGAAAATGTATCGTACTTTAGCAACTGAGATGGTCTGCTGTTCCATGGCTTCATGTATGGCGGTGCGGTCATGTTCCCGAAGTTGTGAGATCTCGTCGATACAGCAAACTCCACCATCCGATAGTACCAGGGCACCAGCTTCTAACTGCCACTCTCCATCTTCCTAAAAAACGGAATTTTCAACATTAAGGCATGCTGACACTTTTTCGAGCACAGCCGAGTGGCTAAATCGAATACAGTATGTAAATATTATATCATATACAGGGTTAAACACTAACAACCTTGCACACATTTTTTTTTGTTTAATAGATGATAGTAATACAGGATAATTTTTAACCAGTCAGCATTTTTTTTTTTTTTTGTGTTTCAATATCGGTAATAGAACACATTTCCATTATTTTTGTTTAAAATTTTATTTTGGTCCTACTTGAAATCAGCAAAATATGGATACAATCTATTCGTAATAATATCAATGGGCGAGCGCAAAGCTGATAGGTACCTACTACTGCGTTCCGCTTCACTGAACGCGCCGCCGCGCGCCGGGGCGTTACGCGACAAGTATCCATTATACCAGTTTCAAAATAAACATCTTTCGTTAATGATAATTTATTTTTTTGTACTAAGAAATATCAAAATAATAAACAGGTGTATAATAAAACACGTTTAAGTTTAATTTGTCATAATTTGCGCTCTGATTACAAACTTTTCCTGTATAATCCTGAGAGGTTGTTAGTGTTTACAAGAAAATGGTCTTAATAGTCGTGACCGTGGCGTGCTGGGCACATTTTGGTTTATCATCTATACATGACTGTGGCGGTGTGGTGTGTGGACAGTTGGTATTGTAAGCACTTTTTGCTTTTATTGCCATCCTTATGCCTACGGAATAGAAGCCTAAATCGGTTGAACGGACTGTAAAAAAGGTATTTTTAAATGTCTTATCTTATTTCAAATGGAATATAGTCAAGTAGTCATTCTGAAATCAACTTAATTTACTCTTAAGATAAAGTTTTTATTTGGACCTAGAGGAGGCCTGTTTCCCAGCAGTGGGAAATTGCATGCTGATTACGCTAAGGCTGGTTTTCTTAGCTCAACACAGTGCAGTACATATATATTCGGATTACTTTCTACTGCAACTTATTGACATACGTACTTTTCAATAGTACTAGTAATTCTGAAACGGACTTAATTTACTCTATCATAAAGAAGATATTTGTTTGTGCTAGACGTACCCTGAGCGCTGCACATGTGAGCCCAGCTCGTGTACTGCCAGCTCCTGAGGTGAACACAGAGCGCGCAGTCAACTCTGCACCAGTACGAAGCAGCTGTGATTTGCCGGTACCTGGAAAATGTTAAAAATTATTATTCGTGTTCTTTTCGAGTCAATTGTACTTTTTAAATTAGATGTGCCTATAGAGGTATGAGGAACAGGGTGTAAAGTTCACTCATACTCTATGGAAAAGGGAGGATCCTCCGACCAGACGGGTGTTGTGTCTGGCGGGCAACTGCCCGGCGGTTGATGTCGGGATGTTGTATATATATGCTAGTCGCGCGGTAAACTCTGATTGCGCGATGCAGGATTTGTGACGTCAGGTCTTTGATGCGTAGTTTACATGTGGCGTCGTAGATGCCGCCACATACCTATAGTAGGTGGTCAAGATAATTGCAGCGTCAGTTATCTAAAACCGGCCAAGTGCGTGTCGGACCACGCACAATGAAGGGTTCCGCACTTGCGATGAATTTGTCAAAAGAACAAACTTAACATTGTAGTTGAAAACATGTTGTCCCATACATTCCAACTGCAAAATATGTAAGTTTGTACGCACAATATTGCGACATTTACCATGTTATTTCAAAACCATTGATTTCTAATAATTTTTCCTGTAATGTTATACTTAGCTAACTATAATTAGTGTTTTTTTTTTTTTTTTTTTTCAAAATTGTAGGCACCGTATTTTCGGAGATATGTGGCGGAATGGCCACTTTTCAACTATTTTCTCTCAAAGTAAGCCCATTCCATTAAATTTGATATGTCAAACAGTACAGTGAGCAATTTTTTTTTTGTCCCAAAAGTGAGCCCTATATTCAAAATTTATTCATTTACGTAACACATCCGTGTTTGGGTCACAGAAATTGATATGTGTAACAAATTTCAACTTAATCAGTCCATTAGATTCGGGGCAAATTGGCTGTGACAGACGGACAGACAGACACACGATGGATCCTATAGGGGTTCCGTTTTTTCATTTGAACATACGGAACCCTAAAAACAAGTAAATATATAATTATTTATTTACTTATTAGCTTACTAATAAAATAATAGTTTTGTTTAAGCTAAATCTGTTCTCTAGGGTCACTATTATTTTGAAGTAATGTTCTTAATACACACATGAGCACATTAAACACACACACACACACCCTCGCACATGAATAAATAAACAAATAAATAAATTACTACAAATTTTGCCGGGTGCCAGGACGATAAACATCTGGCAAATTGTAGATGTAGGTACTACACAACTGCCTAATCCATCGGCAAATACAATTGATAGACGTTGCTTAATTAACGACTGATTATCCCTACATTTTTGACGTTTAAACGTCTCTTAACTTTAAGCAAACGTTTATAAATGTGGCGGTATCAACAACGCCACATGCGAACTACGCATCAAAGACCTGACGTCACAAATCCTGCATCGCGCTATCAGAGTTTATCGTGCGACTAGCATATATACAACATCCTGACATCAACCGTTGGGCAGTTGCCCACCAGACACAATACCCGTCTGGTCGGAGGATCCTCCCTTTACTACAGAGTATGAGTGAGCTTTACACCCTGTTCCTCATACCTCTACATAAATAAACCCTGTAATGTGTAATGTGCACAACTTTACCTGGATCACCCACTAGAAGTAAATGACATTGCCCTCGCACACGGGTTGCATGTTTTTCATCTTGCCCATTTTTCTTACTATCATTCTCTGCAACATGATTCGACCCAGTAATCACTGTCAGAAGTACTGCTAGCTTCACCAAATGGAGACCATAAACCTGGAATATTGAAACAAAAACATGTTAAGAGTTGTATTCCAGAAGGAATAATGACATCTCTATAGAAGTAACCACTCTGCCAATAAGCAGACAGTGCTTATAATATTATAAACGAGGTGCGGCCCGCGGCTTCGTCCACGTGGCTATTTGTAAAATAAAAACAGCCTAAGTTACTCCTTATAAAATCAGTTATTCTGCCAGTGAAGGTCCCGTCAAAATTGGTCCAGCCGTTTCAAAAATTAGCCAAAACAAACAGAAAGACAAATAAAATTAAAAAAAAAAAATTAAGTACCTACCTACTTTCATATGTAGTAGTGTTAGTAAAAAGCTGTTCCTCCATGCTGGCGAAGCCGCGGGCAGGGGCTAGTCTTCTGTTTGTCAATTAAAGAACAAAAACCAATGCAAGAACTGAATAATGGCTCGACCTATTTGAATATTTATTTATGATATATATATATTTTTGTTCGCCTCAGTACCGCCGTAGTCGCCGGTGGTTTAGGAAAAAAGAAAATTAGGAAAAGCCCAAACGAACAGCCGGAAAATCGAAAATAAAATGTTCACATGGTAGAAACTCTACTGGATCATCCAGATTATCTTGAATCTCACCTGAGGACAAACAGATGCCAAAATTCTATCCCTGCCTTTCATGGGACATGCTTCATACTTTGCCCAGAATTCATCAAAGCAATCCTTTATATCTGGAGCCGTCGATACAACCTCCGATCTCTGCGCATTGCACACTTCTATGAAATTAGCTTGAAGAACCAGCTCCACTTCAGATTTTTTATTATGAACTGATGGTCGCCATCTGCGTCTGACCGTGCCACTGGAAAAAGTAATGATAAATGAAAACATTGGAATTGTTAATACAATTACCAGCACCTTAATTATTGCATCTCAAAAAACGATTTTTCAAGGATATTGCTAATCTATTGCTTCACAGGTTTAAAAAATTCGTCAATCAATTGCTTCATTGGTTTGAAAAATTCTTCAATCCATTGCTACATTGGTTTGAAAAATTCGTCAATCCATTGCTTCATTGGTTTGAAAAATTCGTCAATCCATTGCTTCATTAGTTTGAAAAATTCTTCAATCCATTGCTTCATAGGTTTGAAATATTCATCTGCTTAACAATGCAAATAACGCAATGAACGTGGGTGAACTGTCAGGTTGTTTTTAAATTGGAGCAATGGATTCTCGTTATAAAATAGAGAGCATCAGAGCATGAATCATGTTGCATGAGAAGCTATCATGTGAATAAATCTTAGTAATCAAATGCCTTGGTTTACCTAAGAAAGCAGGCCACTCATAACAAGTGAATATCTAAATGATTTTTTTTTTTAAATACATGTTTTATGAAATTACTCAAATAATTATACATATAGTGTTACAACTATTTTTGTCAAATTAAAGCCCTCTTCCTCTCTCCTACTTTGCTGTGCCCAACAGGGTCCACAATGATTGTCTTTGTAAACCTTTGGTAGGTTCCTAATGTGGAATGCAATAAATATATTGATTATAACTGGTTTTTTTTAACAATAAAAAAGAGGGGGTGCACTTATGACCACCGACGAGTATGGACTGAATCGAGTATACCCTATTCCGCGTCACCGACCAACTGGAGTCGAGTATACCCGATTCAGCGTCACCGACCGACTGTAGTCTAGTATACTCGATTCAGTGTCACTGACCGACTGAAGTCGAGTATATTCAGCGTCACCGACCGACTGGAGTCGAGTATATTCAACGTCACCGACCGACTGGAGTCGAGTATACCCAATTCAGTGTCACCGATCGACCAGAGTCGAGTAAACGCGATTCAGCGTCACCGACCGACTGGAGTCAAGTATACCCGATTCAGTGTCAACGACCGACTGGAGTCTAGTATACTCGATTCAGCATCACCGACCCGAACATAACGGTTTAGTTTTGATCACTGTTCAGAAATAGTGCAGTCATAATCTTAGGAAAGCTAAGCTTAACCCTAAAACAAAGTTTAACTACATACCAAATAATAACATCATCCCCAGGTTTGCAGCAGTCCACTAAATCATCCTCAAGCACCACCCACATAGAGCCAGGTATTGTTCCTATACTTAGCTTGTTTACTTGCTCCTGAAACACAACAATATCATTATCGTACATTTATTTAATATTCATTATTAATTATACAAGCATCCAGAACATCAATTTTGCCTTGTCGGCAAAGGACTAAACAAAAAATAGGATACCCTCTATCTATGAGGGATAACCTCCATTTGGGGAGAGCAGAGGGTTATGTCAGATTCCTACTGGTTAAAAGCCTCCAGAGCACTGGGAAATACTTCCACATTGCAATTACAGCTCGGATTGAATAACATCAATTATTGATACCTAGCTGCGCCCCGCAGTTTCACTTGTATAAGTCTCGATTCCGTGTGAACATTAGGAGAAAAAGTATCCTATGTGTTAATCCAGATTATAAACGATGTGTGCCAAATTTCATTGGGTAAAATCCATCTATCCTGACAAACATTCACATTTATAATATTAGCATGATTTATGAACAATTAGTTTCCTTTTCCATATGTATGTTACAACTCATAGACAATTAACAGCAATAGACACAACAGTGAAATAATATTTTCAGTTTTATTGAATCTGATTTTTTTTTGGGTAACAAACGTCCATCCATCCGCAAAAACTTTCACATTTATAATATTAGTAGGATTCATGAATGATTAGTTTACTTTTTCCATGATATGGTACAACTTGTAGGACTCAACAGTGAAAGAATATGAAAAACCTGTATTTTAATTTCCTGATAATCCTTGCAGTGCTCTCTGGATATCATAGGCACTTGTGAAAATGTAGTACTTCTACATGCTTTGACGTCATTACCACATTTATGTGGGGCCCTCAAAATGTATCTGTTTTCAAACTCAGCTTCAACGCAGTTCTCATATTTGCATTTCATGCAAACATATTTTCTCTGATATTCTAACATTTTTGACTGTGTCACTCTTACAACTGTACCTGGAAATACCAACACAATAATTAATGGAATTTAGATCTTCTTTTTTTGTTGCACTAGGAAATTCAGACGAGTTCTAACCTGTAACTTTTAGAAAACATCCCAAATCCACATTTTTCGGGAAAACGGTACGATGAAGTTCAGGACAGACTGGCAAACCAAAGATTCTTGCATGGATATTACGTTTTAAAAAGTAATAATCCAACTTTGAAATTGATATTTTATATTCTTCGCGTTCAAGTATTATTTGTTGGGCTTTTATTAAATCCTTATCGCAGGCCGGTAAACTCTCAACAGGGCTACATAATACTTTATCTCCGACATCTGGGTATGTTTCAAATAGTTTTAAAAAGCTACAAGAAGAGTAAAATAATCAGTCAATTCACGATGTAAACATTGACATAAAAACTCAGATTGAGCTCAGATTACAATGTATATTTACTCGATTTTGATGCTATAGTAACCTAAGTTATCCCGCTCCGATAGAATATTTAAACATTCTTCCAAATGGAACTTGATAACATAATCTAAAATCATTTTGATAACATAATTTCTTTAAAAACAATATTCGCGGTCTCTTTTTCATCACAACTGTCAACGTTCCATGACGATCACAACCACAGACTAGATCACAAAATCACAACTCACAACATACCACAGGTTCTCAAACTGATTTAGTCGTTTTTTTTTTTTTTTCTAGGTTCCTCCCATTTTTAAAACATAGTCTTACACCACATCCACTTTCAGGCAAATACGACAGTAGAAATGCTATCAGAAATGGCTGAACAGTCTACCATAATTTATGGTACAGTCGTGACATTGCCTTCTGCAGCCAAAATTCCTGGTTGAATTTACGCCCCCTATTTTTTTCAGAGCTGTCTACTGCCCCCTTGAAAGCCTCCAGCGGCGCACCCACAGGAGGCGTTATGAGCCCACCTTCAAAAATATTAGCATATTAATCCAGAACAACGAGGGCCTGGGTACGTAACATCTCTGGTGAGTCTAATTATCCGAAGTGTCCAAGGGCTATTCATGGCCTTGCTTATCGTTCAATTGTGAAGATATACAAACTTCATATTGTGTCGATGGTTTATTGCTTAGCAACGTTTGTTATATCTGTCTTGTCACTTTACCTAAAAAAATATATTCCTTCTACATAATAAAACAAAGTTTTATTATAACGTTTAATTCTGCATCTACGGTAACTTAATAATTATAAGCTTTACGAACAGTATAAAGCTTCACATGGTAGCAGAGCAAAAAAAAAATGTAAGTTAATCGAATAAAAACGAAAAAAAAAAAAATCGAAATGTTAATTGTAAAAATTCAACCTTTAGGAAAGGAAAACTATGATACGTGGTGTATACATGCAAAAGCATATTTAGTAAAAAATAAACTATGGGCATGTGTAAAAGAATATCCAAAGGTAGATGCGTCACAAAATAATCTTGACGATGACGAAATGGCGAAATCGGAGCTGATGTTGTTAATAGCGCCTTCAGAACTGAAACAGGTAAAAAACTGTAAATTTGCCAGAGATGTGTGGATGACTCTTGAATCTATATATGCTAGTAAAGGTCCGGCCAGAAAGGCTACCCTACTGAAGCAACTTATATTAGCAAAACTAGAAGAAAGTTCAGATATACGCGAGCATTTAAAGAAATTCATGGATACAGTTGATAAATTAAAAGATATGGATATTGATATCAACAGTGATCTATTATCAATCATGATGCTTTATAGCCTTTCTTCGGAATACGAAAATTTCAGGACTGCAATTGAATCTCAAGACTCCCTTCCAGACCCTGAAAAGCTAAAAATTAAAATTATAGAAGAGAGTGATGCACGTCGTCGTGACATCCCTAGTACTAGCGTAAAGAATGATGCTCAAGAAAGTTTCTACACCTTTTGCAAGATTTGTAAAAAGAAAGGCCATGACACGTCCAAATGCTGGTCTAAAAATAAGAATACAGGCAAGAAAATTTATAAGAAGTCTTAGAATAGCTTTACCAAAAAGGACGATAAAGAAACAAACCTCTTCAGTAGCTACTTTATAAATGACAAAGCCCAAAAATGCTGGATACTTGACAGTGGATGTACATCACATATGACATTTTCGGATAAGCCTTTTATTGAGATGAAGAAAATTTCAAAAACCCTTAAACTCGCTTCAAAGGATAAAACTGCAGAGATAAAAGGGTCAGGGCCTGCAGAAATAGAAATTGAAGAAGGAAAAATTGGAATAACTGATGCACTTTATGTACCAAGCCTGTGTGCTAATCTTCTATCTGTTGGGAAAATGACAGATGTAGGACTAACTATTCTATTCACTAAGAAGAAGGCAATAATTAAAGATCACAAGCGAGGAGTACATATGCAAGCAGTAAGAGAAGATGATGGTCTATATTATCTCCAAACCAAAAATAATAATGTTGACAGACATAGAGCCAATGCTACAGAATGTAGTAATGACGTAGCAAAAGAAGTGGAGTCAGATGCTATTAAACAATGGCACTGTAAAATGGGACACATGAGCGAAAGGGACTTGAAGCTTGCCTTAAAGAACGAAAGCCTGATTGGATTAGACTTCAATCGTAATAGTTCTTTAGGTGAATGCGAAATATGCATAGAAGGGAAATTGAGCAGAGTGCCTAGCAAGAAGAGTGACAAAAATAATTCACGTACGAGTCAGCGTCTTGAGATCGTACACAGTGACGTCTGTGGACCACTTAAACAACCTTCACTGAATGGCAACAGGTATTTTGTAAGTTTCATTGATGACTACAGTAGATACTGCCGAGTATACTTTATTAAAAATAAAAACGAAGTATTACAAAAGTTCATAGACTACAAGGTAGAAGCAGAGAACTTCACAGGAAACAAAATTAAATGCCTACAAACTGATAACGGTACGGAATACCGAAATTTGAAGTTTGACTCATTTCTAAAGCAAAATGGTATAGCAAGAAGATTGACAGCACCATAACCTCGTGAGACCCAGACACATTTTGGGTTCATTACGCATTAAAACCGAACAGTCCGTTTAAATGGACAAAAATTTTATAGTGCTTAAGTCCCGAAACTTGTTGTTGAAAATTTGACATGTTAGAGTTATTAGCTTGAAGTGAGACTTTCAGGGCATAGTTATGATAATAAATAGATGCCGTTTTATATTAAAAAAATTAGTCAATAATTTTTCCGCCAGAATGACCTTTAGGTTAGAATGACTTTTATTCAAATAATATATTGAAACCCGTCCTTTCGTCCGGAAATTGGTAGAAATATCTAAAGATTTCAACCTAATTTAAAAAAAATATGAATGATTTCGTAATATGTCAATTTAAACGGCTAGTAGGCTTTAATACGAACTCATCCCGTAAAAGCTGTGGGTTTGAGTCGCCATCTTTATTTTGGGTATTTAAAGGGCGCGTCGGCCTCACGAGGATACACTCCACATCAAAATGGAATCGCTGAAAGGAAAAATAGAACCCTTATAGAAAAAGCAAGATGCATGATGTTGGAATCAAAAGCGCCTATGTGTTTATGGGCAGAATCGGTTTATACTGCAAATTACTTGTCAAACCGAAGCGTTAACCAGAGTATTGAAAACCAAACACCATTCGAAAGATGGGTAGGTAGAAAACCCTGTGTTAATCATTTATATGTATTTGGTGCTAAAACGTTCATCCTAAAGAAAGGAAAACATGAACACAAATTTGCTTCCGAGGCAATTCCTGGTATGTTCGCTGGTTACTCGGAAGTTTCAAAAGCTTTCAGAATATACGTCCCATCGAAGAAACGCATTCTTGTTTCCAAGGATGTTCGAATTTCAAAGAAAATGTTCTACGAAGATGGTAAAAATGTAATTTCTGTTCCTTTTCAAGAATTAAGTGATCACAAGCGATCAAACGAGACTGACAGTGAACTGGATGAAACAGAAATATATTTAAAAGATACTACAAAAGAAAATGCTAGTAGACAGCAAGCAGCAGTACAAGATAATGTTATTGCAAGCTCTAACGAGGTACCTATAGAAAATGAAAATAACGAGTTATATTATGACACTCTTGGGATTGATGACGGCAGTGAAACTGCTGATCAACCAAATGAAAACGACATAGATGTCGATGCATCCGTTCTTTTCCCAGAAGAACGAAGGTCATACAATCTTCGTGATAGATCACAGATTGACAGACCTAAAATATTTGAGGATTATATTATGGCAGCCATGGATATGGATAATGAAACAGAACCTCAAACGTTTAAAGATGCTATGAATAGCAAGGATAAGGTCAAATGGTTAGAGGCTATGCAAAATGAAATGGAATCATTGAAAGAAATGAAGACTTGGGAATTAGTCGACCCTCCGAAAAATCGTAAACCATTGCCATGTAAATGGGTTTACAAAATAAAGAACAATCCAGACGGTACAATTGAGCGACATAAGGCCAGATTGGTAGTAAAAGGATTTTCACAAAAACCTGGCGTTGATTATCAGAAGTCTTTCAGTCCGGTAGCTCGCCTCAGTACTATAAGAGCTGTCTTAGGAATAGCTGCTCGAGAAAACTTGGTACTTAAACAGTTCGATGTATCGACTGCGTTTCTAAATGGAGCTGTAAAAGAGGAAATTTTTATGAAGCAGCCAGAGGGATTCAATGATGGCACTAAGAAAGTGTGCAAACTTAAACGCAGCCTCTACGGGCTGAAACAAGCTCCTCTATGCTGGAATGTCTGTATATCAGAGTATCTTATAAATTCAGGATTCAAGCAAAGCACAAAAGATCCTTGCCTTTACTTACGTGAACAAGTGTTAATTGCGCTTTACGTAGATGACGGTTTGGTGGCTTCAACTAGTGAAAATGCTGGAAGAAAATTTATTGAAGAGCTGAAAAATAGGTTTAAAATAACTACAAAACCGGCGTCTTATTTTCTTGGACTTGAAATTAATAAAACCAAAGATGGTTATATTACCTTAAACCAAAGGTCTTATTCTAAGAAGATACTTCAAAAGTTTGGAATGACTAACTGCAAAGTCGCTGCAACGCCGGCAGTAAAAATTGGCGTAGATGAAGAAGAAGATGATGAATCAAATTCGTCATTTCCCTATCGTCAAGCTGTGGGAGCCCTAGCATACCTTATGGTCGCTACAAGGCCAGATATAAGCTACGCTGTGAGTGTTGCGTCAAGGCATCTAGAAAGTCATACTAAGTTTGATGTGATGAGAGTCAAGCGAATTTTTAGATACCTTAATAAGGGTACTATAGACAAAGGACTTGTCTTCGCGAAAAGCCGGGAGAAGAAGCTGATATGTTTCAGTGACGCTGATTTTGGTGGTGACACAACTACTGGTCATTCGACGTCAGGGATGATTTTCCTATTCTCCGGTCCCATCATGTGGAAAAGTCAAAAACAACCAAGAGTAGCAATCTCCTCAACGGAGGCCGAACTCGTAGCCATGACAGAAACTGCGAGAGAAGCCTTATGGCTAAAAGAACTCCTGGAGGAATTAACGGCCTTAACAGACCTGAATGAAAAACCAACAATTTACGTTGATAATGAGTCTGCTATAAGGTTGTCTGAGAACCCACCTTATGAGTTCCATAGGAGAACAAAACATATCAAGATTAAACATTTCTTCATTCGAGAATGTATTCAGAATGGAGACTTCGCTGTCAAACAAGTCGCTACAGAATTGCAATTGGCGGACATGTTTACGAAACCATTGTTTGGACCAAGACTGAACAAGCTAAGCTGTAGAATTGGACTTCAAGATTTGTCGAAGCTCTAAAAAGTATCGTGGATGTGAAGATATACAAACTTCATATTGTGTCGATGGTTTATTGCTTAGCAACGTTTGTTATATCTGTCTTGTCACTTTACCTAAAAAAATATATTCCTTCTACATAATAAAACAAAGTTTTATTATAACGTTTAATTCTGCATCTACGGCAACTTAATAATTATAAGCTTTACGAACAGTATAAAGCTTCACATCAATCTTAAGCCCCGTATTCATGGTAAACATTTATAAATAAACAAAGTTTAATCAACATATTGCTGAGTTGCTGTCACCAATGCGTGTTGCACGGCATGTTGACAAGTTCTCGCTCGAGGAGTGACAACATCTTCAACAATTGTTGACGGGCTTATACGTGTTTGCATCAAGTTTATAAATGAGGATCACCAGACGGGTGTTGTCTGATGGGCCCGACAGTTGATGTTTTTTTTTTTTTTTTTTTTACTAGGGCATCTCAGAGTGTAACCACTAAGGTTCCGACTCTTTAACCGGACTTTCCTGTGGTTGCCTTAAGCTCCTATCGAAACTTAATGCCTCCAGCCAGGGCGTATAAAACTACAAACTAAATGACTGCTGCTCGCTAAGGGCACCCCCTGTGGGGTACGAACCTCGGCTTAGGGCAGCTGAGTCGGAGGGAGGGTGGCAAGGGACCGACGGTGGCTGGATAAAATCAGTGTTTTGATTATTATTCTGGGGAGTTTGGATTACATGCTGCTCAGCTAAAACGCGTGCTGACGCTTCACTTACAGTCAAGGGTCGGGGAGGACTATTCGTTAGTCGGGGATTTCGCGCGGGGCCTCGGCGGTGAGGTCGGAATGACGATCGTGTATTGTGTGCTCTTATCTTGCGAACTGTACTAGTTTCCCTACGACTCTCCTGGAGGAGAGTAGTGGGGTCGTCTGGGTCGGTCAGTGCATGCCTTGGACGGCGGGTCGAACTAATTCTAGAGGGGACATAACTTGCGGCCTTCACAACTAGAGCGTTGCGATGAGTGGCTGCTGAATCGAAGAAGCGCTTTGAAGCGCGCTTCATGAATTGGGCTATCGTGGGGAATTTGAGTTCTACGTGGAGGTTAGTGTTACGAACGAACCAGGGGGCTCCCGTGATTTTACGTAAGACCCGGTTCTTTAGGGTTTGCATCTTATGGATGAGATGGGGTTTTGCGTGTGCAAAGACTGGACTCGCATAGGTCATGATGGGGCGGATGCACGCGGTGTAAATGCGCAATTTGCACTTGAGTGACAATTTGCTTTTTGCATTTAGGATGGAGTGGAGCCTATAGAGAGCGAAGGCTGCGCGAGCGCGTACCTTCTTTAGGTGCTCAGAAAAGGAGAGATGGTGGTCGAGAATCACACCCAGATATTTAGCTCGCTTCTCCCAAGGGACAGGCTTGCCGAACATGGTGATCGGTCGGAACAGTTGATGTCGGGATGTTGTATATAATTATGCTAATCGCGCGGTAAACTCTGATTGCGCGATGCAGGATTTGTGACGTCAGGTCTTTGATGCGTAGTTCGCATGTGGCATTGTAGATACCGCCACACTCACAAAATTTTACCATGAATATGGGGCTTTAAAGACATTCGGGCTGTACGAGCTACATAAATAACGAGTGCCTAAAATGGGCCACTTTCTCATCATTTAAAACTTACATATACTTTCAACCATGTGAAAACGCTTGCTCTAATTTAAAATATTCAGAAGGTACTGATCTATTGGACGGTTATTACTCGATCACCAATAGGTTTTGCGTAAGAACAGTTTGTTCCCTTGCTAGTGGCCCGGTGGTCTGAGTTACCACATCAATAATAAAAGAATAATTTGATAAAAGTGGGTAAATTATAAGGGAATTAAAAACACAATTAGTGATAACAATTTTATTGTCTACATAACATCACGCCTGTAATCCCTGAAGGGTTAGGCAGAGGTGTACCTATAATACACCTATATTTCGCCAGTTATGTTTAAGTCCCATATATTAAGGGGCGAGAGTTTTATTATCTAGTCGTAGTATATTCCACACATCTTGAGGGATCTGTTGGGAAGTATTCTTGGCATTTTGTCATGAGTCTTTTTAATGCTTGTATGTATTTCCTTTGAGTTTCATCGTTCATAACGTGGGCCACGTTTTTGGAGAAGATCTTTTCCCGGCCAGTACGAGCGTGAATGCCGACCATAGTGACACCGATGGGCCATGGAGCGTTGCCTATAGCCATCTGCAGATATGCGTCGCTAGCCTGAATGAGAAATTATAAGTATAAAATTAAGTAATAAAATATTTATATCGGCGACTACGACCTTTCCGCGATCACAGTAACAAACGTTTTATTTATATTATTTATTAGTAAAAGGGGGTTTCTGTGAACAAAGTCGCGGTTGTGGTTCCCCAGTACGTGCCAGACGTTCGTACTGTTACAAGTGCGTATAAAGCAAAGTCTGCTTCATCATCATTATTTCAGCCGAAAGACGCTGGCCATAGGCCTACCCCAAACGTCGCCGCATCGACCGGTCCTGTGCTTGTTGCATCCAGCGAATTCTTGTGGCCATCACAAGGTCATCGGTCCACCTTGTTGGAGGCCTTCCAACGTTACGCCTTCCGATACATAGTCGCCACTTCAGAACAAAGTCTGCATGTTTTGTCACATTTAAATTAATTTGTTTAAATAATACAAACCATAATATAATTCCTTTCTAGCAAATGTTTTGTAATTTCACAAAGACTTTCACAGATATCATCTGGAAGGTTTTTCTTTTTCAGTTTTCGCACCAGCGGTTTCAAGTACACCTGAGTCTGAGTAAAAGTGGCTCTTGTCATTTTATGTTTGACTGCAGTCTTTTCTGCTCCTGTTGCAGAGTTGAGCTGCTGGCCCCATAGTTTTAGAAGAAACTGGAAAAAGAATGGCTTGTTTATAACAATATGTTATGAGGGTAGGTTAATATGTTAAGAGGGTGCGCAATTATGGGTAGGTTGCGCGGAAGCTCCAACAGCATCCTAAGGACATTATACGACAAGGTGGATAGTCCCTTTATTACGCACTGGGTGCGGAGGCACATGCCAACATGTGTTGAGCCATAATGCTATTAGTTTGTAAGTTTTACTAACATCATTTTTTAAGTTGTTGTTACTAATACTTATGGATTGTGTGTATTTTTATGTGTGATCCGCAATAAATGAGAATAATAATAACATCAGATTTAGATTTTTGGAGCAAAGACAATCAAGAATAATTTAACTTTTTTGTTTTTGCCAAAAAGTTTTTAAAAGTTTGTTAACAACACATTCTTGTGTTAAATCAAAACAAGAATGTGTAGCAAACAAACATTTACGGTCTCAATAAAATGATCTTGCTTACTTGTAACAAAGTCATAATAACATTCATGTCATGGTTTTTGTCACCCTGTCCCATAGTCTTAGCCATCTCTTGAATGAACTCATATGTGATAGAATCGTCGAGAGCATCTTCTTTTAGTTGTTTATCATCTCTCTGAAATAAATAACATTATTTAACACTAGCTGACCCGACAGACATTGTCCTGTTAAGATTTCAATAACTCATACAAAATTTCCATAGAAAATGCACGTTGTTTTCCCGAATTTTGCAACTTTTCAATTTTTTTCTTTCAGAACCTGATTCTAAGTATTATGAACATTTTAGAACAATATTTTTCTAAATCGGTCCAGCCGTTCTGAAGTTATGCGTTTACCAATGAACATTCATTTTTATTATTTAGAAGACTTGATTTTTGACACTCAAAACTTTGGTTTCTTAGTAGTTCTTTGTCATGAGGGGCAGAAGTAATAAAGAAAATGTGTGTTGATGCGCAAAAATCGAGGAAATCAATAGGCACATCTAAACCTTACTTTATTTTAGAAAACTTGTGGGAAATAAGAAATGTTCTTATGTAAAACAAATTTTGTATTTACCTGTGTTCCTAATTCTAATATTTCATTTAAATAAGCTTCATCCACTTTCTCCATAGCTTCTTGGAAGTCGTTCCTTAGACCCTGAAAAATACAATGAAAAATTTTAAATTAAAGAAAAATATATAATAATATACATGTTTATATATTTCAGAATTATGTATTTATTTAAGTATATGTATTTTTTTTTGCATTATATGTATTAAAATATTTTAGTTTAAGACATCACTTAATCATATATTCTGTTCTTGTTCTCACACACTATTGTCTACATTATCTTGTTCATTTCTCCTTTCGTAGGTCTGCTAGACTATGTACTTACTCTGTTATAGAGATCGGATAATCGGATGCATATTTACCTAAAGTTAATTTTTATCTTTGAAAGTATGGAAGCAGATTCTTAAAATATTTTAAGAAAATATCCCATGATGCCAGGAATATCGGCAATGCATAACAAGTCAGGTGTATTGTATGGATGCGACATCAAAAATTTTATTAAAAAAAAAAAATACCTGGGATTCTTGGATTGCATAACTATTCAGATGCATATTTATTTCAAATTATTAAAAAAATGCAAATATGTGTATGTAGGGTGTAAGCGTAGGGGTGGTGTGTGTTAGTTAAAATAAAAAATAAAACACCAGAACTGCAGGATTAATTTGATACAAAAGCACTTTCCATAATAGCAAACGTCTCAACTTTAGGTGAATATGCATCTGAATATCCGATCTCTAGTAATAATATCAAACTCAAACATTTATTTCAAATAAAATGTTGTATCTGTATTAATATTACTGTGTACTTAAATAATAACAAATAAATAAAAATTGATTTTTGACAAAAACTGAATGTATAAATAGGATAAACAGAACTGCTGGATTGGCAAAACAATTAAACATTTGATGAAGTCTGACTACTACCTGTTTACAAGTTTTATAACATAAGACTGGGCTCTTCCGTCATTATTGTGTGTCCTCGTGTCATCAATCAAAATGGCTATCGAGTAGTATTCCAATATTTTTTAATTACTTACTCTGTTTGCTTCTGGTTCCTGGATCTCTATTCTTCTCAATCTTTTAAATGAATTCAGTTCATTTTCACCAAACAACCAAATAGGATGTCCTCGCTCTCTCAATCTTTTAATAACTTCTTGCCTTGGAAGGCCTACTATTTCAGTGTTTTCAGCATCGTTGGTTGCTTGTCTTGCACTTGCTTAAAAATAATTAGATGTATTATAAGTAAAATTACTTAATAAAACTCAAGTAAAATAGTAAAAGATATTATTGCAACAAACCTCTTTCATTCTTTACTTCTTGTGATTCTTCTTGAACTTCTGGTTCCTTGAGTTGTGGACCATATTTTTTTAAATACTCTTCCTGTTCTTTAGCCAGTAGCTCACCTCTCTTGAAATATTTCCTGGTATTTGTAGGGTCCTGCAGAAACGGAATTTTTTGAAGGATGCAAGCAAAATATCAACAACTAAAGCAAGTACTTAAGGTCAAAAGTTTACTTACTATTAAATTCCTTTCTTCTAGTAACTTTCGTTTCTTTGCGATTTCAGCTTTTAATATATCCATCGTTGTTTGCAAATGTTTTGATTATAAATTTTCTGCTAATGCAAACGCAACGAAACAATACAACCAAAGTGACGTTTGAGTTTTGACACATCACACAATTGACACTAACTGTAACCACAGAACACTCCTTGACAATGACAAAAGTAAAGACAGGTAAAGACCAGCCCGTTGCCAGTTTAAAAAAAAATGTTTTTGCAGATATTTTTCACTTTTGAGCTTTTTGAGCGGGGCGGGGAGTTAGCTTGGCGTTATCGATCTTCTTTTTGACGATGGTTATTATTAAAAGGTTACTTTACATTACAATATTGCTGAAGGCTTAAGTTGAATGCTTTATTTAGTTCTGGCGACCTTGTTTGGCCCGCGAAATCCAATTTATGTTACATTATTATTTACAACACGTTTGGTCGTAATATTGTTAGGTATTGGCTTGTTTAATAGGTACGTTGTATTTACCTATACACGGCTACATAATAAGCTATACATTTCTAGTTTATGCTAGTAATGTATAGCTTGATATGTAGCCGTGTGCACAATATACAATGAGAGTTCAACTTATGCTGACCTCTCATTGTACGGAAATCCTAAGCAATGCGAAATCAGCTTATACTGGATATAGATAGCTTGTTAAGTAGCCGTGTGTACAGTCAGCCTCACGTCCATCGTAACAATTTAACATTGACAACGCCTATTTTTTTATTTTTTTTATTTTTTATTGTTTATTAATTATGGATTAAAACAAAATATAAACAGAAACATCACAAAAACCTCAATAGGCTTTTCTGGATGCTGAAACACATAAGCAATCTTAAAACTAACTAAATAGGTATCATTATAAAAGATTAAAACATCGTTTATAAAACATTGTGGGTAGTTCGTCAATAATAACTAGCTAGCTAGCTGCTATTTAGCAGCAGTATTGGTAGTTTTCGTTGTTCAAGTGACGTACGGTTGATAGCAGGTAGTGCTTACTTCCCCCAGCGGACGGCGTTGCCGTGTTCCAGTTTGAAGGGTGCTAAGTTGATGGGACACAGACTTGAACATCTAACTCTGGAAACCCTTGCCCTGATACCTATATACCTACCTATGTGGAGTGGGTAGACTCTTAGGTGTAGGTAATACCTACAATCGAAATAGGCAAACGGCAATATTTACATATATCTAGATTCTAATTGATCGAGGGCCTGGATTAAACGGCTTTTTTGTTATTGTCGGTGTCTTATTTACTTATCGGTCCCAACCTAATATGATTTTAAAATGATAGATATAATGTAAACTGAGATTTATCAATAAGATAAATAATGGGGTTGATATGCATCAATGACTAACGATTGATATCGTAGATAACCGTCTCAATGTTTGGCAAAATACTTTGATTAATTTTTAGTTTCAATAAATTTCTTGAGTAATGTTGTTGTTAAAATGACGATTTTGAATAATGTTTTCGTCCTAGTTTTAAGTTTGGTTTTAATTGAAACAGGTGCGCTTTTATTTTATTTTATTTAGAGGTTTTTGTTCAAAACTTAAATACTTACGAGTGTGTAAACAGTTTCAGCAATAGACTTCAGGATAGTAGGAGGAAGCATGGCTCCTGAAGAATATGGCAAGTTTCATGCGTCTGTTCAGAATTTAACTGGTCATCATGTATGTGGAGGTGCTGTGGTTTCCCAGTGGTTCGTGGTCACTGCTGCCCATTGTGTACATGGGTAAGTACCTACTTAAGTTTCATATTAAATATTGAAGTACCTACCTAGCTATACATTGTTGCCGTTACGATATTTGGTGAGGCAAAAGTTAGGTATAGGAGCAATGCTCGACCCTGCAACATAGCGACAGTGAGATGACATGCGGGGAGATTCGTCTTTAGAAAAGCAATAGACCTAAAACCGCCCATTGTGTCATCCCTTGTAAAACTACATATAAATCTGTAATTTTTATGGTGTGCTCTAAAGAGTACCAATTCTATCTATATACCTATCTAAAACAGTCGAGATAAATTATCATCTGTGGACTTGCTAATAGAAACCCATAGCTATTAGGTCGTCATCATTCTCATGCCAGGTATTATTATTTAAACGTACACGAGCTGGTATCTAGCTACCTACTAAAACCTAGAGAACCCTAATACGTATATCTCCATCACCTCACCGTTTCCTCCCGTGGGTGTCGTAAAAGGCCACTAAGGAAGGAATTACTAGAAAATGGGCAGCAGCGTTCTCTATGCATTTTTAACACCATACTGCGATCGCCAACACGCCTGCTAAGCGTGGCGATTATGGAAAACCCCCCCAATTGGGGGAGGCCTATGTCCAGCAGTGGACGTCTTTCGGCTGAAATGATGATGATGATGTGATGATCTCCATCACTCAGAAAGACGATTACTCGGTAAAAATTGAAGAACGCATACAATTACTTTATTTCAGCGTAAGCCCTCGTTATATGAACATCGTAGCGGGCACAAATAATTTAGATGTTGGAGGGAAACGATACAATGTTGCATCTATAATTATCTACGACGGCTATAATGCTACTAGCAGAGAGCATGATATCGCACTTCTTAAAACAAACACATTCTTCGATTTACGGTTCATAAAAATCTTAGAACTGAGAGGACAAATGTTGCGAGAAGAAGACGAGGTCGTTTTAGTGGGATTTGGAGCACAAAAGGTCGGTAAACATTTTTTTTTAATTGGTTCACAAATCGGTTGTCATGATTATAGTACCTACTCTACATAATATAGGTACCTTTACCGATTCTCTGTAAATATCGATCGTCCTGCACGTCTTAAGGGAAACTAGTGAGTATCTATGGGGAAAATTGATACGAAAATGTAACGCTATATTGTATCTGTTTTAACAATGATGTTCTACCGCAAGACTTGATAGAAAAAAACATATAGATATTTACCTTTTAGATGTTCTGAAGTGGCGACCGCGTACCGGAAGACGTAGCGTTGGAAGGCTTCCCACAGGCTGGACCGATGACCTTGTGAAGACCACAGAAATCCACTGCATGAGAGAAGCACAGAACCGGTCGAAGTGGTGGGGCTTGGGGGAGGCCTATGTCCAGCAGTGAACGTCTTTCGACTAAAACGATGATGATTGATCTTTTAGGGATATAATAATACTTTGGCTTAATAAGATTTTCTATGTTTATTTTCGTGTTTCAGCCATATGGGTCATCGAGCCGCAATATGTACGCATTGGAATTACCGGTATTTAGTCAGGAAATTTGTGAATATGCCATGAGATACTCCAGGCCGGTCTCCAAAGAAATGTTTTGCACATTTACGAAGATTGGCGAAGGAACTTGTCACGTAAGTAGCCTTGATATAATCGTTTATTTAATATATTAATGGATATAAATAATCAGTTTGACACGCTATAGCTTCAACGGTCAGTCTTTGAGCGATGGAGTTTAAAGTCTTGGCCAATTCGTCGTAAGGTATGGACGCCAAAAAATATTCATTTATTTTGATTTTCAGGGTGATTCCGGCAGTCCACTAATAAAAGGCTATGAGCTGGTTGGTGTCGTGTCTTGGGGAATTCCATGCGCTGTCGGCTTCCCAGATGTCCACACAAGAATATCTCCATATGTTGAATGGATTCGGAAACATATTCGACAAGGTTATTGTCCCATGTAAAAGATTTATGGTCAAAAATGATAATTATTAAGATCTAAGATAGTATTTCAAGATTCATGTCGCAGTGAATCGCTGTTAAATGCTGGTGAGATGTTATACATTATCAACAATTAAATTTATTGCTTAGCCTGTACGATAATAACAAAAACTACATAGGGTGGAAAGAAGATGTTTGTTAGTTAAATAAAAAATCTGTTGTCCAGCAAGTATTGTAATTAATCTATTTAAATAAAATCAACTTATTTAAAGTTTTTCTTGTATTTCTTTGGCTGAATCGACGCAATGATTCCATGTTTATCTGAAAAATACAAACAGCTTATCATCGAAATTTTTTCCGGTGAAAAATCGCTACTCCAATTAAATTATCAGAAATCGAAAACTCATAATTTCGGTACAAACAGGAAATTAGCACTTCATCATCAGACAGATTGATAACATTTTCAGTAATTCCTAATGCAATGGATGATAAATTCCATTGCAATGTACACTAGAAAAAATATTGTCTACCTTATATTCACGCTTATCAGCTATGATATCCATGATAACAGCCATTACAGGCCTTCCATGGGCACATTGAAATGGTGTCTTGCAGTTTGACAGTGCATTTAGCAACTCAACACAATCTATTTTGGAAAGTTGATCACCAAACTTAATAGCGTATCTGCAAGACTAATAGATGAACGTTTTTTAGATGCAATGATATTTAAAATTGTCATTCTAATAATAATAGAAGATAACTTACCTCACTAAAAACTAAATCCATAATAGATTTCGGATATAAGGACACGCAACCTTTTTGTAATTTTATAACGTTCACTTCTTCTACTATCAGATTCCTCACAGCTTTTATTACTTTTTCAACCTGAGAATAGAATGAAAATATGAGTTATTTCACTCTCCATTGATTTATTATTACATCGACTGCTTCTCAAATTCTTAGCACATAACTTAGTTCTATTACCACGTAGTTTTGTTTATAATACTTACCTCTCTTGGATTTTTACCAAGAATAGCTTCAGGTATAGAATGAAAAGCTACTTCGTTATCGTTTAAAATAGTCCATTGCAGACCTAGCTGAGTAAACTTATCTTTATAGTTATGCAGGTAAAGAATCTCGTCTTTAGACGTCTTCAAAATAATATTATCTACTGCGACACTTGACCATCTTTCTTCGTTCAAGTAATCTGGAATTGAAAATCTACCGTATTTTAAATTGCATTGACCATAGCCTTCTCAAAGTTGCTTACAATTTTTTTCTTTCATATCGATTAATGGGAACGTAATGGTCAAGGTTAATCTTAACTTTACAACTAACTTCGTCACCAATATATAATTTACCCAATCCATACTATAACTATACCACAGACTATACTATATAATATTATAAATGTGAAAGTAACTCTGTCTGTCTGTCTGTATGTAACGTTTTCACGCCTAAACCGCTGAACCGATCGTCATGAAATTTGGCAGAGATATAGCCTGGGATAATGGAAAAGGACATATGCTACTTTTTTCGCGATAACCGATATCCACGCGGGCGGAGCCGTGGGGAAAAGCTAGTAATTTTATAAATCAAAGTCCCTTTATCAGTACCTGCTAAGTTCTTCTCTAATTGTATTCGCTCATGAACTGCATGTTGATCAAATAATATTAGGTAATCTGACGATTCTTCGGATTGACCACATCGCTTCTTCAGAATTGCTACAATGAATTTACAATCAGCTTGGCCAAGTACCTAAAAAAAAGTTGTTATTAAAAAAAAAAACATAATGAAGGTTTTCTGAAATGACGTTCACTAGGTAGCAGCACTGAGACGTCAGGTTCGGGCACTTGTCAAAACTGACAAAGCGGCTACATTTTCTTTATTTGTGGTTGAATGGTGAATTAATGAATGAAACGAATGATGAACATCATCATATATATTTTATATTCATTGTTGAAATGGATGACCTCTTGTCAGTGGCGTCAACTGGTGGCATGAATTTTCATAAAAACATTATTGTATCTTTAAAAAGGTGTGATTGATCTACTTTCCTAGGTCTAACTGGGTTAATCTGTTTGACATTATGTTGGCATATTACCTTAGCATCTTTCAATGATGTCTCATCAAAAACCAGAGACGCGTTATCTTTTTTAACTTTATTTTGAAAGTTAAGAATGTTTTTAGTTGTGAGATCTTCAACGTTTTGTATGATTGGTTCATATATTTCAGAGTTAACTTGAACATCGTTGGCAAAATTGTTATAGATGCTCTGAAATTCACAATTAAATAATAATAAAAATGTCATATAATATTAAGTGACCGAGTAGTACCCAACACACGCACATCTTCAAAATAGTCTTTATCCATATTATAGTCACACGCAGTCTTAGTGCGGCAATTTTCGAAGATTTGAGACATACCTGAAAAGATTTAATTGAGTAGGTATAAAGTATTCATGGGTTTTAAGGAAATAAAAATATTACTGAAATGATCAAATATACCTTTGGGCACAAAACGGGGTCTATTTTTAAAATTAAAGTTGATTTCTAAATTACAATCATTGTGTTCAGCGTCGAAGTTACCTTCATTGCTAAGAATAGGCAGACCTGGTCTAATAACTCTATTAGTTATTTCGTTTTGATTGCTTTCCATTGGATCTCGTGAGTTATCATCAATAATGTTATCGATTAAATTTGGTGGTTTAGTTTTTACTGCACAGCTAAAGTGATTTGATACGTTTTCGGTTAAATCATCATTGCCTTCAGTTCTCATGACATGTTCATTCTCAACATGTTCACCAACACCATATTTAATATTACCGTTAGAGTCATTTAATTGGTTGTTTTCATTAAAGCTAATAGCAAACTCTTTTTCGTCAGATCCAATTTCATAAAAAACTGTTTCACAGACATGTAATGGTTCAACTATCATATTGTTATCCGAAGATATTGTTTCAGAACGCTGTGTCTTAGAAACAAACTCAACGTTGAAGTTCTTGCCATTAAGTGCAAAATCATCTTGAGTTGTTTTAGATCCATTATTATCGTGGTTTACTTCAGAGTAAGAATCATGGACAGAGTAAGTTTCAAGCAGTTCAGTAGACTGGATGTTTTGCCTCCTCTTCATTTGATTTTCAGTTGTGACATTTTTGTGAAATGGGGAATTTGATGGATGTATTACATAAGTATTTCCAAAGAATGGATTAAGATAATTGGTAGGTGATACAGCCTCATAACTTATAGTAGCATGTTTGTAATAACCATTGTCTTCCACGTTGTTCGGAAGTATGTAATTATCTGCCAAATTATAATTGTTTTCATTATTTTTAGAGTATTCAATTGTATACGATTCATCTATGGTATGTTTCATACGTATATCAAAAGTTTTTGTTTGCTTGTTAGAAATGGTTTTAAAGGCATAGTTAAATGTATTTTTAGTAGTAACAAAATTATCTCTAGATTCTTTTGTAATAAACCTTACGTTTTGTCGTTTATTAATCGTATAGCAGTTTTCAATATTGTTTCTTTCAAAAACTCCATTTTTATGGTATTGATGACTGTCGTATGTTAGAATCCTTAATGGGCCACTTAGGGTACGATAAGATGTTTCTTTTTGTTTACAGAAACTATTCTGATTTTGACTATTAATATTATTTTCTTTATCTATAAATTCCAATCTTTCTGAGACATTAGTCATCATATAATCGGATATTTCTTTTTGTCCATTAAGTCTGAGATGTTCACTAAAATTCTCTTTATACTCGTTACATGTTTTATATTGTGCAGCAATATCGGTTGTATACTGAGATACTCTTTCTTGTTTGTCATCATTATTTGAGAACTCACTACAAATGTATTTATTTTTCCACATATATCGTTTTGGGGCCTTGATAATACAGCGCAATGTATCACCTCGTCTATCAAATTTTCTGTAAAGTTCTTCGCTCATGTTATTTTCCACAGTTAATAGTTCTTGCTGACTTTTCAGAACTGTTTGAACTAGGTCATACGTTGTTTTGTACGACTTTGTTTTAAGTGTGTTTAAAATGTACTTTTTAATGACATATTTGTTTGTTTTTGGTGGCCGAGGTATATTATCACTTATTGCATAATGATTCTTTGGCAAAAACATGTTTTTATTGCTTTTCTTATATGCGTTTTGCAACTGATTTGCGTTGACATTTCTTTTTTTTGTATGGTGCAAAAAATCTTCTACCTTCTGAGCTACTATTTTACTTATTTTGAAGACCGAATCCGCACCTTCAAATTTTTCAATTTCGTTATTGATAACATAATTTTTTTTATGTTTATTTAATGTATGTTTTTGCTTCATTGCTGTTTTATGCTTTTTCTTTGTTGGTGATAAGATATTGGCTTTCAACTCCTTTTTCCTTTTGTGCTTTGGTGTCTCTTTGGTTTTATACTTTTTTGAACCATGTATCTTAATTCTTTGCTCATGACTTTTAGAGTTTACGGGCGTGTTGTGTTCTTTCTTTTTATCTAAATTATCGACCGTCTGCTGAATAATGTGTTGTTCAATATTATGTTCAGACAGAAGCTCTAATTTATTTTTTATTGAAGCGTTGTCATCATTATTATATTTTTCGTCATTTTGAAAAAATAGTTTTGGAATAATAGCGCTACTATTTGTCTTCTTTTTTACTTTTCTTTTTACCTTTTTTCCTATAAGTATTATTATGCGTAATTAATGTTTTTTATTTTTTAAACACATATTTGAAAAACCCAACTTTTCATACATCTTGTTTACTGTATATTTGTAAGTAGGTACATATACTTAAACTAGCTTCTGCCCGCAATTTCGTCCGGCGCATTACATCGCCCGCCCGCGCTTGTTACATTATTTTAATTTTCTTAAGGATCTCTAATTATTTTTAAAATAAATTATAGCCTGTTATCAGGAAGTATCCTGATAATATAGCTTTCTAATGGTGAAAAATGTTTCAATTCAGTCCAGTAGTTTCGAAGCTTATTCAGTACAAGCAAACAAACAACCAAAAAATCTTCCCTCTTTATAATATTAGTACCTATAGATAGAAAACACAGCAAAAAATATTTACCTTTAATTCCATTCTGTAATTGTGAAACTCCTAACTTTTTTGAGTTATTTCCTAATATTTTATCCATGATTTTTTTTACTTGTGCCCGAGTATCTTGATTAACCTTAGTATTTATTCGTTCTTTATTCATTCGTTTATCTTCAACCTTCTTTATTTCTTTTATATTATCATCACCGGCATAGAAATTAACCAATTTCTCTAAGAGTTTATTAATTTGTTCCCAGTTTTTAAATTGTAAAACTGATTGCTTTGGCGTGTAACTAATATCATAATCTATATATGGACAAGTTACGAAAATAAAGTACAATGGTATATTATTTTGATTGAATAATCGATGTTCGTCATTATTCTTCTGAAAGAAATAAATGAGTATTATGAATAATTCATAATAAAATAGTATCAAAGTCAAAACTGTACATCGAATATTTTTGAAAAAAGCAATTACTACGAGGTGTGGAAACGAGTCTGATGACGAAAATATAGTTCCTAGAATTTTTGTCTGTTTATTTGTTTTTCTGGCAAAAGCTAGTACCCACCTTATAAAAGAAAGTCAATCACATAACCTTACCTTAAATTTTAGTGTTCTTTGGTCTTTAATGAGCAGAGATTTTTTTAAATACTCATTTAATTCCTTATGTAACTTGCTATAGTTATATATATACTTTCCGTTTAGAAAAATCCAATGCAAATCAAGTTCATTATCCGTCTTCCCAATGTAACCTTTAACTTTGTACTCATGCTTCTCTACCTGAAGCTCTATTACATCCAGTTTGTCAACGTTAAATAAAGTTGAGAATGTTTGATAAATATCCCTTTTCTTATGAATTTTAAAAATGATATCGTTTCGAGAGTCATCCCGTAAACTTAATGATATGTGGTTATGTACTAAAGATAATTTTTCCAGAAATGATTTGATGTTTTGCAGCTCGTTTATGGAATCTATTCCTCTTTTTTGTATATTTAGATTGTAAAGAAAACCTTTTATGTCAACCTGTAAGTGATTTGCACAATCATAAAACAAAGTAGGTACTTCGTAAACCCTTCGTTATCGAAATATTCCGGCCTCCGAGAGAATGTGTTTCTGACACCTGTCAGTTGTTCAAGATTAGGAACTAATAAAGTTTAGATTCGTAAAACACATAATCGTTTGTTTGAAACTGACAGTTATCAGTATCGCATTCTCTCGGTAGCCACACTTTAAGTCCCAACATACTTACTGTTGTTCCTTTTGTGGGCCTTGTTGTCATTTGAGCAAACTTTTTCTCTTTACCATTAATAAATGTCTTAGCCCATGTTTCTTCCTGACCCTCATGCCTCGATGTTATTTTGACCATTTGTGAAACTGTTATTATGTTAGCGAGAAATTCACCCCGATATCCATAAGTCTGCGGAGCAGCTTTTAATGTCTCAAAATCTGTTACTTTACTAGTCATATATCTTTGACCAATTACATCCAAATCATGTTTTATAATACCATAACCATTGTCAATAACTTGAATTGTACTTTCTTGAATATGTATTCTTATCGCAATCGATGTAGATTTCGCATCTAGGGAGTTGTGGATCTAAAATCAAGATTATTAATTATATGTTTTATCGTCAACTGCGTAAAAGCGGTGGCAATGTTTGATACCAGCATTAGAAGTACCATATCTATTCGATTTTGCTTGATTACAATCAAGACTCGTAACTAAGCATTAGGCACATGTAAAGTGTTTTTTTTTAGAGGCGGAGAATTTTTAATTTAAATAAAACACAGTTTTTTTTAGTATCCATAAAATTTGCTTTATTTGACAGATAATTTTATGATATTAATGTTTGAATATGATTTTGGGCATGTGACCGCCGCGGCTGACGCGAAAGGCTTATTTACTGAAAACTTAACTTTTTTATTAGCTTAATTGACTAAAAATATTTGACGAACGACTAATTTCACGAAATCTGACAACCTGCCGGTCGATTCTGTTAACGTCTCACCGTGAAAACGTAAGGTGAGGTGAGCTGTCATTTCTTCTGATGCTAGGGATTGGCAGCTCACTTCACCTATATTTTCACGGTGAGATTTTACAGAATCGACCGGCTAGTTTGTGCGATTTAACGTCATTACATTATTTTGTCTGGGGATATGTAAAGTTGCATGTCTACGCCGATAAACTGGTAACAATTGATCACTTTGCAGTTTTGATGCCAAAATTAGACGATAATTGCCGAAATACAGCCTGATTTACTGCGAAGAGGTTGTGAAAATTTTACCTCCAGAATACGCCATGTATGTGCCAGTCCTACGGCTATATGCCCGAAATTATATTCAAATATTAATGACATAAAATTATCTATCAGATAAACCCAATTTCATGGATATTGACATTTTTCTGTTCTCTAAAATAACACCCGTTACAGATAAACTTTAACTAGCTACTCAATCGATACGTATTTACTTTCCTGGTGATAATTATTTAATATTAAATAGATTATTTTAATAGGTACTATTCAGTCTTTTGGACTGGTTTATAAGTTACTAGCTTTTGCCCGCGGCTCCGCCCGCGTAGATGTCGGTTATCGCGTAAAAAAGTAGCCTATGTCCTGCTCCATATCCCAGGCTATATCTCTGCCAAATTTCATGACGATCGGTTCAGCGGTTTAGGCGTGAAAACGTAACATACAGACAGACAGACAGACAGACAGACAGAGTTACTTTCACATTTATAATATTAGTAAGTTATAACTTATTCGTAAAATATTGAATTCCACACAAGGCCAATAATGGATTTCGGCATTTTTAGTTCAATCAGTCGTCCATAATACCGGTAGACTTAAATTGTTGTAGAAATAAATTGAATAATAAATATCAAAAGCTTGAGCAACTTACTAATTCTTCAATAGCTCTCTTGTAGCTGTTTACTTGGACAGAGGCACATAACAAAGATTGAACATCATTAGGTAATCTTTTCAAAGCCATTTTAATGTTGCCTTAAAAATAACAGATGAGCCCATTTTGACGTAAAACTACAATAGTTGAATTTGGAACATTTCAACTCAATAAAAGAAAAGCGAATTAGAGAAGAAAACTTTTTATTAAAATTCCACCATGGAGTATGTATACCTACTTGAGAAGTATATATAGATATTTTATTCGATAGAGTGCACCTAAATAGAATACAAAATGATGACTGTTTTAAGCTTAAATAAATAATGCTGTGTAGCACAAAGCATGTTAATTTAGAGTAGACGCTACTGCAATACGGGACTTAGTGTCTTAAGATAATTAGCACATGTATAAAGAAAGAGTAATGATTAGTTTCAAACACACGGAGGAGAGCATGATGTATTTAAATGACAATTCTAGCTAGCAAGCATTTTTTTTAGCATATCTTTGTTTTAATTGTATAAAACAAAGTCGGGTTATTTAAACTATTTATAACTCAAGAACGGCTGGAACTATTTTTATGATCTTTGATTTGTTGAATTTGTATCCGCCCCGAATAGCAGAATCTAT
The DNA here is from genome assembly GCA_947523025.1 of Dryobota labecula. Classification (NCBI taxonomy): domain Eukaryota; kingdom Metazoa; phylum Arthropoda; class Insecta; order Lepidoptera; family Noctuidae; genus Dryobota; species Dryobota labecula. The sequence continues at coordinate 11,537,875 of OX383293.1, read as the reverse complement.
TAAAACATGCGAAATATTCACGAAAAAATAAATGAAGATATTTCATTTTCTAATACATTTTGTATGGAACGGCTCTTTTGATGATATCTCGAGAATGGATTGGGGAATGGGGGAACATGAAATTTCACGCGGACGAAGTCGCGGGCAGAAGTTATCCATACTAATATTATAAATGTGAAAGTAACTGGCTGTCAATCTGATACGTTTTTAGGCCTAAACCGCTGAGTCGATCGACATGAAATTTGGCAGAGATATAGCCTGGGTTACGGAGAAAGACATAGGCTACTTTTTTACGCGATAACCGAAATCCGTGCTGGCGGAGCCGCGGGCAAAAACTAGTAATTATATATTCTTGTCTGTTGAATCCACCATTAGGAAGACATTCCATATATGAAGGAGCTCAGCAAAACAACCACGCAATATCGTCTGAAAAAATTGCAATTAACAACACACTTTGCCATTCCACTGACCCAATATTAACTTTTGTTTTCGATTGTCCACAATTCTAGAGCTAGGTATATAATGGAAAGTACTTTTTAATGAATGGAAATCGATTGGTAGGTATTTAACCCTGAACTCTATTTGAAATAGACCACTACCTTCTATGGGGCCGACCGGCGAGTAGTCGTAGTACGGGCCCCCATATGACTGACTGTGTGGAACTAAATTGATGACGTTTATATTTTATACGATAAAACTGACATTCGAACAATGGACTGCTGTACCTAATGTGAAAATATCACCTGAACTGTTTGATTAATTAGGTGTTTTTATTGCCGAAATTATAAGCTACAAAGGTAATCACAAAATTGATTAAATCTAAATTACAATCGTCATCATGTTTGCATGATAGTTATCAAAGTTCGTTGCTTGTGGAATTATGAGTGATTTCGTTGAAAAGGAAATATTGTTGTTTTGGGAATATGTCAAACGGTAAGTTGTTACAAACCTCTTTTCTACGATGCACGTGTTTCTCTATTTTCCTTAAGAGGTTCATGGAAAAAGTCTTTATGGCTACCATAGATAAAAAACTGTTAATGTAAACAATACAAACGCTTTCCATAGAGTTCCGTAGATCACATATTTAATTTCATTTATCTGTTATTGCTCCATTTTTAATTGTATATACCTATTGTGGTATAGTAATTTTATTCTAGCTGCATCGTCTTCGCATATAATATTTATTCAATGGTTACAAAATATTGTTAAACATTTAAAAACTCCATATGAAACTACCATTTAGAAGGGTCAACTTTGGGCAACTATAATTTTATTAATTCTATTTTCTTGTAAATTTTGACGTTCAAAAGAGCATTTTATGTGGCTATTTTGACTTTGAGTATGAACTACGCTTTTCACATAATATTGTTGTGACATTAGAAACAGGTTCAGTCTCAGGTGTCTCTCGTTCAGTTTTCCAACAATAAAACTAGATGAATGTAAGTCGTCAAAAATATAGCAAAAACAAACAAAAAAAACTACTGTTTAAGAGAGCAGTACAAATTCAAATAGCACTAGCCTCCATACTAGGATTTCCTGTGTCGTGGAGGCTAGTCTCCTTCGTCTTACAACTTTAAAACATACTTAACATCAGATGGTAAGATTTGCGAGGCGATAAACAATAATTTCAAGACCGACAGTTGTCTGTTCTTATTGGTTGAGTACTTGAGTAATAAGTTCTTAGACGATAGTTAGGTAGGTATTGCCTGCTTATCAATTGATCCAACAACTAGGTATGGACATTACGTCACCACTTCGAGAAAATAAACGAAATAATTATGTCAGAAACTCAGAAGCGATGATCCGATTATGGGTCACTCAGTCGTTTCCTGATAAAATGCCCTTTCTCAGAACTCTATCAGTAAAGGGATATTGTTCTACACAGCATGACAAGAGACAGTGATATGACTAATTATTGTAATGATTCACCCAAACGACCATTGCATAGTTTACCTGCATTTTGGAGTAGTAGGTACCAATGTATTTATACGATATTTGCAGAATTTACATGAGCAGCACTCATCATTCATACAATGAAAATGAGTAACGACGTATTTTTCCATTCTTAATATGTATTGGAATTGCTTATTCTAAATAAGCCAGGGCAGGGCACATTGCTCGCAGAGCAGATGGCCGATGGGGCCGAAAGGTTCTGGAGTGGCGATCGCGTGCTGGAAGAAGTAGCGTGGGAAGGCCTCCCACAAGGTGGACCGATGACCTTGTGAAAGCCGCAGGAATCCGCTGGATGCGGGAAGCACAGAACCGGTTGAAGTGGCGGTGCTTGGGGGAGGCATTATGTCCCGGAGTGTACGTCTTTCGGCTGAAATGATGCTAAATAAGTATATCTACATGTAGGTACAGTCAGCTGCAGAGAAATCTTTCCCCCTAACAATGAATAAATACATTGCTAGGGGGTGAGATTTCTCTGCAGCTGAACGTACACGAGTAGGTAGATATAACTATCTCAAAAATTATTAATAACATGCAGTATTTCGCCGTGAAATGTTAGGGAGGGAATTATACTTATAAGCCTTTTAATAAGACTAATAATGTACGTACATAATTTGTCTACAATTCATCTTTAAGACAAAGATACGGTGTTCAATAAATCTATTTCTGTAGGTATATAATTTAAATGAATACCAATAATAATGTACTTAAAATGCAGTACCTAATGATCCGTATACTTCATGATATGGTTATATCTCTATTAACAGAGCTACGAATCGATAATAATTAGAAAACGGGGTCACTATCGATGACAAATTACCTATAAGTAGGGCCTTTGAAAATAATTATTCACTGGTAGCGACCAGTTGCATTACTTATTCATAGCTCAGCTGTAGCAGCCTTTTCTTTTCCGTACTATTTCGAAATGAATAATTGATATCATCGATTTGTAGCAATTTACTTGCCAGTATCGTAAATTGTTTATGAGACTTTTCTATTTCTATTCCTAAGGCCCATTTGCACGTTCATGGGTAATCTTCAATTACTCAGGAGTTAACAGCTTATTCAGGGTTAACCAAATAATTAATATTGCGCCACCAAGAGTTAGAGGTAAATCTAGGGTTAAACTTCTAAATATTTAACCCACCTATATGTGAGAGTTAAGACGCTAAAATCTAGGTTAGTGTAAGTAATGTCAAAATAAATTGACGTTATGTTATGAGGTACCGCTGATAACATATTTTGTAGGTATTTTATATTGTTTGACGGTATAGTAAGTAAACATTCGGAAATAAATATTGAGTCGAGTTCATGAACTCGTATAAAATTAGATACATTATATTATTAAAAAAAAAAAACAGTTTTCCTTAACTGACGTTTTCGTCAATCAATAATCTAAATCTCCATGGAAACCACATACAATAATAATAAAATTAAATATCATGCTATAAAATTAAAAGACAAGATAGTATTAAGGCTCCTACCAACAGGTACGACATGCGACGCGACCCAAAGGCACCGCGTGTCGCGCGACGAGCGGTGCCTTTGTGTCGCGCGCGATTCGTGTTACTAGTCACGCCTGTTTGTAGGAGCCTTTACGTATCGTAATGTAGTGTAAAAGAGATAGTAGGTATACAATTTCCGTTCATTGATCTATACATTGCAATAGTATTTTATGTTTCATGGATTGAACTGCAATTTCCCAACTCAAAAAACACTAATCTCAAGTTAACTTACCCGTTGTTACTTTTTAGTGGCCCATCGCGTAATTAGAGTTAAAAATTTTTACTTAACTCTGAGTTTACAAACGAATTTATTTAATTAACTCGACTAAACGTGCAGGTGGGCCATACAGTACCATTTATTCGCCGTCGACCCGGGCCTAGGGCCTTACTCCCGAAAACGATTCGAGTTTGATTTTGATTCCGATTAGATTTCGTTTCTGATCCGAACTCGATTTAAAACTTAATACTGACCGAAGTTAGTTTCGCTTCGAACCACCGCACGATCGTGCGATAGCGTTGGATTCAAGAGTATGGATCGGCATTTAATTCGAACCCAATTCGATTGATTCAGAACTCGATGCTGTCGGGAGTAAGGTCCCTGGTCCTTACCAGACAGCGAGCTATGGGCAGCTCGCCGTCTGGTAAGGACCAGGGACCGCAAGCCCGCGCCTACGGTGGCCAGTAAGGCCCCTGAGTAAGGTCCTTACCAGACGGCGAGCTGCCCATAGCTTGCCGTCCGCAAGCCCGCGCCTACGGTGGCCAGGAATCGGGCCTTAAAGTACCATGAGGTACTGTTATAAGTACTAATCTACATCTACACTAATATTATAAAGAGGAAAGATTTGTACCTATTTTTGTATGTTTGTATGTTTGTAATGAATAGGCTCAAAAGTACTGGGCCGATTTAAAAAATTCTTTCACCAATAGAATGCTACATTCTTCCAATTTGACATAGGCTACATTTCATTTTGAAAAAATTAGGGATCCTTGGTAAAATTTGAACAATGCAACCGAAGGTGTAGAAAAATGAGTCTTAAAATGTCTTTCGTCGAATGCGCTGCCGAAATTTCCAAAAATAAATAATTGTCTACCCCGTGCGAAGCCGGGACGGGCTGCTAGTAAGTAATATAAATTAATAATAATGCTACTTTTAATTAATGGTTATATTTATGAAATCTATGTCACACTGTATATAATACATAATTACCTGGTTTAACACAAGAAGTTACACGAAACTGCACATTTAAGACATTTATTTGAGTCAGTATTACAAATGTTAAAATAATTTATTTGTTATATCGGGACATATATTACGGTTGTTCATGGCGCCATCGAAATTTAAAAAACTTTCTGATAAGGGAAATATTTGCATTTGTGAGAACAATTCACGGTCTAACATTCCAAAGGTTTGACAAATCCTTATCTTCCGGTTCAACCCTGCCATTATGCAAAACAATACGGAGATAACAGTAGTATCTGGATGGGGTGACTTGTCTTTGGGATGTCTTATAAAAAGGACAAATTATGGGCAAGCAGTCATCAGTTCCGTCAAGTATTTCATTGGGATAGGATCAAAACAGACAAAACTGCAAGGTAAGCATTCAGTTCCTATCTTCTTAACTTCTAAAAAAAAGACTTTCAATATCCTAATTTAATTTCTAAATGTTCCAGATGTTCAAAACAATACCAGTGTTCCTGGCTCTTGTCGCCACAGCAATTACAGCTGAAATATCTTCATCATACGCCATGTTAGAAAAACAGGCTGTATTCAAACCTGAATACAAAACGGAGCCTGTAGAAACCCACGTGATGAAGGAAATTGGTCCTGAAGCGGAGCATCCTGTGTATACAGCTAATGTTGTTAGGAGTCAAGGCAGAGCAAGGATTGAACCAGTGAGATCTTTCGGCCCGGTGATCAAACATGATGCTATGCTAGCTGATCAACCAGCTGTCTCCACTGAAGTTAATAGAAATGTAAGTACCAGTACCTATACATACACGGTAATTGGTAAAGTAAAGCATAGTGTGATCATCAATATACCGGATGACATTTTTAGTCTCGAAAATAATTGGGTATACTAGGTGAACGGAGTAGAAGCCTATGGCATAGTTTTTTTTTTTTTTTCAGAAATATAACAAAAAAAAAAGAATAAAATATAATTTGGGTGCGTATGATTTAAATTTTAATATTAATTATCGTATTTTTTTGTTGTTAAATTTCTTTGTTTATTGTTATAGTATGATAAGTTTACATCAAATGTGTGGTATTCATCGATACCTAGATCAATTTCTATCTAAGTTAAAGAAAAAAAAAAAAACTATGCCATAGGCTTCTACTCCGTTCATCTAGTATACCCAAATTTTTTCGAGACGGTAAAAATTGTCATCCGGTATTTGACAAACACGCCATTTATGGCATATTATGGTCCTTGGGACTAATAAACATAGTTTTGGGAAGGCCTATGTTTAGAAGTGGACGTTTATTTGTTACTTTTTAGGGTTCCGTACTTCAAAAGGAAAACACGGAACCCTTATAGGATCACTCGAGTGTCTTTCTGTGTGTCTGTCTGCCAATCTGTCACAGCCAATTTGCTCCGAATATACTGGGGTGATTTAGTTGTTTGGTACACATATAAAGTTCTGTGACTCAAACATGGACGTGTAACGTAAATAAATGAAATTTGAATATAATAGGTCACTTTTGGGGGGCAAATTAGAAAAAAAAAAGGTTTGCAAACTGTACCCATCAAATTAAAGGGCTTATTGTAAGGATTTGAGGTATATAGTTTTAATAATTTTAAAATATATATTTAAAGTTATTTAAGAAAATTGATCCTTATCTCCGAAACTATAGAGACTAAAATTAAAAAAAAAAAGATTTTTTATTTATAGATTACAGGAAAACTTAGACGAAATCTTAAAATAACGTGGATATCTCTCAATATTGTGCGTAAAAACTTACATTTGCAAATGGAATGAATGGGAGAACCAGTTTTTCACCTATATAATATTAATTTTGTTCTTGGGATAAATTTATCCCATCTACGGAATCCTACATTGTTTGTGATCTGAAGCGCACTTGTTTAGTTATTTATTCCAAATCTAATCACCCATGCGCTCATAATATTTAGGTATCTTTCAACCCCGCCCTTGTATAGCTCGATGTGTATTTGGATGATAGAAAGGTATTTCTCGATCGTATTTCTATTTCCAGGATGAAGTTGGTATCCTTGCAAATGGATACATTCCGGGCACCGCTGATGTAGCGTATCCTGATATCCAATATGCTCCAGGCTACCTCTACGACACTGGATACTCTGCCTCCAACAAGTAAATATCAAACATATTTTAATGACTCTTTTTATTTCGACAGTAAGGCTGTCTGTGTAATTGTGTAACTAGTTTTTACAGGGCCTCAAGTCTGCTATTACAACAGTGTCAGAATGGTCTATCATTGATTTCATTATTGTTGATTTTGACAAGTTTGGTAATCTACTAATATAATGACGCCATTATATGCCGTGGAGTGTCAGTGTCAGTGGCTAACCACTGACACTCCATTGAAAGAATTGGTAATCTCGTACATAATGACAAATGAAACTTCCTACTAAACTTCCAACTTCCTACTACTTCAGATTGCTTATAACACTAATAAATAATATGTAAAAATATATATAAATTTAATCTGGCATGAATAAATGTTCAAAATGCCATTGTAATACAATTCTATTACGAGACCATTGACCCACCAATGATCGACCATTATGAATTTAGCAGATTACGAACTTTTAGCAAAATGACAATGGGATCGTGTTGGAGTGACGAATTTATAAAAATAGCAGACTTGGGCCCCAGTAGCAATGGGTTTCATTTTGTCAGTTCAACAACATTCATTGCGTTATTGACATTGTTACGCAGACACATTTTTCGAACATATGAAGCAATGGACTAGCAATATCCTTCAAAATCATTCAGATTGTCATTAATAGTGTGTTACGCATAAGGTGCTGGTTTGTGTAATACTTTATGATGAACTGCATTAGCATAAATTCTTCTCATTGGCACATGATCCCTATGATAGGTCGTTCTACCTGTAATAAGAACCAATTAATTAATCAATTATTTCGTCATTGCTTCATTTTTTAATATTATTACCTGTTGTGGTATAGTAATTTTATTCTGGGTACCGTCTTCACATGTAATGATATAATTGATGTATATGTTACCGCCAATCTCTATAATCCGGTAGTCTATACATTACCTAGGCAATGTATAGAATACCTAAAACGTTTAGGTAATGTATGAAATATTATTTATTTTAAACTTTGCCTAGGCATTCTATACAGTACCGAATGCACAGCTGGAAATGTGTGAAAAAGACGAAAGCGGGGAAGGAGAAGACGTGCGAGCAGGCAGTAAACTTTTTTTGTCATTGAATATAAAATCGTTTGATATACCACTCAAAAGATATAAAACCTATTTAGTCTAATGATAAAAACTTCTAGTTGAAATGGTCACTGTTCTAACCTAACATAACCCAAACGATTCACCAACAATGGAGGGGATCTGGCGCTCGGCGGCCGCTGCCGCGGCACTGGTTTGTGGAGGTCAGATAGGCAGTCGCTCCATGTAAAATACTGGTATTCAGCTGCGTCCGACTGGAAGCCGACCAGAACGTAGTTGCGAAAAGGCTAGGCAGATGATGACGCGTTTAGTGTCCGTCAATACGTTAAGGCCCAGATATATGCCAGTGACCTTGAGTGGTTAGCTTGCGTGTTCTGTACTGAGCTCACGCAACGCGTCGTACGTTCCCGACGCGAAGCCTCGCCCATCCAGAAGCTCTGTTCCAAAAAAAGACGCGTTATTAATTTAATATACATAAAATAATAATAATAATAAACATTTTGTTTCTCTTCCACAAAGGTGCCTTAAACATAATGAAGATTATAATATAACATCCGATAAATTCTGTGGGAGACTGGTATCTGCCCTAGGAATACCTGTCACACAGATTACCAGCCCTCTCCCCCCAAAACAGTGTTTAAGTATCAAATCTTAAAGATAATATTAACAAAAAATATTTTACCTTATTATTAACCTTGTTATTTTAATAAAACACGTAGATCAGTAATTAAATTAACTTTAAAAAGGTAAAGGTTTCAGAAAAATACGCTACATAGATTTTGCGTGATTCTCAGTTTTTTATCCGCGTTAGACATAGCTTTACAAATTAATTGCACTATGTAATATTTAAAACATAATCTAAAATATTCACATACTAAGTTATTAAGAAAATGCTATAAATAATTTTTTTTTTTCCAAATCCTTAAAACTACTCATGTAGGGCCGGTTGTTTCAAACGGTTGGTTAACGTAACATACGTAAGACAAATAATAACGATTGAATAATTATGATTTTTAACGTTCGTTAAATACAAAGCGTGGTTTCACTGCATAAAAAACCGATTGTCAAACTTCAAATGTAGAAGAATAAAATGACGTTAACCAGTGGGTTACTGTAATCGTTATTTTTGAACGAACGTTAAGGGCATAATTTTGTGAAACAACGCTTTTTTTGGTTTGACGATAGTTAGCGCCATTTATGACGTATACGCGTACGTTAAGTGGACGTGAAACAACCCGCCCTTAGACGTGATCTTCAGTATAAAATCATTAAAAGTCGGTTATCGTCGCCTTAAGTTTTAACTACACAATGAACTTTTACGATCACTTAGTGATCTGCTTTTTCGTGATGCTCTTGATTTTCGTTCTAACATTAGAGTAAGTTCACCTTGCCGCGGTAGACGCTCCGGGCATCGGGAGCCGCGTGACGACTCCCGGCCACCGTAGGCGTGGGCCTGCGGGCGGTGAGTAATGGGTAGCTCACCGTCCGATCAGAACCAGCAGTGCTATTCTGTAACCATCTCACCGTGAACACTTAGGTGAAGTGAGCAATGAGTGAGCTGTCAATAGTGTCAATACCAAGCATCAGGTGGAATTACACATCACTTCAAGCTCACTTCACCTAAGTTTTCACCGTGAGATTTTTTACAGAATTGCTCCACAGGCCCGTGCCGGATGGCGCGTACCGTATGTACGCGCCATCCGGCACGGGCCTGTTCCATGTGCGCCTCAAAGAGATGTCAGCAACGACGAGGGGGCCCATCAGGGCCCAAGCCTGCCGGGTCAGCGGGATTATCTGTAAGGGGTACCGCTGCCCCGGAACATAAAGGGCCAAGGAAGGAACACGGGTGGGTTTTAGTCAAATTTGATGATTTCCCATCCACCAAAAAAAAAAAAAAAGTTTAAGGTCACCTTCCTAAGGATCTCTACCATGTGTTATATTCATCTGTTGATAATTCAATGTTTGTTTCAGTTATGATATGTACGGTCCAAATAATTATTTGATGGAGCCTGATACGTCCACTTTCGGTATGCTGTGGAGTCAAGTGCCTTATGCCAGGGTAAGTGTTGTAAAAATGTCATCAAATTATACTACCTATGATTACGAGAACTAGAAAAATGGGTGCTACTGTTTTTAGGGTTCAGTACCTCAAAAGGAAAAACGGAACCCTTATAGGATCACTCGTGTATCTGTCTGCCTGTCTGTCTGTCTGTCCTCTGTCATAGCCAATTTGCTCCGAATGTAATGGACCGACTAAATTGAAATTTAGTACACATAACAATTTTTGTGACCCAAACGCGGACGTGTTATGTAATAAATGAACTTTGAATATGGGGGTCACTTTTGGGAGACCAAAAAAAAAAATTGTTTTGCACAAGTAAGAGTCCCAAGTATATTTTTTTTAATAATTTATAGTAAATAGTTTTAAAGTTATTTAAGAAAATAAATGAAAATTGACCAATCCCTCCCTTATATACGAACATGCGGAGCCTAAAAATTATAGGAAATAGTTATACAGGATAAGTTTTTAACCAGTGCGCAAATTTTTTTTGGTGGTTCAGTATCAGTAATAGAACACATTTCCATTATTTGTTCAATACTTTTTTTTGGTCCTACTTGAAATCAGTAAAATATGGATACTATCTATTCGTAATAATATCAATGGGCGAGCGCACAGCTGATAGGTACCTACTTGCTACTGTGTTCCGCTTCACTGACCGCGCCGCCGCGCCCGGCCGCGCGGCCGGCGCGTTGCGCGACGAGTATCTATTATACCAGTTTCAAAATAAACATCTCTCGTTAACGATAAGTAATTTTTTTTTGTAGTAAGATATATCAAAATTAGAAATAGGTGTATAATAAAATTATCAAAATTTGCACACTGATTAAAAACTTTTCCTGTATACTTATAGATTTCAGGAACACCTATAAGAAGTCAATGGCCCAAAATAACATGGTAAATCTCCCAATATTGTGCGTATATACTTACATTTGCTGTTGGAATGTATGGGAGAACATGTTTTTCAACTAAAATGTTAAGTTTGTTCTTGGGATAAATTCATCCCAACTAAGGAACCCTTCATTGTGCTTGGTCCGACGCGCACTTGGCCGGTTCTTTTAATGGGGATGATGACAAAAAAAAATCTGTCATGTAGGTTATTAAAAAATATTGGCCACGTATTTTTTCTTTTTTTACGTAATCAAAACATTACGGCGATACATTGAGTTCAAATGTGGCATGACGTCACTGCTGGCTAGATTTTATACGTAGCTGTGACGTACCGAGCCCCACTCTCCAAGTGTTTTATCTAAGTAAGTTTTTATTAATATGATAAAGCAAAAAATACGTGTCTAATATTTTTTTATTATCGGACTGACGGACTAAACTGTTTTTCTTTTTTTTTTTACCAGGAAACATCCCTATTGGCTCATACCTAAACCATAAGCTTTTCGGCTGCTGACGGTACAACACTTCAGTAATTTTGGTTGGCTAATTTTTCTAATAGTTACTTGTTTTCTTTTCAGACCATGGTTGGTTTCGTAGGACGCACAATCGCCTGGGTTTTCAACGGCATATTTGTTCTTATCCTCGGATCTCTACTAACCGTCGCTGTTTGCACTTACACAAACGTGTGCACCATTGCTTTCCACGGTGTTGGACCGATACATGAAGAAATGAGAGCTTTGATGTCCCCAGACAGATTGGATAAGATCAGCCATGCTGCCGACTTCGTGAAGACAGCAATAGATAAATATCAGAAGATACAGAAAGTCACAGATGCCACTGGCATGAGGAGACGTCGCGCCATTTTTAATTACTGAATTTACTTTGAAGTTTTATATTGAATTTGTATTTTATAAAGATATTTTTTTTTTAAAGCTATGATAGATATTAAATTGGGTTTAAATAGTGTCCGTTTTCTAAATAATTTAACTCTTTGACGTAATAATATTATTTTGATGTAATACATACATTACACACATACATTAGTAATACTATTACATACCACTTTCAGCGAGCTAATACCTAACTTCACTTAATTCTACTATTACTATTTCGGTACCAAACAGGTATGCAAACAGTTCTACAATAGATATAAATAACATATTATTCTCTTCAAATAGCCAGCTTGTCAACTTAAGAGCGCTGTCTCGGGTCCCCTAGTGCCACTCCCTTAAAAAAAAATCTCGTGACTGAGAAGGAATTATGAAAAACGGCTCAATCAGCGCCACTCCCTTAAAAAAAATGTATCTCGTGACTGAGAAGGAATTATGAAAAACGGCTGAATCAGCTGCCTCAGTAAGTGTGTCTAGAATTTTCTAATACCTTTTATAAAGTTTCTTATTGAGACACGAAGCAACAAGATTCGATCTAGAGGAATGTGGCCGTATTTCTTTACATCGAATTTTGTTGCTTCGTGTCTCAATATGAAACTTTATAAAAGGTATTAGAAAATTCTAGACACACTTACCGAAGCAGCTGATTGAGCCGTTTCTCATAATTCCTTCTCAGTCACGAGATACATTTTTTTTAAGGGAGTGGCGCTATTGGACCCGAGACAGCCCTCTTAACCATTTATTTCGATTATGTAGTTGTCTTGTTAATTTTCTATGTTAGCTTCGTTTCGTAGCAATCTCGTAGCAAGTTCGTAGCAGCATTCAACCGTAGCCAATAGGAAGTTTTACAAATAATAGACAAAAGGTATAATTTCATTTAAGGCGAGGTTCTTCAAGCGTGCATTTTTGTTCTTGAGGTGGCAGCGGGGCGCGAGTAAATTGTGCCGTGAACTTTGTTAATTTTAGGTTGAAAATTATTTTACGATATTGACAATCTTAAACCAGACGGACATTACATCATCATAGACGTTTATTTTGATGTGATTTTCACTACATCAAGTATATTGAAATAAAATGAGTTTTAATCTACAAAATACCTAAGGGTATGTTTTGATTTATTTTCTATCGAGCGAACTTTGTCCAAATATGTAACGAGTACCCGACGTACCTACAGAAAGGTCTCACGTTTTTAATCATTACCGTTTCTAAATAAAATGAGATATAAAATACATTTCTTAGAGGTTAAATTGAAGAACCTCGCCTTAAATTATTATTTAAATTTTATCATTGTCAAAACATTCCCAGTTTTTTCATTCATTCCCGTTAGGGCTACCGTTGGAATACCTCGTTCCATGATGTCCGTCCAATCTACCTGGCCTTTTACCAACTATGTTCGGGTTGGCTTCTAGTCTAACCGAATGCAGCTGAATAGGTACCAGTATTTTTCATGGAGCGACTGCCTGTCTGACCTACACAACTCAATTTCTAGATAACTCGATACCCTTTGCCAAGACTGTTTGTCAGACTTTTGGACTTCCGACTACGTGTAACAACTGTCAAAACATACCTCATACTCAAAAACCTCGATGTAAATCCATTTAATGTGCGTACATTTGTCATAGTCATACCAAATGACGCACATCCGCGGTAATTCAGTATAAGGTCATCTTAATTAGACGTGAAATTATATGTAAGTAAATAGCTTCAATTTGTAGTCACATTACAAATAAGCAGGTACAAAGTAAGGTTAAGTAATTGTTGTCATTTGCTTTTAAGGGGAATGTTTTAATCTAATAACGTTTAAGGTTATTAATGAAGTAGTTTATTAGTAGTAGTTACTATACTCCATTTACATACTCCATTAGACAAATAACGGCTAAATAACGACAGTTATTGTGTAATATTGTTGAAATTACTGCACTTTAGAGTTATTTTTTTAATGTAAATTGTCAATAGATTACAGTGCTTTGTATTTATCGTGAAATAACGGAGTTTATTAAACGTTTACATAGAAATAACGAAAGGGTGAGAACAGTTATTTGTCTAATGTTATAATAAATGGAGTATAGGTATATACATCTTGTGTATTTGTTATTTGATTAAATTAGGTATGTCATAGTATCACTTTATTTCTTTTTGTATTGTTACGAGCTTGCGGTTCGTAACAATAAAAACTGCCGATTTAAAAACCAAAAATGACACTTAAATTAATTAACACTGATAACAACTCGAACACACTAATTTTATAAAACACAACTGCACTAAAGTCGCACTCGAAGATCGCTTGTATCGTACTTGTCGCTTAATCGCTTCTTTTTCGACTGCGTCAACTATAAATTCCTTGCCCGCATCAGGGTACCCCAAAATGGTCCACTTGGATGACATCATCATCGTAGGCCGTACGTTTGAAGAACATCTTCAAAACCTGGAACGCGTGCTCATGAAGATCCAAAGTACCAACCTCAAGTTGAGTCCGAATAAATGTTCACTATTCAAACGGCAAGTTAGTTTTTTGGGGTATGTAGTGTCGGAAGAAGGTATCCGCACGGATCCAGAGAAAATCGCCGCTGTCAAGGATTGGCCAGTTCCAAAACACAAGACGCAGGTCCGAGCATTTTTGGGTTTGTGCTCTTATTATCGGCAATTTGTTAAGAACTTTGCGGATATAGCCAAACCCCTGCACAAGCTAACCGAGGATAAGCGACATTTCTGCTGAGATGAAAGTTGCGACATCGCATTCCAGGAGTTAAAGGACCGACTGTGCAAAACACCTATTTTGGGGTACCCTGATGCAGGCAAGGAATTTATAGTTGACGCAGTTGAAAAAGAAGCGATTAAGCGACAAGTACGATACAAGCGATCTTCGAGTGCGACTTTAGTGCAGTTGTGTTTTATAATTAGTGTGTTCGAGTTGTTAACAGTGTTGATTAATTAAAGTGTCATTTTTGGTTTTTAAATCGGCAGTTTTTACTGCCACGAACCGCAAGCTCGTAAAAGTATGTTTTTATTATTTGTATATTGGCATCTTGTTTTTATTTATAGGTTCATGTAATTTAGTATCATTTAATTGTGCTTTTGTGTATCGTGCCGTCTTTTGTGTGCACTGAATATATGTTTTATCTATCTACAATACCTACTGCTGTAACCAATACAACAATATGGTAACCTCATCACACTCATTCAATTAGAGTGACAGCAATTTGTAATCCTTAGAAGCGTCATTTTACGTAAGTCTGTGTCTATGTGATTATGAATCATAATTTATAACCATGTATAATATGCTTATAAGTAGAAGTTTGATGACAGGTAGTACTTAGGTCAAGGCTCATTATAGAAACGTGTAATTTTAGTGTTATTAGATAATTATGGAAGCCTGTGGAGACATAAATGTAGCCGTAAATGGTAGTTTTTTTTTTTTTAAATGAACATAATATCCGTCCTTCAAAATCTTTCTTTTTACAGGCCAAAAACAGTAGAAAATACAAATTATATTATCATAGCCATAATATAACTTCGTCAAGTCTTCTCGTCGCGTATTCCACAGAGCTTAAAGACCAAAGTCTTCAGTCAGTGCGTCCTGCCTGTTATGACTTACGGAGCCAAAACGTGGACACTCACGGTACGGCTGGTCCATAAATTCAAGGTCGCTCAGCGAGCTATGGAACGGGCTATGCTTGGAGTTTCTCTGAGAGATCGAATCCGGAACGAGGTGATTCGGCAGAGAAACAAAGTTGTCGACATAGCTCACAGAATAAGCAAGCTGAAGTGGCAATGGCCATATTAGCAGTAGAACCGATGACCGTTGGGGTAGACGTGTTCTTGAGTGGAGACCGCGAATCGGCAAACGTATTGTAGGACGCCCTCAGGCTGGGTGGAGCGACGATCTTCGCAGGGTGGCTGGTAGCAGCTGGATGAGAGTTTCCGAGAATCGGGCTGAATGGCGTGTAATTGGAGAGGCCTATGTCCAGCAGTGGACTGCTATAGGCTGACGATGATGATGATGATGAATATAATCTGGGTGTTTTTTTTTTCTTACCCAAACTTTCTTGGTTATGGGCCAGTAATTGGGTCGCTACTTTTGTACATAAGTTTTAAATCATTGTGTGTTCTGTGGATTATTTTAATTTTGTCGAAAGACTGGCACTGCTGTAGATAGGCTTTTCCATTGCCTCAATGACCGGTCCTGTGCTTTCCACGTTCCGTGGATTGATACGACCTTTACCAAATCATTGGCCTATCTTGTGTGAGGCCTACGAATTGAGTTGTAGCGTAAAGTTTCGTTACATAAATTAATTAATAATAAATATTTTTTATTTAAGAAAAACCGGCCAAGTGCGTGTCGGACCACGCACAATAAAGGGTTCCGTAATTGGGATTAATTTATCCCGCAACAAACTTAACATTGTAGTTGAGAAACACAAGTCTCATGTTTTTCAACTGCAAATTTAAGTTGGTCGACTATTACTCGTAAACTTGTAAAGCCCACGTAAGTGTGATAGTTTTTTTTTTTTGTGTATGGCATCTCGTAGGTATAACCACTGCTCCTTAACCGGGCTTTCCTGTGGTGCCGCAAGCTCCTAAACGAAGTTTACGCCTCCAGCCAGGGGAGTTTTTACTATAATCTACTTAAACTAGACAACTGCTCGCTAAGGGCACCCCAGGTGGGGTTCGAACCTCGGCTTAGGGCAGTGTCGGAGGGAGGGTGGCAAGGGACCGTCGGTGGCTGGATAACATCAGGGTTCTGATTATTGTCATGGGGAGTATGGATTACAGGCTCAGCTAAACCACATGCTGGCACATCGTTAAGCGGCGTCAAGGGACGGGGAGGGCTATTATTATTGACGATAATAATAGTAGGTCGGGGTGGGTTTCGCGCGGGACCTCTAAAGCGAGGTCGGAATTTGGATCGTGTGCGTGTGTGTACTCTACGAGCTGTACTGGTTTCCCTACGACTCTCCTGGATGAGAGTGGTAGGGTCGTCTGGGGTGATAGTTTTCCTTTAAACTTCGTTATATATAAGTACTACTGCCGTGACATTTGAATTTCTAACTACAACTGTTTAGTTGGTAGAGGGGGGGACACTTGACTCTAACGAAAATTGGTACTTTAAAGCTTGATAAGTCACGAACGGTTTACTTAATTAAAAAACGGTCTTACCAAACCCCTAATATTTTTGAAAGACCTATCCAACGATAACCCACAATATGGGAAGGACGAAAAAAAAAATTATCATCCCCACTTTACATGTAGGGGAGGTACCCTAAATAGTTTTTTTCAAAATTTTATTATTCTACTTTTTCGGCGTCATTAACGTGTATACTCATGCCAAATTACAACTTTCTAGTACCACTAGTTTTTGAGCTAAGCCGCGGACAGACAGACAGACGGACATGGCGAAACTATAAGGGTTCCTTGTTGACTACGGAATCCCTAAAAAAACACATTTAAGGTTCACAAAATCAATTTTCCTAGTAAAAAATTAACAATACAGAAACATGCAAAATTTCAACTCCGTTGGTTATGACGACGTACTTTTAATTCAGATTGCAAGATTTGACCCATAATACTATAAAAAGAATATTTTTTTATTTACTTCAATTGTATAAAAACACATAACAAAACAAAATGCAGGGTTACAACTAAGACAAAGAGTGTTTTAGATGAACTCTGGCACCCAGAGTAAGATTTGTGTTTAGGGTGCCAGCGTCCTCGCCTATAATTTGAACATTTAACAGTAGCTGTAAGACGAGCACAGTATATTATTAATAAGATAACTACTTGCTAGCAAATACATATATGAAGTTGCCTATTAAAGTACCAATGTGGGGGTATGTATATGTGTATGTATTGAGAGAGAGATAAAGGTAAAAACTTGTGTTTATGTAAGTCTGTATAAATATAATTATAAATATATGACTTTATTCACTACATTAGGTTAAGCAATTGATACACATAGTAAATCCTCAGTCGTATCGTACTCAGTGTCAATAGCCACTTTGTGACTTTGGTCTTACATCCATTTAGGTACATCGGAGCAATGGTGCATACTTTATTTATTTTATTATATAAATGGTTGAACAGGATATCATAATGACGCAGAGCAAGTTAAATAAAAGCACTAATATGGCAAGTTAAATAAAAGCTTGTAAAAAGTGTATCGTTGGTGCCTGTACAAATGAAAAAATCTAGGTATATATTTTTTTGGTATATTCCCGCTGTCCCCATCGCCCGTGTCCCCAATATTTTTAATAATCTACATAACGGACAAAATATTTTTTTAGTTAACGTCCCTATTATCCCTGTAGGTATGCATGTGCTCCCAACTGTAGGATAATTATGGGAACAAAGAGATTGAACTATGGGTTTGAGTGGTTAAAGTAGACCGGTTTTCTACACTAATATTATAAAGAGAAAATATTTGTATTTTTGTATGTTTGTATGTTATGAATAAACTCAAACTACTGGACCGATGAAAAAAAAAAAAAATTTTTCACCAGTAGAATGCTATATTATCACTGAGTAACATCCATACTAATATTATAAATGTGAAAGTAACTCTGTCTGTCTGTCTGTCTGTCTGTCTTTCTGTCTGTCTGTCTGTCTGTCCGTCTGTCTGTCTGTCTGTATGCTATGTTTTCACGCCTAAACCACTAAACCGACCGTCATGAAATTTGGCAGAGATATTGCCTGGGATAAGGAGAAGGACATAGGCTACTTTTTTACGCGATAACCGACATCCACGCGGGCGGTGCTGCGAGCAAAAGCTAGTAGGCTATAATTTATAAACATACTAGCTTTTGCCCGCGGCTCCGCCCGCGTGGATGTCGGTTATCGTGTAAAAAAGTAGCCTATGTCCTTCTACATAACCCATGCTATATCTCTGCCAAATTTCATGACGATCGGTTCAGCGGTTTAGGCGTGAAAACGTAACATACAGACAGACAGAGTTACTTTCACATTTATGATATTAGTATGGATTACGCGGGTGTAGCCGCTGGCGGAAGCTAGTAGTTAATAATATATTAACTAATCAACATGTTAAATTAACTAATGTTTATTTAGGTGCGAATTATTCACATTTTCACAATCCATACCTAATAGAAAGTAACAATTTACTAATCGATATGTACCTACTTATATGTTTAAACTCTTTAATAATTACTTAGTAAGCTTTAAATAGTTCAGACATTTAAATTTTAAGTCATTTAGTATTGAAAAGTCCTTGATGTACAGTGAAGGACAGTTACAATCATTTTTTTTTTTTTAATGCTAAAAAGTACTTGAAGTACAGACTACAGTGAAGGACAGTTACAAACAGAAGTTCTTTTCAATTTATTCAAGGTAAGTCCGATATCTTTTGATCACAATTACAATATTTGACGGCACGGTTGGCGCAGTGGTTAAGGGCCTATACTACCTCAAATGGCTTAGCATGATCCTCCGTTATGTCGAAAATACTGCAGCATTAATTTTAAAATAAATATATGGTAAAGTTGAGGTTTAATGTTAAGTACTATGTTAGCCGAAAACACGATTCCATAAAAAAAATTCGATAGAAAAAAAATCCAAAGTTACCTCCAAACCGAACAATAAACCGCTGGTATTCAAAAAATACTTCAAATTAGATAATGAAACTTTGCATATTAATTGAACTAACTATAAAACAGATCTTATGTTATTTACTTTTTTTAAATGAACATTATTTTCACCGTAAAACGAAATTACCTAAACTATCGGCGCCTTGGAGCGTTTTCCCTGCCGCCCTGTCTCGCTTGCTCGCGTGACCGGTAGCAATAGTGTGCGAGCGAGATACAGAGTGAGGTGGCGCTGAGGTTGTATAGACTCTTAAGGGATTGACTGATGTGCGTGTCGCGGGTTCGATTCCCGCACGGAACAAATATTTGTAAGATCTACAAGTAGTTGTTCCGGGTGTGACTGTTTGTGTATGTGAGTTTAAATGTTTGTAAACGCACCCACAATACTGGAGAAATTCCTAATGTTGGGCAACGTTTAAAAAAAAAAAAAGTATTATCTATATAGTTGTTGCCTGCGGCTTTTCCCGCGTGTCTTTTTCTGAAATAAAAACCTAAGTTCTGTTTGTAACATCAGCTATCTGCCAGTGAAAGTCCCATCAAAATCAGTCCAGCCGTTTCGGAGATTAGCCGGAACAAACAGTAAGACAAAAATTTAAAACCGGCCAAGTGCGGGTCGGACCACGTACAATGAAAGGTTCCGTAGTTGGGATGAATTTATTCCAAGAACAAACTTATCATTGTAGTTGAAAAACATGTTCTCCCATACAGAATTTATGGGAAAACATGTTTTTCAACTGCAAATGTAAGTTGGTCGACTATTAATCGGTAACTTGTAAAGCCTATTTATCTGTGGTAGTTTTCCTTTTACCTTCGTTATATACAGGGTTCGTTTAAATCCTCATCCGGGATCATTGTACTCATCATTATGAATAACTTTTACTATGGGACCAAAACTGAAATCGCGACAAAAAATCAGCTGGTCCCTACATTTATGTTCGCATAAGACAGTCAAAATGTAGGGAACAGCAGATTTTTTTTTTCGGGATTTCTGGTTTGGTATATTAAAAGTTATTCATAATGATGAGTACTTGTAAAGCCTACTTATCTGTGGTAGTTTTCCTTTTACCTTCGTTATATACAGGGTTCGTTTAAATCCTCATCCGGGATCATTGTACTCATCATTATGAATAACTTTTACTATGGGATCAAAACTGAAATCGCGACAAAAAATCTGCTGTTCCCTACATTTATGTTCGCATCAGACAGTCAAAATGTAGGGAACAGCAGATTTTTTTTTTCGGGATTTCTGGTTTGGTCCCATATTAAAAGTTATTCATAATGATGAGTACTTATAAAGCCTACTTATCTGTGGTAGTTTTCCTTTTACCTTCGTTATATACAGGGTTCGTTTAAATCCTCATTCGGGATCATTGTACTCATCATTATGAATAACTTTTACTATGGGACCAAACCAGAAATCCCGAATAAAATAAAATCTGCTGTTCCCTACATTTTGACTGTCTTATGCGAACATAAATGTAGGGAACAGCAGATTTTTTTGTCGCGATTTCAGTTTTGGTCCCATAGTAAAAGTTATTCATAGATAAGATAAGATAAGGATTTATTTCTCACCACAATATATATGTAATACATTTTCAAAATATGATCAAGGACAATACAATAATGGTTTAAAAAATATTGTGGGAGACTGGTGCCTAAGCTAGGCGTAAAGCCTGTATTTCAGGACACCAGGACTCCACCCCTTAGGAAGTAGTTACATTAATTTTTGATTATGCACTCGTACACAAATGCGGTAAGTTATATAAAACCAGAATTTAAAAAAAAAAGAAAAGAAAAGACGGGTAACACTATTACTCTAGGGTTAGTATGTGTGTGTGTGGTGTGTGTGTGAATGTAAGGAAATATGATAGGAAGCACTGAATGCAAAGTAAATAAAATAAAAATATAGGTACAATTTTCTATACCATGGAAGCTAGAAGTTTTTCCGTAGCTTCATAATTTTATTCCTGGAGCCAGCTCCTAACCTTCATTTTGCACTTAGCTTTGGTAAGCTCATAAATCGATAACGTCCTATTAATTTTATTATAGAGAAATCGGCCAAGGTAACAAAAGAAACGTTTGGAGAACATAGTGGTAAGTCGTTTACCAAGGCGATCTACTGGGTCAAAACGTCTTTTATTTTGTAACAGCGAGGAGTTGAAGGTAAGGAGTTCGTGCTGTTTAAGGGCCGTTTGAAGAACAAACAGCTGACGTACAGTAAGGACTTTACTCTTATTATATAAAAGTGCTGTGGGATATCGAAAAGGTAGAAAGGAAGATACCTTTAAAATAGCTCTCTGCGCTCTTTCCAATTGTATGATTGTGTATTTAGGTGCACCACCCCACGACGTTATACAGTGTGTTAATAGGGATTGAGCAAGGGCAAAATAAATTGATTTTATCAATCGGACGTCAGCTACGTGTCTCAGAGTCTTAAAGACAAATATTAGTTTACGCAACCTATTACTGAGGGTGTTGATGTGTTCGTGAAATCTCAAGTTGCAATCTATTATGATACCTAGGTACTTTACAGTATTTGCTTTTTGTAGGCGGGTGCAACCACATGTGTTGTCATTTCGGTCAGAGCAGTAGTGGGCAATTAAGGAATACAAAGGAGTCGTTAGAGTTGTGTGTGTATAGGACTTTAGAGAAAAGGCAAGGTATTTTGTTTTGTCCGCGTTTAGTGTGAGAACATTCCTACGCAACCACCCCATTACAACGTCAAAGCCTGTCTGAGCAGACGCGTAAACCTCATGCCATGATTTTGCGCTAAAGAGAAGGACAGTGTCATCTGCAAAAGTTATAATTTTACCCTTGGGAATTGTGAGCAAACCCAACTCGTTAATGTATATGAGAAAAAGGGTCGGGCCGAGCACGCTACCTTGAGGCACACCATAAGTAACGGTGCACTCTTCGCTGATAATGTCATAGATTTTAACGGACTGGGTACGCTCACTCAGGTAATCCTCAAAAAGTTTCAGTTGAACCCCCCTTATACCCATTCTTTCCATTTTTCGAATAAGAATGGGTACAGAAACAGTGTCAAAAGCTTTGGCAAGGTCTAAAAAGATACCCAACACCTTCTGCCCCCCATCCATGTTTGTGACAACATAGTTAGTCAGATCATGAACCGCATCAGACGTAGATTTGCCGGCCCGGAAACCAAATTGAGAGGGTGACAATATGTTAAACTTTTCTAAGTAGTCAACGAGCCTATTGTTCATGATCCTCTCTCCATGAACAATAGGCTCGTTGACTACTTAGAAAAGTTTAACATATTGTCACCCTCTCAATTTGGTTTTCGGGCCGGCAAATCTACGTCTGATGCGGTTCATGATCTGACTAACTATGTTGTCACAAACATGGATGGGGGGCAGAAGGTGTTGGGTATCTTTTTAGACCTTGCCAAAGCTTTTGACACTGTTTCTGTACCCATTCTTATTCGAAAAATGGAAAGAATGGGTATAAGGGGGGTTCAACTGAAACTTTTTGAGGATTACCTGAGTGAGCGTACCCAGTCCGTTAAAATCATAATGATGAGTACAATGATCCCATAAGATGATTAAAACGAATTAAATTTGACTGTGTATACGACTACTGTTTTTCCTTCCATTTAGCTAGCCGGGGACACTTTGACTAACAAAAATGTGCACTTTTAAGCTTATTATTACGGAAACGGATCCCTGAATCGAAAAATAGTATTCACAAACCCGCAATATTTTTAAATGGCTTATCCAACGATACCCCACACCATGGGATAGACGAGTAAAAAGAAACATCCCTCTTTACGTGTACCGGAGGTACCCTAAATATTTTTTTATCTAAGCCCATGCTATAAATCCTCTATAAAAGCTTCTGAAACAGTTAGCTTATTGCCAACATTAAAACACCCAGTGTCATAGTAACCATAATAGCATCCTAACGGGAGTTATAATGTTGTAGTGAATTTCATAATGCAACTCCTTTGCTTTTATTAGGATGATGATCCCTTCCTTACTCATCTGTTTGATGAGTTTATGGGATCATCATCCTCCCTTCCATTCTCACTACTTCAATTCGTGGTATCTTTATGAATTTCAAAAAAAAAACATTGTCACGCACGCGTGTTTCACTATACTATAATACCATAGCGTCGTATCCCGCCATTTTTGTTCGATACTAGTATTGCAAAAACTGTTTCAGAAGCTTTTATAGAGGATTCATGTCATGGGTGTAGATAAAGTCTTGTATGCAACTGTAATAATTGGGTATTAAAATACTCATGTGATACTATTATCACATTCCCATGATAAACCATGATAAACCCACATTCGTATGTTAATACTCCTTATTATAAAACAGTTGCATAAATAACTATTTAAAGATTTTATTTTATCACTTTTTCGGCGTGATTAATAGGTACTTATGTATACCAAATTACAGCTTTTTAGGTACTACGAGTCTCTACGCTAAGCCGCGGATACACAGACAGGCAATTTTATTTTTTTGTTGTTTTTTTGCCGTTACATTCATAATTATGCATTTAGTAAAAAGCTGTTATCTTATAGACACTTCCATTTTATTTATTTTTATGTATAGATAAAGCATGACCATCCAACCCACAGATTTAGAAAGACCTAGATAACGCAAGCATCACGATCTGTATGAAAACCAAGCGTGCCATTTTTTGATTACCAAAACCGATTCCTCCGTAAAATCACGGGTGCTCCCTGGTTCGTTCGGAACACAAACCTTCATCTAGAACTTAGAATCCCTACGATAGTCCAATTCATGAAGCGCATTTCAAAGCGCTTCTTCGATTCTGCAGTCACT
This sequence comes from Dryobota labecula, assembly GCA_947523025.1. Taxonomy (NCBI): domain Eukaryota; kingdom Metazoa; phylum Arthropoda; class Insecta; order Lepidoptera; family Noctuidae; genus Dryobota; species Dryobota labecula. The sequence continues at coordinate 11,513,772 of OX383293.1, read as the reverse complement.
CATCGCAACGCTCTTGTTGTAAAGGCCGCAAATGATATCCCTCTCGCATCAGTAAGACCCGCCGTCCAAGGCATGCACCCAGACGACCCCACGACTCTCCTCCAGGAGAGCAGTAGGGAAACAAGTACAGTAGCTCGCAAACACAATACACGACCGTCATTCCGACCTCGCCGCCGAGGCCCTGCGCGAAATCTCCGACTAAATAGTCCTCCCCGACCCTTGCATGTAAGCGAAGCGCCAGCACGCGCTATAGCTGAGCCTGTAGCTTTAAATTCCCTCGATAATAATCATAACCCTGATTTTATCCAGCCACCGACGGTCCCTTGTCATCCTCCCTCCGACTCTGCCGTCAGCCGAGGTTCGTACCCCACAGGGGGTGTCCTTAGCGCGCAGTCGTTTAGTTTATAAGTTTCTACGCCCTGGCTGGAGGCATTAAGTTTCTTTAGGAGCTTAAGGCAACCACAGGATAGTCCGGTTAAAGAGTCTCAACCTCTCATGGTTAACTCTGAGAAGCAATAGTTAAAAAAAAAAAAAAATTGATTACCTATATGACGTCACAAGCACTATTTAGTGATGGGAAAGTTCGTATACTGTACGAATATTATTTATTGAGTAATTGTGTAGATTAAAGAATTATTAAGAATCGTTTAAATATAATAATTAATCGATTATATGACAGAGTAGTAGTAACTTACGATTTTTGTACGTAAGCTGGGCACGCGAAGTAGTTGCTCTTGCGTTATCTAGGTCTATCTATATCTGTGATCCCACCACTCAGACATTTTTGGAGTAACTAATCTTTGATCATTTCTAGTTTGGATATCCTCTTCACTTTCAAATAATATCAATAAATATCTTCGATGTTAATTTATCTATTGCTCGTGGCTTGAGCTGGTGGGTCTCGAATAGTTAAACTATTTGGTCGTATTTAAGTATATAAGACGGTCGATGAAGGTCGTATTTAAGTCGAAGGTCGTGTTTAAGACGAAGGTCGTGTATAAGATCAAGGTCGTGTAGAAGACGAAGGTCGTGTTTAAGACCAAGGTCGTGTATAAGACGAAGGTCGTATTTAAGACGAAGGTCGTGTATAAGACGAAGGTATGTAGTATGATGGTTATATCAACCTGCAATAAATGATTTGTACCGACGATTTTTGGAAACATTTTTTTTTTGTCGTGCTATAAAAAACCAGTTTACAAAACATTGAAAAGAATGATGACAATGATGATGTTCTCGTCTGGCTAACGGCGATTACTTGAACAGGCATAACCAAGTGACCAGGATTATTCACCTGCAACTTGCTTTGAAATATAAACTTGTGGATTCTGAGGTACCGTATTACAAGTATATTATGTGACCGTCCAAGTTCTCGAAAATTATCATATCATCGTTGCGACTTTAAGACCTCTTATGTGTCACTTTTTGCAAAATCACTTTATTGCGCCAGCCTTTTTCACATTTTGAAGCTCTATCAAATGCAAAAGCTCTCATGTGTATACGACGATTTAATCGTCATTTCTTTACCAATTTCAAGATCTATAATAATAATATTAATAACCCGCAGGGCAGCATGTGGCGAGCTGTTGGGCAGTTGCGACCCCACGGACCCTATCTCCCGGGAGGTCATGTTCCTCATCTCTGGCTTGCCTTTATTGGCCGGCTGGAGTGAACACTGACGAGGAACTGAGCTCCCAACTCATTCTTGCCTTTATTGGCCGGCTTGAGTGGAGATTCGCAAGAGCAAACGTGCTCGGAGGAAGGAAGTATTCCAGTAAGTGCTTGTAGGGATCTTGACCATCTTCCGGGCTCTGGGATTGTTCTGAGAGCCGTGGAATACCTCTCCACTCCTCGAGCACCTCAGGACATGTTGCCCCCTTGTCGCTACGTCACTATGTGCTAGCGACCGTTTTCGGGGGCCCATTATTGAGTGTGCAAGTCACCCCCTGCCATTTTATCCGTGTATAATAAAACATTGATCAGGCAGGGGCCATAGTCCTTCCATAGTTTTAGGTAACCAGTCCATTTTAACCACCCAAACCCATAGCCCAATATCTTTGGTTCCATATCCTGCAATAGTCCTACATCAACCGGGGGTTGTCCTTGGGTGCACTTGCATATTGCGTACAGGGATAATCGTCGGTTGGTGCCTCATTTAATTAAAAAGCGACTAACGGGCCTCTGCGAGTTGGCTTCGGCCCCTCGTACGCCTTCCAAAGGTCCGGGTCCCCAGGGTCCCGAGATATGTAAATATATTAAAAAAAAAATAATAATAATATCGATTTTCTCATAAAGTTGAATTTTACACATAAGAGGTTTTAAAGTCGCAACGACGATATCACGTTATACTGGGATCAGTCTATCATTACTGACGGGACTATTGTCGCCAATAAGCCTGGTGATGATGATGATGATGGGGCTCCCTTTTCCGCATTTAGACTCCTATTTGGTCCGTTGTGCCTGCGGACATAGTGGTGATAGATCGACTAGTGCGAAATGATTGTCGATCTTACCTTTCCACAATGACGAGAACCTCGTGATAGCTGAGAAAGAGAAACAAATTAAATATCGTAAAGTATCGTATCGTCGTTAATATATACTTGTTTAATCTAACGCTGATGCCAATGCATATTCTAAGTGTTCTATTTTCTATTTTTATAATTCTGAACCCCAAGATACAGGCTTTTGGGGTCACCGTCCTATCTGCTCTTGTATAAGATTAATAATAATAAATAAATAAATTTGAATTTGAATTTGGATCTCGACTTTCTCTCTCGAGGTTATTGACATGTGAGCTCAGCTGTCAATGTACCGATTGTCATAACGGCCATTGGCTTGATGGCCGAAAGCTTCGATCGATATCTCTCGAGGCTCTCGCTAGGCGGTTGGATCAAGCACCTGATTCAGAAGGCAGTACTCCTCGATACGGCTCGCATCGTGAGGAGGTTCCTGTCTCTGGGGCCCTAACCAGGAATAGCTGCGAAGGGTCCAGGTAAAAAAGAGGACCTCTTTTTTTTACCAGGACCCTTTTTTTATTTTAAGATTTTTTAAAATATTTTGTTTAGATTTTTTTAAATTAAGATTTTTTTAAATGTAATAAGACAAGAATAAAAATTATATATATATTTTTTTTTTTGTTAAGATGCTGCTGATTTTCTTCTTTCTGAGTATAAGTATCGTCGGCATTGCGTCTGCAAACCCTGTTGCACTGTCTTCACAATCATCCGATGTACGTATTGCTATTGCTATTTCACTATTCGACAGGACCAAGTATTTTTTTTTTTTTGTTTTTCTTTAGCTAAATATATTTTTGTTTTTAGAATGTGATTGATGTGACGGACTTGCTTATTCGAGAAAACCCGTTCCCAATACTTCTTCAAAGTAATGGTGATCTGACTGGATATCAAAAGGTAAGCTATGTGTTTATCCTTGGTATTAAGTAGATACACCATTGAGCCCATTGCATACAATTATGAATCAGTTTAGAAATATTTTATAAGAGCAGTGTTACAATTTTGGTGTAAAATAAAGTATATTCTGTTTATCTACTCGTAGACGTGTAAAGAGGTTGGCCATTCCTGACACTACGTCTATCGATGCAGAAAAATTATCATAATACTTATGTAAGTTCTCTGAATCATATAATTGATTGATTTCCGTCAGAAACACATTATTTCATGAACGTATCTGAATACGATCCACAGAAAATGGATAAAAATGGCCTTCAAAAAAGTTATAACTTTGCAGTTCACGAGATTTTTGCCTAAATAATGCTTCTTTTTTCCAGTCTGCATTAACAACCGCTGTCGATATCATCTCCTGGTTGGCTTCAAACTTCGCCTACATTATCACGGCAGCCGTGATAAGCTTCTGCAGATTATCCAAATTATGCATGGGCCTGGAGGATTATTTACCGATAATCACAAACATGGTGACACAAGCGCTGACACCCGAAAATTTGCAAACGGCTGAGAGGGTCCTAGTTACGGTCATGGGAAAGTATTTTGAAAGAAGCGAGTGAACTGCTATTGTGGAATAGTTAAATTAGTAATTTAGTATTTATTGAGAATAAAGACTTAAAACATGAGGGTTTTGGTTTTCTTCGAAATCTGAGGCCCTAGTGTGCGTTTCTTTTAACCCTCTCGATTTTACGCATCGCATTTTACGTAAAGTCGAGATGGTTAAAATAAACTCACACTAGGGCCTCTATTACCTCGACGCTTTTGAGTGAACGCAATAATGGAATGCTATAAAATAATTCTTTCAATGAACTCAAAAAACCCTTTAGCTCTGGTTCAGAGACCTCTTCTTGGGTTTTCTAAGTTGTCTAGAAAAATCTATGGTGTGGTGTCTGTCAATCGCCGCAATGTAAATAAATAAATATCTGCCTTATACTTAAAACTGTTGCTAGGCGATAGATAATTTGTATACAACTATAAAATAACTAAACGATAAGACTCAAGATAATTATTTATCAAGTAATTAAACGTATCAATTTTTTTTTTGTTGTTGTATGTACCGTTTATATTTTATATGTATTTATCAACCAGTATTGTTGTAATTGTACCGTGTGGTGTCGGACGTAAAGAATAGCACCACCCCATTTCCACCCGTGGGTGTCGTAAAAAGCGACTAAGGGACTTACTAGAGAATGGGCAGCAGCGTGCTCTATGCATTTTTAACACCATACTGCGATCGCCAACCCGCCTGCCAAGCGTGGCGATTATGGCAAATTCCCCTCCTTTTGGAGGAGGCCTATGTCCAGCAGTGGACGTCTTTCGGCTGAAATGATGATGATGATTGTTGTAATGTATTTTTTTTAAACCTTCCCCTCCCGTTTTTTTGTATTTGCAGATGGAATATAAATAAATATAATATAGCCTTTATCACTCCTACAATTATGACGAATCTAACGACACCTCATACGAGGGCGGCACTGAAAATTTCGGGAATCAAGGAAGAGACACAACATTACTATTTAAAAATGTATTTATTGCTTTTCGAAGTATTCTCCGCGAAATTTGACACATTTTTCCATACGATGGTACCAATCATTGAAGCAACCATTCCATTCGGAAGTTGGGGTCTCCAAAATGGCCGAATTTTCTCGAGTCAATTCCATTTTCTCAACGACTAAACAAGTTTGACAAAACCTTGTGACAAGACCGAGAATCTTTTTTTAAATAAATAAATGGTATTCGATTTTTAAAACCAAGGAGTTTTCAATTAAAAAGATTTTAATATGACAGGAACAGTGGAAATATTCCATTCCCGATACTTTTAGTGCAGCCCTCGTAAGTTAAAATCCATCAAGCCGTTAGCCCGTATCCCGCAAAGAGAGTTGCCGTGAACATTTTAGAAATCTAAGGCCTGTGTTCACCAACATTCTAACCACCGGTTAGGTATTTAAACAGTTGGTTTATGTCAAATTTCCTATGAAATTTTGAGTAAACAACTGATTAAATATCTAAACAGTTGATTTAAATGTTGGTGAACACAGGCCTTAATATACTTACAGTTCCGAGCATTTATGTATTAGTACGTATAAGTAACATGGCCAAATATATACATGAATATGAGACATCAGAAGAACGACAGATTAGAGAAGGCACACGTAGACAAGACATTAAAAGTTACAAGATACAGCCTAATTTGAATATCGTGAAGCACAGTCCCAGATATCAATCTGTTATAAGTATTATTTAATAAGTTGCTTCCAGATATAAAAAGCGTCATCTACTCAAGCTCTTTTAAAAATCAACTTAAAAGTTTCCTGTTGAATAAGTGTCTTTATGCTGTTGGAGATATTATATATAGCGAAATTGTATGCATTGTTGTAATATTTAACGTGTTTTTTTTTTCTTTCTTATGTAATTTAATTATCTTTTTTATAACATGTAATTTCAAATACAATTTATTGTTCATGAATAAATGACTAATGACTAATGACCCTCCTTCTGAGGCAGTCAGGTAAAAAGCTGTCATTTGGACATTACAAAAAGACATTTCAATTTTATTCACTTCAATTTTTATTTGTGTGTTTAGATTATTTTTGAATCTATATTATTGAACCTTTTAAGAGGATTTGACGGCACGGTTGGCCAGTGGTTAAGCGATTGACTACTGCGCTGCGTGTCGCGGGTTCGATTCCCGCACGGAACAAATATTTGTACGATCTACAAGTAGTTGTTCCGGGTCTGGCTGTTTGTGTATGTGAGTTTAAATGTTTGTAAACGCACCCACGATACAGGAGAAATTCCTAGTGTGGGGCAACGTTTAAAAAAAAAAAAATTAAAAAAAAGAATTAAAAAAAAGAATAAAAAAAAAAAAGATTTAGATACTATATTTTTTATTAAAATGTTTAAGTATTTCTATTTATTTTTTTATATCGGTGGACATGGTTAAAAGATCGAAACTAGATTTTGAACATTATAAGTAGGTACGGGAGCTTAGCTACATGCTGACGTAGCTAAAACCAAGCGCAGGGTAATAATTTATGTGGTACCACATATTAATACAGATGGGACACTCCGCAAAATCATTTAAATAAAAAGCGACTCTTGCTACGACACAATAAAGTGCAATTCAGTTATATTCACCTAAAAGTTGCCTCTCTTTCTATCGCGTGACTTTTATACCGGCGGCGCACGTCTGTCTCTCCTACTGAACTGGCTTAGTGAGATGGGCCCGCCGCGTACTTGTAGCTTCATACCTAACCTGCGGAGTGTCCCATCTGTATTAATCTGTGGTGTTACGACGAAACATAGTCCATATATATTAGGTTTCACCTCGGAATGAGAGATAATAACCTGGGGCCCAAGTCTGCTATTTTTATAAATTCGTCATTCAAACACGATCCCATTGTCATTTTGCTAAAAGTTCGTAATCTGCTAATTTCATAATGGTCGATCATTGGTCGGTCAATGGTCTCGTAATAGTCTAATAAAATTGCATTACATTGGCATTTTGAACATTTATTTATGCCAGATTTCATTTATATATATTTTTACATATTATTTATTAGTGTTATAAGCAATCTGAAGTAGGTAGTAGGAAGTTGGAAGTTTAGTAGGAAGTTTCATTTGTCATTATGTACGAGATTACCAATTATTTCAATGGAGTGTCAGTGGCTGACCATTGGAAAGTCATAATGACGCCATTATATTAGTAGATTACCAAACTTGTCAAAATCAACAATTATGGAATCAATGATAGACCATTCTGACACTATTGTAATAGCAGACTTGAGGCCCTGGACACTCGTGTACACCTTAATTTTGGCGTTCTAAAAGTAGTCTGAAAAGTCTCAAAAAATCTCTCTGTCTGCGTCGTAAATTATTCAAGGTCAAAGGTCACAAAAATCGTTCAAATTGTAGAGCATGCAATTTGTGAATTTTGTCCCAAACAACCGCTCAACCGTTTTTAGATAGAGGGCGGAGAGCGTGCAGCGCTCAGCCATACATACTGTAATGCAAGGTCAACTGCGATCATTATGTTAGCATATAAACCTTGTCTATTACCGAGTTCAAAAATGGTTAGAGCATGGTTTAGAACCATAGGAATGGGGTTGGGTGCTGCAAAATGAATTCCTTGAGCTAATGACAACAATATTACCACCAGCTCCAGATGAATTACTTAATACTATAGTTTGTCATTGTAAGAATGGATGTGGTCCAGTGTGCTTAAGTGACTGCACTATGTGTATTGTCATGGCACAGCAGTGCTACGTCTATGACTAAGAAAGATCCTTTGCTGATAGGTTCCAATATAACTTTCAACACAAAAGTTCACCTTGATTTGCTTTTATTGCGTTGCGTGACTGGTCAAGTCAAAGTGTACAAAAATAATGCTTGAATTACAATAAAAGCTCCCGCAGACAAGCGCGACGCGATTCTAGTGGAACAATTTCTATGAAAACTTCATTGAAATCGTTCTATCGGAGTCGCGTTGCTCCTGTCTGCGACAGCCTTAATGTGTCCTCCAGACCTATGGTCGCCCCGATGGTGATTAAAAACGCAAAATAATTTAAAAAGTACCTATTCGTTGAAGGACATCCAATGGATTGAATTATAATAGAAACATATACGAGTATGATAATTATAAGCAATCTATGAACTTAAAAAATGAAAACACCTGAATGACGTGATCGCTTTGAACGCTGTCTTTGAATATTATTCTGATGGGACCTTACATTTTGTATTTAATCTCCGAAATTATAGATATCTTCTGTCATTTGGTACTTTTTATGATCAGGAATTTTCAGTTCCTTCTTGAGATATTATAGGTACCTATGTTACAACGATCCTCAGATTTGCGATGACATTACGTTCAAGATCTCGTGACAAAAAAAAAAAAGAATACTGTAACAGTAATCGGTGGTGTGAGTGTAACAAATGTGACAATGCAGTCCATTTTTAGAAATGACATGCGCCTTGTTATAATATTACGTCAAAACGTCAAACAAATTGTTATGACAGGTGCAAGCACAGATTATATTATGCCAGCGTCGCAAGAGTCTGTTGTTCAGTCGTTACGGACGGAATGGAATGTTGCCATTTTAAATATTATATTTATTTAAACTTTTAGAAGTATTGTATTTATTTTATTTCTTATTTTGTTACTTTTGTCTCATTAGAAGCTGCACCAGGTGACGGCATCACGTCAGCGCCAGCTGTCGCTGAAAACCAGCGCTGGGGCTCTGTCTCGCATTATAGGGTTGCTGCATTATGCTGAGCGATGGCCGATTTGCGTGGATGTGGCACTTATTTTCCCCCAACTTGTTATTTTCGTGTTTGTGTTCTTTCTCTGCGTCATGTTTGCCGCAAATAAACGTATTATCTTTCTTTCTTTCTTTACATATCCTACTTTTTAACTCTCAAAAATGTGCATACTTCCAGATGTTCTGCTCAATCTGTTTGTTCTATGATGTAATTTTATAGACACGCCGTCTTTGAGTGCTTAAAAGCAAGATAGTGATTACAAGTGCATGTATAGTTAGGTACTAGTTACTTTATCTTGTTGACATACAACACTCATTGTTTTTAATAATAGTTCATCAAGTACATGTATGAAAACAAGGTGAATCATTTTATTGTTCCCAACAATGAACAGATTGAATTGCATTTTCAAATCATTTACAAAATGCTCCATTTTCATTGTTTTCATTATCTTCTTATTTATTTGTTTTACGGTAGGGTAATTTTTTTAGTAAATTACCAAATTACATAAAAGATGTAGAGAATACAAATTCATTCAATAGAACAATAAGATTACTTTTAATTGAAAAATATTATTACACAGTAGACCAATTAATGACGAATAAAACGTTATAAATGTAGGTACTTAATTCATAATATAAAACCGACAGTAATCTATTGTAAAATGTGTGCCGTGTATGAGAGCAAATAAATAATCTTTAAACACTTTAGGACTTCTTGAAAATACTTAAGGTTCAGGAGTGTGAGTATCAGATTCCTAGTATCAACAGAGCAAAACTGATTATCAATGTTTTCAAAATTGAATAGCCTTAAAGAACTTAGGTACTCCCACCGAGATGGAGTTATTTAAATAAAGAAAAACATAACTACATAGAATGAATAAAACACACAAAGGTAGAAGTAACAATTAACAATCCTTTATTCTCACAAACAGTCCATTTTATTGTTCAAAATGACATACACATATCCGGTCAAAGGAATATGTACGGACGATGTGTCATTGTCGCCTTATCTTGTTCGTATTTATATATCAATACTTATGTTTTGACTGCAGAAATATCTTTCACTAACACTGCCAACTGCAGTTTCATTTTCACTTTATTTGGAAACAGACTTATCAGCGGGAGTGCTAGTACATTTAATTACAGAGATTCCCTTATCAGAATTTTTATCTTCGTTGAAGTGAGGATCATATTTGATACCGCACTCGTGCATGCGAACCGGTGGATCTCGGACACAAAATGGGCAACTCAAAAAGTAAGAAAGTGAAAATAAGCGACGAGCAAACCCAACAAGTTCCGAGGAACAAAGCAGAAAGTCGTGAAAGAATTAATTCTTTGAAGACGGATGTATCTGATACTGGATCGAAGAATGCTCATGAAGGATCTGACAATGGAGAAAACAGGGATAAAGATAATGCAAGTAGTGCATCTACAGTGGAAGTGCTCGATGACAAGTGAACTGTTAACAAACTTATCATTTTAAGAATTATTTTCAAATCAAAATGTGACGAAGTAAAGAACATTGTTCCAGTATGAGTGCGATAAATAAAAAATTTTTTTATTAAGTTGTTCATGTAATGTTGTGTTTTATTTCGATCGTGGAATTTCTAGCGTTGTTTTATGGGTGTCGATAAACTAGTGAAAGAATAAATAAGTTATAAAACTAGTGGCACATAGTTTAAAGGATTTTGTGTTGTATCAAGAGATTATACAACTCTCATACTCCATACCCAGAAACGTAAACAAGAATCGGTGTACTCCTAACTCGTATTCTGGGGTAATTTATTTTGGGATCGCGTTGGAATACCTTTTATTAGGGGTAATTCTTAAGTTTTTGAGTATGGTGTATAAAAGTTAGATTATAGGTACAGTTATCAACGAGTTGATATTGATATTAGCTTAGTTACGAGGTTGCTCTAAAACCATATAAGTATATGTATTTATCTGCTCATATTTTCTTTAGAATCATATAAGATGCTCTCTACAAATCAACGCTATTGAATTCTTGAATTACTAATTTATCTTTCTCCCACTGTTTATTACTTCTACGCAGTGTTTTATTGTACGCGAAAACAAACCATTCCAAGGTTATGCCAATGTACTAGTTGAGGACCAGCAAGATGACTCAGCAGTGTCTTGCATGCAAGTAGGCGTTGACAAACCACGTTATCATAATAATGGACCGTAGAAGTTTACAATGGACGCTTCTGATACACAACATTGTATCTATCTTTCTAAATATGGAACTTATTTCACACAAAGGATACGTTTATTATGATATGAAACATCCAGATGTTTCTGTGCAATGTGTGCAGTCTCGAGCACCAATATGTATACACTTAGTAAAATTCAAAAGCAATTTTCATGGTGAATAACGATTGATAATAAATAGGTCTTAAGTATCTCAAATTGCTTTTGAATTTTGCTAAGTGTATTGGTGCTCGTGGCTGTACTCGTAATATCAGATATCTATATATATTATTAAGACTAGCTGATGCCTAAGTTACTTCTTTTAACATCAGCTATCTGCCAGTGAAAGTCCCGTCAAATCGGTCTAGCCGTTTTGGAGACTAGCCGGATCAAATAGATAGCCAGACAGACAAAAAAAAAATGTTATAAGTACTACCTTATAATACTTTCATATGCATTTAGTAAAGAGGTGGTTATTTTTACATTACAAAAAAGGCACTTTAATTTTATTTATTTGTATAGATGACATAGGTATACCCAAAGTCTCTAATTTAGATAATTTATGTAAACAAAGTAATGTCAAGAAATGTCACTGTCAAAATGACAGGATAGTGGTGCAAAACATTTTATCACTAAATGTTTTTGTAAATAATCATCGATAAAATTAAAGTGAATTAATTATAAGAACTATGCAAACAAAATACCGTTGCCAAACAATGTTTTTTGTAGTGTGTTGGAGACACGGTATATGATAGTCATAATCAGCCCTTTTAAGCCCAGTGCTAGACGTAGGCGTTCCAAAATCGATTTCCAATCGAAACAGTTAACAGCCGTTTTCATCCAAAATGTGGCTAGATATGCTACTTACAATATGAATCTATTTATGAGAGTTGTAATATTAGTGTTATTGAAGATGTAAAACATTTGAAAATGTTTGGATCTCCTGCATTGTTACCAGTATCAGAAAATATTTTGTACCAGAAAATCTCCTTTTATTAATAACTTTGTTTAAAACCGAAATTTAAAAAAAATAATTACGGTATGATTAATTTATAATGATTATTTCTTAAATCAGTACTTAAAAGAAAATAGAATCTCTTTTTTTCGCAATTTCATGTGAATTACCATTACGAAGATATTTTTTTGTTACGTTATGCCCTTTGTTTACATAAATTATCTGAATTTGAGACTTTGGGTATAGATATATACATACGTAAATATGCAGTTGCTTTTGTTTTCGTGAATAAAAAGAAAGATAGGAAACGCTCATTATCTTCGTGTGAAAGTCTCTTCTTTCTTATAATACTTTAATATGCATTTGGTAAAGAGCTGTTATTTTGACATTACAAAACAAACACTTCAATTTTATTTATTTGCATAGGATGACATAGGTAGGTATGTACTCGTAAACACGTGAAGCAGTTGCCTTTGTTTTCGTGAATAAAAAGAAAGATAGGAAACGCTCATTATCTTCGTGTGAAAGTCATTTAAAGGTAGGCAGATAAGTTTGTCCCTGAACTATGACGATATGAGAGTAATCTATGACCTCCAGAGAATTCGTCTCTTTGGACTGTGCATTGTTTATTTCTCATTGTTCTCATGTACATATGATTAACGTTTCTCGGTCTTCACTCAAGGTCTAGCCCTCCACCAGATATACAAAAAGACAAAAGCCATTAAAAAAATTGCTATTGGTCGAAAAAGGATGGTCAGACATCTGTGATCATTGTAACAAAGCCTGATAATTTATTTAAATACCTTTTTAAAAGGGGGCGGTAAACAAATGTGGACACGGGATTTGTTTTGAAAGTGTGCCGATTTGGATGCCCGTTATAGTACCTACTGTGAAGAGTGAGAACCTTACTATTTACCATGAAACTCGTCGTTTATCAAATACCAATCAGTCGCAGATCCACCTTGGTGTCTAAGCTGCGAAGACTACGTCATCCATTCATTAAATTACATTATTGCTACATTTCAAAGCTTTGTTGCAATAATCTGACGTAACTACGTACCAAATTAAAATTGAGAATTTGAGAACTTCCTCCTTTATTAAGAATACGGTTAAAAACAATAACATGGCATAAATCTGTGTGAAACTTAGCTCATTATTTCAGTTTATTCCATTACGGTCTGGAGGTGACCTTGACAAGCGTGTATTGCAGTCACATCGCTTCATAATAACTAATAACATGTTTTAACTTATCTGGTGGGCAGAAATAGCATGCAATTCATGTGTCATCCGTTTATCATGCCGTGGAATGTTTTTGTACACATACAGTGGCGCAGCTAAAATTATCATTAGAGGGACGCCAATGAAAAAATTGTTTAGTTCTCATAAACTCTAGATAACATCAAAAATAATGATTATACTAAAAAAAAAGAAGCCTTTTCTTAATTTAACGCTATCGCCATGGTCAAATAACATCTCCAAAGAGACACTATCACTACACAAATAGAATTATCAATATTTTACCGAAATAAAACGATAATATTTATTACTAATAATTTATAGGTATCTAGTTTTATTTCTGAACATTATTTATGACAAAAATATGTAGGTATTTTTGTAATATTTTTAGTCTTATGATGAAACTGGTAGGTATTCAATATCTCTAATGTGTGATACACAGTTACATACACAAGTGTAACAAATTATTTGGCAATAGTAGATACTAAGAAGAGTAGTTGTTCCAACTCAGACTCAAAGTATTTATCCTAACTAATATTATAAATGTTAAAGTAAGTTTGTTTGATTGTTTGTTACCTTTTCACGCCTAAACCACTGAACCGATCATCCTGAAATTTTGCATAATTATACGTTGTCAGTTGTACAGGACCGGATATAGGGTACCTTTCATCCCGAAAAAGAAACTGCTGTTCCCGAGACAAACAACAATAACGTTCTTATGATAATAGATGGCGCCACGTGTCTTTCGAATCATAATTGAATTATATTAGAAAGATATAGGCTATATTTCATCCTGAATCGCAGACGAAGTCGCGGGCAACACCTAGTTTCAAATAAACCAATTAGAGGCACTTTTCAAACTCAAACCATTTATTTCAATTAAACCATTTACAGGCACTTTTGAATTGTCAAGGAGTCAGTCAGTAAGAAAAATGAAGCTACATTCCCATTCCAAAGCGTAGGTACCTATGGAGAAGAACGGGCATGAAACTCCATGGACACTCTTTTAAATTAAATTGAATTGTCAAGGGTAGTTCCGACGGGAAGCCTATAGGAATCGGGTTGTATCAAGGCTGCGCCGCTGATACATATGTGTATAGGTGATAATGGGGACAGAGGCTCTAGTGTGAGTTTATTATAACCATCTCGAATTTACGCATCGAGCGCGTTCAGCACTCCGATTGGTGAAGGGCCAATCTTAGACCAATTGGAGCGCCGAATGCGCTCCATGCGTAAAATCGACATGGTTAAAAGACACTCACACTAGGGCCTCTGAAGCGTAAATTCACGCTCATTATGAGCGATAATGCAATGTACTTTATGAGCGGAATTGAATACTTTTGAGACACACACACGTCATCACGCCTGTGTTCCCTGAAGGGTTAGGCAGAGGTGTACTTATATAGTACACCCAAATATCGACATCAGTTATGTTTAAGTTTCATATAATAGAGGACGAGCCTATTGCCATCAACCGGGCACAAATTCAGACTCCGGGCTGCTACTGAGATAATCCAGATGGAAAAATCCAATAACACTTTCCTGGACCAAGGACCTCATACTCGGCAGTAGCGCTTGCGACCACTTATAGGTACTCCAACGAGAACTATAGGGGTCGATAGTTTCTCTGTGCAGTTGTCATTAAACATAAATTCTACGCAAAAGCTTCGTGAATAGTGGACTCATTAGCTTGAGAAAACCAGGCCTCAAGTCTGCTATTACAATCGTGTCAGAATGGTCTCGCCATTGTGAGTATTTGACAGTGTTTGTATGGCAAATCTGTCAAAAACTCACAATGAAGAGACCATTCTGACACTATTGTAATAGCAGACTTGAGGCCCTGGTGATTTGTTTGGAACATGGGGACAACGACGACACTTGACTCTAACAAAAATTTGCACTATTACGCAAACGGATCCCTGAATTGAAAAATGTTTTCACACATCCACAATATTTTTGAATGGCCTATCCTACGATACTCCTCACCATGGGACAGACAAGAAAAAAAATATCATTCCCACTTTACGTGTAGGTTTACCATATAATATATACATTTAATATATATTTCAAGATTTTATTTTACCACTTTGTCGGCGTGATTAATACGAGTATGTATAATATATCCATGCCAAATGACAGCTTTCTAGTACTAAGAGTCTCTGAGCTAAGCCGCGGACAGAAAGACAGACAGATGGACAGACATACAGATGGACATGGCGAAACTATAAGGATTCCTTGTTGACTACGGAACCCTAATAAAAAGGTTCGAATTATCTTTTATAAACATCACTCCATGGGGCTCGGAGCTCGTGGCTAAATGATAACAGCCGCACGGGACGAGACGCCTCCGTGCTTTGGAAAGCGCGTTAAGTCGTTTGTTCCAGCTGTCAATCGTAGTAGATCTTTGATAGTCGTTATGGGAAGTCAGTAACCCAAAAGACTGACAACTACTTCAACCAAGTGGTATCGTGTTACCCAGTAACTGGGTTGTGGAGGTCAAATGGGCAGTCGCTGCATGTAAAATACTGGTATTTACTGTATCCGGTTAGACTGGAAGCCAACCCTAAGATAGTTGGGAAGAGCAATTTTCAGATTGATTGAAACATAATTTCATGAACGTTGGTTTTCTGTTAATCAATCGACTATGTTGTTGCGCGCCACAATTAATGCCTGGTACCACTAGCGCCATCTAGTATCGAGTAGCAGAACTAGTACCTCTAGCGCCATCTAGTATCTAGTAGCAGAACTAGTAGACTCGAGATATTTCTAGAAAGTTCAATGCTAGAATTTTCTAGAACTATTGACATCTGGTCAGTCGGGGCCGGTATGTACTCGAACATTCTAGACGGTTCTACAGTAGAAGGTTCTGGAACTATCTGAGGACTATATAAGGCCGGTATGGACCCCGACCCGGACAAAGTCGAAAAACAAGCGATCAAGCGACAAGGAAACTTCAAACGATACAAGCGATCTTCAAGTGCGATTTTACAGCGATCAGTAGTGCAGTTGTGTTTTCTAATTAGTGTGGTTAAGTTGTTATCAGTGTTGTTTAATTCAAGTGTAATTTTTTTGGTTATTAAATCGGCAGTTTTTATTGTCACGAACCACAAGCGCGTAACAAAGTCTATAGTAGTCCACTGCTGGACATAAGCCTCTCCCAGGCTACGCTACATAACCCTGCCCTCCGTCTTCTGCATCCAGTCTGTCCCAGCCACCTTCTTAAGTTCTTACGCTCCATCTAGCTGGGGGGCGTCCCACACTACGCTTGCCGATACGCAGATGGTTCGCGGGAGGTTTTCTGTAATGGTTTTAAAATGGGATTCAATACAGGGTGGAAGGGACATCGACGCTAAGCTGGTTACCATGGATGCAGTACATGATTCTGGACCCCTGCGTTGAAATTTTTTGTCGGTAATAAAAAAAAAAAACTGTCCCATACATTTTTACCGCGTAAGTATTTTGTAGGAAATAGCTTATAGAGTTATGAGGAACAGGGTGTAAAGTTCACTCATACTCTATAGTAAAGGGAGGAACCTCCGGGTGTCGTGTCTGGTGGACAACTGCCCGACGGTTGATGTCGGGATGTTGTATAATGCTAGTCGCGTGGTAAACTCCGATTGCGCGATGCAGGATTTGTGACGTCAGGTCTTTGATTCGTAGTTCGCATGTGGCGTTGTCGATGCTGCGTTTTTTCCAGAATCATGTACTGGTATCCATGGTAACCGGCTTCGCATCGATGCCCTTTCCAACCTGTATACCTTAGGTAGGTAGTGCCCAGTGCAATTTTCGTCATAGATATTTACTAACAGTTTAATAGGATAATGACTCATCATCACTGAAGAGCAAACAGAGACGTTTGCTTGAAGATAAGAAGGTATTAAAAGAGTAAAAGTCACACATAATAAATTATAACGGCATGTAATGTAGATATGCGTCACCCATTTGTATGGTGATTCAGGTAATCAAAATCATAAACTGAAGTATGAATAATTAGGCAAACAGTATTCTGTTAGCATACTCGTATTATTCTTGAGCTCTTGATGTGTGCAATGAAGAATAGAATACTCTTTATTATGTACCTATACCATGCAAATTACAGATATTGCAGAAATTTTACATAAGGTGACACAACAGGTGGTCTTAACGCTAAAAGCGATATTTTCAAGACAAGCTTTGGATGGATTTAAGGTTGCTTTTTTAATAAAAACATAGGTAATGACAAAATATTCGAATAAGAAGTACATAGACGATACGTAAGACGGTTTGGGAGTAAGGGGTTCCACATGTCTAATTTGAGCAAGAATCAGAAGATTTATTTAAAATTTGGTTTCAGATCGCCACAGATGAACCACGGTTATAAATAGGTAAACAATTCAGTGTCTGGCGTAAACAGCAAATTGTCACTCAGGTGCAAATTGCGCATTTACACCGCGTGTATCCGCCTGATCATGACCTATGCGAGTCCAGTCTTTGAACACGCAAAACCCTATCTCATCCATAAGATGCAGACCCTCCAAAACCGTTTCCTTCGTAAAATCACGGGAGCCCCCTGGTTCGTTCGGAACCAAAACCTTCATTTAGAACTTAAAATCCCTACGATAGCCCAATTCATGAAGCGCATTTCAAAGCGCTTCTTCGAGATCGCAGCCACTCATCGCAACACTGGACCTTCGCAACCTTGGACGACCCGTCGTCCAAGGCATGCACTGACCGACCCAGACGACCACGACTCTCCTCCAGGAGAGCAGAAGGGAAACGAGTACAGTTCGAAAGAGAATACACAATACACGACCGTCATTCCGACCTCGCCGCCGAGGCTCTGCGCGAAATCCCCGACTAAATAGTCCTCCCCGACCCTTGCTCGAAAGCGAAGCGCCAGCCCACACTATAGCTGAGCTTGTAGCTTTAAATTCCCCCGATAATAATTATAACCCTGATTTTATCCAGCCACCGTCGGTCCCTTGCCACTCTCCTTCCGACTCTGCCCTAAGCCGAGGTTCGTACCCCACAGGGGGTGCCCTTAGCGCGCAGTCGTTTAGTTTATAAGTTTTGCGCCCTGGCTGGAGGCATTAAGTTTCGTTAGGAGCTTAAGGCAACCACAGGAAAGTCCGGTTAAAGTGTCTCAACCTCTCAAGGTTAACTCTGAGATGCCATTAAAAAAAAAATGTTTGGCGTAAATAAATCGGACCCTGTCTAAATTAAATCAAAGCAATAAAGCTGGGGCAGGCTTCCAGTCTAACCTGACGCAGCTGAATATCAGTATTTTACATGGAGGGCCCCGGGGCTGCCTATCAGCCCCTGATACCCCCCCTGGGCTGTGGCCTCCACAGCCCAGTTACTGGGTAATACGATACCAATGGGTATCGTACCAACCGAAATAGTCTGACAAGCAGTCTTAACCGGTTGTCAGACTTTTCGACCTTATTACAAAGTAAGATTGATCTCTAGATCAGGTTAAAACCGTCAAGATTTTTTTGTACATTGAACTTTATTTTGACAACGTTGAAGTTTGGAATACAAAAGCTGATTTTAGAACGCAGTTTAAGTTGTTAATTTTGTATTATTCAATTTACGTTAGTCGAAATAAAAATTAAATAAAAAATATTAACTGGCCAGATTAAAGTTACAACTCGTTCGACGGTTTGAGAAATTTGAGTGTCATATAACTATCAAGGACTTGGGAGTTGAGAGGCTTTATACTTTTGTAACTGAAGTAAATAAGTAGCGAATCATGACGTAGCCAATATACTACTGACATAATTTTGTATGTAAAAGATATAAATTTTAAGTGCTGATATAAATGATAAGTTTTGTGTTTCGTCAACGTTATTTGCGTAGGTACGAAATAAAATTTTATCAAGTTAATCCTTACTAATATTAAATATTAAAGTTAAAGTAACTCTGTCTGTCTGTCTGTCTATCTGTCTGTCTGTCTGTCTGTCTGTATGTTACGTTTTCACGCCTAAACCGCTGAACCGATCGTCATGAAATTTGGCAGAGATATAGCCTGGGATATGGAGAAGGACATAGGCTACTTTTTTACGCGATAACCGACATCCACGCGGGCTAATACTATATTTGAAGTTCAAAAATTTTTCTCAAGTAAATGAAATCCTTGTAATTTCTTATTAAGAAGTACATTTCTTTAACCATAATTTATTTTATTCTCCTTTGTCACATACGTATAATAGTACCTATATACCTATCAACGTTTTCAGTAAGTCAAAGAAACAATAATATAATAAGTAGATAGGTATCCATAATTTCGATCCGTGATTTGATGGTCACCATGACTTGTCGTTATGATGGCACCGCCCAACGTTGCTATGGTACCCATGGCCATAACAGGTTCTGTTCACAACCATAACAGACTTCTTATAAATCAGTATTTCAGTGGAACTTGGTTGACGCGCTGACTTTCATTCGGCGACCGTTGAAAGCTTTGAGAAATACGAGTTGTGTTTTCACCAATAAAGTACGGTTAAGTGTAGGTTTCTTTCAAAATAAATAAATATAATTGTGTATGTTATTCTAAAATATTATTTGAGTCGAAAGTGTTACAAAAATAATTCAAACTGGGCCAATGTATGGACAAAACTGTTGTAGAAAAAATTCAAAAAGCGAAGTGAGTTTGGGGCGAATTTTAAATCAAAATTCTGCTGTTTTGCATGTTATATTTTTGATTATTTATAATATTTTTGTAGACTAAGTTTTCAATTACTTATATTCTATTAACTTTAACCTAAAATGTAGGTGCATTTTTTTTCTTTGAAAATGCATGATGTTATTTTGTTGTAACTGTTATATGCTGAATTGAACTGATAATAATATTTTATGTTATTTTTACTGTAGAGTATAAATTTTGTAGTGCATGCGTGTGTTGTATTTGTTAGCAAACATCGGCCATGTTTGATGATGGACTTCGATTGGCTAGTAATTATGAAACTGGACTTCGATTGGCCAGTACCTAATTATGAAACTGTCAAATCTGATTTGATGCAAAAATATATAAATCAGCTTGCTTTCTTTTTCTTTATGTTATCGCTAAAATCTAAATATTATGTGACTTTAGGGTTCAAAACTGCAATTAAGAAGGTTCCAGTCTCCAGATTTAATTAATAAACAATGAGAGGCTTAGTATGTTTAGTCGCTCTGTGCATTAGCAGTGTCGTTGGGTAAGTTACAATTTGTCTGAATTCGGTGGCGGTGTGTTCAATGCACATTAGCACAGAAATATAAGTTTTTAAACTGTCATGGTCACTAATATTATTATTAACACAAATGGGATATTTACCATGTTTATTATTTGAATTCCCGATATTTTTTTTTATCTGTGATCATGGTGCTTGCAACAGCGCCGAAATATCGGGAACTTATAACAAAACATGGTAAATATCCCGTTTTTGTTAAAAATAATAGCACAGAAATAATACATAAAATAAATAATTGGAACTGGGAAGAAAATAACTAACTCGTGTTCGCAACTATGATCAGTCCAATTTCGATCATTGGGTATAAGTTTTGGTTGATTAAGGAAGATTATCGAAAAATCTGTTATTGCAGCATCTAGACTAGATTTAGACGGCACGGTTGGCGCAGTGGCTAAGCGATTGACTGCTGCGCTGGGTGTCGCGGGTTCGATTCCCGCACGGAACATATATTTGTATGACCTATAAGTAGGTAGTTGTTCCGGGTCTGGCTGTTTGTGTATGTGAGATTAAATGTTTGTAAACGCACCCACGATACAGGAGAAATTCCTAGAGTGAGGCAACATTAAAAAAAAAACGATGTGTACTGAGGAATGTACTTTTACATTTGTAAAAATACACAATGGGTAGATACCTGTTATGTCGATGGATTGCAGTGCAATTACTCTAGGTAATTGGTAATTATGTTTAACTAGCTGATTCGACGTACATCATCCTGTCCATTGAATAACGAATACAAAATCTCATAGAAAAAAGGATCAGATTCCAGGATTTTTTTTTCCAATTTTTCTTTCTCCAATAACCTAATTTGGACTATTACGAAAATGTCAAAAAAAAAAAACCGTATTGGTCCAGACGATCAAGTGATGCGCTTGCCAAAGAACAGCATTTCATTAAAAAAAACTAGCTTTTGCCCGCGGCTCCGCTCGCGTGGATGTCAGTTATCACGTAAAAGTAGCCTATGTCCTTCTCCATATCCCAGGCTATATCTCTGTCAAATTTTATGACGATCGGTTCAGCGGTTTAGGCGTGAAAACAACACACAGACTGACAGACAGAGTTACTTTCACATTTATAATATTAGTATGGATTGAACTCACAAAGAAAAGGGCAAAGTTTACACTAACCATTATTTGCATGCTAGAGTTTTAACATTCATTGTAAGCTTTACATAACACTAGAATAATTTATCAACACGCAATGGTAAAATAAAATAATAAATGAAGTTTTTCATAGTTTTCACATTCATTGCAGAAGGTTCAAAATGCATGGACATAATAAACATTTACTTTAAAAAATACTAACAAATGCTGGTTGCACGATTAAGGGTGAATTTCAACAATGAAGTTTGCGATTTCAAAAATGAAACTGTACGCGATCACGAGCACATTCCGTTCACGAGCTGTCAGTGTCAAGACTTGATTAGAGTCTATTAGGTATGTAGGGATGGTACGGTATTACCAAGGGGTATTGTATTATTGTGGAGGTCAGATAGGCAGTCGCTCCATGTAAAATACTGGTATTCAGTTGCATCCGGTTAGACTGGAAGCCGACCCCAACTTTGTTGGGAAAAATCTAGGCAGATTGATGTAGGGAAGGTATGAATTCTGGCACAGGAGCGTGGGGATTGGCACAAGAAAAGAGAGGCCTATGCCAAGCAGTGTTTGAAGTCACAGTCACAGTGTTGTTTGTTGTCACAGTGTAACACCATAATATATAACGCATATATACAACCCTAATCTATTCAAAGTGAGAGTGAACAGGCTTCTTCTGGGTAAGCTCACTCAATCGTCGACTTTGTCTCTGTCACCTCTGACCTACACTAGAGTCAAGAGCAAACCAATCGTAAAAAAAAACAATGTAAATTGTCTTTGGTCCCTGGTCCTGACATCAAGCAATGGACTAAATTGTCAAACTTTTATTGCTTGAATAAGAGGCTTTTGGGTAGGTACTTCAATGTATGTATTTTATAACTTTTTTTTTTGTAAAGTGCGTTTTGTTTGTGCAGAATAAACAATTTTTCTTTCTTTCTTTCTTTTCTTTCTTTAATTCGGGCTGTGGATGATGTTGATGATGACGAATTCTAGTAAAAATATTAACAAAATAGTCGCATTGAAGCAGGAGGGGACACATAAACGACCAAGTGATTGTATTTTTAGAAACAGGGTTTTCTATGTATAAAGGCTCCTGCAGGCAGGCGTGACGCGACGGTGCCACGCGATTCTGATAGAACAATTTTTCCATGAAGTTTTCATAAAAATTGTTCTTCTAGTCAGGTCGCGCTATCGCGTCGTGCCTGCTTGCCTTAACTAGATGTGATTAAATTTATTTAATTGAATTGGTATCACTTTATTTTATTACCTGAATTTTCTGCTAATTAAGTAAGTAGATTGCTGTATTAATTCTTTTTGTGTCATTATTGACTGATTGTCAATTAGTGTGTTTAATTAAACGAGTATAGTGAGAATTTTATCATGTTTATAGTTTATTTGACTGACTCTATCAGCATTTCAGGGCTTAAAATAACTGCCGCGATAAGTCCTACTAAATACTTTGTTCTTAGGGTTCCGCACCCAAAGGGTGCCAACGGGACCCTAGTAGTAAGGCTCCGCCGTCCGTCCGACCGTTTCTCACAGGACTGTATCTTTAGAACCGTAATAGGTACCTACACTTGAAATTTTCACAGGGTGTACTACTATATCCGCTGTAACTAAAAATAAAGTAATAATAGTCGCATTCGATCGATTGATAATTTTAAACCATTATTTAAGGAACTTAGTTTGCTCATCACTCTACCGTCTATGTACAGTAAATAATGAAATGGAAGTGTTTGCTTTAAACCTTCATTTATTTGAAAAACTGTTCTCTCCGTTATCAGAATCATCCATGTTACTTCTCATAAAACCGCATTTATCGGAAAAAGTGTGCTAGGTATCTATACTAATCTATACTAATATAGAGGGGTTTATTTATAAACGCTGCTTAAAGTTAAGTAATGATTAGCGACTGTTTAACCATACATTTTTGACGTTTGAACGTCACTTAACTTTAAGCAACGTTTATGAATAATAAACCCCATAAAGCTGAAGAGTTTGTTTGTTTGAACGCGCTAATCTCAGGAACTACTGGTTGGAATTGTAAAATTCTTTTTGTGTTGGATAGTCCATTTATCCAGAAAACTTATAGGCTATATAACATCACGCTACAACCAAAAGGAGCGGAGCATAAATGAAAATTGTTGCAAAAACGGGAAAAATTATTCCTTTTTGAGCGCTTCCGTTGTGTGCGTTGCGTAAACGGTTTAAGTTACGCAAATATCATGTATGATGGAATTGTTCCTCTTTAAAAGTTCTAAAAAAAAGTCCGCGAGCGCATATGTCTATCTTAACATCACGCTACGACTTTAAGGAGCCAAGCAAACGATAAACAGTCGGAGTAATTTCGCGGGTGGACAATGCGATGCGACGGGGCTGAATTTTACGCGGACGAAGTCGCGGGCTGAAGCTAGTGTATAGATATAGATGTTACTACTCCATCACTGAGTTTAGTACCTACTGATAAACAGGGGTATGAAAATTCCGACTTGCTAATTAAACACTTATGATTGTATTTATTGATTAAGTATGAATGTGTTTATTTATCTAAAATTGTTATGACCTGTTTTACCTGACTGACATATTTTAAATTGAATAATTTTTTTATGTAATCTCAATAGATTACATAAAAAAATTATTAATCAATTAAGGTTGCATGCCAATCATGCAACCTTAATTGTAATAATTGCTTGTTTAATGTTAATTTTGTACACCATATTTATATTGGCATTACATTGTGAACATATTTTTAGACAATAAACTATCTGTAACCAAACCGACGTATAACAAAAAAAAAAAAAAATTTAAAGATTTTTCAAAAAAAAAAAAGCCGACCTCAAAAAAAAAAAATTACACTACATAGTGAAAAATAACTTTTATTGCGGAAGTCGGTGTATTTGGATATGTATTTTAGTTTTTTGCCACCGACTTCCGAAATTAAAGTGGGGATGATTTTTTAAGTGAAAACTTCTTTAGGCGCGTTGAACACTTTTTGGGTGAACAAAAATCATGGAACTCGCGTCATCTTCAGCGAACGCTTTCCATGAGCTATATGTATACTGTGTATATATGTGTACTTTTTGGGTTAACAAAAATCATGGAACTCGCGTCATCATCACCGAACGCTTGGTTTGTAGTGATGATAATGACCAATTTCAATTTTAATCCTTGATCATAAACACTTCTTTATAAACCAAAAATTATTCGAAATTGATAATCTAATAGCTCGACGATACAATTTATAAGTTACTTAGTTTTCACTTCTTGGCAGTCCCCAAAGACTGCCCCGTATTATTATTTTTTTGATGAGCATAATAATATAATCTTTTTAATTTTGGGCATCGATCATAATGACCTTAGTTATTCTTTACCTGGGAAGACCACCAAGCTAAAAGATCATGATGATCTAACTTTAAAATCTTGTAAAATAATCTTAGTTATAATTTTTAACAGCAACGCGGCAGCACGCTCTAAAAGCAAGATGCCTAACCAGCCGATCAAGATATATTACCTGCCGCCGTCACCAGCATGCAGGGCTATCATCATGGCTGCAAAAGTGATGGGAGTAGAACTGGAACTGGTGTTGACCAATCTTATGGAAGGACAGCATTTGACGCCGGAGTTTCTCAAGGTATTTGATTGGTGCTATCGAATTTGCAACCTTACACATCCGAATTTGGGGATGTGTAAGGTGGCAAATTCAATGCAAGTATAGCCAGGGCAAGGTTGGCATATCTACTTCTTCTTCTTCGTTATATCGATGATTCCATTTATCTGTTCAACCAGAATTCGGCCACTTCGACAGTGTTAAAATAATAATAATAAAATATTTATTATCAAGTAATAAGGACTCATAACGTTCGTAACAATTTACTTTGTGGCGGCATCTACAACGCCACATGTGAACTACGCATCAAAGACCTGACGTCATAAATCCTGGATCGCGCAATCAGAGTTTACCGCGCGACTAGCATATATACAACATCCCAACATCAACCGTCGGGCAGTTGCCCACCAGATACAACACCCGTCTGGTCAGAGGATCCTCCCTTTTCCATAGAGTATGAGTGAACTTTACACCCTGTTCCTCATACCTCTATAACTTAAAAACCATGTTAGTTTTGTTTAAAACCACAGTGGGACTGTGGAGTCACATCGCAAACGATGCCTATCCTCTTGTCGTAGTCTCTGTGGTTTTATAACTATGTTAGTCCGCCTATGTACCACTATTGTACATGAAGCTTAAATAAATAAATAGTAATATTTACAAACATATTACACAACATACAACATAAACAACTATACAACAAAAACAACCAAATTCCAATTTTTAAACATCTAAGTTCCTATTGGCAGGTACATGCGGCTAGCTTAAATAGTAAATGATGGGGCAATCCAGTCTGTTAGCAATGACAACCAGGAGACTGTTGGAGCTGGCACGCACTTTGCGCAACAGGGATTCTGCACGATTCCGTCTAATCGTTGCGAAGCCAGTCTGCGCGTCTGAGAACATACTCTAGGCGCTACAAAAGCGTGGCAGCCTCAACAGCATCCTGAATGCATTGTTGTATTGAACGCGGAGAGCATTAACAGCTTTATGAGTGAGGCTAATCCAAAGACTACAAGAGCAGAAAACTTGACAATATGCCTGAAAAAGTACATTGTAATACAAGGGTTGAAAGTAGATTATCGCAAATGAGTTGTCATTAACAAGCCCGAGCCGAAGGCGAAGGTTTTTAATGACACGAGTTTGAACGAGGCTGGACGTAAAGGGGAAGACCAATGATAACGCTGTCATATCCATCGCCGGTATCCAACGATAGTGCAGGTGTTATTGCACAGAGAGTACGACATGAGGATAGGCATCGTTTGCGATGTGGCTCCACAGTCGCACTGTGGCTTAATGGAAATTAACCCATAACTATTTAGGTATATTACTTCAACAATGCCATTTTTCAAGACGGAAGCAAACCAATTCTCTGTTCTAAGGGGGCTACTTATGATGTTAATTGATGATTGTGTTGATGATGTAACAACACAATCACATTACAGTGTTGTTTTGGTCCGAAATGGCCCAGAGATGAATATTATTGCAATTTTCGTACAAGATCTAGGCAAGGTCTGATAATGTCATATTTAAACCAGTCCAAATTGCAATATTGCAGATAGAAACCAGATTGTCAACATCGCGTGATAAGCTTATATTTTTATTTGTGCTACCAATAAATCATGTTAGGGTTGCTTCTTTCACGAAACGTTTTACGTCTTAAATAACTTTAATGTTTGCTGGTCGATACTAAATACGGAATATACTTTACGACCTTTTGGTTAATTCTGTTCGAAAATGTTGGCTTTACTTTACATAGTTCTTTTGCTTCTAGATGAATCCTCAACATACAATACCGACTATGGATGATAGTGGATTCATTTTATGGGAAAGGTAAGTTATTTTAGTACTGTAGCATAATTAGCCTATTATGTTCCCACTGGTGGGACACATGCCTCCTCTCTCTGGCCCAGTGTGGGTTGGTAATGTCACATCTTTTTGTTTTTTTGTTTCTGGTACATACCGGTTTCCTCACGATGTTTTCCATCTCCGTTTTGAGAGCAGTGGTGATGGATTAATTTACACACAGGGTTAAAACCTATGACCAACAGCTCCTAAGTCACGGCCGTTACAACTGGCGCACCACTGCTACCCAATCAGTACTATACTTTGACGAAATGAGGAGTTAAATCGTCATACAGATGGCGGTCTTCTTTCTTAATTTATATTGAGAAGCTCAAAAGTATAATTTTGGGATATAAATCAAAATAGTCAACATGTTTATTATAGCCTAGAACAATACTTGAATCGACAAGTATTGTTCTAGAACAGTGTTTTTCAACCTTTTTCATGACACGGCCCCTTTAGTATGAAGAAATATTTCGTGACCCCCGTTGCTTTTTTTATTTTGTGACAAATATTCAATCCAACAATTGATATGTTAAAAGAGGAAGGTATGTTACGCGCTAACATCGCAATCAGTAAACCTGGGCTCGGCGCACGACTACATGCACCAAAACTCACACATCACAGTTCAGTTCAGTCACAAACCTACAGTTACCGATAGACAAGAACAGAGATAGGATTAAATATTATCCCGAGTCTTATTTTTCTTCCTTGTATTTTTTTTTACTGCAGTCGCTTTTCCAACATTTACAACTCCGCTATAGAAGCTTCGCGACCCCCCAAAAGAGGCTTCGCGACCCCCCAGGGGGTCGCGACCCACACGTTGCAAAACACTGTTCTAGAAAGACGTGATAGAATAAAACCATTAGAGAAAAAAATGTCGTGAATGGCCACTACTATGTAAAAGTTTTACGAAGGAATATAATAATACGGAATCTTGACCGTACTTCCGCGATTTTCCTCATAGCGTGAAATGCCTTTCCACCCGTCAAGCACCTCAGCATATATTGCCCCCTTGTTGCAACGTCACTATGTGCTAGCAACAGTTTTCGGGGGGCCATTATTGAGTGTGCTAGTCTCCCGATGCTATTTTATCCGTGAATATATAAAACATTGATCAGGCATAGTCCTTCCATAGTTCTAGGTAACCAGTTCACTTTAGCAACCCAAACCCATAGTCCAACAAATGCTTATTTCCATATCTTGCAATAGCCCTACACCAACCACCTTGGCCTTTGGTGCAATTGCTTCATTCAATTAAGAGTGTCTAATGGGCGTTAGCGCGTTGGTTTCAGCCCGTCGTCGTCGGCATTCCAAAGGTTTGGGACCCATAGTCCCGAGAAATGTCTGAGACGTAAAAATATAATAATAATAATGTTTATTTTCTGTACCATATAATTTTAAACCCTTGTTTACAGCCGCGCAATCCTGGCTTATCTAGTGAATGCTTATGGTCGTGACGATACCCTGTACCCCAAAAACCCTCGTCTTCGAGCTATCGTAGACCAGCGCCTCAACTTTGACATTGGCACGCTGTACATGAGATACTCCGCTCTTTACGTAAGTTGGTTTTCTATTGATAACTTTAATATTTGTCATTTTATTTTAGAGTTATTTTAAGGATTATTTTTAGTTTCTAATAGTCCTAAAGTAGTAGGAATTGTGCCTGACTGATGGAAATATGAAAACATATAGGCGTGATGATATTGTTATGTTAATCATAAATTCATTACATAACATAAAACTAAAATGGAAATTAGTAATCTATATTTCATTGCGCCAACGTCATACAGGTAGGAATAAAGTTGAATATCCTTATAATGTGCCTGTAATTTCAAGCCGGAACAGATCAATGTTGCTAAGCGGTTGACGTTTGATGGGGTGTGATGATACGTTACAATATAACAAGTGTATGTCAATGTTCCCTTCCCTATATTGTATAGCAGCAAGAAACGAGACGTGTTAGTTGAATTCCAGTGAATATTTATCCTGACATTGTGCAACATAAAGGCGTATAATTTCAAAACCAGCTAAAACTGATACCTGAACAGATTTTTTGCACAAGTCGCCATTGGTCCGCCATACTATTCGTAAAATGGCAGTTACTGAAAAATCAAGCGCTGTGATTGGTTAATTACGTTATTGAGGAATTTGAATTTTACCCATGCCTTATAGTGGATTTTGTTACCAAACAAGGTTGGAGGCTTAATTTAGTACTGTTATAGAGGTATTTGCTCGGAAATGAGTTTTGTCACTTAGTATAGAATTGAGAAAACTTTCACAAGAGAGAAAAGGTCGATTTCAAGTAGAAATAGATGTAACATATTTTGAAATTAGACGCCTCATAATTATGTCATTGAAGTACATAAAGTCATTATCATAATTAATATATTACTGTGGACAGCGCGGCAATAATATCTGATTTCATGATTCATCTATTAATATCTGTCGTCAAGATGACAGAAAATACCTATAAATATGTGATCATTTGTGGAAGCAAGTAGCAGCACGAATATTTGATGTCGTCCTTCGGATTTTCGAAAGCCAAAAATCCATTATATCTGCGTCGTTTGTCTCGTCAGATACTTTTGTTGTTTTTCCGAAGTCGCATATTTGTGGCGCTACTTGTTTATGCCTTACACAGAAGATCACATACATTTGCTGTCTTCTTGAGAACAGATATCTATACTTAATAAATAAAATTGAATTATCTATTTGTTATGTCAAAATAATAAACTTTTACTAAATGCATATGAAAGTAAATACGGTATAGAACAAAAAAAATAAATGTAGGTCTGTTGTTCTGTCTGTCTGTTTGTTCCGGCTAATCTCTGAAACGGCTGGACCGATTTTGATGGGACTTTCACTGGCAGATGGCTGATGTTATAACTAGTAACTAAGGCTAACGCCGGCGATGCCGCGGGCAGTAGCTAGTGTATGAATAAATCATGAAATTAGATATTATTGGCGAACGTCCATAGTTATATATGTATGCTCGTGACTGTATCTACTGATTTATTTCAGGTTTTTTCGTATAAAATACATTCCTACTTTTCGCAAAAATATAAAAAAATGTAAACAATAATAAAATAATATAACAAACAGTTTTGGAAGACAGTGACAAAAGCAATTGAAATAAACTTAGTCAAAGGCTAAAAAGATCGACACTTCTAGTAGAAAATATATGTTCAGCAGTCACCACAAAAATGATCGTATTCCAGATCCCGATAATATTCCATGGCGAGGAGTACAATGAGGAGAAAGCTGCCAAGCTGGACGAGGCACTGGGCTGGCTCAACACTTTCCTAGACGGAAAGGCCTTCGTCGCTGGAGACGATCTCACTATCGCTGACATCTCTATTATCGTTACTATTACTAATCTAGAAGTAAGTTCCCTTTGTTTTTTTATAGATGTCGTAAGGGAGTTTTGTGTATGAATGTGGATGGCGTTAAGAGTGGGAAGACCAAAGACACGATGAATGGGTTTGTAAAAGATGATATGGTTAGGAATGTTTGACTACTAACACGACGGATAGTAGATGTATAGAAGAAGACATCGCTGCGCCCTCTCTGAAGAAGTTGGAATAAGTGCAGAAAGATGATGGTGATATTTTATTTTATTTTTATTGAAAGGAACAGCAAACAGTTACATTAATAACTAATTTAACAAAAACAAGTTTTGTACTAATATAACCCACAACGCTGTCCATAGGTAGACATAAAAGTTAAAAAAATAATCGCTAGGAGTTTTAGTAGCAGTACTAGCAGTGATTAGTTGTTTATATAGCAATAAAATAATAACAAAAAAAAATTGACAATGGTAAAAATAAAGTTGAAATTTAGATAATGGTTACATAATACGTATGACATTAGTAAGTTCGATCATTTTCAGAAAGGGCACAGACATGGGTTTTTGATATAAATAAGTGTGTAAGTAAGTGTAACATAGGTCTTATGAAACGGTACATTGTACCAGTATTCTAATACTCACTTCGCTTGGGTTTGGTCTCGTTCCCAACTTGGATGAAGCTACAAATCTCGTCTTCTAGGTATCCATAAAGGGTGATTAGTCTGCGGAACTATGTCAAAGGGTCATGCAAAGCATCCTTATGTTGTTCTGAGGCCTTATTATGAAGTATAAAAGCCATTATGATTCTACACCGAAACAGGGATAGTGCTAGCGGTCATGTATAGCTCCATCTCTCTCTTGCACTTGCAAGCCTTAATGCCATCATGATTCCTATGATGGCAGTAAAACGTCCTAATACGGCACCTGTTCAGTAATGACAGTCATGTCACTCACATTTAAGAATGTTGAATGGTGGAAAATCTGGGAAACTATACAGGAATAGTTTTTAATCAGTGCGAAAATTTCGACAAATTAAACTTAAACGTGTTTTATTATACACCAATTTCTTATTTTGATAAGTACAAAAAAATTAAGTAATCGTTAACGAAATATGTTTATTTTGAAACTGGTATAGTGGATAGTCGTCGCGCAATGCGCCGGGGCGGCGCGATCAGTGAAGCAGAACGCAGTAGTAGGTACCTATCAGCTGTGCGCTCGCCCATTGATATTATTACAAAAAGATTGTATCCATATTTTGCTGATTTCAAGTAGGACCAAAAAAAAAGTATTGAACAAATAATGGAAATGTGTTCTATTACTGATACTGAACCACCCAAAAAATTGCGCACTGGTTAAAAACTTATCCTGTATACGTGAATTCCATGTAAAGTAGAATAATTAATATTGTAATAGTCGATAGTTGGTGGTTTACAAAATTCTTGGTAAGGATTGTATCAGATGAATGAGAGAGAGGCCAAGCAACACTGACAACATCCGACTGCAAATATCTTTGATACACGTACTGTGATGTTGAGAAAACATATGCAATAGTATTTGATCTTAGAGAAAAATTTGGTTTATAAAAAGACCAAAATCTGCCTAGCCTTGTCCCAACTATATTGGGGTCGGCTTCTAGTCTAACCGGAGGCAGCTGAATACCAGGATTTTACATGGCACGACTGCCTATTTGACCTTCAAAACCCAGTCACTGGGTGATACGATACCCCTTGGTAGGACTGGTTGTCAGACTTTCGGGCTTCTGACGACCCGTAACAACTGTCAAAGATCCACGAATGACAGCCAGGACCAACGGCTTGACGTGTTTTCCGGGGCACGAAGGAGTCTCGGTATCTAAAGATGGTCACCCATCCACGAACCATCCCCGGCAAGCGTAGCTTAATCTGATGGATCGACCAGTGCGGCTGTTAATATAGCCACGAGCCAAAAACAATTTCATTGAATAAACTTTATAATAGTTAAAATGTAAAAATGACTGGCATATTGGGTGTTATAGCTAACGTGGTCACTGAGCGAGTGTAAGACCTTGTGCTCCCAAGAAAATAATAGATTTCTGTTAGTTATAGCTCGAATAATGAAAAAGAGAAAAGAGAAAGAAAAAAAAAATAAAGAAAGAAAAAGTTCAAGAACTTATGAAAGAGAAAGTTTGGAGAAAGTTCAAGTTCACTTGCTTCACACATATTATGGAATTACTGGTAATCGATTTGACGATATGTAGCGCCTGATGCTTCACGGTACCTACTTAATATTGAAGTACCCTTCGTTGCATCTGCTATTTCTCAGACGTTATAGTTACAATTAGATGCCATAAAGTAAAGTAGTTAATTATTGACGTTCTACCTTACCTGGTAGCAGAGGAAGTATGCCGAAACTGAAAAAGTTTCAAGTCTTTCTAAAGTAATTATTTTAATGCTGAAACAGCAGCAAATTATCAAGAGTTAGAAAGAAGTGAAGCTGAAATAGCTATAAAGTATTCAAAATCTAAATCTAAATGTTTTATTTTACATAAACCTAAATGCGCACTTATGAAACGTCAGAAGCTAGGAGCACGGTTCCTTTCCTTTGGAGAAGAGACGGCAAGAAAATCCACGGTTCCTCTTAAAAATAATAGCTTTTACAATAATTTCAAATAATAATGTTAATGGGTATGAGAGGACAGTGTAGGCCTTTCAACAAGTACCAGGTACTTAACAAAATAGAAAATGGTCAACAAATCTTCAGTCAACTAGGCCTACAACGTCCGCTATTAGAATGAGCAATTTTCGTAGCTGATCCTAGACCATGAATCTCGAAAGGTTTATGATACTGTTTAGCTACTTATGCTATCTTCTTTCTTTATTTTTCATGTGGTTAGTGGCTAACCTGGTGTCAGAGTTTCTATGTAGCCCATGGGCCTCTGGGTCTCATGGGTCTTCACATGCCATCGAGAAATATCTCTCAGGCATGCACATTTTCTCATGATGTTTTCCTTAAACATGAATCCGAAAAGTCAGAGGTGCGTGCCTTGGGTTTGAACTCGAGACCTATGACTTGGCATAACCTTTGATTATGAGAAATGTCACCTTCAAATTATATAGTGCTTCGTTGCCACTAGTACCATTAACAGTTCCATGATGTAACTACTGATATTTATTTTTAATCATTAGCTCCATTTTAAAAGAATCTGAAAATAATGGAACTAATGTTGATTTTGTTATCACTAGTTCCACATTATTATTTTAGGCACTGAGATTACATCTGCATCTTCCATCCTTCTTTACAAAGATGATTATTTTAAATCCATACTGAATCCGAATCATAAATTAAACAATACATATTTGTTTATTTTATTGGATATAATTATTATACTTCTACCTCTAGTGTTTTTACACCCTTAAAAAATTTCACAAGTGCCTAAAATAATAATGTGGAACTAGTGATAGCAAAATCAACATTAGTTCCATTATTTTCAGATTCTTTTAAAATAGAACTAGTGATTAAAAATAAACATCAGTAGTACCATCATGGAACTGTTAATGGTACTTTTGGCAACGAAGCTACTTAAAACCCATACACGCATTCAGTACCGACAGCAGCGGTGAAGTTGAAAACGTCTACGAACTTAGCTTCCCAACAAACCTCTTAGTGAAAAATTTCTTAAATTAGATTACCTTTCTATAGTGTTATTATTTTTCAGGCCTTTGGTTACGACATGAGTGCCCATGAGAACCTCATGAAATGGTTCGAGAGGACCAAGAAGGCTTTGGAACCCTACGGTTACAACGAGGTGGATGCCGCCGGTGCCAACATTCTGGCTTCATTCATAAAGAAAGATTAATTTAAGAAGAATTTTGATTTATTTGTTGTTTTTAAATTAGTTTTTCACGGATACACAGGTTAAAATATTAGATACTTGTACTTAATTGTGTTATTTTGTTTCTTTATTATGTTTGTATTATTAAAAGAGATCTGTATTAATATTATTTTGGCGTTTTATTTAAAAACAAGTCGTAAATGTAGCTTGTTCTTGAATTATACTTGAGTTGATGTTTGGAAATCTGTAACAACAATGTTAAAAAAGGATCCATCTATAAAATTAATGTTCATCAATAAAAACTAAGCTTGATGTGCTTGACAAGTAAACTACTTGCTTGATAATGCGTGATGACAAATTATATTTTTGCAAAGCTTGTCAAGCATGCTTGGCCGTTTACATGGATGCTTGTAAAGCAACACATTTAGGGGTTTATTCATAAACGTTGCTTAAAGTTAAGTGACGTTCAAACGTCAAAAATGTATGGTTAAACAGTCGCTAATCATTACTTAACTTTAAGCAGCGTTTATAAATAAACCCCTTAGTGTGCTACGCAATGGTAGGGCGACTACATTGAAAATGAGGGCGGATGCTTGACAAGCAAGCTTGACGTTGCGTCAAATATCGTCAAGCGTTCTTGTCAAGCAGGTAAATGCTTTGCACTTCGATCAATAATAGCTATTATTGATCGAAGGCTTTGCAAGCAATTTTCACCCGTCTAAGGATCCCATTACAAACAAACTCATCCATTCGCTGCCCAGTTCAAATATACATTATGACTTGTAAGCCATACATTATTTGCCTTTACATACTTAGATTTGGCCTCGCCAGTCGGGTCCTGCGCATAAACAGAAGTCATCTATAGCTACGTATAGCGACGACTCGGATGCAGGTTGTGGGCACACGAACGAATTATTTTTTGACCCATATGCTTCTGCTAGGTGCTTGGCATCGAAATTACAAGCATTGTTACGTTACCTAGTACACACGGCTACAAATCAAGCTATAAATTTCCAGTATAAGCTGATCTCACATTGTATAAGATTTCCGTACAATGAGAAGCCAGCTGATACTGGGAATGTATAGCTTGGTATGTAGCCGTGCGTACCTAAACAATGCTTGACAGTTTGTTCCAACATCACATTAATACATGTAGTGATGTAGTCAATATGACACAATAATTAATCGAGGTGTAACCATTCAATAAACAAACTACGATAATAAGGAGCGAGCTCGGTGCGACCCGACGTCCGGTCGCACGAGAACATACCGTGGAGCTATTGAATTGAGGTAGGTATTTCGATGTGGCATAACAATGTGCCGGCGCATGCAAGCGGGTCGCGCGCCGCGCTGCTACCGTTCTACGTTTTCAAAACAAAACAGCCGTTCGATTGTTCCAATTTGAAAAATCCACCACAAAACGATCAACCACATCGCAGTATTCACAAACAACTAGCAACAAGTGAAACAGAGAGTGCGCCTTCGTCTTGTCGTCTTTTAGCACTGGTTCGCGTTACACGGTAGCTACAATATTCTACAACATATTCTGGAACTGAAAATTTGGTTGGTGCAGTGCTGATATGTGTCGTACAAGTTGACACAGCTGTGGATTGTGCTACCAAAGTACAACACGATGATGTTCACAGTGGGTATTTTTAGTTTTTACAATGAATTTTGCTATGTCTAACTTTCCGGTTTATAAAATATAAGTGTGATTTTACAAGACTGTTCTTACATTGTTTGTATATTTCTCGTGATAAGGCAGGTAGTTGCCATTAAAACTTCCGTTTATAGTGCATTGCTATTTAAAAACTTATGTAGGTTCTTGATAAGTCGAAGTAAGTATATACTTTATTGACGTAATGGATGTTAATATTCTTCTACAGTTCCATAGTTCCAATTGATAATATTAAAGTCTTATTGAGGACAAATTAATATTTTGTAGTTGGATAATATACGTTTTGACCTTGTAATGTTAAACTCGTCATTAGATCGTATCGTATCGTCTCGTATGAGATCATCTAATCCATTAGAAAAGTGTTTTACTTATCCAGATTGTTAGAAAATTTTAAAAAGATAACGTAGAAATGGGTCTTGACTTCACTTTAAAATTATATGAAGGAAAAAGGAAAATGGTCACAAATAACATTCATCAGATTTAGATTAGTTGTTACTTGTCATGAACACTGACCGATCCACCGGGCAACATAGACAAGAGGATAATGGTCATTATTCAACTACGTTACTGCACTTAGGCTATTGTTGAATCGTTCTCATCTCATCTCAAACGATATCTAATACGACAGTTACGTCTCATCTAAGTCTAGCGACACATCTACGGGAGATACATACGCGATGGAATTTCTACTAGCAACATATCAAGCCGATCGATGTTGCTAGTAATTAACAACAACCGATTGCGTTTTGTGTTGGCAACGTCACATCAAAGGACCGACGTTCGTTTGTAGTTTTCTAAAGCCTCTTTCATTTCCACTATTCTAAAATAACCCATATTTTGGCCATGCGGCGCAAACCAT
Organism: Dryobota labecula; assembly: GCA_947523025.1. Classification (NCBI taxonomy): domain Eukaryota; kingdom Metazoa; phylum Arthropoda; class Insecta; order Lepidoptera; family Noctuidae; genus Dryobota; species Dryobota labecula. Next base: position 11,477,224 of record OX383293.1, on the reverse strand, counting down.
ATCGGCACAATGAACTTCATGTAGTTAGGCATAAATCTTTATTTCCGGCATAAGTAGCTACTCCATGATCATGGCAACCCATAACAACCGCATACGCCGCGTCTAATAAATATATTTTGTCATAGCCAGCCACTGAGTTCCAGCGACGCGAAGTAATTTCGCTAGGTATGACTACCCTACACTTATTGAACTGTATCGTGGATAGTATTATGCCAACCGCACATCCCGCCTTCAAAGATGTGTTGTTCAAGACACAGACGCTTGTGTTGATAAATAATACATTAGCTTGAAGACAATAACGATGTTTGTTGTTACAGCGATTAATATGCATTCTAATAATAGCTTCAACGTCACTAGCTGTACAGTTTCCACCAAATCCGATGTCAGATATGTCCGCAGACGAAAAGACGCAGAAGAGTAATAAAACATTGGAAGGGTCAGAAGAAAGCGGCCATGAAATAGAAACAGATATTGATGAAGTTAAGGAAAAGAAGTTCCTAGATGACGCCATGAGAACAGTACTCGATCCTAATACATTGATCGTAAAGACAAATGATATAGTTGAAATATTTAAATATCAGCTAGCAGAGTTAGATAAAGTTAACACAAGTCTCGATGTGTTTATGGAAGAGATGGATAAGCTAAGTTTGGATGTTTGCAAAACATCACAAGATGCTCTTTGGTCATATGTCACAGATATAAACAATGAAGCTAAGAAAAATAAAATGGTGAGAATGAGACTGAATAAATTATAAAATAATGTATACTAATAATATAAAGAGGATTTGTTTGTAAGTTTGTATGTAGAGGGTAATCTCTGGAACTACCAGTCGGATTTGAAAAAAATATTTTTGCATTTGATAGCCTGATTGTTGAGAAAGGTTAAAGGCTATTTAACATGAAGTTGTGACTCATATAACCCGAGTAAAAATAAAAAAGTCAGAAAAAACTCTAAGTGAAAACAAAATAATATCGTGGGCGGGGTCGGGGGAACAAGAAATTTCACGCGGATGAAGTAGCGGGCAAAAGCTAGTTCATAAATAAAATCCTTATAATCTTATCTCAAACAAACCGCAGAATAAATTTTAATTTATTCTAATTTATTTTTTGGGTATAATTGCTTAACGTTGTTATTTTCAGGTACGAATTGCAGCCGAAGAAGATGAAATAAAGAAACAGTATTGGAATATACTGAAAAAGAAATATTTAAACGACGAACAACTGACGAGTGATACGAAGATGAGAAGGAAAATTAGGATCATAAAGGAACGAGGAACCAATGTACAGATGCCACAAAGCAAGGTATTTTGTCTTATTCATCAAAAGTATAATAAAAACACCTATACAAACACCTAATACAAACACCTATGCATTGTCCATTATGTATACAGAAAAGCATATGGGACATAAGCAGCTATAAATTCTATGGGCCTATATTAAAATAAGTTGTTTTAAATAACAGCATTCGCATCTAGAGTACGAAAATGCTTTATCATTGAACCTTTGTTGATTCACTTCTGTATTTAATCACAGGAATAGTAATTTTCTTTATTTTATAATATTCCAGCAAAGAGAAGAAATTGACACAATGCAGAGGATTTGGAGTCGTGTCACTGTGTGTGCTTACAATACAAGTTGTAGCTCGGAAGATTCGGTACGAACAATGAGTGGTCAGTCAGTATTATTTACTTTTTATCATCGATTTAACAATATTGACAAAAGTATTACCTGAGACTTTGAATATGATTCGAGTCTTGGTTATAAAATGTGCTGATGTCTTTAATTAAGATAACAGTTTACACAATGTGGCTTATCACTTGGTTAATGTATTGATTACACCGTCTATGCATGAGAATTCTATCATGAATGTTTCCATTTAATGTAATGTGTCATTACATTACGCTATAACGTAAATCGTAATCGAATTTTCTGTTAACAATGAAACAATTTTTCCAGACGTAATATCGATCTTCAAAACAAGCAACGATACAAAAGAATTGGCGTATTATTGGAAAGTTTATCGTGATACGACTGGAAAGAAAATACGCCCGATATTCAAAGATTATGTAGGGAGAATGAACAGAGTGGCAGAATCAGAAAACTTTACCGATGCTGGCGAAATGTGGAGATACGCATTTGAAGATGACAATTTTGTTGAAACGGTAGATAGAATCTGGAAAGAGATCAAACCGTTATATGATTTACTCCACGATTATGTCAGAGCAAAGTTAAAGCTTGTTTATAAAGACGTTCTGAAGAGTAACGATAAATTAATTCCAGCTCATATTCTAGGTGAGTTTCAATTTTTAGAAACGCCTGATGTATATTAAGTCGCAATGTGTGTGTAACAGAATGTTTCCGAAAGTTTTTCTTGCTATGCGTTTCATTCAAGCTACTACAAGAAACTATTAAATAAACGTTCATGCGGCCTGTAACAGGCTCGGCTTTCTAAAACTGTAGTTATTGATGCAACTGTTGTATAATAAGGGGTATTAAAACACGAATGTGGGTTTATCACACGAGGCGAAGCCGAGTGTGATAATAGTATCACATGAGTGTTTTAATACCTAATTATTACAGTTGCATACAAGACTATCTACACCCATGACATGAATCCTCTTTAAAAGGTTCTGAAACAGTTTTTGCAATACTAATATCGAACAAAAATGGCGGGATACGACGCTATGGTATAGTATAGTGAAACGCGCGTGCGTGACAATGTTTTTTTTTTTTAATTCATAAAGATACCACGAATTGAGTAGTGAGAATGGAAGGGAGGATGATGATCCCTTCCTTACTCATCAAACAGATGAGTAAGGAAGGGATCATCATCCTCGTAAAAGCAAAGGAGTTGCATTATGAAATTCAGTACAACATTATAACTCCCGTTTGGATGCTATTATGGTTACTATGACACTGTTTTAATGTTGGCAATAAGCTAACTGTTTCAGAAACTTTTATAGAGGATTTATAGCATGGGCGTAGATAAAATTACTTAGTCCTTTCCTTGTTGTTGTTTCTTCCGTGTTTCTGTATTAAAACTTACCTTGCAAAATATTTCAGGTAACTTATGGGCTCAAGAATGGCAAGCAATCTACCCGAAGGTAGTCGCGTACGCAGATCACATGAGACCGAAGCTTCCAAAAAACGAGACTATACTTTCCAAGGACCTATTTGATGCAGTCGACGAGTTCCATCAATCTCTTGGGTTTGACAGTGCGAAAGATTCCTTCCAAGATATTAAAGAGACGATGACGACGGCTAATTGCTTGCCGTCCAGTCATGATATGTGTGATGGAGTTCATTACAAGTAAATATTTTGCACCTACCTAATTATTATCTTTTACTAAAACTACGATATCAATTATTAAAATTAACAATGCTTCCTGATTGTCACGAGATTGATAGATATCAATCATATATCATCTGAAATCTAGTTTTTCTATACGATAATTTGGATAGTCTACATATCGACGGTTAAAAGGTAATAAGGCATGAATGCTACCCTACTTAAAATAAGACTAAGTAGGATGGCATTCATGACTCATTTTCGACCAAAATGTCGCGTCGATAATATGTAGATCATAAAACGCCTGAATTCAAAGCAAAAGAAAGAAAGAAAGAAAGATGAACAGTAATTTATTGAGCAGAAAATGGCAACTGATTTCTGCAGACGTTAATTAATCCAGAAGCTACGATTATAATGTTTATGCTTGTTTTTCCAAATATTCCTTTTTTTATTTTTTTTATAATTCTGAAAATAGTCCATAGTTGATTGTTATGACAAGTAAAGGATGTAACTAACATCCTTTACTTATTTCAGGTTGGGCGAAGTTGTCTTTAAAATATCGCTTTTAGTGATAAGGCCACCCATTGTATGTATGTATAATTTCTACATTTAAATCTGTTATTTATATGGTGTACATACATATTAAAGAGTATTCTATCCATCTAAGCCAAAATTCCACCGGTCCGGAATATTTTTTTGCTTGCAATTACAAAGTCTTTGTTAATTATTTCTATCAAAATATTCTAGCATTGATACAGGACATTAAAAAAACTGATCAAGTCATGTTTTTTTTTTTTAGCAAATATTCTATAGAGAAGGGTATTTAACCGACCTTCAATCAGATTTTAAGTTCTACATAGTATGATTGATTTATCTATTTAGGAAGTAGGTACGTGACTTTGCTTAGTAACTAGTTTTGCTCAGAACTTTTTGCATGAACTATGTTTTTATTCACTGTTTCATTTCGCATGATTTTTTAAGGTACGATAAGGTGCCGCGGTCGGACACGGCATCTATTTCTATTTCTTCTTTGTGGAACTAAATTTACTATAACAAAAACAGCAGACACGTCGTCCTTGTCTGAACTTAATTTTGAAAAGGGATTTTAGAAAGAGAGCCAATACTTTATTTACCCAAAAGACGCAGCGGACTGGCTGTTTTGCTAATTAGTTTTAATACTTAACATGTTTTGATAACATACGAGTATTTTGTTATAAAATTAGCGCAGCAGACCCGGCTTTATACTTTCTGCATATTTACATGCCTTGCTACGCGGATGCGCCAATTTATTTAGTCTCACACGAACGCAATAAATGGCTCTTAAAATCATACAGTTTATTATACGTTCGTGTCATGGCAATATTCTCATTCATTGTTTCCAGGATTAAATGGTGCGGTGAAAAGGTGACAGATGTCGTAGTGGGTTTATCACGAGCCGCAAGACTTCTAGGACACGTCCAATACTTCAAGCATTACAGGAGTTTACCACCGTTGTACAGAGATGGACCAAATCCAGGTACTCAAATCTTTATTGCATTCCACAATGTATAAGCTTAGGTGGTAAACATTAAATTAAGAAACAATCGTAGACCCTGTCGGGCACAGCAAAAGAAACATAGGAAGTAAATAAAATCTGGTCATCCAACCTGGGCATTTTTTTTTTGCCTCGGGGAATTGGACAAACATACTGGGAGTCTGGCTATGTAACATAATATCTTACGACAAGCAGAAGTAAAGAAAGAAGTAGAAAGAAATAAGAAAAACATGGTAGTAGGAGGTTTGTATTTTCCAAAATACAATTTAGTTTTTTAGTCTGGGATCCGAATGGTCTCCAGTCTCAACAAAGGTTAAAAAAAAAAGTTCGCTCCTGCACGAGAATGAAACATAGTTATATGCCACTCTTGAATGTATGACCTCAGTTTGACCTTTCAAGGATCAGACACGTGATGGTTTTAAAAGATAAATAATTATAATTGAATAATTAATTTCGATCGTGTTGCAGCGTTCCACGATGCAATCTCCGACATCATCGCCGTTCAGTTGACCTCGCCGGAACACCTACAGACCCTGAACTTGGTGAAGGTTGAAACATGCCCCGAAGTTACTTTGAACCATCTCCTTTGGGTCGCTTTGGAGAAGTTCCCGCTAATGGCCTACGCTTACGTTCTGGATAAATGGCGTTGGGATGTCTTCGGAAATAGTAGTTTGGAGGACTGGAATCAGCATTGGTGGGATCTCAGGTTGGTTTTTCCTGCTAAAGTTGGTGTTGGCGGAGCTTAAGAGTCTATACAACTTCAGCGCCACCTCAATCTGTATCTCGCTCGCACACTATTGCTACCGGTCACGCGAGCAAGCGAGACAGGGTGGCATGGAAAAGGCTCGAAGGCGCCGATAGTTTAGGTAATTTCGTTTTACGGTGAAAATAATGGTCATTTGAAGAAAGTAAATAACATAAGACCGGGCCTCAAGTCTGCTATTACAATAGTGTCAGAATGGTCTCGCCATTGTGAGTATTTGACAGTGTTTGTATGGCAAATCTGTCAAAAACTCACAATGAAGATACCATTCTGACACTATTGTAATAGCAGACTTGAGGCCCTGCTTTGTAGTTAGTTCAGTTAATATGCAAAGTTTCATCATCTAATTTGAAGTATTTTTTGAATACCAGCGGTTTATTGTTCGGTTTGGAGGTAACTTTGGATTTTTTTTCTATCGAGAAAGTTTTATGAAATCTCTCAATTTTACCATATATTTATTTCAAAATTAATGCTACAGTATTTTCGACATAACGGAGGATCATGCTAAGCCATTTGAGGTAGTATAGGCCCTTAAAGCATGGACCTTATACATACATATATGTATAATATTAATGTTAAAATAACTAGATTAGATTGCGTATACACGAGAAGTCACGGGATATCGTGACGTCTTGAACAGAACTTGGAACTATAATATCCTTGAGTAGAGCATGCAATATGGAAGTACCATACGAAGGATCTGTTGCTACGCTTCAATTAGGAAGGTATTTTAGTTTCAAAATCGAGCACTTTCATTCATTTGTATAAACCCATTAATTAACCTCTATTACAGATTACTCCTCTATACTCCATTTGAAATAAGATTAGACATAAACAATAAACCTTTTTTACAGTCTGTTCAACCGATTTTGACTTCTATTGCATCGGAGGCATGACAAATGGCAGCTGCAGTAAACGGTTGGTATTGTAACCACTTTTTTGCTTTTAATGCCATCCTAATGCCTACGGAATAGAAGCCAAAATCGGTTGAACTGACTGTAAGTAAGGTTTATTTAAATGTCTAATCTTATTTCAAAAGGAGTATAGATAAAAAAAAAAACTTTATTACGCAATCCATCATTCATCATCATTTCAGCCAAAAGACGTGCTGGACATAAGCCTCCCAATTGGGGGGTTTGCCATAATCGCCACGCTTGGCAGACAGGTTGGCGATCGCAGTATGGTGTTAAAAATGCATAGAAAACGCTGCTGCCCATTCTCTAATAAGTCCCTTAGTCGCCTTTTACGACACCCACGGGAGGAAATAGGATGGTGCTATTCTTTACGTCCGGCATCACACGGTACGCAATCCGTCTAAACGTAATTAATAATTATCAAATGTGTTGAAGGATTTGAAAGGAAACATAATTATGATAACTTAAAAACCTTAACATAACATTACGCCTTATTCCACTAAGGGTTGGGCAGAGTATAGTAACACTCACATTGCCAGCAACCTGGCACAAAACCAGACTACGAAAAAAAAAATACAATAATTTATTCTCTCCATTTCTGTCTACCTTCTTCCTCTTCTTCTTCCGTGTTAATTAAATAATGACTTTACATATGCAATCAAAGGCCTAATACTTTATTAATGCTAGAACGCTTACATATTCAACTTGCATACAAACTCTTTCAATGACAATGTAACTGCCTCTTTTATAGGCAATCGATTAAGTACTATTCATTCAACTATGCTGCCCTGCTAAGCCGAAAGGCGCTATCTCTGAGATACGCCCTTTTAGTTTTTTTATATAGCATTCAATAGCTAGAATAATTTCGCATCTATAAGCCAAATAGCGCTATCTAACTTAAAACATTTTAAAAAACCACTAAGAATTTTTTTTATAACAATTTTTTTTTTGCTAAATTTCTATACTCTATCTATACTAATATATAAAGCTGAAGAGTTTGTTTGTTTGTTTGAACGCGCTAATCTCAGGCACTACTGGTTGCAATTGAAAAATTATTTTTGTGTTGGATAGTCCATTTATTGAGGAAGGTTATAGGCTATATAACATCACGCTACAACCAATAGGAGCGGAGCATAAATGAAAAATGTTGCAAAAACGGGAAAAAATATTCCTTTTTGAGAGCTTCCGTTGCGTGCGCTGCGTAAACGGTTTAAGTTACGCAAATATCGTGTATGATAGATTTGTTCCTCTTTAAATGTTCTAAAAAAAAGTCCGCGACAGCATATGTCTATCTTTTAAGATTGACTCACTATAACCTTTTTTATGGTAAGCAAATTTGTTTGAAATTAATGCATTTTTGCGAAGCAGTTTTCATAAACATGGTATTAATCCTTATCCAAATAAATACGTTATTCATCACAAGTATTTAATTTGGAACCAAGTTGCTCTTACATCATTTAATTTCAATGAATATCTTCGGAGATATAACTGTTTTATAATAACTCCGCAGCAAAATAATGATCAACTCTGCGAGGTAGTCTATTCTAAAGCTGAAGAGTTAGTTTTTAGGGTTCCGTACCCAAAGGGTAAAATGGGACCCTATTACTAAAACTCCGCTGTCCGTCTGTCTGTCTGTCTGTCCGTCTGTCACCAGGCTGTATCTCATGAACCGTGATAGTTAGACAGTTGAAATTTTCACAGATGATGTATTTCTGTTGCCGCTATAACAACAAATACTAAAAAACAGAAAAAAAAATATTTAAGGGGGGCTCCCATACAACGGACATGATTTTTTTGCCGTTTTTTTTGCTCCGCCCGCGTGTATGTCTGTTATCGCGTAAAAATGTAGCCTATATCCTTCTCTATATCCCAGGCTATATTCCTGCCAAATTTCATGTCGATCGGTTCAGCGGTTTAGGCGTGAAAACGTAACATACAGACAGACAGACAGACAGACAGATAGAAAGACAGACAGAGTTACTTTCACATTTATAATATTAGTAAGGATTTGTATGGATGGTACGGAACCCTTCGTGCGCGAGTCCGACTCGCACTTGGCCGGTTTTTTGTTTTTTGAACGCGCTAATCTCTGGAACTGCGAGTTGGATTTGAAAAAATCTTTTTGCATTTTACAGCCCAATTCTTGAGGAAGAATAACATTCCTATTAACTAGGACACAATCTTTTTTAAATGAAAGTTTATGCGAAAACGAAGTGAAAGCACGGGCAGGCAATGTGTTGCGACGGGGTGGGTCGGGGGAACAAGAAATTTAACGCGGACGAAGTCGCGGGCAGAAGCTAGTTTATTATAACACTAGCTTTTGCCCGCGGCTCCGCCCGCGTGCATGTCGGTTATCGCGTAAAAAAGTAGCCTATGTCCTTTTCCATATCCCAGGCTATATCTCTGCCAAATTTCATGACGATCGGTTCAGCGATTTAGGCGTGAAAACGTAACATACATACAGACAGACAGACAGACAGACAGAGTTACTTTCACATTTATAATATTAGTATGGATTAGACAAATAACTGTTCTCACCCTTTCGTTATTTCGATGTAAACGTTTAATAAACTCCGTTATTTCTCGATAAATACAAAGCACTGTAATCTATTTACCAATTATATTTAAAAAAAATAACTCTAACGTGCAGTAATTGCAACAATATCAATAGCTGTCGTTATTTAGCCGTTACTTGTCTAATGCACGGCATGTCGTTTTTATGAAGTCATATAGCCGCATATTGACATAGGCTAGAAACGCTTAAAAATGTTAATAACAACTTAATTCAATTTCTAAAGCAGTAAGCGGTAAGTTCATCTTTCGAAAAAAGTTCCGGAGATAGCGCTTTTGCGCTAAGTAAATGTGGGTATTATTAGTTCGCGAATGTTTGAGATACAGCTATAACTAAGTATAGTATCGTGCCCGGGGAAGGTTTGAAGGGGCTTGTGGCTAAGTAATACTCGTAACAGCCGCACGGGTCGATCGATCAGGTCAAGCCACGCTTGCTGCGGTTGGTTCGTGGATGGGTGACCACCTTTATATACCGAGACTCCTCCGTGCCCCGGGAAGCACGTTAAACCGTTGGTCCCGGCTGTCATTCGTAGATCTCTGACAGTTGTTACGGGTCGTCAGAAGCCCGAAAGTCTGACAACTAGTCTTACCAAGGGGTATCGTGTTACCCAGTAACTGGGTTGTAGAGGTCAGATAGGCAGTCGCTCCATGCAAAATACTGGTATTCAACTGGATGCATCATAGTTGGGAAATAAGGATAGGCAGATGAATTTTTTAATTGAAATATGGCGCCCATGATGCAAGAGATTTTTGGCTCAGGGTCAATTCTCGTATTTAAAATTTATATTTCGATAGGATGGATCTAACTTTAATGTCATAGGTTGTCAGTCTGTGATCAACATTACCTAACACTCTTTAGTTTTAACTAGTGTCCGATCGAAACATGTTCTTTTGGGGAAACCGGAACCGAAGGTTCTTTTTTATAATAGTTTCGGCCGAAACCGAAACCGAACCTTTTATAAACGTAATTAAAACTTTGAATAAAAATCTCAGTGGGCCGTTCTTTCCAGATATTTGATTTATGAAACATCTCGCCGGCCTAATATTACAGGTTTCTAAGTTCAACTTTTATCGAATTGATATTTCAATATTGTTTTTGTGAACTTACCATTAGTCGGGGAACAAATACAAGCGTCACTACACGAGCAAAGAGCACTGATTCAGTGGCCGGCGGAGTTTGGTGAGCGACGCCATATTGCCAGCCATGCCGAGCGCACCAGACGTTAGCCGAACGCGACCCGAAAGTATGATGTTGTAAGTTTCGGCGCGGCCAAAAGGTTCGGCTGTTTTTTGGCCGAAACCGAACCTCTGACCGAAACCTGATTTTTGTGCCAAAACTGGCCGAAACCGAAACTAAAACCACTACTTCGGTCGGACACTAGTTTTAACCAATTTGAGCATTATCGTGAATTTGGAATATTCCTTCGTGCATTTCAATAATGTCATGTTGTCAAGCCATTTTAATCATTATCTGGTTGTCGTTAAGGTTAATGGACTAAAGAGTATTAATAAGCAACACGTCTTCTATAACTTACCATAGAGAGGGTATGTTTAAGAGAAAAAAAAAAATACCGAAGAAAAGAATACCGAGGGTATATTTATAAAAATAATAGCAGTGAAAACGCACAAATATTTCTATATATTTTACGTAAATCACGAAAGACACTTTTAGACCTTGTTTTTCCGCGGCACACTCGTAACACAAGGCTCGGACTGCACTCGTAACAGAGTGTTTTAAACTATGTCCTGCGTCATAATAAAAAAATAAAAAAAACATTTTTTTTTTTTAATGAATGGTTAGTAGTCATTGGATACATGAAGTGGGCTGTCTTTGTAAGACGTTAAAATGCCACGGTGTATATTATATAAAGATAGATGTAATAATAAAAAATTGAAAACAAATGAGCATTCACTTACTTTTTTACGTTTTAATAAAAAATAAACATTTTCATTAATATCAATTATTTTGTTCATTCCTTAAACAAACTGTCTATTTAAACATCTTAGCCAACTCCAGTCTTTAAAAAATTATTATAAAAACACAGTGAACAAAAAGTCGATGCGTATACTTGGTTCCAAATCTCAGACTGCACGAGAGACTCGACCTAGATACATTGACTACTATCTAGACTAAATGAACAAATGATTAAATATTAATCATGTGTATTATGTATTGTTATTATATATTTTATGTGTATTATGTGTTATTATTGTGTGTAAGGGTGTGTGTGTGTGTGGAGTTTGGTTACAGTATTTGATGTTATTGGAGAATTATTTGTCTAACGGTGTTAACTTGAAAGCCCTGACACCTATAACAGAAGTTTTATCTAAGCTTGGGTATCAGAGGTTTATAACTGTATTAACCTAGAATTTATATGATAAAATGTATCATGTCAAACTGGAAATAAAGATTATTACTATTTTATTATTATTTAAAGTTTCGTTGGCATAACTCGTGACACTGGGGTCCCGGACCTTTAGAAGGCGTACGAGGGGACGAATGCAACTCGCAAGAGCCCGTTAGAAGCTTTTAATGAAATATTTATTAATATAATATGAATAACCAAACTCAACTTTTTGTACGTAAAAGTCAAAGTACAAGTCATTTATTTACTTTAAATGCGGTAGTAGAAAAGGTGTCACATAATAATATTTTTGTGCGACGACAAATTTCGTCATATTTTGGCATGCAAATATTAATATTAAAGCAAGGTGCTCATTTAAATAAATAAAAAAAACTGTACCTACAATTGGAAATAATTCCTAAACAAAAAAAAAAAAAAAAAAACTAAATCAATCAACTCAGCCTATCGCAGTCCACTGCTGAACATAGGCCTCTCCCATGCTGCGCCACAACACCCTGTCCTCCGCCTTCCGCATCCAGTCTATCCCAGTCACCTTTTTGAGGTCGTCGGTCCATCTAGCTGGGGGGCGTCCCACACTACGCTTGCCGATACGCGGTGTCCACTCCAGGACTCGTCTGCTCCACCGGCCATTGGTCCTTCAACAAATATGGCCAGCCCACTGCCACTTCAGCTACAACAACAAATACAACAACATAAAATTATTTAAAGTAAATACATCTGTAATCTTAATACACAGTAAAAAAAATTGTTAGAAGTTCCTATTTGATACAACATAAAAATAATTTAGTACTTATAATTTTTGCAATCAAGTTCTGTTTACTGGTTCACTAAAATACAAGTGCCAAAAAGACAGAAACTTTAATCGAATACTAATTCCAGTCATACGTCTAAGCAATTATGGCTTATTAGCAACTCAAATCATGTGTCTGGGATCCATTTATTACCACACGAGTTAACTGTGATACCTGTTTATTTACTTATTTTCTATTGCTATCATCTGCACTAGGTCGCTCGCCGTAGTCATAGAAAACTATATATTACTAGCTGAACCGACAGACTTCGTTCTGTCAAAAGCTCTAGTATAAACTCCACTACTCTACTCTACCCTACTCTACCCTGCCCTACCTACCTACCTACCTACCTATGTACCTACCTACATACCTTCCTACCCTACCCTACCCTACCCTACCCTACCCTACCTACCTACCTACCTACCTACCTACCTACCTATCTACCTACCTACCTACCTACCCTACCCTGCCCTACCTACCTACCTACCCTATTCTACCCTATCCTATCCTACCCTACACTACCCTACCTACCTACCTACCCTACCCTACCCTACCCTACCTACCTAAAACTTAAAAAAAAAAGATAGTAGCCGATTCTCAGACCTACTGAATATGCATATAAAATTTCATAAAAATTGGTCAAGCCATTTCGGAGGAGTATGATAACTAACATTGTGACTCGAGAATGGGGCTGGAGGAGGGCGCTATCTGCCCTTCGCCGACTCCCAATGCGCCTGCTGCGGGACGGGAGAGCTATTGTGATCTCCCTCTCCCTTTCCGCAGCCTCCTTCTTTGAAACAACGGTTTCACAGAAGGAGATCACTGCATCCCACGACTCGGTGCTCCCGACCATCGAACGAGCGACGCTCGGCAGCGACAGGTCGGCTTTGACTTCTGATACGAGGGCAAGGTGCGGCTCCTCCCATGCGGCACACTCTGCCATTGTATGCCACACCGTGTCCGCCAGATAGTAGACTGGAAGCCTACCCCAGTATCATTATCATTCTAGGCAAATGATGATCATCATCATTCTAGGGAAATGATGATGATGTGTGGTTAGGCTTCCAGTCTAACCGAACGCAGCTGAATAACATTATTTTAACAGCGACTGCCTATCTGATCTCCACAACCCAGTTACTGGGTAACATAATATCCCTTAGGAAGACTGGTGACCCTAACATAGTTGGTAATAGGCTAAGCAAAAGATGATGAAGAAAACTAACCGTTAGGCTTAAAAAAATCGAGACTCGAAATTCCCTGGAAAAACGAGACTTTTGGGCTAGGCTTTTAGTTAGTCAAAACAAGGTACTTTAATCAAGTACTTTATTAAACATTCTGTAACAAACTCAAATTATAAAACCAATTTTTTTATGAGAGTTTTTCATTTTTATAGAGGGCACATAAGAAACAAATGGGGTTTCAGACAGAGAGGACCTGAATTGCACAAGTCTCAAAAGTCTCGTTATTCCCGAGACCGAAAATATCAGTCTCGAGTCGCTAAAATTCCCGAGACCGATATTCCCGGGATGAAAGCCTTAATTGGATCTAAAGATACATAAAACTGACCATAATTATCAGGCGAGCCTTAAGAAAAATTGGTTAAAACTACGTATCTAAGCTAGACAATATATTAGAAGGCATTGGAACAGAAAGTGAAGAACAATATTTTGGTTTCAGAATAAAAGAGACGGGAGTATCACCTCCAGTACCTAGGAACGAAACTGACCTAGATCCAGCGGCGAAGTACCATGTTGTGTCTCACGTACAGTACATTACGTAAGTAATATTATGTATTTATTGGTGAAAGTGCTAATGAGTAGTAATACGAGAAACAGGAAGATAACAATATCAACTCGATAAAGTACCTACAATGGTTATGGTTACGATCGTTTCACTTTTGGGACAAGGGTATATTGGAGATATAACGTAAATGTATGCATAGTTCGCGTCACGTAAAAAGACCGCTGGCCAGTGAACAACTGTAAAGCCAGGTTTACACGAAGCCAATGCGCTGGCGCTAGTCGTACAGACTTGCCTGCGCTGGCCTTGCCGGTGTGGTTTACACAAGGCCAGTCATTTTTACATTTTTCTTATGGTCTACGCACGTTTGTCTTAATAAAAAAATAATTCCGGACCAAACCGGATGATCAAAAAGAAATGTCTAAAGAATTTAACTGCGTTATTACAAGAGGAGTTGAAAAATCAAAAAACCAAACACATGCGCACTTTAAAAGATGGGTTATTATCCGGACACTTATTATTTGGTTGACTTCGGTGGCAATTTTTTTTTATAGTTTGGCATTACTAACATGAAATATCAAATCTAGAGTACGACTAATATGTTTTAAATTAACTCTAGATTTGATATTTCATGTTAGTTATGCCTAAATGTAAAAAAAAAAATTGCCACCGAAGTCAACCAAATAAAGAGTGTCCTGATAATGACCCAGATACGCTATGCCAGCGCTGGCTATCAGTGCTGGCCTGGCATGAAAAACCGTTTTCACAGGGCCAATACTAAGCCAGAACTGGTTGCCAGTCTAATTGAAGACCAGCGCTGGCTTCGTGTAAACCTGCCTTAACGTTGTATAGATCGTGTCACGTAATAAGAGCGCCGGCCAACCGCACAACTATACCATACCATTTTTACGTGACGCGAACTAATACAACGTATGGTTTTACGGTTGGCCAGCGCGCTTTTCACGTGACACGATCAACGTTACAGTTGTGCGGTCTTGAGAAACCATGACTTGGGTTAGGAAATAGGAAAGAAAGAACTATTTATCCCGGTAGTAGGTTCCCGTGGGATGATTTCCAACATCCAAGCGGGCGAAGTCACGGGAAAAAACTAGTTACTTATATAGAAGTATGAGAAACAGGGTGTAAAGTTCACTCATACTCTATAGAAAAGGGAGGATCCTCCGACCAGACGGATATTGCGTCTGGTGGGCAACTGCCCGACGGTTGATGTCCCGACATCAACCGTTTGAGTTTACCGCGCGACTAGCATATAAACAACATCCCGATGTTGTATATATGCTAGTCGCGCGGTAAACTCTGTTTGCGCGATGCAGGATTTGTGACGTCAGGTCTTTGATGCGTAGGTCGCATGTGGCGTTGTAAATAAATGACCAAAAGATAAGTTCATAATATTAATCTTGCAAGTACCTATTACATCTGCTAGGGTTGCGTGTTTGTCCGAAAGGGATACCGTGGCCCTGGCACACAGGCAACTGAAGGAACATGGGTGGGTTTTAGTCAGTAAAAGTCTGGCACGCCCCTCCCGTTCCGCCCAAAGCGGGAGAAGTTATTTGATAATTTCCCACCCAAAAAAAAACCTATTACATCATTCCTCATAATTCATGAAGTGTCATGTCTTATCCCAATACTGATTGACCTTCAGTTAGGTTTGAACTTTGATAAGTGAAAAATCTGAATCATACTGCCTGTGTCATCTTTCTCCTCGATTACTTTTGTCAGGTTTTTCGGCACGCAATAGTTTCCGGATGCTGCCCAAATGCTACCTTTTTTCTCATTGTGATTCAGACTGTTTTTTTTTTTCAGCTACCTGATATCTCATGTTCTAGAATTTCAAATTCTCTTATCTCTTTGCAAGAGGGCGAATCATACAGGACCTCTTCACGAATGCTCTATATATGGTGTAAAGGAAGCAGGAAAACTTCTCAGGTACCTATCTGCCTAATTAAAATGCATGAGAAAATAATATCATTGACTCTTTGTTAGCCAAGGATGTGAATGGCGTAACTCTGAGATGTGCAGATAGGATATGTCGTATTTATAACTTTTATTAGCACCTTAATTACGACGTCATATTGCAAAATATCATGATAATGATGATTTGATGGAATTAATCAGTCGATGAAGGTAATCTCCATTAGGAATGAAGTACCGCCTTTAAAAACATGAAATGCGCTAATCTGAAAATTCAACAAGGATAGTTCTTTTTATTTGAGTCAATTATCATCACATAATAATATTTACTTGTGAAGTCACGTTTTCGAAGGTTCTGGGTAAAACCTGACTAGGCATTCACTCTATGAACCAATTACCATTCACTATTTTAATGACATGCACGATCCTGATCTTTGATCCTGAATGCTGTAAGTAGCATCGAATGCTGTCAGCATTTTATTGCCGATACGCTTCAGAATTTTGTTAACTTTTCCTCTAGACGTCGAGTGGCGAACGCTTTTATACTGGCATTCAAATGCAAGAGCATATTTTTATGAACATTTGCCCAGGCAAATCTTAAATCCTGAGACAAGTGGAAATCACTTGCAAAGCATTTTGTATTTCTACAACGACTTTCAACAAAATTTACATAAGCTTTTTGGGAACTCATGTCAATCCAATACATTTTTTACTTTTCCATCATCGTTATCGGTGATAGAATGTGATTTAGTCCAGGCTCTTTGGTCTTTTATTGGTCGGAATCGAATTCATACATCATATTTATATTTTGACGTGACAACGTCTAATAAATCGATGAACGCCGGCTGCTTGCACGAAAATGTCCCGTTACGCTCATTGTCCCGTTACGACCATTGTCCCGTTACGCTCATTGTACATACGCTTGCGCCGCATCAATGTTTTGTTATGACGTAGTCACGTTAAACTATCGTCCGTAAACCAACTTTACAGACAACCATTTTTTTGTTTCTATTTGTTTTACCCACTCTGGTTTAAAAAGTATCTTTATTTCAGCGATGGCATGGCTCTTGGTGCAAGTGAGGACTGGAGAACAGTCCTTAAAGTTATGACTGGTGAAACAGAGCTATCAACAGAGGGCATACTACAGTACTTCTCAGAGCTTCAAAAGTACCTGAAAGAGGAGAACGTGAAACTAGCAAGTCTAGCCGAAGGAGACATGGACCAGAGTGCACCGATTATTGTAGGTGTCATAGTAGTGTTATTGACAATACTAATAATAGTACTTTACTGTGTAAAGAAACACGATGTTGGTAGAAAAGTGTTTTCCGCTTGCGGTTTGAGCAAAAACGGCTCTTTGGACATAGTGACGAACGAACTTCCACAGGGAAAGAACAATGATGTGGGCGGCATTAGTGAAGATAAGGTTTGAAATACAACGTATCGATCTGAATGTGATTACACTATAGTTTATTTTCTAAGTGAAAGTATTGTAGAAACCTAGGACAGGACCAATAGAGATAAGACAAACAATTATTAAGAGGGAAGCGCTAAGGTAGCCGATGAAAATCGAATTTTCTTATGTTTTTTGCAATTTTCTGGTCAGAGTCAGGTTGTATGTTGATTAAAATAAGATTTGCGAACGTAACAAATATTGCTTTACAGAATTATAATCATTAAAATCAGCAATACAACTCCTTAAGTTAGAATTGGCCTCAAATGTCATGATTTTATGAAATAGTCAGTCAATAGGGTAATATAATAATAATGTGGACTCAGCGATCATTGTGCCGACAGTCGTATCAGCCAATGGCTTAATTGCCAAGAGCCTCGACCAACACCTAAGGAGGCTCTCGTTGGGCAGCTGGATCAAGGGCTTGATTCAGAGGGCGGTACTACTGGACACGGCTCGCATTGTTAGGAGGTTCCTCTCTCTGGAGCCCTGACCGCCGGTAGCTTGGACCCTGTTCCCGATACCGGTGAGCTACTATTTTTTTATATTTAGAATGTTTTTATATTTTTTATTTTCTAATATTTAAAAATATAATTTATATGTATATTAATGAAATTAAGGAAATAATAATAATAAGTTTATTTATTTTCACTCACAATGGTTTTGTAGCACTTAACAGTTTTGAACTATAAACATTCTCATTGTGAGAGCTGGGCCTCAAGTCTGCTATTACAATAGTGTCGGAATGGTCTCGCCATTGTGAGTATTTGACAGTGTTTGTAAGGCAAATCTGTCAAAAACTCACAATGAAGAGACCATTCTGACACTATTGTAATAGCAGACTTGAGGCCCTAGTGCCTGAAGTAGGTTTTTGAAAAAACCTGTATTATAGGTCACTAACTCACTTAGTGGCATCATACAAATAAACAGGCAGGTAACATGTATTCTACTAAACAATTAAAACAAAAAAAATATATATAAGCAGTCAAAGGGGAATATGAACTTGGAGAGTTGTAATGATGATTTTTATGATTATAATTCCATATTTTAATATTTGTTACGGCCGCGAATCATATTAAGATCAACACACAACTTGCAAATTACAAAAAAATAAGAAAATTTTATTTCGCGTCTACGCTGACGCTTTAGCCTTAAGCATTTATTGTGCCAGTGATTATCAACAAGCTTCGATTTGATTACATGATAAAGATTAATTTTAAATGTGTTTGTGTGAAAGTTTCGGAATATTGTTTATGAATAAGTTTTATTGCCATGGGTATGTTATCTACGAATAAATTTTATTGAACGACTATTTAATTTTCTTTTTTATGAACATAACATTACATTATATCGCGCCTGTATTGGATGGAATACTGGCAGAAATATTACTCACACACACATTTTGTCAGTTACATTTAAGTCTCATATAACAGGGCCAAATCCAGACTCCGGACTGCTATTAAGTTTCTAATGTGAAAACACAAAATAAATACATTTTATCCAACCAGGGACCTCATGCTCAGGGGCCTTACTCCCGACAGCATCGAGTTCTGAATCAATCGAATTGGATTCGAAATAAATGCCGATCCATACTCTTGAATCCGACACTAGCGCACGATCGTGCGGTGGTTCAAAACTTCGATCAAAAGATTCGTTAGGATCGAAAAGTTCGTACTCCACACGCCATCTGACAGATAGATATCGAGTTGCTGGGTCAAAATTATAATATTTAAAAATTATACTAGTTTATTCAGATCAAGTGAGATTTTAGAAAGGAAGAAAGAAAAAAAAGCACTAGGGTATCGTTTTTTACGTGGGAAAGTGAAAACATTCAACTACCTAAAAGTTACTAACCAAAGACATAGAGCACTTGACGATGACGTAATCCGCCGGATACGCATAACAACGCTGATAATACTCGAACCATGTCGATCATGGTTTACGATTCGAATTGGTTCGGGAGTAAGGTTTAAAATCGAGTTCGGATAACATTGACCCGTGATTTGCTATGTAGTATTCCTAGATTAGAATTACAAGCTGCATTAATAGCTGCTCGTCTAGCTAGATCCATTGTAGATGCAGTTAGATTAAAACCTCACAAACGCATATTTTGGTGCGATTCAATGAACGTTTTGGGTTGGCTTTGAAACGATGCACACACCTACAAACCCTTCGTAGCTCATCGAGTGGGTGAGATAATAGAACTCACTGATGTCCGAGAGTGGTGGTGGGTGCCCACCAGACTCAACGTCGCTGACGACGCAACGCGTTTAGGTCGAGGTACTCTTACTCCAGAGTCCCGTTGGGTAATGGGACCTGATTTTTTATTGACCTCAGACTGGCCTGAAGAGCCTGTTTTATGTTAGAGATATGGCTTTTACGACTTGATTTACTACGCACGCTACCTCTTTCCATCAACGCGGCAATTTCAGCTTGCTTGCGTAGTTCTAAAGCCGTACGCTTCCGTTCTACAGCTGCACGTTCTAATTTGGCAATTTTTAGGGCAACGTCTGCCTCAATTTCTAAAATACGGGTCCTCACCGTACCCGACGAACCTGAAATAGAAGTAGTAGCGCTGGGCTGCCCAGCGGTTTCTACAACCACATTCGGTTCGGTGACAGGAGGGCTTCCGTCTCCGACGGTCGAAGCACCCTGCACCGAACCGAATGTGGTTGTAAAAACCAACTTACTTACTCCTGAAAACGATTCGAGTTTGATATTGATTCCGGTTCGATTTCGTTTCTGATCTGAACTCGATTTAAAACTTAAAACTGACCGAAGTTAGTTTTGCTTCGAACCACCGCACGATCGTGCGTTAGTGTCGGATTCAAGAGTATGGATCGGCATTTAATTCGAACCCAATTCGATTGATTCAGAACTCGATGCTGTCGGGAGTAAGGCCCCAGAAACGAGTTCGAATCGGAATCAAAATCAAACTCGAATCGTTTTCGGGAGTAAGGCCCCAGTTAAATTTAGTTGTTTAGTTTATTGCTTGTTCCAAATTAAACGTGTTTCTAACGGCAAATTAAATACCATGTCAGCCAAATTATTGATGGATGATTTTAACCGAATTACATCTAAAGGTAATGAAGTGAGTGCTTATAAAAATAGACAGAGGTCATCTAGCGGTGAATGGTCAGCCTAAACTGTTACAATTTGTATGAAAATTAAACTGCATGGTGTATTAAACACTGTAGTAAAGTATTCTCGTCACGCAAGGCTTGTAAACATGTTTTATGTGTTATAAGTATGTGTTTTGCTTTGAAAATGTTATGGACTACAATTTTACCAATCATAAATGGAAGCAAACATTGAACATTTATTCAGTAGTTTCAATATTTAACCAAATCCTTCATAGCTTCTTATTTATGCGGCCTTCTATTTTATGTTGACAGAAATGTCGAACCAGTACCTACCAGAATATAGCTGTCTTTTATACTGCAGATGACAGCACATAACTAGCAGGACAGGAGATCAAGGAGATTCCATATAGTCATACACCAGGCCCTCAAGTCTGCTATTACAATAGTGTCAGAATGGTCTATCATTGATTTCATAATTGTTGATTTTGACAAGTTTGGTAATCTACTAATATAATGGCGTCATTATGACTTTCCAATGGTCAAACACTGACACTCCATTGAAATAATTGGTAATCTCGTACATAATGACAAATGAAACTTCCTACTAAACTTCCAACTTCCTACTACTTCAGATTGCTTATAAAGTTATAACACTAATAAATATTATGTAAAAATATTTATAAATGAAATCTGGCATGAATGAATGTTCAAAATGCCATTGTAATACAAATCTATTACGAGACCATTGACCGACCAATGATCGACCATTATGAATTTAGCAGATTACGAACTTTTAGCAAAATGACAATGGGATCGTGTTGGAATGACCAATTTATAAAAATAGCAGACTTGGGCCCCTGGTTAATATTAGACATAAAATGAAGTGTCGTGCGTAGAGTCCTGCGATTTTCCACCATTTGCGGAGCAAATGTCATCGACTTGCTCTGCACATCAAATGCCTTGCAAATCCCTTACCTACCCTTGCCTTGCAAGTCTCTGGCCTCGTTATTATCTGTAGTGTGGCTGCACATTCAGTTCTTCTACTAGACTGCAGAGACCGCTACATTAATTGACAATGGAGAGGAATAAACATCATAATTACTAGAACTGGATTGGTGATCGTATCATCTTCTTGTGTTCTGGAAGAACCTATGTTTCATACTTTTTCCTAAATATCTTCGTTGACTTTTACGATATCACGATTTGTGTGATCTTCTTCCATGATTTTGGTAACAAGTTCGATGTTGGTGTTTTCCGTGAACTTCGCAGTAAGTTTTAAAATAAATCTAAAGTAAATCATATAAATCAGAATGTACATTTGCAATCGTCAATGTCCTAAACTAAATAGAGTGTAGCGATATGGACTTTTGTTATCAAATTACAATTTACTTAGCAGGGACATAGTACAATAATATGTCATGGTCTAACAGTTTCGATCATTTAGGTTGCTCTATGAAATTAGAGCTTGAAGCAAGGATACTTTAGTCAACAAACAACACAGTTCCAAGTTAGACTGTGTTATGTGGTTGATATAAAACAGTACAAATTAACACTTATAAAGACTCTAAATAAAAATGTTATGAAATTGGGCAGTAAAATTACGTTGGAATAGCAAATTGGTGCGTACACACGGCTACATAACAATCCATTCCGGTATTAGCTAATCTCTCATTGTATGGAAATCCTATACAATGCGAGATCAGCTTATACTGGAATTTTATAGCATAAAGCTATAAAATTCATTCGTAGCCGTGTGTACTAGTGCAATCCTAAAATCGAAGATAATAACACACATGCGTACTGCAAATGTGAACGTAACTGCCATTCCACGGGTCATGGACGAACGTAATTTTCAGTTGGAATTGCATTTAATTGATCAACAAACAAGTCGTGGATTTTTTTGATTTGTTTGTTTACCCGGAATCAACAGTACTTTTTTGAAACTATTGAATCAAGTTATTGTTGTAAGAGTATAACCAAATGACTGCTATTGACGGGCAAAGATGCCCGCGACTGGCTGTGGACATCCGCTCATAGCCGAGTTGTCGAAATGGTTAAGAATGTGAGCCGGTGTAAACTAACTGCAATCACCTAACCGTTACCGCTTGTGACGAACGCGCGCACCTAGGATCGCAGCGCAGGAGTTCGCGCGCTATTTGCATATTCAAAAATCGAACACTGCGACTATACGTTACAAACTAATGTTTTATTTTTAATAAACAAAATAGAATTTTAAAATAAGAATATTTCAATAAATAAAAAATAAATAAATTGTAATAAGGATTTATAAATAGACTTAAACACGCAAGGGCCACAATAAATGAAGCTTAAGTGAAGTGATGATACATGGTTGTGAATAAGTTATAATAGAAGGTAAGTTTAGTCATAAATACTCTTTAGGACTACTTTTAAAAAACAAAAATTATTTTCTGCGTAATTGTGAATGATTCTTTTGATTAGTAAAAAAAAAATAGAAATTGTTAAAGACAATAATACCTATATTATACTAAAATTCATTAAAATTACTAAGGGTCCCAACTACATAATGTTGGACAAAGGCCTTCGCATACAAACGTCAAAATAAGCTGACAACAAATTATAATGAATTTAAAATTACTTCCTGTCCAATTTCCAGCAAACATTGCAGTCTTTTTTATTAAAGTAATCACAAAAAGCGGACAAATAGTTAATCATTATTATGACAATTTACAGAATACATGAAGTTTTTTACAATTATCCTGCGAACAACATAAACACTCGTGCTGCTCACTAAATAATTGCGAAGTATTTTTACTGCAAATGGTTTTATAACATTTTTTTAAAGCATTATTTGCATATATAAAGGTAAAAGCATAAAATCTACGTTACCTATATTATTTTATGTCAAAGTTTTATTTGGAACACACTTAAATCGCGTCTACATAGTTAAAAAGAATTCATATATTCATTCAGTGTATTTACTCAACTGCTTTTTAATTCAATTGAAGAAACAAACAAAAAGTACTAATCAAAGAATGGTTTGTCTCACAATTCACACATTACAAAATAAAGAAAAACATAGGTACTTTAAAAAGTTATACAATAACAAGTTTTTGCAAAATCTTATTACATATATGTTATAATATTTATGTTAATGAATGGCCAACAGCTTGGCAAACAGCGATGACTTTGAGTTTCATAACTTCATAAGTGTATGTAGCTTTGTAAACTTGCGGGTCAAAAAACTTGTATAAAATTGATCCAAAATAATTGTGACCTCATTATGTAAGTGATATTGAGAATTGTTTGTACCGTGTGGTGCCGGACGTAAAGAATAGCACCACCGCATTTCCTCCCGTGAGTGTCGTAAAAGTCGACTAAGGGACTTATTAGAGAACG
Source organism: Dryobota labecula (assembly GCA_947523025.1). Lineage (NCBI taxonomy): Eukaryota > Metazoa > Arthropoda > Insecta > Lepidoptera > Noctuidae > Dryobota > Dryobota labecula. Next base: position 11,453,413 of record OX383293.1, on the reverse strand, counting down.
GGCAGCAGCGTTCTCTATGCATTTTTAACACCATACTGCGATCGCCAACCCGCCTGCCAAGCGTGGCGATTATGGCAAATTTCCCCCTTTTGGGGGAGGCCTATGTTCAGCAGTGCTGTAAGTGAATCCACAGCTGAGATCTAGTCCCTATAAAGCGCACTTAGACTTTGCTCAGACTTGAATTACGTCAATGAGTTAAATCACATTTTAAGTTTATTCCGTCCACCGAGAGAATGCTTTTTTGACACCTGTCAGTTTAATACAAACGAGTATGTGTTTTACGAATTTAAACTTGTTCCAAATCTTGTACAACTGACAGGTGTCAAAAAAGCAATCTCTCGGTGGACGAAATATAGGTATCACAAGTACTTAAATGACCAACAAAAACAGAAAAGTGCGGTCCTCCGAATATTCTAAACTAAACTATTGAAAGTTGATGCACTTAATGATATGCATTAAGTGCATCGACTTTCAACCGTTACGTTTAAAAAACCTGTAATAACAACTATAAATAGTTACAGTCACGAGCTTATACATATACCTTACGCTTACGCAAGAATTCAAAATCGAGTTTTTCATAAAGAATTAATACTTATATATTTTATGGTGGTACGAATATACATAATATAATCGAAACCATACAATACTAATATACATAATACTAGCTGACCCGTCAGACTTCGTTCTGTCAAAAGCTATAGTATAATCTCCACTACTCTATCCTACCCTACCCTACCTACCTACTTACCTACCTACCCTACCCTACCTACCTTACTAAAACTTAAAAAAAAAAATAGATAGTAGCCGATTCTCAGACCTACTGACATACTGAATATGCAAATAAAATTTCATAAAAATCGGTCAAGCCGTTTCGTTAGTTAGTTACCATACTCCTCGTATGGTAACTAACATTGTGACACGAGAATTTTGTATCTATGATTATTTGAAATGGGTCTTTTTTCAAAGTTGTAATTTTTATTTCACGAGAAAACGCATTTTTAACCGAGTTCCCAAAAAGGAGGAGGTTCTCAATTCGGTTGTATTTTTTTTTGTTTTTTATGTTTGTTACCTTAGAACTCTGTCGTTTATGAACAGATTTGGAAAATTATTGTTTTTTTTTTAAAGGACTTACAAAGAAACCCTTTGATAGATTGGTCCCATTTCAATCAAAATCCAGTTTTGATGATGGAATCCATGAGGAATTGAGGGAACTCCTCAAATTTTATAGGCATACAATTAGCGATGTTGGTCTTCTCATTAACAAGTCAAGCATTTGCATTCAGAAAGTATCATTTGGTGAAGTGGAACTGATGAAGAAGACCACAGATGGCCACTGGAACTCCTGATAAGTATTTCAAGGGTGGCGATAAGATACCTCAATTAAGATAGTTAAGTGAGTTTGACGAAGCAAATTTAAATAAATGGTTCTAATCAAAATGGTACCATCAAACTGATCTGATGATGAAGCCGAAAGATAGGCACCAGAACTCCGTAATAAAACAATGTATCCTAGTCGTGTTTGGGATTATTGGAATTGTAATAAAATGTACTCGGGCTATAAATGGTTTTTAACTGATTTTTATTAACTTTGCTTGGGTAGTTTTTGAGTTAGCTTCGATAATACGTATTTATTTAATCCACTTAGTATATTGTGTCACTGTTGTTTGAGTGATGTAGCAAGTAGGGGTATACGAATTGGTGTGGGGTAGGTACCATAACAAATAAGTAAAAAAAAAAAAACACAGGCGTTGCAGATGCAGAGGATTTGCAGATGATTAACTGTTCTGTTTTCATAGTACAGTGGCCAGTACGTTAAGTTACCACAAACTGTCCAATTTTCTTGTTCGATTTTGAACTTAATCCTTAATCCATTTTAAAGTTTAGAACAGTTTCGTGTAGCTTGCTGTGCTGACCACTGTACATAGTAGTATATTATTTTGTCCCAAAAATTAATCCAACATTGAAATTAATTTCCTATCTTATACCATTATTATTAACACAAACGGGATATTTACCATGTTTACTATTTTTTATGAGTTCCCGATATTTCGGCGCTGTTGCAAGCACCATGATCACGGATAAACTGAAGTCATTGCGGGTGGGTGTTTATGAGCAGACAAAACGGTCTACCCTCTTTCTTGTTCGTTTTTTGCACTCAGTACAGCTACCACTGTCACTCGCAACTCAGTTCTGTTCCCGACACACGAAACTCACTGTGTCCGCTCGCGAACTTTTTTCGCCACTTCTTCGGTTTTTACACAGCTGAAAAAAAGCTGAAAAAAGTTCGCGAGCGGACACAGTGAGTTCGTGTGTCGGGAACAGAATCGAGTTGCGAGTGACAGTGGTAGCGGAACTGAGTGCAAAAAACGAACAAGAGGGTAGACCGTTTTGTCTGCTCATAAACACCCACCCGCAATGACTTCAGTTTATCCGTGATCATGGTGCTTGCAACAGCGCCGAAATATCGGGAACTCATAAAAAATAGTAAACATGGTAAATATCCCGTTTGTGTTAATAATAATATTAGTGACCATGACAGTTTAAAAACTTCTATCTTATACCCACTATTTGCACTGTCATGGTCATGGTCAGTTTCGCGAACTAAGTTAAAAATACACTATAGCCATTCACTATTTAGTTACTATCACAAATCCTGACACCAAAGTTCTTTATAATAAAGGCAATTACTTAACAATGTGACTTGTTTGACGCATGTTAATTATTCTACTGTAAGTAAGTAGGTACATTAACCAAAGATACTGGTTTTATTGTAGTTACTTGACTAGAAAGTCTTGAAAAAGTCTTCTTCCTTATAAACAGAAACTTTTACAAAAATTGTTTAAGGCCTAATTTATTTGCAATTGGGTAATGCAACGGTTGTGGCAAATATTTTTAACGACATTTTTTATTTATTTATTCATTCATTCATTCTATGTAGGAGCAATCATAAACTCATTGGAGTTTTACCATGCACAAAAATCATCGACCACACCATTTTATATAATTAAAACAACTTAAGTTCTTAATTAGAATGTAGTAACAAATAAATTATAACACTAATTTATTACTAACGAGCGAACATTCGGTGTCCGACCTGACGCGTGACGGTCCGTATGACGCAGATATATGATTTTAGTGGCTTTTAAATCTTAGATTATTACACCTTCAAATAATGCCATTAAGTTATGCAAAAATGTATGTTAAACTAGAACGAGTTCACATTATTTCTATTATATGAATATTTAAGTAGTATTAAAATACTTTATGAAATAAATTCAGGAAAAAAAGAAAGAAAAAATAAATTCTACCCAAAAACTAAAAACAATATTACGTTCAAACTACTTAAGATATTTTTATGATTTTTCTTTGTATGAGCGGACTATTGTATTATTTATAAATTTTATCTGTGATTTTTTTCCAATATTTATGTTTTCGTTCCTAAAAATAAATATTGATGGCAATTATACGTAGCCGCGTGGGGTTAGGGAAACGCTCCGCCCAGTCGCACAAGGTCACCAGCACTTACCATCCCCTTAAGACGTATAAACACGACATAATAAACATCTTAAATTCACCACGCACAGCCTAAACCACCGTTAGAATATTTAAATTTTGCACGAGTACATACATACATAAACTCATCAAGGAGTAAGGAGCGTAGCAGATGAAAGAAAAAAAAAAGAAGAAAATACGTTTATTTGCGGCAAACATGACGCAGAGAAAGAACACAAACACGAAAATAACAAGTTGGGGGAAAATATGCGCCACATCCACGCAAAACGGCCATCGCTCAGCATAATGCTGCGACCCTATGCGAGACAGAGCCCCAGCGCTGGTTTTCAGCGACAGATGGCCTTCTATAGTTTCTGTCTATACCACCATGGGAAGAAGACGATATGAGTTATGTATGTAAATTATATTTAATACTTTAGCACAAAAATGTACAGAGGCAAACTTAAGAGCGCATACACACGAAACAACAAAATACGATCTAGAGGAATGTGGCCGTTTTTTATTAGAATGAATTTTGTTGCTTCGTATCTCAGTATGAACTTTGTAAAAGGTATTAGAACATTCTAGACACACTTACCGAGGTCGCTGTTGAGCCGTTTTTCATAATTCCTTCTCAGTCACGAGATAATATTTTTTGACGAGACAACGTCTAATAAATCGATGAACGCCGGCTGCATGCCCGAAAATGTCCCGTTACGCTCATTGTCCCGTTGAGCTCATTGTCCCGTTACGCTCATTGTACGCTTGCGCCGCATCAATGTTTTGTTATGACGTTGTCACGTAAATTATCGTCCGTAAACCAACTTTAGAAACTACCAATTTTTTGACGTGACAACGTCTAATAAATCGATGAACGCCGGCTGCATGCACGAAAAAGGATGACTCATTGTCCCGTTGCGCTAATTGTACGCTTGCGCCGCATCAATGTTTTGTTATGACGTTGTCACGTTAAATTATCGTCCGTAAACCAACTTTACAGACAATTTATTTTCAGAAGTGGCGCTGGTGGACCGTAGTATGTCCTCTTAATGCCATAGGCATTTTCTACCAGTCAATCTAAATTTTGCACAAGTGTTCCTTGCACGTAGTGTTGTTTCTTCCTGTGCAAGTCCCAAAAAATACTTTTTGTTTTTGTGAGCACTGAATAATTTTTGTCGATGTAAAATCCCATATCTACCCTTTTTTTTAAATAATTTATATTAATACAAAAAAGTAAAATGCAGAATCGCATTTAACCGAAGTAATTTAGAAATATAAAAAATAATGCCGCTAATTAGGCGGAACCTTAGGTAATTTGTGATTTGTGATTTGTGTTTTGTGATCATGGTGCTTGCAACAGCGCCGAAATATCGGGAACTCAGAAAAATGAATAAACATGGTAAATATCCCGCTTATGTTAATAATAATGTTAGTGAACATGACAGTTTAAAAACTTATAATTTTACAGAAGCTAATAAATAACAAAAGAAGATCCTTAGACTGACCAGCTACAGCTGGTGATGCACCTAACACGATATTCAGCCGAAAACCGAATGAGTCCTCGTTAGACTGTCCTTGCTGATCATTACTGGTCAACATTATTATATTCATGAGTTCTCTCGTAACTCACGTCGCCGCGGCGTCGCGCGTCGGGGGACGGCTAATGAAAACGCCGAACAGACAAGTGTTATACTTAGCAATAATGAATGTATGCTATTGAATTGTAACATTGTTGTGCTGTTAACTTCTTATTTTGATTAGCCGTCCCCCAAAGCGGCGACGCGACGACGACACTTGGACCAAAATATGACCTAAAACTTATATTAAACTTAAAGGATCAATAAATATGTTTTTTTTTACGTTTTACAGGTTCTTGTTCGTGTTAGGGGTTTTTTAAATGTTACTTTTTTTCATATGTTCCAGAATGCTTCTAAAGTAAAAATTTGTCTTCTGTACTCAGACATTGGCGTATTCCTTATGCGTGTTTTAAAGAACAATACTAACATTAAGTACGGAGCTATAAATGCAGTATTAACAGTAGGTTCTGATGGTATCTTCATTAATGGTAGCGACCTTGCAAGTACTGTCATTCTATTGTTGCCCAACTTAACATACCGCATCTAGTAGGTAATTGTTGTGCAGAATAATTACCTCCCGGATGATGTGCTATTCTTTTATGTGTATCTATTGTAGTATTCTTTATCATATTAGCTTGAAAACGTCAGAAATGCTAAAGGTATGGGGCCTCTCAATAACCGCTGCATAGATAGGTCAAAAAACCTCTGATGTTTAATTATTCTAGCCTATCTAATCTGTAGTACTTTGAAACTACCCTATACTATACCCAAAGTCTCAAATTCAGATAATTTATGTAAAAAAAAAGGAAATAACATATCAAAAAAATATCTTCGTAACGGTAATTCACATAAAATGGCGAAAAAAAAGGATCCATTTTCTTTTAGGTACTGATTTAAGAAATAATGTTTAAAAATAATCATACCGTAATTATTTTTACAAATTTTTGGTTTTAATTAGTTATTAAAAAAGGGGATTTTCTGGTATTAAATATTTCATGATCTACTGGTAACAATTCCGGAGATCCAAACATTTTAAAATTTTTGACATCTTCACAACACAAAATATTACAACTCTCATTCATATATTTATATTGTTAGTAGCATATCTAGCCACATGTTGGATGAAAACGGATGTAAACTATTTCGAGTGAAAATCGATTTTGGGATGCCTATGTCTAACAGTGCAGTGGACTTAAAAAGGCTGATTATGACGATCATATGACGTGTCTCCAACACACTACACAAAACATTGTTTGCTTACGGTATTTTGTTTGCATAGTTCTTATAAGAAATTCACTTTTATTTTATAATGATTATTTACCAAAAAATTAATGAATAAATGTTTTTCACTACTGTCCTGTCATTTCGACAGTGACATTACTTGACATTCCTTTGTTTACTTAAATTATCCGAATTAGAGACTTGGGGTACTCATAATAAATTCAAAAACAAAATGCAAGCTGCAAGTTGTTCTTGGCTTATTGTTCTTTTCATGAAAATAAGTGCGTCAATATCAATTGACAAACAATAGTTTCTTATGTCTTTTCAACATATTGTTACCGATCCTGTAACTAATCCTTACCAGTCAGACAACAAAAAAAAAAACAACAAAAATAATATTTGGTATGTACGGTGGCCAGCACATCAAGTTACCACAAACGGTCAAATCTCGTTCGATTTTAAACTTAATTATTTATTTATTATTAAATAAATAATTAAGATAATTAATTAATTAATTAATTAATTATCTACATTTTAAAGTTTAAAATCGTTTGGAGGACAGTGACGTGTAGCTTGATGTGCCACTGGCCACTGTACATACGTTGTATCTATACTAATATTATAAAAACGTAAAATTTGTTTCTATGGAGTAATCTCTGGAACTACCAGTCGGATTTGAAATAATCTTTTTGAATTTGTTAGCCCAATTCTTGAGGAAGGTTATAGTCTATATAACATCATGCTGTGATCCTTAGGAGCCGAGTTAAAAGAAAAAAACAGGCCAAATGCGTGTCGGACCACGCACAATGAAGGGATCCGTAGTTGGGATAAATATTGAGAGATTTACCATGTTCTTTCAAGACCATAGACTTCTTATAGATTTTCTGTAATCTATAAGTATAGAACTATTTTCTGTATTTTTATTTTTTTATTTTAGGCGCAATGGTTTCGGTGATAAGGGGAATGGTCAATTTTCGTCAATTTTCACTTATAACTTTAAAACAATTTATTTTAAAATAGTCTTGAAAAACGTCGTATGAAACGCGTGTGCATTCATCACCTGCCTTCACCACCACGTGTGCAGTCACCACCTCGCTGCGGCTCGAGCAAATAATACCGCCTCGAGTGTAATGATCAACATAGCACAAGTGTATCATAATGTACTATCAAAAGTAACCATTTACAAACTCAAATCACCATGCCATTGAAATAATCCATACTAATATTATAAATGTGAAAGTAACTCTGTCTGTCTGTCTGTCTGTCTATCTGTCTGTCTGTCTGTCTGTCTGTCTGTATGTTACGTTTTCACGGCTAAACCGCTGAACCGATCGTCATGAAATTTGGCAGAGATATAGCCTGGGATATGGAGGCTACTTTTTTACGCGATAACCGACATCCACGCGGGCGGAGCCGCGGGCAAATGCTAGTATTATATCCTCTAGACCGAAATTCGGCCATGGATACCAATCTCAGCGGAGTCTTTAGCGCGGGAGGCTTCGGCGCGGGAGCCTTAGGTGCGGGAGATATTATAAGTGCATAAGTGTGTGCGCGACACAGGGGCACTCTCTCTTCCCTCACTCTGATAGTTCCATGGGACGGTAAACCGAAACGACTGGTGAGAGGTCAGGCGCAGGACCAACGGCTCAACGTGCTTTTTGAGGCACGGTCGGTTGTTACTAAGAAATGTGTGGGTGTATTGTGAAATTCGTGGACGATGGGCCTTGGTATCCTTAAGTTCATATGATCGTCTATCGTTTATAAAGTTTCATAAATAACTATCAAGTATACTTTTTTCTACCAAGTTACACAAGGAAAATTAACTGAAACGCAAACTCATAGCATTTATTTCAATTAAACCATTTACAGGCACTTTTGAATTGTCAAAGAGACGGTCAGTTATTCAGAAAATTGAAGCTAGTTACTGCGTAAACAGCATACTTGATGGTGTCTTGTTTCAACGGAATTCATCGTGAAAACATCATTGTAACCCCGCATTGCTTATGTATAGTTGATTTTCCTCGGAAAGTGACGAAAAGATAACGGTTTTCTGTACTGCACGGTATTTGACAATTTTATTATTAAAATATTTGTTCTGTTACATCTTATGTTTTTCATGTTACTCATGAGCTATATTGTTCTTAGTTAAGAGCGTTGTCACCGGCCCACTAGAGCCACTCTTTTAAAACCATATTATCTCGTGACTGAGAAGGAATTATGAAAAACGGCTCAATCAACTATATTGGTAAGTGTGTCTAGAATTTTCTAATACCTTTTATAAAGTTTCATATTGAGACCCGAAGCAACAAAATACGATCTAGAGGAATGTGGGCATTTTTATTTAGATCGAATTTTGTTGCTTCGTGTTTCAATATGAAACTTTATAAAAGATATTAGAAAATTCTATAATAGCCAAACTAATACCCTTATATTATGTTGGTTATCTACTGAGTAATCCTTCATAGTTTATAAAAATAAATATACTCGTAGTATAATTTAGCTAAAGATTAAATATTTCGTGAATAGTATACTAAAATTATACAAAGACTCAAAAGACCGGTAAAGAAATTGATTGTTCGTCCAAATATGCATTTTCCGGTGACTTAAAGCAATTTAGTTTTTAGCATCAAAATCTCATTATGATTTTAATAATGCATTCGCAAAAAAATCAAGTAGTCGTAGTTAATAATTGTGAAGTAGGTATAATGAATAAATTATCTAATGAATCTGGTGAAGAATTTAACTGACCAAGTCAGTAAGCGGAAAACCACAGTTTCCATGATTAAGCGATTTATAAAATATATTTTTTGCTCAAAGTACGTCTGTTTAAATTAGTACCAGTAGTTCATAGATTAAAAAGCAGATGTTAATTCATACTAAATATACGAATTATATGAATTAGTTTTATTGTTATATGTTAAATGATTTAAAAAACAAGATGAAGTCGGCGTTTCCGATCTGACTACTCCGAGAAGAAAGGCCAAAACAAACTCAGAGGTCACGGTGTCTTTTAAAGTCCAGACATAATCTTGTTCAAATTATGTGAAGCGCATGTAGATTGTTGTCTGAAATGGTCTTCTGAGGAAGGAACCACATAGATTGAGTGGGCACAATCAACATTTAATTTAAACACACGACGTACACGACTGGTAGTTTAAAGATCAGTGTGTAAATAACATTCAGTAGGTTATTAAAACCAGTTTCTTAGGTACTTGTATCTATGCAATGTTGTCCCTAACAACTAAATTAGAGGTATGTAGGTAGCCTGTAGCTTAGAACTTAGGCTAGATGTCTTCTAGGCTAGATGTCTTCTAGGCTAGATGTCTTCTAGGCTAGATGTCTTCTAGGCTAGATGTCTTCTAGGCTAGGTGTCTTCTAGGCTAGGTGTCTTCTAGGCTAGATGTCTTCTAGGCTAGATGTCTTCTAGGCTAGATGTCTTCTAGGCTAGATGTCTTCTAGGCTAGATGTCTTTTAGGCTAGATGTTTTCTACGAAAGACGTCTTCTAGGCTAGATGTTTTCTACGCAAGACGTCTTCTAGGCTAGATATCTTCTAGATACCTAATTCGTGGATTAGCTAGAAACAGTATAGTTATTATTATCGTCCTTTTGAAGATCTGTAGGTTAGAAAAACTATTGTTTGGGCTTTCATTACATTGGAAATAATAATAGATTAAATTTTCACAGTGAGTATTAAATACATATTACGTTACTTTAAAAAATCTAAAGTTCTGCAAAAAGATTCTACAGAGCTTAGCTACTATCCTACTATAAGGTGTTTTGATGTCTTGATTGTATATTATTTGATACTAGCTGCCCCGACAGACATTGCCCTAACCAAATGTTGAAATTCGGAAAAAACTGAACGTTGTTTTTCTTTTGTACAGATTACGAATACTAAATCCTACCAAATTTTCAAAAATATCCGTTGGTTAGTTTTCGAGTTCTAAGGTGGCTCCTCAGTTCAGATGGCTGAATTGAGGAGCCTATCTACTCATGTCAGTTCGTTTCGAAATAAAGTCTTGATTTTTTTGTAAACTACATTGTGTTTTTCTTAGCATCACTTCCTTGTATTGAAATCAACGGGGATTCCATCTTACAGACGTAATGGCGTTCAAGAATGTAACGCCACATATTTTGTGTATATTATGTTTAAGATAATAAATTGAATAATGAAATAAAACAAGTAAAGTCGTGTCTATCAAACTCAAACTCAAAGCATTTATTTTAAATAAACCAATCAAAGGCACTTTTGAACTGTCAAGGGGTCGGTCAGTCAGAAAGATGAAGCTAGCCCATTCCAAAGCGTAGCAGGATCCTATGGAGAAGAACGGGCAAGAAACTCCACGGACATTCTTTTAAAACAAAATATTGTTACAAAAAATGGGTTACATCATTCATGTTGAAGTTATACATACATGTGAGAACAATGTAGAAAGACGTGCACGTTAGAAGCGTCCGTAATAAAAACAATTCAAAAATTAAAATAAATTAAAATAAACCGTGGCAGCTAAGAGATTACCAGTCCCAACTGACGGCGCCCGTTCACGAACATGACACGTGGATTAGCACCATTTAGCTCAACCATTTTGAAGGGAACTTAATGATCCAACACACACGCCACCACCAGCGAGACATTTGAGTGAGCATGACATACTCTCAGCCGCACAGTGGAACGAATGTATGGGAGCGGTTGGACGTAGACATGTCCGAAAAATAAGAGTAAAATTATGACAAACTAATGATGCCATCTTATTCGATTACTTAATGCCTTCATAAATTGTGGTGATGAATTTCTTCATAACTCCCATATTTCGGGAGTAATTTGAGAAAATGTGAAATTTTACTATGAAAATGAGTGTATCGAGCTCTCTCCCTCCTGATTCCGGGCTTGTTTCAAGTAGCGGTCTCTAATATCGTAATGCTATTACTAAGAGCTATATTTAATACTAAGACACATAGTGCGCCAAATGTGCACTTTCTGGGATAAAAGGAAATGAAAATTTAAAAAAAAAAACGTTTTTTCCCCATTTGTATTTACTTTAAACCGCAGACAGACTTATTAAGAGGTCTATAAATATATTATATATATACAGAAATATATATTAACAAAAATATTCACAAGAACTGATGAGAGTATGACTTTTAAGTAAGTTGATAATAAATTACCTAGTTTCATTAAAAGTACAATAAATAATTAAGATGTAAGCTCTAATTTACTAAGTTACACATTTTAAAACAATAACATCATTTAATTATCTTCGTCATCATCATCATCATCAATTAATTCAAATTCAGAATCGATGTCCGCTAAATCATTTATGTTAACAAATTCGATATCACTTTTTTCAGAATCCGTAAGCTCATAAAATTCCTTAAAAGAAGATTTTTTTACAAACTTATTTCCTTTTGGACGGATACTTGTAACAAGTGGATCAGAAGACAGTAAAAGATTGTGCATAATATCTTCATTGCATGAGATACTGCTATGCTTTCGAGAATGCCCCTCTCTATATTTTCTAAAATCTTTATTTCTAGCCTCAGATGCCTCTTCGGATAGAAAACCAATGGGCACAATTGACATGTTCTGAACTATGTCTGGCCCATGCATTAAAATTTTATGAAGTGAAGAAGGCATATAATACCATGGGTATAACTCCACGTAAAGCTTAGCAGTATCAAAGCAGAACTCTCGGAATTTAGTTACGTTGATCTTCTCTCCTGATGAAATACACTGCAAGATCACACAGATTTTTCTTAAAAGCATAGCATCTATTCCGGTCAGTTCAGCAGATTTAGTGTAGTTTTCAAAAAATCTCCTTGCCGAGTTGCCATTGTTGGTGGATCCACTGCCTTGTTTCACAACATCGAGAAGTAAGCCCGTTTCTCTTCTTACAGCCTCTTGAACTCTTTTCTTCCTGTCATCAACTTGCCTTTTTGCTATATCACCCCTTACTTGCCATGATTTTATGTCTAATTTGTAGGAAATGTGTAATAAGCATTCCATTGAGCGAATCCAAGCGTGAAGGGTGCTTAAGCTATATTTATACATGTCCTCGTTTGCGTGTTTATCTTTGATTAACTCTAAATTATTCATTTCTTTAGGACAAGCCTTGCATATGTCACACACTGAAGCTGCTGTATTGGATATAATGGAATGAATTTTACCATCAATCATTGTCAACAGCAGTTGGTGTTTGACACTAATTCCATCAGTGATGGTGGATGGAGTTAAGGCTTCAATCTCTGCTTCGATTTCAGCCATCTCTCTCTGCACATTTTCTTTGGTTTCCTTTATAAACTTAAACAATATTGGCCGGCAAAATGAAGTGGAAGATGGTCGCTCGTTTTCCCAAATTGTTACACCTTTTGAGACGAGCCGCAGTGGTACAAGACTAATCATAAAATTACTAGCAAGATCGATTTGCTCATCTTCACTCGTCCTTTGATGATAAATGCTTTGGCTAGATGATCCGTCAAAACCCCATTTGCTGGTCAATACGAGCTGTTGATTGGGATCAACAGGGGTTTCTAACGACCTAATAAGTCTTCTTGAGGTTAAATCCATCAAGGCTTGTAATTTGATTTTTGCAGAGCTCTCTGTAACTGTGAGATCTTCTTTGGCCGGATAGCACTTAATTTTTTCTTTAACCAACATGTAGTAACTCGGGTATTGAAGAGCTCCTTCTTGAGTGTTGAAATCCCGAAGAGTGTTATAGCGCCATTTCGATAAGTTCATCGATACATAAAGAGCCAATGCCTTCAAAGGGGATATTTCCCGTACCTGAATTGATTTACCTTCAATGAAGGCTTTGATTTTTGAGGCCTCTTCTGGATTCTCCGTCAAGTATTTCATAACATAAGCTGTATCGCTTTGTCCTGCCTTTTGAAGCGCCCTTTCGGCCGAAAACATAATTTCAGCGCTGCTACTGCTGCATGAAAGACTATCTTCAGTGCGTCTTCTTTTTTGCCGGTTACTAAGGTCCTCAAAAGATTTACGAGGACTAGGATGTGTACAAGTTGAAGCATCAGATTTAGCAGGAGAAATTATGGGCTCGATGACGTCACTTATATTTTCTGTAGAAGGTTCCATATTTTCATTCTGTAATTCCGGCCATTGAATTGCAGCCTGTAGCCAAATCTCATGTTTCTTCCGAAACTTATCTGTGCTTCTTCCAGACTGTGTCCATTTTGCATAAATGCGGTAGCAAAATCGACGACACCAGTCTTTTAAACTTGTTTCAGCACTTTCACATAACTGAACACAACTGTTATCTTTTAAAACACTGAACAAATAGTTAAAGTCGCGTAAATCTTTATGTGCGCGTGCGCATAAAGCAACGTGAATATCAAGATTTGTATTAAAATTTGGAAAATACATTGCGAGATTAGCTTGGATACAACGAGGTGTAAATCAACACTGATTTTAAAGTTACTAATAGTGACCTATTTATATAAAATCCAGGTATCCCAGGTATCCTTTGTTAAATATTGCAAGGTAATTAGTTATTGTGATAATTAGTAAATGATGCATGCTAAATTAGTGTATTAAGAGCCATTTAGTAATTAAATAATAGCAATGTTCTTATCAGTAATCATTAGTGCATCAGTTTTATATGTAAACCTTAAGTCCCTAATTATATATCCTAATTAGCTTATATCTTCTCTAATTGGCTGCTCAGAAATGTTATTGTAATAAGGTAAACCTTTAGAAAAACGGTTTTAATCAACAAAATAAACAAAAAATAAAAAAATTGTGTTATAAAATAAACATCACTCTTTATCCCAGAAAGTGCACATTTGGCGCACTATGTGTCTTAGTATTAAATATAGCTCTTAGTATTAGCATTATGATATTAGAGACCGCTACTTGAAACAAGCCCGGAATCAGGAGGGAGAGAGCTCGATACACTCATTTTCATAGTAAAATTTCACATTTTCTCAAATTACTCCCGAAATATGGGAGTTATGAAGAAATTCATCACCACAAGTTATGAAGGCATTAAGTAATCGAATAAGATGGCATCATTAGTTTGGCATAATTTTACTCTTTTTTTTCGGACATGTCTACGTCCAACCGCTCCCATACATTCGTTCCACTGTGAGCCGCCAGAGCACATTCAATTCAATAAAAGACGTATTACCCGGTAAATGGTAGCTTTAGATTACTGTAGCTTACTGTAGTTTAGATTTTGAATGAAACTGCAAAAAAGCATTCAATTTAATAAATGATTAGTTGTTTCTTATTTTATGGAATGCCTTGCCCGTATCGATAAGGCGAGCTCAGTCTTTGTCCACTTTTAAAATTCTGGTAAAAAACACTTCCTCTCTCCTTAAACATCATCATTACATATAGTTACTTGCTCTTGTTTCATGTCTATTATTGTTTAAAGTCACCTTAGAGTGAAAACCTCGTAGGTATATGCGAAAAATACAACTTTACAGGAGGAAGAAAAAATTGCACCCTGTTTAATATTTATTAGTATTAAAAAAAATGGGGGGTTTGCCATAATCGCCACGCTTGGCAGGCGGGTTGGCGATCGGCGGTGTGTGTATGTGTGTATTTATTGTATGTGTACATGGTACACCACTGACTACCTGCAGTATTGTCTCTCCTTCTACCTTTAATCCATCCAAAGGTTATCTGTAAAAGATCGCTTTTAGCGATAAGGCCGCCCATATTGTCACCCAATGTAAAATTTCTACATTTATATCTAAAAATTTTATGGTTAACATAAAAAAGAGTATTCTATCTATTTGGTAAAGTGTTCCTGGTTGCGTTTCGGTAGTTAATTTTTGTTGTTTTGGGATTAAAAATCTTGCGCATTACTTTATAATTAACAGAGATCGGAATATGTAGAGTTAATTTACCTAAACTTCGAGGATGGATGTAAGATAGAGTGGATAATACCTCCTTTAAAATCCCGGATTAATTGTAATGACGTTTAAATCCCGGAATTTAAAAGCCACGATTTATATGGCCTAATTAATCACTAATTAGGAAACTGTAAACGAATCGTATCGAACAAACGAAGGAATGTAACAAATCTGTAATCATCTATTCGCAGGCTGCTGTAATCAGCTATTGCTATATACATATTTTTTTCCACCAAAACAATTCTCGGAATAAATTTTATCCAGTAATAGAACTTACAGATCATTAGATTGCAAACAGCTCCTGCTAGGGCGAAGAGATTTAAAAGTAATTCTAATAAAGTCAACAAAATATCTTACAAAGGCATTGTGAAAAAGATGTTGTTAATCAAATTAGAGTCTTAATAATTTTTCTCAACGATGTGAACATGAGTACTTATCATAACAGTGTCTTAACAACTGAGTGGGATGGCAGGCCAATCAACCATTAGTCCAAGATTCCTTGAACAGCAATGCCAACTTCCGTCCTACTCATCAGTGTAATAAACAAGCTTCGACGGAATCATACTGAATAAACTGTTCGTAGAACATACGATCTGGCATCAAAATATCTTTTCCTCTTCTCTTGAAACACGTAAATAAACATGGTCCAGTCAACCTTGGTATCGAATACGGAATCAGCAGGACAAGGTCGATGTGATGACACTGCCGACTTTTTGTCATGGCCCCGGTGTATTGTCGAGTACACAACAAAAACTCTTATCAACATATATTATGCCAGTCATACCGCAATTATATTACATAATTCAAAAAGCGAATAGGGTGAAAGGACCAATATTTAGATAAAATTTTGTCCTTCAAGACAAAAGGTCTCGTGGTTCTGTTTTGTATCTGTAGATCTTCTAGAATCATCAGGTTTACTGGAGCAGCAATTTTTTTTATTTATAAATAGTAAGTCATTGTACTAGCCACAGTTCAGGAATTTTAATTACTGATTGATTAAATAAAATAAATCTATTAATAGTGTTGAACAGTGCAGCGAGGCACGAAATGTATTGGCTTTTTTTGTTGGAATCACTGAAAAATAAACAATAAAGTGATTAAATCGTTGTAAAAAGATCAAATAAAACTTATAATAGTTAGCTCAATTTATTTGCGAGAGACATACGTAAGTTCTAATGGATTCAACGGCTGAATGCATTTCTGTTTTGTAATGCAGGACCAAAGAATAAAATGTCAAGTCTATACCCTATAGCTATTGTTGATGTACCGGAACCACAGTACCAATTCATTTAGTGATGTATCACAGACTTTAAATTCACAATTGTGTAATGTATTGTGCACAAGAATCATGCTATAGACTAGTAAGATTGGATTTAAAAGCTGATGTATCTACATAAATAATCACTGTTTTGTCATGAATACGGGCGATACAAATACTTGTCCTATTGTTGAATAGAATTCATTGAACTTACATCTGTACAAACATGTATGATGTTTGTACAAATGTAAGTGCAATGAATGTATCAGAACAAAAAAATATGTGTCTGTGATGTGTTATTATATTTTCCTTTATTTAATTTTGTACATATGTATTATTTGCATATTTAAATTAACAAATACCGTTAAGGTATTGTAAAATAATATATATTATATTGTAAAATATATTATTGTAATATATAATAATATATTTTACATTAGGTTTGTAGCGGCACCTACATCACCACATCCGAACTACGCATCATGACGTCACGTAAAATCCTGCATCGCGCAAAAAGAGTTTACCGCGCGACTAGCATAATACAACGTCCCGACATTTATCGTCTCTTGATTAGTGAACTTTACACCCTGTTCCTTCATACCTTAATAGGTTTCTTGACCAAGTCCACCTAGGTTTTGCCCTTATGAGGACAAAGTTGAACAAACTAATTTGCCTCAAATTTCATCGGCATCCATATCCTTCAGACCGGAACTGATCAATGTTGCTAAGCGGCAGTTCTTCCATATGTATTTATCTATCTACCTACATATATAATACCTGTAGACTTGACGTTTCTGTATCATTAGGTATACTATAGAGAATAATATATTGTCAAAATTTGTTGGGCTCTCCATTGTAAAATGCTGTATTCTCTAATCTATTATGTTCTTTACTGTTACGTTAAATATGTTTTTTCATTGTTATCAAAAGGCATTGATATCAATTGAGGCTCGTACGACGATTCACTTGCTGGATCCAATAATGTCGCGTGACCACTACAGTATTCAAATTTCTTCCATCACAAAACATCACGTCCATATTCACCGAAGAGGTCGGCAGTATGTTTACAAAATACATTAGTTTCGCTACTTAGGTCAAGGGGGAAAGGCTGTTGCCATTAACCGTTCAGAAATTCCTGAAAGAAAACCGCAACAGCATTTTGCTCGACCTGGGAATGAAACCTAGGACCACACGCTAAGAAGTCACAGTTAGACCACTTGACCAACAGAATAGTCCTTCCATTTTATGGATTCGTGTACCTACTATTACACTTACACAAATTTATATTACACTAATAACACCATTAGGAGTTTCTTAGTAACAGCCTGGAGTTTGGAAGTTAGCGGTGTGATACCCCCATGCCGCCTGATCTCTCTTCGATCATGTCGGATTGCCGTTCCATCGGTTTATGAGAGTGAGGAAAAAGGGAGTGCACCTGTGTCTGCGAACACACTTATGCACTATAGTATCTCCCGCGTCGAAGGCTGGTCTCCGCTTAGATTGGTCGTCATGGGCGAAATTCAGGATGGAGGACTATCATAACACTATTATGAAAAATAATCTGTAATATCTGCAATTAAAATACCTAGGAGTGGGCCGCGTGGGTTTTTTGATTTATTTTAATTAGTGTAGATCGTATAATACTATATTCCAGCTATTGAGATGTTATTCCAACATTGTGTGTGTTGATAATGATTGACACAAAATTCGTAGCGATAAAGCCTGAATCGCTTGTCGGAAAACTTATTTCCGTAACATAAATTAACTGTAGCGAACCGTAAAATTAAATTGTATTGTTAAACATTAACCATTCAATCAATATGAATCCGTGTCTTATCACTGTTTTTACTGCATCGTGTACAACAGCACACGATGCAGTACCAACCGTTTCTATAAACATAGATAAAGAAACCACGCAAAAGCAATTTGCACAAAATAAGTACCTACATTGTACTGTTCTCCGTGACTTGAA
Organism: Dryobota labecula; assembly: GCA_947523025.1. Taxonomy (NCBI): domain Eukaryota; kingdom Metazoa; phylum Arthropoda; class Insecta; order Lepidoptera; family Noctuidae; genus Dryobota; species Dryobota labecula. The sequence continues at coordinate 11,435,018 of OX383293.1, read as the reverse complement.
ATGAAAAGGATTCAACAGAATGATAAAACTATTGTTAATTGGGTAAAATTGATTCAGTCCAACTGTTAGAGACGATTACGTTAAGCATGTAGGCAATCATGAAATGATTACCGCGTCCGGTACTTCATTTACCAGTCAAATTAACAAAGACGACAAACACGACAAAACATGACAAATAAACGTTGAGAAAAACACAACATTCACAATTATACAGATGTAAATTGTCATAACCTTTAAAATGTAGCAAAAAACATGAAATCCTGCTCGAATATCGAATGCAACGGTTGTTCAGAAATATTTATAATTGATGTTTCTGTTTCAGATACGCGTGACGTAGTCATGGCTGTAGATAGCAAAAATGCGGAGAATAACAAAACTGCTGATAAAACTCTTAATGTTAATGGTGGTGACTTAAATGGAACTAATGTAATTAAGAATAGTTTAAGTAAAACTAAAGAATACGACAATATGACAAACATTAAATTGGATAAAGAACATGAGAGCAATAGAAACGAGAAAGACGATGAAGTGAGTTGGGAAGGACTAAGTCATTTTCAGAAGCTAAGACGCATGATCTCTCTCATCACTGTAGAACCCATTTTGGCTTGTTATGTGATGCCTTCAGTCTTGTCTGTATTAGCAACACAAAATCTATACTTAGAAAAAGCCTGTCGAGTAAATCTACAGTTTGATCATCACATTTGTGACGCTTTAACTCGAAGAGAAACAGCAAATTACACTGCAGAGGAAGAAGCAGTTCAAACATTAGTAGCATCAGTAACTGGTTGGAAGACTGTACTACAATCATTCTTACCATGCGGGGTATTAATATTTCTCGGAGCATACAGTGACAGAGTTGGACAGAGAAAAATTTGCATGCTTTTACCGATCATTGGAGAATTTTTGACCAGCATAGGCTTGATTATAAATACTTATTTTTTCTACGAGTTACCAGTGGAAGTAGCGGCTGTGACAGAGGCTATATTTCCAGCCATGACGGGTGGTTGGTTCACAATGTTCATGGGAGTGTTCAGTTACATAGCAGATATAACGACAGAGGAACAAAGGACGTTGCGGATAGGCATAGTGAATCTGTTCCACTCAGTGGGTGTGCCAGTCGGGGCGGCTCTCAGTGGAATATTGGTGCGAAAGATTGGCTTATACGGTGTGTTCTCTGTGAGTGCAACACTGTATATATTGGCCTTTATCTACGGCTTCGTTCGCATCAAGGAAGTGAAGAAGTGTGATCCGTCTGTGGTGAGTTTAAATCATTATAATTGACACTATATTTCCATAATCGTGGTGTTTATTTTCCATGACTGTATATTAATTAATGTCAATCAGTAGCTATTTACTGTGTTTGATGAGGTCTGCAGCAGTATGTTTGACACCTTGGAAGTGAGTCTGGATTAAACGGTTCATTGAACGAACCAAGAGGCTTTGTGTATTTATCGTAATTACTGGATCGATAACATAGATATTCACGGTCCAATTGATGTTTGCAATTATTTATAGTGTCGGTTTAATTTGAATAATTTTATACACGGGTAAAGCATTTAAATGATGAGACAAATATGACTTTGTTAACATGAATAATCTTTTTGTTGTGTGCAGTCGCTGTATTTATAACATTTCCATTACTTAATTATAAATAGTTAGCCTCCATGGCCTTTACCGTTCTTAGAGCTATAATATAATTGAAAAGCTTAATTGGTTATTTGCACTGTTATTAACCACTTAAAAAGAATATTGGAAACGATTTTATTTAACAGCTTATTGCGCTTACAACGGTAGTCGTATTTATTAATTGAGTATAACATAATATTTATTATTTACACAGGTTCAGTGTAGCTACGCAGTACTTTTGGAATGTAGCCTTAAGAAAAAAGAAAAATAGATTTATTTGTTATAGAAACACGTGCATACAAAAAGATAATTAACTCGAGTAGTAGGTAAACAGAAAAATATAACAAAAAAGATCTACATTTTAATTTCGAGCACAAAACCGAAATAGTCGGCCGCTGCACGACATGACTGTGACGAGAAGGCTTCCACTCAGCATGATGCTATGCTAATGGGAACCCACAGCACAGGGTTTGCTTTAAGTAATAGGTACTCACTTCTAGTCTTACCTGTATGTTCTTCTGTCTGTTTATTTGTTATTCCAACACCTGAAAACAAATAAACGGATTTCAATGAAAGTTTTGTTATTGTTAGTTTACCAGCCTAGACTAAAAACTGAGGTGCATTTTATTTCGTTTAAGTTTATAGATCCTGTGATATAGTTTAACTTTGCTATTGTATGCAGTTCATGGTTTATTGGTACAATACAATTTGGTTTAGGTGAATTCTGGTTGAGAACAGTAGTGTTATTCTGTAAAACATCTCACCGTGAAAACTTAGGTGAAGTGAGCTTGAAGTGAGCTGTCAATAGTAACTCACTCTAAATCTTCACGGTGAGTTTTTTACAGATTAGATTGTAGATTGGGTGACTGGTGAGAGGTATATCTTTGTGATTATTGGTGATAGAAAAATGATATCAGGTAACGGTAGAACGGGGCTTTTTGGATTTTCGGGAGTTATTTGGAATAAAGTAATTGTAAGATTCGAGTTACTAGAGAATGGACAGCAGTGTTCTCTATGCATTTTTAACACCATACTGCGATTGCCAACCCGCCTGCCAAGCGTGGCGATTGTGGGGAGGCTTATGTTCAGCAGTGGACGTTTTTCGGCTGAAATGATGATGATGATGATGAAGATTTGAGTTGACATAAATTCTACCAAAACACCATAGACAGCTTTTTTTTATTTATTATTATGGTCTTGTTTATTTTTACAATTTTTCGTACGAAGATCACAATTCGAATTTATGTCAACTCAAATCTTACAATTGCTTTGTTCCGAATAACCCTCGAAAATCCAAATAGCCCCGTTCTACGGTAACATAAAAGTAAAAAAAATTACAGCATAGGTCTGATAAGTACAAGTGTTAAAACCTGAATTTTAGGATATGATAATGCTTTAAAAAAAACCGTCTTCTTAAAAAAAGAGGAGGTTCTCAATTCGTCTTTATATATATTTTTTCTATTCTTCTTCGATATTTTCGTCAATTGTGGACCGATTTGAAAAATCTTTTTTATTCGGTAGAAAAAGCCCGGTGGCTCCACATAATTTTAACTTTGCTTCAGTAGTTTTTGAGTTAACTTCAATAATACGATTTTTTCCATCTAAAGTGTGTGTTGATGATGTTATAATAACTTCCTGTCACTGATATTCACCTAGCAAGTTGTGTTATACGAATTTGTGTGGGGGTAGGTAACACAACTACTTATAAAAAGGGTCTCTGATTTTGTATTTTAGTTTTTTGCCAACGACTTCCGAAAACTTTGCTTCGTAGAACGTGGCTATTTGGATTTTCGGGGGTTATTTGGAATAAAGTAATTGTAAGATTTGAGTTGACATAAATTCTACCAAAACACCATAGACAGCTTTTATTTTATTTCTGGTCTTGTTTACTTTTACAATTTTTCGTACGAAGATCACAATTCGAATTTATGTCAACTCATTGCTTAGTTCCAAATAACCCCCGAAAATCCAAATAGCCCCGTTCTAAGGTAGTGTTTTTTTATTTGTTATTTGTTTTTCATATTTATGGGGCAGCAGTCCAATTCACATTAGTTTGTTTTCATAGAAGCTAAAGTCTCTAGTTTTATCATGACTCAGCGTAATTGTACCAAACGTTCAATTAAAACTATTCACTGTTTTTATGCCAATGTGTACCTGTTTAAGCACTTATCTGCACAAAGTATTTGATCGAAGTGCACCTGACCTTTTCATCTATGTATATCAACAAATACATTTTAGCAATGTTGCTTCCTGTAAGGAAAAATAAATCCGTAAATAGTAAAGCTTGTTATTTTGGTCTTAGCGGTGCGGCTTTGTACTCCTCAAGGCTAGTTCTACAATTATGTTTAATAGTCGACAATCTTCTTAATGTCATCAACCTCCACCTTTGTGATATTTGACATAGCCTCGGGTTTTGAGAAGCATGATTCAGCCCAAAAACACCCATGTATACCTTACAGAAGACATTATAGAATAGAATAGAATGCTCTTTATTATCACCGCTTTTTTCACAATACCCAATTTACTAAACCAAATACAAGACATTAGAAATTCAATGAATAGTAAAAACATAAAGCGTAAGCTGAAAGAACATTACATTAACTCGATTATAATTTAACTGTTGATAGTGCGTTGAAGTCTCAGGACATGGAATGCTAAGACAGACACCAGAGGTCTAATTGTGTGCTTTGATTAAGTGTAAGGTACTTGTAATTTATAAAATAAAACCAAATAAATAATAATATAGACCATACAAATCATCATCTACCTAGCCTTTTCCCAACTATGTTGTGGTCAGCTTCCAGTCTACCCGGATGTAGCTGAATACAAATCGATCTAAAGAAAGATAGAAACAGTTATTTATTATACTAGTGCGGTAAGTTGGTTTTTACAAACGAGTAGCTTACCATAGTCACGAGTTTGTAAATACCAATTTCTGCACGTGTGTCATACAATATTTTTCAACACATTTGCGAGAAAACAGTGTAATGAAACAAAATGATAATAGAAAAAAAAAATGTTAATAAATTATAACATTATGATAGACATTTATGTTTTTTTTTGTCAAGAGACTTATTTTAAAATATCAGGTGGAGTAGATTCCATATTACTATCAGATTCCTATTTTGAACTCATATTATTATTTTGTTTAGTAAATATCAGTCGGAAAGTCGCAACAATCTTTGACATTTCTAATATGAAAATGGCGCGAATTTGCAAATGGTGCCACACGCACGTGGTGAAAATCAGAACTACATCTTTCGTCTCATTTACTCTTTAGTATTAAAGTGAGACAAACGTATTGAGCAAAAGCGCTTCCAAGGAGGTTCGATCAGTCAGCTTACTTGTTCTCGTAATGTGAAACTCCTTGGTGGAATTCTTATAATGTTTTAATGGAAATAAGAATAATACCGTAAAGAATACGCACGGTGCTATACAACGGAGTATGCGGTAATATAGGTACTTAGGTAAGAGTACCTATTTTACCTCACGTTCCGTTGTGTGGTGCGTAATTTTTAACTTTCGAACAATGTATACAGGCTTCGTAAATGCATTTTTTGAGCAAATGTAAAGTATTTTTTGGGATTCTCTCAGGAAGATCACAAATTAAAAACATTATTTTAAATGCTCACCGTGAAAACTCAGGTGAAGTTAGCTTGAAGGGAGATGTCAATAATGTGAATGTCAATCCCTAGTATCGTGGAATGACAGCTCACTTCAAACTGACTTCACCTAAGATATCACGGTGAGATTTTTACAGAATAGATCAGCAGTACTTTACATGAAGTGCCTGCCCGTATAATACACACATTAAAAAAGTCTAAGCAACACGCATCATTTACAGAAACTGCATGTTTTATTTATTTATTTATTAGATCGCCAACAGAGGCTACACAATTACACGCATGTTAACATGAACAGGGACAAATACAAGTGTGCGCTTCAAATTATAGGCGACCACATCATTCACTTAAAATCTAGGTAGGTACAACAAGATTGACAAGGACGAACACATTAAAATAAGTCACAATACAGAAAATCATAGATAGGAAAACAAAATCAAATCAAAAGTAAAAGCTAAACTAAAACAGTAAGGGTAGGTACAAAAATAAAAACAAAAAATAAAAAAATAATACAAGCCAACTTCAAACAAATCAAAATAAAGTAATAATCAAAGAAGAAAAAATTACTTGGATACTAGCCTCCTTACTAATAAGCGTTGTATAGTTACACACCGATTTTTCTCTTTCACTCGTCAGTAATTTGACTTTCGATAGAAGAAGACAAAGCGTTGTGTAACTATACAGACGCTATACAACGTTTATTAGTAAGGGGGTAGGACTTTTAGTTCTTTTTTAAACTTTGATAGTTTGCATGTAATGTGTATATGTTATTAATTGATAGGTACTCTATTTTTTTCTTAACAATGTATACATTCTTTTTGTTCTCGGAAACATAATTATACTGGCTGATTTAAAAAATAGAAACTTTTCGATTGTGTTTTGTTTTGAATTAAAATAAAATAAAAGCTAATTATTTTTTTTCCGATTTCATGTGTTCGTTGCTTGATTTTGGTATTAAAAAATTTAAAACATAAACACATCTCACTTTTATCATTTTAAGATTTAGAAAAAAATTGGTGGTGAGTCATTTTTTATGTGATGGAGCCATTTGACTGCTGATGAAATGCCGAGCGGGAATGCTACAAGCGGGAAGAAATCAGTCCCAGGTATCTAGGCATTTAGATGACAGGGGAGGGATATCAACTCTTAAAAAATTTGCACTTTAAAGCTTAATATTTTGCAAACGGATCCCTGAATCGAAAAATGTTTTCACAAACCAGCAATATTTTTGAACGGCCTATCCAGCGATACCCCACACCATGAGATAAACGAGAAAATAATATATCATCTCCACTTTAAGTGTAGGGAAGATACCTTAAAAAAATATATTTCAAGATTTATTTTACCACTTTATCGGCGTGATTAATATGTATACCTGTACCAAATGACAGCTTTCTAGTACTAAGAGACTGAGCAATGCCGCGGACAGACGGACACGGCGAAACTATAATGGCTCCTTGTTGACTACGAAATCTTAAAAACGTTCTCAGTATTTAGCATGATTCTTTAGTACCCATGGTTCCAATACTAATGAAAGAGTTTTCCAAACAGAATTTTGAAAAGCAACTGAAACCAGTCCCATTTTATCTAAAATAACTTGCTTAGTACATTACATACATATCTACTTACTAAGTTTAGTAAGTGCCATGTTATCAATTTACGTAGAAACGCTGTCAGTGCGTTTATGTCAATCAATCCTTGTAAGTCAGCCTCAAGTTCTCGTAAACATGTCTATCACCTTTAACTAGGTCTTCCAATTAAAAGCACGGGCGAATGACTAGCGTAAATCAAAGATTTAAATCGTTAGATTCGCCCGACCGCGTCTAAAGATCGTCACGTTTCTCTTTCTTTGATAATGACATTAAAATCATATTATCTCGCTCACTCATACTGAATCGTTGCATGCGTTATGTGTGAGCTCACTCTTCTCAGTATTGAACATTTTTCGCGCCAGCTAACAGTACCTAACAGTTAATTAATTTTTCACAATATTGTTACAGTGTTGTTACATAGTTTTAAAAGTTCACAATATTCTGCCCCTTTGGGCTTACAAATGCATTTTCAGGGTTTTGGTTAGATTGCTAGATATAACATTGAATAAAATAAATTAGGACAACATTCAAATTGCAATTAGTCAAATACGGAAATGTCAAAAATATTAAATTAAGTCAAGGAGATTATAACAAGTAATTATTTTCTAATATTTAAGTCAACTTTTCATTCATAAAATCATTAGTCGAGTAGTAGCATGTACTTAAAAGATAATTGAATAATTTACATTAAAATGTCCTAAAAATAAGAGTTTTAAAACAATCTGTTAGTTTATTTTAAACTTTGGTCGCCATACAAAATACTAAGTACGTACGGTGAGAGCAAATCTAACGATTTAAATCTTTGGCGTAAATAAAAACAATTTAGTTTACCTACGTAGTCAGTCTTGTTAATGAAAACTTGGAGACGTGCAGAACTGCAGATACAGGTTTTAATTTGTGATGTACAGTCAGCAACAAAAGTCGATTAACATTTCACTTTTCTAAATCTTAATTATTGAACCAAATATTTAATTAAAATTTTAATTAAATATTTGGTATGTAGCATAGAGTTATTTTTCTTTACCTTTTACTTCTGTTCCGATTTTAATTAAATATTTGGTTCAATAATTAAGATTTAGGAAAGTGAAATGTTAATCGACTTTTGTTGCTGACTGTACGTACCGTCAACCGCACATCAGTGGATTCAGTGGTAACAATTTGATATTAACAGCCTTTATGTCGGAGCAGTAAGGGTAATTTTCGTTGCAACCGCTGATGAGCGGTTTACTGTATGGTGTACTTTGTCTTGTCGATGATTTTGTTCGCAAAGAAAATAATTAAATACATAGATTAGCTCAGGTGATGAGATACAGAAAAACTTTCTGTGTCCTAAAAGATAAACATCTGTACCTATATTTTCTACCTAATTTTGGTTTTAGGAAAATTGCGAAATCTAAATGTACTCACCTGTTTTTATTGACATACAACATAATCATAAGACAATGAGCATTTAGGTACAGTCAGCAAAATTAATTGTTAAGACAACTGTCAGACTTTGATATTTGTATAAAATTCCTATATCACGGCAAATTGACAAAGGGTGTCAATTTCCATAAAAAACCAATATCCAATTCTGAAGTAAAAAATGGAAAGAGAAAGAAAGAAAAATGGTTTATCCTGTAAAAACAAAAAAAATAAAGACAAAATACGAGTACCCACACAAAGTATCCAAAAGCCTCGTATTCAAAACCTTAAATGTTTAAAGTTTGACAATGTTGTGGTAGGTACTATAACGTAAATAACTAAAATCCAACATTCACCCTTTTTATATTCGATTCAAGGGCTTAATCACTTAGCGTATACAATGTGTAACTGAATTAATGCACATTATGAAAGTAGTTTGTTCAGAATCGTTTACTGAATCGATTTCTGTCAAGTTTTAATAGAGGTAATTTTTTATCCCGAAACTACGTTAACTAGATTATTAAACTGTACAGTCAAAACAAACCAAAATGGACGAAGTACCTATACTCTAGATCCTTATAAATGTGCGACTATCTGTGTGCGTAGATTTGTAATGTGACCACAATTTTATCCAACAATCAGTATAACAAATTTATTAAATAAACAATGTTTTACACTTAGTAGTAAAATTTCAGTGCATGTATTATGATTATAACATAATATTCTAATTGGTGCGTTTGGTGGTGTACGTTAATTCCGGAACATGTGGTATATCCCCTAACTTTCACTCATAATAAGACATGTCCAATTACTTTTTCTTTTCGTAGAAAATACTAGATGACAAGGTCCTTCCTTGCAGCAGAGTGTGACACCAATTTGGGTCAAGTTGACGGACTTTTTGTACAGTTACGCACGAATAATCTATTTTAGTCATTGAACTTGCTAACTGTTATATAATTACGACTTCATGGTCACTTAATCAATTATTATTTGTAGCTATTATTTTAAGTAAATAAAAATGTTAGTGCAAAAAGTTACGTAAGAAAATGTGAAGACTTTTTAGGCGCACTTTTGCGGAAGGCTTATTTCAATAAGGGTCAATTCACATGACATCCTACGATAAAAACAACTCGGTTATAATGATAATTTGAATATAATTACGAAAGTACTTAGTTGTACAAGGTTTAACTAAATAACCTTAATCTATTCGATTTATCTGGTCAAAAAGAATTAAAGTTTCCTTTAACATGTAGTTAAAGGAAAACATCGTAAGGAAACCGGCAGATAAACAGAAAAAAAAAAATTAAAAGGTATTTTTTTTTTTTAATGTACCGTAGATATACTTACATAATTATGCATTGCTGTTATTTTGACATTACATACAGTATATCGTCACCTTAGTGATGAAGAGAGCTAAGTCACACTTTTGACCGAATTAAGTTATGAACACCACCATTTTTGTTTCGGTCTTTCTTCTCAGAGTAGTCAGATACGAAATGCCGACCTCATCTAGTTTTAAAATATGATTGACGTGTAAAAGTGTTTGTAAAAACCTACTTACAGAAATAAAATCATTTATCATTTATCATACTCGTCGTTAGACGGAGATTCTAGTGGTGAAGAGATCTAAGTGATAGCTCAACTTGAGGTTTGGTTTTTCATTCAGACGTGAAAGGAGTTAAATGAAACTAGGAACAAAAAATCATGTGATGAATTTTTGATTTATCTTTATCTTGGAACCAGTTTAGTGTGGAATAGCTCCCTTCACTACTAAGGCGATGATTTGTATAGATTAAAGTTATTTTTCGTGTCTGTCTGTGTGACCTCGTCGTTCTTCTAAACTGAGCAATGGATTTTGATGCGGTTTCCACCATCATTTAGAACATTTATTCCGGAAGGTTTATGTGTATAAAACATTAATATTAAGGTAATCTTGATGTTTTGTTTAAGGCTCGTATAGACTAGTGCGATATCGCGGGCGCGACGCGACACTAGTGTCACAATAGCACACTACTAGTATCACAATTTCTTTGTCGGTGCCTGTCGCGCCTGCGATAATCGCGCGAGTCTGTACGAGCCTTTAGTCATGAAACATAAAAAACAAAACATAAAAACCGTGCGAAGCAGGCGAGTCGCTAGTTTCTAGTGTATTATACTAGGTACTCATCATATTATTTTAAAGAGGCAAAATTTGTGAGTTTGTATGTGGGGGTAAACTTTGAAACTTCTGATCCGATTCTGAAAATTCTTGCACTAATATAGGAAGCTACAATATTGCCGAGTGTTATAGGATATTTTTAATGTTAAGAGCGCTGTCACCGGTCCACTAGCGCCATTCCTTTAAAAAAAGATTATCTCGTGACTGAGAAGGAATTATGAGAAACGGCTCCATCAGCTGCCTCGGTAAGTGTGTCTAGAATTTTCTAATAAACAAACAAACCAACTCACTTTTGCATTTATAATATTATACAGTTAGGACTAGCTGCGTCCCACGGTTTCACCCGCATATGTCTCGGTTCCGTGAGAATACCGGGATATAAAGCATCATAAGTATTAATCCAGGCTATAGACTATCTGTGTGCAAAATCTCACCCAAATCCGTTCGGCCATTTTTTCGTGATTGAATAACAAACATCCATCCATCCTCACAAACTTTCACATTTATAATATTAGTAGGAAGTAGGATAGGATAGTAGGATAGGAAGTAGGATAGGAAGTAGGATTGAACACTTATGTAACTGAGTGAAAGATAGTGATCGCTATCATTTACCCATTAAACATTTTTTTTTTCACCTTTTGGCAACCTTAAAGTTTCCAGGTAAGCACACATATGTAACTGCGTCATATCGTTGGTGGCGACTGAAGTTTTTTTTTTTTCATTATAAGGATTCCTTGCTACGTGGGCGGTATCCTTATTACTCTAGGAAGTTATAATACTTGCCTGAACTAAGTTGAAAGTGCTTGGTAGAAGTATATGTGACAACCCTCTTAAAACAAGCAATTTGACACAGACAAAGTGTCGGCCAGAAGCTAGTTTATATTCTACATAGGTAGGTACTAAAATCGCAATTTAGTCCGTATTCCATTCACTTGCTTGTTTTGCCGTGGCCCTGCATGTATGTATCTCGATTGGCAATACAATCACTTCACGTGAGTGTTATGCAATGAATAGTCTTCAATGACACGCTACTAACATTTAAACCTAGACACATACATTCAATCAATCGAGGTTAGTAAACTTGGTTGCTATAGTAATACTTAGCAACTTTGGATACATAGTTTTTTTCTACTTCACTTGATACTTTTGTTACTGTAAGGCCGCTTGTACACGCTAAGAAAATTTACCGTGTCTGCTGCAGACAGGACCAATTCTACATGTACACGACAAGAATTTTGTCGGACCTAGGCACGGAAACTTGTCGTGTCTGCTGCAGACAAGACAAATATGAACGTGTACACCATGAGATTGTTTTCAGGCAGTCGTGTGTAGGGTAAGTAGGCTGCTCTAGTCAAATCTGTTATTAATTTGCAATTGTTTGTGAGTGAAGAACACGTTCAAGCGTTAAACGTACACTAATAACCTGAACCACCTCACCTACCCCGCCCCTCCCTATACCGCAGCAACTCAGAGCGCGTCGTGTCTAGCGCAGACAAAATTTTGTCTTGTTCAGCACCGTGGTAGTGTACACAGTTCGTGTGTAGAAACGACACGAATTCTTGCGTAGGCCCGGTGACTTTTCTTAGCATGTACAAGCGGCCTTACGGTCGAAGTGGCGGTGCTTGGGAAGGCCTATGTCTAGCAGTGGATGTCTTTTGGCTGAAATGATGATGAATGTTGTTACTTGCTTTGCAGATGACATTGTCATACTGGCTGAATCGCTGCCGATCGATCGATGGCCTAGTTGATTCTTCTGTACGCATTGGTCTCCGGATGAACTTGGACAAAAACCAAGTTATTTTCAACAAACACTTCACTCCGGGACCGATTGTTGTCAATGGCGGTGCTCTCGTGGTTGTTCGGGAATATGTTTACCTCGGGCAAATTCTGCAGTTTGGTAAGAACAACTTTGAGAGGAAGGCTAACAGAAGAAATCAGCTGGGCTGGGCAGCATTTATGAAGCTTCGTCGAGTCTTCTCGTCGCGTATTCCACAGAGCCTAAAGACCAAGGTCTTCAATCAGTGCGTCCTGCCTGTTATGACTTACGGAGCCGAAACGTGGACACTCACGGTACGGCTGGTCCATAAATTAAAGGTCGCTCAGTGAGCTATGGAACGGGCTATGCTTGGATTTTCTCTGAGGGATCGAATCCGGAATGAGGTGATCCGGCAGAGAACCAAAGTTGTCGACATAGCTCACAGAATAAGCAAGCTGAAGTGGCAATGGGCCGGCTATATTGACTGTTGGGGTAGACGTGTTCTTGAGTGGAGACCGCGAATCGGCAAACGTAAGGTAGGACGCCCTCAGGCTAGGTGGAGCAACGATCTTCGCAGAGTGGCTGGTAGCAGCTAGATGAGAGTTGCCGAGAATCGAGCTGAATGGCGTGCAATTGGAGAGGCCTATGTCCAGCAGTGGACTGCTATAGGCTGATGATGATGATGATGAATGATGTTACTTAGTTTTTCAAATAAATTGGTACACTATAGTATCTTTAATGCATCTCCGATTGGCGATGGGATGTATTCGGGCAATTTGAAGAGATTTAGAGGCACCTAATTTATTGATTTGATTAGAGACCTCTTCTCGACGTCTTGTCTGCTCGACATCCGTATGCCACTGCAGGAATCCAGCAGAATATCAGCATCAAGGACACATGACACATGTTATGCTGAGCTGGACTCCCATTTGGTGCAACCTTGAGACGCACACCGTCACTTGTATATTTGTTATCTGACTGTTCTATAGTATCATTTATTTCTTTATGTATGTTTTTCTTTTTGTACGAGTATATTGGCGCCTTGTTTTTATAATATTCATGTAATTTTTATAGTTAATTGTGCTCTTGTGTGTTGTGCTATGTATTTTGTGTGCATTGAATAAATGTTTTATTCTATAGGTACTCCATTTGAAATAACATTGCACATTTAAGTAAACCTTTTTTACAGTCCGTTTACCCGATTTTGACTTCTATTGTGTTGGTGGCATGACAAATGGCAGCTGCAGTAAACAGTTGGTATTGTTACCACTTTTATTGCTTTTAATGCCATCCTTATGACTACGGAATAGAAGTCAAAAGAGGTTGAACGGACTGTAAAACAGGTTTTTTTTTTAAATCAAATCTTATTTCAAATGTAGTTATCTATCTGTCTATATATCTTCAGGTTATAAAAATTATTTCCTTTCCAAAAATAATTCCACTTATCATGAAATTTTAACACATACCTACGTTGTGCTTTATTATTTAATTAGCTGCTATTTTTATTATTATATCATCAGCTATATGGCAGTGCAAGTCCCGTCAAAATCGATCCCACTGGCCGCGGCGCCGCTGCCGCTTGGCGCCGTTTCGGAGATTAGTCGGAATAAACAGACCGACAGACAGACAAAATAAAAAACAGTTATAACTACTCTAATAGTGTGTGTAGTAGTGGTATATACTTACATTATGCATTTAGTTGCCCGTGTCGTGCCGGACATATAGAATAGCACCACCCCATTTCTTCCCGTGGGTGTCGTAAAAGGCGACTAAGGGACTTACTAGAGAATGGGCAGCAGCGTTCTCTATGCATTTTTAACACCATACTGCGATCGCCAACCCGCCTGCCAAGCGTGGCGATTATGGCAAACTCCCCCAACTGGGGGAGGCTTATGTCCAGTGGACGTCTTTCGGCTGAAATGATGAATGATGATGCATTTAGTAAAAAGCTGTTTTTATGACATTACAAATATACATTTCAATTTTATTTATTTGTAAAGATATATTATTTTTATATTTCGTTCTCAAGAGTAACAGTCTAGGTAAATAATTACCTAAGGCATGGTATACATATTAATAAACTGTTAAGGCTCCTACAAACAGGCGCGACACACGATGCGATACAAAGTTAACGTTGTTGTAGTCAAAGTAACGTTGTTTAAAGCATATTGCACGTCACTGTACTCGGGGAGCTTGTAGTTCAGCTACACCCAAAAGGCCTACAATGCTCTGCGGATCCAGTTTAACAACGCATTTAGGGTGCTGTTGCGTCTGCCTCGGTTCTGTAGCGCATTATCTATGTTCGCTGAGGTACGTACCGACTGTTTTAATGCTGTGCGGCGTAAGAAAGCGGCCTCGCTGTTAAACAGACTCCGTGGCAGCCCCAACAGCATTCTGAGTGCTATAGTCAGAGGCATGACAGCCCGTTGGTGATGTCACTAGTCACGTGTACGCTGTCTTTGTTTTTAGTTAAGTACTAACATAGGTTAAGAATATTGTTATTAACGTAATAGATCTTGGTTATCTTAATAAAAGTATTTATTATTATTATTTATAAAGGCACCGCGTGTCGCATGACGAGCGGTGCTTTTGTGTCGCGCCTGTTTGTAGGAGCCTTTAAGTACATGACGCACACATTTACATGCGCTTTCTCTTCAGGCCAGCAAGTTCTCAGTTGCATGTAAATAATCTTATCGCAATCAAATCTCTGAAATGTTAGGTAAAGATTTAAGGCACATAATTTCGCGATCAGCGTTGAATTAAGAAACACTCATTAGTAGGTATTCATCTACTTCACCCCTAAAATATTTTTCGTCAACATTGCTATTTTAATTACTGACCAGATCAGAAATAGAGATAGACCTTGAAATACCATTAAAAATATGGTATTGTTGTTGGTTGAATTTACTTATTTATATTCTATTTTATAGCTGCTTGATGCAGATTTATGCACACATCGTTAAGGCAGTATGATCCGACAGAGACCGTGCTTACTAGTTTTTTGAATCCATGGTAAACATACTTACATTAAGGTGTTGGCTAATATGGAATGCACTTTTGTGTCGTTCGTAAAGTTCTCGCGATTCCGGAATTAATAAATTTACTATTTCTTGACAATAGAATCGAATGCTAACAAAAGACTCATGCTAATTATTTGACGGCACGGTTGGCGCAGTGGTTAAGCGATTGACTACTGCGCTGCGTGTCGCGGGTTCGATTCCCGCACGGAACAAATATTTGTATGATCTATACTCCATTTATAATAGCATTAGACAGAAGTTAAAAAAGGTTATTTTTGATGCACACTTTATAACAAAAGTACAATAAACTTGTTATAGTTACGATTGACGCCAAATCGATTAAAATGAATTTATATATCAGCTATCACACTTAATTGTAATCATTTAAAAAAAGAACCATATGAAATTTAGCAGCTTTCATTTAGATATATTATTTCATTCCAATTTAAAATTACAGTGCCTATGCTAAAAACCTAAAAGAAGCAGGAGTCAACAATACTGCAACGCTTTTTGTTTCATTATAATCCTACCAAATCTAAAATGTTACTTAATCCCTTCATAAGCTGTGACAGCCGGGGATTTCTAATTTTACTGGTTTATGTCGTCTGTGAAATTGACTTGACAATGTTCTAAGATTGTCATGTATGTCATTTACTTGTGAATACTTTGTCTGTTATTGTTTAATTTTCGTGATTTTGTTGTTATTTATTAAAATAATAAATCATATTTAGTTATTTCTTTATTATTGTATTGTTATCAGTGTTGTCATTGGGTTGTTTGTACAAAACGTTACTTTTTTTTTGAGCTATGAGTGATCCCGGTGCGGGACCGAGTGGCTTACAATTACAACATATAAGTGCTGAGTCTGACCAAAGCCAACGGCGAAAAAAACGTGGTCCAAAAGTTGACTCCGACGAAATAATGATGTCTCCCAAAAAAAAGAGAACGCTGCGTGCTGTAGAAAAACAACCTGTGATAAATATTTTTAAGCAATTGGAGTCCTGGCCTGCAGATACTCCTCATTATAGGACTGAGATGATAAACAAAATCGCAGAAGTTGCCGGTAAGGATGATTCATAAAATTATTACTATAAAAATATTTGAAACTAACATGCATTGTGATAAAATGTATTATATTTTAGAAACTCCGCACATGATTTTATTATTTACAGGCGTATCTCGGGCTACTCTGTCCAATATTCTCAAAGAGTACAACATAAAAAGTCGCCTGCAATCTCCCCCTCCCCAACATGAAACGTGATGATTTTGATGACATCACATTTAGTGGAATATGCAGGAAAATTCATTCCTTCTTCTTTAATAATGAGTTGCCCACCTTGGACAAGATGCTGGAAGCAGTTAACAGTGACGAGTCTCTGCCAGATTTAAAAAAAAGCAATCTGTATAAAATAATTAAATAAACATTAAAGTTCACATAAATCAAACGGAGCAGAAAAAGTGCACTCATAGAAGTCATAGACAAGCAGGAGATCGTCCTTTGGAGACTAAAATATCTTCATGAAATAAAAAGGCTAAGGAATAAAGGAAGGAAAATATATTATTATTTAGATGACACTTGGCTAAATGAAGGTACAGTGCTTCTAAATTTCTTAACAGCTATTTATGCACTAAGCAGTGTATGACCTCTTGCATTCAATAACATTATAATTAATTATACAGTTAAACATAATTTCATAAAATTGGTTCGTGAAATGAATGGTATTTATATTAATAACCTTTTATCATACAAACAGGTCACACGAAAAGCCTAATATGGCATGACACTAATAATAAGTCTTCAAAAGAAGCACATTGGGAAGGTCTATCTGCAAAAAATCCAACTTATAATCGGTCATACTGGTATGTATTTTATGCACTGTCCTCGCCATAAAAAAATGAATACCCCATTGTTATTGACTATTAATTAAGTAATACATATTATATTGTATTATGCATTAACGCATGCAAAGCGAACTTTTAAAGTTATAAATTTTGTTATAGTATTTATCTATGAACTATTTCCAGCAGTGAAATTATATAGGGGGTACGGAATAATTGACTTGTATTAATTTTATTTCACAAGGTTTGTGAAGGGTTTTTAATGGATGCTGCATTAATATTTGATGCAAAGAAAGGTGATGAAGATGACCACTCCGAAATAGACGCCTTCAACTTTAATAATAATAATAATTTATTTATTTACACTTCAAGACACAATCATCTGTGTAGCCCTGACTCTTGTACTAGGATTTCTTGTTTCATAAGAGCCAGACCTCTCAATTTACAGGGAATATGTTATAGAAGCGCGATAGACAAAAGTGAAAATGGTTCTTGTTAATATTGTCAAAAATTGAGAGTCGCGCTGTAATTGTTATGGACAATGCGTTATACCACTCAAGGACATTGGAGAAGCTGCCAACTACAGCTACACGAAAGGCAGATATACAGGAATGGTTTAAAAGCAGAAATATTCCTTTTGAGGAAAAAGATCTTAGGGCAACTTTATTAGAAAAAGCAAAAATACAAAGACATTTATACCAAAAGTTTGTTGTAGATGAGATGGCTACAGAGAAGGGTATTTCAGTATTGCGCCTCCCATCCTACCACTGCGACTCCAACCCTATAGAATTAATATGGGCTCAAATGATGGGGTATGTGGCTCAACATAACAAAACGTTCAAATTAGACAAGGAGAAACAATTACTCTCACAAGATCTGGATACTATTACGCTAGAACGATGGCAGTCTTGCATTGCTCATGCAATTAAAGAAGAGGAAAAGTTAAAGCATAATGGATGATGTGGTAGAAAGATTTATTATTAGGTAACGTCGGTGAAACTTCTTCATCTTTATTCTCTGATGATAGTGACTAAATTATATGATGAAGACGAAGAAGTTACACCAACTATTGTGTGTTGAAAGATGTTGTTTTAAATAAAATATTGTAAAAAAAAAATACTTTTATTTCCTTTAATCTTAATTAAATTTAAATCATCACGACGTAATCGTTTGTTTCATTCATTCGTTTTGTTGTAAGTAATGTGTGATGAAGATGTTATTACGACCTATTTATCAAAGTTATGTTAAAGCATTTTTAGTTTAATTGTTTAAACTTTTAACTTTGAATAAAATGTTTCGCACTCCTGCTTCTACGAGCCTCTTTTTTCTAATGCTATAGTAAATGGAGTATACAAGTAGTTGATCCGGGTCTGGCTGTTTGTGTATGTGAGTTTAAATGTTTGTAAACGCACCCACGATACAGGAGAAATTCCTAGTGTGGGGCAACGTTTAAAAAAAAAAAGATATATATATTAAGCATACAATTTCAATAACAATACAAACATACAAGGCATTAAGTTAAATTAAACTTATATTACTAAATAACACATATTTAAGAAGTCGTTTCCATACCATGTATACGATTAATCGTTAAACACCTGCTTTTCTGGAATCCCTTAATTTGTATTAACAAAAATATATATATGAAGCCGCTTCCATAATTTCATAGCCTAAAATTAACTTTAGGTAAAAATGCATCCGAATATCCGATTTCTAATCGTAACGCAAGAGGTTAAAGAAAATAAAATGGGTAGACTGTCCCACAGCTGATCAAATGATTCCCCCATAGACTCACATCTCTGTTTTTGCTTCCTTATCTAAATCCGATATAAATGAGTCCAAGTCTTTCTCGTTAGGTCCAGTGGTCGCAAGCGCTACTAAGTATGAGGTACTGGGTTCGATTCCCGGTTCGGGCAGTGTTCTGGATCTATCTGGATTTTCTCAGTAGCAGCCCGGAGCCTGGATTTGTTTCCGGTGTTTGTGTCCGGATGGCAATAGGCTCGCCCCCTATTACATATGACTTAATCATAACTGGCGAAATTTGGGTGAACACGTCATATAGTATATAGGTGTATGTAAAGGTCACCTCTGCCTTCCCTCCGTCTCTGCCCTAAGCCGAGGTTCGTACCCCACAGGGGGTGCCCTTAGCGGGCAGTCGTTTAGTTTAGAAGTTTTTACGCCCTGGCTGAAGGCATTAAGTTTCGTTAGGAGCTTAAGGCAACCACAGGAAAGTCCGCTTAAAGAGTCTCAACCTCTCATGGTTAACTCTGAGATGCCCCTAGTAAAAAAAAAAAACACGGCTGCCTTAACCTTCGGGGAAAACAGGCGTGATGTTATGTTTAAATATTTTCAAGACTGGCAAGCCTACTCGTTTATCATAAGTTACATGAGCATACTTCCCTACCTTTCAAAAAGTCAAAGTCAAATCATTTCAAATAGGCACATAAAAGGTACTTTTGAACGTAAAAATTTACAAAAATAATATATTTTACCTTTTCCAAAAGGTAGTTACGTATAGAGAAGAATGGGCAAGAAACTCCATAGGTACCTACTTACTCTTTTAAAATGCTAACAATGTTTTGTACGAGTATACATTAATTATTAACTCTTTGTGTATGTGAGTTTAAATGTTTGTAAACGCACCCACAATACAGGAGAAATTCTTAGTGAGGGGCAAAGTTTAAAAAAAAAATGTGAAGACGTTGTACACACGGCTACAAACCAAGCTGTAAATTTCCAGTATAAGCTGATCTCGCATTAAATAGGCTTTCAATTTAATGAGAGGTCAGCTTATACTGGAAATGTATAGCTTGATGTGTAGCCGTGTGTACTTAGAACAAAATTACTATACCACAATAGGTAAAAATAATGAAAAGTGAAGTAATGACAGACAAATTAATTATGTGATAGATAAGGTGCTCAAATATTTACAAACATTGTAAAAGTAGCTTTACAGCCATCACCAAATAATAAAACCCGGTTTCCACCGCGAGTGGAGCGGACCCATTAAGGACTCCGTTTAACTCGCAAGAGTAAACTGCATACATGTATTTCCACCAACAAAGAGTCGAGCGGAAATGGCTCAGCGGGCAAAAATAGTAAAAATTTGCTCGCTCATTTCTAGACAGCAGAGCAGAGTCATTAATGACTCCTTTCGCCTCGGAATTAAAAATTACATAGTAATGTTTCCACCGAGAAAGAGTTGAGCGGAGCGATTCCAACTAATAAAAAGGTGTAAAATGAGGCCGCTGCATCGCGATCTGTCTAACTAGTTTCTAAATGACTCGCTCGCTGTTGTCGCCCCGCGGTCCCCGCGCCACCCGCGCTTTTTTGAGGCAGCCGGCAGACGTGACCAACGCGACGGTCACTCGACATCGCGAATTGGCAACACCGAGGACCACTCGCAACCAGTTCAAAATTCCAACTGAACTCGCTCTCTGTGGAAATCGAGTAATCATTTTCTATTTCTCATTTTCCGTTCAGCTCGCTCTGCTCATTCTTCTGTTTCATTTCTCTTTTGCGGTGGGAATCGGATGACTAAACTCTTCCTTAGTGGAAACGTAAACCTATTTCATGAAAACGAAGTCCGCTCCGCTTAGCCATTTCCGGCTCATTACTCTTTTGCGGTGGAAACCGGGCTTAAATCACGCTCCTATAATAACCATCATTGACTTTTCAGATACCTCCGACCAACTGCTGCGAATGGCTGCGAACGTTCTTCGATACTCGATACGTGAAGGAGACTCTGATGGTGGCTTTCAAACAAGGACCAAACAACCGCAGACTGAGAGTCATCATGCTCGTTATCGTCATGTGTGTTATAATAGGACCAATTTATGGTGAGTTTTTCTTTGATATCAAACCGAACTACGCCTGCGTGCTGGATGTTCAGCCGTTTTGGAGATTAGCCTGAACAAACAGAGACAGACAGACAGACAACAATTAGATAAGACGGCACGGTTGGCGCAGTGGTTAAGCGATTGACTGCTGCGCTGCGTTTCGCGGGTTCGATTCCCACGTGGAACAAATCGACCGTAGACATTAACATTGTCGGATCTACATTTTTGAGATTTTAATTTTATTGCATTAAAGGTCTTAGAATAAGTTTATAAAAATGCCCCCGAAAATTATTAAATTCCTAAAATCAACCATCTATGTATTTTATTTTATTTTAGGAATTTAATAATTTGCGGGGGCATTTTTATAAACTTATTCTAAGACCTTTAATGCAATAAAATGAAAATCGCAAAAATGTAGATCCGACAATGTTAATTGCTACGGTCGAAATATTTGTATGACCTAAAAAGTAGTTGTTCCGGGTCTGGCTGTTTGTGTATGTGAGTTTAAATGTTTGTAAACGCACCTACAATACAGGAGAAATTCCTAGTGTGGGGCAACGATAAAAAAAATAAGTTTTTTGTTGTAAGGACCGTATAATATACATTCATATGCATTTATTCTGCCCTCCTTATTATAAAGAGTGCAGTAACTCGTGTTTCTGTCAAAATAGAGTTACACATACATATTCGGAATCACCAAGACGAGCTCTACGATTTCGTGTTTGACGTGCAATATAAAAATATGGCAGAAAGTTGACTTTTCATTGACGATAACTGCAGTTAAAAAAAAAAAAAACAAACCGCTTTTTCTCGAAAATTGGTTTGAACGAGATACTGCACTCTTTATAAGGAGGGCAATATTAAAAAGCTAATATTTTGCCATCACAAATAAACACTTAAATTAATTTATTTGCATATATGTAGATATAGAAGATAGACAGATAAGACAATGAAAAATATTTTCAGAAAAAGTTATTTCTCGTTATATTTTATCATAGCCCAGAGTGAAATTGTGTATCTATATACGGTATTTTCACATCCGCACAGACCAGCAGTTGCTCTTTAAATTATTTTATTTAATTGATCACAGACTATATTGATTAATTGGTGTGATCTACTTAGGTATCTCATAATACATATGAGCTCGCTTAAGATAGTGCACTTAAGCCTTGGTAAAATGAAATCTATCTAATGAAAATACGGTATCTATATAAACACAACTTTGATATTAATCGCCGCTTCAAATTATCTTTTATCAATTTATTGACCGTTTGAGATTGCAATTTAGTTAATTTGTTTCGACAGCTTGCAATATTAGCATTGACCTAAATTATGAATAAACTGCAGATTAAATCAATTTTAATAGTCAAAGATAATGTTAGACTAGAAAAAGATAAAAATGAAAATGAGTTGGTTCTCCATCAATCAAAGTAAGAAATCGATAAAAAATTCAATGAACCCCTTACTTACCCCGTCGCTTTTACGCTTAAATCTTCCATCTAGGATTCGGTCTTTAAGGTGAAACTAGTCGATACCTTTTCCATACAAATTTCGGGGGGGTATTGTACATCCAAAGTAAAACATGATATCGTTTTTTCTTATTATTAATTTTGTCTGTATGGAAGCAGAATATTAAAATAAAAAGCCATTAAAAAGTTATGAGACAACAAACACTTGTTTTTCCTGCTAATTTTAACGCAACTTTGGGCTTAAATAAGTAATAAAAGAAGTATTAAATCTCCAAAACAAAGTCCGCTTCTACAAAGCTCAATTGACGAAAATTTCAATAAACTTTATTTGTAATTGATTTATCCAGTAGTTTTTTCATAAAACTCAACCTTGCAAAGGACTTTTCGTAATTTATTACGCGCGCGGTTTACTATGAATTATCGTGCATTTCACTCAACACACGATGACGGACACGATGCTAAGTGAGACAGCGTGCTTTTTGGCTACGCCCACCAGTGAGTTAGAGCCCACGACTAGTTGGATCTTAAGGATTCAATCTACAAAATATTGTTTTGCATAATCGATTTAAAAATAGAGATAAATTGCACTTCGTACATAAGTATTTTATGTACATACGAAGGAATTTTTTTTTACTTCAATAAGTTTATTTATTTATATATACCTACTGTATTGTACAGATTATTATATGTATATTACAAAAAAAAAAAAAACTTATACTTACACTACAAAATATACAATGGACGGCCTTATCGCTTACTGAGATCTCTTCCAGGCAACCTTGGCATAGACAGTGGATTTCTGTGATTTTTGTGAGTGAATTTGTGAGGTTTATTTATTCTAGAGCTAAT
The DNA here is from genome assembly GCA_947523025.1 of Dryobota labecula. Classification (NCBI taxonomy): domain Eukaryota; kingdom Metazoa; phylum Arthropoda; class Insecta; order Lepidoptera; family Noctuidae; genus Dryobota; species Dryobota labecula. The sequence continues at coordinate 11,411,843 of OX383293.1, read as the reverse complement.
CTTAATAAAAGTTATTGGGAATAACAACGGAAAACAGATAAATATATAATCTATTCAAACACGAAATAATTTAAGAGAAAAAAAAAAAACTATTTTTTTAATCCGATTATATTATTAAAAAAAAAACATTTAAAATTACTTGATATGATGATTAATTATCAAAAGGCACCGCGCTGGTGCCGCAAGCGTCGCCGCGTCCGGCCAGGTCATTCATAGAATAAGTAAATGTTTTATTTTGCAAAATGTCTCAAGCAATTTTAAATTTATAATAATTATGTAAAAATAAAAAGACTTCGATGAAAAAAAAATTCGCTGCTATCGCTTTTTTACCACCTCTAGATGTTTCTCTTAAAATATTTCGTGTATGAATAGATACACCTTATATGTATAGAGACAAACTCTCGGGACTATTTTACTAACATTGTAAACAGCAACTTTTTTTTTTGAATCTTATGAGTTTTTTTCTATGATTTTTTATTAAAAGTATAAAGAATAAGATAAGATTTATTCTCATAAGATTTTTAAGACTTTTGATAAAAGTCATAGAACAAAACTCATAAGATTTTAACGAAAAAGAAAATAAATAATAAATTCAACGCTCTAAATGTATAGAGCAACGAAATTTTGAAGGCTTGTTTTTGATAAACGGATTATGTTTTGTAAAAAGTCATAGAACAAAAGTTGATTTTTATGTTTTGTTTTACCAAAATTTCTGTATAAAACTGAAATTACTTTTGCAAATCACAAAATTCACACTAGTTGATATTGTTGTTCTCTGTAAAATATCTAACGTATCAGTGTGATCTGTGAAAGTGCCGAGCAGTATCCTGAGACCGGATTTACTTGCCAATATCTCGCATACGGTACGCCCTTGGCATTGAACTGACGTTTCCATCGGCCGCAGTTACGGGTTAGTTACGCCATTGCTTTCTCTTAGTTTCGCTTTCTATACAGCCGGCAGTACTAACGCTAACATAAGACATGCTTGGAATGGGAAAAAACGCAAACATAGCCCGTGACTTTACTAGGTACGTTGCCTTTTCGGTTTCCCACATGTCCAGAAACATGAATATGTAAAAAGTTGTTACTTGAAACAATTTTTTAATAACTTTCTGTTCCACTCTTGGGCAAAATGCATCCTCCATTATATTAATGTCATAAATTTCACGTCATCATCTGTCTTGTTTTTTCCCAACTATGTTGTCTAGTCTAATCGGGTGCAGCTGAATACTAGTATTTTACATGGTATGGTGACTGCCTATCTGACCTTTACAACCCAGCTACTGGTGTAGCACGCTACCTCTTGGTAAGACTGGTTGTCAGACTTTCGGGTTTTTGACGACCCGTAACCAGGGATCGATATCGATACTCGAAGAATACCGATATTTTTAAGAAAATACCGATATCAAAATCGACATCTGGCATAAATACTGTTATTTTATGTCAGTAAATTGAGTATCGGTATAAAATATCGATAAAATTATATAGATAGTCAGTACTGATCAGGCTACAATGTGACGTCACAGAATCTTTATTGATGATTCTTAAGTAAATACATATTAGTCGCGAATCATTTTGATCGAGATACAACCTGACGCTGACCTGCAAATTGCAAGAAAATTTAATAATAACGGTATTACTCGTATATCTATACCCAAATACCGGTATTTATAGCGATATTTTGGTATCATGTATCTAAATTATATCGGTATTCAGTCTCCTTGCCCGTAACAACTGTCAAAGATCTTCAAATGACCAGACCAACGGCTTAACGTGCTTTCCGATGCACGGAGGGGTCTTGATAAGTACAAGTAGCTTAACTTGATCGATCGACCCGTATCATCCTCCATTATATTGTCATCAATAGCAAGTAAGCTTGAATAAACTGTTCCAAAAGTATCTGAGGAAAATGTAAACAAATAGATCAGATAAGGTACCTGTGGAGGCCAATTTGTAGTGCCACTAACAAATCGAGTGCTTTAATTTGATTATTTAAATACTTAAACCTGGGATTCTAAGTACCTCAGAGATGTTTTCCATTTGACATTAAGAGGGCTCACAGGTCCACTAACGCCAACAAATTTATTCTCGTGACTGAGAAGGAATTATGAAAAACGGCGCAACGTCGGTAAGTCTAGAATTTTCTAATACCTTTTATAAAGTTTCATATTGAGACACGAAGCAACAAAATTCGATCTTAGAAAAGCGGACACATTCCTCTAGATCGTATTTTGTTGTGGCTCAGTAGAGCTAGTCTATCTTCTCCGACCCTTGCTTTCAAACGAAGCGCCAGCACGCGCTTTAGCTGAGCAGCATGTAGTCCAAAATCCCCCTGATAATAATCAAAACACTGATTTTATCCAGCCACCGACGGTCCCTTGCCATCCTCCCCTCCCCGACTCTGCCCTAAGCCGAGGTTCGTACCCCACAGGGGGTGCCCTTAGCGTGCAGTCGGAATAGCTTATAAGTATGCCCTGGCTGGAGGCCTTAAAATCCGTTAGGAGCTTAAGGCACCATAGGATAGCCCGGTTGAAGAGTCCGAACCCCTCGTGGTTACACTCTGTGAAGCCATCTTCAAAAAAAAAAAAAGCTAGTCTTTGCAACATTGAGTGCGATCTTCCCACTCTTGTTAGAAGGTGGAGACTTCACTTGGCCGAGGGTGCTCGGGACCTTGATCGAATGTGATTGGACTTGCATAAATTCTAGAAACAAACTCAAACTTCAATTGACAAAAATTTTAGTTATAAATTAACCTCAATTGTGTTGTTTGATGATTTTTCAATTACAATTTAATAATGTTATTTAAACAGCAATTGTTGGGAAAGTCGTAAGATACAAAATGGAAAACCTCTAAATACAACTGAATGCGTTTCTAATTCCATGTAGTGTGTGATTGTTCAAGAATTTAACTTATACAGGGTTTGTTTACACTTTCATCACATACTTTTGGCACAGATTATTACAAAATTTTAGAACAGAAAAAATAGCAGATAGCAGATAGCCGCAGTGGCTGTCTGCTATCTGCAATTTTTTTCTGTTGTTGTTGTTGTTTTATTGCTTGCGAGCCTACTCTGCCTACTATAAGTTTTTGAGCAACCCATCATTTTTTTCGCCGGCTTTCGCTGAAAACCAGCGCTGGGGCTCTGTCTCGAATAGGGTCACAGCATTATGCTGAGCGACGGCCGTTTTGCGAGGATGTGATGCATATTTTCCCCCAACTTGTTCTTTTTGTGTTTGTGTTTTTACTTTGCCTCATGTTTACCGCAAATAAACGTATTTTCTTTCTTTTTCTTGGTCCTTAGTGGCCTACTCATAAACAGTTTGATCGACCCCGGCAGTAGATGGATTCCGTTGAGTAGTTACGCACGAAAGTTAGAATTATTGACCCCGGAAAACATAAAGTAGTAGCCGTTGTTTAGTAGCTAGTTTGCTATTAACTACCTTCGATTGTATCATGTTCCGTAAGTTGTTATCAAGGGGAAAGGATAATTGGTTTATTAATTATGCGCTAGTAGCCGTACAAACATAAGTAATGTGTACGTGGACACGAGCATAAATATCTATAAATAAAATCAATTTTAAGTGTCTGTTTGTAATGTCAATATAACAGCTTTTTACTAAATGCGTAGGAAAGTATATAATATACGGTACTTATAACAATTAAAAAAAAAGAAAACAAAACTAGTGATAGTTTTAATTTTTATTAAACAATTTTTTTTTTCTATTTTCAGGTGAAATGTCAGTACTGTACCTCTTCACGAGATACCGGTTCAACTGGAACGAGGTCGATTTCAGCATGTTCTCTACTTACGCCATGTGTACTTCATTAGTTGGTAATTATCGCTTAATTATGGTTATTATAATCCATCTTGTTGGCGTATCGTGAACAGAAACGGATATTATATTGGATGCAAAAACTACTGCGCAAGTGTTCAGTCGTAGGGAGGAAGTTTCCATTTTAATACATAGAAATAGATAAAGAATGCAATCTCCAACTGCTACAACCATTATAAAGAATAGAATAGAATACTTTTATATCAGACAAACTCCATAGGGTTAGTAACAGTTTTACTTAACATTTAATATTAGAACAAACATAGATAAACAAACAATTAAAATTAAAATTCAGCATGAAGCCTGGATCTACTTCCATAACATCGGGGAATCCCACCGATCTGAGAACACACTGAGAATACTTACTGTTGGTGCAGCCACAAACGCGCGACATAAGGGATGCACATCTTTTTCTAATAATGACGGCAAAACCATCAATGTTGTTATCCGCAAACATTCCTGACGCACTAAAACGCCACGGCAGCCGCAGCAATAGTTTGTAAAGGGACGGGAGACCTAATAATGTTGGATAACAATGACCTACCATTCATCACATATCTGTCATAAAAGCTTCCAAGAAAGCCCTAGCAATTATATGACGCAAATCAATTATTTTTATTTGATTTTAAGTAAATCTCCATTATACGGAGTAAGTTTATTTCTAGAAAGGGCTATGCTTGGGGTTTCTCTACGTGATCGAATCAGAAATGAACAGATTTGCAGGAGAACCAAAGTAACTGACATAGCCCGAAGAATTGCCAAACTTAAGTGACAGTGGGCAGGGCACATTGCTCGCAGAACAGATGGTCGATGTGACCGAAAGGTTCTGGAGTGGCGACCGCGTACCGGAAGACGTAGCGTTGGCAGGCCTCCCCCAAGGTGGACTGATGACCTTATGAAGGCCGCAGGAATCTGCTGGATGCGGGAAACACAGAACCGGTTGAAGTGGCGGTGTTTGGGGGAGGCCTACGTCCAGCAGTGGACTTCTTTCGGCTGAAATGATGAATGATGATGATGAACTTTCTAACCTGTGGCATACAATAAAATTATAGCAACAAATGACTTGCATCGTCTTAACACTGTTTAGACGATGCAACTTTTATTGTTGCTTCAATTGATGGTATACCACATGCAATTACATTGCACAGCATGCATAATCAGCATATAATATTCCCACTGCTGGGATACAGACCTCCTCCCTTCGAGAGGGAGTGGGCTATAATCTACCGCGCGGGCCCAGAGCGCGTTGGTAGATGTCACATGTCTTCTAATTTTTGGTTCTAGGACATATCGGTTTCCTCACGATGTTTTCCTTCACCGTTTTGAGAGTAGTGGTGATTAAATTATTTACAAAAAGTAAAGTGGCCGCTACCGCTAGGCCACCACTACTCTCACTGCTATTAAATTGCACAGTGTAGGTAAATCAAGGGTTTAGGCTGCTTAGCTCAGCGGGATTGTCAGAAAGGGGTACCGCTGCCCCGGAACATAAAGGGCCAAGGAAGGAATACGGGTGGGTTTTAGTCAGTAAGAGTCTGACACTCCCTTCCGCTCCATCCAGAGCGGGAGGTGTGATTTGATGACTACGCATACACAAAAAAAAAAGTATATATAATAATAATACTGCTTAGCTCATGAGACGACATTTTCTTGGGAAAGTCTGAATGATTAAAGTATGTTTGTACAGACACTTTTACACGTCAATCATATTTTAAAAACTAGAAGAGGTCTCTCTTCTACTCTGAGAAGAAAGGTCGAAACGAACTCGGAGGTCACAGGCTCTTTTAAAGTCCAGACATAATCTTGGTCAGATCATGTGAGAACCATGTAGATTGGTTTCTGAAATGGTCTTTTGAGGAAATATTTATTCATTCCATTAACCCTGTATAAACAACACAAGTAAAAAGGTGTATAAATACAATGGTTTCGGTTTTTATGTGTCCTTGTAATATTTTAAAGGTTTATTTTCTACAGTTCATAAAATTGTGGTTTTCAGGTACTTTATTTTCGGTGGGTATATTCAGCCATCTACTGAAGTTTGACGATGCCATAATTGGTGTGATATCGTGTACCAGTAAGATATTGGCTGGAGTCATGTACGCTTTTGCCACGAAGACGTGGCACATATACATAGGTATGTATTCTTTTTTCTTTTTAAACGAGCTCACTACCCAACTAGTGAATTCAACCTATTAGACACCTTTCCCAACGCCGACGAAAAAGCGACTATATCGACGGTCCCTACGTACATAAAGACATGTCAAAAATTTATTTTATTTAATTGCACAATTGGGTTTAGATTTTCCATATGCACATACCTGTATAGTTATATTTTTTTAACATTACGTATTTAACGTTATTTACAAATTGTACATACAATTATTTCTAGAGCAGTTTGAACATAAATAACGCTTTCCTGTAAACCTCGGTTTTTGACATGTCTTTATGTACGTAGGGACCGTCGATATAGTTGTTAACGATTTTCTCGATCAAGTTTAACACCTATATTAATAGTTGATCGCTAACTGTTCACACCTTCGGCGAGTACTCGTTTGTCGCAGCGAATTGTTGATTAGGACATACAAGAGGCAGTACATTTTGTCCCGTACATGACGTCAAAATGTAAGAGCGGCTCGACATTATATATTGTACTACTTCAAATTTTATGTCGCGGCAGTCGCGAAGTCGCGTTGCTCATTCTCTGTCTCCGTAAAACTATTGGATGAGGACAGAGAAGGAGCGAGCCGATAGTGATAGTGTGTTATGCAATTTGGGTGCTGGATACCTGAAGAGGGTGCCGAGCGCGCAGTGACCCCCCTCATGGTTTGATCCGTTATATAATAATAATACCAGCCTATAACTGTCCCACTGCTGGGCAAAGACCTCTTCTCATATAGAGAAGGCACGAGCATTGATCACCACGCTTGCTCAAGACGGGTTGGCGATTTCAGACTTATATTAAATAAGTCCAGGTTTCCTCACGATGTTATTCCTTCACCGATGTCAGTAATGTCCAAGATAAACTCAGAAAGTACATATGAATTGAAAAAGTCACATTGGTACTTGCCCGGATTTGAACCCACAACCTCATGCATGAGAGGCGAGGCCTTAACCAACGGGCCATCACGACATCGGTTTGATCCGTGATTTCTTTTATTTTAGAATGTAAATGCAGAAAATAACCACGTTAAGTTGTGCTCCACAAGACTGAAATGAAATAAAATCGTTTATTCTGTAAATAGGATATCGGAATCACTTTTACACCTCATATATATGTATAATTATATTTTTTTATTTTTTATTATCTAGATTGAGTCGACATTTCTTATTTGACTACCCCTGAAAAGAAATGGCGAAACAAACTCAGGGGTCTAAGTCTCTTTTAAAGTCCAGACATAATCTTGGTCAGATCATGTGAGGACCATATAGATCCGTGTCTGAAATGATCTTTTGAGGAAAGAACCACAACATTTGAGTGGACCTGTCCAGAGTGCAAGCACAGTACCTAGTTTAAAAATTTTAAGTTTTATTGGTAGTGGTTTGAAGGATTACAATAAAACATAACAATATAGAAATATCTACTGTTTGTAATAATAATAACGTATAGTGTTGTGGAGCACAACTTAACGTGGTTATTTTCTGCATTTGCATTCTAAAATAAAAGAAATCACCGAACAAACGATGAGGGCGCCACTGCGCACTCAGTACCCTTTTAACGCGGATCATTTGTTTGCCAGTCACGCATTGTGTAGCGTGGCCGCGGGTCCCTATGGACGACCCGGCCTAGATTTTTATACAAAGCGAAGTAAAGTACCTACCTTACCTACACGTGCGTAGCTTAGCAGTATATATGCAGTTGTTGAGAAACGCCTAACCTACGGACACCCGTGCTTTGATCAATTTCTTTACCAATTTTTTGCCATCGTTTGGGCAGTGCTACTTTTCTGTTTTGCTTGAACTGCTACAATGGTATTTTATAATCTTCTTTTTTCATTGCAGCTCCGTTGATAGAAATATTCAACGGAACATCATTCATAGCGATGAGGTCGATGGTCTCCAAATTGGTGGACAAACATGAATTGGGTAAGAATTATTTGTGTTTAGTGCCATCTGTCTTACTAAACCATAACTAGATCAAAGCTAGCGTTCGTTTTCATGTGGATTTATAATTTCCTTTTTTAGTGAGCTATCTTATATATATAAAAAAAAAAAACAAATGACGTAGCTTTTACAAATGTCAGTAGAGTAGGGGGGTAAACCGCAGACTTCTTTTTAGTAAATTTTCATTACCTACTGTGGATGAAACAGTTAGTAACTGTAGTTATTACATATCAAAAATCTCGCCTGTAATCCTCGAAGAGTTCGGCGGAGGTATTCGCCCCCCCCTATTACATGTGACCTAAACATAATTGGCGAAATGTGGGATGGTAAATACCACTAAGATACAATAAAATATTTTTGAAGTGAAAACTTCTTTAGGCGCGTTGAGCGATTCTTGGTAGGGGAAAAACTTATGGGTTCGCGATCGTCACCGAACGCTTTCCAGGATCTTTATGTATACTGTGTATATATGTGTACATTTTGGGTGAACAAAAATCATGGAACTCGCGTCATCGTCACCGAACGCTTTCCATGAGCTATATGTATAAAAGAACAGTTATTCCAAAGTTTTGTGTTTTCACTTCTGTCGGCAGTCCTTATTGACAGCCATTTTTTTTTAATTTATTCTTTTTTTCTTAATTCCAGGTAAAGTAAACTCGTTCTTCGGCGTGGCTGAAGCGATGATGCCGCTTATCTACGCCCCCATGTACACTACGTTGTATACCAAGACTATCAAAACCTTCCCCGGAGCGTTCTTCCTTCTCGGAGGAGGTTTGACAATGCCAGCCGTTGCCATATTCTTGTAAGTCATTTCATCTTGTTATAATTTGCTGCCTTTTCCCAACTACCTTGGGGTCAGCTTCCAGGCTAACCGGATGTAGTTGAATACTAGTATTTTACATGGAACGACTGCCTAGCTGACCTCCACAGCCCAGTTACTGAGTAATACGATACCCCTTGGTAATGTCAGACTCCCGAGCTTCTGACGACCCGTAACAACTGTCAAAGATCTGCAAATGACAGCCGGAATCAACGGCTTAACGTGCTTTCCGAGGCACGGAGGAGCTTAGTATGTAAAAAAAAAACTTTTATTTCGGACCCATAAATATAGTCCACTTGGTAAGTATACAACTATACACACAACTTAGAAACCAGTGTTAGTACTAACATCTACCAGAAAACAACAAACTACTAATTACTACGCCACATTGGCATGTAGGCGTATCCAATGTCCCAGTATGGGGCTGTCCCACCTATCAGCTACCGCCAAAGAAAAAGATGACTAAGAAAGAAAAAGAAAGAAAGAAAGATGGTCACCGATCCACGGAGCAACCGTGGCAAGCGTAGCTTGATCGATCGACCCGTGAGGCTGTTATTACTTATCCACAACCCCCTCATAATGTATGTCATATTCTGTAAGTGTTGGTTCTATTTTTCGTAATGTTGTAAGCACTGCACTGTTATCCCAGTTATCTGCCAATCTATTCTGTAAAAATCCGTGATATAAGGTGAAGTCAGCTTGAAGTGAGTTGTCATTCCACCTGATGCTAGGTATTGATACTATTGACATCTCACTATAAGCTCATTTAGAGTAGCCCCTCCTCTAGCACTGTTAGAAAGCACATCTCCCGACAACCGTCTATCCGTCCTCGCTGACGAGGCCCGCCGCGACGTCCCCGTCCATTCCCGCCCCGACCCTTGCTTGAGCCAATCCGTGCCGCTGAGCCTGTAGCTTTAAATTCGTTCCCAATTGGGAACGTGATTAATTAATCACAATCCGATCCAGCCCGTTCCTTGCTGTCCTCCCCCAGCGACGCCCTAAGCCGATGTCCGTACCCCAGCAGGGGGGTGGTCTTAGCGTGTAGTGACTTAGTTTTAAGTTTTATGCACTGGCTGGAGGCCTTAATTTATTGAAGAATGTCCGGTTAAGCAGACGACAACCTCCTAGGTTGGACTGCGAGAAATCATTTCGAACAAAAATAAAAGGGAATGGATAGATACAGGTCACCTGTTGCGCACTCGGACTGTAATTTACCGTTAACGCAGAACAAATTTTAATCGACTTTACCAAAGAGAATAATTTCGCTGAACTTTTAAAAGTGGCTAATATTTTTCGCACATTGACAATGTATTTATTATTTCAGATGGTTGTATCTGGCAAATAAGAAACACATTCAAGCAAATTTAGACAAAGCAGCTGAAATCAGAGCCAATACAGAGAAGATCGGCTTGGAAAACAAAGCGTACGAGACTGATGAAACTGAAAAAATAAATACAACAGATGACAAAAATGATACTGTCATACAATCACAAATAGAAATAGGATTCATAGAAAGTATTGTAAACAATAGTAAGGTACAACACTAGTGTAGAATGAGACACATGCCTAGACTGTAAATAATTAATGGGAATATATACTTTTATAAACAGAGATAAATACCTAAATTATGAATATAGGAAAGCTTAATAGAAATCATTGTGAGGAAAGCGTAGGTATGTAAAGTACAAGTCAGTCAGACTGCACTGGTAGTAAAGACCTACATAAACTTAAACAACAAAAAAAACTGTTACTAATGTGGTAGTAAAACTACCCATTAGGTTTAAATTAAGGTGTTTTCTGCCTTATTGGTTTCACGAAGATTATAGATGTAATTACAAAATAACATATTAAGGCTCAGTCTTATGACGAAATGTCTGCCAGATGGGAAAATATATCCTCTTCGATAACTGATGAATGTAAATAAAACAATGTATGAAAAAGATTTTTCGATACAGAATAGGAGATTTTAATCTTTTATTCACCACTTCAGAGACTGAAACAGTACCTATACTGATATAACTTGTGGAACATTAGCCTACCATCCAACTCAATAAATGTCAAAACGATATGTACGTACCTTACTATTGATGATAACAGTAGTTACCATTTAGCCCGACATAACTGAAACTGCTTAGAAACGAATTTATGACTCACAAAGCAGTCTTAAAAAAAATATGTATGTAAATGAGGGCTACCGTTTTTGTGCTCACCCGTTGGCGCCACTGTCGAGTAAGTTCCTGAAGTGTAGCTGCCAGTTTGCTACTACGGGCGTGAAAACAAAGTATACATTTAATTCATATTTAATACCCTAAAACCGTACCGTAAACATATCGAGCATGCCGCAGTCCCGTTTTGTTTGAAAAAAGAAGGACATAAGTTTCCGAAGGATGAAACTGATTCAAAAAACAGTTTCATCCTTCGGAAACTATATCATTGACCAGTAACTCATATTTGCCATAGTTAATCTGAGGTATTGAAAAATATTCACAATATTAATCTAATTTGAAATAAACCTGCGTAGTCAACCCACAAACAGTGACATTTCGGAGACCTTACACTACATTCGAATTCATACGCGATAGCCCTCATTAAGATATGCCCTCATTATACGTCTGACTGTAAAACAAATCCCGAATTATAAAGAACGACCGATAATTAAATCCATAAAGGTATAGGAACTGGTTTAAAATCTGGCTTACATGGCTTTCTGCAGTTGTTTCTCAAGCATCGGTTTTAAGGAACTTATTATTTATTTTGTACATTTACACTAAAATATAGGTATCTTTTCAAAAATATTGTTGACGCGGCGCTTTAAATTCCTATGAGGGATTTTGGAATTCTGCCGGTCTATTCTCCAAAAATCTCAACGTGAAAACTTAGACGCAGTGAGCTGTCATTCCAACAGCATAACACATTACAGTAGCAATGGCTTTCATTTTGACAGTTCAGCAGCATTCATTGCGTTATTTACGTCGTTAAGAAGATAAATTTTTCGAAAATTTCTTAAAACTGTATGCACAAGAAAAAAAAAAAACTGTACAAAGGCAGACTTAATGCCTGAGGCATTTTCTACCAGTCAACCTTAGGGTGATGCAGAGACCCCCAACCTAAGGTTGACACCTTAAGGTTGTCAACCTTAGGGTGATGCAGAGATAGCTCACCGTCCGATCAGGACCAGGCCCGTGTCGGACGGCGCGTACGTTATCCACGCGTGCCTCTAAGAGATGTCAACAACGAAGAGGGGGCCCAATAGGGCCCAAGCCAGCTGGGTCAGCGGGATTTTCCGAAAGAGGTACCGCTGCCCCGGAACATAAAGGGCCAAGGAAGGAACACGGGTGGGTTTTAGTCAGTAAGAGTCTGACACTCCCTTCCGCTCCACCCAGAGCGGGAGGGGTCATTTCATTATTTCCGATCCTCAACAAAAAAAAAAAAAGGGTGATGCAGAGACAAAACATGGCAGGTGCAACATGAGGGATAAATAACTCGAAAAATAAAAATAAATATATTATATACATACTAATACATACCTATATACATATAAGCAAAAAAGTCTGTTAATAAACTATGTCAGGAGAAATAACGATTGTTAGAGGAGAAAACGAATCAGCGCTGGGATGATTCTGCCAACTTCTTACGAATATGTTCACGTGCCTTCACTTTAAATGATAACCGACTGGTTGCCATCCTGATATTTAGGGGGAGCGCATTCCAAAGAAAGAAGCAAACATATGAAGCAATAACGGCACGGTTGGCGCAGTGGTTAAGCGATTGAATGCTGCGCTGCGTGTCACGGGTTCGATTCCCGCACGGAACAAATATTTGTATGACCTACAAATAATTGTTCCGGGTCTGGCTGTTTATGTATGTGAGTTTAAATGTTTGTAGCAGATCACTTCACCTAAGTTTTCAAGTTGAGATTTTTACAGAAAAGCTCTGCTGATTTTGTTCTTCTACTAAATTGCAAGACAAAGTTTTGCACACCCAATGAAGTGATATAGTGTACTAAGTATAAGTTAATGTATAGTACAACCATTTTCTTAATGTCCTTTGGCAAACTTCATGTTTCGTCAGTCGTTGGATTTCTATCAGTTGCCCTTTGCACTTGGTGCAAACCGGACGGTCTTAATCCACTTGGAAGTTTAAAGAGTTGTTAATTCTCTTTTAAATTAATGTAATTTATTTTTTTAATGGGAGGAAAGCTGCTAAAGCCGCAGGCACACGAAGTTAGCAGAGGGACATTAAGAAAATAGTTGTACTGTACGTAGATGTATGTTATCCTAATAATTATGTGTGAGTACTTATTTGATGAAAATAAAGAAATATTTTTAAATGCCTAGTTTTTATTTTGGTGTCGGAAAAATCTTTTTCCTCGTGGGGGTAAACAGAGGTAATATTTCTGTCATTAGGGGCAATCATACAAAAAGTAAGTAAGCACGTATTAGAATTCATTTACAAATCGTCTAGGAAAATGTGTTCAGGTAAATTTCTAACACAAACGTTCATAGCTGATTAAAACATTATAAAAAAAAAAGAAAACCCATACCTTACTAGAAACATGAATTTATTCCATACTCATTTCAAATATAAACATATCTATGAGCAAGGTATACTAATGACAAATATGTGACATAAAAGTTCCAATAATATATTTCCAAAACAGTAGAATATTCAAACGTATAAAAATATAACAAACCAAGAATATTTGACACTCCTTCCTGCTACAGATTCATTTAACCTATTGACCGCTTGGTTTTATATCAATTGCCATGCCCCCAGCGCCTGGCTCATAAATCGAAAAATTATCGATTGGTCGATTTATGATATTATTGGGTCGTGAAATGAAAAAATAAACAAAAAACGAACATCGGTTCTGTCGTATAAATACAACTGAGGCGGCACGGGCACGTAAACATTTGTCGTATTAATCCGACTGGGGCGGTCAATAGGTTAAATATCTTTCAACATTCGTAAGCATTATAAAATTCATCCATTGTGTTCCTAGGGAAGCATTAGACCTTTTTTATTGTCTTTCGACAAACCAGTCTTAGTCCTTGTATGCACAGTATCCTTTTAAATCTAGTACAAACACGTATGACAATTATTATTATAAAATCTTAGACAGAAATCGAAGACATAGTAATAAAAACATTTATACTGTGCACAATATTTCGTACACTTTATGAGGGACTTCTTTTCCTGAGAACGAGATGTACAGCGTTTGGTGGCTAGGATGAACCTGAAAGTATAATTACGAGATTAAAATAATGTCGAATTTAATTATAGCTGGTCTGACCACAGTTTTAGTTCTCAATCAGGACATACTGATAGGGTTGCCAATTTTTTATACAAGAAATAATAAAACATTACTTACCAAGGGCTGTAAAAAAAGAAAGCCCGAAATCGCAGGTATTTGTGACCCGAGCCGCAGCCAAGGACTGTAAATATGCGATAGAGGGCTTTCTTTTTTATTGCCCGTGGTGAGTACACAATTTTAAGTCTTTACCTGGCCACAATGTGAGTTTTACTGTACGCGTAGCGTGCGGTAAAACTAAAATTATGGCCAGGTGTGACGTAAAGTATATTATGGTTAAAAGTGGCAAAATAAATTGTATTTCGGAAAAATTAACTATCTAGGAAAATTAAAAGCATTTTACGTATTTTTTAAATGTTTTGAATAAATACATAATTCATTAGTGTTACTTGCGCAATTCATCAATTTAGCACCAATTTTGAAGGTTCCGTAAGCCACAACCTTTAAATTAAATGTATTTATGTTCTATTTATGTCGTCCCACTTAGCATTCATCACCAGTGATTGGAAATAGGTGAGCTAATATAGGTAACTAAAGTTCAAAGAACAGAGACAAAAAAAAAGCGGAGACTTCCTTGCGACTAAAATATTTTTTCGGGACTAATGTCGGGGTTTCGGGACATTACTTAAGTACATTTAATATTAATGTTATTAATAGAGTGAACTAATTGAATTCATTTGCTTTTTAAACGACGTCAAAGACAAGTAGAACGTTCTCAAAAAAATAGTAGATACGTTTTCTATTGTTATTAATTCAGGTAAAGAACTGGGTCTGCCTCATGTTTTCGTTTCCCAGAATAGCCAAAACTTGCTGTCCCTTTCTATCTTTTGTTTGTCACTGGTAAACAATGACAAAAGTGTTGAGGGCTCGAGGGGTGTTTCGCGTTCCAAGCGTCTTCGTGCGCGCATTGTTTACTTTTTTTTACCTGTACTTGTTTTATCGCTTATTGGATCTGCTTCACATGACCACCTTGGCTTGATTTTATGGACTACGTTTTACCGCAACTGTCATACTGATATTTGCTCTGGTAATCAAACTGCTTGGTAAGTTTATGAATTTTACATGACTTTTAAGACATTCTAAGATTAAACTATAATTGATTAATTTTACAAAAAAAAAAAAACAACAATTTATGGAATTTTATTTAAACAGTTGTTTTATATTCAAGTCCGTGCTCAAATGTTGTCATCATCATTCATCATTTCAGCAGAAAGATGTCCACCGCTGGCCACAGGCCTCCCCCAATTGGGGGGGTTTGCCATAATCGCCACGCTTGGCAGGCGGGTTGGCGATCGCAGTATGGTGTTAAAAATGCATAGAGAACGCTGCTGCCCATTCTCTAGTAAGTCCCTTAGTCGCCTTTTACGACACCCACGGGAGGAAATGGGATGGTGCTATTCTTTACGTCCGGCGCCACACGGAACTAATGTTGTACCTACTCGCAATACTATCGTTAAACCATATTTTACGAAAATAAGAAATCTCGGGACGAAGTTATTATATAACTTATCTCATTGTCTACAGTCATTTTGCTCCCTCATAGCAATAATCAAATGGAGACCAAACCTACTGAAGGGATTGTATAGTCGTGGAGTCATCGGGGTCGTGGTATAATTCAGGGTGATCTTTAGATCCAAACACGATGCAACACGATATACTGTTCTAAATGTGAGATTAGTGTTGTATGCAAGAAACCATTTACAGAAGTAAGTGGCCCAACTAAATGCCAAAAAAACATACTACTAGGGCTGCTATTGCTGCAACTAAATGCCAACAAAAAATGCTACTAGGGAGGAGGCATATTGACGGACAGAAACACCAAGGTGCTGCTAGAAAAGTGAATGAAGCATTTTATCTTGATTTAATACAGGTCACTAGTAAATCAACCAGCGTTTAAAACATTTTTACTTAAATACCATGTGTTGTAATTTTACAAAAGTTAAAATAATTCCCGATGAATCGACATTGAGGAAAAAAAAAATACCGAGCCTGCCATTGCCACCCGAGCCCGTCATAAGGTGGGGTACATGGCTAGAAGCAGCTTCGTATTTTGCTAAATATTACGAACGAATTAAAACTATTGTACAATTTTTCAGAAGCTCTGATTCTTTGTCTATCAGGCATGCTAAAACAGTACTGGGAAAAGAAAATTTCAAAACTGATTTAGATTATATTGACGAATATTTTAAAATAATTCAAATTTCTTTAAAGAAATTACAATGGATAACTTTCAACATCAACGGAAATAATATTCTGACGTAGTCTTAAGATTGGTGACATTCTTAATTATAGGTAGATGTTGATTTCTGTTTACGTTTAGTTCCAATAATTGTACAAAATGAATAATTGGTATCATCATCATCTTCCTGCCCTTGTCCCATGTTACTTGGGGTAGGCGCAACACGTTTTCTTTTTCCATTCGCCCCTGTCAACCGCCACTCTATCATTTACTCCCTTCTCTTTCATATCATTCTTCACACAATCCATCCATATTTTTTTTGGGCCTTCCTCTCCCTCTCCATCCATCCACATTTATCTTCATCACTCCCCTCGTCACACGCGTTTCCTCCGTCCTCATCACATGCCCATGCCATGCCAAACGACGTCCTTTTAACTTTTCTGTCACCGGCGCCACTTTCAAACTTCCCCTTATATACTCATTTCTGTCTTTATCCATTCTTGTCACTCCACACATACATCTCAACATTCTCATCTCCGCTACATGCAATCTTTTTTCATCCGTCCTCTTCCAGCCCAGCATTCCGATCCATACAATACGACAGGCCTTATCACAGACTTGTAGATTTTCCCTTTTAACTTAAGGGGCATCCGTGGGTCGCAAGTTGTTCCAAATGAATAAATGGTACGAAAAGCTATAAAATTGTTTTTTTTTTACTTTTCCTTGTTAGTTATATAATTATTTAGCTGCCACGCTGACTTACATCGTTCAAACGAAGATAAGGAGATTAACTTTTTTTTTTGAAAACAAAAAAAATCGTGCATACTTTTTTTTAATACTGAAAAAGGAAATGAATTCGATAGTTGTTTTACTTAAGCAGGTCCGAAAACCCGGAAATAAGTCCCGAAAAAATATTTACGTATTAATAAGTACGTATTCCCCTGACACAAAAAAGTGTCACTGGACACTTTTTGAAAATCCCTTCCGGACGCTCCCCGGACGCCTTCTAAACTAAGACAAATCTGGGGAAACCCGGACGGAAGGTAGCCCTATACGTAGGGTGCATGATTGTGCGTTCATTCGTGGAATCCGATGCTTACCTTCCCAGGGGTCAATGACCCTTGTTCCTTGGCCCTGCCCACGTACAGAGGTTCTCCGCCGGATGTGTTGCCACCGACCACCGCGTTCGGAGGTATGTTTGAGTCGCGACATTCCTGCCACCGGATCCTATCGGGGCGAGCGCACAGTACCTGTAATTACAACGGAAATTTTACCTATTACTTTGTTATTTCATTATCATTAATTACGTTCCTCGTCTTTAAATTAAAGTTCTCGAAATGTCACAATAAGTTCAGTAAGTTCGCTAAGATCAATATTTTTCAAATTCGAGTAGAATATGCTGGGTAGTGATTAGTAGGGTCACGTCTACTAATCACTACCCAGCACACATCTCACGTCTCACAACATCAGCTATCTGCCAATGAAAGTCCCGTCGAAATCGGTCCAGCCGTTTCGTAGATTAGCCGGAAGGAACAGACACACGAAAACATATTTTTTTTTATTTTGGTTTGTTATTAGTACCGTTTACATACTTTCATAATTATGCATTTATTAAAAAACTGTTATTTTGATATGACAAACATACACTTCAATTTTATTTATTTTTATAGGTATAGATAGATAATGAAAACATTTTAATTTTAACCAATAAACACCTAAACATAAAAACATTAGTTTAGTCATTAGTGGGTACTTTGTATTACTCATACATTAGCTCAACAATAAATAAATTAAATATGGTAAGTAAATGCGAAATTCTAAGTACCTAAGTAGGTACTTACGTAATAAAAAGAATGAGTACCTAAAATTATTCGTCACACATAATTCCAATAACGGTAGAAATAATTTCACAATACCTACTAATGAGTCAATGTGGCTTATTTAAAGTAGGATGATTATTGAGCCACGTAGTCGCAAACAGGCATTATGCTGATAAATACTTATGGTAAACTATTATGTTAATAATAGTTGTGTAATAATAATAGCACTAGGACTATATCTACTTTTTCTAGTAATTTGTAGCGTTTTGGCTTTGTACAGGACTTTCAACTTTTTAATTATTTTTAAATAATTTATGCTCCATTTACGTCAAATAACGGCTAAATAACGACAGTTATTGTGTAATATTGTTGAAAAAACAGCACTTTAGATTTTTTTTTAAAATTTAAATGGTAAATAGATTACAGTGCTTTGTATTTATCGTGAAATAACGGAGTTTATTAAACGTTTACATCGAAATAACGAAAGGGTGAGAACAGTTATTTGTCTAATGTTATAATAAATGGAATGTAATTGCTCATACTTTTATCATTGTGTGTTTATTATCTTCCTGTGCGAGTCACATACGAACTTTTTTTTTCTTTCTTCAGAATTTAGTACCTATATGTGTAATTGCAGGATGTATGTAGGAACCTACTTCTCGTAGGATTTTCTGCTTTGAATGAAAGTGAGTATAAAAATCGAGTAGGATATTAAAAAAAAAAAAATAACTACAAGGAAAAAAAAAAACCCCATACCTAAATACATACATCCTTTCATTGTTTGCCAATCGTATGAATTATAATATAGTAAGTAATTAAGTGTAGCCAACTGGCAAATTCACGTAGTGTGTGACAATCTGCTAAACAATTAATTTCTGAATTTGACCAAGATCTTGGATATACCTATTAAAAAAAAGTGTGAATAAATAATAAAATAATATGAATTTTGCTAAATTTAATTCTGAGAACTTCAAGTTGAATGTCACACAGAATGAATGGATGTAAGCAGACAAAGGTCATGCATTCGTAGCGTTTTTATTCTATGACGATAACCGATTATCATGATGTCTAGGACACAAGGACGACTGAGATCGGTATAGATCAGTAACTTTCTAGAAATAATGGCGACTCGGATTAACCTAATTGGTTACTATATTGCCTCTGCGGCAAGATAATAATAGACAGAATTGATGAATATAGTACCTAACAGCGGCATGTGAGCACGTAGATATGTAAACAAGTTATACACAAATGTTTGGGAATGGCTATATTCCTGCCACCGCCGAGAGAATGCCTTCCTGACACCTGTTAGTTGGACACGATTAGGAACTTATAAAGTTTAAATTTGTAAACATGCTTTCTTTTGTACCTACTCAGCTGATAGGTCTCAGTAACCCATTCTTTCATTGGCCGGAGGTTAGTTGGACACACGTTACTGTTTATGTAGTTCGTCAAAGTTCAAAGGTTCCACCGTTTATTTTAGGAAGAACAGAAGTTTGTCGAATAGAACAAGTGCGTCAACCTATTATGATTTAGGTGGCAATAAAGGCGTCACTCCACAGCCCACGGCTAAGCTACGCATTTACTTAGCAAAATGTAGGCGGGATCGGCCATTGCGACCTAGATGGCACCGCCACGCACGAACGCGTAGCTGGCAAACAAATATTCCGGTTTCTCCGAAGTTATATGAACCTTTGAACGTTGACAAACTATACCACGTCATACGTATAAAGATCCATGATTGTGTTTGAAGGTTCTATTCGGATAGCTTAATGACTTATCTATGTTACAGCGAGCAAGCGACAGAGCGATCAAACTCAACTACATAGTAATGTCACTGATAAAATGCTGTTACTATCTGGCACCAACGTTTGGAGATAACGTTCTGTGAATGCATTTATGTGTACAGAATAATCCACAAAACCTTGAAAAAAATCCCGCACTGATTAGACGACAACTCACTAAATACATGAGCGTTTAACATAATTAAAACCGTTATTAGTGTTTCATCATTAACGTACACATAATGCCGTTTTAGAAATATACCGTACTAACTAAACAGCAACGTTCGTGGCAGTCTCGGTAACAAAAGGAGAGAGAACGACGATACGAAACTCTGTATAGAGTTTTTAGGGTTCCGTAGCCAAATGGCAAAAAACGGAACCCTTATGGATTCGTCATGTCTGTCTGTCTGTCCGTCCGTATGTCACAGCCACTTTTTTCCAGAACTATAAGAACTATACTGTTGAAACTTGGTAAGTAGATGTATTTTGTGAACCGCATTATGATTTACACACAAAAATAGAAAAAAAAAATAAACATTAAATTTTGGGGGTTCCCCATACTTAGAACTGAAACTCAAAACATTTTTTTCATCAAACCCATACGTGTGGGTAGTAGTGTCTATGGATAGGATTCAAAAATGATATTGAGGTTTCTAATATCATTTTATTTCTAAACTGAATAGTTTGCGCGAGAAACACTTCCAAAGTGGTAAAATGTGTGTGTTTCCCCTGTAACTTCTAAAATAAGAGAATGATAAAACAAAAAAATATATATGATGTACATTACCATGTAAACTTCCACCGAAAATTGTTTTGAACGAGATCTAGTGAGTAGTTCTTTTTAAATACGTCATAAATCGTAAACCACAATTTACCTTTCATTCAATTAAATAATGTCTTTTTAATGTTTTAGTTAATGGTACGGAACCCTTCGTGCGCGAGTCCGACTCGCACTTGGCCGGTTTTTTTTAGGAAATTCCGTTCCGTCGAGTCTTAGCGTTTAGTTTTTCATATCATCCGTCGTTGACCAATTAAGAACAACTAACCTCGATACTCCTCACAGGATTTTCATCCCCTCCCCAGGGTACGTAAGCTGCCTTGTGTTTCAGAGCCAGTTTGCCGGGTATGAGGTCTCCTTCAAATCGGGCACGGATGACCCAGAGAGGGCTACCATCGTAGCCTTCATATCCACCCACCACTGCGCGGTCGCTGAGCATGTGAGCATCGTTCGGTGTTGTAGCAACCCATTCCACTGGACCTGGAAATGAATAAAAAATAAGTTCTATCAGCCCATTTTATTCACCAGGAGAGTGGTTTGTTTGTATGAAAACAAGCCACGCTTGCTTGTTACTTTTTTGTTACGATATATTATAATGTGAAACTGACCAATTTTTCTGGATACTACCGAATCGTTTTGCTGTGATTACATTTACTTTTCAAAGCAGATGACAAGATTTAGAATTACAAATATAAGTGCTGCTGCCAAAAATATCTGATGGGGTTTTTTGCTAGCGTTTTGTTTCTATGCGTCATTGAATTTTTTAGGATTCTAGCTAGTCGCCAGAAATACTTATCTATACATACAAATAAATAAAATTGAAGTGTCTTTTTGTAATGTCAGAATATTAGCTTTTCACTGACCGTCTTATTCATACTAAATAATGTGAAAGTAGCTCCGTCTGTCTGTTTTCACGCTTAAACCGCTGAACCGATCCTCATGAAATTTGGCATAGATATAGCCTGGGATATGGAGGACATAGGCTACTGTTTTAAAGAAAGAAAGAAAGAAAAGAAAAATAGGTTTATTTGTCACAGAAACACGTGCATACAAAAAGATAATTAACTTGAGTAGATGGTATACAGAAAAATAAAAAATAAAACTAAAGAGATCTACCTACATTCCAATCACGAGCACAAAACAAAATAGTCGGCAGCTGCACGTCATGACTGTGACAAGAAGGCTTCCACTCAGCATGATGCTGTGCTATGAGGGACCCACAGCACAGCGCTGATTTTCAGTGGTTACCCACGCTATAAACGCTACGCTGGTTTACGCTATAAACGACATCCACGCGGGCGAAATCACGGGCAAAAGCTAGTTTATAATAAAGTTATCCACTTCATAAACCTAATTTAGCTATCGAACTGTTTTACTGTTTGCGTCCCTTTCTGTCAAGTTAAAATGAAGTTTGACAGAAAAGGACAAAATAGTTCGATAGCTAAAATAGGTTTATGAAGCGGATAACTTTATTATGAGTAAGACGGTAAATGCTTATGGAAGTATACACGGTACTTTAAAAAAAAACATTTTTTAAAGTACCGTTTTTTAGGCTTCGTCTGGGTAAGCGTCATCGTAGACTTTGTCTCTGTCATCCAGACCTAGACTTAAGTCAAGAGCAAACTCATAGTAGAATAAAAAAATGAAAAAAATTCTCCGTCTGTCTGTTAGCTCCGGCCAATCTTCGAAATGGCTGGACCGATTTTGACGGGAATTTAACTGGCAGATAGCTGATATTTTAAGAAGTAACTAAGGCTACTTTAGTGAGGAGCAGCTAGTTTTAAATAATTTTGAGGATTTTGATATTGGCTAAAGAATGATAAAGTTACGAAACACGTTGAAGAATAGCGAACAACACTATTTACGAAGTAGCGAACACACCTAGTCGATTGAACAACCCAGGTTACGTATTAGATGGTGTAAGGCTGGTTGATTGGAAAATCATTTATCATCCATCCTGTGTCACCACAGAAATATTAAAAAAACCGCCCAATTGCGTGTCGGACCACGCACAATGAAGGGTTCCGTAGTTGGGATGAATTTATCCCATGAACAAACTTATCATGTAGTTGAAAAACATGTTTTCCTACACAGAATGTATGGGAGAACATTTTTTTCAACTGTAAATGTAAGTTGGTCGCCAATTACTCGGTAAATTGTAAAGCCTACTTATACTCCATTTACATATTAACATTAGACAAATAACTGTTCTCAGCCTTTCGTTATTTCGATGTAAACGTTTAATAAACTCCGTTATTTCACGATAAATACAAAGCACTTTAATCTATTTACCATTTACATAAAAAAATAACTTTAAAGTGCAGTAATTTCAACAATATTACACAATAACTGTCGTTATTTGTCTAATGCCATAGTAAATGGAGTATAGGTGTGATAGTTTTCCTTTTAACTTCGTTATACATAGGTACTACTGCCGTGACATTTGAATATCTAACTACAACCGTTTAATTGGTAGAGGGGGGCCAGCGCTCTTATTACGTGACACGATTTATACAACGTTACAGGGCCTCAAGTCTGCTATTACAATAGTGTCAGAATGGTCTCACCATTGTGAGTATTTGACAGTGTTTGTATGGCAAATCTGTCAAAAACTCACAATGAAGAGACCATTCTGACACTATTGTAATAGCAGACTTGAGGCCCAGTTGTTCTCTGGCCAGGCGGTCTTATTACGTGACGCGAACAAAACTTATATACCAATATAGTTTACCTCCGTAAGCTGGAGTAGGAGATACATTAGGGTATCCAGGAGCGGGAGCATATCCAAATCCTGGCGCCGAGGGTGCTGAAGGATAGGACATCGCCGAAGGCGGCTGTCCAGGTTGACCCGGCTGGCCCGGTTGGTACGGGTACCCGAAGCTAGGTTGATATTGTGGTTGGTACTGCGGCGGGAAACCGGCTTGGCCCGGCGGTGGGGCGCCTGCATTTACAGGGTTGTATATCTGAGGATATATTTGTTGACCTTGTGGTGGCGGGTATTGCTGGTGGTTGCCGTACGGATCTGAAATGTTAAAAGAATAAATGAACACAATTTTTTAAGACCTCACTCGATTGCAATTTTTTGTTTTTGTTTTTAACTTTAGATCCTGTTTCTCCGAGGAGTATCTTTTCAAATAAATAAAATTGAAGTGTCTGTTTGTCATGAAAAGTTAAAACCTTTTTACTAAATGCATATGAAAGTATATACGGAAGAAAAAAAATATATATATCTGTTTGTTTCGGGTAATCTCCGAAACGGCTGGAACGATTTTAACGGGACTTTCACTGGCAGATAGCTGGTTACAGATAAATTACTTGGCAGATAAGTAATTTCATAATTATCTATTCTCATCCATCTTTAAATTTATTTCGAACATTCTGAAACAGATTATTACAGTCGAAAGTTTTAATCGACTTTTCACAATACTTACAAGATCATTAATTTATAGGTACCTACTATATTTATTGTTAACCGATTAGGTTAAATTTAACTCAGCTCAGTAATGATTTCAATATGGGACTGATCCATACGTAGATTACAAAAGTCCATAAAGGCTCCTACAATCAGGTGCGACATAAAGATACCGCGTGTCGCGCGACGAGCGGTGCCTTTGTGTCGCGCGCGATTCGCGTTGCAAGTCGCGCCTTTTTGTAGGAGCCTTAAGAGGGCATATTACAGTCCCCTAGCGCCACTGCTTTAAAAGAATATTATCTCGAGATTGAGAAGGAATTATGAAAAACGGCCATGATCACGGTCACGAGATAACATTTTTTGAAAGGAGTGGTGCTAGTGGACCGTAGTATGCGCTCTTAACACGAAAATTTTAATCGTTTTGTGAAGCTTTTATTCAATTTCATAGCTAAAGTGTAGTGAGCAAACGCACGTACTCGTATTCGAATTTTATAAACATTGATGATCTCATAGTTCCAAATATAAAAAGATACCGAAAGTATTCGTCTGCGTCGATACGGGTGTAATGTAATGGCAGGCTATAGATTATACACTTATGTATATGGAGGGTGTACCATCGTGGTCTCGGACATCTGGGCCTCAACTCTGCTATTACAATAGTGTCAGAATGGTCTCGCCATTGTGAGTATTTGACAATGTTTGTATGGCAAATCTGTCAAAAACTCACAATGAAGAGAACATTCTGACACTATTGTAATAGCAGACTTGAGGCCCTGACCACTGTAAGGACTATTCTTGCTTGCAGCGCTCGGCCGCTATAGTAACGCTTACCTACGCTCATCAACCAATATCATCAGATTTTTGCTGAGGCCATTGTTTTGGTTAATGAAAATAAAAAGACTGTAAAAAAAACCAGCCAAGGTGGTAAGACATCTGTGATGTGTGTGTGTGTGTATCTGTGATTATTGTAACAGAGCTACCGTAGAAAAAAATATTTAAACAAAAGTGTTGTTTTATTGGTCGTCGCAAAAAAGGGCGGTAAGATGTGTTTATCGTGTGCACGGGATTTTGTTTTCAAGGTGGTTAGATTTTCGAGACCGCAATAGTACATTCAATACGTAGTTTTTTGGTAAAACGTTTTTATACTAAAAATATTTTCCTATTTGTCTATTTCCTCCAACATTAATGATTTAGGCAAGAAACCACATTGTAATTGTGCTAATAACTACCTCACATGGAATAGTTATCCGTATGCTTCTGTGTTCACCAGGAAACAACCTAGTTAGCTACCTATTTTGTTTTGTATTTGGGTATACTATATCAAGTTCCCTGCTAGTCTACGGTGACTTCCAACCAGAAAACCATCGTAACATAATATAAAGTTTGAGGCGAGTCCAATATTGATAGAACAAAAAATAAAATAAACCGGCCTAGTGCGTGTCGGACCGTAGTTGTGACGAATTTATCCCAAGAACAAAACTTAACATTGTAGTTGAATGACATGTACTCCCATACATTATAACTGCAAAAGTATGTTGGTATTACTCGTTATCTTGTAATGCCTACTTTTCTGTAATATTTTTCCTTTTACCTTCGTTATATTATTATATACTACAGCCGTAAATTTTTACACATCATCACTTCGATCAAAAATAGCCATCATCATCATCATTTCAGCCGAAAGACGTCCACTGCTGGACATAGGCCTCCCCCAAGCTCCGCCACTTCAACCGGTTCTGTGTTTCCCGCATCCAGCGGATTCCTGTTTCACAAGGTCATCGGTCCACCTTGTGGGAGGCCTTCCAACGCTACGTCTTCCTGTACGCGGTCGCCACTCCAGAACCTTTCGGCCCCAACGGCCATCTGTTCTGCGAGCAATGTGCCCTGCCCATTGCTACTTAAGTTTGGCAATTCTTCGAGCTATGTCGTTTACATTGATTCTCTTGCAGATCTCTTCATTTCTGATTCGATACACGTAGGGAAACTCCAAGCATAGCCCTCTCCATTGCCCTTTGGGTGACTTTTAGCCTTCTAATAAGGCCCATTGTGAGCGACCACGTTTCAGTGCCATAGGTCATCACTGGTAACACGCACTGGTCAAAGACTTTCGTCTTGAGACACTGCGGTATGTGGGACGAGAAGAAGAAGCTACGCAATAGCTTCCCGAACGCTGCTCAGTCGAGTCGGATTCGACGATTGAACTCTTTCTCGAAGTTGCTACCTAACTGGACAGTTTGTCCTAGGTAAACATACTCGTCCACAACATCGAGTGTAGCGTCTCCGATATTCATGAGAGTGGGTGTTACATGGGCATTTGACATGACCTTTGTCATGTCCATGTTCCTTCTAAGACCCACTCTTTCTTCCGAAAAGATGCTCTACTGAGGTCATCGAGCATTGTACTGAGATTTTCTATAGTCTCAGCCATGACAACTATATCGTCGGCAAACCGAAGGTGAGTGATGTACTCGACAATTATGTTGATGCCAACCCCTTTCCAGTCCAAAACTTTGAAGACATCCTCCAGTGCATCGGTGAACAGTTTCGGAGAGATAACATCTCCCTGTCTCACACCTCGCTGCAGAAGGACAGGTTTCCAGGTCTGGTCCTGGAGTCGGACTGACATAGTGGCGTTTTTATATTAACACTTCAGCACCTCGATGTACCGATAGTCGATCTGGCACCGTTGAAGAGACTGCATGACAGCCCATGTCTCTATTGAATCGAAGGCTTTCTCGTAGTATACTCGTACAAACGCTAAGCAGAGAGGCAGGTTATACTCCTCGGTCTTCCGTATAACCTGCCGCAGCGTATGTATGTGGTCTACGGTGCTAAAGCCTTTACGGAATCCGGCTTATTCGGGAGGCTGGAAGTCGTCAAACCTGCGCGCGAGACGGGTCGAGATGACTCTTGAAAACAGCTTGTAGACATGGCTCAGAAGTGAGATGGGCCTATAATTCTTAAGGAGGGCATTATCGCCCTTCTTAAAGAAAAGTATCACCACACTTCTGTTCCATGCCTGTGGCATTTTGCCCTCGATCATGACGGAAGCAAACAGCTTCTGGAGGGCCTTAAGAACGGGTTTTCCATCTGCCTTTAGGAGTTCAGCCGTAATTCCGTCATCACCCGGCACCTTGTTGTTTTGAGCTGCTTCAGAGCCATCCTAATTTCGTACAAGCTGACGTCCGGGATGTCTTCGGTATAGTGTCGGGTAGCTCTTGGGTCTTTAGCCAGATTTGTAACGGGGTTACTTGTTGACGTATATAGCTGTCCATAGAACCTCTCGATCTCTCTCAATAGCTCAGGTTTGACGTATACGATCCTGCCATCGTCGGTCTTCAGTTTCGCAAGCTGGCTCTGCCCAATAGACAGAACTCTTGCAAGGACCTTGGACCCCATTTTTCGCTCTATTGCGTCCTTAATGCGTTTTGCATTAAATCGGCGAAGATCGGAATTTTTACACACAGGTATCCAAAAACAAACATTTAGCTGGCAAGGGGGGAGACACTTGATTCAACAAACACTGGACAAGTGCGCGAGGTGCGGGGAGGTCTCGCGAGGTGAGGGTTCCGTACGATGAATAAGTTGTCTACCATGATTTTTATCCCAAGATAATTTAGCTTTTTTTTTTGTGTTGTAGGGCGGGTGTTTTGGGGGTCCGTCTTATGTAATTTTGACGATCGAAAAGTGCTGATTCTCAGCCAAATTTGACTAAATGACTTTTGATTTTGTTTTTTTGATTTTATCCGAAGAACAAACAGTTGAAAGACAATTGTATACTAAGATCAATAACAATCCGAATACTTACCTACTAAGTAGTTACCTATATGTATACCTACGCGGTAATACCTGAACAAGACTGTTACCTAACGAGCATTCTTTTGGAAAGCCAAAGAAATTGTGAGGCTATTGAATGTTGAATGATTAACAAAACAAAAGTACCTAAGCGAAGTAGATATTATATAAATCTATACTCTCTAAATACTTACGAATAAATAAAAGTGTCTATTTGTAATGTGAAAAGAACAGCTTTTACTAAATGTATATGAAAGAATATACGGTACTTAAAGCTAAAAAAACTTTTATTTTTTATTTTTACTGTCTATTAGTTACGGCTTATCTCCGAAACCGCTAGACTGATTCTAACGGGACTTTCACTGGCAGATAGCTGATGTTATAAGGAACGCAACGTACATAAAATAATAATCTAAAAAGTAGGTAGGTACGTTATTTGTGGGCGTATTCAGCACAAACACACACACAGCACAGATTCTGACTATATTTTTTATCAAAGACTTTCAAATCCAAAAATAAATGCTAAGATAATAGGGTTTATTTATAAACATTGCTTAAAGTTAAGCGACGTTTAAACGTCAAAAATGTATGGTTAAACAGTCGCTAAACAGTACTTAACTTTAAGCAACGTTTATTATAAACCCCAATAACGTTACGTAAAAATCTATAAACAAAAAATAGAAGTCATTTTGATGCGTATTTATCACATAAAAAAATATGTTTTTATGGAGCTGTTTGGTCAACGATATCCCGTGCGCGAATGAGTGCCAACTACGGGCCATCACTTAGTTTGATAGGACCAGGCGCTGTTACTAAGTCCCATATCTACCACTTTTAATACATCAATGCTATAAATAGACAAAATACTACGCTTCTCAGCTCAAACAAGAATAATTATTATAAAATTCTTACCTACCTACGGTATGTATACCTACGGAATACAAAAAATAAAAAAAAACAAGTTCAACGTCCTTTTGACCCACCCAAGTGTCTCCACAAAACGAATTTAACTTTCGTTAGGATTATTGTGTTAATAACAATATATGGACTTCGTCTGAAATAAATATTTTGGATTGAATTAACTAAAGATTCCAATTAGGAACATGATAATTAAAAATTCGTTAACTACGTAGGTACCTACCTAGATAGATAGCATACATAAATGATGGTACCGTAATGACGAACTATCATATAGTGAAGACAACAGCTTTCATCGGCTAACATTAAATATTATTGATTAATTTATTATAGGTAGTTAGGTACTTAATTACAGGTAAGTACCCAAGTCAACTAAAGTGATGTAAAATTGTGCAACCGGCAAGCATCATTACGGAATAACAACGGAATCACATGCCAACGTGTTTGTTTGGCATCTATAGCGTTAGTTCATAAACATAACCTAAGATAATCACAAATGCTATCAATACATCTTAAATATAAATAAATATTAAAGAATACTTACACCCAGACATGTTGGAAATGTTTTAGTAATCACAGCACGAATAAATGAACGAACGTAAAACAGCACACGAGCACTATTGCCGACTGCCAGTCACGGGTGTCGGGTGATCCGCGCTAAGCAACGCAATAACAAAATAAATAGAATGGAATGACGCGGCCTCTGCCGGAGTACCGGAGTGTCAGCTTCGATTTCAAAATGGCGGAGCTGCGGAGGGTGCGAGAGAGGGACCGGAGGGGCGCGGGACGGGGAGCAGGAAAGTCACAGATAAAGACAGTAAAGTATGTTTCGTAAGACGCCCGCAAAACCAACTAACTAAACCGTTTCAATTTTTTTTATCGTTCTTCAGTGCTAATTCGTAGAAGACAGTGGTGCCGATTCCCTTGTTCACAATCTAAACTAAATTTAAGTTCAGTGCATCTTTTTCTTTCTATTTCATTAAGAAAAGGACAGAAGATAAATTTTAGTTTAGTCCTGTCAAATTAATCAGCGCCTAGCACTACTCCATACAAGTTTAGACGTGATTAAAAACTTGCCTACTAAAATTACGTCAATTTACGTCAAGCGCTGACTAATTTGACAGCACTCAACTAAAATCTATCTTCCGTCCTTTTCTTAATGAAATAGAAAGAAAAAGATGCACTGAACTTAAATTTAGTTTAGTTTGTGAACAAGGGAATCGGCACCAGTGAGGATTTAAGGAATACTCAGTCATAGGGCCAGTTTAACCCTACTCTGTTAGTTAATAAGTCATGTTCAGTGTTATTCTAACACTTTTCACGTACAGTGTACGATCAACCTATCCTTAGCAGTCAAAAACTGGCTCCAAAGGTAACTCTTCTCCAACCTAATCGTTTAGTCGGTATGACTTACATATGTATACACACCGTATACTAGCACATCAAGCTACAAGCTATAATAGGTACACGAAACTGTAAAATTTCTTCAAACGATTTTAAACTTTAAGATATTGAACATAAAGTTCAAAATCGAAAGAGAAAATTTGACAGTTTGTGGTGATTTTATGTGCTGGCCACCGTACAGTAATCAATCATTTCGGAGTTGGTTACTGTTTTAGAGTTTTTAGTTACATGGAATTTTATAAAATAAATTCTGAAATTTCTAACTTAAAATTTTTCACATTTGCGCCATCTGTACTCTAAAATGAGAACTGCTTAGCACTTGTTTATATTTATGAGCTCTCTCTCATATGAATCTCGATAGGGGTCACATTGGTATCATACATAATTCGACCAACTGATCCTAGATGGCGCTATAATGACTTTCTATTTTATTTTATACTTTGTGAATTGATTGTTAGATTCCGTCCACCACCGAGAGAATGCTTTCTTGATACCTGTCAGTTGTACAATATTAGGAACTAATAAAATTTAAATTCGTAAAACACGTATTAGTTTGTATGAAATTGACAGGTGTCATAAAACCATTCTCTTAGTGGACAGAATATAGTGATGTACCTATTGTGTATTTTTTTTAAATAACGGCATTATGTCAATGAGCCACTTAGCTTTGTCGCCTTTTAACAACAAATCCAGAACACATCTATAATCGATATAAGTACCTAATAAATAAAACTTCAGTATCATCAACTTATTTTTTTAATGATTTCTTTGATTAAAAACGGTCCAGGATCAAATCCATTATTACATACATTGCTAAACTAAAAGTACCTATAACTAACAGGGTATTTTTTGTTTTATAGTCATTATTATTATTATTTTTAAACAAAACTGTACTTACTGTATGTTTTATAGTCATTATATAGAAATACGATACACATGTCTGTGAAGTTTCGCTAGCTAATTTAATTTGACGTTCATTTTTTATTCTAAAAACACGTGACTATAAAAGTACTGAATCATGAGAACAGTGTAGGATATGATTCGTCCGGCGAAGTTCATGACAGTCCGAACATTTATTGTAAACACGTTCGCAGAGATATCTAGTTTGCGCGAAGCTACCAGTGTAATCATAGTTTTCACTTGAGTAAAGGGTTGATTATCTGGAAAGGAAATTTCTGAAATTACATCATGGAGTTAAGGGGTGCGCTTAGGTAGCCCACGAAATTCAATTTTTCTTACGATATCTGCAATTTGCAGCTCATTATCTGGGTGTATGTTGATTAAAGTATAGTTTGCGGCGGTAACAAATATGTATTTAAATAACTATAATAATCAGAATCAGTAATATAACTTCTTAAGTTAGTAATCCTAAAAGTCATGATTTCATACAATAGGTATACAATAGGATATTCATACGGATATACAAACCCCATTAGTATTACTTAAACTATGTTTGTTCATCATCATCATCATTTCAGCCGAAACATCTCCACTGCTGGACATAGGCCTCCCCCAAGCACCGACACTTCGACCGATTCTGTGCTTCCCGCATCCAGAGGATTCCTACGGCCTTCACAAGGTCATCGGTCCACGTTGTGGGAGGCCTTCTATAGCTACATCTTCCGGTACTCGGTCGCCACTCCAGAACCTTTCGGCCCCATCGGCCATCTGTTCTGCGAGAAATGTGCCCTGCCCACTGCCACTAAAGTTTCGCAATTCTTCGGGCTATTGATACCGCAGAAGAACCAAGGTAACTTGGTTCTCCTGCGGATCGCTTCATTTCTGATTCGATCACTACGTATGACTATGTGTACTTCTATGTATGTTAAGATATAATTAAAATGTAAACAAATTAGAAACAATAATAAAAATACAACACAACGTATGGAACACTATATTTATGATGTCATCTTCTGGAGACACCTGTACCCTAATTTCGTAACACAATACACACAATAAATCGCAATCCGAATAATTTTGAAGTATGTTGCTAATCCATTGCTTCATATGTTCGAAAAATGTGTCTACTCAACAACGTGAATAACGCAATGAATTGACATATTGTTGAATAGTCAAAATGAAATCAATTCCTGCTGATAGTGTGTTACGCAATTAGGCCTCTGTTTCCTTTCATCTGATTTTCTATATAAAAGCTGTCAAACTGCAATATTTATTATTTTGCAGTTTGACAGCTTTTGTATTATATAGAAAATCGATAATCTCTCATATTTTGTTCTGTAGATATAAGTTATCTGTCGGATATTGAAAAATCAGTCCTTAATGACGATAATATCACACACACACACACACACCCACACGCAGATGTGCGTAATCAAGAGCCTTTGCTCGATGTATACCTATGTAGGGACGCCATAGTGACTGTATGTACGTAGGTACCTATCTAGTATGTACGAGTAAGAAAATACTTTATAATGTATGGCGCCCTTATATCCATAATGTTGATTATTTTACTAATGATTGGAGCCTGCTGCTTGGTCAAGAAGTGCAAAAAAGGAACAAAAAAGTGAGCCAGGCAAGAATTGATATCGGTGATATCATCAACCCCGTTCCACAAAGCTGGTCAACAGCCAGCGATAGTCCAATACGAATAGTGTAAAAGTACTTGTGAAGTGTGCATGCAATATACCAGTGACAGTGTAGCTTATAAAATAACCGTAAAAAAGTAAAAAGTGCCAGGATAAAATATTGTATTGGTTAACTAATAATAACAAACATTGTAATTAAAATAAAACACAGGTAGTAAAAGTTACATCATGTGTTAGATGCATAAGTAGTCTCGACCAGCCACGCGCAAACATGTAAGATGATCCCTCTGTTATTACACTCGACACAAAGAATCAGTGTCATTATTATCAATATTACATACCTGTTTTTGTTGTAAGAAATAAAGTAATAAAAAAAATATTTTCTCAAAAGAAAAAGGGGAGGAATACTGTAGGGACGCCATCGCCAGAGTGACTGTATGTACGAAGGTACCTGGTCTAGTATGTAAGATAATAATTTATAATGTAAGGCGCAAGAGAGACGCCCCCACTCGTACGCGATCATTCTAGTGTGTAAACGTGTCAATTAATTAGTGAATACATGTGGTTTTGGTAATCTATTGTTTCATTAAATCATCACTCCTAAACCTATAACGCAGTGTGCCTAAGTCGCGTTGTGCCTAGACCAAACGAGATGTCGGCGTATTGTGACTTAGGTTAATTCCGTTTTAGTTCAATAACGAGATAGGCTTGGTATGACTAAGGTTCATTGAGTTTTAGTTCAATAGAGAGATGAAAAATGAAAAAGGGGAAAAAAATGGCCAATGTGTGATACAGTCCAATAGTGACATAGTCGTATCGCGAAATGGCCAATGTGAGATACAGTCCAATAGTGACATAGTCGTATCGCGAAATGGCCAATGTGAGATACAGTCCAATATTGACATAGTCGTATCGCGAAATGGCCAATGTGAGATACAGTCCAATAGTGACATAGTCGTATCGCGAAATGGCCAATGTGAGATACAGTCCAATATTGACATAGTCGTATCGCGAAATGGCCAATGTGAGATACAGTCCAATAGTGACATAGTCGTATCGCGAAATGGCCAATGTGAGATACAGTCCAATATTGACATAGTCGTATCGCGAAATGGCCAATGTGAGATACAGTCCAATAGTGACATAGTCGTATCGCGAAATGGGCAATGTAAGGTATACCGTAAATTGCCCATTTCGCGATACAACTACTTTACTTTTATTTGAAATGATGTTTAGGCATAACACGGCTAAGGGCCGGTTGTTTCAAACAGTTCGTAAACGTAACATACGTACGTCAAATATTAACGATTACATTATGATGTTTAACGTACGTCAAATACAAAGCGTTGTTTCATTGCATAAAAAACCGATCGTCAAACTTCAAATGTCGAAGAATAAAATGACGTTAACCAGTAGGTCACTGTAATCGTTATTTTTTTACGAACGTCAAGGGCATAATTTTGTGAAACAACGGTTTGACGATAGTTAACGCCATTTATGACGGATACGCGTGCGTCAAGTGTACGTGAAACAACCCGCCCTTAGGCACACTGCGTTATAGGTATACAGCGAGCAAAGGGTTTTAACTTTGATGTGCTTCTTCTTTGTGTTATCTACATTAGTGTTTCAGAGAAACCTAAGTATATTTTACATGTGTCAAAAACTAAACAAACAAGTCTGAACCGCAGAAACGACAGTTATTTACTTCAAGTACAAAAAACTGAAATCCAGAGGTAACTAACTGACTTTATACGCTGAAAAGCACTTTAGTGTAGGTAGGTACCCAACGAGGTGTGTTTTTCATAATTTATAAAATTTAAATCACTTTAATTATGACTGCGTTTGTTTAATTGCTGACATAACTGTTATTTATTTTCATTGATAATTACTCAATATCACTTTAAATCTATTTAAATCTTACCTCCTTCAATTAATTGTAAAACGTGCAATAACAATGCTGAAGTTTTCTTCTTTTCCCTTGAGAACATCTCACACACGGTCGCCAAAAATATAGGACGGAAGTTTATGCACGAATAAAGAAATAAATCACTCAGGAATACTTCAGAATACTGAAAATGAATAATTATTTTTAATTAAAAAAAAATGCAAACGATCGACTCGTGTTCTTGGCAAACAATGATATTCTTGTCGCACAATAATTTCCTACTTAGTTACCTACACCAAAATCAGCGGTAGATCAAATATTTTGCAATACATAGATATTGCAAAATATTCGATTTATCCTTAGATCCGTAAAATTAAATTGACATAAATTGAGAGTTCTTGTATGGGCAAACTGTAAAAAATCAAAAAAGAATCCTTGGATAAAAGAATATCAGACGTTGGAAAAATCTGCCCTTTTAAGACGCAGATATTATGTACTGAGCTCACGCAACGCGTCGTATGTCCAGCCCCCAATCAGGAGCGCTGTCCCAAATAAGAAGCATTACGAGTATTAATTTATTAATTTTATTATATATATGAAAAAAAAGGTATTTTATTAAAACAAGTGTGTATATTAAAAGAACAATAATTAAATTATCTTTAACAAGGCGAAGGTTTCATAAAAATACGCTTGATAGATTTTACGTGATTCTCAGTTTTTTATCCTTTACAAATTAATTTCACTATGTAATATAAACATAATCTAAAATATTATTATGTTAAGTTATTAAGAAATTGTCTTCCAAATGATTAGTAGGTACTACCCGTTTAGACGTGATCTTCAATATAAACTCATTAAAAGTCGGTTATCATCGCCTTAATTAAGGCTCGTACAGACTAGTGCGATATCGCGGGCGCGACGTGACACTAGTAGCACAATGTCGGTGCCTGTCGCGCCCGCGATATCACGCGAGTCTGTACGAGCCTTTATACCGCACTGATCGGACCTGCACAGCAGCAAAACGACACAGCCAGTGACAGCCAGTTAAATTAATTTGAACCTTTCATTTAACTGAACACATTGTAACCTCATTCATTCTTTCAGCCGAAAGGCGTCCACTGCTGACCATACGCCTTCCCCAAGCGCCGCCCCATGTATTAGTCCTGTGCTTCTCGTATCCAGCAAATTCCCGGGGTTTAAGGGGGAAGCGTCAGGGTAGCCCGCGAAATTCATATTTTCTTACGTTTTTTACCATTTGCAGGTCAGTATCAGGTTGTATGTTGATCTAAATATGATTTGCGACCGTAACAGATATGTATTTACAGAATTATAATCATTAGAATCAGTAATACAACTCCTTAAGTTCGTATAATCTGATTGAATGACTTTTAGGCACCTTCTTCACTGGCGAGAAAATCGCGGCGATAGTCTCGCCGTGCCATCAAATTCAATAGAAGCTCTATGAATCAATCTCCACACGGCGTTATCATCGCGGCGATTATTTGAAGGCCCAGCGTGAATATCGCCGCAATTCTCTCGCCCGTGGAGATGGAGCCTTAGGATTCCACTAACTTAGACCGCTTTCACATGTGGGCGATTTTAGCAGCGCGACAGTTGCGCAATAGACGCGTGACTGTCGCCCAGTCAGAATTTCATATTATAAACGGAAGCGCGGCGCGGCTTTTATAATGTGAAGGCTTCTACCGCGCTACTGTCACGCTGCTAACGTCCTAATGTGAAAGCGGCCAGGAGTTGTCACTAATGATTATAATTCAGTTATGTTTAGCTCCCATGTAATGGGGGGGGGGTATTTCTAATAAAGCAATGTTAAAATATTGAAAACAATATTACCGTTAAAGATGGAGACAAAGATCGACATATCGTCAATAATGTGCATAATAACCATGAATTGTACATCGCGAATACCTGGAAAAAAGTAATTGGCACTTTTAAGAGCCTAACCTCAAATGGCTTAGCATGATCCTCCGTTATGTCGAAAATACTGTAGCATTAATTTTGAAATAAATATATGGTAAAGTTGAGGATTAATGTTAAGTACTATGTTTAGTACGAAAACACGATTCAATAAAATTTTCTCGATAGAAAAAAAATCCAAAGTTACCTCCAAACCGAACAATAAACTGGTTTTAAAAAAATACTTCAAATTAGATAATGATACTTTGCATATTAACTGAACTAACTATAAAGCAGGTCTTATGCTACTTTTATTTTTATTTTCACGGTAAAAAGAAATTACTCAAACTATCGGCGCCTTGGAGCCTTCTCCCTGCCATTCTGTCTCGCTTGCTCGCGTGACCGGGAGCAATAGTATGCGAGCGAGATAAAGAGTGAGGTGTCGCTGAGGTAATACCGAATATTTAGGATAATCATGTCAAATTCATGTGATCTATTAATTGGTTTTAGAATGCTGTTGGGGTTACCTTTTGTAATACATCAGGTAGGTATGTTTGCTAGAGCCAGCACGGACTGCTTTGGAGCAATACTTAGTACGAAAAAGAGAGGCCGCGTGCGAGGCAATACCAACAGCCTTCTGAATACCATATTGGAAAGGGTTGATTGCCCTATTGTGAGGCACTTGAATACCGTCCACGGATCTGGAGGTCCCTTTTTAATATTAAATATGTAAATTATGAATACTTTATACGTACATAGTTAAAACAACAACAACAATACTGTTTACAACATTATGTTATTTACTAACAATTTATGGAATGCAAATTATTCAGAAGTAAAATAATTAATTGTTATTACCTGACCACAGTATATTACATTAAAAAGATGAATGCAGTCAGCCATTTTGTCATAAATTTGCATCAACTCAAACCAACAACAGTGCAGATCCTCTTCTTGTATTTCTTTAGGTTCAATGCAAATATTCTGCAATGGAGTAGTTAGTTTTAGTTTTTATATCATCATCATCATCATTTCAGCCGAAAGACGTCCACTGCTGGACATAAGCCTCCCCCAATTGGGGGGGTTTGCCATAATCGCCACGCTTGGCAGGCGGGTTGGCGATCGCAGTATGGTGTTAAAAATGCATAGAGAACGCTGTAAACGTAACGCTGAGTTTTTATATATATATCAATATAAAAAATATGGCAGGTGGGGATGACAAAAAGACGCTCACTTTATATGTATTAACGTATCGATTTGTGTTTAGGAAGTCAAGACTGGAATTATTTGGGGATTAATTATACATGCCTTACCTTAAAACAAAGTCGCAAATTGTATCTTGGAATAAGATTATATTCCGAGATACAATTTGCGACTTTTGATTTGATCAATTAAAGACATGCCTTACCTTAATAACAAAGTCGCAAATTGTGTCTTGGAATATAATCTTCTTTTGATTTGACATCGTGTTTTTAACTGCTCTTAACAGCAATGTATTGAACATTAGAATTCTCAAGTAAATATTAACAACGACGAAGTATAAGATCGATCCCTGCAACATGATCAGAAAGAAATTTATATGGGCACCAATATTTTGTAAGTGAAATTTTCTTAACCAAAATGTGCAAGACACTTGCACGATCGGTAATACGACCAGTATTATTGAAATAAGACGTCTTCTTCTAAATATTGTTTTAGATACACTAAAATGTGTATCAATATTATCGAGTTTATTAAATAATTCAACATAGTATTTTGTGTTAAAAATTGCCGTGGAGAAAACTGAATAAACCGCTTCAACATTGCTTAACGTCCCAAAAGTTTTTGTCAAGATGTTTAAAGGCACGTCAGACTTTGTGTCATGCCAACTGAGTGGTCTTATGATTACCATTGACACCACAAGGTGAGCTATGATAAAAATCAATGAGTAGAACTTGCTAAAGAACTTT
Source organism: Dryobota labecula (assembly GCA_947523025.1). NCBI lineage: Eukaryota > Metazoa > Arthropoda > Insecta > Lepidoptera > Noctuidae > Dryobota > Dryobota labecula. The sequence continues at coordinate 11,373,396 of OX383293.1, read as the reverse complement.
GTACTGGCAACGTAGTTTTTCTCGTATGAAAACAATTTTGATCCAAATAAGGACGCGAAATGTATTAATGGTTTTGCAGCAATAACTAGTGAATACGGTGACACTTTTTTATTCACTTCATTCTTGGAAAAAACATTATCGACTGCTTTCGCGTTAGAGAAAAATAAAATATTTTTCGATGTTTGGAAATCGTTGACGTAAAACATCATTCTTTCTTTCACAGTGTCTATAAAGTAATCATTGATATTGAGAGATACGCTTTTATATCCATATTTTTTCAATATAAATGATGGATTCTATTCCATTCACGGCTCCTAATAACTCCTGAAATTCATTAGACTATAGTGCAATCTCTTGTTTTGGGTATTTAATTTATTTCATATAATCATTAGGTATGTCGTTCTGATATGATACCTTTTATGAGATCGAAACAGAACCCTTTTAGTGAGTTGGAGTAATTGGAATAAAGTATTTACATTGGTTATGTACTAAAAAGAGCCAGACCGGCAACATAAAAAAGACGACAGTTTTCTAGGTTTTTCTTTTGAGTGGTTGTATACGAAGCGGAAAAACGATTTTCCAGAAAATAAAATAAATAATTACTCAGCAAGAAAAAAAAAAAAAAACAGCTCTCCTATATATTTATGTTCACAAAGTTAACGTTCATCGAAAAAAAAATATGAAACCGCTGATTTTGCTGACTAAGATTCAGCTAATCCTTTTTTTTTTAATGCTTATTGGGTCTACCTAATATAGATCGCGTCTAGTACGAAAATTGAATTTCTAATCCCTCTGCAGCAGAAGGACAGATAAGCATAATCCCGGAATAGCAAAATCCCACATTAGCAGAAGGATAGATTTGCATAAAGGCAGAAGTACAGACCCACACAGAAACAGAAAATAAAATTGAACAGTTACAATTCGTAAAATTTTACTTGAATTTATTCGTCTTTGTACAACGTATCAAACATTCTATTGCAGAAATTTTGTCATTCAATAAACTCGTGATAACTTGATCAATGTTTTTCTCCTTTAGTGTAGTAAGATATGAACGTTATTGTGGCCAAAAAAGTGGCCATTTAGATATATAAAGTAAAAAGGTCACAAATTGATAATAAGGTTAATAGGGTTTGTATCTTAATTGACGACGACAGTACATTATCTGCCTTTATGCAAATCTGTCCTTATGCTAATCTGGGGAATCAAGTTATTCTTAAATTCCAAGAAGAGCACAACTACGAATACGGCATTGTTTTCCAGACAGCAGAAAGTCAAATTTACTTTAATTTAAATTTGTTTATTTACACAGTAAGTAAACATGACTTATACGAGTATATGCGACATTCGTTTAAAAAAGACCGAAGTGTCGCATAAACAAAAAAAAAAAAAAAAAACCGTGACGGGTTACTGAAGCGCCATAAAAGTGCTTCGATTGCAATGCTACCTAAACAGATCGACGCAGAAAAAAATCGCTGATTCCAAATATGTATATGTAACTCATCATGCCCAATTTGGCGGTTAAGTAATTTTGCTTTTCCAGTGACGATATATACCACATCCCGACATCAACCGGGCCCGGCGGCCCACCAGAAACAACACCCGTCTCGTCGGAGGATCCTCGGGGTCTGTCATAATAGTTGGTCGGCTTTGGCGATGCGGTTTGCGGTCTGCGGTCACCTTCGGGATTGTATTTAAATCGCTGGTCGTCAATGCTTAAAGTATCAGGTCGCCGATGCCAATGCTAGAAGACCCTGATTAATCTTTTACTTGTTTTCTACATATACCGGGGAAGCTCTTGGCCTTCATCTCACCTGATGGTAAGTGATGATAAGGCCGAAGATGGAAGCGAGCTTTACCCGGAAACCTCAACCACAGAGGAACTGGCTATCTTACCTCTAACTGCCGAAACACAACAAATGCTGTTAACATTGTAGTTTTGGCGACAGACTTAGATAAGATGGTGGTAGCTAGCCTGGCGGACTTAGAACAAGCCCTACCACCAGCCAAACCGAGCAGAAATTTTTACCCTCGCTGGGAATCGAACCCGGGACCTCTGGATCTGAGACAGGTGGTTTTACTACTAGACCACAGAGGCGGTTAAACTGGTACTTGAATCATATCTCGAGAAGTCAAAATAAATAAAGCTGGTACTTAGCCTCTTAACTGAACAGGTTCACTCTTTGTGTGGTTCTTTCCTCAAAATACCATTTCAGACTACATCGACAGTTTTCACATGATCTGACCAAGATTATGTCAGGGTTTTAAAAGAGACTTTGACCCCTGAGATTGTTTCACCGTTTCTTCTCAGAGGTAGTCGTATTGGAAATGTATACGACGTCTAGCTGATTTTGAATGTCTTTTTACAAGACATATTAAAAAATAAGTTTAATGATTCCAATATCCTATTTACAGAATAAAAGATTTCGTTTCATAGAACCTCCAGTTTTTGACAAAAGTTCAGACAGACATAATCATACAGCTATTTCATTCTTGGACTGTCTTAATTTAAAATAAAATTACATCGTGTATTAAACAATTATAATTTATTCATTATGTAAACCTAGTGTTTAATAATTTCTTCAAAACACATTGTTAGTAAATTTCTTAATTTTAGAGTTAAGAATCACTTGTATTTATAATTCTTAGGCTCTTAGTTAATTTTAATAACTTAGACTTATAATCTAAATATCAATCTTGATTCCTGAAAAGATGTTATTCAAATTAATTTAAAGTTTGGTAGCGTGAAGGCTATGATGGGGGTGAGCAGTGGTGGCCCAGGGGTAAGGGCCCCGACTTACGAGGTCGTGGGTTAAGTTCCCTTCAAAATGGTTGAGCTAAATAGTGCTGATCCATGCTTCATGTTCGTGAACGGGCGCCGTCAGTTGGGACTGGTCATCTCTTAGCTGTCACGGCTTATTTTAATTTATTTTAATTTTTAAATTGTTTTTTATTACGGACACTTCTAACGTGAACGTCTTTCTACATTGTTCTCACATGTATAACTTCAACATGAATGATGTAACCCATATTTTTGTAACAATATTTTGTTTTAAAAGTGTCCGTGGAGTTTCTTGTCCGTTCTTCTCCATAGGAACCTACTACGCTTTGGAATGGGTAACTAGCTTCATCTTTCTGACGGACCGACCCCTTGACAATTCAAAAGTGCCTGTGATTGGTTGATTTGAAATAAATGCTTTGAGTTTGAGTTGGGTTCGAACCTAGTCAGGCGCATTACTTTGTGTAAATAATTTCATTACCATTGGTCTCAAAACGGTGAAGAAAAACATTGTGAGGAAACCGGCGTGCCCTAGAACCAGAAAATCAAAGACATGTGATATCTACCTACCCGCATTGGGCCCGAATGGTAGATCCCACTTCCTCCCTAAGAGAGGAGGCCTATACCCCAGCATTGGGAACATTTATAGGCTAACTATAGCGTGCATACTTAATACGTTAGCTACCGCAGATAGGTAGGTATAGTTGTGGTGATACCCTATATTAAGGCACGAAGTGGACGGTGGATGTCCTATGTAACGTGACAGAACCCACGTGACCACTCCCCTTCGGGTACTTACGCAATCTGGTAAGGAAATACACCATCAGGGACCAACATCACAAACTATGGCCGGACCAAGGTGAGTGCAGGCAGGCTAAGGTAGCTCTCCCCATTATTGATGGCCGCCTCACGAAACAGATTCTCCGACTAACGAAACAACAGCTGCGTACAGTAACAGCAGCTATAACCGGCCATGGGTCATTTAAACACCTCTTTGTCATAGGAGACACAGACAGTCCGTTGTGCAGGGCCTGCATGGAGGACGATGAGACAGCAGCTCATGTGCTACTAAACTGCCCGGTGGTCACCACATACAGGGCCAAGTACTTCGGTAACCCAGGTACTCTACGTGAGATTTTCAGTAACACCAAGGCGTTGCTGGCCTTCTTTGAGGAGCTGGGATGGATCGAATAATCGAATGCACATCCGTACGCAAAATACGCGCATTGTAGTGGAGTTGCGGACACCAGCCCGTATTACCTAATGTTACAGAAAAGATCCGATTAAATGACTGCACAAACATAAACCTCACTATTACGTCTGATAATGAAAACGTTGGTTGAAAAATTAATTACTTACTCAAAATAAATTAAAAAAAGTCCGCTTCTACGTTTCTTTAGAGAAACACAACACTGGAAAAAAAAAGACTCATTAAATCCTTCTGATTAATCTAAATATGTACATATTAATTAATATAAATGAGATAGTAACTTTGTCTGTCTTTTACCTTTTCATGCCTATACAAATGCGTAGACGATTTTTGTTTACGGTCAAATGGCCCGCGGTCCATTCGCCTTGGGCCGTTCAGACTAAATATACCGCCTTACTCATAAACGCGGAATAAAGTTATACTAGGAATGACTTCGATATAACCATACATTTTTGACGTTTACACCAAACGTTTTTCATGTTGTTTGTCATTTTTGAGGTTTTAACTTTATTCCGCGTTTATAAGTAAGGCTGTTAGGGGTGTTTAGTTGAGTGGTTATTTAGTCATAATCAATACATGTCTGAGATTCATAGTGCATAACGTCAATTATACCTGGCTAACCACAGTGTCCAGTACCAGTAAGAAGTCAGTTTTATTTACTTTAAATAATTATTAATTATTCTAGTAACCACTCATTTATTAAGTAAATATTTTTTTTAAGAAGTAGCTCTCTAAGCTTTTTCTTAAATTTTAAATGCGAAAAACCAAGTTATTCTGTCGGTCTGCTACCTTTTCACGCCTAAACCACTGAACCCATCGTTATGTTAGACAGATAGGTAAGCCTGAGACCTGAAGAAGGACATAGTCTACTTTTCATCCTAGACATGAAAATTTCATAAAGGACATGGATAAAGTTCGGCCCAGCATAGACAAATACTTCATTCAAAGATTATTATTTTGATTTATTCAGGTATATTAGGAGAGGTAATTATTTATATTACCAGTTTTGGGAATAAGATGGTATTTGGGATATGTTAATTATTGACAAATTCGCACTTATAATATTACTAGCTTTTGCTAGTTTTACTAGATTCGCCAGTGTGGAGGTCGGAAATTATCCACCGGGAAAATGCTGTCCTAACCCAGATCATGGTCTACCTATGTATGTGCCAAATTTCATCCCAATCCATTTCGCTTTTTTAGCGTGAAAGCGTAACAAACAAAACAATCAAACTCACTTTCTCGTTTATAATACTATTAACGATTAGTATTAGTTAGGATAGATAAGTGTTTCACCATGTTAAATGGTAAAAAACACTTATGCAACCAGACTCAAATTATTGGGAGGGACCAATGGGACTTAAAAATAAAATTACAAAAACATCCCGTTCGTCCCACTAACAAAATCAGTGGGACGAACGGGAATAAATTTAATATTATTTATTAAATTCCCGTTCGTCTCAGCAGTATGCAGTGGGACGACGGCAATGCAGCAGTGGGATCGGACGAACGGGAATGATGGGGAACAAAGCAATTTGCACTCGACTAACATCTACATCTGACATTATTATGGGTAAATACTTACAACCGAATATCCATTGGATTAACCAAAATACGCAAACAACGGAAAACATTACGCACATAATGCCCATACTCAAACTGCACAGCTGACAAATTATGGTGCATATGAAACTGTAAAAATAATAGATAGAAGATAGATAGATAGAATACTCTTTATTATGTACACCATAAAAATTACAGACATAAATGTAGAACTGTTACATAGGGTGTCACATTGGGCGGTCTTATCGCTAAAAGCGATCTTTTACAGACAACCTTTGGATGGATCAAAAAGTAGAAGGAGAGACAATACTGCAGGTAGTTAGTGGTGTACCATTTACCTAAACAATAAATACATACATACATAAAGCATATAGATACTTATCCATATAAATATATATATACATACAGTAATAAACATGATACAAGAGCAAGGAACTTTAAGTTACTTCAGTAACTTTAATAGAGATTAAAGGAGCACATTTAAGATGAAAATGTTTTACGTAAAACCATTAGTAAGTCATTGCAATGTAACTCATATATCATTATCATAAAGTATAAATTAGAACGATTGCCGAGAGTTGGATCAAACTCACGGCATCATAACAATGAGGCGAGAGTTACTAGTAGGAATGTAACAACTAGCAAAAATATCACTGTAACTTAAATAGTAGCTATGTATATGCCACCGTAAGATTGTGAGCACCGTTAGTTTCATCATTCATCATACATTATAAAACGTCCTCGCAATACAAGGTCCAGTTGAAAACCAGCGTCAGGCACTAGTTGGCTGGCATTTATGCTGAACTGGGTCTATTTGGCGTAGCCGCGAGGCACACATAGCTATTTGAAGTTTTTTCTGTCTTTTTTGTGTTCTGTGTCAGTATTGTGTGCCTTAAACTGCGTCAAATAAATTTATTTTCTTTCTTTCTTCTTTCTTTCATCATCATTTCAGCCAAAAGACGTCCACTGCTAGACATAGGCCTCTCCCAAAGTCCTCCCTCGTTAGTTTATAATATATAAATTTGCCGTTAGATTATAAACTGTCCAAAAGTTGTGAGCTGTTACAATATAACCGCTAAAACGCTTGTGGCTACTTTGGTGTAACTTTTATGATATCTAGAGATCGGATATTTGGATGTATATTTAACTAAAGTAAATTTTTGGCTATGAAATTACAGGAGCGACTTTCTAAATATATTTTTTCTTAATTTTAATCCCGGAATTTCAGAAAATCCGAGAATGCACAACTAATCGGATACATGGTATGGAAACCTCTTCTTATAGTGGTATTATTTAACTTTACACCATTATTAGCTAATGTTTAATTTGATTCTGTAGTCAAAAAGAAGTAAATTTATCAATTCCGGAATTGCGGGATTTTTTCGATCGATACAAAAGTGCATTCTATACACCGTATTTTAGTCTTCTTACAAAGACAGCCCACTTCATGTATCCAATGACTACTAATCATTCATGTTTTTTTTTTTTTTTAATTAATTATGACGCATGACATAGTTTAAAACATCCTGTTACGAGTGCAGTCCGAGCCTTGTGTTACAAGGGCGCCGCCGAATGGAGCGGCGACATCTTTATCAGAGTTCATTCATCCTAACGCAAAAATGTGTTTCTTACTAATTCTGCGGCGCCCTTGTATCACAAGGCTTTTAGTAAATTAGCGACTGTTTAACCAAAAATTGTTGACATTTGAACGTCACTTAACTTTAAGCAACGTTTATGAATAAACCCTTTAATATTATAAAGGCGAAAGTAAGTTCGTTTGTTTGTTTGTTACCTTTTTACGCCTAAACCACTGAACCAATCATCCTGAAATTTTGCATATATGTTGTCAGGTGTACAAAAGCGGACATAGGGTACCTTTCATCCCGAAAAAAACAACGTACTGTTCTCGAGGAAAACAACAATAACTTTCTTATGATAAATAATATATGGCGCCACGTGTCTTTCGAATCATGATTAAATTGTATTATTATAGAAACTTCAGTAGTGTGTTAAGAGTTTTTTTATTTTTTATTATTTAAGCGCGAGCCAAGCCTCGGGAAAAAGCTAGTCAATTATAAACTAACGATGTTTATAATCATACGGTGACATATATATTACTAGCTTTAGCCCGCGGCTCCTCCCGCGTGGATGTCGGTTATCGCGTAAATAAGTAGCCTCCTTCTCCATATCCCAGGCTATATCCCTTCCAAATTTTATGACGATCTGTTCAGCGGTTTAGGCGTGAAAACGTAATATACAGATAGACAGACAGACAGACATACAGAGTGTTTTTCACATTTAAAATATTAGTAAGGATTTGTGTCTGTCTGTGTGGCTGCGTTGTTCTTCTAAACTACGCAATGGATGTGGTTTTCACAATCATTTAGTTAGAAAATGTATTCTATATATATTTTTTTATTATGTGTATAATACATTAATATTAAACTGTACATATTATAATAATGAAATCTCGATGTTTTGTCAAGTCGAAAAATCCATGCGAAGTAGGGGCGCGCCGCTAGTATTTAATAAGTCACTATTACCGACCGTTACCAACGCATAAAACTTCGAAATAGAATCTTCCGTGACCAGTTGGCCATTGTTTACATATTATTTATTAACAGACTCGCTGTGAACTTGTTCTGTCGTATTTTATATTCCCGAAAATAACACATGTTTATGACGTGCTGTGGGGTTTATTTTTTACTCAAGATCTTGTAGAAAGGTAAATTCTTTGGAATAACGTTTCGTTTAGTATGAATGGACGTCATTTAACTGACTAATTAAATTGTGTGGTGTATCATCGTCATCATTTCAGGCGAAAGACCGCCACTGCATAAATAAACAAAATATATTTATTTAGCACAGACTAAAAAGCACACAATATAATATGTTTATCTCAAGCACCCCCATGCAATTTTTGCTGTCGGAGCTGCGTCGAAATATTTAAATCTTACTTTTTTTTTTTTCGGTGAATCCAAACTAATGCCTGAAACGGAACTTAAATTTCACTAAATGAGGCGTCTAATTTCAAACCCCGCTAAAACGATTTTTCTGGATATTGAGTTATTGATGAGTTTTAAATTCAATAAAATGTAATCGCACTCCTTGCTGCACAACACATTTACACAAGTCTCCATTGGTCCGCCATACTATTCGTAAGGTCACTTGGTGCAAAAGCAAGCGCTGTGATTGTTGTAGAGGAATTTGAATTTTACCCATGCCATTTATAGTGTATTTCGTTACCAAGCATAAGGTTGGAGGCTCAATTTAGCACTGTTAGAGAGGGATTTGATCGGAAATGAGTTGTCACTTAGTACAGAATTGAGAAAACTTTCAAAAGAGAGAATAAGGTCGGTTTCAAGGTAAAATCGTTTTAGCGGGGTTTGAAATTAGACGCCTCAAATTCTTATAAGTTTTTTAAGTTGCTTCTGTCAAAACGTAAACTGAATCGCTTGGCCGTCATTTTGTTGACACTGACAATGACAGAAATACTCGCCTTCGCGATAATCCGTTGCTTTCGAGTTGACGTGAATTAGGCTCAGAAATTAGGTGATGCAGTAGTGGCGAAACATTGTGAAATATAAAAAGACCGCCAAATGACTGTCGGACCACGCAAAATGAAGGGGTCCGTAGTTGCGACAAATTTATCCCAAGAACAAACTTAACATTGTCGTTGAAATACATGTTCTCCCATACATTCCAACTGCAAATTTAAGTTGGTTGACTATTACTCGTTAACTTGTAAGGCCTTCTTTTCTGTCATAGTATTCCTTTTAACTTTGTTACATATACTACTACCGTAATTTTTTTCACATATCCAAAAACAATCATTTAGCTGGCAGAGGTAACTAACAAAAATTTGCATTTTAAAGCCTACAGCTTTCTGGTACCTACTAAGATTCTCTGATCTAAGCCGCGGACAGACATACAGACAGACGAACGTGGCCCCCTCTATTAAGGCGATTTTTCTCAGATTAGATGTTAAAGTTTAAACATTATATTTAATGTTTAATTAAATAGAATGTTTTAACTTCAACAACTAATATTTTAAAAAAACTACGCACCTCCAGCGGGGGAGAAAGGTAGGGGGCGACTCTACCCATCCCCCTGCACCACCTCCTTCTGCCTATTAGGGCGAATTGATTTAAGATTTTACCCTATAATACGGCAAATAAAAAGTCCGATGTAAGAAATTAGTAGAAAAGTGTGCCCCACGCGACTGCGTCAAAAAGGCCCATGGGTCTGCCAGACAATTAGTGCCTGACGCTGGTATTCAACTGGACCTGAAGTGTGAGGTGATAGATGTAAATCAGTTTAGTACTGTATACATAGATATGTATGCCCAGCGGTGGACAAAGTTGTATATTTTACTCGAAACAAGAGGTTGGTAGATAAATGCATTGCACATGAAGCTGACTTATTCTAGTTGCTCAAAACTGTTGATTTTAATATCTTCTTAGCAAAGATTTGAATCTCTGCTACTTAGCTAAAAACAAAACGACGAAAGACAAGTAAAACGTACTTACCACATTTTTATGTGTATCGCCTATTTTCACACAGGAATAAGTTCCCAATACAAAGCCCCCTGTTGCTATCGTCATCAACTTAGATTAAGTTAAAACTTAAACACTTAAATTGAAATATTTCGTGCAATAAGACTTGTTATTAATATGATCGAGTTATAAAAATTCATTATAATGACTTTGACATTTGTCAAAGTCATTATAATGAATTGCGGACATTTGTCCGCTTGTAGAACTCAAGATAAAAATTGTTTATGCTTAATTATATGATAAAAATAATAGACCAAAAGAGTTTAGTTTGTACTTTTTATTATGTCAAGGTTTTGACGTATAAAAGCACACTTGGTTGGCTCGTGGGTAGCCCAGTTTATCCTGACTGGCAGGTCAAATAATGGCAAAACGATAAACTCGAAAAAAAAAAACATCTATTTGGTAGTCACTATTGCTTTGGTAATGGCTCCGTCCGAGTTATCCGCAATCCGTCAGGTGTCGTATGTATATTTGGACTTAGCTCCTTACTTCGCCACCAGCTAAGGTATACAAGACACGCTGTGCTGTGAGGAGAATATACAAGCGACCGAAGGTTGGAAATGTAGGGAAGTCAAGCACTCATAGGTACCTTAAACCCACACACTATGTATACGGCTGTAAGCTTCTCCAATACATAATTACAAGTATGGTCAACAAAAGTACAACTGACCCAAGAAAACCGTCCTTATTGTAACAGAGTAAAGGCGCTCTAGAAGTCAAATAGTTACCATGGACCAGCTGTTAACTGTATCTATATATACAGGATGAAATTGAATTCATGGGCATCCTCTTAAGGGGTCATTATACTCATCATTATGAACAACTTTCACTATGGGACCAAATCTGAAATCGCGAAGAAAGAATCAGCTGTTCCCTACATTTATGTTCGAATAGTTCGTCAAAATGTAGAGAATAGCTGTTTTTTTTTTTCAAGATTTCAGGGTTGGTCCCATAGTGAAAGTTGTTCATGATGATGAGTAAAATGACTCCTAAAGAGGATGCCCATGAATTCAATTTCACCCTGTATACAGCATTAAAACGTTTATTCATATAAACACTACCTGAACCCTGCCACGCTTCACAGTGCTTCTTTTATAAATATTGCTTTCTTTTAAACCATTTCAGTGATGTGTCGGACTTTAAAGCCCCATGTACACGATGCAAGTTTCTTGCCCGTGGCATACAATAAAATTGAAGCAACAAAATGACTTGCATTGTCTAAACACTATTTAGTCGATGCAACTTTTATTGTTGCTTCAACTTACGATGTGAGGCGCCTGTTACACGTAAAGTATTTACTGCGATTCGTCAGTTCAGTATTTATTGATAGACGTCAATATTTAATAATGGATTTCTAGATTTCTGGATTCCGTATTGACGATCCTTCGGAATGTGATAAATATTGAATGTCTAATCTCGAAAATTAATGAAAATTAATGCAAATTTTCCTCTTGGGATAATAGCTTTTCTCATCTCTGTATTTTGCTTTGTTAAAAATGGTGTTACCATTGTTAGAAGTTCTTCAAAGCAAATATCGGGCATTGGAAAATAATTCTCGTAATCATCCATTTCGCATTTCAATATATACCACGATACATTAGTATTTATTGGCGGAACACAGTTCACGTGTAACAGGCGCCTGACACTGGCAATAAAATCGCACTCTAAAAATCAAGCTGAGGTTCAATCGATCGAGTGCTATTCGAGTCTTACAGACTACATCATATTACATTGATTTTAAACGCTAGGTTAGCAATATTGTAATATATATTTCTAACTAGCGATGATGATTATAAAATAAGAATATATAATTATAACTTAACGCTAAAATAACTAGGTAAAAACTTATTAATTTACAATTAAAACTAGAGTTGAGAAGGAAAGAAAGAAAAGAGTAGGTACACCATGTTTGAAAATGTGAAAACTTATACTCTATTTAATAAATTATTACAAAAAAGTGGAATCAAGTCAATAAATTATCTTAGAAGAGTTTCAGCTCATCTTGAATATTGATTGACCATTAAAACATGATAATGTTTGAAATCCCTGCTGGAGACAAACACATTGTTCATTTTATCATGCCTAAAATCGGTCTTGTTTGTCTATATTATAGTGTGAAATGTTCACTTTCACCATCGTCGTTTGACATCGAGATAAATAGAATGAATGTTAGTTTTATAGGAGAAGAAGCAGCAGTACAAGGTAGCTTAAATTAGTTTCGGATTATTGTAAGTCATTTCGTTGAATGTCAGCGCTCTGGGAGTAGGGCTTCCGTTACCATCTGTTGGACAAACAAGGTGATTAAAAAGTTATTCCAATTAAAATAATAGTAATACAAAAATAAAAAATATTAGCATACTCAAAATATGAAATTTACTGCTTTAAATACTAACTTTAACTTATAAGCGAATACAAATAAAGAAAGGACCGAATAAAATACTGAAAATTCCGAAAAATTAATACAATATTTGCTGACGTAATATTTTTCCATCAGCTTAGCGTTAGCCGGCCACTGCCGCGGCACCGATTGATACGCTCGCTCGGCTCACGCACGGTTGGTCACAGTTCTAACCTAGCCTAACCTATTTCACCCAGTTCAAAATGACGAATCATACCTACAATCTGCCGCAGAAACGTCAGCTGCGCGAGCGAAGCGAGTGGTGAACATTATGTTTTCGGAAACTTAGTATATTTTTTTTCCGAAGTTTAGTATTTTTACACAGCTTAGTTAGTATTACAGTCAACCACAGATTGCTGCAAGTTAATTTGTTTTTCGGAAGCTTCATTATTTTTCTTAAAATAATAGGTACCTATTTATAACTTGACTATACAGGGAGGATTCGTGAGACAGGGCAGTAAAAGCAATAACGTACACTTGTGACCTCAAACATCTATCAAGTAAGTACCAGCCGAAGCAACACGACCCCGCTCACAAAAAAAATGTCTACTATTGTTTTCCAATGTTGCCAGGCGATATTTTAGGGTTTGAATGATGTATTAGACGAGAATCCGTCAGACCATAGAGTGAAACTACTCACACCCGATATTAAACCTTATTTATACGTAATAATATAGATTTAAGCCACTGTACCACAAGTGGTACGCTAGGTCTTGCTGTATGCGCGATTGAGCGTACCACAAGAGGTACGCTCGGACTGGTAATTGTTGAAAGGCCTACACTGTTCTCTCATACCTATTAACACTGTTATTTGATAATATTGTAAAGCCAATTATTTTTAAAAGAGTAAACGTGGAGTTTCTTGCCGGCTCTTCTCAATAGGAAACGACTAATTGGAACCGTGCACCTAGCTTCTGACGTTTCATAAGTGCTCATGTAGTGTTATGTGAAATAAAATATTATGATTTTTGATTTTGATAGGATTTCGAAACAATGAGAGGTCAGCTTGTACTGAATATTATAGCTTGATTTCTAGCCCTGCGTACTGCGTACAGTTTCAATTTCCCTGTCATTGCCCACTTACGGCGAAGCCAAAAGAAGTTCCAAATTTTAAAGGCTTGTTTTATTTGTAAAGTCCAATGTCGTCATCTAACGGCTGCAAACACCACTTCCGTCATTTCTATACAGGCCATCATGGCTTAGGAAACTCGAAAGATAGTCAAACTCTCGCTAAATGATATGAGAGCTACTCTTTCTTAGTTATTCTTTAATTAAGACTAGGTATTATGGTCCTGAATGCTTTATACAAAGATCAGAATTACTTACTTCCGAATATGACTCCGACGCCCCATAGGATGAGAAGTATCACTGCTACGATGAACAGTAGTGTCACTATCAAACTGATGATTTTGCACAGGAGATTACAAACACAGCTGGAAAAATGAAAATACAGGTTAAAATAAAATTAAATTAAGGTAAGTGGCGACATCTTTACCGCTACATCAGAATTACGCATGCTAGCTGAAGTCACACGCGAATCCTACATCACGCAAGCAAAGTTTACCGCGAAATCAGCGTACACAACACCCATCTGGGCGCAGGATCCTCCATTTTCAATGGAGGTTGAGGAAGGTTCCATCCTGTTCCTCATGCTTCCAAAGGTATTTTACATAACATACATTCCGTCGTCATGAATTATGTTTAGTTCCAAAAGGAGTATTATACTATTCAGTTGTTTCTGCCTACCTCCATGGCGTGGGTTTATGATGAATTATTTCATTCATTTAATATCCTTAAGGTGCGTACAGACTGGTGAAATGTAACATGAAATGTATCATTCTGCCTTTCATTGCATGTTTGCTGCGAGAATGTGCGTAGCGCGCTCTTACCGCGCATTCTCTACAAACCTCCCGCGCTGCTGCCCCGCACACACTGCGCGCCCCTTTGTGTTCGTTCGAACCGACAAATCACCGATCGATTCGCGCGCGGCTTGTAATGCTCGAAGCGTGCGCGTTAAATGCACATTTTGCACGCGCAAGACTGGACGTGAGAAATTCATACAAAGTTGTTACCTTTCATGATACATTGCAGCAATGTGTGCGACAAATTCTTTGATATTATAATTATATTGTTTATTATATATTTATATATTGCATGATACATTTAATGTTACGTTTCACCAGTCTGTACGCACCATTACGAATCACATTAATAAGAACGAGTACAGTCAGGTCGTCGAGAGAATGCGTTCTTGACTGTTATTTTTATACTATACTCAGTCTCAAATTCAAATAATTTATGTAAACAAAGGGGATAACATAGCAAAAAAATATCTTCGTGATGGTAATTCATATAAAATGGCGAATAGAGAGGTTCCATTTTCTTTTAAGTACTGATTTTAAGAATTTTCGGTAATTATTTTTATAAATTTTCGGTTTTAAACAAAGTTATTAAAAACAGGTGATTGTAACAATGCAGGAGATCCAAACATTTTAAAATTTGCTACATCTTCAACAACACTAATATAACAGCTCTCATTCATAGATTCATATTGTAAGTAGCATATCTAGCCAGATTTTGGATGAAAACGGCTGTAAACTGTTTCGAGTGGAAATCGATTTTGGGAGACCTACGTTTAGCAGTGGACTTAAAATGGTTGATTATGACGATCATATGCCGTGTTTCCGACACACTGTACTAAACATTGTTTGGCAATGGTATTTTTTTTGCATAGTTCTTATAATTAATTCACTTTAATTTTATCGATTACTTTAATTACAAAAAAAAAAATATGATAAAATGTTTTGTACCACTGTCCTGTCATTTTGACAGTGACCTTTCTTGACATTACTTTGTTTACATAAATTATCTGAATTTGAGACTTTGGGTATAACAAATATGTGTATTGCGGATTTGATCCTTATTACAACTGGGAATTGTCCAAGTGACAGGTGTCAAGAACCCATTTACTGGACTGTCGGACGGTAGCTAAGTATAATCTATAAATGATTCTGTTTAGCATGACTGGTTTTCAATGAATAATGTCTTAACAAGCCTCTTATTTATTTATGTACTCGTTACATTATATGATGTCTACTTGTCTTTTGAAAGAGCTCAAGGACTAAATCAATTCACACTTTGTGTGTTATTTATAACAATGTAGGTAAAACTAATTTTATGTCCACTGCTTTGCACGTGTACGTTGTACGTTGAATTAACTACGTTTTACACTATTAGAATTTTACGACAGTTCATAACTAGAGTAAAATCGGCCAAAGTAGGTATACCTACTTAGCACACGTGCCAAATACAATTGCGATTCAATTGTTGGTTGATTTGTTGCAGTGTTGTATAAAGAAATCAATAAGCCTTATTCACATGGTGTGTTTTGGTTTTTCTCTCTTCTTTAGAACTTACAATTTCGAATAACAAAACCTCATAACTATAATCGTAGGTATCTAATAAGATGATCAGTGGGTCATCTTAGGGGCGGATTCCTTTTTTGTTGATTTAAAGTAAAAATCATCTACTTTTACAATGTTTGTAAAATATGTGAGCACAATGTTTGACGACACGGTTGGCGCAGTGGTTAAGCGATTGACTGCTGCGCCGCGTGTCGCGGGTTCGATTCCCGCTCGGAACAAATATTTGTATGACCTACAATTAGTTGTTCCGGGTCTGGCTGTTTGTGTATGTGAGATTAAATGTTTGTAAACGCACCCACAATACAGGAAAAATCCTAGTGTTGGGCAACGTATATGTATAAAAAAAAAATCTATCACGTAAGTAATTTATCTGTCATTACTTCAGTTTTCATTATTTTTACCTATTGTGGTATAGTTATTTTATTCTAGATACCTACATCGTCTTCATATATAATTATATAATTAATTAAATTAATAATTAATTACTTATTAATTAAATTAATAATTAATTACTTATTAATTAAATTAATAATTAATTACTTATTAATTAAATTAATAATTAATTTAATTAAATTAATAATTAATTTAATTAAATTAATAATTAATTTAATTTAATTAATAATTAATTTAATTAATATGAATAATTAATTATATTAAATGTATACAAAATATTGTTAACATTTTATAAGAGGTGTGGAGTTTCTTGTCCTGTAACTGCCTTTTAGGATGGGTAACGAAATTCTGTTTGTAAATTTTAACGTTCGACAGTGCCTTTTATGTGCCTATTTGAAATAAATGATTTGACTTTGACTTTTCACTTTGACACAAAGGGCTACAGTCTGACCGATGATGGACCGATATGTTTGTGTAACTAGAGTCTGTTCTAAAAGTATCTAATGGAAGTATAAAAAAACCCTGTTCAAGTGTATATTGTTACTCAATCAATCACTAAAAGGAATAAGTAACCTTTATAAAGTTGAAACCTTCTAGATACAAATGAATGAATGAATGTTAATTTAAAAAAAGTGGTGATATATCTCACCACTTTTTTTAAATAACATGATAAAATTTTATTGTAATTGAAAAATCATCGACGAAAATCACACTAATATTATAAAGGCGAAAGTTTGTGAGTGTGTGTGTATTCTTTTGTCTTTTCTTCACGCTCAAACGGCTGGACCAATTTTGATAAAATGTTGTATGGAGGTAGCTGACACCCTGGATTAACATTTAGGCTACTTTTTATCCCGATATTCCCACGGGATCGACACTTATGTGGGTGGCGGGGCGCAGCTAGTACTCGTAAATAATAATTTTATAATCCCTATAATCTATACATCTATACAAATAAATATAATTTAAGTGTCTGTTTGTAATGTCAACATAACAGCTTTTTACTGAATGCATATGAAAGTATATACGGAACATATAAAGAAAATACAATTTTTAAAATTTCTGTCTGTACCCTTGTTCCAGCTAATCTCCGAAACAGCTGAACCGATATTAACGTGACTTTCACTAGCAGATAGCTGATGTTATAAGAAGTAACTCAGGCTACTTTTATTTTAGAAAAAGCCACGCGAGCGAAGTCGCGGACAGCAACTAGTAAATAAATCTAAGTTAATTTTGAAAGGGCTACATTTTAATGTATCTCAATGCAACGACAGCTGCACTTCGCCATTTTAAAAGATTATTTTACGGAAAACGCCAGCAGAATACTTACCTCCTTACTAATAAACGTTGTATAGCGTCTGTATAGTTACACACCGATTTCTCTCTTTCACTCGTCAGTAATTTGAGTTTCGAAAGAAGAAGACAAAGCGTTGTGTAACTATACAGACGCTATACAACGTTTATTAGTAAGGAGGTTACTAGAAAGTCGAGGTCGTTGGCAGCGACGGATAAATTAAGTACATGTTATAGGTAACAGTAGCAAAAAACATGGATTGCATGTTTGGTCGTATTTTTTGTTTATAATACGAGTAGTATATACATAAATGTACAGTACTACTATTTTCTTAATGTCAATCGGCAAACTTCGTGTTTAGCAGCTTTCCTCCCATTTTAAAAATAAACTACATTAAGTTAAAAGAGTATTAACAACACTATATCGTCGACCGTAGGTTCAATTGACGTAAGGGATAAAATACCCAAAATGAGCTAAGTATACAGTTTTGTTCAGAATTTTTCGCACTTTCGAATGGTGTATATGAAAAAATTCTAGCTTAAGAAAAATGTCCCTTACTCTACAGATTTTTTGGATCCAAATTTCGAATCAGCCCCATAATAACAATGTATTTACCGCCGCCAATCGAATCAAATAAGGTAAGATAAGGTAAGGTAGGTAACGATTTCCAAATTTAAGATATCCGTACGTCAAAAGTGTATACTTAATTTTCTGTCAACAATCTCTTTACACTGTATTTGTTTTCATAAATTTATTCAACAAGTGATTTACACTATCTTTTCACAATTTTTCCACAATTTTTGATCCAACGTAGAGGTCAATTTAATGTAAGGGACGGGACTACAAGATACTTGATCAGTAAGGGACATTACTAACAAAATATGTTGGTGTAAGGGACATCTATTTTCTTAAATAGATAACTTATTTAAATAAATTTTACACAGGTAGATAGAGCACTAAAATAAAAGATTAT
Source organism: Dryobota labecula (assembly GCA_947523025.1). Classification (NCBI taxonomy): domain Eukaryota; kingdom Metazoa; phylum Arthropoda; class Insecta; order Lepidoptera; family Noctuidae; genus Dryobota; species Dryobota labecula. The sequence goes on along the minus strand of OX383293.1, from coordinate 11,354,808 downwards.
GTGCGAAATCAGATCCGAAAAAGGTTAATAACAAAAAAAAAGTTATGGACGATTTAGTCCGAAAAAAAACTTTGTCGGCCTCTCCTGAAAAATCGTATTTTGTACCTTACCTCAATTGAACCTACGGTCGACGATACACTTCCAAGTCGATTGAGAGCATCCGGTCTGCACCAAGTGCAAAGGACAACTGATAGGAATCCGACGACTGACGAGACACGAAGTTTACCGAGGGAAATTAAGAAAATAGTTGTACTGTAACTACTTGTGACTGAAGCTTTAAGGTCTCTGCACACAGCGGGCGCGGCGCGGCGGGACGGGACGCCGCCGACGCGACGCTGAGCAGTTGTAATGTACTAGATATTACGGACGACGCCACACACCGCCACCGTCCGTAATATCTAGTACATTACAACTGCTCAGCGTCGCGTCGGCGTCCCATCCCGCCGCGCCGCGCCCGCTGTGTGCAGAGACCTTTAGTTTTCTAAGAAAGCGGTGAACGATCACATAATATCGGCTGTCCAAAATCAGAACGTGGGGCAATTGCCCACCAGACACAACACCCGTCTGGTCGAGGGAGGACCTCCCTTATCAATAGAGGATAAGTGAACTTTACACCCTGTTCCTCTTACCTTTATTATAGTCATGAGTAGTTCCACCTCTCGAAAGGTTAACAGTGTATTCAAAATCACCGTTTATACTGTATTATAATGCATTTAATAAAAAGCTGTTATTTTGACATTAAAAACAGACATTTTAATTTTATTTATTTATTATATTATTTTCTGCCTTGGCGTGCTGTGCTGGCGCTTCTGCTGCGGCTGCTGAAAACCTCAAGCGGCGAAAATATAGTAACCTCATCGGTAACTATATTTTCAAGCCATTTGGGGTTGGAACCCTCAGGCCGTGAGGTCCCAGTGCTCATTTATTGTTCAATGAAATCTCCAAAAGGCTGGTTGACACTTCCCGTGACCCAAGGGCTGGCTTTTACCTTGGTCAGAGGCTACGCATTGCCATACAACGTGGCAATGCCGCCAGTCTCTTGGGTACATTACCAGTCGACAGCGATGCGGAGGATTTTTTCGACGCCATATTTTAGTTTATTTTGTTATTAGTTTTATTTAGTTTAGGTTAATTTATTTTTATTAACTTGATTTAGTTACCACCCAATATTTAATAATTATGCTCGTACTTAAATACATTATTTTATTATTCATAGTATATAAATATAGATATGAGTCAGATTTTGTGACTTGTATGAAGGTGAGTAATTTCAAAAGAGCTTATCTGTACAGATAAGCTCTATTACTCACCTTCATGCAAAAGTACTGTTAATTTTTATGTAAATCTTTTCAGAAATTTCGATATGATTCAGAACATGAACATTAGTGCTTGATTTGATCTTCGGTATGACATACAAGTAAGTTGATTGAGTTAACATAGATTTTTCGAAAATCGTAATTGATTTTTTTTTCAGTTTCTTTACATTTTACCTATGATAATAACTGTAGGCTTATTATTATCATGCTTAATTCGTTAACTGATAAGATAAGATGGTTAGGTTATATTGGAATATTTAGTTTGCCATTTGTTATCTTTTACCTATATGTACATACGTGAGTTTCAAAACTACATTTCCTTAAAGTATTTTTACCAGATACTGATAATATCTGTGTTTATAACAACTGAATTCTTAGAAACGTGAGATAATTAGATGTTTAATTTATAGGAAATAAAGTAAGCATGTTTAGTGAGAAACGCAAAACAAAAGTAATTGCAATGAGTTTATTATAAACCAGCTGCTACCCGCGGCTTCGCCCGCGTGGTTTTTTCTAAAATAAAAGTAGCTTAAGTTAGTGCTTATAACATCAGCTATCTGCCAGTGAAAGTCCCGTCAAAATCGTACCAGCCGTTTCGGAGATAGAGTGGGAGGAGCAGTCTATCCATAGTTAAAAAGTAAGTTGGGAATCTCATTTCCTACGAAATGTATGGCAAAAGACTTTTGCGATTTCTGATTTTCTAGTACTGAAACCTCCAGTAACAGTTACATATTTATGTCTGTAATTTTTATGGTGTAGGTACATAATAAAGAGTATTCTATCCATCTATCTCAGTTGGTCTGATAGAGTTTTTTGATCCTTATAAGGAACAGGATCGCTAGGCGCCAAAAAGTTTTTGTGAATATGTCCCATTTTCTTGCTGACTGTATTTTTTTTTAATCTGTCAATTTGGATCAAAACTTTTCAAAAAAAATAAGGAAATTTAGTAAAAAGTTATTATTTTGTCATTACAACCAGACACGTATATTTATTTGTATAGATAAATGATTATGTTGGTAACTGTACATGCGCTCGGTTGCATTATGAAGCTGATTGGTCAATGCTGTTTACGTCACGAATGTACCAACCGGTGGCGAACATACTAAGCCAGTGCCACGGTCCGACAGGCCTTGCATAGACGGATATTAATAGAATGTCTGACGATAAACATTTCTATCACAAAAATAATTAAAAACTGCTGATCTTAATTCAAAACACACAAGTGATTATTTTTAAGTAAAGCTACACTTTGTTTGGTCTAGTCTGAACGCTTGCTATGCTATAATGTTTTGTGTCAAAGTGGTGTGTATTTGCGAAAAAAAATAAAAAAATAATAATAATAAGGATGAGGTTGCAATTATGAAAAAATTGCATGTTGTTACGACGATAAACTTCCTTGCATTAATGGCCGCATACTTTAAAATAGGTAATAGTCAGATTTTTATATGATTCCTTACAATTTTACGCTCAGCCAACAACATAATTGCAAGAAAATGATTTGCGTCGCGTGTATTTAATTGAACTGTGCACAACTACTGTGTTATTATTGATAATTTTTCACACAACTTATTTAGTAAACAAAACACTGTAACTTAATGGAAAACAAAACATAATGATAACTTACCACATTTTGATGTTTTAATGGAAATGATTCGAATCACTGATTACGAGACAGGCAGTTGTCCACGACTGAAGCGAAGTGACCGTTGTTACTGTTTAAAACTATAACAAAACTTATCAGGTGTTATCGGAATTTATCTCTACCGATCGATACAATATTTCGGTACACCAGATATGCTCATACCGGAAAACACCTGAGCATCTAGTTATAAAAAAAAATTGCGTATATTTATATTTATGATTTATAGAGTAATAATAACATTAAGTACTGAATCATGAAGTCGGTTACGACTTCTTAGTAATAGAATATCCTCACTTTTTTGGCTTCACAGTGAGTTTAGATTGTTCTTTTTTTAAATGTTACTGGCTGAAAGTGATGCCAGCTAGCACTGGCGTCTAGTGAATACTGAGCAGTTGTTGTTTAATATTGATTAACATAGATATCTACGAGAATACACGTCAGTTTCCCAGATTTCGTTATTGTAAATATGTTTTTTGTAAATCACCTTTGTTTTAAATTCAAATTGCTTTGTGTATTCCTTCAGAGTTTAGTTTATTTTTAAAAGCAGAAACTAAAAATATATCCTGGCAAGGAATGTAACTTATCAGTTTTTTATCATTGGAACAGATGTCATTGGTCGCATCATAATGGCTATTCATTTATTATGTAACGTAATTAGTTATTTGTGTATTACTCATTGTTAGCATTATCTTATCATTATAAACTTTTTGTCCATTACAAGAAAGTTATTGATATCTTCTTCGGCTTATCAAAAAATTGCTGAAGTTAACGGTTATCGATCGATAAACGGTACATAATTTACATTAGGTTCTCAACGTGACCTGAATCCATATCCTGTATTAATTTAAGTTTTGTGCCACCACCATTGATGGTGGCCCAGTGGAAAGGGCCGTGTCTTATGAGTTATAGGTCATTTGTGTAATGTAATTCATCACCACTGAGGCCCTAGTGTGAGTTTCATTTAACCATCTCGACTTTACGCATTGAGCGCGTTCGGCGATCCGATTGGCCTCCCTTCACCAATTGGATCGCTGAACGCGCTCGATGCGTAAGGCCTCTGCTCTCAAAACTGTGAAGCTACGAGTAGAACCAAAAATTCGAAGACATGTGACATCCACCAAGCCGCACTGGGCCCACGTGGTGGATACAGTCCACTTTCTCTCACAGAGATGCCTGTGTCCCAGAGTGGGAACACATTATGGGCTGATTATGCATATCAGACCAGTTTGATGCCTCAGGGACACCATATTGGTCAGCGCTCAACAGATCCCTCAGGCTGATTTTAGAGTCACGCTGACCGTCGGCGCTGACAGCCGAAACATATGAACTTCTAGGAAGTGTTTTAGAACTAGAATAACGCGTAGCTATCAGCGCTGATGGGTCAGCGGCCGTATGCGTCACGCGTCGGCGCTGCGTAGCCGTCGGCGCTGACCGCCGCACGCGCGCCTCTGTCTTCAGTGAGCGTTCTAGTCTAGTGTCGAGCCGAGCGGACGCCGTCAGCGTGAACAGTCATGAGGCATTTCGCATTTTTCTTCGTCTGTACTCCGCAGAGATCAGCACGATATTGAAACGTCTCGAGCTGAACCTCAGCGCTGACAAGCTACGCGCTGAGCTGTCAGCGCCGATGATCAGCGTGACTCTAAAACCAGCCTAAAAGTGCTGTTTTCATGACAACGCAAGACAAGATGTGGGATGGGAGCTACGATTTTAATCGTCACCAAAGTCAAAGTCGTGACTTTGGTCTGAATCAAATAGTTAGATACGAAAGGAGTTTCCAAAGTTATCTAGTTAACCAACGCGATGCGACGACGAGACGACCTTACTATTTAACTCTGCCATGCCAATCAAGTTGACATTCAAGTCACTTAATTAATTAAATTAGATTTGGGAGGTACTATGTGGGTACATGTAGTGATGGCCCTGTGGTTAAGGGCTCACCTCTCATGCACGAGGTTGTGGGTTTAAATACGGACAAGTTCGAATGTGATTTTTTGGAGTTTACTCCTTAAGAATCGATTTTATTCGACAGACGCACTATACGTCTGCCACTTGTTGCCAAAAACGGTACCCTACCTACTTATCCTCTAGTGTGATAGTGATGCTCAGAATAGTAATCAGTGACGTTACTTACGACCTAGCAGTGTTCATCATCATCATCATTTCAGCCGAAAGACGTCCACTGCTGGACATAGGCCTCCCCCAAGTACCGCCACTTCGACCGGTTCTGTGCTTCCCGCATCCAGCGGATTCCTGCGGCTTTCATAAGGTCATCGGTCCACCCTGTGGGAGGCTTTCCAACGCTACGTCTTCCGGTACGCGATCGCCACTCCAGAACCTTTCGGCCCCAACGGCCATCTGTTCTGCGCCTAACTACCTACCTTACCCTACCCTACCCAAAACAATTATTAGTGGAATCGGTCTAGCCGTTCACAAATAGCAGTTATTTTTATTTTTTTTCATATTTTCTCGCCGTTTAAACCTTCCCTGGACTACGACAAACATTTCAAAACCAAAGTCAGCTAAATCGGCCCAGCCGTTCTCGAGTTTTAGCAAGACTAACGAACAGCAATTGATTTTTATATATATAGATGGTACACCACTGATCACCAGCAGTATTGTCTCTCCTTCTACTGTAAATCTATCCAAAGGTTGTCTGTAAAAGATCGCTTTTAGCGATAAGACATTGTGTCACCCTATGTAAAATGTTTAAATTTATATCTGTAATTTTTATGGTGCACTTAATAAAGAGTATTCTATCTATCTATCTATCTATACTATTTCAGTCTAAGATGATCTCGCACTGTACAGGATTTCCGTAGATTGAGGTGTCAGCTTATACTGGAAAATTATAGCTCGATATGTAGCCGTGTGTACAGTCAACTGCGAAAGTCGATGATTTCTTTGAAATTTATTCGTAGTCAATGATTTATTTTATCTTTTTTTCTTAAACCTAACATTAGCAAGTGTTCATTGAAGCATTTGGAGCAATCATAGATGATATCACTGATATTATATCTGAGGTGATAAGGGTCGTGACAATACGAATTATATCTAATCAAAACCTTAAGATAAAAACTAAAGGTTATTTATCTACAAGAAATTTTGCAACTTTTCTAAATGAAATATCTACGGTACCTAATTAATACTAATAGAGTTAATAAAGAATACAGTACCTACCGTTAATATGGCACAAAAATCAATCTGCCTAGCCTTTTCCCAATTACGTTGGGGTCGGCTTCCAGTCTAACCGGATGCAGCTGAATACCAGTATTTTACATGGAGCGACTGCCTATCTGACCTCCACAACCCAGTAACTGGGTAACACGATACCCCTTGGTAAGACTGGCTGTCAGACTTTTGGGCTTCTGATGACTCGTAACAACTATCAAAGATCCACGAATGACAGCCGGGACCAACGGCTTAACGTGCTTTCCGAGGCACGGAGGAGTCTCGGTATGTAAAGATGGTCACCCATCTCCGGACCAACCCCGGCAAGCGTAGCTTAACCTGACGGATCGACCCGTGTGGCTGTTATTACTTAGCCACGAGCTCCTCGTTAATATGGCACATCGAACTTAAATCCGAATTCACATTACGAAACTTGTTGCGCAAACTTAGTTATTCTGGTGTCACGTGTAAATAGATATTTACACTTGAAACTATGAATAATAAAACATTACTGCCGAAATGTGGGTGTTCCTACTATGGGTACACGTCTTGTTTCATGAACCAAGGCGTGATGTTAAGTTACTATGAATGAATAACTAAGTTTGCGCAATTCGTTTCGTAATATTAATCCCGCTTTATGCAGTCCACACACGTTACGATACACTTGCGCAAAATTGGACTTGCACAAGTATCGTGTGTGGGATGAATTAGCACAAGTATCCGAGCCATTCGGTGGCACGCAGATTTGTGCAAGTCTAAAGTTGGGCAAGTATCGTAATGTGTATGCCTTTTTTTTGGGTGGGAGATTATCAAATAAATTCTCCCGCTCTGGGCGGAGCGGGAGGGCGTGTCACACTTTTGCTGACTAAAACCCACCCGTGTTCCTTCAATTGCCCGTGTGCCAGGGCCACTTTATCCCTTTCGGACAAACCCGCAACCCTGGCAGGCATCGGTCCTGGCAGACCCCGTCAGTGCGTGCTGACATCTCTTTGAGTCGCGCGTGGAACACAACGCGCCGTCGACCCGGGCCTGGTCCTTACCGGACGGCGAGCTGCACATGGGTTGCCGTAACGTGTATGGCTACCAATAGAAAATGACGGTTACACGTATGATTGACAAAGACTACGCTTTTAAAAGTGGCACTCGTTCTAAAACTGGATGTGCCATATGGAGCTATCGGTTACTGCACGTACAGTCAACTGCACATCGGCGGTAACACATGCACTACCAAAACCGCTCTTACTGCTACGACATAAAGGTACTGTCGTTTCGTTTGTACCGATGTGAATAGTACAGGCAGTATTTCATTCAAGTCCTTAAATCTTACAATACACCAACTATGCCGAGAAACTACTGTATAAACTAATTTGAAGCCACTAATTATTTAATTACTTACCTTAATTACTTATAATATTACCTTAATTACTTATCTACTTAAGTTAGCCAGTAGTTATAGTCACAGTCGAAACATGTTCGTCACTTTGAGGGCTATTTTTGTTTGCACGATAGAATCTGCTTTACCGACTCAGCATTATTGTTTCTTCATTTAATGTCAATACCGCAGAATGACATTTAGCCATCTTCTTTACATGTCAGATCGAATAAAAATGTGATACGGATAGACTCTTTTTTTTTTTTTTTTGTTGATATAATGGCCAGGCCATTAAAAAGGTTTTTGGTTGATGTCAACTCGACGTTTGTCAAAGGTGTATGCTATTTTGCTCTTTGTTATCAAGTAATTAACTAAATATTATATTATAATTTTCCATGCAATAGTGTGCAGTGCCGTAGCTTGAAAAGGAAAGAATTTGAAAACTGACTAAGATATTAAATACTTGACTGTACTTTGATAAAACTGAAAAAATGCACCGCGAAAGTATCTAAATAACTTTTTACGCAATACCAGTAAAGGTAGGTAACCAATAACCAATTACCAACCAATAACCAATTACTCAACCACTAACTAATTACCCAACCAATAAACCAATAACCAATACCAATAGGTAGGTAACCAATTTTATTACACTTGAAGTTGTCTTTGATAGCGACGCTAACTACAATTAACTGAACTATAATATTACTATTGTGAGATATAAAACAAACAGTAATTTCTTGAGCTTCTATTTAATTAAATTATTTAAATTAAATTAATTTTCAACGACGAGGGATCAGTCAACTTCATCTTGGTTGAAGCAGCGGGGGCACAATAAATACTCGTGACATAATTAAGGTAAAATGTCGGAAGTAATTTTAACTATCTACCTAGTTTGAGAAAGTACCTACCTATATAACTAAAATGTGATTGTTAGCGGATTGGAATATTTTATTTTTGTTTTTAAATATTTAACATGCGACTGGAATATTCTGAACGGAACAAAAAACAATGTAACATAAATATAAAATCTATTCTAGTCTCGCAGTTTTCATAATGTTGCTATGTATTTATGTAGGTATAAGTTTAAGTCCAACGAGGCTTTGTAATAAAAAGTTTTGTATATTTTTTTAACTTTTTCCATTAGAGCGGATTCCCCGGAGTGAGGCGGCGGCCGTTCGCGTGAGAATGAGCAATTTCCTCCCGACCGCCACGATTTCGATCTGACTTCCTGTCTGGGCAGCGATTTTAAAATTTATAGAATCGCTTTACATGAAATTGAAAATAAGAACAAAGGTAGCTCGTGTGTGGAAGAAGCGATATTTTTGGACGATTCTCATGATCAGAATATTCATCATCCATTTCATATTTCACAATTTCAAAATACAACATTTCTCATTCACGAGACCGTTTTTCAGTGTTTCTCAAAAAGAGGAGTGTAAAAGATTTTAAAGGAAATAATAGTTATTTATGCAACTGTTGTATAATAAGGGGTTGCATACAAGACTTTATCTACACCCATGACATGAATCCTCTATAAAAGGTTCTGAAACAGTTTTTGCAATACTAATATCGAACAAAAATGGCGGGATACGACGCTATGGTATAGTATAGTGAAACGCGCGTGCGTAACAATGTTCTTTTTTGAAATTCATAAAGATACCACGAATTGAGTAGTGAGAATGGAAGGGAGGATGATGATCCCATATACTCATCAAACAGATGAGTAAGGAAGGGATCATCATCCTCGTAAAAGCAAAGGAGTTGCATATTGAAAATCAACACAACATTATAACTCCCGTTTGGATGCTATTATGGTTACTATGACACTGGGTGTTTTAATGTTGGCAATAAGCTAACTGTTTCAGAAACTTTTATAGAGGATTTATAGCATGGGCGTAGATAAATGAATTTCAGAACGACCGACGTAGTCGACATTCTTTAAAATTGGAAACCATTCTTCAACATTAAGATATAGAAGCAATTTTTATACCAACAGTGGCCTTAGTTGGTGCTTTCTAAAGTCTATAAATCAGGGTGATTGTAGATCGGGGTCGTACGTTTCTATTGGCTGAACAATGCGTCGTTGGAATAACGAACTCAATTGTGTTAAGTCAGTTGCACCTGAGAGAACCGAGCTTTTTCGTAACGATGCCCCTTTAGTTTTATTGAATGACGGATACCGGAGACTGGAGGTACTTTTGTTGGATGAAAGTTGACGTAGGTCTTACTTATTAAAAATTAACCTTAAATAAGGTTTTGAGGTCTGAGTTTGGTTAAATATCTAAACCCGATATGTCCACTCTAAGGGAAAAGTGGTAAATGAAAGAAATATGTTTTGGCAATCGATTATTAAGTTATCAGGTTTTTAGGGTTCCGTAGTCAACAAAGACACCTTATAGTTTCGCCATGTCCATCTGTCTGTTTTTCCGCGGCTTAGATCAGAAACTCTAAGTAATAGAAAGTTAGTTATTTGGCTTGGGTATACATATTAATCACACCGACAGTGGTAAAATAAAATCTTGAAAAAAGTTGTTGGGTAGGTACCTCCTTTGCATGTAAAGCGTGTTTCTTTTCCTCGTCTATATTATTTTCAATTAAGTTAAAAAATGATAGGCGCAAAATAATGGGTTAGTACTGATCCGTTCTTGTTTCCACCCGAAAAGTTATCCATACTAATATTATAAATGTGAAAGTAACTCTGTCTGTCTGTATGTTACCTTTTCACGCCTAAACCGCTGAACCGATCGTCATGAAATTTGGCAGAGATATAGCCTGGGATATGGAGACGGACATAGGCTACTTTTTACTCGATAACCGACATCTACGCGGGCGGAGCCGCGGGCAAAAGCTAGTACTCGATAATCCCATTTAATTAGATGAAATAGTACTTAGCGATTATCGTAGCGTTGATTTTCTTTGACTACACCTAATAGGAAGCAACGTATTATGTATTATGTAACCGTAATACTTTACGATTACATACATAATACATAATATGTTACACACTACACTCACACTACACACTACACTGCCCCGCATGTTGTTTTGCGAATAGTTTTTGGTCTGGCCAAAAACATGCGGGGCAGTCTTTGGGGACTGCCGTTAAAAGTGAAAACTAATTAAATAAAGCGTTCGGTGACGATGACGCTAGTTCCATGATTTTTGCTCACCCAAAAAATACACATATATACACAGTATACATGTAGCTCATGGAAAACGTTCGGTGGCGATGACGCGAGTTCCATGATTTTTGTTCACCCAAAAAGTGCTCAACACGCCTAAAGAAGTTTTCACTTCAAAAATGTGTTTATTTTCATAGGCAATAACAGTCCATTGGTACAAAACAAATAATAAGATAACAAAGTTATACCTACCAATAGCGAAACAATCCTTAACTTTGAAGAATAGTCAATATTTGATTTCTGTCTCACTGTATCTTAAACAAGATAGCCAAAGTTTGATGTCAAAGTTGTCAGAACTGTAACATTATCGGAGAGAGTCCACGTTCAATTTCCTTTTGTTTAATTAAATTATTAGGTAGACAAAACAAGAAACTGTTGAAGCTTTTGAAAATATTTTATTCTAGACGCGTACCTCAACTAATTCGATTGTAAACTAATGGATAATTCATCATGAGTAATATTAGTCTGAAAATGTTGTGGCGGCATCTACAATGCCACATGCGAACTACGCATCAAAGACCTGACGTCACAAATCCTGCATCGCGCAATCAGAGTTTATTGCGCGACTAACATATATATATATACAACATCCCGACATCAACCGTCGGGTTTCTGATTTGATCCAGCCTGTCCCTTGCTGTCCTCTCCCCGACGCTGCCCTAAGCCGAGGTTCATACCCCACAGGGGATGCCCTTCACGGCACAATTGTGGCGATAAGTCCCCTCTTTGAGGAGTGGCTAGAGAGGCGCCACGGCGTCTTCACCTTCCGCCTGACACAGGTCCTCACTGGACACAGTTGTTTCGGGAGGTTCCTGTTTTGGATTAGGCGGGAGGAAACGCCCGGGTGTTACCACTGTGTCGATCGCCCGGAGGACACGGTGGAGCATATGGTGGAGGTCTGCTCGACTTGGGCAGAGCACCACCGTATCCTCACGGAGGCAATCGGCGGCGGCGATCTCTTGCGTCCGGCCTTGGTCCAGGCCATGGTCCGGAGCGAGAGTGCATGGGAGGCAGTTACCTCCTTCTGCGAAGCAGTAATACTCGCGAAGGAGGAGGTGGAACGCGTGAGGGAGCGGCAATCTGTGCGCCCTCACGCCCCTAGTCGCTTCCGGAGATGCCCTGGGCGGCGGGAATCGGTAGCCGATTCCCGGCCACCGTAGGCGCGGGCTTGCGGACGGCGAGCTATGGGCAGCTCGCCGTCCGGTAAGGACAAGGCCCGGGTCAACGGCGCGTTGTGTTCCACGCGTGCCTCAAAGAGATGTCAGCACGCACTGACGTGGTCCGCTAGGTCCGGTGCCTGCCAGGATTGCGGGTTTGTCCGAAAGGGATACCGTGGCCCTGGCACACGGGCAACTGAAGGAACTCGGGTGGGTTTTAAGTCTGACACGCCCTCCCGCTCCGCCTAGAGCGGGAGTAGTTATTTGACAACTTCCCACCCAAAAAAAAAAAGGGTTGCCCTTAGCGTGAAGTCGTTTAGTTTATAAGTTTTATGCCCTGGCTGGAGGTTTTAAGTTTCGCTTAAGGCAGCCACAGGAAAGTACGGTTAAGGTATCACGACCTCTCAAGGTCAACTCCGAGATGCCATAGTAAAAAAAAAAAAAACAACCGTCGGGCTGTTGCCCACCAGACACAACACCCGTTTGGTTGGAGGATCCTTCCTTTTCAATTGAGGTTGAGAGATCTTTATACCCTGTTCCTCTTACCTCTATATAGTCATGAGTAGTTCCATAGTATTATGAGGAACAGGATGTTAAATCCTGTTCCTCATAATACCACCTCTATAATGTCATCTTATCGTGTTTTTTCGATTGACATTTTTAAGATTTACCTTAAGGCGAAAGCGTCGGGGTAGCCCGCGTAATTCAAATTTTCTTAAATTTTTTGCAACTTGCAGTTCAGTATCAGGTTGTATGTTGATCTAAATATGATTCGCGGTCATATCAAATATTTATTTTTAGAATTACTAGCAGCACTCCGCGGTTTCATCTGCATAAGTCCGATCCCGTCGTAATATCAGGATAAAAAGTATCTTATACATATATTAATCCAGGTTATAAACATCTTTGTGCCAAATTTAATCCAAATTCGTGCACCCGTTTTTACGTGATTGAGTAAAAAACATCCAAACATACTAACTCTCATATTTATAATGTAATGTCTCTAAGTTCATATAACTTTGAAATAAGCAATTAATTAGTTTTAGTTGTATTGATTGCCCTTTATCATCTTCATTGTAATTTTGTTAAAAAAAATTAAACACAATGAGTTTTTGCATTATATAAAACTCGCCAAGACGAGTTCAAGGCGTTATTAACTTTACTTGATGATTTTTTTCGATTAATGAGTTCTTGCAGAAAACCGACGATATAATCCTATTGAATGACTATTTCATGAAATCATGACGTCTGAGGACAATTCTAACATATTATGGAGTTGTATGTATCATATTTGTTACAGTGGCGAATCATATTTTAATCAATATACAACCTGATACTGATCTGCAAACCAAAAAAAAACCTGAGAAATTATGAGTTTCGCGGGCTACCTTAGCGCATCCCACTTAAAATAAAATGACCAAAGAAAAAGTTATATCAAAAGTTTAAAATCAGCAGAAAATTCGAACTCATTCCATTCAATTGAAACAGCAGCAGATATTTAAAATGAACCTCATTGGCGAGTTTCAAAATTTCATCAAAGTCCAGAATTGAAAAAGACTTCGCTATGGTCACAAGTTCGATTCGGAACTTGAACTCCTTCGTTCGAACCGATCCGTGATTGCACTCCATCTTGAAAATTTCGAGCAAATACTTCACAAGCTTTGGTAAAGTTTCGGAACGCACGATGAGACTTTAAATGAAATATTACTTGTGGGTCAGTTCGTCGGTTCGCTAAGTTCGTTTTGTACTGAATTGAAAGTATAGGTAGGTAAAAGTGTCAGTAATAGGTTTGCTCAAGGATTATTATAACATAACTAACAGTAGATACTGTCAGCTCTCCATGAGCTAACGGTACCGTAATAATGAAACGCCTGTATAATTATTGCGTAATTATTAGGATCTTTCACTATATCAATTTTCATATTTTTATATTTAAAGGCAGTAGGTACAGACGCCAGCACATCAAACTACTACAATCTGTCAAATTTCTTTAATAGATTTTCAACTTTATCACCACAGTATAAGGTTCAAGGTTGATTGCGAAAATTTGACAGTTTCGGGTAGCTTGACCTGCTGGCGTATGTACGTTGTCTTTACCAGAATAGGTCTTATTTATCCATACTAATAATATAAATGTGAAAGTAACTCTGTCTGTCTGTCTGTCTATCTGTCTGTCTGTATGTTACGTTTTCACGCCTAAACCGCTGAACCGATCGTCATGAAATTTGGCAGAGATATAGCCTGGGATATGGAGAAGGACATAGGCTACTTTTTTACGCGATAACCGACATCCACGCGGGCGGAGCCGCGGGCAAAAGCTAGTTATAACTTGGGTATACGGGAGAGAAGATGTTAGTAAATGAAAGATCATAATAAGGAATGAACTAATAAGTGTAAACGATGTTCTACCGAATATGTGAGGCGCGAGCGCAAATCAATCAACTCACTACACAGACTACACTGCAAGGGTAGTCACAATGATCACCAATATCATCGTCGCCAAGAACCTCATCCATGATCTCTCATTTTGGCGGGGAGACCACCTCCTCAGCACTCGGGGTTACGTCAAGTTGACAGCTGTCAAAATCGTTCTAAAACCAACTCTAAGATTGGCGTCGCGTGTAGACGCGCCGTCATAATATATCTATTTTTCTCATGCCATTCGCTTGTCAGCTCGGGGCGCTGACTCACTCATCTTTTTCCCTATCCATCTTTATCCATACTAATATTATAAATGTGAAAGTAACTCCGTCCGTCTGTATGTTACGTTTTCACGCTACCGCTGAACCGATCGTCATGAAATTTGGCAGAGATATAGCCTGGGCTATGGAGAAGGACATATGCTACTTTTTTACACGATAACCGACATCTACGCGGGCGGAGCCGCGGGCAAAAGCTAGTATATTATAAATGTGTAAGTAACTATGTCTGTCTGTTACGTTTTCACGTCTAAACCATTGAACCGATCGTCATGAAATTTGGCAGAGATGTAGCCTGGGATATGGAAAAGGATATAGGCTACATTTTTACACGGTAACCGACAATGTTTTTCTCGTAATTTTACATAACAATATACTGTTGAAATTGTTATCTACTATCGTACGAGTCACTTTATCCGAGTCTTTTTATCTTTAGGTCTCTGTCTAATCGATAGATGTTATAATTTGAGGGTATCCATTAATTTTACTTACGTTTTATTTACAAAATTAATCCTTACCCTCAAGTTATAACTACAACGTTCGATGTATACGTTCAAAACTTGTCTCTTTCGATATCGCTTGTCATACTGTTAATGTCAATACTGTATGCAGAGCCGACATGACAGATCATCACGTGATCATTTCGTAAGCGTATGTCGATCTTAAATATTTCTAGCGCTTCCTATTTTATCGTTTACGCTAGGGACCTGTATGTTTCAGTTGGCAAAATATGTACGTATATTATATGATAACTGTAAATTGTTAAATCAAATGGTTAAATATATCTTTGTAGTAAAATAAGATCAACGTTTTGTTAAATAGTAGCAATAACAAATATTATTAAATGATTATTAAAGTACTTTTAAGTTCTTTATTAATATTACCTACTAAAATAAAATAGAAAAATACTTTACATTAAAAAAATATAATGATGACAAAAAGTATATTTCGTGACCGCGCGCGTAAAAAATTATGAAAAGTATTTTTGGAAGGTTGAGTTTCATGAAGAAACTACTGGATAAATCAATTACAAATAAAGTATATTGAAATCTCCGATAATTGAGCTTTGTCGGAGCGGACTGTGTTTTGGAGATTTTACACTATTTTATTACTTATTTACGCCCAAAGTTGCGTTAAAATTAGCAGGAAAAACAAATGTTTGTTGGCTCATAACTTTTGAATAGCTTTTTATTATAATACTAGCTTCTGCCCGCCGTTTCGCCCGCGTGGATGTCGGTTATATCGCGTAAAAAAGGAGCCTATGTCCTTCTCCGTATCCCAGGCTATATCTCTGCCAAATTTCACGACGATCGGTTCAGCGGTTTAGGCGTGAAAACGTAACATACAAACAGACAGACAGACAGAGTTACTTTCACATTTATAATATTAGTATGGATTCTGCTTCCGTAGAGATAAAATTAATAATAAGAAAAAATTATATCATGTTTAACTTTGGATGTATAATATCAAACAGTGGAGTAATACCCCCCCTGAAATTTGTATGGAAAAATTATCGACTAGTTTCACCTTAATGGAGCTGTGTGTACATAAATATTTTGTATCAGTAGGTAGATAACGAGTTGTCATTATGTTTCCTCCAATAACGAATCATAAGTTAATGACTATGAATCATAGGAAATACTATTATTTGACGGAATTCATTAGACTGATGATTACTTTTTACGTATTATGAATCTGTAATCGATTTCTTTCCGTATTATGCAACACGTTTATGAACGCCAGCGCGGGGTAACTGCGCAACACAATTACAGTAGTAATGGCTTTCATTTTGACAGTTCAACAACATTCATTGCGTTATTTACATTGTTGACCAGACAATTTTTTTTAATATACGAAGCAATGGATTAGCAATATCCTTCAAAGTCATTCAGATTGTGATCAAAGTCAAAGTCAAATCATTTATTTCAAATAGGCACGTAAGATGCACTTTTGAACGTCAAAAATTACGTAAAAAGTTAATTGATTCTAGTTGCTCCTTCCAAAAAGTAGTTATGTATGGAGAAGAATGGGCAAGAAACTCCATACTTACAATAGTTTGTATACATTAATTAATAATTATAGGTGAAGACGATGTACCTAGAATAAAAATAAAAATTTCTTACCACAATTGGTAAAAATAATGAAAAGTGAAGTAATGACAGAAAAATTATTAAATGCAATAGGTACATGGTGCTCACAGATTTACAAACATTGTATATGATTTTCCAAAAAAAAAAAAACATATAATAAGTCAGTGTGTGAGTTAAATTATATTAATCACAGAAAATAAAATTAATATCATAAAAATTATAAATTATCCAGTTAAATTAGCAACCAGTTTGATTTTGTCTAGACTCTAAATTGTCCTATAGAGCAGGACCAGCATGTTTCCAAACATTCTTATCTTGGATATAATCCTCTAATTTGTAATATGCTTGTTTACAAAGTGTGCTTTTAATATGAGTTTTAAATTTTCTTTCATTTAATTGTAATATATCAGAAGGTATTTTATTGTAACATTTAACACAGTACCCCATAAAAGATGTACTTATGTACTTTAGATAATCTGAAAAATGCTTGATTTATTTTATCTTTATTTCTAGTATTAAAATTATGCCTATCACTGATTTTATTGAAGAGATGTAGATTTTTTCTTACATACATAATATTTTCATAAATGAATTGGCAAGGTACCGTCATAATATGAATCGTTTTAAATGGTTATCTAAGAGATTCCCGGCGATGTAGATTATTAATGGCTCTGACAGCCCTCTTTTGTAAAATAAAAATGGATTCAATGTCGGCAGCCCGACCCCACAGTAAAATGCCATATATACGACATAATGCTGTGGAAGTAGCTAAAATAAACCAAACGCGCGGTTTCTATATCTGTTAACTGTCTTATCTTTCGAACAGCATACGCGGCCGAGCTTAGCCGTCCCGCAAGAGATGTTATATGAGGTCCCCATTGTAATTTCTCGTCTAGCGTGATTCCTAGGAAAACCGTTTGATTAATAAATTCCAGTTTTTCTCCGTTCAACATGATGTCACATTCGCTACTTCTAACATTAGGTAACTTAAATCGAATCGAATCGAATCGATGATAGTGTGTTAGCAAATTAAAGTGCTGATGATGTTCGGACCTGCGGGCGGTGAGTAGGTAATGGATAGCTCACCGTCCGATCAGGACCAGGCTCGTGCCGGACGGCGCGTAAGTGTTCCACGTGCGCCTCAAAGAGATGTCAGCAACGACGAGGGGTCCCATTGGTGCCCAAGCCTGCCGGGTCAGCGGGATTGTTCGAAAGGGGTACCGCTGCCCCGGAATATAAAGGGCCAAGGAGAGAACACAGGTGGGTTTTAGTCAGTAAAAGTCTGACACCCCTTCCGCTCCACCCAGAGCGGGAAGGGTCATTTGATGATTACCCATCCTCAAAAAAAAAAAATTGGGTGCTGATAATAACAACAGCTCGCACATCGGCAACGAGAGTGTCACAACTCAATAAATGTAGTTTTTGGGAAATCACATTTTTTTTATTTTATTACCTACATTTCCATTTCAATTTTTCTGAGAGAGCATGTCGGAGAACTCAAAATGATAATATATGTAAGAAGACTATTTTAATGCTCTATTCTGTTTTTATGGAAATTAAAATCTAAAGATATTCTTGACCCTAAAATTTCGTATTTTTATGTATTGAGACTCTCTTGTTGCCGATGTGCGAGCTAACTGTAACATTAAGCATTTTTAGGGTTCCGTACCAAAATGGTAAAAGGAACCTTTATGGTGTGACTCAGTCTGTCTGTCTGTCTGTCACAGCTGAATATCTCAAAAACTACTGATGCTATCAACTTGAAATTTAGAACAGTTTGAGATGACGTTTGCCCAACTATTTTGCAAATAAGAAAGAAACAAAAAAGTTTTTTTTTTGCAACAGGGTCTGAAAGATGGTCTTAAAAATTCGAAATGCCGCTACTAGAGTATGTGGGGTATCATATGAAAGAGCGCTGTTTGCACATTCTCAAACATTTTTCTTTTTCTTTAGGCCGCATAGATTTCGACTTTTGACGAAAAATTTAAAAATAATACCGTCCCCCCCCCCCTTATCTCCGAAGTTTGCATAGGGAAAAATCTGAAATTATTCTATGTGATAGAAGCTTATGTAAAAATTACAGGAAAAATAAAACTAATTCTCTAAATAGCACACTTTTTCAGAAATCTACAAAAATTACATTAGTTCCTTTATCTGTCAATAGATGGCGCTGACCTAAAACTGAAATATTCTACACCGCAGTGTTAAAATTAACTGACGAATAAAGGCCTCGCCGATGAAAATTTAAAAACATTTCGCGGTTCACAACCAAAATATCCTCCTTCCTACCTACTCGCAGGTTGCTTTGGGTGAAGCACAGTTGTAGTTTTTTCTGGGCACTTAACTATAATTAGGTCCTACTTATACGAATGAAGCTTATGAAGCTATATATGATGGTACGGAATCCTCAGTGCGCGAGTCCGACTCGCCCTTGACCAGTTTTTTGAGTTTTGTAGAGCCGCCTTAGTTATATGGCTCGTCTCAAATCAAAACAAAAGTCATTTATTCAAAATAAGCTGAGAATCAACACTTTTCAAACGTCAAAATTACATAAGACAGTCCCCCAAAACGCCCGCCCTTCCCCACTTCCTAGTACTTTAGCTGGGAAGAAGAAGTGGCGCAACAAACTCCCCAGCAGCACATCACGTCAACGTCACGGCAAGTACGTCTGCTTTATCTACTACCGCAGCAGCTTTACGTTCCAAGTAGTAAGGGCGTTTTTAGTGTCATGTGGAAGTGCTCACGCACGCGGAATTGGCTTGCATGCGTGGTACTCGCGCTGCACCTTTTTATATTATGCACCCATATCTTTTCCGTCACGCGTGCGAGCGCATCATAATTATCATTTTAACCGCATGCGGGAATAACACGCATGCTTAAGCGTATCCGTATGTCACTAAAAACTCTGTGTTCTATTTTTAAAGTTGTTTAGGTCTGTACAGTTGTCGTTGTTGTTTTTTGTGGCGGCATCTACAAGGCTGCATGCGTACTACGCATCAAAGACCTGACGTCACAAATCCTGCATCGCGCAATCAGAGTTAACCGCGCGACTAGCATATATACAACATCCCGACGTCAACTGTCGGGCAGTTGCCCACCAGACACAATACCCGTCTGGTCGGAGGATCCTCCCTTTTCTATGGAGGATGAGTGGAGGATGTGTGAGTTCCTCATACCTCTATACCGTATGGTGCCAGACTGTACCGTGTGGTGCCGGACTTAATAGCACCACCACCCTATTTCCTCCCGTGGGTGTCGTAAAAGGCGACTAAGGGACTTACTAGAGAATGGGCAACAGCGTTCTCTATACATTTTTAACACTATACTGTGATCGCCAACCCACCTGCCAAGCGTGGCGATTATGTAAATTTCCCCGCTTTTGTGGGAGGCCTATGTCCAGCAGTGGACGTCTTTCGGCTGAAATGATGATGATGATGTACAGTTGTCTGGCAATATGACCTATCGTCATAATTTACACTAGGTAACAAAAGTCATAAAATGGTTATCTTTTACAGCGGTTGACAGCGCATCGGCGTCGGTATTAATAGGCTATTAACTTTTTGATACACCAATTGGTTTTTCAAAAGCCAGTTTTAACGACCCATTATAAAACTCACACAAAAACAATTCGTTCAATAAGCTGCTCGATAAACAAAGTGATACCCACCAACTCCGCCAAGTCTCCAATTCAAACACTGGAACTCAAACTATAAGTCATCCTTAATACCTAAGTAAGTACGTATTTGTCTTTGAATAGAACTGCGAGAGCATACGGCTATAAAGTTTCCACCAATTAATATTTGCTAAAGGTACTTTAGTAGTTCCAGAACTTAGATGCAGTTCCAAACTGCTGAGAGGCAAACACACACAGATCTCTAATTAAATGCCTTTACGATATAGTGATGTTAGGGTTGGAAATGAGAAATTCGGAAATTCATCGTCGTCGCCGATTATATGTCCCGGAATTAATGGACACCACCAAACACCAAAATTAGAATATTATGTTATAATCATTTGTCCATACACTGGATTTTTAATGTTATGTACACACGGCTACATATCAAGCTATAATTTCCAGTATAAGCTGATCTCTCATTGTACGGAAATCCTATACAATGCGAGACCAGTGTAAACTGGATTGTTATGGCTTGATATGTTGCCGTGTGTACATATATAACATTGTTTATTTATTATATTAGATACTAGCTCTGCCCGCGACTTTGTCCGCGTGAAATTTCGGCCCCCGACCCATCGCGTTGCATCCCGCCCGCCCGTGCTCTAATTTCGTTTTCGCATAGGGTTCTTTGTTCTTTTTGCTCGCCTCCTCAGGGTCGCATCGTGATGTTATGTAACTTATAGCCAGCTTCGATAAATGGGCTATCTAACACTTAATTTTTTTTTTCAATTCGAACCAGTAGTTTCTGAGATTAGCGCGTCCAACCAACCAAACAAACAAACAAACAAAACAAAACATTAGTATAGGTACTGATTGTGGGAGAAAATTGTGGTCACATTCCAAATACGAACACGTATAAGGGTCTAGTGTAGGTACAGTGGCCAGCACATCAAGCAACACGAAACTGTAAAACTCCAAACGATTTTAAACTTTAAAACGTTTACGATTAAGTTCAAAATCGAACGAGAAAAGTTGACAGTTTGTGGTAACTTGATGTGCTGGCCACCGTACTTCGTCCATTTTGGTTTGTTTTGACTGTATATCGGTGTAATTTACGTAGTTTTCATTAAGTTTGGGATTAAAAATTGACTGTATTAAAACAGAAATCGATTCAGTAAACGATTTTGAACAAACTACTTTCATAATGTGCATTAATTCAGTTACACATTGTATATGGGTGTCCGTAAATCTCCTGGCTTCTATGGCATACGGCGCTTGTATGATGCCCACACACTTCGCCTGGTAGACGGTGTAGAACATTCCCAGCGGGCTGGATATATTTATGTTAAGGTCGCGTGAGGAAACTCCGACCCCGGTTCCGGAGTCGGTCTTTGATCCGTCGGTATATATTCTCATCTCTTTCGGGCCTGAGTAGTCACATCGTTCTTCTGTGAGTATAATGTTGTAGTGCTTTTGAAAATAGTGTAGTTTTGGGGCTTTGTCGCAGGGTGCTGCCATCATCGGCTGTCGTTTGATCGCATCCTCCTTTATACGTATACTAGCTTTTGCCCGCGGCTTCGCCCGCGTGGATGTCGGTTATCGCATAAAAAAGTACCCTATGTACTACCCTCTCCATATCCCAGGCTATATCTCAAAATTCTAACTTAATATTAATTTTAATGTGACTCACTATGTGTTTATTACCGAGCTGGTAATGAGTTGAACTATCTAACTAATGTGCACACTAATAGGGTTGAAAATAAAACCACAATAGTGTACTGATCTAAGCTGGTATACTTAATTAAAATTGCGAGACCCCAACCAAATCGCGGTAACGAAACCATAGCGAGATCTATTTCGACGTCAACGCCATCTATCGAGCTTGACATCAAACTTTTAACATTTCACAATAATAACTATGGTTTTATGGTTTCTTCATGAACACTATGTGAATAGAAACCGAAACAAATGATTTAATATAGTAAAAGTACTTATGTTCTGAACGTGAATGAGTCTTTACCTAAAGATAACAAACACAAAATCAAAATACGAAATTTCACTCAAATTCTTAAAGCAATCAATTGTACCAAATACAACACGAAATAAAATTGCGACACAAATAATAATTTTAGAATAATTCACGTAAGTACTAACTTTTCTCAGGGTCACGTTCGCAATTGGACGAAATATTAGACATTTATTTTGTACTTGCAAACACGATCTGGATGTAGAATTCGATTAATCGACTAATAATTGACCGGTTGACATTTTAGCGGGAACACCACTAAACGAACGAAAAAAGAAAACAAAATACGTCTATACTCTGTGGTCGTGTGGCGGTGTGACGCGATGCTTAATGTAAACATTCATCAAGGTTTATACGTGCGTAAATTAATGGATTCAATGAGAAAACGGTTTAATCTTAGAAGAATCTTATACAGAATTACTGAGAAATAAGTGTAGATTTCGTATTGAGTGTTAGTTTATCGAAAAGTGATAAATATGTCAGTGAAAAAGTAACGAAAGTTTTGGAATGCACAAATTTTGATCATAAGGCCGCCGTGTTTAGTAATGTTTTTATGATAAATATTCTTGTATACTGTTTGAAATACACGTAAGTAGCTAGCTTATTTATCTACGAACATAATTTGGCTTATAGCTACTGATATTATAGCGTATTGTTATCGTAATCGTATTTCCAAGAGTAAAATTCGGCAAACAAATACCTACAAAAAGTCAATAAAATGGATATAGTATGTTATCCTTAAGAGATAGACATATGCCATCGCGGACTTTTTTGAAGACCTTTTTATGATACACAATTCCACCATACATTATTTTGTTATATCTCAAAGGGTTTAGACAGCGTTTTCGTTGAAAGCTCCCAGACGGCTTATTTTTTTCCGACACCTCCAACAAATATCGTTAATTCATACAAAAATGCATACAAAAACATAACAAATTATATACTAAAACCTTCCTAGAGAACCAAGCTATCCATTGGTGAAAACAGCATGAGAATCGGTGCAGCAGTATTTGAGTTTATCGCGAACAGACAGACAGACAGACAGACAGACAGACAGACAGACGCGGCGGAGGACTTTGTTTTATAATATGTAGTGATAGTGATGCTTAATTCTAGAGTCTTTGCTCAGAGTTCCTGTTATGTTAAGCCTGAGCGCGGCCAGGGCCGCCTCTTCTTGCACGATGAGGTGTAGAGGTGGTCTCCTTCAGGCAATACTTGGGGTAGCCAGTAGGTGTGGTTCGCATGCAGCTTGTGATCGCTACACAAGCGTACCTCTGCAGTTTTTCGAGATCTTTTTGGGCTGTGCTCAAGCTTACGTAGACTATATGCATAGCGCTTTTGCTTCATTTTTCTTTCATTTTTCTTTTTATTTTTAGACATTTTGGCAGGGTAAACTTATTTTAATGTACTACAGGTATTACTATTCCGTATTTTACGGCTATAAAATTTTGGGTGCAGCTAAAATATTCAGTCATGATTGTAAATCGCAGTTACGTTCAACAGTGAAAAGGAACAATTCGTCTAATGTCACCCGTACCATGCTACAACGAAAATACTGTACTGTGTTACTCAAAACAAGTTGAATTCCTAAAAGATTCAATGCAAATGATGCGGTCTTCATAACTTTGATGCTTGTCACTGATGAGATTTTCTAGATAAACAACCGCAATTTAAACAAAATATGTAAAGAAAAATTCAGTAAATTATAAAAAATTTACTTTCGTCTGAATGACAGAACCATTTGGTACATTCGACCTAAGCCTTCCTTTATTTCTTCCAATTTATCAAAACAAACCTTTGAAAGGGTCTTTCTTTTATGCTCTCATTTCAATATTTTAGGTAAAAATTGTCGTTTATATAAGCTACCTGTGCAAGGAAGGTTTTTTGTGATAGCATCTCATTTATAAAATGTATTTTATTTATGTCATTTGATAGAGCTGGTCGCGTATTTTCCTTTTTAACCCCCGACGGAAACAGAGGGGTGAGTTTAACGTTTGTATTAGTGTGTCTGGCTACACCATCATAGCTCCCAAATGGCTGAACCGATTTTCTTTTTTTTTGTTTTTGTTTGAAAGGTGACTTGATCGAGAGTGTTCTTAGCTATAATTCAAGAACAACAGTTCAGCTGTTTGAAGATTATCAGCTCTTTTCTAAGTGATGAATGGAAGTGTGCATTTTCCACAGGTCTGATCGAGTCGAAATTTTGGTAGTTCTGATACTTCAATGATATTAAAACATGCTAACTTTGAACTGATGCAGCTGCAGCATCATGATACCCAACTCCCTCACCAACTTACAGCAGAGGTATCGTGTTTGGGCTCATTGGAATAATCTCAATGAATAGGTTATAGATACATGATGAACCGGGTCTGATGATGGAGTAGAAAAGCAAAATGAGGATAAATTAGTAACTAGCTTCACTGTGGGAAAAATACGTTCAGCTGCACAGAAGACCATTTCAGACACCAGTCTACGTGGTCTTCACATGATTTGACCAAGATTATGTCTGGACTTTAAAAGAGACTGTGACCTCTGAGTTTGTTTCGGTCTTTCTTCCCAGAGTAGTCAGATACGAAATGCCGACCTCATCTAGTTTTAAAATATGATTGACGTGTAAAAGTGTTTGTAAAAACCTACTTACAGAAATAAAATCATTTATCATTTATCATTTACAGATTTCCGCAAGGCACGTGTCAATCTTAAAGTAGATATACTAGTTTATAAAGAAAAAACAAATTAAACAGCCTCAGTCAGGTACATTATCTAATATTAGATAATGTACCTGATTGAGGCTGTTTCCAATATCAAAATCATATTATTTTCCTTATAAATGAGTATGACTAATTTTATCACATTTTCGATCTGCGATATTAAAATAATAATATTAAGTCACCGATTAGTCTGTTATCAATCAAAACACGATAAACCAATCTGAGTGCATAGCTGATAACAGTTGATTCACGAATCGAAGTCTACTTGTTTTCACGAAACTTCAACAAAAATACGGACAGACAGACAGACAGACGGACATGGCGAAGCTATAAAGGTTCTTTGTTGACTACTGAACCCTAAAAACGTTTTAATACTTATTTCCTAATGTGGGTATTAACCCAGTGCTGGACGTAACGCGTGTCCAGCCTATACGTATTAGGTGAGATGGTGGTCAAACGCGAAATTATCTATAAAAAAGAAGAGGATACCTACTTCAGCCGTTCTATTTATTGTTTAGCCTTTTTCAGGTTTACTTAGATATAAAAAAAAATACAATGTAGGTACAGACTTTTTACCTCTACGATTTCAGTATATTGTATAGACTAGCTTCTGCCCGTAAAAATTAAAATATAGACTAGTCCAAAATGTAGTCCGAATTTCGGCCATGGCGACCAATCTCAGCGGAGATCAGTCTTCAGCGGGAAATATTAAAGTGCACAAGTGTGTGCGAAGACACAGGTGCACTCTCTCTTCCATCACCCACATTTTTATGCATCGCATTGCATCGCCCGCCTGCCCTATTACTTCGTTGACGCTTAGCGTTCTTTCTGACTTTTTTTGCACGGCTCCTAAAGGTCGTAGCGTGATGTAAAATAGCCTCTCAAGAACTCACCTTTCTCAAGAATTGGCATATGAAATGCAAAAAGAAGTTTTCAAATCCGCCTGGTAGTTCTAGAGATTAGCACGTTCAAACAAACAAGCAAATAAAGTATTCAGCTTTATTATATACTAGCTTTTACGTGCGGCTCCGCCCGCGTGGATGTCGGTTATCGCGTAAAAAAGTAGCCTATGTCCTTCTCCATATCCCAGGCTCTCTGCTAAATTTCATGACGATCGGATCAGCGGGTTAGGCGTGAAAACGTCACATACAGACATACAGACAGACAGACAGACGGATAGACAGACATACAGACAGACGGAGTTACTTTCACATTTATAATATTAGTATGGATATTATTATTTTGAATGTCTTTGACATATACGAGTATATCCCCTCTTCACCCGTTTTGTTACTTGAGAGTGGACGTGTGTTCGGTTTACGCATAAATACGTAAAAAGTGTATACGACACATTAACCCGTAATCGGAAAATTAAAGTGGTCAATTATGCTTAAACATATTTTTTTTGACCGGTCGTCGCACTGCTTATGCGCCGCTGATCTGACGCGTCGATCTTGCCCGCCCACCTGGGGAAGCAGGGCAGTTGTCATCCCACTTACACGCGCGCGCGCTTGTGTGCTGTGGTATAGTTTCATGCATCCCCAAGCTATTATCGTATGTTACGGTCTACATTGGATTGACTTGCTACATACAATGCCTCGCATTCAACGATCGCCCCAGGCTTCGCCATCGCTGAGCTCCCAGTGCAACGCAAGTAAAGTCAGACTCGGATATTCCCCTAGCGATATTGAACAGCCCATTTGAGTGTCAACTCTACGTCACGGCATAAGCGTCCTTGCCCGGAATTCTCGTCTGGTAATGAACTTCAGGACGTAAAACGAGAAATACTTGAAATGCTTTCGACCTGGAAAAAAGAGCAAGAGGAACGCCTTACTACATTTTCGGCCGAACAAAGCACTTGTCTCTCTAAGCTGGCTTCCGAAATATCTGAAATGAAGCCACAAAATGTTGCAATACAAGAGTCCAACAGTGAGATTGTTAAATCCATGACATTTATCGGTGAGCAGTATGATGACATGGCAAAGCAGGTTGATGTTCTGAAAAAAGAAAACCAAGCCTACAGAGACAAGATAAATATTTTGGAAATAAAGATAACAAGATCTTTAACAGCTTTCCCGGACGTCGTGCGTCGAGATTTGCAATGTGTCCATAACGGAGAATGAGTCAGCGTCAGACTTATCTACGATAATCACTAAGATAGCACTATAGGTGCAGTAGTTGACGTGACTCTCAATAACACTCAGCTATGCGACGCACATCGTTTACCCGGAAAACCAGGCTCTGTCAGACCAATCATTGCGGAGTTCACTAATGTTCGGATTAAGAATAAACTCATCACAAGCGTACGTGACTTCAATAAAATCCATCCCAATGACGGCCGTTTGAATACACAATGCATTGGTTTACCCGGTGATCGCCGCCCAGTATATGTTGCAGAGTGACTTCCCACTAGCTTCAGAAAACTCTTCTATTTAGCCAGAGAATTTGCAAAACAAAAAGAGTACAAGTTCTGTTGGACGGCGAAAGGAAACATATTCTTGCGAAAAATTTAAGGAGCAAAACCAATTCTTGTTAAATCGGAACAAACTCTACGCAATCTACAATTAGATACGAACCAATGACTGTTCATTGTATTAATTTGATTATGCGCTCTGAATGTAAACAATACTCAAAAATCAAAAGTTCACAAACTTCTTTATTTTTTGTCAATTTAATTACTTATTTATAACTTTTGCGTTTTTATATTTGTTATTCCTGTAATACAACCTACAATTATTATTATTATTATTACTATTGTGCTCCATACATTATACTTGCATTTTTACACACTTTATACCTATACCTCAGTACATAATACACGTTATTATGACAACTTGTTTACACACTTCGCACTCAGCTGATACCATAATATTACTGCACCACATCAGTACCGCCACCGAATACACTCAGCTTCGTCGTGCTACGGCATATATAACTCATTGGGACATAAATTGATACACCAACTTAATTCTATTGGCTAATTTAGCCCAAGTTATTGATGAAATCGACAAATCGACTTTTACAACTAAACTAAAAATATATTCTATAGATGAATTTAGGCTGCGCCTAGGCGATATAGGACGTCAGTACTCGGTTGTAGTCCAAAATATACGCAGTATCAAAAATAATTTTGATGATTTCACTGTTTTCCTGAGCCGGATGCTTTTTACGCCTGATATAATTATTTTAACTCAGTGTTGGCTTGACGACAGGTACGCCTGTTTCGAAATTAATAACTACGATTATCATTGTTCCAAAACTTACCTTAACCAAAACGATGGAATAGTTGTTTATACAAAGTTATCTCTCCAGGCTTCTGTCGTAGAACCACCCTGCAAAGAGTCGAACTGTTTGGTTGTCAATGTCAGTGATGAACTATCTCTGATAGCCGTATATAATTCACCATCATTTTATAATATAAATAGCTTCTGTGAACCCTTGACAGAACTAATGGAAACATGTACGGAAAACACCTGTGCTATTGTAGGTGATTTGAACATAGATATAAAATTGGGTTGCACTGACAGACGCGCCTCCAACTACTTAGACTTAACTGGCCACTATGAGTATTTTCCAGGACATACTTTCCCTACGAAAACGGAATTATATCGGCGAAGTTGTTATCCTATGTGTATTCTGATTAATAACAAGATTCTTAATCAAATTAAAGAACTTCCAATGATCCACTTCAGAAGGGCCTTACGCAGTTGGTTAATTGTGAAATCCTTCTATAGTATAAAATAATTCTTTCAATTTAAATTAAAATGATCTAATTGTATACCAAAAATTTGCATGTCATTATGTTATGATTAAATATGTTAAGCTACATTATACTACCATTGTAAGAACTTTTGTAACCATATTTATCTGCAAACAAATCTTTGACTTGCCTTGATTTGACTTACGCGAAGAGGAAACCTGTTTGGATCATGTTATGCTCAAAACCCAGAAGCCTGCTACTGTTGTCTGTGAGACTGGCATAGCAGATCACGAAACTGTTGTCTATGGCATTCACCGAGAATTAGCTAGGACCAGGGCTGAGAAACGATATACGCGAACTTACTATAAAACTTTAAATAAAGATATTGAAAACGAAAATTGGGAGTGGCTTCTTGAATATTACAAATGTTACTTGCATTTGTCGAAACATTTTCTTGTAAAATCAATAAGCACACCACTATTCGTATATGCCGTGGCTCAGATGTCTTGATCAAGCCATGTATTACTCAAAGCCTTCTGAAGTGCATAAGATGATGTGACTTAATGCAGACCAATGCAAAGAAAGAGGAAAATCGCGATAATCCTGTCATTCAACAAGACTATAAGAAATATCGATACTACTGTAACAATATTCTATCCAATTTGAAACAAGATCATGACTGCAAACTACTAAAGGAAACTAACGGCGACTGTAAAAAACTATGGTATGAAATTAAGAAAATTTGCAATATCAAAAATAAAATAAAAACTGGAAAGTCTGAGCTCATAACTGATAGTGAAAACCCTGTAGTGTCCCCACACTAAATAATGTTAACGATTATTTCTCTACCGTAGGCACAAATCTTGCATCAAAAACTCTTAGACAACTTGACATGACTGAGACTGAACTACGCTGAATAGTACGCTACACAGTGGTCCAAACTCTTTCTTTCTTACTCCGACTGACGAAAAAGAAATTAACAATTATTGCCCATCTTAAGACGACTTCAGCAACGGGTTATGATGCAATAACGCATTACTTAAGCAGTGCGCACACGTTTTGGTGGGGCCAATTGCCTTCCTATGCAACTTAAGCTTAAGTACGGGTGTAGTACCGGATTGCATTAAGATTGCAAATATTTGCCCGGTCTTCAAAAGTGGAGATCCAAAATCTCCAGCTAACTATCGCCCAATTTTTCTGCTGACAGTTCTTTCAAAAATCCTTGAGAAAGTTGTCAACAAGAGACTACTACATACCTGGAAAAAATGTTTCTGTCGGACAATCAATATGGCTTTCGGGTTGGCAGGTCCACGGAGAATGCAGTAACTAATTTAGCCGACTTTATTACTCTGAACCTAGGACAAGGACAGGCATGTACTGGCATCTTCCTGGACCCTGCAAAAGCCTTCGATACGATCTTCAGGAAAATTCTGATCAAGAAAATGTCACTTCTGGGAGCTCTTGGCATCGCTTTGAACTGGTTTGCTTCATATCTTTGTGAAAGAATGCAAAGAGTTGTGCTAGGGGAATATTCTAGCGACCCAACCACCGTACATTTTGGTGTTCCCCAGGGAAGCGTGCTGAGTCCCACCTTTTTTATTATCTCAC
This sequence comes from Dryobota labecula, assembly GCA_947523025.1. Lineage (NCBI taxonomy): Eukaryota > Metazoa > Arthropoda > Insecta > Lepidoptera > Noctuidae > Dryobota > Dryobota labecula. The sequence continues at coordinate 11,324,518 of OX383293.1, read as the reverse complement.
AGACCTAGAGTTCGGAGCGCGCAAGCCAACAACGTCTGTGTAGAGATACGGCGGTGGGGATATTGTTATTATTGAAGTGAAAACTTCTTTAGGCGCGTTGAGCACTTTTTGGGTGAACATAAATCATGGAACTCGCCTCATCGTCACCAAACGCTTTTCATGAGGTATTATAATTAAAGTATACTCGCAACCCGCCCCGGCTTCGCCCACATATTTTTCGCTCGCGTGACCGACACGCTCAGATACATACATACAGATGTGTATAACAATGTTTACGAGTTTGTGAAGCTAAGAAGTTTTCATTTCCGACGTGCAGTCCTACGACTGACAGTTTATTTTTTGGCGTTGTATCGTGTCAGCCTGATGCGTCGAGCATCCACATGCTTGACCCATCTAACCCACATCCATTCATACTAATATTATAAATTTGAAAGTAACTCTGTCTGTCTGTCTGTCTGTCTGTCTGTATGTTACGTTTTTACGCCTAAACCGCTGAACCGATCGTCATGAAATATGGCAGAGATATAGCCTGAAATATGGAGAAGGACATAGGCTAGGTACTTTTTACGCGATAACCGACATCCAAGCGGGCGGGGCCGCGGGCAAAACCTAGTTAGATATAAATGTAACTGATGTTCATCCTACTTGGAGAGTTTTTGGTGTATTTTATTTCTAATCCTGCAAATATTTGAAAAAGAAAAGAAAAGATACACATCGTTTTCATATGACTTCTATTTGTTTACGTGGCGCGCGCTAGTAAAGCTGCCAGTTGGCATGATTTTTTCCGACATCTTCAACAATCATCGTCATATTTAGAAAGAAAGAAATAAAAAGTATTTATTGTGACTCGCACATTAAGATTACAAATTAAACGCACAATATTATAAAAGTATTAAAAAAAATCATTATATAATAAGAAAATAAAAAATAAAAACAGAGTCCTGTACGAGGCCTAAAGGCTCCTATCTCAGCATAATGCTGCGACATTTAAAAATAAGTGCCGCAGCGCCGGTATTCTGATAGGGCCAATTTGAAACAATGCCCACAAAACTTCAATGAATTATACACTTAAACCTTCCTCATGAATCACTCCGTCCATTGGTGAAAACCGTATAAGTCTTTGAGTTTATCGCGTTCAGATAGACAAACAGACGCGACGGGGGTACTTTGTTTTAAAATAATTATGTACTTAGTGATAGTGATATAGTAGATGAGTCACATCGTATTTAGTTATTAATGAAATCGATTATTCAGTGATGTGCGTAGGTTAGGTACGTGACTGATTAAACAAATAGCGAAGCGTGTAGAAGGAATTTGGTATAAAACATACATACGTAAACTAACACTTTCTTCCCATGGGCGTAGGCAGAACAAAAGAAAAAAAAAGGTATTATGATAATAATTGTTAATAACAGAATTAAATGAATATTACAATTTCCTTTTGTTGCTGAAAGAAGGCGGAAAGCAATAAATGTGGGTTACAAAATAAAAATTACACTAAAGGCAAACAGGCCCGACACGCGACGCGACCACAAAGGCATCGCTGGTCGCGCGACACACGGTGCCTTTGTGTCGCGTCGCGTGTCGCGCCTGTTTGTAGAAGCCTTAACACATTACGATTTGGGACATAAAAATACTTTTCATATAAATAATTTTCTTGGGTTTAATAATAAACCGGCAAAGTGCATGTCGGACCACGCACAATGAAGGGTTCCGTAGTTAGGATGAATTTTTCTCAAGAAAAAACTTAACATTGTAGTTGAAAAACATGTTTTCCTATACATTTCAACTGAAAATATAAGTTGGTCGACTATTACTCATTAACTTGTTAAGCCTAGCTTAGCTGTGATAGTTTTCCTTAAACTTCGTTATATAATACTACTACTTTTCACATATCCAAAAACAACCATTTAGCTGGCAGGGGGACACTTGACTCTAACAAAAATTAGCACTTTAAAACTTAATATTACGCAAATGAATCGTAAAATGGTTTTCACAGACCCACAATATTTTTACCCCACTGTGGGACGAGAAAAAAAATGTCATCCCCACTTTACGTACAAGTTATGTACCCTACTTTTTAATTTTCATTATTTTATATTCATCATCATCATCATTTCAGCCGAAAGACTTCCACTGCTGGACATAAGCCTCTCCCAATTGGGGGGGTTTGCCATAATCGCTATGCTTGGCAGGCGGGTTGACGATCGCAGTATGGTGTTAAAAATGCGTAGAGAACGCTGCTGCCCATTCTCTAGTAAGTTCCTTAGTCGCCTTTTACGACACCCACGGGTGGAAATGGGATGATGCTATTCTTTACGTCCGGCACCACACAGTACTATAGTAGTATTTTATATTACCATTTTGTAATAGCGTAATAAATATGTATAGCCATACCATATTACAGCTTTCTAGTACTAAGAGTCTCTGAGCTAAGCCGCGGACAGACAGGCAGACGGACATGGTGAAACTATAATGGTTCCTTGTTGACTACGGAACTCTAGTTCTATGTTCTATGTTAGAGGTTTTGGTTTCCGCATTTAGTCCTTCAGATGAACCATCCTAAAGAACCCTAAAAATGTATTTGAAGGAAACAATACCTCATCATTTTCACAGGACTTGGATAGAAAATCTATCAAGTAGGTATTTCCTATTTGATAATTATTTACACAGACCCTAGTAAGTACAAATACCATTGGATGACAAATACATAGAATAATCAGTGCTGTAGCGTCAATAATGCTATGTTGACGCCTAACAAATAGAATCACTGCATACATACAACTAATTACGTGTTTAACATCTAATTAGTGCGATGGGTATTCAGCCGTACACATCAGATAAAGGTTAACCCAAAGATATTATATTAAACAGATATGTTATGAGCGCGCAATCGTGAAGACTTGAAAACGTCCTAATTGGGACGTATTGACTTTAGTCTGCGACAGGCATGGCGACGAGTAATACGCTTAGTTGAAGTAAACACTAGCTGTCTCTTTTTTCTTGTTGTTTTTATCAAGCCATCTCTCTTCCATCATTTTTACTTGTAGTGAAATGTAAAATGAATGAATAGTGGGGTATGTGTACTGCCACTGCTGCGTGGAACACTTTTTTCGGTTGTTTTGTGAGTGTATAACATATACAAAAATAAAATATGCGTAAGACGTCATAAAAAGCAGTATTTACAAAAAACATTTTGGGCATGGCACCAAAAATATACAATAAGTTGCCAAAAAGTATCACAGACCTACACAAAATGGACCAATTCAAATTAGGTTTGCACGAATTCCTAGTTGCAAAATGTTACTATTTATTTAATGATTATTTAAACGAAAGATGACTGATTTTATCTGAAATGGTACCACAATATAATGATTATTTAAATTTTGATTTGACTTGTGTATTTTTTATATATTTTGAAAAAAAAAAAAAAAAAAAAACATTTTTTTTTTTAAGGAACACTATGATAATATATACTGTATATTTTCATTCGATTAGTAGTACCACATAATTATATTAATTTGCACACCTCATTAGGTTATAATAAAATGTAGTACTTTTTATACCTGTAACACCTTTTTAACATGTACGCAAATAAACTATTTGATTGGATCTGTTAATATAATATCATTGGGTTAGCCAATATTAATAGAGCAACTAGATGAACTACAAAAATAATTCGAATTTTGTATCATAAATGTAGGTACAGACGCCAGCAGGTCAAGCTACCCGTAACTGTCAAATTTTCGCAATCAACCTGGAACCTTATACTGTAAAGGTAAAGTTGAAAATCTATTAAAGAAATTTGACAGATTGTAGTAGCTTGATGTGCTGGCGTCTGTACATGAATAGGGTTGCATTCAATACCTAGGTACACATTACATGAGTACATAATAAACTAAGTTATTATTGTAATGTTCTAAAATTACAAACAACACATAAAGTCAGGGAGAATATTTTGTATCAAATTGACGCATTACGTCAGTTTGTTGTGTTGTAGCCATTTTATACTGCTATCAAAGAATTACAGTTATGATACGTTATACGGATAATTATTTAAGCTGGCAGTCAATTTGGTTAAGAATTAATTTCCCTCACTTTACGATCAAGAATTAAGGAAAGAATTTTGACGCCTTAAACAATACAAGAGCAAGCTGTAGTAACAACGCCCATAGCATCTAAACTCTAAGGCGTCAAAGAAAATGCTCGTCAATTTTCACTAGAAAAATGGCGAGAGGTCGAGGGAACTGTATTTCACAATAAATCTGGCATATAATGTTAAATGCGGCGACCCAGGGTGCCTCAGAGGGCAATATGGATGGAGCACATAAATTCTTCTTTGCATCAGTGGTGCTGGCCGCATATGATGGCGGTTTGAGCGTTAAAGATGTCCGTCGTTTGTCTTGCCTCCCGCGCTTTATGAAAATTACAGTCGATGACATCATGAGTAAGTACTGAAGAATGAGGAATTATGATCGGACTTTATGATCTATATAGTTACAGGTGTATCTTCCGTTTTGGTATAATGATTATTATAATTTTATATTATTTATATCTACCTACTATTTTGCCATAGGAGTTTAATATTGCCGAGAACAACAACTACGTTGTCAGACTCACATAATATGTTAACGTACGCAAAATACGCACTCGGCCGTGGAATTAGGTGTAAATAATTTATTTCTCATAAGAATTTTCATAATTATATTCACTTAAAATGAGATACAAAGTGTTACATCTAAGTAATTATAATTATCATATTTGCCTTTGGGGCGTTGGTGACGTTACATAAATGTTTTTTTTTTAGTTTTTTTTTAAATATGTGAGTTGCGGACACCAGACCGTCATACATTACAATACAAAAGCTTAACAGAATATCTTATTAATATTTTATTTGAACTGTGAAAGCTATTATGAACTTTGAGTTTGTTATGGCATTTCATCTCAGAGATCAGTCGGCTAGGAAAAAAATTGACCCAATAATTGACATGTAAAAGTGTTTCACAGAAATAAACATCATTTCATTTCAATGCATTGTTGACGAGATTGGTAGACTACACATCACAGTATGATTGTCAGTTCATTTCAGAACGTCAATGTTCTACGTTTTGATTGATCAAATCAGCTTGCATGTGAAATCACGACCGATAATTTTTATTTTCATTTCCATTTTTACGTGTCAGTGTTGCAAGTGTTGCGAGTGCAAGTCATAATAATAATAAGCCTAATATAGCCTGATATAGTGGTGGTGGATCGAATAGCAAATAAGCGGGCAATGATTATTGACATAACATTCCCACATGACGAGAACCTCGTGAAAGCCGAGAAAGATAAACAAATCAAGTATCTTGACTTGGCTCACGAGGTTGTCGACATGTGGGATGTAGACTCAGCGATCATTGTGCCGATCGTCGTATCAGCCAATGGCTTAATTGCCAAGAGCCTCGACCAACACCTAAGGAGGCTCTCGTTGGGCAGCTGGATCAAGGGCTTGATTCAGAAAGCGGTATTTCTGGACACGGCTCGCATTGTTAGGAGGTTCTTCTCTGGAGCCCTGACCGCCGGTAGCTTGGACCCTGTTCCCAGACCAGTGGGCTACTATTTTTTATATTTTTAAATGTTTTTATATTTTATATTCTAATATTTAAAAATATAATTTATATGTATTTAATCGAATAAAGGAAATAATAATAATCCATTTATTGTAGGCGACGCAGGCCTTTATATAAATACCTTATCCTAAACATGCATATTTTATAATAATAACATTATTGTACACGAAGTGATGACGGTGTCGCGTAACCTTCCACGAAAACGTCGGTACGCCACACTTTTCGGTCAAAACTCTTCTTTCATGAAGGTTTCTAGGTACTGAGTTAGAACACTCACCACAAACGACTTGAAGTTTATGTTATGGCCTGACTCCAACTTTTCTACTCTCAAGATCCACTTTCTCTTGACTCTGATGAAATAATAATAATTCATACCTAATTGATAATGATTCATTACATAACTATAGGCAGGTACCATTTCATTAATTTATTTATTTATTTTTATTTATTTTATTTTAAAGAAGGCTTACAGACTAATAAACCAATGATATAAAGAAAGTAATATAAAGAAAATTGCTAATAACAAGCCTCCACATATAGTAAAAAAAAAAAAAAATGTCGATAAAAAAAAAGTACATACAAGTTAATATTATTAGTTAATATTAGATAAGTTAATTATCCATAAAAAATAGCTGTGCCAAAAGTCGTCTTAAGGTCGCCACACTGGTGCAGAACAAGTCAACATTAAGGTCCATAGGAAGCCTATTAAAACTAAGTGCACTTCTTATTGAGAAAACATTCCGCCTATAATTAGTCATTGCGAAAGGTACATTTAATATTGGCCGTTGACGTAATCCCATCAGATTCGTGCGTAATGACAGATTAGCAACGAGTTCAGGACAGTTAATGTGGCCATTAGCGATACCCAACAGTAAACTCACGTCCCCAATATAACGTCTCATCTCCAGAGGAAGGAAGTGGTACCGTTTGCAGCGGTGCTCATAGTCAACTGAGTATTGCTGAGCCCTATAATCCAGACAACGTAGAAATTTTCTTTGGACGCCCTCAATACGGGACTTATAAGTCTCATACTGCGGGTTCCAAACCTGAGACGCGTATTCTAAATGGCTGCGCACGAAAGAACAATACAAGATTTTAACCGGTTTAAGAGATCGGAAACAGGCCGTGGTGCGTAGTATAAATCCCAGAGCCTTGGATGCCCTTGTAACTATGCTATTTACATGTTGATCAAACAGAAGTTTGCTGTCTATGATTACCCCTAAATCTCTAATGCTATTTAGCCTGCTAATGAGCTGATCGTTTAAGGTGTAATTAAAATTTACCAAAGAAGTACAACGTGAGAATGTTAGGAGAAAGCATTTAGAGACATTTAATTGGAGTTTGTTACGGATGCAATATATTTCAAACCTATACAGGTCATCTTGTAATTTATATGCATCAGACATGTCTCGCACAACTTTATGAATCTTCATGTCGTCAGCATAAAGTAAAATATACGAATGACGAAAGCACTGTTTGATATCTGCAATGAACAATATAAATAACAGAGGACCCAAAATGGAGCCTTGAGGTACGCCTGAAGGGACAGAACTCCAACCAGAGGTGTAGCCCTGAAGCACGACAGCCTGTGTTCTGTTCTCTATATAAGAGGAGAACCACCGGTATAGGTCACCATGTATTCCGGCGAGAAACAGCTTCTTCAGCAGCATGCAATGATCAATACGGTCGAAACACTTACTATAGTCGGTATAAACCACGTCAACTTGTCGCTGTACCATGCCGTTTGTAATAAACTCATGTGACAGAAGCAAGTTAGACGTGGTTGAGCGGTTCCTAACAAAACCGTGCTGTTCCTCACCGAGAATTGGCTTGAAAGCCGCATAGACATCGGTATAGACTATACGTTCAAGAATTTTAGAAAAAAGGCTAATTTTAGATATGGGACGATAGTTTTCAACATTAGCTTTATCGCCCTTTTTAAAGACGGGAGTGACGAAAGCAGACTTCCAAATCTTCGGAACTACACCCTCGGAAAGAGAGCGCCTGAACAAGATAGAAACGGGTTCCACAAGACTATCAGCACAAGCGACTATGAACAGAGGAGGTATTAGGTCAGGCCCACCTGATTTACTGAGGTCTAAAGATTTCAGCAGCTTCAATATACGTGAGTGGGATATCTCAACAGTGCTGACAGACATTGCAGCATTACTACATTGCTCACTGGAAGTACGTTCATCATCAGCCGTAGATTCAGGTTCCAAAAAGGTGGACTGGAAATAGGTAGCAAAGAGGTTGCTAATATCCTGTCCTGTATTCACAGTGGTTTCACCGTAGAACATCTCATTAGGAAACGAGCCAGCCCTCCGCTTACTTTTTACGTACGTCCAGAAAGACTTAGGATTTTTTACAATAGAAGCCTCAATGTTTGTCATATAATTTTCATAACAAGTTTTTTCGAGCTCAAAAACTCTGGTACGCAGCAATGAAAACGAGTGATAATCAGATAAGTTACTGTATCGTTTATATTTCTTATGATACTTATATTTTTCTCCAATGATTTTAATTAGTGCCGGGGTATACCAAGCAGGATAAGAGGACTGTTTTACCGATTTTAGAGGTATGTGTCTATCCCTAAGCTCATATAGCTTACTATAAAAAATTGTAACGCCATCTTCCAAGCTCGTTGATTGCAACAACTGAGGCCAGTTAATTAGATCAAGTTCAGATTTAATAGCATCATAATTGCCCTTCGAGAAGATATGACGTTGCTTAGGTTTGTCGACAAGTTTAAAAATTTCAATAAATTTTGTCTCAATAATTAAAGGCTTGTGATGAAGATCAATAGGCAGAGCAAGTGGGTCCGTACATCCTGAGACAGTCACAGTATCGTTACAGAATGCAAGATCAAGAAGTCTACAGTTAATGTTCCGCTCACCATTATACTGTGATAAGTTGAACGTTTGTATTGTATCGAAGAAGTGAATCACATGTTGAGAAGAAATATTTTGCGGGATTAACTCACCATTGGTAACTATGTCCCCATCACACCACTCGACGTCGTTACCAAAATTAAAATCACCCACCATCAAAAACTTGTCAAGTGGATGAGTTAGAATTAAGTTGTTGAGACTATCTGTGAAGTTACGCAACTGAACACTATGAGAATTACCTAGATTCTCCTTGCACAGGTAAAGTGCACATATATGCAAATTGTAACTAACCTGTGGTTTGGACCTTTTTAGGATTAAAGACAGCCAAATATCCTCAGCAGAACTACGCCAATCCAACCTTTCAACCATTGTAAGATCATGTTTCACCGCTATCAGTACACCACCACCACGCAACTGACCGGTTCGGGAGTAGTCACGATCGCGTCTCCATACGAGGTAACGTCCATCAAATAATTCACTGTTGTCAAAACTATCATCTAGCCACGTCTCCGTAAATATAATGATATCGTAGGAACTCAGACATACTCCACGAAACACAATGTTCGTTTTCGTACGCAGACCACGCACGTTCTGGTAGTAGATTTTAAGCATAATTACATTTAACTACAATCAAATAACGTAATAGCAGATAAAAAATTGTCAAAAATAAATCAATTATTACAGATAGAATAAAATGCAGGTCATCGACGCAGCCTTTATATTGCCTACTGCGGGTGGATGTCAAGTAAAGTAATAGACACAGCAATACACAGTGACCAGTAGAAATAACATTATAAAAACAGTCGTTATAAAAAGAAACAAAAGGCGACGGCCAGTACAGAGATAAGAGCACCACGGAGTAAATTGTCATATATGGGGAGGGTTCATAAAGGAAAATGTACCCTATTGCACGACGAAAAAGGTATAAATTAGCATAACAAAAAGTGACATTGCAAAAATAATATCGAATTGACTTACTTGAGCACACCGTAAAACGACACAAAACTAATAGGAAAACACAACTAGCACACATAAGACTAAGATTCTCAAACAACTTTGTTTCGCACCTAAAAAACACACGCCAATAATAATAATAAACTTAATCTTATCAAACTTTAGTCTTTCGATTAACCTTGTAAATGAAGAAACAAAAAATTGTCCTCCAGGTCGAATTGCGGCCATGGCGAACAATCTTAGCGGAGACCAGTCTTCGGCGCCGGAGATATTATAGTAGTGCACTATGTGTTCGCAGACACAGGTGCACTCTCTCTTCCCTCATATAGTCCGATGGGACGGCCATCCGACACGACCGGAGAGAGATTAGGAGCAGGACCAACAGCCCAGTCAATGTTCAATGATGAACAGATCATACAAAAATATTGCTTGCAAAAAAAAGGTACTAATTACGGTGGTTCATATCTTATCAGAAAGAGTATTACCGTAGGTACAATTGACCGTACGTCGGTAACACATTACCCTGAGCTGGCCTAGCGTACTCAGTATATATCTGCCTAGCCTTTTCCCAACTATGTTGGGGTCGGCTTCCAGTCTAACCGGATGTAGCTGAATACCAGTATTTTACATGGAGCGACTGCCTATCTGACCTCCACAACCCAGTAACTGGGTAACACGATACCCCTTGGTAAGACTGGTTGTCAGACTTTTTGGCCTTCTGACGACCCTTAACGACTGTCAAAGATCCACGAATGATAGCCGGGACCAACGGCTTAACGTGCTTTCCGAGGCACGGAGGAGTCTCGGTATGTAAAGATGGTCACCCATCCACTGACCAACCCCGGCAAGCGTAGCTTAACCTGACGGATCGACCCGTGCGGCTGTTATTACTTAGCCACGAGCTCCTCCGTATGAAGCTTAAATTAAATAAGAAGCCAGTTTATACTGGTTTTGCAAAACCACTATAAACTTGCTATATCCATGTATTATTTCCCTAGTAACGGTATTGATAAAATGTCCGACACTCCGCCACTTATTCGTCCCAACACTCAAAATTAAAGCAGATAAGCAATCTTTTCGTTCATGTTTAAGTACGTCCAATCCGATATGAGGTATTATATAGCTCCGTTGCCAAAACTAGAGGAGAATATCAAGAAAATACAGGAAACACTTAAAAATTACTGATAAAAGCGAATGGCTCTTCTAGGTCAGTGATATTATTAATTTTTGTGAACTGCACGGGGCCAACTGTTTTGGGGGACCACAAAGTGGTTATAATTTTGAGGAGAATCCACTTGTAATCTTCATAGAAGTTGAAATGAACATTACTCAAGCTGAATATCACTGTCTTGCAAAATTAACTAAGGGCGAATTATTTGGGCAAGTTTTTTTTTTTTACAAAATATCATGTAATATTATATTATTATTGCACATAAATAAACATAATATAAGTGATATCTGATTATTTTTTTATGTTCATCTAAGTGGATTATGATAGGTAAACCAATCGTTAAAAACAGCTGTTTTACGCCCAACAACATTTTGAGTTATGTTTGTGTGCTTATTTAATTTATAAAATCTGTTCAGCGCATAATTGGCTCAACATTCTCGTCTTTAAAATGCGCTGAATCGTTCTTTCTCATTATATTTCATTTTCTTAGTTCGGAGGTCACAATGTCATCAAAATTCCCTGCTTTTATCTCATAATAAACGGTTTTTTTCATAATAACAACGCAACGATCGTATATATGTAATAATTGATTATTTTAATGCCAAAAGTTCAATAAAGAAAAGAAGCAAATACTGAAATAATTGCACGCAAATCACCTTACTCTAACAATAAAAAGACGCTCGACGCGTGGACTCGCCGCACACAATTTTATATTGTGCACTAGAAGACTAGGTCCTTAGAGGGCCCTTCCCGCTGCGTATATCGTCAACGCGAGCATGATTGAAAAGCGTGTTGTTTCATCCAGTGCAATGGTAATGCTAACAGGCAAGTGAGAACGCAATAACATTGAACGGAAAATAGTGTGCGGAAATTTCATAAAACTTGTTCCAGGAAATACGTGTTTTTGAGAAAGCCTTACAAGTTTGTGAAATAAATGTGTCTCTTTTAGAATCTCCATTACATGTGCGATGTTTCTATGGAGATGATTTCTTTGTTTTTACAATTTATGAGAACATTATGAACGGCCAAAGTTCAGGTAAAATGTGTGCAAAAAGCAGATTTTGGAGGCTTACGAGTATACTGAATTTGTTTCTCCAAATTTCAATTTTTTGTTTTCATAGAAACCAAGATATAGTGCACATCATACCAACTAGTTCAAAACTTTCATTGAAAGATGTTTTCCAACGCCATAATCACGTACTAGCGTTTGTATGAAAAGTATGACGGGTTGGCCGCTCTTAATCCCAAGAAAGGTCAAATAATGGACACGCATGGTTCCAAATAAATCATACGAAAACTTGAGCAAGAAACTCCATGAAAATAGGCACTAAACTTGCTGATCTCAGCAACCTGCTGCAAACTAAATTAATTTTCATTGCTAAGCTGTGTGATCCCAAGCAGAGCAACGAATGCTTCGTAGCGATAATTGCGAGCAGTTTACTAACGCGCAGTGGATATCAGATCCAGCTTAAACAGGAGCTTCCGTCCTTGCCGGCGAAGGACCGTTTCCTCCGGAAGCCGGACGGAGGGTGGTGAGGGGTGCAATAATGCTAGGCGCTCACTGACCGAACGGCACGGAACGGCATTTTTAGGAAAGTAAATTATATTCACTTGTGGCTTTGTTCTCGTTGCCTATCCCACTAAAAAGGCGCTTATACTCGTACAGGGCTATTTTTAAATCACTAGCAAAATTTTCACAGGGTTTTGTACCCATGAATATGAACCACTTTCACTATGATGTGACCAAAACTGAAATTACGAAAAAAAAAAAATTACTGCTATTTCATACATTTTGGTCGAGTAGTTATTGAACTTTTGTATGAAACAGCAATTTTTTTTTCGCGATTTCAGTAACGCGTCGTTTTTGGGGATAAAAGTAACCAATGTCAATCTCTGCCTAATCTTATAAACTTCATTATACAAACAGCAGAAAATCAGATCGATCCGTTGCTCCGTTCCTGCGTGGATGGACAACCCTACAAATACGTTTTCAATAAATTATAATTAATACTCAATGCCTATCATCATGCCTATTATGTCTAAGGAGTAAAGCTATCTAACATTGCAATACCTTTTTATATATTTTTTCCAATTTTATTTCTGACTTAATATAAATAGCACCACACGGCATAGTGAGCATCTATATGCACTTAAATCTAGGGATTTCGAAGGATCGACGCCTGTCGGTGAGTGCCAGGCCTAAGAGGATTCCAAACAGATCACAGTATTATTTGATGTTTCCTGTAAAATAATTAATAAACATCGAGGTTGTTGGTTAAGACTAGGTGTGTGTTTTAATGTGTGAGAATTTTGTAATACCCGTACAAAGTTTTGGATTTAATTCAGTGTATTTTGTACAAATTGCACAGCCAAGAAATTTGTCAGTAAACGTTATATTTTCTTTTTCTATTGTTAGTATTGTAGCGGTTTCACGTAAAGTGGGGATAATATTTTTGTTTTCCTGTCTATCCCATGCTGTGGGATAGGCTGTTCAAAAACCAATTTTCGATTCGATTAAGCTTTAAAGTGTAATTCCCAGCTAAATGGTTGTTTTCGGATATGTTTGAAAATTCACGGCAGTAGTATTAGGTACATAACAACGTTAAAAAGAAATACTATCACAGCTAAGTTGGCTTTACAAGTTAACAAGTCAACCAACTTATATTTGCAGTTAAAATGTATGGGAAAACACAACAACAACAACAACACAACACATACGGATATTTTTCAACTACAATGTTAAGTTTGTACTTGGTATAAATTCATCCCAACTACGGAACCCTTCATTTTGCGTGGTCCGACACGCACTAGGCCGATTTTTCACGTTTAACGTTAAAGAATAACGTTTTTAGCAAAATGATGATGGCCAAGTTTCCATTGACAAAGTACTTTCAAAACTGAAGTGCCAATCATCGCTTTTGATGTTGTTAAATGATAAGCACACTTGCTTTACGATAAAAAAGCCTCTTCAAAACAACTTGCGAAACTAAAGTATATGGATAGATTGATAGATAGAATACTCTTTATTTAGTACACCATAAAAATTACAGATATAAATGTAGAACTGTTACATAGGGTGTCACAATGGGTGGTCTTATCGCTAAAAGCGACCTTTTACAGATAACCTTTGGATGGATCAAAAGTAGAAGGAGAGACAATACTGCAGGTAGTCAGTGGTCTACCATTTACATATACAATAAATACATACATACATAAACTCATGCTTTTTTCCCATGGGGGTAGGCAGAAACTATAGAGCGCCACCTGCTACGCACATACCATCCTTTTGCTTCGTTTACATTCATACATCTGGTCATACATGTACGCCAGTTGCGAGTACTACGCACCTGACCTTTCTGAAGAACATCACCAATTAGGTCACTATATGTTCTCCTAGGGCGTCCCCTCCCGGCGTTTCCACTCACATCTGCCTTGTAAATACCTTTTGTGAGTCGCCTTTCATTCAATCCTCTCAACATGACCAAACCATCTAAGCATACATACTCTTTTCAATTTTTGTCACTACATCTTCTTTTAAACCACACCGTTGCCTTATCACATATTTTTTCAACCTATCATTCACGACTGTGAAGTTCCTTGCGAAGCATGTTCGGCGTGACTACGCCACACATGCTTCTACTATAAACACATAGGTACATACATAAAGCATATAGATACTTATACATATAAATATATATATAAACATACGATAATAAACATAACCTCCCCAATTGGGGGAGGCCTATGTCCAGCATTGGACGTCTTTCGGCTGAAATGATGATGATGATGACAATAATAAACGCGATACAAGAGGAACTTAAAGTAAACGCACCCTGGGTGCGTATGCGTCGCACCCTGGGTAGTATCGTAGTAGCTCTGCTACCAGCAACCCTACACTCTTGCTAAACTTTAATTTTAATTTAATTTAACGCCGCACATCATAATCAGCATATGTTCCCACTGTTGGGACACAGGCCTCGTCTTGGTGAGAGGGAGTGGGCTGTAATCCACCACGAGGGCCCAGTGCGTGTTGGTAGATATCACATGTCTTCTTCTTTCCGGTAAGGACCAGGCCCGGGTCGATGGCGCGTTGTGTTCCACGCGCGCCTCTAAGAGATATCAGTACGCACTGACGGAATGGAGCGCAGCATTCCTGGAGTCAAAATAACGTACTGTGTTCAAATCAAATCAAATAAGCCTTTTTATTAACACAAGATTTATATTAAAATATGTAAATTATGTTAAGGTATTTTTCTATGGGCCTGTGTTGCCTGAAATAAATGGTATTATTATTATTATTAAAACACAAATCATCGACGTCACCCAAAAAGCAGCCAAAGGACATTGACCACTACTACCTTGTTTGATTGAGGAGTTCCTATGGCCTACCATCCTACCTTCCGGCTCCATCATCAGACCAGCTCCATGGTATGATATTTTTGCGTTTTCATCAATGTTATATAAGAATGCCAAGTTTTAGCTGAATCGGATGCCAGGAAATGTTTAAAAAAAGGAAAATAATGGGAACTGAAAACATACAAACGAGCTAATATAATGCTTGTAAAACTCAACAAAAAATACTTTTACTCAAAACTCCTCGGATAGATTTTGAAGAGCTTTTGGTTTACAGAATAGTATAAGCCCAAGCAACAGAATGCAATGTGTGTCCATTTTGGGCAGCACTTGGTCCAACTCCCATGTATGGATGGTCAATGTCTTTAAGTGGGACTGGGCCAGACACTTTTGCCGCATGTCGAATGAGCCACGGGCCAAATCTACCACCATGTGCGTCCCAGAAAACGTCCGGCGACATTGAGGCAGACCCAGGAACAGATAGCGGGACGAGCTTGACGCCTACGGACAGAATTGGTTCACACTAGCTTAAGACAGAGAGGAGTTGTACGGAGAAAGAAAGGCCTTTGCCTTGTAGTGAGACAACACAGGCTAAAAAATAAATAAAAATAATTTAAGACATGAGCAGCAGCTATTCTTTTTTCTATAGCCGTTGGCAATAGGAACGCTACGGCCGATCATTCACGAAGATACTCAAAAGTAATGCGTTACAAACCAGTACGGTCTGCCATTGAAATACTAGTCCTGTGACATTCTGGGAACTCATTGACGATTTGATTTTGTTACTTTTGAGTAGCGTCGTGGACGATTGGCTTTCTAGTAGGTTTATAAAATATACCTTGAAACGTCAGATTTTTTAAAGAGATTTAACTTTTGTTTCTGAGATAGCAACGTCCTTGGGCAGTGGACCACCTACCATCACAAAAACCGCTAATTAGCACATCAACCGGATATCTACTCTTCTTCTTTTCCTGTGTTTTTTTGTCTAACCTGGTGTCAGAGCTTTTATGTCGCCCATGGGCTTCGGAATTGGCTACACATGCTATAGAGAAATATTTCTCAGGCATGGCGGTTTCCTCACGATGTTTTAAAGTAAGATACGGTATATTTATACGGTATACGAAAAAACAGTAGCTTTTCCACTCCACAAACATTACTTCCCAATTTGCCTTACCAAAATTACAGTATGGTACTAAATCTAATCCAAAACTTATGCATTAGCATGCTAACTTCATTTACATAAGACGTAGTCAACATTTACGGCTTAGCGGCTTCAACGCAAACGCTAATGTAACGTGGGTAGTCGAACGTTTGAGAAATTGTAGGAATATAGACTGAGATAGACATTGAGAAAGATACATACCTAATAGAATTATTATGATAGTATTTTTATACTACCATAATAATTCTATTAGGTATGTATCTTAGGTATGTTAATAACAATAAAAGCTGTCGGTTTGTATAGTCAGTAAAAATAAAAAAAAATGTTACTGACTATGTGTGAAGGTTTATGTAACAAAAAGTAGTAGCTAATGATGAGCGAAAAAGTATAATATGTAATTTTCACATTTAGGTAAATGTGAAAATTACCTATTATACTTGACGTACGTGACGTAGTAGGTACTAGGTATGATTTAAACCTCATGTTGGTGTGGTGTTTAACACCACTTACAAAGGCAAAAATAATTCCACCAAATATGCCTATAACTGGTTCAGTTATGTTTAACTCAGTTTAAATTAGAAGGAAACAAACTGAGTGGGATAAAACAAATTACTTCTCATAAAATCAAAGTTTAACAAAACTTCACCTTAATAGAAACCTTAAAAACTACATTTCCTCTTAAACCAGTGTTACTTTGTAACGGAATAAAGTTGAAACTTAATTTAAATAAGTAATATACTCATAAGAACCAGAGCGGCTTGGCACTTTTATAGCAAATCCTGACTTTTGCTGAATAATTTTGAGGGCATAATGTACACAAGTTTGTATTTACACTGCAGGTATCCTAGATCAGGACTGCTGCAAGTCGTTATCGTGCTACGTGGCACTTAAAACTTCAAAACAATATGAATAACAATTTATAAACTTTTCTTCATTGAAAGTCTTCACGAAGCCACAAGCGTCATCTTTGTCAGAGCTCGGCCGTAAATAAAATGTCGCAGACAACTACAAGTTTTAATAAATTCGTCACCGAACTTCGAGCCGAAAGCCTTACCTAATTAAGATAACGTCCTTGGTGGTGGGGAATCCGGTACCCTGCGGAGGGAACTTCAAGTTTAGCAGTTTCGTGTTTGTCTTAGACAACTTGGACAGTGAAGTAACTAGTCAAACAAACTGGGCGCCCGTCGTCGGCACCGATTTAAGCCCAGCTTAACATCCAAATTAAATGCTGCAACACGTACAGTTTTGCGGATTGTTGAATGCTTTAAACATACCCACGCAACCCACAAAGTGTAACGAAACGAGACTATGTTTAAACTTTCCGTTTGCGCAGGAATTCTGTTGAATACTTACATTGTGGTTTAAAAACGCGAAAAACATTTTCATTCGCCGCGGGCTGCAGAACTGCATCAGTGGTTGTGAACAATAATACAAACAGAATAATGACGACTGTTTTATTTTGCGGTTTTGTATGGAGAGAGCGATACTGTTCATTCGATGTTTTAGTGAAGCGTAAGCTTATTACACTAATTCGACGCTATCCATAGTCCTGTGCTTTCTGGCTTTGCGTTTGGTAACCTAAAATTTTGGTATTAGCAGATAGATTGTACAGCTAAGTTTCTGAAAACGTTCGTTACCCGTGGTCCCTCCCGTAGTCCCTGGAAGGTACTACGGGTAATTTTGTTACCCTTGGTCCCTACGAGTAATAAATACCACGCTGCCTAATTAAAATGGTAGTTCCTCCCGTAGTCCCTGGAAGGCACCGCTTGCGTCCCCTCGAGAAATATAATGTTGCCAAATTAAAATTGTACGTAAGTCAAGTCATAATACAGTCAAAGGCATCATTCATAACGAAATAATATAAAAAAAGAGTCACAGGATGAAAAAAAATATGAATATATTTGTAACATACTTAGAAGAAGTTGTTCAACGAAAACCTTGTAGCGTCATCTCTTCAGTCTTATTTAATATTATATAAATTCTAAGTTATTTATATTATTTAATTACGAATAAAGCCTTTGACTGTATTATGACTTGACTTAGGTACAATTTTAATTCGGCAGCATTATATTTCTCGTAGGGACCACGGGTATAAAAATTACCCTTGGTACCTTCCAGGGACTACGGGAGGGACCACGGGTAAGGAACGTCTGAAAGTAGTTTAACTTGACTTTGGATTTTAAAGCATCCATAATAATACAGATTCCCTAGTGTTTTACACGAGCAGCCTTTTGTGTAGATATACTAAAAAAATCATACAGTGCCCTCCGCGTACAATACAACAACGCGTTCAGGGTGCTATTGGGGCTGCCCCGCTACTGCAATCCATCAGGGATGTTCGCGAACGCACATGTGGATTGTTTCTTTACTACAATACGTAAGCGCTGTGCGTCAATGGTGCGTGGGGTATGGGGCGACAACAACAGTATCCTGTCACTAATTGGGAGCAGGCTGGACTGTCCGGACGTGAATCGCTACTGCGCCAATTCTCATGGAATGGTGCAGTCGCGGTGAAGCGTCAGACAGTACTGACGCTGTGTATATTATACAGGAATGTAGTTGTTTAAGATGTATATAAATTTATCTTCATTACAAACATATATTCCATTTGTTATAACATTAGACAAATAACTGTTCTCACCCTTTCGTTATTTCGATGTAAACGTTTAATAAACTCCGTTATTTCACGATAAATACAAAGCACTGTAATCTATTTACCATTTACATTAAAAAAATAACTCTAAAGTCCAGTAATTTCAACAATATTACACAATAACTGTAGTTATTTAGCCGTTATTTGTAAATGGAGTATAGGGTAAGTGATTTTACAAACAAATGAGTCATGGTTACTTGAATAAATAATTTGAATTGATTGATTGCAGATTGCGGGTACCCACCAAAACGGAAATCAATACTGTGAAAAGAAATACGTTGGGATTTAGTAGAAAAAAGGTTATTTTACGATTATTATTTTAAAAAAAAATTAGTACGTAAAACATTGCTAATATATATCCTTACTAGCTTTTGCCCGCGGCTCCGCCCGCGTGAGTGTCGGTTATCGCGTACAAAAGTAGCCTATGTCCTTCTCCACATCCCAGGCTATATCTCTGCCAAATTTCATGACGATCGGTTCAGCGGTTTAGGTGTGAAAACGTAACATACAGACAGACAGACAGAGTTACTTTCACATTTATAATATTAGTAAGGATAATATGTAACGTGTGGTGCCGGACGTAAAGAATAACACCATCCTATTTCCTCCCGTGGGTGTCGTAAAAGGCGACTAAGGGAACTTACTAGAGAATGGGCAGCAGCGTTCTCTATGCATTTTTAACACCATACTGCGATCGCCTACCCGCCTGCCAAGCGTGGCGATTATGGCAGACCCCCCCAATTGGGGGAGGCTTATGTCCAGCAGTGGACGTCTCTCGGCTGAAATGATGATGATGATGATGATATATCCTTCAAACTTGAACAAAAATATAAGCCTGAAACCATCATTCCCATAATATTAACACCGAAATACATTCACTACTTACACTTACCGGAAGGTAAATTTGCTCTGTATGAACTTAAACACATCTCGAACGGTGGAAAGTTTGTAAATATGTAAGCGAGTGCGTATAGTAGCGATCTAAGTTATACGGGTCCCAGTTCCAAGTTTCGTATTAACTGTGAAACTTAAACATCAAAGCAACAACGCGAACTTGCTGCGAGACCTCATACCTGCTGACAATTTCAATAACTAACTTTCTCATATCGCTTTACTAAAATACTTGCCGTAAATTAAACCTTTTGACAGATGGTGAGACTATCGCTTAGTAATTGTTCGCTTATATTACGTTGCGTTCGTGTTTATTATATTTTGAACAATTATGAGCTTAGTTTCTAGGGGTTTTTGCCTGCAGTTCCTTGAAATTATGTAAGTAGGAAAACGATACGATGGCAGTACGTAGGTAATAAAACAAAACCGAACTTATTGTCCTCTGTATGAATGGTGCCGGTACTTGGGACTTGTTAATTGCTGTACGCGTTAATCGGCAGGTATAAATTTGAAACCTGTTAGTCAAAATGGGACAGTTCAAAAATATTTAATTTTTATTGGTGGTGGTATTTGTTAATTCGTTTTTGTGTGATGTCCCCGAGTGTGGAAATTGTGACTAAATTGTTGTATTGGGTTTCCACCTGTAAAAACAAATGTAAGTGGTAATATAGTAAATAAATAAATAAATAAATAAAAATTTTTTGTTTGCCTGTACTGTTCCACTGCAATTGCTGAGCAAAGGTCTCCTCCAAATCCTTCCAGGCATCCTTTTCTAGAGTCACCCCGGTCCAGCCCTTGCGGTACGCGTCTAGGGTCTTTCGCTACCTTTTCCCGAACCGGCTGCCGCGGCGCCGTCTATCCTTAGTCACCCACCGTGTGGAGACTGTTGCCCAGCGGCCACTGTGCATGCGGCTGACGCGACCCGCTCAATCCCATTTCAGCATGACAGCCTTTGATTTCCAAATACCTACATGTCGTTTAAAATAGTAGATTGTACAGCTAATGCATAAAAGACCCCTCGACTTAGTTATCCACTCTCGCCTGCGGCTCGGGTAGATATATACGTCTCGGGGTAAAATGGCTCGTTTATGTCCGAGTTATACACTCTGCTTTTTACTTCGATTGCGAGAAAATGAAACAGGCATAAAACAGGCAGGGAGAGGCATTCAACTTGGGTACTTCATACTGTCAAGTCATAAAAAAGTTTCTTTGCGTTTTTAACCGACTTCGAAAAAGGAGGAAGTTTGCGACTGAATGTATGTTTTTTTAAGGAAGTGTCCACCGATTTCTCCGTCATTAAATAATAAAGACAACTATTTTATCTGGTTTCATTAAATTAACAATAGAAAACACGGAAGTGATATAAATTAAAGCAAATAAAATAAAATAACGTTACGTTACGTTTTATTGTTATTTTAGTCTTAGAAAAAAAAATATACATGAACTAGAGCATAATATATATATATACATAGCGACTTTATGTTTCCTACGCACAACATAAAGACGAACTTTTAGAGCATGAGATGTGAATGTGATTCTGACGTGATGACGTCACCCGATGCAGCATAAATAATGAGACAAAAATAACAAAATAAGAAATAAAATAAATACAATACTTCTAAAAGATTTTGTGAAAAAGTACAAGATTTTAGTCATACATCTTTTGCGTATCACACCATAGTGCAAATATATTAAACTAGCTTTTGCCCGCGGCTCCGCCGGCGTGGATGTCGGTTATCGCGTAAAAAAGTAGCCTATGTCCTTCTCCATATCCCAGGCTATATCTCTGCCAAACATGACGATCGGTTCAGCGGTTTAGGCGTGAAAACGTAACATACAGACAGACAGACAGATAGACAGACAGACAGACAGACAGACAGACAGACAGACAGACAGAGTTACTTTCACATTTATAATATTAAGTATGGATTCACGATACAATATAGGTCTCACGATAAAACGATGAAAATCAAATGAGAGAGTGAGTGAAGCGTTCTCATTCAAGGGATTAAGTATTTTACTTAGAGAGAAATAAGTGATGAACATTTTCTTCTGATCTCTTTGTTGGGAACACGTTCATTAATTCCAAAGCCTCAGGCTGTTGTCTTTAAGCCACCTCTTCATTCTAATGAAAAACGAATTTGTAATTGAGTGTAGAGGTGAAACTTGGTAGACCGTTTTAAGCATTTATTTTTAACCCACAAAGTTGTTTCAAAGTTAATATAATAGATCTACGTCTTGGGAATTTTGGTATTCTCTTGGGACCCTTTTTTTTAAACGATACTGCTTAATTAATTGTTCTGAAAGTTTAATACCGTGTACCGTGTGATGCCGGACGTAAAGAATAGCACTACCCCATTTCCTCCCGTGGGTGTCGAAAAAGGCGACTAAGGGATGTACTAGAGAATGGGCAGCAGCGTTCTCTATGCATTTTAACACCATACTGCGATCGCCAACCCGCCTGCCAAGCGTGGAGAATATGGCGGGCCCCCCCGGTTGGGGGAGGCCTACGTTCAGCAGTGGACGTCTTTCGGCTGAAATGATGATAATGATGATGAAAAGTTTAAAATATAATATACAATTAATAAAATAAGCATATTTCAACATTTTCACTATTATTAAATAGGATGTTAATATCAAATTTGTAAACAACGAATTTCTAACAAAATAATGGAATTTCTATTAATTCAAAATGTACAATTATCTAGGAACTTAACTATCCAAACAAACAACAATAAACAGGGTAGGGTTAAAATCCATTACAATTTGTACACGGTTTGAACGTATAACATAATAGACATTGTACAAATGTACAATATAATTTTAAGGTTATTAACAAATCAATTGAAATTGCTAATTGCTTCGCATCCATAAAAGTATGGCGTTCAAATTGTCTCTGCGAGTAGTGTTAGCGCGTGGAGCAATGCAAGAGTGGACTGTATTTTAGGCAATGGTTTATTGCCGTGCTTATAGAGGTATGAGAAACAGGGTGTAAAGTTCACTCATCCTCCATAGAAAAGGGAGGATCCTCTGACCAGACGGGTGTTGTGTCTGGTGGGCAACTGCCCGACGGTTGACTTCGGGATGTTGTATATACATATGCTAGTCGCGCGGTAAACTTTGACTGCGGGATGCGGGATTTTGTGACGTCAGGTCTTTGATGCGTAGTTCGCATGTGGCGTTGTAAATGCTGAAATTATAACTTTCCCGGAAAAACAGTAAGTAATCAAACAAGAGAGGAATATCGTCCGTCGCGGTGGAGTCCGTTGAAGCGAGTGGTCGTCGGGCCGAGCCGGGTCGCCGCTGCGCCGCGCCTTAGCTTGCAGATGAAGCATTGAACATGCTGCTTGTGCGTGCAGACCGCGCGCAAGGTGATGTATTGGGTTGGATACCCAATAATAAGTCCCATTGGCAGTCAGCCTCGCTACAACTTTGTTGACAGGGTAAAATCTTTAATAGATAGGTACAGCCTGATCCACTTATTCTCATACCTATACCGTTCATTCCGATGATGAAACATGCAGAAGCAATGCAGGGTATTGTTACTGGATCAAGTATAAGTATACGACTGTTCCTACCGAAATAAACCAACTTATCAACATTTGCCTAGTTTTTTCCCTATGCGTTTGTGTTTTTAACCATGTTGGGGTCGGCTTCCAATCTAACTAGATTCAGTATTAATTAACATGGAGCGACTGTCTAACAGGCGTCCACAACCCAAAATAAAATATATCAGACTAAATAACTCCGCAGAAGTTAATTATAAAATACACATGCCGTCAAAAATACACAACCGAACCGTTAATATTGAAGCAACAACATTATATATGCAAATTGTGGTGTTTCAGTGAAATATTGCTTTTAATAGTGTGCGACCGTTGATGCGGACAGATGCTGATAACATTAATATCATGCGACGAATTCATCATGCGAGTGTTACGGATCCGGAGCTGAATATATTATAGCGGAGACTTGGTATTGTCATGTTTTGGACTGTTTATGGAAGTGCAGAATGGAGTTGGGATAGAATTTCTTTGTTCATAATAGTGTAAGCACGTGTCACTTTGTGCCTTTTAATGTGTTATTTTATATCACATTATTTGTTTTTAAATAATTATAGATTATTCATGATCTAAAATCGTAATTTAGCTGCAAAACAATATAAAAATATCTTTAACCACTAAGCTCGCAATCATGGCACCATCCCCACCTTTATTGTATAAAAGTGCATGCCGCTATCATTGCGAGCTTCCTCCCCGACCCTTGCTCGTAAGCGAAGCGCCAGTCCGCGCCATAGCTGAGCCTGTAGCTTTAAATTCCCCTGATAATAATCATAACCCTGATTTTATCCAGCCACCGTCGGTCCCTTGCCATCCTTCCTCCGACTCTGCCCTAAGCCGAGGTTCGTACCCCACAGAGGGTGCCCTTAGCGCGCAGTCGTTTAGTTTATAAGTTTTACGCCCTGGCTGGAGGCTTTAAGTTTTTAGGAGCTTAAGGCAACCACAGGAAAGACCGGTTAAAGAGTCACAACCTCTAATGATTAACTCTGAGTTGACATACGTTAAAAAAAAAAACTTTGCTATCTCAGTTTGTGTGCAACGCTCGTGGAGTTATCATTACCTGCTATCGAGTAAGTTGAATATTGTAATATTTATTTTGGATGATATTTAATTGTTAATGTTTTGCTGATAAATATGTAAAAATGTTAATTATAACAATTTATATTGCAAAACTATGTATCTTTGTATTGAATAAAAGAAAATTGAACTAGATTTTTATTAAATGACATGTGGAGGAATGAGGAGATGTGAGAAAAGTTTTGAGTACGAATGTGGATGGCTTTAAGATTAGGGGAAGACCAAAGAAACGATGGATGGAGTGTGTGAAAGAAAGAAAGTAGTAGGGAATGACTAATGAGATGACGATTATAGAAGTATGGAAGAAAATATGCTGCGCCGATCCCAAAGTAAATTGGGATAAGGGTAAGAGAATTATGACAACAGTTCACATTGGCCTTGGATCGAAATAGCTGGGAATCATATGAGAGGATTTTGCCCAGCATTAGTATAATGCAGGCTAACAATAACCAGTAATAGTTGAAGAACCGGAGTCAACTGTTGTCTGGCAATATTAACATGCAAAAGACAGTAGCATCCTGTTGCTTAGATCTGCCATAGGACCAATGTTTCTGTGAACAAGAGAGTTTTTGGATGGAAACCGCAAATTGGTAAACATAGAGTAAGACCCTGCAATGAACCAAGACGATGACTTAGAGAAAACTGTCAGAATGTAATGAATGTGAAAAGAAATAAGCAGTACCTTTGTACTGAAATTATAATTATGTCGTATCTCTGTGTATTTAACTGTGGGTATTGTAGCGGAAATTCTGAGGGATCAGCAGTAGATTGTATGCTTGGCGAATTTCTATTTTTATTATTATTATTTTTATATGACCCGTAGTATAGAATGTACAAACAAGAGTTTTGTTTTGTTATTTTTAGTTTTTTGTTATATAATTAATTTTGCCCTGACTACAGTTACAGTTTCAGTTTGTAAATATCTAATTTGTAATCTGTGGAAAATGTAGTGGGTGGTATATTTGTTAAGTTTATTGTTATTTGTGATATTTTTAATATACTACTGTTTGTTTTCCCTTAAAATAAATAAATAAATAATAAAATAAAAAATAAATAAATAATTTATGCAGTAAAACAAATTGTATGTTCAGCAGACCTAAAGCCTAAAATAAAAGTCTAATTTGTTTGATAATTCAGAGGCACCCTTGAAACCTGAACAAAGCAATGCTGTTTGGTGAAAAAACAGATACGGTGTGTATTTTTTACCACTAGACGAACTTTTTCGCAAAGATCGTTGCTACTATTATTCTCACTTACAGGTTTGCATTCAATGGAAGTTATTGTGAAGGTAACGAACAGGAAATCCATCTAGCATACACGCTTAAACGTGATCTTCGGACCCCTCACGTAACTAAAAGCTTCACGTGGCGTTATTGCCAAGCGCTTTGCTGTAGGTGTACGTATATTTGGCGTCTCGTCCACCGAATTCTAATGGAATACGACAGGTGAATTTGAATATGTAGGACAGCATATTTTTATTTATTCGCTACTACACATTAATTTAACATTACTTCATATTCATAAATAGTATAAAACAAAGCCTTTCGTGTGTCCGTGTGGCCCCTTAGGTCTTATGAATTACACAATGGATTTTGATGAGGTTTTCACCATCGTTTACAAAGGTATTCCGAAAGGTTTGTGTCAAATATTTTACTTGAAGGTTGACCGAAACCGCTGTACCGCGCCTTAGGTATGTTCGCGGCGAGGGGGAGGGGCAGTGCAGGCCGTTCATTCGTCAACGCTCACAGCATCCCGCCCCCCGCCACGCCGCGTATTCCTAAGGCGCGGTACAGCGCAGTTTCGGTCAAACATAGCTACAGCAGAGAAACCTCGATCACTCGATGTATTGATATGTTTTCACATTAGTAGATAGCAAGCGTGACAAGCATGTTCAAGTGTATTTAAAACATAATAGATCCCATATACCTACTTTTGATACCAGCACGTTTGGTCACTAGTTTACCAAATGAAACCAATGTACCATCAACAACGATTGTAATACGTGACTCTGTTTTATTGCCAATGCATTTCGTGTTAGCATCGGGTATTACATAGATATTCTAGCACTATTAGAAATGAAAATAGGGTTTATTCAGAGGAAACTGTCTTTTTAATGACATTTTATAAGACATATTTTATGAGAGCATAAAGACCTATTTGTATAACAAGTTTATATAAGCGTTTAGTAGGTAAGTACTTACTTTGATTCAAATAGGTAAGTGTTTTTGTATAATTTCTCTGGGGACCTATATAAAATAAAAGAGAACATTAATTGTTACACATGACACAATAAAACAATTAATATTCATTTAGCGTAAAATCGGAAACTAATTAAAATAATAAATCATTGTAATATTTAACTGTGAACTAGTACGTAAAACATAATTATTTACTTAATGGAATATTCTGTATGAGGTCGAATTGGGATGATACATTATGTTTAATTGAAAGTTAATTTCAACGGTTTACCCCCAAATCCTTTTTTAGTAAAATATTTGATTTTATTTCTGGAAACTGCAGTTTATCGTAAAGCCGAGAGAATTAAAATTTATTCTATGAATTGAAGTTCCGGGAAAGAATGGAATTCTATTGAAAACACACACAGGGAAACACATTGTTATGCAGGCAAGATGCCGTAACATCGAACGAACACATACCTGAAGCAAATACGACTTCAAAGTTTCCTCATTGCCGTACTTTATAACAGATTTCAGAACTAAGAAAACTCACACGAAAGACTGAGATAGATATTCGATTTCTTCGTTTTGTCAGCAGTATTCAAATGGGGTCTACCCCGGAAATATTGCCCCGTAGCCTATATGCAAATTCTATTTGAAATGCGAAAGTTTCCACAAGAGCGTCGAACCTTCAATCGTGAAGGCAAACAGTTTCTATAAGATTAGTCGTGAGATGCTCCTTCTGCAGTCAATATTGACTTAGGCGGCCGTTGCAGACGGCGACTTGCTTTAAACATGGAAAAATATACTCAGTAGTGTAACGTTTCTTGGCTTTCACGTTGATTGTGTTTCTGGCATTTTATTTTATGGAATGAAATGGAAGCAGTAGGGTTGACATTCGAGTGGGTGCAGTCATGTTTAGTTTTTACAATGTTGTTTGTGGAGTGTAGCTGTGTTTGTACTTCGCGGCGGATTCGAATGGGTTAAAATTATAGTCCAATTTCGATGTTGTCCAATTTGATATTGCAATTGAATTGTGTTGCACAAAAAGCTACGCAATCGTGACATAATACCCGTCACACAATCAACAATGCATCCATACTAATA
Organism: Dryobota labecula; assembly: GCA_947523025.1. NCBI lineage: Eukaryota > Metazoa > Arthropoda > Insecta > Lepidoptera > Noctuidae > Dryobota > Dryobota labecula. The sequence goes on along the minus strand of OX383293.1, from coordinate 11,296,910 downwards.
TTATAAATGTGAAAGTAACTCTGTCGGTCTGTATGTTACGTTTTCACGCCTTAACCGCTGAACCGATCGTCATGAAATTTGGCAGAGATATAGCCTGGGATATGGAGAAGGACATAGGCTACTTTTGTACGCGATAACCGACATCCACGCGGGCGGAGTCGCGGGCAAAAGCTAGTGTGTCGGAAACATTCATTTGGATGAGCAGTTCTTATTCATAGGTACGAGTACTCTTTTCTTTTTGACTCACAAACTGCTTGTGAATAGTGCAATAAATGATTTCATTTTAGCTTTTTCAGTTTTTACTGGTGGTCCATACGATATCGTAAAATATACGTTAACATTATTAGGTATCACTTTAGATTTAAAACTTGAAGGGAAGGGCTTGTGGGAACCGCTGCAAGGGTCGATCTATTAGGTTATACATTTGCCGCGGTTTGTCCGCGGATGGGTGACAATCTTTACATACTAAGACGCCGCCGTGCCTCGGAAAGCACGTTAAGCCGTTGGTCCCGGCTGTCATTCGTGGATCTTTAAGGCGAAGTTCTTCGAGCGTGCATTTTTGTTCTAGAGGTGGCAGCTGGGCGCGAATAAATTGTGCCGTGAATTTCGTTAATTTTGGGTTGAAAATTATATGTTTTACGATATTAACAATGTTAAACCCGACGGATATTACATTATCATAGACGTTTATTTTTTTGTGATTTTCAATACATAATGTGGTATAATATTGAAATAAAATGATTTTAATCTACAAAATAAGGGTATGTTTGGATTTATTTTCTATCGAGCGAACTTTATCCAATTATGTAATGAGTACCCGAAGTACCTACAGAAAGGTCTCAAAAGCAACATATATAATTTTTTCACGTTTAATAATTACCGTTTCTAAATAAAATGACATTAAAATTACATTTCCTAGAGGTTAACTTGAAGAACCTCGCCTTAACTGTCGTTACGGGTCGTCAGAAGCCCGAAGGTCTCACAACCGGTCTTACTAAGGCGTACCGTATTACTACTCATCTGCTGGGTTGTGGAGCTGACCTCAACATAGTTTAGAAAAGGCTAGGCAGATGATGATGTTTTAAAACTTCTGATAAATTGAAATCTCAGAAGATTTTTTTCAATACACAACCCTTTCACTGTCTTTATAAACATGATGTTATATTTGAAATAACCTCGAACGTCATCTGTAAAAGTGCTCTTTCAATTTCTTACAGAAATTAAATTTCCTTTCACGGTACTCTGGTTTTACTGTGCATTTTTCTACGGAGCTTTGCAGCCTCCATTGCCGCAGGGTTTCTCTTTTTTTTAATGTGTGCATTTCCTTCGCTTACCGACTTATTGTCTAGCTAGCGGACGGCCAGCTGTTTGCATTGCGGCTCTACCATTCCCGCACTATGTTGCTCTACGAAATGTAAAGAATTATTGCGTTTTGTGAGACGAGATGAAATGTGTAGGGACGTCTGTTGGGTACTTGGATATTGTAATTTAAAATTGGAGTGCAGTTGTATAAAGACAAGCATTATACTGCAGTAACCTCAATGATTACATCTATACTTTAATATTATAAATGTGAAAGTAACTCGTCTGTCTGTCTGTCTGATGTATGTTAAATTTTCACGCCTAAACCGTTGAACCGATCGTCATGAAATTTGGCAGAGATATAGCTTGGGATATGGAGAAGGACATAGGCTACTTTTTACGCGATAACCGTTATCCACGCGGGTGGAACCGCGGGCAAAAGCTAGTCGTCTATATAAATAAAAATGAAAATGCTGTTCGTTCACGCATCCCTTGAAAAAGGCTCGACCGATTTGGCTAAATGTTCGTAATAGGTCGTAATTATTTTTCTTAGGAAAGGAAAATTAGTAAAGTTGCCCTGAAAATTGGAAAATTTGATAAAACTGAAAGTGATTTTTTCTATGGGAGTTTTGAGTTTTGTATGAACTCCAGACTATATACCAGAAATTTTGACAGGACAACGTTTGTCGGGTCAGCTAGTGGACTATAAAATGTGTTTTTGTTTTTTTAACAACCTTGCTACTTTGGGTAATTCTGAATAAGTCATCAAAAAGCACCATTATTGAAAAGAAAATGCACTTCCGTATTTTATATTACAGAATACCACACCGAGTAGAATTCTTATGTAGAAGTATGACGATTTGGCGAATAAGGAAAAGAAAAAGAAATAGAAACCGTATGTTAGCGGTAAACATGACGCAAAAAAAAGAACAAAAACAGCGTGACAGCGTACAATAAGTGTAACGGGACAGCGTAACGGGACAATGAGCATAACGAGATAGTGAGTCATCCTTTTTCGTGCATGCAGCCGGCGTTCATCGATTTATTAGACGTTGTCACGTCAAAAACAAGTTGGGGGAATATATACGTCACATTCACGCAAAACGGCCATCAATCCTATGCGAGACAGAGCCACAGCGCTGGTTTTCAGCGATAGCCGTTGACGTGATGACGTCGACCGGTGCAGCATACAATGAGATAAAAAATAAAATAAATTCACAATACATAATACAAAAAGTTTTTATAAAAATAATATTTAATTAAGACGACGGTAACCGACTTTTAATGATTTTATACTGAAGAACACATCTAAATGAGTAGTGTTAATGATTTGGAAAAAATATATGTTAATTTGTTAATAACTTAATATGTGAATATTTTAGATTATGATTATAATACATCATCATCATTATCATTTCAGCCGAAAGACGTCCACTGCTGGACATAGGCCTCCCCCAAGCACCGCCACCTCGACCGGTTTTGTGCTTCCCGCATCCAGCGGATTCCTGCGGCCTATAATACATAGTGAAATTAATTTGTAAAGTTATATCTAACGCGGATAAAAAACTGAGAATCACGCAAAATCTATCAATCGTATTTTTCTGAAACCTTCACCTTTTTAAAGATAATTTAGTTATTGATCTTTTAGTATACGTGTTTTATTAAAATACCTTTTGTTTTATCACTACATATTATAAAACAAAGTCCTCCGCCGCGTCTGTCTGTCTGTCTGTCACTCTGTTCGCGATAAACTCAAAAACTACTGCACCGATTCTCATGCTGTTTGCACCAATGGATAGCTTGGTTCTCGAGGAAGGTATATGATTTGTTAAGTTTTTGTATGCATTTTTGTATGAATTAACGATATTTGTTGGAGGTGTCGGAAAAAAATAAGCCGTCTGGGAGCTTTCAACGAAAACGCTGTCTAAACCCTTTGAGATATAACAAAGTAATGTATGGTGGAATTATGTATCTTATAAAGGTCTTTCAAAAAGTTCGCGGTGGCATATGTCCGTCTCTTAAGGATAACATACTATATCCATTTTATTGTCTTTTTGTAGGTATTTGTTTGGCGAATTTGACTCTTGGAAATACGATTACGACAACAATACGCTATAATATCAGTAGCTATTAGCCAAATTAAGTTCGTAGATAAATAAGCTAGCTACTTATGTGTATTTCAAATAGTATACAAGAATATTTATCATAAAAACATTACTACATATACATATTAAACACGGCGGCCTTATGATCAAAATTTGTGCATTCCAAAACTTTCGTTACTTTTTCTCTGACATATTTATCACTTTTCGATAAACTAAGACTCAATACGAAATCTGCACTTATTTCTCAGTAATTTTGTATAAGATTCTTCTAAGATTAAATGTTTTCTCATTGAATCCATTATTTTACGCACGTATAAAATTGATGAATGTTTACATTAAGCACCGCGCCACATCGCCACACGACCACAGAGTACAGACGTATTTTGTTTTCTTTTTTTTCGTTCGTTTAGTGGTGTTCCCGCTAAAATGTCAACCGGTCAAGTATTAGTCGATTATTCGAATTCTACAGCCAGATCGCAAGTACAAAATAAATGTCAAATATTTCGTCCAATTGCGAACGTGACCCTGAGAAAAGTTATGCACCAATGGTGTTCATTAGATATTTTGAGCGTTTTATCAGCACAAACGGTGTATCATGCGACATTTCGGAGGATTTAATTTTGTTTTCACGTTGTTGGTACTTACGTGACTTATTTTAAAATTATTATTTGAGTTGCACTTTTATTTCGTGTTGTAATTTGGTAGGTATCATTGATTGCTTTATGAAGTTGTGTGAAATTTCGTATTTTGATTTTGTGTTTTTTATCTTTAGGTAAAGACTAATTTACGTTCGTTTATTATATTAAATCATTTGTTTTGGTTTCTTTTCACATAGTGAATCACATTAAAATTAATATTAAGTTAGAATTTTGAGATATAGCCTGGGATATGGAGAAGGACTTATGGTACTTTTTTATATGCGATAACCGACATCCACGCGGGCGAAGCCGCGGGCAAAAGCTAGTGTATAATAAATTATTAATGCGTCTTATTTGGGACAGCCCTCCTGGATGGGCGAGTCCTATTACTGGCTGGACGTACGATGCGTTGCAAAAGCTCAGTACAGAACACGCAAGCTAATCACTCAAGGTCACTGGCATATATCTGGACCTTAAGGAATTGGATTGTGCAGTAGGCCGCTCGACAGTGGTAAATAAACCAGTATAAACTGGCTTCGTATTTAATTGAAACTCTGTACTTACTACGCTAGGCAGCTCAAGGCCAAAGTGCTACCACCGATGAGCGGTCTACTGTACCAATTTAAGGATACTAAGGGACAATGCCAGCAATATGTGACGAACTATAGAACCTAGGCAAGCAATATGCAAGTACTGTTTTCATCAATCTGTCCGACCAGTGTGGTTATTATGCCTGTAGTTCGCTTTAAAGTCATTGTTTCAAAACAAAGGGTTGTATTCCGGCGTAGTGCTTAGCTTGCACAGCTAAAAGGCTGGTTTTGATTGCCCATGTTTGGTTCTACTGCGCTATATGGCTGCAGGGTAAATCTGCTAAATATTGTGTGTATCAAGGATTTGTTTGACAGTACTAAAGAGTGTCTTTTTTTTGTGTTTGTTATTTGTAATAACAAATATTCTCTTATTTCAAACTTTATGGTTACTTAAAAGTACCCAGTGATTAGGCTGAAGAATAGAACAGGACGAGATTGCAAGGATTTATCGATACAATAAAAAGGAATGTAAAAAATATATAACATTTATAACTGCTAATGACTACAAAATAATGTGAATGAATAGAAATATTCGTTCAATACATGAGTAGGCCAGAATGAAATGGTCAAATGTGCACAAAACGAATAATTTACAATTCAACGCCATTTTAATGCGGTGATTATTATCTAAAATAACGTGTTATCACATTAGGCACAAAATTATAGTTAATGAACTAATTTAACCGTATATTAGCATAATGTGAACTGATTGCTATTAACGCACATAACCTATTCATAGCATTAAACTACGTACTGTGAAGTGTTAGAGTATAATTCTAGACAGATTTACATGAATACTTATCTTCTATATCATAACGTTATACTTTGTGATTACATAGTGGTGTTTCTCAACTTCGATTATAATGGCACTATCAGCAAACACATAAACACACACTCTCACCCTCACACACTATAATAGTCACATACACATACACACACTCAAAATTACACACTACACAGAGCTGCTTATTACTTTTTAAGTCATTTTCACAATTTTTTCTGTTATATAAATGTTTCAAGATTGTAAACGCTCAATTAAGGGAAGGAGCGACACAACCCCAATACAAGTATTATTAATTACTTACTGGGGCTGTTTCATTCACATGTGTAAATGTAAACGTTTGACACACAATATTTTTTTTTTAATTTAATATTTACCATTATGGTTTCCAATTACCAAAAGTGTTTAGTATTGCCATACTAATTTATAATATTCACATCTATCTATCCCTTTCTCACTACCTCTCTCTCTCTCTCTCTAGTGTTGGGTAGGACAAGCAATTTTGATGAGTTTGTATGAGTAACTCATTCAGCTTGGTGAGGTAGTACATTGTACCACTTCAAATGAGGTGGGACAATATTACATTAATAGGACAATGTAACATCAATGGGATATTGTCCCAAAAATGTGACATTGTCCCAATAATGTCAGATTGTCCCACCTTATTTGAAGTACTAACACAAAAGACATACGAGGCTTTGAGCTGAGCTTAGAAATATGAGGGATAGGGAAAATATCATATTACTGAGTAATGCATGACTACAACAAACGCATCGTAGTTTAGACGGATGACGAATAAAATTTGTGTCTCAAATTAAATAAACAGCGTACGACATGAAATATTTCTTTTTAATAGTTAATCAAGAAAAAAATTACTAATTGTAATTTAAAAATAGCAACATTGCCACTTTTTTACCGCCGAGTCTGTTACGTCTCTCGGTGATAACCTGACCAGACTTCGAAAAAAAATATTTCCGAAGGAACTATAAAAGTACTCTGTGGAAGGAACACTCGTAGCAGATATGCACAGTCGTTTTTTAGCCATTTCATATAACCTACATTAATTAATAAGGTCTACTCTCCCGCCCGCACACATTCGTTCGTCCAACCGCGCTGTCCCGCTCACTTGAAGTGAACCAACGAAACGAGTCAAGACCTCCCTCGTTCGCGAGCTAGAAGTGCGACAACGACAATCCTTGCACTCGCTCGCTCACCTCGCGTCAGCATTGTCAGGCCTCACTCACCTCACCACATTCACTCACTTGTCAGTTCGAGATTCATTCATTTGTATGTCACAGTGAAGCGGTACAAAATTTTATTTTGAGGTGTTGGGACATTCAATCGTTTTGTATGGGACATTTGAGGTGCCTCTTTCATGTCCTACCCAACACTATCTCTCTCTGGTACAGCCATTCGACATACACGTGCTCTGTACAATATTATTTAAAACTGTGGAATTAAGCACCCAATAACATAGTGAAGTGTGTAAAAACAAATTAATATTAAACAGTTTGTGTTTGTGCATATTTGTTTCTTTATAACAACCTGCTGACGTCAACAATACTCATCATAAAATTGGTCCTTCGAGTTGTTCCGGACGCCATTTTTTTGGTGGTTACGGCGTGTTGCGCTAAGCCGGTAGGAAGTCATCGACAAGATCGACGAAAGTCGGCTATCTTCGGGTCGCGTCGTGACACCTCGGGCCTCTTCGGCATACATCGCCAGCGCCTCTTACGAAGAAACAAGTGCTGTTTTACCGACAGGGCCGGAGAGAAGCAGCCAATAGGCAATCGGTATTTTAAGTTGTCGATAAAGCAGACGATATACGGCGGATTCAACCATGAAGTTATAATAGCTTCATGGATTCAACCAATCGCGCTGCTGTAACAAAGCTTCCGAGTGTAGCTATCTATTTGCGGAAAAAATATTCTGCCGACGCCTACGTCGTGAACAGTGTATCGAAAAACGTGTTTTTGCAGTTTTGTTAATAACTCAAGCTCGTTCCATAATTTTTAGAGTACAGAAAATATCATTAGCTCACAAGCATCTTACAATACAAATCGTGTGATTCCATCCAACACAAAAGATGGAAGAAATAGAAAACTTGCGCACGACCCGTGCCGCCATTAAAGGTAAAATAACAAGAATATCCAATTATGTGCAGAACTACGACCCTGCAAAGCTTACTAAACGCGACCTACAGGTCAGATCAGAAGAATTAACCAAACTGATGGATCGATACGATGAAATCCAAATCAATATTGAGATGTTGGACTCGCCCGACCGGCAACAAGTCAACGAACAGGATCGGGAGACAACCGAAACGAAATATTATTCTACTAAAGCACAAATTGCGTCATTAACAGGAGGTTCGCAACAAGAAATGGAGCATTCTCATTTAAACTCTACCGCATTACATGATTGTACGACAAGGAAACCTCGTGTCAAGCTGCCATTACTGGAGCTTCCAAAATTCGACGGTGATATCCGTGAGTGGCCAGCATTCAAGAACATATTCTACGCCTCTGTTGACAGTGTAGACCTTCCAACAGTGAACAAACTTCAATATCTGAAGTCCGCCCTGTCAGGAGAAGCGGCTGGGCTTATTACCTCGCTTCTTATAACTGAGGAAAACTACAGTAAGGCACTAGATATACTAGCAAAAAGGTATGAGAACCAAACTATGATTGTTAATTTTCACTTAAAAGCTATTACTAATTACAATGTTGTTAATAAACATAACCTAAAAGAATTTCTAGTAACTTTACAACAAAGTTTAGATTCCCTTAAAGCTATTAAGCTGCCTGTAGATAGTTGGGATGTCCTATTAGTATTCCTAATTTCACATAAACTGGACAACTCACTGAGAGCAGCGTGGGAATTAAATAAAAAAGAAAGTACTCTTGCTACATTGTCTGAGTTGCTGGATTTCTTAAACGTAAGGCGCTCAGCATTTGAATTACTCAATGACAAGCCTTGTGATAGGCCTACTGTTAAAACTACACATTTGTCGTCAACCTCAATGAGACCTCAATTAAATTGTGTATTATGTCAACAAAAGCATGACTTACATAAGTGCCCTAATTATATAGAAATGAGTGTACCTGATCGTATTAACCTTATAAAGTCTAAAACTTTGTGTTTTAACTGTTTACAGCCTTATCATGCAAAACATAAGTGTTCAAAACTGAAGTGTTTAACATGCCATCGCAAACATCATACAAGTATACATATGGATCATCCTAAACAAGTAAGTCCTGCCACAGCAGATGTTAAGCTACCTGTTGCTATTGCCTCACTGAACTCTTGCGTGCAACAGCACAATACTGAAAATACAAGTGTCCAATGTGAAACAAACTCTCAATCTAACCCATCAACGGTTCTTGTCTCAAATACTAAACATCATACTACCTTGCTATCAACAGCTATCATAAAAATACAGGATGCTATGGGAAACTGGGTAAATGCACGAGCATTATTAGACTCGGGCAGTGAAGTTAGTGTAATAACACAGAGACTTGCAGGTGTGCTAAAGCTTCCATATAGCTACCATGCATGCACTATAAAAGGTGTGGGCAACAAAGACAGCCTTGCACAATTAAGTATAAATGCTAATATTTCTTCTCGACATAATGATTATAACTCTAATCTAACATTTATAGTAATGAACAACATTACAGTGCCATTACCGCATACTTACATACCTACACGCAACTGGGACATACCTCCCACGCTTATATGCAAACTAGCAGACCCCACATTCTTTATACCTAGCACTATAGACATACTCATAGGTGCCGAGCTTTTCTATTCTCTCTTACTAACAGACCGCATAAAGTTAGGTCACAACCTACCGGTCATGATTGATACAGTATTTGGTTGGATTATATCAGGCACACTCACAAGTGACATGTCTTTACAGGCATGTAGTCCTGACCAGCACGTTAGCATGTATGTATCTTTATTATCAACAGATCAGCTTCTACAACACTTCTGGGAACAAGAGGAAATCACACCTCAAAAGTTAACATCTCCACAAGATAAATATTGTGAAACCTTATATGAGTCTACTACGATACAAGATCACTCGGGTAAATACACAGTTAATCTACCCCTACAGACAGACAAACTACAAGATTTAGGTAACTCATTTAATACTGCTTACCGATGCTTATTACAGTTAGAGTCTAGATTTAAAAAAGATCCTTCATTATTCACTCAATATAAGGAATTTATCGATGAATATATTGCATTGGGTCATGCATATTATGTAAAGGAATTCTCCCCTACACAAAAAAATGCATATTACTTACCTCATTTACCTGTCATAAAATCTGAAAGTAGATCAACAAAGTTAAGAGTTGTTTTTAATGCTAGTTCTAAAACATCAACAGGCACATCCTTAAATGATATTCTACATGAAGGTCCTAACATTTACAATGATCTACTTAATATAATGTTGAAATTCAGACTATTCAAGTATGCCTTTTCTTGTGATATAGTTAAAATGTTCAGAGGTATATTTGTGAATCCAGATCAAAGATCATATCAGAGGATTTTATGGAGAGAATCTCAATCTGATCCACTCAAATGCATAGAATTGGCAACAGTTACATATGGCACTAAGTGTGCACCTTATCTTGCATGTCGCACTATGTTAGATTTAGCTTACAAAAATAAAGAGACTCATAGTCTAGCTGCAGAATGCATAGAAACTTGCAGTTATATGGATGACTATTTATCTGGGCAACAGTCCCTTGAACAGTGTACTCAACTCTGTTTACAACTAATGGATTTGCTTAAAAAAGCCGGGTTCAAGTTACACAAATGGACTTCAAACGACCCTCATATTTTAACACAGATTGCAAGTCCTACTATGGACACATCTAGTGAACATAATTCACAAAATAATTCTAGTTCTCAAAACAATTCGTACGATTTTAACAAGCCAGACTCTGTTAAGACTTTAGGTTTAATGTGGCTACCTACACAGGACATACTCCATACTCATATACCTGAAATTACAAGCATTTCTCACACTAAAAGATCTATATTATCACAGATAGCACAGATGTTTGATCCAATAGGAATTCTAGCACCTACAGTAATTATTCCTAAAATTCTAATGCAAGACATATGGAAAGAAAACATTGAATGGGATAGTCCCATACCTAATAATTTACAAGATAATTGGCAAAAGTTTATTGATCAATTAAATTACTTAAAGTCTATTAAAATCCCGAGATGGTATTTTACTGATATACCTATTAATGTATCCCTAATTGGATTTTGTGACGCATCAAAGAAAGCTTATGGTGCTTGCTTATATTTGAAAGCAAATTATCCTAACAAAAAATCTACTTGCATTTTGGTCATGGCCAAGTCTAGAGTTGCTCCTATTAAAAGACAACAGTCGATTCCCAGACTAGAGTTATGTGGAACACTATTGTTATCAAAAATATATGATAAGTTTATTAACACTACCAAAAATAATATAGAAATTGATCATACATTTCTATTTACAGACTCGTCCATTGTTCTAAACTGGATAAAATCCCCTTACAAACATAAACATGACACATATGTCTCTCATCGTATAATGCAGGTTATAGAATTAACTGCATCGGATAATTGGTATTATATAAACACCAAACAAAATCCAGCAGATTTAATAACTAGAGGGGTTATGCCCAAACAATTGTCCACTTGTGATTTATGGTGGGAAGGCCCTACCTGGATTAAACAGGATAGATCTACATGGCCTATATCAGAGCCCCAAGTAATCACTCCTGTCCACAATACATGTACACAACTATGTCATACTTCCACACATACGTCGAATAAAATTCCTATTAATTATGAATATTTTTATGACTTGTTTCTTAAAATATCTAACTTCACAAAGTTAGCAAGAATCATTGCATTCATGTTTAGATTCTTAAGTAAAATAAATAACAAGGGTCAAAGCTATTCTCCTTACTTAACTGTACAAGAACTCAACAGAGCTACTAATTTCATTGTTCATATAACACAACTTAAGTCTTATTCAAGAGAATATTTAGAATTATCATCACTCAGGCAATCAGATAGTGCAGACTTACCTAAACGAAAACTATACACATTTCAATCCAGTCCCATAAGGAAACTAAATCCTTTCCTAGACCAAGACCAGCTCATCAGAGTTGGAGGTCGTATTCAGCATTCAGACATATCTTATAATCAAGCTCACCCTATTATACTACCTGCTAAAAATCACATAACATCATTAGTCGTTCAACATTACCACCAGAGGTTGCTACACTCTGGAATACAAAACACTTTATATAATATAAGATTAAAATATTGGATTATACATGGTAGGAATGAAGTCAAAAAGATAGTTCATTCCTGTACTAAATGTATCAGATTTAGAGCACAAACCTGTGGTCAGCAAATGGCTAGTCTGCCTTCTCCACGAGTAACCCTAACAAGAGCGTTTCTTCATGTAGGCATTGATTTCAGTGGTGCAATAGCTATCAGGAGTTCAATGACTAGAAACTGTAAGTACGCAAAGGGATACATATGTCTATTTGTATGTCTGGCGACTCGAGCTATACACTTAGAGCTTGTAACTGATTTGAGTTCCCAGGCATTTATTTGTGCTTTGAAAAGGTTTGTATCTCGAAGAGGTACTCCAACATGTTTGTACACTGATAATGCTACTAATTTTAGAGGTTCTAAAACTGAATTACATGAGCTTTATAAAATGTTCAAGTCAGATAAGTCTTACAGCCAAATAATTGATTTTTGCGTTTCTAATTCTATTGATTATAAATTTACAATACCTCTTGCCAGTCATATGGGTGGTATTTATGAAGCTGGTATAAAATCAGTAAAGTCATTACTTAAAAGACATTTATTTTCTACTAAATTGACTTACGAATTGTTATATACTACATTAGTCCAAATAGAGGGCATATTAAATTCAAGACCATTATGTACAATTGCTGATATTCCCGATGATGTTATCTGTTTAACGCCAGCCCATTTTATCATAGGAACTTCTATAACAGACATACCAGAACCTAGTGTGTTAGATTTAAATGAATCTAGATTAAGTGTATACCAAAAAATAATGTTAATAAAACAAAGATTTTGGAAACAATTTTATTTTGCTTATATTTCTGAGTTGCAAAGTAGAAATAAGTGGTTAGATATTAAGAAAAACTTAAAAATAGGAGACATTGTAATAATTAAAGATGAATGTACACCTCCTACTTTGTGGCCTTTAGGTAAAGTCGTATCTACTAATGTAAACAAAAATGACAACTTAATAAGATCTGTAACCATTCATACATCCAAGGGTGATTATACTAGGCCTATACATAAATTGATTTTGTTACAACAATGTAATAATAATAACTAATTTAAGATATTTACTACATTGAGATTTATATGTTTAAACTTAATAATAGTGAAACAGAATAGTTAGCTGCTAACATAAATAATTATTACTGTAACTTAATTAATAGCATATCTTAACATAATTAATAACTTACCTTACATTGTAAAATAATATATTTGCTCACTAAATTAACTACTTATAAAACAACTTGCATTATCAGCATTAAACTTTCAAGTAGTGCAGTTTTGTTAAAAGAAGGCGTGAGAATGTTTAGTATTGCCATACTAATTTATAATATTCACATCTATCTATCCCTTTCTCACTACCTCTCTCTCTCTCTCTCTGGTACAGCCATTCGACATACACGTGCTCTGTACAATATTATTTAAAACTGTGGAATTAAGCACCCAATAACATAGTGAAGTGTGTAAAAACAAATTAATATTAAACAGTTTGTGTTTGTGCATATTTGTTTCTTTATAACAACCTGCTGACGTCAACAATACTCATCAAAAAGTATCGATGAAAATGTAAACAAATTGATCAGGAAAGTATCTGGAGATTCCATAATGGCATTATCAGCCTAAAATGTTCTCACAGCTGAGAAACACGCCTCTTCTCTGTGATTTTTTTTATAGATTTTTTTATATATTAATAAGATTTTTCATATGTAACACAGAATGTAAAACATACCTTAAGATTCTTATTATATCAGACAAAACCATAAACATTAAAACTGTTATTCAATTTATGTCTCCTTGAGTTTCCCATTGATTGAATCTATGTGGGAAACTCTCGCTCTCGAGATATCATCAAAAAAGCCGTTCCATTAAAAATGTATGAGAAAATATATTTCCTTCATATTTTTTTTTTTTTTTGTATATTTCTCATAATTTAATAGTTATTCTGCTATTTGGGGCGGAGACAAATCCAACTAATCAAAGATCATAAAAATCGGTCCAGCCGTTCTTGCGTTATAAATGGTGTAAATATCTCGACTTTGATTTATATAAATTATGAATTTTCTTAGGTAGGTACTGACCGACTCCTTGACAGTTCAAAAGTGTCTGTAAATAGTTTAATTGAAATAAGTGATTTGAGTTGAGTTGGGTTATTAATATTAGTTTACTCTAAGAGGAACTTTGAATACCAACACTGGTCAAGCAGTTGTTGTTAAGGCTCCCACAGACTGGCGCGATATCGCGGGCGCGCCAAGGGCCTGACTGTCGCACCCGCGATATTGCGCTAGTCTGTGCGACCCTTAAAGCTCAATGTCATTTATTAAATGTTAACGTTACTTTAACATTAAAATTTTAACCTTGTCTGGAAAAGGTAGACTTGTAAATAAAATATTTTTCTTCAAACAAGAGTGAAAATAATTCACTTTATCTTAAAAACTGAAATATTTTAATCAGAGTCACTAGAGATTTAAAGAAAATATATACTAAAACAAAAAAAATTAACAAGACAATCTCTTTAGTGGCTGAAAATTGAATGAAAAAGTATTGCCTCACAGTTTTGATTGTTTTTTTTAAATAATTTGTGTTATGAATGAACAATGTGCTAAAGCAAACAATTATACTAACCAAATACAAACTCTTTGTAATGACGAGTGTACAATTAGCATCGTCCTGGCCGCCGCAGTCGGATAACGAAGCGCGACGCCGCTCTTCACATGCAACTTGACTTCCAACCTTTATTAGAAACTGACTCTTATTAACCTTAACACCACCAATCAAAAACAAACTTTAAAACACCAAAGATACGGTTTAAATTGGATTGAAAATTGAAAGAGAGCAAGGGTGAGATTTGTGGTCACTGAAACTTGTAGATGTTGCACTTGCCTAGCTCGCGATAGTGGATATAGTGAAGGGCTCTCAAGTGAAGTAGGTATACATACCGCAACTTTCAGGCACTGCTAGGATTTCGGATTGGTTCTGAATCGTTATAATGAAGATGATACTCGTTTGGGCAATGTTGTTCAAGTTTTTAATCGTTTTTGTGATCGTTTGTTGTTTTTCATTCGACAAAAGAAAAACATTCTTCAGATTGATTAAAGTTTTTATGAGTTTTTTTATGTGGATTTTGTTAGTGAGAGTTTACTTTTTGCTCAGAGGAAAATGAAGGTTTAGTTCTAAATGTCTTCGTTGTCCTGAATATATTTATCACTTTGGATGAAAATTTTCTCAATCGAAAACAATTAATTACATTTATTTGTTATTTATTTATTTAATTTAGGAAAATAAATAGTTACACAAATATTCTTATTATAAACAAATAGTTAAAAAAAGAGATTAGATAATGTATAACTCACAACGTTATCCACATCTTATATACTATATAGATTGTCGGTATGGAAATATTTGCACACGAGTGAAACTTAAACTTAAATCTAAAGAAAATACTTAAATGAAAAGAAAATATATTAAAAAAAAACATTTTTTTTTTACAATAATATGGAAGAAAAATGTCCAAACTACAGTTTTTGTTTTAAAAATCTGAGTAGTGACTCAGATTTTTAAAGAACTGTAATTTTGAAACTTAAATTCGTCAATATGTTGTTGAAACAATTAATTACAATTCTTTTAAAAGAAGATGTAGTGACAAATAATATTGTTAAATCGACGGTCCCTACGTACATAAAGACATGTCAAAAACCGAGGTTTACAGGAAAGCGTTATTTATGTTCAAACTGCTCTAGAAATAATTGTATGTACAATTTGTAAATAACGTTAAATACGTAATATTAAAAAAATATAACTATACAGGTATGTGCATATGGAAAATCTAAACCCAATTGTGCAATTAAATAAAATAAATTTTTGACATGTCTTTATGTACGTAGGGACCGTCGAAATATAAGTTTGGTCATATTGAGAGGATGAATGAAAGGAGACTAACAAAAGGTATTTACAACGTAGATGTGAATGAAAACGACGCGAGGGGCGCTAGGAGGACATAAATAGTGACCTAATTAGTGATGTTCTTCAGAAAGGTCAGGTGCGTAGTACTCGCAGCTGGCGTGCTTGAATGGCCAGATGTATGAACGTTAACGAAGCAAAAGTAGTATGTAAGGAGAGTAGCAGGTGGCGTTTTATTCCATGGGAAGAAAGCGTGTGTTGATCTATGTACATATACGTACGTATTTGTTGCCTAATCCATATATATAAAAATGAATCCCTATTTCCCTTGGTCACGGCATCACGCGTGAACGGCTGCACCGATTTCGCTAATTATTTTTTTGTTGTGTTTGTTATTGCCAGGAGAAGGTTCTTATGTAAGAAAAATTTAAGAAAGTTAAAAAAAAAAATTGTAAGAAAACGACCATATTTACATTTTTATTGTAATAATAAGTAGGTAACTCTATCTTCTAATGTAACTTTATGGCGTTTGACATAACGTGTCATTCATCATTTGGTAAGTCTGAGAATAGATTTTATCAAAAAAAAAAAAAAAAAAGGTTTTAGTTAGGTAAGGTAGGGTAGGGTAGAATAGGGTAGGGTAGGTAGGTAGGGTAGGGTAGGGTAGATAGGTAGGTAGGGTAGGGTAGGATAGGGTAAGGTAGGGTAGGGTAGGTAGGTAGTTTCCTTTGCGCGTAGACAAACTGCCACAGTCAAATAGCTTTTGACAGAACGAAGTCTGTCGGGTCAGCTAGTATTTAATAATTTAAAGCATTACAATAACTGCCACAAGTAGGTACTTATACCTATATAAAACAAAGTAACTTTTTACTTGAGTAAACATGAACAAGAGCCAAGCGAGGCCAAAAGGAAATCAAGTAGCTGCAATAAAAGAAAGCAATGGAGTCGCCTTTTGTGCAGCGCTGCAGCGCACAAAGTTGCAAGCGTGAACTGAGGCATCAAGTTAGTTGCAAAGTGTTTCACTTCTATATTTTATCTTTAATCAGCTTCAGTCTATTGGAAATTTAATAACTAGGGTGTTGAAACAATCATAGCGTTTAAATTAAAATAAGTTTGTTTTGTAGTTTGCTTCGGTCAACGGAATAAATGCATTTTTTTCATTAGTTTATAATCATTATTCATTTATGTAAACCCATTTACATAAATTAAAATTATTATAAATTATGAATATAAATTTAATTTTATTAATATTATTAAATTATTCCTTTTTATAGGAGCGAGTACATAAACAATTACCTAATTATAGAAATGAATAGCGGTGTAAATATTAACCAATCAACAAGCTTGATTCGTACTAACAGCAGGTAAGTCAGTATTGGGCACGCCACAATTGTGGCGATAAGTCCTCAGCACCGCCGTGTCCTCACGGAGGCAATCGGCGGCGGCGATTTCTCGCGTCCGGCCCTGGTCCAGGCCATGGTCCGGAGAGAGAGTGCATGGGAGGCAGTCACCTCCTTCTGCGAAGCAGTAATGTTCGCGAAGGAGGAGGCGGAACGCGTGAGGGAGCGGCAGTCTGTGCGCCCTCATGCCCCTAGTTGCCGCAGGAGACGCCCTGGGTGGCGAGAATCGGTAGCCAATTCCCGGCCACCGTAGGCGCGGGCTTGCGGACGGCGAACTTTGGGCAGCTCACCGTCCGGTAAGGACCAGGCCCGGGTCGACGGCGCGTTGTGTTTCACGCATGTCTCAAAGAGATGTCAGCACGCACTGACGGGGTCCGCCAAGACCGGTGCCTGCCAGGGTTGCGGGTTTGTCCGAAAGGGATACCGCGGCCCTGGCACACAGGCAACTGAAGGAACACGGCTGGGTTTTAGTCAGTAAAAGTCTGACACGCCCTCTTTTACTACCTTTTTGCCAAGTTAGTTTCAAACATGAACGCACTCATACTGTTTCATTACAAAACGAGTTCCGACCTTAATCGAAGCCCAAACCTTCAAACCAGGATATTGAGCTTTAATCCGTCAAACGTGAAGTTCTTAATAGAAAATTGACAACTTAAACTCGGGTTTTACATCAGTAATTATAATTAGAACTTTAAAGTCGGAATAATGTTCAAAATACAATAACTGGCATGAAGATTTGGACTTGGACTAAAGTTAGAACTCGTTTTTTAATGAGATGGTCGTTGTACAAGCAGTATGTCCATATTGCTGCAAGGATTTTTAGGCGACTGAATGGCATTAACAGAGGGGTGTTGTTGTCAAATTTTCACAGAAATTGTAATGAGAAAACAAGATGGCCGCGTTAGTTCGCGTTGTGGCCACGCACCAAAAAATCCTTGTATATCTTTAACCTTACATTTTTCTGTATCTCAATAAAATTGTTCTCAGATTCCTACTTGCCTACATTGTGGCAACATTGACGCGGATGTAGGAAGCTTCATTAGTAAGTTTATAAATCAAACATACGGAAGCTGACGCCAGGGTAAGTTTTAAGCTGAGTTACAGGAAACTGATAGTGTTGTGCGCAGGAACTAATGAGTCATCTGTTTCTATATTTATGCTGCTGTTCAAATAATTATAGTCTTGTAGTATGACATTTGTATAATTTTAGAGTTGTGGCATAATAAAGTTACAGTTTATTCGGACATTGGTGCTGTTTCTGTCAGATATTTATAAAACAACAGAGAATTTCATTCTGACTTTGTTATTATGTCACATAAATACAGCGTTTTGATATAACGTATACATTTTAGTGTGTAAAGTCAATACCGAATTTGCTACATAAGGGTATCAGGCGAAATCGAGGTCAAGAGCAGGCCCAATCTATACTAATATTATAAAGCTGAAGAGTTTGTTTGTTTGATCGCGCTAATCTCAGGAACTAACTAATCCGCGCTAATCCATTTATTGAGAAGGGTTATAGGCTATATAATAGTAAAATAAAATCTTTAAAAAAAAATTGCGTACCTACTTCTCATAAACTTATAGTGGGATGATATTTTTTTCTCTCGTCTGTCCCATGGTGTGGGCTATCGTTGGATATGTCATAAAAAAATATTGCGGGTTTGTGATAATGATTTTTCGATTCAGGGATCCGTTTGTGTCATATTAGGCTTTAAAATACAAGTTTTTGTTAGAGTCAAGTGTCAGCTAAATGGTTGTTTTTGGATATGTGAAAAAAATTCACGACAGCAATATATATAACGAAGTTAAAAGGAAAACTATCACAGAAAAGTAGGCTTTACAAGATAACGAGTGATAGTCAACCAACTTACATTTGCAGTTGGAATGTATGGGAGAAAATGTATTTCAACTACAATGTTAAGTTTGTTCTAGGGATAAATTCGTCCTAACTACGGAAACCTTCATTGTACGTAGACCGACTCGCACTTGACCGGTTTTAATTCTCTGCCCTCACGATTTAATGTCAAACAACCATGCACGCACGTCACAATGCAAACATAAATATTACAGAGAGAGAGTGGATACAACATTATTCAGAACAGAACTGATGATACAATATTTACCGACCGACCCGTATGAGCTAACATTTGTTTCTCATTATGTCGGCTATCGCAGTTATTCGTGCCTACACCAATTATTTAAATATTTTCATTGAAATTTCAGTGTTTCTGAAAATTCAACTTTAAATTCACATAATTAAACAGGCAATTAACTCTCTTTAATTTTGTGAATTTAAAGTTAAATTTTACAGGTCATTGAAATGATTTTGTAATAGTACATTACTTACCAAGGGCTGTAAAAGAAAGAAAGCTCGAAATCGCAGGTATTTGTGATCCGAGCTGCAGGCGAGGGTTGTTAATATGCGATAGAGGGCTTTCTTTTTTACTGCCCGTGTTGAGTACACAATTTTACGTCTTCACCTGGCCATAATGCGAGTTTTACCATAGGCGTAGCGTGTGGTAAAACTTACATTATGGCCAGGTGTGACGTAAATATTATTTCAGAATATAAAACAATGTTTGTGCAGTCCTTAATTTTCCCTCTCATCGATTATGGTGATGTGTGCTACTATGATCTGAATGCAGATCTCCTCGAAAAACTTGACCGTCTTCTCAATAACTGCATTCGATTCGTTTTCAATCTGCGTAAATATGATCATGTCTCTGCGCATCGGTCGCTTCTAAAGTCGTTACCCATACGCCAGCGCAGAGAGCAAAGGGCGCTGACCACCTTGTTTTCATTTCTTGACTCTCCCTCTTCCCCTAGTTATCCAGCGCCCCACTTTCAGTACATTTGCGCCAACCACAATAGAAATCTACGTTCATCGCACAATCGTCTTCTTCAATGTCCCACTCACCGCACTGACTTCATTCACTCTTCCTTCTTCGTTCAGTCTATCTCTCTGTGGAACGGGCTCTCTCAGGAAATCAGGATGGCAACCAACCGTTTATCCTTTAAAGTTAAAGTTCGCGAGCACATTCGTAAGAAGCTGGCAGTATCACAACAACGGTAATGTTATCTCATTGTTTGTCTTATTTGTTTTAGTATATTCGTGTATTTATGTGTATTTATTTGTTCTTATATTTATATATAATTAGGTATATATATATCTTATTTATAGTTATGGTATAGGTTTATACTTATATTTTAATAAAATGTATTCCCCAACTTTCGTAATTGCACCTACCACTGTTTTTCTCTGCACCACCCAAAGGTTGACTGGTAGAAAATGCCTATGGCATTAAGTCCACCTCTGTACATTTGTGTGAGAAAGTGTTAAATAAATAAATAAATAAAACATGTGTTTTGTACGTACATAAATATATTGTTGTTCATTCATTTCAAGCGCATATTATGCCTTTGTACCTTTTAGTCCACAAATTTTAGTAAATATTTTTTTGATGTTTGTTAATTGTTATGTTTTGGTTGACACTTTGTCGGATGAAGAATGGATATCGTTATAAAGTTTATTGCAGCAGTGTCGAGTAATTTACTGATCGACAAATCACGACTATATTATCAAGATTGCACAAAAATAACAGAAAACTAAACAGCAAACCGTTGCTTAAGTCTCTACGCTGCAGTAGCAGGATTAGCCAAGGGAATATTCATGACCATCGTCTCAAGCAGCCAGATGTCTGAGAAACCACTGAGCACGTGATCTTAGTGAAGCAGCTAATGAGGGCATTTCCTTGCTGTTTGGCTGGCAGACGCGAACTGACGCATTTGCTTAGAATAAACTACACTGAAAAAAAAAAGTTATTGCCACAATCAAGACTTTGTTTAGATTGACTTAGTAACTTGTTTGCATCTGAGCCTATCAAGCACAATGATCACAGCTACTACTTTTATTTGGTTGAGATTTGAAACGGGATCTTGATTGGCGTTATCACAAAACCTATTTGCAGCAATCAAGTCAAAACATAGTTGCTCCAACCAAGATTATTAGATTAAAGTTTCAATGATCTTTATTCAAGTAATCAAAATACTTGATTGACACAACTAACTTACTTTGTTACAGTTAACATTTTTTTAACTTGTCTATTTTTTAACTCTTCTACAATGATGTCATGTTAAAAGTAATCGAGAAACTTGTTTGAGCTTTCAATCATTTGAACTATTATTGCTGCAATCATGTGATGATCAACTTAACTAAGATTTTGATTAATCTAAACAAGATATCGTCAATCAAGCTAAAAAGTCACTTGATTGGATTGAATTTTTTTCTTTGCAACTCAGCATTTTCTCATGGTGGGACTTATCCCACCATGAGAAAATGCTGAGTTGCAAAGAAAAGCAAAAGAATGAGTGTTAAAATCTTGAATCAAGAATAGTCTCGTCCACCTCTTTGTTATTCTGGAAAAAAATATGCAGTAACATGTTTTTGTGTTGATGAAAACATATTACAGGCAACGTTGTCACCATGCAATTAGTTTGTGATTCCAGTATGCATTGCAACAATAACGTTGTGCAATTTTTGTTGACCACGAATGGGCTTTAAAAATGTTGTCGTAGCTGCTATGTTGGGAGACAGGACACAGCATTGAAACACGTTGGTCGAGCATTGACTGATTTATTCTACTTCGTTCACATCAATTTATTATATTAACCTTCACTTGCATTATTATCATATTGGTTAGTTGAACGTTCAAAGTAATTTACTTGTCGGAGAACGGAAGGTTTCTCTCGTTATCATCAGCCATATTTTAACTACTGTGGGCGTACTGTGGGTAGTGTTGGTTATTGCGCAACAGAAAAAGCGAATGAAACTCAAAAGTCATTTACTTAACCTGAGAACCTTAAAGTTTACATAAGACAGTCCCTCAAAACGCCCATCCCTTCACCAAGAAGTGGAGGAACAAACTCCCCAGCAGCCCATCTGTCTGTTCAGTTAGAAGAACTTGATTCTATACAGTAATGGGTATGCAAAGTAATTAATATAGGAACACGACATAACTATACCGAACGCGCAACAGTTTCTAGACATCTTCACTGCTTGACCGCCACCGATGCTCCGCACCGTACCGTTGCACCGTTGCTTGTCGAATGTGCGGCGATCACTTGCCACCGGTCGAACGTTATGTTCTATGCGCCGCTAAACAGCACTGGATGGCGTCCCGATTAGTCAACAATCGATGGCGCGAATTCCAATAACTCCATCGAATGCCACTAGATGGCGCTGGTGTACCGGATACAACACGTCTCCGATATACTTATAACTACAGTAGCAATTCGCTTTTGTCCTGTTAGTTATAAAGTTTAATTTAAACCAGATACAAATAGTTATGTATAAAAGCTACAATATATTGTAATCTAAGAGCCTTACAAATAAAAACGGAATTAATTTATCCTAGGAATAACTTCGATATAACCATACATTTTTTGACGTTTATAGCTAGCATAACTTTATTCCGTGTTTATTTGTTTTAGGGGTAGTCTTTAAAGAGCGATCTTAAGGTAAATCAGACAACTTAAGGGTAATGGGATAGCAAAAACAAGCGAGTACTTCGCTCTTCTAAGCTAAACTAGTGTAGCGAAAAACATATCAAAGCAAGTTACTTAGTTAAGTTAGTAACTAACACTTTAATATATACTCTTGTAATATTTTCCTCACTTATTAGAATTTCAAAACAAATTGTTTACTCTGTAAACTAAGCATAATTACTTGTTTAGTTTTAATAAGCATTTATTTTCACTGGAGAATTGAATAATGATATGTAATACGAACAAATTTGTTTAAACAAGACCCTCTATTCTGTAATACACACTAGGATTCAGCTTCATATTTTGAACAATGTTTTGTTACGGCTCTCACATTCTTCATAAGAACAAATTCGTGAAATGATGAAAGATGACCATAATTTATAAATCGTTATAAATTTCTTATGAAATAAGCAGTAGGTACCTTTGTCCTCTTTTTTGTATTTTAATGAAGTCATTGCCAATATTCAAAGACTTTGAACTGCGAATGCAAAAGGATGTATGCTTTGTGAATGGCAGTTTTTAAATCCAGGAATCCATAAAAAAACCTTTCATCAAAAATATGCTTTAAAATCGAAATATTACTTGCTCTGCGATAAAATGAAACCTTTTTTTACATTTTAAAACTAAACTTGCTCTCAGGGCACGTTCAGAGCCTCATCACAAAGGCTTCGTTGCACCACTCTACGCATTCTAATGCAAATTTCATTGAAATGCCCTCCCATTGTTATCACTTCCAGTCTCCAAGGAGAACTTGGTACTCACACATCTGCGATCTTTATATATTATGCGACTCTACGCGATTATTAAAAATGTAATTTGAAAAGAGAAAATTTTGTGAAAACGTTTATGGATGAATTTGTATAAATTAGTAATGCAAAATGCTTGGGTATAATATTTGAACTGTTAAAAGGTTTTTGTATTGTATATCTTTATTCACTCCAAAAGGAGACCTTATTCATGAGGTAATAAAACAGTGTGATCCCTTAATTTGTCTGACAACTATTAAGGGTCAACTTCGCCAAAAGAACTAAATCAGCACATCTAAACCGCGTTCAAGAAAACTGCCAGTGTCAATATTCTATAACAATGAGGGATTTTTTTTTTAAACTTTCCCTAGTCGCTGGATAGATGGCGCTGAACTTGGTAAGTTTGCTGCAAGAAACGGAACGTCACATAATTTTTTGATTATTTCACTTGGATGTAATTTTGAAATCGTAAAACGAAATTTACATGAAAAATTAATTAATGTCATGTCATTTTTACATCACATGACAATGACATATTGAAAATACATAAGTAATAACAACAAGAAAAAAATATTTACCAGTCTTTTTATGGGATTTCCACGCCAGAAAGAAAATGTCCCAAGAGAAAAAGAAGAGAAGTCTTAATGTAGTCGGTTCAACGCCATCTACAGAGTTCTTGGAAACTAAGTTTTTTTTTACTCAAAAAAAAAAAAAACCTCTGATTATGACACTGACAGCACTGGGTTTATTAAGTTGAGGCAGAACCCAATACGACACTAGGCTTAAGACTCTGTTAAAAAAAAAAGTACTTCACTTAGCCCAATTCATTACTTACAATTCATTACTTATCTAAGAAAACATTTCTAAAACAATAATTATGGTAAAGCGTAATTTGAGTAACAAACAATAATCAGTGAATCAATAATATTACTTATTAGCTACCGAGTGGACATACACCACAGTAACTGGGTTGTGTAGGTCAGATAGGCAGTCGCTCCATGTAAAATACTGGTATTCAGCTGCATCTGGTTAGACTGGAACCCGCCCCCAACATAGCTGGGCAGATAATGATGATTATGGACCTACATAATGGACACTGTAAATGCCAGTCGTTAAGAGTAATAGCGGGTACCCGGCGTGTGCTACTTTGCCCGGCGCCTAAGGGTCGTAGCCTGATATTAAATAGCCTACAACCTTCCTCAAGAATTGGTCTATCAAATGCAAAAAGAATTCTCAGAATCCGTTCGGTAGTTTCAAATTCTATAACGGATATAGGTAGATACGTACTTTGTGTTCTACAGCGTGTTACGGAAAGGGTATATCCATACAAACGGGGTGAAGAGTGTATCTAGTTCAGAATCTCTGTACAAAATTTCAGCTCAAAAGCACTAACTAGAAAATGCTTAATATTTTTTTTATTTCGATAGTTTATTAAATTTAAATCATAACAAACGTGTTACCGCCGTTTCTTTGTGTGTAGTTTATTGACATCGATCAGCTGACTTGGTCTAATGATGTGTAGAATTCAATTGGAAACATTAGATTTTTAGTTAAATGTTTCTTAACTTTTTATTTATGTAGGTATAGGTATTAAACAATATTGCCCTGTAGTTTGTTATCACCAAAAGAATCCGTGCCTTTGATATGTATATACCCTTTCCGTAACACGCTGTATATTTGTATATAGGGTGTATCTATTCATACACGAAATATTTAAAGAGATACACCGGTGGTGAAGAAGCCATGGAAATGATCTTTTTTCTAAATCTGGGTATATTATTTAAGAAATTAAATAATTTAAAATTACTTAATATGATGATTAATTATCAAAAAGCACCGCGCTCGCGCCGCCACCGTCGCCGCGTCCAGGCGGGTCATTCATAGAATAAGTAAATAAAGGTTTTTTTTGCAAGGTTAATATTATAATCATTATGTACAAATATAAAACACATAGATTAAAAAAAAAAAGCTGAGATAATATTTTTTTTTGCTGCTATGGCTTTTTACCACCTACAGATTTTCACTTAAAATATTTCGTGTATGAATAGATACACCATAAAGATAAGTAAAAATAAAAGCCAAAAATTTTCGTTTAGAAATCAGAGTAGACATCCTCTTGAAAAGTTGATGAGGTAAAAAGAATTGTTAAAATAAAAAAAAATACTTGAAACATTTTTGAATTTTATGGAACCAAAATGAAAATGAATGAGTAATTACGGACATCCGTCGCTAAAAATACGCCTGAAATAAATCTAGAAAAACAACATATTTACAAACATCTTGTTTTTTCGTCAAGTTTCAAAGTAAAAGTGGAAATGTACAAAGTTGCAGAGGAAAATAGTTGCCTAATAGCTGTTCTTTTTGTAAACGAATGAGTCAGCTTTGAGGTCAAAGGACGAGGTAGTTATATATCTTGTAAAAGCTTTCTTTTTTTTAAATCGACTCAGAGATGCAGAACGTTTAGAATTTATTATGGAACTAGCTTCTGCCCGCGATTTCGTCCGCGTGAAATTTCGGCCCACCCATCGCGTCGCATCCCGTCGCTCGCCCGCGCTATAACTTCGTTATCGCTTAGCGTTCTTTCCGAGTTTTGTTCTTTTCGCGTGGCTCCTAAGGATCATAGCGTGATGTTATATAGCTTATAGCCTTCCTCGATAAATGTACTATCCAAAACTAAAATAATTTTTCTATTCGAACCAGTATCTAGTTCCTGAGATTAGCGCGTTCAACCAAACAAACAAACTCTTTAGCTTTATAATATAGCTGACCCGCGCATATTCGTCTACGTCATCTAAGAGAGAGAGTGGTAGAAGTAATGAATTTTCTACTTATTTTGTTACGGAGTTATTTTAAAATTATGATATCTCCTAAGATGTTGATTGAAATCAAGTGATGTCAAGGACATTTTTCTTTACATTTAAATACTTGTGATTAATAACATACTCGTATTTATTTGGATAAGGATTAATATTTTGTTGATAAAACTCCTTCGCAAATAATGCATTAATTTCGAACAAAGATTACCATAAAAAAAGGTTATAGTGAGTCAATCTTAAAAGATAGACATATGCTGTTGCGGACTTTTTTGAACTTTTCAAGAGAAACAATTATCATACATGATATTTGCGTAACTTAAACCTTTTACGCAGCGCACGTAACGGAAGCTCTCAAAAAGGAATAATTTTTCCCGTTTATGTAACATTTTTCATTTATGCTTCGCTCCTATTGGTCGTAGCGTGATATTATATAGCCTATAATATTCCTCGATAAATGGACTATCCAACACAAAAAGCATTTTTCAATTCCAAACAGTAGTTCCTGAGATTAGCGCGTTCAAACAAACAAACAAACAAACTCTTCAGCTTTATAATATTAGTATAGATAAGTAACGGCGCCACCCGGAATCTTCAAATTCTTTGTTAATCAAAGGATATACGTCGGATTCCGTGTGGCGCCGGACGTAAAGAATAACACCATCCAATTTCCTCCCGTGGGTGTCGTACAAGGCGACTAAGGGACTTACTAGAGAATGGGCAGCAGCGTTCTCTATGCAATTTTAACACCATACTGCGATCGCCAACCCGCCTGCCAAGCGTGGCGATTATGGCAAACCCCCCCAATTGGGGGAGGCCTGTGTCCAGCAGTGGACGTCTTTCGGCTGATATGATATATGATGATGATACGTCGGATTTATGTTTTGTGTTAATACTCCATTTGAAATAATATTAGACATTTAAATAAAGATTTTTACAGTCCGTTCAACCGCTTTTGACCTCTATTGCGTCGGTGGCATGAAAAATGGCAGCTGCAGTAAACAGTTGGTATTGTTGCCACTTTTTTGCTTTTAATGCCAGCCTTATGTCTACGGAATAGAAGTCAACATCGGTTGAACGGGCTGTAAAAAAGATTTTTTTAAATGTATAATCTGATTTCAAATGGAGTATAGTACTTTATAGTTGTGCAGTAATTTCCCACCGGCATTTTATGAATATTTTCGTTTATGTAGCAGGCGAGTATTGGATTTTTACTAATTAAAACTAGCAATAGGTACCCATCGTACTTTTGTGTCCCCGCTCACATCCGAAAGAAGAAGATACGTACCGTAATCATTTGCATCGTGAAAACTTCATTTCAGCAAGTAAAATCAAAACTGAGAACAGATAATATATGTGACGGCTTGTTGATTATTAGGCCTGTGTTCAGCGACATTTAAATCAACTGTTTAGATATTTAATCAGTTGTTTACTCAAAATTTCTTAGGCCTGTGTTCACCAACATTCAAACCACCGGTTAGTATTTAAACAGTTGGTTTATGTCAAATTTCCTATGAAATGTTGAGTAAACAACTGATTAAATAACTAAACAGTTGATTTAAATGTTGGTGAACACAGGCCTTCGGAAATTTGACATAAACCAACTGTTTAAATACCTAACCGGTGGTTTGAGTAAACAACTGATTAAATATCTAAACAGTTGATTTATACGTATATATATTATGATATTTAATCAGTTCTTTACTTAGGAAATTTGACATAAATCAACTGTTTAAATACATAACCGGTGGTTAGAATGTTGGTGAACACAGGCCTTAGGCCTGTGTTCACCAACATTTAAATCAACTGTTTAGATATTTAATCAGTTCTTTACTAAGGCCTGTGTTCACCAACATTTAAATCAACTGTTTAGATATTTAATCAGTTGATTACTCAAAATTTCATAGGAAATTTGACATAAACCAACTGTTTAAATACCTAACCGGTGGTTTGAATGTTGGTGAACACAGGCCTTAGGAAATTTGACATAAATCAACTGTTTAAATACCTAACCGGTGGTTTGACTGTTGGTGAACACAGGCCTTAATCGATTTAGGGCCGGTTATTTCAAACGGTTGGTTAACGTAACATACGTACACACGGCCACAAATCAAGCTATAAATTTCCAGTATAAGCTGACCTCTCATTGTACGGAAATCGTATACAATACGAGATCAGCCTAAACTGGAAATGTATAGCTTGATTTGTGGCCGTGTGGACGTCAAATAATAACGATTACAGTTCGTTAAATACCATTGTATTTAACGAACTGTAATCGTTATTTCACTGCTCGTTAAAATGTAAAAAAATAAAATGACGTTAACCAGTGGGTATGACACCGGTTACTGTAATCGTTATTTTTTAACGAACGATAAGGGCATAATTATGTGAAAAATGCTTTATTTGGGTGGACGTGAAACAACCCGCCATTAGACTTTGTCAAAACGAAGCTTAAACTAAATTTTCACATTATAACTATGTGTAAAATACATAAGGTTATTTATTACATTTCATTGTGGCAAAATCTATATCTATATCTATATCTTATCTATACTTAATATATAAAGCTGAAGAGTTTGTTTGTTTGTTTGTTTGAACGCGCTAATCTCAGGAACTACTGGTTGGAATTGAAAAATTCTTTTTGTGTTGGATAGTGCATTTATTGCGAAATATTATAGGCTATATAACATTACGCTACGACTAATAGGAGCGGAGCATAAATGAAAAATGTTGCAAAAACGGGAAAAATTATTCCTTTTTGAGAGCTTCCGTTGCGTGCGCTGCGTAAACGGTTTAAGTTACGCAAATATCATGTATGATGGAATTGTTCCTCTTTAAATGTTCTAAAAAAAAGGCCGCGACAGCATCTGTCTATCTTTTAAGATTGACTCACTATAACCTTTTTTTATGGTAATCAATTTTTTTTCGAAATTAATGCATTATTTGCGAAGGAGTTTTATTAACATAATATTAATCCTTATCCAAATAAATATGTTATTAATCACAAGTATTTAAATGTAAATAAAATTGTCCTTGACATCACTTGATTTCAATCAACATCTTAGGAACTATCATAATTTTAAAATAACTCCGTAACAAAATAAGTAGTAAATCCATTACATAAACCACTCTCTCTCTTAGGTGACGTAGACGAAGTTGCACGGGTCAGCTATATTATTATAAAGCTATACAGTACAGTATAAAGAAGAGTTTGTTTGTTTGGTTGAACGCGCTAATCTCAGGAACTAGATACTGGTGCGAATAGAAAAATTATTTTAGTGTTGGATAGCCTATTTATCGAGGAAGGCTATATAACATCACGTTAGATCCTTAGTTCCGTGTGGTGCTGGACGTAAAGAATAGCTCCATCCCATTTCCTACCGTGAGTGTCTTAAAAGGCGACTAAGGGATTTACTAGAGAATGGGCAGCAGCGTTCTCTATTTATTTTTAACACCATACTGCGATCGCCAACCCGCCTGCCAAGCGTGGCGATTATGGCAAACCCCCCCAATTGGGGGAGGCCTATTTCCAGCAGTGGACGTCTTTCGGCTGAAATGATGATGATGATGATGAGATCCTTAGGAGCCAAGCGAAAAGAAGAAAAGTCAGAAAGAACGCTAAGTGATAACGAAGTTATAGCGTGGGCGAGCGACGGGATGCGACGCGATGGGTAGCCCGAAATTTCACGCGGACGAAGTCGCGGGCAGAAGCTAGTATAACATAAATTTTATGGCGTGAATTATACGCCTAGCGTATGACGGGTTATCGGTGTTTTTACGGCATTAAACACGTTAGACTTTACTATGACATACTGACTTTTAGTGCTACGCTATTTCAGATATTAACTTGGTGGTAAAATGATGCGTTTCTGATAATCAAATATATTGTTTAGCTAGCTGCTAGCAGCGGCTTCGCCTTTTTCGACTTTTTCTAAAATATAATTTCATCAGCTATCTGCCACTGAAAGTCCCGTTAAAATCAGTCAAGCTATTTCGGAGATTAGTCGGAACAAACAGACAGACAGACAAAAATTAAAAAAAAACTGTCATAATTACTGCTGACAGAAGTGAAAACACAAAACTTTGGAATAACTGTTCTTTTATACATATAGCTCATGGAAAGCGTTCGGTGGCGATGACGCGAGTTCCATGATTTTTGTTCACCCAAAAAGTACACATATATACACAGTATACATATAGCTCATGGAAAGCGTTCGGTGACGATCGCGAACCTATAAGTTTTTCCCCAACCAAAAAGTGCGCAACGTGCCTAAAGAAGTTTTCACTTCAAAAATGTTTTTTTTTTTTTTTTTAATTTGTAAGTAATAATAATTTATTTAATTCAGACATTTACAGCCCATAGACACACACATAAGTACATTAAAATTAAAATTATAAATTATAATTATGCTATTTTAAAACAAATAAAAAATAAAACTGTGATTAATAAAATTTCAATTCTCTGTTCATTAAAAATAATAATTAAAATTGTTTATATACCGTATATACTTGCATGTGCTTTTGCAAACAGACACTTCAATTTTATTTATTTGTAGGAATATAGATACATTTACAGGTAAATCAAACTGAACAACTTTCTATACATGGGAAAAAATAATCAGTTACTCCATATTTGTGTCGAGTAGATATTGAAGTGTTGTATGGGACCTCTGATTATTATTTCGCGGTTAAATATGATGTCGGTTCCACGGAGAAAGTTGTTCAGGTTCATGGTTTGTACTACACCCTTTATTGACCACACCTTTCTGATACACGCTGTATAGATGAAGCTACAATCCACTGTGTACCGTGTGTGTCCCCTGTATGTACTGTTTTAGGTTTGGTTCAGTATTTCGTTGTCATTCCGAAAGGTATTTGTTGAAAATCAGCGCTTTGATAGTTGGTTAGTCCGAAGTCACGGCATTTTGCTGAGCAACGACCTGGGCCTCAAGTCTGCTATTACAATAGTGTCAGAATGGTCTATCATTGATTTCATAATTGTTGATTTTTATTTTTAAGTTTGGTAATCTTCTAATATAATGGCGTCATTATGACTTTCCAATGGTCAGCCACCGACACTCCATTGAAAGAATTGGTAATCTCGTACATAATGACAAATTAAACTTCCTACTAAACTTCCAACTTCCTACTACTTCAGATTGCTTATAACACTAATAAATAATATGTAAAAATATATATAAATGAAATCTGGCATGAACAAATGTTCAAAATACCATTGTAATACAATTCTATTACGACACCATTGACCGACCAATGATCGACCATTATGAATTTAGCAGATTACGAACTTTTGACAGTGGGATCGTGTTGGAGTGACGAAAAATAGATAGTAGCCGATTCTCAGACCTACTGAATATGCATATAACATTTCATAAAAATCGGTCCAGCCGTTTCGGAGGAGTATGGTAACTAACATTGTGACACGAGAATTTTATATATAATATGTTTTGTGAAATGCGTTTTGTTTGTGCAGAATAAATATGTTTTTCTTTCTTTCTTTCTTTTCTTTCTTCTTTCTATGTGTTTTTTTTCTTCTGGATTTTTGCCCCGTAGATGGCAATAGGTAAAGGGGCTGTAAAGGGAACATAACTGGCAAAATGTGAGAGTACTATAGGTACACTTCTGCCAAACCCGTCGGGGAAACAAGGCGTGATGTTATTTTATGTTATAGTTACTCAAAATATTTCACGATTCTGCTTATTTAGAAACATATCAATAGAGTGTCGACAATTTAAAACAGTTTTAGACATTTGTTATTCTGTTAGCTATTTAAGACAACAAACATATATTCGTATATGCAGGTATTATGCTTGTTAAGACGCAGATATATGCCAGTGACCTTGAGTGGTTAGCTTGCGTGTTCTGTACAGAGCTCACGCAACGCGTCGTACGTCCAGCCAGTAATAGGACTCGCCCATTTAGGGCCGCTGTCCCAAATAAGACGCATTTATTAATTTATTTTACTTAAAACAAAAGGTATTTTTTATAAAACACGTTTACTAAAAGATCAATAAATAAATTATCTTTAAAAACCGGCTAAGTGCGACCACGCAAAATGAAGAGTTCCGTAGTTGGTATGAATTTATCCCAAGAACAAACTTAACATTGTAGTTAAAAACATGTTCTTCCTTATGGAGGGAGATTTTTCTTAACTTTTTTGTCAACGTGATTAATAAGTACACTCATACCAATCTACAGCTTTCTAGCATTAAGATTCTTGTACTAAGAGACAGACAGACGAACATAACGGAACTATAAGGAATCCTTAGGCTACGTCCGCACAGACAGGCGGCTTGCTTAGCGCCTAGAGCCTAGCGAGCCACCTAGCGAGTAGTTCAGTAAAACGAACGTTCTAAAATGTTCGCGACCGGCCGCACTGCGCGCTTGGCGCCTAGCTAGTCCCTTAGCGTGTATCGAAGTTAACAAAAGTTGGTTTTTTGTCACGAGGCGCGAGGCATTTTAGAATATTTTTTTTCTAAGATGAGTATCCAAATGAGTTAATTTTCCTTTAACTTTACTGAGAAGTAGATCAAATGTTTCTCTTGTCATACGCAAATATTCGTAAAATTTTTCGTCAAAATTACGCAATTGTTTATTCAGAACATTAAACTCCCCATGACTTGACCGTGACGTATTTATGTTATGAACCCAACATGATGGATAAGGCCGTGAAATGGTATATTTTAAATGTGAATTTTCTGTAAATAATAGTTTTAGAGCTATTTTTAAAAGTGACATCTCGTCAATGTGCCGACAAGCAAATGAGCAAGGCACTTAGCTACCCACCATGCAAACCACCTGAAGTGCGGCCACCGTGTGTCCTAGCAAGAAGCCAGAGCGCAAGCCACTAGGCTCAAGTCGCTAAGCAAGCCGCTTGTCTGTGCGGACATAGCCTTATAGTTTCGCCATGTCCGTCTGTGTGTCTGTCTGAAAAGCGAAGGTTTCAGAAAAATACGCTTGATAGATTTTGCGTGATTCTCAGTTTTTTATCCGCGTTAGACATATTTACAAATTAATTACGCTATGTAATATAAACATAATCTAAAATATTCATGTACTAAATTATTTAAAAAATGCTCTAATTTAACATATATTTTTTCCAAATCATTACCACTACTCGTTTAGACGTTATCTTCAGTATAAAATAATTAAAAGTCGGTTATAGTCGCCTTAAGACCCATACTTTTCATACGTACCTATCTAAAAGACGGTGTGAGATAGTATCTTGTACAATAAACAAATACTTTGCGTTTACACTTTAAACAGCACCCGTTCAAGTTTCTCAGTAGGAACAACTTGCGTACATACAGTGTTATAAGTCGTATAAGAACACCAGGAAAACAAATAAACTTCCAGTTGGAAAGTTCGTTTCGTGGAACACTCGTAATTTTCTTTATCGTCCCTTCATCTTGTTTCCTTTGGTAAATTAAATTCCACTTACTATATAAATTTACTGTACCGACTAAGTGTAGACTGGACTTAAATTGTTTTAAATTTATGATGATATAGATCCTACTATATATCCTATATGTATATAATATAATACATATATATAGTACTATATCCTACTAGTAAGATCCTACTATGTATATAATATATATGTATAATTGTATATAATATATTTATAATCATACTAATGAAGTTTGTGAGGATGGATTGTTTTTTTTTTTTTTTTTCACTCAATCACGAAAAAACGGCAGAGCGGATTTGGATGTTTGACACACAGATAGTTTATAATCTGGATTAACACATAGAATACTTTTATCCCGATATTCTCACGGAATCGAGGAGAATTGAGAATTGAGGAGCTCGTGGCTAAGTAATAACAGCCGCACGGGTCGATCCGTCAGGTTGAGCTACACTTGCCGGGGTTGGTCCGTGGATGGGTGACCATCTTTACATACTGAGACTCCACCGTGCCTCGGAAAGCACGTTAAGCCGTTGGTCCCGGCTGTCATTCGTGGATCTTTGACAGTCGTTACGGGTCGTCAGAAGCCCAAAAGTCTGCCAGCCAGTCTTACCAAGGGGTATCGTGTTACCCAGTTACTGGGTTGTGGAGGTCATACAGGCAGTCGCTCCATGTAAAATACTGGTATTTAGCTGCATCCGGTTAGACTGGAAGCCGACCCCAACATAGTTGGGAAAAGGCTAGGCAGATTGATTGACTAATGAGAAAGTTTGTGAGGATGGATGGATATTTGTCACTCAATCACGAAAAAACGGCAGAGCGGATTTGAATTAAATTTGGCACACAGATAGTTTATAATCTGTATTAACACATAGAATACTTTTATATTATATTCTCACGGAATCGAGACTTATGCGGGTGAAATCGCTGGGCGCAGCTTGTATTATGTATATATTACAAATAAATGTGAAAGTTTGTATATTTGCTGTTTCTTGTTACTCAATCGAACAAAAACCGTTGAACGGATTTGGATGAGATTTGGCACACAGTTTAAGACCTGGATTAACGCATAGGATACTTTTTATCCGGTAGTATGTTTCCGTGGGATAATTTGAGACCTCCAAGCGGGCAAACTCGCTGGCAAAAGCTAGTAATTCATAAATAATGGATGTTTAGGGAGGTATTTCGGTTGAGCATCTATAGTGAATTGAGCATGCTTCAGAAAACACGGTACCGTAGAACGGAGCTATTTGGATTTACGGGAGTTATTTGGAACAAAGCAATGAGTTGACATAAATTCAAATTGTGATCTTCGTACGAAAAATTGTAAAAGTAAACAAGACCAAAAATAAAATAAAAGCTGTATATGGTGTCTTGGTAGAATTTATGTCAACTCAAATCTTACAATTACCTACTTTATTCGAAAAAAAACCCCCGAAAATCCAAATAGCTCCAATCTAAGGTAGGTGAGATATGAAAGAACCTTATTGTCCATTTCACAAATTAAATTCTTAAGCAGCATCCTACAAAAAAGACAATGGTGCCGATTCCCTTGTTCACAAACTAAACTAAATTTAAGTTCAGTGCTTCTTCTTTCTATTTCATAAAGAAAAGGACAGAAGATAAATTTTAGTTTAGTCCTGTCAAATTAATCAGCACTTGACGTAAATTGACGTAATTTTAGTAGGCAAGTTTTTAATCACCACTAAACTTGTATGGAATAGTGACAATTTGACAGGATAAACTAAAATTAATCTTCTGTCCTTTTCTTAATGAAATAGAAAGAAAAAGTTGCACTGAACTTTAGTTTAGTTTGTAAACAAGGGAATCGGCACCAATATCAAATACTTAAACGTTGGCGACTCATTAGACAAGCGGCCATCTTTTCTTTTTTTTTTAATCTCACACGTAATCAGTCCTTATAAGATAAACTCATTAATAATATTTTCAGACGCGCTCATAAGTTATTAATAACTTTTAATATATTTTTCTCACGCGCAACTGAGATCTCTGGATCATTTCGACTTCGTAAACAAGAAGTATGATTATACACGAAAAACAGGCCAAATGCGTGTCGGACCACGCACAACGAAGGGTTCCGTAGTTGGGATGAGTTGATCTTAAGAATAAACTTAAAATTGTAGTTGAAAAATATGTTCTTTCATGCATTCTAACTGCAAATGTAAGTTTTTACGCACAATATTGAGAGATTTACCACATTTTTTTTAAGACCATAGACTTTTACAGGTTCTTTAATCTATGTGTGGTTTTCCTGTAATCTATAAGTATAGAACTATTTTCTGTATTTTTTTTCCAAATTTTAGGCTCAGTACCGTAGTTTTAGATAAGAGGAATGGTAAATTTTATTCTATTTATTTTAAAATTATTTAAAAACAGCGTTGAGACCCTCACAGTTTTTATTTTCTTATTTGCCTCCCAAGAGGAATAAATAAATGAATTTACGTACGGACGTGTAACGTAAATTAATTTGTACCAAATTCCAACTTAACCGGTCCATTAGATTCAGAAAAAATGCCTATGACAGACGGACAGACATGACAGACACACGAGTGATCCTATAAGGGTTCCGTTTTTCCATTCAGGCGTACAGAACGCTAAAAATCCGAAAATATATTCCGTAATAAATGTGGATTTATTACGAGCTATCCGAGGCGGAATGCGTGACGCGTACTGAATTCTAGCACAGGAATCTGAAACGTGAACCTTGGAATTTCAAACTCCATTGCTTCGTTCGCAGAGAATTTGTATTGCAATCCAAACAACAAGAGCAATGGAAACTGAAATGAAAAATTCGAAATACTCACCTTTGTAATTTCGCTTCAGCCCCGCTTCATGGCCTCGGTGGGAATTATTCAATAACACTGACGAATGGGTTTTATAACGGAATTGATTACGGGCCAGATAACGAGATGTAATCGCACCGGGGGGAATAGAGACAAATGTCGTATTGGTTGCAGATTTACAGCGCGGCGCGCGCCATCTGGCGTGCCAATTTATGAGTTTAATCAGGAGCCGGCGTTGCCACCGGTTTGGGATCGTAGCGAGAACGGGCGGCGGGTAGTTCGCTGTTCAAGCTTGCAAGCCGCACGTAGGCACACCCCTTTATATACTGCATTGGCTTTTAGCTGCTGCAAATTGATTTTAAGTGGTTTTTAGGGTTCCGTACTCCAAAAGGAAAAACAGAACCCTTATAGGATCACTTCGTTGGCCGTCTGTCAAGACCCTTTTTTCTCAGGAACGTGTAGAGCTATTCAGTTGAAATTAATGTCAAATAAGGTCTACGGTTCCTTGAATTGAAAAATACCAGCTTCTAAGTCGACGCCATAAAAACTACGGCCATTTATGCGACATATTATGACACTCGTAAATAAATAAAAACTACACATTACACACATACACACACACACCCTCACATACTTAAATATTTATTAATTTATTATAATATAATAATATATAATTATATAATTTTGTTTTGTTTTGCAGTGCCCTTACAGGGTGCATGTTTGAAACTTGTAATTATCTTCAAATCAAATCAAATCATTTATTATTGCAAACATGGGTAATTGGTACATAGATGTTTTCTTAAAAAAATAGTCCTCCATATTCTACCATCTCATGGGCATGCAAATATTCAATTCCAAAATTAAACAGAAATTCTATTGATAATGTCAAATCATTTGAATTACAAAAAAAACAAAAACAAACTAATAACAGTAGTGACATTTTACAGTAATGTCAGAAAAATAATAAAGTATGTCAAAGTGTCAATCAGAAAAATAAGTGTCAGAATAGGAACATGTATGTCATTCATATTAATAGTTTAACAATCTGTGCAGAGATTTATCTTCTTCCAACCTCTGTACAACATGTTTGCAATAAACTGATTTGATTTGATTTTTTGATTTGATGATACTCGCAAATAAAAAAAACCTATAGGAACTTCCCGTTGACTTAGAATTATTTTGGACAAGAAGCAAGATGTCACAGCACAAGCAAAGGAAAAGTGCGAAATTGTTAATTTGTGGTTTTATCACTTTTTTTTGTCGATTACAATCTCATATTTGCGTGTGTGCGAATTGAATAGATGGTTCGTTCAGATGTCAATGTATACGCTTTTATAATAAACTTCCAAGCCTCGTTCAAGATATAAGCATTAATAAATTCAAATCATTCATTCAACGTAAGTTGTGCCAGAAAGCCTTTTATACCATTAAAGATTATATAGAGGACAAAAAGGCTTGGGATTGAGCTGCTCCAAATTTTACATATTGAAACTTTTTTATTGTGATTGCTTTATACACATTGACATGAATATTTACTTGTGAAGTATAATGTTATTATTTTAATTATTGTGAATGTGAAGACTATGTAGGTCTTTGTTTATTTTTATTTTTTCTGCTCAGTTTTTTTTTTTCTAATCATGCAGTATGGCAGTTTGAGTAATTTATGCGGCCTGTCCAAATGTCCTTTCTTTGGTATTGTTCGTCGAATCGTTGAGCTCCTTATTTTCTGAGTTGAGCTGCACGATTACTGACAAATGCGTGCACTGAATGGACAGGTCCACTCAATCTGTGTGGTTCTTTCTTCAAAAGACCATTTCAGACACCAATCTACATGGTCTTCACATGATTTGACCAATATTATGTCTGGACTTTTAAAAGAGACTGTGACCTCTGAGTTTGTTTCGGCCTTTCTTCTCAGAGTAGTCAGATACGAAACGCTGACCTCATCTAGTTATAAAATATGATTGACTTGTAAATGTATTTGTAAAAACCTACTTACAGAAATAAAATCATTTATCATTTAACGTGACGTGTATCAATGAATGAGAGAACATGTTTTTTTAACTATAATGTTAAGTTTGTTTTCGTGGTCCGACACGCACTTGGCCGATTTACTATCGTTAATACCTCTTTAGATTGCTGATTTAGATTCGGGCCTTTGAGAACTGATTACGTTTACGCTTAATTCGATTTGATTCAAACAAACCACTGCTTTGGGAGCGATAGCGTTGGTTTAAATTCATTCAACGTAGATTGGTTTTATGTGATCTGAACCTTAAAAACATCCTGCGGGGTACTTCATAACACACTTACAGTAGCAATGAGTTTTATTTTGACAGTTTAACAGTGTTATATACGTTGTTGACGAGACAAATTTTTCGAACATATGAAACAATACATTAGCATGTCCTTCAACATCAGATGTGAGTGTGTTCTACAAACAGGCGCGACACACAGACCGCTCGTCGCGCGGCACGCGGTGTCTATGTGTCGTGTCGCGTATCGCGCCTGTTTGTAGGAGCCTTTAGGGTGCTGTTTATTTCCGAAGGTGTCTTGTCATGTCAAACAATGATGATTTTAAAAGATTCAGCTAATTATTACGACGGTCATGATATTATCGTGAGTCATATTGGCATTGCGTGGTAATTAAGTATTTTAATTTTGCGATTGTAAGAAATAGGTATAAGTTCTTATGAATTTAAATTGAAGTTTGTTGAACTATAATCTCTACCAATACTCCGTAAATCCACTACGTACATTACGATTAAGATCGCAATTCTCTACGTGTAATGGCAAATTGCTAGTTCATCGCTAACGATCTCTGGAATAGCCCATTTCGGGTGAGCCTTACAAATTGTACGGGCAGGTCCACGATACGATTTCTCGTGCCGTGGTTGCCATTAAACACGCAAACATTCGGGCTAGAAACAGATATCTGTATCGAATTTGCATCTCTAAGTACTGATGCCATTACGTTGGCAACTGGATGATTTTCTTGTGTTGGCAAACGATAAATGTGAACAGCTCACATAGTTGTAAACGATTAACTAGTTAGGAATGGTACCTACACAAGACCGCTCTTTTAATAATTGATGTATGAAAAGAGAAAGATAGGGCACCGCTCTAATGTCACGTAAACATTATAGTCGAGAAACAATTACATGTCAACACACCCACACAACTACATTTCCCGATGTCGTGCATCATGCATCAACAACCGAATAGAGAGATATGACGCGGGCTGTAGCGGGAACGAGATATCAATAATTGTCACTGTTACGTACCCATATCAATTCAGAAACAAATGGCGACCTAGAAAGCAATATTATTCAGGAGAATTTTAAAGAAAATAAGTTTTGATGTACTTACGAGTGGGAAGTAATTCCGTGGAACTTGTTTTTGGTTTGTGAATTATTTGCACATTTCGAAAACACATGAAGGCATTATTGCTGCTTATTTAGACGATTACGGTGATTTTACATAATGTGCTGCACATGTGCTACTTGTACGCCAGTTCGATTATGACTAACGTAGCTTGTGCCGGTCGGCATAGGTTGTGCGGTCCACGTTGAGGAGCTCTTCCTTTTTTTATACATCA
Source organism: Dryobota labecula (assembly GCA_947523025.1). Classification (NCBI taxonomy): domain Eukaryota; kingdom Metazoa; phylum Arthropoda; class Insecta; order Lepidoptera; family Noctuidae; genus Dryobota; species Dryobota labecula. Next base: position 11,256,912 of record OX383293.1, on the reverse strand, counting down.
ATGCTTTTAATGCATTGATTTTCGGGTCGTTTTAAAGGTTCCGACCTATAGAGGAATAATTGAACATGGATGTTGGTGAATAGCACCACCCCATTCCCTCCCGTGGGTGTCGTAAAAGGCGACTAAGGGGACTTACTAGAGAATGGGCAGCAGCGTTCTCTATGCATTTTAACACCATACTGCGATCGCCAACCCGCCTGCCAAGCGTGGCGATTATGGCAAACCCCCCCCAATTGGGGGAGGCCTATGTTCATCAGTGGACGTCTTTCGGCTGAAATGATGATATAGACTTTCGTAGAACAATGTCGTCTATCAAGTGATCCGTTTTATAGGTTGATGACGAACTTTATTTTATATTCCTGAACATGGAATCCCTAGGCCTTCATCTCACCTGATGGTAAGTGATAATAAAGCCAAAGATGAAAGCGAGCTTCATTGCACCCGGAATCGTCAACCACAGGAACTGGCTACCTTACCTTTAACGGCCGAAAAACAATAAATGCTGTTAACATTGTTGTTATGGCGGCAGACTTAGATAAGATGGTGAAAGCTAGCCAGGCGGACTTCTTAAAACAACCCCTACCACCAACCAAAACGAGCAGAAAACTTTGCCCCCGCTGGGAATCGAACCCGGAACCTCTGGGTTTGAGACAGGTGGTCGGTCTTACCCCTAGATCACAGAGACGGTTAAAGCACATAAAAAAACCTCAATACTTCTAGTGCCTATAACCTTAAAGGTACCTTTTATACATATTCAGAAAGAGCGTATCAGAATAACAACGAAACAAAAACCAATAAACAATGTTGGTAAAGTAAACAGCACTTTCATTAGTTTCTATCCCGGGCCTGCCCGAGCAACGTTATAATTTCGAAACCAACCAACTAGATATTAGCACATCTAACTTTTCTAATCAAACTTGCGTAGACTTATATAGTAAAAATGTATGTGAAACACAGATGTAGTTAGTGTGAGGTGAGAAAGCTACTGCGCTTATCTCTTATCTAAAAGTGGATAAAAATGGGGTTTATTTATAAACGCTGCTTAAAGTTAAGTAATGATTAGCGACTGTTTAACCATACATTTTAGACGTTTGAACGTCACTTAACTTTAAGCAACGTTTATGAATAAACCCCTCTATGTTTAGAGTGCTAACAAGGATGAAGGCTCCTACAAACAGGGGCGACACGCGACGAGACACAAAGAGACAGCTCGTCGCGCGGCACGCGGTATCTTTATGTCGCGTCGTGCGTCGCGCCTGTTTGAAGGAGCTTTTATTTGCAATTTTTAGGGTTCCGTACGTCCGAATGAAAAAACGGAACCCTTATAGAATCACTCGTGTGTCTGTCTGTCTATCCAAATCAAAAATCAAAATCAAAATATTTTATTTCACATAAACCTACATGGGCACTTATGAAACGTCAGAGGCTAGGTGCACGGTTCCAATTAGTCGTTTCCTATGGAGAAGAGCCGGCAAGAAACTCCACGATTACTCTTTAAAAAATAATTGGCTTTACAATATTATCAAATAACAGTGTTAATAGGTATGGGAGGACAGTGTATGTCACAGCTAATTTGCTCCGAATCTTCTGAATCGATTAAGTTGAAATTTGGTACACATATGAATTTCTGTGACCCAAACACGGATGTGTAACATAAATGGACGAAAGAAAATAAAATAATAAAAAGTTTTGCAAACTGTACCGTGAGACATATTAAACAAATTAAAGGGCTTATTATGAAGATTTCAGTTATTTTTTATGATTTTAAAATAAATACTTTAAAAGTTATTTAAGAAAATAGATGAAAATTGACCATTCTCCCTTATCTCTGAAATATTTTGAAAACAATACAAAAAATAGTTCTTTACTTATAAATTACAGGAAAACCTATAAAAAGTCTATGGTAAATCTCTCAATAATGACCGTACACACGGCTACACATCAACCTATAACGTTCCAGTATAAGCTAATCTCGCATTGTATAGGATTTCCGTATAGTGAGAGGTCAGTTTATTCTGGAAATGCTTGATGTGTAGCCGTGTGTACTAACACACATCTGCAGTTGAAATGTGTGGGAGAGCTTGTTTTTCAACTACTATTTTATGTTTGTTTGAAAAAGATTTTATTGAACTTTCATACGCTGTAAGACGGCTTACGGTTGCATGAAGGCGATCGAGAGATCTCTTTATATATAATTATCGAATAAATGTGATATGAATTCGTCGAGTGCACGATTACTAGACATGTTTATAAATCCAAAAAGCGTTAAATGCAAAAAAAAAAAAATCATGAAAGCTGCTTTTATACGGCTTTTTGAAATAATAGGATCTTTCATAAGAGTGTTTTTCGATTCATAGTCGTCCGAGTAATTGCTTATACGATTGCTCGATCGGGCCACATTATTGACATATCAGACTGGATATTTTTACCATGACCTATTCTTGTAACAGTCGTAAAAATACTCATAACGAAGACTACACTCACTAGTTTTTCCTGCCATTGTTTTTGTACTGGACTAAACCTGGGAACACTTTCGTTACGGAGATATTGAAGATCAAAGTTGTAACATTTTGTTTTTATATTATAACTTGACTATGCTCCCACCATCCCTGTACCATTCTATGAGCTCTTATGCACAATGTTTGCGTGCAATTTTCGCTCCAAAAATAAAAGTCTTTTTCCAGGAATTATTATTGCACAAAGTTACTTAGTTTTATGTCCAGAATGAAATGGCTTCGTGATGGGTCATTTTGCTCCCTGTTTAATACCGTGGTAATGCGTGAGAAGAAGACTATTATATTATCAGTCTGAAAAATAATCATTATGAATGGTGCTTTGCTGTCCTTTTGGCCTCGTACAGGACTTTCTCTTTTTTGTTATTTTGTATATTGTGTGTTTAGTTTAGTTTGTAATCTTCCTGTGCGAGTACACAATAAATACTTTTTCTTTCTTTTTTGTCCAAATTGCCGGTGTAAAATCGGGGAAAGTAAGGAATACGCCAACTAAATTGGATCACATTAACAAAATTTTGAAAACAAAACACAAACATTCCATGTTAAAACGAAAACAATACGGCCCATATGCAATGAAGTTAGACGCATATCGCTTGGTGTTGCCATTATTGAAATTGAAAAACTACTTTTGAAGATTTAAGGGTGGTTCAATTTAGTTGCCGGTCCAATGCCATTCCATACTTTCTCCCTAAGTATAAAAGTAACACGTTTAAATCTCATCTTTATCAAAATAAGGAAATCTGTACTGTAATGATTTACTTTATCTACTATTTGTGATGTGAAGTCATTACGAGGAAAAAATACTTTTGTGAATCGATTTATTGAATAGAGTATAGACGATAAACCCACAAAAGCTGTGTTAGGCATAAATATAGCATAAGTTATCGCTTAAAAGATCTATGGAGGTTGGGCGGCTGCTTATCGGCCTGACAGTTATTGCGTTTTTTATGCGTGAAGTTTGGGAGGAATTCTTTTTATAGTAAGAGATTCAATCTAAAAAGGACTTTCAACTACTTGCTTACCAAATAAAAAGTATTAAACAATTTTGTGTTTGGTAGGCTTTAGATACTTGATTTCATGAGGCAAACCATTCGTTCATCTAAGTTTGGGAAATTATAATGAAAAATACTTTTTATTTTGTTAATAATTATCTATTTATATGAATCGGCGATCGCAGATAAGTTAAAAAATAAACTATATGGTTTAACATAATAAAAAAAATCTTAGTATTGTTTTTTTTTTTAACTTTGCCCCACGCTAGGAATTTCTCTTGTATTGTGGGTGCGTTTAAAAACATTTAAAGTTGTAGATCATACAAATTCGTTCCGCGCGGGAGTCGAACCCTCGACACACAGCGCAGTAGTCAATCGCTTAACCACTGCGCCAACCCTGTCGTCAAACACATTGTGTCGTATTTTAAACTAGTATATTTTTTTCTTCTGTGTGTATAACTAAGTACTTAAATGAAACTGTACAACTATAGTCTTGTGACTGCTATCAGACTACTAGAAACGGAAACTTTCTGGAGACGGTTGAAACAACTTCATTCCTTTTTGATATTTTATTTCACGTAGAACACTTTTCTTTACAGAAAAAGACAAGGTAGTTGTAGGCAAAATGTGGACTGTATTATTAGCTAGCAATAAAATTACGAATCACTGACAGAACTGAATTTATTTTTTTAAACATGTAAAAGAGTAAAAAAACATAAATATACAAGTACAAGTATACAGCGTGTTACGGAAAGGGTATATCCATACAAACAGGGTGAAGAGTGTATCTGGTTCAGAATCTCTGTACAAAATTTCAGCTCAAAAGCACTAACTAGAAAATGCTTAATATTTTTTTTTATTTCGATAGTTTATTAAATTTAAATCTTAACAAACGTGTTACCGCCGTTTCTTTGTGTGTAGTTTATTGACACCGATCAGCGGACTTGGTCTAGTGATGTGTAGAATTCAATTGGAAACATTTGATTTTCAGTTAAATGTTTCTTAACTTTTTATTTATGTAGGTATAGGTATTAAAAAATATTGCCCTGTAGTTTGTTATCACCAAAAGAATCCGTGCCTTTGATATGTTTAAACCCTTTCCGTAACACGCTGTATATATAAAAATGTTGCAACAGTAGTCAAAAAGTCTCGCTCGTCCTAGATCTTGAGCGGTCCGTTGAACGTTAATTGTGCTCTACTTTGTATAGTCTACAAAGTAACCATGCAAGCAAGACAAAGGGAAATTCACTTCGCTCTCACCTCTTCAGTTTCAAAGGAGGAACTGGATCTAGCAATTTTACTCATAGTGCATGTACTTAACAGTTAGCGTTCGAACGGTTTCAAGTTAATGGAACAACTTTAAAATTAATATAATATAGTTTGTCGTTATTATTATAAAGTCTAAACTAAATGGTTCATAAAAGATTGTTCTTTTTTTTCCATTATTAATTTCGTCCTGCAGCCGAAGTTAGGGTCGCTTAGCGCGGCACGCAAACATGAATGACACCATCCGATGAGCTCTTGTTACCGCCGGCGTTCCAGCTGTATTAAAACCCAATGGCTTGGCACGCGACGATGGCAAGACACAGGACGGCATGTCGTTATTTCCTTGGAGGGTGGGTAGGCCTTTAGTGTGGGACGCAACATGTGTCGATTCTTGCGCCATCCTATCTTCCTGGCTCGGTGTACTGTGCTGGCTCCGCTGCTGCGGCTGCTGAAAACCTCAAGCGGCGAAAGTGTAGTAACCTTATCGGTAAGTATATTTTCCAGCCGTTTGGGGTTGAAACCCTCGGGCCGTGGGCTCACGTTTTGTTCAATGAAATCTCCAAAAGGATGGTTGATACTTCTCGTGACCCAAGCGCTGGCTTTTACCTTGGCCAGAGGCTAAGCATTGCCACACAACGTGGCAATGTTGCCAGTCTCTTGGGTATAATACCAGTTCGCGATGCGGCGGAATTTCTTTACGCCATATTTTAGTTTATTTTGTTAATACATAGTTTTATTACCGGACTGCCAAGGAAGGGTTATGTTTTTTAGGTTAAATTATTATATTTAAATTTTATTGGAAATAACGCAATACAGGGGGTGTGACAGTATAATTATATGGGAAATCTTCACTGAAAAAAATATTTAACCTAACTACTTCGGCTATTTCAGGAACATTCAAAGTTTGACAAGGCTTTATAAAAGCTACCTTTTTTTTTTTTTTGCCCCTCACTAGGAATTTCTCCTGTATCGTGGGTGCGTTTACAAACATTTAAACTCACATACACAAACAGCCAGACCCGGAACAACTACTTGTAGATCATACAAATATTTGTTCCGTGCGGGAATCGAACCCGCGACACGCAGCGCAGCAGTCAATCGCTTAACCACTGCGCCAACCGTACCGACTTGATTTAATAAAAGTGATACACAACAGCCAGCACAGGTTTTGGTTACATGTTGCATAAAGTTATGTGGTCACTTTTTTGTGTTACATGTTGACAAAAGTTTGGTTATGTATAAGTAAACATTTTTTTCAGTGTTACCACAATAATGGGACAAAAAATAGTACTATAAAAGTCTAGGAAAATCATGTTGAAAAATATGTTACCTAAAATGTTGTAAAATTATGAAACAGCTCTAAAATATGGTATTGGCTGTATGTGTATGTATGTGTGTATTTCATTGTTTCTTTGAGCATTGCTAGATTTTTAAACTTCACTTCAAGAAATCGAAAATCAATGCAAATCACTGCCATTTACCGAGCCTGAAAAACATAAATCCATTTTATCTTCAAATATGTACCTACGAATAAGTAAAGGCAAAATGTTGAAAACACATATAGAATGGAGCCATTGAAATGGTCATTCTCGTAAATAACTTATCACAATAACACTTTATTATAACACTAGCGACTCGTCCCTGCTTCGAACGGTTTTGCGACTTGACAAAATATCGGTATGTCTTTATTATATGTAAGTTTAACATTAATGTATATACCTTCTGGAATACATTTTCTAAATGATGTTGAAAACCGCATCAAAATCCGTTGCGTAGTTTAGAAGAAATACGCAGGCACACAGACAGACATGAAAATCGACTTTAATTTATAGATAGCACTTTCTTATTCTATTGCTTATGTAACCATTTTGTTCGTCTAATAGGTACTTTGTAGCCCTCCATAGCGCGTAGTGGATGATTAGAATAAATTATTGTATTGTAACGATTATTATGGGAGTTTGTAACTTTTTGACGAAGTTAGACTTCTTTCTTTCTTTTTTATAGGTGTTTGTAAAGTGAATTAGCAGCAGTAAACAGTTTCGTTTGGGTTCCTAAGCACCTATTTTTTGTTTTGTTACAGATGATATTTATTATGGGCCTTTTTAACAGACTTCACAAAAAGGAGGAAGTTCTCAGTTCATCGTTTTTTTAAATGTATGGTCCCGCATTACTCGACGACGGCTAGACCGATTTGAAAAACTCTCGTCCCATTTTCATCAGGTCAGGATCTGATTATGGGATCCTCGAGAAATCGAAGGAACTCTTCAAATATTATAAGCACACCTATAGCGATTTAGATATTTTTATAATAACTCGTGCATTTGCTCTCAGAAAGCACCATTTAGTGAAGTGGAACTGATGAAGATCACAGATGGCTACCAGAACTACTCAATAATACGTATTACACGGGTTACGATTCGATTACTTTAATATGGTTGCTAAGCAATGTATGCTCGTCATAATGCGAACGGTGAAATGGAGCTGATGGTGAAATACCAGGAGAACTATTCGACAATGAACATCCCTGCATCGGGAAAAGCAATATTTTGTAAAAGGCGATGAGCAAGTTGACATTAGACTATTGTAACTTAGATAAATTATAAACAGACCCACTATAAAGTGAAAAAATACTGTTAAGTCGTTGGCAAAAAACTAAAATATAGATCCAAAGACACCGACTTCCGAAATGAAAGTAGTTTTTCACTTTGTAGTGTTTCTTTTTTGTTACAAAGTTTTTATATACAGGGTGTTTGGCAGAACGTTGAACATACGAAAATGGTGGATAGGTGGGGTCATCTGCTACTTACTCAGCCCTAATTTATTTGGCCCTGGCCCCCTGGATATTAAAAAAAAATTTTTTTTGCTTTCTTCTAGTTTCACCACTTTCTTAACTTTAAAGTGTAATTTGTATTAAAAATGGGTAAAACAGGCAATATTTTTATTTATTACATCTTTCTGTAAGTTTGAGGAGTCATAACTTTTTTTCTAGCTAACATCTGAATAAAGCAATAATTTTATAAGAATCTGCCAATATTAAAGATAAAAAAATAAACTAAAATATTGCCTGTTTTACCCATTTTTAATAAAAAAATACACTTTAAAGTTAAGAAAGTGGTGAAACTAAAAGAAAGCAAACAAATTTTTTTTTTATATTCAGGGGGCCAGGGCCAAATAAATTAGGGCTGAGTAAGTAGCAGATGACCCCACCTATCCACCATTTTCGTATGTTCAACGTTCTGCCAAACACCCTGTAGTTTCATTTCACATGGAGCAATTAATTAAGTTCGACAAAATGGGACAGTCGAACAGCCATTAAAATAACTATACAACCACGCATGTACATTGTACAGGCCCGTAGTACATAACCCTTTAATCGAAATACCAAACCGAAACATAGTCGAAGTTCGCTCGTAAACGTCCACATAAACTCGCGCAGTAAACCGATCAGTGTTCATTGTGATCACGCGTCTGGCTAACTAATATTCAAATTAGTGACGTCATCGGATTAGGCTCGACGCCGCTCAATTCCTGTTGATTACTCCGCCACGGGTTATTATGGAGGAAATGTATGCGTTCATTAAAATTCGACATCTTGTGACGTTGTAATTTCGTTGGCTTATTATAACTGAAGTACGAGTAGGTGGCGGGATTAAGTGAGGCGTTATTGAATTATTTCTTGTGTGTTATACGTACAAATATTGTGGGAGTGTGTGGAAAGTAGAGCTTTTATGATTTTCGTTTTTTTTTATTGTGAAGTGTAACACTTAGTGGATTTTGGATCGCATAGTGTTCTACTTATTCCTGTTCTGAGTGACATAATCCAATTTCAATTTAGGAGATGCACAGGAACTGAGCAAGTGACATCTAATAATGCCACGCCGGAACATCATGATGGCTTAAATTGATTATTCAAAGCTTATCTTAATGGCACTGTCATGTCACATCGAGAACCTGTTCAAGACATCCGACACGGGAGATTTCATAGAATTGATACGAGATACTAGACACTATTACATCATGACAAATCATCAGCTACTATACTGGTGGTCAATGAAATCGTGCCTTTTGCATCTCTGAAATTTAAACTTTTTTTTTTGGTTAGAATACTGCTTTTTCTGTCGTTATCAAAACCAATAAGCGCCTACACCTACATGTAGCTGTTTCTATCCATGCGAGAAATTTAAACTAGTCTTAAAATAATAATATGTACAAGTATGTTAAAAAAAGGGAGGGTAAAAAATCAAATGGCATAAAAAAATTCGTCCGCATCGCCTGATGGCACAATCTGGTGACAGGAGCACGACGGATGATGTACATAATTGATGCTGGCGTGCCGTGCTATCCAGCCCGCGCTCCTTTTGCAGGATAGGCCATGATGTTCGAGGCAGTCGACACCTTTACCGCATTGGCAGCGACGCAGAGCCATGCAAGGAGCGCCGAGACGTAAGCAAGTAGCGAACCGGAAAGTGGTGTCAGCCAGCATAGTGCCTATGTTGGATGACGGTAGCGCCTGAAGCGAGAGGCCCGTCTCCCACTCACCCACAGCCAGTAGGCGGGCACACTCAGCAGTATTGGTGGACGTATTCCGTACCAACCTGCAGAGCGGCTCATCCCACTGTCACTGAGAAGATGACTTTACGGGCTGATCTGTATCCGGCCAACTATTTTCCAGACATTCACCGCATCGGTCAAGCATGGCACTTCAGATTCAACCGGGGAAGGGGCAAAAACTTTCCTGGTCAACTTTTCAGTGCTATGGACAGAGGTCAGGGACTAAGCTAATACTGGTAATTTCGCGGACGCTGAGGCCACCAAAACGGTTGGGTAGTGTAGCTTTCAGGCACACTCGGTCTTCCAAGGTCACATTTAAAATGAATGTTAGTGAGCTGCGAATAATTTGGTCAACTTTGTCCAAGAGGTGTGGTTGCTTCCTTATAGGGGAAGAGCGTAAACAACAGTATCTAATCAGGGTGAATGCCGAATGTAAATTAATTTTGGAGAGTCTATCCGAAATGTCGTTGAAATTTTTAATTATGTCGTGGATTGGAATTGAGGAAATTAATCAAAATTAATTAAATTTCATAATTATTTTCTACTTTTAATTAAAGCAATATCGTCTCATCATTAAACATACCGACACAAAAAAAATCCTTAAAATTCAGTATAATCTCCTACTTAGCGTATCAATGACAAAAAGTTCAAATAGGTATGTAATAAATATATAGTAATAGTTTTTGCCCGCGGCTTAGCTCGTGCTTAAATAAAAAATAATAACACACTACTAAAGTTTCTATAATACCTAATATAATTCAATCATGATTCGAAAGACACGTGGCGCCATCTATTATCATAAGAAAGTTATTGTTGTTTTCCTCGGAAACAGTACTTTTTTTTTTGCATGATCGATGATGATTAGGTTGATCGAGTTCAGTGGTGTAGGCGTGAAAAGGTAACAAACAAACAAAAAAACAAACTTACTTTCGCATTTATAATATTAGTAAGGATTATTGGTTTAGAATTTAAATTAGCTTATTAGTAAATATCCGTGTATACTGAAATGGCTGTCGTTGCCTACCGTGACTGAATGCAGGTACTCGTGTTACCGAATTTGAGAGGGACTGCCAATTAAACGGAGCGTCATTGTTAGTTAACGAGGTCTGGATTTAGAACGGCGGCTTCGGTTTTGCTAGAAATTTTGACGTCATTAATATATAAGAAAAACAAAAGAGAATACAGTAAAAAAAAATACGTGTTAAACTGAAATGGAAAATGTTTTCATGACCTCATCGAGACGAGTACACCTACTTTATGTAACTTACGAGTACCTGTAAAAAAATACACTTTCTTTGGTTAAAGAATATGAATAAAAAAAATAAAGAGTCTTATAAAATAATAATTCTTTTTTTTTATTCAGTCGAGACTTAATTGCCTCTGCGATCTCACGTGCCCGTTACGCCTACGTTTGTTTTGGTTCACTTCGTTTTGTTTTATTGTTGTCAGTAGTTTTGTAACCTGTTAGTTATACCCAAAGTCTCAAATTCAGATAATTTATGTAAACAAAGGGGATAACATATCAAAAAAATATCTTCATAATGGTAATTTACATAAAATGGCGAAAAAAGAGGTTAAATTTTCTTTTAAGTACTGATTTTAAGAAATAATAATTAACAAATAATCATACCGTAATTATTTTTATAAATTTCCAGTTTTAAACAAAGTTATTAAAAAAGAGGAGGTTTTCTGGTATAAAATATTTTATGATACTGGTAACAATGCAGGAGATCCAAACATTTTCAAATGTTTTACATCTTCAAAAACACTAATATTACAACTCTCATTCTTAGATTCATATTGTAAGTAGCATATCTAGCCACATTTTGGATGAAAACGGCAGTAAACTGTTTCGAGTGGAAATCGATTTTGGGAGGCCTACGTCTAGCACTGGACTCAAAAGGGCTGATTATGACGATCATATGCCGTGTCTCCGACATACTATACAATACATTGTTTGGCAACGGTATTTTGTTTGCATAGTTCTTATAATTAATTCACTTTAATTTTAGCGATGACTATATATTAACAAAAAAAGAATATGATAAAATGTTTTGCACCACTGTCCTGTCATTTTGACAGTGACATTTCTTGACATTAGTTTTTTTACATAAATTATCTGAATTAGAGACTTTGGGTATAAGTTTTTTGTTATTACTGTTACCTGTTGTTATTGGTAAAGAAATGGCTGCTTTTACCAGTGAGGGATATGCGGACATATTGTTAGCGTATGGAAGCGCTAATACTAGTTAATAATTAGAATGTAATAATATTACTAACAATGTATAATTGTTTAAAACACAGTATGAACAGCACTTGTTTACAAAATACATTCATAATGTATTCATATTGGCAATACACAACGGGAGGAAAGTTTACTTTCCGCCTCAGTTGTCATAAGATTGAACCAGCAAATAAAGAAGCTTACAAATCAAACAAAAGCCAAGTAAATATACGAAACATTGAAACGCATTGTCTCATAACACAAACTATAAGAAGCAGATGGCATTGCAAAAGATTCAATTTTCTTTTCATATTTTCTCTACGTTTTATTCAAATGTGCCCCGTTCCAATACTTTTACATCAAAATGTATATCGTTCACACAGCTCTGTGTCTAGAATATTCTGTTAATCCAATTACTTTCAGTCAGAACGCTGAGTTAGATGAATACCTTTTAAGAGATTTATGATCATTAGGTTTGTTAAGAAAAATAAAGCCGTTTTCAGCACGGTCTTGGAATTTCAATATCTTTTTGTTTTTATTTTTATTTTTGTTTTGTTGTTATCATGGATCCCGTTATCTTGAGAGGTAATTAATGCCAGCTGTATTCTTTCTTCGCTCTTATTTTTCTATACAAATAAATAAAATTTAAGTGTCTGTTTGTAATGTCAATATAACAGCTTTTTACTAAATGCATATGAAAATAAATACTGTACTTTTTGTCTCTCTGTCTGTCTGTTTCCGGCTAATTTTCGAAACGGCTGGATGGATTTTGAAGGGACTTTCACTGGATAGTTGATGTTATAAGGTACTTCTTATAACATCAACTACTTAGGCTACTTTTATTTTAGAAAAAGCCACGCAGCCGAAGCCGCGGGCAACAGCACGCATGCTGGTCCTGCTCCATAGGCTAATGTAGAGTCTAGACAAAATCAAACAGGTTGCTAATTTAATTGTCTATTATTTAATTATCGACGGCACGGTTGGCGCAGTGGTTAAGCGACTGACTGCTGCGCTGCGTGTCGCGGGTTCGATTCCCGCACGGAAAAAATATTTGTATGATCTACAAGTAGTTGTTCCGGGTCTGGCTGTTTGTGTATGTGAGTTTAAATGTTTGTTAACGCACCCACGATACAGGAGAAATTCCTAGTGTGGGGCAAAGTTTAAAAAAAAAAAAATTGTATAATGTATTATTTTTATGACAATTTTACACTCTGTGATGAGTTTAACTCGCACACTGACCTTTTATTTGTGAAATTTTTAGTAAAATCAACTACTCTAACAATATTTGTAAATATGTGAGCACCATGTATCTAACACATAATTAGTTTATCCGTCATTGCTTAATTTTTAATTGTTTTTACCTGTTGTAGTAGGTATAGTAATTTTATTCTGAGTACATCGTCTTCACATGTAATGATATGATTGATGTATACAAAGTATTGTAAAATAGTTTAAAAGAGTAACGGTGGAGTTTCTTGCCCATTCTTCTTCATGCGAAACTACATTTTAGTACCAACTAGAATCAATTTTATTTCCGTGTAAATTTTGACGTTCAAAAGTGCCATTGATGTGCTATCCATACTAATATTATAAATGTGAAAGTAACTCTGTCTGTCTGTCTGTCTGTCTATCTGTCTGTATGTTACGTTTTCACGCCTAAACTGCTGAACCGATCGTCATGAAATTTGGAAGCTAGTTTGAAATAAATGCTTTGACTTTGACTTTGCAGCTAGTATAGTAAATAAGTATGTGACTTCTTTATTACAATTAATTTAAATTCCTTTATAATTTAGAAAAATGTTGTGTTGTTTTATTTCTATTTTTGTACGCATTATTTTAACTGGTGTGAACTGGAACACCTGAGAGGTCAAAAGCACTTCCTGATTGTCACGCTTAGTATGTACTTAGATGAAGTAGTATTATTAAGACGGTAAATGTTTATTAGTTTGATAGAAACATTACAATGTTGTGTTATGTTGATACATGATTCAAAACACTATGCATGTCATTAATTTGTTGCAAAACTCAAGATAGCCTCCAATCCAGACTATTAAGGTTTCCAAAAAAATTACGTGAGATAATTTCAAGAAACCCTTCTACAATTAAAACAAAAATTTTAAAAGAAGAAGTAAAAACAAGATAACCGGCACATCAGCCAGTCTTTCATTTTCAGTTTGAATTAAGATAAAGATGGCGTCGAATGCGCGGCAAATTGAAATGGAAATACCTCGCGGTGGTCGTTTTCAGGGTTCCGTACCCAAAGGGATTACTAAGACTCTGCTGTCCGTCCATCTGTCACCAGGCTGTATCTCATGAACCGTCATAGTTAGTATTAGTTTAGTTATTGATAATGGCAACAGGTAGACGCTTGAAATTATTACAGAATATTTAGTTATATATTCACTTTAAAAATAAATAATTAAATTAAAATAAAATAAATATTTAACTTCTCGTATGCCGTAATTACAGACACAATTAAGTGGGGCTTCCATATCCACATGATTTTTTTGCCGTTTTTATAGATAACTAGCTTTTGCCCGCGGCTCTGCCCGCGTGGATGTCGGTTATCGCGTAAAAAAAGTAGCCTATGTCCTTCTTCATATCCCAGGCTATATCTCTGCCAAATTTCATGACGATTGGTTCTGCGGACAGAGACAGACAGACAGAGTTACTTTCACATTTATAAAATACTAGCTTTTGCCCGCGGCTCCGCCCGCGTGGATGTCGGTTATCGCGTAAAAACGTAACCTATGTCCTTCTCCATATCCCAGACTATATCTTTGCCAAATTTCATGACGATCGGTTCAGCGGTTTAGGTGTGAAAACGTAACATACAAACAGACAGACAGACAGATAGACAGAGTTACTTTCACATTTATAATATTAGTATGGATTAGTATGGATGGTACCGAACCCTTCGTACGCGAGTCCGACTTGCACTTGGCCGGTTCTTATACATTGCGTGGCACGGGTGCGCCGGTCGAAGAATACCTATATTTCACCTCAAGCAATTCTCCTGCAGATGATGAAGTTTGACTTATCAATTCCACTCGCTATTCTGTATGCAGTCTTTAATTTTTCCCGTTTTCCACTGAGTTTTTCATTATTAAAGCAAGATGCTCGTTACCTCCATTTAGTTCGTTGAAAAGAAAAGCCAACGAGGGTGGTTCAGTTGGAATGAAAATAATAAATCACGAGGTACGTAGATCGTAGACGGCGCCTGGTCTATTTCATGCCCTCTGCATATATAATGGATCCTAGACTAAAGTGTTCGAGATTTATGTGGTAGTTTATTGTTTAAAACGTTAATTTAATTTGTTTCACTGAACAAACACATGGTTGAGTTGAAACTTTTTCTTTTGTTCGTAACCGAAATGTTGTGTTCGCTTGTCAGACTAGCTTAATTTTCTTTTTATTTCGTTTAGCTTGAGTAAATGTTTTAACTTTTTTCCTTTCGAAAGAAGTCGAAAAGAGTAGGTATAAAATCTGTGAATAAACAAGGCTTCGTCTGCAATTGCGAGTATGATAAAACAAAGCCTGTAATATGACTTGGTAATGTTACAAAAGAAAAATTAAATCGCTTGGGAGGCGAGTCGGTGGAATTCAGAATAAAATGGATGGATATAGACTAGTTATTCCTTTGGAACCTCTGCTGTTAGAAGATAAGTAATAATTCTGTGTTACATTCACAAAGTCAAATTCAAATTCATTTATTGTTTGTCACAGGTGAAATATCAGTTCTTATGATTATTATAAAGGATCGCTGTAACATACCTATAAGGTGTACAATATTTAATGTTGTTTCCATTATATTCATTTAACCTTAAAATCCGTCCATCATTCATCATGCATTAATATAGTTGTTCATTCATAAAGACAGATTTAAAAATTAAGTAATAGATACATTGATTTCATACTAATGAAATTATTCATTGATTTCATACTAATGAAATTATTCATTGATTTCATTAAAATTAAAATTAAATTCCTTATTGATGTCTTACAAATTTAATTACTCATTGAGACATTAGCATAGCTTATCAATAGGTGTAGTCACCAGTATTTGGTGCAACCTTGAGACGCACACCGCACCTTGTATATTTGTTATTTAATAGAATTATGTCATGTTTGTCTGTTTTATAATATTCATGAAATTTTTAATCGTTTGTGCTCTTGTGTGTTGTGCTATGTCTTTTGTGTGCACTGAATAAAGGCTCGTACAGACTAGTGCGATATCGCAGGCGCGACGCGACACTAGTAGCAGAATTTCTTTGTCGGCGCCTGTCGCGCCCACGATATCGCGCGAGTCTGTACAAGCCTTAAATGTTTTATCTATCTATCTATCTATCTATCAGTATTATTTGTCATTAAAAAAGTCATTGATTGATTAGTAGGCTTTACTTGTCACGACAATTTTTTTAAATAATGGCTATGATATTAAATATTACCGACTGTTTCTTTGGTCTAGTAGTGTCAAGTACTATTAAGCATGAGGTCCTGGGTTCGATTTCCAGATCGGACAAAGAGTTATTAGGTTTTTCCATCTGGAATTCCTCAGTAGCAGCCAGGTTTCTGGATTTTTGCACGGTTGATTGCACTAGGCTCGCCCCCTATTACATGGGACTTAAACATAACTGGCGAAATGTGGGTGTACTATAGGGACACCTCTGCCCGTCTCTTCGGGGAAACAAGGCGTGATGTTTTATTATATTAAATACTAACTTATTCCCGAAGCTCCGCCCGCGTGGATGTCGGTTATCGCGTAAAAATGTATCCTATGTCCTTCTTAATATCCCAGGCTAATATCTCTGCCAAATTTTATGATGATCGGTTCAGCAGTTTTGGCGTGAAACACATACACATGTTTCATCTATATATGATATATGATAATTAATGAGGATATCTATTAATTATCCAAACACATACATAAATAAAGAAATTGTTCAGTAAATTACGCACATATTGTCTTTGGAAGTGTTACAAGTTATCTGGAAGTGTGAAAATAAGACGCTTATCACCTTTTTTTTTTTTTTTTTTAAACGTTGCCCCACACTAGGATTTCTCCTGTATCGTGGGTGCGTTTACAAACATTTAAACTCACATACACAAACAGCCAGACCCGGAACAACTAATTGTAGGTCATACAAATATTTGTTCCGTGCGGGAATCGAACCCGCGACACGCAGTGCAGCAGTAAATCGCTTAACCACTGCGCCAACCGTGCCGTTAATAAGTAACAACAAGTAACTTTAGTAAGTATTCATTTTTTCAGGTTTGGCTGTTAGTGTATGTGAATTTAAATGTTTGTAAACGCACCCACAATACAGGATAAATTCCTAGTGTGAGGCAACGTTTAAAAAAAATCAAAAATAAGTAGGTAGACCATAAACTGACCGAAAACAGTAACGGTCATCTTTAAAACAAGATTATTTATATTATCAACACCTCGTCATATTTCAAGGCTCAGGAGAGATAATCGTCAAAATCACTTTTCAACGACATAAACATTAACTGCAGGTGCGGATTCTTTTTCGTATAAATTCAATAAAATTCAGAGATACAATTTCATATTCTAGTTCTCTTATACACCGTGGCATTTTAGTCGTCTTACAAAGACAGCCCACTTCATGTATCCAATGACTATAAATCATTCATGTAAAAAAAAAAATATTTTTGAACATTTGTTTTTTTATTTTTTACTAATTATGACGCATGATATAGTTTAAAACACCCTGTTACGAGTGCAGTCCGAGCCTTATCAGAGTCTCTTTAAGAGAGTTCATTCACCCTAATGCAAAAATGTGTTTCTTACTATGCAACTTAAACTTAATCTAAATCCATTCTGCGGCGCCCTTGTATCACAAGGCTCGGACTGCACTCGTAACAGGGTGTTATAAACTATGTCATGCGTCATATTTAATTAAAAAAATAAATTAAAAAATTCATTCGTTCAAATTTTTCTTTTTTACACGAATGATTAGTAGTCATTGGATACATGAAGTGGGCTGTCTTTGTAAGGGTCAGATCACACCGAGACGTGACGCGACGTGACGATACTGGAAGAGGCCAGTAATTTCGCGCTGCGCCGCGCGCCGCCGCGAGACGCATCGCAACGTCGCGAGGCGCATTGTAAAATCGTTGGCAACACGACGCCTCGCTGCGCAGCGAGACGCCGCGCGGCGCAGCGGAACGTGTCTACATTCGCCACGTGCTCCCGCCCCGCCCCGCGTTCACCCGTAGTCTACCATTTGCAAGCGCATCATTAGCTGCGCCTCGCGGCGTCGCGCGGCGTGGCGCAGAGTCGCGCGGCGTCGCGCGACTTCGTGATGCGCAGCGCCGCTCTTGCACGCCGCGCGTACCGGCGAAGCACCGCTGCGTTGCTATGCATCGCTCTACGCCGCGAGGCATCACGAGGCGCAGCGCTGCATGGTCCAACGTATTCTAAATTCTCACAATGAAATGTTTATCTTTTCGTGTAGAAAATAAAGTTATATTTTGAGTCGCTCTTTTAAAGTGTGCGCGCAGCGTCGCGTTGCGTCTTGTCTCGGTGTGAGCTGACCCTGAGACGACTAAAATGCCACGGTGTATATTATTCAAAACTTCCCACGATATTCGTTTCGAAGAACAGAAAGTATACAACAATTTCCTTTTGATATTTTACAGATTGAGATTGACGTATGTTAGTCCTAACTGGTTTTCCCGAAATTTCGGCTTATTGGGTGCTCAAATTTGACGTGGAAAAGACAGTGGCCCATCCGCTGTCAGATTTGGCACTGAGTTGCTAGCTGTAGCTGAGTCAGCATAATATAATATTGAACCAAATTCATTGCGAAATAAAAAGGCCTTTACGGTTTGAATAACGAAGGAAAAATGGGACAAAGAAGGTAATTGTTGTCGGAGAAGACGGTGGTTTAAATGAAAATTGATTGCCTGTTAATTATAGCGCTGAATAACGCTATTATAAATAAGTATTTTATTCTTTTGGTAAATTACTTAAAAGGTTTAATTTTGTTCGCACAAATATTTTCAGAGAAAACAGCTACTGTAGATTTGGTAACAGGCATTAAAATTGCTTGCTTTATGAGAATGTTTCCACTTTTTTTTGTTTTCGAATGGTGTGATAATCCTGTTTACATATAAATTGCCTGCTGTTATGTGGTATTCGTATTGGAATGGTACAAGATAGCTTTATGGGAGCTACAAACGGCGCATAAATACCGCTTAAAGCTTCGTACACCGCATGGGATTTCGTAACATTCATGATTCTGGCCAATTCTATAGAAACAACAGAAGTCTGATATTTATTTATAAGTACCGGCACTGTTTTAATTTACTTGTGATAACTCTTTTTATAAACTACTACAAAAATGTTTTAACTTCAGTACAAGCTGGTGACATAATCAATCAACGATACACATGAACATCAAGCATACTAAAAGGGCCGTTGGTGCATTAAAAATTTGGTTATTTTTTGCGATGAAAATATAACATAGTTAGGTTATAAGTATTCCCCGAAGAGATACACGGAATTGTATTTTACCACTTCAAAGTAACTATGTAATAATTAATGTATTACAAACAATCACACCTAACATTTACGTAGGTACACTCACGTACAACAGTAGTATGAGGAAACAGCCAGTGATATGTCATAATTGTGGCAGGCCATAATGAGGCGACGGCGTACAAGCCTCCATGGTTACACACAAAGCCATGATTTATAGCTCCGTGTGCCATTGTTAGCTTAATGAGATTGCACCGTCAGCACAATCGGTCTATAGCCACTGGCTTTGACTGTACCTACGGCAGGGAGTAAGATGGTAATTGAATCAAATGGTCGAATGGAATGTTTTTACGACATCATTATGTAGTGTTTTTATTTTTTGTGGGTAGTATTTAGTAGTAATGTAGTAGGAATTGTTGAGAATTCATATGCAATTTTCGTAAAAAAAATATAGTGAATATGAAGTCTGTTTGTCTGTGATATCAACTAAAGGCCGGTTGTTTCAAACAGTTGATTAACGTAACATACGTACGTCAAATAATAACATTACATATGATGTTTAACGTTCGTTAAATACAAAGCGTTGTTTCACTGCATAAAAAACCGATCGTTAAAATGTAAAAGAATATGTCGTCAGTGCGCTTGCCAAATCTGATATGTGCATTTGAAGAACTTTTCAGGGCAACAAAATAATTTATGGCAAATAATATTATTTTTTGCCATATTTTGTTGTATTTTTATATTTTCAGAAGATAATAAATTACGAAAAAAAAAAAAAACTGTTTTTATGTTGTCCTGAAAAGTTCTTTAAATGAACATAGGTACTCGTATCAGATTTGGCAACCGCATCGACGATGTAGTAAATACTTTTTTGTATTTTGTACTATTAATAATCTAATTTTTATGTTTTCGATGTTCTTAGCTTAAAGTCTGTCTGTCCTAAAATATATTTATTATTTATTTATTTATTTAACAATTTATGTACACACATATAAACAGACAAGAAGAAAGGAACAGAAAAATACGTACAAAGGTGATGCTTATTTCTAATGAAATCTGTTCCAGCATACCTGCGATAGGAAAGTAGATATAGAGATGTAGACAACGTGTGTAAGTGTAGAAGAGAAAAAATGAAATAAAAAAATATACATAAAATCAAAATAGCTATACACTAATATAAATACTTATAAACATACAATAAGAGAATATACTTACATACATACTTCTAAAATAAATATCACTCAAATATTATATACTTAGAACTACAATGTAGTGGAAAAATAATAAATACATAATAATATGCAACTATGACGAAGTAGAAAGATAGTGATCCTTTACTCTTCTTTTAAAGGCTGCCGCAGTTACAATATACCAATATGAAAGTTTTTTTCTACTTTGGCTCTTATTTACATTAAATTTTCATCAGAATAAAATGACGTTAACCAGTGGGTATGACACTGGTTACTGTAATCGTTATTTTTTAATGAACGCTAAGGGCATAATTTTGTTAAACAACGCTTTTTTGGTTTGACGATAGTTAGCGTCATTTATGACGTATACGTGTGCATTAAGTTAAGAATATAAATACGTAGTTAATAGTTATGGTGCAATTTAAAATTACTATTTGTTGCAACAAACTACAATAGACCGTATAAATGTGGTTCTGAGATGCTCAATAGGGCTAAAAAATAAACGCCGATTCGCAAGAAAAACTTGAGTTTTATTTTCTCTTTAACAAAACGTCCATTACAATATTATAACTAAAATCGTCTTCCCGACTGTCACACCACAGACTATTTATCCATCGAAGTTACGTTCCATTTTTAAACTCAACCATAGACTACTAACAAATTAAACTAACTTACTAAAACTATCCGCAATATTTGAAATGACAAACTAACTAGTCACTCCCAAATAAATCAACCTAATTTACATTAATTTAAAAAGTTTTTTAGAATATACATTACACAGGGTTATTGGTAAAACTCTAACAGCCTTGCATGACTATATTAACATCATGTACAACAACTTTTGTTCCATGACTTTAAATAATTCATCAGATTTTCATACAAAATTAAATATATTTAAATTCAACTCTCTAAATGTATAGAAAGACGAAATCTTGAAAGTTTGTTTTTGGTAAATGTATTTTTACGAGCTTGGGGTTCATGACGATAAAAACTCCCGATTTAATAACCAAAAATGATTAATTAAACAACACTGATAACAACTCAAACACACTAATTATAAAACACAACTGCACTACCTACTGATCACTCTAAAGTCGCACTTGAAGTTCGTTTGTATTGTTTGAAGTTTACTTGTCGCTTGATCGGCCTTTAACTAGTCCTCAGATAGTTCCAGAACCTTCTACTGTAGAAACATCTAGAATGTTCGAGGCCTAGTAGAGTGTAGATTTGTTTGCACTTTTCTATTTTGTTAAGTACCTAGTAATTGTTGAAAGGCCTACACTGTCCTCCCATACCTATTATCACTGTTATTTGATAATATTGTAAAGCAAATTATTTTTAAAAGAGTAACCGTGGAGTTTCTTGCCGGCTCTTCTCCATAGGAAACGACTGATTGGAACCGTGTACCTAGCTTCTGACGTTTCATAATTGCCCATGTAGGTTTATGTGAAATAAAATATTTTGATTTAGATTTTTTTGATTTCATACCGGCCCCGACTGACCAGATGTCGATAGTTCTAGCATCGAACTTTCTAGAAGCATCTAGTTCTGCTACTTGATACTAGATGGCGCTAACCCTGTATATTTCGCAATTCAGAACAAGGAACGAGTTCATTATTAATAAAAAATCTTTTAGTATCCACTTTATAGCTTTCATACTTAATTATTTCTAGAGAAAATGTATTAAAAAATTACAAGAGATGGTCATTTCGCAGAAAAGTGTTAGATAAAATGACAAAACTTTAAGCGCAAAGGAATAAGAACTCACCAAGGCAAGAGGAAATTTAATTAAACAACTAATGAAAACGCGGAACCAAAGTTATGTGTCCATAAGTCTGGTCTGTTTAAAAATGAATTAATTTGTGTGCTGGGTTGAATTTTTAAGAATTCGTTAAGATTTTTCTGTCTGTTTGAGTAAAATTATTTTAAGATCCGTATTATAAGTTTTTAAACTGTCATGGTCACTATTATTATTATTAACATAAGCGGGATATTTACCATGTAAAACATGGTAAATATCCCGCTTATGTTAATAATAATAAGATCCGTATTGGTGTTACAACTTCTAATTCTGACTGTTTATTGAAAAGGCTAATGACAGGTTAAAAAAAAACACACACATGAGTTGAAAATTACAGCGGAAATGATTTTTAATTCATTTTACACCTCCTTTGTGTAACACCTCACATCAAACAAATTTCCTCAATCAGTAAGTACAAGGTGTCAGCCAGATCATAAAATAAAAACACGAATATGTAATATAGTTTATTACAAATATAACGTATGTTTTCCCCGAGGGCTTAGGCAGAGGTGTTCCTATAGTATGTACACGGCCACAAATCAAGCTATAATTTTCCAGTATAAGCTGACCTCTCATTGTTCGGAAATCCTATACAATGCGAGATCAGCCTAAACTGGAAATTTGTAACTTGATTTGTGGCCGTGTGTACACCCAATATTAATAAATTAGTTGATTTTACACCTAACTTTTCTATAAATATAGTGTGTATAGGTACCTACCCATAGTTCTTAAATTCTTACACAGTGGAATAAATCAAAACTCTTGTTTTTTAGCTTAGAACAAATGAATTTGGCAAATCAGCCTAAACTGGAAATGTATAGCTTGATTTGTGGCCATGTGTACACCCAATATTAATAAATTAGTTGATTTTACACCTTTTAACTTTTCTCTTATATAGTATGTGTATAGGTACCACCTACCCATAGTTCTTAAATTCTTACACAGTGGAATAAATCAAAACTCTTGTTTTTAGGTTAGAGCAAATCAATTTGGCAAATCGAAGCATGTGTCGATGAAACAAATCGGCTATTCGCTACAGAAACTTGAAGCTTGCTACGTTGTACCCAGGATTTTGTAATATCTTGATTTGAAAGAGTGTCCTTGGAGTTTCTTGCCCGTTCTTCTCCATAGTGATCTACGTATTGGAATGGGCATCTAGCTTCAACTTTCTGACTAACTAACCGTCTCTTTGAAAAGTGCCTGCAAATGGTTTAATTGAAATAAATGCTTTGAGTTTGAGTTTGAGTTGCCACGTAATTGCAAAATTGTGATCAAGTTGGTAAAAAAGTGTAAACTTTTCCCAATTCCACAAAAAATGCGTAGGTTGCTGTTTATCTCACAAAGGAAATATAAGCGTGAAAATACCTTCTGCATTGTTAAACAAACACCGCCTCTACTTATGCAAAAGCCACGGCTCTGTAAGTAAGACCGGCTGTTTCAATTTCGTCACGTACCGTTTGCTTTCATTTTACTCGTAATGGCGTCGTAAAAATGAAACTTCGTTAAGTAAAGGCAATTGTCACCGGGCTCAATTTTAAGACAAAACATCTTGTAGATTAACCATTTCACTCAAGTTGGTAATTTTGTACGACAATAGTAGTGTTAGTGTTATTTTTCCCCATAACTAAAAACAAAGTTTTAAAGTCGGTAAATGAGAACACAGAATAACCATTAACGAGAGTATTATTTCTAATTACAGAAGGTGTGAAAACAAAAACTTTGATAACTTCTTCAGATATTAAAGCCAAGGAGCGTCTCCTTGGGGGCACATTGTTGTACGAGCATTATCAGAGCGCTTTCTAAGATATATGAGTGGTGGCCCCGCCTTCTAACTGTGCAATGAACTTTAAATCCCCTTTACACCTGGGCCCGCCCACCAAATACAGTTGTTGTGGAAATAAATGCGATAAAATCGTACTTTATACGACATGCAAAGCTGAACTTAGTTTGTTCTGGTGTGAATTATTGTTTGAGTGTGTGAGAGCTCTAAGTACTTGCCCCTAATCGGCACAGTTCATGAACTTCTTTGTTCCTGGCACAACTGAAGGTGACAGGCTCTGCATTCACTTCACAACCTTTTCTGTCGCGAACAAAAAAACTCCTTTGACGTTATCTGATGTCTTCTGGTGGTGGGAAACGGTTAACATTTGCTTAACCCAATTAAGCTGTGGTTAGACTATAAGCGATTTTTGTTGTATTTTACAATGGATTAAAATTAATCAGGAAAAGCTCTTCAATATAACTCTCAGTGTACGAACAGTGTTGTTCAGAGTCATATTTTTTTTTTTGTTTAATTTCTGGTAATCTTATTGTCATGCCATGCTAGAAATATAATGTTTTATTTTTTAATAATTAAATAAACAGCTTCGGGTAGGTTAATACTGAAAATCAAATTATGTTAGTAAATCCTTAATGCTACGTATTTTAAGAGCTCCTTCAACAAATCGCTAGAACTCTAAACGTTTCCTCCTTAAGGAAACGTATTAGCATTCCCGTCGGATAGCGTCGAGCGCGCAGGAGTTGAAACCAAACATGGCGGCCGCGCTACGAATCGCTTCCTTTATATTCAAATGCCGGAACAACACTTTCCGCTGTACAAATCACTCCGTCACTCCTGTTTTATTCCCATACTACTTTAGTTTTTATGTTCAACGATGTTAAACTGAATTAGGTATTTAAATTTTTTCAATATATTTCTATAATAATATAGAAATGGAGAATTGTAGGTCTATAAATTTAATTATTTATTTATATTTATTTATTTTATTATTTATGTACACACAGTTAAATACATAGATTAAATCAGTGCAAAAGTGTGGCTGTGGACTTAGCCTAAGTGCGTTCCTGATATCAGGTGGGCGACTGGTGCAGCCCCGAGCGAAATAGCTTCGTCCCCGAGCAGACTTATCTGGTTTGATCTTTCCTTGTCTTTTAGGGATCTGTTTTATATATTTTATTTGTAAACACTTTATGCACACGTGAAACATACTGTGCGAAGGCGGACTTGATGCCTGGGACTTCTTCTACCAGTCTACCTTATTTGTTCAGTATTATTTTCGTATGTCAATGTTGTGAAGTACTGGTGAGGTTTAGAAATTCGTCGCCGTACGCTCGTTTAACTATTTTGAGCCATTGTTGTAAGATAATTTATTATGTTCTTATTTGATATAATATAGCTATTTTAGGGAATTGTTCGGTACTTGTTTTGTACGACAAGTGTTGGGAGATACAGGCGTGGCTTATATACAGCGTGTTTCTTGAGCTACGGATATAAGATAATATGATCATAGTAGAAATAATATGACAACATAACTTAATATAACTACCCTAATAATCCATTTCATTATAGTTATTTTATTTATAATACAGCATTTTTATAATTTTAACCGTGTGCTAAACTCCCAGAAGTACTTCATACAAACTTTCTATTCTTGCCTCGACAAAACATCAATTAACTTGACAAATAACCTCTCCAACAGCCGTAAATCAAGTTTTATTATACCATAAGCAACCCTCGGCCCACGATTTTTGTGCTGTAAGGCATGTTTTGCTAACACACTCACAAAAATTACCAGGAACTTTAAATCTTAGTAAAAAGATTCATTTAGACAAAAACTCATAAATCAGAGGATACCCTTTCAATTTTTTATCTGTGTTTCGAAACTCTCGTATTACGTATAAGGGTCAACTTTCGTTCCCAAATAATATTAAAAGCTCTTTACAATGGCAATTATTGTGCCCATGGAAAAAGACGGAAACTGTTTATTTAGAGCTATTGCTCTAAATAACGTATTAGGGCCTACCCTAGACCACAGATCTGTTCGTCAAGATCTAGCTTCATTCGTGTCAATGAATCGAAGCGACGACAGAATTTGCTTAGCACTTATGAATAATATTCAGGACTTTCTTCCTAACAACTATCTTTCTCAGGAACGAAGGATAACAAAATACGTAACCGCGCAGTTTAAAGAGTCGTTCTGGGGAGGTGAAGACATCCTTATAGCAGCTTCCGAATTTTATCTCGTAAATGTGCATGTGCATATAAATAACGAGAACACACTAAAGTTCTCACCTGCCGGAAATGAACCCGTACCTGGTAATATTCACATATTTTACAAAGACCAACATTATGATAGCTGGGTCACGATCGACGATAAACAATACAACAATAACCCGCAAAAACTACGCTTCCAAAAGAACAGCCCCCTAGTAGATAGCCCACCAACACCGCGTGAAAAATTAGTACCAAATTCAGATGAAGTCGCTGACGACACGGGATAGACAATACTTAGAAATCCACCGATTTCTGAAATGAAGTACACCTGCCCAGACTTGCGTATTGCAACGTGGAATGTACGTGGCGCCTCAAAACCGACCAAAAAAGATAAAATTGACGCTGAACTTTCACATAGTGGCATTCATGTAGCCTGCCTACAAGAAACAGGGTTGAACCTAGGAATGTACAACTCGATGCACTACGATTGGCACCTATCCGGAATTACAGGTAAAACACACAGGGGACTAGCAATTTTGATCAGTAAGGACGCCCAAATCGAAATAAAATGTAGAAAAAAGGATACCGACGCGATGTCAATTATTCTTAAAGTCGGTATGGGAAGCGACAAGCCTGCTTCTCTATTTATAATCAACTGTCACGTCAACAGCTGTACCTCTAAAGCAACCAGATCTTTCGCAGGTGTGTTAAACTTGATTAAACAAAAACCAAAGACATGCACGCTAATAATCCTAGGCGACTTTAACGCCCATACTGGTCGACAAGATACATTAAGCTTTCAACGGAAAGGGTTGATTCACCAGAATCTACATCATAATTATTCCAACAATAACGGGGAAATGCTAATGGATATAGCCAACAGGGAAAAACTGCAAATAGAAACGACAAAGGCGAGACCATCCTGGTCAACATGGTCAAAAGGAAATCAGAAATCCCAATTAGACCATATTATTACGCCACACGCAACAGAAAAACTCTTTCACTTCGTCAAAGGGGAATGGGCAGTTAGAGGCACCTCCGACCATAAAATAATCTGGGGGCAGTTAAGAACAAGTGGTATTTTAAACAAAAATAAAAGAACCAAACACAAAACTCAAAAACAACGGGAAGTTGTTAAGGAGACAACAACTGAGGATTTCAACCATAAACAATGCTATTATGCCGCACTCAATAGCAAATCCATCAAAATAAAATAAAACTAGGAAATATGGGAATCAATTTAACGGGTGAAAACATCGAAATACCATGGAATACCATAACTGGAGTATTAAAAGCGGCCGCACAGGAAACCTTGATTTTTCAGCCAACTCATTCCAGGGATCAACGATTAGCCCTTTCGAACCTCCAAAAGGCTAAATTCATACAAAGAAGGCAACCAAATAATCCAAATAGACATAATCGAGTAAAAGAATGCCAATCAGCACTTCAGAAGATCAAATACCAAGAAGAACAAAAAGCATGCAAGGCGTTCTTTAATGGATTGGGGAAAAAACACCCTTCCAAACGCATGCAGGTACTTTACTCATTTACCAATGTCTAAATGGGAACAAGTCCTAAAAAGATAAGAGAAAGAAAAAGAAAGCAGATAATCGACGCACATTTAGGACCCACTCCAGATGACGTTATGGGAATCATAACAACATGCGAAACGGGACAGTTCCAGGAACAGACCAAGTGGTAATCGAGCTGTATAAAGCGATGCCCCAAATATTACTGAAAGCCGTTACCAAACAAATGAACAAAGCCCGGACACAGAACATAGCACCGGACACGTGGTTAGAGACAATGCAAGTACCAATTCCGAAAAAATATCCCCAAAAATACAAACGACTATAGGAGAATATCGGTTTGCAACACGGGCTACAGAATATATGCATCGTACTTACAAAAAAAGCTAGACGAAATAATAAAGGAATTAGGCAATTACCAAGCTGCCTTCTTAAACAATAGATCAACAGACGACCACATCTTTGCGCTTAAAAGGGTCTTGGACGAAGATTGGCGCGCAGGTAAGAGAATTTATCTACTGGCCCTGGATATAGAAAAAGCCTTTGACAACGTCGACCTCGATGCACTGCGAGATATTTTAATAGACCGAGCTAACAAAACATTAACAAACAGGATAATCAAGGTCTGTATGAATGAACGAACACACATAAAATGGCCAGCAAAGCAGCTGGATTATTAAAGGAAAGGGACTCAAACAAGGCTGTCCTCTGTCCCCACGCCTTTTCACATTAGTCATGGACGAAGTCCTAAGAACCCTAGAAGAGGAAACTCAACTAATCAAATTAGACCAAGATCGTGAAATCTCACTCCCTCTAGTATTATCATTCGCGGACGACCTTATCTTCATTTCAGATGACCTAGAAGGGCTAGAAGGAATCGTATACCATATTAAACCTCTACTAGCTAGCGTCGGCCTCCAAATTAACGAAACAACCAAATTAACGAAACAAAAACAAAAATACTTATTAGGGACCCCATAGCTACACAGAAAACGACCGATGTAACCATTAATGGAATAAAACTACCTACAGTCAACGAAATTAAATACCTAGGCACATATATAACATCTACGTTAAGCAGGAAAAGCACAATTAAAAAACGTTGTGAACAGGCCACTAGAAATGCAAAGTCTCTACTACCATTCATAACAAACTCTAAGATGGACTGGAAACTAGCCAGACTCATGTACCGAATGGTGATCGTGCCTTGTATGATACATGGGTTGAAAGTATCGGCACTTACCAAAGCCAACAGGTCAAGACCAAGAAGATATGAGAAAGTAATCATGAGAGACTTGATTAACCATGCTAGGAATAAACCAAGACAAAGGAAAATGCATGAAATATTAGACGGAAAAACGGTAACCAAACGCATCAAGAATCACAGGATGTGCTATCTCGCACATGTGCACAGGCGCCGTGAACCACATCTGTTACATGCAGCTATGCAGTACAAGGCCAAATCAAAGAAAGTAGGCCGTCCTATTTTTACATGGAATGATAACCTAAAACAGGACATGACGTACTTCAGCAAGGAAATCAACTTTTGGATGGACAAGGCTGAAGATAGAGACAAGATCAAGAAAGCTGCTAACGATATTTACAAGAACCATGAAACGGATAGTAGCGAGACTTCAGACGAGGAAATTGGAAACAGTAACGTGTAACACAATATAAAAGCAGCACAAGAACGAGACCGAGGAAGCAGCTCGACCTGATCGGAGCCAACATGCCGGCGACGACTTGAAAAGATGCCCTCCCATAATTAAATACACCCGTCTCTCCACTATTCCTTTGCCTACTCAAGGATGCATATCCGGTATGGCTCTAATAATCCTTCCATATCCTATGGGCACGTCTTCCCTACCATTATCGTGCCCCCCGGTCTACTCTTGGATATGTAATGGTCACTGTAGCACCATGAAACATGAGGCTCCAGGTGCTAGTGCGAATCTTTGGGTTCATTCGAGTAATCGAGTCTGGTTTAACCACGCTGGGGTCGGTGCATTTCATTCATTCATTCATTATGTACACACAGTTAAATACATAGAGATACCACATAATTATAATTTCAGTACAAAGGTACTGCTTATTTCTTAAGAAATTTATTCCAGCAGACCTGCGAAAGGAGAATTGAAAAAGAAATGTAGACAATAGTGTGTGAGAACATGAAGAGAATGATATGAATATGCGAAGTCTTAAACTAAAATATTAAATATAACATATACTTAAATAAAGCTACAAAAATATAAATACATATATCTGTAAATATATACATAAAATACTCACAGTTGAGAGGAAAGGTAATGCTCTTTTACTCGATGTTTGAATAGAGATATAGTTTTTAAATCGCGAATGCTATTTAATGATGATTGCAATTATATTGATGTGAGTACTTCATTTATTTATTTTTAGATATAATAGTTTGATTGTAGTTGTAGTATTTGAATCTTTGGTTACTAACATAATTCTTAAGTATACTAGCAAAAATATGGATCACAGGGTCTGAATTAAAAAAAAAAAAAAAACTTATGCGAAGTCAGATTACTGTGGTGTCCAAAAATCTACACGATATATGACTGAAGACCATCAAATTTTCGTTTAATTTTGCTTGATAGAGGGTGTCTTTTTAGAGGCGGATAAATATAAATTGAAATATGTATAACATAGAAAAATATTTTTAATATCCATGAAATTGGCATTGTTTGACAGATAACTTTATGGCATTAATGTTTGAATATGATTGGCCGCCGCAGCTGGCGCGTACATGACATAATCTGGAGGTTAAATTTTCACACATTCTTCGCAGTAAATCAGGCTGTATTTCGGCAATAATGCGTCGAATGTTGGTATCCTGCACAATTGTTTCTGGTTTATCGGCGTAGATATGAAATTATACATATCCTCAGATAAAATAATGTAATGGCGTCAAATCACACCGTCTGTATAAAAATAAACCCGATACCTGCGGACTCAACCGCCACAGGAATGCCAATAGTGGGTCTAAGACAGACCCATCGGATTCTTTATCACCGCGATAAAGAATCCGAAAACTTGTCAAATCGTACATTAAATAGTATCAAATGGTGAAACAAAATATTTCTGTAAAGTTATCAATGGGCATATTGCCAAAGAGCCAAAGAGTTCACCGCACTGATTGGATCGCTTGTGCCAGATATCGCTGAATTTTTAAAAGAACCTTGAAACAATAACTCAGCATATACTCAAGTAGAATTTATGCTGCAATGAAAAGCTCTGCACATTTTCTATTCAAATACAAAAGCTGTTTGAGGTTACCTTCTTTTTGTATTACTGCAGACAGACAAATGAAACAGTACTGTTTTAGTAAATGTAAGAAGCAAGTTCTCCGCAAAAAAAAAACTATTTAAAACTAAAACTACGCTTTTCTTTACAAAGCTATAATATCCTGAACAAAAAAGCTACTACAAATACAAATTAAACACTATTCTTAGTCCTCGTCTAACAGAGATTATGCACAATAATTTCTTTTTAAATGCAAAAAGCTTAATAGAAGAGGGAAGTTTCCACGTGAAAGTGCATTAACATTTCTTGAGCAAGGCTTTAGGAGAACAGATGTTAAAGCCACAAGTCAAATAGACGTTGGAGAGAAACAAAGGCGATGGTCCGTAACACTGAAACTTGGGTGGGATTATACAAGATTGAATATTACGCAGTACAGTTAGGAAACTGTTGTACATCGTAGTGATTTTACCTACATTTTGCTTTAAGACAAGAAGACGTTGAGATGTAAGCGTAGACTATTTCGTAACTACACACAATTTTGGTTGAACATGGACAGCTACTAAGCCAGTACATGCTTAATTAGAGGCTTATGACTTGCTTTAACCTACGTCAAACTATGGAATAGCTTTTGAGGGTTAACACTATCTGGCCAAATGCCTTTAAGGCCTATAATTTAGTGTTAATCCTGCAAATATTTTTCATCATCTTTATTTAGATCTGCTCCCTGTACTTTCTATAGTCTTAAAACGAAGGTTATTCTCATCGTTTCTATTGTCTGGGTCAGTATGAACGGTACAGTGTTATGCTGCTTGACTTTGTACTAACGATGGTCATTGATCTACTCGTATATACATTTTCATTGTTTAATTCAATGAATCATAAACTTGACTTTCGTTTATCCTCAACCTCAATTCGTTCTTAATCTCATTCATATTCCTGTTCAACAACCATAAGTATTAACATCTCAAAGGATTTTAGTCCCACAAAAGTAACCAAAACAATTCAAGTTTCAGGGTTGTCTCATAAATAATACCTGAATGAGTACAATGTAGGCTGTATAGCGGGATTAATCTCATGTAATATGCCAGGCTCATGCTTCTGCGAAGTTGTAGGACAGTGTACTGGGGAATTCATAGGTCTTAGTTAATTATAACCGCGTTTGGTACGATATTGTACGTCGGCATTATCTTGGAGCTGTGTGAGACAAGGGCTATTAGCAGGGCTGCTAGTAAAATGATATTTAATAGAAGCCTGCTCTGTTATGTGATAAAGGGAGCTGCGGGAACTGTAGGATTTGAAATATTGCTACGAGCTTGCGGTTCGTGACAATAAAAACTGCCGATTTAAAAACCAAAAATGACACTTTAATTTATCAACACTGATAACAATTCGAACACACTAATTATAAAACACAACTGTACTACTGATCGTACTCGAAGATCGCTAGTATCGTACTTCTCGTTCGACTGTCCCGAGTCACGGTGCATACGGCCTTATATATTCCTTAGATCGTTCCAGAACTTTCTTCTGTAGAAACATCTAGAATGTTCGAGAACATACCGGCCCCGGCCAACCAGATGTCGAAAGTACTAGAAAGTTCTAGCATCGAATTCTCTAGAAGAATCTGGAGTCTACTAGTTCTGCTACTCGATACTAGATGGCGCTAGTGGTTGGCGCGTAACAATATGAATAGTTTTATTACTTGTGAGCAGTTCCCTTAGGAAACGATCAAATGATAAAATTAGAGCTGGGATATGAAGAGACATTGCGGAGCGTGAAGTGAATTTCTGTAGCCGCCATGTATCATCATATTTCAGTGATAAAAGAATATGGCAGACCATCATTACCGGGTGCTGAGTCCCGGACACGCCGGAGCACCACATTCAGTTCTTCCAAAGTAAATGGCACATCAAAAGGATCCTCTGAAACATTTTGCAGGATCATATTGAAACGTTCCGAAGAGAGAGGTGCGTACGGTGGAGCAATTATGTCAAAAAAAAAGTTCAGCTGTTTCCCTAGTGATTTGGTAGAGACTGATGGGGAGCACCCACATCTAAATCTATTGATGTTTTTCCAGACTACCGAGACTGGAGTGGAGGGAGATAAGGAGATACAGAACTTAACCCAACCCACACGTTTCTTCTTGATGATCACCTTTCTAAAATTTAATATAATGTTCACAACCTGGCGCTCGAACGCTCAGCAGTTCCGCTGGCAAACAGTAAGTAGATGACTAGAACAGCGCGGCAGTTAAATTACAATTTAGTATCAAAATACAAAAGTAGATTTCATAAATGAAAAATGTAAAACGAATCTAGTCTTATTTTTCGTAAAAAAATACAAAAGCATGCAGGGCCTACCTATTTTTCTTTTTGTGTTACTTATTGGAGTCAGGAAGTAAATGGGTGACTTAACCCGGAGTCGTTGTTGTAAGAAATTGCTTGTGGACATTGAAGAGGGTCGTTACTACCCTTTGTTTTTAATTTTATCTGTTTTTCAGATAACAGGTTCCGGTAATGTTTCGTGAAAGTGTGTCTTAAATATGCAAATAAGTTTTTTAATAATGCACCCTTAGGTGTTAGATCTGCTCATCATAATAGATATTTTTAAGTTAGGCTCATGTCTATGTTTAAATACAGCTACGCTTTTGACGTCACTGTAGTTTAAAAATCGCTTTTAACTACGTTAAAACATGTAATTAGCTTCCAATGGAACCTAAATGGCTGACAATTACTTTAAACTTTCATACAAAAATAAAATTTGTTATTATTTGAACAATTCATTTAATATTTTTCCTTCATTTTGGTGACAACCCTACCTATTACCTGAAGATTGAGTGAAGTACTATTCCAGGTAAACGTAACCAAGGGAGATGGAAATAATAACAATAAGAAGGAATTAAGTGGTCTTAATAACAGGGTTCTGTCGTTCCACAGTAATGGCGAGGTAAGTTTGTGACGGCGACCCTAATTGTTTCGGAGATTCTTATAAACAATGAGAATATTGTTGGTACTTGGAAGGTATGTTCATAGTTTTGTTGGCGTGTTCATCTGGAAATAAGATTCCGTGAACAGTATAATATTGAAAGAAAATATAATTACTAGGTACATTATGTCTGGGATGGTTAAATTATTATAATCTTTACAAAGAAATAAGAAATCTTTGAGTAGTAGTGAATACTTGTGAACGAGCTCGGCTGCGGAAGTTACTACCAATGAACAGACTTCTGTAGCTAAGCGGCCTTGCTATGTTACTGAAGATAGGTGTGTGAGAGTTATAAAGCATTTCACGGTTTTTTCGGTAAACAGTTTTCACTAGATACGAAAATGTCTGGTCAAATTCAAAATTCAAATTCATTTAATTAGCTTACACAAAGTCCTTAAATATACAAATAGTATGGTATGATATTCTCACTAACTTAGATTAAACAGCGGGTCCCAAACTAGGCACAGCCTGTATCTTGGTGACCCAAACACTACACAAAGTTATTAAAATATGTTCTGCTAGCGCAAGATAGTTATTCATAAGTTAAATATAAAATTTAAAAAAATTAAATAAATTGAGTACAAACAAAATAAATAACATAGATTATACATACATACAAAACAGTTAAGGTGAGTAAATGTGTGGTGTAAGTGTGAGTGAGAGTATGCATTCTATCAGGGAGCGTGTATGCATGTATGCAGCAAAGCAAACTTTCGGTTTCCTCATAAGTCCGGCCCAGCAACCATTCTTTTAGTTTAGTTTTGGCCTCAACGTTTGGTACAGTGAAAGTTTTGCTTATATATAGCATTAAACACCCGTATGGGTAAATATGACGAAAACCGGGTCGCAAAGAGAGTTTTTCTTTTTGGAAGGGGGATTCTTTCAGCAATTTTCAAATAACTTTAGGAGGTCAACGCTATTCTCGGTATTGGTAAATTTTGGTTTTCAGTATTGTAAAGAAAATGTCAAAAATATATTGAAGACGTGTACCGTACAAAGGCTACGACGGGAAAGTAAACAATTTTGTCACCTGTACAAAAGATGTGTTTGCGCTTCTTGTGTGAGAGTGATGAACGACGGTACACATTTTTACGAAATTAAAGTATCACTCGAGGATAAACGCGAGGAAACTATGAGAAAATAAAATTCAACTATGTAAATCTCACTACAATGTTTGTAAATATGTGAGCACCATGTATCTATCGCATTTATAAATTTTTCTGTTATTACTTCACTTTTCATTCTTTTTACCAATTGTGGTAAGTACTTTTTATTCTAGGTACCTACATTATCTTCACCTATAATTATTAATTAATGTATACAAACTATTGTAAACATTTTAAAAGAGTAAGTAGATATGGAGTTTCTTGCCCATTCTTCTCCATACATAACTACCTTTTGGAAGGGGCAACTAGAATCAATTAACTATTTTTGGAATTTTTGACGTTCAATGGTGCATTTTACGTGCCTATTTGAAATAAATGATTTGACTTTAACTTTGACTTTGGCAATAAAATCTTTTTATTTTTTATTTCTTTTTTTACACAATGCGCACACAGTATCTTTTTTGCACAGGCTATGGCTAGGTTAAAAACTTAAGGGCCTTACAAATAAACACGGTAGTTATCCTAGGAATAACTTCGGTATAACCATAAATTTTTTGACGTTTATACCTAGCATAACTTTATTCCGTGTTTATTTGTATTTGGGTAAGAGTATATAACCCTGATAGGGCGCAACAAGAATGTAAGTTATACTTAAAGTTAGCATTATATTGCATACTTACTAGATAATATCACAACATTATTATCTTGTTTATTCATTTACATTCTTATCTAATACATTTTTAAATATTTCTTAAAATAGAAATTTATCTATAAAAATATTTTAAAAAAAAACTATCTTTTGCCCGCGGCTCCACCCGTGTGGTTGTCGGTTATCACGTAAAAAGTAGTCTCTGTCCTCCATATCCCAGGCTATATCCCTGCCAGATTTCATGACGATCGGTTCAGCGGTTTAGGCGTGAAAACGTAACAGACAAACAGATAGACAGAGTTACACATTTATAATATTACATATTGGTCCGCCGGTGTGGGAAGCAGGGTCCAAGCTACCGGTGGTTAGGGCTGCAGAGACAGGAACCTCCTCACAATGCGAGCCGCATCAAGGAGTACTGCCTTCTGAATCAGGCCCTTGATCCAGCCGCCTAAAGAAATCCTCGAGAGAAGTTGATCAAGGCTTTCGGCCATCAGACCATTGGCCGTCACGACAATCGGCACAATAATAGCTGAGCTCACATTCCACATGCCAACAACCTGATGTGCTAAGTCGAGATATTTTATTGTTTCTCTTTCTCAGATTTCACAACATTCATTATTATAATACTTCTTAGATATGTATCGCAAGGATTAACAAACAGACCGAGCCAAGGTCCAATGAGCCCACTAGTAATCAGCTAACCTTAAAGGAAAGTACTCACAACCGTACAAATAAGATTTTATAACCCTTCATCGCCAACCACTAGCATCCAACTTACACCAAATCCACGCTACCATAGATCATTGTGACAGATAAATCAAACCGCCCTAATTCGTCCTTTACAATTGGCGAGCATGTACCAGTAATCCACGATCACGAGACGACCGGCTTTTGGACCCCCGAGACTCGTGTAATAAAGCTTACCCCGGTTCGATTAAGCCAGTAAATCAGACTGTCGTCTCGCATAGATATAGAGGGTTAACTTCTGATTTCACGTGCTCCTGACTCCTATCTCGCAGGACGGAAATTGCCAAGAAAACATGGCGACCACCCGAGGCCTGCTGTTTCTTATTTATTTTTATTTCGTCGGACCGTGCCGGTATCCGGTCACAGCGGTCGGTAAATAAATTGTAGTTTTAGGTAGCCTTTATATTGCCATTGAAGTCGAATAGAGCCGTAAATCAATTTATTACCGGCGTTAATGCTGGGACGTCGCTAAATAGCCGTTTACCTGATTATAGAGTGCTTTACGGCCGTTTGTACATAAACTAGCATTAAGGGAATTAGAAGGCTTATTCTCAAACTACTCCATTCTTTTGTTCTAAAAAGATAAGAATCTCATACTTCTCATACTTGTTCCCAAGTTACTCCAAGGAATTATTATTATTTAAAAATACTTATTATTTTATTCCGATTCTGCTCCATAGGTATCTGGAATCATTCTCAAAGTACTCCACCAATTATTCGTTATCAATTCCCAAACTGCTCCATCTACATTACCGATAAAATACATATACTTCGGTACAGTCAGTCACAAAAATTCTTAAAAGAAAGATTAAAGTTTAGCATTTTGTTATAACGTCAATGCATATTTAAAATTGTAGGCTTTAATCCTTACGAATACACACAAAAACACAGCATCATGCACAACACACCACACCACATGGGCAATTATGTTTTTATCTAGTATAGTTTTATTTTAATCTTTGTTTTTTTTTTTTTAGTTTCTAGTAGCATTATATCATGTCATCAAATTGTACTATGTAATTAGGAAGGGTACTGTCTCCTAAGATACAGGTTAACTACATAGTTCAGGAGGCAGAGCTTTTTTTTATGTAACAGTGACTCTTGTTTGCAAATAAACGAATTTATTAGTAAACAAAAACAAAATCTCTAGTTCGCAAGCAATTTGTAATCATAGCATACATGTCTCAAAAGAGTTTTAAGTCTGATTCCACATACTTGAAATAATACTACATTACCTACCTTAGTTTTATCTTATGTAGTAACTGAATTTTATAACTTTTATTAGGATTCAGTGTTTATGAAAGAAAGACTGTGACTTTTAAATGTATGTATAAGTATTTTTTACCATCTTATGTAAAATTTCAAATGATTATTGGTCGAATTTTTAAAATATTTTATGATAAGCTTAATTATTGCCAGATATCATTTTAGATTTTTCATTATTTGTTTTTCATGTTTTTTAGACATCTGAATCCAGAGCCCCACTTTTTTGAATTTTGTCAGTTGATTGTTGAATATTTTTAATTTTGAATTATAATAAATATGTTAGGCTTAATTGCCACATATCAATAATTTAGATTTTTTTTTTTTTCTGTTTTTTAGATTTCTGAATCCATAGCCCTACTTTTTAAGCTTGTCAGTTGATTTTTGAATATTTTTGATTTTTGAATTAAAAAAATAAGACTCAAAATGATTGTTGAATTATATTGGCTATTTATTTAGTTGGCTGAATCATCCCAGCGCTAATTCATTTTCTCCCCTACCAATCGTTTTTTCACCTGACACTGTTTATTTTGCTTATATTTATGTATGTATGTAGGTATCTATTTATGTATTAGTTTACTTGAATTTTTCCTTTTTCGAGTTATCTATTCCTTATGTTGCACCTGCCATGTTTTGTCTCTGCATCACCATAAGGTTGACTGGTAGAAAATGCCTCAGGCAGTAAGTCCGCCTTTGTACAGTATTATTTTACTTATGCATAAAGTTTTAATAAATAAATAAATTATAGTCTTTTATTTAAAAACATATTTATACTTAAAATATATATTTGCAAAGCTTTTGAGCCTGACTGTACGTCAGCTACACTTTTATAGTATTCCGGTACATATTTAAAATAGCTTTTTGATTAAAATGTGGTGGAGTACTTTGAGAATATTTTAATGTGATCATGGAGTAGAATGAAACCTAATTAAAAATATTATATTTTTCATGGAGTAGTTTGAGAACTCTTTTTGGAGTACTTTAGGAATAAGCCAATTAGAATAGGGTTATTGTTGTATTGAGAAGTACTTAATTACTTTTTTTACTTACTTTTGAACCTAACAATTTTATAGACAATCGTCATTTATGGGTAATCCTGTAATGGTAGATGTAAGAAGATAAATAAATAAATAGATATTCAAATTAAACTGAATATCGGTTTTGCTACCCGTTACTGGCGTAATTTAGAGGTCAATGTGTAGTTCTTTAACTCACTGCAGCTCAAGTCTGACACAAATAAACTTACATTAAAACTACAAGTGTTAAGCAATAACCATCGTCTTTATTCTAATGGTACCTACATAGGTAGCTGCTATTGGCATAACTATGAACCTACGTCAGAGCTGCAGTAAAAATTGCATTATGGCGGGTTTTATGACCATATGAAGACTGCTCTAGTGCATGCCTAAGTACCCTTATGGTCTAAATGTCTATCTTTATAACTGAACCCATAGTACCTACCAACTTCATGCTTGAGTAGAATGCAAGTACACTTTTGATATATAATAGAACCTTATAACGATTTTGTTTGCTCGGTGGTCGAATTCTGTCTGGAGACTAAAGACGCCTGTCATTTATTTTTGTAAAATACAGAAATAATTAAATATTGTTTTATTTCTGCTTATGCTGATGTATGAACGTAAATGAGGCAAAAAAAAAGTACGTAAGGATCGTAGCACGTGGCGTTCTGCAGTCTCTGCCTACCTTCACGGAAAGAAGGCGTGCGTTTATGTATGTGTGTATGTTATTTTCTGCTTACATAATTCTTACAAAACTATCTTCAAATCATGGGTGTTCTTAACACGTTCAACGCCACGGAATAAAATGATAAATTTCCATTTAGGCCATGTCGGACAATGTTGGGCGACACCAGCATGTTTCGTTCGGGCCGTGGGGGACAATGGTGTCCGATAGTCAGAACTATGTTAAAGCGTCTTTTGAGAGCTGTCGGTAAACAATAAAAAAATACAAGGTAATATTGTACGCAGAATGACCTGCGTGGCTTCAACGGAAGAAAGCTCAAATAATCATACGCAGCAGGCCGTGGGGGACAATGTTGGGCGACATGATGTTGTGGTGATTTATAAAGATTTCCGCAGTGTGGTTATAGGGAAAGTTAAGTGTCGCCCAGCATTGTCCGACATGGCGCTGAACGTGTTAAATAAGTCTACCCTAACAAGGTTAGAAAAATCATGAGCGTGTGGTGTGAGGGCCACTTTGTTAAAACTCTTTGAAAATGTGCTTAGGATTTAGTGAACCTTCCCAAAGAATTGTGAAAGTTGGAATCAGATTTTGTGAAAGTCAAATAACCGAGTTATGAACTGTAAAGTTGGGCCCTCAGTTCTCACATAGAGGATTGAGGGTCTACCTGAACCTGATAAACTATGAACACTACAAAAAAAGTCTTTATGCCAAAATCTAAGCTAATGCCAAAATTTTTTTTGTGAAAATAAGATATTATCGTAAAACACTGTCCTACTTTGTATATCTTCGTACAAAATGGGCCCTCAATTCTCATACACGTAAAAGTTTATTAAACAAATAAAATGAAATCATTGACTTACAGCTACTGTTTAAAATCCTATATACTGCTAAATAAATTTTGAAAATTTGTGAAAGCAAGAACAGGTCACCACTTCTTGTTGTTTGAAAGTTATGACCTTGATAATATTCGGGCCCTCAGTCCACCATTTACTTTTACTTTCGTTTTATTACGCTTATTTTATGAAAGATAAGACAAATACAAAATTGTCTCTTTTTGTGAAAAAAATTGTCATTTGTTACAAATAAGAATTATGAT
Organism: Dryobota labecula; assembly: GCA_947523025.1. NCBI lineage: Eukaryota > Metazoa > Arthropoda > Insecta > Lepidoptera > Noctuidae > Dryobota > Dryobota labecula. The sequence continues at coordinate 11,216,531 of OX383293.1, read as the reverse complement.
AAAACTATAAATCTTAATAGATACCAAAATCAAGAATTTTGAAATCCACAATACAGAATGCAAAAGAATAACAACAAAAAAAAAAAAAAAAAAAACCAGCTCACCTTGTTACCCTTCACCCAGCCAGAGCCAGAGGTCCGTGGCACCATTTACTTGAACCCACTCCTTTCTCAAACATACATATTTGGTTAAGTTCGAGGGGCTGGCAACGGTTTATTGAGCAGCCATCTTTAGCCCTCCAGACCAAGAAAGGAGATTACGTAGAACATTTTAAGACATACCTACATCTCGACAAAATGTGTTTGCAATTTCACAAAACGTTATTTAAAACGAGCATTAGGATATCAGGTGGTTATCTTCTCACGCAAGTCAAGCATCCCTGCGACGGGGGGAGACTTCTCTTTTGTTATATGTATTCAGGCGTTGTATTCATGTGCAATTTTTGCTGAACGTTGTTTTCCACAACATCAAAAATTTATAATATACTAATAACTTGATAATATAAATTACTAATTTTGAGTTGATTGCTTGTTTCGGCGCCAAACAAGCAATCAACTCAGAACAATTAAAGAAAATCAATCAAGCTGCCATAATTTTATTTGGTGTCTTTATGTTTGTTTGGCAATTACATTAATTTAGGAGCTAAGTTAACTAAGAGGTTTATTTTTGCTTTTCAGTTTTGGATTTCACTGCTAAAGGATGATGCTCATTTTGGTACCCTCCTCCAATAGTCATATGTAATAAATACATCGTTGGACAGCAATTTTTAAACTGAATAGATGATGCTTAATTCCAAATCCTTGCCCATTCAGAGTTATACTGTACACATCTCAGTTTTAACAATATCCAACTAAGTTTATTTTATTTTTATATTGCGTAATAATTCACAAGGTTACGCCTTTTTTTTAATAATTAGTAGCAAAGGTCGTACAAGATTGTGGTTAAGATGATCGATCAGTACTTACGAAAAGGGGATTTTTTTTTTTCCTTTTGTGACTTTTGTAGTACACTAACCTCAGTTCATCTAAAGAGTCTTTGAATCCGTATACGAAACTGCATCGATTAGCATCATAAAAATAAAATGTAAGTATTAACGTTTTTTTTAGCTGGCTGTACTATTTTTCCAAAATCTGTGAACACAGTTAGCAATTACTCAATAAGATAAGGACAGCCTCCTAAGAACGTTTTTATGTAGCTACAACGGTTAAGATAGCTTTCCTTATTGCCTCGGGTAAACTTCCACCCTGTATTACTCCGATTACACAAGGAATCAAGATAAAGGCCATTGGAATTATTGTACCAAATCGTAATATCTTTTTAATGATATATCATGTATTCCTATTGCATCGGGTACCAGCTTCCATACATTTCGGGGCATCATCCTTTTTTCCTTGTTTTATTTTTGCTATTCAGCGTCCTTTTCAAATAAGAACTTATTTATTTATTATCTAGGCCTGCTAAAAACTGCTTACACTTAACACTCTAACATTTAAAAAAAAAGTGCAATTAAAATTTAATACAGTGCAACAATTACTTAAAGGTCACATTTCCACCCCATTTCCTCCCGTGGGTGTCGTAAAAGGCAACTAAGGGATTTACTAGAGAATGGGCAGCAGCATTCTCTATGCATTTTTAACACCATACTGCGATCGCCAACCCGCCTGCCATGCGTGGAGATTATGGCAAACCTCCCCAATTGGGGGAGGCCTATGTCCAGCAGTGGACGTATTTCGGCTGAAATGATGATGATGATGACTCTATTTATTAACACTTCGCATGCCTGCGGTACGCGGCTGAGAGCCTTTTCCCCTATATAATGGAAACAGACTATAGCTAAAATACCTTTATTTTAACTAGTTAAAAGGAAACAGCCTTCATCGTCTAATCTTATTTACGACTCTAATATATACGTAAATATACAGGCAAACAATTTAAGACCACCAAGTTGACGGCTGAATAAGATATGAGCTACTGTCTGAGCACTGGATCGACGTTACCTCGTAGCGCTTGTAATTCAAAGAAACAAGTGCCATGTACCTGTCACCGTTCCCAGAACCTTATTTACTAGAATGTAAGCTTGGTATACACCCCAGTTCCAGTATTCTTGGTATGCGATATAAAGGAGGCATATTAATATTAAGGGCGCCCACACAAAACCGCGATGCGATGCGATACGATAATTCTTGCGGTGCATTCGTGCGAGCTCGCACGCAGATATGTGCGATGCGTTGCGAATTCGCAGTTATGTATGGGAGCTCTAAGGCCTCGTTCACACTAAACGTATAATCGCCCGCTTTGTAAATTTTGTAATTCAATATTTTTTTGTATGTAAGCATATTCTCTTATTGTATGTATATAAGTATTTATATTAGTGTATACGTATAGCTATTTTGAATTTATGTATATATTTTTTTTATTCTCTTCTACTCTTACACACGTAGCTACATCCACGCCACCACACACGCCTCACACATGCCACGCTCGCCTCAAAGAGATGTCAGCACGCACTGACGGGGTCCGCTAGGACCGGTGCCTGCCAGGGTTGCGGGTTTCGCCGAAAGGGATATCGTGGCTCTGGCACACAAGCAACTGACACTCAGATGTCGCTACGCCCCCGCAAGGGGGCGTGGCTAGCGGAACCGGGGCATAGCCCCCTGTCCGCGGATGATTCACGGTGGCCCATTAATATGGGCCCCTCATCTGGGCGGCCTGATGCGGCCTGAGGATGTTGGGCCCGCGTGAGCAGCCGCGGGCCCTGTGATAGGGTATCTGAGATTGTTTCTGTAGTCGCGCCGCGACACTGTTACACAGTATCGCTTCTTCACGACATCTCGGCGGTCTGTCCCCGCCAGGTGAGACCCCCAGTTACCTGGGGGAGGCCCGGCGAGGACGACCAGCGACGAGATGGCGACTTTATGGCGCTTCTACAGGTCAATGTAGCCTATACCCGACCCACTTATCAGAGCTAGCCAAACCATGACCCGGGTAATAGGCGGAATATGAGTGTGAGAGCGGCATAGTACTGTAGTGTAACGCCGCCCGGTGAATACGTGTAGTCGCGACCGCAGCTGCGACTATACGTGCATATATATGTGCCTGTATAGAGGTGAATGTCTGTTTTTGTTACGTATTCATACCTATATTAACTTAGAATACAAATACGTAACAGATGCGTGTGATTTGTCACGTATTAATTGTTTCAAGCAAGCCGCGTGTAGCCTGGGTGCCGCTTGCTTGGGCGTCATGTCCGGTGCGATGGGGTCAGTCGTCCGCTACCAGGTCGCGGGGCAGGGGTCTCGCGTCAGGCGGGCGCGCGTGCCAGGGCGCTATCTGCTTGACATGAGGCCAAGCGGATGCGTCGGCACGCGCGAACATGCCTTTCGCGAGGTGCCTCACAAACTCATCCAGGCTCTCAATCCCGAGGTCCCGGTGTAGTACGCTGTTCCTCACACAGCGAGGAGCGTCAACGATGGTCCGCAGCGCAAGGTTCTGTTGCGTGCGGAGCAGTTTTCGGCTCGACTCGCTCGTGAGAGCGTACCAAGCCGGGGCGGCGTACGTCAATATTGAGCGCACGTACATTTTGTACACGCTCAACTTGACGCGCGCCGGGATGCGGGACGAGAGCACAGGTTTGAGGCGATTGCGGGCGACCCTCACCTGCGCGGCGACCTTACGGACGTGTGTCCCCATCGTGAGCCGACGGTCGATAGTCACACCCAGGTACTTGGCCCGGGGCGACCACGCGACGTCAGCTCCTTGAAGCTTCAAGGGCGGTGGGAGGGGCACACAACCCGTCACCATCGCCTGCGTCTTACCCACGTTCACCGACAGCCGCCACTTCGACAGCCACTCGGGCAAGAGGTCCAGCGCGCGCTGCATTTTGACCGCCGCGTACTTCGCATTGAGCGATGTAGTAATGTACGCGGCGTCGTCCGCATACAGCGCGAGCGTGGCGTCTGGAGTGGTGGGGATGTCGTCGGTGTAACGTGAGTAACACGCCGGCGACACACAGCTGCCCTGCGGCACACCTGCCAGCACCGGGCGGGCGCTGGATAGCGCCCCGTCGACCACCACCCTGAAGGTTCTGTTGGAGAGAAAAGTAGAGACCACCTTTACGACGCGACGGGGCGCGTCTGACGTGGCCAGCTTGTATATCAGGCCGTCGTGCCATACACGGTCGAAGGCCTTCTCCATGTCGAGGAATACTGCCACCGCGTATTCCTTCTTATTCATCGCAGCTACGAGTAGGTGCAGTACCCTCGACAGCTGAAGCGTCGTGCTGTGCTCCGCCCGAAACCCGAACTGCTCGGGCCGCGGCGCGATGTGTGGCTGTAGGTGTCGCAGCAGGAGTGCTTCGAACACCTTGGAGACTGTCGGCAGCAGAGTGATCGGCCGATAGCTCTCCGGCTTCAGAACGTTCTTTCCCGCCTTGGGCAGCATAATAACGCGCCCTTCCTTCCACGAGGCGGGGAAAGCCCCCGTGCGCAGTATCGCCGTGAACAGGCGCGCCAGTGCCGCTACCATACGGAAGGGCAAGTGGCGCAGAACTGTGTTGGTGATACCGTCAGCACTAGGGGCCTTCCTGGGCCTCGTTCTAAGGATGGCGCGTCTAACTGCGCCAGGCGAGAAGAATATCGGGTTTTCCTCGGGAGCTATCGGCGTTGCGAAGTAGTCTCCCAGGTGTTGCTCGACCGCTGCGACATGCTCGACATCGCTGGTCGGGTTTGGTCGGAACTGACGCTCCAAGTGCTCGGCGAATACCTCCGCCCGGTCCTCCGATACGTACTTGAGCGCCCCGTCACTGTTCAGTAGTGGACGCACCGGGGCTGGGGTGTTCGTCAACTGGCTGCAGTTGCACAAGCAACTGAAGGAACACGGTTGGGTTTTAGTCAGTAAAAGTCTGACACGCTCTCCCGCTCCGGCCAGAGCGGGAAAAGTTATTTAATGATGTCCCACCCATAAAAAAAAAGGTATGCTGGAAGAGATTTCATTAGAAATAAGCATCACCTTTTTACGTATTTTTCTGTTCCTTTCTTCTTGTCTGTTTATATGTGTATATATAAATTGTTAAATAAATAAATAATAAAATATACTTTGAGTAAAACAATTTTTTTTAAAACCTCCCTGCGTATGCAAGACCTATCATTATACTGTGAGCATCAAGTTCTAAAAGTATGAAAAAAAAAATACCGGCCAAGTGCGTATTGGACCACGCACAATGAAGAATTCCGTAGTTGGGATGATTTTATCCCAAGAACAAACTTAACGCTGTAGTTGTAAAACATGTTTACTATGACTATTACTCGTTAACTTGTTATATTTATTACTGCCGTGATTTTTTTTCATATCACACCGGGAAAGAAGATTTTTTTTTACTACTTTCTCGGCGTGATTAATGTGTATACCCAATACCCATGCTAAATGACAGCTTTCCAGAACTAACGAACTTTCTTTCGCGGACAGACAGACAGACAGACGGACATAACGCAACTTTATGAGTTCCTTGTTGTCTATGGAACCCTAACAATGACACCTTCCGACTGTCAGTTGTTTTTCATTTATTCTCACAGTCGGCGGCTGACAATACGGATGGTGTGTACGCGTCCTAACTTTCCTTAATACACTTACGTCGTTTTGTTCTGAATCTCAAAAATATTATTTTTATAATAAATATCAAAAATCCCATTTTTACATATATCGGATATATATCCAGGCCAAGAAAAAGAAGCGAATTTCATTCTGTAAGGGGATTCAAAACTTAAAAATGTGAAAGGAATTTGTAAAATAATATACGTGTCAAATTACCACATTTTGTTGTGTTTATTTGAGAAATAATTTTTTGATGAACACTTAAAAAACAAATACCTATTATTATTATAATCTTCATTTGTTTGTGAGATACATATATCAACTAATTTTAATAATAATTTGTAATCATAAAAAAGTAAATTATTCTAAATTATAGTTTTTCGCTACGTGTTGCCAGGGTAAACATTAATAAATTGATATATAATTAACAAGATAAAAATCAATTGATATATATCGTGATATATATCATGATATATATCACGATATATATCAGCAAACCCTGGTATAAATATATACTAGGTACTACGTGGTACTACGTACTACTATGTGGTATATTTTGGTAAAAATACCATCACCACTATTACCACCATTTTGTGGTATCACATGGCCTTTGATTGACTTAAGCCACGGTTACACAACATCAAAGTCATCGCAAGTAGAAACCTGTAACTTTAAACCAAAGTACCAAAAACCGTCTTAACAATTTCAGCTGCAAAGTTTTTGAAATCGATCCGTCTTAATTATAAACGTTCGTTCAATGTGATAAACAAATGGCTTTAATCCTGAGTTCGACAAGATAATTAATTTGAAATGTAAGTAGATTCAGAGTTAACGCAAACGATTTTAACTTGACTGATTGTCTTCTGCAAATAACAGCCATTTTGGGAGGGATAGTGATTACTTTTGTGATTGATTATTATGTGTACCTATTAACTTAGATTCACAAATCTTAGATACACAATCCATACTAATATTATAAATGTGAAAGTAACTCTGCCTGTCTGTCTATCTGTTTGTATGTTACGTTTTCACGCCTAAACCGCTGAACCGATCGTCATGAAATTTGGCAGAGATATAGCCTGGGGTATGGAGAAGGACATAGGCTACTTTTTTTACGCGATAACCGACATCCACGCGGGCGCAGCCGCGGGCAAAAGCTAGTGTGATATAAAAATAAAAAAACTATCTAGTCTTATCCCTACTATGTTGGGGTTGGCTTCCGCTCTAACCGGAGGCAGCTGGACACCTCCACAACCCAGTAACTGGGTAACACGCTACCCCTTGGCACGACTGGTTATCAGACTTTAGGGCTTCTGACTACTCGTATTGGCTGTCAAAAATCTACGAATGACAGCCAGGACCAACTGCTTAAAGTGCTTTCCGAAGCACGAAGGGGTCTCGGTATGTGATGGATGGTTGCTTAGCCTTGAAGATCCACCAGTACAGCTGTTATTATTTAGCTACGAGGGGCTCGTGGCTTCATATCTTCATTTAAAGCTCCGTGCACGAAAAAAACTCTTTTGTCAATTTCTTATCTGACCGGAGAAAACTTGAAATAATCGAAACATTAAGTCTGTGTAACTATAAAAGTATAGTTTTCATGGTGCTAAACCATTCGTGTCAGTCACAGCATCTTTTAATAGTTTCATCATTTTTGTGCTCTCCATAATATGGTTTATTTTGCCGTTGATTAACTTAATGAAGATATTGTATGATCATTAAATAAAATTTTAATTATATTTCAAAGATAGCTGAAGACTAATTTGTGATTTATAAATTTCTTGATATGATTTGCTAAATAACAGGAAAAAATATATTACTGACGGATTGAAAAAAAAAAGAAGGTTTTTTCAATATTATTTTTCTACTATATTTTGTACGGAAATTGACAAAAGTGGTTCAGCCACATGCAAGTAGACCATATAATGATGTTGATCATATTTTTTAATGCTCAAAATCAAAAAAAGTTTTTGTAGAATGATGATCAAATATCAGTCTCGCGTCATTTTTCGGAAAACTTGTTGCGAATATTAGTGATTTACCGTGAATACTTAATTTATTTGAAAAATCCCTTTCAGCCACATGCAAAACAAATAATACGACTTTTCAAATCATAAATTATTTTGTTTAAATTATTTTTCCCTTTCTCACAAACAATGGTCAAAATCAGTCGATTTTGTGCACGGCCCCTTAACGTGAATGTAAAAAAAAATGCATAATTGTCGGACTATTTAGTACAATCCAATATGAAAAGTGTAGAGATATTTTTTTTTTCGTGCAAGTACCAATTAATAGGAATTTAATACAGCAGATTTTATTACAACACCAGCATAGTTGCCGTTCATATACCTGATACCAATTCGTACGTTATACATTTTTATTTGCAGCCAAAATAAAGCTGAAACCCGATTCATTGGTGTGACGTAACGTGAATCCGCGATTTCGTCCTGTCACATCACATCGTGGTGCGAATCGCGTTTGTCTCGCGTTCGATACGGCAGCATCAAGGCGAATTAACTCGCGTTGACGCGAAATAGCTCAGTGGTTGCGTTAAATGTAACATTAATTACTTGCTATACAGGTTTAAAGCGAAATCGAGGCTTATACATATATGTCCCCGATAACTTTAATGGTTTGCTGATGCAAAATTTTCCTTTGTACTCTTGTAGTTTGTGCGGTAGTACTCGTAAGTATCGGCAATATATGGTTAGGTGGCATTATTTTGGTAATTGCAAAGCATAGATATTCGTATGAAGTCAGGCTAAGTTAGGCACTTATGGACTTAGCTTGATCTCAGACGAAAGATGATAACTATAATAATAATAAATAATAACCCCACCGCCGTATCTCTACGTTGACGTCGTGGTGGGTCTTGCGCGCTCCGAACTTTTGGTCTGTGCCGGTAGAGTTTACTTTCCCGGAACATGTCTAGGGTGAGGAGCCAGACCAAGAGAGATACAGAAACCCGCAGGGCAGCATGTGGCGAGCTGTTGGGTAGTTGCGACCCGACGGACCCTATTTCCCGGGAGAAGTCATGTTCCTCAGCTCTGGCTTGCTTTCATTGGCCGGCTGGAGTGAACACTGACGAGGAACTGAACTCCTACCTCATTCTTGCCTTTATTGGCCGGCTTAAGTGGAGATTCGCAAGAGCAAACGTGCTCGGAGGAAGGAAGTATTCCAGTAAGTGCTTGTAGGGATCTTGACCATCTTCCGGGCTCTGGGATTATTTTGAGAGGAATACCTCTCCACTTCTCGAGCATCTCAAGACATGTTGCCCCCTTGTCGCTACGTCACTATGTGCTATCGACCGTTTTCGGGGGCCCATTATTGAATGTGCAAATCACCCCCTGCCATTTTATTCGTGTATAATAAAACATTGATCAGGCAGGGGCCATAGTCCTTCCACAGTTTTAGGTAACCAGTCCATTTTAACCACCCAAACCCATAGTCTAATATTTTTGATTCTATAGTCTGCAATAGTCCTATACCAACCGGGGGTTGTCCTTGGGTGCACTTGCATAGTGCGTACAGGGATAATCGTCGGTTGGTGCCTCATTTAATTAAAAAGCGTCTTACGGGCCTCTGCGAGTTGGCTTTAGCCCCTCATACGCCTTCCAAAGTTCCGGGACCCCAGGGTCCCGAGATATGTAAATATATAAATAATAATAATAAACATTTATTTCAGAAAATAAATTTCCATATTTCAACACACATATTTCCGTGACGTATAATTTTATGTAAGAATTAACTAGTTTACAAGATTTATTCTGTTGTTTTACATGATATCTGTACAGACTTGATCTCAAAGTCATTATGTAGCATTATGGGATAAATAAAAAATATTTGTTTAAAAAGTATTGCAAAATCAATTAACCAGTTCATTATTTGTGATGTAGGGCAAATCCTTTCCGCTTTCCATATAATTTATGTTTGGATATGAGCCTGTCATTCCAATTGGAGTCAAACTGGTCCCAGCGCTATGGCGAGATAATCTGGGTTATAGCTGAGTATACCGTCAATTGTACAGGATTGATATTTTTTCGATATAATTTTACTATACTGTAGCACCATTGCTTTTTGCCGGGATGAGCTACTTAAATACCAGTTTTTGAAATGAAAACTTCTTTAGGCGCGTTAAGCGATTTTCGGAATGGGAAAATCTTATGGGTTTGCTGCACCGACACGCAAATGCTAACAGTATATCTGTAGCTATAAGGATGACCACTGTTATTTCATAGTTTTATGTTTTCTATCTTCTCCATACATAACTACCTTTTGGAAGGGGCAACTAGAATCAATTAACTATTTTTGTGATTTTTGATACGCAAAAGTGCCATTTACGGAAAGCGGTAATAGACGTCAGATTCCAAGTAGGTCAGATTCCATGTACGTCATTTTCCAGCTAGGATATTTTCCAACTAGGTCAGATTTTGAGTTAGTAATAGTTTTTATTTTTTTATTTTGTATCCTAATTTTTAAGAAGAGCATCTAAATTAAGTTACAGGAGAAAATACAGAACAGAAGATATGGGAGACAGTTCTGTTAGCGAATCAGAAAGTGACTCAACTTTATCTTCAATTGAAAGCCAAAGTATATTATTTAAGTAAAGTATATATAGTAGTGTAAAGTGTACATATAAAGTATATTATCTTTTAGTTCAGATTCGGAGCACAACATTTCAAGCATAGAAGAAATGCTACTGTCCTAAGCTGACCTGACCGTCGCCGAATAGAAATGCTTCTGTAAGAATGTTATAAGACGGTATTTTTTTTTTTTTTTTGGTTTCCTAATATAATTATGAAAATTTACTACGAATAAAAATATTTTATTTCTTACTTACATAGCTTAATTTCACGTCGTAAGTTATGGTACTGACTGTATTGTACATTACCAACTCAAACTGACTTAGTTGGAATCTGACCTACTTGGAATATGACCTTCATCGCCAAAATCCTTTTACGAACTTATTTGAAACTAGCTTTTGCCCGCGGCTCCGCCCGCGTAGATGTCGGCTATCGCGTAAAAAGTAGCCTATGTCCTTCTCCATATCCCAGGCTATATCTCTGCCAAATTTCATGACGATCGGTTCGGCGGTTTAAGCGTGAAAACGTAACATACAGACAGACAGACAGACAGACAGACAGAGTTACTTTCACATTTATAATATTAGTATGGAATATGCATAAATGATTTGACTTTGCCGCCAGGCCCATGACTGCTTATTTTTTTTTCTATGTTAAAATTCACATGATATGTTTTATTTTTGTGCAACAAATATTTGTTCTTATATTCAGCGTGTTTTATGTTACCATACCATAACTATACAAAAACTGCCATACTAAAGCAAGGAACATTTTACTACATAATAAACGGCAGAAAATTATAACTTCTTATTGTAGTCAAACAACAACAATTGCATTGTTTTTATTTCAAAGAACTTGAATCCTGCCTGGGTTATAAGACCGGTGGTCCTTCAGACAGAATAATAAAATCCGGGAAATTTCCGGGATCCCGAGTTAGTTTACGTCCGTTTTAATATTTTATTTCGTTTCCATGTAACCCGGTAACTTGGCCGGAATGTCGTCTGTGATTAAATGTTTATTGTAACATATAATGTAACACGATGTCGTTACGAATTCTCTTAATGTTGAAACATTTGGGCAATGAGTAAAGGAGAACAGGGGCCTAAGGGTTGGACCTCATCTGGCAGCACGGAATCCCCTTTTTCCGTCGCCCTTTCTCTTTCTGTCGCTTAGAACTGCCATTTGCTAGACCGAGACAGAAAGCATAATGCGATAGCACGCGGCGGAATCCTCGAGGCGATCGTCTGTCTCGGTCTAGCAAATGGCAGTTCTAAGCGACAGAAAAAGAAAGGGCGACGGAAAAAGGCGATTCTGTGCTGCCAGATGAGGTCCAACCCTAAGTCTACTAATTTACAAACGTTGCAATTGTCTCGCCATTGTGAGTATTTGACAGTGTTTGTATGGCAAATCTGTCAAAAACTCACAATGAAGAGACCATTGCAACGTTTGTACATTAGTAGACTTGGCCCCCTGGAAGCTATACATACCACAACTTTCGAAATAATAAAAATAAGTGATATACTTGAAGCTACCCACAAATTCCAAGTAAATTCAAATTCATTTAATTCGGACAACAGAGATCCATATTGTGTTAGTATTACAAAACAACTTGTAGTCTAGTGCAGGGATGGTCATACTTTTTTCTATGCGGGCCAATATTAAAAAAAAAAAAAAAAAAAAACAGATTCGATGGGGCGTCATGTTTTAGACTTTTTGGCTATAATAAATTTCTTTATTGAAATACAAATGCATTCGTATTTTCCGAAATAAAATTATTTATTGACTAGTTTATACAAAATTAAGTGATATAAACTCTAGATATTGAAATCAATTAGACTATGAAATAGGGACATGATATATTTTATTGCTGGTAATCTACAAAATAAGAACAAAGATTTACTAATGTAAGCAAGTACGTGTCACTGCACTGCACACTGTACGCGTTGATCAATGCGATACTGCACTTCTGTCTTGATGAATTTAAGTTTCGCGCCATTTATGTTAAGTTATTATCTACTTTTGGGTTGGTGGTTGCGGGCCGGATTGCAACCATTCGCGGGCCGGAGATGGCCCGCGGGTCGTAGTGTGCCCATCCCTGTTCTAGTGTTAGTAGTACTGATATAAAATATTTAAGATAATGCACACTCCACGCAGAAGCAGACCAGGCAAGAAAACATGTTGTTCATGCTATGTAGTAAAGGACTTGGAATTTGGAATGGATATGTAACCCATTATTTTATTTTACGTAAACTGTAGTGTTTAGGGTTCCGTAGCCAACAAGGAACCCTTATAGTTTTGCCATGTCCGTCTACATATTTGTCTGTTTGTCTGTCTTTCCACGGCTTAGCTCAGAGACTAATTTGGCATGGGTATACATATTAATCACGCCTTTGCAAGACAGCACTTACTAATATAAAAAAATCAATCAATCTGCCTAGCCTTTTCCCAACTATGTTGGGGTCGGCTTCTAGTCTAACCGGATGCAACTGAATACCAGTATTTTACATGGAGCAACTGCCTATCTGACCTCCACAACCCAGTAACTGGGTAACACGATACCCCTTGGTAAGACTGGTTGTCAGACTTTTTGGGCTTCTGACGACCATAAACGACTGTCAAAGATCCACGAATGACAGCCGGGACCAACGGCTTAACGTGCTTTCCGAGGCACGGAGGAGTCTCGGTATGTAAAGATGGTCACCCATCCACTGACTAACCCCGGCAAGCGTAGCTTAACCTGACGGATCGACCCGTGCGGCTGTTATTACTTAGCCACGAGCTCCTCATAAATAAATTATGATAATTATCCTAGGTTGGCGATCGCAGTATGGTATTAAAAATGCATAGAGAACGCTGCCGCCCATTCTCTAGAAAGTCCCTTAGTCGCCTTTTACGACACCCACGGGAGGAAATGGGGTGGTACTATTCTTTACGTCCGGCGCCACACGGAACAAAAATGTAACTAGTGTACTTTTAATCCCGGTAGTACGATCTCCTGGGATATTTTCCGACATCCACGCGGGCGAAACCGCGGGCAAAAGCTAGTCCACAATAAAAACTAAAAGCTCAGGTAGAAACTCTTCATAAATAGCAACATAACTGTCAACCGTTATATCCGATATTAAATAAAAAAGCCAACACTCCTGGTATCGCTGTACCGTTAACAACGTTATCGCTCTCGTCAAAGTATCAAGCCCTTCCGACTTGTGTACGGATCATGTTATAACATAAAATAGATAGGTACAGAAGGTTGGCTTCATACAATGAACGAGAACAGGCGCACAAACTATATTACAGACACATATAGTTTGGTCCATAAGTATCCGCTAAAAGTGTAAAGAAACAATGTTCAGGTTACATTCCTACGCAATCACTCACTTAAGCCCTCGTGCAATAGCTCGTGAATTAGTAACATATATTCATTTGTTTATAAAGTTTCAGCTTTATATAATATATCACCACTTTTTCTAACAATCATTGTTTGAATAACATGATTAAATTATTTAATTTAATATAATTTTTAATTTAGTTATTAAAACTAGGTACATAGTTGAAAAATCATCGGCGATAAAATTGAGGTTATAAAATTAACCACAATTGTTAAATTAAAAACATCTTTAAGGTGATTTAAACTTACAACTTTGGGTTATTCAAATAATCAAATCAAAGCACTCAATTTATAAGTGGCACTAAAAAAAGCAGATTTTCGTATTAACATTTTTGTGATTCATTTTTGAACATAATGTTACGCGCCACACAAGTTTAAGTACAACTAGCGCCATCTAGTATCGAATAGCAGAACTAGTAGACTCGAGAACTTTCTAGAACTTTCGACATCTGGTCGGTAGGGACCGGTATGTACTCGAACATTCTAGATGTTTCTACAAGGTTCTGGAACTTTCTAAGGACTATATAAGACCGGTAAGGACCCGACTAGGGACAGTCGAAGCGAATAAGCGAACAAGCGATATTCGAGTGTGATTGTGCTTTTTAATTAGTGTGTTCGAATAGTTATCAGTGTTGATTAATTAAAGTGTCATTTTTGGTTTGTAAATCGGCAGTTTTTATTGTCACGAACCGCAAGCTCGTAACAATAATATCACTTGATACTTTTGGAACATATCATACGTGCAGAGATCTCCAACTACCTATCTCAATCGAATGTCAGTCGAGATTTCGCAAACTTCGCAACTTTTTTTTTTCGCAAACTTCGCAAATTTTGTAAACTTTTTTTTTTCGCAAATTTCGCAAATTTCGCAACTTGAAACAAGTTTCAAGTATAGCCTGCCAGTTTGTACTGGCAGGCTGTACTTGAAACTTGTTTAAAGGTGCGTGCGTTTCCGCTCGTTGAATAAAACTGACCTTCTGAATTTATCTATTTTGTGCATCCAACTTGTTTACGGATCATGATATAATGGAAACGCGACTGGAATTACAACCGATACGGGCGGTTTTTATCGCTTAATGAAATGGCTGCTGATTTAAATGATCGGGGTGCTTGTTTTTAATTTTGGTTATATTGCTATTTGTGTTGTTATTTAATTTCAATATGATTATAATTTTGTTGATAAGTAGCTCTCCTGGTAGACTGATATTTTCATATATCCAATTTTGTTTAGAATGGTATTAGATGGGTAGAAAGTTATAATTTACGTGATATCATTACAATTTTAAATTCAAGGTATTTTGATCGAGTTCCGATTCAATTGGCATAATGATTTTAATCTGTAATCGACGCTAGACTGTGGTTGAAACTACTAAAAATAGACCATGATATGAGACTATAGATTTTACATACTTGACATAATCTATTCATTATTTGACATTATTTACCTACAAATCGAATTCCAATTCTATAGTAGTGTCTTTTGTGGACATGATATTTATTCAGATTTGTTACTGTAGTTGTAATGGCAATCATGTCATTTGGTTTAAATAGGTTTTCATTTTAATATAATATATATATCTATATCTTTTTATTTTTTTAACTTTTATATAGATTATTTTCTATTTTGTGAATGTGAGAACGTTATAGGCCTAGTAGAGTGTAGATTTGTTGGCACTTTTCTATTTTGTTAAGTACCTGGTAATTGTTGAAAGGCCTACACTGTCCTCCCATACCTATTAACACTGTTATTTGATAATATTTTAAATCCAATTATTTTTAAAAGAGTAACCGTGGAGTTTCTTGTCGGCTCTTCTCCATAGGAAACGACTGATTGGAACCGTGCTTCCGTAGCTTCTGACGTTTCATAAGTGCCCATGTAGGTTTATGTGAAATAAAATATTTTGATTTTGTTGAAGATGAAGATGCAGTCCACCAGTTTCTATGATAAACCTTTTACAGTTCAAGCAGTACGGTTATGAAATGCCTTATTTATATTTGTACGCCGTTGAGGCAAAACATGACTGTAATAGAATTTAATGTAATGTTTTGAATGCCATCTGTGTGTATACTCATGTTTTGGACAAATAAATTATCTTTTCATATCTTATCTAATCTTGCCCGTGTCGAAAAGGCGTGCTCTATTTCTGTCCATTTTTTAAATAATGATAAAAAAGAATATCTATCTCCTTAGACATATTTTTTGTTCTTTGCACTTGTTTCATATATGATTATTATTGCATACACACATCAAAAAAAGTTTGTGATCACTAGCATAAGCTGATATAATTTTTTAAATTGAACTTTATCAAGAAAAAATCTTTGTTGTGTGTTTTCTTTAAATAGAAATACCTTGTTTGAAATTAAAAAATAAAACAATATTTTATTTTTTATAAAAACTAATTGAGTAATTAATCATAATGTAATTGTAACAGAAATTTGATAGAAATAAAAAGACTGTTTAACCAAACTTAAACAACAATTTATTAATAAAAGGTTTGTATTCAATATAACTCCTCCCCTGGCTCGATCACATGCGGTGATCCTAATGGGCATGCTGAGAATAAAGTTATCCAGCATTTCTTGGGGTAACCTGTCCCATTCTTGAATAGCGGCTTCCCTTTGCTCTGGAACTGTCTGGGGACGTGGCTGACGGTTCCAAACAGCTCGCTTAAGAGCATTCCACGCGTGTTCTATTGGGTTTAAGTCAGGCAAGCCGAATTATAATATATAATCTACCGTACCTAACAAAAAAGATTTAGATTTTTCAAAGTGATCGCAAACTTTTATTGATGTGTGTATATCTATACCGGATGACTTTTTTTACCGTCTCGAAAAAAATTGGGTATACTAGGTGAACGGAGTAGAAGCCTATGGCATAGCAATTTTTTTTTTTTTTTTCAGGAATAAAACTAAAATAAAACATAAAAATATTGAAATTTGGGTGCGTATGATTTAAATTTAAATATTATTTATCGTATTTATTTATTGAATTATGTTTTTTGTTAAATTTCTGTGTTTATTGTTATAGTATGATAAGTTTACTTCAAATGTGTGGTATTTATCCATAGACCAATTTCTTTCTAGGTTAAAAAAAAAAAAAAAAACTATGCCATAGGCTTCTACTCCGTTCACCTAGTATACCCAAATTTTTACGAGACGGTAAAAAAAGTCATCCGGTATAGATAAGTACATCATATTTAATGTATGTATGTATTTATTGTATATATGTAAATAGTTCACCACAGACTACCTGCAGTATTGTCTCTTCTTCCCCGTTAATCCATCTAAAGGTTGTCTTTAAAAGATCGTGTTTAGCGGTAAGACCCCCTATTATGTCACCCCCTTGTTAAATTCATACATTTATATCTGTAATTTTTATGGTATGCATAATAAAGAGTATTCTATCTACCTATCCATGATATGGGCATGGGGTTTTTACCCTTTCAAACATAGATTTTGTAATGAAATGAAATGAAATCGTTTATTCTGTAAATAGGATATCGGAATCACTTTTACACGTCATATAAAAATATAAAAAAAGCTTGGTGAAGTCGACATTTCCTATCTGACTACCCCTGAGAAGAAATGGCGAAACAAACTCAGGGGTCAAAGTCTCTTTTAAAGTCCAGACATAATCTTGATCAGATCATGTGAGGACCATGTAGATCCGTGTCTGAAATGGTCTTTTGAGGAAAGAACCACACAATTTTGAGTGGACCTTTCCAGTCAGTGCAAGAATTTGTCAATATACATGTAGCTCAACTCAGGATTTAAGGAGCTCAACGACTCGACGAACAATACCAAAGAAAGGACATTTGGGTAGGCCGCGTGTGGCTGTCTACTTAATAAAAATCTTAATTTCAATCACTGACAGACAACGTACAGCCTAAACTGGTTCTAGAAGCTTTAAACTTTGCACAAGAGTTGCCTATAGGATAACGAAAGTAAGCAGAAAGGATTTTTGAAAATCCACCCATATGAGGGTTAAATATGATGTTTTTTTTTTATCCACAAAGTGGGAGCTCTTGGCCTTAATCTCACGTAAGAGATGATAAGGCCGAAGATGGAAGCGAGCTTCACCCGGAATCCTCAACCACAGAGGTACTGGCTATCTTACCTCTAACTTCCGAAACAAAATAATGCTGTTTACATTGTTGTTATGGCGACAGACTTAGATAAGATGGTGGTAGCTAGCCAGGCGGACTTAGAACAAGTCCTACCACCAACCAAACAGAGCAGGAAATTTTTCCTTCGCTGGGAATCGAACCTGGGACCTCTGGGTCTGAGACAGGTGGTCTTACCACTAGACCACAGAGGCGGTTAAAGTTTCTATGCAAGTTCATCATTTTTGCATAGTGGCTTGTAATTATATAAATCCATCAATTGTGACCTACTTGGTAAGTCATCAATTCCCGCTAGTACAAACAAGAACAACCAATCAGATTGCCTTAATCAGTATCTACAATGCTACTCCTACAATTCTCGTTGTCTGAGGATCGTGACCTAATTCCAGGAGATGCCAAGCTGCCTAGCCGTCTTAGAATGCATTACGAAGCTGCGTTTTAAGACACGATCTACTAGAAAGTGCTAACACAAATTGAACACTGACAATAACTATAAATAATGTCGTAGTGTATTACCGCTCAGTTATACAACTTAACTAAACATTTGAGGTTTATTTATAAACAATGGTAAGTAGCACAATGCAAAGTAGATTAGTTAGTTAGGGGCTCATCATCATCATCATTTCAGCCGAAAGACGTCCACTGCTTGACATAGAGACCTCCCCCTAAGGGGCGGAGGATTTGTCATAATCGCCACGCTTGGCAGGCGGGTTGGTGATCGCAGTATGGTGTTAAAAATGCATAGAGAACGCTGCTGCCCATTCTCTAGTAAGTCCCTTAGTCGCCTTTTACGACACCCACGGGAGGAAATTAGGTGATACTGTTCTTTACGTCCGGCACCACACGGACGCAGGTTAGGGGCTCGTGGCTAAATAATAACAGTCGCACGGGTTGATCTTCTAGGTTAAGAAACGCTTGGCGAGGACAGTCCAAGGATGGGATGGATGGGTCTATCCATTAAATATCTAGATGCCGTGCCTCGGAAAGCACGTTAAACAGTTGATCCTGGCTGTCATTCGTAGATCTTTGACAGTTGTTACGCATAGTCAGAAGCCCGAAAGTCTGACAACCAGGGGCTATCGTATTACCCAGATCGTTTGTTGATACAAAGTTGTGTCTTTAAAATGGTTCACTAATGTTTCACCAAAACAACGTTGACAATTGTTTCGTTTACAACCAACGTTTCATATTACTATTTATTTCACAAACAATTTATTTCGCAAATGTTTTATTTTATAAACAGTCGCTTTACAAACATATTATTTTATAAGTTTTTAAACTGTCATGGTCACTAACATTATTATTAACATAACCGGGATATTTACCATGTTTATTCATTTTTCTGAGTTCCCGATTTTCTTCGGAAATACGCCGTAAAGACTATCTTCACTCCTTTCAAAAAAGTGTCTCAGATGTTGCGTTCGCCCAAGGACAACTTTCCGCTAGAAAAGCCTGGTGTTTATAAAGTAGACTGCAGTTGCGGCAAGTCGTATATCGGTCAGACGAAACGTACGGTAGCTTGTCGAATATCAGAGCATATCAGGGCGGTGAAGAACAACGACACCCAAAAATCGGCCATAGCTCAACATCTTTTGGAGTCAGGATCGAACCACTGGATTGAGTTACATAACCCTCAGGTCATCTCGACAGAACGCCACTATATTCCTAGACTGGTTAGAGAAGCTATTGAGATTACTAAATATAGGAACTTCAACCGGGATGATGGGTTTCAACTGTCGAGAGCCTGGAATCCAGTGGTTCAGCTGTGTAAAAACCGAAGAAGTGCCGAAAAAAGTTCGCGAGCGGACACAGTGAGTTTCGTGTGTCGGGAACAGAATCGAGTTGCGAGTGACAGTGGTAGCGGTACTGAGTGCAAAAAACGAACAAGAAAGAGGGTAGACCGTTTTGTCTGCTCATAAACACCCACCCGCAGTGACTGCAGTTTATCCGTGATCATGGTGCTTGCAACAGCGCCGAAATATCGGGAACTCAGAAAAATGAATAAACATGGTAAATATCCCGGTTATGTTAATAATAATATTATTTTATGATACATTTCTAAACCAGTGACAAAGTGACCATGCCATGTTTTTTCTACCTATTCTAGTCGTTTATGGCTCGTAGGGGTTCGCAGTTATAACCTACCCTAACCTTTTTTTTGCGAGTAAAAATATTTAAACTAATCTAACTATTTCGGTTCCGGTTAGCAATCTTTAATCAATTTAATTATAATTATCTGTAACTACTGATAATATTATTTTTGTTGATTTATTAATTAAAATTACCCTTTTGCCTGTTTAATGAATAATTTTTTTAGGAAATTGCTTTAATGTAATGCAATATGTAAAACGTTTTTATTCTAAACGTTGTTTTATGAGATAGCATGAATAAAAAACCGGTCAAGGAGCGAGTCGAACTCGCGTACCGGGGGTTCCGTACCAGCCTAGAAAAACTACAACTGTGCTTCACCGAAAGCACACATAATATAATACTACGTACAGATACCCAATCCCATACAAAGAAATGACTATTGAGCTGGCTATTTTTTTTTCCTGGATTTTTAACATATGGCAGCATCAGCGATTCACTAATTGTCAGAGACTGTAGTTTTACAGCGCCATCTAGGAGTCGGCTTAGATACTAGGTGTCATTCTCATGATTTATGAGTGTAAATAGATAAATCAACATTAAACAAAAAAGTTTTGATTTTTAATAATGTTACTTCAGCCAAAATCGGCCCTATAAAGCTTTTTATTGATTGTTAATTTCACAATTGTTACCTATGCTGCCATCTGTGATTTTTTTTCAAAACTAATTACAATTTGTTCGAGTTGAGACCTCATGCCCAAAGCACCCTGCTACCTGCTAATATGTAGGAAGGAGGACATTTTGGTTGCGAAACTTGAAATGTTTTTAAATTTTCATCAGCGAGGAAACAGCTTTCATACTTTTCGTGGCATCATGCTTTTGCAATCAGTCTAGATTGCCTGTGGTTAGTAAAATGTTAAGGAAAAAAAATACAACAGCTGTAGTTTTCCAGAAGACACTCAAGGTGGCTGAGAAAAAGCTAAAATGAAACGAGGTCGACAACAGTGTTCAATTGCGTAGTAAATAACACTTCAGTGCGGTCGTTACCCTTACTATTGTGCCATTCAGTGTCAATGACCTGTCCTTACTTCTAATAGACCATAAATAAGCAATAAAAGATAATGTTCATGACTGCTTTGGTACGAAAAGTTACTTATTGTGTACATTTTCATCATCCAAAATAGGCAGGTTTTTTTTTAAGTCTCAAAGAGCTCTTAGCTTTCATCTCACCTGATGGTAAGTGATGATAAGGCCGAAGGTGGAAGCAAGTTTTTCCCGGAATCCTCAAACACAGAGGAACTGGCTATCTTACCTGTAACTGCTGAAACAGAACAAATGCTGTTAACATTGTTGTTATGGCGAATGACTTAGATATGATGGTGGTAGCTAACCAGGCGGACTTAGAACTAGCCCTACCACTAACCAAACCGAGCAGAAAATTTTGCCCCCACCTGGAATCGAACCCGGGACCTCTGGGTCTAAAACAGGTGGTCTACCACTAGACCATCACCATCGGCCATCGGGCATCGACCATCGGTATAGGCATACGAATGATTTTTACGTAGAAAATACCCGAAAAAAAGAGTTATGCTAACAATGCCCTCGAGCAAGTTTTACAAAAAAAAAAAAAAAAAAAATTCTCCTTATTGATTTTGATAACGGCGATCCTTAGAAATCAATTCCATGCGTGTGCCCTTAGATGGCTCGCTAGACCGAATTTAGTTTTGAACACCCGGTCGCAACTAGAACAATAAAGTTGGCCTGCAGTGTTGTATGTATAAGTGTAGGAGGGCTTAGGTCTCTCTTTTCGTATTTTACGCTTCCTGATAATTACTTCATGTCGCTTTTCTTCGAAAGATTTGATGTTTTTGTGTATAGTCGAGCGCCCTGACGACCTGTGTAAAGCGAGCCTCTCCCAATCTTTTTTTTTTTTTTTTTTAATAAAACTAATAACATGGCGAAACAAAACATTGTTATTTGAAAAGCAAACAAAACGGATTTGTTTCAAAAACATAACCAGTCAATAGCAAAAATACAACAATATTATTCATAGCACTATTTCGATTTGAATAATGTAAACTACGGCCTGCAGCTGTCTAAAATTTTAGAAACAAAAAGCTTTATTCATTTAACCCGTACATATTCCAAAAATGTTATAAAAACCATATAAACATACATCCTGCTGGAAAAGCTATTAGGTATTCCCAACATTGGAAAGGCATGGAATAATTTATAATATTATACCGTATTTTCAGGAATTTTCGCAGGAATCTCTGTCTCAATTTACGAAAGGTGTTTTGTGAAAAAGACTTTGTTTTCGACTTCGTTGTCGAAATGGGGTCAAGTAGTCTGTAGCCGGTCTCCAGACCTGATGCAGTATGATGACGTAGTCCGCATTGCAGCGAAGCTTTAGGTGAAAATAGTATAGGGCACGGAAAAGTCGCGGGAGAAAGAAAAGGCTTAGGTCATGTCGAGGAGCTGTGAAGGCTAAGATTGTGATGAGGCAATCTAAAATATCTTTTTTCTTAATAAAAACTGCGGGAAAAGCTGTTTTTTTTTAAATATTTTCTGATACTGCACCCTTCAAAATGCCCAGCAATTCATATGATTTAGAACACATATTTTAAAGCCAAATTTACATTATAACATTAATTGCATGCATGGTAAAATTAATTTCACGAAACTAGTATATAACAGTGATACTTGTTTCGTAAAATAATTAGTTTCGTGAAATCTACAGTATCACCGAAATCATGAGCACGTCAGTATCGCGACACTAGTTTAACGTTGCATTTGACCGTGAAATTAGTTGCGCGATATTACTTTTATCTAAAATTGCACTTGGCACCAAAGTGATGACACGGTTGGCGCAGTGGTTAAGCGATTGACTGCTGCGCTGCGTGTCGCGGGTTCGATTCCCGCACGGAACAAATATTTGTATGACCTACAAGTAGTTGTTCCGGGTCTGGCTGTTTGTGTATGTGAATTTAATGTTTGTAAACCCACCCACGATACAGGAGAAATTCCTAGAGTGGGGCACATAAAAAAAAAATGTGTTTTAATTTCATGAAATTAATGCATGCATCATGAATTTAGAAGCTTACACATGAAATTGTTAGTGAAATTAATGTTATAAAACTAATTTTATGTTAGTGAAAGTGTCCAAAGTGAACTTCACATTGTCACTCTCGGAAGTTTCAAAATGGCCGCTACTACATCACAAACACGTTAATTGTAGCGTCTATCAACGACGCATACAACGAAGAGCGACAATGAAACAGACTTAGTCGCATTCAGTTGGCCATTTGCTCTCATTCGCCATTCCGATTGTGTCAGGGCGACGGACCAAACATGTTGGTTTTCTCAGACCATTAGTTATGCAAGGACTATAGCCATACGGTTACATGTGTCTGTTGGTAATGGAATGGTGGAGATTGCTAGTGTGAATTTAGGAGTTTTGAATTTGTATATAAGTAGAAATACAGTATTGTACCTACCTACTTAAATGAGACGTCAAAAAACACATAAAAATCCTTACATAGGTACTCCTTTGATGGAGAAGTGAAGTTCTACTGCAATGAAGTGGTCAGAAAAATCAGACAGCATTTTCAGGCCAGTAAATATCACCCACTCAAAACTGACGACTTTAATCCATTCAAGAAAATAAAAGTACGTATTTACGAGTATTTACGGTTTCCTACCTAAGGCGGACATCGGGAAAACACGTCGGAGAATTACCGTGTATTTCAAACTGCACTAACTGGTTTAGCACCCCGCACGTACTAGTGAATTGTTAAATCGGACCCGACTCTGCTTAAAGTAATTCGTATAAGGTATACTACGTACTATTTCCAGTTTTATAGTGACCATTTCTATTTTATACCAGTTTTCGTTGAGAGTATACAGACTTCCGTAAAATTGAGAGTGGGGTAAGATTCGAGTTAAAGTAAACGGGATATGTTTTGATAATACAGATTCCTATTATTTTTATCCGACTACGCAACAGCAAAGACCAGGGCCTCAAGTCTGCTATTATAATAGTGTCAGAATAGTCTATCATTGATTTCATAATTGTTGATTTTGACAAGTTTGGTAATCTACTAATATAATGGCGTCATTATGACTTTTCAATGGTCAGCCACTGACACTCCATTGAAAGAATTGGTAATCGAATCGATCGTGTCTTAAAATAATGTTATTTCTTGTACCTATTGCATTTTTGTGACGTTGTATTGTATTTGACTAATACTGACACTCCATTGAAAGAATTGGTAATCTCGTACATAATGACAAATGAAACTTCCTACCAAACTTCCAACTTCTGACCGACCAATGATCGACCATTATGAATTTAGCAGATTGCGAACTTTTAGCAAAATGAAAAAGGGGATCGTGTTGGAGTGACGAATTTATAAAAATAGCAGACTTGGGCCCCAGGTTAATGTTTTTCATGCGTATCGGTATCTTTGATTGAGGGTTTCTTTACACCGTCGAAGCATCCTAACAAATGCGGCTAGATATATTCTAATATATGGGGTGTCTATCGACTCAACTTGGCCGTGCAATGGTTATAGGCTATACTCCATTTATAATAGCATTAGACAGAAGTTAAAAAAGGTTATTTTTGATGCACACTTTATAACAAAAGTACAATAAACTTGTTATAGTTTCGATTGACGCCAAATCGATTAAAATGAATTTATATATCAGCTATCACACTTAATTGTAATCATTTAAAAAAACAACCATATGAAATTAAGTAGCTTTCATTTAGATATATTATTTCATTCCAATTTAAAATTACAGTGCCTATGCTAAAAACCTAAAAGAAGCAGGAGTCAACAATACTGCAACGCTTTTTGTTTCACTATAATCCTACCAAATCTAAAATGTTACTTAATCCCTTCATAAGCTGTGACAGCCGGGGATTTCTAATTTTACTGGTTTATGTCGTCTGTGAAATTGACTTGACAATGTTCTAAGATTGTCATGTATGTCATTTACTTGTGAATACTTTGTTTGTTATTGTTTAATTTTCGTGATTTTGTTGTTATTTATTAAAATAATAAATAATATTTAGTTATTTCTTTATTATTGTATTGTTATCAGTGTTGTAATTGGGTTGTTTGTACAAAACGTTACTTTTTTTTTGAGCTATGAGTGATCCCGGTGCGGGACCGAGTGGCTTACAACATATAAGTGCTGAGTCTGACCAAAGCCAACGGCGAAAAAAACGTGGTCCAAAAGTTGACTCCGACGAAATAATAATGTCTCCCAAAAAAAAAAAGAGAACGCTGCGTGCTGTAGAAAAACAACCTGTGATTAATATTTTTAAGCAATTCGAGTCCTGGCCTGCAGATACTCCTCATTATAGGACTGAGATGATAAACAAAATCGCAGAAGTTGCCGGTAAGGATGATTCATAAAATTATTACTATAAAAATATTTGAATCTAACATGCATTGTGATAAAATGTATTATATTTTAGAAACTCCGCACATGATTTTATTATTTACAGGCGTATCTCGGGCTACTCTGTCCAATATTCTCAAAGAGTACAACATAAAAAGTCGCCTGCAATCTCCCCCTCCCCAACAGAAGCACATGAAACGTGATGATTTTGATGACATCACATTTAGTGGAATATGCAGGAAAATTCATTCCTTCTTCTTTAATAATGAGTTGCCCACCTTGGACAAGATGCTGGAAGCAGTTAACAGTGACGAGTCACTGCCAGATTTTAAAAAAAGCAGTCTGTATAAAATAATTAAATAAACATTAAAGTTCACATAAATAAAACGGAGCAGAAAAAGTGCACTCATAGAAGTCATAGACAAGCAGGAGATCGTCCTTTGGAGACTAAAATATCTTGATGAAATAAAAAGGCTAAGGAATAAAGGAAGGAAAATATATTATTATTTAGATGACACTTGGCTAAATGAAGGTACAGTGCTTCTAAATTTCTTAACAGCTATTTATGCACTAAGCAGTGTATGACCTCTTGCATTCAATAACATTATAATTAATTATACAGTTAAACATAATTTCATAAAATTGGTTCGTGAAATGAATGGTATTTATAATAATAACCTTTTATCATACAAACAGGTCACACGAAAAGCCTAATATGGCATGACACTAATAATAAGTCTTCAAAAGAAGCACATTGGGAAGGTCTATCTGCTGGTTTAAATAAATCAAACTTATAATCGGTCATACTGGTATGTATTTTATGGACTGTCCTCGCCATAAAAAAATGAACACCCCATTGTTATTGACTATTAATTAAGTTATACATATTATATTGTATTATGAATTAACGCATGCAAAGCGAACTTTCAAAGTTATAAGTTTTGTTATAGTATTTATCTATGAACTATTTCCAGCAGTGAAATTATATGGGGGTACGGAATAATTGACTTGTATTAATTTTATTTCACAGGGTTTGTGAAGGGTTTTTAATGGATGCTGCATTAATATTTGATGCAAAGAAAGGTGATGAAGATGACCATTTCGAAATGGACGCCTTCAACTTTAATAATAATAATAATTTATTTATTTACACTTCAAGACACAATCATCTGTGTAGCCCTGACTCTTGTACTAAGATTTCCTGTTTCATAAGAGCCAGACCTCTCAATTTACAGGGAATATGTTATAGAAGCGCGATAGACAAAAGTGAAAATGGTTCAAGTTAATTTTGTCAAAAATTGAGAGTGGCGCTGTAATTGTTATGGACAATGCGCTATACCACTCAAGGACATTGGAGAAGCTGCCAACCACAGCTACACGAAAGGCAAATATACAGGAATGGTTTAAAAGCAAAAATATTCCTTTTGAGGAAAAAGATCTTAGGGCAACTTTATTAGAAAAAGCAAAAATACAAAGACATTTATACCAAAAGTTTGTTGTAGATGAGATGGCTAGAGAGAAGGGTATTTCAGTGTTGCGCCTCCCACCCTACCACTGCGAGTTCAACCCTATAGAATTAATATGGGCTCAAATGATGGAGTATGTGGCTCAACATAACAAAACGTTCAAATTAGACAAGGAGAAACAATTACTCCCGCAAGATCTGGATAGTATTACGCTAGAACGATGGCAGTCTTGCGTTGCTCTTGCAATTAAAGAAGAGAAAAGGTTAAAGCATAATGGATGATGTGGTAGAAAGATTTATTATTAGGTAACGTCGGTGAAACTTCTTCATCTTTATTCTCTGATGATAGTGACTAAATTATATGATGAAGACGAAGAAGTTACACCAACTATTGTGTGTTGAAAGTTGTTGTTTTAAATAAAATATTGTAAAAAAAAGACTTTTATTTCCTTTAATCTTAATTAAATTTAAATCATCACGACGTAATCGTTTGTTTCATTCATTCGTTTTGTTGTAAGTAATGTGTGATGAAGATGTTATTACGACCTATTTATCAAAGTTATGTTAAAACATTTTTAGTTTAATTGTTTAAACTTTTAACTTTGAATAAAATGTTTCGCACTCCTGCTTCTACGAGCCTCTTTTTTCTAATGCTATAGTAAATGGAGTATAGGTTTTAATTTTAAAATGAAAATGACGGGTTTTAGATGTCAATAAGCAATGTCTTGAATAAAATATTAACTACCTAGATCATGTGGAGTATCAAAATTAAGGGCTTAAGAAATCTATTCCCAAAATATAACACACTAAAAGGTTTAAAATCTTATATATAAAATTCTCATGTTACCATACTCCTCCGAAACGGCTTGACCGATTTTATGAAATTTTATATGCATATTCAGTGGATCTGAGAATCGGCTACGATCTATATTTTTTTTTAAGTTTAAGGTTAGTAGGGTAGAGTAGGGTAGGGTAGGGTAGGTAGGTAGTAGGTAGGTGGGGTAGGGTAGGGTTGGGTAGTAGGTAGGTAGGTAGGTTAGGGTAGGGTAGGGTAGGTAGGTAGGTAGGTAGGTAGGTAGAGTAGGTAGGGTAGGGTAGGGTAGGGTAGAGTAGTGGAGTTTATACTATAGCTTTTGACAGAACGAATTCTGTCGGGTCAGCTAGTAAGATATAAAACGTTCAAAAAATTTAAAAATCAAAAACCTAACTGCAACTAAAAAGTTCAAAACAAGCTCACTTTTCAAACAGTTGGTGGCACCAAATCTGAGACTAAACTAAATAACAAGGCACTGAGCTTATTTATTTTATTGTACTCCGTTTTTTTTTAAATAGATGTAAAAAAAAAAACTTGTCTTCTTCCGTTCATCTTTATTAGCCATCATCTTAGTAGATTACCCCTTTCTACCTGTACTTCTGTATCTATATCTTCCATATCTTATCTACTATATCTACCAATCGTCATTTCTTTTTTTTATTTGTCTGGAACTTAAACTCAAAGCATTTATGTCAAATAAACCAATTACAGGCACTTTCGAATTGTCAAAGGGTCGGTCAGTCAGAAAGATGAAGCTAGTTGCCCATTCCAAAGCGTAGTAAGTAGGCAGGCAGGCATATGATACTCGTAAGTTGGGGGATTACATCGCCGATAAAAATGCTTGGCTCAATGCTGGTCCTGCTCCACAACCACAACTAATTGATTAATACCTAGCTTCTGACGTTTCATTAATGTGCCCATGTAGGTTTACTTATGCGATATTTTTTTTTTTATATTTGAAAATAGGGTTGGAGCTGCTGAAGATTGTAAGACTATATTTTCATTGCATAATCTCAATTCCTTTGTATCCATACTAATATTATAAATGTGAAAGTAACTCTGTCTGTCTGTCTGTCTGTATGTTACGTTTTCAAGCCTAAACCGCTGAACCGATCGTCATGAAATTTGGCATGTATATAGCCTGGGATATGGAGACGGACATAGGCTACTTTTTTTACGCGATAACCGACATCTACGCGGGCGGAGCCGCGAGCAAAAGCTAGTTGAGGTATATAATTGCAAAGCAAAGGTGTAAGGTACTATGTACTATAGAACTACTATTTACCGGGCAAATTGACTTGAATGTGCCCTGGCGGCTGAGAGTATGTCATGCTCACTAAGATGTCTCGCTGATGGTGGCACGTGTGTTGGATCAATTAGCTCCCTTCAAAATGGTTAAGCTGAATGATGCTAATCCATGCGCCTTGTTCGTGAATGGGCGCCGTCAATTGGGACTGATCATCTCTTAGCTGCCACGGCTTATTTTAGTTATTTTATTTTTGAATAGTTTTTTTTTTTCTATTTGTTCTACATACCCTGGACGCTATTAACGAGTACGTTTATTTTTATTTTTACATCGTTCTCACACATAGTTAGAAATTCAACATTAAAGATGTAACTAATATTTTTGGAACAATTTAATTTAAAATAAAAAAGTATCCATGGAGTTTGTTGTTCAATAAGAATTGAGAAAATATCATCAATAAGAGATTGAATTTATAAAATGCAAGGATATTTTTTTACAATTTGCAGGAGCTCCAACAATATTTGCGAATACTAATCAATTAGTTTATGCGCCCTTGTGGAGCAGGACCAGCGTTGAGCCAAGCATTTGTCTGCGATGTAATCCCGCAACTTATAATATGCTTGGATGTGTCTACTCTTATAATACGCATTCATACTCAAAACTATCCTCACTCGATGAGCCTCATTCCTCTTCATCATACCTACAAGAGACACCGTATTCCGAAGGTACAACATGTCAGTATATCTTATGCATCTAACGCATAATTAATTTGTCTGTCATTGCTTCACTTTTCATTCTTTTTACCTATTGTGGTATAGTAATTTTGTTCTAGGTAAGTGCATTGTCTTCACATATAATTAATAATTACTGTATACAAATATTGTTAACATTTTAAAAGAGTAAGTATGGAGTTTCTCGCCCATTCTTCTCCATACGTAACTACCTTTTGGAAGGGGCAAACAGAATCAATTAATTAATTATTTTTGTAAATTTTGACGTTCAAAAGTGCCTTTTATGTGCCTATTTGAAATAAATGATTTGACTTTGACTTTAACTTATTTATAAAATTCTCGTGTCACAATGTTAGTTACCATACTCCTCCGAAACGGCTTGACCGATTTTTATGAAGTTTTATATGCATATTCAGTAGGTCTGAGAATCGGCTACTATAATTTTTTTTTTAAGTTTTAGGTAGGTAGGTAGGGTAGGGTAGGGTAGGGTAGGTAGGGTAGTGTAGGGTAGGGTAGGTTAGGGTAGGTTCCCCGGTGGGTTCCCGCATTGTCGAGGCGGGGGGGCTCAGTAGCCGTGGCTTGGAGGGCCACGGTGAAGCTAAGAGGAACCCGAGGAGGGGGCCGCTCGTCAGGGCTTTTGCGGCTAAGCCGACGTCGTAGCGGCCGTAGGTTGCGGTGCCGCTTTGGCGACATCGCAACTGAGGCGGGCCGCGATGTCGAATGGGCGGCATCGCGGCTGAGTGTGGGAGGCCGCGGCGGGAGAGAAGTGCCGGTATTGCGGTGAGCCGTTCTCCCTACCTTCCGCGGCCTTGACGGGGTCGCCACCGTTGAATGGCGGACGCGGTGGGGCCGCAGAGGAAGAGGAGTGTCGGTATTGCGTTGGCCGCTCTCGCTATCCTCTGCGGCCGAAAAGTGGTAGGCGGCGGGGCCACTAACCTTACCCGTCGCGGGGGGACCAGAGGCACCTGGACGCGGGGTCGTTTGGCGCGAGGTCCCAGGTGGAGGCCGGCAGGCAACGGGTGCGGGGGCACCCTTGCCTGTATTGCACAGGCCTCCACCAGTGTCGGACGGGAATGTCCAGGTGTTCCCGGTTTTAGTGGGTATACTGCCATTTTGGCAGGGAGTCCCACATACCCCGTCTCGTCCCCCGACGAGCGGGCATGCGTAATGCATTTTTCAGTGTCAACAAAAAAAAAAACAAAAAAAAAAGGGTAGGTGGGTAGGGTATGGTAGGTGGGTAGGGTAGGGTAGGTAGGTAGGTAGGTAGGTAGGTAGGGTAGGGTAGGGTAGGGTAGGGTAGGGTAGGTAGGTAGGTAGGGTAGGTAGGGTAGGTAGGGTAGGGTAGAGTAGTGGAGTTTATACTATAGCTTTTTACAGAACGAATTCTGTCGGGTCAGCTAGTTTACAATTCAACTCGTAAACCTTGACCAAGTCGTTTTTTTGACGGATATTTTATGCACACCCTTGAGTCCGTGATATTAAATTTCTAAAAATATTGGCTTTTGTGGACGAGCAAGAGCATTCAGTTGTTGATATTAAAAATTCCTCGTGCATTGCAGTTTATATGATGTGTGTAGGTATTGTAACTATACTAGCGTCCCGCCCTTGTTTCGCACGGGTGCGGGCGGTATCTCAAAACATCGAGATACTAAATAGAGAGAGAGAGAGAGAGAATAGATAGAGATATTATGAAGAGAATAGAGAAATACTATATATAAGTAAAATAATAATACAAAATATGCATATATAAACCGTCTGGAATAAATTCTCTAAATGGTGAAAATCCCATTAAAATCCGTTGCGTAGTTTCATAGAAAAATCAGAAGAAAAATCAAAAGAAGAATAGAGAAGATTAGAAGATGAGTTAAATCTAATTTTGTTCCAAAATGCATAAAGAGTAAGAGTCACAACGAAAAATTAAACAAAATACTGTAACACACGCACACACACATGAAATTAAAAATATTATGTACCAATTTATGCAAATTACCTACTACTGGTTCGTGGTAAATACAAAATAAATCTATGTTTAGATTATATTCAAAACATACCTTACATTTTAGAAATATCAATATTAAAGTCACATTGTTATCTGTTGCGATTAACTATCCAAATGTATTCCCAATAATCCGGAATCACGAATAGGAATGAAATTTCCACCACCACGAATTTCTATGCTTAAGTACGTTTGGCGCATCTTGGGAAATGACTTAGGCAATCGCTACATACCTTGACTATTCATAACGGTATACAAAGCTGAATCTAACACAGATTACCAAATAGTTATAGCTGATCACATAATACCAATAGTGTACGTGTAGCGGCTCTACGAAATAACCGTAGCGTTCGTAGCAGTGCTACGCCCCGTAGCATATTCACTACGACAGCGTAGCGTGCTGTATTTAGTTCTAAGCGTTAACAGTACTGATATAATAGTCCGAGTTGGCGCACTAATGCGTTTGCCGTGTTTAACAGGACGTGGTCACGATGTACATAGGAGATTGTTATTAATAAATTAATTTGTGGACTGTGTAGTTAGCACCTGCGAGATGGTTTGTGAAGTGAAATTAAAATAAGATTTTTAATGCGGCAATTTTAAAATACTTGAATAATAGCATTGAAAACACTCCATTATATGGAAGTGATGACGCAGCATGATATTTTTTTTTTTTTTTTTTATCAAGGGCTACACGTTTCGAAAGATTTTACGACTTGATAACAAATCGTGATTTCTTTATTACGGAGTAAGTTTAATTAAACGCGTGCTCCCATTTAGCATAACTACCACATATCGGGTGTCCCTTTGGACTGCGTCAACGAAATAAAAGATCTTGGACTTACCTTAGACGTGAATATGACCTTTAATCAGTACGTAAAAAATACATGTAGCATGAGAATCTGTCCTTTTGAGAATCTGTCTTTTTGAGAATCTGTCCTTATGAGAATCAAGGCACAAATCAAGCTATACATTTCTGGTATAAGCTGACCCCAAATTGTATGGAAATCCACTACAATGCGAGATCAGCCTAAACTGTAAATGTATATCTTGATTTGTGGCCGTGGGTACAAAGGCGGACTTAATGCCTGAGGCATTTTCTACCAGTCAGCCTTAGGGTGTTGCAGAGAAGAAACATAGCAGGTGAAACATAAGGGATAGATAAAACGAAAATAATTATAAAATACATAGATATGTCGGAGACGTGTTGTATCCGGTACACTAGCGCCATCTAGTGGCGTTCGATGGAATTGGTAGAGTTCGCGCTTCGCGCCATCGAGTCTTGACTAATCGGGACGCCAGTGCTTTTTAGCGGCATATGACAGAGTCTACAACATACCGTTCGACCGGCGACAAGTGTCCGCCGCACATTCGACAATTAAAGTTCATCGGTGGCGGTCAAGCAGTGGAGACGTCTAGGAACTGTTGCGCGTTCGGTATAGTTATGTCGTGTACCAACTTTAATTACTTTGCATCCCCATTACTGTATAGAATCAAGTTCTTTTAACGGAACAGACAGATGTGCTGCTGAGGAGTTTGTTCCACTACTTCTTCTTCCCAGCTAAAGCACTAGGAAGTGGTGAAGGGCCGGGCGTTTTGGGGGACTGTCTTATGTAAACTTTAAGGTTCTCAGGTTCAGTAAATGACTTTTGAGTTCAATTCGGTTTTTCTATTGCGCAATAACCAACATTACTCACAGTACGCCCACAGTAGTTAAAATATGGCTGATGATAACGAGAGAAACCTACCGTTCTCCGACAGATATATATACAAATACATACATAGACATACATATAAGCAGAATAAACTTTGTCAAGAGAAAAACACGATCGGTAGAGGAGGGGTTTTGTTATTAGACCTGTCTAATAACAAAACTCCTCCTCCTTTCCTGGAAATAGGTTTTAAGATAGGAATGTTATTACTCTTTATTACTCGTTTGCACCTAGCAAACTTGAATAGAATGCGCTGGTGATCCACATGAGCAAAAATATAAGCTTATGTATGATAGAACGGGTCCGCACAAAATTTGCTCGCTACCTATAAAAAAACCGGCCAAGTGCGTGTCGGACCACGCACAATGCAGGGATCCGTAGTTGGTATGAATTTATCCCAAGAACAAACTTAACATCGTAGTTGAAAAACATGCTCTTCCATACGGAATGTATGGAAGAACATGTTTTTCAACTGTAAATGTAAGTTGGTTGACTATTACTCGGTAACTTGTAACGCCTACTTGGCTGTGATAGTTTTCCTTTTAACTTCGTAATATATATACTACTGCTGTGATTTTTTTTACATATCCAAGTACAACCATTTAGCTGGCAGGGGGGGACACTTAACTCTAACAAAAATTAGCACTAGATAGCCTAATATTTCAGAAACGGATCCCTTAATCGAAAATTTGTTTTCACAAACCCGCAATATTTTTGGAACACCCATCCAACAATACCCCACAAAATAGGGTAGAGAAAAAAAAATCCCCCTTTACATTACTATTTTTTTTTTCATGATTTTATTTTACCACTGTGTCTGCGTAATTAGTATGTATATCCATGCCAAATTATAGCTTTCTAGTACTAAGAGTCTCTGAGCTAAGCTGGGGACGGACATGGCGAAACTATAAGGGTTCCTTGTTGACTACGGACCCCTAAAAAGGGGTATTATCCCTATTTGTATCCGTCTCTGTTTGTTGCGGGAATGGTGGGTATCAACACGTTGGAACTGAGACGTAAGTGTGCGCTGTTTATGCACTACTATTTATTGCTCAACAATAAGATCGATGACGCGACTACTCTAGCTCACTGTTCATTGTTTGCTACGTACCGGCTGCGATGCACGGTGGATCGAAACTGCTATATGAGGGACATTGTTTTAAAAAAAATACTTATTGAAAGATCTGTCATTTTGATGAATAATTGTTAGGAAACCTTTTTCTGTAAAACTGATAGTTTGACCGGAAAAAATTATAATTTAAATTTTTGTTGTATGGAATGAAACATAAACTGCTATGGCCAAGTCTTGACAGGTCTTGCTTTAAAACTACTTTATTCTTATTCTGTGGCTTGTTGGCTATAATTCTACATTATCAGCGCGCGCCCATACTTACCCGTTCAAGAGTTATGAGGTTCAGTAAAATTGATTTTGATTTTTGTTCAGTATCACACAGTTTTATTAATATCATAGGCAAAATAATTGTATTACATTAAAATACTATAATTAAGGAATATTAATCATTTCAAGGCAAACTATCTGTTTTACAGAAAAAAGATTCCTAACAATTATTCATCAAAATGACAGATCTTACGATAAGTATTAAAAAAAATGGAATTTGTAAAAAAAAAAGTCCCTCGTATAGCAGTTTCGATCCGCCGTGCGGTGGTCGCGCGCATGTACCTCGCGGTGCCTGTTCGCCGCTCCGTCAGTGCATATATTGCTTGATATGCTCGTACAACCCAGGCGATCAATCTGCTGGACGCCTTGATTGCTCAGGAACCAAATTTTGATACGAGTATCTTTGTGTCTAGTAGTAAATCTGTGTTTAGTGTTTGCATGAACTTTTTTAGTTGAATGCTTGTTGTAAGCTTGCTGCGCGCTTTGGTGTTTACTGCAAATGCAGCAAGCAATTTTTATATAAATAAATAAAAACCTTTTTGAAAAAACTCTCTAGATGATCGTAAAAACCACATCAAAATTCGTTGTGTAGTTTAAAGGAACGACGCGGTCACACAGACAGACTCGAAAAGCGACTTTAGTTTATAATAAGTATACATATTGAGGGAACAGTACTTACTCGAATAAAATACAGTATTTTTCTAATAATATTGGGATTTTAATCCATTCTGTTCGACCGTTGAATATCAAGAGAGGTACCAAGAGTTACTACAAAAAGAAAATAGACGGTTGTCATGGTATTAGTTTGGCATTATTTGCATATAAGGAGGCGCCATTCACCAACAAAATGTAAACAACTATGGTCAAGTTTTTTTTTTTTTTTTTGTATAGTGACAACTCTCACGACATGTCGATTGAATACAGATACTAAAATGCAATGTAAATAATCAATTATAAGGGACACCGACATGAAAAATAACAACAAAATAATATAATAATTACGACTGAATAAAATTGAAAACCCATGTTGGTTCCGAAAATAGTCGCAATTTAGCCAGAAATCAGATTTCAATATTGAAATTCGACTTCAAATAATTGGCAACATTGACATTCCAGTGACAAAGCCAGCAATTTCTTTGTTCGAACATTTTCAAAGGAGTTTGAGCGATGGTTACATTGATACTTGACGATAGCCTTATTGTTCCTCCCGAACGTCACTACGCATAATGAACGGTTGAATTTCACATGCGGGTTGGTAAATAGTGTCGAAGGATGTTCTCGCTATCTGTTTGTAATTTGCCGAGCCGTGTTTACATATACTTACACAATCGATTATATCGCATGCCGAAATAATGGGGAAGCGGTAATGTGCCGTCCTATTGTCATCGTTAGTTTAAATGGTGAGGTTGTGGCGACATCTACAACGCCACATGCGAATACGCATCAGAGACCTGACGTCACACAAATCCTGCATCGCGCAATCAGAGTTTACCGCGTGACTAGCATATATACAACATCCCGACATCAACGGTGGGGCAATTGCCCACTAGACACAACACCCGTCTGGTCGGGGGATCCTCCCTTTTTCTGTGGAGTATGAATGAACTATAAATCCTGTTCTTTATATCTCTGTACTGGTGACCCCAAACATGGACATTTGTACAGCATTCGAGCAGCTAGTTCAGCGTGACGTCATCATCACTTCCTCAAGGTTTCGAGCGGCAAGTCACACAGCTAGCCAGCACTCACGGCTTCAACGGGTATCCTGACCACCAGCATGCAGCAAACACGCATACCTGGTCATCACCCTCAATCTTATCAGCAACCTTGTCACAGCACACTGCACTTTCGGCCGGTCCACAAGCAAAGCCCTTCAACCCTCTCCTGGTCGACGCCAGCAGTCAGCCTCAACCCGGCTCTGTACCACATCCGACTCACTGGAACATAACGCAATGCCACCTCGACTCACGGGGGAATCTCCGCAGACAGTTTCGACTCACCGTGAACTATGAATCAACCTGTTCCGACTCACTGGAACCACAACTGGAAAAAGCAAGCATGATAATATGCACTGACTCAGCCCACTATCGACCTCCGGTCTCCGGGGGGAGTGATGTGGATCTATAACGCCATATGTGAAGTACGCATCAAACACCTGACGTCACATTAATCCTGCATCGCGCAATCAGAGTTTACCGCGCAACTAGCATAAATACAACATCCCGACATCAACCATCGGGCAGTTGCCCACCAGACACAACACACGTCTGGTCGGAGGATCCTTCCTTTTCTATAGAGGACGAGAGAACTTTACACCCTGTTCCGCATACGTCTATAAGGTCAATTTGAAATTGAGTTCACGGGTGTTCATAAGTAGATGTAAGGTTTTTTTGTTATATCATCATCATCATTTCAGCCAAAAGACGTCCATTGCTGGACATAGGCCTCCCCCAAGCACCGCCACCTCGACCAGTTTTGTGCTTCCCGCACCCAGCGGATTCCTACGGCTTTCATAAGGACATCGGTCCACCTTCCAACGCTACGTCTTCCGGTACGCGGTCGCCACTCCAGAACCTTTCGGCCCCAACGGCCATCTGTTCTGCCCATTGCCACTTAAGTTTGGCAATTCTTCGAGCTACGAGTATGTCGGTTACCTTGGATCTCCTGCGGATCTCTTCATTTCTGATTCGATCACGTAGGGAAACTCCTAGCACATTTTCGTCATTATAATTTCCCGAATATCTTATTATATTGGAAGGACGAATTAAGGGAGATAAAATCTAGGAACGGATTACTCGTACTGGTACGATGTATTTTGATTGAGCCACAGTTATGTCATCGAAACCAGTTAGTAGCTGTGAAAAACGCAACTAAGGCTTAAGGGACATCTGTCGAAAATTGCCAAAAGCCGAGTTTAAACTTAAGTTTTTACTGTTTTAACACTATTTTAGTGCTTGTATGAGCTAAGTGGTTACCGAGTAAACTACTGTATTACACCAGCACGGTCGTAAAATTAATATCGGTGCAAAATGTGCCATGTTACCTCAGCTGCTTCCCCTGAGTATCGTTATAGTAACTAAGGATTATTACGGGAGCGTGTGCACCAGCGTCCACCTGTGCTCTAATATCAACATATTTAGTAGTGGACTCACTAGCTTATGGTACAGTCCCATGAGTTGATAACTTGCAGAGACCAAACTTCATACAGTGACTTTACATACAGCTGTTAAAGGCTCTTTTGGCGGGTGGCCAAAATCAGAACTAACGCGGCCATCTTGTTTTTAGGGTTCCATACGTCCGAATCAAGTTCAAACCGTGATCTATCAAGTTAAAACTTGGTACACATAAGAATTTCTGTGACCCAAACACGAACGTGTAACGTAATAGTACATTACTTACCAAGGGCTGTAAAAGAAAGAAAGCCCAAAATCGCAGGTATTTGTGTAAATATGCGATAGAGGGCTTTCTTTTTTACTGCCCGTGGTGAGTACACAATTTTACGTCTTCACCTGGCCACAATGCGAGTTTTACTGTACGCGTAGCGTGCGATAAAACTCACATTATGGCCAGGTCTGACGTAAATAAATTAATATTGAATATAGGGGTCACTTTCGCGGGGCAAATTAGAAAAGTAAAAAATAAAGTTTTACAAACTGTACCGAGTGACATATCAAATGAAATGCTTATTGTAAGATAGTATATTCAGATATTATTTGTTTTCTCAATAAGAAGTGCACTTAGTTTTAATAGGCTTCCTATGGACCTTAATGTTGACTTGTTCTGCACCAGTGTGGCGACCTTAAGATGACTTTTGGCACAGCAATTTTTTATGGATAATTAACTTATCTAATATTAACTAATTATATTAACTTGTATGTACTTTTTTAATCGATTTTTTTTTACTATATGTGGAGGCTTGTTATTAGCAATTTTCTTTATATTACTTTATTTATATCATTGGTTTGTTAGTCTGTAAGCCTTCTTTAAAATAAAATATTTAAATTATATTTTTATAATTTTTGGAGTAATAGTTTGAAAGTAATTTAAGAAAATAAATAGAAATTTACCTTTCACTTGTTTGAGAAACGACTGAGCCTAAAATTTTGAAAAAAATACAGAAAATGGTTCTTTACTTATAGATTACAGGAAAACGTATAAGAAGTAATCTATTAGTTTTGAAATAACATGGTAAATCTCTCAATATTGTACATACGTACAAACTTACATTTGCAGTTGGAATGCATGGGAGAACATGTTTTTTAATTACAATGTTAAGTTTGTTCTTGGGATAAATTCATTCGAACTACGGAACCCTTCATTGTGCGTGGTCCGACACGAACTTGGCCGGTTTTTTCATTACATTACACAAAACAATTTCACGAATGTTTACCGATAGCACCACTATGTCAATGTCATTCAATTGCCAAAAGAACTTTGTAGCTCTTTATTTGGATGGAGCGGTTATGTATGTGTGTGTGTGACGACGAAGAAGCACGTCTCGACAAAGCACGGCATGATTGGCGCAGTGGTTAAGCGATTGACTGCTACTCTGCGTATCGCGGGTTCGATTCCCGCACGAAATAAATATTTGTATGACCTACAAGTCGTTCCGGGTCTGACTGTTTGTGTATATGAGTTTTAATGTTTGTAAACGAACCCATACAGGAGAAATTCAAAAAAAAAAAGCTGCCGATTCAGTTGTGCACAAGGTTATCTTAAATTAGCATAACATAACATTACACCTGTACACCCCAAAGGGTTAAGCAGAGGTTTAGCCATAGTAAGTACACCCACATTTCGCCAGTTATATTTAAGCCTATTGTCATCAACCGGGCACAAATCCAGTCTCCGGGCTGCTCCTGAGAAATTCCAGATAGAAAAACCCAATAACACTTTGCCTGACCTGGGAATCGAACCCAGGACCTCGCGCTTGCGACCACTAGACCAACGAGGCAGTCTGTCAGTGATCATATCTTAATTTAGACTATTTTTATCTTTCTCCCTCTAATACATCAAGAAAGGTTAGATCGTTATTTGTAATTTTGTTATTTAAATGACATGGGAGACTTACAGCTAAAACAAACAGATCAAGGACATTAGAATTTTCTGAAAGCCAATTACAGGTCTCCACTTATAAAATACAGAGTTTAAAAAAGTTAATTCTAAGGACATTCCACACTAGTGATGGACATAAAAAAATACCATCGATGTTTTTTTTTCGATGTAATGCATCGGATAGTGGTATCGATTTAATATCGATATATAAAAAAATACATCGATGCTATCCAAACATCGATTGTTTTTACACGACTGCGCAAAAGAGGAGAGTAATGTGTTCAAAGGATACACAATTGCCCAAAATCCGAGCTCACCCGAGTGTCTTTGACTTAACTCACCCACCATCTTCTAAATGGCTGAATAGAT
This sequence comes from Dryobota labecula, assembly GCA_947523025.1. Lineage (NCBI taxonomy): Eukaryota > Metazoa > Arthropoda > Insecta > Lepidoptera > Noctuidae > Dryobota > Dryobota labecula. The sequence goes on along the minus strand of OX383293.1, from coordinate 11,176,560 downwards.
TTCTTTGAAAAAACTAGTTTAGACATATAGTATAGTATAGTACGGCCGCCGTAAGAAGTCCTTTTTGACAGTTGTCTTATGTAAGAAAGCACTGTTAAAAGTAAATAAATACTTAAAGAATTAATTAAAAATAATAATTAAAAAAGAACGATGCATCGAGTAAAAAAATATCGATGTATATTCGATGTTGAAAAGTTAACAATACATCGGTTCGATTCGATGCATCGTTACTATACATCGGGTGTTTTTAATACATCGATGTATATCGTCCACCACTAATTCACACCAAGTTACTATATACTACAGCATAATTAATATGTTACTCGCACTGCATAAAAACCATCATAACAAAATGAACTACATGAAAAAGTTACGGCTTAAGCTCTTCCTGGCTGACGACACACTAGTTAGGAACGGATATATATCGTACTGTTTACAAAGCTTGTTTAAATTTCTGCTTGCACGCACAATGTAAAAATTCTGCCTGTAATGATCGGTTGAAGTAAATGGCACGCGCAAAGGTGGATTGTATCTGTTAGGCTTCATGGGAATGTTGAAATAAAATTTGGTCAATATATCGGAAGTTTATAGTATTGCTAAAGATCATTAACAAACACACAGTCAGAAATCTCGCGGCGGTTGATTAAAACAATCATACCTTTGTAATATATGATTTTTTTTACATAGGTTATGTTAGTTTATATTATAGTTAATTAGTTTATATTATTATATATTTAATAGTTTTCCGAATGATACGGTACTTTTTGATGATAACATAAATACCTTATGAACCTTTTTTGAATGTTATAGTAACTATGTACAACTATTACCTAATAAACTACTAACTAAGATTTATACTGTATTTTTCCAATTTTTATTTTTGAATAAATTTTATTATTATTATTATTATTATTAATAACAACATATTTAGTAGTGGATTCATTAGCTTATGCTATGATTACATAGGTAGATAACCTGCAGAGACCGAACGTCATACAATCACTTTACATACTTGGATGGCGCGGTAATGTGTGTGTGAGTGACGTCACACCGAAGAAGCACATCTTATGAATGTCTCCTTACTAGGTAGGTTGTGTATGTGACGCGTAAGGTCCACCAAAAAAGAGGTCTACCAGCTTTTAAAAATGTACCTCGCAAATACTACACTGCTACTACTACATTGCCAAGTTTGATAAAAATTGGAAATGGACTGTTTTATTGTATACATGGAAAACGATTTTCAATCTTAGAGTGGTGGTAGATGACGTTATAAGTCTCTGTCGAATATATCGTCTCATTTTCATTACATAACATCAACACACATACACATAGAAAATGATATTACAATTTTTTTTTTTATTGATGGTAGTCATGACATTACTAATTTAGTTCTTCTCAGTTTCGGTAAATTATACGGTCAGACAGAAACTATGTATGCAGTCTCACCATATAGCTGCACGTTGTCAAAAAACTTTCCGTCACAGAAACAAATCCAACTCGTTAATTTGAACTGACGAATGAAAAAGTATAAATAGTCGCTTCGACTCGCTAACTAGGGTTGCCGAATAACTGAATATGTATCCAACTGCGAAAGCAAGTTCTGAATACAATTGCATCTACATACGAGTGTTGTTTTTTCTTTCATATCGGTCGGTCGGTGCGGGTAGTATGCAAATATTTCTATCAATATTCATAGCTGGCGGCGTCATCGATAATTGAGTCTTACCTGACAACGTTGCCTTTGATTTTCATATTCGTTATCTCGCTTTTCGCCTGAAAAACTTTATAAGTTTCGGGAAAAAAAAATACGAGGTGATTTTCGTGTCTGCCAGACTTTTTTACGTGACTTTTTTACGTCTAGGTCTTAGGTAAAAGTATATATAGAAATTTTATCGCACATATCCTTTTGGGACGTGTTAAAATATTGAAAATATTTTAGTCTCGTTACCGTGCCTAAAATAGGCTCATATATTTTATCAGTGTTTCAGTTTTGTAGACGAATCTTTACGGGTTTTGTAAATGTTGATGGCAGGGCACGTACTACTATATTGGTTTTTATACTACAAATATTTTTTAACACAAAAAGAGAAAGAAACTAGGTAGGTACTCTGATGTGGAGAAGCTACAAAAATAAAGCAGCTTGATATTATAATAGTATATTTTCGCACATAAGCTCCTTATTAAAGCCAATTAGTGACAGAAAGTGTGGTGCCATAAGGTGCCAGAAGTGGCAATGGGCAGGGCACATTGCGCGCAGAACAGATGTCCGTTGGGGCCGAAAGGTTCTGGAGTGGCGACTGCGTACCAAAAGACGTCGCGTTGGAAGGCCTCCCACAAGGTGGACCGATGACCTTATGAAAGCCGCAGGAATCCGCTGGATACGGGAAGCACAAAACCGGTCGAGGTGGCGGTGCTTGGGGGAGGCTTATGTCCAGCAGTGGACGTCTTTCGGCTGAAATGATGATGATGATGAGTACTCTAAATCTCAAATATTTCGTTTTGTTAAGAACTTTTACATTATTTTTCTCAAGATTAAGATAGTAAATATATTTTACAATAAGGCCCGCCCATTCTCCAGGGAACACAAATATACACACAAACACAGCAATATTCACAATCTGAGCTCAAAGAATATCAACAAAATCTCAGTGGCGCTAGCGTTTTCTTCTAGCTCGTAATGAATTTTTATCAACGAAAATGTGGCGCAAAAAATAGGGCTTCCGCTGCTTAGAGACGAAAGGCAGCCGAAATAGAATAAGGTCTGACTTGCAAGGCAATCTAGATTGTGAGAGCGGATATCTTTTTTTAAATCTACGTTCATTTCGTCGAGGAAGGTGACCCAAAACTATACAATTGTACCGAGTAAAGGATATCTTCTACAAAACATTCAAAGCAAAGTACAACTTTACATCAAGATGATTAATGTTTGAGAATCTGAATACCATCAAGTTAAATAATGGACCACAAAAGGTTGCATATTGCTCCTTTTATCCGCTTGCATTCAAGTAAAAGTTGCGAAGTAATAATTCATTTCCGACAATGATCCACTGTTATAGCTGGGAACTGAATCCGTTTGCGACCATTTAGCTGTAGTGCTGCACAAAACATCGTGTTTTTTTCTCCACTCCACGTACATCGCTGTCACAACTTTATGGGACCGCAATCTGCATAAATCTCAACCAGGACGACCTTTTGTCTTTGTCCCATTCTCTTAGGGTTTACGCAAATTCTGATCCCCGCAAATTGGCCACATAGCGTCCCCAACCGAAACGTACGTGTTATATCTTTGAGAGACCAGTGTCTTACAGGTAAGTAAAAGTGAAGAAAAACTTGGGAACTTATGTAAATCGGGTTATGTGTGCCTTGAATAAGTAACTTGGTACACAATAAGACCGCCTTTTTTCTATTATTTTTACCTCTCATAAAGAAAGTCTTCAAGAACCTTCATGAATACAGGAATTGTTCGCAGTTGTTAGTGTAAGGTAAAACTAGAAACACTTTTTCATATTTTAAGGCTAAGTTCATGAATAATCAAAACAAAGCTCCTTGTAATGGCTTCTCTCTCGCTGTAGTCTGCGTTATATTAGTAATAATCCTAAACGTAGGAGCTGGGTGTATTTACTGAGCCTAATTCATTATGCAGGTTTCCTCGAATCGTCCATAAAGGAGTTCTTTGAATATCGCCATTACATTAAATTGTTATCTGCGGCGGGACCCTCGGCGCACGGTTTTTTAATTAAAACAGGCAATTTGGCGCTGACTTAACCCAAGTTTTACAATTATGTTTTTGTCGTCGCGGTTACAAACTTTGTGTACTAAAGCAAATTTATTTTTAATGAAAACTTTTGTGGATCGAGATAAGGAATTTAATAATGAATTTAATTGTTGTTTAAGAATTTGTACCAGATTTAATTGTGAAGGTATGATGGTTTATGAAGTTTACCGCTGTGCCAAATTGTCAGGAGGTGGACGTGGGTAGGTACTGAGCGTGATTCCGAACGTTCGTTGGCCGACGATTTATCGAGTGGCGCGTGCTACTGGCGTGTTCCACTACTCTCGTCCGACGTTGCTGGCAAATGGAAAAGTTCCCCCGAAGTAACCCCCGGCTATCGAGGCCCCGATGTGTTACAACAAATTTTATACCAGCCAGCGCCGGCAAACTTTCCGCGTACTGCTCAGCAATAAATAATAATGCCTGAATACTGGAAGCGATCGATACATAATATTTTAAAGTTCCTGTTTGTAGTTGAAGTGGACTCACCGAGAGTTCCCGCAGTATATTTTAATAGCAGCACTCTTGACAGAACGTTGTGAAGCTTTAATAAACATAATACAACGCAGAATGAACAGCCAAATAAGGTACGAATATTCATGAACGAAACTCGGTTGAAAGTTTTTGATAAGAAATTATGGTAATGATTTTAAATTGACCTAATCCATATTGCGGGGGCCCGAAATTTGCGAAACAGAACTTGTTACGGCCTCGGTTTGATGCGTCAACTCAAACTCAATTTTCTAATTAATTTATACTCACTCGCAAAAGTTTGTTTGCAAGAATCGTAAAGCTTTTATTGCGCTGTAAGATTTGCTGAAGTTCTTAAATGGCTCATTAAGGGATTGAAAATATTAATTTGAATAATAGTTAGGTTTTTTTTTATATAACTGAGCTCAAGAATTAGGCATACTTTAAATTATGATAATTAAATTTAAAAAATAAAAAACGGTGGTCAATCCAATCTATGTATATAAAAATCAATTGCTGTTCGTTTGTCTCACTAAAACTCGAGAACGGCTAGGCCGATTTAGCTGATTTTGGTTTTGAAATGTTTGTCGTAGTCCAGGGAAGGTTTAAACGATGAGAAAATATGGAAAATTAAAAAACAACTTAGTAGATCTGAGAATAGGTTTTTATAAAAAAAAAACAAAATAAGGTTTTAGGTATGTAGGTAGGGTAGGGTAGGGTAGAGTAGGTAGGTAGGCAGGGTAGGGTAGGGTAGGGTAGGTAGGTAGGTAGGTAGTGTTACGTTGTATTTTTTGTGCCTACCACTAATTGGTTTTGCACATTTGAATCCTTAATAAATAAAGTGGCATTTACCTGAAAACATACGTAGTCAATTATAAAGTTTCCCACAGGATTATTTTACAATGAATTATTCATTCCTTAAACTGTATTTCGTCACTGGACTTTTTAGTTTCACTTTCTGTAAAGAAATCACTTTTCTAAACAGGTTTGCACAATTAATTAGACCAAATATTGTAAATATTTGATTGCAAAATAGAATAACAACACAAATGTCATTCAATCAAACGTCAGCTTCTGTCAGTTATAGGCGACATCTGTTGTCGCCGATTCATGGTTGTAGTTTTAATCGATAATAGTTCATTTTAACATATTGATTGGTAATCATCGAAATAATATCCAGTGACAGGGCAGGGTAAGGTTGGTAGGTAGGTAGGGTAGGGTAGGTAGGTAGGTAGGTAGGGTACGTAGGGTAGGGTAAAGTAGTGAAGTTTATACTCTTTTGACAGAACGAAGTCTGTCGGGTCAGCTAGTACAAGATATACATACAAGCGGTCTACATTTTTCATGGAGTCCTCGAATAAAACCGCCAGTAATACCTCTCCCACGTGTTTATATGTAATGCGGTTCATTTCAATACGCCACGTTCGCGCTTAAAAGCTTTCATGATATTAAATTGACACTTTCCACGTCTGTGCAAAAAAATATGACGTGGAAACGCGTCTGCGTATAAATGACATCACGTCACTACGTCAGCTACCTAAAGCAGAAGCCGCACAGGCAGGAGCTTGGTGCCACACTTAGGCTGGGTTCACACGGCAATGCACCGCACGTTTTTTTACAATATTCGATTTAAACCGTATTAACAGCCGGTTGCTCACACGATACTTTTTCTCCGTGTAAAACGAATAGGTACTCGCAGTTTGATGTTGTACTACTATGGGCTACTGCAGACCGAATACGTTGAAAGCCTTTGTTCGCATTAGGACAGATACGCTTTAAGACAGATTCGCTTTACGACAGATTCGCTTTACGGCAGAAGTACCGTGAACTCGATATATCTATATCGAGTTCACTGTACTTATTGATACGACCATACACAAGTAAAAAAAAAATCGTGATTACATTTTTGCCACTTAGCACCGGGCGGGCGGCCATTTTGCGTCAGTACGAGTGGTAGCGCCTTGTATGCGACACGTATTGCCATTTGCCATTCCGTTGTTTATTTTCTTTTATGTTAATATTGTTATTTGTTGTTGTTTGTTAAGTTTGTTGTTTCACTTTCACTTCAAAAAAACTGTTTTGGGGATTCAGGCAAGGAAGTTTGTCGTTCGCCTCCGAGACTACTTAGAAAGAGAATAACAAAAATAAAAAAATGCATAGATACAATAAACCGCTTTTCTTTGAAAAATGTCGACTATCCATCACAGCAATACATCCCATCACTGAAAAACAAAAAAGAAGAAATAATAATATACTAATTGCATGAACTGACACAACGACTGTGACCTCTGAGTTTGTTTCGGTCTTTCTTCTCAGAGTAGTCAGATACGAAATGCCGACCTCATCTAGTTTTAAAATATGATTGACGTGTAAAAGTGTTTGTAAAAACCTACTTACAGAAATAAAATCATTTATCATTTATCATTTAACGCCGGTTTCAAAGGAATTCTGTTTTTAAGGCGGCCATGCCACCCTTCAACTGGGTTATTTGTTTTACTTAAGACAATGTCATAAATAAATATACAATAACATATGAGTGGCCATTAATATGATACTGACAGGAAAACTAAAGGAGCTTTCTATGCTTGACAATATAGGTACCTACACTACCTACCTATATATCAAGGAAAACTACGTGGATATCGTTTCAACACGACTGTACAATTTCTGCCGTAAAGCGAATCTGTCGTAAAGCAAATCTGTCGTAAAGCGAATCTGTCGTAAAGCGAATCTGTCTTAAAGCGAACAAAGGGTTGAAAGTTAATTCGGTTTGCTTGAGAAATTCGGTGAGTATTCGGTAAACGTATTTAGCTATGTACGTGTTTTTGCAATACAAACGACTTGTGAACGGGTCTATACTCAATGCATTCGCCACTATTTATTCAGTTACATTTATCTCGCAAAAAAACGTGCAGTACAATGCCGTGTGAACCTAGCCTAACTGAGAAGCGGAGCTAGATCTGTTCCAAAAGTGAACGTCCAGATTTCCGTATAAAAGGAGCCTGGAGAAGCAATTTCATCAGTTTTACGTCTGGGTTCTGATAGTGAACCATTGCGGAGGTTCTACTGCCTGATTCCTTGAGAACTATCAAGTTGGAACTGTAAAAGTTAACAGTGTTGGGGTCGCCGACGCTCTGACGCGTCCCTACATTTCTTTGGAATATCCTTCTCGACACTGCGGAGACTGCGCTGACATCCTTTCTTCGGAGCTGCCATGACTCCTGTTCCTCGGAGCTGCCCTGTCTACTAGATTGCGGAGCTTTCCTGACGCGGAGCTGGAAGTGACTTTCAAGTAATATAAATCACATCTTCCTCCTTCTTGCCTTGAGAGTGCGTGTTAGGTAGGTCTTTATAATTTTAATTCTGGTGACTGTATTTTTTACCTTTACATTCATTAAATTGTTCAGTCTACTTTAACCTTTTTTATTTGTTAGGTATAAGTAGACGTGACAGTTTGGTTTGATCAAAATGTAAACAAATACAAGGGCTGCACTAAAAGTATCGGGAATGGAATATTTCCACTGTTCCTGTCATATTAAAATCTTTTTAATTGAAAACTCCTTGGTTTTAAAAATCGAATACCATTTATTTATTTAAAAAAAGATTCTCGGTCTTATCACAAGGTTTTGTCAAACTTGTTTAGTCGTTGAGAAAATGGAATTGACTCGAGAAAATTCAAGAGCGATGATTTTAACTTTCGAAGTGGTTTAACACAAAAACAGTGTTTTGACCGGACGATTTCTGCATTTGGTGATGAAGCCCCATCCAAAACCACAATTTATCGCTGGTTTGCTGAATTTCAATGTGGACGTGTCAAGCTCAGTGATGATCCCCGTCAAGGTCGTCCAAAAACTGCAGTCACCCAAGAAAACGTTGATGCTGTGCGTAAGCTGATTGAGGAAGATCGACATGTGACATACCGCGAAATTCAAGCAACTTTAGACATTGGCATGAGTCAAATACAAATAATCTTGCATGAACAATTAGGTGTAAAAAAGTTGTTTTCCCGATGGATACCGCATTCGCTCTGTGAAGAGCAAAAAGCGGCTCGCGTTACTTGGTGCGTCAGAACTCTCGAAAGATTCCACGCAGGATCCTCAAATGCTGTATACAACATCGTATCAGGTGACGAATCCTGGATATATGTGTACGAACCCGAAACAAAAAACCAGTCACGAGTTTGGGTGTTCGAAAATGAGTTAAAGCCAACAAAAATTGTTCGTTCACGGAGTGTTGCAAAAAAAATGGTGGCCACGTTTGTCTCCGAAACCGGCCATCTTACGACTATTCCTCTTGAGGGACAAAGAACGGTTAATGCAGAATGGTATGCTAGCATTTGTTTGCCACAGGTCGTTTCTGAACTCCGTAAAGAGAACTGCAACCGCCGCATCATCCTCCATCACGACAATGCGAGTTCTCACACCGCGCACAGAACAAAAGAGTTTTTAGAGCAAGAAAACATAGAATTATTAGACCATCCGCCGTATAGCCCCGACCTAAGCCCTAATGATTTCTATACTTTCCCTAAAATAAAGAATAAATTGCGTGGACAGAGATTTTCATCACCTGAAGAAGCTGTGGACGCCTACACAACGGCCATTTTGGAGACCCCAACTTCCGAATGGAATGGTTGCTTCAATGATTGGTTCCATCGTATGGAAAAATGTGTCAAATTTCGCGGAGAATACTTCGAAAAGCAATAAATACATTTTTAAATAGTAATGTTGTGTCTCTTCCTTGATTCCCGAAATCTCGTAGATCAGAAAACGTACTTGTAGGTGCAAATTGAGTGCTTTGATTTGATTATTTGTATACTTAAACCCGTAATTCTGATTTTAAATCTCATGTTTTTCATTTAAGGCGCCTGTTACACGTAAAGTATTTACTGTGATTCGTCAGTTCACTATTTATTGATAGACGTCTGTATTTATTGATGGATTAATACACCAGACACACGTTCAATATTTATTACGTCAGTATTTAGACCGGTTTCTTGCTGAATACACGTTAAAATAGACATACAGCTAAAAATTATAGCTTGTGTGGCTATTTATTTTGCAATTGGTTTAAAAAAAAAGTTGAAAGAACACGGTGGTCAAATAACTGGTACCTACAAAGTAAAAGGTACACCCATTTGAATTTAATGGCCGAAATGAAACTACATGGCGAAATAGATGATTACGAGAATTATTTTCGAATGCCCAATATTTGCTTTGAAGAACTTCTAACAATGGTAAGACCATTTTTAACAAAGCAAGATACAGTGTTGAGAAAAGCTATTACATGTCGTCCGCCTCCATCGTTAGTGTGATGCGTACTGACACTACTGACGTGATAAATACTGACGCGAGATTAGACGTTCAATATTTATCACATTCCGAAGGATCGTCAATACGGAATCAAGAAATCTAGAAATCCATTATTGACATTCATCAGTACGCCAGTTACACGTTCAATAAATACCACGATACATTAGTATTGATTGGCGGAACACAGTAAATACTTTACGTGTAACAGGCGCCTAACAATTGAGGTTAATTTTATTACTTAAATTTTCGTCGATGATTGATGTCAGTCACAATTTAAAAAAAAATGACAATAAATATAATGGTAAGATTCTTCTAAATATAGATGAATGTGTTACTAATTGAGTGATTCAGTTTGACCTAAATAGTTCAATTAAGAATTGTAAATTGGTTTGTTTACACTTGTTTGTTTACTTTTGAAACAGGCTACATATAACTAATTTTTCATGCAGAGCGAAACCAAGCGGCCATTGCTATGGTAAAACATTAGTTGGTTCGCTGAGTAGGTATGTCACCTAGCACGTAGCATGGTTCTAAGCTCTAAGCTGTAGTGCATCGGGAATGTTCGCATTGTTTCGTACTAGACTTTCATGCCATCATTCGCAAAAGGAACCTTGATCTGCAGAATGCGTGGCAGCCGCAACCTAATCCGTAAAGCTCCGAAATCCGCTTTAGAGGTCCTTCAGTCAGTCATCTGATCATAATTTCCATTTATTTATTTTATTTTATGTTTGCTCTTGTAATTTTTTTACAATGTACGGACTATGATATCTGAAATAAAATATTTTTAATTTTAATTTAAGCAAATCAAATCAAATCAAAATATTTTATATCACATAAACCTACATGGGTACTTATGAAACGTCAGAAGCTAGGTGCACGTTTCCAATTGGTCGTTTCCTATGGAGAAGAACCGGCAAGAAACTACACTCTTTTAAAAATAATTGGATTTTACAATATTTTCAATTAACAGTGTTAATTGGTATGGGAGGAAGGTTTAAGCTTTTCAACAAGTACCAAGTTCTTACCAAAATAGAAAATGGTCAGCACATCTACAGTCTACTAGGACAACACATAATACACATTATACGTGTGTATAATGTGTATTATGTGTTGTTGTTGTTTGTGATGTGTGATGTGTGTGAGGATGTGTGTATGTGTACACACACACCCTCACACACATCACACATCACACCACACACACACCCATGTTTGTACAGACACCCTTATGAGGACCTTGTTAGTTCTTGAACGAACCGAGGACCCTCCAAAAAACTGGTTTATATACCTCGTTGGCCTTTTTACATAAGATAGAAAGAGACAGGTGAGTAAATCTATAGTGATGAGGTTATTGGGATAATGCTATCTCAACATTTTTTCGTATGAATTGCGGCTAACATACCGAGGACGTGAAATACACATCTAAATGTGACTAGCGATGCACATACGAGGACTTTGTGTAGGCCAACCGAGGACCCCTTATATAAGCCCTGCGACGCCCTTCCGAGGACGTATTTTTACACAATATTTCTTATATCTTGAACAAAGTGCGGACGCTGTGTTAGACTTTATACTACCAAACCGAGGACAGTTTTTCGCGTAGAACTTGTACAAAGCGAGGACATGGAAAATCTACTGAATTCATTTTACGTGTAAGATAACTGATTAATGCAAGCAGAATGTTCCAATGAATTCTTACACACATTTTCTAAAATGAAGTACCAAGCGAGGATCTATCTCTCTGTTGCTTTTAACGTAAACAGTGGGAGAAAAAATATTATCCAATATATCCATACTAATACTAATATTATAAAAGTGAAAGTAACTCTGTCTTTCTGTCTGTCTGTCTGTCTGTATGTTACGTTTTCACGCCTAAACCGCTGAACTCATCATCATGAAATTTGGCAGAGATATAGCATGGGTTATGGAGAAGGACATAGGCGACTTTTTTACGCGATAACCGACATCCACGCGGACGGAGCCGCGGGCAGAAGCTAGTGTAGGTATATAGCCGTATTACTCACAAAATAATAAAAGTGAAGCGTTGAGCACACGTTATTATTTCCATGATATTGTAATACCTAGCAACGTCCGGACCGCGAATAAGAAAGGTGTAATCACTGTGAAGAAGAAGTAAGTTTGTGCTGATGCTGCAGCCAGGGTCGTTTCTTATTGAGGGAACTCCTCAACAGTTAATAGCATCGTCTTCAAATTTGGCATATGCGTTAGGTTTATATAGCAAAATTAAGACAATACCAGCTTGTGCTGATGCTGCACCCAGGGTCGTTTCTTTATGAGGGAACTTCTCAACAGTTAATAGCATCGTCTTCAAATTTAACATATGCGTTAGGTTTATATATTAAAATTAAGATAATTATCAGTTCGTGCTGATGCTGCAGCCAGGGTCGTCTCTTCATGAGGGAACTCCTCAACAGTTGATAGCATCATCTTCAAATTATGCATACGCGTTAGGTTTATATAGTAAAATTAAGATAATAACCAGTTTGTGCTGATGCTGCAGCCAGGGTTGTTTTTCATGAGGGAACTCCTCAACAGTTAATAGCTTCATCTTAAAATTTAGCATACGCGTTAGTTTTATATAATAAAATTAAGATAATAACCAGTTTCTACTGATGCTGCAGCCAGGGTCGTTTCTTCATGAGGGAACTCCTCAACAGTTAATAGCATTGTCTTCAAATTTAGGATACGCGTTAGGTTTATATAGTAAAATTAAGTTAGTAGCCAGTTTGTGCTGATGCTGCAGCCAGGGTCGTTTCTTCACGAGGGAACTCCTCAACAGTTGATAGCATCATCTTCCAATTTTACATACGCGTTAGGTTTATATGGCAAAATTAAGGTAATACCAGTTTGTGCTGATGCTGCACCCAGGGTCGTTTCTTCATGAGGGAACTCCTCAACAGTTAATAGCATCGTCTTCAAGTTTGGCATACGCGTTAGGTTTATATAGCAAAATTAAGACAATACCAGTTTGTGCTGATGCTGCACCCAAGGTCGTTTCTTCATGAGGAAACTCCTCAACAGTACATAGCATCGTCTTCAAATTTAGCATATGCGTTAGGTTTATATAGCAAAATTAAGACAATACCAGCTTGTGCTGATGCTGCACCCAGGGTCGTTTCTTTATGAGGGAACTTCTCAACAGTTAATAGCATCGTCTTCAAATTTAACATATGCGTTAGGTTTATATATTAAAATTAAGATAATTATCAGTTCGTGCTGATGCTGCAGCCAGGGTCGTCTCTTCATGAGGGAACTCCTCAACAGTTGATAGCATCATCTTCAAATTATGCATACGCGTTAGGTTTATATAGTAAAATTAAGATAATAACCAGTTTGTGCTGATGCTGCAGCCAGGGTTGTTTTTCATGAGGGAACTCCTCAACAGTTAATAGCTTCGTCTTAAAATTTAGCATATGCGTTAGGTTTATATAGTAAAATTAAGATAATAACCAGTTTGTGCTGATGCTGCAGCTAGAGTTGTGTTTCGTGAGGAAACTCCTCAACAGATAATAGCTTCGTCTTAAAATTTAGCGTACGCGTTAGTTTTATATAGTAAAATTAAGATAATAACCAGTTTCTACTGATGCTGCATCCAGGGTCGTTTCTTCATGAGGGAACTCCTCAACAGTTATAGCATTGTCTTCAAATTTAACATACGCGTTAGTTTTATATAGTAAAATTTAGATAATAACCAGTTTGTGCTGATGCTGCAGCCAGGGTCGTTTCTTCATAAGGGAACTCCTCAACAGTTAATAGCATCGTCTTCAAATTTGGCATATGCGTTAGGTTTATATAGCAAAATTAAGACAATACCAGCTTGTGCTGATGCTGCACCCAGGGTCGTTTCTTTATAAGGGAACTCCTCAACAGTTAATAGCATCGTCTTCAAATTTGGCATATGCGTTAGGTTTATATAGCAAAATTAAGACAATACCAGCTTGTGCTGATGCTGCACCCAGGGTCGTTTCTTTATGAGGGAACTTCTCAACAGTTAATAGCATCGTCTTCAAATTTAACATATGCGTTAGGTTTATATATTAAAATTAAGATAATAACCAGTTTGTGCTGATGCTGCAGCCAGGGTTGTTTTTCATGAGGGAACTCCTCAACAGTTAATAGCTTCGTCTTAAAATTTAGCATACGCGTTAGTTTTATATAATAAAATTAAGATAATAACCAGTTTCTACTGATGCTGCAGCCAGGGTCGTTTCTTCATGAGGGAACTCCTCAACAGTTAATAGCATTGTCTTCAAATTTAGGATACGCGTTAGTATTATATAGTAAAATTAAGTTAGTAGCCAGTTTGTGCTGATGCTGCAGCCAGGGTCGTTTCTTCACGAGGGAACTCCTCAACAGTTGATAGCATCATCTTCCAATTTTACATTCGCGTTAGGTTTATATGGCAAAATTAAGGTAATACCAGTTTGTGCTGATGCTGCACCCAGGGTCGTTTCTTCATGAGGGAACTCCTCAACAGTTAATAGCATTGTCTTCAAGTTTGGCATACGCGTTAGGTTTATATAGCAAAATTAAGACAATACCAGTTTGTGCTGATGCTGCACCCAAGGTCGTTTCTTCATGAGGAAACTCCTCAACAGTACATAGCATCGTCTTCAAATTTAGCATATGCGTTAGGTTTATATAGTAAAATTAAGATAATAACCAGTTTGTGCTGATGCTGCAGCTAGAGTTGTGTTTCGTGAGGAAACTCCTCAACGGTTAATAGCTTCGTCTTAAAATTTAGCGTACGCGTTAGTTTTATATAGTAAAATTAAGATAATAACCAGTTTCTACTGATGCTGCAGCCAGGGTCGTTTCTTCATAAGGGAACTCCTCAACAGTTAATAGCATCGTCTTCAAATTTGGCATATGCGTTAGGTTTATATAGCAAAATTAAGACAATACCAGCTTGTGCTGATGCTGCACCCAGGGTCGTTTCTTTATGAGGAAACTTCTCAACAGTTAATAGCATCGTCTTCAAATTTAACATATGCGTTAGGTTTATATAGTAAAATTAAGATAATAACCAGTTTGTGCTGATGCTGCAGCCAGGGTTGTTTTTCATGAGGGAACTCCTCAACAGTTAATAGCTTCGTCTTAAAATTTAGCATACGCGTTAGTTTTATATAATAAAATTAAGATAATAACCAGTTTCTACTGATGCTGCAGCCAGGGTCGTTTCTTCATGAGGGAACTCCTCAACAGTTGTATTATATAGTAAAATTAAGTTAGTAGCCAGTTTGTGCTGATGCTGCAGCCAGGGTCGTTTCTTCACGAGGGAACTCCTCAACAGTTGATAGCATCATCTTCCAATTTTACATACTCGTTAGGTTTATATGGCAAAATTAAGGTAATACCAGTTTGTGCTGATGCTGCACCCAGGGTCGTTTCTTCATGAGGGAACTCCTCAACAGTTAATAGCATCGTCTTCAAGTTTGGCATACGCGTTAGGTTTATATTGCAAAATTAAGACAATACCAGTTTGTGCTGATGCTGCACCCAAGGTCGTTTCTTCATGAGGAAACTCCTCAACAGTACATAGCATCGTCTTCAAATTTAGCATATGCGTTAGGTTTATATAGTAAAATTAAGATAATAACCAGTTTGTGCTGATGCTGCAGCTAGAGTTGTGTTTCGTGAGGAAACTCCTCAACAGTTAATAACTTCGTCTTAAAATTTAGCGTACGCGTTAGTTTTATATAGTAAAATTAAGATAATAACCAGTTTCCACTGATGCTGCATCCAGGGTCGTTTCTTCATGAGGGAACTCCTCAACAGTTAATAGCATTGTCTTCAAATTTAACATACGCGTTAGTTTTATATATTAAAATTTAGATAATAACCAGTTTGTGCTGATGCTGCAGCCAGGGTCGTTTCTTCACGAGGGAACTCCTCAACAGTTGTTAGCATCATCTTCCAATTTTACATACACGTTAGGTTTATATGGCAAAATTAAGGTAATACCAGTTTGTGCTGATGCTGCACCCAGGGTCGTTTCTTCATGAGGGAACTCCTCAACAGTTAATAGCATCGTCTTCAAGTTTGGCATACGCGTTAGGTTTATATAGCAAAATTAAGACAATACCAGTTTGTGCTGATGCTGCACCCAAGGTCGTTTCTTCATGAGGAAACTCCTCAACAGTACATAGCATCGTCTTCAAATTTAACATATGCGTTAGGTTTATATAGTAAAATTAAGATAATTATCAGTTCGTGCTGATGCTGCAGCCAGGGTCGTCTCTTCATGAGGGAACTCCTCAACAGTTGATAGCATCATCTTCAAATTATGCATACGCGTTAGGTTTATATAGTAAAATTAAGATAATAACCAGTTTGTGCTGATGCTGCAGCCAGGGTTGTTTTTCATGAGGGAACTCCTCAACAGTTAATAGCTTCGTCTTAAAATTTAGCATACGCGTTAGTTTTATATAATAAAATTAAGATAATAACCAGTTTCTACTGATGCTGCAGCCAGGGTCGTTTCTTCATGAGGGAACTCCTCAACAGTTAATAGCATTGTCTTCAAATTTAGGATACGCGTTAGTATTATATAGTAAAATTAAGTTAGTAGCCAGTTTGTGCTGATGCTGCAGCCAGGGTCGTTTCTTCACGAGGGAACTCCTCAACAGTTGATAGCATCATCTTCCAATTTTACATACTCGTTAGGTTTATATGGCAAAATTAAGGTAATACCAGTTTGTGCTGATGCTGCACCCAGGGTCGTTTCTTCATGAGGGAACTCCTCAACAGTTAATAGCATCGTCTTCAAGTTTGGCATACGCGTTAGGTTTATATTGCAAAATTAAGACAATACCAGTTTGTGCTGATGCTGCACCCAAGGTCGTTTCTTCATGAGGAAACTCCTCAACAGTACATAGCATCGTCTTCAAATTTAGCATATGCGTTAGGTTTATATAGTAAAATTAAGATAATAACCAGTTTGTGCTGATGCTGCAGCTAGAGTTGTGTTTCGTGAGGAAACTCCTCAACAGTTAGTAACTTCGTCTTAAAATTTAGCGTACGCGTTAGTTTTATATAGTAAAATTAAGATAATAACCAGTTTCTACTGATGCTGCATCCAGGGTCGTTTCTTCATGAGGGAACTCCTCAACAGTTAATAGCATTGTCTTCAAATTTAACATACGCGTTAGTTTTATATAGTAAAATTTATATAATAACCAGTTTGTGCTGATGCTGCAGCCAGGGTCGTTTCTTCATAAGGGAACTCCTCAACAGTTGATAGCATCGTCTTCAAATTTGGCATACGCGTTAGATTTATATATTAAAATTAAGATAATAACCAGTTTGTGCTGATGCTGCAGCCAGGGTCGTTTCTTCGTGAGGGAACTCCTCAACAGTTGATAGCATCGTCTTCAAATTTGGCATACGCATAAGGTTTATATAGCAAAATTAGATAATACCAGTTTGTGCTGATGCTGCAGCCAGGGTCGTATCTTCGTGAGGGAACTACTCAACAGTTGATAGCATCGTCTTCCAATCTTGCATACACGTTAGGTTTATATAGCGAAATTAGATAATACCAGTTTGTGCTGATGCTGCAGCCAGGGTCATTTTTCATGAGGGAACTCCTCAACAATTGATAGCATCGTCTTCAAATTTAGCATACGCGTTAGGTTTATATAGTAAAATTAAGATAATAACCAGTTTGTGCTGATGCTGTTTACTGATTGACAGTTGTACAATGTTTCCGTTTTTGTGATAAAGATCGTTTACCTTGACTCAAAATTAAATAACTTAAAAAAAGTAAAACCAGAATTGAGGTTTAAAATAAAATAAATTTGGTCAGGATGAATTAGGTAACTACTTATAAAGTTTTAACATTTAGAAATTCACAAATGGAGTATTAGCATTTATAAATTAACACATAGCATGTTTGTATACTGCCTTCTAACCGTGTCGTATTATATTGACAGATGATTTATTAAAAAGATGCATATTTGATTTTACAAAGACAGCTTTAGAGGTATGAGGAACAGGGTGTAAAGTTCACTCATACTCTATAGTAAAGGGAGGATCCTCCGACCAGACGGGTATTGTGTTTGGTGGGCAACTGACCAACGGTTGATGTCGGGATGTTGTATATATGCTAGTCGCGCGGTAAACTGATAGCACGATACAGGATTTGTGACGTCAAGTCTTTGATGCGTAATTCGCATGTGGCTTTGTTGATACCGCCACATTACTCCCCTCCGGAGACCGGAGGACGATAGTGGACTGAGTCAGTGCATCCTATGATGCTTGCCAGGGCCAGTTGTGATTCCAGTGAGTCGGAACCGGGTGTCGCATAGTTCACGGTGAGTCGGAACTGTCTGCGGTGATTCCCCAGTGAGTCGGGGTGGCGCTGCGTTTGTCGATCCAGTGAGTCGGACGCCGTACAGCGCCAGGTTGAGGCTGACTGCTGGCGTCGACCAGGAGAGCGTTGAAGGGCTCTGCTTGTGGACCGGCCGAAAGTGCAGTGTGCTGTGCGAAGGTTGCTGATGAGGCTGAGGGTGAAGACCAGGTATGCGCGTTCGCTGCATGCTGGTGGTCAGGATACCCGTTCTAGCCGTGGGTGATGGCTGGCTGTGTGACTCGTCGCTCGAAAGCTTGAGGAAGTGATGGATGACGTCACGCTGAAGTAGTTGCACGAAGGCTGCGCTAATGTCCATGTTCGGGATCACCAATTTAGAGGTATGACGAACAGGGTGTAAAGTTCAGTCATCCTCTATTGAAAAGGGAGGATCCTCCGACCAGACGGGTATTGTGTCTGGTGGGAAACTGCCCAACGGTTGATGTCAGGATGTTGTATATATGCTAGTCGCGCGGTAAACTGATACCGCGATAGTAGTTCGCATGTGGCGTTGTTGCCACACACAAAAAAGCACAATTCGAAAATGTAAAGTGATGGGAATGTTAGCAAATTTAGAGACAGTTATGCAAATATATGTTACTTTCATGTTACACATTGCCCTTATGCATCGTTTTTGAGTCTTGAATACCTGTTCTCTCAGACTAAAATTTTAATGACGCCACCAAACCATGTTAAGCAACTAATCTGGTGGGCATATTAACTTCCCTGGATAGATTAAAATGCACAAAAGCTGCTGTACTTAATTTTTTGCATACTTCTTCTGCGTTCTAACTAACCATTGTGTTAAGTAATGTAATGTTAAATTTTTCGACCATATTATGTCGATCTCTTTTAATTATAATTTCTATAAGTCGTTTTGTTTAAGTTGTTTTATAATAATTGTTATAAAAGTTTTCTTATCATGCTTCTCAAAGATGTTGCTGCAACTTGGTTATCATTTCAATGGTAAAAGTTAGAACAATTTAAATTAAATTTAATTAAATTAATAAAAATTAATTTTTTTGATCGTTGGTAAAAGTTTAGTTAGTTAAATAATTCGTTTCATTTTAAAATAGACCAACTTCTATTTCAGTAAAGTTTATGTTGTTTTCTTTACAACGGTGTTATGTACGTTCACGTTCTTTATTTCTTTGTACTTTTTCTTTGTTTCAAATCTTGCTAATATTTCACCTTTAAAGGAAGGCATTTCTACTTCAGATTCTTCATGAATAGCACACGTATTCAGATTTCATGACAATACAATATTTTATGGTGCAAATCATAATGTTGTGTCTCTCTATCTAAGCAGGATACTTAGCACATACTGCAGAAAAAGCCTACTTAATCCTCTTGCACCTAGTAGCTACAAAGGTTTTGGTTAATGATTCAGTCTACCTTCGATTTTCTCCTCCATAATTTTATTTAAACGATAGCACATAACTCGTCTTTTACACATAAGGAAAACTGTCGAAACGAGGACTAGAATACACACTGTTTGGAAAATCTAGCAAACCGAGGTCTTAAATACACATTGTCTGGAAAAGCTAGCTAACTGAGGACTTTTGTGTTAAAGTTAACACATAGGTCCTCGGATAATACAACGAACGTGAAATGAGTGTAAAGAGGCTGTGTATGAGGCGACAGTGACGCCACCTGGTGGATACACAATGTTTGTGTAAGATTATGAATAATCTTGATCAAACCGAGGTTCAGACAACTTTTTCTTATTAAGTATACAGAAAGACTCAAAATCGCTTGCAGAATACGAATCTTTGGTCAAGTCGAACCGAGGACCCTCGAAAAGGTCCTCGCTTTGAAAAGGTCCTCGGTCGTGCCTTGTGTATTCATATGCACGTCCTCGGATGGTACTTAAAACAAACACACCCTTACACATCATCACACACATCATCACATCACAATTTTTTGTGGGTCACAAAATATAAAAGAATTTACTTAAAGATAAAAAAAAAAAACTATTTAAACCAAATGACATGGTTGCCATTACAACTACAGTAACAAGTCTGAATAAATATCATGTCCACAAAAGGTAATATAGAGTTGAAAGCAACAAAGTCCCCGCTTGACCGATGACAGTCATTTTCAAGTCAGGTATACATATTTGTCTATGCGACAGTTAGACAGTTTCAACCTTAGAAAAATTTCAATTTCCTGGATTTTTTTGTCAAAAGTAGTATAACAATCACGAGGTTGACTACACCGACGTAGATTCGTGACTACCGCCATTCAGGCCAGAAACAGGGTATAAAACAATCGATAATATTGTTACAAGAGTTGCGTATCTTTACCTACCACCAGTTGAATCCCCCTAGAGTTTATGTTTACGATTAGTAGCGTCGTTAGAGGGTGTTGTTTCATTCACTTCAATACTGAGCATTTGGTTTCTGGTAGCAATAGGATGGGTTTTGTATTGTAATTTTTTTGGCATAGAACCATAGTGTTCTATCGTTATAGAAATAATGTATGAAATATAATAATTAACGCGGGCTCGGACGATGAAACTAGTATATCGATATAAGTAGGAAGTTGTTACTTTAGTAATTTACTTCTAATATGATATAAATATTAACTGTTTATTTATTATTAATTTATTTTATTATTTATGTACACACAGTTAAATAAATAGAGATACGACATAATTATAATTTCAGTATAAAGGTACTCCTTGAGAGTGAGAGTGAGAAAGAGAAAGTGAGAAAGAGAGTAAGAAATATAATAAGAGTGAGAAAGAGAGTAAGTAAGAGAGTGAAAGAGAGAAAGAGACTGTGAAAGAGAATGAAATTGAGATAGAGAGTGAGAAAGAGTCTCTATATCCCACTCTTTGTCTCACTATCACTCTCTTTCTCACACACTTTCTCACTCTCAAACTCTGTTTCTCACTCTCTTTGTCACTTTCATTCTCTTTCTCACTCTCTTTCTCACTACCACGCTCTTTCTCAATCTACTTCTTAGTCGCATTCCCTTTCACAGTCTCTTTCTCACTCTCACTCTCTATCTCTCTCGCTTTGTCACTCTCTTTCTCACTCTTACGCTCTTTCTCAATCTACTTCTCAATCTCATTCTCTTTCCCAGTCTCTTTCTCACTCTCACTCTCTATCTCACTCACTTTCTCACTCTCTTTTTCACTCTTACTCTTTTTCTCACCTTCTTCCTCACTCTTACTCTCCATCTCACTCTCTTTCTCACTTTCACTTCTCATACTCAATCTCTATCGCACACTGCTTCTCTCTCTCACTCTTTCTCACCTTTTTTCTCACTTCGATCTCACTCTCAATCTCTTTCTTACTATCACTCTTTCTCACTTTCACTTTCTTTCTCACTCTCTTTGTCACTCTCTTTCTCACTCTCACTCTCTAATTCTTCATTATTCTCTTTCTCACTATAATTCTCACCCTCTATCTCACTTTCACTTTTTCACTTCTCATACTCACTCTCATATTCTTTCTAACTCTCACTCTTAATATCACGTTTCACTTCTACTTCGTGTACGTACAATGCCGCACTTAATTTTTTTGGAAACTTTTTGGGTTTTTTTTGTATAAAAGTTTTTTTTTTTTTTAATTTCAGTTTGTTATTCTATTTTTATGTACCTACAAAATAACAATTGAATATGCTGCGTATGTACCCAGAGTAGTGATGTGAAAACTTTAAAATCACGTGTGTGAAATATAATCGGTGAAATTGATATCAGAGAGCGGGCGTTCAGGCGCATCGGAACGTCACGCCGCGTGACATGCCAATGTTTCAAACCAAAAATGTGGATCTATCTACTCTTATACGAACATCAAACTTTTGTGCAGCACCGCGTTTTGTCTGCATGAAAGCCTAAACTATTCCGTCTACATTTTTAGTATGAAGACCTTTTTGAGTTTCCGAACTCAAAGAGTGTCAACAGGATCCTATTTCAAAGCGTACGTCTGTCCGTCTGTCTGCCACAAGCCTGTATATTTGTACCGTAATAGGTAGCCAGCGGAAGTTATCAGAATCTATGGCTGCTATTGTAGCAAATAATAAAAATAAGGTATAATAAAATGATTTTGGTGGTACTATCGAGGAAAAGCATATCTAAGCACCGTAAGGAATATATTTGCTTGCAGCGCTCGGCCGCTATAGAAATTATTGTAAATGAAAAATGGTGCGTTTTTTTCATTGGTAATAAAATGTCAATTGGAACCTTTCTTCGGTCGTGGTTCGAGCACGCTTGGGACAAGGTTTTTTTTGATGAATGGGTTTTCTATGCTATCCGAAAAGTATAAAATTAGCATCTCAGTTGAGTAAATTTTTCACAATTAGCAGTATTTGGGTGAGAGGCGGAATATTTCCATAAAATTTTAAAAACACAAAATTCGATAAGCGCCGGTCATATTGGTTTGTTATAAATTAGCTTTAGTCAGAACCCCTTTTCAAGGAATGCACCTAATTACCAACAACAAATGTGCAACTGACTAAACCCTAGAAATTAGTTGAAACAAAATGTAAAGTATAAAAACATTAAAATTAAAAACTTTCTCATCTTGTTTCTTTTGTTCTATTCCTAGTGGTCGAAAAAAGGTCAGACATCTGTGATCAACTAATCATTGTAACAGAGCTTACAAAAACACGGAATTCAAAAAAACTAAAACGACAAAAATATTACTGTTTCATTGGTCGACGCAAAACGAAGCGTTAACAGATGTGGTCATCGTGTTCACCGGATTTTGTTTACAAATTGCGTAGTTATAACTTTCCTCGATAGTACGGAACCATTATTGTGTGCGTCTGACTTGGCCGGTTTTATCACCTGTATATTGCAGAAAGTAATAGATTGGGACGCTGGACGTTGAAGTGAAAGGACGTCCCGTCCCGACAGCTCTTCGTCAAAGTTTTTACTTTACATTTGGTGCATCGTGCACAACACATGTTGGAAGTTAGCATTGACGCGCGTCGATATCGAAGTGTTTCTTTTTAACCGACTTCAAAAAAGGAGGAGGTTTCGTTAGGAAGACGTTGTGACATTATGTCGCCAAAAGTACATTAAAACAGTGCGTGAGGTGAACTTAGCCTACATGATCTCAGGCGAGCGATGCTGCCTGCAGAAGGACCCAGTGCCCCGAGTGAAATAGCTACACCTCCGTGCTGGCTAATCTGGTTTGATCTTTCCATGTTTTTTTAGAGATTTGTTTTATTTATTTAAACTTTGTGCACAAGTGGAAAATGCTGTGCGAGGACGGACTTGATTTCTGGAGCATTTTCTGCCAGTCTACCTAATTTGATCAGTATTATTTTTGTATGTCATTGTTGTGAGGTACGCGCGACGCGCGCTCACTTCACGTTTTTGAGCTATTGTTGTAAGATGATATTATGTTCTTATTTTGATGCCTCGTTGGTTTATTGGTGCGCTGCTGCTGAGCGTGGGGTCCTGGGTTCGATTCCCGGGTCGGACGGGAAGTTGTTGGGTTTTCTGTCTGTAATTTCTCAGTGGCTGCCCGGGGTCTGCATTTGTGCCCGGTTGGTGGCGATGGCGGTGGGCTCGCCCACTGTTGCATGGGACTTGGAAATGACTGGCGAACTGTGGGTGTGCATAGGTGCGCCTCTGCCCGGCCCTGCGGGGAGCTAGGCGTTATATTTTGTTATGTTGATATAATATAGCAAGATAAACTAACATACTTTATTATTCTAACAAAAATAACGTTATCGCTTTAGATTTCGTACAATTTTTATTCCCATAAAACTTCTTAGTTTGACTTGTTCTTACTTCTTGTCTTTAAAATTATAACAAACATTTATTTACACAACGGTCACTATTTTGGCAGGTAGCCTCCCTCATATAAGGGTAAACCCAACGTTTTTATTAAGTACATTTTTTGTGGTTTTTTGTGTCGCAGAAGACAATAACTGGTAGGCAGATGCTTTCCGACGCAATTGAGTACTATCGCGGTCTCGAACATCGGACCACAGTAGGGAATATTCTTGCTTGGAGCTCTCGGCCGCTTAAGTGAAGCTTGCCTGCTCTCATCTGGTATTAGCATCGTAACATCGGAGTTTGCTGGGCCCCGTTGTTTTTGTAAATGAAGGAAAAAGACCGTAAAGGGCCCGGCCGAGGTGGTCGGACATATGTGATCGTTGTAGCGGAGCCTGAGAGATTTGTTTAAACAAAAGTTTTTGTTTTTATTGGTCGTCGCAAGAAGGAACGGTGGACAGATGCCTGACTAGCCCTGACTTGTGTGTATTGCAACTTGGAACGGCAAAAAGATAAAAACAGATGCTGAATTGTCACGTTGGGGCGTTCGTGTACATGTAACCTGCCTACAAGAAACAGGGGTGAACTTGGAACGTACAAATCCACCTATCGGGAATTACAGGTAAAACACACCGGGAACTTGCAATTCTAATCACAAAGGATGCCCAAATTGAAATAAAAAATAGGAAAAAGGATACCGAAGCGATGTCAATTACTATTAAAGTTGGTATGAGAAGTGATAAGCCTGCTCCTATAATCAACTCTCACATGAACAGTTGTACCTACCTCCAAAGCAACCAGATCTTTCACAGGTGTATTAAACTTGA
Organism: Dryobota labecula; assembly: GCA_947523025.1. Classification (NCBI taxonomy): domain Eukaryota; kingdom Metazoa; phylum Arthropoda; class Insecta; order Lepidoptera; family Noctuidae; genus Dryobota; species Dryobota labecula. The sequence goes on along the minus strand of OX383293.1, from coordinate 11,152,076 downwards.
TTAGACAAAAACCAAGGACCTGACGCTAGTAATGCTAGGTGACTTTTACGCACATATTGGTCGACAAGATACACAATTTTTGCAACGCAAAGGGCTGATTCACCAAAATCTACATCTGGACTATTCCGACTACAATAGAGAAGTGTTAATGGATATAGCCAACAGCGACAAAAATGAGATCATCATGCAGGATAACATGGTCAAAGTACACTCAGGAATCCAAATTGGACCATTACGCCACATGCAACAGAAAAACTCTTCCACTTTATTAAAGGAGAATGGGCAGATAGGGGCACATCCGAGCACAAAATTATCTGGGGGCAGCTAAGAACAAGTCGAATCTTAAACAAAAATGGAAGCACCAAACACAAGGCACAAAAGCAACCACAATTTGAGAAGTAGACAACAACTGCGGCCAAGGATTTCAACCATAAACAATAATATTATGTCGCTCTGAATAGCAAATCCCCCAAAAATACCAAGATCGCATTTAATAACGAAAAAACTAGGCAATATAGGAATCATTTCAACGAATGATAACATCGAAATACCATGCAGTTCCATAATTGGAGTACAAAAGCGGCTGCCCAGGCAACCTTGCTTTTTTTTTTTAAGCCGATTCACTCCAGGAACCTTCAATTAGCTCTTCCATCCCTCCAACAGGCAGTTACTAAGGAGGAAGTATCGGCACTCAATAAAGCTAACAGGCCAAGACATAGAAGATATGAGAGAGATATCATGAGAGACTTGATTAACCACGCTAGGAATAAACCAAGACAAAGAAAATTATGCAATCTTAGACGGAAAAACCGTAACCAAACTCATCAAGAACCACAGGATGTGCTATCTCGCACATATTCACAGGCGTTGTTGAAGATTGAGATAAGATGAGGAAGGTTGTTAGCGAGATTTACAAGAAACCTGAAACGGATAGTAGCGAGACTTCAGACGAAGATAATGGAAACAGCAACGTGTAAACGGGTAACACAGCATAGCAGTGACATACAACAGAGTCGAGAAAGCAGCTGGACACGAGCCAACCAGGCGACGACGTCATTAAAAGATGCCCTCCCGATAAATATCACCCGTCTCTCCACTATTCCATTGCTTGCTTAAGGATGCATATCCGGTAGGCTCTAATAATCCTTCCATATCCTATGGGCACGTCTTCCCTACCATTATCGTGCCCCCCGGTCTACTCCTTGATATACAATGGCCATTGTAGTCCCATGAACATGAGGCTCCACGGGCTAGTGTGAATCATTGGGTTCATTCGAGTAATCGAGTCTGGTTAAACCACGCTGGGGTCGGTGCATTTCATTCATTCATTCATTCATGTATATTGCAGAAAGTAATAAATTTATCACGTTCAATGTGTGTAATAACGACGTGAAGATACATCCACATGAAGTTTAATCCGTGAAATTGATATAGGAGCGTCTCGCGGCGTCGACGGTCCCGTCACGCGGCGTGACACGCCAATGTTTCACAGCTCGAAACGCGACTCCATCCCATTCTTCTATCCGCGTATCAACCTTTTGTTCTACAAACCTTTAGTTTTGATATTGGATTCGCACCACGTTCCCTTCTTTTTCAAGATTTATTGGATTACGGTGCGCGCTGCTTCGTGTTAGTGGTGGTGTGCAATGGGTTATTATGTAATTTCTCATTGTGATATAAAAATTGCGTGAATAAATGTTTTATAATGTAACTAGCTGCCGCCCGCGGCTCGGCCCGCGTGTCTTTTTTCCAAAATAAAAGTATAGAATTATTTCTTATAATATCAGCTACTGCCAGTGAAAGACCCGGCAAAATTGGTCCAGCTGTTTCAGAGATTAGCCGGAACAAACAGTCAGTCAGACAGACAAAAATTTAAAAGATATGTTTTTAAACAAAAAAAGATATGGTTTTAAAACATGTCTTTTAAATTTTTATATATATATATATTTACTAATATATAAAGCTGAAGTTTGTTTGTTTGTTTGTTTGTTTGAACGCGCTAATCTCAGGAACTACTGGTTGAAATTGAAAAAATATTTTTGTGTTAGATAGTCCATTTATTGAGGAATATTATAGATTATATAACATCACGCTACGACCAATAGGAGCGGAGCATAAATGAAACATGTTACAAAAACGGGAAAAAATATTCCTTTTTGAGAGCTTCCGTTGCGTGCGCTGCGTAAACGGTTTAAGTTACGCAAATATCATGTATCATAGAATTGTTTCTCTTTAAAAGTTCTAAAAAAAAGTCCGGGACACCATATGTCTATCTTTTAAGATTGACTCACTATAACCTTTTTTATGGTAATCAATTTTTTTTAGAAATTAATGCATTATTTGCGAAGGAGTTTTATCAACATAATATTAATCCTTATCCAAATAAATATGTTATTAATCACAAGTATTTAAATGTAAACAAAATTGTCCTTGACATCACTTGATTTCAATCAACATCTTAGAAAATATCATAATTTTAAAATAACTCCGTAACAAAATAGGTAGTAAATTCATTACTTAAACCACTCTCTCTGTTAGGTGACGCAGACGAAGTTGCGCGGGTCAGCTATATTATATATACAGTACAGTATAAAGAAGAGTTTGTTTGTTTGGTTGAACGCGCTAATTTCAGGAACTAGATACTGGTTCGAATAGAAAAATTATTTTAGTGTTGGATAGCCCATTTATCGAGGAAGGCTATAATAGATCCATCCCATTTCCTACCGTGGGTGTCGTAAAAGGCGACTAAGGGATTTACTAGAGAATGGGCAGCAGCGTTCTCTATTTATTTTTAACACCATACTGTGATCGCCAACCCGCCTGCCAAGCGTGGCGATTATGGCAAACCCCCCAATTGGGGGAGGCCTATGTCCAGCAGTAGATGTCTTTCGGCTGAAATGATGATAATGATGAGATCCTTAGGAACCAAGCGAAAATAACAAAAGTCAGAAAGAACGCTAAGTGATAACGAAGTTATAGCGCGGGCGAGCGACGGTATGCGACGCGATGGGTGGCCCGAAATTTCACGCGGATGAAGTCGCAGGCAGAAGCTAGTAATAATATACTTTCATAAGCATTTAGTAAAAAGCTGTTATTTTAAAATTACAAACAGACATTTAAATTTTATTTATTTGTATAGAAGATCCAAACTCAAACTCAAACTCAAACTCAAAGCATTTATTTCAATTAAACCATTTACAGGCACTTTTGAATTGTCAAAGAGACGGTCAGTTAGTCAGAGTCGGCAAGTTGAAGCTAGATGCCCATTCCAATACGTAGATCACTATGGAGAAGAACGGACAAGAAACTCCAAGGACACTCTTTTAAATCAAGATATTACATAATACTGGGTACATTATTCTTGTTGCTTCTATATGTGAGACAATGTAAAAACTAATAAAACAATTCAAAATATAAAATTACAAATTAAAAATAAGCCCTGGCAGTCAAGAGATGACCAGTCCCAACTGACGGCGCCCGTTCACGAACATGACGCATGGATCAGCACCATCCAGCTCAACCATTTTGTAGGGAACCGAATGATCCAACACACGCGCCACCATCAGTGAAACATTTAAGTGAGCATGACATACTCTCAACTGCCATGCTCTTTCAAGTCAACATAAATCATAATAACATAGTAAACGACTCCATGGTATTCACATTTACAAAATTGAAAAAATGCTGCTAAATTATTATTAAATCCATATAATAGATTAGGATATAAAAACGATAATACTGTCAAAATAAGCACAAGTATTTAAATTTCGCGGTTATATTAATGACTGTCAAAATATGTAAGCACACTTTGTTCGGCTTGACATGATTTGGCACAGCCGGACGGCAAAATATTATAATTGGTTTTTCCGCCCGGCTGTGAGCAAGCCGACTTGAATCGTGTAGCACCCCTAATATGTCGTTCTCGTCTTAGAGTGGACGCAAAAAAAGATAATTATGAATAAGTAGGTAGGTATTTTGATTTTTTCTATTAAAATTCGTTATCAATCAAGATGACGGCGGGCAGAAGCATTTTACTCTGAGAAGACCCTGAAGAGAGAATTATTACTTACATACGTAGCATTGGCCTACCCTCGAGGGGATCATGCTATGTATATGAAATTTTGTAAATTTCATGAATTTTTAATTATTATTTTTTTGGGTGGGAAATTATCAAGTAACTTCTCCCGCTGTGGGCAGAGCGGCAGGGCGTGTTAGACTTTTACTGACTAAAACCCACCCGTGTTCCTTCAGTTGCCTGTGTGCCAGGGCCGCGGTATCCCTTTCGGACAAACCCGCAACCCTGGCTGGCACCGGTCCTGGCGGACCCTTTCAGTGCGTGCTGACATCTCTTTGAGGCGCGCGTGAAACACAACGCACCATCGACCCGAGCCTGGGCCTTATTGGACGGCAAGCTGCCCATAGATCGCCGTCCGCAAGCCCGCGCCTATTGTGGCCGGGAATCGGCTACCGTTTCCTGCCGCCCAGGTCTTCTCCTGCGGTGACTAGGGGCGTGAGGGCGCACCGACTGCCGCTCCCTCACGTGTTCCACCACCTCTTTTGCGAGCATTACTGCTTCGAAGAAGGAGGTGATTGCTTCTCATGCACTCTCGCTCCGGACCATGGCCTGAACTAGGGCTGGACGCGAGAGATCGCCGCCACCGATTGCCTCCGTGAGGACAAAGCGGTGCTCTGCCCAAGCCGGGCAGACCTCCACCGTATGCTCCGCCGTTTCCTCCGGGCGATCCACACAGTGGTAACACCCGGGCGTTTCCTCCCGCCTTATCCTGAACAGGAACCTCCCGAAACAACCGTGTCCGGTGAGGACCTGTGTCAGGCGGAAGGTGAGGACGCCGTGGCGCCTCTCTAGCCACTCCTCAAAGAGGGGACTTATCGCCACAATTGTGGCGTGCCCAACACACAAGGCACGCCTAACCTTGCATCCAAACCCACTAATTACTGAACTGTTAAACTCTACAGCGGTGGTAAAAAGCCGGAACCACCTTCTTTAAGTGGTAGGTGCAGCACTGGCTGCTCCACCACAACGAGATTTGATATGGAACGAATTCGCTTATGGTCCGACGACCGATTGCAAATAGAACTAAAGGAAAAAAAAACTTCGGTGCAGGTGTGCGCATGGTCTTATGATATATCATCAGGTCATTACTGATTGTGACATTCACAAAGGGAATGAATAATAGTGATTGGTTCTAAACTGAAACCACACAGTTAGTAGTGGTCTCACTACTTCTCCTGAACTGAAAGTAAGTTTACTGAAGAAAGAATCGGTACATACATTTTTTAATAAAAAAAAACCATTTAATTTGCAAGGACAGAACGCACGTTACTCTGTTCTAGTCTAGTTTTTATTTAGTGTTCTCCAACCGAATTTTGGCCATGGCAGCCAATCTCAACCGAGACTAGCCATCTACGCGGGACTTATTATAGTCCGATGGAACCGTATCCGACACGACCGGAGAGTGATCAGGCAGTTTTTTTGTAGTCTACTAAATAATTTACTCATGACAGATTTATATACTCCTGTACAACAACACACACAATATTACTTTGACTTCTGCCACCCGCAAATCCACCGCACTTAAGCATTTCCCGTTACATCTAAACCATCACAATAAAAACATATAGATCTACCCCACTAAGTACATTAGTGTTGACGCATCGATTACCTGTGCAGCAACCGTAAATCTAATATTGTTGTATTGGCCGCGTTCCCATTGGCACCGTTAATATTACCGATTCATAGATTAAGTACCAACGCTTGTCCCGGCCAATTATCGACTATTAATCATACATAGTGTAAACACGAACGCCACATTAGCTTCTGACTGTACATAACTTACATAGTGATTATATTTGTACCAATAATTATGATATTGGATGCGATGTATTAGATGCCATAAATTATTTGTGGTTATTCAATATGCATTATGGTATAGGATGCCCCATAAGTGGGTTTGGATTGGTTGATGTTTACTGCATGGTGTTAGGTCGATGACATCGCTAGGAATGGCAAATTGACGGCTAATGTGAATAGGTATGTAGGCATATGCAAATATAAATGATTTGACTTGGACTTCACAAAAAAAAAAAAAAACTGATCGAACATTGTCGTGGGATACGCGGACACGATCAACTCAAATAAAACTCAACACAAAAATACCAAACCTACAAAATCTTGAAAAAAGTAACTTGTGTTTAAAAGCAATATAATAATAGCAAGCTTGTTCGTGCCTCTAATAAACTTCGACGCGCCTAACAGCCTCGAGAGATCTGTGCAAATAAAATTACCTTTTCAACGGTTAATTTGCGGGATGAATCACTTTCATCCGCAGGTTGGCCGTTGTTTTTGTTGAAGGATCCCGCCCGGAACCGAACCCTGTGCCTGTCAACTATGAAATGAATTATGACCAGTATTTACCGGAAGATGACATTTCTCGAATCGGCCCATTAATTCCTAATGGAGCGTCGACGGGCTACATTTCATCTGTTTGGCTGCACACCAGGCCTTCGCCGCAGAGCTATTTTCGGTAGCGTATCCGAAAATTTATAACTACGAGTTAGTTCTAAATCGTTGGATAGCGGCAAAGTAAGTGGGATTTATGATATGACGTTTTACGCTCTATTTGTTTGCCGCATACTTTTTTTCTCGAGGGTCTTTGCCAATTCCAGTGTTTCGGTTTACGATTTATCCTTTTACATTCACTACAATTAACATCAGACTTATGTTTCAGTTTGGAAGGAGAGACTGCAGCGTCAGTTCTCCGCATCTCCTACTTAATTACTTAGTTTCGGGTCTTCATTATGGAAACAAACATTTACATAATCTGCAAGCAACTGTATACAAATATTATGGATGACATTTCAATTTAAACTTAGCTGTTCATGTGCGTCATTCCCTTGGGACGAAACATTTAGAACTCAATTTGAATTTGAAAACTGAATTTGAAAACTAGATGTCAAAACTACTTTTGATATTTAGTTTATGCACAACTATCGGCGTGTTTGTGCCTAAAAATGTCTGCTGAAAAGAGTGAAAAAAACTTAGAAAAAATTGAACTTTTCAAACGCTAATGGTGCTGTCAAAAACTACGACCGTAGAATAGAAAGATAAATGGTTTTTATTAGATTTAGAGTTAACAAAGTGCTTTCAGAAGCCACAAACAAAATGTGCGTTTATACTTTACAGTGGATGTTTAACATAAGAATAATGTATTACTAAATGTTAAATAACTTATAGGTACTCAGGTATCTACTTAGGTTAGGCTAGGTTATCGGACGGGTTATGGAGGGCCCGCCCCAGGGCGAAGGACATCCACGAGGATTTTACAACCTGGAAACAAAAACAAAAAAATAGAAAAGTTATCATAGGTTAGATAAACCTACCGTGAAAAGTACCATAGCGTAGTTCTCTATGTAAAAAGCTCTAAAAGCTTTGGTTCGGTCCCAGGTTCCGACAAAAACAATTCCGACACTTTTCATAAAATTATGAATACTTTTTGACAATACCTACGTGAAATACTCTACCAATTTCCTACAAATAGGTAAGTAGTAATGTGTCTACCCAGAAGTGGGCAGCACTAACATCTACTTGCAGAATTAATTCCGGTTAGCGCATGCCGTTTTGCTGAATTTACAATGAAAACAGACTTACAAATGATAGTGACTGATTAAAAGGCCATGTTTAGTAAATGAAGGACAGCAAAGGGCAGAAATTCTCAAACTTACGTTTATATACAAAAATACCCTTCATTATAATATTAACTATAATAATTAAAATAAAGAGATAGCTGCAGAGATACTTTCATTTTCGGTAAATATTTAATTGAAAGCAATAACGTCAAAAGTACCTTAGCACTAAAAGTTATTACTATATTCATTTAGGACGCTTTCACATTTAGGCGACTTTAGCAGCGCGACAGTCGACTGTCGCGCTGTCAGAATTTCATAGAAGCGCGGCGGTCGCGCGCTGCCGCCGCGTGCGCTCAGTCGGCTAACATTATATTATATTCTTTGCAGTCGGCGATGAGCCAGTGTTGCAAACGCACGTGATTATAGACTGCACAATGAGCGAGTTTGATACCGAAGTATTTGATATTGAAATTCCAATTTGTCCTGTTTTGTGGGACTCAAGAAGCAACAATTACAACAACAGGACCCTTAAAAAGAATAACTAGCAAGAATTATGTGCATTGTTTATTCCTGATTTCGAAAAATATGAATTTATGTTCGAATTTTTTAAATGAAGTGCGCCACACTGATCCAAGCTGCGGCGCGGCAGCCGCGCTGCTGACGCGCGGCTGTTCTTAAAATGTGAAGGAATATGCTTCTGTCGCGCTACTGTGGCGCTGCTAACGTCCTAATGTGAAAGCGGCCTTATATAGAACACGTTGACGGCCCGAAAGCCTCTCGACGTTGTCTCTGCAAAAAAATAATACGACCGGTACGCCTGTCGACATCAAAGTTTTGCCTTATATATAATCAGTACGCTTTGTGGTGTTTCATTTTCTATACTAACACAAGGAAGGAAATTCTGTAGTGTCACCACAGATATAATTTTAACATTTTACTGTCATAGTATGACGTTAAAAAAAAAATATTCTACAAATGTGTATGATATTTTGTAGTGACCTAACATGTTCAACCAGTGAGGTAATACTGTCCGTCGACGTGCTAATGAGGGAATTTCCCTTTTTCTACCCACTTAAATATCGCTAGTTAAATGTCCATGATAAATTAATTACTAAATGCCCACTGGATGTAACACCCCTTGAGTACGGTATTCACTTTGAGCAACGCTTGTTTGGAGCGAGGCGGTATCTATTTGAAACCGCCTTTATATTTCAACTTCACCTTACTAGACCGCACTCCATCCAATCTGCTGTAAAGGTTAACTGGCGGTCGATTTTGTTATGTAGAATTTGTAGATGTTACTTCTGCTTTTAATAATTTAACATTAACGTCACGCCTGTACCTAATCCCGAAGAATTAGGCAGATACTATAGAGTACATCTGCATTTCGCCAGTTATATTTAAATCCTATATTGTAATAGGGAGCAGCCTATTGCCATCAACCGGACGCACATCCAGACTCCGGGCTGCTACTGAGAAATTCCTGATGAAAAAACCCAATATAACACTTTGCCCCACCTGGGAATTGAAACCAGGACCAAATGTCCAATGTCTGTGGTATTGTTATCGTTGAGCTCCTTAAGTACTGAGTTGAGGTGCACGATTACCGATAAATGCGTGCACTGACAGGGCAGGTCCACTCAATCTATGTGTTTGTGTGTGTTTTTTTCTCAAAAGACCATTTTAGACGCCAATACATGGTCTTCACATGATTTGACCAAGATTATGTCTGGACTTTAAAAGAGACGGTGACCTCTGAGTTTGTTTCGGCCTTTCTTCTCATAGTACTCAGATAGGCCGACCTCATCTAGTTTAAAAAATATGATTTACGTGTAAAAGTGTTTGTCTAAGAATAGATAATTCCTTTAGAAGTCGCTTTAAAGGAAACGATCATATATAAAACTCACAAACATACTAGGGTACCTCCTCTACACGTAAAGTGGAGATGATATTTTTTTAATTCGTCATTATACATAACAACGCTCGCAGTTATAAAATATGCCGAAGGAAAATTGGCTACTTGTTTAATTTTTATAATTTCGACATCCAGGCACCCCGACCAAATGGGCTAGGTTAGATTTGAACTGTAACCTATCGTGCACAAGCCGAGCGAGCAACGCGAGCGGTGTTGCGGTAGCGGCCGGCGAGCGCCTTAAGAAATAGATTTATATTTTGCCTTCGGCATATTTCTGAACATATTTTTGTTTCTTTCAAAAGAACCGCTAAACGAACTATCTAGTCTCAGTTGTTCCTTCAAAGGAACTGCTAAAGGAACTAGTGATTACAAAGGCGAAATAGAACATCCTGTGGTTCTTGATGCGATTGGTAACGGTTTTAATCTAAGAATTCATGAAATGCAAAAAAATAATAAAACATAAATGTATGTAGGTAATTTAAGTACATACATTTTATTATTATTAATTTTCTTACCTGTCTCGTTGGTCTAGTGGTCGGAACAGCTACTTTTGAGCATAAATGATAATCAATATATTATCAAATCATAATAGACTTATTATAATCTCCACCGCGGTTAGCTAATATTATGTAGTTTTGGTCTTCCTTGTATTCATTTTAGTGATAAGTGCTTAACCGAGTATATGTAAGTTAGCGTAGGATTTATGCTTCATACCCATACATCAACTTAAAGTGCAGACCTTGTTTTCATACATAACTAGAGATCGGATATTCGGATGCATATTCACTTAAAGTTGAGATGTTGGCTAATATGGAATGCGCTTTTGTATCTAAAAAATCCCGCGGTTCCGGGATCGTCAAATTTAGGGTTCTGATGATAGTGTAGCGGTTAGCGCCGTTGATTTGTAATAAAAAAACAGCTTTATAAAACGATTGTAAACACTACACATACAGAGCGCATTGCATAACCTATATTTTCCCCATTTGACATGTCAGTGTCACTGTCACTTGAATGTGTCGTTCGTCATAGACAACACAGGTTCAGGTGACACATCATTATCTATGACTGCCTATGTTTAGCAAATAATATACTTCCAACATAGTCCACAGTTACTTTATTTACAACACACACAATATCTATATACATATTTAACCATTCTTATAATTAATTACACTCTACAGTTAGTAACCTAAATGATGTAAATATAATATGACAAAGCTTTAGACGTGAAATGAAACATGAGATGATTGGCAATAAATTGAGCTACAAAGTTCAACGACCTCAGTATTTGTCCTTCACAAGTCAATGTACGTTTCCTTTGTCTGCGATCTCCTAAACTCACTAGAACCATCTAGGGTATTAATTAATTTGAATTTTATTTTGTGTTAATATTCTAATCGTTGTTGAAATTGTCCTAGTCTTCGTTTTGTGCCGTAAATATATTTTGTATTAAGGAAGTTCCGAGGTAGGCAGGAATACAAGTTGATCCATCAAATCGTATTTATTTGAGTTTACCCCGTAACACTTCAATAGAATCAGATGTATATTTACTTATTTTCAAATGTTGGCTTACATGGAATGCACTTTTTTATCGATCGTAAGAATTCCGCGATTCCGGAATCGACAAATTTATTGGTTTTTATTTCTGACTATAGAATCGGATACATATCTACCTACCTAAATAGCCGAGGTAATATTTACGCCCAATCAGTATGTAATAATTAAAAAAAAAACATGTTTTTTTTGTTTACCTAACACACACGATAAAATCAATCATACCTATCAATATAGGGTGCTATATACACATATTTGCATCGGGGGTTAAACATTAATTTTAAATAAATATGCATATTTATTTTTTAGGAGTCGCTTTTGGAAGCGACTCCTATACTATATATAGTTATAATATATATCACCGGTGTTTCTGGCATCCCGGGATTTAGTTTATAAAAAAAAAATATTTTAAGAAGTCGCTTTCATACTTTCAAAGCTAAAATTTCACTTTAGGTAAATATGAATATTCGATTTCTTTATATAACATTAGAAAAAGTGAATAGAATTTCAATCAGATTAGCCACAGACTAGCTCCGTTGTTTATCCAATAAAGTAAGGATTTTAATATACTTTTGAAATTTACAAATGTTGATGTATCTTCTCGAATTAGGGTTCGCCACAATTACACCACCTACCTATTCTACCTATTCACGACAATAATATATTATTATGTTTCTGTACATTCTCTGCAACGAGCTTTTGGTCAACGAGAAAAGAGCAACAAAGTATGTTTATTTACAAAAGAAAGTTTTTAAACCTCTTGTAATACCTAGTAAGAGAATACACTTTGTTTGCATCTGTTTTATTCTGGTTTTCTATGTAGGTACCTTCTCGTCTTTTTAACTACAAGATGCTTTTTATGGAGCGAATTCGAATGTACGACGCCTTCCCTCTTGGGGAATAGAGAAACAAAGAAGTTACAACAGCTGTACTGTATTCTTGCAACTCTATGCATTTCTGTTGCAAAGTTAGTTTACGAGTAGGTAGGTTTATAAAGTATACCTGCATAGTTTGGTGCTATGCTTAACTTTATAACACATAATTATATATCTTTTTAACTCCGACGGAAAAAGACGGAAAAAGTTTAACGTATGTATCTGTGTGTCTGTCTCTGGCATCGTAGGTAGTTCCCAAACGGCTGAACTGATTTTGATTTTTGTTGTTTTGTTTGAAAGGTAAGTCGAGAGTGTTTTTAGCTATGATTTAAGGAAATCTGTTCAGCCATTTCAAAATTAACAGCTCTTTTCTAGTTGATGAATGGATGTGAGCATCTTTCACAGGTCTGAGCGAGTTGAGATTTAGTATTCTGTTACTTCAGTGATATTAGAAGAACATAGTAACCTTGAATTGAAGCTGCAGCATCACCTGGAATTTGTAGGATACCCAACTCTCTAAATCAGTATTCTTAGAATATAAATTAAATTAAAATCTGTTACGGTTCAACGGATTTTAAATGTAAACATTTCCCGTTCTTCTTAATTTGGATAAATCATTTTAGTATTTGGAGTGAATTTCTTGAAAATGAAGTTCTTCATCATTGTTAATTAAGAGTGTTCAGTGTCGCTGCCCCGCCGAGAAGATACTGAAAGATTTAACTTAACAACATTATGTTTTTTTTCTATTTTTACATAAAATTATTTTGTTTCAAATTGAATGAATGTGCCCGCTGGGTATGAAAATTTTATTTTGCTTCATCGCAATTTTAAACTAAAAATGTAGACTGAATGTTATATTTCATTGTCTAGAGACCTATTAACCTTGTCTGTGACTTTACTTGGAACAAATTGAAAAAAAAAAAAAAAAAAATGCTTACTTCAATAATTATCAGATTAGAGCTAACAAAACTTTAGCAAAGCTGACAAATGGAACGATCTACCCGGATATCATGACAAAAACTTCATTTAAAATACCGAGAAAACATGCTAAGCGAACTCACTTATCTCAACTCTATCTACTGATTAAAAGTTTTAATCCAAAAACGCAAAGTGTTAAGCTAACGCTCTCAAATCTGGTGAGAAATTACTAAGATTAATGTCATTCTAAAAGTTCCAAAAACATCTCTTAAGACCCCGGGAAAAGTTTTGAAATTTTTCTGCAAGGTGCAATGAATCTAAAGAGCAGAGCGTTATTAGAAAGTTCTCCAAGTAGGATTATTCGTACTCTGTCTGGAAATTTCTCGCGGAGAATATTATGGTTTCATAACTGAAAACTTGTATACTGGTCGTGTTTATTGCGCGTTTCCCGCCTTCAGTTTATAGAGAGATAAAAATGTTTCGATTAAACTTTGTGGTATAATCTAGCGTTGCACGCTTTTTTAGCAACATTTATGGGTACAAGCGAGCGCATAAAAACTGCAAGGTTGATAGAACAGAATCAAGACATAGATAAAGGTCTAATTACGTTATACAATACAAATAAAGATAACGTTTGGTTTATAGGTAACATTAAAATTTAAACATTTAGAAAGGTGTGACCAAATATAAAGCGGCAATCATGCGCGGCTGCCGCGCGCGGCTGACCGCGCTATGATTGGACGACTGCCGCGCGTGGCAGCCGCGAGCTACCTGCCGCGCACGGCGAACGCCGCGAACGGTGTAGCGTTGGTTCACCAGTGGTTGTGTATGGACGGACATACTTTATCAAGTAAAATGGATAACGAAACAGTAATTCGTCTTATTGAAATATATGGCTCCCATAGTCCATTATGGGATACTAGGGAGCTACAACACACGCGTCCGCTTTCATTGTGGTTCGAATATGAAATAAAGAGCGCGGACATGCCGCGCAGCACTCCCGCGCAGAAGGTCTCAACTAGTCGCGACGCAAATTTGTGTCTTGCGAATGCCACGCGTAGCTGCCGCGCACCTTGCACGCCGTGTTTGGACACACCTTAAGAGTACCTACCTACCTACTTATAACTTAATAAAAACAGCGTCGTTTCATTTCGAAGTTATCAAGTAAAATAAAGACAATATACATATATTTTCTTGAGAAATGGATGTAAAAATTGTAGATGCTAACAGAAAGGGAACGTCAACGAGAATAGTTCGCTGTCTCGTAGAATTTTGCGATATTCGAAAACAAAGGCACCAGGATCAACGCTAATACGAAAAGTTAAACGACTGTTGTTTTACTGTTGTCAAAAAGTAAATTTTATTCAAGCTTTTGTCCCCTCGTTCCTTACGTTTGAGGAGTTTCTTCTCCCCAGAGATAAATTATCATATGAAAAGTTCACGGCAAAATGACAATAATTTATTCTCATTATTTCTTGAAACAAGGGAAAAAATCCAGTGAATATTACGCAATTTGTAAAAGTACGTTTATCATTCTCATTCTTTTTTCCTTTCAGCCTTTTCGTAACCCCAATATGTTGGAAGTCGTGAATCTGAGTACAAGAAGTTACGCCATCCTTTTTTCTAAAGGCTGAGTGATTTAAACGTTTGCTTCCCCAATTTAGGAGGCCGCCAGAAAAAGTCACGGGCCGACAGCTATGGAGGAAAAAACACTGATCGATTTTAGTTCATTCACTTGAGGGAGTGTGTTGTAAGGTTGTTTGCTGTTACTGAAAAGCGCATTTCATAATGAGACATTCTCATAAACATTCCAGAAGATATCATACGAGTACTATAATTTTATACCTAATGTTATAGTGTATATTAAAATATTGTGTTCTCGTTAGGTTTTGTCATAGAAAGTCATTCGGTCAAGCGCGTGTTGGACCACGAACAATGAAAAGTTCCGTAGTTGGGACGAATTTATCCCAAGAAAAAACCTAATGTTGTAGTTGAAATACATGTATACATGTTCCCCCATACATTCCAACTATCACTACTACTCAACTAAAGCCTACTTTTCTGTGATAGTTTTCCATTTAACTTCGTTATATATACTACTGGCGTGAATTTTCCCTTGTTGACTACGGAACCCTAAAAAGCTGTCCCTTTAGTAAGGTTCTATAATAATACACCAGCATATAGATGGGCAAACAACCACGAAAAATTACAGTTTGAAAAAAGAGCCTCCATTTTATAGCCGGGAGCGTTACATAAAAAATCTCGAGCTTCGATAATCCCGCGTACGTATTCCGTGTCATGGCGATGTTAATTGATTTAAAGCAGGTTACAATCTAATTTTCTGCTTAAATCGATACGGGACTTGTCGACGTAAAATTGTATTATTTTGTACTGCAAATTGGATTCTGTGATCAGAGGGGACGTGACTGAAATATCTGATACGAAAATGTTTTTGAACTTGGAGACAGATTATCAGGGGCTAAATACACGTGCTTGTGACAAGAGTGTCTTGAGCAGCTCATCCTCCACTTCGCTGATAACAATCGCCATCCTCCAGTTCTTATCCTTATTTATTTGGGGTCGGCGAAGCTCGTCTTTTAGTTTTCATACAAATCTTAGCCATTCTCACAGAATTTACTTCTTCTTAACATAACAACGCTCCTTGTTAACAATATTGTTGCGCGCCACAATTAATGCCTGGTACATCGTGACATTACGTACCGCTAGCGCCATCTAGTATTGAGTAGCAGAACTAGTAGACCACTAGCGCCATCTAGTATCAAGTAGCAGAACTAGTAGAGTCAAGATGCTTCTAGAAAGTTCGATGCTAGAACTTTCTGGAACTATCGACATCTGGTAAGTCGGGGCCGGTATGTATTCGAACATTCTAGATGTTTCTACAGTCTACTCGTACCCTTCTAAGGTTCTGGAACTATCTGAGGACTATATAAGGCCGGTATGGACCCCGATCCGAGTCAGTCGAAAAACAAGCGATCAAACGACAAGTAAACTTCAAATGATACAAGCGATCTTCATGTGCGCCTTTAGAGTGATCAGTAGTGCAGTTGTGTTTTATAATTAGTGTGTTTGAGTTGATATCAGTGTTGTTTAAATAAATTGTCATTTTTGGTTATTACATCGGCAGTTTTTATAGTCACGAACCCCAAGCTCATAACAATATGTTAGATAATTTTTACCTAACAATATTTACTACCTAGCTGCTGCGTGCGGCTTTTTTTTCTAATCTTAGGCTACTTTTATTTATAATATCAGTCATCCGCAATTGTAAGTCCCGTCAAATACGGTCCAGCCGTTTCGGAAATTAGCCGGAATAAACAGATAAACAGACAGAGCGACAGACATACAATTTTTTTTTATATTTTATGTACCTACCGTATGTATAATATATACTTTCATATGCATTTAGTAAAAATCTGTTATTTTGAAATTACAAACAGACACTTCAATTTTATTTATCTGTATAGATATAGATGTGTAGAAGACTACCTGCTCCCCGCGGTTTCACCCGTGTAATTTTCGATTCTGTGGTTTATATACAAAGTTTTGCCTCTTTGGGTTACATTATTTTCTTAAGGATCTCTGTTAAAAAAAAAAAATTGTCCATGTTACTTCCGGATGATTATCTTTCTGAAGGTGAAAAAATTGTTAAAATCGGTCCAGCAGTTTCAGAACTTATTCGATAAAAACAAAAAAACAAAAAATCCTCTTTATAATATCTTTTAGCACTAAAAATAATCCTATGTTAGTTCTAAATCTATATCACACTAATATTATAAAGGCGAAAGTTTGTGAGTGTGCGTGTATGTTTGTCTCGTCTTCACGCTCAGACGACTTGACCAATTTTGATAAAATTTGGTATGGACGTAGCTAACACCCTGGATTTACACAGGTTACTTTTTATCCCGAAAGAATGTAGTGTTCGCGGGTAGCACCGCGGGGCTTAGCTAGTATTATATAAAACACAAAGTATATATCTACCTATGTCCGCTTAACTGACGTGTCGTCTAGACTTTGAAACTACTGAACGGATTCTGAAAATTGTTTTTGCATTTGATAGCCCAATTCTTGTGGCTATTTAATATTATACCCTTTATATATTATTATACCTATACTATATTATTATACCTATACTATATATTATTATACCCTTAAGAACAAGGTAAAAAGAAAAAAAAAAGTCAGAAAAAACACGGATTCTGAAAATTTTAGCTTAGAGTAGCACACGCCAGGTATCCACTAGTTATGTATAACATTAAAACCGGGCAAGTGCGTGTCGGACCACGCACAATGAAGGGTTCCGTAGTTGGGATGAATTTATCCCAAGAACAAACTTAACATTGTAGTTGAGAAACATGCTCTCCTATACAGATTGTAGGGGGAAACATGTTTTTCAACTGCAAATTTAAGTTGGTCGACTATTATTCGTAAACTTGAAAAGCCTAACTAGCTGTGATAGTTTTCCTTTTAACTATGTTATATATACTACTATCGTGAATTTTTTCACCTATGCAAAACTAACCGTTTAGCTGGCAGGGGGGGGATACTTGACTCTTACAAAAATTAGAATTGAAAAGCCTAATATCTCAGAAACGGTTCCCTTAATCAAAAAAATATTTTCACAAACCCGCAATATTTTTGAAAGACCCATCCAACAATACCCCACACTATAGGGTAGGCGTAAAATAAAACATCCCCACTTTACATGTACAGGAGGTACCCTAAATAATTATTTTTTTCATGATTTTATTTTCCCACTTTATCGGCGTGATTAATATAGGTATGTATATCCATGCCAAATTATAGCTTTCTAGTACTAAGAGTCTCTGAGCTAAGCTGGGGATAGACAGACCGACAGACGGACGGACATGGCGAAACTATAAGGGTTCCTTGTTGACTACGACACCCTAAAAATAAGGTAACTTTGATCGTTTTAGTTCCAACTCTATTACTAGCGTACTGTTTTTTTTTTTAAAATTAACTAAATGCTTAAGCAAACTGCAACCCTGTTAACACTAATCATTTTTATGTAATAGTATGAAAGCACACACCACATTGACCTTTTTAACATAGTATCTTTTGAGAGATTGTCGTTACAGTTACCTACATATATCACATTTTCCATTATAACATCGCGCCTTGTTTCCCTGATAGGATAGGCAGAGGTGTACCCATGTACACCTCTGCCTATCCCATCGGGGAAACAAGGCGCGATGTACTATGGAGTGTGTGGGTAGTGTGGGTGTACTATGGAGTACACCCACATTTCGCCACTTATGTTTAAGTCCCATCTAATAGGGTGCGAGCATATTACCACAATTGGGTACAAATTTCAGACACCGGATTGCTACTGAGAAATTCCAGATGGAAAAGCCCAATAACACTGCCCGACATGGGAATCGAACCCAGGACCTCATGCTCAGAAGTAGCGTCTACGACGACTAGACCTTTTCAATCATTAAAAAAACACTTCCTCCGTCCTTAAAATTCATCATTACTTCATCAACGTTACTTGCTCTTGTTTTATGTTTATTATTGTATCATCATCATCATCATCATCATCATCATTTCAGCCGAAAGACGTCCACTGCTGGACATAGGCCTCCCCCAAGCCCGCCACTTCAACCGGTTCTGTGCTTCCCATCTGATATAATATAGGTAAGTTACCTTTGTCCTTTATGATCATGCTGACTAGAAATCAAAACGTCTATGCCAATTATTGCCTAAACCTTATATTGACTAGGAAGCACAATGCCTACCTTGCAATATGTCTATACAGTATTTGAACTAAACCTTATTCTGACTATAAAGCAAAATGCCTACCTTGCAATATGTCTATTATTTCAGGAGAAGAAAGGGAGTACCGTTTCTGGCACTCGCCGGCCGCTGCCACGGCCATCTCGCTGCGCTCGCTCGGCTCGTGCGTTGTGTGGTCACAGTTCTAACCTAACCTAACCTAAAGTTCGGAAGCCCTAGTGTGTGTTTATTCTAACCATCTCGACTACTTAGAAATTATTGCATGTTAGGCATTTTGCTTGTTAAACATTTTGATCTCTAGGCGATTTACAGCTTAGGCAATTTGCTGTGTAGACATTAATTTTAGGCATTTTGCTTCGGAGACGAATTTAAAGTTAGACACTGATCATATACCAAGAAGTACATTCATTGAAGTCGTGGCACGTTTTTTTTTTTTTTAATACAAGTTTTCATAAACATCGAAAAGTAAATTGAATAAGATTGATCTAAAATAAATGTTGGTTTGATGTACTTACTCAAGTTTTTACTTAGCTAACTTATAATACAATTTCCGAACAGATTAGACGGAAAAGTAATAAAAGAAACTTTTTGTTTGTTTTTCGCACGAATTTTACTCATTAATCTGCCATCATGTAGTCGGATTGTTGAATTTATGGCAAGATAACCGGGAACTCTGAAGACAGAAATTCTCAACTGTTAATAAATTTCCCGTTTTCATTAGAACCTAATATTGGTGTTGCTAATTAACAACGAGATGTTTCCCAAGTAAATTAAGAAAGAATATCAAAGAATGTTAATTATGGAAGTACATAGAGAAAGGCTAAAGGAATACCGCAGATAAAGTTTTTTTTTTTGCTATCCTCAACTTTTTTACATTAAGGTAATATTATACAATGTACGGTGGCCGGCACATCAGGTTATACGAATTTGTCAAATTTCTCGAAACGATTTTAAACCTTGGAATGTTGTTAGTTAAGTTCAAAATCGAATGCGAAAATCTGACAGTTTGTGGTAATTTTATATGCTGGCGACTGTACATAATTCAAACATTAAAGTTGGAGTAATTGTATTATGTGTATTCGTAAAAGAATTTCGGTTACATCCAAGGTTAGGTACAAAGATCTGAATGATTAAAATAAGTTCTTAACAAAGCTATTAAGAAAACGACCGTAGGAAACTGGAGTTCAGTCGGGGATCTAATTACAAAGACGTTCGCCAAGATGTTCACAGTTCTACGAAAATTATTACTGCAATTTTTCACTCAAAACTTTCATGGGTATAACTTTGGGAGGAACATGAGTCTCAGAAACTTCACTGAAGAAGATTTATTCGCAAATTAACAGAATTAAGGCTCTTACAAACAAGCGCGACACGCGACGCGACACAAAGACACCGGGTGCCGCGCGACGAGCGGTCTCTTTGTGTCGCGTCGCGTGTCGCGCCTGTTTGTTGGAGCCTTTATGAGAAGGCCATTCGTTGATTCTTTATTAGTTTCACGTTGCATTAAATTAGAAACTTAGGTCCTTATTTAATGATGATATTATACTACGATATATTTATAATCGATCGATCGATCTATTAGTCATATATAATTTTATGACAATTCAATCATTTGAATAATTTGTGACCGTCAGTACAATTTACAAACTTCTTACATTTCAAAATAAGTAATCTATACTTCCATACTAATATTATAAATTTGAAAGTAACTCTGTCTTTTACGATTTCACGCCTAAACCGGTGAACCGATCGTCATGAAATTTGACAGAGATATAGCCTGGGATATGGAGAAGGACATAGGTTAATTTTCTACGCGATAACCGACGTCCATGAGGGTTGAACCGCGGGTAAAAGCTAGAAAACTATAAATAAATTGTTATTTGTAATACTATATGAAACCATTTTTATTTTTTTATTTTTGTTGCCTCCCACACTAGGAATTTCTCAACCCACTTTGTGGGTGCATTTACAAACATTTAAACTCACATACACAATCAGCCAAACCCGGAACCGCCAACCGTGCCGTCATATTCGTCGTCAATTTTCAATGGACGATGAGCCGCCATTTTTATTAGTCCCTGTATTTAACGATCTCTTTTATTTTTACAACCATAAGTATAAAGTTGATATACATTTCTAATTTCTCTTGTTTTTTTGTAAAATGCTGTAAATTTGTCAATAGTGCAGGACGATTCACGTCACGTCAAACGTATTTTTAGTATGCTTACCCAGTATGTTTAGCAAGAACTTAGTTCTACGTTGAAGGAATGCTCTTGTTCCAATGTATTTTAATTAACAGTTTAATTTTCTATCGCATTGTGTTTTATTATGAAATATCACTCTACGATATTCTACTCGAAAACAATTATCTTTAACACGAGTCGTGATTGAAGTAAAACAAAACAGACATTCTCAATGTTCTTGCATCTGCATTTAAAGACGGAAGAACAGGGCGTTTTAATAGTGTTTTGCATTGTCTGCCTGTCTTAAATAATTAGCCTGGCTCTAGCTTTTCAGTCTTAACGACGTAAAACTGTTTGGTAGCAGCTAATATTACATTGTTTAATGCTGACTGCTGTACTTATTTCATTAAAATAAATAAAAATAAAAAAGCCTTTTAATTCCATTAGCTGGTAAAATTACATAACAATGTTACACTTGATCATAAACATGCGAAACTAGAGTTGATTTTATGTGTTATTTAAAAAACTATATATTTTTATTAATTTTTTTCTTTTTCCTTCCATAAAATTCAGTTATAGAGATAACATTCATAATAGTTAATAGATAAAAAATTCATAGCAAAATTATTTAAATTATGTTAATAATCCATTTTGTATTTATTAAAACATGCAAAGATTATAAATTATACAAATCATGACATTAGGTATTATGGCAAATTATGGTAACGTGTATAAGTAAATAATAATAGTGATTATCCTAATTGGACCCCTCTTCGGGTAAAGGCCTCCTCCAGAGAATGCCAAATTTCTCGATCTTTAGCGACATCTGTCCAGTCTTTTCCTGAGATTGCCTCTACTTCGTCTTTCCATCTTGCTTTCGGTCTACCTATACGTCTATATCTGTGAGGGCCTCTCCATAATGTCGCTGTCTTCATCCATCTCTCATCTGTATAGCGGGCCACGTGTCCTGCCCATCTCCATTTTACTGATTTCATTACTTTTCATTTAAATGTTCAGTTCGTTTTTAAACTAAACACTTTGCAATGATATCTAAGGCTTTATGTAAAACTAGGTCAAGAATGTCTTAACACAGATGACGTACAAGCTCACAACAGAGTAAAAGTTGTCAAAAATCGAATGAATTTTTTTTACACCTGAAAAACTGTTCCGTCTACGATAAAAAATAAAAAAAAACTGATCTGTCACTTGTATGCACATTGTCTGAGAAAGTAACAACTGATTATCAGTAGGTACAGGCAAGGAAATTAATTAAGCAAATTGACTACCAACTTAACCCGTTGACGGAAAGAACGCCTCTCAACGTTGTCTCTGCAAAAAAGAATACGACAGTACGCCTGTCGACGTCAAAGTTTTGACTTGTATAAATTCAGTACGCCTTGTGACGTTTTATTTTCTATATTAATACGAGGAAAGGTATTCTGTAGTGTTACCACAGGAATCATTTCTGTACATATCGAGACGTTAAAAAAACATATTCTGCAAAAGTGTGTCCTATGTTGCGCCTCTGGGCAATATAATATGAAATTTTGTCGTGACCTAACATGTTCAACCAGTGAGGGTATACCGTCCGTCAACGTGTTAAATATACCCTATTTTCAAACCACAACTTTTATTCTTTGACATTTTTTACGAAATGTCTTTAACACAGAAAATTGACAGCAAATTTGCTTAAGAATTAATTATCCTGACTTCATAGGGTATATCTATTCAAATATGAAATAGTTTAAGAGATACACCTATAGGTGCTAAAGAAGCTATGATAACGATTTTTTTTGAAATCTGAGTATATTATTTAAAAAATTAAATAATTTAAAATACTTGATACAATGATTAATTATCAAAAGGCACCGCGCTCGTGCCGCCACCGACGACGCCGCGTCCGGGCGGGTCATTCATAGAATAAAAGAATATAACTAAGTAAAGGTTTTTTGCAAAATATGTCAAGTAATTTTAAAATTATAATAATTATGTAAAAATATAAAATAATTAGATAAAAAAAAAATTTCGCTGCTATGACTTTTTTACCACCTATGGATCATCATTCCAGCCGAAAGACGTCCACTGCTGGACATAGGCCTCCGCTAAAAAGGGGCAATTTGCCATAATCGCCACGCTTGGCAGGCGGGTTGGCGATCGCAGTATGGTGTTAAAAATACATAGAGAACGCTGCTGCCCATTCTCTAGTAAGTCCCTTAGTCGCCTTTTACGACACCCACGGGAGGAAATGGGGTGGTGCTATTCTTTTCGTCCGGCACCACATGGAACCATCTATGGATGTTTCTCTTAAAATATTTCGTGTATGAATAGATACATATAGATATAGATACAGTCAGGGAGATTAATTTTAAAGCATCATTAAACGGGGAGGTACCTACCTAACTAAGTTGTAGACACTATAGTTAGGTACTAGGTACCTACCCGTTTAATTATGCCATTACCGCTTAGACCGCTTTTCCCCGATCACGTCGAAAATGACGCTAAAGCACACATTATAAATATTACATAATGAATATATTGAGCAAATATGCTCAGCACTTGAGCGTCGTGCATCGAGCTCAATATCGTTAATTTAAATTACATTCCCATCAAATATGGCGCCAACTAATTGTTAATAAAGCGCTAATTAATCTTGGAATTATTAATACTGAGTAACATTGAATTTGGGCGTCTAATATTAGGTTGAATAATGCCAGGTAGATTAAGTCAAAAGCTCTTAAGACGGTATTTAAATGAAAGTGAATTCGTTTGAGGTACGAGTATAATACTCGTTGTATATTTGTCACAAAAATTAAAAAAAAAGTGAGTGAGAGAGATGTTAGGCAGACGGTTGAACATACGTAAATGGCGGATGCGTGGGGCCGTCTGCTACGTGTTTAGGCCCAATAAAAAGAGCCAGGCCACACGTATATAATTTTTTTATTTTTTCAAATATGTTATTTCGAAATTCGTCATTGCTCCAAGTATAAAAATATATATATATATATGCGTGTGGCCTGGGTCTCGTTATTGGGCCTAAACACGTAGCAGTCGGCCCTACGGATACGCCTTTTACGTATGTTCAACTCAAATATAGACTAATTGTTCCGCTGAAGTAAAAGTTCAATCAATCACTGATTGCATTATATGATTCCATAAAAAATAAGAAGGCAATAAACTAATTAATAAAAACCGATTTTTTATTCCGTACCAGCACATCTATTAATCCACAGATCTACCTACTCTCCGTATTGCCTGTTAACATTTTTCCATCGGCGATTTTATAGGAAAAATCGCGTGTATATTTTATGAATGCTTCACAGAGGCTGGTCAATATTTTGAAGCCCTAGAGCGCAATTAATCAACTGAGGTTTTAATTAAATCCATATGAGCTACGATACGATACTGCGCCGTTTTTCATCGAACGTTAATAATTTTCATACATCCATAGCACTTGATTGACGTGGTTATTACTCCTTTCAAGTTAATGGAGGGAAATAATGTTGTGATTTTATGAAAGTGGTAATTAAGGTCTACATTTTGTAGCGTACTAGTTTTAATATTTACAACTTTGCCATCACTTTTGATAAAAACTGCAGCTTCACTTTGTGTAGTAAATAACAACAGTATGCTTTGTGTTGTACAATCAAGGCGGTCTTGCTGCACTATAAAACCCAAAGAAAATATATCAAGGAATACTAATTATAATACACAAAATATTGCGGAGTTCGTTAACTTTGAAAATAATGAAAACTACATAATAATTGAAGATGTACTGAGACTAACGAGGGCATCCAAAAAGTACATCAAAATCCGCAAACAGGGCGCAAAAGTAGACACTAGAAGAAGTTTTTGTAAAATATGTTCTATTGCCAGGGGATAAAGTAGAGTTTAGTTTAGGGGTTAATGCGCTTGTTTACGTGTACAAAGACGAAAAAGTTTCACAACGCTTCGTTAAACTAGACGCTTGGGATTACATGCCCGAGACACTCATTTAGACTGTGTGGCGAACTGAAATCTTTGAACGCGTTTAAGGAGAAAATTTTAGTTTACTTTGTTTACCGTGTTCAGAAGAAGACTGGTATTACTTTCTTAAGTGTTATTTACTGTTTTGAAGCTTAGTTAAACGTCAAATTGTAAGACAGAATTGTGTTAAAAGAGAGAGTACAGACACATCATAAGGATAGCATAATTATTCCAGCAAATATGTAGATTGCGAATTTCATAAAAGAGACAAAATAAATAATGGAACCACTAAAGTAATCGTTTCTTAAACTTTAGAACAGTGTGTACCAACATTTAGCCAACTAAAGTCGTTCAATTAAAAATTTCCCTGCATTTGATGAATACTCACCGTTGCATAAAACAGCGCCCACGTAAATTCCCTAGTGCAGGATAACTGCTGGACTAATCTTAACAGTATATAAATAAATATTTATATACAGTCAGCAAAACGTTGGGGATATGAATAACGTAATTTAGCTTTCGCGTGCAGAGAAACCGTTAACTTTAAAAATATTCAAATCTAGATACGTTACAAAAGTTCATATAAGCGAGAGCCAATGAGTTTCTAGAGGTGCGGTATTTAATGTGCTGTGTCGTGTGAGAAATCAAATAACAATTTGTGGTATTTTTTTTATTCTACCCAATTTATCACTGGTTCTGATGGTTCTGACGGTTCTATAGGTTCTGGTGATACCTTTGAGAAACTGTATGACCAGAACCTTTAGAACCGTAATAGCTAGTTTAGTTATGTGTTAAGAGGGCTGTCTCGATTCAACTAACGACACTCCTTAAAAAAAAAATATTTCGTGACTGAGAAGGAATTGTGAAAAACGGCTCAATCAGCTGCCTCGGTAAGTGTGTCTAGAATTTTCGAATACCTTTTATAAAGTTTCATATTGAGACACGAAGCAACAAAATACGATCGTGAAGAGGAATGTGGTCGTTTTTCTTTAGATCGAATTTTGTTGCTTCGTATCTCAATATGAAACTTTATAAAAGGTATTAGAAAATTCTACATACATTTACCGAGGCAGCTGATTGAGCCGTTTTTCATTATTCCTTCTCAGTCTCGACATATATTTTTTTTTCTCTAAAGTATTGACGCTTTTGGGCCCGAGACAGCCCTCTTAAGTACTACGGTCACTACACTGAAAAAATGTTTACTTATACCTAACCAAACTTTTGTCAACATGTAACACAAAAAAGTGACCACATAACTTTATGCAAAATGTAACCAAAACCTGTGCTGGCTGTTGTGTATCACTTTTATTAAATCAAGTTAACTTTTATAAAGTCTTGTCAAACTTTGATTATTCCTGAAATAGCCGAAGTAGTTATGCTGAATATTTTTTTTCAGTGTATCAATAAAAGTGAATAAAAGTCTCAACCCAAGGTAGGTAGTGCATGAGTCCCACTCGCATTGTAGTTATCACAACACTAATGTTAAGATATAATACGAGTAGGTGTAATAAAACCCATAGTATGACAAACAAGAAATAAAAACCTGTTTGTCTGTTTTGTGACAACTGGTATGACTACGAGTCAGGAGTGTTTTCATTTTATGGAATATTTTAACTGATCCTCTAAAAACTTACTGACCTATACTAATGATGGACATTTTTTTTTTAATTCATGAACCTCTTAATACTTTTTGGGAACTATATTTTCTATCACCAAAATTTATATTTGTCATCAAGTTGTATCACCTAATAAATACATCTATCGCCACGAAATATTTTCGTTCTCAGATAAACAAAAATTGTTCCCAGGTATGAATTATCAAATTAATGTTAATATATGTGTAAAATAAGAGATCGATAACCAATAAAATTATATTGCATTACATGAATATAAACTTCGTTCTTATAATAACAGTTTTGTTACTTAAATAATAGCTCTGTGCTCAGAATGGTAGATCTGTCACCAAATAAATCGATTATCGATCCCTGACTGCGACTCCTTTTTATTTGATATTTTGTCACCAATACAGTAGTAACATTTTATTTCGTTCAGATATTAAATTAATAGTATTCGTTACCAATTTAATACATCAATTTATAATTTTAATGAAAAAATGATCAAAGGGGCGGAGACAAATTGGCGCGCTTTAAAAATTGACCAATCCGGCCTCAACGATGGGTTGTAGGTAACTAGGTTCGATCACACGATGCGCGACGCGGGCGGCGTGCGAGAGAGATGCAAGTTTACTTCATTCGCGATTTCACGTTCATTGTTGTAGGTGCATTTTATTATCGTTGTGGATAATTTGTTGTTTTAGTTAATTTCTTAAATGTTTATTTTTGATTATGGCATCAAGTAGTGGTGAAGGTAATGCAAGTCATTCAAGAAGTTTATCGTCGTTTGTCGAGCAATCATTCGTGGAGAAAGTGCCGATATTGGAGTCTGATGAGGAAAATGAGGAAGGTACTGACACTGATGAAGGCACCATACCAAAGAAGAAACGGTCGCAAAGCAAGGATTGGATTTTCGTTAAAAAATTTGAAGACAAACACAGTGCTGAGGAGTATATAAAGGCTGAAAAAATTTGGTCTTTTCTGCGAACGCATGATGTAGAGGAAGGGAGAAAAAAGTACTTTAGATGTAATAAAGTGGTGCGGAAGGGACCACAGTGTTCAGCTCAGTTGTATTTACTCATGTACTCATTCTCGGATGAAGTATTGTTGTTTCGGACAGATTCTGATCATGACCACGATTCAAAAACGCTCGCTTGTTATGGGCTTAGTGACAGAGTAAAGGAAGAAATAAACAAATTATACGACTTACATCTCAAACCAAAAGCCATACTTGCAAATTTGACTAAAATTGATGGTATTAAAGTGCCAAAATTGTCCCAAGTAAGGACGTATTTAATTGACAGACGCCGTTGTAAATACGGACAGCCCACGATCAGCCTAGGCGAATTGGAAGCTTGGCTAAGGTCTCATTCACCAATTCCTGACAACGAACATGAAGTTTATGTTATTGGGTATGAAGTGATTGAAGAAACTAGTTCACCACGCTTTAGATTTGTACTATCAACAAAATATTTGCTGCAAAAAGCACGTGACGTAAAAGTTATTCATGCTGATGCTACATACAAGTTGTTGTGGCAAGGATTCCCCGTTCTTGTCGTTGGAAGTACAGACAAAAATAAACGATTTCATCCATTCGGGCTTGGGGTTGCCACTAATGAGGCAAAAGAAGACTTTAAGTTGTTGTTCGATGCCATCAAGACTAATATCTTTAACTTGTACTCACAAACCTTCAAACCAAAAGTTCTAGTATGTGACGCAGCGAAAGCAATACAAAATGCATTTATAGAGGTATTTGGTGAAGATGTCACAATTCGAATGTGTTGGGCACATGCTAAAAAAAAAATTCAGGCTCATGTAGAGAAAGATACGCGAAAAAATGTTCACAAAGATTTGTTGACAGATGTGGATTCTCTCCAAGCAGTGACTGATTCAGAAACGTTCGAGTTAGCTTCACAAGCATTCTTGAAGAAATGGGAGGATGAGACAACTTTCATCCAGTATTTTAAGGAGCAATGGCTCATACAAAACCGTAACTGGTATTTGGGGGCTCACATGGGTTCACCAGCGACTAATAATGCACTAGAATCACATAACCGAGTAATCAAAGATGAATACACGCTCCGTGAACGTTTGCCACTGTCTCGTTTTTTGACAGTTGCTTCAGAGTTTGTAAATGGATGGTCGTTAGCTGTCGATGAAGTATTTGCGACATTACCAACTATGACTCTGAAAGACTGGACAGAAGCCTACCAATGGGCTAAGTTGCCTAAAGAAGTAATACTGACGTATAGTGACGATGCTTTTAAACACTACGAAGTACCGGCTGGTAAGGCAAACAAAATACAAAACTTTGAAAATACATGGACTGATTTTGATGAATACAAAGTCCAATGGTTCAGCAAATGGAGAGTGGATCTACCGCACAATATTGATTGGATGCATGGGAAATGCAACTGCCCTGCGTTTTACAAGAAATATATGTGCAAACATATTATCGGATTAGCCATACGCTTAAAGCTGGCCAACCCCCCACCAGAAGCAAAAAATGTGCTTATCGGCCAGAAAAGAAAAAGGGGGCGCGCTTCGAAATCCACACCAGCGCTGATTATTCAGTGATTATTGTTTTTTAAGAATAAATATTGATTATTTTAACTTTAATTAAGTGTTTTATCTATTATTCTGCTAGCCATAAGCCAGCTATTTTAAACCAGCGCTGATTGTTCAGTGGTAATTATTTTAAACAATAAATATTGATTATTTTGACTTTAATTGTTTTATTTACTACTCTGCTAAAAATTTTATTTAAATATAATTTATACTACCAGTGGAAATTTAAAACCTTGGGAGTCTAGTTAAGTAGCAGAATCTTTTGGTTGAAACGATGATGACAACCCTAATTTTTTATTTGAACTTAATGCAATTTTCTAGTAACATAATATGATTTATTGGTGATCTCTTTAAATTAGTTTGCTTAAATACTTATTAGGACACACCTATTATAATACATACAAAAACATTTATTTGGTACTAGACCTTATATCTCAGGATTTTAGGTGATTTATTGTGGAACTGATTTTGCATTGTTTGGTGACTACATTTTGGTGACAGATCTACTATTTTGAGGACAAACTCTATTATTTAAGAAACACAAAACTAATTAAATTGGTGATAGCTTAAATGATACCCATACTTTTTGCGCTTCAAATATGCATACTTTTTTTAATAATTGACTTTTTACTGTCTGGCCTTTTCTCACAATTGGTCGCAGTAATTAAGCTAGGGCTCCACGACCATCCCCCCGATGGGTTCCCGCATTGTCGAGGCGGGGGGGCTCAGTAACCGTGGCTTGAATGAGTGCGAATTTCTCCACGAAAAATAAAATAAAAAAAGGGCTCCACGACCAAATGTGTTAAGTTAGGTTAGAACAAAAACCATGCCGCTACTTCCAAGTTAGTCACAGTTACTTGGCCATTTAGTATTTTAAGGACCCCAAAATAGGAATTATTTGAGATTCTCAAAAAGAAGCGTAATCATTATACTAGAGTGTTCAATAATATTTTAGATTAAATACATCAGGCCTTTTAATATTTACTGAAAATGCATCAAACATTTTCTATGCGCACATGAATGACCCATCCATACTAATATTATAAATGTGAAAGTAAGTCTGTCTGTCTGTATGTTACTCAAACTCAAATCATTTATTTAAATTAAACCAATTACAGGCACTTTTGAATTGTCAAGGAATCGGTCAGTAATAAAAATGAAGCTACATGCCCATTCCAAAGCGTAGGTACCTATGGAGAAGAACGGGCAAGAAACTCCATGGACACTCTTTTAAATAATTAAATTGTTACAAAAGTATTCGTTACATCTATAATGTTGAATTTATAACTAAATGTGAGAGAGATGTAAAAATAAAAATAATAAAAACTTACACATTAAAAGCGTCCAGAGTAGGTACAACAAATAGAAACAAAACAAAAAATAAATAACCTGTGGCAGCTAAGAGATGACCAGTCCCAACTGACGGCGCCCGTTCACGAACATGACGCGTGGGTTAGCACCATTCAGCTCAACCATTTTGAAGGGAGCTAAATGATCCAACACACACGCCACCATCAGCGAGACATCTAAGTGAGCATGACATACTCTCAGCCGCCAGGGCACATTCAAGTCAATGAAAGACATATTACCCGGTCAATGGTAGCTCTATAGTACATAGGACTCATACCTGTGCTATGCAATTATATAATACAAAGGAGATTGAGTTTATACAATGCAAATATAGTCTTACGTTTTTACGCCTAAACCGCTAAACTGATCGTGATCAAATTTGGCTGAGAGAAGGACATAGGCTACTCTTTTACGCGATAATCGACTTCCACGCGGGCGGAGCCGCGGGCAAAAGCTAGTAATTTATATTACAAATGTATTCACTTAAACACCAATAATAACACATTGCTGTTTGTGACAAGTAGATATTTAACATTTCATATTTCACAACTATAATACCTGTGATATCAAAACAAATAAACTGAAGTAATTAACAAAGTGCTAATTGCAACGCACCCAATTACAATGGAAATTCCGTGGGACAAGAATACCTAACTTTATCAACGCTCGCTCTATAGACGAGTATCAAAGTTTCGTTCGAAGTGAGTTTTCATTGTGTCTTCTCTGGATTAATACGTGAACTTCGCAAAGGGTTATCTAAGTTTCGGGGACCACGTTTCTATTAATTACCCAAGTTTCTGCTCGATCGATATTAATTAATTATGAAATAAAGTTGTCCCCAGTGTCGCGCTAACATTTCCACACAATTTCGCTTTTATTTAAATTTATTTAACGGTACTGTCTTGTTCTTTGTCTAGTAGTCGCAAGCGCTACTGTTGAGCAGGAGGTTCTGGGTTCGATTCCCAGGTCGTGCAAAGTGTAATTGAAAATTTTCTATAATTAATTAGTCCGGTCAATTTAGACATAAAAATAGTGGTCAAATAACAAAAACTCCCGGAAAGCTGAAATTTCGTGGAGAGCTTGGGTTCACCATGAGAAAGGAAGTCTTAAAAGTCCCCATTAATCCCATGTGCGCTACAAAAGTTATTCGGGGTCAAAGGTCAAAAATTTCGGGAGTTTTTGTTATTTCAAATGTCTAAATTGACCGGACTAATTTAACTAAATATGGAATTTTCTCAGTAGCAGCCCGGAGTCCGGTATTGTGTCCGGTTGGCTTGCTCCCTGTTACATGCCTGCCCAAGCCTTCAGAGAAACAAGGCGCGACGTTATGTTATGTTGTTTAATTTATTTCACGGTACTTTTCGAAGGTGTTAAGTCTGCTGAGCGTGTGAGAGAATTTGTGAAACGTTTCGTGTTACGTTTCGTTGCTACTGATAAGTTTTGTCGTTCGAAGTCACGCTATCGTTACTGTCGGCGGGTTTATTTTATTTGTGACGTCACTAAATTGTGTTCACGGCTGCATTTATTGTAAAGTTTGCTAGCTGTTATATTACAATGTTACCTGTAGTACCTACCAATAAATTGTTGTTGCCCTTGGAGTATGATCCATATACGAACCAATACTACGCACGCACGCAACGAACGCACGGTTGGCGCAGTGGTTAAGCGATTGATTGCTGCCCAGCGTGTCGCAGGTTCGATACCCGCACGGGAAATTATATTTGTATGACCTACAAGTAGTTGCTCCGGGTCTGGCCGTTTGTGTATGTGACTTTAAATGTTTGTAAACGCACCCACAACATAGAAGAAATTCCTAGTGTGGGGCAAAGTTAAAAAAAAAAAATGTCTATAAACAATGGCTTTTGAGGGGTATGCTAGACATTGGTGCCGATTCCTTTGTTCACAAACTAAACTAAATTTAAATTCAGTGCATCTTTTTCTTTCTATTTCATTAAGAAAAGGACAGCAGATAAATTTTAGTTTAGTCCTGTCAAATTAATCAGCGCCTGTCACTACTCCATACAAGTTTAGACGTAATTAAAAACTTGCCTACTAAAATTACGTAATTTTACATCAAGCGCTCATTAATTTGACAGGACTAAACTAAATATTATCTTCTGTCCTTTTCTTAATGAAATAGAAAGAAAAAGATGCACTGAACTTAAATTTAGTTTAGTTTGTGAACAACGGAATCGGCACCATTGTTAGATATTTCACAAATAAGTCCAAAACCTATTGCTGGCTCAACAAATAGCTCAACCATTAAGAAAAGTATTTAAAAAGTACAAAGGAACTTAACGCGTTTTATTCCAGTACATTATTATTACTAGTAATAATTACTGTGTAAGTTCACGAAGGGAATTAGTCATGCTTTGAAAAATCAAAGTTATTTTCTGCGAGCGTGAAACATGGTGGCACGCGAGAAACTCCTCGGTTTGTGCCACTTTACGCCACGAAAATTGACCGACTCAACGAAACTTTCCAATTAAGCCATTAAATAAATGACGGGTGACGTAACTTTGAATAAATATTGCTCTGAGTTGTTTTACAGACTTTTACACTGCGGTGCCTGGTTAATGGACGTGAGGACGTTTGATATGGAGTCATGTGTAAATGGAGTGCTGATAAAACTTATTTGCGAAACGCGTGGGGGAACCATTGACAAACAGAGACGTTGCGTCACACTGCGTATTTCCAGCTGGTAATATTTATTTATAAAACATTATGCACCATTAAAAAAAAATACTGTACAAAGGCTGCAGGCATATTATAAGTTGGGGGATTACATCGCTGATAAAAATGCTTGGCTGAATGCTGGTCCTGCTCCACAACCACAACTAATTGATTAACACCACCAGATGATGCCTACTAACCAGTGTTTAACATGTAAGCAAATAAATAAATAAATAAATAAACATTTGAAAATAATGTTGCAGCTGCTGAAGATTGTAAGACTATCTTTGCATTATATAAACTCAATCTCCTTTGTATATAATATAACTAGCTTTTTCCCGCGGCTTCGCCCGCGTGGATGTCGGTTATCGCATAAAAAAGTACCCTATGTACTACCCTCTCCATATCCCAGGCTATATCTCAAAATTCTAACTTAATATTAATTTTAATGTGACTCACTATGTGTTTATTACCGAGCTGGTAATGAGTTGAACTATCGAACTAATGTGCACACTAATAGGGTTGAAAATAAAACCACAATTGTGTACTGATCTAAGCTGGTATATTTAATTAAAATTGCGAGACCCCAACCAAATCGCGGTAACGAAACCATAGCGAGATCTATTTCGACGTCAACGCCATCTATCGAGCTTGACATCAAACTCTTAACATTTCACAATAATAACTATGGTTTTATGGTTTCTTCATGAACACTATGTGAATAGATACCGAAACAAATGATTTAATATAGTAAAAGTACTTATGTTCTGAACGTGAATGAGTCTTTACCTAAAGATAACAAACACAAAATCAAAATACGAAATTTCACTCAAATTCTTAAAGCAATCAATTGTACCAAATACAACACGAAATAAAATTGCGACACAAATAATAATTTTAGAATAATTCACGTAAGTACTAACTTTTCTCAGGGTCACGATCGCAATTGGACGAAATATTAGACATTTATTTTGTACTTGCAACACGATCTGGATGTAGAATTCGATTAATCGACTAATAATTGACCGGTTGACATTTTAGCGGGAACACCACTAAACGAACGAAAAAAGAAAACAAAATACGTCTATACTCTGTGGTCGTGTGGCGGTGTGACGCGATGCTTAATGTAAACATTCATCAAGGTTATACGTGCGTAAAGTAATGGATTCAATGAGAAAACGGTTTAATCTTAGAAGAATCTTATACAGAATTACTGAGAAATAAGTGTAGATTTCGTATTGAGTGTTAGTTTATCGAAAAGTGATAAATATGTCAGTGAAAAAGTAACGAAAGTTTTGGAATGCACAAATTTTGATCATAAGGCCGCCGTGTTTAGTAATGTTTTTATGATAAATATTCTTGTATACTGTTTGAAATACACGTAAGTAGCTAGCTTATTTATCTACGAACATAATTTGGCTAATAGCTACTGATATTATAGCGTATTGTTATCGTAATCGTATTTCCAAGAGTAAAATTCGGCAAACAAATACCTACAAAAAGTCAATAAAATGGATATAGTATGTTATCCTTAAGAGATAGACATATGCCATCGCGGACTTTTTTGAAGACCTTTTTATGATACACAATTCCACCATACATTATTTTGTTATATCTCAAAGGGTTTAGACAGCGTTTTCGTTGAAAGCTCCCAGACGGCTTATTTTTTTCCGACACCTCCAACAAATATCGTTAATTCATACAAAAATGCATACAAAAACATAACAAATTATATACTAAAACCTTCCTAGAGAACCAAGCTATCCATTGGTGAAAACAGCATGAGAATCGGTGCAGTAGTATTTGAGTTTATCGCGAACAGACAGACAGACAGACAGACAGACAGACAGACGCGGCGGAGGACTTTGTTTTATAATATGTTGATGATAGTGATAGTGATAGTGATAGTGATTGCATAGCACAGGTGTGATTACTATGTACTATAGAGCTACCATTGACCGGGTAATATGTCTTTCATTGACTTATGTGCCCTGGCGGATGAGAGTATGTCATGCTCATTCAGATGTCTCGCTGATGGTGGCGTGTGTGTTGGATCATTTAGTTCCCTTCAAAATGGTTGAGCTGAATGGTCCTAATCCAGGCGTCATGTTCGTGAACGGGCGCCGTCAGTTGGGACTGGTCATCTCTTAGCTGCCACGGCTTATTTTTATTTATTTTTTATTTTTGAATAGTTTGTTTTTACTCTGGACGCTTTTAACGTGTACCTACGTTTTTATTTTTATTTTTACATCGTTCTCACATTTCATTATAAATTCAACATTATGATGTAATTAATAATTATTTTTGTAACAATTTAATTTGAAAGAGTGTCCTGGCCCATTCTTCTCCATAGGTACCTACTACGCTTTGGAATGGGCATGTAGCTTCATTTTTCTTAATGACTGATTCCTTGACAATTCAAAAGTGCCTGTAAATGGTTTAATTGAAATAATTGATTTAAGTTTGAGTTTCAGATAACTTGAAAACGACAAACTAATAATATAATATACTAAAACATAAATACATACATATAAACAAAATAAACAGTGTCAGGAGAAATAACGATTGCTAGAGGAGAAAAAGAATCAGCGCTGGGATGATTCTGCCAACTTCTGACGAATATGTTCACGTACCTTCACTTTAAATGATAACCGACTGATTGCCATCCTGATATTCAGAGGGAGCGCATTCCAAAGAA
The DNA here is from genome assembly GCA_947523025.1 of Dryobota labecula. Lineage (NCBI taxonomy): Eukaryota > Metazoa > Arthropoda > Insecta > Lepidoptera > Noctuidae > Dryobota > Dryobota labecula. Next base: position 11,116,344 of record OX383293.1, on the reverse strand, counting down.
AGACCACTGGGACAAAAAAAGGAGAGCGAATGAAACCGCTGTCCGACCGAGATGAAGTCGCTGAAAACCAGCGCTGGGGCTCTGTCTCGCATAGGGTCACAGCATTATGCTGAGCGATGGCCATTTTGCGTGGATATGATGCTTTTCTTTCTTTTAAACCAGAGCGGTGAGAAGCATATCGTAGAAGACGATTGTTGGGTAATATCAGAGTCATGCATATATTCTCAGTATAAGTAAGATCTCATTTCCACATTTTTCCTCCATTCCCTAACTTCTCTAAAAGCGTGATTCGTTGCGGAGTCGTGTCGTGAAGTTATCGCCTTCCCTGACTGTCTGCCATGTTCCTAACTTTATTGACATAATGACTCCGTCATTAATGTTATAGGTAAGTAATAAACTATGGCTTTATATCTTTCGAACTACTTTATTTGCCCCTGAATATGGAATAGATGGCTATTCAATTTTATGTTGACAAAACAACTTTCGGATGCTGTTTTTAGGGTTCCGTAGCCAAGTGACAAAAAACGGAACCCTTATGGATTCGTCATGTGTCTGTCTGTCTGTCCGTCCGTATGTCACAGCCACTTTTTTCCGAAACTATAAGAACTATACTATTGAAACTTGGTAAGTAAATGTATTCTGTGAACCGCATTAATATTTTCACACAAAAATAGAAGAAAAAAAAACAATAAATTTTGGGGTTTCCCCATACTTAGAAATTAAACTCAATTTTTTTTTCCATTAAACCCATACGTGTGGGGTATCTATGGATAGGTCATCAAAAATGATATTGAGGTTTCTTATATTGTTTTTTTTCTAAACTGAATAGTTTGCACGAGAGACACTTCCAAATTGGTAAAATGTGTGTGTGTCCCCTGTAACTTCTAAAATAAGAGTAAAATAAAACAAAACAAAAAAATATGATGTACATTACTATGTAAAATTCCACCGAAAATTGGTTTGAACGAGATCTAGTAAGTAGTTTTTTTAAATATATTATGTTTAAATCATAAACCGCGCTTGTTGCTACGGAACCCTGCATGGGCGAGTTCGACTCGCACTTAGCCGCTTTTTTTTGTTTGTTTTTTAAAATAAGGGGCGTGAGCTGCATGGGTCGTTCGATCAGATTAAGCTACGCTTGCCGCGGTTAGGCCGTGGATGGGTGACCATCTTTAAATATCAAGACCCCTCTCCGTGCGTCGGAAAGCACTTTAAGCCGTTGGTCCCGGCTGTCATTTTAGATCTTTGACAGTTGTTACGGGTCGTCAGAATCCCAAAGTCTGACAACCGGTCTTACCAACGGGTATCGTGTTACCCAGTAGCTGGGCTGTGGAGGTCAGATAGGCAGTCACTCCATGTAAAATACTGGTATCCGGTTAGACAGGAAGCCGACCCCAACATAATTGGGAAAAGTCTAGGCAGATGATGATGTTTTTCATCAAAGGTTTATGTTTAATTAAGGAACTACCCTATAACTTTATATACCTACCTAAAAACCTAATACTTCTGAGGCAACAGAATCGATGTTTGAAAAGTACCTCAATACGGCAAAAATACGTGTTTACTATAAACATAAAATAAAATTAATAATGGCTGCAGTCACGTATTGCAATAACGTTTTATACAGAAAACCCAAGAAAATAAAATTCTTTAAAACGTTGGAACACGCCAACTTTGTTTTCACATTATCGGGAGCAGACGTTGCAAGTTCAATAAAGACCGTGTCACGCGTCAGTCCGTCTCTCGACCGACAAACGGACACGTAGGCAATAACATCGACTTGATTCCACAACTTAACACATTGAAAAACATGGAAAAATCACCCTTAAATCGAAGAAGTAAGAGTGAGGTGGGTGGCAAATATAAATATGCGTCAAAGTACCTCCGTTATGAGTTGGACACTTTGACGGCACACGCAACTTTAAGTAGGCAACTAGAGTGGTGAAATGAGTATCCAATATCAGTTTTTTTTTTTTTTAATATTATATCACTGATATATTGAGGTCACGCGCAAATGTGAAGAAAATAACGCTCTTATTTCACTAGGAAATTAATTAAAATGTAGATACGAGACCGGAATAGTCTGGATATGAAAGATAAATAATGGAATAGTATCGGCCGCTTCTTTTTGTAAGTCAAACGCATGTAAATTGCAAGCTGGTAAATTGAATTTTCAAAAGAAATGTAAAGAGAAATGAAAGTTCTATTTTTAATGAATTATGACTTAACAGATTATTTAATGAATCCCTGTACAGAATAAAATTAAACACGTCCCAAGAATTTTCATTATTTGAGTAGGTAGGTACACGTCAATTTACGTCAAGCACTGATTAATTTGACAGGAATAAACTAAAATTTATCTTCCGTCCTTTTCTTAATGAAATAGAAAGAAAAAGATGCACTAAACTTAAATTAAGTTTGTGAACAAGGGAATCGGCACCAATAACTGACATAGGTCACTAAAATAGCGTTGTTTTATTCAAAAGCGACTCAGTTTTTTGAGTGTACCGAAGTTATTAAAAGCGTAGTTACGTAATAATAAACGTCCTGCAGACCGTATTTGGCCATGGCAGCCAATCTCAACGGAGAGTAGCTTTCGGCGCGGGAGATATTATAGTGCCCATTGTATGCGCAGAGACAGGTGCACTCTCTCTTCCCTCACTCTCACACGATGGGACGGCAATCCAACACGACCAGAAAGAAATCAGGCGCAAGACCAACGGTGCTTTCCGAGTCACAGGGGTATCACACCCTGGAGTTGCATCTGGGAGGCACTCCGGTATCACCGAATGCCGACCTACCTCTGTCGAGAGGTCGAGGCCTATTTGAAGGACAAGGCATAGGCATAGGCGTCATATACTCGATGTAATAAGATTTATATATTGAATTTATAGTTTTTAATAGGTTTATGTATATCTTTATATTTAAATGAATACTTATTCCTCAATTCTCGCTATTGCACTTACTACTGTTTGTCTCTGCATCACCCAAGGTTGACTGGTAGAAAATGCCCATGGCATTAAGTCCGCCTCTGTAGGTACATTCTTTGTGCTTAAATGATTAAATAAATAAATACCCCTGTCATAAGGGAGAGTGGAACTGGCGAGAGATGTCGTGCGGTGTCTCACAGGGATCGGTCCTGGGGCCGCATTTGTGGGACATCGGTTACGACTGGGTGCTGCGCGCCGACCTGCCTAGGGGCGTTCGCGTAGTTTGCTACGCTGACGACTCGCTGGTCCTAGCGCAGGGAAGGTCGCACCAGGCAGCGGCCAAATCAGCGACACGTTGGGTTGCGACAATCGTCGAGAAGATCCGGCAACTGGGACTCGAGGTGGCCTTGCACAAGTCCGAGGCCATGTGTTTACATGGTCCTCGGAAAGCGCCACTGATGGGTTCCGAAGTAACGGTAGGAGGGGTTAACATCGGAGTCGAGTCGACGATGAAGTACCTGGAACTCGTCCTCGACAGCCGGCGGAACTTCGTGGAGCAATTCCGATGTTTGGCTTCCAGGCTGGAGCAGGCCGTGGCTGCCTTGAAGCAGCTCCTGCTCAATCTAGGGGGTCCAAACGCCTCCTACTCGGCTCTATGCTGGGGTCGTGCGGTCCATAGCCCATTACGGGGCACCGGTGTGGGCGCGTTCCTTGAGGCGGCGACTTGCCCGCCGGTTGAACGCGTCCCAAAGGGTCATGGCCATCAGATTGTTACGGGGATACCGCACGGTCTCCGGTGAGGCTGCGAGCCTCCTTGCCGGATTGCCGCCATGGGATCTGGAGGCCAAAATCCTCACGCACTTATGGGAGTGGCGCGAGGAGGTGAAACGCCGGGGCGTAACCCCGCTGCCGCCAGAAATCACGGCACAGTGGACAGAGCTCCAGCGGGATCTCATGGCGACATAGAGGATGCGATTTTCGCAACCCAGCGCTGGGCACGCCATAATTGTGGCGATAATTCCTCTCTTTGAGGAGTGGCTAGAGAGGTGCCACGGCGTCCTCACCTTTCGCCTGACACAGGTCCTCACCGGACACGGTTGTTTCGGGAGGTTCCTGTTTCGGATGAGGCGAGAGGAAACGTCCGGCTGTTACCACTGTGTGGATCACCCGGAGGACACGGTGGAGCATACGGTGGAGGTCTGCCCGGCTTAGGCAGAGCACCACCGAGTCCTCACGGAGGCGATTGGCAGCGGCGATCTCTCGCGTCCGGCCCTAGTCCAGCCCATGGTCCGGAGCGAGAGTGCATTGGAGGCAGTCACCTCCTAATGCGAAGTAGTAATGAAGGAAGAGGCGGAACGCGTGAGGGAGCGGCAGTCTGTGCGCCCTCACGCACCTAGTCGCCGCAGGAGACGCCCTGGACGGCGGGAATCGGTAGCCGATTCCCGGCTACCGTAGGCGCGGCCTTGCGGACGGCAAGAGGCGTGAGGGCGCACAGACTGCCGCTCTCTCACGCGTATAGGCAGTTCGCCGTCCGGTAAGGACCAGGCCCGTGTCGACGGCGCATTGTGTTCCACGCTCGTCTCAAAGATATGTCACCACGCACTGACAGGGTCCATTAGAACCGGTGCCTGCCAGGGTTGCGGGTTTGTCCGAAAGGGATACCGTGGCCCTGGCACACAGGCAACTGAAGCAACACGTGTGGGTTTTATTCAGTAAAAGTTTGACACGCCCGCCCGCTCCGCCCTGAGCGGGAGAAGTTATTTGATAATTTCCAACCCAAAAAAAAAGGGTTATCACACCGCCAAGTTCCAAACTCCAGGCTGTTACTAAAACGATCCTAATTGAAAAACCCTATTAAAGTTTGCTCGACCTGGGAATCAAACCCAGGACTCCATGCTCAGCAGACGCGCTGCCGACCACTAAACCAACTGAACAGTTCACGGAGTAGTCACGTACTTGTGACCCATAAGAGACCCAATAAACGCCAGAATGATATCAAACGAATACGTCCGAGCAAACCCGAATCAATCACAAAGGCCACCAAAAGTGAAAAATGACAGAAAAAATACACGTCCCAGTAAAACACTCACGTTGAAGCTTTAAAAATCGTCCTTTTGTTTACGACGCAATGAATTTGGAAATTCAGACGCCTGCCTGAAAAGGTGGGTGTCGCTTTGTTTCGTGTGAATAATTCGGTGCCGCGGTGCCGAGGCTTTTATCGAAGTAATTCGCTTAAAACGAAACAGGTTAGGTGAGATTGATAAATGCAGTCGAGCCTCCTCCGCTTACGAAACTGAAGGACTTTTCAGGCGAACGTAAACTCCGTAAAGTCGAGCTGTGATGGTATTTCAAACTTGGAACACAAATGTAGTGAGTATTAGCATCTTCCCTTAAGACTTCTTAGAAAGAGAGGACCGAACCTCGTCGATTACGTTTTCTAGACAGTTACACACCCTTTTCAAAGTTTCCCCGTTTTCGTGGGTATCAAATAGTGAAATACTTTCGTTTGTAGAATATTAGCTTTGTCCTGCTACTTCCCTACCGAATTCCGAACTCGGTATGGGTTTGGGAATTTGGGCAATTTAAGGCAATTAAGTAGACAGTTTTGTTTATCTGTAAAAGAAATATATTTCATCTGTGATTGCCTTCGTTCTGGAGTATTTAATAGAAAAAAATCGTATTCGTTTGATAAAAAAGACCGTAAAAATAAAATAAAATACTTACAATATTTTTAATTACTTAAAGCCACGAATATAATATTTTGACATATTATTATATTTGATAAAAAAACATTTTCATCCGGTAAACAAATAGATCGAGTCGATCTTACTTCGAATCCTAGATGTTTAGTTTATTTTATTTTTTTGCAATTTATTCTTTAAAACGATGTATTTGATAAAATATTTGTTTTTTGATTCATCAATTCATTAATATATATATATCTACATATATACTTAATTATGATGAGCAACTTGTGAAGTGCTCAGCATTAGCCTAAAAAAGTATTTTGATGTTTGGAGAAAAAACCATACACACAATTATTTCTGTTTGAAAATATTAATGACATCGTTACAGCGTCGAGACGATTCTCAGTTGAATCGTTTGCTTGATAATCGAATACATGAATCACAATAAAACTCAGAAGGACGAAGCTATCAATTCTTTTTTTATGAGAGCAATTACGTCGATTCTGCACCGACTTGACTTAACTAAAAGTATCGATATCTTTTACTATCAAGGAATACAAGACAGAGATAGAACATATAATGTCTAAATTTCTTCCTTATTTAGCTTTTTATCTCAGAATAATATTTGCTTGTATGGCAATCCATACAAGCAATTATTCTGCCGCACTAACAAAAAATGCAATAACTCGATTTTGCCGCTTCCGAGAATTGTATTTTTGATTATTGAATTTGTTACAAAGTTTTAGTTATTGCATTCTTGCTTACTGAAAAACCGAGTTCCTAAAGGATCAATAAAAAGTTGCTTAAAGAGAGTTAACAGATTTCGATTCGCTGACTCCAAATAAATAACTCAACGAATTATAACTCAAAATCGTCCAAAATCGAGTTATTGCATTCTTCGTTAGCGCGGCAGTATTATTGCTTGTATGGATGTCAAATATGTCAATGTCTGATTTAATAATATCTGACGGTTTAATTTTAATTTAATATTTATTTTAATTTATTTTGTGGTTTTTATTGTAATATTGTTTTATTTTTTTAATGCTACTAACATATTTTTCTAAGTTGTAATACCAATACAATATGGATGTTTTCCGAAATAAATGAATGATTGATTGATTGACTAATATCAATATAAGAAACCGTCAGATATTTTTTCATCAGATATCCAGAAGTCGTTCAAAAGTTTGCTACAAATTTTATTTAAAAAAAGCATCGTATTTGAATATAAACACATGAACAGAAAGTATACTTCTGTATGTTAATTTCGTCACCTTATTGGTGAAGAAGAGCTACGCCACACTTTTGACCGAATTGAGATATGAACACCACCATACTCGTCGTTAGACGGAGATTCTAGTGGTGAAGAGATCTAAGTGATAGCTCAACTAGAAGTTTGGTTTTTCATTCACACGTGAAAGGTGTTAAATGAAACTAGGAACAAAAAATCAAGTGGTGAATTTTTGATTTATCTTTATCTTGAAACCAGTTTAGTGTGGAATAGCTCCCTTCACTACTAAGGCGATGATTTGTAGTGCCACTTACAATTTAAGTGCTTTGATTTGATTATTTGAATACTTAAATCTAAAATTATAATTTTAAACACCATAAAGTTTTCAGTTGACAATTGAGTTTAATTTCAAGAGGAGCTCGTGGCTAAGTTATAACAGCCGTACGGGTCGATCCATCAGGTTAAGCTACGTGGTGGTTGGGTGACCATCTTTACATACCAAGACTCCTCCGTGACTCGGAAAGTACGTTAAGCCGTTGGTCCCAGCTGTCATTCGTGGATCTTTGACAGTCGTTACGGGTCATCAGAAGCCCGAATGTCTGACAACCAGTCTTACCAGGGGGTATATTATTACCTGGTTACTGGGTTGTAGAGGTCAGATAGGCAGTCGCTTCGTGTAAAATAATAGTCAGCTGCATCCGGTAAGATAGGAAGCCGACCCCAATATAGTTGGGAAAAGGCAGATTGATTGAATTGAGTTTATTTTAAGAATTTTCGTCGATTATTTTTCAATTACAATATAATCATATAATTCAAAAATTAACACTACTCCATTTCCTCCCGTGAGTGTCGTAAAAGGCGACAAAGGGACTTACTAGAGAATGGGCAGCAGCGTTCTCTATGTATTTTTTACATCATATTGCGATCGCCAACCGCTTGCCAAGCGTGGCGATTATGGCAAGACCCCCCCCAATCGGGGGAGGGCTTATGTCCATCAGTGGAAGCCTTTCGGCTGAAATGACAATGATGATGATTCAAACAATCATTGTTGGAAAAAGTGGTGTGATATTTTGAATCCTTCTAAATACAGATGAATATGTTACTAATTCCCTTTAAATAGTGATTGCGTAAAAAAATACCTAAACAGGGTTTGTTTACACTTTCATCATATACTTTTGGTAGTTGACAGTTGACAGTTGACAGTTGGTTGTTGACAGTAGAACTAAAACAACAGTGTGGTTTAATAAAGGCGTTCCCCCACGAGCGCGTTATTATTGGTCGATAATATCGGATGTGTTATTGCGATAATGTGTCCCGATTCCTTGCCACTCAGCTGCATTTTTATTGCCCGATGTTTCTAACGTGTGCGTGTAACGTACACTACAGGCTTATTATAAATCTTTTTGGGCGGGTCTTCGGTCATCTTCCATAGCTATTGTAATTGATAAACATTCTTTGTCTGATGATAAATCAATAACCATACAATAAAATAAAATAAAAACAGGACAGACATGTCATCATCGTCATCATCATTTCAGCCAAATGACGTCCAATGCTGGACATAGGCCTCCCCCAAGCACCGCCACCTCAACCGGTACCGTGCTTCCCGCATCCAACGGATTCTTGCGGCTTTCACAAGGTCATCAATCCACCTTGTGGAAGGCCTTCCTACGCTACGTCTTCCGGTACGAGGTCGCCACTCCAGAACCTTTAGGCCCCAACGGTCATATGTTCTGCGAGCAATGTGCCCTGCCCATTGCCACTTAAGTTTGGCAATTCTTCGAGCTATGTTGGTTACGTTGGTTCTCCTGCGGATCTCTTCATTTCTGATTCGATCACGTAGGGAAACTCCAAACATAGCCCTCTCCATTGCCCTTTGGGAGACTTGTATTCTTCTAATAAGGCCCATTGTGAGCAACCACGTTTCAGTGCTATAGGTCATCACTGGCAACACGCACTGGTCAAAGACTTTCGTCTTGAGACTCTGCGGTATGTGGGACGAGAAGATATTGCGTAGCTTCCCGAACGCTACCCAGCCGAGGCGCATTCGACGATTGACCTCGATTGAAAGACATTTAACCAATGCTAATTAGAATACCAGTCGGTAAAACCAAATGATTGAGGTACTACTAGTACTAACGTTATTAACTCAGGTGTGTAAGATCGTATGCGTCCTTATACAAAACTAGCTTTTGCCCGCGGCTTCGCCCGCGTAGACGTCGGAAAAAATCCAACGAGAACGTACCTACTTCCGGGATTGAAAGTACCCTATGACCGGGATTAAAAATACTTTTGTGTAATTCAAAAACTTAAAAATAAAAACTTTTGAGTTATTCAAGGCACGCAGTAAAATTCTGCCCTAAAACCTTAATTACCCCTCATTCCCCTGTTTAGTATCAATTCTCAAAAACCCCATATATTCTTAATCCTTATTTTTTGCCTAAATAGTAAATTTAGTGATTTTTCTTCGAAAATTAAGGACTTTTTCATCCCCCTTTTTAGAATTATCAAAAACGCTGAGACACGTATAGATTAATTTTCAATCATCAGCCTAAACACAAAATTAGAAGATCCTAACTTCAAAACTGACGGACTTTCATACAAACTTTCATCCCCTATTTTATCCCCCTAGGGGTAGAATTTCCAAAATTCCTTTCTTAGTGCACCCCTATACTTTATAAAGAACCTACGTGCAAAATTTCAAGTCTCTAGGTCTAGCGGTTTGGGCTGTGCGTTTATATACTCGTATTATTCACTCAGTCAGGACTCTAAATTTTATATATATAGATGTTCTCAATTCTTTATTGCGTACCATAATGTTTAAAGTTGGTAGGGAAATACCATAATGTTAAAAGTTGGTAGGGAAACAAGTTCTAAGAACTCATATCGGAGTATCGCAGGACGGAGGAACGTAAGCATCCTACTTCTATTGCGTTGTTATTATCGCAGCAGTGTGTAACTTCGTGGCCGTCCTGATATAAAATGTACTGAAAACAGATATCGCAGTAACGCATCCGATATTATCGAGCGATAATAATGGGCCTGTGGGGGAGAGCCTTAAAGGTCTACATTGACAGCTCTACATTTCTTATCCCGCAATATATGTAAAATACAACAATATTTTATTCGAGTTTAGTCGGTTTGCGGTCCGATCTCCACCAATATGTCTAAGCATTTATCTATATCATCATCCCACTTTAGGTAAATCTTCTTTTTATAAGGATCTGTGATATGAATTATGATAAACGGCCGCCTTACAATGTCATCCTTAAATTATTTATCGTGACTGTCCCGTGTGTGGAATTTAATATTTAGTTTTATGATTTAGAGGCAGAAAACTAAATAAAAATAATGTATTGTGTTTTATTGCTACGAACGTAAACATCATTTTGTTGATGTAAATGGTTTTTGATTACCAATCAATATTGGTACCTAGTTATTATGCGATGTTATTGTTTTATTATTGTCATCGGGCGGAAATAAAATTTCGATTCGATGTGAGAATCGAAATTTTGTCACACTATAATATTACATATTTAACTAGCTATTATTACATTACTGTCTAATGATAAGTGTCGTTCACTAAAATTCATAAATATACATCATTCAATGCTAGAGACGAAAATAAACATGACCTCAAACGAAAATCTGCCTTTATAAACCTCCCCCTTTCACGTTATTTCTTGTAATACCTTCCCTATTAAGGGTTTAAATCAGATACACTTCGCTTTCCCATAAATGTTCCTAATTCTTTTCAATTTGCAGTAAGCCTTCTTCCTGAAAGTGAGTCACGGTTTGTTTATTCGGAGCTTGCTTTTGTTAAAAATCAGGTCGTTGATAGTATTATTCTGGCTGGAATAGTATGTCTGATGATATTAGATCTAGTGAAGGATACTGCTGGGAACTAGAGCGTGCTGACGATGTCGCTTAAGCTTATTTCCGATTGAATGGACTCATTTGTTACTGAAGTATTTCATAATAAAAGTTTGAGTAAAGAATGCCAATAGAGCTATGAGAGTGTTTACTAATCTACAGCTAAATTAGTAACATACCTTCAATGTACGTTACGTTAGGAATTTTTTCATCCTTCATTGATCGAGACTTTTTACACTGAATTCCATGTCGCCGAAAACTGTGCCACGTAAAAAAATTCGCAGTAATTATTATTCAAATCGTTTTTAATTAATCCCTTTTCATAACACTCAATTGTCTCGATTCTTAGAATGACGTTTCATCGAACTTATATTTCATAGAATTTACAGTAGGTACCCATGCAACTTGAAGAATTAACAATTTATATTATTTTCATTGAGGAAAAGACTATATTATTCGAGCATATCAGTATATCATCAGTACCTTTGTACTGATGATATACTGATATATAAAGGGCGGGTAAAAAATCGTGGAACAAACGAAACAGGGCGATAGTTGGGGTTATTTGCAGTTTTTTTTTTTTTTAATTCAAAGGTATTTTTTACTACATATGTACGAGTATACGCCACCTATCGTTTGATCCATGATTTTTTACCTACCCTGTTTATACTGATGTGACGCAATGTATTTCAAACGACTTGTGACTCTAATTGAATACAGAATTCACCAAATAGTGTAATGGGGACAAATCTATAAATCGGTTTTCGGTTAAACAACGGCTTACTCTAAAATACACAATATTATTTAGAAAAACAAACAAAATCCTGGATTTGACTAAACCTTGTTCGTTTTATAATGATATTTTGATGTCGGGTATCTGAGCTCAAATCCCTTAATCGGCTTACTTTTTAAGATCACGTTGTTTAAGTCAAAAGTAGATTTATCTTCCATTAGGCCGCAATCTGAAAGCAATTTTATTTTTATTGACGTTATTTGAAAAACATTTTCTTCATGTTTATTACAATTCATACGGTAATGGTTTTTTCGGATACCTATATTCCAATAACATTAGTAAAAGTACTTACCAATTTATTCAGATTTCATATCTACGTGAATCAGTACTTACTACTCGTAAATCTAAGATTTTATTCATAGAGTTTGTAAAGCACCAGTATTTACATAGAAACGATCATTACTTTCAAACTATGCTATATTTGATGAGCATTCATTTCTATTTATTTACTTATTTATGTTCACACAGTAAAATACATAGGGATTCGACAGTAGCATCAAGGTAGCAGGCGTCGGTATAATCTATAAGCGGCTGAATTAGTATTTGTGCTAAAGTAATTTTAGTTTTCAAGGGCAGGAGACTTTGAAACCTTTTTAGCGAATGAAAGAAGAAACGTACCTTTCAAATGACCTCATTGACCTGAGCACGCCACGAAAGATAGAAGTTAATAATTACACCCAGTTCTTTGGCAGTTTCTGTATATTCAATGCGAACACCATCGAGATGTAAAGGCATCAGCCGCATTGCGAACGAATCTGCTGCCTATGATCATGGCCTGGGATTTAGTTGTTTAGAGGTATGAGGAACAGGGTGTAAAGTTCATCCTCCGACCAGACGGGTGTTGTGTCTGGTGGGCAACTGCCCAACGGTTGATGTCGGGATGTTGTATATATGCTAGTTGCGCGGTAAACTCTGATAGGATTTGTGACGTCAGGTCTTTGATGCGTAGTTCGCATGTAGCATTGTTGATACCGCCACATTACTCCCCTCCGGAGACCGGAGGTCGATAGTGGGCTGAGTCAGTGCATATGATGCTTGTCAGGGCCAGTTGTGATTCCAGTGAGTCGGAACCGGGTGCCGCATAGTTCACGGTGAGTCGGAACTGTCTGCGGTGATTCCCCAGTGAGTCGAGGTGGCGCTGCGTTTTGTTGATCCAGCGAGTCGGACGTCGTACAGCGCCGGGTTGAGGCTGACTGCTGGCGTCGACCAGGAGAGCGTTGAAGGGCTCTGCTTGTGGACCGGCTAAAAGTGCAGTGTGTTGTGCCAAGGTTGCTGATGAGGCTGAGAGTGATGACCAGGTATACGCGTTCGCTGCATGCTGGTGGTCAGGATACCCGTTGAGGCCGTAGGTTCTGGCTGGCTGTGTGACTCGCCGCTCGAAAGCTTGAGGAAGTGATGGATGACGTCATGCTGAAGTAGTTGCACGAAGGCTGCGCTAATGTCCATGTTCGGGGTCACCAATTTAGAGGTATGAGGAACAGGGTATAAAGTTCACCCATACTCTATAGTAAAGGGAGGATCTTCCGACCAGACGGGTGTTGTGTCTGGTGGGCAACTGCCCAAAGGTTGATGTCAGGATGTTGTAATATGCTAGTCGCGCGGTAAACTCTGATAGCGCGATGCAGGATTTGTGACGTCACGTCTTTGATGCGTAGTTCGCATGTGGCGTTGTTGATACCGCCACAGTTGGATTAATTTGTAAACCAAATGACTTGACCCAAACGCTGATACAAGCCAGGTCATGATTCATAGCAGTAATTGCAGAACTCGTGCCAGCTACAGTAAAATGACGGTAAAGCTGCAAATCATCTGCGTAGAAATTAAAACTAGAGGAGATTACTCGGGATGAAAATTGAAAAAAGAAGAGGAGAGAGAACGCTATCCTGAGGAATACCTTCAGTGAGTCTACACCAATCAGAGAAAGTCTCCTCCAGGCGAACACACTGAGAGCGTCTCCGAAGATAAGAACTGAACCAAGCTAAAGCTGAAGAAGAGAAATTGATAGATTTGAGGATACCTCGTAAAATGTCAAAATCCACTGAGTTGAAGGCGCTACTAAAGTCAAACAAAACAAGAACATTAAGGGACTTATTCTCGATTGCCCAGCGGACGTCGTCATTTACTTTCAAAAGCGCAGTTACAGTAATATGACCCGAACAAAAACCGGATTGAAAAGGGGAAATTATCGAGATTGATGCTAAGAAAAATTATAATTGTCTATACACTATGTGATCAAAACCCAGCAGCAAGCAGCTCAATTTGAGTTTTTAACTTAGATAGTGCTTGACAAACAAACAACTTAAACTCAGAGAACTAACTTGCGATGGATGTAATGTCAGGTGAAGCTGATGCAGTACCAGTGGTAGCCTGCTGCAATTTAGCTTCATATTCCTGCATTCGGGAGCCGAATAACTGCTGAAGTTCTACCAGGCTGGCAGCAAGTTTAGTGTCCATGTTCAGTGTACGAGTAGTGAAAGTGGTGAAAGCAGATACAATCGCCACAGACTTAATAACAATAGACAGCGGGTGTGGGGGTCTAATTTAAAATGAACTGGTTTATATAATTAATAAATTGATACAACTATTTTTTAAATTGATTTTTATCAAGATCACACAAAAATGGATGTTAGTGCTATGTCAAAAAGGAAAAAAAAGTTATACATAATCAATTATTAATTAGGAAAAATGTATTTTGTGGCTGCTACACATTTGGATAGATAAACGCAAACAATTTGCTGATGCACAAACTTCGAATCGAGTTTTACGAATGTTTATTTCATACGGACGCCTCAGGAAATTTACCGAAATTACACGTCACAAGAGCAAATTCCGTACATCTTTAGTTGAGGAATTCATTATAAATTCAAAGTTTAAATTGCTGCCTCGAGCTACAACTCATCAACGTTAAAACTTTTTGAGAATAGCACTCCGTTTTATGTAGCATACATCTGACGTCAGCAACGCCTTCCGTTAGTTTAATTAATACGGCGAGCCTAATTCCCCCAAGAGTGCGATTAATGACCTCAATGAAAAAGTTAAAGAAGCGAAGATCAAGCTGTCTGCTCACAAAGGAGATCACTCATTTAGTAGGGCGACTCGGGCTAAAAAAAAAAAGTTGGCGGCCAGGAATGAAATACATTTTATTTGAAAGGTTACAGGAGTAGAAAGAAAATTGTATGGTGACAACGTTATAATTAATTTAGGGACAAAGATATAGAACGGTCTTTAAAAAATAAAATCGGGTTTGTTCGAACACTTTAACTCGAGAACGGCTGGACCGATTTTCATGGTTTTTGGTATTCATAAAATAACAAAATGGAAAGAACATAATGCAACGGGCGGCCTTATTGCTTGGCAGTAATTTCTACCAGGCAACTTTTGGGTTAGGAAAAACAGCTAAAAAAATATACATTTTGAATTCGATCCCTATTTTTTATATTTTATGATTACAACACTGCTATCTACTAACCAACTAGATATATATAATAGGCGTTGTACGGATTATAATAAAACAAAGAAAAGGGTACAAAAGTATCAATTTATTGTTTTTTTTATACAGTGATCTTACATATTATGCTCATTATCTTGAACGATAACATAATCTAAAAAACCTGCCGGTGTTTGTAAGGGCTCATCTAGATGTCTAGCCAAGCCGAGAAACCAAATAATTGACATGGTATGAGCACAGCAGTATTAATTCCTAATAATTATTAATCCTATTAATCTTCGAACCCAAATTGTTCTCGTCTTTGGTGCCATAGTAAAACATAATGTATTCTATACATATTTTTAAAATATGTAAGAATTATCGAGGGCCACCCAAAAAAAAAAAATTAGCCCAGAATGGGTGATCTCCTTTGAAGCCATTGTAATTTTTTCTGGGTTTCCCACTTAAGAAAGGTCGGAAGAAAAATTGTGCGGTTTACAATGTCTTTTTGTCGAGATCTTGGCAGCGAAACCCGCCTTCACTTTCCAGTCGGTGTAGAATGTCAAGAAATTTTATCAACAGGAAGGATTTAACGCTCAACTATAATATTGTGTGACCTAACAATGTAAGGTTCTAATAAAAGCATTGTTTCTTAAAGATAATGAAAACAATCAAAAAACCTTTTCGTTTGTCTACTAAAAGTAAATTCTGCGCATTTAACTAATTTGATGCGCAGAAATGTGTATGGTATGGCCCCAATTAATTACAATAAATTGCGAAGTGGTTGGAAAGTCTTGAGAACAGTGCTGTTTAAGTGTAGACTACGTAAATTTTTAATGGATAAAACGTACTACAGTGTGACCGAGATTTAATCAGAAAAAAAAAAGTTGCTGTATTGCTGTGGCTTGAATTGCCGAAAAATTTAAGTAAATGATTATGTATATAAATATTTGCATGCCGAATGGTGAAATATGGCTGACCTCCTTTTATGTATTACCCATATTGGCAAAATAAATGACAATGTGAAACTGTATATAAGTAATGATGCATAAAAACCCTGTAAAGAAATTCATACAACTAACTACTTTTTCGATATGGGGGTAAGAAAAACAGTTTAGTTGTTAACAACTAAACTAATAATAATATTATTATATTAATATTTGGTACTTAGTGAATAGTTTTGATAATATAAAACCCTATTCTTTTTTTATTTTAGTGACAAAAATACTTACCTACCCTTTTAACAAAACTGATGCTATAATAACTAAAATACCTCCACTTTCAAACCGATTAAATATTCATACCTAATTACAGAAAAACGGTACAAAATAAAACGCCATTTCTTTGTGGCACTAACTTCTTCACCGAGGTGGCATAAATAATTCATGGCATATTGCTTCCAGTCGTTTGCCGTTATTAAGGCATCTTAACTATTGGCTGGAGCCCCTTTCCGTCTGTGTTCAACTTAATAGCTCTATTACTTAAATGAGCAACTGCATGCATGCGAATCAAACAACTTTATAATACTGTGCAGAAGTTACTTGAGCAATCAAAAGTTTATTGCGAGTTTCATGGTGGTTGAGTGAAGGATATATTAATTAGAAACAGTAACTGTTCTTTGCTGAAGTTGTATGTTTATGTGATATTTTACTTTGACTACTACTTTGGTCGCAAGTGCTACTGCTGAGCGTGAGGTCCTGGGTTCGATTCCCAGGTTGGACAAAATATTATTGGGTTTTTCAACCAGGTATACTTGTCTCAGGAGTAGGCCGGAATATGATGCAATAGGCTCGCCCCATATTACACAACTGACGAAACACAACGAACAAAAACACTTCAACACAACTGACGAAATGTGGATTTACACTCTAACTCTTCGGGGATGATTAGAAGTGATGTTAGGCTCACTTTTGAAAAAATGCTTTGTGAGTAGGTAATTCAACCTGGCATGCTCTAGAAAAATCTCGGGGAATTAAACTTACAGAGTAACATTTTGCCAACGCAGTGTTCCTGAAATGGTTTCAGGAATACTATGTCGGTTTATGACGGAACAGACTGTATTTCAAACTGATATGATTTTCGAATCTCATTGTTGCAACACGGTACTGTGTGCTATGTTAGCAATGTTGTTACGGCTTAAGCTGCGTACAGGCTTGCGAGCACTATGCTTGAGTAGCTCAGCATGTGGTCTGAGTTAGCTGTGAAGCATTGTATACATAAACTAGTGTTGATTTTTCTCTGGCATTTTGATGTTTATTTTGTGTACATATTATGCGTAAAAATATAAAGTCGCATGAAGTTACTTTCGCCTCCCATTCTCCTAAATCCACCTAAAAGTTGTCTTTAGATAGGGCGTCCATTGTGACACCCTGTGTATTTTTTTCCACATTAATATCTGTAATTTGTATGGTGTACATAATAAAGAGTATTCTATTCTATTCTATTCTTCCATGTTGTGAATAATAATCTGAATACCAGTAAGTAGTCAATAAAGATAGTAAAATAGTGCCGTGTGATGCCCGACGTAAAGAATAGCACCACCTTATTTACTCCCGTGGGTCCGTAAAAGGCGACTAAGGGACTTACTAGAGAATGGGCAGCAGCGTTCTATAAGCATCTTTAATACCATACTATGATCGCCAACCCGCCTGCCAAGCGTGGCGATTATGGCAAATCCTCCAATTGGGGGAGGCCTATGTCCAACAGTGGACGTCTTTCGGCTGAAATGCTATTGATGCTGAGTCAATAAAGATACTTGTTTCAATTTCCAGAAAGGCTCTAACTATCGGATTTATTATGTAAAAAAATGGCACGTAACTTAGTTCATTATCAGCTTGATTAATGCAACTTCAAGAACTATGCTGTAATTCAGCCATTTGCATATTAATTTTTCAATCGTTTGTCGGTTTTTATGTCTTGAACTTAGTAAAAGGTTGATATAATGGTGAGCTTTTAATAAATCAAACCAATATCCCAATTCACTTAAAAATCCCTCCATAACCGACATCACTATCCAAAATCAATCCACTCACAAACGTCAGGTGAGAGGAAAGCGTAGGGACACCAAATATCCGCTATAGATCAAAGTGCAAAAGTATCCAAGGAGCATTACTCTTTCCTGTCAGCCACACCGTAGGGATCTGTCCCACAATGCACGCCATCGTCGCCCGGGATCCACTCAATTTTAGTTTCTTTGTGACACACTTGGCCTTGCAATGACAGCTCGCTACTTTTATGTTTTGGAATGAAATTTTGATCGCTGTGAATAATTTCAAAGTTGGAGAACAGATAGCTAATTATATTTTTTTGAATAAGAGGTAACATCGGTTATCGTTTATGTAGTAAGTAAGTAAATATTATTATTACTTATCTGATATATTTCAATGTATTATTATTTGGATGACCACTGCAAAATAAGTATAAACAAATCATAATTTTCGGATAAGTGCACGTACACAGAGAATGATGGAATGGACCCTTTCAATTACGCACTAAAAGTAAAATATAAGCCCTAAAAGTAACAATATGAAATCGTATTATTTCGGTTCAATTACCTAAGGTTAATAAGGTTTTTGATCGTTAACGAAGTAAAAGCTAGTGAAAACTTTGGTTATAGATTTTATGAGACGAAAATCAAGATCAAATATTACATGAGAGTGTATGTATGTATGCAATCATAATAAATTGGCCTTTGTAAATGGTTGATAGAAGAATTACTAGGAAAGCCATTTTTTATTAAATTTGTATGTTTTTTCTTTGTTGAAAGCTACCTTTTTATTTTACGATGTCGTGTTCCTGTCCCGTCTCCTGCGTGGGTCGTAAGATACGACAAAGGGAGTTTTACCCTGGAGACATCTTTGCCATGCTCTTTTCTTTGAGTATTGTACCTTACTCCACAAGGTACCAATTCGAGATAAATATTCGTATTCGTTTCTGCATTTTAGTAAACATTCATCGAAATAAATATTTCAGCCCTTATGAATGAGAAGTCTCAAATCAAATCAAAACATTTATTCGTATAATACGGGTACCTAAAATAATGGTTCATGAATGTTACATAGCATTAATGGAATTCTCATATTTATCTTTTCAAAAGTACCTACTTACTTTTTGTTTCAGCCATTAATAACAAATATTTAAATCTTTTTATACTTAGGGCCGGTTGTTTCAAACGGTTAACGTAACATGCGTACGTCAAATAATAAAGATTACATAATTATAATGTTTGACGTTCGTTAAATATAATAGAAAGCGTTGTTTCACTGCATAAAATACCGATCGTCAAACTTCAAATGTTGAAGAATAAAATGACGTTAACCAGTGGGTAACTGTAACAGTAATCGTTATTTTTTAACGAACGTTAAGGGTATAATTTTGTGAAACAACGCTATTTTTGGTTTGACGATAGTTAGCGCTATTTATGACGTATACGCGTGCGTCAAGTGAACGTGAAACAACCCGCCCTTAATGCCGTACGTAATTATCTATTTTTAATGGCAAGAATGACAAACAGGCTTACCTTTCAAGATACAAGTAGATTCAAAGAAGCCAATACCTTATATATATATTTTTTTTATTACATTTTTAGAGGTATGAGGAACAGAGTGTAAAGTTCACTCATACTCTATAGTAAAGGGAGGATCCTCCTACCAGACCGGTATTGTGTCTGGTGGGCAACTGCCCAACGGTTGATGTCGGGATGTTGTATATATGCTAATTGCGCGGTAAACTCTGATAGCGCGATGCAGGATTTGTGACGTCAGGCATCGATTTAGAATACCCTAGATACACTATCACCTACAAATCAAAGTCGCAAAAGTGTCCCATCGCCAAGTTACAAGTGTTGCGTCTACTAAGGCAAATTTAAAACACATAATGTACTTAAGAACATCTAAATTTTCCTTACATACAACCTTATGTAAATGGAATTAAGGTGTGGTTTCGAGTGCGCGTGATGGGCGGTTATGACATTTCAAAATTAGACCATCGCGCAAGTCGTAAAATTTTATTGCTCTCAGCTGTAGGTAAGATAATTTTAAACGATACTATTCCTTAAGCAAATGCTTATTAAGTCAAATTCAGTTTACGCCGCGTGACAATAGTAAAAAATTTTTGCTTTGGAACAGAAGGATAATGGAGTAGTCTTGAAATTTTACTCAGTACTATGTGCTTAAATAAAACAGGTTGAGGTGGTTAAAATTAACTTATTTTTATTTAATTTATTAAGACAATTTAAAAAGTTTGATAGATAATGGTGCCGATTCTCTTGTCACAAAATTCTCTAAACTAAGACTAAAAATCACCAAAATTTAGTTTATTCCTGTCAAACGACCATTTCCTATTCTGAAATTGACGAAAGTGACACAACTTAACTATAATTTAGTTTGACAGCTCTAAGATGGTACTGAGTTTTTAAATTTAGTGAAAATGGCAATTTTATTATTCTGAATTTGACGTTTTTAAACTAAAATTTAGATTTTCTAACTAAATCTGATATATTTATAATCGCGATTAAAAAGGTGTGGAATAAAATTAGTTTTCATGAACTAAAATTCACACCAATCACGGACTCTCACGACTTCTGGTGCAAAACCAGTACTGTATATAAGGTGTATCTATTCATACACGAAATATTTTAAGAGAAACATCTTTAAGTCGTAAAAAAGCCACAGCAGCGAAATTTATTTTTATTTTTATCTAAGTGTTTTATATTTCTACATAATTATTATAATTTTAAAATTGCTTGAGACATTTTGCGAAAAAATCCTTTATTTACTTATTCTATGAATGAACCGCCTCGACGCGGTGACGCCGAACGGTGCGGTGGGGTGGCGGCACGAGCGCGGTGAATTTTGATAATTAATCATCATATCAAGTAATTTTTTTATTTTTTTTTAATATACTCAGAATTAAAAAAAAATCATTTCCATGGCTTCTTTACCACCATAAATACAATTCAATTCAGTATATAACTTTATGGTGTATCACTTAAAATATTTCGTGTTTATCCCAATATTTTTTTTTCTTTTCTTTTGCTTATATCTCCAAAATGGTGCGTCCTATCGCAAAAAGAATGAAAATTTCGACCCCCTTATAGAAACACTTAAACCGCTATCACTCTACATGTAGGTAATCTTTTTTTTTTCCACACAAAAAGTGAAAAATTCTATAAACGTCGCGGCTGCCCCCCTATGCGCGTCTCCGGCTCTAAAAAAAATCATAGGCAAACGTTGAACGTTAAAGTAAAAGTACAACGTTGCGAAGCCATAAAAAAAAAATACCACGTCGATTTAGTTGTGTCAAACTTATTTTTAAATTTAGAGAATTTTGTTTGCAGAATAGCTTTAAGATTCTCATAGCCAAAAGTAAGGAATTTTAGTGATAGTTTAGTTAGTTTAGTTCGGTGTACAAGAGAATCGGCACCATTAACTCAGCACATTTACTCAGTAGTCACAATATTTTATGTAAAAACTTACTGCAATACATGGAATAACCCCTTTCTTTACTTTCCGAAAGCCTTTCTTCGTATAATACATGTCATTTTCTGAGAAGTGACAAGAGCGAACCACACTATTTTTTTTTTATAGAATCATTTGGCTTAAAAAAATCTTCACTCCTCTCATTAGCTATAATTTTTCGCCATTTTTCCCTTTCAATTAATAATAACTATAATATAAAAAACACCAATCACCATTCAAATAAATTTTGCTCATCTCCGGACAGGCTATAGTTATTCTATGTTAATTCCATATTATTGACATACCGCAGAAAGAAAAAAACAATAAGCGACTCTATTCATTTAATATTTGACTATGTTCCACTTTATACATCTTCCATCTCCTTTCCACTTAATACAAGTGCTGCGCGATGGAAAAAGCCAACTGCGTAGCGTCAAATGAAGAGACGTATTGAAATAAAAAAAAAAAAAAAAATGTTTTTAATAAGTTTGAAGGCGTATTTTGCCACAAATTCACTACATTTTAAAACTATTATCGAGTACTTACCGAAAATACGATATGCCATCCCTTTTCAACGTGGTTAAAGTATTATTTTTGCACTTTGTTACGGAGCACTTTGGCATGTTCACCCGACAACGAAGCGCGCGTTACTGAGAGCGCAACTGTGCTTAGAAGTAATTTAAGCACAGTTGTATCGAGATACATTTCAAGCGTTGACGGTGTATCTACGGTATTCTAAATCGATGACGTCAGGTCTTTGATGCGTAGTTCGCATGTGGCGTTGTTGATACCGCCACACATTACCTAGGTACATTAAATAAATGTCCTTGTATAAGCATAATCAGCCTTTAATGTTCCTACTGCTGGGACACAGGCATCCTCTCGGTGAGGGGGAGTGTTGGTAGATGTCACGTGTCTTCGAATTTTTGTGCTTGGACATGCCGATTTTCTCACAATGTTTTCGTCCACCATTCTGAGAGCTGTGGTAATGAAACAATTTACACAAAGTAAAGCGCCTGTCTGGTTTCAAACCTACGATCTACAATTCGTTATTCGTAACCGTTACCACTGGGCCAACACTCGAAGAAACATTAAATATAGAAATACGAGAACGTGACAAGTACACTTATTTATTCACGAGAAAATATGTTTAGAATCAAATCAAGTAACCTTTTCCAAGAAAATCTTTATTTTACAAATTCTTTAAAGATCTATAACAGCTTTCAATAAGTTGAAAGCGTTGAAAAGACTTGGAACATCGACGTGTCTTTCACTAAAATGTGTTAAAGCAGTTGCCACCGTGAAGGAAGGTAGCTTTAAATGAACAGCTTGTTCGGAGATACCGGTAAGGAAGTATTTAGTGAATTCCTTGAAAATTATTGGACGTTTCTTGAGAAACAAGCTTCGAAGCTTCTAGCGAAAATTATTTTCTTAGTTGTATTACTGTGATGGCGAAAATAATAATAATGACAAACAGACTTTCTTATAATAAGTTAAAAATGTGTCTTCTTATAAATAAAAACATTATAGTACCTTCAACATCACATCAGACTCATCTAATTTCATGTCTGAAACATTTCAGTTTTGATTAAATAAATGATACAATCTTCGCGAACAGAGCTAAGAAAATTAAGGCTTTTCATAACTTTTGGCATAAGAATGGAAACATTGTTACAAAAATGTAATAAAGTCTTTAGGCGAAGGCTAATTAAAATGGAAATCACAAATTTTCATATACACATTAGCACCCGAAATATTATAATTATAACATTTTTAAATATGAAATACAAATGCAAATTACAGCAGTATTACAAGTATTCTGACAGGACTCATAAAAAAGTTGGCACACTGTGAACTTTCCCTTTGCATATTCATGGAGCAAACTCACTCGGAAGTTTTTGGTGAGAAATTATGATAATAATTTTATGCTAACTTCATCCGTCTTGGCGGTTTCATAAATTATGACTTGTATTGAGGTAGGTGCATGCGGTTTGTCGCACTCCAACGCCGAATTCTGAATAGAATTATTTCAGGTAATGAAAGATTAAGTTCATCGGAAACTCGAAATTAATTTTGGAAATTCCGCCTTTTGAACGCTTGTAATCGTTTGCAATTACTGCTGAAATTAAAACAAGGTATACTGTTACTGGCGGTAGAGACTTACTCGTAATTACTAACACTTTCATAGAACTGCTTCGGACTGCAAATTAATATTCAAGAAATGTCTTGTAATGAATTAATTTTGTTTATTGTTTTTGAGACGTTTAAATTAACTAATAGATTTCTGTTAAGTGAAGAGAAGAATATAAAATACACAAAAAAACATGGCCACACACGGTACGGCTGGTCCATACATTCAAGGTCGCCCAGCGAGCTATGGAACGGGCTATGCTTAGAGTCTCTCTGAGGGATCGATTTCGGAACGAGGTGAGCTGGCAGAGAATCAAATTTGTCGACATATCTCACAGAATAAGCAAGCTGAAGTAGCAATGGGACAGCCATATTAGCCGTAGAACTGATGACCGTTGGGGTAGACGTGTTCTTGAGTGGAAACCGCGAGTCGGCAAACGTAAGGTAGGACGCTCTCACGCTAGGTGAAGCGACGATCTTCGCAGGGTGGCTGGTAGCAGCTGAATGAGAGTTGCCGAGAATCGAATGGCGTGCAATGAGGACTATTGTGTTTGAATTCGTCGCTGGAGGCGCTAGTGTAAAGTGAGGTCTCTAGAAATGTCAAATGTGAAACTGAACTTCACTGTTTGCAAAATTTTCTATCTCAAATAGTTACTAATTATTCATAAAATTGTAAAGATTGTGTCATTGCTGATTAATTATGGCTTAAGATTTTATGTAAAAACTTAGGATCTAATTTCGTAGCACTTGGAGGAAGAATAATATTTGTCCGCTTAATCCTTGCCAACTTTAGGAATATTATAATGTATATAGGATAAGTTTTTGACCAGTGCGCAAATTTTTTTTGGTGTTTCAGTATCAGCAATAGAACACATTTCCATTATTTGTTCATTACTTTTTTTTTGGGACTACTTGAAATCAGCAAAATATGGATACAATCTATTCGTAATAATATCAATGGGCGAGCGCACAGCTAATAGGTACAGTCGCCGTCAGATATATTGTAGCAGACAAGGTGACCAAATACTTACCCTTAATCTGTCACCATACACCTTATTCTTATTTTGTAAGATTTGCTTTAATGTGATGAACGATGAAATTTTTGATATGTTGCATGTTGACATAATTTATTATTATATGCCTATTAGGCAGGACATAATGGATCTGTAATTTACCTAACATCAGTCAGTATAACCTATGCCCACAATAAAATAATTTGATTTGATTTGATTTGATTTGACTTCTGAACAATTTAAAAGATCAATAAGTTCCATACACTACAAGTTACCATCAATATCTGAGCAGACGTCTGTCAATAATTTATATACACACAACTAACCAAAAATATCTGAACACGTCCATGCGAAAACGGTTACAGGACGTATTAAATGCAGAAGGAGGTTACACAAAATATTACTAATATTTTATCTACCTACATAAGTTGTCACAAATAAAAAAATATTTACAAAAGATCTATTTTCTATCAATAGTTTGACATTAACATAAAATATCAGTTGCATCCTAAACAAATGATTTTTTATACAATTTTTATTACCTTTTCATCGTATAATATATAATATCATACCTAGAACAGTAATTTGGTGTTCAAAAAGGTTGTTACCTGGAATTTAATTTATTTTTGGCAAGTCAATAGTTGTTTTTCGTTCGTCTTTAATATCACGCAGTAACGAATTAGGTAAGCTCAGTGTTTGTCTGCGTAGATACACTTGACGTTGTAAATGTTCAGAAATTTTAGTTAGTTGTCTGTATAGAAATTATTGACAAGCATCTGCTCAGTAGTAATGACGTAATGAATGTTCAGATATTAATGGTAACTTGTAGTGTATGGAACTTATTGACATTTTAAATTGTTCAGAAGTATTTGGTCACCTTGTCTGCTACAATATATCTGACGGCGACTGTACCTACTACTGCGTTCCGCTTCACTGACCGCGCCGCAGCCGCGCCGGCGCGTTGCTCGCGCGACGAGTATCCATTACATCATATCCAAAACATATAAAATAAAAGTATTGACAGGACCTTACTCAACAGTGGTGCCAACTGGTGAGCACAAAAACGATTTTTCCCATTGGAGAGGCCTATGTCCAGCAGTGGACTGCTATAAGCTGATGATGATGACACAAAACATTGTTTAGCTAAAATAATCAAACTTTAAATTAGTGAACAAAATACGGATGCTCGAAAGACAACAGTATCCGGAGACTAAAGTGTTAAACACAGCTGCTGCGGCGTATCCTGTTCTCTTAACTATGTGCTAACAGCTCGCTTGTGCTCCTCTAAAGTGATTTCTGAACTGGGAAATTCTCGAACTGTGTTAAACAATAAACTAAAGAGCGAATTCATTATCCGCTATCATGTGATGGTACTGTACACACTATGGTACCATTCCGTCCAATTTCTCTAAAGGCGAACTCGAATTTGCCTAAGCCTCGTGGGGTATTCACGCTGGCGGGCTAAACAAAAGACGGCACATAGGAAGATTTATGAACAATTCACGACGCAATGATATGGGGTATCTATTCAAATCCTCCTCTGAATTCGGGGGCAGGTACTCGTATCAAGATGATGTATGCCCACGATACAGTACAATGGGCTCGTAGGTAATTTAGTTCGCTCGTTTCCACTGAATTGAATTTTTATGGGATATATGACGTACCTTATTGTTTATTTACAGCTTTATTGTTACCAATTGTTATAATAAATTTTACAAAAGGGATTTTTTTATTTGATTTTGTTACCTACCTATAAAAGCCAAATAAAACTTACTTACTTAGTCAAGTTATAACTCAATAACGGTCCTCTTTGAAAATAATTAAAACAAGGTTGTTCCTGATTAAGTTTAAGGTCCCACGAATTTGTGAGAAATTTATATAACCTTGGCAGAAACTTGAAAGGTTTTCATTAATGAACAGACAATTTGTAATACTGTACACAACTATTAATAACACCCGCCAGTAATGTTTATTACACGGGGCACGCGATACAGTGATTCCACTAAAAGCATCTCGACATAGGTAGGCCTCTTACAAAACTCTCTCAGGGAATGAAACACGCATTTTCTATTGAGAAATTTTTTATTCACTCAGCGTAGTCCACTGAATAGTGTTTCGTATGGTTCAAAGAAATATTTTTCGAGAAGGTATTCGATGCAGAGCATTAAATATTCACGGCAAATTGCCGCGCTCACGTTCCAAAATAACTTATGCAAATACAACGTGTAAGGTTAAATGCGCAAAACCTGAAAATAGTTTGATCAGAATAACGAGCAGAATCAATTGAATCAGTTTTTTTTTTTTTTTTTTTTTCATAGAAACCTTCATTAAAAACGATGCCGTGTCTATTTATTAATAGGTCAAACTATCACATGCGCAAACCCGCTAAAATAGGTAAACAAATACAAATTGTTGTCGAATAAATTTAAATTTTCTCAAGCGGGATACAAATAATGTCAGCGCGGCGCAGCGAGCGGCCCGGTGACGACCCTTCCCTCGATAGAACTATCAGAATTGCCAGTAAAACTAAAACAGCACATAAAACCCTTACAATTTTTTTAATGATTTTTCTTCTCTCTGAAATAGGTTGATTAAATTAATAATCAGTTGGGGTGTCTGAGGTTTTGCGTATTTAACGTTACATGTTGTATACATAAGTTTCTATGTTTTAGAATGTGTGCTTGAGTTAAATATCTCAAAAGGAGGTGTGAAAAAAGTGAAATAGCGTCATTTCGTCAAGCCTCAGGTGTCCTTTTTGCGTCGCGTTAGACACATAATGTAATGAATACCTGTTATGTAGGCATGTTTTCGGCTCTCATCGCACACACAAGCCCTATTTATATCCAAAAGGCGTGTCACCATTACTTTTAATATTAACGGTACGCTCCGCAAGCTAGTACAGTTTCAGAATTGGTAAAAGGATAGTAACCATAGGGTCGCTATGTTTTATTTTAGTTCGGGACACCGAATAAAAAAGTTTTATTGAAAGTTAAATTTGTTTCGGCGCGTTTCGTTTACCCGCTGTCCAATCGTGCACAATGCAACTATGGGGCACCGGCTGTCTACATGGACGTTTATTTTTCAATAAAACTGAGAGTTGTCTCGGGAAAAACGAGAGGTTTGGTGAAACGACGAAGGTTATTTGGTAAAAAGAATATTGGGTGTCTGCTATTCAAGTGTCACTGAAAGGTCCTTTTTCAACCTAAGTACATTAGCAGGATCCTTTTAAGTCGGCGTTTGTTTGTCTAGTCACGTCGTCTCTGAATATAAATAACAAACACAATTTATGTACGTCCAAAGTGTAAAGCCTAAGCAACTAATTAAATTACTATAAATCTAATTTATATCTTGACCTTTTACTTCAGATGCTTAACTTTATTGTTTGATATATAAATTAAATTTTCTGTTTAAGACAGATAAATAAACTAGGTGAGCTTGCGGTTTTGTTCATTTGAACACAATTTAATTTTCATGTAAAATAGTAGGTACGTAATGTTTTGCTCCGTGTATGTAACTATGCAACCTCTATCAATTAGGGACACATGGCTACAGATCACGCTATACATTTCCAGTATAAGCTGATCTCGTATTATACAGGATTTTCGTACAGTGAGAAGTCAGCTTATGCTGGGAATGTATAGCTTGATTTGTAGCCGTGCATACATCAAATCGCTTCTATTTTAGGATACGAAGAGAAACTCAGTATTAGATAGATAGATAAAATACTCTTTATTATGTACACCATAAAAATTACAGATATAAATGTAGAAATGTTACATAGGGTGACACAATGGGCGGTCTTATCGCTAAAAGCGATCTTTTACAGACAACCTTTGTATTGTACGTATCTATAATATTAGAAAGTCAATACCTGGGTATATAATAGTAGTGTAGTATAAAGAAGGTTACTACAATCTAACTTACAAACATTTGAAGATATTATTAGTAATATGTTTAAATGTATTCTGAATGTTTTTTTGTCCTGAAATTGTAATTACCTACATTATAAAATGTAGGTAATTACAATTTCTGAATTAATAAACAAATAAAATCTAGTCATAACTTGTGTATGCAATTTAAATCTTATCTACTTGATAATTACGTTACAAATTCCCGAACTGAGTCAAAACAAACAAAAATGTTCGTAACAGTTATTTTGAGTTTATCACAATATTTACGTCAGTAGAGATTCTAAGTATACCTGTCGACATAATTCTTTAATATTCTTAAACTAAAACTAGAACACAAAAAAAAAACTAATTTTACAAACTTTGAATTAAAATCCCTCAGTATTCTAGTCTAGACGTTTCTAGTCTTCATTTTCTATTACCTTCTTAGGAGATAGTTACCTTTGCAGGTAATAAAAACACCGTTAAGTTTAACAACTTTATATTTTATGACTGTACTTTCACGTTCTGAATAAAAAGGTTCTTGTCGTGCAATGACAAGCAAAGGTTGTCATTTAAGACTGATGGAAAGAGAAAAAAAGTTGTTTAAAAAAGAGTTGTAAAGGAGATTGTTCTGCATCCATACATCGTTCGCCCCAGAACCAACAGCAAAGGAAAATTACTTTGCCTGTTCTAAATTACAAGTATATGCCTATAAAGACAAAGTTGAATGAAGGACAACTTGCAGAAAGGATTTTTTTTCAAAAGAAAACAAAGATTTTGAGGTTATATTTAGTAAGAAACAATCCTTTCAATACTTCGAAATACATGCTAATAAATGCATGTCACTGTTATTTCTATTGCCTGTATGTAGATAGTTAAGCTAAGAGAATCAGAAAAATATTTAAGTACTTACCTAAGTACCTATTAGGTATTCTTCGGTAAATCTCTAGGTAAAATCTTTAGGTAAATCTTCGTGTTTTTGTATTAAAATAGGTAGGTAGGTAAATAAGTACTTATTTATTTAACTTAAATGCAAACGACTTTATCCTAATATTTTTTTGATTTTATTTATTTATACTTAGGTAGGAAGTCATATTACCTCATGTATGTTAGTCATGTTACTGAAAGATTGGACATCACTAATTGTCATGTCTAATCTAATTATCAAAGATGGCGGCATATTGT
This sequence comes from Dryobota labecula, assembly GCA_947523025.1. NCBI lineage: Eukaryota > Metazoa > Arthropoda > Insecta > Lepidoptera > Noctuidae > Dryobota > Dryobota labecula. The sequence continues at coordinate 11,086,727 of OX383293.1, read as the reverse complement.
ATGTGATGTCGATAGTCGCTCTTTTAATTGTTCATTATGGAACGCAGAATGTCCGTTTCATACAGATATTCGCAATTAATCTAATAAAATATATTTATAATTATTATGTAGGTCAGATGTTTGTTGGTCCTGGGGCCATGTCCGACGATGTCCTTTCACATATCCAAGTACAACCATTTAGCTGGCAGAGGGCAATCACTTGACTCTAACAAAAATTAGCACTTTAAAGCTTAATATTACGCTAACTGATTTCTAAATCAAAAAATGGTTTTCACGAACCCACAATATTTTGTACGGCCTATCCAAAGATTGCCCACACAATGGGATAGACGAGAAAAAAAAATATCATCCCCACTTTAAATTACATGTAGAGGAGGTATCCTAAAAAAAAAATATTTTTCAAGATTTTATTTTACTATTTTGTCGACGTGATTAATATTTATACTGATATCAAATTACAGCTTTCTAGTACTAAGAATCTTCGAGCTAAGCCGCGGAGACGGACAGGGCGAAACTATAAGCGTTCCTTGTTGACTACGGAATCCTAAAAAGACAAGTTAGCTTAAATAACTACGCCGCTTGGACTTAACTGCTTATGACTACTGAAATTATAGGTACCCAAACTCATGAGAGTTTGTGGCGGAAAAGATAGAGCGTATTTTATAACATAAAGCATTTTCATGATCAATGTAGGTAGGTACTTTACTGTCCAAAGTGTAGCCAAGTCTTCAAATACAAGAAGTTTCAAATAATATCCATACGCAACATTATCAGGGACCCTAAACATACCCTATCTTACCAGATCAGAATTATAAACATCCCACCGATCCTTAGTTATATCCAGCATAAATCTGCGAAAACGTGAAGTGAATTAAACAGTACATAGTGAATGGTATCATAAACTACATCGTTTTAGTGCTATAAATCACAATATTCGAACGAGAATTGCGTCTGAATCCTAAATCGCAACAAGATAAACCGAGCCGTCGTGAAATATCCACATAAAACCGCAAAACATACGAAAATGATTTATAGTGGCCCCGATCTGTTTGGGCGGATTCGCGGGGAAAAAAACAGATTATCGAAATCCCAGTAATACGAGTACCAAACAATCGGTTTAGTTTGGCGATGTACGAATATCTTGACAGAGGACAATGTGAAAACTCAATTAAAGTCAGTTTACGTCTCTCCGGGCACACCCATAACTTTTCCAAAGGAGCAAAGAAAATCTTGGAAAAGGTATTTGCTTACGTAGGTACTCGACTCATTGACTAAAGCAATTGTTAGAAGTTAAAATTCTCCTCTTTTGTTGGTACAATCTATACTGACAGTAGTTCAGTAGGGAAAACTAAAATAATCCACTTTAAACAGCATGTGAATGCAATTATGCCTCAGATTAACTATAAGGGTGAACCTGTATCTGAAGTGCAATCAACAAAATTTCTTGGTCTTACTGTGGATAACAAATTAAAATGAAAATCCCAGATTGAAACACTATGCAAAAGACTTAATAAATCAGTATATGCGCTACATGAATTAAAACAGATTTCAAATATCAATAACCTGTTAACGGCATATCATGGTTTAGTTGCTCCTGTCAGGTAGGGTGTAATTTTTTGGGGAAAGACTGACATTGATTTGATTTTTAAAGCACAAAAACGGTGTATAAGGACTATCTTTGGTCTTCAAATAATAAAAAACCGTAACCGTATTCCTGTAAACCGTTTTTCCAGGAGAAAAAATTCTAACTCTCCCAAGCCTACTCGTATATATTTATAAGGTCTCAATGTTTGTTAAGGTCAATCAAAACTTATTTGCATTGGCCTCACAAGCCAATAATAGGCAACAACGTGACGCATTTCGCCAATAGTGTGTTTCGCATGACTCCTGTAATTTTCAAAAATTACCTTAAGAAATAAGGGCCATGAATACTGCCTTATTAAAAAAAAATCTAGAGCCTTTTAGTTAATAAATGTTACTATAACTTGAACGACTCCTTGGACGATAATTTTTCCGAACTCAAGACCACACAGTGACATCGAGTAATAGAACAATAATTATGCATGTATTTTAAACTGTCAATGTATTGTAATAATTCTAGGAATGAAACTGAAATAATTTTGTTATTAAATAAATAATAAATCTGTATTAATATAACTTTAAGAAGGACATTCCATTAATTTAATATCTTAAAATATTTTAATCGAAATAAATCTATCTGATTTAATATATTTCAATGTCAATCTTGATTTTGATAAACCATGATTGTATACATTTTGCATGCATTACTGTAGGATCACTTGAAACATGTACATTTAATAACACTATTGTAACAATGTTTTCTGCAAAAAATATTAATTTGATTTGATTCAGTCAGCAAGTTGATAACGGGACTTAATATGTGTGATATAACAGTAATACCTACCGATGAAATATCAGTGGGTAGTATTCAAGTGAACTGGGTGGTAACAATCAGATATGCAGACATGTCGCTTTTTTTAATCACCGGAATTCCATGCTTCAATAAGTTTAGTGCGTTATACTTACAGTTGTGGAAATTGCCTCGTTGGTCTCGTAGCCGCAAGCACGACAGCTGAGGTCTTGGGATCAATTCCTAGGTTGGGCAAAGTGAAATTGGGTTATTCGATTAGGAATTTGTCAGTTACAGCCCGGAGTTTGGAAGTTAGCTGTGTGATACCCCCGTACCCCGGTAAGCACGTTAAGCTGTTGGTCCTGCGCCTGATCGCTCTGCAGTCGTATCGGATTGCCATCCCCTGGGACTATGAGAGTGAGGGAAAAGTGAGTGCACCTGTGTCTGCATAGGTATCTTTCGCGTAGATGGCTAGTCTCCATTGAGATTGGCCGCCATGGCCTAAATTCGGTCTGGAGGACTATTATTTGTAGTTATCAGTAGGTATTCATTCGGGAAGCAACGCAATATCTTCTCGTCCCACATACCGCAGTGTCTCAAGACGAAAGTTTTGACCAGTGCGTGTTGCCAGTGATGACATATGGCACTGAAACGTGGTCGCTCACAATTATGACGTGGGCCTTATTAGAAGGCAAAAAGTCAAAACCAAGGCAACCGACATAGCTCGGAGAATTGCCAAACTTAAGTGGCAATGGGAAGGGCACATTGCGCGCAGAATAGATGGCCGTTGGGGCCGAAAGGTGGAGTGGCGACCGCGTACCGGAAGACGTAGCGTTGAAAGGCCTCCCACAAGGTGGACCGATGACCTTATGATAGCCGCAGGAATCCGCTTGATGCGGGAAGCACATAACCGGTCGAAGTGGCGGTGCTTGGGTGAGGCCTATGTCCAGCAGTGGACGTCTTTCGGCTGAAATGATGATGATGATGAAGTAGGTATTATGAAAGATGTATAAATATTAAATCAGCCAAACACTTATGGATTTTAGCATGTATATTATTTTGCAGTTTTAAGCATCTCTCCAATAGAAGTAGCCGTGACGTTGTGTACGTAAGTTAAGTGAGAAGAAGTAGCATTATTATAATATTATTATTTTATACAATGCTTCTGAAGTCTTATGTTCAAAACAGAAACTATGTACGGTGCGACAAGTACATAAAAGCTCTTGTTGAGGATGAACTGGCTTTGTTGAAACCTTGTTTCTACGTTATAATTAGTTTTTGTACTAGACATAATTATACAGATATTTTCTGACATAAACTACAAAAAATAGACTCAACTTGCACTATCAACTGAGGAGGTACAGGGTGTGTATAATAATCATAAAGTAAGTGCACTTTAAGTGTAGGGCAAGGTAACAACGCACATGTTACAAAATTACTTAACACTTCGCATGACACTACAGTTTTTGTCAAATATTGCCCTAAGCGCAATGATATTATATAAATAAAGAGGTAGGGCACTAGCGTGTTGTAATTTGATTAAGTCGGTTAACAGCAGCGAGCGAAACGAAGCGTATCCGTGGCATGACAATAATGTATCTAAAATGCCATGTGTGTTAAGAAAGTGTAAAAACTATGGTTCCAAGTTTTTTTTTTTTACATTCAACAGGGAAGCTTTTGACCTTCATCTCACCTGATGGTAAGTGATGATAAGGCCGAAGATAGAAGCGAGCTTCACCCGGAATCCTCAACCACAGAGGAACTGGCTATCTTACCTCTTACTGCCGAAACACAACAAATGCTGTTAACATTGTTGTTTTGGCGACAGACTTAGATAAGATGGTGGTAGCTAGCCCCCAACCAAAAAGATAAATAAGAGTGAAGGAATTTCATACCATAATTTGTAATAACAACACAACAATGTCTGGACGCCGCCGCGTCGCTCAGTATGAACGTAGCGTATCTTTCGTTTATAATAATTATCATTCGCTAATCGTGTATGCCAAGGAAAGCTCCAGAACTTACTATTTATTAAATTAAATTAACTTTTGTTTTAGTTGAGTTAACGCTTAACAAAACCTCTACTTATCTATGTGTATTTATGCCACATTCATCATCATCATTCATCACCATCATCATTAATCATTATTCAACCATCATCATCATCAAACAAAACCAATCAACCAACCACCAAACCAACCAATCCAACCACCACCCAACCAACCAACCAACCAAAACCAAACCACCAACCAACCAAACCAACCAACCGACCAATCGTCATTTTTTTTTTAACATATTTTTTTTTATTTATCTTATTCTTATACAATGTACCCTCTAATCTTCTAACATCGCAGTAAAGATCTGTACACATTTGTGTCATAAAAGACCCGTCTCCCATAAAAACGGCCGGCCAAATCTGGCGGGTTTAAAAAATATTACGACATATTCTGCTGAGATTTTATTGCATTATAATCGTGTTAGATGAAATTAGAATTACGATTTTAAATTTGGTTTTGGTAGATTCAATTGTAGAGATCTCTCTTTGATTTCGGAAGAGAAATGTGTTTATAAATAGCATACAAGTTGCATGTTAAAAAAATGTGTAGGAATAAATTATAATTATACGTAATGTTACAGGTAGGGTCTTGTTAAGTACTATTTTAATGGAAATAAAACAAAAGGTACTAAATTCACCACCATTCGCCTCAACATTCACCACCATACACCTCTAGTCACCTACATATTCACCACCATTCACCTACACATTCACCACCATTCACCTACACATTCACCACCATTCGCATACACATTCACCACCATTCACACACCCTTTGACTACTTTTGTTGTTATTTTAATTTTTCTTTACATATTTTTTATTTTATTGTTTAGTAGAAATACATGTTACCTGCCTATTTATTTGTATAATGCCACTAAGTGTGGCCTATAATGACCTGTAATACCTATGCAGCTCTCATAATGTGATTTTTTATAGTTCAAAATTATTATATTCCTTTCACCGAGAGAATGATTTTTTGACACCTGTCAGTTTCATACAAACGAATATGTGTTTCACGAATTTAAAATTCATTAGTTCCAAATCTTGTACAACTGACAGTTGTCAAATAAGCATTCTCTCGGTGGACGGAATATAAGTGCTACAAAACTATTGTGAGAGGTAATTAATAAACTTTATTTTATTTTAGTATTGCCTTCAAGTCGTGCCTTGAAATAATGTGTTCTTGTACTTATTGCGTTTTTGATGATTGATGTATTGTGTTATTGTGATTTGATTATTTTATTATTAATGATTTTGACATAATTAGTGGTGATTTTGACATAATTATAATTGATTTTGACATTATTATTATTGATTTTGACATTATTATTAATTATCTTGACATTATTAGTCATTATTACCAAAATTTGCCAAATGTACCTATGTACTAACACTAGTGTTAAAGATGTGTATGTAATTACTAACAAATTGGATTGTATGATCTGGACAATAAATGATTATTATTATTTATATTTTTTAATTTTTTAAACGTTGCCCCATACTAGGAATTTCTCCTGTATTGTGGGTGCGTTTACAAACATTTAAACTCACATACACTAACAGCCAGACCCAGAACAACTACTTGTAGGTCATACAAATATTTGTTCCGTGCGGGAATCGAAACCGCGACACGCAGCGCAGCAGTCAATCGCTTAACCACTGCGCCAACCGTGTGTTTTGTTATGCGTTTTATGCCAATTTTTTGGCCAGCCTCTTCCCTAAAAACCTTGTTATAAACATGTTGATTAATACGTCATCTATTTCGGTCGTATCAAATCCCGGCGACGTGGCTTGCGTGCCATTAGGTCCCGTGCACATATGGAATACAAATTCGTAATACGTACCTCTGTTATCTGTGCACAGGTGGATGCCACGTACCCTTATTCTCACGACACTCGTGGGCTGACGTGGGGTGGTTTATTCCTGGCAAGGGAATTTACCTGTATAGGAAAATATAAGAAGTAATGCCGTTGATCAATAAAGGCTATAATTGTTGACGTAGGTATTACTTTGAAGCTCGTGATAGTAAAAATAATGTAGAAAAGTTGAGCGATAAAAAATATAAATTGCTGTTTACTTACTTCTAAAAATATTTCATAGACTCCTTTATTTTTACTAAAGAAGCGCCATTACTCCACCAACCCATTTTTTATCTAGTTAAGTCATAACATAATGATGACAATCTGCGACTAAAATCAAGCTACTTTGTAAACGCCCTTAAATAACTTTGTTCTTCGGCCAGCGTTCGGGTGTTTCCGCCGATCGCCGAACGACTCCTTCTGTCTTTATTTGCAGTCGGTGTTTGCAGCCGTAGCTGTCCGCGGCGTAGCACGGCAGTTGCGTCGTAGCGCTCGTAGCGGTCTGGCCTACGCTTCCCTCTACGACACTATTGGCGTAGAGATTTTTCCCATTTCCATTCTGAGATTGCAACTGTAATTGGACGTTTTATTAGTAGTATTCCTTAACTGTATAATTAGTATTGGTGTTCTATTTATCGGTAGTTAAGTGCTTGGAAAATACCCTTCGCAACAGGTAAGTCATTTTAAAACCACATTTATATTTTATTGAATTTTCATTGTTTCTTAAAATCTGCAACGTAATGCCATATTATAATGACAGCGTTATATTTCATTTGGTTTCGACGTGTTGAATATGCGTTATAAATTATTAACACTAATATTGTGTGCGTCACACTCCTTCCGTTTCCATTATGAGCTGCCAGCTAATATTATGGTAATGAAACTTCGCATTTACATATACAAAAATAGGGTTTATATCGTGCCAACATAGCGGTGTTTCGAATGTACGTAAGTAATATTTCATCTCGCGATACGAGCTTAACGTCGGCAACAATAACCCTACAAAAACTCCCGCAATTGTTCTAGTTTCAAACTTCCACTCGGTGCCAGAAACAATACGTTAGCAGCGAGAAAAACTGCTTGAATAATTATGATAAAAAAACCGACGTGTTTTTTACGAGCGTTGCTTTTTCAATTGTAGCTTTATCTTGCTGTCAACGCCTTTCGCGTGAGTCTTTATGGCACACTTTATTTTGATAACCATCTCTCGACATCGTCTTGGAACGTCCTTTCTTTTGCATGAATCGTACCTTAAGTGTGCATGGTGTGTTTCGGGAGTAAATACTGGAATGTGCACAAAAGCTCACATTACGTTCCTTTTATGGATATACAAGTGTCTATTTGGAGCTTACCCTCGCTTACACCCAGGGGTCGTATTCTATAGCGTCACGAGCGCTCGAGATAATTAATTAGCCCCTTTGATAGCAACATAGACAGCCGCTCCGTTTCTTGTGAGATCTTTACCGGAGAATGCTTCTTTTTGTTTAGCTACCTTGTTTCGGCACTTAGTTTGTTTATACAGCCTTTATGAGTTATTTTTCCGCGCGTACTTTTGTTTTTCATTGCATAATGTAGTGTCTCATGAGGGTGTTTGTCTGTTCGTGTTTAATTTTGTAGTTACATCTCTCTTTTAGTTTTTCTCGCGGAAAATGTCGACTTCTAACAACTACGTTATAATTATTTACCTATGCCTTTTAATATTGACTAATATTTAAAACAGTAGCTTTGTTTTCCTTAATCCGGAAGATTTTAAACTGAAGAGCCAACTTTGTTCGAATATTAATCAAACATTTTTCAATATCTAAATTTTTCTTCTTACTTTTAAAGCGGACTTTTCCCCTTATATTTTTTCTTCGATCCTTTTATGTTGGCATTGTTCCATCTCAGTGAAATTAAAAAAGGGAATTCATCATCTGCACCGAGCGTTCAAATAAGGCCGAGGGCCGATGTTGATTTGTGACAAGAATATTTCAAAATTCCTTGCGCGAGCAAACTTTATACCCTGAAGGTATTTATATTTTGTTCTTGTAAATTGGCCATATTTCCGCTTCGAATTTAATTGGACCAATGTTCTCACAATGGACAATTGGATAGATTGTCTGAGACTATTTTCGGTTCATTATCATCATCATTTCAGGCGAAATACGTCCACTGCTGGACATAGGCCCCCCCTAAGCACCGCCACTTCGACTGGTTCTGTGCTTCCCGCATCCAGCGGATACCTGCGGCTTTCATAAGGTCATCGGTCCACCTTGTGGGAGGCCTTCCAACGCTACGTCTTCCGGTACACGGTCGCCACTCCAGAACCTTCCAGAACCTTTCTTACAGATTTGGATTCATCCAAACCGGTCTATAGATACCAATAGAAAGCGAAAATTGGTATTGCATTACTAATGTATAATCTTAAGTGGGTAATCATCATCATCATCATTTCACCCGAAAGACGTCCACTGCTGGACATAAGCCTTTCCCAATTGGGGGGGTTTGCCGTAATCGCCACGCTTGGCAGGCGGGTTGGCGATCGCAGTATGGCGTTCGCGTTTTCGCATTTTTGACACCATACTGCGAAGTAGGTATTAGTTGACGGGTTTTATTCTAAACATAGCATTGACCGGATTAAAGATAATTTATAAAATCTAAGGACCAAAAAATTATCATTTTAAAACTTCGTTTAAACACCAAAAGTCTCCTATTTACTGTTCTTTGGTATTATGACTTGACAATTCACTTCAACCGATCACTGTGGCAATCAAGGACGAGTTGTATGTAACCATTAGATGGATTGTATTGATATGTGTGTGTTGATGGTGAGTAATCAAAGTTATCGAACTCTGTCATCAGAAATGTATTAACAACATTAATTGAATGTGTGCGTTTGTCGTCGAGAATAAATTGACGTTGAATTTATTGCAAGGTTATCTGATTAAATATTATGTGCACGTTTGCAACATCAGCCTCTTTTTTGATGATATCTAATGCTGAATACCTCATAATAGACCAAAAAATTAAAAATAATTTAATTTAATTGGTTTTTTGTTTGGTGGATTTCATTGCTTACCGATTATTATCGACTTACGTAATAATATATGAAAATTCGTAGTAAAAATACGCTGAACGAACATGTTAAAGATTTGCTGATAAATTAAACTTAACTTAGGTACTTCTTCAAATTATTATGCTTGGAGTGGTCGTTCTAGAAGAAAGGAAACTTATTATTATTCAGATATGCATTCACATCATGTCATTCACGTCCGCGTGGTGCCGGACGTAAAGAATAGCATCATCCCAATTTTCCTCCCGTGGGTGTCGTAAAAGGCGACTGAAGGACGTACTAGAGAATGGACAGCAGCGTTCTCTATGCATTTTTAACACCATACTGCGATCGCCAACCCGCCTGCCAAGCGTGGCGATTATGGCAAATCCCTCCCTTGTGGGGGAGGCCTATGTCCAGCAGTGGACGTCTTTCGACTGAAATAATGATGCATTCATGAAACTACATAACCTTTTCAAATCATTATGTAGGTACCTACACTGAATAAATGATTAAGAGAAAACCAGCTGTCCTCGCATCGTCAAAACTCAATAAACAAGCCTGTTATGCTCAAAGCATTATTTCTCTTAATTATAAAGGCTTTTGACTCACATTGGAATAACAACAGGTTTACCAACACTTTGATGTTTCTCTTCTTCTTCGCTTCGCTCTTGACAGAGGGGTCGTGGTTACGCTGAAGTGTGTCCAATCGCTGGTGTAGTCGTAACTCGCCTGACGATCTCGGCTTCTAACCGCGTATTTAATTTGGTCGGTCAACCTCATCGGTGACCTCCCGCGTGAACTATTACCATCTACTCTGCCTTGCACCACTAGACGTTCTATGGAGTCATTATTCCGTCTCGAGACATGACCCAAAGAACTTCCGTATTCGAGACTATACAGGACGTCCCACGACTTTGCCACATGGACAGAAAGTATCTTAGATACTGTAGATTGAAAAATTTACTTCATTTTTATTATAAAAACTGCATTTAAAGGATTTTAAATAATCGTCTTCAGCGGGAATCGAACCCGCTAAATGTGAAAAAAAAAACCTGTAATTTTACTGTAACGAACGAAAGGCTCAATCATATATATTTATCATATATATTTATTTCTTCTTAATAACATAGCATCTAAAATAAAAGGATGACCATGAAATTTATAGGTAATTTATTTTTTTTGGATTTAATTTACAGGAACCAGGAGTTACAAACTGAACTTAGAAATATTATTGTTAACATTGCCCATAAAAAAAAAGAAATAAACGAGAAACGAAATTATTAAAAGAGTTTCAATTTGTATACAATGGAAGAGAGACATTTTGAGCATTCAATGGGTTAAATTGATTGTAATTTGCAGTTAATCGTACCTTATTATCACACTAATATTATTTTAAATAAATGTAAAATTTCATGGTCTCCCTTTTATTTTAGATGCTATATTATATAGAAGAAATGAATATATATGATTGAGCCTTTCGTTCGTTACAGTAAAATGGCAGGTTTTTTTACATTTAGCGCGTTCGATTCCCGCTTCAGACAGGCGATTATTTAAAATTCTTTGAATGTAGTTCGTATTGTTTTTATAATAAAAATGAAGTTTTCATTCAGTTTTTTTTTTTCTAGCTACAGTATTTAAGGTACTTTCCCTCCATGTGGCAAAGTCGTGGAACGTCCTGTATACAATTGTACTGTTTTTCATTTTGATGTTTAGATAACATGTAAAGCTGTTAAACATAAACAAATCGTCTGTACCTACTGATAATAATCTTTTCATTACACTTTTAAATAAGTTTGAAAATGTACCCCACCCAACAATTTTAATTAATAATTTAGAAAGTTCAACGCCGGTCGTAGGACTTTATAATGCTGTCTCGTTCTATTATCTTAAAAGTAATTAAAGCCTGACAAAGCTGTGTAAAATAATAAAGGTAGAATCTTGTTAATTTCCGTTTTTTATACTAAATCTCTTCGTAATCTTCGTCTGGTGATTTTATACTTTATCTTTTGAATAAGCCAGCTTATATAATATCAAACCAGCCAATTGCGTGTTGGACCATGCATAGTGAAGGGTTCCATAGTTGGGATGAATTGGACGTAGTTAAGCAGAAAGGACCCAACCCATATTGTGGTCAGGGATGAGTGGTATATCTAAGAGATCCTAACGGTTGGTTCTTTTACTCAGAAAAAAAGATACGTGACTTTACAAAGAGAAGGTTGATTTTTTATGTTTGGAACCAACCCACATGTAGCTGGGTACCTACCGTTTACCATTAGGACCTCTTTGGTATATACAACTCATCCCTGACTACAATATGGGATGAGTACTTTCGACGTTTATTTAGAATTTTAAATTATTTTTTTACATACTTCCTTGACATAATCTTTTCATTATTTGACATTATTCACCTACAAATCGAATTCCAATTCTTTATTAGCGGCTTTTGTGGACATGATATTTATTCAGATATGTTACTGTAGTTGTAATTGCAATCATGTCATTAATATTTTATATACTTAGATTACTTTATATTTTGTGAATGTGAGAACGTTGTAGGCCTAGTAGAGTGTAGATTTGTTGGCGGTTTTCTATTTTGTTATGTACCTGGTAATTGTTGAAAGGCCTACACTGTCCTCCCATACCTATTATCACTGTTATTTAATAATATTGTAAAGCCAATTATTTTTAAAAGAGTAACCGTGGAGTTTCTTGCCGGCTCTTCTCCATAGAAAACGACTAATTGGAACCGTGCACCTAGCTTCTGACGTTTCATAAGTGCCCATGTAGGTTTATGTGAAATAAAATATTTTGATTTGATTTGCTTAACTACGTCCAATTTATCCCAAGAACAAACCTTGTAGTTGAAAAAATGTTCCCTCATACATCGATATACGTCAGCATATAGTGACCTAATTGGTGATGTTCTCCAGAAAGGTCAGGTGCATAGCATTCGCAACCGGCGTGCGTGTATGACCAGATGTATGAATGTAAACAAAGCAAAATGAGTATGTAAGGAGCGTAGCAGATGGCGTTCTATAGTTTCTGCCTACGTCCATGGGAAGAAAGCGTGAGTTTATGTATGTATGCATGAATAATAGGATCTTGACGTGTGATCTCAACTTTATACAATAACAGATCGTATAGGACTGCTGATTTTTTACGTACTATAACATCAAACCTGTACTCCCCTAATGGCTAGGCAAAGGTGATAACTTCAGCACATAAGTCGCACATGGGGCCAACCCAATTAAAATCAAACATAATAGTGACGACTGATCCTTACAACACGAGATGCCAATGCATCAAGATCTAAGAGTCTATAAGAGAGAAGAATAAATAATCTAGAAGAGAGTCTATGAGAGATCTATAAGTGCGCAATTTTTTACCATACATACATACATACATTGCCCCCTAAGATACAGGCCTAGCCTAGTTTTGGGGACAGGGTTGAACCTATTGTGCTTATCTACCTAATGCTAAAATAAGATCTTTAATCTGTATACAGTGCAATGTACTTGAACTTTGTGGTAATAAACAATTTATTATTATTATTATTTCCTTTATTTCATTAATATACATATAAATTATATTTTTAAATATTAGAACATAAAAAAAATTAAAAATATAAAAAATTATAGGCCAGGGCTCCAGAGAGAGGAATCTCCTAACAATGCGAGCCATGTCCAGTAGTACCGCCCTCTGAATCAAGCCATGATCCAGCTGCCCAACGAGAGCCTCCTCAGGTGTTGGTCGAGACTCTTGGCAATCAAGCCATTGGCTGATACGACTATCGGCACAATGATCGCTGAGTCCACTTCCCACATGTCGACAACCTCGTGAGCCAAGTCAAGATATTTGATTTGTTTATCTTTCCCGGCTTTCACGAGGTTCTCGTCATGTGGGACTGTTATGTCAATTAACCATTGCTTATTATTATTATTACATAAACACGCACCTTCTTCCCATGGGAGTAGGCAGAAACTATAGAACGCCACCTGCTACGCTCTTTACATATTCCTTTTGCTTTGTTTACGTTCATACATCTGATCACACACGCACGCCGATTGCGAGTACTACGCACCTGACCTTGTTGAAGAACATCATCAATTAGGTCACTATATTTCCTCCTAGGGCGTCTCCTCCCAGCAATTCCACTCACATCTGCCTTGTAAATACCTTTTGTAAGTCATCTTTCATTCATCCTCTCAACATGATCAAACCATCTAAGCATACTCTTTTCAGTTTTTTACCAATTTGGAGAAATACAGGCGAAATGAATATTTTATTTTAAAGACACATCACAAACACACAAAAAGCGCTTTTAGGGCTTTCAAAACGCGTTTAGGTATATACGTATTAGTATTAGGGCGGTGAGACGGAAAACGTCGATAAATGCTAGTAATAATTTATTGGTAGCGGAGGATAGAACGCCCATTCTATTCTATTGATTCATTCTCAGTGTATACAGAGTGTAAATATTTTCTTCGAGTGAAATACGACGAAGGACGTAGTATTTCACTCGAAGAAGACAAGCAAGGACTAAAATAGGAACAAAGAATGTATTGTCTGATGGTCACCGGTCCTGTTTTTCATTTCTCCAAAATAAGCAAGCAAAATAGGGGTTTTTTTTATCCATACGGATATGCCAACCCCATCGTACCTTATCAACTACTAGCTTCTGCCCGCGACTTCGTCCGCGTAAAATTTCGGCCCACAACCCACCCCGTCGCATCGCATCGGCCGTTCGCGCAATTACATCGTTTTCGCTTAGCGTTTTTTCCAACTTTTTGTCGTTTTGCACGGCTCCTTAGAGGCGTAGCGTGATGTTAAATAGCCTATACACTTTTTTGTTGCGAAGTCATTTTAAAATTATGATATCTCCTAAGATGTTGATTGAAATCAAGTGATGTCAAGCACAATTTTGTTTACATTTAAATACTTTTGATTAATAACATATTTATTTGGATAAGGATTAATATTATGTTGACAAAACTCCTTCGCAAATAATGCATTAATTTCGAACAAATTTGATTACCATAAAAAAAGGTAATAGTGAGTCAATCTTAAAAGATAGACATATGCTGTCGCGGACTTTTTTTCGAACTTTTAAAGTGTAACAATTCCATCATACATGATATTTGCGTAACTTAAACCGTTTACGCAGCGCACGCAAAGGAAGCTCTCAAAAACGAATATGTTTTCCCGTTTTTGCAACATTTTTCATTTATGCCTCGCTCCTATTGGTCGTAGCGTGATATTATATAGCCTATAATATTAATCGATAAATGGAATATCCAACACAAAAAGAATTTTTCAATATCAACAAGTAGTTCCTGAGATTAGCGCGTTCAAACAAACAAACTCTTCAGCTTTATAATATTATAAAATATATGTATAGTATATTATAGATTTAACACTAATTAAAGTAACTACAAAGTACAGAAATGGAATCATTGACATCATATTCACCAGGCGACACAACCTCTTTACAAGAAGAAATATCCTTGAAGCTAATATCATGTAAGACGTCTGGTCCTACTGTAGACATAAACTTATTTAGGTATACAGGGTATTAGTGACATCACATGTATTCAGTACCTGATTCTTAAACTCACCCATACATTTTGACCGTGAAGATATAGCACGTTTTTATGTAAGAGCAGATTTTTTTTTTTATAACTATTAGCGAAGAATCATAATTTCATAACCTACTTTTTACTTTTTATATTTACTATTTAATTTCTTTTTGGTTTTTGCCACTTCAACAATTTTGGAATGTTCAATTTTGTTGCACTCGATATCACGTTTTATCATTTTGAATTTTGAATGTCAATTTTACTATAAAATAATATATATTTTTTTAATTTTAATCTTGACTCTAATGATAATTTTTATATTAATTTTTGATATTTTTTTATTCTAATTTCGATTATGATTTTGTTTTTTACATAACGTTTTGTTCATTGTTTCTAATTAATTTTTCTATCCTTACTACGAGTAAAAAATCTTGTTAAAATATATATATTTAAGAAGCTATGTTTTATGTAAGTGCTGTGTACTCCTGTAAGTGACTAATTCACCATAACTCAATGCTTATGTTATTTTATAATAAGTTAATATTTCTAGTGAATAGGTCGTTGGTGTACCTAAAAAATAAAATAAAATAACTGAAGAATTGATATATTCAACCGAAAAGGTTGTACTGAAACGTACCCATAACTCTGAAATCCTAAATTCAAACGAAAATATAAAGAACCAGTTGATTGGTAGTATTGCCTAGAGCCACTATTGAGGCACTCCACCAATATGTAGATACCATTCAATTCAAAGAATCACACTACTACGTATCAGCCCGTTTTTAATTGCATTAGGGAATAGGAGGTTTCGTGGGTTTTCGTCGATTTTTTGTTATATCGGCCTCAGTCGGATATTTCTTTATAAAAAAGACATGTCAGGGACATATGACCCATTGCCCCCAGGGCATTCTCCGGGATGTATCATATTACCAACTTTAACTCAGAACATGTTTTTTTATATAAAACACAACTAACTCGTAAAAAGAATATTACATGTGTTGTGTAACAAAATAATGGGTACATCAAACTTTTGGGTTGTTTTTCCTGTAAGGTTATTTTTAATCGTGAAGAAATTGTATTCCCAAAGTTAGTTATCTCTGCGGAAGTAAAAGTAAGAAGTGACATTAATTAAAGAGATCTTGCTGACAAGACGTGGCTGACTTTTACGTTTAGTTTCAGTGACACAAATATTATTTCATTTGTAATGGTAACTTTATGGTTTATACTGAAAGCTTAGAATAATAACTAAAGTTATTATTCTAAGACTGAAAGCAAACGCTAATTGATATCTTTTAATGGAAATAAACGAAATAAGGTCAAACACCGAACTCCAATCAGCTATTTTAAGTTCAACATCGAATACCGAACTTATTTTTAGAAGCACTCTGATCATTACGTCAAAACCATCCACTTTAAGAGCCCAACAAGGCCTTACCAATATTTATCTGAATGCAACAATACAGCCCTGACCTCAGGTCAGGGTTTCTGGTCTGCGTTCGACATAGAAGGCCGAATCTCCGCCACTGCGCCATTCGTATTGGCATCGATTGCAATCGCATCGCTATCGAGTAACGCAAAGATCCATTTCCGACGATTGACTCTTACAATTCCGCGAGGTGATGGGCAGCTTGTACTTTTTCCATTTTCAGTTCAAATGGAACGTTATGTAAAAGGCTAGTTCGCCATTTGGCTTATTGATCTTTTAGATACGATTTCAAATAGGAATAAGAAGGTTTTATATGGTAGTATATTCTTCATCAGTCTCCTTTCCTGATTGGTTTCATATAGTTGAGGGTTGCAATTACAAAAAAATAAAAAAATATATCAATTGTACGGCCACGGTGCCGTGTGGTGCCGGACGTAAAGAATACCACCACCCTATTTCCTCCCGTGGGTGTCATAAAAGGCGACTGAGGGACTTACTAGAGAATGGGCAGCAGCGTTCTCTATGCATTTTTAACACCATACTGCGATCGCCAACCCGCCTGCCAAGCATGGCGATTATGGCAACCCCCCCTATGTCCAGCAGTGGACGTCTTTCGGCTGAAGTGAGTGTGAGAGAACGGCCACGCAGTCTATCGTTATTTTGACTATCAGATTTCTCGGTTGAGTCTAAGTTAACTCAGTGTCGATGACAGTGATGTAAAACAAAAATCAATCAATCTGCCTAGCCTTTTCCCAACTATGTTGGGGTTAGCTTCCAGTCTGACCGGATGCGGCTGAATACTAGTATTTTACATGGAGCGATTGAGTATGTGACCTCCACAACCCAGTAACTGAGCAATACGATACCCCTTGCCAAGACTGGTTGTCAGACTTTCGGGCTGCTGACGACCCGTAACGACTGTCAAAAATCCATGAATAAAAGCCGAGCCCAACGCTTAAAAACTTTCCGAGGCACGGAGGAGTCTGGGTGTGTAAAGATGGCCACCCATCCACGGACCAACCCCGGCAAGCGTAGCTTAACCTGATGGATCAACCCGCACGACTGTTATTACTCAGCCACGAGCTCCTCCCATGATGTAAAACATTCTTCAATTATTTTAACGGAGCGGATCTACAAAACAAATTATGGAACTAATAACTTTTTCATGCGGCTCCGCCCACGTGGATGTCGGTTATTGCATACAAAAGCCTGTCCTTCTCCATATCCCAGGCTATATCTCTGCCAAATTTCATAACGAGCGGTTTAGCGGTTTAGGCGTGAAAACGTAACAGACAGGCAGAGTTACTTTCTCAATTACAATATTAGTAAAGTATAGATTAAGTTAGTTTTCCTAAATCACCAGTCGATAGAAACACAGTCGACCTTTGGACTATTAATTTGAATGAAAACAGCCAACAATACAACAACTCCAACTATTTAATTGAGATAAGCAAACGAGTTGGGTCGGCCGTACTTTTGTCACTCAACCACCCCTAAATGACAAATTAATTAAATGAATGACCCTGAAACAATAAAAGACCGAATACCAACCCTAAACTCGTCCGGATGGTCCATTGTTCGTCATTGTTATCACTTGAGTGATCAGCTAACAGAAAGAACAACAGGTATTATAGCAACGTCAGAAAAGCAAAGGAAGTAAAATTATTACGACAGTTTTTTGTAAACAATGCTGATGGGAGTTTTATGTTTGTCATTGAATTACGTTATGTGCTTGCCTCTAGTTTTATTGTGTTATCACGTAAGTAGGATTTTATTACAGAGGGGCGTTTCTCGTTTCTTTCTTTCAATGTTATCTTTTAGTAATGCCACAATGTTATATACTGGTAGCGAGGTTTAGGATCAACAGTATTCTTTAGAAGTCTTACCTCACGAACTTTGTTGTGAAGTTAAGGGTCCGTGCACGAAAAAAACTCGTTTTTGTCAATTTCTCATCTAATTGTCAGAAAACTTGAAATAATCGAAACATTAAGTCTGTGTAACTATAAAAGTACAGTTTTCATGGTGCTAAACCATTCGTGTCAGTCACAGCAGCTTTTAATAGTTTCATAATTTTTGTGCTCTCCAAAGCATAGTTTATTTCGCCATTGATTTACTTAATGAAGATATTGTATAATCATTAAATAAAATTTTGATTATATTTCAAGGATAGCTGAAGACTAATTTGTGATTTTTAAATTTCTTGATATGATTTGCTAAATAATAGGAAAAATATATGTTACTGACGAGGTTTAAAACAAAAAAAGGTTTTTTCAATATCATTTTTCTGCTATATTTTGTATGGAAGTTGAAAAAAGTGGTTCCGCCACATGCAAGTAGACCATATAATGATGTTGATGATATTTTTTTATGTTCAAAATCAAAAGTAGTTTTTGTAGAATGATGATCAAATGTCAGTCTCGCGTCATTTTTCGGAAAACTTGTTGCAAATATTAGTGATTTACCGTGAGTACTTAATTTATTTGAAACACCCCTTTCAGCCACATGCAAAACAAAGAACACGACTTTTCAAATCTCAAATAATTTTGTTTAAATTATGTTTCCCTTTCTCACGAACAATGAACAAAATTGATCAAAATCAGTCGATTTCGTGCACGGCCTCTTAACGTGTGAAAAGTTTAACTTTCACGCTGTTGAAACAAAAATAGTTAAGATGCATTTTGAAAGTACTCGTACGCTATGAGTACGTACCATTTTGTGTTGTATAATCCATCTTACTTAGAAGAAGAGTTATGCTCGCAAATAAACTGTAGGCTTAAACTAAACGGAATTCTATTTAGTCACGATCTTTCAACGACCGAGTCCTAAATTACGTTACAGAAATAACTTCACCCAGCTTTGATAACTTCGAAAGTTTTAAGACTAAATTCATCCAAAATTATGTAGAGCTATCTTACAGAATCTTTTCAGAATGTCAAATAAACTACGAGTTTTAGATAAAATTACGAAATGAATTTTCATCACGTCAAAACCGTTTGTTACATCGATTAATGTTCTACAATCGTAAATAAAGTCTTGTTTGTAATTCTACGGGCGATAATAAAATACGTGTCAGAGGCACGTGACGATGACGGGAGGGTTCCTAAGGTAAAGGTAGAATTATTAGAAATGTTCAAAGGAGCGTGAAATATTGTCTTATTATGTAGTTTTTGTGTTGTCACGTTCTTTGTGCTGTATGGTAGTTTATTTTCTTCTTGTTTATAGCACACTACAGAAGCCGTTTATCGATTTACAGCAATAAGTTGGATTGTAAGCTAATCGATTTAGATTTTAGAAATTATGTTGTAATAAAGCATACTCTTTTAAAGATTGTCACCAACTTCTTAAGACACAGATATATGCCAGTGACCTTGAGTGGTTTAGCTTGCGTGTTCTGTACTGAGCTCACGCAATGCGTCGTACGTCCAGCGAATAATAGGACTTGCCCATCCAGGAGCGCTGTCCCAAATAAGACGCATTATTAATTTATTATACATAAAACAAACGATATTTTAATATAACACGTATACTAAAAGATTAATAACTAAATTATCTTTAAAAAGGTGAAGGTATTAGAAAAATGCATGATAGATTTTGCGTCATTCTCAGTTTTTTATCCACGTTAGACATAATTTTACTAATTAATTTCAATTTGTAATATAAACATAATCTAAAATATTCATATATTAAGTTATTAAAAAAATGCTCTAATTTAACATATATTTCTTCTAAATCATTTTACTACTCGTTTAGACGTCATTTTCAGTATAAAATCATTAAAAGTCGGTTGTCGTCGCCTTAAGACATATTTTGATTAATATACAACATGTTTAATCGGGCAAAGTGCCCGGTTGATGGCATGTTTTTACAACACATTTTAGTTTGATCCACAATCGAAATAAATCGATGAAAACATGATCAAGCATATATATATATATATATATATATATAAACTTTATTTCGGGTGGCATAGACCCATAGAAAACTTAACCTAAACCTAAACCTAATACACATTTACCGAGCTACAAGTTTACTTGGCATGACTCGCCACACCTACACAAGACTTGACCCACTGGTTTTGAAAAGGACAGTCAAAACGTACTAACAGCTAATGCGTTCATAATGCCGTTGTTGCTACCCCGTATACGGGCTAGCAGGGAAGCTGCTTTTATATACTTACATGAAATAAATTGATTTAAAAAAACACAATTTATTGTAATTAACGCATTTTTTTTTTACATGAAGTTGTAAGAGGTAATGTGTGAGGAGATGAACTAAACGCGTCATAAAAAATAACAAAGGTTTATTTAGAAATATTAAAGGATTCTATTTTACAATGAAAAGATCCTAAGTGAAATCTCTAATAGCGTCGAATATTATATGTCGATTGTGCGGTTTCGCTAACGAAGTCAACACAATCAACAAGTAATATACTCTGCTTAGCCAGTATCCGATAAGATGCGGGGACTTGAAGGTAACCGACCTACATAAGTCGATGCGGAGTAGTGCACCCGAACCGTACCAAATGCTGATTGCTAGAACTTTTTTTTTTTTGTGCATGGCATCTCGGAGGTATAACCACTGGGGGTTCCTGCTCCTTAACCGGGCTATCCTGTGGTGCCGCAAGCTCCTAAAGAAGTTTACGCCTCCAGCCAGGGGAGTTTTTACTAAAAGCTACTTAAACTAGACAACTGCTCGCTAAGGGCACCCCAGGTGGGGTTCGAACCTCGGCTTAGGGCAGTGTCGGAGGGATACTAGAACTTGAAAGTCTTCGAGCTTTTAGAGGCGCCGAGGGACACGGCGACGTGTGCGGCGGGACGTAGAGGACGTGCACGGTAGATCAGCCAGCGCCGGAGTTTGGTCGCTGCGACGATTTTGTTATGGTGTTACAAAGTTTATAAAAAAGGTTCTAAGTGAATGCTTACAAATAAAAATAAATTTAGAAAATTTCACGTCACAAAAGTCTTTCTGTATCGCGTAGATACAAACACTGTTGTCCAACTCGAATAAAAAGGTAAGGGGGACTACCCATTGTTCTTTTTACCATAATTACACTACGAGGACAAAAGGAGGGGTGCTAAGAAACACCCTTAGTGTGACAAGCACGTGCTTAAATTCCCAGACGAGAAATTAAAAACTCTGAGCGCGTACTACCAATACTATTACGGTTCTAAAGATGCAGCCCTATGACAGACAGATAGACGGCGTAGGCTTAGTATGCTAAGGGGTCACGACTCGGCTAGTGCTTTTGGGTACGGAACCCTTAAAATTCTTCTTAACTATTTACGTGTAAACAGACTTCATAGCTGATGAACCAATTAAGTCATCTCGTCTACTAATTAAGTTTACTTTTGGTATTATTAGTCTAAGTAATAAGTAGTATTCAATGAAATTATAATTTCTTAACACTTTGTTTACTTACTATATTATTTTTATATCTTAATTGATAAGTAATTAATTACAAAGTACATAGACACACACATACATTAAAATCAATCAGATAATACAAATTATAAATTTACATTATTATTACAACACATTAATTATATAAAAATTAAATTAGGTCATACATTATAGAACTAATAATTAATAATAATTAGTAAAAAAAATATATAAAAAATAATTAGTAATAATTAGTAATTAATAATTAGTAATAATTCGTTTTTATAATTAGTAATTAATTTAACTAATATTTTGGAACAAACTTGACTCTTTGTAATAAATAATTATTAATTATTAACCAAATAATTTGTATAGCTTACAGATTGTTTTTTAGATAAACAGAATTAATTAGGCGATGAACGATTTTACCTGTTTATTATTTTATTAATTTGATACTTACTATTTTCATGCGTTATTTAATTAATATTGTTGTTGCTTTCTAGGTACAGTACTGAAAATGTTAGAAAAAAAAGTTTTATGTTTTTTTAATTATATATTTTTTTTGTATATCTTCAGAAACCGACTTGCACGGTGATCACTTAACAAGTTTAGAAGATACATATGTCTCTGATGTACGGGAGTGCATTATACTAACCTATACAGGATAAGTTTTTAACCAGAGCGCACAATTTTTTTTTTTGTGGTTCAGTGTCAGTATTAGAACACATTTTCATTATTTGTTCATTACTTTTTTTGGTCCACTTGAAATCAGCAAAATATGGACACAATCTATTTGTAATAATATCAATGGGCGAGCGCACAGCTGATAGGTATTTACTACTGCATTCCGCTTCTCTGACTGCGCCGCCGAGTATCCATTATACCATTTTCTAAATAAACATATTTCGTTAACGATAACTTAATTTTTTGTACTAAGACATATCAAAATAAGAAATAGGTGTATATTAAAACACGTTTAAATTTAATTTGTCAAATTTGCGCACTATAGTTCGTTCGCGTTAAGAATGCAGTGAGTCATCAGTGCAACTGCAAGATAAAGGTGTATTCACAGTGGTGTTAAATTCAAGCAGAAAAGCAATACCTTCAACTGTCATTGTGAACTTGACTTTGTAATTTGAAAAGATTTGATTGGTTAGGGGGCGGGGCTAGGCCGACGGATAATGATGACTCGCTGCATTCCTAACGCGAATGTACTGTAATTAAAAACTTTTCCTGTATAATTTTTATTTTTTTTATTCATGTTCATATTAAATCTTAGATATCATTACACACACCCTTTTTCACCTTCCACCTTTCGTGATATCATTTAAATAATGCTAATTAGTATAATACAAATATCCACTTATTTATAATTTGTTTTCTAATTGTATTTTATAACTTCATCATTATTATTTTTAATTAATTAAGATGTTGTATTTTGGTGAACGCTGTGTACACCTATAATAGGCATACATACCAATACTTTTATTATTTTATTGTTCTGTTTTAATCTTTTATATGTACTGCTTTTGGTGCACCAAATAAATAAACAAATATATTAATAAGAGAATCTAAGAATATAACATCAACTCAATTTTCTCTAACGAGACGAAAACATAATTCACCACCACTCCAATTTCAACTGACTGCTAAAAACCTCATTATACCAAAGTAACAGCATTACCCGGTATTACCCAGTACTACCCAGTGTTACCCAATGCTACCCAGTGTCTCATAAACAACATCAATTTGCTGAACCCGTCTAATTGTGAGAGTGTACCTCAGTAACGTAACACCTGGAATGCGAAGCCTTAAATCCGACGAGCTTACGACCTCACCGCACCTGATACCAAGAGTTTATTCTCAGAAAATTTGTCATACGAAATCAGACTTTATATCTTTGGAATAAAATTTGTTTTAGCAATCAATGGGAGAATTGAGTATGTATAAAATTATGTAGGCGTAAAAATGATATGATTGCATTAGACCATAGCCTAATAATATATTATTTGATATTTGGGACAAAAACGGGTTTTAAGAAATTCAGATCGTTGTACGTACCAATTGTTGTTTTTATTAATGTTATTAAGAACTGAAATACGATTAAATGGTTTTTTGTACTAAGATAAGACAAACCTATACTGTTGCTGTGTAAATTCAATTTTCATTTTGGAGTTCTAAAATTCAGGCCTAGGCATAGTTTAGACTCTAGATATCACAAAAATTAAAAAAAATATATATATACTCAATGCCTGTCACCTTAATAAAAAAAAAATATATAAAACTGGTTGAATGTTAAATACTATATAATAATACAAATCAAACATCATTAAGGCTCCTACAAACAGGCGCGACACGCGTCGCGGCACAAAAACACCACGTGTCGCGGAACGAGCGGTGCCTTTGTGTCACAGTTGTTTGTAGGAGCCTTTAATCGGCTTTTGTGCGGAACGCTACTTGCATTTGACAATACACATACATAGGTACATAAGTGGTGCTTACAGCCGGTGCAAGGAGACACAACATTAACATACCTAGATTACAAGACGATTCCTACTAGGTAGTTAACGTCAGTTGTGTTTTAACTTGTTCCTATTATTACCATCCGTTGGTCTTATCCCTTAACTTAATTTTGCTTGACTTTGACCTTGACATACATTTTTAATAACTTGTTAGTGTCTTATTGTTTTTGTATGAAATTTTTAATTTAGTTTTTATTTCTGTGACCCTGACAATGTGTATATTTTAATCTTTGTTTATTTTAATTTCATTGTCGTTTAATCTTTATTTTTATTCTGTGACCTTTTTAATTTGTATTTTAATATAACATGGTAAGTACCTAACTTATAAACTTAGCCCCACAAAACCATTGTAATGGTTTGACTGTGGGGTCAGTGAGTCTCTAGACAATAATACTTAAACACATGATTTACATATCCAAATATATATTTTTTTTAATTTACTTCTAAATCTATTTTTATTTGTTTCACTCCTTATGTCTGCCGGTAGACTATTCAATAGATAAAAAAATAAATAAATTAGCAACCTGTTTAATTTTGTCTAGACTCTACATTGTCTTATGGAGTAGGACCAGCACCACCAGCACAACCCAACCCAGCACCCAGTTACTGGGTTGTGGAGGTCTGATAGGCAGTCGCTCCATGTAAAATACTGGTATTCTGCTGCTTCCCGTTAGACTGGAAGCCAACCCCAACATAGTTGGGAAAAGGCTAGCCAGATGAGATGTCAAATGAAAAACATCTTTTAGATGGTTTAAAATTAGAATTTTAGGTTGAAGTATTCAAATAAAATCAAATAAAAATACTCAATTTGTTAGTGGCACTACAATTGGTATCCATAGGTACATTTTCCGATCCATTTGTTTACATTTTAATCAGATTCTTTTGGAACGTACTATAGCTATTAGAATCATACATCAACTGCAGAGCAATTCTGTAAAAGCTTTAATCGGCTGGTATTGGTATTGCTATAATGAATATCGAGGGGAATTGTGTAGTGGACAATCTTAGCTCGATACAAATTTACGCCAAAGTGAATTCTGACTATGCTCCCAAGAATTGCCTTCAGTCTAACTTTGAGATAGGAAACTCGGTCCAAGCAACAGCCGTTGACGTCACTATCCGATGGTCGTACTAGCTATGCTACTGGCAGATGTGGCCAGATATCTCTCTGCGCTATGCTTGTCTATTTATTAACCTGAAAAGCTTTGCTTTAGATATTTTTAGATGCTGTTACAATCATTCATAGGAGGGTTAAGTTTTCTCATGGAATAGGTACGAGCAGGCATCTACGGCTGTGGGTGGTGTTTTAATGTCCACTGATTTTATATTCTGTAGCTGCGTGTATATCACAAATATGTAGGTAAATTATTTGTTTTTATTTTTCATTTTTCACTTTTAATGAATCGCCAGACAAACACAAATGTAATTTTAAAACAATAATACCACCTTATTATAGCTACATTGCAGAGCCTCTTTTCATGTATAGAAGGCAGTTTTATTAATGTCCCATTGCACTATTTACAGCGTCAGTACCCTTTACCTAGTTTCATTTAAACAGCGTACAGTCACGATCATAAATATGTATATTATATTACTGTGAACAGCGCGGCAATAATATCTGATTTCATGATTCATCCTTTAATATCTGTCGTCAACATGTCTGCAAATATACGTGATCATTTGTGGAAGGCAAATACAATTGACAGCACAAATATGTGACGAGATAGTTTTGTGTTCCTTTGAAACACAAAATTATCTGACGAGACAACAGACGCCAAAATATAGGATGCTGCATCGGCTCCAAAAAGATGTGAAAGATGTGAAATATGTTATCTACCTCCCTACAAGAATGTGATACCTCATTTTGATCAAAAGTATCTGATATCACTTAGACAGCTTAAAAACCGGACTGCATAATGTTTCTAGTTTTTTTCGACTTCGCAACCAGTGCCCAGTGCAGTGCTGGGATGTCGCATTTTTATGCAATAAAAGCAAAAAAAAAAAAATGTGACATCCCACTGACAGCATAAATCTGACGGTAATGTGAGACAGTAGAAATGTCGATACAAAGCGATTTTTTTAAACTCGACACCTTAGTCAAATTCTGTGGCTTGGCCGTTTCGCTACTACAAGAACCATTGTATAACAGAAAAGTAATGAACAGTGATAAATTTTTCAACTTACGCCCCTGTGACGATAACGAAACGACCAAGCCTCATATTTTGACTAAGGTGTAGTTTGTGAAGTTAGGGCTTGTAGAGTTAGGGCCTGTAGAGTTATAATAAAAAAAGAAATAAAAAAAACAATAAAAAAAAATAAAATAACCTTGGCTCTACATGAGATCTGATACATTTTGTCAATGCGAACCGTATGTCTCGTCTTGGCAATATTTTACATGAAAATGTTTTTGGTGGGTACTCATCTACTCGCACTTTCAGATGATCTCAGAATAATCGACATTCAGTTTTCAATATTCAAAGAGGCGACATTTTTCATTTTTATGCCGATGCAGCATCCTATGTTTTGGCGTCACTTGTCTCATCAGATAATTTTGGTGTTCCTTCGATGTCACATATTTGTGCTGCCACTGCCTTCCATAAATAATAACATATATTTGCCGAACTGTCCATAGTAATATATTTACGCTCATGACTGTACACTATACTGATAGTAACAATATTATGTTTTGCGAGGTTTAGTCGCGAAGAGCTCGAACTAACTTCTTGAGCTCTTGCTTAACAGTTTGATTAAGGGCCTGACGGTTCCCGAGTCGAGAGCTTCCTTATAAACTTGAACCACCGTAGCTTGTGTTGAGTACCTACTTGTATCGTACTTACAATATAAAGGAGAACTCGTGTTCGTTCTTGGGTGTATGACAAGTGTGTATGCATTTACTCTCGAATAAAATAAAATGAAGTTCAAATAAAGTCAGGTGTTTTCCCAACCAAAGTGAACGGTTTTTCAATTCAAATCAAATCAAATCATTTATTATTGCAAACATGGGTAATTGGTACATAGATGTTTTCTTAAAAAAAGTATAGTCCTCCATATTGTACAACACTTCTATTTTTTTAAATTCAAACACTGTTCTTCGTATAAAATAACTTTATTATACACACTAATTCCAGACTACTGTCTTGCTTCGTAGCTCAACGATTACTGACTCTGCACTGCCTTTTACAATTTAAAATAACTTTTTCCCCACTCAGAAATAACGAGAATGTCCTAACCGTTATTTCTAAGTGTTGCCAAAGTAAAATAATACACTCAGTTGTTATATTGAAAATACATTTATCAGTTTGTTACAATATTAATCTTTTTTTTTTTTTTTGTTAATGTTGCCATAGTGGATATTATACTTCGATATTAAAATAATACGTGTTCTTTTTAAATTAAACCCAAACTTCCGTAACAATCGACAAGTTTTAGTAGAATTAACAACTTATTTTTAATGAATGTGGCAAATCTGTCTAAGAAAGTGATCAATATTTATTTAGAATTAAAACATGAATTTGAAACAAGCTAACAATATTCTACCGTCTCATGGGCATGCAAATAATATTCTATTCCAAAATTAAACAGAAATCCTATTGACACCGAATAAATATAAATGTCAAATCAATAGAATTACAACAAAACAAAAAACAGACTAATAACAGTAGTGAAATTTTAACAGTAATGACAAAAAAAAAGTTTTGAAAGTGTCAATCAGAATAAAAAGTGTCAGAATAGGAACATGTAGTAAGGAAGTCGTCAATAAAATTGTGTAATGGCTTTTCTCAATTAATATTTGGTTTAGTGCCCTTTTAAATTTTATTACAGTCATATTTTTTATCACATCAGGTACTTTATTATAAATACGTGTTTTACATTTCACTTG
This sequence comes from Dryobota labecula, assembly GCA_947523025.1. Taxonomy (NCBI): domain Eukaryota; kingdom Metazoa; phylum Arthropoda; class Insecta; order Lepidoptera; family Noctuidae; genus Dryobota; species Dryobota labecula. Next base: position 11,058,623 of record OX383293.1, on the reverse strand, counting down.
GCATAGTTTTTTTACATATTGAGTCCATATCGGATTTTTTCGAACTGCTGACAGTTTTTCAAATAATTGTGGATTGTTTTTTTACAAATAGAGCTGTTTCCAAAATGTATAAAGAAGGAAAAGTTAAAATTTTTTAAGACTGAAAATAAGAAAGACAGCTATTTATTGTTTCAAGACCGTATATTGACCTTATACATCGCTTTTGCATTCTAAATACCCGTTCCTTATCGGTACCGTTCAAGGGACCGTTATTCACAAAAAACCATTCATATTTATTATAAGAATGTGTAATCCGTCAATTATAGTATGATCAAAGTGAGGTAGTAAAGTCACCTATATGTCACTAGTAACTCTTGAACTACGAAACTTAACCAACCTTAACTTAACCAACTACTTAACTTACCAAACTTAATTAACTTAACTTACCAAACTTAACCTACTTAAAACTTAAAAACTTACCAAACTTAACTTAACTTACCAAACTTAACTTACCAAACTTAACCATCTTAAAACTTAAAACTTAACCAACTTTAACCAACCTTACTGCTACAAAATAAAGGTGCTGTAAAAGTCAAGTTAGTATTATATACTAGCGATTGACAGTATGTGAGTTTGTAAAAATGCCTACAAATGGTCAATCCGATCGATGCAAAAAGTTTACTGACGAATGTGAGTGAATGGTGTAGTTAGTAGAGAATTTTTGTTTTAAAATCCATCAATAGAGCGCTGTATGAAATAGTTATTTTACGTTAACCCTTATACGGCATCGTAGGATCATTCTGAGCAGTAGGCCTAGCCAAGTTTCGTATCGAATCTCTTTCTACAATCGTTGACGCCTCGTCGTAAGCGACTATAGAAAACGATAAGTTGGTATCCAAATTGACAAGACTGAGTCGATCGCTCGTTCTACAACGTATTTAGAAAAAATATATACTTTAGTCTATGGTGAGCGTTCCTACAAACGTCATACTAACGTCAAAGTTACATTTGTGTACTTAGTGCGCGGTTATTTATTCCGATCATTTATATGGGATGTAGCGATCGACGTTGTAGAAAGGATCTGATTTCATTCTAATATTTTAAACGATCTGATATGTTTTAAACTTGTCTACGAATTTTCTATTCGTTTGTTCTGACCACGTGACTTAACATTGAGATGATATCATTCCTATACATTTGATTAGTTTTCTATTAGCGTTATCGATTGTAGATTGTCAACTTGGCAAAACCTGCAGTTGTATTGTTTTTGTCTTTCTGTTTCTATCAATGAGTTAAATATTTTTCTTGAAGCAATAGCTTTGCGTCTGTTTCACGATACCAGACAGATATTTTATTATATATAATTCTAGCAAAGCCAACTTGTGTGCTTACACAGAAAAACAAACCATAAATAAGAACTTTACTATGTATTTCATAGCAAAAAAATATTATAGCAAAACAAAAACTGTTGTTACGCTACTTAGTCACTTAGTAAGTTAGTTTTCCCTGAAAAAGTTGTGTAATGCAGTGGTCATTTATCTCGAACGCCAGCCGCATATGCCGCCGCGTCTGCCCGTAGCATCTTATTTTGTATTTGTTCCATATCTGTCGTGTGCCGCTATGATAATCGGCTTTATGCAAGTTTGGCGCTCACTGTATCTATTGGTGTTCGTTTTGTTAGGGTAGGTTGGCTTATATGTTGGGACGTAAATAGGAACGTTATTATTAATTTGTTGATTTTAATGCCCTGAATGCTACATTAACATCATTTATCATGAATGTAGGCCTTTAATACCGACATTAGTACGACTTTGTGTTGAGTTTTTCATGGATTTTTCCAATGAAACAATGTATACTTTACTTTGTTCTTGACTTCTTTTTTTTTTTTTTCAAAAATGCAATAAACTAGAAGAAAACAAACACAAATTCTAAATATGTATCAATCCTTGATTCTGGAACAATGATTGTAGACATTCAAATTAATTCTTGTCGATGTATATAAATCTTATTGAGGATAACGGTACTTATGGGTACAAAATCAATTCGAATATGTAGGTAGGTTTCGAGTACATTGTGATTTGGAGTTAGTCGATTTGATTTGGAAATTTGCTACAAAAATAAATATACATTACGAGCTACATCTATCGTCTATCTCCGTGATGTAAAGTAAATACCTACCTAGATACCTATTTTTTTATTCTTACGCAAAGAATTCACCTTAGTGTATGTACAAGCCTAGTTACTCAGTTACTCTAACCGTACATTGTATCCTTCACCCATCTATCTGTTTCATAACTTTCCAGACCAATAAACAAGTTTCTGTTCGGTTTATTTGCAACACTAGTTCAAAAGCATGCAAAACAAGTGATCAACATTCTACAAGGGTACCTTGTTTATGCAAACTAAATTTTCACCTCTTCCATGTTTCCAATCCCAGGAGAAACTATCAAAACGAACTTGGATATTAACCGTCGCTTCGCAAATTTGATTTACCTTTTTCTATCAATGTTTATCTCGATAAACAAGTTTGGGCTATCCTAAATTTATTGCTGTAGGTATAGACACAAATAATTTCATACTTTATATCTTGTTTGTACTATCTTTTATTTTTCTTTCTCTTTATCCTTCTTTATTTTACCTATTTCTCTTTATCCTTCTTTTTATTTATAGAAGTTTACTTAAGTTGTAACTTGAGAAAAGCGGCTTACTCACTTACTTAAGCGCAGGGTTAACGACCTTATTTAATTTGTGAACCAACTTATGTTTCAATCCCAAATGTTGTTGCTTTATGTAATTTGTATGTTCATTGATGAGGTTTGAAGAGGGAAATACCTTTGCACAATAGGTGAAATAATTCATTCCAATTCATTCCAGGAAGTATATATCTACTTGACATACTTTTGGCATTTTTTTCCATAGCTAAAAAGGCATTGAGATCTCACAAAATAATACCGATATTACTGCGACATCAATCCAACAATTTTTCAAACGTGTTGATAATAAAAATCATTTCCCATGGCTATAAAAAACTCACTTTCATAGAACAATCGAATAGAGAATTAGGAACTTTTCTGACATTAAAAACTACAATTAACTCTTAAAAATACCTTTGATTATTTGTGTAAAAATTGTAGAGAATATCGTTATTGTCCTGGTTATTGTGATGATTTCGATCTCTTAACGAATAAAAAGCAAACTAAAGAAAAATGTTAGATGAACTGACAGGCATGATTAAGAAAATGAAGATGCGGGACATTTTCATTTTATTAATCATGTCTGTCAGTTCATCTAAATCAGTACGAATATCCGGCTTTGGAAATGGCGTGTGCAGTGGAAGGACTATGCCGATAGAGGATTTAAGATTATTCAATAATTGAATTTCGGAGATAATAGTATTAACAACAGGAAAGAGAATAAGGAAATTGTATTAGTAGCAACGACTTATAAAGTCACCATAAAAAATTGGAGATTTTGGTGTCCTTCAGAAAGGTTAAATGCATCTTATTCGCATAAGTCGTTCGTTTTATTTAACGTCTTCACGAGAAATTTCGCGAATTTTGAAGATTACAATGAATTACCACAGGTTATTCTTATCCTTATTTCTTTATCTATACACTTAAGATGATGAGAATTATTTATAAATAAAATTAAAATAAAGCATCCATCACAATAACTGTCCTTTTTTGCACGCACGATCGTCTCACGATGGGTTATTACTAGAGATCGGATAATCGGATGCATATTTATCTAAAGTTAATTATTATCTATGAAAGTATGGAACAAGCTTCTTAAAATATTTTTTTGTAAGAATATATCCCGTGATGCCAGGAATACCGGCAAAACATAATTTAGTCGGGTGTATAGTATGGAAGCGACTTCTAAAATATTATTTATAAAAAAAAACAGGGATTCTTGGATTGCATAACTATTCAGATGTATATTTATTTAAAACTAGCTGACCCGACAGACTTCGTTCTGTCAAAAGCTATTTGACTGTGGCAGTTTGTCTACGCGCAAAGGAAACTACCTACCTACCCTACCCTACCCTACCTTACCCTATCCTACCCTACCCTACCTACCTATCTACCCTACCCTACCCTACCTTACCCTATCCTACCCTACCTTACCTATCTACCCTACCCTACCCTACCTACCTACCCTACCCTATTCTACCCTACCCACCTACCTACCCTACCCTACCAACCCTACCTACCCTACCCTACCTAACTAAAACCTTCATTTTTTTTTTTTTTTTTTGATAAAATCTATTCTCAGACCTACCAAATCATGACTGACACGTTATGTCAAACGCCATAAAGTTACATTAGAAGATAGAGTTACCTACTTATTATTACAATAAAAATGTAAATATGGTCGTTTTCTTACAATTTTTTTTTTTTTTAACTTTCTTAAATTTTTCTTACATAAGAACCTTCTCCTGACAATAACAAACACAACAAAAAAATAATTAGCGAAATCGGTCCAGCCGTTCACGCGTGATGCCGTGACCAAGGGAAATAGGGATTCATTTTTATATATATAGATTATTTTAACCCCCTATGCAAATATGTGTATGTAGGATGTAAGAGTCGGGGTGGAGTGTGTTAGTTAAAATAAAAATAAAACACCGGAACCGCGGGATTTATTCGATAAAAAAGCGCTTTCCATAATAGCAAACATCTCAACTTTAGGTGAATATGCATCCGAATATCCGATCTCTAGTTATTACATAGCTTCGTACATCAAGCACAAAGAAAACACTCCCATTTTTCTTCTCTTACAAATAAAATACCCATACTCGTATAATATCGATATCTAAGTTATCTAGACCGTAGTGCTGTGACATAAGACACAATATATCCTCAATCCAATTTCGATTGTCTTCAGGAGGGTCTCGGAACGCCAGATATTTCCCTACTCGATAAATTCAAGTCGGAGTCTAACAACTGGACTGTCTGGATTATCTGATAGCTTGCAGCTTAGCGCTTAAAGTTATTGCACAGCATAGACACTTTAGCAACATGCTTTGTTGCTTAGATTGTAAAATCTTGAATTGCATTTTACTTGGTGTATGCTATTAATACGATTATTATTAGTACGCAACAGATTTAAACACTAAGCAATTAGGTAGTTACCTAATTTCTTAGGCCGTGTTTAAATCTGCCAATCCTGGAATTGCAATGTCTGGAATTTTCCGAAAGAATCCAGTTGGATTCTTCCGGAAAAATGATTATTATTTCAAAGTTATTTAGAAATGAATCTCAGAGCAAAATCAATGTACTTAGTATAAATATTTCCACCATCTACTCGTACTTTATTATTTTGATTCAATTTCCCGAACCATATTTTCGAAAAAATCGTAAAAATCCGGACGCATAAAAACAAAGGCAATGTGTTATCCGTTGAAAAAACATGTCCGACCAAAACGGTTCATTAAAACAAACCTAATCCTATTGCGGAAATTGTGATAACGGTCTGGTGGCGTGTCGGGTGGGGTCGTGCAATATCGGACAAAGTCGTGCGGTATCGGACATAGTCGGACGATGCCGGGCGGTGTCGCGGTGGTTAACCGTGCGCTGTGGTGCGGTTGCTGCGCTCTCGCTTAAAAGTCACTTACTTGACTTAGCCTTACCTTATGTTTGATTATCTGCTCCGTTGCATTTTTTGCTGCAATAATTCAAACTGTCATATTATTAGTGTTGTAACATTTTAATCGTTAATCTGTGGATTTAATTAATTTAACTAATTGTTATCCAAATTACACAATTAAAATAAATAGCTATTTACGAACACTGGTTTTGTTGTTTCAGACAAAAGTAACAATATCATGATTAATATTATGTTAAACTTCAATGAATAAAAATTACATCATTTTAATTATATTGTAATGGGTTTTATTAATATAATCGAAAATATCCGTGTGCAGCGTACCGAGATAACTGGCTATCGCACAGACAGTTCCATTATATATGCCGCTCGGCAATTTATCTCCCAGCGCTTTTTGTTGGCGATGCTTGTAAACTATGAATAGCGGAATCAATTCCAGTGCCAGCACTCGAAACCAAATGAAAACCAATACATGTACATCAGTTTATACGTTACAGCAATCATATTGAGTTTCTAATTGTTCACAGGTTCGATGAAAAGGAAAACATGGGCTGGACAAGGATATACAAAATGATCAAACTACAGCATGTGATGAAACAGCGAGTGAAGTAAATTTTGTTAGTGACAGCGTGGTTTTAGCCATGTATCGCAAAGTAATATATGCAGCGGTAGCCGCGCTGACACTACAAATAATTGGTGCAGCGCGGCTGATGTGCCCGAGTGACCCTAACTGCGTTTGCGGCGGCACGCTCGCCGTTGAACTCAATTGCAACATCGATGGTGAGAGCACTTAAATGTTGACGCTTACGAATGCCTTTTAAAGCCGAGTCCCAACTTCCGCAGCGTGATTTCAATTTTTCTTCACACAAACTTCCTTCTCCACTTTCTATTACGACACTGTAAGCGGATTACGTCATGTTCGTTTTTAAAGTTACGTTTTAAGTGTCGTATATTTCAGCAATATTTTTACTAACGTAAAATAAACTTTTCAGGTCGGACAGTAAAAATAAATTTACTGCCAAACATCTACATAAATATTAAATGTGAGAACGCATCAAGTCTCGACTACAGCAAGTTACCAAAATGTGCCAACAACATGAGTTCATTTAAATCTGTCAGTTTTAAGGATTGTCCATTGCCAGCGTCCTCATTCAAAGATGTGCTAACTAGCATGGGAGTATCGAAGACCATGGCACTGATATTCCAAAATGCAAAAAATCTGTCAGGATACTTTGACAGGAAGCACTTTGCAGGATTACAAGACTTGACAAAGTTACTTTTGTCGATAAATGGGATTACTCATCTCCCAGACAATTTGTTTATGGATATCAATAAGTTAACATGGCTAAACATAAGATCAAATACCATAAACCTCTCTGAAGAGTTGTTCAAGCCATTAGAAAAGCTGGAAACTCTAGAAATTAGTCACAATCACATGACCAATATTTCTTCGAATTTATTTTCCCATTTATCTTTCTTAAGAAAACTTTCTCTGTGGCAGAGCAACGTCACCTGGTTCTCTAAAGATCTTTTCACAGGCGTCGACGTGCTCGAAGAATTAGATCTCAGTTCTAATGGTCTTAACGAACTTCCTGCGTCAATATTTAAGCCATTAAAGAAATTAAAGAAACTGACGTTATTCTCCAACAAATTTTCATCACTACCACAGAATTTGTTCAGAAATAATGCAGAACTCGAAACAGTGGTGATACTAAATAATGACGTCAAACTAAGAGAGCTACCTAAATACCTTTTTGGGGATTTGCCAAACTTGAAGCAAATATATATTCAGAGAAGTGGTCTAGAGACCGTGCCGTACGACGTTTTTGCCAATTCACCGCTAATTACGAACATATCATTAGCATACAATGACCTTACAACCCTACCAGAAGCCATTTTTAACGATCAAATAAATCTTCTCGAGCTGGACCTGAGTTACAACCAACTGAACGAGTTGAAGCCTAAATTGTTTTCATCTTTAGTGAGATTGGAAAGGCTTAAATTATGTCATAACGCTCTTGCGGAAATATCAGGGTAAGTAAAATTCGTGTTGGCTCAATATCCTTTTATACGATTATCGGGTATGTGACATAATTTATTTTTATTACAGCCAAACCTTTTCGTCTCTACTTAGCCTAATATACTTGGAAATGGAGCATAATAATTTGAAAACGATTTCGTCGTATTTGTTCAGTAACAATAAACAGAGAATGTCAATATCTCTGGCTTACAATAAACTTGATTTTGAGGACAAAGAGTTGACAAACAATTCTTGGATGGTGAAGAGGGCATCGCCTTTTGCCCACACTTATAATTTGAAGCTATTGAATATAAGTCACAATGAATTTAAAGTGGATTTTGAGGACTGGTGGGTGAATGGCCATGAGAATTTAGATATTAGTCACAATAACATACAGAACCTTTGGGTAAGTGTTTCAAATAATTTAAATAGTTTTTTTTGTAAGAAGTAAACTTTTTTTAAATAATGTCTTATGTTACAGACTGATGAGGAGGCTTTAAAAAATTACCGAAACATCATGAAAAAACCCATGAAGAACGTATGGATTTCCAAAAATCCTCTCAACTGTGGATGCGAGAACTATTTATTCATTGATTATATACTCGAATATACAAAAACCAAGGTGAGCTTTATATTTAAGATACTATCGTTCCGAAAATATATTTAAACTAGCTTTTGCCCGCAGCTCCGCCCGCGTGGATGTCGGTTATCGCATAAAAAGTAGCCTATGTCCTTCTCCATATCCCAGGCTATATCTCTGCCGAATTTCATGACGATCGGTTCAGCGGTTTAGGCGTGATAACGTAACATACAGAGAGACAGACAAAGTTACTTTCACATTTATAATATTAACTAGCTTTTGCCCGCGGCTCCGCCCGCGTGGATGTCGGTTATCGCGTAAAAATGTAGCCTATGTCCTTCTCCATATCCCAGGCTATATCTCTGCCAAATTTCATGACGATCGGTTTAGTGGTTCAGGCGTGAAAACGTAACATACAGACAGACAGACAGACAGAGTTACTTTCACATTTATAATATTAGTATGGATATGGATATTAGAACGAATGAAAACTAATTCTCACTTAATTGTTACAGATTGTCGACTTGAGATATGTGCGGTGTCCACTCTGGGCTAAAGAAGCCTGTTACATGAGATTCACAATTCTAATTACGCTCATGACCATCGTTATATCACTATACACAATTATTTTAATAGTGTTTATAATCTATAGGAAGCAAATTAATTCGATTGTAAAAAAAAAATTAAATACTTTTCATACTGCAACTCCAAAAAAATGTAAGGGCAAGGGATTCAGAATAAACCTGGATTTCTGTCCTCAAGATGAAGAATTTGTAACCAGAGAAATGTTACCGATCATGGATAACACGGAATGTTTGAAAAGTCTTATTCCTCCGATTAAGAGAACAGAATATAAAGAAACTTGTTTTAGGAAGTCGGCAAATTTCAAACGTTACGTCAAAGATGTGAAACCACGAGCAAGAATCGTCGTGTTCTCTTCCAACTACTTAACGCAACGTTTCGGTCATGTTGACATCAAAAAAATACATAGTGAAATGTTGAAAGCTGAAAACACCGTTTATGTTTTCGCCGATATCGGTCCGGAGAACTCAATATATGCGTTTCTGGAAGAACAGCGTGATGTTCGAAGAACACTAAAATGGGATGAAGAATATTTCTGGACGAAATTGCTTTTTATGCTAAAAGATTTTGTTTTAGCTGATGAACCAAAACAAATGAAAGAAATATTTATCGCTCCACCGGAATCGTTCGTGGCGTCAAATGTGAAATCTCTATCTCTGTCAAATCTACCGGAATGGCCCAACATGTACGATGTGAACTCACAGGCACACAGTTTCAACACACTGACATACAGTCAAGTTTAGTTACACTCTCTATACTTAATTTAGCGAGGTAAAGACTGACTTCTCCGCTACGATAACATCTGAACTCAATCATAGTTTTCGAATCTTCATTTCTTTTATATCGTTATGTTAAGAGAAAGTAGTACTAAATACGATTACGGCTTGTATAAATTTTTTATAAAACTATTTTATCATGTAAAAATTAGGGTAATAACTTATTGTTTGTAAACAGTAACTGTGAATAGTAAGCAAACCCACTCGTTGTACTGCGGTTTAACCATGTGATGCCTACTTCAAAGAAGTGTGTATCAGAAATAACAAAAGCAAATGTAATCAATATGTTAAGCGTTTATTTAAAGTAAGTGTAAATAAATTTAATGAAACATTTAATATAAACAAAACATTAAAGTTTCTTGGAAACTGCATGTTGTTAAGAGTTGTAAACTGCAGCTTATAATAAAACCTGTACTTTAACAACAACCTGGTTATTTTATTTACCTACAACCTTTCAGAATTAATACATATTTTATACCCTATTGTCTTTTACGATTTATTTAACTGGCAGGTTCATTTGGAAGATAACATTCTGTATTTATTTTCGGCAGATAAATTTAGTAGATAAAATAAATGAGAGTCGACTGTGTTTTCCGCCACCATACTGCGATCGCCAACCCGCCTGCCACGCGTGGCGAAGTCAAAGTCAAATAATTTATTTCAAATAGGCACGAAGATGCACTTTTGAACGTCAAAAATTACGATTTAAAAATCGCAATTTGAAAAATTGCGATTATGGCAAACCCTCGCAATTGGGGGAGGCCTAAGTCCAGCAGTGGACTTCTTTCGGCTGAAATGATGATGATGATGATGATGATGATGAAGTATTTTATACATACATAAAAAAATAAAAACAAAACAAAGAAATTGGTACCAGACTGTCGTAATTTAAGTCGTTAATCGATTGAACTCAGAAGCCGTATCGCTTATAGTAGAATTAATTGAAAGGGTGGATAGCCTGGTATTGATTACTCTAACCTTCGAAGTAGGCATTTTCCCTCATAAAACCTTATTTATATCGGTATCTTCATCGTAATAAATGAAAGTCGTGTTCATTATTTTTTTAATATTTGCTACTGAAATAACATTGGAGGGTTATTCAGTCACTGAGTGAATGTATTATCTTGATCAGATTATTATTTTTTAAATTTATAAAAAAAAAAAAAGGTTTTGATGTCGGTTATCGCGTAAAAAAGTACCTATGTCCTCCATGTCCCAGGCTATATCTCTGCCAAATTTCATGACGATCGGTTCAGCGGTTTAGGCGTGAAAACGTAACATACAGACAGACAGACAGACTTAATTTCGCATTTATAATATTAGTATGGATAAGGGCAACGAATATTGTAATAACCGAGTTTCAGACTGGATAACTCAACAATCTAATATGGAACCACAAGATTGTGCTACGCAGGAGTGTCGCAGTTCTTTAAATTTACCAAACCAATAACTCTAGAGAGTCTATCCATTATTATATAATTGACTATTCGACCGCAATTCAATCACAAACACGATGATCATATAACCCAAAAAGTCAATAAGCAATATAAAAACCAACATAAATATCGCATGGAAATAAATTGCGAATGACAGTTGGCCGAGAACCTTCATCAATGTTAAACCAAAACCATGGCAACGAGCAAGCAAGGGGTGCCGAGCGAAGCCGAGTGGAGCCGACGGAACCCGAGAGGACCCGAACACCGGTGGAAATATAACGGCACTTTTATATCGGCAATAAATTGTCGGTTATGAAAACCTATGTATGTACAATGTGCTGGTAATGGTCGTGAATGAATAAGCATGTACTTTTTATTTGGAATAGGGTTTCGTGCATTTTTGTGAAATATTAGGTACATAGATTTGATGAAAAAATATAGGCCCTACATTCCTTCATTCTTATGGTCATAAAAACGTAATTGACACCTAGACTAACGTGAAATAGTAGATTGTACATCAAGCGCATAAAACGCACCATTCACACACTCTACACATACACATACATTTTACACTCTAAATCCATCCTCGCTCGCAAGCTCGCTCGGATGGATAAAATGTATGTGTATGTGTAGAGTGTGTGAATGTATGGGTGCATAAAGACGAACTTTTAGAGCATGAGAACTGAAAAAAAAAAATTGTAGGTCTGGGACAGACCAAACGAAAAAAAATTATGTCGCTTCGACGGTTTTTCATTTGAATGTACTTTGTTTGTACAATCGCCAGCACATCAATTTACTACAAACTGTCAGATTTTCTCATTCGATTTGAACTAAACCTTCAACATTTTAAAGTTTAAAATCGTTTGAAGAAATTTGAAAGTTGCCTTTCGTACCTAGTAGGTGGCCTTGTTAAAAGTGGCATCAGTGCTAGTACACTTGTGACACTAGCAAGTGGGTCATGGTTTGGTCAATGTGTTTGAAGTATATGTTCCTGTTAGGTCGGACTTGAAGATACTACCTATAATAAATTCAAATATTTTTCCTAAACAAATCAGAGAAGAACTATTACAGTACTTTTTAAAGATTTTACAAGAAACTAGGTATTTTCAGCTTATACATTAGTATCAAAGTATAGAAAAACAACAGTTTAACTTGAAACCACTGTGACTACATAAAAGTCGTTAAAATGACTTATGGCTAGAACAGATTGGTTTTCAAGATCACTATCTACACTTCGACAAATTGAGCTTTCTTTTAATGGCTTTCCACACTGCAGTGAAACTACTTTCTTTTATTCAATAAATGTTTGATACTTGGATTTTCTACAGTATTGGAGAAGCTTTTTCAGTCGAATATAATATAGAATTAATAATATTTAGGGTAAAAATATCAATATCAGTTTGTTGCTTATGTTGCCAACCGGCAACAACCGAAAAAAACCAGTTAGCTATAACGAACTCTATTTACATTAATGTTAATGCAATTTAACTGCCTGTGACAATCCCTATGGCGAAACAACAATAAAAGTTGCACCGTCTAAATAGTGTTTAGTCAAGTGTATGCATCGTGTAAACGGGGCTTAACAGTACCCGCCCGTAAAAAAGACGTCAAATTTTTGGAAAACTTTGGCTTTGTATAACGTCTTCTCTGTCACTCATAGGTACCTCTGTCTCTGTCTAAACATCGAAGTATCATAGTTATGGCTGCTGTATATACGAGTATTGTACGTGTCCACACCAAAAAAATATGCCTCGTTCCCACGAGACAGGTTCATTCAAAATTTGCACTAAATGTAACAGGACCGTAGGTTTCATATTATTTATACCAGACACCCACAGATTATAAATACTCTGGTCATACTGCATACACATTCATAAGTATCAGTAAATACCATCAACACGGCAACAGACTCTCAATCACGTTGCGGTAACAGAATGCAATAATGATTCAGTTTTAACTGATCATAATTCTACAATCTGATGTTTGGTGAGCGGTTACATTATCGTTGGGCTATGAACTGTAGTTTTAATAAAAATTGTTCTCATGTATCTATGACTGATAACTATTTCATATAATATTGATGGCAAGATAAATCAAGTTCCCGGTATAACAGATGTTACGTAACCATGATTGGCTAAGGAATTATGAGGCTAAAAGCGAGCACAATCTGAAAAAAGAAAAAAAAAAAAAAACCGACGATTGTTGAGCTGAATTTATCCCAAGAACCAACTTAACATTGTAGTTGAAAAACAAGTCCTCCCATACATTCCAACTGCAAAAGTAAGTTTGTACGCACAATATTGAGAGATTTACCATGTTACTTCAAGACCATAGACTTTTTTTATAGGTTTTCTTGTAATCTATGAGTAAAGAACAATTTTCTGTATTTTCTGTAGTTTAAGAACAGCTGCTGCTTTCTTCTTAAGCTGTTTCTTGTAGTTGTATTTGGAGATAAGGGGTGGAATGGTCAATTTTCATACATTTCTTAAAAAACTTTAAAGTTTTTATTTAAAATTACAAAAAAAAATATCTGAAATCCTTACAATACGGCCTATCACTTGATATGTCATACGGTACAGCCGGTCGATTCTGTTAAATCTCACCGTGAAAATGTAGGTAAAATGAACTTGAAGTGAGCTCCAAATCCCTAGCATCAGAAGGAATGACAGCATGAATTCACGGTGAGCTTTTTACAGAATAGATCGACAGTTCACAATTTTTTTATTTTAATTATCAAATTTTCCCCCCAAAAGTGACCCCAAAGTGACCCCCAAAAGTGAGTGAGTATTCAAAATGTATTTTTTCACACGTCACGTTTTTTCGCTTTTTTTTTTTTCTTTTTACTCGTCCATATTTGGGTCACAGTGGTTCATATGTGCGTATCAAATTTCAACTTAATCGGTTCAGTGGATTCGGAGCAAATTGGCTGTGACAGACGGACTGACACACAAGTGATCCTATAAGGACTCCGTTTTTTTTTTTTGTGGTCTAAATACAGAAAGGTCACAGTATACATGTATCTTTATAATTGTCATTCAAAAGGTACATAATAGTCTATCTTATAGTTTGCACTATGTCGTAGAATCTCTGCCAATCTAGCAATCTCAGGCCGAGATCGACTCGAGACTTAGCACGTACGAGTACTTTGTCAAGCGTTATTCCTGTCACTGCCACACAATTGTTTATCTACAAGTGCAAAACAAGGCCGATAAAAAAAAAATATTGTTATAGCTACACTACCAACTGAGATTACATACACTGTGGACGGATCTACTAACTGATTAATAAAATACCAATAAAACGATATGTAGATCTTTCACCTAGGCCTTCCAAAAAGTGGATAATTTCCTAAATTATATCTGTAATTTTTATGGTGTACAGAGTATTCCATCTGTCTATAAATAGCAATGTCTTCTTTTAGTCGTTCAATTTTTATATAAGTTTCGTTTACCATGGGGTGAATCGTTAAAGATCTCTTTTCTGAATAGGGTCATCCGGAGGGGATGTCCTATTGTATACCGAAAGCCACTCTGCGGTAATAACAAGATGGTATCAAATATCCGAGAAGATAAGGTTGCTTACCTGTCTATTTAAGACAATGCATTTCGGAGAGTGTGTTAGAGCTTGTGTAAAATAACCCCACTTTCTTCGACTTTCGTCAGATATTCAGTCGCCGTAACATCTACTCGTGTTCTTGATATTTCACCTCTTTGTTCCTCTACATACAAAGCTTTGTAGTCTGTGAATATTACCGAAGAAAGGACTTTGTTGAGAAAGGTTATCCGAGAGTTCTGAAATGCGAATGGGAATAAGATATCTTTAGAGCACGCAGTACATCTTTACTTACCATCGTGTTATTTTTATTTCTGAATATCAATATTGATTGTATTACCATTCCATATTTTGCTAACACATTGGGTACCGGTGCGGTCTATAAGAAGATAGACAGATATATAGAATACTCTTTATTATGTACACCATAAAAATTACAGATATAAATGTGGAAATGTTACATAAGGTGACACAATGGGCGGTCTTATCGCAGATGTCGTGATAAAAATTGAAAAGAGTATGCTAAGATGGTTCAGTCATACTGAGTAAGTTAATGAAATGCGACTATCAAAAGGTATTTACAAGACAGATATGAGTGGCGGGATGGGAGAGGGAGAGAGCCTCCCATCCCAGCCGCCGTGGTAGACGCTCCTAGCGTCGGGAGCCGCGTGACGACTCCCGGCCACCGTAGGCGCGGGCCTGCGGGCTGTGAGTAATGGGTAGCTCACCGTCCGATCAAGACCAGGCCCGTGTTCCACGCGCGCCTCAAAGAGATGTCAACAACGACGAGGGGCCCAATAGGGCCCAAGCCTGCCGGGTCAGCGGGATTGTCCGAAAGGGGTACCGCTGCCCTGGAACATAAGGGGCCAAGGAAGGAACACGGGTGGGTTTTAGTCAGTAAGAGTCTGACACACCCTTCCGCTCCACCCAGAGCGGAAGGGGTCATTTGATGATTTCCCACAGGGCTTGTCAACGTTACCAAATAACATAATAATAACCGTTACGTAACGTTAAATTTCAATGTTATACCTACTAACGTTACAAAAATTTAACGTTACTTGATAACATTACCAGTAATATAACATTGTGTTTTACACAATATACGAGTATACATAAAGTATGTATTGGGTAAAACATGAGTACTGTTATTGTATTATAACCTAAATTGAAATAAAATGAAAAGTGCCATCTGTCGTTTGGGCATGACAGGGCCCTTACTCCCGACAGCATCGAGTTCTGAATCAATCGAATTAAATGCCAATCCATACTCTTAAATCTGACACTAGCGCACGATCGAGCGGTGGTTCGAAGTGAAACTAACTTCGATCGAAAGATTAGTTAGGATCGAATAGTACGTACTCCGCACGCCATCTGACAGATAAATATCGAGTTGTTGGATCAAAACTAAACGTCAAATTACACG
The DNA here is from genome assembly GCA_947523025.1 of Dryobota labecula. Lineage (NCBI taxonomy): Eukaryota > Metazoa > Arthropoda > Insecta > Lepidoptera > Noctuidae > Dryobota > Dryobota labecula. The sequence continues at coordinate 11,042,668 of OX383293.1, read as the reverse complement.
AGATCAAAGAAGCTACTTTATTCAGATCGAGTGAGATAACTACCTAAAAGACATAGAGCACTTGACCATGACGTAATCCGCCGGATACGCATAATACGACGCTGATAATACTCGAACCTACATATTTCGATCTTGGTTTACGATTCGAATTGGTTCGGGAGTAAGGTTTTAAATCGAGTTCGGATCAGAATCGATTCGAATCGGAAACAAAATCAAACTCGAATCATTTTCGGGAGTAAGGCCCCAGTCACTTAACATGACTATGTTCTGTATAGTCAACTAGATAATTGACATTTATTGCACAGCTGTGCTCCGCAGCTGGCGCCTCAAAGCATTTATTTCAAATAGGCACATAAATGGCATTTTTGAACGTCAAAATTTACACGGAAATAAAATTGATTCTAGTTGCCCCTTCCAAAAGGTAGTTTCGCATGGAAAAAAATGGGCAAGAAACTCCACCGTTACTCTTTTAAACTGTTTTACAATACTTTGTATACATCAATTATATCATTACATGTGAAGAGGATGTACCCAGAATAATATTACTATAACACAATAAAAAATGAAGCAATGACGGATAAATTAATTATGTGTTAGATACATGGTGCTCACCATATTTACAAATATTGTTAGAGTAGATGATTTTACTAAATTTTTTACAAATAAAAAGTCAGTGTATGTGTTAAACTTATCATAACATTAATATCTAAATAATAATACATTATATAATTAAATTAGCAACCTGTTTGATTTTGTCTAGAATCTACATTGTCCTATAGAGCAGGACCAGCATGTTTCCAAGCATTCTTATCTTGGATATAATCCTCTAATTTGTAATAAGCTTGTTTACAAAGTGTAGTTTTAATGACTTTAAAAGCATCTCTCAGCTTTTTGCGTAAATAGTAGCAATCAATTTATAGTCTCATCAGTCTGATGGTGACCTGTAATTTGTAAAAGAATGTGATAAACAGATTGTACGTAAACATTCTTACAACCCCATCAGTCTATCATTTTGCTGACCGGTTAATGTTATTACCAATATCTAACATTAAGAATTATCATAATATTTTAGTTTTGTGCCGATACAAGAGAATGAGAAGAAGAATAAATACACAGACTCACAGTTGGATTTAAACTATACAAAAAATATATTCAAGTTAAAGCTCTGTACGACTTTATCCCGCATTTTGTTGACTGCACAAAAAATTCCGAAGATATCAGTATCTTTCTATAGGAAATATCAAAAGAAACCAATATAATACCATCGCGGAACGGAACCGCAATAAGCCGCTTATTCTTCTTCAAATCAGCATAAAAGTTTTCATATCGATATCAGAACTGCGCTGTACAATACGGATGCATTATTGCAATGTTTCACGGAACGGTGGCTGTATTCGCAGCACGTTGCTCGTCGGCGCGTCATGTCCCCGGGGGGGTACCAAACGAGATTCGTCCGCGAACCCCGCAGATGTATATGCTCCCTAGCGGCTGTCTACATTTGCAACATTGATTAGTTTTCAATTACAATTTTTGGGTGCATGTTCGTTGTCTGGAGTTGAATGCTGAATCTGAAAAAGCATTGTGAGATTAATTAATTTAATTGAGTGTTGCAATTAAAACCTATACTCAGTGTTCGTAACAGGTTATGTATTTAAAATCGAGGTGTGTATTATTTTCTTAAGAGGGAAGCGAAATTAATGTTTTCTTACTTTTTTGCAATTTGCAGGTCCGTATCAGATTGTATGTTGGTCTAAATATGATTCGCTCAACATACAACCTGATACTGACCTAATTTTAATTTTGCCTACCCTGACGGTTTCCCCTTAAGTTTAAATTTTCTTCAAGTATTTTATTCCTCCTATTCCTTCTAATATCACTGTGAAATTCTACTCACAAGGGAACCAACGTAACGAACTAAAACCAATAGAACTTTTAAAAAGCACTTAGTACTATTAGGTTATATTTGAAACAACTACAGTATTAAAATACAATAAACAACGAAGCCCTGAACTTTTTTTCTCAATTCCCAAGCCCCTTATATTTACCTAGTATTCACACGTCATTTTACTAAAAGCACAAAAAAGGTATGATAATAAGTCTGGCTGCATCGCAATGTTTCGCTTCGAGGGAGGGCAATGTTCGCATTGCTAACCCCGCGAGGGTTGTGAAATGAGATTCGTCCTCGTAACACGCAGATGTATGGTCTCCCTAGCGATCTCTATTCCGCAATGATTAGTTCAAAATTATGACGGAAAATATTATAGCAAAATTTTAATACAAAACTCGGTATTGTGATTCGAAGTTGGATTTCCTTTGGAACTTAAAAGACAGTTATTTAATGCTTTGATGTATTTTAACAATATTTCGCTCATAGCTCACAGAATTTAGCCGTAGAACCGATGACCGTTGGGGTAGACGTGTTCTTGAGTGGAGACCGCGAATCGGCAAACGTAAGGTAGGACGCCCTCAGGCTAGGTGGAGCGACGATCTTCGCAGGGTGGCTGGTAGCAGCTGGATGAGAGTTGCCGAGAATCGAGCTGAATGGCGTGCAATTGGAGAGGCCTATGTCCAGCAGTGGACTGCTATAGGCTCATGATGATGAACAATATTTCGCAATAAAATGTACTTAGGGAAAGTAATTAGAAGTCAACAAAATATGTATAATTATTACCATGGATAACAAGGTTTTCGATGAATTTATTATAAATGCGAAACTCTGTCTGTCTGTCTGATACCTTTTCACGCTTCAAGCGCAAGCCACACCGTCAGCTAGCGAGCGAGCGAGCGAGCCAGCCGGGCGACCATCGTTTCAACTCTTTTCATACTTCGGTTCACACCGCGAACTACAGAGATAAAGCTACCTCAGCGCTACAAGCGATGCGAACGAAATATCCGACGATGTCAGCGACGCCATGCGTTCACCTGGTTAGCGTAGCTTAGTCTGTAGTTTTCCTGTAGTTTCTCTGTAGTCACGCTTTGGTGATCTTTTTCGGACTAGTCGACGTTCGTCTTTCGAATGGGAGTGTAGTTACGCTGCGAATATGATGTATATTGATGAAAGTTCAGATGATTTAACTCAAAATTTAAGAAAAAGATAATCTGTTCCGTCCGCTCGCTCGCTCGTTCGCTCGTCCGTCCGTAGTTTTCGGTGTGAACCCACATAGTTTAGCTTGCCAAAGTTTCGCTTAATTTTTAGAATTTCCCTCGCCTCGCTTCGCCCGCCAGCTCGCTCGCTCGTTCACGAGCTGGAGGTGTGGTCCGCGCTTAAGGCTATACCCCGAGCAAAACGCGTTGTTCAGAGGCTATTAACTCATTAATTAAGAAAAATACAATACATCTAAAAACATATTATTAATGTACGTCATCCTATCATCACATTGCACGTTCTTATTTATTTTTATGTGTTTTAAGTACATTTGAAATCTCCGTGTAAAAAAGTACTAAAATTATTGATTGCATGCATCTTTTGCTAAAGTTGACGTTCCATTAATTTGAGAGTTACACTAATGAATAGATAATTTAAAAATCTTAATAACTTACGTTTTATTTAATTTCAAAAGATCACTCTTCTTGTTTTATTAAAATAATTCCAAAAATTGTGTGAATTCGGCGTACGCACGGAGCGGGACAGAGCGTCCCCGCTGTGACGGGATAGAGAAGGACCGAACGCTCACGCTAGGGGAAGGTCCTTAAACCACAGAACCGATCGTTAGACAGATAGGCAGTATTACAGGCTACTTTTGATTCTGATAATCCATAACTTCCATACTAATAGGTATTATAAATGTGAAAGTAACTCTGTATGTCTGTGTGTTACGTTTTCACGCCTAAATCGCTGAACCTATCGTCATAAAATTTGGCAGAGATATAGCCTGGGATGTGGAAACAAGCTACTATGGACATAAGCTACTTTTTTCCTGATAACCGACATCCATGCGCGCGGAGCCGCAGGTAAAAGCTAGTTTGTATATAAAAATGATGAAATACAAAATTCACTTAGTCGAAATGGCGGGAAACAGCTAGGTAACTAAATATATATTTTTCGCTACTCGATAAATTAAAATATTGTAAAAAATCTTCTTACAATATTTAAATTTTGCATACTTTGCATTAATGAAAAATATCTCATCGGTTAAATTATGAAATCGTGATTACCGTGCAAATAAATTGCGAAATCAATCTGCTGAGCCACGGTACCCGATTGAGACTGACCGAAAAATTCTTGAAGCACACATGGACATATCGTATTTATTTTCATCGCCCCAAGCATTTTCTGTAAAACAGAGTTATTGGTAAGTTGTATTTTTTTATCATCATTCACGTGAATACGGAAAACATTATCCCTTTATACGTTTCCTCAGTCCATTTCCTCGAAGAACTGGAGCACACATTCCATCATAAAAAACAAAAGAACGCTACAGCCAGTGACGTCATAAGATTGAGCGGTCCACGAATTAAGTACAAACTCTGTCACCAGTACGTCGGTGATCAGGGCTGCTCATGAAATATTCATGTGCACGGATGCGGTCGAATGTACCGCCACGATATATTTACCGCTGACCACGTCAGCCCGACGCCGAAATAATAACTGTGGGTACATCGGTACAATGTATACGTAGCGCTGCATTTGAGGGTTCCTTTGTCGTAATTATAGTGGGCAGGGGTTCTTTTGATATGACAGGAAAGTGGGGTGGGTTTTTTTCCTCGTTAGTCAGTTGATTGAGGAATAACTAAGTGGTATTGAGAAGGGCTGTGTCTGATCCAATATAAAAAGGTTCTTGGGTATTTTATAGGCACTTCTCCATTTATCTTTATAGAATGAATAGGAACTTTAAAATATTACTCAGAGCAATGAATTGTGACTGAAACCGTGCCGAAAAGTTGTGTAACTTTGTTTGTTTTTAGGGTTCCGTACCCAAAAGGTAAAACGGGACCCTATTACTAAGACTCCACTGTCCGTCTGTCACCAGGCTGTATCTCATGAACCGTGATAGTGAGACAGTTGAAATTTTCTGAGATGATGTATTTCTGTTGCGGCTATGACAGCAAATACTAAAAAAACTGAATAAAATAAATATTTAAGGGGGCTCCCGTACAACAAACGTGTTTTTTTTTTGTTCGTTTTTATAGATAACGGTACGGAACCCTTCGTGCGCGAGTCCGACTCGCACTTGGCCGATTTTTTGTCGTTTTATTAGGCCTTCATAACAAGTAGGTATGGCAAAACTCTTATAAGCAGATAGAATAGCAATTTTATTATCAAACATAACATCACATTTTTTAATACCTATTCATTACCTTCATCATCATTTCAGCCGAAAGACGTCCACTGCTGGACGGGAAATAGACCTCCTCCCCCAAGTGTCGGTACATCGAGCGTTCCTGTGCTTCTCGCAGCCAACAGATTCTTACAGGTGTTCGCAAACCCGCATGCCAAACTTGGAGACTATGACATGACCACCCAAAAATGTCAAGCACAAAAAAACCTATTATTAAAATTTACTAAAAACAAACCTTCAAGATTTCGTTATTCTATCTAACACATTTCAATTCTATTATATATTTTGTTGTATCTGCCTACGCCTCCCGTGCACTTTCGCCCCTGCCTTTTACACTAGACTCGGCAGTTTGTTTTGCTACGCATTGAGTTCGTAACATTTAGAGCGTTGAATTTAAGTATTTTTATTTTTGTATGAAAATATTATGATAGATTAAAATCTGATGAATTATTAAAAATCATAGAAGAAACGTTTTTTTTTTATCTAGGGCATCTCAGAGTTAACCACGAGGGGTTGACACTCTTTAACCGGACTTTCCTGTGGTTGCCTTAAGCTCCTATCAGAACTTAATGCCTCCAGCCAGGGCGTAAAATACTTATAAACTAAACGACTGCATGCTAAGGGCACCCCCTCTGGGGGTACGAACCTCGGCTTAGGGCAGCGTCGGAGGAAGGATGGCAAGGGACCGTCGGTGGCTGGATAAAATCAGAGTTATGATTATTATGAGGGGGATTTAAAGCTACAGGCTCAGCTATGGCGCGTGCTGGCGCTTCGCTTACGGGCAAGGGTCGGGGACGACTATTTAGTCGGGGATTTCACGCGGAGTCTCGGAGGCGAGGTCGGAATGACGATCGTGTAATATGTTTGCGAACTGTACTAGTTTCCCTACGACTCTCCTGGAGGAGAGTAGTGGGGTCGTCTGGGTCGGTCATTGAAAAGTTGTTTTTTTATGATGTTAATAATATAGTCCGTATGTATATTATTTAAATTCGTGATCATAAGGTAATCAAATTCTGCAAAACTTTCAACAGATTCGTGTACGAATAAATTGTTCACGAAACCGCTAGATTGAGTAAACTAAATTATGTTCGCCAAGGCGACTATGAACAGTCAGAGGTCTGAGTTAGCCGCAAACTGGGATCTATTTATACACAAGTTAGTGGCAGATTAACAAAGAAGTTATAACTTGGATGTTCCAGCACTTCTATTGTCTAAATGGAGATTAGACAGACCCTCGGTGAATTTGCCTAATACCCAGACTGAATGTGCGCAGGCTTAGAGCTAGATATTCGCGAAACAATACCTCCCATAGGTTTCATAATTAAAGTATTAGGACAGAGATAAGCTGGCAGTATGGTAAACTTGTCTTTGTGGTTTGTAGTTATTAGTCCTATAAGTGGAACAACGATATATGAGTCATATAGAATCAAAAAGAGCAATCTGACATTTGACATATTATCGGTAATTAGGAAAAGTAGTTTCATTCTTACAAAAAGTCGTATGCAGATTTTTGTATTTGATACCAATATGGGTTTTACATTCAGATTTTTGGTGGAATATTGCTGTTTTTGATACGTTGTGACTAAATAAGTAAAAAATATTTAAAAAAGACAGTGTTACCATATTCATAACTCGAATTGTGTAAAACTGACCGATTGCTGTAGTGGCCTTTGTGGATATGATATTTATTCAGATTTGTTTACGGTGATGTAATGAAAATCAAGGTAACCGACATAGCTCGAAGAATTGCCAAACTTAAGTGGCAATGGGCAGAGCACATTGCGCGCAGAACAGATGGCCGTTGGGGCCGAAAGGTTCTGGAGTGGCGACCGCGTACCGGAAGACGTAGCATTGGAAGGCCTCCCACAAGGTGGACCGATGACCTTATGAAAGCCGCAGGAATCCGCTGGATGCGGGAAGCACAGAACCGGTCGTGGTGGCGGTGCTTGGGGGAGGCCTATGTCCAGCAGTGGACGTCTTTCGGCTGAAAGGATGAATGACAATCATGTAATTTGGTTTAAATAGGTTTTTATTTTCATATATATATATTTTTTTTTTAAATCTTTGATATAGATTTAAATTGTATTTTTTGAATTCCTAGTTACAAAATGTTACTATTCAACTAATGATTATTTACATGAAAGATGACTGATTTTATCTGATTTGGCACCACAAATATAATGATTATTAAAATTTTGATTTGAATTGGGTATTTTTTTTTATATTGGCATTTCTATTTTTAAAGTAACTCAATTTAAAATGTTCTCTGTAAATTTAATCTTGTGATTAGAACCTACATAATATATTAATTTGCACACCTAATTAGGTTATAATACAATGTACCTCTTGTACCTGTAACACCATTTTAGCATGTATTATTTGATTATTTTCTATTTTGTTAATGTGAGACCGTTGTAGGCCTGGTAGACTCTAGATTTGTTGAAAATTTTCTTTTTTTTAAGTACCTGGTACATACTTGTTGAAAGGTCTACACTGTCCCCCCATACCTATTAACACTGTTATTTGAAAAAAATGTAAAAGACAATTATTTATAAAAGAGTTTCTTGCCGGTTTCATCTAGAAATGTATGATTATCTACTGTGTTGAGCAATAAACATTTGAATTTGAATTTCTTCTCCATAGAAAACGACCAATTGCAACCGTACACCTAGCTGCTGACGTTTCATAAGTACCCATGTAGGTTTATATGAAATAAAATATTTTTATTTTGATTTTTTGATCTGAAAGTAGATTAAACCATCCTCTGTGAATTGTAGATCACATGACACGAGGGCGGGCATGATCATTATGTAGCAAAAAAAAATTACGACATCAGGAACACTTCTTTTTTTTTTGTGTTTTTACTGGTATTAGATATCAGTAAACCCACCGTGTCTTTGTAGTTTCACCAATTCAAATAATTTAGAAAAAAATATACTAGATAGCTTTATTCAAACGCAAACTATCTGCCTTGTAAATTACAGCTTTAAGCTGACCGATACGTAGAATAATGTTAGTAATTAAACACTTTCAGTTTCATGTATACAATAATTGTATACAATATGTTACTACCATATATAAATTGTACCCTGTAGCGACATCAGCGTGAGATATTTTAGTGAGGTATGAAACCAGTCATAACCATAATAAATAGGGGCTAAATTACTTGTAGTTGTAGATCTGGGGCGTAGTAATTGTCAGCAGGAAACTAATGACTTTTAGGTAAATTGGTGCTTGTGTAATATAACCTACTTCTAGACGAGTGTGTTTAAAAACCGATTGATGATTCTAAATTTATTCGATATGTGTACTATTAAAATATATTTTTTAAAGTGGGTAAGTAAACATAGTTTTGTACAATTTTTTTCGATAATAAACCTATTTTGCTTTTCATTTATTTTATCAATCATGTTATGTTTCAATCAAAATCCAAAATCAAAAACAAAATATTTTATTTCATATAAATCTACATGGGCACTTATGAAACGTCAGAAGCTAGGTGCACGGTTACAATTGGTCGTTTCCTATGGAGAAGAGCCGGCAAGAAACTCTTTTATAAATAATTGTCTTTCAATTTTTTTTTCAATATCAATGTTACCTATTATGGGGGGACAGTGTAGGCCTTTCAACAAGTAAGTATATATTATAAAGTACTACTTTTTGATACTGTTTTAAACATTATGGAACTGGGCCATCTTGTGAACGGTCTAGACAATCTAATTGTCAGCTTGTGACCTAAAAAACTAAGTGAAATTGAGTTTTGGACACAGAAGGCAACGCTCCATTTATCACTTTGTCGACGATTATTATACCAATTATGTTTAAAAGCAAAGCTTTAAAAATAGCAAGTCGATCGTGTTAATCAATAAGACGTAAGTGTATTGCTTATGCTCAATTTGATTTGAACAAATATAGTGCAAAATATCGATTAGTAAGAACCCTTCTCTGTTAAAAGTCATCGGAGATGGGCAGAACTTGAAGCTTATTGAAGTAAATTGCCCTAGTAGGTCGGCGACGGAGAAGGCGTGATGAATTCCGTGACGAATTGACTTAAGGGGCCGTGCACGAAATCAACTGATTTTGATCAATTTTGTTCATTGTTTGTGAGAAAGGGAAAAATATTTTTAACAAAATGATTTATGATTTGAAAAGTCGTGTTCTTTGTTTTGAATATGGCTGAAAGCGATTTTTCAAATAAATTAAGTATTCACGGTAAATCACTAATATTCGCAACAAGTTTTCCGAAAAATGACGCGAGACTGACATTTGATCATCATTCTACATGAAACAACTTTTTACCCACTTTAACTTTTTAATTTCTTTTTACTTTTTTTTCTAATTGCATGTGGCTGAATCCCTTTTTTCAACTTCCATACAAAATATAGCAGAAAAATAATATTGAAAAAACCTGTCAGTAATATATTTTTTCCTCTTATTTAACTAATCATATCAAGAAATTTAAAAATCAAAAATTACTCTTCAGCTATCCTTCAAATATAATCAAAATTTTATTTAATGATTATACAATAGCTTTTTAGAGGTATGAGGAACAGGGTATAAAGTTCACTCATACTCTATAGTAAAGGGAGGATCCTCCGACCAGACGGGTGTTGTGTCTGGTGGGCAACTGCCCAACGGTTGATATCAGGATGTTGTATATATGCTAGTCGCGCAGTAAACTCTGATAGCGCGATGCAGAATTTGTGACGTCAGGTCTTTGATGCGTAGTTCGCATGTGGCGTTGTTGATACCGCCACAGCTTCATTAAGTTAATCAACGGCGAAATAAACTATATTTGAGAGCACAACAATGATGAAACTATTAACAGCTGTTGTGACTGACACGAATGATTTAGCACCATGAAAACTGTACTTTTATAGTTACCTACACAGACTTAATGTTTCGATTATTTCAAGTTTTCTCACAATCAGATAATAAATTGACAAAATAGTTTTTTTCGTGCACGGAGCCTTAACAGAGCAAATAAAGTAAAATAGAACTATTTGCTGTTAAATTTGTTTGTGGTGAGTACAACTTTCTTGAACCTTGAAAAATGCTTTTGTCTTTTAAATATTATTTTACTGTGAACGTGACAAGCGTGACACGTCGGGAAAGAAAATGTTGACTTGTATTGTATTATCAAATTGAAACGTGTTGGGTTGGATGTTCGTTTTAGCTTTACAAAAAAAAGCGACCAAGTGCAAGTCGGACTCGCCTATGAAGGGTTCTGTAGCAGCAAGCGAGGATTACGATTTATGACGTATTAAAAAAAAAAACTACTTACTAGATCTCGTTCAAACAAATTTTCTTTGGAAGTTTACATGGTATTGTATTTTTTTAGTTTTATAAGTCTCTTATTTTAGAAGTAACAGGGGGGGACACACATTTTACCAATTTGGAAGTGTCTCTCGCGCAAACTATTAAGTTTAGAAAGAAATTATATAAGAATCATCAATATTATTTTATGAAGACCTATCCATAAATACCCCACACAAATGGGTTTGATGAAAAAAAAAATCGAGTTTCAGTTTCAGTTATTTTCTAAATATGGGGAACCCCCAAAATGAATTGTTTTTTTCTATTTTTGTGTGAACATCTTAATGCGGTTCACAGAATACATCTACTTACCAAGTTTCAACAGTATAGTTCTTCTATAAGAACTATACTGTTGAAACTTGGTTGTTGTTTTTCTGAAACTATTTTCAGAAAAAAGTGGCTGTGACATACGGACGGACAGACAGACAGACATGACGAATCCATAAGGGTTCAGTTTTTTGCCATTTGGCTACGAAACCCTAAAAAGCATTGTCGTGCATGAAGCGTGACGGTCGAGTCACAGTGTGTTGACGACACGTGTAAATATTTCATTAAAATGCAGTGACGTGCAACTTCAGCAACTTTTCCGCTAAGTCATCCACATGTTTTTAAATAAAGCTCCCGAAAAACAAATTAACTTCCAACAATCTGTGGTTGATTGTAATAATAACTAACTTCAAGCAACGTTTATAAATAAACCCCGAAGTGTTTACACAAAACTGACAACTGCATGGTGTCAAATGCATCAAAGGAGCGCGTGAAAGTTTATCAAAAAGGTTTTGTTTGTAATAAACCGTCAACGCTGGGAGCGTGACATGCATGATTGTTATGAACACTGAAATTACACGGATATTATGGCAACATTTCACCTTATAAATTAACCCGTTATTATCATTATTTTTGAATCGATAACAAATATAATTTTGATTGCGATTGTTTTGCTAGTACTGTTATAGTTTCAGAAAGAACCATGGAATTATTTAAACTTTACTAGCTGTACCCCGCGGTCTCACCCGCATAAGTCTCGATTCCGTAAGAATATCGGAATAAAAAGTATATTATGTGTTAATCCAGGTTTTAAACTAAACGTGTGCCGAATTTCATCTAAATCCATTCTGCCGTTTTGTCGTGATTGAGTATCAAACATGCATCCATCCTTACAAACTTTCGCGTTTATAAGTAGGAAGTAGGATATGCGTTGTAAATTGAAATAAGCACGAGTTTGTTCTATCATGAAGGTATTACTAAATAAAACGGCAATGCTCGTAGCGTGACATGATTTCGGTTCTTGGGATTCATAACTAATAAAAACAAAATAACAAGGCAAAATGGGGTTAAATTGTTTAACTCCTGCTATCTTCCTGATATTGAAGAAATATTATAGTTTACCTATAGTAGAAAAACCTAGGCAATAACTACTGCACTATAAAGCTTTTTCTTTGGACCTTTTCTCCATGCGAATATGACTAGGTATAATTTATTTCTTACACAAAACGCCTTACACATTTGCTGAGACTGCAACACTGTATGCATTCATGATCTCCAAGATCAGATAAACAGCCATTTAAGTTAAACAAACACACGGCTTGATTAAAAGGGTGTTGAAAATTCAGTTTAACAACTAACATGTAATAAAACGTTGGCGCTCGCAGCGTGACATGCGTGGCTGTCACGGAGAATGACAACACGTAGATATAACGGGTCAGTGAGCATTCAACATTTACTGATACGTTTGTTTTTTACACAGTCGTGTTTTTACTTAATTGGAGAAAAGGTAATTTTGCTAGAGAAATTTTAATATTTTTAGTGCGCATTACTTGTGTAACATCTATGTTCAGCAGTGGACGTTTCTCGGCTGAATATTTATGATGATAATCCGTAGCCACGTCAGCTAGTAGTTTTTAAAAGCAGATTAAGAGCGTTGTCACCGGTCCACTAGCGCCACTCCTTCAAAAACATATTATCTCGTGACTGAGAAGGAATTATGAAAAACGGCTCAATCAACAATATCGATAAGTGTGTCTAGAATTTTCTAATACCTTTTTTAAAGTTTCATATTGAGACACGAAGCAAGAAAATTAGATCTAAATAAAATCGGCCACATGCCTCTAGATCGTATTTTGTTGCTTCGTGTGTCAATATGAAACTTTATTTCGAGTTCTTTATTTCGACATTAAGGTGAGCAGGTATAATATTATTCCAAAATTATCTACATACCTACAATATTCGTTATTAACTTTCAATATGTTTTTGTATTGGACATAATAAATATAAAAGCAGTATTTTATCCCTCCGAATTGTCTGCTCGTGACCGCAGACTAATTATCGTGATTAATGTCGCACCAACACATACTTATTCATATTATTCATGAAGGTTTTTATTTATATGGCTGGTAGTTTATCTGTTCGAGTATTTTCTACCTTTCACATTATTGAAATAGGTCATATCGACGCTTGAAGGCAATATTGACCAAACGACATGTTGGCAAAATTTACACTAGAGCATTTTAAAGTTATTGTAAAAAAAAAAACTTTAAAATGTTCAAGTGGAGTATACTCAGAGTATACACTAAAGCATTTTAAAGTTATATTTTTTTTTTTTCATTTAATTTAATTTTATGTTTTTCGCTCACAAATCGTCCTAAAAGTTATGTCTATCCATAAAATTCGAATTCTTAGTCAGCAAAAAGAACACCCCTACATATGATTCGAGAAAATTATTCATAATAAATTTCATTGGTTTAAAAAGTTACCAGAAGAAATTGCAAATGACTTTCAAAGCTCGTAACTTTACAAATTGACAATGCCGAGATTCGCATTTAAGGTTCAGATTGTGCTACCAAGTCACAGACGTAAAAGTTATGCTCCTATAATAAAAAAATATTCAGAGATACAGATAGAAGAAAAGAGAAAGCGGAAAAAAAAATGTTTGCTTTGTTTTCATATATATAAAAGGAACAACCAACATATGTACAAAAAAAGGAGAGGAAATAATCATAAAAGAAAATTCGTCCACATCACTTTCAACAGGAAAAGTACACAAAAGGTTGGCAACATTGCCACGATGTATGGCAATGCTGATTATTTGGAAAAAAAAAGGCCAGCTCTCTGGTCACGTGAAGAGTCGACCATCCGCGCGGCGTTGTCTCGAAAAACTAATTGGGCACCATGACCATCAGACACCATGGCCCTACCCGTCTGTTTCAAACCCAAACGGCACGGACATAATATTATAAGCAATAAGATTGGAGTATTTGAGCCGTTTGAGGTTTTCCGCACCTGCAGCAGCCACCCAGCATGGCCTCGCCGTGCTAGGAAGATGAGATGGCGCAAGCGTGTCGACACACGATGCACCTCACACCATATAAATAAATAGACAATAATACAGGAAATGTACCTACAAATTTATATTCGATGACTTCCCTTTAGCAGCCGTAAATTATATATTTACCAGCTTACCGGAATAGTTAATATTGAGGAAAATAACCGTATGTATTCTGAATCTGACAATTCTCGATTCAAAACTCTCAGTTTCCATACATTTCCTTACTTATCTAGATTAAATTCGAGAATTCAGCATACCATTGTAGAAAACATACTAAAACTACTAATTACTTCACCAGAATTTTGGTATTCGTCAAAGTAACTTCTAAAGACGAAACAAGCCACTGAATAGCAAATAAAACTTGAAACTCTTAACTTACAAAAGAGACTCAAAAAAAGAAAAAGTTTAATTACATCGCCTTTGTAAAAGACTGCAAATAAAACGGACACTGGTATTTAACAATAAAATCGTGACCTTGAATCCTTAGAAAAGACCTTAAATTAAGTTTCTCCGCCCATCATCATTATCCGTATCATAGAAAATTTGAAACGCACCCTTTTACGAGCTATGAGACGGTACCCGCCTTGTTCTTGTCTCTTGGCTTTGTAGTAATAAAAGTTATAACCCTTTCTGTAAAGATACCCCTATATTGTATACTTATATATTTGATATTATCCGTTGTTGTAGATTTATTAAATAATGTCTTTTAATCTCACTATAATACAGATATAGTTTTGAAAATTGAAAGTTTTGGACAATTTAATTCATTATTTTGTTATTCAAAGAGAGATGAATAAGACTTGGTTTGAATTTCTTTCATTAAATTTTTTTTTTCGAAACTAATATAATAGATCTGATGCTATTTTTGATGAATTACGAATTTTATGCTTAGTTATTTAGATAGTGCAATCATCCAACTTACCTCTATGCTCAACGAGACCGCCGCCGAACAATATTGAAATTATAAATTTGCCAACATAAAAAGTGGCCAATTTTTTTCTAAAGTAGTTAAACATGTAAGCATGGTATGCATATAACACACAGGTACGCTCATATGTCGTCCATTGAAAAGCTGCACACCATTATAAACTTTAAGACGTTTGAAACAAAAACCATAATTTCATACCAAAGTCCGGTAGACAGATAAGCAAGACTTTTGCTGGGTGTGTAATTACATTTGTTTGGAAAAATTTCTTCCCTAACCTCATCTGTTTTCATTACTCGCCCGTCCACTGAGCTCATTATTACTTTCAATATTGCTGTTTTACCTAAAGACCATTATTTATCATAATAACTACGTGCAATATCTGTTCCTTGTGCCTTAATTTTTTTTATGATGTTACAGAAACTTTCAGATGAATCTAACATTTTATGAGTTCATAAAAATCCTTCTTTTAATTCATGGGACTTAAACATAACTGCTGAAATGTGGGTTTACTATACGTGCACCTCTGCCTAACTCATTGGGGTATACAGGCGTGATGTGTTATGTAATGTTATGTAAAATTCTTAAATATAATAAAATCAAAATATTTTATTTCGGTTCCAATATAATGTTGTTAACACACAATGTGACGTTTACTTAGAGACCAAATGGATCACATTAAATCTAAGCACAATTTTATATTGATTGCAACATTTTGTTCAATTGCAAATGCACAGAGAATCCACTACTGCGTCAGCTGACAGAAAGGAAAGTGTAGTCAAGCTAATAATTTGCAAAACGAAGTTTTTTGCTTCACATTTTAATGCTCATTTCACAGTTTTTCAACGTTCACTTACGACGGGTTTAAAAATTAAAATCTTCGTAAGCTTCGAGTATCGTCGACCCGCCGTGAAATATAGCATCCGAGAGAAGGAGAATCGCTGAGAACGGTCAATTTTTATCTATAACGTTTTACTGCAGTAAATCGACAGTGATTTTTCAGACTGAAATATTAGCGGTTTCAGTCCCCATATCTCTAGGGCCGCAGAGCGACGAGAGTGTTAATAAACACAATTTTTCTACGTCCGAAAAAAACGCGGAAAATCGAAACACAACAGAAAATACAGCCTCCTTTTTCTGGCCTGCTTTTTACGCAGTGACATGTAGTGAAGTGACCGAATAATTTGCTCATTTGTCAACGTCTTCGCTTTGCCGAGGAGAAAAATGATTCAGTGAATCTGTCGGGGCGTCACGTCGCTGAATTAATTGAAATAAATTACCTACTCCGCGTCAACAGTTTAATCTTTAACGGATATAATCTGATGCTTGTCAAAATTACTCACGATATTTATCATACCCTTTATCACGTTTTATATAAAAAAAATCGAGATCTTTTTAGTTTTAGAATATACATATAATACCAACTAAATTTTTCTCCGAATAGAAATTTTAATAATTATTAAAAGCAGACCCTGAAAACCAGTGAAGGTTCTTTTAGAAACTAGTCGAGCAGAAAAATTAAAAATTAAATTGTAGAAACCCTAACAGCGAATTCCTACAATAAAGCATTTTCTGGTCGAACAAATTAGCTTACGTATCGACTTTTTGTAATGTCGAATTCAAGTAATGTCGGCGCGTGTTCATCGTACTGTAAGTTTGCTTTGCTGTTGCTCAAACACTTCGGTCAGGAGCCTTTCAACCTCAATAGAATATTCAAAGGTCGGCCTGTGAAAATATGGCTCAATTGGAGCTACGATCCACGCGGGATTTTCACTTTAATATTCAGGCGATGAAAAATATCCCGTCATAAAAACCTGGACCATATGAGTTTTTAGAGGCCACGTATTTGAATATTGATGTTTATGGAAAGTGCGGAACGAATACCGCACCTTTGGTGAAAGTTATTTTTATAACGGTATAATGGAACTATAGATTTCTTCCGCGCGACACGCTGGTGTAAACTTCATAATGGACATAATTTTTCATTATGTTTGCTTTTACGCATAAATATGTTACTGTTATGAACATAACGAAGAGTTCATTTTGTTAACAAATGTGGTGCTTTTTGTCGTTAAAATTATGAAAAATTGGTAACATTAAGTCCCCTCTGCTGAGTGTTGCTGAGGCTTTGAGTGTTGTCAATGTACATAACAATATATGAAGGCAGATTCTTGTTGAAGATCTCATTTTGTTGCGTAAAAGTGCTGTATATTTAAAAGCATGTTTACCCAAGGCCTTAATATTACTTTTATGGATATTTAAGTATTTAATGACAACATAGGGATCTAACGCACGAACCCAAGTATTTGACAAAATTATCCTAAACTAACATCTGTTAATATTCTAACAGAAAACAACAAATTGAATGAAGCACACCGTCCACCCAACAAAGTGTTCATCACACATTAAAGATAATCTTCCGCATATTAAATTTTCAAAGCGTCTCATTAAGCTTAAAAAAAAAAAACTTCAAACGGGTGCGCACGCATGCACTACCGACAATAAAACAAGGTCCACTTAGCGATAGGCCCGCTCCAGAGAAAAAAGGCATTAAGGCGTAATTTATCACAGTTTCCACGCCATTAAACATGGA
The DNA here is from genome assembly GCA_947523025.1 of Dryobota labecula. NCBI lineage: Eukaryota > Metazoa > Arthropoda > Insecta > Lepidoptera > Noctuidae > Dryobota > Dryobota labecula. The sequence continues at coordinate 11,025,230 of OX383293.1, read as the reverse complement.
GACTGCAAAAACCGCGTACTATATACGTGATAAGCTCCATGGGAACTGGATTGTCTGCGGTCGTGAAAAAAATGCTAGCAAATACGATAATAATCTTTGAATAGTAGGTTATGTGGAAAACAGAGTTTTGTCGCTATGTGTGACAATAAGGGCATACGGCACGGAAAAAAAAAACGAAATTGCCGTTGTATTTCAGTTAATAATAATAATAATAACAATACATTTATTTATTCACTTCAAGACACAAACATCTGTGTAGCCCAGACTCTTGTACTAGGATTTCCTGTATCACAAGAGCCAGACCTCTCAATTTACAGGGAATATGTTATAGAAGCGCGATAGACAAAATTGTGATACGTTGTAGTTATGGCATGCCTTAAAAGGTAGGTTTACAAGTATACAAGAGTAATAATAAAAAAAAGAGTTTAAATTACCATTGCGTTCTTTGGAGAGTGAGGGTGAGGACAACTTTGACTTAAAAGATAACCACGAGAAAAGTACGACACTAATTTAAACAAAAATTACTTTGTTCGCAATATACTTGTGTAGTACCTACTTACCTAATGAAGTAGGTACATAACAAAAGGCTTCAATACCATCATAGCAAATAACTCAAAAGCTTTGAGCTGCGAGTAAATAACTCCAAGACATTTTAATTTCAAACGCAAACAAATCCTTTTTTATTCAAATTCAAAAAGTTTATTACGAACTAAGTGTACAAATTTGGTGTTATGTTATGTTAGTACTTATGACTTAGCAGCCTTTTACAAGCATTGCAATTATCATTCGTCTGCCCTTTGTCATCCTAAATTAGCATGCATGCATTAAACATTTTTATTACTTAATTATTTTCTTATATGTATATTAGTACATACAATTAAATTGAGAAATTATAGTTATGTCAAAATCAAATGTCAATAATAATGAATTTCATCCTTTACAGGTAGTACAAATTATCATTATAATTTCAAATAGAATAGACTAAATCTTATTGATTATATAGAACAAGCTCTTACAGTTCTGAAAGAAAACAGCGAAAATTCTTGTATTGTAAATTAGATAGCTAGGCAGAATAAAATAGACTTGAGTTTTATAGTAATATATATATTTTTTTCCGTAGAAGAAGGCAGGACGAGCCGGAAAAAACCCAACATTACAGATTAGCCCTAGATTGAAAACCTGGAAGTCATGGATGGGCCTTTGCCCAGCAATGTGATGATGTAGGATAACATTAAGTAGTAAAAAAAAAACTATTTAAAAACATAAACCCGACTGCAAAAACATAACACTGAAAAGAGAAAAACAAACATTATATTCCATAGAATTTTGTTTCAGCAATGTAGAATGAAACATGCAATGTTTGTTCGATACACACTTAGGGCTGATTTTTCAATCGTCAGATTACTTTTATCTGAGGTAGGTATAAATATGACAGTTTGACGGATTTTGTATAGAAAATATGTCAAACCGCCATATTTATTGTTAAGATACATCTGACGATTGAAAAATCAATCCTAAAGCAAATAAACTAAACTTAATATTATAAATAGAACTTTAATATTAATAAGGTATTGCAAGCATTATTATCTATTGAACTTTGTTTTTTCTAAGATATTGCAAGGTCAAACTAATAACCTGAAATATGGTGTATCTTTTGTTTATAACAAAAGTTAACACCTTCCTTCTGGGGCAGTCGGGTAAGAAAAATATTACCCCGAGTTTAGTTACAAAGCGATCGGTCGCACGAATATGCAACCTTTGCGTTCATGAGTAACTAATTTTTTCGGAAAACTGGAAGGTATCCCCTGTCGGCGCGACCATGCGTCGCACGTCATGCGTTACGTTGCGTTTTGTTCGCCGAACAAAATGAAAACGACGGTCGCGTGTTCGCATGATGATCGCTTTGGGAAGCGACCTTAGTGTAATTCAAACAAGCCCACAGATACAAGTAAAGCAAACGATTGCAATAAGATAAAAATGTTTAATTTAAAATTAAAAAATCCCCAAACAAAAACAAAAACTTCTAAAAAGTAAAAAAATAAATAATATGTTAATATGTATGTGTTAAGTTTAATATAAGTTGTAGGTAATATTTTGGTCCAAGCGTTGTCGCTTCGGGGGACGGCTAATCAATTTAAAAAATTTACAGCAGCTATCCTTTCTATAATAGCATACATTCATTATTGCCTTGTTTGTTTGGCGTTTTCATTAGCCGTCCCCCGACACGACAAAGATAAAAAGTTAAATTTTAAATTTAAAAAAAATTGATTGTCTGTAAAGTTGGTTTACGGACGATAGTTTAACGTGACAACGTCATAACAAAACATTGATGCGGCGCAAGCATACAATGAGCGCAACGGGACAATGAGCGGAACAGGATAATGAGCGTAACGGGACAATGAGGCATCCTTTTTCGTGCATGCAGCCGGCGTTCATCGATTTATTAGACGTTGTAACGTCAAAAAATGGGTGTCTGTAAAGTTGGTTTACGGACGATAGTTTACGTGACAACGTCATAACAAAACATTGATGCGGCGCAAGCATACAATGAGCGCAACGGGACAATGAGCGGAACAGGATAATGAGCGTAACGGGACAATGAGGCATCCTTTTTCGTGCATGCAGCCGGCGTTCATCGATTTATTAGACGTTGTAACGTCAAAAAATGGGTGTCTGTAAAGTTGGTTTACGGACGATAGTTTACGTGACAACGTCATAACAAAACATTGATGCGGCGCAAGCATACAATGAGCGCAACGGGACAATGAGCGGAACAGGATAATGAGCGTAACGGGACAATGAGGCATCCTTTTTCGTGCATGCAGCCGGCGTTCATCGATTTATTAGACGTTGTAACGTCAAAAAATGGGTGTCTGTAAAGTTGGTTTACGGACGATAGTTTACGTGACAACGTCATAACAAAACATTGATGCGGCGCAAGCGTACAATGAGCGTAACGGGACAATGAGTCATCCTTTTACGTGTTATAACGTCAAAACAAAACCCCAACACAATCAAAAACTTCTAAAAAGTAAAAAAAAAATTGTGTTGGCCCTTTAAGTTTAATATAAGTTGTAGGTAATATTTTGGTCCGAGCGTCGTAGCTTCGGGGGACGGCTAAACAATTTAAAAAATTTACAGCAGCTATCCTTTCTACAATAGCATACATTCTATTGCGAGCCTTGTTTGTTGGGCGTTTTCATAAGCCGTCCCCCGACACGACGATTCTTGGACCAAAATATTACCTTCAACTTGTATTAAATTTAAAGGGCCAACACATTTTTTTTTTTTTAACTTGTTTGTTTCGGGGTTTTTAAATTTAACTTTTATTTCCTGCTTTTTAAACTTTATAAACTAGTATATCTACTCTACGATCGACACGTGCCTTGCTGAAATCTGCGCAGCTGAACGTATTTTTCCCACAAAGAAGCTAGTTACTAATTTATCCTCATTTTTCTTTTCTACTCCATCATCAGACCCTGATCACCATGTATCTATAACCTATTCATTGAAATTATTCTAATGAACCCAAACACGATACCTCTGCTGTAAGTTGGTGAGGGAGTTGGGTATCATGATGCTGCAGCAGCATCAGTTCAAGGTTAGCATGTTTTAATATCATTGAAGTTTCAGACTAACAAAATTTCGACTCGATCAGACCTGTGGAAGATGCACACATCCATTCATCAACTAGAAAAGAGCTGATAATCTTCAAACGGCTGAACTGTTGTTCTTGAATTATAGCTAAGAACACTCTCGATCAAGTCACCTTTCAAACAAAACCAAAAAAAAAAAGGAAATCGATTCAGCCATTTGGGAGCTACGATGGTGTAGCCAGACACACAAATACAAACGTTAAACTTATAGTACCCCTCTGTTTCCGTCGGGGGTTGAAAAGGAAAATACGTAACCAGCTCTATCAAAATGACGTAAATAAAATACATTTTATAAATGAGAAGCTATCACAAAAAACCTTCCTTGCACAGGTAGCTTATATAAACGACAATTTTTACCTAAAATATTGAAATGATAGCATAAAAGGAAGGCCCTTTTAAAGGTTTGTTTTGATAAATTGGAAGAAATAAAGGAAGGCTTAGGTCGAATGTACCAAATGGTTCTGTCATTCAGACGAAAGTAATTTTTTTATAATTTACTGAATTTTTCTTTACATATTTTGTTTAAATTGCGGCTGTTTATCTTTGAAATGTAAATTTTTAGTTTTGTAGAAACTCTCATCAGTGATGAGCATCAAAGTTATGGAGACCGCATCATTTGCATTTGAATCTTTTAGGAATTCAACTTGTTTTGAGTAATATAATACGAATTAAGTACTGTATTTTCGTTGTAGCATGTTGCGGGTGACATTAGACGAATTGTTCCTTTTCACTTGGTTTAGTCCACGTTCAACCACCGGAATCTTTACCCCCGACCATGTTGAACCCCTACAATCATAAATGAATATTTTAGCTGCACCCTAAATATCATATTCGTAAAATACGGAATCAGTAATAACTGTAGTAAATTAAATAAGTTTACCATGCCAAAATGTTATAGTCTAAAAATAAAATAAATTTGAAAGAAAAATGAAGCAAAATGCTAAGCATGTATCGTAACACCATAGGCATTTTTTGATTGGTTGTATTGTTATGATGGACAGTCGATATTTTTTTTATAGAAAAAGAAGTTTACTGTATGTATTTTTAAATTTTTGTTGTTCTCTTTCAAAGTACTCTCGGAGGCGAACGACCAACTTCCTTGCCTGACTCCCCAAAACAGGTTTTTTTTTTTTTTTTTGTGCGCGTATGCATGTTCATTACCCTAACCAAGTAAAACAACAAACGTAACAAACAATAACAAATAACAATTTTAACACATAATAAAATAAACAACGAAATGGCAAATGGCAATACATGTCGCAAGGCGCTAGCACGTGGCAAAAATGTTACTACATTTTTTTTTATGTCTCGATTGTGCTTTGAATGTGTTTTGTTTTAATGATACATAATTTAAAATAAGGTCAAGGATGGTACGGTTGACATCTGTCGGGTATGCCACCGTCCCGGTGAATCAATTCGACATATAGTTTCCGGTTGTTCTCATTGTGCTAACGGCGAGTATTTGCACAGACACAATCTAGTGGCTAGGATAATTCACTAGCAACTTGCCTTGCATTACAACCTTGTGGAATCCGAAGTACCATACTACAGGTATGTGCCCGAACCAGTTCTTGAGAATGGTATGGTCACGCCACATTGTACTGGGATCGATCTATCATCACTGACAGGACTATTGTAGCCAATATGCCTGATATTGTGGTGATAGATCGACGAGAGCGCCGTGTAATTATTGTTGATATCGCATTCCCTCATGACGAAAATCTCGTGAAAACTGAAAAAGATAAAAAAAAAACAAGTATCTTGACGAGGTTGTCGACATATGGGACGTGGACTCTGCAATCATTGTACCGATAAAATCGTTACGATTAATGGCCTAATAGCGGAGAGCCTCGACCAACACCTCAGGAGGCTCTCAATGCGCGGCTGGGTCAAGGGCTTGATTCAGAAAGCAGTACTCCTCAAGGTTGCCTGGAAGAGATCGCAGTATGCGATAAGGCCGCCCATTGTATATTTTATAGTGTATAAGTTTTCTTTTCTTTTGTAATGTGTAATCTGATGTACAATAAAGTATATATAAATAAATAAATAAATACTCCTAGACACGGCACGCATAGTGAGAAGGTTCCTTCCTCTAGAGCCCTGACAACCGGTAGCTTGTACCCTGTTCCTAATGCCAATGTTTTTAATTACATTTTTAAATATTTTAATTAAAAAAAAAAAAAACATTTATAAAAATAAAAATAGTGGCCTATTTTAATTTTTATTAATGTTTTTTTTGTTTTTAATTAAAATATTTAAAAATGTTATTTATTGATGAAATAAAGGAAATAATAAAGAGAACGAGATTTGATTCGCAACGCAATTAAATTTTAAAATTGAATTCATGCTATACTGACATCTGTCACCCGCACCAAGCTAAAACGATAATACTGTAGTACTAGGTACTCTAACTATTAACCGATCAAGTTACGTAGGTACCTACGCAAATTCTAAAACTTGTTTCACGTTTTTGACAGAAGAATAATTGTTTTGCTGGTAGATTAAAAAACATTAGATTTTATTTGCATCTGCTTTGAATTTTTAGTTCTTATTGTAATGTTTTTTCGACATCTGTGAGTAATTGAAATACGAAAGATACAGTGCTGCTTAAACATATTTTGTACCTACTGGAATATTTTACAGCTTCCAAAAATGGAGCTTAACAGTATAATATGCAGTTAGACATTTTTATCCTAGCATTAATTCCATACGTTGCTTCAAGCTGTGGTGTTTTATTTCTAGTGTTTGCAAAATTTGGAGCACTGCCCATCACGAGAGGAAAATGAAACGGTATTATATATTTTAATAAACGTATTTCCAGCACATTTACAATGGCTAAAATAATGCAAATTAATTTGGCCTGTCATCAAAAAAATTGGCCTCATCCAAAAAGTAGGTCAGTGGCCTAATCATCATTGGTGGTGAACTTTACATAATGGACATGCAGACATGGAGTCCGCTCTTCACCTCCATTGTTTCGTTTAAAGGCTAATGGGCACGGGGCCGACCGTGTTATTCAAGTGTCAAAAAGATGAATGTCACGTAATTTATGAGGTTCCATTAAAAAAAGCGGCTTATTTTGATACCTGGCTTTCCAAGTCCGTTGCATGACAACACATAATGCCGGTTTTCACGGTAATCCATGTTTTCATATTACGGATTTGATTTTTTTTCCGTGACACGAAGTGGCTATTAACATTGTTGATGGGTTTGTACGCAATCGTTTTGAATTATAAAAAGTACTGACTATGATATACTGTCATTTAATGCTTTCAGTGACTTAGCTGCATAGCTGTCGCTATAAATAAAATTATTTGTGTCCAGAAATTTACACAACAAAAATGAAAAGAAAGGCTCGACATTGGGTCTTTTTAACTCATTTCATCGTCGTCTACGAATCTCAGTTGTTTGTTTGGCAATAAGCTAAATGCAAAGTGTGCAGAAAAACATTTTTCACAACACGAACAAATAACTAGGTACTAGCGAAGAGGAACTTTTAATTACATTGGAACAAGTTATAGCGTAGAAAATATACGAGTTTAAGTTCTAGGTATTACCCACTGTAACAATACTTTATGAAGAAACTATTACGTAGGGCTTGTAGGGAAGCTACACTGGAATTTGATAGCGCTGTTATATATGTCGGAGAACGGTAGGTTTCTCTTGTTATCATCAGCCATAATTTAACTACTGTGGGCGTACTGTGGATAGTGTTGGTTATTGCGCAATAGAAAAAACCGAATTAAACTCAAAAGTCATTTAATCAATCTAAGCTGAGAATTAAAATTACATAAGACAGTCCCCCAAAACGCCCGGCCCTTCACCACTTCCTAGTGGTTTAACTGAAAAGAAGAAGAAGTGGAACAAACTCCCCAGCAGCACATCTCTGTTCAGTTAGAAGAACTTGATTCTATACAGTAATGGGTATGTAAAGTAATTAATGTTGGAACACGACACAACTATACCGAACGCGCGACAGTTTCTAGACGTCTTCACTGCTTGACCGCCACCGATGAACTTCACTTGTCGACGGTGCGGCGGACACTTGTGGCCGGTCGAACGTTATGTTGTAGACTCTGCCATGCGCCGCTAGGCAGCGCTAGCGTCGCGATTAGTCAAGAACCGATGGCGCGAATCCACCAACTCCATCGCACGCCAAGAGATGGCGCTGGCGTACCGGATTCAACTCGTCTCCGACATACATAACATTACGCTTGTTTTCCTTGAGTCCTAAGGAGAGGTATAACCTATAGTAATTACATGCAATATTTTGCCAATTATGTTTGTTAAGTGTCTTTAAAATGACCAGCCGATCTATTCTGTAAATATCTAACCGTGAAAAGTTACGTGAAGTGAGGTTAGTTAGAGTGAGCTGTCAATACCTGGCAATCCCTAGCATCAGGTAAAAAAGACAGCTTTCACTTCAAGTTCACTTCACCGACGTCTTCAGCGTGAGATTTTTACAGAATAGACCGGCAGTTACCAATAAGAAAGAAAGAAAGAAAGAAATTAAAGAACATACGTCTATTTGCGGTAAACATGACGCAAAGAGAGAACTCAAACACAAAAAAGAACCTGTTGGGGGAAAATATCCGTCACATCCACGCAAAACGGCCATCGCTCAGCATAATATTGCGACCCGATGCGAGACAGAGCCCCAGCGTTGGTTTTCAGTGAAAGCCGACGTTGAAGTGATAACATCGATCGGTATAGCATACAATGATTTATAAATTAGGAATAAAAAGTAAAATTAATTCACAATACATAACTCTAAATCTTATATATAAAATTCTCGTGTCACAATGTTAGTTAACATACTCCTCCGAAACGGCTTCACCGATTTTTACGAAACTTTAGCTTTTTACTTTTTGCTTTTTACTAACTTTATATTCAGTAGGTCTGAGAATCGGCTACTATCTATTTTTTTTTAAGTTTTAGGTAGGTACGTAGGGTAGGGTAGGGTAGGGTAGGGTAGGGTAGGTTAGTTAGGTAGGTAGGTAGATAGGTGGGTAAGTAGGGTAGGTAGGGTAGGGTAGGGTAGAGTAGTGGAGTTTATACTATAGCGATATTTGACAGATCGAAGTCTGTCGGGTCAGCTAGTGTTTATATAAAAATAATATTTTAAATGGCAACATTCCGTCGGCAGCAAAATAGTGTCTAGTAGCTATGATAACATTTCACAGCCGCCTAAGTAAATTTATTGGAATTTTTCCAAACTTCCGCTAAAGGGCCGTCAATATAAAACTTTTCAAAACTGATAAAATATTCTTAAAAATGTTCTCGAAAGAATATTAAAACGTAATCTACAGAGTATAAAAGTGGACAGCGGCCAACCGCGTTGTAAAAGTAGATTGTGTAACAGGGTCCTAAAGAAAAAAGTGTAATGTAATATGGATCAATAACCTATTACAGCTAAACTTGGTGTGTGTTGAATATATTACATTGTACTTACGACGTTATTATACTTTAGATATTACTTATTTTACAACGTGTGGAAAGGAAGGCTGATCTTAACACTAATATTAACAATATTAGAAAAACGAAACCTTGGGCATTTTAGGAACAGACACGAACTTCCCTTCATGAACAAATATTAGCTGCAGACTATTTTTATGTGGTCACTATTAAATATCATTCATCATCATCATCATTTCAGCCGGAAGATGTCCACTGCAGGCCTCCCCCAATTGGGGGGTTTGCCATAATCGCCACGCTTGGCAGGCGGGTTGGTGATCGCAGTATGGTGTTAAAAATGCATAGAGAACGCTGTTGCCCATTCTCTAGTAAGTCCCTTAGTCGCCTTTTATGACACCCACGGGAGGAAATGGGGTGGTGCTATTCTTTACGTCCGGCACCACACGGAACACCACCACCTATTAAACATAAGAACAAAGAAACATAAGTCTGGAAAATCTGACATATTTCGACGAACCGTGTTTATCATAATACCATTAACATGCAGACGAAATCGCTTTAACCAAAGATGTTATTTAATACTTTGAAAAAGGCAGTTAGGTACAGTCAGTTACTGTAATAAGCGGTCTCCCCCTTGCATAAATGGTTGAGATTTTTAGAAAACGAATCGATAGAATTTTGTAATTCTTAATTTTATTTAAATACCTACACGAAACCTACCCAAAACTAGAAAAATTTGAAAATAATACGATTTCTTTTTTGTAAAAAAAAAACCTCAACTATTTGAGCAAAGGGGTGTCAGCTAATTGCATGTACCTACGGCTTTATAATATTTTGTAAACAAAAGTGCTTTTTTTTTTTTAATCTAAGTAATTATTATTTGTATTGACAACACCAAAGTTATGTTCTGAAAACATACACACATCCTATATGATGTCTCAGAAAATGATGTTTGAGGAAATGGCGAATACTACCGCATGGAAACCCTTACAAAATACAAAATGTTGCCAACACAACAGATGAGAAATCCCTCTTCTGCCTTTCCTAAAAATCGTATAATCCCAACATTAAAACATGCTCAATACACGGTATTTTGATACAGTTATCAGAAAAAGCGAAATAGGGAAATGTCTTTGTCACAAAGCCTTTTCGAATTTCGATCAGTATCGACATGACGCAATTTATCTTTGTGATTGTACTATATCGACAGTAAGTATGTGCCTATACGAGATTGTATTAGGTTTTTTATGGATCCGTCAGAATGGAAACCCTATTTGTGAGGCCTTTCGCCCATCAGACAAAGATACTTTTTTTTTTTTTTCAAAACTGTATTCGGAAATGCTTATGTTTAAATCTGATTGTTTTCTAAATTATACTGACGTATTAGATTTAAGTAAGCTGTGCAGCATAAATACAAACTTATGTACATCTAGACGCACTGCAAGTTACCACCCCTACCTAGTTGATATTCCACCAACTCGCACTAAGCGTTTTCAAACGTCTTTTATAATACGCGCAGCAAAGGAGTGGAACTCTCTGCCTGCGTCTGTGTTTTCGAACGCATACAACCCTAATCTATTCAAAGTGAGAGTGAACAGGCTTCTTCTGGGTAAGCTCACTCCATCGTAGACTTTGTCTCTGTCATCTAGACCTAGACTAAAGTCAAGAGCAAACTCATAGTAGAATAAAAAAAAATATAATATGTTACATACACTGGCTAAAGGTATACAATATCATAATACCTACCTACTGTCTATTACCGTCAAACACTTTTTAACGTCAATAATAATGACACTAAATAGCTCCCAAAACGTCCAAGCTTCAGGACTTCCTAATATTTAATGTCGTTGGGGATGATAAAATTGCTTGTCAGTTTAAAATACTGTTATTACGTTGGTACTAAATAAAAGGGAATATAATGTGATAAGTTCATTTTGTACGTACAAAAAAATCAACTTCTTAACTAGATTGAGTATTGAACTCCTTCAAACGTTACCCGCCCATAAATGTTTTCCTAACAACGGAACTCAACATATCATAATATGTTGATATAAAACCATACTTAAACCGGTCATACCCCCGAGCTAATAGGGATGGGTCCTGGGTAAAAACAAAAAAAAAAACTATTTAGTCCGTCAATCAGATAATAAAAAAATATTAGACACGTATTTTTTGCTTTATCGTATTAATAAAAAATAACTAAGATAAAACACATTAAACTTGGGGAGTGGGGGCTCATTACGTCATACAGCTACGTATAAAATCTACTGAGATGATGTCATGGCACATTTGAACTCAATGAATCGCCGTAATGTTTTGATTACGTAAAAAAAGAAAAAATACGTGTCCAATATTTTTAATAGGGTGCCTGCCGTTTTGCCGAAAAGATTTTGACAAAATTTCATTACCCAAACAAATTTTAGCAACCTTTTTTTATACCATTGCAATATTTCGAATGATTTTAGTACTCTTATTTTCATTTGGTCTTTTTACTTGGCAAAATATTACCAAGTATAATATCATTATGGCATTTGGTCTTTAATCAAATGATTTATTACAGCAAACAATCTTCAGACAATAAACGTTTGGTGAAATGATTTGTTAAACATAAACATTAAATGACCAATAAACATTTGACTTGTTGGTTAAATTTGATGTCTTTTGCGTACTTCTTTGTAAGTTTTTGTGCTTGAATTTGTCTGAAACAAGTAAAATTTATGGTTACTTGGTAATAGTTTATTTATGGAAGTAGTAAGAGTAGGTTAAAAATTAAAAAAAAAAATGGTTTGGTTAGGTTAGGTTAGGTTAAAACTGTCACCTCCTACGCACGAACCGAGCGAGCGAAGCAAGCGGTGCCGCGGCAGCGGCCGGCGAGTGCCAGAAACGACTTGCATTAAATAGAAAATTTTTGGGAAGTGAAAATTGTCAAATTCCTTTCGGTCAAACAAGGGAGACCCTTTTTAATAATCTACAAGGACAATTTTTTTTTGTCATCATACCTATTTTCAAGACATTTCTAGAACCTTTAACAGAATTATGATAGAGTCAGATAACCTTCCTAAGTCTTTTCGCAACTATGTTTGGGTCAGCTTCCAGTCTGACCGGATACAGATGAATACCATTATTTTACATGGAGCGACTGCCTTTTTGACCCGACAGCCCAGTTACTAGTTAACACGATACTCCTTGGTAAGACTGGTTGACAGACTTTCGGGCTTAACCCCCGACCCGGGGTTACCCGTAACGACTGTCAAAGATCTACGAATGACAGTCAGGACCACCGGCTTAACGTGCTTTCCGAGGCAGGGTCACGATATGTTATGAATGGTCACCCATACACGGATTGACCTCAGCAAGCGTAGCTTAACCTTCAATCGAACCGTACAGCTGTTATTATTTAGACACGAGCCCTAAGATGGAGTTTCCTCCTCGACCCTTGCTCGTAAGCGAAGCGCCAGCCCGCGCCATAGCTGAGCCTGTAGCTTTAAATTCCCCTGATAATAATCATAACCCTGATTTTATCCAGCCACCGTCGGTCCCTTGCCATCCTCCCTCCGACTCTGCTCTAAGCCGAGGTTCGTACCCCACAGGGGGTGCCCTTAGCGCCCAGTCATTTAGTTCAGTTGTTGTTGTTGGAGGCTTTAAGTTTTTAGGAGCTTAAGAGCGTTTTCACCGGTCCTCCGGAATCCAGAATTTTGTTGCTTCTTGTCTCAATATGAAACTTTAAAAAAGGTATTCAAAAATGCTAGACACATTTACCGATATAGTTAACTGAACCGTGACCGGTGACAACCCTCTTAAGAAAACCACAGGAAAGACCGGCTAAGGAGTCTCAACCTCTCAAGGTTAACTCTGAGAAGCCCTAGCGAAAAAAAAAACGATGGAGTTTGCTATCATCTCTCAATATCATGACAGCAACGTTCTGACATGAAAATGAGTATTTAGAACAACAGAATTTCCGCTACGCATTGTTTGTTTCGTACAAAAGTTAAATAGAAAATTAAAAGCAGCTCGATATTTCGCTGTTTTTGATTGACTTTGTTATCCACATTTTTGATTGAACAGGCAGTTCGAAATTGAAACGAGATTTTGTAACAAAGATTCTGTAAGGTTATATAAAATTTTGTATTAGTAGTGAGATTTGTTTAAAACGTTGTTTAAATAACTGTGGGTACCTAGCTACCTACTTACAAAGGTACGGTATTTTTTTATATGATGTTAAGTTATTAAACCAAGCTAAACAATATTACGTTTGAAATAAATTCATCAATAAATAAAACGAAAGAGAAGACGTTAGCGCGGACGAAGTTGTGAGAAAAGGTCAATATGAAAGGTAATATATTTTTATTTTTTTTTAATTTTGCCCCACACTAGGAATTTCTCCTGTATCGTGGGTGCATTTACAAACATTTAAACTCACATACACAAACAGCCAGACCCGGAACAACTACTTGTAGGTCATACATATATTTGTTCCGTGCGGGAATCGAACCCGCGACACGCAGTGCAGCATTCAATCGCTTAACCACTGCGCCAACCGTGCCGTCAAATATTAACAAAAATATTGACAAAAGACACACGTAGATAGGTTGTTTTAGTCTATTGCAACTTCACAATATATTCAGCTTGAAAAAAAGTTAAATTAAACATTTAAAAAACCCCCGATACAAACAAAAACCTTAAAAAGTAAATAAAATAAAATGTATTAACCCTTTAAGTTTCATATAAGTTGTAGGTAATATTTTGGTCCAAGCGTCGTTGGTTCGGGGGTCGGCTAATCAAAGTAGGAAGTTAACAGCAGCTATCCTTTCTACAATAGTATAAATTCATTATTGCTAGGTCTAAGGCTTGTCTGTTTGGCGTTTTCATTAACTTAATACATTAACAGATTGGGTTAATTTATTTTTTATTTTTTTCGAAGCTACTACTACAGTTCAAGGTTACCATGGTCTAATACCATAAAGTATCAGAATACCAAATTTCGACTCGATCAGACCTGTGGAAGATGCTACTATCCATTCGTCAACTAGAAACTACTAACTAGCTGATAATCTCCAAACCGCTGAACTGATTTTCTTGAATCGTAGTTAAGGACACTCTCGATCAAGTCACCTTTCAAAAAAAAAATACATCTCATTCAATCAAACAGATACACAGACACACAGGTCCACAGATACACAGATATATGCGTTAAATTTATAACACACCTCTTTTTCCGTCGGGGGTTAAAAATATGGAGTACTTATTATAGTTTACTTTTGAAGATCTATAATATTCTATTGCCGTAGACTTTTAAACGGTAGCAATTTATATTTTATAGGTTAGCCGAGTTGATTGTGGTAAAGATTATATTAACAACACGGCTGAACTTCGCATTAGCTATCATAACAAACAAGTTCTAGTACATATATATTTGCATATATTCAAACTTGAATCCAGATACTATACTACTCTGGCATAAATTAACACAAACAAACCCCAAGATTATAGTGTTCAAATAACGAGACAAGCATTAATCCTATCCGAGGCTGAAAGCCTTGCTATGCATATTCAGGAAGCCAATAACCCCTCCTAGATAAATAGGTTGGAGCATGCGTTGCCCATCCTTCAAGCGTTATGATGAAGTGATCGCACAGTGCGGACTACTCATACAATATTCATGGGCCGAGAATGCGGCAATTTGGCCGACATGTCCCGTGTCCTACAAACAGCACAGATGTATCTTAAGTTGGAGGACAACACGTTAGTGATCTGCTGTATACAGAAGTGTCGAGCTTACTCTGACGTTATGGAAATCCTTTGGAGTGGGCGAATGATCGGTGATTGTGTAACCCTTGGCTGGAGAAGGTTTAAGGATGGTGACTACGGATGCTTTGATGTTGTCTAAAATCGTATTATACAGGAAAAGTTTTTAATTAGTGCGCAAATTTGGACAAATTAAACTTAAACGTGTTTTATTATACACCTATTTCTTATTTTGATATCTTAGTACAAAAAAATTAAGTTATCGCTAACGGAAATCTTTATTTTGAAACTGGTATAATGGATACTCGTCGCGCAACGCTCCGGCAGCGTGGTCAGTGAAGCGGAATGCAGTAGTAGGTACCTATCAGCTGTGCGCTCGCCCATTGATATTATTACGAATAGATTGTATCCATATTTTGCTGATTTTAAGTGGAACAATAAAAAAAGGATTGATCAAATAATGGAAATGTGTTCTATTACTGATAAAGAACCACCAAAAAAAATTGCGTCCTGGTTAAAAACTTATCCTGTATTATGATGTTGATTCAATAATAAGAATAGGTTATATTAGGTTGGGGAAAAAGTCTTTTTGCATTTAGTATGTATGAACTTGTAATTAAATCTCGTTGGCTATACTATTTGTATCTGGCTGGTTTTGGTATCATTGAAAGTTTAAATTTTAAAGAACATAATTCCGAATTCTTTAGGCAGTGTCAGGTTAACATCACGAGAGGACTGCCAAAACCACTTGTCGCGGTATTTTGATCAGAAGTCCCAAAATTTCTATAGCAATGGGATCATGTCCCTACCTACAAGATGGCAAAAGTTATTAAACAAAATAGTACCTACATACTATAGTTAAATGTAAATAAACTATATTAAAAAATGTTTTGAATTTTCTTAAAAAATGCGAAGAAACTTTTTCCCCAACCTATTATTACAAGCTTTTTTACTGACTAGAAATCAAAACGTCTATGCCAAGTATTGTCTAAACCTTATATTGACTAGGAAGCACAATGCCTACCTTGCAATATGTCTATACAGTATTTGAACTAAACCTTATTCTGACTATAAAGCAAAATGCCTACCTTGCAATATGTCTATTATTTCAGGAGAAGAAAGGGAGTACCGTTGCTGGCACTCGCCGGCCGCTGCACTATGGAAAATGGTAGAACAAGCGCATATCAAAAATGCTTTTTACGAATATCATAATTTGGCTAATATGGCTATTTTATTAGGTTCTCTAATAGTCAAATTATAATATTCATTAGGATTTTTTCACTTAATACGCGAAATAATATTTTTTTTATAGATAGAAATACATAAAAGACAGAAGTGCCAAACTCAAGTCTTTGCGTATACATGTTTCAATACCATATTGTGAAAAAAATACTTGGTACAAATATGCAGTATTATACATTTTTAGAAAGGTTATTTTATTATGTTTGCGATACAACTTAATGATTTTAAAAGTAAAGAAAAATATTTCAGTAATTACTTAAAAAGTGACATACCTTATTTTTCACTCATATTTTTTTTCGTCGAAGGTTTTCAGTGTTACCCACGTTTGCCCAAGCGCTACTTTTTGTGTTGACTAGTAGTCTAACTATTCATAAATAGAATGCAAAAAAAATCAGCTGCGGATATTTGCGGTTTTAGAAAATATGAGAAAAAAACTGATAAAAGTCAGAACCCGAAAATTGGTATCTTTTGCGGTTTACCACTGACACCATTCACATGAACAATATGGAACTTTTTGGATATTTTCTTCATTATTTCGTGATAACAAAGGGACCTTATCAAATTTGCACTCAGTTTGCGTGGGAGATTACAAGATAATAATGATGTAGGTACCAATTCGATATTGTAAAATGAGTATAAAAGGGAAGCAAAAACTATTCGAACCATCTACATCAGTGTAACTTCAAGTGAAGCAAATCTCATCTACGCCTATTATTTCTGCAGATTGTGAAGTGTTAAAATGTCTTCCTTCAGCTGTACCAAACGAGACTTCATAATCCCCTATATCGAGGGCGGCAAGACCATGGAATCATTATCCAAAGTTTTAGTTTAGTGGAAAAGCTCAATGTTTCTGAAAACAACTTGTGTTTTATAATTAGTGATATACAAAGGCACATTCTTCCTATTTTCAACAAGCGCTGGGCCCTGGCATCTCGGAAAAAAGAAACATTTTTACAGAAGAATTGTACTTGGTTGGACTCAAGGTATTCGTTAAATTTATCGGATTCTGAACAATATTCTACGCCATCAACATCTGGCCAACGAAGAAGAGCATGCGTGGCTTATGGAGACTCCTCAGAATCTACCAAGAAGAGGAAAAACACTCTTCTACTCCAAGAATATGGCTTGGAGCATATAAAAAACGCCTATGTGCAGGGACTACGGGCTTTACGTGAGTACACAGAAGCTCATCTTGTCGAAGAATTAAGAACCGCTGACACTCAAAAGAAATTAGATATCTCAAGTAAGTGGAACTACTCAGACCAGATGAAGATTCTTTCCGATACGGAAGCATTGAGTACTTTTAGAGATTTGGATCTAACAAAAGCACAATAAATGTACCTGAAAAACTTAACCAACGAACGAAAGTGTTGTATATGCCTTACTACAAAATACAAGAAATAAAAAGATCCTGTTATCCACGATGGTGGATAACAGGATCAACAATCGAAATCACGAATACTTATGATAAAGTGATTAATATCCAAGATTTATTGGATCATACTGCTGCTAGAATTTTAAAAATCGATTCTGTTTTCCAAAAACTGCATAGAACATTGATCCTTTATTGTAAATGGGGATGTGATGGTTCATCTGGTCAAAGCCAATACAAGCAAATACTTGCAGAAGAGTCGGAAACAATTTCAGATGCCAATTTGTTCATCACTTCATTAGTCCCCATCAGATTAGTTGATGTGCAATCGGGATCCGTTGTTTGGCAAAATCCGGTACCTTCATCTGTCCGTTTTTGCAGACCCATTTCTATTGAGTTTTGTAAGGAAACTCCAGAAAAAACCAAGGCAGTTGTCGATGATATTAAAAAACAAATTAGGGCTGCACAAGCATCACTTATAAACAAAGATGGTGTTGTAGTAAATGTGAAGCATGAACTATTTCTAACGATGATCGATGGAAAGGTGGCTCAGGTCCTTACAGATACTCCATCTGGTTCCACATGCACGATATGTGGGGCTACTCCACGGCTAATGAATGACCTATCGAAAGTAACTGCCAGACCTGAAAACGAAAACGCCTACCAATACGGATTGAACACCTTACACGCCTGGATTCGCTGCATGGAAATGATATTGCATATTTCCTATAATCTTTCGTTTAAGACTTGGTCTGCTTCAACTGAGGAAAATAAGAGATTAAAAAAAGAAAAGAAAGAACTTGTTCAAAAACGTTTCAGGGAGGAGTTGGGATTAATCGTCGACAAACCTCGGCAAGTTAGCGGGAATACGAACGATGGCAATACCGCATGAAGATTCTTCTATAATAGCACTTGCTCATCGGAAATAACAGGTGTAGATGAGGCATTGATTAAACGCCTATACATTATCTTGCAAGTTCTTTCTTCTGGAATGATGATCAACCTTGAAAAATTTTGGGAATATGCAATAGAAACTGCAAGAATCTATGTAAGTAATTACGATTGGTACCTATTATATGGCATCCTCCGTTCATAAAATACTCATACACGGGGAAAACGTTATCAAACATTTTGCGGTGCTTCCTATTGGACAGCTATCGGAAGACGCACAAGAGTATCGCAACAAAGACTACAGAAACATACGACTTCATCATGCCAGAAAATTTTCCCGATCTGCTACAAATGAAGATGATTGTCTTTAAAACGCTTTTAACACGTCAGATCCATATATAACAAGTTTGAGAAAACCGTACGTAAGAAATGTGAAAGAACTTGAAGAAGAGGCACTAAAAGGCACCTGAAAGTGAACCCCCATTTACTGACCCTGATCCTGAAGTGGTATAAGTTAAAAATAATATTTATATTTAGTTATTACTTATATTTGTACCTAGCTAAATCATTTCCTGAAGCCAGAGTATAGGATGTACCTATTAGTAATATGATTTTAATTTAGTAAATTGTTTTCATATATATATATTTTGTTTACTTTGCTTGTTGTAATTAACCATGGTTTAATCTTTTTAGTCATTTTATACTTGTATTCCACTTGAAATAAATTTTTTACTATTTTTTTCGTGATTTTTTCCCATTTCTTTCATTATATGCAAAAAAACATACATTGATATACAAGAAAACACTATAAACTACACATCATTCGAATTTCCAAACCTTACTGCATATTTGTGCCAAATTTCATCACGATACGACAAAAATCCATGAAGTTACAGATTTTTGATCCGATACCGACCTATATTTTCCATAGTGCGCTGCCACGGCCATCTCTCTGCGCTCGCTCGGCTCGTGCGTTGTGTGGTCACAGTTCTAACCTAACCTAACCTAAAGTTCGGAGGCCCTAGTGTGAGTTTATTCTAACCATCTCGACTACCTACTTAGAAATTATTGCATGTTAGGAATTTTGCTTGTTAAACATTTTGATCTCTAGTTGATTTAAAGCTTAGGCAATTTGCTGTGTAGACATTAATTTTAGGCCTTTTGTTTCGTAGACGAATTGAAAGTTAGACACTCTGATCATAGACCATATTAATGTGCCTTTCTAGGACATTTTGCAGAAAAACCAACTCCTCAACCACTTACGGCAGACTTATCATGTTTGGGCTCATTGTCCTTATTACTTTTATGTTTGTTCAGCACTGCTTCAAGAAATCTGGACGTAACTAATGGTTTTAAATCGCCAACACACAAAGAATAGGTTTCACAATCAATACTCATTCCTTTTCTCATTTGTCTCGTCTCATTTATCTATCTGAATTGCAGATAGACAAATGTATTACATGCTGAAATTTGTATCTACTATAACTTATTCATTGTTGCACCCATTGTATCCACCCGAAACGTGGTTCCACGCGACACAATGAATATTGTATTGTGTCTGTGTCTATGATATGAGACGTTAAGTAGCTCTTGCTAGTCTTATTGACAGGGACGTCTGACGCTTATTAAACTTCTGTTATGAGGTCACATGATACTGGTTACATAGAAAACCTAGCTCAATAAACAGAAACTATCTGTTTTCCCTCGTTCTTGCCCTAAAACGTCAAAATAAAGAAACAAGTTTGTAACACTTATTAAATTATGGATCTAGAGATACATAATATAATAATGTTACAAACTTGTTTAGGTTAGAACCTAAGACCTCAAATGTCAAAGATATCTCGAACTTAAGACCTAAGAACATCTGCGATGTTTGCAATAGCTATTTCAAATAAAGGAACTCTGAGGCCGAGAATTATAAATGTTACTTACAACGTGCTTTGGCTCCGCGTTATTCCTGTCACTGTCGCAAAACTGTCAAACTACAAGATAGACACGGGAACATGTCTAACAGGGGCGCAGCCTTCATATAACCCGATTCCTATCGGATTCCCTTCGGAACAACCGCTCTTCACCTGTGTGTGTTTCATATCACATTGCAGACATTTAATACCGGTTTAAAACATCATAAGATTAAAAACATTACAAAAATCCCAAACAAAACCACAAAACACTCAATTTTTTTTTGACTAAACAAAGAATTTCGACCGCAATTGGCAACAAATGTATAAAAGTAAAGACCTGACTTAAATTTTTGAGTTAATTAATTTTTATGTTATCTATTTCGTTGGCTTCCCTCTAATAAAGATTATAGCTTCGCCGCTGATGTCTCGTTTATAGATCTCATCTTCATTTCTGTTCCCTGGCTCTAGATCAAAAGATGCCGCTAGTAATAAAGTCCAACGTAGCGGGAAGAACTATTACCGTCTAACGTCTTTTTCGTTTTAGAGACAGTATGAGAAGGTGGGTAGAATAGGGGTCATCTAGGGTCACCTTAGGTTACGTTAGCCAAAAGTCCATACATTATTTTAAGTCGGAAGGACTGAATTCCGTGATGTCTCGAAATCACGTGATGTGACATGTTATCCTACCCTAAATTGATTTTTACATAGGTATTTTTAGGCCGAATAATATATCTACTTGTTTTTGGTAAAATAATCTGTTCAAAGCAGCATCCACAAATAGTGCACAATGTATGTATTGATACTATGTTAATAATTGAAGCAAGGGTCTAAAGGTTTAAATCTTGATAACGTTGAGGCACAAGGATGTATATTCAACCTCAATCATAGTCAGGAATCCATAATTGCGTATGTCAGATATCATTCCGTATCTTGAATGACATGCACAGATTATAGGATATCCATGGCCCAACATAATAGAGGAATAGGGAATTTGTATAATGGGGAATAGATTGCCTGTCACGTCTACCATGAATCGGATACGTCGTTGAATGTCAAGCACGCAATTAAATGTCGCAGCTCGTACCGCAGAGGACAGCATGATGGTATTTTGATTTATCTTTTATGGTACTCAACGTCGCGTCCCATGGACCCTTTCATCGGATAGGAGCACTCGGCAACCGACCGTACTTGAACATAAAATCAATATTACTTCGAAGAACTTGCGTCATACATATTCTTCGTATAACAGATCGGCAAAACTTGGTAGTTAGCTAAGTTCGACAAAGTAAACATCGAGTAAATACCTAACAGAAAATAAAATCCAGGCCAAAAATATATAGGCTCGTCCGACACCCCAAAAAATTCTTCCAACTTGGCTAATAAAGATTTATCGTTGCGATAAAAAATTTCATAGCAGTGAGTTGGCCGTAAATAATTCGTGGCATACCTGCGAATGCTGATTTGACATGGGTCAGGGCCCCGAACTCGAATCGTATAATATTTCATTCCTTCCGACTCGAATCACAACTCCAACCGCGGTGCAAATTGAAATTTCGTTCGGACACCGCACTTCTTATTGGTTTCTGTCTTACCTACGCATCAGATAAATATCTGTCGCGTTTGGTTATCTAACATTATTGTGTACACAAGCGTGAAATTAAATCGTGTACCTATACGACATGATTTCAGAATGAATATAACTTTTCAAAAATAAATCAAGACATTGAGAAATTGTAAATACTCTAGGCCCTAGAGTATTTACAATTTCTCATTGTCTAGGGTACCTATTTTAGAATTTAAAAGTTTAAAGGTCTCTGCACACAGCGGGCGCGGTGCGGCGGGACGGGACGCCGACGCGACGCTGAGCATTTGTAATGTACTAGATATTACGGACGACGCCTGTAACGGAAAGCACCATAATTCGAGCTTAAAATGAATTATATATGTCGTCAAATCATTGAAATGTATCGATTGTTCCGTGGAGACGAATATTCTAATATAAATTGCTTAAATAGCATTATATACTGATGAAAATGATCGATATCTCAGAACTGTAAAGAGATAGCGTAATTTGAACACTGCCATTAGCTTAGTTGGAGCATTTACCGCCTAATTACCTATTTTATATAACAGTATATACCCCCGGGGTACCGATTAAAGTAAAATCCATTGTGTCGGAAAGTAAACAGTGTTATGTACCATTTTCATACTGCGTAGAACCACGTCTCCCGTACCCCTCCTACGTCTAAGGAGAGCTAACTGCGCAATACCCCGCAGACACCCGTTCCCCTTCAACACCCCCTCATCAGGTAGGAATGTTTGTAACTGGTGAGTTTCATTAAATATACGACCAAGAGTCACCCGCAACTTGTGATCATGGGTAAAACCTATAAAGGGAACTCGATCAAGTTGATTTTTGTAGTACATTGGTAGTTCAGTAGTAATACATCAAGTAAATCTCTCAATAGCAATAATCTCTCCGTACGATTCAGTTGCTCTCCACATATATTCGAGAATTAGTCGCTCCGCGCTTAGATAGTTTTAATAAAGTCAGTTTAAGTTAGCCAATAATTTCAGTTTAAGGTAGTTTCTAGATATTCTATTAGTTCGTAAGTGCTGATTTATATATTGTGACTCTATTTTTGTTGACTGTAATTATCGTGTGTTATTTTATTGATTATACAAGTGTTTAATCTGACAGTGTGGTTTTCACTGGTTACGAGTAAGTGCGTTGGTAACCTTTCGACACCCCCGCCTACAACACCTGACTCCCCGAATATCTTACATTTTGGTCCTTACGAGCCGGATAAGGTTTACAAGTAACCATGAGTCAGAGGAGCACCATCACCACACGCAGCAGGCTGCGAAAGCTGGCTGAAGAGCAGAGCGCACGCAGAATTGATGACCCAGTATCGGACTCCGGGTTGCAGTCTGAAAGGGCACCGGGTTCACCGTCTGTCGCACCGACCATGGCGTCAACGTCTGCCCTCAACATCCCCCTGACGGGTGGTCGAGTAATCGACTACAGTGCTGGAAGTACGTCAGAGGGACCCCAGGGAGGACAGGCAGCAGCAAGAGGTCGCCATACGTCGCCGCGAAGCAGAACGTCATCAAAAGCTAGCCGCAAGAGCGTCGAGTATATAAGGAAACGCATAGAGTATGAAGCTGAAAAGGAGCTAGTACAGCTGAAAGAAAACCTTCTCAAGAAAAGGATGGAAGCTGATATTGCAGAGATAGAAGCAGCTGCCGAGAGTGACGACTCAAATACGGAAGCAGGGACGGCACAGCGCGTAGAGCAGTGGATAGACACAACGCCTCAGGTAACGCAACAACAAACAGTGTTGCACCAGTCAGGCCCAGTGTTGTGTCAATCGGATGCAGTGTTGTGTACCCCGTCAGCAGCGCGCGCGCCTACGGAAATGGCCGCGCCCCGTAACCCACCCGTGAGTCAAAGGCAGCTCAATGTAAGTACGCTTGAAAGTAATATAAATGTATACCGTGATAATGTGTCGCATGTAATAGGTCCGTCTGTGTCAGTACCGTTTTCGAATCTAACGGTACCTATGGCCCAGACGCATACGCCAGTGTCTCAGGATAGAGTAACGTTCCATTTACCTGACAGGTATCCCGTCTTTACCACCCCGGTCGCAAGTGTACCTCGAGTTTCGATACCCGAGTCGGATACACGGCGGCAGACGAATTACGGGGCGGATGATAAAGAAAGACGAAGGGAAATGTCGGGCGATAGGGACAGCAAGATAGACAGATTGGCAGAGGCTATTACTAGTATGTCGCGACCGCGTCCGGTACCTAGACAGGCGTACGAGCTACCCCATTTTAGCGGTGACCCAGCTGAATGGATTTCTTATAAGAATATGTATTGGGACACAGCCGAACAGTATAATTTTAGAACGCATGAAAACTTAGCCCGGCTTAAGACGTCATTGCATGGCGACGCGAAGACCTCAGTTGAGGACCTACTACGGTCAGGTACAGATCCTTCCGAAATAATGCGCGCACTAGATGAGGAGTTCGGTCATCCGACGTTAATATTACAAAGTGCACTCAAGAAAATTAGGGATCTACCTAGGATAACTGAGAGTGGCCGTGAGTTAAGGCGGTTCACGTCTACTATAAGAAATGTTGTGTCCCTACTTAAAAACATTAGAGCCGACGGGTATATAAATAATCCGCAATTAGTTAGTGAGATAGTTAACAAATTAACTCCAATACAGCGCGCGCAATACGGCGATTTTGCTATGGGTATAGATAGCTCACAGGGGGTGGACCTAAGAGTGTCACCGGACCTAGAATTAATGTCACACTTCTTAAAACATTTAACTCGCTCGACTTCATATTACGTTCAAGCCAGTATGTTCGAAGCTAGTCCAGCCAAGCCACCTGTGAGGCAACAAAAGCAAGCCGCGCGCTCAACTAATAATAAAGTACCGCCGGCTCAGCGGGTACATACGCATAGTGACGAGTCTAGTGTACCTAAAGAATGCCTAATTTGCAAAAAGGAACATGCCATTGAACACTGCGACGCATTCGGTAAATTAAGCGTGCAACAACGATGGGACATTATTAAAGAGAAAAATACATGTTTCAAATGTTTAGTTAGTAAACACCCTAAGAGGTTTTGCCGCGCCAAAAGGTGCGAGAAATGTGGCTACAGCCATCATATTTTATTGCATGCAGATAAACAGAACAAAGACAGCAATAAACCGGAGGCCGGCAAAACAGTTAGTGAAAAAACGGAAAGCGTCACTAACATAGGGGAATGGCGAGCTACGGCTCTATTAAAGATAATTCCAATTGGAATAACCAATGACAATGGAACGCATCATAAATATTACGCGCTACTAGACGACGGGGCAACAGTATCACTGATCGACAGTGCTATAGCTTCAGACCTAGCGGGCCCCCGCATACCTCTTACATTAAAAACAGCGGGTGGCTACGGAGTCACTGATTTAACTTCGCGAGCGGTACAAGCACGGATCACAGGGCCAAACGGACAACAACATGAAATCAAATGCCGTACCATGGTCAACATGAATTTGCCAATACAAACTGTGTCCGCTGCTATGCTGAACGATAACGCTCACCTCCGGGACTTGGGTTGCGTGGAGATGAGGGGCGCTAAGCCGATGTTGTTGCTTGGGCAGGATAACTGGCAGCTTTTGGTCAGTCAGGACATCCGACATGGACGATCCGGTAAACCAGTTGCCTCCCTCACGAAGCTAGGTTGGGTCGTACACGGACCATTCGATAGTGCTAACGATGTTAACGATCAGTCAGTAAATTTTGTGACAGTTCCCCTGCCTGATCTGCATGACCTAGTCAAAGCTCAGTTCGAGCTAGAAGCTATAGGTATTTCGCAAAACGCTCGTAAAAATAAAAATAATTAAAGAGCGTTAGAAATCCTAGATAATACTAGCCGCCGCGTACCTGATAGTTCACAATGGGAAGTAGGGCTATTATGGAAACATGATGATGTGGAATTGCCTAATAATTATAATCAGGCCCGGCAACGGTTATACGGAATAAAAAGGCGCGTGCGAAAAGACGCCGTCTTCGCTGAGGCGTATAATAAGCAAATAGATAGACTGCTAGAAGAGGGCTATGCGAGAGAGGTGGAGGGGAGTTTGGATAGCTCACCTATATGGTATCTGCCACATTTTGGCGTGGTAAATCTCAACAAGCCAGGAAAGCTCCGTTTAGTCTTCGATGCGGCCGCCACGTCTCACGGAACATGCTTAAATGATAACCTTTTGACCGGTCCTGACCTGCTGAATTCATTGCTTGGTATATTGATGAAATTTCGTATAGGTCCCATAGCCTTTTCAGGAGACATCGCGGACATGTTTATGAGAATTAGGATAAGGACTGAGGATCAAGGCGCGCAGTTATTTTTATGGAGAGACGCGGATCAGTCCATTGAACCAAAGGTATTCGCGATGAATTCCATGATCTTTGGGGCAACCTCATCACCTACCACGGCGATATATATACTCAACAAAAACGCCAGTGAGTTTGGTGATCGATACCCAGAAGCAGTGGAGGCCATAAAGGCCAAACATTACACGGCCGAGAAAGAGCTAGGGCTATCTATAAAACGTAAATTTTACTGGACAGACAGTAAAACGGTTCTTAGATGGATAAACTCTGACGCCCATGAGTTTCAGAGATTCGTATCACATAGACTGGCCGAGATTGATAAATTATCAGACCGAGGCAATTGGCGCTGGGTGCCATCGGAGGATAACCCTGCTGACAAAGCGACCAGATTGTCTTGGCCCGATAACCATGCGGTGTGGCTTTCTGGCCCCCCTTTTCTATGTGATCCACAGGAGCGGTGGCCGGTGTGTCATGAGGCTGAAGCGGCGGAAGCGGACCTCGAGCGCATTCAGCGGGTCCACGCTACATCAGCGCCGATGGCGCCACTCCTTCTCTACGAGCGCTATTCTTCGTGGACGCGCATACAGCGCGTTATGTCACGCGTGCTAATATTCATCGGCCGATGTCGTAAGCATCGGTCAACAGCAGAGCTACAGCGTCCCGACCTGGAAGAAGCTCACAACTGCCTTATGCGGTTGTGCCAAGAAGACAGCTTCCGGGATGAGCGGGCCGCCATACTAGAAGGCCTGCCCGTCCCCAACAACAGCAGCATCAAGGCCCTAGACCCGATGATCACCGAGGACGGCTTGCTTCGGGTGAGGGGACGCCTGAGTGCCTGCGAGGTGCTCACCTTCGGGGAAAGGCACCCGATAATATTAGAGGGACGCCACCCTCTAACGCGAAAGTTGATCGCATTTTACCATGGGATGGCTTTACACGCCAACCATGAGACCGTCGTCAACAACCTTCGTGAAAAGTACTGGATCACAAGGGTAAGAACCTCAGTAAAAGCGGTGGTTGCCCAGTGTCAATTATGTCGTGTTTCCAGAGCTAAACCAGCCCCGCCCAAGATGGGCGATCTTCCGCTGGCGAGAGTCGAGACCTCGCGACGAGCCTTCGTCCGAGTGGGCGTCGACTACTTCGGCCCGATGGAGGTAGCAATTGGGCGGCGCCGCGAAAAGCGGTGGGGTGCCTTGTTCACCTGCCTCACCACACGCGCCGTCCACCTCGAGTTGGCCGCCTCATTGAGCGCCGACTCCGCCATACTAGCCTTGCGGCGCCTTATTGCGCGCCGCGGGCAACCAGCGCATCTGTACTCAGATCAGGGTACCAATTTCATTGGAGCCAACACCGAACTACGAGCAGCCCTGAAGGACCTTAACCACGGTCTAGTCAGGGCCGAAGCCATCAACCGAGGCATCGAGTGGCACTTCAATCCCCCGGCAGCCCCACACATGGGCGGCTGCTGGGAGCGCCTGGTGCATTCTATAAAAAACGCACTCCGAAGCACGCTCAAGGAACGTGCTCCCCGAGAGGAGGTGTTGTATACCCTCCTCACCGAGGCCGAGCTGATTGTAAACAGCCGGCCTCTAACTTATGTCTACGACGACCACGACCAGCCTGTGGTCCTGACACCTAACCATCTACTCCTGGGCACTGCGTCCGGGAGTACTCCGTTCCTGCCGGGAGACTTCGAGGACGTCGATTCGCGCCGGCAATGGCGGCGCGTGAACGCGCTCGCCGACATGTTCTGGCGGCGCTGGCTACGAGAGTACCTCCCAACGCTGCAACGTCGTGACAAATGGATTAACAACGTACCCAATGTGCGGGTTAACGACGTAGTTGTGATTATAGACAATAATAAGGACAGGAATGTATGGACAAAAGGTGTAATTAAGAATGTGTATTACGGCAATGACGGTATTGTTCGTGTAGTCGACATTAGGACGTTAAATGGGGTCCTGCGTCGGCCCGTAGCAAAGATTATCGTGCTTCCCACCGACCAAATATGATGTAATGCGGTTGAACCCTTTTACAGGGGGTGGAATGTAACGGAAAGCACCATAATTCGAGCTTAAAATGAATTATATATGTCGTCAAATCATTGAAATGTATCGATTGTTCCGTGGAGACGAATATTCTAATATAAATTGCTTAAATAGCATTATATACTGATGAAAATGATCGATATCTCAGAACTGTAAAGAGATAGCGTAATTTGAACACTGCCATTAGCTTAGTTGGAGCATTTACCGCCTAATTACCTATTTTATATAACAGTATATACCCCCGGGGTACCGATTAAAGTAAAATCCATTGTGTCGGAAAGTAAACAGTGTTATGTACCATTTTCATACTGCGTAGAACCACGTCTCCCGTACCCCTCCTACGTCTAAGGAGAGCTAACTGCGCAATACCCCGCAGACACCCGTTCCCCTTCAACACCCCCTCATCAGGTAGGAATGTTTGTAACTGGTGAGTTTCATTAAATATACGACCAAGAGTCACCCGCAACTTGTGATCATGGGTAAAACCTATAAAGGGAACTCGAGCAAGTTGATTTTTGTAGTACATTGGTAGTTCAGTAGTAATACATCAAGTAAATCTCTCAATAGCAATAATCTCTCCGTACGATTCAGTTGCTCTCCACATATATTCGAGAATTAGTCGCTCCGCGCTTAGATAGTTTTAATAAAGTCAGTTTAAGTTAGCCAATAATTTCAGTTTAAGGTAGTTTCTAGATATTCTATTAGTTCGTAAGTGCTGATTTATATATTGTGACTCTATTTTTGTTGACTGTAATTATCGTGTGTTATTTTATTGATTATACAAGTGTTTAATCTGACAGTGTGGTTTTCACTGGTTACGAGTAAGTGCGTTGGTAACCTTTCGACACCCCCGCCTACAACACCTGACTCCCCGAATATCTTACAACGCCACAAAGCCGTCCCGCTCGGCGCGACGATAACCGTGGCTCTGTGTGGCGTCGTCCGTAATATCTAGTACATTACAACTGCTCAGCGTTGCGTCGCCGTCCCGTCCCGCCGCGCCCGCTGTGTGCAGAGACCTTTACCCTGTACCTACTGATATTCGAGTGACTTTTGTATCATTGACGTTGGTTTTTCTGCAAGTATCTACACAGAACGTCGCGTCGCGTCGCGTCGAGCCGGACGGCTCTGTGTGGCGTCGTCCGTAATATCTAGTACATTACAACTGCTCAGCGTCGCGTCGGCATCCCTCCCGCCGCGCCGCGCCCGCTGTGTGCATAGACCTTAAAAGTAAAACTTCGATAAGTATAAAAAAGATTATTGATGAATTAATCAGGGTTGAAGTTGATCGTTATTCAAGCTTCTTTAATCCCAGTTTGAAAGAATATAAAATGTCTCAGACATTTAAATTTTGTTTAAAATGCAAAGTTTCTTGCACATTTAATTAGTGTTCCTTTTTTGAAATAAGTGTTAATTAGTTTTCACAAGTCATGTAAAAGGAGAGGAGAATACATTAAAGTAAAAGAGATAAGCGTGCTTTATGGATAATTAAAACTAATAAATTCTATCTGCTTTTTTTTAGTTACCAAGCAACTGGGAGACCTGCAAAGGATAATGGATCTTATCGTCACAATTTAAGTTCTAAATTGTTTTGCGAATCAATTGATCCGAAACGGACAAAAACAAAGCACTCACATTTGGCTGTTTGTCCCACACTCATTAATTTGACCGCGCGGCTAACCCCAGAATGTCCTGAGCTATTAACTACCGAAACTGGGTATGCAATAAATTGAGACTTTTCATATATAAATCAGGGTCGAGGCGTGTCGCAGAAGGTCTGCAGATAAACCGGATAGTATAAGAGTGAAGGACATTACTCGGAGCAGCTGCGGCGGACCGGGCCGTCGCGAACTCACTCACATTACAACCAGTTTTATGTGAGGACCGAGCGAGTCTTGGTTTAATACTGTACGTTTCTGGAGAAACTTGCACAAATTGAAACGCGGAGGCCTCGGATAATTGGAATATTTCGTAAGTTGTACAGTACTTTGGAAACTTCATAATTGAAGTAGGAGATATCTTACTGAAATTGTTAGTTTTTGCGACTTTTAATTGAATTGCCATTTAAGTGAACAAACAATTAAAAGTGATTTAAACACCAATAGATGACCAATCGCAATTAGGCGTCAGTAAATTTGTCGATATTACCAATACCAATTTAGCACAAAGCAAACCACAAAACTCTACTGCAATTTGTTCACAAAAGCTAATTAATTACCGCCACTGCATTCAACCGCAGTAAAAAAATTACTGTGTCAAAACGCAGACTTCATCAATACTGATCCATTTCCACAAATAATTAATCGTGGAAAATTCCATACACAAAAGCCAGACTCAGATGAAAATATTCTCCTGTAAAAAGAAGAAAAAACGCAAATGAAAATCTACTTAAGTGCTTAAAGCTCTCCACATTCCCGGCCATGTTTCCTTAGCTCTTAAATCCGGATATCCGGCTTCATCTCAGACTCTTTATTTGTCTTAAGGATGAATTTCACCATAACAGATGAAGAGATTGTATTTTTGTGTAAGACAAAAGTTATATAACAGGGAGAATAAAGTGATGTATGAGTATGGATTAAAGGCAATAAATTGTTACAGATGAAATAATATGAAAAACCTTTTTGGTACTTTTTATGCTTCGAGTATCGAAATTTTAATACCGCGTCATCAAAAACCCGTTATATTTTTTAAAACAATACTTTTTTCCTAGGAATATATGAATATTCCTACGAAGTGTAAGCACTATAGAACATTCCAATTCCAACTTTTTTTTATCGACTGTTGCTTGAATCTAGTGACGGCACTTTCGGCCGGTCCACAAGCAGAGCCCTTCGACGCTCTCCCAGTGTTGCAAAAGTCAAAAATAAAAAAACGGTAGATTTTCCAGCCAAAAATCGGGAGAAATCGGGAGGTTTTAAAAAAATAAAATAAATGTATTTTGCGCTCTAATTACTTTATTAAAAAGAAACATACATAGGTACATTTTAAGATTTTTAGGTTCAGTGATCCTCATACCATTTCTTGGTAGAAATTTTTTCGAAAATTTTATTTTCTATATTAAAATTATAACAAGTTTGGTTGTTTTCTGTTATAACTCGTTTGGTGTGTAGGAGACCTATTATCGATTCCGTGGATAGTTTGTTGCGTTGTTTAGTTTTCATTAAATTTATTGAAGAGAAAATTCTTTCCACGTTGGCAGATGAGTGTGGCAAACATAGTATTTTAAAAACAAAAGAACAAATGTTTTCAAATATGAGTGTACCATCACCATACTTCATGCTGCCAATGCTCGCCCAAAATTCTTCAGTTTTTTCACTAAACGACGCAATTTCTTTCGTGTTCCGAAGCAATCGCCATTCTGTGTCAATACTTTGATAATTATTGTTGTCTATTAAATTTGGGAATTGTCTACATATTGGTACTATTGATGACAGATCACCTTTTTTTACATTTTCCGGAGAGAAAGCTCCCAAATCTTTTAAAGGGTTATTGCTAATTGGGAACCTTTGTATGATTTGATCACAAGCTTCAATAAAGAATTGAATGCATCTCGTTTGGAATAAGTGGATTTGTTCAGAAGTCAATCTTTTATCTGTAAGCAAAGTATTAATGGCATTTGCTCCGTAATATACATCTTCTATAAGTAGAAAATTACGTGGGTTTTTATAATCAATGCTTTCGAGATTGTTTTTTTCTAAATATTCTTTTTTCAGAAAACAATCAAACAAAGTTCTTAAACTAACACAAACTTGGGAATACAAAACGTGTACTCTTGCTGATTCAGATTGCATTTCTCGATTTAATTTATTGAAAATAGGTAAAACAAAGTCTAAAAATTGAAGAAAGAGTAACGTTAATGGATCGTTTAATTTGTGTAATATATTTGTAGCTGTTGCAATATCGTCATTTAGCGACGCATCAATGAAATATAATTTCAAAGCTTGATATTGCTCCAAAATTCTTGATATAGCTGCGTGTACTGACAGTCACCTCGTCTGACAAGGATGTAATAATTTATGTATTTTTAAATTACAAAATAATTGAAATTCTTTAAATTCAGCTGATCTTTTGGGACTAGAAGAAAAATAATTGTATATTTCCCTTACAACTTCTTCAATAAACCGAGGTATTTTGTTGCAAGCGTAGGACACACACAAATGGAATGAATGATATATACATTTCATTATAAATAAATGTTGTACATCAGCTTTTAGTAACGTCATTACTGAATGATTACGTCCCATCATAACACTTGCACCATCAGAAGCAAAACCTATGAGATTTTGTCGAAATGGAACGCCATGTTGTTCAAAAAAGTCTACAATGCTTTTATGTAACGTAGTTGCGTCTGCAGTCACAACAGGGATAAGCCCAAAAAAATAATCTCCTACATGATTTTTTTTGACATATCTAACGACGAGACAAAGATGTTTGGTGGTACTCCTATCGGTGGACTCGTCAATTATAAGTGAGAACTTAACCTGTCGTAGATCTTCGCAGAGAGTATGAAAGCTTTCTTGTCCGATTACGTTATTTACGACAGCTTGAATCCTGGGGCGAGAACACTTCATATTTTCAGCTACTTTTGAATCTGGACAAATCTTCTGTATTAACTTGCCTAGATGGTCAGTTATCGCATATGGCAAGTTGTGTTCAGCGACAAAGCCGGCAATCCGAATTTCACCTGAAACAATTAAATAATGCAATGAGATGAAATAGTTTAAATGTTTTTGTTTAAAAACAACTTGCAAATCTATACCAAGTATATATGTAGTCAAAAACACTTCTATCCATTAAACATAGACCTGATAAAAATTGACAGAGTTGAACAATTTTTTTAAAATTAAGTATGTACATTGTCATAATAATATATTTTGTTATTTACCTTCCCTCACTTGATGTTTAAATTGGATCACTTCTCGATTCACAAAATTGGTCATCTTAGGTTGATCCGCAATGCATTTTATACTTTTGATGTGAAGTTGGGAAGCGGCATGTCTTTTAACAGCGTCGAAGCCAGAAGAAATATTAATATCTTTATTACAACTTTTGCAATGTGCGTAGTTTTTTTCTTTCAAACTTTTTTTAAGCCAATTAGAGCATTCTGGTCGTGATTCCCATTCCACTTTATAATTTTGGGCATATTTTTTACGTTTAGCTCCAGTACTAGTGCTTGGGGTATTCGTATTTCCATCCGAATCATCGCTATCGGACATTGTAAATAAATGGAAGGTAAAGCACAACAAAACCAGTACACTTGCGAACGGACGAAACGATAATAAAGTGTAAAAAAACATCTCAGTACATTCACCAAACAACTCGAACTTAAACATTTATTTTTAGGGAATTTCTCCCATACACTCACCAAACAATAATGAACCTTATTTCAAAGGCATTTCGATCTTATATATTTTATGTATACTGCGGTATTGAAAGGACGTGCGAGAAGTTTTGGGGAATCCCATTGAATTGTTTTAGTGTTACCAGGTAAATTTTAGTGTTGTCGGCTTAATAATATTTTTGCCACCATAATAATAAAAAAAAAAAACAAAAAAAGCAAAACTGAAATTCGGGAGATTTGGTCGTGAAATCGGGATATCGGGAGGGAAGAGCCGAAATCAGTAGATCTCCCGAAAAATCGGGAACTTTTGCAACACTGCGCTCTCCTGGCCGACGCTATAAGTCAGCCTCAACTCGGCGCTGTACGACGTCCGACTAACTGGATCAAAAACGCAGCGCCACCCCGACTCACTGTGGAATCACCGCAGACAGTTCCGACTCACCGTGAACTATGCGGCACCCGGTTCCGACTCACTGGAACCACAACTGGCCCTGTCAAGCATCATAAATGCACTGACTCAGCCCACTATCGACCTCCGGCCTCCGGAGGGGAGTGATGTGGCGGCATTTACAACGCCACATGTCACCTACGCATCAAAGACCTGACGTCAGAAATCCTGCATCGCGCAATCAGAGTTTACCGCGTGACTAGCAGAGTTTAGCATATATGTATACATCATCCCGACATCAACCGTTTGCCCACCAGACACAACACCCGTCTGGTCGGAGGATCCTCCCTTTACTATTGAGTATGAGTGACCTTTACACCCTGTTCCTCATACCTCTAAAATTCACAGAGTGAAATGTAAAACAACGCTATCATATTTCGCAATAAAACCAATATTTCTGTTTTAGATTAAAAATATTTTCCAAAAAATCTGACAATATTATCTAGCACTACCAATACTCAAAGTACACTCAGATACTGCAATTAGCTGACCTAATTGCATAAATAATTGAGATTTTTTTGAAATCGAATCGACAGGATTTTATAATTCTTAGTTTTATTTAAATACCTATGCGTAACCTACCCAAAACTAGAAAAATAATATGAAAATCATACGATTTGTAACTAAAAAAAAACCTCAACCATTTGAGAAAAGCAGGTCAGTTAATTGCAGTGACTGACTGTACGATTTATTATATTTTTTTAAACGAACCAGATTTGAAGGAAACAAAGCAGAGAAAAAATGGTACATTAATAAACAAAAGTAAAATCCTACGAAATGGAAATCTTGTAAATTATAAATCTACCCTGAATGGAATTGAAATCTACATAATGGTTGGCGCGGAGAAAAATGTGAGTACTGAACAGGACGACAATAACACAAAACATTCGGGAACAAAGCGTGGCTTTGGATGAAGTAGGTACTATATCAGTGGCTATATGACTATGTATCACACTCGATATAAGAAGTTATGTACATGCATATATGTATTTTTTTGTGTGAAAGATGTAGAAGTAATATAAAAAATTAAGTGCAAATGACGAAAACAATCAAATTATTTTGCTTTTAAGTGAGCATGTATCTTACGTTATTCTATTTACTGAGTAAGTAATTTTGTTGTATTTAATCATTTATATTCACATCACACTGGTAATAAACGAAGGATAGATAGATAGATAGAATACTCTTTATTATGTACATCATAAAAATTACAGATATAAATGTAGAACTGTTACATAGGGTGTCACAATGGGCGGTCTTATCGCTAAAAGCGATCTTTTACAGACAACCTTTGGATAGATCAAAAACTAGAAGGAGAGACAATACTGCAGGTAGTCAGTGGTGTACCATTTACATATACAATAAATACATACAAACATAAAGCATATATATACAATAATAAACATGATACAAGAGCAAGGAACTTCATGTAATGATGATGTTTAAGGAGAGAGGAAGTAATTTTTAACCAGAATTTTAAATGTCGATAAAGATTGAGCACTCCTTATCGAGACGGGCAAGGCATTCCATAACCGTACTGCTTGAACTGTAAAAGACTATAAAAGCTAGTGGAATGCATTGGCATCTCAAGTCTCAAGCACGCTAAATAATGTATGTTGATATATGGTTCGAAAGTGTAGACGCTACGCAATCGTAGCACTGTGCTACGTCGTAGCACACCGCGTAGCGACCAACCGCAAGGCAACCGCACTAGAATGGTTCATGTAATTTTTCTCATGAACAACGCGCTAAGAAGGCGTACAAAGGTCCACTAGTACAACACCTTTAAAAAAAAATTGTTGTATGTATCGTTTCATATTGAGACGCGAAGCAACAAAATTCGATATAAAGAAAAGCGGCCACATTCCTCTAGATCAGGGATGGGCAAAGTTTTTCCTATGCGGGCCAATATAAAAAAAGAATGTATGGGGGGCCATGTTTTAGATTTTTGGCTATATTATATTTCTTCATTGAAATACAAAAATTTATATATATATTCCGAAATTTTCAAAAATTCAAATCAATTATTTACATCTACAAAATAGGAACAAAGATGTACTAAAATGTAAGCAAGTACGCGTCACTGCACCGTACGCGTTGATCAATGCGACACTGCACTTCTGTCTTGATTAAATTTAGTTTCGCGCGATTTATGCTAAGTTATTATCTACTTTTGGGTTGATGGTTGCGGGCCGGATTGCAATCATTCGCGGGCCGCAGATGGCCCGCTGGCCGTAGTTAGCCCATCCCTGTTCTAGATCGTATTTTATTGCTTCGTGTCTCAATATGAAACTTTATAAAAGGTATTAGAAAATTTTAGATACACATACCGAGGTTCCATATTAATCCGTTTTTCATAATTCCTTCTCAGTCACGAGATAATTTTTTTTTTAAGGCGCTATTGGACCGTTGTACGCTCTCTTAAGGCACTTTTTTGCTTCAAATATTTGCATTCCATCATAGGAGATTATTACTTAAATCCCAAACTACATTAAACTCTACTTTTTTGCTTAGTTGCCATGTTGCATTAACTGTTACTAAGAATAAATTGGGAACCCCATTAAAAAACCCGACTATATTCATAAGAAAATAAGTAACACAGAACAAATGTATGTGCCTTGTCTAGTCATTTGTAACAATCCTTATGGTCCAATCTTACTCGCATTCGTGACATATTTTTTTATACCTATTTCAACTAGTCTGGGATTTCATCATCCGCATTTAATTACGTTTTTTTTAGTGAACAAAAAATACGTAGAAACAAAATCAAAATCAATAAAAATATTTTATTTCACATAAACCTACATGGGCACTTATGAAACGTCAGAAGCTAGGTGCACGGTTCCAATTAGTCGTTTCCTATGGAGAAGAGCCGGCAAGAAACTCCACGGTTACTCTTTTAAAAATAATTGGCTTTACAATATTATTAAATAACAGTGATAATAGGTATGGGAGGACAGTGTAGGCCTTTCAACAATTACCAGGTACTTAACAAAATAGAAAAGTGCCAACAAATCTACACTCTACTAGGCCTACAACGTTCTCACATTCACAAACAAACCCGACAACCTATGTTAGTTTAGATAATCAATTCAGTTTATTTTTAATTTCGCGTTCATGTGAAGAATTTAACAAGGGCAATTTCAGCTGATTTAAAACACGATTTTTTGTTGCTTGTGATGTATTTTGACTGTCTTAACTTGTATTAAATAGTCACACGACACACGAAATATTGATTTACGTATGTAACGATCTGACAATTTTTTTATAGATAATAACTACAAAAGAATTTTCTTCAAAAAATTTAAATGTAAGCCCACTGCAGGACAAAAGCCTCCCATGGCAGGCTTATAACAATAAATTAAATAATCAATAAATGTATATCAGCCAATAGTTTAACTGTCAATTTTTTTTTATCTAGGGCATCTCAGAGTTGACCATTAGAGATCGTGACTCTTTAACCGGACTTTCCTGTGGTTGCCTTAAACTCCTAAAAACTTAAAGCCTCCAGCCAGGGCCTAAAAACTACAAACTAAACGACTGCGCGCTAAGGGCACCCCCTGTGGGGTCCGAACCACGGCTTAGGGCAGAGTCGGAGGAAGGATGGCAAGGGACCGACGGTGGCTGGATAAAATCAGGGTTATGATTATTATCAGGGGAATTTAAAGCTACAGGCTCAGCTATGGCGCGGACTTGCGCTTTGCTTAAGAGCAAGGGTCGGGAGGACTATTTAGTCGGGGATTTCGCAAAGGGCCTCGGCGGCGAGGTTGGAATGATCTAACCAAGTTGAATCGTATTACCCAATAACTGGGTCGTCGAGGTCAGATAGGCAGTCGCTCGATATAAAATACTGGTATTCAGCTGTTTCTGGTTAGACTAGAAGCCGATCTCAACATAGTTGGTTAAAGGCTAGGCAGATGATGACGTACTAAGCAAAGGTTCCGAGAAAATTATATATATATATTTTTTTTTAATTTCTTTTTTACCGATTTCAAGCATAAAATTCAAAATTAAAACATTGGACGCACGTCCGCACATGAAATACTTTTCTAAGTAATAGCGTCAGAATATTTCATTTTCGCCCTTCACGGTATGTAATTTTATTACTGGGATCAATTTTACGACATTTGATACTTTTACGGTTGTTGAGCCTAAAACGTAAAAGGGTTGCTGTTATGTCCCGCGTTACTTTACTTTACTTTAACCTCTTTTGTCCTTGTATGGAGTTTTGAGAAGCTATTTTATGTTTTTAATAGATTCTCATTTTATTGTCGCAGGACTATACGATTGTACGAGATTTACGACGGTTTGGATGTAAAGTTTGACTTTACGATGTAATCAGGAGTTGGGACAATGGTTTTAATAAGTTGTGTCGGGTTTGCTTAAAATCTCATAGATATCCGCGTAATAAACAAATTGATACTAAGTATATATTTTGACTCTCGGAAAAGGGTTGCTGCTTTTCTTTTAAAAGGATTTTGTGAATAGGATCAGTAACAGTTTTCTCTGTTGTAGTCAATGCTCCTATCATCATCATCATTTCAGCCGAAAGACGTCCACTGCTGGACATAAGCCTCCCCCAATTGGGGGGGGGTTTGCAATGCTCCTATGATGGTAGGTAATAATCTACGCATCGTTTCGTAAAAATAGATTTTTATGAAGACACTTTCATTACCTTATTTATTACGAAGATCTTGTTCAGCGAAATTACCTATACCCAAAGTCTCAAATTCAGATAATTTATGTACACAAAGGGGATAACATAACAAAAAAATATCTTCGTAATGGTAATTCACATAAAATTGCAAAAAAGAGGTTCCATTTTCTTTTAAGTACTGATTTTAAGAAATAATAATTAAAAAATAATCATACCGTAATTATTTTTAAATTTTTTCGGTTTTAAACAAAGTTATTAACGAAAGGAGATTTTCTGGTATAAAATATTTTATGATACTGGTAACAATGCAGGAGATCCAAACATTTTCAAATTTTGTTCATCTTCAACAACACTAATATTACAACACACATACATTATACATAGATTCATATTGTAAGTAGCATATCTAGCTACATTTTGGATGAAAGCGGCTGTAAACTGTTTCGATTGGAAATCGATTTTGGGAGGCCTACGTCTAGCACTGGGCTTAAAAGGGCCGATTATAGCGATCATATACCGTGTCTCCGACACACTACACAAAACATTGTTTGGCAACGGTATTTTGTTTGCATAGTTCTTCTAATTAATTCACTTTTATTTTATCGATGATTATTTACGAAAACATTTAATGATAAAATGTTTTGCACCACTGACCTGTCATTTTGACAGTGACATTTCTTGACATTACTTTGTTTACATAAATTATCTGAATTAGAGACTTCGGGTATACGCTCTTTCAATATTAAACAGAATCCGGTATCGTATAACATAATACCAAGCAAAACCAAAATAACTCATTAGAATTTCATAAAGTGATTCAATAAGGAACCAATAGAAGCAAACGATGTTGCCGTGGTCGCATATTATGTTT
Organism: Dryobota labecula; assembly: GCA_947523025.1. Taxonomy (NCBI): domain Eukaryota; kingdom Metazoa; phylum Arthropoda; class Insecta; order Lepidoptera; family Noctuidae; genus Dryobota; species Dryobota labecula. The sequence goes on along the minus strand of OX383293.1, from coordinate 10,985,739 downwards.
TATGTTTCCTTAAAGCCGGATTATCATCTAGTAAAGCGAATGTTGGCAAAAATACCATATTATGTGGTGGTTGCCGTATTTAATCGTAGGATTTGCAGTTGTGTGTGCTCGACTGAATTTATGCAGTACAACGTGACACTTTTGTAGAGGAAATCTTTAATTTGAATAAGACAGTGAATTATGGTCGTGGATTTATGCAGTCATGCTCTCTCTATAGGATCGGGTAGAAATATCATGTACATTTTTGAACACTACGCTACCCGTGTGTTTTAATCTTCTATCTTCTATACTATATAATATAATATAATATATTATTAATATATATATAATATTATAAAGCTGAAGAGTTTGTTTGTTTGTTTGAACGCGGTAATCTCAGGAACTACTGGTTGGAATTGAAAAAATCATTTTGTGTTGGACATTACATTTATCGAGGAATATTAAAGGCTATATAACATCACACTACGACCAATAGGAACGGAGCATAAATTAAAAATGTTGCAAAAATGGGAAAAAATATTCTTTTTTGAGAGCTTCCTCTGCGTGCGCTGCGTAAACGGTTTAAGTTACGCAAATATCATGTATGATGGAATTGTTCCTCTTTAAAATTTAAAAAAAAAAGTCCGCGACAGCATATGTCTATCTTTTAAGATTGACTCACTATAACCTTGTTTTATTGTAATCAAATTTGATCGAAATTAATCCATTATTTGCGAAGGAGTTTTGTCAATATAATATTAATCCTTTTCCAAATAAATATGTTATTAATCACAAGTATTTAAATTTAAACAAAATTATCCTTAACATCACTTGATTTCAATCAACATTTTAGGAGATATCATAATTTAAAAAAACTTCGCAACAAATAAGTGTATAGGCTATTCAACATCACGCTATGCCCCTAAGGAGCCGATCAAAACGACAAAAAGTAGGAAAAAACGCTCAGCGAAAACGAAATAATTGCGTGGGATGGGCGATGCGATGCGACGGGGTGGGTTGTGGGCCGACATTTTACGCGGACGAAGTCGCGGGCAGAAGCTAGTACTTAATAACATTAATTAAACCAGTAGGTAAGGGTATCATTTTGTTGATTAATGTCTTTGAAAACTTAAGAAGTGTCCGTAGCAGCTCTAATTACAAGTTTTATTCCCTTTTCTTAACATTTAACTATGACTACAAAAACCTCACAATCCTTTACGAACACTTACATGAAACTGCACTAAGTCGAGCACCTATACTCTAACTTCTTCATCAACAACGTCCTTTTTAATACAAGTCTTCTGATTGGGATACACGTCACGTACTGGGAGTACAATGGCCGCGAGGGAGCGACTCCGGCCGGCCGAATTATCCCGCCGGTGTACGCCGACCACGTGACCGCTCCGCACTCCTGATCGCCTGGTACCATAGAACAAAAGCCATTCATTTATTTAAGGCTTTTAGACGTATTGTTTGGCGGTAAAAGGATGGAGCCATGAAATATGTAAGCGTATATGCTGTGTGCAAGCCTGTTGGTGTCACAAGCCCATAATCTATTTGCCCAGAAACAAAGGAAACTAGTACTTTATTTAAGACGCTTACTAGAACGAAATATTTAGACAGTCTGAATTAGTGAAACCATTCGTCCAAGTTTATCTTGTCAGTTTATCGTAGACTAAATCAGACATGTAAACGCAAGGAATGTCTAAAACATGCTCAGTCATAACAAATGGCTCGATTTTGTACATCACGAAACGAAATATGTACATTACATAAAGTCACGCCGTCTTCCCATGGGGTTAAGCAGAAACTATAGAGCGCCACCGAGTGACGGCACGATTGGCGCAGTGGTTAAGCGATTGACTGCTGCGCTGCGTGTCGCGGGTTCGATTCCCGCACGGAACAAATATTTGTATGAACTACAATTAGTTGTTCCGGGTCTGGCCGTTTGTGTTTGTGAGTTTAAATGTTTGTAAATGCACCCACGATACAGGACAAAATTCTAGTGCGGGGCAACGTTTTTCTAAAAAAAAAAAAGGATGACCTGCTACGCTCCTGACATACTCCTTTTGCTTCGTTTACATTCATACATCTGGTCATACACGCACGCCGGTTGCGATTCCTACGCACCAGATCTTTCTGAAGAACATCACTTTCAACAAAATCTTTCTGAAATACATTATGTTAACCAAGAATATTTGTAATGAAACCGTTTCCGGGTATTATTACATTTTTGTATATTAAACAAGTTCATTATACATTGTGAACATTCTAAACATTGAACGACGATATTTACAACACCAAACTACAAATTAATGACAATAGTAATTAATACAGAGAGATATTGCCGGTACTTAACAGTCATAATGATTCAGCATTTAATTTCTCAGGCCATAGATTAAACTTGGACCATCTTGCGTTAAGCTCCACTCTCGAGCCAAATTAAAAAGCTGAGGATGCACAAATATTTTGGCAAATTTCCTCGAGCGTGGCTGAGGTGCAGGCCGAGTGTAGAGGCTCATTGCCCAGAATTCCCTACGGAGGAGAATGCGAATCACGTCCTAAGCCAAGAGAATTCCAGCGCTTTGGACGATCTCTCAAATTATCCGTTGGACAGAGTGCTCTGGATGTAATTCCGAACATTAGTGGAATTGCTCGTATGTGAGATCAATTGATCGGAAAAATATTTGGTACTCACGATATTGGAGTTGCCTGATATTTGAAAACTATTCGTACATACGGACCCGCATATTGAAATGCAATTCACATGAATGAATGTTTTTTTTTTTACTGTTGCTCGTTAATAAAATACTGGAATTCGCATCAAATAAACATCGTAATCCATGTTAAAACAGTATTCTGCATGATTTAATCCATCATAAAATTAACACGAACGCATTATTTTGATTTAACATTACTCGATAGTGGCGCCAACACTACAGCGTGTTACGGAAAGGGTATATACATATCAAAGGCACGGATTATTTTGGTGATAACAAACTACAGGGCAATATTTTTTAATATAAGTTTTTAAACTGTCATGGTCACTAATATTATTATTAACATAAGCGGGATATTTACCATGTTTATTCATTGTTCTGAGTTTCCGATATTTCGGCGCTGTTGCAAGCACCATGATCACGGATAAACTGAAGTCACTGCGGGTGGGTGTTTATGAGCAGACAAAACGGTCTACCCTCTTTCTTGTTCGTTTTTTGCACTCAGTACCGCTACCACTGTCACTCGCAACTCGATTCTGTTCCCGACACACGAAACTCACTGTGTCCGCTCGCGAACTTTTTTCGGCACTTCTTCGGTTTTTACACAGCTGAACCACTGGATTCCAGGCTCTCGACAGTTGAAACCCATCATCCCGGTTGAAGTTCCTATATTTGGTAATCTCAATAGCTTCTAACCAGTCTAGGAATATAGTGGCGTTCTGTCGAGATGACCTGAGGGTTATGTAACTCAATCCAGTGGTTCGATCCTGATTCCAAAAGATGTTGAGCTATGGCCGATTTTTGGGTGTCGTTGTTCTTCACCGCCCTGATATGCTCTGATATTCGACAAGCTACCGTACGTTTCGTCTGACCGATATACAAAAAAACCGAAGAAGTGCCGAAAAAAGTTCGCGAGCGGACACAGTGAGTTTCGTGTGTCGGGAACAGAATCGAGTTGCGAGTGACAGTGGTAGCGGTACTGAGTGCAAAAAACGAACAAGAAAGAGGGTAGACCGTTTTGTCTGCTCATAAACACCCACCCGCAGTGACTTCAGTTTATCCGTGATCGTGGTGCTTGCAACAGCGCCGAAATATCGGAAACTCAAAACAATGAATAAACATGGTAAATATCCCGCTTATGTTAATAATAATAATATTTTTAATACCTATACCTACATAAATAAAAAGTTAAGAACATTTAACTAAAAATCAAATGTTTCCAATTGAATTCTACACATCACTAGACCAAGTCAGCTGATCGGTGTCAATAAACTACACACAAAGAAACGGCGGTAACACGTTTATTATGATTTAAATTTAATAAACTATCGAAATAAAAAAAATATTAAGCATTTTCTAGTTAGTGCTTTTGAGCTGAAATTTTGTACAGAGATTCTGAACCAGATACACTCTTCACCCCGTTTGTATACCCTTTCCGTAACACGCTGTAGAAAGTACACATAGTAATCAAAATGCAAATTAACATTTGTCAAAGTAAATATTGCGCAGTAATATACCTTTTAATGGCTATAAAGCCCGCAATTAACTTCAGGCAGTTGTTATGGACGGTTTGTGTATATTTTTATTAAACTAGCGATCGTTAACTGGATGCAGGCGAATTAAATCAGAGGTCATTTAGTTTTACTGATGTCGATAATTACTGGCTTGCCTGATGACGCGTTAAACGTACCGCAAATAAGTGTACGCGTACTTGAACGTTATATTATAAACGCTTGGTGCGGTTATGTGTTGGCGGTTTTAGAAGTGAATGGGGACATGTTATGTAATACGTAAGAGACTCAAATCAGTCGGCTTCCAGTCTAACCGGATGCAGCTGAATACCAGTATTTTACATGGAGCGACTGCCTATCTGACCTCCACAACCCAGTAACTGGGTAACACGATACCCCTTGGTAAGACTGGCTGTCAGACTTTTGGGCTTCTGACGACCCGTAACGACTGTCAAAGATCCGCGAATGACAGCCGGGACCAACGGCTTAACGTGCTTTCCGAGGCATGGAGGAGTCTCGGTATGTAAAGATGGTTACCCATCCACGGACCAAACCCAAGCGTAGCTTAACCTGACGGATCGACCCGTGCGGCTGTTATTACTTAGCCACGAGCTCCTCAATAATAATAAGAGAATAATAAATACAGACCAAGAGAGATACAGAAACCCGCAGGGCAGCATGTGGCGAGCTGTTGGGCAGTTGCGACCCCACGGACCCTATCTCCCGGGAGAAGTCATGTTCCTCATCTCTGGCTTGCCTTTATTGGCCGGCTGGAGTGAACACTGACGAGGAACTGAGCTCCCACCTCATTATTGCCTTTATTGGCCGGCTTGAGTGGAGATTCGCAAGAGCAAACGTGCTCGGAGGAAGGAAGTATTCCAGTAAGTGCTTGTAGGGATGTTGACCATCTTCCGGGCTCTGGGATTGTTCTGAGAGCCGTGGAATACCTCTCCACTCCTCGAGCACCTCAGGATATGTTGCCCCCTTGTTGCTGCGTCACTATGTGCTAGCGACCGTTTCCGGGGGCCCATTAATGAGTGTGCAAGTCACCCCCTGCCATTTTATCCGTGTACAATAAAACATTGATCAGGCAGGGGCCATAGTCCTTCCATAGTTTTAGGTAACCAGTCCATTTTAACCACCCAAACCCATAGTCCAATATCTTTGTTTCCATATCCTACAATATTCCTACACCAACCGGGGGTTGTCCTTGGGTGCACTTGCATAGTGCGTACGGGGATAATCGTAGGTTGGTGCCTCATTTCATTACAAGCGTGTAACGGGCCTCTGCGAGTTGGCTTCGACCCCTCGTACGCCTTCCAAAGGACCGGGACCCTATGGTCCCGAGATATGTCAAAAACATAAAAATAATAATAATAATAATTAATACGTAAGAGACTATTTACTATAAAAAACTCCATATTCAAATAACATTATTAACGGGTTATAATGACATTCAGTACAATATTACTGCCCGGCTAGAGCCTAGGGCTTTAATGACTTGCTTTAGGTAAGCTTTGCATGACCTACTTATAATTTGACATTAACGAGCAGGTGGTTTGAAAATATAATTATCGCCCTGGAAAAATACTGGTTGTATTTCGAAAATGAGGTTCAAATTCAATAAAAATAATACGTATGCACTAAGCAAAAAAATCTACTACACAAGCAGCGTATCGCTCCCACGCAAGTTTCCACATTATCATACACATTATGGCTAATAATCTAAAACATACTCTAGTGTGTACTGTACATAACCGACCGGTTTATCCCTGGCGGATATTGGAACTGTTATCACACTATGCAAATTCAATTGCGCAGTGCACTTTACACGACAACTTGGGGACTATGCATGCAATTGATCGTTACTAGCCAATAAGCTCTAAGAATTGTTTTGGGGCAGTCGTTTATTAACATTGTGTAATGTTATATTCGGTGTAATGTCTGAGGGTCGATGATATGACCAAAAGACGTAGAGGAAGAAAATATTGATAGTGTGATGCTTAACCCTTAATAGGTAGCGTCATAAAGAGTTACGTAAACGGTCGCGTGAGATGTGTGATACCCCAAATTTGATCATACATATAAAGAAATACATGCAAAATCCGTATTTTATTGATTAGGATATGTTTCAATCAATCTGAATACCAGTATTTTATATGAAGCGACTGCCTATCTGACCTCCACAACCCAGTAATTGGGTAATACGATACCCCTTGGTAAGACTGGTTGTCAGACTTTCGGGCTTCTGACGACCCGTAACGACTGTCAAAGATCCACGAATGACACCCGGGACCAGCAGCTTAACGTGCTTTCCGAGGCACGGATGAGTCTCGGTATGTAAAGACGGTCACCCATCCATGAACCAACCCTGGCGTGGCTTAACCTGATGGATCGACCCGGGCAGCTGTTATTACTTAGCCACGACCTCCTTATATGAATTAATATGTCAGTAAACATATCCTTACATAACGTAAGGATATGTTTACTGACATATTAATTCATTTTTAAACATATTTAAACATAAACAGACAAATAGTATCTTTGAAACAAAAACATAGGCATAAATATTAGTCTTCTTTCTCAAATGTTTGACAGAAAACAATAATGTGGTCATTGCACAAATGTTTTTAGGTACATAAAAAATACAACAAACAAATATTCGCTCATCCGAAATTTGAACCCTGTAAACAGTCGCCTGGGGTGTTGTACTCCCCAAACGCGCTCTTCTGACTTAGCTACAGGATGTTTGCTATTAGATCATAAAGGTCATGCGGTTTTATGAAGCTAACGGGAACATCAACGCGGTAAATTCAAAATTTTAAGAGTTCTTAAGCTTCAAAGATGCACTGGGGTGTGTTACACCCCACGCGACCAATTAAGGGTTAAGGGCGGTAAATAGCCAAACTACTAACGTATAAAGAAGATTACCCCACGGTACCTATCATGGTACCAAATTTGCTGCTCATAATTGTGATTGTGTGATTTCTGTTTAAGTAGTACCTAATAGCTGTTTATCAATATTGTCTAGTAGGAAGCGGTAAAATCCATACTAATACTAATATTATAAATGTGAAAGTAACTCTGTCTGTCTGTCTATATGTACCTATGTTAAGTTTACACTCCTAAACCGCTGAACCGATCGTCATGAAATTTGGTATAGATATAGCCTGAGATATGGAAAAGGACATAGACTACTTTTTAACGCGATAACCGACATCCACGCGGGCGGAGCCGCGGGCAAAAGCTAGTCCATACTTCCATACTAATATTATAAATGTGAAAGTAACTCTGTCTGTCTGTCTGTATGTTACGTTTTCACGCCTAAACCGCTGAACCGATCGTCATGGAATTTGGCAGAGATATAGCCTGGGATATGGAGAAGGACATATTTTTACGAAATACCCGACATCCACGCGGGCGGAGCCGCGGGCAAAAGCTAGTAAACTATAAAAATTAAAATGAATGGCCGAAATTATGTACGCGCATAACTTCCGAACGAGTGCACCATATTAGATTTAAAAAAAGGTTTCGCTATTGTCAGTACAAGGTTTGTATATAATATTTTATTTTATTTTATTAAAATATATTTTTATAAGACCAGTTGTTCAACAAGGAGTTGTTAAATTCAAACAGACCATACGTCATAATGACAATGTTGTTTGCGCCCGGGAAAGTTTAGGTAGGATAGGGTAGGTAGATAGGAAAGGTAGGGTAGAAAGAAGGATAGGGTAGGTAGGTTACGGTAGATAGGGTTTTTTTATTTTATTTAGGTAGGTACGGTAAGGTAAGTAGGTAGGTAGGGTAAGTAGGGTAGAGGGTAGATTGTGTTACCTGTGCGAATCCGGGCCGGGTAAAGCTAGTTGTTAATAAAAAAAGGGAAAATCCAAAAGTGCACGCCTCATATCGTTTGTTTAAAATATATTAAAAAAAAATCTTAGTGAGTATAGTTTAGTCAGTTACGTAGTCGACCATATACGCCTATTTTTCGTCGTTATATATGAGGATATTGAAGCGTATGAAAAATAAAATGGACTCAATACATAAAATTTTTCAGGCGTTATCGTGACCACATATACAGATCAAAAAAAGTTTGTGATCACTATCGCTGATATAACTTTTTAGATTGAAATTTATCAAGAAATATTCTTTGTTGTGTGTTTTCTATAAATATAAATACCCTGTTTGAAATCAAAAAGTAAAACTATTTTTTACTTTTATAAAAAAAAAATTGAGTAATTAATCATAATGTAATTGTAACAGAAATTTGATAGAAAGAAAAAGACGGTTTAACCAAACTTAAACAACAATTTATTAATAAAAGGTTTATACCCAATATAATATAACTCCTCTCCTGGCTAGAACACATGCGGTGATCCTCCTGGGCATGCTGAGAATCAAGTTATCCAACATTTCTTGGGGTAGCCTGTCCCATTCTTGAATAGCGGCTTCCTTGAACTTTGGCACTGTCTGGGGACGTGGCTGACGGTTCCAAACAGCTCGCTTAAGAGCATCCTACGCGTGCTCTATTGGGTTTAAGTCAGGCGAGCCGGCAGGCCAGTCTAACCTTGTGATATCGTATTCTCTATTTCGATTGTTCAAAGTGATCGCAAACTTTTTATGATGTGTGTACATGGATTCATACATACAGATAAACCGACGTCCACGGAAAAAAATGATTGAATTAGCTTTTTATTTATATTGTTTTTTAGGAGTATCTAATATTACAAAAAAGTGTACCTCTTAATATACGTGAACTCATATTACCCTGAAAGTGCATCCATACTATATACTATACTATACTATATATACTATACTATATACCTACTTAATATATATAATATTATAAATGTGGAAGTAACTCTGTCTGTCTGTCTTTATGTTACGTTTTCACGCCTAAACCGCTGAACCGATCGTTATGTTTAGCAGAGATATAGCCTGGGATATGCAGAAGGAGATAGGCTATTTTTTTACGCGATAACCGACATCCACGCGGGCGGAGCCGCGGGCAAAAGCTAGTATATATATATGATAAAAACAATTGAACGTAGTTAAAAGAAAAGGATCCAATCCACACAAAGTCCTTTTAAGAGATATTGACGTTTAAAGGTTAAAAGATATAACATATTTTATATTTCCGTGCATGTGGGCTGGTTCTGAGGTTGAACAAAATGATAAATTATTGTTTTTTGTTTGGATCTATTTAACTCGCCGATAGTATCGATATTTAGCATCAATTTGGTACACCTAACTCATTAATGACCAGGTTGTGGATTGGATCCTTTTCTTTAACTACGTCCAATTTAAGTTGAGAGAATTGCTTGACCTTCAGATGTTGGGAGTAAAGCACAACCTCAAACAATCCGCGTTATGAGGCGTGCAAAACACGTATCCTACTTTTTAAGCGAGACGATTACCTACCCGAACTATTCCAGCATTAATATTTCATTGTAGCTATTTATATGACCCATGTTCAGTAGATGTCTACTATTTGATAAAGTATACCGCAATATGCTGGAAAGGTCCCAGACAGTACGTTTAACTGTTCATCTAGATTAATGTCACAACATATTGGATGTTTCAGCCAAAATCTTGCTGAAAACTGTACTATTATGCTAATATAGCATTTAGACTCTTTGTGACCAGAACCATATTTTGTACCGAAGGGTTAATATGCTTAATAAATAAACAGATGACTGCGTCTGACTATTAGAATCTGGGTGAAGACCTAACAAGTGTTGACATGAGAATCTGAGCTGAGAAAGCTCATCATAAAGTATAGGCCTTAACACATTTTTTTTTGTCACAATATTACTTCAAAGAAAACAAAGAACCAGCCTACTTTTGAAGTAGTGTAACCAGATACTATTTCTAAGTAACTAGATACTAACGACCTTACACAAGTTCGCATGAAATTGTACCTAACCGCCACTGTCGTCTGGAACTTACGACTATATGAATAAAACATAAGCCAGAACTTCGACGAAATCGGGAATTAATCCTTACAAGTCATATAGCACGAACAGTGTTATACAAACAAGGGAAAGTTATAACACGGATATGAGTGGTTCAAAACATAGTTTATAATATACGTGGCAGTAACAGACTCGTATGTTTGAGTTACGACAGGAGCAGAGAGCTTTCCACTCCACGGTATTCGAACATTGTATTCACAACGTATGACGTCAAATAAATAACCATGTTGGATAAAAACCAACGTTACGCGGGAACCACTTAAATGTTTTTACTAACGTCATGAAATAATAAAATAATTTAGAACGACTACGTCCTGACTACGATGTCCTCTGGAATCGTGCCAAGCACCGCGGGATGCAACGTTATCCGAGCATCGAGTACAAACTTTTAAGAAGCATACTCCTGTCTAACTTTGCCGTTATTATAAAATGTAAGAGGCGACGCAAACAGCGCAGTAGTAGAAGTTCGACGGATTTTTAGACGTTTCGAACAACGATTATGAGCCGAACTCGAGTTGCGTCGAACATTGCTCGCAAATTTTTATCACCCAGTATCATGCCGTCCGTACGCGCTATGGTTATCGATAATCCGTGCATAACCATTCCATTTGCACGTGACGCGTATACTGCGAGTTATGTGTTTCCGCGTTAGTTGGCACATGTTGCAGCGTATTAAATTAGACGTATCAGCAGATAGCTTGATATTGGTACAGTTGGCATCTGCGCAGAGTGCGCACATGTGCGACATTGGCCGCGTTTCATGCATCATTCAGACGGAACCTGCAACCAATCGCTCTTACATTTAGGTTATAGCTCACCGCTTACGTGATAAATCGCCGCTGTGGAGGAAACTTGTAGTATCATCACGAGCAGCCATGTGCTACATCGTTGGCTTTTATCAGATTTTTCCAGCTGGTTACGAGAGCTCATGTAAAATGCATGCGGTAGCCGTGTTTGTAATTGCTGTAACAGCTTTTGCATTACGCCCTAATATTAAAAGACGTTTACGTATGCCTGCATTTTTAAACGTAATTCAACGAGTTTTATACAGTAAAAATTATACGTGCATTTAAAAATTTTACCTCAACGGGTTTTAAAAGGCTGATTCGTTAACTTTTATTTAATTAATATGTCATTGGATCCTAGACTCTGCTTTTAACTTGTTATTTTCATTTAACATTCAGCACTACTTTGAGTAAGTTCAATTTAATGTTTGTCTTTCAATAGGAGCTCACTTTAAGGCTTTGTTGTCAAGTAAGGCTTCCATGGTCAAATATCAAGCTTGAATTCATTCCATTCCTAAGATTTAATATCAAATCTTACTAAAGCCAATAAACTCGACGCAATATCGTCCTGCGTCTCAAGTATCATTGATCAATAAGTGCAGTGCAATACAAAATCCATGAGCAATATATAGCCCGTGATATTGCCATTTCACATTAAATGGAAGTAATTGGAATTCCTGTCAAGTGTGAAATTGGCGTCTTCATTGAGCAACCAGAGACGAAATGTACTGCTCATGCAATATGTATGTTCGCAGAACATTATTATCTATGTTTATTTGCTCTTATATTAATTCCGTCTGTATTTATTGCTCATTCAGAGTTATTTCGGCTGGGTATTTATGTTAATGACTATAATTAATTAAATTGGGCGAAAAAGCTTGCTAGTTGGTGATACAATGTAAAAGAGAAGGAATTCAAATTAGTGCAGAGAGAACGTGTACATCATTTGTTTAGAAACTACTTAAAATATTTATGTAATTATTATATATATATATTGTATCTAATGTGTATTATTTAGTGTGGTTCGTTCAAAAACAAATAGGTAGACTTCATTAGCGTACTTAACTGAAAAGTCACGCCTCTATTAATGAGATAATTAGTTAGTTAAGTTAAGTAAATAAGAAAACAATGTGTAATGTGGTTTTCACTTCTTGGTTCTATAGCTGTTTGCAAACAAAGTTACATGTTTGTCGGAGAACGGTAGGTTTCTCTCGTTATCATCAGCCATATTTTCACTACTGTGGGCGTACTGTGGGTAGTGTTGATTATTGCGCTAAGAAGAAGTAGTGGAACAAACTCCCCAGCAGCACATCTGTCTGTTCAGTTAGAAAAACTTGATTCTATACAGTAATGGGTATGCAAAGTAATTAATGTTGGTACACGAAACAACTATACCGAACGCGCAACAGTTCCTAGACGTCTTCACTGCTTGACCGCCACGGATGAACTCCACTTGTCGAATGTGCGGCGGACACTTGCCACCGGTCGAACATTATGTTGTAGACTCTGTCATGCGCCGCTAGGCAGCGCTAGCGTCGCGATTGGTCAAGAACCGATGGCGCGAACTCCACCAACTCCACCGAACGTCAACAGATAGCGATGGTGTACCGGATTTACCTCGTCTCCGACATGTTAATTATTATGTTAATGTAGCATTATTCAGTTTCTCAGAGAGCAGTGGGGGCCCAGTGGTAACGACCGCGACCTACGGGTAGTGGGTTCGAACCCCAAACAGGCGCTTTACTTTGTGTAAATTATTTCATTACCACTGCTCTCAAAACGGTGAAGGAAAACATCGTGAGGAAACCGACGTGTCCTAGAACCAAAAATTCGAAGACATGTGACATCTACCAACCAGCACTGGGCCCGCGTAGTGGATTTCGGCCCACTTCCTCTCAAAGAAAGAGGAAGCCAGAGTCACAGCAGTGGGAACATTATAGGCTATATACTTATGCTATTCAGTTTCTTATATTTTGCGGACTTAAGAGCGCCCTTCCCGGTCCGTCTATCGTCAACGCGAGTATGATTGAAAAGATTGTTGTTTCATCCAGCGCAATGTTAATGCTAACAGGCAAGTGAGAACACAATAACATTGAACGAAAAATAGTGTGCAGAAATTTCATAAAACTTGTTCCAGGAAATACGTGTTTTTGAGAAAGCCTTAAAAGTTTGTGAAATTAATGTATGTCATTTAGAATCTCCATTACATGTGCGATGTTTCTATGGAGATGTTTTCTTTATTTTTACAATTTATGAGTACATTAGGAACGGCCAAAGTTCAAGCAAAATGTGTGCAAAATGCAGATTTATGGAGGCTTATACTGAATTTTTTTCTCCAAATTTTAATTTTTTGCTTTCATAGAAACCTAGATATAGTGCACATGATACCAATTAGTACAAAATTTACATTGAAAGATGTGTTCCAACGCCATAATCACGTACAAGCGTTTGTATGAAAAGTATGGCGGGTTGGCCTCTCTTAAGCCTCATTTTGTTACTTGTATACACTATTGTAACTCTTTTATTCATAACTGCTTCACAAAAACTTTATATATCCTGCATGAACAGCAGATTTTGCAAATCATTTTATGAACCCACCACGTGTAAAGTACCTCTGCATTTGAAAGTGCCTCTTCATCCTCGAGTTTCGCGTGCCTATTCTTATGATAGATAGACGTGAGATAAGGATGCTTTTACTTTGTAATCTCTTAGCTGCTTTTACTATCGCAAGGTAAGTGGAAGTATAAGGGGGCCATAGGGGATGGCTTGTTCTGGGGTGCTCATACGCGCATATCTTTTCTAATTCATGCCCTGGGCTCAACCAGGTCACTTTCTATGCATATAATAAAATAGTAATGAAGTCAAAAATGTGCGATAAATGTTTTTGAAAAAAGTAAATGCTACGAGGTGTGGGAAAGAGTCTGAAGCCACAAATATCGTTTTTAGAATTTTTTCCCGTTTGTCTGTTTGTCTGGCTGTATGTTCCGGATTTGGATGAAATTTGACATTCAGTTTAAAACCTAGATTAAAACAGGGTACTTTTAATCCCGGTAGTACTGATACTGAAAGATACTATATGTTTCCGTGGGATATTTTCCGACATATTTCCACGCAGGTGAAGCTGCGGGCAAAAGCTAATCCATACTAATATTATAAATGTGAAAGTAACTCTGTCTGTCTGTCTGTCTGTCTGTATGTTACGTTTTCACGGCTAAACCGCTGAACCGATTGTCATGAAATTTGGCAGAGATATAGTCTGGGATATGGAGACGGACATAGGCTACTTTTTTTACGCGATAACCGACATTTACGCGGGCGGAGCCGCGGGAAGAATCTAGTCTTCTATAAATGAATAAGTGAATCGGTATATCTTTGTTCAACTTTTTAGGGTTCCATAGTCAACAAGGAACCCTTATAGTTTCACAATGTCCGTCTGTCTGTCTGTCTGTCCGCGGCTTTGCTCAGCGATTCTTAGTACTAGAAAGCTGTAACTTGGCATGGGTATACATATTAATTACGCCGACAAAGTGGTAAAACAAAATATAGAAATATTTTTTTTAGGGTTCCTTCCCTACACGTATAGTGGGGATGATAATTTTTTTCTCGTCTACCCCATGGTGTGGGGTATCGTTGGATAGTTCGTTCAAAAATAATGCGGGTTTGTAAAAACCATTATTCGATTCAGTGAACTGTTTCTGTTAGAGTCAAGTGTTCCCCCCTACCAGCTAAATAGTTTTTCTTGGATATGTGAAAAAAATCATGGCAGTAGTATAAATAACGAAGTAAAATATGCAGCTAGCTATGGATAGATAAATACATAAAAGCTATTTGCTCATTGCATCATTGGAATTTTACAGGTTAATTTATATATTTTTTGAACTTAGGTGATGTCTTGGTACCTTGAGGAGGACTAAAAGTATCAATTCAGTTCATTTATTCGCATATTAAGTAAAATTATTATGTTGTTTTTTTAAATATCCAACTCCCCACGACCTTAGTTCTTTCTGCTGAAGTTTAAGCTGGCTGCCATTAATAAGTGACCATTACAGTCACCTACCTACTCATGTTAAATTAAATTGTAAGGGTTTAATGTCATAATATATTATTAAGGTGGACGTAAAGAATAGCACTACCCCATTTCCTCCCTTGGGTGTCGTAAAAGGCGACTGAGGGACTTACTAGAGAATGGGCAGCAGCGTTCTCTATGCATTTTTACACCATACTGCGATCGCCAACCCGCCTGCCAAGCGTGTCGATTATGGCAAATCCCCCCCCCTTTTGGGAGAGGCCTATGTCCAGCAGTGGACGTCTTTCGGCTGGAGTGATGAGGTTATTTCAAACAGTTTGTTGTTTTCTTGCATTTCGCTACATAACCATTTTGCATCTGGGTTTTGTTCCTTTACATACCGAGGGACAAAATCTTGAAGGAAACAGTGACGTAATTTTAAGAATTGACTACTAGGACATTTATTTTGATACTTATTTTTTATTTTATTTTATGATTATTTTGATTATAATGTAATTTGGATTATTGGAATGATTTGAATATAGATTGCATGCATGATGTTTCTTATATATTTACTTATAGAAATTCAGACACGATGTAAAAATTGTTATTGAATTAATGAATTGAAAATTGAATTGAGTACCTATTATAAATGTAAAAATACCAATTGCTATAATATGGTTTCACTTCCGTATATACGAGCATGGGCTCTGTAAGAGACCAAAACTAGTCGATCACGAAATCATAAACTGGAAAGCTACTCTCCTTTACCTACCTACACGAGCGAAGCCTATTACGGTACAGTTAGTAGGTAGGTAGTTCCTACCCACATTTGGTCGTAAAAAATAATGTTTTTTTAGTATCACCCCCAGTACTTTACACGCTAAAACCAGAGCTTATAGTCGCGGCTTATCCTTTCATTAATATATTCAAGGCACTGAATTTATGCGCACGACCTAATATTTCATGCGAACAGAGTTAATATAATTTTCATTTTATGTTAATTATCCAATAGGTGGTGGAAATATTCACACTATTAACTAATTTTAGTTATTCAAATGGCTAAATTAAATGGTGTATATAATCAGTAGATTTAAGTTAGTTTATAACTCTGTATAATATTTATATAACAGTAGTTTGTTATTTATAATAATATATTCTGTAGATAAAAAATGTACCTAGTTGT
Source organism: Dryobota labecula (assembly GCA_947523025.1). Classification (NCBI taxonomy): domain Eukaryota; kingdom Metazoa; phylum Arthropoda; class Insecta; order Lepidoptera; family Noctuidae; genus Dryobota; species Dryobota labecula. Next base: position 10,969,577 of record OX383293.1, on the reverse strand, counting down.
TTTTTATCTACAGAAAATATTTGTTATTAACGTTTATATATACAAATATAAATTATTTGATTTGAGAATAAATACCTAAAACTAAATATGAAATTCAAAAAAAAAATTCATCCCATTTTTTTATCGAGTTTTACACTTAGTATTTCGAAACGTATTTTTCGATATAACCTCAGTTATACATAATTATATTTATGATGATTCCTAAAACCTAGGTACTTTTAATTATGTATGCAACCGAGTTTAAATTGGTTTGAAATTAAGTTCGGTTCAATGAAAACCGTTATTGTTGATTTTTACGCCTGATTATATTGAGGTTTACTTATTTTCATTGCGGTTTAATATGAAATAATATTACGTATAATTCGATTGCTGGATCAACCAATTTATTCTCGCACTAATTAAATTTTAACGTGTGTGTAGATTTTAGTTTCGCAGCAATTTGAATATTATCCGACCTTCATTTAAAGGAACTTTTCTATAAAATAATAATAATAATCTCTTTGTTTCGGACACAAATATCCATATAGTGTTAGTAACATACAAAAATAGCTTATTGCCTAGTGTTAGTAAAAATCAACCTCCGCACAAACTGCTGTACAATCGGAGAGCCGAAGCACTCGGCTAAAATTTTCAGGAGGATATATATTGGGTATAAAGATGGCGGAATCCTTTGGTACTATAAAAACCTTAAAATAATAATGACCTGCAACAATATCAGCAACATTTTGACAGTACAACTAAGATACCCAACAAATTATTGAGGTAATAGCAAGCTCGGGAAAACCGACAAAGAAGTCTTCAAAAGTCGTTCGAAATAACAAAATCAAATCAATTACTGGTACAAGGCATTTTGGAGCTAATAACTCTTTTACCTACAAGCCGAGTTTGCTGCGGTTTGAGGGGAAGGCGCACTCCTTAATCACTAAAGCTCACGAAAGGGCCCGTACAAGTCAGTGGCTGGCACCCATTTTTACATCCATATTCCTCATAAATAAAAATAATGATAAAGCGCGTTCATTGGCTGTTTGAGGCAGAATTAATTAGTTGCTATTAGTTTGTAAGCGTAATTGGAAAGGAATTTTCTTTGCTGATTCGGTTTAGTCGAGTGTGGTTGATAGATCATTATTATTTGTGGTTTTGAACTGACAATGTACGTATCGCCGTCTTCTTCTACTCGTGAAACTATGGCATGTTGCTAAACAAGCTCACTAACGCCAATTTTGTTGAATCCATATTGATTTAGTTAGCAAACTTAAAGTTTTAAAATAATTTAATCTAATACTAACATAATATTATGACGTATCTTCCTACTTCTGTTGCAGATGTCGCGGTGTCTTAATTTCCTCAATGTTGACATTAATTCTCGGCTTCAAAGAAAACAGAGAACGGGCTTTTATGCTTTATATCGGTTGCTATTATTTGATTTTGATCTTTGAAAGATTGCTAATTCATTTAACTCAACCAATATACTTCAGACTTAACCTAAAAGAGAGATGGAGAACCTTTAGGGAATAAACTTTAACCGAACAATACAATTCTATAAACTTAAATACAACTGAAATCCGGCTGTAACTTGCATTTCACTTCAACAAGATATCTCAAACGAAACCCAAGTTAAAGGATTATTTCGAAATACTCGATAACGAGAAGTCGCGGCGGTTCGGAAACGGTCCACGAATAAAATGGAGTTACAATAAAGCTGACCGGTTGATTGAAACATTCTACTACCTCGGTTGATTGTACCTTCTACAGAAATACCTCTGCGGTTTAAGGCTCCGTGCACAAAAAAAAACTCCTTTTTGTCAATTTCTTATCTAATTGTGAGAAAAATTGAAGTAATCGAAACATTAAGTCTGTGTAACTATAAAAGTACAGTTTTCATGGTGCTAAACCATTCGTATCAGTCACAACAGCTGTTAATAGTTTCATCATTTTTGTGCTCTCCAAAATATAGATTATTTTGCCGTTAATTTACTTAATGAAGATAAGCTGTAAATTGCCTAGAGATCAAAATGTTTAACAAGCAAAATGCCTAAAATGCAATAATTTCTAAGTATTCGAGATGATTACCTAACTAACCTAAAGTTCCGAGGCCCTAGGCCTCGGAACTTTAGGTTAGGTTTGAACACAACGCACGAGCCGAGCGAGCGTAGCCAGCGTGCCGCGGCAGCGGCCGTCGAGTGCCAGAAACTGTACCTACTCCCTTTCTTCTCCTAAAATAATAGACATATTGCAAGGTAGGCATTTTGGTTCATAATCAGAATAAGGTTTAGTTCCAATACTGTATAGACATATTGCAAGGTAAGCATTGTGCTTCCTAGTCAATATAAGGTTTAGCCAATACTTGGCATAGACGTTTTGATTTCTAGTCAGCATAATCATAAAGGTTCGGAAACAAGTTTTGTTATCGAACAAATATCACTATCGAAAAGATGAAACCTCTGAAACCGAATACTGCTTTAAAATTAAATGTTGAATTTTGAAATGTATGAGAACGAATCGCTTCCCGATACTTTAGCTCTCCTATGACTTCCTCTTCAATGTCAAAATGTTCCCATCAACAGCTGTACATAACATGAATAACATTAACACATTCTGTACATTTAACTTGAATAACCCAATAGTTTTCATTACCTGTTTCAGCACGGTTCTTCGGCATTAGAATAACCATTTTGTTGCCAAAATTTACTATGGTTTCCCTTCTAATAGCTCGAATAGGCCAATTTACATATTATATATTGCAAACCATACTCATAGACATGGTTCTTAAACAATTTATGCATAAATTTTATGGTATTCTATTAATAACAAAATTTCCTAATGATTCTGTTTCCGATTGCATTCAACACAGTTCAGTGTCATGGCATAGCTTTGATGATAAGTTGATAATTCTATCAGTTAGAGGCTGCAGATCCTTTGTTGAACTCCTACATTGAAATTCGTATTTGCTTTCTGCGATACAATTGTCTCTAGATACTGAATATTATATCACTGTAAACTCAGAGAATAATAGATTTGGATGGCTTTTAAATAAAAAGTTTGTATAAACATATTCAAATATTTTAAATGATAGTAGGTACGAGAAGAAAACAATCAATACATTATCTTATAAGGATGGAAAGACTATGAATCATTGTCATTATAATCAGTAGAAATGGCAACCCACTTAATTACAAAATTACTAGTAGCATATGAAACAAGCTTTCATTGAAGAATTTTTTATCTAAAGCAGATTTGATTGTTTCATAATTATTATACAAACAGGTCATCTCATCCTCATTCCAGCCGCAAGACGTCCACTGCTGAACATAGGCCTCTCCCAAGCACCCCCACTTCGATCGGTTCTGTGCTTCTCGCATCAGAAACAAACAGACGTCCAAATATTTATTATAACTAACAAAGTGAGTGGCATGCGAGGCGTATTCCATTTTGACCCCAGTGTTGTGCCATTATTTTTGATAGATAATTCATTTTAGCGTGTCAATGTCTGAAAAACAAATTAAATAGTAGTAAATAATTACCCTCCTCTTGGTCAGGAAAACAATATTAGGTACCCAAAATAAAAAGAAGCAAAACAGTCGTCAACACTTCGTGGAATCAAAACGTTTTCATTTCGATCTCGATAAGTACGACGCTTACTCAGATATTGCAATACAAAGAAAACTGATTTAACAAAGTATGCATATTTGAAGATGCTTTTTATAAATACAGAGTCACATTTTACTGAAAACCAAGGCGTACCTCGAAAATGTAAGAAACACCGAGAAAATAGACTCATACGAGCGAAGAAACCGCTTTAACTCAATTTGATATTTATAGCTAGCTTTTTCAGTTTTTTGTTTTACTTTGAAAATCAACGAACATTTTAAAGGCACCGATGAAAACCTCGTGTGAAAACATACCTTCTACAGGCAATATTTATGCCACAATGTTCAATAGGATTTAGTAGGGTTAAGGCGTCATTCCAAAGCGGCCGACGGCAGCGCTACCCACGTGTACTTAGCATCGCTTTGTATGAAAATATAGACAAGATCATCCACTGTGAGCCATGGCTACGCTACGGATGAAACAAATGCTGGCAAACAAATTAACCGTGGCAAATCTCTCCATGCACTAAAAATTATATGCGGGTGAAATGACTACAGTAAGTTCATTTCGCGAATAAGTCCAATGTCATACTAAACCTGCTGTTCATGGACTGAAAATAATATTAGTATACTATTCCACCTAACCGCACATATAAAAAAATTGTTTCAGTGTGTTTGGCAGAACAGCTTAGGTGCCGTTTGGTCAAGTTCATCAATCAGTGCTCTGAGTGGTATTCCACTCAGAGCACTGATTTTAACAGAACTCATCCTGAGTGGTAGGTCGATTTCGATTTCGCCTATCGCTTTCGGTCGATTTCGCCTATATAGCGCCTCTAATATATAAATAACTCTTTGCTCAAAGGAATGACTGACCTGCATATAAAAGATTCTGTTGTGCCTTGCGAAAATGATTAATCGCGGAGAGTTTCTACACTGTCAAAGACTTTTTGAATAAAAGCACATGCCGATTTGGTGTCCACTAAGATACTGGATCTTCGTCTTATTTCTTGTGAATTTGTCATCTATACTAATATATAAAGCTGAATCTATACTAATATATAAAGCTGAAGAGTTTGTTTGTTTGTTTGTTTGTTTGAACGCGCTAATCTCAGGAACTACTGGTTGGAATTGAAAAATTCTTTTTGTGTTGGATAGTCCATTTATTGGGAAATATTATAGGCTATATAACATCACGCTACAACCAACAGGAGCGGAGCAAAAATGAAAAATGTTGCAAAAACGGGAAAAATTATTCCTTTTTTAGAGCTTCCGTTGCGTGCGCTACGTAAACGGTTTAAGTTACGCAAATATCATGTATGATGGAATTGTTTCTCTTTAAATATTCTAAAAAAAAGTCCGCGACAGCATATGTCTATCTTTTAAGATTGACTCACTATAACCTTTTTTATGGTAATCAAATTTGTTCGAAATTAATGCATTATTTGCGAAGGAGTTTTCATAAACATGGTATTAATCCTTATCCAAATAAATACGTTATTCATCACAAGTATTTAATTTTGAACAAAGTTGCCCTTACATCATTTAATTTCAATGAATATCTTAGGAGATATAACTGTTTAATAATAACTCTGCAGCAAAATAATGATCAACTCTGCGAGGTAGTCTATTCTAAAGCTTAAGAGTTAGTTTTTAGGGTTCCGTACCCAAAGGGTAAAATGGTACCCTATTTCTAAAACTCCGCTGTCCGTCTGTCTGTCTGTCTGTCTGTCCGACTGTCACCAGGCTGTATCTCATGAACCGTGATAGTTAAACAGTTGAAATTTTCACATATATTGTATTTCTGTTGCCGCTATAACAACAAATACTAAAAAAACAGAAAAAAAATATATTTAAGGGGGGCTCCCATACAAAGGACATGATTTTTTTGCCGTTTTTTTGCTCCGCCCGCGTGGATGTCGGTTATCGCGTAAAAAAGTAGCCTATGTCCTTCTCTATTCCTTTTTTTAATGTTCGTTGAAGTCCAAGGATGGTTTTTACGTTTTTATGTAGGGTAGGTAGGTAGGTAGGGTAGGGTAGGGTAGGGTAGGGTAGGTAGGTAGGTAGGTAGGGTAGAGTAGGGTAGGGTAGGTAGGTAGGGTAGCGTAGGGTAGGGTAGGTAGGTAGGTAGGTAGGTAGGGTAGGTAGATAGGTAGGGTAGGGTAGGGTAGGGTAGGTAGTTAGGTAGGTAGGTAGGTAGGTAGGTAGGTAGGTAGGTAGGTAGGTAGGTAGGTAGGTAGGGTAGGTAGGTAGGTAGCTAGGTAGGTAGGTAGGTAGGGTAGGTAGGGTAGGGTAGAGTAGTGGAGTTTATACTATAGCTTTTGACAGAACGAAGTCTGTCGGGTCAGCTAGTTAATAATAATTTCAATAATCTAAGTGATTGGAATCAATATATTTCTAATTTAAATGATTCTAATAATTGTAATTCACATTTTCTTATAAATTGTAATAATTCAAATAGTTCTAATAATTGTAATTTTATTCAAATAATTGTTGTAAATTATTTATAATTTTGCATGCCCGTAATGAGGGTGAAATATGTCCTGTGCTATAATTTAATTTAATTTAACATCTTGTGTAACCATATTTCATGCAAACAAATCATTTATTATTTATTTATTTATTATTTCAAAATGGGAAAAAGTCCAAATTTCCATAAAAAGGTCACACATACAAAAAAAAATGTTAGTTGAAGCCTTCCTGTCACAGTCATGACGTGCAGCTGTCGACTATTTTGTTTTGTGCTCGTGATTGGAATGTAGATCTATTTTGTTTTATTTTTTTATTTTTCTGTATACCACCTACTCAAGTAGTTAATAATCTTTTTGTATGCACGTGTTTCTGTGGCAAATAAACCTATTTTTCTTTCTTTCTTTTCTTTCTTAGTTGCAGCAGTAAAAAACTACAAATAAAAATATGTTAATCTATATTAAGTAACGCAACACATCACCGAAAATATCTGCCTGTATCTGCCATTTATACGATGTATTCGGTATATCGTCGAAAAGACCGCAAATAAATGAAAATGGCCGCACAAAATGCCCATCCAATATCAGAGCGGGTACTCTATAATGTCACGAAACTTCACCAATATCTATTGATTATTTCGCCATCAATGAGACATTAAGGGTTGCAAATTATCTACGGACTCATGCAATAGCAATTTCCAGCAGAAATGTCTATAGTGAGACGCAGGTGGTGAAAGAAATTGTCCCCCATTATGTACGCTTTGCCGGACCATTTTATGGCAACTGATGGCAAATTGTTTGGAACGTGAGATGAACGGAAAGAAATTTTTCTGTTAATATTCATGTCTCGGGTGAACCTTATGACTGCACGACGCTCGCCGAGATTATTGCAAAAGATTTTTCTTAGTTTTTGTGTGTTTTGTTTATTCCACGTGCGTACTATCTCGCCTAAAATATAAGTTATATGAGGATTCTGGGGCAATACTGAGAACGCACCGTTTTGTTCATATAATATTTGCTCGTGTGTGTGTTGAACTAGGGTCTGTTTTAATAAAGCGAATTTATGATGTAGCTCATTCTGCTTTATATCTAAGATTCTTATTATTGCTACTATGTCAGGCCGAAAAATAATAACAAAGTTGGTTTCCTGGTTATTGTATCCTCGCTAGAAATATGAGAAGTAATTACAAATTGGACTCTGTCGCGACAACTTTCTGTTACCAGAACCTCATTGGTGTGTTTCTGTATTGAGGATAAATATTGAGCTCTTTGTTCATTATATTCGTCCCATGTAAAACTTTTATTTCACTGTTATCCTTAGCGTTTTGTATGCGGCGGGCAACAACATCCATCAAAAGTAATAGGATTTCAGTAAAAAGCTACCATTACAAAATACCAAGAAAATAGCTTACTTTGATAAACACGAACACTTTTCCAAGTATATGAAAGCTCGCGTCGCGATTTATAAAGGCTAGGACCCACTAGCGTGTATATTATGCAATTACCAACCCTCTCGTCAGTTTCGATGTGCAACGTGCACACGCCACTACAATGACGTCATAATTTTCAGCCCGGAACTCATGAATCCAATCCCGTTTATCGTATGCAAAGTAAAACATTACATGGTGTAATGGTTCGTGTACACGATGGCCGATGTTTGGCACAGTTTAACGCCCTTTTCATGTTTATTACTTTTAAATGCTCTGGTCATGGGCGCTATTGCAGATACAGATAAATTAATCACGAGCATTCACGAACGATTGCTGTTGGAGCAGATAAATATTTTGAGTGGTACCGTGGATCGGCAAACTCAAACTTACGGGGTGGACCGATGACCCGAAGAAGGTGGTCTAACTGAACGCAGATAGCGTAAAATGGTTTGTGCAGCGAAAAATAGAGTATGTTAAGCATTAGGTTATTATCATTAGGGAACTGTTTCGCCAAAGGTATTTTTGAACGTCATTGTTACGTAAGGTCTTACCCTGAGTCCCTTTATTTGAATTATTATAACTTACGAGACCTAGACGATATACGTATGTCGTTACTAATTAGATAAGTCATATGAATATCAGGTTTCCAACGTGTAATTTAATCACGTATGAAGGTAATGTTATTGTACCGATATCACTACAAACACCAAATGATAGAAAACCAACTATCAACATCAAGTACCTAATAGAGAAAAGACTGCGAGAGGAGAGTGAGATTACCCCGATCCAGTTTGGGTTTATGACAGGTCGAGGAACAATGGACGCCACTTTCGCACTCTGCCAAGTGTACGAGAAGTACAGACATGCACCTTGTGTGCATGTCTGTACTTCTCGTACACTTGGACTTGCACATGGTGTTCATTGATCTGGAGAAAGTGTATGATGATGGGATGTATTGTGGTGAGCCTTGAAAGAATTTTTTTTTTCCGGAAGTATGTAGAATTAATTTGTGGATATTTACAGTCAATTATAGATTATTTTCTATTTTGTGAATGTGAGAACGTTGTAGGCCTAGTAGAGTGTAGATTTGTTGGCAGTTTTCTATTTTGTTAAGTACCTGGTAATTGTTGAAAGGCCTACACTGTCCTCCCATACCAATTAACACTGTTATTTGATAATATTGTAAAAGCCAATTATTTTTTAAAATAGTAACCGTGGAGTTTCTTGCCGGCTCTTCTCCATACGAAACGACTAATTAGAACCGTGCACCTAGCTTCTGACGTTTCATAAGTGCCCATGTAGGTTTATGTGAAATAAAATATTTTGATTTTGAATCTCGTGCCTACGTCCGGTCGGCTTCTGGCAATACTGACGAGTTCAGTGTGACTGTAGGCTTGCACCAAGGATCGGCTTTAAGTCCTTACCTCTTCCTGTAGAGTGTAGACGCTCTGACGTCGGACATAAAGAAGAGGCACCCTGGTGCATACTGTTTGCCGATTACATTGTTTTTGTCGGTGAAGCTGAACCTGAGATCCAGAGCAGATTGGAGAAATGGCAACAGAAGCTGGAGAATATTGGCTTGGAAATCAGCAAAACCAAAACTAAATATAATTATGTTCTGCAATTTCGGCGGTCTTTCCAGTTCTGGAGCCATAGCGCTTGATGGCGCGCTTCTCCATGTCTGGTCTGACTTTTGGTATATCGGTTTACTATAATAAAGCGATGGCAAAGTAGATTGGACAGTTAAGCACAGAATTAACACTGAATGGATGAAATGGCGGCAGGTTACGGGAACAATCTGCGACTCCCGCATTCACCTTAAACTTATTGGGAAGATACATATTTTTTTTATTTTTATTCTATGATGGATTTGCTCTTGACTCTAGTCTAGGTCAGAGGTGACAGAGACAAAGTCGACGATGGAGTGAGCTTACCCAAAAGAAGCCTGTTGACTCTTACTTTGAATAAATTAGGGTTGTATGCGTTCGAAAACACAGAAGCAGGCAGAGAGTCCACTCCTTTGCTGTGCGCATTATAAAAGAGATTTGAAAACGTTTAGTGCGAGTTGGTGGAATATTAACTAGGTGGGGGTGGTAACTTGCAGTGCATCTAGATGTCCGATAGTAGAAGGGGGCCAGTGGAATGAGGTCGTGGAGTTCATGGGCACACTCGCCGTAGTACAATCTGTAGAAGACCGACAAGCAGGCAACTTTGCGGCGATGAGCCAATCTGTGAAGCTTGGCATTCACCAGTTTTACGTCGCCAATGAGCCTCTTAGCTCTGCGTTTAACCGAATCAAGCGCAGCAAGTTGGTACTTAGCTGAGCCATCCCAAAGGTGGCTGCAATACTCCATGCAAGATCGGATTTGTGCTTTGTAAAGGGACAATTAATAGTCAGACCTGCTGTCTTGTATGGATAAGAATGTTGCGCGCAACAGGGATGAACGAAAGGCAATTGCATGCAGCTGAGATGAGAATGATAAGAGGAATGTGTGGTGTTATAAGAATGGATAGAATAAAAAAATAGCACATAAGAGTAAGTCTGAAAGTGGCACCGATGACTGAAAAGTTGTGCGGAAATCGGTTGCCATGGTATGGGCACATCCACGCGGGCGGAGCCGCAGGTTAAAGCTAGTAATTATTTTTATTGCGATCAGTGATGAAATTCCTAAGATTTTAATACTAATTCAAACGTGTAGAAATGAATTAATGTTAAGTAAATCTTACATTCAATTTAGCAAGAATCGGATTTCGGTACTTCTAAGACATCTGCAAATTATCCTGTAGGAACATTTGATACGAATAAATTGGATTAAATTCCAATTAGACGATTAAATTTTTGAGAGCACTCAGAACAAGGGGCATATCTTTAGAAATTTATAATAAATCAAGCTTCAAAATGTGCCACTGAAAATTTGTAATAATTATTTTATTGGAGCTTGTGAAAATTGAGAAAATTAATTTCTATTTTCTTACAACTTATAGGTATTAAAAATGTTTTCAGCAATTGCTTTGTTGTAAATATTTACCCTAATATATTTTATACTAGCTTTTGCCCGGGGCTCCGCCCGCGTAGATGTAGGTTATCGCGTAAAAAAGTAGCCTATATTCTTCTCCATATCCCAGGCTATATATCTGCCAAATTTCATGACAATCGGTTCAGCGGTTTAGACGTGAAAACGTAACATACAGACAGACAAAGAGACAGAGTTACTTTCACATTTATAATATTAGTATGGATAATGTACAAGTAAGAACCTAGCAAAACTGAAGGTCCATGAACCTTATAATAAAGCTCAAGTAACAATTGTTACGCGACGTGATATTAACGTTTGATATAAATATATAACGATATTAACGCGTGATATTAATGTTAATGTTAAACATTACGCGGTCCGCGCGCTTACTAGATAGACCCTTCAAAAACACAATTTCACTGACAAATAGCCGCGAAACGTGATACCCGAACGAAAAAGGGAAATCATTAGGAACAAAACAAGCTTTTATACGAACGTTGAAAAGCTAAATACAGTGAAAGTATGTGTACATTCATAGCTTGACATAATTGCAACCACCATCAACGAAGCCGAATGAATGGCGTCGTGACGAGCCGTGATGGCTGTGGAGCGTGCGCCAGTGTGCCGCTCTTTTGATGAAACCATGATTACACCATACATACTCATACGTGCCTGTGTGTATAAAAAAATAACTGGAAACGACAAGGATGTAAGAACGTGTGTCTTGGAAAATGGAATTTCTGTGGGAGCGTGGTTATGCGCGATGCCGGAAAATTATGTTGGCGCGGTTCTGAATATTAGGTTCATATTTTGGTGGTAATAATGTGTTTTAATTTATTATTATTTTATGTTGTAGTAGTGTTTAGGTACAGTTTGTATTTTAAATGTTTGAACAATATAATACAAATACAGAATTATAGTTTACCTTATCAAAGTAGCGGATGAAAACGACAGGAACATGAAACCAAGAAAAAAAAAGTCTCTCATATTTTATTTCAGCAACACATTTTTTAGTTAAGAAGCTATCTGGTCCGTTGGGTCCGAGTGCTCATCGTGTATATCGGGACATCGCCAAGCGGTTGATCGACTCTTCACGTGACCAGAGGGCTGGCCTATTTTTAGGCCAAAGAATCAGCGTTGCCATCCAACGTGGCAACATTGCCAGCCTTTTGGGCACCTTTCCCACTGACGGCTATGCGGAAGAATTTTTTGATGCACTATGAGCACTTTCCCCTTTTTTTTAAATCTTTTTTTTTGTATTTTTTTTTGTATTTAAGTTAAACATGTAAACTACTAAATGAATAAAGAAGCTTTCTAATTATTCACCTTTAAAAAAAAAAACTTATTATAAAAGCTAATTTATATTACAGGCCTATCTAACTAAAACTATAATGTGTATACTTTGACGAAGTACCTCGTTTGGAAGGTTGTCAGTTCAGTTCAACTAAAGGTCCCCCGACACGGACTCACTTCGAAATTCCCCCAACTTTATAGCCCTCTAGGCTACGTGGTACTAGTATCTTTACAACTCACATCACGAGGGAAGAAAGACTAACTTTAAAATGTCAACTACTGTACGAATAGAGTGATATGCGGAAATTTTCTGGGGTCTGCAAAAGTTCCCAAATATGGCGTTAGAGAAAACTTTTTATTCGATCCTCAACCTTGTTTCTCGACATAGAACTGCTATGCTGAAATATTTTGGTTTTATCTTATACCTATAGATAAAGTTCTTGGTTTCACATAGCTGTGAGATAAAATCAAACTGGTTGCTAATTTCATTGTATAATTTATATTTTTTATGACATTCATTTTATTTTCCGTGATTAATATACTCACACACTGACATAGGTTAAAATGCTAAAATTTAAGGGAAATCATCTACTTTTACAATGTTTGTAAATATGTGAGCACCATGCATCTAACGCATAATTAATTTGTCTGTCATTGCTTCACTTTTCATTCTTTTTACCTATTGTGGTATAGTAATTTTATTCTAGGTAAGTGTATTGTCTTCACATATAATTAATAATTGCTGTATACAAATATTCTTAACATTTTAAAAGAGTAAGTATGGAGTTTCTTGCCCATTCTTCACCATACGTAGCTACCTTTTGGAAGGGGCAACTAGAATCAATTAATTGTTTCAAAAGTGCCTTTTATGTGCCTATTTGAAATAAATGATTTGACTTTGACTTTGTTATTTTGATCCCAACTATCAGCGTTGAAATGATAGCTTTTCGGAGAAAAAGAAGAAATAAAACTGACTATAATAGCAAAGGATCTTTTTCTTACAAACTCTTGGATTAATTACAGAAAAGCAAAACGAATACCAAGGTTACCCTAATCTTACTAACCCAAACTAAAGAAAATACACAAATGTCGTCGTATAAGAAGTTTTTTTCAAGTTTCTTGGAAAATTTGTTAAAAAAAGCTTGTTGTTTGGAGACTTCTACAGTGCTCAAATAACAAACGAAGGATAGTGATAAAACAGCAACGGTTGCTAATAAATGCATTACTTTTGCAAATCTAAAACCCGGACAAAATTTACACTAAAACTGCAAATACCTGTGTGTAATCTGCATACCAGTTTGCTTTGATAAAACTGTAAAATAACGTTCGCCAATTCGTCAATATCCCTTCCAGTTAAGCGCCACGTCAATGATACGTACGTACGCGGCTAGGTTGACACGCCTTTGTATTGCGCGCATTCAGCTATGGGTTAAATAAAAACTGAGCTCTGCGAAATGTAAAAAAAAAACACACACGAGCTTTCCCGTTTTGGCGACAATCCGAGAATTTTCCGTTACAATTTATCCTGAAATATTCAGATGAAGTTCTAATATGCAGACTTACGCCGCAAGTGCTACATAGACGTGTATTAAGCTACATACAAATGCTCACGTTGATTAAATATTCATACCAAAACCATAGTAAAGGAGAATCTTATATTTATACATTAGGTAAAACTTTCCATATAATAAAATAGTCTAAAGCTTTTCAAAATAACATTCCATGATTATTTCAGTCACAAGCAGGTTTCAGTTCAGAAATTCTAAATGCAGTTTCTGCAAATATTATTCAAACCTGGTATTCTTCTGAGCTTAGATACAAGCCTGCCTCTTTGTATTCTAACGTTACGTCGTTTAGCTCTGTTGCATGCGGAACAAAGTCCGCATTTATGACGTCAGACGGGGCCTAAACTTATGCTTTCAACACGCACCTTATTAACGTTAACAAGGAAGGGCATGCGAGACCTTAATTTGAGCCAGGTTATTAAATTTTAATATAAGACCCCCGCGGCGGTTGTGTAATAAAATAATCTACATTGGGAATATCTAAGGAAACCCACACACCATTTAATTAAGGCTCATGTTGGTATAATGAGTCGTTTAAATTCTTTCTGTTTAAGGGTTTCGTGTACAGCTACTTATATATGAGTCCCGCTTAAAACTACAGACTGGTGGAGCGTTTAAAGATTGCATTAGTGGATAAGGTGAAAGAGGCATGGTGGGTCGAATCCTCTGCTTAAGGCTGTAGTCTTGTAAAATTCACTCTTGGCCAATTATTTGCGCAACTTTGTATTTTTTTTTTAAACAAAATAATGAAATTATATGAAATATTATTATTGCACATAAATAAACATAATATAAGTAATAGCAATTTTTTTTTTCTGTCCATCTATTTGGACTATGTTAGGTAAATCGAGCGTTAAATACAGCTCTTTCTGCCCAACAACATTTCGGGTTATCTTTGTGTTACTTTATGGTAATAAAGAATTAATTTACAAAATCTGTTCGGCGCATAATTATCTGAACATTCTCGTCTTCAAAATGCGCTAATTAGTTTTTTCTAATTATCTTCCATTTTCTTAATTCGGAGGCCACAATGTCATCAAAATTCTCTATTTTATCTTTTTATAAACGGTTTCTTTCATAATAATAATGCGTCGTATGTATGTAATATTCAATATATTGTTTAAAAAAAAATACTTTGTGCAAATAATTCGCAGCGAGTGAATTTTGCAAGACTACAGCTTTAAGTGAACAGCAGTTAGAGTGCGACATAAAATAGTAGAAATTAAATGAGGGCGCCACTTTATACGTAACTGTCACATTTTTTGACGTAAAATGCTTAAACATGGCAACAATTTAGTATGGAATTTTTTTAGTTCCATTTTATTTAAGACGGCGCATATGGGTCCACTGTACCGTAACGTACTGTTATACCTAGATAATGCTAGTAGATTGGCTGACCGCTGCCCATACTTGCCTGGTCAGCATTTATGGACTTAGACGATGGCGTCTTCACTGGGATTGACAGTTCTGTCTGAATCTCTGTACGGGTCGGAGGTCCCTAAAATATTCTATTTCATTTTGTTAATAAATCCTGTACAAAGTTGTAAATCATTAAAACTCTGTTTCCAGTTAATCATTTTTTTTATTTTTTTAAACCAAGTTCCAGAGTCTCGTATAACAGTACGAAGCAACAAAATTCATTCTAAAGAAAAACGGCCACATTCCTCTTGATCGTATTTTGTAGCTTCGTGTCTCAATATGAAACTTTATAACCTTTATTAGAAAATTCTAGACACACTTACCGAGGTATTTGTTGAGCCGTTTTTCATAATTCCTTCCAGTCACGATATAATATTTTTTTAAAGGAGTGGCGCTAGTGGACCCATATACATATGCCCTCTTAATTTCTATTATTTTATGTCGCACTGTACACTCACTAAACACTTACAACTTGCACAGAAAAATAAGCGTAGACTATTTCTTTCATTAAATCTGCCTAGTCTTTTCCCAACTGCGTTGGGGTCGGCTTCGAGTCTAGACGAATGTCGCTGAATACCAGTATTTTACATGAACCGACTGTCTGACCTCCACGATCCAGACTTATCGCGTAACACGATACCGCTTGGTAAGACTGGTTGTCTGACTTTTGGGCTTCTGGGTTACCCTTAACGACTGTCAAAAATCTGTCAGCCGAGACCAACGGCTTAACGTACTTTCCGAGGCACGGTGGGGTCTCGATATGTATTGGATAGCGACCCATCCACGAACTAACAATTCATCTATCTTCTTCTAAATATATAAAAGAAGAAACTGACTGACTGACTGACTGACTGACTGACATATCAACGCACAGCCCAAACCGCTGGGTCTAGAGATTCCAAATTTGGCACGTGGGTTCCTTATGAGGTCTAGGGGTGCACTAAGAAAGGATTTTTTGAAATTCTACCCCTAAGGGGATAAAATAGGGGATGAAAGGTTGTTTGAAAGTCCGTCAGTTTTGAAGTTAGGATCTTCAAATTTTGTGTTCAGGCTGAAGATTGATAATTAATTTATACGTGTCTCAGCGTTTTTGATAATTCCACCCCCAAAGGGTTAAAAAGGGGGATGAAGTTAAGTTCCTTAATTTTCGAAGAAAAATCACAAATTTTTAACTATCTAGGCTTATGGGTGGAAGCCAAAGCGTGTTGTCGGATTTCCAACCCTTAAGGGGATGAAAAGGGGGATGAAATTTTGTTTTTAATTAAAATTCTTTATTTTTTAAGTTAAAATCACTAAAATTTCGGCTTATGTTTAGAAACTAACACAATCAACGTAAATCGTTGTTTTTTTTTAACCAACTTTTCAAAAAGGAGGAGGTTCTCAATTCGGTTGTATTTTATTTTATTTTATTTTTAATGTTTGTTACCTCAGAACTCCGTCGTTTGTGAACCGATTTGGCAAGTTCTTTTTTATTTGAAAGGATATTCTTCCAAATTGGTCCCAAAATCCAGTTCATATGATGGGATCCATGAGGAATTGAGGGAACTCCTCAAATTTTACAGGCAAATATATAGCGATTTTTTGTATTTTCATCAAAAACTCAAGCATTTGCATACAGTAAGTATCCTTTACAGTAGGTATTTCTTTACAGTATTCCTCAACTATCACACGTAGTGGAGGACAATTAGCCATGAACAAAGCTCTATACTCTTATTGTTATAATAATTCATAATTATCTAGAAAAAAGAATTTATACTCTACGCAGACGAAGTAAAATAAAATAGTAACGAAGTCAAACCTTACATTGAATATTCGAATCTGATGCCGAAAATATAGTTTTTAGAATTTTGGTCTGTTTGTTTGTATGTATGTTCCGGTTTGCACAAAAACGGATGGACGGATTTAAATGATATTTGGTACACAGATAGTTTATAACCTGGATTAACTTATAGGTTATTTTTTAATCCCGGTAGTACGTTCGGCTTATTCCACAAATCCCCCTGAAAATCCCCCTTAGGAGGAAAAATGGAATCTATAAAAAACAGTCTAGAATTCACCCCTGATAATCCCGCTTAGGGGAGAAAACTAGAATTGTAAAAAAATACTTATTCCAAGATCCCCAGAAAGTTATTTTTTTGACATTAGGGTTCAGTTTTCCCCACTGAGGGGGATGCTCTGGGGGGATTAGTGAAATAAGCCGGATTATCAGTGGTGAATTCTAGACTGGTTTTTATATATTCCACTTTTCCTCCTAAGGGGGATTTATCAGGGGGGATATGTGGAATAAGCCGTACGTTCCCGTCAGCTATTTTTCGACATCCACGCGGGCGAAGCCGCGGGCAGAAGCTAGTTATACATAAAAATATATGTAAGAGTAAAAGAATTTCTTAGAAAACCTTTTCATATTTTGTCAAAATAATTTAATAAATCGGATTTCATGCAAATTTTTCTGCTCCATATTTTGACAAAGGATCTTTAAGCTTCCAAAACCTTTCCTTTTGTGGGATTACATTTTGTAATCTGCTTCTGTCAGATGTTTGCTCACCTTGTTTTAGGGAGATGAACCATAATATTACAATTAAAATTCGAGGAGTTCTTGTGTCATCGGCTAGGAAAACGGATTACTATCGTGCTCTTAGACGACACTCTAGCCACTTATCGTTATTTACACTCTTCCATTTACTGCCAGCTTTAAACCTAAGAGGGAATTCCTGTACATAATAGCTTAAAGCGACACAACGGCTTTTCGTGTTTATTTTCTTTTAGTACCATCGTAGATCAGCACATCTAAACCTCGTTAAAGGCCCAGATGTATGCCAGTGACCTTGAGTGAATAGCTTGCGTGTTCTGTACTGAGCTCACGCAACGCGTCGTACGTCCAGTCAGTAAAAGGACTCGCCCATCCAGGAGCGCTGTTCCAAATAAGACGCATTATTAATTTAATATACATAAACTAAAAGGTTTTTTAATAAAACACGTATACTAAAATATCAATAACTAAATTATCTTTAAAAAGGTGAAGGTTTCAGAAAAATACACTTGATAGATTTTATTTATTTATTTATTTTATTTAAGGAAAAACAAACAGTAGCACAATTAGAAAGTCATAATATCTTAAATATTACAGTTTAAAACAATTATGCCACCCACTACGTTCTCCACAGATTACAATTTAAAGTATTTAAAACTAGCTAGTAACACAGATACAATACCAATACAACAGATCCTAGAACTCATAACTGGATTTATAAATTTATGAAAGAAATAAGAAAAAAACAAAATAAAAAGAAAATTTGTGTGCGTACATTATTAATCATTACGTCATTATACAATTTTGCGTGATTCTTAGTTTTTTTTCCGCGTTAAACATAACTTTACAAATTAATTTCACTATGTAATATAAATATAATCTAAAATATTCACATATGAATTAAATTATTTATAAAATTCTCTAAAATAACATAATTATTTCTTCTAAATCATTAACACTACTCTTTTAAACGTGATCTTCAGTATAAATTCGCCTTAAGAGCTATCAGTGGTAACATTGTTGAGGAATATTGACACAGCTCTTGAACGCAGTTTAGAAGTGCTGATCGCGATCGGTTTAATTGTTGAAATTGGCACTAAGTACCGTCTAAGCCGTTTAAAAGGTTGAAACATACGGGTGTATAAAGACAAAAAATCCTTGCTAAACATAGACCTGGGGCCCAAGTCTGCTATTTTTATAAATTCGTCACTCCAACACGATCCCATTGTCATTTTGCTAAAAGTTCGTAATTTTCTAAATTCATAATGGTCGATCATTGGTCGGTCAATGGCCTCGTAATAGAATTGTATTACAATGGCATTTTGAACATTCATTCATGCCAGATTTCATTTATATATATATTTTTACATATTATTTATTAGTGTTATAAGCAATCAAAGTAGTAGGAAGTTGGAAGTTTCATTTGTCATTATGTACGAGATTACCAATTCTTTCAATGGAGTGTCAGTGGCTGACCATTGGAAAGTCATAATGTCGCCAAACTTGTCAAAATCAACAATTATGAAATCAATGATAGACCATTCTGACACTATTGTAATAGCAGACTTGAGGCCCTGGGCTAACTTCGGCTTTACATTCTATATTTGTAAGGCAGAAATAACAAAGATCTACCGTATGATATAATTATAGACTTCAAACAACGGACAATAAGCTTGTATTATTATTTATACATAGACCATTATATAAAGGGCAACATCTCATTTTCAATATTAGCTCGCTAAAGTTATAAGTCAATCAAAGCTTTGAAATTAGTTCTAATAGAGAGCACAGCCTATAATTGATACATAATAGAATTAGATACTCAAATAGACAACTGTTGCTATTCTAAGATACAAAAGCCTTTGCCAGAAAATCATGACGCTACACACGTCGTAAGTAGCAAATAACATACAATCAAAATGCTTAATATTTTCCTAGAAAGTTGCGTTGGCATATTAATTATATGAGTAATAAATTTACGCCAGTCTCAAAGGTGCGTAATTAGTGTTTTTGCTATGGTTTATTAATTATGGTCGTTAATGAAGTTCAATTAGTAAGTTGGGCCATCAATCTTCCACTCTCCTAGAGACAGAATGATGTATGACCTCGTATTGATGAGGCGTACCCAACATTTTGGGACATTATTTGCAAATATCGTTAACTATTATTATTTAGGAGTGATCTAGTGTTTCTGTTTGAATACACTGGAAACAAACAGTAATCTATTTGCTCTTGATTTTGAATTGAACACGATGTTTTTAGGTATAATAGATACTTTCCCAATAATAATAAACCTACGTATAACAACATTGTTATTCTTTCTATAAACTTACTCCGCCATACTGGATTATAAAACTTAATTGGGTAGTAAAACAATGTGCTGAATGTAATAATGTTCAGATTATCCCGTACAAAATTCGGAACAATATTTGTTAACGTTACAAAATATTTCCATACAACGACGATGTTCGGTACAAAGTAAGTAAAGCACACAAAGAGGCTGTCAATGTGGGTAATCCATGATAAAACAAGGCGATATATTTGTTTGGCGAGCTGTCGACTTGCATAGAAAGGAATATCGAACTAAAAATAAAAACATGTAACCCCGAAACGTACCTCTTTCCAAATTGGGAGTTGAGGTGTCTCTCAAACGTACATCGGGTACGGAAATCGAGCGATTACTTTTCGATTCTGATTATTCGAGTTTCAAATTGATTCCTAGAATAAACTAGTAGATTTAGACGGGTAAAGAAAATTATTAATTGCTTCGCTGTTCCTGAAACTGATTGCTTCCAAGAACCTTTGAAAGCTGGAACGAAAATAAACGTAAACAAATGAAACTATTTACCTAACCGCGTAGGTAGGTATACAGATTTAATTATTACTTATATTTTCATAGGTAAATTATTCCGGATAGTTCTGATAGCCCATATAACAACGTAAGGCGTGAGCACATCCTTCCCTTGTTCCTCGAAACATATTTTCGTGTTATCCAATAATTCCTAACATATTAAAGCTAACAAAACGCTCGACTATGTTTATGAAACCGCTAAAATTTCACTTACCCATCCATTTTACATGGTAACCGTTGTACTGCGAACAAACATTAGCTTACTTGTTCGAACTGCGGAAATGCGATATAAACGGAACATCAAGAGAGCAGTTTCGCCAGAGCTTTTAACATTCCGGAGAAAACGCGATGGCTTAAATGTCGATACTAATCATTTTAAAGTGCACTGACAAGTCTTATAGCTTAGGATTCCTTTAAAGAACTCACATAAGAACGTTTTCTTTGACTGTTATCTTTTGATATACGACAAAATAGAAATGGAGAAATATAAGAAAATTGAAAATTTACTTGAGCGTTTTCTATTTTATGTCTTTGAACCACAAGCGACATCTTTGTAGATGTCCTTTTACAAAAATATTGTTACGTAACTTGGAAGTAGGTAGGTACTTATAACGAAAATGTCTCCCAATCACGATAAGTGAATTACGTTCCGTCACAGTAGGTGTATAAAGACTGATAACACATTTTTCCTAATGACTAATTCAATTTATTGTTCAAATTGTGTGCAAACTTCGCTAGATGCATTCCTTGGCACAGTATGGAAAGTCTTAAGGTTATTATTCATAACATTCAAGTGCAAGGAATACGGTCTCTAGCAAAACTTTAGTATCACTACGATTTAGGTAAACTAGTTAAAGGGGATGTGGTAAACGTAGCACGACTTTTTTTTTTTTTAATATGTATCAAGACAGTCGTATTGATGATTTTAACTCTGTAAATACATATTTGATACGGTCTCGAATTAAATATATATATATATATATATGTGTCGGAGACGAGTCTGTTGTATCCGGTACGCCAGCGTCATCTAGTTGCGTTCGATGGAGTTATTGTAGTTAGCGCCAACGATTCTTGACTAATCGGGACGCTAGCGCTGCCTAGCGGCGCATGATGGAGTCACAGCATAACGTTCGACTGGCGGCAAGTGATCGCCACACATTTCGACAAGTGAAGTTCATCGGTGGCGGTCAAACAGTGAAGCCGTCAAGGAACTGTTGCGCGTTCGGTATAGTTGTGTCGTGTTCCAATATTAATTACTTTGCATACCCATTACTGTATACAATCAAGTTCTTCTAACTGAACAGACAGATGTGCTGCTGGGGAGTTTGTTCTGCTACTTCTTCTTCCCAGCTAAAGCACTAGGAAGTGGTAAAGGGATGGGCGTTTTGGGAGACTGTCTTATGTAATCTTTAAACTTCTAACTCATTGAGTAAATGACTTTTGATTTGAGTTTAATCCGGTTTTTCTATTGCGCAATAACCAACACTACCCACAGTATGCCCACAGTAGTTGAAGTATGGCTGATGATAATGAGAGAAACCTACCCTTCTCCGACAAATATATATATTTTTTTTTTCAAATTAACTCTGATCAAAATACCACCTGATACCGACCTTCAAATTGCAAAAAAACCTTAATTAAATTTGAATTTCGGGGTCTACTGGTGCTTTCGACTTAAATTTCAGTAAACAATGAAACAATATTTTCAGTTTCACTGATTTTGTGCGTTCTTTAACTAAATTAGGGTTGTTGGTTTATAAAGCAGCAATTTACTTTTCGTAGCATGCAAACGTTTATGTATGCGTGACTTTGTTGAATTAGCTGCTATAACGATTTGGGAAAATTATAGAGATCTATCGGTTGCTTATTATCCTGTTGTAAATAACGGCTAAAGTAATAGTTTATTGTAACTTTTATTTATATTCTCTGTTAGTTACTGCGACATTTTATTGTATAATTACCCATCAAAAGTTTCGTTATTCTTCATAAAAACAACGCAACTGTCTCACTGTAGTTCGCAGATATCATATTGGCAAGGATGAACAAGCAAGTTCGATGCCCAATTCGCGGCCCAAGCTCAACAGCGGACGTTAAGTCGCCCGCACGATGACTAAAAGGTACTACCTGCCTGCCTAGCCTTTTCCCAACTATGTTGGGGTCGGCTTCCAGTCTAACCGGATGCAGCTGAATACCAGTATTTTACATAGAGCGACTGCCTATCTGACCTCCACAACCCAGTAACTGGGTAACACGATACCCCTTGGAAAGACCGGTTGTCAGACTTTTTGGGCTTCTGACGACCCGTAACGACTGTCAAAGATCCACGAATGACAGCCGGGACCAACGGCTTAACGTGCTTTCCGAGGCACGGAGGAGTCTCGGTATGTAAAGATCACCCATCCACGGACCAACCCCGGTAAGCGTAGCTTAACCTAACGGATCGACCCGTGCGGCTGTTATTACTTAGCCACGAGACTAAAAGGTACTTCATCGATATAATATAGGTCCAACACAAACTAAAAACTAAAAGCCACATATTAAACAAGTTCTTTGGCCCGTAAAACTAAACAAACCATGACGATACACCACAGTTTCTTGGACTTTCAATAAATATTTTATTACCGTACATAGTTAGGAAGTGGGGAAACTTTTTCGATAAGTCCGTTGGCTAACAGCTAAACTCCTTGTTCCAGTTGTTCATGGTTGGAATCGTTTCGATGGCTTTTGTTTAGACATTATGAGAACGTACGAATTGTCGTGAACATGGGCCTTAGCGTTTAATATCTCTGGTGGCTATTTCTTGTGTTATCGGAAAATACTTTTCTCGCTCGATTTTGTACTTTGTGGGTTTTGTTTCGTTTATTATTTTCTTTTAGGGAGCGTTTAAGAAATAAAATGTTTGTTAAACGAATAAAAGTCTTTCGGAAAATGCTATAATTTTTTGCTAGAAACTGGAGGCAGTGGTGCCGATTCCCTTGTTCACAAACTAAACTAAATTTAAGTTCAGTGCATCTTTTTCTTTCTATTTCATTAAGAAAAGGACAGAAGACAAATTTTAGTTTAGTCCTGTCAAATTAATCAGCGCCTGTCACTACTCCTTATAAGTTTAGACGTGATTAAAAACTTGCCGACTAAAATTACGTAAATTTACGTCAAGCGCTGATTAATTTGACAGGACTAAACTAAAATTTATCTTCTGTCCTTTTCTTAATGAAATAGAAAGAAAAAGATGCACTGAACTTAAATTTAGTTTAGTTTGTGAACAAGGGAATCTGCACCATTCTCTATCAACAATATGGAAATGTGAGTAAATTTTCAACAAAATTGCATTCCAACAATTTGGGAAATAACATTAAAATCAAATCAAACATAAAAGCCGACGAACACCGCATCGCTACAACCGAAAACCAATCTAAAACTAAAAATACACTAAAATGTACAAACTGTAACAAATGCTGTACAAAACTCATTCCATTGATTTATTTTTTGTTGTGCCAACGTTTTGTGAATCCTTTTGGAGATTGTGTGAATCTGTGTACAGTCAACAAAAGAGATAAGTACCCAGGAAGCTAACTGCAATTCCCTTTTCATTCATGTTGTTTCATGTTTTGATGAACATTACCATATCTTAGAAAAAAAAAAAAAAAACTCTCAATGCTGCGAATATTGCCTGCTTAAATATTTATTTTGTGCTTGATATACTTTATAATCCATCTGATTGAGTATCGCGTATAGCCAAGGACGCTTTTGAAGTGTCGTACTCAGAAACAGGCTAAAGAATGGTAAATTTAAATAGGTCAGGTACTCACGGGATGCTGGGAGCCAAGAGATCACCACACTGTAGCACTAGCAGTTTTATTTCACTATATTTTGGTATTTTTTCACCGGGCGCGCAGGTTATTTCTGACGTTGAGTTCAAACTAACTTTTCTTCCTCACGCCGTCAGATGGCGGGAGCGATACGTTGTCCTTGTCGCACTCACAGCAAAAGCTCTTTGGGTGTACCGTCAACATATGAGCGAAAAGACTTTACCCACTTATCTAGCCTCCTTTGTTGACGGTAAGTACATGTTAAGAACGAGTGTCGAGGTTCATTTGAATGCAGGTTGCCTCACGGGGCATCAAACAGGGTCTAGTACAGAGTGATATAATCTGACTGCTGTCAAGTCGAAGGATTGTAGCCATTTACACAGGGAAACTTATTTTGTCGGAAAGATCACGGAAGATGTTCAAATTATGTAGGATTTATGAAGTTCATGTTTTCGGCGTTATGTTTTCTCGTAAAGTGTCCTTTTTGTAAATGAAGGCTTCGAAAATGTTGAGCAAAAAGGCTTTAATTTTTTTTATAATTAATACTAGCTTCTGCCCGCGACTTCGTCCGCGTGAAATTTCTTGTACCCCCGGCCCACCCCGTCACATCGCATCGCCTGCTCGCACTATTACTTCGTTTTCACTTAGTGTTCTTTCTTACTTTTTGCTCGGCTCCTAAGAGCCCTAGCGTCATGTTAAATAGCCTTAAGCCTTTCTCAAGAATTGGGCTATCAAATGCAAAAAGATTTTTTCAAATCCGACTGGTAGTTCCTGAGATTAGCGCGTTCATACAAATAAACTAAAAAACAAACTTCCGTTTTATTACATTACTAGCTTTTGCCCGCGGTTTCGCTCGCGTCAATTTAGAATTTGACAATCAATTCGGGTTGTATTCTGCTTGCTCTGTAAAAAAACTCTTAACACACTACTAAAGTTTTATATAATAATATAATTCAATCATGATTCGGAAGACACGTGGCGTCATCTATTATAATAAGATCGTTATTGTTGTTTTGCTCGGGATCAGTACTTTTTTTCGGGATGAAAGGTACCCTATGTCCGTTTCTGTACACCTGACAACGTATATGCAAAATTTCAGGATTATCGGTTCAGTGGTTCAGGCGTGAAAAGGTAACAAACAAATAAACTTACTTTCGCATTTATAATATTAGTTAGGATGACGGCGCAGCAAATGTTGCCGCCCCGTTTTGTTACAAAAAAACCGGTCAAGGGCGAGTCGGACTCGCGCACCGAGGGTTCCGCACCATCATATATAGCTTCATAAGCTTCATTCGTATAAGTGGGACCTAAATAGTTATGTGCCCAGAAAAAACTACAACTGTGCTTCACCCAAAGCAACCTGCGAGTAGGTAGGAAGGAGGATATTTTGGTTGTGAACCACGAAATATTTTTAAATTTTCATAGGCGAGGCCTTTATTCGTCAGTTAAGACTGCACCGAGCGCACAGTGGCGCCCTCATCGTTATTTCGGTGATTTATTTTATTTTAGAATGAAAATGCAGAAAACAAACTCGTCAAGTTGTGCTTCACAAGACTTTACGTTATTCTGAAAAAGTGTACTATTTAGAGACATAGTTTTATTTTTCCTGTAATCTTTACATAAGCTTCTATCACATAGAACAATTTCAGATTTTTCTCTATGCAAACTTCGGAGATAAGGGGGAACGGTACTTTTTTTTTTTTTCATCAAACGTCGAAAACTATGCGGCCTAAAGAAAAAAAAAATGTTTGAGAATGTGCAAACAGCGCTCTTTCATATGATACCCCACATGCCCTAGCAGTGGCATTTCAAATTTTTAAGACCACCTTTCAGTCCCTGTTGCAAAAAAAAAAAAAACTTTTTTGTTTCTGTCCTATTTGCAAAATAGTTAGGCAAACATAATCTAAAACTATTCTAAATTTCAAGTTGATAGCATCAGTAGTTCTTGAGATATTCAACTGTGACAGACAGACTAACAGACAGACTGAGTCACACCATAAGGGTTCCTTTTTACCATTTTGGTACGGAACCCTAATTACTGGAATCACCGAAAAGGTCGGATACGAGTGACACTGTCTGGTGTCAGTCACTTTAGCAGAGCGTTACATTGATGGTTTGGCGGTTGTCTTCCGATGACAGAAGTCTTTTTCTGTCGTATCACGTCTGCTATATTTCGGCACAATCCTGATGATATTGAAACTGCTGAACCACTAATACGATGACCACTTCTCGTAAAAGTTATCCTGCGCCAGAAAAAAAGAATTTAAGCTAAAAGATTCAGAGAAAAAAAGGATGATGACTACTATAATATAATACATACTTGGTACAGCTAGGTATTAATAAAATGCCCGTCAAACCAAACCAATAAAGGTTCAGCGTAACAGAAAATACCTAAAGAATATCGCTGAATAATCATAAGTCAAAAACGTGTTTCCTTCAGATATCGGTAGCTCAGCGATTTTCTTCAACGGCAATATTTCTCAGAAATACATTTTAACGGTGTTATTTTTTTTTTTCGGAGGAGCTCGTGGCTAAGTAATAACAGCCGCACGGTTCGATCCGTCAGGTTAAGCTACGCTTGCCGGCGTTGGTCCGTGGATGGGTGACCATCTTTACATACCGAGACTCCTCCGTGCCTCGGAAAGCATGTTAAGCCGTTGGTCCCGGCTGTCATTCGTGGATCTTTGACAGTCGTTACGGGTCGACAGAAGCCCAAAATTCAGACAGCCAGTCTTACCAAGGGGTATCGTGTTACCCAGTTACTGGGTTGTGGAGGTCAGATAGGCAGTCGCTCCATGTAAAATACTGGTATTCAGCTGCATCCGGTTAGACTGGAAGCCGACCCCAACATAGTTGGGAAAAGGCTAGGCAGATTGGTGTTATTTTTTTTTCCTTTGTCTAAGTATTTATTGTATCTGACTAAACAAGATGGAGACTGCTTACCACACTTTAGGAACACATAATAAATTAAAATCACTTCGTGTCTGTCTGTGTGATCGCGTTGTTTTTCTAAACTATTTATTCCGATCTAATTGTTTTTCCTCTGATGGTTTTTTTTTATTTTATTTGTTTCAAATGAATTTATATTTTATTATTAACAAGGCTAAAGTAAACTTCAAAAATATTAACTAAGTTCAAATGTAACAAATATGACTGAATAGGTTTAAAATTAGTTTATTTATTATTTATTTATTTAACACTTTCTCACACAAATGTACAGAGGCGGACTTAATGCCATAGGCATTTTCTACCAGTCAACCTTTGGGTGGTGCAGAGAAAAACAGTGGTAGGTGCAATTACGAAAATTGAGGAAAACATTTTATTAAAATATAAGGATAAACCTATACCTTAAGTATAAATAAGATTATATACGTAATCCATACTATCCATACTAATATTATAAATGTGAAAGTAACTCTGTCTGTCTGTCTGTATGTTACGTTTTCACGCCTAAACTGCTGAACCGATCGTCATGAAATTTGGCAGAGATATAGCCTGGGATATGGAGAAGGACATAGGCTACTTTTTTACGCGATAACCGACATCCACGCGGGCGGAGCCGTGGGCAACAGCTAGTTATATATAAATATAAGAACAAATAAATATTCATAAATACACGAATATACCAAAACAAATAAGACAAACAATGAGATAACATTAACGTTGTTGTGATACTGCCAGCTTCTTACGAACGTGCTCGCGAACTTGAACTTTAAAGTTTTTTAGTTCCCATTATTGTAGTCAGTTTGCTACTTTTCAATATAAAAAGCCGTGTTATGATTTGTGGTTATTACAACAGCAAACCATAACTAACGCTTAATTTAAAGTTAGGTTTAAAAACAAGTTATCTATTGCTAAATTCATTTCTTGATTAATAAGCGATATGCGTTAGTTTAAAAATAATTTCTGTTTAATTATTGTTTAACAAATAGTTGATTGAAGTACTGTGTGTCAAGGGGAAAATATGGCGCGCGTTTAATGTTTAGGTAAATATTTGGTGTGTTTATAGAATCAAAATTTTCTTTTGCCAAAGAATCAGCGTTGCCATCCAACATGGCAACGCTGCCAGCCTTTTGGTCACTTTCCCCACTGACGGCGATGCGGAAGAATTTTTTGATGCCCTATGAGCACTTCCCCCTTTTTTGTATCTTTTTTTTTCGTTTAGGTATACAGCGTGTTACGGAAAGGGTATATCCATACAAACGGGGTGAAGAGTGTATCTGGTTCAGAATCTCTGTACAAAATTTCAGCTCAAAAGCACTAACTAGAAAATGCTTAATATATATATATATTTTTTTTTTCGATATTTTATTAAATTAAAATCATAACAAACTTGTTACCGCCGTTTCTTTGTGTGTAGTTTACTAACACCGATCAGCTGACTTGGTCTAGTGATGTGTAGAATTCAATTGGAAACATTTGATTTTTAGTTAAATGTTTCTTAACTTTTTATTTATGTAGGTATAGGTATTAAAAATATTGCCCTGTAGTTTGTTATCACCAAAAGAATCCGTGCCTTTGATATGTATATACCCTTTCCGTAACACGCTGTATAGTATAAATATTTTATTTTTAGTTTGTATATTGTATTTAAGTTAAATTTGTAAACTACTAAATGAATAAAAAATATTATAGAATTAATTCAATGTTAAAATCGAGTTCTAAAAAAATAGTAAAAACAAATCATAGTTTGTTACTTTAATCAAAATAATAAAATAATAAAAATGTTATCTGCAATTTGTAAAAAAAAAAAGATGTGTAATGACTTCGCAACGACGACCCCATTTTTGATTGAAAAGGCGAGCCACTGCGAAGGCACATTCCGATGGAGAATTTTGTGAAGACAAGTGGTGTATTTACTGGAATATCTTGTGAGTACGATTTCTATTTGTAATTTAGATTTTATGGCTGTTTTAATTGTGTTTAGCTAATAATAAGAATATAACTCCATACTTACTCTTTTAAAATGTTAACAATAGTTTTTATACATTAATTAATATTTATAGGTGAAGAATATGTACCTAGAATAAAAAAAATTAAAAAAATAAAAATTACATCAAAACTACTTACCACAATTGGTAAAAAGAATGAAAAGTGAAGTAATAACAGAAAAATTAATAAATGCGATAGGTACATGGTGCTCACATATTTACAAACATTGTATATGATTTCCCAAAAAAATAAAAATAAAAACAATATAAAATAAGTCAGTGTGTGAGTTAAAATATTAATCACAGAAAATAAAATTATTATTATTATGTATGATTTTATTTTGTTCTGTTTTAATGTTTTCGTCCTTGTGAAACTTGTTGTACCTATCTAGTTATTAAGAGAATGATGTGGTCTCCTATAATTGGAGGCGCACACTTGTATATTTACCTGTTTATGTTAACATTCATGAAATTGTAAAGCTTCTGTTGGCGATCCAAAGATAAATAAATAAACTACGCAACGGATTTTGTTCTTAGCGTGTAGACATTTAGATTTAAGGCTGGCTTGAGGCCTTAATTTATTGAAGTACCCACAGGAAAGTTAGGTTAAGCAGTAGATACCTAGGATGGCTTATTCCACAAATCCCCCCTGAAAACCCCCCTTAGGAGGAAAAGTGGAATCTATAAATCAGTCTAGAATTCACCCCTGATAATCCCGCTTAGGGGGGAAAACTAGAATTGAAAAAAAAAAAACTTATTCCAAGATCCCCTGAAAGTGATTCTTTTACATTAGGGTTCAGTTTTTCCCACTGAGGGGGATTCTCTCAGGGGAGATTAGTGGAATAAGCCCCTAGGATGAACTGCAAGAAGCCAATATTAAAAAAAAGCGGCCAAGTGCGAGTCGGACTTGCCCATGAAGGGTTCCGTAGCAGCAAGCGCGGTTTACGATTTATGACGTATTAAAAAAAACTACTTACTAGATCTCATTCAAACCAATTTTCGGTGGAAGTTTACATAGTAATGTACATCATATATTTTTTTTTTTGTTTTATCATCCTCTTATTTTAGAAGTTACAGGGGGGGAGGGGTCATACACATTTTACCACTTTGGAAGTGTCTCTCGCGCAAACTGTTCAGTTTAGAAAAAAATGATATTATAAACCTCAATATCATTTTTGTAGACCTATCCATAGATATCCCACACGTATGGGTTTGATGAAAAAAAATGTTTGAGTTTCCGTTCTAAGTATGGGGAAACCCCAAAATGTATTGTTTTTTTTTTTTTTTTCTATTTTTGTGTGAAAATCTTAATGCGGTTCACAGAATACATCTACTTACCAAGTTTCAACAGTATAGTTCTTATAGTTTCGGAAAAAGTGGCTGTGACATAGGGAAGGACAGACAGACAGACAGACATGACGAATCCGTAAGGGTTCCGTTTTTTGCCATTTGGTTATGGAACCCTAAAAACAGTTTTTGTTGAGATTTTCACTCATTTAGAGAATTTATTACGGAATTTTGAGTTTATAATACTAAACTATTATTATTATTAAACATGGCAAAACATCGAGGTTACTTTTTTTATATGTAAAAAGTAAACTCGATGTTTTGTTAAGTAGTCAAAATCGTGCGGAACAGGGGCGGGTGTCTAGTATTTAAAAAAATATTCTGAATGTTCACCTTTGGTAATTTGTCTCTATTTCTGTTATGTCTACCTTGGATTATTTGAATTGAAATGTCCATTTCTGTTTTGATACTGGTTTCAGCTTTATTTGATGATAGATTGGCAGGCCATGTTTTATTCATAACAGTCAAGTCCTGGACATTAGCCTTCTTCAAATGGAAGTTATAAATGGTCGTAGCTACAAATTTCAGCAGAATGCAAATAAAATTGAAATACCTGGAATTTTCAAGGGATTATTCGATTTATCAATTCTAAAAATGTTAAAATAAAAAACATTTTAGTCTAGAGCACTCAACTCCTAAAATCAGTAACAAACAACGAGCGTTGGGTGAAAGCAATTTCATTGGCGTATGGCTTAACAGTCTACTGTACTAGACATTCTAACATTACTCTTTTGGTATAGAACAATTGAATTAGACACAGAAATATACCCACATGTCCTTTGGGCACATACTTGGCCATAAGGCATGCAAGCCGCAAATATTCTGTACTCTATTCAAATCCGTTTCCAATTGACGTTATTTCCTCTTAAAAAATTTAAACTTTACCCAAGTGCAAATTAAGTTAATTTTAGAATGACTGACCAGTAGATGAAAAAGTCATAAAAATGATTGAAGTTGTTGCGCAAACTGCACTTTGTATGTAGGGTTTAAAGCATTTCTTTTCCGAAAACACATTTGTTTACATGTTTGGAAATGAAATTGCGAACGCAGGATATACTGGAAGCGGAAAATACACATCGCATAATTGCGACAATACGGTGTGAGACCTTTACCATGTACCTTAATTATTTATAAGGAGATGAGTGCCTACCTGTGTTCCGCCCGACACTTGACTGACGGCCTCATTCAAATTATTGTCCGTCGCACAATTTGTATAATATTCCGGTTTGTCCCAAGTTCTGTAATAATTTGCTTTCGAGTATGAAGTGAGGTCAAGCACTTAGTAACTGTCTTGAATATAATAACGATTTTGTATTGATTATATACTAAAATTAAGACTTTTTCAAGGCCATATTGACAGCATTAAACAAAGAAAGAAAGAAAAATATTTTATTCGGGACACGCACAGGAAATAAAAAAGGTAAAAAGGAGAATACAAAACAAGAAAAAGACATATTTGTTCGATTAATCAAAAAATAAAATAAAACAAAATCCTGTGCGACGCCAAAAAGGCTGCTACTTCAGCATAATGTTGAGATATTAAAATAAAAAGTTCGCATTGTGATAGGGCCCGCTGTCATGCCACGAACACACCTACGGATATAAATATAAAAAATCCCACTAGGGCAATAAAAATAAATAAAACAATAATATGCAATATAGCCTTCACTTGACCATTCAAATTTCATGGCAACCTTGTTAATTACCCTGGGGCCCTGTCACTGCAACACTGCGGCAACAATAACAAAATAATACGTTCTCTGGTTACAATGTTAAGCAATAATTATTTTGATCAAAATGTATAAAAGTAGTTAGTGGGATGTGTAGATATAATAAGAAGTACACAAAAATTCAATCCCCATAATACAATTTTCAATAAAATATTGTAGAACTTTAGTGTGTATTTTTAAATAAATGTGGTGAAGCACATTCTGGGAACTTAGAAGCCCCACTACCAACTTGCTGTCTGCCAAATATTGTCAAAAGAAGAGGAAACATAAACCCACCCACCAAAATAATGCACACGAATGTCTGTTACACCTTAAAGTAACAATGATGAAGAGGAAAATACCCGTTCCTGCATAACACTCCATCTAGTGACGTTTTCGCTTTGTGTCTGAATCTAATAATACAGTGCTGCATTGGCCTACATTCCGGTCTGTTGCAGACAGCTGAACATCAGCTGAAGTAGGGTATATTTTGGCGGCGGTATGGATTTGTGAGCGGTAGGTAACTACCACGGACAGACGAATCGATCCACCGCAAGGACTATTTCTGCTTGCAGCGCTCGGTCCTCGGTCAGTTTCTCGTCCTTGGATCTTCTATTGTTCTATTCCTATTAGTCGAAAAAGGATGATCAGACATCTGTGATCATTGTAACAGAGGCTGAGAAATTTATTAAAAAAAAATATTCCTATGTATTTTTGTTTTATTGGTCGATGCAAAAATGGGAGGTAAACAGATGTGGGCAACGTGAGCACGGGATTTTGTTTTGAAAGTGAGCCGATTCATCTGTCCGCGATAGTACATGCATATCCGCTTAATGTGGACAATTTTTCCCTTCATTTATAAATGTTGCTTTTTAAAGCAATGCTTAACGACTACTTATAAGTTTTCAAATGATAATATTTGATAATGAAACAAGAAATAAACAAATACCATGGTAGCAAGCACGACTCTTGACCCCTTATCTTATTGAGTTCAGCAAGTATTTCGATCCAAGTATTTCAATCTAGAGCTTCTTGTTAAAGAGTTCTTAATAGGAATTACTAGCACCATGAGGCTATAGTTTTTCCTTTTCCACTAAGCAGTTTTTGTGTTTTCCGATGACGGAGAAAAATAACAGGCACATAAAGGTCTTCAACGTTGAATCCGAAGCATACTCAATGGTTATTTATTATTCCTTGGGTTTACAAGTGTTCATAAGTAGCAGTTACAAATTCCATAATATAAAATAAAAAAACATTCCAAACTGAGATTGAAATAGATTTTACAAGACAGTTTCTCTCCATCCACCAATCTGAATAAATAATAAGCAATAACCTTACATAGCTCCTCTAATTTAATTACTAACGTGCTTAGGCCAAAACCAGTTAATGTCCCAAACTATCCGAAATATCATTTGCCGGAATTTTGCGTCCGATAGGGACATAAATCACAGATCCTTCGGAGCCTATCTCCCTGGTACCGAGCTTCAAATGACGGGCCTGTATTTAATACTTGGTACATAAAACTGGCCAAGTGCGAGTCGGTCCAAGGCACTATGGGTTTGGTACGTACGACAAAAACTATAGCTTGGACTAATGTTCGAACTCGTTTGTAATGAGACTTTCCACGTGACTAGAAGGCTGGCCTATTTTAGGCCAAATAATCAGCATTGCCATCCAAGGTGATAATCTCAAGTGGTACTCTGCAAGCTATGTCGGTCAGATTATTTAATTCCTGATTTTATCCTTCAAAGAAACTCCGAGCGTAGCCCGCTTCATAGCGCTCTGAGCGACCTTGAATTTGTGGACGAGCCCAACTGTCAGTGACAAACGTTTCGGCACCATATGTCATGACGGCAATAAATATATCTTTATCTTGACTTTTCGAAAAGCAGCTTGTTCTGGCAGCTGGAACTCGTCAAGTCAGATGGCTCCACCCTAATTACTGAGCGAACACTTTCGATCCTCTGTTCTGCTCAGTCGTGACCTTAATGTCGCGGGTGTTGGAGTACCGAAGGTCCCGTCAGCTTTGTATTTTTTTGGGATTAAGGTCCTCTAATCTGATGAAGACGGCCGCGTGGATGGCAATTTTCGTCTTTCCCTCATAAGTCCCCTTTGAGTAAAGAACCCCAAAAACAAGTCTATTAGCTCTCCTAGAGTAGAAATTGTGTCTTGGTCTACATAACTAAGTAGGGACGAGTACTCTAGAAGAGTCTTGAGTCTGATGGCCTGACTTTTACTTCATTATGTAAGGGTGGCGCAATGTCTCGCTTTTCTTAGAATGAGTGACGAAACAAAATTTATTTTATTTTCATTATTCAGCTAAGGTTTTAAGGTTCGTATCTAGTATCTAACCTCAACAAAATGTAACAATAAAACTTATATTTTGCAGAACGTTGAATTCTTAGTTTCAATGTATCTTTTCTCATTATAAACTATCATCTTGAAGTCAAATTAAGCCTCTTAGAATATTTCTTATCAAAGTGAGTCATAAATCCTTTATAATTATTCTCTAAAACAAAATATGAACGTTATGTTTAGAGAAACATCGTTAGACAGGTCTCATCTAAAAGCCTCGTAACTATAGCTGAATTAATGTTATCCCCAAGATGATACGTAGTGAAATTATCAACAACACCCACTAAAATTACAAACTGAATAGCACTCACACTCACTCTTACCTCCTAACACATAAGATTGAAAATCCCATGCTTCTGCTGCATAATGCGGGTAGTCATTTTGTGAATATTACGTCACATGTTCTGCTTGTTATCGTGTATAGCCGCCATTCCATTGCGGCGTGCGGACACGCTACACGCGTTAGTTGCACCGTCCTATAGTCAAGGGGTTATCTAATTAACTTCAGACTGGAGTTATGGAGTTCTGTATTTCAATTAGAGGTTTTCCGTCTAACTTTGAAGTAAAGAAACATTTGTGATAAAAGCACATGCCGTATGATGGTTCAAATTATACAAAACTAACTTAATCTCATTAATAAATTAACACAGACATTTCAATTTAGAACAATTGAACACAGCCTTAAACTTTGAGAAATTCAGGGATGATATTTTGGAGATAAATTAGTTAGTTAGTTATATTAATGAATTTTATTCTTAGAAACAACTTACTTAAGAGCGTTGTCACCGGTCCATTAGCGCAACTCCTTTTAAAACATAACATCTCGTGACTGAGAAGGAATTATGAAAAACGGCTCAATCAACTGTCTGAGTGTGTCTAGATTTTCTAATACCTTTTATAAAGTTTCATATTGAGACACGAAGCAACAAAATACGATCTAAAGGAATGTGGCCGTTTTTATTTAGATCGAATTTTGTTGCTTCGTGTCTTAATATGAAACTTTAAAAAGGTATTAGAAAATTCTAGACACACTCAGATAGTTGACTGAGCCGTTTTTCATAATTCCTTCTCAGTCACGAGATTCTGTTTTTAAAGGAGTGGCGCTAGTGGACCGGTGACAACTCTCTTAAATTAAATTTCAATACAGACAGTTTCATAAAACAATACAAGCTAATTCCACATACGGCCCAACGTTTACAATCGGCCGTTGTGCTCCCGGGCATCCGGTACACTCTCAAAGAAACAAAACGGCTCTGGAGCCGGATGCGCCATGATAAGGAAACCGGATGCCTATCCCTGGCTAACGAACAACTAGTAGCGACCAACCAGGAATGCTGGAACCCCAGCCGGGTCTTCAACCAAGCCATAATTTACCGATTTTAAAGGACTAAGGGGAGGGAGGGAGGTCGATTTAAATTGGGTGGTCCTATCTACATGCTAATATAGTGTGGTAATGCCAAAGTGACGTGAAAGCAAACTTCCTTTGATACTCCAGTCCTTAAGAGAGCGCGTCTTTATTATGTAAAAGTTATTTGAGTGAAGAGTATGTTTTATGGGGAAAATGTCATGGGACGACATAGACGGATGTTGATGTTTGTTGTTTTGTTTTTATTGCATTAATTTAACTTAAGGCGAGGTTCTTTGAGCGTGCATTTTTGTTCTAGAGGTGGCAGCTGGGCGCGAGTAAATAGTGCCGTGATTTTCCTTAACTTTGGGTTGAAAATTATGTTTTACGATATTAACAATGTTAAGCCCGACGGACATTACATCATCATAGACGTTTATTTTGATGTGATTTTCAATGCATAATGTGGTATAATATTGAAATAAAATGATTTTAATCTACAAAATAAGGGTATGTTTACGATTTTTTTTCTATCGAGCGAACTTTATCCAATTATGTAACGAGTACCGGAAGTACCTACAGAAAGGTCTCAAAAGCAACATATAATTTTGCACGTGTTTAATCATTACCGTTTCTAAGTAAAATAACATTTCCTAGACGTTATCTTGAAGAACCTCCCCTTAAGAACAAAACAAGGAAAGTAAATGCAAACGAAGTTGGTTGCACTACATTCAATTTTATATGTGCCTCGCTTAATTTTTGACGTATGACACGATGACACAACTCTGTGACTCTGGTATAATGAATAGGATACAAGGGTTATGTCTTCGTAATGTGTGAGAGAAATGAAAGTTAATTAAAGCTGATTTTAAGAAGTAAAAGGATTTGTGAAATAAAAGATTCGAATGTTGTACTCTTTTCAAGTAAGATTTGTAGTTATGAGCTTAAAATCATGTCTTTAACATTATTTTTGATTAATAAAAATCAATACTCTTTTCAGAGCACCTCAATACAAAGTGTTTATAAAATTCATTATATATATGGGTCATACTCAGAAAAAGTGTACATTTGGTATCTTTTCTTGTCCCGCTACTTCATATTAAAATAAATATCTAATATTATGATATGTTTTCTTTTTTCCGCCCTTATTGTTATATTCGTTTATTAATATGAAGATTTTTCTGGTATTTTAACTTTAATTTCCATTTAAAGAATATATTTTTTAAGTGTCAAAACATTGTTATAAATATCACCATAGATTTTTTTTGTGTCCCACTCACCATTACACATTTTCAGAGATGAATTGTTACAAATATTCATTGCTTTACTTAACATTGACTGTGACTGTATTATTCTTGATGAATCAAATTACTAAATAGGACCAATTTTATTCGTAAATCATTCATAGAAGAATTTATTTTAATTAAACTAATTTTGTCCCAAAATTACGAAATTTCGTTACTCAGGGTTAGTAACACACAATAAAATTGGAAACGCAACTATTTAAAGTGGTATAAATATTTTTTCCTATTCTGGCAACACTATTACTTACGTCAAAATCACATCGCGGCAGCCGTTATGTTTTCGCCGTAGTTGTGAAGTCAAGAAGTGTATCAAGTGAATATTTACAAAAAAATACCTCAGGGTGATAAACGACTATTATTGTGGTAAGTTAATTATATTTTTTATTTACTTACTATGTTATTTTATTCTTTTTTGTATTATCTTAACGAATACGCTCAGTGCTTGCGTGGTAAACACGTGGTTTACGTAAAAATATTTTCAGAGGTTATAATTTCTCAGATTTTATTCTCATTTTCGTTATATTGCGTTACGCTACGAAACTGAGAAATTATTAAGCTTAGTTCACACACAAAAAGTACGTAACTATAGTTACCGGCACGTAAGTTGGCCAAAGATTTTGTAGTGGGGGTAGTTCACGTTCGCACTATTTCATACATGCGCGAATTTCGGTACGTAAGTTGCCTAAAAATTTTTGTAGTTGACGACAATCTTTAGCCAACTTGCGTACCGGTAACTATACCTATGTATGTACACACGGCTACATATCAAGCTATACATTTCCAGTATAAGCTGTTCTCGCTTGTATAGGATTTCTGTTCAATGAGAGGTCAGCTTAAACTGGAAAATTATAGCTTGATATGTAGCCGTGTGTACATATTCATAGGTATGTATGTCTGTATGGTGATCACAAATACCTAACTAAGTTTCCTATAGTTACTACCTTTTTTTTTTAACGGTGGCCCACACAAGGAAAATCTCCTGTATTGTGGGTGCGTTTACAAACATTTGGAGCCATACCCCACAGGAATGCCATGGCGGTGCAGCCAGGTCGCGTCGCTAACAAAATATATGGTTGGCTACGTAACCAAGCGGACGCCAGGTGAGGCACCCACTACATAACTGTATACATTTAGTTGACAGCACGATCTGGCGACATCGCCATGGCATCCCGATGAGGAATTGCTCTTAAAGTCACATACACGAACAGCCAGACCCGGAACAACTACTTGTAGGTCATACAAATATTTGTTCCGTGTGGGAATCGAACCCGTGACACGCAGCGCAGCAGTCAATTGCTTAACCACTACGCCAACCGTGCCATGCTTTACTTTAAAAATAAAATAAAGATGAAAATACTTTAATTTATAAATAAGTAAAACAAACGCATAATTTGTAAGACGAGATAAAAAGCACTAATATTCGTTTCAGTAAAACACCATGGCTCCTGTGTCAAATGCCGAAAGACAAAAAAGATACAGGGAGCGTCTTAAACAAAATCCAGTTAAGTATGAGGAAATGCGAAAAAAACATTTAGAGAGAGTTAAATTAAATAAATTAAAAATTAAGGAGCAGAACCAAAGCCAACAAGAAAAAACAAGACAGAAGTGGAGAGAATATTCTGATCGATACTATAAAAAGAAGAAAAATAAATCTATTATTGACCCGACAGTAGCTAATACAGTAACAATTCCAAAAGAGCATATTATAAAAAAGTGGAAACTTAAGACAGTCAAAATTCGAAAAGAATTAAAACGTTGCCAAGATGCATTAAATATGTCGTTAAAAAAACAAGAAACCATGAGAAAGCAAATCTACCGGCAAGAAAGGATTATTAACAAAAACCAGTCAAGACGACAAACAATTGAAGAAGAACAGCCATCGACACCTACTGAATTTGAAATTCTATCCGAGTCTCTCAACTCAGTATACAAAGAGTCTCCACATAAAGAAAAAGCAGTTATTAAAAAAAATTATTAATAATTCTTTAACTAAGAAGTATCGTATGGCCACAAAAATGGGCCTAGCTATCGGAATAAAAGGGAGAATTCGCACTAAAATGTCTTTTTCAACTAAAAGGAAATTACTCATTCAACAGATTCACAATTTTTATACGCGAGATGATATAAGTCGTGCTACAGCTGGCAAGAAAGAATGCAAAACTAAGGAAAAAACTAAAATGCAAATACGATTTTTAACTGACTCTATATTAAATTTATATACTATCTATAAAAAAGAAGGAGGCAAAGCATCTTATTCCACGTTAGTTAGACACCGTCCGTTTTACGTGTTGACTCCAAAACTACATAACAGAGAAACGTGTGCCTGCATACGCCATGCAAATATATCTTATAAATTAACAAAGCTTTACAAACTTGGACTTTTAAAAACAAATAAAATTGAAGAACTTCTGAGAGATATTGCTTGTAATCTATATTCTAAAGAGTGCATGTACGGAGATTGCCAATTATGTGTCACTAAGAAGATTGAAGTTAAGGATTTTTCTTATGAA
This sequence comes from Dryobota labecula, assembly GCA_947523025.1. Taxonomy (NCBI): domain Eukaryota; kingdom Metazoa; phylum Arthropoda; class Insecta; order Lepidoptera; family Noctuidae; genus Dryobota; species Dryobota labecula. The sequence goes on along the minus strand of OX383293.1, from coordinate 10,930,110 downwards.
AAAACCGAGTGTTGGCTACAGTGGTGCGTGAAAACGGTTCCTTACAGAAAGAAAAATGAAGAAGGCGTAGAGATTGAGGCATTAACTAAAAAAAGTATAAGAGAAGTGGTCACTGATGATTTGAGAATTTTAGTGCAAAAATTTCAAGAAGAGGCTAAATTATTTAAAAGACATTATTACAATATGATACATCAACAAAAATCATTTCGAGAATGTGTTGTCAATGTTAAAGAAAATGAAGCTATTATTATTGTGGATTTTTCAGAAAATTACCAATGTAAGTATAATGTAGAGATACAGAGTGTACATTTTTCATCTTCACGTAATCAAATAACTTTGCATACTGGTGTAGCATACCTTAAAAATGAAAATCCAGCAGGATTTTGTTCAATATCTCCGAATACCGAGCATAGCCCGCTAACCATTTGGGCTCATCTTTTGCCAGTTTTACATTCAATAAAATATCAACACCCTAATAGATACTGTACATATTCATTCTGACGGCCCAACAACACAATACCGGCAAAAGACAAACTTCGCACTTTTTGATAAATTTACTAAACAATTGGGATTTAAACTTGCTACATGGTCTTATTTTGAGGCTGCTCACGGTAAAAATGCAGCAGATGGTATAGGTGGAGTACTAAAGAGAACGTTAGACATGCACGTAGGATACGGGAAAGACGTTACTAATGCCATTGAAGCTTTTAAACTGCTTAAACAAGAGACAAACGTAACACTGTATTATGTGTCAGATACAGATATAAACTTCATAAAGGAAACATGTCCCGTACCTAATTTGTATCATTTAGTAGAAACTATGGCTGTCCATCAAATTATAACCACCAACGAGCCTGGAATAATAAAATATAGACATGTGAGCTGTTTTTGTAGCGATGATAGAGGTAACTGTTCTTGTTTTGATGTTAAAATGCATAATCTGTTTAAGAAAGCCCAAAAACATACCGATACTCTAGCTAATGTTGAAGGAAAAATAAGTATTGCAACGCCAAAGATTTGTAATAGGAAGGAAGAATATAATGATAGAAAAAAAAAGTGTTAAAATACAAAAAAATAAATCAGATAATGTTCATAAAATAATTGAGCCTAGTACCTCTGGTATAATAAACACCAGTAAAGTTAATAAAATACCGGTACCTCTAGGGAAAACTACTCATCAGAAACAAAAAACGACGCCCGATAAATATAAAAAAGTTTCAAAAGAAAAAGAGAATAAGCCACCAAAAAAGAGTAAGAAGTGTATACGTTTGGATTGCGACTCTTCTGATAGTGAAAGTGATAAAGAAGTCGTCTATGCTGAGAGTGACGATAGTCCCTATGTTAACGAAGAAAGTAACTCAGTATCACCGGATATTACAGTAAAACCCAAAAATAAAGTAACTATTTTGTCGGATATCCGATTGCATCCAGACAATCAACGATACTTTAATTTTGCTTCACCAGGACTTTCGTCCATGCATATGATTGATCCTAACCATGACATATCTTTGTTTAAAAATAATAGAAACGATTCTAGTGACGATGACACAAATTTTGAAATTTTTTAGTAATTGCATTCTACTTTATGCATTAATTTTGGTTCATTCCCACTATTTCTACTGCTTAATTCAAACATAATTTCAACTAGCCACTAGTTCTAACAAAAAAAAAATTCGAAATAAAAACACCTACGATTTAGAAAATGTCAAGATGACTATAGACCAACAGCTGGTCGATTCTGTAACAATCTCACCGTGAAAACTTAGGAACGTGATCTCGAAGTGAACTGTCATTCCATCTGAGACTAGGGATTGACACTATTGACAGCTCATTAGTTCAAGCTCACTTCACCTAGGTTTTCACGGTGAGATTTCTTCTGAATAGCACTGCTAGTCTATAGTCATCATGACATTAGTAGTATAACTAACATTATAACAGTAGTAAACATTTCAGTAGGTAGTATAACTAATGAGAATAGTAAGACCCAACAGGGTCTTACTATACTGCTTTATATCACTGCTAGTCTATAGTCATCATGACATTAGTAGTATAACTAACATTATAACAGTAGTAAACATTTCAGTAGGTAGTAATAACTAATGAGAATAGTAATAGTAATTCTCATTATTTATACTACTCAGCTATCCAGCTGAATAGTATAATTAATGAGAATAATCGTACTATTTAATATCCATTAAATAGTAGGGTTAAGGAGACCAAAAATTCCCAGTATTAAACCAATAAAGTAGAGGGAATGATCCTCCATTTTATACTCAACAATATGTTCCTTCCACATAACTTTTTTGTTTTGTTTTTTTTTTTGTTTTTTTTTATATTGAGATATTATTTTGTGAAGAAATAAATATTTGTTGTCGTGTGTTTTCAATCATGGCATCTAATGTAGGTAGCTTCTAAATTAAGTCGGTCTCATTTAGCATTCATATTGTTTCTAACTAGGGTTTTTAGATCTGATATTAAGTATCTATTTAGCTTACTCACGTAATTACTTCATTAATTCGGAAAAATTGGCGTTGGAAAAAAATATGGGAGACTGTGATTGATAAATACTCTTTATATACGATTAAGAAACATTATGTTCTCGTAATAATAATATTTATATCGTTTTGATATTTTTAAATAGCTAGCTAAGATAAATTAAAAATTATTTATATAATTAAGTATTATATAAATAATTTTTAATTTGCTAATTTAATTACCGATGTTAATACTTTTTTTTATATTAATCTAAATAAGACCGATAAGCCAAATGTAATCACGTGTTGTATTCACCCAATCCATGTGTACTATACCTTATGACATCAGTTTCGTGACGGAGGTTCTCAGTATCGTTACCTATCAGTTTAGTTACAAATTTGAAATGTACACTTTTTCTGAGTATGACCCATATAATGAATTTAACTAATGGTATAACTATTGAAAATAATATATATATATATTATTTTCAATAGTTATACCACCTCCCCGACCCTTGCTCGTAAGCGAAGCGCCAGCCCGCGTCATAGCTGAGCCTGTAGCTTTAAATTCCCCTGATAATAATCATAGCCCTGATTTTATCCAGCCACCGTCGGTCCCTTGCCATCCTCACTCCGACTCTGCCCTAAGCCGAGGTTCGTACCCCACAGGGGGTGCCCTTAGCACAAAGTCGTTTAGCTTATAAGTTTTATGCCCTAGCTGGAGGTTTTAAGTTTTTTGGAGCTTAAGGCAACCACAGGAAAGACCTGTTAAAGAGTCACGACCTCTAATGGTTAATTCTGAGATGCCCTTTAAAAAAAAACACAGATGTATTCACTACTCATAGTTCCTTTAAAATAGAAGAATTCAATACCGCCTTGTTATGTTGTGTTGTGGTTTACTTTGTGTGATTAAAGACTAATTCGAAAATAGTATAAGCTAGTGAGATTTCTCTGAAAACTAATCATTTTAAGCCACACTCTCATTTTAGTAAAATTTCAGTAGCTAAATGCGATTGTACCTTTACAACCCGCTTCCATTTCAGCAAGCTTAATTAATAAAGCAACAAATCTTTATGTCTATCTTAAAAAAGATTACACACCACTTAAAATTATCTCTAATCTCATATAACAATAAATATTCTTGTTCTACTCGACCATTTCCAGACCGAAATAAAGATCACACTGGATAAAACGGCTTTTAATTTAAAAAAAAACTCCGGTTACTCTTTTCAACTAAAACTGTTAAACGAATAACGTCCTTGATAGTAACATTTTAAGGTTCAATTTAATGTTAACTGATCATTGAGTAGTTAGCATACGGATGCAGTTCATTACTTGTAAGTACTGTGTAATGAAAATGGAATCTCTGGAGGAAAGGAACTGGAAAGTAACGTTATAAATGTGTAATTACAGAGCTATATCCTGTAAGGTATATTCTCGAAGCTTTCTCAAGATTTTCAAGCAATCAGCATAACGAATTATAGAAGATTGGAGTAAAGATAAAATATTTAAGTACTGAATTTGACTATGTTTCTGTCTAAGGGTGGACTTTGAAATTTCGTGATACCTTTTATCTTTTTATGGTCTAAACTCAAAACTCAAACTCAAAGCATTTATTTCAAACCAACCAATTACAGGCACTTTTGAATTGTCAAGGGGTCGGTCAGTTAGAAAGATGAAGCTAGTTGCCCATTCCAAAGCGTAGTAGGTTCCTTTGGAGATGAACGGGCAAAAAACTCCACGGAAACTCTTTTAAAATAAAATGTTTTTTTTTTTTACTTTTTAGTGTAAAACTGTAAATGAAATTATTTCATTGATTATTAATGAATTATTTCATTCATGTTGAAATTATACATAAGATACAAATGTAGATAAATTAAAGTAAGCAGTGGCAGCTAAGAGATGATCAGTCTCTACTGACGGCGCCCGTTCAAGACAAGTTATAACTACGCTGTCTTCCTGTTTTAAACTAGAATCTAGGTTTACGGATGGGTCTTTGAGTCCACAAAACATCAATGATTCACTTTTGCATTTAGTACCTACGTTTAAATTTGTATTCGTTAATACATATAAAAAAATAAAAAAACATACATACTCATATAAACTATAGTATGACTCAAATTGATCAGGAACTTTTGTTGATTATGACCCTCCCCGTAATAGATTTCTTACTTGTAAACTGTTTGTTTTGTAAGTTTTGTAAATACATAATTTTCTCAACTTGGAATCACGTGTATCATTTTCCAAGTAATACTGTACGTGCTGAAACATATCTGGACAGTTTTATTCATCAGACGTTCACAAATACAATACGAGTACTGTCTAATAAGCGAAGGTAACAAAGAATCGGACGCAGCTGTTCGGCCAGTAAAAATTGCGAAGGAGACACTCGTAAAATGGAAGGACTCTAGAAGTGATTGATGATCTCAAAACTCTGAGATAAACGCTTGAAGTATTTTTCTCAGATAATCTAAAAATTTCAGTGTTTTTGTGCCTACCCACACAAAGTTTTGACAGTATTTTTTGCGGTAAAAACACTTTAATGTGTAGGTATGAACAGTTTTCTTAACGAGACTTGAAATTTTGTGTGTTTTCTTTTTTAGAATGCAAACATTCAAAAGGGAATACAGAAAAAAATCTACCAGACGTGCATGCCTGACGATTACCATCAGCTAATGAGAACTTGATGCTACAAAAATTGCCAAACAAAACAAAAATTGGAATGGAAGCAACCCAATTTTGTTAAAATCATCAGGATAAGCAACAAACGAAACCAAAATACCAAACACTTTACACAGACTGCTATAAGCACCCTCGAACGAAGAGCCAACGACGCGACTGTACCTAAACATAATGACCTCAGAACTGGGACAAAACAAAAGATAGGAATAAAAATATAAGGACTATTGAAGAGGAAATAATCAAAGGCTGGGTCCAAACCCAACCCGTGGGAAATTACACATGAAAGGCATACCAAAATGTCTTGCGATTAAATCTGTCTATACCCGCATTTCTGTCCCATCGAGTCATTTAATTGAGTGGAAATACTGAACGTTTGGGGTCGTGTTCCAATTTAGTATAAATTCAGTGGACACGTGTTTGTAGATTGCAGTCTATTTCGTTAATATGAGAAAGCTAAAGTCTCGGTAATGAAATATTTCATGAATTTCTTCCGGCAGTAACGGTAAATTGGTCACAACGATCACAAACTTTTCGTTTAATAGAACAGTCGTAATATCATATCTGCCACTGAACGTAATCTGACATCCATACTAATATTATAAATGTGAAAGTAACTCTGTCTGTCTGTCTGTCTGTATGTTACGTTTTCACGCCTAAACCGCTGAACCGATCGTCATGAAATTTGGCAGACATATAGCCTAGGATATGGAGAAGGACATTGGCTACTTTTTTACGCGATAACCGACACCCACGCGGGCGGACCCGCGGGCAACAGCTAGTATATAATATATGTATGCGGCTTCAACTGCCTACTTTTACTGAAAATAATATTGCCGTCTTTCGTCCGAAATAATTACTTAGCCACTGAAGCAGAAAACTTATTTTTCACCAAAAAGATTACAGGGAACCAACTCACTATAATTCACAAAATTAGCTGACCTAGAAAGAACCTAAGAACTAATTTCAAGCCCTCAAAACCAAGTTCTGTTTTTCTTAATTTATTAGGTTCGTCTCAATTTACTTATAGAGTTTGTCTTAGACCAAATTCAGGTTTAGGTCTGCACTTTGCTTAACCCGCCCTAAGTTGGTCTAACAACTTCTAAAAACTTATTAAGCTAAGTCCCTAACATAAAGTTACTAGTTGTGTAGGAACTTCTGTTTCGGAACTCACTTAAAATTAAGAAATAAATGGTCATGCCTGGTAACCAAGTTTTGATGAGACATTTTTTGAAGTGACTGCGTAAAGGACGAGCTTAATTCGTCTAGAAAAGAGATACCCATAGGTAGGTAAGACTATCTTTGCATTATATAAACTCGGTCTCCTTTTTGTATTATATAATTGCATAGCACAGGTGTGAGTACTATGTACTATAGAGCTACCATTGACCGGGTAATATGTCTTTCATTGACTTGAATGTGCCCTGGCGGCTGAGAGTATGTCATGCTTACTCAGATGTCTCGCTGATGTTGGCGTGTGTGTTGGATCACTTAGCTCCCTTCAAAATGGTTGAGCTGAATGGTGCTAATCCATGCCTCATGTTCGTGAACGGGTTCCGTCAGTTGGGACTGGTCATCTCTTAGCTGCCACAGCTTATTTTTTTTATTTTGAATTGTTTGTTTTTACTCTAGACGCTGATTTTAACGTGTACGCTTTATTTTTTTATTTTTACATCGTTCTAACATTTCATTATAAATTCTACATTAACTAATAATTATTTTTGTAACAGTGTCCATGGAGTTTCTTGCCCGTTCTTCTCCATAGGTACCTACTACACTTTGGAATGGGCAGTAGCTTCATTTTTCTTACTGACCGACTCCTTGACAATTCAAAAGTGCCTGTAAATGGTTTAATTGAAATAAATGATTTGAGTTTGAGTTTGAGTTCTCCATTGTTTAATAGTACAGCAAAAATCAGTACATATAAACAGTATTATGAAAGCTTAAAAACCGGGACATTGCTTGGATTATAGACCAAATATAATCAATACCAAACAAACGCGGACTGCACGGTACATAACTATCACAATTAATTTTTATTTTCATTGGGCCTAGCATGAACGCGCGCAGTAAACTTAACGTATTTTCGAGCAATTTTAAAATTGATAATTAGAGATCGGATAATCGGATGCATATTTACCTAAATTTAATTTTTAGCTATGAAAGTATGGAAGCAGCTTCTCAAAAAAATATTTTTTTTTTTTTTTGTAAGAAAATATCGCGTGATGCCAGGAATACTGGCAACGCATAATAAGTCGGGTGTATAGTATGGATGCGACATCAAAAATATTATTTATAAAAAAAATACCCGGGATTCTTGGATTGCATAACTATTCAGATGCATATTTATTTAAAATTATTTTAACCCCCTATGCAAATATGTGTATGTTGGGTATAAGAGTAGGGGTGGTGTGTGTTAGTTAAAATAAAAAATAAGACACCGGAACCGCGGAATTTATTCGATACAAAAGCGCTTTCTATAATAGCAAAATCTCAACTTTAGATGAATATGCATCCGAATATCCGATCTCTATTGATAATACCTTGTTTCGCACATAGTATTTACTTACTTTCAAGACTTAATTAACATTTATGTGCGATGATAATTATGCTTGTCACAAAAATGTCAACCAAAATGCTATAGGATAGTTGTATCTTCGTTCGAATTCACGTTTAGTTTTCGTGTTCGGGCTAGGGCCTCAGTTCCACTTCAGTGACGGACGCTTGAAACACTGTTTACGTTCGTCCCGGATCACCATGACAACCATAATAATCGAAAACGTATAAAACCGGGATCAACACAGCTTTCCAAGAGATACTTTGTTGTTTCGCTTCGAAGGCAAAGTTTTAACGAGTTCGAATCTATCGTAAACTATACTTCACTATTTTGCATACGTATACTGTACTAGAAAAGGCTCGTGCTTACTTAACTTGTAGTACAAGAGTAACTTTCAGAAAGATGCGTGCTTTAATGTTATTTAAAACATGATGTTTCAAGAAAATTTTGCGCCCGAAGATATTATGACAAAAATCCGGTGTCCCCTTATTTCGCAGACAGAAATTTCATAGAATTTCGTTTCCCAGAAAAAGTTTCATATAATATTTGGTCCTTGTATTTTTAGTTCGAATATAATTGTTTCAAAGACTATTTACTTGAATGAAAAATATTTTACAGAAACACAATTCAATGAATTTTTAATCACATTTTTTTGTTTAACAAACTTATCACACAGTAGAATTATTTTTTAACGAATATTGTTTGTTCGGTCTATGTTAATGACAGAAACGAATCGCTGCAAAACCGACTCCACGTAGTCTTGTCTGCCCTACCCCTAGAGTGTAATTTAAATCCGCGTAGGCGCGGAGGGGTGAGGCGGCCCGCGAGCTGAGGAGCAGGTGGTTTTAGTAAGCCGAAGCTGTGGTGGTGAGCGTGAATACCATCTGCAACGATAAGCTCGCGTGGGACCGCCGGAGCCCCGCAGCGCCGGAGCCGTGACAGAAACCATGCCTGCTGCATGTTGCATGCTCGCTTGCATGCTGCATGCTTGCTTGCGTGCTTGCTTGCACGCTGCATGCTGCATGCTTGCTTGCACGCTGCATGTTGCATGCATCAAAATGCAAAAAAAAAAATCGAATGAAAAAATGAAAATGGATAAAATGTTATTCTTGGTAATAAGTTTTATATTAAATAAACAATATAAGGATAAAGAATATTTGATTTGTTATTCAATGATATGACTATTCTAACATTAAACTTTATGTTAATGTAGCTTCATTTTTCTTACTGATTGACTCCTTGACAATTCAAAAGTGCCTGTAAATGGTTTAATTGAAATAAATGATTTGAGTTTGAGTTTATGTGAAACAAAAATCAATGATTTAAAAATCTTCAAAGTAAGTATTCTGCGTATTGATTTTTGAAAAAATGTATGTGAAACGAAATTCTATAAAACTATAAGCTATGAAATAACGTACAACCCAAAAATCCATTATCAGTACATGGTATAAGATAAACATAGTACCTATATCTGTATCACACGATAGAACACTTTTGTATGTTTTTGGGACAATCGATAACAATCAGTATTATTTTATTCGATTAATCAGACCCACTCGATGAAATCGGAATATGAATACTTAAACGCGGCAAGTACTGATAATCATTTTATTGGATTTAGAATATAAATTGTTGTAGTCAGTCATCCGAACGAAAATAGACATTCAATGAAAATATTATTTCAACTGTGTAAAAGAAGGTCCTAACAAACCCAACACCTTGAAATATCGGAAAAATTATAAGGGTGACGACCTTAGCAGGTGAAATATACTGAAATGTCATGTTGATATATTATATATATAACTTCGTTTACTGGTTGTGCATAGCAATATATAAATACATTCAAGAAGATCTTGCTCTAACAGATCTGAATGACAGCTTTTCAGTAATGTTAAGGACATTCCTCTTAAAAAAAAATAGATAGGTACTTAAAACGACAATTTTTTCTTTGAAGCAAGACGTAAATTGCGATCGTGACAATGATTCCTTCTAAGTGGCCATCGTTCACATGATAGCTGGCACTTTATCAAATGTCTACCAAATTGGCCCTCAAGGCCATAAAAACCGCGTTAAAATACTTATTACTTCTACCCACATAATAGGGAAAAATATTATTTACGTATTTTGCAAGGAGCGCAAAGTAAAAGCTTTCCGCGTCGTATTGACAAACCACTCTAAGTGAACGTTTATTCGGTGGTAAGACGCCAGGTAACATGTTTCTGCGAAACACGCTTTCAATGTGCCCTTGGGATCTCTTCCGACAATTTGTACAGCGTTTTCAATACACAAGCACTTTTGTATTGAAAGTAAAAACATTTCCATCTCCGAAAAACAACCCAGAGGTAACATTTGCGAGCTTACCTATATCTGTTGAAGTATTTTAAGCCTATTAAAGTGGAAATCAGAAAAGCGTGGTTGGCAGATTACCGACATGTTTTCAGCAAAAGAAAGATATTAAAAAGCAATCTACTTTAATTTCCATAAAACTCGTAACACGAAAAAGAAAAATTAATATTTTGCCCTCGGTCCTAATTGCTTTAGACTGTAGAAAAAAGCAGATGGAGTGCACCGCGTGTAATATTAAGCGAAACTCAATAATTACGAGAGTTTCACTCCGTAAATGTTTGATTTGCTATAGAATCGGGACAGTTCAAAACAAATAAAATCATGTTCGTGTACTTTGAAAATAAAATTGAACTCCAAAATGTAAGCCTTAATAAATGACATTTTGTATTTATTATTTCGTTCTTTTTAAACAAGCAGATGAAGGGTGAGGCAGATTCGATAATTCGTACCATTCACTACTGGGATAACGAAAAAACCATAAAACGAATACAAAAAACGATTTTTGAGATGAAAAGCTTGAAATAGACGTAGTGAGATTAAACTCGTTCTTTTGGCAATTTTCTTTTAGACCTCGAGTCGAAATTGATACAAACATTACTAATCTCTCTTCTTCGTCGTTCCCTCAATTCTGATGATCGCGACCACATACGACGCGTCTCCAAGTTATGCGGTCTTCTGCAGTGTAGTCCGCTCGGTAAATGCTACCTCCAACAGCCTTCTTGATCGGGTCTGACCATCTAGCCAATGCTCCGCTTTGGGCACGTTTTCCTTCCACCCGGCCCAGTATTATAGAGCCTTAATATGTCCGAAAAAGCTGAAAGCACGCTCCTGGCATATTGCAGATACCTGCTTGGTGATGTTGAGTTCCTGTAGTATTGATTAATTCGTTCTCATGGCGGTCCATGGTATACGAAGCAGCCTCCGCCAACACCACATCTCGAAAGAATCGTTCTCACTGCTCGCACGGCTTTTAATGCACCACGTTTCCGCGCCTTACATATAAAAAGATGTAAAAATCTAGAGCACGGATCAGTCGTATTTTGGTATTCCGACGGATGCCACGGTTCTTCCAAACTTTCCCCAGACTGGTCATTGCACTTTTGCCCATACGACGGCGGTTTCCTCAAAGCAGCTACATTACTAATAGCATTGTTTAGTTACTAGCACCATTTCCAAAATCAACAATGAAAATTTAAATTATTTACTCAGAGAGATGCTGCGTACCATTTTAATTTTACATAGATCTGTAAAAGACGTGGAGTATAAAACGTGGGGAACCCATTATAATATGGCAGCACCAAATACCCTGCCATATTATAATGGGTTCTTTACAATATCACCCCTCACCGCCTAGCGCCTCTGTGTGCGAGCTTTTAATGTTTCTGAATGATTTAATAGCCTATTCATAGGACAAATATTTATTGCATGGAATAGTGGTTGAAATTACTTTATGGTCACGTTATTTTTCTTGTTGTTTTTTTTAAGGCTCTGTGGAAAATTCGATAAAATAAACTTTAATTGCGTAAAGAGTTTTTACCGTTTTGTTTCTATTTTACACTTTTATAAAATAAATTAGATAATTGTGTTTTTTTCACGTGATAACGTCTTATGAATCGATGAACGCCGGCTGCACGCACGGAACAGTATGACTCATTGTCACGTTCCGCCTGAGCCGAGTGTGCAAGTGAGACCGCGGAACAAGCGATAGAGAGGCACGATCGGCCTAAGTGTTCGGCTTGTGACGCAATGTTTTCTTATGACGTTATCACGTAAAATCATCGTCCGTAAACCGACTTTACAGACACCAATTTTTTACCTAAGTAATTGTGCGTCTTATAGTGTAGTTAGTACCTTTACTTAACATTAATGCATTTCTAGCTCCGGAAATTAATGGCTAATTTCCTGGGCTTGAATGCATTTTCAAATCTAGCCATATAAAAGTTAGATGACCCCAAATTCAGAATTTTAAATTACGCTAATAGAATTTGCCATTTCCTACATACGTCCGGCAATTGTCTAAATTCTTATTTGCTCTGAACCACCCCTACAATTGCGGTTCTAATTAGAAAGTCCTTACAGACGGACAGTTTACCTGGATTATCTTCCGCTTTCAACGTTCTATTCCATTTGAACCATTGTGTGAAACTCCTTAGATTTTGCAGTAGAATTCAATGTCTGAAAATAGAAAATATATTTGGCAGGTGTCAGGACTGTCAGGTTCTAAAGATATTATGAGCAGACGCCTGCAGTCTACGAAAAGTTAGATGAATGAATTGTTGGTTTGAACTTCTACATTTTGTAGATGACAATACATAACCTCTGGTCATTGCTATAATCATTATCAAACTGCTTCTTCGATTTTTTTTAACATTCTTGCAAAAAAAATGTTTTCAGCATGGCCGTCCGTAAATTCAAATGGAATGTCTCACTAGACAGCCGGTACACAGTAAGATAGTCCAAAGGGTTTAAAAATGTTATGTAAATATGGTAATCACTAATATTATATTTACATTTATTGATTAGGTCATACATTATTAACATCATAATAAAAGTTACAGTCAAATACCTAGTCAAATAACCCGCCCCTAACTGTTCCCGGCGCAAAAGTGCTCATTACGCTTGCTGCATTGCCACGTTGGACGGCAATTGCTAACCTTTGCACCAAGAACGAGCCAACGAGCGAGCAAGTCGAATGCGAGATATTATATTTTGGAAAATTCTGAATAGAAGACATTCATCATCATCATTTCAGCCGAAAGACGTCCACTGCTGGACATACTCCTCCCCAAAAGGGAGGGATTTGCCATAATAGCCACGCTTGGCAGACGGGTTGGCGATCGCAGTATGGTGTTAAAAATGCATAGAGAACGCTACTGCTCATTCTCTAGTCGCCTTTTTCGACACCCACGGGAGGAAATGGGGTGGTGCTATTCTTTAAGTCCGAAACCAAACGGTAGTTACAAATAGATGACATTAGAGAGAGTTTGATAGAAGACATTAGTCAAAAAAAAATCGCTTCTCTAGTAGCTGGAACATGGGCCAGTAACAATAGGATTCTGAAAACAGTGTCAGAGAGTTTCTATTCTTGCTAAAGGATGGCCAGGTAAGAAACGTGTACCTTACTTGGTCATCTTCTGTGCAAAATGCTTCAAACTCTAAAAATAACTATATTACTTACTAATACTAGCTATAAGGTATTACTAACATTATGGATCATTGTTATCTTAATAAATATATTTTGATTGATTGATTAGAAATGCATAGAATTCCAGTAGCCTTTGGCTACCAATTCATTCCGTTGACTCACCAAGAAATCTACCTTTAAAATCTTTTAAAATACGTACACCGTTTTAAATGAATGAAAGTAACAAGATTCAAGATTCAGCGCAAGCGTCTGAATAACTTCCTATACAAAGCAGAAATAAGTAATTTAACACACATTTACGGCACGGTTGGCGCAGTAGTTAAGCGATTGACTGCTGCGCTGCGTGTCGCGGGTTCGATTTCCGCACGAAACAAATATTCGTATGACCTACAAGTAGTTGTTCCGGGTCTGGCTGTTTGTGTATGTGAGTTTAAATGATTGTAAACGCACCAACAATACAGGAGAAATTACTAGAGTGGGGCAACTTTTTAAAAAAACTTTTTTTTTACGTAAGGTCCATCATCACGATTACGTTTTGCAAGATATCAGATACCAGGAAAAGCTAAAAAGTTTTCTCGTGAGAAAAGGATTCAGTATCAGTTATTTTTTACTAAATTAATTTGTTGTCAACGGAATGGAACGAGTACTAGTAATGACTTTTTAGCTTGTTGACAATATCTTGTTTAGATTAATCAAAATCTTAGTTAAGTTGATCATCATGATATGATTGCAGCAATACTAGTTCAAACGATTGAACGCTCAAACAAGTTTCTCGATTACTCTTAGACATCATTGTAGAAGAGTTAAAAAGGAGACAAGTTAAAAAAATGTTAACTGTAACAAAGTTAGTTGTGTCAATCAAGCATTTTGATTACTTCAATAAAGATCATTGTAACTTTAATCTAATAATCTTGGTTGGAGCAACTATGTTTTGTCTTGACTGCTGCAAATAGGTGTTGTTATAACTCCAATCAAGATCCCGTTTCAAATCTCAATCAAATAATAGTAGTAGCTGTGATCATTGTGCTTGATAGGCTCCGATGCAAACAAGTTACTTAGTCAATCTAAACAAAATCTTGATTGTGGCAACTACTCTTTTTTTTTTCAGTGTATTTTTATTCAACTTACTTGGCCAAGCGGAGTGTCCAATAACTGCTTGCAAAAACTCATTTTCATCATCATTTCAGCCGAAAGACGTCCACTGCTGGACATAGCCCTCCCCCAAGCACCGCCACCTCGACCGGTTCTGTGCTTCCTGCATCCAGTGGATTCCTGCGGCTTTCATAAGGTCATCGGTCCACCTTGTGGGAGGCCTTCCAACGCTACGTCTTCCGGTACGCGGTCGCCACTCCAGAACCTTTCGGCCCCAACGGCCATCTGTTCTGCGAGCAATGTGCCCTGCCCATTGCCACTTAAGTAGTTTAACATGATCTACCTAACCTTCGGCCTCCAGTCTAACCAGAAACAAAACCCAGTTAGTGGGTAACACGATACCCTTTGGCAAGACTGGTTGTCAGCCTTTCGGGTTTCTGACTACTTCTAACGACTGTCATAAATCTACGAATGACAGCCTAGGACCAACGGTTTAACGTATTTCCGAGGCACGGAAGGATCTCGGTATGTAATGGATGGTCACCTATACACGGACCGACCTTGGCAAGCGAAACTCGGCAATAATTATCCGAACAAAAGTGTGCAACAAGAATTAAAATACTGTTTACAAACTTACTTATCGGGCTCAATAGCATACTAAGCACGCCCGCAAGTTAAAAGTTTCATATTAACGGTGATTGCAGAGTTCCGGGACGGAATGCAGACAAAGGCGAATTTAATCTCATGTATTGATCAAAATTGTAAACAGATAGAAGCGTACATTCCTGTACAATGTTCAACGTGAACAAGCTTCGACGAAAACAACTAGTGATGCGATGTTAGCATTGTTGAGTCGATGTTTTTTATCGATTGTTCTGTGTTGTTTTCTCGTAGAACCAATATTGGTAGGTATGCACTAATGATTTTATACTCTTTCAAAATTACCTTGTTTAAAATGCTGCCAAACATTAATCTTGATAAATTGTTTGTCGAGCAGTATCAAAATGAACTGCTTCAACGTTAACGATTCCGCAGAGATTTTTTAACCAACAAGCTAATGTCGTTGCAACATGAATCGATTCATATCGCATCGATTCCGCATTCCGGTAACTCCACATCGCTCGGTGAGAACCTTGTTCCGACGTGTAATTCGATAAGCTGGCCCACGCTCCAGGATTCACCACACGTCCCAAAGCACATTTTCACATACATCCCGAAACACGATAAGGCAAATAACGAGTTACGATACAAATGACAAAGGCGACAAAGTGAGAGTTGGACTCGCACACAAAGGTTCCGTATCACCTTACGAGTACAATATTTACACTACATTTTTTTTACGTTAAAAATCACGTTTCTTGTATGGGGTATACCCCCTTCAATTTTCTATTTTATTTTATTTTTATTATTTGTTGTTATAGTATCTATAGTAGTACCAACTATGTGAAAATGTCAAGTGTCTACTTATTATGGTTCAAAAGATACAGCCCTGTGACAGACGAATGGACGGACATCGCAGTCTTAAGTCGCAGATATTCAGCCAGTGACCTTGAATGGTTAGCTTGCGTGTTCTGTACTGAGCTCACGCAATGCCTCGTACGTCGAGCCAGTAACAGGACTCGCCCATCCAGGAACGCTGTCCCAAATAAGACGCATTATTCATTTATTATACACAATACAAAAGTTATTTTAATAAAACACGTATACTAAAAGATCAATAATTAAATTATCTTTAAAACGGTTTCAGAAAAATACGCTTGATTAATTTTGCGTGATTCTCAGTTTCTTATCCACGGTAGACACAACTTTATAAATTAATTTCACTATGTAATATAAACATAATCTAAAATATTAGTATATTAAGTTATTAAGAAAATGCTCGAATTTAACATATAGGGGTTAAACATTGATGTATTAAAAGCGTAGATACGTCACTTAGTAACAACGCCTGGTCCTATCAAACTAAGTGATGGCCCGTAGTTGGCACTCAGTCGCGCATGGGATATTGTTGATCAAACAGCTCCATAATAACAGTTTTTTTTTTTTTTATGAATACGCATCAAAATGGCTTCTTGTGCAGCTAAACAGTGTTTTAATAATACAAGGAAGAAAAATAAGACACGGGATTACTAACCACTCGTAAGTACAGCCAAATATGCTAATTTGTTGAAAGTTATAATAATATTTATTGTTTACTTCGCCATGTTTATGCTACCACATGCAATGTCATTCATAATCGTAAACATTCGGCCAACATTCGGCAGCTAACGCGATTTCGCTCGCACGACAGCGCCGTCTTCTATCTCTGTTCTTGTCTATCGGTAACTGTAAGTTTGCGACTGTGATCACACTGATCACAATGTGTGAGTTTTGGTGCATGTAGTCGTGCGTCGAGCCCAGGTTTACTGATTGCGATATTAGCGCGTAACATATCTTCCTCCTTTTAATATATCAATGGGGTTAAAGTATGAAATTGCCGTTTTATAGTAATAGATACTTTGAATTGACATTAAACCTTCATGGTGTGAGATATTCGAGTGAAACTTTTTTTACATTATACCTATGAGATTTTCTTTTAGAAAATATGCAACATTTTATTTTCAAATTTCAATTGTAATTTTTATTCATCTTAGACGGAAAAGATGGATACTTCGAAAATCCGAGTAATTTTTTAATACGAGTTCCGACGCGGAAATACGCGGCAGAAACGGCTCGCAATATCAATGCTGCGTTTGGTGAGGAGACTGCTAATAAACGCACCGGGCGTTTTTGATTTAAACGCTTTCGTAATGGAAACTTCGACTTGAAGAACGAACCACGTAGAAGACCGCCCATACGGGTGAATAACGCTGAATTGAAGGAGATGGCGGAAGCCGGTCCGAGTCAACATACCCAGGAATTAGCAGCATGATTTAACATTACCTTACTTACAATATTGACTCA
This sequence comes from Dryobota labecula, assembly GCA_947523025.1. Lineage (NCBI taxonomy): Eukaryota > Metazoa > Arthropoda > Insecta > Lepidoptera > Noctuidae > Dryobota > Dryobota labecula. Next base: position 10,912,874 of record OX383293.1, on the reverse strand, counting down.
TTTTCATCAAATCAATAAGATAAAATAATATGAAAAATGGGTGCCTCATGATTTGACGGCAATTTCATACTCTTTTCTATTTTTTTCCAAATCATTAAAAATACTTGTTTAGACGTCTAAACAAGTATTTTTAATGATTTGGAAAAAAATTGTAAAAGTAAAATAGTAACCGACCTTTAATGATTTTTATACTGAAGATTACGTGATCTTCAGTATAAAATCATTAAAGGTCGGTTACCGTCGCCTTAATAATAGGGTCCACTTGGCACTCTTTGGGTACGGAACCCTAAAATCAGATGTACAAGGAAAATAATCAAAATATATTATAACATCCTATTGTATTATAGCATGCCTAGACAATAATACGATAAAATATGAGGTTGAAAGTTTTGTAGATACAAAGTTATGAAAATTAAGTTTAGGATCCGAGATACTCATATCCTTTACTGAAATGCAAGGAGATTAACTTTAGCTTGCATGTTATAATCTTTTTATAGAACTCTGCGGTTGCTTTCACATTAAAATATTTTAGTTTGAAAAGGTAAAGAAGGAAATACGTGTATAAAAATAATATTTGACGCAAGATGCTATACCCAATCAATTAAAATCATTGTTTGATTAATATCAGTGAATTTTAGAACAATTTTATTAATCATTATATATATTGAAAACATCTTTACAAATATATGACGCATAATTTTCAAATAAATCCTGCTCTTTAAATAAAAAAATGAACCAGAGAGCCAATCAATTTCAGGCCGACCGTGCCCAATAAAATTGAGACCTGATTAATTATCGAACATTTTTTTATTTTTCAGATTCAATCAAATAATCTACATTAATTGGAGTAATCAAACCCCGGGTAAACTTTAAATAATTCCCATCTATGTATATCTCCATTTGAAACGGTCGACTCAGACAAGTTTATTCCCTTGCCGGGTGGCGAATATGGAGAGATATCTAATCTGGTGTCAGTCATCTTGATGAATGCCGAGTGCGGGGTATATCTCCGGTAGTTATTGCTCGACGTGACAGATGGAGAGTCCTATCGCTGGTTTGGGTACACCTAGGGATAGTATGAGAGGTTAGAATGACAGTTTCGTCGGAATTTGGCTGGATGAATTGGAAAGTGGGCGTGTAGAATTTTGGTTATAATATAGTATGACTTATTGTGTGGGGCCTATGGTAGTTTGCAGTCCACTGTTATCTCCATAGTGTAGGTGTGCTACAGCTTCTAAAACATCACAATTCGCGATTAGAATTTCTTATCAATCAATCAACTCAGCCTATCGCATTCCACTGCTGGGCATAGGCCTGTCCTAGGCTGCGCCACAACACCCTGTCCTCCGCCTTCCGCATCCAGTCTATCCCAGCCACCTTTTTGAGGTCGTCGCTCCATCTAGCTGGGGGCGTCCCACACCACGCTTGCCGATACGCGGTCTCCACTCCAAAATTCTTTTTACTTAGGTATAACCTACTTTCCTTTACCACAGATTAATACGGATGGGACACTCCACAAAACCATTTAAATAAAAAGCGACTCTTGATACGACACAATAAAATGCAATTCAGGTCGCACAATGCTTATTACCTACAGTTATATTCACCTACAAGGTGCTGCCCTTTCTATCGCGTAACTCTTATACCGGCGCCGCGCGGCAGTCCTACTGAATTTGCCCAGTGAGATGGGCCCGCCGCGTACTTGTGGCTTCATACCTAAACTGCGGAGTGTCCTATCTATATTAATCTGTGCCTTTACGCGAAAGGCTGTTTTTTTACCAATTAACAGTTCATTTATCAAAATAAATATTGAACCATCACTACTCTCATTGTCTTATTAATAACGAACTAGCAAGCAAAGTTAAATGGCAGTCTGGAATAAAAATCCCAGTCGCCATTACAATAAGAGATCAGACGAAATTATTCCGCTAACTGACCCGTATACGCAGTATGGATACGTACAGAAGGTCGGTACCTTACAACAATCGAAAACATAGACACGCGTCTATGTACAGCGAGTGCAAGCACACTCGCGACTACCATTTGTTTGAGATAGCCGATTGAGATGGTGTGTGTTTGCTGTTTTCGCTCGTAGTTTAAAAGAGTCGGTCTTCTGAACCTATCTATTTTATGGCAAACGGTGAGCATTTCGAACCTAATTAGAATAATTTTCTGACTCACGGAATTATTGATGGAAATATTTCGTTCTGCCTGAATGAATTTATGAACCGATTTTGTGGTAAAGGTTTCTACGAGAAAATTTCAATCAAAGATAAGAAACGAGTGATTGTTTCACCTTTATTATGGGCAAAGAAATGGTGAATTATTTTATACTGAATTAAAATTGACTTTGCAAGCTTTTAGGGACTGTAATAAATGTAGGAAAGTAAACATAATGTCACAGTTGTTATCCCAGAACTTGACGCCTTGATGATTATTTTTGGTAAGTTCCATAGCCTCGTTGGTCTAGTGGTCGCAAGCGCTACTGCTGAGCATGAGGACCTGGGTTCGATTCCCAGGTCGGGCAAAGTTTTATTAGTTTTTTCTATCTGGAAAGTCTCAGTAGCAGCCCGGAGTCTGGATTTGTGCCCGGTTGATGGCAATAGGCTCGCACATGGACCTTAAACACCTCTGACCAACCTTTCGAGGAAACAAGGCGTGATGTTAAGAAGTTTATTTTACGAAAAAATACTGGATAGCTAAGCTGGATGCATTGATTCTGGTTTAAACGGGTCGGTAGTCAACAAGGAACCCATATCGCCATGTCCATCTGTCTGTCCGTTTGTCTGTCCGTCTGTCCCCGGCTTAGCTCAGATACTCTAAGTACTAGAAAGCTGTAATTTGAGAGGATAATACATATTAATCACGCAGACAAAGTGGTAAAATAAAATCTTGACCCTTTTTTGACGTGACAACGTCTAATAAATCGATGAACGCCGGCTGCATGCAAGAAAAAGGATGACTCATTGTCCCGTTACGATCACTGATCTGTTACGCTCATTGCCCCGTTACTGTCATTGTACGCTTGCGCCGCATCAATGTTTTGTTATGAACAACGATAGTTGTCACGTTCAACTATCGTCCGTAAACCAACTTTACAGACCGCCATTATTTTTATTTTGAGTATATAGAGTATATGAGGAACACGGTGTAAAGTTCACTCATTGTCATCACTATTGAAAAGGGAGGATCCTCAGACCAGACGGATGCTGTGTCTGGTGGGCAACTGCCCGACGGTTGATGTCGGGATGTTGTATGTATGCTAGTCGTGCGGTAAACTCTGATTGCGCGATACAGGATTTGTAACGTCAGATCTTTGGTGCGTAGTTCGCATGTGGCGTTGTAGATGCCGCCACAAGTACCTCTCTACATGTAAAGTGGGGATGATATTTATTTTTGTTGTCTCTCCCATGTTGTGGGTAACGTTGGATAGGCCGATCAAAAATATTGCGGGTTTGTGAAAACCATTTTTCGATTCAGGGATCCTTTTGCGTAATATTAAGCTTTAAGTGCTAATGTTTGTTAGAGTCAAGTGTCCCCCCCATGCCAGCTAAATGGTTGTGAAAACAAAGTTAAAAGAAAAACTATCACAGCTAATTAGGCTTTACAATCTACGGAGTAATAGTCGACCAACTTGTCATTAATATGTTCTCATTTAAATTGAATTGCATGTATTATTTTATTTATGCATCTAATACTTATGTTTCATGCTAGATTATGTACAAACATAACGTGAATTGTTACTGAATAAATAAATTGAATTGAATTGCAGTTGAAAAACATGTTCTCCCATACACAACTACAATGTTTGAGTAATAATAATATGTACAAGTATATGAAAAAGGAAGGGAAAAGAATCAAAGGGCATCAAAAAATTCGTCCGCATCGCTGTCAACAGGAAAAGTGCCCAAAAAGCTGGCAGCATTGCCACGTTATATGACAATACTGATTATTTGACCAAGAAACAGGCCAGACTTCTGGTCACGTGAAGAGTCGACCAACCGCTTAGCGATGTCTCGAAAAACTAAATGGGCACTCGGACCCCGTGGTCCAAGAGTTTCAACCCCAAACGGCTCAAACATATAGCTCCCAATAAATTTGTTATATTTGCGCCGTTTGAGGTTTTCTGCACCTGCAGCAGCCAAACCAGCACAGCCCGAAATTTTTTAATGTTAAGAAAAAAATATTTAATACCTAATTTCCACAAACTACAATGTTAAGTTTGTTCTTGAGATAAATTCATCCCAAATACGGAACCCTTCAATGTGCGCGGACCGACATGCACTTGGCGCGTTTGTTGTAGTTATTTTTTAAAGTACCGCACAGGGACTGGATAATACTACTCAACCCAACCGTGCTTAAATAACAAGCGTAGTGAAAATCAGATTAAAGGAAAAAGGAGACCAATGGTTTTAGCGTCAGCTTTATTAAACAAACTGGCATACAAAAACTAACCGAGATTTAAAATCAACCATTGATTTCAGAAAATCACTGCCATTTTTCGCAATCTACAATTGAATAAACCAATGTTTTAGCATTTTACCATTTAGATTGGCGCATAAAATATAAAAATTTAAAAACTAGTAACGTGACGATTGAAGAAAAACATGCTTTTCAAATATGTTTATTTAAAGTAAGGAAAGAAAGAAAAATATTTTATTTACGCACAGGAAACAAACAGTAAAAAAATACATTAAATACAAGTTTTTTTTATTATATATTTTTTTATAAAAAAAATAAACAAGACCTGTGCGAGGCCAAAAAGGCATTTTTTTTTAAACGTTGCCCCACACTAGTAATTTCTCCTGTATCGTGGGTGCGTTTACATACATTTAAACTCACATACACAAACAGCCAGACCCGGAACAACTACTTGTAGGTCATATAAATATTTGTTCCGTGCGAGAATCGAACCCGCAACAGGCATCGCAGCAGTCAATCGCTTAACCACTGCGCCAACCGTGTCGTCATACTCCTATCAGCTCTATCTCAGCATAGAGCTGAGTATTTAAAAAATAAATACCACAGCGCTGGTATTCTGATTGGGCCCGGCAGTACCCATTCGCGTAATTCATAAAAGGTAAAAATCAACATGTACCATTCTAGTGCGTTCGCCTTTCTACGACTCGCTACGCGATGAGCTACGACATAGCACTGCGCTACGATTTCCGCACGATCGAAAAGTGTGCAGTGTCATGAATTCAAAGCCTATCTCAGCATAGTGCTGAGTATTTAAACAATAAATACCGCAGCGCTGGTATTCTGATAGGGCCCGGCAGTACCCACTCGCGTAATTCATAAAAGGTAAGAATCAACATGTACCATTTAGTGCGTTCGCCTTGCTACGTCTCGCTACGCGATGAGCTACGACGTAGCACTGCGCTACGATTTCCACACGATCGAAAAGTGTGCAGTGTCGTGAATTCAAAACCATGGTTTTGATGAATAGAATACTCTTTATTATATGCACCATACGAGTTACAGATAAAAATAACAATGATATTATTTTAAGAGGGCGATCACCGTTCCACTAGTGCCACTCCTTAAAAAAAATGTTACCTCGTGACAAAAAATAAATAAATGATAATAATAATAAAATTTTTTTTTTTTTTGAAAATTACAGTATAAATCTTAGAAATAATGTAGTTACTGCAAAATATGATGGCTGTACTAGGATAAACCAGCAGTGCTATTCTGTAAAAATCTCACGGTGACAACTTAGGTGAAGTGAGCTTGAAGTGAGCTGTAATTCCACCTGATGCCTGGGATTGACACTATTGACAGCTCACTTCACTTATGTTTTCACGGTGAGATAGTTACAGAATAGCACAACTGTATCACATGCGGCATGAGTTCTTACAATAACTATTAGGACAACTGATTTCTTAAAAAAAAAGGAAGTATGAAAAACGGCTCAATAAGGAACCTCGGTAAGTGTTCTAAAATTTCTAATACCTTTTATAACGTTTCATATTGAGACACGAAGCAACAAAATTCGATCTAAAGAAAAGCGGCCAAATCTAAGCAACAAAATACGATCTAGAGGAGATCGTATTTTGTTGCTTAGAAATTGTAAACATGTAACCTTGCCTCATACCCACATAATCTATGGCGGAATAAGAAGAAGACGTTTATTTTTGTTTTTTAATCAAAAATTTCAATTACGTAAGAATAAGTACAAGCAATAACACTACAGGACACACCTTAGTCCGTTTACAATTAACAATAATTTGTCGTAAACGACCACTTGCGAGACTTAATCGTTTGTGTAGTTACACTAATACGTTGTGCCCTTGCTTTTTCCGTATAATTTATTTCTTATTCCCTACTAAGTTGTAGTAAATTACTACGATTATACCGTTACGCTTGGCTGCAGAATATGTTCAGTGAGAAACTATTGTGTATTAATAAATAGTTGTGGATGACGATTAAAAGTTTACATAAGTATATGAGTTTTGTACCTACTCATATGCTGTAATTTTTACGCTGTATTTTTTTTTTTTTTTAATTTTTGTTGCATAAATATAATATTACAGTAGTATATAGGTATAAAAAGTTTTATTGTTTCTCATACACTTGTACTGCAGCACAACATTATGGCAGCACCGGTAAGTTATAAAGATACTTGTGATGGGGTTACCTCGCAACGTCTCATGGGTAAATAATTAAAAAAAAAACCGGTCAAGTGCGTGTCGGACCACGCACAATGAAGGGTTCCATAGTTGGGATGAATTTATCCCAAGAACAAACTTAACATTGTAGTTGAGAAACATGCTCTCCTATACATTTTGTATGGGAGAACATGTTTTTTAACTGCAAATTTCACTTAAGGCTGATAGTTTTCTTTTAAACTTCGTCACATGTAGGAACTACTGCCCTAACATTTGAATTTCTATCTACAACTGTTTAGGTGGTAGAGGGGGGAGACACTTGACTCTAACGAAAATTGGTACTTTAAAGCTTGATAAGTCACGAACGGTTTACTTAAAAAACGGTATTCTCAACCCCCTAATATAAAAAAAAACCTATCTAACGATATCCCAAAATGTGGGAAGGACGAAAAAAAATTTTCATCCCCACTTTACATGTAGGGGAGGTACCTTAAATAATTGTTATTTCAAAATATTATTTTACCACTTTTTTGGCGTCATTAACGTGTATACTCATGCCAAATTACAACTTTCTAGTACCAATAGTTTTTGAGCTAAACCGCGGACAGACAGACAGACGGACATGGCGAAACTATAAGGGTTCCTTGCTGACTAAAGAACCCATAAAAAAAAAGAATTAGCTTAGGTTCTAGGATGTTACAAAATTGTTGTTGCATGTTCAGGTATATGTCGTATTTGTGTGTGGGGTGGATGTACAGGGCGCGTGGGTGTGAGTAGGTGTGTGTGTGTTAATGATTGATTAACTGATGTATGTACTTGTGCGAATAATGTAGACAGACATGCACGTTAAAAGCTTCCGTAATAAAAATATGAAAACAAAACACTTTTTTTTTTTGTGAATTACAATAAACCGTGGCAGCTAAGAGATAACCAGTCCCAACTGACGGCGCCCGTTCACGAACATTGCGCATGGATCAGCATCATTCAGCTCAACCTATTTGCAGGGAACTTAATGAACCAACACACACGCCACCACAAGTGAGACATTTGAGTGAGCATGACAAACTATGTTGTCAGGGCACATTCGAGTCAATGAAAGACATACCCAGTAAATGGTAGCTTTATAGTAGGTACATAGTGCTCACACATGTGTTATGCAATTGTACAATACCAAGAGATTGAATTTATATCATGCAAAGATAGTGTTTACAATCTTCAGCAGCTCCAACAATATTTTCGAATGCTAATAAATTAGTTTTTGCGCCCTTGTGGAGCAGGACCAGCGTTGAGCTATGCATTTTTGTCAGCGATGTAATCCCCTACTTGGCTGCGGATCAATTAATTTTGCCTGACTGTACTTGCAGATAAGAACCTTCTCACATTGATTATTAAAGCCTTACCAAATACCAATTTCACAGACTTGTAAAGTAAAACCTACCGTATTAAATCGTATCCTCAAACGCTAAAGGAATATTCCATTCGCAAAACGTTCTATAGCGAATATTACAAGTACAGCTTATCTCTAATAGCCGCTCCTTGTGCATCTGATAGGTTTATTATAAATTTAAGAGTCGTTCATCCTCAAAGCTTTTAGCTCTAGACTCTAGACCAGGGGTGGGCAAACTTTTTACATCAGGGGTCCAGAATAGAAAAAATGCAATTTGTTAAAAGTTGTAATTTATCATAAGAAAATTCGAAGGCTAACACGCGCTCATGAATATTAAAAAAAAAAACTTGGAGTGCACCAGCGCATTTTTTTATCTTACAGTCATTCAAATGTGATTATGTTTACCTAATAAAGTTTATTTATTTCTTTGGTACACCAACAGCAGTACATACAAAAGATTAAAAAAAGAAAAATAAAATAATAACAGTACTAGTGTATGCCTATTATAGGTTTGTACACAGCATTCACCACAAAACAACATCCTAATTAACTAAAAATAATAATAATAATAATGAAGATAATTAAAAAATACAATTAGAATAAGAAAACAAAATAAAAATAAGTGGATATTTGAATTATACTAAACAAAAATATTTGAATGAAATCACGAAAGGTGGAAGGTGAAAAAGGGTGTGGGTAATAATGATATCTCTTCTAAACTCGTCAAGTGATACACCGTGTAAGTCGATTACGGATGATTTGCAAAAACTGTTGTAATTTCTGCAAATTCGGAGCATGGGAGCGTTGAGAAGTTCACAATCGCCCTAAACGTACACAAACGCCAGAACATAATTTCTGAGACAATACACTCTTATGTCAAACTGACGTTGGTGGGTCGGATTAAAACCCTTTGTGGGCTGGAGTTGGCCTGCGGGCCGTAGTTTGCCCATACCCGCTCTAGACTGTTCCTAGGATATCGGAAATTAATATTATGAATCCCATTAAGTAAGCTTCCCTTATCTTAGTAGTTTTCTTGGTGTTTGTCAGATTATGCTTTGTTTAGAGTGATAGAAATAGCAGCAGTCTTTGTTTTAACTAAAAGTACTAAAAGATATTTTATTTTTTTATTTTTTAAACGTTGCCCCACACTAGGAATTTCTTCTGTATCGTGGGTGCGTTTACAAACATTTAAACTCACACAAATAGCCAGACCCGGAACAAGGTAAAAGGTATGTGTGTAAATTTCATTCATAAACTCAAAGAAAACTTTTCATTTTAGGATTCAGAGGTAACCAAGGAACCCTTAAAGTTTCGCCATGTCCGTCTGTCTATCTATCCAAGGCTTCGCTCAGAGACTCTTAGTGTAAGAAAACTGTAATTTAGTATGAATATACAAATTAATCACGCCGACAAAGTGGTAAAATAAAATCTTGAAATATATTTTTTAAGGACCTCCCTTACGTAAAGTTGGGATGATATTTTTTTTTTCTCATCTGTCCCGTAGTATGGGGTATCGTAGGATAGGCCGTTCAAAAATATTGTGGGTTTGTGAAAACCATTTTTTTAATCAGGGATCCGTTTGCGTAATATTAAGCTTTAAATTGCAAATTTTTGTTAGAGTCAAGTGTGCCCCTGCCAGTTAAATGATTTTATTTGGCTATGTGAAAAATTCACAGCAGTAGTATACTGCCTCCGATGTCATAATTACAGTAAGTCAAAAAAAACAGGCCGGAAATCGATATAAAAAAAAAAGGAAAAATGTTCCTTAAAAGGACTTGATTTAAGGATTAGAGTACTGTAAAAAGTCATAACAACAGTACCACGACTTACTGTAATTATGACATCGGGGGCAGTATACATAACGAAGTTAAAAGGAAAGCTATCACAGCTAAGTAGGCTTCAAAAGTTACCGAGTGATATTTTTTTTTTTAATCTAGGGCATCTCAGAGTGTAACCACTAAGGTTCCGACTCTTTAACCGGACTTTCCTGTGGCTGCCTTAAGCTCCTAACGAAACTTAATGCCTCCAGCCAGGGCATAAAAACTATAAACTAAACGACTGCTGCTCGCTAAGGGCACCCCCTGTGGGGTACGAACCTCGGCTTAGGGCAGTTGAGTCGGAGGGAGGGTGGCAAGGGACCGGCGGTGGCTGGATAAAATTAGTGTTTTGATTATTATCGTGGGGAGTTTGGATTACATGCTGCTTAGCTAAAACGCGTGCTAGCGCTTCACTTACAGTCAAGGGTCGGGGAGGACTATTCGTTAGTCGGGGATTTCGCGCGGGGTCTCGGCGGCGAGGTCGGAATGACGATCGTGTATTGTGTGCTCTTATTTTGCGAACTTTACTAGTTTCCCTACAACTCTCCTGGAGGAGAGTAGTGGGGTCGTCTGGGACCGAGTAATAGTCGAACAACTTACTTTTATAGTTGAAAAACATGTTCTCCAATACATTCTTTATGGCAGAACATGTTTTTCAACTACAATATTAAGTTTGTTCTTGAGATAAATTCATACTAACTACGGAGCCCTTCATTGTGCGTGGTCCGACACGCACATGGCCGGTTTTAATTACATAGTCAAACTTTGACTATCTTGCTTATCGATTCTCAGGATAATAGACGTGTACGGCTGTTACATTGGAGCGATGGATACTTAGTACAATTTATGTCAATTTTCTTCATATTGCAGATATCTTCTATAATATAAAAATGAATCGCAAAATGTGTTGGTAAGCGCATAACTCAACAACGCCTGGACCAATTTTACCAATTCTTTTTTTTTTAATGTTTGTTGAAGTCCAAGAATGGTTTTTACGGCGAGAAAAATTAGGGTAGGGTAGAGTAGGGTAGGGTAGGTAGGTAGGTAGGGTAGTGTAGGGTAGGGTAGGGTAGGCAGGTAGGTAGGTAGGGTAGGGTAGGGTAGGTAGGTAGGTAGGTAGGGTAGGGTAGGGTAGGGTAGGGTAGCGTAGGGTAGGTAGGTAGGAAGGGTAGGGTAGGTAGGTAGGTAGGGTAGGGTAGGTAGGTAGGGTAGGGTATGGTAGGGTAGGATAGCTAGGTAGGCAGGTAGGTAGGGTAAGGTAGGGTAGGGAGGTAGGTAGGTAGGTAGGTAGGGTAAGGTAGGGTAGGTAGGTAGGTAGGTAGGGTAGGGTAGGTAGGTAGGTAGGGTAGGTAGGGTAGGGTAGGGTAGAGTAGTGGAGTTTATACTATAGCTTTTGACAGGACGAAGTCTGTCGGGTCAGCTAGTTATATATATAAACACTTCGTGTACTTTTGTAATTATGCAGCAATAATATAACTTTGTTGTCACAATACAATGTAAAATCAGTCAAGACCGACACGACATATTTATGCCCGCATTAATTTATTCTTACTTACCTTTTCTTCGACATTGCATGCAGTTTTTCAACTTAATAGCTTTATAATGTCCCCACCGATATTATCACATTAGGGTTGGCACGCTAAACTTACAGAATTTGCTGTTTTAATATACTAATGGCGTCTGTACACCACCCTTAATTTAGTTTTCCGTCTGTCCATTACTAACGAAGCAAATTGCAACAAGAATATCTGAATAAAACATTTTTAATTAGCCATTCATTTGCAAAGTAACTGGCCGGTCTTATTTGTTGAATGTTAGTCAAATAACATGGCGTCTAAAGAATATTCTTCGTTGGCAACGCTCTTCTTGCTGTTAGCAGAATACATTTTTGTTCAACTGGAATTCTATGGAATAATTAAATACTCAGTATCTAAAAGTATGAACTCATTCAAAGACGATAAAAATCCTTAAATGGTATTACAAATTAGAATAAGTTCCTCCTCAATTCTAAGTTAACAAGAGAAATTTGTGTTTTGCTTTGCTGCTATGCTAAACAGCCTAGTGGTGGACGATATACATCGATGTATTAAAAACACCCGATGTATAGTAACGATGCATCGAATCGAACCGATGTATTGTAAATTTTTCAACATCGAATATACATCGATGTTTTTTTACTCGATGCATCGAATTTTTTTAAATTATTATTTCTAATTAATTCTTTAAATATTTATTTACTTTTAACAGTGCTTTCTTACATAAGACAACTGACAAAAAGGACTTCTTTCGGCGGCCGTACTATACTATACTATATATCTAAACTAGTTTTCTCAAAGAAATCTGTTCAGCCATTTAGAAGATGGTGGGTGAGTCAAGTCAAAGACACTCGGATGAGCTCGGATTTTGGGCAATTGTGTATCCTTTGAACACATTACTCTCCTCTTTTGCGCATTCGTGTAAGAACAATCGATGTTTGGATAGCATCGATGTATTTTTTTATATATCGATATTAAATCGATACCACTATCCGATGCATTACATCGAAAAAAACATCGATGGTATTTTTTTATGTCCATCACTAAAACAGCCTCATTCCAACACAAGAGGGCAGTTGCTTACAAACTCATCTACAAGCCCCAACTATTTCCAGACAAATCCTATAATAGACGAATAACTACTCATTACTATCTGATAAACTGTTTCCTAGTCCCCATTGTTTTAATAATTGCCGGCCGGCAGCCGCACGCAAACAATGCCACCGATTATTATCGCGATACTCGTGAAAATCTCATTATCTTCAGATCTGACGTTATTCTTCGTACGCCCTTTGTCCGTATGGGCCACAATCACGTTCGCATCACAAACAAACCCGGATAAATGGTAGGTGATGCGGTTTTATTACTGTTTGTGAACGATGGGGGTGTCGTTGAGATTCGTCAGCAGATCGTGTACGCAGATGCGTGATAGATACGCAGATATTTTTTTCCATGTTCAGGAAATCGAAAGATATCAAAGCTTTGTTTATGAGGTTGGCGTTATTTTTGAACAAATAAAAATTATCTTATCTTATCTTATTTAACAAAACCTGACAAGGAACTGGAGCGACTATAGATAGTTATCGATTTTATGTACAATCATAATGGATGATTAAAACGTTTCAAAGCAAAGCCTAAGCGCCACTTCGAGCTGTTAGCTTAATTTATATTCAGATTAAAATTCGGCGCAGACAAAACCACCTAGTAGCAAAAACAAGGTAACTCGTATTAAAATAAATGGAAATGGATAACTACTAATAACCTTTTAATATTAAGGACGGGACAAATATAACAGACTAGCTTTTGCCCGCGGCTCCGCTCGCGTGGATGTCGATTATCACGTAAAAAAGTAGCCTATGTCCTTCTCCATATCCCGGGCTATATCTCTGCCAAATTTCATGAATATCGATTCTGCGGTTTAGGCGTGAAAACGTAACATACAGACAGAAAGACAGACAGACAGAGTTACCTTCGCATTTATAATATTAGTATGGATACGATGAATTTCATTATTATATATATGAGAATCAAGCAAATTCTCGTAAAATAAATTATATCTGCGGATTCTTTCATATTAGATCGGACTTCGCCGTCTATGTCTATTCCAATAGTAATTTCCCGCGAAACAAGGCTCTACGTCCCCTCAAAGATAGCAATTTAAATTCCTAATGGATCAATAACTATTTCAGTTTTGTCTTTGTCCTACAGAGCAAGTCCCAAAGGAATTTGCTGTATTTGCCTTCATTTCCCGACAGAGAAAATGAGGAGAATTTCTAAGGAATTTTCAATTGAAATTGACAATTTAGATAAATGCCTCGCCTTGCTTAATTGCGATTAAAACAGAGCGTTTGGGAAATGGAATTAATGGAAGCAAGCTGTTAAGGTTTACTGCAAAATTTAAAGACGGTGTTGCAGATGTTTAATAAATTCACATCAAACGAAGGCCGAAAGGAATCCCGTTAATAACTAAAATGTTTCGTAAAAATATTTCTGTTATGAGCAATATTTCACTCACTAAAATTCTTAACAAGCTGATGCCCGTACCGAACGAAAGAAAGACGAATAAAAAACCTACCTTTTATTACAAATTGCCACCCGACAATTCAAAGCCTTTATTCACGTTTCCGATCGCAACCCAACACTAGGCTAGAGTAGTTATCGCATAAAATCCCAACTACCCCCTTACTCAGTCATGCAAAAATGCTTTCAAATCGGGAACTTAGATATGACGAGAGCAATTTCCCTAGTGACATAAAACACAGAATAGCTAGACTCTTTTTTCACGCTAAATTGAACTAAAAGGCTTTCAGTAGCAGACGGAGCAGGATGCGGCCGTCGCCGGACTTCCGGCTTTACGTGCTACAGACTTTATATGCAGAGTTTTTCTCCCTCTCTCTCTCTAATTTATAGTTCCCTTCAATGTTTCATTGGGTGAGAACATGAGTGGCGGATTTTGCTGAAATTTCTGGAAAATTTTAAGAGAGTTTGTGGCTAAATATAAATTTTTTTGGTGCCTTTATTAGGTGCACATATAAGGTAATTAGCTGTGTATGAAAAGGTGATTTCGTATAGAAACATTATTATAGTTTTTGTTTGAATTAAACGTAAATCAACTTTGTCCCGCAATATTAGAGCAATGGTTAATCACTAAAAAGAGATTGTTTTTAAATATTTGATTTACGTTTTTGTGTACACAACTTGAAATTTTAGATGCATATAGAGAAGGAATTATGACAAATACCAAAGTTATTTCATTATTTGATCACATTTTACCCAAAACTTATTACCATAAAAAGTTAACCAAACAACTAAACCGAGGTTTATCGAGCGTAAAACCAAATGCGAAGTTATAATAATATAGTTTAGGAATAGTTAGTTCAAAAGTTCATAATATGAGCGGTACCGTGTTTAAGCCAAATTGATGTCATTATGTGAACGTAGGTAATCCAACTATAACAATAGCATAAACTCGTAATTGGGCAGGAAGGTAATCTTGCGGTTCAAAGGAACTATATTTGTTGGTAGTAATATTTAAAAGTAATTAATTTGACTATCACGTTTAGATTCATATACATTGTTTGTAAATATGTGAGCACCATGTAGCTATCGCATTTATTAATTTTTCTGTCATTACTTCACTTTTCATTATTTTTACCAATTGTGGTATTTTTTTTTTTTATTCTAGGTACATCGTCTTCACCTATAATTATTAATGTATACAAACTATTTTTAACATTTTAAAAGAATAAGTATGGAGTTTCTTGCCCATTCTTCTCCATACATAACTACCTTTTGGAAGGCGCAACTAGAATCAATTAACTATTCATGTAATTTTTGACGTTCAAAAGTGCATCTGCGTACCTATTTGAAATAAATGATTTGACTTTGACTTTGACTTTGATTTTTACAAAACCAAAACAAAAATTGCTCTGCTTAGAACCAAATACCAAATTAATAAAGAAAAGTCTACTAAGACAAACTTCGATATTTTCCCATTATTTTACTATACAAAAAAAAATCTAAATAATTAAAAGCTTGTTTGCATCCGCTTAAAAACTGCCGGTCGTTGAAAAATACCGCGATGCGCGTTCCTTCAAACGCACAGAAGCACACAAGAAATATTATTACCAGTGTTACCAGTGCATCGAAGTGAAAAGTTAATTATTTATATTCGTCATCATCATTTCAGCCGAAAGACGTCCACTGCTGGACATAAGCCTCCCCCAATTGGGGGTGTTTGCCATAATCGCCACGCTTGGCAGGCGGGTTGGCGATCGCAGTATGGTGTTAAAAATGCATAGAAAACGCTGCTGCCCATTCTCTAGTAAGTCCCTTAGTCGCCTTTTACGACACCCACAGGAGGAAATGGGATGGTGCTATTCTTTACGTCCGGCACCACACGGCACATTGTATTATATTATTTATATTACATTAAATAATTCTTTAACATTAAATTCCTGTACGCGCCGTTCAGACACACCGTCGCTATTTGACCTGTATACAAACAGTACACCTACAATAATCGTCGGTTAATTCCCAATCGAAAGCTAAACAATGACACATGTTTCATTCTGATACATATGTTTTTGCCGGCTTCGTATTTTCACCCGAATAATTAGTATTCTGTTACAGTCCCGGGGGCTAATTGGATTGTTAGTCAAATTGATGTACAAACACTGACATTGGCGTCAGCGGCGGCATCAGTTTGCTTCGTACACGCTTCGAAAGCAGATTTATATTAATAAGGTAGTTCAGTTCAGTACAATATTATTGTATTGGTTTTAATTAAAGTTGTCCAATTATTTCTATGAAATACTGATTTTTATTTGGAAGGGTTCATGCAAAATAAACGCCACCACGACTCTCCTCATTGGTGTCGTTTGATGGACTACGAGTATGTGGCGATCATTAATCCATCTGTAAAGTGTGACAAAAATGGTAATATATTTTTAAGTACGACAGTTCGCAAAGAGCCTACCTTTTTATACCCTAGTTGCAGTGGTTTTAGCGAAAGCCGATTATGGTAATAAATTCAACAATATCTCTACTCGTAGTAATCTGTTCTGTCTTGAACACATCAGTTATAGTCTTCACTATAACTGATGTGTTCAAGAAGAGCTTAAATACAGATCGACTTACTTTACCCTCAAACAAACTTCATGAAAGTCTACAAAAACATGAACTAATAACTTACAAGTTCAAACCACCTTTCAGAACAAACTGTGGAGACAATTCAGAAGCAAAGTTAATACAAAACATCTCCCAACAAACTTGTACACTATAAATTATATCTTAAACACTAATTTCCTCTACAAACACATTAAACTGAGTCTCTGCTTATATGAAATTGATAGAGAGGATTTGATACAAGCACAGTTTCCATAACTACCAATATTATAATGATTTACACAAGTGGTATGGGGTTATTTAATTTGGAATTTCTCAGTAACAGGCAGGAGTCTGGATTTGTGCCCGGTTGATAGAAATGAGACTGACATGAAACTTTAAAATAACTGTAAATGAGGACACATACGTCCTCTGACTTATCCTTAGGGTTAATTTGGGTTAATTACACAGGTCTTATTTACAAAAAGGTCACACCTACTTGTTCACATTCATAGTCGGTTAAAGGACACTGAACGAGTCACAATTGAAATTTTATTGTTATTACGCCTATGGGCGTTTAGTGTCCCTCAGTGTTAAACGACTACAGTCGCAAACATAAAAAGCCCTTCTTTAATTAATTAAAAATAATAAAAATTGTGCTGCCTCTCTGAACCCCGTCTCCCAAATCCTGGGTTAAAAACAGTATTATACCCCTGCATTTCAAGTAGAGTATCAACTCTCGAGATACCCACGGCATGAAGTGCTCTTAAAGGTGCATCTATGTATCTCTCAATGTGTTTTTCTTTTCACTCAAGGTCTGACCGCGAAATACGAAGCTTAAAACGTAGATTTTATTGTAACTATGTAACCACGAGCCTCTCTATTTCATCTCGGGAAAATTTCAACAAACATTGTAATATAAAACAAACTTAAGGCGACATTAAATTCAAGCAAATTCAAGGGAACTCGCTTTATTTTGTTTACTAGCGCAGCGTAATATTTGCGTTTCAAATGTATGTACCTAAGCTTGACTCAAACTTGTTTGTATACGTATTGTATCAGTCCCTTTATTTGGAAACTAAGGAGGTCTAACTTTGTAGAACATTCTCCTCGGTTACTTGTAACAACTTGGTTGAGATGATAAGCTGAATTGGTACAACCAGCACCAACAACGTGTGAGAATTTGTTTTGATTTAAGTTTTTTTTTTTTTCGCTATTATAGGTAATACATACATATTTGTGTTATCTCATCATCTTCATCGTCATTTCAGCCGAAAGTCGTCCACTGCTGGACATAAGCCTCCCCCAATTGAGGGGGGGGTTTGCCATAATCGCCACGCTTAGCAGGCGGGTTGGCGATCGCAGCATGGTGTTAAAAATGCATAGAGAACGCTGCTTCCCATTCTCGAGTAAGTACCTTAGTCGCCTTTTTACGACACCCATGGGAGGAAATGGGGTGGTTATCTGTAGTTTTAAAAATATACACAAATTGGTCTACGATTCTACGCCGTAATGAATGTTAAATTCATTTTCACAAGAACTAAGAAAAGTATACAAAGTTGAAATTCATACCATTATAATAAGTCCAGTAAAACACAACTATATAACAACTCAACAAAAAGCTCCAATAAAGAAACTTCCACTCAAATTGGCACTATAGCAAAATAAATTTCAAACTGGAAGACGGCGGCACTAAACGTTTGAAAGTTTTTCTGTTGCCAACATCGGCGGCTCAGTAACAAAAGCGGATAAATCGGCCGAGAATACCATGCATTGTATTCGTATTAAGTGGGAATAGACGGCGCTATCCCTCGGCGCGACAAAAGCATCCCACTGTTCAGACATTGATGTAGGAAGCATAGATAGTGCAAACAATGAGACGATAGACGCCTCTGTGAATATTTTTGCGAGTTTTTATCAGCTGATCCTGGCGTAAAAGGGAAATATAAAATGTATCAAGTCCTTATCAACGTGTGGGAGTCGTAAAAGTGACTGAGAAAAAGGGTTACGGCTTTTCTAGAGCGTTTTATTTATCTAGTACGAGTAGCACAACAATGCTCCTTTTCTTTAGTAGGTTTGGCAATCTATCGTCTATTTACAGTTATCACTTGAATTCTCATGTGATTTGACCTCCAACTGTTTATTTTCATCGACCCTCATTTATTTTTACTATTTTTCAAAACCAGATGGTTAAAAAAAAGGCTTATGTTTAACTTACCATCAAATATAGTAACATAGAGACAAAAATAGTAAATGATCACCAAAATTAAACCACCAAATATAGTAACATAGAGACAAAAATTGTAAATGATCACCAAAATTAAACCACCAAATATAGTAACATAGAGACAAAAATAGTAAATGATCACCAAAATGAAACCCACATCTTAATATAAAATTATAACCAAAGTTTTAACATCTGGCAATCCTATTTAAGCAATTACGCAAAATAAAATGTGCGAAAACGTACATTCTAAACAGTTTTTTTTTAGTTAGTTGCATTTTCTTAAATTATTATCGTCTAACTAGTTCAGTTTCGGGTAGCCTGTTTTATTTCCATTTTTTTTTTCTATAATAATCTAGTCGTTTTATAGGAGGTCACAGTTTTAACCTAACCTAACCTAATATGGCATCATAATACTTTATTTGGTAACAAGCCTACATTTTATGGCAATCACAGTGGTTTATTTAGGCAGAAATAGCGCATTAATTTGCTCGCTAAGATTTGGTGATCATTTACTACATTTGGTGTTCGAATACATTTTATGGTGGTCATTATATTTAACCCAAAAAAAAATAGGCACTCATAAGGACAGCCGACAGAAGTAAAAACTTAAAACTTTGGAATAACTGACAGTTTGGCGCAACACGTCATGAGCCTGTTTCGCATTTCGATGACGCGGCGACGCAAACCCGGCTAAAGAAGTTTTCACTTAAAAATAAATCCCTTCGGCAAGCCGCAGGAGGAGGTAGATTTCTGGAAGGTTCCACGAAGAAGCTTTCTCCGCGCTGACATTCTCATCAAATTACCCTTATAAAAAATGGAGTGATATGGGTTCTGGGCGGCACATTGTAACAGAATCTTGCACACGCATTCTGTACCCGCTGGATTAGCAAAGAACAAAAAAAAAATCTAAATAAACATGTCACGTGACTGCCTCCATGTTGCGACTAAATACTATTTAGAAGTACCTCAATTATGAATATTAACAAAAGACTTGGTCGTCAAGGTATCGAGTTTAGCATGGAAACACCCTCAATTTTTCAGTTATAATTTTTTCTTTCGAAAACTATTTCGGTAAACTCGACTTTAGGTGCAAGACCAAAAGGTAGATTTTTTCTGACGAAATCTACCTAAAACGCAAAACTTTGGAATAATTGACAGTCTATCTCAACACGTCACAAGCACGTCGCGACTTTCGGTGACGCACGTCATGAGCATGTCGCGACTTTCGGTGACGCGGTGACGCGAACCCACAAGTTTGTCCCCTACCAAAAATCGCTCAAAAAAAAACTCTAAACTCAAAGCATTTATTTCAAATAAACCAATTACAGGCACTTTTGAATTGTCAAGGGGTCGGTCAGTCAGAAAGATGAAGCTAGTTGTAGTAGGTTCCTATGGAGAAGAACGGACAAGAAACTTCATGGACACTCTTTTAAAACAAAATATTGTTACAAAATATGGGTTACATCATTCATGTTGAAGTTATACATGTGAGAACAATGTAGAAAGACGTGCACGTTAGAAGCGTCCGTAATAAAAACAATAAAAAATAAAAAATAAGCCGTGGCAGCTAAGAGATGACCAGTCGCAACTGACGGCGCCCGTTCACGAACATGACGCATGGATTAGCACCATTTAGCTCAACCATTCTGAAGGGAACTTAATGATCCAACACACACGCCACCACCAGCGAGACATTTGAGTGAGCATGACATACTCTCAGCCGCAAGAGCACATTCAAGTCAACAAAAGACATATTACCCGGTAAATGGTAGCTCTAAAGTACATACTCGTACTACTCACACCTGTGCTATGCAATTATATAATTCAAGGAGATTGAGTTCGCTCAACTCTCAATCGCTCAACGCGACAAAAGAAGTTTTCACTTCAAAAATATAGTAACACAGTGTTGTCTGTTCGTTTCGCGATATTATCTTGATTTTGGCGGAACCTATTAAGAGTATTAACGCCGGTCCACTAGTGACACTCCTTTAAAAACATATTATCTCGTGACTGAGAAGGAATTATGAAAAACGCCTTAACTAACTATATCCGTGTGTCTAGAATTCTCTAATACCTTTTTTAAAGTTTCATAATGAGACACGAAGCAACAAAATTCGATCTAAATAAAAACGGCCACATTCCTCTAGATCGTATTTTGTTGCTGCGTAGCTCAATATGACACTTTATAAAAGGTATTAGAAAATTCTAGACACACTTACCAATATTTATTTATTTATTTATTATTTATTTATTTATTTATTATAAAAGTACTAGTATGTATGCCTATTATAGGTGTACACAGCATTCATTACCAAACAACATCTTAATTATCTTAAAATTATAATAATGAAGATAAATTAAAAAATACAATTAGAATAAGAAAACAAAATTAAAATAAGTGGATATTTGAATTATACTAAACAAAAATATTTAAATGAAATCACGAAAGGTGAAAGGTGAAAAAGGGAGTGTGTAATAATGATATCTAAGATTAAATATGAATATGAACATGAAAATACAAAAAATAAAAAGTGTTGGTTAGTATATGTACTCCCGTTTATCAGAGACAGATCTTCTAAACTTGTTAAGTGATACACCGTGTAAGTCGATTTCAGATGATTTACAAAAACTGTTGTAATTTCTGCAAATTCGGAGCATGGGAGCGTTGAGACCAAGATTGGATAGTTAGTTGAGGCGTTTTTCATAATTCCTTCTCAGTCACGAGATAATATGTCTTTAAAACAGTGTCGCTAGTGGACCGGAATCCTCTTAAACACAATTTATATTTTAGTACACAATCTATCAAGAACATCCTCAGTTTATATATTAAGTACGTCAAACATTAATCTTATCAAAGCAATTACATAATGAAGAGCTTGTCTCGCTTCACTTCCTCGTTTTATTTTAATTCCCTAAAAGCTTTGCAGTTTTCGATAATCTCTCTTTTTTGCCTGATGTGATTAATCCGGGATTTTCCAAAGGCCGCGTCCCATCCCGATCTTATACAGGGTGAAAGAAAGACGATAAAAAATCTCGATATAAAAGGCGACACGTAGCGAATTCATTCGAAGAATACGTCTGTGCATACGTGAAAGTAGGTCTCATTTTGAGCAATTCATAAGTTAAGTGAACTATTTTCTTTAGATAGTGAGTAAGTTTTAAACAAAAAACAATTTTTTTCTTGGTCCTTCTTAAATTTAAGATAGGTACTATGTTATTTCAAAGGAATTGATCCTTATGAATGACTTTCGGTTGGTATCATAAAATACAGGGTGTTATTTTTTTCACATTTCACCAGTTGTATTCCCGGCTCAAGCAGGTGATTTTTCAAAAATCTTTAGATGCAGTTTTAATTATTTTTGAAAATAAAGTAATGTTTCCTTTCAGTAAAATTTGCCATCATCAATAAAGGGTACTTTTCCTCCAACCACGGTCTTTTTTCCACCCTGTATATTTTGCTCAGCTTTTGATATCGCAGTTTTCAATATAATAAAAGTACCGGCCAAGTAATTTGTTCCACTGCACTGCTCTTACACATACAGAGAAGGCATGAGCATTAACCACCATGTTTGCTCAGTGTATGGTTTCTATTGAAGACTTCAAGAAGTCCAGTACGTGTAGCATGACCGCTGTAGTCTATGCTATGGATCTGTATAGATTTAAAAACCGGCCAAGTGCGTGTCAGACTATGCACAATGAAGGGTTCCATAGTTGGGATGAATTTATCCCAAGAACAATCTTAACATTGTAATTGAAAAACTTGTAAAAGTAAGTTGGTCGACTATTACTCGGTAACTTGTTAAGCCTACTTAGCTGTGATAGTTTTTCTTTTACTTCGTTTTTCTTCTACTTTAGTAATAACTACTGCTGTGAATTTTTCACAAATCCAAAAACAACCGTTTAGCTTAGGGGGGGTCACTTGACTCTAACAAAAATTAGCACTTTGAAGCTTAACATTACGCAAATGGATCCCTGAATCGAAAAATGGTTTTCATAAACCCTCAATATTTTCGAACGGCCTATCAAACGATACCCCATACTATGGGATAGACGACAAAAAAAAATATCATCCCCACTTTACGGGTAGGGGATGTAGGTACCCCAAAAAAATCATGATTTTATTTTACCACTTTGTCGGCGTAATCAATATGTATACCCACACCAAATTACAGCTTTCTAGTACTAAGAGTCTCTGAGCTATGCCGCGGACAGACAGACAGACAGACGGACATGGCGAAACTGTAAGGGTTCCTTGTTGACTACGGAACCCTAAAAACTATAGATCTATTGTAAAAACGGAAAAAACAAAAACAAAATGACAGATTGTACGAAAGATTTCTACGTCGCGATGTAAAAGTTACCAAAAGAAATATCAGAAGTCATTCTTCACGTACAGGTTTCCACGCGAGGTTTTCTTTCTATGCTAGTCAGTGTGTAACATTTGTTAAATGTTAAACATATGATTTTGTAAAAGTCACATTGCACATTAATTCAAACTGAGTTTGGAATCCCCTTTTCAATATAACCTAACAATAATAAAGCTTCAGCTCGGCAAGCCAATAATAACTCTACAGCCAATCAGAGTGAAGTGGTTTCCCGATTGCTCATAGACTTAAGTTGTACACTAATAAGACTTCGACTGCCGTTCGTTCGAGTGTTTTGACTTCTGAGTGGATCGAGTCGCGAAACAGACATTTGGAATTGAATGCAAAAGTTTTGCATTTTTATCCTAGCTGCAAATACATATTTGTTTGAGGACATATCTGGGAGGTTTATGTTAGAGACATGACTAAGTTCATTGGTGTGGGCATTGCTTTTGTGATAACTAAATCATATAGATGGAAAAAAATATAATTATGAAGAATGTTTTTGAAGAAAGAAGAAAGAAAAGAAAGAAAAAACGTTTATTTGCGGTAAACATGACGCAGAAAAAGAACACACAAAAAAAAAAATAAGTTTGGGGTAAATATGCGTCACATCCACGCAAAACGGCCATCGCTCAGCATAATGCTGCGACCCTATGCGAGACAGAGCCCCAGCGCTGGTTTTCAGCGACAGCCGGCGTTGACGTGATGACGTCGACCAGTGCCCGGTGCAGCATACAATGAGATAAAAAATAACATAAATACACAATACATAATTATTACTAATAGTTTTTATAAAAAATAATATTTTAACATTAAAAAAATGGCAACATTCCATTCCGTCGGCAGCGGCGTACGCGCCGCCGTCTAAAGTTATCTGTGCGTGCAGAGTAGTATATAATTTTTAATCCCATATTGTGTCCATTTGGGGACTGAGCTCCTTAATTTTATCAGATAACTAACGATGCAAAAAATCTGTATGGGAAACCGGAAACGTCAGTTCTCTTTCCCAGTTCCATGAACTACAAATGGTTCATCTTGATTGTTTAACTATTGTGTCTGTTTAACGAACAATGAAAGATTTGATAGCGAAAAATGAATACATTTTTAATACAGACTTATCCAGTTTCTCTTTCTCCATGTACTCACAGTGTAAGAGGAACGCTGAGACTCTGGAGGATTTGAAGCTAATGCAGCCGATGCTGGGCAGTAGAATAGATCTAACAGGACAAAATCACCCGTTCTCAGGGCAAGTGGGGATCTCAGTAAATCTCCAGGAGAGTGCAGGAATGGTTTGACAGATTTGTGAGACCGTCGAAGTTTATCTTTGGTTAAGCCGATAAGTGGCTCATGTCATTTGCTTTTATTTTAATTCAATTTTCGAAGAAATAAGTTTTTTTATGTGATGCAAAAAGTGGAATCATACATTTAATCATGTTTTAAAATACTATCTTTCCTCACGCGTGATGATTTGAAGAGTTATAATGTTTGAAGCCGACATAATCGCTACGTTAATAATATCTCCAGATTTCCCACATTTGCTTACTAATCATTTATTGAATTTAATTCAAGTGTAGATGCATTCATCGTCTTCATACTCGAGTAACTCGTATTTCGTCTGTACTATGTGGCTTGTGTATCGCCCCACTGTCCTTTTGAGCGAACTGGCACAGACTCACTCTGCTTCATTGGATGGTCACTAGTCAAACAGGGTATAAATGTTTGTTTATTCATATGAAATAGATGGCTGAATTTATTTAGCAAAATTATGATAGTTAGACTATGAAGTGTGTACTTCATAGTTTCACATTTCCCAAAATTAATGGATAGATATTTCATAGTTTTTTTTTTTTTTTCCGTAGAATAAAGTTGGATAAGCATTATTTTCTCTTTAAGCTAGAGTTATGACATTTAGTGAACATTTTTAGTAGGTACTTAATTCTTCTCAGACTAAAACCACTTTTATAAATGTTTTGCGTAATCTAAATTAACTGCCGTTTTTATTGTTTTATGAGACCTCTGAGAAAGATTATCAAATACCACGCTATAGGAGTCCTTTCGTTCCCCTAAATAGCGTAGCTACGAGTACAATAAGAAAACACTGACCACAAAACAGCAAAACCGAATACTGCGAGAGTGTAAGAGACATAGCTAGAGAAAGAGAGAGAGAACATACGGCACAACACAGCAAGCCACCTAACTCCATCAAACTGTAATAATACGCCCACAGTGGCAATAAACAAAACAATAATTCCAAAAGCGATTAATAATAGCTGGCATGGTACCAACTTGCAAAACGGTCGATGCGAACCACTTTAGGTCCGAAGTCTCGCTTTAGTTTGTCGTCTTAAAGCCGTAAGACAACTTAAGACATTTCGAGGCGCACTCGAAAATGAGAGCTTGAACTTAAGATTGTTAGTATAGTTAGATAGTCATCGGTGGACGTAGTAGATTTAGAAGTATTTTATAGGTGGCTAACGGTTTTCCTAGAGAGCTATGTAAGTGGGATGTGACACTTGCAATTTAATATGGGATGCACAAGACTCAAACTAAAGCAAAAAGTCGCTATACATATTTGCATGCATTTTTGGATCGACAAAGTCGGCCAGAAAGTTGAAACTAGAATAGAATATTTGTATTAGTATTGAAACATGGAAGAATAATGTCCTTAATAATATGATTATAATCTATATGAATATCTCGCCATGGACAGACCTGCAAATATCTTAAAGAAACAAGTTATTATGCTAATACATGTACAACATGTTTACAACACTTGCAAAATACTAACTAAAAACGTTTTTACTATTTCTATAACTAGAAGGGAGGTAGGAAAACTCGAAACCATGAAAATTAGATAAAGACATAATAAAGATATACATAGATGTTTGATATTCTGTGAGATGATGGACGAAATATAAGTTTTTTTTTTGTGCCAATATTTTTTAATTGTTATTTGTTTGTTTTATTTATTTATTTATTTAGTACATGGCGGACTTACAGCTAATAAAAAATAAAAACAAACAAAATAGGAAACCATAGTCACCAGAGAGCCAATTACAAATCCTCACGTATAGACATAGAATAGGTAATAATTTATGGTGTGAGCACGAAAACAAAAAACAATTCACCTAAATTAAAATAAGAATAAATATAAATATATGGTTTGCAATTGATGTGACTGCATTAACAGAAAATAATAAAAACAATATAACCTACCGCTACTTGAAAAATTTGAGGCTTAAACACTTTCTGGCCGAGTTCACACTAATTGTGAATGGATCAAAATCGTATTCCTTGCATACATCATTGAAACTCTTGCCTGCGCGCACAATATAACTATTCTGCCTATAATTCGAAGATGTATGAGGTACACGTATTGGTGGATTAAAACGAAATACTTTACTTGGCACATTAAAATGAAATTTTGACAATAATTCGGGGTTATCAATATTGTTATTGAGGATCTTTAACAAGAATAAACAGTCTGCAATTTTACGTCGATCTACCAGTGATCAGTGATCTACCAGTTTTAATTGTGTTGTTAGTTTTTGTGTATTATTTTCATTCATTCCTTATTGTAAATATGTCTGTTTTTATTGAAATTTAACTGTGTGTGTGAAAACCTAAAATGCTTGAGTTTCTTGATACACTTAAAAATTAGGTTTAACATATAAATTGGAAATTGAAGAATTTCAGATTTAATATACCACTAAAGTTGAGAACACGTCGATCTATTGCATATGATAAAGAATTGAAAAATACATATTTTGTACAATTACGATAACATGTCCCTGGCTGAAATTCTTAAAAAAAACTTTCTGTTATGCAGCATTTTAGACTTTAGAAAAGCTTTTTTTTGTGCGCTATCATGCGACACAAGCGCCATAAAGTGCGAAATGGCCTTGAGCATTTTTGACACACGAGATGATTCCATGGTAAAAAAATACTACCGATATTTCTATTTGTGTATAATAAACAACTTATAGTTTGCCTTTTATGCTGACTGTACTTATTTTATTTTGGAGTGCTGTGGAACCATTTTGGTACTTATAATTTTTTACATGGCGGTATCTTTTTAACCGTAATAGGTAGTAGTTATTACTTGTTGTTATATTTAACTATTTAGCCTACCACTGGAACGCCATACAGCGGCAACCAACACCGACATCGAATGAGCAGCAATAGATCACGCACGCTCAAACAGCGTCAGAACACTTCTCCGTAGTTCCATAACCTTAAGTAATAAAAACTTGGAGCGCAGTGGAATGCATTCCTGGAGTGCAGTGGAACGGCTTATTCCACTAATCCCTCCTGAGAGAATCCCCCTCAGTGGAAAAAACTGAACCCTAATGTAAAAAAATCACTTTCTGGAGATCTTGGAATAAGTTTTCAGATTCCACTTTTCCTCCTAAGGGGGATTTTCAGGGGGATTTGTGGAATAAGCCCAGTGGAACTACCCTCTGGTTCACCTATTTTCATATGGATAATTATTATGAAATATAATACGAAGACTAACCATGAATTGCACAAACATTGAGGCCTATAATTATAAAGAAAATATGCTTAAGTTTAATAGAGAAAAGTTTGTTATTTTACTGGAAGAATTCCAAAATATATATTTGAAAAACTTTTCTCCGAAGATGCCTCCTACGCAACAACAAAAACATTGAAGTTATCCAATACCAAACTCTATTACCGAAGCGAAGTAATAAGAGTTTATACTACTTTCTGTTGGTGAGTGTGTTTTGGTGAAATTAATTTTAAAAGAAACTTGTCAAGGTGTAGGCTTTGTTTTAACAATGCCTACCTACTCTCGAAAATAATGATATATAGGAAGGATATCAGAAGGAACATTTAAATGTTGTGTTTTAATTCGACATTTTTAGGGTTCCGTACCCAAAGGGTGCCAACAGGACCCTAATTCTAAGACTCCGCTATCCGTCTGTCCGTCAATTACACGGCGGTATCCTTTTAACTGTAATAGGTAGTAGTTATTACTTGTTGTTATATTTATTTATTTAGCCTCCCACTGGTCATCGGTCTACCTCGTGGGAGGCCTTCCAACGCTACGTCTTCCGGTACACGGTCGCCACTCCAGAACCTTTCGGCCCCAACGGCGATCTGTTCTGCGCGCAATGTGCCCTGCCCATTGCCACTTAAGTTTGGCAATTCTTCGAGCTATGTCGGTTACCTTGGTTCTCCTGCGGACCTCTTAATTTCTGATTTATTTTGTCATGAAAGTCGCAGGAATTCGCTGGATGCGGGAAGCACAAAACCGGTCGAGGTGGCGGTGCTTGGGGGAGGTCTATGTCCAGCAGTGGACGTCTTTTGGCTGAAATGATGATGATGATGATAATGAGCCTCCCACTGGAACGCCATACAGCGACAAACAACATCGACATCGGTCAACCGATCGTAACCGATCGTCATGTTTGGCAGAAATATAGCCTGGGGTATGAAGAAGGACATAGGCTACTTTTTTGCGATAACCAACATCCACGCGGGTGGAACCGCGGACAAAAGCTAGTAAATAAATAAATATAACAAGTAATAAAAATTAAGTAAAAATTAAAGGTGGTCCTATACAAGGAACGTGTTCATTTACTAAAGTATTTTAAAAGGAAATATACAGTGTTAAATATTGTATGGTGATACCCACGAGTCTTCGCGTGCGAGTCCGACTCGCACTTGGCCGCTTTTCATTTTTACACCCAGTCCGGGTGTATTTTAATGTTTTTCTTCAATTTCCAATTGGTTGCCTGGGAGAAATCGCTTTAAGCGATAAGGCCGCCCTTTGTACATTTCTTTGTACATTCCTTGTAAAATCCCCTTGAATTTTTTTATGACGATAACAATATACCTAAATAAATTCACCCAACTGAAATTCCTAATTTATAAAAAATATTGATTTCAAAATTGCGATATATTTTCGTCATGTTTATTTATGAAGGCTGTGTATTAATATTCTGATTTTGTAATTCTTCGTTATTTTTCAACTTTCAAATGGGCAACTTGTGGGCGACCAGTAGAAGGGAAATACCTACTTATTTGGCTGGTGGACACTTGACGTTTCAACAGAGTTTAGTGTATGGCCGCTATAATAACAAGTAATAAAAATCATGTACCGTGTGGTGCCGGACGTAAAGAATAGCACCACCCCATTTCCTGCCGTAGGTGTCATAAAAGGCGACTAAGGGACTTACTAGAGAATGGGCAGCAGCGTTCTCTATGCATTTTTAACACCATACTGTGATCGCCGACCCGCCTGCCAAGCGTGGCGATTATGGCAAACCCCCCCCGCCCTCCCAACTGGGGGAGGCCTATGTTCATTAGTGGACGTCTTCCGGCTGAAATGATGATGAATATAAATAAAATAGAGTAAAAAATAATTGCCGTCCTCATACAGAAACGTGTTTATTTACTAAAGTATTTATGCAGAAATGTAGTGTTAAATATTTTATGTTGGTACGGAAGCGTTTGTGTGCGAGTCTGACTCGCACTTCGCTGCTTTTCATTTGTACACCCGGACTGCCTGTTGTATTTTAATGTTTTTCTTTAATTTCCATTTGGTTGCCTGGGAGAAATTACTTTAATAAAGCCGCCCTTTGTAAATTTCGCTGAACATTCCTTGTAATCCCATTGAATGTTTTAAGACTATAATAAAATAAAGAAATTAATCCAACTGAAATTCCTAGGTAATTTATTAATATTGATTTCAAAATAGCGATATCAATCAATCTGCCTAGCTTTTTCCCAACTATGTTGGGGTCGGCTCTCAGTCTAACCGGATGCAGCTGAATACCAGTATTTTACATGGAGCGACTGCCTATCTGACCTCCACAACCCAGTAACTGGGTAACACGATACCCCATGGTAAGACTGGCTGTCAGACTTTTGGGCTTCTGACGACCCGTAACGACTGTCAAGGATCTACAAATGACAGCCGGGACCAACTGCTTAACGTGCTTTCCGAGGCACGGAGGAGTCTCGTTATGTAAAGATGGTCACCCATCCACGGACCAACCCCGGCAAGCGTAGCTTAACCTGACGGATCGACCCGTGCGGCTGTTATTATTAAAAATAAAAAGAAATTAAATTAATTACAATTAATTAATTAAAATTGCGATATATTTATGTAAATTCAATTAGGAGCAGTGGTGGCCCAGTTGCAGAGGTGTCAGCCCCGACTTACGACTTGTAGGTCGTGACTCCGTGTATTAATTTTATCACCACTGCTCGAAATTCTTGTGAGGAAACCGGCATGTCCTAGAACCAAAAATTCGAAGACGTGTGACATCCACCAACCAGCACTGGTCCCGCGTGGTAGATTACGGCCCACTTCCTCTCACAGAGAGGAGTCCTGTGTCCTAGTAGTGGAAACATTATAGGCTGATTACGTATATCAATTCATGAAGGCTGTATATCTAATATATAAAATTTTCATGTCACAGTGTTAGTTGCCATACTCCTCCGAAACAGCTTAACCGATTTTGATGAATCGAAAAGTCTTGTCTTAGATGGTTTGGTCATGTCGTCATGTCAGGTCAGGCCGCCCATTGTGTCATCATTCATCATCATTTCAGCCGAAAGACGTCCACTGCTGGTCATAAGCCTCCTCCAATTGGGGGGGTTTGCCATAATCGCCACGCTTGGCAAGCGGGTTGGCGATCGCAGTATGGTGTTAAAAATGCATAGAGAACGCCGCTGCCCATTCTCTAGTAAGTCCCTTAATCACCTTTTACGACAGCCGCGGGAGGAAATGGGGTGGTGCTATTCTTTACGTCCGGCACCACACGGTACGGCGACTTACAAAAGGCGATGTTCAAGGCAGATGTGAGTGGAAACGTCGGGAGCGGACGCCCTAGGAGAACATATAGTGACCTAATTGGTGATGTTCTTTAGAAAGGTCACGTGCGTAGCACTCGTAAGCGGCGTGCATGTATGACCAGATGTATGAATGTAAACGAAGCAAAAGGAGTATGTGGCACTTTATAGTTTCTGCCTTCCCCCATGGGAACAAGGCGTGAGTTTATGTATGTATGTATAAATTAATTAACTCAATCAACAAATAAATATCCAAGCGTAATCTATCATGGGACCATATTTTATTTATTGTAGAACAAATAAGCTTTTCATAATTATTTAAATCTGTGTTCATGAAAATTCCAAAATCATGTATGTTTATTACAATTTGTTTACCTACAGTTAATTACTTGATAACTATGACGCGAGCAAATATTAGGCATAATAATTAGCACATACATTAACTTAAAAGCTGAATCCTGTCACGGCTTAGTAAATACATACAAAGCGAACATTGTCGAGCTCGCATTAGTTCCAAATTGGAATCCCATCAAGTGCTCAAATTATTCATGTTATTATTACGTAATATGGCATTTTAACGTTAATGAAATTGTGGAAAAGCATTAGTTCTGAATACTAAAACTGATACAATATTAAAATTGGTTTATACATTGTTTGTTAACGGTATGTCTCTACAGAGAGCGCGCTTACTTATTTTTTGAATCCATGGGAAACATAAAAATGTTATAAAATTTGGAAAAAAGGTATATCTTATTTAAGGATCTGGCAGACATGCGATCGCTCTTAAAAACACAATTAGATTAACTTTTCTGGATACAAAACAATCCAAAAAGTTACCCCTTTTCGTAATTTTTAATCAATCTTATAACAAAAAACAGAGGTTTTTTTTTTCGTATAAATGAAAGGTAGTAAGATCGTTTAGCCATTATTTGCTGAGTTTGTCTTAATAAAATGATTAAAATAATTAGTATGTTTAGATACCTACCAAATGCTTGAGGCAACCACTCGCGACTTCGCGAGCCCACTTCAGTCGGTTCGTGCGCCGGTTCATAGGGCTTTAACTCCCGCTTTTTTACCCGACTAAGGAGGGTTATGTATTTTTCACACAGTGAATAGGGAACTACAGTATTTATAGCTGTATTTCTCACGTACACCTTTGGCTTCATCAATATTCACACATGGCATTCATAACACTGCATAAATTACCTTATACAGTCAGGAAAATGAATTGTTAAGCAAATTGACACCATACGCCAATTTGCCGTGTTATAGCAACCAAAAGTGTTAAAGAATGATAGTTGTGATTTGAATATGCGGACAATTTTAGGTTGGCAGTCACTTTGCTTAACAATTAATTTTCTTAACTTTGCAGGAAGCTCCACAAATCTATCCATGCTTCAAGTTACCCTGGGTATACAGCCTCGTTACCAAAACTCAAAATCAAAATATTTTATTTCACATAAACCTACATGGGCACTTATGAAACGTCAGAAGCTAGGTGCACGGTTCCAATTAGTCGTTTCCTATGGAGAAGAGCCGGCAAGAAACTCCACGGTTACTCATTTAAAAATAATTGGCTTTACAATATTATCAAATAACCGTGTTAATAGGTATGGGACAGTGTAGGCCTTTCAACAATTACCAGGTACTTAACAAAATAGAAAAGTGCCAACAAATCTACACTACTAGGCCTACAACGTTCTTACATTCACAAAATAGAAAATAATCAATATAAAAGATTAATGACATGATTACAATTACAACTACAGTAACAAATCTGAATAAATATCATGTCCACAAAAGCCACTAATAAAGAATTGGAATTCGATTTGTAGGTAAAATAATGTCAAATAATGAAAAGATTTATGTCAAGGAAGTATGTATTCTAAATAAACATCGTTATTTGGGAGCAGTTAATATACATTTACATAGTTATGTCGTTTATGAGGTACCAGGGAAGCCACATGTGCAGAAGCAATTATTGCCAAACTTCCTTGTCTTCAACGTAGTCTTTTATCTTATACTATGCTTTTTTGATAAGAACACGTTTGATGTGGGTTTTGAACTTTCCACCGCTAAGTTCTGTAGCCGACCAATGGCGATAATAGACAAATTCTTTTACCACGGCATGTGATGACAGACAGATCACACAGAGCCTGCTTATAAACTAGCAACGATTCGATACAAGAAGAACTTCTGAAATACATAGCATAGCTTATGCAGCCTATAATGTTCCTACTGCTGGGACTTAAGATTCCTCTCAATGAGAGGGAACGGGCCGTAACTACGCGGACCAAGTATTATGGCACATGTCTCCGAATTTTTGCTTCTAGGACATGTTTACTCATGATGTTTTCGTTCACCGTTTTAAGAGCAGTATTGATGAAATAATTTACACAAAGTAACGCGCCTGTCAGAATTCGAACCTTTTTTTATTTATTTTTTGAAGTGAAAACTTCTTTAGGCGCATTGTGCGCTTTTTGGGTGAACAAAAATCATGGAACTCGCGTCATCGTCACCGAACGCTTTCCATGAGCTATATGTATACTGTGTATGTGTGTGTACTTTTTGGGTGAACAAAAAACATGGAACTCGCGTCATCATCACCGAACGCTTTCCATGAGCTATATGTATACTGTGTATGTGTGTGTACTTTTTGGGTGAACAAAAATCATGGAGCTCGCGTCATCGTCACCGAACGCTTTCCTTAATATTTGTATGTTTGTCCTCCATGCGTTCTTAGAACATTGATCAGATTGTAATGAAACTTTGGTAAGGTATTTTAAGGATGCCCGGGATGGTTTCTGGCCCAAAAAAAAAAACAACCAAACCCTTTTTTATTTTTACTTTACGTGGCATTGTAACGCATTAGCACTTAATAATTATGTATCACAAAAAAGGACTGTCCCGGCCAAACTCAAAACATACCTAAAAATCAATCTGCCTAGCCTTTTCCCAACTATGTTGGGGTCGGCTTCCAGTCTAACCGGATGCAGCTGAATACCAGTATTTTACATGGAGCGACTGCCTATCTGACCTCCACAACCCAGTAACTAGGTAACACGATACCCCTTGGTAAGACTGGTTGTCAGACTTTTTGGGCTTCTGACGACCCTTAACGACTGTCAAAGATCCACGAATGACAGCCGGGACCAACGGCTTAACGTGCTTTCGGAGGCAAAAAAACAAAAAAAAAAAACTCAAAACATACCTATTGAGTATAAAACGCATTAACAAACAGCAACACTAATTTCGTAATAAAATCTCGTAATCTCGCAAAAAAGAGTCAGAACATTCACCTTTTTTAATTACAAACGCTTTAGCGCACGCTGCATGCGCTGCAGCGCTGAGCGAAATTCACAATGCGTTTTAGAACTTAAGCAGTATAGAACTTTCACGAATACGACTCTCTCGTAAAACACATTTAAAAGATAATAGCTGTGATAGTGCCTATCTAAGTTACAGTCTCGTTTTGATTTAAATGTCTAGATTTAATTTTCCTTATCTTCGTGAAAAAAGGTATTTGAGAAATCCTATTTAGTTCGCTTTACTCGGAAATTCTGTACTCTAGCAACGTTTACATAGGTTTTATCTGATCGCCTAGTTTTTACTTCTGAGAATTATATTCGTTAGGATTTCGTTTCTATGAAAATAGGACAGATATTGCGCAGAACGTATTTGACTGGTCTCTTTCAAAGTTTTATTCCTATTTGAGTATGAATAGCGTAGGGGAGACCGGGGCTGGTTGCCCATAGTGGGTAGTAATGCTGACGAGTTTTGGGTTATCTAATAACACTCGCGGATGCATCTCGTTACACTCCACATTTATGCGAAGCACGGCATCTGAGTCGCGCACATGTTTTTGATTTATCATACTCGAAAGTTACATTTTATCATGGTGAACTACATACTTTTCTAGTTATATAAACATATTATGCTTAAGACTCGTGGATCAAATAAAATAGTGTTATTTTCGAATCCAAGTCTGTATTAAGGTTATCCAAGGTAAAGGTTAAGTTATGAATGAGGAAAATGGCGTTGGGGCTGGTTGACTAACTTTTTGCGAGGCAGACTGACTTATAGGAAACGTTATAGAAAAAGCTTGTCACTTAGTTATTTTTCTCATCACAAAAGAAGCGGACTTTAAATACAGATACGTGATAAAATTAAAAGAAATATATAAGAAAATGAGACAGTCAAGTAATAAAAAAGAAAATATTAATAATTTTTTCTTATTAAGTTTTTAAATAAAAAAAATGGTTTTTTGAAGCGCATTGAATAGAAATAATGTTTAATTACTCATCTCTTTTCATGATTTTACACTTACATAATTACTGCTTACTTAATAAAGTAAGCATGGTTAGGCTTGGGGTAGGTTGACTACTACAGTAATAACTGTAGTAGTCAACATACCCCAAGCCTGTGGTCAACCTACCCAGGTTTTGGGGTAGGTTGACTAAGTTTTCTAACTCTGTATAAACCGGTAAATAACAATAACTACGATAAATTATGATATGGATGTTAGTGATTTGATTAGATGTCACTATCAAATAAATTCATTTTTATACATGACGTATAGTCAATCAGCCCCGGTCTCCCCTACCCCTGAATACTGATACGTCATCACGTCAATGCCGGCTGTCGCTGAAAACTAGCGCTGGGGCTCTGTTGCGCATAGTGTCGTAGCATTATGCTGAGCGATGGCCGTTTTGCGTGGATTTGACGCATATTTTTTTCTTTCTTTGCGTCCTGTTTATCGCAAATAAATTTATTTGCGATAAACATAAAAAAATATTTATATCTTTCTTTCTTTCTAATAGCATCTATTTCTTTCTAATCCAGTTACCTTGTGGTGATTACAGTATTATCCCCCAGTACGATCATTTGTTGTAGCGGTTTCTAGATAGGCTTAAAAGGGATTGACATTGACGGGTCCCGTATTTATATACCGAAAACATTCCTTCCCAAAATCTGTACAAAAACACATATATTGTGAAACGTCGAAAGCAATCCACGATCCGTCAATCGGATCCTTTTATTTTAACGGTTGTCGTCTCATAAATTCACAGCGCAATATTTAGCGTCAGTACAATAAAATGTACGCATCCAATAGTACGGCCTTTTCTATGGCAAACAAAATATTATGGAGTGTTTTTATTGGAAAAGTAAATTGTATTACTAATTAACTACAGTACTAATTGAATCACTAACTAGCTGCGCCCAGCGGTTTCACCCGCATAAGTCTCGATTCCGTACGAATATCGAGATAAAAAGTATTATGTGTTATAACCTAAGTCATGGTCTACCCATATGCCAAATTTCATCAAAATCCGTTTAGCTGTTTTAACGCGAAAGCGTAACAAACAAACATACAAAACCACAAATCTTTTCTCTTTACTTATGACTAGCTGCTGTCCACGGCTTCGCCTGCGTTTGTTTTTCTAAAATAAAAGTAGTCTAAGTTACACCTTATAACATCAGCTATCTGTCAGTGAAAGTCCCATCAATATCCGTTCAGCCGTTTTGGTGATTAGCCGGAACAAACAGACAGACGACTGTAATTTTTTTTTAATTGCTTTGTTGTTATAAGTACCTTAGATACTCGCACTTTCTTATGCATTTAGTAAACAGCCGTTATTTTGACATTACAAAGAGACACTTCAATTTTATTTATTTGTCAAATAGATAATAATATTAATTTATATTAAGCACAGTGCGACTAAACAAAATATCTTGGTACTGTACTTAGTACAATATCGGAAAATCTTGTGTATTATTATTAAATGAAGAAAATATTAAGTGTGTAGCATAGAAAATCCACCAATTTATCGAATTCGTTCGCAGATAAATTGCAAAACTCTCATTGGTGAAAACCAATTCGGGTTGAAAAAAAAAAAAAAAACTACGAAATTCTGCTGATGTAAACGCGCCCTTCGGTTAGGAGCGTGGTAGGGTGGCCATTAGGAGATTAAAACAGAGACACACCTGTAACGTGGTGCAGTGAAACCGCAGCTCGACTGCGCTTGTATCCTGCCGTAAAATATGGCTATCCTACCGCTTACATTTGGCTAGTAGGCTCAAATGTACCATAATATAATTTTGCGTTTTGCTATATCTATCCTACTTATGTAATCTTGTTTTGTCTATACAAATAAATTAAATTGACGTGACTTTATGTAATGTCAAAATTGGAATTCGAATTGGAAAAAAATGCATTTAGTAAACAGCTGTTTACTAAATGCATATGAAAGTAGGTACTTATTAAAAACGCCAATTAAAAAAAAAAATGTAAATTGTGTCAGTCTCTCTGTTCCAGCTAATGTCCGTCACGGCAGGACCGATTTTGACGGGACTTTTACTAGCAGATAGCAGATGTTATAAGGCTACTTTAGGCTACTTTAGGCTACTTTAGGCTACTTTAGGCTACTTTAGGCTACTTTAGGCTACTTAAGGCTACTTTTATTTTTGAAAACGCCACGCTGGCGAAGCCTGTGTATTAGATAGTGTTTTATATTAAAAGCTGCTCACATAAATTTTTATTTCGTTTGTAGCTTGAATTTTTAATTTAAAACGTTAATAAGCGTATATTGAATAGTGTGAAGTGAATAAATACTTTGTAAACATTACCAGAGCAACTTTTTGAATATTATAGTTTCACATAAAAACACACACAAAATAAGACTAGACTCAAGCGATTAATCTCAACTATTTCAAAACGTAAATAATACTAGCCTAGTCGAAATGAGAGCACGTGCGACTTACAAAAAAACGCTTTTCAGACGCGGGCTTTACAAAAAAACTGTTCCTTTCTGAAAAAAGGCATTGTCTGCTATGAGTCTACATGACTCCATGTCATTCAAAACGAAGCAAGCATGCCACGTACTACGATGCATGCTTGCTTCGTTCTCCGTTCTGTCTTCGGCAAGTGCTTATGTCTGTAGACCATAAAAAGGCTGAATATCGCTTCTTAAATAGGTACTTACTACTGGAAAGTTGCACCGGTGACTGAAAAGTTATGTTGAAATCGGTTGTCATGGTATGGCCATGTAATACGGAGGGATGAGAAAAATGTCGTGAGGAAAGTTTTGAGTTCGAATGTCTATGGCTATAAGAGTAGGGGAATACCAAAGAAACGATGGATGGACTGTGGGAAAGAGGATATGGCTAGAAAGGGGTGGCTACCGAGATAACGACTAATAGAGAAGTATGGAAGAAAGGCACATGTTGCAACGACCCCAAATAAATTGGCAGGAGAATGATGAAATAGGTACTTATTACATAATTTAGGTTTATATTGACTGCATGAAGACGAAGATCAATCGACGTCGACCAGTATACAGAATAAGTTTTACCAGTACGCAATTTTTTTTGGTGGTTCAGTATCAGTAATAAAACACATTTCCATTATTTGTTCAATACCTTTTTTTTGGTTCTACTTGAATTCAGTAAAATATGGATACAACCTATTCGTAATAATATCAATGGGCGAGCGCACAACTGATAGGTACCTACTACTGCGTTCCGTTTCACTGACCACGCTTCGCCGGCGCGTTGCGCGACGAGTATACATTAAACCAGTTTCAAAATAAACATCTTTCGTTAACGATAACATCATTTTTTTGTACTAAGACATATCAAAATAAGAAATAGTTGTATAATAAAACACGTTTAAGTTTAATTTGTCAAAATTTGCGCACTGATTAAAAACTTTTCCTGTATATTGGATCGTCTCAAAATATGTCACGATGCTATCGATCAACGTCGATCGATTGCAATCTGGGTGCACAATTCAATATTTTATCTATTATTTTTTAAGTTGCAAAACCCATCACATCCAACCATCACAACTCATCAACAATACGTTAGATTAACAAATATTTGCACCAAATACTAGGGTATCAGCGTATATTTGTCAAATGATTGCAAACATGAATCTTAATTTAACACAGACTGTAAAATCAAATCTAATTCGAAAGCTATAATGAAACCACAAATTGGGCTATAAATGAGATAACTTCGTAGGCGGTATAACTGAACAAAACCACAGTACATATTTAACAAAGTCGTAAAGTTAACTGCTTCAATAAAATATGTTATCTGACGCGAGTTAAATTTAGTGCTACGTTAAT
Organism: Dryobota labecula; assembly: GCA_947523025.1. Lineage (NCBI taxonomy): Eukaryota > Metazoa > Arthropoda > Insecta > Lepidoptera > Noctuidae > Dryobota > Dryobota labecula. The sequence continues at coordinate 10,873,871 of OX383293.1, read as the reverse complement.
AGTATATTGAGTGTAGATTACATATACACGTGGGTTTTATTAAACTAGGAAATTTATTCAGACAATCATAAACAGAATCTGGATTCAAAGATCTAAACTCTGAAAGCAAAAAAGAACATAATAGTAAAATTTTCCATTTTTCCGACAGACTTGCCAAAATAATTCGATCCAGAACAAAATATGTGCTCACAGGATCTTTTTTTATAAAGGGAGAAACATTTCAATGTGAAACAATTCCGATACATACTCTGCAAAAATAACACGTACGTTATATGACTTTCATTACGGATGAATCCAAAATGGCGGTCACATAGTCACATCATGGTCGACCATTAACATTGATAGTGACATTTACCACAAAACACAAAGGGTATAATAGTTGCATTTTAGATAGGTACTATTTTGACAGTGGTTGACCTTATAATTCAAAGTTGTCGATTTAACAGACAATTTGTGAAACTATATGTACCTAAGTGAAAAGCAACATACCTAAGTATCACACAGTATAATATAAACTTGTGTTTATGGTATACCTGCTTTTTCTGTTGTTTGTTATGTTATTGGTTTTTGGCGGCATCTACAACGCCACATGCGACCTACGCATCAAAGACCTGACGTCTCACAAATCCTGCATCGCGCAAGCAAAGTTTACCGCGCGACTGGAATAATATGTCGCAATCGAGTTGTATCCGGTACGCCAGCGCCATCTGATGACGTTCGATGGAGTTGATGGGGTTCGCGCCATCGATTCTTGACTAATCGGGATGCCAGCGCTGCCTTGCGGGACTTGACAGATTCTACAACATAACGCTCGACCGGCCACAAGTGGAGTTGGTCGATGGCGGTCAAACAGTGAACAAGTTTAGAAACTGTTGCGCGTTGTGTATAATTGTGTCGTGTACATATATTAATTACTTTGCATACCCACTATTGTATAGAATCAAATTTTTCCAATTGAACAGACAGCTGTGCTGCTGGAGAGTTTGCTAAGCCACTTCGTCCCAGCTAAAGCACTAGGAAGTTGTGAAGGGCGGTCGTTTTTGGGGACTGTCTTTTGTAATTTTGACGTTCGAAAAGTGCTGATTCTCAGCCTAAGTTGAGAAAATGACTTTTGATTTTAATATCGGTTTTTCTATTGCTCAATAACCAACACTACCCACGTACTGTGGGTAGTGGTAATATAGCTGATGTTAACTAGAGATATCTACGACATATACAATATCCCGACATCAACCGTCGGGCAGTTGCCCACCAGACACAACACCCATCTGGTCGGAGTATTCTCCTTTTTCTATAGAAGATAAGTGAACTTTACACCCTGTTCCTCATACCTCTATAGGCTTATTTGTTGTGCTGTTAGCATTATGTTAGCTAAATTATGCAGAGAATATCCAGACAGCAAAGAACAAAGGCGAACTCCCGAACAAATTTTTGTTGACTTTTTTTTTTGCGTTTGTTTATGAAAAATATTTAAAAGTATAGATTTTGAATTCCTGAAATGTTTTGTCTTCAGTTATACTTTTATAGGAAGTCAGGAATTAAAGATATTCCAGTTTGAAGTTCTAGAGGTTAGGTATGTCTTGTCAACCAACAACAAACTAATTGAAAAAGAAATACCTACTTACCACTTAAAATATCATTGATAGAAATGCATTTTTACGACAAAATAAGATACGGAGTACGTATTCAGAAAGTTATAGATATATTATATGGTAAATTACATGGTAGAGGTAACGGGTATAGAAAAAAAAAAAAAACTTTTTTTTATATTTATTCCTCATCTTCTCTTATTACAATGTCATCAAGAAAACCTGCAGGTGCTGAGATATTTTGTTGATGCCTAGCCCATCCTAGATACCACACCACAATCATTGTAGGTATGTGTGCAACATCCAACTTCATTATTATTTTATTTCACATTATTTTTCCCGGTATCGGCGCATTTTATTGACACACATGATGCGTGTAGGCTTAACACGGTTACCCATCGTGATAAACAAATCGATGCACACTACAAAATCCAAGGTATCAGCCAGAATCGGAATCCAGAGTCACAGAAAAATGTCGTCGTATAGGCAAACAATCAGAATTCTTAGGCAAGCACTAGTCACACAGGGAACAGTAAATCTCAGAGTCCATAAGCAGAAGCAATTGATGAATTAGAAAATCACGGAAAATCGATGGAAAACTAAATAACGAGACGCACGCGTAAACAACAAGTTGTCAGTAAGGTACATGTCAATATGCGGCGTTGACAACTTAAATGTCAAAAAAAGAAATATATTCTTTTTTTGCGATGTTGCCATACTCGAATAAATTGCACTACGAGGTCATAATTGTATGTTTTAAATTAAACAATTATGACCGCTATATTCTTAGCAATTATTTTTATTTTCACATTTATTTTCTGTTGCAAAAATGTATTTTATAAGTATATTAATGCAATACGAAAAGCAAAGCATTTTATGTAACGTGACCAAGATTTATATTGCATGGCAACATTAAACGTTCAGCTTAGCCAAAAGTCATGAATTTAAGCCAGAAAAAGTAACGAAGCCATGATTATTTATCATCATCATTAATATAATCAATTCAATTTTCAATTATGACGACTTTTTTTTACAGACTTTAATAGATCATAAGCTTGATTTGATAAAGCTTAGTGAATTATTTCGTCGGTACCTATCACGGTGATATATGTAGACGCTTAATAATTTCATCAATAATTTTCTCGCCATTGTTCTTTGGTGGCGAAGCTGACTGCTCAGAAAACGTCGCACGTTCTTACGAGTAAGTTCCTATTCCTATCAACACTAGCGAAAGCTGTTTTAATGCACATTCTTTTTGGAAAAAAGATGGTATTAATAAGAAGAATCAAGGCGAAAAGAGACCCCCGGTTTTCTCCCATGAGGAAAATACGTTCCGTTACGTAAGTACACTACCGTGACAACTTAAAGGCCAGTTACTTACTGACACAATAGCACACGCAACATATTTCTTTCAACCCCAGATTGAACCAAAAATACACATTTTCAATACACAACACGTACCGACATAAAAAATATTGAGGTCCAAAATCTATACGGCCGTTTCTTCAGTTTTATGTAGTCACAAAACGTTAGGTTTTATTTTTTCTGACGCAGTAACTTACCATCTGGAAGTAGGCTTTGGTTAGACCCCAATTTGGGTAAAAGTTTTTGCCTTGAACTGTTTTGTGACCCCGTTTTCCTTTTATCCAAACTTAAACACTCGGGGATTATTGCTGTCCAGATGGTTATAACTGCCATACAAATTAAAGTTATCTTCTTGGCAGCCAGCACAAAAAAGGAAGAATGTTTAGTCTGGTTTAGCCAAATGAGTTGTATTTATTATGCCCAAAGAACGAACACACTCCGTGAGCGAAATGAAACGTTCACTGCGTGTTGTGGTCTTTTTAAATCATGAAAATGATCTCATGATTTTCATGCTATGATTTTTTTTAAAGAAAGCGTAGGTAAAAAATAAAAAATAACCCATCCCGCTGCTTCTGTCTACAGTTTTCCGAGGGAATCAAAGAATTTCAATCAATTCTGTTTTAACGAGATTATTCTCCATAGTAAACTTCACATCAGTACCAATACGAGTACAAAGAAAAGCTCTCGAGTTAACCATTTCAGAATTAGTAATCGTCCTGTCAATCCCTAAACCCGAAAAGAATTTGAATGCCGAACTAAAAAATGGCAACAAAGGGGTTAAAAAGCAATAGCAGCGTCTATTTTTCTTACGTAAATTAAAAAAAGAGAAACTGGTTGCTATCAATATCCATAAATAACGATCTCAGTGGCAAGTGACAGAGGTTTTCCATTATGCTCTATTCAGTGCCAAATACCACTTCACTTCAACCTTTTTGGTTTATATTTTATTTATCACTGAGCTAATGGCGGAACGCCTAAAAATACAAACTAAAAAACGAAGAAAGCTTTGGCGTGAGTCCTTAAGCAGAAGTTGGCACGTGTAGAGATTGACTACTAAGATACGTACTCGGGCTTCGAGTCGTACCGATCTATTCTGGAAAATATCACCGTGAAAATTTAAGTGGGATTGACACCATTGACAGCAGGCTCAATTCCAATATGAAATTAATATTTGTTTATTTATTTAAACTTTTCACACACAATAAAGTACAAAGGCGGACTTAAGGCATTCTCCACCAGTCAACCAAGGGAAGTGAAGAGATAAGATAGCAGGTGCACTATTTAAGAAGAGATATTTTTTTTTATTTTTTTTTAAGATAACAAAATAAATTGATACACAAGTCATAAATATGTATAACATGTATGTATAATATTATGTATGTTCTACATAGTATAAAACAGTCGCTTCCCGCTGACCTTATGTACGCTTAGATCTTTAAAACAACGCAACAGACTTTGATGCGGTTTTTTTTAATAGATAGAATGATTCATGTGGAAGGTTTTATTTTTTATATGTATAATACATACATAATATAGTAGAGAAACACTGATAATTTTAGAGGTTTCTAATGTGATGTCGTAAATAAACACATTTTTTGCGCTCTCATTGCAAACGCTGGCTGGACCCTACGAGATCAATCAAAATAATGTAGTACAGTATTGTACACCTTAAAAAGGTGTCCAAAAAATTTCGCGATGGTATATGTCTATCTCTTGGGGATAACCCACAATAACCATTTTTTGTCCTTTACTTTTTACGAGAAATAATGGCTTATTTACGAAGCGTTTTTAAGCAATACAGTATTATCCTTATCCAATTACGTACCTTAAATACATTGTGCATTTAATATAGATCAATATGGCGCTTTACAGCATGTAATTTAAATGAATATTTTCGAAGATAATTGCAGATTTAAAATGCAGGGACATAGCGGTTGCGGCGGTACCGGCCGGGGGGCCGACGGATTCTGTAGTAGTCAGCATTGCACCCGTGCGAAGCCGGAGCGGGTCGCTAGTAAATTTATAATAGACATTTGTTTCTCCAATATAGAACTATTTGTGCTTCTGAGATTCTGTAAAACGCCAGTCATGCAAGAGAAGTTACTAGTGCAGGAACTTGACGTCGTTACTATCTATATCTATCTAGATTATGTCTGGACTTTAAAAGAGACTGTGACCTCTGAGTTTGTTTCGGTCTTTCTTCTCAGAGTAGTCAGATACGAAATGCCGACCTCATCTAGTTTTAAAATTTGATTGACGTGTAAAAGTGTTTGTAAAAACCTACTTACAGAAATAAAATCATTTATCATTTATTTATCATTTATAACTTTGATAACAAGTGCCTCATACGCCCGTATTCTCAAACCTATCGCATAAGTTGCTCATGAAAAGTGCCAAAAGATCACAAATACCAAGCAGCAATACCGGTATTATTCAACGACTCTCTCAACACCCTCAGGCATCGATGTTCGTAGTAAATGAACGATATCACCTTCGTTCGTACAAACACAATTAGTAATTAGGCACAAGACTACTGCCTGCTAACGACCAATACACACTGTAGTTGTTTACGTGATCAGCAGCACTGTCGCGTGTGGTACACGGATGTGAAAAATGTACAGCTAATAAAATACCGGCTTCAAAAAAGAGGCTTAAAATACAGGTTAGTTAAAAAAAAAAGCGGGCAAGTGCAAGTCTGACTCGCGTACCGAGGGTTCCGTATAAAATAGTTGAAAAAATATTCTCCTACACATCGATATACGTGACGGTCAATAATCCATATACGCAAAAACTATTTTTTTATGTGATAAAACCACAAATTAACAATTTTCGAACTTTTTCCTTTACTTGTGCTGTGAGACCTTGCTTCTTGCTAAATATCATGATTCTAGGTCAACGGGAAGTACCCTATAGGTTTTGATTTACTTGTGAATATCGCATAAATGTCGCATAAATGGCTGTATCTTTTTATTGCATTGACTTAGAAGCTTGATTTTTTGAGAGCTCCAAGAAAACATAAACCTTCGCATTCGATATTAATTTCAACTTGATGTCTCCACGCGTGCCTGAGAAAAAAGGTCTTGACAGACTGACAGACAGACGGACAACGAATAGATCCTATAAGGGTTCCGTTTTTTTCCTTTTGAGTTACGAAACCCTAAAAATGGATAGAGTTAAGTGGACGGACGTTTTTTTCATCTAGTTAGTTATGTGCTAAAAAATATTCTTAGCGAATATGATGATGCCATTATTCCCTAAATAGGGTAAAAATATAATTTTGACACACTCTTATAACGTTGCACAATATACAATGGTTAATCTAGCTAATCAATCTTAATATTTTAGACTGACCAGCACACAATATATAGAAAAAATAATAATAATTGTTTGTGGCTGAAATAATGTCAAAAACAAGAAAAACAGTCCCAAGATAACACAGCAGCTTAACAAATTACATTTACAAGAATAAAATATTGCGGGCTTCATTAATCTTCGTGTAAGTGAGGTTCGGGTTCGTGACTCTATTGTCTAAACTTGAGGACATTGTGTCACCAAATGAGAACGTTAGGGATTAGGTCCCAGTGTCAATCACTGGTGGCTTTGGTAATCTTGCTTCGTAATTGTGCCAGAAATCCAATTACCGTGCGATTCAGGATTAATCAGGCCCTGACATTAATATGCCTGACGTTCTGACTGCCTTCGAGCTAGTTGTCAGGCCACAGCCGCTGCTGGTTTGGTTGCAATGGAAACTATGTTGGTATTTCAATTATTGTTGACAGGTTAATTAATAGCTTAATGCTTCGACAAATATTTGGTATATGAGTGGGAAAATTATAGACAAATCGGCACCTTAGTGATGAAGAGATCTAAGCCACACTTTTGACCGAATTGAGTTATGAACACCACCATACTCGTCGTTAGACGGAGATTCTAGTAGTGAAGAGTTCTAAGTGATAGCTCAACTAGAGGTTTGGTTTTTCATTCAGACGTGAAAAGAGTTAAATGAAACTAGGAACAAAAAATCAAGTGGTGAATTTTTGATTTATCTTTATCTTGGAACCAGTATAGTGTGGAATAGCTCCCTTCAGTACTAGCGACGAAATATATGGACTAAATCTGTGATTTATGAATGTTCCCAAACCTTCAATAGTAAATTTTTACAAAAGCTGTTAACTTACCTGCGTGTTTGTTTGTGTCTTTAAAAACCCAATAATACCTCATTACCTTCAGTATCTTTCGACTTCCAAGTGCGTCTAGCTTAAGAAAACCCACTTAGGTAAGTATTACGCCTGAATGCCTCTCGAGATCGCTTTAGTTTGGTTTTCTTTGAACTAAAAAACACAAGTACGTATCGTAAAATGTTGTTTTATTTCAAAGTAGACTTCTCGTTACATTTTATCTCAAGATTCCCAGAATGAAAAACATTTTAATATTACACTCGAAATCTTTAACGATCTCGTCCTTCTAATCCCCAACATTATTTCAAGGATACAATAAAAGTATTCCAATATTTTTTCTTTCTCGATATCTAAAAAGGAGCTTGTTCCAATTCTTCAGAGAGCTTAGCAGTCATCATCGTTTGTGAGTGGCAAATGAGAGCGAATTCAACGTGGATGTCAAACAAGCCGACTCAAAGAGGCTCTAATGAGTCCCCAATTCAAGTGTTTCGGTATTCAACGTCTTTGTTGGCTTGGAGGAGTACCTGCGAGGCTCCCAATCAGTCGCGATCGTTACCTAATTAGTGCTCTCGGCTAGAAATGAGGTACTTAATGTATACAATTTCTGTTTTATATGAAAGTAAATCTCTTTATGTGTACGATTTGTTACCGTGGCGTGTTTATGAATCACACAATAAATGAGATTCATTAAAATTTTGGGACTCATTATACTTATATTATATTTTGTGTGAGTGTCCTTGCTTTCTGACTTCAGATTGTAACTTAGTTTTGCCTTAGTTAGTAAAATAATTTCTGACATGTTATGTAGATTGAAGTAGCGTAATACTTTATATTCATCCATTCTTTCATACACGACAAGAAGTTAAGTGTACCTATGGTATAATAATATTCCTTTGCTAAGGTATATTATTTTTGAGTGGTTATTTATTAAGGCTGCAGTCTTGCAAAATTCACCCGCGGTGAGTTATTTGCACAACTTAGTTTTTTTTTTTTTTTTTTCAGAAAATTAATGTATTAATATTATTATTGAACAGAAATAAACATAATATAAGTAATAGCTAGTAATTTTTTTTACTACATCGAGGTGGATTATGTTAGGTAAATCAAGCGTTCAATACAGCTCTTTCTGCCCAACAACATATCGAGGTATGTTTGTGCTCCTACTTTAGGGTAATTAAGAATTATTTTCAAAATCTGTTCAGCGCATAATTAGTTGAACATTTTCGTCTTCAAAATGCGCTGATTAGTTTTTTTCTAATTATCTTTCATTTTCTTATTTTGGAGGTCACAAAGTCATCAAAACAACGGTCCACTAGCACCACTCTTTAAAAAAAAATATTATCTCGTGACTGAGAAGGAATTATGAAAAACGGTTCAATAAAGCACCTCGGTAAGTGTGACTAAAATTTTCTAATACCTTTTATAAAGTTTCATATTGAGACACGAAGCAACAAAATATGATCTAGAGGAATGTGGCCGCTTTTCTTTAGATCAAATTTTGTTGCTTCGTGTCTCTATATGAAACGTTATAGAAAATTTAGAAAATTCTAGACTGATATACCGAGGTTAGGCTTATTGAGCTGTTTTTCATAATTCCTTCTCAATGCGTCATGTTCGTGAACGGGCGCCGTCAGTTCGGACTGGTCATCTCTTGATTGCCAGGGCTTATTTCTAATTTGTAATTTTATACTTTGAATTGATTTTTTTAGTTTTATTAGTTTTTACATTATCTCACATATAGAAGCAACAAGAATAATGTACCCAGGATTATGTAATATCTTGATTTAAAGGAGTGTCCTTGGAGTTTCTTGTCCGTTCTTCGCCATAGTGATCTACGTATTGAAATGGGCATCTAGCTTCAACTTTCCGACTAACCGACCGTCTCTTTGACAATTCAAAAGTGCCCGTAAATGGTTTAATTGAAATAAATGCTTTGAGTTTAAGTTGAGTTTGAATCACGAGATAATTATTTAAGAGTGGCACTAGTGGACCGTTGTTGTCTTAAATTTCAAAAAAATAATAAAGATATAAATATTTAATAGCAAAATTATCCAATCTCCCATAATTTATGACGGAAAAGAGACATTTTATCACAGTAATAACTCAACGAGCCTCACTTAAGTACTTTAATCTAAACAATAAGAACCGCCTGTCGTCCTATTAAATAGAATTTGATGAAAAACCGAGAATAAACAGGACACAAGTGCAACCGGAAATTAAAGGGACCCGGCGGCATCCGTTGTTCGGGTAAATAGCCGTATATACTGTCGCTATAGAAAAACAACAATATCCCGACGGGCACAAACAAACGGTCCTGATTAATGTTTTTGTTGGCTGTACAGTGAAAATATCAAATATATAATGGTTTATTAAAAACGATTGCCCTTGAGATTACCCTAGTAGCATTTTTGTTGGCATTTAGTTTTGCCACATAAATCTGGTTAGTTGGCAAATGCATGTCTTCTACCAAGACAAAATCATTTCGCTGCGGAAGAACAACCATCAAAATTTCAGCGTGTATACTTTCATATGCATTTAATACAAAAAAATATATATTGATGACTGTGTTGCTTTAGTGAGTGATTGCTTAAGCATTTAACCTGAACAGGGTGTAAGGGACATCCCTCCGCAAACTAACAGGGTGCATTCAGCTCCTTATTTTGAATCATATTCCACTGGAAATTTTCTCAGGAAAATTTTCATTCTTTTTCTCGTTTTTTCAGTTACTATTCCTTTATTTCAATGTAAAATTACATTCTCTGTACACAGCACTCCATTTATGTAAATATAACACCTAAAATAAAAAAACCAGCAATGTATGTTGAAATACTGTAACGAACGACGCGCGAAAACAGCTGTTCACTTTCTGCCTAGCTACAGAGTTCATCGAACTCACTCGCTGCGCTGCCGTTCGCTACCTGCGTTTTGCCACGGTAACGATACATTGCGTGTGAGGTAATAAAACAAATCGGGTTTATTAGATTCCCATAACGTTCCTGAAATAATTTCATGTACCGGTCATCTTAGCATATACTTACTGAATTCACCCCATCAGTCTCTGCGGAGAGCTGTCCCTTACACCCTGTATACCTACCCTTTAGTCAGATACTTTTGGAACAGACTACAATACTCATGTTTGGAGTTTGAGGTTTTGTCGGCATTGATGACGACAAAGGGCATAAATACATACAACAATTTTTAAGGCACGTGTATCGACGAAGCAAATCTGTGTCATTTTATTTTGATCAACCTTGTTTATTACAGAGATTAAATTGGATTATTCTTCTTTAGTTTTGTATCATGTATAAGAAAATAGGTAAGTAATAGTACTCATAGCTTCACGCGACGGCTCACGATTGCGCGCTTTCTCCGTTTTCTTTATAGGCTACTTACTTACATCCGGTTTCTGAATTGAGAATTTGAATTTGAGAACTTGTCGAATTCTACCTGAGCTCTACTTATGATTCCTTAATTGTAGCCCGTGAAATCAAAATTTGATACGTTTTTTGCAACTAAATTTAAAATTTCGCGGGTTTTCACCTGGGGAATCATCATAATTCATCATTTCAGTCGAAAGAAGTCCACTACTGGACATGGGCCTCCCCCAAGCACCGCATTTTTTTATTAGTGCTTGTGTTAGTATGTTGGTGGTGCCATAATCGCTACACTTGGCAGGCGGGTTGGCGATCGCAGTATCACAGGCAGTATGGTGTTAAAAATGCAAAGAAAACGCTGCTGCCCATTCTCTAGTAAGTCCCTTAGTCGGATTTTATGACGCCCACGGGAGGAAATAGGGTGGTGCTATTCTATAAGTCCATTACACGTTACAGTCCGGTACCACCTGGGGAATGCTAAAGAGAAATTTGACAAATTCTCAACTTCAACTTCTCAATTCAGAAACCAGATATTAGCTACTTAGGACGAAATCAAACTTTGATTCGATTAAATCTTACAAAGCATGGTTACTTCCCACGTCTTAAAAAGGTAGGTACCAACCGTTTTCATTATCCACGTAGAGATATTTATCCTTTTATCTGAGCCCTATAAAAACATAAAAGGATAAAGAAACAATAGAATTCCTACTAATTTAACACAATAGCTCACTGTTATCAATAGTCTACGTTTTCAGATTTAGGTTAGAATTTTTCTTTGTTTATTTCTGAAATACTTCGAAGGTAGTTTTTTATCTTGGTATTTTAACCTTCTACGCGTATGTAGGAGGGCGACCTACATATTAATTTAATTCAGAGCACTCTCTACATTTAATAAATAGATGCTGCTGATGAAACTGGGGGTGTACCGGGAGTGCGTTGGAAGCTTTTAAAAGGCACTTAATCACGTGAACGGAAAGTACCACTAATCATACAAAATGAAGTACCTTCTGAGTAGGAAGAATAATGTATCTTATTACGTAAGGAGTATCAGTGTGTAAGGTATATACTTATAAAATATTGTTGTAAACATTTAAAATTGCCTTTCCCTCAGTAAAATCAATGATAGTATTTTCAGAAAACGTGTGGGCATTGAACGTAAAAAGGACATTATTCGGCATAACTGTTACGATTCAAAAGAATGAAATTACGATTCCCATACAATGGAACAGTGCCAAAAGTCATTCAAAGCTCAACAACACCACTTTACAGCTGAAGTTTAATTTTTATACGTTTTATAAGAACGAACGTTTTAAAAATTAAAAATAATGTTTTGGGCATATCCTGCGGTTGGAACGCAATTGGTCCGCGGTTGGTGCGCGATATTAGGACTTTATGACAAGACTCATAATGCAAGCAAGCAAGTAACTTTAAAATTAATGTGTTTAAAAGAGGCTGTTGTGGTGCTAATATATACCCAAAGTCTCAAATTCAGATAATTTATGTAAACAAAGGGGATAACCACATAAAAAAAATACCTTCGTAATGGTAATTCACATAAACTGGGGGAAAAAAAATGGTTCCATTTTCTTTTAAGTACTGATTTTAAGAAATAATAATCAGAAAATAATCATTTGGGTTTCAAACAAAGTTATTAAAAAAATTAGATTTTGCTGGTATAAAATATTTTATGATACTGGTAACAATGCAGGAGATCCAAACATTTTTATTTCGTTTACATCTTCAACAATGCTAATATTACAACTCTAATTCATAGATTCATATTGTAAGTAGCATAATTATCTAGCCACATTTTGGATGACAACGGCTGTAAACTGTTTCGAGTGGAAATCGATTTTGGGAGGCCTAAGTCTAGCAGTGGACTTAAAAGGGCTGATTATGACGAACATAGGCCGTGTCTCCGGCACAATACACAAAACATTATTTGGCAACGGTATTTTGTTTGCATAGTTCTTATAATTAATTCACATTAATTTTATAGATGATTATTTACAAAAAAAAAATTGTGATAAAATGTTTTGCGCCACTGTCCTGTCATTTTGACAGTAACATTTCTTGACATTACTTTGTTTACATAAATTATCTGAATTAGAGACTTTGGGTATAGTTGGACTAAGGGCTATATTTTACCGGGACATCATGGCAGCGCAACCAGTCGCCGCTACCAACAAAATGTATACAGCTATAAAGAGAGTTACTCACCTGGTGTCCGTTTGGTTGCGCAACCAATTTGGCGGCGCGACCAGCTCTGACGCGTGCACAGAATGTTACTAGTCGCGCCGCCACGCTGGTCGCGCCACTAATTTCCTTCAGGACTGACTGATTTTCTTAATTGTGTCTTGTTTCAACAAATCATTTTCACACAAATTCAGTAACTCGTCAAAGGACCTCACAGACATCTTCACATAACTAAAAACTTATCCGGATATCTTCTTAGATCGTCGTACATGTTAACGAATTGTCCTTTCTTACAGCGATCGGCTAAATAAGGATGAACCCACCACCATGTCTTTCTCTTGAAATCTCTTTTCCTAACATACAGCAGCAGTGCTATCTCTTCGAGTTCCATTTTGATACTGTCTCAGTGTTGTTGTGGCGACTCTGGTCTCTGTAAGGTGTCTAGTCTGATAGCTTATGGACACCACGGTGGCGTGACTGGTTGCGCCGCCATGGTGTCCCGGTGAAATATAGCCCTTAAAGCAATGTGTCATTTTAATGGTTAAAGCGGATCTGTCTTATAGCGAATCTGTCCTAATGCGAACAGGGGCTTATTAATTCTAAAGTTATACTTTAAGAGAGATTTAACTTCCCTTATGCACCTAGTACATACCGTACGAGCTGTACTTGTAGGTCGTGGGTTTGTTCCCAGGCAGGCGCTTTACTTTGTATAAATAATTTCAGTACCACTGCTCTCAAAAACGGTGAAGGAACATTGTGAGGAAACCGGCATGTCCTAGAACCAAAAATTCGAAGACATTTGACAATGTACCAACCCGCACTGGGTCAGCGTGCTAGATTACGGTCCACTCCATCTCACAGAGATGAGGCCTTTGTCCCAGCTGTGGGAATATTATAGGCTTATTGTTTGTAAGGGCATTGGGAAATACGAGTAAGTCAACATTAAACGAGAAGTTAAAATAACACTGTTCAGGGCCTACTGCCAGTCGCTGTACGCGTGCGCCCTGTGGGTCAGTTATACACAGGGGTCGTACAATGCTCTACGAGTCCAGTATAATAACGCGTTCCGGGTGATGCTGGGGCTGCCGCGCTTCTGTAGCGCGTCGGGGATGTTCGCGGACGCACGCGTTCCGGATTTCGGCTCGCTGCTGCGTCTGCGAATTGCATCAGTGATGCGTCGGGTGCGCGGCAGCCCCAACAGCCTCGTGGCTACTGTAGCCGGCAGGGTGGATGGCCAAATAATATGCCACTGGATGGCGGCACACACCGTCATTCAGATATGTGAGGTAAACACAACCCGGCAGGGTGTTTTGTTTTAGTTATTATTATTATTTTATTAAGTATCATCGACATGTTTTACATTTATGGATCTCTGGTCTGAAAATAAAGATTATATTATTATTATTATTTGAAAATAATATTATAGGGAAAAAATGCTCGTATGAGCTCACTTCACACAATTCAATATGCCAAAAAAAATACCACTAGACTGCAATGCGTACAGCTGTAAATGCAAAAAACTACCGACACCTCTCGCCCAATTTCGAGCGACTCTTGACTTTTTTGTCATAGGCCAGACACATCACTCGACCATCATACCCTGCAAAATTGAGCTGACGTTAAAAAAACGTCGGAGCCAGTGCTGTAGGCAATATTTTTTCCGCTGCGTTGGGCTTTCCGGGAATTATTCGTACGTCACAAAAAAAAAAAAACACGACCGGCGGAGATTAGCTATAAAAATAGGTGCCTTCAAAGCTTTTTAAAGCTTTACATGCGGTAGGTAGTGTAATTTTTCAATCAAATAAGGAGTTAGAATTAGTCTTATAATAATAATTCCTCATCTCTGGCTTGCCTTTATTGGCCGACTGGAGTGAACACTGACGAGGAACTGAGCTCCCAACTCATTCTTGCCTTTATTGGCCGGCTTGAGTGGAGATTCGCAAGAGCAAACGTGCTCGGAGGAAGGAAGTATTCCAGTAAGTGCTTGTAGGGATCTTGACCATCTTCCGGGCTCTGGGATTATTCTGAGAGCCGTGGAATACCTCTCCACTCCTCGAGCACCTCAGGACATGTTGCCCCCTTGTCGCTACGTCACTATGTGCTAGCGACCGTTTTCGGGGGCCCATTATTGAGTGTGCAAGTCATCCCCTGCCATTTCATCCGAGTATAATAAAACATTGATCAGGCAGGGGCCATAGTCCTTCCATAGTTTTAGGTAACCAGTCCATTTGAACCACCCAAACCCATAGTCCAATATCTTTGTTTCCATATCCTGCAATAGTCCTACACCAACCGGGGGTTGTCCTTGGGTGCACTTGCATAGTACAGGTGCAGTTGCAGGGATAATCGTCGGTTGGTGCCTCATTTAATTAAAAAGCGTCTAACGGGCCTCTGCGAGTTGGCTTCGGCTCCTTGTACGCCTCCCAAAGGTCCGGGACCCCAGGGTCCCGAGATATGTAGACATATAAAAATAAAATAATAATTAAACGTTTATTTCGACCAACAAAGGATCATAGGACACAAAGAATCCAAAAAAAAAAACACAATTAATTAAAAAGACCACATAAACATATCACATACTTCGATTGCTCCGTATGTAAACCATACAGCAATGACAATTTTTTTTGTACCTAGGTACTTACTTTCTATATTTTTAGGGTTCTGTAGTCAACAATAAACCCTTATAGTTTCGCCATGTCCGTCTGTC
Organism: Dryobota labecula; assembly: GCA_947523025.1. NCBI lineage: Eukaryota > Metazoa > Arthropoda > Insecta > Lepidoptera > Noctuidae > Dryobota > Dryobota labecula. The sequence continues at coordinate 10,858,462 of OX383293.1, read as the reverse complement.
TGTCTGTCTATTCGCGGAATAGCTCAGATACTCTTTAGTACTAGAAAGCTGTAATTTGGCATGGGTACACTTTCTCACTTTGACAAAGTGGTGATAAAATCTTATAATATTTATTTATAATACCTCCATACACGTAAAGTGGGGATGATATTTTTTCTCTCGTCTATCACATGGTGTGGGCTATTTTTGAATAGGCCGGGTAAAAATATAGCTGGTTTGTGCAAACCACTTTTCTATTCAGGGATCTGTTTGCGTAATATTAAGCTTTTAAATGCAAATTTTTAGGGTTCCGTAGCCAAATGGCAAAAAACGGAACCCTTATGGATTCGTCATGTCTGTCCGTCTGTCTGTCCGTCCGTATGTCACAGCCACTTTTATCCGAAACTATAAGAACTATACTGTTGAAACTTGGTGAGTAGATGTGTTCTGTGAACCGCATTAAGATTTTCACACAAAAATAGAAAAATAAAAACAATAAATTTTGCGGGTTCCCCATACTTAGAACTGAAACTCAAATAATTTTGCATCAAACACATACGTGTGGGGTATTTATGGATAGGTTTTCAAAAATGATTTTTTTTTTTCTAAACTGAATAGTTAGCGCGAGAGACACTTCCAAAGTGGTAAAATGTGTCCCCCCCTGTAACTTCTAAAATAACAGAAAGATAAAATTAAAAAAATATATATATGATGTACATTACCATGTAAACTTCCACCGAAAATTGTTTTTAACGAGATCTAGAAAGTAGTTTTTTTTTAATACTTCATAAATCGTAAACCACGCCTACTGCTACGGAACCCTTCATAGGCGAGTCCAACTTGCACTTGGCCGCTTTTCTTAGAGTCCAGCTAAATGGTTGTATGTTGATAGGTGAAAATATTCACTGCAGTCGTATATATAATGAAGTTAAAGGCAAAACTAAGTAGGCTATACAAGTTACCGAGTAATAGTCGACAAACTTAAATTTGGAAGAAAATATGGGAGAACATGTTTTTCAACTACAATGTTAAGTTTTTTCTTGGGATCAGTTCATTCCATCTATGGAACCCTTCATTGCACGTGGTCCGACACACACTTGGCCAGTTTTTTAAATTGTTTAAGAATATGAAATATGCGTACCTTATCTCAGATTGGGTTAATCCCAAGTATAAGGTTAATTTTTAGACAATCGACATAACAAAGTGGCCAAACGTTTGAATCGAATTACGTTTTAAGTGAATTTTATTATTACTATTGATCGCTAAATTCGCTAAGAACCTAATTTAGGACACATATTTTACGTCTTTATTGTTGATAGTAATGGAATTCGTCAATAAATTCAATCAGTAACGACTCCCTTCGCTACTTCATTAAAATGCCTATTCTAATTAGCTTAAAACTCCTAATTTCCATATCGATAATACAAAATGTGCTCAGTTTAATAATACTTATCTAGCTTAATAGCAGCAAGTCTTATCTATTGCTGTTCTATAAGCGATATTTAAATATCTCAATATATCCGTTGATCGGCTGCTTCATATTCAACGGCTGGGCTGCCAGCAATCACGGCCACTCGTAAAACCTAACGATATCAGATTTTATCCCTCCACAGAGCTTTAATAATAATCTCCAAAAATTTAGGGTAAACGCCGCTGATCTTGTCAAGTCTCAGCTTAGCGCCCTATTGAGGAGGATACCCCGGATTTTGTGGTAATTTTCTGGTGAAGCGATTTCTGTAAAGTCGTTCGAGTGTATGCTATGTTCTCGTAAAATCTTGGTTTGAATTAACAAACCAAGATTTTACAACAAAATATCAATATTTTATTGAACGTTAGTTCAATAATATTGATATTTTGTTGACTTGTAAACATAATTAAATAGGAATAATTTATAACTTAAAATTAAACCCAAAAATAAATCCTTTGTAAAAAACATAAGTAGACTTAATTCTTGCTCAATGTCAAGAAATGAAAGAAAATTTAACTTTATTCAATAGCAAAGTAAAATCGTACTGATTATTGATTCTGATGTTCTTCTTTCTTCTTCTTTCTTTCCGATGATGATTCCGATGTTGTAAATTGATTCAGACCGATGTTGTTAACTAATGGTACCTAATGCCTGTAGGTAGATTTTACCTTTTAATGAAATACTTCGTTAAAATCCTTTCAATCCAGACACACATTAATTCAGCCTAGTTTCCATCCATTTCCAACCAAGCAAATGCTTGTTCATAACCCAAATTTGAAATCCTCTAAATCAAGATTAATCGTGTTTCACTTTACAAGTAAATACTTTCAGTGATTCAACCTTTTTCGAGGCTTAATTTATATATGTCTGAACCGTAGTCCTTAAAATGTCAATGCTTAAAGCTATTCAAAGCCCACTCAAATTCATAAACATTAATAGCACAGGTTTATCACTCGCTTCACGAACGTGTGATTTTAATCCTCTGGAAATAAAAATTGGTTACAACGAATGTGGAAAATAAAATTGCAGGAGAGTTCATTGCTCGAGATTCTACATTTCATTCGCAGGATATTCACTAGAGGGCTATCCGGATCTCTCTTGCCTGAAATAACTGTCACATAATGTTGATATAAAGCGAGCCTTGGCTTGGTGGCAACTGACTGGAATTGTGTGACGCCTCCACTTTGATTTAACTAGTAGCTATGACACCTTGGAAGCCTTTGCTGGAGGATTTAAGAGCACTGTTTATTTAAGCTCTCTCGTTCAGAGATCCTTTTACGGTTGGGTGGCGGTGAGATATTGCAAGCATTTAAAATGGGGGTAGTCTACACGATAGAATGCGGTTTTCAGAAAATATGAATATTTTTGTCACGAACAAACAGTAATAGGTTGTTCTATGCATTTCTGCAGTAGTCTAGACTTCGTAATTTTATTTGTTGCGCAGCTACTTAATACTATAAACGAGACTCTAGAGAAAGAAAGAAAGAAAAAAAAAGTATTTATTGGGACTCATACAGGAAGATCACATTTTAAACTAAGTTTGTTTGAATACTTTCTGAAACTTGTGGTCGGTTTGACACTTTGGGCGCCAGAATGTGGTCGAGCTGGGTCAGGTTATTGAAAAGGCTTCCATGAAGGGTTCAACTTTTATATATTTGTCACACATTTTACAACATATCGTGCCCATGTCGTCCGACACTTGACAAGCTCCTGTCATAAGTGTCAATCTGTCAGGCTGCCACGTTAGTGACAGTCCGCCACAGAGGTCTGTTAGGACGAAAGAGTTCGTACACCGCTATTTACGTATTTATACCAATAAGTACATTATTTAATTTTGTAAATAAAAAATAGATTTGTCATAGTAACATACTTTACAACCCTAAAACGCCATCCTATCTGCGACAACGCTTTTCCTACGATCGTCCTTCGGATGCACCTTGCAGGTCGTATCTTAGAAATCCCTTAGACTCCCACCCCACTCATCCGACTTCTACTACTACTCCTTCACTGTGCACGCAGCTCGGTCGTGGAATTCACTGCCACCTAACATTAGGGACTGCCAAACTGTTGCAGCTTATAAAAGAAGAGTAAAGGATCACTATCTTTCCACTTCGTCATAGTTGTATATTATTATGTATTTATTATTTTCCACTACATTGTAGTTCTAAGTATATATTTGAGTAATATTTATTTTAGAAGTATTTATGTAAGTATATTCTCTTATTGTATGTTTATAAGTGTTTATATTAGCGTATAGCTATTTTGATTTTATGTATATATATATTTTTTTCTCTTCTTCTCTTACACACGTTGTCTTATTGTCTACATCTCTATATCTACTTTCCTATCGCAGGTATGCTGGAAGAGATTTCATTAGAAATAAGCATCACCTTTGTACGTATTTTTCTGTTCCTTTCTTCTTGTCTGTTTATATGTGTGTACATAAATTGTTAAATAAATAAACGTGACAGCTTTCGCACCCGCAATTTTTCCTAGAAAAAAGGATGGACTATATTCCTGAATTACATCACGAGTGTCACAATAATTACTTGGAACGATATTATATTGATCGTGTCGCACTTCGCACAACCGATACACGTAAAAGCACTTATGTCCCTATTTTTACAACAGAGGCAACAAAAACGTGTACGAACGCTCGAATTTATTTACCAGTAACAATAAATATATTGAAACAGGTGTAGAATTGTACACTGGGTAGCCATTTACGAAATTACTTTCCCCCAATTTAGTCTAGTCGAATAGTCCCACGTCTCATTAGGGGAACGAGAATATTGTACCTTCTTTAAGCGCTTGTTTAGTGTTGCCAGAGGAAAATTTTCTCCATGGCGAGTTATTATGCCGTAACAAAAAATATTTGTAAATACGTGTATATCATACAGTCATGTGTAAGTTACCCACTATTTATGTGCCTAGCTTTCGAACAAATAATATGAAATTTAAAAAAAAAATTAGGTTAGTAGGTAGTATTAAAAGGTCTAATTTTTTATGTGATTTAAATATTAATTAACAACCAGTGACGAGTAAAAATATACAGATAGTGAAATAATACTCATTGAATTTATAAGGTTTACAATGGTTTGTATAATATTTCAAAATTTGAATCGAAAAACTACGAGAAAATATCTTTTTTGCTAATTGCGTTCACACCTACATATTTTTGCTCGTGATTGTACAAAGGTTATCAACCTAATTTGATTCATCAAATCAATAACCTTTTAATCAATGAGCTATTAGAGGTAAATCAATGCGGTATAAGGACAAGTGAATCGCTTAATTTATTCATGACGATCAACAGAGTAATCTACTACTTTATACACACACTCGATTACGTTGATTTCAATGGTTTTCATTAATATTATTGCATGTTGTATTGTTTAGTTGAAAGAAGGTGAATATTAATTTTTGGAAGCTTTTAAATGGTAACGTCACGCGCTACTTGGTAATTATTGACCTATATCGAAATCAGACTAAGCTTACCGAAGAATAAAATAAATATTCTCTAGTATGAAAATAAGTAAGGAATGGATGGGGTTTTTAAGTACACTAGTGTTTTTCAATCTTTTTCATGACACGGCCCCTTTAGTATGAAGAATATATTTCGCGACCCCCCGTTGCTTTCTTTATTTTTTTTTTCATGTATTTTATTTTGTGACAAATATCCAATCCAACCATTGATATAATAAAGGAGCAAGATATGTTATTCGCTAACATCGCAATCAGTAAACCTGGGCTCGGCACACGACTACATGCACCAAAACTCACACATCAAAGTTCAGTTCAGTCGCAAACCTACAGTTACCGATAGACAAGAACAGAGATTGGAGACGGCACTGTCGTGCGAGTGAAATCGCGTTAGCTGCCGAATATTGGCCGAATGTTTACGATTATGAATGACATTGCATGACGAGTAGTACAAACATAGCGAAGCAAACATTAAATATTATCCCGTGTCTTATTTCTCTTCCTTGTATTTTTTTATTTTACTGCAGTAGCTTTCCCAACATTTGCAACTCCGCTATAGAAGCTTCGCGACCCCCCAAAAGAGGCTCCACGACCCCCCAGGGGGTCGCGACCCACACGTTGAAAAACACTGAAGTGCACAATACATATAGTTACGAGTAAATAAGTTACTTTAGGCAAGCGTGAACTATCAACTGCATGATCGTTCTACATAAGGTTAGGTAAAGGTCAGAAGAACGAAAAGCAAACTTTGGTTTTTGGGTTTAAAAAAAATTTGCTATTCACGTAAACTTATTGATATTTTCGTTATTTGTGTGGTTTACGACTTTACGAAATGACAATACCTATCCTGTACCGTGTGGTGCCGGACGTAAAGAATAGCACCATCCTATTTCCTCCCGTGGGTGTCGTAAAAGGCGACTAAGGGACTTACTGTAGAATGAGCAGCAGCGTTCTCTACGCGTTTTTAACACCATACTGCGATCGCCAACCCGCCTACCAAGCGTGGCGATTATAGCAAACCCCCCCAATTGGGGGAGGCTTATGTCCAGCAGTGGACGTCTTTCGGCTGAAATGAATACCTATCCTACTTTTTATTTTTTCTACTTACCTTCTTCTGACTTCCTACCTTAGGTATCTCGTTTCATTGTAGAACACAATTTTCCTAGACTTTCTCTTATTTGTGACAATAGCTTATCTTCTTTTTAACACTAAATTCGAAAACAAACAGATTTCCACAACATTCTGAGTAAAGAAATCTTCGGTCTCAGTAATCATTTTGTTTTTAATCGGATATGGAACCAACTAAAAATATCCGAACGTCTTTGTAGGGATTTACGGTAAAATAAACTATGATTGTTAGATAAAATAAATCTTGCTCTAACAAGGAGGTAGAAAAAAATACTCTGAAGGAAGATGTTCAAGAAAATCACTAATTAGATATCCGGAGGAAAGAACTAATTGAAAAACAAAGTAGCAGTTTCAAGAAAACAAGCGGATGTTTATAGCTTGTACAAGAAAATAAAACAAAACATTTGTTTACAGCGTACAAACATCATTATAGAAAATATGACCTTTGCGTAATTCTGCGATGACAGTGATCTAAAATATCACAAAACATGAAAAAAAAAACAGCATTAGGGCATTTTTTGAAGTCGGTTATAAAGGAAATTGCTTCAAAAACACGCAACACTAAAAGCGATTCAAAAACTAGTGACACGTGCTAAAACATCGCCTGCCAGCCACGCACGATACATGCACGGAATTTAATCCCAATTTTAGAATGGAATTTTTAATTTCACAATTTCACTGGCAATGCCGCAGAGCACAGTTAGCAAGTCTATATTACTTACCAAGAATACATAAATCTAAGTTGTAAAGTTAAGGTGAACGCTCTGAACGATAATGAAGCCATCTATTGGTAAATGACACGGAAAAACGAGATTAGAATTCGCTTTCGATAGTAATAAAAAATAAACCTTTTCCTTCTGCGTTAGGTCGTTCCCCGAGCGATTGCAATCTATATTCAGAATAAAAATCCTTTTAAGTTTATGTCTGGTAGTGGAATAAATTAAAATGTATTGCTTGTGACGGATACTGTTCTTCGAGAATAAACATAGTTTAGACACAAATGTTTATGAAAAGTACCAAAATAGCGCCTTTTGTGTCTCAAATTCTCACTGACCAAAACCGCTTAGCATAACTTAAACATAACAAAGCTTCAGCTCAGTTTTGTAGAAGCAAAGCTAACAGGTCAGACTACACCCTCTCAGGAATTACACCTGACAGAACTATTCACAACTGGCCCCCGACGTGCATAGTTTAGGGCACAACTTGTTCCAGCGCCTGTCTGAATTTTGAAGTGCTAACTATCTGGCGTGAATAGTGGAAGCGGTTATCCGCTTTTAGTTACCCCATTCTTATGGATCGTGTGGTCGCTCGTAAAGTTGAGAGCCACTTTATTGCGGTAAACATAGAACACGCAATCCCAAGAGGAGCAATGAGCAGGTAACTGCGGTAGCCAACTTTAAAGCTAATATTAGTTCAGCCACGGCACCGGAAAATGGGTAGCGCAGTGATTGGCCGTGGCACAGACCGGACTTTCAAATGTCCAATCAGAGTGCGACGCCAACGACTCCAATTAAATTCGATTGAATGGGAAAATTCTAGCGCCGTCAGGCATTCTGTTATTTGTTAACTTATTGAATGACGCAATCAAAAGCTTGTTCTGTTCGAATCCAAAACAAATCTGACAACAGTTGGTTATTTCAGTTTATTTATTTTCTGCAACGTTCGCGTTTTACTAAAATAGCGTACGGAGTTTTGATTAACAGAAATTACAAAGCTCTGCTTTCGCTACGTGCATAAGATAAATAACGTTAAGTAAATGGTACAGCTATCCCCCGATAATAATCATAACCCTGATGTTATCCAGCCACCGTCGGTCCCTTGCCATCCTCCCTCCGACTCTGCCCTAAGCCGAGGTTCGTACCCCACAGGGGGTGCCCTTAGCGCGCAGTCGTTTAGTTTATAAGTTTTTACGCCTTGGCTGGAGGCATTAAGTTTCTTTAGGAGCTTAAGGCAACCACAGGAAAGTCCGGTTAGAGTCTCAACCTCTCATGGTTAACTCGGAGATACCCTAGATTAAAAAAAAAAACATACAGCTACACGTACATACGTAATAGAATAATAACAAAAAAAGAGGCGTAAGTATGTTCTAAATACAATAACGTGCATGTCTGTGACGTCACCTACTCAATTCTAAAAACTAATTCCACCGCTCCAAGAATGCAACAATTAGCAATCTAAAGGCAGCAAAAAGTACCCGTTTTTCAGCGTACCGGTAATCGTTACATTTATTACTGTGTGTGTGTCGGAGCGCCGGTATAATTACGCGACCACAATTGGGAGGGGGGCGACGCAATTAGCCATTTCACAGGAGCCGAGCCGTTGTCACATCGACTCTAATGACTTCAACTAGTTCCATTGCACGCCCGCAAAGGCCGGAACGACTTTTTCCAAGCCGTTCTTTAGTCTGGCTACAGAAATGTAATTTAAAATCTAGAGAGAGGATTTTAACTCTATAAACTACGGAAGTCTCAACTGTTAATTATAACAATTAACTGTTGCGACTTTCCTTGCTGAGTTGTGAATCATTAGACCTTTTAAATAACTAGGTACTGTTGTGAATAATTTTCAACTGCTGCAGTTATAAGTAGATAAAACATTATTCAGTGATTTATTCAGTGCACACAAAGACATGGCATAACACACAAAAGCACAATAAAATGATAACAAATTACATGAATCCATACTAATATTATAAATGTGAAAGTAACTCTGTCTGTCTGTATGTACATTTTCACGCCTAAACGGCAGAACCGATCGTCATGAAATTTGGCAGAAATATAGCCTGGGATATGGAGAAGGATATAGGCTACTTTTTTACGCGATAACAGACATCCACGCGGGCGGAGCCGCGGGCAAAAGCTAGTATAATATAAAAACAAGGTGCCAATACACAAATAAAAATAAAAAAATATCTAAGAAATATATACTTAAAGAAACAGAGTGACACCATGACATAATTCAATCAAATATACATGGTGCGTTGTGCGTCTCAAGGTTGCACCAAATGGGAGTCCAGCTCAGCATGTGTCAGGAAAATATACCTGACGCTGATATGTATATAGGTATATAATAATAGATGGAGAAAGTGCAGGACCGAGCAATAGCGGTCTTCAAAAGCGAACATTCTTCAACTTATACACCGTGGCATTTTAGTCGTCTTACAAAGACAGCCCACTTCATGTATCCAATGACTACTAATCATTCATAAAAAAAATATATGAACATTAGTTTTTTTTTTTGAACATTAACCAAAACACCCTGTTACGAGTGCAGTCCGAGTAACAGGGTGTTTTAAACTATGTAATGTGTCATAATTAATAAAAATAAAATAATTTAAAAAATTTAAATGTAAAAAAATAATTACATTAATGATTAGTAGTTATTGGATACATGAAGTGGACTGTCTTTTTAAGACGACTAAAATGCCATGGTGTATAGTTACACATACGAAACGATTACGCTTCATTTCTGTATTATTTAAGTATGTGAACAAAAGGAACATACAGCTGTACTATGCGATGAATTTATACACGAGATGAAAATGTACTGTGTGAGTTCACTGTAATATAAACCATTTATGTTCATTTTAAATTACCCCTATACACCTCCGATTCAATTTAAAGTTATCACGCTAATATTATAAAGGCGAAAGTTTGTGAGTGTCTGTGTATGTTTGTCTCTTCTTCACGCTCAAACAGCTGGACCAATTTTGATAAAATGTTGTATGAAGGTAGCTGACACCCTGGATTAACATATAGGCTACTTTTTATCCCGATATTCCCACGGGATCGACACTTATGCGTGTGAAACCGCGGGGCGCAGCTAGTTGAATATAAAATCGTTCCGATAAAACAGGGTTGATGAAATAAACATAAACAAGCAGGTACAGAGAAACATAAACAAAAAACAACCGATAGCAAGCTCCTTTTGCGGGGTTTTATATAAAAATTCAATATTATGACCCCAAACATGATCGACACCGTTCCTAAATAGTTTTTTGTTCGTTCAGTAATTTAACTCGTTAAAAGCTTCGGGGCCGATCATTAGTCTTTATGATTGTGTCTTTACGACAAAAAAAAAATCCACCGCACATTGTTTCAACTGAAATTGCCTTTGGAAATTGAACAGACGAGTTTGAAACCTTCACGGATGGTGGTGAACACAAATTAAGCAACATTTCAGATGCCATTTTTTTTTTTGAAAGTATAAACTCGGGGTGAGCTAACGTCCTGAACTTAGTTTACGAGTGTTGGAAACAAAGCTAAAGTTCGCCATGCCATTGCTATCTCGATTGTACAGTTGTTTTCACTTTTGTTATCGATTCTGTTTTCACACACGTGGACTCGAATTGTATACTGCAACAGGAAGTAATTTTAACTTTTAAATATAACCTCACTTTATGGGTTTTGTGTTGGGACTTGTTGTTTTCCTCATGTTTAGAGCCGCTACTTATTAAATAAGTTGTTCAATCTAACAGCAACATTTTTCAAACTGTAATAAAACAAGGAGCTCAGTTTTCTTCAATAAATCTAAAGCAGTTTCATAGCGTAGTTTAGACTAATTGACTGTCTGACAACGCAGAGCATTCAGATAGAAACATGGAAATTGGAAATATTTTTTCTAAGAAGATGTAAAGCAAACGCAAGGTAGGACACCCTCAGGATTTGTGATGCAGGTGGTTGCTAGCAGCTGAATATGAATAGCCGAAGATCCAGTTAAATGACGAGCCATTGATTTTCTTGTTATAGAATGCCAAAGTCTGATGATGGCGATAATGATGCCATGAACAAATTTTTGAATATTCCGCCGTATCCCAGTAGTTCCATTCTCTAGTTCCATTATGGGACTACTGGGATTTTTTTTCTCCCAGTAGTTCCATGGAACTGGCATATAGGGTGTGGCGCGTAAATAGTGGTCCGCCGTTAAGAGGACGATACACCGTATATTCAGCTATCACATACCACAATATGAACTATTTATCTTAGTTCTCCGTTTTTTTTTTAGTTTTTTTTTTTTTTTTGATAGTTTTACAGCGTGCTTTACTAATTTGGCTGTAATTTCTATACATGACATAAAGTAGTATAAACAATTTTTTTAAATAAATAATGTCATTTCTAGAAATTACAGCTAGTAAATGAGTTGTTTAAATTATGGTATGTGATGGCTGAATATATGTTACAGCCAAACTAGTAAAGCGAACTGTAAATTTTTCAATAAAAAAAAATCGGAAAACTAAGATAAATAGTTCACATTGTGGTATGTGATAGCTACATACACGGTGTATCGACCTCTTAACGGCGGACCACTATTTATGCGCCACACTATTATGCCAGTTCCATGGAACTACTGGGAGAAAAAAATCCCAGTAGTCCCATAATGGAACTAGAGAATGGAACTACAGGGATACGGCGGAATATTCAACACTGAGCGGGTAAAAAGAGGTCAGCCATGACCAAATACGCAGTTTACCTATAATACAGGTGAAGGTTATTTCTCCTTATACTTCGAGTAAACAAAACTTGAACACAAACTACGTCACGACTTGAAACTTTATACAGCCATAAAGTTTTGGGTCGCACAATAACCTACTTCAAAGCACATAGGGTAAATACCGTAAGTAGTGACAAATTGCTACCCATCGTCTACGATCACTAGAACACGACTCCCTTATCCCTAGTTGATTACGACAACTTGTGAAATATGTTGAGCAGTTCAGAATACCTTCTCTAAATTAAAATCTGCACGGGTTACGTCGTTCCAGTTATTAGAACTGTTGAAAACCCACAGCAAATATAAAATAAAGTGTTTGCAATGTCAGTAAAAGCACGCAGCCCGTTAAAAACAAAGAAAAAATATCGTTTTAAAAATGTTTGAGAATAATTGTAGCACAAACACTCTCATACACCTGCGGTCTGCAGTGCGGACGTAAATATTTACCAGCATATCGTGAACAATCAATGATATGGGCAGTTTATCTGTTTAAATCCAAATCAATTCCCCGCTGAGCCAGTACAATGCGCATGTTGGGATGCAATCCCCTTAGCATGCGATTCGGGAGTTCGGCCTGATTGCCAATTTATTGACTAGCTCGTCTCCTTTATCTTGGATGTCCACAACCTGGATCAAGTTGACAAAAAGACAAATTGTGACCATTGGGTAATCCGAGCTTATGGACCATTGACGGCCGTTGTTAATGTCTCTGAAAAAGTGAGTTGCGTGGAATTGGATTTGGAACAAAAACAGATTTTTCTTTATGAAGTTTTAGATTTATTGGGCTGATTAACTAACTAACTACACTGATAACTAACTGTTTCAGTTTTTAAAATAAAAGTGAAAGAACACTATCAAGTAGACACTTATTTATTTATGGCGTAAATCGGCTGGGCTGGCCCATCAACGGCCACTATCGACTTGAGTGGAGTGGGGTCAAGTGATGCGACGGGCGAAATTATTTTACGCCAAGCTTTTTCGTGGTGACGGTTCCAAGTACGTCTCGTGATATTTAGATTAGAGGTTCGCTTCATGAAAAGATAGGTCGAGTTGGTAGTTTATTAGGCTTTGTAGAAGAGCAAATGTACGGGCAATCCGACAATATTCTACTTAATATTAAAGTATGTGCAGATGTTTGGATGTTTATTACCTACTCAATCACATATGGAAGAGATTTCTTTAGAAATAAGCATCACCTTTGTGCGTATTTTTCTGTTCCTTTCTTCTTGTCTGTTTGTATCTGTGTGTGTACATAAACTGTTAAATCATCATTTCAGCCGAAAGACGTCCACTGCTGGACATAAGCCTCCCCCAATTGGGGGGTTTGCTATAATCGCCACGCTTGGCAGGCGGGTTGGCGGTCGCAGTATGGTGTTAAAAGTGCATAGAGAACGCTGCTGCCCATTCTCTAGTAAGTCCCTTAGTCGCCTTTTACGACACCCACGGGAGGAAATGGAGTAGTGCTATCTTTACGTCCAGCACCACACGGTACGCTGCGGTAACTGTTAAATAGATAACTATATATATAACCATATTATGAGACGTTGTTATGACTTACCTGTATTGTTTTTTAATCAATAGATACGTTTGCATGAAGTCCTCGGTTTGATTCCTGGGCGAGGCAAAGTGTTATTGGGTTTTTCCATCTGCAATTGCTCAGTAGCAGCCTGGAGTCTGGATTTGTGCCCGGTTGATGGCAATAGGCTCCTTTAACATGGTACTTAAACATAACTGGCGAAATGTGGGTGTATAGATACACTTCTGCCCTAACCCTTCGAGAAATACGGACGTGATGTTATGTAGATACGTTTAAACTGTAGTTTACAGTTTTTTTTTTTTTGGTTTTTCAGGATCAGTAATAGAACACATTTCCATTATTTGTTCAATACTTTTTATTTTGGTCCTACTTGAAATCAGCAAAATATCGATACAATCTATTCGTAATAATATCAATGAGCGAGCGCACAGCTGATAGATACCTACTACTGCATTCCGCTGCAACGACTGCGCCGCCGGCGCCGGCGCGTTACGCGACGAGTATCCATTATACCAGTTTCAAAATAAACATATTTCGTTAATGATAACTTCATTTTTTTGTACTAAGACATAACAAAATAAGAAATAGGTGTATAATAAACACGTTTAAGTTTAATTTATCAGCGCTCTGATTAAAAACTTTTTCTGTATGTCATTAAAAATATACCGTATGAATATTTTTATCGTCTTGAAAAAAAATTGTTAGGTGAAAGGAGTAGAAGCCTATGGCATAGGTATTTTTTATTTTATTTTTTATTTTTTCATAAACCTAGAATGAAATTGATGTATGATAAATACCACCATAAATAATATAATAATAAATAATACCACACATTTGAAGTAAACTTAACATACTATAAAAATAAAACAGAAATTTAACAAACAAAAAAAAATACGCACCCAAATTATACGGTTGATATTATATTATCAATTTAATGGAATCTATTTAATTTTCGTTTGCCTCGAAACATTATGTCATATTGATCTCTTGACCCTTTAATAATTCTGCCAATGATAACAACAACAAAATTATCATAAGTATTATTCCTCGATATAACCTTTATAATCTGATAAACTACCAGTAGAAATAAACAGGAAGTCTCCTCCTACACAAATCGTTAGTGTAGTCGAGTCTAAAGATTCGCGATAAGCGATGGACTTCGCGATAAGCTAACAACCTCGTTACTTATGCACTATTGTAACCTTTAGAGTCGTATCGCTAACGGCTCAACTGATGCTAAGTCAGACCGCGTTAGTGTAATTTCCTTCAGCTTAAAATATGGAGGGAAATGCGCTAAACGTGTGTTTGGTTGTTCTTTTTTTTTAATATGTTAGTACCAGCATCATTTTTTTTAAACTTTGTTCTTGTTTTCAGCGTTATCCACAAAACTTCTGATAATGTACAAGAGAAAATCGAATGTCTTGATTGGTATTACCTAAATACTTACAGTTATCGAAACAACACAAATATTTGCATTTTATATTTAGAAAAGACAAGAGAACGCCGTACATTGTCGTAATAAAATTATTTTTAAGACATCACGATTTACTTGTAAAAAACCCCTGTTCGTCGTAACATTTTAAAATGCCCACAGGAAGAAATCTTGAGGGCATCGTAAAATGCAACTAAAGACTGAAATTTATTTCAGGTGGGGCGGAAAAAGGGTTCGCTTGAGGGTGCGGTATTGTAAGGCAGTCACGTCCCGTTCTCGTAAATGGATTAAGTATTAGTTGTACTCTTGGTTGAAAGTAAGCAATTCTGTAAAATGGGTTCTGGTTACAATAATTTTGTTGTAAGTCGTTTTTCTAATGAAAATAAATGCTTTTTTGCGCTACCGGTTTATGAAGGACTACGCTATGCCGTTGAGGTTTTAATAAGCGATAGAAACTACGCTACGGTGGGTACGAAAACACCGCTATGCTATCTGTAGAGACTACACTGCGTTATAAAGACATGGCTACGACATAGCAAATGTGCTACGACGTAGCTCCCAAAGCATAGTGATGTCTTTATAACGCAGTGTGCTACGCCATAGCTCCCAAAGTGTAGTGATGTCTTAATAACGCAGTGTAGTCTTTACAGATAGCGTAGCGTTGTCTTCTCATTGCTACGCCGCAGTACACAGTGGCGCCAGCGCTGCTATGGAACACAAACAGCTTTGGAAATATTAATAGTGTATATTGAGGCATCGAGCTAAGTTTTATCATGATGCTTCGTAACTAAAGTACGAATATAAATAATAATTAATTATTTGAACTAATATACGTCGCTATGTACAGAAATCCCGGCTTAAAATCATTCAAGAACGTACAGTACATTGTATTCTCAACATTAGACTTAAACCAACAAAGCTCACGAGAGCTGGTTACTACGTTATTATGTGTTTATACTACTTAACATATGCCTCGGGAATTAGTATTTAAGCATTTCGATCATGAATAAATCAGTTAGGTAGCATAACATCTGCTAGTAAACCTACAAACTAGGGCAGAAGTATGTTAGTATAATTTGAACAGGATATAATATTCTATAGCCTTCATCAGGGACTTCAACAATGTTGTTACTGTGACTATGAGTGTATTATTCCGCGTAAAAATATGTAAATTTTGGTTTATAGGCATTTGAAAGGCTTAATGAAGTGCTTGAACGCCGCTAGAGACAAGTGTAGAGTGAGGTGTCTAGAAATGGCATATGTGACCTGAACGTTCACTGTTTGCGTGATTTTCTATCGCAAATTTTTACTGACTATTAATAATTGAAAGATTGTGCCATTCCTCTTTAATAGAGATTGAATTCCTCTTTATTAGAGAAGATTGTGCCATTTTCATTACAACTATACCGAACGCGCAACAATTCCTAGACGTCTTCACTGCTTGACCGCCACCGATGAACTCCACTTGTCGAATGTGCGGCGGACACTTGTCGCCGGTCGAACGTTATGTCGTAGACTCTGCCATGCGCCGCTAGGCAGCGCTAGCGACACGATTAGTCAAGAACTGATGGTGCGAATCCACCAACTCCATCGAACGCCAACAGATGGCGCTGGCGTACCGGATACAACTCTTCTCCGACATAAATATTCATTTGATGTTTTAAAATGTAATAAAATAAACATTATATGAAGTAATGGGTACTTAAACATATCCAAAACATATCAAATAAAAGTCTTGACTGGGCCTTACTCACCAGTGGATCCAACTGTTGAGCAAAAAAACGATAGTCCCCATTGGATTAGCCGATGTTTTACATAAACTGATTTATAGTAACAAAAATATAGCATGAATATGGAACATTAAGGATGAAATAAGTTGAGTAAAATACTACTGACCAAGTGATTAATATTGTATGTTTGTCAAAGGACCGATGGCCGGTGGAGCAGACGAGTCCTGAAGTGGAGACCGCGTATCGGCAATCGTAGTGTGGGATGCCCCCAGCTAGACAGACTGATGACCTGAAGAAGGTGGCTGGGAAGGTGATGGATAGTGTTGTGGCGCAGCCTGGGAGAGGCCTAAGTCCAGCAAGTGGACTGCTATAGGCTGAGTTGATTGATTATAAGTAAAAGTTTTGTTAAATTATCTATACCTTAACAAATATGCTCTAGAGATGTGGTGCTGGAGAATAATGCTTGGGATCTCGTAGTCATAATTCCGCACAAACGTGTCTATACTCCAAGAACTCGGCATCAAACAGCGTCTATCAGCACTAGTACAGTCTCAAATACTGAAGTTCTTTGGTGATTTCTCGAGGCGGAATAATGACTCCATGAAGGGTCTAGTGGTGCAGGGCAGAGTAGAAGGTCACCACACGAGAGGTCACCGAATAGGTGGACTGATCAAATTAATTCCGCGGTTGGAGGCCCTGTTAATGAATGCGCCAGAATGTCATCTTACAGAACCAGATGGAGGGAGATCGTGAGGCGAGCTGCGACTACACCTGCAATTGGACAAAACTCATCGTGACCGTCGTGGTCACGATGACTTCGCTCAGTCAAGAGCGAAGCGAAGAAGAATAGAAACAAATAAATAAAATTTAAATCAGTTCAGCTGAAAGACGTCCACTGCTGGACATAGGCCTCCCCCAAAAGGTGAGGATTTGCCATAATCGCCACGCTTAACAAGCGGGTTGGCTATCGCAGTATGGTGTTAAAAATGCGAAGAGAACGCTGCTGCCCATTCTCTAGTAAGTCCCTTAGTCGCCTTTTACGACACCCACGGGAGGAAATGGGGTAGTGCTATTCTTTACGTCCGGCACCACACGGCAAGCAATTAGGCTACTAAAATGAGCACATATTTGAGACCTAAGTTCCTCTGAGTACCTTTTTCCAATTGAGACATAAAGCCAACCAGACGTTTATGACCTGCGTGTTCATTCCGCTACATGTGACATGACAAAATTGAAGATAAAACTACCACTCGCCCTATAAAGCCCTAGTATCTAACTTATTTAATCTTTAGTAGCCCCAAGCCAATATTCATTATTTATTTTTCCTCGAGCCATGTTTACCCTCGTCCTAAACACATCGCTATTTCGATCACAGCGAAATAAACTAACATGAAAATACGTACATAGATTTCTTTTTTATTTGCCGCCTCTGTGGTCTAGTGGTACAGGGTCTCAGATCCAGAGGTCCCGGGTTCGATTCCCAGCGGGGGCAAAAATTTCTGCTCAGTTTGGTTGGTGGTAGGGCTTGTTCTTAGTCCGCCTGGCTAGCTACCACCATCTTATCTAAGTCTGTCGCCATAACAACAATGTTAACAGCATTTGTTGTGTTTCGGCAGTTAGAGGTAAGATAGCCAGTTCCTCTGTGGTTGAGGATTCTGGGTGAAGCTCGCTTCCATCTTCGGCCTTATCATCACTTACCATCAGGTGAGATGAAGGCCAAGAGCTTCCCCGTTGTATGTAAAAAAATAAGTATTAAAAAAAACATTTATAAAAACAACAAATTTACGTCTTAAAGTTATGTCGTATCTCTATGTGTACATAACTGTGTGTACATAAATAATTAAATAAATAAATTAAGTTTGTATTCTAGTATTCCCTGTTCATTTCAAAACATAGGTACCTACAGTTTGTTCAAACACATTATTCTTTATACATATTTTATATTGTTTCAGCTTTTATTACACGTGATTTACTTTTAAAATTACAGGTTACACGATAGTAACGTTCAGGGGAGCGTGAACCGGCTAAAAAAACCGTTATTGCGTATTGGTGCTAAATCCGGGGAAGCGACATAAAAAGGGGAGGCTTATATTTAGCGGTGGGCGAAACCAGGTCGTGAGATAATGATCGTTTTATCGCGTCGAATTTTTGTTATAAACAAGAATATGATGTAAAAATACGGGTGTATTATTTGTCTTCTTTCTGGTGACCTGTAACGACTGTCTATCCTACTTCTGCCACTAGTTCAAAAGGCAACAATTTATACACTAGCTTTGCCCCGCGGTTTCCCGCATATGTCTCAATCCCGTGAGAATAATGAGATAAAAAGTATCCTATGTCTTAATCCAGGTAAATCCGTTCAGTCGTTTTAGCGTGAAAGCGTTACAAATAAACATACAAAATCCAATCAATTTTTTTTTTCTCTTTATTATAATAAATACTAGCTTTTGCCAGCGGCTTCGCCCGCGTGGAATTCGGAAATTATCTCATGGGAACGTACTACCGGGGTAAAAATATCCTACGTGTTAATCCAGGTTATAAACTACCTGTGTGGCTTTCATCCAAATCCGTTCAGCAGTTTTAACGTGATTGAGTAACAAACATCTAAAGATACAAACTTTCACATTTATAATATTACTAGCTGTTTTCCGCGGCTCCGCCCGCGTAGATGTCGGTTATCGCGTAAAAAAGTAGCCTATGTCCTTCTCCATATCTCAAGCTATATCTCTGCCAAATTTCATGACGATTGGTTCAGTGGTTTAGGCGTGAAAACGTAACATACAGACAGACAGAGTTACTTTCACATTTGTAATATTACTAGCTTTTGCCCGCGGCTCCGCCTGCGTGGATGTCGGTTATCACGTAAAACAGTAGCCTATGTCCTTCTCCATATTCCAGGCAATTTCTCTGCCAAATTTCATGACGATCGGTTCAGCGGCTTAGGCGTGAAAACGTAACATACATACAGACAGAGTTACTTTCACATTTATAATATTAGTATGGATTAGTAGGATTAGTTACTATGTTACATGTAATTGATTTAAAGGAGAAATAAAAAATGCTTTTCTTGTATTCACCATCTCGCCTTTCACTCCGTCTAAAACAAAACAAACAAACATCAAATAAAACAAAATCCATTAGTTACTCCCCAAAATTCGCACAATAAAAATAAAAATTAAAACTCCCGACCGTAACCTCCCGATAATCAGAAACACGTTTTAAGACCCCGTCTTAGACGAACTCAATTAACAAAATGGCAGCCGAACCAAACAAACAACAAACGAAGGAAGAATCAAATGAGCTCTGAAACAGCGTCTGTAGGTAATTAAAACGTAATAATTGAAGCGTCTGGATCCTCCATATCATTATAATGAGAATGAGAACTAGTGTTGTACTCGCTTCAAACAACCTTCGTTAGCGCGATCGTGAACAAAATTAATGATGTAATGTGGTTGATCGTACTACATTTGGTTTGTTGCGGTCTAATCATGTTTCTGTCACTGGTTTTGACTCGAACGCCTGCACTTGTAATCTTTGTTTGCTCATCACTGGTTATTGTGGCGTGGGGTGGCAATTTTCTATCGCGCACGTAATATTTTGATGAAGGAACAAATGAGTTTAACCCCCCTGCCCGCTGATTCAGAATTTCACGGTAGCTAATTCACGTTGCATTCGCTTAAGACTGCTAGACACCGAACGTTTTAATGCATTTTAATTCGCAATATTAGTAATTGTGACAATGTTGAGGCGAAGCACTTTACACTGAAATGTTTTGCATCTAGCTTATCAGTAAAAAAGAGACATCATGCATTTCTGTCGTTTATTAGGTTGGAAAACTAGAATTTACCAACATTCTTGTTCTATCAACAGATTTCTTTTTACAAAATGGCCGCCATCTTTTAAATTTTCAATTTAGTGATAAATAACCTGCCACTCACCTAGTTTAGCTGAATGGTTCGATGAATTTTTAAGTGATGCCTGAAATACAAATATACTGATATATAAAAGAAAAGGCGGCATTTAAACATGTATCTATACTTATCTTCGTCGAATCAGACTCGGCTGGGCAGACTTCGGGAAGCTACGCAATATCTTCTCGTCCCACATATCACAGTGTCTCAAGACGAAAGTCTTTGACCAGTGCGTGTTGCCAGTGATGACTTATGGCACTGAAACGTGGTCGCTCACAATGGGTTTTATTAGAAGACTAAAAGTCACCCAAAGGGCAATGGAGAATTAAGGCTATATATATGCTTGGAGTTTCCCTCGTGATCGAATCAGAAATGAAGAGATCCGCAAGAGAATCATGGTAACCGACATAGCCTGAAGAGTTGCCAAACTAAGGTGGCAATTGGCAGGGCACATTGCTCGCAGAACAGATGGCCATTGGGGCTGAAAGGTTCTGGAGTCGCGACCGTGTACCAGAAGACGTAGCGTTGGAAGGCATTCCACAAGGTGGACCGATGACCTTGTGAAGGCTACGGGAATCCGCTGGATGCGGGAAGCATAGAACCTTTCGAAGTGGCGGTGCTTGAGGGAGGCCTATGTCCAGCAGAGGACGTTTTTCGGCTGAAATAATGATAATGATGATGACTATACTTATACTATTACTTCATGCTTAAGATATTATTTAAAAAACATGCTGACTGATCTACAAACTCAATTTATAAATAAAAAATCCCACAATAAATGACCTAAATATCAAAGAAACTGGATAGTTATAATCAACACAAAAACTCCGCACCAAAACTTGATCCAAACATGAACTCCAAACGTAACAACCAGATTACCTAAGTCCGATGATAGGAAAATAACAACTCATTTCGTCACCGCACCCAAGCTGAGGAATTGATAAACTTTTTCTGCTCCGTGTTGACAGAAAATCTCATTATGTACGGAAAAACATTATATTAAAACTCATTTCAAGAATTTTGTTTCAGTTAGGCAATAGTGTTGTTGATCATTATAATGTTTTCTTCCGACGGGCACCTGCAAAATATATATAAAATATATCAGATATGTTTATTGAAAAAGTTATTTTCTGTCTGCAGAGCTCAGAATGTTTCCTACTGGAAAAGTTATGATACATCAAAACATCGAATATCTTCGCGGGATGGAGTTTTATATTTCGAATCTTTGGCTCAGATGTTTTAGTTTTAAGTTACACCTTTAAAACTGAAACATCTGAGCCAAAGATTCGAAATATAAAGCTCTAAAATTTGGATTACATTTTATAAGAAGTTTTATATGAATTTCGTAACCCTTCAAACTTAACACATGTGAACGAGCATTCGTTTAGTAGTATACAGGGTGAAATTGAATTCACGGGTATCCTCTTAAAGGGTCTTTTAAGTCATCATTATTAACAATTTTCATTATGGGAGGACTAAAAAATTATCTGTTCCCGACATTTTGATGAGCTATGTGAACATAAATTTAGGGAACAACTGATTCTTTTTTCGCGATGAAAATGAAATGTGAAAATAAAAGAAAGGAAATGAAAGGTGTGGAATAAGGGGAACGGTACTTAAAATCTACAAAGACTTTCTTACTGGCCGACTGCAGACTGTTAAAATAGGTAGTCTATTAGCTCGGATGTCACAGTAATCTATGGAGTCCCACAGGGTAGCATTCTCGGTCCCAGTTTATTCCTGATTTATATAAACGACATGTCAAATGACGCTGATTAAAAGTAAAATATTTACCTATGCCACTGACACAGCCTTGGTATTTCAGGGAGAGACTTGGGATGTAGTCTAACAAAATGCAGAGATAGGGCTCCATAAAGTCTGCTTGTAGCTGAGGCATAACCTGTTAACACTTAACATATCGAAAACCTCATTTGTACAGTTCACTAACGCTTACATAAAACAGCCCAATGTTGCTGTCCGGATTCACACATGCAAATAACCACTGAAAATCAGCGCTGTGCTGTGGGTCCCTCATAGCACAGCATCATGCTGAGTGGAAGCATTCTCGTCAAAGTCATGACGTGCAGCTGCCGACTATTTCGGTTTTGTGCTCGAGATTATAATGCAGATCTATTTTGTTCTATTTTCCTGTGTTCCTACCTACTCGAGTTAATTATCTTTTTGTATGCACGTGTTTCTGTGACAAATAAACATATTTTTCTTTCTTCCTTTTGTTTCTTTCAAATCACCTTTCACTTAACAGTGCTCGTGTACAACTCTGAGCAAATCTAAGACGGTCAGATTCCTTGGGGTTCTCTTAGATGAGAAAATATCCTGGCAACCACATATCGAGATGGTTTCGTCACGAGTCAGGAAACTTACATGGGTGTTTAAAAATCTGAGGCATGTAGCTGACAGCGATCTCCTGCGTTCAATTTATTATGCATTGGCACAATCGATTATTGGTTACTGTATTGAGGTTTGGGGAGGTGCATGTAAAAATCATCTCTTACGCCTGGAAAGAGCGCAACGGTCCCTGCTATAAACAATGTCATTAAAACCATACAGATTTCCCACGAAGACATCATACGAGTTGTGCCGGGTATTTACAGTACGACAACTTTTTATTTTCCAGATAATTACAAAAAAAAAACACGTATCTACCCCATAAGCGAACAACTTCAAACGTAAATGAATCTGTCACATGTCGCACGGCTTTTGCAAGACGACAAGCGTTTTTCTTTCTGTTTATTCATACAATAAAATTAATTGAATTTTGAATTTTTATCCGCTAACACTACACGAATGTAAACTTAAAGTAAAAACTGGCTCTTTACGCTTGATTATGAGGATATAGAGAAATTAATAAATAAATAATCTCATTCTATAAAGGACACATAGAACATATCTATCATTCCTACACCTATTCATACACATACACGAACGGGAACCCACCCACACGCACACGTACACACTTCCCACACACACACAGCACGATGTAATAATTTAGGAAGAAATCATATTTTGATGTATTTTTTTCTTTTTTATACTTCTCATTCCTGTTAATGTATTTTATTTTTGTTTTGTTTTTACCACTTTTATAATTGTATTTTGTAGCACATAGTTTGTCGATTCCTATATTAACATTAGTATCTAAGCCAAATAAAATGAGAGAGGGCACTGTCTCCTGACATATAGGTACACCTGTTTCTCCTTAACTAGGTGTACCAAACTAGGTGTCAGAGGCTTCAAAAAAGTTTCTATAACCTATTATATCAATATATAATAATTATTATTATTATTATAAAAATGAACCCCCAAAGAATTCAATTTCACCCTGTATAAAACGAAGTGTGCTAAGTAACATACACAGATATTGGGTCATGTAAAGTTTGATGGGATAAAACGATAAAATAATATTTGATACTGTTTGCGAAATAAGAAACTACCGTACCTTGACCGTTTTTTTTTACTTCTCTGACACAAATAATCGTTCCGATTGATCACAAATCGTTACTTTTTATCATTCCTGAAACATCTGCCCCTTGATCTCCCCAATTTCCGGCCGAAGCGCCTTATTCCAAACTTTGACCAACTTTTGGGAGCGTTCAATATTATTACAATTTTTATGGGGGCTGTAGTACTTACATAATGATTAGGTGTTCTATTATTCGAACAGCTTGCTTACGAAAATGTATTTCTCGTTTGAACAAAAATAAATAAACTATATGTACAAGAAATCGATACATCAAGTTAATAGACTCAGTACACCTAGCTACGAGGATACGAGTAACAAGTGCAGACATTATTTGGAAATCCTGAAACGTATATTAAACGAAATGACGTGTAGTGTACTAAATCTAACCCAATAAAAACTCAAACTCAAACTCAAACTTCAGTTATTTAACGAATTATTCGAATCGTTCCACTTTGCCCCACCGAGCTGCCCCACTGGTGGGGCAGAGTGGAATGCCTAAAATTTTGCACTAATTCGATTTGTTGGGGCAGATTCCACTACTCTAAAATCTAGTTGGATTCTGCCCCAACAAATCTAATTAGTGCAAAATTTTAGAATATAAGTATGAAAATAATAGTTTAGAAATTTTTATTTCCTATGTTTCTGGAAGGAAACAGGTTGTAGGTAAATGACAGATTAATTACTTGCACGATTTATTTGTAACAAATTGTGTAATTAATTTGTGATTTACAACCAGTTTCCTTCCAGAAACATAGGAAATCAAAATGTCCAAACTATTATTTTCGTACTTTTATTCTATCCATCTTGTTGGATTCTAACCCTAGTGTGGCAGAATCCAACAAGATTTTAGAGTAGTGGAATCTGCCCCAACAAATAGAATTCATCATCATTCATCATTTCAGCCGAAAGACGTCCACTGCTGGACATAAGCCTCCCCCAATTGGGGCGTTTGCCATAATCGCCACGCTTGGCAGGCGGGTTGGCGATCGCAGTATGGTGTTAAAAGTGCATAGAGAATGCTGCCGCCCATTCTCTAGTAAGTCCCTAAGTCGCCTTTTACGACACCCACGGGAAGAAATGGGGTGGTGCTATTCTTTACGTCCGGCACCACACGGTACAAATAGAATGAGTGGGGCGGATTCCACCGCAAAATTTTAGGCATTCCACTTTGCCCCATCAGTGGGCCAGCTCGGTGGGGCAAAATGGAATTATTCAATTATTCCTATTCAATAACATACCTAACGGACAAAATTTGTGAAAAGAATGATGGCGAAGTTGGAATACGGCGAACGGTGGTCCCTCGAAAGTGAAACAGTCTCAATGCATAGGTAAAAACATAACATCACGCCAGTATTCCCCAAAGGGTAGGGCAGAGTTATACTTATAGTACACCCACATTTCGCCAGTTTTGTTTAAGTCCCATATAATAGGGGCAATAGCAAGTAATCTCGCATAGGTAATATTCATAATAATTTCCATTGCGGAACAGACAAGCAATTGCATCAATTTGTTGTATGTGCTATGTTTAATAATGCGCAATTTAATACGATCTAATTATGTTGAAGCCGTGCAACGGACATCTGTTGTGTGTCGATGCTTTGCAGAACTAGGGATATACATGAGGAAATTAATATTAATTTATCCATGAACACGTTCTTGTGTGTGTTTATAGTTAATTTCCATTGTTGTTGTATTTATTCGGATTGGATTATTGTAATGTTTGTTGTCAGTAGGATCAATGCATGGCGTTCGATTTTACGGTCTCCAAAGTAAAAGGCTCAGACTTGTTTAAAAGAAAATAATTAAATAAAAATAGGTATGTTTGTCACAGAAACACGTGCATACAAAAAATATTAAAATAACTTGAGTATACTTTAAGTAAACAGAAAAACCGGCCAAGTGCGTGTCGGACTACGCACAATGAAGGGTTCCGTACTTGGAAAGAATTTATCCTAAGAACAAACTTAACATTGTAGTTGGTAAACATAATCTCCTATACATTCCAACTGCAAACGTAAGTTTGTACGCACAATATCGAGAGATTTACCATGTAATTTTAAGAACATAGACTTCTTATAGATTTTCCTGTAATCTATAAGTATAGAACTGTTTTCTGTACTTTTTTTTTTTTCAAAATTTTAGGTTCTGTAGTTTCGGAGATAAGGGGGGGAATGGTCAATTTTCGCCTATTTACACTTATAACTTTAAAAAAATATATTTTAAAATAATAGAAAAAATATATTTGAGCCCCTCACAGTAAGCCCTTTTATTTGATGTCACACGGTACAGTTTGCAAAACTTTTTTTTTAATTTTCTTGTTTGCCCCCCAAAACTGACCCTAATATTCTAAATTCATTTATTTACGTTTCATATCCGTGTTTGGGTCACTCAAATTGATATGTGTACCAAATTTCAACTTAATCGGTCCATTACATTCGGAGCAAATTGGCTGTGATAGAGAGACAGACAGACAGACACACGAGTGATCCTATAAGGGTTCCGTTTTTTCCTTTGAGGTACGGAACCCTAAAAATAGGACAAAATAGATCTACATTATATTCACGAGCACAAAATCGAAATAGTCGGCAGCTGCACGTCATGACTTTGACAAGAAGGCTTCCACACAGCATGATGCTGTGCTATGAGGGACCAGCACAGCGCTGATTTTCACCTGAAAGAGACGTACGGAAACCAAGTCAGGTGTAATAGTACGTAAAGTAGACACTCTTTAGAGCATTCTGTACCACCTTCTACACATGCAGCTTGTGGGAGAAATAAATATTCGTATATGGAGCCCTTCGTGTCCAATTTAATAACGCATTCAGAAAACCGATGGGGTTTCCATGCCGTTGCAGTACGTCAGGGATGTTTGCGGTGGCGCGTGTAGATTGTTTTTATACAATAATGCGCAAGCGCACAGCATCGTTGTTGACTCGAGTCATGGCCAGCCTTAACAGGGTTCTGAAGACGATTACTGACAGAGTGGATTGTCCGTATTTTATTCACTGCTGTCAGTTACATGCATCATCGTAGCGTCTTTCCAATCTATACAAGGCCAGAACGCAGTAATAGGAAACTGCTCGCGTATATATTGTAATGCTATTTTTAAATCTGCGATTACAATGTATATTGCGTACTGCTCGTGTATAGTTTGTAACGTGGACGCGTACGGACTGTGGTTCCAAACTATACTACATCACTTACGCCTGACAAGAGTTTTAAAGGAGAAGAAAGAGCGTACCGTTTGTGACAACGCAGTTTGTAAATTAGTAGACTTAGGCCCCTACCTAAGTCTACTAATTTACAAACGTTGCAATGGTCTCGCGATTGTGAGTATTTGACAGTGTTTGTATGGCAAATCTGTCAAAAACTCACAATGAAGAGACCATTGCAACGTTTGTACATTAGTAGACTTGGCCCCCTGGTCAGAGGCCCTAGTGTGAGTTTATTTTTACCATCTCGACTACTTATATTTTAATATTGCATATAATTATTGCATTTTAGTATGCGTACTGGCACTGTATATTATGGAGTAATGTAATTGATTATGTTACTACGAAGTATACGCGAGTATTTGCACACTACTCTTGTATAGATTGGAAGAGATTAGTAAAAAAGTGACTTCCAATATATACGCGATTAGTTTCACACCCTTGCGTTCTGGCCTTGTATAGGATGGAAAGACGCATCATCGTATCGTGTTTTTTACTAAAACTTAGTTTCAAGGAGAATGTTACTAACCCTATTCGAGTCTTGGCTCGAAATAACATTTTTGAATTTGAATTTAATGAATAATAAGTGGTGGGGGTTTAGTTAAGTAATATGTCGATAAAAATTACAGGCAAATATGAACTAAAGTGAGTGGAACACAAAGATTAAAAAAGCAACATTCAGATTAGACTAGGATACATTTATGACATAACATTACGCCTGTATTCCCAGAAAAGTTAGGCAGAGGTGTTACTACAGTACACTCACATTGCGCCAAAGACTAGGACATTTACTTAATAATAACAAGGACAGTTACCTCAGCCATAGTTCGTAGAATTTCCAAACTAAGGTGGCAATGGGCAGAGCACATTGCTCGCAGAACAGATGGCCATTGGGGCCGAAAGGTTCTGGAGTGGCAACCGCGTACCGGAAGACGTAGCGTTGGAAGGCCTTCCACAAGGTGGACCGATGAACTTGTGAAGGCCGCAGGAATCCGCTGGATGCGGGAAGCACAGAACCGGTTGAAGTGGCGGTGCTTGGGGGAGGCCTATGTCCAGCAGTGGACGTCTTTCGGCTGAAATAATGATGATAATGAACAAGGACAGGTAAGCAAAACCATTCAACGCTATTGAGACTTATTGGGTAGAAAAAAAAACTGGGTCATTATACTTCGCAGAGACTAAATCCCCAGTGATGAGAAAGATAACCAAAATTCTTCGTACTTATTATTGCTAACCATCGCACCAAGCTATGCGTGCTTCCACTACCAATGAATCCATCTCTTATTGGTTCAACGAGATTGGATGCGAGCTCAAGACCTTATTAGGGATTAGGAGCCTATTTGCTAGACCTAGTTTATTTATTTTTAGGGTTCCGTACATCCGAATGAAAAAACGGAACCCTTATATGATCATTCGTGTGTTTGGTTGGCTATCCGTCTGTCACAGATAATTTGCTCCGATTTTACGCGGCCGATTAAGTTCAAATATGGTACACATATTAATTTCTGTGAACCAAACACGGACATGTAACGTAAATAAGTTTGAATATGGGGGTAGGCAATTTTGGAGGGCCAATTATAAAATTAAAAATTAAATGTTTTGCAATCTGTAACGTGTGACAAATCAAATGAAAGAACTTATTGTAAGAATTTTAGACATATTTCTTATGATTTTAAAATAAATACTTTTAAAGTTATTTAAGAAAATAGAAGAAAATTGACCATTCCTATATTATATCTCCGAAACTACCAAGCCTAAATTGTTGAAAAAAATCCAAAAAATAGGTCTTTAAATATAGATCACAGAAACCTATAAAAAGTCTATGGTCTTGAATAACATAGTAAATCTCTCAATATTATGTGTACAAACTTACATTTGCAGTTGGAATGTAAAGGAGAACTTGTTTTTCAACTACAATGTTAATTTTGTTCTTGGGATAAATTCATTCCAACTACGGAACCCTTATTTTGCGTGGTCCGACACGCACTTGGCCGGTTTTTTTCCTTTTCGTCATATCTGTTTGGCTGTCTATGAGGCAAACATTTATTAGGTGTGGAATTATTTTCTGAAAAAATCCGTCACGAAATAAGGATAAAATATTATTCTCACTATACATGTATTTGTCACAGAATTTAATAAAAAGTTAAAGTTTAGGAGGAAAAAGCATTTATGGAAATGGTAGCTGTTTCTAAAAGTATTATTATTTAGTCGAATAAGTATCGATGTTTTAAAGAACAAGTGTTTTTGTTTTAAATCGAAGTTTAATGTGTAATGTTTCGGAGAAGGTCATTTCAAACATTTCAAGATTCAGTAATTTTATTTAAACCTACTAATAATAGTGAAATAAAATCTACTTCAACTACATTCTGAGTATAAATTTAAAACAAAAGCAACAATTATAAAAATTATCAAGAGCAAGAAGAAGTGCTGAAGTAGTTTTATTGTTTAAAATTTGTTCAGTTATTAAGAAAAATGGTAAAAGTTTTCTGTGTTAAGGCCCAGATATATGCCAGCGACCTTGAGTGGTTAGCTTGCGTGTTCTGTACTGAGCTCACCCAACGCGTCGTACGTCCAGCCAGTAATAGGACTCGCCCATCCAGGAGCACTGGCCCAAATAAAACGCATTATTAATTTATTACACATAAAACAAAAGGTATTTTAATAATACACGTATATTAAAAGATCAATAATTAAATTATCTTTAAAAAGGTAAAGGTTTTAGAAAAATACGCTTGATAGATTTTGCGTGATTCTCGGTTATTTGTCCGCGTTAGACATAACTTTACAAAAATAATTTCACTATGTAATATAGGCATAATCTGAAATATTCACATATTATGTTATTAAGAAAATGCTCTTATTTAACATATTTTTTTTTCAAATAATTAACGCTACTCGTTTAGACGTGATCTTCAGTATAAAATCATTAAAAGTCGGTTATCGTCGCCTTAAGTTAGTAGTGTCTCGTGTTGCTGATTATTTCTTTATTTGAAGTACTTCGGCACAGCACCTACCTCGGTAATTTTTCTGGGTCGATTACCTTTCACATGATATTTTATTGGAGCATGTCCTTCGGTGAGAGCTAGTGTGAGTACTCTTAGTGTTCGAACTGAGTGCACGCTCGACTCGAGAGTCCGGCGGGGCGGCGCGTGCGGCGTTCATACTAAACAAATACAATCCCTCGCGAGTGTCCTGAGTGGCGGCGAGCGGCGCGGCGAACAATCTTTCGCCGCTTGCACGCGACGCAAAACGCCCCGCCGCACACCTTTTCACTCAGGCCGTACATTAAGTCTAGTTTCTTATCTGAAAATATCCATTTTCGACCTATTACTGTGATAATTCAAAATTCAAAACCAATTAATTGACCGGGTTTGGACCAAATGCTGCCCAGACATAGGAGTACTTCCAAATGATTGGTATAATGCTGTAATTTATATTTTTTTTAAAACGGTCCCAGGGTTAAAAAGTTTGGTTTATAAAAGGTTCTTCGGCTGGATTAGCACCTGTCCCTACTCCATGGCATTTTAAACTAATATTCTCACAATTTTTTTAAACTAGCAATACCGACTTAACGTCAAGCGCTTCATAATGTTTCTAAGAGCATTATTTATGCGGAAGCCTTTGCGACACGTACCTCTTGTACAAATAACTCAGAGATAACGCGACTAAGTTAAGAGTTTATTCGTTAGTTCTAATATTTCCTGAGCCGCTTAAAAAGTTCGTGTTTTATCTTTTATCGCTTTAATTGGATTCTTCGAAAATGGTTTACATAGAGCTAAGTTTTTTTTTTTTTTTTTCTGTACATAGTTCTTTATCGTCTGCCTAGCTTTTCCTTACTTTGTTGGGGTCGGCTTCCAGTCTAACTGAGTGTACCTGAATACCAGTATTTAACATGGAGCGACTGCCTATCTGACCTCCACAACCCAGTTACTGGGTAACACGATACCCATTGGTAAGACTGGTTGTTAAGGACATACTTAAGAAATATACATTTCATTTGGATCTTTGGATCAGATTTTTTTTTTTTTCAATATGATATTCCGTATTGGTATCTAACAAGTTGTTAGTAAGGTTTCTATTACGGATATTCCTTCTATAGAATCCAATTTATTTTGCGGGCATTTGAGGTGCTTCGAGGTAAGTATATTCATATTTTCATTAAGATTGAAGTAGGTACTTACTATTGATGCCATTTTAAGTGATACTTTGCTTTTGATAAAAGATCAATCATCGTTCCATGCTTGGAAATTGAAGGAATTCTTTTTGAATACCATTTTTAGGGTGACGTACGAAAATAATAAAAAGGAACCCTTATGGTGCGACTCAGTCTGTCTGTCCATCTGTCTGTCACAGCTGGATATCTCAAGAACTACTAATGCTATCACCTTGAAATTTAGAATAGTTTTAGATGAATATTTTTTTACATGATAAGAAAAGAGCGATATTTACAATTCTTTGCCAGAGATTCATCCTAGGCGGTGATTTCAATGCCAAGCATACGCACTGGGGATCAAAACTTACTACAACTAAGGGAAGGCAGCTCTTAAATGCAGTTAAAGATATACATTGTGAAGTAATGAGCACAGGCAAACCAACATACTGGCCCACTGACCACCATAAAATACCGGATCTTATACTTTTTCATATGCAAAAATATATCTACTAACTACATTCATTTGGAGGAAGGTTTTCACATGAATTCGGACCACTCCCCGATTATCCTAAGATTTAGTCAAAAATCCTACTAAAAGAAAGCCACTTAACCCTGGTTAATAAGTGTAAAGATTGGGAGAGTTTTTCCCTTGATCTATATAATATTATCGACCTAAAAACTCCGTTACAAAATCAAGATCAGCTGGACTCAGAAGTAAACGAATATGTTGTTAATATCCAACAATGTGCGTAGAACAACACGCCACAGTTAAAACGTAAATATAAGGGACATAACTATCACAAGGAAATTGTGAATGTACTATCTGAGAAAAGAAAGCAAAGAAAGCGATGGTAGCAAACAAGATGCCCGCGGGATAAAACATTAATAAATAACCTAACTAAACGATTAAAGAGGATAATTCTAAAATTTGAGGATGAGTGCCTGAATACTAACCTTGTGCAACTAACCAATTACCAATCAACGGATTACTCTCTTTGAAAAGCGACAAGAAAACAAAAAAAGCCGATTATGCAAATACCGCCCATCGGAAACAGCGACGGAAAATGGACCATAAGCATTGAACAAAAAGCGTTTATGTTTTCCCAATACTTAAAAGACACTTTTCAACCCAATGAGAGCTCCATTGAAATACTTGAGAGTTTAAAGTTATCACATAGTCAAAAAATTCGGCTGGTGACTTCTAAATAAGTTCTTAGAGAAATTCAAAACAACATTAGCTCGAAGAAATCCCCGGATTACGACCTCATAATAGGATAAATACTAAAACACCTCCCGCGCAAAGCCATAGTAAAGCTGACCATACTTATCAATGCTGCAGAAGGTTGCTGAAGTCATTATGATTGGGAAGCCTGGGAAACCACCCCATGAAACATCATCATATAGACATTTCCCTGTTGCCCGTATTATTGAAACTATTAGAAAAACTGTTGTTAAAACGGTTAAAACCAATAATAGAAGAAAAAGACCTAATACCAAACCATCGATTTTGGTTTCAGGGAAAAGCACTCTACAATAGACCAGGTACACAGAATAACTAACATGATTGAAAAGACACTCGAAAACAAGCAAGTCTGCGATACCATATTCCTAGATGTCGCGCAAGCTTTTGATAAAGTTTGGCACGAGGGTCTGGTATTTAAACTCAGATGCATGTTACCTCTAAAATTTGCAGACATTCTAGAATCGTATGTAAGTAACAGAATATTTAGAATAAGGCAAGAGGATGCATATTCCGAGCTAAAAACTTTAAAAGCTGGAGTACCACAAGGAAGTGTGTTAGGCCCAATTCTGTACTTGCTGTACACATTTGTGATATCCCAGAGCTGGAAAACAACACCATTGCGACCTTTGCAGATGACACTGCTATTATGGCTACCGGATCAAACCACAAAGAAGCAGTAGAAAAAGTTCAACTAGCTGTGAACAAAGTGTATCACTGGACACAAAAGTGGAAGATCAAACTGAATGAATCAAAATCAATTCACGTTGACTTCACTAACGAACACTGCGATTACCACCCAATCTATATAAATGGCATGCAAATGCCTTACGCTAACACAGCTAAATACCTTGGCATAACTCTTGACGCCAAACTGCGTTGGAAAACTCACGTCAAAAAGAAAAGACAGGAACTCGACATACGTTATAAAAGTATGTATTGATTACTCTGAAGGAAATCCTGCCTATCAATACACAATAACATAAATTTTACTAATCTTTTAAATATGAACAGTAGCCAAGAAAATTTGAATATTTATCTGCCTACTACCTATTATCACTCGTCGCTTCCAGGCCTCGCAATTACAGTCTTGGCCTTTTCCCAATTTTCAATTATTCCTTATTTACCACTAGCGGAAGAAATAAACATAAATTCGACGACTGAATACCGACATTTTTTTTTTTTTTTTCTTCGTGGTTGTATTTTCCGGACTGTAATAATTATAACAGGCAGCTATAAAAAAAAAACTGAGCCAACGATGTGTTTCAATGTTTTTGATCCAAGCTATATTTAAGTTCAGGACTCAGTAGTTAAGTAGTTTGTTGTTCTTTTGTCATTATTTCATCAAAATTTAATCACAGCAAACTACGTATAACAGCGAGCAGTGGTGACAGTGGCAATGGCCACGACTTACGAGTACAGGTCGTGGGTTCGAACCCAGGCAGCGCTTTACTTTGTGTAAATAATTTCATTACAACTGCTCTCAAAACGGTGAAGGAAAACATCGTGAGAAAACCGGCATGTCCTAGAACCAAAAATTTAAAGACATGTGACATCTACCAACCCTCACTCGGCCGAAAAGATGTGGCCTGTGTCCCAGCAGTGGGAACATTATAGGCTGACTAGCTTTTGCCCGTGGCTCCACCCGCGTGGATGTCGGTTATCGCATAAAAAAGTAGCCTACCGCTAGTACCTTTTCCATATTCCAGGCTATATCTCTGCCGCAGGAAACGCCCTGGCTTGCGAACGGCGAACTATGGGCAGCTCGCCGTCCGGTAAGGACCAGGCCCGGGTCGACAGCGCATTGTGTTCCACGCGCGCCTCAAAGAGATGTCAGCACGCACTGATGGGGTCCGCCAGGACCGGTGCCTGCCAGGCTGCGGGTTTGTCCGAAAGGAATACCGTGGTACTGGTACACAGGCAACTGAAGGAACACGGGTGGGTTTTAAGTCAGTAAAAGTCTTACACGCCCTCCCGCATTGCCCAGAGCGGGAGAAGTTATATGATAATTTCCCACCAAAAAAAAGGCTATATCTCTGCCTAATTTCGTGACGATCGGTTCAGTAGTTTAGGTGTGAAAACGTAACAGACAGACAGAGTTACTTTCACATGTATAATATTAGTATGGATTATGCTAAGCTACCTAACACTGACCAGTAACCTATGAGCTAAGGTTTCTTAGAAGAGCGGTGGCCGTCATATTACAACGGCCGTCATAAAAATCTGTCATTCTCACCAGTATTTGACATTACGGTGACAAAAAATGCTCTGTATCTGAAGGCCAAGTATACTGATGTACAAACGTTGCAATGGTCTCTTCATTGTGAGTTTTTGACAGATTTGCCATACAAACACTGTCAAATACTCACAATGGCGAGACCATTGCAACGTTTGTAAATTAGTAGACTTAGGCCCCTGGACAGCCGTTATTGTGTAACCGTTCAATCCCACCCGACCCTTACTCGACGAAGTGCCAGCCCGCACCGTAGCTGAGCCTGTAGCTTTAAATTCCCCCGATAATAATAATTATCCCGACCTGATCCAGCCTGTCCCATCTTGTTGTCCTGCCCCCAGCGACGTCCTAACCCGAGGTGTGTACCCGCAGGGGGTGCCCTTAGCGTGCAGTCGCTTAGTAATGACGAAATTCACCCCTAGCTGGAGGCTTTGAGTTTGCCTAAGCCAGCCACAGGAAAGTCCGGTTAAGTAGTCACGACCTCTCAAGGTCAACTACGAGATGACATTCATTAAAAAAAAAAAACCGTTCACCACTTTCATGGGAAAGGGCGGCAAGGCTTTGCTTTACCAAATCCAATGTTTTCCATACAACGTGAAATGGAAATCAGTTTTCGATCTAATTTACAATTCTATTCCAATTCCAAACATTATACATTGCCAGTTATTAAACTGAACGGTTTCTTTTAGAAACGAAACTCGGTAATTGACCGAATAACTATCCGGAATCAAAAGTTACGGATTTGTATGCGGACCGAGCGTATATTTATGGTAATTTATGTCGGCGACCCGGTGTAAAACTTTCACAAGCCCGAAATCGTATTTAGAGCAGTCGGATGGAGCCATCTTTATTAGTTCGGGAGCTAGATGCTATGTCATCAGTTCATCTGAGACTTCACAATAAAATTATTTAAGATCTATTGCATGAGAATCTCGTAAGAGAACATTCATTTCATTCATGAAATAGTGAAAACAATAATTTCTGAACAAACATTGTTACAGATGCAATTTCACATCATGCAAATTTAAGTACACAAAACACGAATAGTTAGAGACAATTCCATATACACCATGGCATTTTATTTTTCATTCCGCGGCGCCCTTGTAACACAAGGCTCGGAATGCACTCGTAACAGGGTGTTTTAAACTATGACATGCGTCAAAATAAAAAATAAAAAACTAAAATGTAAAAAAAAAATCTTACTTGAATGATTAGTAGTCATTGGATACATGAAGTGGGCTGTCTTCGTAAGACGACTAAAATGCCACGGTGTATAGGTACCGTGCTTTTATTTTATAAAAGTTGTAGGAAGAATAAAATCCTAGTATTTTTCATATGAATAATATATAAACTAAGGCACATGCCTTAGTTTATAGAATAATGCGTCCCTCGATCAGATCGCCCAATTTAAATAAATATCCTACACAAACTCCTAAACTATCAAGATACTCCTGATAAAAAGAGTAGTTTTACCCTCACGAATTTTATCTACAAACTTGGTAGGTATAAGAGATCAACAGAACATTAGCATTGAGACTCCGACATATAACTAGTATTTGTTTGATGTTATTTTGACGTACGTTTCGCGACATAGTTTCGTATTACTTTTATATATTCACTGGAATTGAAGTTGTGTACGTCTTCGTACAATTCTCGAGTTCTTTGTAATGTAGGGTATTTCGTTTTACAGTGATGTTTTGTTGAGCTACGCGCATTTATCATTGACGCGATTCACGGAAATGGTGCGAGGTCCTTTTTAGTGATGAATTCTCAGAATATCATTAAGGGTTTAACGAAATATTGAATTTTGCGAATTTTTATTATTTATTTATTTATGTACACACAAAATACTTGACAGGACAATACATTAACATAGAAGAGCACAAAGGTACTGCTTATTTCATAAAATCAAGCGAATTTTGAAATAAAAAAAAAAAACAATTCTACTGCAATTTAGTAGATTCTCGTACCTATATTCGTTAAGGCCAACTGAGAGAAACAGTTCAATTAAACTGGTACTTCTTTTTATCAGATAAAAAGCAATTTACCCCTATTTTTGCGCACGACTACTATCTTAAAAACGAATTACGTTAAAGCTCACCTCTGCAAAGTCAAACAAGAAAAAACAACACACAAAATGCACACAAAATAAAACTAGAAAATACACAATCGCGATGCAATCGGTTAAAGTCAGCAATAATGGAGTTTTATTGATGTCAATACCTTTTCTACGATAGAAGTCGTAACCGCTAGCCACCATTGTGTCAATAGTATCCAGTGTCCAAATACAAACGAATGAAATCAACTCGTAACAAAGGGAAACCTTTTCCCATTAGGCAAAAGTAAACTCTAGTAATTGAGTTTGAATTGCTTTAAAGATTTATTCGCACTATGTTTGTGTGCCGGCCTATATCGAAAAATTAAACGGTCCCCACATTTTAATTGAATTCTAATTGAAAAAGGGCGACCTTTTCCGGTGAAGAGTAAATTTAATTTACGAATATAAAAGTGTGAAGAATAATGGGAAACCGTTTGGGAGGTTACCGTTTACCGATAATCGATAACCTGTCTTTTTTTATTGTGGACACTTTTTAATGTTGGGGAGTTTCGGATATGGACGCTGTTACTGTGAGCATTTTACGGGGAAAAGATGCTTTCCCTTTTTTGCAATTCTAGTAGTGCAATTTTTAAGTTTTATTAAATCGAATAGTGTGATTTATGTTCTTGGTTTTTATATACAGCGTAAAATTAAATTAGCTAGCTAAACTCCGCCGACACGTTGGGTATCGATATATAAACATGATAAAACAAAACAGATATGAATTTATTATGTTCACAGGTCTTTGTGCAGGTTCGCATGTGGCGTTGTAGTTGCCACCACAGGATAGTGACATTATTATATACAATTGAAATTTCAATTGAAATATCTGTTTCTTTTTTTTTGTGTTTAAAGTTTGACATGATGGATCTCTAAACACGTTTATATCGTTTTTAAATACCTGTCGCGTATTTTTTTGGTGGTTCAGTACCAGTAATAGAACACATTTCCATTGTATTTCAATACTTTTTTTTATTTTGCTCACTTGAAAGTAGCAAAATATGGATACAATCTATTCGTAATAATATCAATGGGCGTGCGTACAGCTGGTAGGTACCTACTACTGCGTTCCGCTTCACTAACCGCGCCGCCACGCCGGCGCGTTGCGCGACGAGTATCCATTGTATCAGTTCCAAAATAAACATCTTTCGTTAAAGATAACTTAATTTTTTTTGTACTATGACATATCAAAATAAGAAATAGGTGTATAATAAAACACGTTTAAGTTTAATTTGTCAAAATCTGCGTACTGATTAAAAACTTTTCCTGTATATTGAGTAAAATATAATATATTTTGAACGGATGTATTATTCTTTATACATATAGAGTAATCATCTTACATACGTCTGATGATTAAAAACAATGAATTGTGTTCAACAATCGGGCTGCAAAATATTATGATAATTATAAATCTTACTACTTTAAGTAGGTATTTTTCTCGCCGACATGTAAAGCCGTGGATAGGTAATCGAACTTGTTATTTTATATTAGGTTTCAACAACCCAATATAAAATAACAAGATTTTCTATTAAAATATTTTTATTTTACTACTACAAGATTGTTTAAAACTTATCTCATTATTCTTTAGACAACCTCAAATTCACATTTAAGACAGATAATATTTTGTAAAAATAAAACAAGACAAAACTTCGTAGACGAAACCGCACTTATTTTTTATCTTTAAATAACATATTTCAATCTCCATTTACTAAGTACCCTTGTTATACAAGCTTTAATTAAATACGAAATAGTACACTTGACTGGCAGAAAAAGGGTGGCAGCCCTTCTCCTAACTGAAAATTTATGTAGTGTAATTAAATTTAGTTGTACGCAGATACGCAATATTAAAATTATCAAATCAAATACTATTTTCATACTGTGTATTTTGGGAAGAAAATTGATCTGTTTCTCTGGAACAATTAACTACTTTAGTAATTCATTCATTCAAAAACATGTGGTTTTAGGCGAAGAAAAGGCCTCCGTTCTCTGATACACACATGTGTACAATGTACGTACGTTTGTTAACAAAACTAACGTTACCTTCCGAAATTAAAGTATTTTTTCATTTGAAGTGTTTTTTTTTTTCTCTCTATTTGTGGTATCTACCCCAAACAAATTCGAATACCACTACCTGCTATATAAAAAACAGTGACGGGAAGTTATTATAACATCATCCACATACTCGTAGATAGACTAAGTGGTCAAAATATGTTTTATTGAAGCTTACTCAAAAACCACCCAAGCAAAATTTATATGGGACCACCGCGCAAGTTTCCTCTACAAAATAATTTTCAAAATCGGTCCACAACTGACGAAAATATCAATTAACATACATAAAAAAATTAAAATTAAAATACATAAAGACGAACATAGAACAACTCCTTTTTTGAAGTCAGTTAAAAAGTGAAATATGGATTTATGGATATGGATCCTTATTCACGTTATAAATCCGAACGTATCTCTGTCTCTGAGTCTGTCACCTTTTCAAGTCTAACAGCTGAACGGATTTCGATGAGCATGCAGGTAGAGCATGACCTAGGTTAGGACATAGGATACTTTTTATCCCGGTGGATAATTGCCGTGCGATAATTTCCGACCTCAACGTGGGCGAAGCCGCGGGCAAAAGCTGGTATCCCATAATTTTCTCTGTCTCGCCTACCTTTTTCTGATCACAAGCTAATCCCAGACCTTGTACCAATCTAATTTCTTTTCTAAAAGAAAAACCCAATTACCTTCGTACTTGCTACTTGCTCGAACAAATGAGCCTTTCAATTACTAGGAATAGATATCTATTCTAAAGTGGAAATGCGTTCCTTGCGAAGCATGTGTGGCATGAGGTGTCCCCTTATTTCGCAGACAGAAATTTCATAGAATTTCGTTTCCCAGAAAATGTTTCTATAATATTTGGTCCTTGTATTTTTAGTTCGAATATTATTGTTTCAAATACTATTTATTTGAATGAAAAATATTTCACAGAAACACAATTCAATAAATTTTTAATTACATTTTTTTGTTTAGCAAACTTATCACACAGTGGAATTATTTTTAAACGAATATTGTTTGTTCGGTATAAGTTAGTGACAGAAACGAATCGCTGCAAAACCGACTCCACGTAGTCTTGTCTGCCCCACCCCTAGAGTGTAATTTAAATCCGCGTAGGCGCGGAGGGACGAGACGGCCCGCGAGCTGAAGAGCAGGTGGTTTTAACGCTCGCCGCCGCGGCTGAGGCTGCGGCCAGCAAGCCGAAGCTGCGGTGGTGAGCGTGAATACCATCTGCGACGATAAGCTAGCCTGGGACCGCCGCCGGAGCCCCGCAGCGCCGGAGCCGTGACAGAAACCAAACCTGCTGCTTGTTGCATGCTCGCTTGCATGCTGCATGCTTGCTTGCATGCTGCAAAAAAAAAATGCTATTGAAAAATTTAAAATGGATATTCTTGGTAATAAATTTTATATTAAATAAACAATATAAGTATAAAGAATATTTGATTTTTTATTCTATGATATGACTATTCTAACATTAAACTTTATGTGAAACAAAGATCAATGATTTAAAAATCTTCAAAGTCATTCTGCGTATAGATTATTCTTTGAAACGTAAATATGAGAAAAAATGTACGTGAAACGAAATTCTATAAAACTATTAGCTATGAAACAACGTACAACCGTGGCGTGACTATGAATGATAGGCTGAAAAATGATGTGATAAGGCAACGGTGTAGTTTAAAAGAAGTAGTGACAAAAATTTAAAAGAGTATGCTTAACTGGTTTGGTCTCGTTGAGAGGATGAATGAAAGGCAACTAACAAAAGGTAAAGGCAGATGTGAGTGGAAACGCCGAGACCACGACCTAGGAGAACATTATAGTGACCTAATTGATGATGTTCTTCAGAAAGGTCAGGTGCGTAGCACTCGCAACTGGCGTGCGTGTATGATCAGATATATGAATGTAAACGTTCGTGACGTTCGTGGCGTTCTATAGTTTCTGCCCACCCCCTGGGTAAAAAGGCGTCAGTTTATTTATGTATGTAGATATCAATTCTATACAAATAAATAAAATTGAAGTGTCTGTTTGTAATGTCAAAATAACAGCTTTTTACTAAATGCATATTATGAAAGTATATACGGCACAAATATATGTATGTTCCGGGTAATCTCCGAAACGGCAAGACCAATTTTGACAGGATTTTCACTGCTAGATAGCTGATGTTATAATAAGTAATTTAGGCTACTTTTATTTCAGAAAATACCACACAGTCGAAGCCGCGGGCAGTAGCTAATTCAGGATATATACATACCTAAACTAAGTTACCTACCTACTATGGCACGTAAAGTCTCGGTAATTAATTGCTTAGCAAATTGTCTAAGTACTGTAACACCACAACAAAAGTGTCGCAGCGATAAAACTCCGGCGCTAGCTGATCTACCGTGCGTGTCCTCTTCGTCCCGCCGCACACGTCGCCGTGTTTCTTGGCGCCTTTAAAAGCTCGAACACTAGCCAGTTCAAGCAGTCAGCGTTCGGTACGGTTCGGGTGCACTACTCCGCATCAACTTAGGTCGGTCACCTTCACGCCCCCATATCCTATCGGATACTAGCTAAGCAGAGTATATTACTTGTTGATTGTGTTGACTTCGTTTAAGTCCGGTTAAAGAGTCGGAACTTTAATGGTTACACTCTGAGATACCCTTTAAAAAAGAAAAAAAAAAGTTGACTTCGTTAGCGAAACCGCACAATCGACTTACAATATATGACGCTGTTAGGGATTTCACTTAGGATCTTTTCATTGTAAAATAGAACCCCTTAATATTTCTAAATAAACCTTTGTTATTGTTTTATCACGCATTTAATTCATCTCCTCACACATTACCCCCTTACACTACGAATTTAAATTGTCC
Source organism: Dryobota labecula (assembly GCA_947523025.1). Lineage (NCBI taxonomy): Eukaryota > Metazoa > Arthropoda > Insecta > Lepidoptera > Noctuidae > Dryobota > Dryobota labecula. The sequence goes on along the minus strand of OX383293.1, from coordinate 10,816,998 downwards.
ATATATTTTAATCGTAACTGACGTTCTTTGACAGTTGTATGAAATGGCTATAATACGGCAATAGTACATTACTTACCAAGGGCTATAAAAGAAAGAAAGCGCAGCCAAGGGTTGTAAATATGCGATAGAGGGCTTTCTTTTTTACTGCCTGTGGTGAGTACCCAATTTTACGTCTTCACCTGGCCACAATGCGAGTTTTACTGTACGCGTAGCGTGCGGTAAAACTCACATTATGGCCAGGTGTGACGTAAATTATATTACATATTTTATTATTGCCTCGAGCTCGAACCAAAGACACGAACCTTTGACTTTTCGGATTTATGTGCATATTGTATAATCATCACTTGTTTAAAAAACGGTGAAGGAAAACCTCGTGAGGAAACCATGCCTGAGAGATATTTCTCGGCGTAGTAGTAGTCGGTTTTAGTAGCAAAGTCATATTATGCCCATGGGCGGTATAAAAACTTACAGACACCAGGTTAGTCACGAACCACACGAAAAATAAAAGAATTTGATAAACAATAAATTTCCCTGCCTGTACATAAAAGTACCATCTATTAAGGTGCCTTTTGTGGATGTAAAGTCTGTCTGATGCCATGAGATACATACAATTTTCCCTTTACGCCCCGTCTAACCTTACAATCAGTGTAAAAGCTTTTATCTCTTCTCTATAAATATAAATCAGGCCTGTCTGGTTTGCGTATTAGTTTGGAACTTGCATGTCTATATCATCTTTAACGTCGCATTATGCTATTTAGAAAAGTATCGATACTTTTTCGCTTTGAAGATATATTGATACAATTTTGCGTGGGTAGGGAGAAAGCAAAAGGTACCAAGATTGGAGCGTAGGAGTGCTGCGGGTGGCACTTGACAGGTACTTTAGTGCTTATTTTTTATTTGTTTTTAACTTTTGTTAATATTAAATGACACTCGTATTTTTGTGTGCTGTCTTAAAATAATAAATAGGTAGGTAGTAGGGCTTTCATCCCGGGAATCAAGGTCTCGAAAATTTCGAGTCTCGACGAATTTTTCTGTCTCGGGATTAAAGTGACTTTTGAGACTTGACCAATTCAGATCCTCTCTGTCTGAAACTACATTAAACGCCCTTTGTTTCTTACTTGCCCACTATATAAATATGAAAAATCTCTCATAAATAATTTTTGATTTTATCATTTGAGTTTTTTACTATGTGTTTATATGTCTATATGTTTATATGTGTACTTGATTAAAATATCTTGTTTTGACTGCAGCCTAGCACAAAAGTCTAAAAGTATGAAACCTACTTTTGAAATAATCTCGAAAGTCCCATTTTTCCAGGAAGTTTCGAGACCGCATCGAGTCTCGATTTTTTCCCGGGACTCATAAATGCAGCGATGTAAGCTCTAATAGGGAGGTACTTAGATCCTTAGATTGATTGTCTGACAGACAGGCAGCGCTGTTTCCAAAATTAAAGCTATTTTAAGCATGGATACATATGTATATATTTTAAAACGATAATTATGATATAAAAAGATTTCACAGTTGCACTAAGACAAGACTTTGAATCTTTAGAGCGAGCCAAAGAGAAGGCTGGAAGCTTTTGATTGAAACAGCGTCACAACTTGTCATGTATGACACTCGTGTTGAATCTAGCGTCATAGGATACGTCTGTGTATGATGTATATTTTTTATTTATTAATATTTTCACCTTTTTGCGAACTGGAAGAAAACTCTTATACATTTTTTTTAATTTATGAGGAAAACCCAATTTTCCTCTTCATAATGATACATTGAAAAAGGAAAAGATGTTTTTACTCATATTCCAAAGAATTATTTCTGTTCGTGTTATACGAAGTCACACTATTCACCTTATAACATTTACACCATGAGAAAATAAGAAAGTAAAATATTTTATTTGGTACATGCACAAGAAATAGAAATCTGTGTGAAGCCAAAAGACCTATCTCAGCAAAATGCTGCGATATTTAAAAAAAAAACAACCTCCACCTCATAAATAATTTTAAAACATAATAAACAAAATTAAACACCAATCTCATCAACACATACCTATTACATAATAACATACTAAGTTCTATAATTACCAGTACACATACATAACCACATAATGAGTACGTAATAGTTGTTTACTAAAGTGACATTTACATTCGAATTAATTGAAACCGATCGATACAAGCCTTTGCGTCGGCAACCAACAGAAATCGTGCTGATTTATTATGTAAGCTCAGTTTCACGGAATTCGTAGGTTTGCATATGTTACACAAAGTTGTTGGGAGTTTCAAACTTATATGTATAGCATTAGATGTTAGGTATTTATTGGTAGCTCATCCCGCACGTGGCTTCGTAGAAATCCTATCAAAACATATATTTGCATTGTTCCTGCTTGATGTTAACTAATAGACAGCTAATCGTATAATAATTTACATTTCCAAGAACGATTTTACGTCATAAAACGTAACAGATTTTGAAATAAAGACCTTGATTTGGATCAACGTTCTTTTCAGTCCAATTATTAGTTATGACAAGCCGATCCCTTGGGAGAAGCGAGCTAAATACTTAGGTGTGATCCTTGACCACTTTTCCTTCAATAAGCACATAAGGGCGGGTTTTCCGCACGCCTTCTTCACTCTCAGTAGGGTCCACTTCATATTGACCGCACGCAGCAAATTGTCACTCATCCATCCCATCATAATCTATGCTTGCCTCTTCTTCGTACACGCAAAGCCATTCAAATTAAAAAAAAAAATCTTTAGGCCATACAAACATTTTAGTTTATGCGAAAATCAAAGGAGACACACATTGCGCAGCAGCCAATCTCTCTGCCAAGAGTCATCGACAGTAATCTCTGCTCCCTAATGTTTGCAATTTGAAGACATACAGAAACATTTTTGCTATCCGTTTTAACTTTGTGAAGGAGTCTTCATAAAAAGGAATCCTTGTACAATTTGAATATTTTAGTGTTATATGTACTGTACTATTTTTTGTTTTCCGTATTAACATAACATCACGCCTGTTATCCCCGAAGGATTAGGCAGATAGGTACCACCCACATTTCGCCAGTTATGTTTAAGTCCCAAGTAATTGGGGGCGAGCCTATTGCCATCAACATTATTTTATTTTATTTTTCCGTGTTAATTTTAAATAAAACCTTCAAAATAGTAAAGATCCGAACTAAAGTAACATCATTAAAATTTCTTGAGCCACTAAAGTACTTGGTAATTGTACACGGAATTCCTAGTATTAAAATTTAATGGGACACGACGTCTCCCTCTGCAGCTGGGACTCGCGAATTCTCCATTAAGTTCAGCATTTAGGTGCTAATTGGGAGTATTTTCGTCACACAGCTTTCTCTTGGAACCGAATGCACTTTAGAGTTTTGAGAACAATATTATATTCCTAGTAAGTAGCTCCACCAATTAGTTCTTCTTAATCATTATTACGTCACGTTGTCAATGATGAAGCAGGGATGTCTCATTTTAAAGTACCAAGTAGCTTATGAGGTAACGCGGTCACGTGTTTGTTCGTTGGCGTTCATTCCATACTAACGTATCCTCTGTTTTCTCGCTGGTTAAATGAGACTAGTAATTTTTTTTTTACGATATTATGTACATCTGTTACCCTATGTTTTGGCTTTTGACACAATTATATTAATTTTAGAAACAAAAAAGGAGATACATATTAACCAGAGAGAAAACAGAGAAATACGTTAGTGTAGAATGAATTCCAACGACCACGTAACAGCGTTTAAGTGTAGCGTAAGTCCGCAACTTCGCCGGTGTTTTTTTTTTTTTTTTAGAAAAAATTCGTCGGTTCTTACGTATTTCAGACAGTCAAAGGCGCAAGTTTTTTCCTGTATATTAAAGCGTAGATGTTGACACAATATTTACTGTTACTCGTACTTAGTAGGGAATCATTTCTAACTTTGAACTTGTTATATTTCCGAAAAAAAAAAAACATTATTTTATATTATTTTAATTTAAAAAAACGCCATTCAGCTCAAATCTCGGCAACTCTCATTCTACTGCTACCAACCACCCTGCGAAGATCGTCGCTCCACCTAGCCTGACGGCATCTTACCTTGCATTTTCCGATTCGCGGTTTCCACTCAAGAACACGTCTACCCCAACGGTCATCGGTTCTGGGCTAATATGGCCGGTCCATTGCCACTTCAGCTTGCTTATTCTTGTAACTTTGGTTCTATGCCGGATCACCTCGTTCCGGATTTACGTATGTCACCAACATCATACATCTCAGTACTTCGTTTCTGGAACAAACGAACACACTTTCTTTTTACAACTTGAAGGTTTTTGAGATACGCCTACGACGTGTTACCTATCTACAATTAGTAGGAAAATAAGTGTAATTATCTTGGTTTATATAACCCTTCGTGTTGTTGTTGCTTTTAAAATAAAAATAACAATTAACATCCCGTCCTTTGATCAGTGTTGAGAATATACCATCCCATCACTTTTTGCTTCGTTGAAGAGGCAATTAACGTGTGCTAATGAGTTGGCGGGCAATAATATAGTCACTTTGTCAAATCCATGTTTTAGGTATAGACCCTTGTTTATAACCCAGTTTATATTGCTGTAAGAATATGAAGATATATATTTTTTCCGTCTTATTCATAATAAAATTATCCGCTTCATAAACCTATTTAAACTATCCAACTGTTTGATCCCTTTCTGTCAAGTAAAAATTAAATTTGACAGAAAGGGACAAAACAGTTCGATAGCTAAAGTAGGTTTATGAAGGGGATAACTTTATTATAAATAAAACGTTTTATGTTTAATAAACAATACAAGAACCTACTGTTAGTGCCAGACTGAACCAAGTTATACCTAATTATACCTCTAAAGTGTTGATTATAATTTCAAGAGTGTTCATCAAATAGAGCTAAGAGGTCAATTAATTATGCTTAGGACTAATTACTTATGAATGCAACATAACATGCTGTTAGCAGAGCTCAAACTAATCAATTATTGATCCTGAACAAGCAGTCCCAATGCAAACACGAATGTTTGATAAACTTTCATGAATTAAATATCCGAATCGTCTCCTCTGGGAACTCACCATAAAAGTCAAATAGCGTATTATAGGATTGACAAATCTAGTGAACTTTTATAATAAAAAAATAATTACCCACTCATACAACTTTTTCCTTAACATAATATTCAAAATTCAAAATATCTTTTTTGTGGGCATATTATTATATTTGTTACAGGTCTTAACAAAAAAATAAAGTTCCCATATGTCCTGGCCACTGTTACACATGAGATTTTGTCCCTCTAGTTGTAAAGGAACAAAAGCCCAGATGCGACGTGGTTATGTATCGAAATACAAGGAAACAATAAACTGTATGAAATAACATATATTTATAAATATATACCTCCTCCATACAACATCACACGACAACTAAAAGATATGTAAATCCCGCTCTAGACCGTGGCACCGGACCTACCAAGTCAATACTTATGGTTTCAAACGGCTTGGAACACTCTTTCGCGTCACCTAAGAGACTGGGAGGAGGCAATTGTGAGTGTCTTATCACATTTATCAACGTAGCTAATACGTTCCGTGTGGTGCCAGACGTAAAGAATAGCACCACCCCATTTCCTCCCGTGGGTGTCGTAAAAGGCGACTAAGGGATTTACTAGAGAATGGGCAGCAGCGTTCTCTATGCATTTTTAACACTATACTGCGATCGCCAACCCGCCTGCCAAGCGTGGCAATTATGGCAAACCCCCCAATTGGGGGAGGCCTATGTCCAGCAGTGGACGTCTTTCGGCTGAAATGATGATGAATGATGATGTCCTACCTAATAGGCATACAATAATTGTGTATTGGCATTAAATTTAAAATTCTTTTACATGTCAAATTTAGTTATTATAAATGTTAAAATATCAAAATACAGTGAAATTAATACATGGTCAACAAATCAATCAATAAATCAAGAAATATATATGCGGTCAGTCTTAAAATAATAATAAAAATTGTAAAAGTATAGAAAAAAGGAGGGGAAAGAATCATAGGGCATCAAAATTTCATCCGCATCGCTGTCAACAGGAAAAGTGCCCAAAAAGCTGCCAACATTGCCACGTTGTATGGCAATGCTGATAACCAAGTTGATTTTTAAATGCTGGATGGATAAGTAATAGTGTGAGGTTTCTTTTTGACCGACACAGCATTTTAGGTGTAGGTGTTCAATTATGTCAAGTTATATAAATAAATTATTATGTGCAGGCATGTAGTGTAGTCAACCGTGCATTATTTAAATTAATAATACGAACAAAAAGGTTATTTACTATGCAAGTAGGAAACAAATATCTTTGCATAACGCAGGCAGTATTACCATAATCAAAACTGCCGCAGCAGAGCCTTGTATGCGAAAAGGGATAGTTCATAATAATTCTGAACACAACATTCTCAGAACTCAATTTGCCTCAAGTAGGTACCTTCATTAATCTGAATTTATGGAACTTCGAGAACACGATATCAAAGAATGTTCATTACAAAATTGCAAACAACCTTGTGCAATCTTGAAGCAATTAAAATTTAGTATCCTTAATGTCGTCTGGTTATATTAGTCGCACAAATATTACGAACACGGAATAAGCATTAGCTGATTTCGAATTCGAATAATGAAATGAAATGAAATGAAATCGTTTATTCTGTAAATAGGATATCGGAATCACTTTTACACGTCATATAAAAAATATAAAAACAAGCTTGGGGAAGTCGACATTTCCTATCTGACTACCCCTGAGAAGAAATGGCGAAACAAACTCAGGGGTCGAAGTCTCTTTTAAAGTCCAGACATAATCTTGGTCAGATCATGTGAGGACCATGTAGATCCGTGCCTGAAATGGTCTTTTGAGGAAAGAACCACACAATTTTGAGTGGACCTGTCCAGTCAGTGCAAGCATTTGTCGGTAAATGTGTAGCTCAACTTAGGATTTAAGGAGCTCAACGACTCGACGAACAATACCAAAGAAGGGACATTTGGGTAGGCCGCATAAAGTACTCAAAATACCAGACCATCATTAAAACTACGTGAGAAAGAGGAAAAAGAAAAAGAGATAATCTTAAAGAAAACAAATGACCCACATAGTGCTCACATTCACAATAATTATAGTAATATATGTAATAATTTTCAAAGTAAATATTCATGTCATTTTGTATAAAGAATAAGCGAAACATATCGGGGAAATTTTGGTTAAACATATTTATTCAAATCAGACCGCTTGGTATCGCATAAATCCTCATTGTTGCTTTGATAGGGAAAGCAATAGCATGCAATATTTTTCTTGTACATTTTATTTATGAACTAAGAGCATGATGGATAAGTCTGATATTCGTTTCGCTCATTACTTTTGTTTATGAGTGGATAAAAATGTTTTTGTTTTTTTCATGCTTTGTATATTTGGTGGATACTTTGGTATTCAAAGTAGCATTGTTACCTACATATTGTTGTAGCCATTGTTAAAGAATTGAATAAAAGAGTAGAATTATTTATTATCTTGTACCAGTAGTAGATTTATTAATAGACTCATAGTTTACTTACTGTCTGTGTTATAATAATACTGTTTATTTTATTGTGTTGTTCTTTATTGGTATAATTTTGTCAATCTTCACGAAAAGCGTATACTTTTTGTTAACCATGTATCATTTTATACAACACATAAAAGTCTCCAGAGAAGAGTGAAGTATAAAGGTATTCCTAGGCCAACAGCTAGCAATTTCTCACTGTCGCTGTATATGCATTATTGCAATTTTTATACCAACCAAACGTATGGTTCCCTAGAGTACTATACACCAGAAAGGTAGAAAAAATATTACATACATGCTTGAACATATTTGCCCTAGTTTATATTTATTTAGATACAGATAGTTTTGATTTGATCAATAAGTGCGCGTGGTGGTAGAGTTGGCCGTCAGATGATATCAACCCATTTTTTACATGACCTTTTTTGTATTTTTAAATACGCGTCAAACAAAAATTTGGTTTTACCAACTATAAATTAAAAATCCAAGATGGCGACTGCGAAAGTTTTCATGGATATGGTATTCATGGTTTTCGAGCGTGCTAGAGCCAATAGTGAAGTCAAAATGAGAATCCAAGATGGCGCGTGCGAACATTTAAAAAATTTCATCATGGGTGTCGTTTTCATGGTTTATCAGAACAATCGATATGATAATTAATTTCAAATAATACCTGAATCTTTTTTTTTTTTTTTTCAGAATATAATGTTAATGTTGCTTATTACCAAGGTGAGAAGACAGATACACATCTTATGCGACTAATGTAAGGCTCGCTGGTTTATTTTTATTTTTTCATTAAATATTATTCAGAATTATTTTATGAGTGTTCCGTAAACGAACTTTGCGTGACACAATTATTATAATTCCATACATAGATACAGTCATCAAAAAGTCAATTAACACTTCAGTAATTCAATCTTAATCAATGAGCATAATATTTTATGATATAAATAAAAAAATCAGTATTTATAACGAATCCCTTAGACTCTTGATTATCTTCAGGATTGACTCAGGATTGGTTGTTGTGAGTCTGAATGAGGCAGGGCTATACCTATGAGACTCAAAGTAGGACAATTACGAGATGTTGTGACGACAATTACCTGGGACGTCCAGAAACGCCGCATTGATGTCATCGGGGTTGTTGAAGTGACTTGGCAGCAAACTTTGCTTGTGGTCCGGAAGCACATCCAATTTTAAATTGTCCCACAAAAGTTTCGGGTCCTTAATTTGGTCATTGATGCTTTTGGCGGAATGTGTCGGCTATCTTCTTTTTAATTAATGCCGTGACTGCGTGGTGCTTCAGATCTAGATTATACTCCTTATGACCCGGTAGTTTGGATTTACGAAATCTGAGCCCGGCTTCGTCTCTTAATGTCGACATCAGTCTGATGTTTTCAGTTACCCATGAAGTAGAGCGGGTTTTAAATGTCTTTCTTTTAAGACGAGCGTGGAGATCGAATAACTGGATCATAATTTGACGGCACGGTTGGCGCAGTGGTTAAGCGATTGACTGCTGCGCTGCGTGTCGCGGGTTCGATTCTCGCACGGAACAAATATTTGTATGACCTACAAGTAGTTGTTCCGGGCCTGGCTGTTTGTGTATGTGAGTTTAAATGTTTGTAAACGCACCCACGATACAGGAGAAATTCCTAGTGTGGGAAAACGTTTAAAAAAAAAAATGAGATAAATGTTTGCACCATAGAATTGACATCAATCATGTCTCAATTAATCGACCATGTGTAATTTGATATCTATGTTACAACAGTCCTCTAATATTTCTGTGAGCGGACGAAATACGACAGATCTTGGTTCTTAAAAATTGTTTCGCATATGATGATGATGATGATGGGGCTCCCTTTTCCGCACTTAGACTCCCATTTGGTCCGTTATGCGTGGGGATTCTGGCTAATAGAGCCAGCCTAGCTCCGCCCAAAAGCACAGAAGCTTCCTGGGAGCTTCACAGGCTTCACGGAGCGACCTCACTGTTCCGAGGATTTCTTCACGTTGTGGAGCCACGGCCTCGCATTCCAGGATAACGTGGGCGACTGATTCTTCGGCGTCAAGGCAGCCCCTGCAAAGGGGGCTGTCTGTGGCGCCTTTGTTAAAAAGATTTTTGTTAAGGAGATTATTGCCCAAATACTCAAACGTCACTTAACTTTAAGACGTTCTTATAAGTGTTTCTGTCGCTACAAAACAGTTTAAAGTGACAGAGACAGCATTAGACTTAACAGCAACTTAAAATTGAATTGCGTTTGAGTATTCAGCAGTATGGCCCGTAATTGTACTTACATATTATTATTCTAAGGTGATTTCTACTTAAGCTGAGAAGTTTTTTGGTTAATCGCGGGTGTACCATTGGTAAAGCCAATTTTGACTATCTACAGTCTGATACCCGTGACCATCTGTTGTTATAGAGTTTGGTAGATCATTGGCGAATCCACGCACGAAATTGAGAGAAAGGCAGAGGGAGAAGTGGGTCGGGCCTAGCACCTTCATATCGTCGGGCAGAGCCTCTCTTCGCAAGTACATCTACAGCGTCATTGCCCAAGGATCCACTATACCCTTTGATCCACTGGAGGGTAATTCGATTGAACGTCGATAAACTCTCCAGAGCTAGATGGCACTCAAAAATTAGCTTGTTGTTTGTTCCCTAAAGCTTTGAGCACAGATAGGCTGTCGGACGTTTCGTATGTGATAAACAAGTGACGGCCAAGTTGACTAATATGATTCACCACGACACATCAGTGCAAATTATGTCAATAAGCGAACTACTATCACCTACAAAATGTGGGTGGGTGTTTGAACTAATTGATTTAGGTTTAAGTAGGTTATAAAATCTAAAAGTTGTTTAGGTTTTGGGCTATTGACATCTAGCATATTATCATTAAATTCACCCAATAATACTACATTATCATAGATGGCCAAACCACCAATACTGGCAGTTAAAAGTTACTCATTGGCACAATGTTGCTTCTTTTTGTGTACCTACTGCAAATATTTTCGACACAAATGTATTTTTGTTATGAAATAAAATAACTTGAACTGCTTATCGTCCACCATGGTTAGCATGGTGGACGATAAGCAGTTCAAGTTCAAGTTATTTTATTTCATAACAAAAATACATTTGTGTCGAAAATATTTGCAGTAGGTACACAAAAAGAAGCAACATTGTGCCAATGAGTAACTTTTTCTTACTTATATTAAGGGTTTACCAAAGCTATTCAACATTAGAATGATCAGGATGAGTTCTTAACCGCGCAGTAACCCCATTTTTTATGTAATCAAAATTCATCTTGATTAGTCCCTAGAGAGCCCGCATTCAGTAGACTAAACTTAATACATTCACTAGGGGTCATTTGCACTTGTCATCCGTGTATTGTATGTATGTCTCGTGTATCTGTATATTTCTGTTTAGTATGAATAAGTTTCAGTATATGTGGAGGTAGGAACTATGTTCAGCAGTGGGCTGCTATAAGCTTAAATGATGAAGTGATAATGTACTGTAATTGTAATTAGCGTAGATCAGAAACATTATAAATAAATTGATTGTACATCATTTTTGGATATTATTAGGGTATGTTGTAATAAGTATTTTAAGTTTATTGATATGTAGAACAAATATATAATAATGTATTAATAGTAACTCATTAGGCTTGATGATAATTTCTTATGTTAAATTGAAAGTTGATGGTAGTTCTATTAGTTGAGGTTATTGTATTGATTTTGAGTTTTTACGTGTATTCCCATGCGTCCCACTGCCGTCGTCCCACTCATTTTGTTAGTGGGACGAACGAGAATAATTTAGTAAAGTTATTTAAATTAAGTCTCATTGGTCTCACTTAATAATTTGAGTCTGATTGTTCAATGGTGAAAAAAAAAATTGGTTGTCTGTAAAGTCGGTTTACGGACGATAATTTTACGTGATAACGTCATAAGAAAACATTGCGTCACAAGCCGAACGCTTAGGCCGATCGTGCCTCTCTATCGCTTGTTCCGCGGTCTCGCTTGCACACTCGGCTCAGGCGGAACATGACAATGAGTCATGCTTTTTCGTACGTGCAGCCGGCGTTCATCAATTTATAAGACATTATCACGTCAAAAACTTATTTATTACTTATAACTTATAACTTATTTACTACTTAGTTATAAATGCGAAAGTGAGTTTGTTTGTTACACTTTCACACTAAAGTAGCTGAACGGATTTGGATGAAATTTGGCAGTAACTACAGTACTAGGTTACTACAAATTATACAGTTACTATTAAAAAACGGCAGCTACTGGGTCTAAGTGGTGTCTTTGCAAGCGGCCGTTATTGAATGCTGACGTCATGTAATCGACCCGCTTGCCTTTTGCAGTTCATTTTTGATGAATGTGTCTGGCCGTCTCATCCGCCTGTAACACTAAGAAGATTGAATGTCCGATAACTTCGATGAATTTGTTTTGTCAACCATAGAAGTAGAATTAGGTGTGTTGGCACTGTTGGTCCTGTTAACTGACTGATGGATGACGGAGGGATAATTATCGAGACTAGAAAGTTAACTACGGCTATTAATGCTTAGTGCTTAGAAATATTTTATTTTAATTTTATTTATTGGGGTATAAAAACAGTTACAGATTACAGTATAAAACAGAGTGAGAGGGCTACAGAGTAAGTAAAGTCAGTAGGCACATAATAGGCATTTTTGAACGTCAAAAATTACAACAAAAAATATTTCATTCTAGTTGTCCCTTCCAAAAGGTAGTTACGTATGGAGAAGAATGGCCAAGAAACTCCATAATTACTCTTTTCCTTCTTATCTTAAAGAACATTTCAAGTTCCTTCATGACACAAATAATAGATATCAGAGGTCATCGCAAAACTTGAGACTAGAGATGCATTTTTTTTTTTTTTTTAATCTAGGGTTTCTCATAATTAACCACGAGGGGTTGAGACTCTTTAACCGGACTTTCCTGTGGTTGCCTTAAGCTCTTAAAAACTTAATTCCTCCAGCCAGGGCGTAAAAACTTATAAACTAAACGACTGCACGCTAAGGGCACCCCCTGTAGGGTACGAACCTCGGCTTAGGGCAGCGTCGGAGGGAGGGTGGCAAGGGACCGTCGGTGGCTGGATAAAATCAGAGCTATGATTATTATCCGGGGGATTTAAAGCTACAGGCTCAGCTATAGCGCGTGCTGGCGCTTCACTTACAAGCAAGGGTCGGGGAGGACTATTTGGTCGGGGATGTCGCGCGGAGCCTCGGCGGCGAGGTCGGAATGACGATCGTGTATTGTGTATTCTCTTGCGAACTGTAGTAGTTTCCCTACGACTCTCCTGGAGGAGAGTAGTGGGTTCGTCTGGGTCGGTCAGTGCCATGCCTTGGACGGCGAGTCCTACTGGTTTGTGAGGGGACATAATTTGCGGTCTTCACAACTAGAACGTTGCGATGAGTGGCTGCTGTATCGAAGAAGCGCTTTGAAATGCGCTTCAGGAATTGGGCTATTGGGGGATTTTGAGTTCTACGTGGAGGTTGGTGTTCCGAAGTAACCAAGGGGCTCCCGTGATTTTACGTAAGAATCGATGGGGTTTTGTGTGTGCAAAAACAGAACTCGCATAGGTCGTGATGGGGTGGACGCACGCGGCGTAAATGCGCAATTTGCACTTGAGTGACAATTTGCTTTTTGCATTTAGGATGGAATGGAGCCTATAGAGAGCGAAGGCTGCGCGAGCGCGTACCTTCTTTAGGTGCTCAGAAAAGGAGAGATGGTGGTCGAGAATCACACCTAGATATTTGGCTCGCTTCTCCCAAGGGATAGGCTTGCCAAACATGGTGATCGGTTGGAAGAGATGCATACCACCAGTTTCTAAATAAATCTTTTACAGTTCAAGCAGTGCGGTTATGGAATGCCTTGCCCGTGTCGATAAGGAGTGCTCAGTCTTTGTCCATTTTATATATATATATATTTTTTTTTTTAAACACTATCTCTCTCCATAACCTTTTTTTTTGTTCTTTGCACTTGATTCATGATTATTATTGTAAAATATTTATATAGATAAGTATAACATGTTTTATGTATGTATGTACTTATTGTATATATGTAGGAATGGAACGTTATGACAGGACATTGAAACGAGACGTGAAGATGGATGGCAGATGTGAAGCATAAAAAATTGACAGAGATGAATGAACGAAATAGTCAAGGAGTGAAAGAGATAGTGAATGAATGTTTAAAAAGGTAGAATAAGTAGAAAGGAGACGGTATTAGGAAGTAAAAGGCGTAAAACGTTGCATTCAAAGACGGTAAATAAAATACATTTATTTTGAAGCAATCAGCAGTTTTATTAAATAAAAATTTAGCTTATCCCACATATATTTAAATGATACACCACAGACTACCTGCAGTATTGTCTTTCCTTCGCCCTTAATCCATCCAAAGTTTGTAGCTTTAAAATATCGCTTTTATTTATTTATTTAACAATTTATGTACACACATATAAACAGACAAGAAGAAAGGAACAGAAAAATACGTACGTTTTAGCGATAATACCGCCCATTGTGACACCCCTTCTAAAATTTCTACACATAAATCTGTAATTTTTATGGTGTGCAATAAAGAGTATTCTATATATCTATCTATATTTTAAAATGTTAACAATATTTTGTGTACATTAATTAGTAATTACATGTAAGACGATGTACCTAGAATAAAATTACTATAACACAATAGGTAAAAATTATGAAAAGTGAAGTAATGACGGACAAATGATTAAATAATAAAATTTATTTTTATTTTATTTGCAAACATTGTAAAAGTACATGATTATACTAAAATTTTAACAAATTATAAGTCAGTATGTGAGTTATAAAGTAATCACGGTCGGCACGGTTGGCGCAGTGGTTAACCACTGCGCCAACCGTGCCGACCGTGATTGCGTGTCGCGGGTTCGATTCCCGCACAGAACAAATATTTGTATGATCTAAAAGTAGTTGTTCCGGGCCTGGCTGTTTGTGTATGTGAGTTTAAATGTTTGTAAACGCACCCACGATACAGGAAAAATTCCTAGTGTGGGGCAACGTTTAAAAAAAAAAATCACAGAAAAAAATTAATATAAAAAATATATATATTATACAATTAAATTAGCATCCAGTTTGATATTTTCTCGACTCTTAATTTTCCTATGGAGCAGGACTAGCATGTTTCCAAGCATCTTTATCTTGGATATAACCCTCTAATTTGTAATATGATTGTTTAAAAATTGTGTTTTTAATATGAGTTTTAAATTTTCTTGAGTGAGTTAATGAGACATGACACCACGACATTTTCTACATATTAAAGAAGAAGTTATAAAATTAAAGCGCTGTGCGCTTACAACTTGATTGGTGGAACAAAATTACATAATGTGTTAATGATAAAATTAAACAGGCATGCAAATAAAAATATTAAACAAGAAATTATAAAAAAACAGTCTAAGAATTAAATATTACGGAGCAATATACAAAATATGTAGTTTCCCGAACAAGGCCTCTAAAACCAGTTGGAAAAGCGAACCTATCAATATTTTGAAAGAGATTATTATAATAATAATAATAATATGATTATGAAGCAATGAACACCCTAGGTACTAATTTCTGCTAAACATCATCCTAATTAGTTTGGGGTCGGCGCTGCATGTTTCTTTCTTCCAAAGATCTCTATTAATCGTCATCAGAATTGACTTCTTTCTTAGCTACCTATATCATAAATTTCAGCACAACTATGTGTACAAATAAGTATGATCTTAATACTGGTAGTGCTTCCCCGGTGGTGGCTTTATAACTGTATTTTTGACTCCCAGAACACAAAACTCATTTATAAAATGGAGTCATGATAAGGCTTGTTTCCACATGGCTAAGCCCAAAGCGACACAATGCAACATGATTGATGGACCGCTCAGCACTACATACAGTGTATCCTGTACTTTATAAAGCTTTAAAGCGATTTCTACTTAACAAAATAAACTTTTTGTGACTGAAACAAAGTAGGTTTTTGATGTTCTGTTTGATTAATCTGTAGGTTCAGTTAAAAATAAATATTTTTATTAAATTATCTATATAGGTACACATTTTAGAATTAAGTTGTTTTTTTGTAATTGAAGTATACTAAGTCCCGTATTACAGAACGTCACTCAAAACTCAAGCATTACTTAAAACTAGTCTCAATCAATCAAATGGCTTGAATCTAGTGCTAAGTAATGCTTGAGTAAGAAATATTCGTGTAAGGCCCGTATTACAGAACGTCACTCAATGACGTTCTGTAATACGGGCCTTACACGAATATTTCTTATCCACAATTTCTCGATTGCGACACGAAAACGGTAATTATATTTACTACTAGCTGCTGCCCGCGGCTTCACCCGCGTGGCTTTTTCTAAAATAAAAGTAAGTGACTCCTTATAGCATCAGCTATCTACCAGTAATTATCCCATCAAAATTGGTGCAGCCGTTTCGGAGATTATCCGGAATAAATAGACAGATCAACAAAAAAAACTGCTTTTTTGTTATAATATATAAAATTTTTTTTCTTTACTATTTTTCTTGTATACTTTCATATGCATTTAGTAAAAAGCTGTTATTTTACTCAAACTCAAACTCAAATCATTTATTTCAATTAAACCATTTACTGGCACTTTTGAATTGTCAAGGAGTCGGTCAGTAAGAAAAATGAAGCTACATGCCCATTCCAAAGCGGAATCTCGGAAGAACGGGCAAGAAACTCCATGGACACTCTTTTAACGCATTTGCTGCCCAGTTCAAAAATATTTTTTTTCTTGTAAGCCATAAATTGTTTGGCAAGTTTACATACTTAGATTTGGTATCGCTAGTCGGGTCCTGGGCATGAACAGAAGTCATCTATAGCGACTGCTCGAATACGGGTTGTAGGCACACGAACGAATTATTTTTCGACCACAAATGCTGGGTGCTTGGCATGTTACAAAAATGTTAGTTACATCTATAATGTTGAATTTATAACTAAATGTGAGAACGATGTAAAAATAAAAAAGTAAAAACTTACACGTTAAAAGCGTCCAGAGTAGTTAAAACAAATAGAAACAAAATAAAATAATTAAAATAACCCAGCTAAGAGATGACCAGTCCCAACTGACGGCGCCCGTTCACGAACTTGACGCATGGATTAGCACCATTCAGCTCAACCATTTTGAAGGGAGCTAAATGATCCAACACACACGCCACCATCAGCGAGAGATCTCAAGTGAGCATGACATACTCTCAGACGCCAGGTCACATTCAAGTCAATGAAAGACATATTACCCGGTCAATGGTAGCTCTATAGTACATCATAGTACTCACACCTATGCTATGCAATTATTATAATACAAAGGAGTTTGAGTTTATACAATGCAAAGATAGTCTTACATTCTTCATCAGCTCCATTACAAACAGACACTTAAATGTTATTTATTTGTACATATTTTTCTAGATCTTGATGCATGGGTTGAGGCGACTAACATAACGTAAGGTAAAACCGCACAGTAACATAATACATTGACGCAATAATTAATTTAATCGACGTGTTTGTGGTTTTACGCGATACCAGATATAATTAATATCACATTTATTTTCACGTGCTTGAATTACTGAACTGTTACAACGCCTGAATTATTGCTGATAATACATTGCGGTTGTTTGCGGTGTTTCTATTTTAAGTACGAGTTCCAAATACAGGCTTTTGTTCTAATATAATATTTTTGATTTAAAACCACAGCAAACAATGCAATGGAACTATAAATTAATTTCATTGGGGTGCATTGAAAACCTCCACGATGGATGATGTTAAATGTTTGTCCGGCACACCCAGATCATTCATCCGTATTACTAATTTAAAATAGTCTCATACACAATTTTTTTTATTGTAACCCAAAGGTAGAGAGATAAGAGATCTACGTTTTTGAATGGGCAACCAGCTTCAACTTTCTGACTAACTCTCGGCTCAAGCTCCTAGCCATGGAGTTGACATCTGGTCTCAACTTCGGCTCCACAATCGAGTGCAAAGCTCAAACTGGGGCCAAGAAACTGGGCGTCCTAAATAGGGTGAAGCGATAGGTACTTTACGCTTGGACAGCTTTTAACCCTTTACAAAGCACAAGTCCGATCCTGCACGGAGTATTGCAGCAACCTTTGGGATGGCTCAGCTAAGTACCAACTTGCTGCGCTTGACTCGGTGGAACACAGAGCTAAGAGGCTCATAGGTGAAGTAAAACTGGTGGATGCCAAGCTTCACAGCTTGGGTCATCGCAGCAAGGTTGCCTGCTTGTTGAACTTCTACAGATTGTACTTCGGCGAGTGTACCCATGAACTCCACGACCTCATTCCACCGGCCGCCTTCTACCATCGAACATCTAGACGCACTGCAAGTTACCACCCCTACCTAGTTGATATTCCACCAACTCGCACTAAGCGTTTTCAAACGTCTCTTATAATGCGCACAGCAAAGGAGTGGAACTCTCTGCCTGCGTCTGTGTTTCCGAACGCACACAACCCTAATCTATTCAAAGTGAGAGTGAACAGGCTTATTCTAGGTAAGCTCACTCCACCGTAGACTTTGTCTCTGTCACCCAGACCAAGACTAGAGTCAAGAGCAAACCCATAGTAAAATAAAAAATAAAAAAAATAACTAGCCGACTCTTTGAAAATCAATTATTCTTCGAGAATTAAAAACAAAATCAAAAGTCATTTATTTAAATTAGGCTCAGACCCAGCACTTTTCGAACGTCAAAATTACATAAGACAGTCCCCCAAAACGTCCGCCCTTCACCACTTCCTAGTGCTTTAGCTGGGACGAAGAAGTGGCGCTACAAACTCCCCAGCAGCTCAGCTGTCTGTTCAGCTAGAAAAACTTGATTCTATATGAAAGTGCCAGTAAATGGTTTAATTGAAATTAATGCTTTGAGTTTAAGTTTGACAATAGCATAAACAATCTTTGTGTAGCTCATACCACACTTTTGACGAATATAAGATGTTTTTCAGCTGCATAACTATTTGACTTCTCCGAACCTACTTGGGGCAAAGGGCAAAGGAGATACGAGTAAGTAGGAAAATAATCCATAATACTGAAGAGTCACCTGACATAGTATTTGCATGTAACCTCCGCGAATCTTTTATGTATACGAAACAAATATTTAATTTGTAATAAGAATAGAAAAAAAGATGAGAAAGTCCACTCCCCGGGTTGTAAAGCGGAGGTCGAGAAATAATATAAAAGTGAAAAGATAGATGCCAAAGGAAATGTTCTTTTCTCTGAGTTGAATTGATTAACATAAAATATAATATAGATACCATGCATTGCAATGCCACGTAAAGTAAAAAAGTGTTTGGGCGAACTTTTATTTTTGGGCCAGAATCCCTCTCGGGCTTCCTCAGAATACCCTACCAAAGTTTAATCACAATCTGATCAATGGTTTAGGAACGCTTAGAGGACAAACATACAAACATTGATTTTTATTTATATAGATAGTAAATAGATTACTCAAGTTTATCATCTATTATTTTACGCCCCCACACTTTATTTTCACCATTCGGGTTACCGTAATAAAGATCAACTACTTTAACATGTACAAGTATTTTGTTACATTTGAGTCCTAAAAAACACAAAACAGACCATGAAGACTATGTGGATTCTCGACTCACTTTGGCTATCATTTCGTGGTAGGTTATTCTAGGAAGTAAGGCCCCTCGCCCACAGCGACTTTTTGTAGCGATGCAGTAGCGATGCTGTCGCGCGTCCGCATCAATTCAGTCGCGAAGCGGTCGCTAGCTGTGTGCCCTGGCCCACGGGTCTAGATTCAGTCGCGATGCAAACGCCATGCTCTTGGGCTTCTGTCGCGATGCAAACGTGATTCAGTAACGGCACAAAATGCCACAGTTGCACTGATGCTCGGTTCTCCACCCACGCGCCACCCTCCCTCCGTTCTCTCCCCGATATAGTCCGACACGGTCGCGCGTTTGTATCGATACAGTCGCGATGCTGTAGCGCGTTAGTAGCGCGTTGGCATCGCTTCTGTAGCACGTTGCAAATGCGACTAACACGCGTTAGTAGCGATGCTGTTGCGCGTTTACGAAGCGCGCGACAGCATCGCTACAAAAAGTCGCCGTGGGCGAGAAGCCTAATGCGTTGTTCTAAATTCGTAGCAAAGCTCATGACTCTCAAAGGGTGTAAAGGTGTCTAAAGATGTGCGAAACATAGCAATAAAGACTTACGGAACGTATCTCAGAGACCTGTCTGTAGAAGCCTTTGCACAGAAGGAGTACGTACCCAGGTATTCCTCTGTGCAAAGGCTTCCATTTTGATATTGGGATAATAACTATTTGTATTGTCAACAGGTATTTCTCGTGAACTAGATACGAGCAAAACCCTGCATGAGAAAACAATCAAATGAAACATTTAACAATTAATCCAATGTATGGAGTGGAAATTTCAGGAAATAAAGAAACAGACTCCGCTACATGAATATTCGACGCTCATTCATAGGGATTACTCACATATGACATACAATTATTACGTGGAACGTCACTCTTTGAACTTTGATTTTGTTGGTACATGTTGTATTCTATATTAGGTTTAAGATACACATGATGTTCGTAGATGCAGGTCTGATTGCCTCTTAATTCTCTTTGTCGGCTGACAACATCCCATCGCCTCTGTCCGTGGTGGTTTAGGTATAAACAATAATGACTCAAATTCACAACAAATTAGAGGGGTGCCGTACTTGGTAATTTTCGTACTAGGTCCATCTAGTACGAGTAACAAAAAATACTTAGTCCAAATACCTATTCCGAGTACCTATGAAGTATTTACTCAAATTCAGGTCTCGCGTACGGTGGGATGTATCGTATGGTATGGTCCTTTCTTCCGTATCATTATCGCATAGTCCTTTTCAGCGTGTTTCAATTACGAGACAAAAATATCTCATGCATCAAACTCAATCAATCTGCCTAGCCTTTTCCCAACTAGGTTGGGGTCGGCTTCCAGTCTTACCGGATGCAGCTGAATACCAGTATTTCACATGGAGCGACTGCCTATCTGACCTCCACAACCCAGCAACTGGGTAACACGATACCCCTTGGTAAGGCTGGCTGTCAGACTTTTCGGCTTCTGACGACCCGTAACGACTGTCAAAAATCCACGAATGACAGCCGGGACCAACGGCTTAACATGCTTTCCGAGGCACGGAGAAGTCTCGGTATGTAAAGATGGTCACCCATCCACGGACCAACCTCGGCAAGCGTAGCTTAACCTGACTGATCGAACCGTGTGGCGGTGATTACTTATACATCAAACTATTTGTGTTAAATTAAACTATACCTTCTTACAAATAAATTTAATTTTTTGTACTACACACTACTAAGATTTTGTGAGCTAATCAACTTAGTCCAAGATACATCATCGAGAAGCATGATGCCATTTAAAATGAAATTTTACGTGCATTTAATTAGGTTTATTTTTACAAGATTTGGATAGACTGGAATAGGTTAATTACTCGATACTCGATAGCCATACGCTATGAACGAACTTCACTTAATATTCGGACTCGATAGATCGTATCCCGTACGTGATCCATTGAGTCCGTATTCGGAAAAATATTAGATATATAAGGATAGTTTTTTGTAAAGTTATGTATTTTAATTACGATAATTGTGTGGTGTTTGAGGGTTGACATTGTAAAGTGCTATTAACATCATAAATGGTGCAAAAGATAGTCCCTATTAATAAAATTCTCGCTTTGATAGAAAATACTCGCTTTGATAGAAAATACTCGGTTGTACTTCGTACTTTACGCGTCGTACTAGACGCGTATAGTACGAAGTACATCGACTATTTTAGTCTAGTCCAGAAAAATACCTAGTGCGCATACCTATTTTAGTAAATACATTTCATGTCTACAACAAATCATTTCAAAAGAAAATTCAAAGTAAACATCGGACTACATTCTGTTTTTATCATCATTAGAAAGAAGACGTCTAGAGCTTGTGACCGTGTTCCCACGCATTTCTGATGCATTCAACACCCACGTGCAATATATTTTCCTAGAAAATTATATTACTCCCACCTTTGATATCTTAGGGATCTAGCGTACCTATCTCAAACGTGACACGTTGGGAGTGTGGTTTTAATAATGTTCGTAACGAGGATGAATTCTGTAAATTGAACAAGTAAACGTCTTCAACTTAATAGGAAAGAGAAACAGAGAGAATTGCAGAAGACCAATCAACAAAAGATATCAAAGTAATATAAGACAAGAAAGATATAATCAGGCAGCAAACAACAACTTTGTTTTACCCGACTGCGGCGGATCCCAAAAAGGATGTAATATTTTTAATGTGTGGTGTTTATAACATGTGCCAGGAGTCAAGTCTTTGGCACATATATGATACCTATGTTAACTCACAGGTAATATACAATTAATTATTTTTCATTGACTGTACAGTGTGATAACAATCCTTTCCGATCGTAACTACATAAAACAGCCACGCAAATGTTTAAAACAATTAATTCCACATACAACAGCAGAAACACGAAATTACTTTTATTTCAGCAGTTTAACAAAAAGATAAATCCAATCCACTCAACTTGTGTAATGAAATTCATGGAAGCGTTTACACAAACCTATGTTTCATAATAAAACTCTATTATCGGATTCTACACAGCTGGGAACAAAAGCTTATTTGTTTAAAACAAAAGTCACATAATTATGCTTTGACGGCACACATGTGCCCCATGAAACTCAGTACAAGAAAATAATTATGTAACTTTCTGTTTTATAAGAAACGCGCTACCAACTCTGAAATATGGTTGATTTACTTTAATCATCTATTTTATGCTTGGTCTTAATAAATACGGCTAGGTCGCCCGGTCTTTCTTTAAAATATGTGTATACTGTCTCTGAAAAAATTTGAGGAGGCCTTTACCCGAAATGGAGCCATAACCTGGTTAAAAAAAGTGTACAATGTTTTTATTAAAGTAGTGTTTTAGTGTATATTTTTAATATGGGACTTAGACCAAACGCACGGTTTCTATATCTGTTAACTGTCTTATCTTTCTAACAGCATAAGCGGCCGAGCTTAGCCCCCCCGCAAGAGATGTTATATATGAGGTCCCCATTGTAATTTCTCGTCTAGCGTAATTCCTAGGAAAACCGTTTGATTAATAAATTCCAGTTTTTCTCCATTCAACATGATGTCACATTCGCTACTTCTAACATTAGGTAATTTAAATTATTTACCGTAAACCAATTTTGGACCTGAAGAATAGAGTTATTCACGTCATCAAGTTTTTGTGCTTATGTCTATAGAGTTATTGTTTGCACGAGGCAGAGTATATAATCGAACGCTAGCTACAGTCACGCACGTGTAAAGGAACACGTGTTCCCACTACTTCATATTATAAAACAGTATGGTAATTCATATGACGTATTCAATTCTTCGTAAGTGATGAACGATCCATGTGGAGCTCACGATTCAGCGGGCTGTATGAAAGCGATTCATCTTCGCTGTAACATCACAAAAGCTAACGTTTGTGTTAAGATGGAACAGAAGCTGGGCCGTATATATATAAGGTGTATCTATTCATACACGAAATATTTTAAGAGATAC
This sequence comes from Dryobota labecula, assembly GCA_947523025.1. Taxonomy (NCBI): domain Eukaryota; kingdom Metazoa; phylum Arthropoda; class Insecta; order Lepidoptera; family Noctuidae; genus Dryobota; species Dryobota labecula. The sequence continues at coordinate 10,793,833 of OX383293.1, read as the reverse complement.
ACCACGAGATATTACTTGAGTATTTTTTTTTTTCGAGTTTGGTGGTAAAGAAGCCATGGAATGGTTTTTTTTTTAAATCTTAGTAAAAATATAAATAAAAAAATATTAAATAATTTAAAATTACTTGATATGATGATTAATTATCGAAAGGCACCGCGCTCGTGCCGCTACCGTCGACGCGTCCGGGCGGGTAATTCATAGAACAAGAAATTAAAGGTTTTTTTCCAAAATTTCTCAGTAGTTAAAAATAAAAATACTTAGATTTTAATAAAATCGTTTCTATGGCTTTTTTACCGCATATAGATATTGCTCTTAAAATATTTTGTGTATGAATAGATACACCTTATATATGTATAGGTATGTGGAGGTACATTGATGTATATACTTATTATTATTTGTAAAAGAAAGTGTGAAACATGTTACGTTGAGAAAGGTAGGGGATGTATGAAAAAGTGAGACAAGAGGGCAGGAGGGCAGGATGATGATGAGACGGAAAAGAATAGATAAATGATAAATGATTTTATTTCTGTAAGTAGGTTTTTACAAACACTTTTACACGTCAATCATATTTTAAAACTAGATGAGGTCGGCATTTCGTATCTGACTACTCTGAGAAGAAAGACCGAAACAAACTCAGAGGTCACAGTCTCTTTTAAAGTCCAGACATAATCTTGGTCAAATCATGTGAAGACCATGTAGACTGGTGTCTGGAATGGTCTTTTGAAATAAATATTTTCCATAAATTAATTCTGTGTATAAAACTGTCAGTTATATTTTGAATAATAACATGTCGTAGCATTCTCGTAGCAACAACTTATCCTAAAGCTTTGAACTATAAAAATGGACAAAATATGACATTATTATTTACAATCCGATCCTCGAATCTTGCTGTCCTCCCCCAGTCCTAAGTCGACGTTCGTACCCCACAGGGGTTGCTCTTAGTGCGTAGTCGCTAAGTTTATAAGTTTATACCCTAGCTGGAGGCCTTAACTTATTGAGGCACCCACAGAAAAGTCCGGTTGAGCAGACGACAACCTCCTAGGTAAAACTGTGAGATGAGAGATACAAAAAAAACTTAAAGAAGAAGTATGCAAGGATCGTAGCAGGTGACTGTTTACCCCCATGGGAAGAAAACGTGAGTTTCTGTATGTATATACTAATGTGTATCTTGAGAAACATCTATAGGTGGTATAAAAGCCATAGCAGCGAAAAAAATTGTTTTATCTAAGTGTTTTTATTTTTACATAATTGTTATAATTTTTAAATTGCTTGAGACATTTTGCAAAAAAAACCTTTACTTACTTATTCTATGAATGACCCGCCGCACGCCGCAACGGTGGCGGCACGAGCGCTGTGCCTTTTGATAATTATTAATCATCATATCAAGTAATTTTTTTTTTTAATAATATACTCAGATTTAAAAAAAAAATCGTTTCCATGGCTTCTTTACCACCTATAGGTGTATCTCTTAAAATATTTCGTGTTTGAATAGATACACCCTATATAGTCCAAAATATGGGAAAAAGTTGTTTATTACTATAGCAGTTGCTATTTCGATATAAAATTCATTGTTCATCGTAATTCCATTGTTTTAACATAATCAACGCGCGGGATGTACCGAATTCTTCATTCGAAAATACTGGATTATAAAAATAAAATTATTTTATACTTCAGAATTCAAAATTTTCGATACCTACAATTTTTAACAATCCGGAAACTTTTTAATTTTTTTCAGTCTGATGTGATGAGTATTCATTTATTCAATTTTATGTACATTTTCAATTCTTCGAGTGTGTACAAATATTGGGAAAAAATAACCAATATGTGAATACAAGCGGCGTTATTTGTATTTTTGTACCTGTAAATAGTGAAAGACTCAATACTCAATATCTTTGTTGATTTACCATAATGTGTACTTAGGTGGTAACTACATATATCATTAAGATCATTATGGACCCTGTAGAGCACAGCAAAAGGGTAGGAGAGAGGAGGCCCTGTTTTAGGTATAGGAATAAATTTTAACTTACAATCAAAGTCAGGAGATCGTGAATAAGATACTAACATTTTAATAATCTATTATTTATGTAATATTTTATCTGTAAATGTATTTAAATATTTTAGATTATTTTTATATACCTGTTTATATGTAATATAATTCTGTTTATTCATTTATATAAATTGATTTTATGCGAATAACCATTATTTCTTATTTATTTATTATAACTTTTATATTATTTATTAATAATTACCGTATCATTAATATATTTTAAACATACTTATGAATTTCGTGATTATCATTAATGTTTCAACCCCAAATGTCTCAAACATATAGCTCCCAATAAGGTTGTTATATTTGCGCCGTTTGAGGTTTTCCGCACCTGCAGCAGCCGCCCCAGCATAGCCCGCCGTACTAGGAAGATGGGATGGCGACACCATGTTGCATCCCACACCAAAGGCCGACCCAACTTCCAAGGCATGATGGTCATTCCGTATGGTCTGTTCCCATCGTCGCGTGCCAAGCCATTGGGTTCTAAAACAGCTGGCACTCACCCCCTGGTGACAAGAGCACGACGGATGATGTCATTGATGCTGGCGTGCCGTGCTATCCGGCCTATCTCAATTATTAGATCCTGCTAGATTCAATTCTCTCTCTACCTATAACCTAATAGATACCGGCCTGCGCAGCCTACCTGCAAAACCCTAGTCGATACAGTGGCGCCCAACGTGGGGCACATACCACAAATTAAATTAGCTACCTAGGTACTTTAATTGAAAATACAGGTAAGTGAATATGAATAAGGCTGGCTGCTGTGGGTGACGATCGCGATCGCACGCTGTAGTGGATTGAGGCAATTTTTCTTACTCCTGTGCGGATACTGACACCGGAGGTAGTGTGTTCCTTAGTAAGTTTGTTCTGGGACAAGGTGATTATTTCATTCTCAAAGTTATATGGAATTTTTTGGCTGCGGTATGCGACGAATAGCTCGTTGTATCGTATCCTGCTAAATTAATTTTATGGAGATTTTACCACGAGCTCTTACATACTGACATATAAACTACTTCACCATAATATTTTCACACAGAATATTGCTTCGGCGTCTGTGTGATAACTTTCAAATACCTAACATACAATCACGACTGTATTTCCCCGAATGTTAGGCAGGGGTGTGTAGCTATACAATATGACTGTTTAGCATAACTCGTGGTCACAAACCTGTGAATAATGGGGTACTTAGTAATCCAATGGTTTGTGGATTTTTTTGTTGGATAATAGTTATAATACACATGCTATTTACCTATATTTATTTATTGTAAACATATTTTAGTCTCACCAAATCATTTATTTTATTCGCATCTACGTCACTATAAATATCGACGCTTGAAAGGCAATATTGACCAAACGACATGTTGGCAACTTTACACTAGAAAGAAAGAAAGAAAGAAAAGAAAGAAAAATAGGTTTATTTGTCACAGAAACACGTGCATACAAAAAGATAATTAACTTGAGTAGGTGGTATACAGAAAAATAAAAAAAAACAAAATAGATCTACATTCCAATCACGAGCACAAAACAAAATAGTCGGCAGCTGCACGTCATGACTGTTACAAGAAGGCTTCCACTCAGCATGATGCTGTGCTATGAGGGCCCACAGCACAGCGCTGATTTTCAGTGGTTACCCGGAAAAGACATACGGAAACCAAGTCAGGTTTAAAGAAATTAACATAAATAGGCAACTAGATAAAATAAAACAAACAGTACTCAGAATATAATCTAACTATACAACCAGATATATAAATAAATATTATTAGATAAAAATAAAAAATAAAACACAAAATAATCCGCAGGCATCACGCGCGTGTAGAAATAAATAAATAAAGTAGGTATCCACTAAAACATACTATTACGCAAGAATATAATTATGTCTCGCTCACACCCCCACCTTCGCGTCGCCTGCGCGCGCGCTCACAATCACATTATATATAAAATACCCTATTTTAAAGTTTTCTTGTTTTACGGAAAAAAGTACTTTAAGATGATTACTTTTAGATTAATTTATGTATTATACATATTACTCAATAAATAATCAAGTACTCTATACACAATCAACCCATCAACGAACAAGAACGTTTTCTAATTCCTTACTGTATAATATATAACTTAAATTGCGGGTATACTTACATAATCCACACATAACACTTTGTCATAACACTCAACTCACTCAACGTCTGCTCGACGTCCGTATGTCACTGCAGGGATCCAGTAGAATATTATTATCAGCGTCAGGTATATATATGCCTGACACATTCTAAGCTGAACTCCCATTTGGTGCAACTTTGAGACGCACACCGCACCTTGTAATATATTATCTGATTGAATTATGTCATAGTATCACTAATTTCTTTACCTATGTTTTTCTTTTTGTATATTGGCACCTTTTTTTACATATATTAATATAATTTTAATCATTTAATTGAGCTTTTGTGTGTTGTGCTATGTCTTTTGTGTGCACTAAATAAATGTTTTAACTCTCTAAGTCAAAATCAAATCTATCTATCTATAGTTAACTTAGAAATACTTTAGAATAACACCTAGTTATATTACCGACCGAGAGAAACTGCCTAGTAAAATCACTTGTTATTTTATTACCTATCCTAGAATTTTTTAGAGAATACCGGAATATACCAACTTCAAAATTGTCACCTTCGGCAAAAACAGGTCACCCGTAACCCTCCAAACTCCTGGCTATACTACTCATGAATGGATACTCCACCTTACCTGCCAGCGTTAGTGAATAGCCCACGGGTCTGAGTTCGACCCGTGATCGACATCAGCCGATGAATAGACACAGGATTTTAACCCTTTCGCCAAAAACGAAGAGTGATTCGCCCAAAACGAAAGATAGAAGTACGGACAGCATGAAATATTGCCTCTCTTCAAATACATTTATCATGGCAGATAAGTGCTTATACTTTATTATTATCTATTATTATAAGAATAGTTGATATGTTTCATTTTCCTAAAAAATTGAGCCACATTGGAACAAAAGCAATAATAGAATACTACAGTTCAGTTTATCTTTTACTATTAAAGTCATTTACAAGACTGATGGACGTTTCAAAGAAAATAAACAGACACAATGTGAATAATTTAGCATCTAAATAAAATATCGATACCTGCACGAGTAAACATATCGATAACGAGCTTGTGAAACTAATATTCTACAAGATATCTGTCACATCTATGATGTAGATACCTAAAGCCCAAATATACATTCAAAGGTAACCTGCAAATCAACTTGAAGGTTTTCATACGTCGCCCTTTGAACCTTTGAGAACATAAAAAGGAATAAATCAACAGACATCTGCTCAGAACAGATCAAATTTAATCAATTGAGATACAATACTACAAAGAATTTCTCAACATTCTCGTTTTCCCGACGGCACACTTGAATATTTTGTTGAGTTCTCCTTTCATGTACTTGGAATTTTATGTTTTATAGTTTTAATATCCTTGGTTTTCAAGGCTTCATTCAGACGGTAATAAAAGTGGGGAATAAAATTCTAAGTATTAACTCGTAAAACTACTTTGTAGGTAGGTACTTAGACTGAAATACACTGAAGCGCATTGAACACCCTTCTTAGAGGAGAATATTTTCCACCACACATTATTAATTCATGGCTACTCATCATTTTAAGGTAAATAAGGGTGCTACGTTGTGGCATTTGATCCCCAATTAACACTAGGGTTAGGTATCTCCAGTTCCCGCTTAGCAATTAATAATGACAGGAAGGAAAGGAAGAACGCATTAAAATAGTCTCTTTAACAGCGTATTAAAATAGTCTCTTTCGAGCCAAGAGACCAGCCAGGGCTAACATACTACCTAATCTAGCCACATGAAAGAAGGTGTCAATAAAATAATGATGAAAACAATTTTTTTCCCGAAAAGGCAATCAATCCGAATTAAATCAGTGCGTGATTTGCTTGACAAACTGATTTCGTCCAATATGACTCCACTCGACTTGCGATTAATTGAAAGAGGGTGACCACAGACTTCATCCGACTCCCTCATACTGTCTAAGTAATGAGATACAAGCGATTAATAGTGTCAAGAACCTTCGGAAATCACATTTTTTTATGTCACTTTTCATATTTATAATGGTTAAAATAAACTACAAACTGGGAACTAATATGGAAGCTTTATTAATAGACAAACTAAGCTAAATTAAAAATATAAAATAAATACACGCCGGGACGCGACGGGACGCCGTAGAAGAACATATTACTATAGTGACCTAATTGGATCACCAATTAGGTCACTATAGTAAGAACATCAGTTCTTCAAAAAGTTCAAGTGCATAGCACTCGCAACCGGTGTGCGTGTATGATCAGATGTGTGAATGTAAACGAAGCAAAAGGAGTTTGTAAGGAGCCTAGCAGGTGGCGTTCTATAGTTTCTGCCTGAAGAAAGCGTGAGTTTATATATGTAATAGTACATTATTGCAAAGGCCGGGAAATAGGCAATTGCAGGTCGAGTATTAGTATGAAGGCCGAGCCGTAGGCGAGGACTTCACTAATACGAGACAGGCAATTGCCATTTCTGTCGAGGCATATATAGTGCTTTTCTCAAAAGAATGCAGGGAAATAAAACATATTTTTTTATATTATACATTTAATTTAATTAATATTAAAAGTTACATTAGTCATATTGGGGCAATTACTAAAAGAAAATGTTATTGACTTCCCCGGTACATTTATGTTTGTTTGTTGAACTTCTGATGAGGTTTGCAGGTTGGATTGTATGTAGTGGTAGATGGCTGAAGTATGTAAATAACAAATCAAGACGATTTTTCAGCTTTGACGCCAATTTTCTATATATCATCTATGCCAAAAGGCAAACTCATTTATGGCTATACAGCCACGTGAAGGCAATTTGTGCTAAGCAAAGAGACTTACTTTGGTATGCCAAGAATGTTAAAAGAGATCCAATGAAAGCAGCACGCCATTTCATACAACATTGCTGGGCCTCAAGTCTGCTATTACAATAGTGTCAGAATGGTCTCTTCATTGTGAGTTTTTGACAGATTTGCCATACAAACACTGTCAAATACTCACAATGGCGAGACCATTCTGACACTATTGTAATAGCAGACTTGAGGCCCTGGAGTGTTGCAATGTTCCAAATTCAATAAGCGCTCCTGCAATGGATTTGATTTTCTTTGTCCGTAAATTCGATACTTCGCATGTTCTTTTAATATTAATAAATTATGTAAATAAAAGAAAATAATGACAACATTTCCATGAATGTATGAGAAAAATAATAAAATAACTGATACGCAACTACGGCTTTTAAGTTTACTTATATACTAATACAAGTAATACAACCATATAGTATTCATTTCCTTTCAAACACTTTAATTTAGCCCATACAATGTTTCATTTGGCTCACCGATCGATCAGCATAAAAGTCTGTTCTTTATTAGCCCATTACTACACGAACGCGCTTTTAACTCATCACTTAGTCTAAAGTCCTGAAGTTCGTTTTCCCTTTCACGTGTGATTTCCCCGGACGCTCCTTATAGGCTGTTACCTTGTACTGGAAGAAGCGTTTTCAACATCATAAATACTTAGATGCCTCTTACATTATTCGATTACCTTTTGAGTTACCGTACTTTAAGTAAATTGATGTTATGGAGCAAATGGGTTACCAGGTTCGGACTAAGTTAGAGTTGCTTACATGAAAATTTTATGTGAAGCAAAATGTTACAGTGGCTCTTTTAGTAAAAAATAATTTTATGCTTGCAGGGAAATGAGTGTCTGATGAGTTTTTAATTGTTAACAGGCAACTAAAATAGCCTTCTCATAGTTATTATAATAATTATGAGGTAATAGAACTAACATTTACGAGCTACTTTTACGTATGACAAAAACAGATTGAATACTACTTCAATCCGGGTATTTTGGGTCCGGAAACTCATATATATGTTTAAAAATCTACGTAACATCGCTGATCCTCATATCCTGAAACGAATATACTTTTCTCTCTGTCAGTCACTCATAACATATTGTATATCCGTTTGGGGAGGTGCTCCGAAAACTACACTTAGGTCTGTTGAGGTTGCCCAACGTGCAATACTAAAGGTCAGCACCTTTAAACCAATACTTTTCTCTACTGCTTTACTTTACAAGATGTGTGGAGTACTGACTGTGAGACAATTATTCATCTTGAAAATTCTCATTATGCAACACACTTGTACAAATTACGACCCCCACTTTTTGAATTCACGCAGAAATTATAATATGGTTTGTACTCAACACAGGTCTTACAGTACTAAATTTGGTACTAATTTCTTTAACTTCCTCGGTCCCTATATCTACAATAAACTTAATAAAAATCTTAATATTTATCCACTCAACACAGATCGCTGCAAGAAAAAAGTATCGGAATACCTACAAGGTCTCACATATGATGAGACTGAGGAACTTCTAACTGCTCCAAGATAGACAGTAATAATGTTAATGTTAGCAATGAATAATTATCTATATACAAATATATATACATGTTTATTTATTATTTTAATTTTTTATGTACATATTTAATATATCCGCGTATCTCACTAATTCATGTGTTCACTTATATTAATCACAAGCACACTCACAAATAGACACACCCTCTCACACACACTCACTCACCATATCACATAACACAAAAAGAGGTGCAGATCATAAATACAATCTTAGACTATTCTTGTTCTTTTGTTTTGTTAAAATGCCAGCATTTAAGAACTCTAATCTTATGTAACCCGAGGGGATTTGGCGCTGTTAGCCGAAATACAGGTTACTCCTAGTTCGGCTCCAGATGCTAAAACTTTTGTGTACTTTTGTTTTATCATAGCACATAACTGTAATATAATCTAAGTACTGTTTTTATGAAATAAAGCTTATTATTATTATTTTTTTTATTTTTATATATTTACATATCTCGGGACCCTGGGGTCCCGGACCTTTGGAAGGCGTACGAGGAGCCGAAGCCAACTCGCAGAGGCCCGTTAGACGCTTTTTCATTAAATGAGGCACCAACCGACGGTTATCCCTGTACCCACTATGCAAGTGCACCCAAGGACAACCCCCGGTTGGTGTAGGACTATTGCAGGATATGGAACCAAAGATATTGGACTATGGGTTTGGGTGGTTAAAATGGACTGGTTACCAAAAACTATGGAAGGACTATGGCCCCTGCCTGATCAATGTTTTAATATACACGGATAAAATGGCAGGGGGTGACTTGCACACTCAATAATGGGCCCCCGAAAACGGTCGTTAGCACATAGTGACGTAGCGACAAGGGGGCAACATGTCCTGAGGTGCTCGAGGAGTGGAGAGGTATTCCAAGGCTCTCAGAACAATCCCAGAGCCCGGAAGATGGTCAAGATCCCTACAAGCACTTACTGGAATACTTCCTTCCTCCGAGCACGTTTGCTCTTGCGAATCTCCACTCAAGCCGGCCAATAAAGGCAAGAATGAGGTGGGAGCTTAGTTCCTCGTCAGTGTTCACTCCAGCCGGCCAATAAAGGCAAGCCAGAGGTGAGGAACATGACTTCTCCCGGGAGATAGGGTCCGTGGGATCGCAACTGCCCAACAGCTCGCCACATGCTGCCCTGCGGGTTTCTGTATCTCTCTTGGTCTGGCTCCTCACCCTAGACATGTTCCGGGAAAGTAAACTCTACCGGCACAGACCTAAAGTTCGGAGCGCGCAAGCCCCACCACGACGTCAACGTAGAGATACGGCGGTGGGGTTATTATTATTATTATTATTAATCTGTTTTTGTCATACGTAAAAGTAGCGCGCAAACAATAAAAAAATATTGATGACATATATACTGATATATGTCATCAATATTTTTTTATTGTTTGACAGTTTTTCTGTACAAAAACTGTCAGACAACAATTTTAGTCTACAGATGACTTATTTATTTTATATTATTACCAGTTTATGTTTACACATATAAACAGACAAGAAGAAAGGAACAGAAAAATACGTACATATAAAGTCAAAATCAGCCCTTAACATGCTGAGTTTTTGTTGTATGCATGTGTATCAATATTTGAGTTGGTACCTAAAGTAGTCAAAAGAATACCAGCCCCTCAACGTGAAGTCGAGCTTTCCAAACTCTCTCCCGCTTCGTTTATGACCACGCTCAATACCTTAAAGCAGTTGGGCTAAGATAATGATCTCTGGAATGGGGGAGGGCTGCGGATTACTTTTCTCAATCAGCGCGTCGTAATAAATATTTGATGAGCTATAAGGTACAACATTTATTTATAACTAATTTCATTCCTTTGTATTTTATTGGTTTGAGTTGAGAATATTTTGATTTAGATACTTAGTAATGTCAATTTTCCTTTTGTTTCGTGATTGAAGACATTTTATAAAAATTATGGAAAGGTTTAGTGTATTTCATTTTTTTCGTTTGTGTTGACTGTAGTCAAGGGCAAGAAAAACGAGGTTATACACTTAGAAACCCGAGCGAGTTTCTCATACAGTATCAGTTCTATTATTGAAATGTGATACTATTCCCAAAAGTACCTACATGTGTTTGTGAAGAGGCTATAATGCTATATGCACAGCACCTCAATATTTACATTTTAAAGAAGAGAAAATCGCTGTTGAATTTAAATAAGATTATGTATATTTTTGACCTTGACTGAACAAGGTGGACCGACGACCTAGTGAAGGTCGCGGGCATCGTTCGAAGGTCAATGTGGCGATTCTTAGGTAAGGTCATGTAGGCTTTATAGGCAAGCAGTGGACAGTTTGACTGATTCCATGATTGTAGGTGTATGTGTCTAAACATGCATCTTTTTTGACAGTGCATCCATAGGATATTCATATATTTTTTAGTTATGATTTAGTTGATTTCCAATTTATTTTATTTTATTTGGGAAAACAGACAATCGTACATTGTATATTAAAGATACACATTATGCTATAAGTAAATGTACAATCCACTACGTTTTCACATGTTACTAGTTTTACAAGATACAATTTTGATAAAATTAAATGAAATGAATATATAACAACAATATAATTATTTCGTAATCTTAAAATCAAATAGTTGATAGTTAATACATACTTAAATAATACATTGTAATTATAAAAATTAAGCGAGGCGCTTAATAATTTGTTTTTTAAATGTATCTTTAGATAGGGCAAAAACATTGATATCGTTAAAATTATTCATGTAAGCTTGAATCTATTAAAATTTATTATTGAAAATTCCTCGAGCAGTTGGCTGCCCAGTATGTATCGACCGTAAGTCTCAATAAAACCAACACAGGTGACAGGTGACAGGTTTCATATATTATCTGCTTTATTAAACAGCAGTTGTCACGAAATTATGATATTTAGAAGTTTTTTTTTTTTTTTTTTTGACCGAAATTGACCAATCGTGACATAAACCAAGGCGTGGACTGAGTAGCTCCAGGACCAGGCCCAGAACGCCGGCGCTTTGTGTTCCACGCGCGCCTCTTAGAGATGTCAGCACGAACTCACGGGGTCCGCTAGGGCCGATGCCTGGCAGAGTTGCGGGTTTGTCCGAAAAGGATGCCGTGGCCCTGGCACACAGGCAACTGAAGGAACACGGGTGGGTTTTAGCCAGTAAAAGCCTGACACGCCCCTCCCGCCCCACCCAGAGCGGGAGAAGTCATTTGATAATTTTACACCAAATAAAAAAGGCATGGGCAGAGTGAATCGAAATAATATGTTATCACTGACAAGATTATCTGAAAGGACCTCACTAATACGAGCAAAATCTTCCCTGGCAACAAATCCAGTACAAAACCTATTCATACTCACCTCATTTGTGTTCATCATTCTACTTACAGGATCTTATGCGGGCAATACACCCAAAACTCTTATTTTCCCGGAAAATGCTTCGCCCCTAATTATCTTCTCAAACTTCAGGATTAACGAACTCGGAACGAGTAAGGAGAGAGTGGTGGGAGTAAATTACATGTGTCTAACTTCGTTACGACACGCAGAGGTTCAATCCCTCCCTAGCCGTGGTGTTACGTGCCGCCGACCCTAACTTATAAGGGTTTGTTAAAGGTACACAACTTACTGTACTTTGTTTCTTATGTAGTGGGTGGAATATTTATGTGTCACAACAAAATGGTTTAGAAAGAAAGGTAACTAGATTTCCATTTTTGATGGGAGGATTAAAAAGAATACTGAAATTGAATAAACACACAACATTACTTATGATGACAAAAACAGATTTTCTTCGCAGAATTCTATATATACGGTAGGTTCTTATTTTTCACAAAAGCTCTATAGAGACTTGTACTGTTTCAGATTGTATTAAAATATGCGCAAAAATTACGGAACTAGAATTTTGGAGTTACATTGTGTGAATCTTGGCGATTCATCTTTTACATCACATACTTTAAAGCTCCTTCACTTGTGTAAAATATCATATGGCAACTTTGCAACTTCATTGACGTGTCTAAGTTAGACCTCGCACGACTTCACATAAAATTTCTACTAGGAATCCATATCGCAAGGTCCCGGTCGCGTCGCAATGTTGCAGTTGGTTTTTAGGGAGGCAGAGTTTTTCATCAAAAACAGCAACATACATCAACACCACTATCAACAAAGTGCTGGCATAGTATAATACAGTCTTTGATAAAAGTTACCCCTCGACCACCCGTAGATTGAGTGACAGGTACATTTTCCAAATCCCAATTGAGTGCATGGAGTTGACATTTTTAGATTACATATTTGTTCGTTAGCCTGTCATTCTTAAGACATTTTATTCTTACCACTTGTATGTCATCATCATCATCATTTCAGCCGAAAAACGTCCACTGCTGGACATAGGCCTCACCTAAAAAGGGGGAAATTGCCATTATCACCACGCTTGGCAGGCGGGTTGGCGATCGCAGTATGGTGTTAAAAATGCATAGAGAACGCTGCTGCCCATTCTCTAGTAAATCCCTTAGTCGCCTTTTACGACACCCACAGGAGAAAATGAGGTGGTGCTATTCTTTACGTCCGGCTCCACACGATACCACTTGTATGTATTTTGGTTTAATTACATTGAACGTTTTCAATTCTACACAGTACATAGATATTGGCGAATGTAGTATTAAAATATAAGTGCTATATATATGACAGCGCAGCAAGTGGCGCCATTTAGTTTTGAAAATAAGAATGACAATGGTGCCGATTCCCTTGTTGTAGTGTTGGGTAGGACATACAAGAGGCACCTCAAATGTCCCATACAAAACGATTGAATGTCCCAACACCTCAAAATAAAATTTTGTACCGCTTCACTGTGACATACAAATGAATGAATCTCGAACTGACAAGTGAGTGAGTGTGGTGAGGTGAGTGAGGCCTGACAATGCTGACGTGAGGTGAGCGAGCGAGTGCAAAGATTGTCGTTGTCGGTCGAATTCGAATGTCGTCCTGTCTTCTGTCGCAGTCGCACTTCTAGCTCGCAAACGAGGTCTTGTCTTGACTCGTTTTCATAGTTCACTTCAAGTGAGCGGGACAGCGCGGCCGGACGAACGAATGTGTGCGGGCGGGAGAGTAGACCTTATTAATGTAGGTTTTATGAAGTGGCTAAAAAACGACTGTGCATATCTGCTACGAGTGTTCCTTCGGAAAGAATTTTATCGAAGTCTGGTCAGGTTATCACCGAGAGACATAACAGACTCGGCGGTAAAAAAGTGGCAAATGTTGCTATTTTTTAATTACAATTTGTAATTTTTTTTCTTGATTACCTATTAAAAAAAAAAACATGTCGTACGCTGTTTACTTAATTTGAGACACAAATTTTATTCGTCATCCTTCTAAACTACGATGCGTTTGTTGTAGTCATGCATTACTCAGTAATATGATATTTTCCCTATCCCTCATATTTCTAAGCTCAGCTCAAAGCCTCGTATGTCTTTTGTGTTAGTACTTCAAATAAGGTGGGACAATCTGACATTATTGGGACAATGTCACATTTTTGGGACAATATCCCATTGATGTTACATTGTCCGATTAATGTAATATTGTCCCACCTCATTTGAAGTGGTACAATGTACTACCTCACCAAGCTGAATGAGTTACTCATACAAACTCATCAAAATTGCTTGTCCTACCCAACTCTACCTTGTTGAATGATGAATGAATGAATGATTTATTCACTTAAATTTCTTAACACTAGATACATTGCCCCAAACAAACACAAACACAAACTAAACTAAATTTAAGTTCAGTGCATATTTTTTTTTCTATTTCATTAAGAAAAGGACAGAAGATAAATTTGAGTTTAGTCCTGTCAAATTAATCAGCGCCTGTCCCTACTCTATACAAGTTTAGACGCGATTACATGCCAACTAAAATTACGTCAATTTACGTCAAGCGCTAATCAATTTGACAGGACTATACTCGTACTAAAATTTATCTTCTGTCCTTTTAAAATAGAAAGAAAAAGATGCACTGAATTTAAATTTAGTTTAGTTTGTGAACAAGGGAATCGACACCAATGGCTGATTACTGTCACTATAGCAAAGCGTCGCATCGATGGTTAAAAGCGGCTGTCTTCTGATGACAAATGAGGTCAGCCGAGCCGCTGTCATACCACGTCCACGACGAACTGCTATATTCCGGCACAATCCTGATGCTATTGAAGCTGCTGGCCACTAATACGAAGACCACTTCTGGTGAAGGCTATGCTGCGCCGTTATATACATACATACATGCTTACAGATACCAGTTCAGTTACACTCTTTTAACAAACTTTTTTCGGCTATCCCAATACCAATACAAACCGCAATCCACTGAAGCTTGTACTCCCTTGTCATTCCAATTACCGTGAAAAGTTAAACGTATACCAGAAACCAATTAAAATTCATTGGCATCGAAAATTAAGCAAATTGGAACGAACCGATATACGACACTTTGATGATCAAACTGTTGACTTTGACAAGCCTCTTGGGGTGGGTCTCACTATTCCCGTTGAGCTTTCCCATCGACGGCAATACTGATACTACTTGTATCGCTATTCCCGTTGTGTTTCTAGCCGCGACTATTCGCGACTACACTTATTTCAATAATTCTCGACTCGATATTATGACCTCTCTATCGATCTGACCACTACATATTGTTGTTTTATTGCACGTGTTCAAAACAGCAGTCATCCGAACTGCGTAAAATGTTAATCGAAATACCATCACAAAAGTTCGAAGAATTTTGGTTTGCCATTATAAATAGAGTTGAAAAGTATAATACTTAAATAAATTTATTTTTACTATAAAAATGTCTACGATGCGTAATTTGATACGTACTATTGTTTACTATTGTTTACTATTGTTTACTATTGTTTTCAGATAAAGTTGTTAGCCATTTTCTTCCATTTTAATTTTTGTCGTCGATTTTGATTTTTCACCAGGCGTTTTAAAATCGCTCTAAATTAATAAGGAGACAATTTGTAGAAGAACATGAGTCTCACTATTTTCTTTCGTCATTTAAAGTCAAAGTCAAAGTAATCATTTATTTCAAAAAGGCACATAAAAGGCACTTTTAAACGTCATTTTTTTTTTTTTTTTTTGTTTATTATGGCAATGGGTATAAGTGAGACTGATTTGAAAAAATCGTGTAGTCTCAGATATATTTATTATTATCAGTACCATTGCAATGGGTAATGGGAATAGTGAGACCCACCCACCTCTTATAAAAGTTTGTGCTGCAGTTTATTTTCGTGATTCTCAACTCATTTTTAAACGCAATTAAATACTTATCGAATTCACACAGAACGTTTCCGTTGTGTTATTTAAATCATGTACCTCTACATGCACTCAGTGACCTGAAACGCGAGTGAGTGCATATATGTAGCTCTAAAGTTGGTACTGACTGGGAAATTTATTGGTAGTCAATTTTCTAAACAATTAAATTCCCTAACTTTACCTACAGCTATTGTAATTGTACAATTGTAGTGGTGCATATTAATTTAATTAACACTTCTTACTTTACGACCAAAAAAAAAGTATTTTCTTTCAAATAAGTCACGTAGGAAAGAATCCAAGTTCCAATTGTCATTTCCTATGGAGAAGGATCGGCAAGAAACTCCATAATACTCTATGACTATACAATAGCATGTTTAAAAAGATAGAATTTTTGTATTGAGATGGGCGATTGTGACTTAAAACGGTAACTTTATCATTCTTGTAATTCATGCTTTCAGTAATACACGATTTGACTCCTGGGCGTTTCGCAGGCCAGTCTAGCATATTGTTCGCGACGATGCGTCACCAACAATTTAGCTTGTATAAAATCAGTAATTTTAACTTAGCTTAAGTATATAGGAAATATAATTTCTTCGTTAATACTAGAAATAATAACATAAATTATGTAGAATCGATGATGTGCGCGCTGAGGCGCCATCAGAAATGAGTTTTATTCAAAAATGTTCCTATTTACGTAGGTGCCCATGTATTTTTGCACACTTTTTTTCCACACAATATGCCCCACCTACAAATAGGGAAAATTTCATGTCGCAATAATGCGTAATAAAACAGTCAAAATAATGTGCAATGACTATACTAACTCAAATATGTAAAAAGTATAGTCATTGATAGTGCTGCCTAGCAGCTATAATGTAATCAAAATGACAATTTTGATAAAAGTCGTAAACTCGACCATTGTACGCCTCGATTAGGTAAGTTAGATAGACAAAACTTAAAATCATTTACTGTATCCAGGTCACCTAGACCGAGACCTAGCCCTGGACCTAACTTCCTGAAATCTAGCCCTTCAGGATACCTACCTAATCGAGTCTAAATGCCGCAAAGCGGATTTCGTAAAATAAAGGCTACCCAACCTGTATTCAGAGGCTCATAGCGGGCTGAAAAATCTAGGTACGAAAACTAAAATACTAGATTTCTCTAGGGCAATAGACTAGCTTGAGGTTTCTTTTGGTATGGTGGAGATCGGTTCAGTACTTTGCCAGTAAAGTCACTTGCAAACAATTTAATATTTAATTATTCACATAAATCCCGTTGTAACTGAAATATCTTTTCAGTGGGAATAGTTAGAATCATGATAGAAACCTCATTAGAAAGGCCATTATTTTACGAATCTTATGATGTATAACACTTTATGTAAAGTGATAGAAATAAGGGTGTTTAGGTGTGAAACACATTAGAACTTAAGATATTTTAAACCAATAAAGTTTCTAAAACGGGAGGCGATTCGCGGCTCTCAGTAAGGTAAAGGAGCACTACTACCTTAGTGAGCGCGCCACCTATAAATTTCGTAGTCATCGACATGGAACTAATTCCATCTAAATAGTTATATAGTAGTACTGGGGAGTCCTGAAATCGCTTCCTGAATATTTATGAAGTCTTATCAGTAATACGGTCTTATTATTTCTTCCGTAAACCTGTAATTCTTCAGGAGTAATGTCGCAGTGAGTATTGAAGATATCCTGAACTCTTGGTGCAGGACGTCAGCGCCGCTTGGACTGGGATAGCCTTACAACCTTCCCGATTTTCGAGTCAAGCGATCACGCCCGTCCGGTACATCTGTTGGTCCTTCGAGCCGGATATCTTCGAAGAAGGAATATTCCTGGAATCAGAGGACCTGTTCCTGAAGAATTATTTTCGAATCCTGAAGACTTATGGCTGAAGGATTATTGTCGACTCCTGAAGAATTAACACTGAAGAATTATTTTCGAATCCTGAAGACTTATGACTGAAGAGTTATTATTTCCTGAAGGATTATTTTGAAGACTGAAAAGTTATTTTTTCCTGAAGAGTTATTATTTCCTGAAGGATTATTTTGAAGACTGAAAAGTTATTTTTTCCTGAAGAGTTATTATTTCCTGAAGGATTATTTTGAAGACTGAAAAGTTATTTTTTCCTGAAGAGTTATTATTTCCTGAAGGATTATTTTGAAGACTGAAGAATTAATTTCGGATCCTGAAAACTTTTTCCCTGAAGAATTATTCTCGGATCCTGAAGACTTATTTCCTGAAGGATTATTTTTTTTAAACTTTGAAGAATCAACATTGAATAGAGAAGAAACAACTTTGACGTTTGAAGATTTGTTTTGAAGATAGAAGAAACATCTTTGAAGTTTTGAAGATTTGTTTTGAAGATAGAAGAAACATCTTTGACGTTTTGAAGATTTGTTTTGAAGATAGGAGAAATAACTTTGACGTTTTGAAGATTTGTTTTGAAGATAGAAGAAACATCTTGGAAGTTTGAACATCTGTGTAAAGGATTACAGTTAGTGCACATATAGTGAAGTGACGTCCCTGAATCTAAACCAACATGCCGGTCACGAGGTCACAAGGCAAAGCACCTGAAGCATGGATGGTGGAGTTGGACAGAACGCGTACCTCTACAGCTATACGTCATGAGTTACCTCCACGTTCGCCATCCACTACGGAAGGGACCGAGCAGCCGCTACCGCCACCCCCTGCCCCGAGCGGGGGTGAAGACGTACCTGTGCCAACACAATCAAAGGAAACAGAACAGATAGAACAAATAGAACAACCGACTACATTCAGGAAGGAGTCCAGACTGGAAGGAACTTCAGATAGGACATTAAAACCTTCGGATAAATCAGTGAATCCAGACAAAACAGTGAAGCAATCAGCTGACCAAAAGGATGGAAATTATAGAGGAATCATGCCGATGACTACCCGGGGTGACGCCCGTAACGAACATAGAGTACCGCCGTCCATAAGTAGGACGATACGGTCGAATAGAAAAATTTCAAGAGCGCGTGAAGACTTATTGAAAATTAGGTTGGAACTTGCTCAAATAGCACTTCAAAGAGCCGAAGAAGGAGATTCTGATGGCTACATGGATGATCGGAATTCGAACGAGGAGTATGTGCGATCGTGGCTAGAGGAGGCGCCTGAGCCTGAGCCATTGAAGGAGGACAATGCCGCCGAGGGGAACCGCAGTTTACATAGAAGCCACAAGGCCGTCGAGACTCAACTGCCCTCGGGAGAAGATGCCGTTGGAGGGAACATATACCCCTCCATCGAAGTCGGATCAATAGTGAACCTCCATCAAACGCAAGTACCCATGTTAACTCATCCTATAGTGAACGAAGTGAAAGATATAGTACCATCGAAGGATCCGGGGGAAGCACAACTCCGTCCATTCATAACGGAGTTGACGTCCGCTATAGCGTCGCTAGCCGACAAGAAAACAGAACAGTGGTCATCGAATAACCCCTCGGCGTCGAAGGTGATTATGACCCTACCAAATTACAGTGGGGCTCATACAGAATGGCTGTCGTTTCGCGCCATTTATGAAACAACTCGTCGATATTTCAACGATGTTGAGAATACAGCTAGGCTGAGAAGGAGCCTGCGCGGACGAGCACTGGAAACAGTGAGCTCAGAACTCATCGGACATGCAAGACCAGATGACATCATGAGAGAACTCGAGCTGCAGTTCGGCCGTCCAGACTCAATTGCTCAAGCTGAAACAGATAGGCTCCGTGGGCTGCCGCGCTGCAGTGAATCTCCAAAGGATATCTGCACGTTCGCAAGCCGAGTTAGGAGCGGCATAGTCACGCTACGCGCGTTGAAGAAAGAACATTACTTAATCAACGCTGAATTGATGCGGTTACTGACTGAGAAGTTGCCAAATTCCCTTCGGGTACAATGGTATAGGACCTATACCGAGAAGTACCAATCGCTGCCAGACTTATCACTGCTCAGCGACTTTATCACAGAACAAGCCCGCTTCTGCAGTGCTTTCGCTCCGCCTGAGAATATTAATCCGGTCGAAGCTACAGCAACTAGGCGTGTCACCCAAAGGACACACACAGCTACAGACAAGACGGCGTTGAAATGCCGTGTCTGCCAGAAAGAAGGGCACGAAGCTTATGACTGCAAGAAGTTTAAAGAAGCACCCAATAGAAGGAGATGGGAACTCGCAAAGAAACTAAGGTTGTGTTTCCGTTGTCTGCGAGTCCATCGATCGGACCATAGTTGTCCGAGAAAGAGGTGTGACCTCAAGGAGTGTACAGCCACACACCATCCGCTTCTTCATTTTGACAAGAAGCCTGCTGCAGAGCGTGCCGAGAAGCCTGATGCCCCAGACAAGAAGGAGCCTCAGGAAACGGTAGCCAGTTCAAGGTCGACATCAAACCAGACATATTTGAAGATCATACCGGTCCGGGTAATCGGACCGGCGGGAGAAGCAGCAACATTCGCGCTGCTCGATGATGGATCAACCGTTTCGCTGATAGATGAAGACATTGCAAAGCAAATCGGGGCAGAGGGCCGCATCGACCCTCTGAAGATAGGTGCGATCGGTAACACCACAATCGACACTCCTTGTTCGCGTCGAGTAACAGTCGACCTTGCAAGCCAGCTGAGAAGTAAAGTGTCATTCAAGGCGCGCACCATACCGAAGCTCAACCTCACACCGCAAACAGTCAGCGAAGAAGACATCGCACAATGCAAGCATCTGGACGACCTGAGGCAACAGCTTACGTACAACGTCGGCGCACCGAAGATTCTCATCGGTCAAGATAACTGGCATCTATTATTAGCCAGTGAAATCCGCAGAGGTCCGAGACACCAGCCTATTGCGTCACTCACTGCAATGGGCTGGACCCTACACGGCGCGCACACCAGAATCTTGGGTCAACAGGTACACTACGTCAACCGACTAGATACGAGCGATGAAGAACTGAACGAGCAACTTCGTGAATTCTTCGCTTTAGAGTCGCTGACTATCAATCCGAAGCGACCAAACTCCGATCCCGAGAAGAAAGCCGAAGACATCCTGAATCGTCACACTCAGCAGTTAGAAGATGGACATATAGAAACCGCTATGCTTTGGAACAATGAAAGCATAGAAATGCCAGATAGTTATGGGACCGCACTAAATAGGCTCGTCTCAATCGAAAAGAAGCTCGACAGAAACCCTGCTCTTCGAGATAAATACACAGAACAAATGGACTCCCTAGAGAAGAAGGGATACGCAGAGAAGGCGCCCAAAACGAGCACACCAGGTAGAACGTGGTACCTACCACATTTCGACGTGTTCAACCCAATGAAGCCAGACAAGCTCCGCATAGTACATGACGCTGCGGCCAAATCAAGAGGATTGTCACTGAATGACTTCCTTCTAACTGGACCAGACCTGCTGCAGTCACTGCCCGGCGTTATGATGAGGTTCCGACGTCACTGCATAGCCATTTCCGGCGACATAACGGAAATGTTTATGCAGGTAAAGGTGCGAGCTCAAGACCGAGACGCACTTCGATACCTATGGAGAGGCGATAGAAGGGAGGGAGCGCCTGAAGAATACCGAATGACGTCCATTATATTCGGTGCGGCAAGTTCGCCGTGCACGGCCATATTCGCAAAGAATTGGAATGCGAAAAGGCACATAGAGGAGCATCCAGAAGCAGTGGAAGCTATCATCCATAGTCATTATATGGATGACTACCTTGATAGTTACAGGACGGTCGAGGACGCAACGCGTATCGCAACGTCGGTGAAGAACATACACCTGAAAGCGAAGTTCGAACTCAGAAAATGGGTATCGAACAATACGCAAGTCATTGAAAACATAGATCCGTCGCAGATCCGAGCTGAAGTTGTCAACATCGGAGATACAGAAAACACCGAGAAGATACTTGGTCTAATATGGAAACCAAGTGAAGATGCGCTGGGCTTCAATCTAACGCTCGCGCGCCTACCGAAAGGTGTATTAGAAAAGGAGGTACCTACAAAGAGAGAGGCACTGAAAATCGTAATGTCATTGTACGACCCGCTCGGACTCGCCTCACCAGTTACGATCAGAGCAAAGCAGATACTGCAAGAGGCATGGAGGCGAGGAGTCGACTGGGATCAGGCACTAGATAAGGACCTGGCAACCCAGTGGAGAATTTGGATACAACACCTGCAACAGCTTAAGAATATCAGCATACCAAGATGCTATCCGGGATACAGTGATGCTGTAGAAACACAAGTCCATGTCTTCACCGATGCAAGTGAAATGGCATATGCGACAGCAGTATACTGGCGGACCACATCAAGAGAAGGCAAGCAGCAAGTCAGCCTCGTCATGGCAAAGGCAAGGGTGGCACCACTGAAGCTGCAATCGATACCGCGCCTCGAACTACAGGCCGCGGTGATGGGAACCCGCGTGGCTGCAGCTGTGATGCAAGAACACGACATTAAGCCCGCATCGGTGACATATTGGTCAGACAGTAAGACCGTCCTGACATGGATTAGAAGAGGGGCGCGAGTGTACAAACCCTTTGTCGCTCACCGTATAGCCGCCATAGAAGAAAACAGTAAAGTCGAAGATTGGCGTTGGGTACCAACGAAGATGAATATCGCGGACATCGCTACCCGTGACGTACCGCATAATTTCGACTCACAACATGCATGGTACTGCGGCCCTAGCTTTTTGTACGAAGAACCGTCGTTATGGCCATCAGAAAAACCTCCTAACAAAGAGGACACAGGAGAAGAAAGGACCCTCATAGCCGTCGAAGAAGCAGACACGCGAAAGCTAGCGGAAGCCATACCAGATCCAGCTAGATTCTCGAGATGGGAACGATTACTCCGTGCAACAGGAAGTGTTCTACGATTCATAGCTCTCTGCAGAAAGCAGAAAGAGAAGACATTCTATAAAAGGACAAGAAAGAATGCAGAGAAAGATCCAGACTGGCGGAAACAGAAAAAGGCGACGCCAACTCCTCCGAAACAGACAGCAAAGACGTCTGATATTCAAATTACGAAGCAAACAATAGAAGCAGAGTATCTCCAGGAAGCGGAGAGAATACTCATTCAAGTCGTGCAGCAGCAGTCTTTCGCTGATGAAATAGCGAAGCTGCGTGAACAGAAGACATTAGAGAAAAATAGTCGACTGCGGCCACTACAGATAGAAGTGGTGGACAATGTTCTACGATTAAGAAGCCGAATAGCCGCAACCGATGAAATAAAAGATGACGTGAGACGTCCGCCGATATTGCACGGCGACCATCACATCACCCAGTTATACATAGATTGGACACACCGCAGCCTACAGCATGGTGGGGTAGAACTCACTATCAACGAAGTGAGACAACACTACTGGGTTGTCAAGATGCGGCCAACTGCGAAGATGGTGCTAGGCAAGTGCCTAAAATGTCGCATTCGCAAGGCACAACCACCCGTGCCTGCGACCGGCGACCATCCGAAGACGCGCCTCGCTCATCATCAGAGGCCATTCACATATACCGGGCTAGATTATTTCGGCCCACTGTCCGTTACTGTCGGACGCCAGCATCAAAAGAGGTATGTAGCACTATTCACCTGTCTAACCACCAGAGCCGTCCATCTCGAGATCGCCGCCAGCCTCAGCGCGGACTCCGCCATACTGGCGTTGCGCCGATTCGCTGCTCGCAGAGGATGTCCAACCGAGCTGCACTCCGACAACGGCACCAACATGCATGGTGCTGACAAGGAGCTCCGAGACGCCTTCCGAGAGGAGGCCAGTCGCCGAGGCATCGTGTGGCGCTTTATAACGCCATCGGCGCCATTCATGGGAGGCGCCTGGGAGCGTCTCGTCCGGTGCGTGAAGTCCGCATTGTACACTGTGTTACTTGAAAAACACCCACATGAAGAGGTGTTGTCCACACTACTGTGTGAGGCAGAGTACACAGTAAATAGTCGTCCATTGACACATGTTTCCGTGGACAGCGAAGATGACGAGTCGATAACACCGAACCACTTCCTACTTGGTGGCTCGGCCCGACTTCCATCACCTGGGGTATTCACCGAACAGGACATAGACAGCAAGAAACAATGGCGGCGCTCACAGATACTCGCCGACATGTTCTGGCGACGCTGGGTGCGCGAGTACCTGCCGGAGTTGCAAAACCGGCGGGAGCCGCATAGCCGCGGGCCAGGACTACAGGTGGGCGACCCTATTCTCATTGCCGACGGCCAGCTGCCTCGCAACACGTGGCCGCGAGGCCGCATAATAGCCGTGTTTCCAGGGGCTGATGGTGAGGTCCGGACTGCTGAGGTGCGCACCGCTGGCGGCACCCTGAAGCGTCCGGTGAAGAAACTCGTCCCACTACCGAAGTAACGAGGCGTCGAGACGGCGGGCGTCGCGGCGGCGAGCGTCGCGACTACGGTCGTCGCTCACTGGCGTGATGCAGCGCCGTGCCGACGTCGCTACGAGTCGCCACTGCGCTGCACGGCGGGAGAGATGTTCGCGACGATGCGTCACCAACAATTTAGCTTGTATAAAATCAGTAATTTTAACTTAGCTTAAGTATATAGGAAATATAATTTCTTCGTTAATACTAGAAATAATAACATAAATTATGTAGAATCGATGATGTGCGCGCTGAGGCGCCATCAGAAATGAGTTTTATTCAAAAATGTTCCTATTTACGTAGGTGCCCATGTATTTTTGCACACTTTTTTTCCACACAATATGCCCCACCTACAAATAGGGAAAATTTCATGTCGCAATAATGCGTAATAAAACAGTCAAAATAATGTGCAATGACTATACTAACTCAAATATGTAAAAAGTATAGTCATTGATAGTGCTGCCTAGCAGCTATAATGTAATCAAAATGACAATTTTGATAAAAGTCGTAAACTCGACCATTGTACGCCTCGATTAGGTAAGTTAGATAGACAAAACTTAAAATCATTTACTGTATCCAGGTCACCTAGACCGAGACCTAGCCCTGGACCTAACTTCCTGAAATCTAGCCCTTCAGGATACCTACCTAATCGAGTCTAAATGCCGCAAAGCGGATTTCGTAAAATAAAGGCTACCCAACCTGTATTCAGAGGCTCATAGCGGGCTGAAAAATCTAGGTACGAAAACTAAAATACTAGATTTCTCTAGGGCAATAGACTAGCTTGAGGTTTCTTTTGGTATGGTGGAGATCGGTTCAGTACTTTGCCAGTAAAGTCACTTGCAAACAATTTAATATTTAATTATTCACATAAATCCCGTTGTAACTGAAATATCTTTTCAGTGGGAATAGTTAGAATCATGATAGAAACCTCATTAGAAAGGCCATTATTTTACGAATCTTATGATGTATAACACTTTATGTAAAGTGATAGAAATAAGGGTGTTTAGGTGTGAAACACATTAGAACTTAAGATATTTTAAACCAATAAAGTTTCTAAAACGGGAGGCGATTCGCGGCTCTCAGTAAGGTAAAGGAGCACTACTACCTTAGTGAGCGCGCCACCTATAAATTTCGTAGTCATCGACATGGAACTAATTCCATCTAAATAGTTATATAGTAGTACTGGGGAGTCCTGAAATCGCTTCCTGAATATTTATGAAGTCTTATCAGTAATACGGTCTTATTATTTCTTCCGTAAACCTGTAATTCTTCAGGAGTAATGTCGCAGTGAGTATTGAAGATATCCTGAACTCTTGGTGCAGGACGTCAGCGCCGCTTGGACTGGGATAGCCTTACAACCTTCCCGATTTTCGAGTCAAGCGATCACGCCCGTCCGGTACACATATAGACAAAGACATTACACATACAATGTTGATTCTGTAGATGACATAAGCATAAGTGGCATGCCTATTGGTTTAACGTTGTATTACTTGTGCTTTCGTGAGCAACGTGCATCAACATGGCAAGATATGCTATGAATATAAATCTAACCGTTAATGGAGCATCTTCCCCTATTGCGTAGCTTAGCAATTAATCTGGTATAGTATTGCAGCAAGACAGTTTAACAAGAACCGTCAGAATAGTAGGAGGTGATTTTCTTCAATTACGCCGTCTACGTCTGTGACATC
Source organism: Dryobota labecula (assembly GCA_947523025.1). Classification (NCBI taxonomy): domain Eukaryota; kingdom Metazoa; phylum Arthropoda; class Insecta; order Lepidoptera; family Noctuidae; genus Dryobota; species Dryobota labecula. The sequence continues at coordinate 10,768,017 of OX383293.1, read as the reverse complement.
CGAGCGCAGGTGTTCCAACTCTTAAAGATAGACGTTCACCGATTTTAAGAAAAATGCTTAGTAGCAAATATGTTATAGGTATTGGTACTAGGGAGGAGCTCCTAAAACTGTTATAAAACCTATTGAGATTGCGCAACGTGCACAAAAAAAAAGGTAAAGGTATATAGGTTTAGGTGGCGTAATAATTAGTAGTTTGTTGTTTTTCTGGTAGATGTAAGTAATAACACTAGTTTCTAAGTTTTGTGTATACTAACCACGTGGACTATATTTATGGGTCCGAAATAAATGTTTTTTTTTTTTTTTTACCTAATGGTTTGCACTTTTAAGTCTCGCTTATTTTAGTCTAGTTTATTATACCAATACAGTGAAGTTTAGAGGTATGAGGAACAGGGTGTAAAGTTCACTCATACTCCATAGAAAAGGGAGGGTCCTCCTAGTAGACGGGTGTCATGTCTGGTGGGCTACTGCCCGATGGTTGATGTCGGGATGTTGTATACAAGGTGTTTTTTTAGATATCCCATAACTTTAGGGTATGAATGAGACCATATCAAAGAATCAACTGGCATATGAATTATTTTTATATTAGATTTTTTTTTTTTGTTTTTTTTTTTTTTTCATACAAAATTATTCGACCGATTTATTCATGTTAAACACCCTTACGTGAAATATAACAACGTCGCATTTTCTTAGCATTAAATATCAATGATTGGTTTGAATGAAAATTAATTATTCGTATTTATCAATGAAACATAGATACCTACATACATCGAGGGTGACAGTTTCATCAGTTTGGCAACGTCGCAAAAGTAAAAATTCGTCATACGGGTGAAAATTTGTGACCTAAATTAATATCATTGAGGATAATTATCTTCGAAACTATGCATTTTTGGACCACATATTCTAGGACCTTTTGTATTATTTTTACTTATAGAATATAACCCTAGAGTTATGGGATATAAAAAAAAACACGTTCTATATGCTAGTCGCGCGGTAAACTATAATTGCGCGATGCAGGATTTGTGTGACGTCAGGTCTTTGATGCGTGGTTCGCATGTGACGCCGTACTTACTGTCCGACAGCTTTTCGTACTCACTATCGTTCTAAGGCAACATAAAGATTTGAACTGTGATCCCTACCATAAAGGTAGGCGCAGGAATTAAAAAGTGTGTCGTACTTGTAAACACCAACCACACACATCTTTCATTAGAAGATTATTTGTATTCTTGGGTCCCTATATCCATATTAAAATTAACGGTAACTTACATATAACTTACTATTCTCTAAACAAGACCCAGTGTAAAAATAATGTGATAGAGTACTTTTTGACACTACCTTATGAAGAGTCAGAAAAACTTTTAGTCGTACCAAAGTAACCAGGTTTAAGCAATTTTACATCTCAAACAGAAATAATTTTTAACTCTCAACATTTATTATCACACACATACATATTATGTAGACACTCACGCACACACACCAACGTACAACTCACTCACCTACACTCACACGGACTTTCTCACTGTCATCAACACTCTACATGTCATTTAATTGCAATGAATTTCTCAATTTAACTAATAAAAACTGTATGTTAATAAACATTCTGTAAGATTTAACAAAATTGTAAATGTTGGCTAAACATTTTTCCAGTCTATTATCAGAGAGGTATAGCGCTGTATAAATACAGGTTTTTCACCTAATTCGGCCGCAGATGCTCACATGATGTATTATTTTCATTATACCCTTAAATTGTTATTTGCGCAATATGGTTGTAATATTTTTGCCGTCACTAAAATTATTTAAAAAAAATCTAGGTCTAGCTCTGTATTTTACAAATAACAATAACAAAGTTGGAATTTAATTATCTACAGAGTAAAGACCAATAACGAATGACTTATATGTTGTTTTTAACATCAAATCAGGCAGCCAGAACAGTAGACAAAGACGAACACCAGTTATAATAGAATTACTATAAGTATCAGAAACGACCGCGAGGCTAAAATTAGAACTAACATGATGAACAAAAAGTTTAAAATAATAAAGGCACAGTGTATTATTTGGTAAAAGGAAAACCTTTTATCCATAAATATCTAGAAACTAAGATACTATAAATAGACCAACTCCATCTCAAAGAGGGTAGTACCTAAAGGTACATATTTCATGGCTATGAGCCTCATCCACTCACGTTAGCCAGGGCAGAAATCATAACGTACAACCCAACACGCGAACATAAAGAATATCATTCATAACATACATACGTTCTCTTGTTCCGAGTACTACATGGTTTATTAAATAAAATGTGAAGTGCTATTACAGTAAAGGTGCTCACACACGGGCAACGGTGCCAGTGACTTTTGTTACTAAAGCCATTGGTGACACGACATCAACCAATGTCGGTACGCAGTCGATGCGTACCGACATTCGGTGACGTCATGTCAACATTATATTAACGTTCGTCGACATGCTGTCAAGTGACGCCGGCTTTATATCGATATATCGATGAGGGAAAATGCTTGAAACGTTTTGATTTGACAGGTAAGGAAGGTAAAGATCCGGTAACCGGATTTATTAAAAATATAGAGGTGCAAAACCAAGAAGCACATCTCTACATGTCTACATTTCTTTTTCATTTCTCCTTTCGTAGGTCTGCTGGAAGAAATTTCTTAAGAAATAAGCAGTACCTTTGTACTGAAATTATAATTATGTCGTATCTCTATGTATTTAACTGTGTGTACATAAATAATAAAATAAATAAATAAGCACAGAATCGGTCGAAGTGGCGGTGCTTGCAGCAGCAGCAGTGGGCGTGTGCGTGTGCGGCATAAGTCAATTTAGATGAGAATGCTAAGAGCGTGTATTGAGTATCGAGCTCCAGGTGAGCTGCTGGTGGTCTTGACTTCTTAAATAAAACTACTTGATTTCGAAAAGTATCTGTATTTCTTAGGTATGTAGCTGATTACACTATTTGAGACGACCGAGATGTGTGCGCGCGCTCAAGGAGCTTGATATTCAACATATGGTCCTTCGAGCCGGATGGGGGGAAGCCCGCGATCCCGGTGTGAAGTGTGGCCCGATGTGACGTCAGGAACAGCGTGTTACGCGTATGGAAAGAATAAGAAATGAGTTTATAAGAGGAACTCTGAAAGTGACACCGGTGGCTGAAAAGGCGTGTGGAAATAGGTTGTCATGGTATGGGCGTGTGATGCGGAGGAATGAGGGAGATGTCATCAGGAAAGTTTTGAGTATAAATTTGGATGGCTATACGAGTAGAGGAAGACCAATGAAACGATGGATGGGCTGTGTGAAAGATGATATGGCTAGAAAGGGAGTGACTACTGGGATTATGACTAATTGAAAAGTATGAAAAAGACATGTTGCGCCGGCTCCAAATAACTTGGGATAAGAATGTTGAATACCAGAAAAATAAAACATGAACAACAACAATTGCAATAAGAAACTCATTGTCAGCCATTTTAGTTGAGAAGTATATATATATAGTATATCTGGCTTTCGTTTGCTTACCTGAGGACGAGCGATGATGATGATGATGGGGCTCCCTTTTCCGCACTTAGACTCTCATTTGGTCCGTTGTGTGTGGGGATTCTGGCTAACAGAGCCAGCCTAGCTACGCCCAAAAGCACAGAAGCTTCCTGGGAGCTTCACATGCTTCACGGAGTGACCTCACTGTTCCGAGGATTTCTTCACGTAGTGGAACCACGACCTCGCATTCCAGGATGACGTGGGCGGCTGATTCCTCGGTGTGTCAAGGCAGCCCCTGTAAAGGGGCTGTCTGTGGCGCCTATGTTAAAAAGATGTTTGTTAAGGAGATTATGGCCCGTAATTGTACCTATTATTATTCTAAGATTATTTCCGCTTAGGCTGAGATTTTTTTTGGTTAATCGTTGGTGTACCATTGGTAAGCGAGCGATGATACGATAACTAAAAGTAATCGATCCGTACGAGACTTAGAGATTCCCAAGTATACCTATTCAAAAATACAGATTTATACAATTTCAAAATTCACTTTATTCGCACTACATGTCCATGCATTAAAAATGATGCATATCATCAAGCTCATGATATTACATTCGTCTGAGTATTAAAATACATCGGCAGCCGTTATGCACTCAGATGCGATAAGTTTCGACTGTACTGTGCGATAAGCACAGAGCTCGATTCAAATTTAATAAACAATACTCAACGATTGTATAATCCGTGAAATATTTCATATTTTCACTGGGAAATGTTAAAATGTTAACGGAAAAGTAATACTCCATATTGAAGTAGGTAGCCGTTGTCTGTGGCTTTAACTATATAAGGTGTATCTATTCACACACGAAATATTTTAAGAGAAACATGTATAGGTGGTAAAAAAGCCATAGCAATATTTTTTTTCTCGGTGTTCTTATTTTTCCGTATAATTTTTGTAATTTTAAAATTGCTTGAGGTATTTTTCAAAGAAAATTTACTTACTTATTCTATGAATGACCCGCCCTGATTACGCGGCGACGGTGGCGATGCGAGCGCGGTGCCTTTTGATAATTAATCAAAATAAAAAGTAATAAAAAAAAATTGAATAATATACTTAGATTTAAAAAAAAAAATCATTTCCATGGCTTCCTTACCACCTATATGTGTATCTCTTACAATATTTCGTGTTTGAATAGATACACCTTATATACAAAAATCTTTTTATTTTTCAGTTATTAACCATTAAAGGTAATGTATGTCAATTAATCAGTCTGGCAGTCTAGATTGTTTTAATAATAATTATTATTATGTAAGTTAAGGTAAGATTTATTCGTTTTCAAAAATTTTATAAACAATCATGGTTTTCAACTCCGTTATCTAAACAACAGCTAATTTAACTATTAGACTGAGACTGTCTTACGTCCGAATCACAAGAGCCCATTCTTAGGCACTTTCCATATAATTCAAGACTAATTAAGTCTTCAGAGGCTGTAACGGGGCCCAAGTGAGAAAGGTGGCAATTAGGATCCCTTTCTCACTGAAACATTAAAATTTTACCTTCACTCGAGTAACGAGACATTAGCAACTCTTTGATGCATACTAATTGTGTTCGCTTTTGGACGTAATTGTAATTAAAGATGGACTCAAAGTGCACGGTGCAGGTAAAGTCTGAAACCTTTAAAGGTTTTTTTTTTGCTCAACTTGTTCAAAGTTGAAGCAACTTTGGTAGCGTTAGCAAGACGTTGTGGATTCTAGGATCCATTAAACTGTCCAAGTGAAGGGCATTTGACAGCCAACAATTGATACAATACTTTCAAAAGTATACAACGTGTTTTTTTTTTATATCCCATAACTCTAGGGTTATATTCTATGAGTAAAAATAATACAAAAAGTCTTAGAGTATGTGGTCCAAAAATGCATAGTTTCGAAGAAAATTATCATCAATCATATTAATTTAGGTCAAAAATTGTCACCCGTATGACGAATTGTTACTTTTGCGACGTTGCCAAACTGATGAAACTGTGACACTCGATGTATGTAGGTATCTAAGTTTCATTGACAAATACGAGTAATTCATTTTCATTCAAACCAATCATTAATATTTAAAGCTAAGAAAATGTGACGTTGTCATATTTCACGTAAGGGTGTTTTACATTTATAATCGTGACTTTGTCGATAAAAAAAAAAAACAATAGAATAAAAAAAAAAATCATATGCCAGTTGATTCTTTGATATGGTCTCATTCCTACCCTAGAGTTATGGGATATAAAAAAAAAACACTTTGTATAACGACTGGATATTTTTGATAACTGTAAAAAAATGGCGCAACCCTTTCCTAAGATAAAAAGATGAAATGAAATCGTTTATTCTGTAAATAGGATATTGGAATCACTTTTACACGTCATATAAAAAATATAAAAACAAGCTTGAGGAAGTCGACATTTCCTATCTGACTATCCCTGAGAAGAAATGGCGAAACAAACTCAGGGGTCAAAGTCTCTTTTAAAGTCCAGACATAATCTTGGTCAGATCATGTGAGGACCATGTAGATCCGTGTCTGAAATGGTCTTTTGAGGAAAGAACCACACAATTTTGAGTGGACCTATCCAGTCAGTGCAAGCATTTGTCAGTAAACGTGTAGCTCAACTCAGCATTTAAGGAGCTCAACGACTCGACGAACAATACCAAAGAAAGGACATTTGGGTAGGCCGCATAAAGTACTCAAAATACCAGACCATCATTAAAACTACTTGAGAAAGAGGAAAAAGAGATAATCTTAAAGAAAACAAATGACCCACATAGTGCTCACATTCACAATAATTATGATGATCGTTGTTACATGTCATGTTAGGCATAATGAAGCGAAATAATTGTTGTCTAATGAGTAACGGTTTCAAATTGTGAATTACTTATTACTTAGTAATTCACAAGTTTACCAGGTCCCAAGATCACAAAGTAATGAGAACAATAGATAAATCAATTATGTTAATGTAAATGCCTATAAAGTTGAACAAAATACGCACAGAAAAGAAATAATTTCTTTGTTAATTTTCAGTCGTCATTGAACTGTCGGTTTCAGCAAAATGAGGATAATTGATCATGGCTTCGAACTCGTAAATTGAGACACATGCAGTACAGCCGTAACGACTTCTCCATAAATTGGAAATTGGGTTCGAAGTAACCAATTATTCGGCCTGCAGATTACTGTAAAAATGGATACTTTTGTTAAAACCTATCTCAGTATTTTAGGCTTCTATTCAAATATTTTAAGTTGTATTGGTTTGAACATCCTTAGCATTGATGGTCGTCAACGTCAATAGAGACGAACATAATGTAGGTCGTCTAGTGACTGAAGCAATTCGGAGTGTGACGAATAGTTGAGGAAAATTCCGTAATCATCCCGGATTGGAAGACAGATTGGCGACCGTAGTTTGTTATTAACAGAGAGGAAATTGCCATGGTAATATTTTAGGATACCGTTTTGGTCAACTTTTATGACCTCCAACATCATCATCATCATCATCATTTCAGTCGAAAGACGTCCACTGCTGGACAAAAGCCTCCCCCAATTTTGGGTTTGCCATAATTGCTACGCTTGGCAGGCGGATTGTCGATCGCAGTATGGTGTTAAAAATGCATATAGAACGCTGCTGCCCATTCTCTAGTAAATACCTTAGTCGCCTTTTATGACACCCACGGGAAGAAATGGAGTAGTGCTATTCTTTACGTTCGGCACCACACGGTACCTCTACAGTTTGAGAATTAATCGCCTATATTACTGAAAAAACACGAAACAGAATACTTCATCAAGTTTTGAATATCAATTGTCCATAATCTCAAATCTGTAATCCACAAACAAAAACAAAGCATTTCGTTGTTAATTCTAAACCCGTCAAAATCAATTTAGAATTTCGATAGTCATGTCAAAAGTGAACGCAGCCCCATCGTAAAATAACGGTTACGTCCGAAACACGCTCCCAACGCTTCCAAAAAGCGATATTTTCAACTGATAAATCCCCAAGGGTGACTTGTTCATCTTCCGCTTCACTAGTAACAGAGAAAACAACTCGCAAAAATATTTTTCAAAGCCCGATGAATCAGCCATCAAAGAGTATTATCTCTCATCCATATTTAAATATTCATTTAAACCTTTTTCTAGGGTTCGTCACGCATTTAACTCGAAGTCACTCGGAATTAATAACGCTCTTTATACTGAAATTTAAACGATAATTTGTGAGCCCTCACCTGCCTCAAAAACCGCTAATTGCCCTTTCTCCAACAAATTAATAATCAAGAGAAAAATTTCGCGAAAAGAAAATTGTTCTCGGTGCATTTAAAAGGTTTTACGTCCCAGTTTTAAAGCGGACTCGTTAAAGAAAAATAAAAGTTTGTTGTTATTGTAAGAAAAAAAAAATGGGTAGACATGAATAGCTGTTAACTCGCGACTTTTATAGTCATCATACCTATATTTTGAAGTTCCCGCTAGTACACGGGCAGATTTCTTTGTAATAGGTAGTTGCATATTGAAGTTGAATGTATGCTTTTTGAATTGAATAGCAATTTCACAATAGAGTTTATTTATTTCAAAGATAGATTCATTTAACTCTGACTAGAGTTTTATTATTTTGACGCACGATATTTTTTAATTTACGAAACCAAACGCTTTTTTAACAATACTTTTGTAAACAAAAACAAAACCTTTAATAGCAAACACAAAAGCTTTTAATCTCGTATTTCTTTTTACATTTCTGGATCCAGAAAACCGAAACGCGATATCACACCGCGATTATTGGAATACATACAAAGTGAAAACTTTGTTTGCGATGTAACAGAATACAGCTCTTTGTTCCTCTTCCGATATCTGTTTTCGTCTTTAAGGCAAACTACGGCACTTAGTTTCTCAGAAAATTCTCATAACGAGTACCTATTTCAGTAATGTGATTCACTTGCTTTTACTTTAAAAGCATTGAAATCATCAAGCAAAGGAAACTGAATTTCACGGCTAATAAACTCATAAAATAAAAGCCAGTATTAAATCATTTTCGGAAAGAGCATCTAGAAATTTTTCCTTGAAAGTTTTCTTTCCCCTTCTTCTTAATGCAGGAAACTGAAAAGACATTTCGTCTACACATTTCTTGCTTATACAGAAAGGTCGGAGCACTTTCATTTCAATTAAAATGTAATTGAAAAGAATGTTATTATAAATAAAGTTCCGGTAAGATATAAAACTTATTCTATTACTTACGTAAGACCTGCTCATTATTCGGGGCATGTTTAAAAATTTCTAAACTTCAACTGCTTGTCCACCTTTCACCTTTCAAAAAAGAAGAATCGTTGAATTTGGACAATATTTGACACTCCCGCGCCATTAATTCGGAGCAGAAGTTAACTTAGTTGGAGCGTACAAATTACATCAGTCTTAGTTTAGTAACATGGAAATGTTTGCGGAATTCTTTAAGAGGCGTAAGTATCTACATTATTCCGACGTCGGATTCCGACAATCCGGTGAATCGAGTCAGCGGATAATTCGTCTCGTAGGCCATTCGATCGACCTAATTCGGGGAGATCACATTCAGCTAATGGGCGTAATGTTTCACCTGAGTGCGTCTACAGCAGAGGATTGAAGTATTTGTTCATCGAATGGCCCTTTACAATTCACGTTAAGGAAAAGTAAGAAGTCGGTAGTTGAATAATTTATACCAACGTTCTTTGAAAGCAGATGTGCCGTGTTGTTTTAAGCAGAAACAAGATTATATTAAGCGGTTCTGTGGATAGTACTCTTAATTAAGCTAAGTAAGCACTTGTAAAAATAATACAGGATAATTTTGAAAAACATCTTTATCTTTACTATCCTTATCTTTCTTTAATTAATAATAATGAAGCTGAAGAGTTTTTTTTTTTTTTGTTTGAACTTGCTCATCAGTTTGCTGGAACTACCAGTCGGATTAGAAAAATTATGTTTGTATTTGATAGCCCAATTCTTGAGGAAGGATATGTTAGGGTTATTGGGGGCATTTAAAAGAAAGGCTGTTCTAAAGGATTTATACAGGGTGTTTGGCAGAACGTTGAACATACGAAAATGGTGGATAGGTGGGGTGATCTGCTACTTACTCAGGCCTAATTTATTTGGCCCTGGCCCCCTGGATATTAAAAAAAATTTTTTTTTGCTTTCTTCTAGTTTCACCACTTTCTTAACTTTAAAGTGTAATTTGTATTAAAAATGGGTAAAACAGGCAATATTTTTATTTATTACATCTTTCTGTAAGTTTGAGGAGTCATAACTTTTTTCTAGCTAACATCTGAATAAAGCAATAATTTTATAAGAATCTGCCAATATTAAAGATAAAAAAATAAACTAAAATATTGCCTGTTTTACCCATTTTTAATAAAAAAATACACTTTAAAGTTAAGAAAGTGGTGAAACTAAAAGTAAGCAAACAAATTTTTTTTTTATATTCAGGGGGCCAGGGCCAAATAAATTAGGGCTGAGTAAGTAGCAGATGACCCCACCTATCCACCATTTTCGTATGTTCAACGTTCTGCCAAACACCCTGTATATTGGAAGGTGTGAATTAATAATATAACGTAAGACGTCTCGTCTCACGCAGGGCTAGGAGAGTAGTAGGGTCGCTATGAGAAAGTAACCATTTCATCAATTCAGTCAAGTGTCAAGTGAGGGCTTGGTTATAAGAAATAATATTTATGAGTTAGCAACACAAAAACTAATAGTGTTGAAGTAGGGTCGATTTGTTTTTGCTATATTCCAACAGGATATGTTATATTATAATAACATCTCGCTAGGATCATTAAAGCCGAGCAAAAAAAAAAGTCTGAAAGAACGCTAAGCGAAAACGAAGTAATAGCGCGGGCAGGCGATGCGATGCATCGGGGTGGGTCAGGAAAACAAGAAATTACACGCGAACGAAGTCGCGGGCAGAAGCTAGTTTAAGGATAAAATTACTTTATGAAAGATATGAAATATTTCACCAATAACTTCATACTTTATGTACAATTAATTGTAATAAACTTCTAAAGAAGACCTTCCAAAGGCGCCCCAGCTTTTTAACGAAAGAGGAAGAGGTTCTCAATTCGGCGGAATCTTTTTTTTTTTCTATTTCATATGTAGTCCCGATTACTCGAAGACGGCTACACCGATTTTTTTTTAATGGTTTACTTTTCAGGTGGTCCCATTGTCATCAGGTCAGGATCTGATGGGATCCTGGAGAAATCGGAGGAACTCTTAAAATATTATAGGCACTCCTATAGCGATTTAGTTATTTATTATAGTAACTCGTGCATTGTTCTTGGAAAGCACCATTTGGTGATGATGAAGACCACAGATGCCCACTGGAACTACTCATTACTAAGTATTTCACGGATTGCATTTCTATTACTGTAATATGGTGAACAATTTATGTTCGTCACAATGCGAATGGTGAAATGGAGCTGATGGTGAAATACCAGGAGAAATAAAATAGTGAAATACCCTCAACAATTAACCTCCCTGCATCGGGAAAAGAAAAATTTTGTAAAAGGCGATGAGCAAGTTGAGATAAGTCTATTGTAACTTGGATAAATTATAAGCAGACCCACCAAAAAATTTGAAATAAAAACATTTTAACAAAAAAAAAATCGATTTCCAAAAAGGCCTCCCCCAAGCACCGCCACTTCGACCGGTTCTACGCTTCCCGCATCGAGCGGATTCCTGCGGCTTTCACAAGGTCATCAGTCCACCGTGTGGGTGACTGTTGGGTGACTTTCAGCCTTTTAATAAGGCCCATTGTGAGCGACCACGTTTCAGTGCCATATGTCATCACTGGCAACACGCACTGGTCAAAGACTTTCGTCTTGAGACACTGCGGTATGTGGGACGAGAAGATATTGCGTAGCTTCCCGAACGCTGCCCAGCCGAGTCGGATTTGACGATTGACCTCTTTCTCGAAGTTGGACCTACCTAACTGGACAGTTTGTCCTAGGTAAACATACTCGTCCACAACTTCGAGTGTAGCATCTCCGATATTCATGAGAGTGGGTGTTACATGGGCATTTGACATGACCTTTATCTTGTCCAAAAAAGAAAACACTACAAATCGAAAAATAACTTTTTTCGGTGGCAAAAAACTAAATTACAGATCCAAAGATACAGGCTTCCGAAATTAAAGTTCTTTCACTTTGCAGGGTTTTTTTTTGCTAACAAATTTTTAGGTCATGAATTGTCACGTATCAGTACACCAGTGGGTATACGGCCGCACGCATCCTTATTACAAAACAGCCCCAAACAGGCTAAACAAAACTTAAATCAAAGCAACCTATCTTATAACCTCTGTAAAAGAAAACGACAAAGAACTAACTTATAACCAAATCTCGTAGCGCTGAGGGCGGCAATAAACATTCTTGGGCAAACATGCCCCGATATGAAGGAATTGAACTTTCCCGTCCTGCTATAATAATTTACATGATTTTATGTGAAACAACGCCTCACGTCCGGTGTTCGACAGTAGCGAAACCAAACAAAGGAATATCCCTTCATACGATAGTTTACTATGTTTGGGTTTCGACTTTATGCACTGTACCATGAATATTTTATTTTACGTGACCAACATCTCTATAGCTTGTTTAAGCCATCGTGGAATGTAAAAATATTTGCTGGAATAACAGTTTTGGGTGATTTATGTGTTTATTGGGATTGTATGACGTTGGCTTTGGTTAAATTTACCTTGCTCATACATGATCGAATTCGTACAGGATTTTGTAAAAATAATAATACAGCTGTGCCTAAAATCTCTCAAAAAAAAAACTGTTAAATTATTGTTTCTTAAGCAAATTGTATACAAATCACACTGTCATTATTTTACAGTTGAATGAAATGGCTGTATCACAGCAAATTGACATAAGGTTTTAAGGGTCCGTGCACGAAAAAAACTCTCTTTTGTCAATTTCTTATCTAATTGTGAGAAAACTTGAAATAATCGAAACATTAAGTCTGTGTAACCATAAAAGTACAGTTTTCATAGTGCTAAACTATTCGTGTGTCACAGCACCTGTTAATAGTTTCATAATTTTTGTGCTCTCCAAAATATAGTTTATTTCGCCGTTGATTTACTTAATGAAGATATTGTATAAACATTAAATAAAATTTTGATTACATTTCAAGGATAGCTGAAGAATAATTTGTATTTTTTAAATTTCTTGATATGATTTGCTAAATAACAGGAAAAAAATATATTACTGACGGGGTTTAAAACAAAAAAAAAGGTTTTTTCAATATTATTTTTTTGCTAAATTTTGTATGGAAGTTGAAAAAAGTGGTTCCGCCACATGCAAGTAGACCATAAAATGATGTAGATGATATTTTTTAATGTTCAAAATCAAAAGTAGTTTCTCGTAGAATGATGATCAAATGTCAGTCTCGCGTCATTTTTCGGAAAACTTGTTGCGAATATTAGTAATTTACCGTGAATAGTTAATTTATTTGAAAAATCCCTTTCAGCCACATGCAAAACAAAGAACACTACTTTTCAAATCAAAAATAATTTTGTTTAAATTATTTTTCCCTTTCTCACAAATAATGAACAAAATTGATCAAAATCAGTCTATTTAGTGCACGGCCCCTTATAAGCGCATACATCGATCCACTAACGCTACTCCCTTAAAAAAATATTATCTTGTGACTGAGAAGGAATTATGAAAAACGGCTCAACAGCGACCTCGGTAAGTGTGTCTAGAATGTTCTAATACCTTTTATAAAGTTTCATATTGAGACACGAAGCAACAAAATACAGTCAAGAGGAATGTGGCAGTTTTTCTTTAGAATGAATTTTGTTGCTTCGTAACATTCTAGACACTTAACGAGGCCGCTGTTGAGCCGTTTTTCATAATTCCTTCTCAGTCACGAGATAATATTTTTTTAAAGGAGTGGCGCTAGTGGACCCTTGTACGCCCTCTCATAATCCTTCCTAACTAATATTATAAACGCGAAAGTAAGTTTGTTTGATTGTTAGTTACCTTTCCAGGCCTAAACCACTGAACCGATCATCCTGAAATTTTGCACATACACACATCAAAAAAAGTTTGTGATCACTAGCATAAGCTGATCTATAATTTTTTTTAATTAAACTTTGTCAAGAAAAAATCTTTTTTTTTTGTGTGTGTTTTCTTTAAATAGAAATACCCTGTTTGAAATTAAATACCATTTATTTATTTTTTTTTATAAAAAAAAATTAGTAATTAATCATAATGTAATTGTAACAGAAAGATAGAAAGAAAAAGACTGTATAACCCAACTTGAACAACAATTTATTAATAAAATATTTATATTTAATCTATCTCCTCCCCAGGCTCGAACACATGCGGTGATCCTCCTGGGCATGCTGAGAATAAAGTTATCCAGCATTTCTTGTGGTAACCTGTCCCATTCTTAAATAGCAGCTTCCCTGAGCTCTGGCACTATCTGGGGACGGTTCCAAACAGCTCGTTTAAGAGCATCTTACGCGTGCTCTATTGGGTTTAAGTCAGGTGAGCCGGCAGGCCAGTCTAACCTTGTGATATCGTATTCTCTATTTCGATTTTATATTTTTTCAAACTTTTTTTGATGTGTGTACTCATTATACGTTGTCAGGTGTACAGAAACGGACATAGAGTAGGTACCTTTCATCCCGAACAAAAGTACTGTTCCCGAGGAAAACAACAATAAAGTTCTTATGATAATAGATGGCACCACGTGTATTTCGAATCATGATTGAATTATATTATTATAGAAACTTTAGAAATGTTAGGTAACTTAGGCTATATTTATTTTTAGAAAATACAACGCGTGCGAAGCCGCGGGCAACAGCTAGTAAAATATAAATTTTACGTAGGTTGACACAATGGGACCGGACGTAAAGAATAGCGCCACCCCATTTCCTCCCGTGGGTATCGTAAAAGACGACTAAGGGATTTACTAGAGAATGGGCAGCAGCATTCTCTATGCACTTTTAACACCATACTGCGATTGCCAACCCGCCTGCCAAGCGTGGCGATTATGGCAAACCCCCCCCAACTGGGGGAGGCTTATGTCCAGCAGTGGACGTCTTTCGGCTGAAATTATGATGAATGATGACACAAAGGGCGGCCTTATCACTTAAGCGATCGTTTGCTTAACAATTCATTTCCCTGACTAAACTTATAAGTAACGTATTATTTAACAACTAAGGCCCTTACAATGCTCGGAAGCTGCGTTTTAGGCCAAATCGCGACACAATTTCTCGCTAGTTCACGTCGGTATGTCACTACGTTGTCTGCAATAAAGTCAGAATGAGCGACCAGCACGGACGCCATGACAGCCCGTCTGTGTCAGTTCTAATCAGGGATAGGCGTTGAGTGGGCGAAGCGTCTAATTGTAGAGCTTACTGCAACGCATTTCGAGAAAATTATATTTTAATAAAGATACTTTCAGGGGTTTCAGAGTATGCTTGACTGTTTACATTGAGGGCATCTCCGCATTCATTGTATGAATCGACAGAGTTTTCAACTTTGCACATTGCTTTACTTTTCATCTAGCTATACTTCTGCAATAATTTACATGGGACGAGACATTCAAAATAAAGAGACAAAAAATAAATAAAAAGAGAGAAGAAATGTTGCAACTACAAGAAATACATAAAAGTTTATCAGACCAGCACCTACCAATAACTGCAATTAACTGCAACCAACCAAAGACCAAAAGCTTTAATTAAAAACACGCGTTAATTTTCACCGTACATTAAAACATATTCCAATGGCATCGCCACCAAATATGGATATATGACGGTAGGTATAGAAATTCCAGCGGTCGACAATAGTCGCAATTCCGTCGTCGCTCGGACGCGGTCGCGCGGTCTCCACCGGACGTGGGAGCGAATACATAATGACATCCGATGGTCACATTTGTAATTTTATTACCACAGCCCCATTCTTGTCATGGTAATCCTAATGACCTAGAGTTTGTTATGGCCGTGAAAATTGCTGCAATATTGCGAGGCGCCTAAATCTTCCTGTATAAAAAGATAGGTTTTATTCTCGAGTAGGCGACGAGTTGTTTTTGTCTGTACATTTTGTTTGTGTCCTTTTTATTTGTCGACGGAACACAGAATTTATTAAGAGGCTTAATAGATGTTTTTAGAGCGCTGGGATGGAAACAAATAATTATTTTATACTAAACATGAATACATTATGAGTAACAAATACATGAACTAAAGAAAAGGCTTATTATAAATACTATACACGGGCTCAGTATGTAGAGCGTATCAAATTCATAAGGTAAACAAAATGAAACATGAATATCTAACATAATAAATATCAAACACACTATACGTATTTACAAACAAGAAATTACTGAAGTACCTACCTGAAACCAATAAAAAACAAAACAAATATTGTCACGACCTCACTCACATGAAACCTATAATAAATTACACAGAATACATAAATAAACTGAGACTACACAAACACGTAGACAGAATAAAAAATGTGTCTAAAGTACAACCCAGATGGTAATGACACTACAAAAACATTTTATTATTCACAAACAGTATCAAAGAAGTTCCGGCTCGCCCAAATTATTTGCATCAGAAAGAGGGTAGTTCGCACTACCAACTACTTGTTTCCTTGCAAGTATAGTGGGGCTGTCGGAAAAACATGCGAAAGGTATTTGAATGCAGATTGTACAAGGTTTTGTTCGGAAATTTATGTAAGTTAAGATGCTTACAGTGTTTTTCACAAACATTGGGTCAAAGTTTACGAAGAACCCTGTTGTTCTATTAGGTATCTTTTGAGGAAATGGCGAAGTATATGTGTTAATCTGGTGTTAATACCGGGCACTCCGTTTGGAGTAAATTGTTCTTGGGAATGATGTGATGTAGGATTAAAGTATTGGGAATTTAGTACGAAATTCCGATGTAGTGTGGTCACGTTCAGAATTTAGGACAGGTCCGATAGAATATTTGAGTAGACAAGAATCTAATTTTGCAAGATTCTGAGGATCTCATGTCACACGTTTTACGGTCACATTCCTAATAAACTATTGAATAATATCTTATCTATCAATAATATAATCTGCATTATTTTGGCAAACACCTACCTTTTAGATTAATCCAATAATACTTTGAACTAATGTAGCTATCATTATAAACTTATGCTCCCAAAGTTTATTAACTACAATTCTGGTTTATGTATCTAACCCCGATAGAGATAAAACCTCCGTAAAATTGTAATATTACAACTCGATATATCCAATAAATACACTCGTACCATATGCGCTCACAATTGCGGTATTACATTGCATATTCCATAAAAGAACAGGCAACAACTCAAATCTGGCGTCGGTCCCTGGATAAATCTTCAAATGTACAATATTAATATAGGAGTAAATGGAGAAATTTATTATGGATGAGCTATGAACCTTTGCGGTGTTACCAGCGGATTTTTTTCATTACAAATGGGTTTAATTTTCAACGGGCAACATTTCAATTGAGATTCTGTTTCGTAAAAATGAAATGCTTCCTCATTCAATTTAAAAGGTACTCGTACTTAAAGGACTTTATTGAATTCTATTTTTGGTTATTTTTGGTACGTCGGTATAAAAATTTCGTAACTTATTTCAATTTTTAATAACAAATAACACGGTCGTTTTCGTTCATTACCTACCTTCTTGTTTTTGTTCCAAAATATCAAACCATTCTCGGGTTACTAAAATAAATTCCCATTACTGAAACAGGTAACCATCCAGTTCCATACTGCGACATTAACTGAACTTATCTACGTAAGTATTAGCCACTTTCATTTTATGTCCTTGTCACCGACATCGCAGAAGATAGTTGGCAGTTTGACTGTTTGTTGAGAACTAACTCACCAACTAACTCACTCAACTTATTTGAAATGAGTATCTCATCATAACCGATGAAGGAATCAAAGGTCGGCCGCTCGATCTCCAGGGATACATTGAGACGTTTCCAATTTGTAATAAACTTGATCGTAACAAATCTGAAATATTAGAAGGCATTGTAAATTGGATCACGTTTTACGTCTTAGACGGAAAAGTCTTCAGGGATTTTTGTTCCATTTCTGGTATTAAAGCTATATAACTTCTCACGATCGACATTTAGCAAACTTTTTTTGCAAAAAGAAGTGTATCCGTAAAAGCTTTAGAATAATTTAAGCACTCACCGTCCCGGCTGTAACTATCGACATTTGGGCGAAGTACCTCGGCGAACCCAAACAAATTCCTACGCGACGTCTTATTGAGGGCGGAAACGACGATCGCTATCGACTTATTATACAAATGGCCGATTTCTGAGCAACAGTAACAATATCTTACCATGAAAAATTACGACTCAATAGTGTTGCGGTCTCTCTTGGCTCCGTTTTGCAATAAAATCGGTGCCTCATAGACCATTCCCTATATTTGTGATTCTCAACGTGAACTCACACTGATCTTTTACACACGAACCAATTTTGTCGAACACAGTTTTGGGGGAAGAATGATGTATTGTGAGAATATTTTGTTCGGGAAAAGCACCAATATCAGATATTGTTCGATAAAAATATAAGTTTAATATTTGACCTCAGATATTGGTGGATATGAGTAGACCATAGTAACAGTCATCTGTGGAATATCTTCATATGTTTCAAACGCGGAGGTCTTTGTCCGGCGGTACATCGACCTATCTCGGTATTTAACTACGTAGTACCAATAAAAGGTTGAACGTTGTGTCGCTGACAGTAAAAAGATAAAAATGTAGTAAGCATATAAACGAACACAATGACCGACATGTAAAGGAAAATTCTTTCTCAGAAATTTTAATTAATTGGATGTAATATCCCAGCACAAGTTTTTGAATCTCAAATAATGATAACGGTTATTACAGTGCTTGTAGACGGTGCTCTGTGGCGTAACAAGTAATATAATCTTTAAACTCGTCTTAACATAGTTAGGCGTGGTTTCCAAATCGGCTCTATGGATAAAGTTGTGTCGTTACCACACAACCTACTCAAAATGTGAGCAAAACAAGTGGGTGTAAGAATAATAATGTAATGAAAACTGTTCGTAGTAACTGGTCATTTTTCCATGAAAAAAGTAATAGTACATTAGTTATCAAGGGCTGTAAAAGAAAGAAAGCCCGAAGTCGCAGGTATTTGTGACCCGAGCCGCAGGCGAGGGTTGTAAATATGCGATAGAGGGCTTTCTTTTTACTGCCCGTGGTGAGTACACAATTTTACGTCTTCACCTGGCCAATGCGAGTTTTACTGTACACGTAGCGTGCGGTAAAACTTACATTATGGCAAGGTGTAACGTAATAGTACATTATGATATAAGTGCGGTAAGTTGAAAATTACAGCCGAGGCGATATTGCTAGCCCGAGCTGCTACAAGAAACAAGGGCTACAAGAAAGCAGAGGCTGTAATTATCAACGCGCACGTATGTCATACGACGTTTTATAACATATTTGCGAGGAAATAAATAAAACTCGGACTTTCTTAAACGAATAAATCTTTAATCACTTGTTAAAGCAGTTAGAAAAAATTGTAAAATTGATTATTACGTTGCCAGTTGGCATTTTTAATGTTGTCAAGTTATTATTATTAGTTACAATTTCACCAGTCTCTCTCTCACTCTCTTGAGTGAAAGTAGGAGAAACGAGACCACAGAGTTCTGCAGTCAGTGGCGCTGCCTCTGAGACTTGTGGCGGTTTCGAATTAATAAATTCATCATTACTTGATGAAATTTTCAAATAAAAACAATACAGCGAAAAGAAAAAGCGCGCGGAATAATTTGTACTTGTTCACAAATTAGCAATGCGCGCGCATCAGCGTTTTTTTTTTTTAAGGAAAAGGCACGAAAACAGCCAGTATTACTAATAAAGTTTTTTTTTTTTTTTGTTTTTTTTATAGATAAATGGTTGTAATTTATTGTCAAAATTAATTAAATTAAAGAATTAAATGTTTATTTTTTATATTTTATCTAAGAAAGTTAATTTTATTCATAAAATGTTGACCACTTTTCTGTCATAAAAACTATTTGCTAAGATTTAAAAAAGTACCGTTCGTTTTAGACGGAGCATCTTGATCAAGCGTACGTTTTACCTTATTCTAGAGAAACTCGTGCGTTTTACATTACAATAACGCACAAGTACGTAATGACATACATTACGATATTGAAATTGGTGAAATAAGAGTCCCTTTACGAGCAAATGTGTTATAAAATTACTTACACACTTTTTTACCGTAACATTTCCAAAAACTGAAAACCTACACGAGATTGAAAATTAATATTCAAAAAACCTTTAACAAAATCAATAAGCTTCTTCTTGAAAAAGTTGAAAACTTCGCCTGTAACCAAACCCTTTCAATCAACCGAGAGTCTGTCGAAACACTTTTTAAAGTAATCTATTGAGAGCTTCCACTTATCAATTAATAGCAGTGGAAAACGATGACTGAGCACAGCTTAATCTCTTTCTGCCGTCTCACTGCCCAGCTATTAGCCTAATGGACCGGCGAACCTCGGCGACGACGTAACGAATCCAATATAGTTCTGCTGAGTATTAAAACAAAAACAATCGGATTAGCTTTTTATTCAAGCTTTGAAAACAGACGGTCATTGGTTAATTTGACCTTTTTAGGGACAAACGAATCGAGTGACCAGCCTAATGATTCGTTTACATTTGTCGATAACTCGTTTGGAGGAAAACGGAGTTTTCGTATTCGAAAACACGGGTTATATATAGGATGGTCGTTTCGGAATTCGGGAGACGTGTGTATTTTAACTGAATTACAAATCGAGGTTCAGATTTCCTGCGGTATGCAGGTACGTAAATATTATGTAGGTACGTTCATAGATTTCTAAACAAAATGTGGCAATTATTCTTGTACATTTTCTGGACGTCTGTTATACTCTATCACTAGTGTAAAATAATGACAACTCATTAAACAGGGTTAAAGTACCTACCTATATACCTAAATCTATTACAAAAATAAATAATAACCTCATAAAAGACGGGAACATGGTATTTCAAAACTGTTCTAAAATACATCCGACTATAAAACTGTCATGGCACTATTTCTAACATTTTATATTCTTTCTTTTTAAAAACCCGTGTGTTGAAATAAAATAAAATTATTGAGTTCTTGTTACTAGCTGTAAAAGTTTTAGCTTTGAAACTGTTCCTGCACAAGTTTGAGAGGGGAAAAGAGTCACTGAAGTAATCGTTAAACTGAAAACGAAATAAGATTTCGATATAGTTTTCGAAAAATAAAAATGTCAACTTATAAAATAGTGGAAATATTATTGAGTTGGTGATTGGTATTTTAATTAAAACTTTAATTCAGGTAGAAGTAACTTTTCTGTTAAATCACTAGAGTTTTGATTGTACTAAATGTGACCCTAATAACGTGGCTAATGAAATAACTATAAACAAAAACTAAAGTTTCAATAAGTACTATTTACTGACAATTGAAACACATTCAGATTTTGTTCATACTCCAAAAGACATTATTTTTATGTGATGAGGCTGATGCTTGTGGCTAAGTAATAACAGCCGCACGGACCGATCGATCAGGTTAAGCTATGCTTGCCGCGGTTGGTCCGTGGATGGGTGATCTTTACGTATAAAAACCCCTACGCGCCTTGGAAAGCACGTTAAGCCGTTGGTCCCGGCTATCATTCTTTGACAGTTGTTACGGGTCGCCAGAAGCCTGAAAGTCTGACAACCAGTCTTACTAAGGGGTATCGTGTTACCTAGTTACTGGGTTGTCGAGTTCAGATAAGCTGTCGCTCCATGTTAAATACTGGTATTCAGCTGCATCTAGTTAGACTGGAAGCCGACCCCAACGTAATGGCTAAAATGGAAAAGGCTAGGCCGATGATCATAGTTATGATTATAAAAATAAAATATAATAATAAAGATTCTTTATTACCTTCAGTTGTACAAAAACACTTATCTAAACACTATGCAGAGTTACAAATAAGGGAAAGAGTGTTTTCGATGAACTCTGGCACCCAGAGTAGCGATGTGACGAGTTGGATTTTTAAGCTATTGCATAGCTTCTATCGCGGGCCTTGAGCGCGGGGACCGAATCCAGAAATTCCGTAACGAAAAAACCTCACGCTCCCCACTCCGACGGTTTTCCTACACCAGTACCCTCTAGTGATCTAATAATTTCTGGCAGTTCCTTTTTTCTGTGTACTGCGTATTTTATTCTTATAAATATTAGTTTATAAAATTATGATCTTCACAAAATGTGATTGTTGATAGTGGGGTTTGAACTCACGACCAGTCGATTATGAGTATATTCAGTTCCCCTGTTGCACCGCAAGGCTACAATGACTTTATTAAAGCTTGCCAAATAGTTGATACCATTCCAGTTGAACAATTTTTAAACTGGACTAGACGGTTGGAAATGACTCATGTACATGGATTTTTTTCGCTGTCAAAACAAGTTTGTCACTCTTTTTTTATTTAAAATTACTTTAGGTTCAACACTTTCGTCTATTTTAAAGTTGTTATTATGCTTATATTTGAATAGTATTTGACTTTGTTTACGTAGTTATACACTTTTACGACGTTCAGCACTTATTTATTTTGTTTTTAAGCTATTGCATAGCTTCTATCGCGGGCCTTGAGCGCGGGGACCGAATCCAGAATACCGTATATCAAAGAAAGTATATAGAAAGTATATCAAAGAAAAAGAAATACTGCATAAATAAAATAAATAAATAATTATAATTGCATAAGTTGATACAAAATGCTATGCAATAGCTTTACCGCGGCAGTCCCCGAGTGCCACACGTCTTTTTTTTTTGACTCGAGTTATTCGAGTTGATATGGCTACTGACTCGAGTCGCAACTCGAGTTAACTCGAATCGGTGTCTCTTGTAGGGAGGAAGAGTGGACTCGGAGAGCTCGAGTCAGCTCGATTCGAGGCTGACAGGTAATAATAATGATGTTGAATTGTTGGTGTGATATGGCTACTCGAGTCCATTCGCAACCCGAAACTTCAAATTGCAAATAGACTAGAAACAAAGAAAGTTTCTGTTTTAGTAGCCGGAGCCGCTACACTAAATACAAGGTGATACAAGCTTACAATACAACAATGTAGCATTGGATCGCTGATCAGGTTTTAATATGTTACGAAAGAAGTTAATCTGGTATTTGCAATTAAAAATAGGTATTTATCAAATTTATTTATTTAATTAAATGCCTTAAAACTATCATTACTGGTCTTAACCTAATGCGATAGTGAAGTCAAACACAAAATTAAAATTAAAGCACAAAATACATCTGAAGATGATAATGATCATTGCTTGTAACTTAGTGTAAACAATAGTACTTTTGCGAATTCACCCCAGTGACATGTAAATATATCAATTTCTACCTGAATGTAATTAATGGTGTGAATCGCTCGAGTCAGAGGGGTTTTGGCCAGCAAGTTGGTCCTGGCTGATGGTACGGCCAGCAGTGGCGGGGGCCGTCGCCTCACATAACGGTCGGGTACGTACAAGTGCAACCGCTGCAGCACTCTCGGGTTGGGCTCTATGCCTCGGAGCAGTTTCACCATGTACGACACCAGTGCGAATTCCCGTCGCACTTCGAGTTGATTGATTTATTAAAGTAAGTACACTTAGAGATATACCGACGGCCCGACTCAGCCCGAGTTCTATGCGTTCTATGAGTACTATGAGTGAGATGCAATACATGATGCAACACCGAAAGGCACGCGCGCGGGCCGCGCGGGCGTGTGACTCGTCAACTCATAAGCGACGCACGTCGTGCGGTGTGCGTTTGATTGACCGAGTTGATTCGAATTGTTAAAAACTGAACTCGAGTTGATTCGTTTACGGTTTGACTCGAGTTACTCGAGTCAAACAAACTCGACTCGCACATCACTAACCCAAAGTAAGATTTAACTTGTGTTTAGGGGTGCCAGCGTCCTCGCCTATAATTAGAACATATATCAGTAGTCGTAGGACGAACACAGTATATTATTATTATGATGACTACTTACTAGTAAATGCATAAATGATGTGGCCTATTAAAGTACCTATGTGGGGGTATGTGTATGTATTGAGAGAAAGATAAATATGGTAAAAACTTGTCAAAGTCAAAACACTTATTTCAAATAGACACCTAAATGGCACTTTTGAACGTCAAAATTTACACGGAAATAAAATTGATTCTAGTTGCCCCTTCCGAAAGGTAGTTTCGCATGGAAAAAAATGGGCAAGAAACTCCACCGTTACTCTTTTAAACTGTTTTACAATACTTTGTATGCATAAATTATATCATTACTTGGGAAGACAATGTACCCAGAATAAAATTACTATATCACAACAGGTAATAACAATAAAAAATGAAGCAATGACGGATAAATTAATTATGTGTTAGATACATGGTGCTCACATATTGACAAATATTGTTAGAGTAGATGATTTAACAATTTTTTTTTTTACAAATGAAAAGTCAGTGTGCAAGTTAAATTCATCATAAAATTAATGTCTTAAAAATAATACATTATACACTTAAATTAGCAACCTGTTTGATTTTGTCTAGACTCTAAATTGTGTGTAATAACTATTTTCATAGTTTCAGCAGAAGTGTCTCATGGTTTACGCAATCGAACGCCTTAAAGAGGTCGCAAAAGATTCCAATGGCATCTTCTCAGGCGTTAAAAATGTTCTTTATTAGGGTAACAGTCAGTTGTACAACGTCCTTTGGTGAAACCATACTTTTGTTCATGAAAGATGTAGTTTTTATTAAGGTGATGTAACATTTAACTTGTATTTATATGCGTCTGTATAAATATAATTATATAAATATACATATGACTTTATTAACTACATTAGGTTAGGTTAATACTCAGTGATTATTTACAGTACTTACATGCATGCTTCAGAATTGCCAGACTAGTACAGCCATATAAGCCAATCAAGCTCCTATTCACAAACCCAGGTCAAACGTCACACAAGCGATATCAATTCACAATGTTCGATCGCTTTGACAAAGTTACAAGGAACGTTTCGAATGTCCATCACTGACTTAATTCTAATGTTCCTTTGTTCTAATAGATTCACTAGAACAGTTCAATGGCTCCGAATGGTCGATTGGCAGTCAATACCTACTGCTGCGCTACTATTGTTTAAGCATGTAAAGTCCAATATCTTGTCTGTTACAGAGGATGACACAACATCTATGGAATACTCATTTCCACAGAGTAGTAAGCAAATGGAGTGACAATGTGCAGGTAAGGCGCTGTTGCTGAACAAAGTGGGAATACCTGAAGACTTTTTTAGTTAAGAATGTGTTGTCGCTTCGAAGACAAACATACATATTTACACATAAAATAAGTTAATTTTGATTTATGATTTAATTATTACGAGTAGTTGATTTATTTGTTAAAGCATATTTAATTAATAACCTTTTTATGGCTACTCAAAATTGAATACTTTTACTTATTTAAATTTAAAGATAACATCTGATTAATATTTGTATTGGCAGCACTGGTGTCGCGCCATTATTGTTCCGTTGCGAACTTCCGGAAAAATGGTGGGCGACACTTGCCACCTTGCCACACAAATATTGAAAGGAGTGATTGGCAGTTGATCGTCGGATACAATACGAGTAACACCTCCAGAATTGTGACAAAAGTAGTGTGGTTATAATAAGGTTATATTTTAGGCTAGAAAATAAAGTTATAATTATTGTTTACTGGTGCAGTTTGATTAGAGTCCTTCAAAAAAGTGTGCAGAAGATATTTGCGTTTGTAGGCCCAGCACGATTACGGAGGTTGACATAGTTGGTGGAAGGTTCCGGAGACTGTGATTCACGGAGTGAATATAGTACAGTAATAATCATTAAATACTACGCTTGACGTGTAGTGGCTTGTCTTTAGGTAACTTGTATATAGTGAATGATAAATGATATTCAATGAATGGTTCGATATTTGCACGTTAATTTTTTTCCTTACGTCTTATTTATCTGTATTATGATGGATGTTTAATATGATATTTAACATTCAACATACATAGGTACATGCCTATGAGCACTCCATTGACTCCATACTCCGTGCTCAAAACGAAACAACAGCAGTGATTCCAGACAGGCCGTCCATACATCATCTCACTTCAACGGATCAATGATTGATGCTCGCTCACAAATCGCCACGTCATTGTTATCATTGAACGTCTACTCGCGGTGTTCACATTTCAGCGTCATTTAACATCTACATAGTTTGTAAACTTGGTATATATTTTTTAGTTGAAGTTACGCTTGTGAGCATCGATGGATTCTGCTGATATTTCGGCATGATGTACACATATTAAATACGGGGTTTTGCCAAGATTTTCTTGTCTAAGTTGACATACTGTTCACAGTTAAAATGTTTCCAGTTTTCTTTTTAATATCATATACATTTTTAACTTCTAACAAAAAGGGATATTCTAAATTAATTAACCTTTTGGTGTAAATGAAAGTGGTCTTCAATCGAATGATTTTATTTTGTGTTTTTTTTTATTTATTTTTTTATTTAGGGCATCTCAGAGTGTAACCACTAAGGTTCCGACTCTTTAACCGGACTTTCCTGTGGCTGCCTTAAGCTCCTAACGAAACTTAATGCCTCCAGCCAGGGCGTAAAAACTATAAACTAAACGACTGCTGCTCGCTAAGGGCACCCCCTGTGGGGTACGAACCTCGGCTTAGGGCAGCTGAGTCGGAGGGCGGGTGGCAAGGGACCGACGGTGGCTGGATAAAATCAGTGTTTTGATTATTATCGTGGGGAGTTTGGATTACATGCTGCTCAGCTAAAACGCGTGCTGGCGCTTCACTTACAGTCAAGGGTGTGGTTTTAGTTTGTGTATTTATTTTATACGGCAACAGTCCTTTGATATTTGAGTTGAATATTACAGTGTTTGCTTTTTAAACAAATTATTAAAGCAGCTCAGAATACAAAATAACGTATTTCTAAGTTAAATTTTATTAGTTACTTTTTTAACACAAAATGTTATTCCCTTTGTTATGTGCAAATTGCGACACAACGGTGGCCATAAGCGAGTGGCGCGGTGGCGATCTACATTTGTCGTAGCCAGCATGCTACGGCGTAGACGGAGCGCTACGACTTCGTAGCAATATTTACCGCTCAATGAAAGTTTGACATACTTTCAGTTTTGTGAAGTTATCTATTGATCAGCATCATATTTGTTAGTTTCTTTTTATAATAACAACAAAATTGCTGCTTTATTCGACTTCGTTAATAATAGTTTTTTTAAGGAAAATCAAGAGACAAATTTATAAATATAAAAATTGAAAAAAAAACCAGCCAAGCGTGAGTCGGACTCGCACACGAAGGGTTCCGTACCATTATGTAATCAAATGTTTTTTTTTTTATATTTGAGTTGATTGAATGAAAGGTAAATTGCGGTTTACGATTTATGACGTATTCAAAAAAAAACGACTTACTATATCTCGTGCAAACCAATTTTCGGTGGAAGTTTACATAGTAATGTACATCATATATTTTTTTTAGTTTTATCATTCTCTTATTTTAGAAGTTACAGGGGGGGGGGGGGATCTTAACCCATTCGCTGCCCAGCACCTAGCATATATGTCAAAAAATAATTCGTTCGTGTGCCTACAACCCGCATTCGAGCAGTCGCTATAGATGACTTCTGTTCATGCCCAGGACCCGACTAGCGACACCAAATCTAAGTGTATGTAAATTTGCCAAACAATTTATGGCTTACAAGAAAAAAATATTTTTGAAGTGGGCAGCAAATGCGTTGCGGTTCACAGAATACATCTACTTACCATATTTCAACAGTATAGTTCTTATAGTTTCGGAAAAAAGTGGCTGTGACATACGGACGGACGGACAGACAGACATGAATCCATAAAGGTTCCGTTTTTGCCATTTGGCGACGGAACCCTAAAAAGTATAAAATCGACGCATTTGTCTGCGTCACGTGCATATATAGCTACACGGACACCAGTCCAGTGAAGCATCTTTATCTCCCTTCGTTAGGCCAAAGTCGTGTCCACGCATAATTATAAAAACATATGCAACGCAGCATTGGTGGGACGTTGGTTGTTTTTAATGCGTTTCAAGAGAGCGCTCAATGGTCCACTAGAGCTACTACTTAAAAAAAATTATTATCTCGTGTCTGAGAAGAAATGATGAAAAACGGCTCAATAAGTAACCTCGGTAAGTGTGTCTAGAATTTTCTAATACGTTTTATAACGTTTCATATTGAGACACGAAGCAACAAATTTCGATATAAAGAACAGCGGCCACATTCATCTAGATCGTAGGAATGAATGAATGATATATTTATTTGCTAGAATATAGGATGTACAGACGCCAGCACATCAAGCTACTACAATCTGTCAAATTTCTTTATTAGATTTTCAACTTTATCACAACAGTATAAGGTTCAAGGTTGATTGCAAAAGTTTGACACTTTTGGGTAGCTTGACCTGCTGGCGTTTGTACATAAGATGTTATACAGTTTGTTTGTTACACTATATTCAACCTTACGGTTGTGCAAAGGTTAAGTCAAAATCTATTATCATTTGACAACCAACTGATGAAGAAGACCACAAATGGGCTCAAATGTTCCTCAATGATAAGTATTTCACGGGTGGCGGGTGGTTCACTTGGGCTATAAATGATAATTAACCGATTTTTATTAACTTTGCTTGGGTAGTTTTTGAGTTAGCTTCGATAATACGTATTTAATCCACTTCGTACATCTTGTGTCACTGTTGTTTGTGCGGTGTAGCAAGTAGTGGTAATCGAATTGTTGTGGGGTAGGTACCATAACTAAAAAGTGAAAAATTAAAACTTTTAAACAAAAAAAACAACCGACTTCCAAAAAAAAAAACACTATAAAGTGAAAAATAACTTTAATTTCGGAAGTCGGTGGCAAAAAACGAAAATGCAGAACCAAGGTCACCGACTTCCGAAATTAAAGTTATTTTTCAATTTTAGTTTATTTTTTTTTTTTTTGGAAGTTGGTTTTTTTTTTGTTAAAAAGTTTTTTAATTTCATCCCACAAGGATCTGAAAAGTGTGATGAAGTTTATTTATTGAAGTTGTTCATTCGCAAAATTTTGTATTCAAGTAAAAATAATATAATTACAGGTGTACTGTTTCTAACTTTACAATATTTTACATGGAGCGACTGCCTATCTAACCTCCACAACGCAGTTACTGGGTAATACGATACCCCTTGGTAAGAATGGTTGTCAGACTTTCGGGCTTCTGACTTCCCGTAACGACTATCAAAGATCCATGAATGACAGCCGGGACCAACAGTTTAACGTGCTTTCCGAGGCACGGACGGGCAAAAGCTATCTCTATATCTATATATATAAAATGGTAAACTGACTGACTGACTGACTGATATATCAACGCACAGTCCAAACCGCTGGTCCTAGAGACATGAAACTTGGAGGGAGTGTTCTTTGTGAGTAGTAAGTATCCACTAAGAAAGGATTTTGGGAATTCTACCCCTAAAGGGGTAAAACATGGGATGGAAGTTTATATGAAAGTCCGTCAGTTTTGAAGTTAGGATCTTAAAATTTTGTGTTTAGGCTGACGATTGAAAATTAATTTATACGTGTCTCAGGGTTTTTGATAATTCCACCCCCGGAGGGTTAAAAAGGGGATGAAGTCGGATTCGAAGAAAAATCACTAAATTTACTATCTAGGCTTATGGTTGGAAGCTAACGCAACGGTGTTGTTAGAATTCAACCCTTAAGGGGGTGAACAGGGGGATGAAATTTTGTTTTTAATTAAAGTTCTTTATTTTTTAAGTTAAAATAACTCATATTTCGGCTTATGGTTGGAAACTAACAAAACGTAAATCATTGTTTTTTTTTTTCAACCCTGAAAAGGGGGATGAAGTTTTGCATTGAAGTTGTTCATCCGCTAAATTTTGTATTCAAGTAAAAATAATATAAGTACACGTGTACTGTTTCTAAATTTACGGTATTTTACATGGAGCGACTGCCTAACTGACCTCCACAACGCAGTTACTGGGTAATACAATACCCCTTGGTAAGAATGGTTGTCAAACTTTCGGGCTTCTGACTTCCCGTAACGACTGTCAAAGATCCATAAATGACAGCCGGGATCAACAGCTTAACGTGTTTTCCGAGGCACGGACAGGTCTCTGTATGTAAAGATGGTCACCCATCCACAGACCAACCGCGGCAAGTGGAGCTTAACCTGATCGATCGGCCTGTGCGGCTGTTATTATTTAGCCATGGGCCCCTCCCCCGGAGAAACCCCCTATCCCCTTCTCCGGGAGAATCGATATAGATAAAGATTAGGATAGTTAGGATACTAACAGAATGCGATAGTGCTCAACCAACTGATACAATACATAAATAGTAAAGATGCAATTTAAGCAATATGGCTTTTGTCACGGCTCCGGCGCTGGATGTATCTATTATCACTCAATAAAACAGTTGATTGTTGTAAATGGAGTTTCAAGCATACACTATGCATGCAGCAAGCATGCAGCATGCAATGAGCAAGCAATCAAGCAAGCAAGCATGCAGCATGCAAACGAGTATGCAAGCAAGCGAGCATGCAAGCAAGCAAGCTTGCAGCATGCAAGGGAGCATGCAACATGCAGCAGGCATGGTGTCTGTCACGGTTCCGGCGCTGCGGGGCTCCGGCGGTCCCACGCGAGCTTATCGTCGCAGATGATTTAACGCTCACCACCGCAGCTTCGTCTTGCTGGCCGGCTACGCCGGCCATTCTCAGCCGCGTCGGCAAGCGTTACAACCACCTGCTCCTCAACTCGTGGGCCGCCTCGCCCCTCCGCACCTACGCGATTCTAAATTACACTCTAGGGGTAGGACATACAAGGCTGCATGGAGTCGGATTTACAGAGATTCGTTTTTGTTACTAAAACATGGCTTTTGTCACGGCTCCGGCACTGGATGTATCTATTATCATTCAATAAAACAATTGATTGTGAACATGGAGTTTTTATTTCCCTGTAAGCATGCAAACAAGCATACACTATGCATGCAGCATGCAAGCGAGCATGCAAGCGAGCATTCAAGCAAGCATGCAGCATACAAGGGAGCATGCAACATGCAGCAGGCATGGGTTCTGTCACGGCTCCGGCGCTGCGGGGCTCCGGCGGTCCCACGCGAGCTTATCGTCGCAGATGGTTTAACGCTCACCACCGCAGCTTCGTCTTGCTGGCCGGCTTCGCAGGCCAGCCTCAGCCGCGGCGGCAAGCGTTACAACCACCTGCTCCTCAACTCGCGGGCTGCCTCGCCCCTCCGCGCCTACGCGATTCTAAATTACACTCTAGGGGTAGGGCACGTGGTGCACTCTACGTGGAGTCGGATTTACAGCGATTCGTTTCTGTTACTAAAACTAAATTTTTAGCAAATGCAGCAAACAATCTATATATATACAATTCAGTAGATAGTAAAGTTAGATTAGGTTAGATTAGATTAGGATAAAGATTAGAACACGTCAGCTACGAAAGTATTTTTGAAAATTCATCCTTTAAGGGGGTAAAAAGGGGAGATTTCGTTTGTTTGAAAAATCTTATTCCTTGAGTATAAACTCAAGGAATAAGATTTTTCAAACAAACGTGAAACTTGGCACGAATGCGTATCTTATTAAATAAAAAGTTTGATTATTTCAATATTTTTTTTAAACTATCCCATAAAGGGGGTGTCAAAGTTTGTATGGAAAAACTGATGACTATCAACACATATAGCTCAAACCACTGAACGGATTTCGCTGAAATTTGGTAAACAGATATTTATTGTGACGCAGGCATCCGCTAAGAACGGATTTTTGAAAATTCAACCCGTAAAGTGGTTAAACTTGGCACAAGGGGGGATTGGGGGATGTCATAGATTGAATGAAAAAAAAAACCTTAACGGACTGATCTATTTCAGAATAAATTTCCATTCCATACATTGTAGACTCTAAGAAGGGCTTTAAAGGGGTGAAATGGGGGAGATTTAGATTGTATGAAAAATCTTTTTTTTAATTCATAAACTTGAAACTCAACACAAATACGTTCTTAACACATAAAACACAAATTTGTCATAATTCGTTTTTCAAAACATGGTCATGGGTCTTAAGGTGCTTATTCTTTTCAAAGAAAAAAAAAAAGGATTACGAGTATATGGGGTTTTCGAGAATTGATCCCAAACAGGGGAATGAGGGGTAATTAAGTTTTTAGGGGAGTATTTAACTGCGTGCCTTGAATAACTCAAAAGGACATAGGGTACTTTAATTTGCGGTAGTACGTTCCCGTTGGATTTTTTCCGACATTCACGTGGGCGAAGCCGCGGGCAAAAGCTATCTCTATGTCTATATATATAAAATTCAAAGTCGTGACTGACTGACTGATATATCTACGCACAGCCCAAACCGCTGGGTTTAGAGATTCCTAATTTGGCACGTAGATTCCTTATGAGGTCTAAAGGTACACTAAGAAAGGATTTTTGGAAATTTCACCCCTAAAGGGGTAAAATAGGGGATGGAAGTTTATATGAAAGTCCGTCAGTTTTGAAATTAGGATCTTCAAATTTTGTGATTAGGCTGACAATTATCTATATACTATAATGGTAAACTGACTGACTGACTGATATATCAACGCACAGCCCAAACCGCTGGGTCTAGAGATTCCAAATTTGGCACATAGGTTCCTTAGGAGGTCTAGGAGTGCACAAAGAAAGGATTTTTAGAAATTCCACTCCTAAGGGGATAAAGTAGGGGATGAAAGTTTGTATGAACGTCCGTCAGTTTTGAAGTTAGGATCTTCAAATATTGTGATTAGGCTGACGATTTAAAATTAATGTGTATGTGTTTCAGAGTTTTTGATAATTCCATCCTCGAAGGGTTAAAAAGGGGGATGAAGTTGAAAAGTCCTTCATTTTCGAAGAAAAATCACAGAATTTACTATCTAGGCTTATAGTTGGAAGCTAACGCAACGGTGTTGTTAGAATTTCAACCCTTAAGGGAAAAAAGGGGGATGAAATTTGGTTATTAATTCAAGTTCTTTATTTTTTAAGTTAAAATCACTAATATTTCGGCTTATGGTTGGAAACTAACACAACGTAAATCGTTGTTTTATTGTTTATTTTCAACCCACAAGGTTCTGAAAAGGGGGATGTAGTTTTGTATTGAAGCAGTTCATTCGCTAAATTTTGTATTCAAGTAAAAATAATATAAGTACCTACACGTGTACTGTTTCTAGCTTTACAGTATTTTACATACGACTGTCTATCTGACCTCCACAACGCAGTTACTGGGTAATACGATACCCCTTGGTAAAAATGGTTGTCAGAGTTTCGGGCTTCTGATTTCACGTAACGACTGTCAAAGATCCAGGTCAAGAATGACATCCGGGATCAACAGCTTAACGTGCTTTCCGAGGCGCGGACGGGTCTCTGTATGTAAAGATGATCACCCATCCACAGACCAACTGCGGCAAGTGTACCTTAACCAGGTGGATACTGGTCCTTTACAGTAGGTATTTCTTTACAGTATTTCTCAAATATCACACGTAGTGGAGGACAATTAGCCATGAACAAAGCTTCTATACTGTTATTGTTATAATAATTCATAATTATCTAGAAAAAAGAATTTATACTGTACGCAGACGAAGTAAAATAAAATAGTAACGAAGTCAAATCTTACATTGAATATTCGAATCTGATGCCGAAAATATAGTTTTTAGAATTTTGGTCTGTTTGTTTGTATGTATGTTCCAGTTTGCACAAAAAACGGATGGACGAATTTAGATGATATTTGGTACACAGATAGTTTATAACCTGGATTAACATATAGGTTATTTTTTAATCCCGGTAGTACGTTCGGCTTTTTCCACAAATCCCCCCTGAAAATCCCCCTTAGGAGGAAAAGTGGAATCTATAAACAACAGTCTAGAATTCAACCCTGATAATCCCGCTTAAGGGGGAAAACTAGAATTGAAAAAAAAAACTTATTCCAAGATCCCCTGAAAGTGATTTTTTTTACATTAGGGTTCAGTTTTCCCCACTGAGGGGGATTCTCTGGGGGGATTAGTGAAATAAGCCGGATTATCAGTGGTGAATTCTAGACTGGTTTTTATATATTCCACTTTTCCTCCTAAGGGGGATTTATCAGGGGGGATTTGTGGAATAAGCCGTACGTTCCCGTCGGCTATTTTTCGACATCCACGCGGGCGAAGCCGCGGGCAGAAGCTAGTAATATAGTAAGGAGCATTGATATTTTACATTTTGGATACAATTTCATGCAATTTTAAACTTGATTAACAATAGCTTAGTAAGTCATTTAAATAATTTGGGTCACTTAGTTAATTACTTATACATCGAGTCTACATACATACAAGACCCAGTCGCTTCGTAACAATTTATAACTGCAATACTTAAATATTTTAATTGATTTATGTTAATTGTATAATAGTTCAAAATAAATTCATAGCATTTTCCTCCCCGACCCTTGACTGTAAGTGAAGCGCCAGCACGCGCTTTAGCTGAGCAGCATGTAATCCAAAATCCCCCTGATAATAATCGAAACACTGATTTTATCCAGCCACCGACGGTCCCTTGCCACCCTCCCTCAGACGTTGCTCTAAGCCGAGGTTCGTACCCCACAGGGGGTGCCCTTAGC
The DNA here is from genome assembly GCA_947523025.1 of Dryobota labecula. NCBI lineage: Eukaryota > Metazoa > Arthropoda > Insecta > Lepidoptera > Noctuidae > Dryobota > Dryobota labecula. Next base: position 10,733,884 of record OX383293.1, on the reverse strand, counting down.
GAGCAACAGTCGTTTAGTTTATAAGTTTTTACGCCCTGGCTGGAGGCATTAAGTTTCGTTAGGAGCTTAAGGCAGCCACAGGAAGGTCCGGTTAAAGAGTCGGAACCTTAGTGGTTACACTCTGAGATGCCCTAGATAAAAAAAAAAAAAAAGACAGCATTTAAAATTATAGATGTTTAAATACATTCATAGTATATAATTTAAAATTTTCATGCATACATGAATATATATAAGATGTAGTTTTTTCACTAGTTAGTGAATCTTGTTATATTGTTTATTGTTGAATTTGTATTTTTTTTGCTTCGTATCTCAATATGAAACGTTATAAAAGGTATTAGAAAATTCTAGACACACTTACCGAGGTTCCTTATTGAGACGATTTTTCATGATTCCTTCTCAGTCACGAGATAATTTATTTTTAAAGGGGTGGCACTAGTGGACCGTTGAGCGCCCTCCCGTTTTCAAATCAAATCAATATATTTGCCATAAGTGTTGGTACAATTTCGGTCTTAACATAAATAAATACAGATCCATAACACTTAGTCATAATACTGTGACATGCAAACATTTGGGTTTAAGTAATTATACTCACAGTTATAATTCAACTAAAATTAAAATTGAGTAGCAATATTATTATAATTATAATTATTGGGTACATTAAAAAAGCAGAAAATATCATGAATGTCAAAGGGTAGATGATTATTTATTTTATTATTATATTTGATTGTTATTTATTTTTCAATATCTTATTAAATATGTCACTTACTGAGTAAAAATTATTTTCCCTTAAGGGCCTATACTACCTCAAATGGCTTAGCATGATCCTCCGTTATGTCGAAAATACTGCAGCATTATTTTGAAATAAATATATGGTAAAGTTAAGGATTAATGTTAAGTACTATGTTAGCCGAAAACACGTCTCCATAAAATTTTCTCGATAGGAAAAAAATCCAAAGTTACCTCCAAACCGAACAATTTTTTTATTTTTTATTTTTTTTAAACGTTGCCCCACTCTAGGAATTTCTCCTGTATCGTGGGTGCGTTTACAAACATTTAAACTCACATACACAAACAGCCAGACCCGGAACAACTACTTGTAGATCATACAAATATTTGTTCCGTGCGGGAATCGAACCCGCGACACGCAACGCAGTAGTCAATCGCTTAACCACTGCGCCAACCGTGCCGTCAACAATAAACCGCTGGTATTCAAAAAATACTTCAAATTAGATAATGAAACTTTGCATATTAACTGAACTAACTATAAAGCAGGTCTTATGTTATATATTTTTTTTAAATGACCTTTATTTTCACCGTAAAACGAAATTACCTAAACAATCGGCGCCTTGAAGCCTTTTCCCTGCCGCCCTGTCTCGCTTGCTCGCGTGACCGGTAGCAATAGTGTGCGAGCGAGATACAGAGTGAGGTGGCGCTGAGGTAGTATAGACTCTTAACCATACTTTAAAAAAACAAAACCGTCAAAACGGTACAGTTTTTGAAATTCAAATAAAGTATTTATTTAAATAACCTCTACTCATTTATCTAGCGTTCACAAGCACTACTGCTGAGCGTGAGGTCCTGGGTTTGATTTCCAGGTCGGGCAAAGTGTCATTAGGTTTTTCCATTACGAATTTCTCAGTCTCCGGAGTCTGCATTTGTGCACGGTTGATGGCAATAGGCTCCCCCCTATTAAGGCTCCTACAAACAGGCGCGACCCGCGACGCGACACAAAGACACCGCGTGCCGTGCGACGAGAGGTCTCTTTGTAACGCGTCGCGTGCCGCGCGTGTATGTCGGAGCCTTTTCATGGGACTTAAACATAACTGATGAAATGTGGGTGTACTATACTGCCGCACTAACAAAAAATGCAATAACTCGATTTTGCCGCTTCCGAGAATAGTATTTATGATTATTGAATTTGTTATGAAGTTTTAGTTATTGCATTCTTGCTTACTGAAAAACCGAGTTCCTGAAGGATCAATAAAAAGTTGCTTAGAGAGAGTTAATAGATTTCGATTCGCTGACTCCAAATAAATCAAAAAAAAAAAAAAAAAAAATCAAAAAAATCAAAATCGTCCAAAATCGAGTTATTGCATTCTTCGTTAGCACGGCATTATAGGTCACCTCTGCCTAAGCCTTCGGGAAAACTTTTTTTTTTTCTTAACCCCTTAGGTTCCGACTCTTTAACCGGACTTTCCTGTGGCTGCCTTAAGCTCCTAACGAAATGCCTCCAGCCAGGGCGTAAAAACTTATAAACTAAACGACTGCTCGCTAAGGGCACCCCCTGTGGGGTACGAACCTTGGCTTAGGGCAGCGTCAGAGGGAGGATGGCAAGTGACCGTCGGTGGCTGGATAAAATCAGTGTTTTGATTATTATCAGGGGGATTTTGGAATACATGCTGCTCAGCTAAAGCGCGTGCTGGCGGCGCTTCACTTACAGTCAAGGGTCGGGGAGAACTATTCGTTAGTCGGGGATTTCGCGCGGGGCCTCGGCGGCGAGGTCGGAATGACGATCGTGTATTGTGTAATCTTATTTTGCGAACGTTACTAGTTTCCCTACGACTCTCCTGGAAGAGAGTAGTGGGGTCGTCTGGGTCGGTTAGTTCGGAAAAACAGGCGTGATGTTATATTTAAATGTTTTCAAGACTAGCAAGCCAACTCGTTTATCATAAGTTACATGAGCATATTTCTCTACCTTTATAGCCATCATCAAGCAATAAATCACGCTCCTATAAAAAAACCATCGTACCCACAAAATACAGCAACGTGTTACTAAAATTAGTTTTAATCTCATAAGGATGGGCGCTCGAGAAAGCTCGCGCTGGCCACATATGGGATTAACGCCGGCCGTCCAACCCGCCTGGCGTATTAACCAGCCAGTTTACGATTATTACGTTGCACTTACAACTCTTAGGGGCAGCCGACCGACTATCCATGGCCGGTTTATAGCAATCATTAGGCCTCGATCAATGGTTGCCAAACTTTATTTGTTGCTTTTTTTGGATTTGGAATCGCAAGTCAAACGTTGGCTTAAATTGAGCTTCCGTTAAAGGATTTTAGAGAACGGAAATGTGCAAGCTGTTTTGGTGAGTAGTTGAATTTTTTTTTTCGTTGCAGAAAACCTTTCTATGTTGCTTTGTTGATTCATGCAAAGAGTTCGAGCTGTTTTTTTTAAACATAGCTCGAATTGAAAGACTTTGAATTTTTTATCATTTGTATTTTCGAAAAGCGTTCATTGTTACTTTGTGAATGCCTCAATACTGCTACTCTATACCTAGAGTATGTTGCAACTCGAAGTACAATCTCATTGGAGTAAATTAATAAAATTGTATCTTGCTATTAATATCATTATTCCAATTTTATCTCAATTCTATCTAATTTTGTCTAATTAATTTAAATTTAACTAATTTATCTAATTTTATCTGATTTTATCCAATTTTATGTAATTTTGTCAAATTTTGTTTAATTTTATCCAATTTTTAGTTTTATGTCATTTAGTCTAATTTTATGATTGATATGTAACCACCAGTATTTACCGATAACTTGTATGTGTGGTGCAAACTGTAAATATATGTTGGTTATTAATAAATAAATAAATAAAAATAAATAGTTGAAACAGAGTTTCAAAATCTTCATAAATTCCCCCGCATATTAGAACCGGTTCAATGTTAATAACCTTACCTGTCAGGTACCGTTTCTATCAACTTTCTTTCAACAACAACAACTTTCTTTTTACTCTAATTAAAATTCTATCACCTACTTTGAGCAACACAGGTGGTCAATAGGCCGCTTCGATTCAAAGTAGTTATTGCAAGCTATGAAATGTGCCTCGACTGTACCACGAGAGTGTTGGTACTTTATAAAGTTATATCATAAACATTTATAGACCATTCTCTATATTTAATCTTAGTCTGTGATCGGTTAACTAGACAGGCTTGGTTATACCATTTGTATTGGAATTGTATACAAGGTTATTGTAGTAGTGAAATTGAATTAGAAAAGTTTTAGACATAATTAGGGTTAGACACGTAATGTTAGCTGGTACAGCCAAGCAATCAAGTTTTATTAGAGCCTGACTGTGTATCTACATTTTTTAGGGTTCCATAGTCTATATGTGTGTATATATCTTTGTATTAGTACCTATATATTTTTATTTATTTTTTCGAGTTATCTATCCCTCATGTTGCACCTGCCATGTTTTGCCTCTGCATCACCCTAAGGTTGACTGATAGAAAATGCCTGGCATTAAGTCCGCCTTTGTACAGTATTTTTTTACTTGTGCATAAAGTTGAATAAATAAATAAATTTAGTGTTGCCCATTGTGTCGATTTATTCCGTTCTAATATCAAGAACTAATACCACTTTGTATGTTTTTCAACAAATTTGATGAAACAAATATCAGTGGTATTAGTTTTTGGTATTAGAACGGAATAAATAATTGTGTCACCCCTTGTAAAGTTTTCCACATACATATAAATCTATAATTTTTATGGTGTGCAATAAAGAGTATTCTATCTATCCATCTATCTATCTAGTGTCCCCAAGTCTGTCTGTTTGCCTGTCCTCAACTTACCTCAAAGACTTTTAGTCCGAGAAAACTGTAATTTGGCATGGATATATTAACCAGGCCAACGAAGAAAGTGGTAAAATAAAATCTTGAAAAAAAAAATTGTCGGTAAAATGTAGTCTCTTGTATTGTGATAATTTTTCACTCTCGATCCCATGATGTGGGGTATCGTTGAATAGGCCGTTCGAGGAGCGTTTTGAGAGTAGTGATGGCCTAGTGGTAGCAGCCCTGACTTACGAGTTGTACTTGTAGGTCGTGGGTTTGAACCCAGTTAGGCGCTTTATTTTGTGTAAATAATTTCATTACCAATGCTCTCAAAAACGGTGAAGAAAAACATTGTGAAGAAGCCGGCATGTCCTAGAACCAAAAATTCGAACATGTGACAACTACTAGCCCGCGCTGGGCCCGCGTGGTTGATCCCACTCCCTGTCACAGAGAGAAGGCCTGTATCTCAGCAGTGGGAATATTATAGGCTAATTATGCATGAAAAAAATCATGGCAATCACTACATATTATAAAACAAAGTCCTCCGCCGCGTCTGTCTGTCTGTTCACGATAAACTCAAAAACGACTGCACCGATTTTCATGTTGTTTTCACCAATGAATAGCGTGGATCTCGAGGAAAGTCTTAGTATAAAATTTGTTAAGTTATTGTATACATTTTTGTATACATTAACGATATTTGTTGGAGGTGTCGGAAAAAAATAAGCCGTCTGGGAGCTTTCAACGAAAACGCTGTCTAAACCCTTTGAGATATAACAAAATAATGTATGGTGGAATTGTGTATCCTGCTATGCTACTTTTACTTTAGATAAAGCCACGCGGGCGAAGCCGCGGGCAGAAGCTAGTAGTAAATATAACGAGTTATAAAAAAAAACTATCACAGAAAAGTAAGCTTTACAAAATATCGAGTAAAAGTCAATCAAATTACATTTCGACGCTTGAAAGGCAATTTTTACCAAATGATATGTTTGCAACTATAGAGTAGAGCATTTTGAAGTTTATTTTTCTGGGTAAAAAAAACTTTATAATAGAAAAAAAAACAAATGCCCTAGTCTATACTCTCAGTATACGTGGATTATACTGAGAGTATACACTAGAGCAGTTTAATTATTTTTTTGTTGAAAATAAATACTTGAAATGCTCTAGTGTAAAGTTGCCAACATGTCGTTTGGTCAATATTGCCTTTCAAGCGTCGATTTGTAGTTGAAATGTATGGGAGAATATGTATTTCAAAGACAATGTTAAGTTTGTTCTTGGGATAAATTCATCCCAACTACGGAGCCAATGTTTGTCGAAGGACCGATGGCCGGTGGAGCAGACGAGTCCTGGAGTGGAGACCGCGTATCAGCAAGCGTAGTGTGGGACGCCCCCCATCTAGATGGACCGACGACCTCAAAATGGTGGCTGGGATAGACTGGCTGTGCAAGGCGGAGGACAGAGTGTTGTGGCGCAGCATGGGAGAGGCCCATGTTCACCAGTGGACTGCAATAGACTGAGTTGATTGTCGTACATGGCCGGTTTAAAACATACATTTGCACTTAATAACATATTCGTAATAATTGTCGATTTAAGAAAGAAACTGACTCTGTTCTCAACATACTTCTGCACTTTGTGAAATCATCATAATAACGAGTTGTTGATTTATGGGTCGTTTTCAAAATTTATGTACATTTGGTTGTGATTTGTGTCCATGAAACTTATTGGTAAAATTAAATTAAATGCAGTTCGAAATGTAAACATTTAAATCAACATTCAGACTAATTAGTAATAAAATAGCAAACATAGAAATGTTTGCTCTATGGAAGTTGGTTCTATTGCTTTAAAAAACTAAATTTAATTCCTGTTGTAATTTGTTACAAAAGTGCAATGTCCACAGTCGCGCGTATTAAAACAATGCAGCTAATAATAAATAATGCTCGCAATAAGTAGCCTGATTCAACAATGTTTTGTCAGGTGAACGGGTAAGTTATAAATTATGTAATTATATTAAACCATTTATTATTTGCTTCAGGCACTACCGTCACCCAACATAGGCACTATGCTGGGTGACACAACCTTCCGGCTTGCTACTTGTCTGCGTCTGGGCGCTCCTTGCGTGGCTCTGCATCGCTGCCAATGCGGCGAAGTTGTCGACTGCCTCGGACATCATGGCCTATCCTGCAGTAGGAGCGCAGGCCGAATTGCACGGCACGCCAGCATCAATGACATTATCCGTCGTGCTCTTGTCACCGCCGGGATGCCAGCTGTTTTAGAACCCAATGGCTTGGCACGCGACGATGGGAAGAGACCGGACGGAATGACCATAATGCCTTGGAAGTTAGGTCGGCCTTTGGTGTGGGATGCAACCTGTGTCGACACCCTTGCGCCATCCCATCTTCCTAGCACGGCGGGCTGTGCTGGGTCGGCTGCTGCAGGTGCAGAAAACCTCAAACGGCGCAAATATAACAACCTTATTGGGAGCTATATGTTTGAGCCGTTTGGGGTTGAAACTCTAGGACCATGGGGTCCGAGTGCCCACTTGGTTTTTCGAGACATCGCCAAGCGGTTGGTCGACTCTTCTCGTGACCAGAAGGCTGGCCTATTTCTTGGCCAAAGAATCAGCATTGCCATACAACGTGGCAATGCTGCCAGCCTTTTGGGCACTTTTCCTGTTGACAGCGATGCGGATGAATTTTTTGATGCCCTTTGATCCTTTCCCCTCCCATATTTTTATATATTTGTACATATTATTATTACTTAAAAATTTATTATATGAACACGTGTCTCATGCTCCATTCCTTTGTGTTATTCTTTCTTGTAACGTTGATATTTTATAATAACAGAAGTAAATTCAAAATTTAGTAAGGCAAATTTAAGCGTCAAAATAGTTACAACGAGAGGGCACTAGTTTCTTCCAGCCACGCTATTTTGTTTTGAAACTGATGGTTTCATTTCGTGCGCGTCGTAAAAAAGACAATAAGAATCTGTTTTAAAGTTCCAAATTACGTGAATTCGGTAAGAACTATACTTAACAGTGCAGCATGTCAGTGTAGTCGATGGTAAATTATAGTAATGCATGTTTCACTAGTAATTCGAGAGAAATTACAAGAATATTATTGTTTGTAGGTTAGGGACACGTTCATTTTGTTTATTTGTGTAACCATTGTGTTGTTATTTTTGTGACACGTTATACAATGGAATGGGTTAGGGATTGTTTACAGTATATTCATTTATGTGGATAGTAATTCCATTTTTCCGTTTTACGAAAGATGCCGTTAACGCCTGCTGAACGGCAAAGACGTTACCGAGAGCGTTTAAAATCAAATATTCCAGAAAAATGGAAGGAAGTACTAGAACAGAATGTGATTACTTCGTTGTGACTCTGCCCTTAGTCTTCATTTGTGTTATTTTGTGTCACCATAACACAAAATAAACACTATAGAAACATTAATTTTGAAAACGACCCTTATAAAACAAATTGCTCAATCGAGTGAGCACTCCATTGACTCCATACCGTTTATCGCAGTCCACGTACTGGCTTTAGGCTTAGTGATCATGGTTTACAATCACTGTTAATTACTTACAAAACTGTTTAAGAATAAGTGGGTTTATTTATAAACGTTGCTTAAAGTTAAGTAATGATTAGCGGCTGTTTAGCCATACATTTTTGACGTTTGAACGTCAAAAATGTATAATAAATGTAAATGTATGTGTGTGCTCAAAGTTAAGGGATGTTTAATCGTCCCTTAACTTTGAGCAATGTTTATAATTAAATCCCAAGAATATTTATCGGCATAACAAGTAATCGATAAACATTCTACACAGGCTAAGTAAACAAGAAGCAACATCTTCCCAAACTGTTTTTTATTTGTGTTGTGTTCTTTTTGTGCGTCATTTTTACCGCAAATAAACGTTTTTTCTTTCTTTCTATCTTATACAGCAACAAAAAACACCCGATAGATATTGTACTCGATATTTCCTTTAACCACAAAAAAAAATAACTTGGATACTTTACATAAAAGTACGAAATAACAACACAACAATAGAGTATTTCCCGAAGGGAACGATTAATCAAAAGTAGGCAAACGCGAGACGTCACGGGAGTATACATTTATCACTATCAAAATCTGAAAGAACTAAGAAACATGGTACAAACATATACTTGTGGTGAAGTATCAACTACACGGATCGATTGATTTGAGTGGTAGACCGGAGATGGGTGACCGTTTGATCCACCGCTATGTGTTTAATTTCTGCTCGGATAGGTTGGTGGTAGGGCTTGTTCTATGTTCGCCTGGCTAGATACCACCATCTATAATATAAAAATGAATCGCAAAATGTGTTGGTAAGCGCATAACTCAACAACGCCTGGACCAATTTTACCAATTCTTTTTTTTTAATGTTCATTGAAGTCCAAGGATGGTTTTTACGGCGAGAAAAATTAGGGTAGGGTAGAGTAGGGTAGGTTATGTAGGTAGGTAGGTAGGTAGGGTAGTGTAGTGTAGGGTAGGGTAGGTAAGTAGGGTAGGGTAGGGTACGGTAGGGTAGGGTAGGGTTGGTTAAGGTAGGTAGGTAGGTAGGTAGGTAGCGTAGGGTAGGGTAGGGTAGGGTAGGGTAGGGTAGGGTAGGGTAGGTAGGTAGGTAGGTAGGTAGGTAGGTAGGTAGGTAGGTAGATAGGTAGGTAGGTAGGTAGGTAGGGTAGGGTAGGGTAGGGTAGGGTAGGGTAGGTAGGTAGGTAGGTAGGTAGGTAGGTAGGTAGGTAGGTAGGTAGGTAGGTAGGTAGGTAGGTATGTAGGTAGGTAGGTAGGTAGGGTAGGTAGGGTAGGGTAGGGTAGAATAGTGGAGTTTATACTATAGCTTTTGACAGAACGAAGTCTGTCGGGTCAGCTAGTTTTATATAAGTCTGTCGCCATAACAATAAATGTTAACAGCATTTGTTGTGCTTCGGCAGTTAGAGGTATCAAATCAAATCAAATCCATTTATTTGCCAGAATATATAATATAATAACAAAATTTACAAGATGTAACCACCGAATCTATAATTTTATTTGATATAATGATCAGTTAATATAATAAACGATTGATATAAATTTAAAATAACTAATTTTTGTAAGTATAACATAAATCATAAAATCGTTTGATATACCACTCAAAAAACATAAAACCTATTTAGGGCTGGTTGTTTCTCGTCCACTTGACGCACGCGTTTACGTCATAAATGGCGCTAACTATCGTCAAACCAAAAAAAGGTTTGTTTCACAAAATTATGCCCTTAACGTTCGTTAAAAAATAACGTTTACAGTAACCCTCTGGTTAACATAATTTTATTCTTTGAAGTTTGACGATCGGTTTTTTATGCAGTGAAAAACGCTTTGTATTTAACGAACGTTAAACACAAAGCGTTGTTTCACTGCATAAAAACCGATCGTCAAAGTTCAAATTTAAAAGAGTAAAATGACGTTAACCAGTGGGTATGACACCTGTTACTGTAATCGACATTTTTTAACGAACGTCAAGGGCATAATTTTGTGAAACAACGGTTTGACGATAGTCAGCGCCATTTATGACTAATACGCGTGCGTCAAGTGGACGTGAAACAACCCGCCCTTAGTCTAATATGGTAAAAACTCCTAGTTGAAAACAAAGCAAAATTTCATATATACACATTATAAGTTTGTAGATACATAACAAGTAGATATACATAGGTATATCTACTTAAATGATTTTATTTAATGTCTAATCTTATTTCAAATGGGGTATAGACCCCATTTGAAATAAGATTAGACATTAAATAAAATCATTTTTACAGTGCGTTCAACCGATTTTGACCTTTATTCCATAGGCATAAAGAGCCACATTAAAAGCAAAAAAGTGGTCAAAATACCAACTATTTACTGCAGCTGCCATTTGTCATGCCACCAACGCAATAGAAATCAAAATCTGTTGAACGGACTTTAAAAAAGGTTTGGAGTATAGTAACTGATTACCACCTGCCAAGATATAAAAAAGTTATTCAGTGTTATTAACACTGAATAACTTTCTTCTTCCGATACTTTCAAAAACAAAGTTTCAAAGAATTTCAACAGAAAAGGATTCAACTAATTGAAACACAGAAACTTTATCTACCCGAGAGTTTTATAACTATAGAACTTTAAGAAAATCAAACCATTTACATCTCAAATTATTTCACCTTTTCTTACCTAACAACCTAACATAATTTCTTGCACGATTCGTGGTAAGTTAGTTCACAAGGAATATATTAGCATCCCATCCTGTGAGCTACAATGGTCTCATGCTACTTATGTAATCCCTTAGTCGAGTCTTGTGACGCCCATGGGAACTGACGGCATTGTAGTAGCTATTGTAAATAATGATCCATTGCCTGTCTTTGTCCTTTTCACTTTAGCTGTTCTTCATTTATTTTGCTCTTTATAGTTTTTGTACGTAACATGACGGTATGCACGCGTAATATTTGATAAAATTACTGAAACATTAAACAACTAACTCATTGACAATGGAACTAATCGATCAAAATAAACTAAATATACGCAGATATAGTTAAAGTGGTTTAATCTCGGAGAATTGACGCATTCAAGATTAATAGTACATTGTGATACAAGGGTGGAAAGAAGGTTATTGCAAACGAGCTGTCATTAACAAGCCCATGCCGAGGGCGCGGGTTTTTAATGACACGAGTTTGCAAAAACCTACACACCCGTGTATCACACGACGTTTTTCAATACAGTTGTGGGAAATAGTAAAAACAAATCAAAGAATTAAATATGTTTATCACACAACAAATTAAAATTTTCAGAAAATGACGCGTTTTTGCAACTGGATTTTTTTTTTACAACGAAAAAAGCCTATACAGCCTATTCGATTTTTGACAAATGTTGATGTGAAAATATTTAAATTAAAACTGGTAAATAAATATATTAAACAACCATTTAAAAGACTTTTGAGAATTCAATGCTATAAAATCTGTCCCATTTTATTCTATGTATGAAAACTGCTTGCTACGAAACTTTTTAAATTGACTTATAAATTTAAAACTCAACTGCAAAAGTAATGATCGAGCTCGTAAAAAAGTCACGACCGCGTAACAGAAAGATGCCTATGCAAAAGATTTAATTTTCGAATCATAATTATAGCCTCTGAAACTACGCCATGTTTAACAACTGTATTTAAAAAATCTTTCTACATTTGTCAACAAAAGAACAATCAAATCGATTTTAATATTCAAATATGGAGCACGAACGATAAAAAAGGAAGTAACCAGCCAATTTACGTTTTCAACATCAACATCAGCGTGTTATTTAACCCATTCAAGCTGACCCAAAAGTACCTCTATTTACATTTTACCATTCAGAAGTGCTGCGAAAACTTTCCGCTGGCCATTCAACATGTATGGTGGATACACGGCTTTTTATCTTTCAAACTCCAACCCTTTTTGTTGCGTTGCCTCGCACTCTGGAAATAACCAATGCATATAAAATGATTCATGGTCTCAACGTGGGCGCAGGCCGCTGCATATCGTGCTCACACGGTCGCATTAATTACAAAATGTATTCTGGACTCTGGGTGTTATGCTCTGTGCAGGATTAGGGCTTTTGTTGTTTGAATTTTTAGTGTAAAAGTGGACACTGAGCGGGTGAATTTATTTGTAATGTTATGGTTCGGACTCGGGACATTAAGCCGTGCGCACATTTGTGGTGTTACGACTTCTAACGTTGCGGTGGAGAACTTTGAGCTTGAAACGTGAAGCAAAGCTTGGTTTGGTCAGTAGCTTATGTTTAAGGGCTCTTGTGCCTGGTGCCGGATATCAATGTTCTAAATAGGGATGATGACTAAAAAATATTTTTTGTCCGTCATGTAGATTATTAAAAAATATTGGACACGTATTTTTTCTTTTTTTACGTAATCAAAACATTACGGCGATACATTAAGTTCAAATGTGGCATGACGTCACTTCTCAGTAGACTTTATACGTAGCTGTGACGTAATGAGCCCCCACTCCCTAAGTTTAATGTGTTTTATCTAAGTAATTTTTTATTAATATGATTAAGCAAAAAATACGTGTCTAATATTTTTTTATTATCTGATTGACAGACTAAACAGTTTTTCTTTTTTTTTTTTCTTACCTAGGAAACATCCCTATTAAGACAATTGCTTCCAGACTTGGGACTGGATACGTCATATATTTTCCTAGTTCATTATAGCAAAAAGCAAAGTAGCAGACAGTGGAAGTGGAGTAGTTGTCGCTGATAGAGAGAGCTAATGCCGTATACAGGATGAAATTGAATTCATGGGCACAATAGTACAGTGACCCCGGAAAAGGATTCTTAAGGGGTCATTGTACTCATCATTATGAACAACTTTCACTATGGGACCAATACTGGAATCTCGAAAAAAAAAACAGCTGTTCCATACATTTTGACTAGTTATGTGAACATAAAAGTGGGAACATTAAAGGCTGATATACTGTTCTGCTGATGAGAATAGGCTCGCCCCCATTACATGGGACTTAAACATAACTGGCGAAATGTGGGTGTTCCTACTATGATGAACACCTCTGCCTAACCCTTCGAGGAAATACGGGTGTGATGTTATGATATTTTTTTTTTTTTTTTAATTTATTTAAACTTCATGTACAATAGTGGTACATAGGCGGACTTAATGACACAAGGCATTCTCTACCAGTCAACCTTTGGGTTTATATTTATAAAAACAGTGGTAGGGTACAAAAATAATGACAAAAATACTAACTTCTTGATTAAGAGAATTTATATAGTTTTATTGATACTAATACACATATACAAATAAAATGTTATCTAAGTTTAAATGAAAGAAAACCTTAAATTATTACTCTCATATCGCTAACATCCTGTGAGCATGATCTCGTTTGTAAATATGTGAGCACCATGTATGTAACGCATAATTAATTTGTCTGTCATTGCTTCACTTTTCATTCTTTTTACCTATTGTGGTATAGTAATTTTATTCTAGGTAAGTGCATTGTCTTCACATATAATTAATAATTAATGTATACAAATATTGTTAACATTTTAAAAGAGTTAGTATGGAGTTTCTTGCCCATTCTTCTCCATACGTAACTACCTTTTGGAAGAGGCAACTAGAATCAAATGTTGACGTTCAAAAGTGCCTTTTATGTGCCTATTTGAAACTAGCAGCCCGTCCCGGCTTCGCACGGGGTAGACAATTATTTATTTTTTGGAATTTCTACACCTTCGGTTACATTGTTCAAATTTTACCAAGGATCCCTAATTTTTTTCAAAATGAAATGTAGCCTATGTCAAATTGGAAGAATGTAGCATTCTATTGGTGAAAGAATTTTTTAAATCGGCCCAGTACTTTTTGAGCCTATTCATTACAAACATACAAACATACAAAAATAGGTACAAATCTTTCCTCTTTATAATATTAGTGTAGATTTATAATATTAGTGTAGATAAATGATTTGGCTTTGACTTTGACTCGTTCCTAATTTGTATCAAAATCAGCCAGCAGTGAGTGAATTAGAAATCATATCATAATTATCACATTCTTTATTAATACTTCGGCCCTCAACGCAATGCGTCATCTTGCTCATAATGTAAACGGAGTGAGCAGCCTAATTAATTTAATTAATGGAGTAATATATCAGTCCTCTTAATATCTGAGCAAACATGCTTATATTGCAAATAATGTAAAGGTCTGTAGTAATGAACCACGCAGTAATGTCAGAAAATAATTGGAAATCTCGTTTTTTTTTTTATGTGGAGACCCTCGGAATTTTGCAAAAAAAAAAAAAAACAGATTGTCTTAGGATAATCGCGAACAACGACAGTGAGTATGAACACCGATTGGCAAAAATTTTAACGTTATGCGCTGACGAATGCGCTAATTGGTTTGATTGGATTGGTTTTGGACCCAAATTCTGACCAACTACATAAAGATGTCATGAATTGTCTCTCAGCCAATCAGCAACCACGTCTCCAATCGTCCTAAACAGACTTGGTTTTAGCTTTTTTTTAACCTGATATTAGCTCGTACTATATATCAATGTGCCTAGCCTTTACCCAACTATGTTGGGGTCGGCTTCCAGTCTCACCGGATGCAGCTGAATACCAGTATTTTACACGGAGCGACTGCCTATCTGACCTCCACAACCCAGTAACTGGAGAACAAGATACCCCTTGGTAAGACTGACTGTCAGACTTTTGGGCTTGTGACGACCCGTAACGACTGTCAAAGATCCACGAATGACAGCCGGAACCAACGGCTTAACGTGCTTTCCGAGGCACGGAGGAGTCTTGGTATGTTAATATGGTCACCCATCCACGGACCAACCCCGGCAAGCGTAGCTTAACCGTACGGATCGATCCGTGCGGCTGTTATTACTTAGCCACAAGCTCCTCAATATTAGCTCGTACTATGTATTACGAAAATGTTTCTTAGTTTCAATAATCCTAGGCGATTCGCAAAAAACTATTTGTCCAAGTGTTCTGCGACATATAGGACCTACATGTTAATATATCGACCAGAATTCATTTAATTGTCTACAATCTTTGTTACATGATATTATTATAATTAATTAATAATTAAAAACTTTATTCAATTCAGAATAAAACACGGTACAATATTAAAAAAACTAGTAACAGATTACATCAGCTAGTTTTCTACAAATTCCCTGGACTACACACTAAGATTCCCAGCGTCGTCGGTTCCAACTATGTAGGCACCAACTCTTTAAAAGCAAATTAAGATCCTTCCATTTTTATTTAGTAAATAGTAATGAATATGAGTAATATATAATATGATAATATGAGACGTGACATATTTTTACAAAATCGAACATCGCAGCTAACCTGCAAAAATACTCGGTATCTAGTATTGTTAGTTCTAGTA
Source organism: Dryobota labecula (assembly GCA_947523025.1). NCBI lineage: Eukaryota > Metazoa > Arthropoda > Insecta > Lepidoptera > Noctuidae > Dryobota > Dryobota labecula. The sequence goes on along the minus strand of OX383293.1, from coordinate 10,718,427 downwards.
TAGTTATTTACCATAGAAGAAGCAAGTTTGCATGCCAATGATCTTATATAGGACTAGATCAGCAATGTGCGGCACCAACGCATTACTACGTCGTATATGTCCACGGGCATATCTGACTTCAGTTGTCAACTTAACGTCAAGTGAACGATAGCTTAAGGATAAAAAATATCAAAATGGAGAAATGTGCGGTTAAAGTTTGCATGTCACGGTCTGAAAAGATTAATAAAGCAAGTGGTGTTACATTTCACAAGAAAGTTTGCTAAATTTTCTTCAGATTATCCAAAAAAAAACATTAAAAGACGAATTACATTTATCAAACATTTTATTGCCATCAGAGTTACCAGTAAAAACAATTTTGATTTTGCCAGACTGTTGGGAGTTTAGTGAATGACGAATGTAAGTTCCTGTAGGTAAGTCTAAATTATTATTATAGTCTGTTTGGTTTAAACATACTGTGCAGTACCCAAACACTTACTAAATAGAAAAGTAACACATTCACGTGTATTTCGAATGTTTTAAATTAATAAATCACCACTTTTTACAAAAAAATATAATTTTATTAGCAATGAATAAGCTTAGACGTAAAGTGAGGTTATATTTTTAAATGAGAAATTCTAGATTGTTTATGATCACATTGTGTTAAATAGTGTTGTGCACTGACTGGACAGGTCCACTCAATCTGTGTGGTTCTTTCATCAAAAGCCCATTTCAGACACCAATCTACATGGTCTATGCATGATCTGACCAAGATTATGTCTGGACTTTAAAAGAGACTGTGACCGCTGAGTTTATTTCGGCCTTTCTTCTCAGAGTAGTCAGATAGGAAACGCCGACCTCATCTAGTTTTAAAAATATGATTGACGTGTAAGTGTTTGTACAAACTTACTACAAACTACTACTTACAGAAATAAAATCATTTATCATTTGCGGCTCCGCCCGCGTGGATGTCGGTTATCGCGTCAAAGGTAACCTATGTCCTTCTCCATCCCAGGCTATATCTCTGCCAAATTTCGTGACGATCGGTTCAGCGTTACTTTCACATTTATAATATTAGTATGGATAAATGATTGTCATAAACATTGAAATAATATCATTCCATTTTAAACAATAGTTATTTGACACAATATTAATATTTTGAAATATAATATTTACGTTTACGCACATTTTTTTTTCTTCCTATATGTATCAAATACTTCAATTTCTTTCAATCTTTAATCTATTGAAAGTTCCCAATCTTTCATAGTAGGTAATTGATTCAATAAAAAATATCTTTATTCATTCTGGGGTAATTACGTTGATCGTTGGCAACTCTGGCTGTTTTTCCGATGACAATGTCTTGTCTCGTTCCAACGTAATTAGTTTGACGGAAGAAGAAATGAGACATACAGATTATTTTGACATTTTGACATAATTTATGTATCCGTTTCAAAGCTACGTCTTTAACTCGTAAGTGGTTACGTTTTTCGGAATATTTTTGTAGGACGTTGCGCCTCTAGTATAATATAACCTCATTGTTGCATGCGATGACCGATCGATCAGCGACAGGAAATAAAGCGGTTTGGAACAGTTTCGCTTGGAATAGCTGTTTCGATTTACTGAACTACGTCGGTTTTAGCTTGACCCAGACGAACTGCAGTCACAGTATAAATATGATACAGTAGCTCAACTTGTTTAGTCTGTGAGAGAATGACCTGTTTACGCTTTAACTTTCGCTTCCAAAACTTGGCTACGAATTAACAACCAAAATATGTAGGTACGTGACTTACGGTATGGTATGTAAATTTTTTCTTTAGATTCTAAAAATCTGCGGAAAATAGGTGTTATATAATATAAACGTTCAACTCTGTATATAGAAATTCCTCAGTCACTTTTTTTGATACCTACGTAAAGAACATAACAGAGAATATAAAAACGTAATGCCACCTACGAAAAACATAACAAGGTAATGTCCCTTTTATATCAGTATCTAACATTCTAACCAGCAAAACCTTTTACCCATACAACGCATTTTAACAAAAGTATGTACCCATTACTAGGAATCAGTGTCTATACAGACTCTATAAAAATAAACGAGTCCAATTTTCCCGGCGTACTCCCAATAAAAACATTAGTGATCGTCGGCGCGTGAAATTTCCTTTTTACATGCGTGCATACACAGTACAGGAAAAATCTACGTATATACTTAATCATATGGCTGTAAAATAAATGAGCTGTTCCTATTTCTCAAATGAGTTTATACTGGAATAAAAGGTAATTTCATACTCGCACAGATTTTTGTCACGTTTCAGAGATTTTTTTACTTACTCGTAGTATTCCACTTACTGCGACTTTTTTTAGGTAATCCAGGATGATGGAAGAATGATCAGAAATGACAATACCGGCTTATTTGCTGATTGGAAACCACTGTTCGAACAAACTATTAAGTTTATAACCGATCTAATTATTTGTGTACCTATCTATTTTAATTATTTATTATTAATATCTCCTCTCCACAGGCGGGTTGGCAATCGTCAACCCACCTGCCAAGTGTGGAGATTATGGCAAACCGTCCCAAATAGGGGAGGCCTATGTCCAGCAGTGGACGTTTTTCGGCTGGAACGATGATAATGATGAATATCTCCTCTCAATCACAGCATCTGCCATCTTATCTCTTCATCACCCTTGGTTGACTGGAAGAGAATGCCTAATGCATTAAGACCGCCTTTGTACCTTATTGTGTGCGAGAAGTTTAAATAAATAAACTATTAACAATTTAAACAATGAAGTCACACGAAACACGAATATTATACACTAGCTTATGTCCGCGGCTGCGCCCGCGTGTCCACGCGGGCGGAGCCGCGGGCATAACGACTACGCAATACTTTTTTACTTAAAAAAGTAGCCTACGTCCTTTTCCATATCCCAGGCTATATTTTTGCCAAATTTCATGACAATCGCTTCAGCGGTTTAGGCGTGAAAATGTATCAGACAGATAGAGTTACTTTCACATTTATAATATTATATAATAGCTTTTGCCTGCGGCTCCATCCGCGTGTATGTCAGTTATCGCTTAAAAAATTAGGCTATGTCCTTCTCTATATCCCATGCTATGTCTCTGCCAAATTTCATGACGATCGGTTCAGCGGTTTAGGCGTGAAAGCATAACAGACAGACAGATATTATAGTAGGGATAGTATGGATTGCGTCGAGCATACCTACCAGACAAAGTTCCCAAGGAAAACAATATCTAAGACCAATTTCGGACAAAAATATTGTTCATACATAGTTAGTCAAAAGTGCCTGTAAATGGTTTAATTGAAATAAATGCTTTGAGTTTGAGTGAACACAATTTTAGACACTATCATTTCCTTTATAATATTAAATTTCTGCAGCCGTTCTGCAAGTGGGCAATATCTTTTCAATCTGTCACTTTTGACGGCCGTCGTTGTCATAAGATGCGAGGGGGTCGGCGCTGAAGAATGATTCTGAACTATATGTACCAACACAATGTAATCCTGCTAGAAGAACAACAATAGACCTTTATAGATCATAGTGGCCGAAGGTTTTCCAACGACCCTACCTCTCTCCTCAAATACGACGGGTAGAATTTCATCACACTTACTGACTGTGGAGTGTTTGATGATATATTTCATATTCTAATGGAGTGTGTCCGGAATGAAAACACTAGAATTAATGTTTTCGGACGATATAAAAGGTATGATGTTGGCTTTTGTAATATCATCCTTGCTTTTCCAGTTAAAGAATTGTACAAGTTAGTTATAAGATAGATCGTAATCAACAATTTTGTGTTTTTCTGCACTGGGCGATGTGGTCGCTAAGCGACAAAGCCCTCTAAATAAATAATACAAAAAAAAAGACACAAAAAAAATACATGTAGTCAAATCATTTATTTCGAATAATATTTTTGCCACATAAAAGGCAGTTTTGAACATCACAAATTGCAAAAGAAAGAAAAAATTCTAGTTGCCCCTTCCAAAAGGTAGTTACGTATGGAGTAGAATGGGCAAGAAACTCCATACTTACTCTTTTAAAATGTTAACAATAATTAGCGGTGAGCTGCATCAATTGGGTACCCCATTTGTATTAAAATTTGCTTTCAAGGGGGGGTACCCACATCGTGACGCTGACTGTACTTACGTAGAATAAAATTACTATACCACAATAGGTAAAAAAAATGAAAAGTGAAGTAATGACTGACAAATTAGTTATACGATACATGTGATACATGGTCTCACACATATTTACAAACATTGTAAAAGTAGATGATTGTCCTAAAATTTTAACATTAATAACATAAGTCAGTGTATGAGTTAAAGTAATCACAGAAAATATAATTAATATCATAAAAATTATAAAATTAAATGAGCAACCAGTTTGATTTTGTCTAGGCTCTAAATAAATTGTCCTATGGAGCAGGACCAGCATGTTTCCAAGCATTCTTATCTTGGATAGTATGCTTTTAATATCAGTTTTTTTTTTTTTACATAAAGTCCTTAGACCTTAACACCAAAAATAAGGCTTCGCACACAGCAGCAGTAATGATGTAAGTACGAACAAACCATGTATGTAAAAACCTGAAGTAGGAATATAATTGTCAAAGTAAGTAGCAGCGCAATTAACGTTTTGTACGGTGGAACTCAACATGAAAAACCATGTTTTTTCGTGTGTAATTATATGTTACGTTGTACGGTAAACAACTCGACGCCCGCACATATTAAAAAATACTCAAGTTTATGTGTGTATAGGTAACGTTAAGATCTCCATAAAATGAGCGCTCTATTTCGTTAAATTTAAATCGATTTAACTGCAAATTGGAATTTGATTGGATGTGCCGATCGCGGGCGGCTTGAAATGAATTTTTGGGACTATTGGAAATCGTAATAGTATAGTCTCGTATATCTTTACAAACGAATTGTTCGGTAAACGATTTGCATTCATTAATTATAATTAATATTCAGTAAAAGCTTCTGACATCATTCATCATATTTTAATTGACGATCAATTTGGGGTCTGCCATAATTGTTTTTCTTGTAACACTGTATATTTCGAGGAATCTTATTTTTAGTAGGAAATTTTAATTATTATTTACTTTTGACTTATTTCTTATTCTGTACAATGACGGTTAGACCATAGCATATCTGAACATCAAATGATAAAGGCATTGAGCGGCTTCTTGTGCTAATTGTGACACACTGCCGGGCACATAATCGATTTATTAGTAATCCATATTCAGCAAAAGCTTAATTTTAATATTAACATTAATCGTTAAAACATTTGATCGTTTGATGCTCTTTGTATCGAATATTCGTAACTTAACAAAAACACAACGTTGTATTTCGCAGCAAACATATTTCAAGCGACACATAAAACATTCCACTCATATGAGTACTTCACAACTCTATATAACATTACCCTCAAACGTTGTATCGAGTTTTCCATTTCATTTAATATTCACAAAGTTTATCAACGTTAACGTTTCCACTCGAATGGAAATCCTTGCAAACTCCACAAACTTTTCACATTAAGAAATGACAAACATAAAACATTTATTTAAATTCGTGCATTTGTGGGTACTTGAACTATTCACAAACAAAATGTCCACGTATATTCGAGGCTGGTAGACGAAAAGCGGAACTTCAAAGGATGTAATGCGGAGGCCCGTTTAGTGGGGGCAGATGGGAGTCGGGTCGCGGTCAGCTTCATTTCCGAACACAAACCTAGATCAGCGGCTGTCCACAGGGTTGACCAAACTCACGGATCACTTACTTGCGCTCGAGTTTGTTTAGGAGCGCCTGGGATGTATTTTTAGTGTAAAAAAAACGAATAGATAGTGGTAGACGTAGTAATAGAGTTATCTTGCTTGTTGACGTTAACCTACTTGCTACCTAGCCAGTTATGTGCGAGTGATCCAAGCCTCATTAATTTATTAATTTTTTTTTACGTCACACCTGGCCATAATGTGAATTTTACCGCACGCTACGCGTACAGTAAAACTCGCATTGTGGCCAGGTGAAGACGTAAAGTTGTATACTCACCACAGGCAATAAAAAAGAAAGCCCTCTATCACATATTTACAACCCTCGTCTGCGGCTTGGGTCACAAATATGTACCTGCGATTTCGGGCTTCCTTTCTTTTAGAGCCCTTTATAAGTAATGTACTATTACAGATCAGCAGATTGTAGAGATTTGTAAACATATCACCGTAACCAATAATATGATAGTAACCATGTAGTAACGTAATAGAATGTTATCAAAGTAAAAAATATTATCTCGTAATTACAAAAGTAATTGTAACAACTATAAAGGGCCGGTTGTTTCAAACGGTTGGTCAACATAACATACGATAATAACGTTTACGTAATAATATGATTTTAACGTTCGTTAAATACAAAGCGTTGTTTCACTGCATAAAAAACCGATTGTCAAAGTTCAACCAGTGGGTATGACACCGGTTACTGTAACTGTTATTTTTTAACGAACGTTAAGGGCATAATTTTGTGAAACAACGCTTTTTTGGTTTGACGATAGTTAGCGCCATTTATGACGTATACGCATGCGTTAAGTGGACGTGAAACAACCCGCCCTAAGACGCAGATATATGCCAGTGACCTTGAGTGGTTAGCTTGCGTGTTCCGTACTGAGCTCACGCAACGCGTCGTACGTCCAGCCAGTAATACGACTCGCCCAAGCAGGAGCGCCGCCCCAAATAATACGAATTATTAATTTATTATACATACAATAAAAGGTATTTTAATAAAACACCCATACTAAAATACTAATAGTAAAATTATCTTTAAAAAGGTGAAGGTATCTGAAAAATATGCTTGATAGATTTTGCGTGATTCTCAGTTTTTCATCCGCGTTAGATATAATTAACAAATCAATTTCTCTATGTAATATAAACATTATCTAAAATATTCCTATATTAAGTTATTATGAAAATGCTCCAATTTACCACATATTTTTTCAAAATCATTAACACTACTCGTTTAGATGTGATCTTCAGTATAAAATCATTAAAAGTCGATTATCCTCGCCTTAATAAACGAAAACAGTAACTTCACGTTCTGTGATAAATCTCACTCATTTACGTGACCCAAAACTGTAATTTTGTCTCTGTAATACATTTATATGTGCCATTAGCATTTTGGCACCAAGAGAGAGCCAAAACATAAATGCAGTGCCTCAAATGATTTAACTGCATTCATTGGCGTATTTGACCTAACTCATAAATTGTAATTCCCACACTAAGGTTCAATGAATTTGATTACTGTAAACCAAAAGCAACTCTCGCTAAGCGTTTTCAAACGTCTTTTATAATGAATAAGAATGTTCTCTTATAATTACAGGAATTGCTCTGAAGATTTATAACTAAATTCGACAGTCCCAAAGTATCCAAGTCTGGCAGCCCTACATGTCGAAACTGCGATGTCACATTAAAGTCTAAACCTCTAACATATTGTAAGCTATCCGATAGCAAATGAGTCTATTGCGGTGAATTTTCTGCTGGCCAGAGATTTTAACGCAAATTCGCTGCTGACCTATAAATTGGCCAGAGAAAATACAATGCAACGCTTAGGATATGCAGATCTATTTACCCCATTTTTTGTGGGTATTAGCGGGGTAATTGCGCAGCAATCTAACAATTGAAATGCCTTTGACTTTTAAATACGACAACATTCTTTACGTTGTCGAATATATGATTTTTTCATACATATGAATCAATGGAATTCCTTTCAAAATAATAATAAATAATAATCCCTTGGATTGTGAAAAAAAAGTGTGTAACGTAATTAGGGTGATGGTTGGCCGCAGTTCATCGCAATGATCTTCTTCACTAGGTGGCCCTAGTGAAGAAGGTCATTGCGATGAACTGAACTTTCACAGTAAGAGGCATAGTCGTTATTGCCACTAACTTTGCAGAAGAATTGGTAAATCAAACAAATGAATGTTAATTCCAAAAGGAATTAGCATCTCTTTTATTGGTATGTGCCCTTACTCGTAAATTCAAACACTAATAGGATAGGAAGACAGCGCCGTAGCCTTATTTGGACTAATGAATACAGAGTTGAATTTTTCTTCCCTCAAACTACTACGCTTAATGGCTAGATTGGAATTGGAAGTGGTGTTTCTCAGCCTAGTCCTATTATATGACAGTTATTTTTTATTATTATTTAAATAATCAAATAAACAACCAACAAACAGCACACAAATTTAAACGCCGTTTCTCTTTGTTCCAGAACAAAATAGCTCATGACATCACGAAAGAAGAATTACTACGTGCAGTACATTTATTTAACTTTTTATAACTGACGACAGAGTTGGTTAGTTCTGTTGTACGTGAGCGTTATGTGGGCCACTTAATTATACCATCTGGACCAAGTAGTAGCTAACCGAGAAGTTTATTGTAAGTGTGACGGTAGATACTTTGAGCTCATTACAGTCCCTAGCTAAACGTTGACCACTGTCATTACTTAGTTTAGCAGAATTGTATTCTGTGTGAGTGAACAAAATAATAAAGTTTTTCCCTGGTAGGTATAGTTGACTTCGTAAATTCTGCTTTATCACCCTAAGGTTGAATGTCACTTACACGTCATAAAACGATCAGTGGGGTAATTGCGAAACTCACTTAAGAAGCTATGGTTTCATTTTGACAGTTCGACAACATTCATTGCGTTATTAACGTAGTTGTGCAATTTTTTTTTTTTTTTTTTTCGAACAGTTGAAGCAATAGATTAGCAATATCCTTCAAAATCCTTCAGATTATGAGTGATAGTGTGTTAGGCAATTAGAGTGAAAGTCTATTTTTCTATGTGACAGTTGGATAGTTTCAACCTTAGCGAAATCTAACTTTTCTGAGAAGAAAAAAAAAATAAACTAAGTGAAAAAAGTGACTAAGAAAAAAAGAGATCTAAATGAGAGATATAAAAACTATCCTATGTGACGAAAGAAAAGTATAAAGATTTACATTAGGTAGATGTCGCATGATAATAATATGACGAAGAATATTAACCGCGAATGAAATACTTGATCTTAATAACCTTGTTTGTCTCATTTTACCCAGAAATAACTTCTATTTTTATTCCCTTGCTCTTCAATGAAAAGATAGTTTACAAGATGAAATAAGATTTCCAAGGGAAGGCCAACGGAAAGGAAATATTTTTCTCGAACTTTTACCTCATATTATGTACCTAGTTTGAGAATAATATAATAAACAAGTGTACCTATGATATAAGACCTTCCAACGCGCTCAGCAAAAACAACTTTTTTCTCATATTACCATGAGGACTAGATTTCTTTAGCTAAACTCTGTTGTGTTGCTCATCGAGTCGTGCGCTTGGCAAGCAATTTACTCGATAAAATACTTAGCATTCACACGACAGCTCCAGTAAAAAATGGAGATAAAACTAGGTTTTTTACGCGTGGTTTTGCTCGCATCCTAGGGAAAATAACTCATATAGGTACTTACCAGGTATGACGTGGATTAAGGAGTCTGCCCAGTACAGCTAAAGTAAAATCAGACCCTTTGTCTATTAACGACTAGGTACTTAAATGATAAGAATGGTCGCTGTGATTAACTCAAGACAATGTTCTTTCTCTAGAATTAGCTTACCTACTGACAGGTTATATGAGTTCATATAATTGTTGGTGTGCAGAGTCCTTTCCGTTTCTTTTCCTTTTGTTTTAATCGAAATCAAAAGTTATTTATTCAAATTAGGCTCAAAATCAGCAATTTCTCCCTAAAACACCTGCTTTTCACCACTTCCTTGTACTTTAAGTAGGAAGAAGAAGTGGCGCAAATATATATTTATTTAACCATTTATGTACACACAAAAAAACAGACAAGAAGAAAGGAACAGAAAAATACGTACAAAGGTGATGCTTATTTCTAAAGAAATCTCTTCCAACATACCTATATGTGATTTGAGTAGGTAACAAACATCCAAAAATCTGCACATACTTTAACATTAAGTAGAATATTGTCGGATTGCCCGTACATTTGCTCTTCTACAAAGCCTAATAAACTACCAACTCGACCTATCTTTTCATGAAGCGAACCTCTAATCTAAATATCACGAGACGTACTTGGAACCGTCACCACGAAAAAGCTTGGCGTAAAATAATTTCGCCCGTCGCATCACTTGACCCCACTCCACTCAAGTCGATAGTGGCCGTTGATGGGCCAGCCCAGCCGATGTACGCCATAAATAAATAAGTGTCTACACCACTGACACTTGACGGAACTGCTGTGGCTTATACTCGTTTCTAGTTATTAGTACCCACTGAACTGTAAAGTTGATTATGTTAGACTTACGTCAGTTGAGCTACTATCTTGGTAAGTAGCTGTAGCTAGCAGTGGCGAAAGCACCATACAACAATATTCCTACCGGCTTCCCTTCGGAAGTTCGCATGAGCAATCCTACCGCTATTGAAAAAATTGCACAATCAATACTGTCTACAATTGCCAAAAAATATCCTTACACTACGGTATTTAATTCACCTTAACATTTAAACAATAAAAACGCCTATTATTAGCTTTCAATTACAACAGCAAAAAACACTTAAATACCCCGTCATTTATCAGAAACTAAAAATTCATACAATAGCGATCCCGTTATTACGTCACTGTAGGTCACGTACTCACGTAGCACCGCTTGATTTGGACGAGACCAAGCCGCTGTACAACGGATTACGATAGAGACAGGTATAGGAAAAATGTGTAAGCAAGAACGAGATGGAAGAATATTACACGCTTATTTCGTTTTCATCAGTATTGTATTCGATTATGTTCGTTTATTTTACAATCGTTTATTTTCAGTTATTAACCCATTTAGCCATATTACAATGCATTGTCGTTAAATTACCAACAATTACCAACAACAATTACCAATTACAAACAATGAATTAAATTACATTACGACACGGTTAGCGCAGTAGTTAAGCGATTGACTGCTGCGCTGCGTGTCACGGGTTCCGGAACAATATTTGTATGACTTCAAGTAGTTGTTCCGGGTCTGGCTATTTGTGTATGTGAGTTCAAATGTTTGTAAACGCACCCACGATAGAAGAAATTCCTAGAATGGGGCAACGTTTAAAAAAAAAAAAACATTATCTTAGAAAAATGTAATTACATTACATTATTAAAATTAAATTAAATTATATTAAAATTAAGATTACAAAATTACATCATTTCAATTTCAAATTTTGTTTTGTAGTGATAGCGTTTTTTTAGTTCTGCTATTTGATAATAGATGGTGATAAATTCAGTAAAGAAAATTTTTGCATGTCGCATAGTGCAAAGTCCAAATGTGTGGTTCCTGCGATGCATTTTGTTTAATTAGTAACGTCAGTCGTTACCTACAAAGTAGGATTGACAGTGAAATAAGGCTCAGACTTGGCAAGTTGATAGTTAAATTGACAGTTACAAAATTGTAGTTAGATTATATAATCGAATACTTTCCTATTTAGTTCAAAGCTTTCGGCATTCATGTGTCGAGACGCGTAATAAACTATAACAAACCCAATTTGAAGAAAATTCCTCATAAAAAATGAAACAGCAAGTGTGCTGTTGAATAAAAACTTTATGAAAACATATTACGCCAAAATTGGTACTTACGTATATTAGGCTGCCTCATATTTTATGAAAAGATAGACGCAACATACGCAACTAAAATATTTCACACACTTAAAAATTTGGAGCGCCTAAGTGAGACGTATGACGTGCGACTTTGTATGAAATATTATCTATACAAAACTTCAAAGTTAAAAAGTTTAATGTTCATTGAACTTAATAACACTCCATCACTAAGACACCTCAAAGTCTATTAATATAGACTTTGAGGTGTCTTAGATATGGAGTAGTGAATACAATTCACTTAACATGAGAAATACAAGGTAATTTTAATACTAAATACGAACTTATGAAGAACGGTAGGTACTCGTAAATTAATAATCTAGTAAGTAGTCGATGCATAATTTTTTACAGTTCTGTGGAAACAAGAAAAAGTGAGTATGCCATTTGTTACATATCGTTTCTTGATGGCAAGTTAACAGCAATTACACATTGTTAATAGTAGCAAGTTATCAATATTTTTAATTTATTAATATTTCAATTAACACGATAGTCTAGTACCTGATAGACTATCGTGTTAATTGAAATATTATAGTCTAGTACCTGATCGATGTTATAAACAGACTAGGAGACGTGATTGGCTTCTGGAAGGAGGTGGGCTGGTTGGAATAACCACCGACGGCCGCTATGGCCCACACACAATGGTCCATCTTAAGGACTAAGTGCGGAAACCAAACCCTCTAACATAGAACATAGAACTAGTACCTGATTGTATGTAATACGAGTACCTTGGTATGTACCTATTTTAAATAAATAAGTTATAATATGTTTTTCCTTCGGTAGTTAGTACCTACGTGGTGGTCTTAGACATACGAGTATGTCGTTTTTTCGTCGTGTAAGACATATACGGATATGGAGTGTTAAAGTTACAATTAAATGGAGTGTTAAAGTTACAATTATATGGAGTGTTATAGTTACAATGGCAATTATAATTTGGGTTAAATATAACCTATCGACAGAACAATTCACCACTCAAAAAGAATAAAGCTAAAAGTAAAAAAGTCAAAATAGACAGCAATTGGCCTTCTAATCTCTCCCTTCTCTAGGGACCTGTCGATACCCACATATATGCATAACAAAGCCCTGTCAATACCTAACTCATCCGGAAAGAAAACATAACGAAAGTAATTTTATAAAAAAAACCTTCACTACGTTGAGAATGTGATCTGAATAACAATGTTCTACCAATGCCTTATCACAAGCTCACAGCTTATCAAATTTGTTGGCCAGCCTTTATTAAGCCTCTTGAGATTTTCATTAACTTTATATCTCGGAAAACACAATGGAGTTCACATAAAATGTAATTGTTTCAGTCAGAAAAATATAATACAAAAGATATTGAGCCCCAGCGAACGTTAAATTTAAATTATACGAGAGCCTATGAACGGCGTCCAGTGGTATTTTATTAACTTAATAGGACTTAAGTTAGGCATAATTATCTTGGGCAAAGTTTTAATTTTATACATTCCGCTGAAATATCGTTGAAAATATTACTTCGTTTGTTTTATTTTTTATCTCTCTGGCTTGGTAATGTACGAATTTAAAATTGAAAATTAGTTTAAAGTAGAAGGTTTTATCCATAATAGTCTGTTCTGGGCAAAGTAAAAATGTTAGGCAGTCCCACGGACACATGTTGTCAATTCTATTTCATCAAAGTACTATGTTATAGAAAAGAAAATAATTATGTTTATTTACGTCTATGGTGTTTAATGCCTTTGATAACACCACATGGGTAGAAAGAGGTTAGGAAACAAACTAACATAAATGTAACATAACTACATCCAGACAGCCGACCTTTACGCTTTGTTTTAATTAGACAGTCGGATTTTCCTTGTCCGTCCCAGTTCTGAGCTGACCGTTGAACGACGGTCGTAAAGAACCGCGCCGATCGCGCACGAGACGTAATTGACACGGCCTCACGGCTAGGAAAATCCGCGGAAGACCGGAACGCGGGTTCAGAGTCAGCCCTAACGAAGGGACCAATTAGATTCTGCTGATTCTATTCATTCAAAACTATTGTAAAGACAACGTAGGTTAAAACTCCACAACGTACTCTATATAGGTAATTATATATGTAGACACATTACGTGCTATTCAAATACAAATTATTATTCAAATACAACACATTATGTATTATTCAAACATAATATTGAACCAAACCAATTCAAGCCAATTCTTCAACGAATACATATTTAATTGAAATGTCTAGACTTTCATATACATACGTAAACATTTAAACAATGGAAGTTTAAAACGGAGTTGGTGTAAAACTTAGTTGAGCCTGAATCAACATTGGAAGGAAATGTAAGCCATGCCAATAAAGTTTTTAGTCATTAGAAAATTCTATAATACAATAAGGGTAAATATTTTATACCATTCCCCCTCTAAAAAGCTTATTTTATTCACTGAAAACAGTGACTATAAGCACTTTTAATCACTATTTTGGTGTTTGAATTTAGAACACACCAATATATTCGACCTCTATCTCAATGCTATACAACCTCCTTTCGAAAATTAGGTACTCGATACAAACAATACTCGACGGCACGGTTGAAGCGATTGACTGCTGCGCTGCGTGTCGCGGGTTCGATTCCCGCACGGAACCAATATTTTTATGACCTACAAGTAGTTTTTCCGTGTCTGGCTGTTTGTGTATGTGACTTTAAATGTTTGTAAACGCACCCACAATACAGGAGAAATTCCTATTGTGGGGCAACGTTTAAAAAAAAAACCTTGTGCACTCCACTTCAACGTCCAAAGATGCCCCAGAGTTTCCTCCAGCAGAAAGTTCTGACCATCGACAGGAAATAAATATCGCTTTACAGGTTGACCATCCTAATAATAATAATGAGAAAATTACTCCAAATTTGTTCCAATTTTAATGTGCATTTTAATTAATTTACCCTTCCTTTTTTCTTCATTAAATGTCTATTTTCGCTTAAATCTTTCTTTTTCTCGTAATCATGGTATAAAGTATGCAACAAAAAATATAAAATATAATATAAAGTATAAAGTATGCAACACTTGAATAAAACGGATTTATATCGAGAGCCATGAAGCACTCGCGTCGCTCGAAATTCTAACACTTGAACCACTCGCTACGCTCGTGATTCAGTCATCATAGATCCACTCCCTACGGTCGTGATTCAGTCGTTAGAATCCTTCACTTGCTCGTAATTCATCTATGACCCTTGCTTTAAATCCGTCCTTTATTCACTAATTGCATAATAATACGAGTATACTATTATTTACTGTTGTGTAAAAAAAAATTGTTTCTGTTTTTACGAAAAAATGGGTCTTATAATCGGTAAAAAAGGGAACCCTTACTGTATACTATAGATTTAATTGTCAAAATAAAAGTGCCTATGGTGAATAGAGAGTGGTCTCGAGACATAAGTTGTTCAGAAAAAAAATGGATTACCGTAGTGTTTTGTTCAAAACGACAACCAATACATAACCCTTACGAAATTAATGTCAAAAATATTATGATATTTATTATGATTAATGACACAAGAATGTAGTGAGCAGAATTACGACAAAGTAGTCAATAACACAACTTCGCCAAAGTTTAGTCCAACCCCAAATCAAAAACAACCGTATATAAAAGGACCAAAACAAAACATGACGTATAACCGCATTTCTTCCCATAAATAACAAGTCAACTGTTACAAGAAACGTTGTATCTATGAAATACGTTAATTCGTGTGTGTTCGCAGGCGATGAGCCAACAAATTGTGATTATTTATAGTTGTATGTGTGCCAACGTCGTGTGATACCGTATGGTTCGTTTGGTGGGGAAAAAAGAGAATATTTAGATCGTGTGTCTTTGTTTTAGTATAAGTTTTATGCCCTGGCTGGAGCCTTAATTTCTCAAGGCATCCACAGAATAGCCGGGTTAAGCAGCCGACATCTTCCTAGATTGACCTGCGAGATAACATACAAAAAAATGCGGGGCAGTCTTTGGGGACTGCAGATAGAAGTGAAAACTAAGTAACGAAAGCGTTCGGTGACGATGACGCGAGTTCCATGAATTTTGTTCACCCAAATAGTTCTCAACGCGCCTAAAGAAGTTTTCACTTCAATAAAATAAAGTGTCTTTGATGAGGTAGCATAGGGGGACAATAATGACAAAGATGTAGCGTTCACAAGATACAATTTTTTACCAGTTGAGACGTCGTAAAAGGCTTATCAAAGAAATTGTGTTCTTAATGGCAGTATTCTTGTAACTCTAAAATAATTCTCTATGGAACTGTATTTAAAACGGTTTTCAATGTATAAGTAAATAAAAAAACAAGCCTTATCCATTAAATTGCTTTCATTTTATTTCGTTCGCTTTCAAACAATCCCATAAAGAGTGAGAACTATTAATAAGTCCACTCAACTTTTCCTCCAGCAATTCAGCAATTCAGTTGCAGTAGCATATAAATTAACCAAACGCTGCAGCTCCAGTCCTCCGTTAATAATTCCCCACATGATTACCGGTAGCCGTTTGCCGATGGAATTACTCTGAATTTTTCATTAACCACGCTCTATCTAATTATAGAAAGGAGCAGTTACAGGTATTTACGCAGTAATTACTGAAATGCTGTTATTTCCTCAAATCCATCAATGTATTATGTGGTACAGAATTCCGGTAACGTCCGTCGGCGTTATGTAGCTGCATTTAATTCACACCTACACTTTAACGTGAAATTAAATGCCACGACCATTCTCATTTAATTTCCATATAGACGAAAATTCCGTAACTTGAGTGATGATGGGCGAGCCTGGCGTAATCAGAATTCTACACATTTCTTTTTGGTGGTGACCTCATTTATTTTAATTCAATTAGAGAGGTCTTCCATGAAAAGAAGACACAGCCATTCGACCTACGAGTAGGTAAAGAGATAAAGAAAAGATGATAAAGAGGTGAGAAGCAACAAGAAATTAATAATTTTGTGTCATAATAAGTACCTAACATCTATGGAACAATAGAGTTAAAAAAGTGTGATTTAAAAACATGCTTTCAGGAACAAAGGAAATCGTCGATGGTAAATTCTTAAATGAGTATCGGTGGCGTTTTTAGGTCCTCAGAAGTCCTACAGGTGGATACTTTAGACATGCCATCAATATGGAGCATGGTTTGGTCAGGAGCACTGCATTCGCACTGGGTGTCGGTTGGGTCAATAATCTCCCATTCTTCTAGACTGTGCTTGCAGCGGCCTATTTGGGTCCACAGTCGATTAATAGCTTTCCATATCGGCCACTGCAGGTCACATCCGAGTGGCAGATGCTCCTGGAGCTGAACGAAGTATGGTGGTGGCGGGAGCTGTTTGATCCACAAATATTAAGCCATTGAACAAAGAAACAGAACCTCATACTAAGTCCCGCCGATCAATGGAGATTAGACTTAAGGTTCAGTTAAAACCCCGCGCCATTTGTTCAAATCCTCTAGGATTGTCGTGGTGTTTGTGTGCCATAGACTATTTAGCGCAGTTTGTTCGACTTAATTGATGGAAACGGATTATTGTAATGCTTGTTACATATTCCCATTCATAGGATTTGTACAAGTTGTTAAAGATAATTCTCGGTAAAACAGCGTTGTAATACTATAGATTAGTCATTATGTAATGAACTGTAACATTTAGTTTGTCTTAGTTGTGTCATGTGTAAACATCGCTTCTGTATAATGCGAAGGATCTTGGACATAATGTTGGTGCCGGCCGCTGAAGCAACACTGTAAATTCGCTGATAATAATATCTCATGTTAAATTGTTCAAGCCCATTACAATTACGAAAAAATAATTAAAAAGCTAATTCTTCATTACTTATTGTTACAGCACAATATTATGCCAAAGTTGCAATCTACACACGAATTCAATATACACAGTCTGCAATGCAAATGAACCAGATCTTTGAAATACAACACACGTACAGTACACACACACATAGCTGGAAAACTCAACAGCGATCAGTGCACAAAGATAGAAGTCTTAGCAGTTGCTTCCAAGTTTAGTGCGTGACCAGCGTTTTACCACTTACAGTGTTCTTGGCTTGCGCCAGAGTTTCGATCAAATTGAACACGAAGTGCACACTTGCAGTCTCTCAGTGCCGAATGAGAGCAATTCACTTTAGTATTATTTTGGACACGTTTGTAATATGTCTGGTTGTGGGTTTGGTGAGATAGTCCTACAAATTGAAGAAGGTAGTTTGAGACTTTGTAGTTTTGTGTCAATTTTTGTGCAAATGCTTTTCAGGTTTCCTTGACAATGACTACAATGCTCGTGAAGAAAATGACTGTTAGCTCATTTTATGCCATTTCCAGATTAATCATATAATTCAGGGTTACTTTATAATATGAAATGAGATATGCCAGCCACATCACAAATCGCATCACTTGTAAAGGAAAATCAAAAAGCTAGCTACCTTTCGGTCTGACGCACCCTAAACGGTCTAGCGAATAAGCACAAAAGAGAGCAATTGAGCACCTGAATGTGAATACAATTTGATTGCCACTCACCCTTCCATACTCGTGATAGACGGCCGTCGGAGTGAAACATGTCCAGCTGTGACGTATAGCCGTCATTTTTCGCGCCTTAATAATAACTGTCAAATAATGTCCCCTCAGTTCTAGAGCAAATAATCATTTAGGAAATTAATGGTACGGTATTATGCGTGATTTATCAATCTTTTGATATGAATGAAGGCTATTTGTTTACTAAATATTTGGGTAGATAAAGTGAATGCATTTGTTGAACTGATATTCTTGGGTTTTGACTAGAAATCGGATAATCGGATGCATATTTACCTAAAGTTAATTTTTAGCTATGAAAGTATGGACGCAGCTTTATAAAATATTTTTTTTGTAAGAAAATATCCCGTGATGCCAGGAATACCGGCAATGCATAACAAGTCGGGTGTATAGTATGGATGCGACACCAAAAATATTATTTATTAAAAAAAAAATACCCGGGATTCTTGGATTGCATAACTATTCAGATGCATATTTATTTACAATTATTTTAACCCCCTATGCAAATATGTGTATGTAGGGTGTAAGAGTAGAGGTGGTATGTGTTAGTTAAAATAAAAAATAAAACGACGGAACCGCGGGATTTATTCGATACAAAAGCGCTTTCCATAATAGCAAACATCTCAACTTTAGGTGAATATGCATCCGAATATCCGATCTCTAGTTATGACAGACTAGGGAAATTAAACTGCATTAATTTATGTTTATTTGAAAATATGTTACGAATTTTCGTAGAAACGTGTTAAAACCACATAAACTGGACATATTTAAAGCTTATTTCAAGTGAAAATATAAACTAGAACCTGCCTTTTCACCTCACATAATTCGACACCGCGGCCGTAAAAAAAATGCATGCTGCGTAATCCGAGCTCTCACGCACGAAATGCGGTGTGCTACTTTAATTAAATTAAGAGCCTTATTTACTCATATTTAATGCTAACATGCCGTCATAATAAGATTATATTCATTTCATTAAGCGTGCCCGTAACACGGTAATCCCGTGGTGTTAATTAAAACAAACGAAATTAATTTAATATTCCAGATACATCTGTTGAAGTTGGATTCATTACTTTGTATTCATGCATTTTGTCGTTGTTTATAATTACTGATTGTGTTGTTTAATGAATAAGTTCACATCTGAATGAATTCACTCATCAAAATATCTCTTCTGAGAATAAAGAGACTATAACAATTAATAATAACTCCTTTACCTACTCATTTTCAAGAGCTCGTGGCTAAGTAATAACAGCCGCACGGGTCGATCAGTCAGGTTAAGCTACGCTTGCCGGGGTTAGTCCGTGAATGAGTGACCATCTTTACATACCGAGACGACTCCTCCGTGCCTCGGAAAGCACGTTAAGCCGTTGGTCCCGGCTTTCATTCGTGGATCTTTGACAGTCGTTACGGGTCGTCAGAAGCCCAAAAGTCTGACAGCCAGTCTTACCAAGGGATATCGTGTTACCCAGTTACTGGGTTGTGAAGGTCAGATAGGCAGTCGCTCCATATAAAATACTGGTATACAGCTGCATCCGGTTAGACTGGAAGCCGACCCTAACATAGTTGGGAAAAGGCTAGGCAGATTGATTTTAACCTACTAATTTTTATCTCCTTATTTTACTCTCCGGGTTCAGAAACCTACTTCGGTAGAAATTGGATTCAAAGTACATAACTGTAGGTACTGTGGGTGAGGTACATCAATTAAACACTTCTTTGGAAGTACATAATATTTATTTAAGAAATCCTTTTTCGTTTTCACATTTATAATATATTTGATTAAAACTCTATACACAAGTAAAAAAAAGTACTCGTACTGTACAAAGGCTGATTTAATACCTACTTAATTTACATCATGAATTCATATGACAACGCTTTTCTAAACTCTGACATCTAATTCTTAATTTCTGCCTTCTAATTCGTGAGAGCGTTTATCTCATAATATTTGCCATTACCTTATAAATAGAGATCGGAATAGGTAGAGTTAATTTACCTAAAATTCAAGGAAGGATGTAACATAGAGTGGATAATACCTCCTCTAAAATCCCGGAATAATTATAATGACGTTTAAATCCCGTGATTTAAAAGAAAGGTACGAATTATTTGTTAGACTTTTTTTAAAGTTACAAATTATTGATTTGAAAATCAATAATTTGTAACTTTTTTAAATTACTATTTTTAACTGACTTAAAAAAAAGGAGGAAGTTCTCAACTCGGTTGTTTTTTGTTTGTTTGTTTGTTTGTTTTTATGTATATTACCCCAGAGCTCGTCATTTATGAACCGATTTGGAAAATTCTTTTTTTATTTGATTTTCAAAAAATTTAGAATTTAAAAAAATTTTAAATTCAAAATCCAGTTCTGACGATCGGATCCATGAGGAATTGAGGGAACACCTCAAATTTTATAGCTATTCATATAGCGATTTTTGTATTTTCATCAACAAGTCAAGCATTTGCATTCAAAAAGTATCATTTTGTGAAGTGGAACTGATGAAAAAGACCTTAGATGGCCACCGAAACTCGTCAATGATTCGTAGTTCACGGGTACACGGGTTCATAACATATCTCGATTAAGATAGTTAAGCGACTATGACGAAGTAAATTTAAATAAATGCTAATCAAAATGGTAATATCAAACTGATCTGATGATGAAGCCGGAAGGTATGCAACGGAACTCCGTAATAAAACAATGTATCCTAGCCGTGTTTGGGCTTATTGGAATTATCATGAGATGCACTGTGGCTATAAATGATTTAAAACCGACTTGAAAAAAAGGAGGAGTTTCTCAATTCGTCTATATAATTATGGCATAACTGTTATGAACCGATTTTTATAATATATTTCTTTCATTTAATTTTTAATTTTTGGTAGATGAAGCATGCGCGGTGGGCGCATGCTTCATCTACCAAAAATTAAATAACCCCGTAAAATTTTATTAACTTTTCTAGGGCATTTTTTGAGTTAGCTTCAATAATAAGTATTTATCCACTCGGTGTATGTTCATGACGTTATAAAACTTCCTGTCACTGGTGCGGTGAAAAATAATGAAACTTAAAAAAATAACTTTTATTTTGGAAGTCAGTGGCAAAAACAAAAATACGGGACCAAAGACACCGACTTCCAAAATTAAAGTTATTTTCAATTTTTTTTTTTTTTTTTTAATAATAATTATTTAGAAATTCCATGAATTATTAATAACATTTCCGATCAAATAAATCCGTTATTTGATCCAAAATAAATCGTCTTATTTAGGTAAATTTACCAGATATTTGCCTTGGGGTTAACTGAAACGGTGCGGGTTCCAGTAAACAGAATGATTTATTGTTACGAATGTATTGATAGAATTCAATAGAAAGTCAATCAGAGTAGCTTTAATCAAATTCTCCTTAATCAGGTCGACTCTAAATTAAATCATCCAAATGAATGTTATTGATAGGAAATATTGATTACAACTAATTTTCAAATCTGGTGAAGGCACGAGCTTTAAGACGCAGATATGAGGCCATAAGAGCCAGAGTGGCCTATAAACTGTTCTAAACTTACCTTGGAAGCAGTTTTTGAAGAAGAAAAAACATAATTGAAAAATGACAGTTAGGCCACTCTGGCTCTCATGGCCTCATATGTATATGTTAGTGTCATGATGGCCCGTTGGTTAAGGCCTCGCCTCTCATGCATGAGGTTGTGGGTTCAAATCTGGGCAAGTACCAATGTGACTTTTTCAATTCATATGTACTTTCTGAGTTTATCTTGGACATTACTGACATCGGTGAAGGAAAAACATCGTGAGGAAACCTGGACTTATAGTTAATATAAGTCTGAAATCGCCAACCCGTCTTGAGCAAGCGTGGTGATCAATGCTCGTGCCTTCTTTGTATGAGAAGAGGCCTTTGCCCAGCAGTGGGACAGTTATAGGCTGGTATTATTATTATTATGTATATGTTAGTGACCTTGAGTGGTTAGCTTCCGTGTTCTGTACTGAGCTCACGCGATGCGTAGTACGTCCATCCAGTAATAAGACTCGCTCATCCAGTAGCGCTGTCCCAAATAAGACGCATTATTAATTTGATATCCAAAAAAACAAAAGGTATTTAAAAATACACGTATACTAAAAGATCAATAATTAAATTATCTTTAATAAGGTGAAGGTTTCAGAAAAATACGCTTGATTGATTTTGCATGATTCTCAGTTTTTATCCGCGATAGACATCAATTTACAAATTAATTTCACTATGTAATATAAACATAATCTAAATTATTTATATATTAAGTTATTAAGAAAAGATCTTACCTAACATATATTTATTCAAAATCATTAACACTACTCGTTTAGACGTGATCTTCAGTATAAAATCATTAAAAGTCGGTTATCGTCGCCTTAAAGGTGAAGCCAGACGAACGTAATTTTTTGAGTTGTGCGTCGGGTAATTTCAGTCGCGTAATTTCTGCTTCATTCGGTTTCATACAAAAATCCGGTTTCGTTCACACGGCGACGCAAAATGAGTTGTCTGCTGACTCACGCACACAATCCCGGCTGAATTGAGTTCGCGGCGAGCGGGAATAAAAACACTTTAAAAACTTACTTGAGTGTTATTATTAGTCTTTCCTCTGCACTGATGGCTAGTCTCATATTTGTGTCTGATTGAGTAACAAAACGTTTCACGAGATGTAATAATTCTTGGAAAACATATAATGGCATATGGAGTAATTTTGAAATATATCTGGATTTGCACATAAACGTTCATACAAGACATGAAACTGTCCGCGTATAGTCTTCCACTGTTGAGTGGATTCACCCAGCATTTTCTTCTTATCATCATCTGTGTCTTCGCTATATGCTTCGTAAATACACAACGTTTTTATTATCTCCATTGTACTACACAAACACCCAATACAAGCGTTGAAAAGCAATTGAATAAATTACGCTCGTCTGGTAGCCCAACGGAATTTCTGCCGAGCAGAAATTACGCGACTCACAACTCAAAAAATTACGCTCGTCTGTCTTCACCATAACACATCAATCAGTCCGTGCGCCAAAGCAAATATACATCTACAGGTATTAAGTGAAACTTTTATTATCTGCTACGCGTTTTATACATACTAACCTAATCTAGTAAAGCCCCCAAATCCCTTTTACAAGGCAAACTCACCCAATACATCTGCCAAACAAAAGGTATAATACTTTTACTTTCAATCCAATCACAATTAGGTAAGTAACCCATGTAATTACTTAAAGTCTCCAGATCTACTCGGCCAAACAAAAATAACCTGGCTATTTAATCGGTTACAAAGGGAGTTTCGCCAAACTTCATCAAGGGTTTCCAAGAAAAAGTCGGGTACAGATAAAAAGATTTGACCCTTGAAAGTTGGGGGCACCTGACATACATAGGGGGAAATGTCTTTATCTTATTTGTTGCTACTTTGACTTTATGTAAGTCTGGAATAAAAATGTTAATTTTTTGGGTGATTTATTTAGACGATATCTTCATAGATACTTGAATATTTTTTTATGAAAGGAGATTTTGTTAGGTTTAAGTCGTCCTCCTTCCCGTAAAAGAGAATCATATCAAGTATTTTTTATTTTTTATCTACACTTTTCTTTTACTTGTGGCTAAGCTGCACGAGTAGATTGATCAGGTTAAGCTACGCTTGCTACGGTCAGTTCGCAGATGGGTGACCATCCATTACATATCGTTCTGCAGTCAACAAAGAACCCTTATAGTTTCGCCATGTCCGTCTGTCTTTCTGTCTGTACTGGAAAGCTGTAATTTGGCATAGTATATATGGGCGCCAAAGCATTAATTGATTTTAATGTGAAGCTTGTTTTGATTTTTTTGTACTTAATCTGACTTCCATGTTATTTATTAAATTAATACTTGTATTTCCGGTTAAGTCTCTGTGAAATTTTTATCTTGATTTGTTTAAAATATTGTGATTTCCGTTTGAACTTATAAATAGTTTCTATTTTGATACTTCCCTTTGATTTGTTTAAAATATTGTGGTTTCCGGTGAATTTATAAAAATAGTTTCTATTTTATTAAAATACCTTTTGATTTGTTAAAAATATTGTGGTTTCCGGTTGAATTTATATTATGTTTCAATTTTGGTATTAAAGATTTATCTTGATACATCCGCTTGAATTAAAATGTGATACTAAGAAGGAATTATTTTGACATAATTATCCTGTTGATTTATATAAATTCTATTTGCCGGTAAAAATTCGCGGTAAAGTTTGGCGGCAAAATCTGGCGGTAATTTTGTGTATAAAAACTGTTGTAATATGAATTGAAGGACATTCTTTGTTCGCTGCTCGTGGAATAAACATTCTGAAGTAAGGTATTTTCTTTGTACTCTTTTAAATATTTTCCTGCCATTTCCTATTGCTGTGTATTTGTGTGGTGTATTGGTGCAAACCAATATGTGTCTCCGAAAACGATGGTGCGCCGACATATATGTACATATTAGTTATGCCGACAAAGCGGTAAAATAAAATCTTATAAAAAAAAATTACCACTTTTCGTGTAGGGGAGGTACCCCGAACACCCGAAAAGTGGGGATGATATATTTTTTCTCGTCAATCCCATGGTATGCGGTATCATTGACTAGGCCGTTCAAAAATATTGCGGGTTTGTGAATACCACTTTTCGATTCAGGGATTCGTTTGCGTAATATTATGCTTTAAAGTGGTCATTTTTATTTGAGTCAAGTGTCCCCCCTGCCAGCCAAATGGTTGTACTTGGATATGTGAAAAAAATCACAGCAGTAGTATATATATTACAACGAAGTTAAAAGGAAAACTATCACAGCTAAGTAGGCTGTTCAAGTTACCGAGTAATAGTCTACCAACTTATATTTACAGTTGAAAAACATATTCCCCCATACATTCTGTATGGAATAACACGTTTTTCAACTGTAATGTTAAGTTTGTTCTTGGGATAAATACATACCAACTACGGAACCCTTCATTGTGAAATTTAATTTGAAATAGTTTAGAAAATGATGAAAATAATAAGCAACCTTAGCCATATTATACCTGAGTAAAATAAAAATTTAAGTAATTCTACATTATTAGGCCCGCGGCTCACTCCCTCTCAATGAGAGGTGTTTGGGCTAATGACTAATTATACTACATTATTTTAATCTACACCGAAAATAGATCCGAGGGCAGGATTACCTAACCATTATTAATTAATCTGCTTCGATAACGTAAGATCCTTTCTGAATTTATACTCCACTAGCTTCTGCCCGCGACTTCGTTCGCGTAAAATTCAGCCCCGTCGCATTGCATTGCCCGCCCGTGCTATTACTCCGATTTCACTAAGCGTTCTTTCCGACTATTGTAGTTTTCCCGGCTCCTTGAGGTTATAGTATATTACTTACCAAGGGCTGTAAAAGAAAGAAAGCCCGAAATCGCAGGTATTTGTGACCCGAGCCGCAGGCGAGGGTTTAAATATGCGATAGAGGGCTTTCTTTTTTACTGCCCGTGGTGAGTACACAATTTTACGTCTTCACCTGGCCACAATGCGAGTTTTACTGTACGCGTAGCGTGCGGTAAAACTCACATTATGGCCTGGTGTGACGTAAAATAAATTATAACTTTCCTAAAGAATTGTGATATCCAACACTGAAAGAATTTTTCAATTCGAACCAGTAGTTCCTGAGATTTAGCGCGTTCAACGATAACATATTTATTTGGTTGGGGATTAATTTTGAACAAAACATTTCGAACAAATTTAATTACCATAAAAAAAGGTTATAGTGAGTCAATCTTAAAAGATAGACATGTGCTGTTGCAAACTTTTTTTAGAACTTTTAAATAGGAACAAAACTATCATACATCATATTTGCGTAACTTAAACCGTCTACGCAGCGTACGCAACGGAAGCTCTTAAAAAGGAATATTTTTCCCGTTTTTGCAACATTTTTAATTTATGCTCCGCTCCTATTGGTCATCGCGTGATGTTATATAGCCTATAACCTTCCTCGATAAATGAACTATCCAACACAAAAATATTTTTTCAACCAATAGTTCCTGAGATTAGCGTTCAAACAAACATACAAACAAACTCTTCAGCTTTATAATATTAGTATAGATTTGAAATTTAAAGAAACCTTTTTTTACAGTCCGTTCAACCGATTTTGACTTCTATTGCGTAGGCATAAGAATAGCATTAAAAGCAAAAAAGTCGTTACAATACCCAATTGTTTAATGCAGCTGCCATTCGTCGTGCCACCAACGCAATAGAAGTCAAAATCGGTTGAACGGAGTGTAAAAAAGGTTTACTTAAATGTCTAACGTTAATTTAAATGGAGTTTAAGTAAATCTATAAACCCACGCGTACCGAAACACAAATCTTAATTTTACCGATTTCGAAACCCTCGCAAATTACACAAATTATAGCGAATTATAACACAAAGTTTAATCGTTTCTTGTTATCAATCTAAATGGTACCTAAATTAGGAGAGGAATTGCTTGAATATGCTAATTTGTGGTATTCATGATTGCATCTGTACTAAGCCGCAATTTCTGGTGCACACAGAATTAGCTGCATAGAGATAAGTACTAGCAACTTTTGCAATTAACGAAGGATTACGTATGAGTGCGCCTGCTATATTTAACTTAGGAGTAAGGTTCCCTTTGGTAGAGTATACCTAGTGGAGAAATACTGCCACCATGTGTATTTTACATTGCCTACATGCACATGCACAACTCTGTTCTAGGTTGACACATCGTAATATTTTATTAACCCCCGACGGAAACAGAGGGGTGTGTATCTGTATATCTGTTTGTAGCATCGTAGCTCCCAAATGGCGGAACCGATTTAGATTTGTTTGTTTTGCTTGAAAGTTATCACCGTTACCGTTTTATTAACCCCCGACGGAATCAGATATGTTTAACGTGTGTATCTGATTATCTGTTTGTGACATCGTAGCTCACAAATGGCGGAACCGATTTAGGTTTGTTTGTTTTGCTTGAAAGTTATCCCCGTATATGTATAGCATAATGTAATGACTTCTTTCCCCGTAGGGTTAGCAAGATGTGTACTCATAATACACCCACTTATCGCCAGTTACGTTTAAGTCTTTTAAGTATCAGGGGGAAGCCTATTGCCACCATCAAACACAAATTTCAGACTTCGGGCTGTTACTGAGAAATTCCAGATGGAAAAGTCCAATAACACTTTGCTCGACCTAGGAATCGAAACCAGGACCTCATGCTTAACAGTAGCGCTAAAGACCATTAGACCAACGAGGGTTTCTGAGTTAAAATTATTGAGTTTTACTGATATGCACTTTTCAAAGCGTGCTGTATTATAATATAGGTATAAATAGAATAAATATTCATTAAAATAATTTTGGATACCCTTATTAAAATTCACACATAAGTGCCTACCTACGTACTTAATTAATTATTTACATCGTGCGCAGTAAAATTTTAATCAATCTCAGTGTCACATCAAAAGTGTACTCGTGCGGTAATATTCTCGGGAGACCAATAGCAATTTTAATTAAACGATAACTACCCGGTTTTCCTTGAAACGTATTTTATGGCACCATTTTGTCGAAGTGTTGATGGGAATTGTCAATCGTTTGGATTTTCATTTACATTGGTATCTATGTATTTTTATTTTTACAATTTCACTATTATTTTTCCAAATTAACTCTCACTTCGCAGTACCTAGGTACCTAATACATAAAAATAACTTCTATATTTAATGAATATACCTCAGTCAGATTATATTGAACTACCATAAGCTCAGAGAGAAGTAAGAAAAATATCGGAACAAAAGAAAAATTCATAAGATATTCGAAATATAAAAACGGTATTAACGGCCATAGACTGTATCCTCTCTATCTCTTTGCACAGTCCATCAAGCAAAGGCAAATAAGCATAAAAAGTAAAGGAAAAATAAGTACAAAATACTTCGGAAAAGTGTGGCCATAATATCATTTATTTTGTTTTGATGTTGTTCTTCCTATACGAGTCGAGATAAGGGAAACTTTGCATCAGTAAAAGTAAGTAATCAATGTGGTGTTACTAATGTCTTTTGTTTTACTCCATTGGTTACGGTATGTTCTGAATTAAAATCTTCAAGTTTTTTTTTTTTAATGTTTGCAGCGGTAATGGTTTGAACGTAAACCAATGAGCGGTGTTTAAGAGAATTTTTTCTGACATATTTAATTTTTTTATTGTGAAATTCATTGTTAAAAAACATCAGACTGTCTGGATTTTCGCGTTCTCATTTTTTAGAGCATTCTCTCCGATTGACGTCAATTTAGAGGTTATGCAGCTTTCAAGACTCGATTATTTAGGAGACAATCGATAATTACCGATGTCTTTACTCCGTTACCATTACTAAAAACTAACACCAAAACATTTTACTACCACTGTTCACTCGTCTAGCTTTGTATGGACATTTTAACTCAAATAATACCTAAAACATCCTTACTCCCGATAACGATTCGAGTTTGATTTTGTTTCCGATTCGAACTCGTTTCGATCCGGACTCGATTTAAAACCTTACTCCCGAACCAATTCGAATCGTAAATCAAGATCGACACAGGTTTGAGTATTATCAGCGTCGTTTTATGCGTATCCGGCGAATTACGTCATCGTCAAGTGCTCTATGTCTTTTAGGTAGTTATCTCACTCGATCTGTAGTCAAGTAGCTTCTTTGATAACGTGTAATTTAACGTTTAGTTTTGATCCATCAACTCGATATCTATCTGTCAGAAGGCGTGCGGAGTACGAACTTTTCGATCTTTCGATCGAAGTTAGTTTCGCTTCGAACCACCGCACGATCGTGCGCTAGTGTCGGATTCAAGAGTATGGATCGGCATTTAATTCGAATCCAATTCGATTTATTCAGAACTCGATGCTGTCGGGAGTAAGGCCCCAGGCCTATTATTTTAGTAAATAGACATAAATTATCAGTATGGCCAAACTAAACAAATACTAAGCGAATGTAAGTTTGTATGCAAATGTAATTGATTTAATGTTCATGTGAATTTGGCCAGCTTTGTGCATAATATGTTGTTTGTTGTACGTATTTGGACATTAGTGTTAAACGGTGACGTCACATGCAGAGCTGTGTAATCACCTCATCACAATTGGATCGACATTTACATAATTTCAATTGTCTCTCGGTTTTCGCTTGCAAATGTTGACCGCTCTAAGGTTGTCAGGAAGAAAATTAAACAAACATTTATGTATATTCAATTTTATTGAGGGAACAGTCCCACGGGTCGAGTTAAGCTACACTTGTCGCGGTCAGTTCATGCAAGGGTGACATCACGAGAGTCATATCGAGACCTCTCCGTGCCTCTGAAAAGTGAGCAGTTGGTCCCGGCTGTCATTAGTCTTTGACAGTAATTACAGCTAGTCAGAAGCCCGAAAGTCGGAAAGCACGTTGAGCCGTTGTTCCCGGCTGTTATTCATCTTTGACAGTCGTTACAGCTAGTCAGATGCTCAAAAGTCTGACAACCAGTCTTACCAAGTATTACCCAGTTATTGGGTTGTGGAGGACAGATAGCCAGTCGCCCCATGTAAAATACGTATCTGACCTCAACATATTCGAGAAAATACTAGGCACATGATAATGTATATTCAAATTTATATGAAGGTGTTGTATTGTACTGGTACGGTATAGTTTATGGAAATTTTTAATGAAACTTACATTTTGTTTGCAACTATCGCCCTACCTGACAATAGCTAGTCCCTTTACCACGAAGACGAGAAAAGAGAATAAAAGTCTTTCCATAATTCGATTCTATGACTCTTGATATATAACTCTGGTCCACTGCCAAATATGGTTATTAATTATGTAATCACACAAAAACCAAAGTTAACAGTTATTAATAAAAACACAAGTAAAACTATCAATTCTTGCAATATGTTTCCATTGCAGGCTGGCACCTTCAACTTTCATTTTATAACACAAGAGTTCCCAAACTTTTTCAATAGCTATTTCCTTCCGCATGCGTCTGTAACTCGTACAGAACTTTTAGAATGCATAGAATTTCTTCTTCCTGTTCTTTGTCCTTTAAGTTTTCTCGGACCCTTTTATATGGAAGAGTATGGAAAGCAATATGAAATAGTTGCTTGGTTACATCGCGAGGAAAGATCGATTGATAAACAAAAAACCTTTAATATTTTTTACGTCACACCTGGCCATAATGTAAGTTTTACCGCACGCTACGCATACAGTAGAACTCCCATTGGCCAGGTGAAGACGTAAAATTGTGTACTCACCACGGGCAGTAAAAAAGAAAGCCCTCTATCGCATATTTACAACCCTCGCCTGCGGCTCGGGTCACAAATACCTGCGATTTCGGGCTTTCTTTCTTTTACAGCCCTTGGTAAGTAATGTATTATTATGGGATTCTACGTCCATTTATAAACCCTATAAATAAAGTACCCGTAATAAAACAAAGCAATACTAAAACTATAATTAAATTAAAACAAAACACAATCTTGTACCTGTCAAATATAATTTTTTACTTTAATAGACGTTCGAAGTGCTCACTCAAACACGAGTTAACACTAAAACGCTGCAAGCCCCGACAACGTGACAACGGGTCCCCGGCCCCCGGGCGCCATAATCGTAAAATGACACGCAGTCACAGCTGAATTAACGTTCCCAGATTACGATTCCTGGGTCCTAGAGGTGGGTCACTAATAAATCTGCTCGAATAAACCCAGTCATAACCGCAGGGTTATAAAACTTTACAGGCCCCTGAAATAAATTTCCATACATTGAGTGCAGAGCCTACGTCGTCGGTTATATACGCATACAAATGTAACCATTACGCGTGAGATTTTGAATTAATGATGTTATTGTTTCCAGTGTTGTGCTGGCTCATAAAAAATTTAGATAATGTAAAATTGTGCGAGCCATTTTTATCATTTTTGCAGTTAAAATACGCTGGCACAGTTTTGGTTGGGGTTTTAAAAAGTTATCTTATTGTTTTATATTCTAATATAATTTATTATGCCTACACACAATCATATTCCCACTAAATTCAAACCAATTTCATGAATTAATTGATCATTAGATAATTAATATATTGAATTGCTAATTAGTCATAGATACGCGCAATAATAATTATATCATCGGTTGGAGAGGAGTTAGTAACTAATAATTACTTCCTAAAATTAGAGGGAAATTATTTATTTTATTTTATTCTATTCGGGAAATTAACAGCTAAACTTATACAGTGTTCTCAAACAATATGAAAATGAAGGCCATTTACAAATTCCATTATTTGAAAAAATTACTCAAATTAGATAGTTTTACTGATAAAACAAGCTTTTCTTGTCCGTTCTTCTCCATAGGAACCTACCTACTACGCTTTGGAATGGGCAACTAGCTTCATCTTTCTGACTGACCGACCCCTTGACAATTCAAAAGTACCTGTATTTGGTTTATTTGAAATAAATGGTTTGAGTTTGAAAAACTAGCCTCTTGTATCCCGGGAAAAATAATTTCTAATAACGTAAAGGAACAAGAATGTAATTTGTTGTATAACGATTCAATTTAGAACCTATCTATTACGGTTCAAAGGAAACAGCCCTGTGGCAGACCAACGGACAGACAAAGGAGCCTTGGTAATAAGGTGCCGTTGGCACTATTAGAGTGACCTAGCTGGGCCTCAAGTCTGCTATTACAATAGTGTCAGAATAGTCTATCATTGGTTTCATAATTGTTGATTTTGACAAGTTTGGTAATCTACTAATATAATGGCATCATTATGACTCCAATGGTCAGCTACTGACACTCCATTGAAAGAATTGGTAATCTCGTACATAATGACAAATATAACTTCCTACTAAACTTCCAAGTTCCTACTACTTCAGATTGCTTATAGCACTAATAAATAATATGTAAAAATATATATAAATGAAATCTGGCATAAATAGATGTTCAAAATGCCATTGTAATACAATTCTATTACGAGACCATTGATCGACCAATTTTGCAGATTACGAACTTTTAGCAAAATAACAATGGGATCGTGTTGGAGTGACGAATTTATAAAAATAGCAGACTTGGGCCCCTGGCTTTTCAAAATCAAAATCATGAGTCATTTATTCAATTTAGGCTGAGAATCAGCACTTTTCGAACGTCAAAATTACAGTCCCCCAAAACGCCCGCCCTTCACCACTTCCTTCATCCTTTCTTCCTGTTTGGCTGTTGGTTAAACTGGCTGGCATTAATAAGTGACAATTGTAATCCTACCTACTACATGTTAAATTTAATTGTAAGGGTTTGATGTCATAACTTATTACTGCGGTAGACCCCTAAAGGCTACCGTGTGATGTTTTATGGAGGAGATATATTTTGATAATATAGAACAGTTTTCGAACAATTTATTGCTTCCTTGTATTTCGATACATAACCATCTTGCATCTAGGCTTTTGTTCCTTTACAAATAGAGGGACAAAATCTTATATGTAACAGTGGCTGTCCAGCTGCTACTGCTGGTGGCAGTGGTGTGCTGGTGGCGGTGGAAGAAGAAGTGGCGCAACAAACTCCCCAGCAGCACAGCTGTCTGTTCAGTTAGATAAACTTGATTCTATACAATATATAGTCCTCCTTATCGATTTCGATAACGGCGACCCCTAGAAATCAATTCCTTGCGTGTGCCCTTAGATGACTCGCTAGACTGAATTTAGTTTTGAACACCCGGTCGCAACCAGAACAATAAAGTTGGCCTGCAGTGTTGTATGTATATGTGTAGGAGGGCTTAGGTCTCTCTTTACGTATTTGACGCTTCCCGATGATTACCAATATACCAGCAAATACAATGAAAACTATACTCAAGCAAAAACTAAAAATCTTAACAAAACTTAATACCTAAATAAAAGTCGCCTAAAGAGCGTGCCCGCTCACATACGCAATCCTGGATTATGTTCATATAGCTGTAACATAAATGATAAACTAGGACCATCGAAGTAAAATAAATAAACAGTTTATTATTAATAACAATAACGAAACCATGGTCAGCAAGACGACCAGTCACCACAAGCACAACTAGTTAGTTGTGCTTGTGGTGACTGGTCGTCTTGCTAAAATAAATACAGATATAGGTACAGTTGTATTTCTGTATTTATTTTTTATTTTACGATGGGTTTGCTCTTGACTCTGGAAGTCAGAGGTGACAGAGACAAAGTCGACGATGGAGTGAGCATACCCAGAAAAAGATAAGAAGAAGAAAAATGATAAAACTAAAATATATTATGTACATTACCATGTTAACTTCCACCAAAAATTGGTTTGATGAGATCTCGTAAGTAGTTTTTTTTTTAATACGATAGAAATCGTAAACCGCGCTTGCTGCAACGGAATCCTTCATGGGCGAGTCCGACTCTCACTTGGCCGCTTTTTTCACATGTGTGAATTGGAGAGTAGAAAGGGGGCGCCACAGAAACCTCGTCTATGGCGCCGGTAATGCTAATACAGGCACTGAACACACAGCCCATATTTTAATAGTCGTTTACCATGTAAACTGAAGGATGACGTCACGACAAACTCAAGGATGGTGACCGATCAAACGGCTGTGTAGTGTCTACCCACTACCCGCGTCAATGGAGATAAGGCAGTTTTACCAAATATTTGGGCAGCGATGGTCGCTATGCTAATTGGAACCAATAAAAATGTTGATACTACGACCATGACGTATTACGATTTATGACGTATTAAAAAAAAAACTACTTACGAGATCTCATCAAACCAATTTTTGGTGGAAGTTAACATGGTAATGTACATCATATATTTTAGTTTTATCATTCTCTTATTTTAGAAGTTACAGGGGGGGGACACACATTTTACCACTTTGGAAGTGATATTAAAGAAAAAAGTGATATTAGAAACGTCAATATCATATTTAAAGACCTATCCATAGATACCCACACGCAGGGGCGTATTTACCCTAGGGCCAAAAGTTTGTCAATCTCGATTGAGATAATGTCGATCGCAGATAGGTTTTTATCAGCTTAAGCTTAGAAAAAGTCCTTTCCCCACTCGCTACCGTTACAGGTATAGTGACCAATATTCTCAATGGAAGGACGAGACAGGAAACCAGACATGACGGAGCGCCCCTTCATGCCTGGCGCCCTTGGCCGGTCGCCCAACCGCGCCCTACCCTAACGCCGCTACTGTGTGTGTCAACAGCTTTACCTACTCGTGATAAAAAGGTGTGCGCAAGATCTTGGATCATCATCATCATCATTCAGTTCGATTCTCGCCAACTCTCGTCCATCAGCTGCTACCGGCCACCCTGCAAAAATTTTAAGATTTTTACTTTCGTATTTTCATTATGAAATCAAACGAAATATCAACCGTAATCCTTTAGTACTCTCCGTAATATTTTATATGAAGGGACGGTATTCCTTTGCGATAATAATTATGTATGCGTTTTATTTTGTTTACTATTCCATTTCGAGTCTGTCTCCCCCAAATTACTAAACGCGAAACGAATTAAAAGAGTCGGGGTCGTACCAACTTGCGGGGGAGTGTGTCACAACCAAATCTAGTTCATAAAATTACTCCTATTTTTTTAATCAGATTTACGTTTTTGTTATGAAAGAGATTCCCGGATTTCGGACATCAAATATAAAGGCTTTTTTTTTTTTTACTTTTGTCCGCATCTTCCACTGTCACTGCCATTTATTTCCGAAGATTACTATTACATTTAAAAAAAATAGCAATATAAATATACTGCCAACAAACATTTATACATATATATTTTTTTTTTTTTTTAAAAACGTTGCCCCATACTAGCTATTTCTCCTGTATCGTGGGTGCGTTTACAAACATTTAATTTCACATACACAAACAGCCAGACCCGGAACAACTACTTGTAGGTCATACAAATATTTGTTCCGTGCGGGAGTCGAAACCGCGACACGCAGCGCAGCAGTCAATCGCTTAACCACTGCTCCAACCGTGTCGTCAAATGAATATGAAGAAGATAATTATGTAAGTACTGATTTTCTATTTAGTATATATATTAGGTATTTAGGTTATGTGTGACAAAAAAAAATCTTTAAAGGTGCGCTTACACGGGCAACTAAAATTGCTCAATCCTGGTCAATTCTCGTCAACTATGGCGTCACGACTACATCCGGCAATTTAGGGCGATGGCAACATGTAGCAACGTGTTGCCAGATATACGGCCAAACTATACCATGCAATATGAAGCAACTTAAAAAACTAGGCAATACAAGTCAATACACCGACGACACACTTGTACTACACTGCACGTAGAAAGAAAGAAAATGGCGGCGGGGGCAGCGGCGGCGCACTCCCCCGCTGCCCCCGCTGTCCCCGCCGCCGGCCGGTGCCTCTTGCAAAAACGAGACGTAGTTGTACCACAGGTTATACGTACAAACGTGATAGAAAGAAAATTGACTAAAAATTTCCAGACTGATAGGATGTCGGCAACTCATATCATGGCGACATTGAGAAATGTGAAATATATGGATCAATTAGAAGCAATATTCCCGAAACATTTGCCGCATTTTTTGTTGTTGCTCCAGATTGCTCCATTTAGTTGATCCAGATTGATCCATTAGTGTTGCCGAGCAATAATTGCTTAAAAAAATTGCCCATGTATGAGCACATTTAGTCACGCGTTGCGTCTTAATAATTCAAATTATTATTGGAATAAATTTAAAAAATAAAAAAGTCGTTTTTATTGTGACGTACCTATTGCATTTGTTCTTTGCCGTTTTTACTTTCAATGTTGCTTTCATCTCGTACCTACATGATTAATTCATTACGTAAAAAAAATACTATCAGCAAGTATTATTATTGACATATTCCATCAGGAAAAACTAGCACAATATAAGAATAAACATGACCGATATTACCACCTTTTTTGTCACCAACTCCACCATTTTAGATCAGTCATTTTTACGAGCCTAACCTCAAAATATTAAGTAGGTAAATGGCAAATAAATAAGAATTGTGGAAATCTATGTAAAAAACATTTAACAATATAGGAAGAGCATGGAATTCTCCTCCAGATACACTGGGTTTGGTTGTGGGCCCGGACTTTTAGTTTGGTACAGAGTGCCCTATATTTGATGGTATTCTCCTTTATGTTTTATTTCATATGTCGTTTAAAAAGGAATAACATCAAATAAAATTACTGATGAATATTAAAGGATGATTTTCACCAAACGGCTCGCATCGCATCGGAACGGAAAGGATACGAACGGATGCGGCAACAACCGATCGCGTCCGGCAGGATGTCGACGCATACGATCGGCTGCGTACCGTCGCTGGCGAACGTATCCGTTTCTGCGCCTAGTCAAATAATTTCATTCCTACCGTGTTGACGTTGTGACGACAGCCCAAAGGATCCGATCGGATACGACGACAGGCGAACGAAGCCGATCGCGCGTCGCAGCATACTTTCGGCTACGATCGCGTATCGCGGAAGACGCCCGCGGTCAAGCTGCTGTGCGCGGCTTGGTAATATAGACTTTAAACACTGTGTACACGATTTAATATCGTTTAAAGATTGTAAAATCCGTTCCGATCCGATGTGTTGCGAGCCGTTAGTGGAAATCATCCTTTAGGAGAGATCCACCGCCAAAGGATTTCGTAAGCCTACCTTTAAAAATATTTTGGTGATTTTAAATTTATCTTCGTTCTTAATTTTGATTTACTGATAGGTATCAGAAAAACATCATCGAAAAACAGTACTCGTTTTTTTTTTCATGCTTATTGGCCAATACACACATTATACACCACCTGAACGAACATACTTTAACAAGACAAAGGCCTTGTTCACCTGAACAAGGGTTTTCTATAGAAATTCTGTGGAGACAACAAAAGCCATCGTGGGATGACGCAGTATATAAAGTTACAACCCATAAATTCAAAAAGTTTAACAAAAAGTCTCAGATTTACAACTTCTAGAATTCAATGATTTCAGTATAGACCATAAATTCAAAACATGTCATTTGAACGAACTTCAAGCATTTATTGTGTTCACAAAACAGAACCGAAGGCTCGCGTGTACAAAATTCAATTTACTAATAATAACGAACATTTACTTGGTAGTTTCGTAGATTTATTTTCCATTTAGAGTTTCCAAATGGAAATATTCAATTTGAAACATTAAATTCAAATTAATTAATCCAATTATTTTGTTGATAATGCGTGGGTCAACCAAAATGTTATTTTCCATTGGAGATACTATCAATATATTAATAAATTAAAGAAAAATGGCAGATTTGGTTTGTGGTAAATTTGATGTGCTGGCCACCATAGATAGATAGATAGAATACTCTTTATTATGTACACCATAAAAATTACAGATATAAATGTAGAACTGTTACATAGGGTGTCACAATGGGCGGTCTTATCGCTAAAAGCGATCTTTTACAGACAACCTTTGGATGGATCAAAAAGTACATTACACACATTATTATCATTATTTATTTATTACGTACATTATTTGAAACAATTACAGGGCTTTACTATGTATGCATAAGCTTTTTTTTTTATTAAGCTGCACAAAGAAAAAAAATAAGAAACAAATATTTTATAAAATCTAAATATCAAAACATAATTATTTGCAATATCTAAACGCATAACCGGGGATGGTAACAATGGAGTTAGCATATTCACCAGAATATGGCATTTCTATTTTTTATTATTACATGCTAATACTAGCAGGGTGTTCATCATTTAAACTATTCAGATAATTTTGCTACCACGTTTTTTAGAGGAGTATTACAGGACAACATGTTGTCAATGATTGCTATGATAGCTCAGTTCTCTTCCATCAAATCTAAGATATTTTGGAGAAGAAGACTACAGCCCCTTTAAGCACAATAATAGTATTCTTAGCTTTAAAGACAGTGCTTTTGTATTTGCAACATATTTTATTAGCCTGCATGGAGGACGACAAGGCAGTAAGCTCATGTGCTGCTGTTTAGCACATGAGCACATGCACAGTGGTCGCCACATACAAGGCAAAGTAATTCGGTAACCCAGGTACCCTACGTGAGATTGTCAGTACCACCAAGGCGTTGCTGGCCTTCCTTGAGGAGCTGGGGTGGATCGAATGACCGATTTTTTTCAAACCGTACGCAAAATACGCGATTTGAGATGGAGTTGCGGTCACCAGCCCGTGTTACCTAAATTACCTGTTATGTTTCATGTTAAGTAATAAATAACGAATTAAAGTTTATCGTCAATGACAGTACCTAATATAAATTCTAAATAAATGAAAAGGCGGTCACATTGTTAAGCACAATTCGCTGAGTTTGTCTTGATAAAAAAAAACTATGCTAAATATAAATGTTCTTACTTAAGACTGCGCCGAGTGCACAGTGGCGTCCTCATCGTTATTTCGGTGATTTATTTTATTTTAGAATGAAAATGCAGAAAATAAGCTCGTCAAGTTGTGCTTCACAAGACTATACGTTATTATTACTACAAACAGTAGTTTTAAATTGTTATGTTTTATTGTAATCATTAAAACGGAAAATAGTAGCCACTAAGCTCCGTTTTAATGATTACAATAAACGACGAGCTTATTTTCTGCATTTTCATTCTAAAATAAAAGAAATCACCGAAATAACGATGAGGGCGCCACTGTGCACTCGGCGCAGTCTTAAGTGTCAGTTAAGTCTTAGAAAATAAGAAGAGGGAGTTCGATATAGCTACCTCCTTTTTTGTCGAACCAAGAATAAGTTTATCGATGAACGACCAAAATTTTATAAAAAAACACTGATTTCCGCTTCTAATTTATGTGAAAGCCCCACATTATATAATTTATAGTAAACAAGGGCAGATAAAATTGTATAACATTGATAGACTGGCAGTTTGTTTTATGCACTCTTTAAACTTCAAACTTTATTACCGTGGGTAGTTTGAACAAGATCACGTTCAGATACGAACAGTAAAAACTCGAGGTTAATGACCTCTATTTACTTGCGACGGAAACCGAGTGTACACACAATGAAAAGGGGTTGGGGGAATAGGGGACAGAGCAATGTAACAAAAAAGAAGTACCTACTTACCCAGATTTTAAATGCGTGTCCAAGGTCCAAGGCGGAATTCATAGAAAAGAACATGTTTCAATTTACATAGTTCAGGGGAAGCAAAATGGCGGCTATGATCGCATAAGTAAGTAACTGTTATGGTCGCATAACAGTTACTTTGCATTGAGTGAATAAGAAAATGCCGCATGGCGTCGGGAGAACGGATTTAGATAGTATTTGATGCAAAATACGAGAGAAAATACTTTTTCTAAACTTATAGGTTAATGTTCTAAAGCCCGCAAAACCCTATGTTAAAAAAAAATGCTATTAATTATTTCAGTCTGGTCGCAGTTCCACTGTTAAAGTAGGTTATCCTGAGTAGTTAAAAACACACACACACAGCTATTTGTTTATAACATTTTTTTTTTTCACTTTTAATTTGTTTGTATTTTGTATTTCACGAACTGTGACCAAATAAACGTTATTCGTTCTTTCTTTTCTTTCTTTAATGGGTTACAGTTAAATTTGTGTCCGTGCGAGATTTATGTCCATTTCTACCCACTGTGCACCGCTACAAGCATCTCGAATGACGTTAACAGGGGGCGCTGTTGGTAAACATTTGTGTGAATCGACAAAACAAGATGGCGGCGTTCGTTCCAATGTTGGCCATACGCCAAAAGATCCTTGTACCGCCATATGTAGTTAGTTACCTGCACCGTTTGCCAATGAAATGAACGACAAAAACTTAATTTCTTTTTTACAGAAAAACTAATGAGGTTATCAAAGCTAAAAAGCCTACTTACGGCTTGATTCGTATGCAATCATTATAACCACATTCTTTGAACTACTAACCGTATAATTTCCCATTACCATACTCAAGCAAACGATTCATTCTTGGAAAGTTATTAACATTGATTCTAAGTAAGAGAAAAAACGCTTAAGGAACGTACTAAAACGGCTATAAAACTTAAAGTACACGTTAGGAGTACATTCGATACAAAATGGCGTCGTTACCTGTACTAAATTGCGCACACTTAAACGACAGGCCGATATGCCCTACAAAGTTCTTCATATCAGTTTCGGCTACATCCTCCTTTTGGAACGTTCAATGCTCTTTCAAAGGGCAAGCTTGTGTAGGATAGATAGTTTTTGTGTGAACACTGATGGGTTTTGTGATTTATTTCTATGGACAGTTTTTATTAAGATGGCACGAAACTTGTGAATTAAGGAAAAGTATGAGGTAGCTGGTACATTTTGACGGCTTTGCCGCTTAGCGACCACATCGCCCTGTGC
This sequence comes from Dryobota labecula, assembly GCA_947523025.1. Taxonomy (NCBI): domain Eukaryota; kingdom Metazoa; phylum Arthropoda; class Insecta; order Lepidoptera; family Noctuidae; genus Dryobota; species Dryobota labecula. The sequence goes on along the minus strand of OX383293.1, from coordinate 10,677,993 downwards.
AAAAAAACACAAAATTGTTGATTACGATCTATCTTATAACTAACTTGTACAATTGTTTAGCCTTAACGGGCACTGGAAAAGCAAGGATGGTATTACAAAAGCCATTATCATACCTTTTATACCGTCCCAAAACATTAATTCTAGTATTTTCATTCCGGACACACTCCATCAGAATATAAAAGATATCATCAACCAGTCATCACAATTTGGAGACAAAGCTTTTCTCATTAAGTAATAAAACTTATTTGATGGAATATGTCCGGAACGAAGTCTTAAAGCTATAATAATTAGGTTTTTATTGAGGTCACAATCAATCCACGGAACCCGAGAAATCTCTGGCTGGAAATCTGTGGCTGGTAAATACATGGTATCACTTTTCAGAAAATTTAATCATAATCGTTCGTGTTACTGTTGGGCTGAAGGCCTTGTGGCTAAGTAATAAAAGCCACATGGGTCGACCGATCAGGTTAAGCTACGCTTGACGCGGTTGGTCCATAGATGGGTGACCATCTTTACATACCAAGACCCCTCCGTGCCTCAGAAAGCACGTTAAGGCCCAGATATATGCCAGCGACCTTTAGTGGTTAGCTTGCGTGTTGTGTACTAAGCTCATGAAACGCGTCGTATGTCCAGCCAGTAATAGGACTCGCCCATCCAGGAGCGCTGGCCCAAATAAAACGCATTATTAATTTATTACACATAAAACAAAAGGTATTTTAATAAAACACGTATACTAAAAGACCAATATTTAAATTGTCTTTAAAAAGGTGAAGGTTTCAGAAAAATACGCTTGATAGATTTTACGTGATTCTCAGTTTTTTATCCGCGTTAGACATAACTTTACAAATTAATTTCACTATGTAATATAGACATAATCTAAAATATTCACATATTAAGTTATTAAGAAAATGCTCTAATTTAACTTTTTTTTTTTTTTTCAAATCATTAACACTACTCGTTTAGACGTGATCTTCAGTATAAAATCATTAAAAGTCGGTTGGTCCCGGCTGTCATTCGTGAATCTTTGACAGTCGTTACGGGTCGTCAGAAGGCCGAAACTCTGACAACCATGCAGTCTTACAAAGGCGTATCGTATTACCCAGTGACTGAGTTGTGCAGGTCAGATAGGCAGTCGCTCCATGTAAAATACTGGTATTCTGCTACATCCGGCTATACTGGAAGCCAACCTCAACATAGTTAGGAAAATGCTAGGCAGATGGTGATGCTGTTTTTTAAATGGTTTTTAAATAGTACGTATCAAATTAGGTTTCATAATATCTGACCACAAAGAGATGCTGTGGCTAGATTAAAACAGAATCACATGAAAAATCCATTAATTCACGCCCCTGTAACTACAAAAGACGAATAACTTTTTCTCCTTTTTTTTTTTGACGGCACGGTTGGCGCAGTGGTTAAGCCATTGACTACTGCACTGCGTGTCGCGGGTTCGATTCCCGCACGGAACAAGTATTTGTATGACCTACAAATAGTTGTTCCGGGTCTGGCTGTTTGTGTATGTGAGTTTAAATGTTTGTAAAAGCACCCACAATACAGGAGAAATTCCTAGTGCGAGGAAACGTAAAAAAAAAAGTAGGCAAACTGAAAAAAGAAATAAAAAAGAAATAGTACATTGTGATACAAGGGTGGGAAGTAGGTTATTGCAAACGAGCTTTAATTAACAAGCCCGAGCCGTAGGCGAGGGTTTTTAATGACACGAGTTTGCAATAACCTACACACCCGTGTATCACACGACGTTGTTCAATACTGTTGTGGGAAATATTAAAAAACAAATAAAAAAATGATCAATTTATCAAACAAATTAAAATTTTCAGAAAATGGCGCGTTTTTTCAACTGGACATATTTTTTTATTACAACGAAAACAGCCTATACAGCATATTCGATTTTTGACAAATTATGATGTGAAAATAATTTTATTAAAACTGGTAATTAAATATATTAAACAACCATTTAAAAAACTTTTGAGAATCACACTCATTCATTTTTCCTCGCATAAAATCCATCCTATTTTATTCAATGTATGAAAACTCCTTGCTACTAAACTTTTTAAATTGACTTATAAATTTAAAACTAAACTGCAAAACAAAATGATCGAGCTCGTAAACAAGTCACAACCGCGTAACAGAAAGATGCCTATGCAAAAGATTTGATTTTCAAATCATAATTATAGCCTCTAAAAGTACGCCATGTTTAACAACTGTATTGAATTTTTTTTTATTTGCGGTATACATGACGCAAAAAAAAATTATACCACAAACAAAAAAAAAACAAGTTGGGGAAAATAAGCATCACATCCATGCAAAACGGCCATCGCTCAGCATAATGCTGCGACCTTATGCGAGACAGAGCCCCAGCGCTAGTTTTCAGCGACAGCCGGCGTTAACGTGAAAATGTCGACCAGTGCAACTGCAAGTTTCTGTTCTCTTGATTATACATTATGCTCCAAATTCAAGCACGCAACATAAAAACCTATGGCCGTACTAATATTGTAATTGGTTGGCCGTACTAATAATTACACTACAAAATCACTATCACTATCACTATCACTATCACTATCACTACATATTATAAAACAAAGTCCTCCGCCGCGTCTGTCTGTCTGTCTGTCTGTCTGTCTGTCTGTCTGTTCGCGATAAACTCAAATACTACTGCACCGATTCTCATGCTGTTTTCACCAATGGATAGCTTGGTTCTCTAGGAAGGTTTAAGTATATAATTTGTTATGTTTTTGTATGCATTTTTGTATGAATTAACGATATTTGTTGGAGGTGTCGGAAAAAAATAAGCCGTCTGGGAGCTTTCAACGAAAACGCTGTCTAAACCCTTTGAGATATAACAAAATAATGTATGGTGGAATTGTGTATCATAAAAAGGTCTTCAAAAAAGTCCGCGATGGCATATGTCTATCTCTTAAGGATAACATACTATATCCATTTTATTGACTTTTTGTAGGTATTTGTTTGCCGAATTTTACTCTTGGAAATACGATTACGATAACAATACGCTATAATATCAGTAGCTATTAGCCAAATTATGTTCGTAGATAAATAAGCTAGCTACTTATGTGTATTTCAAAGAGTATACAAGAATATTTATCATAAAAACATTACTAAACACGGCGGCCTTATGATCAAAATTTGTGCATTCCATAACTTTCGTTACTTTTTCACTGACATATTTATCACTTTTCGATAAACTAACACTCAATACGAAATCTACACTTATTTCTCAGTAATTCTGTCTAAGATTCTTCTAAGATTAAACCGTTTTCTCATTGAATCCATTCGCACGTATAACCTTGATGAATGTTTACATTAAGCATCGCGTCACACCGCCACACGACCACAGAGTATAGACGTATTTTGTTTTCTTTTTTCGTTCGTTTAGTGGTGTTCCCGCTAAAATGTCAACCGGTCAATTATTAGTCGATTAATCGAATTCTACATCCAGATCGTGTTGCAAGTATAAAATAAATGTCTAATATTTCGTCCAATTGCGAACGTGACCCTGAGAAAAGTTAGTACTTACGTGAATTATTCTAAAATTATTATTTGTGTCGCAATTTTATTTCGTGCTGTATTTGGTACAATTGATTGCTTTAAGAATTTGAGTGAAATTTCGTATTTTGAATTTGTGTTTGTTATCTTTAGGTAAAGACTCATTCACGTTCAGAACATAAGTACTTTTACTATATTAAATCATTTGTTTCGGTTTCTATTCACATAGTGTTCATGAAGAAACCATAAAACCATAGTTATTATTGTGAAATGTTAAAAGTTTGATGTCAAGCTCGATAGATGGCGTTGACGTCGAAATAGATCTCGCTATGGTTTCGTTACCGCGATTTGGTTGGGGTCTCGCAATTTTAATTAAATATACCAGCTTAGATCTGTACACAATTGTGGTTTTATTTTCAACCGTATTAGTGTGCACATTAGTTCGATAGTAGAGATGGGCTGAGTGATGATTTTTCTGTATCGGTGACTGCATGACAATGACAAAAAAATATCGGTGACGGGAACAATGACAAAATCATCAATGATTTTTATTTGAGTATTAGATCTCGTCACTTCATTTGTGAGTAGATACTGAATGATCGCGGAACGGCTTAGTGAAATTATCATTAGTTATTTATGTAGGCATGAGTCGAGTTTGTCAGTTGGCCGCGTAATTTAAATTTTCTTAGTTTGTGACATTCATTGCAGGTTATTTAGGTATTGATTTATCGTTATGGAAATCATCAATATGTTTACATTTGTGATATTTGCTGCAAGATATGACTATTTAGTATATCATGGCAATTTGTCGTAAAAACTTGGTCGCGTAAATATGCACCTCCCCAACAAGTAATATTCCAATCTTCCTTTCATGCTTTTTCCAGGCTTAGGACTAGCAAAGACTTGCAAAGTAATAGTACATACTTAGTACCTAATAAAAGAAATCTATCAGTCTGCTAATTACACTACGTATTTCGTACGCGTAAAATTAAATTAGGGTGGTTGTTCGTCCTCGTCTATCCAAAACAATGATTCACGAAATACTAAATGCTAGATAAATTGCATTCGTGATTTGCCGCGCATTTCGCACGCAAACATAAACAATGCAAGTGAAAGCATTGTTGCCGTTCCGTGCGCTCAGTCCCGGTCATTTTATCGAAACATGTGAGTTCCAGTCCAGTATCGCCGATCGCGCAGTCTCGCAACGTCGCAATTCACAGTCACACCGCCCGCTGCGCCCGAGACGGCCCGATACCGTCCGATCCGAATCACCGAAGTTCGCGTTCATTGTCATTCTTGTAATGATTTTTAAGCATTGATGATTTTGTCTTTGTCATTGCATGATGAAATGATTTTAAAATATCGATGATTTTTACATGTGACATGATATCGGACTCATCTCTATTCGATAGTTCAACTCATTACCAGCTCGGTAATAAACACATAGTGAGTCACATTAATATTAAGTTAGAATTTTGAGATATAGCCTGGGATATGGAGAGGGTAGTACATAGGGTACTTTTTTATGCGATAACCGACATCCACGCGGGCGAAGCCGCGGGCAAAAGCTAGTTTAATATAAAAGTTTAAAAATACTAGTAACATCCCAGTCTCACGTGGAAGCGTTATGTTAACTTGCTCATTACCTGTATTTGCAACTGAACACAACTTTTGTTACGGAAATGTTTACGATACCAACTCGCAGACGCCACTGGGTTCCGCACAAATAAATATATTTACAACTGTAGCTAGTTTCTAGTCTAGAACGATCTCTATAATTCATCAAATATGCTCGTGGCTAAGTAATAACAGGCGCACGGGTCGATCCATCAGGTTAAGCTACGCTTGACGGGGTTGGCCCGTGGATGGGTGACCATCTTTACATACCGAGACTCCTCCGTGCCTCGGAAAGCACGTTAAGCCGTTGGTCCCGGCTGTCATTCGTGGATCTTTGACAGTCGTTACGGGTCGTCAGAAGCCCAAAAGTTTAACAACCAGTCTTACCAAGGGGTATCGTATTACCCAGTTACTAGGTTGTGGAGATCAGATAGGCAGTTGCTCCATGTAAAAATTCCAACATAGTTGGGAAAAGGCTAGGCAGATTGATCGGCTTGAAATAACTAATTCTGTGTGTCTGATTTAGTTGATAAATTAAGTGAGATCGTTATCTATACATATACGAGGTGTAAGGGACAGCCCTCCGCAGACTGATGGGGTGAATTCAGTACAACATACTAAGATGAACGGTACATGAAATTATTTCAGGAGCGTTATGGGAATCCAAAAAACCTGATTTGTTTTATTACCTCACACGCAATGTATCGTTATCGTGGCAAAACGCACGTGGCGAACGGCAGCTCAGTGAGTGAGTTCGATGAACTCTGTAGCTAGGCAGAAAGTGAACAGGCGGGAGGTAACGCCCAGGTGTTACCACTGCGTGGATCGCCCGGAGGACACGGTAGAGCATACGGTGGAGGTCTGCTCGGCTTAGGCAGAGCACCGCCGTGTCCTCACGGGGGCGATCGGCAGCGGCGATCTCTTGCATCCGACCCTGATCCAGGCCATGGTCCGGACCGAGAGTGCATGGGAGGCAATCACCTCTTTCTGCGAAGCAGTAATGCTCGCGAAGGAGGAGGCGAAACGCGTGAGGGAGAGACAGTATGTGCGCCCTCACGCCCCTAGTCGCCACAGAAGACGCCCTGGGCGGCGGAAATCGATAGCCGATTCCCGGCCACCGTAGGCGCGGGCTTGCGGATGGCGAGCTTATGGGCAGCTCATCGTCCGATAAGGACCAGGCACGGGTTGACGCCGCGTTGTGTTCCACGCGCGCCTCAAAGAGATGTCAGCACACACTGACGGGGTCCGCCAGGACCGATGCCTGCCAGGGTTACGGGTTTGTCCGAAAGGGATACCGTGGCCCTGGCTCACAGGCAACTGATGGCGTGTCAGACTGTTACTGACTAAACCGGGTGGTTTAGTCAGTAAATAATTGTAGTAATTTCCCACCCAAATAAAAAGGACAGAAAGTGAACAGCTGATTTCGCGCGTCTCTCTTTAGAGTATTTAAACAAAGATAGCAGTTTTTTTTTGCAGTTTTATTTACATAAATGGAGTGCTGCGTACAGAGAATTTAGTTTTACATTGAAATAAAGGAATAGTAACTGAAAAAAATAAATTAAAAAAATTACCTGACCAAACCGGTGGAATATGATTCAAAATAAGGAACTGAATGCACCCTGTTAGTTTGCGGAGGGCTGTCCCTTACACCCTGTATAGTCCTCCTTATCGATTTCGATAAGGGCGACCCTTTGAAATTATTATTTCCTAGCGACTTAATATGACTCGCCAGACCAAATTTTATTTTAAATACCCGGTCACAACTAATGCAATAGAGTTGACTGGCAGAGTTATAGGTATAGGAGAGCTTAGGTCTCTCTTTACGTATTTGGCATTTCTCGATGAGTGTATCGAGTCGCAATGTTTCGAAAGTTTTTACATTTTTGTGGACAGTAGAGCACCAAGACAACCTATGTGTAGTGAGCCTTTTTTTTTTTTCGGGATGTAAAATCCTCATGGATGTTCTCCGCCCCGGAAGGGCCTTTCAGACTCATACTGACTAAAAACCATCCCGGTGTTCCATCTCACACCTACGCCGGGGGTCGCGGGAACGTACATCCTTCCGCAATCCCCGACTGGTGCCGCCTCCGCGGCGGGCCTCTCCTCAGGTCGCGATGTCTCAGAGGGGTGCGCGTGGAACACTACGCGCCGCCACCTCGGGTCCGATGTATGGGGGGTGACGGACGTCCCCAAGTCCGTCGCCCCTGGACCCATTTAGGGAGGTTGGAAGAGGGCGTTATCCGCCCTCCGCTGACGCCCGGTGCGCCTGCTGCGAGCCGGGTGAGTGGACGAGATCTCCCTCTCCCTTTCCGCAGTCTCCTGCGAAATGACTGTCTCGCAGAAGGAAACCACCGCGTCCCAGGACTCCTCGCTGTGACGGCCGGCAGATGTGAAGCGAGCCTCTCCCAGCCTGTTGAATCAATAGCGCAAGCGCTTAGATGCCTCATTTTATAAAAAGGTATAATTTGTGAGTTTGTCTGTGGGGGTTAGTCTTCAGAACTACTGATTCACTTCCGAAAATTCTTTTGCTAATGGAAAGCTACAGTATTGATTACTATCATAATTATGTTAAAATGTAATTATTAATGTCAAAACGAGAATTTTCACGAGCAGAAAATTGTCATATATCATACATCATATAACGGGACACGATCAACCAATAATCCAACTTGAAAATGACCAATAACCTCACACACACATGAGGCAGAATCGTCATGATATTAAGGTCCGTAGGTGATATTAAGAAAGTCTCTGAAAAAGAATTATGAGGCTCTCTTTTATTGAACTTATTTTAATTTTGTCATAGTTTAAAGTGGCCAAAATAACTGTTTTCCTCAAAAATAAGTTTAAAGTGTCCAAAATAATTATTTTCCTCAAAAGTACCCGCAACCCTAAAATTCAACCCGTGCGGTATCCTAAATGAATTACAAGCTAATCAAAACTTTCGTACCAATGTATTCTGACCGCATTAAAATTTCACTGTAGGTAATTGTCAAACTTTTAATTGTTATTACTGTAATTAAAGTTCGATAAGTAAAGCACTTTATGAACTTAACTACAAATTTTCTTTTTGATCTATTTATTTTTGATTAAGTATAGTGTTCGTTAGTTTATAATATGGAATATCTTTTCTTATTCAATCCTTTCAAATGATTCTGAAATACTGGAAATTCTACAAAAAACGTTTTAGAGTTTTTCGTGCTTCTAGTTTTTTTTTTTTTTTTTTTCAAATTAATCTACATGTTAACGTTACTTTTACCATAATTTAATTTTCAATTCCACTTTAACTTGTTAGCGAAAAGAAACAATGAATTTACAGTTTCGCGGTGCGAAAAATTTCAGAGAGAAAATTATTTTTAGTTTGTTAATTACGCGCGTTTCCAGTCAGTAACTAACTGGATTATTTTTTAATTTAATTTTAAATTTATCACAAAAACAATTTTGCAGCGCGTTTTAGCTATAAGTACAGTCAGTCACCACAATTAGCTGACCTAGCATAAATGGTTGAGATTTTTTAGAATACGGATCGATAGAATTTTATAATTCTTAATTTAATTTAAATGCCTATACGAAATCTACCCAAAACTAGAAAAAAAAATGAAAATCGTACGATCTGTTAGTAAAAATACCTCAACCATTTGAGAAAAGGGGGGTCCGCTAATTGTGGTAACTGACTGTACCTAATCTTCATTGAATAATAATCTTTATAGTTGTTTTATGGATGAATTCAAACGATTTTTTTTCTGAAAGAAAGATGACAGAATAGGACTTTTGCAATAATTCATATCGATGCCCCCAAGCAATAAGTCGGTAATGTACTATTATGGAGGTTTTATTGTTACGTAAAATTCGTCACCTATATTATATAGTTGGGATACATCTTAGTAATTTATTTAAAATTTTTGTAAGTAATATTTACGAAGATATCATGATAAACACCTTTATTGTGCACCTAGCTTCTGACGTTTCATAAGTGCCCATGTAGGTTTATGTGAAATAAAATATTTTGATTTTGATTTTGATTGTAGGGTCTGCAAGTTTCACATACATAATTTAATTTTGACATCGTAATTTAATTACACAAAAAAAAAAATTACTTTCGTTTGATGTATCAATGACCTATAGTCCGGCTAGTTAAAAAGATATTCAACAAAAATAGAAAAACATTTTTCTTGTATAATTTGAGTTTTCCAATTACCGACTTATTGCTTGGGGGCGTCGATATAATGTAGAAGAGATCGTGATCATGTTTTATATTTCAGATTTCAAACAACTATCCATACTTCCATATCCATACTAATATTATAAATGTGAAAGTAACTCTGTCTGTCTGTCTGTCTGTCTGTCTGTATGTTACCTTTCCACGCCTAAACCACTGAACCGATCGTCATGAAATTTGGCAGAGATATATAGCCTAGGATATGGAGACGGACATAGGCTACTTTTTTTACGCGATAACCGACATCTACGCGGGCGGAGCCGCGGGCAAAAGCTAGTATTTTACTAAAACAATAACAAGTCATTATTACGTACCAAACTGTTTCCCAACTTTGTTGGGTTCTGCTTACAATCTTACCAGTTGCAACTGAATACCAGTATTTTACAGCAAGCGACAGCCTATTCCCACAACCCAGTTACTAGGTACTGATTGCCAGACTTTCGGGGTTCTAGTCAGAAGCCAGAAAGTCTCGAGTAGTCATCCGTAACGACTTTCAAAGATCTATGAATCACAGCCGGGACCTTAAGAGCGTTGTCACCGGTTATCTCGTATTATCTCGTGACTGAGAAGGAATTATGAAAAACGGCTCAATCAACTATCTCGGTAAGTGTGTCTAGAATGTTCTAATACCTTTTATAAAGTTTCATATTGAGACACGAAGCAACAAAATACGATCTAGAGGAATGTGGCCGTTTTTATTTGCTATTTTTGTTATTTTATTTCAGTTCTGTTTTTTTCTAAAGCCTTAAGATAATTTTGTATGCTTTTAATGTGTACCCTTAGATTTATTTTTTATCACCTTTGAATAATCAAATATTTGCCTTCAAACAAAAAGTATGAAAAAGGTATCTTAAGCACAATTCCCTACAGACCAATTATAAAACACAATATTCACTCACTGCGAAAACAGCAACCTATAATCGTTATTTCGATGTAAACGTTTAATAAACTCCGTTATTTCACGATAAATACAAAGCACTGTAATCTATTTACCATTTACATTTAAAAAATGACTCTAAAGTGCAGTAATTTCAACAATATTACACAATAACTGTCGTTATTTAGCCGTTATTTGTCTAATGCAGTAAATGGAGTATAGCCACTTTCAAGGTATGTACACGAAAACCTTTACGAACAATGCAGCGTCTCGACACGCAATTTACCAAAGGCCTAGTCTACTGAGCCCCGCACTCACCCAGCACAATGTTGCCAGCATTAATCAAAGGCAGCAGATCTAAGGCTTCATTCGTATCTGACAGTTACACGCTTTGATCCCCACAATCCAGTACGTTTCCAATACTATTACAACCTCCTTACTAATAGACTGATGGCCTTTCCCTTTGATCCCAAGACAGACGGATATTTGAGGACCCGGTTCCTATTATGTTTCTAATCCTTTATATTCGAACGTATCTGATATTGGCATGTCGCAATTTAACGCTCTGAGCTCTGATAATATATCTATCTGGTAAGTTCTAGGGATGTCACAGACGAATTGTGTCGTCGACACATCCAGCGAACAGATTAATTGTTTTGCCTTGATGTATAAACACAAGGAGATATGTTTTCTTTATACAATTTAAACTTTTTTCAGAAAACAGAATAGTACGTTCAACATTTAAAATAATTCATGCACAATAAACCGAAAGTGCAGTTGTACGGTCAGCTGCAGAGAAATCTCACCCCGTAGCAATGAATAAATACATTGCTAGGGGGTGAGATTTCTCTGCATCCAAGACACATCTATACTAATATTATAAAGCTGAAGTTTCTTTGTTTGTTTGAACGCGCTAATCTCAGGAACTGCTGGGTGGAATTGAAAAATTGTTTTTGTGTTGGATAGTCCGTTTATTGAGGAATATTATAGGTTATATAACATCACGCTATGACCAATAGGAGCGGAGCATAAATGAAAAATGTTTAAAAAACGTTTTTCTTTTTTTGTTTCTTTTGCGTGCGCTGCGTAAACAGTTTAAGTTACGCAAATATCATGTATGATGAAATTATTCCTCTTTAAAAGTTCTTACAAAAAGTCCGCGACAGCATGTGTCTATCTTTTAAGATAGACTCACTATAACCTTTTTTGTGGTAACCAAATTTGTTCGAAATTGATGCATTATTTGCGAAGGAGTTTTGTCAACATAATATTAATCCTTATCCAAATAAATATGTTATTAATCACAAGTATTTAAATGTAAACAAAATTGTTCTTGGCATCACTTGATTTCAATCATCATCTTAGGAGACATCATAATTTTAAAATAACTTCGCAACAAAAAAGTGTATAGGCTATTTAACATCACGATACGCCCCTAAGGAGCCGAGCAAAACAACAAAAAGTCGGAAAAAACGCTAAGCGAAAACGAAGTTATTGCGCGGACGGGCGATGCGATGCGACGGGGTGGATTGTGGGCCGAAATTTTACGCGGACGAAGTCGCGGGTAGAAGCTAGTCTACAATAATAAGGAAACATACAAAGTATAATATAGGAAGGTAGCAGTATTTCAGTGTGAATGCAACAGGCAACGGCCTTGAAGCTAAATCTTATTCGGGCACAATTTATACTATTTACATTCACACATGTACAGCGGATTTAAATAATTTACAAAGTGTTACACTTAAACCTATGTCGTGAAACAAAAAAAGAATGTTCGCGGCAAGAAAACAAATTGTAACAAACATTCCGTATGCCGCGGTGGATATTAAATTCCTTCCCTTTTGTTACGGTCGCTTCGCTTATTTTGTTTACAATTTGCGGAAAATTTTAGACGCAAGTCAACTTTTTGTCGAGTTTGTCAGATTTTAAATTGTGAAAATGCTTGCTTTGAATAAATTTAATGCCAGGAAAGTGCCTACAACTTTCATAATGAGTCACTTTTCACCGCAAACATTTGTAAGAACCTGCTTATTTCATTCGCTTAACGCGTTTATTTATCTTTTTGTATCAAATAAAGAAAGTTATTAAAATAATCAAATTATTTCTCTCTGCTTATTTTGTGGAACAAAGGACACGCATTCATTGTTATAAAGTACTGAGAGACAAGTTAAATGAACCGCGATCAGTATACAATTGACTTAACAAAAAAAAAAGACATGGTTTTACTTCGTAATCTATACAAATAAATAAAACTGTAGTGTCTATTTGTAATGTCTATATGAAAGTATATACGGCACTTAAAAAATATCTCTATCTGTTTGTTTGTGCCGGCTAATCTCCTAAACGGCTGGACCGATTTTGACAGGGTTTTCACTGGCAGATAGACGATATTATAAGGAGTAACTTTAATTTTAATTTTATTTATTAGGGACAAAAAACAGTTACACAATACAGCATTTACAAAAAGTAGTTATATTATAGTCGTAAAAACGTATAACCCACACTATTGTCCAACAACAACAATTAAAACCAACACACAACACTAACAACAATAACTTTCTTTTATTTTTGAAAAAGCCACGCGGGCAAAGCCTTAGGCAACCGTTTGTTATAAATAAAACATCACCGTCATCTTAAACTACCTCAGAGTAAACACAAAAAATCAAACTTACAACTGAGCCCGATTTATGAATACCTTCTTACGAGAATTCATTTCTGACTTTTTTGCCGAAATCCCGTCTCACAACTTACAGATGTAAACTTTTTCTAATAACCGTATACATTTCAATATATATCAATCTGCCTAGCCTTTTCCCAACTATGTTGGGGTCGGCTTCCAGTCTAACCGGATGCAGCTGAATACCAGTATTTTACATGGAGCGACTGCCTATCTGACCTCCACAACCCAGTAACTGGGTAACACGATACCCCTTGGTAAGACTGGCTGTCAGACTTTTGGGCTTCTGACGACCCGTAACGACTGTCAAAGATCCACGAATGACAGTCGGGACCAACGGCTTAACGTGCTTTCCGAGGCACGGAGGAGTCTCGGTATGTAATGATGGTCACCCATCCACGGACCAACCCCGGCAAGCGTAGCTTAACCTGACGGATCGACCCGTGCGGCTGTTATTACTTAGCCACGAGCTCCTCAACAAAATAACCGTATACATTTCAAATATTGACAGATACTTGGAAAATAAGTTCAATCGGTAAAGCGAAAGAGTTTCATTCAACTCAATGCGTCGGTAAACTTTGATTAGTTTCTGACCGTTACCGTAATGAGTTCTGTTACTTGACTATTTAAATCGGAAAAAAATCAATTTCATTCGAACTATCGCGATTGAATTTCGTGTGGTTTCTTTCTCTTTTATGACGATGCGGTAACTACTGCGTGTGACAGCTATCAGCGTTCTACGAGAGACCACTTTACACTCATTTTAAATCAAACCTTCATGCGACAAAATTATAAGAATAGAATAGAATAGAATACTCTTTATTATGTACACCATAAAAATTACAGATATAAATGTAGAACTGTTACATAGGGTGTCACAATGGGCGGTCTTATCGCTAAAAGCGATCTTTTACAGACAACCTTTGGATGGATCAAAAAGTAGAAGGAGAGACAATACTGCAGGTATTTAGTGGTGTACCACTTACATATATACAATAAATACATATACACAAAGCATATAGATACTTATCCATATAAATACAACATTGAATCGGAATTCTCAGACAAGTTGTGGAAAGAAAAAAAGAAAGAAAGAAAAATTGTTTATTCGGCCCAAACAAAACGCACATAACAAAAAATAAAAACATACACCCTTGCTAATTAACCAAAAACCTCGTATTCAAGTACGAAAAAGAGTGGCTTCCCTGATAGCCTTCTGCATACTATTTTGGGAATGGTTGACTACCCGGTTGTGAGGCACTGGAACACCATTCACGGATCTGGGGTGCTCTTTATAATATTAAATAGCGGAATTGTAAATAATAATAATAATAATGAATTAATTGGTAATTTACTAACATAGTTACAAGGATGTCGGAAAACGGAAGGTTTCTCTCGTTATCATCAGCCATATTTTAACTACTGTGGGCGTACTGTGGGTAGTGTTGGTTATTGCGCAATAGAAAAACCAAATGAAACTCAAAAGTCATTTTCTCAACCTGAGATTACACTAACTTCAAAATTACATAAGACAGTCCCCCAAAACGCCCATCCCTTCACCACTTCCTAGTGCTTTAGCTGGGAAGAAGTAACGGAACAAACTCCCCAGCAGCACATCTGTCTGTTCAGTTAGAAGAACTTGATTCTATACAGTAATGGGTATGCAAAGTAATTAATGTAGGAACACGACACAACCATACCGAACGCGCAACAATTCCTAGACGTCTTCACTGCTTGACCGCCACCGATGAACTACACTTGTCGAATTTGCGGCGAACACTTGTCGCCGGTCGAACGTTATGTCGTAGACTCTGCCATGCGCCGCTAGGCAGCGCTAGTGTCACGATTAGTCAAGAACCGATAGCGCGAATCCACCAACTCCATCGAACGCCAACAGATGGCGCTCGCGTACTGGATACAACTCATCTCCGACATATCTATCGCATAACATTCAAAAGTGCCTTTCATGTGCCTATTTGAAATAAATGATTTGACTTTGATTTTCCATCGCTTGATGTGAGATTAATTAAATTAATTATTAATTTAATTAATTAATTATTAATTAATTAGATTAATTTAATTCTCATTATGTCATTCCAAAGAGATTTAAGATATTGTTACGTATAATTTAATGTACCCCCCCCGCCCAGAGCTACAAAGCAGTTACATCTGTTACATCATAATAAATCGGGTAAGTAAAATTTTCACAGAAATAAGCGCCGCATCCCAGTAGTTCCATTCTCTAGTTCCATTATGGGACTACTGGGATTTTTTTCTCCCAGTAGTTCTATGGAAGTGGCATACAGGGTGTGACGTAAAGAGTGGTCCACCGTTAAGAGGTCGATACACCGTATATTCAGCTGTTACATACCACAATGTGAACTATTTATCTTTGATATCCGATTTATTTATTTATTCTTGAAAAATTTACAGTTTGCTTTACTTATTTGGCTGTAATTTCTATACATGACATTATTATATATATATTATATTTGTATTATAAACAAAAAAATAATTATAAAATAATGTCATTTCTAGAAACTATAACTAAATGAATTGTTTAAATTGTGGTATGTGATAGCTGAATATATGGTGTATTGACTCCTAAACGTTGGACCAGTATTTACGCCACAGCCTGTATGCCAGTTCCATGGAACTACTGAGAGAAAAAAATACCAGTAGTCCCATATATTTTTTATTTTACTATGGGTTTGGTCTAGGTCCGGGTGACAGAGACAAAGTCTACCATGGAGTGAGCTTACCCAGAAGAGGCCTGTTCACTCTCACTTTGAATAGATTAGGGTTGTATGCGTTCGGAAACACAGACGCAGGCAGAGAGTTCCAGTCCTTTGCTGTGCGCAACATAAAAGACGTTTGAAAACGCTTAGTGCGAGTTGGTGGTATATCAACTAGGTAGGGGTGGTAACTTGCAGTGCGTCTAGATGTCCGATGGTAGAACAGACATTATGACATTATTTTATAATATATATTTTTTTTGTTTATAATACTTTAATGTCATGTATAGAAATTACAGCTAAATTAGTAAAGCAAACTAAATTTTTCAAGTTTTTTTTTTTTAAATAATTATGTATAATGGAACTAGAGAATGGAACTACTGGGATACGGCGGAAATATATGTGATTCTAGCTGAACATAGCATGTTTAGGTATAAATTGGATTGAAAGAACCTCTCCCTGAATTCGAAATTAATGAGCTGTCTGAACAACTCATAGTTCGCATGATTAATTATGAAGAACTAATTTTAATCTAAAATATTTAAAAACTTCAAGAGTGATTATCACTGTCCAAAGCATCTGATTAGAGAACAGATAAATCTCTTTCCAGACGTAAAATTGTTTTTTAAGAACAGTTTTAAAGAGAATTTCTCATCAAACATTTATTACGCCTTGAAGATTATTTGTACCTAATTGGTTTTTGAGAACTTTGTAATTCAATTTTAATTTCTTAATCTAGAAATTTTCAAAAGAAATTAGCGTCTTAACGTTAAAAGTTTTTACGACTTTAGAAGTTTCGCATACCTGTGTAGCTTACAGTTGGTTTTTATTTAACTATCTGCAGCCCGCGGCTTCGCCCGCGAAGTATCTGTTTGTAATGTCAAAATAACGTCACGAAAGAAAAAGCCACGCGGGCAAAGTCGCGGGCAGCAACTAGTCTAATATAAAAATAGCCTTAGTTACTTCTTATAACATCGGCTATCTGCTAATGAAAGTCCTGTCTAAATCGGTCCAACAGTTTCGGAGATTAGAACCAGATTAGATTAAACAGACAGATAGACAGATGGACAGAAAGACAGACAAAATTAAAAACAAAAAAACCAGTCATCAGAACAGAAGTAAAAACTCAAAACTTTGGAATAACTCACAGTCTGGCGCAACACGTTACGAGCATGTCGCACATTTCGGTGCGCGAACCCATAAGTTTCCCCCCTACTAAAAATCGCTCAACGCGGCTAAAGAAGTTTTCACTTCAATTTTTTTTTAATTTATGTACCGTTTATATTGTCATATGTATTTAGTACTCATAAAAAGCTATTATTTTGACATTACAAACAGATACTTCAATTTTATTTATTTGCATAGATGTAAAGAAAAAAAAAGAGAACAAGTTTGGACTTATTGTGCTGAAATCGTAGACAAAGTGAGCAAACATTGTTATCACTGGTCGTACGAGAAAATAGCTTTACTCTGTGGAATCTAGTGGTACCTACTAATGGTTAACGTTTAAATATTTATATAAAAAATTCTCGTGTCACAATGTTAGTAATCATATCCAAGATAAGAATGCTTGGAAACATGCTGGTCCTGCTCCATAGAACAATTTAGAGTCTAGACAAAATCAAACTGGTTGCTAATTTAACTGTATAATTTATAATCTTTATGATATTCATTTTATTTTCTGTGATTAATATAATTTAACTCACACACTGACTTATTACATGTTAAATTTTTAGGAAAATTATATACAATGTTTGTAAATAAGTGAGCACCATGTATTTAACGCATAATTAATATGTCTGTCATTGCTTCACTTTTCATTCTTTTTACCAATTGTGGTAAGTAATTTTTATTCTAGGTACATCATCTTTACCTATAATTATTAATTAATGTATAAAAACTATTGTTAACATTTTAAAAGAGTAAGTATGGAGTTTCTTGCCCATTCTTCTCCATACATAACTACCCTTTGGAAGGGGCAACTAGAATCAATTAACTATTTATGTAATTTTTGACGTTCAAAAGTGCATTTTACGTGCCTATTTGAAATAAATGATTTGACTTTGACTTTGACATACTCATCCGAAACGGCTTGACCGATATTTAGGAAATTTTAATGCATATTCAGTAGGTCTGAGAATCGGCTACAATCTATTTTTTTTTAAGTTTTAGGTAGGTAGGTAGGTAGGGTAGGGTAGGTTAGGTAGGTTAGGTAGGTAGGGTAGGGTAGGTAGGTAGGTAGAGTAGGGTAGGGTAGGGTAGGTAGACTAGGTAGGTAGGTAGGTAGGGTAGGTATGTAGGGTAGGGTAGGGTAGGGTAGAGTAGTGGAGTTTATACTATAGCTTTCGACAGAACGAAGTCTGTCGGGTCAGCTAGTATTTATATAAACTTTTTTCCTAAACAAGTAAAGAATAGGTACTTATTGAAATACATTATCTAAAAACGTTATAATAACTGGCATCTAAAATTGAAACTAAACCACCTCCTCCTAAAACATTCAAATAACCAAAAAATATACAATTACGAAATTGAAAACACAAACAAACCTTATAAAAACAAGAGCCTTTAATCAAAATCTCCTTACCTTTATTTTCTATACATAAATTGGTTCATCCCGGTGTTTGTTCGAAAGAGTAACTTAATCGCGATAGACATACCGTCAGTGCCGTCACTTCGGTACAATACTGTCAATAGGCCGTGCAAACAGACCCTTTGTCCTGTATAAATACTTGTTGATAGACTTTTACAGCCGTTCGACCTCTCTAATGCGAACTTGGCAGGTCCAAGAGCGTGGCGGACGCGCGTATTATTGCGTAGGTATCTGTTTTATTTTACACAATTTGGCAAATGAACTTTAATCGATTGCAAACAATTTAAGCGCAGAATGCCCAATTCTCAAAATGGCGTCTTTAATGGACTAATTCTCTAAATGTCTAATTCTTCAAATGGCTAATCCTCAAAATTCTTAATTCTATAATCGACTAATTTGCAAAACGGTCAATTATATAATATAAATACCAAAATCTCGGAAAAGGCCAATTATTATAAATCGTGCAAACTTCAAGGAAAATATCAGTTTATTCCTAGGACCTTTTGACGCTCGAATTAAATAATCAGTGCTTGGACATTGGGGTATAGATCAACGATGATGATGTGTGTGGCTCTTTGATTACTCTGACTCTGTTGGCATAATATCATATAGTGCTACAAGGATCATATTTTGGCAATTGAATAACGCTGACAGGGAGGCGTTGTTGGAAAACATTTCGTCGCATTAGTGGTGAAGAAAGCTAAGCCAGACTTTTACCGAATTGAGTTATGAACACCACCATACTCGACGTTAAACGGAGATTCTAGTGGTGTTGAGATCTAAGTGATAGCTCAACTAGAGGTTTGGTTTTTCATTCAGAAGTGAAATGAGTTATATGAAACTAGGAACAAAAACGCAAGTGGTGAATTTTTGATTTATCTTTATCTTGGAACCAGTTTAGTGTGGAATAGCTCGCTTCACTACTAAGGCGACGATTTGTGAAATTGTTTAGTGAAATGCATTGAAAAAATCAAAATGGCAGCATTAGTTCCTGTTTTGGCCACCTGGCTAAAGATTCTTGTACATCTATAGATCCACCTGGTAGGGTACGAACTGAGTGCACGCTCGACTGGAACGTCCGGCGCGGCGGCGGGGCGGCGCGTGCGGCGTTCATGTTAAACACATACAATCCCTCGCAAGTGTCCTGAGTGGTGGCGAGCGGTGCGGCGAACAATCTTTCGCCGATTGCACGCGACGCAAAACTCCCCGCCGCACGCCTTTTCACTCAGGCCGTACACTAAGTCGAGAGAACATGGATTTCAGCAAAAAAGGTATAATCAAGGGAAAATCTTGTCTCGTTCGCCGCGCCCGGCCCCGCACCCGCTTGCTTGTCATTCTTTATTTTTTTTACAAATGGCATCTCGCAGGTTCTAGGAGGTTGTCGTCTGCTTAACCGGACTTTTCTGTGGGTGCCTCAATAAATTAAGGGCTCCAGCCAGAACAAAAAAACTTATAAACTAGCGACTACCATGCTAAGGGGTACGGACATCGGCTTAGGGCGTCGCTGGGGGACGAGAGCAACGGACGAACTGGATTGGATTATTCGTTTGTCATTCATTTTAGAGGGCTATTTATCTAAAATAATAATTCTGATGTGGCGGTATCAACAACGCCACATGCGAACTCACAAACGACGTCACAAATCCTGCATCGCGCTATCAGAGTTTACCGCGCGACTAGCATATATACAACATCCCGACATCATCCGTTGGGCAGTTGCCCACCAGATACGACACCCGTCTGGTCGGAGGATCCTCCCTTTACTATAGAGTATGAGTGAACTTTACACCCTGTTCCTCATACCTCTAAACTGATTTCAGGATTACTTGCAAAGGCACGGTTCGGCGTGTTAATAGATCTCTAATCTCTCTCTCGCAAAAAAAAACAAATATCCAAGACTGCAACTTTACACAAACTCATTTTTTTTATATCTGTTTTTGGCTTGTAAATTTTGTTTTTATTTTTAATTCTGCATACATATTTTTTGTTTACTTACACAAACATGACTTTTTTAGTTTTGGCCTCGTCTGATTATTGTGTGTATTTTATCATTTATTATTTTATTTTATTATTTTTAGCTTTTTCGCATGAAAGTAGGTACCTAAGTTGGTAAAGATAGAACGAGATAGAAATCGTATTCATATCCCGTAGGTCATCGGTCGTAACTGCCGGAGCAATCAATCACTGACAGTTACAGAACAGATTTACCTAAAGCATAAAATTCAATTCTGGCCTGACAGTACGATTGAATAGCAACGTTTTGCATCTAATAGCTTGAAGTGATTACTTTTAAGATGTTCCTTCGAAACAAAATAAAATCAAAACGGGATACGAGAGTGTCAAAACGGGATACGAGAGTGTCAAAACGGGATACGAGAGTGCCACACCTGTGATGGGATTGCCGGTAACTATAAAATAAAAAAAACAAAATCAACAATTTTTGTTTCACATAAACCTACACGGGCACTTATGAAACGTCAGAAGCTAGGTACAACGGTTCCAATTGGTTGTTTCCTATGGAGAAGAACCGGCAAGAAACTACACAAATTCCTATATTTAAGAGAAGATAGATTTATTTTCACAAACACAAAACTAAACTATTACTAATATTATACTTTTACTAATAGTATTAATTATACTGTGGGAGACTGGTGCCTAAGCTATTTCTCTACTACGAAGAAGGGTTATGAGTTTTTATACTTAACGGTTAAAACTTAGGATTTTGACCCTCTCTTTGAGTAACCTGGGCATAATCCCCAGAGGGTGTTTAAAACTGTCTTAATTTTAACAAGTTATTAAATGTATTATTTTTATTTTAAACTAGTTGGTGCCCGCAGCTTCGCCCGCGTTGCGTTTTCTAAAATAAAAGTAGCCTTCGAAGTGTACTCGTTATAAAATCAGCAATGCAATGCTGTTAATGAAAGTGCCGTCAAAATCGGTACAGCCGTTTCGGAGATTAGTATAAAAAATATTTTTTGTTATCTACTTTCATATGCATTTAGTAAAAATCTGTTATTTTGACATTACAAACAGACCCTCACCTATATTTTATTTATTTGTATAAATAATAATAATAATAATAAATTCATTTATTTCAGGTAAATAACACCCATCGCCAGACATTTAAATAGGTACAGCTGGGTGAAACGAAACGCAACCCTATCAGGTGCAACAAGATTACATCGGCGTCAAGTATTCACCCCGACGACAAAATTAAATAATTCGACCCTTAGGGAAATTCACGCCTGGCAACACTCATGTTTTATTTAGATAGCTTGATTAGCTACATGTGAGAAATATGTATGAAATATAACAAGTAATGAAAACATTATTTCATTGGTTTCGCTTTCATATAGATTTCCCTGGGGCGAGTGGGTGAGATAGCGACAAGCGACCAATATGGCATGGTCTACTCCTCCCTTCCGTACACTAATAACCTCGTATCACTTCGGGAAATCAATCTAGAAAACCCGGGGCCAAACTAAAGTGGTGTGTTGAAGGTATTTCGCGATTAAACAAATGTAAAGGTCTTATTTACCTTATCCTATTGATCATTTCAGCAGTAAGTTCTACATACTTACTTAAGTATCGACAACTTGCTCGTCCTTGGAGACATCCAAAGGATGATGGATTGGTAAGTTTATTGTTTTTCGTGACGCAAAATATACTCTGATTTCACAATACTCTTCTGGATAGTGTTTATAGGTTTTTGCAGGTTGCTAGGCAATTAGTCATTAAAAAATCAATAAGAAAGAAAAGTAGAGTAAAGACTTTATCTATATATCAATTAAAAAATAACCTGCATTGTGTAATGTGTTGTTTATTACGTACCTAAGAAAAAAAAAGTTAATACAGTTTTGTCGAGACAGTTGGCGCAGTGGTTAAGCGATTGACTGCTGCGCTGCGTGTCGCGGGTTCGATTCCCGCACGAAACAAATATTTGTATGACCTACAAGTAGTTGTTTCGGGTCTGGCTGTTTGTACATGTCAGTTTGAATGTTTGTAAACGCACCCACGATACAGGAGAAATTCCTAGTGTGGGACAACGTTTTTTAAATAAAATAAAACAAACTTAAGAAAATTCTAATAAAATTACATGACATGTCTTGACTTCCATATAGGCTACAATAATATTTTTTTTTAATAATAATAATAATAAGATATTTTTATTTCCAAAATTTTCATAAACGTGACGTCAACGTGGTGTAGACCTCTGAACTGGGACACCCTGTATGACAGGGGTCGATTTTTCTCCAGTTAGGTGCATAGATCAGCGTGTGAAGGCTTAGGCCAAAAGTTTATCTGAAGGAACTTGGTCGATTCATACACCACTCAGGTCGCCATGAAAACGACCGCAGAAACGCCCCCTTCTTCTTATCGTGTCGATGACAATAATAATACGAAAACATACATATCAAAAAGGTATTCTAAAAATCTATATAGCCAATAAAAACTTCATGGTTCACTTAGCTTTTATTACTATTACTGTTAGAGTTTTACGTTATTTATATGCATGTTATCGCTTGAATTAGGTTCTATTCGTGGAATTAGCCGTGTAAATTTGCAGTTTTCGTTATTATATATACATATACCGCAGCCATCTGGTTAAATTAGCCAGCTAATTGGACTCCTCGGCCGTTCATTAAACGCCGGCAGCATCCAATTAAATAGATGAAGGATAACTAAAAAAATCATTGAACTCAAAGTTTAACCAGGGCCTCAAGTCTGCTATTACAATAGTGTCAGAATGGTCTCGCCATTGTGAGTATTTGACAGTGTTTGTATGGAAAATCTGTCAAAAACTCACAATGAAGAGACCATTGCAACGTTTGTACATTAGTAGACTTGGCCCCCAGATGGCTGAATGTCGTGTAGTCATTTAGTTTAATTGGATTGGAATGGTTTGGTTAGGGTGACGAACTAGTGAGATTTCACTGCAAGAGACCTGAGGCACCCCGACTCGGACAGGTTAGGTTCTGTGTCCGTTGTGTTTTTTTTTTTTACCATCAGAAATAGAAGCTCCTCGAAGCGGGGCTCCGTCGACAAGCCTTATTATTGCTTGGAAACTAATTTAAGTACAGTGCTTCGATTCATTAGTTTGACGATCGAACTAATGAATCGAAGCACAGAATCACTTTGCTGAGTCTTGGTCAGTCATCTTCAAAGGGCTGACTTTCAATACGCCAAGTTGTTAAAAGTTAATGATTCTAGTTCAATTAACTATTGGCCTAAGCATCCAATTGGATTAGCGTTTAATGAACGGCCTAGGCGTCCAATTTGCAGGCTAATTTAACCAGATGGCTGCGAAATTATATACTTTGTGACAGAGTAGATGCAGATATAGATTTTGGCAGCGCGTGTAACCTTATGCATAAATGTAGAAACGTTACATAGGGTGACACCATGGGCGGTCTTATCGCTAAAAGCGATCTTTTACAGACAACCTTTGCATGTGTTAAAAGTAGACGGAGAGACAAAACTGCAGGTAGTCAATGGTATTAATGAGATGTGTTAAAATTTTACAAATTTTGTGGCTTAAAATTGTATACACTAATTTTACCTTAGCGACAACAGTATACGTGTATATCGCGGCGAGGTCTCGGGAGAGTCATGACGTTTATAAATGAACGGAACATATCCATATAAAGTAGACCTACTTTGCAGTCATACTAATGAGTGAATCAGTAACACGCATGCTTAATAAATGGATCGTTAGTTCCCCTTTCATCATGGTTCACTTTGATTCGCTCCATATGCCAGTCATCACCCCTATTAGGAATTAAAAGTATTGCGTGCGACTAATTAATTATTTCAATAATTTCTTTTGAAATCATGTGACGACCGACGCTTTTTTCAGTTATGTGTTGTAAAAGTCATGCGTATTTGTAAACTACGCAGGTCTGTCGTACCTTGCGTCCGCATTTAATTGATTTTTTACCCGCATGCGGGGTGCGGCCAGTGTGGGTTTTAAATGACGTAATGTCTTTACTGGTCAGTGCGAAGACGAAATTTTGACAAAAATGTTGACTTAATTTTATGCTCGGGAACAATATCTACCTCAGTGTCGCCTAAGCACAAAGATGGACAGAATACAGAAATTCTCGCTCTTTTCCTCTTCGTCATGCATTAGCAACGACAACACGATGGCACTCTAGATTTATTCGGTGTTCTTAGTCTGTGGTAGACATAAAATAGTACACCTACCAAGTGCACACATAGACGGCCTAGGAAAAGGTCGAGTACCACTCCACAACGTCTCAGGTGTTCGTACTGAAGATCACTCATAGTTGTAACAACATTTCATCTTCCACTTGGTGGTGAGAAAAGTACTACAATTATTCTAACACCTTTCCTGGAGAAGTATCTGCAGAAATGATTTAGAAAATATCTTTACTTCGTATCGACAAGGTGTATTTTAAGGTGTTCCGAACATTATCTGTCAATTTGACGCATTTTGGTACAAAGGTCATGACACACTATAGCGGCTTCGCAACAACTCCGCTTCAACCCAGCAATTAACTTGTCATTCAAATTAGAGCATTAAATCGTGTGTCGTATAATATATTTCATAATCCATACTAATATTATAAATGTGAAAGTAACTCTGTCTGTCTGTCTGTATGTTACGTTTTCACGCCTAAACCGCTGAACCGATCGTCATTAAATTTGGCAGAGATATAGCCTGGGATATGGAGAAGGACAAAGGCTACTTTTTTACGCGATAACCGACATCCACGCGGGCGGAGCTGCGGGCAAAAGCTAGTCCATACTAATATTATAAATGTGAAAGTAACTCTGTCTGTCTGTATGTTACGTTTTCACTCCTAATCCGCTGAACCGATCGTCGTAAAATTTTGCAGAGATATAGCCTGGGATATGGAGAAGGACAAAGGCTACTTTTTTACGCGATAACCGACATCCACGCGGGCGGAGCTGCGGGCAAAAGCTAGTAATATTATAAATGTGAAAGTAACTCTGTCTGTCTGTCTGTATGTTACATTTTCACGCCAAAACCGCTGAACTGATCGTCATGAAATTTGGCAGAGTTATAGCCTGGGATATGGAGAAGGACATAGGCTACTTTTTTACGCGATAGCCGGCATCCACGCGGGCGGAGCCGCGGGCAAAAGCTAGTGTCAATATAAAAAGCCAACGGCAGGCAGTCAGCGTGCTTGCCGCTACCATACAACTCGACTCGCAGCCCGCACGCTGCAAACGAGCGGACCGCGTGCTTACAGCGCGCCGATCGCGTGCTTGATGCGCGCCGACTCCGAGTCGCAGTGTAAACAAGTCAATGTTAACCGAAAAAATTACTTGAAAACGTGCCAGTCCTAGACGTGTTTAATCATAATTGCCATATAACAATTGTATTCGCAGTGACA
Organism: Dryobota labecula; assembly: GCA_947523025.1. NCBI lineage: Eukaryota > Metazoa > Arthropoda > Insecta > Lepidoptera > Noctuidae > Dryobota > Dryobota labecula. Next base: position 10,652,380 of record OX383293.1, on the reverse strand, counting down.
GCAAGCTTGCACCTCGCGGCCGGCGCGCGGACTGCGAGCTTGCACCTCGCAGACGACGCGTAGTTAGCGCACTGGCAGCTAGCCGTAGAATTTATCGAGGCGACGCCCGCTGTGCTGCAGCTGTGAAGTTGCGGTGCCGATATAATGTGCCATGACCTTTAGGGTGTTAGAAAAAAGAACAAAAAGACATCAAAGCAACGCCATTTTATAGCTTTAATCTTCGCATTAATTTAATTGATAAATTACTACTGAAATTTACTTGAAAATTTAATTTTGGGTACAGAATTCCCTATTAATTAATACGAGCGAGAACCATGTAACTGGCACGTTTTCGCACAAATTCTGTATTCAACGTTTTATTTTGACGAGAAGTATTCAAGCATACCTTTCGACTAATTAATCATAACGTTTTGCTGAAAATATCATCACATTTGCGAGAATATTTATTTGAAGATTTAATTAGTAAATTTTTGCATGAATGGCACTTTATATGAATTGTGAGCAAGAATTCAAAGTAACGAGCTTCAGAAATGAAGTATTTTTATTTCTAATGCCCGGGATACAATACAGGAAGCTAGTTTTTGAAGCTAGAATAGTAAGCTGGTGTTAGGAGGCAAGCAAACTTGTAACTCTGCCTTCGTGCATACAGAACTAGCTTCATTTTTAGGCTAGTAAGCTAGTGAGTAAGCTAGTAAGATAGCGTCTCAAGCTAGGACAGTATTTTTTTTTTATTGTTATTTTTTTTATTGGATGGGGTTCTATTTTTGACCTAGTATCGCCTCCCATCACCGATTTTACTATCCTGGCTAATTTTACGGACTAAGTCACCGCAATGCTATTTATTGGCTTAAAATATACTAGCATTGTGTAAACAGCACAAGCTTGTGCCAAGGCAGTACAGCAAGCCAGGATAGTATACAGAGGTTCTAGCTTCCTATCCTTCCTACCTTTGCAATCAATGCTGGTCCTGCTCCATAAGGGCGCATAAACTAATTGATTAGCATTTGAAAATATTATTTGAGCTGCTGAAGATTGTAAGACTATCTTTGCATTGTATAAACTCAATCTCCTTGAATTATATAATTTCATAGCACAGGTGTGAGTACTATGTACTATAGAGCTACCATTTACCGGGTAATATGTCTTTTATTGACTTAAATGTGCTCTGGCGGCTGAGAGTATGTCATGCTCACTCAAATGTCTCGCTGGTGGTGGCGTGTGTGTTGAATCATTAAGTTCCCTCCAAAATGGTTGAGCTAAATGGTGCTAATCCATGCGTCATGTTCGTGAACGGGCGCCGTCAGTTGGGACTGATCATCTCTTAGCTGCCACGGCTTATTTTAATTTTCTTTAATTTTTGAATTGTTTTTATTACGGACGCTTCTAACGTGCACGTCTTTCTACATTGTTCTCACATGTATAACTTCAACATGAATTTTGTAACCCATTTTTTGTAACAATATTTTGTTTTAAAAGAGTGTCCGTGGAGTTTCTTGTCCGTTCTTCTCCATAGGAACCTACTACGCTTTGGAATGGGCTTCATCTTTCTGACTGACCGACCCCTTGACAATTCAAAAGTGCCTGTAATTGGTTTATTTGAAATAAATACTTTGAGTCTGAGTTTGATTTTGAAAAACTAGCCTCTTGTATCCCGGGCAAAATAATTTCTAATAACGTAAAGGTACAAGAATGTAATTTGTTGTATAACGATTCAATTTAGAACCGGTAAAAGCAATTTAAACCTTACTTAATGATATCATATGCGAATAAATAAGCAAACCCAAAATCGTGCAAAGCAAAAAACCCTAGAACGTATTTCCATACAAATGTCTGAATTTATACATTTTTTTGCCATTAAGTGTAAAAAATTGGACATTTTACCCTCTTAAATAAGGAAGGCTGTGGTCAATGTTTGCCCCTGAGTTAAGGATGGCTAATATCAATAAAAATTTTGCCAACCAAAATATTAATAAACTTTGGCCCGATGTTACTTTACCGACCCTTGTCCCTTGCCTATATAATATATGAAAGGAAATTACTGAAATGTTTCGTAAAGTTATCTTATTAAGCCGGATATCGAAGTATAAACATTGATATTAAAGTATTTATATTCACGACTTCTTAGGGTTCCGTACCAAAATGGTAAAAAGGAACCCTTATGGTGTGACTCAGTCTGTCTGTCACAGCTGAATATCTCAAGAACTACTGATGCTATCAACTTGAAATTTAGAATAGTTTTAGACGACATTTGCCCAACTATTTTGCAAATAAGAAAGAAACAAAAAAGTATTTATTTTTTTGCAACAGGGACTGAAAAATGATCTTAAAAATTCGAAATGCCGCTACTAGGACACGTGGGGTATCATATGAAAGAGCGCAGTTTGCACATTCTCAAAAAAAAATTATTTTTTCTTTAATCCACATAATTTTCGACTTTTGCAGAAAAATCAAAAAAAAATACCTTTCCCCCCCTTATCTCCGAAGTTTGCATAGAGAAAAATCTGAAATTATTCTATGTGATAGAAGCTTATGTAAAGATTACAGGAAAAATAAAACTATGTCTCTAAATAGCATACTTTTTCATAAATCAACAAAAATTACATTAGTTCCTTTATCTGTCAATAGACGGCGCTGACCTAAACCTGCAATATTCTACACCGCAGTGATAAAATTAACTGACGAATAAAGGCCTCGCCGATGAAAATTTAAAAACATTTCGCGGTTCACAACCAAAATATCCTCCTTCCTACCTACTCGCAGGTTGCTTTGGGTGAAGCACAGTTGTAGTTTTTTCTGGGCACATAGCTATTTAGGTCCTACTTATACGAATGAAGCTTATGAAGCTATATATGATGGTACGGTACCCTCGGTGTGCGAGTCCGACTCGCCCTTGACCGGTTTTTTTTTTTTTGTGTTATATTTGTCGGACTTGGCTTTTTTTGCGAATATGTGACATTACGCCACATGTTTTGACCTACAGGATATGCGCAATGTAGAACGTATATTATTATAGTCTAATTAAAAGTATTTATTAATTGTGGCTCAAATTGCCTTAAACCTATAAACCAACCAGATTTAAAGAAATTGCCTCATGCGATTTGTGAAAAAACATCATTGTCACGGGTAATACAAGCGACCAGGGGGCCAAGTCTACTAATGTACAAACGTTGCAATAGTCTCTTCATTGTGAGTTTTGGACAGATTTGCCATACAAACACTGTCAAATACTCACAATCGCGAGACCATTGCAACGTTTGTAAATTAGTAGACTTAGGCTCTAAGTGCACGACTAGAGAAGATGAGGAAAGCAGACCATGGGAGACTTATGTAGGGTAGGTAGAGAGGAGTAGCTTAGACCTGCATATTCTTTTTTAAATACATGTTTCTCATTTTTTTTTTTTTTATTCTACTATGTGTTTGCTCTTGACTTTAGGTCTGGATGACAGAGACAAAGTCTACGATGGAGTGAGCTTACCCAGAAGAAGCCTGTTCACTCTCACTTTGAATAGATTAGGGTTGTATGCGTTCGGAAACACAGACGCAGGCAGAGAGTTCCACTCCTTTGCTGCGCGCATTATAAAAGACGTTTGAAAACGCTTAGTGCGAGTTGGTGGAATATCAACTAGGTAGGGGTGGTAACTTGCAGTGCGTCTAGATGTCCGATGGTAGAAGGGGGCCGGTGGAATGAGGTCGTGGAGTTCATGGGCACACTCTCCGAAGTACAATCTGTAGAAGACCGACAAGCAGGCAACCTTGCGGCGATGAGCCAAGCTGTGAAGCTTGGCATCCACCAGTTTTACGTCGCCAATGAGCCTCTTAGCTCTGCGTTCCACCGAGTCATATATATTATATTACTTTTTATTTTTATTATTTTTTTATTATATTTTGGATAATCATAAGTGGAAGAGCGGAGTTTCCTAACACAAGCATTTCCTTGCTTAAAAGGAGTCTTCAAATCATGTAATGCAAACCAATTATGTTAAGTTGAAATAAACATTTTTTTATTTATATTAATTAATGTAATTGGTGTTATACTGTTGTGACTTGCTCGTGGCTAAGTAATTACAGCTGTACAGATCGATCCATCAGGTTAAGCTACGCTTGCCGGGGTTGATCCGTGGATAGGTGACCATCTTTACATACCGAGAATCCTCCGTGCCTCGGAAAGCATGTAAAGCCGTTGGTCCAAGCCGTCATTCGTGGATCTTTGACAGGCGTTACGGGTCGTCAGAAGCCCGAAAGTCTGACAACCAGTCTTACCAAGGGATATCGTATTACCCAATTACTGGGTTGTGGAGGTCAGATAGGCAGTCGCTCCATTTAAAATACTGGTATTCAGCTGAATCTGGTTAGAGAAAAATCTAGGTAGATTGATTGGTGTTGTACCTTTATAATCCATACTTATTACTTATAAAACTTATTAATATTATAAATGTGAAAGTAACTCTGTCTGTCTGTTACGTTTTCAAGCCTAAACTGCTGAGCCGATCGCATGAAATTTGGCAGAGATATAGCCTGGGATATGGAGAAGGACATAGGTTACTTTTTTACGCGATAACCGACATCCACGCAGGCGGTGCCGCGGGCAAAAGCTGGTTAACTATAAATAAATAAATAGGTATCCTTTAAAACACGATAATGTACTCTTATGCCGTGGCTATTTGACGTGGTGGTACAGGCAATTTTTTTTAAATTTGAATCGGCTACCTTTTTGACCTAGTGGTCGCAAGCGCTTCTGCTGAGCGTGAGGTCCTGGGTTCGATTCTCAGGTCGGGGAAAGGGTTATTGGGATTTTCCATCAGGAATTTCTCAGTAACAACCAGGGCCTCAAGTCTGCTATTACAATAGTGTCAGAATGGTCTCGCCATTGTGAGTATTTGACAGCGTTTGTATGGCAAATCTGTCAAAAACTCACAATGAAGAGACCATTCTGACACTATTGTAATAGCAGACTTGAGGCCCTGGAGTCTGGATTTGTGGCCGTTTGATGGCAAAAGGCTCGCACCCTATGACATAGGACTTAAACATAACTGACGAAACGTGGGTGAACTTTACTATAGATACTTACACCTCTGCGTAATCGTTTAGGGATTATAGGCGTGATTGAGTATTATGCATCCTCTGAAAAATGTTTACACTTCACCAAGTCACACCTAACGACCGTTTGGCCTTCTTATTTACACTTTTGAATTAATATTCTTCCAAACAAAACAGTCTAAACAGAATTTTCTCTACTGCTAATTATGTTTAATGAGAGTGAGGTGTGCTGCGTGAATCCCAGACTACACATTAACCAATCTCTCATATTTAGTCCGAATAATTTAATTAATTGGAAAACCAATTAGCGCTGTAAACAGTAGCCATTGTAAGAATGTAGACGCGGGCTTTTCCCGAGAGTTTTGGTCCCTAAAAGATTATGTAAGTAAAATACATAACGTGGTAATGATAATTAATTATTCTACTTATTATAATTATGTAGGGAATGACAAATTAAAAACCCTTTCAACGCGAGCTGATAACAAAAACTTTACTGATACTCATATGTTAGAAGGTTAGCAAGCACACACGAGTTACACAAGTATTGTTGAAATAAGACAAAGTTTCCGTGCTTAAAATGTTCTCGACACAAACTCAGATAATTTTTAACACCCGCATCTCGAACAATTCTCACATATGTGAGTGCACAACTCGAAAGTCATGTCTCAAGCGCTGTCAACGAAAGAAAAGTTTAGATTTAGAGGGGTTTTCAAGTTTGGGTGTTTTCAACTCCCACGCTACAGGAGTACTCGGCGTTCTCGGCGTACTTGGGCAACTTGGCCAACTTCTGACACCTCCGTCGAGCCCTTTAACGTTATTTACAAGACGACTCCAGCAACCTATTCGAAGGATATTCTATTAAGGAGTTCTTACAACTTTATTTTCTGCGCCGAGGTAGGTAATCAGTGAGATACGACGAGGTTATACTCGTACCCGATCGCGTTATTCGCTGAATTCACTTACCTTGAATGTTAAGACTTTACGTTTTTGATGTTATTAAGTGAGCAATTATAAGTTACACGAGGATTACGAATTTCGGAGTTGTGAAGTACAAAGTTTACAAGTAAGATGAACGATGAAGTACGCTTTCATGTGCGGAAATTTCATTCGTCATTCGTTTGTTGTGCGCAAACAATTTAATAGGAAGGGAATGACACGAGTGACGGGCTGCTTTAATTACTTTGCGTCTTGTACGTAACGAAATAACACATCCATTTAATGTTATTTTGTTTAGAATTTAAAGCTGAAATTGAGAGTCTTTGTCTTTTCAGATGAGCAAAACTTGGAAATTGTATTTTTATTCATGTTGTATTACGTAACGACATTATATCTCATTAAAAATAGAAAGAAATAGATTACTTATTTTTTTTTTTTTTTCAATTATTCGAAGGCAAAATTAAAACAAACACCTCGGTTACCAATTTGTTCTTCATAAGTACACACAGCGTCATTATGTGCTAACCCTTCAAGTTTTAAAATGTTACACTGTACAATATTGAATTCGTTACGAATAATCTAAAGAATACTTCAAAAAGAGTTAATTGTTTCGATTTGGATTCAAACCATCGCATCACCGAACGTCGTCATACTCATACTGGCAGTTTGACGAAATAGCCAGCGAGCCCATATGAATCGCGATGAAACTGTTATCTACTATCGTCCGTGTTACTTTACCTTTAGGTTTCTGTCTAATCGATAGATGTTATAATTTGAGGGTATCCATAAATACTTACTTACGTGTCCTTTATAAAATTAATCCATACCCTCAAGTTATAACTACAACGTTTGCGTTAATACGAGTAGTATGTCACTGACCCGTTTGTGTCAGTTGGCAAAATAGAACTGTAAAATATCAAATCAAATTTGATTTCTTTGTATTAAAATGAGTTTTATTATATAATAGCAATACTAAATATTATTAAATGAACATTATATTTAAATTTTCTTGATTTTTAAATTCTTTACAAATATTACTAAAACAAAATAGATAAATTCTTTATATAAAAAAATATATATCACATGGCGATAAGCACGTTTCATGCCTGCGGTTTGAACCTCCAATCATAAGCACGGCAAGCGGTCTTAAAACCTCCGGTCTATTCCAACCAGTCGCCTACTGAAATAAGAAGTTAGGAAATAAAAGGTAAATTTGCCAAATTACTCAAGCAGTTCTTTTTCAAGAGTTTTTAAACGATGTTTTTCCCATAAATATTGGTTATAATATCATTGTAAGTTACTTCATAAGTGCAAGTGCAATTAAATATTAATTATAACTATTTGTTCTGTTCCCACAGACAAACCGTTTTTCTTAATTTAAGATTACTGTAAACCTTGTTTGTTAATAAATAAATAATAATAATAATAATTTAGAAGTTAAATAATTCTTCGTAAATGTAAACCATATTCACTAAAACAATACATCAATTATAACAAAATGTTTTTGGAAAATACAAAAACCAACTTGGGCCTATCACGGGTTTGAACGCACATCTATTTTGGGGGGGGGGGGGGTAACCATTTAATGGAGCTGTGTGTACCTAAGTATAAGGCTGTCAACTCATCAACTGCCTAGCCTTTTCCAAATGTTGGGGTCGGCTTCCAGTCTAACCTAATGCAGCTGAATACCAGTATTTTACTGACGTACGTGACTGTCAAAGATCTACAAATGACAGCTGGGACCAACGGCTTAACGTGCTTTCCGAGGCACGTAGAGATCTTGGTATGTAAAGATGGTCACCCATCCACGGACCAACCGCGGCAAGCGTAGCTTAACCGAATCGATCGACCCGTTCGGCTGTTACTACTTAGCTACAAGCCAAAACAACATAAGGCATAAGGCAGTCAACTATTGGTACATTTTTAGTTTACGTCGGGGTCACCAGTATAGAGGTATGAGGAATAGTGTGTAAATTCACTCATAGTCTATATAAAAGGGAGGATCCTCCGACCAGACGGGTATTGTGTCTGGTGGGCAACTGCCCCAATTGATGTCGGGATGTTGTATACACCGAGAAATTTTAGTGGTTGTTTTCCCGCAGCAGAACAACTTGCCATAAGGAGTACTTTCGGAATATAGAGCGAAAGTAAAAAAATAAAGATGTTTTTGTTTTAAAAATAATTTAAAAAATTTGCATCAACTCGAAAACGTGAGAATCAATAGTAACACTAGAGGTAACTTGTAGGTACTACTCGAATCGCACGCGCCGCCCACAAAGGGAACAGCGATTCATAAATGTTCAAAGCAAAATAAACTCTCGCACGTGGTGATTTTTCACAATGGTTAATCTGCCATTTTTTGTTTCTAACATTTAATTTGTTTATAAAACGATTGTATTACCAAGGCAAAACCATTTTGCTGCGGGAAAACAACCATTTAAATTTCACGGTGTATATGCTAGTCGCGCGGTAAACTCTGATTGCGCGATGCAGGATTTGTGACGTCAGGTCTATGATGCGTAGTTCGCATGTGGCGTTGTTGATGCCGCAACAAGTACCTATAACTATAAGTACCTATTAGTTACACTTCGATTCCACGTCGCAAAATTAAGCCGCAGTCTCCACCATTGGTTTCGTTCCGAGAATTTTGGTCTCTATTTTATTGCCTAAAATTTCCAGACTTGAAAAGTTTTCCTGGAAAGGATTTAGTGTATAATTTATCCGTGTGCCACTTTTGGCGGTTCACTAAACTTTGTTATAAAATATTGTTACTGGCAGAAGTAGGAGTAGGTACCTATTCATGTTACCTACCTACATTATACATATCGTGTATGTGTGATGTTATAGAGAAAAAAAGATGATGGAAGAATTTGTAATGAACCTAAACAGCCGGGTTCTTTGTAGAAATAAAATCAGCTTTTTTAGGGTTCCATTGTCAACAAGGAACCCTTATAGTTTCGCCATGTCCGTCTGTCTGTCTGTCTGTTCTCGGCTTAGCTTAGAGACTCTTAGTACTAGAAAACTGTAATTGGCATTGGTATACATTTAAAACCACGTCGCCAAAGTAGTTTTTTTTTTTTTTGTGTTTGTAAGTAAATTCCCTCACGTAAAATAGGGATGATAAAAAAAAATCTCGTCTTTTCCATGTTGTGGGGTATCGTTAAATAGGCCATTCAAAAATATTGCGGATCTATACAAACTATTTTTCGATTCAGGGATCCGTTTGATTAATATTAAGCTTTAAACTCCAATTTTTTGTTAGAGTCAAGTCGGCCCCTGCCAGCTAAATTGTTGTTTTTGGATATATAAAAAAATTCACGGCAGTAGTATATAATACTAAAACCAAAAAAACTAAAAAGGAAAACTATCACAGCAAAGTAGGCTTTAAAAGTTAACGAGTAACAGTCGACCAACTTATATTCGCAGTTGAAATGTATGGGAGGACATGTATTTTAATTACAATGTTAAGTTTGTTCTTAAGATAAATTCGTCCCAACTACAGAACCCTTCATTGTGCGTGGTCTAACACGCACTTGGCTGGTTTTTTTAAACAATTTCCTACTCGTAAACCATACCATTCTCTCGTCAATCATGACCAAACTTCTAAAATACTAAATCAATTATTTAGTGTTCATCAAAACAAACACTGTTCTTAAATCCTTCCAACACCTGCATAATTCATTACCTTCCATAAGCTTCAAAATCCCTTATTTCTTCCAACCAGACACTGCTTCATTTGCTTAAGAAAGTGTTAGCATAAATTCACGCACACTCGATAGAACACATTAAACTTTCGCGGTATTAGCTAAAATTACTCAGAGCGTATTTCTCTCCAGTAGATTTATCTCAACAATTAATACAGGTACACAAAGTGACGTCAGCCGTCTGGCATCGTTTACTTGAACACGTTATTATCGTTCGGTATTTAGCTGAATCAGCATCCTGTACCGACAGTACTAGTCCTTTAAGGCTGGGACACACGAGCGTCTGACTGACAAGACATTTAACAGAATAAGGTTAGAGTTTTTAATGCTCCTTTGGTGGTAGGGAGAACCTCTTTTGCAATTGTAACATGGCCTAATTGAAATTTTCGCGCCCGCTACGAAATTAACAAAAATATATTTTATTAATTATATACACACAATAAAATACCTACATAGAGATACGACCTAGTATTAATTTTGAGTACAAAGGTACTGCTTATTTCTTAAGAAATTTCTTCCAGCAGACCTTCGAAAGGTGAAGACAACATGATTTTTTTTTTTTTTAAATAGTGTGAGAACAAAAAGAGGAAAATATGAGTATACGAAGTCTTAAACTAAAATATCAAATATAACATATACCTAAATAAATACATTAAGCTAAAATATATAGAAACATTCATATACATGTACATAAAAAACTCACAGTTGAGAGGAAAGGTAATGCTCTTTTACTCGATATTTGAATAAAGATACAGTTTTTAAGGCTTTGACTGCCAGACAACAGTTGACTAACTTTCAGACTTTCAAGCTTATAACTGCTCTTAATTTTCGTAAGAAGATCGTCAGTCAAAGTCAAAGTTAAATCGTTTATTTCAAATAGGCACATACATAAAAGGCACTTTTGAACGTCAAAATTTACAAAATAATTAATTGATTCTAGTTGCCCCTTGCAAAAGGTAGTTACGTATGGGGAAGAATGGGCAAGAAACTCCATACTTACTCTTTTAAAATGTTAACAATATTTTGTATACATTAATTATTAATTATATGTGAAGACGATGCACTTACCTAGAATAAATCACTATACCACAATAGGTAAAAATAATTAAAAGTTAAGCAATGACAGTCAAATTAGTTATGCGATCGATACATGATTTTCACATATTTACAAACATTGTAAAAGTAGATGAGTTCCCTAAAGTTTTAACATTTAATAACCTATGTCAGTGTGTGAGTTAAAGTATATTAATCACAGAAAATAAAATTAATATCATAAAAATTGTAAATTATACAATTAAATTAGCAACCAGTTTGATTTTGTCTAGATTCTAAATAAATTGTCCTATGGAACAGGACCAGCATGTTTCCAAGCATTCTTATCTTGGATATAATCCTCTAATTTGTAATATGCTAGTTTACAAAGTGTGCTTTTAATATGAGTTTAAAAGATGTATGTACTTGAAGTAACCTGAAAAATGGTTGATCTATTTTATCTTTATTTCTAGTATTAAAATTATGTCTATCACTGATTTTATTAAAAAGATGTAGATTTTTTCTTACATACATAATATTTTCATAAATGAATTGGCGTTAATTCCGGCCTAACTTGCCCTCTGAGGAATGGAGGGGTTTCAGTATGCGAATCTAGGCAGCTTAACCTATGCAAGATGGGTCGATACATGCGTTCAATTAGCCACGAGTCACTCTGACTGGCAATGGCGTAGTCACCACTTATACGTACGCATATGTTTTGGGTAAAATATGCAAACATAACACGCAGTGAAACCGCAGGTGCGAGCGGAATTTCATCAATTTTGGATGATTATGATACCTTTCCGCCGTGCTCATATCAGAGGTGAACTCACATGCCTTACTAAGTAAAGTTGGTAAAAACTGTTTGAAAAATAGTCCTATCTATAGACACTGGGCATTTATTATGCACTGATCCTTTCATGGCAAGAATCTGTCTTCCTTGACAGATGACTTAATAATACATTTCTTGAATATACGAGGCATTTTTTAATACCTATGCTTCGTCGTTTGGATCATGGTAGGTATTAACCCATCGCCTATATAAAGATAACTGCTTGAAAATCAACAAACATTTATTTTAACTGTAATTAAAATTTTATTTATAACTGACAAAAACGTTCAATACCGAATCGCAATTTCTTCTCAGCGACAACCAATATCAAAAACTTGTCAAAGATGTAGGTAGGTAAGTAAATCAGAAGTTTTTTGACAGATTGAGATTGAAATTTGAATGCGAAAGTTCTTAAAAATACGGGAGTTGTCTCTCAGAAAACCAACAAAAACTCCCATTATCAAGCTCATTAAAAAACCAAGAAAATACGCACGCACAAAACAAAACAACATTGCGACTCTTTGAAATTTTCCCTTCCTTCACACAGAGTATGCACACTGCCTTACAATGCGGAGGTAGCCGCTTGGCGTCTAGCCAGACCCTCGACACATCTAGTGCCCACTTTACCACGCTGGCGAAACTATGTGACCGTAGTCATAGGAACTGTGAGTGGTCGCCAGCGTATCCTTACAAATCACTAGAAGATGGGGTTACGGTTTAACAAGATAGGAACTTACTTTTAGGGTTCCGTACCTCAAAAGGACAAAACGGAACCCCTATAGGTTCACTCGCGTGTGTCTGTCTGTCCGTCTGTCACAGCCAATTTGCTCCGACACTACTGGACCGATTAAGTTGCAATTTGGTACACATTAATTTCTGTGACCCAAACACGAACGTGTAACGTAATTATATTAATTTTGAATATGGAGTTCACATTTGGGGAAAAAAAAATTTGCAAACTGTACCGTGTGACATATCAAAGGACTTGTTATGAAGATTTCAATACAATGTTTTCTTTTTTAATAATTAGTTTTAAAGTTATTAAAGAAAATTGATGAAAATTGACCATTATTTCCAAATTTGCTGTGCATAAAATGATGAAAAAAAAGTACAGTGAATATACTACACTTGCTACTATACTTATAGATTACAGGACCCTATAAGAAGTCTATGGTCTTAAAATAACTTGGTAAATCACTCAATACTGTGCGTACAAACTTATAGCAGTTGGAATGTATGTTGAATTTATAGTTTGTAATAGGTTTATGTATATCTTTATATTTAAATGAATACTTATTCCTCAATTTTCGCTATTGCACCTACTACTGTATGTCTGCATCACCCAAGGGTTGACTGGTAGAAAATGCCTATGGCATTAAGTCCGCCTCTGTACATTTTTTTTGTGCTTAAAGTATTACTCGTAAATAAATAAATAAATAAATGTATGGAGTAGGGAAAATGTTTTCCAACTGCAATGTTAACTTTGTTCTTGGGATAAATAAATTCACCCAAACTACGGATCCCTTCATTATGCATGGCCCGACATGCACTTGGCCGGTATTTGGTCATGTTTCCAAAGATTATGCTCAAACTGAGTGCTTCATTGGATAGCTGAGCCCGTCTATTTCAAATTTCCATCTCCAATTTCCGCCTCTCTAAAGTTAAGGATGATCGAAACTAAAACTTACACAAACGAGTAAGAAGTTTAGCGTTCGAGACTGTTACTATCCTCAGTTACTGTCCTGTCGACAATGTAGATGGATGACTTACTGTAAGTTGAAGCTTAGAAAATCTCTTTGATTTATGATAAAGAAAATGTGATCCGTGTCAGAAGAAAATGAAAATAAAGAATGTTATTTTCTAAAAGAATCCGTCATATTTTTTGTAATAAGCTCACGTAAAACAACATGCCTCACTTTTGTAATATCCATGCAAATACAGTGCCATGACGAATACCGCAAAATAACTTGAGGGGAATTCTCAATGGGGTATTAAGGTATTTCCCTGTGACTAATCGAGCTTGACGTGTTATAATTTCATTAAAATTTTACCCCTCAGGCCAATAACGGCGGTAATAGTCCTGAGGGAGACGGCAGGGAAATTGACCATTAAGTCAATAGGTAATTTTTTATCGAAACAATGATTTTAAATCTAAGTAACTTTGTGTGAATATCGATGATTAACTAAAGCATAATATTAAATCGTAAACTTTGCATTTCGATCAAATTAAATGGACGAATTTTGTAAGCAACTTTATAAGCATTAGCTAATTGGGGAGAGACCTGCAGGCTTGCAATATATTTTAAGAAAGATAATATAATCAGTTACAAACATACAATATTAAATTCTTATCGAGATATCACCTTGCCACCTTACCCACGTCACCACTTCAACCACCTTCTTCTTCTCTGGTCTTCTTATTATTATGCCTCAATCTGGAGGGATGGCAATGCCTACGCCAAGACGAGCCAAAAACAAAAAAAACAGGGCAAACACTACCTACCTTATCTCGAAGCGTTTCGTCGTATTTTCAAACCGTCATAGCTTCGGCTTCGATAATGCTAGAGAGCTCAAACTCTCATGATAAGATGTAGTTAGCAGATTAACAAAACATGCTAAGTTTCATTTGTCTAGCTTTTATACTTTGGATTTTATGAATACCCAAAATACATCAATTTCGTCACTGACTGACTGACTGACTGGCTTACTGACTCACTCATTCTCATCTCACTCATTCTCTCTCTAGGGCCCTTTCCGTAGTCCTAGAAAACTAAAATTTGGTATGCAGTCTAGGATTTGCACACAAACAACGAAATTTTTAAGTAATCTGTAACTATTAACACACAAAAAATAGTATATTTTACATCGAGTGACTAAACGAAGCCATAATTTACCAGCGGTGGTTTGACTCCCGAGAGTGCGAGGGAGTCAATGAAACCGAGGGTATATTAAGTTGGCGTTTAGTCTCGAGGTGCAAACTGTACTTTTCACTTTGAGTGCGCGAAAAATAGTCAAAAACATTTAATAAATATTATTCCTCCAGTCCATAAAACTTTCGTAAGTTTTTAGGTAAATCTTCCGCGATTTTGGCGGCAAACGATTATCTAATAAGTCTTTCGCTCTTTGCTCGACGTCAGACTCTTCACTGTCACTGGACATTCTTAATAAATTTATTTAAAACCGAACAAATTTACATTCGACAAATATTCTGAAATTTTCGCGGTCAGTTTTTTCTTCTAAACCAGTCACAGATTAACAATTTAAAACACATGGCGCCACCTTTGTGGAAAAACCATGGAACTAAAACTCTCATCATTTTCACAATGAAGATGATCCACCCGTCACAGATAATAGTATATTTACTGGCTGTTTGAGTTTGTCTATGTCACATGAAGGAAATTAAAAAACTAATTACTTTTCACTCCCTAGAGACTAAAGTGGTCACTTTAGTCCCGCTTCGTAGGGCTATATTGGCGTACTTTTAGAACATGAGAAGTGAAAAAAGGATTTTTACCTACCTTGACACATAACACATTAATTTTCACGGCATTAACGGGCTCCGGGGCTGTGTTTTTACCCGGAGCCGCATCACGGCCGCCTTCACCTGTACTTTTGTCACCTCAAGCACCAGTCTTCTTCTGACCCCGCAGCTGCAGGCGGAGCCGCCGACGGTGGCTCATGTTCCGCTATAGGAGGGAAGAGTGTTGGTGGAACGTGTACTTACTACGTGTGTTTACTTTTTTTTTCCACCAGGTGCAGGGCTGCAACCCTGTATAAAAAAATAAATCCTCTATGGTTCTTCCCAAAGTCTTAGAAAGCTGAAATTTGGTATGCAGGCTAGGATTTTCACACAAACAACAACAAAATTAACAAATTAGTAACTTTCACGCTCCAACGCGCATAAAGGAAGGTGCTTATTTTAATACCAAAATCATTCACATTATAAACGTAATTCACTAAACGTTAACAATCTGTTCTCTTACATTTTCTGCGCCGGGGGACATTTCCATCACATCCTAAGAAGCTTATCTTTAGTAACAGCGCTCTGGAAAGGGACCGGCTTTCAGCCGAGATCACCAATTTCTTACTTGATTGGGCCGGCTGATGGCTTTTGGAACAAAGGACTCGATCAAGCCGATGCAACAAATAGGTTACGATACACATCATATACATATGTGTACTGGGTTTTATTCGCGACTTCGTTCGCCATATTGATTTTGCTGTCAATAAAGCATTCTTCCTCTTCTTCTTTTCGTGTCGATGGTACTTAGTTATTATATTTTTGAGCCCAATAGGTGGCCAAGTTAATTGCGGCATCAGTGGCATCATTAGGTCTTCTTTAGTGCAAGTGAACGGGCACTTAGGACACTCCAGCAAGTGGGACATGGTCTGATCAGAAACACCGCACTCGCACTGGGACAGTGATCCCCCACTTTGACAGATTGTGTTTGCAGAGGCCATATTTTTTTTTTTTTTTTCAATAAAACATTATATAACCCTCATTAAAGCATACTGATCAAGTCTGACAACTCTAGATAAACATATTATACTTCAACTCATGTCATACTTTGATAGGCAGTATTAGGTACCTATAACAAACAACAAAAGTAAACATAAAGGACTTAAATCCCATTAGAATAACCTCGAGAGACTCGCTGTTCCAACACTTCATTCAATTGAAACTTTTTACAGAAAAATTGAAATGGACAGCTGACCTGACAGCCATGTTGAACTACTTCGAAACTTGTTCTAACAACAATAGTCAATAGTGGAATTGTATACCTACTCAAATGCCAGAGGAAACAATGCCTTTTGATTTTCACGCAGCCCATAGTTTTGGACGAGATTGGCACAAGCAGAGAGCTGCCTATGACCAGTTCTGTAGTGCGTAACATCGAACTGTGGTTTATGATGATAGTTTTAAATATCGTACCCGCTTCAATTCCAGTATAACCTACGATGTTAATTTACCCCCAACAATTTTATATCATTAAATAAATAAATAATAAGTTTGTTTTACAAAGAAAAAATCCCTTCTGCAAGCCGCAGAAGGAGGTAGATTTTGAAGAACGTTCCACGAAGAAGCTTTCTCCGCGCTGACATTCTCATTTGTGAACAAACACATACGTACTTAAATAAAACGGCAATTTTAATTTTTTTTTTATATTTTTATTATAATCAAATCTTATCACATTAGTATTTATCCCTTGTTTTTCAAAAGAAGCAATGATGATGATGAGTGATATTCTATTTTCGTTTATTATAACCACTCAAACGTCCAGTCCCCCAAAGAGTCCGAAAAATACCAAAGAGGCCTGACACGTGACTGCCTCCATGTTGCGACTAAATACTATTTATCTACGCCCATGCTATAAATCCTCTATAAAAGTTTCTGAAACAGCTTATTGCCAACATTAAAACACCCATTGTCATAGTAACCATAATAGCATCCAAACGGGAGTTATAATGTTGTACTGAATTTCATAATGCAACTCCTTTGCTTTTACGAGGATGATGATCCCTTCCTTACTCATCTGTTTGATGAGTAAGGAAGGGATCATCATCCTCCCTTCCATTCTCATTACTCAATTCGTGGTATCTTTATGAATTTCAAAAAAAGAACATTGTCACGCACGCGCGTTTCACTATACTATGCGTCGTATCCCGCCATTTTTGTTCGATATTAGTATTGCAAAAACTGTTTCAGAACCTTTTATAGAGGATTCATGTCATGCGTGTAGATAAAGTCTTGTATGCAACTGTAATAATTAGGTATTAAAACACTCATACTACTATTACACTCGGCTTGGCCTCGTGTGATAAACCCACATTCGTGTTTTAATACCCCTTATTATAAAACAGTTGCATAAATAACTATTAGAAGTACCTCCATTATGAATATTAACAAAAGACTTGGTCGTCAATGCAACGAGTTTAGCATGGAAACGCCCTCAATTTTTCAGTTATAATTTTTTATTTCGAAAACTATAAGTTTTATCGCTAGACTTTTCATTTAAAAATTGTAGAGTAAACAATTTGCTTTAAAAAAAAGCTGAATGTCTCAATTCCTTAGATATGTAGATGAGCTTCCTTTTACGTGTACATAATGCCTCGATGTGTGCCATTTGAGTAGGTATCATCAATTTAATGACGGTGGACTATAAATAAAACAAAAGTCTCATGTACCAAGCGTGAAATACAAGTTAATGAGTTTAAAAAATTAAACAACGTGGGTAATTGAAACTTTTTAACGTTATTTTATACTAGCTTCTGCCCGCGACTTCTTTCGCGTGGAAGTCGTAACACACCACAATATACTAAAATACCAGCCACATTTTAATAAAACTTCCTTGAATACTACGTTTGTAGTTTTGGTCACAGCCGTCAAAATATACAGAGAGCCAGGACTGGTGACGCGGGAGCAAGTGAAGTACATCTATGGTAAAGGGTTTGGTTTCCGCACTTAGTCCTTCAGGTGGACCATTGTACATGGGCCATGGCGGCCATCAGCGATGATTCCAACCAGCCCAACTCCCTCCAGAAGTTAAGTACGTCTCCCGGTCTGTTTAGTATATCTGTGAAAGATCTGGGTGCCCCAAGGGTTTCTGTTCTAATCTGAGTGACACCTGTGCATTCAAAGAGCACATGCGCGATGGTTTCCTCAGCCTCCATGCAAGCCCTGCACAGAGGATTGTCCGTAATGCCTATTATGTGGAAGTGTTTGTTTAGCAAGCAGAGTCCCGTGATGGTCCCCGTCACCAAGCGCAGGCCGGTCCTGTCCATGGGTAATAAACGCCTGGTTACCCTACCATCTTAGAATGGCATAGTCTCCCTTGGACTGTCAGCAGACTGGTGTCGAGGTCCACCAGCTCTTTTCCAGTGAATTTTTGAAGGCCTGCCTTCCTACATACACACTAATGGCACAACACTGATACATTGGTGCCGATTCCCTTGTTCACAAACTAAACTAAAGTTCAATGCATCTTTTTCTTTCTATTTCATCAAGAAAAGGACAGAAGATAAATTTTAGTTTAGTCCTGTCAAATTAATCAGCGCTTGACGTAAATTGACGTAATTTTAGTCGGCAAGTTTTTAATCACGTCTAAACGGCGCTGATTGCTGAAAACGTTCTCCCTGTCGTCGGTAGACTTTCCTACGGCCATCATTGTCATACAGCATAATCTTGGTTTCGTCTGTAAAAAGAACCTGGCTCCATTAACGTTGAGTCCAATGTAAATAGTTGCGTGCAAACTATAGGTCATTCTATGAGCTTGTGTAAGTTTGGCACCATTGGCTGGCTTATTAAGTTTCAGCCCACGTTTTTTAAATCTCCTCCAAACAATTCGAGCGCAAACAGTCAGTCCATGAAAGTATCGAAGCTGTTCTTGGACCCGTACTCAGGTCAGGTAACGATTACGCAGGCTGGTGGTAAAGATAAACCGATTATGTCGTGCTGTAGTGACCCGGTTTCATGGTACTCCTGGACGGCGCACAAAGCCGCCAGTCTCCAGGTATCGATGGTAAATTATTTGAATGGCAGAACGACTTACGTGAAGTTCTGCGCTTACGTTTCGCTTAATAAGCTTTAGATTTCTGACTTTTCTAGTACTCAAACGTCTGTTGGTCCCATTTTTTTTTTGATCCTAGTAAGAAAAAGGATCGATTGGCATCCAAAAAACTTTTGTGAAAATTGCCCATATTTTTGCTGACTGTATTTTTTTTTTTTTAATCTTTGAATGTCGATCAATTTTTTTCTAAAAGTTAAGGATAGTCTCTTAAGACCGTTTTCTTGGAGCGACCACGTTTAAGGTGAAATAACCACCTGCCCTTATTGAACCCTCTCAAAACATAATGAAATACTGCTCATCTCCCATAGCAAATAGCGTGATAATATATACCCTACAGATTGACCAGATCTATAGGAAATATCTATGCAAAATTTTAACAAAATCTACTAAGTAGTTTTTGCGTGATGCTGGAACATACATTCAGACAAACAGATAAAAATTCTCAACTATATTTTCGGCATCAAAATCGTTCCCAGACCTCGTGGCAATTACTTATTTTTATTTTATTTTTTCAAAAATAATCCCTGTACAGTTTTGACTTCGCTACGATTTTATTATATGTATAGATGCGAAAGCTTTGAGGGATTAAAAGTATCAACATTAACAGCAGGTCAGTGATAATAAATTATTATGCTCAGTGTTTGGAATAAAAATGCGTGGAAAGCTTGGAAAACTTGTATTATAATTTTAACAATCAGAGCACACAGCCGCTCGTCACAATCTTTTAAACAGGAAGGGTCGCAGCATAGCCACAACACCAACAATTGGAATTTTTATCTAGTGTTGCAAGTTTATACATAAAAAATCATTAAGTTACGTTTACACGAGCAATATTCTAAGTTTCTATTTTATATGTTTAGATTGTTCTAAACATAATTGGGGCCAGCATTAAGTTATTCTACAGGTAGTTGACAGAGCCGTTTAATTGACCTTCTGTATACTTTATTTTTCATCATTACATCAGCAGCTCTTACTCTACCATCTCTACCTGGGTATGTTTTTACAATACGAGCCATTTTATATTCTAATGGAACAGCATTAAAATCTTTTACAATTACTAAGTCACCCTCTTTGAGGTTCGGTTCTGGATATTTCCACTTGGGACGGCTTTGAAGTTGTGTCAAATAATCATTAGACCATAATTTCCAAAAATGTTGTTTAAGTTTAGTGCAGAGATTCCAAAATTTTAATCGATTAACTGAAACCTCTGTTAAATCTACTTCAGGATAGCTAACCAAAGCTGTTCCAATGAGGAAATGAGCAGGAGTTAAATACTCACTATCATTTGAGTTTGCGGAGAGTAGAGGCCTTGAGTTTAATATTCCTTCGATTTGAACAATGACTGTATAAAGCTCCTCAAATGTTAAACTTAAGTTGCCTACAACCCGCTTCAGGTGGTGTTTTACACTTTTTACACCTGCTTCCCACAATCCTCCAAACTCAGGCGAATAACTGGGTATAAACCTAAATGTTATATAGTGTTGGGTACAAAACCCATCTACAGCATCCCTGTGATTTTTGGAAGACTGTAGGTCATACAATTTTTTCATTTCATTGGACGCTCCTTTGAATGTTTTAGCGTTGTCACAAAATATGTTTGTGGGCATGCCACGCCTCGAAATGAAGCGCTTGAGACATGCCAAAAAGGCTTCAGTTGTTAAGTCTGATACAAGCTCCACATGAATAGCTTTTATAGCAAAGCAGACGAAAAGCGCGATGTAACATTTCTTAACAATAGGCCTTCTAACCCTGGCTACCTTAATGCTGAAGGGTCCACAGAAATCAACGCCGACGTGCTGGAATGGCCTGGACGCTGTAATTCTTTCCCGTGGGAGGGAGCCCATCAACTGCTTAGCAGCCTCAGCTTTTATTCGGAAGCATTTGACGCATTTGCGCACCACTTTCTTGACCTCTCGGATACCATTGACAATGAAGTACCTTTGCATAAGAGAACTCAATACTAGTCTAGGGCCTGCATGTAAGAGTCGCAAATGTTCACTTTCTATTAAGAGTTTTGTTAAGTGAGAGTTTTTCGGAAGAATAGTGGGATGTTTCTTATCGAACGACATTTCCCTGGCATTATCGAGCCTACCTCCTACTCTTAGAATACCTATTTTGTCGAGGAAAGGAGAGAGACTTCCTATTCCTGTCTTTATAACTTTTCCAGCTGCAAGTGACTCTACCTCTTTGGTAAAATGTTGCTTTTGAGTACAACGTACAATAACTGACATAGAGTCACGAAGCTCTTGAGGTGTTAAGTAACACTCTTTTATTTTATTTTTTGAACTATTATTAAAGAATCTATAAATAAATCCTACTACTTTTTGTAATTTATATAAGTTTGAATATTTTTCAATCAAATTGACTGAAAATGATGGCTCTACCTGTGTTACATTACATGGTATCTCTTGCTCATCATTTTGTTCTGTATTTGTAAGTAAAAGAGGCAATTTAAAATTTTCAGAGCATGCATGTATATATTGTTTATTTATTAAGTAGGTTGGCCCGTGCCACCATAAACTACTTTGCTGCAACTTGTGCGGCAAAACTCCCCTCGACAATAAATCTGCCGGGTTGTCACTAGTCCTTACAAATCCCCATTGCTTCTGATCGGTCAGCTCTACAATTTGTTTGACTCTATTATTGGCATAAATATTAGATTTCACACTGCCTGATTTGATCCAGGCTAACACTATTTGGGAGTCACTATACAAAAATGTCTCTACTTGGGAAAACCTACCCATCAGGACTCTACCAATCCTTTGTGCCAGCTGTGCCAAAAGGAGAGCACCATTGAGCTCTAGTTGGGGAATTGTGAGGCTTTTGCTTAATGGAGTAACACGTGACTTAGAGCAGAGTAATTCTGTTTGCACTGAACCATCATTTTTTATAATTCTTACATAAAGACAACAGCCAAAGGCTTTACATGATGCATCAGAATACCCTACCAACTCTACATTACAAATATCATTACTACTGACGCATCTGCTCACTGTGATCTTACCCATAAGTTTTAACTTATTTAAGAAATTGTTCCAGTATAGAAACTGTTCATTTGGAACTATAGCGTCCCATCCAATTTGCAAAGACCATAGCTCTTGCATAAATATTTTGGCTATTACTATAATTGGACCTACTAAACCGAGAGGGTCAAACATCTTCCCTATAAAGCTTAATATTTTCCTTTTTGAATTTAAGTTATGCCCTTCATCTATAATGGGGCTAGAAAAAGTGAATGTGTCTGAAGTGATGTCATACATTAAACCTAAAGTTTTGACCAGGTTATCTCTACTTATATCTACATTTTCAAACTGCCTTTGCTCATTTGGAATATCGTTTATTACTTCCGTGTTGTTTGAACACCATTTATGCAAAGAAAAACTACCCATCTGGAGAAGCTCTACCAATTGCGTTTTCAGCTCACTAAGCTGCTCTACATTGTCTGAGCCACATAAGACGTCATCTACATATGTATTTTTAATCATTGTTTGAGCAGCCAGTGGGTAATTACTTTTGTACCGATAAGCTAGTTCAAGTAGGCATCGAGTGGTCAAGAAAGTAGAGGCCTTTAAACCGTATGTTACAGTCTGAAGCTGTAAACAGCTGATAGGCTTCCTGGGATCATCTCGCCAAAGAATGTTCTGAAGGCAAGTTTGGGGACTATTTATGAAAACATTGCGAAATGCCTTTTGAATATCACAAATTAGTGTGTAAATGTAGGTCCTGAACAAAATTAAAATATCAAAAAGCTCACTCTGTACCACAGGGCCATTCAGCATGACGTCGTTGAGGGACACCTGACTGCGCGACTTCATACTCCCGTCAAACACTACACGGAGTCGGGTCGTCTTACTCGCCTCGTTGATAACAGCATGATGTGCTAAAAAGTAGACAGGATCTCTATCAATATCATACATCGCAAAATCCACCTTTTTGGCATGTCCCAGCTCTACATACTGATCTATGAACAATTTATACTGCTCTAATAACAAAGGATTTGATTTGAATCGTTTCTCTAACATTAGAAATCTTTGATATGCGACTGAAAATGAGTCACCAAGCTGCAGTTCTTCCAGAGGAGTGATGAGAGGCATGTCAACATGAAAACGACCATCTTTAAGACACACTGATTTCTGAAAATTTTCTTCAGCCTTCTGAAACTCATCACAACTCTTCCCTGCTGGCTCTGGTAGCTTTTCAGTCAGCCAAAACTTTTCCATTATATTTTCTAAATTTTTCTCATCATGTATAGCAAAATTAGAAACAATCTCAAAGGTTAAATTACTTACATCATTATTTTCAGACATTTTTTCAGGAACATTGCCACCAACTACATACCCAAACAGGGTGTTTTGCAAAACCGGTCCATTATAGATTTTTATACAACCATCTAGTAAAACACTAAAATAAATATCTGCACCTAGTAACAAAGAAATATCAGCTGGGATATTGAAACTATCATCTGAAAGTTTTATATTTTTAGGTAAATTCCAGCTGGATACATTTATAAATAGTTGGGGCAACTTTGAAGTTATTTTGTCAACTATGTGACATTTTAAGTTTAATTTTACATTATTGTGGCATGAAAGCACACTTATGTTTACAAGTTTGTCAATTTGTGTTGGTTTATTACCTATACCAATAATACTATGGTGCTGATTTATAGCAATCAGTCCAAGTTTGTTTACTAGGCTTGTTGTAACAAAAGATGCCTGGCTGCCCGTGTCAAGTAGTGCTCGGACAGAAATCTTTTCATTATTTTGATTTAACAAGTTAACTTTTACAGTCGGAAGCAAAACATTATTGGAAACAGGATTTGATACTAATGAAACTGCAGGCTCAATAGGACTGGCCGATTCTTCATGTAGTAATGTGTTGTGTCCCTGTTTACATATTTTACATTTAAAAGTAAACTTACATTTTCCGCTGTGTGTCTTTAGACATGTAATGCATAACTCATGGTCCCGCACAAATGTTTGGCGGTCCGCTAATGCTGCTGTTTTGAATTGTGGACAGCTGAAAAGAGGATGGTCACTTTTATTACAACATTTACACTTTTTGACTTGTGAAGCAACATTGGTCACCTTTGATTGTGGAGATTTATAGAATCTAGTTGTACTTTCATGGCAAGTACCTTTAGGGGGTGAACTATCTTCTAACGCTATAGCGCGTTTTTCAAGAAAGTTCAAAAATTCTTCCATGGAAGGCATCTTTTCTATGTCCCTATCTAACTGATAAGCTCTGTTAGTGATATGATCTAATTTTCTGGTTAAAATGGAAATCAGTAACATGTCCCATGTATTGATGGGCTGTTCAAGATTTTTCAATGCGTGCAATTGTTGCTGCACTTCGGACACAAAACACCTTATAGAGGCTGCAGTGCCTTTTTGCATTGTAGACAAATCTAACAAAATACTGATATGATTTCCTATTAACCGCGCTTTGTTGTCAAAACGCTTTTCCAACAAATCTAATGCTTCCCTGTATGACTGATTTACTAGCGGCAAATTGACAATGACTGCCAAAGCATCTTCTGTTACATACTTTCTTAAATAGAATAATTTCTGAACATTGGACAATGACCTGTTATTATCGATAACAGCCATAAACAAATCGTAAAATGGTTTATATTTAGTAAAATCTTTCCCATCATAGGGAGTTATTTCAATGTTAGGTAGTTTACAAGTTGACACATTATGACATTCTGAGACAGATTTTTTGCCAATTTGCTTTAGAGAAGCATTGATTTTAGCAAGCACAGAATAATATTTTTCTTCTACTTGACCAACCTGCTCGGAGTCACTTTCGTCAATACTTAGGATATCCAACTGCACCACCTCATAACTTTTAAGTGCACTTATCAGCTTTTCTTTGCGCGCTTCCAAAATATCCACAGTTGCAGACGCAAAACTTATGGGGTCGTCCACAAACGTTTCGATGCGCGTTATTGTAGCCTTGCACTGCGCACGAAATATGCGATGTTTACGCAATGTTTCCTTTGATTCCGCCATGGTAGTACGGTAGCTATACGACGAAACGACTTATTATTACGATTTATGAACACCGCGCACTTCAATAGCACTTTATGAAACTGCACAAAATATTTTGTTTGTTTACAAACAAACCGATAAGTTGAAGTTGACGTTGACACTGACAGCTGAGTGAGTGAGCTGAAGTTTGCACAACTCGTTCGCAGGAAATTAATCGAAGTACCAACCGCGCCAATCTTATCCAATTTTATATTTTGAAATGAGGGTGTTAGAAGAATAAAACGATGATGTTCACAAAATTGCAAATCATGACATCTTGACGATAATATGATGCTGTTTCTCGATGTTGCTTCTTTATTTTTCGTTCTATTATTGCATAGAACGAATTTGCGGGCCTCGTACAACCGGCACAACAACCCAACTATGGCGACTTTTTATAGGAAGCCGACCACGGTCATCTGAAAACTACACGATAACTCGCGAAAACTACTTTGCACTGATTTTAATCACTTCTCGAAGGACCACCACACGCATGTTTGCTTCTTTATTTTTCGTTCTATTATTGCATAGAACGAATTTGCGGGCCTCTCTACTGGGATTTGTGGTACAACGCTGTTAAGTTAAGGCGATTAAAACTGTGAGATATTACCCGACCCTGCTCTACAATTCAGTAGCTTGGAAAAATTTGCAAAATAACACGGGACATCGTAAGGTTTTTTTTTTCATTCATAAGTACATAAACTCACGCTTTCTTCCCATGGGGGTAGGCAGACTCTATAGAACGCCACCTGCTACGCTCCTTACACACTCTTTTTCTATGCTTCATTTATGTTTATACATCTGTTCATACACTCTATCCGATTGCGAGTTCTACGCACCTAATCATTCTGAAGAACATCACCAATTTGATTTTTAGGGCCCAAACATTGCCTTCAATCAATGACAGGTCTTAAAACTACAGAAAGCTGTCAACCTGTTTTTAAATCTCTAAGGGTACTTACATCGTTGTATATGCTAGAAGTTGCCCTTTTCGTCAGAACGAACAAGCACCAGTAGTGGATAAAAGACAACGTTGAGGACCAATTAGGTCACCATATAAAAATCAACTTTACAAAGGTGGTTACCAATCGTCTTTACTTAAAAAAAAAATATTTTATCCATGGGTCCTCTTATATATAATAAAGAATACCCATCAAAACTTTAAAAAAAAAGTTAACAAAACTACTAATGGACAAGTGTTGCTACGAAATTAATGATTTTTTTTAATGACAAAACTCTCTGTTAATGCTGTACGCTTCTGCTTCTTTGTGATTTAATTTTTCTGACATTTATTAAATCTTTAGTTTTAAATGTCAGAAAGTTTTCTAGAATTTGATTTTATTTTGCCATTTGTAATTGAATTTATTGACATTTGTAATTGAATTTATTGACATTTATAATTGAATTTATTGACATTTGTAATTTAATTTTTTGAAAATATAATTGAATTTGTTGAATGTTTGTTTATGATTTTTGTCTAGTAAATGTATAATATTAGATAACTTTGCATGCCGTAAGGCAAAATGTATCGGGACTCATCAAAATAACCATCATATCTGTATATACGTAAGTTTTCGTTTTTATTGTAATAGTAATAGGTATTACAATAAAAGAGAAGAGAAAAGAGAAGTAGCTTTAAAAAAAAAGGCTACCAATAAAATAAAACACAAATATTACCACTACCAATTTCCTTTAAAATTCCCTTGGGAAAGAACGCCCCACCCAAAGGTGACGATATATTCCTTAAGTTCAATATGCACTTCATCTTGTTTTATCTGCATACGTAAAAAGTTTCGAGAGGTAAATATCAGCAAAAAGGTTTATTTTGCGGCCCTCGGGCGAAACTGCAGCTAACTACGAGTTCAGTACTATGTAGTCTACTCCACAGTCCACTGTACAGTTTTGGAGGTTTATGCGACCTGACGTTTTATTTTGTACACGTTACAAACCTTTTAGAAACTAGGAATGTAGCACAGCGGGTGATTTTTGTACCATTTTTTAGCTAGCAGAAAAGCCTTCAACGTATCTACTATTTTTGTAAATATTTGATGTTTATTTATCTTGTTTCTGTGTTAACATTCCTGCAGTTCCAAAAAACAAGTCGTTTGCAACGTTTCAAATAAAACCTTGTAAAAATATAAACGATCTTTTTTCCACACAATCTGTGTAGGTATGTCAATTCTATTGACGGCTTTGCAACCGTGGTTTTTGCCCATGGTTGAATTTGTTTTATTTTGCCAAACCTTAGTTGCAAGTTCTGCGTAAAATAATATAGGTAAACATCAATAGAATGTGTCGTGAATTCGTCATGTGTGATTAATATTTTAACTCACACACTGACTTATTATATGTTGTTTTTATTTTTTATTTATTTTTTGGGAAATCATACACAATGTTTGTAAATATGTGAGCACCATGTACCTATCGCATTTATTAATTTTTCTGTTATTACTTCACTTTTCATTCTTTTTACCAATTGTGGTAAGTAATTTTGATGAATTTTTTTATATTTTTTATTTTTTTATTCTAGGTACATAGTCTTCACCTATAAATATTAATTAATGTATACAAACTATTGTTAACATTTTAAAAGAGTAAGGATGGAGTTTCTTGCCCATTCTTCTCCATACATAACTACATTTTGGAAGGCGCAACTAGAATCAATTAACTATTCATGTCATTTTTGACGTTCAAAAGTGCATCTTCGTGCCTATTTGAAATAAATTATTTGACTTTGACTTTGACTTTGACATCAAAAACTGTACGCCATTACCTAGATATTTTTACCATTTCTTTATTGTCCTAGTCGAATCGCCAAACCTGCCTCATCATTTTCAAGTGATCGATATTCATGGCTCAGCACAATTTTCTAAGCCCTCAGATTAAAATTTCTTAAATATTACTTATAAAAAAATCTCGTTATTCTTGAAAAGTGAAGTATTCATTATCTTTCTCTCAGCATCATTGAAAATATAAATTAAAATGTTGGATGCCATTTTAACGTTGATAAAAGATTCTTATTATTCCACTTGCTAAAAGCCTATATTCCAAAAACCTTTACCAGTATCTTATGAAAACCTGCCGACATCTCCAGATTAACTTCTCATTGTTTGCCAAACTTACAAGATTACATTCTATATCAGCATAGGCGTTAGAAGTAATGAAAGGGCAGCGTTTCTAGATAATTGCTAAGATATGAGGACAATCCGACTTATCGCGGGAACTATCTGCGAAGATATATTACGTCTGTTGATGAAGCAAGTTCTGAAGCCTACCTTCATTAGTAGTTACATTTCATCTTGATTTAGAATTGAGTATCTAGTTAGTTCTACGTACACATATTTCTGCTTTGATATTGATAGACATGGAATATAATTGCATTGCCTAATTGCGAATAATATTGATCGGTATCAAAACTAATATCAGTTACACATTGAAATATATCATTAAATTAGTGCTCATAGAAAAGCTTTTAGCAGGTGAGATAATTACATCAACATTCAATAGTTCTAATGAGCTGATATTACTTACTACGGATTTATTATTTTAAGCTTTTAAGCTTAAAAGATCATCGTCATCGTTGTCATCGTGGTCATCGTTGTCTTTAAAAGATCGCTCTTAGCGATAAAACCGCCCATTGTAAAATTTATATATATAAATCTGTGTGCAATAAAGAGTATTCTATTCTATTCTATATGAATGTGTGATGTGAATTTTGTATTCAGGGTTGGGGATCCGCTGAACTGGTGGCTATAAAGCATGTATCAGAAAGGTGTGTTCAAATTTAAAGGTGTGATACAGACCATCAAACTGAGAACAAAAATTTATACATGGGACCAATGTCATAATCGCGACAAAATAATCAGCCATCCCATATATTCGGGTCGAGTATGTATTGAAGTTTTGAACGGGACAGTTGATATCCGTCTTGTGCGTTCAATTTCCGCACGAGGACATGGAGGATTTTTACAAACCCTGTGATATGATTGCTTTGTTAGCGGTATTTACATCGAAAATATACGCAAGTATGGAATCATTGAGAACAAAAGTTGAAAATATACAATTATGATTAACAGAATGACTTAAATGGGTATAGTTAGGCGTTTAAACCTCTAGCATTTCATCACAAGTTTCCTATGTCGGACGAGAACTATGGTACCTAAACATTGCAGTGGATATAAAAAGAAGCCTTAAAAGAAACTAAATTAAAACACGAACAAGACAAACAACACCCAACCAAAGCTTTTCCGTTCATTTAAACCAAAAACAAAATCAACGAAAGATCTAATCCGACGGTACCGCAACATTTTCAACACGTAAACCAAAACAAAACAAACTATCTACCAAAATTAAAAAAACCTGTCTTCTACCACTTTGGCTTAACGCCGTAGTATTTTATACGAATCGTCCGAAAACTAACATGGATGCGAGTGGATTCAAATTGAAATCAAACATGGTTGCCTCAGCAGTTCAAATCGATCTGCAGTCAGATGCCAATTAGCAGTGTTGACGTAAGCACTAGTGCCTGATGCTCAGGTGCTCATTCCAGCGATGCATATAGGTCTAGATTGGTTAATAAATTTTACGTCATATAGAATTTGAATATTAATTAGGGTCATGGCTGGTTTTGGCATTGCGGAGTTTCGGCAAATGGGCTAATATTCGGCTAACCGTAAACTTTAGTTGATTCGCCAGCTGGTGTGGTAATGTGGGCCATGTCACCGGCAACTAATAAACCCTCCGTTTCTGTGGGCGACGCAATGGTGCCAATGATTATTCGGAAGGGAAGGCCAAAGGATAAATTTTATTAGTAAATAACTGCAAATTAGTTTAGAGAGATAACTTTCGAAAAAAAGACTATACTGTCAAAGGAATACAAGGCAGATCATACTTAATAAGAAACAATCTTTATTACTTATGAAGTTCTCATCAAACGCACCAGGTAATACCATCAGGTACCCACAAAATTACCCAATGCAAAGTTTACGTTCACTGCTTATAACCCAAGCTATCAGGCGATCACATCTCGCGGCTTATAGGAACGTAAAACTAGCTCCGTTTATGAGCCAACTTATTAAACTTATGTAGTTTCGGATAGGTGAATGGGATTGGACCATTTGGAACATCACTATTTCGCTAAAAGCTGATAGCGATGTTTTCTGTACTGATATTATCTGTTTAATCAACAAATGTGTTTCTGCTATGTGCTGGTATAAAGTTGCAGATTTAGTTAAAGTTTGGGATGCTTGTTTTGATTTAAAGTATTGATAAGCTGCAGTCAAAATAGCTTAAAGATACTTTTTGAATATTGTTAGACAAAGGTTGGAAAATGTGAAAATGTTTGATATTATCAAAACATTATCCGGCTGTCATTCGTGGAACTTTAACATTCGTTACGGATTGTCGGAAGCCCGAAACTGACAACCAGTCTTGCCAAGGGATGTCGTATTACCCAATAACTTGGTTATGGAGGTCAGATAGGAAGTCGCTCCATGTAAAATACTGGTATTCAGCATTCGGTTAGACTGAAAGCTAACCCCAAAATAGTTGGGAAAAGGCTAGGCAGATGATGATTTATCATAACAGTATGAACGCCATATTTAATATTTCTAAATATCTATGTTCTATGTTAGAGGGTTTGGTTTCCGCACTTAGTCCTTAAGATGGACTATTGTGCGTGGGATATTTCTGAATATATTCTGTTTTATGTATATCGTAAGAACCACATCAATGAAGGTAGTAATTATAAAATAATATCTCAAATTAAATGAATTGTCTGAGGCCAAAAAAAAACGAATGAACACGCTTGGCTGCCAGCGCGCTATTCCGTCCTCCAAACAACTAATATTAAAAGAAGTGTTTTCTTTTTTAACAGTGCTTAATATGGCATAATATTTAATAGGTAGGGATCCGTATAATCCATTTTCACATTTTCCTACAATGTAACAAAAAAAGTTATTAAAATCTTGACTACACGAGACAATATAACTTTCATTCCTTCAACTATTATTTCAACTCCTTCCTCACTATCATAACTTCATATACCTACCACTGCCACATTAAAGGCCGTTAAAAACGTTCTTAATTACGTGACAGTAATTGTGGAAATGACCCAGTTAACGCGACATTAAACTGATATTAGAAGTCGATTAAGCTTCCCTAGTCACTTCCTTAGTATGTTCATTACCTACCTACAGTATGTCCGCTAAGCTTCCGAAGTATTGAACGCGTATGTGTAATGATCTTTTTACTATTTACGACGGAATTTAAAAACTCCAGCTAAAAATAGAATGACAACACTCACATCAAGAGTCCTTTTGAAAAAATTACTTCATAAATTGTAAGTAGGTATCCCCCTCGCGAACGATACTTAGACTGAAAAAACATTGAATAACAAAAAGAAAAATTATATTTAATGCGTACCAGCCGTTTTGCATGACCTCCTTGAGCGCCAAAAAGCGTTAAGAGGCCCTTTGTGAAACGCTCCGATGTATTTTTTTTATTATTTTTCTTTGTCTCAGCCCAGTTCTGAACCTTCAGAAGTACCCCGTCTGTTAAAATAAAATATTCGACCCGTGAAATAATTGCGACGGTAATTTCTAGGCCTCATTTAGCAGCCATTTATTATTACGGGAGACAAAAAATTAGAAAAAGTGGTCCTTCGTTAATTCCAGATAATTATTGCGCGTCTGTTGTTATCAAATGGCACGTGTTAGAAATGGGAATTTATTTTTGGTTAAAGATAGATAGATAGACAGATTTATTTATTTGCATAGAAAGTAGGTAATTAATACAATTAGGTGTTACAATATTTTGAATCCTAGTACATTCTGCCTCATGGCATGCAAAAGTTTTTCATTATTAACTTATACTACAATTATTTACTATTTACTTAAAGCTATTTAATTACTTAATAATTATAATATAAAAACATTGTAAATTAAAGAGTCTTGTCATTTAAAAAATCTGATACATAGTAATAGCATTTTTGAATAAGTAATATTTTTAAATAATTTTTAAAACTTCTTAAAGGTTGCTGTTTAATCCTATTTGGTACATGGTTATAAATAAGCCATGCACATAACACTTTCTCAATAATGCAGTGTTATATGTATATCCACCTATGCATAACTTGTCTTCGTATTGAATTCTCAAACTTGTAGTCCTGGTTCTAGTATTTTTCAAAGTCGGGAATAAGTGTCGGGAGTAAATGTTTTCATTTACAAATTGGCGTGATAACTATTGAAGTTCGATGGAATAAAATTTGTCTCAGTACAGTAACAACTAACCCAGACAAAGTTTACTAGTGGAAATTGGCACAATAGGTAGGTATTATAATCGATCCCTGCAGTCTGATAACTAATCACAGATCTACAAAAAAACATTTTGTACGTGTTGCCTTGGGTATTTTAAGAACAAAGTCATTAGCGAGTCGCAGCATCATGCTGAGCCTTTTGGCCTCGTACAGGGCTCTGTTTTTATTTTTATTATTTTTATTACATAATCTTATTTTTATACTTTTATAATTGTGTGTTTATTTTGTGATCTTCCTGTGCGAGTCACAATAAATACTTTTTCTTTCTTTCTTTTTCTTTATTAGAGTATATTGACTCTTGTTTTTAAGGTATTGGAGTATGTATAGGGTATGTTTGGGTACCTATATTGGGAATCTGTGTTCGGTAATATGTGTAGATATGTAGGGGATCGCCAACCCGCCTGCCAAGCGTGGCGATTATGGCAAATTCCGCCCCTTTTGAGGGAGGCCTATGTCCAGCAGTGGACGTCTTTCGGATGAAATGATAATGATATGTAAGGGAGAGGGAATTATTTGCCCAGTAATAGGATAATACAAGCTAGATATAATTAGATTCGATTTATATTGGGTATGTATCCAAAATTATACGTATTCAATTTTTTTATTTTATCTATTCTTTATGCTCTCAATTGATTGAGATCATTCTTGATTATTAAAAAAAATATTTGTAAATAATCATAATAATAGAGAGCGGTACTACTGGACACGGCTCGCATTGTTAGGAGGTTCCTCTCTCTGGAGCCCTGACGTAGCTTGGACCTTGTTCCCGATACCGGTGGGCTACTATTTTTTATATTTTTAAATGTTTTTATATTTTTATATTCTAATATTTAAAAATATAATTTATTTGGATTTATTCAAATAAAGGAAATAACAATAGCTTTATTTTCAAGCAACTAAGGCACATAGACGAAATACACAAAATAATATTAAAAATAATAAACTAATACATAATAAAAATATCACTATAAAATCTAGCTGCTACGCTGGGTCGGCAACGTATTGCAATGAGTCATGGTGTCTGTAGCCTTCCGCGAAAACGCCGATACACGACACCCGTCGGCCAAAATTCCTAATTCATAAAAGCTTCCAGGTGATGAGTCGGAACCCGCACCACAAAAGATTTGAAGTTAATCTTATGGCGCGACTCTAACTTCTCGACTCTCAAGGTAAACTTGGTCTTCATCCTGATGTACTCCACGACCTCCTTTACCTTCGTGATTTGTTATTATTATTCTAAATAATTTGGTAGAATACTGAAGTGCTTAACAAAATTTTTTTTTAGTTAATCAAACAAAAATATTATTCATCCATATACCTACCGATCTATTTCATTGAAATATGAAAATAGCAATAAAAAATAATTGAGCCAGTTTCAAAACACTGTTCGTAGTTCCATAGTAGTGGGTTTAATTTTACCGTAAAACCACTCTCTTAACAAGAACAACAAAACCACTGTTGACTAAAATAGATACCTATTAAGATAGAGAGAAGGTCATCAAATTTTGCCAAGTAACATTATGAAACAAATATTTTCACACATAAGTAAGCTATTGTGGAAATCTACCAATGACCAATATACTACATTATGCATCTACTTCCAAACTGTGGTATCAAACTATTGAAAGCGCAGTCTTAAGAGAAAAAGTGGAACTACAGACGTAATTCTAAAATGAAATGTATGCAATGTGGGGAAAGTAAACTTCTACTGCAAAAAATTTCCCTACCCCTCGCTAGATGTCACTCTATTGCCAAAAGTGTTGCTCCATCGTATCGCTTCTCCTGAAAGCCACCTCATGTACTAGATCTGAAAATCCCCGAGAGATGGCGTACCGCGCTTGAAAATTCACCGTCCAAGATTAAGTGTAAAATTGTGAGCAGTAAACGATTAAACTAAGTAATAACAATTATTTCTCAATTGTAGTTATTAAAAATTTCACCGAATATTGCGTACCAAGTGCTTTTTTCGCTGAATTTGTAGGTATTTCTTTGTTATCGAGTTGAAAGGTAATAAATAATTGGTCACGCACAAAATAATAATTCCTTGTAATTGAACATAATTTCCTTCGTTTAGAATAATTAACTTTTACTAGAATCGAAACAATAAATAAGACATTGTTGTTATAGTCTAACCCTAATACAAATAAACACGGAATAAAGTTATGCTAGGTATAAACGTCAAAAAATTTATGGTTATACCAATGTTATTCCTAGGATAACTTTATTCCGTGTTTATTTGTAAGGCCCTAGTGGTATAAAATACCTAAATTAAAAATTAATATTTTTATTTTACTACAATTTTAACTTTACCCAGCAGGTAATTATCACAAAAGTATCAAAACTTCTCTCTAATTCTCTTTAATATATTATGGTGAATACATAATGAAAAAGCCTTAGAAGGATGGGAAGGAGGCATCTCTGTCGGGGGAGTAAAGATCAGCAACCTGAGATATGCGGACGACACTGCACTCTTTGCATCTTCAGAAGAGGAGCTAGCTGATCTGTTTCGAAGAGTAGAATACGAGAGTGGACTGGTTAGACTCACTATCAACAAATTGAAGACAAAAGTCATGGTCATTGACAGAACCGGTCAACTTTCCAGAACGGGAGAACTCGCAGATCTAGAATTTGTCAGCGAGTTTATATTATACCTCGGATCGCTACTTACTGATCATGGAGGAAGCGAAAGAGAGATCAAGAGAAGGACTCAAATGGCCAAAGCTGCGATGAGTAAGCTGACACGTATTTGGCAGGACAGAAAGGTCTCCAATGTCACCAAGATGAGACTAGTCCGGGCACTGGTTTTCTCAATATTCCTTTACGACTCAGAGTCGTGGACGATTCGGGCAATAGAACGGAAAAAGATAGCAGCTTTTGAGATGTGGTGTTCGCAAAAAATGCTCCGCATACCATGGACCGCCAAGAGAACGAACAAATCTATCCTCGTACAACTAGGCATAAGAGATAGACTATCCATGATCTGTTACCAAAGGATTCTCGGTTACTTTGGTCACATTGCCCGTCGGGAGCCAGATAACCTTGAAAAGTTGGTGGTGATGGGCAAGGTTGATGGGAATAGACCTCGCGGCCGGTCACCTAACCGCGGCTCAGACCAAGTAACCGCTCTCACTGGACTCTCTGTTACGACCGCCCTGAGAGAAGCGGAGAATCGAACGAAGTGGAAGAACATCGTTCATAAAGCCACGAAGGCTTTTCAGGGATACGACTTTCAGTAATGAAGTACGCGACCAAGAAGAGAACAAAACTTGATTGTGACAATAGCTTTACTTCACAGGTAGATACTTATCTAAATTCACCCTAAAAGGCAACAACGAGTCAAAATTAGCCAATCGCTTGAGTTTACACGACTGTGTTTAACCTGGCGCCGATGACGCTGGGGCATACTGACCCGGGACAACTTAAATATGTAATTATAATTTTTTAGGCCGACCGTGCAATTAATGCGTTTGCGTAGCTGGAGATACGGTATTCTTTCGGTGGACTGCGGATTCTGCTAAGTGTGACACCGCCTACATAGCGAGATACACATGCGTCAACTCCAAACGTGTCAATATGACCCAGTGTCATTACTGGCGTAGTATTTTCGGTTACTTAGTTTTTGTTGTTACTTCATATTGCGAATATGGCTCTATGAAACCACCCTGGAAGAATTTTGGCGGTGTTAGAAGAGTCGGAGTCTGATAAAGAAGAGTCAAATGCTGCTTCGACAGTTACATAAAAGAATCGAAGATTAGCGGGTGAAGTGATTAGAAGCTGTCAAACGTGTCCGTCTTAAAAGGATAAGAAGACATCTCATACTTGTAATGCATGCCAGATTTACATACGCCCAGATCATGTCTCTCAATGATGAAGTAGAAGACTGTTTGTTATCATTATTATTATTTAGAATACTTTACCAAAAATTGAAATAATATTAATGTTGTTTTCAGAGTTGATTTTGCATGCTTAATAGCGCATGCAAAATCAACTCTGAAAACATAACATTAATATTATTTAAATTTTTGGTAAAGTATTCTAAATAATAATAGGAATCAAGAAGAAAGCTAATAAAAGTTTGATTTATAAAATATATTGGACTTATTTTTATTTTCATACATATTCAAAAAAACCCTTTATAATAAAACAATATTTAAAATTTAGACAACCCCTTTAATTCCATGACAATAACTCGATAAAATCTGGGTCATGCATGATGACCCGGTGTCATCGCCGGCGTAATTATATTCATGTCATTTTCCCCGGGTTAAAACAGCCTATTATTTTTTTGTGTTCATTAGCATAAACCGGGTGTCAATCAACTATAAATTAATCCTCCTCTATAAAGACAACGAAATTTGTCAACCACATTAACAAGAAGCAGCTTCAAGATTACACAAATAATACATGAACAGACTAACCAACTCTATTCAGGTCCGTCGAACTACAAGTTATCATTGAAGTGTGCCCAGACAAACTGGAGGGTATTTCAACTTTAATCGAGTTGTGGAGCGCATTATGCTTGCATTGCGAAGGCTGCTACCAGGCCACAATTGGATCTTGATAGGATTACCTACCCCTCTTTGCTAAATCAAGTGCTTGGACGTTGGGGTATAGATCGACGATGGTGTTGCTCTTTGATTAGTACGACTATCTTGGCATATACA
Organism: Dryobota labecula; assembly: GCA_947523025.1. Lineage (NCBI taxonomy): Eukaryota > Metazoa > Arthropoda > Insecta > Lepidoptera > Noctuidae > Dryobota > Dryobota labecula. Next base: position 10,615,263 of record OX383293.1, on the reverse strand, counting down.
ACATGTCCCGGAATTAATGCACACCACCAAACACCCCAATTATAATATTATGTTATAATCATATCATAGGTACATACACTGAATTTTTATTATTATGTATTAAAAAAAAATTACGTCACGTTACTGCCCTGACAAAGTATTTTTTGGCCGAAAGGCTAATGGGAATAGTCCCAGTCGCCCACATGTATTGCCCCCAGGTGGCAATCAGGTATAAAATTCCCAGTTGCCACCAGGTAGCGACTGGGAAGCTATTTCCCCTACTTCAAATCGCTGTACACTGCGGCGTGGATAACCAACCCGGTGGCAAATGGTAATTTTATTCCCGATTGCCAACTGGAGACAATCCATGTGGAGGCGGCTGGGAATATTCTGGCTAATGGTGAAAATTACATAAGAGAGTGCTACTTTATTCGCCGACTACAGGATCATTTGTATGTTTTGTATGTAAATTATGTTCCTCTGAAAATTCTTCAGTTTTCGTTATATCAACAGGTTTTAGTGACTGGAGGAATACCAAAACATTGATTGAAATTCACGAAAGGAGTTTCAGTCATAGGGATTGTCTATTGACATATTTAACACGCAGGCAAGGCTTAAACTTGCGACAAGATTTTGAAAAGCAAACTCATGAAGAGAGTGTTTACTGGAAACACGTATTACAGCGAGTTATAGCTGTTAGCATTAGCAGAAAGAGGCCTTGCTTTTCGAGTTATAGTAGACAAATTTGGATCTCCTCAGAATGGAAACTTTTTAGGGTTGCTGGAACTTATAAGCCAATTTGATCCCTTTTTAATAGCACACATAACCAAAACTGGAAAAGCCGGTAAAGGGAACGTCTCATATTTGTCCAAAACCATATGCGAATAATTGATTGTGAGAATGGCCCAACAGGTGCATGGTAAAATTATAGCCCAGATAAAAGATTCTGGATAATATAGTCTATCAGTAGATTCTACGCCGGATTCGACGCACATGGACCAGCTCAGCGTAGTTATTCGCTATGTAAAAGACGAGCAGCCAATAGAGCGTTTTCTTACATTTATTGAGCTGAAAAACGCATCACACAGGTGATGAACTGGCTGGGTAATCTGATGTACAATAAAGTATATATAAATAAATAAATAAAGCAGACACTTCAATATCTTGTTGAACAATGTGGATCAGATTTTTGAAAATGCAGAGACCAGTCATATGACGATGCCTCAAATATGTCTGGGTGTTACAATGGCATGCAGCAAAAGATTCTAGGGACGAATCCGTTTGCAATATATATCCCATGCGCAGCCCATTCTCTAGTAAGTACTCGTAGGTCAAAGTGCCGTCGATTGTTGCCTACCCGCTGTATTTTTTTATTTTTTTATTAGTGCATAAGCTATAAAAAAAATCTGCTTCATCTATTAGGTGACGGATATTAAAAAATCATCTGCAAAATGAAAATGTATTATGTATTGAAATCTCTATCAAACACCAGAAGGGAAGCACACGCTAAAGCGACATGCTATTTCAGACACAAAATCAATCTGCCTAGACTTTTCCCAACTATGTTGGGATCGGCTTCCAGTCTAACCGGATGCAGCTGAATACCAGTATTTTACATGGAGCGAATGTCTATCTGACCTCCACAACCCAGTAACTGGGAACACGATACACCTTTGAAAGACTAGTTGTCGGACTTTTTGGGCTTCTGACGACCCGTAACGACTGTCAAAGATCCACGAATGACAGCCTGCAGAAATAATAAATAAGTTATTAAAATATTAATAATAATATTAATATTTATTTAAATTAATACTAACCATGTTATTGCCATGCATAGATTTACATCTCCGCATCCATGTATTTTTAGTTAGAAATATTCTTGTGAATTTATTTTCTCTAACCAACTAGTGGACTCTTGGACAGTGAACTACTTTAGCTCCCCAGAGGACCACGACCTCGGGTCAGGTCCGCTTCAAAAGAGCTTTGTGAATTTTTACGTACTACTGAATTTTGGAAGATTTTTACTTACAGTATGAGCTTAGTTGACATAGGTCATCACTAGTTTTGATATCTGACGAATCGTGCCCCGTTACCAATCGCGAGCGCGAAAACTAAAACACCAAACTGTAAATCGGATATGGGATAAGTATCTATATGCTTTATGTATGTATGTATTTATTGTATATGTAAATGGTACACCACCGACTACCTGCAATATTGTCTCTCCTTCTACTTTTTGATCCATCCAAAGGTTGTCTGTAAAAGATCGCTTTTAGCGATAAGACCGCCCATTGTAGCACCCTATGTAACAGTTCTACATTTATGTCTATAATTTGTATGGTGTACATAATAAAGAGTATTCTATCTATCTTATCACTAACGGAAATACAGATAGATGTTACATTTGTGAATAGGTAAAATGCAGGTTACGATGTTTTAAGTGCTGCATATCTACTTTGTATGTATTTAATATATTTTACTGTTTTCGTCGGTCAGCGTCAGTCAACATTTATAGTTGAACTAACTGCAGCCCGCGGCATCGCCCGCGTGGCTTTTTCGAAAATAAAATAGCCTAATTATACTTGTTGAAACAAGAGCAAGAAACTATATTATATGTAATGATGATATTTAAACAAATCATTATCCACCTTCAAGAACTAAAACTTAATAAATTCAAATCATTCATTAAAAGCATTATAGGTACCATTATAAGGCTTTTAATGAATGATTTGAATCTTTAATGGTAGTTACCTATACTTACCATTAAAGATTATATTAAGGACAAAAAGTATTGGTATTGAACTGCTCCAGATTTTTTATTGCTCATAATTTTTCTTGCCTTCTTGTCACAGTCATGACGTGCAGCTGCCGACTATTTTGTTTTGTGCTCGTGATTGGAATGTAGATCATTTTGTTTTTTTTTTTTTTTTTTCTGTATACTACCTACTCAAGTTAATTATCTTTTTGTATGCACGTGTTTCTGTGACAAATAAACCTATTTGTCTTTCTTTCTTTCTTTCTTATATACTTTAATATTTGGTGATTATTATACGCACAACTAGATGATCTGGTGAATATCGTACCACATGAAAAAAATTTTTTTTTTTGCGGCTTTTCCTTTGGGTTTGTCCTAGTTTTCATTTTTCCTAAACCACCACAGTAATGAGGTAAGTATAACAAAAAAGAATATTCAAATCGGCCGAGCCATTTTCGAATTTTTGCAAGACTAACGCACTACAATTGATTTTTTTAAAGAGGTTGTGGCGTAAATAGTGATCCAACGTTAAGGAGTCCATATACCGTATATTTAGCTATTACGTTTGAAATGTTACTTGCATGTGCCAGGAGATGTATTCCACAGTTATGAATAAAAACCCAAATTAAAAAATTGTAAAACTCCACACACCCCATACACCCCTCTTATAGTTTGACCGCTATGTGTGTCTGGGTCAGGCCAGTTTTTAATTAATTCAGATAGGCAACTAACTCACTTCGCAAAACAACTTCTTTTAAAGACAAACATCTTACAAATTAAAGCTTAATTACAGCTTTTTGACTTCAGATATCGAGAACTCAAGAGATCTCCCGTTGCGAGCTAATTGGTCTACTGTAGTAACAATAACAGTAATTGCATCTATCTGAAAATAAAACAATGAAGGAAAACAATTTCCCTACTTAGAAAACTGTACTATCTGAAGTACGAGTAAGTAGTTTTTAATGTCATTTGATAACTAGCTTCATATTTCTGACTGTCCGACTCCACTGCAACTAATTACGTTAGCTGCAATCGGAGGATTTAAATAAACCAAAACATGATTTTACTTAATTTATTTAAAATAAAGGTATTACATTAATTATATCCTAAATTAGCCGAAGTGAAGCCTATTTGAAGTATGAATATGGAATGGAATTTTACAGTGTTGCAATAATTGGGTAAACTAGGTCCGTGCGTCACAAAGTGCCATCTCAGCTCGTCGTTTCCGGAATTCTTTGAATATGCAGCGTATGTTTCTATAGTAAAAGTATTGAGTGCTGAGTGGGCGATTCCCCTTATGCAGCTGCGTGTAACAAACTCAAAAAAATTACAATTTATTTATTTATTAAAACTTTATGCACAAGTAAAAATTGTGCAAAGGCGTACTTAATGCCTTGGGCATTTTCTACCAGTCTACCTTAGGGTGATGCAGAGACAATACACAGTAGGTGCAATAATAGAACACAATTTAGAAGATATTTATAACTAAGATACAAGAATAAATACATACATACATACAAAAAAAAAGGTATGAGAGTTAAAAGAAAACCTACAACAACTGAATTCTGAGACGAATCAGCCAACTTCTTTTGTATGTGTTCTCGAGCTTTCACTTTAAATGTGAACTGATTCCTGACGATTCAAAAGTGCCTGTGAATGTTTTAATTAAAATAAATGCTTCGAGTTTGATTTCGATTTTGATAAATCGATCGATTTTTATTGTAATTTAATAGTCATAAGTCCACAGACTTGATGAGTTTTCATATTCAGGATTCTAATCTTAGAGCCTGCGACAGTATAAAAGTCGTTATTATTGTACCACATTTCTAATTTCACTTAGTTTTTTTTTTTACATACAATGGCGAAGCTCTTGGCCTTCATCTCACCTGATGGTAAGTGATGATAAGGCCGAAGATGGAAGCGAGCTTCACCCGGAATCCTCAACCACAGAGGAGCTGGCTGTCTTACCTCTAACTGCCGAAACACAACAAATGCTGTTAACATTGTTGTTTTGGCGACAGACTTAGATAAGATGGTGGCAGCTAGCCAGGCGGACTTAGAACAAGCCCTACCACCAATCAAACCGAGCAGAAATTTTTGCCCCCGCTGGGAATCTAACCCGGGACCTCTGGATCTGAAACAGGTGGTTTTACCATTAGACCACAGACGCGGTAACGAAGGCAGTTAAGTTTGCACTGCATGCAGCACGGAAAACTTTTATCAGTGCCTAATGATCTCACTAGAACTTACCCATTCACCATGCATTTGGTTATAGTTTACAGCGTAGTACTCATAGTAGTTGTAAATCTTAGTTAAGGTAAGCCCATTTTCATACAAGAAATTATACAAGTACCAACCTAAACTGTATCTAAATGCTTACCATAATCCAGGTTCCAACCGCGTTTCTAAAGTAAATATTCACGAACACGTACGGTGACCAGCAAATCAAGTTACCACAAACTGTCAAATTTTCTCGTTCGATTTTGAACTTAATCTACAACATTTTAAAGTTTAAAATCGTTTGGAGAAATTTGACAGCTTCGTATAGCTTGATGTGTTGGCCACTGTACATTTCGAGTTTCACTTCGCTCCGTAATCCGTAAACGTTGTAGTATTGGAGTAAAACCAAATGTAAACCGGTAAGTCCACAGAGCTAAACCGAAAATGCACTCACGTGGACCTACGTAAACAAATTGCAATGTATGAAAACAGAGACCGGTAGTGCCCCAGGCTCGGCACACGGTAGCGATTTTCGTCAATCGCCCGAAACAAAGAACCGGGGTGAATATTAAAGGGCTGTGACACTTGAGCCGGTTTTTCATCAGGCAACAGACACCAGTATGCCTCTTTCAAACCCTCCTTTTGAGATCCCGCGCAAGATTAGGCACTAGTTCTTATGGTGTGACCGTAGTGATGGCACAGGGGTGTTAAGATTGTAAGCCGAAAAATGTATCGATAGAATGGGATGTATCGAACTATCGATTCCGGTGACGGGTGCGAATAAACTTAATCTGCAGATGGTTACACATCTCAAATGAGATCTCAATTTTGAGATGTGGTGCTGGAGACGAATGTTGAGAGTACCGTGGACTGCCAAACGCACCAATGCATCGATCTTAACCCAGCTTCGAATAAAAACTCGCTTGTCGACCATATGTCAACAACGCATTCTCTCCTATTTCGGCCACATAGTACGCAGAGGCGATGAAAGTTTGGAAAAACTGATTGTGGTTGGGAACACCGAAGGCAAACGATCGCGCGGTGAACCGATCAGGTGAAAATCATCGTCCTCTAAATTCTACACGGTGGTAAGAGATGCGCTGGACAGAAAGCGGTGGAGGCGGATCATCCGCTCCAGATGCAACTCCGAAGCTGACCACGATCCTCAGACATGAGTGACCGACCATAGAGAGAGCAGATGGTTATCATATGATTGGATTGTAAACTCAATTTTCGTAGAAAACATTTGAATCATTGTTTGTAAGCACAGGCTTTAAATTTATCTAAGGCCAATTTTTACAGAATCAATTGCCTTAACCATGAAAAACTCAAGTAATCATTGAGTTTTTATATTCTACTAGTAACTAAGTACCTACCTACATTTTTTCTGTAGTGTGTACGTAACTTTGTACAGCTTATTCTATAGAGTTAAATAGTACAAATGTATATATTGATGGCTTATTCCGTTTATTTACAAACAGAATAAGCTGAACTAAGTTTCCACCTCAAGTAGGAATTTAGTTTTATCGTAATTTTATAAGCTTATGATTTTGTTTTTAAAAGCATAGCTTGTTTTTTAAAACTATTAAATATTTACGTAAAAACTATCGACATTCAGCACATCACTAGCTCGTTATTGCACGTCATCACTAGTATAGAGCGGCGCGACGCCCGGCACTCGACACTGCGATGATTCAGCATTCTCAATCCAAAAGCCTTTTACGATTCCTCTTTCATTCTCACCGAGTGAATTCGACTCTCGTTCCCACGCAGTTTTGAACACGACTGTACTAGAAACTATTCGACAGTCGTTGGTTGATGCTCATTTATTCATTGGTAGCTAGATTTGAATCTTGCTTTGATGTGTTAACGTGTGAACTTTTCCAAATATTTATTCGAAGTACCCGAGTTGCTGAACTGAACATGTTGTTTATACAAAGTTATAGTATACTAGCTGCTGCCCGCGGCTTCGCCCGCGTGGCTTTTTCTAAAATGTAAGTTACTCCTTATAACATCAGCTATCTGCCAGTGAAAGTCCCGTCTAAATCGGGCCAGCCGTTTCGGAGATTAGCTGGAACAAACAGACAGACAATTTGTTTTAAAATTGTTTTGTGTTATAAGTACCGCAAGTATATACTTTCACATGCATTCAGTAAAAAAGCTGTTATTTTGACATTAAAAACATACACTTCAATTTTATTTACTTGTATAGATGTATGTATGTAGATATAGATTTAAACTATACCCAAAGTCTCTAATTCAGATAATTTATGTAAACAAACTAATGTCAAGAAATGTCACTGTCAAAATGACAGGGCAGGGGTGCAAAACATTTAATCATATTTTTTTTTTTTGTAAATAGTCATCGCTAAAATTAAAGTGAATTAATTAAAGAAATATGCAAACAAAATACCGTTGCCAAAACAATGTTTTGTGTAGTATGTCGAAGACACGGCATATTATCGTCATTAATGAGCCCTTTTAAGTCCAGTGCTAGACGTAGGCCTCCCAAAATCGATTTCCACTCGAAATAGTTTTCATCCAAAATGTGGCTAGATATGCTACTTACAATATGAATCTATGAATGAGAGTTGTAATATTAGTGTTGTTGAAGATGTATTTTTTTTTTAATGTTTGTATCTCCTGCATTGTTACCAGTATCATATAATATTTTATACCAGATAATCTCCTTTTTTTAATAACTTTGTTTAAAACCGAAAATTTATAAAAATAATTACGGTATGATTATTTATTAATTATTATTTCTTAAAATCAGTACTTAAAAGAAAATGAAACCTCTTTTTTCGCCATTTTATGTGAATTACCATTACGAAGATATTTTTTTGTTATGTCCCTTTGTTTACATAAATTATCTGAATTTGAGACTTTAGAGAAATAATTATAACAGCTTTTAAACTGTGAAGAAAATCAGAATAAGATAACGTATCAACAATAAAACAGTTATGTTTGTTTCAATAGATAAAGAAAAAAACTGTGCTTTCATAAAACCTCCCGAAACGTGACGAAACATTTCCGCGAAACGTTTTTAGTCAAAAGTTTTATAACGACAATCTGTGCAGCCAAAAAAATTGCCCTGGTTTTGTTCAAACTAAAGCAAATTGGCAGAATTGGGCTATTCTGCAGTGTCAACCGAACTTTGTTACATAACAAAGTTTTACACTGACCGAGCAATTTAAGTTGGTGACTTACTATTGGCTGGGATCCGTCTTAACTGGACTATAAACGGATTTAACTGTTTATTTCCAAAAGATTCAAACGCCCCTAGATATCAACGTATGTTGAACATACGTAAAATAATTGACGTACACATCAACTTCCCACATTTCTATTACCCAAAAAAAAAAAAATATTATCTGTATCGGTTTTATGGCTAGTATAAAATAAATTATAAAATAAAATAAAGGAAAAACTATCTTACTTGAAAATCGATGTAAAACCAAATTTATGGCTTTGCGAAAGAGCAATTCTGACACCACGCAACGTTCAGGCCACAGCAATTAATAATAGAATATTGACGAGTATCACAGGGGAAATCACTGAATATCGGTCTATTAATGTAACAGATTAATGGAACAAGAAGACTCTACCAACTCCCCTAATAGTACATTAGTTACCAAGGGCTGTAAAAGAAAGAAAGCCCGAAATCGCAGATATTTGTGACCCGAGCCGCAGACGAGGGTTGTATATATCCGATAGAGGGCTTTCTTTTTTACTGCCCGTGGTGAGTACACAATTTTACGTCTTTACCTGGCCACAATGCGAGTTTTACTGTACGCGTAGCGTGCGGTAAACCTCACATTATGGCCAGGTGTGACGTAAAATTTTTTTGAGCCTCTGAGTGACCCCGCTTTGCCATCAAATTAGAAGTAGGAGTACCCTTTAAAGAAATTGAAGTCCAACAAAATTATATAATGGCACCAGATTGAAAGTCAAGAGTTTGAAACCAAACGTTACTGAAGCAGAGCAGCAACGGGATTGTCCGAAAGGGGTACCGCTGCCCCGGAACATAAAGGGCCAAGGAAGGAACACGGGTGGGTTTTAGTCAGTAAGCGTCTGACACTCCCTTCCGCTCCACCCAGAGCGGGAGGGGTCATTTGATCATTTCCCATCCTCAATAAAAAAATAAATAGAATATTCCAGATTATATAGACAGATAGACAGCTATTGGGTAAAACGACACCTCTTGCTAAGACAAATTTGGGCTTCTGTATATCCAGCAAAATAAACCTTGAAAAATCTCATATCTTGAAAAAAATCTTAATAAAAATATAAGCATCAATCAAGCCAGTGGTATGAGGCCAATGAAAAATGGCGTTCGCCATTAAAATGTAAACGCACAACGGTCGCACGCGACGTTCATAATTACAATTTACAACGTTTAACTTACATCAATCATCGCACGGATTTCTGCTCCGTTTTTATTGCGATCCGTTGTATCCTTGTTTTATGTTTTGATAGAGTATGATGATACAATGTGATAGGTATTATCAAAGTTGCGTTTGATAATCTTCTGTGTCTTATACTGACATCGACGACGTAAAATAAACCTTGAAAAATCTCATATCTTGAAAAAAATCTTAATAAAATCTTAATCTTAAGTGTCAATAAAAAATGTTGGATAAGGTTGTCTGTAAAAGATCGTTTTTAGCGATAAGACCATATGTAACAGTTCTACATTTATATGTGTAATTTTTATGGTGTACATAATATAGAGTATTCTATCTATCTATCTATCTATCTATCTGTCTATAAATATTTGACATTAACACTTTATTTCGTCGAACGAATAAGCGCAGAAAAACAAAGCGGAAAATGAATTATCCATCTTAAATGATTAAGATAATCTAATTCTTATTTTATCACACCCTCCCCCCCTCTCAGCCTTTTAGAAAGTTAATTGAAAAAAAGGTTAGTACTTTAGAAGTTACAACAAAACTAATACCTATTATAGCGTGCAGCAGAATATCGGCAACCCAGAGCGGTTATCCGGCCGCCCCTTTCAGGGCGCCAGCGCAAGCTCGAATAAGGTCTCATTGTAATTGTCAGTTAAGAAAGCTACCCACCAGCGAGCTAATCTAGGCGTGCTCTAATTCAAAAGTTGCCTTAGATTGAATTTTTGTGTTCACTGCTTATAGTGTAATTTCTAAGCACCTGCGTTTCTTTTACACCAGTTCCCCGGCTATACTATGCGAAATCAACTTGAAACTGTTGATCAAAGTATATCGATCAAAATATAGGATGGAGGATACAGATCATCTCATAAAGATAAATGCATTCAAAAATTAGAACAGGTTCCATATGTTGCTTTAAAAGTATAGGTAAGTAGGACTTAAATATAGGTCGAGCGATTCAAACGCAGGTATTAACGCGGATCCTTTGAGTTATGCGCCGTCAAAGGGTTCGCGCTAACAAGTAATATGACCATTATATTTCTGCTCAATTGTTTGTACATACATACATAGGTTTTTATATAATACTAGCTGACCCGACAGACTTCATTCTGTCAAAAGCTATCTATTTGACTGTGGCAGTTTATGTACGCGCAAAGGAAATATAGTACCCTACCCTACCCCCTACCCTACCCTACCCTACCCTACCTACCTACCCTATCCCCTACCCTACCCTACCTACCTACCCTACCCACCCTACCTATCTACTCTACCTATCTACCCTACCTACCCTACCTACCCTACCTACCCTACCTACCCTACTTACCCTACCTACCCTACCTACCCTACCTATCCTACCTACCCTACCTACCCTACCTACCCTACCAAAACCTTCAAACAAAAATTATTGATAAAAACCTATTCTCTGACCTACCAAATGAGGACTGACACGATATATCAAACGCCATAAAGTTACATTGACGAACGTCAAATGTTGAACAGGAAAGTAGGTAGAACAGTTTATATGGGAAAATGAAATTGTTGTTTTTAATATCTTCCTCGCAATTTTTCCATATTTTCTCACCGTTTAAACCTTCCCTGGACTATGACAAACATTTCAAAACCAAAATCAGCTAAATCGGCCCAGTCGTTCTTGAGTTTTAGCGAGACTAACGAACAGCAATTGATTTTTATATATATATAGATTTTACAGAGAAGGTACGCCTCTCACATTATCATCTGTGAGCGTACTATGGAATGTGTTAGTTATTGCGCAATAGAAAAACCTTTTGCAGTTCAAATCAAATTATTTATTCGATCTAAAGAAAAGCGACTACATTCATCTAGATCGTATTTTGTTTGCTTCGTGTCTTTAATCGTGCTAACATCCTGATCCTTAATAAGATATACCTTTTTTCTAAATTTTATAACAGTTTTATTTTTACCTAGAACTAAAAAAAATTGTAAGCGCGTTCTCTATCGGATCATACCGCCATAACTTGTAATATTATATTAGGTCCACTTTTTCATGTGACATTATGCGGTGACATTATGGCCACTTCCACGAAAAAATTACAAATATCGTTTTAAATAATCTTAACTGTTGCTAAATGACGACGAAGGATCCTATCAAAACTACGTGTATACCTATCATATCGACGACAATGTGGGTCATTGTTTTTTCATTTAGTTTTAATGATGCTCTGGCAGTTTGAGTAATTTATGCGACCTATCCAAATCTCCTTTCTTTGATATTGTTCGTCGAATCATTGAGCTCCTTAAGTTCTGAGTTGAGCTGCACGATTACTGACAAATGCGTGCACTGACTGGACAGGTCCACTGAATATTTGTGGTTCTTTCCTCTAAAGACCATTTCGCAAACCAATCTACATGGTATTCACAATGATCTGACCAAGATTATGGCTGGACTTTAAAAGAGACTGTGAACTCTGAGTTTGTTAGGGCGTTTCTTCTCATAGAAGTCAGATAGGAAACGCCGACCTCATCTAGTTTTAAAATTTGATTGACATGTAAAAATATTTGTACAAACCTACTTACAGAAATAAAATCGTTTATCCAAAACTATCATACTTTTCCTATTCCCTGAAAGAATCAAAAACTATTTCCACGATGGAAATATAGAAACGTTGAAGCTTGAAAGACGCGTCGAGACAAAATAACCTTTTATTTTGATAAACCTCTTTGCTTATTGCATATTTATGGAACTTTTCGTGTATTCACTACAACAATCTTCTAGAAAAGAGACAGTAAAATGAATGGAATTGAAGTACCTGTAGTTTGTTGTGTTTTGGTCGAAATACGTAAATATACATAGAGTAGATAAATACTCGAATACCTATTCAGAACCCGAACGCGTACAAGAGAATACGAACAAATGAAATAAAAAATCTCCTCCTCCTTTAGAAGTCAGTTAAAAAGAAAGTGCTATGGGCAGTGTCTTCTTGCAGTTGCCAATCACAGCCATTAAACATATTCAATTCCAATAGTTTAATAAATGATCTCAAAACTTAAAAAAATCCATGAATATGTTTTGAACCAAAATCGAGAACAAAGCTCTTGTTTATATTTAACGTAACATCTCCTTAACACAAATGTCCTCCCTGACCCTTGTTCACAAGCGAAGCGCCAGCCCGCACTATAGCTGAGCCAGTAGCTTTAAATTCCCCAGATAATAATCATAACCCTGATTTTATCCAGCCACCGTCGGTCCCTTGCAATCCCCCTTCCGATTCTGCCCTAAGCCGAGGTTCGTACCCCACAGGGGGTGCCCTTAGCGCGCAGTCGTTTAGTTCATAAGTTTTTACGCCCCGGCTGGAGGCATTAAGTTTCGTTAGGAGCTTAAGGCAACCACAGGAAAGTCCAGTTAAAGAGTCTCAACCTCTCAAGGTTAACTCTGAGATGTAGCATGTGTGAGTATTATATACCTACTATAAAGCTACCATATACTGAGTAGGTCCGTCTTTCATTGACTTGAATATGCCCTGGCTGCTGAGAGTATATCATGCTCACTCTAATGTCTCGCTGATGGTGCATGGCGCGTGTGTTGGATCATTTAACTCCCTTCAAAACGGTTGAGCTGAATGGTGCTAATCCATGCGTCATGTTCGAGAACGGGCGCCGTCAATAGGGACTGGTCATCTCTCTTAGCTGCCACGGCTTATTTTTATTTTTTTTATTTTTTATTACCTATTTATTACGGACGTTTTTAACGTTTTGCATCGTTCTCATATGTATGATTTGTACATTAATGATGTAAAGAACTAATACTTTGTAAACATACCTTGATTTAAAAGAGTGTCCGTGGAGTTTCTTGCCCGTTCTTCTCCATAAGTACGTACTACGCTTTGGAATGGGCAACTAGCTTCATCTTTCTGACTGACCGACCCCTTAACAATTCAAAAGTGCCTGTAATTGGTTTATTTGAAATAAATGCTTTGAGTTTGAGTCGAGTTAACATCACACGGCCTAAAGCGGTCCGTGCGTCATGTTATTTGCTATATTTTTATCAGCAAGGGCAAGAGACCCACACAAACCAAGTTCATTAAATTATAATTTTAGACCTACAAAATCTTAACCCCTCAACTTCCCACCGTCATACACCGACACCCAGTCTCGGTCCCACAACTCAAACAGTATCACACTCGGTATTAATGTACCGTGAGTGAAGCACAGTGGAACTTGCTCTAAGTTATTCAACACTTGCACCACTGAGACGTGTCTACAGTTCGACGTTCCCTACAGGGACGGAACGATTCGCTCTCGGTAAATTATGAACACGTCATCGTATGTGTTTACTTTGGTTCATACTCATGGGTCTGGGTAAATTTGGGGAATATGTAGCTCAAAGCGATGGTTTTGATGTTACATTACCGCGGCTAAAGCGATTTTGAGGACACTGCTTTCTTGTTAGGTTCAGGGAGTTAACCTTTAATTCTTGATAAACCATTTTTAATTTTTTTGCAGATGTAGCCAGTATTTACTTTTTCAGCCACTTTCGACTTTCGATCATTATTATTATTATATATTTATTTATAGTTAAGTTAAAACGGTACAATACCAATTACATTAATTAACATAGAAACATAAATAATATTAATATTGACAATTGTTGTATATAATTTAATTAAAACTAACATGGAACAGTAGACTCCCTTGCATACTTTCATATGATTTTTTTTTTATATTATAGGAGCTGTAGAGGCTGTAACCTAACATGTTATTTTGATTTTGATTGCGAGATTAAATACGAGACAACCATTTAATTAATGTTTAGAATAGAAGTAAAGATTAGACAGTCGGCTCACCGAGCTGACAAGTGCATGTCATAAGATAAAAATATATGTAAAAACATTCAAAGATCAAACATAACGCGCGATATACAGGTTGAAATTTAAAACATGCGACAAACCGAAATGGGAGATTGTACTCATCATTATGAACATATTTTATTAAGGGACCAAAGCTGTAATCGCGAAAAAATTATCAGCTGTACCCTACATTTATGTTCGCATAACTCGTCAAAATGTAGGGTACAGCTGATATTTTTTTCGCGATTGCAGCTTTGGTCACATAGTAAAAGTTGTTCATAATGATAAGTACAATCTCCCATTTCGGTTTGTCGCATGTTTTCAATTTCAACCTGTATTACAAACAGGTGTTTTATTTAATGCTGTGCCGTCAGCTTTCCTCCAGCGCTTACAGTACTATCAACCATCCGTTACCCAATCATCAAGTAAACTATCAGACCTCTTCGATATTGCAGTAGGCATATCGAGCAGAGTTAGTATTGAATGATTTGTACGTGCATATGTATAACGAATCGTAGATACGTTTATTGAACCGTAACGTGCACGCTTGTGTCGGCCAAGCGATTTGAGAACAAAGGAGGCGGACGGCAACGCGGGCTCTTTTCAAATATTCCTCCATTATGGAATACACACCGATCTCAGTTGTGCACAGCATTTACGTTAATAACATAATCTATACCCAAAGTCTCTAATTCATATAATTTACGTAAACAAATTAATGTCAAGAAATGTCACTGTCAAAATGACAGGACAGTGGTGCAAAACATTTTAACTTTTTTTTTTTTAATTAAAGTGAATTAATTATAAGAACTATACAAACAATTACCGTTACCAAACAATGTGTCGGAGACACGGCCTATGATCGTCATAATCAACCCTTTTAAGTCCACTGCTAGACGTAGGCCTCCCAAAGTCGATTTCCACTCGAAACAGTTTACAGCTGTTTCCATCCAAAATATGGCTAGATATGCTATGTATACAATATGAATCTATGAATGAGAGTTGTAATATTAGTGTTGTTGAAGATGTAGAAAATGTGAAAATGTTTGGATCTCCTGCATTGTTACCAGTATCATAAAATATTTTATACCGGAAAATCTCCTTTTTTTAATAACTTTGTTTAAAACCGATAATTTATAAAAATTAATTACGTTATGATTATTTTTTAATTATTATTTCTTAAATTCAGTACTTTAAAAAAATGGAACCTTTTTTTTTCGCCATTTTATGTGAATTACCATTACGAAGATATTTTTTCGATATGTCATCCTCTTTATTTACATAAATTATCATTATTTGAGACTTTGGGTACCTATAGAACTCTACTTTATTTACAAGAAACTGCTTGGTCAGAAGAAACTCGTGAATATCGTACAATTTAAAACCGATAACATGATAAGTTTTCATCTACAATAAATCAACAGCCTATCGCAGTCCACTGTTGAACATAGGCCTCTCCCATACTGCGCCACAACACCCTGTCCTCCACCTTCCGCATCCAGTCTGTCCCAGCCACCTTTTTGAGGTCGTCAGTCCATCTAGCTGGGGGGCGTCCCACACTACGCCGCGGCTAGGAGGCGTTTCATCTACAATACCTATACATATTTGCAAACTGTCTCCTACTCATTAGTTTAAAAACTTATTAAGAAGCCTAGATAATATATATCGGCCCGTGAATCCATTTTCCCAGAGATAGTGGGATGAGCCGTTCTATAGGTTGGTATGGAATAATATTATTAAACGTCCACCAATACTGCTGAGCGTGTCCGCGTGTTGGCTGTGGGTGAGTGGGAGTCGGGCCTCTGGCTTCAGGCGCTAGCGTCACCCAACATAGGCACTATGCTGGGTGACACCACTGGCTCGCTACTTGTCTGCATCTGGGTGCTCCTTGCGTGGCTTTGCATCGCTGCCAATGCGGTGAAGGTGTTGACTGCCTCGGACATCATGGCCTATCTGCAGTAGGAGCGCAGGCCGGATAGCCCCGCACGCCAGCATCAATGACATCATCCGTCGTGCTATTGTCACCAGTAGTTATTGTGGGTGCCAGCTGTTATAGAACCCAATGGCTTGGCACGCGACGATGGGAAGAGACCGGACTGAATGACCATAATGCCTTGGATGTTAGGTTGGCCTTTGGTGTGGGATGCAACATGAGTCGACAGCCTTGCGCCATCCCATCTTCGTAATATTACAGCTGGTATTGCTAAGGTGGGTGCTGCAGGTGCAGAAAAACTCAAACGGTGCAAATATAACAACCTTCTTGGGAGCTATATGTTTGAGCCGTTTGGAGTTGAAACACTAGGAAAAACTAAATGGGCACTCGCACCCCACCCGAGTGCCCGCCTAGTTATTCGAGACATCGCCAAGCGGTTGGTCGACTCTTCACGTGACCAGAGGGCTGGCCTATTTTTTGGCCAAATAATCAGCATTGCCATAAAACGTGGCAATGCGGCCAACATTTTGGACACTTTTCCAGTTGACAGCGATGCGGACGAATTTTTTGATGCCACTTGATTGTTTCCCCGCCCTTTTTTATATACTTGTATATATTATTATTATTTTAAGAATATTAGCTTTTAAATTATAAGCCTAGTAGTTAAACAAGCAACCTTTATCATTTCGTCACGCCCGTCTATCTGTCCGCCGACGCGTCGGACAGCTTTGCTGTCTATTCGTCCATCTGTCACATCCTCGTAAAATTTAACCTTTTTTTGTTTTTTAAACCAGTTTGTATGAACGTGAGCAAATTAATACACAAAAAACTTAAACAGTTTACGTGCTAAATGAAACAATGTGCGTCCGTGTGTATATCCGACTGGCCGAGCGTCGCCGCGTCGGCGTCCGCGCGCAAACTTTACCGCCAATTTGTTAGCACCTCACAAAGCAACCTCTTTTAATATTATTCTGCGAGGCAGGGAACCCTCTCAAATTAAACGCTACAATATAATATTTGTGGCATTATGAAAAGCTTGCAAACTGGATGCTATTCCCGAGTATTCCCTCTCCACTTTTTTGTGAGCGAGTCAAGAATGGTGCAGCCCGAATTCATTTGTTTATTTTAATGTTTAAGTTTTTTTAGTAAATGTGTTGATTAAAACTTTATGATTTTTACGAAACATATGGTTTTCAGAAAAGTTTAAAGTATTGATTAAATGATACGAAATGTGTTACTGACATTTTTTAGGTAAATGCAAAAGTATGTTACCTAAATACTGATAATTTTCCGTATTTTGTCCCCTAACGTCACCAATTTTCATATTGTCGTGTCGCTAAGAACAAATACAACAACAGCCACTAGTGAAAATCTTTTCTATGCATACAGGCTGTGTGCTTTCAAACCCAATTTGCAATTTTCCAAAATTAAGGAAATAAGTAATAAGAATCGAGGTGTCAATATTGATTGAAGAGAAGTTGTAGCTATTGTTAATTAAATAATTATGAGTAAAATTACTGATGCAATCAGATCAATCTGCCTTTTCCCAACTCAAACTCAAACTCAAACTCAAAGCATTTATTTCAATTAAACCATTTACAGGCACTTTTGAATTGTCAAAGAGACGGTCAGTTAGTCAGAGTCGGCAAGTTGAAGCTAGATGCCCATTCCAATACGTAGATCACTATGGAGAAGAACGGACAAGAAACTCCAAGGACACTCTTTTAAATCAAGATATTACATAATCCTGGGTACATTATTCTTGTTGCTTCTATATGTGAGACAATGTAAAAACTAATAAAACAATTCAAAATATAAAATTACAAATTAAAAATAAGCCCTGGCAGTCAAGAGATGACCAGTCCCAACTGACGGCGCCCGTTCACGAACATGACGCATGGATCAGCACCATCCAGCTCAACCATTTTGTAGGGAACCGAATGATCCAACACACGCGCCACCATCAGTGAAACATTTAAGTGAGCATGACATACTCTCAACTGCCATGCTCTTTCAAGTCAACATACTATGTTGGGGTTGGCTTTGAGGAGCTCGTGACTAAGTAATAACAGCCTCTTAATTTGTAATTTTATATTTTGAATTGTGTTATAAGTTTTTACATTGTCTCACATATAGAAGCAACAAGAATAATGTCCCAGGATTTTGTAATATCTTGATTTAAAAGAGTGTCCTTAAAGTTTCTTGCCCGTTTTTCTCCAGTGATCTACGTATTAGAATGGGCATCTAGCTTCAACTTTCTGACTAACTGACCGTCTCTTTAACAATTCAAAAGTGCCTGTAAATGGTTTAATTGAAATAAATGCTTTGAGTTTGAAATTTTTGTTTGAATTTGAATAACTATATCTAAATAATATAAAAACCAATGCCTAAATAATTGTTGTGTATTCATGGGTTAACCTGTTGACCGCTTGGTTTTATATTCATTGCTGTGATCCCAGGCGCCCAGCTCATAAATGGAAAAATAAATACCTACGACGAATAGGGTCGTGAAGTGAAATAAAAAACAAAACACGAACACAGGTTTTCAGTCGTATAAATACGATTGAGGCGGCACGGGCACGAAAACATTTGTCGTATTAATCCGACTGGGGCGGTCAATATGTTAAACAACCTACATTTTAACGTCCAACGACCATAAGGCCTCATTTACGGAGACGCGGGGCGTCGCGTGTCGCGTTGGGCGGCGCGGCCCGCACTAAATTCAAACATATGGCGTTGTATGAGAGCGTTTACGGAGAAGCGATTTAACACGTGTTTGCTTAAAATGCAGACGGAGCCCGCGGATGGCATCAGTGCGTCCCACGCGACGTTTATCGCGGCGGCGCACGCAGCGTTGCGGCCAGCAATTCCTGCAATTCTGCCTTCACGGTAAAACGCCGCAATAGCCGCGGCGGACCACGCGCCGCATCACGCCCCGCATCTTCATAAACAGCATCGTATATTGCCATATGTTTGTGTTTGCGTGTGTGATGACGCGGGCCGCTGCACGCGCCGCCTGTCTGTAAACTAAAAAGACGTTCGACGCGCCGCGAGACGCAACGCCGCACGCGACGCACGACGCCCCGCGTCTCCGTAAACGAGTCCTTAGGCACTGCTTAAAAAAACGCCCCCTTAAAAAAAAAATACAACCTGTATTTATACCTCACCTTTTGTTCAAGTAACAAGTGTCTTCCGAAGTAGCTATTAACTACTCCAGAGACTGAAGAGAGTCGACGACGAGTCCTCATTTCTACTAGAATCCGAGGGTCGAGGGTCCACCGTCTTTTGTGTTTTCCCTACGCTTTCAACACTCATTTTCGCAGAAATTACACCACTGGAAAATGCAAAAGTATTGTTGAATTTGATACTGGTGGCGATTATGTAAGCCCACGAATACATGGGCTAGTAGCATTAGTCCCCAGTTGCAATTTCACCCGAATAATAAAACCACTTTAAAAAACAATGATTCTGTTCTCAGTACAAAAAAAGGACGGTAATGATGGCAAGAAAAGTGTTTTAAAATTTGTCTTTATTAAAAGATTTTTCCAATATTAGAATGTATAAATATGTTGGTATGTGTACTTAGGTATATCTAACAATAACAATTAACCAGTTAATCATAGAATCACAGTTTTCCTATAACCTACTAAGACTTACTAAATGTATTAAATCACCTGCTAACAGAAAAAAAAAATACAAACAATGAAAACTAAAAAAAAAAAAAAAATTAATCACAAAGATTTATATCATATTAATTAATTCAGAGCGTTCATTCCGCATGCACTAGTACGTTGCATTTCGAGAGGGTTTTCGTGATTATTTAATTTAATTTAAATTAAGTAATATTTTTTTGCCAAGTACCTACTAGATCGTTGTATTATAATTATTTTTAACATTTACTCTATAGTAAATAAAAATATTTAATCGTAATACTGCTAATATAAAATAAGAGTTATGGTGTAGAGCAATTTTTGTGTAGATCAATATTGTACTAATCATTATTTTATACTGTTTCTTACCCCAAATACAACATGACAAAATTAATAATAATTATATTGTATTAAATTGGAACATTATACTTATACATGTAGCTTCCTAAATTATGTTTGTACTCGAAAACTTTCTAGATTTGACTTTAATATCGGCTAAGAGTAACTTAGATACCTACCTAAGAAGCTAATAATTAAGTAAAAAATTTTAACACGGCTGTACGTTGTAACAAAAAAAAATCGGGTGAAAACGCAACTGGGTACTAATGCTAATACTCGTAACCCGAATACATTCCGTTAGAATAGTACCTAACTTTCTAAGTAAAACTATATCTTCATGCCCGACGCGATTTCTGAAGTATAAAATCTGTTCAAATTGCTCTCAGAAATACAGAAACGTGGGCTAACTCCGGTAAAACTTTTGAACCTTACGAGACTTTTTTACCTACGCATCCACAATTTTATAAGTTGACAGCTCCGAATATCGTGCGTGTAAGTCAATAGAAGACAACATACTATTATTTCATTTTATTTTATTTAGCTTACTAACAGAATCGACACCCGCAAAACAGACGAAAATAACATTAAAATGTCATGATGTAATTAGAGGTCTGAATGTCCGCAGTTATTTTTAACCAACTTCAAAAAAAGGAGGAGGTTCTCAATTCGTGTAGGTATTGAAATATTATATAAATGTTTGGGCGTAACGTATTTGTTTATGAACTGATTTTTATATTACTTTCATTTGGTAGATGAAGCTTGCGCGGTGGTCCCGTTAAATTTTATTAATTTTTCTAGGGCAGTTTTTCAATTAACTTCAATAAGCTCAAAAAGTGAAAAAAAAAATTATATTACAAAAAAAAAACAACCGACTTCCAAAAAAAAACATCTTTTATTTTGGAAGTCGGTAGCAAAAAACGAAAATACGGAACCAAAGACACCGACTTCCAAAATTCAAGATATATTTTTTTTTTTTTTGGAAGTCGTTTTTTTTATCTGGTGTAAAAACTTTCTGGTGCTAAAATATAAAACACAATTATAATAAAAATTCGCTAAGTGCACCATCTAGTTAACAAGCTTTCTGCAGTCCTGCCTTTTGTAATAACTTGAAATGAAATTGTTTGACAAATACTAGCAAATAGTTTTGAGTGTCGAGTTCGCATTTTTTATATTAATACAGAAAGTAAGTATAAAAATGGTAAAACTGTATTATCGCGTCATCGGTAAGATATTATTGGCAACTAGCTGGTGCACGAAGCTTAGCCCTTATGGCTTTTTCAGAAATAAAAGTATCAGCAATCTGCCAGTGAAAGTCCTGCCAAAATCGGTCCAGGCGCTACGGAGATTAGCCAGAACAAACATACAGACAGACAAAAATATTAAAAAAAAAATTGTATCTATATACTTTCATATTATTATGCATTTAGTAAAAAGTTGTTATAATAAATAATAATTTATTTAATTCAGACATTCACAGTACATAGACACACACATACATTAAAATTATAATTATACTATTTTAAAACAAATAATAACCCAAAATTATTATTATTATTTTGACATTACAAACAGACACTTCAATTTTATTTATTTGTATAGATAAAAGTTTTATAGAATGAATCTGGTTTGTATCAGCTTTATTACCACATACTTTCACTTTTCAGTCAAGTTTCGTGTTTTAACCATAAATCATTTAAAGTATCATGTATATCATATACCTCAAGCAATAACGTCTCACAAACCTCAGACGCATACAATATGAACGTACAAACTTAACTACAAAATGAATAATAGGCACCACATCCCGCATCCATCCCTCGATAGTAATACGTCACGTCCCGACGCAGGTCCAATTATTTGCCCAGTTAATTATGTACGTTCAAATCCAGACCGATGAGGCCACACTAAATGACCTCACCGCAACATTGGGCCTAATGTGTATACAATTCTAAATTTCAGGGCAATATCTGGCTCAATAACACTTGCGTCATTAACTCTCCGGCGGAATAGACATCACATTGGCTTTTACGCACCTCTACGGACGAATGCAACGCAATCCCTACCCTTACAACTTATCATACAGTCCAGTTTTATTGAAACACGAGGTTTTTGGATCAAGTAGACACCGCAACCAGAAGGTTACAACAACGTTTAAACCTCCAACGCATTCTAGTCGCTGTATGAATGGTAATAGGATGCAAATTAGTTTACTGCATATGAGCAATATACAAGACCGATTTATTCTATTTCATGTCGGCACAAATTGCCGACAGTTAGGTTAACTGTTGCTCGCAATGCTTTCTATCTTTGCTATTGTATTTTCCCTTGATGTATTGCAAAGCATATTACTGCAGAATCTGGTATGTGTAAATTGTTACGTGGTCGTGCCATAATTTGCGAATCTTACAAAAAAATGGCTGGGAAACACTTTTCCCATGATGATTGAAAATAAAGGGGGAATTTCCGTAAATTCCCCCTTTATCTTCTTACAGAATACAATGCATACAACCAATTTCACATTTCGTAGCTGCCACGGGCAAAGAATGTTGGGGCATAATATATTTGGATCAAAATATACCATATAATAGAAGAAGAAGTAATACTTACTAGTAATATTAACTTCCTGTCATTTAATACACTAATAAAATGGCAGGAAAACGATAAAATTGGACATTATCTACAAATATCAGCATCCAACAATGTGCTCTCTTTATATTATTCCACTCAAGTTGATGATTCGCTCCCCCATGCAACTAAATACTAATGTGAAAAGACCCTTACAGCTGCCAAACTAAAGATAGCGAAGTAAACGTAACTGGCCATCAAAACCCCGTTAGACGCCGTCCACGGACGGTATCAATTCAAAAGTATCAATCCACATAAATTTATGAGGCGATATCCTGTTTATTGCATCGCTGGCCGTAGCAAACCAATAAAAGTGCCTTGTTTTATGTTAAAAGTTTATGAGCTATATTTTATAAAAATAAACAAAATACACAAGGGAGAAACGATTTTACACTCGCATAAATCGCGGGGATGCTTTATGTTTATATATATAAACCAGGATATAAGGCGGGCTTTGCTAACTAGGCCGTAACGGACAAACGTTGCCATCGAAAACGAATTATTTATAACTAGCTTTTGCCCGCGGCTCCGCCCGCGTAGATGTGGGTTATCGCGTAAAAAAGTAGCCTATGTCCGTCTCCATATCCCAGGCTACATCCCTGCCAAATTTCATGACGATCGGTTTAGCGGTTTAGGCGTGAAAACGTAACATACAGACAGACAGACAGAGTTACTTTCACATTTATAATATTAGTATGGATTTACACAAATACTGTAACAGTTTCATACAATTGTATTTGTATTATTTCATAAATAAAAGAAATGTCAAAGATTCAATACAAAGCTTGCTGAATTTGAGTATTAGGTACACATGGCTACAAATCAAGCTATACATTGCCAGTTTAGGCTGATCTCGCATTGTATAGGATTTCCGTACAATGAGAGGTCAGCTTATACTGGAAATTATAGCTTGGTTTGTGGCCGTGTGTACAACAGCATACAGAAGTGTTTTCACTACTAATTACCCATATTTTGCTCATAAAACACGTGATATTTTGGTTTCACTCACCTCAACCTCACCTCAACTTCAGACCGTTGGATATGTCTACAAGATAGTATATGCAGACCAGTAACAATTACACTAACCCGTATACTGATAGCAGGAACTAGTTAAAAAGTAGTGTTGTGTTGTGCCGGTAAATGCACGTGATTTTGCGTTCAATGGGTTAAGTTTAATTGCAGCCGGTACCGCATTACTTGAGTGTTTTTTTAATCTTCATTTGGTAAATTTATCTATCTACAGTATTTAAGATACTTTCCCTCCATGTGGAAAAGTCGTGGGATGCCCTGTATATATATATATCTAACTAATCAAAGGCTTCTAGCATTGTTCTACTTTAAGAAGCAATAATTAATAATTCATATTTATTTACGGGAAATATTTACCTGAACTTCTAACAACTTATTGACCTTCTAACAACTTATTGACCTTCTAATGATGTATGCTGCAAAGCCCTGAGAATTATCGTTACTGCTTACTCCAACGTAACAAAATATCACCTAATCCTAGCCAGAAAGCACATCCCTGACTGAAAATAAATAACAATAAAAAATAGTAATAAAATCAGTTAAGCAGTTCTCAATCATTTATTTCAAATAAACCAATTCCAGGCACTTTTCCAACTGGGTGTTACCACTATGTGGATCGCCCGGAGGACACAGTGGAGCATACGGTGGAGGTCTTCCCGGCTTAGGTGGAGCACCGCCGTGTTCTCACAGAGGCGGTCGGCGGCGGTGATCTCTCGCGTCCGGCCCTGGTCCAGGCCATGGTACGGAGCGAGAGTGCATGGCAAACCGTCACCTCCTTCTGCTAAACAGTAGTGATCGCGAAGGAGGAGGCGGAACGCGTGAGAGTGAGGCAGTCGATGCGCCCTCACGCACCTAGTCACCGCAGAAGACGCCCTGGGCAGCGGAAATCAATTGCCGATTCCCGGCCACCGTAGGCGCGGGCTTGCGGACGGCGAGCAATGGGCAGCTCGCCAGCCGGTAAGGACCAGGCCCGGGTCGACGGCGTGTTGTGTTCCACGCGCGCTTCAGAGATGTCAGCACGAACTTGGGTTCACCAGGAACGATGCCTTCCAGGGTTGCGGGTTTGTCTGAAAGGGATACCGTGGCTCTGGTACACAGGCAACTGTAGGAACACGGGTGGGTTTTAGTCAGTAAAAGTCTGACACCTCCCTCTCCGCCCAGAGCGGGAGAAGTTAGTTGATAATTTCTCACACAAAAATAAGGCACATTTCCAAAGCGTAGTAGGTACCTATGGAGAAGAACGGGCAAGAAACTCCTATAGTATGTGAAGCCTCCCGCGCTCACTTTACGTCAAAAGCTCCCGTATATCTGCCATGAAGTCATTAGTCTCCTCCCCACAGTTTGTTTCGGAAGTAGAATCGTTCAGTGCTTCCCAATAGTTTACCGAAGTACCGAAACTAAGGTAACGGGACTCATCAGTCTTTAAGGGTAAACTATATTTTACCTAGATGTGATTTATACTTCCTTTAGATGGGTAACTTACGTAAACGTAAAGTAACGTTTAGAGGATTTCATTTGTGAAGATTTTGATTCGGTGATGAAATAAACCCGCAGGTTTGCACGATTTGTGAAGGCAGTTAAAGTAACGCTGTTCAAAGCTTACTGTCAGTCCTTCTACTCGTGCAGCCTGTGGGTCAACTTCACTCAGCGGGCATACAGCGACTTACGCGTTCAATATAATAATGCACTGAGAGTACTGCTGCGGCTGCCGTGAAGTGCCGTGGCATTGTAGTGCTTCAGGGATGTTTGCGGATAATAACATTGATGGTTTTATTAGGAAAAGATGTGCATCCCTGATGTCACGTGTTCGCGGCAGCACCAAACAGTATTCTCAGTGTGTTCGCAGATCGGTGGGATTCCCCGATGTTGCACTCAATTTTATTTTAATTATACGTTAATCTGTGTCTAGCCTACTAACACTAGATGTTAATTAAAATTGATATAATCCTTTAGACTGTCTGAAAATAAAGAATTATTTTCTTTAATTATACTGTACTAAAGTTCACTGTCCTTCAAGATACAAGATTTTCCTAGTTTGAAGGGCAGGGGTCTTACTCATCTAAAATAGCCATACCCATCCCTTATTGAAACAGCACTGATGTTACCTAGGCTAAGTTTTTTGGTAAATAAATGATTACTTACTTACTTACTGTCTGGTTCTAGAACTGTTTTGTAGATTCTTTGAAATTGGAAGTCAACAAACAATTTTTTTTTTTTGTGATTGCTCGATCTGTGTCCATGTCCAATTATACGTCATTCTTTCTAACTTTCAAAATCAGTTCTGCTAAACTACCCTATAGGTAGAGAAGACAATAATCTTCGTCAAATAATCGTTTTATTCCCGAGCACAAATGCAATATATATTTTGAAATAGAACGACTACTTTTACAATCGAACAGTGCATGTTCCAAAAGGATACTCACAAAAGTTAATAAACAAAAAATACCGCTTGCAATTTACACTACCAAACTGTAAAGTATTCCTCGCAAGAAAATCCTACTAATCTATACTATTTTAATATTATAAAGCTGAAGAGTTTGTTTGTTTGTTTGTTTGAACGCGCTAATCTCAGAAACTCCTGGTTGGAATTGATAAATTATTTTTGTGTTGGATAGTCCATTTATTGAGGAATATTATAGGCTATATAACATCACGCTACAACCAATAGGAACGGAGCATAAATGAAAAATGTTGCAAAAACGGGTAAAATTATTCCTTTTGAGAGCTTCCCTTGCGTGCGCTGCGTATACGGTTTAAGTTACGCAAATATCATGTATGATGGAATTTTTCCTCTTTAAAAGTTCTAAAAAAAGTCCACCACAGCATATGTCTATCTTTTAAGATTGATCACTATAACCTTTTTTTATGGTAATCAAATTTGTTCGAAATTAATGCATTATTTGCGAAGGAGTTTTACCAACATAATATTAATCCTTAACCAAATAAATATGTTATTAATCACAAGTATTTAAATGTAAACAAAATTGTCCTTGACATCACTTGATTTCAATCAACATCTTAGGAGATATCATAATTTTAAAATAACTCCGTAACAAAATAAGTGGAAAATTCATTTCATAAACCACTCTCCCTCTTAGGTGACGCAGACGAAGTTGCGCGTGTCAGCTTTATTATAGAGATTCTGGTTCGAATAGAAAAATTATTTTAGTGTTGGATAGCCCATTTATCGAGGATGGCTATAATAGGCTATATACCATCACGCTCTGATCCTTAGGAGTCAAGCGAAAAGCACAAAAGTCAGAAAGAACGCTAAGCGATAACGAAGTTATAGCGCGGGCGAGCGACGGGATGCGACGCGATGGGTTGGCCGAAATTTCACGCGGACGAAGTCGCGGGCAGAAGCTAGTCCTTCTAAAATATTTTAAATATGAAAGTTTGAATGTTTCGATGTTAAGACACAATCACGCAAAAGCGGCTGAACGGATTTGGATGAAATTTATTTATTTATTTAATTTAATACTTTTTTTAATACTTTATGCACACAAAATGTATAGTGACAAATGTACATTTTCTACCAGTCAACCTTTGGGTGATGTAGAGACAAACAGTGGTAGGTGCAATAGCCAAGAATAAATATTTAATTAAATATAAAGATACACATAGATATATCTATTAAAAGCTATAAATATAATATATATTCAGATTCAGATTCAGATTTATTTATTTGCAAAAACATGTGTAGATAATATACATGGTATGTATTAAACACACATAAATATACTGAAATAAATAAGACAAACAATGGGAAAACATTACCGTTATGATGATACTGCCAGCTTCTTGCGGCAAATTTGGCACACCGATAGTTTATAACCTGGGAACATATAGGATAGGTACTTTTCATCCGGGTAGTACGTTCCCATGGGATAATTTCCGACCTCCACGCAGGCGGAGCCGCGGGCAATATAAAGGTGGCCTGCCATTAATCTACGAGTAGTTTCAATAAAGCTGTCTTGTTCTTTGTGTCGTACTACAAAGGAATTCCCAGCTCGTAGTGTTACAGCTTGGTGCAAGAAATCTTTATATGAAGTGTTAATTTGATCACAGACAACAGCGACAGTGGCGTCACCCGATGCTGTTCGTTGCGTCTCTTGGATAGCTTAGAATGTCAACGGTTGATTGGATTTGAAGATTTGGGGAGTTTAAGATCTACAAAATTTTTGTCTCTGAGCGCTAACAGATTAAGTACCCAGAGTACTATCGGGGACATCAGAATCGACACACTTTCAAAAGAAAATCACGGTTCACGCACGGCTCACGGTTATCCACACCTGTTTTCTGCCCCGTTTTTGCGACGACCAATAAAAAAAACCTTTACACCACACACACACACACGACGACCAATAAAAGAATCAAAGGGCATCCAAACTTTCCTTTATAATCTTGATTTTGAGAACACGCTAGACTGGCCAAACCCTGTGGCAAAAACTTTTCATGAAACAATTCTTAAGACTTCCCACTCCAAGTTTTTCTTGTCAATAAAATTTTATTCTTCGCAACGCCACCCGCTACGCTCCTTACATACGCCTTTTACTTCGTTTAACATCTGGTTATACACGCCCGCGGGTTGCGAGTGCTACGCACCTGACCTTTCTGAAGAACATCACCGATTAGGTCACTATATGTCCACCTAGGGCGTCCCCTTCCGGCGTTTCCACTCACTTCTAATCTGCCTTGTAAATAAGCCATGGTTCGGGGTGAGAGGGAATGGAAGGCAGTCACCTCCTTCTGCGAAGCAGTCATGCTAGCGAAGGAGGAGGTGGGATGGGAGATGGAGAGAGCCTCCCGTCCCAGCCGCCGCGGTAGACGCTCCGGGCGTCGGGAGCCGCGTGACGACTCCCGGCCACCGTAGGCGCGGGCCTGCAGGCGGTGAGTAATGGGTAGCTCACCGTCCGATCAGGACCAGACCCGTGCCAGACGGCGCGTACGTGTTCCACGCGCGCCTCAAAGAGATGTCAGCAACGACGAGGGGGCCCATTAGGGCCCAAGTCTGCCGGGTGAGCGGGATTGTCAGAAAGGGGTACCGCTGCCCCGGAACATAAAGGGCCAAGGAAGGAACACGGGTGGGTTTTAGTCAGTAAGAGTCTGACACTCCCTTCCGCTCCACCCAGAGCGGGAGGGGTCATTTGATGATTTCCCATAAGCAAAAAAAAAAAGTCGCCTTTCATTCATCCTCTCAACATGACCTGCATCTTAGCACACTTTTAAAAAAAATTGTCACTACATCTACTTTTAAACCGCACCCGTTGCCTTAGCACATCATTTTCCGGTTTATTTATGTATGTAATACTTTTCTATAAAGATACGAGTTTTCCGAAAGAAAACAATCTAATAATCCAGATATCGATACACTCACCTTTACAGTATATCGCACAGCTAAGTGCTACACATGATACTCTTATTTTACTGGTTACCTGTTGCCTTTCACTCGGGTCCGTCTGACAGTTATTAACGTTACCCACTCCTTATGGCTTCCTACACCCGTATATTCTACCTGCATTCAATTTTATGAAGAGCTTCCGCTAGGTCTTTTTATTTATTAAAGATTTTAGTTCAGAAATATTATTGTGGTGTATTGCAACTGACAAGACAAAAAATATGTTTTTAATGCATTTAAGAGAGACTCTTTTAAAATCTGGAGTTTCATTTGAACATCCCAATGTAATCAACGATTTTAATTAATCCGGTTATGAGAATGTTAATATTGTAATCACAAAACTCGACATTAATCAAATCTGCGAGTGATGATAGAAACGTGCACGCTGATCATAAATTCATACACTTTATAATACGCCCTAACATTTTTAATAATGTAAATTGATTAAAACCTTTTCACGTAAACTCGCTCAAAAAATAAAGCGTAAAAGCTGAGTTTTGGTGTAAATTAAATCGTGAATATCACAGGGGCGGCCATGTTTGAATGGTGCTATGCAATTTACATCGAGGTACCGCATAATAAGCTGTTTACGTAAATCTGGCTTCTGATGAATGTATAATGTAATCAGGGACTAATAACATAAACGTATGCGACCTTTGTGTCCGGATCGACAATACATCTGGATTGATTGAAATTCTGTTGTGAAAGTGACGTTTCTGTCTACTAAAGATAGGACCCTTTATTACATCCCTTTATGATACAACTCTGTACACTGGAAAATAAATATGCAATAGTGAAAACTTTACACGTGTGTTCTGTTCCAAAACTATCTGATAAAAAAGTAAACAAATTGACCGATTTAGAAAATTCGTTTGTTATTTGAAAGGAAAAGAAAAGAAAGAAGAAGGTTTTTTTATTTTTCATCCAAATTGGTTCCATTTTTATCAGAATCAAGTTCTGATGGTGGGATCCATGAGTAATTGAGGGAACTCTTCAAATATTATAGGCATACATATAGCTATTTTTGTATTTTCATCAACAACTCAAGCATTTGCATTAAGAAAGCATCATTTGGTGAAGTGGAACTGATGAGGAAGACCACAGATGGCCACCGAAACTCCTCAGTGATAAGTATTACACGGGTGGCGATAAGATATCTCGATTAAGATAGTTAAGCGACTATGAAGCAAAATAAATCATTCTGATGAAAATGGTACCATCGAACTGATCTGAAGATGGAGCCGAAAGGTAGCACTGGAACTCCGTAATAAAACAATGTATCCTAGCCGTGTTTGTGCTTATTGGAATTGTCATGAGATGCACTCGGGCTATAAATGGTTTTTAACCAATTTTTATGAACAAAGTTCATAAAAATGGGTAATTTTTGAGTTGGCTCCGATAATACGTATTCAATCCACTTCGTATATCTTGTGTCACTGTTGTTTGTGCGGTGTAGCAAGTAGTGTTAAACGAATTTTTGTGGGGTTGGTACCACAACTTTATTTTTTTGGGTGGGCAATTTTCAAATTTCTCGCTCTGGGTGGAGCGGGAGAAGAAGAAGCGGCGTATCAGACTTTTACTGACTAAAACCCACCCGTGTTCCTTCAGTTGCCTGTGTGCCAGAGCCACGGTCCCTTTCGGATAAACCCGCAACCCTGGCAGGTAGGTACCTAAAAGGTAGGTAAAATAAAAAACTGCCACCGACTTCCGAAATTAAAGCAATTTTTCATGTTTTAGTGTTTTTTTTTTTTTGGAAGTCGCATGTTATTTTTTTTTTTTGTTAAAAACGTTTTTTGTAACCTCAATTTTTGTTGTCAAATTCATCGATGATTTTTCAGTCACAATTTAATAATTTTATTAAAACGATTATTGTTGGACAAGTGGCGAGATATAAAGTTGAAACCTTCTTTATACAGATGAATGTGTTACTAATATTTATTCTTTAGTGAGTGATTGCGTAAGAATTTAACCTAGGGTTTGTTTACACTTTCATGAGATACTTTTGGAACAGATACTGATACTTTGATACTGCCGTACCACACACTGACAGATTATTCCCCAATTTTTAAACCTTCGTACGCCAGAGAAAGTTTCACAAAAGACGGAGAAGTAGGTATACCGCAAAAGAAGAGTAAAAAAAAAATCCGACGAATTGAAAACCTCCTCCTTTTTTTGAAGTCGGTTAAAAATAACAAAGTCTCTGCCAATTTAGAAGTGCAGGCAGCATTAGTACAGAGAGTTTCAACTTGAATTTATTGGTGCTGGGAAATTCCTTTGAACTCCGTAACGATCTCTGCGAACTGGTATGTTTTTGCATAATTTTGTTACATTTTATGTCACAGAAGTTATAAATAGTGGTAGAGTATCTTGGAATGTTGCTTCTTTTAGACTTTTGTCGCAATGACATAAAATATTAGGGACTGCCAAACTGTTGCAGTACTTGTATTAAAAAGAAGAGTAAAAGAACACTGTCTTTCCACTTCGTCATAGTTGCATATTATGTATTTATTATTTTATACTACATTTATATTTATAATTACTAGCTAACCCGACAGACTTCGTTCTGTCAAAAGCTATAGTATAAACTCCACTACTCTGCCCTACCCTACCTGTCCTACCTACCTACCTACCTACCTACCTACCTACCCTACCCTACCCTACCCTACCCTACCCAACCCTACCCTACCCTACCTTCCTACCTACCTACCTACCTACCTACCTACCTACCTACCTACCTACCCTACCTTACCCTACCTTACCCTATCCTACACTACCCTACCTACCTACCTACTTACCCTACCCTACCCTACCCTACCTACCTACCTAAAACTTAAAAAAAAAATTGATAGTAGCCGATTCTCAGACCTACTCAATATGCTCACAAAATTTCATGAGAATCGGTCAAGCCGTTTCGGAGGAGTACGGGAACGAACATTGTGACACGAGAATTTTATATATAAGATTTTAGTGATATTTATTTTAGAAGTATGTATGTAATTAAGTATATTCTCATATTGTATGTTTATATATGAATTAGTGAACAGTTTTATTTTTTATTTTATGTATTTTCCTTTCTCTTCTACTCTTACACACGTTGTCTACATCTCTTTATCTACTTTCCTATCGCAAGTATGCTGGAAGAGATTTCTTTAAAAATAAGCATCACCTTTGTACGTATTTTCCATTCTTCTGGTCTGTTTATATGTGTGTGTACAACTGTACATAAACTGTTAAATAATAATAAATTAAATTAAAAAAAAACATTTACTTTCTTGTTAATAAAGTTGGAGAAAAGCTAACTACTCAATAAATGTGTGTTAAAACTGACATTTCTCTCGGCATTACTAGATTATTTTGTGTTTTATTCATTAGAGGTTTGTCTTAAATAGGTGATATTTTTTTTTTACATACGTTTGTATTAATTAGGACCTTATACAGGGTCCGGACAGAAGTTTATACGTAATTGTTTATTGACTACTTCGACTTTTAAACATAGTGTACGACGCAACCGCATCCATTCTACTTCCATTAAAATAATAGATTATACCACTTTAATTGTCGATTAATTTTAATTACTCGTATTACAATGGTAATTTGGTGAACGCCATTACCTGCCCGAGGCATTTTTAATTATGTTTATCCAACACTTTATTACTTTGGTATTAATGTTTAATTAAAATACGAGGGGAGTCAAAATATCAGGTTTATTGAATCATTATTACCGTAAGTAAGGTTTTATTCTCAGGCGGTTATTATTTTTAATCGACTTCACAAGAAGAAGGAGATTCTCAATTAGGTTTTTTTTTTTGTTTGTTACCTCAGAACTCCGTCGTTTCTGAACCGATTTGGAAAAATCTGGTTTTATTCCAAAGGATATATACTTCCAGATTGGTCCCATTTTTTTTTTCTCAATTCAGTTCTCGTGATAGGATCCGTGAGGAATTGAAGGAAACTCCTCAAATTTTTTAAAGGATAAATTGTTATTTATTTATTTTATATAAGGTAGCTTCATAGTTGACAGCAAGTATAACATATTTTTTTCTAAACATTACGCCAGTAACAAAGTACGCAGAAAAGTATGAAAATACAGAGAGTGAATTAATTATGACATCGGCCTGTTATTATATCGCTAAAGGAAAATGGTATTTTTTCATACAGCGAATGGAAGACGTATGATCACCATGCTTGAAAGCCGCATGTTAAAGATTCTAGGCTTAAGGAGTTGAGATTACCACGCGAAGTTTTCATTTACTATTATTCACCAGTTTTGTATGACCATATTCCAAACAAACATGTGCTCAACCGTGTTCGTTTGAAATATGATCATACAAAATTTTAAGGAAAGTTCTATAAATATACTCCTCCTTACTAATAATCGTTGTATAGCGTCTGTATAGTTACACAACGCTTTGTCTTCTTCTATCGAAAGTCAAATTGTTGGCAGATTCGTCTCAGAATTCAGTTTTTGTAGGTTTTCTTGTTTAACTCTCATAACTTTTTATTTTTAGTTGTATGTATGTATATATGTATTTATTCTTATATCTTAGCTATAAATATCTTCTAAATTGTTTTTTCTGTTATTGCACCTACTATGTATTATCTCTGCATGACCCTAAGGTAGACTGGTAGAGAATGCCCAAGGCATTAAGTCCGCCTTTGCACAATTTTTACTTTTGCATAAAGTTTTAATAAATAAATAAATAAATTACTGACGAGTGAAAGGGAGAAATCAGTGTGTAACTATACAGACATAGATAGATAGAGAGATAGTGTGTATATATATTAATATAATAAAGCCGAAGAGTTTGTTTTTTATTTCGTTTGTTTGAACGCGCTAATATCTGAAACTACCAAACGGATTTGAAAAAATATTTATTGTATTTTATATACCAATCCTTGAGGAAGGCTATAAGCATCACGCTAGAGCCTTAAGGAGCCGAGCAAAAAGAAAAAAGTAAGAAAGAAACCTAAGCGAAAATGATGAAATAGCGTGGGTATGCGAAGCGACGAGGTGGGTCGGCGAACAAGAATTTCACGCGAACTTATTATACGAGACTCTGGACCTTTGTTTAAAAAAAAAATTGATTATTTGGAAACAGAGTTTTAATGATTTAGAACTTAGTACAGGATTTATTAACAAATTAAATAGAATATTTTAGGGACCTCCGACCCGTACCGAGATTCAGACCGAACTGACTGTCAATCCCAGTGAAGACGCCATCGTCTAAGGTCATAAATGCTGACCAGGCAAGTATGGGCAGCGGTCAGCCAATCTACTAGCATTATCTAGGTATAACAGAACGAAGTCGCGGACAGAAGCTAGTAATTTATAATCATCATCACACACTGAGCCTAGGTACTTACTCTGTACAGACAATAGAATAACAGTTAACACATTTATTTAGCACAGACTAAAACCCACACAACAATTAGTAGAAGCCTATTAGTAAATTTATCCTACGAATAATGAATTTAGGCAATAATACCTTCCCCACATCTGTAAATCATCCATACAATGTTACTTCAATTACTAAACAGCAATCAAATCAAATTAAATATTTTATTTCACATAAACCTACATGGGCACTTACGAAACGTCAGAAGCTAGGTGCACGGTTCCAATTGGTCCTTTCCTAAGGAGAAGAGCCGTCATGGAACTCCACGGTTACTCTTTTAAAAACAATTGGCTTTTACAATGTTTTCAAATTACAGTGTTAATAGATATGGGAGGACAGTGTAGGCCTTTCAATAAGTACCGGGTACTTAACAAAATAGAAAATGGTCAACAAATCTGCAGTCTACTAAAAAGAAAATATCGGCAAATTAGTTATAATTATTTTAAAATTATGACTAAATAATTTGCATAATTGTCATCATGTGCCCACAATTATTGTGTATACAACAACAACAGTTAAAACTACATATCTGTAATAAGCTTTGAAAGGTGAATCACTAACCTCATAAAGTGCCTAAATTATAATGTGTTAATGTAACTTATACTCCATTTATTATAACATTAGACAAATAACTGTTCTCACCCTTTCGTTATTTCGATGTAAACGTTTAATAAACTCCGTTATTTCACAATAAATACAAAGCACTGTAATATATTTACCATTAACATTAAAAAAAATAACTCTAAGTGCAGTAATTTCAACAATATTACACAATAACTGTCGTTATTTAGCCGTTATTTGTCTAATGCTTTAGTAAATGGAGTATAGGGTAAGTGCATTTTGTTTATTGTTCCATTGGTAAATAGAGATATTTGAAAATGAAATGAATCTACTACTAAAAAGAAAAGAATCAATCTACTAAAAGACAAAAAATAATAATAACAATAAACCTACTTAAAACCAAATGACATGATTGCCATTACAACTACAGTAACAAATCTGATATTCATGTCCACAAAAACCACTAATAAAGAGTTAAAATAAATAAAATAAATGCACATTGCTTCTAGCTGGTATAAAGTTACGTGGTACTCAAGGGCTTGTGTTTCGTAATAAACACTATCTGGCACTAAGTACCTCATAAAGCAAGAAACAGCAGACTCTCGGATAGTTAACTAGATACGTATAGTGGCTATAATCAAATAGAATTTAAACGAGTAATCTTGGATATTGATCGCCAACCCGCCTGCCAAGCGTGGCGATTATGGCAAACCCCCCTAATTGGGGGAGGCTTATGTCCAGCAGTGGAGGTCTTTCGGCTGAAATGATAAGATAAGATAAGATAATCGTTTATTTCTCACCACAATATAGGTACATTAGAGAGGTATCAATACAAAGTACA
Organism: Dryobota labecula; assembly: GCA_947523025.1. Taxonomy (NCBI): domain Eukaryota; kingdom Metazoa; phylum Arthropoda; class Insecta; order Lepidoptera; family Noctuidae; genus Dryobota; species Dryobota labecula. The sequence continues at coordinate 10,579,299 of OX383293.1, read as the reverse complement.
TAACAACAATAATTATACTGTGGGAGACTGGTGCCTAAACTAGACGTATGGTCTGTATTTCAGAACGGCCATCTGTTCTGCGCGCAATGTGCCCTGCCCATTGCCACTTAAGTTTGGCAATTCTTCGAGCTATGTCGGTTAACTTCGTTCTACTACGGATCTCTTCATTTCTGATTCGATCACGTAAGGAAACTCCTAGAATAGCCCTCTCCATTGCCCTTTGGGTGACTTTTAGCCACCTACTATTCTATTAGTTACCTTCACATTCAGGTCTCCGCCCCTTGGATAATGCTTATATTTTAATTTTTGTGTACAATAATTGGTGCGGTAAGAATTTCTAAAAGCATAGACTTTTATGTTCAAAAATAAATTAAAAAATGAAAAAGAAATTGGTAACAGTTATTGGTGCTTGGTGTTAGTAGGTATGTTTAGTAGATATGAATGTGTATCTGTGAGTGAGTAAGGTGTATGTGTGCGTGAATGCGTGGATGTAGTGTGTGGGGGGGAGAGATGAATGAAAATGATGAATCTTGGATATCACTGACATGGGTGAAGGAAAACATTGTGAAGAAACCTGAAATCTCTGCACCAATCAGGCATTAAGTCCGCCTTTAGTAGCTTATTATGTGTAAGCCGTTTAAAAAAAAACCTGGACTTACATATACCTCATCATTTCAGCCGAAAGACGTCCACTGCTGGATATAGGCCTCCCGCAATTGGGGGGGTTTGCCATAATTGCCACGCTTGGCAGGCGGGTTGGCGATCTCAGTATGGTGTTAAAAATGCATAGAAAACGCTGCTGCCCGTTCTCTAGTAAGTCCCTTAGTCGCCTTTTACGACACCCACGGAAGGAAATGGGGTGATGCTATTCTTCACGTCCGGCACCACACGGAACTCTTTATCAATACCTACTCTATTATAAAGAGAGAGAGACAGCAAATTTTCAGTCGATATAAACAGTCAAACTCAAACTCAAATCATTTATTTCAATTAAACCATTTACAGGCACTTTTGAATTGTCAAGGAGTCGGTCAGTAAGAAAAATGAAGCTACATGCAGCTACTACTCGTACAGTTGTATCAGAGAAACCTTACTGTATTTTGTCAAAGCCTCACTGGAGAGAATATTTAAAAATAAAAATAAACTTGTATGTTTGTTTTTGCTTTAATTAAAGGAATGCTAGAATAGTTTTAACCTCTAAGTGAAAAAGTGTCATAAAAATTACGTAAAAAAAAAAATTGCTACGTCTGCCAACAATCTGCAGACGCAGTTTGTTGAACTTTTTTTTTTAATAAAACGTTGCCCCACACTAGGAATTTCTCCTGTATCGTGGGTGCGTTTACAAACATTTAAACTCACATACACAAACAGCCAGACCCGGAACAACTACTTGTAGATCGGGGAATCGAACCCGCGACACGCAGCGCAGTAGTCAATCGCTTAACCACTGCGCCAACCGTGCCGTCAACTGCAGACGTAGTTTGTTGTTTGCAGAGGTATATACAAGAAAAGTTTTAACCAGTACCCAAATTTTTACAAATTAAACTTAATTTTTTAATTTTAATATGGCTTGAGTAGGTAGTCAGTTTTTTATAGAAAAAACGTCACTTCGAATAATATAAGAGACTAGCTGACCCGACAGACTTCGTTCTGTCAAAAGCTATACCTACCTACCTACCCTACCTACCCTACCTACCCTACCTACCCTACCTACCCTACCTACCCTACCTACCCTACCTACCCTACCTACCTACCCTACCCTACCTACCTACCTACCTACCAGTTAGAGCCTACCTATTGTTATTTTATGTTTACATATGGGACCCTGGGGTCCCGGACCTTTGGAAGGCGTACGAGGGGCCGAAGCTAACTCGCAGAGGCCCGTTAGACGCTTTTTAATTAAATGAGACACCAACCGACGATTATCCCTATACGCACCATGCAAGTGCACCCAAGGACCACCCCCGGTTAGTGTAGGACTATTGCAGGATATGGAAACAAAGATATTAGACTATGGGATTAGGTGGTTAAAATGGACTGGTTACCTAAAACTATGGAAGGACTATGGCCCCTGCCTTATCAATGTTTTATTATACACGGATTAAATGGCAGGGGGTGACTTGCACACTCAATAATGGGCCCCCGAAAACTGTCGCTAGCACATAGTGACGTAGCGACAAGGGGGCAACATATCCTGAGGTGCTCGAGGAGTGGAGAGGTATTCCACGGCTCTCAGAACAATCCCAGAGCCCGGAAGATGGTCAAGATCCCTACAAGCACTTACTGGAATACTTCCTTCCTCCGAGCACGTTTGCTCTTGTGAATCTCCACTCAAGCAAGGCAAGAATGAGGTGGAAGCTCAGTTCCTCGTCAGTGTTCACTCCAGCCGGCCAATAAAGGCATGCCAGAGATGAGGAACATGACTTCTCCCGGGAGATAGGGTCCGTGGGTTTGCAACTGCCCAACAGCTCGCCACATGCTGCCCTGCGGGTTTCTGTATCTCTCTTGGTCTGGCTCCTCACCCTAGACATGTTCCGGTAAAGACCCAGAGTTCGGACCGCGCAAGCCCCACCACGACGTCAACGTAGAGATACGGCGGTGGGGTTATTATTATTATTATTATTATTTGAGCTGCAATGGGATCCTTTTAGTCGTTTGTGGATTTTTTTTTGTTTGTGGATTATCTTAACAATAGGCTCTTTTTATACTGTTCTGAATAAACCAATGAAAGGCCCGCTTATAACGAATCGAATGGCATAGTTAGATTATACGAAATATGTCGATGAGCCCCTTCTTTTCCTATACCCTTCAATAGGGCATGCATTCCGGAATTCCGGAATTTCGTAGTTCCGGAATTCCGAAATAATTTTTCTAATATTTCAATTCCGGAATTGAGAGAAGTAATAATTCCGATATTCATAATTTTTTGATATTTTGATTATTATTTTATCTAAACGCAACCAAACTAGTCTGTGGAATTTTCCACAAGCCGCTAGACGGCCGGGCCGCTAATTAGAGTAATAAGGGAGAAATTTTTGATTTGAAACAAACTTTAAAAGTTACCAGTTCCGGAATTCCGGAATCAGATCTCCAGTATTGGAACTCAGTTCCGGAATTGAGAACCTTCCGAAATTGCATGCCCTACCCTTTAAATGTAAACACTCGTTAATCTTCCGTCCCTTTCCCACAGCTTCATTATGACATCAAAGGTCTGGTGTAAATTGTTTTACAGAAACCTTCCGGCTTAAATTATTTCGTGTACCTATGCTATAACCGTAGCGCTACGAGTAGGTCTCGTAGCGCCTCACGCGGCGTAGCAACAGTTGCATCCGCTACGTGCTACGAAACGGGCGCACTCTACGGAATATCAAATTTTGAGAAAGTTGCGAATAACAATGTGACCTACTTTCAATTGGAGTTGTTAAAATTACTTTATGTAAAGTATGTGACGGTCGTCATATTTGAATAAAGTTAAAGTGATGAAGATAAGTGTACGTTGTCTTGATTGTGGCGATTAAGTGAAAATGGGGAGTTTGACTGTGTTTTGTTATTTTTTGTTCTCTTACATAAAAGGTAAATAAATGTACTGTTTTAAGAACATAAGTTAAAGCATAGTTTATTTTATTTTTACCAATTATTTATTGTATTGTTTATGAATTTCTTGCTCCATATATACATCTCGGCAATTTAATATGAAAATCTGTTTGCAAATAAAATAAGAATCAGTCCGGGGGGTCGGGGGGGTGGTCAGTAATTAGCTGCCTTAGAGCTTAGAGCCTTTGCTCAAATGGTTAAGGTTTTTTTTACTAACAAATCGTATGATATTCATATTTTTATAGTTTTGGGTTGAAATAAAAATTATAAAATTTTATCGATTTGTATTCTATAAATTTCAACCATTTATGCAAAGGGGTGTCAGCTAATTGCTATAACTCATTATTTTATTTGCAAAACAGATTTTCATATTAAATTACTTATGAAATGGAAATAGGACAATTTATGATCTTAATTTCTACTATTTTAGCAATATTTTATTTAGGCAAAAGCGATTAGGTACTCATTTTATTCAATACATAAAATAATTAATATACAAATTATAAATTAAAATTATTATTGTAACATTTCCTTTGACTCCAATCGCGTTGAATTCAGCTTCTCATTCACAAACATTGAGTTCGAAACCATTCAGTTTCGTAGTATTCCCTCGTATTGTGGACTCTGATAACTAATACATTATTAACATTATATTCATGAGGCACTGATGTTGGTCTATTATAATATTGCTGTTTGTATTGTTTTAATGTGTTGATGTTGTTCATATCTTTACAGTATAAAGAATACCTAATATCTATCCTATCTTTTATGTTATTTGTGACTTCGTCCGTGTGAAATTTCTTGTTCCCTCGTTCCCCAATCCGTTCTCGAGATATCATCAAAAAAGCCGTTCCATTAAAAATGTATGAGAAAATTAATTAGCTACATTTTTTTTTAATATTTTTCAATAGCGGTAGAGTTGCTGGTGCGGACCTCCAAAGGGAAGTCGGAAGGAAACGAGTTATATGGTGCTTTCGCCACTGACTTGTAGTATCTATATCTATACGTATAGGTAAATTAAAGTTGCTTTTCGTGTCAGTCTGTGTGACTGCGTTGTTCTTCTAAAATAAGTTTTTGAAATTTTATAATTTAAACTTACATTAAAATAAAACTCATGTAAATGGTATATTACTGTCGACTTCATATAATATATAAGGTATATTATAACTAGCTTCTGCCCGCGAATTCGTCCGCGTAAAATTTCGGCCCACGACCCACCCCGTCGCATCGCATCGCCCATCCGCGCAATTACTTCGTTTTCGCTTAGCGTTCTTTCCGAGTTTTTGTCGTTTTGCTCAGCTCCTTAGGGACGTAGCGTGATGATATATAGCCTATACACTTATTTTGTTGCGAAGTTATTTTAAAATTATGATATCTCCTAAGATATTGATTGAAATCAAGTGATGTCAAGGACAATTTTGTTTACATTTAAATACTTGTGATTAATAACATATTTATTTAGATAAGGATTAATATTATGCTGACAAAACTCTTTCGCAAATAATGCATTAATTTCGAACAAATTTTAATACCATAAAAAAGGTTATAGTATGTCAATCTTAAAAGATAGACATATGCTGTCGCGGACTTTTTTTTTAAACTTTTAAAGAAGAACGATTCCATCATACATGATATTTGCATAACTTACACCGTTTACGCAGCGCACGCAACGGAAGCTCTCAAAAAGGAATATTTTTTCCCGTTTTTGCAACATTTTTCATTTATGCTCAGCTGCTATTAGTCGTAGCGTGATGTTATATAGCCTATAATATTCCTCGATAAATGGACTATCCAACACAAAAATAATTTTTAATTCCAACCAGAAGTTCCTGAGACTAGCGCGTTCAAACAAACAAACAAACTCTACAAAAAAAAATAATAAAGAAATCTCGATATCTTGTCAAGTTACAAAAACTGTGCGGGCTGGTGGTTTTTTTAAATTTCCTCCTATCCTCCACAGTATGCATATGCCTCCGCATAGTCGGCATATCAGTGCCAACCTTGAAGCAGCGGGGGGAATCCTCCACCCTGACGTGTGACTACGACTTGGAGGGTGGCCGACTGTACTCCGTCAAGTGGTACCGGGACAATGAGGAGTTCTACCGGTATATGCCGCGGCTTAGACCACCGCAGCATGCACATAAGCTGGATGGAGTCAAAGTTGATGTGAGTTTCAAGACTGAATACTTCTTCTACTCTCGTATCGGCACGAACTGTTTTGAGAATAGCTCATGTTGTATTAAAGGGATTAAGCAAAAGAATTTGCATGCAGGCATGTTGAGAATTCTAAGAGGGAAGGTGTGTGGTATTACGCGATTTTAATGGATAGATTTAGAAATGATTACTTAGAGGAAGTCTGAAAGTGATTTTGGTGATTGATGTGTGGAAATTGATTGTCATGTTAGAGGACTGCTTATAACGAATACGTAGTCTGTGCTGACATATGGTCTGATACTATAGGGAAATTCAGTGGAACTTTTAATGGCATTTCGGGTACAAACAAAGTGTGTTAGGGAAATCTCTGGCGTCTGGTTTTTGGACAGCTGTAAACCTTTATTTAAAAAGCTTCAAATATTACCATTGCCCTGCATGTTCATCAAAGAATTATGTATGCTAGTAAAACAATATCCACACTATTTTCGCATACAATCAGAAGTGAGCCACAAAAAGGCTACTGCTAGAAATAAGTATAAATACGAATTGAATGTACCTCAATGTAGATTACAAATATTTAGGAGTAAGGAACTTCCCATCCCCATGTTCAAAAAAAAGCTGACAAGTTGGTTATTGGATAATTGCTTTTATGACATTAGCGAATGTATAGAATATTGTAAAAATCCAAGATGACATGTAATAAATTTAATTTTGACATTGATTATAAAAAAACGTTTACCTAATTGTAATTATATTAATTCTTAAGACCAGATATATGAATGTAAATGAAGCAAAAGGAATGGACCTATTGTAATCACAAATCTAAAAACTAATTGATTAGGATTGACATTTGAATATTTGTACACCATTATGTTGTGGCAGAATGTATAGAACTTAACAAAATGTTAACACCATACTATGTAAAACTACATTCTTCATCATCATTTCAGCCGAAAGACGTCCACTGCTGGACATAGGCCTCCCCAGGAAGGGGGGGTAATTTGCCATAATCGCCACGCTTGGCAGGCGGGTTGGCGATCGCAGTATGGTGTTAAAAATGCATAGAGAACGCTGCTGCCCATTCTCTAATAAGTCCCTTAGTCACCTTTTACGACACGCACGGAAGGAAATGCGGTGGTGCTATTCTTTACGTCCGGCACCACACGGCACGCTAAATTCTTACAAATAAATAAAATTCGTAGTATGAATGTAAATAGCTTTATGAGTAGAAGAAGACCAAAGAAACGATAGATAGACTGTGTGATAGATGATATGGCTAGAAAGGAAGAATTCGAAGATCTCAGCTAATAGAGATGTATGGAAGAAGAAGTCATGCTGCACCTACCAACTAACTACAAATAAATTAGTATACCTAAGGTCAGGGTGGGAATATCTGCGTGATTATATTGGAAAAGATGGTCAACTACTTAAAACAAGGGGGGCCTCTGCTTTGCTTATTTTTGATGACACGTGGATCGGGGATCTGGATGGTGATTACATCACCATTTTTGTTTATTTACTTTTTCTGATTCTCTGCAAAATTTAGTAGATTCTGATTTGAACAAATATGGCAACCCTACTTGTCTATGCTCAACGAAAAGTATGTTCAGGGATTCCCCAAAATAATTGATATTGCTTACTCGTTCTCACACGGTGTTAGAAAGAACCGAAGTAGAGAAAGTTTTTAAACTGTCATGGTGACTAATAACATGGTAAATATCCCGTTTGTGTTTATAATAATATGAAGTAGAGAAGTTACTTAAATTGGCAATAGATAATATTAATATTAATGGGCATTATTGCCTTTATAGTCGATATATTCCTTATTTTTAGACTCATGAATAACAATAAAGAAACTTGAACAATTAAAAAAAAAAACAATGTTTACGTAAGCATAATAGGGGGGTAAGAGCTATGCAGCTTACTTTTGCTGACAAGGGAGAGGGAGGGGTTAAAAATTACAAAAACTCTCCTTACTTAATACTTAAATGGTCCCTTATCTCAACTTTAAGTGATACAATATCTTCCGCAGTTGGAGAAATCAACAGCACGTCGCGTCCACCTTCGGGAATTGACGCTCAAATCTCGAGGGTTGTACCGGTGTGAAGTGTCCGAGGAAGCCCCTTCGTTCCACTCAGCGCAAGCCGAAGCTTTCATGGAAGTCTACTGTAAGTAAAGAAGTACCTACTGTTCTTCGAGAGTCAATCCTCATGGATGCCAGTTGCCAAGTGGTCAATAAAAGCAAAATCCCCTCGGCTCGGTCGATCTTGGGACATGCAATCAGGGACACTGAAAGCTCCTATGGATCGTAGAAGAGCTCTTTTCTTTCTTTCTTTATTAAATACAAAATGTGTGCAGAGGATGTTTAACTATTTTCATAAAAAGCACGATGCTGCATGGGGATCACGTCCGCGATAACACATCTCCAGTGTGAGGGATTTACAGTCTAGACAAAGATACGGATCGATAGATTTCAAACTACCTACAAGTATAAAAAGGGTTTCTTATAGATCCGGTTTTAGGTTGTGCGTGTGTGAATGTGCCAAGACACAATTTTTTTTTTTTCTATATATTTATTTTCTCTAGTTACTTTGTGTTGAGTTTAATAAGTTTAAAAGTGCCGCGGTTTATGCTCATAGGCAGTTATATTTTAGTCTGTGGTTATGTTTTTATTTTTATCGCCTTGTGACACCTCTTGTTATTTTTACACTAAACTATGTAGAATAAGTTTTATAAAACGTTTGGTTCTAGAAATCTTACTCGTTTATTCATTTGTAACACCTGTCCTAATACTCTGGAATAGTTACTTAATGTTAAAAATAAGTAGATTCCTTGGTTTAGGTTAGGTATTATGAAATGTTACAGTAATAAACCACCGTTCTTATGAACGTTTCAACTCTTTCAAATTAAATAAGATCTTAAAACGCACAAACAAAACACATTTCATTAACGCATCTGTTTAAACGTAAACGACGTAAAACTACCCAAACGCAATCCTAACAAAATTGAAACACAACAAAATTGAAACACAACAAAATTAAAACAAAACAAAATTGAAACACAACAATAAATTGACACTCAGTTTTACTTTATCAAGCCACGTCAAAAGAAAACAATCTGCCTAGCCTTTTCTCTTCTATGTTGGAGTCGGCTTTCAGTCTAACCGGCAGCTAAATAGGTACCAGTATTTTACATGGAGTAACTGCCTATTGCGACCTCCACAACCCAATTACTGGGTAACACGATACCCTTGGTAAGACTAGTTGTTAGACTTTTAGACTTCTGACGTTACGACTGTCAAAGATCTATGAACGACAGCCGGAACCAACCGCTTAATGGCTTATGGTCACCCATCCACGACCCCGACAAGCGTAGCTTAACCTTCGATTGACCCGTGCGGCTTTTATCATTTAGCCATCACGAGCCCCTCATGCATATGCTATCATTAATTAAAATCTATAGGTCGGTAGATAACCATGAAATTTTAAGAAATTAAGTCGGAATTCGCTAACAATAAATAGGTAAGTAGATTATAGACCTTGGGGAATTGGCTGAGTACAGTGGACTGCAAGTCGGTGGTAACACATTGACCTTCAGCTGACCGAACGTAGTACGGACTTTCAATAGTATAAGAGGCCAGCTTATAATGGCTTTCTTGCCACAGACATGCGGCCTACTGTTGCGAGTTCCATTCCCGCACAGAACAAATATTTGTATGACCAACAAATAGTTTGTGTAGGTACCGGTCAGGATACGTAAAGGAATTCCGAGCGATGAGATACTCAAATCAGTAAACATAAGGTAGGACGCCCTCAGGCTAGGTGGAGCGACGATCTTCACAGGGTGGCTGGTAGCAGCTGGAGGAGAGTTGCCGAGAATCGAGTTGCATGGCGTGCAATTGGAGAGGCCTACCTATGTCACGCAGTAGACTGCTGTAGGTTGATGATGAGACACTCAAAAATTTGCTAACCTACCATATCTTCATTTCAGATTTCCCCCGCGAAACTCCACGTATCACGGGTCACGAACGAGCGTACCAACTAAAAGAACCACTGGACGTGAACTGCTCTTCAGCCAAGTCATTTCCAGCGCCAGAACTGCAGTGGCTGATCGATGGGCAAAAGGTAAATATTATGGCTTATGTAGGTATTCACACGATTGCTTGAATTTAAGATAAGTAGATAAGTACAGTCAGTCACCACAATTAGCTGACCCCCCTTAGCTCATTTGAGCAAAGGGGGGTCAGCTAATTGTGGTATCTGAGTAAAATATAATATAAAATATAAACTATTTTTTTTTTCTAGTTTTGGGTAGATTTCGTACAGTAAGAATTATAAAATTTTATCGATCCGTATTCTAAAAAATCTCAACCATTTATGCAAGGGGGAGTCAGCTAATTGCGATAACTGACTGTACTAGCTAGGGCTTGGTATACTGGGATACCGAGAACCCGCGTGCCATATGCTGTACGCACGGCTGCAAATCAAGCTATAGGTAAATTTACAGTATAAGCTGACTTCTCACTGTACGAAAATCCTATACAATGCGAGATCAGCTTATACTGGAAATCTAGGTATAGCTTGATTTGTAGCCGTGTGTACTAATCCCGCTCGTAAAATCCCGCGGCGGATCCCGCTCAGGGGTAAGCGGTGGGGAAACGAAGTTCATGCGTGTTACTTTGCGATACAATCGCATTCAATTCTGCATGAAAATGTTCTATCATTCAAACATGACCAGACAAAACAAGTTAAAAATAATTTTCAGAAGACGTTAAATAAAATTTAATGACATATTTTTGACAGCGCAAATACCTACCTAAGGGCGAAACTTGAGTCAATTGTAGGTAGGTACAAGAACGTGCAATTAATCTGTGTTTAGACGAGGCAAAACATGCATTCTATTATTGTACCTAGATATGCCATTTCATGAAAATCGCACGCTTGTAAACACTTGTAGGTATGCAATTCTTGAATGGCAATAATTGAACGTGTTTTGGCATGCGATTATTAATGTTGAACGTTCCGGAAACTTGCATCGTGTAATGGGGCAATAGGCAAGGGCCGCTTTTTCTAACTTCTGATAAGTTACAACCCTTACAACTGAGGAATGAAAATTGAAGCTTGTATCGAAATAATGTCAAACGACCATATTTTTATTCTTCAGATAAAAGCGATCCGATGATTGAAAAATCGGCCCTAATTAACTAAAGGTTACAAGTACTTAGCCAGTTAGAATTTTGTCCTGTTTTTTCTTTTCTGCTGATCCATATCTCACAAGGTAGAGCAAACGATGGAGTGAATTTGCCCTGTTTCTACTTCATAGGAGGCAGTTTACCCAGTAGGTAAAATACTTGACTAATAAATAGGGAAATACTTAATTGGTCCTCTAGCAACTTATTAACCTTCTAATGAATAACCCTTTTTTTGTACTTCTAATGATGTAAACTTTTTTTTATATATGTACATCCTACTACCTACCTACCTAAACCCATCCTAACCTAACCTGTCGGGGGATACCTACTGGCGTGATGTTATGTGTGTACATACAAGGTGGTCGTAACTATTTACTATTTCAGAGGACAGCAAAACGAATATTCCTAGTTGCCCCCACATGGATTGCCACCAGGTGGCAATCGGGAATAAAATTCCCAGTTGCCACCGGGTGGCGACTGGGAAGTTATTGCCCCCACTTCAAATCGCTGTACACTGCTTTTTGGATCGCCAACTCCCCTCATCGCTGTCTTAAGGCCGCGATGAGGGGGTTGGCGGTCAGTTTTCCAATGCGGTTTTATTAGTAGATAAGTGATATTATTAGGGACATACTCGTACAAACAAAATTTTCTTCAGCGTATAGTTGCTTTTAATCACTTAATAATAAAAACCTTGTGTAAATTCGTATCACAGATAAGTATTTACAATCATTAAAGTACGGTGGCCAGCACATCAAGTTACCACAAACAGTCGAATTTTCACGTTCGATTTTGAACTTCATTTTCAACATTTTAAAATTTTAAAATCGTTTGGAGAAATTCGTGTAGCTTGATGTGCTGGCCACTGTAAGTACCAAACAAAAGCTAGTCATCAGTTTTACACCAAGTTTTTATAATTAAAAGCAACTACGATATAGAAAATTTTGTTTGTATGTCCCTAGTAAGTAATACCTATCACTTAGGTATCTACTAATAAAACCACATTGGAAATGTCTGACCGCCAACCCCCTAATCGCGGCCTTAAGACAGAGCGATGAGGGGAGCTGGCGATCCACGCCGCATACAGCGATATGAAGTGGGGGCAATAACTTCGCAGTCGCCACCCAGTGACAACTGGGAATTTTATTCCCGATTGCCACCTGGTGGCAATCCATGTGGGTGACTGGGAATATTCGCAACAAAATGGGAATTATTATACCTTTTAAACTTCTCGCACACAATAAGGTACAGACGCCAGCACATCAAGCTACTACAATCTGTCAAAATTCTTTAATAGATTTTCAACTTAATCACTACAGTATAAGGTTCAAGGTTGATTGCGAAAATTTGACAGTTACGGGTAGCTTGACCTGCTGGCGTCTGTACAAAGGCGGACTTTCTTTTGGATTAGTGTCCATTCATATTTTGACATCATAATGGGAATTACCTATTTTGGGGTTCAATTAAATACATGCCTAATAAATGCCTGCATATATATATATATATAACAACCTGCATATTATTTACCAGCTTTCTCACTCTTCCAGATAACAGATCGATCGTGGCTGATCGCGTTTGGGGCGAAGCCTGCTCCGCAGGGGCTGCTGGTGTCTACCCTCGGCCTTAGGGCACCCACCAAGCCTCGCATGAAACTCAAATGTGTCGCCACTATAGGAACGCATAGAAGGGAACGCACTGTCATTATAGGTAAAAACTGTTAGGTACCTATTTCTATTTACTTTCTCGCCAACTTCAAAATTATAATAATTGGTACGGCCATGCCAGTGTCAGTCACACGTGGCAATCAATGAAAGCAGTTTGCAAATCTGCTGCCCATAAACCCAGTGCACTCTCTATGGTTTGGTTACATATGTCATTGTGCAGTGGCCAGCACATCAAGCTACACGAAACTGTCAAATTTCTCCAAACGATTTTAAACTTTAAAATGTTCAGGATTAAGTTCAAAATCGAACGAGAAAATTTGACAGTCTGTGGTAACTTGATGTGCTGGCCACCGTACATCTAAAGTACAAATAAATAAAATTGTAGTGTCTGTTTGTAATGTCAAAATAACAGTTTTTTTTTTTTTTGCAAAATTCTTTCTAATGATTTCTGGAGATATAGGGTTTTATTTATGATTAGCGACTGTTAACCATATATTTTTGACGTTTGAACGTCACTCAACATTTATGAATAATATAAACCCCTTATTTAGTAAAGTCGTAAATCAAAATGTGGTATTTTTTTATTTGATATCAATATAATTAATTAATTTTAAAGTAATAGGTAATATTATGTACAAGTACTTATATAAAAAAGGGGAGGGGAAAGAATCAAATGGCATCAACAAATTCGTCCGCATCGCTATCAAATGATTCAAATTTTACTAAATGCATATGAAAATATATACGGTACTTATACCAAAAAAAAAATCAATTTTTAAATTTGACGTCTGTCTGTCTGTATATTTGTTCCGGCTAATCTTTAAGTAACTTAAGACTACTTTTATTTAAGGCTGTTGCTCGCAGCTTCGCCCGCGTGGCTTTTTCTAAAATAAAAGTTACTCCTTATAACATCAGCTATCTGCCAGTGAAAGTCCCGTCATAGTCGGTCCAGCCGTTTCGGATATTAGCCGGTACAAACAAACGGACAGAAAGGGAAATTTTTAAAAATTGTTTTTTGTTGTACCGTACAGGTACTTTCATAATAAAGCATTTAGTAAAAAGTTGTTATTTTGACATTACAGACACTTCAATTTTATTTATTTGTATAGAAAAAGCAACGCAGGCGAAGCCGCGGACAGCACTTGTTCAGCAATATAGAGATACCTATTAGATACAAATTTTATGTTTACAAAATCGTCACCTTAGTGGTGGAGTGCTAAGCCACACTTTGACCGAATTGAGTTATGAACACTACCATACTCGTCGTTAGACGGAGATTCTAGTGGTGAAGAAATCTAAGTGATAGCTCAATTAGAGGTTTGGTTTTTCATTCAGAGGTGAAAGAAGTTAAATGAAACTAGAAATAAAAATCAAGTGGTGAATTTTTTATTTATCTTTATCTTAGAACCAGTTTAGTGTGGAATAGCTCCCTTCACTACTAAGGCGACGGCTACAACAGAGTAGGGACCACTTGAAAGCTGCTAGCAATATAAATTGCCATCAATACAATTTAGTTTGCAGTTACAAAAGAAATTATCATCAAGTGGGTACCCTATCTGCTGTCTAATTAATTATTAATGAACTGTTATCTTTATTTTCAGAAATAAACTCTTCAAGCTGGAACAAATCATTCAGTTTGCTAATAATGATAACGCTCAACATTGTTTGTGTTAAGATATCGTGATAGTTCCATATTTAAATATACCTAATGTAAATAAAGATGCATTTGTAATATTCCGTTTTATTATCCTCTTAACAGTCGAAATAATAAACACAGTATTTTAGAACATTATAATATGTAATCACTTATTTTTAACAATATACAAAAGAATGAACGAACGAAACGTATACACTACATAAGATCAAAATTAAAATTATATTATGCTAGTTGCGAAACTATAAAAGATATTAATGTGCAAAAATATTTTAGTATTTGTTTATTAAATGAAACTACGTATAACTACATGGAAGATGCTCTTTTATGTACAGAATTTAAAAAATAAACATTAAAAAAATGCGAGCCAATATCACAATGAAGAAATACACAGTTAATTTCAATTGAAATAATTTTTAGATGAGCTTCACTAGTCTGTTTTGAACCCTGTTACCTAAAAAATATGTCACAAAGTTGAAAGAAAAAAAATACGTTTATTTGGGGCAAACATGACACAGAGAAAGAATACAAACACCGAAAAAAAAACAATGGGTGGAAATATTAGCCACATCCACGCAAAACGGCCATCGCTCAGCATAATGCTACGACCTCATGCGAGACAGAGCCCCAGCGCTGGTTTCCAACGACAGCCGGCGCTGACGTGATGACGTCAACCGGTGCAGTATATAATGAGACAAAGACTATACTCCATTTACTATAGCATTAGACAAATAACGGCTAAATAACGACAGTTATTGTGTAATATTGTTGAAATTACTGCACTTTAGAGTTATTTTTTTAATGTAAATGGTAAATAATTACAGTGCTTTGTATTTATCGTGAAATAACGGAGTTTATTAAACGTTTACATCGAAATAACGAAGGGTGAGAACAGTTATTTGTCTAATGTTATAATAAATGGAGTATAAGTTAATTAATTCAAGTGAACATTATAGATTACTGCCATAGTTAAAGTATTTTCTATTAAAATTGGGGAATATTACGCCTTTCACATAGCAAAACAGTTCATAATTTATAGAAATATACTTTGTTAATATAATACTAACTCTATAGAAGCAATATTATTTAACACGTTGACTACCAGACTAAAAACCATGTTTAGCCCAGTGGGCCGTAGCGGACCCCTCGTGACCGCCAGTATATCGGGTCCAGGGAGCCGCGTCGGACACCATGTGTCCGCATGCCCTCGATCACTTCAGAAGCCTCTAGGCGGCCGACGGACAGCGTTTCGACTGTTTTTACTAACGCAATTTTTAGACAATTCTCGATTTATTGGTGCGGCTCTAGGGGAAAGTATGCTGTCGGACACATGGTGTCCGTCATGGCAGTCAACGTGTTAAACTAGCTAAACATACTTAACTAATCAAGTAGTGTGTTTTGAAATTGTCCAATTTATTAATTGATGTTCAATAAAACATCAGTTAATTAATTGGACAATTTGGGTGAATATAAGCATGAGACAAAACCGTAAAATACAATAGTTTCCTAATCCAAAACCAATTCTCTCAGCAAGCCAGTCTGTAGTTCTGTACACCTTGTTAACAAATGTCATAAACATTTCTGATTATGCTTCAGCCAAAACCAAAACCAACAATTTTAACTCTTTACGGACCACATTGCTTAAAAATTACCTTGAAATGTATACAGGTTTATTTCGTGAAATACGGTAAAGGCATTATTGAAACATTTAACACTATCAGAACTATTGTAGACATAAATTCTTAAAGCTGTAACACACCACACATTTTAACCGCCTGACAATCACGGTGAAATGAAAGTAAAAGCTGAAAATGTGAATATGTGATACAATTTATTAACAACTAACGATAATTGTGAAAATGTATACAGCTATACATGTTGTGTGGTCTAATCTAGATTGAAAATTTTATAAAAATAAAAAGACTACATTTGCAACACATTAGGCACTGTGAATAAACTCCAGTAAATACAGCCAATAAATCTTATTTATTCAGATAAGTAAAATGCATCAAATCTATCCTTCCTGACCAAAGTCTTCCATGAACTTCCTAAGCCTGACCATATCTTCATCGTTTACAGTAGGTTTCGATATTGCTAGGGACCGAAGCATGTCAGACATAGTAACTGAAGGTTCATTCAATTTATCACTAGGGACATCCATCCAAGTCATCTCCATAGCACCAGGGTCACCAGGTGAACATGGAGTTAAAAGATCATTGACAATAATGTTAGGGTCCAGTGGGCTAGGACCAGATACTTTTTTGAAGTGTGTGGCTGACTGTACTTTACGCACAGGCTGCATCAATGCATCTCGAACTACAATGCATATATCGGCACCTGAATATCCTTCAGTTTTAGCAGCTAGCACTTTCAAATCCTGCTCAGTGAGTTGATGTCTTGTGTTCCCCATATGCAGCTTGAACATGTCCAAACGTGCGTGTTCTTCAGGTAGGGCGATGTAGATACGCTTCTCAAAACGTCTTCTGATAGCCGAGTCGAGCACCCACGGGATATTTGTAGCGCCGAGAACTAAAATACCATCCATATCATTCCCCACACCTTGCATCTGTACAAGAAATTCAGTTTTAATTCGTCGAGCTGATTCAGACTCATTGTCAGAACGAGATGAACATAGAGAATCAATTTCATCTATGAATATAATACTTGGTTTGTGTTGGCGAGCCAGTTCAAACAGATTCTTTACCAACTTCTCAGATTCACCAAGCCACTTAGAAACGAGATCAGAAGACGAAACAGAGAAAAATGTTGAGTTGTTTGCTTCAGTGGCAACTGCTTTTGCTAAGTAAGATTTACCAGTACCAGGAGGTCCAAAAAGTAAGATTCCCTTCCAAGGTATTCTTTTTCCAGTGAAGAGGTGAGGGAATTTGATGGGGAGGATTACAGCTTCCTTCAAAGCTTCCTTAGCTGCCTCTAAACCTGCAACGTCACTCCACTTGACATGTGGTTTTTCAACTATAATAGCCCCTTCAAGTTTTCCTTGAAGCTTTTTCTTCTCAGGATTATCGGAGTCACTGTCACTGTCGCTCTTTTTGTCGTCACTTTTAGAGTTGGATTCTCCATCCTTGACAGGTTTTTTCTTACTGTCCTTTTTGAGGTACTCCTTGAGTTTTTCAGCTCTATCAAGGTACTGGAGGCACTTTGCTCTTATGCTTTCTTTAGCGCGTTCGCCTTGAGCTTCATATTTAACAGCGTGAAGAAAGTACTCTACACCATGCTCATACAAACGTAAAGCTTCTTCATAATTCTTATTCTTGTCTTCCTCAGTAGCTTTAGTGACAAGGTCGATAGCCTTTTGCAAAGTATTGGATGATGCCATTCTCTTTTACCAAATGTTTACCTGGAAAAATAATAATAAATAATAATATAAAACGTTTATTTTCTCCACACAAGTTATGAACTTAAAGCTAAACTATGTCAGTAATACACGAACAACGAGCTAACTTTGTGAGAGACTGGAGTCTGAGGTAGGTTTATATAAAAACCTGTATTACAGGTCTCCAGAGCCCTTTCCGCGGCTAGTTGCTTGTTATATGATTACACGACATATTAATAATGCAAGATAATAAACGAGCAAAATTATGTAATTAACAAAATATAAAAATAAAAAATGTAGGAAATACCAGAGTATGTGTGAGTAGTTGAAGAAAGTGTATGAAAGGTGAGTGATGTATCTGAGTTAGGTGAGAGTATGGTTGATGGTTTATAGGAACAGCAGAGGGGATGTGTAAATTGGTATAAAGAAAGTCTATCTGAGGGGGATCAACAAAATCTTGATTTCCTGATAGTCTAAGTTTTTAAATAGGTAGTGATTGAAATTTTACATTTAAATTTAGTTAGAGGATAAATATTAAGCATATTATTTAGCTTATTATACAGTTATGGTCCAAGAAAGAAGAAGAAATTACGCGAGTGTGCAGAGCTGGAAGGTTGGTTGTGTTTGGCATACTCAATTGCAAAAAGAGTGTTGTTTAAGTACCGTACGCAGTACGAAGGTTTGCCTAACAGTAAGTCCCAGTCTTTAAAAAGGTCTACGGTTGGGAATAGGTAGGGGAGACCGGTGCCCACTTTGGGGATGGCACGCTGTGCCTTCTCAATTTCAATAAGGTGAGTCTTGGCAACAGCTCCCCAGGATGTAATGCAGTAGTCTATTAAGAATTGGCATAAAGCATCGTAAACCACCCTAATAACCCATCATAAAACAATTATGTAAACATGTTACATTACAGCCATATTATCACTTTTTTTAGGGAAACAATAGTGTTAGTTTCAAATTAAAAACAACCCTATTTTTACTCTGGTAACTATGATAACTTAAGTCAACAATTTTTTATTTGTTTAAGTACACACAGCAGCTGCACATCAAGTTACCGCAAACTGTAAAATTTTCTCATTTGATTTTGAATTTAACCATGAACATCATAAGGTTTAAAATCATTTGGAGGACAGTTTTGTTAAACCTGATGTTCTGTTGACTGTACATCAAAGTTTGATTTATTTTCTAAAAGCCTTAAACAAATCATTAAATTTGGTACATGAAAGATTTGTGTACAGTACAAGTGACACAATTTTAGTTATCTACACCTGACATAATACCTTTGTAGCAATAATTTCTATGATTTTAATGTTAAGATTTTACCAATTTTAAATCGAAATAAATATATGTATTAACCTCTCGTATGCCGTAATAACAGACATAATTAAAAAACCATGGTTTCTCGTGTGGATTCAAGCATATGAAAGGTTAAATAGGCTACCTGTGACAACTAATCTTACCAACGGGTATCATATTACCCAGTGACGGGGTTGTGGAGGTCAGATAAGCAGTCACTCCATGTAGAATGCTGGTATTCAGCTGCATTGGTTACACTGGAAGCTGACCCCAATGTAGTTTGGAAAAGGCTGCATACCAGTATTTTAACTGCCTATCAGAACTCTACAACCCATTTACTGGGTAGCACAATACTTACCCCAAAAAACACCAATAACCCCTCATCTGTGCCTCAACCACAGACAAGTGGATAAAACATACATTATTGATTGTTTGTATTTAAAATGATTATCTATGCTTTCTGAAGGTTTTTCAGATTATATTGAAAATATGTTTTAATTGAGCTCTAGTAAAGTAACAGCAATTGGCATTGACAGCCTTTCAATTTACCCAGCAGTATTATTACACTCTTCAACAGATGAACATAACATCTGGACTAGATTAGGCTTGAAATTATACTCATCCACACTAAGAGAGATCTATTGTATCCAACCCTAAGTGTGAGAACACGCCTAATTACAACCAGCAGGAAAAAACAGAATTGTGCAAGTATGTATTATTATGTGTTTGTATGATTATCTGACCAGCAAAACAATTTGCAAGATTTCGTCGAAACATTGGATTGCTCTTCGACAATAAAACACTTGGTATGTAAGAATTATCCAATTTAGGCTTACTGGTCGTTAATTGATGTGTCTATTTTGTAGGCTTTGCCCAGTGACGAATTCGGCAGCCAAATGAGATCACGGACGAAACGGCCATGGAATTCAGGTGTTTCAACTAAGTTGTAAACATTAAAATACTGGCTTACCATCCACGGCAGTGTAATAATGCTTAATTATAAGCAATACTCGAGTTCAATCCTTTTGTAATCACACAAATTGCGATGAAAAACTAAAATACCAATACAGACGAGTCGCTGTTAGTCACATAAAATGACATATTGTTTGGCACTACCACATTAAAAAAATAATCTGTTGTTATCTGGAATTTAGTGACGTAAGTTCAGTAAGTTGTATTCGTTTTAATTTTTATTATTATGATTAATTGTGCAATCACAAAATAATAACTAATATCAGAAAATTAATAAAAAACTTAGACTAAAATGACCAAGTATGCAAAATTTTGCAGAATAATTATTTTTACTCCTGGCAACTATTGTTACTTTTTTTTTAACAAAGGCGGAATGGCAAAGGAATTTACAGGATGCATTCTAGATAAATAACAGTCAAAATAAAAAGAGACAAGGGTTTTTAATAAAAATATGAGTACTTTTTTGTACCTGCTTAGTAGCTGTGCACTATTTTTCACTTTCAGGTTGTTTTAGCTCCATGAAATCTCCGCACATACAAATTATTTCAGTTACCATATTTAATACATTGCTGTCTGATAGTGTTTCCAAGTTATCAACTAATCCCACACCATGAATCTGATTACGGTAAGCCTTTTTAGGGTTCCGTACCTCAAAAGGAAAAAACGGAACCCTTATAGGATAACTCGTGTGTCTGTCTGTCTGTCCCTCTGTCACAGCCAATTTGCTCAGAATGTAATGGGTTGAAATTTGGTATACATATCAATTTGAGTGACCCAAACACGGATATGAACCGTAAATAAATAAATTTAGAGTATTGAGGTCAGTTTTGGGAGCAAACAAGAAAATTAAAAAATAAAAGTTTTGCAAACTGTACCGTGTGACTTATCAAATGATTATTGGCTTATTGTGATTTCAGATATTTTTTATTTTTTTAATAAATACTTTTAAAATTATTTAATAAAATTGATGATAATTTACCATTCCTTATCTCCGAAATTAGTGAGCCTACAAATTTGAAAAAAATACAGAAAATAGTTCTTTATTTATAGATTACAGGAAAACCTATATTAAGTCTATGGTCTTAAAATAATTTCGTAAATTTCTCAACATTGTGTGTACCACGCACAATAAAGGGTTCCGTAGTTGGGTTGAATTTATCCCAAGAACAAACTTACATTTACAGTTAAAAAACATGTTCTCTCATACATTCCGTATGGAAGAACTTGTTTTTCAACTACACTGTTAAGTGAAATGAAATGAAGAGATCCGCAGGAAAACCAAGGTAACCGACATAACCCGAATAATTGCCAAACTTAAGTGGCAGTGGGCACATTGCTCGCAGAACAGATGGCCGATGGGGCCGAATACGTACCGGAAGACATAGCGTTGGAAGGCCTTCCACAAGGTGGACCGATGACCTTGTGAAGGCCGCAGGAATCCTCTGGATGCGGGATGCACAGAACCGGTCGAAGTGGCGGTGCTTGGGGGAGGCCTATGTCCAGCAGTGGACGTCTTTCGGCTGAAATTATGAGGAGCATTGTTCTTATTGAAGGTGTCCAGGCTCATTCCGCCATCTCCGTCTGGACTTGCCGCGATGCATTCAGAGATATGTTATGTTAACGACTACTGACAACACCAAGTAGGTATCCACCGGGTATGACGTCCGATTGGTATTTATCTCATTAGAATTAAAAATAAGAAATGCTCTACAATTGATTCGATTACGTTTAAATTGTTAATTAAATATTAGATACAACCCCCAATAATTACTTCATTGTATTTTAAATAAAATTTTACAAGTTTAAATAGGATAAAACATAGTTGTGACAGCTACTTTTGAAAAATGCCTAGCTTAGAACGAAACTTTATTCAAAATATAACGTAAAAAAATAAATTAAATAAAATACAAAAAATTAACGATGTTTATTTAGAATTTTTATTTTTTTTATTTTACATACTTCCCTGACATAGCCTTTTCATGATTTGACATTATTTACCTACAAATCGAATTCCAATTCTTTATAAGTGGCTTTTGTGGACATGATATTTTTTCAGATATGTTACTGTAGTTGTAATTGCAATCATGTCATTAATATTTTATATAATTAGATTATTTTATATTTTGTGAATGTGAGAACGTTGTAGGCCTAGTAGAGTGTAGATTTGTTGGCGGTTTTTTATTTTGTTAAGTACCTGGTAATTGTTGAAAGGCCTACACTGTCCTCCCATACCTATTATCACTGTTATTTAATAATATTGTAAAGCCAATTATTTTTAAAAGAGTAACCGTGGAGTTTCTTGCCGGCTCTTCTCCATAGGAAACGACTAACTCGAACCGTGCACCTAGCTTCTGACGTTTCATAAGTGCCCATGTAGGTTTATGTGAAATAAAATATTTTGATTTTGATTTTGATTGATACCGTTGTGTTAAAAGTAATTTTATCGGCCAAACTCCTACTTCGTTACAGTTATTATAATAACATAACATAACATCACGCCTGTAATCCCCGAAGGGTTTGGCAGGGGTGTACCCTTGTACACCCACATTTCGCCAGTTACGTTTAAGGCCCATGTAATAGAGGGCGAGCCTATTGCCATTAAGGTTCAGCTCACACCGAGACGTGACGCGACGCGACGCTGCGCGCACACTTTAAAAGAGCGACTCAAAATATAACTTTATTTTCTACACGAAAAGATACACATTTCATTGTGAGAATTCAGAATACGTTGCACCATGCCGCGCTGCGCCTCGTGATACCTCGCGGCGTAGCGCGATGCATCGCGACTTAGCGGTGCATCGCCGGTACGCGCGGCGTGCAAGAGCGGCACTGCGCCTCACGAAGCCGTGCGTCGCCGCGAGGCGTAGCCGAGGCCGCCGCGGCGACTTGTCTCTACTATTTCCGTCCAGACTTCGTGTAGAATTGATGCTGACTTGATAATCTTGTTATAATCGGACTTCTTGCAGAAAAGGAATAGAAAGAAGAATACAAATATAAAAAAAACGAACGAGAAAATTTGACAGTTTCTGGTAACTTGATGTGCTGGATACTGTACATTGATGTATGGGAATGGGAATGGTAAATCAAATAAAAAATAACGTAGTGAAAATGCCAAAATTATGTTTTTAACATACTGTTTATTCAGTGATCAGTACAGTTAAAATAATACTTAATGATTAAAAAAGTAATATAAAGATGACTTAGGTAAAAAATCATAGGTAATAGAGTTTGAGAAAATCGCGAACATGGTCGTCCATGCGTCATGGATACCATACATAACCTTTAGACATAGTTAATGGTGATTTTGAAATTATACAAATAATGTCAAAATGTGTTGGGAATCGAACCCAACACAACACCGTGCACGCGGTCTGCACGTCAAGCAGCGTGTTTGACGCGTCATCAGTACAGCTGAGGGGCGGCGCGGTGGCCACCCGGCTCGGCTCCGGACGACACTCGCGTCCACGGACCCTACCGCGACGGACGATACCTCTCTCTAAAACTAATAATTACTGTTTGTCCGGGATAGTTATAATTTTATTATCATCACGGCATTAAACCATTGCCTATTTATAATACAGTCCACTTGCTTCCCGCGCTAACATTGGTCCTTCGAGCCGGATCAATGGTAGCGCGGGGAGAAAATGAAAGAGTGGACCGCAAAAGTGTTCGATTCCCAACATTAGTCATTATTACTAAGGTTACCAATAATTGGTTAATCATAACCACTGATCAATGGGGTAGACCATTATGATCAATTCAACTTGGCTTTAGGCCGTCAGTTACAGAAGGTAGGTGATAAATGGGGTAGAACCATTATCAGTTTTACAACAGCTATGGCTGTAGGGTTCATTAACTGTCATGTAATTTTGACGTTCGCAAAAGTGCTGATTCTCAGCCTAATTTAAATATATGACTTTTGATTTTGATTTTGCTTCTACGGATTATTTCAACGCTACTTCTCTTTTTTCAAGGCGATATTACTGTGGGGTAGTTTTGGTTCACAGCGAATCTGACTTGGGACAGATCTGGCTACCTCAATCCAAGTTCCCCCTCCCTCGCTTAGAAAGGTCTATAATAAGAATAACTCTTTATCTTACAATAAGTTTTCAAGTCTATATTTAACAGATTTTGGGTTCCTATTTTTATTTATTACTATACTATTTTATTCCCTACCACTTCATACGCTAAACCTTCATGCATCAATCTATCAACTATATCAGTTCTGTAAAACGCTGCTCCGGGCATGACCACTCCTCCTCTGAAAAAGAAAAGTATAGGTAAGCAATGTGAGCATACTTGCGAACTTATCCATACTAATGGTAATATTATAAATGCGAAAGTAACTATGTCATGAAATTAGGCAGAGATATATAGCCTGGGATATGGAGGAAACTACTTTTTTACGCGAGAACCGACGTCCACGCGGGCGGAGCCGCGGGCAAAAACTAGTTTTCTATAAACCGACTGTTTGTTGCAACTAAAGAATTTGGTGATAGCAATAATTATTAAAGGTGGTTAGGGTCTTATGTTACCATAGGCGTATATAAGGGGGGGGGGGGGGGGGGGCTAATGGTCTGCCCACCTCAGGATAATGTGGTTACCGAAACCCGTTACCGATTCGAAATTTTAGGCTGATCACTTAAATTAATTCACACAAAAACAAGTTCAATCAATAATCTACAACCGAGAAATAAACAAGTTGTAGTAGAAAATTATAGATATTCTGTATCTGGTACGCCAAGGATTGCCTTTATGGCCACCGTGCAAATGCTGAATAAAAAAATTGATGTAACTTTTTAGAGATGATCAACTGTTCGCTAAATACATTTTTTTTTTTTTCCAAATATTTCGTAAAACATGGGCTACATATTTTTCGAAATTATATTGGGTGTCGACTCGGCTTCATCGGCCATCGCATCTCAGGGGCTAGGCCCCCCCTGGAAAATAGCGCTAGATAAGTCAATGTATGTTACGTTATAGGGTATGGTTTCCGCACTTAGTTCTTCAGGTGGGCCATGGCGGCCGTCGGTAGTTACCCCAACCAGCCCACCTCCCTCCAGAAGTTGAGATTACGTCTCCTGGTCTGTTTAGAACATCTGTGAAAGATATGGGTACCCCGACGTCTGCGCATTCAAAGAGCACATGCGCGACAGTTTCCTCCGCTTCCATGCAAGTCCTGCACAGAGGACTTGCATGGCGGTGAGGACTGTCCGTTATGCCTTTTGTGTGGAAGTGTTTGTTTAGCGAGCAGTGTCCCGTGATGATCCTCGTCACCAGGCGCAGGCTTGTTCTGTCCAGGCGTAAGAAACGCCTGGTAAGGCTACCATCAAAGGATGGCATAGCCTCCCTGGACTGTCTGCAGCCTAGTGTCTGTCCGTCAGCTTTCCGTCATTATGTGGGAGAACTCCTTCAGCCACCTGCGTAGCTGGTTGAAGGGAATGGGTACCAACGATAGGTTCGAGTCCACAGACTGACATGCTAGATGCTCTCGTAGCTAGTTCGTCAGCTGCGTCGTTAGTGCTAGTAACCTCAACTGGTTAGATCTTTCTGGTCGACCAAAAATCACGTAGCTCTTGGTAGGGTGTGGTTCCTACTGAGTTCTGTTACTGAGTACAAACGTCTTCTTACGTTATGTATGTGCGCTTTTGCATTATATATGTCGGAGACGAGTTGTACCGGTACGCCAGCGCCATCTAGTTGCGTTCGATGGAGTTATTGGCGTTCGCGCTAACGAGTCTTGACTAATCGGGACGCGAGTGCTGTTTAGCGGCGCATGACGGAGTACAACATAACGATCGACCGGCGACAAGTGATCGCCGCACATTCGACAAGCAACGGTGCGGTGCGGTGGTGCGAGGCGGAGCATCGATGGCGGTCAAGCAGTGAAGACGTCTAGAAACTGTCGCGCGTTCGGTATAGTTGTGTCGTGTTCCAACATTAATTACTTTGCATACCCATTACTGTATAGAATCAAGTTCTTCTAACTGAACAGACAGATGTGCTGCTGGGGAGTTTGTTCTGCTACTTCTACTTCCCAGCTAAAGCACTAGGAAGTGGTGAAGGGATGGGCGTTTTGGGGGACTGTCTTATGTAATTTTGATTCTCAGCTTAGATTGAGTAAAAGAGTAATGTTGAGTTTAATTCGGTTTTTCTATTGCGCAATAACTAACACTACCCACAGTACGCCCACAGTAGTTAAAATATGGCTAATGATAACGAGAGAAACCTACCGTTTTCCGACATATATAACGTGTCCCAAAATTCAACGATAAGCGCGCACCAGAAACTGGCCCTGCTCTTGACTACTCGAGAAAAAAAAGAAAAAAAAAAACCTCCATTTTTTTTTATTACAAAATAAATATTGAAATCTTTCGAAATTGACACCCCTTAAGATATTTTTAACTTAAGTAGCACTGCTATCCAGCCCCTACCTTAAAAATCCCGGAATGCCTGTAGTGTTTACACAAAAATCTCTCAAAATGTTTTTTTCGCTAAAATTTTTGAAAGATTTTTACTTTCAGTCTACTTTCACTCATCGTGGTGTAAAAAAAAGTATGGACACTACTATGGCAAGTTTTCTTAAAAGTTGACGCAACTAACCAAGATTCTAAAATGGTACAATAATCTAGGAATACATAAAAAATTGCGTACTATAAACCAGAACCAAATTTGAATGGGTCATGTGCGTAGTCAATAAAATTTAGAAGCTAGAGAGAGATGGATAGAAAGAGATTATACGTTAGAGAGAGATAGATAGAGACAGATTATACGTTAGACAGAGATATAAGAAGAATAATATTTCAATAACTTTGCATAATTCCAAGGTTCATCGCTGTTTATTTACAGAATAAGAAATATTTCTAGATTCTC
This sequence comes from Dryobota labecula, assembly GCA_947523025.1. Classification (NCBI taxonomy): domain Eukaryota; kingdom Metazoa; phylum Arthropoda; class Insecta; order Lepidoptera; family Noctuidae; genus Dryobota; species Dryobota labecula. The sequence continues at coordinate 10,552,570 of OX383293.1, read as the reverse complement.
TTCAGGATACATTGATCCATAATATACCTAAGTACTCAATAACGTAAAAACTATCATACATTAACTTCTCACTATAGGTTTTCCCTCCTCTCCAGAAATAACAGGGGGTTGAAGAAATGATGAATTATCAAGTATGTAGATAGGTGTATTTTAAGTTACTTACTTGGGCATGTTAGAGTTTTCTTTAAGTATCGTGATTGCACTCATGATAATCGCAACAGCTGTTGTGTCGTAACCTGGATCACTGCCTGATACCTGTGAAAATAGCAAGTTTGGTAAGTTACAGAGGTGACCCGTGCCACAAACATTTCGTGATTTTAAGAAGATTAAGCAAGCCTAGCTCATTCTGAATGTCTCCTCTCAAGATAATACTGGCGTCATTTATATATAATAAATTACCTGAAAATTTAAAAGACCTTCCCATAAAAATGTTTAAAAAACAATTAACTAAACTATTGCTGCAGAAATGTTATTACACAATTAAAGACTTTTTAAATGACAAAACTTTATAGGAAAATGTTATTGATAAAAATGTACGTTGTTTTTGCAATTTCGAATGTTTCAGAATAAAATGATGACATTGTTATTTATTTTATATGCGTTTTTTTTTTTTTTTTTGACACAGGTTATCTAAATTCTTTAACTAATAATAATTGTGATTGTTGCTAATGTTTTTGGAATATTCTGACATTAAGCTTTTTGACATTACACATTACGACATATTATATTCTTCATTTTATGATTTGTGAGAGATTTAATATTTAATTCATTAATTATTTTGATTTGTTTTTAGTCTGATCTGTAACTACATATTAAATTAGACTATGGCTAATAATAATTGTAATAGCTGTATCTATATTACCATTTAATTCAAACATAATATTTTGCATGCCGTAAGGTAAATGTACCGGGACACTTAATTAAACATTCCAACTTATATGTATACCTACATTATCAGCAAATAAATGATTTCTTTCTTTCTTTCTTTCTGTCAATGGTTGTTGAACCGACGATGGCTTCAAAAACTTTTTAGATAGGTACCAATGTGATAAAAAAAAAAGTTAATCTACTTATAACATTCAGACTGTCAACCTACCTTAACTGACATTGTTTTCGTCGGCTTCAAATTCAAATCCGCTCCTAAGTCCCAGCCTTTACCATTCAAAACGTAATAGTACTTTGTGTCTCGTCTTGTCTTTTCCGAAGGCCCTCTTTGTGATACGTATCCAAACGTGACGAGGCGTGGGAAATTAATTAAAAGTTTTCTGAAGCACTTGAAGTAGCTCAAATAGTAGTAAAGGAACATTATGGGAACTACAATGAAATGGAAGAACATTGGGACTGTGGTATAAGCCTTGAAATGAGCGGGTTTCTTCTGACTTTTCTCGTGCAAATAGCTTTGGGACATATCTACTAATTCCTTATCGATTCCAGGGAAAGGGAACCAAGTTCGGCGGTTGTGTCGATGGAAAAATGACCTGTAAAAAGCAAGTTAAATTCATACTCTCATCATCCTTTGGAAACTAGAAACTATAGAATGCCTCGTGGTTTATCGCTTTAATTTTATTATTTACTAGCTTCTGCCCGCAACTTTGCGTGAAGTTTCGGCCCACCCATCGCGTCGCATCCCGTCGCTCGCCCGCGCTATAACATCGTTATCGCTTAGCGTTCTTTCTTGCTTTTGTTCTTTTCGCTCGGGTCCTAAGGATCGTAGCGTGATGTTATATAGCCTATAGCCTTCCTCGATAAATGGGCTATCAAACACTAAAATATTTTTTTAAAATTCGAACCAGTAGGTAGTTCCTGAGATTAGAGCGTTCAACCAAACAAACAAACTCTTCAGCTTTATAATATTATATATTAGTATAGATTGTTTTAAAATTATGATATCTCTTTATAATATTATACTGTTAATTGAAATCAAGTAATGTCAATGACAATTTTCTTTAAATTGAAATACTTGTGATTAATAACATATTTATTTGGATAAGGATTAATATTATGTTGATAAAACTCCTTCGCAAATAATGCATTAATACGAGTATCTAACAAATTTGATTACCATAAAAAAGGTTATAGTGTCAATCTTAAAAGATAGACATGCTGTCGCGGGCTTTTTTTTAGCTAGCACCATAAGCTAGTGCAGGTTCACGACACCCAGTAGTCTTGAACTTCTTTAAAGCCTGATTATTTGTAGGGTTTTTATTGTATTCTCGTTGTTATTATGAAGTTACTAAGTACTTTTCTAAATACGTACCTTTTCATTTCTTCAGGCTCTGCCTCAATGGTAGGGAATAGCTCTTTCCATAAAGCAAGGTGGGCTTTATAAGTCTCCAACTCATTAACGAGCGATGTCCATGTTCCACTGTGTAGAACAGTTCGTCCAGGAATATACGCTCTTTTTGGTATTAATAGTTCAGTGTAACATTCTACTGTGTTTAGTGTCCCTAAAAACATAATATTGTAATGATATTTAGAACATAATAGTGGCCTAAGACAGCTCCAGCTGGGTATCGTCGTATAACGTATGTGTTAATAAGATGGTGTACCAAAAAAAGGCAAGCAACCATCTACATGGCCCTTAGCACACTATACCTACTCAAAAATAATCTACACCTAAAGAACAGTTTTTCAAATAAGGGACATAGCTGAGCGGAAAACTGCGGCGTTTCGCCTTCCGCGAATCTTGCCAAAGTCGTAAAAACGCGTTTTTCGCCAAACGAGGCGAAATTACACGCACGTTCCGCTACGTTTTTCTCTCGGTTTTGGCTCCAGCCCGATATAACGCTAACTTTATATAGATAGATGCACGATAAAAACAATATTTGATGGTTTTTTTTTTTTTTGAGAGTTCAACGACCGCTGTTAGTGTTGTTACTTGAAATATAAGTTGAGAAAAACTGTTTTCTTATATTTTATCGTGTTTAGATAGCGATACCCACCACGTGTGTAAAGTTTAAAAAAAAAAAGATTTTTTTATTTGATATTTCATGTGACTACAATAACTGCGGTCGTTGTACCCACAAAAAAAAAACATCAACTTAATTTATTTTTTGTTTTATCATGTTTAGACATCGATTCGATACCCATTGCGTCTAAAGAGTTCAACTAGCCAACATAAAATAACCCTGTATAGCATTGATATATTGTATAATTTTCAGAAGATAAACAGATTAATGTTCTGTAGTTTTTGCTTATATACCCCCATGGGAAGAAGGCGTCAGTTTATGTATGTATGTACGTATGTATAAATAAATTAATCAATGTGTACCTTTGAATTGTCTCTCTAGATATATCATAGCGGTCTCGGCTGGTATGGCAGCATATCCACAACCAGGTACCACTAGCACACCTGCGTCTTCAGCAGCCTTATGGAAGTCCCGGTACAAGTTGAGAATATACTGTTAGACAAAGAAAAATAAATCAGAATAAAAAGCGTACCTAGCCTCTATCTTCTGCTTCTCTCAAATCAGCGCAAACTTATAAAAAAAAAAACTAATACAAAAATAACTTTAATTTTTAAGTTGGTGTCTTTAGTTCCGTATTTTCTTTTTTTGCCACCGACTTCCAAAATTAATGTAATTTTTTTTTTTTGAAGTCTGATAATATATTTTTTTTTTTTTTGGAAAAAGTATTTTTTTTTCACGTTTTAGTTGTGGTAATATAACCTACCTCACACCAATTCGTACACCACAATAGTGACAGGAAATCTTATAACATCATGAACATACACCGAGTGGATTAAATACCAGCTAAATTACTAATATTATAAATGTGAAAGTAACTGTCCCTCTGTCTGTCTGTCTCTATGTTACGTTTTCACGCCTAAACCGATGAACCGATCTTCATGAAATTTGACAGAGATATAGCCTGGGATATGGAGAAGGACATAGGCTACTTTTTTACGCGATAACCGACATCCACGCGACCCGATTTTTATATTTCTTTTATTTGGTAGATGAAGCTCGCGCGGTGGTCCCGTAAAATTTTATTATCTTTTCTAGGTTTGATGATGTTATAAAACTTCCTGTCACCGTTGTTTACATAGCAAGTAGTGGTATACAAATTGATGTGGGGTGACACAACTAAAAAAGTGAAAAATAAAAAACAGTTTTACAAAAATAAACAACCGACTTCCAAAAACAAAACAATAAAAAGTGAAAAATAACAAATTTTTCGTACGAAACACTAACTAGTAGTTTAATTACAATTTGTTAGATGTCTCTCTTTTGAAGTACTCGTAGGTACTCGCAGAAGTATCTGAATTATTAAGCTGAGTTGACGCCGAGGAATCAGCCGCCCACGTCATCCTGGAATGCGAGGCCGTGGCTCCACAACGTGAAGAAATCCTCGGAACAGTGAGGTCGCTCCGTGAAGCCTGTGAAGCTCCCAGGAAGCTTCTGTGCTTTTGGGTGGAGCTAGGCTGGCTCTGTTAGCCAGAATCCCCACGCACAACGGACCAAATGGGAGTCAAAGTGCGGAAAAGGGAGCCCCATCAACATCAGGTATGGAGAGATGTTGAAGAATAAAAACTTACAAACATTTCAGCAGATATGTCAACATAATGTGTTCCACATTCGATGCAAGCTTTCACGATGGGCGGGCTGAGTATTGAGTTAGGTCCAGTACAGTTGATTACAATTTTCGCCATTTGCAATACTTTCTTCAAGGATTCACTATTCTCAATGCTACTTTCTAATACTGACATATTTCTGGTACCCAAACCTGGAACGAGAAACAAACGTAGTTTTAATCATCAAAGGGATTTAATAAAAGGTCCTGCCATGAGCCGATATGTGGATTTTTCTGTGATGAAATTGAGACACAGTTTTGATTTACGAAATCATCAACGAGCATTCTGGCCTTTTTAATAATTTGAAAAAGGAATTTTTATGTATTGTGGCCAGCAACAAAAGCTACACGAAACTGTCAAACTCCAAACGATTTTAAACTTAAAATGTTGACGATTAAGTTCTAAATCGAACGAGAAAATTTGACAGTTTGTGGTAACTTGATGTGCTGGCCACCGTACATAATAAAAAATGATTATGAAACTATTTCGTTGGATAAGGGTCAATATCATGATACGAATGTCATCATCTTTCGATGTGTTTTGATTAAATAATTTGAACAAAATACGGTTACTGTGACTTAACTATATTAGTTTTCTTTGAACATGATAAAATTAAATAGTTTTTTTTTTTTGCTTCAGTATCTATATAGTTTTCATTGTATTTTATACTAGCTTCTGCCCGCGACTTCGTCCACGTAAAATTTCGGCCCCCACAACCCATCCCGTCGCATCGCATCGCCCGTCCGCGCAGTTTCTTCGTTTTCGCTTAGCGCTTTTCCGACTTTTTGTCGTTTTGCTCTGCTCCTAAGGGGCATAGCGTGATGATAAATAGCCTATACTTATTTTGTTGCGGAGTTATTTTAAAATTATGATATCTCCTAAGGTGTTAATTGAAATCTTATGATTAATTAAAAATTAAATGCTTGTGATTAATAACATATTTATTTGGATAAAGATTAATATTATGTTGATAAAACTCCTTCGCAAATGATGCATAAACTTCGAACAAATTTGATTACCATAAAAAAAGGTAATAGTGAGTCAAATCTTAAAAGATAGATACATGTTGTCACAGACTTGTTTTTAGAACTTTTAAAGAGGAACAATTCCATCATACGTGATATTTGCGTAACTTAAATCGTTTACGCAGCGCACGCAACGGAAGCTCTCAAAAAGGAATAATTTTTCCCGTTTTGCAACATTTTTCATTTATGCTCCGCTCCTATTGGTCGTAACGTGATGTTATATAGCCTATAATATTTCTCGATAAATCGACTATCCAACACTAAAATAATTTTTCAATTCCAACTCATAGCTGACAAACAATTTAATTTACTGTTCTGTGTCTCGTAATATTAATTACTTCGCATACCTACAATTGTATAGAATCAAGTCTTTTCTAACTGAACAGACAGCTGTGTTGTTGGGGATTTTGATGTGCCACTTCTTCCCAGCTACAGCACTAGGACGTGGTGAAGGGCGGGCGTTTTTTTTTGGGGGACTGTCTTATGTAATTTTGACGTTCGAAAAGTGCTGGGTCTGAGCCTAATTTAAATAAATGACTTTTGATTTTGATTACAGCTGAAACACAAGCATTTTGACTATGTATGATTTTTTTATTCCTTAAGTTTTTCTTAAATTTGAAAACTTCAATCTATACCCAAAAAATCTTTGGTAATTATTAACCTTGATGCGTTTGGTGACACTATCACCAGTCTAACAAAGTGAAGTTATCATCATCAGACAAATCAGCACCCTAATTACGTAACATACTATTAATCCCAATCTGAATGATTTTGAAATATATTGCTACCTTCATAAGTTCGAATGTGTTTCGCAATTACCCCGCAGACTACTGCTCGACATAGGCCTCTCTAATTGCATCACAGTACCTTTATATAAAATTTGAATTAACATATACTTATGAACGAGTTTAAAACCTTGCGATTAATAATCCGACCATGAAATGCTATTACCATTTTAAAAGCCTTCAACTGCCTTCTACATAATTCGTAGGTAAGTAGGAACAGGTTAGGTAAAGGATTTATTATGCACGTTTATTTCCGCTGTTTATTAAATAAAATGTCGGGTATAAAACTAATCGATCCACCTATTTCTATGAAAATGTCAAAAGTTTATATAAGTGGTCTGTTATTGAGAAAAATTTTAGGCGTTCACTGTGAAGCAGTGGAGTAGTCTGGAAGATTGTTTCAAATTTTTCATAAATGTTAAGTTTGTGGTTTTATAAATTTATTCATTAGTAAAAGCCTATAGTGTCCCGCTGAAGGACAAAAGCCTCCTTATTTTCTTTCCACTTATCTCTATTTACTACTTACACTCATGAATGTTTCATCAATGTTAAGTTTGGGATAGAGAGATGTTATTTTTATTAATTACTACCTGCTGCCTGCGGCTTCGCCCGCGTGGCTTATATAAAATAAAAGTATAGCTAGTCTAAAATAAAAGTAGCCTAAGTTACTCCTAATAACATCAGCTATCTGCCAGTGAAAGTCCCGTCAATATTGGTCCAGCCGTTTCGGAAATTAGCCGGAACAAAAGACAGACAATTTTTTTTAAATTGTGTTTTTGTTGTAGTACCGTATTTACTTTCTTGCATTAAGTAAAAAGCTGTTACCTTGACATTACAAACAGACACTTCAATTTTAGATTAAGCCTATGGTTCCCCATTCAGGGCGAAGACCGCCCTATTCTCTTTCTACTTTATAATAAGCCCTTTTATTCTGAACATTTTTGCATTATAGAATGTCTCTTAGTTCAGTGTGCTTTTTGGCAAAGGCCGCCTCTAACAACTTCCACTGAGTCCTATCTCTCGCAACTCTTCTCCAATTTGGACCCGCTGTGAGCTTCAATACGTCATTTATTATATTGTCTTCCCCTCTTCTTTTTTCTATCTCTGGGGATAAATTCTGTTACAATTTTACTCAACTTATCTTGAATGCCTCGTAACATGTGGCCTTTCTATCTCCACTATTGTTGGTCTATTCTCTTTCTTTAAATTAAGTTACTAAGGAGACTTCAGCGAGAAAATAGTTGGTAGTTCCGGGATTACTTACTATTTTCTCGCTGAAGTCTCCCTGGCTAAATTACTACTGGGGACTATAGAAAAGAACAATACTCACAACGAAAACAATATTCTTTTCTATATATACATAGAAAAGAACAAGTCTGTTACTTAGTGTTCCTACTAGGTTCGGATAGAGGGTTAGGCAAATAGACGTGACCAAAGTTTAACCTTCAATTTATTAATATCATTTGAATTTCCTTTAGAATATCACAAAAGAAAGATTTAATTCAACTTACGAGTATTCGTATCAGTAATTTTTATTCATTATTACGTTTATCGAGGTGCTACCTAATTAACTACATAGGAAGATAGGATAGCCTTGTTTTAACTTTTAATGTTAACCTAAATAGCTTGTTTAAAGATTGCTGAGTAGCGATAAGACCTAGCTAATACCTATTTTATTATTTACTCGGAATTTGGTGCGTAAAGTCAAAGTCAAATCATTTATTTCAAATAGGCTCATAAAATGCACTTTTGAACCTCAAAATTTACAAAAATAATTAATTGATTCTAGTTGCCCCTTCCAAAAGGTATGTTATGTATGGTGAAGAATGGGCAAGGAACTCCATACTTACTCTTTTTCCGGTAGGTACCTACCTAAGTCGTCAAAGTGAATATCATAGAAGCTGACTATTGTTTTACTTTGAATTTTTAGCAAGTTTTCATTCATAAACACTCCTGAAACGATCCGTTTCGTAGCCTAGGTACGAGTACGTCCTACTGTGAAGGTTGTCTAAAAAAACGATTATAGCTAGATTACCACAAATATGGTTGTGACTGGAATTTAGAGTTGTAAAACAACGGTTTTTCTGAAGTAGGTTTTTTTTTCAAGACTACGAAAATTAATTTTGGTCGAAGATGGAAGAAATGACAGATGGCCACCGGAACTCGTCAATGATACGTATGTTACGGGTAGCAATAAGATATCTCGATTAAGACAGTTAAGTCACTATGATGAAGCAAATTTAAATAAATGCTGATCAAAATGGTACAATCAAACTGATCTGATGATGAAGCCGGAAGGTAGGCAACGGAACTCCGTAATAAAACAATGTATACTAGCCGTGTTTGAGCTTATTGGAATTGTCATGTGATGCACTCTGGCTACAAATGATGTTTAACTGACTTCAAAAAAAGGAGGAGGTTCTCAATTCGTCTACATATATGTATAAGGTGTTAAAAAATTAAATCTACACACTTTAAGAGGTGCTTTAGACCATCGAACTGAATAACTTTTACTATGGGACCAGCTTTGAAATCGAGAAAAAATAAACAGCTATTCCATCAACAGTGGGTATAGTATACCCAAAATCTCAAATTCAGATCATTTATGTAAACAAAGGGGATAACATATCAAAAAAATATCTTTGTAATGGTAATTCACATAAAATGGCGGAAAAAAGATTCCATTTTCTTTAAAAAAATAATCATACCGTAATTATTTTTATAAATTTTCGGTTTTAAACATAGTTATTAAAAAAAGGAGATTTTCTGTTATAAAATATTTAATGATACTGGTAACAATGCAGGAGATCCAAACATTTTCAAATTTTTTACATCTTCAACAACACTAATATTACAACTCTCATTCATAGATTCATATTGTATGTAGCATATTATCTAGCCACATTTTGGACGAAAACGGCTGTGAACTGTTTCGAGTGGAAAACGATTTTGGGAGGCCTACGTCTAGCAGTGGACTTAAAAAGGACTGATTATGACGATCATAGGCCGTGTCTCCGACACACTACATAAAACATTATTTGGCAACGGTATTTTGTTTGCATAGTTCTTATAATTAATTCACTTTAATTTCATAGATGATTATTTACAAAAAACATATAATGATAACATATTTTGCACCACTGTCCTGTCATTTTGACAGTGACATTTCTTGACATTAATTTGTTTACATAAATTATCTGAATTAGAGACTTTCGGTATAGGTATGAAACTTTAGTAAAGAAAAAATGTTTTTTGTTAACTTATTTAATTTAGTTGGTATTTAATCATATAATTATAATAATTATACACACACTTTTTTATATTATAACATACACTTTTTGTAAAAAAAAAAACATAATATGTAGAAAAAAACGACAGCGCCAAGTTTTTTTTTTCAGTTTTTTTCAAGATTATGAAAAAAAACATTTAAGTAATATATTTTTTTTTTAATTTACATCTCTAGGCTGGATTACTAGAAAAAGATTATGGCTGGATTAGATCACTCAAGCGAATTTAGAATCAGTTTAAAAATTGTTTATGAAGCGATATATTTTAAGACAATTGTTTTAGTCGCTTAAAAGTGGCCACGTCTTACGAGTATAAAATTCAGCATAGCTTATATCATTAGCGGTATCGTCATTATATCCATTCTGGTTTCAGGCCTAAGAAAATCCTACAGTAGGTAGGTATCTACTTATCTACGTACGCTATTTTTTATAGTCTTCTTTACAAGTTACAAAAATAAAACACAAATTATTCTGAACCATAATTTAATCTTACCTGTTGCATTGAGTTCCGTTATCAAACTCTGCAGTTTATCCTTGGAGCGACCTGAGATGCCCCAAGTAACTTCCCAATATTTTTCTTTTGTCAACCTCGCGAGATGTTTGACAGTGCATTTTCCGGTGAAACCTGTAGCACCCAACACTATTATGTCCAAACTTTTATTAGCCATATTAATTTTCACAATTTTTATTTTTTTTGTCTGGTAGTAACTTTGTTGTTGTTTACTTCTACAGTTACGCTCTATTACTGGTCAATTTAAAACCAAACTTCAAACGCATGATTGCCAAAAATGCGTGCGCACGTCATGTGAACTTGAACCATTTGTTTTTTTTAAATACCGAACAGGTTTTTGTATCAAATACCGAGGTTTGCTATGAGGAAATGAGTAGTTAACATTTGTTCTGCCACAAACCATCCCGGAATTTTGGTATTTTGGTGAAGAAATCGAATTCCCACAATTGGGAACCATGTGGGAAACGGTTGAATATAGATGTTGTAACCTACCCAGACTTTCCTAACTACCTATGTTGGGGTCGGCTAATCGGCTTCCAGTATAACCAGGTAAAACGATACCCCTTAGTAAGACTGGTTGTCAGACTTTCTGACGACCTGTATCAAAACTGTACTTAATTGAACTAATGGGATTAGGTGAAAAAGTATTCTAGTTCCATGGAACTACTGGGAGAAAAAAATCCCAGTAGTCCCATAATGGAACTAGAGAATGGAACTACTGGGATACGGCGAGATCCACGAATGAGAGCCGGGGTCAGGACCAACGGCTTAACGTGCTTTCCGAGGCACGGAGGAGTCTCGGTATGTAATGATGGTCACCCATCTACGGACCAACCACGGTAAGCGTAGCTTAACCTGATCGATCGACCCGTGCCACTGTTATTACTTAGCCACGAGCCCCTCTACCTACATAAGGAGTGTACCAGTAAATAAAAGAAGAGAAGTGTGGTACGATTAAAATATATTATATTATATACGATGTAAATATAATTTATGATATAGGTACCTATATATAAGGTGTAACTATTCATACACGAAGTATTCTAAGAGAAACATCTACAGGTTGTAAAAAAGCCATAGCAGTGAATATTTTTTTTAATCCAAGTGTTTTATATTTTTACATAATTATTATAATTTTAAAATTGCTTGAGACATTTCGTGTTTGAATAGATACATCCTATATATATATAGGGTGTATCTATTCAAATACGAAATATTTTAAGAGATACACCTATAAGGTGGTAAAGAAGCCATGGAAACGATTTTTTTGTGTTTTTATTTTAAATCTGAGTATATTATTTAAAAAAATTAATAATTTAAAATTACTTGATATGATGATTAACACTCATTATTTATCAAAATTCACCGCGCTCGTGCCGCCACCGAAGCCGCGTCCGGGCGTGTCATTAATTGAATAAGTAAATAAAGGTTTTTTTGCAAAATGTCTCAAGCAATTTTTTAATTATAATAATTATGTAAAAATATAAAACACTTAGATAAAAACATTTTTTTTACGCTGCTATGGCTTTTTTACCACCTGTACCTAGATGTTCTCTTAAAATATTTCGTGTTTGAATAGATACACTTATATATCTGTGTATTCAATAAATTGCATAATTGTTATTTGCACCAAGCAACGACAGTCCCATTTGATATCCAGGCAAATTACTGTCCATTCCAAGGTTGCCTGGAAGAGATCGCATAAAGCGATAAAGCCGCCCATTGTATATTTTGTAGTGTTTGATTTATTTTTTGTTATGTATTTTTGTGGTGTACAATAATAATAATAACCCCACCGCCGCGTCGTATCTCTACGTTGACGTCGTGGTGGGGCTTGCGCGCTCCGGTCTGTGCCGGTGGAGTTTACTTTGACGGAACATGTCTAGTGTGAGGAGCCAGAATAAGAGAGATACAGAAACCCGCAGGGCAGCATGTGGCGAGCTGTTGGGCAGTAGCGAACCCACGGACCCTATCTCCCGGGAGAAGTCATGTTCCTCATATCTGGCTTGCCTTTATTGGCCGGCTGGAGTGAACACTGACGAGGAACTGAGCTCCCACCTCATTCTTGCCTTTATTGGCCGGCTTGAGTGGAGAATCGCAAGAGCAAACGTGCTCGGAGGAAGGACGTATTCCTCCGAGCACGCAAAGTCCTGGTAGGGATCTTGACCATCTGCCGGGTTCTGGGATTGTTCTGATAGTCGTGGAATACCTTTCCAGTCTTCAAGCACCTCAGGATATGTTGCTCCCTTGTTGTTACAGCACTAAGTGCTAGCAACGTTCCTGGGGGCCCATTATTAAGTGTGCAATTTTATCCCGGGTGTACAAGAAAACATTGATCAGGCAGGGGCATAGTTTTAGGTAACCAGTTCATTTTAACTACCCAAACCCATAGTCCAGTATCTTTTTTTTACATATCCTGCTATAGTCCTACACCAACCGGGGGTTGTCCTTGAGTGCACTTGCATAGTGCTTACAGGGATAATCGTCGGTTGGTGCCTCATTTAAAAACGTCTAACGGGCCTCTGCGAGTTGGCTTCGGCCCCTCGTATGCCTTCCAAAGGTCCGGGACCCCAGGGTCCCGAGATATGTCAAAGACACTTTAAATAATAATAATACAATTTATTAAAAAATACAAGGTATAAAGTTTAATAGGTACAGTTTTTCTTAAATCTATGTCAAATTCACCCATGATTTGTGCCTAATCCTTAATAAGTAGATCAAATAATCACATCTCTAATTAATGTTATTGGTACATTATGTAAAAAGGTGTATAAAATTATAGTATCTTAACTTAGCTAACTAATAAATAAATAAAATAACAGTAATACGAACTAATAATCACTTCTCTGTATCTTTATAGGACATTAAAGAGTTTTCTTTAGGATTTTCTTGCATTAACTATGATTTAAGGGGTAGATGTTTCCTTTTCATTTAGCCTGTTAAGAGTAGTGGTCCGAGGTACATATAAAATTTGGCTGTAAAAGCATGTTTTGTACTTTTTTGAGGGCAAACTATATCTTTCCGTATATCTTTTTAGTAAATTCAGTGCTGTTTGGAAGTGCTGCGTGTTGTACAATAAAGTATATATAAATAAATAATAAGTACTACGATATTAGCCAATATATTAAAATTGTATATCGACCTTCACTGTTTAGAATAGTTTAATTAATGACATGGGCGTAGCTACCGCCGTATGCTAAATAAAATGTGTCTTTTTTACTTTTACTTCCTTTATCACTAAACGCGCATAAAAATATATATTTTTCTTACTCTATTATCTAAAATACAGGTAAATACATGTCGTTTCGAACGATGAACATGTACTAATTACCATCTTATTTCAAATAATTGCAACATTTGAAACTCACGGATGGTAATCAAAATAAAACAAACAAAATAATACTCTTTTAAAATGATATTTTCCCACAAACCTATGCGGAGAAATGAAAGTCATGATAGAAATTCAAATATTATAAGTTTTTTTTTTTTTATATTATTAAGTCTTTGTCTGTGCAGGGCCACACTTTATCCATCTCCTTTATGGGGGCCCCAACTACAGAGGGGTGGGGGGCACGCGACGTGTGGAAGTTTGCCCTCAAAAACTAAACTCAATGTCCTTGAATTATATAATTGCATAGAACAGGTGTGAGTACTATGTACTGTAGAGCTACCATTTACCGGGTAATATGTCTTTTATTGACTTGAATGTGCCCTGGCGGCTGAGAGTATGTCATGCTCACTCAAATGTCTCGCTGGTGGTGGCGTGTGTGTTGGATCATTAAGTTCCCTTCAAAATGGTTGAGCTAAATGGTGCTGATCCATGCGTCATGTTCGTGAACGGGCGCCGTCAGTTGGGACTGGTCATCTCTTAGCTGCCACGGCTTATTTTAATTTTTGAATTGTTTCTATTACGGACGCTTCTAACGTGCACGTCTTTCTACATTGTTCTCACATGTATAACTTCAACATGAATGATGTAACCCATATTTTGTAACAATATTTTGTTTTAAAAGAGTGTCCATGGAGTTTCTTGTCCGTTCTTCTCCATAGGAACCTACTACGCTTTGGAATGGGCAACTAGCTTCATCTTTCTGACTGACCGACCCCTTGCTTGACAATTCAAAAGTGCCTGTAATTGGTTTATTTGAAATAAATGCTTTGAGTTTGAGTTTGAGTTTGAAGCAATCATTTGGAAAACATTATCCAAAATCTAAAATTCTTTTTGAAAAGAGGTCCGTATTGCGGTATTGAGTCAAAACTTAACGTAAATATGAAAATTAACAGAAACAATTTATGTTAAAAAGCTCTTTCATTCATTTAGTGAAATCACTTAGAAAATTAAACCTATCCAAGTGAGTCCGCGTATCACTGGTCAATTTCCCTCAGTCGTCAGTTTATTTAATTCGCCAGTTTCTTTGATTAGTCAGTTTCACTGATTGGTCAGTTTTGCCGATTAGACAGTTGCGTTAACTCGGCAGTTTCCAGTGTTTGCCAGTTTTAGTCCATTCGTCAGTTTTACGAGTATTCAAGCCAAAGTGCAGTCGGTAGAAAACTGCACACACGTCTGCTCATTTAAATATTTATTAAGATCTAAGTATTTGAAAACTTTTAACCCTATTTATGAAAAATTATAAAAACTCATTTTATAAAATCGTCGAACTAACATAATTGTATATTTTTATTTCAAGAGCTCTGAAAGGTTTCTCGTATCCATAATAATAGTTATACCTATATTATTATTTTGTTGTTAAAATGAATGAAGAATCTTTTAATTTTATTATAAGTGAAAGAGAGTGAAGAGTCCTATGCTAAAATCATGCGCATAACTAGGGATGCCTCGATACGACTTTTTGCCGATACGATACCGATATCTATGCTTTTATAAAAATATCGGCGATACCAATACCGATACGGTTATTGAATTCAAAAATGAAGGTAAAATAAATAAAACACCAAGTCAGGTTATTTTTTTAATTCATATAAAAATAACAAATAACAGGACAAACTAAATAAAACCGTTTAAAACTATAGACAGGTTGGGATTAGTTAATGGTTTTAGTAATTAAAATTAACATTGATGAGAAAAGAATCGTTGAATCGGCCATAAAAATATCGCCGATGCCGATAATCGGCAAACTTCGAGTATCGCCGATATATCGGCGTCGGTATCGAATATAAACGTTATTCTTTCTTTCTTTCTATCGGTATCGGATGCATCCCTACGCAAAACAATAAAATCTTTTATTCGATTAAGCCACAGACGACAATTTTTTAAATTTGCTACCGGTGTAAAAGAAATATTATATTTTGCGATGTTACATTTAAATGTGTTCCATCGCCATTTACACAGCTAACACAACATTCTATTCATGCAGACATGGCTAGTACAGATAATGAGACAATTAATGTTGTTTCTCTTGCTTATTGCCGTTTGCCGGACAAAAATCAATCCACGTATTATCACGTTTTCAGCTTGTTACAATAAAAACTTCCCAACAACAAACCCCAAAAAGATTATGCCGATAATGAATTGGGGGCAATTAATGCATCGAGGGCTGTATTTCCTTAAGCTCTCGTTGTGAGATGTTTCTTCCACTACCGACAATGCTTTCTGTAGTGGAAGTGTGGAAGGTAGACATTACATTAGAACTAAGTATTTCTATAATTGGCATACTGTTGGCCAATATTTTCCTGGCGGTTGGATGACGAAAGAGAAATGCCACAATGTGTAAACTACAATCAATATAACAGATATAGGTACGTCACGGATACCTGGATGAATACATGTCTATATTAATTACTTAAGCTGTTACCGAAAATGCCATCGCACTGTTAATATGGTTGAGACATGGCACAATCTAATAAATAGGGAAATTGGGCAAAGGACGATTTATTCTATTTTATTCAAGTTATCAAATAGACTTGTGTAAGTAATGCGATTGTTGCATTGCGCGTCATATAACTCGACCAAATCAAGCATGGCACATGACACTCAAAAATGACGCGCGGCGCGCTGTTCGATGTTCGTATTATCTCAGAAATTATACGCGTAATGTTTTAAATTATGAATTCATGACTCTCGGTCTTGCACTTTAGGACACTATGACTGTTATGCTTGCTCAAGTAATGTAACGCCAAGCCGCGCGCGCCACGATGCAAAACAGTGAACAAATACAAATATTAATGGTTGTGTCATTTTGTATGTTTAAATATTGTGTAATTATTAATTAATAAGGTGTTGGGTGAATTAACGTTTTTTAAAAGAAAAAAAAATAAGAAAAAACTGTTAGGCATATAAAAAAATAAAACCAATGAATCTTTATAAAATCGATTAATTAAATACGCCAATGTTCATAGTCTTGGTCAGTAATCAATATTGCAATCTATGTGTATTGCTACTCCTAAGCCTGGAATGCCCTTTTGATTAAATTATTCCGTAGATTTGGGTTAAGAATATTATGATAACAAAAGCAAGTGTACATTCTAGCGCAGCGAGGCCCATTATGGACATATTATCGAACCTTGAGGAACGCCCATTTTCATTTCAGACCCTAATAAGTTTATGCCGTTTACCTGAACCTTAACCTCCCTATCCGTCAGATATGATCTTAGTAAGTCAAGAGCTGTATTCTTAATCCCATAGTGCTCCAGTTTCAGCAGTAGTGTCTCATGGTTTACGCAATCGAACGCCTTAGAGAGGTCGCAAAAGATTCCAATGGCATCTTGTGCTTCTTCCCAAGCGCTAAAAATGTTCTTTATTAGGGTGACAATGCCCCTTGGTGAAACCATACTGTTGTTCATGAAAGGTGGAATTTTTATTAAAGTAACGTAACATTTGATTAAGCATCAACTTTTAAAACACCTTGCTGAGAACTAGAAGAATTTACACAGGCCTAGCACGCAATGAATGTTGTTGAACTGTTAAAAAAAACTTTTTTAATATAAACATACCGACCGCCCAAAAAAAAAACACTAAAAGTGGAAAATAACTATAAGTCGGTAGCAAAATACGAAAATACAGAACCAAAGGATACCGTCTTCCGAAATTAAAGTTATTTTTCACTTTTTTGTATTTTTATATTGGAAGAAGTTTGTTTTTTTTTTTTATTAAAAAGTTTTTTTGTAAACAATGTCGACAATATTATAGTTTACTAGCTTTTGCCCACGGCTCCACCCACGTGGATGTCGGTTACCGCGTAATAAAGTTGCTTGTGACCTCCATATCCCAGGCTCTCTGCTAAACATGACGATCGGTTCAGCGCTTTAGGCGTGAAAACGTAACAGACAGACTGACAAACATAGTTACTTTCTTTATAATATTAGTATGGATAAGTATGAATTTATGTAAAAAAAACTTACATGTTTTGCTTTAAACATATGTTACATTTTTAAATACTAATTAGAATATAAAAAATACAAAAATAATTAAAAATATAAAACATCGGTATCGGGAATAGGGTCCAAGCTACCAGCTCCAGAGAGAGGGACCTCCTAATAATGCGAGCCGTGTCCAGAAGTACCGCTTTCTGAATTAAGCCCTTGATCCAGCTGCCCAACGAGAGCCTCCTCAGGGTCGAGGCTCATGGCTATTAAGCCATTGGCTGTTACGACTATCGGTACAGTAACCGGTTGTTGATGGATTATTTATTAATTATCTATTGAAAGGTAGTTAGATACACCAGATTAGAACCGAGTTTAAATTATATATGTGCAATAGGTGATCTTATTGTCAAGGGCCAAGGCACAGTATTACGTCACGGCAGTTACCATGAAATACTTACCTACGGCCGTTCGGTTGATAAAAATGTCCACACACTGGCGCGATATCGCGGGCACGACAAGGGCTGCGCTTAGGGCTTGCAATCCGGATATCCGTATTATCCGGATATCCGCCGATTTTCAAATCCGGATTTTACTTGCATACCATCCGAATCTTTCGGATTTTACGGATAGTTGTATTTCTCTTTTAAATATTAAATAAAATGCTGTCATCTGTAAAGTACATAATTGTTATTACGTTATTTATTATTGTAATACTCGTATAGTCAATCACTCTTGCCCCGATCATGCGCGCCTCCGGCTCAAAAAAAGAACAATCATGGGGTACGGCAAACAAATACAGCGTTACGAAGCCAAAAGAAAAAAAAATACCACGTGGAGTCGCGATTGTCAAATTCAATTAAGTTGTGTCAAAGTTATTTTTAAATTTAGATAATTTTGTTTGCAGAATAGCTTTAAGATTCTCATAGCCAAAAGTAAGGAATTTTAGTGAGTTTAGTTCGGTATACAAGAAAATCGGCACCATTGACAGCGCCTTTGTCGTAGCATTAAGCGTGATTAGGAGGAGCAAAGGCAATAGGCTCACCCCCTAATACATGTGACTAAACTTATCACAGCGGGCCCTATCAGAATACCAGCGCTGCGGCACTTATTTTTAAGTGTCGCAGAATCATGCTGAGTTAAGAGCCTTTTGGCCTCGTACAGGATTCTGTTTTTATTTTTTATACTTTTATAATGGTGTGTTTAGTTTGTGATCTTCCTGTGCGAGTCACAATAAATACTTTTTCTTTCTTTTTTATCTGGCGAAATATGGATGTACTATAGGGTATATCTCTGCCTAACCCGTCGGAGATTACAGGCGTGATGTTACGTTACGCAGTATGGATTTTCGACGTGCATTTGATTGTTCTGTGTGTACAGTCGCCAGCACATCAAGTTACCACAAACTGTCAAATTTTTTCATTCGATTTTGCACTTAACCATCAATATTTTAAAGTTTAAGATCGTTAGGAGAAACTTCATAAATAGGGTTCAAAGGCGAATTAAATAAAAAAGCCGAAACAATGTTTTTCACATAATTTTTATTCAGTGCTCAGTATGATAACAATGTTCAAAAAATAATACAATGATTACGTACATAAATAAAAAAAAATCGCCCTATTCCGTGTCGGACCACGCACAATGAAGGGTTCCCTAATTGGGACAAATTTATCCCAAGAACAAACGTAAATTTGTAGTTGAAATACATTCCAACTTAGTTGTAAGTTGGTTGACTAGTACTCGTTATCCTGTAAAGCCTACTTTTCTTTGATAGTTTCCCTTTTAACTTCGTTATATATACTACTGTCGTGAACTTTTTCACATATCCAAAAACAACCATTTAGCTGACAGTGGGGGAAGACTTAACTCGAACAAAAATTAGCACTTTAAAGCTTAATATTCAAACAAACAATTCCCTGATGCGAAAAATGGTTTTCGCAAACCCGCAATATTTTTGAACGGCCTATCCAACGATACCCCACACCGTGATATAAACTAGAAAACAAAACATCATCCCCCAATTTACGTGTTGATGATATTTTTTCTCGTACCCAAATAAAAATGTATACCCACGCCAAATACTACAAATACAAATAGCTTTCTAGTACTAAGAGTCTCTAAGCTTAGCCGCGGACAGACAGACAAATAGACTGACATAGCGAAACTATAAGCGTTCCTTGTTGACAACGAAACCCTAAAAAGGGTAGTCAATGCGTAACAGATTACCATAACCTCGACTTTTTAAGCCAGTTAACACGTTGACTGTCTGTGAATTATATGTAATGCATTTCCGACTCAGCCATGACGTTCGTGCATTACATGTAATGCATTAGGTAATACAAATTACATTGGCTTTTGTGAGTTGGACGTTTGAACTAGAAAAAATATTTTTGCAGACGTATAGACAAGGATACAAGGAAATTAAAACACAAAAAAAAAAACATTTAAAAAAAAACACGAAAAAAATTATATCGTAAAAAATAATACGGCGGACGTCTCGTGGTACGTAGTAAGATTTGCTTGGCCAGTCAACGTGTTAAAAACCATAGCTCAGTGATAACTACAGATAGGATAATCGGATGCATATTTACCTAAAGTTGAGGTGTTGGAGATTATGGAAAGCACTTTTGTATCGAAATAATCCCGCCTTTCCGGGATCGACGAATTTAGAGTTCAGGGCCTCAAGTCTGCTATTACAATAGTGTCAGAATGGTCTCTTCATTGTGAGTTTTTGACAGATTTGCCATACAAACACTGTCATATACTCACAATGGCGAGACCATTCTGACACTATTGTAATAGCAGACTTGAGGCCCTGATTATAGAATCGAATGTATACTTCCGTTCAGGTGATGGCTACTATGGAGTACACTTTTATGTCGATCGTAGTAATATCGCGATTCCGGAATTGATATACTATATACTTATTACATACTACTTTATATACTTATTTACTACTTTTTGACTATAGAATCGAATGCTAGCTTATGGTTTAAATTGAAAGAATACCACATATGTAAATAAAATAACATCCATGAGCGAAATTATAAGTAGGTACCCGTACCCGTACCCCGTGCTTGTCGTTTCCATAAAATGTTTAAGAAGACGCTTCCATAATTTCTTAGCCATAAATTAACTTCAGGTAAATATGCATCCGAATATCCGATCTCTAGTGATAACTAAGTGTATTTCTCTATCGCCCATTTAAATACTAACTAGTCTAGTTAAAACTTACTTAAATTAAATTGGTTACTATCACCACTTTGAATAGGTACTTATGTAGTACCTCCTTACTGAAAGATGGTTGAGTGCAAAACGACAATCTACTGATTTAGGATTTTATTATCATCCTTTTATTCTACCCTTCACCAATCTCCTTCACCAATTCGTATAATTTGTAATTTGCGCAAAACAGAGCAAAATCTCTCCAAGTCAGAGACTGGTGATAACCTTTGTCCTTGATTTCGAAACCATAATTAACTTCTATTCTATTTTACCCAAAACAATTCAGTCTGTAGTCAACTGTCCAGGGCCTCAAGTCTGCTATTAAAATAGTGTCAGAATGGTCTATCATTGATTTCATAATTGTTAATTTTGACAAGTTTGGTAATCTACTAATATATTGGCGTCATTATGACTTTCCAATGGTCAGCCACGGACACTCCATTGAAAGAATTGGTAATCTCGTACATAATGACAAATGAAACTTCCTACTAAACTTCCAACTTCCTACTACTTCAGATTGCTTATAACACTAATAAATAATATGTAAAAATATATATAAATGAAATCTGGCATGAATAAATGTTCAAAACGCCATTGTAATACAATTCTATTACGAGACCATTGACCGACCAATGATCGACCATTATGAATTTAGTAGATTACGAACTTTTAGCATAATGACAATGGGATTGTGTTGGAGTGACGAATTTATAAAAATAGCAGACTTGGGCCCCAGTTTGGTTTATTGCTTTTACGGACTGCTACAACGCTGCTTCTCTTTCTTCATGGTGATATCGCTGTGGGATAACAATGGTTCACTGCAAAGCTGACTTGGAACAGGTGTGACTAGCCCATTCTCACTTCCCTCGCGCAGGCAGGTCTATAATAAGAATAATTCTTTATCGAACAATAATTTATAATTTGGTAACAATTTTTTATATATTACTATACTGTTGTATTCCCTACCACTTCATAAGTTAAACCTTCATGCATCAATCTTTCAACTATATCAGTTCTGTAAAACGCTGCTCCAGGCATGACCACTCCTCCTCTGTAAAAGAAAAGTTTAGATAAGCAATCCAATGTAAGCATACTCGCGAACTTATCCATACTAATATTATAAATGTGAAAGTAACTCTGTCTGTCTGTCTGTATGTTACGTTTTCAAGCCTAAACCGCTGAACCGATCGTCATGAAATTTGGCAGAGATATAGCCTGGGATATGGAGAAGGACATAGGCTACTTTTTTACGCGATAACCGACATCCACGCGGGCGGAGCCGCGGGCAAAAGCTAGTTTTCTATAAGGCGATTGTTTGTTGTAAGTAATTAAACTTTGCTGATTGCAGTATTAATGAACCTAGTTTGGTCATTCAAAACACCACTTGTTAATATTTTTTTAAATCGTATAATTTCACAATGTTTGTAAATATGTGAGCACCACATATCTATCACATAAAATATTAATTAATTTATCTGTCATTGCTTAATTTTTAATTATTTTTCCTTATTGTGGTATAGTAATTTTATTCTAGTTGCATCATCTTCACTTAATATTATATGCATAACTAGCCTTCGCCCGCGCGAATGTCAGAAATTCACCCACGGTGAAATCCACCCATACTACCGGGATAAAAGCCAATTCTCCAATCCCCCGCTTATGTAAATTATTAAATAGCTGCAGTGATCTTATTGATATTCACTCTGACTCACTTGGTAGGTTCCGTAATATTATGAACAAAAATTTGTAAAATAATTTAATAATTTTAGTGTAAATTTAATATTGATTTTAATTTTAGCGCTGATTTTGATTTTAATTGCCGTGTTGATTATGATTTTAATTGCAGTATTGATTTTGATTCTAATTATATTATGATTTCAATTTTGTTTTTAGTTTGGATTTTAATTGTATTTTTAATTTTGATTTTAATTTGATTTTATGTGATTTTAATTATGATTTTAATTTTGATTTTTGATTTTAATTTGGATGTTATTTTGGAAAACATTCTTATGTTCGGTGAGTATAAGAACTCATCTAATTTTAAGTAGGTGCCCAATTTCAATCAACAAATTATTTATGCATGATGTGCTTACCTGTAAGAAATTGGTACACTAGTCTATAAGTCTATTGGATGTATTTCTTAACTTTGTATCGGTGTATTCAATTGTTGGTGAGCCAAATAAATAAAATAAAAAAATAAAAAATAAAAAGGATAAGTATGTTCCGACTACCTAAATACAACAAATGCCTATAAAAAGACAATAAAATGGATATAGTATGTTATCCTTAAGAGATAGACATGGCATCGCAGACTTTTCTGGAGACCTATATAAGATACACAATTCCACAATACATTATTTTGTTATATCTCAAAGGGTTTAGACAGCGTTTTCGTTGAAAGCTCCCAGACGGCTTATTTTTTTCCGACACCTTCAACAAATATCGTTAATGTATACAAAAATGTATACAAAACTTAACAAATTATATATTAAAACCTTCCTCGAGAACCACGCTATCCACTTGTGAAAACAGCATGAAAATCGGTGCAGTAGTTTTTGAGTTTATCGCGAACAGACAGACAGACGCGGCGGAGGACTTTGTTTTATATGTAGTGATTAAGGGGCAACTAGAATCAATTCAATTTTTTTGTAGGTACCTAAGTTTTGACGTTTATAAGTGCCTTCTACCTCTACGTGCCTATTTGAAATGAATGATTTGACATTGACCAAAAATCACGAAACGCTGGGCAGGGTGGAATTCCTACTGAGTTCTTTACCCCATACAAACAACTTCGTAAAAAAATATGGCAACAGCATTGACATATATGCGTAAGGACTGGGCGGACCGCATGTTATAATGACGCCTCGAACGTGGTCCCAAAATGGTCTTCCCTATAACGAAGTGAACTAGAACGCGTTCGGCTGTCTTCGGGAGCGGTCGTAAAATTTTACAAGCAAAAATGCCAAGTTGTGTCGTGAAGGGTTGCGTGGACTACGACAAAAAGCACAATAAAACAATTGATAACATTTCATATCACCGATAAGTTAAAAATATGTAATTATATCAACTTCTAACATTATTTAAAACAATTTTCTTTCTAATTTGTCTCAACGTTTGGCAAAGACGACGCGAAGCCGCGTAAAAGTGCGACATAACTTTGCAGCGGCGCGCGTTTTTATCCGATGAAATGAAAAGATTTATTATTATTACTATATGATTTAATTATGTATAAAATTATTTTTATTGTTTATTAAAAGCAAATTAAAATGTGTTTTATGTACTTACTGCAAAAAAAATCTGGTACAGTGAAAGACGTATTTATTTTGCAGATTTCCTTCTGATTCCGTGCGAAATAAAGTTTGGAGTCGTGTCATAAGTTTAAAAATATTGTTTTATTCGAAGGCCAATGAACATTTTATAACACAAACAAACTGCAATAAATATAAATTTCGAAAAATAGAAGGTTTTTTTATTTCTTTGTACCTCGAAAAATACCCGCTCTTACAAGTTTACGTCTAGGAGCAGACCACGCCGATTGACATCGTATTTCATAGTAGTTCTAATAGATGGCGTTAGTGTTTTTGTATGGCGACCGTGTCCGGCAAACGTTCGGACGACCGTATCTTTACTATTTATATCAATGGGCAACAGCATAATTTTGTCTTGAAAAAACGATGATAAACCTCCTATCATATGAAATATTATATTTCGTAAGTAGGTGTAGCAATGCAAGGTATTGGTGCCGATTTCCTTGTTCACAAACTAAACTAAATTTAAGTTCAGTGCATCTTTTTCTTTCTATTTCATTAAGAAAAAGACAGAAGATAAATTTTAGTTTAGTCCTGTCAAGTTAATCAGCGCTTGACGTAAATTGACGTAATTTTAGTCGGCAAGTTTTTTAATCACGTCTAAACTTGTATGGAGTAGTCACAGGCGCTGATTAATTTGACAGGACTAAAAAAAATTTATCTTCTGTCCTTTTTTAAATGAAATAGAAAGAAAAAGATGCACTGAACTTACATTTAGTTTAGTTTGTGAACAAGGGAATCGGCACCAATATGTGCGCTTTTGCTTGGCTTTTGCATTATAATAAGAATAATATAATACTATTTATACAATCGCTGTTCAAATTACGAAATAAGATATAATATTATTTCTACATTCTCTTCAGGAAACACTGGCCTGTAATATACCTACTGAATAATGCAAAAACTATCAAAAAATTTCTTCGCGCTGCACCCACCTTTTCAGAAAAAAACAGTCTAAAGAATTATCTTAAAATTAACAAACTAGATACTTACTTGGGCATGTTGGAGCTTTCTTTAAGTATTGTGATTGCACTCATGATAACTGCAACAGCTGTTGTGTCGTAGCCTGGATCACTGCCCGATACCTGTAAAAATAGCGTGTTAAGTATGTAATTACGAAACATAGTTATTTTATTTCACAGGAACTAATCAACTGCCCTGGCCAGTTGATTAGTTCCTGTGTGTAATAACGGGTGTTTTTTTGTTTAGGGTACATTTTTTCTATATAATTATATTTAATGAGTAATGGATAAATATTGATATTATATAAACGATCACCCGCCATTCTGTCGTCAATATTATGGCAGGTGTACCTAAATTTTGATACAATTTCGTTTTGAAGCAGGTCCATTTTTTTTAAACCGAGGTACTTATTTATTTATTTATCTATTCAATACTTTAGCACACAAATGTACAGAGGCGAACTTAATGCCATAGGTATTTTCTACCAGTAAACCTTTGGGTGGTGCAAACAGTGGTAGGTGTAATTACGAAAATTGGGTAATAAATTATATTTAAATATAAGGATAATAATATACCTAAACCTTAACTATAAATAAGATATATATACCTAGCTATATATAAATATAAGAACAAATAAGTACACTTAAATACACGAATATACTATAACTAAATAAACAAACAATGGGATTGTTGGGAATCGAACCCAACACAACACCGTGCACGCGGTCTGCACGCCAAGCAGCGTGTTCGACGCATCATCGGTACCCTACCGCGACGGAAGATACCTCTCTCTCAAACTAATAATTACTGTTTGTCCGGGATAGTTATAATTTTGTTATGATCACGGCATTAAACCATTGCCTATTTATAATACAGTCCACTCTTTCATTTGCTCCCCGCGCTAAAATTGGTCCTTCGAGCCGGATCAATGTTAGCGTGGGGAGCAAATACGGTTAGGGTTCCGTTATAAAAACGGAACCCTTATAGGACCACACGTGTGGCTGTGTGTCTGTCCATCTGTCACACCGGTTTTCTCCGAATCTATTGAACCGATTGAGTTGAAATTCGGTACACATATGAATTTTTGTGACCCAAACACGAACGAGTAACGTAAATAAATGTTCTTTTTTTTTCACTAATAGCGGAAACAAATAAAATTAAAAAGTTTTGCAATCCGTACCGTGTGATATCGAGGACTTGTTACGAGGATTTCTAATGTGGCGGCATCTACAAAGCCACACATGCAAACTACGCATCAAACTGACGTCACACAAATCCTGCCTCGCCCAATCAGTGTTTACCGCGCGATTAGCATAATATACAACATCCCGATATCAACCGTTGGGCAGTTGCCCACCAGACACAACACCCGTCAGCTCGGAGGATCCTCCTTTTTCAATAGAATATGAGTGAACTTAATACCCTGTTCCTCATACCTTTATACTAATATAAATTTTTCAATTTTAAAATAATCACCTTTAAAGTTATTAAAGAAAATTGATGAAAATTGACCATTCCAGATAAGGGGATATCCGAAACTGCTGTACCTAACATTTTGAAGAGAAAAAAAAATACAGAGAACTATACTTATAGATTACAGGAAACTTATACCTATAATATGGTGTTAAAAATAACATGGTAAATCACTCAATATTGTGCGTACAAACTTACATTTGCAGTTGGAATGTATGGGGGAACATGTTTTTCAACTACAATGATTATTTTTTTCTTGGGATAAATTCATCCCAACTACGGAAACCTTCATTGTGCTAGATCTGACACGCACAAGGCCGGTTTTTTAAATTAAGATTGAATTTTTACCACTTTCAGAATGTCAACCTACCTTAACTGACATTGTTTTCGTCGGCTTCAAATTAATATCCGCTCCTAAGTCCCAGCCTTTACCATTCAAAGTAAAATTGTACTTCATGTCTTGTCTTATCTTTTCCGAAGGCCCTCTTTGTGATACGTAACCACACGTGACGAGACGTGGGAAATTAATTAACAGTTTTCTAAAGCACTTGAAGTAGCTCAAATAGTAGTATAAGAATATTAAGGGAACTATAATGAAATGGAAGAACATTGGCACTGTGGTATATGCCTTGAAATGAACGGGCTTCTTCTGACTTTTCTCGTGCAAATATCTTTGGGACATATCGACTAATTCGTTCTCGGTGCCAGGGTAAGGGAACCAAGTTCGGCGGTTGTGTCGATGGAAAAATGATCTGCAAACAAAAATAATGCAGTATAAAACATTATGTCGCTTAATAATTATGCATCATGGTTTATTGCCTCTTACTCTCATTTTCTCATATCTAATGATTGAAGAAAGAGTACCATAGCCTGTGGTGCCAGCAAGTTCACTAGACCTAGTAGTTAGACCCTGAATTTAGTTATTAAAACTTTATGCACAAGTAGAAAAATACTGAACAGAGGCGGATTTAATGCCTGAGGAAATAGGGATGTGTCCTGGGTAAAAAAAAAGAAAAACTGTTTAGTCCGTCAATAAGTAAAAAAAAAAATATTAGACACGTATTTTTTGCTTTATCATATTAATAGAAAATGACTTAGATAAAACACATTAAACTTGGGGAGTGGGGGCTGTTACGTCACAGCTACGTATAAAATCTACTGAGAAGTGACGTCATGCCACATTTGAACTCAACGTGTCGCCGTAATGGTTTGATTACGTAAAAAGAGAAAAAATACGTGTCCAATATTTTTTAATAATCTACATGACGGACAAAAAATATTGTTTTAGTCATCATCCCTATTTCTACCAGTCAACCTTAGGGTGATGCAGAGAAAAAATATGGTAGGTGCAACATATGTAAGGGAAAGATAACTCGAAAGAGAAAAAAAAAACTAATAAGTACATATGTATAAACAAAATAAACAGTGACGGGAGAAATAACGATTGGTAGAGGAGAAAACTAATCAGCGCTGGGATGATTGTGCCAATTTCTTACGCAACACTTTATTAATAACATTATTAATGTATTCTCGTTGTTATTGTTGAGATACCTACTACTTATCTGAATACGTACTTTTTCATTTCTTCAGGCTCTGGCTCAATAGGCTTAGGGAATAACTCTTTCCATAAAGCCAGGTGGTCTTTGAAGTTCTTCAACACATAAACAAGCGATGTCCATGTTCCATTGTGTAGAAGAGTTCGACCAGGAATATACGCTCTTTTCGGTATTATAAGTTCAGTGTAACATTCTACCGTGTTTAATGTCCCTAAAAACATAAGTACTTTATTATTATACGGCGGTCTAAGTTAGCAGGGTATCGTTGTCGGTGGCGTACATCTACTCCTTCTATGAGTACTTCACATCACTACATATTATAAAACAAAGTCCTCCGTCGCGTCTGTCTGTCTGTTCGCGATAAACTCAAAAACTACTGCACCATTTTCATGCTGTTTTCACCATGGTTTTCGAGGAAGGTTTTAATATATAATACATATCTAATATAATATATCGCACTGGATGAGCCTTCACGCGAGAGCAAGTGCCTGACTACTTTTGTACTTTTACTAACACTAGGTTAAGAACATTGTTACTAACAAATTTATGGACGTAAGTCTGAAATAAATTATTATTATTATTATATTTTTATGTGTTTACATATCTCGGGACCCTGGGGTCCCGGACCTTTGGAAGGCGTACGAGGGGCCGAAGCCAACTCGCAGAGGCCCCTTAGACAATTTTAAATGGAATGAGGCACCAACCGACGATTATCCCTGTAAGCACTATGCAAGTGCACCCAAGGACAACCCCCGGTTGGTATAGGACTATTGTAGGATATGGAAACAAAGATATTGGACTATGGGTTTGGGTGGTTAAAATGGACTGGTTACCTAAAACTATGGAAGGACTATGGCCCCTGCCTGATCAATGTTTTATTGTACACGGATAAAATGGCAGGGGGTGACTTGCACACTCATTAATGGGCCCCCGGAAATGGTCGCTAGCACATAGTGACGTAGCGACAAGGGGGCAACATATCCTGAGGTGCTTGAGGAGTGGAGAAGTATTCCACGGCTCTCAGAACAATCCCAGAGCCCGGAAGATGGTCAAGATCCCTACAAGCACTTACTGGAATACTTCCTTCCTCCGAGCACGTTTGCTCTTGCGAATCTCCACTCAAGCCGGCCAATAAAGGCAAGAATGAGGTGGGAGCTCAGTTCCTCGTCAGTGTTCACTCCAGCCGGCCAATAAAGGCAAGCCAGAGATGAGGAACATGACTTCTCCCGGGAGATAGGGTCCGTGGGGTCGCAACTGCCCAACAGCTCGCCACATGCTGCCCTGCGGGTTTCTGTATCTCTCTTGGTCTGGCTCCTCACCCTAGACATGTTCCGGTAAAGTAAACTCTACCGGCACAGACCCAGAGTTCGGAGCGCGCAAGCCCCACCACGACGTCAACGTAGAGATACGGCGGTGGGGTTATTATTATTATTATTATTATTTTAAAATGTTTACATATCTCGGGACCCTGGGGTCCCGGACCTTTGGAAGGCGTACGAGGGGCCGAAGCCAACTCGCAGAGGCCCGTTAGACGCTTTTTAATTAAATGAGGCACCAACCGACGATTATCCCTGTACGCACTATGCAAGTGCACCCAAGGACAACCCCCGGTTGGTGTAGGACTATTGCAAGATATGGAAACAAAGATATTGGACTATGGGTTTGGGTGGTTAAAATGGACTGGTTACCTAAAACTATGGAAGGACTATGTCCCCTGCCTGATCAATGTTTTTTTACACACGGATAAAATGGCAGGGGGTGACTTGCACACTCAATAATGGGCCCCCGAAAACGGTCGCTAGCACATAGTGACGTAGCGACAAGGGGGCAACATGTCCTGAGGTGCTCGAGGAGTGGAGAGGTATTCCACGGCTCTCAGAACAATCCCAGAGCCCGGAAGATGGTCAAGATCCCTACAAGCACTTACTGGAATACTTCCTTCCTCCGAGCACGTTTGCTCTTGCGAATCTCCACTCAAGCCGGCCAATAAGGGCAAGAATGAGGTGGGAGCTCAGTTCCTCGTCAGTGTTCACTCCAGCCGGCCAATAAAGGCAAGCCAGAGATGAGGAACATGACTTCTCCCGGGAGATAGGGTCCGTGGGGTCGCAACTGCCCAACAGCTCGCCACATGCTGCCCTGCGGGTTTCTGTATCTCTCTTGGTCTGGCTCCTCACCCTAGACCTGTTCCGGGAAAGTAAACTCTATCGGCAATGACCTAGAGTTCGGAGCACGCAAGCCCCACCACGACGTCAACGTAGAGATACGACGGTGGGGTTATTATTATTATTATTATTATTTATTAGGTTGTTGCATACATTGGCTAAAATATAATTAAATTTGTTGGAGGTGTCGGAAAAAAATAAGCCGTCTGGAACGGATCTGGCTGAAATACTTTTTATCCCTGGAATAGGTTCCCAAGGGTTGCGGGAACGGGATCAAAGTTTCATTATTACTTTTGGTCGCGGTAACCGACATCCACGCGGGCGTAGCCGCGGGCATTAGCTAGTTTCTAATAATAGACAAATCTGAGCGGAAAAATAAGGTGTCTCGCATTTCGCTAATCGTGCATGGTTTTTCGCTTATAGATTTAGCCCTAGGCTAACTCCAGCCTGAAATAAGGCCAATATTCGAGTGTCGAATAGTACTATTTTATTCGTAATGAATCAGTGCGTACCATTGAATTGTCTCTCTAGATATATCATAGCGATCTCGGTTGGTATGGCAGCATATCCACAGCTAGGCACCACTAGAATATTTGCGTCTTCAGCAGCCTTGTTGAAGTTCCGGTACACAGTAAGAATATGCTGTTTGAACGAAAAATTAATCAGTATCCATAAAAATATGAGCCTGTATTTTCAGCGTCTCTTGCATTGCATCGGCATGAACTATTTATAAGTGAATAGCTGATGCTGTAATAAAAATATGCCACACAGCAAAATGTTTGTAGCGGGGTGATTGTAACTAGACTAGAATTATCAGGATGTGGCTGTTACGTGGACACGGTCGTGTATTTTATGTGAACACGTGTACACACGGCCACAAATCAAGCTATACATTTCCAGTATAATCTGATCTCGCATTGTACGGAAATCCTATAGAATGCGAGATCAGCCTAAAGTGGAAAAGTATAGCTTGATTTGTGGCTGTGTATACGTAACGGGTAATATTTAATTTGAGCGAATATTTTTATACTTTAGCTATGGAGTGGTGTAATTAAATTTTGGATGTAGATGATAGATAAAATGTAGGATGTAGCACACCAAACTCTATCCCCCGATTTTCTTATCATCAAATTCTAATTCTAATATGAATGCATTACATGTATCGCGGTACATGTAGAAAGTACTGTTCGGCGCTATGGTGACCTAACACTCCTTTCTCGTATTGATAAGATATGGTATATGTGGTGAAAAAGTCTTAAATTATAAGGGAAATAACTATACTGATAACACTTAGTTACAAGAAATGGTAAAAATGGTAAACTATATTACTAACTTATTGGTAAAATGTATGGTAAAATGGTAATGGTAATGGTGTTGAGTACGTGGTGTCTCTAATGAGATCTGAACATGAACTAGCCCACATTTTGGTGAACGAGCGAATGTGTATACTTCCGTTCGATACAATTATGAATTTTCGCTGAGTGTTCGATTAAAATCGAACAAGTTATTTAAATTGTCTCCCACTAAGGAAGCACAAAGACGTCCTCACGTCAATAAAGGAAACTTTTAATGCAAAACAAAACAAGAACGAAATAACTATTGACATAAAGATGCTATAACCAAAGCATGTTGTTCCTTTAACAGCGACCAAACTCCGATTTTTTTCTCTTTTTCAAATTCGTGAATTCAATTATGAAAAAATGGTGATACTTATTCAATGAATTGCCATTAAGTCAACTTCAACACTGCATAAAAACTTTTTCGCTGACTTATCATTATTTTAATGTTTTAGGCCAAGAAACATAAAAATGCACGGTGGATCGATTGAGGAGCCTGGGAGTGTATTATGCTGTGTACGTTCTGCGAACTATCACATTTTTTTTTTTTGTCTGGTAGAGAATGCCTTGTGGCATTAAGTCCGCCTATGTATATATTTTCACCGTAAAACGAAATTACCTAAACTATCGGCGCCTTGGAGTCTTTTCCCTGCCGCCCTGTCTCGCTTGCTCGCGTGACCGTTAGCAATAGTGTGCGAGCGAGATACAGTGAGGTAGCGCTGAGGTAGTATAGACTCTTAAGACCGTTTTCTTGTAGCGACCACGGTTAAGGTATGTACCTGCCCT
This sequence comes from Dryobota labecula, assembly GCA_947523025.1. Taxonomy (NCBI): domain Eukaryota; kingdom Metazoa; phylum Arthropoda; class Insecta; order Lepidoptera; family Noctuidae; genus Dryobota; species Dryobota labecula. Next base: position 10,520,259 of record OX383293.1, on the reverse strand, counting down.
TATTGAACCATCTCAAAACATAATGCAACACTGCTCATCCCCCATAGCAAATAATGTGATAATTTATACCCTAGAGTTTGACCAAACCTACAAGGAATATCTATGCAAAATTTGAACAAAATCTATCCGGTAATTTTTGCGTGATGCTGGAACATACATTCAGACAAACAGACAAAAAATCTAAAAACTATATTTTCGGCATCAGAATCGTTCCCAGACCACGTGGCAATTACTTTTTTTCAAAAATATTCAATGTACAGTTTTGACTTTGCTACGATTTTATTATAGGTAGGTATGTATAGATAAAAACTTACAAACATTTCAGCAGATATGTCAACATAATGTGTTCCACATTCGATACAAGCTTCCACGATAGGCGGGCTGAGGATTGAGTTAGGTCCAGTACAGTTGATGACAATTTTCGCCATTTGCAATGCTTTCTTCAAGGATTCACCATTCTCAATGTTGCTTTCTATTATTGACATATTTTTGGTATCCAAACCTGTAAATGAGAAAAACACGTGATCAAAAGTATTGAATAAAAAGTCCTGCCTATCAAAACTTGAATCTAATAAATACTGCATCGGTATGTGAATTTTTGAGTGATAAAATTGAAAGAAAAAACGTTTATTTGCGGCAAACATGACGCAGAGAAAGAATACAAACACGAAAATAACAAGTTGGGGGATAATATGCGCCACATCCACACAAAACGGCCATCGCTCAGCATAATGCTGCGACCCTATGCGAGACAGAGCCCCAGCGCTGGTTTTCAGCGACAGCCGGCGTTGACGTGATGACGTCACAGTTAACGCACAAATCGAGACACAGTTTTAATTTACGAAATCATCACCATCATTCTGACCTTTTTAATATTTACCACTTTTGGCCACTGTATCTACTTATGTAGTACCTACCTACCTAATAACTCTTACATTTGTAACAATACACAAAGTAGGTATTGTTCACTTGTGTCATTCTTGCCTCAAATTGTATGAGTTTTTTGTGATAATTAAGTACCTTGACGTTGTTATTCCACAAACTTACAAAAACCCGCCAAAACCACAACGACATTTACGCCCTTAGCGATTTTAAGAGTTACCTATACCCAAAGTCTCTAATTCAGATAATTTATGTAAACAAAGTAATGTCAAGAAATGTCACTGTCAAAGTGACAGGACAGTGGTGCAAAACATTTTATCATATTTTTTTTTGTAATTAATAATCTATAAAATTAAGGTGAATTAATTATAAGAACTATGCAAAGAAAATACCGTTGCCAAACAAGTTTTTGTGGAGTGTGTCGGAGATACGGCCTATGATCGTCATAATCAGCCCTTTTAAGTCCATACTGCTAGACGTAGGCCTCCCAAAATCGATTTCCACTCAAAACAGTTTTCATCCAAAATGTGGCTAGATATGCTACTTACAATATGAATCTATGAATGAGAGTTGTAATATTAGTGTCGTTGAAGATGTAAAAATTTGAAAATGTTTGGTTCTCCTGCATTGTTACCAGTATCATAAAATATTTTATACCAGAAAATCTCCTTTATTTAATAACTTTGTTTAAAACCGAAAATTTATAAACATAATTACGGTATTTTTTTTTTTAATTATTATGCTTTCAAATCAGTACTTAAAAGAAAATGGAACCTTTTTTTCGCCATTTTATGTGAATTACCATTACGAAGATATTTTTTTCCCCTTTGTTTACATAAATTATCTGAATTTCAGACTTTGGGTATACATAAATTACGACATTATAGCAGCGGATGTACGTAGATGCATGTTTGTCATCAATAACTCATTTTAGCATTTATGAAGTTATTGCACCCGGTGTGCGATAAGTACACTGGGAGGTTATTTATTTATTAAAACTTTATGCACAAGTAAAAACTGTACAAAGGCGGACTTAATGCCTTGGGCATTTTCTACCAGTCTACCTTAGGGTGATGCAGAGATAATACACAGTAGGTGCAATAACAGAAAACAATTTAGAAGATATTTATAACTAAGATATAAGAATAAATACATATATACCTACATAAATACAAAAAAAAAAAATGAGAGTTAAACAAGAAAATCCTACAACAACTGAATTCTGAGACGAATCTGCCAACTTCTTTTGTATGTCGCACACCTAGATAAAGAGTAGCACAACTCAAAAAACCTCTTTTTTCAGGAACAGCAAAATACGTTCTACTCATTTTCTATTTGACCGATTTAAATTATTGTTGTATGATGTTGTATATTATTTTACTAAGATATTAATTTGCTATTAATATATATATTTTTTATATTAATTTAGTAAAACAACAATTACTTTCATTTGTCAACAATACTGGGGTAAGTGGAAATAATTTGAAGAACACACAAGAAACAAGACCGATTCAATCACGAATACGAAATCAACTCAAAATAATTCACGCTTAATTACTGCGATTAGCCACGAATACAAAACTAAGTCGAAATAATTTACTCTTTGAGCGTATTGACAGCATCTTTCCCTGCAGCTGACATGTCGTAACTGGTGATGCGTTACTGTTGTTGATGGGGGGTGACCGTGGAGCTACTCAAAAAGACTGACTTACAGCGCAATCTAGTCTTTTATGAATGGAGTTTGTACACCGGTGTCTTTGGAGTTAATGTAGTTTTCAACACTGATTCCGATAATCGCAATAACTCGATTTTGGATTATTTTGAGTTGTGCCACCCTTCATCTAGGTGTGCGATGTGTTCTCGAGCTTTCACTTTAAATGTGAACTGGTTGGTTACCGTCTTGATATTCTGAGGGAGCGCATTCCAAAGGAAAACCGCCTGGACAAAGAAAGAAGACTATAAAACCAGAGCGATGAGAAGGACAACGAAGAAGACGATTATTCTCGGACCGAAGATTCTTGCTGTGTGCAGCGCATAAATATTGACAAAGACAAGTCAGATATAAGAAGGAGTGTGTTTGTGAAGGAGAGAAAACAAGGTTGTCAAAGCACCCAACGCTCTGCGCTGCCTGATAGGCAACCACTTTAAAAGCGATCGATGTGCGGATACATGATCAAGATCATACTTGCGGACGTCGGTCAAGTTACATCCATCCATACTCCATACTATACTAATATTATAAATGTGAAAGTAACTGTTTGTCTGTCTGTCAGTCTGTCTGTCTGTCTGTCTGTATGTTACGTTTTCACGCCTAAACTGCTGAATTGATCATCATGAAATTTGGCAGAGATATGGCCTGGGATATGGAGAAGGACATAGGCTGCTTTTTTACGCGATAACCGACATCCACGCGGGCGGAGCCGCGGGCAAAAGCTAGTATAACATAATTATATAACACTAGCTTTTGCCCGCGGCTCCGCCCGCGTGGATGTCGGTTACCCAAAAAAAATCGAGTAACTATTGGCAAAAGCAACTGCAAAAAAAGTAATTGATGTACCGAGCCATCCAAAGTTCCGAAACGTTAAGGCTCGTAGAGACTCGCGCGATATCGCGGGCGCGACAGGCACCGACAAAGAAATTGTGCTACTAGTGTCGCGTCGCGGCCGCGATATCGCACTAGTCTGTACGAGCCTTTATTTGATTTCGTGACTCCATCCAGTCATCAAATAGCATCTTCGGTACTCGACCCGTTCGCAAAAACTAAGAACCAATCAAACTTTTATTGATTTTTGATTTTCTATATTAACTAGGTTTTAAGGCCAGCCTAGTTTCAAATAGTTAAATATACATATAGAAATTTTCTAAAGGCAATCTACGGTTTTCTACGGACATTTCAGGGTCGAATCAGATCTGGCAAGACTACGTGATTATCTCTCCAAAGAGTCGTACACACGGCTACACATCAAGCTATAAACCAGTATAAGCTGATCTCGAATTGTATAGAAATACCGTTTAATGCGAGGTCAACTTATTCTGGAATTGTAACTTGATGTGTAGCCTTGTGTACAGTGACGTAAGGGGTAAGGAGCAGGCGGCCACAGAGCGCGGTATGCGGGCCTGTATGCTACCATTAGGTAGCATACAGGCAAGTCAAAAGCAGCTTTAAAGTGCGGCGAAAGAAGTTTAATAATAATAAAAGAAAGAAGTTTAATAAGTTTTTTATATTTCTATGTGCGGCATATTTTATTATTCATCTGCCCACTTACTCAACAGGATTGAATATACTTTTTTTTTATCTAGGACATCTCAGGGTTAACATTTAGAGGTCGTGATTCTTTAACCGGTCTTTCCTGTGGTTGCCTCCAGCCAGGGCGCAAAAACTTATAACCTAAACGACTGCGCGCTAAGGGCACCCCCTGTGGGGTACGAACCTCGACTTAGGGCAGAGTCGTAGGGAGGATGGCAAGGAACCGACGGTGGCTGGATAAAATCAGGGTTATCATTATTATTAGGGGAATTTAAAGCTACCGGCTCAGCTATGGCGCGGGCTGGTGCTTCGCTTACGAGCAAGGGTCGGGGAGGACTTGTAAGGGGCTGACGCACGCACATTATTGTAATAGTCCGACGCGAGGCTTGGCGACTGGGACAGTTAGCCTTACGCCTCGGACTAAGTAGGTCGTTGTAGCAAATTAGCTAATAAAAGCTTAACGTGTTTGTGAAGTTAACCCGAGTTGTCATTCATCTCCACCACCAGTAAAGGGGCGTAGGCAAAACTCACACTGGTGACCCCTGTGTAAGAACGTGGGTGGTGTGAAGATATTAAATAGTGACGGACAGTACAGTTATTTCAACAAAATGGCTCAGGCCGCGGGATCCGGGCACGTGAAAAGTGCAAACCAGGACATCACGGAGGTAGCGGCAGTCTCTCTAACATCGAAGATACCTACCTTCTGGAGCGATCAACCCAGGTTGTGGTTCGTTCAGTTCGAGGCTGTTGTCGCGAATCAAAAGATGTCAGACGAGAACAAATATAACTTGCTGGTTACCAAACTCGTCAAGGACAACGTGGAGCAGGCAAGTGACGTATTACTGGCACCACCGGAAACGAAAAGGTACGAATTATTGAAGAATCGACTCATGACAGTATATGAAGAATCAGAGAACAAGCAATTCCAGAGACTGCTCTCAGAAATGGAGCTAGGAGATCAGAAGCCGTCGAAGCTACTCAGAAAAATGAAGGATTTAGCGCGGAAGAAATTACCAGACGAGACACTACAAATGATGTGGACGGGACATCTACCAGCATCCGTCAGAGCGGTATTAGCAGTCACTGATATAAAGGACCTAGAGAAACTGGCAGAATTGGCAGACAAGATTATGGAGACGACACGACCCATAGAAGTTGCGGAAGTAGCCTGTCAAAAACTGAAGCCACGCGAACGAGATCTAGCTGCGGAACTGGAAGAACTACGACTGGAGGTAGTGCAACTGCGAGGAAGACAGCCGTGGCGTAGAGCAGGGCAAGGCCGATTCCGCCCACGATCGAGCTCACGGGGCAGGCAAGGGGCGACACCAAAAAGGCGTTCCAGTTATGATCCTGATTGGTTGTGTGATTATCATTTTAGATACGGACACCGGGCAAACAGCTGTCAGGAACCGTGTGCGTGGAAGAAGATGCAGGAAACGTCGGGAAACTAGCAGCGGTGCAGCCAGCGGCGGACACCTGCACTGTTACACCTGCTCACCGCCTGTGTATAGAGGATGAGACCAGTGGATTCAGGTACCTAATAGATACGGGAGCGAATGTGTCAGTGATCCCAAATAATAGTAGATTACGCATGTATTCAAAATCAAGTGATTATAAGCTGTATGCAGCCAACGGTACCGTCATACAAACATATGGCACCAAGACCTTGACCTTAAGTTTAGGATTAAGGAGGGCATTTATGTGGACTTTTGTGGTTGCGAAGGTAAGGCAACCAATATTAGGAGCAGATTTTTTAAGTCATCATGGGCTTTTGGTTGATGTAAAAGCTAGGAGATTAATAGACAAAGAAACTAATTTGAAGGTAATAGCCTCTGTTGTTTATTGTAAGGAACAGTCAGTTACAACCGTCGAGGGCGGTCACGATTTTGCAGAATTGTTAGCAAAATATCCAGAGATAACAAAACCATTGTCTTTTAAAGAAACGCCCCGCCACTCTGTGTTACACCACATAGAAACAACGGGCCCACCACTACATGCTAGGGCACGCCCGTTACCGCCAGAGAAATATAGGAAAATTAAAGAAGAATTCCGTATTATGCAAGAAATGGGGATATGTAGGCCCTCCAAAAGTCCGTGGGCTAGTCCACTTCATGTTGTTCCAAAAAAAAATGGAGAGTTACGTCCTTGTGGGGATTATAGGAGGTTAAACGCGGTTACGAAACCGGACCGGTACCCAATACCCAGACTTCATGATTTTACGTATTTACTAGCCAACAAAAAGATATTTTCAAAAATAGACGTAAATAGGGCGTATCATTGTATAGCAATCAATCCGGAAGACATAGAAAAAACCGCGATAATTACACCATTCGGACTATTTGAATTTCCCCGCATGACCTTTGGTTTGTGTAATGCCGCGCAATCATTTCAACGGTTTATGGATCAGACGGTTTTAAAAGGTTTAGGTAACGTTTTTGGGTACATAGATGACGTCATAATAGCCAGCGCCACGAGGGCGGAACACGAAGCTGATTTGGAAAAAGTATTCAAGCGTTTCAATGACTATGGGGTGACTATTAACCAAGCTAAATGTAGTTTTGGACAAGAGAGCGTAGAATTTTTGGGTTTCGAGGTATCCTCGCAGGGCATCAGGCCACTAAAACAGAAAGTAGAGGCAATTTCGAAATATCCCAAGCCAAAAACGATAGAACAATTAAGGAGATTTCTAGGGATGGTAAATTTTTATAGGACACATATTCCAGGGGCAGTTAAATCGCAAATAATTTTAAATCAATATTTAAAAGGTGCAAAGAAAAGGGACAAATCACTCATACAATGGTCACCGGAAGCTGACGAGGCATTCTTGCAATGTAAAACAAGCTTGCAGAATGCGGTCACTTTATCGCACCCATTGGCAAATACAACGCTAGCACTTATGACGGACGCATCGGACACATGTTTAGGTGCAGTTTTACAACAAAGTAGCAACGGGAATTGGACACCTATAGGTTACTTTTCTAAAGCAATGAGTCAGACGGAACAAAAATACTCAACGTATGATAGGGAATTATTAGCGATATACTTAGCGATCCAATATTTCCAGAACCAAGTGGAAGGCAGACAACTGATAGTTTACACAGACCATAAACCAATCACCTTCGCGTTTACAAAAAACAACACCGGTAAAGAAATACCTAGGCGAACACGGCAGTTAGCATACGTGAGCGAATTTACAACAGATATTAGACATGTCACCGGATCCGAGAATCCAGTAGCAGACGCCTTATCGCGAGTAGAAACAGTGTATTGCCCGCAGACAATCGATTACTCAGAATTAGCTGAAGCCCAAACAAAGGATAGCTACTTATTAAGCCAACCAAACAATAGTAACGTCGTTATTAGAGAAATCGAGGTACCGCAAACAGGCGGGAAAACGATTTCCTGTGAAATATCTACCAAGAACGCGAGGCCGTACCTACCAGAAAGTTTAAGAAGAAAGGCGTTCGATGCGATACACAACTTAAGTCATCCAGGCATCCGAACCACTCGCAAGTTAATGCAGGACAAATTCTTTTGGCCAAACATGAATAGGGATATAGGGCAATGGGCAAAAGCGTGTGTACATTGCCAACGAAGTAAAGTCATTCGGCATACAAATTCAGAATTAGAGACATTTACCAAGTGCGATCGATTCGAGCACATTCATGTAGATATTGTCGGACCACTGACTACTACAGAAGAAGGGTTTAGGTACTTAGTAACGGTAATAGATAGGCGCACTCGATGGCCAGAGGCGTTTCCGATCAAAGATATCACGGCAGAAACGGTAGCAAAAATAGTTTACGAGGGGTGGATTACACGTTTCGGTTGCCCGCTAAAAATGACGTGCGACCAGGGGAGACAGTTCGAGAGCGCATTGTTCATGTCACTATTAAAAATATTAGGTATATACAAAAACAGAACCACCCCGTATCATCCACAGTCCAATGGGGCAGTAGAAAGGTGGCATAGATCGCTAAAAGTAGCATTAACGGCAAGATTAAATGCGATTGCATCATCATGGGTGACCGAGCTACCAACAGTGATGCTAGGTCTTAGGTCAGCAATACGTTCGGACAATGGTATAAGCGCGGCGGAAATGGTGTATGGTCAAACGATAAGGATGCCAGCGGATTTCTATGTAGAAAATAATAAAGGTAGTTATACGTCAGATTATGAATGCGTCAATAGGATACGTCAGGCGATTAACGATATAAAGCCAGTTCCGATAGGGTATAAAAATACGAAAAGTTTGTTTGTGCACCCAGACCTAGCGACAGCGGAGTTTGTATTTATCAGAAATGACACAGTGAGGAAACCACTTCAACCGAATTATGACGGTCCGTTTCGAGTTATTCAAAAGAAAGAGAAAGTATATACGTTACAGTTGCCAAATAGACAGACTAAAATTTCAATAGATAGACTAAAACCGGCTTATTTAATGAATCAAGAGGTAAATGAAAGCGCGAGTAGTAAAAATAACGAAATCGCTCGTAGCGTGTCACCTGTACCACACATTACTCGTGCAGGCCGGGTCAGCAAAAAACCCGTACGATTTATGTAGGCATACTGGCATTAACAGAAAGACCATTGTATGGATAATGAATTGCTCCAACAGCATTTTACACCAGCCATAACACTATGATGACGTTCTAAGCCAAAGGCATTTGTAAGTAACATGTATTAGTATTTAGGATTACAATACATTGTAAGACCTTTTAACCTTAAGACCATTAGTATGTATTATTGCACTAACTGACTCAGCAGGTAGACTAAGTGTTGTAAGAGACATAGGTATCTATTTAGGCTTATAAGATACAAGATAATGAATGTCCATCGTTATGTAAAAATAATGAGGTTCATTTATAAAATTGTTATAGAAAACGAATTAGGAGAAAAATGTTTCAGAGCGCAAGAAATAAAACAATTGTTCGCGTAAAATACTGTTATAATGATAAATCAAAACAAAGCATATACCAATAAAGCAAGAAAACATATAGAAACATTATGTATAACTAATAACAGAAAATACAGTAACGTACGCGTAGTACAAACAACCCATGTGAATTTAGTCAATAAGTTTTAGTTTTTAATTTTTTTTTTATATAATCAAATTATTTTCTTAAAACGGGGGGGAATGATGTAAGGGGCTGACGCACGCACATTATTGTAATAGTCCGACGCGAGGCTTGGCGACTGGGACAGTTAGCCTTACGCCTCGGACTAAGTAGGTCGTTGTAGCAAATTAGCTAATAAAAGCTTAACGTGTTTGTGAAGTTAACCCGAGTTGTCATTCATCTCCACCACCAGTAAAGGGGCGTAGGCAAAACTCACAGACTATTTAATCGGGGATTTCACGTCATCTTTGTGTTGATCAGACGCAAAACATAATAATTATGATAAGACTATTAGCGGGTTAGAAACTCGGTTTTAGTGAAAATATAGTTTTTAAGAATTTCTAGTATTTATAGGAATAATATTACATTATAGTACTAAAATATCATATTACAAAAAAAAAAAAATGTTACGACTTTTTACGTGGGACGGTGGGAGGTATCGATATCATATGTAGACACATTTTTGTAAACAGCACACTAAGTGCAAAAGAAATTATTTTTTGAAACCTAATGAACTAACTAAAAATAAGTCTTATTGAATAGACTACTTATAAAACAACATTAAACCTACGAATTACTAAGGTCAACGTCAACGAAGACAACTTTTGAGATCGTGAAGGCAATTTACACTCGTCAACTGCGATCAACGGAAGTTAGATTAAATTGATTAAAAACTCGATAGAGTAGAGATTTAGAAAACACTCGACCGAGAAGCGAGACCTCCTGACCTCGTAGTGCCTCGTACAAAAAAAAAATCCGATCGATCGAACCAGCACAGAACTTCGTCGACCAGTTCGACTTCGATCGATTTTTTTTTCCGAGAAATAAAAATAGACAAATACATAAATAAAAAAACGAAATAAAAAAATACACAACGAAGCGAAGAGAAGAACCAATAAATAAAAACCAATTTTCCAAAAATCAACTATCTACGAACGAACAACGATTATTTTTAGAAACGAATGACCAAGTAAACACTAATAAGTTGCATGAATGAGGATTAATATCCTACGGAAAGTCTTAACACCGCGATTCAGAAAATCGCGTCAATTGTACAGCGCCATCTATCGAGCAAAACCTAAACTCTCTGTTCCAACCTGTTGCAAGTAGTGATAAGTTTTGACGTAGTGGACCGATTTTAATGAAATAAAGACTAAATGTCACCTCCAGATACGGACTATGACTATATTTCCAATCCTTTAATCTCTTGAAAATAATTACACAAAAATGTCAATATTACATGTTAATTTTAAAATCATCCCTTATTTTACCTGCTTGAGGGATCATTTAAAAAAACTATGAAATACGTAATTCATTATTTGTTGCATAAATTTTAATTTCATATCCCTAACTTAAGAAATAACAGGTTTCCCATACAAACTTTCATCCCCTATATCCCTATCCTATCTATATCCCTTTAGGGATATTATTGAGACAAAAAGTAGCCTATGTCCTTCCCTGGGATGCAATCTATCGCTCTGCCAAATTTTATCGAAATCCGTTCAGTGGTTTAAGCGTAAAAAGGTAACATACAGACAGACAGACAGAGTTACTTTCAAATTTATAATATTAGTATGGAAGTATCGATGTGAGAACGATGTAAAAATAAAAATAATAAAAACTTACACGTTAAAAGCGTCAAGAGTAGGTACAACAAATAGAAACAAAATAAAATAAAATAAAATAACCCGTGGCAGCTAAGAGGTTATACCGCTGGGTCTCAGTAATTATACAAAATCAAGAATAGAATAAAAATAAATAATACTCGTTATTATGTACCTACACCATACGAATCTATTATACATCTATAGGTACAAATAAATAAAATTGAAGTGTCTGTTTGTAATGCCAAAATAACAACTTTTTACTAAATGCTTATGAAAGTTTATACGGTACGTATGTACAATCAACCTTTTTTTTTAAATTGTCTGCCTGTCTGTTTGTTCCGGCTAATCTCCGAAACGGTTGGTCAGATTTTGACTGGACTTTCACTGGCAGATAGCTGATGTTACAAGGAGTAACATAGACCTTCTCTTATCCTTTTGTTTTTGACTAGTTGATGCCGGAGGGTTCGCTCGCGTAGATAAAAAAAAAATACATTATAAACAGACACTTTTTATTATCTAGGGCATGTCAGAGTTAACCACGAGGGGTTGAGACTCTTTAACCGGACTTTCCTGTGGTTGCCTTAAGCTCCTAACAGAACTTAATGCCTCCAGCCAGGGCGTAAAAAACTTATCTAAACAACTGCACGCTAAGGGCACCCCCTGTGGGGTACGAACCTCGGCTTAGGGCAGCGTCGGAGGGAGGATGGCAAGGGACCGTCGGTGTAAACAGACACATCAATTTTATTTGTTTACTAGCTTTTGCCCACGGCTCCGCTCGCGTGGATGTCGGTTATCACGTAAAAAAGTAGCCTATGTCCTTCTCCATATCCCAGGCTATATCTCTGCTAAATTTCATGACGATCGGTTCAGCGGTTTAGGCGTGAAAACGTAACATACAGACAGACAGACAGACAGACAGAGTTACTTTCACATTTATAATATTAGTATGGATATAGAAAAAGCCACGCGAAGCTGCAGGCAGCATTTACTTACAGACATAAATGTAGAAATGTTATATTATGGTGACACATGAGCGGTCTTATCGCTTAAAGCGATATTTTTTTAGACAACCTTTCAAGTTTTATAAAAATATTATATAAAAAAAAAAAATTTTTGTCCCGTTTTTGTCGAAACGACGAACAAGATTTTTGAAAGGAAAATTTCTTTAGGCGCGTTGAGCACTTTTTGGGTGAACAAAATAATGGAACTCGCATCATCGTCACCGAACGCTTTCCATGAGAACAGCCATTTAATTAATTTTATTTTATTCTTAGAGGTATTGTAGATGTTCCTGATCTCCATAACGAAATCTGCAATCTATTTGTCCCGGACAATTACTGTCGTGGCAAAAAGCACCGCTTACTGGCTGTTCCAACTTGCCGTACTTTTGCACACTAAGTCACCTATTCCTCGGACATTAGCCGCTATTAACGCTCTCCTGAACTCAAACACAGATTTGGATATGTTTGTGAATGAATGGAAGATGATACTGTCGGAATGTTTTAATTTTTGTGAGAAGAATGCATGACTGTGTTAAATAAATTATAATAATATATGTTTAAATAGTGTAATTGGCTTCAGCCGTTCTATTTAAAATAAATAAATGAGCTATTATGTATACTGTGTATATAGGTGTACTTTTTGGGTGAACAAAAATCATGGAACTCGCGTCATCGTCACCGAACGCTTTGCATGACCTATAAGTATACTGTGTATATATTGTACTTAGTTTTCACTTCTATCGGCAGTCCGCAAAGACTGGGGTCAGTGACAACTCGACCCGTGTCAACTCATCCCGAATAATAATACCAGCAGAAAACTTAGGTGAAGTGAGCTTGAATCAATGAGCTGTCAATAGTGTAAATCCCTAGTCTCAGATGGAATGACAGTTCACTTCGAGATCACTTTGCCTAAGTTTTCACGGTGAGATTTTAACAGAATCGACCGGCAGATATTTCACTCCCGATTACGGTGATTTGTACAGTCAGGCACAACATCGATATTTTAATATAAATCATATGGTATTTTTTTTTTCCCATGATTTTGGTTTTCTATTTACATTCAAAGTAAGAAAACATAGTTATCTACAACGCCTATTTCAAATATGTATGATACCAATACATATTAGTAACCTAAGTTCATTCGTTTTTTAAATTGTCTGGACTAAATAAGACAAGCGTTCCTATGCTAAGATTTTTTTTTCTTATCAGATCTGATGACAATTGAAAAGTTTTCTATCTCACTCTTGCACATCAAATTTACAATAGTCTAGCTTAGCAACATCAAAGACAAGGGCGATAATGGCATAAAAAAAAATCACCTTGTAGAATCGTTGATTATGTTGAATTTTGTAAGACTGTGATTGTTGTAATATTGTGTAAATTATGGTACTTTTTCATAACCCTTAATAAAAGTTACCCATTTTATGCTGATTGACACTCAAATATTTGTTTCTTTTGAAATCCTTATATGAATAATAACTAAATATTTAAATAAATAAAAGCAGTATTTATTGCAGAACAAGTTCATAGCATTCAGTATTCATTTATAAAAATAATAATTAGTTCAATAAAAAAAAAAATACAATATTTTAAGTAGTCGATACTTCTCATGCCCACGGTACAAGGGCGTTTTGACGACGTAGTATCTGGTATTATTATCCGGATTGACTTGACACGGGTTGAGTTGTCACTGACTCAAAGACTGCCCCGTTTTTTTTCTCGTTGTTTTTCTGTTTGATACTAATTTTATAGCACTGGTAAACAAGTCTACCTGGGGCCTAAGTCTACTAATTTACAAACGTTGCAATGGTCTTGCCATTGTGAGTATTTGACAGTATTTGTATGGCAAATCTGTCAAAAACTCACAATGAAGAGACCATTGCAACGTTTGTACATTAGTAGACTTAGCCCCCTGGACACGTCACGACGACAACAGACAACAGGTACTTACCAATAAAAACATAAAAAAACACTATAAAAACAAAAAAAACATCTATAGTACACACGGCCACAAATCAAGCTATAATTTCCAGTATAAGCTGACCTCTCATTGTACGGAAGCCCTATACAATGCGTGATCAGCCTAAACTGGAAATGTATAGCTTAATTCGTGGCCGTGTACCTACGTACCTGCGTAAATACTTATTATTATTCACGAAAAGGTAGGTATTTATTTGCAAAAGAAAAACTTAGGAATAAACTTACGGCCTTAAATAATTGTAGGGTTAACGTTGTGAGTTTATTTGTAAACAGCGGGGTACGGGTACCTACGCGTAACAGATGAAGACTTACAGTAGCAATGGGTATCATTTTGACAATTCACAACATTCATTGCGCTATTAACGTTGTTTTTTTTTTTTTTTTGCTAAAAAAACGTTGCCCCACACTAGGAATTTCTCCTGTATCGTGGGAGCGTTTACAAACATTTAAACTCACATACACAAACAGCCAGACCCGGAACAACTACTTGTAAATCATACAAATATTTGTTCCGTGCGCGAATCGAACCCGAGACACGCAGCGCAGCATTCAATCGCTTAACCACTGCGCCAACCGTGCCGTCCGTGCCGTTGTTGAGCATACAAATTCGAACTTTTAGCAATGGATTAGCATTATCCTTCAAAATCATTCAGTTGTGATTGATAGTGTGTTTCGCAATAAGGTTACAGTTTGGTACTGTATAAAACAGTCGATTTTACAATTAAGAGTAAAAAAACTTGGAAACTCTATTGGATATTAGTACACAGGCTACATATCAAGCTATACATTTCCAGTATAAGCTGATCTCTCATTATACGGAAATCCCATACAATGCGAGACCAGCGTAAACTAGTTTTGTATAGCTTGAAGTGTAGCCGTGTGTACCTATTCGGTACTTATAAATAAGTACTATTACTAAGTACCGAATACTACCCAATTTGGTTTCCGAGTTTTTATTTTATTTCTTTGTCCAACATTAGCGAGGCGCGGAAGGAGTGCAATGTTAAAGTGAAAGTTCACTTTACATTGTAATTCTTTTTAATCGACTTCAAAAAAAGGAGGAGGTTCTCCTTCTCAGTTCGTTGGAATCTTTTTTTTTTTAATGTATGTTCCCCGATTATTCGAAGACGGCTAGACCGATTTTAAACTTTTTTGTTTGAAAGGGTATACTTTCCAGGTGGTCCTATTATCATCAGGGCCTCAAGTCTGCTATTACAATAGTGTCAGAATGGTCTCTTCATTGTGAGTTTTTGACTGATTTGCCATACAAACACTGTCAAATACTCACAATGGCGAGACCATTCTGACACTATTGTAATAGCAGACTTGAGGCCCAGGTCAAGATCTGATTATGGGATCCTGGAGTAATCGAAAGAACTCTTCAAATACGTACGTTCGTTTTGCGTGGATGTGGCGCATATTTTTTCCCCAACTTGTTACCTATTGTCGTGTTTGCGTCATGTTTGCCGCAAATAAACGTATTTTCTTTCTTTTTTTTTTCAAATATTATAGGCACACCTATAGCGATTTCGGTATTTTTAGGGTTCCGTACGTCAAAGGAAAAAACGGAACCCTTATAGGATCACTAGTGTGTCTGTCTGTCTGTCTGTCCCTCTATCACAGCCAATTTGCTCCGAATGTAATGGACCGATTAAGTTGAAATTTGTTATACATATCAATTTGAGTGACCCAAATACGGGTATGAACCGTAAATAAATGAATTTAGAATATTAGGGTCAGTTTTGGGGGGCAAACAAGAAAATTAAAAAAAAAGTTTTGCGAACTGTACCGTGTGACATATCAAATAAAAGGGCTTACTGTGAGGGTCTCAAATATATTTATTATATAATTTTAACATATACATTTTTTAAGTTATAAGTGAAAATAGACGAAAATTTACCATTCCCCCCCTTATTTATGTAATGGACCAAATAAGTTGAAATTTGGTATACATATATTGATATGTATACCAAATTTCAACTTATTTTATTTTTTTCACTCAAATTGTTGAGTGACCCAAATACGGACGTGAATCGTAAATAAATGAATTAAGAATATTGAGGTCAGTTTTGGGGGGCAAACAAGAAAAAAAAAAAAAGTTTTGCAAACTGTATCGTGTGACATATCGAATGAAAGGGCTTACTATGTGGGTCCCAAATATTTTTTTTGAAACTACTGAACCTAAAATTTTGAAAAAAATACAGGAAATAGTTCTATACTTATAGATTACAGGAAAATCTATAAGAAGTCTATGGTCTTAAAATTACATGGTAAATCTCTCGATATTGTGCGTACAAACTTACATTTGCAGTTGGAATGTATGGGAGATTATGTTTACCAACTACAATGTTAAGTTTGGTCTTAGGATCAATTCTTTCCAAGTACGGAACCCTTCATTGTGCGTAGTCCGACACGCACTTGGGCGGTTTTTATAGTAACTCGTGCATTTGCTCTCGGAAAGCACCATTCGGCAAAGTTGAACAGACAGCGAAGACCGTCGACAGATGGCCACCAGAACTAGTTAATAGTAAGTATTTCACGGGTTGCGATTAGATTACTTTAATATGGTTGCTAAGCAATGTATGCTCGTCACAATGCGAATGGTGAAATGGATCTGAGGTTGAAACACCAGGAGAACTCCTCAACAATCAACGTCCCTGCATCGGGAAAAGCAATATTTTCTGAAAGGCGATGAGCAAGTTGTGATAGGCTATTGTAACTTAGATAAATTTGTAAACAGACCCACTAAAAAGCAAGAAATAAAAACTTTTTAACGGAAAAAAACCGTCTTCCAAAAAAAAACACTTCAAATTTAAAAATACTTAGGTAACTTTAATTTTGAAAGTCGGTGGCAAAAACTAAAATACAGATCCAAAGACACCGATTTACGAAATTAATGTTATATTTAAAAAATTTTTTTTGGAAGTCGTTTTTTTTATTAAAAAGTTTTTCTTTTAGCCAATAATACAAGGCAACCTGATATTCTAAACCCATTGCTACAGTGTGTTACGCAGTTACCTTGCAGGATACAGAAGATGACAAATTATACAGATTTAACATAACACCTGTTTTCCCGGAGGGTTAAGCAGAGGTGTACATTATGGTAACTACCTACACCCACATTTCGCCAGTTAGTTATAAATCCCATGTAATAAAGGGCGAGGCTATTGCCATCAATCGGGCACAAATCCAGACTCCGGGCTATCACTGAGAAATTCCTGATGGAAAACCCAACACCTCTTTGTCCGACATGGGAATGAAACCCAGGACCTAGTGCTCAGCAGTAGCGCTTGCAACCGCTAGACCAACAAGATAGTCCAGTTATACAGATTTTGTATCCAATTTGTATATCTAGCAGGCCTGCTACTCAGCATACATGTTCAGAACCTCTGTGTGTATTGCGTGCCTATCTCGTCGAAACGCACAGAGCACCTTATAATACTGGTATAGAGTGCTATCTCACGGGATTTTTATGCCAATCTGTCACGAGTAGCGCCATCTGGATTTCATGTTCCTTAACTAACCATACTATACATACCTACCCTACCCTTCATTTTCATTTGGTTGCTTTTGATATTTCCCATAGGTTAAAGATTGATTGATTTAAAACCATGTTTGGTAGTGTGAACACATAACAACACTTAACTAATAGCGTCCAATACCTACCGCAAAACTTAACTCAAAGCGTCCAAATATCGCAGAGACAGAATTCAGTCAGTCTTCGCCCCACAAAAACACTCAACGCAAGGACGTACTGACGAACCTGATGATGTACTCTTCAAGCCGCTCTTTACGGAGCAGCAGACAGAGGCTCAACTCAACGTATTAGCAGCAATGAAAACAGCATAAACAACACGTAAACAATTTTGCGCACACGCAAATTGCAAAACGTATCGGCCATTTTCTATTGACAATTTCGAATTTTGACATTTGTGATTTTCTTTAGCAGTCGATTTATTAAATTGATAAACCAAAAATATATATTTGTTCCTATTTTATCTCTTTACAATTAAAATAAATAATGAAAATAAATTAGAAATTAAAACTGCATTTTCAACAACTATTATAAATAAAGTGTAAGTCATTTTGTAGAGACATCTAGTACGCCCTAGAGAAATTATTTGCCTAAAATATAGAACATGATTCATAGATGGCGTACTTAAAAAAATAGCTGTGAACGTGAAGGTAACTTTACCCCTCCTGTCGAAACGTCTCAACTCGTGCAACTCAATTTAAGTCGAGTTGTAAAATTATGGTCGCACGAAAATGGTACAATCCATACTTATTTTTTTTTATTTAGGGCATCTTAGAGTACCACTAAGGTTCCGACTCTTTAACCGGACTTTCCTGTGGCTGCCTTAAGCTCCTAACGAAACATAATGCCTCCAGCCAGGGCGTAAAAACTTATAAACTAAACGACTGCTGCTCGCTAAGGGCACCCCCTGTGGGGTACGAACTTAGGTCAGCTGAGTCGGAGGGAGGGTGGCAAGGGACCGACGGTGGCTGGATAAAATCAGTGTTTTGATTATTATCATGGGGAGTTTGGATTACATGCTGCTCAGCTAAAACGCGTGCTGGCGCTTCACTTACAGTCAAGGGTCGGGGAGGAGGTACATTCCTTAACGCGGATAAAATTTAAATAGTTAAGTACTTTATAATACATCCGCCTATTCTATTCTATTCTATGGCTACCATGCAAACTGCAATTGTAAACCCTCCGTAATAAATTGTGTAACATAATTATCTCGGAGTGAATGTTGACGACAAGTTTTCGCGGTCAAACCTTATTGAGCACTTGTGTAATAAACTCAGAATTTGAACCCAATATTTATTTTGATTTCAAGGTCTAACATGAACTTTGTTTTATGAGGTTTCAGAGTGAAAATTTGCTAATATTTCTTTAGATAGGTATGTAATATCAGAGATTTTATTTTACCACTTTGTCGGCGTTGTAGTACGTATAGGTAGCCAAATCAAATTACAGCTTTCTAGTACTAAGACAGACGGACTGACGTACTGATGGACTGATGGACTGACGGACTAATGGACTGATGGACTGACGGACTAATGGACTGACGGACTGATGGATTGATGGACAGACGGACAATCGGACTGACGGACTGACGGAAGACGGACAGGCGGACAGATGGACTGACGGACTGACGGATTGACGGACAGACGGACAGACAGACAGACGGACAGATGGACAGATTTCCAATTTAATTTGATTTCAAGAATTATTATGATTGTGACTGTTATTTTCATTAACATTATCCTAATTTAACATTAGTACCATACAAAATTTAAGAGAATTTATGAGAATTTTCTTGGAAATATTCTCCGGAATATTCTCGCTCAGGAGAATTTACTAAAAATTTAAGTTGTAGAGTAGATTATTTTGACGTAAACTTCGTAAAACGTTTAAATGCACTCAAAAATATTACTCTGAAAATAGAAATAATATTGAAAAATTATTAAAAATTAAATTATTTCTATGTTATTGAAAAATAATATAGAAATAATTTTAAATAACTTATTGTAATCATCTTTAGTATGTAAAGACGATTATAATAAGTTATTTAAAATTTGTAAAATCCTTTCAATTAGCTTAAACATACATAACTACGAGTACCTACTTCGTGAGCGTTACTCGCTATACTCAAAGTCTCAAATTCAGATAATTTATGTAAACAACGGGGATAACACAACAAAAAAATATCTTTGTAATGGTAATTCACATAAAATGGCGAAAAAAGAGGTTACATTTTCTTTTAAGTACTGATTTTAAGAAATAATAATTAAAAAATAATCATACCGTAATTATTTTTATAAATTTTCGGTTTTTGACAACGTTATTAACAAAAGGAGATTTTCTGGTATAAAATATTTTATGATACTGGTAACAATGCAGGAGATCCAAACATTTTCACATTTTTTAATCTTCAACAACACTAACATTACAACTCTCATAAATAGATTCATATTGTAAGTAGCATATCTAGCCACATTTTGGACGAAAACGGCTGTAAACTGTTTCGATTGGAAATCGATTTTGGGATGCCTACTTCTAGCACTGGGCTTAAAAGGGCTGATTATGACTTATCATATACCGTGTCTCCGACACACTACAAAAGACATTGTTTGGCAACGGTATTTTGTTTGCATAGTTCTTATAATTAATTCACTTTAATTTTATCGATGATTATTTACAAAAACATTTAATGATAAAATGTTTTGCACCACTGTCCTGTCATTTTGACAGTGACATTTCTTGACATTACTTTGTTTACATAAATTATCTGAATTAGAGACTTCAGGTATAGTTACCCCTTAATCTGCCGACGGTATCTACAGGTAAATTTGACGTAGGGACCCAGAGTATGTAATCCCCTTAGGGCGCCCACACAAAACCGCGATGCGATGCGATACGATAATTCTTGCGTTGTGAATTCGCAGTTATGTGTTCCCCTTAGTGACAGAACGCTTGATAGGCGAGTACCTACCGTACCTCTTCAACAGAAGGTCTGCAGATGAAATAAATGTGAGACTAAAAATAGGCAAAGGGTCTGACCGGATAAGTATGACGAGTCGGCCCCCAAATGGGAACCTATAGCGAAACTTATGTTTTAAGATCGACTTGATGTACAAACACAATTTATGTACTTTTCGCGACCAGCTTCCGTTTTGTCCTTGAGATATGGAAAAAAAATAACCGTACGCATGACTACTATTCAAAGTAATATGTCTCGAAAACTAATTAAGCTAGAGAAGTGAAACCAAAGCGAACCTTTAGATTTCATTACAGAGTACATTATATATTTTTATTTTATTTTATGATATTTAAAAAAATTCAATATATGAAAAATAAATAAATCATAAAGTTTTATTTCATGTTCTCTAAGAGTTACAATCACGAAAATAATATAATATATGTTATGCTCCTTTATGTGCACTATTACTTATAAAAATAACGTGACAAAAAAGTTGGTGCAACACTTCGAAAAAAAAATGCTATAGGTTAAAAGATATATGTTCCCAATTGGGGGCCAACTCGTCATACTTATCCGGCCAGTCCCTTTGCCAAATCACTTAAATAAATTGTACCTTAAGAATTGGCACATGACGATGGGAAGAGACCAGAGACCAGACAGAATTACCATAATGCCTGTGAAGGTAGTTAGACCTTTGGTGTGAAAATGCAATGTGTGTCGACACCCTTACGCCATCTCATCTTAGCACGGTGGGCTGTGCTGGGGTGGCTGCTGCAGGTGCGGATAACATCAATAGGCACCAATACTCCAATTATATTGGGACTCATATGTTCGAGCTGTTTCGGGTTGAAAAACTAGGGTCCGAATGCCAGCTTAGGTTTTCGAGACATCTCCAAGCGGTTGGTCGACTCTTCACGTGACCAGAGGCATGGCCTATTTCTTGGCCAAAGAATCAGCATTGACATACAACGTGGCAATGCTGCCAGCCTTTCGGGCACTTTTTCTGTTGACAGCGTTGCGGACGAATTTTTTGATGCCCTATGATTATTTACCCTCTATTTTGATATACTAATAACTAGCTGACCCGACAGACTTCGTTCTGTCAAAAGCTATAGTATAAACTCCACTACTCTACCCTACCCTACCCTACCTACCTAAACCTAAAATAAAATTAGATAGTAACCCATTCTCAGACATAATATATATGTATAGGCATGTAAAATTTCATAAGTCAAGTCGTTTCGGAGGAGTATGTTAACTAACATTGTGACACGAGAATTTTATATTTATGATTGTCCATATTATTATGATTATTTTAAGAGCATTCGCTTTTTAATTAAGGTCTATAAAAAAAAACGTTCAAGATTTTATAAACAATGTTTCTATTAGATGTTATAATATTTTGTACATTTAAGCAAGTATCATAAACTTCATAAATTAATTATCCGCACTTATTATCTTTACTTTTAATATTTTGTATGATTCGTTCACACAGACAAAGCGTGAAAATGGTTGTGGGCATAGTTTTAATTACCTACCTACTAGCATTCTGTAAACTATAATAACATTAATAATCCTAACTAAGATTTTCCTACGTCTACTTAGGTACCTACTTGATTTACTGTAATAATTATTAATTACCTCCTGTCAAGGTACAGACGCCAGCACATCAAGCTACTACAATCTGTCAAATTTCTTTAATAGATTTTCAACTTTATCACTACAACATAAGGTTCAAGGTTGATTGCGAAAATTTGACAGTTTCGGGTAGCTTGACCTGCTGGCGTCTGTACAAATTATAAAAACTAATGACAATTATTCTGAACCATAATTTTATTAATCTTACCTATTGCATGGAGTTCCATTATCAAACTCTGTAGTTTATCCTGGCAGCGACCTGAGATGCCCCAAGTAACATCCCGGTATTTTTCTTTTGTCAACCTTGAAAGATATTTCACAGTGCATTTTCCGGTAAAACCTGTAGCACCCAACACTATTATGTCCAAACTTTTATTTGCCATTATTTATACACATCAAAAAAAAACTTTTTTTATTTTCTTTAATTTTGTTGCTGTTCACATGTACAGTTCCCAACGACCCTATAGCCCATAGACGCTCATTGCTTGATCTAAGTCTAACGCATCAAAACAATTCTGTCTACTAGCTGAGGTATGAGGAAGCGGGGTACTGCGTTCTGATTGGCCATACCAAGGTCATTACGTGTTACTAGGGATGCGGCAAATTTAAATAAAACACGAAGGTATCGATATTTTTTTTTAAATAAGTGGCTGTTTTACCTTCATTTTTCTTAATAGTATTTTAACATGCACTTAATTTAATTAATATAGGTACTTAAAGTAATAACATAAAATGTTAAAATTAAAAACAAAATATCAAAATTCTTTCCGTATTTATAAAAAGATTTTTTTTTCAGAGGTTGTTTCATATGTTGTACCTAATAGTTAAAAAAATGACTAAATTCTGAAAGTCAAAAAATTATTTATAGAATACAATAATGGCCTATAATATTCCCACTGCTGGGACAGACGCCTCCTCTCCGTGAGAGGGAAATTTTCTGTGTGGATTAAAATATACCAAATTTTTGGACAATCAAAAACACTGATACGTTAATCATTTTTGAAATGTATTAACTTTGTCTAAATCTTCCAAACAGTGTTTGTTTTGGGCAGACTTTGTACGAAAAGCTAGCCTTATGGAAATATAATTTGTGCATAACACATAATGACAAATCCACTAGGTATATGATTGGTTACTTCAGAGTGGAATTGATGGTTACTTATATTAGGAAATAGTTCCTCGCCAATGAAAATGCTTAAAGGATTATTGACCAGGACGTTGGTTTTGCGTTTTTTTTTTTCACGGTATGCTTTTATGGTGATTTCAGAACGACGAAAAATTTTGATCACAGTTGGTGAAGGGTATATCAAGCCACCTTTGTCTCTATAAGCTATTAGACTACTTTTAACTTTGGATTTTATTTTAATCCTATTAAACACTTAAGTGGCTATAATAATAATTCGCCTTTACATTGGGCAGCTTTTCTCTATTGTAGTTAGTGTTTAAAAAAAAAAAAAAAACTTATTTATACGGGTACGGGTTTTTGCTTTATCGATAACAGATTTGGTCAATTTGGATTTGCTGCATCACTATTTATGTTTACGTAATAATAGAGGAAAAGAGATAGCGAAAAAATTACTTTCAAAAGTAAGGGACGCAAACATGAAAGACATCAACGAGAGTCCTTGCACCTCTGGTTCACCTACAAGTTTGACCACTATAAGATGAACTCCGATAAATAATATCAGAAAATATGATTATGTAATTATTAACTTACCGATGAATTTGTTATGCCATCTTTAAGGAATATCGAAGTCTCAAAAATCGCCATACGAATCTGCTTTCTTGAAAGTGACGTTTGTTTCTTTTTTAAATTTTACCAATTTTTCGCTTGTTATGAGGCTGGGTCTTTTTGCCAAAGTTTGTCAAACCCAGAATATTTTGGAAACCAGCCTTTTAAGCCTTTAACAGACTTAAAAAAAAGAGGTGCTGCTTTAATTCAACCCAAGGTTGTGATTGTATGATGAAAATAAAAAATTCAATATTATTTATTTATATTTTTATTGTTTTATATTTTACAAAAGCTTTATTTTGCATTGGTGGCAAACTTTTGCTTTCCAACCTAAACACATCTGTGCCCTTTATTATTTTATTTATAACGTTGCACCAATTAAAGTTTGCCACCAATGAAAAAAATGAAAAAAGTTTTTAAAGGTATTTTCCTTTGAAAAGTTTAGTGCTCTTCGTGCTCTTTGACTGAAATCCAACTATTTCCGGGATTTAAAATATTCACAGTAGAGCCTGGCACATTTTTTTTTAAATAACACGCCTGTGACAAAGCCTCAGTGTAGAAGGAATAACTGCATCTGTAAATAAAAATGTATGGAAAGTCAACAAAATATGAGTGTGCTTTGCAGATTGTAAACCATACCATCCGCGACAACCATGGCAAATAATTTAAATAATGTGAACTATATTTACTTAATTTAAATTATTTGCCATAGTAGAGGACATTGTTCAGTGAATACAGCATGCCTCTGTCAATTAATGTCACCATTGCAGCAGCACGCTGTATGTATGTCTCACTAGTGATGAAAGATAATTGTAATAATCAATTTGAATACCTCTTATGATGTGGCTTTGTGAGGCTTCATTTCCACAGCCTGACTTGGAAGGCACGTCAACTAATGATGTTGTGGTGTGATCCACAAAGTTAGCAATAACACTAGCAGCCATAACATCAAAACCTGGAAGCAAAAAAAACTTAAAATAAGAATTATACTTCAATCCAGTTTAGATTAGAGTAGTTAGTTTAGAGAAAGATACAGCCCATGACAGATACGATGGATGGCAGAGCCTTAGTAATAGGGTCCCATTGGCACCCATTTTGGAACCATAAAAATAGTAACTATGTTTATGCTTTCCCATATACTATGTGATAATATCAAATTATTATGTTATTTCACTGAACAGTAAAAATGTTAATTACACAGTAGTTTTTATAATGAACAATTTTTTAATTTTGTCTGCGTATTGTAATAATTTTGCACTTAAAACAGAGCAACATTGATGGACAGACATAGGATACGTTTTATTTTCTTAAAAATGTATGGCTTCTCTGTGAATTTCCACAGTGGATAATTCAAGTTTTGAAACCGAAATAGCAACAATTTTAATTTAATTTTTTAATCAGTGCATGAATATTACATGACACATTTGAGTATAATTATATGAGGAATATAAGAAAAAATGTGTTATACTATTATATGTTGTCATGTTATCGTGGTACTTACCAGTGTGGTCAGTGTCCATAGATTGAAACCGAGGAATGCCACTGCTGATTTCGCTATCGGAAAACAGCGTGGGATATGCGCCAACATGAAGACGAGTCATCGCTTTGGTCGAGATGATAAACTTCTGTTCAAAATGCTTTTGACAGACAACGCTTGCGATGATCGTCCGCCGTCGTGTCTGTATTTCCCAGTACTTCACAGTTAATACACTCTAACCACTTTTGGAGTCCTACCTCACGTATGGGAAATTGAAATAATCTAACGTCCTTTCGTTTACTAGCACAATTCACAACACAGGAAGTGCGGTACATACTGCACGTGGTAATTACACTATTACAGGTTTAACTTTGAGAGGATATGTTATGAAAATTAATCAACGTAGAACTTTTCTCGATCAACTGTAAACACAGACCATAAGGCATAAAGTAGCAGTGTTGCCAGTACCTGCGTCGACTTTCGGACGATTCACTACATGAAATGGGACGATTTTTGGACAAAAAGGACGGCTAGAGAAATATTAATTCGTTACGATTGAATGAGAAAAAAGTATACCTAAAAAGGTGTGAGTACGGTTATATTTTTAGGGCAAACAAAAAAAGTGAAAAAAATAATAATTAAGATGTCCAATATTTATTATTTTATAATTTTGTTTTTTGCATGTCTTTGGTCAGCTCAAACTTCACGACATCCTTAATTCCTGAAATCGGAAACTCGCAAAACGAAAACTTCATTTCAAAAACCTCATTGCCGACGAGCATCGTAGTAACTCGTAAGTAATGAATTCAGCTGAATAACCGAATGATTGTCAGATCGTGGTTGTTTGTTTGCGTGGAAGGTACAGGCAAGCGATACGGATCACTACGCGTGGAAAAAGGATAGCTAGCGATATTCGTCAGCAGTGGTTTGACAGACGCCGCGCGTTTCGTTTTAGTATTACGTACGCATTTTTGTAATTTTTAAAACTGCGTTTTGTTATTTGCATTTTAAACGCATTAGTTTTGTAATAAGAAAGTAAATGATTGTAGTTGGCTATTTGAAAAGGGACGGATAAGGGACTGAACATATGAACGGACATCGAAGGGACGTAAAGATGTCTAAACGGACAAAAATCGTCCCTTTTGGGACGTTCTGGCATCACTGTAAAGTAGTAATGGCGGGATGCAGAGACAACCATAGCTACGATAGACTTTACAGCAAACAAATATGGCGTCGATTGCACTGGCGACAAAGGGGAAAGGGACGAGGGGCGGTTGTCACTTTGAAAAAATCAACCATAAACAAAATACGTCTATTACTGCCAGGATATTTTGTTCTGAGATTACCAGACGTGCACTACACTGAATAATTTAAAACAAAAGCGGACGACCAACTTCAAACTAGGGATGTAAGGCTCCTGTCTCACCGCCGGCGATTAAAGAAGAGTGAGTAAACACGAATTGGTGAATAACGATCAGCGAGTACGCGACGGACGGGTATCAGAGCGATTTTCGCTGGTGTGCGTATATAACAAGCGTAGGTGTTTCAGCGAGTGTTCTGCCCGTCAAGCAAGCCCAAGTAGCACTGTCATGTCTTAAAAAGATATTGTAGATGTCTTCGAGTCAATAACTAAATTCTTGGGCATTGGTGCCAATTCTCTTGTTCACAAACTAAACAAAATTTAAGATTAATTTGACAGGACTAAACTAAAATTTATCTTCTGTCCTATTCTTAATGAAATAGAAAGAAAAAGATGCACTGAACTTAAATTTAGTTTAGTTTGTGAACAAGGGAATCGGCACCATTATCTTTATTAAAACCATATCGACCCACAAGATATCTTGAGGATATCCACCAAGAGAGAGTTAAGCAAAAGTGGGCACAGGTTTACCGAATAAGTTAAGAAAGACTTCAAACAAATTTACAGATAAACTACAATACGATTTAAGAGTAATTAGTGTATTATAAAAAATAGCCTTAATTATTTATAAACAATGTTTCTATTATACTTCATTTACTATAACATTAGAAAAAAGAGGCTCGTAGAAGCAGGAGTGCGAAACATTTTATTCCAAGTTAAAAGTTTAAACAATTAAACTAAAAATGTTTTAACATAACTTTGATAAATAGGTCGTAATAACATCTTCATCACACATTACTTACAACGAAACGAATGAATGAAACAAACGATTACGTCGTGATGATTTAAATTTAATTAAGATTAAAGGAAATAAAAGTCTTTTTTTTACAATATTTTATTTAAAACAACAACTTTCAACACACAATAGTTGGTGTAACTTCTTCGTCTTCATCATATAATTTAGTCACTATCATCAGAGAATAAAGATGAAGAAGTTTCACCGACGTTACCTAATAATAAATCTTTCTACCACATCATCCATTATGCTTTAACTTTTCCTCTTCTTTAATTGCATGAGCAACGCAAGACTGCCATCGTTCTAGCGTAATGCTATCCAGATCTTGTGGGAGTAATTGTTTCTCCTTGTCTAATTTGAACGTTTTGTTATGTTGAGCCACATACCCCATCATTTGGGCCCATATTAATTCTATAGGGTTGAACTCGCAGTGGTAGGGTGGGAGGCGCAATACTGAAATACCCTTCTCTCTAGCCATCTCATCTACAACAAACTTTTGGTATAAATGTCTTTGTATTTTTGCTTTTTCTAATAAAGTTGCCCTAAGATCTTTTTCCTCAAAAGGAATATTTTTGCTTTTAAACCATTCCTGTATATTTTCCTTTCGTGTAGCTGTGGTTGGCAGCTTCTCCAATGTCCTTGAGTGGTATAGCGCATTGTCCATAACAATTACAGCGCCACTCTCAATTTTTGACAAAATTAACTTGAACCATTTTCACTTTTGTCTATCGCGCTTCTATAACATATTCCCTGTAAATTGAGAGGTCTGGCTCTTATGAAACAGGAAATCCTAGTACAAGAGTCAGGGCTACACAGATGATTGTGTCTTGAAGTGTAAATAAATAAATAATTATTATTATTAAAGTTGAAGGCGTCCATTTCGGAGTGGTCATCTTTATCACCTTTCTTTGCATCAAATATGAATGCAGCATCCATTAAAAACCCTTCACAAACTCTGTGAAATAAAATTAATACAAGTCAATTATTCCGTACCCCCTATATAATTTCACTGCTGGAAATAGTTCATAGATAAATACTATAACAAAAATTATAACTTTAAAAGTTCGCTTTGCATGCGTTAATTCATAATACAATATAATATGTATTACTTAATTAATAGTCAATAACAATGGGGTGTTCATTTTTTTATGGCGAGGACAGTCCATAAAATACATACCAGTATGACCGATTATAAGTTGGATTTTTTAAACCACCAGATAGACCTTCCCAATGTGATTCTTTTGAAGACTTATTATTAGTGTCATGCCATATTAGGCTTTTCGTGTGACCTGTTTGTATGATAAAAGGTTATTAATATAAATACCATTCATTTCACGAACCAATTTTATGAAATTATGTTTAACTGTATAATTAATTATAATGTTATTGAATGCAAGAGGTCATACACTGCTTAGTGCATAAATAGTTGTTAAGAAATTTAGAAGCACTGTACCTTCATTTAGCCAAGTGTCATCTAAATAATAATATATTTTCCTTCCTTTATTCCTTAGCCTTTTTATTTCATGAAGGTATTTTAGTCTCCAAAGGACGATCTCCTGCTTGTCTATGACTTCTATGAGTGCACTTTTTCTGCTCCGTTTGATTTATGTGAATTTTAATGTTTATTTAATTATTTTATACAGACTGCTTTTTTTTAAATCTGGCAGAGACTCGTCACTGTTAACTGCTTCCAGCATCTTTTCCAAGGTGGGCAACTCATTATTAAAGAAGAAGGAATGAATTTTCCTGCATATTCCACTAAATGTGATGTCATCAAAATCATCACGTTTCATGTGCTTCTGTTGGGGAGGGGGAGATTGCAGGCGACTTTTTATGTTGTACTCTTTGAGAATATTGGACAGAGTAGCCCGAGATACGCCTGTAAATAATAAAATCATGTGCGGAGTTTCTAAAATATAATACATTTTATCACAATGCATGTTAGTTTCAAATATTTTTATAGTAATAATTTTATGAATCATCCTTACCGGCAACTTCTGCGATTTTGTTTATCATCTCAGTCCTATAATGAGGAGTATCTGCAGGCCAGGACTCCAATTGCTTAAAAATATTTATCACAGGTTGTTTTTCTACAGCACGCAGCGTTCTCTTTTTTTTGGGAGACATTATTATTTCGTCGGAGTCAACTTTTGGACCACGTTTTTTTCGCCGCTGGCTTTGGTCAGACTCAGCACTTATATGTTGTAAGCCACTCGGTCCCGCACCGGGATCACTCATAGCTCAAAAAAAAAGTAACGTTTTGTAAAAACAACCCAATGACAACACTGATAACAATACAATAATAAAGAAATAACTAAATATTATTTATTATTTTAATAAATAACAACAAAATCACGAAAATTAAACAATAACAAACAAAGTATTCACAAGTAAATGACATACATGACAATCTTAGAACATTGTCAAGTCAATTTCACAGACGACATAAACCAGTAAAATTAGAAATCCCCGGCTGTCACAGCTTATGAAGGGATTAAGTAATATTTTAGATTTGGTAGGATTATAGTGAAACAAAAAGCGTTGCAGTATTGTTGACTCCTGCTTCTTTTAGGTTTTTAGCATAGGCACTGTAATTTTAAATTGGAATGAAATAATATATCTAAATGAAAGCTACTTAATTTCATATGGTTGTTTTTTAAATGATTACAATTAAGTGTGATAGCTGATATATAAATTCATTTTAATCGATTTGGCGTCAATCGTAACTATAACAAGTTTATTGTACTTTTGTTATAAAGTGTGCATCAAAAATAACCTTTTTAACTTCTGTCTAATGCTATTATAAATGGAGTATAGATAATGTGATATTTTGTACATTTAAGCAAGTATCATAAATTAATTATCCGCACTAATAATATTTATATCTTTACTTTTAATATTTTGTATGATTCGTTCCCACAGACAAAGCGTGAAAATGGTTGTGGGCATAGTTTTAAGAACCTACAAGAATTCTGTAAACTATTCAAAAATAAATAAATAAATTATAATAACATTAATAATACCTGCCTACGATTTTTCTACGTCTGCTTAGGTACTTGATTTACCTCATGCCAAGGTACAAATTATAAAAATAAACAACAATCATTCTGAACCACTATTAATCTTACCTATTGTATTGAGTTCCGTTATCAAACTCTGCAGTTTATCCTTGGAGCGACCTGAGATCCCCGCAGTAACATCCCGATATTTTTCTTTTGTCAACCTCGCAAGATGTTTTACAGTGTATTTTCCGATAAAACCTGTAGCTCCCAACACTATTATGTCCAAAGTTTTATTTGCCATTATTTATTTTCAACAAAAAAAAAGACTTTTTTTATTTTGTTTTTGTTTAATTTTGTTGTTGTTTACTTGTACAGTTCCGCTCTACCACTACACTGGACAATGTAAAGTAAAAGCAGGCGACCAACTTCAAACTAGGGATGTAAGGTACCTGTCTCACAGCCGGCGATTAAAGAGGAGCGAGTGATTCATATTCATTTATTTATTGTTTGACACAGGTGAAGACAGTTCTTACAACAAGCATTTTTGTATCACTGTAACATACCCATAGGGTGTACTATATTTATAATGTACTAGCTTTTGCCCGCGGCTCCGCCCGCGTGGATGTCGGTTATCGCATAAGAAAGTAGCTTATGTCCTTCTACATATCCCAGGCTATATCTCTGCCAAATTTCATGACAAAAATTCATCGAAAAACAAATTCATGACGAAATTTCATGAGTAGGCAAGTTTTTAATCACGTCTAAACTTATATGAGTAGTGACAGGCGCTGATTAATTTGACAAGACTAAACTAAAATTTATCTTCTGTCCTTTTCATAATGAAATAGAAAGAAAAAGATGCACAGAACTTAAATTTAGTTTAGTTTGTGAACAAGGGAATCGGCACCAGTATCTCTGATCGATTGTGTTAGTAACGCACGCAATAATTTCGATCAATACCAATCGGTGCTAATAAAAAAAAATCAAATTCAGCATTTGGATTTTTTTCTACTATAAGTTAACTATATAAGGATAAGTTTGATTATGCTATATAACTCTTTCACTTACACGGGAACTATATATAAAAAATCGTTGATCGTCGCTTCCTCGTATTCTGTGGGACAGATGCCTAACGGCATCCATCTCAGTGGAAGCGCACGAGGAAAAATAAAGAAAAATACAAATAAAGGAAAATACAAATAAAAAAAAAATTGGTATTCAAAAATTACACAGAAAACAGTTTTGCGGCTTTGTCACCTTCTAGGCAATGTCTTAGTGATTCATAAATTGAATTGGTTTGGCTTAGCTTTTTTTTTTTTTTGTGTTGGAAATTATCAAATAACTTCTCCCGCTTTGGGCGGAACGGGAAGGCCTGTCAGACTTTTACTGACTAAAACCCACCCATGTTCCTTCAGTTGCCTGTGTGCCAGGGCCACGGTATCCCTTTCGGACAAACCCGCAACCCTAGCAGAGCTGAATATACCCTTGAATTGGTATTTAAGTTTCTAGTAGAATACCTACACAACACAATAAATAGTTTCACCGCGCAACCCTAGCAGGCACCGGTCCTAGCGGACCCCGTCAGTTTGTGCTGACATCTCTTTGAGGCGCGCGTGGAACACAACGCGCCGTCGACCCGGGCCTGACGGCGAACTGCCCTTAACTCGCCGTTTGCAAGCCCGCGCCTACGGTGGCCGGGAATCGGCTATCGATTCCCGCCGTTCATCGTTCGTTTAGCTAAACAGTTGATCAATTGAATTGGCATGGCTTATCTAAACAGTTGATCAATGGTGCTAAACCTGGCCCTGGCGGTGTGTCATGGGAGCAAAAACTTGAAACTTCCGAGATACATCTCCACAACATTAAGAGAGCACTAAACGGTCCAATCCTCTAAAAAATTGTTATCTTGTGACTGAGAAGGAATTCTGAAAAACGACTCAATAAGGAAGCTCGGTAAGTGTGATTTTGTGTGTACATAAATAAATAAAGTTTCATATTGAGACACGAAGCAACAAAATACGATCTAGAGGAATGTGGCCGCTTTTCTTTAGATCGAATTTTGGAGTGTATCCCACTATTTCTATTAGGTATTTCTATTGATAGAAATACTGGGCCTGATTCAGACTGATTGTCCCACTATTTCTATTGCTGTCGGCTGCGACAAAAAAAACGCTGCATCACCTCTTATGACGGCGTGCACATAGAAACTATTTATTTATTTCGTCTTGAGATAAACCCTCTTGATCATAGAAAATAATTACATATTATGATTTTATATTATATTATAATTATCCTATTAATCATAAAACTGGTAAACTTTTCAAATAACATAACTGCGTTTTTTTGTCGCAATAGAAATAATGGGACATAATTTGTAAAAAACGCTGGTCCCACTTTTTCTATTTTGTATTTCCATGGAAATAGTGGGATACACCCGAATTTTGTTGCTTTGTGTCTCAATATGATACGTTATAAAAGGTATTAGAAAATTCTAGTCACTATTACCGAGGATCCTTATTGAGTCGTTTTTCATAATTCCTTCTCAGTCACGAGATAATATTTTTTTAAAGGAGTGGCGCTAGTGGACCGTTGTACGTCCTCTTAAACGGTGTTCTCCGAGTTTTGGAATCGATTTCCTTTGTTCAAAACTAGTATAAGCTGGCTTGGCTTCTCACAAACTTGAGACTAGAGATGCATTCCACTAGCTTTTAATAATAATAATAATAACCCCACCGCCGTATCTCTACGTTGACGTCGTGGTGGGGCTTGTGCGCTCCGAACTCTAGGTCTGTGCCGGTAGAGTTTACTTTGCCGGAACATGTCTAGGGTGAGGAGCCAGACCAAGAGAGATACAGAAACCCGCAGGGCAGCATGTGGCGAGCTGTTGGGCAGTTGCGACCCCACGGACCCTATCTCCCGGGAGAAGTCATGTTCCTCACCTCTAGCTTGCCTTTATTGGCCGGTTGGAGTGAACACTGACGAGGAACTGAGCTCCCACCTCATTCTTGCCTTTATTGGCCGGCTTGAGTGGAGATTCGCAAGAGCAAACGTGCTCGGAGGAAGGAAGGATTCCAGTAAGTGCTTGTAGGGATCTTGACCATCTTCCGGGCTCTGGGATTGTTCTGAGAGCCTTGGAATACCTCTCCACTCCTCGAGCACCTCAGGACATGTTGCCCCCTTGTTGCTACGTCACTATGTGCTAGCGACCGTTTTCGGGGGCCCATTATTGAGTGTGCAAGTCACCCCCTGCCATTTTATCCGTGTATAATAAAACATTGATCAGGCAGGGGCCATAGTCCTTCCATAGTTTTTGGTAACCAGTCCATTTTAACCATCCAAACCCATAGTCCAATATCTTTGTTTTCCATATCCTGCAATAGTCCTACACCAACCGGGGGTTGTCCTTGGGTGCACTTGCATAGTGCGTACAGGGATAATCGTCGGTTGGTGCCTCATTTAATTAAAAAGCGTCTAACGGGCCTCTGCGAGTTGGCTTCGGCCCCTCGTACGCCTTCCAAAGGTCCGGGACCCCAGGGTCCCGAGATATGTAAGCATTTAAAAATAATAATAATAATAAACCCGCAGGGCAGCATGTGGCGAGCTGTTGGGCAGTTGCGACCCCACGGACCCTATCTCCCGGGAGAAGTCATGTTCTTCATCTCTGGCTTGCCTTTATTGGCCGGCTGGAGTGAACACTGACGACGAACTGAGCTCCCACCTCATTCTTGCCTTTATTGGCCGGCTTGAGTGGAAATTCGCAAGAGCAAACGTGCTCGGAGGAAGGAAGTATTCCAGTAAGTGCTTGTAGGGATCTTGACCATCTTCCGGGCACTGGGATTGTTCTGAGAGCCGTGGAATACCTCTCCACTCCTCGAGCACCTCAGGATATGTTGCCCCCTTGTCGCTACGTCACTATGTGCTAGCGACCGTTTTCGGGGGCCCATTATTGAGTGTGCAAGTCACCCCCTGCCATTTTATCCGTGTATAATAAAACATTGATCAGGCAGGGGCCATAGTCCTTCCATAGTTTTAGGTAACCAGTCCATTTTAACCACCCAATCCCACAGTCCAATATCTTTGTTTCCATATCCTGCAATAGTCCTACACCAACCGCGGGTTGTGCTTGGGTGCACTTGCATAGTGCGTACAGTGATAATCGTCGGTTGGTGCCTCATTTAATTAAAAAGCGTCTAACGGGCCTCTGCGAGTTGGCTTCGGCCCCTTGTACGCCTTCCAAAGGTCCGGGACCCCAGGGTCCCGAGATATGTAAACATATACAAATATAATAATAATAATAAATCTTTATTGCAGACCACATGGTCCATAAAAAAACACAATAAAATAGTTACACAAAGAATAAAAAATACAATAAAATGACATACAAACATTTACGCAGCTATTTCTAACCAACGCTTGTAGGTCTTGGTAACATACATCCTATCAGCGAGGTCCTTAACTATACTGTTTCTACACCAACCCAGGACATGAAAGATGCAATTCTGCTTCTCGGAATGGCGTTGAACGCGTTCAGCCTTGCTTCCGCGAACATGCCAGACGCACTACAGAAACGCTTCAATCCCATTTGGTGTCTGTAGATGTTATTGTACTGAACACGTATGCCATCCCAAGACTTCTTTGTATACTCAGTCCAGAGCTGGCACGTATAGAAATTTTGACAGTACGCTCTGAAAAGGTGCACTTTAGTCTGTACATCAGCCTTTTACGACAAGTCTTTTATAGTTCAAGCAGCACGTTATGAAATGCCTTGCCCGTGTCGATGAGGCGAGCCCAAACTTTGTCCACTTTTAAAATTCTTGTAAAAAAACACTTCCTCTTTGCTTAAACATCATCATTACATTAGTTGTTGTTTATTATTGTATAATATATATTTATACAAGTACCTATTTATATAAGTCGGTACCTACCTGTATGCTTTGTGTAGGTATATATGTATTTATTATATATGTAAATGGTACACCACTGACTACCTGCAGTATTGTCTCTCCTTCTACCTTTAAATCCATCCAAAGGTTGTCTGTAAAAGATCGCTTTTAGCGATAAGACCGCCCATTATGTCACCCTATGTAAAATTTCTACATCTTTAACTGTAATTTTTATGGTGTAGGTACATAATAAAGAGTATTCTATATATCTATCTTCTCATCCTATTGAAACTCCCTCACCCCGACCCTTGCTCGAGCCAGCTTGTGCCGCTGAGCCTGTAGCTTTAAATTCGTCCCTAAATAAGCAATACCCGATCCAGCCCTTCCCTTGCTGTCCTCCCCCAGCGACGCCCTAAGCCGAGGTCCGTATCCCCGTAGGGGGGTGCCCTTAGCGTAGTCGTTTAGTTTTTAAGTTTGGCTACAGACCTTAATTTATTGAGGCACCCACAGGAAAGTCCGGTTAAGCAGTAAACAACCTCCTAGAATGAACTGCGAGATGCCATTTATAAAAAAAATAATATATAAATTGAAACTCCGTACTACGCGTGTTATCACCGAGGTAAGTGCGTAAGGTCGACTGTAGAAGTATATACCATAAGTCCCCGAAGCGACTCTTTTAGAACAATTTCTAAGTATGAAAACTTAATTGATAATTTTCTACCAGAATCGCGTCGCACTGTCGCATCGCGCCAGTCTACGGGAAGCCTTTACACCTGCGCATGCGGCGAGATTATCATTTTAATCATGCGGCCAACTGAATGGCGAGGCCAAACAGAACATAATGAAGGTAGGTAGGTACCTACTTAACATAAGTTATATTAAGGTCCTAAGGTACAGTCAGCGGTCATTAGTACAGTAGCACGTTAATGATCAATTTCTTTGGACGTAGCAATAGCAATGCGAACGTCTATTTGTGTGAGTGATGTCTTAATGCAGTCGACATACATATACAGACAGTTACGCAGTCCGTCGTCGTCGTCTCGCCTTTTGACAGGCAGTAAACGCATGATTTTGGCTGGTTCAGTATATTGGTAAAATTCGCATTAATTTAGTAGGCATTATCAGTTGGTAGAGTTAGGTACCGGACTCATAAACACAGGCCTTGGGTTCGATCCTTAATACGGCTTTTTTCTTTTTTAATTATTATTTTCAACAATAGTTATTATATATAACTTAGTCAAATTTTGTTGAAAATAGGAATAAAATAAATAATGGCAAAAGAACAGTGTAAAATAGTAAAGAGTTAATACTCTTTACTATTTTTACACTGTTCTTTGTTTCTTAATAATACTAGTATCCTTTATTTCAATAAATCCATATAAATTTTATTTTTAAATATTAGAACATAAAACATTTAAAACTAAACTACACAACACTAAACTCTCAACAGTCTGGCAAAATCAAAATCCTTTTTACTGGTAACACTGATGGCAAAAACATTGTTTGACAAATCTAATTCATCTCGTAATGTGTTTTTGAATAATCTGATAAAAAGCAAACTTACTTGTGAAATGTAACACCACTTGTTTTATTAATCTTTTCAGACCGTGACTAACCTACTTTTAGCCGCACTTTTCACCATTTTGATATTTTTTATCATTAGGCAATCGCTCACTTGACGTCAAGTTGACAACTGAAGTCGAATATGCCTGCGGACATATACGACGTAGTAACGCGTCGGCGCACTATACTGCTGATCTAGTCCTATACAGTGTGGCGATAAGGTTATTACATTAATTGAAACCACGTATTCTTCATTACGTATTTTAAACATACACAATTAAAATAACAATTAACATTCTAGCCGTGGGACCTTTTTTATGTTTTAGTATCAAACAACATCATGTATTGCATTAAGATAATCACCTGACCAATACTAGTTGGTCAAAGACCCGTGGCCGGCGAACTATGTACCTAATTCCGAATTACTAACAACAACAAAAAACGTACACTCATCATACGAAAAATGTCCTTACGGCTAAGTAGTTTAAGGCCTTCTCTATTCGCAAAATTAAAAGACAAGGGACCTCAGCGGGGGCATGAAAAAAATAAGCGTAAAATGCATCGATTTAGAATACAAATCGATGGTAAAATGTCCTTACTGTTAACGATTTATGGCATAATAACATCATTGCATCTCTTCGCGCATGAAACTACATTCCAATCTACGCAATGTCCGTAAAAATATTCAATAAAACTACCAGATGCGTTAAAAGATGAAACTAGCGATACGAAATTTGTAAATAAGCTCAAGCAAATATTAATATTCAAAAAGCATAATACACAATAAACGAATATATACCTAAATGATAAAAAAAATCATTTTACCACTTTGAAAGTATCTCTCGCGCAAACTATTCAGTTTAGAAAAGCATGATATTAGAAACCTCAATATCATTTTTGAAGATCTATCTATAGATACCCCAAACGTATGGGTTTGATGAAAAAATAATTTTGAGTTTCAGTTCCAAGTATGGGGAACCCCCAAAATTTATTGTTTTTTTTTCCATTTTTGTGTGGATATCTTAATGCGGTTCACAGAATACATCTACTTACCAAGTTTCAACAGTTTAATTCTTATAGTTTCGGAAAAAAGTGGCTGTGACATACGGACGGACGG
Organism: Dryobota labecula; assembly: GCA_947523025.1. Taxonomy (NCBI): domain Eukaryota; kingdom Metazoa; phylum Arthropoda; class Insecta; order Lepidoptera; family Noctuidae; genus Dryobota; species Dryobota labecula. The sequence continues at coordinate 10,482,366 of OX383293.1, read as the reverse complement.
ACAGACAGATAGACATGACGAATCCATAAGGGTTCCGTTTTTTGCCATTTGGCTACGGAACCCTAAAAATAGCAACCATCATTCTACCTTTATAGATATCTTCCACGTCATCTCAAGCATACGTCTTTAGCATAAGTCACCTGTCTCACTAACAACTTAGTATTCAGCTCTTTCACACAGTCATGCGAATCTAAATTAAAAACAAAAAAAAAAAAAACAAGGTTTAAATATTTCATAAAATGGCCAGGCCAGTAAAAAGGTTTAAGGTTGATGGCATCTCGACATTGGTCAAAGTTATGTAGGTATGCTATTTTAATCTTTGTTACTCAGTTTTAAAATACAGTTTTCAATGTTATACTCTGTTCAGTGCCGTAGCTTCAAAAGGTTAAGGTATTTATTTTTTGTGTCCTGACTTGACAAAGGAAATAATTTTAAAACTGACGAAGTATTTAAGACTTGACTGTTCCTATTGAAAACAAATTGCAATCTTTTTTGTAATGAGGTTGTCAAGCCGGAGTCATCCCGTTTGAGCAAAGGTTTTCTCAAATGGGAATACCTTTGGTGCTCAATGCATACCTAGGTACCCAAACGGAAATACTCCGTCAAGGCTAATACGATGTTGTCCAGCTAGGTATTTTTAGTTAAGAATGCAATTTCAAAACGGTAGGCAGTCCAAAAAGTGCTACCTATAATAATAATGTCCAAAAAGTGCTACCTATAATAATAATAATAATAACCCCACCGCCGTATCTCTACGTTGACGTCGTGGTGGGGCTTGCGCGCTCCGAACTCTAGGTCTGTGCCGGTAGAAATTAAAGTTTACTTGACCGGAACATGTCTAGGGTGAGGAGCCAGACCGAGATAGATACAGAAACCCGCAGGGCAGCATGTGGCGAGCTGTTGGGGAGTTGCGACCCCACGGACCCTATCTCCCGGGAGAAGTCATGTTCCTCATCTCTGGCTTGCCTTTATTGGCCGACTGGAGTGAACACTGACAAGGAACTGGGCTCCCAACTCATTCATGCCTTTATTGGCCGGCTTGAGTGGAGATTCGCAAGAGCTAACGTGCTCGGAGGAAGGAAGTATTCCAGTAAGTGCTTGTAGGGATCTTGACCATCTTCCGGGCTCTGGGATTATTCTGAGAGCCGTGCAATACCTCTCCACTCCTCAAGCACCTCAGGACATGTTGCTCCCTTGTCGCTACGTCACTATGTGCTAGCGACCGTTTTCGGGGGCCCATGAGTGTGCAAGTCGCCCCCTGCCATTTTATCCATGTATAATAAAACATTGATCAGACAGGAGCCATAGTCCTTCCATAGTTTTAGGTAACCAGTCCATTGTAACCACCCAAACCTCTTTGGTTCCATATCCTGCAATAGTCCTACACCAACCGGGGGTTGTCCTTGGGTGCACTTACATAGTGCGTACAGGGATAATCGTCGGTTGGTGCGCTGGGCTTCGCCAGGTTTGTGTCGGCCCTATTTTTTTTTTCTCTGCCAGGGCCTCTAATTGTCACATAGACAAAAAAAAAATCGTCGTTTTATGACGTGCAAGCGACATTTAACCATAGACTGATAAGCAATTGCGATGCAAGATCGAGTATACAGGTACCTGAATAATGTAGATACACATGTGGCCGATGGTGTGCGCCTAGATATGATGCTAATCGTGTCTACGTGGCGCCATCTAGCTGTTGTGTGTTGCTTAAATTTAAAATTATCAACTTAGTATCTTTTTATTCAAATAATCTGTTTTTTTTAACTTAGAATATTACTGCATGCAGCAACTACATACTTTTACATAAGCCTACTAGGTAGGTAGGTACTTTTAATGAAAGGTGCTAGGACCAAATTATGATTCAGCTTCTAATAAAATTTACCATAAATTATTCGGTAATCTTAGGACTGATTTTTTGTCAGATAAATTTTATCTTAGGAATATTATGGTGTGATAGCTTTTGTATAGAAAAAAAAATCAAATCTTCATACAACTTTAATCAGAAGAATAAATCTTTAGATTAAAGTTGTATGAAGGTTTCAAAAGCTGCCGTTAAAGGTACAAAATGATTAGGCAACAAAGGAATCAATAAATTATTTATTTATCATTAACTTATAATACAGATTGTTATTTCAAGCATTCATTTGAAGTTTTAATAATTTAAATTTTCCTACATACTTTTTAACCTCATCTTTTGGATATGGCTTGAGAGCTAAACAAGTCGGAATATTTTCAGGTTGTTCTATCCATAGTTTGTGGGATATGAAGTTTTCTTTTAATTTTTCTGCTATTTTTTTCAGTGACTCCTCGTCTGGAACCTGTAATGAATATAAAAATAATCCAAATTTCTGTGAACATTGTTTAAATCCATATGAGTTAAAATTGGCAAGTTCTACTTGAAGACACTAAAGTATCATCTAATAAGTACCTAAAAGGAATTGATATAAAATAGAGATGCCAGCTATTTCTTATTTACCATAATTTATATTTACCAAACTTAAAATCAAGACCAATTACATTTGCTTCAATATAATTTAAGGCGACGATAACTGACTTTTAATGATTTTATACTGAAGATCACGTCTAAACGAGTAGTATTAATGATTTAGAAAAAATATATGTTAAATTAGAGAATTTTCTTCATAACTTAATATATGAATATTTTAGGTAATGTTTTTATTACATAGTGAATTTAATTTGTAGTTATGGCTTACACGAAAAAAAAAAAAAACTATCACACAATATTTATCAAGCGTATTTTTCTGAAACCTTCACCTTTTTAAAGATAATTTAATTATTGATCTTTTAGTATACGTTTTATTGAAATACCCCTTGTTTTATGTATGATAAATTAATAATGTGTCTTATTTAGGACAGGGCTGCCGGATGGGCGAGTCCTATTACTGGCTGGACTTACGACACGTTGCGTGAGCTCAGTACAGAAAATGCAAGCTAACCATTCCAGGACACTGGCTTAAATCTGCATCTTAATACTGTTTTTTTTTTTTTAATCCTACTTCTATTTGTTATACATAACACACACGTACCTCTAACACAACTTTGTGCATATTATCCATATCATCTAGGTACTTTATAGTGTTCTCATCATCTTTGTACAAGTGAAGTACAGCTGTGGATGCATGACAAGCCTGAGCCACCACTGATCCTATCGACCATCCTAACTCCTTCAGTAAATCAGTACGTAGCAGAATATATTGTACTATTGGGTTAGACATATTGTACTAAGGTAATAATTTACAAAAGCTCGGCTTTTTTAAACCAATAGGTTATTTACATAAATGGCAAGAAAACTTTGTGAAACTTAGACAGAAACGTGGCTTGGACGTTCAGTTTAAGTTGTTGTGTACAGTAAGCATTACAATCGTAGCATGTTTTCATAAATGCATAGAATATGAAGAAAAAGAAATACAAAACTATTGCTTGACAGTTAAAAACAATGTCGGCACCAGCAGTGACATGTCAATATGTCATTTGATGTCATCAATCGTAGTCGCTGTCAAGAGTATCATTCTGCAATAATTCGTTGTTTTAGATAAAAAAGTTGCCAATGCATTAAAATCTATCGTCAGTTTTGTCTTGTAATGTTGTCATTTAACTGTCGGCAATGTCAATGTCATGTTGTTTTGATTTCACGGCGTGTTTGTGATTTCTTTCTATTTCATTTTCAAGCTACGAAACAACCTCACGAATAATTATTTACCGGCAATTATCTGTTTATTAAGCAATTAAAACTGTGAGGCAATGGCTTCGGGACTAGAAAATTATGTGAATCAAACTGTGTCAGTGATAACTTCGGACGGTCGAAACTTCATTGGAACTTTAAAAGGTTTTGATCAAACAATTAATATAATACTAGATGAATCACATGAACGAGTGTTCTCTTCTTCAACTGGTGTGGCGCAGGTGGTGCTTGGACTTCACATAATACGCGGTGACAATGTCGCGATCGTCGGCCAAATAGATGAATCTATTGATAGTAGATTAGACCTTGGGAATATAAAAGCAGAACCGTTGGGCTCTATCGTTCATTAATGACTTTTAAGGATATGTAATAAATAAGTTTTGTGTACTAATTTTGTTTACTTTTTTCAACAATTTTGATACCATAACCATTTGAGTACTATTCATTTGGTGATATCTAACAAAAGGTATTTACAGATATGAGTGGAAACGCATGAGGGGACACCCTAAAAGGGCATATATAGAGACCTTATTGTGATGTTCTTTAGAAAGGTCTGGTGCATAGTACTCGCAACTAGTGTGTTTAAAACCAGATGAATGAACATGAATGAAGCAAAATGAGTATAAATGGATCGTAGCAGGTGGCTTCTGTACTTTCTGCCTACCCCTAAAGAAGGCATTAAGTTTATATTTACATGTTGGTCTGCAGTTTTTCGTGAGCCTAGCTTCACACTACTCGCACTACAGTTCTGTTACCTGATTAACCTACCGACTGCATGGTTTTATATCAATTACTGTGCCCCCAGTGCCCGGCTCATAATCTACAAATAAATATCTGCAACAAATATGGTCTTGCAATGAAATAAAAAACACAAAATGAACGTAGGTTCTCAATTGTTTATATACGACTGAGGTGGCACAGGCACGAAAACATTTGTCGTATTAATACGACTGGGGCGGTTAAGACTGCATCGAGCGCACAGTGGCGCCCTCATCGTTATTTCGGTGATTTCTTTTATTTTAGAATGAAAATGCAGAAAATAAGCTCGTCAACTTGTGCTTCACAAGACTATATGTTATTATTACTACAAACAGAAGTTTTAAATTGTTATGTTTTATTGTAATCATTAAAACGGAAAATAGTGGCCACTAAGCTCCATTTTAATGATTACAATAATACATAACAATTTAAAACTACTGTTTGTAGTAATAATAACGTATAGTCTTGTGAAGCACAACTTGATGAGCTTATTTTCTGCATTTTCATTCTAAAATAAAAGAAATCACCGAAATAACGATGAGGGCGCCACTGTGCACTCGGTAGCCTCTTAATAGGTTAAAATTTATTGAGAAAACTATATTTTATTGCATCTACAACTACACCATTCAACTGGTCAATAATTACAAACCAAAAAGTTATAATTACTTTTATTGTAATCTGGAGGCATGATAGTGCCCCCGCCAAGTCAAGCAAAATTATTTTATTGTTGTGATGCCTATCATCAAAACATTGCAGTGGATTATGTAAAGCTCTAGAGCTGTTATTAGAAATATTGAAAGTATTAATATACTTTCCCCCAAAGAAGTTGATTACAAAAGTTTAGACTACTAAAATTAAACAATTAAAATATACTAACATAAAACTTTAATACCACACTATTTACAAATTAAATCAGTAAAATATTTACAAACTTTATTTTGTTGTGCTATTTACACAGTCCCAAATTATACAAAATAAAGTAAATAACAAAACAATAAAGAAAACAAAAACAATTAAGTAAAAAAAAAAATTGCAGAAATATTCGATAAACTTTTGAGGATCGTCAAAATCATTTTTAGTTTTACTGATTATATGTAAGTATACCTAGTTTAATTTGTCAATACTATTTTGTTGCACTTGTGGCCATGTTCTTTGCTGCTTCGATCAATTTGATTGAAGCTTTACTGCTACTTATTCTAAGGCAGTATGAAAAGTTGTCACATACATCAAATATTTCAATTGTCAGCCTGTAATATTGTCAGGAAATGTTTCATTCTCAGGGAGTCACCCCTTGAGAATCCAGTCAGGATACACATAACGTATTGTTATAAAAAAATATAGCAATTGAGTTTCTTCGTATTGCCAAGTGCCATTGGTGTCAAGTTATCTAACTTCTAAGATAAGCATTGCCATACAACATGGCAATGCCGCCAGTCTCTTGGCTACATTACTAGTCGACAGCGATGCGGAGGAATTTTCCGACACCATATTTTAGTTTATTTTGTTAACTTTGCTTTATGCATTGGGTGCAACTCATCTAATACCTAAAGACTTATTTGTCATTATTCACTAATCTTACAACATTCAACAAAAACAATTTTTCCTGCCATTTGGATATGGTAAACTTTTTCAATGTTTGTCCACATTTGGTAACTATAAAACAATAGGAACAGCCACAAAATACTTAAACTGTACTACAGTTCTATCACATTTATTATCATATTCTGATATTTTGTTAAACTATGATTATTCCCATTTGTCATATTATGAGTAATCATTGCTGGAAGGTTGGCCCACCAGCACTATTTCTTGGTGCCTGAAATTAAAATAATTGATTGATAAATTTTCAGATTTTTTTTGAAGATATCTACGACTAACGTACATAGAATAAATCGCCGGGTTAAAGGCAAAACCGACTATCTGCCGAAACCGATTAACCCGGTTTGACTGGTTTGATTAAACCGATTCTATTATAATCGGTTTTTACATTCGGTAACTCAGGAACAGTAAGTCCTGCAGTTTAGTTGGTTTTACAATTAGATAAAGAATCAAATGCCGATTCGAATGGTACTTATTTAATGTGAAAAACTAAAAACGAAGATAGTCGGTTTTGCCTTTAACCCGGCGAAATAATGCTTGTCTGACAAGAGCCAAATTGTCCAAATAGGCTGGTAAAATTAATAACATTATTATTTTATGCCAATAAAGAATTATTATTATTAATTGAATGCAGAACTTAATTGTCTTTGTATTTTAGATTACTCAATTCACTTTTGATACATAGATAATTATTTAAATTACAAGCATTGCATCATTGTACATAGCTTTCTTTTCTATGCAGTCCAACGGTGACTGCGCTTTAGCTCTTGTCAGCGTCTTAAGTGTTCCCAAGTGCTCACAAGGAGCCTAAGCTATTTGAGTTAAATACTTTTAAGCACAATTACACAACCATATAAATAATAACAAAACTAGCAAATGACAATTATTTTTACTACAAAGTATCTGTATAATCACAGTCTCTCCAATACCGTTAACATAAAGGTCCATCTATCAATCTTCATTAGTAATTATTTCAATGTCTATTCCTTGTCTGAAATTATTATGATTTAAAGGAATAAGTTTTAATCAAAATTCTAGTCTTGAAGTTTAAATAGTTATATTTTAATGTTTGTTTATAAATTTCAGAAGTCAATATCAAATACCCAAACGTTATACAAAAAAAAATCTACCTTTGCATTTTTTCCTTATATTTCTGTGTGTTGTATTTCTGGAAAAATTGTTTTCCGTATTCGAACGTCGCAATCATAATCGCACATGCTGGTGCCACTTTAAATATTCGAGGTAAGAGTCCCGTGAACATTCCTGCAAGTCCGTGATTGATGTATATCGTCCGCGCTATTTCCTTTATATTTGAAGCTCTTTGACGGACTTTACCATCTGAAACAGTAACCACATCAACAAAACCAAAAGTAAATACAGTTTGCCAGGAATAAGTGAATATACAGTTCTTGAAAAGCCCCCCATACGCACTAGCGGTTTGCCACCCAGGCGGTTAGAATAGGCTGAAAAGCGGTTCGGTGCGTACAGTATGGGCGATTGCATATCGACGCTTGAAAGGCAATATTGACTATAAACGACATGTTGGCAACGTTACACTAGAGCATTTCAAAGACTTTTTATTCCAAAAAAGAAAAACTTAAAATGCTCCAGTGTATACCTACTTTACTAGAGTATACTCCACCAAAAAAATATAAAATACCTACTCCATTTTAAAGTTTTCTTTTTTTTTTGGAAAATAATCATTTAAAACGCTCTAGTGTAAAGTTGTCGTTTGGTCAATATTGCCTTTCAAGCGTCGATATTAAAATAAAGAAAGCGGTTAGCCGCCCACAGTTGACCTCTAGTGTGCATGAGGGCTACTAATTATCTAATTCTCTGCAGGTCCAATACAAATATCTATTAGTTTATTTTATTTGTAGTATCATAAAACTATATAAATTCTCGTAATCTAGAAGTTATTATGTTTATTATATTGTATTGTTTTTTATATTTAACCCAAAGGTTGACTGGTAGAGAATGCCTTGTGGCATTAAGTCCGCCTATGTATCACTATTGTACATGAAGTTTAAATAAATAAATAAATAACGCATTCAGGATGCTGCTGAGGCTTCCTTCGTTTTGCAGCGCGACCGCCATGTTCATGGAGGCACGCACGGATGGGTTCGCGGCAATTTTACGCAAGGGAGCGGCGTCACTGCTATGACTCTCTGTTTTTCAAACATTGTATGCGTTTATATGTGAACTAACATAGTTTTTAAGCACTATTGTACAGTGGCCAGCACCTCAAGCTATACGAAACTGTCAAATTTCTTCAAACGATTTTAAACTTTAAAATGTTGGTGATTAAGTTCAAAATCGAACGAGAAAATTTGACAGTTTGTGGTAACTTGATGTGCTGGCCACCATACTAACAACATGGATCATGTCTGAAAAATAAATCTATTATTATTATTAAGACGAGAGTAAATTTAGCCTAATTTTAAAATTCTCATTATTCTTATAGCGCTTGTCGCAGCATAACATAATATGAATGGCCATGATAGGATAATTCGCTAGCAGTTGAATAGGCGATTAGCGCTACAAGATGTTTATAAAAAGCTTGGCGTACAACTAAAGTCGAATAATTAATTCACTGACCGAGTAATCTGACATCTGCTAGCTGTCACTTTGTGATATAAAATGATCATATTTATTGTAATGGTGATCGTTTAGTTAAATTGATTTATAAAGTGTAAAATAAATGTATAATATATGTATTGTATAAGTTTAAAAGTCTAGAATACAATTCATATTTCCTTATTATTTAACAATGTGACAGCTAGCATCTGTCAGTTTCCTCCAGTGAATTAATAATTCGAATATACTGCCGTGCTAACGAAGAATGCAATAACTCGATTTTGGACTATTTTGAGTTATATATTCGTTGAGTTATATATTTGGAGTCAGCGAATCGAAATCTATTAACTCTCTATAACCAAATTTTTATTGATCCTTCAGGAACTCGGTTTTTCAGTAAGAAAGAATGCAATAACTAAAACTTCAAAACAAATTCAATAATCAAAAATAAAATTCTCGAAAGCGGCAAAATCGAGTTATTGCATTTTTCGTTAGTGCGGCAGTATAGGAGGAACGCAAAGCAGCTGACATTGAATAATAAACCTTATTTCCAAGATCTTAAAGTAGAAACAAAACACGCAATGAAAGCATGCAGAAGGAGCTGTTTGCTGTCAGCTTCTGTGCGCGTACAACTTTGCACTTTATGACACTGATTACAAAGTACGTATGTTTTCAAGAAGCACTTTGAAATCAGTGTCAAAAAATTCTATATTCTGAGCTGCTCTTTCGAAGTTCGATTGCTTAGGACTTTGTAATCGCAAAAAGGGCGAAAATAGACAAAATAAAATGTTGCCAACCTGTGTATATTTCTTTTTCTCCTAATTCTATTTGTTGATGTGTTTTTACAACGTCAAATGGAAGTGTTACGAATGCCGCAAGCTGAAACATAAGATAATAGTTTAGTACTCTTAAAGTGTACTTTATTACGTATTTACTACTTGTATACTATCTTATCAGCTCACCCCACGTAAGATAGATAGCAACTACACAATCTAGAAAAGCCATTCTTTATCATCAACGGTTATCTATCAACGAATTTGTCTCCGTCACTTACATCAACTGCGCGTCAACAGACTAGCGTTATGATTATGCGAGTGTCGTAAACTAAGCCGAAGGGCTGGCGATGCGCGGGTGTTACTACCAAACAAATATCAACCTTCCTGTTATTGAAATAAAGTTGAAAATAAATAAACTTCCATTGATTCGAGAGCGCATCAAAGCGGACTGAGGCATTTGTAAGTATTCGTGTAAGTAGCTAAACGACTCGACGAACAATACCAAAGAAAGGACATTTGGGTAGGCCGCATAAAGTACTCTAAATGTCAGTTGAGGTTGCCCTCAGACCTCTTCTTATAGGTACAGAGACTACTAGTATTGGCTACCATATAAGCTCATTGCGTGTTAGCGATTTCAGACCTGTCTCATCGATGTATCATGGAAAGGAGATTTCTTTGGTAAATGGGTATCGGAAAAAAATACAAATAGCATAAAATATTATTTTTTCAAAACTTACGCTTCCCGCGACTGATCCGCAGAAGAAATTAAACAAAAATGTATTCTTTTCAGAGTCCGGTTTGTTAAACGCCTTCTTTGTTGATTCAAATGTAGTCCAATAAATACCTGTAAGTACACAACAATACAATTTTTTAATTACTGTGCGAAAAAAACATATTTACGAGTTTACTTTAGGTTTGCTCAACTAGTTTTGAGTTCATAAGTTCAACCTAAAAAATATTAGGTTTTACTCTGCATTTGGTCGAATTTCGCGGGCTACCCTGATGCTTCGAATATTCCCAGTCAGTGGCAGATTGCCACCAGGTGGCAATCCGGATTAAAATTCTAAAACAAGTTATTGCCCCCATTTCAAATCACTGTACACTGCGGCGTGGATCGCCAACCCCGCTCATCTCTGTCTTACGGCCGCGATGAGGGGGTTGGCGGTCACTTTTCCAATGTGGTTTTATTAGTAGATAATGATATTATTCGTTTTTCCCAACCCTAATTAATTATTGTTAATACTTTGATTATTATTTAATTTATACCAGGTTTTTATGACTAATAATTATAAGTGATTAAATGCAACTACGATGGAGAAAATTTTGTTTGTATTTCCGTAATAATATCACTTATCTACTAATTAAACCACATTGGAAAAGTGATCGGTGATGAGTTGGCGGTCCACGACGCAGTGTACAGCGATTTGAAGTGGAAGCAATAACTTCCCAGTCGCCACCCGGTGAAAACTGGGAATTTTATACTCGTTTGCCACCTGGTGGTAATCCATGTCGGGCCGACTGGGCCCCCCCCAGTGCTAAAAACGTGCAAACTGTTCTCAGTTGCACATGTTTTTACAAAATTAGCATCACAAATCTTGTAACCATGTTTGTATGTTAAGCAGAATATTATAATTACCCGAAAATGGTACATCTCTCAGTAACGTCGAGCCCAAACCTCGGAAGACTCCTCTAAAACCTTCATATTTTACAACTTGACGCAAAGCATCCGAGATTTCTGAAAACAAGGGGTTTTTTAATAAGTAGGTACATAAAATAATCAATCATATTCTCTGTGAATATCTCACTTTTTAATATAAAATATATTATCACTATAAATAGATTAGAAATAGGCATATATACTTACCTGGTTTATTAGCCTATTTATAGGGTTCAAAGGTTTTGATATAAAAAAATAATATGATTGCTTATCTGAACCTTTGAACTTAATAATCAATGAAAACAATAAATATTATGATTTTTTGATTCACTTTTCAGGATAGAATGTAGAAATCAGACAAGAGAATTCTACAGTTACAGCCCACTGCTTCTCAAAGAGGGCATCTTTTCGACATAAACCAGTCTCAAAAAGATGTATACAACAACAAGAATTAATTTGATTGTCTACAATTTTTGTTGCATATACCGCTGTATCGATGTGTAGCTACAATAAACTAAGTAGGTACCAATGGGGCCGATTCAAAATCAAAATTTTAGGTGAAAAACGTCAAATTCATAATATCAAAATTGCCATTTTCACTAAATTAATAACTCATTGCCATCTTAGTGCTGTCAAACTAAAATATAGTTGTGTCACTTTAGTCAATTTCAGAATGGGAAATCGTCATTTGATAGGAATAATTAGTTTATTCCTATCAAACGAATATAGTATAATCTAGAATCTGTATATATCTGTATCTATTATAATCTTGAATCTTTTGACATTATATTTTAAATGATGTGTGTCGTGATGGCCCGTTGGTTAGGGCCTCGCCTCTCATGCATGAGGTTGTGAGATCAAATCCGGGCAAGTACCAATGTGACTTTTTCAATTCATTATGTACTCTCTGAGTTTATCTTGGACATTACTGACATCGGTGAAGGAAAAACATCGTGAGGAAACCTGGACCTAGATATAGTTTATATATTATATAAGTCTGAAATCGCTAACCCGTCTTGAGCAAGCGTGGTGATCAATGCTCGTGCTTTCTCTGTATGAGAAGAGGCCTTTGCCCAGCAGTGGGACAGTTATAGGCTGGCTGGTAATGTAAATTGTTTTATGAATAAAATAAATAAACGACGATTTCCCATTTTGGTGATTTTTAGTCTAGTTTAGAGAATTTTGTGACAAGAGAAACTGCACCAATTGCATAATGAGTTTTGTGTCCACACATTTATACAATACTAGCTTTTGCCTGCGGCTTCGTCCGCGTGGATGTCGGTTATCGCGTAAAAAATAGCCTAATATCCTTCTCCATATCCCAGGCTATATCTCTGCCTTTCATAACGATCGGTTCAGCAGTTTTGGCGTGAAAACGTGACAGACAGACAGAGTTACTTTCACAATTATAATATTAGTATGGATTATGGGACACGGATTTTTGACAACTAAATGAATTTTTGTCAATATATCCATCTTTATGAGGCTGACTGTACCAGTATAGTGACATTATCAGTTGACTCTGTTATGTATGATGCACTTTCAATAAGTGAATAACTGTGAATATCATTATAGTTCTGTATAAAAACTTTGAATGGAAGTTGTTAATTTGTTTAATACTGTTCTGCTAATTGCTGAATATAACTATACCTAAAGTCTCAAATTCAGATAATTTATGTAAACATTTTTTTGATATGTTATCCCCATTGATAACATATCAAAAAAATATTTTCGTAATGGTAATTCACATAAAATGGCGAAAAAACGGTTACATTTTTTTTTAAGTACTGCATTTAAGAAATAATAATTAAAAAATAATCATACAGAAAATATTTTATAAATTTTCGGTTTTAAACAAAGTTATTAAAAAAAGGAGATTTTCTGGTATAAAATATTTTATGATATTGGTAACAATGCAGGAGATCCAAACATTTTCACATTTTTTACATCTTTAACAACACTAATATTACAACTCTCATTCATACATTCATATTGTATGTAGCATATCTAGCCACATTTTTGATGAAAACGGCTGTAAACTGTTTTGAGTGGAAATCGATTTTGGGAGGCCTACGTCTAGCAGTGGACTTAAATGGGCTGATTATGACGATCATAGGCCGTGTCTCCGACACACTACATAAAACATTGTTTGGCGACGGTATTTTGTTTGCATAGTTCATATAATTAATTCACTTTAATTTCATAGATGATTATTTACAAAAAATAATAATGATAAAATGTTTTGCACCACTGTCCTGTCATTTTGACAGTGACATTTCTTGACATTACTTTGTTTACATAAATTATCTGAATTAGAGACTTTGGGTATAGAACAATATTTTCTTATCGTTCCTAGGAGGATATTTAAGCATTATTGTAATACTGAGAATACAATGTAAGCAATGTTTTATGAATCATATTCATAGAACATTGCATATTATCATCATGATTTCAACTGGATTTCAAGTCTCATTCAAACTCAAATTTATTATTACCAAACAGGCTATATTTTATTAAGTTTCAGGAGTTACTTTGCAGAAATCCATGACATTTAAATGTTATGCAAAATTATTAAAAAAAAATCCGCAAGGACTAGATCCAGGCTTGGATACAGTACCCAAAAACTACGCAAAAAAATCTTTAAAAAAAATGCATTTTTTTTTTCAGTGCATGCTTACCTGTATAAGTCACTTTTTTCGACTGCATCTTTGTTCTTATAAGTTCTAGAGGACTGACAATAGTTACTGCTAACATTCTTGCTGTGGCTCCTGCTAACATTGGTATCCACAATGGTTGTGATGCTGAAAAGTATAAGAAAAGATTTGAATAAGCAAAAGTAATTTTATTTGGTATTATGATTTATTAACAGATTAAATGCTGCCCGCGGCAACGCACGCGTGGCTTTTTCTAAAATTAAAGGACCCTAACGTTACTCCTTATACCGTCAGTTAGGTATGTGCAAGTGAAAGTCCCGTTAAAATTGGTCCAGCCGTTTCGGAAAATAGCCGGAAGAAAAAACAGTCAATTTTTTTTTTTATTGTTTTGTTTTGTACGTAGGTACACACGGCCACAAATCAAGCTATAATTTCCAGTATAAGCTGACCTCTCATTGTACGGAAATCCTATACAATTCGAGATCAGCCTAAACTGGAAATGTATAGCTTGATTTGTGTGCCGTGTGTACCATATATATTTTCATATGTATTTAGTTAAACGTTATTTTGCCATTACAAACAGACACTTCAATTTTATTTATTTGTATGTATAGGTTATGGAAGGTATATCCCGCACTAAGATAATCATGTTATAACCTTTGCATATCTCTCCATTTCATGAAGCAGGTTTCAAGATAAGTATGAAGATTATACTTGTGAAACCAACATGAATTTAAAATACATATTTTGACCTACTGACGGTTCAATAGGTGATCATAACAATAATACTGTTAATTACTGAAGAAGACGATAAACAAGTGATTTGGTTATGATAAACTTTTGTGTTCCAATATATAACAACAAACTGTTATTATAATGTTTTTACCAAGTTGATAGTTAACAGGCTAACACCAGAAATGTCATAAAATCACGATTAATTTATGAAAAACTAGGCAATTTGTAGATTTAAGGTCTTGGGGAATTAAGGGAAATTCTTTTAGTGATTTTTTTCCTGTCCTTAAGGGGTTAAAAGAGTTAATCTAAAGAGGAAGTCAGCAAGGAATTTTTACAAAAGTACAATGTATAGGAAACTTGTAACAGATTTTTTTTGTATAGTGTAGCTAAATACTATAAAAAAAAAATCATAGTTAGTGTAAAGTGCCAAATCATAATGAATAGTTATAGAATATATATATTTTAGAATATTTTTATTTCAGACAATTTAGTCCATCTGGTTAGTTGGTGTTTGTATAGTAAGGTGTTTGTTTGCTTCACCTATGACCTTGAAGTCAAGGTGAGGAAATTCAATAAGTTAATACAATAGTGTGTGTAATATATGTATATTATGTAGTTGGCAATACATATGCATGTATTCTTTATCTTCTACCATTTTCATCAATCATGAGAACAACAGAAGACAGAAATAAAATATTATTTGTTTTAGTGGAGATATGACATTTATGATTTATTTAAAAAAATCATATCAATCCCTACTAATAACACGCCTAAACCGCTGAACCGACCGTCATCAATTTTGGCAGATATATGGAGAAGGACATAGGCTACTTTTTTATGTGGTAACTGATATCCACACAGGCAGAGCCGCAAGCAAAATCTAGTTATTTATAATAGTTAGAAAATATATAATTTTATTACTTATTACTTACTGTTCTGCATGAAATTATTATATTTTGTTTTCATTCTATATCTCAGTTGTTCATATGTCACAAAATAAATTACTGTACATGGAAGAGCTAGGACTAGAGTAGGACTTAATCCTGACCATAATGCAGGAACTCCTTCTACTTTGGCTATTTTATAAAACGCATCCTGAAAGAATACAAACATTTAGTGAAAAAAGAGATCAGATATACACTGTATATAATGTAGACCTGATAAATTAAGGAGCAGATACCAAGTTAAGACTAAAATTGGATTTTTACCATTTTGAAAATATTTGAATAATTAAAGAACAAAAATGGAGTAAAATCGATGAGCGTTAAGGTTCTCATCGCCCTGCTTCTGTTGATCCACTGCCACAGTGTAGGTATGTGGATATGTTGCGAAAATGGTAAAAAAGAAAACTAAGTTATATATTACCATTGTTCCACTGAAGTGAACTCGTTTGGGTAACCATGGCGATTCTCCACAGGGGCATATGTGTTCCATAAGACCATTGCAATATAAGTAACATTTATTCGACAGCAATGCCTTCTGTTGTGCTTGTAGCCGTATTTTAACCACATCAAGAGGAGTCACTAAAACAAGTCAACGAAAGGGCATATAACTTATGAAACTTTATAAATATCTGCTGGACAAAAACAGAAAGTGAAAACTTACTGAATAACGAGGTTATAAGGGCACCGGAACATGCCGATGCCATTTGCTGGACTGGAGTAATCCGGAACTGAGGGTCATCTTCTCGAATCATGGCATCGGTTTTTTTCACAATCAATAATACTCTGCAGCAAAACTCATTTGGATCACCAGTGTATTTACGGTATTTACCGTGTTTTCGATTTTTCGATAAAATCAATCTGATCCGATCTGTCTCTGTCACTGTCAGTGTCATCAATCATTCAAATTCAATTGTTCATAGAGTAGCGCTAAGACATTTATAACTTTAGCTGTGTTACCAGCGTCCAAAAACTTGTTTTGTAAAACTGTCCATGGAAAATCAATAAAGTTTTGTGTTTTTTAATCGACTAATAGTAAAAATCATAAAAGTTAAGGCGTTATGTATTAGCCGTCACGGGACGCCCGGCAGATGTGAAAAATTTATGTTGTTTATGTAACCTGTGTGTGGCCGACAATTATGTATTGCGAAGGCGACGGCCATGTCTATTGGCTGTGCCCAGTAGTAGGACCAATCTACTGAGTAAAACTCCTATAACGCGTACCTTGCGTGTACTTAATGATGTAGCAGACAGCATAGATATGTTTACTTGTTCTCTGAGTTAGTTCACAAAAACCATGCAAAATTATGTTATTTTAAATAATAAAACTTTAATTATGACCACACTATTGGATTAGGAAATTCCTGTAATGATAGTGATGATGAGTTAATAAATAAATATAAAAAAAAAAAATGTTTTATTAGAAATCATAATTCATAAATTACTTCTACTGCCTCGTTGGTCTGGTGGTCGCAAGCGCTACAGACTGTTGAGCCGAGAGTTGAGAGGTCCTGGGTTCGATTCCCGGGTCGGGCAAAGTGTGGGTTTTACCATTAAACATTTCTCAGTAGCAGTCCGGAGTCTCGATTTGGCAATAGGCTCGCCTCCTATTACATGGGACATAACTGGCGAAATGTGGGTGTTCTGTTCCTATTAAGGATACATCTCTGCTTAATCTTTCAGGGAAACAAGGCGTAATGTCATGTTATATTATAACTAATAAAAAAAATCGAATAAAAGGAGTAAAATAAAGAAAAATAGGGTATTGTTAGTTAATAGAATCAATTTATTTTTCTTAATAATTACCTAAGCTCGCGTACACACAAGGGAGTTGAGAGAGCGGTGGCGTAGACGAAGCATCACCGCATGATAGGGTCATGCCATTTGCAGTCATGATATTCGAGTCGGTCTAACGGCCAAGGCGCGCCAATAGATGTTTCACATTAAAACGAACAAAACTTGAGTAGTTATGCAGCTATATGATAAAACGGCTTAGTTACGTGAATAACCACAGCCAATTACAACCCGAATGAGTTGCTGTTGTTCAGACAGTTTTCAGTAAATTTTTTCTTGGTATTGTTTTATTTACCTGAAGATTAACAATTATCACTCACCACTGAGAATTAAACATTCTCAGCGTGTGCCAGAACTGTTTAGTAAGTATTTTTAGTTGACAGGTGGTTGAGTAGTCTAAGCGTACAGCTCTAGTAAATTCAGTCAAATTCACTGCCACATGGATGGAGGGCGTCACTGAAATTATTTAGTACATTTTTTAATATTCGGTATTAAAAACTCAACACGAAAACCGCGCTCTTTCCTGAGGGTTTTAGTTGTGTAGATGAAAAAGACTTTTTGAAATGTTTACCACAGCGTCTAAATCGTTATTGTGAGTACCTTTTCATTTATTTTTGGAGTTTACGGAGTTTACATAACGTGACAGCTGTTTTTTATAACGGATCTATAAAAAAATTGTGAGCTACCTAATAATGGGACGGTCACACACCGATCGTTCGTAAAATCGTAATAATATGAAATAATAATCGCTACGGAGGCTACGGCTAATGAAAATTAAATGCCGAATGGTACGTAGTATTTTTCGTGCACGATTGATTTTAGCTTTCATTCTCCTGTTCCCCATGTTCTATCAAGTAGGTAAAGGAAGTGTAATGTATTCGAGCGACACTCAAGGTCGCGTTTATATTGTGGCCATTTATAACATTCTATTTAAAATTAAATATTTATTTAACCCAATATTTTTTAAACCGCGAGTGTCGCGGAGCTCAGGAATGAGCTCCGCCCTACCGCGACACTTATCCTGCCATTATTCCAAAAATCATTTACTTGCCTCTTTATCTTTAATTAAAAAAATTGGTATTTGTTTTGAAATGCTAAATAGTATTGCCCAAACCATTGTCATTTTGAGCTTTTTTTAATATTTTAAATATATTATTTTAAAATATTCTGTACATACTTATTTTTTTAAATATAAAGTAGTCATGGTCTTATCTACCTACTTAAAATATTAGTATTTGCAAAAATTTAATATTCCTACCAGTTTTTTTTTTTTTTTTTTGAAGCCTCATTATATCTTTAGCCCCATAGTGGTTTTTTTTTTAAAGCCTCATTAAATCTTTTGACACTAAAGTCATTTTGCAGTGATTTTCTGGATCAGATTTTAATATAAATTGTTGACATTGACATTGTAAAACAACAGTGCCACCTTATCTGAAGTTTTTGCGTGACTTCATATCTGATTCTCATGTTAACATTTTGATTAGGACTCATTCTATGGTATTAGATATTTGTGTTTATGTAAAATAATGTTAAAATATTTACATTAAATTTCCATTTTATTTTTCTATAACAAAGACTGAAGGGAAATTTTAAAAGAGCTAACTTTCAAATTCCCCAAATAGGTATTTTTCTGTAAAATTTATTGGCGATTTTCCTTAGGCTACATGAATTGAATTGAATTTGACATAACAAATTCATAAAGTAGCACTTTCAACATTCAATTTATTAAATTAATTAAATTACCTATTTACCAGTGCAGGGCAGGGCGAGGGCAGACTCATAGTTAAGAAAGTAATATTATTTATTTACTGTTGTGCCAAATATATAGGGTACTTGCTTTTGCCCGCGGCTCCGCCCGTGGATGTCGGTTATCGCTTAAAACAGTAGCCACAGTCCAAACCAGTCCCCCATATCCCAGGCTATATTTCTGCCAAATTTCATGACAATCGGTTTGGTGTTTTAGGCATGAAGACATTAGACAGACAGACAGAGTTACTTTCACATTTATAATATTAGTATGGCTTGTGTGGCCCAGTAACTGGGTTGTGCATGTGCCTGTAAAATACTGATGCATCCGGTTAGACTGGCAGCCGACCCCAAAATAGTTGGGAAAAGGCTAGGCAGATTGATTGACTCTTGTGCCAAATAATGACATATACGAGTTAGGTACTTTACACAATAAGCTGACAGGAATTTTCTGACATAATCACTGGTATTTATAATGATAATAATAACCCCACCATCATCATCTTCCTACCCTTGTCCCATGTTTCTTGGGGTCGGCGCAACACGTTTTCTTTTTCCATTCTCCCCTGTCAACCGTCACTCTATCATTCACTTCCTTCTTTTTCATATCATTCTTCATACAATCCATCCATATTTTTTTGGCCTTCCTCTCCCTCTCCATCCATCCACATTTATATTCATCATTCTCCTCATCACATACATTTCCTCCCTCCAAATGATAAAATAAATATAATAATAACCCTACCCAAATGACAAAATACCCAATTTTTTTTTGTTAAATCCTATGTCTAATTTTAAGAATGTTGCACCTCGCTATCTGGCATATTCTTAATAATAATAATATAATAATAAATCATTTATTTGCCAACAAACATGGTATAAAAGATAGTAGTGAGTCTTGAGGCCTACTTATTAACCATGAAGTCATCTGTTTAGATTTTTAATTTAAAGTTGAAAATTTAAGTCATAACGTAAATTTTTCATCACAGTTACGAAGCTGATTATTTTATGCATAAAGTAATACTAATGCAGATTAAGTTGCAAAAAAAATCTCTTTTCGTTTTTTTTTTTGTACTTTTTAAATTGGTCAGGTCGTAAATTCCCAAAAAATCTAAAAAAAAGATAAAAAAAAACATTACTCGAAAACTTTTAAAAGTGGCAGAACAAGTCGCGGTCAAGTTGGTTCCCCATTCTCAGATTTTGAAAAAAAGGTACAGTCAGCAAGAAAATGGGCCATGTTCACAAAAACTTTTAGATGCGAGCCTGTTTCTTATAAGGATTAAAAACTCTATCGAAGCAACTGAGGTTTGAGTACTAGAAAAGTCATAAATCACAAAAAACTTCTCCCATACATTTCGTAAGAAATGAAAATCCCAACTTACTTTTTTTTTTTTGGACAGACTGGCCAGTCAATTGCGATTTCTGACTTTTCTAGTACTCTAACCTCAGTCGTTTAGTAGAGTTTTTTGATCCTTATACTCGTATGAAATAGGATCGATTAGAATAAAAAAAAAACAAACTTGCGCCCATTTTCGTTCTGACTGTGTACCTTTTTTTCAAAATCTGTGAATAATGATGAAACTTTTCCCTTATATTTCGTAGGAAATCACGACTCCCAAAGTACTATTTTACTATGGATAGACTGGCCGTCTAAAAAAACCAGCCTGTATACTAAGTGCTTATAATGTAACTGTTTGCTGTTCCTTTCAATAAAAACATTTTTTTTTTGAGGTTGGGTATGCTTCGTTGCATACTTTGCTGGCAAGTTTCTAGTTTACGTATATTTTGACTTGTTTGGCATCCATACGTCATGCATGACATTTAAAATACAGGAATCGAATATTTTTCTCTTTGATTTAAGCAGGGCTTGTTAACGTTACCAATTAACAAAATAATAACCGTTACGTAACGTTAAATTTCAATGTTATACCTACTAACGTTACAAAAATTTTACGTTACTTGATCACATTACCAGTAATATAACGTTAATTAACATAAAAAAAAATACGATAACTAACGTTAATTTAGCTACGTTGCCGTTCTGTGGGTAAGAATCAGGCAGATTTAGGCAACGTTTTGATAGGCATGACATCAGAGAGGCGCGAGGGCGGGTTCCCGCCGCGAGCACGCCTCAGGCCCCACTACTTACATCTCACCCGTTTAAAATAACGATAAAATAAATAGTCGCATAAATAACGTTATATCGATTACCGTTATTTTAATAATAATGTTAACTCTGTCAATACAAGGTAACGTTATGTAAATTCACCGGTATTAAAAGCCCTGGCTTTATGTGACACATGAGATTATTCATTTTCTCCTTGAGAGACCAGTACCTCTTCCGTGCAAAGTTTATTCTGAACAGTTATTTACTTCTTTTAGTGTAAGGTCTATTGGTTCTTCCACATAATATATTGTGGTGCCATTGACGATTATCGGGATATTTGTGAGGTTTGGCATCACTTTGTTTACTTTAGTTTTTCCAGTATTCATTGATAATCCCACCTTCTCACTTTCAAACACAAGCTGTTCTAGCATCTCTTGCAAGCCTCTTGAATCTTCTGAAATAAGGATTAGCTCATTTGTAAATCTTATGTGTTTTAATTTCACTTCATTCATATTTAGCCCGTAATCATCCCACTCAAGGCGTCTACATACGTATTCAAGAACTGCTGAAAAAAGTTTGGGTGACATTGGATCACCTTGTCTCTCTCCTCTTTTTAACGGGAAGAATTCCCCTTCTCTTTCTGTTCGTATTTTAGCCTTCATGTTCTTATAGTAAATTTAATAAACATTACTTGTCTTTCTAGCTTCCCATATTTTTGCCTATTTATGTAAATGAGTCAAATGCCTTGTTATAATCTTTGAAAAAATATTTATAACAGTGTAGACTTATTTAAAACTAGCTTTTGCCCGCGGCTCCGCTCGGGTGGATGTCGGTTATCGCGTAAAAAATGGCCTATGTTCTTCTCCATATCCCAGGCTATATCTCTGCCAGATTTCATGATGATCGGTTCAGCGGTTTAGGCGTGAAAACGTAACAGACAGAGTTACTTTCACATTTATAATATTAGTATGGATAATTTTAATCATGTTAAGGATACTATTTATTAGCCAACAATGTATATTAGGATAACTACTAATCCATATTATCTATAGGTACGTAAATACAATAACAAATCATTTTTATAATTATAATGAACAGATTGCAGTTCACATGAATGAGTGTCTGTACCGACTTTGACTCGGAAAAAATAAAGTGAAGTCCTCAATCTGTACTATTTGACCCTAATGGTCACTCTAAATATCTGCTGTCAATGGCTTTGTTTAATTTTAAATAGTAAGTGTTTACATTTATTATTCGAAATTCTTCAAGAACAAAAATTACAAGTACTTTCTATTATTAGTCTGTCCCATTATATTGAGAGTTGGCACAGACGCGTTGTGCCTTAGAATACTGTGAGTAGATCGACAGAATAACAAAATATTTCTCACTCTATGTTGATATTTACTAACAATACTTAAATCTTTATCAGTGATATGATATGTCTTGATTGATTATGTGTAGACGGTCTCCTTGTCATAGTCATATCATCTATAAGTAACTATACTCCATTTGTTATAACATTAGACAAATAACTGTTCTCACCCTTTCGTTATTTCGATGTAAACGTTTAATAAACTCCGTTATTTCGCGATAAATACATAGCGCTGTAATCTATTTACCATTTACATTAAAAAAATAACTCTAATGTGCAGTAATTTCAACAATATTACACAATAACTGTTGTTATTTAGCCGTTATTTGTCTAATAAACGGAGTATAGATAGGTTTTATCACTAGTTTTGATTTTGTATTTCATAGTCTGACTTGTTATATCAGGGCCTCAAGTCTGCTATTACAATAGTGTCAGAATGGTCTCGCCATTGTGAGTATTTGACAGTATTTGTATGGCAAATCTGTCAAATACTCACAATGGCGAGACCATTCTGACACTATTGTAATAGCAGACTTGAGGCCCTGGTCACTCTAGTAAGTTAATATTTTCGCTGTCATCATCAAGAAAAACAAAAGAAATTCTTATCTTTTGTTTTCAATATGTAAATTTTCTGGACCATTCTTAGACGTTTCGTCGCAGTGGGCGTGGTAATTACGTAAATTACCTCACACTCAGATAATTTTAACTGAATATATCCATGCCAACAATCAGTGTGGTGTTCTATAGAATCACTGTATGTTTTATCCATTTGTATGGCCGGGGCATTTGATAGAGGATGCGTTTTTCGCATCCTTGCTCACTCGTAATTCGCCATCAATCTCTCGCCACGGCTTATGTACGTACGTAGTCCCGTTACTCACGCAGTTATTGATAGTGTTGTGTTCATGATCTCATTTCAGGTGTTCCCCTGGCTTAAGTTTGCCACTCTCGTCTGAGTATTTTTTAAACGTAAATATCTTTTATCATTAAAACCAACAACCGTTTCAGTATTTCGGATTCGTCCGACTAGTTTCGAACTCGAACGGAGCTCTTAGTCAAGAAATCGAAACGAAACTGTTTCAGTAGTAGTAGGTAAGTAGATGATTATAATAGATCTGGATTTCATGATGTTTTCTGCTTGACCAGCCAAGTAATGTGACATTACCTACTAACTGAAATTGAAATTCTCATTGATATTCGCCAGATACGAACCTGTAATCTTGTAGAGGTACATACCAACCCGAGAAAACAGTTCTTTCACCTTCAAGACATCAGGGGCCTAAGTCTACTAATTTACAAACGTTGTAATGGTCTCGCGATGGTGAGTATTTGACAGTGTTTGTATGGCAAATCTGTCAAAAACTCACAATGAAGAGACCATTGCAACGTTTGTACATTAGTAGACTTGGCTCCCAGTACAGTCTACGACCGAGTCAGGACCGTCTGCAATGTGCTCGTATTATATTTTTCTGCGGTAATGTCAAGGTCGGGCCAGCATCGCGGGCAACGCCCCTCTCAAACCAGTTATGATCCGTCTATTAAAACCAACCAATTACATAACGCGATCATCATAAAAACTAGTTACGGAAAGAGTTAATTACTGTTACTATTTGCGATGCTACTTCTGTACAAGGTTTGTCCAATGTAATAGTAAACTTGAACACCGAAGCTGACATTGAATATGTTCCTTCCTCAAGTATCGATTACCATTGTTGCATGTTGATATCTAAAGTGTTACGATGTATTATCGATGTTACGGTTCGTATTTTATAATGCCGTTTTCGTTTCACAGCGAGATTTGAGTGAGCCGATGCGTGTATTGTTTTACGTTTGCAACCGTGATTATGATGACTAACACTTGGAAAACGTCTGTATGTGATCCCAAAGTATCTACTCTTGTCGTAATACCAAATCGAATGTCTCTCAAAGCACATTTTGAATCTAATTCTAAGGAGTAAGTATTGTGAATATTTTCGGCTCTACACGACATATCTTCTACTAATTCAAAACTTGCAATAAATGGTTGCCAAAAAATGCTGGGTTATTAATCTGGCGACGTTTGAGCTGTCTTAGGGTCGTTCAAAAAATTTCTAGGTGCTCAATGCATCACCGAAATACTTGGTTAAAGTCGTCTGAAGCTGAGGTTATGAACCTCATATTTCATTCTCCGATTCAGTTTTTTTTTGGCACGTTAACACTGCCGAGAATGTAATTAAATCTGGCACGAGAAGCATTTAAATCTTCGCCTGCAAAGAAATGCTAGATCGAAATGAATAAAAAATGTTGATCTTGGTACAGGAAGGTAATTTCAAAAGAATTTTGTATTATAATACGCGGTGGTTTTCACATAACATAACATCCTTATAACATTGCATCCATAGAACGTCACGGGCTATTTCATGGCTTTCTGATACATTAATGTAGATAAGCGTAATCCATATTTCCGACAAAGCTGAAACTGCCACTGAGGATTTTTATCTTTTGTGAGTGTCAGCCGAGGCGCAAATGACGTAGCTGATCGACAAGTAGTCACTATTATTGTCGATCTTTAGATTTAAATGTCTATTGTCATATGATGTAATACAAACCTTGAACGTGTACCTATTTACACCATGAAGGAGAAAAGTAACATCAATACAGAACTTAGTAACGTTCTGGCGTCTATCGTTTTGGTTTTAAACGACGTCGTTCCGTTCCTTCATCGATTATATGTCTCAAGTAACTAATTTAAAGCGACGCGATTGGTGTCTGGATTTAGCTACCCTTAGCGAAACCAGGTTCTCACTGTACCTAATATCAAGTATCAGTATGTATTCATTCTCCGCTTGCTCTTTATTCATTTGGAGTCAGTGCAGCAGGAGTTCTTTTTTCATACATCTATAACAGCCATCAAATCTTCTTCTTCTTTTAGCCATATCGTCTTCTGACATTTTTCACTCAATCCATCCTTTGCTTCGTCTTCCTCTTCTATTTAACGTCATCATGCTCAAAAATTTTCCAGGACATGTTCCTCATTTCCGAATCATGTATCTGCTCGTGTTTGAGTATCTTTATACTGTTGCTATACCTACTGTCCATGCAGCTAATTTGTCTTGAGAGAAGGTAATTGTTGCTTCATATGCCTTATATGGGTATCAATTTACTCTTAAATGGATTTAGTTTGATTGTTAAGTCGGGGGACTTCGAAACGCATCTATCTTAAATCTTAATCCCTTGTATTTAATTTCAATAGAACGTAATTGTGTCTTATTGCTGCAGTGCGGTGTCTTTAGTTTTTATGTTCAATTTACTAAATTGACAAATATTGCTTTAGGTTACTTGCTTTTGAACTAGTTATCACAAGGTCGATCAGGGTGTAACACTAAGTTTGCGCTTTTCATTAGTGAAGAGACGTGAGTTTCGATCTTGTGAGTGGTTAACGTGACGATGGTTAATAGTAACCAGTAATTTTCAAAAAGGCTTTTAATAGTCCTGCACATTCACGGAAATGTGTGCTTAGTTACTCAAGGAATGTCACACGTTTACAAAATGATTATGAATTCCGCACGTTCATGAATTTTGGGTTATTGCATATTTGGGGTTTTGCCATTACTATTTCAATCGATTGGTTTCCCTTTATGTCGAGTCCCTTTACGTCGTGTCTGAGAGTCTATTGTTCTTGCAAAATATTGCTGTTTTACGCTTTCTAATACCGTTACGTCGAGTTTGGTTAATAGGTACAGTCAGGATATAAATTAAAAGTCAGTATCATTAAAATATTGTTTTATTATTTGTTGTAATACACTATGATTGATTAGGTAATTCAAATACTTCATCACTGTACATAAACATATGATATTATATTATTAAACTCGACGTAAAGGTAGTAGAAGCGGGGTAAAGAAACTCAACGTTCTAAGGGTGTAGAAACGGGACAGAAATCGTAGACTCGACGTAGCGGTAATAAAAGCGACACAAGGGTCTCGGCTCGACGTAAAGGGATTCGACATAAAGGGAACCATTCTTTTAATCTTATTAAAATTCACGGCCATAAAGCATCCTAATTGAATGTCACCTGTATTACTACTAAATTCCTCTCCAGGTCTACGTCACGGAAATCTCCGTTACTGCCAGAGTTTGATGTTCTTATATCCAATGCTCACAAGTCACCGTTTAGCCAGTGAGTCATCGATTTCATAGGAAGTTTAATGTAATACTAAATCGCTCACAGTGCTCTGTTGGCTGTTGCTATACTTGCTAGATTGTAAGAATCGTAATTTTCCTCTATGGTTAAGAATTTCCCAAACTAACACAGAAACTCTTGTTTTCTGTTAGTGCTGATTTTGAGACTACTCTTAAGGTAAAGCGATAAGCTTCACCTTAGAGTATTAAGTATTATTTGATCTTGACACTACTCGAACACAATTCAAACGAGATTGGTGCTTGAGCACAGTTCTAATAAAATACGATCGTAACAGTGCCGCAATATCGGCAAACACTCCTTGTTGTTTTATTTTAAAGAGTTTTTAACTGACTTCAAAAAAAGAGGAGGTTCTATGTTCGACTGTATATTTTTTTTAATGTATGTTCACCAATTTCTCCGTCAATTGTGGACCGATTTTGAAAATATAGTTTTTGCTTTCGAGGTGGTCCCATTGTCACCAAGTCAGAATCTGATATGGGGATCCTATAGAAATCGAAGGAAATCTTCAATTTTTATAGTAATTTCACCGATATCTCCGTCATTATGCACCTATTTTGAAAATTCTTCTTTCCTTTGATAGAAGAAGGTTAGGTTTGTACGTTGGTCCGATATAAATTTTATAAACTTTGTATAGGTAGTTTTAAGTTAACTTCGATAATACTTATTTATTCCACTTTGTCTATCTTGATGATTTTATAATACTTCCTGTCACTGTTGTTTACATAGCGAGTAGTGGAAGATGAATTGGTGTGGGGTAGGTAAAATAACTAAAAAGTGAAAAATAAAAACATTTTTTTGTGAAAAAGTTTTCATTTATAACTTTAAGGGTCCGTGCACGAAAAAAGCTCTCTTTTGGCAAGTTCTTATCTAATTGTGAGAAAACTTGAAACAATCGAAACATTAAGTCTGTGTAACTATAAAAGTACAGTTTTCATGGTGCTAAACCATTCGTGTCAGTCACAGCAGCTTTTAATAGTTTCATCATTTTTGTGCTCTCCAAAATATAGTTTATTTCACCAATGATTTACTTAATGAAGATATTGTATAATCATTAAATAAAATTGTGATTATATTTCAAGGATAGCTGAAGACTAATTTGTGATTTTTAAATTTCTTGATATGATTTGCTAAATAATAGGAAAAATATATATTACTGACGAGGTTTAAAACAAAAAAAGGTTTTTTCAATATAATTTTTCTGCTATATTTTGTATGGAAGTTGAAAAAAGTGGTTCCGCCACATGCAAGTAGACCATATAATGATGTTGATGATATTTTTTAGTGTTCAAAATCAAAAGTAGTTTCTTGTAGAATGATGATGAAATGTCAGTCTCGCGTCATTTTTCGGAAAACTTGTTGCGAATATCAGTGATTTACCGTGATTACTTAATTTATTTGAAAAATCCCTCTCAGACATATGCAAAACAAAGAACACGACTTTTCAAATCACAAATAATTTTGTTTCAATTATTTTTCCCTTTCTCACAAACAATGAACAAAATTGATCAAAATCAGACGACTTCGTGCACGGCCTCTTAAACAAGTTTGAAAACAAACGTTCCTTGTTTATACTTGGTAATACTCTTACAGAAATTCAATGTGTTATTCTGATCGTGATTTGTGTCGATTGACTGGAAATAGTCACGTGTTATGTTTAGTAATAAAATTTGAATCATGTGACATCGGAACAGTTTATTGTTTGCACAGCTTTGATGTATTAGCTATGACAATACGTAATCCATATTCATGATTGATGTTCCGATTAGAAATTAACAACTATTGGCATTCTGTTTTCATTAAAGTTGTTAGTTTACAATTGTGTATTTTGATTCAAGAAATTATGTTTGGTTTAGAAACCTCATTTTAAAAGTCAGCTTGTGAGTGATTCAGTTAAATGTTTTTGATTTTGTTCATATACGAGTAGGTGTGTGATTTCCTTATCATAAAGATCGTGAGATTGAAATATTAATCAACGACATGTGGACTCTGCTCCAATAAAACTCACTTTTAGGATCATTTAAAACTTTTATTATTTCATTTGCTTGCAACACAGTAGCGAAGTAAAACAACAACAGTTGGGACCGGATTTATTGCGGGCCACCTCGTTTGGTAAAACAGTATGATGATGATGATGATGATGGGGCTCCCTTTTCCGCACTTAGACTCCCATTTGGTCCGTTGTGCGTGGGGATTCTTGCTAACAGAGCCAGCCTAGCTCCGCCCAAAAGCACAGAAGCTTCCTGGGACCTTCACAGGCTTCACGGAGCGATCTCACTGTTCCAAGGATTTTTTGACGTTGTGGAGCCACGGCCTCGCATTCCAGGATGACGTGGGCGGCTGATTCCTTGGCGTCAAGGCAGCCCCTGCAAAGGGGGCTGTCTGTGGCGCCTGTTAAAAAGATTTTTGTTAAGGAGATTATGGCCCGTAATTGTACCTATTATTATTCTAAGGTTATTTCTACTTAGGCTGAGAAGTTTTTTTGGTTAATCGCGGGTGTACCATTGATAAAGCCAATTTTGACTGTCTACAGTCTGTTACCCGTGACTAGTGATGGGTCGAGAGAATATTCTCTCTCGGAGAATATTCTCCGATCGAGAATATTCTGCAATATTCTTTTCGACGGAGAATTTACGAGAATTTAAAATTGCAAGTAAAATTGCTTTAACATGAACTTCTTTTGTTGTTATTTAATTATTCTATACTTTACTCGAAAAAAGGTTACTCTATGAGTTTCAGAGTGGAACTTTGATAATATTTCTTTAGATATGTAATAACAGAGACTTCATTTTACCACTTTGTCGGGGTTTTAATATGTATACCCATATCAAATTACAGCTTTCTAGTACTAAGTTTCTAGTCTCTGAGCTAAGCCGCGGATGGACGGACGGACGGACGGAGTGATGGACTGACGGACTGATGGACTGATGGACTGATGGACTGACGGACTGACGGACTGACGGACTGATGGACTGACGGACTGACGGACTGATGGACTGACGGACGGATGGACTGATGGACTGACGGACTGATGGACTGATGGACTGACGGACTGATGGATTGATGGACTGACGGACTGATGGACTGACGGACTGACGCGCAGATGGACTGGACTGATGGACTGACGGACAGATGGACTGACGGGCAGATGGACTGACGCACTGATGGACTGACGGACAGACGGACTGACGGACTGATGGACTGACGGACTGACGGACAGGTGGACTGACGGACTGACGGACTGATGGACTGATGAACTGACGGACTGACCGACAGATGGACTGACGGACTAATGGAATGACGGACAGATGGACTGGCGGACTGATGGACTGACGGACTGATGGACTGACGGACTGACGGACAGGTGGACTGACGGACTGATGGACTGATGAACTGACGGACTGACCGACAGATGGACTGACGGACTAATGGAATGACGGACAGATGGACTGGCGGACTGATGGACTGACGGACTGATGGACTGACGGATAGATGGACTGACGGACAGATGGACTGACGGACTGACGGACAGACGGACTGACGGACAGATGGACTAACGGACAGACGCACAGATTTCCAATTTAATTTGATTTCAAGAATTGTTATGATTGCGATTGTTATTTTGTTTTTAATTATTAACGCCATACACCTTCCAGTAATGTTTTTATTTTATTAAAGCTGGTTATTTGTAACTCATAATTACTCATAAAGTTTGTTTTAATGCAGAAATCCTAATTTAAAATTAGTACCAACGAAATTTAAGAGAATTTATGAGAATATTCTCGGAAATATTCTCGGGAATATTCTCGCTCAGGAGAATTTACTGAGAATTTAAGTTATAGAGTAGTAGTATTTTGACATAAACTTCGTAAAACATTTAAATGCATTCAAACTATTACCCTAAAAATAGATTGATACAATAGAGTCATCCAAATTTTAAATTCTCGTAAATTTCCTTCCAAAAGAATATTCTCGGGAACTTAACAGCAAAGTTCTCGCAAGCAGAATATTCTCGGGAATTTACCATCTCTACCCGTGACCATCTGTTGTTATGGAGTTCGGTCGATCTTTGGCGAAACCACGCACGAAATCGAGAGAAAGGCAGAGGGAGAAGTGGGAGGGGTGGTGATAAAACAGTATCATTTATTGACATTTTAAATACAAACCAAAACCATTCTAAAATTCTTTTAAATATTCGATTTAACATTAAGTATATAAAATACAGGGATTAATTCATGCATAATAAAATCAATGTTTAACAAAATAAATGGCTCGTCACCATACCAGAAGTACTGCTGACTAGTATCTAGTATAAGATGACAGTCATATATCCAACGTAAACATGACTGTTACCATACCCACACAACAATAACTAACAGATTAATACACCTCAAAAATCTATAGCCTATCTAATTTCAACTAAATTCTAACAGACATGATTCGGACGTGAAACTATGTTAACACAAATTAATATGAAGTTAGTCTTAATTTAATTTCCGTCGGTTTAGAGTTTTAGACTATACCTATGTAGGTAAAATAAATACAAAACGAATAGTAGTTATAATAGGTAAATAAGTACATCAAACACCAAAGCTTTGTTTTTTTTATCCAAATTTAGCCATTGCAACGAAAAAATTAGATTAAAACTGGTAAAGTACCTATAGAATCCACGACGGCTATGACATAATATCTGATTCATAGAACATGGAATAAACTATGTTTAGGAAAACCGCATTTGTAAGGTGCAATAATATTATAAAAGTAGGTGCATGCCTATATTATACTGTTTTTGTGTAACGAAATGTTACATAAACTCGAACTGCGGTTGTATGACGCACTCGTGAATATACCATACGCTGGGAATTCTGGCGGGGTGCAGGAAAATGTGCAATTTCGAACATATTTGGGAAATACGAGTTTTGGTTTGGGAAATGCCAGCTATTCAGCCTCCTTATATCAATCAAGGAGAAATTAATAAATGAGACAGAATTTGCATGACAATCCGCCGAATTAATAATTCGGAGGTGTTGAAACAGATGATTGAGGCCAGCGCACGTCCGCTCATCCGCTGGCCTCAATCGTTTGAATAACAAATCTTCCTTTTCAAATGTCGAACTAAGAATTTTCATGGAGTACCTAGTTTGGGAACTCTTTTTGGAGTACTTTGGGAATAACCCGCTCATTGTTCACGTTCAATTTTTAAGCTTAATTCTTGTTACAGATGTTGTTCAACCGCTATAGGCCCACACAGGGCGCTGGCGTCCATTCTTGCGAAGAGCCCATCCATCGTAGCAGTGTCGCTTCAAAGCCGGGACTACCACGAGGTCACCGGCGACATAGTCTGCCCCAATGTAGTCAGAGGCATAGACCACTTGAGAGATCCGCGTCTCAATAAGGTAGGTAAGATATGTGGAATCTCTGTACTACATACACCTCTGCCTAACCGTTCGGGAAAACAGGCGTGATGTTTAGTAGATAGCTGATGTTTTTTTTTTCACGATTTTTAAAGCTTAGTTCCATTCATTTCGCGAACAGAAACGCTACAGAAACTCTGAAACATGATAACTTTATTTCGGATTCAGTTTCAACTTTAGTTGTTTTGTCGTACAGTTTTTAAACCGAGTGTACAATTGTAGGTCTCCAGTCACGTTGTTTATTAGCGTTCAGTAACTCCTAGACCACTTAGCCCCACTGCCTCCACTGTTTGAGTGGGGCGATAAGCTACCAATATAATTTTTATGTTTGTACCTACTAGATCAAACTGGAATACCTATTTGTCAAATGTAAGTTTCCTTTTTGTTTAGTTTTCCCTCGTTTTTCCTTGAAGTCTGTACTGAATTATTTGAGCTAAATGATAGAAGAAACGAGTCACTCGTTTGAAATTAGCTTTTTTTTTAAATATATTAAAATTAAAATACATTAAGAATATAAGAACCTTAGTACCTAGTAATTTTGGCCGGAGCTGAGTTTTGGTTTCGTGTAAGCAAATGGATTGATATTGCAGAAACAAACAACCTACAGTAGACGACGGCTTTAGTTTAGAGTTTTTGAATATCCGAGTATGTATTTTTTATGTTTTTATAGGTACTAGATCAAACCAGAATATTTGTCAACTGTAATATTCCTTTTTGTTTAGTTTTCCCTCGTTTTTCCTTAAAAGTCGGTGTTGAACTATTGAGCTAATTGTAAAGAAGTTTTTCCTAGTCAATGAGTGACATTGACTATTGATCACAATAGCATACTAGCATTGAAATTCACATTGAGAAACTAGAGCCTAGAAATGTTGGTCGGAGATGTTTTGGTTTCGTGTAAGCAAATATATCGATAGTGCAGAAACAAACAAACGACTGAAACTACTACAGTACTCTCTCCGTCCGACAACTACTATGTATAATCTGCCGTTTTTTGCGAGGCGAGACTGGTCTAATCATACTCTGAAAAGGCTCCTACAAACAGGCGCGACACGCGACGCGACACGCCTTAATCCGCCGTCATTCTAAATCTTCAGCTCGATCATCTGCCGTCTACCGTCTCTTTCATGCATAAGACCATTCACAGTTCTTACTTCGCCGCACGGTCGTAAGCAGCAACTCTACTCCCTAATTTGTTGTTCATGTACACTATAATCCGCCGTTTTCAGTAAAGGCTCCTTCAAACAGGCGCGACACGCGATCAGTCATAAAGGAACCGCATATCGCGCGGCGAGCGGTGTCTGTGTCGCGTCGCGTGTCGCGCCTGTTTGAAGGAGACTTAATCCGCCGATGGTTGGGATTTTGCGGGTTAGCGAGAAAGTAGGTACTGTATAGAATCACAATGTGAATCCTAATTGAGTTTGCGTAGATATTTCTCCCGGTTGTATAAATTACTCTATTTGCATGATAGTAAAATTACACACACGATAAGATAACACCCCTTTTATTGGTAAAAAACTCACTTATGTAATATCTCGATGGTTATGTTATGAGTGATAAATATAACATGTTATATTTTTTTAGGGGCTAGCTTTCACACTGCAAGAGCGTCAGGCACTCGGCATCCATGGTCTTTTGGCAGCCAAGTTCAAATCCCAAGAGGAACAGCTAGAAATATGTACCATTTCGATTGACAGATATGAGGACAACCTCAACAAATATCTCTACCTCGTCGAGTTACAGGTGACTAAACATGATACAGGTACCGTTGATTCTGTGAAGCTTTTTATAGAAACTGGGTTTTGGATACAGGGTCTGGTATGGGGTGTGTATTGTACAAATTTGAGATCTGAATTCTAGGTATGATGTTTAATGCTTATTGGATTTCTTAAATTAATGTACTAAACAAGAAGAATGGATTTTTATACTGTGAGTATTTTTGAATGCTTGAATTTTCAAATTATTTGGGTGGAATTACTGACATAGGATATCATTGCCTGGGTGGGCTATTGGTTTATTTGGGTAACTGGTGGTAAAGGAAAAGGTGTGAACACTGATTTCTTTTATTGTTTTTTATTTCTTATTTTGTTACTCGTAATAATGAATCTCCTTAGTTCAAAAAAGTGTGAAATACTTATTTTTGCTCGAATCACAGCAATGAGCAATCTGGCTAATATTGTTGGCCTTGACCTAAATTCGTCATCGACCCTGCTAAACTTCGGTGTGTATATTGGTGTTAAAATGGAGGACTTTAATACAGGGCTTTTAATGAACTAAAGATTTATACGAACTTAATGGTGTGTATGAATTGTGTAAAATATTATACAGCACATTACAATACCTCTGTACAACTCCAAATTGAAAAACATACCGGAACGTTGATACATTTTGATATACCCAGAAATACAATGATGAATAAATTAAAATGTTTGCCTGTTAAGCAGCTCCAATAAATTATCCTCTGAAATGGCTTAAATTGAAACAACAACAACAACAACAATAATAATGTAATAATAATGTATGTTAATAATGTAATGGCAACATTTTCACCATGGCCGCGGAAATGGTTCCCAACCTACTTATTTAAGGGGTTGTTTCATGGCTGTAGCCCCTGTAAAATACGCAAATTGTTCACGAAATCAAAGCATTAACAAGTACTTTTGAATTGTCAAGAGTCGGTCAGTTAGTGAGAAAGCTGAAGCCAGTAAAATTATTTCGTGATCATTTTTGTTACACGTAACAGAACTTATGACCAGTACCCCAATTACGTAATACACTTTGATTTTGAAGGATATTGTTAATCCATTGCTACATATGTTCGAACAATTTTTCTGCTCAACAACGTAAATAACGCAATGAATGTTGTTGAACTGTCAAAATGAAACCCATTGCTACTGATAGTGTGTTACCCAATTACCCCGCGGGTATAAACTATGGATTAAAGGTTGAGGAATTATATAATTGCATAGCACAGGTGTGAGTATTATGTACTATAGATCTACCATTTACCGGGTAATATGTCTTTTATTGACTTGAATGTGCCCTGGCGGCTGAGAGTATGTCATGCTCACTCAAATGTCTCGCTGGTGGTGGCGTGTGTGTTAGATCATTAACTTCCCTTCAAAATGATTGAGCTAAATGGTGCTGATCCATGCGTCATGTTCGTGAACGGGCGCCGTCAGTTCGGACTGGTCATCTCTTAGCTGCCACGGCTTATTTTATTTTTTGAATTGTTTTTATTACGGACGCTTCTAACGTGCACGTCTTTCTACATTGTTCTCACATGTATAACTTCAACATGAATGATGTAACCCATATTTTGTTTTAAAAGAGTGTATATGGAGTTTCTTGCCCGTTCAGAAGAACGGGCAAGAACCATAGGAACCATAGGATCCTACTACGCTTTGGAATGAGCAACTAGCTTCATCTTTCTGACTGACGGACCCCTTGACAATTCAAAAGTGCCTGTAATTGGTTTATTTGAAATACCTAAATGGTTTGAGTTTGATTGGACAGGGCGTTAGT
The DNA here is from genome assembly GCA_947523025.1 of Dryobota labecula. Lineage (NCBI taxonomy): Eukaryota > Metazoa > Arthropoda > Insecta > Lepidoptera > Noctuidae > Dryobota > Dryobota labecula. Next base: position 10,446,833 of record OX383293.1, on the reverse strand, counting down.
TGCAAATTGTGCAATTAGCTAACACAAAATATAATTAACCTTTTGACCGCCACAGTCATGTATAGATGACAAACCAAAATGTGCCCAGCACGCCACGTTCACTACATGACATACTTATATACGTAAATCTGTATATAAAGCTCATAAAACAACATTGTTTTTTTATTTCTTTTGCTAAAATGTTCCTTGACTCATCCTAATTTATATTAGTAGAATTCCTTTCTTTATATTTCATCTTTATTAACATAAGATGACAAAAACTCGGCAGGATGAATTCGTATCTTGGCGCCGAGGGCACGTTTTTTGTTTTTTTGACGTGGCGGTCAAAATATTAAGCATGTTTGTGGCTAAACATTTAGGCCCGCTTGCCCCACAAATCACTAAATGCATAACCAGCCTATAATATTCCCTCTAAGCTGGGACAAAGGCCTCCTCGAGTCCTCCTTCGAGTGGGACTGGGCTGTAATCTACCAAGCGGGCTCAGGTCGGGTTGACAGATGTCACACACATGTCTTCGAATATTTGTAGACGCGGCGGCCAAAAGTACTTAAGTCAAATCAGACTTAAGTGCTTATGGCTTCCGTGTCTAGATTTGTTTCTAGGACATGCCGATTTTTCCTTGTTTCTCACGATGTTTTCCTTCACCGTTTTGAGAGCAGATGCGTTTAGCGCTAAACATATTTATAATATCATTCTGTCTCTGTCATCTTCAAACGGTTGACAGAATCAGAAAGATTTTTAATTGCGTTTAGCACTATGCATTTAGCTATTTGCGGTACAAGCTGGCTTTAATGCATGAATGGTAAAGCAGTTTACCGGATGATTTGTTCAATTATGGACAAAGGACTGTTGTGTTTGTTGTGCGCTGGAGTATAATTTTGCTAATGGGAACTATTTACCTCTGAAGCCTTTGACATCATAGGTCTAATTTATTATTTAAAATTTGCGTTTGTTTATTTGATTTTCTCTACAAGACGATGGACTGTTTATAGCAGGTATCGACTTATTTTGATTTAGTACATCGGTAATTGAAAAAATAAATACATGTTTAAAAAAATAAACAAGTTATTTGTTTGGGAACAATCAAGTTGGATTTTCTATAACAATAACTGGAACAATGTGGGAGAACCCTTTGTCCAGTGCGATAAGCTCAGGGCCGGATTTAAAGGTGTGGAGCCCCTGGGGTAACCAAGAAGTGGAGGCAGATTTGTTTTAGAACAGACCAAAAAAAACTATTTAAAAAGGTACCTTGTGAATGTGAACCTTTTTTTCTTTGATGGACACAAAGGATGTATTTAAAAAAATCCAATTGTTGAGGCCTCTTTCGACGACTATGAAAGAGGCCTCAACAATTGGATTTTTCCGGGCCTCAACAAAGGACTCTTTGTTGAGGCCCGGGGCTAGAGCCCCTGTTGCCCTGCCCTAAATCTGGCCCTGAATAGGCTAATTTAATTTACTAACCTAATCACCATCTTTTTTTCCTAAATAAAAGAGGCAATGTTTTTAATAATTATATTGAATTATTGCAGGACAGAAATGAGAAGTTGTTCTTTAGGCTTCTGGCGGAGAATGTTGAAAAGTATTTGCCGATCGTATACACCCCGACGGTGGGACTGGCGTGCCAGAAGTTTGGTCTCATTTACAGAAGACCTAGGGGTCTTTTCATCACCATCAACGACAAGGGACATGTATTCAACATTATTAAAAATTGGTGAGTGTTAATTTTTACCCGTCTGCGCGACAGCAAACACAGGGTTATGTGTTCCACGCGTATTTGTAATACTTTCTGCATTCATAAGATTTTATATACATTCTAAGGTGTTATTTTGACATTACAAATAGACACTTCAATTTTATTTATTTGTATACATAGATTCCCGAAGTTCATCCCTATACGGTTAGAGTGTAATCCCTGTAAGTAACTTATTAAATCTTGTATAAGAATTTGAGTTTTTAAAAGCATTAACCAAGTCTAGGTCGACCTGGATTGACCTAGACTGTTGAAGGCTATGAAAATCAATAGAAAGCAAGAGCGCATACCAAATGACATGAGTTTAAATTGCTATATAAACCTTAGACTGTAGTTTGAAGTGTATGTAGTATCGTGATTCGTGATCGGGGTTTGATCACTAAATGCGAAATCAACATAGAGACCATACAATAATGTAACATAACAACATAAACACACTTCTCAAATGAAAAACGTATTTAAGGTGATTTAAAATTACGATTTAAGAGCGGCCAACCCGTCATACTTTTCATACAAACGCTCGTACGTGATTATGGCGTTGGAACACATCTTTCAATGAAAATTTTGAACTAATTGCTATGATGTGCACTATATCTAGGTTTCTATAAAAGCAAAAAATTTAAATTTGGAGAAACAAATTCAGTATAAGCCTCCAAAAATCTGCTTTTTGCACACATTTTACCTGAACTTTGGCCGTTCATAATGTACTCATAAATTGTAAAAATAAAGAAAATATCTCCATAGAAACAACGCACATGTAATGGAGATTCTAAAAGACACACATTTATTTCACAAACTTGTAAGGCTTTCTCAAAAATACGTATTTCCTGGAACAAGTTTTATGAAACTTCCGCACACTATCTTCCGTTCAATGTTATTGCGTTCTCACTTGCCTGTTAGCATTAACATTGCGCTGGATGATACAACAAGCTTTTCAATCATGCTCGCGTTGACGATTGATGGACCGGGAAGGGCCCTCTTAAGGATTCAAATCAATCAACTCAGCCTATTGCAGTCCACTGCTGGACGTAGGCCTCTCCCAGGCTGCGCCACAACACCCTGTCCTCCGTCTTCCGCATCCAGTCTGACCCAGCTACCTTCTTAAGGTCGTCGGGCCATCTAGCTGGGGGGCGTCCCACACTACGCTTGCCGATACACGGTCTCCACTCCAGGACTCGTCTGCTCCACCGGCCATAGATTCTTAGACAAACATGGCGAGCCCACTGCCACGTCAGTTTGCTTACTCGGTTATGTTGGTAACTCCGGTTCTTTTCCGGATAATTTCATTTCTGATTTTATCCTTCGAAGAGACACCGAGCATGGTCCGCTCCATAGCGCGCTGGGCGACTGTCAGTGTCCACGTTTTCGGCATCGTATGTCATGACGGGCAGCATGCATTGGTTGAAGACCTAAAAGTCTTCAAACAGCGGGATAGGCGACGAGAAGACTTGACGAAGGATTCAAATAATCAAATCAAATTACTCTATATTTTAATGGAACTACAGTTTGCCATTCGCATAATGCGTTATTGCCGTCACGAAAATTACGCTGATCAACATTGGAGGGAATGTATCTGCGCACGGGTACAGTCGCGTCCTAGTACTAGGCTATTGTTTTATAAGTGTAATTGTTTTATTATAGAGAATCATAATAGGTACTTAGAATAGGCTGGAATAAAAAAAAGATAATGTTGCGCAGGTAAACGGCCAGCGTTAAGGCTCCTACTAACAGGCGCGATACGCGACGCGACATAAAAAGACCGCTCGTCGCGCGGCACGCGGTGTCTTTGTGTCGCGTCGCGTATCGCGCCTGTTTGCAGGAGCCTTTATTTTTACGTGGCGGGACTTGTATCTCTAAACAAATGGGTGTTTACATATTTGTTAAATTGTATTGAAACAGAGTGGGTATTATGTACCTAACTACCGTTTTTCGTTGTACAACAAAAAAAAAAAAACGGTTTTGAAATGACCTATAATCTTGAGGAGTGACCGTTTTTTTTAAATCTAATTTTCTAATCAATTGACAGTACTATTAGTACACTCGTACTGAAATAGAGTCACGCCACCGCGGGTCAAGAAAGGTCATGTTTTACATAACTGTGGTGGTCGGTTTAGAGACTAAACGAGTGCACATTCTACGAGTATCCCCATTCTAGCAATTTATTTTTGTGTAATAATCAGGGACAGAGCATATTTTCGTGGTCTATCCATGCTTAAATATCTATACAAATAAATAAAAATTGAAGTGTCTGTAATGTGAAAATAACAGCTTTTTACTAAATGTATATGAAAGTATTAAATTATATTTAGAAAAAAAAAATTGTTATGTCTGACTCTTTTTTCCGGCTAATATCCGAAACGGCTGGACCGAATTTTACGGGACTTACTGGCAGATAGCTGATGTTATGTATAAGAAGTGACGTAGGCTACTTTTATTTTAGAAAAAGCCACGCCTGCGAAGCCCCTGGCAATAGCTAGTCACGAATATAAAGAAAAGAATGCTCTTGTTCTATGTTTTGTCTGGTTTAACCTACCTTTAGCATGAACAATGGAAATTATGCTTCTAAAAGAAATAACTACATTATGCTAATCACAGTAATGGCATTCGATATCCATATTCATTCCTTATCCTCAACGACCTCAACGTATAAAGCAATAAATCAACAATTTCTGTTCATCGTATGAAAATAGCTCGAAGCAATACTTCAACATTACTCTATCGTATGTAAACAAAGCTTACGTTGAATGAACGTAAATTCTACCGTAATTCCGTAATGTTTTTACGATCTACTTTGTCTTTGGGAGCTCCTATAGTACACTGTATGATTCAGAACCTATTTTAAACGCCTTAAAGGGCTATTTTAATTTCGAAATCCATATGAATATGAATGGATGGGTCCCGCTTCCGTAAAAGCAGACAGGTGACTGTGGCGGTATCAACAACGCCACATGCGAACTACGCATCAAAGACCTGACGTCACAAATCCCGCTATCAGAGTGTACCGCGCGATTAGCAAATATACATCATCCCGACATCAACCGTTGGGCAGTTGCCCACCAGACACAATACCGGTCTGGTAGGAGGATCCTCCCTTTACTATAGAGTATAAGTGAACTTTACACTCTGTTCCTTATACCTCTAAAGTGACGTACCATAGAACTATTATAATAAGTAGCGGAAATATTTTGCACCCTAAAGTCTCTAGGCTAGTTTCTGTGTAATTATTGAAGTCACATGAAATATCACTTTAAAAAATCTGTATTTAATTAAGATGGTATAATAAATAATAGAATCGACAATATGTCTGTGCAAATAAACTTAGTTGATCATGGTAAAATCCCTTACATTCCGCTCAATGTATAACAATGCCCACATTCGGATCCCGTCGTTACGAGCCTAGATGACTGGTAGTTTTTTTTTTTAACTAAAGCATCCTGCAAATCAACCTAGGTGGTTGTCGTCTGCTTGACGGACTTTCCCGTGGCTGCCTAAACAAATGAAGGCCTCCAGAAATTAAGCAACTACTCGCTAAAGGCATCCCCTGTGGTGTACGGACCTCACACCCTCGGCTTAGGGCGTCGCTGGGGAGGACAGCAAGGGCAGGCTGCATCGGATGACTGATAGCGGTCGTAGTGTATTCTTTCTTGGAAATCAACATAAAACAACTCATTCCGTGATAAAAATATTCGCCAGGCCTGGTGGCAGCAGAGCTCATGGTGTGCGGGACGTTCTTTTAAGGATTGCCTAGTGGAGACTATGACGTCACACCATTCACAAAAATAAATGTTCGTTACGATTATTGCCTCAGTTTAAAAAACCAGTTCAATAACCGGTTTTTATTGCCTTGCCTTTGCCAATCTTAAAAGTAACATTGTTTTTTAGGCCTGAACCCGATGTTCGTGCGGTAGTCTTCACTGACGGAGAAAGGATTTTGGGTCTCGGAGATCTTGGTGCATATGGTATGGGTATTCCTGTGGGAAAGCTGTCCCTGTACACTGCCCTGGCTGGTATTAAGCCCCACCAGTGCCTCCCCGTCACATTGGACGTTGGCACCGATAATGAGGTAGCGTAATGTATAATTTATGCAAGTTATTATAATGTCAAGGCCAAAACCGGTGCCTATTTTTGTGAATATGTAGTAGTTTCCTTGTTTCGTTCTTTTGGTTTTGTTTTATGATTGTAAATAACATCGGAATTTTAAAAAGGTGAATGAATGATTCTTGTTTTGTATGTTAGATAAAAAAAATATTCTAATATATTATATATTAAGGACTGGTTTTTAAAAGATCACAAGTGTCTCATTATTTGCTTTTTGCACATCAGACACTTTTGAGCAGGGTTTGCCGATACATATATATCAGCGGATACATATCATGATATATATCACGATATATATCAATTGATTTTTATCTTGATATATATCAATTGATTTTTTCCTGTCTTCTGAACTAAAAATTTTGGAGATTAATGTTTACCCTGGCAACACGTAGCGAAAAACGGCTTGGCTTATCCCCTGAGAGAATCCCCCTCAGTGGGGAAAACTGAACCCTAATGTAAAAAAATCACCTTCAGCGGGATCTTGGAATAAGTATTTTTTTTTCAGTTCTAGTTTCCCCCCCTTAGCGGGATTATCAGGGGTGAATTCTAGACTGTTTTTAGATTCCACTTTTCCTCCTAAGGGGGATTTTCAGGGGGGATTTGTGGAATAAGCCGCGAAAAACTACTATTCAGAATAATTTATTTATATTTTATTTTATTTTTATTTATTTAAAATTTGTTGATTTATCTCACAAACAAATGAAGATTATTATAATAATAGGTACTTACTTGTTTTTTTAAGTGTTCATTAAAAAATCATTTCTCAAATAAACACTAATTCTTTTGTTACTTCTTTTAAATAAAATATGTCGTAATTTGACATTTATATTATTTTACAAATTCCTTTCACATATTTAAGTGTTTAATCCCCTTACAGAATGAAATTCGCTTCTTTTTGTTGGCCTGGATATAAATATCGGATCCGATATATATATAAAAAAATCGGATTTATGATATTTATTATAAAAATCGGATTTTTTCGAACCCTGCTTTTGAGAAAAGCATCTGTTTGAGTAAAGATACCAAACCATCTGACGACACGATAGTGCTATTAATGAAAAGCCGAAAGTAAAATCAATAAAATACGATCACCGTACGTCTTTGCTTACGTTTACTGAGTAACTAAATAAATAATTTCAGAATAGTTGTACGCTTTCAGAATAGAATAGTTGCAAAAGCTTCGACTATATTTTTTTTCAAATTTGAACTCTACAGATTTTCATAGAAGGTTGATTTTTCAGGATCTCCTAAAGGACCCGTTGTACATTGGTCTCCGACAGACACGCGTACGAGGAAAAGAATACGATGAGTTTATCGATGAATTTATGGAAGCTATCGTCCTGAGATACGGACAGAATACATTATTACAGGTGAGCTATCATGTATCTACTATTAAAAGAAAGTAAAATCATGGTAATTGGTATGGGTTTGTGAGATGAACAGGGTGAATTTTCCAAGTGTAGGTGGATGGCCAAATCTGAAACAGAGAAAAATACTAATAGAGTGTCTGGGCCAGGACCGATTTAAAATAAAAAACGGCCAAGTGCGTGTCGGACCACGCACAATGATGGGTTCCGTAGGTGGGATTAATTTATCACAGGTACAAACTTAAAATGGTAGTTGAACATGTTCTCCCATACAGAATTTATGGGAAAGCATGTTTTTCAACTGCAAATGTAAGTTGGTCGACTATTACTTGGTAACTTGTAAAGCCTACTTAGCTATGATATTTTTCCTTTTAACTTCGTTATATATATGGTGTATCTATTCAAACACGAAATATTTTAAGAGATACACCTAAAGGTGGTAAAGAAGCCATGGAAACTTTTTTTTAATTCTGAGTATATTATTAAAAAGAAAAAAAAAAAAAAAAACATTATCAAAAGGCGCTCGTGCCGACACCGTCACCGCGTGCGGGCGGGTCATTCATAGAATTAAAAAAAAAATTACTACCGCTGTGAATTTTTCACGTAACCAAATACAACCATTTACCTGGCAGGGGCACACACACTTTACTCTTAACAAAAATTTGCGCTTTAAAACTTAATATTACGCAAACGGATCCCTGAATTGAAAAAGGGTTTTCACAAACCTTCAATATTTTTAAACGGCCTATCTAACGATACCCTACACCATGGCATAGACGAGAAAAAAATATCATCCCCACTACGTGTACACTAAAAAAAAAAACAGATTTTATTTTACCACTTTGTTGGCGTGATTAATATACCATACCAAATTCCAGCTTTCTAGTACTAAAAGTCTCTTGAGCTAAGCCGCGGACAGACAGACGAGACAGACGGACATGGCGAAACTAAAAGGGTTCCTATGGGTTTACTATGGAACCCCAAAAAGATTTTCAATCTACCTATAACCTGAATTAAATAATGCACAAAGCAATATTGGAAATTACTGGCTCAAAATGATGTATCATAGAAAAACCGTGCGATACATTAATTGTCAAAGGGGAAATGTGTATAAACAGGATAGCCGTAACAGTAGTGAATCATGCATACTTGGTTTGCTTTCCTTACAGTCATAGATTTATATTGCATCAAACATAATTTCATTTGACTTTCATAGAACTATGATACATGGCCTTAAATATGTTATGTATAAGAGCATAGATGTACAATCAGGGAAATTTTACAGCACGGTTGGCGCAGTGGTTAAGCGATTGACTGCTGCGCTGCGTGTCGCGGCTTCGATTCCCGCACGGAACAAATATTTGTGTGACCTACAAATAGTTGTTCCGGGTCTGGGTGTACACAGTATACGTATAGCTCATGGAAAGCGTTCGGGGACGATGACGCGAGTTCCATAATTTTTGTTCACCCAAAAAGTGCTCAACGCGCCTAAAGAAGTTTTCACTTCAAAAACATGAAAAGCTGTGCAAAACAGCCAGTTAAAATGTTTAAAACGCATTTTTATTTATAGTACTACAGTCAGACATTTTTATCTTTATTGATATCGTTTTTATCAATTAATTATCTTGCAATTAAGTTATCTTTGCACGTATTTAATCATCATCCTTGATTTAAATCAGTTATGTATGTGTATCTTATTAGGAAGCCTAAACTGCATTATGTCAAGATAAGTCGCACAGAAAGTGTTCCGTGCATTTTTTTGTTTAAACGAAAAATCATACATCTTAAATCCTTGCGCTTGTTAACGTTACCAAATAACAAAATAATAACCGTTACGTAACGTTAATTTTCAATGTTATACCTACTAACGTTACAAAAATTTAACGTTACTTGATAACATTACCAGTAATATAACGTTAATTAACATTAACAAAAATACGATAACTAACGTTAATTTAGCTACGTTGCCGTTCTGTTGGTAAGAATCAGGCAGATTCAGGCAACGTTTTGATCGGCATGGCATCAGAGAGGCGCGAGGGCGGGCTCCCGCCGCGCCGCACGCCTCAGGCCCCACTACTTAGATTTCACCCGTTTAAAATAACGATAAAATTAATAGTCGCATAAATAACGTTATATCGACTACCGTAATTTTAATAATAACGTTAACTCTGTTAATACAAGGTAACGTTATGAAAATTATTATATATTTAAAGCCCTGCTTAAATCTATACATATAACAAAACGGGGCTGTCTATGGGGACTGCCTATAGAAGTGAAAACTAAGTAACTAAAGCGTTTGGTGACGAAGACGCGAGTTCCATGATTTTTGTTCATCCAAAAAGTGAAAGCCTAAAGAAGTTTTCACTTAAAAAAATAAAATAAGTATCTGTTTGTAAAGTCTAAATAATAGCTTTTTACATAATATGAAAGTATATAATAATAATAATAATTTCTTTATTTGCAGACCTTGAAGTCCATAGTGTTAGTAAACATGAAATATACTTATTTAACTATTATTAGTAACACATAATCAAACAACAAACAATAACATACAACATAACAAAAATAATATAAACAAAACAAGATGCCCGTCCTATTTCGAGACCTGTGTGTGTAGTCTCACCCATCGGCCAAGCATCGGGCAGTCCCACCGGTCACTCAATGCCCTCAACATGCTGTGGGAGCTAAAACATGTTCTTTGCAGGAGAAAAGCGCTTATACGGTACTTATAACAAATTTTGCTGCTGCCCGCGGCCTCTCCCGCGTGGATTTTTCTAAAATAAAAGTAGCCTAAATTACTATTTATAACATCAGCTATCTGCCAGTGAAAGTCCCGTCAAGATCGGTCCGTCCGTTTCGGAGATTAGCCGGAACAAACAGACACAAAAACAAAGTTTAAAAATAGCTTTTTTTTTTGGTATAAGTACCGTATTCAGGGTTATTGGAAAAACACAATAACCCACATTCCCATTGCAGGACTGTATTACTAACATCATAAACCATAACTTTTGTTCTTAAAATTCACTATCCATGCCAAGGTTGCCTGGAAGAGATCGCAGTATGCGATAAGGCCGCCCATTGTATATTTTATAGTAGTTTATAGTTTATGTTTTCCTTTTCTTTTGTAATATGTAATCTGATGTACAATAAAGCATATATAAATAAATAATAAATAATAATAGAAAAAAACAAAAAAAAAAAAATAACGAAAATGTACTGAAACATTAGGTTGATCGGATGGGGTACTGCCGAGCCAGTCGTGGTAGTCATATATGAAGATATTGTGTTCCATTCTTAAATGACAAAGTTCAACCTTTCCAATAAAACCAGAAATTTGAAAAAAAAAAAAATCTGTAGTTTTTTTTTTTAATAGCCGATTCAAATTTAAAACACTAGATGGCCCACCCTATACATTTACTAAAATCAAAACTTCAAGATTTCGTTGTTCTATCTAACTAAATCATTTCAATTTAGTACTTTGTTGTACCTACGTATGCCTCCCGTGCACTGACTCCTAAGACAAGGCAGTTTGTTTTGCTACGCGTAGAGTTCATAACATTTAGTGTTGAATTATTTTTTTTATCATAGAACAAAAGTTGATGCTTATGATGATAGTAATATAGTCTTTTTTTTTTGGGCGAGAAATTATCAAATAACTTCTCCGGAGGGCGTGTCAGTCTTTTACTGAGCAAAACCCACCCGTGTTCCTTCAGTTGCCTGTGTGCCAGGGCCACGGTATCCCTTTTGGACAAATCCGCAACCCTGGCAGGCACCGGTCCTAGCGGACCCCGTTAGTGCGTGCTGACATCTCTTTGAGGCGCGCGTGGAACACAACGCGCCGTCGACCCTGGCCCTGGTCCTTACCGGACGGTGAGCTGCCCATAGCTCGCCGTCCGCAAGCCCGCGCCTACGATGGCCGGGAATCGGCTACCGATTCCAATATAGGTAGTCTGAGAGGTTATTAGTATTTTAAGAACGACTAATACTTTCATATGCGTTTAGTAAAAAGCTATTATTTTGACATTATAATTTGAACGTTCTTTCCGAGGCACCAGGCTGTTACTTAGAAATTCCTAATGGAAAAACCCAATAACACTCTTCCCGACCCGGGAATCGAATCCAGAAGCTCAGCCGTTGCGCTTGCGACCACGGGGCAGTAATGCAGGGATCCCCAATATGACAGTATCTCTATTATCAGTTTCAAATTATAACGTAGAATAGTTTTAGAGAAAACGAACGAATGGATCATTAAGTTCCCTTCAAAATAGTTGAGCTAAATGGTGCTGATCCATGCGTCATGTTCATGAACGGGCGCCGTCAGTTAGGACTGGTCATCTCTTAGCTGCCACTGCTTATTTTAATTTTTGAATTTTATTACGTACGCTTCTAACGTGCACGTCTTTCTACATTGTTCTCACATGTATAACTTCAACATGAATGATGTAACCCATATTTTGTAACCCGTTGCCCGTTCTTCTCCATAGGAACCTACTACGTTTTGGAATGGGCAACTAGCTTCATCTTTCTGACTGACCGACCCCTTGACAATTCAAAAGTGCTTGTAATTGGTTTATCCATACTAATATTATAAATGTGAAAGTAACTCTGTCTGTCTGTCTGTCTGTCTATCTGTCTGTCTGTCTGTCTGTGTGTTACGTTTTCACGCCTAAACCGCTGAACCGATCGTCATGAAATTTGGCAGAGATATAGCCTGGAATATGGAGAAGGACATAGGCATATACTTTTTTACGCGATAACCGACATCTACGCGGGCGGAGCCGCGGCAAAAGCTAGTTTGAAATAAATGCTTTGAGTTTTACTTTTGAGTTGAGTTTGAGTTTCGAACGGTCGGTCATCGATAACTTCTCCGTTTTAAAAATCATTTTAACATGAAACACCGAACACATAATAGGTAATACCGAGTGCAAATAAACATACGTTACATAACTTAATCTTATCCGATACATCATAAATAAATAGGTAGTTAAAGAATTGATTGATATTTGACAACATCTGGTAATTTCCAAATAAAGCTGATAAGGCACCGCTATCTTTGCAGTTATTGACTTAGATTTATCGCTATAACACCTAGCAGGTATAAAGGTTTAGATAAGACAATAAAAAAAAATGTTATGTCACTAGGAAATTATAAGATAGTATTTACAGGTGTATGATTGATGAGGGTGTGTAAGGATTCTTCAATAATAGTTATTTATGCAACTGTTGTATAATAAGGGGTATTAAAACTCGGCTTCGCCTCGTGTGATAATAGTATCACATGAGTGTTTTAATACCTAAATATGTACAGTTGCATACAAGACTTTATCTACACTCATGTTATCTACTCTTTGATATTTTCCAATTCATGAAATCTTGGTACGCCTTTTCATATTGTTTTCTCGGCTTTTCTGATAATATTTGGTTAGAAATGTCCTTTGCTGCATTAGAAATATCTGGTGGTGTGTTATCAAAGCTTGTATCACTCATTTTTGTAAACAACAAACTTATACATTTTTGCAATACTAATATCGACCAAAAATGGCGGGATGCGACTTGAACTCGAATAACCTATAAGTTATTTTTTTTTAATTACGGCGCTGTGGTAGTAAAACACGCGTGCATTACAATGTTCTTTTTTTGAAATTCATAAATGTTGATGTTTGATGAGTAAGCAAGGGATCGAAAATGCAAAGGAGTTGTTTAATGAAATTTAGTACAACATTAAAACACTCGTTTGGATGATATTATGGTTATTATGACACCGGTTGTTTTAATGTTGGCAATAAGCTGTTTCAGAAACTTTTATAGAGGATTTATAGCATGGTTGTAGATACACAAATAAATAAAAAAGAATTGAGAAATTAAATTATAATTTTACACGTTTTTACTCACACCATTATGGTGGATCCACACGGCCCGGCGCACGTTTAAGTTATTTCTTTAATTCATCTAGGGATGTTATTATAGATCCTAGGTGCCATTCCTAAAAAACCTTTTAATGTAATAAAAAATAATAAAAATAATATTCAGATATCAAGGATCCATAGGTAGGTACATTATAAGTAACAATATTACAAAAACAAAAATTAAAATTAAAATGTAGATTAAAAACTAAACTTAGAATAATGAGCAGTGTTATAATATGGCTTAGCGCATATGTCTCTGTTGCGTCGTTTAGATCTCAAAGTATCAAACAGATGGAAGACCACGCTGGTTACATTGCATGTAAGCTGCTAGATCTGCATAAATATTATGTCCTCGACGCATTATCTATCGTGAAGGACAGCGTCATCGTCATGTCCAACCGTGTCTTTGGTTACTTGTACTCGTATAAACCATCGGATTTTCCGGTACAGATCGGTGTAGGTTGATCTACGGGAGAGAAACAGTAACAATGCGTTTCGTTTTTTATGTGCAATACAATCTACACTAATAATAATAATATTATAAAGAGAAAATATTTGTATTTTTGTATGTTATGAATAAACTCAAAAACTACTGGACTGATTAAAAAAAAAAAGTGTTTTTTTTTAAATAGAATGCTTCAATAGAATGCTATATTATCACTGAGTAACATATGCTATAATTTATAAAGATATCACGCGGGCGAAGCCGCTGGCGGAAGCTAGTACGATATAAGCTAATACGGGGCTGTTTTATTTATCCTCACCGATCAGTACCGACTTGTCTTTACGAAGAACCCGCTTCTTTATATTGTAAGCATCCCTACGCATTATTGTGCAAAGCATTCATCATGCTAAACGTTCGTGAAACAGAGATTTGAACAGATGTCGATTATCGATGTCGATATTTGTTATCTTAAATCTAAGGAGGACATTATCGGAAAAGAAATGATTTTGGATTGGTAATGCGCATTTGACAAGTAACTTAAACATGAACAGCTATATTAGAACTCCAAAATAATCCATTTAATAAATAGTAACATTTAGCACCTAAACGCATCAAAATGAAATGATCACGATTTAAACTAGGGTCTTAGAAAAACCAAGGTGACGAGTGACGTTATAATAGCAATGACATTAGCATGTCCGATGTCATTGCTATTCGCTGACACATCTACGGCTTCGCACCTTCTTTACCGGCTGATTCTTACATCAATGTCACGGGCAATGTTCGGTAAATAATGTCTTCTCTAATCTCTCGTTTGTCTGTGTATACGCTTAGTAATTCTTCTTAACTAAGAATTTTGATGCGGTTCTGATGAACATCACTTTGAAGCCCATTTCGACTGTACATTGATATTACATAGATCTAGCGAAGCCGAATTGATCGCTATTGTTAGATTAAGTACAGTCGCCAGCACATCAAGCTACCACAAACTGTAAAATTTTCTCATTTGATTTTGAACTTAACCTTAAACATTTTAAGGTTTAATATCGTTTGGAGAAATTTGACAGTTTCGTATAACCTGATGTGCTGGTGACTGTACATACCTACATTATATGTCACAGGACTTCGATCAAAAATAGCACTATTATAGATTAAGGATTAGGAACAAAAACACATCGCTCAAGTGGCCGCGATTGCATATAACTTGATTATAAACCTTAACACATAGATTGAAAACGATAAACTTTGTTTGACATAAAGTTTATTATCATTTGCGTTATATTTACTATTTCGATTGAAAAGTAAACGTATTTTTAAAATAAGAACAAAAATATTCATGGAAAAATAAAACATATTTTCTAAGCAAGAAGGTTGAAAAAACTATACAAAATAAGACCACAACATTATTTGTGGTCTTATTTTTCCGGCCGATTTTGGTGCGCTCATCGGAAATCTAGTACTATTGTTTATCGAAGTCACAGGAAGTTAGTTTTCAATGGCCGTACAATGCGTAGTGACGTAGGTGTTACTCACATGACATCGGATGATTCAGTTTTATTTAAGTTTCGGTATTTCCCGGTAGTAGTTACGCCAGTTACATCACTATGAAGCAGTATTTCACCTTTTCCTGCCTCTTAGGGAAATAGAAACGTAATTTCACTACATATTATAAAACAATGTCGCCCCTGCCGCGTCTGACTGTCTGTCTGAACGCGATAAACTCAAAATTACCGAATGGATTTTCATACGGTTTTCACCTATGGACGTGATTCACGAGGAAGGTTTTGATGTATAATTAATTAGATTTAGTTGTATTGATTACCCTATAGCATCTTCATTATGATAATGTTTTAATAAAACCTAAACACAATGAGTTTTTGCATTATATAAAACTCGCCAAAACGAGTTCAAGGCATTATAAACTTTATGATTTTTTTGCCACTAATGAGTTCTTGCAGTAAACCGACGATATATGCTCTGATACCCGTGCTGAGCCGGGGCGGGTTGCTAGTTATGTATAAAGAAATGACACTCAATCTTCTACTTATAAAAATCTTACATTCATCCACTGACAGACAAAGCACAGCCTAAACCACTGGGGGTAGTAGCTAGAAGAATGAAATTTCGCACAAGTGTTCCTTTACAGGGTTATATTGAATTGCCTAGCTAAACTCCGCTGACGTGAGGCCAATCGATATCTAAACATGAATAGACAAAAAAAAAAATTAACTAGATAAATATTTTTGTGGGGTCATCGACCGCATTTATTGTAGTCACATGAAATATCAGTTTTTTTTTGTGTAAACTTCACAGACGTGATGGATACCGATATCTAAACACGATAAAACATAAGAAAACAGTTTTTCTCAACTCATACTGACTTCAAGTGACAACAATGACAACAAAGACAAGTGACAACAGCGGATGTTGGCCTCCAAAAAAACACATCAAATCTTTTTATCTTATATTTGGTCATGTTTAGATATCAATACCCATTGCGTCTGCGGAGTTTAGCTAGCCTGTACGGGCAGTTTGTTCATACACTGCACTGTACGGGCAGTTTGTCCGTGCACTGAGATTTAGTATGTAGATTGTTTATGGGTAGGAATCACACGGGATGTATGTATACAGGAAATACAATCACTGTTTAGTGTCTGTTACTGATTGACCGATTTATTAGGAAAAACATTAAAATATATATAAGGTGTATCATACACGAAATATTTTAAGACAAACATACGTGGTAAAAAGCCATAGCAGCGAAACATTTTTTTATCTAAGTGTTATTATTTTTACATAATTATAATAATTTTAAAATTGCTTGAGATTTTGCAAAAAGACTTTTATGTACTTACTTATTCTATGAATGACCCGCCCGGACGCGAGGACGGTGGCGGCGCGAGAGTGGTGCCTTTTGATAATTAATCATCATATTACCAAGTAATAATTTTTATTTTTTTAAATAATATACTCAGATTTTAAAAATATCGTTTCCATGGCTTCTTTACCACCTATAGGTTTATCTCTTAAAATATTTCGTGTTTGAATAGATACACCTTATATACATAAAGTAGGTGACTTGTGGTGGGCGCGATAGCTTGTTCAGCTAATATAAACAAGTAATAGGTGAATAACGATGCCTAACAGCCAAAAAGGGATAAGCGACATTATTTTGCGAAATCGACAAACAATAGACGCAGAAAAAAAATCTGTTTCTAACCATAAAACAAAAGTCGATTTCGCAAAAAAAAAAAATGTCGCTTATCCCTTTTTGGCTGTTAGGCATCGATAAGCAAGTGCTTATTAAGGTGAAAACTAAAAAAATACATTTCATGTGGCGATGATCGTACTTAGCTAATTTAACATAACCTTGTATAACGAAAGTGGGCAATAAGCAAGGATTTTTGAAAATTAATCCCTTTTAGAAATTTAATAGGGAATGAAAAACAAGGAAGTTCTAATTTTTGCTTAAGCGATGGGAAATCTAATCAGGCAACCACATAGCTTGTACTTTTATATCAAAATTAACATAGCTAAGTACCTATAAGCAAATAATAAATATTGTAGTTACTTACGAATTAAAAGAGATTTACTGATTCGTTACAATTTTAATAATATTTTTTCCGTGTTTTAATGTCACCGTGTCCTTGAGACACGCTTACCAAATTTTATCGTAAACTTTAGCTAACCATGAGAGTACGAGGTCAAGGTAAAACGGTCTGTCTACAAATTTCAAGATCAGCGCAATGACCCGTCAGGGATAGGACGGAATAAATTGCTTACATTCATGTCCGGGCTACCATCCGTCCAGGGTTTTAGAGTTCCAGAGCATCCTCTTACATAGACGGATACTGCGCTCGGATGGCCCGGAGACTGGAAGGTCCTGGGGCCATACTATGTATGACGTGTTAAAGAAAGATAAAGCTATACCGGACGAATAGCACTATCCCTTTTTCGCAACGGAACAATGATGGCTAACACGTCATAGTACGACCCTGATCTGAATCTGTGTGCATAGAGCTTAGTGCCAACACACATAAAAGTGCGATGTCGTATTGCCAAATTCGGTTACGGCAAACGAAAGTTTCTTATGGAAATGCCCAAAATTATTACGTTTTTGCGACATATATGAGCCGCGAGAGGACTATATTCTATATACTGTGGGATTACGATCATGATTTCAGTGAACAAGTTATTGCGTTGAGATCACGTTACCACATGAATGGCTAAACGTGACTAAACGCATATTATTTACTAGTTAACTAAGCGAGTTGAGCGAATTAAGGTTTTATTCGTACATTTTCTGTCATTATAACGTTCAACGCACATATTAGGACGTTCAATAATGATCCTTATTATCCGTGTGTTTAATTGCAAACATGACAAGTCGTTTGGCGTCTGCGTCGGTTGTCAATGTATGGAAAAAAGAAAATTGTGGTCTGACCTTTTTGATGCCTAATGATCCTCATTTTGTGCCAATGTAGATCGACATAGTTTCCAATCCTGTATTTTTCTGCATTATCTTTGAGGATAGTGGTATAAATTAAATGTTTTACTTGGCCTTAAGAATTTCCGTGTTGAAAATCGATTGGCCTGGCATTTTAGTGGAAATGATTTCGAAATAATATTGTTATAATATTGTTAGTCATTTTCATATAGTGTAGACTGTAAAATTAATATGTATGCACATTGCTGTAACATCTGTATTTATATTATTAGCAAACTTGTTTTTCATATAGTTTGGACTGTAAAATTAATATTTATGCACATTGCTGTTAAATCGAAATAGCATATTTGAAAGATATTGCGTTTAAAAACTAATATTTGAAGTTGGAGCCGTTAGTGGTTGTGTAGACCATTGTATGGGAGAACATTTCCAATGCAGATTAAGTTTGTCCTTCAATCCGACATACATTTCGTTATTTGGTGGCACAGGATCCTAGTGCTCGAGGTATTTTCCCTTGCGAATTAGTTGTGTTGTATCAATTACTAATAAGTTGTTGTTTTCTTCCCCTCAGTTCGAAGATTTCGCCCTGGCAAACGCGGGTCGTCTGCTAATGAAGTACCGTAACAAGTACTGCACTTTCAATGACGACATCCAAGGTACCGCCAGTGTGGCCGTCGCTGGTCTCATGGCCGCTGTCAGAATCACCAAGAGGAAGCTTAGTGAAAATATCTATCTATTCCTTGGAGCGGGTTCTGTGAGTATAAAGCTGACTTTTGTTTACTCTAAAACTAAGCGCTATTGCTGAGCATGATGGTCCTGGGTTCGATTCCTGGGTCGGGCGGAGTTATTGAGTTTTTCCATCTGGAATTTCTCAACAGCAGCCCAGAGTCTAGATTTGTGCCTGGTTGGTGGCAATAATAGGCTCGCCCCATATTACATGGAACTTAAACATGAACAACGGTGCACCACTGCCAAACCCTTCGAAGAATACTGGCGTGATGTAATGATGTTACATATTATGTAAAACAGAAGAAAATCTAGTTATCAGAACAATAAACTTGAAAGTCAAACATTCAATGCATTCAAGAATTAACTAGCTCAATATTTAATCGCTAATGACACCTTTCAAGAACGAAATGCATTGGGTGGGTGTATCATAATTTATGCAGTGACGATTGTAACGAACTTTAATATTTATAATTTATCTTATATTTCTCATGTACTGACACAAAAAGATTGTATTTTTTTAATAATAAATATCTTTAAACCTGAAGTCTCGTTTACGAGAGACTTTCTCAACCGTCAACAGGCGAGAATGTTTATACTCGTATAAACATTCTCGCCTGGCGATTTATCGTTGTATGTTTGAGCAAGCTTCGCGAGAGAATCTCTCCTTGTGTATTGAAAGAAACGAATGTCTCTTGTACTGACTCTCAGTAATATTCTCAGTGCCAATTCTTAAATCAAACCATATAAATCGCCCCTTCGTCCTGAGCTATGTATTTTTTTTTTTTTTTTTCATAATTTTAAGCCTTTTTGCATTCTGTCTCTGTCATCTTCGAGACAATTGACTGAAACAGTACGATGTTTTTAAATACATTTAGCGCTAAACGTATTTATATACCGTCCACTTTTTTGACATCTGTCAGTTGTACAAGATTTGGAACTAATACCGCCATACAAATAAACACGGAATAAAGTTATGACAAGCATAAACGTCAAAAAATGTATGGTTATACCGAAGTTATTCCTAGCATAACTTCATTCCGTTTTTATTTGTAAGGCCCATAAAGTTGAAGTTCGTAAAACAATATTCGTTTGTATGAAACTGACAGGTGTCAAGAAAGCAATCTCTCAGCGGACGGAATATAGCGATTTGTGTTGTTGCAAGCAGGCTTTAAAGTCAGTTTTTTTTTCTTTCTAAGTATATATTTTTTGAGTGAGAGCAGTGGTGGCTCAATGGTAACGGCCGCAACTTATGAGTTGTAGGTACGAACCAAGACAGGCGCTTTACTTTGTGTAAATTATTTCATCATCACTGCTCTCAAAACGGTGAAGGAAAACACCGTGAGGAAACAAAAAAGCCAATGTGACGAGACCGCATCCTATCAAGTGTGAGAGTATTCAATCCGTAGTTGATGAAATACTCACGCAAGACAGACGGCTAGCAGCTGCAACTCAAGAGTAAAAGAAGACTACTGGGTTATTCTAATTGAACTGGATTAAGGCTTATTTAAGGAGTATCCACCCGCTCCTGCATTGGATTATTTAATGAGTTGCAACCGCTCAGATTGATTGATAAATAAGAACTATTGGTAAAAAGGACCAGAAGTTTAATAAGGAAAAAAATACTATGTTAAAGTAGAAGTACTAAATATGTAGGTAATTCAAAACAAAAAAAAAACTAATCTAACTTAAAATGAGTCCTAGAACCAAAAATTCAAAGACATTACCAACACGCAACGATTTCGGTCTACTCCCTCTCACCGAGTGAAGGCCTCTGTTCCAGTAATAGGAACATTAAATGCTGATTATATTTTTTCTTACCAAACCAGGCTTCTAACGGCATCGCCTCTTTGACGGTAGCCGCCATGGTTACCGAAGGTCTGACAGAAAAACAGGCTCAAGATCGAGTGTACATGTTCGATATTGACGGCTTACTGTCCACCCGTCGCCCGGGAGGAGTACCAGCACACGCGAAAGCTTTCGGAAAGGATATCGAGCCAGAAAAGGACTTTGAAGCTGTCGTCGCGAAGATTAAGCCCAGCTGTCTTATTGGTAAGTCAAAATTCAAGCATTTATTTAAATTACAGGCACTTTTACATTGTCAAAGGAGTCGGTCAGTCAAAAAGATTTGGATAGTTGCCTACTTCAAAGCGTAGTAGTAGCGAAACTCAAACTCGACTCAAAACTCAAATTCAAAGCATTTATTTCAAATAAACCAATAGGGATGATGCCTGGGTAAAAAAAAAAGAAAAACTGTTTAGTCCGTCAATCAGATAATAAAAAAATATTAGACACGTATTTTTTGCTGTATCATATTAATATAAAATTACTTAGATAAAACACATTAAACTTGGGGAGTGGGGGCTCGTTACGTCACAGCTCAGTATAAAATCTAATGAGAAGTGACGTGATGCCACATTTGAACTCAATGTATCGCCGTAATGTTTTGATTACGTAAAAACAGAAAAAATCGTGTCGAATATTTTTTAATAATCTACATGACGGAAAAAAATTTTTTTTTTTTACTTATCATCCCTATTACAGGCACTTTTGAATTGTCAAGGGATCGGTCAGTCAGAAAGATGAAGCTATTTAAGCCCATTCCAAAGCGTAGTAGGTTCCTATGGAGAAGAACGGACAAGAAACTCCATGGACATTCTTTTAAATAAAAAATATTGTTACAAAATCATGTTACCATCATCGATGTATAAAGACGTGTACGGTAACAGCGTCCAGAGCAAAAAAAAAAATAAGCAGCTAAGAGATGACCACTCCCAACAGACGGTGCTCGTTCACGAACATGACGTATGTATCAGCACCAATCAGCTCAACCATTTTGACGGCATCATGATCCAACACACACGCCACCACCCATTAGTGTGACATTTGAGTGAGCATGAAATACCGCTTAAGTCAATAAAAGTTATATCCAGTAAATGGTATATAGGTATATAGTACATAGCTTTTGCCCGCGGCTTCGCCCGCGTGGATGTCGGAAAATATCCCACTGGAAAGACTACCGGGATTAAAAGTAGTATATTCTATGTGTTAATCCACAAAAAATAAGTAGTAATAAATAGTAGGGCTGTTCGCTCATACCGCGGCATTTTTCTTACTTTAAGCATTTTATACCCGTCTTCTAAACGAAAGGTCCGATTCGAATAATTTAAAGAGTAATTTACATGTACACAGCTACAAATCATGCGATACATTTCCATTTTATGCTGATCTCTCATTGTATAGGATTTCCGTACAAATGAGAGTTCAGCTTATACTAGAAATTTATAGCTTGATTTGTAGCCGTGCGTACATAAACAAGCTTGATTATGAAACTATTTAGTTGATAAGGATTACTATCATGATACGAATGACATGTCTTAAGATGTGTTTTGATTGACAAGGTTATTGTGACTTAACTATAATTATTATTAGACATATTATTTATAGCCTCGCGGACTTTTTAGTGGGGTTTTTTTTATAAACATGTAGTACATTATTTTATGTATCAATAGTTTTTGCAGCGCACGCCATTTATAATGACTTTTACAGACAAATTTTTGATACCTTGGGTTAAATTATTGCAATTTTCGAAGGGATCTCTTCTTTTTTTTTAATATCCCATGTTACTTGCTGATTATGTAGTTTAATATAGGTGAAAGAATTTTTTAAATCGGTTAAATAATTTTTGAGTTTATGCATTACAAATATACAAAAAAAAAAAAAAAAACTCTATAATATAGTATTACGAGTATATAGTTTGATTGGATGCTTTGCTAGTAAAGTAGCGGTGCTTATAGCAAGCGGAACCGTGAGGTTTTTTAGTTTGTAGGAGTCCGACACTACCCCACCCCGCTGCTTTAACCTGGGTCAAATAAATTATTTTCTTTCTTTCTCTCTTACCCTCCGTTCTCCTCATGCGGGGAGTAAACAAGGTTAAATAGTAAAATTCGATCGTATTCTCACTCGTGCGAACCGATCAGTCCACGAACTTACGATTCGTGAGCAATTTATTTGTGAATGTGGTACCTATGGTCTGTTTCAAATGTAAACAAATGCTGTGGGTGCCAATTTGTAGTTCCATATTATTTAGATAATAGGTAATACGGGATGGTCTCCGCAACTCCACGACAATGCGCGTATTTTGCGTACGGATGGGAATTCGATTATTCGATCCATCCAAGCTCCTCAAAGAAGGCCAGCAACGCCTTGGTGTTACTGACAATCTCACGTAATAATGAAGCTCATTTATTCCATATTTTTCTTCAGTATTCTGTTTTATAAATTCGTAGTTATGTATATATTTTATTTCGATATGGATCCCTTTTGGGTAAAAGCCTCCTCCATCCCGTGCCAATTTTCCCTGTTTTGGGCAGACTCCATTCAACTCGGACCAGCTATTTCAATAATGTCATCATGTAGGGTTTCCATATTATTTACATATTGAGTGCTTTGGTTTGATTATTTTAATACTTAAACCCAAAAATTCTAATCGTTAATCCCCTTAAAGATGTTTTTCATTGACATAAATTTTCGTTGATTTTTCAATTACAAAGTTTAAAAAGAATACATTTGTTGGAAATGAAAGTATCAGAAATGAAAGAACCGGAGTTATAGCTTAAAGAGTAAGCTAGCTGAAGTGGCAGTGGGCTGGCCATATTTGTCGAAGGACCGATGGCCGGTGCTGCAGACGAGTCCTGGAGTGGATCTAAAATAAATGTTTCTTTCTTTCTTAATTAAAATAACGTATTTCATGTTACAGGATGTTCGACGGTCGGCGGTGCATTCACAACGAAAGTACTACAACAGATGGCTAAGAACACCGAACGACCTGTCATCTTCGCGCTCTCAAACCCGACCAGTAAAGCTGAGTGCACTGCTCAAGCTGCCTATGACAATACAGATGTATGTTTTAGAAAGAAATAATAAGTGTTTATCATACATATACATATATACAAACGGTATTCGAGTTGCTGAATTTTGGAGCAAGCAAATAACATAAAAAATATATTTTGTGTGTTATTTTTGCTATAGAAACGCTGAGAAGAAGTATGTATTGGGACTCGCACAGGAAGATAATTACACTAGAGTTTGACCGATACCGGTGTACCGCGCCTTAGGAATACGCGGTGAGACTGGGGGCGGGACGCTGCGCCGTGAGCGGTGATGAATGAGCGGCCTGCACTGTCCCCCGGTCTCGCTGCACATATACCTAAGAAGCGGTACAGCGGTATCGGTCAAACTATAACTAAATATTATGACATAAAAAACACTGGTATAAAAAAAAGTCCTGTACGAGGTCAATGTTAGGAGGTTTTACAGTGTTAGGGGTTTTACAATGTTGAACGAACTATGTAAAGTCCAAAATAATACCTGCTAACGAATAACTTTTACAGAATACAGTATTCATGAACATGAACGAATTTTACTATGGAACCAACTCGGGAATATAAAAAAAAACCTTGCTGTTCCGTACTAAAGTGCAATGTGTTTTGAAAAAGTTTATAATATTCACACAGTTTTTACTGTTTGACAGATTTTTTTTTTAATATTAATGTTTTATACACGTAAACCTTCCGGAATAAAATCTCTTAATAATGGTGACAACTGCTCTGCCGCACTAACGAAAAATGCAATAACTCGATTTTGCCGCTTCCGAGAATTGTATTTTTGATTATTGAATTTGTTATGAAGTTTTAGTTATTGCATTCTTGCTTACTGAAAAACCGAGTTCCTGAAGGATCAATAAAAAGTTGCTTAGAGAGAGTTAATAGATTTCGATTCGCTGACTCCAAATATATAACTCAACGAATATATAACTCAAAATCGTCCAAAATCGAGTTATTGCATTCTTTGTTAGCGCGGCAGTGCTGCAAAATCCGTTGCGTAGTTTAGAAGAACAACGTGGTCATACCGTCATACATACACGAAAAGCGACAAATTTAATATGTATAGATATAATAATGTAGAAGTAAAGATTACCTATTACCTTTACATTGCAGGGCCGCTGTATCTTCGCGTCCGGCTCCCCGTTCCCTCCCGTGAAGTACGACGGCAAGGAGTACCACACCGGACAAGGCAACAACTCCTACATCTTCCCCGGAATAGCTCTCGGCGTCATCGCGACCGCTACCCACCATATACCAGAGGGCATGTTCTTGTGTGCCGCTAGGGTATGCAAAGCCTATTTATTCAAATACAATGGTACAAGGATCTTTTGGCGCGTGGCTAAAATCAGAACTAAGGCCGCCATCTTGTTTTTTCAATACAATTTCTGTGATAATTTTACAAATATTACCAATGGCGTGCACCTGTCAACGAGCGATTCAAAAGATCCTAGTAGCACTTCTTTACTTGACGTTTTCACTTCTATAATTGAATTCAGAATCTGAGATAATTATCAAGTTTTGGATTCAACTTAATGTCATACATGACAAAGTTCAAATTCCATTGCAACTAACATTTTTTAGGACATTTTTTTGACGTGACAACGTCTAATAAATCGATGAACGCTGGCTGCATGCACGAAAATGTCCTGTTACGCTCATTGTCCCGTTATGCTCATTGTACGCTTGCGCCGCATCAATGTTTTGTTATGACGTTGTCACGTTAAACTATCGTCCGTAAACCAACTTTACAGACAACCAATTTTTTTTGACGTGACAACGTCTAATAAATCGATGAACGCCGGCTGCATGCACGAAAAAGGATCATTGCCCCTTTACGCCCATTGTCCCATTACGCTCATTGTCCCGTTACGCTCATTGGTACGCTTGCGCCGCATCAATGTTTTGTTACGACGTTGTCACGTTAAACTATAGTCCGTAAACCAACTTTACAGACAACCAATTTTTTTGACGTGACAACGTCTAATAAATCGATGAACGCCGGCTGCATGCACGAAAAAGGATCATTGCCCCTTTACGGCCATTGTCCCATTACGCTCATTGTCCCGTTACGCTCATTGTACGCTTGCGTCGCATCAATGTTTTGTTATGACGTTGTCACGTTAAACTATCGTCCGTAAACCAACTTTACAGACAACCAATTTTTTTTGTTAATTATCGAAACTCATTTATTCGTTTTTTTTTAAACCGCGAACCTATAAACACACGAGTCGAATAAAAACCTTTTTTTTTATCGGAGAATTGATCAATAATTGATTAGAAATAAACTCTTAGTTACTCTTTTGTTAACTTCGCTGACAATATAAAGTCACGCTGTTTTTCCGAGCAAGACTCATCTGATGAATCGCTTGTCAAGAATATTGCTTTTATCAAAGTAGATACATATAGGGGGATGTGTAAATAAACTTTATTCATCAACATTTTAGATATATCGTCTCACATATTGTTTGCACGTAAGTGTAGTTGAATATGTAGGCAATGGAATTTGAATTATCTTAGATTATGAATTTAAGTAAATATACTTCTCATATTTAATGCATAGGACCCATGATTTATAAACGAGAAAAAGTACAAACAACAGAATTCAATTCAGCATAGGTTTTTTTACCATAAAGACCCAGTAATCCCCCTTATTTATAAACATTGCTCAAAGTTACGTTGCTAACTAGCGCATGTTTAATCATACATTTTTGACGATTAAACGTCTAATGATGATGTCTGATGATGCGTTAAGGTACCCCGTGGAATTCCAATTTTCTACCGTTCTTTGCAATGTGCAGGTCAGTGTCAGGTTGTATGTTGATTAAAATATGATTCGCGACTGTAACAAATAATTATGTATTTACAAAATTATAATCAATTAGAATCAGCAATACAACTCCTTAACTTAGAATTGGCCTCAAATGTCATCATCATTTCAGCCGAAAGACGTCCACTGCTAGACATAGGCCTCCCCCAAGCACTGCCACCTCGACCGGTTTTGTGCTTCCCGCATCCAGCGGATTCCTGCGGCTTTCATAAGGTCATCGGTCCACCTTGTGGGAGGCCTTCCAACGCTACGTCTTACGCCAAAGCGGCTTACGTCAAATGTCATGATTGCATGAAATAGTCATTTTATAGGGTAATAAGAACTTAAAGAGTTGTATTGATGATGAATTTTATGATTACCTTACTAATATTATAAATGTGAAAGTTTGTGAGGATGGATGGATGTTTGTTACTCAATTTTACTTATAATATAGTTGTTTAGTTGAATGATAGTTTATAACCTGGATTAACAAGTAGGATAGTTTTTATCCCGATATTCCCACGGAATCGAGACTTATGCGGGAAATTCTATAAATTTGATAAGGTCGCGAATCATATTTAGATCAACAAACTACCTGATACTGACCTGCAAATTGCAGAAAAACGTAAGAAAATTTGAATTTTTCGGGTTACCCTGACGCTTTCACCTTAAGCAATGTTTATGAATAAGACGGTACCTATATGTCTAGCTTGCTTCTATTATATTCTAACTGTGTTTTAATATATCCTAAGACTAAACACTCACGCGGTAAAAACTAAAGTAACAGAGTGGCTACTAGAGAAGGACTATGCCTTCACGGAGTCGCTACTTACATACATCACCTAATCTCTCACGCACTCCGATTTCGATAACATATACACATTTAAACATGCACGCACGCACTTCACGCCCTCCCCACCTTATCACACATGCACACTCCCACACAATACTCACCTTCCACTACATGCACACACACCCTCACACACATATACATACAATCACATAAATTATTGCAGCGGTAGAACGACACCGTTAATCCATTGTTGTAACAGTAATAGTGTATAAGATTTTTTGTGGCTGGACACTGTTTCTCAAAATACAGGTTATAACCTAGTTTGAGACACAGGGTTTTAAATATTTTTGGAACAGATCTTACAACTAATCTATAAATTAATTGTATAACTCTCTACCTACTGATTGTTGCTGTAACTATCTGTAATTTTGATGAATAAATTATTATTATTATTATATTGTTGCAGACTTTAGCCGACTACGTTAGCGAGAAAGACCTCGCCATCGGTCGTATTTACCCGTCGCTTTCGGAAATTAAAGATATTTCGGTCAATATCGCCTTCGAGGTCGCAAAGATGGCCTACGATGAAGGTACGTTATATATTTTCAACCTTTTCATCATTTCAGCCGAAAGACGTTCAATGCAAGACATTGGCCTCCAGCAAGCACCGCCACTTCGACCGGTTCTGTGCTTTCCGCATCCAGCGGATTCCTGCGGCCTTTACAATGTCATAGGTCCACCTTAACATTAACACAGGCATTTCGGCTGACCGATTCCGTAAAAATCGCACTGTTTTTAAGGTGAAGTGAGCTGTCAATAGTTTCAATTTAGTATTGGGTGGAATGACATCTCAGGTCGAAACGTCAGAAGTTAGGTGCACGGTTCAAATTGGTCGTTTCCTATGGAGAAGAGCCAGCAAGAAACTGCACGGTTACTCTTTTAAAAATAATTGGCTTTTGCACTGTTTTCAAATAACAGTGCTAATAGGTATGGGAGGACAGTGTAGGCCTTTCAACAATTACCAGGTACTTAACAACATAGAAAATGATATAATGATATGCTGGTTTCAATTAAATCCATTTTTAATAGTAGATTGTTATACAAGGGGCTAAATTGATCCATTATATACGAGGTAGTTTACTCCCGAGCGAGGAAGTAAATAGAAACCGAATTACAATGGGTTTTTAGCGCCGTGTGTAACTCTATTTTTCACTGCGAATTTAAGAAAAAAAATTCAATACACCTTGACGGCAACAGATTGAAAATTATTTATTTTCCTTTCTCTTCCATCTGCAAATTAGAGTCTGCATTCTCACTAGATGGTGACCTTTTCACTGTCGTAAAATAAATTACGGTCACTAATTCAATTTGTAATAATAAGAGAAACATTCTAAATATTTCGCGCCAATGCCTTTTTTTTATGTCTTCTGTAGCCGCAATGCAATGAACGCATTTTATCGAAGAGATATATCGCTTTTAGTTCCATTTTCAAAAAGAAAATGTAATTTTTTTTTATTACTAAAGACTTTTGACTAAAGACTTTTTCGTTTTTGTAGGCTCATTGCCATTTGACAGACAAAAATAAAATAATAAAACTTTTCCCCTAGAGGAAGAAATGCTATTTTTGCTTCGCTCTGGTACGTCACAATGACGGTCTTTTTGAGCAAGAGGAGTGAAAACTTTTTTTTCTTCTTAGGCTCGAACTAACCCCACAAGTAAATCTAAAAAAAAAAAAATTTTTTTGACTGGAGATCCGTGTGCGCGTCATGGAGACCTAACATCACGCAAAATTCGAATTCTTACGTTGCCTAGTTCTTAAAAAACCTCTGTGACAGTCGGACAAAGAAGTGATTTAAAAAATGTTCCGTTTTGCATTTTGACGTACTTACATATTTATTTTATACCTTAATACAAACGACGCAACTGCGACCTTGCTTTCGTAGACGTCAAAAACTATAGTAGGTAGAATAAATTAGTTTCATTTCAAGTTTATCGATTAAAAATTTACAAAAATTTATATACTTACAATGTACGTACGTAAGTGTTATGGGTTATATCGAGCTTGCGCGAAATTTAACATTTTCTTAACAATTTATTTAATTTTTTTTTTATTAGTAAAGGTATTTTGAACGGCATACCAGAATACCTTTCATCATATTGTATCAGTTAATGCAGTATAAGTTGTTACAATCAAATTTGAATCTTATCTCAAACTCGCACTTCTTCTTCACTTTCACTAAAGTCTATTTTCTTTCACAGGGTTAGCTTCAGTCTACCCCCAGCCGAAAGACCTGATGAAGCATATACAAAACCAGATGTATAACTATCATTACGAATGCTCTATGCCGATCGTGTGGGACTGGAAACCCGAAGAGAAGTTCGATGTAAGGCCCATAGAACCTGTTCCGAAAAACATCTAAATCAGTATTCGTTTAATTGTTTCGGTTATGTGTCAAATTTCATAGGAAAGTTCGCTCGTTTCAATCGTAAAAATCCATGTAGTTACTGTATGAAAATAGAAACACTTCTGTGTAGCTTTACAGATCAGTCGGTTTTTTTACTGAAAGTATTTAATAAAATCCCGCCTGTATTATCCGAAGGTTTGACAGATGTGTATTTTTGGGTACCCACGTTTTACCAACGACTGCATTGACTTTTAATGTAATACGCGGGGAGCAAAGACAACAATGTCACCTTTAATATTTTACTTTTATCGTAATTTTAGACCATTTTTACTTGTTTAATCAAAATGAGAAAATTAAATAATTAAATTTATCTTACACACAACCGAATTGAATTATTTAAGAGCCAGGCAGTATAAAGATGGATTTGCATTTTAGCCTACGCGCAGATGACTGGCAAGTTATTAATAATTTTAAATATGGAACGTTCGTTTTGGAATGTTGGTAGTAAATGCAATAAAGACGCGATCAGTGCACAACGCCTTTTAATGGGAGTGTTCATGTTGTCCACGTATTATTGTTACAATAATTAATTTACACAAAGTATTTTATACCTCCGTAATATACATAAATATTTAATGTTCAAATTAGAATTCTTATATATTATAACTAGAGATCGGATATTCGGATGCATATTCACCTGAAGTGAATTTGAACTATGAAAGTATGGAAGCGGCTTCTTAAAATATATTTTTTGTAAAAAAAAAACCCGTGATGCCAGGAACACCGGGAATGCATAACTAGTCGGGTGTATAGTATGAAAGCGACTTCTAAAATTTATTAATTAAAAAAAAACCCGGGATTCTTGGATTGCATAACTATTCAGATGCATATTTATTTAAAATTAATGTTTAACCCCCGATGAAAATATGTGTATGTAGGGTGTAAGAGGAGAGGTGGTATGTGTTAGTTAAAACAAAAAAAAAAACAAAAATTAAATTACGTACTATGTCCTGATTGGGCGTAAATATTACCTCTGCTACTTAGGCAGGTAGATATGCATTCGTTTCTATAGTCAGAAAAAAACACAAAATTTGTCGATTCCGGAATCGCGGGATTTTATCGATCGATACAAAAGTGTCTATATAAGCCAACACTTGAAAGTAAGTAAATATAATATATCCGACTCTATAATCAAAAACCTAAAGTAGTCGATCCCGGAACTGCGGGATTTTTTTCGATACAAAAGCGCATTCCATATTAGCCAACATCTCAACTTTAGGTGAATATGCATCCGAATATCCGAACTCTAATTATAACAGTTGGGTTTAACGTCCAGTTACTCGAATCTCTTGTTGTGTTCACTCTTAACGTTAGGTTAGGTATTCTTTAAAAAGTATTATCTGTAAGATTTTTATTTTGTTCAAGAGGCGTTATTATTAAAGCAGTATTTCGGAATATATTCACAGACCACTGTATAATAACCGGCACGAGTCGTGAGCACAGATGGGCAGTAGTGGGGGCAAGCTCGCGAATGTAAACTTTCGGCTAAATAAAAATGACACGCGAGACTCCAATAGACGACGAGTATCGGCTGACGAACCAATCGCATGCAGCTCGTCGCCCCCGGCTTCTTCATTCCGCCAGAGACCTAAAAATGTACTACTGCGCAGGTGTCAGTTTGTGCTCACGGCTCATGCCGGTTACTATACAATCTGTAACAAACTCTCAGAGTTACTGGACTAAATCCATATTATATTTAATGTAGTGTTTCAACTGTATTCATCGTGTGCGAGTAGCGAGTAGTTGAGCATTTTAACATAATAATATTATAACATGTTATCTATAGTCTTCAGAGTGAAAATAATAATCACGGTGGCCTTTTAACGTTGTTTTTTAGCTTTCCTCACTAAATGTTATACATTTGCATTTCGAGTTATTAGATTTTCGACTTTAAAAGTATAGTAGTTAAGTGTTAAACCGGTTAAAATATATTTTCTCTTTGACTTATATTTTTTTTCAATTTAGCTAACTTCAACATGATTGTTACAATAGTTATTTATTGCATCTCCTACTTTTCATTTAATTTTGTGATGCGGCGAGCTATTTATTTAGTAACATATAATTCTAACATTATTTTTAAGTTTTAAATGAATTGTTTAGCAAAATGGGATGTACCTACTTAAATGTTGTGAATATTTGAAATAATAACACATAATACAATTTATGGGATGAAAGTTAAGAAAAGTCTAGTCACCGCAGCATTAAAATGCAGGTCATCTATTTAATGTCCATTTCAAATCATTATATTTATGATAAGCATTAGAAAAGGAATTACAAACGAGAATAAAATAAAGACATTTAGAGAGTAATCGGATAGAATGTCTAGGATTTATTGTGGAAATGTAGTAGTGGCACCATTTAAATAAAGTTTTTTACGAGGGTTGTAATTCTGTTACAGTAATAAATACCTACATAATAATGACCACACATCATTTTACCACGCATTTATTTTATATTTTACATTATGTTTTTTGGACGGTTCCGTATCCACTTTTTATGGTTAGCAATACTAAACAATTACATAACGAGTTGCTAATATCTGCAGTTATAACTAATTCTGTCAATGTTCCATTTTTCTTGGGGTCCACGCAAAATGTGAATCAATTATTTGGTCTCCTTCCCCTCCATCCATAAACCTTTGCAATCTCTCACTCGTATCCGTGCGTTTGCTCTGGGCCTCAAGTCTGCTATTACAATAGTGTCAGAATGGTCTCGCCATTGTGAGTATTTGACAGTGTTTGTATGGCAAATCTGTCAAAAACTCACAATGAAGAGATCATTCTGACACTATTGTAATAGGCAGACTTGAGGCTCTGGCGAAACGTTCACATACATGTTGAAATTTCTGTTTTATGTCAATCGATAACCCGTGTTTGTATTGTCGCGCAACTTAAACTGAAACTTGTTTGTCCTTTTATTTCACTTGACATGTTTTACCCAACAATTCTTGAAATCTGTCTAAAAAAACACTCGGTTTCATGTAGTGCGAACTCAAATTCAGGAGTGCGAGATTGGTTTGATTTTAGTGGACAAGTTTTGAAACGTTTGCTTGTATAGTGTTTTCTGGTCGAACGCATGATTAGTGTATTAACATGCATTTCTTCCCTCCTCATCATTATAAAGCCATACCAAAAACGGTTCTCTTTTAACGTTAACTACGTACGAATAAAACATAACACGTAACTCGGTAGTTTTATCATTGTAAATTTGACCAAGTATTATTTTTGAGTTCAGTATTGTAATGATAGTAAGACGAATTTTTCGTAGAGCGAAATAAATACAATGTTTTTATTTTAAGTAGTCAGTTATTTATGTTATATTACGTATCAGGTGATATTATGTGATTTACCTTGCTGTGACGATGTATAATAAAATTTATCCCACTGTACATGTTAAATATTTGACTTAATGTTGCATGAAACGGAACATAGATCATATTATGGAAGTATCTTTTGTAAGTTGGTCAATTATCTGGAAATACTATTAAAATCAGGGTTTCATTTTATTTTTGCACCGATTTTATTGTCAATTAATGTGTCACGTCGTTAATGTAATGCAGCTTTTGTTTTTTTTTTTTATTGTAATAATTATTCTTACTTACAAATAAAAATAACATTATTGTGGATTAGTTAATGTGATTGTTAAAATGAAAATTATAGATGTTACTCATTAAACATGTTCCAAAGATATTTTATTTTTGTTTTATTTAAGACTTGCTTTTGCCCGCGGCTTCGCCCGCGAGGAGGTGGGAAATTATCCCACGGGAACGTACTACTGGGATAAAAAGTATCCTATGTCCTAACCCGAGTCATGATCTATCCGTGTGCTGAACATCCAGATACGGGAGACCAACTCTGAAATATCGAAAAAAAATATCAGCTGTTTCATACAAAAATGCAATATTTACTTGATGAAAATGTATGAAACAGATGT
Source organism: Dryobota labecula (assembly GCA_947523025.1). Taxonomy (NCBI): domain Eukaryota; kingdom Metazoa; phylum Arthropoda; class Insecta; order Lepidoptera; family Noctuidae; genus Dryobota; species Dryobota labecula. Next base: position 10,413,211 of record OX383293.1, on the reverse strand, counting down.
AGGTGTTCTTTTATGCTATTTCGTAGGTGGTAGAGAAAGTTGTTTTTTATGAACATGAGCACTATCACCTCCTGAAAGGCTGTAACAGTGAATTAGAAATCACTGTGTCATATGGTCTATCCATACAAGGAATATTTTTAGAGATACACATATAGGTGGTAAAGAAGCCATAGAAATTATTATTTTTAAATCCGTGTATATTATTTTATAAATTAAATAATTTAAAATGACACAATAACCTAGCTCATTGCATAATGATAATATGATGATGATTAATGAGCAAAAGGCACCGCGTCCGCACTGCCGCCGTTGCCGCGTCAAGGCGGGTTATTCATAGAATTAGTAAAGGTTTTATGCAAAATGACTCGAGTTATTTTTTTATTATAATAATAACGTAAAAAAAAAAAGCTAACATAAAAAAATATTTTCGTTGCTCTGGCTTCTTTACCACATGACTACACCTGAAAACACCTGATTCTAAAATGGTATAATAATAATTATACCATTTTAGAATCTGCATTAAATAGGCCATTTTCGAAAATAATGGGCCACCGCAGTGTAGTACATTTTTTTTTCGATACAGGTCCCAAAATTGCATAATTCCTAAGATTTTTTTTTTGAGAATAAGTATTTTTGCAATGTTATCTTACAATGTAATTAAAAATCTTGATACTGATCTGATAATACAAATATTCAGGAGTGACATAAAAAAAAAAAACAAGAAAAAATCACCAAATATTGTAGAAATAGCAGCTGATTTTGTAAGAGTAAGTACGATTTTTATTTAAAATATCAATAATTTGGGCATATGGCGATATAAGTGGGGTAAATGATAGATGATAATCTGGCCAATCGACAGTTTCAGGGATATCCATTATTTACGCCACACCCTCAAGATGTTTCTCTTAAAATTCGTGTATGAATAGATAGACCTTATATAATACGGATGGTTTAAGGGAATCAGGTAAGATAGTGGTCCTAGGAAAGCTGCTCCAACACTAGGCAGAAAAAATACTAAAATACTTTATTAGCATATGGTAACAGAACAGTTACAGCTCTAAGGTGTATGGAATCCGAAAGTTTCCGAGAGACACCAAATTCCATCGTGATGGCGCTACTGAAAGTTTCAGTTAAGTACCTTAATTATTATATTCAATCAATCAATCGATCATTTATTTTGTTAAACATGTATGTTTACAGATAATTATATTGTCTAAAATATGTGCACTATGTTTTGCCAATATATTATGGCGTACAAAATTAACTTATACAAGCAATTACAATTAAGGTGACATGTCAATAGATTACAAAAACAAAAAAAAAAACATTCAATCTAAAATATGTCAGTTATGTAAACAGGTAGGTAATAAATAAAATAATTAGCAAGTCGGAATCGTCATACCTCTGTTTATCAGCAGTAAACTTAGTGATGGAGTAGTAACATCTATCTAAAAGGAATTTAAATAAAGACCTCTTAAAGGTTCCCAGACACTCTTTATTTCCTATAGCTGCTGGTATACTATTATATATTTTTGGGGCCATACCTAGTACACTTTTGCCGAAAAATGCGGTTTTATGAGAGGTAACATGAATGGTATTCTGATAACGGCGAGAGCGCAGTTTTTTAAATAAATGAAATTTCAAATAAACAGCGGACAAACACTCCCATTTCATATATATATGTACATAGACGATAGAGTGAGCAGACTATTAGAATTTATATTACTTTCTAGTTATTATTCTGACCGGTGCCTGCCAGGATTGCGGGTTTGTCCGAAAGGGATACCGTAGCCTTGGCACACAGGCAACTGAAGGAACACGGGTGGGTTTTAGTCAGTAAAAGTCTGACAAGCCCTCCCGCTCGAAAGAAGTTATTTGATAATTTCCCAACCAAAAAAAAAGGACTTCGTGAGTAGGTAATTAAAAAAAAAAAAAAAATATCTTTCTCAGTTTTAATTAGGGTCTGGCAGTTTGACTACTCAAATGTCCTTTCTTTGGTATTCTTCGTCAAGTCGTTGAACTCCTTAAGCTCTGAGATGCGCTACACGATTACACTGACAAATGCTTGCACTGACTGGACGGAGCCAACGATCGCAGAAGTCTATTATAGTTTTTTTTATCTTGGGCAGAATACAATACCTACATAACTGGAAAGAAGTAATTTAGCGTCATACATAGGTACTGTTCTTCATAATAAGAACCTACTAATAAGTACTGGCCAGTATGGCGTGACGTGATTTTTTTTCAGTTTTTCTGTCAATTACCTATGTCAGGTCTTGTTCACTGTCAATATACAGGGCAACTGGACTGGTTTTTTTAGCACGTATTTTTTATACTTATTTATTTTACATATTTGTGCAAAATGTCCGAAAGTTTGCTACTTAATTTGTTAGTACCTAAGTCTTGCTTGTTTATTTCGAAGAGTCAATATAAACGTGTGCACCGCTCTACTGCTGTATTGAAAATATGAAAATAATCGGGCCAAGGGAGCTGGTCCCAGTGGAATCGCAAAACTTGATTTGTTTGCCAGTTCGCACCCCATTCATTACACAATCCCTGTTACGTAGCTGCCTGTGACTTTGTCCACATAAAAACTTCAAACCCCGTTAGACTTATAAATCGGAGAATTTAAAGTTTTGTGCCCAAGTGCCAAAAACAGCCAGTATATAGCCTATAGAAATAATATTATCGTATTAATTATCTTAACTCTACATTTTGCACATGCACAGTAAATAGTAGGCGAGGGATTCAAAGGCACGAGATGCAAAAAACTTTGCTCTCGTGTAACACACATAACTTTTCACTTCAGCAGCGATATCCCATTAGTTCTAACGATGGAACGATGGAACAGGTAGAACAAGTGGGAAATAGAAACTCCCACTAGTTGTACTATTTTGTAATATATGTAGTATATCGTAGTACTAGTGAGAACAAAACAAAAACTCCCATTAGTTCTACCGTGGAACTGTTCAGTAGAACAAGTGGGAATAGAGGGAATAGAGAATCCCAATAGTTCTACTATTTTGTTATACCTAATATCGTAGTACTAGTGAGAAAAAAAATTCCATTATTTCTACCGTAGAACTGTTCAGTAGAACTAGTGGGAACAAACCGCGAGAACACTTTAGGAGATAATAAATATTTACAGGTTAAATATCAGTTTTATTTGCAGTAAATACTTATTTTCGTTTAAATACATCAATAAGTTAAAAATTCAATAAATTACATTAAAAGACATAATTATCTTTTTGCAAAATTTCTTTAGTCAGTACGAAATTCCGAACGTGTTTGTCTTTGAGGTCGAATTCAAAATCGGTACTTCGAAAGGGCTGGTCTTTGTTTCTCTTTCTTTCTAATGGCGGGAAAGAGATAGAGTGTGAATGTTTCGAATTGTATGATTAACCCAAGGCTGGATTAGAAATTCGCGGCTTTCTGAAAAAAAAAAAAAAAAGTTACTTTGTCTCACTCAGTGAGCAAAATCGCATTTTGCTCACTGATTTCAGGCAGCAAAACCTACATGTTTGAGCTACTGAAGTGAAAAATATATTTCTGAATTCAACCCCAAAAGAAGAAACGAGGGTTGCAAGCGAACGAAGTTGCGTGGAACTTTTGGTTCGATTTTTTAAATGTAGTTACATATACTACCATTACTTGCTGTAGTTACCTAGTTACTGTATGACTATTTTCTATGTTTTTGATACAGACACAGCATAAGGGTTGTAGTTTTCAATCGTCTAGCAAAAACAGTCTTCAACAGCATTGCAGAGCCCATTATGATAAACATTCGGAAATATTCCGACGATGGTAACTGTCCAAATTTATTGAGAGGCATTGACTATATAAGATTACCTCACCTCAACAAGGTAAGACATGAAAAAATACAATTAATCTTAGTTTAGTTTGGTTGTAACGTTTTGTGTGCGTGTGAGCGTGTACGCACAGCGCGGAGGTGTAGTTTTGGCATGCTTCACTGTATTCTTCGCAGCGGTCTGTCTTGTTTTTTTATTTAGTCTGAGGAATAGAATAGAAAATGTTAGAAATATTCCTCGGTATATTAAGAGAAAACATTAGGTAGGTACCGCGCATATTTAAAACTGTCTTCTTTCATGTGAATTACAGGTCAAAACGGATATTTGTTCAACCAATTGACGATTAGTCAATTGATTTGCTTACAGTTTTTATCTTAAATTCAGTACATCTAACTAAATACAATAGATAGTTAAAAACATTGTTTCTAGGGTCTCGCATTCACGATGGCAGAGCGGCAAACGCTTGGCTTACAAGGACTTTTAGCAGGCCTGGTTAAAACGCAAGAAGACCAACTGGCAATATGTACTTACTCACTGGAAAGATTTAAAAACAATTTGAATAAACATCTTTTTTTGACTGAGTTACTGGTAAATATATTCATATTATCGCCTTGTTTGTGTGGCAGGTTTACAATTGCACCTAAAACGTTCAACAAACCACGAATAAAAAAACCAGGAACCTACTAAGTAGGTACGTACAGGTAGGTATTTCAATGTAAAATAAATTATATAGATTCTGCGTGTATGCTACACGCAGAATCTATATTAGGTACTAATAATAAAGCTGAAGAGTTACTTTTTTATAAAAAATGTTTTTTTTAGCTTTTAGAGGTATGAGTAACAGGGTGTAAAGTTTACTCGTACTCTATAGTAAAGGAAGGACCCTCCGACCAGACGGGTATTGTGTTTGGTGGGCAACTGCCCGACGGTTGATGTTGGGATGTTGTATATATGCTAGTCGCGCGGTAAACTCTGATAGCACGATGCAGGATTTGTGACGTCAGGTCTTTAATGCGTAGTTCGCATGTGGCGTTGTTGATATCGCCACAAGCTCTTCAGTTAACTTTTTCATCGGTTTAATATACCCCAGCTAGGTCTAACCTAGTTTCTAAAGATGAATAAAATATGCCCAAACACGATGTAGGCTGTAAACTGAAATTAAATTAAATTGTTAATCTGTAAATAGGATCGGAATCACTCTACAAGTTATATAAAGAAAAAGAAAAAAAGTCTAGATTGAGTCGAAATTTCCTATCTGACCACCCCTGAGAATAAATGTCAATACAAACTCAGGGGTCAAAGACTCTTTTAAAGTAGTAAAATACCTGTAGTTTAGAAATTACCCATTATAGCTAGAAAAAAATAATCACTGTGTATGATTCAGCTATCTGACGATTTTTTTTTTAGTAACACACCTTCGCAAACAGCCATAATTTAAATAATAATGTAAAATACGACTCACTTTCTAATAACTCAGTTAAAATCGAAATTTTAGCTTTAGAGAGCTAGGAGATAATCCGAGGTAATCTTTTGCAAATTTTGGGCTATTTCTTCAAGACTAGACCAACTATTATGAGCAGCATAGTATAGGTATTTTTAGAATCCTTAAAGAAAGCTCTTTCAAATGATATAGAACACGGTACCTGCATTTAATATTATTTTCTTATGACAATCGTTTTTGGCTTTGACTGGCATTTTGTCGAGACATAACATTATGCCAAAAAAACAAAACTCGAGAAAAACCTCCGCGACAGACGGACGAGAAAGTTTTCTTTTCAAGGTTCCGTTTTCCCAAATTTCGCGAGTTGAATCGAGCATTCTTAGGATTCCGACCTTATAAGATGTTCCTTATAAGATGTTCCTTATAGGATGTTCCTTATAAGGTAAATAGGATCGGAATCACTTCTACAAGTTAAATAAAGAAAAAAAAAAGAAAAACAACGGCTAGATTGAGTGATTGAGAAAGTTTCCATTTTCCCAAACGCGAGTTGAATCGAGTATTCTTTGGATTCCGACCTTATAGGGAAAATCATTTTAAAGTCCCACTTAGAGTGCTCTGGAGTTCCTGAAACGAAAGCTGAATTTTATTTCACTTTCTTTATTTCAGGATACAAATGAAAAATTATTTTACAAATTACTAGGTTCCGATATTGAAAAATATTTACCGCTTGTTTATACCCCTACTGTGGGGCTAGCGTGTCAAAGATTCGGACTAGTTTATAGAAGACCTAAAGGCCTCTTTATAACGATACATGATAAGGGACGAATTGTCCAAATTCTTAGGAACTGGTAAGTTTCTAATAACATTACAATTATTGCTTTACCATATTAATTGAACCGTACCCTTATTGCGCACTTTCAATCACAATCTGAATGATTTTGAAGGATATTAGTAATTCATTGCTTCATGTGTTCGAAAAATTTGTCTGATCAACAACGTATATAACGCAATGAATGTTGTTGAACTGTCAAAATGAAAGCTATTGCTACTGTGTGTTACGCAATTACCCCGCAGGATAAATAAATGATCTCTATGTAGGTTTGTACACACGGCTACAAATCAAGCTATATATTTCCAGTATAAGCTGACCTCACATTGTATAAGATTTCTGTGTAGTGAGAGGTCAGCTTATTCTGGAAATGCATAGCTTGATATGTAGCCGTGTGTACCTACCTTAAGTAAAGTAAGTTAAATTTTTTATTGCATTTGTTTGTCTCCCAAATAAAGTGAAATGAAATAGGTTTTTTTTACTAACAAAACGTATAATTTTATTTTTTTTAGTTTTGGGTAGATTTCATATATGTAGGTATTTAAATATATATATATTTTTTTAAATTGTATCGAATCGTATTCTAAAAAATCTCAACCACTTATGCAAGAAGTCAGCTAATTGCAATAACTGATTGTACATTAGCATTTAACAGAAGGGTGTGGTCAAATTTAAGAGAGTGGTACAGACCATCAAACTGAACAACTTTCTCCATGGGACCAACATCGTAATCGCGAAAAAATTATGAGTTGTGTCGTTCAATACCTCAATACCTACTCCACCCAAATGTATGGGAATGTTGATATTTTTTTCTTGTAGTAGTAATAATTGTTCAATTACCTACATTACACTATAATTTTACTTTATGTATTTATTTTATGATTTTTTTCAGGCCTGTAGCGAACGTGCGCGCCATCTGTGTCACTGACGGAGAAAGAATTTTGGGTCTGGGCGACCTCGGTGCTTACGGCATGGGGATATCTGTCGGCAAGCTGTGTTTGTACACCGCGTTAGCAGGGATTCCTCCCAGCTACTGCTTACCGATCACTTTGGATGTGGGAACCAATAATCAGGTTGTTAATTTTGTATCACTAGTAGATAAGTACACACATCAAAATAAGTTTGTGATCACTAGCATAAGCTGATATAATTTTTTAAATTGAACTATATCAAGAAAAAATCTTTGTTGTGTGTTTTCTTTAAATATAAATACCCTGTTTGAAATAAAAAAAGAAAACTATTTTTTATATTTTATAAAAAAAAATTTAGTAATCCATACTATAATATTATAAATGTGAAAGTAACTCTGTCTGTCTGTCTGTCTGTCTGTATGTTACGTTTTCACGCCTAAACCACTGAACCGATCGTCATGAAATTTGGCAGAGATATAGCCTGGGATATGGAGAAGGACATAGGGTACTTTTTTACGCGATAACCGACATCCACGCGGGCGGAGCCGCGGGAAAAAGCTAGTTAATCATAATGTAATTGTAACAGAAATTTGATAGAAAGAAAAATACTGTTTAACCAAACTTAAACAACAATTTATTAATAAAAGGTTTTATATTCAATATAATATAACTCCTCTGGCTCGAACACATGCGGTGATCCTCCTGGGCATGCTGAGAATCAAGTTATCCAGCATTTCTTGACTCTCATTTCCTTACCTATTTATTATTAGCCTATGTTGTCCTACAGAGTCCCACTGCATGGGAAATGCCTCCCTTAAAACATAACTTGATGATACATAATTATGTCGTATCATTTACCAAATTTTTGTATATAGGGTGGATAGACGGGGCAGTAAGGGTGCCCTTATCCGTTGTAGTTACAGAAAAACTTTAACCCCAAACCCATAGTCGGCCCATTACCTAATGCTATTTTTCAATACAGTTGTTAAACATGGCGTACTTTCAGAGGCTATAATTTATGATTCGAAAATTAAATCTTTTGCATACGCATCTTTCTGTTACGCGGTCGTGACTTTTTTTACGAGCTCGATCATTACTTTTGCAGTTGAGTTTTAAATTTATAAGTCAATTTAAAAAGTTTAGTAGCAAGAAGTTTTCGTACATAGAATAAAATGGGATAGATTTTATAAAGTCTTTTAAATAGTTGTTTAGTATATTTAATTACAAGTTTTAATTAAATTATTTTCACATCAACATTTGTCAAAAATCTAATAGGCTGTATAAGCTGTTATCGAAGTAAAGAAAAAATGTCCAGTTGCAAAAACGCGCCATTTTCTGAAAAACTTGATTTTTTGTTTGATAAACATATTTAATTCTTTGATTTGTTTTTTACTATTTCCCACAACTGTATTGAAAAACGTCGTGTGATACACGGGTGTGTAGGTTATTGCAAATTCGTGTCATTAAAAACCCTCGGCTTCGGCTCGGGCTTGTTAGTGACAGCTCGTTTGCAATAACCTACTTTCCACCCTTGTATCACAATGTTGTTTGAAAAAATACGACACTAAATTTAACTTCGTATATCTCATGTCGTTCCCAGTCTGCATACAAAAATTCAACCGAACATATCCAACAGTTTAGTCATTATACCTAGTCAAAGATTGGCAAAACCCATAGTCGGCCCATCACTGCTATTTAGTTTGTTTGAAAAAATTATGTTTTCAAATTCTATGTTAGGATTTATTTGATAGTTTCAAAATATTCTTATGCAATAGTATAGTCAGTGTTTTCATTTATTATCGTATTCTCCATATTGAAGACATAAAAAATAAAACCCAATGGAAATAAATGAATGAGCTGTGAAATAACTACTTGTTACACGTTTGTGAATCATAATATTACAGTATAAATAAAACAACACAATATGTTTTCGATATGTTTTCAGATGCTGATAGAGGATCCGTTGTACATAGGTATACGAGAAAAGCGAGTTCGAGGCCAGGAGTTCGATGATTTTATTCAAGAGTTCATGGATGCGTGTTGCGAGAGATATAGCCACAACGTACTTATACAAGTAACTTTAAATTTCTACAAATTTTATGTACCGCAATATATTTATGCACCTTATTGATTTGAAATATACCAACCTATTGTAGCGATATAAAATTGAAAATTTTTCATGTTTAGTAATTTAATATATAAAAAAAAAATCTAATCAACAAATATAAAAAACTTAAGTAAAAAATAACCTTCCCTTCTGGGGCAGTCGGGTAAATATGATCAAAACCGATAACATCATTAGCGTAATTAATGGCTTTTGCACAGCACAACTATAGAGCCTGACGTTTTCGTGTGAGTGAGTTGTACGGTGCGTGGTAAATGCGCGTTCTGTTTGATGCGATAAGGTTTATAATTAATTGTGTAGTTCGTTTTGACTTAATGTGTGCGCGACTTCGTATCTATTGCTTTTACTGAACTGCATGTGTAGTTGTGGCGAGTGGTAGGGACAGACTGGAGACATCGAGTTCCAATATATTTTCAGCTGCCGGGCATATCTCCTTCTTTCTTATATACTATTTCTTATATCACTACATAGTATAAAACAAAGTCGCTTCCCGCTGTCTGTCCCTATGTATGCTTAGATCTTTAAAACTACGCAACGGATGTTGATGCGATTTATTAATAGATAGAGTGATTCAAGAGGAAGGTTTATATGTATAATACTTGCATAATAAAGTAGAGAAACACTGATAAATTTAGAGGTTTCTAATGTGATGTCGTAAATAAACACATTTTTTTGCGCTTACATGGCAAACGCTGGCTGAACCCTACGAGATAGATCAAAATAATGTACTACAGTATTGTACACCTTAAATAGGTCTACAAAAAAGTCCGCGATAGTATATGTCTATCTCTTAGGGATAACCCACACTAACCATTTCTTATCCTTTACTTTTTACGAGAAATAATGGCTTATTTACGAAGCGATTTTAAGCAATACAGCATTCATCCTTTTCCAATTAAGTACCTTAAATACATTGTGTATTTAATATAGAAGTACTAAAAAACTATAGTAAAAAAGTGAGAAATTAAAACTCGGTCCTGACGAACTACTACTGCAAGGTGTACCTAACGCGACTTGACTAAATCGCGGGCGATACGACGCGACGATTGTGTCGCACCCCAATATTTAAAGTTGGTGCTCAGACACTGATTTTTTTTAAATACGAGTACGTAGATAGAAAACGCAGTATATGGTCGCTAATATTCAAATTATACCATCTATATTATTGTTAACAGTTTGAAGATTTCGCCTTGCCTAACGCTGTTCGTCTTCTTGAAAAATACAAGAATGTGTACTGTACGTTCAATGACGATATTCAAGGTACTGCGGGTGTCATGGTCGCTGGTATGTTCACTGCTTGCAGAATCACCAAGAAAAAGCTTCATGAAAATATATATTTGTTTCTCGGAGCCGGTTCTGTAAGTTTTATTTATATAGGTACTAGCTTTTGCCCGCGGTTCCGCCTGCGTGGATATCGGTTATCGCATAAAAAAGTAGCCTATGTCCTTCTCCATATCCCAGGCTATATCTCTGCCAAATTTCATGACGATCGGTTCAGCGGTGTAGGCGTGAAAACGTAACATACAGACAGACAGACAGACAGAGTTACTTTCACATTTATAATATTAGTATGGATTACGTAGCAGGAATTCAGGTCAACTAGTTTGGCGGGAAATTTTAAGGCAATTACGTAGGTTCACACTGCCGTCGCGTCGTAGCGACTGCTTAAAAAAAAAAAAAAAAGTTTGTAAAGAAAGGTCATCTGAACAGGAAACTGAAAAAAATCATGCAGGTATCATCATTTTAATTTCGTCTATAAACAAGAGTCATCTGTGATGTCATCCGCATCCGTAGTATAGATACTAATATTATAAATGTGAAAGTAACTCTGTCTGTTACGTATTGACGCCTAAACCGCTGAACCGATTGTCATGAAATTTGTTAGAAATATAGCCTGGGATATGGAGAAGGACATAAGGCTAATATTTTACGCGATAACTGCGAAATCCACGCGAGCATTAATATTTCGAGTATGGATGACCCAATCATTTTTTTTTAAAGACGACGATATGTAGATACTACAACTGCCTCTGTGGTCTAGTAGTAAGACCACCTGTCTCAGACCTAGAGGTCCCGGATTCGAAAGGGGGGCACAAAATTTTCTGCTCGTTTTGGTTGGTTGTAGGGCTTGTTCTAAGTACGCCTGACTAGCTACCACAATCTTATCTAAGTCTGTCGTCATAACAACAATGTTAACAGCATTTGTTGTGTTTCGGCAGTTAGAGGTAAGATAGCCAGCTCCTCCGTGGTTGAGGATTCTGGGTGAAGCTCGCTTCCACCGTCGGCCTTATCATCACTTACCAACAAGTCGACACCCGCTAAGTATACGTATGTATCTGCCAGATACACGAAACGGTTTTTATTGCATTTTTGGCATCTATATACCTATATTTACCACATACAAGTTTATTTAATTTTTTCAATTAACAACGTACTTTTTCTCAAACGTATACTAGTATAGGGGCTTAGCTACGTCGATTTAAAGAAATTGAAATCTTCAATTCGCTCTCCTATAAAATTTGCATTTGTCAGTTACTTAGTTGTACTTAGGAGGTGTCGAAGTGATATGAAGGCTAAGAGCTTCCCCGTTGTAGACCAAAAATAATAATAATAATAATTGCAGTTTTAAATGTTTTATCAACAGTTATTTGTTAGTTTATTTCATAATTATATATTGTAGGCATTGATGTATTAAAAGCGTAGATACGGGACTAAGTAACAGCGCCTGGTCCTATCAAAGTGAGAGATTGCCCCTAGTTGGCACTCAGTCGCGCACGGGATATCGTTGATCAAACAGCTCCATAATTACAGTTTTTTTTGTGATAAATACGCATCAAAATGACTTCTTGTGTAGCTAAACAGTGTTTTAATCATACAAGAAAGAAAAATAAGACACACGGGACTACTTACCACTCGTAAGTACAGCCAAAAATGCTAATTTGTTGAAAGTTATAATAATATTCGTTTGCTTCGCCATGTTTGTTCTGCCACATGCAATGTCATTCATAATCGTAAACATTCGGCCAACATTCGTCGGATAACGCGATTTCGCTCGCACGACAGCGACGTCTCATAACTCTGTTCTTGTCTATCGGTAACTGTAGGTTTGCGACTGTGATCACACTGATCACAGATGTGTGAGTTTTGGTGCATGTAATCGTGCGCCGAGCCCAAGTTTACTGATTGCGATGTCAGCGCGTAACATATCTTCCTCCTTTTAATATATCAATGATTGTAGGTATATTTGTGGATGAAATCAACGGTTAATTCGTGTTCTTGGTGGAATAGTACTACAAGGGTCCTCTAACGCCACTCCTTAAAAAAAATATTTTCTCGTGACTGAGAAGGAATTATAAATATAGATAATATAAATTCATTTATTTCAGGTAAATAACACCCATTGCCAAACTCAGAAAATCACAAAATCAGATCAAATAAAAACAAAAAAAAAATTAAATCAAAATTATCGAATCAATTGAAAAAAAAAATCAAATTAAAAAAAAATAAATTAAATTAACGCAAAATAGAAAACCGGCTTATGACCGGAATTATGAAAAACGGCTCAACAGCGACCTCGGTAAGTGTGTTTAGAATGTTCTATCTACCTATACCTTTTATAAAGTTTAATATTGAGATACGAAGCAACAAAATTCATTCTAAAGAAAAACGGCTACATTCCTCTAGATCGTATTTTGTTGCTTCGTGTCTCAATATGAAACTTTATAAAAGGTATTAGAACATTCTAGACACACTTACCGAGGTCGCTGTTGAGCCGTTTTTCATAATTCCTTCTCAGTCACGAGATGTTACTTACTTTACTAAAGGTGCTCTTACAAGGGCAATTTTTTGAGAAATTATCGCTCGGCAACACTAATGGATCAATCTGGATCAATTAAGTGGAGCAATCTGGAGCAACAACAATAAAATGCGACAATTATTTCGGGAATATTGCTTCATATTGCTCCATATATTTCACATTTTTCAATGTCGCCAATATGCGCTTCCGAATATCCAATCAGTTTGGAATCTTGTATATACTTATAACTACGTCTCGTTTTTGCGCGAGTCAGTATACCGACGACACACTTGTACCTCAAGTGTGTCGTCGGTATACTGACTTGTATTGCCTAGTTTTTGAAGGTTGCTCCATATTGCATGGTATTGTGTGGCCGTATCTCTGGCAACAGGTTGCTACATGTTGCCATCGCCCTAAATTGCCGGATGTAGTCGTGACGACATAGTTGACGAGAATTGACCAGGATTGAGCAATTTTAGTTGCCCGTGTAAGCGTACTTTTACTTAAGTTACAATCTTCAGGCAGGAGTTGGTATTGCAAATTTGATATGCGATGCGATGGTCGCCGATGGCATTAAAATGGAAGATGCTGTACAGAAAATCTTCCTATTTGACGTCGATGGTTTGTTGTCGAATAAACGCGAGGGTGGTGTACCACCGCACGCGACCAAGTTTGGGAAAGATATGGAACCATCAAAGGATTTTGCAGGTTTCGTGAAGATTATAAAGCCAACCGTAATTGTCGGTAAGTAAATATCGTTTTTCTAGCTGACTGCTCCATTTTTGAAAAATATGTTACTAAAGTTGTTTCTAATATGTAATGCAATGCTAAATGACAGAAACGGAACCCTTATAATTTCGTCATGTCCGTATGTCCATCTGTCCGTCTGTCAGTCTGTCAGTCTATCCATCTGTCTGTCCGTCAATATGCTACACAGCCATTTTACTCGGCAACTATTTGCACTACTGACATCGATGAAAATTGGAAAGAATGTGTGGGTATTCTGTGCACCGATAAACATTGGTGTAGTGAAATTATGACAAAAACAATTTGATTATCGATGGCTCTGTTTCTCGCCATACATGTAACCGAGTGATGAAAGAAAAATCAATGCACATAAGCGTATGGGGTATCCTTGGATCCCGTAATTGAAAAGATTTTGATGTTTCTAAGTAACTTTTTCATTTAAATACATTCGTCGATTAGTTTTTTCAGACATTTTCCGCAGTAATAATTTTGTTTTTCATAGTTTTTTCGAGAAATACTATGAATGAAGTACAAATTTATTTTTACGGCCGACAAAATCAATACTGTGCAAGTGCATGCATTAGTACATTACTTATCAAGGGCTGTAAAAGAAAGAAAATCGCAGGTATTTGTGAACCGAGCCGCAGGCGAGGGTTGTAAATATGCGATAGAGGGCTTTCTTTTTTACTGCCCGTGCTGAGTACAATACACAATTAGCTGACCCCCCCTTGCATAAATTGTTGAGATTTTTTTGAATATGGATTTATAGAATTTTATAATTCTTAATTTAATTTAAATACCTTTACAAAATCTACCCAAAACTAGGAAAAAAATTAAAATTGTACGATTTGTTAGTAAAAAAATCTCAACCATTTATGCAAGGGGGGGTCAGCTAATTGTGTATACTGACTGTACACAATTTTACGTCTTCACCTGGCCTGCAGTCGAGTTTTACCGTACGCGTAGCGTGTGGTAAAACTTACATTATGGCCAGGTGTGACGTAAAAAGAATATTTATAATTATGGAACCTTTCACTGTTGTATACGATACTGCACGGTATACCGTTTTGCCGTCTTGATGTTACATGCTCACTTGTGCAAATTGAAATTTAACAAGTAGGTAAGATTGAGTATGTGTCCGAGCCTCTATGGTCCCATCTTAAAATACCTATTACCCAGTAAATTATATTTTTAGGTGTATCGACAATGGCTGGGGCCTTTACGCCTGAAATTTTGCAGCAAATGGCCAAAAACTGTGAACGACCGCAGATTTATGCACTTTCAAATCCGACGCATAAAGCAGAATGCACAGCTCAGGCTGCTTATGATAATACTGAGGTACAATACTATTATTATATACTAGCTGACCCGACAGACTTCGTTGTGTCAAAAGCTATAGTATAAACTCCACAACTCTACCCTACCCTACCTACATACCCTACCCTACCTACCTACCCTACCCTACCTACCTACCCTACCCTACTCTAAACTACCCTACCTACCTACTTACCTACCCTACCCTTCCCTACCTTACCCTAACCTAACTACCTACCTAAAACTTAAAAAAAAATAGTAGCCAGCTCTCAGACCTAACTGAATATGCATATCAAATTTCATAAAAATCGGTCAAGACGTTTCGGAGGAGTATGGTAACTAACATTGTGACACGAGAATTTTATATATAAGAGAAATAACTGCTTTTACGTTATACTGGGTGTAAAAAGACCCATCACAAAGCCGTCGTCTACGCATTCTGTACATCAAACTACATAAGTAACTTTGTACAAAAATAATTGTTGAGGAACAAAATTTATCTTTGGTGTGAAACTTGTTGGTAACGGTACCTAGCATGTAATGTAATGCACGCAAAAGTTCGTGCTTATGGGTGCATGCAACGGTATAGGACTACAGGGCCTCAAGTCTGCTATTACAATAGTGTCACAATGGTCTATTATTGATTTCATAATTGTTGATTTTGACAAGTTTGGTAATCTACTAATATAATGGCGTCATTATGACTTTCCAATGGTCAGCCACTAACACTCCATTGAAAGAATTGGTAATCTCGTACATAATGACAAATAAAACTTCTTACTAAACTTCCTACTACTTCAAATTGCTTATAACACTAATAAATAACATGTAAAAATATATATAAATGAAATCTGGCATGAATAAATGTTCAAAATGCCATTGTAATACAATTCTATTGCGAGACCATTGACCGACCAATGATCGACCATTATGAATTTAGCAGATTACGAACGTACGTGTTGGAGTGACGAATTTATAAAAATAGCAGACTTGGGCCCCAGGAGTCGTGGGCTTATTTAACATGTGAGTCGTGGGGTTATTTAAGTGGGACGCTTTGACGCTCGAGTCGACCGAAGTAAGCTCGCGAAGTCGCGAGTGGTTGCCTCGCACATTTGGTATGTATTGAAACATAGTAATTATTTTATTTATCAAGACAAACTCAGCGACTTGTACTAAACAATCTTACTACCTTTTCATTTATATGAAAAAAAAAAAAACGAGAAAAAATCGCCTGTTTTGTAGCTATGTGACTGATTAAATTACGGAAAGGGGTAACTTTGGGATTTTTTGCTTTTCAGCATAGGTAATCTAATCGTGTTATTAAACGCGATTACATGTCCGCCAGATCCTTAAATAAGATATCTTTTATTCAGGATTTTATAACACTTTTTATGTTTCCCATGGATTCAAAAAAACTAGTAAGCTCGGTCTCTGTCGGGTCATACCGCCTTAAGTTATTCGAAATAACTTCCAAAAATTTTGGAAGGGCTTCAACATCTCTGTAATACTGTACTGGATCATACCGGTTCCTAGATTTGCATTAACACTCGATACGCTTCCGTGCCGAATCGAACAATGTTATCAAAAGAGTCCTCTAAAGGCTGTTCACAAATGCCAAACCTGAAAATTTTGTCAGTTTAAATCAAATAGACGACCGCCATTCAAGCAAAGCAAATTAGCAATTGAAAATGTGGCATTTTCGATTAGAGAACCTGTCGAATGGTTGTAAATAGCTACACTGAAAAGAAAAAAAAGTACTTGCCACAATCAAGATTTTGATTAGATTGAATAAGTAACTTGTTTGTACCTGAGCCTATCAATCACAATGATCACAGCTACTGCTTTTATTAGATTGAGATTTGAAACGGGATCTTGATTGGAGTTATCACAAAACCTATTTGCAGCAATCAAGTCAAAACATAGTTGCTCCAACCAAGATTATTTGATTAAAGTTTCAGTGATCTTTATTGAAGTAATCAAAATGCTTGATTGACACCACTAACTTATTAAGTTACAGTTATTTTTTTCTAACTTGTCTCTTTTTTATCTCTTCTACAATGTTGTCGTGTTAAGGGTAATCAAGAAACTTGTTTGAGCGTTCAATCATTTGAACTAGTATTGCTGTAATCATGTCGTGATGATCAACTTAACTAAGATTTTGATTAATCTAAAACAAGATATCGTCAATCAAGCTAAAAATTCACTTGATTGGAGTGCAATTTTTTCAGTGTATGATGAAATCAGGATTTGTTAAGGATTTTTTTACACTCGTTATAATATGTATTTGAAGTTTTGTTTTGGGCAGCCCGTACTATGATGAATGCAAAATACAAATAAGCATTTATAGAGAGGTATGAGGAACAGGGTGTAAAGTTCACTCGTACTCTATGGAAAAGGGAGGATCCTCCGACCAGACGGGTGTTGTGTCTGGTGGGCAACTGCCCGACGGTTGATCGCGGGATGTTGTACCTATATATGCTAGTCATGCGGTAAACTCTGATTGCGCGATGCAGAATTTGTGACGTCAGGTCTTTGATGCGTAGTTCGCATATGGCGTTGTAGATGCCACACATTTATTTAATAGATAATATTTTTTTAGGGTCGATGCATATTTGCATCTGGTTCGCCTTTCCCTCCAGTCAAATATAAGGGGAAGGAATATCACACAGGCCAGGGTAACAACTCCTACATATTTCCGGGAGTAGCGCTCGGAGTGCTTGCTTGCTACGCTCATCATGTTCCCGATACCATGTTCCTAGCCGCAGCCAGGGTAATTCACTTGCTAGTACGAGTATAATTTAGTTTTAAGGGAATGTGAATCCCGATATTTTTTTATTAATTTATTTACTTATTTACGCTACCATTACAGTGTCCCAATTCGGTAGTGTAGTTAATAAACAGTTCATGAAATTTATAACATGTTAATGTCCATGCCATATATAATATATACAGGATGGAAAAAAAATAAGGGCCCTGGAGGGGAACTACCTTAAATCCTTTAGTTAGCTCATTTTACTGAAAGGAAACATTATTTTATAGAAACAAAACTGCATTCAAAGATCTTCTAAAATTCGCTTGTCTACCCCGGGAATCGAACCAACAAAAAGTAAACAAAATAAACAAAACATTTTTTTAAAGAAGTCGGATATTAAGAAGAGAAAATAATCTTAATAATTTAACTGATAAGTTGCTCGAATGATGACCGTTCCGGTTCCGGTCGTTCCGGTTACACAAATTTAGTCTACGTTGAAATTCATTTCGTGTAGCGTTCTGCAAAGTGTTGTGGTGTATGCTCCTAATAACATTTTCTACCGCAAGTTACCGATAAGTTGCGCGAAATCGGCCCCCCTGGTCATTTCGAGTAACTAATCAGTTACTTAAATTATAGAGATCTTTTCTCTTCTTAATATCCGTCTTTGTTAAAAAAATGTTTCATGTTTATGTGTTGTTCGTATTGAAGATAAAATAAAATTAATATTAGTTTTCACTTTTTTTTATTTCATTGACCAAATGTTTATTAGACAAATTTTATCTTGAACAATAATTCTACCGATTCGTATAATAAAATAGCGAGGGTTTATTTTTTTAATTTTTAGTTGGTTTGATTCCCGGGTGAGACCAGCGAATTTTAGAAGATCTTTGAATGCAGTTTTGTTTCTTTAAAAAAAATAAAGGAATGTTTTCTTCAGTAAAATGAGCTAACTAAAGGATTTAAGGTAGTTCCCCTCCAGGGCCCTTAAATTTTTTCCACCCTGTATATGGTATTTTTCCTCAAAGAAAGCTTTTTCATATGATATATAACACTATAATTTTAAGAAAACTTTTCTTACAATTTTTTTTATTAAAACATTACTTTGTTGCATAGAAAAGAAAGGGGTCATATTATTAAAGTTCCCTCTTAAGGTCGGAACCCTGTAAAATTGGGCAATGGTTCTGGCTTCTGATGGTAGTATTTTTTTTTCAGAGTTTAGCGAAAAACGTTAGCGAGGAAGATTTAGCGATGGGCCGAATCTATCCATCTCTCAACAGCATCCCAAGTTTATCTTTAAAAATAGCTGTGGGCGTGATTGAGGATGCGTACGAACAAAGTACGTATAAACTAAGTTCAATGTTACCATGTTTATTAGAATATAAGAATACCTAATACAGGGTGTGCCACTGAAGGTGGGTTTGGAATCAGGGATGGTGAACCAATGGCAATTTAGAAAAAAAGTAGTATACAGTGTGAGTCTTTATAATGTGCACATATCGAAATGAGGGAATCTATGCTTAATTTTATCTACGGAAAAAATATTTTTTTTATTTTTTTTATTGAATGTTTATTTTTATTTCAAAATTTCTCAATAAGACGCCCCCTTATTGAGAAATTTTACAATTATTGTAAAAAATGATGAAAAAAAAAAACAGATTTTTGCTAAAAAAAATGTTTCTTTTCAATTGAGGGTAGTTTTTTCCTGGACGCCTAATTACTTCCAATCATTATGGAGTTTGTTTCATCGTGATAGATTATTTAGTTTAAAAGTTACACCGTTTTGTTTACAATGGGACCATTAAAAAAAAAACCATAACAAATAAAATAAAATATTTAGTTTTTTTTTATTTGTTTGCCGTAGATAAAATTAAGCAAAGATTCCCTCATTTCGATATGTGCACATTATAAAGACTCACACTGTATATCCATACTAATATTATAAATGTGAAAGTAACTCTGTCTGTCTGTCTATCTGTCTGTCTCTCTATCTGTCTGTCGGTCTGTCTGTCTATCTGTCTGTATGTTACGTTTTCACGCCTAAACCTCTGAACCGATCGTCATGAAATTTGGCAGAGATATAGCCTGGAATATGGAGAAGGACATAGGCTACTTTTTTACGCGATAACCGACATCTACGCGGGCGGAGCCGCGGGCAAAAGCTAGTGTATAATATAACGAAGTTAAAAAGAAAACTATCACAGCTAAGTGAGCTTTACAAGTTAACGAATAATAGTCTACTAATTCACATTTGCAGTTGTAATGTATGGGAGAACATATTTTTCAACTACAATGTTGAGTTTGTTCTTGGAATTAACTCATTCCAACTACGGAACCATTCATTGTGTGTGGTCCGACACGCACTTGGCTGGTTTTTTACTTATAATATAATTGTCTTACTTAGTTTATGTGAGTATACTTCCAGTTACGGCATTGAAGTTATCACCAGAAAACATTACCGTCTTATTCTTTTACAGAGCTTGCGAGTATTTATCCCAAACCAAAAGACTTAGACAAGTTTGTAGTTGATTATGTTTACAAAACTGATTATGATTGCCACAAACCAGATTTTTATGACTACCCTGAAACCAAAGTAAAAGTCAAAACGGTGGAAGAAATGATGCAGGCATCGTAAGTACTTATTTATACTTCTTATGTTAGGACCATGGAACAAGATACTTTTGTCTAACCTTAAGCTCTTTGCTGGTTCTCATTGTATCTTTTATGATGCGGAAACACAAGCCAGCGAACAATCTTTGCTGGTGTTTCCATTGTATAGATATTTTATGATGCGGACACGCAAGCCAGCGAACTATCTTCGCTAATGTTTCCATTGTATCTTTTATGATGCAGACATGCAAGCCAGCGAACAATCTTCGCTGGTATTTCCATTATATCTTTTATAATGTGGACACGCAAGCCAGCGAACAATCTTCGCTGGTGTTTCCATTGTATCTTTTATGATGCGGTCACGCAAGCCAGCGAACAATCTTTGCTAATGTTTCCATTGTATCTTTTATGATGTGGACATGCAAGCCAGCGAACAATCTTCGCTGGTGTTTCCATTATATCTTTTATAATGTGGACACGTAAGCTAGCGAACAATCTTCGCAGGTGTTTCCATTGTATCTTTTATGATGCTGTCACGCAAGTCAGCGAACAATCTTCGCTGGTGTTTCCGTTGTATCGTTTATGATGCGGACGCGCAAGCTAGCGAAAAATCTTCTCTGGTGTTTCCATTGTATCTTTTATGATGCGGATATGCAAACTAGCGAAGTTATGATGCGGACACGGAAGCCAGCGAAGTTATGATGCGGACACGCAAGCCAGCGAACAATCTTCGCTGGTGTTTCCTTAGTGTGGGTGGTTGAGTAAACGGGAACCAACGGTTTTATTATAGCCGGGTTATTCTCAGATATCAGCTTTGTTCGATAAGGTTAGTAAGTCCGGTGTGAAATTACCAGAAATCGAATGAAAATCAAATGATTATTATTATTTGATTATTGAAATGTTAGTCAAATGATTAGGCAAATTAACCGTTAATTTCCATTTCAGTAAAAAAAAGTGAATAAATAAAATGTGAAGAAATTATTTCCAATTTATTTTTACGAACTACTTAATTGATGTCACGGAAAGTGAGTGAGGTTGGTATCTTTTTCATTTTTGATCAATAATCATGTTTAAATTAGTTAAAACTAACTTGCTTAGAAGTAAATAAGAACAGGTTTCGGGGATTTGGGTGCCATCTCCAATCCGATTTAAATTACAACTAAATATTAAAATACAATCATATAACCTGCTTAATAAAGGATCACCATAACGGGAAAGAGATCCTATCAGCTACAGTCTTCAGAATTCCGTTGTATTACGTTTTCATAGAAAACAGCCTAAACGACGCACTTCGAAATCTCAGTGTATACCAGTACGCAACAGCCTCGAGCGCGCGGCGGCTACGCACGGACGCGGCAGGTTTCTCTGCCGAGCGGCCGTAGGTAATTAATTCAAGGTCACTGCCGAGACGTAATACTGTTACTTATTTATACTGTGCTACTGCCGATGACGGATTGGTTATAGACATACCTATACATTCGCACGACATTTTAAAGTTGCAAGCAGACTGCAGTAGATCCTATGTGGTTCACGGCAGCCGGATTACGGTCGCTGGATACTGTTATCATTCGACGTCGCGGAGGTCGATCGTGTGTAATACACTAGTAACATAGTCTTAGTAGCCCATATTGAATATTATATTTTGAGGCGATCAATATCGACTAGTCGATGTCGATCGTTGGCCGTCTGGTTGCATCTCAACTCAATTCTCGGCTATGGTCATCGATAATAATGAATGTAACTAACTGGCTTTTTTTTTTCATGCTTATTAAATAGATCCACGGATGCAAGATGGTTGATTGTCTGCACCCCCGAAGAAATAAAATTGCAAAGTAATGGAACTTTGGTCGTTCATGCGTACGGATGCAGTTTTAGTATCTAAGGCGCCATTTCCACGGGCGAGAGAATCGCGGCGATATTCACGCTGGGCCTTCAAATAATCGCCGCGATGATAACGCCATGTGGAGATTGATTCATAGAGCTTCTATTGAATTTGATGGCACGGCGAGACTATCGCCGCGATTTTCTCGCCCGTGGAGATGGCGCCTAAGGCTGAACTTATAAGTGTTTTAAAACATTGAGGGACACTAAACAAGATACTAGAAGTTTTATGGTTATCACATCTTTATGCGTACAGTACTAATACTATAACCAGGTTTGAGCATCATAACCCGTAGTCAGGGGCATGCGATCTAATCTGTATTTTTTTTTTTCAAAGTTTTTTTGTAAGTTTAGTCAAAAGATTAATAAGTTCTGTGTTTAAAAGTTATTGCTGAAATAATGGAGAGGTTAACCAGTACAGGTACATCTGTGCAAGAAGTCCAGAATTCCGGCTATACCTGTACAGGGCACACTACACGAAAATCGACTTTGGTTTATACTATGTATAGACAGAAAAGTATTATGCATAGATATAGAATATATTAAAACTGTATCGCAATTTAATGCTGACTGTATGTACGGCACGAAAAAAATTAGGAAAATTATGTTGTTTTTATTATAAAAAATAAATTTATGATTCAACCATTTTTTTGTGTTTAATTTTAAAATGAGGAGAATATAGATGCAGTAACGAAGTCTTTTAAATTACAGAATTAATCTGATAGCTATTAGCTAAGAAGAATCCTGTAATTCTTTTTTTATCCAAGTCTATTAGAAATAAAGTACATTTGTTAGGTTAGGTTAGGTACTACCCCGAGCAAATCCTTGCTATAGTGCGTTTTTCAGAGGCTATTAACTCATGAATTAAGAGGAATAAAATACATTTAAGAGCACATTATTAATTTTGGATATCCAATCATCATATTGCACGATCTCATTTGTTTTTATTAATACATTTAAAATCTCCTTGTAAAAAATTACTAAAATTATTGTGTGGGTCAGAATGACGGGTGTATTGTTGCAGAAATGAATTTGTTGTATATGAAAGGAATGTACCAGCAATGTACTTGAATGTACCTTTAATGAAATTCAATGTACCTCCATGAAACAAGAACAATTATAATAATAAAGTGAGCCGCAGTCCTGACAGTCAGTGCTTCAGGAAAGTTTCACTTAAGTTACCTAACTCTGCAAAGTTTGGCAATTATCGATTAGGGCTAAAATAAAATGAGAGCTATCTGACTTGTACGTCATGTATCGGAGGGGCTCAAAGTCGGTCGCCTAACTGGCACAATATCCGGGGTTATCACACGACACGCCAGCTGCTACAGTGTCGATTACACTGGACCGTTGCCACTGAAAATGTTTGCTATACACACATAGCATGTTATAATCGTGTCAGATGTAGGTGAGCGTGTTCAGTTGTTCATACAAATTGGTACGCCAAAAGTTTTGGGTCGCGTTCGATTATGGAATTCGGCAGTTGGAATTTGGAATTTTTTAAATTGACATTTTTATGCGTTCTATGTTTGATTTTACGGGATTATGTTAACTTATTAGATAGATACGTCATCCTTCTGAATAGTTTGGGAAAGATCTTGCAATAAAAGTAACATTTAATAAAAAAGGAGAAATACTCTTCATTAAAATAACTTCTTGTATTGATCCATCAAATGCAGTATGATCTTCTAAAGCTAGCAACAATAGTATCGCATCGACAAACCCTAATGTTCCTGGTTGCCGCCACTATGAAATACTTCTTAGTGGCGGCAACCACTTGGTATCAGGCCAGCCCGCATCTTTTCCTAAACTTACTAGGTATAACATGCAAATAGAACATGTTTCAAAGGCTCAATAACTCTGCACTCGCCAACGAAACATGTAGTAATATTCTCCATGACAAGCGCCTTTGAAGCTCAAGGATTTGTTATGCAAAAATTGAATTTACGAATTCGCGAATGTAGAACAAAGAACATGTAATAGTCATACATCACTTGCCACCTGTCTCGGCTTGCTACACGTTACCAGCGTTTATTTTACTGCATGAATACAAAACCCCATTTTGACGGATATGCTGAAACAGGACGCAGTTGCATTGTAATACAACTTTGTAAAATTGCACATCATAAAAATGACAGATTTATAATGTAGAAAATCTACCTCCCTTCTTAAATGTTTCACTTCAGGATATTCTTTAAGAATGCATCCCGACGTTTAAGGCGTTTTTGCTAATGTATGTGTACGGTCCAACCGTACAATTCCTACTGTTTTATGTAAAATAAGCAGTTTTGTACCGCGTGCGCAATTGACTTCAGTTCGCGTTCGGTTTTCGCCGCGTGTAATCATTATCATAATATCGTAATAGTTCGATATCCTAAAATCATCCTATCATGTATCAATAGCTATAACATTATATCAATAAAGTTATAATTATAAACTCTATCACCTCTTATCATTTATTGTTGTCCCGTACAGTATGCTTCTCGACATTTTCGTTAATTGTGTACCGATTTTGAAAATATTACGATCCGATCGAACGATCCTACATTTAAAATAAAATTTATTTTAACCAATTTGCAGAGGAAATTACGTCAATATCATTGATTGATGAAACAGATTTTTATCCACATCCGATAATAAATATTTCCTAAAATTGGTCTTGTGTAATTTTTACTAGTGTTACCATTAATTTAGTGAATCCATTATATTAGTTTAATGAACAATAAGATGCTTGATAATCATTCCAAAATTCATAATATTATCTCGTATGATGACAATTTTATTCTACTTTTAAACTTTAAACTGTACTGCTAGGAAGTTGCGTATTTGCTGATCTTACATTGCTGCTGATAGGGCGTGTCGATTTAAGGCTCCTACAAACTGGCGCTACACGCGACGCGACACAAAGGAACCGCGTCTTGCGCGGCGAGTGGTCCCTTTGTGTTGCGCCTGTTTGTAGAAGCATTTATTCAAAATCTTGAAAATATGTGGCCGTTATTACTCTCGTACAGCACCGCTTATACAACTTATACCATCCCACCGCTGATCAAACGTAACTCTCGCTGCAACAAAAGTTATATAATTGGAACTAATTATCCTTAAATTTATCAATCATACAACAAATGAGTAGGTATTTAGTTATCGCGAGCTAAAACGATAATTACTAATTAATCAACTAGAATTTAGCGGTCAGCATGCGGTCAAATTATTCAATAATTTACATACATATTGATTTATTTCACGGCTAAACTATTCCTTGTATCTAATGAAACAATGAATGGGGCTACCATAATGCAATCGTATCAGTTTGCAGATGACATGAAGACTGGAATCATTCAAACAATCGCTGTAACCTACGGTCATTTATTTGAATATTGTAAAGAGGTAAAAGTGAGTTTGTATGTAGGGGCTCATCTTCGGAACTACTGATCCAATTCGAAAATCCATATTTCCATACTATAATATCATAAATGTGAAAATAACTCTGTCTGTCTGTCTGTTACGTTTTCACACCTAAAACACCGATCTTATCGTCACGAAAGGCGGAGATATATCCTGGGATACAGAGAAGGACATAGGCTACTTTTTGACGCGATAACCGACATCCACGCAGGCGGAGCCGCGGGCAAATCTAGTAATTTATAAATTAATGCAATTGCATACCTTCGCTACCAAGCAAGCTGAAGTGGCAATGGGCCGGCCATATTAGCCGTAGAACCGATGACCGCTGGGGTAGACGTGTTCTTGAGTGGAGACCGCGAATCGGCAAACGTAAGGTAGGACGTCCTCAGGCTAGGTGGAGCGACGATCTCCGCAGGGTGGCTGGTAGCAGCTGGATGAGAGTTGCCGAGAATCGAGCTGAATGGCGTGCAATTGGAGAGGCCTATGTCCAGCAGTGGACTGCTATAGGCTGATGATGATGATACCTTCGCTTTGTCAAGACTACCTTGTCTGATAGATCGATGTAAATTTTACATGTTACTTTAATACAAATCGACGATACATGTTGATAAGTAGTAGGTATTGCCTGAATGTTTTGCAGAACGTTTGATTTAAGGTCTTCGGCCATTACATCGTAGATGAAACCATTTTATGAACGCGTCAAGAATGACAATCAAAAATAGGGTACGTAGCGTTGATGTATAAAAAGGGAGATAAGGCATCGCTCTAATGTCACGTAAACATGGCTAGAAACAATTACAATCATGTAAGCACACCCACGCAACTACATTACCCGATGTCGTGAAACAACCGAAACAGAAAGATATGACGCGGGCTGCAGCGGGAACGAGGTAGCAATAATAGGGATGATGCCTTGGTAAAAAAAAAAAAGAAAAACTGTTTAGTCCGTCAATCAGATAATAAAAATATATTAGACACGTATTTTTTGCTTTATCATATTAATAAAAAATGACTTAGATAAAACACATTAAACTTGGGGAGTGGGGCTCGTTACGTCACAGCTCAGTATAAAATCTAGTGAGAAGTGACGTCATTTCACATTTGAACTCAATGTATCGCCCTAATGTTTTGATTACGTAAAAAAAGAAAAAATACGTGTCAAATATTTTTTAATAATCTACATGACGGACAATTTTTTTTTGTCATCATCTCTATTGTCACTGTTACGTACCCATAACACTCAGAAATAAATGGCGACCTAAAAAGCAATATTATTCAGGAGAATTTTAAAGAAAATAAGTTTTGATGTACTTACGAGTGAAAAGTAATCCCGTGCAACTTGTTTTTGGTTTGTAAATTATTTGTGCACAGTTTGAAAACATAGGATGGCATTTTGCTGCTTATTTAGACAATAACAGTAATTTTACTTAACATGCTACACATGTCCTACACAAACGCCAGTTCGATTGTGACTAAGTTCAGTTGTGCCGGTCGGCATAGTTTATGTGGTCCACGTTGAGGAGCGCGTACCTAATCTTCCTTTTTATACATCAATGGTACGTAGGTATTTGTTCTTCATTTCTGACTACATGCTCTATTGGGCCTCATTTTATATCAGTTTCATCATTTCAGCCGAATGATGTCCACTGCTGGACATAGGCCTCCCCAAATCGGCGTTTGCAATAGTCGCCACACTCGCCACGCTTGGCAGGCGGGTTAGCGATCGCAGTATGGTGTTAAAAATGTATAGAAAATGCTGCTGCCCATTTTCTAGTAAGCAAGAAAGCCAGTGTAGTAGTATATCAGTTTACACAAATAATTTTATTATATTAATTGCAAGTGTCTATACGGTTACCGTCAAGGTATGATACCGTGTAATGGGCCTTAAAACTTTAAATTCATCTGTCTGCGAACTTAAAAATACTTTCGTTGTTCCTTCTTTTATTGTTTACTTTTTAGGGTTCCGTAGCCAAATGGCAAGAAACGGAACCCTTATGGATTCGTCATGTCTGTCTGTCCGTCCGTATGTCACAGCCACTTTTTTCTGAAACTATAAGAACTATACTGTTGAAACTTGGTAAGTAGCTATATTCTGTGAACCGCATTAAGATTTTCACACAAAAATAGAAAAAAAAAAACAATACAATTTTGGGAGTTCCCCATACTTAGAACTGAAACTAAAAAAAAAAATTCTTTGTATCTATGGATAGGTCTTCAAAAATGATATTCAGGTTTCTTTATCATTTTTTTTCTAAACTGAATAGTTTGCGCGAGAGACACTTCCAAAGTGGTAAAATGTGTCCCCCCGTAACTTCTAAAATAAAAGAATGATAAAACTAAAAAAAAAATATATTATGTAAACTTCCACCGAAAATTGGTTTGAACGAGATCTAGGAAGTAGTTTTTTTTAATACGTCATAAATCGTAAACCACCAAGAACTTTTATATTATGTTACTTGCTGCTACGGAACTCTTCATGGGCGAGTCCGACTCGCACTTAGCCGCTTTTTGAGTTCCATCGATTGTTTCGTCGAAGTGGTTCCATTTATAGGCGAACGAACGAAGTGCAACCAACTTAACTGCAATCGATGTTACTATTGTACCCATCTTTTTTAAACTATTCACCAATGTGGTTCCAGCGGTAAAAAAAATGTTCCAGGCAAATACAAACTGCTTATTCTTTTAAGCATTTCCCAGGTTACACCGTTCATTAGGGTTCCGTACCAAAATGGTAACAAGGAACCCTTATGGTGTGACTCAGTCTGTCTATCTGTCTGTCATAGCTGAATATCTCAAGAACTACTGATGCTATCAACTTGAAATTAAGAATAGTGTTAGAAGACGTTTGCCCAACTATTGTGAAAATAAGAAAGAAATAAAAAAGTGTTTTTTTTTTGCATCAGCTATTGAAAGGTGGTCTTAAAAATCGAAATGCGACTACTAGGGTTGAACATTCTCAAACATTTTTTCTTTTTTCTTTAGGCCGCATAGTTTTCGACTTTTGATGAAAAATGTAAAAAAAAAATACCGTTCCCCCCTTATCCGAAGTTTGGATAGAGAAAAATCTGAAATTATTTTATGTGATAGAAGCTTATGTAAAGATTACAGGAAAAATAAAACTATCTTATGTAAATTAAATTTGTTCCTTTATCTGTCAAGAGATGGCGATGACCTACAACTGCAATATTCTACACCGCAGTATTAAAATTCTCTTTCTGTCTCTTTTTCTCTTTCTGTTTTTTCTCTCTTTTTATTCTCTTTATCTTTTTTTTTCTTCTTTTCCTCGCTGATGAAAATTTTAAAACATTTCACGTTTCACAACCATAATGTCCTCCTTCCTACATATTAGCAGGTAGCAGGTTGCTTTGGGCATGGGGTCTCAACTCGAACAAATTATAATTAGTCTTGAAAAAAATTCACAGATGGCAGCATAGGTAACAATTATGAAATTAACAATCAATAAAAAGCGTTATAGGGCAGAATTTGGCTGAAGTAACATTAGTACAAATCAAAACTTCCTTGTTTAATGTTGATTTATCTATTTACACACATAAATCACGAGAATGACACCTAGTATCTAGGCCGACTCCTAGATGGCGTTGTAAAACTACAGTCTCTGGCAATTAGTGAGTCGCTGATGCTACCATGTGTTAAAAAATCGAGGAAAACAAAATAGCCAGCTCAATAACCAGCCTTAGGGAGGTGTCATTTCTTTGTATAGGATTGGGTATCCGTACGTAGTATTATATTATGTGTGCTTTGGGTGAAGCACAGTTATAGTTTTTCGGGGCTGGTACGGAACCCTCGGTGCACGAGTTCGACTCGCTCCTCGACCGGTTTTTTTTCTTTAATTCCCTAGCTCAGAAAGTTTAAACGTAATACTAAAATATGTACACAAACTAGACAACAAGCGAGTTTTTTTATAACTTTTCTCTGTCACGCACATACCCTGCGGAATAATTAACAGGTGTCTATGCCCTCGCACAGTCGTTGCGGTGCGCTCATATTAAACTTTAAAATTAATGTTGTGCTCTCCTCGGTGGAATGTATCTACATAGAATCCCACTTAAAAGGTCGAAATCCCATCGCATTCTGTTGTTTTCACCTTAATGGAGGGAACCACAAAAGAGCCTTAATAGGAAGTAATCTGAGAGCCCTTCGGATGAAGACAATTGGTATTCCCAATGGAGGTATTTTCGTAACCACTGTTTTCGAGTGAGAAATAATGTCCGGTGTCGCGTAAAAACGAAACTTATGAATTATCAGATCTTATGATTTATCAATTTTCATGTAAGTATTTACAGTAACGTAGGATAAAAACTAAGTGCATTTTAAAAACATAAGTAAGAGAATGAAAGTAAGAAAAAATATTTATTGTGACTCGCACAGGAAGATCACAAAGTAAACACAATTGTAAATGTATAAAAAATAAAATTATGTAAAAAGAAAGTCACTACATATTATAAAACAAAGTCCTCCGCCGCGTCTGTCTGTCTGTCTGTATGTTCGCGATAAACTCAAAACTACTGCACCGATTTTCATGATGTTTTCACCAATGGATAGCGTGGTTCTCGAGGAAGGTTTTAGTATATAATTTGTTGTTTTTGTATATAATACATTAACGATATTTGTTGGAGGTGTCGTAAAAAATTTAAATGTGGCTGGTATTTTAGTATATTGTGGTTTCTTACGACTTCCACGCGAACGAAGTCGAGGGCAGAAGCTAGTAAAAAATAAAAACAGAGTCCTGAGCCAAAAGGCTCCTATCTCAACATGATGCTGCGCAACACATGATGCTGCAAAGAGCAACATAATAACCCTCATACCGATTAATATTCCCGTTAAACATTTAAGTACAATGTTTCTAGGATGTAGCTCGATAACTTTTCCCGTTTGCGTGCATCTAATAGTGTCTTATATATTCAGCAACATTTTTCCAAGATAGCCGCGTTACACAGCTCGAAGCATGATACTTTGTAATGGAGACACTGCAGATGGGACGATTTTCTAAAACAAGAATATACTGAACTACATGAAATGCACACAGCGTAAAATGGAACGGGCTCCTTAAATATTCTCTTTAACGAAAATATAGGAGCGTAATTATTTTATAGGTAAGCTGCAGAGTTAACTGTAGAAATTCTGTTTGATGTCGGTCTTACATCAATGTTACGTTAATGTGGACATCCAATAAGTTTACCTATTTCTGAATAGCATGATTTATGTGACAGATTTAAATAGCAGTCATTGGTGCCGATTCCCTTGTTCACAAAATAAACTAAATTTAAGTTCAGTACATCTTTTTCTTTCTATTTCATTAAGAAAAGGACAGAAGATAAATTTTTGTTTAGTCCTGTCGCTTGTCGTAAATTGACGTAATTTTAGTCGGCAAGTTTTTAATGACGTCTAAACTTGTATGGAGTAGTGACAGGCGCTGATTAATTTGACAGGACTAAACTAAAATTTATCTTCTGTTCTTTTCTTAATGAAATAGAAAGAAAAAGATGCACTAAACTTAAATTTAGTTTAGTTTGTGAACAAGGGAATCGGCACCATTATCCTTGAATTCTATATCAGGTTTACTTGAATGGCTTGGTACATTGAAAAGAATTAAATGTTTATGGTGATGTTTATGGTTGAGCAGTGATAAAAAATATAAAAGAACAAAAAAAAAAAAATGCGTTTTTGACTACTATTTTCAATCTGTTCGATCAAGCTGTTTTGTAATAGGTAGGAAGTTTTTTTAAGTAGATT
Organism: Dryobota labecula; assembly: GCA_947523025.1. Lineage (NCBI taxonomy): Eukaryota > Metazoa > Arthropoda > Insecta > Lepidoptera > Noctuidae > Dryobota > Dryobota labecula. Next base: position 10,381,843 of record OX383293.1, on the reverse strand, counting down.
TTCAAATCCTGGAAGTAAAATTGATATCATAACGGCTCTAGTACGAATTACTGGTACTCCCGGCACAAACACCACTTCGTTTTATATCATTTGTTAGTAAAACAGGTCTAAAACAAAGGAAGGTGCAAAATAATAGCCTGTGTAAAACCATTTTCTATAGGTACCTAGATGTGTAGTTTGGAGCCTTTGCACGTCAGTTCGGCCGTCCAGGTTGAAATAATGGCGAATGCAAAATAACCTAAAACGTGAAGCTCATGACTACGAGCACTGTAATTATTTCTACTAACTTCAGCTTACAAGCCATACTAGGTTCTATAAAATTGCTTTTTTATTTTACACTTTTGTTCGTGGATAACAACAAAATTGTTGTGTATAGGTATAGTTTGTACTGCACGGTTTTATTTATTTACGTCACACCTGGCCATAATGTGAGTTTTACCGCATGCTATGCGTACAGTAACACTCGCATTGTGGCCAGGTGAAGACGTAAAATTGTGTACCTACCCACTACGGGCAGTAAAAAAGAAAGCCCTCTATCGCATATTTACAAATACCTGCGATTTCGGGCTTTCTTTTTTTTACAGTCCTTGGTAAGTAATGTACTATTATTCAACCTTTATGCACAAGTTAAAAAAAAAAAATACTGTACAAAGGCGGACTTAATGCCTGAGGCATTTTCTACCAGTCAACCTTAGGGTGCTGCAGAGACAAAACATGGCAGGTTTTCTGCATATATAGTATAATGCTTGCACAACCACTTCGTTATTTTTTCTCTCACCCATAAAGTCCCACTGTTGGGCAAAGGGCTCCGCCACCTCTTTCCGGGACGGCCTCAATATTATAAATACAAAGTGTTTATTATACCCTAGGAAAGCCTACCTTACCTACCTAAGGGTTTTATGTCCAAAATAAACTGAAACATTATTATAATACCTCTGGACATACATTCGATTAATTAAAATTTCAGTTCGGTGTTTCAAACTTTTAATCATTTCAAATAGGTAAGTCCTTTGTCAGGACGAGAGACGTTATTTTTTAGTTCCACCAATCGGGTTATTCAGAACGAGTTTAAAAAGCGGATTAAAGACAACAGTATTATGATGAAATATTTTTAACCTCCGACGGAAACAGGGTATTATAAGATTATTTTTTTTAAGTTAACTGTACTCCTTTTGTAATAAAACAGACATAGGTATAAGTAAACCTTTTTTACAGTCTGTTCAACCGATTTTGACTTCTATTGCGTTGGTGGCATGATACATGGCAGCTGCAGTAAACAGTTGGTATTGTAACCACTTTTTATTTTAAATGATTTTCTTATGCCTACGGAATAGAAGTCAAAATCTGTTGCAGGGCCAGAAAAAGACGTTTTTTTAATGTCTAATTTTATTTCAAATGGAGTAGGTATAGTTTGTTATGTTAGTTTAACATTTGCATCTGTGTATCTTTCACCGAAGCTCTCCAAATGGCTGAACCGATTTGTTTTTTTTTTTTGTTTTCTTTGATAGGTGACTTGATCGAGAGTGTTCTTACCTATGATTCACGAAAATATATTCAACCGTTTGAACATTATCAGCAGTTTTCTAGTTAATGAATGTATGTGAGCATCTTCCACAGATCTGATCGAGTCGTTTGGTATTCTGTTACGTCAATGATATTAGAATAACATAGCAACCTTGAACTCATGCTGCAGCATCACCTGGAATTTGCAGGATACGCAACTCCCTTATCACCTTACAGAAGAGGTATCGTGTTTGGGCTTATTTGAATGGTCTCAATGAATAGGTTACAGATAGGGTCTGATGATGGAGTAGCAAAAATAAATGAATAAATAAGTAACTAACTTTACTATGGGAAAAATATGTACTGCACAAAAAGCGAGTTAATGTGTCGACCGTAACGTGTCTACTAGTAAAAAGTATACAAAGTTTAAAAAAACAGGTAATAAAAGTTAAATTAATAATTCTAAAACCCCTGACACAAACCATTAAAAAGAAAAAAAAAAAAAAAAAACATGTATTGGATTAATTATTAACTTATATTAATCTTAAAGCGCCAAAACATTTTTTTTTACTTGAGTAATAATTTAGTAAGTAGGTTTTTAAGCTGGTTTCGAAAGTAATAGTTGATATCTCGAGAATGGCTTGAGTGAGCCAAGAAATTGCACATTCCACATTACTGAGGAATGCGATTTTTTTAAATATTAATAGGTACCATCAACTGTGACATCTTTACCTTTCATGAGCAACTTTACCCATGAGTACTGTTCTTAAATATCTCTCGATTACTAAAAATCTGTTGCCGCCATTTAGTATCAAAGCGATAAAAAAAAAAACATTTATTTGTTACAGATTTTTAGTAATTGAGAGTGTAAGATATTCGGGGAGTCAGGTGTTGTAGGCGGGGGTGTCGAAAGGTTACCAACGCACTTACTCGTAACCAGTGAAAACCACACTGTCAGATTAAACACTTGTATAATCAATAAAATAACACACGATAATTACAGTCAACAAAAATAGAGTCACAATATATAAATCAGCACTTACGAACTAATAGAATATCTAGAAACTACCTTAAACTGAAATTATTGGCTAACTTAAACTGACTTTTATTAAAACTATCTAAGCGCGGAGCGACTAATTCTCGAATATATGTGGAGAGCAACTGAATCGTACGGAGAGATTATTGCTATTGAGAGATTTACTTGATGTATTACTGATGTACTACCAATGTACTACAAAAATCAACTTGCTCGGGTTCCCTTTATAGGTTTTACCCATGATCACAAGTTGCGGGTGACTCTTGGTCGTATATTCAATGAAACTCACCAGTTACAAACATTCCTACCTGATGAGGGGGTGTTGAAGGGGAACGGGTGTCTGCGGGGTATTGCGCAGTTAGCTCTCCTTAGACGTAGGAGGGGTACGGGAGACGTGGTTCTACGCAGTATGAAAATGGTACATAACACTGTTTACTTTCCGACACAATGGATTTTACTTTAATCGGTACCCCGGGGGTATATACTGTTATATAAAATAGGTAATTAGGGGGTAAATGCTCCAACTAAGCTAATGGCAGTGTTCAAATTACGCTATCTCTTTACAGTTCTGAGATATCGATCATTTTCATCAGTATATAATGCTATTTAAGCAATTTATATTAGAATATTCGTCTCCACGGAACAATCGATACATTTCAATGATTTGACGACATATATAATTCATTTTAAGCTCGAATTATGGTGCTTTCCGTTACATTCCACCCCCTGTAAAAGGGTTCAACCGCATTACATCATATTTGGTCGGTGGGAAGCACGATAATCTTTGCTACGGGCCGACGCAGGACCCCATTTAACGTCCTAATGTCGACTACACGAACAATACCGTCATTGCCGTAATATACATTCTTAATTACACCTTTTGTCCATACATTCCTGTCCTTATTATTGTCTATAATCACAACTACGTCGTTGACCCGCACATTGGGTACGTTCTTAATCCATTTGTCACGACGTTGCAGCGTTGGGAGGTACTCTCGTAGCCAGCGCCGCCAGAACATGTCGACGAGCGCGTTCACGCGCCGCCATTGCCGGCGCGAATCGACGTCCTCGAAGTCTCCCGGCAGGAACGGAGTACTCCCGGACGCAGTGCCCAGGAGTAGATGGTTAGGTGTCAGGACCACAGGCTGGTCGTGGTCGTCGTAGACATAAGTTAGAGGCCGGCTGTTTACAATCAGCTCGGCCTCGGTGAGGAGGGTATACAACACCTCCTCTCGGGGAGCACGTTCCTTGAGCGTGCTTCGGAGTGCGTTTTTTATAGAACGCACCAGGCGCTCCCAGCAGCCGCCCATGTGTGGGGCTGCCGGGGGATTGAAGTGCCACTCGATGCCTCGGTTGATGGCTTCGGCCCTGACTAGACCGTGGTTAAGGTCCTTCAGGGCTGCTCGTAGTTCGGTGTTGGCTCCAATGAAATTGGTACCCTGATCTGAGTACAGATGCGCTGGTTGCCCGCGGCGCGCAATAAGGCGCCGCAAGGCTAGTATGGCGGAGTCGGCGCTCAATGAGGCGGCCAACTCGAGGTGGACGGCGCGTGTGGTGAGGCAGGTGAACAATGCACCCCACCGCTTTTCGCGGCGCCGCCCAATTGCTACCTCCATCGGGCCGAAGTAGTCGACGCCCACTCGGACGAAGGCTCGTCGCGAGGTCTCGACTCTCGCCAGCGGAAGATCGCCCATCTTGGGCGGGGCTGGTTTAGCTCTGGAAACACGACATAATTGACACTGGGCAACCACCGCTTTTACTGAGGTTCTTACCCTTGTGATCCAGTACTTTTCACGAAGGTTGTTGACGACGGTCTCATGGTTGGCGTGTAAAGCTATCCCATGGTAAAATGCGATCAACTTTCGCGTTAGAGGGTGGCGTCCCTCTAATATTATCGGGTGCCTTTCCCCGAAGGTGAGCACCTCGCAGGCACTCAGGCGTCCCCTCACCCGAAGCAAGCCGTCCTCGGTTATCATCGGGTCTAGGGCCTTGATGCTGCTGTTGTTGGGGACGGGCAGGCCTTCTAGTATGGCGGCCCGCTCATCCCGGAAGCTGTCTTCTTGGCACAACCGCATAAGGCAGTTGTGAGCTTCTTCCAGGTCGGGACGCTGTAGCTCTGCTGTTGACCGATGCTTACGACATCGGCCGATGAATATTAGCACGCGTGACATAACGCGCTGTATGCGCGTCCACGAAGAATAGCGCTCGTAGAGAAGGAGTGGCGCCATCGGCGCTGATGTAGCGTGGACCCGCTGAATGCGCTCGAGGTCCGCTTCCGCCGCTTCAGCCTCATGACACACCGGCCACCGCTCCTGTGGATCACATAGAAAAGGGGGGCCAGAAAGCCACACCGCATGGTTATCGGGCCAAGACAATCTGGTCGCTTTGTCAGCAGGGTTATCCTCCGATGGCACCCAGCGCCAATTGCCTCGGTCCGATAATTTATCAATCTCGGCTAGTCTATGTGATACGAATCTCTGAAACTCATGGGCGTCAGAGTTTATCCATCTAAGAACCGTTTTACTGTCTGTCCAGTAAAATTTACGTTTTATAGATAGCCCTAGCTCTTTCTCGGCCGTGTCTGCTAGTCGGCAGGCTAACAAGGCCGCTTGTAGCTCGAGCCTAGGGATAGATATCACCTTTTGAGGTGCTACACGCGCTTTCCCTATTACCATGACAGCCTTCCTATTTCCTCCGGCGTCATGACCTACTAGATAAGCGACTGCGGCGTAGGCTAATTCGCTAGCATCTCCGAACACATGTAGTTCTAAATTGTCGAGGCTTAGCCCGTACCACCTTGGTATTTTGACTTCTTTTAATTTACTTAGATTATTAAGCCAAGTGAACCATACTTTCGCATCCTTATCCTGTAGGGGTTCGTCCCACTGGATCCCTGATTTCCAGATTTTCTGCATTAGTATTCTTGACTGGATAACGCAGGGATACAAAAAACCCAGTGGGTCATATATGGACATAATCATGCTCAAAAACTGTCGTTTCGTGGGCACCACGCTACCGTTTATATTGGTTTCTGGTAGTCATTTGAAGGATAGATCGAATCCTAATTCGTCATCTTTCGGTGCCCATATTAGCCCCAAAGTTCTCTCGACTGTACCTGCACCTTTTTCGAGGGCTACCCTTTCCGGCATGTCTAATTTTAATCTATGCCTTAGTTCTGATGAGTTGGTGACCCACCCCCGTATTACAAATCCACCGGAGGCATGTATCAGGGTCACCTCTTCTATCAGTTTATTCGCTTGGTCCTCGGTACAGACACTATCTAAATAATCGTCCATGTAATGTTTGGCCTTTATGGCCTCCACTGCTTCTGGGTATCGATCACCAAACTCACTGGCGTTTTTGTTGAGTATATATATCGCCGTGGTAGGTGATGAGGTCGCCCCAAAGATCATGGAATTCATCGCGAATACTTTTGGTTCAATGGACTGATCCGCGTCTCTCCATAAAAATAACTGCGCGCCTTGATCCTCAGTCCTTATCCTAATTCTCATAAACATGTCCGCGATGTCTCCTGAAAAGGCTATGGGACCTATACGAAATTTCATCAATATACCAAGCAATGAATTCAGCAGGTCAGGACCGGTCAAAAGGTTATCATTTAAGCATGTTCCGTGAGACGTGGCGGCCGCATCGAAGACTAAACGGAGCTTTCCTGGCTTGTTGAGATTTACCACGCCAAAATGTGGCAGATACCATATAGGTGAGCTATCCAAACTCCCCTCCACCTCTCTCGCATAGCCCTCTTCTAGCAGTCTATCTATTTGCTTATTATACGCCTCAGCGAAGACGGCGTCTTTTCGCACGCGCCTTTCTATTCCGTATAACCGTTGCCGGGCCTGATTATAATTATTAGGCAATTCCACATCATCATGTTTCCATAATAGCCCTACTTCCCATTGTGAACTATCAGGTACGCGGCGGCTAGTATTATCTAGGATTTCTAACGCTCTTTCATTATTTTTATTTTTACGAGCGTTTTGCGAAATACCTATAGCTTCTAGCTCGAACTGAGCTTTGACTAGGTCATGCAGATCAGGCAGGGGAACTGTCACAAAATTTACTGACTGATCGCTAACATCGTTAGCACTATCGAATGGTCCGTGTACGACCCAACCTAGCTTCGTGAGGGAGGCAACTGGTTTACCGGATCGTCCATGTCGGATGTCCTGACTGACCAAAAGCTGCCAGTTATCCTGCCCAAGCAACAACATCGGCTTAGCGCCCCTCATCTCCACGCAACCCAAGTCCCGGAGGTGAGCGTTATCGTTCAGCATAGCAGCGGACACAGTTTGTATTGGCAAATTCATGTTGACCATGGTACGGCATTTGATTTCATGTTGTTGTCCGTTTGGCCCTGTGATCCGTGCTTGTACCGCTCGCGAAGTTAAATCAGTGACTCCGTAGCCACCCGCTGTTTTTAATGTAAGAGGTATGCGGGGGCCCGCTAGGTCTGAAGCTATAGCACTGTCGATCAGTGATACTGTTGCCCCGTCGTCTAGTAGCGCGTAACATTTATGATGCGTTCCATTGTCATAGGTTATTCCAATTGGAATTATCTTTAATAGAGCCGTAGCTCGCCATTCCCCTATGTTAGTGACGCTTTCCGTTTTTTCACTAACTGTTTTGCCGGCCTCCGGTTTATTGCTGTCTTTGTTCTGTTTATCTGCATGCAATAAAATATGATGGCTGTAGCCACATTTCTCGCACCTTTTGGCGCGGCAAAACCTCTTAGGGTGTTTACTAACTAAACATTTGAAACATGTATTTTTCTCTTTAATAATGTCCCATCGTTGTTGCACGCTTAATTTACCGAATGCGTCGCAGTGTTCAATGGCATGTTCCTTTTTGCAAATTAGGCATTCTTTAGGTACACTAGACTCGTCACTATGCGTATGTACCCGCTGAGCCGGCGGTACTTTATTATTACTTGAGCGCGCGGCTTGCTTTTGTTGCCTCACAGGTGGCTTGGCTGGACTAGCTTCGAACATACTGGCTTGAACATAATATGAAGTCGAGCGAGTTAAATGTTTTAAGAAGTGTGACATTAATTCTAGGTCCGGTGACACTCTTAGGTCCACCCCCTGTGAGCTATCTATACCCATAGCAAAATCGCCGTATTGCGCGCGCTGTATTGGAGTTAATTTGTTAACTATCTCACTAACTAATTGCGGATTATTTATATACCCGTCGGCTCTAATGTTTTTAAGTAGGGACACAACATTCCTTATAGTAGACGTGAACCGCCTTAACTCACGGCCACTCTCAGTTATCCTAGGTAGATCCCTAATTTTCTTGAGTGCACTTTGTAATATTAACGTCGGATGACCGAACTCCTCATCTAGTGCGCGCATTATTTCGGAAGGATCTGTACCTGACCGTAATAGGTCCTCAACTGAGGTCTTCGCGTCGCCATGCAATGACGTCTTAAGCCGGGCTAAGTTTTCATGCGTTCTAAAATTATACTGTTCGGCTGTGTCCCAATACATATTCTTATAAGAAATCCATTCAGCTGGGTCACCGCTAAAATGGGGTAGCTCGTACGCCTGTCTAGGTACCGGACGCGGTCGCGACATACTAGTAATAGCCTCTGCCAATCTGTCTATCTTGCTGTCCCTATCGCCCGACATTTCCCTTCGTCTTTCTTTATCATCCGCCCCGTAATTCTTCTGCCGCCGTGTATCCGACTCGGGTATCGAAACTCGAGGTACACTTGCGACCGGGGTGGTAAAGACGGGATACCTGTCAGGTAAATGGAACGTTACTCTATCCTGAGACACTGGCGTATGCGTCTGGGCCATAGGTACCGTTAGATTCGAAAACGGTACTGACACAGACGGACCTATTACATGCGACACATTATCACGGTATACATTTATATTACTTTCAAGCGTACTTACATTGAGCTGCCTTTGACTCACGGGTGGGTTACGGGGCGCGGCCATTTCCGTAGGCGCGCGCGCTGCTGACGGGGTACACATCACTGCATCCGATTGACACAACACTGGGCCTGACTGGTGCAACACTGTTTGTTGTTGCGTTACCTGAGGCGTTGTGTCTATCCACTGCTCTACGCGCTGTGCCGTCCCTGCTTCCGTATTTGAGTCGTCACTCTCGGCAGCTGCTTCTATCTCTGCAATATCAGCTTCCATCCTTTTCTTGAGAAGGTTTTCTTTCAGCTGTACTAGCTCCTTTTCAGCTTAATACTCTATGCGTTTCCTGATATACTCGACGCTCTTGCGGCTAGCTTTTGATGACGTTCTGCTTCGCGGCGACGTATGGCGACCTCTTGCTACTGCCTGTCCTCCCTGGGGTCCCTCTGACGTACTTCCAGCACTGTAGTCGATTACTCGACCACCCGTCAGGGGGATGTTGAGGGCAGACGTTGACGCCATGGTCGGTGCGACAGACGGTGAACCCGGTGCCCTTTCAGACTGCAACCCGGAGTCCGATACTGGGTCATCAATTCTGCGTGCGCTCTGCTCTTCAGCCAGCTTTCGCAGCCTGCTGCGTGTGGTGATGGTGCTCCTCTGACTCATGGTTACTTGTAAACCTTATCCGGCTCGTGAGGACCAAAATATAAGATATTCGGGGAGTCAGGTGTTGTAGGCGGGGGTGTCGAAAGGTTACCAACGCACTTACTCGTAACCAGTGAAAACCACACTGTCAGATTAACACTTGTATAATCAATAAAATAACACACGATAATTACAGTCAACAAAAATAGAGTCACAATATATAAATCAGCACTTACGAACTAATAGAATATCTAGAAACTACCTTAAACTGAAATTATTGGCTAACTTAAACTGACTTTTATTAAAACTTTCTAAGCGCGGAGCGACTAATTCTCGAATATATGTGGAGAGCAACTGAATCGTACGGAGAGATTATTGCTATTGAGAGATTTACTTGATGTATTACTGATGTACTACCAATGTACTACAAAAATCAACTTGCTCGGGTTCCCTTTATAGGTTTTACCCATGATCACAAGTTGCGGGTGACTCTTGGTCGTATATTCAATGAAACTCACCAGTTACAAACATTCCTACCTGATGAGGGGGTGTTGAAGGGGAACGGGTGTCTGCGGGGTATTGCGCAGTTAGCTCTCCTTAGACGTAGGAGGGGTACGGGAGACGTGGTTCTACGCAGTATGAAAATGGTACATAACACTGTTTACTTTCCGACACAATGGATTTTACTTTAATCGGTACCCCGGGGGTATATACTGTTATATAAAATAGGTAATTAGGGGGTAAATGCTCCAACTAAGCTAATGGCAGTGTTCAAATTACGCTATCTCTTTACAGTTCTGAGATATCGATCATTTTCATCAGTATATAATGCTATTTAAGCAATTTATATTAGAATATTCGTCTCCACGGAACAATCGATACATTTCAATGATTTGACGACATATATAATTCATTTTAAGCTCGAATTATGGTGCTTTCCGTTACAGAGAGATATTTAAATACAGTAATCATATTCAAATTCAAATTCAAATTCAAATAATTTATTGTGGATCTTAGGTTCATAAGATGTTGTGTTAGTTACAGTTAAGTCTGCTATGTCCCGCCATTGAGGCATACAAAATTCATAAATAAAATTATTGCTCATGGAAAGTAAACATGAGGCATACAAAACCGCCATTGAGGCATACAAAATTCATAGGTAAAGTTATTGCTCATGGAAAGTAAACATGGCACAGTTGACGGGTATATTCATCGTGTTAGACCCTGTCACAGCTCAATATTACCTTTTAAAAAACCCGTCATATAGGTAAGCAACAGCGCATTTTCCGTACTTCTATTCTTGTTAGTCCACGTAATTCTAAAAGTGCAAAGTTCCTACATTATGGTGTTCCGTATAATTGTGCCGGAGTTCCCTCCGTGTTGTAGAAGTGTGTACCGGCTAAATGGCTGAGAACTGCCAGCTCCAGTACAGGAGTACACCCACAGGACGTGCAGGTAACACGCTGTAGGTTTTACCTCTACTATTTGTGTACGAAAGAAATGGTGGAAGTTTTTAAGTTATGTTGCGCATGGTAATAGAAAAGTAAATAATAAAAGGCAATGTAAAGAAGGATCGTAGGTCTTTTTTGGCGTAGGCATGTACTTTTTTTAACAAGTGGAATCATGGATTCTATATTTAACTTTTAAGTATCGGAATGAAGAACATGATTTGAATAGGTTGCCCGACTTTCACTTGCTTTTGCGATCCGTTTAAAATACGTTTTGAGAGCGTTAAACTTGGGATTTTATTTTGATATAAGTATTTTGCACGTTTAAAACACAATCAACGGAATTTTCGACTTCTAGAAGATTTTTTCATTACCTTAAGTTTAGTTTATTAAACTACTCTCCCCAAAGGGATTTAAATTCTAAGTTCTTGGAGTAGAGATTAGTTTTAAAATTCGACTAGAAGATGTATTTTTGCTTGATCCTACGTAAATTCAATGAATGAAATGAATTCGAAAACCTGTCGTGAACATATGGTAGGGTTACGTGACCATAAACTAGACTGACAATGCGGCTTTAAAAGTAGATCTCTGTCTATGGGTCTGTAGTACGCTTTGAAATACTTTTATTTGCAAACAAGTAACTGAAATAAATTACGAAACTTTTTAATTGATAAAGCATACTATACGATCCAAGATTTCTTGAATTATTGATTGATTTGTTGAACATGTATTAATTTCACAGTATTTAGATTTTTTTACATTTTTATAATAACGAAATTTGACATATAAAATTATTTTGAATTTAATGACAACACATAACTATTGTATGCCTATTAGTCAGGACATATTGGAACTTAATTTTTTTGTTAAGACCTGTAACAAACATAGCAATAAAGATATTTTGAATTTTTGAATTTGAATTTGCTAAATTGGTGAGATCTTGATTTTTTAATTAAAAATAAAGAAAATACATTTATTTAGCACAGACTAAAAGGCACACATTATAATTTAAAGGAGATAAAAAAAAAGTGTAAAGTGTGACGTAAGAGATTAGCAGGAAAGTATGCCTCACGGCTGCGTCAAAAAGGCGCAGTTCAGCAAAAATTACCACTAGTGACTGACGCTGGTTTTCAACTGGACCTGTAGTGCTATTCTGTAAAAATCTCACCGTGAAAATTTAGGTGGAGTGAGCTTGAAGTGAGCTATCAATCCCTAGTTATAGGTGGAATGATTGAATAATTTAAGATCACTTTACCTTATTTTTTTAAAATTAAATACAAAATAAATTATTGAGGATCTCGCGGCTAAGTAATAACAGCCGCACGGGTCGATTCGTCAGGTTAAGCTACGCTTGCCGGGGTTGGTTCGTGAATGGGTGACCATCTTTACATACCGCGACTCCTCCGTGCCTCGGAAAGCACGTTAAGCCGTTGGTCCCGGCTGTCATTCGTGGATCTTTGACAGTCGTTACGAGTCGTCAGAAGCCCAAAAGTCTGACAGCCAGTCTTACCAAGGGGTATCGTGTTACCCAGTTACTGGGTTGTGGAGGTCAGATAGGCAGTCGATCCATGTAAAATACTAGTATTCAGCTGCATCCGGTTAGACTGGAAGCTGGCCCCAACATAGTTGGGAAAAGGCTAGGCAGATTGATTTTTATAGGAATATAAAATAATATTTATATTATGCACACAAAAAAAGGAGAAGAGCTCATTGGGCATCAAAAAATTCGTCCGCATCGCTGTCAGTGGAAAAAGTGCCCAAAAAGCTGGCAGCATTGCTACGTTGGATGGAAATGCTGATTCTTTGGCCTAAAAATAGGCCAGCCTTCTGGTCACGTGAAGAGTCGACCAACCGCTAGGCGATGTCTCGAAATACTCGATGAGCACTCATACTTGTGCGTGTAATATATAACTCCCTATAAGGTTGTTATATTTGCGCCGTTTGAGGTTTTGCTGCACCTGCAGCAGCCGTCCCAGCACAACCTGCCGTGCTAGGAAGATGGGTGTCGACACAGGTTGGATTCCACACCAAAGGCCTACCCAACTTCCAAGGCATTATGTTCATTCCGTCATTCTCCATTTCCGTCTTACCATATACATACGAGTACTTAAATAAAATAAATTTGTGTTAGATAAAAATAATAACGAATTTATGTACTAGCAAATCAAAACAAAAAGAATTAAAATGAAATCAAATTCATAAAATTATCTGTCAAATAAAGCCAATTTCATGGATAGTAAAAACCTTTTTCTGTTTTATTGTAATTTAAAGTTCTCCACCTCTAAAAAAAACATCCTTTAATATATTTTTTTATGTGAAAGTTTATGTTTATGTATTGTTGGATGTTTGTTTACTCAATCACGCAAAAACGGCTTAACGGATTTGGACGAAATTTGGCACATCAAATAGTTCATAGCCTGTATTAACACATAGGGTACTTTTTATCCCGATATTCCCACGGCATCGAGACTTATGCGGGTAAACCTGCGGGGCGCTGCTAGTACACAATAATGAAACTATCCAATTAGGCCTTTTATAAGTGTTCAGTTATTTGTCACGAATCGTCCAACCGAACATGACTTCTATGGCAGCAATTATGGTAAAATATTCGTGACTGTACCACATAATGTGAAACAAGGGAATACATTTTTTTTATTTTTTATTAGGGCTTGAAGTTTTAAGAAGTGATTATTTTGGTTTTTGTGGCTTAATGGGTTTTGATTAGGCAGTTTTTTTTATTAACTGTAGTTATCTTACAGGTTTAGAGTCTGTCCGCGTTGAAATATTTGTGTAATGAAATGGTAACTATCATTTAATTGATTTTAATTTACCCGCGCTCATTCATGCGCGAGTGATTATTAAAATCACAGATAAGATGGATTGATTGATCGAAGGATTGTAGGAATGAATGACCGTCTGACATGAGATGTCAGTGGGTTGTCTTGTTGTGTATGTCATTGTGATATTTGGAGGATAAAAACTTATTTATTTATTTATTTAAACTTCATGTACAATAGTGGTACATAGGCGGACTTAATGCCAGAAGGCATCCTATACCAGTCAACCTTTGGGTTAAATATAAAAACAGTGATAGGGTACAAAAATAATGTCTAAAATACTAACTTCTTGATTACGAAAATTTATATCGTTTTGTTGATACTAATACACATCTATATATATAAAAATGAATCCCTATTTCCCTTGGTCACGGCATCACGCGTGAACGGCTGGACCGATTTCGCTAATTATTTTTTTGTTGTGTTTGTTATTGTCAGGAGAAGGTTCTTATGTAAGAAAAATTTAAGAAAGTTAAAAAAAAAACATTGTAAGAAAACGACCATATTTACATTTTTATTGTAATAATAAGTAGGTAACTCTATCTTCTAATGTAACTTTATGGCGTTTGACATAACGTGCCAGTCATCATTTGGTAGGTCTGAGAATAGATTTTATAAAAATAAAAAAAATTGAAGCTTTTAGTTAGGTAGGGTTGGTAGGGTAGGGTAGGGTAGGGTAGGTAGGTGGGTAGGGTAGGGTAGGGTAGGGTAGGGTAGAATAGGGTAGGGTAGGTAGGTAGGGTAGGGTAGGGTAGATAGGTAGGTAGGGTAGGGTAGGATAGGGTAAGGTAGGGTAGGGTAGGTAGGTAGTTTCCTTTGCGTGTAGACAAACTGCCACAGTCAAATAGCTTTTGACAGAACGAAGTCTGTCGGGTCAGCTAGTATACAAATAAAATAAACTAATAGATATTTTAAAAAATACCACCTAATAATAATTACTATGACTAGACTATTATTTGAGAGTTATTTAGTCTGACTTAAGTAGTGGTTACGAACTTTTCTTTTAAAAGTAAATTTATTTTCAGCTTTTTTAATGCAAGAGCAAGCAGAGAGATCTGAGGGAACTATTGTGTTAGATAAAAGACGTGAAGATTACTAAAAGGAGACGATATTCGTGAAATCATAAGCTTTGAATGTTGTTTCTTTATTTAAAGGTAGGTAAAGTAATATTTTGTAAAACATTATGTAGGTACCTATTTACTTTATAAAATAATCTTTTGTATTACAATAAAGACTTTATTTACAGAAACGCAACTGAGTTTATTACGAACGCGCGAACTTCGGTTACCTTAATTAAGATATCTTATATTTGTATTTCCTAAATATTCGTTTACACAAGAGCAGTTCCCCCATAGTTTTAATTTTTTTTTTGTGTTCATGTTCTTTATTGCGTCATGTTTACCACAAATAAACGTTTTTCTTTCTTTCTTTCAATTGATAGGGAGTACAACGGTCCATTAGCACCACTCTTAAAAAAAAAATATTATCTCGTGATTAAGAAGGAATTATAAATAACGGCTCAATAAGGAACCTCGGTAAGTATGAGCATGGACTATTTCATCACTGTAAAACATTACCTGTACATACACAATTTAAATATACTTTGCTAAAAGAACAATATTTCAACGGCTACTTAGAGCAAAAAGTTCAACATCCTGTATTCACGCGGGCCGTCGCACGTAACCAGCTATGCACGGTTCGGGCAAACAACACCTACGGCGAGCGGACATCTTCTTACCTAGTGCCTCGGTTAATTAATAACCTACCTTCCGATTTGCGCAGTGACATTACGCCAAGAAATATTAAATCAAAACTTAAGTCCCACTACCTTCAACACATTGAATGCTCAATGTGAAATGCGGTTTACATAGTAACTAGCATATCACCTGAGATGAAGTTACCAAATTTCGAAATAAGGTATTATGTTATATTTATTGTTTACCTTGATTTTGTTTTTACTACGATGTAGAATTACATGTAACATTAAGTACAAACATTAGTGGTTTAAAAATGCTATTCTACTAAAACACTTTGTAATTAATTTTTAGATGGTAAATAAATTAAAAAAAAAAATGTGTCTAAAGTTTTCTAATACCTTTTATAAAGTTTCATAATGAGACACGAAGCAACCAAATATGATCTAGAGGAAAAACTAAAGGAAAAACACGAAGCAACAAAATTCTATCTAAAGAAAAGCGGCCACATTTCTTTAGATAGAATTTTGTTGCTTCGTGTCTTTCTTCTCAGGGATAGTCAGATAGGAAATGTCGACTTCCCCAAGCTTGTTTTTATATTTTTTATATGACGTGTAAAAGTGATTCTGATATCCTATTTACAGATTAAACGATTTCATTTCATTTCTTTAAAGGTGTGGCGCTAGTGGACCGTTGTACGCCCTCTTAAACAAATATTCTTAAATAAATAGAGAAAAAAAAGAGAATTTAAAGAATTTTATATAAAATATAATAATATAATTTTATATATATATTTTTTTAATATTATAAATGTGAAAGTCACTCTGTCTGTCTGTCTGTATGTTACGTTTTCACGTCTAAACCGCTGAACTGATCATCATGAAATTTGGCAGAGATATAGCCTGGGATATGGAGAAGGACATAGGCTACTTATTTACGCGATAACCGACATCCACGCGGGCGGAGCCGCGGGCAAAAGCTAGTCTTATATATAAAATTCTCGTGTCACAATATTAGTTACCATACTCCTCCAAAACGGCTTGACCGACTTGATTTTTATGAAATTTTATATGCATATTCAGTAGGTCTGAGAATCGGCTACTACCAATTTTTTTTAAATTTAACGCAGGTAGGTATGGTAGGGTAGGGTAGGGTAGGTAGGTAGGGTAGGGTAGTGTTTTTTTTTTTTTTTTTTTTTTTTTTTTTTTTTTTTTTTTTTTTTTTTTTTTTTTTTTTTTTTTTTTTTTGGCAGGAGTGGGAAATCCTCATGGACGCCCAGACTGCCTCACTTATGAGCCAGTCTGGGCAGTGCCGGACTCTTACCGGCTAAAACCACACTCCTGCCTTACAGCGTCCCTCTGACGTAATCAGAGACCTTAGTTACTACTATTTCTTACTTTCCTTAAATTTAACAAGCTATAGACTTATAGCTATTTATCATTAAGTTCTATTTTAACATTTTTATGGGTCTTTCACATGTTCAATATCAGGTAGGGTAGTGTTAGGGTAGGGTAGGTTAGGTAGGTAGGTATGTAGGTAGGGTAGGGTAGGGTAAGGTAGGGTAGGTAGGTTGGTAGGTAGGTAGGTAGGGTAGGTAGGGTAGGGTAGGGTAGGGTTGAGTAGAGTAGTGGAGTTTATACTATAGCTTTTGACAGAGCGAAGTCTGTCGGGTGAGCTAGTAACGTATATAATACAATTATAAAAAAAATATTTAATAAAAAAATAAATTAAAAAAAAGGCGCTTTTCGAGTACAGACACAAAAAGCGACTTTAATTGTAATTTTTTTGACGGACAGCTGTGTTACCGCGTTGTTCTTCCAAACTATGTAACTGATTTTGTTACGGGTTTCTCTTTAGAGAATTTATTCCGGAAGGTTTATAATATAATAAATTAATATTAAACTTAACTATAATAACGATATATCGATGTTTTCACAAGTCGTAGACATTATGCTGAGCTGAGGCCCTTTTGGCATTAAAATCGTGGTTTTCTGTTCTTTATAGTTTTAGGGTCTTACAAATAAACACGGTATAAAGTTATCTTAGGAATAAATTCAGTATACTTAACCATACATTTTTTGACGATTATACCTAGCATAACTTTATTCCGTGTTTATTTGTATTAGGGGTAAGGTGTATTTTTGTTGTAATGCCTTTAGAGGTATGAGGAACAGGGTGTCAAGTTCACTTATACTCTATAGTAAAGGGAGAATCCTCCGACCAGATGGGTATTGTGTCGGGTGGGCAACTGCGCAACGGTTGACGTCGGGATGTTGTATATATGCTAGTGGTGGCGTGTGTGTTGGATCATTAAGTTTCCTTCAAAATGGTTGAGCTAAATGGTGCTGATCTTAGCTGCCACGGCTTATTTTAATTTTTGAATTGTTTCTATTACGGACGCTTCTAACGTGCACGTCTTTCTACTTTGTTCTCACATGTATAACTTCAACACGAATGATGTTACCCATATTTTGTAACAATATTTTGTTTTAAAAGAGTGTCCGTGGAGTTTCTTGCCCGTTGTTCTCCATAGGAACCTACTTCGCTTTGGAATGGGCAACTAGCTTCATCTTTCTGACTGACCGACCCCTTGACAATTCAAAAGTGCCTGTAATTGGTTCATTTAGGCGCGCGGTAAACTCTGATAGCGCGATGCAGGATTTGTGACGTCAGGTCTTTGATGCGTAGTTCGCATGTGGCGTTGTTGATACCGCCACATGCCAATAAAGGCATCTTTCTTTCTTTCTTTCTTTTCGTAAAAATCGTGCGAAGCTCGGTAATTTTATTCTAGGTAAGTGCATCGTCTTCACATAAATTATTAATTAATGTATACAAAATATTGTTAACATTTTAAAAGAGTAAGTATGGAGTTTCTTGCCCATTCTTCTCCATACGTAACTACCTTTTGGAAGGGGTAACTAGAATAAATAAATAATTTTTGTAATTTTTGACGTTCAAAAGTGCCTTTTATGTGCCTATTTGAAATAAATGATTTGACTTTGACTTTTATTTTGACTTTTGATTTCATGCAGACAGTAATGTTGCTTCTATAAATTAATTAAATTCTATGTGTATTATTCAGAGTTGGAAATTGTTATGACTTTATACTTGGTCTGTTAAACGTTGTTTATCAAGTAAATACCTAGTAATTAATTTTAAAATGTTTATTTGATTTGTTTTCTAAACATTTTCGTTTATTCAAATAATTGTGTGTTAAAGTGATAAATGGTAATTTTAAACTTCAAAAGAATGAAACTTAATATTTTAGATTTATTAAATGATCATTGTTCGAAACTGAGCTGCTGAATTTACATCAAAGTCGCGATAGTAATACTTACCTCTCTTTGTTAGCTGGCGTATGAATGGAACATTCAAAAGTAATGAAATACTTTGAGAAAATATGGTAAGCAGATAAAACAATTACCATCTTATTCATAATAAAGTTATCTGCTTCATAAACCTATTTTAACTATCCTACTGTTTTGTCCCTTTCTGTCAAACTTCATTTTAACTTGACAGAAAGGAACAAAACAGTTCGATAGCTAAAATAGTTTTATGAAACGGATAACTTTATTATGAACTAGCTGCCGCCTCTGTGGTCTAGTGGTAAAACCACCTGTCTCAGATCCAGAAGTCCCGGGTTCGATTCCCAGCGGGGGCAAAAATATCTGCTCGGTTTGGTTGGTGGTAGGGCTTGTTCTAAGTCCGCCTGGCTAGCTACCACCATCTTATCTAAGTCTGTCGCTAAACAACAATGTTAACAGCATTTGTTGTGTTTCGGCAGTTAGAGGTAAGATAGCCAGTTCCTCTGTGGTTGAGGATTCCGGGTGAAGCTCGCTTCCATCTTCGGCCTTATCATCACTTACCATCAGGTGAGATGAAGGCCAAGAGCTAACCCGTTGTGTGTAAAAAAAAAAAAAAATCTGCTCCCCGCGGTTTCACCCGCGTAAGTTTCAATTTCGTGATTTGTTGGCAAAATTTTGCTACTTTGGTTTACATTATTGCAATTTTCGTAAGGATCTCTAGTTAAAAAAATATATCCTATGTGACTTCTTGGTAACTTAGCTGTCTATTGGGGAAAATTTTGCGAAAATCGGTCCAGTAGTTTCGGAGCTTATTCGATACAAACAAATAAAAAAATCTTTCCTCTTTATAATATTAGTATAAGACGGTGTGTTAACTTTTTTTTCTCGCAATTGTACGAGCATTGGTCGAAAATAATGAAATCTTACTAGCTTTTGCTCGCGGCTTTGCCGTCGGAAATCATCCCACGGGAACCTAGTACCGAGATAAAAGTATCCGATTTCTTAACCTAGGTCATGGTCTACCTGTGTGCCTTCATCGATTTGTTCAGCCGTTCAGCGTGAAAAATCAAACAGACAGTCCGACAGACGGACAGAGTTACTTTCACATCTATCTATACATCTATACAAATAAATGAAATTAAAGTGTCTGTTTTTAATGTCAAAATAACAGCTTTTTACTAAATGCTTATGAAAGTATAAACGGAACTTATAACAAAAAAAAAAAATTCTGTCTGACTGTTGGTATGTCTGTTTGTTCCGGCGACTCTCTGCATCGGCTGGACCGATTTTGACAGGACTTTCACTGGCAGATAGCTGATGTTATAAGGAGTAACTTAGGCTGCTTTTATTTTAGAAAAAGCCACTCGGGCGAAGCCGCGGGCTGCAGGTAGTTTATAATATTAGTGTACGTATGGATAATTATCATTTATGTTGATGGGTGGAGTGGGAGCGGGAGGCCAATTTCCTTTCTTTGGTATTGTTCGTCGAATCGTTGAGCTCCTTAAGTTCCGAGTTGAGCTGCACGATTACTGATAAATGCGTTCACTCAAATCAAATAAAAATATTTTATTTCACATAAACCTACATGGGCACTTATAAAACGTCAGAAGCTGGGTGCACGGTTCCAATCAGTCGTTTCCTATGGAGAAGAGCCGGCAAGAAACTCCACGGTTACTCTTTTAAAAATAATTGGCTTTTACAATATTTTCAAATAACAGTGTTAATAGGTATGGGAGGACAGTGTAGGCCTTTCAACAATTACCAGGTACTTAACAAAATAGAAAAGTGCCAACAAATCTACACTCTACTAGGCCTACAACGTTCTCACATTCACAAAATAGAAAATAATCTATATAAAAAATAAAAGATATAAAATTATAATGGCAATCATGTCTATTTAAACCAAATGACATGATTGCCATTACAACTACAGTAACAAATCTGAATAAATATCATGTCCACAAAAGCCACTAATAAAGAATTGGAATTCGATTTGTAGGTAAATAATGTCAAATAACGAAAAGATTATGTCAAAGAAGTATGTAAAAAAATAAAAATTTTAATAAACATCGTTATTTGGGAGCAGTTCTTAGACATTTACATAGTTACTGACTGGACAGGTCCACTCAATCTGTATGGTACTTCCCTAAAAGACCATTTTAGACACCGATCTACATGGCCTTTACATGGTCTGACCAACATTATGTCTGGACTTTAAAATAAAAGAGACTGACCTCTGTGTTGGTTTCGGTCTTTGCTTCTCAGAGTAGTTAGATAGGAAACGCCAATCTCATCTAGTTTTTAAAATATAATTGACATGTATTGGTGTTTGATCGCGTATCGGGGCAAGCGTAGTGTGGGACGCCCCCCAGCTAGCGTAGTGGAGGACAGGGTGTTGTGGCGCAGCATGGGAGAGGCCTATGTTCAGCGGTGGACTGCGATAGGCTGAATTGATTGAGTGTTTGTACAAACATAATTACAGAAATAAAATAATTTAATATTTAAAGGTAAGATGAATTGTGTGAGGAATATGAAAGAAAAGGCAGGGAATGATAGCGTGACTGTTGGTAGGGGAGAATGGAAGAAGAAAATGTGTTTACAACAACCCTAAGTAACATGGGACAAGGGTGGAAAGATGAAGAAGTATCGATTATTATCTTTTGATAATAATCGATACTTCTTCATCTTTTCGTGTAAACACATTTACAACAACCCTAATCCAACCCTATTTGTCAGTCATTTAGTTGCTTGCATGAATGACGTGTATCGTCACTTGAATGATTTTATTCTAACGTGACTATAGAATACTGGTACACATACAAAACCCCGTTTGCTAAGAGCATTTTAACTAACATCATCAAAGCCGTCACAACATCGTAACGTGAAAGGTTTACGTTCGGATTTACGCTTGCTACTTTAGAGATTTTTATAGCTTGCCATTTTGCTCATGAATCATCTGAGAAGGATCATACATCATGCAAAGAGATGCATTGAGTGCCAAGTATTTACCGCCGTACGATGCTCAATTGTGAATAAAGGAAGATATGACTTATGCTTTTTATAAAGGAACTTGCGACTCGCCCCGGCTTCGCAGGGTTGCAGTAAAAACAAAAAAAAAACTGTACCTATATACATACAGATTTTTTTTTGTCAGTGCGCAAATTTTGACAAATTAAACTTAAACGTTTATTATGCACCTATTTCTTATTTTGATATGTACAAAAAAATTAACTTATATAGTTGTGAGTTAAGAGATAGGTAAGTTAGGTTATAAGTGTAAGTGTGAGTGTGTGTTTTTAAGTATTTTTTGTACCTAACTAACTAACATTATGGATCTTTGTTGTCTATTGAAATAAATAAATTTAATTTAATTTAATTTTATCGTTAACGAAAGATGTTTATTTTGAAACGTTGCGCAACGCGACGGCGCGGTCAGTGAAGCGGAACGCAGTAGTAGGTACCTATCAGCTGTGCGCACGCCCATTGATATTATTACGAATAGATTTTATCCATATTTTGCTGATTTCAAGTAGGACCAAAAAAAAGTATTGAACAAATAATGGAAATGTTTTCTATTACTGATAACCAACAAAAAATATTTGTGCACTGGTTAAAAACTTATCCTGAATACGTATAATAATGTAATCGTAAACTTTCCGTGTCTGTACATTAAATATTTTTGCCAGAAAATACTGGAAGACGCGAGAAATTAGTAATAGAAAGTGAAAAATATTTTTTTGTAATTTTTGTCGGTTTGTTTGTTCGCTCGGGTGTGCATCACTTAAAAGCTTCTCATTGTATTCAAAATCGAACTACTGAAAGTTAAGGAGCTTTATTGTGAGGGACATTTAGCGTTTACTTCATCTGTTGCGGTGTGGCGCGGAAGCACTGCTGCCGCCACATGACGGCCGCCGCCACATGACGGCCGCCGCCACATGACGGCCGCCGCCACATGACGGCCGCCGCCACATGACGGCCGCCGCCACATTACGACCGCCGCTACATGACGGCCGCCGCCACATGACGGCCGCCGCCACATGACGGCCGCTGCCACATGACGGCCGACGCCACATGACGGCTGCCGCCACATGACGGCCGCCGCCACATGACGGCCACCGCCACATGACGGCCGCCGCTAGATGACGGCCGCCGCCACATGCCAGCCGCGGCCACATGACGGCCACCGCCACATGACGGACGCCGCCAGATAACGGCCGCTGCCACATGACGGCCACCGCCACATGACGGCCGCCGCTAGATGACGGCCGCCGCCACATGACGGCCGCCGCCACATGACGGCCACCGCCACATGACGGCCGCCGCTAGATGACGGCCGCCGCCACATGACGGCCGACGCCACCACATGACGGCCGCCGCCACATGACGGCCGACGCAACATGACGGCCGCCGCCACATGACGGCCGCCGCCACATAACGGCCACCGCCACATGACGGCCACCGCCACATGAAGGCCGCCGCCACATGACGGCCGCCGCCACATGACGTCCGCCGCAAAACATTGATGGAAAAACTTGAAAGAAAACATTTTGTTCTTGCTAACACTTTTATTTTCACAATCAAACCACACCACATTACCACCACACCACACTTTGCACCACATTTTTCCATTTAAAACGGCTTTTGCCCCACCCAGAAATAACGATAATATTATAACTTAGGAAACCAATATCTTCTAAATATATAAAAGAAGAAACTGACTGACTGACTGACTGACATATCAACGCACAGCCCAAACCGCTGGGTCTATAGATTCCAAATTCGTCACGTGGGTTCCTTATGAGGTCTAGGGGTGCACTAAGAAAGGATTTTTGGAAATTCCACCCCTAAGGGGATAAAATAGGGGATGAAAGTTTGTATGAAAGTCCGTCAGTTTTAAAGTTAGGATCTTCAAATTTTGTGTTCAGGCTGATGATTGAAAATTAATTTATACGTGTCTCAGCGTTTTTGATAATTCCACCCCCAAAGGGTTAAAAAGGGGGATGAAGTTAAGTTCCTTAATTTTCGAAGAAAAATCACAAATTTTTACTATCTAGGCTTATGATTGGAAGCCAAAGCGTGTTGTCGGATTTCCAACCCTTAAGGGGATGAAAAGGGGGATGATTTTTTTTTGTTTTTAATTAAAATTCTTTATTTATTAAGTAAAAATCACTAAAATTTCGGCTTATGTTTAGAAACTAACACAACCAACGTAAATAGTTGTTTTTTTTTTAACCGACTTTTCAAAAAGGAGGAAGTTCTCAATTCGGTTGTATTTTATTTTATTTTATTTTTAATGTTTGTTCCCTCAGAACTCCGTTGTTTGTGAATCGATTTGGCAAATTCTTTTATTTGAAAGGATATACTTCCAAATTGGTCCCAAAATCCAGTTCTGATGATGGGATCCATGAGGAATTGAGGGAACTCCTCAAATTTTATAGGCGAACATATAGCGATTTTTGTATTTTCATCAAAAACTCAAGCATTTCTATTCAGTAAGTATCATTTGACAACCAACTGATGAAGAAGACCACAAATGGGCTCAAATGTTCCTCAATGATAAGTATTTCACGGGTGGCGGGTGGTTCACTTGGGCTATAAATGATAATTAACCGATTTTTATTAACTTTGCTTGGGTAGTTTTTGAGTTAGCTTCGATAATACGTATTTAATCCACTTCGTACATCTTGTGTCACTGTTGTTTGTGCGGTGTAGCAAGTAGTGGTAATCGAATTGTTGTGGGGTAGGTACCATAACTAAAAAGTGAAAAATTAAAACTTTTAAACAAAAAAAACAACCGACTTCCAAAAAAAAACACTATAAAGTGAAAAATAACTTTAATTTCGGAAGTCGGTGGCAAAAAACGAAAATGCAGAACCAAGGTCACCGACTTCCGAAATTAAAGTTATTTTTCAATTTTAGTTTTTTTTTTTTTTTTGGAAGTTGGTTGTTTTTTTGTTAAAAAGTTTTTTAATTTCATCCCACAAGGATCTGAAAAGTGTGATGAAGTTTTTTTATTGAAGTTGTTCATTCGCAAAATTTTGTATTCAAGTAAAAATAATATAATTACAGGTGTACTGTTTCTAACTTTACAATATTTTACATGGAGCGACTGCCTATCTAACCTCCACAACGCAGTTACTGGGTAATACGATACCCCTTGGTAAGAATGGTTGTCAGACTTTCGGGCTTCTGACTTCCCGTAACGACTATCAAAGATCCATGAATGACAGCCGGGACCAACAGTTTAACGTGCTTTCCGAGGCACGGACGGGCAAAAGCTATCTCTATATCTTTATATATAAAATGGTAAACTGACTGACTGACTGACTGATATATCAACGCACAGTCCAAACCGCTGGTCCTAGAGACATGAAACTTGGAGGGAGTGTTCTTTGTGAGTAGTAAGTATCCACTAAGAAAGGATTTTGGGAATTCTACCCCTAAAGGGGTAAAACATGGGATGGAAGTTTATATGAAAGTCCGTCAGTTTCGAAGTTAGGATCTTAAAATTTTGTGTATAGGCTGACGATTGAAAATTAATTTATACGTGTCTCAGGGTTTTTGATAATTCCACCCCCGGAGGGTTAAAAAGGGGATGGGGAATTAGGTTCAGGCTTTGGAAAAATATTATTCAATTACCTTAGCCATAGTTTTACCAATAATTGTTATCATAACATAAGTTTTAAGCAAATGATTAAAAGAATTGCAAACACAAACCTAAATAATTATTCTACAATGGTTTTGTTATTAGGTAATAGTACTGGTATTACCAGAAAGGACATAGTGGATGGTGTAGACACCTTATTAAACTTAAATGTAGGAAAGCTGATGTTATGTGCTTTTCCCTACTCTAATTCTTTATCTGACGCTGAAAATAATTATATTTATAAGTTGAATAATACTATTCACAGGCTGACATGTTGTCATAGTGACAAATTATTGTATTTTGACACTAACAAGTTTGTTAGTGGATTTAAGTTAACTCAGAGAACTTTATCTCTGTCTTGGGAATGTAGACATATGATTGCTATGTTGATAGCATATAATATTAATGAGGTTATAGCTAATATAACAGATTGTAGTATTAGAGACGAGTCTGTGTTGTCTAGTTATACTAACAACATAGTGATTAATTATGTATCATCATGTTGTACGAAGGAGGATCCACCTATAATACCAACATCATTGGAGGCCACTACCAGTCAGATAGGATATTCTCTACCTGCTGGAACTCATACGGGCATTATAGATTCTTCACTTGTAGTTGTGGAGGTCACTCCGGATAATTCTTTAAACTAGTTAGTAAGACAACAGAAGTTACCCCTTCAAATAACCAATTATTATTAGTGAATAATAAAAAGGTATCTTCTGGCCATGTAACACTTAAAAATAAAAAAACCAAGGGAGAGCAACATACTTTAAAATTATTTAATCAAAATATCCAAGGTTGCTCTTCCAAATTACTGGAAATTGAATTATTTTTGGAAAAAACTAAGTTTGATGTCATCTGTTTAACAGAACATTGGCTGAAAGATCATCAAGTAATGTCAATTTACTATGAAAATTATTGCATAGTCAGCCATTTCAGCCGAAAACGTATGGTACACGGCGGATCATTAATATTGATTAAAAAATCGATTAAATCTAAAGAACGAAAAGACATCATTGAACTGTCTGTTGAACACACAATTGAATTGTCCTGTGTTGAGCTCGATAAGCATGTTATAGTATGCGTATACAGACCTCCAAGTTACCAGAATCTTGTTATGTTCGATTCTGTAATGGAAGATGTGTTAATGAAACTTAGTATTAGTAGTAAATCAATAATCGTATGTGGTGATTTTAATATTAATTTATTAGAAAATAACTTGAATAGTGTCAGATTGTTAAGTCTTTTTAGGTCATTTGATTTGTCAAATGTTTTTATTGAACCAACCCGAGTGACAGCATCTTCTGCCACTTGTATAGATAATATATTTTGTAATTGTGATTACTTACACAAACAAATCGTAAATAAGTTGCCATCTGATCACAGTGGACAAACAATAACATTTTGCTCTTACATGCCTTTACAAAAAATTCAAATAAGGTTTAGGCCAATTACATGTAAAAATTTAGAAAAATTAAATAATTCTTTGGCCAGTAAATTATGTCTTCAGAGTTTTAATAATGTATGTGACCCAAATGAGTTCTACGCCGAGTTCTTTTCACTATTAAATACGCAATTTAATGACACATTTCCACTAAAGACTAAAAGTATTTATACAAAGTTCTTATTTAGTGATTGGGCAACTCCAGGTATTCGTAAAAGCAGGGAAAAGCTATTTGAACTTTATGGCCTAAAGCAACATATGAATAATACTAGCTTTCATAAATATGTTACAAAATATTCAAAAACATTTAAAAATGTATGCAAAATAGCTAAAGCTCTTTATATTAGCAATAAAATAAAATCAGCTGATGATAAAATAAAAACTACTTGGCAAATAATAAATAATGAAACAGGTAGGAAAAAACAGCAAAATACTGAATTTAATTTAGAGACTGCACATGGCCCCATCAACTCCGATGTAGAAATAGCTCAGGAATTTGAAAACTTTTTTGGTAATATTCCCTTTAAAACTACAGAAACTTTAAATTCCTCACCCGCGCTTTCTGCTGCTTTACTTAGAAAGAATGTAAAGGCATGCCCTTTGGAGTTCAGGTTTCAACATACAAACCCCCAGGCTGTTATAAAAGCTTTTAAAGATCTTAAAATTAAATCAACAGAAGATCTTTGGGGAATGTCTGTAAAAGTCTATAGGTCTATTATCGAAACCATTGCGCCCTATTTAGCTTTCATATTTAACACCAGTGTAGACCAAGGAGTCTTTCCAGATCTCATGAAACACAGTAAAGTAGTTCCATTGTTCAAATCCGGTGATAGTAAGGAACCTAACAACTATAGGCCTGTGTCAATTCTTCCAGTTCTCAGTAAGGTGTTTGAAAAGTTGATACTCAATCAAATGTTACGTCACTTTAATAAAAACTCCATCTTTCATGAACAACAGTATGGTTTCACCAAGGGGCGTTGTACAACTGACGCCGGTGTCACCCTAATAAAGAACATTTTTAACGCTTGGGAAGAAGCACAAGATGCCATTGGAATCTTTTGCGACCTCTCTAAGGCGTTCGATTGCGTAAACCATGAGACACTTCTGCTGAAACTGGAGCACTACGGAATTAAGAATACCGCTCTTGATTTACTTAGATCATACCTGACGGATAGGAAGGTTAAAGTTCAGGTAAACGGCGTAAACTCATTAGGGTCTGAAATGAAAATGGGCGTTCCTCAAGGTTCGATATTGGGTCCATTCCTCTTTTTAGTTTACATTAACGATTTACCCCAATTACTTCAAAATCAACCGCAGATGGTGTTATTTGCAGATGACACATCTTTGATTTTTAAAATAGATCGACGGTCACAAAAACTTGACGACGTGAATAACTCTATTCTTCAGGTCCAAAATTGGTTTACTGTAAATAATTTGGTACTAAATAATAAAAAAACCAAATGCATTCGATTTAAGTTACCTAATGTTAGAAGTAGCGAATGTGACATCATATTAAACGGAGAAAAACTGGAATTTATTAATCAAACGGTTTTCCTAGGAATCACGCTAGATGAGAAATTACAATGGGGACCTCATATAACATCTCTTGCGGGGCGGCTAAGCTCGGCCGCGTATGCTGTTCGAAAGATAAGACAGTTAACAGATATAGAAACCGCGCGTTTAGTTTATTTTAGCTACTTCCATAGCATTATGTCGTATGGCATTTTACTGTGGGGTCGGGCTGCCGACATTGAATCCATTTTTATTTTACAAAAGAGAGCTGTCAGAGCCATTTATAATCTACATCGCCGCGAATCTCTTAGAGAACTATTTAAAACGATTAATATAATGACGGTACCTTGCCAATTCATTTATGAAAATATTATGTATGTAAGAAAAAATCTACATATTTTTAATAAAATCAGTGATAGGCATAATTTTAATACTAGAAATAAAGATAAAATAGATCAACCATTTTTCAGATTATCTAAGGTACATACATCTTTTATGGGGTACTGTGTTAAATGTTACAATAAAATACCTTCTGATATATTACAATTAAATGAAAGAAAATTTAAAACTCATATAAAAAGTACACTTTGTAAACAAGCATATTACAAATTAGAGGATTATATCCAAGATAAGAATGCTTGGAAACATGCTGGTCCTGCTCCATAGGACAATTTAGAGTCTAGACAAAATCAAACTGGTTGCTAATTTAACTGTATAATTTATAATTTTTATGATATTAATTTTATTTTCTGTGATTAATATTTTAACTCACACACTGACTTATTATATGTTGTTTTTATTTTTTATTTTTTTGGGAAATCATATACAATGTTTGTAAATATGTGAGCACCATGTACCTATCGCATTTATTATTTTTTCTGTTATTACTTCACTTTTCATTCTTTTTACCAATTGTGGTAAGTAATTTTGATGAAATTTTTATATTTTTAAATTTTTTTATTCTAGGTACGTAGTCTTCACCTATAAATATTAATTAATGTATACAAACTATTGTTAACATTTTAAAAGAGTAAGTATGGAGTTTCTTGTCCATTCTTCTCCGTACATAACTACATTTTGGAAGGCGCAACTAGAATCAATTAACTATTCATGTAATTTTTGACGTTTAAAAGTGCATCTTCGTGCCTATTTGAAATAAATTATTTGACTTTGACTTTGATGAAGTCGGATTCGAAGAAAAATCACTAAATTTACTATCTAGGCTTATGGTTGGAAGCTAACGCAACGGTGTTGTTAGAATTCAACCCTTAAGGGGGTGAACAGGGGGATGAAATTTTGTTTTTAATTAAAGTTCTTTATTTTTTAAGTTAAAATAACTCATATTTCGGCTTATGGTTGGAAACTAACAAAACGTAAATCGTTGTTTTTTTTTTTTCAACCCTGAAAAGGGGGATGAAGTTTTGCATTGAAGTTGTTCATCCGCTAAATTTTGTATTCAAGTAAAAATAATATAAGTACACGTGTACTGTTTCTAAATTTACGGTATTTTACATGGAGCGACTGCCTAACTGACTTCCACAACGCAGGTACTGGGTAATACAATACCCCTTGGTAAGAATGGTTGTCAAACTTTCGGGCTTCTGACTTCCCGTAACGACTGTCAAAGATCCATAAATGACAGCCGGGATCAACAGCTTAACGTGTTTTCCGAGGCACGGACAGGTCTCTGTATGTAAAGATGGTCACCCATCCACAGACCAACCGCGGCAAGTGGAGCTTAACCTGATCGATCGGCCTGTGCGGCTGTTATTATTTAGCCATGGGCCCCTCCCCCGGAGAAACGCCCTATCCCCTTCTCCGGGAGAATCGATATAGATAAAGATTAGGATAGTTAGGATACTAACAGAATGCGATAGTGCTCAACCAACTGATACAATACATAAATAGTAAAGATGCAATTTAAGCAATATGGCTTTTGTCACGGCTCCGGCGCTGGATGTATCTATTATCACTCAATAAAACAGTTGATTGTTGTAAATGGAGTTTCAAGCATACACTATGCATGCAGCAAGCATGCAGCATGCAATGAGCAAGCAATCAAGCAAGCAAGCATGCAGCATGCAAACGAGTATGCAAGCAAGCGAGCATGCAAGCAAGCAAGCTTGCAGCATGCAAGGGAGCATGCAACATGCAGCAGGCATAGTGTCTGTCACGGTTCCGGCGCTGCGGGGCTCCGGCGGTCCCACGCGAGCTTATCGTCGCAGATGGTTTAACGCTCACCACCGCAGCTTCGTCTTGCTGGCCGGCTACGCCGGCCATTCTCAGCCGCGTCGGCAAGCGTTACAACCACCTGCTCCTCAACTCGTGGGCCGCCTCGCCCCTCCGCACCTACGCGATTCTAAATTACACTCTAGGGGTAGGACATACAAGGCTGCATGGAGTCGGATTTACAGAGATCCGTTTTTGTTACTAAAACATGGCTTTTGTCACGGCTCCGGCACTGGATGTATCTATTATCATTCAATAAAACAATTGATTGTGAACATGGAGTTTTTATTTCCCTGTAAGCATGCAAACAAGCATACACTATGCATGCAGCATGCAAGCGAGCATGCAAGCGAGCATTCAAGCAAGCATGCAGCATACAAGGGAGCATGCAACATGCAGCAGGCATGGGTTCTGTCACGGCTCCGGCGCTGCGGGGCTCCGGCGGTCCCACGCGAGCTTATCGTCGCAGATGGTTTAACGCTCACCACCGCAGCTTCGTCTTGCTGGCCGGCTTAGCCGGCCAGCCTCAGCCGCGGCGGCAAGCGTTACAACCACCTGCTCCTCAACTCGCGGGCCGCCTCGCCCCTCCGCGCCTACGCGATTCTAAATTACACTCTAGGGGTAGGGCACGTGGTGCACTCTACGTGGAGTCGGATTTACAGCGATTCGTTTCTGTTACTAAAACTAAATTTTTAGCAAATGCAGCAAACAATCTATATATATACAATTCAGTAGATAGTAAAGTTAGATTAGGTTAGATTAGATTAGGATATAGATTAGAACACGTCAGCTACGAAAGTATTTTTGAAAATTCATCCTTTAAGGGGGTAAAAAGGGGAGATTTCGTTTGTTTGAAAAATCTTATTCCTTGAGTTTATAAACTTGAAACTTGGCACGAATGCGTATCTTATTAAATAAAAAGTTTGATTATTTCAATATTTTTTTTAAACTATCCCATAAAGGGGGTGTCAAAGTTTGTATGGAAAAACTGATGACTATCAACACATATAGCTCAAACCACTGAACGGATTTCGCTGAAATTTGGCAAACAGATATTTATTGTGACGCAGGCATCCGCTAAGAACGGATTTTTGAAAATTCAACCCGTAAAGTGGTTAAACTTGGCACAAGGGGGGATTGGGGGATGTCATAGATTGAATGAAAAAAAAACCTTAACGGACTGATCTATTTCAGAATAAATTTCCATTCCATACATTGTAGACTCTAAGAAGGGCTTTAAAGGGGTGAAATGGGGGAGATTTAGATTGTATGAAAAATCTTTTTTTTAATTCATAAACTTGAAACTCAACACAAATACGTTCTTAACACATAAAACACAAATTTGTCATAATTCGTTTTTCAAAACATGGTCATGGGTCTTAAGGTGCTTATTCTTTTCAAAGAAAAAAAAAAAAAAAAGGATTACGAGTATATGGGGTTTTCGAGAATTGATCCCAAACAGGGGAATGAGGGGTAATTAAGTTTTTAGGGGAGTATTTAACTGCGTGCCTTGAATAACTCAAAAGGACATAGGGTACTTTAATTTGCGGTAGTACGTTCCCGTTGGATTTTTTCCGACATTCACGTGGGCGAAGCCGCGGGCAAAAGCTATCTCTATGTCTATATATATAAAATTCAAAGTCGTGACTGACTGACTGATATATCAACGCACAGCCCAAACCGCTGGGTTTAGAGATTCCAAATTTGGCACGTAGATTCCTTATGAGGTCTAAAGGTACACTAAGAAAGGATTTTTGGAAATTTCACCCCTAAAGGGGTAAAATAGGGGATGGAAGTTTATATGAAAGTCCGTCAGTTTTGAAATTAGGATCTTCAAATTTTGTGATTAGGCTGACAATTATCTATATACTATAATGGTAAACTGACTGACTGACTGATATATCAACGCACAGCCCAAACCGCTGGGTCTAGAGATTCCAAATTTGGCACATAGGTTCCTTAGGAGGTCTAGGAGTGCACAAAGAAAGGATTTTTAGAAATTCCACTCCTAAGGGGATAAAGTAGGGGATGAAAGTTTGTATGAACGTCCGTCAGTTTTGAAGTTAGGATCTTCAAATATTGTGATTGTGATTAGGCTGACGATTTAAAATTAATGTATATGTGTTTCAGCGTTTTTGATAATTCCATCCTCGAAGGGTTAAAAAGGGGGATGAAGTTGAAAAGTCCTTCATTTTCGAAGAAAAATCACAGAATTTACTATCTAGGCTTATGGTTGGAAGCTAACGCAACGGTGTTGTTAGAATTTCAACCCTTAAGGGAAAAAAGGGGGATGAAATTTGGTTATTAATTCAAGTTCTTTATTTTTTAAGTAAAAATCACTAATATTTCGGCTTATGGTTGGAAACTAACACAACGTAAATCGTTGTTTTATTGTTTATTTTCAACCCACAAGGTTCTGAAAAGGGGGATGTAGTTTTGTATTGAAGCAGTTCATTCGCTAAATTTTGTATTCAAGTAAAAATAATATAAGTACCTACACGTGTACTGTTTCTAGCTTTACAGTATTTTACATGCAGCGACTGTCTATCTGACCTCCACAACGCAGTTACTGGGTAATACGATACCCCTTGGTAAAAATGGTTGTCAGAGTTTCGGGCTTCTGATTTCACGTAACGACTGTCAAAGATCCATGAATGACATCCGGGATCAACAGCTTAACGTGCTTTCCGAGGCGCGGACGGGTCTCTGTATGTAAAGATGATCACCCATCCACAGACCAACTGCGGCAAGTGTACCTTAACCAGGTGGATACTGGTCCTTTACAGTAGGTATTTCTTTACAGTATTTCTCAAATATCACACGTAGTGGAGGACAATTAGCCATGAACAAAGCTTCTATACTGTTATTGTTATAATAATTCATAATTATCTAGAAAAAAGAATTTATACTGTACGCAGACGAAGTAAAATAAAATAGTAACGAAGTCAAATCTTACATTGAATATTCGAATCTGATGCCGAAAATATAGTTTTTAGAATTTTGGTCTGTTTGTTTGTATGTATGTTCCAGTTTGCACAAAAAACGGATGGACGAATTTAGATGATATTTGGTACACAGATAGTTTATAACCTGGATTAACATATAGGTTATTTTTTAATCCCGGTAGTACGTTCGGCTTTTTCCACAAATCCCCCCTGAAAATCCCCCTTAGGAGGAAAAGTGGAATCTATAAACAACAGTCTAGAATTCAACCCTGATAATCCCGCTTAAGGGGGAAAACTAGAATTGAAAAAAAAAAACTTATTCCAAGATCCCCTGAAAGTGATTTTTTTTACATTAGGGTTCAGTTTTCCCCACTGAGGGGGATTCTCTGGGGGGATTAGTGAAATAAGCCGGATTATCAGTGGTGAATTCTAGACTGGTTTTTATATATTCCACTTTTCCTCCTAAGGGGGATTTATCAGGGGGGATTTGTGGAATAAGCCGTACGTTCCCGTCGGCTATTTTTCGACATCCACGCGGGCGAAGCCGCGGGCAGAAGCTAGTTAACTATAAATTCCTTCAAACGTTTTTGTAAAACTGAAATGGCCCAAATCGTCATGGTTGCCCTTACAAATTAGCCAGCTAGCATTGTTTTGGGAATAACTAAGCGTGTGTACCTTTTTATGTAATGCGTGGTTTTTAATCACAAAGTTTTTCTTAATGTCTATAATATCTTCGATTACATTGGGTTTCAAAATTTTTGAGATTATTTGTAGTATATAAATCTCAACAGCTGGCATCTGTAACGCAGCTCAGTATCCAATGTTGCGTAGTACAAAGCAAGCAGGGGCTTGTCATTCAATTTCATATTCATTGCACTTTGATTTGTGCAATCAATCTCACTCAGATTCTGAGCAAAACATTTTCTATATCTTTGCAAAAAGTTTATAAAGTTTTTCGATAGGGAACTGATTAATGTCTTGTCCGCTTTTAACATCAGATTTATTGAGAGGCGTAATGCCTCTCAATAAATCTCTAATTCTTGAGCATTGAGAAAAATTTTACTGATGACCATGTTTTAGTTTCTGTTACGGAATTTACCCTCGCTATCTGCTTGAAGAATTGAAGCGACTGCTGTTAAAAAAATAAAAAGCAAAACAAATACAACTGCTTTAATTATTTTTTTAAGTACAGTATGACGCGAGAAATAAGTTTCTGGTGTCTTCTACTTTTTTTTTTTGCAAAAATCTTTTATGTACTGGCGCGGAAAGTTTAGTTTTGCTTTCATTATAATGGGGATGATGACTAAATAAATATTTTTTCCGTCATGTAGATAATTAAAAAATATTGGACACGTATTTTTTCTTTTTTTACTTAATCAAAACATTACGGCGATACATTGAGGTCAAATGTGGCATGACGTCACTTCTCAGTAGATTTTATACGTAGCTGTGACGTAACGAGCCCCCACTCTCCAAGTTTAATGTGTTTTATCTAAGTAATTTTTTATTAATATTATATTTTTTATTATCTGATTGACGGACTAAACAATTTTTTTTTTTTTACCCAGGACACATCCCTGTTGTCCCAGAGTTGCAGAGTCGTGAAAAGTGACATGATTGTTTGGTCACAACAATGCAGTCAGCAAAAAAAGCCAACCTTCTGATCACATGAAGAGTCGACCAGCCGTTTACCTTTGTTTCGAAAAACTAATTAGTAGGCACTCGGATCCCATGGCCCTACAATAGTGTTTCAACCCCAAACCTCTCAACAGCTCTTTAGTTAAATTCATGTCTAACCACTATGGTAGGCTAATATTACATTAATTAGAGTTCGCGGTCACTGGCTATGCATGCACGGTGCGTGATTAAGCATGGCCACGCTACTACACGTAAATAAGCCGTAGTTTAAAATATATAGTGAACACGCAATCCTACATCCACTATATACCTAATAATGTAAAAGTTTGCATGTTTGAGTATCAATATTGAACAGATTCAAATATAATTTGATTTATAGGAGCTTCATTTAGAACGACTGCCTCGCTGCAATCTTCGACGGTCTAGTGTTCGCAGCGCTACTGCTGAGCATGAGATCCTGGGTTCGATTCCCAGATCGGGAAAAGTGTTATTTGGGTTTTTCTTTATGGAATTTCTCAGTAGCAGCCCGGAGCCTGGATTTGTGCCCAGTTGATGGGAATGGTACCATGTGGTGCCGGACTTAAAGAATAGCACCACCCCATTTCCTCCCGTGGGTGCCGTAAAAGTCGACTGAGTTACTAGAGAATGTGCAGCAGCGTTCTCTATGCATTTTTAACACCATACTGCGATCGCCAACTCGCCTGCCAAGCGTGTAGATTATGGCAACTCCTCTCCCAATTGGGGGAGGCTTATGTCCAGCAGTAGACGTCTTTCGGCTTAAATGATGATGGCAATAAGCTCGCCCCTGTTATATGAAACTTAAACATAACTGTTGAAATGTGAGTGTATGTACTTTAGGTACTGTACCTCTGCTTATCCCTTATTATAAGCGCGACGTTATGTTATGTTATTTAGCCTTTTGACCGTCACAGTCATGTATAGATGACAAATCAAAAATATGCCCAGCACGCCACGGTTTTTTTTTTTTTTTTTTATCTAGGGCATCCCAGAGTGTAAACCACTAAGGTTGCGACTCTTTAACCGGACTTTCTTGTGGCTGCCTTAAGCTCCTAACGAAACTTAATGCCTCCAGCCAGGGCGTAAAAACTATACACTAAACGACTGCTGCTCGCTAAGGGCACCCCCTGTGGAGTACGAACCTCGGCTTAGGGCAAGCTGCCGAAGAAGGAAGGAGGGTGGCAAGGGACCGACGGTGGCTGGATAAAATCAGTGTTTTGATTATTATCGTGGGGAGTTTGGATTACATACTGCTCAGCTAAAACGCGTGCTGGCGCTTCACTTAAGTCAAGGGTCGGGGAGGAACGCCACGGTCACGACTGACAGACTTTTATACGTAAATTTGTAAATAAAGCTCATAAAACAACATTGTTTTTTTATTTCTTTTGCTAATTGAGTCAATTTCAACAACTCGATTTTTTACCTAATTTCCATGGACATTTTCACATTCAGTTTTTATAACATGTGCACTACCGTTCTCACTGTGCGTAAGCGAACGATTGTCTCTTGCCGGGCCCCATTAATTGTTCGTTTAAACTCATTGGTGGAAGCTCAGGACGGTGAAACAAAATGACCATAGAAATTTATAATTTCGCTTGGACAAATCTACCGTTGACATGTACTCATTAACTATGAGTCTAAACATTCAAATATAATTAGCTTCTTGTAGCTCAATTATTACTTAACGCAATCAAAATACTTTTTCCTATATTTGTTGGAGATTATCTTCCTGAGAGGTAAATGCTGTGTATGAAAGTGATTGTGGACAAAACACAGAAATTGATAATTCATCATTTACTGATGTTTTTCTTAAAAAGTATTAGTCTTATAAACATAATTTAAGTGGCTTCATTTAGATTCACGTCTCTTTAATTCTGAGAAAAAAAAACCGTTGCATTATTTGTAAAGCAGCACTGCGTTTTCAGCCTAGACGCGTAAATTTTTCGCCTGAGAAAGTTCTACTAATTTATATAAGTAGAACTTCTTTCTTTATATTTCATCTATATTAACATAAGATGACAAAAACTCGAAACGATGGATTCGTATCAAAAAAAGTATAATATAAGTTGGTTTTGTAGCAACCCTGTTGAGTAAGTGGGCAGATGCGTAATACGCTGCTCATAGAAATATAAAAAACTTTCTTATATCTATGACGCCGCACTATATGTATATGTAGCTGCTTTTGACTTGCATTAGGTAGCATACAAGTCCGCATACCGCGCCCTGCGGCCGCCCGCTCCTCACCCCTTACGTCACTGTAAGGGCTTTAAGTTTTTAGGAGCTTAAGGCAACCACAGGAAAGACCGGTTAAAGAGTCTCAACCTCTCAAGGTTAACTCTGAGATGCTCTTATAAAAAAAAAAAAATCCTCATTAGCTCACTTAGGAAAACTTAGAAGCCATACTTTTCTTTTTTATACATGTACGATAGTAATACGATTCAAAGTACGAAAAGCTTTACTGTTACGAAATAAAGGCTTGTCAAAGTTAAACTGCTAATACTCGTATGGACGTAAAGTAGACTGTATGTAAGCTTAGAAGCACAAGTTTCTTTTTGTACTGTTTTAACGCGGGTGAAGCCGCGCAATAAAAACTAGTTACAACATTAATATGAATTAAAATTCGTGTTAATGTACGATGAGTATTCTTTTTTAGCGGATTTTAAAGCGAATGACCTTCGGGTGTAATAAATTAGGAAAGTATAATTATTTCGTTTGTTACTACTTTTGATGATTACGTAAATAATAATTGTAACACCATACTGCGATCGGCAACCCGCCTGCCAAGCGTGGCGATTATGGCAAACCCCCCAATTGGGGGAGGCTTATGTCCAGCAGTGGACGTCTTTCGGCTGAAATGATGAATGAATGATGAGACATCTTTTGTCGGGATGCTCCGTTAAGTAAGTAAAAATGTTGAGAAAAACTTGAATAAATACTACTAATATTGGCACCAATGAGGTAAAAAACTAAAGCTGTAGGAAAAATAAAGCTACAAATATATTTTTTTAATGATAAAACTTTTTCCAAAATTAGCATTTAATTAGTGAGTACTTTTGAGCCCTAATCTAAAAACTTTGTAGACACGCAATTTTAGCCTACATTTTCGTTTTTCTATCGCTTAGTAAACTAAATTGCAGATGATTACAGTTTTAGCACTAAACCGCATGTGAGCGTGAGGGCATAGACTTTGGGTTTACTCTATAATTTTATGTTAATTTTTCAAATAATTGACTTACCTTTTACTGACAAAATCTAATAAAATTATTTATTGCTGTAAGTTTTGTACTAGTAATAGTATCCTGTTAAAATAATTATGTTATATAAAAATAAAAGTCTAGGAGTACTTTATAAGTACTTAGTACCTACAGCTGCTGTTGGGAAAACCCAATCTTTATTCTAACTGCAAAAGAATAAGGCACAAAATGCCTTGCAATGTTGCCTGGGGCCCGTTGGGCCTATTCGGAAATTGATCACGTTTTTTCCATGGTTACCCAAAAGTCACAAACATTCACATTCAAAAGATGATCTCAAATATTTCTTTACTGAAATTCGTCAATTGAATGAGTTTAAAAATAAATATTGAATGTATATTTCGAAGTATCCAACTTTCTACCTTATCAATTGTATCTTCAAAGTTACCAGATTCAGGGATTGTTTCCACGCATCTGTCAAACGCAGATTAGTCATTTACGAATTTCCCATTAGTAACCTTCATTACTTGACTCAAACAGAAAGTAAGTACTTAACAGCCTACTAAAAGGAATGCTTGTGGAAACTCATTCAGTTCGACTCGGTCGTTGTAAGCGTACGGACGCCTACGCCGTAGCAGTGCTACGCCGTAGCTCGCTCTACGTGTCGCGTGTTAACTTCGTTCGATTGTTAAAATTAGTACAGTTTATGGTTATAGTTACGAATAGGTCTGTAGTGTTATGAAAATGTAAGGTAATATTTTTAAGTGTTTTTTTTAATGAAACAATGTTCAGTGACATTAGAGGAGGGCAGTGACTGTATAGTGCACACGGTAACCTACTTAAATGCTTCGTCATAAAGGGGAGGTAAGTAATGACTTCTATATTATTTAGTTGCAAAGTTATATTAATGTTTGAAAATGTGTGTAAAGTTGGGGACAGACTGGAGTTTAATTAGAGGCTAACTTTGTAGCCGCAAATTGAACATGTGGCGGTTTGAACATGAATTCAGATTATACAGCGAACATTTTACCTTGCTACGATAATAATGTTTTTAATTGATTACTTTATTATCGCATTAGAAGATTCTTATGCGATAATATTGCGATTATTTTGTCCAGGAAGATTCCTGCACAAATATTTAAATGTTTTATGTTGCTTAGTACCTATAATAAATTTAATAATATGGTAGAGGATAAAATGAATAGATTGCGGAAACATTAAGATCTTCAAACCATGGGAAAATGGTTGAGGCTTATTTAATGGTTTAAAAGTATTAATACGACACTACATAACTAATATTAAACATGGCTGGAGACAAGGCGGATCAGTGATAGATAATGTTAGTTAAAAATAATAAAAATAAAAAACAATTACTCAACACATAATTAAACTGTGTTTACATAGTTTCGATTTCAGTATGTCGACTACGATTTGAGAAATGCTAATTTATTCTAGGACATGTACGTAAAACTGACTTTAGTTAGTCTGCATTTCAGATGAGTTTTTCAAGCGTCGCACGCTAGTTCGCGTTAACACGGGCCAACTTATATGTCAGCGCTGTATAAATTAATGGCAATTAACATAGTGAATTTATACAGATTATACATTTAAAACCTTCGGCGCCAAGCATGGTTTCCAAAATCACACTTCTTTTTGTATTTTTTTTTGTTTATATGGTTTTATTTATTGTATTAATGTGTTTTAAGCTTTCATCTTCCTTTTCCCATCTTTGTTCAGGTTTTTCAGAGTGTATATCATAAATGATACACTGGCCTACCAAATAGTTTTGTGTGTTCTCATATCTCCAGGGCCATGTGTATCATTTTGGATACACATTGTATTAACAAGTGTGTGCAAAAATGATACACTGGCGCAGAAGGTGTTAAGCCAGTTTGAGTATGAATGTGGATGATATAAGAGTAGAGGAAGACAAAAAAAACGATGGATGGATTGTGTGAAAGATAATATGCCTAGAAAGGGGGTGACTACCGTGATGATAATGAATAGAGAAGTATAGAAGAAAAATATATGTTGCGCCGACAACAAATAAATTGGGATAAGGGCAAGAGAATGATGGTACTTATATGGATGATATACTTATGTTTTTTATCACGTGCTTTGATAAGGATCAAAATAATCAAGGTTATGTTGGACATATAAGCAAAATGAGCTCTTAAGGCGCAAATATATGCCAGTGACCTTGAGTGGTTAGCTTGCGTGTTCTGTACTGAGCTTACGCAACGCGTCGTACGTCCAGCCAGTTATAGGACTCCCCCGTCTAGGAGCGCTGTCCCAAATAAGACGCGTTATTAATTTTATTATACATAAAACAAAAAGTATCGTAATAAAACATGTATACCAACAAATCAATAATTAAATTTTCTTTAAAATGGTAAAGATTTCAGAAAAATACGCTGGATAGATTTTGCGTGATTCCCAGTTTTTTATCCGCGTTAGACATAACTTTACAAATTAATTTCACTATGTAATATAAACTTAACCCAAAATATTCATATATTAAGTTATTAAGAAAATGCTCTAATTTAACACATATTTTTTCCAAATCGTTAACACTACTCGTTTAGACGTGATCTTGAGTATAAAATCATTAAAAGTCGGTTATCGTCGCCTTAAGTAGGAATCGTTACTTTGCATTACAACTTTAACTAATTGATTATTATACACTATTCTCCATTTGAAATAACATTAGACATTTCATTATCATCATCATCATTTCAGCCGAAAGACGTCCACTGCTGGACATAGGCCTCCCCCAAGCACCGCCACCTCGACCGGTTCTGTGCTTCCCGCATCCAGTGGATTCCTGCGGCTTTCATAAGGTCATCGGTCCACCTTGTGGGAGGCCTTCCAACGCTACATCTTTCGGTACGCGGTCGCCACTCCAGAACCTATTGATTATATTGACTATATTCTATATTATTTTGATTTGATTATATTCTGAGTACTGTTTGTTTTATTTTATTTAGTTGCCTATTTATGTTCAATTCTTTAAACCTGACTTGGTTTCCGTATGTCTTTTCCGGGTAACCACTGAAAATCAGCGCTGTGTTGTGGGTCGCTCATAGCACAGCATCATGCTGAGTGGAAGCCTTCTTGTCACAGTCATGACGTGCAGCTGCCGACTATTTTGGTTTTGTGCTCGTGATTGGAATGTAGATCTATTTTGTTTTTTTTTTCTGTATACCTACCTACTCAAGTTAATTATCTTTTTCTATGCACGTGTTTCTGTGACAAATAAACCTATTTTTCTTTCTTTCTTTCTTTCTATCGGCCCCAACGGCCATCTGTTCTCCGCGCAATATGCCCTGCCCATTGCCACTTAAGTTTGGCATTTCTTCGAGCTATGTCGGCTACCTTGGTTCTTTAGACATTTAAATAAACCTTTTTACAGTCCGTTCAACCGAAACTTACGCGGGTGAAACCGCGGGGCGCAGCTAGTGTAAAATAATGGTATTCAGCTGCCTACGGTTACAGTGGAAGCTGACCCTACATAGGTAGAAAAAGGCTAGGTAGATGATGAACTTAGCTAAATATTATGCTTCAGCTAAGAGAAACTTCGGTTTAAAGACATTTATTTCTCGAAGAACAAATTAACTAAATTAACAATAAGTTGTAGTTTTACACTACGACGTTCAAGCCATCGAATAAACTGAACACCATAGTTCCATTTATAAAATATAGCAAGTAGTAACCATGCTCTCAAGTCTAAACAAAATGCAAAACAGTTCAAGCCAAACTTATGTGTCTAATATACACCGAGAAATTTTAGTGATTGTTTTCCCGCAGCAGAACAACTTGCCATAAGGAGTACTTTCGGAATATAGAGTGAAAGTAAAAAAATAAAGATGTTTTTGTTTTAAAAATAATTTAAAAAATATGCATCAACTCGAAAACGTGAGAATCAATAGTAACACTAGAGGTAACTTGTAGGTACTACTCGAATCGCACGCGCCGCCAACAAAGGGAACAGCGATTCATAAATGTTCAAAGCAAAATAAACTCTCGCACGTGGTGATTTTTCACAATAATTAATCTGCCATTTTTTGTTTCTAATATTTAATTTGTTTATAAAACGAATGTATTACCGAGACAAAACCATTTCGCTGCGGGAAAACAACCATTTAAATTTCACGGTGTATAATTCCTTAGGCCTTTTTTAAATGTTGGTACGCTTGTAAACTTCACGCTAATAGTGCAACCTACAGTTATAAACGTAGAACTGTTACAAAGAGTGTCACAATGGGCGGTCTTATTGCTAAAAGCGATCTTTTACAGACAACCACTTATATATGTTATTTTTATGGAGTACATATTAAAGAGTATTCTATCTATCTATCTATCAATAATGGAACCTATCCTTGGCCAGTTCGATGCTTAACGCGTTAGGCTATGGCCACTTGAATACTCCTTAGGGCGGCCCTCCAACGTCCAGTTATCTATATTGCTGTCCCATCCTTAGTCAGCTTTTACGTGACTTTATCATCACAAGAAGTGAATAAGCCACTGAAATGACTGAAAGTAAATTGATTTACTTATCTCAGATAAAAATACTAGAAAATTAAATTAAATTCTAAAGTTTTACAAAGTTGAGAAGGGATTATTAATTAGCGATATCTTATTAACGTCAAAGTTCATAATTATGTCGGAAGCTTCTGAAAAGTCTTATAATAATTTTTCGTTAAATTGTTGTTTTTGGTGGATTTGTTATGTATCGATAAAATTAGAGTTAAATAAAGGCAATAAAGCGCGCATTTGATTAGTTATTTAATGTATTTCCCGGAATCCAAACGCAACATTGAACTTAAGAAGTACGCTTAAAATGCTTGGGTGTTGTCATTTTCTAGAAGTATTTACGCAATCGTGTTAAAGCATACAATCTACATCATTTCTAGTTCCTCGAGATTAGCTATATTTGTCTAATATCAAATATATACCAAATAGGTACTTAATTGATTTACAATTAATTAAAAAAAAAATGTTTATATTAATCCATAATACGGATATAACTATATGACATAGGTAACGAGTTAATAAACTATAATGTACATTGTACCTTCTTGTTTAAACAATATTGCAAAACGATGTAAAATTACTTTACTGTAAAAAAAAACCGACAGTCAGAGTATTTTCGTTTTTTGCCACAGACTTCCAAAATTAAAGTTATTTAACACATTGACTGCCACCGCGGTCACTGGTGACCGTTAACAATAGTTTTTCTATTGTGTCTGTTGTCTGGCAGTCAAAGTCTTAAAAATAAAATTACTACCGATTTCCAAAAAAAAACACTAAAACGTGAAAAATAACTTTAGTTTTGGAAGTCAGTGGTAAAAAAACTAAATACACTGACTTCCGGAATTAAAGTTTTTCAGTTGCTAGTGTTTGTTTTGGAAATCGGGATTATTATTTTGTAAAACAGTTTTTCATTTTCACTTTTAGTTGCGGTACCTACCCTGAACGCTAAGTAGTGTACCACTAATTGCTATGTAAATAACAGTGATAGGAAGTTAATATAGCATCAACAACATAAAAAAAAATAAGTATTATTGAAACTTACTCAAAAACTACACAAGCCAAGTTAAAAAAAAAAAAAATATACAGGACCACCGCGCAAGCTTTTTCTAACAAATTCAAAAATAATTTTCAAAATCGGCCCACAATTGACGAAAACATTGTTTTTTTTTTTCAATGTATGTTTTTATTAAAAAAAATGTATAACAGACGAATTGAGAACCTCCTACTTTTAGAAATTAAAGCAATAGAGAGAAATCTTATCTCTTTTTAAAAATATGTACATAATACTTTAATTTTCATAGAAAAATTTAGAAACGATAGCCACAATATGATTGAGATCTCACCATAATTCATAAATTCTTATATGCATATTCATAAATGCTCATACATAACCATCATACATTATTAAACGCCTACTTAATACTTCCATGCATTCTATGCACGGATTTGATATCATAAGGCATTATCTCTCTAATTATCTACAGTGCGTTAACGCCTACTGCTTTAACATGAGAGCGCTTCAATTAATTGTTGCGGTAAGGGACCAACGCTTGGCTTGCCAATTTTGGATTGGCGATTGCAACATATTGTTATTAGTACTACGTAGTATGCTTGTAGTTATCCCTTAGGTATAAAGTCTTGCCTACCTAACAAGATAGACGCACAGACTGGCAGCCAAGAAGCTGAGCATCCTAAATAAGGTGAGGCGATACTCACATCTGGACAGCTTTTAAGTTTGTACTAAGCAGCCACTTATGGGATGGCTCAGCAAAATACCAACTTGCTGCATG
Organism: Dryobota labecula; assembly: GCA_947523025.1. Taxonomy (NCBI): domain Eukaryota; kingdom Metazoa; phylum Arthropoda; class Insecta; order Lepidoptera; family Noctuidae; genus Dryobota; species Dryobota labecula. Next base: position 10,337,535 of record OX383293.1, on the reverse strand, counting down.
CACTTGACTTGGTGGAACGCAGAGCGAAAAGGCTTATATGCGACGAAACGTTGGTGTCTAGGCTTCTCAGCTTGGCTCATCGGTAATGTTGCTTGCCTGTCGGTCTTCGACAAACTGTACTTCGGAGAGTGTGTGCAGGAGCCCCACGACGGTCTGCGGGCGGTGAGTAATGGGTAGCTCACCGTCCGATCAGGACCAGGCCCGTGCCGGATGGCGCGTACGTGTTCCACGCACGCCTCAAAGAGATGTCAGCAACGACGAGGGGGCTCATTAGGGCCCAAGCCTGCCGGGTTAATAACTGTGATCGAATTATTTTATCGATATCGGTATTAAAATGTTCAAACTCAAACTTAAACTCAAATCATTTATTTCAATTAAACCATTTACAGGCACTTTTGAATTGTCAAGGAGTCGGTCAGTAAGAAAAATGAAGCTACATGCCCATTCCAAAGCGTAGCAGGTACCTATGGAGAAGAACGGGGAAGAAACTCCATGGATACTCTTTTAAATTAAATTGTTACAAAAATATTCAAATGTTGGAAGCGAAATAGTTTTCTTTAGTTATAAAGAACCATTCTAATTGAAACTACAATGCTATTTCAAAACAAAACTGACTGGTTTCATCAAAATAGTTCCTACTTTGACAATTACTATAAATCAATGCTTTTTCATTCCATTTTTTTCAACGCCAGTCCAGCTCTACAATTAAATCAACAACTAAAGTGCATTTAAAATATTCGCGACACAACACTAACGTCGATAAGTGTTCGAACAAGCGTGCCACATTCACCGTTCATTCACAGTAAGTGCATGCAGCGACACACTTTTATCACAAATCAAGTGAGACGTCGCGACAATGTTGTATGCTGCGGAATATAACCGGAGTGCACAATGGAGTTATGAACAACGCATGTCAGTTACACCGAGGTGATACTTGAATCCGGAAGGTGATGCTATTGTGTTACTGGCTTTATAAAGTTATGAGTTATGGTTTATAAAATAAGATTAAGGGCCGGTTGTTTCAAACGGTTGGTTAACGTAACATACGTACGTCAAATAATAACGATTACATATGATGTTTAACGTTCGTTAAATACAAAGCGTTGTTTCACTGCATAAAAACCGATCGTCAAAGTTCAAATGTAAAAGAATAAATTGACGTTAACCAGTGGGTATGACACCTGTAATCGTTATTTTTTAACGAACGTCAAGGGCTTAATTTTGTGACCTCTGAATTTGTTTCGATCTTCATTCTTAGAGTAGTCCGATAGGAAACACCCAACTCATCTAGTTTTAAAAACATAGTTATTTATTTGGGCCGGTAAAAGTGTTTGTATGAACCTACTTACAGAAATAAAATCTTTTATCATTTAATGTCATGTTTGTTGATTCTTGTCGAACTTCGAGATATTACACGACGGTGTAACAGGCATCCATCTCTTCTGTACTTCATGTTCTCCTATTACATCTACCGCAATGCCTTTACGTACTACATTGTTTATTGTTAACTAGCTGTTGCTCGCGACTTCGTGCGCTTGGAACTTAGTGTTATCTTGCACACTTTGTAAACAAGCATAATTATTACAAATTAGAGGATTATATTCAAACGAATGCTTGGAAACATGCTGATCCTGCTCCATAGGACAATTTAGAGTCTAGACAAAATCAAACTGGTTGCTAATTTTATTGTATAATTTATATGATATTAATTTTATTTTCTGTGATTAATATACTTTAACTCACACACTGACTTATTACCTATATGTTAAATATTTAGGAAAATCATATACAATGTTTGTAAATATGTGAACACCATCTATCGCATTTATTCATTTGTCTGTCATTACTTCACTTTTCATTATTTTTACCTATTGTGGCATAGTAATTTTATTCTATACTCCATTTATTATAACATTAGACAAATAACCGTTCTCACCCTTTCGTTATTTCGATGTAAACGTTTAATAAACTCCGTTATTTCACGATAAATAGAAAGCACTGTAATCTATTTACCATTTACATTAAAAAAATCACTCTAAAGTGCAGTAATTTGAACAATATTACACAATAACTGTCGTTATTTAGCCGTTATTTGTCTAATGCTATAATAAATGGAGTATAGGTACATCGTCTTCACCTATAATTATTAATTAATATATATTATTATATATTATTAACTCCTTGGTGAGCCTAGTTTTTTTAGAAGATTTTTATAGTTTTAATTTGAACGAATTTTGTTTCCTTCACTTGCTTATTTTTTCATTGTCAAAAGGTTTGGTTTGGTTTCAATTTATGTAATATTTTTTCCCTTTTAAATCCTGTTTTCATTGAGCTTTAGTTTTATTTAACTCCACCAACCATAATACATATACAGTCCATTCGCATCGTTAACATACACGTCAGACATTTCAAGCCCTTCACTATCAAAACTTGAAATTCTATCCGAACTTGTGGTTGCTCATCTGGTTATCACGGCAGATTTCGTCCGTTTTAGTGACTGGCTGCGTTTACTCCGCGCTACTGCTCGCGTTTTGCAGGCTGCGGCCAAATTTGTTAGCGATGTGAATGGACTGTATTATGTATTATGGTTGGTGGAGTTAAATAAAACTAAAGCTCAATGAAAACAGGATTTAAAAGGGATTTTTTTTTTACATAAATTGAAACCAAACCAAACCTTTTGTTAACATTTTAAAAGAGTAAGTAAGGAGTTTTTTGCCCATTCTGCTCCATACATAACTAACTTTTGGAAGGGGCAACTAGAATCAATTAACTACATATTTTTGTAATTTTTGACGTTCAAAACTGCCTTACATGTGCCGATTTGAAATAAATGTTTTGACTTTTGACTTTTTTTTACTTTTTCACAACTTATAAGTTTAAATATCATGCCTTCAATGATATAAATTATATATTTTCTATGTAATTTAGAAGTTACATAGCAAATATATATATTTTTCTTTGTACTGTTAGAACATTACAAAAGTATAATTCCAAAAATGACGATAACTTTTTACGTAACATCCGATTTTTATGAAACAAAGCTTATATATATTCTGCTCTAAATTAATTTGTCTACTTGTGAAAACTACATGAAAATTCCGTTAGTAGTTACAGAGATGTGAACAGAAAAACAGACGGGCAGAAAATAATTAAAAAAATCGCTGGTTTATTTTCTATTACTCTTATAACCCTTTTCTATTTTTATTGCTTTTCTTCTATGTACTGACACACCGGATTCTATTTTTTATGTGTGGATTAAACAGAAAATGGAAGTTAAACGACATAAATTACTTCCAGAGTGTAAACTTGGGTTTGCTGTGATTTATTTTTGTTGGTTTCTAATAGCTTTGACTAAATAGGTTCGTTATACCGATGGCCCCACCGAAAAAAGGTGCAATGCTTCTTACACGTTTTTTTTCGTTTCTTATGCCTGTCCTGCACCAACTTAATTTTTTTTTTGTAATTTTAGACTCAAAACACGCCTATTATAATAGTGAATTTCTTTACTCTAGGGAAATAATTCATTTTAAAATTATAGGAATAATAGTTTATGTTATAATTACATGCTTTTTGAGTCGCCAAGAAAGTAAATATATAAGTCCATAGCTTATTTTTTTACCAATAATTCGATTATACATTATTTATACCTATTTACAATGAAATGAGCGTTATTGAAGTTTAAGGCCTCGCCTCTCATGCATGAGGTTGTGGGTTCAAATCTGGGCAAGTACCAATGTGACTTTTTCAATTCATATGTACTTTCTGAGTTTATCTTGGACATTACTGACATCGGTGAAGGAAAAACATCGTGAGGAAACCTGGACTTATAGTTAATATAAGTCTGAAATCGCCAACCCGTCTTGAGCAAGCGTGGTGATCAATGCTCGTGCCTTCTCTGTATGAGAAGAGGCCTTTGCCCAGCAGTGGGACAGTTATAGGCTGGTATTATATTACAGAAATATAATTGGCCTCATTGTTTTTCATTCAGTGCAATATGAAAACATTAAACATATTTCTATTCACATTAGTATTATACTATCTACCCAAGTAAGCCGTGTGGTGTCGAACATAAAGAATAACAGCACTCTATTTCCTCCCGTGGGTATCGTAAAAGGCGACTAAGGGACTTACTAGAAAATACCAGCAGCGTTATCTATGCATTTTTAACACCTTACTGCGTTCGCCAACCCACCTGCCAAGCGCGGCGATTCCCACCAACACCACCGCCGAGACTATGGATCAGTATGGACGAAGCCCAAAAAACTGCAATGGAAATTGTGTCTGTAATAGAATTAAGGTTCAAAATACCTACATCTTCCAATTTTAAGTAGTTACTGCATAGTTTCTTTCAAATAGTTGAGCACATTGGCGTAACATACACGACGTGCAAACTGTTTCGTATACTTTGAACTCACTGGCTTATTATGTAACTTTGAAAACTTCGTAAAAGGCGTACCTAACGCGTCTGTTACCTGCCAATTATTGTAGTATGTTGCAGGGTTGAAGCATAAAGAGAGCAACAATGCAATGTTTCCTAAAGCTTGATAGGAGTTGATAGTGTATTCGCTATGTAACTTTTCCTTTGTATATTCTGGAGTTCTATACTCTGAGCACGGAGCAGACGGTATCGATGTGCTTTTGTTTTGGTTTTTCATTACCGTACCTCATTTATTTATTTAAACTTCTCGCACACAATAAGGTAAAAATGCGGACTTAATGCCTTAGGCTTTCTCTACCAGTCAACCAAGGGTGGTGAAGAGATAAGATTGCAGGTGCTGTGTTTAAGAGGAGATAATAAAAATATTAAACAGATCACAAATCAAGTACATAAATAGGTGGTAAACTTATAATAGACATACAGACGTAATAATATATTTACTATAATATTACCCTCCTTTTGTATATAACTATATACTTAAAATATATATTATATATATAAATTCAAGGAAAAGAGATAATTGAGATGACTCTTCCCTATTTGATCTTCGATTTTGTATTCAAACAACAAACAAAACATGTTTCGGGATACTGGACATTGGTGACGTACTTGAAAGTCAGATAGGCAAGACAGTGCGCATGCTAGAGTCAAAACAGTTTCGCCTTTTTATAATCGACTTTGAAACCCGTAGGTAATATGACCATCGTAAACATATAACATACTAGCTTTTGCCCGCGGCTCCGCCCGCGTGGATGTCGGTTATCGCGTAAGTAGCCTATTTATTTATTTATTTATATAACAATTGCTTGCTGCACTAACAGTAAACACCAAAGCGTGCAGCAAGCCAACAACAAACAGTCAACTAAAAAGTTCATGCAAACACTAATCACAAATTTACTGCTAGACAAAAATATATCAAAATTCGGCTCCTGAGCAATTAGGGTTCATGTCGTTCTCCATATCCCAAGCTATACGAGTATCTCTGCCAAATATCATGACGATCGGTTCAGCGACATAGGCGAAAAAACGGAACAGACAGAGAGAAAGAAATACTTTCACATTTATAATATTAAGTATGGATAGTATGGATTGACACAGTCACATACTACATACACACACAGATACAATAAAAATTATATAACCATTATAGAGGTATGAAGAATACGGTGTAAAGTTCACTCATGCTCCATAGAAAAGGGAGGACGCTCCAACCAGACGGGTGTTGTGTCTGGTGGGCAACTGCCCAACGGTTGATGTCAGGATGTTGTATATTATATGCTAGTCGCGCGGTAAACTCTGATTGCGCGATGCAGGATTTGTAACGTCAGGTCTTTGATGTGTAGCTCGTACGTGGCGTTGTAGATGCCGCCACACCATCACCATCATCTCCGTATCCTTTTCCCAACTATTTTGGGGTCAGCTTCTAATCTAACCAGATGCAGAACGACTGCCTATCGGACTTCCACAGTTACTGGGCAAAACGATACCCCTTTAAAATTATATAACCAAATGCGACAAAAGATGTGTAAATACCTATATACATATATTCATTGGTCTAGAGGTCGCAAGCGCTGAACGCGAGGTCCTGGGTACGATTCTCGAATCGGGCAAAGTGTTGTTGTGTTTTTAGGGTTCCGTACCTCAAAAGAAAAAAACGGAACCCTTATAGGATCACTTTTTTGTCCGTCTGTCTGTTCGTCTGTCTGTCAAGACCCTTTATCTCGGGAATACGTTGAGTTATCGAGTTGAAATTAAAACCATGTACTCAAGTTTAAAGTCCCTTGAAGCTGTAAAAAAATCAAACTTCTAAGTTAATGCGAGAAAAAGATACGGCCGCATATGCCGCAAAAAAAGAAATATATTGACACTCTCAAGGGAATCAAAATTTAAATAGTGCTTACTTTGCGTTGACCTAGAACTATAATTTGGCAAGTAATATCGTCTTATGTATTATACTACAAGTAAAGGGAAAAATCTGAAAACTATACACTTGTAATTAAATCATAAAAAATATGGTCTTTATTTAAAGTTCTGTACGGCATCCTCGGTGGGCGAGTCCGACTAGCACTTGGCCGGTTTATTCATCTGGAATTTCTCAGTTTCTCCCGGAGTCTGGATTGAGCCCGGTTGATAGGGGACCGAAACATAACTATCGAAAAGTGGGTGTACTATATGAAGAAGTCTGCTAAACCTTTCGGGAAATACAGGCGTGATGATATGTTATATTCTTTCACAAAAACTTTCGGGTCCATTAAGTAATTACTGAAACTTGTCCTCAAATTTGTTTATTCACAAGAAAGTCGGTGGTGGCACTTTAATTGCGTGTTTCCGACTATAAAATTATGTTCCTGCCTACGTAGTGGGAACGAAACCAGCGGACACAGCTAACAATGAAAACTTTTAATATCATCGGAGAAAGCAATGATAAATAAACTTTTTATTGGTTTTCAGACTGGAATAATGTAGTCTGTGTATTTATAGCTAATCTATTTTCGAACAGCTGAAGTTGCTAAATGATGTACTTGCTCAGGATTTTATTCCAAACTAGCTGACCCGACATACGTTGTTTTTACAAATTTCAATAATTCATAGCATACAACATTTCTATAGAAAATGCACTTTCAGTTTTTCCGAATATTCCCAGTAACTTAAAAAAAAATACCTTCAGTTAGAACCTGATTCGGACTAATAATTTTTTATTCGTGAATTTGTCGCCTTTTTTTTTATAGTTCAAATCAAATCAAGTCAAATCTTTTTATTGTGGGCATAGGTTATAGAGACAGATGTTAGGTAAATTACAGATCCATTATGTCCTGCCTAGTGGCATACAATAATAAATTATGTCAACATGCAACATATCAAAAATTTCATCGTTAATCACATATAAAATCGTTCGTTCAAAATAAGAATTTGGTGTATGGTGACAGATTGTAGCAGGTATTAATTATTAAGAAAATCTTGGATCGTGTAGTAAGCTTTCAATTAAAAAAATACGCAATTTATATTTGAACAGTGGGAGTTCCTTGGTGTTTAAAATGTCCACAGGTATTTAGTTATTCTGCTATTCGGGATGGAGACAAATCCAACAAATTAAAGATCATAAAGATCGGTCTAGCCGTTCTTGAGTTATAAATGGTTTAACTAACCCGACTTTGTTTTATATATTTAGATTATATATTCTGATTTTTCAGGTTAATACTTTTGAAACGATATTAATTTATCAACCTGAAAACCGAGTGAATAAGGAATATATAAAAATAGCTCTGTATCGGGATTGATAGTTCCGGCTGCTTCAAGTCAGCCGAAGGATGTCCACTACCGGACATAGGCGTCCCCTAAGTATTATTACAACAAATGTTGATTTTGGAGATTGTTCGTCCTGTATCTAATTCTAATTCCTTCAATTTTCTTTCATCACATTCATGAAAAGGGCATTATATTTTTTATACATAACGTATAATTCAACTACCAACATACCTAATGCTTAAAGTGATTGGAGAAATGCGAGTATCACTAACATTAATAGTTTTCCAACCAAGGTTGGAAAACATGCCATATATTACATATATTTCCCATACGGGAATAGGCCCATTAAAATAAGTACCTATTAGGTTATTAAAGTATCGTATATTTTACTATTGTAGTGATTATTTAGCCCCCGTACAACTGAGCCACTTGAGACCGGGCTGGCATAGTTCTTTTGTTTATTTTACCTGTCCAATACTCCGACTTGTTTCACTTATAAAATTGTTGGAAGCTTGAAAATTATTGTTACATTGTTACTTTAGTTTAGCTTGGTGATTGAAATTTGTTTACATAGGCCATTTTGGTCCGTCTTTTGTTACAAGTTCAGCATGGACGGTAAAGATAAACAAATAGCTAACAGCTAAGTTCAGTACCTGAGTATTATTTAAAGACATTAAAATGTCCTCATTTAAATTTATTTGTGTTCATTTATTTATTTATTTAACAATTTATGTACACACATATTGTCATTCCGAACTCGGTGCCGAGGTCCATCGCGAAATCCCCGACTAAATAGTCCTCCCCGACCCTTGCCCATAAGCGAAGCGCCAGTACGCGCTATAGCTGAGCCTGTAGCTTTAAATTCCCCCGATAATAATCATAACCCTGATTTTATCCAGCCACCGTCGGTCCCTTGCCATCCTCCCTCCGGCTCTGCCCTAAGCCGAGGTTCGTACTCCACAGGGGGTGCCCTTAGCGCGCAGTCGTTTAGTTTATAACTTTTTAAGCCCTGGCTGGAGGCATTAAGTTTCGTTAGGAGCTTAAGGCAACCACAGGAAAGTCCGGATAAAGAGTCTCAACCACTCAAGGTTAACTCTGAATTAGTGTAAAAAAAAAACACATGCAAACAGACAAGAAGAAAGGAACAGAAAAATACGTACAAAGGTGATGCTTATTTCTAATGAAATCTCTTCCAGCATACCTGCGATAGGAAAGTAGATATAGAGATGTAGACAACGTGTGTAAGAGTAGAAGAGAAAAAATATAGTGTAGAACTTGGTAATACGCCCTAAGTGACAAAACGCCCCACCAAGTATACAATAATACTTAATAATACTTGGCGTATTACCAAGTTCTACTACTTATAGGTACATAAAATCAAAATAGCTGTACTTGTGTTGACTTTTCAAATAAAAATTGGGCAACCTACAATCAGCATTCTAAGTGAACAATAAGTAATAATAATAACGTAAAGCCATTGGTCCCGGCTGTCATTCGTGGATCTTTGACAGTCGTTACGGGTAGTCAGATGCCCGAAAGTCTGACTTCCAGTCTTACCAAGGGGTATCGTATTACTCAGTAACTGGGTTGTGGAGGTCAGATAGGTAGTCCCTCCATGTAAAATACTGGTATTCAGCTGTATCAGGTTAGACTGGAAGCTGACTCCAACCTAGTTGGGAAAAGGCTAGGCAGATGAAATCTAAAACGATAAAATTAATTAATTTCAATGTAAATAGTATTGCAAAGGCCGGGAAATAGGCAATTGCAGGTCGAGTATTAGTATGAAGGCCGTGCCGAAGGCGAGGACTTCACTAATACGAGAAAGGCAATTGCCATTACCGCCGAGGCATACATAGTGCTTTCCTCAAAAAAATGCAGGGAAATAAGCTTTCATGTATTTTTCTTTTGACTTTGCTGGAAGCAGGTTTTCCATTGCCAATTTGGCATCTGGTCTTAAATCTGGTTGTACTTCACCAGATTTAAAATCAGAAGCCATCAATCTCCATTTCACTCTCTGAACCGTGGGAATTCATTTTAATTAAATTTATATTTATTAAGTATGTAAATAACAAATCAAGACGAACTTTCAGCTTTGCCGCCAATCTTCTATTTGTCATCTGTGCCGAAAGGCAAACGCATTTATGGCTAAACAGCCACGTGAAGGCAATTTGTGCTAAGCAAAGAGACGTACTTTGGTATGCCAAGAATGATATAAGAGATCCAATCAAATAGTATTTATGAACCCCAGCACGCCATTTCATACAACATTGCTGGAGCGTTGTAAAGTTGTTCCAAATTAAAAAAACGCTCCTGCAATGTATTTGATTTTCTTTGTCCATAAATTCGATACTTCGCGTTTTCTTTTTTCGAAAATAATGACAATATTTCCATGCATGTTTGAAAAAAGTAATTAACTTCATTGTAAAATATACTTAGGTATTTGAATGTTCCCAAAAATCCATAACTCATGACGAACACTAACCTGACCCGTTCTGACTTCCTATGTTCAATACTTATGCTCTGCCCATAGTAAAAATCTTCGTTCCATCAACAATCGTCTTCTACGATTTCCGTCTCACCGCTCTGGTTTCATTCACTCTTCTTTCTTTGTCCAAGCGGTCTTTCTTTGGAATGCGTTCCCTCTGAATATCAGGATGGCAACCAGTCGGTTATCATTTAAAGTGAAGGCACGTGAACATATTCGTAAGAAGTTGGCTGAATTATCCCAGCGCTGATTCGTTTTCTCCCCTACCAGTCGTTATTTCCCCTGACTATATTTATTGGCTTTTATTTATGTATGTATTAGTTTATATTTATTTTTTCCATTTTCGAGTAATCGATCCCTTATGTTGCTCCAGCCATGTTTTGTCTCTGCATCACCCTAAGGTTGACTGATGGAAAATGCCTCAAGCATTAAGTCCGGCTTTGTACAGTATTTTTTACTTGTGCATAAAGTTTTAATAAATAAATAAACACTATGTATTGATCTTGAAATTCTTCATCAATTCTCTCGGCTTCTGTTACTGCTATCCTTATGGAAAATACACAGAAACACATGTATTTACTAACCTTTTCGTGACTGACCGTATCTGACGCCGTTGAACTAACTTCACAGTCGCTTTGCGCGTTATCGGGTAGGGGACAGCTTGCGTCTCGGATTGGGGACAAACAGCGCAGTTTGAGAAGTGGACTTCAGGTGTATCGTATGAATTGTTGGACTACTGTTTGTTCAAAGCGGATATTGTTGCTGTTTTTATATTTATTATTTATTTATTTAACAATTTATGTACACACATATAAACAGACAAGAAGAAAGAAACAGAAAAATACGTATAAAGTTGATGCTTATTTCTAATGAAATCTCTTCCAGCATACCTGCGATAGGAAAGTAGATATAAAGATGTGTCGATGTTATACATATAGGTGTGTCGATCAAAAATGTTCGCATACGTTATTCGTAGGTAGTCTTAGTTTCAGAGCTGGGTTTGTTAAGAATCTGGCATCGTGAGATTATACATACAATTATTTTTTTAACTGGAACTTTCTTTAGCTGCGTTGAGCGATTTTTGGTAGGGGAAGAAACTTATGTGTTCGCCAGACTATGAAATATTCCATAGTTTTGAGTTTTCACTTCTGTCGGCACTCGTTATGACTTCCAATTTTTTTGTCTTGGATTGAACTTTTTTAGAATAATTATAATTTAAGTTTAATTGTGTCTGCATTTAGTTTCTGCTATTACCTATTAGGTATCCTGGTTAATCGTAACTTTTAGTCACCTCTAATCGCAGTTTACTGCTGATTAGGAAGTTCCAAAGTGTAGGTAAATACTATCTTCAGCAGGCAGCAAATAATACATTTGCGACACTGCATTTGCCATCATCCGCCACACGATTCGATTTCTTAATTAGTGCAAAGTTTAAAAAAATCCTCTTGCAATTTTTTCACGATTGCATTCCACCACACGCAAGCGTCGAGCATACCGAATGGTTGAAAAAAGTGGAATGACTTCATGAATATCCGAGTCCCCGGAGTACTCATAACGAAATACTTAAAAAAAAAAAAATGTAATCAGCCGGGATGGTATCGATCCTGCACCCTTGCGGTGTAGCGTGTCTGCGAATATTATTAATGGATTCTAAATTGCCTTTAAAGCATACTTCCGCGACGAGTCGAACGTGTCAACGAGGTTACATTCGCAAATGGATTATATTAATATTTGTGTACAAGCGCCGTCTGCGACGTTGCTTGGTCTTGTGAGATAGGGAAATTCGGATGGCATTTCAAGTTTGAATATGAACTCAAACTCAAAGCATTTATTTCAAATAAACCAGTTACAGGCACTATTGAATTGTCAAGGGGTCGGTCAGTCAGAAAGATGAAGCTAGTTGCCCATTCCAAAGCGTAGTAGGAGAAGAAACTAGCTGGATTTTATTACATTACCTACTTGCGTTTAATATAGAGATAGTCAGACACTCAGTTCCAGAACTAAAGCATTTATTAACTAAATGTGTATATTACGCGTGACCGTAATTGACGCAATCACGTATCCGTATATCATGCACATAACACAATAATGGTGGGTCGTGTAAAGTAATTACACATAGTTTGATTTAGCTGATGAGGGTGGCTATAAATGGTCGTAGTATAAACACAAACAAATCTCAAAATTCATGTGGGCTGCACGTTTGTTCATAATCCTAATGTGTTAGAGGCTTTATAATTTACAGTCGCATATTGCATGAATGGTATTATGTGTTCGACTAACTAACAAGTTTTGGTGAAATGTGTAATGGCTCATTTACATAGCTGCTATAGTCTAAAGTGTGATGGAATCTAATCGCAATCTACTAACTGCAAAAGAGTTGACTGGCCAACCTATTAAAAAATATATCTCACCGTGAAAACTTAAGGCAACGATAACTGACTTTTAATGATTTTATGATCACGTCTAAACGAGTAATGTTAATGATTTGGAAAAAATATATTTTAAATTAGAGAATTTCCTTAATAACTTTATATATGAATATTTTAGATTATGTTTATATTATATAGTGAAATTAATTTGTAAAGTTGTCTACGCAGAAAAAAAAAACTGAGAATCACGCAAAATATACCAAGCGTATTTTTCTGAAACCTTCACCTTTTTAAAGAGAATATAATTTATTGATCTTTTATTCATAGAAATCTTTTTATGAAAATGACTATTTGCTTATGTTGCCACTCACCACAGAAGATAATTAATGCAAACAGGCTGAATTCTAGAATTCAATTCAACAAATGCTTTCACAAATATCAAACAGTTAAATGCGAAATTTAATTGAAATCAACCCGAAATTCTATTTAGTTTCAAGTATTGACGTGACAATACATTGGAAACTTTCGAAAAAGCAATTAAAATCAAAATTTGGGTCGGTTTTGATTGAGTAAACTTCTAAACAAATTTTCGTTTACTCAGCTAACTAAACGTGGATTATAAATTATTGGATATTTAAATGTTTGAATAAATTAAGGAAGTTTCTAAAAGATAATCTAAGTATTTATCTACTGATGGAATTTTAAGTGTTATTACGAAATTAATCTTCATTGTTCAGTCTGATTTATAATCTCCTCAGAAATAAATTAAGTTTTGAAACTATTCGTAACTGTTATTAACTTATTATAAATCATTAGAAAGTTGATGGATGAGGGATTATCTACTCAAACTTTTGTGGCGACATCTACAACACCACATGCGAACTACGCATCAAAGACCTGACGTCACAAATCCTGCATCGCGCAATCAGAGCGCGACTAGCATTTATACAACATCCCGACATCAACCGTCGGGCAGTTGCCCACCAGACACAACACCTAGTCGGAGGATCCTCCCTTTTCTATAGAGTATGAGTAGATTTTACACCCTGTTCCTCATACCTCTATACTTTCTTAGACTAAAATGTAGCGACTCAACTCTAGGGAGCTGTCCTCTAGGGACCTTGTTTAAATTATTTCCGATGTAGCTGATTATAGGGATGATACCAAAAAAATTTTTTTTTGTCCGTCATGTAGATTATTAAAAAATATTGGACACATATTTATCTTTTTTTACGTAATCAAAACATTACGGCGATACATTGAGTTCAAATGTGGCATGACGTCACTTCTCAGTAGATTTTATACTGAGCTGTGACGTAACGATTCCCACTCCCAAAGTTTAATGTGTTTTATCTAAGTAATTTTTTATTAATATGATAAAGCTAAAAATACGGTTCTAATATTTTTTTATTTTCTGATTGACGGACTTAACAGTTTTCTTTTTTTTACCCAGGAATCATCCCTATTCCATTTTGACACTTATTTGTACGAGAATGTTCTACAGCTAGATTCATATTCTTCTTTAAAGATTGAGGCAAGAATGGTATATAATTATTATAACAGCGAGACGTCACCCATTAGTATTCGAGAGGTGAAACCATACGGAACCACACAGCAAATACATTTTATTCATAGGGTTAATCCCGTTCATAATTACGATACTCCTAATTGACGGCGACCATATTGCCGAATAAGGTTTTATTAATTCCGCGTGACTGCTTTGATTTCCGGACGTAGACAAAATTCCGTTTCGTGTACAATTTTTTTAGCAATGGGTAAGGCCTAACGCCTTCAGGCCTAACGTCGCTTGACAAGGTTGCGTTTGGTAGGTTACACCAGTTAGTCAGTGAGCTTTGATAGCTTAAACGGAGAACCATCCCTTTGCTGATTTACGGAGTACGTGACAATGGCTGTCTTCTGCACTTTTCTAGGATCAGAGCTTGATCTAGTGTGGTCCTCATTCTCCTGATCTTATCCCAATTTATTTGGGGTATGCGCAAAATGTCTCTTTCCACACTTCTCTCTATTAGTCGTAATCTCAGTAGTCACCCCTTTCTAGTCATATCATCTTCATTTTCTTGTTTGGTTCTTTGCTAAACTCTAATAGCTAGCGACATTCATACTCAAAATTTTCCTCACAATATTTTCTGAATTCCTATGACCTAGTGTAGTAGCCACCGTTTAATTCAAAACGGTGGCTACCACACTAGATCAAGCTCTTGTGAAGGCCAAAAACAATGTCACAGTAATAGTCAAGACAAGAACTCATAACGTAAGAATATGAAACATTTAAAGTTGAAATATAGGTTGAAACAAAGGTACTAAGGTCGTTAAAGCACTTGAGAGACTAGTGCAGAGAAATATTTCACATCTTTCATCTGCCATTGTCCGGAGAGCTAGACATAACCCTATGCCCTGGCAGGCAGGCTGCCAAATGCACTAAAGACTGTGCCGGCGATTCTGTCCTGACTAAATAAATTATTGTTATGCTTTATTGTAGGGTTGACACGGATTTTATTATATTTAATGAGTTTTATGGACCTGACCGATGACCTGATGAGAAGCACAAGACTGGTTGATGTTGTGTATCTTGGGGAGGCCTTTGTCCAGCATTTGATGCCTTTCGGTTGAATGATGAACGATTTGTATAGAAACAGGTTGCATGCTTCCAATACCCAGAAGTTAACATGACACATCGATAGAAAGAACTGTCACACACTGTAAGAGGGTTCATAAAGTTCACAAAGCTACTTTTTGTAAAATTCGATGCTACATTGGGTAAGTACCAAAAAGTTAACATTTATGTATAAGCACTTTATTTTCATCCGTTTTCCTCGAAAGAAAAGATATTAATCCTGTATTAAAAGCACCTGTTGCTACCCACGGTTTTGTTAAAGTAAGTATGGTCAATTACCTCAATGATGAAGCAGGGCCATTATGCACTTTGGTTATTTCGAAATTACACATTATTATATAAAGTGGCCTTTGTTTGAAACCCAATGCGGTTGAACAAGCACTATTTTAAATTCTGACTTTTCAGTAAAATTTAATTACACATTTCGTCATCTAAAAACGTTTTAACTTTTCATAAAATTACTGGTTGGTAAAATTATTTAATGTAACTGTCTTTTGCAGAAAACGGTTAGAGAATATCCAACTTCCTGGCTTTCGTTACACAAACAGAAAACGCAGACCACCAAATCCAAATCCGTGCCCGCTCGCAGGTAATACTACCCTCGCGTTAATGAACACGAAAATCTTTCTATCCTTTATGTAATGCAATCATATCCCCTTTGTTTACACAATATTCAAAATGTTTTTAACCAACAAAACACAACTGAGCTATCAAACCTTCATTTGTGTGTTCCGTGCACGAAAAAAACTCTCTTTTGTCAATTCCTTATCTAATTGTGAGAAAACTTGAAATAATTGAAACATTAAGTCTGTGTAACTATAAAAATACAGTTTTCATGGTTCTAAACCGTTCGTGTCAGTCACAGCAGCTGTTAATGGTTTCATCATTTTTGTGCTCTCCAAAATATAGTTTATTTCGCCGTTGATTTACTTAATGAAGATATTGTATAATCATTAAATAAAATTTTGATTATATTTCAAGGATAGCTAACTACTACTAATTTGTGATTTTAAAATTTCTTGATATGATTTGCTAAATAATAGGAAAAAATATATTACTGTCAGGGCGTAAAACAAAAAAAAGTTTTTTCAATATTATTTTCTGCTATATTTTGTATGGAAGTTGAAAAAAATGGTTCCGCCACATGCAAGTAGACTATATAATGATGTTGATGATATTTTTTAATGTTCAACTTTAAAATTAGTTTCTTGCAGAATGATGATCAAATATCAGTCTCGCGTCATTTTTCGGATAACTTGTTTCGAATATTAGTGATTTACCGTGAATAATTAATTTATTTGAAAAATCCCTGTCAGCCACATGCAAAACAAAGAACACGACTTTTCAAATCACAATTAATTTTGTTAAAATTATTTTTCCCTTTCTCACAAACAATGAACAAAATTGATCAAAATCAGTCGATTTCGTGCACGGCCCCTTAACCAAAGATGAAATTCGAAGGAATTGAATTTCAGAACGCGTATTTCTTTTTTTCTTATGCCTTTCATGGTACGAACTCGTAATTACGGAAAATACGTACCAAAATAATAGATCCCGTGTCGAGTTACGAGTTCTTTGAAGACGAATATGTTTTTATAGATATTCCGATATGTATAAGGTTTTATTTGCCGTTCATGTGATGAATATATGTACATATGAACACTCGATTTGATTGTCAGTTTATTTTTGTACATCCTTTGAATTTTTAAGTAATTGATTGATTACTTGTGTAGTTTCACCTTTATGAAAGGATCCAATACGAATCGCTCACAAATATATTTTCACTAGAGTATGTTTGATGAGGAGATTGCAATTAAATCAGATACTTCCTAGAGAGACTGTTGGTATACCGATGTAATTTTTTAAGGTAAAAGAATGTTGGCCTATTATATATGTATTTCTACAGAAGTTTTGTAGACGAAATTTTTCCAAAACAGTACCTAGCAGTAAAAAAAACCAACCAAGTGCGTGTCGGACCACGCTAATGAATGGTTGCGTAGTTGGAACGAATTTATCCCAAGAACAAACTTAAAATTGTAGTTGCAATACATGTTCACCGATATGTTCCAACTGCAAATGTAAGTAAGTTGTCTATTACTCGTTATCTTGTAAAGCTTACTTTTCTGTGATAGGTTTCATTTTAATTTCGATATATATAATAATAATAATAATAATATTGAGTGTGCAAGTCACCCCCTGCCATTTTATCCGTGTGTAAAAAAACATTGATCAGGCAGGGGCCATAGTCCTTCCATAGTTTTAGGTAACCAGTCCATTTTAACCACCCAAACCCATAGTCCAATATCTTTGTTTCCATATCTTGCAATAGTCCTACACCAACCAGGGGTTGTCCTTGGGTGTACTTGCATAGTGCGTACAGGGATAATCGTCGGTTGGTGCCTCATTTAATTAAAAAGCGTCTAACGGGCCTCTGCGAGTTGGCTTCGGCCCCTTGTACGCCTTCCAAAGGTCCGGGACCCCAGGGTCCCGAGATATGTAGACATATATAAATAAAATAATAATAATAATATTGAGTGTGCAAGTCACCCCCTGCCATTTTATCCGTGTGTAAAAAACCATTGATCAGGCAGGGGCCATAGTCCTTCCATAGTTTTAGGTAACCAGTCCATTTTAACCACCCAAACCCATAGTCCAATATCTTTGTTTCCATATCTTGCAATAGTCCTACACCAACCAGGGGTTGTCCTTGGGTGTACTTGCATAGTGCGTACGGGGATAATCGTCGGTTGGTGCCTCATTTAATTAAAAAGCGTCTAACGGGCCTCTGCGAGTTGGCTTCGGCCCCTTGTACGCCTTCCAAAGGTCCGGGACCCCAGGGTCCCGAGATATATAAACATTTAAAAATAAAAAATAAAAATATTTCAGACTTACGTCCATAAATTTGTTAGTAACAATGGTCTTAACCTAGTGTTAGTAAAGGTATAAGAGTAGTCAGGCGCTTGCCCTCGCGTGAAGGCCTATCCAGTGCGTCATCAGTACCGAGTCCCACCAGCCAGCGCACGCGGTCAGGATGGCGCTGGGGCTGCCGCGCACCCGTGCCAGCATCGAAGCACAGCGCTTACGCATGATCGAGTGGAAACCGTCCGGATATACTACTGCCGTGAATTTTCTCACATATTCCATAACAAACATTTAGCTGGCAAGTGGCAAGGACACACACACACACTTGACTCTAACAAAATTTTGTTAGAGTCAAGTGTCCCCCCCCCTATTTGTTAGAGTCAGGTGTGTGTGTGTCCCTGCCAATTGCCAGAAAAGACACAGACAGACGGATATGGCGAAACTACAAGGGTTCCTCGTTGACTATGGAACCCAAAATACTACTCAATTTCAAGACATCCGCACGAATTGCCGATTGCGAAACAGTCATGTGTACATATTTCGCCTACATCTACGTTCAATATTGATTCCTCTTTGTCTTTCATTGAAAACTTTTTTCTACCACAGTTGTATGAATTGAACGGCAGAACCACAAAGCAAATGAATGCGGAGCTCGTGAAACAAATTGAAAGAAAAAAATACGATTCGATATTGAAACAGGGAAAACGAAAATATGCGCGACCGGTTAGGAACGATGAGACTATAGAAAAGATTTTTGACAGTTTTTGCGCGTAGGACTTTCAATGGGACTGTCTTTATTCTTGTTCTATGTTGAGAATGTTTGAAATCGGCATGGATGCCAAAAGAATCTTAAACAAAACCATTAAAGACAGCGCGTTAAGCAAAGGTCGCAGGGTAGGTACCTAACTATATTGGCTTTAATAGCTGTTTGTATATGTGTTTAAATTTTTGTAAACGCACCCACAGTACAGTAGAGCAATTCTGTAAAAATCTCACGGTGAAACCTTAGAAGTGAAGTGAGCTTGAGGTGACGTGAAATTCTACCTGATGCTTGAGGTTGACACTATTGACAGCTCACTTCACGCTCACTTCACCTTAGTTTTCACGGTGAGATGGTTACAGAATAGCACTGCTGGAGAAGTTCCTAGTGTGGGGCAACGTTTTAAAATATTTAGGTATATATCCATACTAATATTATAAATGTGAAAGTAACTCTGTCTGTCTGTCTGTCTATCTGTCTGAAAGTCTGTCTGTATGTTACGTTTTCACGCCTAAACCGCTGAACCGATCGTCATGAAATTTGGCAGAGATATAGCTTGGGATATGGAGAAGGACATAGGCTACTTTTTACGCGATAACCGACATCCACGCGGGCGGAGCCGCGGGCAAAAGCTAGTCTACATATATAGAGTCAGTGTAGTTAGTTAATATGCAGGTCCACTCAAATCTGTATGACTCTTTCCTCAAAATACCATCTCACGCATGGTCCTCATATGGCCTGCCAAGATTATATCTGGACTTTAAAAGAGATTGAGACCCCGGAGTTTTTTTTTTTGGTCTTTCTTCTCAGTGTAGTCAGTTAGGAAACACTTAACTCAACTAGTTTTGTGTTTTTTAGGGTTCCGTACCCGAAGGGTAAATATTACCCTATTACTAAGGCTCCGTTGTCCGCCCGTCTGTCACCAGGCTGTATCTCATGAACCGTGATAGATAGACAGTTGAAATTTTCACAGATGATGTATTTCTGTTGCCGCTATAACAAAAAATGCAAAAAAAACTGAATAAAATAAATATTTAAGGGGGTTCCCATACAACAGACATGATTTTTTGCCGTTTTCATAGATAATGGTACGGAACCCTTAGTCCGACTCCCACTTGGCCGATTTTTTTTTACCAATTTACAGAAATAAATATAATTTGTCATATTTTCTTAAACTGAATTTAACCTAGCATATTTTTTGAAGCGATCCAGTTACACCATGGCGGCTATTTGATTTTTACTGGACGCTAATGTGGAGACCTTAGATTAACAAATAATTAGACCCTTAAAATACATTTATTTATTTATCACTCCAAACATACAAATATCCTTACAGGTTAGACCCAATGCGATATTGTAGTACACTTAAAATTAGATACTTCCACTACTTGTACCATAACAAATACATAACTACAATACATACTGTATTCCCCGAAGCGTTAGGTAGAGGTGTAACTATTATGAGTACACTTACATTTTGCCAGTTACAAACACGTTAGACACTTAAAACGATGCCCAAATGATAATAATTTGATACGGCATTAATTACGATGAAAGAGACCATTTTTTTTTTTAAATGAAGATTACTTTGTCGTCTTTAGCTTGTTTCGGTAAGATAGGCCCTAAATAGAAAAAAATGGCGTAAAATGTAGCACATAGGAGCCACATTTAGTCCGTGTTTGGGTTACAAAAATTGATATGTGTACAAAATTTAAACCAAATTGGTCCATTAGATTCTGAGAAAATTGGCTACGGCAGACAGACTGACAGACACAAGAGTGCGTTCCGTTTTTTCATTTGGACATACGGAACCCTAAAAAACTGCACTGGGAGGTATATTCTGCAAACTGTACACAGACAGGACGGAAACCCATTTGCTTATGACTATAGCTCAGAGTCTAGCCATCTTATCATTTACATAGTTTACGCACGCAGAAATATTTCTACGACAGCATGAAGGTCCTTGCATTTGCCAAATGCAATGAACGCTTCCCCTTTGATACTTATTCGAAGACTACGAGTATAGAGTGCATTTTGCCTCTCAAGTCGACGACTCGACACAAATAAATTTTCAAAGCGGCATACTTGACATCGGAGGAGGTATGCGCAATGTTGCCAGTACTTTTAATTAGGTTTTAATCTATGTAAATAAAAATGAAATGCTGTTAGTTATTATTTATTTATTTGTTTTTCTTTTCTTTTGTAATGTGTAATCTGATGTACAATAAAGTATATACTTTATAAAAAACTTATACACTATAAAATATACAATGGGTGGCCTTATCGCATACTGCGATCTCTTCCAGGCAACCTTGGCATAGACATTTAATTTCTGGGCATGAAATGGGGTTGTCATTGGTGCAAATAAAAAGTATAACAGTACAATATCCTATAATAGATACACAGATATATGCTATATAATAGATATATACATACTAAATATATAAGCAAAGAAAATAAATGAAGACTATAGATTATTACAGCTAACAACGAGAACAAAATCACAACGACAAGTAATGTTCCTTCACGAGTCTTTTAAACATAGGCAACGATTGCGCGCGTTTTATTGGATCTGGCAATGCAGTCCACAAACGAGCGGCCGGACAGTAAAGGATTTTTCAAGGAAAGTTGTGGAATGCATGGGCATTTTAAGCTTCAAGCAGGTAGGTTGTTCTTAGGTAAGTGCATCACTTGAGAACGGTTGGACCGATTTGGCTATTTTTATTTTATAATGTTCATAACCATAACATCACACCTTATTCCCCCAAAGGGTTAGGTAGAGGTGTACCCATAGTAGGTACACCTACATTTCGCCACTTATGTTTAAGTCCCATGTAATAGCGAGCGAGCCTATTGCCATCAACTGGGCACAAATCCAGACTCCGGGCTGCTAATGAGAAATTCCTAATGGAAAAATCCAATAACACTTAGCCCGACTTATTGTAAATGTTCTTATTAAGCCAAATTAGGTTATAAGGGAATGTAAAATCTGTAAAGTTTCCCGGAAAATGTTCAAATTCGGGAAAAAAAACTGTGTATCTTTTTTTCTATGGGATTTTTGTATAAACTTTTGTACAGGACAACGTCTATCGGGTTCATGAGTTCTGTAATTCAAAAGATTAAAAAAAAAAAAAAATGGGCAATGCATAATTTTTTTTATTTGTTTTGGTTAACATGGGAATAATAATAATAATAAAGTAATTTATTTCTCTCAAAAAGGTACAGTTTTGATTCATAGCATAAGTTACATTTTCCGGTATATCCTTTGTGAGAGCTGGAGTCTATACTGGGTTCGGGACCTGTATGACAGATCTCCAGGCTCACACCCTTAAAATACAATATT
Source organism: Dryobota labecula (assembly GCA_947523025.1). Lineage (NCBI taxonomy): Eukaryota > Metazoa > Arthropoda > Insecta > Lepidoptera > Noctuidae > Dryobota > Dryobota labecula. Next base: position 10,315,397 of record OX383293.1, on the reverse strand, counting down.
TAATTGCACTTACGTACTACAACATTGAAAACTCCAAGTACTGAGAGGAATAGAATTAAGACAATACAAAGGAGATTTGCTGTGTGTCTTTGGAGAGTGTTGTGTGTCCGTGAGTGTAATATAAGTCCTCGCGCCCAGCGCCCGCGAAGGGCACTGGGCGCGAGCACCTACTTGCCCGAAAGTGAATGTGTGTCTGTGTGTGATTATTAAGGTGAAACGCGATCTAGGATTAATTTGAATAGGTGAATATTTCCGATAGACGAATAGACGAAATATTTTTTTTTTTTTTTTATCTGCATTTAAAAGGGTGAGACACAATTTAACTATGTCAGTATTGTCATCAGTTGGCACTGACAAAGTTCGCCAATTTAATCAAATTGAATACAACAATATTGCATCATTATCAGTACGTATACAGTGTTAATTAAACTCGGGTATTGTCAATTATGCGGCTTTTGGTTGGTTGGTTCGTTAAAATTTTACAATAATAATAATTTTATTGGATGTTCAGTAATGGACTAGCAGTGCAGAGCAGTAGTGGCCCAGTGGCAACGAACCCAACTTACGAGTTGTAGGTCGTAGGTTCGAACCCAGGCAGGTGCTTCATTGTATATATACAGGGCCGTCCCACGGATATGCCACATGGAGGGAAAGTACCTTGAATATTTGTAGATGGAACATTTTATTGAAAGGAGACATTATTTGAATTTAAAAAACAATTTAAACTGCATTCATAGATATTTAAATAATTACATGGTTGAACCGGAAATCGAACCCGTTACACGAGAAAAATAATCACCCTGTAGCTTCATCATACCGATCGAAAGGCTTCATCATAAGGATTATTTTTTGCTAAATAACATAGTGTCAAAAATAAAAGCAAGACCATGAATTTTAACATTTTTAATACAAAATTAATCAATTTATCAAATACAGCAATGTCAGCTTTTCATTTTTCTGAACAAAATTTCACAGCAAATGTTAAAATTCATGGTCTTCCTTTTATTTGTACCCTTGACTGGTAGAGAATGCCTAAGGTATTAAGAGGGCATATATGGTCATTAAAAAATATTATCTCGTGACTGAGAAGGAATTATGAAAAACGGCTCGACAAATACCCCGGTAAGTGTGTCTAGAATTTTCTGATACCTTTTTTATAATTTCATATTGAGACACGAAGCAACAAAATACGATCGAGACGAATGTGGCCGTTTTTCTCTAGAATGAATTTTGTTGCTCTTGTAATGGCACTTATAGCCCATATGGGTGCCAAGTTCTCATCAATACAAATTAATCAAGCCCAAACACCAGGTAATTGCTGTAAATCGTTGAGGAGTTTCCTCGACTGTCTTTCGGCTCCATTATCAGATCGACTCCAAACCTTCATTATATAGTAGTGCTTTAAAAAAAAAATCGGTTGTCTGTAAAGTTGGTTTACGGACGATAGTTTAACGTGACAACGTCATAACAAAACATTGATGCGGTGCAAGCGTACAATGAGCGTAACGGGACAATGAGCGTAACGGGACATTTTCGTGCATGCAGTCGGCGTTCATCGATTTATTAGACGTTGTCACGTCAAAAATTAACAAACGCACTATTCGCCACTACGATTTTCGAAGGTTCCCCTCGATTTCTCTGGGATGCCATCATCAGATCCTGGTTTCCTTATTATGGGGCCACCCTTAGAATATCTCCTTTTCAACAAAAAAAGAATCATCAAAATCGGTTCATAAACGACGAAGTAATCCACGAACGCACATTAAAAAAAAATACGTTCGAATTGAGAAACCTCCTCCTTTTCTGAAGTCGGTTAAAAAGAAAAAATAAACCGAAAGCTGATGCACTCTTTGTCAAGCTTTTTACACTTTTAAATGGCTTCGTAAATATTCTTTTTAATTTTTTCTTGATTCACTCTCTAATAAAAGTCGTTGTCCCGTTTACGTCACTTTTACAACTAGTGACAATAAAGTGTTTTGCAAGGAGCTACAGACACCTCTTTGATGGATTTTTCTAACGTTAAAGAAAGATTTGACAGGATTATCCTTGCTGAACATTTTATGTTAAATCTATTCATCTAATCACTAGATATTATAAAACAAAGTCCTCCGCCGCGTCTGTCTGTCTGTCTGTCTGTTCGCGATAAACTCAAAAACTACTGCACCGATTTTCATGCTGTTTTCACCAATGGATAGCGTGGTTCTCGAGGAAGGTTTTAGAATATAATTTGTTAAGTTATTGTTTACATTTTTGTATACATTAACGATATTTGTTGGAGGTGTCGGAAAAAAATAAAATGTGGCTGGTATTTTAGTATATTGTGGTTTCTTACGACTTCCACGCGAACGAAGTCGCGCGCAGAAGCTAGTCAAATAAATAATATTGAAGTGTCTGTTTGTAATGTCAAAATAACAGCTTTTTAAATAAAAGTATGTACTGTACTTACAACATAAAACGAATTTTAACATTTTTGTCTGTTTGTCGGTCTGTCTGTTTGTTCCGGCTAATCTCCGAAACGGCTGGACCGATTTTGACGGTACTTTCACTGACAAATAGCTAATATTGTAAGGAGTAACAAAGGCAAATTTTATTTTAGACTAGCTGCCGGCCCGCGGCTTGACACGCGTGGCTTTTTCTAAAATAAAAGACAAGACACGCGGGCGAAGTCACGAGCAGCAACTAGTAGGGAATACGCATCGAAGTGAAAATATACAGCGTGGATTTACTTTGTGGGCTTTAAATCTACAGAATAAATAAAATGCCTTTTCAATTGTTTTTCAATCGAGTGGCGTGATTCTAAAATCAAAACGAACATAGCTCCAATTCTATCTCTTGAAAACAATACCAAAAAAAAAATGCGTGTTGTATCGAATGGTATTCTCATAGAAATTGATATGTAATATTGTTGTGAGGGCCTCACAAACAAGATTAGAGTCGGGGACGTGCCTTAGGCCGTCAGTAAATCTAATTGTGACTCGTGTCGGGCGACGATCGACAGATGAATCCACCAATGAAGGCCTGTTATTATTTACATTTTATTTTCGATTGGAGCCCTTTCTTCGCTTCGATTTGGGAGCGATTGGACAAGGTCGTACTGTCGACATTGTAATGACCTTTAAATTTCACCGAAGCGTTCGCATTTAGGGTTATTTCTATGCTCCCTTTATGTAACTGGTTGTTAATATTAGGTTCTCAATATTGTTTACCTACAGTCAGACTTTCGTCTTGAGACACTGCGGTATGTGGTTGACCAGTGCGTGTTGCCAGTGATGACCTATGGTACTTAACGTGATCGCCCACAATGGGCCTTATTAGAAGGCTAAAAGTCACCCAAAGGGCAATAGAGAGGCCTATGCTTGGAGTTTCCCTACGTGATCGAATCAGAAATGAAGAGATGCGCAGGAGAAATAAGGTAACCGACATTGCTCAAAGAATTGCCGAACTTAAGTGGCAATGGGCAGGACACGTTGCTCGGAAAACAGATGGCCGTTGGGCCGAAAGGTTTTGGAGTGGCGACCGCGTACCGGAAGACGTAGCTTTGAAAGACCTCCCACAAGGTGGACCGATGACCTTATGAAAGCCGCAGGAATCCGCTGGATGCGGGAAGCACAGAACCGGTCGAAGTGGCGGTGCTTAGGGGAGGCCTATATAGGCCGAGTAGTGGACGTCTTTCGGCTGAAATGATGATGATGATTGTTACAATCAGAACATCTTGAAGATATTAAGTAACTATCTATGTTGTTAGGTGGGTAATATGTATAGATTAACGACATCTACTGCTGTTACATTTAATTTGCGGGTAATTTTAAAGTATCAAAAGACAGACAGTAAAGTTAATGAAAATCTTCATCGTCTTTCAATTGTTTTTGAGCTTTATTCGTAAATTCCAGTAATTGAACCTCATATTTTCCAAATTCTCAATTCACCTCTCTTGATCCCTTATTCTCGGCAACTCTTATACGGTTCGAATCATACAAAGAAATAAACGATTACGTTGACTCTAAAGAGTCTCAAGAGAATCCTAAACAAACATACTTGAGGTCCCTTACGACGTATGGGTTTCCTTGGCACTGAACATTTGTACAAGTTTCGCGGACAAACCGGCTGAGGTCGAACGTGACGCGAGTCTGAACGAACAAACCGATGCTTCCCGCTCTTCGTGCCAAAACGGTGGAATAAGCCCTTAGGTAGCGTGTGGAGCTAAGACGGGGACTAAACGGATTAGAACTTGGACAGAATAAGGGTAGATGTGTACTGTGATCTTGATTGAGTGTGTGTTAGTGTTGATAGTTACGAGTTTCTGAGTTTTAAACTAGTTAAACTGACTTCTGTCTGGGTTGGTATCTGGTAAACGGCATAACTATGGCAGTAGATGCATAGTAGGTGCAAAGTAAATAAAATTCAAATAAAATAAAATTTACGCGCATATTGAATGATTCCAATTCTAATATTGTCCGCTGAACCAGTAAAAGCCAATCGTAGTCAACTGGAAAGTTAGAAAGTAAACACAAAATATACAAATACATGAGCACTTTTTGTTCCCAAAGCTTATTAATGGAATAGAAACAAAAGAAAAACTTGTTATTTTCTGTCTGACATAACATGTTTAAGAACTTATTTAATATCAGAGAGCAAAATCTGAAAAACTTCGATGTCTAAGTTCTGAATGGATGATAACAAGAAAAATTATCCCTTTGTGGTCGGCCCTCGGGCAGCGGTTTACAGGGTTGGTCCTTTCAAAGAAAAAGTCCCAAGGGTAAAGTTCAAAATGAGCGATTTTAGTTCCTAATTCTCAAGGCGGAATTAGGAGGGGAGGAATATTTAAAATATAATAAAAATAATCCGCGAAAGTAACAAGGTTGGAAAGGGATAAATTTATGGCTTCCAATTGGCTGCTCTGCCGCTTACCCCAGTTTCTCACTTGTTTAATCTTTTGTAGGTCACTTAGGGTCTTACACGGCTTTGTTTTACGGATCCGGGGTACTTTGAAATAGGTACGGCTCGGACATGAACACCATTCTAGAAACAGCATCATCCATCTAGTGTGTAAAAGAGTAGCTGGAATAGAGATTCTCATAAAATTTTGTTATTCAATGAGTATTTGAGGCGTCTAATTTCAAACCCCGCTAAAACGATTTTTCTGGATATTGAGTTATTGATGAGTTTTAAATTCAATAAAATGTAATCGCACTCCTTGCTGCACAACAAATTTAGACAAGTCTCCATTGGTCCGCCATTTCGTAAGGTCACTTGGTGCAAAAGCAAGCGCTGTGATTGGTTGTTTTCGTTGTAGAGGAATTTGAATTTTATCCATGCCATTTTTAGTGTATTTTGTTACCAAGCATAAGGTTGGAGGCTCAATTTAGTACTGTTAGAGAGGGATTTGCTCGGAAATGAGTTTGTCACTTAATACAGAATTGAGAAAACTTTCAAAAGAAAGAATAAAGTCGGTTTCAAGGTAAAGTCGTTTTAGCGGGGTTTTAAATTAGACGCCTCATTTATTAGTGCCTGAGAGGACATAATGACTGCGGTGATCATAGGGTAGAGACAGTTATTTACCGTTTGGTGCTGTTTTTTTATTTTTTTACTTTAAACCTTATTATAACGTGTGTCCCCTTTTAAGTTATCATCCTCATTATCATCATTTCAGCCGAAAGACGTCCACTGCCGGATATAGGCCTCCGCCAAAGTGGGGGGAGTTTGCAATAATCGTCACGCTTGGCAGGCGGGTTGGCGATCGCAGTACGGTGTTAAAAATGCATAGAGAACGCTATTGCCCGTTCTCTAGTAAGTCCCTTAGTCGCCTTTTACGATACCCACGGGAGAAAGTTAAAGTTTTTTTTTATATCTAGGACATCTCAGAGTTAACCATGAGAGGTTGAGACTCTTTAACCGGACTATCCTGTGGTTGCCTTAAGCTCCTAATGAAACTTAATGCCTCCAGCCAGGGTGTAAAAACTTAAAAACTAAACGACTGCGCGCTAAGGGCACCCTCTGTGGGATACGAACCTCGGCTTAGGGCAGCGTCGGAGGGAGGATAGCAAGGGACCGTCGGTGGCTGGATAAAATCAGGGTTATGATTATTATCAGGGGGATTTAAAGCTACAGGCTCAGCTATAGCGCGTGCTGGCGCTTCGCTTATGGGCAAGGGTCGGGGAGGACTATTTAGTCGGGGATTTCGCGCGGGGCCTCGGCGGCAAGTTCGGAATGATGATCTTGTAGTGTGTGCTCTCTTACGAACTGTACTAGTTTCCCTAAGACTCTCTTTTCGGAGGAGAGTAATGGGGTCGTCTGGGTCGGTCAGTGAAAAGTTCAAGTTATACGTGTAGGTTTATATATTTAATAGTTCAGTAGTTCAGTTTAAGACTTCGCATATTCATATTTTTTCCTTTCTTTGTCTCATACACTGTTGTCTACATTTCTTTTATCCTGTCGCAGGTTTGCTGGAAGAAATTTCTTAAGAAATAAGCAGTACTTTTGTACTCAATATTATAATTATGTCGTATCTCTATGTACTTTACTTTGTGGCCAGCACATCAAGCTACACGAAACTGTCAGATTTCTCCAAACGATTTTAAACTTTAAAATGTTGATGATTAAGTTCAAAATCGAACGTGAAAATTTGACAGTTTGTAGTAAATTGATGTTTTTTTTTTATCTAGGCCATCTCAGAGTGTAACCACTAAGGTTCCGACTCTTTAACCGGACTTTCCTGTGGCTGCCTTAAGCTCCTAACGAAACTTAATGCCTCCAGCCAGGGCGTAAAAACTTATAAACTAAACGACTGCTGCTCGCTAAGGGCACCCTCTGTGGGGTACGAACCTCGGCTTAGGGCAGCTTCGGAGGGAGGATGGCAAGGGACTGTCGGTGGCTGGATAAAATCAGTGTTTTGATTATTATCAGGGGGATTTTGGATTGCATGCTGCTCAGCTAAAGCGCGTTCTGGCGCTTCACTTACAGTCAAGGGTCGGGAAATTGATGTGCTAGCCACCATACATAAATAATGAAATAAATGAATAAATTGTGTTATTCCAGTTTGATCTCACTTACATATATTTATAAAACTTGAACGAATAGATACGGTGTTTGTCTATACCATAAGAACAGTATGTATACATAAAAGTATCTATTCCTTTGTTCCCTGTTCTTTTGTTTTGGTAGTTCTTTTGAGCCCTTGAGCCCTCATTAGTGATTCTTTATGATAGATCGGTTCTACTAACTCCGTTACCAGTGTGGGTACCAAATGTTTGACGTTATCCTTGGATTTATAATGCCGTACATTTTCGTCTATTTATATCTTTACTAGCTACTCGCCCCTGCTTCCCACGGTTTTTATGACTAGAAAAATATCGTTTCATTATTATTCGTAAGTTTGATATACATATAAGGTGTATCTTTCATACACGAAATATTTCAAGAGATACACCTATAGAAAAGGTAAAAAAACCATGGAAACGATTTTTTTAAATGTATTTTATTTAAAAAATTAAATAATTTAAAATTACTTGATATGATGATTTATTATCAAAAGGCACCGCGCTCGCGCTGCCATCGCCACCGTCGCGTCTCCGCGTTCGGGCGGGTCATTAATAGAATATGTAAAGGTTTCTTGGAAAATACCACCACCACCATCACCACTATTGTACATGAAGTTTAAATCAAAATCAATCTGCCTAGCCTTTTCCCAACTATGTTGGGGTCGGCTTCCTGTCTAACCGGATGCAGCTGAATACCAGTATTTTACTCTTTTACTTTTACCAGACTGTCTATTTGACCTCCACAACCCAGTAACTGGGTAACACGATACCCCTTGGTAAGACTGGCTGTCAGACTTTTGGGCTTCTGTCGGCCCGTAACGACTGTCAAAGATCCACGAATGACAGCCGGGACCAACAGCTTAACGTGCTTTCCGAGGCACGAAGGAGTCTCGGTATGTAAAGATGGTCACCCATCCACGGACCAACTCCGGCAAGCGTAGCTTAACCTGACGGATCGACCCGTGCGGCTGTTATTACTTAGCCACGAGCTCCTCAATGACGTTTAAATAAATAAATAAATAAATAAAATGTCTCAAGCAATTTTAAAATTATATTAATTACGTAAAAATAAAAAATATACTTTTTTTTCGTTGCTATGGCTTTTTTACCACCTATAGATGAATCTCTTAAAATATTTCGTGTATGGATATATGTTTATTCTACACATAAACCTTTTAGAATAAATTCTTTAATGATAGTGACTCCCGCGTCAAAATCCGTTGCGTCGTTTCGAAGAACAACGAACATAGACAGACATAAATAAAAAGTGACTTTTATTTATAATTAGCTGCTGCTTGCGGGTTCAAGCCATTTCGGAGATTAGCTGGAACAAACAGACAGACAAATAGACAAACAGACCGACAGACAGACAAAAGTAAAAAAAAAAAATCTTTTTTGTTAATATACTATGATTAATATATTATTTACTTTTATAATATGCATTTTAAAAAAAAGCTGTAATTTTGAGATTACAAATAGACACTTTTTAATTTATTTTTATAGATATTTTTTTATTTATTTATTTATATAATCACTTACAACTATTATTACAGGTACAAAACCCAATGCAATAGTGAATAGAATATAGATGTATAGATAGTTCATAAATGTACTCGTATACGTTTCAAGGGTGGTATATGTTTGAAGCTAGGACTTATATGAAGAGTATTGAATCTAGGTAATGTTTACCGAAAATGTAATATGTAAAAGGTCATATTTGATACTTAACATAATATTCGGCTTAGCTAGCAGAGTACGGGTTTTTGAACGCAATGGGTTATATTACTATACAATATGCTGATTTTGCAAGTCGTCGATGATCATAATCATTTATTTGCAATAAGTATTGGTATATTGTTGGTCCTAAATCAGTAATTAAGTTCCTGATATATAGTCAGATATTTCAAATGCAAAACATTACAGTGTATTTAATGCTAGAATATAATATTTATGTCCAATGGAATGCTTTAAATGCTAGTTTCTATTATTAATTAATTTTATAATACATTCAATGTTAATTATCGTCATATTGATTTAAAACAGATTATTTAAGGTTATTTATACATTTATTTATTAATAATGAAATAATTTTAATAATTTAAAATTTCTATAAACTTTGTTTGTTAATAAATAAATAAATAATAATAATAACAATTACCAGCTTTTCAAGGCTGCTATCTCCCATTTGTATTATGTGGCCGAAATAGGTCAAAATATTATATAAATATAAATAGATAATAAATATTATAAACTAATTCTACAATTATTTGTCAAGTCCTAAGTTTCTAACGAAGAGAAAATGCCTGCAGAGGAAGTGGGAACGTGCTAAGATATACGGAAGAACGTAGTCTTATGAACATGATTAATATTAGGAGTTACCGCAAGAACTGACTTCCTTACTTAGCTGCAGTAAGAAAGTTAGCTGTACAGTCTTTACAATACGAGTTGAATTCAAGATTGAACCATTTGTGATGCGATTTTCGGTTACTGCAACTATTTCAAACTATTTCTTTGTGTTCGAATCCTTAAAGTGATAATGATTTTGGTCTTTAAACATGGGTGATTCTCGAGATGCCGCGGCGTAATGCGTTGCAATGTCTTTTTATTTATTTTTGTTTGTAACCTTTTCCGCCGCTCACACAACAACTTAACAAAGTTTCATCATAATTGGTCGAGCCATTTATGAGTTTTTGCGAGACTAACGCACGGCATTTGACTTTTGTATAGATTTGTTTGTCTAAATAGCATGAATTGTAGAATGTTAAGTTTAAAAATATATTACGATATTTGTGTACGATTTGAAACAACCATAAGAGCTCATAACCGACATAAAAATTATTGATTTACACAGATTTGTTTGAGTGCACTTTTTAGAATTTTGACAATGAAATGTAACAGTCTGTTCTAAAAAGGTTATTGACGAAAAATGTATCAGTGTTTGATAGGTACCTATGACTACATTATTGACGTGACAACGTATAACAAAACGATGAACGCCAGCTGCATGCACGAAAAAGGATGACTACGCCGGTTACGCTCCGGTTACGCTCATTGTCCCGTTACGCTCATTGTCCCATAACGCTCATTGTCCCGTTACGCTCATTGTCCCATAACGCTCATTGTCCCATTACGCTCATTGTCCCGTTACGCTCTTTGTCCCGTTACGCTAATTGTACGCTTGCGTCGCATCAATGTTTTGTTATGACGTTGTCACGTTAAACTATCATCCGTAAACCAACTTTACAGACAACCAATTTTTATTTATGTCTCGACACATTTTCAGTAGTCAAACCACATACAATTATTTTGTGCACTCTCACCAAATCATACGAGTAAACCCTCAAGATCTGAGAGAAAACTAAGTAACACACAGTCAGATATATTATTATGGTGAATTTGTAAATAATTTATTTGTAATAATAATATTATCTTGCTGTTTATTATATCAGACGGGAAAGTATATTACTCGTAATACAATGTGGCTTAAAAGGCGTAAGAGACACGAGCCTATTGTCCCTTACGCCGATGTGGCCCTGACGTTTCGATATGTCAATCAGCCGCGAATCCTCACATAGGAAGGATAATCTTGTAATTTTTTTCGTGACACGGGCGTTCGGACAGATATTATTATATTTACTTACGTTTCAAGCCAATCTTACTTGCCTTCATGATTGTTTGACGGAAAAGCTACGGTCATATAATATGGGGTTAATTTTTTCTAGCTATGTGATTCAATTCGAGTTTTATCCCTGTTTTTAGGGTTTCGTAGTAAACAAGGAATCCATAAAGTTTCGCCATGTCCATCTGTCTGTCTGTCCGCGGTTTAACTCAGAGAGTTTTAGTATTAGAAAACTGTAATTTAGTATGCGTATACATATTAACCACGCCGAAAAATTGGTAAAATAAAATATAGAAAAAAAATTATTAGGGTACCTCCCCTACACGTAAAGTGGGGATGTTTTTTTCTCGTCTATCCCATGGTCTCATATCGTTGGATAGGCCGTTCCAAAATATTGCGGGTTTGTGAATACCATTTTTCGATTCATAGATCTGTTTGCGTAAAATTAAGCTTTGAAGTGCACATTTTTGTTTTTTTGTTAGAGTCAAGTGTCCCCCCTGACAACTAAATAGTTGTACTTGGATATGTGGAAAAATTCACGGCAGTAGTATATATGTACATATTACGAAGTTAAAAGGAAAACTATCACAGCTAAGTAGGCTTCACAAGTTACCGAGTAATAGTCGACCAACTAACATTTACAGTTCAAAAACATGTTCTCCCTTACATTCCATATGGAAGAACATGTTTTTCAACTACAATGTTAAGTTTGTTCTTGGCCGTTTTTTTTTGTAATAAAGTAGGCACTTTACTTTGTGTAAATAATTTCATCACCACTACTTTCAAAACGGTGAAGAAAAAAAAAGCGGCCAAGTGCGAGTCGGACTCGCCCATGAAGGGTTCCGTAGCAGCAAGTAACATAATATAAAAATTCTTGTAGTTCGTTTTAACTTAGTTGAAAGGTAAAATGCGGTTTACGATTTATGACGCATAAAAAAAAAACTGTTATTTTTAACTGGAATTTTACATGGTAATGTACATCATAATTATATATTTTTTTAGTTTTATCATTATCTTATTTTAGAAGTTACAGGGGGGAGACACACATTATACCACTTTGGAAGTGTCTCTCGCGCAAACTATTCAGTTTAGAAAAAAATTATATTGGAAACCTCAATATTATTTTTGAAGACCTATTCATAAATAGCCCACACGTATGGGTTTGATGAAAAAAAAAATGTTGAGTTTCAGTTCTATGGGGAACCCCCAAAATATATTGTTTTTTTTAAATATTTTTGTGTGAAAATCTTAATGCGGTTCACAGAATACATCTACTTACCAAGTTTCAACTGTATAGTTCTTATAGTTTCGGAAAAAAGTGGCTGTGACATACGGACGGACAGACAGACATGACGAATCCATAAGGGTTCCGTTTTTTGCCATTAGGCTACGGAACCCTAAAAAACGTGAGGAAAACAGGCATGTCCTAGAACGAAAAACATCAAAGTCAGGTGACATTCACCAACCCGCACTGGGCCTGCATGGTGGATTATGGCAGTGGGAATATTATAGGCTGATAAAGGCTCCTACAAACAGGCGCGACACGCGACGCGACACAAAGACACCGCTCGTCGCGCGCCGAGCGGTTTTTTTTTCTTTTTTTTAATGCTTTGAAATACCGGGCCAAAATGCCTGTCGGTTGTTTTCCTGATATAGGCCGGAATAAATTTTGCGTGTTGGATGTTATGCCTTTGAGAGTACAGCGATAATTAGTGTATTTAACAGTATAAACATAAAAATAATTTTGTGATTAATTTCTGTGCAAACTGAATTCCTACGTCAAAAAACAAGGGTAATAATTATTATCATATACTCGTACAACCCAATTTTCCTTCCAGTAAATCTGATTTCATATTATAATTTATTTTTGAATGGCTTTTAGTTTTAAACTCCTTTGTCATCATCATCATTCATCATTTCAGCCGAAAGACGTCCACTGCTGGACATAGGCCTCCCCCAAAAGTCGAGGATTTCCCATAATCGCCACGCTTGGCAGGCGGATTGGCGATCGCAGTATGGTGTTAAAAATGCATAGAGAACGCTGCTGCCCATTCTCTAGTAATAGACACCCACGGGAGGAAATGGGGTGGTGCTATTATTTACGTACGGCACCACACGGCACTCTCCACGGCAACTCCTTTGTATATTTTTATACTTTCCTGTTTCGTGTGTCGGGGCTCGATGTTTTCCTCTCATTGACTGCTCATGGAGGCATATGTCATAAACTGCGAGCTACGGTTTTTCTTCTTCATGATAATGTTTGATGTCCGACTTCTTTGTCGATTATGCTCAATTACTTTAATCGTTCAAAGTCAAAGTCAAATCATTTATTTCAAATAGGCACGAAGATGCACTTTTGAACGTCAAAAATTACATGAATAGTTAATTGATTCTAGTTGCGCCTTCCAAAAGGTAGTTATGTATGGAGAAGAATGGGCAAGAAACTCCATACTTACTCTTTTAAAATGTTAACAATAGTTTGTATACATTAATTAGTTCGATAATAGGTGGGTAATTGGATTTATATAAGTAAATTGAGGTTTGGATGAAACTGTTTGGCAGTGATTTAGCAGGATGTTTCTTTTCCATTTAGTGATAGGAAAAAGAAAACATATTATTACATTATTTGGTAAGACACACTGGTAGTTAATTAGTTGATGCGTGTTTCTAATTAAAAAAAAAAAAAACTTGGATATATTTAATCTGTCCAATCGGTTCTTGAAGCAGATTAGTGTTGGAGCCGTCACAACATTTTCCGGGAGTCTATTCCATGCTGTTACTCAAGAATTCGGCTAGGCCAGTTTCTTTTTTTAAACCATTGCCCACACTAGAAATTTCTCCTGTATTGTGGGTGCGTTTACAAACATTTAAACTCACATTCACAAACAGCCAGATCCGGAACAACTACTTGTAGGTCATACAAATATTTGTTCCGTGCGGGAATCGAACCCGCGACACGCAGCGCAGCAGTCAATCGCTTAACCACAACGCCAACCTTGCCGTTAATTGCTTCAAAGGCTTTTTCTTTGACGAATTTCCCCATAGCTTTAGGGATTGTAGGAGCTTAATGGGTAGGTATGGTTAGGCATGGTTGTAATGCTGGATGGCTTAGGGATTATTTCAAGAGCAGTTCTCTTATATTTCCAAATGAAAATATACTGTGATCAGCGATACACTGCAATATACTTCACAACCAATTATAAACGTCGAATGTTCAGCGGTCAAAGTGACCGCACAAGCGACGTTACACTAGGAATCGTACTACTGAGACCAAGTTGTATGCTAAGAGAAAGTTTCTGTTGACTATGACCTGTATGATAAACTACCAAGGATAAACTACAGGCGTCATTTCCCTTGGGGGTCGTGTGGGGCGACAAATTGCTGTATATCAGGAGAACGTTAAGTAAGATATCTGTGAACGAATAGTTATTTAACTTGGCAATGCAATAAATTGCTACTGAACTGTTTTATCTGTATAAAATAAATGCTTAGGAATAATTAGGAACCAGCTAGAAATAAATAAAGAAAAAGTTAAAACTAAAACCTGACATCGAGAAAAATGCCAACTTAAAAGGTATACACAAAACATCGATGTCCAATTTTTTTCGGTTTTCGTATAATCGGAGTCACACGTTACGTCACTATTATGTCATGAATCGTTCGGATTACGTGTAACTCGGGTAATATGAAAACCGATAAAAAATCGACATTAATTACTTTGGGGTTAGGGATAATTGCAGGTAGGTAGTTAGGTACCCATTTCTTTTGTTTGGGAAAATTCAACAGATCTTTTACGAACTGTTCTTATTGTAATTAGTGTTGTTGAAAACATTCAGAGTAAAACATGTTTTTTTTTTAACGTTGCCCCACATTAGGAATTTATCCTGTATTGTGGGTGCGTTTATAAATATTTAAACTCACATACACAAACAGCCAGACCCGGAACAACTACTTGTAGGTCATACCAATATTTGTTCCGTGCGGGAATCGAACCTGCGACACGCAGCGCAGCAGTCAATCGCTTAACCACTGCGCCAATCGTGCCGTCAAAATACCGTCACTTGTTTTGTTCTAATTTGGGGTTTATCTATGTAAGTATAAGTACAGATAACCTTTATATTTTCAGAAAGTACTCCTCAAGACCATTAATTATCAAAAACGAAACATTAATCGTATTTTTTTTTTCGGTTACACTTTACATTCGCTATAAGCTTTAATTTTGGACATCATATAACCCGAGGAACAACATGACGTTTCTAATGATACCTCGTTTGTCGAAATAGGTCTAGAAGTTTAGGAGTTATGAGCTAACAGATGAACATACATACTTACATAGCCTGTGAAAATCATAACCCTTATTTGGCTTTGCCGTAGTCGGGTAAAATGAAGCAATTTCTGAATATGTTTAAAAAATCTGAACATGTCACGTCAACACAGTCAGTTAACAGCGCTTGCAAGGTAATAATATGGCATTTTCAGCGTCTTTGTGTGGTTGCGCGTAAAGGCGGTTTTCGTAGTTCAAGTGATAACACTGATGTACGTTTGAAGGTTCCTACAAACAGGCGCGACACATAGAGAACGCTCGTCGCGCGGCACCCGCTGTCTTTGTTGAACCGTGAACCGTGTCTTTGTTGAGCCTTTACTGAACGACAGAGACGAAACCAATAAAAAAAACTATACCCTAAACGTTTTAGCGTGGCACAAGCGGTCATTGCTCTTTCCTTCATATCTCTCCGTAGACACCCAAACAATAAACTATGTATGATTTTTCGTTACTGGAATATGTTGAATATCACGATAGATATGGATTCAGGACGCTAACGGACTTTATTTCGGTTTTTTAAATAAAGAATGCTAGAAAATGTATAAGTCAGGTCAATGACTGTTATTGCCGTGCTAAAGCGATTCGGGTATAGCATAAATTAGGTACTTAGTGGAAAACGCTCCAAACCAACGTAATTTACCCATTTTAATCATCTCTTCCCACATACATTGAACTACGTGAAATACCCGGCATATTTATATAGCAATACACGTCAAGCGGGTCTGAATGCCTGATAATCTACTGTTAGCGCTGTAGTTAATCTTCTTAATGAATTTTCATAGACAGTTCCAGTTCATGCACAATCCATTCGTGACTGACGTTCAGTGTCACTGAACAATGGGGACGCGTATTTCAACGATGTGGAGACCTTATTCTGGATACTGGTATTAAATGTTCACAAGAAAAATAATCAAAATAGTATGATAAAAAATAAGTTGCCCGGTCTTGTCTGTCTGTGAATTCGAATAAGGATTTGAAGTTACTTGATTAATTTTGATGCGGTTTTCATTTTCAACATCACCCAGATTGTTTCTTGAGAGGGGCTTGAGTCTAAGTAATAATAGTGCAGCGCAGCCACATGGGTCGATCGAGTTAAGCTACGTTTGCCGTGGTTGGTCCGTAGATGGGTCACCATCTTTGCATACCAAGACCCCTCTGTGCCTCGGAAAGCATGTTAAGCCGTTGGTCCCGGCTTTCATTTGTAGATCTTTGACAGTTTAATTTAAGTCGTCAGAAGCCCGAAAGTCTGACAACCAGTCTTACCAAATGTTACCAAGTAGCTTGGTTGTGGAGGTCAAATAGGCAGTCGGTCCATGTAAAATACTGTTATTCAGCTGCATTCAGTTAGACTGGAAGCCAACCCCAACAAAATTAAGAGAAGGCTAGGCAGATGATGATCCAGATTATTTTCTGGAGAAAGTGATTTAACATCACTGGGTTAGTAGTAGTTGCAGTCGTCCATGCAATGAGTTAGTTACTTGAATTGGGATATATGGGGTCATTGCTAAAACACTAACAACTGATCCAGATTGTTTCCTGGAGAAAGTGATTTAACATCACTGGGTTAGTAGTAGTTACAGTCGTCCATGCAATGGGTTAGTTACTAGAATTTATACAGGGTCATTGCTAAAACACTAACAACTGATCCAGATTGTTTCCTGGAGAAAGTGATTTAACATCATTGGGTTAGTAGTACTTAGTTGCAGTCGTCCATGCAATGGGTTAGTTACTATAATTGGGATATATAGGGTCATTGCTAAAACCCTAACAGCTGAAAATCAGCGTCAGATTTCAAATTTTTTAAATTGAAATCATAATCAAAATATTTTATTTCACATAAACTTACATGGGCACTTACGAAACGTCAGAAGCTAGGTGCACGGTTCCAATTAGTCGTTTCCTATGGAGAAGAGCTGGCAAGAAACTCCACGGTTACTCTTTTAAAAATAATTGGCTTTACAATATTATCAAATAACATTGTTAATAGGTATGGGAGGACAGTGTAGGACTTTCAACAATTACCAGGTACTTAACAAAATAGAAAAGTGCCAACAAATCTACACTCTACTAGGCCTACAACGTTCTCACATTCACAAAATAGAAAATAATCTATACAAAAGATAAGATGTCATCTGACATTATGCTGAGCTGAGGCTCTTTTGGCAACATAATCATTGTTTTCTGTTTTTTACAGTTTTAAGGTATATTTTTTGTTGTAATGCCAATAAACGCATTTTTCTTTCTTTCTTTCTAATAATTTATCAGATTTAATTTTTTTGAGATATCCATACAAAAATAAAATTATTTAAATTGAACGTTCTAAATGTTACGAACTTTACGCGTAGCAAAACTGCCGTGTCTACTGCACGGGAGACGTAGATAGGTACAACAAAATACAGAACTGAAATGTGTTAGATAGAACAACGAAATCTTGAAGGTTTGTTTTTGGTAAATGTATTATGTTTTGTAAAAAGCCATACAAAAAAAGTTGTTGTTTATGATGTTACCCTGCAATATTTTACCAATGACTTTGTATGAAATAGATACGTCACTGCATTATGTCCATACTTTTTCTTGTTTTCGGAGGAAATATCATACCTGTTATTGAAAAGGAGGTCGTTAAATTAAAATTATTATTTATTATTATTATTTCTATTATTTAAATTCGTTACTTCACTTCAACACAATCTGAATAGCACAGCTCAGTGCACTTACACGTTTAAATAGATTTTCATTGTTTTGGCAACGGAATCGAAGCATTATTTCGGTTGGCTATCTTGGTAGAAACAATGATAATGTAGTCCCAGTAGAGAGGATTAAATAAATGCTTGTTTTCCCTTTATGTAAACAATCGCTTAAATTCTAACCGTAAAGGCGTCGTTAACTTTGAACTTTTCATTTATTATATTCTATCTCAGAAAGATTTTGCCTTTGTGAGGAACAAAAGAAATTCGCATGTGATGTTTTGATATATACCTTTAAGGATTTACGTAAAGGGTCCGCATTGAAAATCTGCAAGACTTTCCTCCCGGAACCCTAATCTTTTATAAGACTCGGAAGCGATTTATCGTAGAGAATTCCCTCTAAATATTCCCCTTTCAACATTCCACTATCGAGGAAGGTCTAGTACAAATACTGGATACACATACAATTTACGTTCATTTATAATCCATTGCTGTATTTCTGTGACATTTAAACGAACGATTGCTCTAAAAACAAAATTGGATTTGAAGCAATGTGAAATAACGTTTTTCTTATTTTTGTGGAGCTCAGAATAGTCCGCCTCGTTGATGTTTACGTTTCTAGATACAACTTGGCATTCCCGTAAAATGTATTGCTTTGCGAATTTAAAACGTATGACGAAAGCATAAGACTGTTTTAGAATTAAGGTATTTTAATGTGAGAGGCAAGAAATGTAGACTTTTTAAGTGTAAATCCTTTGTTTTTGGGCGTGTAGGTGTTTCACTGAGTTACAGTTTTCAGATTTATTTTAGTTCAGCTTATATTTCGTGTTGTGGGATAATTATTTTAAATGATTATTTTGAAAATAAAAATTCCCTAGATATTGCCCTGACTTTGTTCGTGTTCAAGTCGTAAGACACCACAATATAATACTAAAATAACAGCCACATTCTAATATAACTTCTCCGTATACTTACTATGTTTGTAGTTTTGGTGTAAGCACAAGCAGCGAAAATATATAAGGTGTATCTATTCATACACGAAATATTTTAAGAGAAACATCTATAGGTGGTAATAAAGCCATAGCAGCGAAATTATTTTTTTTATCTAAATGTTTTTATTTTTACTTAATTATTATAATTTTAAAATTGCTTTAGACATTTTGCAAAAAAACCTTTACTTATTTATTCTATGAATGACCCACCCGGACGCGGTGATGGTGGCGGCACGAGTGCGGTGCCTTTTGATAATTAATCATCATATCAAGTAATTTTTTTTTTTTTTTTAAGTAATATGTTCAGAAATAAAAAAAATCGTTTCCATGCCGTCTTTACCACCTATGTCGGTGTATCTCTTAAAATATTTCGTGTTTGAATATATACACCTTATATAGAGTCAGGACTGTCGACGCGGGACCAAGTGACGTGCAGTAGTCCGCGTAAGAAGCAGCTCACACCCGCAGCCTTCAGAAACAATTTCCCATTGCTTGCTTAAAAGAACGTACAGAAATCGTGCAAACATTTTACGTTACCGACAATTGCAAACGCTATCGAGCCATGATTTCATCTTGTTTACTATACTATTTTGACAAAAACAACATTTGGTTTCAACAAGACAGCACTACGTGCCATACAGTGCCTCTAACAATCGCCTTGCTGCATGAGAGGTTTCCGAATCGCGTAATTTCACGAAGAGGCGATGTCAATATTGGCCACCGAGATTTTGGACGCCACTAGATTTCTATCTTTGGGGCTTCGTCAAAGATAAGGTCTACGCCTACGATCCAAAAAAACATTGCCGACTTGAAACACAATATTCGCGACATAAAATAACATTATGTACATATAGTGAAATAAGCCGCGAAAAGTGTGAAAATGTAATGGAAAACTTTGGCAAAGGAATCGGCATTTGCAAAAATGTCTGTGGCGGTCATTTGGTAGATATTTTGTTCATGTGAAATTGTGGGTACAAGTCTGTTCTTTAAAATTAAATAAAATTACAAAGAAAATCCAATCCATTCGCATTTTATTGAAAAATTATATCCTATACCTACTTTTGAGACACCTTGTAGTATAGGATCCGAAGCATTGCCCTCTCTTAGCGCGACCACACGTTCAGGTTCTCCGAACAAAAAGTGACTTAAGAGTGCGACGATCGCGTATTCGCGCAACTTTTTATTTATTTATTTACTTCAATCAACTTTGGATCATAGGTACAATTAAACAGAATTATAAAATCATTAACACAATTAAAATAAGCATCAGAATTAAAATTAAAATTACAATTGAATATTAAAATTAAATAAAATTAAAACAAAATTAAAATCAACATCAAAATTAATACGATAACGATCGCTTTTAAATAGGACGCGGCCGGAAATACGATTTTGCTTCGGATCTTAGATTGATTAGATTTGTCTGCAATATTGTAATATACTACCCACTACAATGAAGACTGGTCGAAAAGGAACAATTAAAAAAAAAATAACACATAAATTCGGTGTTCGAACGAATGCATGTTATAATTTTATTTATATTGAGAACAGCCGATATATTCTGTAAAAACCTCACCATGAAAAATTTGGTGAGTGTGCTTATGATTTCTGAAGGAAACTGTCCTCAAATAATTTAGAACTGTTAGAACGTTTCCAAAATTCTGTAAGGATTCAATTTTACATAACAATTAATTTCCCTGATTGTACCTACAACTCCCCCAAGAAACGCCACACTTCGTTATCATGTTTTTTTTTGGTGTGACGTCCTACAATGTGGGTATATTTTCTATTCCTTTCTATTTTCTCTATGCTTGTGAATGGAAACATGCGTCGACAGTGAACTGTGAACTGACCGTTATGTTTGTGACAAGAGAATGTATGCGAAACCGATAAATGAGTGATGTATGGAGTACATTGTTTGTGTTGGACTGTGGTGGATGTATCTTCTATTGTGATGCAGTATATCTATGACAGAAATAAAGGTACTTTTGGTACTGTAAAACTTTGGAAAAATACTAAAATTAACAATTAGTGTTGTACTACTGCGAGAACGACAGATTGTCCAGTAACTTTAGATGGTAACAATAAGTATTGTACCTAGGTACTTCTGCCAGATCGCCAGATTGTCTAGATTTAAAGCAAAAGTACTTGTTATGGTAGTATATAAAGGAAAAAGAAAGAAAATACGTTTATTTGCGGTAAACATGACGGGAAGAAAGAAAACAAAAATGAAGTTTGGGGAAAATATGCGTCCCATGCACGCAAAACGGCCATCGCTCTGCATAATGCTGCACCCCTATGTGAGATAGAGCCCCAGCGCTATATCAGAGGTTGAAGGCTATAAATGCGTTAAAACCTGTTCTAAATAGGAAATTTAGTTGAAGGGGATGCGCTAAGGTAGCTCGTGTAAGAAAATTTGAATTTCGCGGGCTTTTGTATCACCTTTGTCCGACCATGTCTGACGTAAACGCTGCACCAGCCTACAGGCTTAGCATGACGCTTTCTATTTCTACGATGAATAGACAAAGCTCTTTCTATACAAAGTGACATTTCGTTTCTCCATTTTTGACATCGCGCCGTAGAAATCCTTCTACAATCTGTCATTTTGTCTACGATCTTTGACAAGGTCCTTTTTTAAGTAGACTATTTCAGAAGAAAGTTTTCTGTCCCGAACTGTCAAAATTACACTGACAACTGACAATAGTCTAAAGTAGTGAAGACAATTTGATTTTGTTATCCCATGCTAAAGACAGTAGAAAACTTTCTACTCGACGGCCATAAAGTATATACGGTTATCTATAAAATCATGTAGGTATTTGTTTTTTTTTTTGTTTTTTTTTTTGGCTTCGCAACGTACTTGTTTGTCCTACCCTGTGAATTTTTTTAGAGTTGAGGTAAGAGTTGAGAGCTCGACGTGTTTTATACGGAATTTTTCACTTTTTGTATGGAAAATATGAAAAAGTATTATGTGTTTTATAAAGGGGGTCCAAATTTTCATAACTTTTGCGATAGGTTACACCATTTTACAAGTATAGGCAATAAAAAAAAAACAGTACTGTTTTTGCACCTGAAGTCGAGGTGTTGGTGTGAATTTTAGTTCATGACAACAAATTTTATTCCACAGCTTTTTAATCGCGATTAAAAATAGATTTAGTTAGAAAATCAAATTTTAGGTAAAAAACCTCAAATTCAGAATAGCAAAATTGCCATTTATATGTATAAGTTGTGTCACTTTAGTGTTTTAACAAAAAACATTTTGGTGATTTTTAGTCTAGTTTAGAGGTATTTGTGACAAGAGAATCGGCACCATCACCATTACCAAGGAAATGGTTAAGGCCAATATTACTGTAATATTTTTTATTCCAAAATACGGTACTTCGACACTTTGAGAAAAAAAATTGTAGTTGTCTTTATATACGCGACTTAATATCAGTAAAAATTGAGAATCAAACAGAAAAAAAAAAATCTTATGACAAAACAAAGAATAAGGAGTCGTTATGTAAAAGAGTGAATTCCTTAAAAAGCGCAGTTGATTCTTTCTACTTTGCCGCCGTCGTACTGTCTACACGGAACGTCATTTTTGTACACTCTTCTGTCGACAAAACGGTGCTCGTGCTAAGCCTGCTGAAGTAGCTAGACTAATGAGAACGACAAAAAGTTGCAAGATGTTCAAAATAAGTATAAATATTGCCTTTCGAGTACACGGGCAAATCCATCAAAGAAGTGCTAAAATTATATTTAACTATTTAAAAATGCAAAACATCATCCACTGGTACCGACCCAGACGACCCCACTACTCTCTTCCAGGAGAGTCGCAGGGAAACTAGTACAGTTCGCAAAATAAGAATACATAATACACGATCGTCATTCCGACCTCGCCGCCGAGGCCCCGCGCGAAATCCCCGACTAACGAATAGTCCTCCCCGACCCTTGACTGTAAGTGAAGCGCCAGCACGCGCTTTAGCCGAGCAGCATGTAATCCAAAATCCCCCTGATAATAATCAAAACACTGATTTTATCCAGCCACCGTCGGTCCCTTGCCACCTTCACTCCGACGCTGCCCTAAGCCGAGGTTCGTACCCCACAGGGGGTGCCCTTAGCGAGCAGTCGTTTAGTTTATAAGTTTTTACGCCCTGACTGGAGGCATTAAGTTTCGTTAGGAGCTTATGGCAACCACAGGAAAGTCCGGTTAAAGAGTCGGAACCTTAGTGGTTATCTGAGATGCCCTAGATTAAAAAAAAAAATTAAAATAAAACATCATAGCCCATTAGTTTCATCCATAGACAAAAGTAGATTACACGTTTCACATAATTACTTTGTTAGTATAAAAATATCTATGTACCACTGAACCAAATCCTTCAGCCGCAGTAGGAATCATCCGATGCAAAATTGCACTAACTATCCACAATTATGGCTAATTTTCATTAGTCGATAACTCAGTCGATATACAGCTTGCGAGGACGGGTGCAGGCGGGGTAATGAAAGTCAACGGTCGGTAAAAAGCGATCCCGATAGACCAATGACAATGAGCTGAATAACATCCCATGCCGATTTCGGCTACGGTGACAGTTTTTATTTCTAACGACTGTAGGGAGACGAGCGTGTGCTCTATGTGGCTAATATAACTTATCTTGGCTATGAAGGTACGGTGGCCAACACATCAAGTTACCTCAAACTGTAAAATTTTCTCGTTCGATTATGAACTTAATATTCAACATTGTAAAGATTAAAATCGTTTGGAGAAATTTGACAGTTTGTGTAGCTTGATATGCTTGGCCACTGTACATAGAATTCGAACAGTTACACTGAAAAAAAAAAAAAAAATTGTAGTTGCCACAATCAAGATTTTGTTTAGATTGACTGAGTAACTTGTTTGCATCTGAGCCTATCAAGCACAATGATCACAGCTACTACTTTTATTTGCTCGAGATTTGAAACGGGATCTTGATTGGAGTTATCATAAAACCTATTTGCAGCAATCAAGTCAAAACATAATTGCTCCAACCAAGATTATTTGATTAAAGTTTCAATTATCTTTATTGAAGTAATCAAAATGCTTGATTTACACAACTAACTTACTTTGTTAGAGTTAACATTTTTTAACGTGTCTCTTTTTTAACTCTTCTACAATGATGTCATGTTAAGGGTATAATCGAGAAACTTATTTGAGTGTTCAATCATTTGAACTAGTATTGCTGCAATCATGTTGTGATGATCAACTTAACTAAGATTTTGATTAGGTACCTAATCTAAACAAGATATCGTCAATCAAGCTAAAACGTCACTTGATTGGAGTGCATTTTTTTCAGTGTAGCTCAGTGCAAAATGCTTATAACGGTGAAATACCTAGCCTAAGAACAAATTATACATATTTAGGGTTATGCACAATTAGAACAATTGTATATTATTATATGCACTCTATAATACATGACCTTTAAAAATCGAAACGAAATTAATTAATCAATCAAAAAGTATTATGATAAACTAATCGTTTAAAAACTCACTAAATGAAAAGAACACTATCAAGCCTTCATGTAAAATAATTCCGTCCAGCAAAGGATTCAACTAAAATCACCATAAATCCAACAATATCTGGATTCAATGACCTGTGAACTAAAAATAGAAATCAATTCATTTTAAATTGAAACAAACAGTGACTACATTTTAGGTAGCAAACCACTTCCGCGGTTGAACTATTCATGACTATTCGTTTGTTTAGAGTTGAAATATTGGATTTATGTTATTGACTGTGATACACTGTACATATAGCTTACTTTTAGTTTGGGCTCATAGAGTACTCGTAGTGATACCGCTACAATGTACACTTGTACAGTCGCGTATAAAAAATCTAACAATACGTTTTCAATGATTCTCTGTATGAGAAGACGCTTCTGCGCTGCAGTGGGACAATAATAGACTGGTATTATTTAAATTTAATTGACATGTCTTGGGACCCTAAGGGTCCCAGTCCTTTGGAAGGTGTACGAGGGGCCGTAGCCATCTCGCAGAGGCCCGTAAGACGCTTTTTATAAAAAAGGCATCAACCGACGATTATCCCTGTACGCACTATGCAAGTGCACCCAAGGACAATCCCCGGTTGGTGTAGGACATGGAAACAAAGATATTCGACTATGGGTTTGGGTGGTTACTCGTAAAATGGACTCGTCTTCACCTGTAATTATTAATTAATGTATACAAACTATTGTTAACATTTTAAAAGAGTAAGTATGGAGTTTCTTGCCCATTCTTCTTCATACATAACTACCTTTTGGAAGGCGCAACTAAAATCAGAAAGAAAGAAAGAAAGAATAACGTTTATTTGGTCACAGTCAATTCAACAACAAATCAATTAACTATTCATGTAATTTTTGACGTTCAAAAGTGCATCTTCGTGCCTATTTGAAATAAATGATTTGACTTTGACTGGTTACCTAAAACTATGGAAGGACTATGGCCCCTGCTTGATCAATCTATACTAGTATTATAAAAAGGTTTTCTTTTTGTTTGTATCAAATAAGCTCCAATAAACTACTGGACCGATTTTAACAATTTTTCACCAATAGAAAGCTAAATTATCAGGAAAGTAACAAAGGCTAAAACTTATTAAAAAAAAAATGCCAAGCGATGTGGTGCGATGGAGTGGAGCAAGAAATTTCACGCGGACGAAGTCGCGGGTAGAAGCTAGTGTTTTATTATTATTATAAGTACGTCAATTAAAGAGGTAGGATTAACGCCCCAGTGTCTTAAAAAACAATTAAAACCAAATGATCTCCTAAAAACACTGCCATAAAAACATGGATATTCTGCATTACTTGACTCTTCCACTATCTAGCATACTTAAAACCGTCTGCATCGAAACTTTCTTAGCATATACAGCAAGAGCATTTTCTTCTTAATTAGCGAGGGCGAGTCCATTGTTTTAACGTTCGAGCCACTTTCCATTCGCATTCGCCTCTGTTCCCTGCCAAATGGTTTAAATTTTTTGTTTTTATTGCTGTTCAGCTAATTTCTCGTTCTCAAGTTTTATGATATAATATTTTAAGTTTTTGTTGGTTCTATTAAAATTATGGGATATTACTGTTCGGAATGTTTACAGTTATTCTTCTTTTATGAGCTTTAAAATTAAACGTTCGTGCAGCTATAAAACGATGGTTATCCAATTTGTCGGGATTCATGTTTGTTCCATAAACTCATCTCTATGTAATTTCATTTACCGCCATGTGAAATAAAAAATTCTGTCCCGATACTAAAGTGAATAAAAACTGAACAAAACTTGCTCTCTTTTATACCCAACAAAGACATAACACACCCTCTTAAACATATTCTTCGAATCCTCATAACAATTACTCCAGAAAAACTTGGTCATACAAATAGTACACTCCCTGTTCGTTTCTAGGTCGCAGGCATAGTATGTCAACAATAGGGAATGGCTGGAGATTAAGAACGGTGGCAACTGTAGCAAGAAATGCACGGAGTGGGCCATGCACAGAGTGGGCCACGCACGGCAAGTACTCCGCGTTAAACTTGTGTGATATCCGCTGCCGTACCGTCAGCTTTAATGAAAGGAGCTTTTTATGTTTTCTTCGAAGCGCTACGAGAAAATCTTTTGGAAGATTACTGTTAATCGCAGGAGACTATACGTTTTATGTTGGTTTATGTTCAAGTTTTTATGATGTTC
This sequence comes from Dryobota labecula, assembly GCA_947523025.1. NCBI lineage: Eukaryota > Metazoa > Arthropoda > Insecta > Lepidoptera > Noctuidae > Dryobota > Dryobota labecula. The sequence goes on along the minus strand of OX383293.1, from coordinate 10,289,063 downwards.
ATACTGAGATAGTTTTTACGTTCGTTTTAATGCACTGTCTACTACAAGGTAGTATGTATGTCGTATCAAGTAGTACGTTTTAATGAACTGCCTATTGTCTGTGTTGTGATTGCATGGAATTCTGAGTAGGAAGCATAGAACATTAATGTTTTTTTTTTAACTATGGCATCTCAGAGTTGACCTTGCGAGGTTGAGTCTCTTTAACCGGACTTTCCTCTGGTTGCCTTAAGCTCCTAACGAAACTTAATTCCTTCAGCCAGGGCGTAAAAACTACCCCCCTGTGGGGTACGAACCTCGGCTTAGGGCAGAGTCGGAGGGAAGATGGCAAGGGACCGACGGTGGCTGGATAAAATTAGGGTTATGATTATTATCGGGGGAATTTAACGCTACAGGGTCAGCTATAGTGCGGGCTGGCGCTTCGCTTACAAGCAAGGGTTGGGGAGGACTATTTAATCGGGGATTTCGCGAGAGGCCTCGGCGGCGAGGTCGGAATGACGGTCGTGTATTGTGTATTCTCTTTCGAACTGTACTCGTTTCCCTACTGTTCTCCTGGAGGAGAGTCGTGGGGTCGTCTGGGTCGGTCAGTGTAAAACATCAATCGTTCAAAAATGGGTCTTATACACTTTTTAGCATTTACCTATTCAATGCATACTAAAACATTTTATACCGTTTTTGCTTAGTAATGCGTTACCTCCGTATGTAACGTATACCCACTCCCCCTCATGAACGCTTAACATTGCGATATAATGGTAGAAAGCCTTTGTTCAACAGCGGACGTATACGGCCTAATATGTATAATGATGATGATGTATGTAAAGTCGGTTTTTCTTATATAATAGGCACATACAAGTAAATTATTTTCGCTTTTGTGCCACAAATTATGTAGGTGCGTGCACGTTACCATGTAGATCCTCATTAATTAGTTAATTAATGAGCGAGTTAGGTTGTAAGGGAAGGCTACAACATCCATTTTTCCCAATAGGTCAGCATTACCTATTCAATGCGTACTTGGCTGCGTTATGTAATAGTATAGAGAGCTGTAAAACACAAACTTACAGCGTGGTGCTGGTAGCAGTTGAATTGGCCGCAGTAGGAATCATCCGATGCAAAATCACGCTAACTACCCACATTTATGGCTAACTTTCATTAGTCGATAATTCGGTCGATATACAGCATGCGACATGCAGGGGAGTCCCTCTGCAGGCGGGGTAATGAATAGTGAAAGTCATCGGTCGGTAAAAAGCGTGCCGAGATTCACACCCATTGAAATTGAACAATGAAGATGAGCCTTCACAGCAGCGGTGCAGCTTCTGCGTATAGGTACCGCAGTATAGAGAATAAATTTGAGCTGGAAAACAGAAACTACCAAGACCACAAGTGCGCACACAACCTTGGTTTTTAAGGAAGTTTATAATCTTCCAATTTCAAATGTTTGAAAAATTCCTCTGCTCGACAACCTTAATAACGTACTGAATATTGTTGAATTGTCAAAATGAATTGCATTGGCATTGCAAGTGTGTTATGCAATTACCCCATAGATTTATATTGTAGTGTAGGTACAGTTGTTATGTTGTACTTGTACCTAAAAAGCTCCACAAACTGAGCTTAGTGCGGAGCGGTGCAGTGGTCTATGTGGTTTGTGTGCTGTGTTTCATACATAAAATCGAAGACTAGCGTTGAAAATCAAAATAATAGCACAGATTGCGCCACACCGCGCCCACGTAATAGCTCCTAACACTATTTCCATGCGGTATAAGTAAAAGTTGCACCCAGTTCAAATTTCCCCCATCAACATTAACACGGGAAGGAATATCAAACTTGTTTACTTAATTCGAAACACAAACGACACAAAATAAATAAAGGAAACAAATAAAGTGGTTTGGCAACTCTGGTAAGCTCACAGTGGATGGAGTAATAAAATGTAAATAGCTACAGAAGTGTTAAAAGGAGTCGCGGTAAAAGTTTAGCTCACGCGAACTTAGCACTTGATGGCGTCCCTCGGAGTAAGAGGCCGGTCTAAGTTAATAGAGGATGTGGTTGCGAATTGGCGACCGACTCAGAGAGCGATTAGGAAATGCGAACAAAAGTCGCTTACGGAGACGCTTGTGTACTCTAGTTGGTGATTCACTTGGCGGGTTACTTCCAATGTATCGATTGACTTTATAAATATTTTAAAATTGGTCAGGGTTTTTGATTAGTTTTTTTTTTCCAAGGCTGAATTTGCTGATAATAGACATAGATAGACAGACAGCCTGATTCAGTAGACATGATCTATCGTGGAAGACGCAAGTTCCTACGATTCTCCGTCGAATGCCGGAGTGGTTTTTAGTCAGTAAGAGTCTGACAGACCCCTGCACCCGTCTCAGGGTGGAGGACATCCACGAGGATTTTCCAGCCCGGAACAAAAACAAAAATGTAGGCATGTTCTGCTTTCGATGACTGTGAATGATTGAAGGTAATATTATGTACCAAAATGTCTTATAATTACGTAGCAACAATCATTAATATTTCTAGAAAAATCGCATGGACAGTTGCATTTTTTTTAGGGCATTTCAGAGTTGACCTTTGAGGTCGTGACTCTTTAACCGGACTTTCCTGTGGTTGCCTTAAGCTCCTAACGAAACTTTAAGCCTCCAGCCAGGGCACACAAAAACTTATAAACTAAACGACTGCACGCTAAGGGCACCCCCTGTGGGGTACGAACCTCGGCTTAGGGCAGCTTCGGAGAGAGGACGGCAAGGGACCGATGGTGGCTGGATAAAATCAAGGTTATGATTATTATCGGGGGAATTTAAAGCTACAGGGTCAGCTATAGCGCGGGCTGGCGCTTCGCTTACGAGCAAGGGTCGGGGAGGACTATTTAGTCGGGGATTTCGCTCAGGGCCTCGGCGGCGAGGTCGGAATGACGGTCGTATTTTGTGTATTATTCGAACTGTACTGGTCTCCCTACTGCTCTCCTGGAGGAGGGTCGTGGGGTCTTCAGGGTCGGTCAGTGACCGTTGCATGGTATAAATATGCATAGAAATATCTACTGAAGAGATAGTCAATCTACCTACCCTTTTCCTGATTATGTTGGGGTTGGTTTGCAGTCTAACCAGTTGCAGCTATCGCTAAATACTAGTATTTTACATGGAGAGACTACCTATCTGACCTCCACAACCCAGCTAGTGGGTAATACGATACCCCCTGGTGAGAGTGGTTGTCAGAATTTTGGGCTTCTGGCGTCAACGTCGAAAAAGACTGGGGAGAGATAGTAAACGCTCTGAATTATAACTTGCACCAAGACGTAAATGGTTCCCCCTAGCTGGTGAAATCCACCACAAATGGTTTCAGAGAGAAATATAAGTATTAGAGTTATATTGAGTCAGAAATTATTACGATTGTATTAATAAAATCTCATTACGCTTTCGTGTTTAGGTTATGATATAACGTTTTAATATTTAGATTAGAATTAGGTACCCTTTCAAAATAATTTCAAAACCTTGACAAAATCATAAATAAGTCACAATTAATATTTAAGGTTCTAAGTTCGGCCTCTCCGAAGTTGTCAGTCCATTTCAGCACGTACTTTATTATTCAAATATTTTCTGTTATGAAATCCATTATGAATCTGTAATGGCATAGATTGAAATAAATGACGTTCATTGCCTAAAACAATGCGCTCATTTATTTTTCAGACGGAGAGTAATCTGTTCAATTATGGCGGATTAAAAATACATTTGGCAAATGGAGAGTAATTTTGATGTTGTAATGAAAATATTTTTGGATTCATTGTTTCTTTTGGGACTTTGTCTATACTAATATTATAAAGAGGAAAGATTTTTTTGTTTGTTTGTTTGTACCGAATAAGCTCCGTAACTACTGGACCGATTTTAACAAAAAAAAAAAATTAATAGAATGCTAAATTATGGGAAAGTAGCACAAGCTAAAATTTATTTTCAAATAAATTAGAGATCCTTAAGAAAATTTCAATAAACTAACTTAAAGTAGCAAAATGTTGCCTATAAATCACGGAATCGAAACTTACGCGGGTGAAACCGCGGGGAGCGGCTAGCTATTAAAATAATATATATTATATTATACACTATTATTATTATACTATTAATATAAATTATTTGTCTATTGACAACTTTTAGACTATTTATTATTTTTTACTGTCTTAGTACTTTTCGCCTGAAACACAGGATAACCTAGTTCAGGCACGTAAGTCTTAGGAATATAATTTACATTTAAACAAAACTGTACTCATTTTTATACCTTGTAATGTTTTGAACAAAATTTTATTTATTATTTTTAATAACCTGCTAATGCAGAACTGGCCAGGCGCAGTGATGATAGATGGAGTAAGGCTGTGACCAAGTGGCATCCAAGGACTAGGAGACAAGGTCGTCTGGCGGCGAGATGGGCGGACGACATTGTTGCCATTGCGAGCAAGACCTGGATAAGGCTGGCACTGGGGCGTGGAGATTGGCACAAGAATGAGAAGCTAATGCCCAGCAGTGAGTGAAGTCGGGCTGTGGAAGCAGATGATTAATGCTGAACTTGGGTTTCTTGCTCGATAGTTAGATATTAGTTATAGCTATACCCAAAGTCTCAAATTCAGATAATTTATGTAAACAAAGAGGATAACATAGCAAAAAAATATCTTCGTAATGGTAATTCACATAAAATGGCGAAGAAAAGGGTTCCATTTTCTTTTAAGTACTGAATTTAAGAAATAATAATTAAAAAATAATCATACCGTAATTATTTTTATAAATTTTCGGTTTAAAACAAAGTTATTAAAAAAAGGAGTTTTTCTGGTATAAAATATTTTATGATACTGGTAACAATGCAGGAGATCCAAACATTTTCACATTTTTGACATCTTCAACAACACTTATTATAATACAACTCTCATTTCGTCGCATTGGTGGTGAAGAGAGCTAAGCCACACTTTTGACCGAATTGAGTTATGAACACCACCATACTCGTCGTTAAACGGAGATTCTAGTGGTGAAGAGATCTAAGTGATAGCTCAACTAGAGGTTTGGTTTTTCATTCAGACGTGAAAGGAGTTAAATGAAACTAGGGACAAAAATTCAAGTGGTGAATTTTTTATTTATCTTTATCTTGGAAAATTTTAGTGTGGAATAGCTCCCTTCACTACTAATGCGACGATTTATAGATTCATATTGTATGTAGCACATCTGGCCACATTTTGGATGAAAACGGTTGTAAACTGTTTCGAGTGGAAATCGATTTTGGGAGGCCTACGTCTAGCAGTGGACTTAAAAGGGCTGATTATGACGATCATAGGCCGTGTCTCCGACACACTACATAAAACATTGTTTGACAAAGGTATTTTGTTTGCATAGTTCTTATAAGTAATTCACTTTAATTTCATAGATGATTATTTACAAAAAAAAAAAAAAAAAAAAATATGATAAAATGTTTTGCACCACTGTCCTGTCATTTTGACAGTGACATTACTTTGTTTACATAAATTATCTGAATTAGAGACTTTGGGTATATGACCATTCGTCGATGATGCATAATATGATGTTTTAATTTAAGGCGAAAGCGTCAGGGCAGCCGACGCATTTCAAAATTTCTTACGTTTTTTGCAATGCATACGGCCGTATCAAATATTTATTTATTCTTAATTATATAAAACAAAGTCGGGTTACGAGTATTTACACCATTTATAACTCAAGAATGGCTGGATCTTGGATTTGTTGGATTTTTCTCCGCCCGAATAGCAGAATAATGATTATAACATGCGAAAAATTCACGATTTTTTTTTGTTAAAAAAACATTTTCTCTTACATTTTGTACAAAACGGCTATTTTGATGGAAGTGGATACAAAAACTTGTGCATTATGATGCATACGTTTTTGTCTCGGCCACAGACTGTAGAGAGACGTGCAGTACACCTTAAAGAGGGTTGTACGTTGTTTCATAGCTAATAGTTTTATAGAATTTCGTTTCACATAATTTTTTTATCATAATTTTGTTTCATAGAATAATAAATACGCAGAATACTTACTTGGAATATTTTTAAATCATTGATTTTTGTTTCACATAAAGATTAATATTAGAATAGTTATATCATAGAATAACAAATCAAATATTCTTTATCCTTATATTGTTTATTTAATATAAAACTTATTACCAAGAATAACATTTTATCCATTTTCAATTTTGCAACAGCATTTTTTTTGCATTTTGCAGCATGCAAGCAAGCATGCAACATGCAGCGTGCAAGCAAGCATGCAGCATGCAAGCGAGCATGCAACATGCAGCAGGTATGGTTTCTGTCACGGCGTCGGCGCTGCGGGGCTCCGGCGGTCCCACGCGCGCTTATCGTCGCAGATGGTATTCACGCTCACCACCTGCTCCTCAGCTCGCGGGCCGCCTCGCCGCCTCGCCCCTCCGCGCCTACGCGGATTTAAATTACACTCTAGGGATAGGGCAGACAAGACTACGTGGAGTCGGTTTTGCAGCGATTCGTTTCTGTCACTAACTTATAACGAACAAACCATATTCGTTAAAAAAATATTCTAATAATTGATAAGTTTGTTAAAAGAATTGAATTGTGTTTCTGTGAAATATGTTTCATTCAAGTAAATAGTCTTTGAAACAATAATATTCGAACTAAAAATACAAATGTTTTATGTAATATTTGGATATTACATAAAACATTTTCTGGGAAACGAAATTCTATGAAATATCTGTCTGCAAAATAAGACAACGCTCTTTAAGGGTGTCTCTTAAAGAGCGTTGTCTTCACCTCCCTCGAACAACGTATGTTACACCCAGATTTCGCCAGTTATGTTTAAGTCCCATGTACTTTATAGGGGGCGAGCCTATTGCCTTTAACCGGGCACAAATCCAGACTCCGGGCTGCTACTGAGAAATTCCTAGAGTAAAAACCCTTTATCAGTTTGCCTGACCCGGAAATCGAACCCAGAACCTCATGCTCAGCAACCAGGCAGTCGATCAATAATAATAATCGGTTAAAATAGCAGTTGATTAAAAAAAAAACTTTATAGGCTCCTACAAACAGGCGCGACACGCGACGCTACACAAAGGCACCGCCTGTCGCGTGACTAGGGGTGTTTTTGTGTCGCGTCGCGTGTCGCGTCTGTTTTTAGGAGCCTTAATTACTTGTTTTTATGCGACACACACATCAATTACTAGAAAATAGACAATGCAGAATAAATAATGCACTGAAAGCTGACGTTTATGTTAAATGCAGTCCAACATTAATACTAACAACAGATTGTAAATTGCTTGATATAATGACGTCATTGAATAAATATGACGTAGATTATACCGAGGTTCACTGCGAACCACGGAAATAGAACTAACAGTATATTTCCAGACAAGCTTCCAAGTTTTACTTCTCGAATGAGATTCCCTTTGGGAATTGTAAGAACTACAACATATAAAGAGTTTAGAATCTGGAGTCTTAAGGGGAACAAAGTTTAGTTTGTATGGATTTCTTACTCTATATCTCTATGGAGTTTTTCTTGTACTGAGTAGGCTGTAGTAGTGTTTGGGAAAACTGGTATTTTATTTTGTTGTTATGGACACGCGTAAGTTATAAAAATTTTGCTATGACTACTGGCTTCTAAAACTTCGATCTAAGTATAAGAAAATAGTTAATAACAATATAACACAGTTATTTGACATATCTCGGGACCCTGGGGTCCCGGACCTTTGGGTGACGAACGAGGGGCCGAAACCAACTCGCAGAGGCCCTATTGACGGCACGGTTGGCGCAGTGGTTAAGCGATTGACTGCTGCGCTACGTGTCGCGGGTTCGATTCCCGCACGGAACAAATATTTGTATGACCTACAAGTAGTTGTGTGTAAAAAGAAAGTTATACATTTTATTTTGAGTACTGATTTTTTTTTATTGTTATTACTAACAGTACTTAAGAGAAAATGGAACCTTTTTTTTCGCCATTTTAAGTGAATTACTACTAATGCGGACACGGGCGATGGGAACAACGGGAATATACATCCCCTTATGTTGATAAAAATTCGCAAATATTTATAAACTACCAAGACATAACACGGCAAGAAAAGGCACACTTAAGAGGAAACAAAATGACACCATGCACTTTCCAGTCAATTAGCTCCACTGACACACTGTAGTAATGAAAATGCTAACTAAGTGAAATGTCAAGCGCATGATATATTGACGTTCAGTCGCTGTCCATCCGAGCTCACTATTGTTCCCAATTTACAACATGGCCGCGTTAAAATTGTGAATAAAATGCCCCTACAATATTTTCCTCTTTCAATTTTCTCGCGGATAAAAATCGTTGTTATTGATTTCGGTTCATGAAGCGAACCGTATTTACGGTTATGTTTTCTGTATGAAAATTCTATTGGACTATCCGAATATCAACACGAGGATATTCTGTTAATCTCCTATAAACCGAGCAGCTAATTGCCACATTTATGGTGGGTATTTATTGCATTTACGAAATAGATTAAATTCATTACCCATTTTTGGTAGTAATGGGTTTAGACATGTTGTTAGTGACCTGATGAGATGATAATGAAGTGTATTCAGTAATAAAAAAACCGGCCAAATGCGTGTCGCATCACGCACAATGAAGGGTTCATTGTGGGATGGATTTATCCCAAGAACAAAGTTAACATTGTAGTTAAAAACAAGTTCTCCCATACGTTCTAACTGCAAATGTAAGTTTATACGCATAATATTGAGAGAATTACCATGTTATTTCAAAACCATAGACTTCTTTTAGGTTTTCATGTAATCTATAGGTAAAGAACTATTTCTGTATATATATTTTTTTTTCATTTTTTGGCTCTGTAATTCGGAGTTAAGGGGGAAGTTAAGAGGGGAATGGTACAATTTCACATATTTTCTTAAATAACTTTAAAAGTATTTATTTTTAAGTTATAAAAAATATCTATCTGAAATCCTTACAGTAAGCCCTTTCATTTACCTAATATTAACACGGTACAGTTTGCAATACTTTTTTTTAATTTTCCATTTTGCCCCCAAAAGTGACCCCATATTTAAAATTCATTTATTTATGTTACACGTCCGTGTTTGGGGTCACAGAAATTCACATGTGTACTAAATCTGCAAATTTAAGTTTGTAAACGCAAAAACTATTTTTGTATGTGTTAAAACTACAAATTAACAATTTTCGGACTTTTTCCTTTACTTTGCTGTGAGACCTTGCTTCTTGCTAAATTTCGTGATTCTAGGTCAACGGAAAGTTGACGGAAAGTTGACGGCACGGTTGGCGCAGTGGTTAAGCGATTGACTGCTGCGCTGCGTGTCGCGGGTTCGATTCCCGCACGGAACAAATATTTGTATGATCTACAAGTAGTTGTTCCGGGTCTGGCTGTTTGTGTATGTGAGTTTAAATGTTTGTAAACGCACCCACGATACAGGAGAAATCCTAGTGTGGGGCAACGTTTTTTAAAAAACAAAACAAACAAACAAAGTACCCTATAGGTTTTGATTTACTTGCGAATATCGCATAAATGTCGCATAAATGGCTGTATCTTTTTATTGCGTTGACTTAGAAGCTTGATTGTTTCAGAGCTGCAGGAGAGCATAAACTTTCGTATTTGATATTAATTTCAACTTGATATCTTCACGCATTCCTGAGAAAAAGGGTCTTGACAGACTGACAGACAGACGGACAACGAAGTGATTCTATAAGGGTTCCGTTTTTTCCTTTTGAGGTACGGAGCCCTAAAAATAATGAAGTATCTAGTAAAGACATGAAAACAAAGGGCCAAAAAGTAAAACCATAGTTATAAAAAAAGATTAAAATATCTAAAGTAGCCGTTATGTAGGTATTTTTAACTACAATGTTAACTTTGTTCTTGGGATAAATTCATCCCAACTACGGAACCCTTCATTGTGCGTGATGCGACACGCACTTGGCCGGTTTTTTTATTACTGAATACACTTCATTATCATCTCATCAGGTCACTAACAACATGTCTAAACCCATTACTACCCGTTACTTACACGTACAGTCGCACTTTACGCTTTTAATTTAATTTTTTTGATTTTTATTTTTCATCTGCTGTAAATTATATTGTGTTATATGTGCCTTTTAGTCTGTGCTAAATAAATGTGTACCATGTGGTGCCAGACGTAAGAAAAGAAAGAAAAGAAAAAAAGAAAGAAAAATTGTTTATTCTGCACAAACAAAACGCACTTAACAAAAATAAAATTATAAAATGTACACACATTCAAGTAGCCAAAAGCACTGAAAGCAAGAAAAAAGCACTACTCCATTTCCTCCCGTGGGTGTCGGCGACTAAGGGACTTACTAGAGAATGGGCGGCAGCGTTCTCTATGCATTTTTAACATCATACTACGATCGCCAACCCGCCTGCCAAGCGTAGCGATTATGGTAAACCCCCTGGGGAGGCTTATGTCCAGCAGTGGACGTTTTTCGGCTGAAATGATGAAGTGATGTAATAAATGTATTTTCTTTCTTTTACAGTCGGTATCCACCAAGTAGGTGAATATTTTTGACCCTTTATTTTCGTGTCTTTACTACATAGGGTAGCAGGGACATCGACGCGCAAACTTGAACCATGTAGAGACTTTGAGCCGGTTATTAAAATAAAGATTTCTGTTCCCCCTTCATTTTAACAGCGTAGGTATTGCATTTTTCTATGAAACAACAGATTTTTTTTAAATAACCTACGCAAAATTTCAACGCAGGGTTGTTCAGAATCATGTACTGAATCCATGGTAACAAGTTGCGCGTGCTCTGCCACTCTGTGTACTTAATTATTTTGTGCTATTTACTTTAGCAGGTGACACCTACTGAAGTAAACTGCTGGGTAGGATGAATACTTTTCTATAAAAACCGACCATACCTAGTTAACCGAGTCACGATCTCAAAGCACAAGATAAAAAACATTCATAGTAAATAATGTACATCAAGGACTTCTCAAACCAAGTCAACGTCCCCGATAAACTATTTCGTCTGCTTTCGATCATAAATGCAAGCAAAATCGAGCATGAAGATAGACTTTATGCGTCAAATATATTAGGTATTTAAAACAACACCTTCATTTTATAAAATAACTAAGCAAAAATACTGAGCATTTTTTTGCGATAAGAACGCCCATTGTGCCCTATGTAACATGTCTACATTAATATCTGTAATTTTTATGGTGTAGGTACATAATAAAGAGTATTCTATCTTTAAATCTAGTATCTAGATAACACAGTTGAATAGAGCGAAATGGTTAGATTCTGAAATTGCCTACTGAATTCACAAACGGTGAGTTTTCTCATTTCCCCTTGATAACTAAATTATACGTCGAAAATTGCGTTGGCTCTGTTCTCAATAATGATAATCAGATAAAACTGAATTCGTTTGTTTGTAACATTAATTTTCAGCTGATTATACACGTGCCTACCCCACGTAGGTACTACTCACGTACCTACATTTTGATTTTACCCCTCCTTATCAATATTTTATGGAGAATTATCCGAACGTGTATTTTTGTAATTAGGAAAGAAAGTTACATACTCAACTTCGGGACTTAATCAAAATGCTTTACGGTTTTAATTTTGTGCTCAAACTTTGTATTAACAGGGTAAAACAGATAGATAAATAAAACATTTCCATGTTAAAATGTATGAGTTTTCATACTGTCGGTATCGCTTCCGTGATACTTCGGAAAATTTGGATTGAAAACGTATCAAAACTACAGATATCTATCAGCAAATAAATTACAGTTTCTATAATAATAATACTTTTCCACTTAGGTTTTTGTTTGATTACTGTTATTTAAGAACATTCCTTCCACAAAGCAAATAAATATTCCAAATGTATAATAATATTCATGAAATTATCGAAAAGTTGAATATTTCAGCCCTATTTACAGTACTCTATCTCTACCCGCAGTAAGCATATTCACAGCTAAAACAAATGAAAGCTTGATAAATATTTCACATCAACTTTCATCTGATAATGAAATCTTAACGCCCCAACATTTGTCTTTGAAATTAACCCTCGCTTAAGCCCACAAAGGTGTTCTATTTGAATTTACAACTGGAATGTAGGTCGCTTTAGTATGAGAGCTATGAGCTACTGTGGGCGTTATTAATAACGGCATAAGCGTACACCTGAGCTGTTTGAGAACTATAAATAAGTCGTTAAGTTAGTCCATTTATGTCAAGCTAACGATCGAATGAACTTTGGTTGTATCGATACCGTCTTTCACCGACTAAAGTTTACTGATCGATCCTGTGTTCGGTTGTACAGAGGCCTGTATATTTTTAGTCTTTGCACGAAGTGGTGTTCTCTTTTTCTTCGCTTTGGAGCAATTTTAGAATAGGCATTGTGCGGTGTAGACTCGATATTTTTTGTTCGATATATCGATATATTTTGGCGTTAACTATAATTTCGATACATGGATATATCAAAATAAAATATCGAGTATCGAAAGCAATAAAGTATCGAGCCCCCTGGTTCGTTCGGAACCAAAACCTTCATTTAGAACTTAAAATCCCTACCATAGCCCAATTCATGAAGCGCATTTCAAAGCGCTTCTTCGATTCCGCAGCCACTCATCGCAACACTCTAGTTGTGCAGGCAGCCAAGAATACCCCCTCTCGCATCAGTAAGACCCGCCAAGGCATGCACTGACCGACCCAGACAACCCCACGACTTTTCTCCAGGAGAACAGTAGGGAAACGAGTACAGTTCGAAGAATACACAATACACGACCGTCATTCCGACCTCACCGCCGAGGCCCATCGCGAAATCCCCGACTAAATAGTCCTCCCCGACCCTTGCTCGTAAGCGAAGCGCCAGCCCGCGCCATAGCTGAGCCCGTAGCTTTAAATCCCCCAGATAATAATCATTACCCTAATTTTATCCAGCCACCGTCGGTCCCTAGCCATCCTCCGTCCGACTCTGCCCTAAGCCGAGGTTCGTACCCCACAGGGGGTGCCCTTAGCGCGCAGTCGTTTAGTTTATAAGTTTTACGCCCTGGCTGGAGGCATTAAGTTTCGTTAGGAGCTTAACGCAACCACAGGAAAGACCGGTTAAAGAGTCTCAACCTCTCAAGGTTTACTCTGAGATGCATTGAATAGCAAAAAAAAAACAAAAAAAAAAGTTGTCGCTCCTGTCTAAAACCGCTGGAATTCAGAGCCGTAAAAAAGTAGACTTATTTTAATCAATGTTTTATTAATTTAAGATTTTACATCAGTCATTATGTTCCTAGTTTGGTATTATAGGTATGAATAAAAAACAAACACAATAGATTATCATAAAGTTCAAATATTTTTTTAGAAAATTTAATCGATATATCGCTATATCTACCTATCGATGTTTTTTTTTCCGATTGATCAAAATCGATATCAATATTTTTATAAATACCTATACGATATAATATGGATATTTTTTGGCATTTCTTGCATCCCTAGAGCGGTGGTATTGCTGGATTCGAATCTTTTAAAGTTCACCTTTGTGAATATTCTGTGGACCTGTTATTACTACACACTGGAGCCCTGATGTACAAACCTGAAATGAGATGCACAGCGCAAGTGAAGACAGGAAATGACTATCGAACCGAGTAGTTTGAACACGAAAAATTGGGGTGTGTCTGCGTTGGGGACACGGCCATGTGTTTTACGTGAATACGTGTTCATAACGGGTAATATTTTCTTTGTGCCGAAATCTTTGATCCCTTAGGTATCGTGTGGTGCAATTAAATTTTGGATGTAGATGATAGGTATATAGCTGCGGGCTATTCCACTAAACCCCACTGACAATCCCCACCAATTTTTGGATGATTGTGTAACTTTACTACTCTTTTTTAAATTTTGTGTTTGTGGTAGGATTTGTGAACTTTTTATTCAAAAATCCCTGCAACGCCAGACTGTATCCCCCGATTTAGTAATTATCATTTTTCTGAAATGCCTCCCCCGCACTATGGAAGAAAATCTAAAGACGTATTCACGTCAAAATACCTGTAGGCAGGAACTGATTAGCAGGTCCATCGTTTCTTCTTTTCGGCTCGTTGGTACGGTCAGCTGCAGAGGAATCTCACCCCCTAGCAATGTATTTATTCATTGCTAGGGGGTGAGATTTCTCTGCAGCTGACTGTACAACTTTTATTCTAGTTACCAACTTGAGGGTTTAGTAGGTAATGCTGACGTTTACGTGATACAAGGAAAAAAAAAAAAAGGATTTGCCACAATCAAGATTTTGTTTAGATTGACTAAGTAACATTTTTAGTAGAAGTAGTATTGTTTGCATCTGAGCCTATCAAGCACAATGATCACAGCTACTACTTTTATTTGATTGAGATTTGAATCGGGATCTTGATTGGAGTTATCACAAAACCTATTTGCAGCAATCAAGCAAAAACATAGTCGCTCCAACCAAGATTATTAGATTAAAGTTTCAATGATCTTTATTGAAGTAATCAAAATGCTTCATTGACACAGTTAACATTTTTTTAACTTGTCTCTTTTTTAACTCTTCTACAATGATGTCATGTTAAGGGTAATCGAGAAACTTGTTTGAGCGTTCAATCATTTGAACTAGTATTGCTGCAATCATGTCGTGATGATCAACTTAACTAAGATTTTGATTAATCTAAACAAAATATTGTCAATCAAGCTAAAAAGTCACTTGATTGGAGTGCATTTTTTCAGTGTACCGTGTCTTTTTTTAAGACACAGCTTAAAAAAAGCACGGTATTACTATCCGACCCGAAATAATTTAACGAAAACTATTCCCTACGTTCTACTTTTACTCGGCCAATATCCCATTAATTGACTACGTAGAAAACAAACCTGCTAGAGAATCTATGTGGGCGTTAATTACTAGTGGCGAGCGTGAACACCTGAGGTGTGCCAGAACTATAAATATCTACTATGTCCATTTCTGTGGAAGCGTGGCGGTGAAACGGCTAGGCCGCAATCGGAAGGTCGCAATTATATCCACTCGTTGACTATAACGCCCTGAGGCGTTACTATGGGTTCTTCGGATTTTCTTTTTTCTAAAATTATATCTTACTTGTGTAAAAAGACGCTAAATACCCCTACAACTTCTGAACCGTTGCATGCACCCAAAAGCACAATGTTGAATGATTAATGCAATTTTTCACACAAAAAATAAACTCGTTTCCCAGCCACTGATGTATAAAAAAAGGAAGATAAGGCGCCGCTCTAACGTTATGTAAACATTATTGAACTAGAAACAATTACATGTAAACACACCCACACAACTACATTTCCCGATGTCGTGGAACAATCGAAGTAGAGAGAAGTAGTAGTATGCGGGCTGCAGCGGGAACGAGATAGCAATAATTGTCACTGTTACGTACATACCCTTATCAACTCAGAAACGAATGGCGACCTAGAAAGCAATATTATTCAGGAGAATTTTAAAGAAAATAAGTTTTGATGTACATACTTACGAGTGGAAAGTAATGCCGTGGAACTTGTTTTTGCTTTGTGAATTATTTGTGCACATTTTGAAAACACAACGACTACGGTAACTTTACTTAACGACACAATTAGCTGACCCCCCCTTGCATAAATGGTTGAGATTTTTTTGAATACGGATCTATAGAATTTTTAATTCTTAATTTAATTTAAATACCTATACGAAATCTATCAAAAACTAGAAAAAAAAATTAAAATCGTACGATTTGTTAGTAAAAAAATCTCAACCATTTATGCAAGGGGGGGTCAGCTAATTGTGTATACTGACTGTACATGTGCTACACAAACGTCAGTTTGATTGTGACTAAGGTCAGTTGTGCCGGTCGGCATAGGTTGTGCGGTCCACACCGAGTAGCGCGTACATTAGGTACGCGCTACTCGGTGTTTGTATTTTCGGGCTTCCTATTTTTATATTTCAATGTTCCCAGCAATAATTTTTGCTCAATATCACTTAGATTTACATAATGCATAGATTATAGTTATATGGTGGTGTGTCTTTTTACCTTTTTTTCCTTTGTTTTATATGCTTCTTTCTGGATTCTGTAGCTTCTTCGTTCAGGTAAGAAAGAAAGAAAGAAAAATAGGTTTATTTGTCACAGAAACACGTGCATACAAAAAAATTATAAACTCGACTAGGTAGGTATACAAAAAATAGATAAAAAAATAATAATTATAATCACGAGCTCAAAACCAAAATAGTCGGTAGCTGCACGTCATGACTGTGACAAGAAGGCTTCCACTCGGCATGATGCTATGCTATGAGGGACCCACAGTACAGCGTTGATTTTCAGTGATCACCCGAAAAAGATGTACGGAAACCAGGTAAAAACTAGTAACAATTTCCAAAGATTGGTAATGATCCATTGGGCAGTTACGACCATTTAACACATTACCTAATAAAAGCTATTACGACTTTGTCAAGTATTCTTTGTAAAATGTACTACCAAATTAAAAAGTCAAGTAACTTGAAAGGAGTTAATTTCCCTCAAACATGCACCTACAAGCCACAAGTGCTCATTTTTTCGAAATATTTTTGTATTGCTAAACGAAACCGAAAACTTTACTCGAAATTTCAAAAGTTCCAGATTTTTAAGAGTTTCGTGTTGAATTTACAGGATGTTTACAAGACACACCTGTATTATTCTATTCAACTTTATACAAACCTTCTCAGAGTTTTACGGCAAAGTAACTAATTCAAATATAGAATTCGAGTATTGCTTATCCAATTCTCGATTCCTTTTCACGCAAACAAATTCGCATCGAAAAGTTTAAAAAGCCTCTATAGTAGGGGTATTGTTATGCCTGAATGAACTTTCGCACCCTCAGTATAGACCGACCAAAATAACTATGCACATGAAAAATAGGCAGTTGGATTTTGTTCTTTACACCTTTGACTTAGAATTCTATTTCACTAGCTATATAGGAATATACTTGTATCTAAGGGTAAAACCGACTGGCTGACCGTAATGGTTTCACATTATAGTGGTAGTTCTTTTGATTCGGAATTGTTCTGGTTTGTTTGTGTTAATTGTTTTTCTATTTCATTTTGCATTGTTTTGGGCGGTATTGTTTACTTTAATGAAAAACGACCTCGTGATATTATCATAATTTATGATAATATCCATTTTTATTTCTCACAAAATGAGCAAACAGCGATTCGCTTAGTAATTACGAATTCGAAGTGCCGTTTTAAATTAGATGGGAAAATGCATTTCTCGAAAAAAGTAATAATTAAGGCTATGTCCATTTTTAGGTGCATTGTTCATGATTCTGATTAACTAAAACAGTAAACACATCAGAAGCATGACGAA
The DNA here is from genome assembly GCA_947523025.1 of Dryobota labecula. Taxonomy (NCBI): domain Eukaryota; kingdom Metazoa; phylum Arthropoda; class Insecta; order Lepidoptera; family Noctuidae; genus Dryobota; species Dryobota labecula. Next base: position 10,271,774 of record OX383293.1, on the reverse strand, counting down.
TAAGAGTGTATTTCAAAAACCATTTATTTGAGTAGCAGCTGAACATTTTATATGCTAATTGAAATCACTTTTAGACGGCGAAAGCCATAAAAAAGGTTGTAAAGCTTGTCTGAAATTCTTTGTGAGGCAGCTATACGCTGCTTTAGACATGTTCGTATATTATAGCCATTAGTTGTTTGCTTTTAAAGCCGAGTTTAAAGACGTGAAGGAAGTAATTAAAGATATCGTCTAATGGTTTGTTATTTTTGTAATTACATAGGTCCCTCTAGTAACTCAACGGTTCGAACGATTTAATTCGATAAATGAATGTACAAATCATGTTAAATAATCTGTTTTAAATTTATGTGACGACAATAAAATAAATTTTACAATACATTCAATAGAATGTATGTAAAATTAATGAATAAAGCTGCTCTCAGACTACGCTATAATATATATATATATATAGTATAACAATATCGCGCACCATACATTCCAATAATATATAGTGTAGTACAGTGTGAACGTGTCCATAACAATGTATGGTGCGCGATATTCCCTAGTAGCATTTTCCGTTGGCATTTAGTTGGGCCAACTTCAGAGGTATGTGGCCCAACCAAACGCCAACAAAAATGCTACTAGGGATGTTGTGCTATGAGCTATTATATTATAGCGTAGTCTGAAAGCAGCTTTATAGAAACTAGCATTTAAAGTATGCCATTGGATATAAATGTTATACTCTAGTATTAAATATATTGTATTTTTTTTGCATGAAAAAAATGAAAATGTTTGACTATGTATAAGGAAATTCATTACTGTCTTTAAGACCAAATCTGTACATTGATACTTAATACAAATAAATGATTATTATGACACTTTAGCTACTGTAACTAAAATGGTCAAGTCAAGCCCACTCTTCAAGTAATCTGGTGCAGTTCGTGGCAGATATTTGTGTTCAATTTCAGATTTGATGCCACCAACTGTTTATTTGAACAGTGAGCTTGTTTTGAACTTTTTCGGTGCATTCCGGTCTTTTGTAATTTTTTAAAATTATTTTTTAATCTTTTTAATTTTTTTAATCTTCCATCCCAACATTATCATCTATTAGTAAATGTTTGTATTACTGTAACTTGTTCACGTAGGTTGGAAGCCTGGAGACCGGTATTTCTAGTATAGGCTCCAGTCTCCACAACATTAATTTATTTTTGTATACACAAATATGTATAGTACTATTTTGTGTGGAGAAAATAAACGTTTTTATTATATTATAGTATAATTCAGTTTAGTATAATGACCAGCTAGAGGTTCAGGTTCCTAGGCGTCACATTAATTTAGACTACTAGGAATTACATACGAAAATTAACGAACGTTTTTTTTTAATAACCACTGTTCGCATAACGATAATCTCATTTACTTTGAAGCTATAGGTTGAAATGTCCAATGAAATCTTCATTTTATAGATGGCATATTCAAAGACTTTCTTCATAATGGATTATAAGAAGATAACGTTTTTTTTCAGATTAATGACATTAACAAGTTACATTGATTTTGGTTCGATTTTTGAAATGCCATTTGATTTTGTATTTTTTTAAAATTAATTTTGATCACTGTTTGTCTCTTTACACTTCCCTTAACGCGAATAAAAAAAAAAAAAAAAAATCACTTATCTTAAACCACTTAACATTGTTTGTGTAATGCCCATGCATTCCACAACTTTCCTTGACAATTCCTTTACAGTCCAGGTCGCTCGTTTGTGGAATGCATTGCCAGATCCAATAAAACCCGCGCAATCGTAACCTGTGTTTAAAAACTCAAACTCAAACTCAAACTCAAAGCATTTATTTCAAATAAACCAATTACAGGCACTTTTGAATTGTCAAGGGGTCGGTCAGTCAGAAAGATGAAGCTAGTTGCCCATTCCAAAGCGTAGTAGATTCCTATGGAGAAGAACGGACAAGAAACTCCATGGACACTCTTTTAAAACAAAATATTGTTACAATTGTTAATTTAATTAGATCCTATCTTACTGGTCGTATGCAGTATACTGAAATTTCTGACATTTGTTTGAATACAAAACGTGAAATAAAATTCAGATCTTCTTATAGAAACATTAAATATGGCGTCCCTCAAGGAAGCGTTCTCGGTCCGCCTTTATTCTTAATTTATATCAACGACCTTCCACTTCAAATAGACCATCCAATCATATTGTTTGCTGACGATAGTACAGCACTAGTTAAATGCACAACCCAGATAGCAGTGTAAACTTGTTTCAGACTTGCAGCAAGTTAGAAATATCAAATGTGCAAACTTGCATCAAGTTTGACGAGGCAAGGGACAAACTTGTGGCAAGTTTGTATCAAACTTGTATCAAATGTCTAGTTTCCCTCTTTCAAACTTTGCATAATGTTTGCCAATGCAAACTTGACAAACTTGTGGCAATTTTGTATCAAACTTGTGGCAAGTTTCTATCAAACTTGTGGCAAGTTTGTATCAAACTTGTATCAAATGTCTAGTTTCCGCCCATCAAACTTGTATATTGTTTGTTTATCAGAAGGCTTACTCGCGAACGCAAACCACTACGACAAAAATTAAAAATTGTGTCGTCGTTTGTGAGTAGGCCTCATGAAGAAACAAAAAACTTGACGACATTTAAAGTATGAAATGAAATACATTGAAATAAAAATTGAATGGGTTTATTAAAAAAAATATTATTGTATTAAAAAAAAAGTAGGAACTATAAAGGACTAAACTAAACTCGCATCATAGTTGATTTTGTTTTTGTCTCTCGGCCCTGAAACAATGAAATAAAATGGCTGTTAGTCAATAAACACCTGCGAAACTAACTTTTAAATTAATGTACCATTGAAATACAACACAATTACAGTCACCCTGAACGAGCTGTCTTGTTATGAAATAAATAAATGTATGCAACTACCTATACAACTTTCAGTCATTGGTGTCAGCGCCGGGGTTCGAACCCAGTACCAAAGGCCCCACTAGACTATCTACACCCGCTCTACAGAGTAATATTATAAGAAGAGAGTAATTTACCTTCTTGACAATCTCACTTTGCCTTGGTGTAGCCAGTCACTGATTATCTCTTTCTGCTTATCGTCAGTAGCAGTTCCATGCACTTTCTTACACATTTCTGAAAATATAAATAAAACGGCTATAGTAATGATAGTTGACAATAAGCAGCATGTTTCGTAATGTGACTGTTGGTTATGTAGGAATTAAAACAATAATAAAAATAAACAGATCTGCCGAAATAGGTAGGTACTTACGAAATATTAATTTGCAAGTTTCTGTGTCAAGAAATGATTTCTTTTGAGTTCTTCATTTGTTTTCCCATCAGAGAAAATATTGCTCAACTACTGCATCCAGCAGTATTTTTCTCAGCATGTTTGTGGTGAAAGGACGGAGGTTTTTACTGCCAATACCTGTCAAGAATTGTACCTGAAAAATTTAGGTAATGGCATATATATGGTACCTATAAATACATGTTGGGTGCATCATAAATATAAATATATATATATATTTTTTTTTTTGTTAAATAAGGTTTATACATACAAAGTCAATAGTTAGTTGTGCAATTACTCAAGTAAAAGCCAGATAAAATGGCATGGAATTGAATTGACCCTTAATATTAAACATTATTATAAGTGTATTTAATAAAATGTCACCCTTACCATTGCCTGTTGATTGTCACTATTTTTTAATTGTCCATTTAAATGACAGAAACTGTCATCGTCATTTACTGGCAGGTTTGTTAAAAACTGTGGCAGTGAAAAGGGATCATGCCTTCGTGAAGTTAATGGCTCTTCCGGCCGCCCTAAAATCAGGTCCATTTTTTTTTTGTTAGTTTCTGACACTTGTTTTGACAGGTCAGTCACCATCTGGATGAGATGACTTTGCTGGATTGCCAATTGTTTGCTTGTAGCACAGTCTGTAACAAAAATATTAAAATTAAAATATCATTAACATCCTCTGAATACTGCATACATCACACTAATATTATAAAGGCGAAAGTTTATGTGTGTGTGTGTGTGAGGGTATTTGCGTATGTGCTTCATACTCAAACAGCTGGACCAATATTGATAAAATTTTGTATGGAGGTAGCTGACACTGTAGGTAGCTGTCATGTTATTTTTGTAGCTGAGTATGATATTTCTTCTTCTGATTGGTTGTCACCTCTAGTTGCTGAAGCAAATGTCATATTTTCTCTTTTAATGCTCTTTAACCGGCCTTGTCTCGACATTTGTACAAACGGTTTTTGAGACATTTTTGCCGAGTACTAACCTACAAAATTAAGAGCTGTATGATTCCAAAAACGATTTTTATACAAATTAGGGGTAATTGGAGCAGTTTTACATGGGAATTGTTAACAACATTGTTAGCATCAGCTTGCTAAAAATGAAGAAAATTTTGAGGAAACATTAGGAAACCCGAGTACCTGAGGTGTTTATACAGGCAGCTGTGGGCATACAGTAATTTCCCTCTCTCTGAGAGGCCCGTGCCCTACATTGGGATGTATGTTGGCTGGTATTATAATTAGGGAATCGTACCACATTGCGAGATAGTTAGCAGCCATCTGTGACAAAAACTGTTATCAGATTATGGTAAGTTGGGATTTTTTTGAGGTTATGTGACTTTATACAAAGTTCTCAGGGGGTCTGCATTAGCTCTAATTGATTAAAATGATCACCACACTGTAAAGCCGTGTCCGCTGAGGTATGTTTTAGTGTTTTTCTAACACATAACGTGTTATCCATTCGACTCTGCAAACAAACTGCGAACGAATAATGTGTTATTATCGAAAGTCGTGTTATTTTGTTAGCATTATACGAAAACATGCCGCAGCGGACCCGGCTACTACTAACCAAACCAAACTTACCATCAGTCAGTAGGGATGTTTTATCAAGACGATACTTAGTCCAACAAAATGCTATTTTCTTTTCATACACTTTTTGGAGGCTTCTTCAACAAACTCCTGGTTTTTCAATTTACAAAACCGTTTCAGGCATATTTATAGCAATTGTGCTAGATAAAATTTTGTTCATCATTAGGGTTGTAATGATCCTCACACTTCTTCAGCCAATCTGTATTTATGTTTTCACAAGCTTTAAAGAATTTAATTTAAAGTTTTCATGTCAATTTCGCACTGTAGAGTTTATCTCGTAATGATTATGGCAACAGGTTTGAAAACACAACACTATAGGGTCAATTTCGCACTGTAGAGTCTATATCTCGGAGTGGTTAAGACAAAAATTATTCACAAACAATGTAAAACCGGCAGAAAATACGATTTGGAAAAACGGGAACAATTACAACAAAAAGTATCAGAAACAAATCCGCCATGTTAGAAATGAGTGTGGCCACTTCATAAAAAAAAAAATCGCCATACAATCATTATTTGGTTCTAAGTTTTTTCTTTTAGTCTGCATTGTACGACAAATTGAAACACAAAATAAGGATTTTAACTGTTTTAAATAATTGCTTTACAATATTCGAATGCACATTAAAATTATCACAGCTCTTTATCTCGAATCTGCATTTACCGAAATGGTGGGTATCTGTTCAACCGGGCATGTGACATCACTGATCTTGTTATCACTTTCTATTGTAGAGCAGTATTTCGTTTTTGCAAATAATGCCAGTGTTGGCATTGGCAGATACGAAAGCTGACTCCCTGTGGTTGTTGGCTTAAGGGTCCGTGCACGAAAAAAACTCGTTTTTATCAATTTCTTATCTAATTGTCAGAAAACTTGAAATAATCGAAACATTAAGTCTGTGTAACTATAAAAGTACAGTTTTCATGGTGCTAAACCATTCGTGTCAGTCACAGCAGCTTATAATGGTTTCATCATTTTTGTGCTCTCCAAAGTATAGTTTATTTCGCCATTGATTTACTTAATGAAGATATTGTTTAATCATTAAATAAAATTTTGATTATATTTCAAGGATAGCTGAAGACTAATTTGTGATTTTTAAATTTCTTGATATGATTTGCTAAATAATAGGAAAAATATATATTACTGACGAGGTTTAAAACAAAAAAAGGTTTTTTCAATATAATTTTTCTGCTATATTTTGTATGGAAGTTGAAAAAAGTGGTTACGCCACATGTAAGTAGACCATATAATGATGTTGATGATAATTTTTAATGTTCAAAATCAAAAGTAGTTTCTTGTAGAATGATGATCAAATGTCAGTCTCGCGTCATTTTTCGGAAAACTTGTTGCAAATATTAGTGATTTACCGTGAGTACTTAATTTATTTGAAAAATCCCTTTCAGCCACATGAAAAACAAAGAACACGACTTTTCAAATCTCAAATAATTTTGTTTAAATTATGTTTCCCTTTCTCACAAACAATGAACAAAATTGATCAAAATCAGTCGATTTCGTGCACGGCCTCTTAACAAGAAACAAAAAAGCTCGTCACTCGGAAATGGTGCGTCGTAGGGCCTTGCTTTTCAGAACCGAAATGGTTTTTATGGTCAAGGTCAACCTGGTACTGTAATAAGATTGCAAATTATCATTAAAAAAAAAAAACGAAATTTTACTAAGTCCCAAAATAAATTTTAACGAAAAAAAATTTTTTTTTTTATTTATTTGCTGCCCATAGTGCCCCTAACCGTATACTCCAACTCCTAAAACTCCGCCCCTAAGATGACCCACTGACTCGGAACTGATGGATGATGATTATGGTACAGGCCGAACCCTTGATGAGCTAGTCCAACTATCACTTGGCCGGATTTTATGGTTGTTATATTGATGACTGTAACGTTTAACGTGACAAGTTTATAGTAATAATGAATCAAACTTGACTGATCATACTTACATTAATAAGATTGCAACAGTATTAAAACAAACTTGCCGTATCTTTTTTACATTTGGAAGTATACAGCAAATTTGAAACAAATTTGAAACAAATTTGCCACGACAAATTTGACGTAACAACTCAATATCAAATAAAAAACAAACTTGCAGCAAACTTGAATGCTATCTGGGAAGTAAAGAAAACTATGAAAATGATATTAACAACACTCTTAAATCTATAGTAAACTGGCTTGATTACAATAATTTAAAAATAAATATACAAAAAACTAATATCATGCATTTCTACCAACGAATTAATCCCAAAGACTTAAACGTCAATTATAATGGTCATAAGATTGAAAATGCTAAGGTAGCTAAATTTTTGGGAATATTAATTGACAATCAATTAACATGGAAATCTCAAGCTGAATATATTTGTAAAAAGTTAAGTACTTTCGCCTATATGTTATACAACCTATCTAAAAAAGTCAATACCAATACAGTCCTTGTTGCTTACCATGGCCTCGTTATTTCAACGTTGAGGTTTGGCATCATATTCTGGGGTAATAGTAGTGAAAGAGAAAACATTTTCAAAGCCCAAAAACGATGTGTTAGGTCAATTTTTAACTTACATGTTACGGACAGCTGTGTTCCTATTTTCAAATTACATAAATTACTAACCTTCCCATGTCTGTACATTCTAGAAATAGCCATTTTTGTAAAAAGCAACCCGCATCTGTTTCCATCGTTATGTGAGATACGAAAGAGGACAAATTGTATGAGATCTCAGTATCAAAATTTATTGCACACAGGTAGCTATAACACCACACTGTTAAAAAAAAGCGTTATGTGTATGGCGCCAAAGATATACAATAAGTTACCTGAAGTTATAAAAGAACAACCATTTAGAATATTCAAAAAGCGACTAACTGACTTATTGTTACAAAAATGTTACTATTCTATATCCGATTTTTTGAATGATGATTTGTGATAGTATATAGGAACATATTTTCGTTTTTTTTTTTTTTTCCTACGCTGATCACGCTGATAACCTGCTATGTCATATGTATGTACCGGTGTCTACCCATAAATGTTTGTATGCCGAAAGGCAGGATGTACCAGGACTCTTGAACTTTTGTTAACATCTTATTGTAATACCTACATTCTATACAAATAAAAACTTCTTATTCTTATTCTTATTCTTACAAAATATGGGTTACATCATTTATGTTGAAGTTATACATGTGAGGACAATGTAGAAAGACGTGCACGTTAGAAGCGTCCGTAATAGAAACAATAACGTAATAGAAAAAGACTCGTGAAGGAACATTACTTGTCGTTGTGATTTTATTCTCTTTGTTAGCTGTCTATTTTTGCTTTGCTTATATAGTTAGTATATAGGTATCTATTATATAGCATATATCTGTGTATCTATTATAGGATATTGTTCTGTTATATTTTTTTTTGCACCATTGACAATCCCATTTTATATCCAGAAATTCACTGTCCATGTCAAGGTTGCCTGCAAGAGTTCGCAGTATGCGATAAGGCCGCCCATTGCGTATTTTGTAGTGTATAAGTATTTTTTGCTTTTGTAATGTGTAATCTGGTATACAATAAAGTGTATATAAATATATATATATATATATATATATATATACATCCTGCAACCTTTTTGGCGTCATGCACGTGGTGCATCATTACGACGTCCCCCAGTTCCCTTCACTTTATTTAACATGTCTTAATGAATATTGCTTAGTTTTTTGATTTCAAGCCCTTTGGGATACGTCGGTTCCCGATAAAAAAAAAAATTGCGATATTCGTCTTTCAGTCATGCCCAAACATTTTTGAACCCCCAACCATGGTGATACATTTTAGCCATCCTAGATATATTGATCATAATTTACCTATGGCATCGATTATTTAGCGTCCTCACAGGATGGACTGTATTTGGGAGTGCGACGTTGCCAGCTTTGGGTTTATTGTCTCTTTCTTTTCCTATCGCTTTTCTGTACTAAACAGTTTCAACGTTTATTTTGTTCCAATATTCGCAAGGTTTATACATATACGGATGCCCAATATGTTATAATGTGTAAATACAAAGCTTTCTCACGGAGGATCAGCGAAAAACTTGAGCGGATTCAAAATTTCTATATTAGATTCATATTTGGTTTGCGCAAATATAATCGTGTCTCTCATTTTCGCTCTTAGCTCAAAGGGCTGCCCATAAAACTTCGCCGGAATAATTATGTCCTCTCTATTATATTACTTTGTTGTTGTATTTGTCATCTCCTGTGTTTTTTTCCTGTATGTCATAAAAAATCTACCTACCAAATTTCATATTTACATTAATAAAATGATAGTATTTATAATAAAATGAATTAACTGGGAACAGTGCTTTCATCTTACAGTTGGTAGCTTGCAGCCACATAGTACCACCTCAAATAGTACCGTATGCCTCAAGATCACCATCGATCGGCTATTGGGCGTCCGTGTACAGCTATTGGGCATCCGTATATGGCTATTTGGCGTCTTTACAAAGTACAAAGCTTGACGCCGGTTTGTTAACACCAAATAATAAAAACTACCGATCACAGATAACAGAAGACTTAACAGTACAGATACCTATATATCATCACGATTGATATAGACGTTGTAGAAACTTCCACCCCTTTTTACCCCCTTAGAGAATGATTTCGTGGATGAAAACTATCCTTTGTCATACTATCTTCATACCAAATTTAATTTAAATCGGTTTAGCGGATATAGATTCCCTATACAAACTTCTACTCTCCTTTTTTATCCCTTTAAGAGATGATTTGGGGACAAAAGTATCCTCTGTTCTTCTCCGGGTCTGATACTATCTCCATACTAAATTGAATCTAAATCGGTTCAGCAGTTTAAGCGTGAAAAGATAACAGACAGACGGACATACTTTGTATTATTAGTATTAATTATTATCTATTTATGAATAAATTATTTAAATAAAATAACTTATTTCCTGTAGCTCTATGTTAGTATTTATCAATCTATATTTTACTGATATAGGGTAACTATTCTAGGTAAGCAAACAAAAACAAAGACATGTAAATGTAATCACTTTTATTTTCATAGTTCTCAACCATACAAAGTACTTAAATAGGTTACCATAATTTAAAAACTTCTTAAACTTTCAACAAACTTTCGTTAAAAATTTGACTTTGCCAACTTCGTTATACATTTTTAACAAAAAATAGTTTCACAATGGGTATAATCTACTCTAACTAATCAACATCATAATTACCTTCAATAAAATCACCTTAGATGACTGGCACACAGACGAGATAGTTTGACATTGCTTATTTTTAGAAGTAGTTCTTTTTAGTAGTACAATCAATAACACAACAGTAAAATTACTCCTATGGCACAAGAAATTTTGGTATTAATACTAAAATATCTGACATTAGCTAAGCTACTATAATTAATAACATAATAACGTTATTACGAGATCATCCCAGACTTTAGTTGCTGATCTAACATCACAAAAATTATGATAGATACCTAATAAAAAAACTTTATACAACGTGTTTTTTTTTATATCAAATTGCATATAAATTATTTGTCAAATCAAAAGTTACTTTTTTTTCTTTTCCATGTCAAAACGTAGTTTTGTCGAATGAATTTGTTAAGAAAAATAAAATAAAAACTTTTGATTTGACAAATATGAATATGCCACATGAATCTTTTACATGGTCTGATCAAAACCTTAGTCGTGGGATATCAAAAAAACAAGTTGTATAACTTTGGAACTTAGTTCCTTAAACTTTGCTTATAATACAAGAACAGCTCAGACTTTGGCGTGCTTTAGCAATTACTATATATGTTAGCAATTACTATATATTATGAATGTTATAGTATTGATTAATAAAATTATTGATCAAAATATTTACATACAATGTTAGGCAAGATATATTTGAGTACGTACTTACCTAGTTATTAATACTTTCTTAATAAATTTAATTTAAATATTAGAAACCAATCTTTGAACTTTTCATATAAGTAGGTACTTAAAAAAGAAACGCTTATAACCTAGTATAAAAACTTCGCATCAGGTGGTGTAGTAACACGCGTTGCTAACCTACATACGTAAGTTTATTAAATGTTTTTCTTTATAATGTCTTACAGACATACAGTCCTTCTTTTACTACCCTTATCTATTTATGTAGGTACCTACCTACATAACTTACTTAAACACTAGATAAATACTTAAGAACAGTCGCTTCGTACTTAGGTTGAGTGGTTTGATCCGTCGTCACGATAACTTTTTTTAAATTATCACTGGCTGCGCCTGTCTTCAGTATTTCCACTAACAACAGCTGGCGCCAACGTTTGACTGAAGATTGAAAAGATCGATGTAAGCAGCTTGCCAATAGACCAATCAGACAGGCCACTGATTGGTATATTGGCAAGCCGGTACTGCAATCTTCAATCTCCGGTCACATATTGGCACCAGCTGTACTCTTTCTTAACCACTCAAATTAATTACCTACGTATTCAACAAAGAAAAAAGTTTAAATTTTAAAAAAGAAATCTTTTATGGTATAAGCTAACCGAAATTATTCCGGACAGTTATTTACTGCAGAATCAAAGTTGAGTCATTACAGGGTTATTTTTGAAACACTTATAACCTCGCAGGAGTAGATTACTAACGTTATAAACAGTAAAATTTGTTCTACGACTTTTGAGAAATTGTTAGATTTTGAATTCATACAACAAAAAAATATATTTTCAGTCACTACTCGAATGTTCGTATCTATTCGCGCACCGTTCGCCCGCTCGCCGTCTTGCGCCCGCCTTCGCGCGCTTTGCCATAAAGACTTATAAAGTGTAGGTGAGTGCAATAAAAGTTAAAAAAATAATATTTAGATAATGTATTGAGTCGTAGAACAAAAGTTGTTGTTAATAATGTTAGTAATCTACTCCTGTGAGGTTATTAGTGTTTTAAAAATAACTCGGTATATCAATGAAAGTATCATAATCAAACATTTTCCTTAAAAAGTCTCCAATCGTCACTTCAACTTTTTGAATAAATATTTTGTATATATACTTTAATTTTAAGCCAGTCTTTGTTATGAAAAAGTGTAGGATATTTATTTTTTAATTCGTCACATTCAGCTCGTTTGGGGGGTTTTTTATACTTAATGTGGTCTTTAAAATATTTTGTTACGACATTTTTTTGTTCAGTTGTCCAAGGAACAAGTGTTCTCTTTTTTTTTGCAGATGTCTTGTGGCTTATTTCTTGGGAAGGGGCAGCAACTGGCTCGTCTCTACTCAAACTAATATGTTGCGATGGACCTGCTTCTTCCAATTCAAAATCAACAACTTCCTGATTATCTATCTCGTTTCCTGTGATTTCTTCATCTAAGTTTAATTCAATCTCATCTAAAGCTTTTCCTTGATATTCATCCGCTTTCCCGTCTTCCATCAATAGTAATAGTTTAGAAATTTTAGCAGTCTGATATACGTCACTAGGTAGCCTGTAATTATTTCTATGTACACTCAGGGTGTGACCCATAAAAGTAGCTAGTTGTTCGAGCTCTGATTCAGTCATTGAAAATAACTGGGTCATTGTTGCTAAATGTTTTCTCAGACGCGTGGATGTTAAAGCCTTATAATTTTTAGCACCGCTTGCTTTTGCATATTTTTCTAAAATTTTGTACCCACAAACAGTTGATCCACCTGCCTTTACAAATAACAAATTATTGTCATCTGCAACATACATGTGTCTGTCTGATAATATTTTTTTTAAATCTTCTTGTACTTCAGTACTAAACAGTACTGGCACCCCTCTCCCTCTTTTACCACGGATCACTATTCTTTTTAATTTACTTATTAATATTTTTTCAGTCGAAGTAAGAACTTTGTCAAATTCTTCATATTTATTGCTGTCGTTGCCATGATCATTGTAATCACTTAATTTTAATCGTTGTAATTCGCCGGGCCGACGCCTATTCAATAGAAGAACGCGACAATATGTAGATTCCACCAAGTTATTGAAAGCTTCAACGTTCGTTTTTCCTTCGGATTGTGTTAAACTATCGGATGACTGTTTTGACATGCCACAAAGATAATCTTTGAATAATTTTAAATCAGCAGCAAGTGGCACTATAGTGGTTTTATTCCACTTCTTCACATTAAGGTCATCAGCAGCTTGGCTAGAAATATCAAACTTCCAATTCTCCTCAATTAATTTTGATAGTGTTTTTAAATCTGCTTGAACAGAAGCCGTTTGAACAGAGGCTTCTCTTTTACAACTTTGCAATAAAGCTATACTACAACATTGTTTTATTGATGTAGCAATGTTCATGGCATATGTCGGTGCATCAAATGTTTGTGATGCGTCATTATACCGGGCTACGATTTTGGTTGCCTGTACTAAAGTGTCATAGTATTGTGGTTTTAATACTTGTTCAAGACTATTAATATCCGGGTTCAGTTTAGTTACTTCCACAAGCAATTTCGCTAACTCCCTCATCTTACGTGAGACCACAGTTGCAAAATGTTCCTCGCGATGTGTTCTCAAATACTGTGCTCCAAACATACAAATCAATTTATCTTTTTTAGCTACTAATGATATTTTGTCTGGTTTCATACGAGGAAACACGTTTTTCATTAGATTGTTGTCGACTTTAACGTAACGTACAAGAAAATTTTGTGCATCAGCTTGTGCTTTGTTTGTAGAAGCAGCATTATCACATTTTTTTACATGTCTCCACAGTTGTTTCCTTGAATAAAAACCAAGACATTTAGAGCAAGGTAAATAGTCAGTCTTTTCAGAAAACCTACACTTCTTCACAGGTTTGAATGCAGTTTGCGAATTACTCACATAATTACCCTTTTTTCTTAAAGCGCTAAAAACTTGTTTACGTTTAAGACTATTTTTGGGATGTGCTAATGCTGATTGTACTTCAGGTTCAGCTGAGTGGTTTCGAACCATATGTCGTGAAAAATTCAAAATGAAATCTTCACAGTAGTAACAAAAATCTCTTTCTCTAATGCGTTTACCTTTCAAATTACTCTCTGATGTTTTTTGATTATTCGGCACTTCTGTATCTATATTTTCTTTGTTTGTTTCGTGATTATTTTCCGAATCTTCCCCTAAGCAATCTTCTTTCGACGAAACTTTTTCTTTTTCTGTTGGATTTATATCATCGCAATGGCTTGAAGCAGCCTGAAATAATATAAGTTTATCGTATAAAGAGCTTACGAGCTAATGTATTACCGACAGCGTGTATGCAAAATTCTATAATGATCAGTTTTGTAGTCAAAGCATGAAAGTAACAAACAAACAAATAAAATCGCTGTCACACCATATAAACTGTTTAATGAAAATTATAGCATTAAAATTAAAACAGTGTTATTTCTCTTAATGATCATAAATGTCTTTGCCAACTTTGTAGGTATGTGTACCAATTTTCTACTGACCTTATGTGATCCATCTAAACATTCGGTTTCCATTAATATTTCTTGATCAGATTCTGACGTGGATTCATAAGATGATGGTTCATAATTCATATCATTTGAAGATTCAGAAAAGTCAGACTCATTGTCAAAGCATGGTACCGACTGGTCTTGATTTCGGTCATCTGATATTACGCATGGGATTTCTACCGGAGGTTTTTCGATATCGTCTACATCTGAGACGTAAGTAGGTTTATTTAAAATTGTATTATCAGCAAGATCAAGCTGTCTTATAGGGCTTAAGATAGACGATTCAATTGCTTTTAGAGGAGGTTCGATATTATCAGTACTTAACAGGCAGGTGTAATTTTTCTCTATATTTTTAGGATCAAGGGGTCTAGCGTAGTTCAAGATAGTAGGAGGATCAACTGTTATTGACGGAGGCTCGACATTATCACTACTTAAAAGGCAGGTGGAATTTTCCTCTACAGTTTCAGACTCAGGGAAGCTAGTGTGGTTTGAGATAGCAGGAAGATCAACTGCTACTGGCGGAGCCACATCAGAAACAACTGCACTTGAGACGTAAGCAGGGTTATCTGAGATTTTATTTCCATAATCCAGAAGGAAATTATTCACAAAGGATTCAGATAATATATCAGATGATTTGCAAAAACTATGCATCTGAGAATCAGGTATGTCACTGAAAGACACATCAAAAGAACTATTATGACCTGCTTCACTAAAGGGAACACTTTCTTGATTCTGAGTAGAAAGAGACGCGTAGGAATCTGATATATGAGTAACATTTGAAGATATGGAAGGATCAACAGTGTTTTCTATCTTCTGATTTAAAATAGACGCATTAAAGTCCGAGATATTGGTAACATTTGGAAGAATGAAAGAGCAATGAGTGGAACTTGGAGGCTCGTCCACGTGAGCACTGACTGGGACAGATGTTAACAAAGTATTATTTTTGTCACTTATATCTTGATCGATTGCTTGAACAGGGTTTGCATCAACTCTACTTGTTTTCTTTTTGCGTCCTCTATTTGTTTTTCTGGTACCGTTTCCTCTTTTTTGATCTGCAAAATAATAAAAATGATAATATTTTTAATTCAGACCAAAATTAATCCATAGTAGTGTAAGTAACAAAAAAACTTATACACACTAGTGTTAGTAAACATTAACGTGCGGACAAAGTTTTTCTAAACCGGTGAGTTTTAGTTCTACTATACTGTTTTCAGAATGCTGTTGTGACTATCTCTCATCCTTCTCAGCAGCGAAATAATGCAAATTATTAATGATTTAGTCAAGTATCATATGATTTTTTGTGCGGAAAACTATTTTCAATGAAAAATCCTAGATAAAATAAAAATTCTAAATTTGAACTATGATGTTGATGATACCTACTTAATAAATGATTCACTCTTACAACTGTTAATGCGTAGATAAGTGCTTTAGATTAAACAGTTAAAAATATTTTATTGTTACCTATGGGAGAGAACGTATAATTTATGTATCCATTATATGTTATGCTGAGTTAGCTATTGGTTTGTTGCAGCTCGCTAACCGTGAAGGAAAACATCGTGAGGAAACCGGGGTGCTCGGGGTGTGTTCGCATATCTCAGTGCCTGAAACTCGAGCCATGTTAGAGGCCTTAAAAGGCGGCTCAAATAATTCTGACACTAGATGGTTCGTTCCATCACACGATAAGAAGAAGCTGTTGGTTTTCCAATAAACAAAAAAAAGTAAAACAAAAAATTTTTTTTTTTACAAAAAGTCTTTATCTCTTTGTTCTTCACTGCCTTCGATATTCATTAAGACATGTTAAATAAAGTGAGGGGAACTGGGGGACGTCGTAATGATGCACCACGTGCATGACGCCAAAAATATTGTAGGATGTATATAATATATACAGACGCCGAATTAACGCATAAATCTGCGAAATACCATCTTAATATAGGTAGAGTAGCATATTTATTCGCATTATTATTACAAAATTAATAATGTGTTCGAAGAGTAGTCTTAGGATTTGTGTCTTTATGTTTTTTACAATTTACCTCAGCATAAGCTAAACGAATAGGTGTGAAGTGTTGTATGGCAGTCGTTTACTCCTTTGATTAACATACAAATAGGTAGACTAGGTACAAGAGCGTCGGTGGCTCAGTGGCTAGGGCGGTTGTCTCTCATCCGGGAGGCGCCGGTTCGAGCCCCACCACGTACCAATGTGTTTTCGATTTTCGAATTCATATGTACGTTTATTCGACGCTCTTACGGTGAAGGAAAACATCGTGAGAAAACCTGCATACCACTGCGAAGAAATTCAAAGTTTGTGTGTGAAGTTGACCAACCCGCACTGGGCCAGCGTGGTCGACTATGGCCTATTCACCCTAGTTCAGGGTAGGCTCGAGCCCCTCGGTTGGGGGCATATATGGGCTGATAACGAGGTAGACTATTTTTATCCCGACGTATGTAAGTGAACAGCAATCTTAACCGATTTCCACGCAGATGATATCTTTATATGTAGGCACCTATTACACTTAAATGTACTTTGAAAATATTAATGTAGTAGGTACAAACCTTTCTTAATTTAATTATTTAATTCAGCACATATTATACACTCATCAGTTGGGTAGTGATCGTACAATAAATAGTTACAAATATGACAGAAAGAGACACTATTCTCTAGCCACCAAATGATGTTTAATTTGTTGTTCATGTCGACAATTATATGTTTAGGTTTCCCAAAAGAACTTGAATACACTCCACAAATTAAACACTTATTCCGCAGTATGAAATGAGTCGAAGGCCACGGCCACTTTAATTCCTTTTTTAAAATATATTTTAAGTAATTTTTGTTCAAAAATCTGTCTATATCAGCAAAGATGACCATTTTGTAAGAGAAATCTAATAATTTAATTAGGTAGGTACGTTGTAAGAAAATTGTATTGTTTAAGGTGTGAGTAGATACAGACACAAGAACAGCATAGATCGAACTGACGTTCTGTAAGACGATTAATAGAAAAACACTAGTCTCCACTCATAAAAATATTTAAACGCTTGATTAGTTAAATAGTGTTTTGTCTCATTTTGACATTTGCGAAACATTTGGTGTGAGAAAGTGACAATTTAACTAATCAAATGTTTATAAATAAGGGGTCATACATATACCGATCCTCAAACTTAGATACAGAAAATAAAACTTACCTGTAGTGAAGCCTGTAGCCAAAGTATTCTCTTCGACTAATTTTAAAATTTTTCTACCACGAAATCCTTTTGAATTCATCTTCAAGCAACATTCAATAAGTTCCAATAACTGCACGTGAGTTTATTTGCACACACTGATGTAAACAAACAATAATCAAGCGCCGAATATTATGCAACGCGTACGTGACCGAAGACGATATATATTGTTTTGATTGCGGTAAGTAGTTAGTAGATTGTGTAACAGATTTACTGAGCGAGATGGCAACGTCGCAATTGTGGACGCCAAATACGCGAATCCGTAGTCGGGAATTCCCCTAGATATACAGTGTGGATATACGCGCTGCAGCAGCGCCTCACCTGCGCGGTGATTTCTTCGGGAACTTTTCAATATTTTATTACAACCATTTAAAGCGACTTTTAGCTTCCGTCGATTTTTGTACTACGGCTAGCTAGGATCAATAGGACCTAAGTGCCACCGGCTAACAAAGTAGCGTCCGGTATGCGGACGCCAAAAGCAGGTGGACGCCAGTTTAAATGCACTTTCGCCTTCAGTGGACGGCCAATTGTTTGCGGGATATATATATATTTATATATATTTATATACAATATATATATATATATATATATATATATATATATTATTCAGCTCGTAACAGAAACATTGCCTAATGAGGTTACCTTACACAAATTGCTGAAACAAAGCAACAATTATGCAATCAGTTAACTAAAACAGAATGCACTACAAGATTTATAAAAACGATTCCTTGTAACTACACGAACACTACCTCCCTATTCAACACAAACCACTTATTCTTTTCTTAATGAACAAGCCCTAGTTAATTAGTTTCAAGATATAAAAAGAGTAATATAAAAGCTTTATGTAATAACATAGTTTCATTTACTGGGTAGCGCACGCGATTGACGCCCAACACTTTGCCGAAAGTGCGTGCTTATTATACCGAAATGGGTGCGGACGACCAAGTGAATTTCCACGTATACCGTTATAATGAAACTCCTCACGCAACGATTCATCGACATTAGTGAACCTAGCCTTTAGAACATGGTGGATATTATGCATTAAATTGCTCTATTCTGAACCTAATGCGAGGAATCATAAGAGTCGACTTTGATTGATGGGTTCTTCAAGCAGTCTTCGCCGTCACGAACAATTTTCAGAATGCCATTAGTTTCTCATGTTGTTTTTAAGCACGTTAACTTTCTTTCAATTGTATTCAGTTTTCTCTTACCTGCCAAAACCTTTGTTGTGTCTTTCGTAAGTAATTTAATTTGTTTCTCCTCTCATCTCCGAAGTATTTCAGTTTCTCAAGCGGACCTCAAGTAACCCGACGGTCACGTCTAAACGAAATAATAAATTAGAATATTCAAACCTTAATTTGCAGGTAAAGTGAAAAATAAACGAAATTAGCTTTAACGTTAACTTAGCGCAAAGTCGACCCTGTTAGAGAGAACGCGAAAGGACGGGGTTTTTAAAGGCTAGTACACAAGTATCGATATGACGACGTCGTCGGTGCGGCATGGGTTTAGAATGGCATACGACGAGCGGCACGTTTTGCATAGGTTTAAACCAGCAGAATACGAGAAAAGCATGTAAATTACATCTACCGCGTCATACGTGAATATTTTTGCTTTTTGACGCCATTATCGGCGTTACTTCGACATTTGCATGCCCGTTTTGCTTCCTAACGGGACTTTGGCTCTGTATATTCACATATACGTATGTCAGAATCCAGCTGAAATATTTTTGTTCATGCGTTGATCTGAATTTGGTTTTTTTTAACGGTTCCATTTTCTTTTGTTATAGTAAATTGCGGTCCACTATACGTTAACATTCGTCGGCGCTATTGCCGTGTAAGTTCAGTGTGCAACACGCCTTAGTTGTAAAGGAAAATCTACTAGCGACACACTAATTGGGTGCTAAAGTAAATATTTAAAAAGGTGAGCGGGAAAACGTGAGGTTTTAACTTTTCAATTACGTCAATTAAGAGTGCCGTGCGCAGCTGTGAAAAGAATTATTAGGTGTAGCCATTTTTATGAAAACACAATTCATTCGATATAACGAACGACGGGTCGCGTACGTTTAATTAAGTGACTGTTCTTAAATGAACTACTTAATAATTCAGGAAAAATGGCTACTTTTTTATTGCTTTATAAAAAAATATGTGTTTTTATTGGCGACGTGACTTTGCAACTTGGGTACAAAAACCTTGCTTTAAAGTTCATTTATTAAGTAGTTTCTTGACATAACTCAAAGCAGAAATAAATTTTTACTTTATAATAATTTTAATGATTTGTTATCGCGAAATAAAATTATAAAAACCCAAATAGAATTTCTAGAACAAACGCTACACGAATTTTACTGCCCAAAGTTTGGCACGCTTTGTTGAAAACCTATGTTTTTATTTCTCATTGTTTTGAGCATATTTCAAAAACTCGAGTAGAGCTTTTTTCCTGAAAAGAAAATCCTTAGCAATACGAAACATATAGGTACTTATCTTATAAAAAATAAACTTTATCAATAGAAGGTATAGAATAGAATACTTTTTACTATCTGCACCAAAAGGTTCTAAAGTGGCGACCGCGTACCGGAAGACGTAGTGTTGGATGGCCTCCTACAGGTGGACCGATGACCTTGTGAAGGCCGCAGGAATCCACTGGATGCGGGAAGCACAAAACCGGTCGAATGGCGGTGCTTGGGGGAGGCCTATGTCCTACAGTGGACGTTTTTCGGCTGAAATGATGATGATGATGATTTACACCATATGGATTACAGATATAAATGATGACATTGTATATACAAAGAGTGACACAATGGGCGGTCTTATCGCTAAAAGCGATCTTTTAAGGGCCAGATATATGTGTCTTTTTGTGTTTTGGTAAGTAAAGATGGTCACCTATCCACGGACCAAACGTTGTAGCTTAACTTGATAGTTCGACCCGTGCGGCTGTTATTACTTAGCCACAAAGCCCCCTATCTTTTTATATCTATTATATCTTTATATGTCGCAGACGTGTTGTTGTATCTGGTACACCAGCGCCATCTAATGGCGTTCGATGGAGTTATTGGAATTCTCGCCATCGATTCTTGACTAATCAGGACGCCAGTGCTGTTTAACGGCGCATGACAGAGTCTACAACATAACGTGCGACCGGTGGCAAGTGATCGCCGCACAGTTGACAAGTGAAGTTCATCGGTGGCGGTCAAGCAGTGAAGACGTCTAGAAACTGTCGCGCGTTCGTTATAGTTGTGTCGTGTACCAACATTAATTACTTTGCATTCCCATTACTGTATAGAATCAAGTTATTCTAACTGAACAGACAGATGTGCTGCTGGGGAGTTTGTTCCACTACTTCTTCTTCCCAGCTAAAGCACTAGGAAGTGGTGAAGGGCCGGGCGTTTTGGAGAAACTATCTAATGTAAATTTTGAAGTTAGTGCTGAATATCAGCCTAGGTTGAGTAAATGACTTTTGATTCTAATAACGGTTTTTCTATTGCGCAATAACCAACACTACCCACAGTACGCCCACAGTAGTTAAAATATGGCTGATAATAACGAGAGAAACCTTCCGTTCTCCGACATATATTATATTAATAATAATAATAATCATCATTTATTCAAGCAACAAGACTCAAAGTGTTAGTAATAATATACTTACAAACTGTATTAGTAAACATTAACAGACACAATTTGTGACATCACTGCTGCAAGGTAATAGGCCCAGCTGAAACCCTGCAGCAGTGGTTCACAAACGCACAATCCAGCCTACTTGCTACCATAGATAGGATGCTATTGGTACCGCCCGCACCCTACTAACCAGGGATGCGCACCGCTTCCGCATCACAGTGTAGAAGCAGTCAACGCGAGCTTTCGCAAACATCCCAGATGCGCTGCAATATCGGGGCAACCCCAACAGCACCCTGAATGCGTTATTGTACTGAACATAATAATTATGAAACAATAACAGAGAACGAAAACGCATTAAATTCCCTACAACTTTAAAAAATGCTGTAATATTCTGCAGTGCAACGAAGTACCACGGGACGTGACAAGCGAAATTGTTCTTTAACACCAAACAATATGTTAAACTTATCACTCATTGACGGTCACGTGAAGCAACCAATTGATTTCCATTTACATACAAAACGTTTTACCGCGATTACTTTGTATACCCTTTTATTACTTACTTAATGAACTGTGAAAAGAACTCTTTTTTATTGATTTTTTTGGCGCGCGTTTGAGTTTGTATTCGTAAAGGTAATATGGGTGCTAGCTTTGATTGTTGTTGCCTACTGGTTAAATACCTGAAACTTTTGTTAAAAGGGGGCACACCAGTCCAATAGCGCCACCTCCAGAAGTCTGCCAGTCCTTTAAAAAAATATTGTCACGTGACTGAGAAGATATTATGAAAAGTAGGAACCTTGGCAATTGTGTCTAGAATGTTCTAATACTTTTTATGAAGTTTCATATTCAGACACGAAGCAACAAAATACGATCTAGAGGAATGTGGCCGCTTTTCTTTTGATCAAATTTTGTTGCTTCGTGTCTCACTATGGAACTTTATAAAAGGTATTAGAAAATTCTAGACACACTTACCGAGGTTCCTGATTGAGCCGTTTTTCATAATTCCTTCTCAAAGAAACCATCTTGAAAGAATTCTTTCGATTTTAAATCAATTACCTATTTATATAATCAGTGTTATTTCTTTGATGTATTATTTTGCTTCTACTACATCAAATAATTACTTATTTAAAATACAGACCTAGATATAAAATACAATTAGGTACTAAGCTATCCCATTAATTGAAACATTAACAAATTAAGCATATTGACAGCTTGCTACTATTAACAATGTGTTGCTATTGACTAGTCATCAAGAAACGAAATGTAATGGTACACTCACTTTTACTTGTTACCCAGAGAACTGTAAAAAAAATACGTGTACACACATCAAAAAAGTTTGCGATCACTTTGAAAAATCGAAATCTTTTTTGTTAGGTACAGTCACGAGCACTAATATGCATACACTAAGCAAAATTCAAAAGTAATTTTCTTGTAAATGACGGTTGCAACTTAGAGATAAGACCTATTATTTATTAGTATAAACTTATACTATTATATAATAGGTCTTATCTCAAAGTTGCAATCGTTATTCACCATGAAAATAGCTTTTGAATTTTGCTAAGTGTATTCATATTGGTGCCCGTGACTGTACGGTAGATTATGTTATGATTCGGCTCGCCTGACTTAAACCCAATAAAGCACGCGTGGGATGCTCGTAAGCGAGCTGTTTGGAACCGGCAGCCACGTCCCCAGACAGTGCCAGAGCTCAGGGAAGCCGCTATTCAAGAATGGGACAGGTTACTCTAAGAAATGCTGGATAACTTGATTCTCAGCATACCCAGGATGATCCGGTGATCATTCTGGGCATGCTGAGAATCAAGTGTATGCAATATGTAAACCTTTTATTAATAAATTGTTGTTTATGTTTGGTTAAACAGTATTTTTCTTTCTATCAAATTTCTGTTACAATTACTCGTACATTATGATTAATTACAATTTTTTTTTTTTATAAAAAATAAAAATAAACGTTTTATTTTTTAATTTCAAAGAGGGTATTTCTATTTAAAGAAAACACACAACAAAGAATTTTTCTTGATAAAGTTCAATTTAAACAAATATATCAGCTTTTATGCTAGTGATCACAAACTTTTTTTTAGTACGAGTATCTACTACTTACTAGATTGTTTAAGAGTACCTATCGTTCTTCATTTGTTTGTGTATTTAGTATTAAGATTAACTTGTATTTCTCATGATAAGTGAATTTTATTCTTTTTGAGGAATAAAATAATGTCTTCAACCGTATTTATTCTGAAGAAGAAAAACTGGAATTTTTACCTTTTTACCAATGTAGTTTCCACTACTATGTAGTAACAGGTAAAGACAAATCCCATACAGGTAGGTTTGCAACTTTTTTCCATTTTCGTCTGGTTATCGATACCTGATAGAATTGCTGCGCGCTCGTCGGCCTGTCAACATTCCTTACACAAGCAATTTGTCAGATTTACAGACACACGGGAATATGGTGCTTACTAACACAGTTTTTCTTTTATAGACGAACAGCCGTGCTATTCTGAAAGAACCACTATCGAGTTTAAGTTAGCTCTGAGTGACAATGACATGCAGAAGTTTTGTATCAGCAATGTCAGTTTTGAAATTCTGTTTCCACAGAGAATACAGAATTGGTCCTTCGAAAGTTTTAACAGAATAACATTGCTTATAGTTTTGGACGATACCTATAGTAATATATAGGATGTATCTATTCAAACACGAAATATTTTAAGAGATACACCTATAGATCGGAGCCATGGAAATGATTAAAACAATAAAAAAAAAATTACTTGATATGATGATTAATTATCACAATACATCGCGATCCTGCCGCCACAATCGCGGCGTCACCGCGTCCGGGCGGGTCATTCGTAGAATAAGTAAGTAAAGGTTTTTGCAAAATGTCTCAAGCAATTTTAAAATTATAATAATTACGTAAAAATATAAAACACATAAACAAAAAAATCGCTGCTATGGCTTTTTTACCACGTATAGATTTTTATCTTAAAATATTTCTACACTCTTATCTAAATTATATTACGCTATTAACTACGCTTGTAATACCCAAATATGAACAAAATACTTTAGGTAAAGTTAGGGAAATTAATTGTTAAGAAAACTGACAAATTTAATTTAAATTGATTGATTGATTTGATCTCCATTTCAAAATCTGTAATTTTTATGGTGTGCAATAAAGAGTATTCTATCTATAACCACAGAAAGAGTATTATAATGTATTTTTTATGGTGTTTTCTTTTCTATCTATCTATTGACTACCACCTTTTGTTCGTATATTCAAAACATACATACATATAATTCTTTAAAATGACTATACGTTTGCCTAACACACACACTGACTGTAGTACATGTGTACGTAGGTATTATGTAACAGTCGATAGCCGAGCAGTTTGTTGAGCTGAAATCCTATTACAATTCAATATTGAAATGAAAGTGTCAATATAAACTTTCCTACTGTTTGGGCAAGGCTCAATTTACATTGCTACGGAACGGAATGGAAGCGCGTTTTTGTAACGATATTGTACATAGCAAAATTAACTTTATGTCAATCGTGTAACATACAAACTAGATACGCATCCGAGCTTGTAACTGAAGGAATTACCGAAATTGCGCGAGAATTCTCCAGAAAACGTGTGAACTGTTATGTGGCTCGAATCTAGTTTGTACGTTACACAAATGACAAAAAAAAAATCTCTTAAATTTTATTCCCCGGCAATGTCAACTGAGCCTAATGTTAAACGTTGGATGTTTTCTGATAATCAAAGATTTACATCGTAGATTTGCTCTACCGCGTCAAAAGATGGTCGCGTTTCTGTTTCGTTTAGACACCTCTGACAGACACAATATGGCAGAGACTTGACTCGATTGATTGTCATGGAAACGGCATTAATATTGCGTGATCTCATTCTTCTCATCATCATCTTCATCATCAGCCCATAGCAGTTCACTGCTAGAAAAGGCCACTCCAATTGCACGCCATTCAGCCCGATTCTCGGCAACTCTCATCCAGCTGCTGCCAGCCACCCTGCGAATATCACTGCTCCACCTAACCTGAGGGCTTTCTAGCTTACGTTTGCCGATCCGCGGTCTCCACTCAAGAACCAACAACGGTTATCGGTTCTACAGCTAATATGGCCGACCCGTTGCCACTTCAGCTTGCCTATTCTGTGAGCTATGTCGACAACTCAGTATTAAATCTTCTAAGTAGGTAGGTTTTGACAAATTTTTGCGCGGCAAATCTAGTGATTTAATTCTTTGATCGCAATTCAATTATGAAATCTGTGAATTGAGGTCCATTGAAGGGATTCAATGCGGCCGATGTCTTTGCATGTTTTTTAACCCGTCTTAATACTGAATCCTATTGTATGCCATAACCCACAGCCATGGAAGAAAGGATTGATGTAATCATCATCAAAGGATTAAACCGTGGTCGTAAACGTTGACAAAGGAGGTTTCCTTTTACGACAAACCATGAACAGCGGCGAATGTCTCCTAAATGTAACCAAAGGCGTTGTTGTCGCTAATCTTAGATTTGAACTAAACCTGCAGCCATATGATACATACACTGCATGTGGTTTTTAAACTGTAGTTTATTTAATGTTCATTTTTTTTTAAACTTGGAGAATTTCTAGACAGTTTGGAATCGTCTAAGCGTTGGGCAAAATATGTTTAGCGTTTTCAGTGTGGTCAAGTAGCACACTGATGAGCCAGTTGTTTTCCGTAATACAGCAAACGTACGCAGACGTACGTAGCTGAATATACGTCATACCTACATACCTATACGCAGTGAGAGCGGTGGTGGCCCAGTGGTAAAACGTTTTACGAGTTGTAAGTCGTAGGTTCGAACCCAAGGAAGCACATTTCTTCGTGTAAATACATTACAAATACATCATTCATTACCACTGCTCTCAAAACGGTGAAGGAAAACATTGTGAGGAAATTGGCATCGTGCCTGCGTGGTACATGACAGCCCACTTCCTCTCGAAGAGAGAAGGCCTGTGTCCCAGCAATCAATCTGCCTAGCCTTTTCCCAACTAAGTTGGGGTCGCCTTCCAGTCTAACCGGATTCAGCTGAATACCAGTATTTTACATGGAGCGACTGCCTATCTGACCTCCACAACCCAGTAACTGGGTAACACGATACCCCTTGGTAAGACTGGCTGTCAGACTTTTGGGCTTCTGACGACCCGTAACGACTTTCAAAGATCCACGAATGACAGCCGGCCTGTGCCCTAACAGTGGGAACATTATAGGCAATAAGCTAAGTAGCACACATACAAACTTTTACATTCATAATATTAGTTTTATAAGTTACACCGACTTTTCTACTAAGCTCAATAAAATATAATAAGGAGACAGTAGGACCAATCCTTTAATAGTATACCAAACAATACCCCTAAACATTAACCGACCCAGACGACCCCACAACAACTCTCCTCCAGGAGCAGCTCGCAAACACAATTCACGACCGTCATTCCGACCTCGCTGCCGAGGGCCATCGCGAAATCCCCGACTAATTAGTCCTCCTCGACCCTTGCTCGTAAGCGAAGCGCCAGCACGCGCCATAGCTGAGCCTGTAGCTTTAAATTCCCCCGATAATAATCATAACCCTGATTTTATCCAGCCACCGTAGGCGTCGGTCCCTTGCCATCCTCCCTCTGACTCTGCCCTAAACCGAGGTTCGTACCCCACAGGGGGTGCCCTTAGCGCGCAGTCGTTTAGTTTATAAGTTTTACGCCCTGGCTGGAGGCTTTAAGTTTTTAGGAGCTTAAGGCAACCATAGGAAAGAATGGTTAAAGAGTCACGACCTCTAAAGGTTAACTCTGAGATGCCCTAGATTAAAAAAAAAATACCCCTAAGCAAAGGCAATCCAAAACTCTCATAATTACATTACAATAACAAAAGAACAACACAGACTTTAACCTACGTCATTTTTTGCTAATTGTAGTACTGAAAAATTGTGTATTTGATTAAATAATAAAGTAATTAGTAAAGGAAATACAAAGTAGCTTAGCGTATCATTATTATTCCAAACGTACCCGAGAGCGTTAGCGGTACCTACTAGTAACATCCACCAGAGCTATTGTAAGATCTTTTGTATACATTCCACGAAGACTAGTCTAAATAAAAGATAAACAGAAGTTCAAACATCTATTTTTGAAATAGTTTTTCAAAGAGACAGCATTGAGGCAATAAAACGAATGACCCTTTAGCCGAGTTTGAACTAAATTCGGCGCGAATTCTAGTTTCACGTATATGCAAACCTGTGAACGAGTATGGCGACCTGAATGACACCTATGTAGGAACTTTAACATGCAGAACATTAGACTTCACACTTATCAAATATATCTACGTGAGTATAGAGTTTGCATGTTTATTTATTTACCCATGTTTATCTTTTGTTTTTAACTGACGGTAGCTTGTGCCAAGAGCATGTTTAAATTTTGATATTTTTATTATGTCAAGATAACTTGAACAACTAAGTCGTAGAAGAATTATTTCTTTTTAAGAAAAGAATATGCCACTAGAAACTTTTCTGAGATATTTCATACTCTTAAATCTTTAGGAAATTATTAAGACTGTCTTTGGAAGTATGATCATGTGTCCGCGCACACATTGGTTTTAAAATGGTTGCCAATTCGTAATCGCAGAGAGTTGAGGGCTCTGCTAATGTTGTTTTTCATACTCGACAAACCCACTTTTCCTTCTTACCTGACTTCCCATGTTCAATATTTAAGCTCTGCGTGTGTAAAAATCTTCGTTCCACCAACAATCGTCTTCTACGATGTCATTCTCACCGCTTTGGTTCCTTTCACTCTTCCTCTTTGTCCAAGCGGCCTTTCTTTGGAATGCGCTTCCTCTGAATATCAGGATGGCGACCAGTTAAAGTGAAGGCTCGGGAACATATTCGTAAGAAATTTGCAGAATCATCCCAGCGCTGAATGTCACCTCTATCAATCGTTATTTTCTCCTGACACCGTTTATTTTGTTTATATGTATGTATGTAGGTATCTATGTATTAGTATATATATTACTATTTTTATTTATGTATTCGTTTCTTGTTCTCACACACTATTGTCTACATTTCTTTTTCATTTCTCCTTTCGCAGGTCTGCTGGAAGAAATTTCTTAAGAAATAAGCAGTACCTATGTACTGAAATTATAATAATGATGTCGTATTTAACTGTGTGTACATAAATAATAAAATAAATGTATCTTTTTCGAGTTATCTATCCCTTATTTTGCAACTGCTATGTTTTGTTTGGTTTGGTGGGTTAAGTTTGACTGGTAGAAAATGCTTCAGGCATTAGGTCCACCTTTGTACAGTATTTTTTTTACTTGTGCAAAAAAATAAAATAATATGTCGTTAAACGAAACAATTGGAACACTTTTCCGGAAAATTAAAACCAATGACTTGATAATTTGTCTTGCCCATTATTGCTCAAAAACAAGCGATTAACGAAAGAAAGGGCGTAACGTAACCTTTGACATTTTTCCGAATTCCTTTCTGATTAAACAATTTCATTGTGAAACCGCAGCATTGTTCTATTATATGAAGTGATTTACAAAATTTCCTCAATCGTTAAGGCTTTCATGTCGATCGCAATTTGTGTATTGTTAGAGTCGGCACGCGATACATAACTGAGTTTTATTATTTTTTAAGCATTTATTTTATTGTGAATCATGGTGAACTAGTTTTTGTACAAGTTCAAGTGTGCTGTTCTAGGTCTGTGGGATAATAATAATGGATTTATTTAGTCCATTGTTGGTTAAGAAAATGATTTATAGTGAAATAGTGACTCATCGTATTTCTTAATGTACAATGTAACGTTTGATACTCTTAACGTCTGCTTTGCTATATCCACTTTGTATATTCACAACTCAACTACGACTGGTATAATTATTTGTAGTTATACACTCAGCAAAATCTATAAATGCACTTCCTTATGCCACACAAGTAATCTTATGAAATATTGCGCATATTATGTTAAGTGCATCTACAAGCTGCCAATCATCAAAACAGTCATGGTTTTTAATAATTCTTAGACCTAATTGCACCTCAAATATCTAGCAAAAAATTTGGTGCTATACGAATTTACACCATCGGTCGTTCTGTTTCTTTTAAATCGATGAAATAAATTATAGAGACACAATGGTGTTTTAAATTTATGTTTAGCTCTTAAGGCGGTATGATTTGCCGGAGACCGCGCTTACTAGTTTTTTTTTAATCCATGGGAAATATAAAAAATAGTGTTATAAAATTCTGAAAAACAAAAAAAAAAAAATGTCTTGTTTAAGGATTTGGCGGACATGCAAATTTTTAATAACACGATAAGTCTAACTTTTCTGGATCGAAAAAAATCCCAAAATTACCCCTTTTCTTAACTTTTAATCAATCACATAACTACAATCAGATGTTTTTTTCTTATTTTTTGTATAAATGAATAGATAGTGAGATTGTTCAGCACAATTCGCTGAATTTGTCTTTAAAATGATTAAAAATATTACGGAACTCCTGCCAAATGCGCGAAGCAATCACTTGCAACTTTGCGAGCCACTACTACAGTCGGCTCGAGCGAGAGCGCCTTAAGTCTTTAACGCATTTAGTTATTTGTGGTGCAAGCAGGTCTTAGCAAACGATTTCCACGCTGTAAAAAAAAACAGTCTGTTATTTATTTATTTTATTATATTAATTAATTTATCTTTGGATCGCCAACAGATGCTACACAATTACTTGCATGTTAACATAAATAGGGACAAATATAAGTGTGCGCCTCCAATCAAAAACTCAAATTTAAATTTAAATTCAAATTCATTTATTGTTTGTCCCACATCATTCACTTAATATCTAGGTAGGTACAACAAGTTTGAAAAGGACGAAAACATAAAAATAAATAAATATACAATCATACAAAAATCATACAAAAATAAAAAATAATACAAATTAATTTTAAACAAATAAAAAAAATACAATTTCAAAATATAAAATAATGAACAAATAACTATAGATGTCAAAGGAAAAACAATGACAAAATATTATGCTTAGAATAATATGACTTGTATGTCCTTTTTAAACTTTGCAATTTTGTATGTAATATATAACACGTTTACGAGTATAAGCTATTGTTAATGTTGCCGGATGACTATTGAAAATCAGCCATGTAGGGATCCGTTTGCGTAATATTAAACTTTAAAGTTAAAGTATTAATTTTTGTTAGAGTCAAGTGTCCAACCCCCCACCTGCCAGCTTAGTGATTGTATTTGACTATGTGAAAAACATCAGAGCAGTAGTTTAAATAACGAAGTTGAAAGGAAAACTATTCACTGACCGACCCAGACGACCCCATCACTCTCCTCCAGGAGAGTCATAGGTCTACTAGTACAGTTCGTAAAAGAGCACACAATACACGATCGTCATTCCGACCTCGCCGCCGAGGCCCAACGCGAAATCCTCGACTAATCAGTCCTCCCCGACCCTTGCATTCAAACGAAGCGCCAGCACGCGTTTTAGCTGAGCAGCATTTAGTCCAAACTCCCCATGATAATAATCAAAACAATGATTTTATCCAGCCACTGACGGTCCCTTGCCACCCTCCTCCCTCCTCCGACTCTGCCCTAAACCGAGGTTCGTACCCCGCAGGGGGTGCCCTTAGCGAGCAGACGGAAACTATTTAGCTTTAAGTAGGCCCCTGGCTGGAGGCCTTAAAAAAAAAAACTGTCACAGCTAAGTAGGCTTTACAAGTTACCGAGTAATAGTCGACGAACTTACATTTGCAACTACAATGTAAAGTTTTTTCTTGGGATACATTCATTCCAACTACGGAACCCTTCGTTTTGCGTGCTCCGACACGCACTTGGCCGGTTTTTTTTTTTATTTGAATTACCTTACTTTACTTTTTAGGTGCAAGTGTTTCTGTGGCAAATAAACATATTTTTCTTTCTTTCTGTCTGCTACTGAAAATAATTATTTTTGAGGTGCATTTTTCTATGCAACGATAATTACATGTAGAATTTTACTATCGTGTATTTATAAAAAGAATATTGCTTGCATTCTACGAAAACAACGCTGGAATATAATCCTGCTAATGGACGCTAGAAAAAGTAAACAGCAAACGAAGCAAATTAGATATTAGAATAGAAACAAAGAGAAAACATTGTACCTTTTTCGATAATTTCAACCGTGAATCACGAATACTGTATGTTTTTGCTGCACTACTTGGTTGATGGTATATTTATTTATTTAAACTTCATGTACAATAGTGGTACATAGGCGGACTTAATGCCACAAGGCATGAACTATGCTAATTCATTACAATATATTCTGAACGAATTTAAATGATTTTTTAATTTTATTTTTGAATTGCAGTTTTTAAATATTTTAATTTTTATAATTTTATAATTTTGTTTTTATTTTAATCTTCAAATTTTATTTCAATCTTTTTACTTTTCAATGTTTATTTTTCTATCTATTATTTTAATATTGTACAATTCATTGGCAAGAAATAAAAGGCTTTTTTATTTTTATTTTTTTTCTTGGTTGATGGTTTATTTATTTATTTAAACTTCATGT
Source organism: Dryobota labecula (assembly GCA_947523025.1). Taxonomy (NCBI): domain Eukaryota; kingdom Metazoa; phylum Arthropoda; class Insecta; order Lepidoptera; family Noctuidae; genus Dryobota; species Dryobota labecula. Next base: position 10,240,110 of record OX383293.1, on the reverse strand, counting down.
ACAATAGTGGTACATAGGCGGACTTAATGCCACAAGGCATTCTCTACCAGTCAACCTTTGGGTTAAATATAAAAACATAGTGTATCACTATGTTTTTATATTTAACCCAAAGGTTGACAGGGTACAAAAATAGTGTCTAAAATATAGAATTTGTAGGTTTTATTGATACTAATACACATATACAAATAAAATAAACTAATAGATATTTTAACAAATACCACCTAATAATAATTACTATGACTAGACTACTAATTGAGAGTTATTTAGTCTGACTTAAATAGTGACAAAACAGTTTTTTTGTTGTTGCTAAAATCATGTTAATTGTTACCTATTCTGTCAGATAAAACTAAAATAAGAATGTTTTAGTCTTTTACATAAAGATATAACAAGAAAGAGATGAAAAATATCTAATATTTTTCATTTACGTGGAATCGTATTTTTGAGTTTCGTATAAATCTATCTACAACCAACGTATACATTGTAACATTTTAAAATAAATTCTAACGTTAAAAAAAATGTAAACATGTTAGCCGCCAATTATAAAACAATGTTAATAAACAGTATTTATTAAGTGCAACATTATTAAAATTCACGACACAATGAATGATTAACAGGACAAATTGTCCAAACATTAAGTTAATACAACAGCGCGCGTATCGGTTAAAATGTGAAGGCCAAATAAAAATCATCGATATATCGATACATCGGAACATGCGGTAAACAATACAAAGTAATTGTACTGTATCCGTTCGGATGATCGCAAATTATGCCGCTCGTTTGTCATTTTTCCATTAAAATAAACGCTTTACGGTTATAAACTCTGAAGCAGAGACGCCCAACTCTGCTTATCCCAACATCGAATTTTTCATTCGAACGTCATCGATTATTCGATAGGAAGAGACACGTTTCCGAATCATTCGATCGATGTAAAATCATTCGTGTAAGTCATTTATTCATCTAAATAAATGGTAATTTGAACCATGTAGCTAAACAGCTTTTGTATAATGATTGGAGTTTACTCTAAGTTTGTTCACTACTGATTAAAAAAAAAATACCTACACCTATCACTATTGATTAAAAAAAACGAAATTATAATTCTGTGTGTCTTAACACAACACAATCCATACAAAAAACTGACGATTTCATTCAAAATTCGAAACAACCATTCGAATTAAAAATGATTATCCGAGAATTTTCCAACCAAACAATCGAATATTCTGATTGATACTTCGTTAGAGCCATCACTATTTGGAACATTTATCACCATATGTAATTTATGGGCATTTATGTTATTAATAAATATGCTACTGGTGTTTACCAACGATATTATAAGTTTTTTTTTTTATCTAGGGCATCTCAAAGTTGACCTTTACGGATCGTGACTCTTTAACCGGAATTTCCTATGATTGCCTTAAGCTCCTAAAAACTTAAAGCCTCCAGCCAGGGCGTAAAACTTGCGCGCTAAGGGCACCCCCTGTGGGGTACGAACCTCGGCTTAGGGCAGAGTCGGAGGGAGGACGGCAAGTCGACGGTGGCTGGATAAAATCAGGGTTATGATTATTATCAGGGGAATTTAAAGCTACAGGCTCAGCTACGGCGCGGGCTAGCGCTTCGTCGAGCAATGGTCGGGGAAATGTTGGATTCCCGATGATAACTCATTTGTAACTATAGTATCGCATTTACCAGTCATTGACTCAGGCGTTGATTATTCGATTATGGACTAGGAATGTAGCTGGTTGACTGACTTTGATAGTGGGATGTTTATTTACGTATTTAGTTGGAAATGTATATTGAGGAATTCGTGGCTAAGTAATTAAAAATGCACGGGTGCATGGGTTGATCCGTGGATGAGTGAATTTCCATGAAAACTGAAAAAATGCACTCTAATCAAGTGACTTTTTAGCTTGATTGACGATATCTTGTTTAGATTAATCAAAATCTTAGTTAAGTTGATCATCACGACATGATTGCAGCAATACTAGTTCAAATGATTGAACGCTCAAACAAGTTTCTAGATTACCCTTAACATGACATCATTGTAGAAGAGTTAAAAAAGAAACAAAAAAATGTTAACTGTAACAAAGTAAGTTGTTTCAATCAAGCATTTTGATTACTTCAATAAAGATCATTGAAACTTTAATTTAATAATCTTGGTTGGAGCAACTATGTTTTGACTTGATTGCTGCAAATAGGTTTTGTTATAACTCCAATCAAGATCCCGTTTCAAATCTCAATCAAATAAAAGTAGTAGCTGTGATCATTGTGCTTTATAGGCTCAGATGCAAACAAGTTTCTTAGTCAATTTAAACAAAATCTTGACTTTTTTTTCAGTGAAGTTTTCATAGAATTGTTCTACTATAGTCGTGTCGCATATCTACTCCAGCCTTAAATCGAAACATACACATACCTACCAAACACCCAATATCCTGCAAAATACGTTCCGTAGCATAAACTTTTAAATGAACCTCGCCATAATTTCGAGTATATAGTTGCATATCTAACTTAGATCTATACTAAATCGGATCGCGTGCAGCAGGCGTGACTACAAACTCGCACCGCATTCGCTGGAGCAAGTTCCTAAACATTTCTAATTGTTAGGTCGAATTATATCCTTTCTATTTTTGTTTAACAAAAGGTTATTAACATTTGAACCCTTGATATGAAGTCTTTGAAGCCAGAAAGGTACGTACATAAACATCATGCCTGTAATCCCCGAAGGGTAGGTAGGGTAGGTACCTATAGTATTGTTACGCGCCACAATTAATACCTGATACATCGAGACAAGTTTAAGTACAACTAGCGCCATCTAGTATCGATTAGCAGAACCAGTGACCACTAGCGCCATCTAGTATCGAGTAGCAGAACTAGTAGACTCGAGATTTTTCTAGAGAATTCGATGCTAGAAGTTTCTAGAACTTTCGACATCTGGTCAGTCGGGGCGGAGTCGAACATTCTAGATGTTTCTTCAGTAGAAGGTTCTGGGACAATCTAAGGACTATATAAGGCTGGTATGCACCGCGACCCGACGCAGTCGAACAACAAGCGATACAAGCGATCATCGAGTGCGACTTTAGAGTAATCAGTAGTGCAGTTGTGCTTTATAATTAGTGTGTTTGAGTTGTTATCAGTGTTGTTTAATTAAAATGTTATTTTTTGTTTTTAAATCGGCAATTTTTATTGTCACGAACCGCAAGCTCGTAACAGTACCTATAGTACCCCTTTTTCACCAGCTATGTTTCAGGGGGATGCGCTAAGCTAGCCCACGAAATTCTTTGCTTACGTTTTTAGAAATTTTCGGGTCAGTATCAGGTTGTATTTTGATTAAAATATAATAATAAATAATAATAATAAAATTGTTTATTTTTCCAAATAATAGACACGGGCACAGTTCAAAACAAAGAGGTAGAAATACAATAGCATGACAATATAGCTTGTGTACAGAAGATTTAGGTCTCCAAAGTCTATGCATACAAAAATATAATAATGAACCCTGTCTCTTAGGCCCCTCGCCCACGGCGACTTTTTGTAACGATGCTGTCACGCGTTTCGTAAACGAGAGACAGCATCGCTACTAACGCGCATTAGTCGCATTTGCAACGCACAACAGAAGCAATGCCAACGCGCTACAGTATCGATGCGAACGCGCGACCATGTCGGACGACATCGGGGAGAGAACGGAAGGAGGGTGACACGTGAGTGGAGAACCGAGCATCAGTGCAACTGTGGCATTTTTGTGCCGTTACTGAATCGCGCTTGCATCGCGACAGAGACACGACAGTATCGCGTTTGCATCGCGACTGAGAATCGTGGTGTGGGCGAGGGCAAACAGCTAGCGGCTGCATCGCGGCTGTATAAAAAAAAGAAAGAAAGAAAGAATAACGTTTATTTGGTCACAGTTCGTGAAACTTTGTGTTTCACGAACTGTGACCAAATAAACGTTATTCTTTCTTTCTTTCTTTTTTTTATATACAAAAAAAAATAAAAAGTGAAATAAAAAATGTTATAAAAAAATTGCTGTGTGCCTCACGGCTGGCTGTATCGATACGAACGCGCGACAGCATCGCTACAAAAAGTCGCTGTGGGCGAGGGGCCTTAAACTAGGAGACCTGTATCTTAAGAGACAACCGACCGTAACTTTTGACCGCTTTTACAGAATTATAATCATTAGAATTAGCAAAACCACTTTTTAAGTTAGAATTATCCTCAAATGTTATGATTTCATGAAATAGGCATTCAATAATTCAGTTCTAAACATTATCTTTCATTGTGACCATAGTTAAGTTTGTAAAAAACCTCACGTTTGTGAAAACGCCTTTCTGTAAAATGTGAGATTTTTGATCTCGACTGAAGATATATTAATTTATAGTTTACTTAGCATAATAAATTTTTAAAATTTTTATAAAGATACCTTATACTGACCTACAGGTCAGTATAAGGTATCCCCGAAAGGGATACCGTGGCCCTCGCACACAGGCAACTGAAGGAACACGGGTGGGTTTTAGTAAGTAGAAGTCTGACACATTCTCCCGCTCCGCCCAGAGCGGGAGAAGTTATTTGATAATTTCCCACCCGAAAAAAAAAATGGTCAGTATAAGGTTGTATGTTGGTTGAATTGCAAAAAAACGTAAGTATAGGTAGCTCGCGAAACTAAAATTTACGGGACTTATGAGTCCCGTGTAATAGGGGGCGAGTCTATTGCCATCTATCGGGCACAAATCCAGACTACGGACTGCAACTGAGAAATTCTTGACAGAAAACCTTAATAACACTTTGCCCGATCTGGAAATCGATCCCAAAATATTATCATCTGTCTAGCCTTTTCCCAACTATGTTGAGGTTGGCTTCCAGTCTAACCGGAGGCAGATTTGGCGAAGTGAGGCAACTAGTTCCAAGAACTCTGCTTTTCCTAAAACAGAACAGATTACTAAAACAAAAACAAAAAAAATTAACGATCGTAATCACAACTACTGTCAAACAAGGTCTCTGATCATGTCAGAGGGACACTCAGCAAAGGCAGGAGTGGGTTTTAGCCGGTAAGAGTCCGGCACTGCCCAGACTGGCTCACTAGTGAGGCAGTCTGGGCGTCAATGAGGATTTCCCAAACCTGCTATATAAAAATAAAAAAACCGGAGGCAGCTAAAAACCAGTGTTTTATTTAGAGCGACTGCCTATCCGACCTCCACAACCCAGTAACTGGGGAACACGATACCCCTTGGTAAGACTGGTGACAGCCTTTCGGGCTTCTGACGACCCGTAACAACTGATATATAAATGTCAGCCGGGACCAACAATTTAACGTGCTTTCCGAGACACGGAGGGGTTTTAGTATGTAAAGATGGTCACCCATCCACTGACCAACCGCGGCAAGCGTTGCTTAACTTGATCGATACACCCGTGCCACTTAGCCACAAGATCCCAGAAAGGTATGCTGTTTCAACATTATATCCGTATTAAAGTAATTATGTTTGTTTGTTTCAGGATTGAACAGTTTAAGGCGATGTCGGGTCGCCATGGGGCGAAGTGGTAGTGCGATGGAGGTATGTTTTGAGTTTTTGTTACTAAATGGACGTAAACAGTGTTTATGGATTGTACTTTGACTTTTTACTCATTAATGGACTGTTTTTATTGTATATGTTTTAGTGGCTATAAATTAAGTTGTGAAAACAATCAAAAGTTGCATTTTTAGGGTACCGTACGCACAGCTACAATTCAAGCTTAGATTTCCAGTATAAGCTGACCTCTCATTATCCATTTGTACGAAAATCCTTTACAATGTGAGATCAGCTTATACTGGATAGCTTGATTTGTAGCTGTGTGTACTTACCTCAAAAGGAAAAAAAAAAACAGCCCTTATCAGGATCACTTATTGCTAATTGAAATCACTTTAAGGCGGCGAAAAAAGGTTGTAAAGCTTGTCTGAAATTCTTTGTGAGGCGAGCTATACGATGCCTTAGACATGTTCGTATACATATTATAGCCATTAGTTGTTTGCTTTAGCCGAGTTTAAAGACGTAAAGGAAGTAATTAAAGATATCGTCTAATGGTTTTTATTTTTAGGGTTCCGTACCTCAAAAGGAAAAAACTGAATCCTTGTAGGATCACTCGGGTGTCTGTCTGTCTATTTGTCACTGTCAAAATGCTCAGAATCTACTTGAACGATTAAGTTGAAATTTAATACATATATGAATTTCCGTGACCCAAACACGAATGTCTAACGTAAATAAAGGAATTTTGAAAGAAAAAAAAGGTTTTGCAAACTGTACCGTGTGACATATCAAATGAAAGGACTTGTTATGATAGTTAATTTTTTTTTTGAATTTTCGACATTCCCTCTTTCGTCTCCGAGCTACAGAACTAAAATAAAAAAAAAATATTTATATATAGAGAATAGTTTTATATTTATAGATTACAGGAAAACCTATATGAAGTGTCGCATGGAGAAAATGTTTTTCAGCTACAATGTTAAGTTTGTTCTAGGGATAAATTTATCCCAACTACGGAACCTTTCAGTGGTTAGACATGCACTTGGCTGGTTTTTTTTAATCCAATTTACGAGTATAATTCTAAGTATTTTTATTTAAAAAATTCTGTACAAAAAATATCATATTTTGAAAAACCATAAGATAAGATAAGATAAGATATTTATTTTGAAAATATGGGTACAAAACACGGTGACATAATAGTATATTTTATATCGAGGGACTAAACGAAGCCATAATATACCAGAGGTGGTTTGACTTCCGAGCGTGCGAGGGAGTCAATGAAACCGAGTGTATATTAAGTTGGCGTTTAGTCTCGAGGTGCAAACTGTACTTTTCACTTTGAGTGCGAGAAAAATAGTCAATTTAGTACAAAAACATTTAATAAATATTATTCCTCCAGTCCATAAAACTTTCGTAAGTTTTTAGGTAAATCTTCAGCGATTTAGGCGGCAAAAGATTAGGTATCTATTAGATATGTATTTTGCTCTTTGCTCGACGTCAAACTCTTTACTGTCACTGGACATTCTTAATAAATAAAAAAGCCGAACAAAATACTCGACAAAAATTCTGAAATTTTCGCGGTCAGTTTTTTCTTCTAAACCAGTCACAGATTAACAATTTAAAACACATGGCGCCACCTTTGGGGAAAAACCATGGAACTAAAACTCTCAACATTTTCGCAATGAAGATGGTCCACGCTCCACAGATAATAGTATATTTACTGGCTGTTTGAGTTTGCTTATGTCACATGAAGGAAATTAAAAAACTAATTACTTTTCACTCCCTAGAGACTAAAGTGGTCACTTTAGTCCCGCTTCGTAGGGCTATATTGGCGTATTTTTAGAGCATAAGTGAAAAAAATATTATTAGCAACAGCCATATTTAACCATAGAACTGTACCGAACGATTTAATAACATCCTTCTACTCAGATTCCTTGTCGCTTGGTTGATAATAAGCAATTTCACAATACAAGCCTTTAAAGGAAAATATTAGTGCGAGGCACTTTGGAATCGAGAATCGATTCTTTGTCAAAGCTACTCGCCTCGGTAATTGGATGCATCGAACTCCACTTCCATATCCGATACTCAATTACTTGCTAAAGTACACATAGATGCGAACTTAGTCAACTGTCATACGTTCACATGCTAATTAGGCATCGTAAAGTACCGTTCGTTTGAGCAGTAGCAAAGGAATCAACTCGATATAATCGATATTCCTCTGTGCATGTAGTATCGATTAATCGTTCGACGTTTGAAATGATAGAGTGGTAACAGTTTGGTGGTTGGAACTTGGAACTTCCAAATTGAGATGATTCGAAGTATTTTCTGAGTGCCATGGGTATGTAGGGACGACTGTATTGATTGATTACCCGTTTAGAGGGTACGTTACTGTCCTATAAGTAGTATTTCCTAATCATAATCAAAGAAACTTGAATAATTGTTTGGTACCATTTCACTTGCTGTTGATATACATATACACATTTACGGTACATAATGGTTTCACCACAGTAACTAAAAACACAAACTTCGCGAGCAAATTAAAATTTACAGTTGTTTTTTTAACAAGGGCATCTCAGAGTTAACCTTTAGAGGTTGATACTCTGTAACCGGACTTTCTTGTGGTTGCCTTAAGCTCCTAACGAAACTTAATGCCTCCAGCCAGGGCGTAAAAACTTATAATTTAAACGACTGCTCGCTAAGGGCACCCCCTGTGGGGTACGAGCCTCGGCTTAGGGAAGAGTCGGAGGGAGGATGGCAAGGGACCGACGGTGGCTGGATAAAATCAGGGTTATGATTATTATCAGGGGGATTTAAAGCTACTGGCTCAGCTATAGCGCGGACTAGCACTTCGCTTACGAACAACGGTTGGGGAGGACTATTTAGTCAGGGATTTCACGTTGGGCCTCGGCGGCGAGGTCGGAATGACGGTCGTGTAGAGTGTATTCTCTTTCGAACTGTACTCGTTTCCCTACGGCTCTCCTGGAGGAGAGTTGTGTGGTCGTATGGGTCAGTCAGTGAAAATGTGCAGTGGCCAGCACATTAAGTTATATGGAACTGTCAAATTTCTCCAAACAATTTTAAACTTTAAAATGTTGATGATTGACAGTTTGTGATAACTTGATGTGCTGGCCAACGTACCTACATTCACATGCATGGTACTGTGTACAAACAAGTTCGACAGAAATCGACATGTAAGGCGGTCTCTTTTAATTTACGTAAATGTTACCGAATTCGAATCACACGTAACGAATACATTCTAAAATTTTCCGTTATTTATATATATTACATAGAAAGAAAGAAAGAAAGAAAAAATGTTTATTTGCGGTAAACATATATTATTATGGATATATATTATCTCTCGTGATCTTTGCCATGGGTGGTAGTAAAACTAATACACACAAAATATTTATCAATAAAATTACCCATTAACAACAAAGCAGTTTAATATTATAGCATTCCCTATTGTTCATTTTCTTCCCATCCTCTTATTTTCCCTACATCACTATTATTTTGCGACGAATACGGCTGACATAAAAGTGGTCGTTACAAGACCATTAAATGCTTACATTGTCCGGCGTACGATTTTCATAGATGCGGCAATAACATTCTACTATGGAGTAAACACCTATTTGAAGGAGGAAGTGGTTTGAATTGAGAATGTTTTGAATTTTTGTTTCACATAAAGTTAAATGTTAGAATAGTCGTATCATAGAATAACAAATCAAATATTCTTTATCCTTATATTGTTTATTTAATATAAAACTTATTACCAAGAATAACATTTTATCCATTAAAAATTTTTCAACAGCATATTTTTTGCATTTTGCAGCATGCAACATGCAGCGTGCAAGCAAGCATGTAGCATGCAAGCAAGCATGCAGCATGCAAGCGAGCATGCAACATGCAGCAGGCATGGTTTCTGTCACGCCTCCGGCGCTGCAGGGCTCCGGCGGTCCCACGCGAGCTTATCGTCGCAGATGGTATTCACGCTCACTACCGCAGCTTCGGCTTGCTGGCCGGCGGCGAGCGTTAAAACCACCTGCTCCTCAGCTCGCGGGCCACCTCGCCCTTCCGCGCCTACGCGGATTTAAATTACACTCTAGGGGTAGGGCTGACAAGACTACGTGGAGTCGGTTTTGCAGCGATGCGTTTCTGTCACTAAAATATACCGAACAAAAAATATTCGTTAAAAAATAATTCTACTGTGTTTGTTAAACAAAAAAATGTGATTAAAAATTCATTGAATTGTGTTACTGTAAAATATTTTTCATTCAAGTAAATAGTCTTTGAAACAATAATATTCGAACTAAAAATACAAGGACCAAATATTATATGAAACATTTTCTTGGAAACGAAATTCTATGAAATTTCTGTCTGCGAAATAAGGGGACATCGTAATCAACGTCTTTCCAAGCGATCAAGCTCATTTGCCTTGAGTGCAGTTCAGCTTGAGCAGCGTAATTGGGCTGTTTTTATTTAAGTTATGTTTTTTATTTGATAGAAAACAATTATCTAAACGTGTCCTCGAAATGTGTCAAAACCTTCATATCCACAAAAGATTCAGCCACTGAATATCAAAACACTGTCTTACAAAATAAAACATTCACAAAATAAACGGACCGTTCCAAGTTCCAATGTTTTAATTCTCAGGGAAATATGGTTGAAAATAATGTATCATTATTAAAATGTCTCTGCACATTGAAATGAAAAAAATAACACATAACTGAACGTATTCCAACTGCATGTTTGTTGGAATAACGCCAGTTACTTATAACCAGTTTAAATGCAGTCCTTATGGGTTCCCGACGCGGGTCGCGAACTTGGGCGCCCCTCTTTTTCCTTGCGAAGCGAGTGGAATTCCAAACGGAATGTGAATTAACTTGGATTCGGTCAAAGCCAGTAAGGTGTTGATTTATAAAATGCTTTTAGACAGGGTATTTGGAAAAAATTGTTAGGTAAATATTTAAGAGAAAATTGGAATCCGTCGCTTGCCATGAGATGCTATCACTAAATGATATGGTACTAAAATTTATCCTGAGACGAAAATTTATAGGTAGAAGTATTTTCAACCAGAGCACTGATGTCTTAAGTACAGATATTTTATATCTAGCTCAAACACAAATGTTCAAAATCTGTTCATAGAAACAAGACGTGTCATAAAGTGTCTCAGTCTGCCTAGCCTTTTCCCAACTATGTTGGGGTCGGCTTCCAGTTTAACCGGATGCAACTGAATACTCGTACCAGTATTTTACATGGAGCGACTCCCTATCTGACCCCCACAACCCAGTAACTGGGTAACACGATACCCCTTGGTAAGACTGGCTGTCAGACTTTTGGGCTTCTGACGACCCGTAACGACTGTCAAAGATACACGAATGACAGCCGGGACCAACGGTTTAACGTGCTTTCCGAGGCACGGAGGAGTTTCGGTATGAAAAGATGGTCACCCAACCCCGGCAAGGGTAGCTTAACGAGCACGAGCTCCTCACGCACGAGCACGTGTCATAAAGTGTATTACCATAATAATTAAATTTTTGAATATTTTTTAACAAATTGTTGTTTATTTTTAATAAATTATACTTTTATCTAACAAATCCCAATGCAATTTCTGAAATTAGATTCACAAGTAAATTTATTTTTGAAACCATAATTTATCATTCGTTTGGAACATTTTCAGCTTAAGGCACTCCTAACTTTAACCGCTTTACTTATAAACGCGGAATAAAGTTATACTATGCATAACTTCAGTATAACCATACATTTTGGACGTTTATGCCTAGTATAAATTTATTCCGCGTTTGTAAGGCGGAAACTAGGAAACTATTAACATCCGTAACATTTTCGGCATACGTTCAAATCATTAAACTTACCTATATTTCGTCGTATCGCACGGTTTTTACGACATGACAAAACATCGAGATTTCTATAATATACACATACACACATTAAAAAAACAATCTAAGCAGCATGTACAGTTTTGAACTTTTAACGATTTGTATGTGTAGGTAACATACGTGGTATAAAATAAAGTTAAAACCAAATTAAACTTTTCATGTTTTACAAAATTAAATAACGACATTCTTTATTATTATTTGGTAATTCAATACAAAGTGAAAAATCGTTGCTGACAAGTTTTAATAACAGAGGCCTGTTATTAAAACTTGTCAGCAACGATTTTTCATTGAATTTATAAGATTGTTTATCTGATCCTGCGGCAATCGCTCCCAATGGAATTTTAACAAGTTTTTCAGTTGTTGGGTTGTCGACACTCCGTCCGTTCGTGTTCTCTAGAATACATCTCTGGAGCATGTCCCATGCGTGCTCGATTGGATTGAGGTGATTGTGCAGGCCACGGCAATACCTAGATGATTTCCATTGCCAAGTACTCTTTGGTCCTCCGAGCTGTGTGCGAACGCGCATTGTTATGCATCAGCGTGAAATCTGAGCCGAAACTTTGTGCAAATTGGTGAACATACGGCCCGAGGACATCTTCAACGTAACTTTCAGCGTTCATATTGCCATCTACAAAATCGAGCTCAGCTCGTCTGTTCTTCATAATACTCGCCCATACCATCACTGTGGAGCCACAGTAATGGTGCACTTCCTGAATGCATCTCAGCCGTTCAGCATTTCCGGGATGACGATACACTCTTACCCTTTTCGTATTAGGCCTAAATCCAAACCGGGACTCATCGCAAAATAAAATTTTATCTCATTGCTTCTGGGTCCATGTTAAGTGTTTCCTATACCATTCGTTTCGTTGGGGGCCACCTGGTTGAGCGTCGTGCTAGTAGGTCGTATTAATGCAGCCTATTTCTCACGGTTTGGTGGCTAACAACAACACCGCTTGAGAATTGTAGCTTTAAACCTATCTCCCGGGCGGTTAACATCAGCTGACGTCTTGCAGTCAGTTGTATGTATCGGTTCTGTCGAGCAGTTGTATTCCTTCCACGTCCTGGGTGCTGGAACAGGTTCTCCGGTATTAACGCTGCCAAAGACGACAAATCATGCTCCTATTGACACCAAAATGCCGAGAGACCTGGGACTGATTTCTTCCCGCTTGTAGCAATCTACAAATCTACAGCTCTCTGTATTTCATCAGCAGTCAAATGGCGTCGCTCCATGACAAAAAATGACTAACCACTCAATTTTTTTTTTAAACTGGGTATCTCAAAATGATAAAAGTGAGATAAATATCAATTTTATCAAGCAACGAAAATACATGAATTCGGGAAAAAAAATTTTTAAGCTTTTATTTTAATGAAAATAAAACATAATCGAAAAGTTTATATTTTAAAATCAGCCAGTATATGTTTCCGAGAACAAAAAGATTGTATACCAATCTACATTGTAAAGAAAAAAATAAAGTATCAATTAACAAAACATGCAGTTTCTGTAAATGATGCGTGCTTCTTAGATTTTTTTGATGTGTGTATTATTCTATGTATGTGTATACACAAGAATATTCCAGAATAAATTCTCTAAATGATGGTGAAAACCTCATCAAAATCCATGCGCAGCTTAGAAGAACAACGCGGTCACACAGACAAACATGAAAAGCGACTTTAAATTATTTATTTATTTGCTCTCATGCACATCACACATTTTACAAAATATTATTGTCGGTTTTTGTACATTAACTCTGTCAGGGCGCTGCAAAACATAAATGCTGGCTTGCTGTTGAGTTTATAGAATTAACATAAATCGAGTCAAGACTTATAAACTACAATAAAATAAGTATCAAAAAAATAAAAATTACAAATTATATGATGTCAGTAAACAGTAATGAACACTATACAATAACACAAAGTACTACACTAATAATGTATAGATGTATAGAAGAAAAAGTGTGCTGACCACCCGCATGCTAAAAGAAAAAGATAAGTAGAAAGTAAAAGTTCACTGAGTAAAATGTGTTCGGGGAACATTCCAGAGATAAAATTACTCCTTCAGAACTTTCGATTGGGCCAAAAACTTTTTTAATATCAACTTTAATGATCTCGATTTTCGTACAGTTTTAATGAGAATTTATTACAGTTTATTCAGAATCGATTGGTGTGTTTTATGGAAAGTTTTTGTTCATTGAATTAGAAATGATTTTACCTTCTTATGATTTTCGAGTTGTTTTGTGGGTATGGTAATCCGTAATAAAAAGAAACGCAATGCTGCTCAATGGTCCATTATGGAATATTATACGGGGTTTTTATTCAGGTACTCACCCGTGGGTATTTATAATAAACGAGAAATTAAAAAGAATAGTTATAACAAGAAAATAAAAGGTGATTAAAATTAGCAAACTACGAATACATACGTAGGTACCTACGTATACCTAAATAATTATAGGTTTTTGCAATCACCCGCCAATCCATAATCTGTCTCTTTGCTCATTTTGCATAGTCAAAGAGCTCATCTGATTCGCCTTCCTGTGGACTATTATATTATTCAGAAACAGTGCAGAACAGTGTCGGAAAGTAATTACTTTTCGATACCACATCAGAACCCATCTTCTCACATATTCGTTTGATTTTCCGCATCACAGCCATCTAATTCGGGACTCCCATACATCGACCATACAAACACAGACACCAATAAACTCTAAAATCTCAATTTCACATGAAGCTTAATTGTGGGATTAATTGAGAAAGGGGTTCGGTTGCAAATAAACGTGTGAATTTGGTTCGTAGTCGTAATTCAAACTGTAACGGTAGCGACACAGAATAGATAGCTACAGAAGTTCAACTCCATACAAAGAGCAAACATGCACGTACACATGTCTACATACAGCGAGCGCAAGTAAATCGGGAAGTGTCGACTGTCAGTTGATAGATAGTAGCTAGGGCTTTCATCCCTGCAATCTCGGTCTCGAAAATTTTGAGAGTCTCGACGCTTTTTGGTATTTTCGAGACTCGAGACTGATATTTTCGTTGCTGGAATAACGAAACTTTTGAAACTTGTCCAATGGTTTAGGAAAATATCTAAAGCATTGTGGCAATTACTTATTCTATTGGGCCACTAGCGTCAAAGCACAGAGCTTTTTCTAATGCAAGTTTGTAATAAATTAATTTTCCTCTCTTTCTGAAACTATATTGTTTCCTACGTGCCCACTATAAAAATTAATAAAAAAAATAATTTTATAATTTGAGTGTGTTACTATAAGTTTAATAAAGTACTTGATTGAAATATCATGTTTTGACTGCCTAAAAGCCTAGCTTATAACGATGAAACCTACTTTTGAAATAGTCTCGAAAGTCGTTATTTCCGGGATTTTCGAGACTGCATCGAGACAAATTTTGTTTCTCGGGACTCTTAAATGCAGCGAGACTGAAAGCCCTAATGGCCGCGCCCCGTATGCTTGCGTCATGTGTGCGTGCGCCTGTTTTCACTCGTTGTATGGAGCCGGCCTTCTGTATCTATTTATTCTGTGGTAACGAGCTGTGTAAATTACATTGTTTGTCAAAAGACGTATTCGGGTCACGGCAGTTTTGTTTGATTTCGTATCAGTTTGATGTGTTGTGTTGAAACCACGTAAATAAAGGTGTCACTCTGCGTGTTTTTGGGTTGGTCAGGGATGTTTTGATACTTGGCTAGGCAGGACTAAATGGATTCGTTTCTAGCATGCATTTTCATGAGAATGAAAAACAAAATGTGGATACCTATATGTCGGAGACGGTCGGTAAACGAAGCGCGGCACGTGACCCGAGTATTGGCAGCACTAACACTCGGCTACCTTCGTGCTAAGACGGAGCCTAGCTAATGGAGGGGCGCCAGGGCGAGGACACTTGCCTTCCGACCGTTCTAGAGAACAGAACCTCCAGTCTAGGATCTGTCCTACGTTTCGTTTGGCTTTAAGTTATTGTTGTGACTACTGTGTTTGATTATATTATTATTAAAAGTGATTATTGTGCATTGATTGTTCTTCTTTGCTCGATCACCCTAATATCCGCCCGCATAATGTCTGACGACGGTATAATACCCGACATATAATATACCTAGAGAGATACAATTTACTATTTCATAATATTGGAAATTGATTTGACCTGTGTATTATGCCGACAAATTCCTGAAATGAGTATCCGTCTGGTCTACTTATAATTGAATTACCGGTGTCACCCTCTAATTGTATTGTTGAAAGGTTATGGATGAAATTTGGCCTAGCACAGACAAATTGATAATTATGTTTGAAAAATAACTGATAATATTTGAAATCCCACCACAGCATTCGTTACTTGGTAAAACATTGCAGGAAATATTTCTATTTAAAAGATTATTATTTTGATTCAAGTATTCGGGGAGATGTTTATGTTGCCAGTTTCGGAAATAAGATGGTAATTGAAATATGCTTATTGCATATTAAGCATGTCCCAATTACCAATTACCTTATACGCCAAAAACCTAACCCTTCTTGTCAGTCGGATCTGTCTTTGATGATTTATATTTTTATTTATAACTCTGTGGTGCTGCGTGTGGCAGCATCATGAATGTTTTGTTGTGATTTCTTGTTATGTGTTTAAACAATATCATTGGCTGTGTTTTTGGTTATATTTTTTGCATTTCTGAGTGAATTCGCCTTTCTTGGACTACCGTTACAATCTTCGCATTACCGTTTACCTGGGCTACAATTGCAATACCTATAACTCACATCTCGGACTACTCTGATTTTGCCTGGTTTTTTACGGAGATCCAACGTTCTATAAACGGGGGCATAGCATATGAATCATTTGGGATACAGTCCTTAGATTTGAGTGAAATTCAATCCGCTGTAAGACAGTGGATTGCTCCGCGATTGACAGGTTTGAATTATTTTTTGAAGTCATCAAATTTGAGAAGGGTCTTATGTCCCTTCACAAAGTTTTACGATGAACAAAAATATACAAGGGTATGAAATACTATTATAACTTCATAATACATTTTGTTTTATTTGTGTTTATTTGTGGGCCAAGCTTGTATGGGACCATTATCTATGTCCTTTGCTGCGTATACCTCCTCTCTTCGAGAGCGAGCGGGCTGTAATCTATGTGACGTCACATATGTTCGAATTTTTGCCATTTGAAGACAGTTTCCTTACGATATTTTCCTTCACCGTTTTGAGAGCAGTGGCAATTAAAAAGAAAATTATTAAATTTCCTCTTAAATCTTAACTATTTCGACACAGAGGAACTCATTTATTCTTCAAATTAACGCCAATATCCAAAATGTTTCACTTCCATGAGAGACTTTTGTTTACTAGTATACCACACTCACCAACATACACCAACAGACCTAAAAACCCCACAGCAACACACTCACACAAACACTCCTCACAAATAACCATTAAACCCACTCAATAAAACAACATCACATCAACATACGTATTACATCATATTAACATCAGAATTATCCCCATATACGTTATAAATAACTTTGTAAAACGCACTGACATACTGTCCTTCAAGATACAGGATTTTCCTAGTTTGAAGGGCAGGGGTCTTACTCATCTATAATAGCCAAACCCATCCCTTATTGAAACAGCACTGATGTTACCTAGGCTAAGTTTTTTGGGTAAGTAAATGATTACTACTTACTTAAAAAAGTGGTGATCAAAATTAAATACACAAAGTAAAGTGCCTGCCTGGGTTCAAACTCACGACGTACCACTCTTAAGTCGGCGCCAATACCACTGGGCCACCACTGCTCTCACTGAATATAGGTATGACTTATATTCAGCTACGTCTTTAATTAATGAAACCCGTTGACATGTTAATAAAGCAGGTTTTGTTTAAGCTGTTAAAATGTAAAAACAAAACACTACATCACCAGGCTTTACCACGGAACTAAATAGAATAGGCCTAATAAAGGAAAACCCGACAGAGTTTCTAATTAAATTGTCCATTATTTGGTAAAAACAAAACGTCCATGGACGTTGTAAGCGTGGGCTTGGCGCTTGGGCATTCAGAAGTTTGCGAAAAAGTGCTATAAAACAATGGTGTAGAGCGGCGCTTGTCAGCGGGACATCCTCGGGTTCTAGTTATGAAACTGTACCGAGAAGAGGAACATAGATACTGCGATGTTTGTGGGATAAGTTTATAAGAGATAGCGATCTGAAAAACTTTGTAATGAAACGCCATGACCATGACAGGGACTAAACATACGAGCATGCTTGTAATCTATAACCACCAAATCGAAACAGTAATAGTCACCGTAGCCAGAATCCGCATAGGAACGTATTATAGTAGGTAACGAATTGAGAATACTATAATTTAAAAGCATGCAGTACGAAAAATAATAACGCCAATTCAAAATTTGAACTCGATTGGACTCTCAGTGACCCTGACTTATCACACTGAACCAAGTAAAACTGTAAATCTTTATACCTATTTATGACTGCGACCCACAAGTACATACGACATACAAATAACATAACATCAAGAAAGTCTTTTTCTCCGAAGTTTCAGGCAGAGGTATACCTATATAGTACACCCACATTTCGCTAGTTGTATTTAAGTGCCACGTAATCCAGACTCCGGGCTGCTACTGCGAAATTCCAAATTGATAAACCCACAAGTAACAATGTAAAAACTAGTAATTTTGTTATTTTTACTCGAAGGATGTTTATAACATATTATGTACTTGTGTATCTATTTTATTTGTTATCTTTTTAATATTTTTATTATTTTTATTATCTCCGCTTCAATAGAGCACCTGCCATCTTATCTCTTCACCACCCTTGGTTGAGTGGTAGAGAAATCCTAAAGCATTAAGTCCGCCTTTCTACCTTATTGTGTGTGAGAAGTTTAAATTAAAAATAAGGAAAAATCAAAATCAAAATATTTTATTTCACATAAACCTACATGGGCACTTATGAAACGTCAGAAGCTAGGTGCACGGTTCGAGTTAGTCGTTTCCTATGGAGAAGAGCCGGCTAGAAACTCCACGGTTACTCTTTTAAAAATAATTGGCTTTACAATATTATTAAATAACAGTGATAATAGGTATGGGAGGACAGTGTAGGCCTTTCAAAAATTACCAGGTACTTAACAAAATAGAAAACCGCCAACAAATCTACACTCTACTAGGCCTATAACGTTCTCACATTCACAAAATATAAAATAATCTAAGTATATAAAATATTAATGACATGATTGCAATTACAACTACAGTAACATATCTATAAGCTTTGTTATATGTCTAAAAATACCAAACCCGCTACATCTCACGACTTGTCCCTTACTCCAGAAGCACGGCAGCGCAGTTCAACGTTCGACAAACGATACTCCAAGTTCCAAACTCGGTCCCGCTCCGTTTTGTTTGTCGTTAAAAATACTGGACCAGATGAAATTGTTACAAAAACACTTAAGTATTTTAATATTTTTCATCTTTTTCACTTGTACAGAATTTTCTTGTTGATTTTCTTTTTATTTTTGTTCTCTGCTTAGCTACGAGTAGAAAGCTATACTACTACGGTGTAATGATATAATAATCAAACTAAGAATTATATTATTTGTTAGTATTTCGGTGGATGAAATGAGACTGATAAAAGAGTGTCATAATTTTCACACTTTTTTCAATTACATTCGAATATTTTCGTTTATTTTTTCTTTCATTATGATAAATGAAAAATGCTTTTACATAAATAACATGCATTTAATGCTTACTACTTTTAACCAGGGCTTGGAACCGGTACCAAAAGTACAGGTTCTGTACCGGTACTTAGAGGTTCTTGTTATTTTGGTACCTGGGTACCGGTTCCAGACGGGTACCGGTACTCCATCTAACAAGTACCGGTACCAAATACACATACCCGCCGAGTAACACAAATCTCCTATTTTTAACTTGAAGTTATTTGCTAATGCCTATTAATCTAGCTTTTTACTTGCTATATTTGTTTTCGCACTTTCATCATCATCATCATTTCAGCCGAAAGACGTCCACTGCTGGACATAGGCCTCCCCTTAGCACCGCCACCTCGACCGGTTCTGTGCTTCCCGCATCCAGCGGATTCCTGCGGCTTTCATAAGGTCATCGGTCCACCTTGTGGGAGGTCTTTCAAAGCTACGTCTTCCGGTACGCGGTCGCCACTCCAGAACCTTTGGGCCCTAACGGCCATCTGTTCTGCGCGCAATGTTCAATTCGCAGTTAGCACTTTAACTTACAGAAATATTTGTTTAGTACCGGTTTTTGTACCGGTACCAAAACTGGTACTCAATACAAAAATAGTACGGCACGGTACGGTAGCATCGGTACTGACCGATGCAGAATTAGAAATTCCAATAGTACATATCGTCCCCGTAGAGCGAAAAGTCACTAAGCCGAAAAATGCCCAAAATGACTTATCAATGTCAATAAAATCAATATTGTCTTCTCTAAATATCTGTCTTATCGTCATTTTTGTAGCTGCCCACGCTTTTGTTTTACGAAAGGTGAAAAGTAAGTAAGTCAACCTTTTGTGCCCCACAGCGTAATGGGAGAAATAACTAATTTAGTCAAATGATTATAAATTTATCGAAAACTTACATCAACCGAAATTAAAATGACTTAATTACTTTTTCTCTTGATTTATCAATGCATACATACACCTTTAGGTTTATTTTCAAAAACTTTAACTCTCATTATCTCAAAACACGATTTTTACACTTAATGACTTTTCGCCCTACGGGGACGATATACTACTCAGGTACCGATATCACACCAAGGACGATAGTACTGGTTCCCAAAAATACAGGTATTTCAAGCCCTGCTTTTAGCTCTAATTTCAGCAAAATCATAGCATAGTTTCAATTCAAATTACGCTTAAAATAGTTCCAATTGTTTTTATTTTCGATAGCTTTGTTATCTTCCAATGATTGATCAAAGTGAATTCCGTGTTGTGCTTAATTGATTTAGCTATGTTTGTTGTTCAACGGGTTAGGATTTAACCCATGTAAATAAACAGTGCATTGTGTTGATTTGATAAAATAAAGTGTTGATTGTTACAGATTTTTTGCCAACAAATGAATTGTAGCCCTTTTGATGAGTTTATTTTCAAAATACACTGTGGCATTTTAGTCGTCTTACAAAGACAGCCCACTTCATATATCCAATGACTACTAATCATTAATGTAAAAAAAAAAATCTTTTGAACATTTGTTTTTTTTTTATTAATTATGACGCATGACATAGTTTAAAACACCCTGTTACGAGTGCAGTCCAAGCCTTGTGATACAAGGGCGCCGCAGAATGGATTTAGATTAAGTTTAAGTTGCAATAGTAAGAAACACATTTTTGCGTTAGGGTGAATGAACTCTGATAAAGATGTCACCGCTCCATTCCACGGCGCCCTTGTAACACAAGGCTCGGACTGCACTCGTAACAGGGTGTTTTAAACTATGTCATGCGTCATAATTAATAAAAAAAAAATGAAAAAAAAAAAAAAACGTAGAAAAAAATATATTGTTACATGAATGATTAGTAGTCATTGGATACATGAAGTGGGCTGGCTTTGTAAGACGTCTAAAATGCTACGGTGTATATGGATTTTGAAAGAAGGAAATCCAAATATTTTCATGTCTAAGGCATTTGTTTAATCGAACCTCAAGTAATTAATTTATTTTGAATGATTAAAAATATTAATGGATAAGCTAATATAATAATAGAGCCTCCTTTTTTGAGCCTCAAATAATTACAATTTTGGTATCCTTATAATACTAAACCGATACCCTAAAGTTGCTTTCAGACTACGCTATAATATATAGCATATAGTACATATATAGCTCATAGCACAACAATATCACGCACCATACATTCCAATAATATATAGTACAGTACAGTGTGAACGTGTCTATAACAATGTATGGTGCGCGATATTGTTGTGCTATGAGCTATACACTATATGCTATTATATTATAGCGTAGTCAAAAAGCAGCTTTATAATTATGCTAGATCGCCTTTTTGTGATATGCCTTGTACCCGCCTAGTGCCATACTGTGACCCATTTGGATGAAGCCTTTGACTTTGAAATGGGGCCAGAAAATTAAAAATAAACTCAACTATTAATTAAAAGCGAACATTTGAAGACCAAAAAGTTTTTGGAGGATCATAATACAGCTTAATTGGTTTTATCCGCCTCTGTGGTCTAGTGCATCTCTGATCGCTGACTGTTCACATCGCCGGCGAGGACTCGCTCCACTAGTTTTTCGCTGAGCGACAATAGCTATCAAAGATAATACTCGCTCAGCGATTCTTGCTCAGCGATGTTCGCTTTGCGGTCAGAACTCACGCAGAGAGACCAACCAGAGGTCATTTCTACCTAGAGTGCGGATCTGAGTGCACATATTATAGTTAATTGAAACAATGAACACCTCTCTTTATTTTGGCGGGGCGGGAACACGTGCGTAACGCGTGCAGTGTTACGCAGGTCTAAACGCCCCGAGCGACTGGTGCGAGTAATCGCTCGTCGCACTCGGACACTCGCTGATAGCCCAGCGACAAAACTATCGGAACTACATACTCGCTGCTCGCCAATTCGTTTTCAGTTGCTAGCTCTACTCGCTACTCGTTAATCGCCCGCGGTGGGACAGCTGCTGTAGTTGCCAGCTCCACTCGCTGCTTTATGAACAAACTTATAAGAAGAAAGCACCCGCATTATTTTCTTCTATTCTTTTAAAATTTTCGTTGCCTTAGGGAGTATCCCACGCAGTTTAATAAAGGTATTATTATTTAACAGTCGAGGGTTGTTTGAGGACATTGAAAATGACAGCTTGTAAGCCCTTTGTCAGCCTGAACTGAAACAGATATAATTATTATAATGGAAATATTATTACGAGTCAGTAAATTGGCTATTAAGTGGGCGTCAAAAGGTTTTGTAATAACTGTAGAGATAATTCTCTTATGAATTAAAATACCTACGTCTGTAGCATTCACAATATTTCTTGTGTTTTTGACTCCTATTAACTTTTGTTTCGTATATCGTAATGAAATGATGTTTATTTCTGTAAGAAGATCTGTTAAGACACTTTTACAAGTCAATTTATTGATAAATATTTTAAGAATAGCTGTGCCCGCGACTTCTTTCGCGGGGATGTCGGAAAACAATAATGTGCCGCTTATAGGGTGTCCATTTATAAAAAGGGAGAATCATTCTACCAGCCCTGGTGATTTTTTTAACTTTTAGAACTTAGTATTGTATTTATATATTTATTTATATATCAGATTACATATTACAAAAGAAAAGAAAACTTATACACTATAAAATATACAATGGGCGGCCTTATCGCATACTGCGATCACTTCCAGGCAACCTTGGCATGGACAATGAATTTATGGACATAAAATGGGGTTGTCATTGGTGCAAATATAAAAAGTATAACAGTACAATATCCTATAATAGATACACAGATATATAATAGATACATAGATACATACATACTAACTAAATAAGCAAATAAAACAAATGAAGACTAGATTATAACAGTTAACAACGAGAACAAAATCACAACAACAAGTAATGTTCCTTCACGAGTCTTTTAAACATAGGCAGCGATTGCGCGCGTTTTATTGTATCTGGCATTGCATTCCACAAACGAGCGGCCTGGACAGTAAAGGATTTGTCAAGGAAAGTTGTGGAATGCATGGCCATTTTAAGCTTCAAGTTATCTGATGACCTTAAAAATTTCGTGTGGGAGTCGGAAAGAAACTGGAAACGTTTTTTAAGATAGAGAGGGGTGGAAGGGGAAAAGAGCACATTATACAAAAGGGAAAGAATATGAGCATTCCGGCGAAGGCGAATTGGTAACCACTTAAGCTTCATACTTATATTTTTTATTTTTTATTTATATATTTTTTAATATCATTATGCTACACCGGTTGACGTTATCACGTCAACTGTCGCTGTAAACCAGGGCTGGGGCTGTGTCTTGCATAGGGTCGCAGCATAATGCTGAGCGATGGCCGTTTTGTGTGGATATGACACATATTTTCCCCCAAACTATTCTTAACTTAACATACTCTGTAGCTTAACTTATAGCCTAACTTATTCTGTAGCTTTAAATTCCCCTGATAATAATCATAACCCTGATTTTATCCATCCACAGACGCTCCCTTGCCATCCTCCCTCTGACGCTGCCCTAAGCCGAGGTTCGTACCCCACAGGGGGTGTCCTTAGCGTGCAGTCGTTTAGTATATAAGTTTTTACGCCCTGGCTGGAGGCATTAAGTTCTGTTAGGAGCTTAAGGCAACCACAGGATAGTCCGGTTAAAGAGTCTCAACCCTTCATGGTTAACACTGAGATGCCATAGATAAAAAAATTAAAAATAAACTATGTAGACTTGCAGAAGTATCAAATTAAATAATTTTGAAAAGAAATGAACATTTATCACTATTGTTTCGTGCTAAATAACTAAGCTGTATAATGATTTGAATATATCATGAGATAGGTAGTGCCACCAGTACTAAACTAATAAACATTGCATTTACAAAAAGTAATTAGCCTAACTCTTGATTGGATCATTGGGAGTATATTATTCTATTCACAATTAAGTTTGCGCGCTAAGTGTGCGGAAATAAACACATGATCTCACAAACCTACATGAGTTTACGTTAGTATCATTTTGGGTCAATAGATGTCGTTACGTGTTTCTACATTACGTAATGAAAAGTTCTGGTTGAACCTAAGGATCAATAAAGATTGATTAATATCTTTTGATAGAGTGAAGCGACTGCGATGAAACAAAAACTAAATGATACTCCGAGTTATACACAATATTTGAGTATAAAAGTGAACCATAGTGGGTTCGTAGTTTTTACGTGATACTGGAACAATTAAATCTCTCACATGCAAACAGACCAACAGACAAAAATTCAAAAAATGGTAGAAATAGCATCTGTTGGTTATTCTTTAACACTGCAACTTTTTTTTTACTTTTGTCCTTGTACAGAAACGCCTCGTCTACAGATTTATTATATGTATAGACTGTATAGCGCCGGCATTTCCCAGCTGACTAATCCTTGAGAATAAATGCCGAAACAAACTCAAGAGGTCATGGTTATTTATTATCATTTCCAAAACAGTATTTTTAAAGCTGGATATGGTATTCCTTACTTCTATTTTTCTCCTATTTTATTATTTATTATATATTTTTTTAAATCTTTGACATATCTCGGGACCCTGGGATCCCGGGCTTTTGGGAGGCGTACGAGGGGTCGAAGCCAACTCAATTTTAAATGGAATGAGGCACCAATCGACTATTATCCCTGTACGCACTATGCAAGTGCATCCAAGGACAACCCCCGGTTACTATTGCAGGATATGGAAATAAAGATATTGGACTATATACCTATTTGGTTTTGGGTGGTAAAAATGGACTGGTTACCTAAAACTATGGATGTATTATGGGCCCTGCCTTATCAATGTTTTATTGTAAACGGATAAAATGGCAGGGGGTCACTTGCACACTCATTAATGGGCGCCCGGAAACGGTCGCTAGCACTTAGTGTCGTAGCAACAAGAGGGCAATATATCTTGAGGTGATTGAGGACTGGAGAGGTATTCCACGACTATCAGAACAATCCCAGAGCCCGGAAGATGGTCAAGATCCCTACCAGCACTTACTGAAATACTTCCTTCCTCCGAGTACGTTTGCTCTTGCGAATTTCCACTCAAGCCAGCCAATAAAGGCAAGAATGAGGTGGGAGCTCAGTTCCTCGTCAGTGTTCACTCCAGCCGGCCAATAAAGGCAAGTCAGAGATGAGGAACATGACTTCTCCCGGGAGATAGGGTCCGTGGGGTCGCAACTGCCCAACAGCTCGCCGCATGCTGCCCTGCGGGTTCCTGTATCTCTCTTGGTCTGGCTCCTCACCCTAGACATGTTTCGGCAAAGTAAACTCTGCCGGCACATACCTAGAGTTCGGAGCGCGCAAGCCCCACCACGACGTTAACGTAGAGATACGGCGGTGGGGTTATTATTTATTATTATTATTATTAATTATAACCGTTATACACCAATAACAGTAACTAATTAATTTATTATGCATTATAAATTTAAAAAAAATTTTGATAGGTAGTTGCAGCGTAAGTAAAAAAAGACATTTCGGTTACAAATTATTAGGAAATGCAGTTAGTTATAGAATCGTGAAACGCAGTACAACGAAAGCATATTTAATTTTGGGGAATTCACATTCATAAACACAGCTGATAATGACGACAATATTACCAACAAAATTTCTCAAATCCACGTCAAAATTAACATGATTGGGTTCTCACTCAAACCGCAATTTCCACAATTGTAGCAACAAAGGAAAAAGTTGGCCCACTGAGGGATTTCCAGCCGAGACAATTCGGCCCAATTAAGCATTCAACAGAATTACCACACTTATAGAGTTTATCACAAAGTTCTGTGTGTAGACGCCTTAAGTGCTCGGATTTTACTATGAGCGAAGGACATTCAAAACTTCATGTAGGTTATCAAGTAACTTAGTCAATTTTCATATTCCGTTTATAAGATGTTTCTAAATTAAAGTACGCGATGGTGGAATGAGCTTTTTGTTGTTTTCGAGTCGGTTTGGCAATAGTATCGGGGGAATACTCGCCCGGTGACTTCCAAACTTATTTATTTATTTAAACTTCATGTACAATAGTGGTACATAGGCGGACTTAATGCAACAAGGCATTCTTTACCGGTCAACCTTTGGGTTAAATATAAAAACATAGTTATAGGGTACAAAAATAATGGCTAAAATACTAACTTCTTGATTACGAAAATGTATATACTTTTATTAATACTAATACAGATATACAAATAAAATAAACTAATAGATATTTTATACATATAAGTATAAGTTTGGAAGTCACCGGGTGAACTTATGCGTGTATCGTTTCCTTTTTTTACAAACTATTTCTTTAGTTTTTGCCGAGGGCTGTTCTTCTCATAGTTAATCAGCCTCCACTACTATTTACATTTTCTAGTATTACCTATATTTCAGTCTAATATTCGGTACATTACAGTAACAGGTACATATTGCCTCGTTGGTCTTCTATTCGTAAGCTAAGCATGAGGTCCTGGGTTCGATTCCAAGGTCGGGCATAGTGTTATTGGGTTTTTCTGTCTGGAATTCCTCAGTAGCAGCCCGGAGTCTGTATTTCTGCCCGGTTCACGGCAATATATAGGTTCGCCCCCTGTTAAATGGGACTTAAATATAACTGGCGAAACGTGGGTGTACTCTGCCCAACCTTTTGAGGTATACATACATAAGCTCACGCCTTCTTCTAAAAACTATAAAACGCCACCACAAACAATCGCTGCTTGCATATTCCTTTTGCTTCATCTGGTCATACACGCACGCCGGTTGCGAGTGCTACGCACCTGACCTTTCTAAAGAACACACGAATTAGGCCACTATACGTTCAAAGTCAAAGTCAAATCATTTATTTCAAATAGGGTCGAAGATGCACTTTTGAACGTCAAAAATTACATGAATAGTTAATTGATTCTAGTTGCGCCTTCCAAAAGGTGGCGAAGTCTTCCAAAAGAAGAATGGGCAAGAAACTCCATACTTAGTCTTTTAAAATGTTAACAATAGTTTGTATACATTAATTAATAATTATAGGTGAAGACGATGTACCTACCTAGAATAAAAATAAAAATTACTTACCACAATTGGTACAAAGAATGAAAGTGAAGTAATGACAGAAAAATTAATAAATGCGATAGGTACATGGTGTTCACATATTTACAAACATTGTATATGATTTTCCAAAAAATAAATTAATCATATAATAGTCAGTGTGTAAGTTAAATTTATATTAATCACAGAAAATAAAATTAATATCTTAAAAATTATAAATTATACAGTTAAATTAGCAACCAGTTTGATTTTGTCTAGACTCTAAATTGTCCTATGGAGCAGGACTAGCATGTTTCCAAGCATTCTTATCTTGGATATAATCCTCTAATTTGTAATATGCTTGTTTACAAAGTGTGCTTTTTATATGAGTTTTAAATTTTCTTTCATTTAATTGTAATATATCAGAAGGTATTTTATTGTAACATTTAACACAGTACCCCATTAAATATGTATGTACTGTAGATAGATAGTTCTTCTAGGGCATCCCCTCTCTCTTTTGAAGTATGCAAGCGTGATATTATGTTATGTTACAGTAACAAGCTGCTGAAGTTCAACAAACTTACACCCATTCTAAAGCTATATCGTATCTTGACGGTCAATAGTACATGCCCGGTTACTGGTCGCTTAACAAGCTCTTCAACGTAAGAGCGGATTAGGCATCTCATCGGAGACCGGACTATCTACAGTTGGTAATACCATAGATTAATAACGAATAGAAACGACCTCTACTTTATTTATTTACTTTCATTTGTGTGTTCAATGATGCTTCGGAAAAAACACAGGTCTGTCGTGTCTTATCACCACGATAAAAGCAATATTCTCTAAAGCAAATAGAGATGATCAAGTGTGGAGCGCATGATGTGATAGTAGATACGATACTGACTGTGTAATTTATTTATTAAGGATCTCCAACAAAATACATACACAATACATGACATATAAATACAGTACAATCTCGGTAATCCGGCACTTCAATACACCGGCACGTCTAGTAATCCGGCACAGTATTAGTTCGCATTTTTTGTATTGCTAGCTGAGTATCCTTGTGGACAATAACGCGAGTGCGCGCCAAACCATTAACACGATATTGATTTGGATTGATTTTCGCTGATAATTTAGTTTCATACGCTTAATTTGTCATTATGGCTTCTACTAGTACAAGTAATGGGCAACATCGGGTATATTAAGTAGGTGTACTCCCATTTCCTCCCGTGGGTGTCGTAAAAGGCGACTAAGGGACTTACTAGAGAATGGGCAGCAGCGTTCTCTATGCATTTTTACACTATACTGCGATCGCCAACCCATCTGCCAAGCGTGGCGATTATGGCAAATCCCTTTGGGGGAGGTCTATGTCCAGCAGTGGACGTCTTTCGGCTGAAATGATGATGGTGACTCCTTCACGTATACGGGATCACAGTAGCTTACACACTTTCCTTTAGCTGTTAGCTTGGCTGTTAACTCTATCCACAATGCAGATAACAACTATGTAAGCTAACATAGCAAAAATGTGTTGAACGTATGTATCATACGCCTTGACACTGTAGGCTAATAGCGCAATGTAGACAGCGTACAAAACGGGAATTTCACTTCTATTCATTCTTATTCTGTGGTAATGCTAAGTTTGAACTCAGTTGTTAATGGCACAAGCTGTATCACGTGTTCCTTGAATACAAATAACGAAACGAAATATCCAGCTGACTATTATTATAATGTTATTAAAGGTGTATCTATTCATATACGAAGTATTTTAAGACAAATATTTTTGTGTTAAAAAAGCCATAGCAACGAAACAAATCTTTTTATCTAATTTATTTTTATTTTTACTTAATTTTATAATAAAAAAATTGCTTGCGACATTTTGCAAAAAACCTTTACTTACTTATTCTACGAGTATTCATGATTTTCCCGGACGCGGCGACGGTGGCGGCGCGAGCGCGGTGCCTTTTGATTATTAATGATCATATCAAGTCATCATCAATTTTAAATATACTCAAATTAAAAAAAAAATCGTTTTCATGTCTTCTTTACCACATAAAGGTGTACCTCTTAAAATATTTCGTGTATGAATAGATACACGTTATATAATTATATAAAGTTGAAGGTTTATGCAGGTGTAACCATGTTCCTAACTTACACTTCTAACTAGATTTTATTCTTATAGCATTATTATCATTATTTATTTCCAATCGAATATTTTTTATAGGATTTATAAGCTTTTCCAAAAAGATTCGATTGTAAAACTTTGATTCATTGATAGAGTATCAGCAACAGCGAAAAATTAATAAAAAAGAGGACTCAGCAGAAATATTCTTAGCAAAGTAATAAACAGATTCCCATAAACTTCTACAGCAGAAATATGAAATAAGTTTAAATCGTAGCGCAAGCAATACTGCATTTAACAAATTAATTGCCATTGCATTCGCCGAGAGTGGACGCCGCCATCTTGAATCTTGAGACTCGATCTGGGAGACTTAAAGATCAACTGCTATATTTAATTGTATCAATGACACAAATATCGTTTGTCGGTGATAGGAGTTTTGTAGTGTCGTGTAGGTATGACCAATTTGGACAGCAACCAAACGCCCATTTTGTTGATTAAAGATTATTATTTGCTACAAAAACATTGTACCTATCTACAGCATAATATGAAAACTAGCTTGCTGATGTAAGATTCTTGTATTATACTAACTGTCTGTGGTTTGCTGCCGGTAGGAAATAACCATAATCTCCAAAAATCACATAGTATTGGCCTAAAGAAACTTCAGGAAGTTACCGTTGATTGCACATAAGTAAGCGAAAGCATTCGTTCAATCACGCATATGCTCTCAATCTTTGTCCCCTTCAAACTTGTTCCAACGAAACAAGATTAAGTAGTTTGTGAATTAACACCAGAACCGGATCCGACCAAACAA
This sequence comes from Dryobota labecula, assembly GCA_947523025.1. NCBI lineage: Eukaryota > Metazoa > Arthropoda > Insecta > Lepidoptera > Noctuidae > Dryobota > Dryobota labecula. The sequence continues at coordinate 10,210,142 of OX383293.1, read as the reverse complement.
CCCAAAGATTTTCTTCCTCATTTAACTTACTCCGTTTCGTCACGATGTCCGTGATAAGTTGGTAAAAGGATATGCCAACTTTCTCATACGGGTGTATGAGAAAGTTGGCATATCCTTTATGATTTATATATTTTTGCTGATTTTTGTGAGTTACGAAATCTTATACAATGTTGTAAGAGAAAATTATGCAACAAATTCAAATACAAAATATTTTATTTCACATAAATCTACATGGGCACTTTGAAACGTCAGAAGCTAAGTGCACGGCTCCAATTGGTCGTTTCTTATGGAGAAGAGCCGGCAAGAAACTCCACGGTAATTCTTCCAAAAATAATTGGCTTCTACCATGTTTCAAATTACAGTGTTCATAGGTATGGGAGGACAGTGTAGGCCTAACAATAAGTACTAGGTCCTTAACAAAATAGGAAATGGCAAACAAATCGAAACATTTATGAGTCTAGAAGGCCTATAACGTTCTCTCATTCACAAAATAGAAAAGAATCTATATGAAAGCCAGAGGTACGTAGGTACTATTTAACCCCAGCCTTGCAATTCATGGTATAATATTTTCTTATCCTCATCCTAATGACATAATTCCGTTGATGTTCCTTTTTCGTTGTCATAAATTTGTTTTAATACTAACCTATTTTTGAAATATATAATCCATGCAAAACAAAAACTGACCAATGGATAAATATAGTAAAATAATGACCTTCTGGCAAAATCTAAATAAAAACTGAGCAGTCAATTTTCTGTCTAATTACTGTTTAAAATTCACCCACACGAGGGAAATATTAAACGCTTGCTTCTACTATACTAACACAAAATAACGAGCTTGCAGTCCGTTTTCATTATTTTTGGCTTTGTATAGAACAATTTTATATTATAGGTAATTGTAATAGCTACCCGTCCAGCTTCGCACTGTTTTTATGACATGACAAAACATCGAGATTTCTGTATATATGTAAGTTTAAATATTATTTGAATAAAAACAAAGCTTCCGGAATAAATTCCCTACATAATGGTGAATACCGCATCAAAATCCGTTACGGAGTTTAGAAGAACAACGCGGCTATGTGGCCGCGTTGTTCTTATAAACTCCATCAGATACGAAAAGCAACTTAGATTTAATAGTACGAGTACATTACTTACCAAGGGCTTTCTTTTTTACTGCCCGTGGTGAGTACACAATTTTACGTCTTCACCTGGCCATAATGCGAGTTTTACCGTACGCATTGCGTGCGGTAAAACTCACATTTTTATTCATTCATTTCATTTTTGATTTTACTCACCACGGGCAGTAAAAAAGAAAGCCCTCTATCGCATATTTACAACCCTCGGCTGCAGCTCGGGTCACAAATACCTGCGATTTCGGGCTTGCTTTCTTTCACAGCCCTTGGTAAGTAATGTATTATTATAGATCTTTGATCAATAACTACTATTATTATTGAGCAAAGGTAAATATATGTAGATATAGACTTATTTTGTAACATGATGATTTAAGAAAAAAATTAAACTACCTACCGTTTTTTTACAATGAAAGTGTGCAACGAAAGGCCAAAAACAAAAAGATGCACGAATATAATAGGTACTTAGTTGTACATAAGGATATTCCTCAAACGAGTATAGTTCTTCGTACATGGAGGGAGATGTATTCTTTTACGCGATCAAAAACGTCTCCGGATCTTCAAGACTTTTCGTAATATAGGTCCTTTTGTCTGATATTACGCAGTTGTGAATAGCGTCGGGAAGTGAATTCGTATGATACGAAGATATTCATAGAGAGCATGTCCTAGAACCAAAAATTCGAAGACATGAGATGTACCAACAAGCACTGAGCCGGCGTGGTGGCTAATAGCCCACTCTCTCTCACCGAGTGGAGACATGTGTCCCAGCAGTCGTGAAAACATTATCCTGGGAGAGGCCTATGCCAAGCAGTGGACTGCGATAATCTTAGTTGATTGAAAATATTTATACAACTGCAGTGATAAAGAGCGCAATTACCTAATTTTAATTCTTCGTTGGGCACAGACAGTGTCATGGTCTAACTAATGAATAGTGGTGACCGGATTTAGGCATACCAGGAATTTGCAGATTTGCTGCTAGCCTTAACAATACAATTACATTCATACATATCTGGTAATTGAGCTGAGATCTACGACAGAAAACACCGAAACTAGCTTGCAAAACATTCTCAATAACGGTTTTCCTTTTTGAGTGTAAAATCAAATTCCCACGCCGAAATCCTTTGGGTCCAAAATACAGCTAGTATCGAATGCACAAGGCAAGTTATTTACGGACAAACTGAATGTTTTAACGGCTCGAGGCGTCCCCAACTTTGCGCCAACGATGGTGTTGCTATCCGAAACTTATGTCTCGTTTTCTGAATACGAGCGAGCACAGTGCAGATTGCGAATGTTCTGTTTCTTTTTTTTCTAGATACTTACATGTATATTATTTCTGTTTCTTTTTTAGATAAAAGTTTTGTTACCATCGTTGCATTTTTCAGGAGTTTTGTTTTTTGAGAGAACTTTGAAAATGTTACCGATTCTACTTCACTTAAATATATGCGTAACTGTAGCTTCGACGCTGAACATTTTGGCCTGCCATAACATTTTAATTTTCCTGTGTTAGAAAAGGCATTATCTTAACTAGTTTAATTCCAAAAACTAAATTAAATGACTGTTCTAATGTCTGTAGAATGTGAACAACATCCTTTGTTAATAATGATTGTCAATTTGGGGTCCTAATGTTTAGTATTTGCGTGACCATCCGGTATCAACGGTTCGCAGGAAGTTGGTCAGCCTTTGTGTGTGTATCAGGCTCTTTGTTCCGACTAAGTTTTGATGGAATTAGGCGCTATATTGTCCGATAACGTGTTTGATGATGGACGGAATTAGATTTGGACAGTGTTTGTCCTATACCTAGTATTGGTTGTAGACGTACAAACCTTGTTTTAAAGTACATAATGTAGATTTAAGTGACGAGGCACTTAAATCCCGCCTCAGAAAGCATGCTAAGCCGTTGGTCCCAGCTGTTATTCATAGATCTTTAACAGGCGTTAAGGCTCGTACAGACTAGTGCGATATGGCGGGCGCGACGCGACACTAGTAGCACAATTTCTTTGTCGGTGCCTGTCGCGGCCGCGATATCGCGCGAGTCTGTACGAGCCTTTACGAGTACTCTGAAGCCCAAAAGTTTGACAACCAGTCTTACCGAGGGGAATCGTGTTACCCAGTAACGGGGTTGTAGAGGTCAGATAGGTAGTCGCTTCATGTACAATACTGGTATTCAATGGCATCTAGTTAGACTGGAAGCCGACTGGAGGCTAATTTGATTGATTGAATGTAGGTAGAAGTCAAACGCTGACATGAGTTGATAATTAAAGGCACAGTCATTTCAGTTACCTAACGTTTTATAGGTCAACATTTGAGTCATAACAGTCCTCACAATACTGATTTTTCATCCCATCTATTCGAAAAAGACGACTTGGTTCGCCTTTAAGTGCACCCAAATGTGGTGTTTTCTATAAAAAACTTTTAGCGGACAGTAATGAGTTTTTAATCCTCTTTATAAGTGCGCCGCAATTATCTTTGCCGCGTACTTTTTGATTTTGGAACATCTTAGTGTGCAGCGCCAAAGAAATCGAACGTTAATATTGTTTGAATAAAGACTAGCTGGTACGACGGCCCATAGCCACGCCGCCGTCTGAATAAAAAAATAAAAAAAACAAGTTAAAAACGCGCGAACTACAAGCCCGCGTTTTCGTAAATTTTCATGGATTGTTAGAAATTCATGGTTTTGCTTTCTTCAAGTGACAGTGAAAGTATAGAATTAACTCCTGAAAGTATTAGAACTGACGCAAGAAATGTGATGGGTTAAAATATGAGGCACCTTTTATTTTCTCATAGTGGGTGTTGAAAGGTAGAGTGACTCCGGCGCAAAATATGTTTTTGGCTCGGGCGACGTACTTTGAATCCCTCGCTACCATCAGGATCCTACTGAAGAATCCCTCGCTACGCTTGGGATTCTACTCTAGAATCCCTCACTTCGCTCTGCATCCAAAAAAGTGCCCTCGCCGCAAAAATATTATTTTGCTCCCTTATGATACAATCTACTATTAAAATGCATTTATTGCGGTAAAGCCATATTTTTCTTCATCAGTATATTTTCCAATAAGCTCTCGCCCGAGTTACCACGCAGAAACATAAAACAGCTTAATTCCTTTCCTTTATTTCTTTCAACAGGACCGAACGAATAAAAGAAAAACGAGTATTTAATGACCCAAATAAAAGTCAGCAAGAAAAAGTTTAAGTTAATTATACGCCCGCACCAATTATTCTCTTCTGTGACAGCCGATCACTCTTCAAATTAGAGCCAGCGTTGAGTTACGATGCTAATCAAGTAAATTGTTTCAAGATCCTTTTAATTGTTACGAAATTCTACTGAGTTGATTTTATGTGAAAGTCCTCCTACACATCACGAGGAACTATCTAATATTCGAGTTTATCTATCAAATAGTTAGATAAACTTTCTTACTAAGTTTGCTTTCAACATATTAAAATAACTTTGTTCTTATAATTGATAAATCTAAGTTAAAAAGCTGTCTTCGTTTTAGTCGTCATGCATCTCCATGAACATTGTAAACGTATACGTAGCGTAACATAACGTCACAAAAAGTCATCTTCAGAAAATAAATTGCTTATTATACCAAGATGCCCCGTTTTTATTTCCATATCTATTCTCCCTAACTTCAGAAAATCTCAATCTCAAACATAACGTACCCAAGTCAAAAGTTATTTGAATAAAAGCTTCAAATAACCCACAGATGGCAGACATTTTTAATTTACTAAAAATAAAACTAATCGTTCTCATAAAACTGCATTTTGAACTTTGAAATTGCTTCAAATGATCGTTATACCTACTGGAAAAATTGATAGCGCTACTAACTCACATTTTTGTTCGCGAAAATCCCATATTTTATAGGTAACACTGATTCAGCTGGTAGTGAATCAGCCGACATGAATATTCATCGGAATAAATTCCAGGTAGTTATATGTCAGACAGTAAATTACATAGAATTTATTTTTGTGAGAAAACTTTTACCGCTAACAGCTTCCTTTTGCCGATTTTTTACATGTCGCACTAAAAGATTGGGTGTAGAAATAACGATGATCTTTCGAAGTTTTATAATAATAATAACAACCTCACCGCCGTATCTCTACGTTGACGTCGTGCTGGGGATTGCGTGCTCCGAGCTCTAGGTCTGTGCTGGTAGAGTTTACTTTACCGGAACATGTCTAGGGTGAGGAGCCAGACCAAGGGAGATACAGAAACCCGCAGGGCAGCATGTGGCGAGCTGTTGGGCAGTGGCGACCCCACGGATCCTATCTCCCGGGAGAAGTCATGTTCCTCATCTCTGGTTTGCCTTCATTGGCCGGCTGGAGTGAACACTGACGAAGAACTGAGCCCCCACCTCATTCTTGACTTTATTGGCCAGCTTGAGTGGAGAATCGCAAGAGCAAACGTGCTCGGAGGAATGAAGTATTCCAGTAAGTGCTGGTAGGGATCTGGACCATCTTTCGGGCTCTAGGATTGTTACGATAGTCGTGGAATACCTCTCCAGTCCTCAACCACCTCAGGATATGTGTCCCTCTTGTTGCTACAGCACTAAGTGCTACCGACCGTTTCCGGGGGCCCATTATTGAGTGTACAAGTCACCCCCTGCCATTTTATCCGTGTACAATAAAACAATGATCAGGCAGGGGCCATAGTCCTTCCATAGTTTTAGGTAACCAGTCCATTTTAAGCACCCATAGTCCAATATCTTTGTTTCCATATCCTGCAATAGTCCTACACCAACCGGGGATTGTCCTTGAGTGCACTTGCATAGTGCGGTACACAGGGATAATCGTTGGTTTGTGCCTCATTTAATTAAAAAGAGTCTAACAGGCCTCTGCGAGTTGGCTTCGGCCCCTCATACGCCTTCTAAAGGTCCGGGACCCTGGGGTCCCGGACCTTTAGAAGGCGTACGAGGTCCCTGGGGTCCCGAGATATGTGAATAAAATAATAATAATAATAACCAGCCTATTATTGTCCACTGCAGGGCAAAGGCCTCTTTTCATACAAACCGGGTACGAGCATAGATCACCGCGCTTGCTCAAGACTGGTTGACGATTTCAGACTCATCTACATACTAATAATGAAGCTGAAGAGTTTATTTTATTATTTTGTTTGTTTGAACGCGCTAATCTCTGAAACTAGTCGTCGGATTTGAAAAACTCTTATTGCATTTTATAGCACAATTCTTGAGGAAGGTTATAGGTTATTCAACATCACGCTATGACCCTTAGGAGCCGAGCAAAAAGAAAAAAAGTCAGAAAGAACGCTAAGCTAAAACGAAGTAATAGCGCGGGCGGGCGATGGGATGGGACGCGGTGGGTAGGGGGCCGAAATTTCACGCGAAGTCGCAGGTGGAAGCAGGTATTCCTATATTCCCTGAACGTAGGCAAAGGTGCATAGAATCATCCTAATTTTTCCAGAAACGGCGAGGCAGTCGCGCTTGCTACTACTAGACAAAGCAAGGAGGCAATTACAATAGGTCCCTAGCGAAATAGTTGTTTTAGTTACCATATTATTGTAACAATATATGAGGAGCTCGTGGCTAAGTAATAACAGCCGCACGGGTCGATCCGTCAGGTTAAGCTACGCTTGCCTGGGTTGGTCCGTGAATGGGTGACCATCTTTACATACCAAGACTACTCCGTGCCTCGGAAAGCACGTTAAGCCGTTGGTCCCGGCTGTCATTCGTGGGTCTTTGACAGTCGTTACGGGTCGTCAGAAGCCCTAAAAGTCTGACAGCCAGTCTTAATAAGGGGTATTGTGTTACCCAGTTACTGGGTTGTGGAGGTCAGATAGGCAGTCGCTCCATGTTAAATTCTGGTATTCAGCTGCATCCGGTTAGACTGGAAGCTGACCCCAACATAGTTGGGAAAAGGCTTGGCATATATTATTGTAAAAAAATAGTGACACTATTTTATGTATCTACTTTTCCAATATTTTGTACCTTTTATCCTTCGCGTCGTGTATAATTTCTGGGTCTTTCAATAGCTCTAAACAGTGCTGCGTGGTGTAATACATTCGTACACGTGGTTATGTCCATACGGAGCGATATTTTGTCATGCGCTTTTGTTGGTTCAATGTATGTCACCTCTGGTTTCGGGTACATAATAGACGTGTTTGTTACAATGTGTTATTTAATATTTTGTCTACTTTTTGTGGTTGTTAGGCGCTGCGCAATTTTTCCACTGAATCTGGTTTCTGATTCCGTGAAATTCAAAATTTATTTTCCCTTTTAGGGTTCCGTACTCAACAAGGAACCCTTATAGTTTCGTCATGTCCGTCTGTCTGTCCGCGGCTTAGCTCTGTAATTTGGCATAGATATACATATTAATCACGCCGACAAAGTGGTACAATAAAATATTGTTTTTTTTTTAGGGTACCTTCCCTGCTCGTAAAGTAGTAGATGATATTTCTTTTTTCTCGTCTGTCCCATGGTGTAGGGTATTGTTACATAGGCCGTTTAAAAATATTGGGAGTTTATGAAAACCACTTTTCGATTCAGTGAGCATGCGTAATATTAAGCTTTAAAGTGCCAATTTTTTTTTATCAAGTATCCGCCCTCCTTTTAGCTAATTGGCTGTTGTTGGTTATATGAAAAAAATCAGTAGTATATATAACGAAGTTAAATGTAAACTATCACACCTAAGTAGGCTTTACAAGTTACCGAGTAATAGTCGACCAACTTATATTTGTAGTTGGAATGTATGGGAGAACATGTATTTTTACTACAATGTTAAGTTTATTATTGGTATAAATTCGAACCAACTACGGAACCCTTCATTGTGCGTGGTCCAACACGCACTTGGCCGGTTTTTTTTTAAGGAATCATCTTATGTAATTCTTTAACCAGATCTCAACCACAAATCCTCAATTACAATACATTTCCTTTATATATAGGCTCTGTTGGATACTGCATGTCTTGATTTTTGTGTGCGGGACGCAGTAGGAACTTTTCAATGAAGTAATTTATTCCTCCAAAATTGTTAACATATTTTTATTGTAAGTTTACAAAAGTATTAAAGATTTAAAAACGTATCAGGACGAACGACCGTCCAGAGGCTCTCTAGCGAAAGTAAGATGGGCGGAAGCGGAACTCCCCGACGACGTGTCGGCGCGCACGACCATGAAGCGGAGCGCGCGAGATTTAAATGTGGAGCCAGAGTTGTTCGTCGCGCAGCACAGATGGCGCCAGCAGTCGCTTCTTAACAGGCTCTAAGCAGTAGTTTTACTTAAATGCATAACACTGCAATAAACTTTGTTTTTTCTACCAATGCCAATCAACTGTAGCTAGCAATTATTTCTGAAAGCAAATTATGTATTCCAGTATTTTTCAGTATTATTATTAACACAAACGGGATATTTATCATGTTTATTATTTGTTATGAGTTCCCGATATTTCGGCGCTGTTGCAAGCACCATAATCACGGATAAACTGAAGTCATTGCGGGTGGGTGTTTATGAGCAGACAAAACGGTCTACCCTCTTTCTTGTTCGTTTTTTGCACTCAGTACCGCTACCACTGTCACTCGCAACTCGATTCTGTTCCCAACACTGAATGTAACTCACTGTGTCCGTGATCATGGTGCTTGCAACAGCGCCGAAATATCGGGAACTCATAACAAATAATAAACATGGTAAATATCTCGTTTGTGTTAATAACAATATTAGTGACCATGACAGTTTAAAAACTTATATCTTTCAGTATGTTTTACATTCGACATTACCTTAAAATTTCATTATTCATGGCAGCTGATAAGATAATGATAGGAACCTTGTATCAATAATTAAGTTAGTAATTATAGTTTACGCCTTCCGACACGTGGCAGCACTAGGCGTTCTCATGTCCTCGTTTATTATTTACGTGTTGGTTCTGACACGCCGAATTTTAATACTGTGTTATGTGGGTTGTTTAATGTGTTGGGCCTGAAAAGTAAGTTAGTTGACACCGTTATCATAGTTTCTATTGTTCATACTTTACACTTTACGGGCTCTTTCATTCAAGACTGTTAGTAGAATTGAAAATTAAGACTTTCTAGGAGAAACAAACACCGCTCAAACTTAAAGCATTCAGCAATCTTAAATTGTCAAGGGAAGGATGAAGCTAGTTATCTATTCAAAGCTGAGTACACTGAAAAACTTTTTAAGTTGATTTAACCTTTTATTAACCTATATTTTGGGTTAATATAGCACCTACCAACATAATTTGTTAAATCAACAAAATTTTTGTTAAATCAACAAACTTTTTGTTAAATCAACAACATTTTTGTCAAAACAAACATCATGGAACAGTTTCTTTAACACAATTTAATGTGAACGCAACGAAAAGGAACCAACAATCAAAAAATCAACTATTCGGTTTTTCAGTGTAGGTACATATGGAGAAGAATGGGCAAGAAACTCTACGGACACTCTTTAAATCAAAGTATGATTACAAAATATTGGTAACATCGTTCATGCAGAACGTTAAAAGCGTCCGTAATAAATGGATTAAAAAAAAAACACTTAACAATTTATATTAAAATAAGCCGTGGCAGCTAAGAGATGACCAGTTCCTACTTACGGCATCCGTTCACGATCATGACGCATGGATTAGCACCATTCAGCTCAACTATTTTGAAGGGAGCTAAATAATCCAATACACGTGCCACCATCAGCGAGACATTAGAGCGAGTATGACATAGGTACTCTCAGTCGCCAGGTCATCTTCAAGTCAATGTATAAGTATAAGGAATATCTCCTGTAAGTATTCTTGATTATATTCATAGATACCATTCTAAATTCCTGATCCAGATTTCTAAGAATATCACTGCACTTCTTGAAATAATAGTAGTATTGTTCACTGAATAATCTATTGTCTGTCTTGATGGATATTCCCGTATTCTCTACCAAGTCTACAAGTTCATTGAACTATATCTTATAGGAGTAAAATTTATCAAAATGACCTTCACTGGTTGTCAGAAACTTGTTACCTACTTATTCTTTATATAATGCAAAAGTCTAGTCATAAACAGTTTTTTTTTACCAACCAAAACCATGACGTATGTGGGTAGGTATATGGACGCTTCAATTTCGTATTGGATTAATTTCAAAGGATTCAACTATACAAAATAAAGCCTACACTCGGTTACACAGCCCACAAATTCAAAACGATCTCTAAACAACTTTCAGCCAGCCGAAACTCGAGCCAAAACATACAAACTCTACTAAAATCAGGCTCGGTATATTCTTGACGCGTCCGTAGTAAGTTTAAAGCCGACATGATGGCTAACATTAGCCGCGAGAAGACATTATCGTGTTGTAAACCGGAGATTTAACGGCGTCAGGTAACATACTGGTACTATTGTACTAACCGCTGGGGATTCCACCGCGGAGGTTAGTTCAAGTAAATTGTACAATGAAGGTTTTAATCATAGAAGCGTGTGAAAGCGGTTGGTTACATTTGTCTAAAGTGTTTTGTTTCTGGCTATTTAAAAGGAAAAAAAAAACTGTTCGATTTTTGAATTGAAAATTTTTCTGTTCATTTTGTAGAATTTGATGATTCAGACTTCTTGGGCTGGTCGTTAGGGGTTATTGAATATAGCAACTTGAAAATGTAACAACGGTTATGGAGAAACCTCGACTAATAACGGTCGTAATTGGCTAAAATACTGAGCAAACGTGATAGTCATTGATTATTCCTTCTCTGCATGACAAAAGGGCTTTGCTCTGCAGTGAGACAGGTACAAGCCGGGAATATTATTAGTACGTTGAAGAGTGATGGATTGAAGTCGAAATACGAGCGCATTGACCGCACTGATGGATTTTTACTAATTTTTTGTGTCCAAACTTCGTTAGCACCGGATAGAATGCAGGTCATTTCAAGCAAACTTTGTTCGCACCATACGAGATAAAAAATGTAAAAAGAAATGTCCCTTTTAGAAGTTTAATACAAACTCTTTGTAAAAAAAGATTTCAGTAAAATACCTCAATCAAATAAATCGTATCGTCCATTTCGAGGGCCTCTCTACGATTTTCTGTTATGAAAAACGTAATAAATTCTGGTCCACTTTATGCTTTGTTGTTGCTAAAGATGATTCTTAGAAAAGATGGAAAATTACACAATGAAAACGTAAGATTTCCATTACAATGAAAAATCATTGTCTTAGGTTTTTCTTGACTTTGTTTAAAATTATCATTATTTGGTCACTATAGGTTAACGAGACTGAGAGATTTATTTATTTATTCTTCAGAAAGGTTACAGTCTAATGTCTAGGAATATAATGTACAATTAGCGCTTGCAGACCCATTTCCTCCCGTGGGTGTCGTAAAAGGCGACTAAGGGACTTACTAGAGAATGGGCAGCAGCGTTTTCTATGTATTTTTAACACCATACTGCGATCGCCAACCCACCTGCCAAGCGTGGCGATTATGGCAAACCCCCCCAATTGGGGGAGGTTTATGTCCAGCAGCGGACGTCTTTCGGCTGAAATGATGATGATGATGAAACTTTACATACATAAACTTCTATCCCATAGAGAAAAATCTGAAATTATTCTCTATGCATACTTCGGACATAAGGGAACGGTATTTTCTTATATTTTCATCAAAAGTCGAAAACGATGCAGCTTTAATGTTTTTTTTTGAGTACCTATGTGTAAATAGTCCTCTTTCATTATGATACCTCACATGCCTTAGTAGCCCACTTCGATTTTTTAAGACCACCGTTCAGTCCCTGTTAAAAAAAAGCTTTCTTATTTGCAAAATGGTTAGGCAAACGTCATCTAAAACTATTCCAAATTTCAAGTTGATAGCATTAGTAGCTCTTGAGATATCCAGCTGTGACAGATGGACAGACATATTGACTCGCACGATAAGGGTTCCTTTTTACCATTTTGGTACGGAACTCTAAAAGGGATATTATTAATTGTACATCAATTCAATCATTTATCAATTTATTTCCATCATTTATATACTTTTTACACCAAATAAATATTTCACTACAAATAAACTAATCGGGATTTGGGGCACCCCGACTCTGACAGGTTAGGTTCGAAGGGGATGGCGAGGTCTAGTCAAGAGGTCGAACAAAGACCCCGCCATTTCCTTCCTGGTTATTTTTTTGAACCACCCAGAAAAAGGGACCCCACCAAGCGGGGGCTCGTCAACTACTCATTATTATTGATTGAAAAAAAAATATATATATATATATTTTGTAGATAATTAAAAAGCTTTACTTTACGATAAACAGCGGTGCGCCACGAATATAAATTGTTGCTTATTTAATTATATTTTGAGTCGAGTATTTTGCTGTGCAATCAGTAATTTTGATTAGAATTCGGATATTTTTTTATTTTGATTAGAATTCGGATACAAAAAGTATTTTTTTTTAATTTGCGTTTAAATACTACCCAAAAAATACACAAAATAAAATAATAAATAAAAAAACAAAACAAATTCTTCTTTAAGATAAACTTACAAACTTAAAACAAGGAAAAATAAGACATGATATTTAAGCCATAGTAAAAAGACTAGTCGGACAGGAAGGCACATGGACAAAAGGCTGACTGCACAAACGGTACGCCGAGGGTACGTCTGACGGAATTCTAGGTCTATGCTCAATTGGATTCATTTTCTTTTAAGTACTGATTTTAAGAAATAATAATGAAAAAATAATCATGCCGTAGTTATTTTTATAAATTTTCGGGTTTAAACTAAGTTATTAAAAAAAGGAGATTTTATGGTATAAAATATTTTATGGTACTGGTAATAATGCAGGAGATCCAAACATTTTCAAATGTTTTACATCTTCAACAACACTATTATTACAACTCTCATTCATAGACTCATATTGTAAGTAGCATATCTAGCCACATTTTGGATGAAAACAGCTGTAAACTGTTTCGAGTGGAAATCTATTTTGGGAGGCCTTGTCTAGCACTGGACTTAAACTGATTATGACGATCACATGCCGTATCTCCGACACACTACACAAAACATTGTTTGGTATTTTGTTTGCATAGTTCTTATAATTAATTTACTTTAATTTTATCGATGATTATTTATAAAAAAAATAATGATTAAATGTTTTGCACCACTGTCCTGTCATTTTGACAGTGACATTTCTTGACATTACTTTGTTTACATAAATTATCTGAATTAGAGACTTTGGGTATAGATATAATATTTCAACAATGAAATTGAACTGCAGAACGTTTGAAGCGGTCCCATGGACAACTCTACTTATCGTCCAATGGTTCTTCCTCTATTGCCTTCCGCTATTTCAGTCATTCCTTTTATTTATTATCTAAGACATGCTGCTCCTGCTTCATAGGACAATGTGGAGTCTAGACAAAATCAAACAGGTTGCTAATTTAATTGTATAATTTATTATTTTTATGACATTAATTTTACATTCCGTGATAAGTGTAACTCGCACGCTGACTTATTATTTGTATATATTTTTTGTGAAATCGTCTACTTTAACAATATTTGTAAATATGTGAGCACCAGTAAAAATTCTAATACATACTTAATTTATGTCATTGCTTCATTTTTCAGTGTTTTTACCCGTTGTGGTTTAGTAATTTTATTCTAGGTACATCGTCTTTACATAATTAATGTTACAATTGATGTATACAAAGTATTATAAAACATTTTAAAAGAGTAACGGTAGCGTTTCTTGCCTATTCTTCTCCATACGAAACTACCTTTTGGAAGCGGCAACTAGAATCAATTTTATTTCCTTGTAAATTTTGACGTTCAAAAGTGCCATTTATGTGCCTATTTGGAATAAATGCTTTGTGTCTGAATTTTCAGTCATAAGATTGATAGTACTTTAAGGTGCTCGGTAGACCTTTATCAAAATGTATGACACAATATTGTGGAACTTATAACTGTGGTCAAAGACAGTTGTGAGTAAATTAATTCTTCGTATTATAACTGTGGTCAAAGACAGTTGTGAGTTTTTTTTTAAATAATAACAATACCATTTATTTCAGGCAACACAGGCCCATAGAAACATTCCTTAACCTAAACATACATATTTTAATATAAATCTTCTGTTAATAAAAAGGCTTAAGACTATAGTCTTAAGCCTTTTTATTAACAGGTTACAACATATATGTTAGTAGTACTTCACTTAACACTACCTGCACTTTGTACTTTGTGTTTTTGCTAGGGCATCTCAGAGTTAACCAAGAGAGGTTGAGACTCTTTAACCAGACTTTCTTGTGGTTGCCTTAAGCTCCTAAAAACTTAAAGCCTCCAGCCAAGGCGTAAAAACTACAAACTAAACGACTGCGCGCTAAGGGCACCCCCTGTGGGGTACGAACCTCGGCTTAGGGCAGAGCCGGAGGGAGGATGGCAAGGGACCGACGGTGGCTGTCAGTTGTGAGTTAAATAATTCTTCGTATTATAACTGTGGTCAAAGACAGTTGTGTGTAATTCTTCGTATTTTTTAACTAAGTAATCACTTTCATTTATATTTCTACTAGCTTTTGCCCGCGGCTCCGCCCGCGTGGATGTCGGTTATCGCGTAAAAAAGTAGCCTATGTCCTTCTCCATAAATATCTCTCTCGGAACGAGGTGATCCGGCAGAGAACCAAAGTTGTCGACATAGCTCACAGAATAAGCAAGCTGAAGTGGCAATGGGCCGGCCATATTAGCCGTAGAACCGATGACCGCTGGGTTAGATGTGTTCTTGAGTGGAGACCGCGAATTGGCAAACGTAAGGTAGGACGTCCTCAGGCTAGGTGGAGCGACGATCTCCGCAGGGTGGCTGGTAGCAGCTGGATGAGAGTTGCCGAGAATCAAGCTGAATGGCGTGCAATTGGAGAGGCCTATGTCCAGCAGTGGACTGCTTGCTATAGGCTGATGATGATGATGATGATCTCTGCCAAATTTCGTGACGATCGGTTCAACGGTTTAGGCGTGAAAACGTAACATACAGACAGACAGACAGAGTTACTTTCAAATTTTTAATATTAAGTAAGGAGTAAGAATGAGCAGCCGAGATAACATTATAAATCTGCACCCAAATATTTTTCTGTCTTGATCCATGAAACTAAGATTAAAATGGATTATTCGAAGTTTCATTATTGAAACACAATTTGGCTAGCTAAGCCTATTACTTAGCGATAATGAAATCTTTTCTCAACAACAAAAAAAAAAAAAAAAAAGGACTCTTCTAAATTAATTCTGTTTTTAATCTAGCTTACAGACTGGATTGTTGCAAAAATAACATTAGAATTTATATTTTGGTACTTCTGTTTTCTTTCTTATGACATTTTCGATCATTTTCAGTCAAAATATGATGTCGCTTTATTTGTTAACGTAATTTAATTGAGAATTGTAGTTTGGAAACTTTCAAAATAAATCCTGAGGAATATAACAAAGTCGTCCCACCGCGTCTGTCTGTCTGTCTGAACGCGAAAAACTCAAAAACTACGGAACGGATAAAAATTTACGGTTTTCACCAATGGACGGAAATAATTAATGAGGAAGGTTTAGGTGTATAATTATAAATTTGTTGAAATATGATGATGATTGTAGAAGAGGTCGGAAAAAATCATGCCGACTGGGAGCCTTACTTAAAATGTAAACCAATTATTACTAATCGTAACTAATAATTAAAACGTGCTGGTAAAGTAGCCACAGTTTCCCTAGTAGCATTTTTGTTGGCGTTTGGTTGGGCCACATATCTCTGAAGGTGGCCCAACTAAATGCCAACGGAAAATGCTACTAGGGTTATTTCATTACCATTGCAAAATCGTGAATGAATGAAGAAAGAAAAAAAAGGTGACAAGTGTCAAACCTGACCGTAATACTAGAATTGAGAATACAATTAATGTTCCAAAAAGGTTATATGCTGCAAATAATTTCGATTCGCAACACCTAGTTATATATTCGCACACCCAACACCGAGTTGTATTATGAAAACAATGTATTACGAAACCATTTTTCTTAAAAATATCTATTAAACTATAGCAACGTTATATGTCTACCTGAATTTTTCATTTCTCTCTGGACCCAATTCTGAAGTCCACGCAGACGAAGTCGCGGACAAAAGCTAGTTAAAAATAAATTAAGAAGGTATATAAAATAATAAGTTTTTGTCCTATTTTGATCGCGCTCATCCTACATATTATACGAATACCAAAGGAATAGTGATTGCGATACAAAAAATAAATTAAACACAAGTAAAAGAATCACAAAATAATATTCGTGATATAACCTAGAACAATTTTATGAGGCAACTTCTAAGAATTAAGCTACTGAAGTGGATACCTAATATGAAATATCCGTTATATATTTCAGGGGAAATACTTGGTAAAATGTTATCCTTTGATCGTATCAATAGCTTTCCTACACAGTGTCTCAGGTTATTCCAAAATCAGCCGCCATCGATATTTCCGAAGTCTACTGTAGCTTTGGATTCCTAGGCAAGCGGTTCCGTCATATTATAACAGTCGTCATGAAAATCTGCCATTTTCACCAGTATTTGATATTATTAAGCTGTCAAAAAAATAAAGAAAGAAATTACGTTTATTAGCGGTAAACATGACGTAAAGATAGATAGATAAAACATTTATTCAGTGCACGCAAAATACATAGCACAATACACAAGAGCATAAACGATTAAAAATTTCATGAATATTATAAACAGGGTAAAATATAAAATAGGAAAAACATACAGAAATAGTGTGTTATTATAACCAAATTCAATTAAAATGATAACAAATATACAAGGTGCGGTGTGCATCTTAAGGTTGCACCAAATGGGAGTACAGCTCAGCATGTGTCAGGCAGATATACGCTGATATTCTGCTGGATCCCCAAAAAAGAAAGAACACAAAGACAAAAAGAACAAGTTGGGGGAAAATATGCATCACATCCTCACAAAACGGCCATCGCTCAGCATAATGCTGCGACCCTATGCGAGACAGAGCCCTAGCGCTGGTTTTCAGCGACAGCCGTCGTTGACGCGATGCCAAACCTTACAAAAACGCTCCTCGTCGTGAAAAGCGCTCTGTATTTGGACAGCACTTATTGTGTGACTGTTCACCGCTTTCTTAAGAAACCTATGCTTTAGACATCACTGATTTACTGGTGAAGAAAAAGGTATTGAGGAACCTGGAATAATAAACGTTTTAATCAAATATTTAAATGCAAACACGCAGTGAACAAGCGTGATTATCAATGCTTCGTTCCTGCCTATATGAAAAGAGGCATCTGCCCTGCAGTGGAACAATTACAGGCCGGTATTATTAATCCTTTGTTATAAAGCGCTCGCTCCCTCCCCGTTCCGCAAAGCGTGTATAAAAAATTCATAAACTTGGTACCTAATCCATCATGGCGGACTACTATATGAAGCAGCGCCGAATGATTGAAACTGAAAACAAAATGTTCTATTAATCTGAAATATTGGATATTAAAAAATTGTATGAGAATACTAACGGGATTTAAATCAAAGGCATGTTTTGGTTATAACTTATAATATTAATATTTGGTAAACGGAGATTTTTGTATTATGAAAAAGCTAGAATTATGTAGGGTTTTTTTGTGGAAAGATCATAACTTATGATCTATCCACAAAAAAATACAATATCGAGCAAAATATATTATAAAGTTTAGTTCAAATACTGTATAGATATATTGCAAGGTAGGCATTGTGCGTCCTAGTCAATATAAGGTTTAGGCAATACTTGGCATATACGTTTTGATTTCTAGTCAGCATGATCATAAAGGAATATATTAACAAGGAACAAACTCTGCACGATTTTAGTTTTTCATAATACAAAAATCTCCTTATACCAAATATTAATATTATGAGTTATTTAACCAAAACTTGCCATAACTGAACATACAGCTGTGCTGCTGGGGAGTTTGTAGCGCTACTTCTTCCCAGCTAAAAATCAAAATCAAAATATATTGTTTCACATAAACCTACATGGGCTCTTATGAAACATCAAAAGCTAGGTGCACGATGCCAATTGATCGTTTTTCTATGGAGAAGAGCCGGTTAACTCCATGGTTACTCTTTAAAAAATAATTGGCTTTTACAATATTTTCAAATAACAGTGTTAATAGGTAATGGGAGGACAGTGTAGGCCTTTCAACAAGTACCAGGTACTTAACAAAATAGAAAAATGACAACAGATGTACGGTCTAATAGGCCTACAATATTCTCTCATTGACAAAATAGAAAATAATCTATAAAAAGATTAAAAAAAAAAACCTATACAGACCGAACGACATGATTGCCATTACAACTACAGTAATAAATCTAAATAAATATCATGTCCACAAAAGCCACTATTAGGTTGCCTGTTTATTGAACTGGAGCGATGCTGTGGAGCGGAGAAACGGAGAGATATTAACCAATAGAATCTAAACTCCGCTCAGCTCTGCATGGATGAAAAACATTCTATTGGTTAATACTGGCACAGCTTCGCTTCTCTCCTCTCTTCTCCGCTCCAGTGGACAGGCAGCCTTAAAGAGTTGGAATTAGATTTGTTGGTATATCTATACATACAACGTGTTACGGAAAGGGTATATCCATACAAACGGGGTGAAGAGTGTATCTGGTTCAGAATCTCTGTACAAAATTTCAGCTCAAAAGCACTAACTAGAAAATGCTTAATATTTTTTTTTATTTCGATAGTTTATTAAATTTAAATCATAACAAACGTGTTACCGCCGTTTCTTTGTGTGTAGTTTATTGACACCGATCAGCTAACTTGGAAAAAATGATGTGTAGAATTTGATTGGAAACATTTGATTTTTAGTTAAATGTTTCTTAACTTTTTATTTATGTAGGTACCTATAGGTATTAAAAAATTTGCCCTGTAGTTTGTTATCAACAAAAAAATCCGTGCCTTTGATATGTATATACCCTTTCCGTAACACGCTGTATAATGTCAAATCGTGAAAAGATTATGTCAAAGTCGAGTATGTAAAAAAAAAATCGTTATTTGGGAGCAGTAATAGTTATTTACATAGTTATGCCGTTAGTAAAGTCGTCGTGTGCGTGTCTTATGTTACTTTGACGTTCTAAAAGTGTTGATTCTCAGCCTAATTTAAGTTAGTGTCTTTTGATTTTGATTTTTCACTTCATATCTCGCATTTTACCACTGTAAAGGCTGAGTTGACTCTCATTTCACTAATATCATTATCATTCTCTTGCCCTTATTCCAATTTATTTGCGGTCAGCGTAACGTGTCTTTCATGTTTCATTTCGCTAATGGATATTATATTTAAGAAGAACCGACATAGCCCGAAGAATTGCCAAACTTATTTATTTAACCATTTATGTACACATAACGAAACAGACAAGAAGAAAGGAACAGAAACATACTTAAGTGCCAGTAGGCAGGTACATTGCTCGCAGAACAGATGGCCGATGGGGCCGAAAGTTTCTGGAGTGGCGACCGCATACCGGAAAACCTAGCGTTGGAAGGTGGACTCCCACAAGGTAGACCGATGACCTTGTGAAGACCGCAGGAATCCGCTGGATGCGGGAAGCACAGAACCGGTTGAAGTGGCGGTGCTTGGGGGAGGCTTATGTCCAGCAGTGGACAGCAGTCTTTCAGCTGAAATGATGATGAAGAAGAACCAGAAGTAGGTTTTTTAGTCTGGCAATTAAGTTCTCGTAATTGTCACTGTACATGAGTACTCAAAATATGAAGCGAAAAATGCTACATCAACACAAAGCAATTTTCCAAGCGTTATTATTTATCAGCAAAACATTTATGTATTCAGTGAATATCAACCATCTTACGTGTACCTGTTTGTTTGCCTACTCGGCAAGGCTTGCCGTTTTAGGCCTGCCTACATATTACGTTTAGGAAACGACTGTACATTATTTAGTACTAAGCTATGCCGTAAGCCATGAATGAGTTATGAGTATTAGTTTTTGGCTATACCTACATTATTTTAGGACGTGATATTTTGACTTTGCCGTTTATATTTCATGAAATCTATATAAATAAAAATGAATTCCTAAATGTGTTGCTAAGCGCAAAACTCAAGAACGGCTCGACCAATTTAGCTATTTTATTGTTTTAAATATTCCTTGAATTTTGAGGAAGGTTCATAGGAAGAGAACAATTGGAACCGGAAAAACGTAAAAACCACAATTTTATTTTTCCAATAAAAACTGTTCCCAGCTATCATTGCCATAAATAATCTACTTATCTATTTATATAAATAGTAATTAATCGCTAAATGTTTTACTTAGCGCAAAATTCGAGAACGGTTGGACCAATTTAGCAAATTAAAAAAAAAATCATTGAAGTACACGTTAGTAGCGGCGCCATCACAAGAATTTAACCAAAACAGATAATTTTGTCGCACTGTAATGAGGTTTTCTAAGTTATTATTATGTCTCATCATCATCATCATTTCAGCCGAAAGACGTCCACTGCTGGACATAAGTCTCCCCCAATCGTGGAGGTTTGCCATTATCGCCACGCTTGGCAGGCATATTATGTCTACATAGACTAGATTTCTGTAGGTAGGTCTGTTAAATCTTGAAATAAAGTAAAACTCGTAATGAAGACAGACCAGTTAAACTGCCACAGTCAAATAGCTTTTGACAGAACGACGTCTGTCGGGTCAGCTAGTAAATAATTAAATGTTTTATTGATATAAAAACCAGTCAAGTGCATGTCAGACCATGCACAAGGATGGGTTCCGTAGTTGGTATGAATTTATCCCAAGAACAAACTTAACATTGTAGTGGAAAAACATGTTCTACACACACGTTGTTTGTTGTTTTTTTCGTTGTTTTTCAACTGGAAATGTAAGTTGGTCGACTATTACTCGGTAAGGTTCAGTTTAGATTCAATTGAATCTGACCAAAACTGTGTCTACCTAGCTCAGGCTAGGTGGTACCTGGCCCAGTGTCTCCACTCGTTTTTAGAACAATAATAATTTATGCAATAAAATAAAATTATGTGAATGTAAACAGTAGGTACATCAAATTATGTTGATTTTCAGCACTGCTATTGCAAATATTCGCGTAAACACCTACACTAGCACAAATTATGATGATCCAATAAGTAATAATTGGCGTGGCGTCCTATACTCTCTATCGAAGAGAGGAAGCATGTGTTCCAGCAGTGGGAACATTATAGGCTGATGATGCTTAGGCTTATGAAAGAAAGAAAGAAAGAAAGAAGTGTTTATTGGGATTCGTACAGGAAGATCACATTTTAAACTAAACACACTCATAATAACATTAATTTAAAAATAAACAAAAGTAAAAAAAAAAAACAACTTCCAAAAAAAAAAAAAACACTGGAAAGTGATAAATAACTTTAATTTCGGAAGTCGGTGGCAAAAAACGAAAATGCAGAACCAAAGACACGGACTTCCGAAGCTCAATGGAAGTCTTTTTTTTTGTATCGAAGTTTTTTATTTTTACTTTTTAGTTGTGGTACCCCACACCAATCGTATACCACTACTTGCTATGTAATCAACAGTGACAGGAAGGTTAATCGATTGATCCATTGAGGAACTCTGATGGCTCAGACAAACAAAAGCTTGAAACTTATAACATCCCCCCTCTTTGTGCTTCGGGGATTAAAAATAAAATTGTATGGTCCTGCTCTGCATTCTAGTCCCCTACCAACGTACACATAAAACCGTAACTCTTGACATAAAGCCAGAAACTTGCCTCAGCGTTAACGAAAAAACTGATTTAAATTACCTAAAAAGCTCCCAGTAGCACCCAATCTACTTAAACAAAACCAACCCAATTTAAATACGTCACTGTATGAATGCGGGGCTCAAGGAACGGAGCGACTCCTTAACTCTGCATGCTAACAAAGAGTACAATAAAGACTTTAGTCAGATTATCTACATAAAACAAAAGGCGGGGTAATGAACTAGCTCAGATTCAGTGTTGCGTCATCGATTTTCTTTTGTTTTTATGTATACGATCTTGGAACAATGTAGTGCTGTGCATTAACAATGAGAAAATATTAAGAACTGCATCGTTTGTGAGTCCGGCTGTTTTTATGGTTTCGTAGTAAATTGGAACTTTTATAGTTTCGCTATGTCCGTCTGTCTGTCTGTCCGTTTGCCCGTCTTTCCGCGGTAAGCCGCGAATAATTACCCGCCGCGAATAATTTGTATACCCATACCAATTTACAGCTTACAAATTATTACAATTATTCCCACCGACAAAGTGGTAAAATAAAATCCTCTTTGGCATATACTACTCATCCCTGACCACAATGTGGGTTGAGTCCTTTCTGCTTAACTACGTCCAATTCAAAGCGTTTACTATCTCTCCCCAGTCTCTTTCGTCTTTGACGCCAGAAGCCTAAAATTCTGACAATCGTTCTCACCAGGGGGTATCGTATTACTCAGTAACTGGGCTGTGGAGGTCAAATAGGCAGTCGCTCCATGTAAAATATTGGTATTCAACTGAATCCGGTTAGACTAAAAACTGACCCCAACATAGTTGGGAAAAGGCTAGGCAGATGATGACAACTGTCAGTCTCCATTCTTTGATATTTGTATGTAATGGCTATAACACGTCAAATTCCAATGTTGTATTATTTTCATTATAGTCTACCATTTTTATTTACGCAATAGAAAGAAAGAAACAAAAAGTATTTGTAAGTGGAGGTACCCATAGTCATCGTTTATATGTCTTTCTTTATCAAAGATTCTTGATACTTAGATGAAACTAAACTATGTTATACAAGAGGTGCTGTTATTTACTTCCAGTGTTTGTGCTGTACGGTATTTCCCCATCGGTGCACAATACAATTGCCTTTTATCGCCGTTCATTTCGACTGTCGGTTTTTTTGGAAAATTGAACTATCACCAATGCAATGTTTGTTATGCAAACTAGTTTTTTGGATGTGGATTTCACTAACCTAAACAAAATACAGTTAAAGGCTCTTACAAACAGGCGCGACACGCGACGCGACAGAGACACCGCGAGCCGCGCGATGAGCGGTCTCTTTGTGTCGCGTCACGTGTCGCGTCTTAAAATGATGCAAAACTGTAGCGTGTAAAAAAAATAAAAAAAAATAAAAAATACTTTTCAGTAGTTTTACGTCCACGAGAATTTTACGTTCACGTTATCTTCAGTACCTACATACATATATTATAGTGTACTATGTAGGGATACAGGCCTAATGTCACATTTCGCCAGTTATGTTTAAGCCCCATGTAATGGGGGCGAACCAATAGGGATGATGACTAAAAAAAATTTTTTTGTCCGTCATGTAGATTATTAAAAAATATTGGACACGTATTTTTCTTTTTTTACGTAATCAAAGCATTACGGCGATATATTGAGTTCAAATGTGGCATGAAGTCACTTCTCAGTAGATTTTATACTTAGCTGTGACGTAACGAGCCCCCACTCCCCAAGTTTAATGTGTTTTATCTAAGTAATTTTTTATTAATATGATAAAGCAAAAAATACGTGTCTAATATTTTTTTATTATCTGATTGACGGACTAAACAGTTTTTATTTAGTATTTTACCCACGTATCATCCCTATTGCCATCAACCGGGCAAAAATCCAGACTCAAAACCAAAATATTTTATTTCACATAAACCCACATGGGCACTTATGAAACGTCAGAAGCTAGGCGCACGGTTCCAATTGGCCGTTTCCTGTGGAGAAGATCCGGCAAGAAGCTCCACGATTACTCTTTTAAAAATAATTGTTTTTTACAATATTTTCAAATAACAGTGTCAATAGGTATGGGAGGACAATGTAGGCCTTTCAACAAGTACCAGGTACTTAACAAAATAGAAAATCGATAGCAAATTTACAGTCTACTAGGCCTGCAACGTTCTCACATTCTTTTTCATTGAGGCGCTGCACGCTGAAACACAGGCTATAAACCTAGTTCGGCAGCAGATGCTTATACGAGTATTAGACACAATATTAACTGTTTTACGTTTAAGAAATAAGTAGCTAAGACAAATTGTGTAACATGTATATTATTTTTGGTCTAGTAAATATTATTATTATTATTCACAAAATAGAAAATAATATATATAAAAATATTTAAAAAAATATATACATGGCGTCCCACGACTTTGCCACATGGTGGGAAAGTACCTCAAATACTATACGAACTGCATTCAAATAATTTTAGGTGTTCCCGGTTCAGACAGACGATTATTTAAATTTCTTTGAACGCCGTTCGTATTGTTTTTAAAATACAAATGAAGTCTTTCAATCAGTAAATTTTTCAAAAATGAAATGTATTAAATCAAATGACATGATTGCCATTACGACTACAGATAAAGAGTTGGAATTAGATTTGACTACCTGCTACTGAGAAATCCCTGATATGAAAAGCCATTAACACTTTGCCCGACCTGGGAACCGATCTCAGGATCTCATCTGTCTGCAGCCTCAGCAGCATCTTAAATGTTTTATTGTATTGGACCCGCAGAGCATTGACAGCCCTTTGCGTATATGCCGTCCACAGGCTGCTCGAGTAAAATGTTTGATAAAAGGATAATAATAAAATAAATAACAAAATCTTTACCTCTCTTGTGTAGCGGGTAAACCTGCGGGCCAGTATATTAGCCCTGAGTGTCCGCTCTGCGTTCCCTTTCAATATTTAATTCATCGTTCAAAGAGTCCGTGACTAAATGCCCCAGATATTTGAATTCAAAGACTCTTCGTAGTACAGTCTTACACAGCATAACAGGTGGAACTTTATCCAATCCCTTGTATCTAGTCTATTCCTGTTCTGCATGTGGAAGTGGGCCATAGACTCATAGTTCACCACGCGGGCCCATGCCCCATGTCCAAATATCAGTCTGCTTAGCCTTTTCCCAACTATGTTGGGGTCGGCTTCCAGTCTAACCGGATGCAGCTGAATACCAGTATTTTTACATGGAGCGACTGCCTGTCTGACCTCCACAACCCAGTAACTGGGTAACACGATACCCCTTGGTAAGACTGGCTGTCAGACTTTTTGGGGTTCTGACGACCCGTAACGACTGTCAAAGTTCCACGAATGACAGCCGGGTCCAACGGCTTAACGTGCTTTCCGAGGCACGGAGGAGTCTCGGTATGTAAAAATGGTCACCCATCCACGGACCAACCCCGGCAAGCGTAGCTTAACCTGACGGATCGACCCGTGCGTCTGTTATTACTTAGCCACGAGCTCCTCCAAAGTTGCCATTCAATTGTTTCTTTGCCCATGTCCAAATATTCTCCTTAAATAAAGGAATGGAGCTGATATCTGTCACATTAAGGATGAGCCATCGTCGCATTATGAATACGCGTCAATAACATTTCGTTCCTCTTCGATAAAGTGTGATAATAATAAACGTTTCCTTATGGTTTCTACTTTACTGTTTCCGATGTTTTGGATGGTGTTACACAAATCACACGCAGAAACTTCCCGGTTTCGGACAAATATCGTCGCAGCCAATAAAGTTTTCGTCTCAATCAATGGTTCTGAATAAAAGGCACTTTAGCTGAGTTTCAAACCTGCTATTTAGCTCGACTCAGTGCGACTTGCCTTTTACTTTTATCTGTTTGGCTGTGCTTTATTTCACTGTGCTTGCATATACAGATAGTGTACATTGGGGTTTTTTAAACCAACTCACTAAAAATCTTATCTTTAGTAGGTACTTAGAGTCAGCATGTTAAATAAGTGATTGGCTTATTTCAAAATTGCACACTGTGCACTTCCGTAAACAGCTTGTGGCGGCATCTATAACGCCACATGTAAACTACGCATCAAAGACCTGACGTCACAAATCCTGCATCGCGCAATCAGAGTTTACCGCGCGACTAGCATATACAGTGTGATTCTTTATAATGTGCACATATCGAAAAGAGGGAATCGATACTTAATTTAACGACGGCAATTTTTTTTACTAAATAGTTATTTTTATTTTTTACGGATTTTTTTTTTATTTGTTCGCTACTGTGACCCCAGTGTAAACAAAACGGTGTAACTTTTAAACTAAATGATCTATCACGATCAAACAAACTCCATAATGATTGAAAGTAATTAGGCATCCTCATAAAATGAAAAATGTGGAAAAAAACTGCCCTCAATTAAAAATAAACATGTTTTTTTTTAGCAAAAATCGTTTTTTTTTTCATCAATTTTTACAATAATCGCAAAATTTCTCAATAAGACCATTACCTAGCGTTTTTATTACTTTAAATTATTGTTCATTGTATTAGCTACCCAATAATAAAAATTGCATGTTTATAACTCAATCCCAACATTTCTTATCAATTGTCAAAGAAAGGCCCGCATTGCTACGCACTATTGTTTAGCAGGTAGCTAACCTTTTTTTTTTTGTAAAAATTCAAAAAATATTTAGAATTTTTTAAATATTTTTCTCGTCGATAAAATTAAGCAAAGATTCCCTCATTTCCATATGTGCACATTATAAAGAATCACACTGTATACAACATCCCGACATCAACCGTCGGGCAGTTGCCCACCACACACAACACCCGTCTGGTCGGAGGATCCTCCCTTTTCCATAGAGTATGAGTGAACTTTACACCCTGTTCCTCATACCTCTGTAAGCTAATTTTCACACCAAAAATAAAAATCGTTTCCAAGCAATCATTTTGACACAAAGTTACTTAGTTTGATGTACAGACTACGTATGTAGATGACGGCTTCGTGTTGGGTCTTTTTACATCCTGTATGTCACATGTATATCATCACAAAATAACACGAAAGTATCCAATAACAAACCAGAGATTTAATGGCAACTTTACTCACAAAATCTGACACATTCTTACGTAACATATTCTTCCCTCCATATAAATCAGCAAGCCGTCGTTATTAAGTGAGACGCAGAATGTGTGCAACACAGAAGGTACTCAGAGGGCCTGTAACTGGGGTAAGTGTGGACTCATTAACTCATGCCTAATGATGTGCCGCTGTCTTAACTTACCCTCTCGCTTTAGTATTCTATTAAATCACGTCTGCGCGGGTTTTGAGTGAAAAATGTGACCCGTTTTGTTTATCATTTCAATGGAGGCGGAATAATGATTATTTTATTCATTTTTCGGAGCTGTTTTGGGCTGGTCTTGAATTTATAAAATGTTAAGTTGTAATTAGTACAGTTACATTATGAGATTATTTGAAGTGTTAACAGATAATATCGTAATTTCACGAGAACTTCGGGAAACCTTTGATTGACATACCAAGTCAATCAACGATGATGCTGACGTCAACATTGTAATTGCAACACCTAATCGAAGACTACTTTATCTCGTTCTTATTAAAATAAAAATAAACCCTGATAAACGCTTCCATAGTACAGGAATATTTTCTTTTTTCTAATATTCAACGGTCTGTTCATAATTAATTTACAACACAGCTAGTGTTGTAAATTAATTATGAACAGAACTTACACTGTCTGAAAACTCAAAATATCTGACATTTTATTGCTTTGACAACAAATACACTTATATTTTATTTCCTACATTTCTATCTGTGTGTCAACCGTCAAGGGACCGAGATACATGGAGTCTAGATGAGCGAGGAAGTTGCCGAGTGATGTAACGATGCGGTACGTGGGTTGTGTTATTATTGTTATTAAAGTTAGAAATATTTCTAAAGGTAATGGAATGAAAGACGAAAGAGACGAAAGAGTTTGAGTGAGCTTTGTTGGTCACAGGCGTACTGAGAATTTTGATTAGTAGTGTTGATGTCTTGAACTCTACTGAATAGACGACTAAAATGTATTTGAAGCTTGAATATTAAGGTGTATCTATTTATACACGAAATATTTTAAGAGTTAGCCTATAGCTGGTAAAGAAGCCATGGAAACGATTTTTTTTTAAATATGAGTATATTGCAAAAAAAAAAAAAACGTGACATGATGATTAATTATCAAAAGGCACCGCGCTCTCGCCGCCACCGTCGCCGCGTCCGGGCGGTTTATTTGTAGAATAAATAAGTAAAGGTTTTTTGCAAAATGTCTCAAGCAATTTTAAAATTGTAATAATTACATAAAAATAAAAACACTTAGATAAAGAAAAAAAAAAAAAATCATTGTCATGGCTTTTTACCACCTATAGATGTTTCTCTTAAAATATTTCGTGTATGAATAAATACAACTTACATACAAAAAAAAAAAAATTAAGTGTTTGTTTGTAATGTCAAAATAATAGCTTTTTGCTAAATGCATATGAAAGTATACGGTACTTATAACAAAAAAAAAGAAGATTGTTGTCTGACCGTTTGTCTGTCTGTTTGTTCCGGCTAATCTTCGAAACGGCTGCACCGATTTTGACGGGACTTTCACTAGCTGGTGTTATAAGAAGTAGCTTTTATTTTAGAAAAAACCAAACTATATGGAGTAACTTCTTTTATTTTAGAAGCCGGAGGCATGAGCAACATAATTTATAAAGAGGATTTTTTTTCAGAGGAGTCGTTAAGGAAAAGCAGCTAAATAGTTGGGTCAGTTTAATGCAGGAAAATATTTGAACAACGTGTTTTTCATTTAATTTATTAAACAATTAGCTTTGTTATCAAAAATTATTTTGCCATACACATAAAATGTTTTATAATCCTCTGTGACCAAAAGTTTATTCATATATTTTGAACACGGTAGTAATAAAACAGACTACAAATCTAGTAAACAGATGTAGTATAATCTATCACAGGTTTACGACAGTACAACACATAAAGCTGATGTAATCAAAATTTATTAAATCGTCTTCATTCTAGCATTTCCAACTGCAAACAAAACGATCACTCGTAACACTGAACTTTAACATAACAATACGCGATAATACTCCGGATCACACTTTACGCGCACTACTCGAAATGATCCGTTTATTATACCCATTAACAACCGTATCTCTGAGAATGGAAATGACGGTAGTTGCCATCACACGTATTTATGGACCCGACTGTACCGTAGAGGCCAGTCAATGAAGATTTAATTTTGGAATTCCCTTTGTATTGAATGTCCGTTACGATAGTCTGGGAATTAAATAAAAATATGGCTGTTATTTGACTTTTTAGACCGCTGCTTTTTATTTTTATTATTTTAAAGTTATGCAGTAATTTTATGTGTTTTTATAATTTTGTGTTGACAATAATACTCCGCAAGCTCATCAAAGGGTTTCGTGTTACCCAGTAGGTAATTGGGTTGTGGAGGTCAGATTGGCAGTCATTCGTTAGTAGGATCAGTCGGTTTCCTACAAAATGGTTGAGCTGCATGGTGCTGATCGTCGTCGATCGACCGTCATATTCGTGCAAGGGCGCCGTCAGGTGAGACTGGTCATCTCTTAGCTGCCACGGCTTATTTTTAATTTTTGAATTGTTTTAATTACGGACGCTTCTAACGTGCACGTCTTTCTACATTGTTCTCACATGTATAACTTCAACATGAATGATGTAACCCATATTTTGTAACAATATTTTGTTTTAAAAGAGCGTCCATGGAGTTTCTTGTCAGTTCTTCTCCATAGGAACCTACTAAGCTTTGGAATGGGCAACTAGCTTCATCTTTCTGACTGACCGACCCCTTGACAATTCAAAAGTACCTGTATTTGGTTAATTTGAAATAAATGCTTTGAGTTTGAGTTTTGAATCAGCACTTCAAAATTACATAAGACAGTCCCCCAAAACGCCCGCCCTTCACCACTTCCCAGTGCTTTAGCTGGGAAGAAGAAGTAGCGGAACAAACTCCCCAGCAGCACATCTGTCTGTTCAGTTAGAAGAACTTGGTTCTATTCAGTTATGGTATGCAAAATAATTAATGTTGGTACACGACACAACTATACCGAACGCGCAACAGTTTCTAGACGTCTTCACTGCTTGACCGCCAACGATGAACTTCACTTGTCGAATGTGCGGCGATCACTTGCCGCCGGTCGAGCGTTATGTTGTCATGTGCCGCTAGGCAGCGCTAGCGTCTCAATTAGTCAAGAACCAATGCCGTGAACTCCATCAACTCCATCGAACGCCACTAGATGGCGCTGGCGTTCCGGATACAATCCGTCTCCGACATAAATATTTTTTTTTTATATTGTCATCATGTACTTATAGCAGCAACAAGAATAATGTACTCAGGATTTTGTAATGTATAGATTTAAAAGAGTGTCCTTGGAGTATTGGATTGGGAAACTAGCTTCAACTTTCTGACTAACTGGCCGACTATTTGTCAATTCAGAAGTGCCAGTAATTGGTTTAATTTAAATAAATGCTTAGAGTTTGAGTCGCTCCATGTAAAATACTGGTATTCAGTTGAGAAAACCAAATTGATTAATATTAGACCACAAAATTAAAAGAGAACATAAATAAATAATGCGAAAACTGTGAAAAATTTTAATTGTTTCATTGCTTGTCTGAAAAAGGAAGGTTGGTTTGCCGCGCAACTGTTGGAACAAGCAATTGGCTGTTACAATACTACTACTGCAGAACTTAATTAAATTTTAAACTGAGTTAAATGGTGTTGACGGTGAAACAGGAATGTTAAGAATTTTTCTTCGTTATTTGTATGCAATATATATTTTTTTAATTAAATTAATATTGGTCTGACGTGAAATAATGAATGAATATTTCTGTATTTATATACTTGGACACATACAAACTTGGTATATAGCAATATTTAACAAACTATTTAATTTGTGGGAACATTATAGGGGATGTTTTTCAGAAAGGTCAGGTGCGTAGCACTCGCAACCGGCGTGCATGTTTGACCAGATGTATGACTGTAAACGAAGCAAAAGGAGTATGTAAGGAGCGTAGTAGGTGGCGCTCTATAGTTTCTGCCTACCCCCATGGGAAAAAGGCGTGAGTTTATGTATTTGTGTGTATTATAGGCTGATTATGCAATATAATATCAGTATAGATTTTAGGGAGGAAATGCATGTGACGAGGAGAGTGATGAAGATAAATGTGGATGGAGAGGGAGAGGAAGGCCCAAAAAAATATGGATGGATTGTGTGAAGAATGATATGAAAGAGAAGGGAGTGAATGATAGAGTGACGGTTGACATGGGGGAATGGAAAAAGAAAACGTGTTGCGCCGACCCCAAGTAACATGGGACAAGGGCAGGAAGAAGAAGAAGATCAGTATAGACTTTAGACTTCTTGAAGAAAACCTTTCAGTTCAGATATTGTTCAGTTCAAGATATTGTATTATACACCATTGAAACCTACGCTGCAACTGCCACAAGGATCTTTAGGGATCGAATGACGTTAACAGGCGCTTTTGTTTAACATTTATTGTGCAATTGTTTTTTGTGAATAAACCAATGTTATTTCTCTATCGTCTTTTGTTTGGTGTTCTTTGTTCTTTGATATCATATTCTGTTGTTCATTATTCTTGATATTAGTATCTTTTTAAGGGGGAAACGCCAGGGTAGCCCACGAAATTTAAATTTTCTTTCGCTTTTTGCAATTTGCAGGTCAGTATTAGGTTGTATGTTGATGAAAAATTCGCGACCGAAAAGAAGTATGTATTTTTAGAACTATAATCATTAAAATCATCAATACAATTACTTCAAACCTAGTAACGCTATTGGAAGACTTTTACATAAAATAATGATTTCATGAAAAAGTTCCGTGAATAAGATTTTTTTTTACCCAGGAAACATACCTATTGCCCTCAAATGTATTGACATTTGAGGGCAAAAGGTATGTTTCCGGGGTAAAAAAAAAATCGGTTTAGTCCGTCAATCAGATAATAAAAAAATATTAAACACGTATTTTTTGCTTTATCATATTAATAAAAAAATACTTAGATAAAACACATTTAACTTGGGGAGTGGGGGCTCGTTACGTCACAGCTACGTATAAAATCTAATGAGCAGTGACGTCATGCCACATTTGAACTCAATGTATCGCCATAATGTTTTGATTACGTAAAAAAAGAAAAAAATACGTGTTCAATATTTTTTATTATTACATGACGGACAAAAAAATTTTTTAGGCATCTTCCCTAGGAGTTGTATTGCTCTATTGAAATGCTAATGAATGCTTCTCCCTTATCAAAACACTAATATCAAGAATAATGAATAACAGGATACGCTCTCAAAGAACAAAGAACACGAAACAAAACACGATAGATAAATAAAATACGAGTGTGTTTCAAATAGTAAAAACATTTGGTGTAACGAGGCAAAGGATTTGTATCGAGTCAATCAGGCTTATGTTCCTAACTAGCCCCTAACTAACTTCTTAATGTTACTGGTCAGGTTTCTCTGACATCGTAGAAAGTAATAAAATAAAGAAAACTTTGTTAACTGTTGAGTGTTATTAGATTTTGTTGAGAAAGCACGAGATAAACAGAAAATCCATTTCCAAGTTTGGTATTTTTTTATCTAAATAGATTTGGTTTCAGTAAAGAAAAAAATTTGTAAGTGTGATCTATTAGACCAAACCTTATCAAATTATTTATGTTTTATTGAAGTAAAACGTGATCATGAAACGTGAAAAATTATCATTATTAGAATTTCGTCTGAAAGAACGACGCCGGATACTAAATGTTATAAAGACAAACAATCAATGGGCAACATATTCCTAGTGTCAAAATGTACAAATTGCCTAGTGCCAAAATGTCATTTTGCTCAAATGCCGCTATGATAGAAAAAATTAAAGATGAAATTCAGTCTATAAGAACCAACTAACACTCAGTCGTTTCCTTTTTGATTTTTGTAAAAAAATAAACTATTCTCCTCCATTGTAACAAAATAGGTTTGGAGAATGATTGACACAGAATGACAACAAATGAAATGACATTTCAATCATCTTTTTCAAGGATATCGGACTTTCAAGGAGTGTTTATACTCAAAGAGATTAGATACAGAAGAGATTTTAATTAGATAATATTCAGAGCAGAGAAGTACATATATTGATATCAAGTAAGTAGCATATAGGTGTATGTAGGCTCAGTCGTTAGTGATCCTACCTTCGAAGCCCAGGTTTGCGGGTTCGAATCCTGACTGTCTGACAATTGGACCACGATGCATTTTGGCACAATTATGTTTTATCTTTTGTACATTTTGACAATCTAACAATTAAACCCTTACGCATTATATCACAATTATTTTTTGTCATTTGCACATGCATTTACATTAAGACTTTTTTACATTTTGACACTAGGACTATGTTGCCCAGTGATTTTTTGTCTTTATAAAAT
Source organism: Dryobota labecula (assembly GCA_947523025.1). NCBI lineage: Eukaryota > Metazoa > Arthropoda > Insecta > Lepidoptera > Noctuidae > Dryobota > Dryobota labecula. The sequence continues at coordinate 10,176,906 of OX383293.1, read as the reverse complement.
TTAGTGTCCGTGGATTGCTGCCCCGCTGTGAGACAGTATCGGGGTGAATAATTTATTAAATTACAACAGAAGGTCGTAGTAACTACCAAGATAATTTGTTTAATTTTGTTTATTCCTTACTTCTAAAGTAATTAGGAATATTTATTTAGTATATGTTTTTTTATTTTATTTGGATGAACATAGAAAGAAAAGAAAGAAAGAAAGAAAGAAAAAACGTTTATTTGCGGTAAACTTGACGCAAAAAACAACACAACACAAAAAAAAATAAGTTTGGGGTAAATATGCGTCACATCCACGCAAAATGGCCATCGCTCAGCATATTGCTGCGACCCTATGCGAGACAGAGCTCCAGCGCTGGTTTTCAGCGACAGCCGGCGTTGACGTGATGACGTCGACCAGTGCCCGATGCAGCATACAATGAGATAAAAAATAACATAAATACACAATACATAATTATTACTAATAGTTTTTATAAAAAATAATATTTTAACATTTAAAAAATGGCAACATTCCAAAGAAATAATTTGTTGTGACTAGACGAAAGTTTTTTCAATATTTCTTGTACTGAGACATGTGTATTCATGTAAAATCAAATAAAATAAAATAAAAAGGTACTTTAATATTTATGATCAGATAGATAAATAGAATTACATATTTTACATCATAGGTTCCATTTCTTCTGTATTATCATAGTGTTCGGAAATAAATCCTGTAGGTACAATATTCATGAGATTTTCGCCGTTTAAAGGCATCTTAAAACTCGATTTTAATCAAGGAGATTGCTCAAAAATGTATGGGCAAAAACCCAGAGTCAATAAAAAAACTTTCTTTAAAAAAGATCTCCAGTATTGGATATGTATTTTTAATTTTTAATAATAATAAACTTCATGCTCTCTTCATGTATATATAGTTGGTTAGCAGTATATAGTTTACAGAATGTGTTCTGTGTGGTGCCGGACGTAAAGAATAGCACTACCCCATTTCCTCCCATGGGTGTCATAAAAGGCGACTAAGGGACTTACTAGAGAATGGGCAGCAGCGTTCTCTATGCATTTTTAACACCATACTGCGACCGCCAACCCGCCTGCCAAGCGTGGCGATTATGGCAAACCACCCCTATTGGGGGAGGCTTATGTTTAGTAGTGGACGTCTTTCGGCTGAAATGAGTATACAGAAAAACACACATGTAAAAAAGCTTAGGAAGACATTTAAAATGCAGACATTTAGAAGACATTACACAAATATATCGCTGTTACATACTAATTAAAATAAATTAAAATCTATTATTTCAGGTTATTATTAAACCTATACCATACAGACACATACTCTTAAATACCATAGGTATCAACATAATAACATAGAATAATAAAACAATACAAAAAAAAAAAATCGTGATCAACTAAAAAATTATCTAGAAAACTAGCTGGCATTATGTCTTCATGACTAGCATAGGCTTTGCTAGGCATGAAGACATTATTACAACATGGTGATTACATGCACACAACTTCCTAAGATTTTTTTTTTATAACGCTTGAGGCACCTGGTCTGGGTAGGGTTCTTGATATGCATTAATGAGGGCTTCTCCAATTCGTAAGTCCCTCATCGTATTCGTCGCTGTTTTTTTTAAATAAGCGTTATTGCACTCAAAATCAAAATCAAGATCAAAATATTTTATTTCACATAAACCTACATGGGCACTTATGAAACGTCAGAAGCTAGGTGCACGGTTCCAATTAGTCGTTTCCTATGGAGAAGAGCCGGCAAGAAACTCCACGGTTACTCTTTTAAAAATAATTGGCTTTACAATATTATTAAATAACAGTGATAATAGGTATGGGAGGACAGTGTAGGCCTTTCAACAATTACCAGGTACTTAACAAAATAGAAAAGTGCCAACAAATCTACACTCTACTAGGCCTACAACGTTCTCACATTCACAAAATAGAAAATAATCTAAGTATATAAAATATTAATGACATGATTGCAATTACAACTACAGTAACATATCTGAATAAATATCATATCCACAAAAGCCACAAATAAAGAATTGGAATTCGATTTGTAGGTAAATAATGTCAAATAATGAAAAGATTATGTCAAGACAGTATGTGAAAAAAATATTAAAAATTCTAAATAAACATCGTTATTTGGGAGCAGTTAATAGACATTGACATAGTTATGTTGTTTATGAGGTACCAGGGAAGCCACATGTGCAGGAGGAATGCTTATCGATAGGAACTCTGAGTGCTTATCTGACTATATGTCGTTACGAGTGCAACCTAACCGCATGGTTTTTACCACAGGAAACTATGCACGCTGGCAATGTTGCCGCATTTTGAACGCTGTGGCGCTTATGGTGATTATTTTGTGAGAAGCTAATTTTATATCTACCGTGTATGTACTATCGTACCTTCGTTTTTTTTATCGACATTGGGTTTTTTTTTTTTTGGGCATTCTACTTTATTACAATATATTTTATTTCTGACCCGTGTATTTGAGTCTATCTGTCTTTCGTTTTGTTTAATTTATAAATATGTAAGCCTTCTTCCTGCTGGTCCTTTGGAATAATTATTCATTGGAGTGTTTGTTTAGTAAATATCAAAGTACACCCCAGAAAGTCGTCAAATTTTAAATTTACTCAACGCCACTACGGAACCCAGAACAATGTTGTACCTAATATTAAAATCATCTTCCAAAGAATTTAATAAAAGTGGCAGACTTCCGGATAAAATCTCTTATTTCGAAAGTTTGGCAAGTTTTCGAAAGTTTTTTATTAGGTACATATTTATTAAAAATTGATCCTTAACAACGAAGTATCGAAGGTAGAAACTATGTCAACCAAAAACCTGGAACTAAAACTGGCACCTCATAAAAGTACACGGAGGTTAACCGTATGGAAGTATAGCTATAAAATTCCGACCTCCGTAAGACTGACCCACATACATTACTCTAATTGATGACTGTACATGGTCTCATTCAAATGAATCCCGTACAGCTTAAGCTGAGATTCTGCGTCCAATACGCGAACATTACGGGCGCTTAATACTCCCAAAGTATTTGCTACTGTTTGGGCCAGTTTACTTACTGCAAGTTGTCTCATTAACTTGGATTTAGTTACTTGAAACACAATTAACTTCACTAAGAACACTGAACAGTTCTTGGTTCTCGTTTTGTGTGAATGGTCGAGTTTATTATATTGTTGTGTAGGTAAGTTTTTGCATTGAGTACCGTTTTGATAAGGTTTTATTTGTCTGTTGTTGTTATTTAATCATATTAAAGCAATAAAATTGCACAAGTAGACACTTTAAGAACAAGTTAGTAAAGCTCAATAATATTATAAGTAATTCAAGTTGGACTTAATTGTACGAGTATTTCCATGAAAAGAGAAGTACAGGATTTATACTTCTGATCAAATTTTCAATACTTGATTATTTTCTCGAAAAAACGACTTGATGTCTAAGTTTTCATAAAACAAGGCTTTCGTTTTCCTAGAATAACTCAAGTCATTCCAATTTTACCGTACCACGAGTAGACTAAAGCTACTTTGCAAGAAAAACATGAATATAATTTTCTAGAAAATAGTGCTCCACCCGCAATAAGGCGGGTGGGCGACCGAGTTATGGCAACCGGCAACCGTGCCACAGTCGGTAAGCAAGCAACTACCCGACTGCCTGCCTTCTGTAGACATTGTCTGAATGTAACCGCTAACGAGAGATTCACTCCTGGCTTCATTATGCCCCTCTACAACGTAACAATGTATTCCGCACTAATTTTACCTTCTACACCAGTTATAATAAAACACAAGACATGGGGAAAATACATAAAATATCCATTTATTTTCTTTCTTTTTAAGGTTCCGTAGTAAACAAGGAATCCTTATAGTTTCGCCATTTCCGTCTGTCTGTCTGTCCGTAGTTTAGCTCAGAGACTCTTAGTACTGGGAAGCTGTTATTTGGTATGGATATAAATATTAATCACGCTGACAAAGAGGTAAAATAATTAACTGTCGAAATTCAGAATGACACTAAAAATAAAATCTTGAAAAATATTTTTTTAGGGTACCTCCGCTACGTGTAAAATGGGAATGATATTTTTTTACTCGTCTATCTTGGTGTGGGGTATCATTGGATAGGCCTTTCAAAAATATTGCGGGTTTGTCAAAACCATTTTTCGTTTAAGGGATCCGTTTGCGTGATATTAAGCTTTAAAGTGCTTATTTTTGTTAGAGTCAAGTGTCTCTCCCTGCCAGCTAAATGAATCTATTTGGGTATGTGAAAAAAATTACATCAGTAGTATATATAACGAAGTTGAAAGGAAAACTATCACAGCTAAGTAGGCTTTACAAGTAATAGTCGACCAACTTACATTTGCAACTACAATGCTAAGTTTGTTCTTGGGATAAATCATCCCAACTACGGAACCCTTCATTGTGCGTGGTCTGACAAGCACTTGGTCGGTTTTTCAATAAAACCATAACTTGCTGCTTTAATAATGGTTTTCCCGTAACCTTTGGCATATATCAAGTAATCATTTTGTAATACATCAAACACGCGGTTTTACGTGTATTGAACTTGAGAAATTATTTACAATAAATTGGGGATTTTGAAATAAAGCTTATTATTATTATTATTTAGGAAAGAAAAGATCTAATTTGTGTATTAAAAAAGTTTCAGTGTGATTCATGGCAAAAATGTTATTAAATTTTTAAGAGTACATTAATTTTCGGCCCACATTGAACAATGAGTAGCTGTTTAAATATTAATTAAGCCATCAGGTTTGTTTTGTACAATAACTATGAGATCGAGTAATATTACCTATTATTACCTCTATGTGATAACTCTCAATACCAAGCACTAAAAAATATACTATACTATACTATACTATAGTATACTATACTACTACTATACTATACTATACTATATATAATATAATATACTATACTATACCTCTATGCTCCACTGTCTAATTATTATTACCTCTATGTGATAACTCTCAATACCAAGCACAAAAATAAAAATAGACATACAATGTTATCTATATCCTTCAAAAATTTTAGGTACGTATTCATGAATTTCATTCCCTTACGTTTGTACCTCCAACCAACGTATTAAAACTCGCAAAAAAAAAAAAACAATATCACAAACGATTCCGCCCGTTTCCGTGCTCTTAGGTACACCGGCCGCATTAAGAAGCATTAGTTCAGTAACAAAGGGTGGAATGACAAAGTGCCTTCTTTTCTTGGTGAGGTAACAATAGAGGTGTCGCTTGTTGTACCCCTGAGTTGTCGCACGACCGAAGTTGACATTGAACAACCCTAACGACTTAATGCATCTTCTCGTTATTTCTAGAAATAAAAGTATTTTAGACTGTGAATTCCTTTTCTTGGTTCAATTTTACTTTGACATCACAATGTGGTTTTATGGTTGCTGGTTGGTGGTATCTGTGCTGTAAAGGTAGAAATATAACTGGAACTGTTTGATAACATCATTTGTGTTCGTAGAGTTTTTAGTACTCGGTTATTTGTACCTCGAGCTCTTGAAATATTATTTGTATTCTGTATAAGTTGTGTTTTTTCTGGGTAATATAGAGTAAAGTTTGCGTGCATAAAAATAGATTTATTATTATTACTTATTTATTTAATACTTTAAGCACACAAAATGTACAGAGGCGGACTTAATGCCATAGGCATTTTCTACCAGTCAACCTTTGTATGATGCAGAGACAAACAATAGTAAGTGCAATAGCGAGAATTGAGGAATAAATATTCATCCATCCATACTAATATTATAAATGTGAAAGTAACTCTGTCTGACTGTCTGTCTGTATGTTACGTTTTCACGCCTAAACCGCTAAACCGATCGTCATGAAATTTGGCAGACATATAGCCTGGGATATGGAGACGGACATAGGCTACTTTTTTAGGCGATAACCGACATCCACGCGTGTGAAGCCGCGGGCAACAGCTAGTTTAAATATAAAGATATACATAAACCTATTAAAAACTATACATTCAATATATAAATCTAATTATATATAAATATAAGCACAAATAAATACACAAAAATATGTATACTAAAACAAATAAGACAAATAATGGGAAAACATTACCGTTGTGATGATACTGCTAGCTTCTTGCGAAGTGCTCGCGAACTTTTATTTTAAAAGATAATAATCGGTTGGTTGCCATCCAACATATATATATATATTAAATTATATTATACACATATATAATATATTTATTATATTATATTATATTATATTTCATTTATATTATTTTCGGATGCAAAAGCAAGGGTTCCCCTGTCCGATGTGGAAAAAATCAGCTTACTCTAAGTGCTCGCTCAAAATTATTCAGATCACTACAAAAACAACTTAGGAAACCCTACTTACATAGAGAACACGATTTTTTACGTTTGCATAACATTGGGGTAAAAACGTTTATTTTCCGGACTACAGGATGGACAGGGAATACTAATCTTTTCCGCTGTAAGGAAACGGATCGGAAGGGGCGACCCACCACGTGTACCTACTACCAGTTCTAAAGTACAGTCTATCGCGTTAGCATAGTATTGAATTATAAAAGCTGACCTAATTGCTAAGAAATATAGGTGCTCTCAAAGTCGAATTGTTACGATAGACGTCTGGGCCTCAAGTCTGCTATTACAATAGTGTCAGAATGGTCTAACATTGATTTCATAATTTTTGATTTTGACAAGTTTGGTAATCTACTAATATAATGGCGTCATTATGACTTTCCAATGGTCAGCCACTGACACTCCATTGAAAGAATTGGTAATCTCGTACATAATGACAAATGAAAATTCCTACTAAACTTCCAACTTCCTATTACTTCAGATTGCTTATAAGTAACACTAATAAATAATATGAAAAAATATATATAAACTAGCTTTTGCCCACGGCTCCGCCCGCATGGATGTCGGTTATCGCGTAAAAAAGTAGCCTATGTTCTTCTCCGTATCTCAGGCTATATCTCTGCCAAATTTCATGACGATCGGTTCAGCGGTTTAGGCGTGAAAACGTAACATACAGACAGACAGAGTTACTTTCACATTTATAATATTAGTATGGATGAAATCTGGCATGAATAAATGTTCAAAATGCCATTGTAATACAATTCTATTACAAGACCATTGACCGACCAATGATCGACCATTATGAATTTAGCAGATTACGAACTTTTAGCAAAATGACAATGGGATCGTGTTGGAGTGACGAGTTTATAAAAATAGCAGACTTGGGCCAACTGAGCCGACTTGGGCCGACTGGGGTCGACTGTACCGCGACCCGTGATTAGGAATCCGGTTTGCGTTCTATGTTATTTGAATAATCTAGATATTGTGTGTACCGTCTTTAGTATTTTGTTTAGAAAAACATTAACTTGTGAGTGTATTGTTGTTGTAACTAAAATATGCAAAATCAAAAGTCATTTGTTCAAATTAGGCTGTGAATCAGCACATTTCGAACGTCAAAGTTAAATAGGACAGTCCCCCATAACGCCCGCCCATAGTGATGGGAAGAAGAAGTGGTGCAATATACCAGCGATTATGCAATTTGTAACATAAAATGAAAGCTAGAAATGGTGGTATAGAATGTATCGTAGCTCATTAAAAAAAACAATCTGATGATTTTCTTTACTTTTCTATTAATTATTTTCATTTTACTCTATTCGAATAGGTAACAACTTTGAGTGTTTTCTCAAAATTTCAGAAAAAGCAGAAACATACAGAAAAAAACGGCCAAATGCGTGTCGGACCACGTACGATGAAGGTTTCCGTAGTTGGGATGAAATGATTCCAAGAACAAACTTAACTTTGTAGTTGAAAACATGTTCTCTTATACATCAATATACGTCACGGTCAATTCTCCAACCGCAAATGTAAGTTTGTAATCGCAACAAAAAGAAATATGTTAAACTACAAATGAACGATTTTCTGACTTTTTCCTTAAATTGTGCTGTGAGATCTTGCTTCTTGCCATATTTCGGGATTATTCTCAACGATAAGTAACTTACAGGCTTTGATTTATTTGCGAGTATCAAAGTATGTCTCATAACTGACCTTATGTTTTTATTGCGTTGGCGTAGAAGCTTGAATTTTGTAGTCCTACGTATTTGCAGTTAATTTCAACTTGATACCTTTACGCGTTCCTGAGAAAAGGGTCTTAACAGACAGGTGGACAGTCGGACAACGAAGTGATTCCATTAGGTTTCCGTTTTTTCCTTTTGAGGTACGGAACCCTAAAAAACAGTATCGGTTCCTATTTCAACGTTCATAGTTCTATTAAAGCTAAAATATGAGTAATTTTGTTATAACTTGGTGGAAACGTGCAGCATTTTTATCCAATACAAAAATGCTGAATGAAAACTGTCGTTTGGTCACATAATATAAATACAAAGCTATGGACAACCGTTCAAATGTAGAATGCAAATCGGTCTGTTTTTATGCAAACTTATGAAATACAATTTTAACGTTGATGCATAACTAACAATGTTTCCAAACTGAAAACAAGCGTCGAAAATGTTTTGCTGACCGTAAACAAATGCTGCAGTTTATCCATTCATTATATATTTTAAAAAGCATAATTACCTCGAATTCCTAATTAAAACACCTTTTTCCTGATAAATCCTACATCCTACAAATACCTATTATAAATGTGTGTCTCTGAATGTCTCTGAATTTGGACGTTTGTTTGTTAATTAATCACGCCTCAAACGACTGACCACCTAACTGACCCAGACGACCCCACGACTCTCCTCCAGGAGAGCAGTAGGGAAACAAGTACAGCTCGCAAAGATAATACATAACCGTCATTCCAACCTCGTCGCCGAGGCCCCGCGTGAAATCCTTGACTAAATAGTCCTCCCCGACCCTTGCTCGTAAGCGAAGCGCCAGCCCGCGCTATAGCTGAGCCTGTAGCTTTAAATTCCCCCGATAATAATCATAACCCTGATTTTATCCAGCCACCGTCGGTCTCTTGCCATCCTCCCTCCGACTCGACGAATACTGACCAGATTTTGATGAATTAGGCCCAAGTACCTTTTTTTTCCGTGGGGAAATTCTCATGGATACCCTCCGTCTGGGAAGAACGAAGGGTTATGTCGGACTAAAACCGACTAAAACCCCACTGTACTTTCCAGTACCATGAGTCGGGGGCCCGGGAAATACATTCGCTACACCCCCAAATGGTATCAGCCCGCCATGCCTAGCGGGCCCCATCACCAAGTACGGCCGATCATACGACCGCAGGTCCTCCCATTAAGGCGCGTGAATAATACTGCGTGCCACCTCTTTGAGTCTGACTGGTCGAACGACGTCATAGCCCCAATATCGCCGCCCGCAGGCCCCTCCATATGGTGGCCGGAGATCGACCCCATGATCTTCTAGATTAGGACTTTTTATTCCGGTTGTACCTTTACGTGGGCGAAGCCGCTGGCTTATAACTACACCGCTGGCTAATACACTGTCCTGGCGATGATTGCTCAGCGACTGGATTGCCCCTACGTTGGGCATTGTTGTAGCAGGCATATTGCTGGTGCTTGATTTGTCTTTTTTTTTTTTTTTTTTTTTTTATTAGCCGTACGGATAATTATTATAATATTTGCTTCTGACATAAACTTAATTTATTGTCCTATTTAATTATTTTTTATTTTGCTTTGTACTTTTGACATTAATTGAATTGATCTGTAATTTATTTGTTACCTATTTGTATTTTTGCGTCTTAAAATTTAAAATTTACAACATTTAGGTAGTACTTATAAAATTGACAAAATCGTGTATTTAAAAAAAATATAATATGGGTCAAGGACTTGAAATAAATGAATTTTAATTATATAATACATGTGTATGAGAAATAAACTCTCAATGTTTTTGTTTCCAATAACACAAGGGAAGCAGACCGGTTGAAAACAAAGATACACCAGCTTTCCTCTACATCGCCTACACACACCCGAAGTTTCTGAATTCACCCAGTTTAAGACTGCTCTGTGTCAAAAGTTCTTCCCGTATTTAACAATTGAGTATTTTTAGAGCTGGGTTTATTTTCTATTGTTTTCATATTTCTTTGTAGCAATATTACTAAAGCTATAATTGTTCGTCGTTTCTGTGGTTGATTTAGAATTAATTCAGAAAGTAGGAAGTTGCTATTGGTTTCTGCGGAGGCTTACGTAAGTAATAAGTGTTGTAAGTATTATGAAAATAACAGTTTTCTGTACCCAATTTGGAGACGACAATTCGACAATGAATGTAAACCCTGGCAATACCAATGTATAGAAGTATTTTGAAGTAGTTATATAAATCGTAAAAAATGTCGTGATGGCCTGTTGGTAAAGGCCTCGCCTCTCATGCATGAGGTTTGTGGGTTCAAATCCGGGCAAGCACAAATGTGACTTTTTCAATTCATATGTACTTTCTGAGTTTATCTTGGACATTGCTGGCATCGGTGAAGCAAAAACATGATTGTGATCCTCGTTTTGTTGGTGGATGTCACATACCTACGAATTTTTGGTTCTATCACATGTCGGTTTCCCCACGTTTTCTTTCACCGTTTTAGAGCAGTGATGATGAAATTAAATACACAAGTAAAGGTATCTGCCTGGGTTCGAACTCACGATCTACAAATCGTAAGTCAGGGCCGATACCACTGGGCCACCACTGTACTTACCGTCTCCGTCCGCTTCATAGACCTATTTTAGCTATAGAACTGTTTTGTCCCTTTCTGTCAAACTTGATTTTAACTTGACAGAAAGGGACAAAACAAGGAAAAGCTAAAATAGGTTCAGGAAGCGGATAACTTTATTATGAATAAGACCATTAGTGTACTGAAATCTGTTTATTGGTTTAAAACAAGGAAACATCTCTGAAAATAATAGGTATTATCTCGCGCACCAATTGTACCCTCGTCGTTTCTTATAATGACAGTTTGAATGTTTGTGTTTAAATAGGAGCCATTAACATAAAACTAATTTGTGCGACCTCAGAGGCTAATATGTTAGTCTCAATAAATAGTTATACAAGTCCCACTATTCCTTTCAGCTGAACTCTTGGGGAGGCAAGTAGAATTATTCAGAAAGTTAGCTCGTTAAACCTCGCGAGACACGGTTAACTTTCTAAAAGTGAAACACGAGGATACGACGCCGAATATACTTGTACTTATAATAGTATTGTTCGCGACTTTAAATAGATCTCGTTGTTTAATAGTTTTTGAATAAGTTGTAAGCGTTGTAACACTTTATATGCGCTTAAATGTGACGTGTTGCCGTACGTGGTTAGATTTCTAAATTCAAGATTCTGTTCATAAAGTGCAGTCGTATAACCAAAACCATCGTTGAATTATTCATTTAGATAAAAGTAATATTGTTGGCCCTACAAAATGGGCATTTCGTAGCTGCGTCTAAACATTTAGGCATTATTTGCAGTTTTTTTTTAATATTGGGTATGGCTTCTCGCAGTAAAACTGCGAGAAGCCATACCCAATATTAAAAAAGTTTGTTCTTGTAGTTTGTGGTCAAAAAAACAAAAAAAACATTATCTTCTCTACATATAAATCTGTAATTTTTATGGTGTGCAATAAAGAGTATTCTATCTATCTATCTTAGGGCGTTGCTGGGCGAGGACAGCAAGGGACGGGCTTGATCGGATTGTGATTAATTGGGGACGAATTTAAGGCTCAGCGGCGCGGGCTGGCTCGAGCAAGGGTCGGGGTAGGGATGCACGAGAACGTCACGGCGGGCCTCGTCGGCGAGGATGGAAGGACGGCTATCGGTGGATGAGCATTATAACAGTGCTAGTGGAGGGAGTACTCTCCTGGAGGAGAGTGGTAGCGTAATCGGGAATGCTGAGAGTATGCCTCGGTTGGCGAATCCTACCAATCCGGGAGGGAGTGTATCGGGCAGCAGCCGCAATCAGGGGATTGCGGTGCTTTATGACAGAGACAAAGAAAAGCGCGGAGAGGCGTTCAATGAACTGCTGGAGTGTGGGCATTTTGAGATCTATGTGTAGATCCAAATTTCATACGTAGAATGGGGCAAAAGTAACCTTTCTATGAAATCAGTTCTGGAGGGTCTGTATCCATATACAAGCAGTCATTCGCTGCCGATATTTCTTCCAAAAGATTACCAACAATTATTTTACACATTCAAATGCGCTAACACAATGGATTACGAAGGCAATAACGAAATTGATTTTTGTATTATGACAGGCCATAATCAAAGTTAAGTCGCGTGGAAAAGCGAGCTCCTTTTATTTAGGAAAAGAACTTTCGGGCGATTTAACAGGCCTTTTAGATACCCTTTCATTTGTGAAAGATGAATAATAATATAAACAGTGACCTCGGAATCCAGGCCCGTTATAAAATACAGCAATTAATCTAGACGAAGTTGGCGACAATATAACACAATTATTATCATTTTTAAGGTCCGTGCGTAATTGTCCGTAATATATTTTCGTTGGAAATGAAAAAGATACATTAATTTGTTCATTGTAAAGATATAATATAGAAGCCTTTTGTTGAGTCAGACAATATAAAAAAGAATGGTGTCAGTGGAACGTGAAATAAATTAAACCGCCGCCATAAAAATCCTATGTCTATATAAACCTCTTAATTATTTCATACGAGATTGCACGTCGCTTTGTTGTTCGCAATTTTATTGTACACAAAATGTGTGCAGGGAAGACCATACTTTCATAATAACTCACATGAAGTGTAGAATGTGATCCCGGTTAAAGTTTCGAGAGAGTTCCGTTTATTTTCCACTTATTGTGTGGACAGACAAAACGACTAAATTGCGCTTACGACATCTGGGGTCGACCTTGTTGAATGTACGTTTTACCCCTTTTCACCCTCTTACGAGTTCGATTTTGATCTCCACGAGACACAAAAGAAAGATCAAATGGAGATTATCTACCCATATTTGTGTATTTTTAGAAGCTAAGCTTTTACGAAGCTTTAACGAACTTGACTGATGTCTTTCAGTCCCTGATGAGACCAAAATAACAATGATACATTATAAATAGATAGCTGGATTATAATCTTATGTATAACATCTATGGATTTATGTAGATCATTTTGTGCTCTTGAACAGAGAGTTTCTAAATAATGCCCACACTGATTTAGTATGAAAGATATCGAAATGTGATATTGGTTTTAAGAGTGACTGAAAAGCCTAGAAACGTTAATTATTTGATACTAGCTGCTGCCGCGGTTTCACCCGCGTGACTTTTTTATAATAAAAGTAACCTAAGTTACACCTTATAATATCAGCTATCTGCCAGTGTAAGTCCCGTCAAAATCGGTCCAGCCATTTCGGAGATTATCGGGAACAAAAAAAAAAAAAAAAAAATTGTTTCTTTATTTTAAGTACCGTATATACTTTCATATGCATTTAGTAAAAAGTTTTTTTAGATTACAAACAGACACTTCAATTTTATTTATTTGTACAGATGATCATGAATATAATATAATATAATATAATCATCATATTACACCCAGAATACTTTCTCGTAATTCATTGCACAATACCACCAGCACAGTTTAAAAAAAAGCCAAATCAGTTATATAAAAAAAGAGGCTACTTTAGAAGACACAGACTGAATTCACGTCGACCAAGATAAAAGGGAAAGACTTGTATTGTCCAAAGAGCTTTTAGCTCAGAAAGTTTCTCCCGAAAAAGAATTCCAAGTTAGAGATTAGATTAGAACCGGGACGCGGACTCCTAGACTATTGGTGTGTGAATAAATATATTCGATACTTGTGTTAAGTAGTTATTATTATTCCTCATAAAATATATACTTTGTCACGAAAACAATGTTACCAAAAATATTTCATTAACTAGATGAAACAGAGGGACCTATTTCTTGCCCGTTCTTCGCCGTAGAGTAAACTATGTATAGTGGCAACTAACTTAATCTTGAATGTTAATGTAAGTAAATAGTTTCATTTAAATTAATGCCTGGATGTAGATCACTTTTGATCAAAATATTTATTTATATAAAGTGTATTCATACACGAAATATTTTAAGAGAAGCATCTATAGGTGGTAAAAAAGCCATAGCAACGATTTTTTTATATTTTTTATTTAAGGTGTTTTTATTTTTATATAATTATTATAATTTTAAAATTGCTTTAGACATTTTGCAAAAAACCTTGACTTACTTATTCTATGAATGACCCGCCCGGACGCGCGACGTTGGTGACTCCAGCGTGGTGCCTTTTGATATTATTAATCAAAAAATCTATACACACAGTAAAACACATTGAGAAATGACATACACTTGTAATAAAACACTGTTAGGAAGAATTATGTGACGATTTCTAATCTAGTATAAAAGGAGTGCGCGCGCCGTGATTACATTATTATAAAAGTCTGGTTAAGCAGATGACAAACCCGTAGGTTGGTCTGCGAGATTCCATTTATAACAAAAACCGGCCAAGTGCGTGTCAGACCACGCACAATAAAGGGTTCCGTAGTTGGTATGAATTTATCCCAAGAACAAACTTAATATGGTAGTTGAAAAACATGTTCTTACATACGGAATGTATGGGAGAACATGTTTTTCAACTGTAAATGTAAGTTGGTCGACTATTACTCGGTAACTTGTGAGGCCTACTTAGCTGTGATAGTTTTATTTATTTATTTATTTAAACTTCATGTACAATAGTGGTACATAGTTTTCCTTTTATCTTCGTTGTGTATACTACTGCTGTGAATTTTTTCACATATCCAAGTACAACCATTTAGCTGGCAGGAGAGGGGACACTTGACTCTAACATAAAGCACTTTAAAGCCTAATATTTCAGAAACGGTTCCCTTACTCAAAAAATTGTTTCCACAAACCCGTTTTTTGAAAGACCCATCCAACAACCACATCCACAGGGAAGGCGAAAAAAAAAAAAAACATCGCCACTTTAAATATACAGGACCCCCTAAATAACTATTTTTTCATGATTTTATTTTACCACTTTGTCGGCGTGATTAATATGTATATCCATGTCAAAATATAGCTTTCTAGTACTAAGAGACTCTGAGCTAAGCTGGGAACGAACAGACAGACAGACAGACTGACATGGCGAAACTATAAGATTTCCTTGTCAAAGTCAAAGTCAAGTCATTTATTTCAAATAGGCACGAAGATGCAGTTTTGAACGTCAAAAATTACTGATATGAATAGTTAATTGATTCTAGTTGCGCCTTCCAAAAGGTAGTTATGTATGGAGAAGAATGGGCAAGAAACTCCATACTTACTCTTTTAAAATGTTAACAATAGTTTGTATACATTAATTAATAATTATAGGTGAAGACGATGTACCTAGAATAAAAATTAAAATTACTTACCACAATTGGTAAAAATAATGAAAAGTGAAGTAATGACAGAAAAATTAATAAATGCGATAGGTACATGGTGCTCACATATTTACAAACATAATATATGATTTTCCAAAAAAAAAAAGTTACATATAATAAGTGTGTGAGTTAAATTTATATTAATCACAGAAAATAAAAATTAATATCATAAAAATTATAAATTATACAGTTAAATTAGTTTGATTTTGTCTAGACTCTAAATTGTCATATGGAGCAGGACCAGCATGTTTCCAAGCATTCTTATCTTGGATATAATCCTCTAATTTGTAATATGCTTGTTTACAAAGTGTGCTTTTTATATGAGTTTTAAATTTTCTTTCATTTAATTGTAATATATCAGAAGGTATTTTATTGTAACATTTAACACAGTACCCCATAAAAGATGTATGTACTTTTGTTAACGCCATCTATTGGCGCAAGGACGATAACACGTGGCACCCTCTAGCGTTGAGTTGACGGAAGCTCGGCGACAGAGGAAGGAGCAAGAGCGGCGAACGGGGAGCACTGATTGGTCGTCGCTGAAGATGTTTCTAGAACGTTCGCTTCCTTCGTTCCACGGATCAAGAGTTCGACACAAGAAAAGATGGTAGTCGGTTCACCATCATAATCATAATTTTATTCTTTTTTATTAAAAACTATATGTAAATTCGAAAATAAACGCTTACAACATTAACAAAAATTAAAGACAATTCACTGAAGAAGCCTGACCCTCAAAACCCACAACAACTTTAGATAATCTGAAAAATTGTTGATCTATTTTATCTTTATTTCTAGTATCAAAAATTATGCCTACCACTGATTTTATTAATAAGATGTAGATGTTGTTTACTACGGAACCCTAAAAAGTGATAACCTCTTTTGTCGGGTGTTACTCGTGGCGGCGACATCGCTCAAGGACAGTAAAACTTGTATTTTCCTTTTGTTGATATATTCGATTGTCAGAGCTAGATAATTAAATGTTAATTCTATTAGTTACTAGCTGACCCGACAGACTTCGTTCTGTCAAAAGCTATAGTATAAACTCCACTACTCTACCCTACCCTACCCTACCTACCCTACCTACCTACCTACCTACCTACCTACCTACCTACCTACCTAACTACCTACCTACCCTACCCTACCCTACCCTAACCTACTCTACCCTACCCTACCCTACCTACCTACCTACCTACCTACCTACCTACCTACCTACCTACCTACCTACCCTACCCTACCCTACCCTACCCTACCCTACCCTACCCTACCCTATCTACCTACCTACCCTACCCTACTCTATCCTACCCTAATTTTTCGTAAAAACCATAAAAAAAAAAACACCATCCTTGGACTTCAACGAACATTAAAAAAAAAAGAATTGGTTAAATCGGTTCGTGCGTTCTGGAGTTATAGCGTCAGGAAGGAAAACCCGACTTATTTTTATATAGTAGATTATCGGTGGCGATTTGTTATATAATTTAGTTCCTTGTGTAAAATAACGGTTGTAGTAATTTTGATTATACTTGTCATTTTGTGAGCCGCGTTGTATTTTTTTAAACATCTCCGCTTCTGATTGCTAAAAATACCTATTTAAAACTAAAATATTTTCAATTTACCTACAGCTACGCTTCAAATATCGCTAGTAGTAATTACGTAAATATACATATAATATTATTCTCCGTATACAAACTAGGTTTGAACTCACCACAATCACGCCAAGCGTGGTTTCAATTAGTGCTTTATTGATAGTGATTCCAAGTTACTAACATCTTTTTATTCGTCGAAGATAACAAATCAAATTTACATTCACTATTATCCACTTTGTGCAGAATTTCTAGGGATAATATTATTTTCACATAAGCCATTGTGAACTGGATTAGGTAGAATATAATAATAATTAGGTACATAAATGTTTTGATAATATAATCCATCTGAAATGATCGAGCTACTCAAGAAATTTTCGTATATCCTTGTTATATCAGCCAGCCTTACTAAAACATGAACTCATCTTCTATATGCCTGGTCGTCTTGCTGTCCATGGTTTAATTATTGTTATTAGTAATTAACTGTTTATTTGTTATACTTCGATGGACCTAGTTTATCATTTGTGTTACAGATATATGAACACAATCCAGCATTGCTTATGTAAGCGGGCACATATTATGCCTGGAGACTTTTATTTAGGTTCTTTTTTTTTTAACACACAACTGGGCAGCTCTTGGCCTTCATCTCACCTGATGGTAAGTGATGATAAGGCCGAAGATGGAAGCGAGCTTCACCCGGAATCCTCAACCACAGAGGAACTGGCGATCTTACCTCTAACTGCCGAAACACAACAAATGTTGTTAACATTGTTGTTTGGCGACAGACTTAGATAAGATGGTAGTAGCTAGCCAGGCGGACTTAGAACAAGCCCTACCACCAACCAAACCGAGCAGAAATTTTTGCCCCCGCTGGGAATCGAACCCGGGACCTCTGGATCTGAGACAGGTGGTTTTACTACTAGACCACAGAGGCGGTTAAAGTTGAGCCGGTTTTAAGATTTGTTAACTTTTTTTTTAAAGGTTTTTTTGCTTGAGTATAATTTTCATTGTATTTTGTGGTATATATAAGTAAATTTATTTATTAAATAAATAAAGGAGATTGACCGGAAGCAGTATCGTTATTTGTTCTGCGGTGACTTAAGTTTATAATGTTGATAATTCTTGTTTATAAATATAATGATTTTATCTGGTAACGCGAATCCTTAAATTCTCCGCATAAAAAACTTCATAAACTATTAGTTTTTATTTCGATTTCCTATTTCACCCATACATAGTTTTTTTTTTTTTTTTTCACGCATGTATTTTCACATGTCATTGGAATGGCATTCAAAGAGTATGTAAACCATGAAACCTTGACTTACGCAAAATAATTAAATTACGCATCCGATTATTGAACTTATAGTTGAATACTTAGTAACAACAGATATTAATAACAACTAACTAATTATTTATTAATAACATTGTAATAACAATCTGATAAGGTGTTAAAAGTAGCTAAGCAAGACTTTTGGTTAATCGAAAGGCAGAATGTTTTCGAGACCTTTGCCTGTTTCATTCATCATTAAAAACTCTTTGAAAACATTCAATGCGCGCGCATCCCGAGCCGAATAAGCTGGCGACCGAACAGCGGGCGTTCTCATTCTAGCTTATAAGCACGTCCCATTCGTTTTGTTTTAAGTACAGTCTCGAACGGTAGGTATTTACTTTTATTATTAGTTTATTATTGTGCAATTAATTGAATAATTTCATTTATATTTTTTGTTTTAATGTACATAAATCTTACTAGGCCATTATTATTTTGCAATTTGGAGTTAATTTAATTAACTATATTTATGTTTTAAGTCACATAAATTAATTGAAGTGAAGACTGAAATAGTGACAAGATTTACGGCAAAACAAAAAGTACCTATATTCTGATTCGCTTTAACTTTGTGCTTACAAAAACAAGTAATTAAATATTGTAAAACCACTTCGGTTTAAATAACCACTTATAGAAATAACTTACGTGATGACATTTTGCATAAAGATAAGGTCTGGTCTGGATTAGTACCTGTATATGTCGGTACATAACCGCAAGCAAGTACATATATCAATTAAAATAAATTGGGTGCGGGTGATTCCGCGGGCAGAAACGAATATGTGGTAGAAAAAACATCGATTGCGTTTTTTAAGCGACTGTACATGCGCCCATTTTCGGCGCCAATTTTTTAATGCGCGGGTTGCTACTGTGATTTCTTGTATACTTTCTACCACTTGTTTTTTTTTTTTTTTTGAGAGTATTTTAATTTTTTGAATTATTCGTTTTGATTTATGTAATACTAACATTTTATTTGCGTTACATTAGTAAGTTGTTCAATATGGAGGACTCAGTTCGTCGGTGTATTAACTATTCGATTCTACTGCGGTATTTACGGTGGCAGTCGTTGAGAGAAGTTAGTGAAAATGTGTATGGTACCGGTAAGTCAAATAATTAAAAGTAGCGGGCCACCGCACTAGGTTGAACGGCAATAAAGCGGGCGGCAGCTACATAGGTAATTATTATTATGATCATAATTATGTTTAATAACTTCTTATCTATTCTTTCCACATGTTTATTAACGTTGATATTGCCACCGCGTAGGTACGGACGCCGTATTTTCTCATCGCAATATTACTATAAAGCCGATTGGAATATGATTGGGAAATAACATAATCGCGTCTGTATTATTCTCCAAAGGGTTAGTCAGAGGTGTGTTAGATACACCTACTCCCACATTTTGGCAGTTACGTTTAGTCTCATGTAATAGGGGGTGAGCCTATTGCCATCAAGAGGGCACGAATCCAGGACTCCGGGTTGCTACTGAAAAAAACCTTTTGGAATAGCCCAATAGCACTGTCTGACCTGGGAATTGAACCTAAGGCCCCACGCTCAGCAGTTGCGCTTGCGACCACTACACCAACGAGATCAATAAAACAGTAGCGTTGAACGTAATTACTGTTATTGAGTTGGAGAAGTTGGGTTAACCAGGACACAATTCATCTAATTTAATTATTTGGTTTAATAGATTTTACGTGATGAAATGAAGGACAAACAAAGACTATCTGCATTGACTGCTTTGTTTGTCCTTCATTTAGCCATCGAAGTGTATACTTTGCGTGTGGCAAATCTATACTAGTTACGCGTACGTGCAATAAGAATGCCTCCAAATGGTGAAGGAAGGAACACGATTCTTAGTTGGATATCTCCTCACTTTGGTATGCATCTTATTTCTTTTGACAAGACTAGATTAATTAACGAGTATTGAAAATGCTCAATCGTCATTTTGACTAATTCTTATTTTGAATTTACCAGCATACATTGTGACAAAAAGTCACTAAGAGATTCGATTCGAAACTTAGATTTTTATACAGCTAATTACTGTGTAATGCTGAGAATTATGATAAAATAGTAAATAACATTTAAAAGCCCTAAAATCATTCTTTAAATTAAACCATAAATCTTTGAGTCACCGCATGTTTCATACCGATACTAGGTTCCTTAGTCATGTGGTCAATGTCCTTTATTTATGGTTCTGTCTTTCGTAATGTTCATTACTTTGCTTACCAAATATTGTTTAGAATCAATATTTTATATATGAACAGACAGCTATGCTGCTGGTGAGTTTGTTCTGTTGTACTTCTTCTTCCCAGCTAAAGCACTAGGAAGTGATGAAGGGTGGGCGTTTTGTGGGACTGTCTTATGTAATTTCATTTTGACGTGCGAAAAGTGCTGATTCTCAGCCTAATTTGACTTTTGAATTTTGTATTTTGAATTTATAATAGTACACAGTCATGTCAACAAAAGAAAAAGAAAAAAAAAATACATAAATTATTCTATTAATTAACATTAATAGAATAATTTATGTTTTTTTTTGTGCAGTGCTACATAAATAACTGCAGAGATATTAAGATATATTTTCGTGTTTTATAATGACTCTTATTGCCATAACAGAATACAAGGGATTTTTTTTAATATCGCAGCATAATGCTGAGATTGAGATTGAGGAGACTTTCACTTGCCATCGCACAAGTTTTTATTTTTTTGTTTTGTTTATTCGAACAAACGTTTTAAATGCTCATTTTTTAGGGTTCCGTAGCCAAATAGCAAAGAACGGAACCTTTATGGATTCGTCATGTCTGTCTGTCTGTCCGTCCGTGTGTCACAGCCACTTTTTTCCGAAACTATAATAACCATACTGTTTAAACTTGGTAAGTAGATGTATTCTGTGAACCGCATTAAGATTTTCACACAAAAATTGAAAAAAAAAAAAAAAAAAAAAAATTTGGGGTTTCCCCATACTTAGAACTGAAACACAATTTTTTTCCATTAAACCCATATGTGTGGGGTATCTATGGAGAGGCCTTTAAAAATGATTTTGAGGTTTCGAATATAATATTTTTCTAAACTGAATAGTTTGCGCGAGAGACACTTTCAAAATGTATGTCCCCCCTGTAACTTCTAAAATAAGAGAATGATAAAACTAAAAAAATGTATGATGTACATTACCATGTAAACTTCCACCAAAAATTGGTTTGAATGAGATCTAGTGAGTAGTTTTATTTATATGTCATAAATCGTAAACCGCGCTTGCTGCTACGGAACCCTTCATAGGCGTTACATACTTTATTGCGTTGCAAAGTGATATGTAAACGAGTATACTGTGGCGGCAACTACAACGCCACATGCAAACTACGCATCAAAGACCTGACGTCACAAATCCTGCATCGCGCAATCAGAGTTTACCGCGCGACTAGCATATATACAACATCCTGACATCTACCGTTGGGCAGTAATTGCCCACCAGACACACACCCGTCTGGTCGGAGGATCCTTCCTTTTCTATGGAGGATAAGTGAACTTACACCCTATTCTTCATATCTCTATAATACTTTATTTTTATCAATCAATCAATCAATCAATATCTTTATTGTGGATCATAGGTCGGTACATAATACAGGTCTTAATAAAAAAAAAAATTGTGATCAGCTATATCCCGCCCTTAGGGCATACAATAGAAACACACACAATTAGGTACATAGAAATTACATTTACATTATTGTTACAAATTATTAAGATTTTACATAGAATAAAAAAAAAAAAAATACTGTTCGAATTTAGGTTGGTACATATCAGTGGGACACTGAACGCTTCATGACTAAAGGTGCGCTTACACGAGCAACTAAAATTGCTCAATCCTGGTCAATTCTTGTTAAATATGACGTCACGACTACATCCAGTAATTTAGGGCGATTGCAACATGTAGTAACCTGTTGCCAGAGATACGGCCACACAATACCAGGCAATATGGAGCAACTTAAAAAACTAGGCAATACAAGTCAATACACCGACGACACACTTGTACCGTACTGCACGTAGAAAGAAAGAAAATGGCGGCGGGGGCAGCGGCTCCGCACCTCCCCGCCGCCCCCGCCGCCGGCCGGTCGGTTCCTCTCGCAAAAACGAGACGTAAGTTATAAGTACAAACAAGATAGAAAGAAAATTGACTACAAATTTCCAAACCGATTGGATATTCGGCAACTCATATTGGCGACATTGAGAAATGTGAAATATGTGGTGCAATTAGAAGCAATATTCCCGAAACAATTGCCGCATTTTATTGTTGTTGCTCCAGATTGCTCCACTTAATTGATTCACATTTATCCATTAGTGTTGTCGAGCAATTATTGCTCAAAAAATTGCCCATGTAAGAGCACCTTTAGGGGGGACTGTATTGGAGAAGTGATTTGTCTGATATATATATCGTTGTCAGTAAAGGCGACGATTTCAAATACAGACAAAATCACGTCCTCAAGTTCAACGAACTGACCACTTTTTAAAGCCAGTTCGCCGCCCCAACCTTGAAAGAAAATAGTAGATAAGTTGAAGTTTTATCAAAACTGTCACGTACTTTAATTCAATATAATAGTCCACATATATAATATTAGTGTGCGGTTTACTCGGGTTCGTACCATCTGTCGTCCCTCGCTTAACGAAGATTTAGTGATCTAACACGCGGTACAGAGCTGTGTTAGGTTTTTACACGGAGCTGTAAGTCAAAAGGTTAGGATATTATTAGAACGTTCTTTGGGGTTAAAGAAATATATCCATACTAATATTATAAATGTGAAAGTAACTCTGTCTATCTGTCTGTCTGTCTGTCTGTCTGTATGTTACGTTTTCACGCCTAAACCGCTGAACCAATCGTCATGAAATTTGGCAGAGATATAGCCTGAGATATGGAGAAAGACATAGGCTAATTATTTACGCGATAACCGACATCCAAAAAAAAGTTTTCTATCTGTACCGCGTGACACATTAAATGAAAGGACTTACTATGAGGGTCTCAAATATTTTTTTAAAATAATTTTAAAACAAATTGTTTTAAAGTTATAAGTGAAAATAGACGAAAATTTACCAATCCCCCCTTATCTCCGAAACTACTGAACCTAAAATTTTGAAAAAAATACAGAAAATAGTTCTATACTTATATATTACAGGAAAATCTATAAGAATTCTTTCCAAGTACGGAACCCTTCATTGTGCGTGGTCTGACACGCACTTGGCCGGTTTTGTTAGGTAAGATTGGGTACAACAAACTGGAAAAAAGAAGGGATTTGGCACTTGTTACATATATTTTTAAGTTATCGCGTCGATAGATCTCTAACCCAGGTAAAATTATTATTGCTTTGTAATGAAATTTTCAATAATTGAGATTATGTGGCAATTATTGAAAATTTCATTACAAAGCAATAATAATTTTAAATCTCAATAGACATGTTTAAATAGAACATTTATCAATGTACTGATGCTTTGAAGTAATAATAATAATATAATATTACAAAGGGTATTTACAACCCCATAAAAATTTGTAATCGCGGTATCGTTTACTACTGACAAAGTTTAGCTTTAAGTTCATAACTTGTGTGGAGAAAATAAACGTTTTATATTATATTATTTATCTCCATTTGCACTTTTAATGATTTAATTGATTTTCGTTGTAGGGCGGCGATATTTCAAAATAACCAGTGAAGAAACTTTAAATTAATTGTCATATTTCAAAAGAGCAGGGCGTGTTATTTAAAGAGAAAACCAACACAAAATGAATGAAATTATTAACTTAAGGCGACGATAAGCGATTTTTAATGATTTTATACTGAAGATCACGTCTAAACGAGTAGTTTTAATGATTCGGAAAAAATATATATTTAATTGGAGCACTTTCTTAATAAATTAATATATGAATATTTAAGATTATGTTTATAATACATACTGTAATTAATTTGTAAAGTTATGTCTAACGCCGATAAAAAACTGAGAATCACGCAAAATCTATGAAGCGTATTTTTCTGAAACCTTCACCTTTTTAAAGATAATTTAATTATTGATCTTTTAGTATACGAGTTTCATTAAAATACCTTTTGTTTTATGTATAATAAATTAATAATGCGTCTTATGTGGGACAGCGCTCCTGGATGGGTGAATCCTATTACTGGCTGGACGTGAGACGCGTTGCGTGAGCTCAGTACAGAACACGAAAGCTAACCACTCAAGGTCACTGCCATATATCTGGGCCTTAAACGTAATATTAATAATATCGTAAAAATATGATTGTGTTAATCGAATATCAGTTCAAAGCGTTCCACGATTTATACTCCAATCTTATGCAAATGTTTATATTCATTCGAAATCAATTAAATGCACACACGTCTCATGATCACTGTTTATTTTAAATTATTTCATACGGTACAATTCATTTATAGCTAAATGGGACTAGCGATATGGGTAGGGTTGCCGAACACCAAGACGAAAAGAGTGGGGCGTTCTATCCGAAAAGTCGAATTTTTGTTCCTACAGTAAATATTTTTTTGTATAATACAATAATAGTGCACGCCTCAAAACGTTCGTTTAACCTTATATATAAAATTCTCGTGTCACAGTGTTAGCTACCATACTCCTCCGAAACGGCTTGACCGATTTTTACGAAATTTTATATGCATATTCAGTAGGGCTGAGAATCGGCTAGTATCTATTTTTTTTAAGTTTTAGGTAGGTAGGGTAGGGTAGGTAGGTAGGTAGGTAGGTAGGGTAGTGTAGGGTAGGGTAAGGTAGGGTAGGGTAGGTAGGTAGGTAGGTAGCGTAGGTAGGTAGGTAGGTCGGTAGGGTAGGTAGGGTAGGTAGGGTAGGGTAGGGTAAAGTAGTGGAGTTTATACTATAGCTTTTAGACAGAACGAAGTCTGCCGGGTCAGCTAGTTTATAATAAAAAGATACTTAGTGAGTATAGTTTAGTCAGTTACATAGTCGACCACTGTTGGGAATCGAACCCAACACCTTGCGCGTGGTCTGTATATGCAGGCTGCGTGATCAACGCGTTATCGGCAAGCTGAGGCACGGCACGGCGGCTACACGTTTCGGCCCGATGACCGCTTCCACGGACCCTACCGCGACGGACGATACTTCTCTTAAACTTATTATTTTCTGTTTGTCCGGGAAATATTACTACTTGTAATAATCACGGCATTAAACCATTGCCAATCTATATAGTCCACTCTTTTCATTCGGTATCCGCGCTAACAACCAGAAACGCCTAAGTCATTGTTTTAAACCAAGTAACAACCTAACTTTTTCAAATTTACTTAATGACTAGTAAAAATAAATATTTAATTAAATATTTTTTTATTACATATTTATTAATTTCTATAAAAAAAATAAAAAAAAATCAATATAAATACTAGCTGACCCGACAGACTTCGTTCTGTCAAAAGCTATAGTATAAACTCCACTACTCTACTCTACCCTACCCTACCCTACCCTACCCTACCTACCTACCTACCCTACCCTATCCTACCCTACCTACCTACCTACCCTACCCTACCCCACCCAACCTTAAACTACCTTACCTACCTACCTACCCTACCCTACCCTACCTTACCCTACCTACCTACCTAAAACTTAAAAAATAACAGAAAGTAGCCGATGAGACCTACTGAATATGCATATAAAATTTCATAAAAATCGGTCAAGTCGTTTCGGAGGAGTATGGTAACTAACATTGTGACACGAGAATTTTATATATAAGATCTATAAAAACGCTGCTCACATTTTTTTTTACCTTTATAATTTCATAAGTTCCATAAAATATTCGCATAAAAGTTAGTAGGAAGCAGTTCAAGATTTATATCCTTCAGTGACTTTCACGATAACTGGATAAAACCAGAACATGACTGACAAGGTATTCAGGTACAAAGACTTTGACTCATACCACAGAGCACCTTTTATGGCGTTATTCACTGATAGTGATAAACTGTAGAATTAAACAGTCGTAAAGTTTTTTATTTTATATATTTTAGCCGGAGACCCGCAATGCCAGCGCCTGCGTCTCTTTACTTGTCAAAGCAATGCCACAGACACTAAAAGCATAGATAAGTAACTGTTGTTACGTCGGGTGCTGACGCGGATTACAATGATTTTTATTTTAAATATATATATATATACTTTAATAATTTTTTTAAATGTTATTTTACACATCTATTTTTTATTTTACTTTTATTTCTGTATCTGTCCGTGACATCACAGCGGGCCCTATCGGAATACCAGCGCTGCGACACTTATTTTTAAATGTCGCAGCATCATGCTGAGATAGGAGCCTTTTGGCCCCGTACAGGTTTTGTTTTCATTTTACTTTTGTTTTTATTTGTGTTACTATGAGTGTGTTTAGTTAAAATGTGAACTTCCTGTATGAGTCCCAATAAATACTTTTTCTTTCTTTTCTTTCTTTTCTTTCTCTTGCTTTAATGATACAAAATATAACATTCTAGCATCCCGGATGAAGCCGAAAGCCGAATGCATACGCCTAAAGAGTGACATCCCTAAATATGGATATCACAGTTTAACGCCGCGATATAAACGGGTGTAATGTAAAATGAACTCTACAACGGTTAATCAAAGAGGAGTTGTACATTATTGGTAGGTTGTATAATTATATTGCAATTAAGAGTTCTTGGTAACGGTGTATCAGTATCATAATGTATTGCGAGAGATTGACGATTCTGTGTGAGAATAATGTCATTAATTTCCTGTCTAGTTTGAGTTGAACAATAATCACAATATTGTAACTACTTACCTCCTACAAGATGAAAACTATGCCAATAATATAAAAAAGTTGATAATTAAAGGAATAATATTTATATAAAACAAATCGGATTTTTATTTCTAATTTATAGTTCAAGTGTCATCGGGTTCTATAATCATCATTAATTTTATTGCGCTCAGTTTTAATGAACCTATAGTCCATTCTTTGACCCTTAATTAAGTGGAAAAGAAAGTTGTGCTCATCAAAATGTACCGTAGCAGAACCTGCGTAGTACTCTACGCCGTAGTAGTCTACGCCGTAGAGGTCTACACCGTAGCAGTCTACGCCGTAGCAGTCTACGCCGTAGTGGTTTACACAGTACCAGTCTACGCCATAGTGGTCTACTCCGTACCAAAGCAAAAAGAATGAAAACACAAAAAAAATCTACAAACCTAGAAGTCTACGCCGTATGAACTACGGCGTAGACTTCTAGGTTTATAAAAACTTTTTTTTTTTCAATACGGTTGTTAAACATGGCGTACTTCAAGAGGCTATAACTATGATTCGAAAATTAAATCTTTTGCATAGGCATCTTTCTGTCACGCGATCGTGACTTTTGTTTACAAGCTCGATCATTTTGTTGTGCAGTTGCGTTTTAAATTTATAAGTCAATTTAAAAATTTTAGTGGCAAGGAGTTTTCATACATAGAATAAAATGGGATAGATTTTATACGAGTAAAAATGACTGAGTCCGTACGTCTGAGCATTAAATTCACAAAAGTCTTTTAAATGGTTGTTTAATATATTTAATTCGGTACCAGTTTTAATTTAATTATTTTCACATCATAATTTTTCAGAAATCGAATAGTCTGTATAGGCGGTTTTCGTTGCAAAAAAAAATGTGTGATAAATTGATGATGAAAAAAATAATAATAAAAAATAACTATGTCCTACAAATGTATTGAAAAACGTCGTGTGATACACGGGTGTGTAGGTTATTGCAAACTCGTGTCATTAAAAACCCTCGGGGCCTGTTAATGACAGCTCGTTAGCAATAACCTACTTTCTACCCTTGTATCACAATGTACTATTTTGTGATTGCGTTCTTTACTAAGTCATAGTCTAGTTCCTTTACAGTCGAATAACTAAGATCGACCTAAACAGTAGTACCTATAGAAGGCAATACATTTATGCCGATCGCATAAATTGTTGTTTGACCTACTTCAACGTCTGAAGTTAAGCCGAGCCTTTAGCTACATTGTTACTAGGATGCTTGGGTACGCAAATCTTCACTTTGAAGACGGTGTAGCGGTGCGCTTATCAAAAAGCTGCGGATAGCGGTACGAGGCAAGGCGAGGCGCGGCAAGATGAGGCGTTGCAAGGCAAGGCAAGGCTCGTGTTTGGCTCAGCGTTCTCTTTGTCGCTAGCTAAAGATAAGCTGCAAAGTTGATACAATTTCTATACAAACGTTGTCAATGTAGTTTGTAGTTTTGCATACTTTGTTGTTATATTTTGTGTTCGAGAGTTCTGAGTTGTGGAGTTTGTGAACGTATTGTTGGTGTGTATGTTGTACCACTGCAAATTAGCTGTCGGAAGTCTGTTTGAAAACTGATACAGGACAGTTCGACCGATAGTTACACCGATACTTTCTAGTTTGTTGTTCATGAAGCTTTTCCCCGTACATTTCTGTAACAAAACATCAATTTGAAAGTACCCACCAAATTGTACATAATGCCTCGTAATTTCGTCGTAAATTCGCACTTTATATCAGAGAAAAGTAACTTTAATGCTTCTAAAAAATGTTACGGCTTAACATCTTTACGGGGTCGATAAATTCCATTTAGTGTGTAAGTACCTCTTCGTTTATGACCACCTGGTCACTTTAAGAATCTTCGATAAATCGTGGTTTAGTAAGTCGCTTTTTAGGGTTCCGTAGACAACAAGAAACCCTTATTGATTCGTCATGTCTGTTTGTCCATGGCTTAGCTGAGAGACTCTTAGTACCAGAACGCTGTAATTTGCCATGGGTTTATTGTAAAATTAATCACGTCGACAAAGTGGTAAAAGAAAATCTTGAAAAAACATTTTTGTAAAAAATATCATTCCCACTTTACGCGCAAGGGAGGTACCCTTGCGCGTAAAGTGGGAATGATATTTTTTTTTCGTCTATTCCATGGTGTAGGGTATCATTGGATAGGCCATTTAATATTGCGGGTCTGTGCAACCCGATTTTCGATTCAGGGATCCGTTTGCATAATATTAATAGCAAATTTTTGTCAGAGTCAAGTATCCCAACTCCAATCCCCTCCAACAACCATTTACCTGGCAGTTAAATCGTTGTTTTTGGACATATGTGAAAAATTCACAGCAGTAGTATATATAACGAAGTTAAAAGGAAAACTATCGCTATTGTTAACATTTTAAAAGAGTAAGTATGGAGTTTCTTGCCCATTCTTCTCCATGCGAAACTACCTTTTGGAAGGAGCAACTAGAATCAATTTTATTTCCGTGTAAATTTTGACGTTCAAAAGTGCCATTTATGTGCCTATTTGAAATAAATGCTTTGACTTTGAATATATAAATATTAAAGAAAACAAACAAATTAATTCTAACATTCCTATACAGCTTTTTATTTTCTTCTAACTTTTCAAAGCTTACCCCGAAGGTTTACGTAAACATGCTCAAGTAAGTGAAAAAAACTTTTTTTTCATCAAGATCTTGTTTAAATTTGATGTCGTATACAGTTTATACTTACACTTGTGGTTTCCTTTTACTTACTTAATAAAAAAAATCTCAACTTATTTCTCTTGTGTCAAATATGACAACAGTTTTTAAGCGTGTTTAAAAAAAACTTGTGTTCTTTTATAGAGAATGACTCCGCTGCCAGCGCCGGCACTCAAAATAACACCGTTGGGAACCTACAGTACATTCTGCCGGCAGTCGAGATTAAAAACATCGGCTGTCTGTGCCGCCGACTCCCATAATGGACACTGGCGGCACGAGCGGTTAAAGTTCCTCCGGCGCAAAAGACTAGATTCCAAAGCCGGTAAACATAAAAAAAATTACACCATAACCATATGGCGGATCTATATTGCTTTCCAAGCAATAATTATAAGGCGTAGTTGACGGAGCCCCGCTTCCCGGGGCTCCTACTTCTGAATGGTTAGAAGTAACCACGACGGGGATGGTGTGACGGTACGATGTTAGTCCCATAGAGAAAATTGTTCAGTTCGATGGTCTGTATTACATCATTAATTGTGACCACATATTTTTGATGCACGCTGTATTTTTTCAGCTCAACTCTGGCGAGTTTAATATGAGTCGTTGGTACAATGTTCTCCCTAGATAATCTATTTGTCACTGTCCCAAGTTGATATTCAGCTTGAATGTTAATATGAGTGTTATTTATTAATGATCTCTGAATGCATTGTTCTTTAATATTTAACGTGACTGATATTAAGTGATGTATTATGAAAATAAACTGAATTCACTCTCGGGAAATATTACGAGTTTCAGAGTGGATCAAAACTTTTAGTAGAGGGTTGAAAACTGTTTAATGAAGTACCAACCACATAAGTGCCACAGTAGTTACTCAATGTGGCACTTTTTCTTTAACTTCTTATTCTGTGAATGATTTTTTTGAGTGTTCATGTAGGTATGTAAGTCCAATTAAAAACTATAATAAATTTCAATTAGTAACAGAGGAGAAAGTATGCCTAATATTGTTGCCATATTTTACATATTAATCTTTTTTTTTACGAACACAGAACGTCACAGTGTAACCTTAACTAATACCACTAAAACAGCATTATGTACAAAAATAATTACCAAATTCTTCTACCTTCAAACCCATGGTCTTATGTAACGTATTATATAAATGGGCTCATTAGTACCGGGCTACCGGAATGCAATTTCAATTAAAACTACAATAAATTTCCATAAGTAACAGAAGGGAAAGTGTGCCATTTTTTTTTTGGTGGGAAATTATCAATCAAACAAACATATATTATTCTCCCACTCTGGGCGCAGCGGGAGAGCGTGTTAGACTTTTACTGACTAAAAACCACCCGTGTTCCTTCAGTTGCCTGAGTGCCAGGGCCACGGTATCCCTTTCGAACAAACCCGCAATCCTGGCAGGCACCGGTCATAGAAGACCCCATCAGTGCGTGCTGACATCTCTTTGAGGCGCACGTGGAACACAACGCGCCGTCTACCGCGCCTACGGTGGCCGGGAATCGGCTACCGATTCCCGCCACCCAGGGCGTCTCCTTCGGCGACTAGAGGCGTGAGGACGCACAGACTACCGCTCCCTCACGCGTTTCGCCTCCTCCTTCGCGAGCATTACTGCTTCGGAGAAGGAGGTGACTGCCTCTCATGCACTCTCGCTCCGGACCATGGCCTGGACCATAGCCGGACGCGAGAGATCGCCACCGTCGATCGCCGCCGTCGATCGCCTTCGTGAGTACACGGTGGTGCTCGGCCCAAGCCGGGCCGACCTCCACCGTATGCTTCACCGTATGTATCCTCCGGGCGCTCTACACAGTGGTAACACCCGGGAGGGAAAGTGTGCCTAACGAATGTTTTTGTCATAGTTTTACATATTAATTAAAAAAAATACGAACACAGAATAATCACAATTGTAACAACACGCCTTAACTAATACCATCCCTCCTTTTTTAATAGCAATAAAACATCATCATGTTTTAAAAACAATTCTCAAATACCTCTACCTTCAAACCCATGTCCTCACGTAACGTATTCTATAAATGGGCTCATTTGTACTGGTCTACCGGATCCGGCCCTTATTTAATCACCATTACGACTTCCCGTGTTGACGGGTATTAGTCCTAGCCACTCTGGGATTCAATGTGTGGGCACAGGAGTAAGAGTAACGAAGATAAACAGCCGCCGTACGCGAACCATTCTTTTGTGGGAGCTAATAATAAAGGGTAATGGCAAGAAATATGAAGATTGTGTTTTCTTTTTTGGTTGTTTGATTGTTATATGATTGTTTTGATGAACTAAATTATACGTATAATAGGTATAGTCGGACTCGTAATTCCTTTACCAGTTTTCACGACAATTACTAGTAATTTTAAACTTCGCGTTAAAACTATCTACGGCAATATGCCGTACGTTTTTAACAATATTCGATTTTAACCATATTAATAGCGGGCTATTCACACTATACATTTTTCTCCGTGTAAAAAAGAATAGCCACAGTTTGATGGTGTACTATTATGAGCTACTGCAGACCGAATACGTTAAAAGTTCATTCGGTTTACATTACAAGTCCAGTGGGTATTCTATAATAGCACATTACTTACCAAGGGCTGTAAAAGAAAGAAAGCCCGAAATCGCAGGTTTTTGTGACCCGAGCCGCAGACGAGGGTTGTAAATATGCGATAGAGGACTTTCTTTTATACTGGCCGTGGTGAGTACACAATTTTACGTCTTCACCTGGCCACAAACCGAGTTTTACTGTACGCGTAGCATGCGGTTTTTTGCAGTACAAACGACGTGGGTCTATACTCAATGTTTGCGTCACTACTTATTGGTATATAATATATCACTCAAAAAACGTGCAGTACAATGCCGTGTGAACCTAGCCTAACTGTCACATAGACCAATAATTCATCGTTTTATGACGTGCAAGTGACATTAAACCTTAGGGTGGTAAAGAAATAACGAGGTCAACTATACATGCCCAAACAAGCTGCCTGTAAGTAAAACAGCAGTGAATTTCACTTTCACTGTTTGTCATCTGCATGCAACTGAATAGGTACCAGTATTTTACATGGAGCGACTGCCTATCTGACCTCTACAACCCAGTAACTAGGTAACGCCCCTTGGAAAAACTGGTTGTCAGACTTTCGTGCTTCTGACGATCCGTAACGACTGTCAAAGATCCACGAATGACAGCCGGGACCAACGGCTTAACGTACTTTCCGAGGCACAGATGAGTCTTGGTACGTAAAGATGGTCACCCATCCACGGACCAACCACGGCAAGTGTAGCTTAACCTGATCGATCACTTCATCGGCATGATTAATATGTATATTCATGCCAAATTACAGCTTTCTAGTACTAGGCGCGGACAGGCAGACAGATTTACGGATATGGCGAAACTATAAGGATTCTTCGTTGAGTACAGAACCCTAAAAACCAACGTAGGTACCCACCAAACACATAAGCTACTATCTACAAGAAACTCTAACCAACACTTCATAAAAGTAAAGTAAAACAGCATATGGGTGCACTCCTTAACAAAACTTAACTATGACGTAGGCTTTATGGTTAGCGAAACACGTGCCTAAGTTAATCTAACTTAGTTATTAAGTTAAGTTGGCACTTACTTGGCGGCTGGGTGTTATTTCTCTAGTGAATATAAGGTCGCGTATAACACAAGTTTTATGCGTATGCGGATTCGGCGCGTTTCACGTGTACTCTCAAAGATTATATAATTTTGAGTCCTATGCTAATTACATAAAGTTTATTTTGAAATCCTCCCACAAACACCCGCGCGCATATAACGCGTATGTCGGTACGCGGCCTAAAGGATGATGTTGAGTATTAATTCGATTATTTTATGAGTCTCGCAGTTTATTAACATAACATTTAATAACATATTAACACGCCTGTAATCCCCGAAGGGTTCGGCAGAGCTGTTCCTATAGGACGGTGTACACCCACATTTTGCCAGTTATGAAAAAGTCCCATAAAATAGGGGCCGAGCCTATTGCCATCAACCGGGCTCAAATCTACAGGGCCTCAAGTCTGCTATTACAATAGTGTCAGAATGGATTCATTCATGGTCATTGATTTCATAATTGTTGATTTTGACAAGTTTGGTAATGGTCAGCCACTGACACTCCATTGAAAGAATTAGTAATCTCGTACATAATGACAAATTAAACTTCCTACTAAACTTCCAACTTCCTACTACTTCAGATTGCTTATAACATTAATAAATAATATGTAAAAATATATGTAAATGAAATCTGGCATGAATAAATGTTCAAAATGCCATTGTAATACAATTCTATTACGAGACCATTGACCAACCAATGATCGACCATTATGAATTTAGCAGATTACGAACTTTTTGCGAAATGACAATGGGATCGTGTTGGAGTGAAACTAAAACTGTGAAAGAATGCGACAGTGTCACAAAAACCAGCAAGTGTTCCACAAACCGATAGTGTTATTATATATAAGTTAAAAAAAAAAAAAAAAAACGACTTCGGAAGTCGGTGTCCTTGGTTCTGTATTTTCGTTTTTTACCACCAACGTTTTGACGTTCGAAAAGTGCTGATTCTCTAATTTGATTAAATGACTTTTGATTTGATTTTGATAACAAACATTAAAAAAAGAAAAATAAAATTTGAGAACCTTTTTGGGAAGTCGGTTAAAAATGCGGTATATTATATAAATAAAAATAAACGGTCGTTTTGGTTTTTATAGCGATCGCTATTGTTTTAAATAAAGCTTGTTTAACCGTGATCATGGTGCTTGCAACAGCGCCGAAATATCGGTAACTCGAAACAAAAAGTAAACATGGTAAATATCCCGTTTCAAGTGTTAATAGTAAAGCTTGTTTGTGTATATTTTCTATACATAACTAGGATAGGTTACTAGGTTAGGTTAGGTACTTATTAGCAAAATTAGGTGTTTTGAAACTTGAAAATAAATATCACATTTAAAAAAAAAAAAAATTAAACTAGCCTACGGGCTGATACTGAGAAATTCCTGATAGAAAAACCCAATAACAATTTGCTCAACCTGGGAATCGAACCCACGACCTCATACTCAGCAGTAGCGCTTGCAACCACTAACAAACAAGCGTATTAAAAGAGATTAGAAGGAGAAACTAAAAGCACAACAAGCGTATTAAAATAAATTAGACGGAGAAATTAAAAGTGCAACAAGCGTATTAAAAGAGAAATTAAAAGCGCAACAAGCGTATTAAAATAAATTAGAAGTTGAAATTAAAAGCACAACAAGCGTATTAAAAGAGATTAGAAGGAGAATTTGAAATTGCAACAAGTGTATTAAAATAAATTAGAAGAAGAAATACTTAATACTTTTTTCTTTCTTTTAAAAGAGATTAAAAGGAGAAACTAAAAGCGCAATAAGCGTATTAAAGAGAATAAAAGGAGAAATTAAAAGCGCAACAAGCGTATTAAAAGAGATTAAAAAGATAAATTAAAAGCGCAACAAGCGTATTAAAAGAGATTAGAAGTAGAATTTGAAATTGCAACAAGTGTATTAAAATAAATTAGAAGAAGAAATACTTAATACTTTTTTCTTTCTTTTAAAAGAGATTAAAAGGAGAAACTAAAAGCGCAATAAGCGTATTAAAGAGAATAAAAGGAGAAATTAAAAGCGCAACAAGAGTATTAAAAGAGATTAAAAAGAGAAATTAAAAGCGCAACAAGCGTATTAAAAGAGATTAAAAAGAGAAATTAAAAGCGCAACAAGCGTATTAAAAGAGATTAGAAGGAGAATTTGAAATTGCAACAAGTGTATTAAAATAAATTAGAAGAAGAAATACTTAATACTTTTTTCTTTCTTTTAAAAGAGATTAAAAGGAGAAACTAAAAGCGCAATAAGCGTATTAAAGAGAATAAAAGGAGAAATTAAAAGCGCAACAAGCGTATTAAAAGAGATTAAAAAGATAAATTAAAAGCGCAACAAGCGTATTAAAAGAGATTAAAAAGATAAATTAAAAGCGCAACAAGCGTATTAAAAGAGATTAAAAAGAGAAAATAAAAGCGCAACAAGCGTATTAAAAGAGATTAAAAAGATAAATTAAAAGCGCAACAAGCGTATTAAAAGAGATTAAAAAGAGAAAATAAAAGCGCAACAAGCGTATTAAAAGAGATTAAAAAGATAAATTAAAAGCGCAACAAGCGTATTAAAAGAGATTAAAAAGAGAAAATAAAAGCGCAACAAGTGTATTAAAAGAAATTAGAAGAAGAAATTAAAAGCACTAAATCAATATCCCTATCTATCCAATTCCTCAAAAATAAATTATTGATAACGATTACTCTTGCGATTACGAAAAAAGTTCCCGATCTTAGCCCAAAAATATGGAACAATATAACCACAGAGACATCACATAAGAAAGCTGTTATTACCCCAGACGAGTTGGTCTCAGCGACAGACACTACAATATTAGATTTGTCTCCAATTCAAAGTGCGTTACATCGACAGATAACACAATAATAAATCCTTATATACCTATGAAGGAATGACGCCACGGAATTCACGTACGAGTACAAACGGCCTTCAATTTCTGAATGTCAAAGAAGTAATAAAGCCACTGAAGCAGCATTTTTTAGGGTTCCGTAGTGAACAAGGAACCCTTATAGTTTCGTTATGTCCGTCTATCTGTCTGTCTGTCTGTCCGCGGTTTAGCTTAAAAACTATTGGTACTAGAAAGTTGTAATTTGGCATGAGTATACACGTTAATAACGCCGAAAAAGTGGTAAAATAAAATTTTGAAAAATACAATTATTTAGGGTACCTTCCCTACATGTAAAGTGGGGATGATATTTTTTTTTTCGTCCTTCCCATAGTGTGGGATATCATTGGATAGGTCTTTCAAAAATATTATGGGTTTGGTAAGATCGTGACTTATCAAGCTTTAAAGTACCAATTTTTGTTAGAGTCAAGTGTCCCCTCCTCTACCAACCAAACGGTTGTAGATAGAAATTCAAATGTCACGGCAGTAGTACCTATATATAACGAAGTTTAAAGGAAAACTATCACACTTAAGTGGGGTTTAAAATTTTACGAGTAATAGTCGACCAACTTAAATTTGCAGTTGAAAAACATGTTCTCCCATACAATCTGTATAGGAGAGCATGTTTCTCAACTACAATGCTAAGTTTGTTCTTGGGATAAATTCATCCCAACTACGGAACCCTTAATTGTGCGTGGTCCGACACGCATTTAGCCGGTCTTTTTTTTTTTGTTGAAATATTAAATTCTGAATTTTTATTAAGCTGACAATTTTAAAAAGTAAGTGGCTAATTTTGGCTCCACCTTAATCAAGTTAGCAGATGCAGAGACAAATAGGGCTTTCAGAATTTAATCATAACTGACGGTTTTCTTTTGTTAAATTAAGTTTTTTTTTGAATTGCGAACACGAACACTCTCTGCCTGCGTCTGTGTTTCCGAACGCATACAACCCTAATCCATTCAAAGTGAGAGTGAACAGGCTTCTTCTGGGTAAGCTCACTCCATCGTAGACTTTGTCTCTGTCATCCAGACCTAGACTAAAGTCAAGAGCAAACTCATAGTAGAATTAAAAAAAAAAAACGAATCCTTTGATGATAGCTTTTATTGATGCTTATAATATCTTTTGTCTTTTATAAAATAAAGTTCTGAGACTCAAGTACTCGTACAAAATAATTAACGGTCACTCGTAGTAGTACGTGGATGTATTATAATAATAATTAACGGTCATAATTAACGGTAATAATTATAATTATAATTATAATTAACGGTCACTCGTAGTAGTACGTGGATGTATCTTGCTAAAGTTTTGGAGGTCACCAAACTAATCTGTTCATACGTTATCATCATTCGGCCGTTTGCTGTGCGCCATATTGTGCCCCTTTTATTGCCTAAGTTGGCTCCTTTACCGCGCACATGATTTGTGTGAGTTTACCATATAATACCATAATTTGTATATATCGTAGCCCGTTTAGTTCGAAGCGTATTCGGCGTGTTTTCGTCTAGACCATAAATATACCGCAGAACTGAATTTATTGAGGAAGTAGAATTATTTCTGTGATTTATAAACGCGATCTTTATATTCGAGGTGGTTTGTTCAGGAGCTTTTAAGGAATTAAGGATTTTAATAAAATTTTATGTTTCACATCACAAAATATCAGCTACTATCTAATAATTAACTTATACAATCATTATTTCTATTAGGCATGTTTCAAGCTACAATTTTTTTTTTTCATACCATGCGATAGGACAGACGATAAAATAGATGTCAACACCGTGTGTAAGAGTTGAAGAGACAATAAAATACATTAAAAAAAAATATACAGTAACTTTATTGTTTTTTTTTTTTTTAACTATCTTAGAATTAACCACGAGGGGTTGAGACTCTTTAACCGGACTTTCCTGTGGTTTCCTTAAGCTCCTAACAGAACTTAATGCCTCCAGCCAGGGCGTAAAAACTTATAAACTAAACGACTGCGCGCTATGGGCACGAACCTCGGCTTAGGGCAGCGTCGGAGGGAGGATGGCAAGGGACCGTCGGTGGCTGGATAAAATCAGAGTTATGATTATTATCAGGGGGATTTAAAGCTACAGGCTCAGCTATAGCGCGTGCTGGAGCTTCGCTTACAAGCAAGGGTCGGGGAGGACTATTTAGTCGGGTATTTCGCGCGGGGCCTCGGCGGCGAGGTCGGAATGGCGATCGTATAATATGTTTGCGAGCTACTGTACTAGTTTCCCTACGACTCTCCTGGATGATAGTAGTACCCCACTACTCTCATCCAGGAGAGTCGTAGGGAAACTATCGTCTGGGTCGATTAGTGACAATTTGTATAATATTCTCCCAACATTTATACTTTCCTCAAGATTTTTAAACCATCTGAATACCTACGCCTACTCACATAACCTCCTACAAACTATTCAGCCAATTAACTCCAAACAAAATGGAAATAAAAAATAAAAAAATAAAAATAAATATAATTTATTCAAGTATAAAGTAAAATTATGATTTAGATTAATTACAATCGAGGAACATTTTATTCTAACTGTAATGTAGACCTGCCTGATCTAGGTTTATTAAAAACCTGTGTTTCAGGCCATCAATTTACATCAAACATTTAAAAAGAAGGCAACAATAGGTCTATTACTTTAAAACTAGATTATGTAAGATATGTTTAAATAAATTAACAAATAATATTAAAGTAAATAAAGTGGACACCATTAATATTTAGGTAAAGGAAGAGACTTATATTAGAGTAGGTAGCTAGAGATATTATTTTAAAATTTCCAGTAGTTTAATTCATACCAAAATGTTCTAAGACACTTACCACATCCATTTACCTGATTTAGATTGATAGCCACTTACCATATTGAAGCAGATGGACCATCTAAACGTATGAGATCCGAGCAATGCGCTGATCTGTTGAATTTAACAAATAGCGGCCATCTTTCTACGCTGCCGCCAATTTACGAAGATGGCACCCTGTACAGCTGTTTAGATAAAGGAGGAGCAACTGATGTGTTCACATCGCGAGGGTTTGTCTCGTTACTTACTCATGAACTGGTTTTGCTTGTCTTTTTCAAGGGTCCTTGAAAAATGCATGGTGTTTTGGTACGTTATTCAGGTTTTCATTATTCTTTTGCATTTCTTCTGCGCTGTTATCAAATATTTCACCATGATTCATATTGGATTGTGCCACAGACAC
Organism: Dryobota labecula; assembly: GCA_947523025.1. NCBI lineage: Eukaryota > Metazoa > Arthropoda > Insecta > Lepidoptera > Noctuidae > Dryobota > Dryobota labecula. The sequence goes on along the minus strand of OX383293.1, from coordinate 10,137,473 downwards.
TTAAGGCATAGACAAGTAATGAGGTTACGTGGGTTACTGACGCGCGGACTAAATGAATATTTTATTTTAAATTTGTTAATATTTTACATGATTATATCTATTTTATTGATAATTATTTATGTATTTCTATATCTGCCCGTGACATCACAGCGGGCCCTATCAGAATACCAGCGCTGCGGAACTTATTTTTAAATGTCGCAGCATCATGCTGAGATAGGAGCCTTTTGGCGTCGACTACTCTACCCTACTCCTACCCTACCCTACCTACCCTACCTACCTACCTACCTACCCTACCTACCTACCTACCTACCTACCTACCTACCTACCTACCCTACCCTACCCTACCCTACCCTACCTACCTACAACTTAAAAAAAATGGATAGTAGCCGATTAAAATTTCATAAAAATTGGTCAAGCCGTTTTGGAGGAGTATGGTAACTAACATTGTGACACGAGAATTTTATTTAAAAGCTTTTCTATACTTGTATAATTGTGACTTTAGTGTGGTGTGCGTGTCACAATAAATACATTTTCTTTCTTAATTAACTTGAAAGTGGTATAATAATAGATTGTCATAACGTCAGGTCGTGTTCGGTCTTGTTTCACACTTCAAATTTTTTTTTGTTTTCTTGTAGGCACAATTCGAAAATTATTTGCAAAACTTACAACAACTAGGTCGTCAAAGTTTGATAAAATTGCTCCCTTGAACAACATCTTTCAAAAAACTACCTTCGTCGTGTCCTTCACGAATGCCCAGGAGAAGTCCTCTATTCGCGCCAATTGTTGGAATAATACCTCTTTTGTGAACTTGACTCGTAAGAAAAAAAGGTCTTATTCCACTATATCGTAGAACTAGGTATAGCCATTGCGGGTGTCGCGCGCGTCATGAGACTTTTGTCATTATCATAAGGTTTTTCAATCATAGACACGCACTCGAAATGCAACAACTATAACTAGTATGACAGTGGTTATTACCGATATCTGATCTTATTTCAGTCCACGCCAAACTTCAGAGTCAGCTGGTCTGCTCAGATCTTGGCGTTTAATTAAATTTTCTTTTGTAACAGAGATATCTTGGAAGAGGATACCTATTATTTTTGGAGATTGAATTACTTGGAATATGTAAGAATATCGAGTTAATACGAAAATGATTTGGAGGAGATTAGAGTTTGCAAACAAGTATTCTTAGAGATCGAATCTCAATCATTTAAAATATAATTACAATAAGAGATGTCCTAAAATAACTATTGAATCTAGATTCGGATCAATCTACAGTTTTTGAGCAAAGTGACACTTCATTATGTTTACATAATAATCAGTTATATTATATTAACGAAGTCAACCCAACTTTTTAGGGTTTCGTACCTCGAAAGGAAAAAACGGAACCCTTTTAGGATCGCTCGTGTCTGTCTGTCTGTCTGTCCGTGAAGTTTTGCAAACTGGTGTTCAAATATAATATATTTTTTATAATTTTAAAATAAATGGTTTTAAAATTATTTAAGAAATTAGATGAAAATTGACCATTCCCCCCTTATCTCCAAAACTATTGAGCATAAAACATTTAAAAAAAATAAAAAAAAATAAAAAATGTATATAGTTCTTTATTTGTAGATTACAGGGAAACCTATAAGAAGTCTATGGTGTTTAAATAACATGGTAAATCTCTTAATATTGTGCGTAAAAACTTACCATTGCAGTTGCAATGTATGGGAGAACTTGTTTTTAAACTATGATGTTAAGTTTTCTTCTTGGGATAAATTCATCCCAACTATGGAATCCTTGTACCGGTACCGTGTGTCGCCGGACGTAAAGAATAGCTCCACCCCATTTCCTCCCATGGGGGTCGTAAAAGGCGACTAAGGGACTTATTAGAGAATGGGCAGCAGCGTTCTCTATGCATTTTAAACACCATACTGCGATCGCCAACCCGCTTGCCAAGCGTGGCGATTATGGCAAATTCCCCCCTTTTGCGGGAGGCCTATGTCCAGCAGTGGACGTCTTTCGTCTGAAATGATGATGATGATGATGATTGAATCCTTCATCGTGTGTGGTTCGACAAGCACTTGGCGGGTTTTTTGCCTGTACACGCTACTTGCTTAAAAATCTCATTTGTGTCTTCTCCATGTCCATGCCAAGGCAATTTAACTCTTCAACAAAAAACTTGAAAATACATTCAGTCAAATCGCGTTAAGAACTTCGCTGGCTTGTACTCACTGAGTAGGTACAGTACAAAAGCTTTTGATGCAATTTTAACATGAACACGCTTTAGCAAATTATTTATACTGGCGTAACCCAGTTTGTGTCTAGTTTGTTTTAAAAACTTTAGCCTACTCGCACTGTGATGAAAATAAGCAATTTGGTTTTGTGAATGTTTTTATGTGAAATGCGAAAATTTTCTTTTAAGGACACGGTACACACTGACTTGCAACTTGGGTAAAATCGAATTAATTGATTGCCCAAGTCACTTCAAGTCTTTTTTATTTTTTTTTAATTTGCTTCAACATTTTTAACTATAACCATGAGAATTTTTAAACAACTAACGAATACATGTATAGAAAACTGCTGGTAGAAGACTATTTTAGTCTAAGTCGTGGCAACAAACACTAAGCTTTATGTAGCACTCTCTCAGAATCAATGAGATTATCGAAGAGAAAAGTGTAAATAGACTATTAATCGGGCTAAGCTTAGTATATTACAACTTATTTGTTCGATCCATCATTGATACTATTTTTAAAGGTATTTTTGTGATCCATCTAAATTTGTCTCTTTCGCTAGGGGACTTAAAAAAAATTCGCTACACGTGTCTCTTGAGACAAATCATGCGACGTCATCTGAAGTAACCAGAACATCATCCTTGAGTTTATATTATGACATGTTTTTATTTTTAGGGTTTTTTGTACCTCAAAAGGAAAAACGGAACCCTTATAGGATCACTCGTGTGTCTGTCTGTCTGTCCGTCTGTCACAGCCAATTTGCTCCGAATGTAATGGACCGATTAAGTTGAAATTGGTATGCATATCAATTTGAGTGACCCAAACACGGACATGAACTGTAAATCAATGAATTTAGAATATTGGGGTCAGTTTTGGGGGGCAAACAAGAAAAATAAAAATAAAAGTTTTGCAAACTGTACCGTGTGGCATCCATACTAATATTATAAATGTGAAAGTAACTCTGTCTGTCTTTCGGCCTGTCTGTCTGTCTGTCTGTCTGTCGGTATGTTACGTTTTCACGCCTAAACCGCTGAACCGATCGTTATGAAATTTGGCAGCGATATAGCCTGGGATATGGAGAAGGACATAGGCTACTTTTTTACGCGATAACCGACATCCACGCGGGCGGAGCCGCGGGCAAAAGCTAGTATCAAATAAAAGGGCTTACTGTGAGGGTCTCAAATATATATTTTTTTAAATTTAAAAATAAATTGTTTTAAAGTTATAAGTGAAAATAGACGAAAATTTAGAGAGAATGCCTTGTGGCATTAAGTCCACCTATGTATCACTATTGTACATGAAGTTTAAATAAATAAATAAAATTGACAACCCCCCCCCCCTTATCTCCGAAACTACTGAACCTAAAATTAAAAAAATAATAATACAGAAAATAGTTACTAATTATACTTATAGATTACAGGAAAATCTATAAGAAGTCTATGGTCTTAAAATAACATGGCAAATCTCTCGACATTGTGCGTACAAACTTACATTTGCAGTTGGAATATATGGGAGATTATGTTTACCAACTACAATGTTAAGTTTTTTCTTAGGATAAATTCTTTCCAAGTACGGAACCCTTCATTGTGCGTGGTCCGACACTTACTTGTCCGGTTTTTTTGTATCACGCCTCTTGGCAATCTGTTGCCAAATAAACTTTATTCGTTCTTTCTTTTCATTTTTATCGCCCCTAATACATAACACATAAATACATAAATAATACACAAATAAATAAATAAATGAATACTCTGTATCTGCATTAAATTTAATCTCAATTAAGTCAAAGATTGACACGTCAGTCTCCAGTGTATCGTGACCATTATTCATCACGTTAGATACATTCATTTCCTCAGGGACGTACGCTAATATTGTCATGATTAATGAATCTTGCTAACCTTGCACTGAATTGAGCATTTATTGAGAAACCATTTTGATATTAGGAACGTGTAGGAAAATGTGGCTTCTTTACTGAATACGAATGATTAGAAGAATAAGAGAATTTTAAATCAATTGCATTTTTACAAAAAATACATAAACACGCTTTCTTCCCGTGGGGGTAGGCAGGAACTGCAAAACGCCACCTGCTATTCTTATGTATTACTTTTGCTTCGATTAAGTTCATACATCTGCTCATATACGCACGTCAGTTGCGAGTATGGCGCACCTTAAATATTATTTATTATCTTACCTTTCTGAAGAACATCACTGATAATGTCACTATTCGTACTTCTTAGGCGTCACCTTCCGGTGTTTCCACTCACATCTGCCTTGTAAATACAACTATTTGGATTAGGTACGTATTCTCCTAATAAACACATCATTAACAGAAAATACGGCCCAAATTCTAACGTTACACCCAGAGCCGAAGTTTCACTAATTATATATCAACTAAAAGGGTTTCTAAGCTTTGGCTCGTAAATAATTACAAGTTAGTGTTAGGTACATTCTTAAGGCGCGCTTCGCCGCAGCCAATACGCACTGGAATTCGGTTCAGTCTGATCTTAATTAAATATTAGCCAGCTTGAGTTCGACGTCTTGGGAACGCCCTATATTAAAGGCATGTCTTGGTATTTTAAGAGAATTATTTGGCAATTAAGGTTTCACGTTTCTCAAAGGATTATTGGTGAATTTGGTAAAATACTTATTGATATTTTAGAAGAGTCCCACAAAATATGAAGTTTATTGTCGTGTTTCAACGAAACATATCGATATGACTTAGATAATTTTAAGTTGGCTGGCATTCTTGCATTCGTACAATAAGAGTTTTGCGCGGTTTTGCTTTTACCCATAACAAAGAAAAAAAAAAACAAAACATGATTGTAAACGGGATATGGCAACAATTATGCAACGTTTTCGGAATCAAGGAACCATTTAAATCAACTTTTTTCGAAATATTAATTGTCGGGTCGGCGGACTAAAGCACTAAGTCAAAATATTGCTTTATTATTTCTTAGTACCAAAATTATTAATTTAAATTAATACATCGGCAGACTAAAACACATAAGTTAGTTCGCTTGTTCGGGCTTGAATATCAAGGCTTGTTCGGGCTTGAATATCAAGTGGCGTCCTTTTTCAACCTCTTGATTCGCACGAATCTTGCGACGTTATAAAACACATTAGTTTGACTTATGTGGTTTAGTCCGCCGACCTGACAATTATGCATTCAAGTAAAAAAAAAGCAAAGTTAATCGAAAAGCGGTAGTACAGAGTATACAAATAAAACACTTTTATAATTCCTATCATTATAGTGGGTACAATGAAATGTGCCCTCAAGATATCAGCGGGTACCGTCTCAAAAGTTTAATAAAGCTTCTTTGTATTTAAATCCCCCATTTAACTTTGTCCCGACATAAGTCCTAGGATTAATGGCAAGACATTGTCAGTACTAGTAATACTCTTGGCGTTTTTAATCACCTTTAGTTAGCGTTTGCCGTTAATTAAAATAATACTGGCAATTGTTCTTATCTAGGATTATGTTCTATTGTCTGGCTTACTATTGCAATTCATACATTATTGAGCACTTTTATATTCTTGTGAGTGGAGATATCAATAATCTCATGACATGATCAAATAAGACATGGATTACAATATTTATTCTTGTAACTGTTGTCTTGTGTAAGTAATAAGAACGTAAGAGTTATCCTTGCCTTTTCTTGAAGATTCCCCCTAAAAATGACCAGTAGAGTATTTTAAATGGCTAGCAGCATCCAACTGTAAGTTGATAAGGGTTGCCTAGATCAGACGGCAGTCGTTTCCAGAAATTAGTTACGTCAGCAATTCTATGTTCCAGTCAACTTAAGATATCTTTTGGTCAAGAAAATAACAAAAAAACATTCTTAGAATGCTTTGTTATCTCTATATAATATAAGTTTTTAAACTGTCATGGTCACTAATATTATTATTAACATAACCGGGATATTTACTATTTTTATTAATTCTTTAGAGTTCCCGATATTTCGGCGCTGTTGCAAGCACCATGATCACGGGTAAACTGAAGTCACTGCGGGTGGGTGTTTATGAGCAGACAAAACGGTCTACCCTCTTTCTTGTTCGTTCTTTTGCACTCAGTACCGCTACCACTGACACTCGCAACTCGATTCTGTTCCCGACACACGAAACTCACTGTGTCCGCTCGCGAACTTTTTTCGGCGCTTCTTCGGTTTTTACACAGCCGAACCACTGGATTCCAGGCTCTCGACAGTTGAAACCCATCATCCCGGTTGAAGTTCCTATATTTGGTAATCTCAATAGTTCCTATATTTGGTATTTTGTCTGCTCATAAACACCCACCCGCAGTGAATTCAGTTTATCCGTGATCATGGTGCTTGCAACAGCGCCGAAATATCGGGAACTCAAAACAATTAATAAACATGGTAAATATCCCGGTTATGTTAATAATAATCTCTATATAATATTTCATGGAAATCATAACGTTGCCATCCAGCTGAATAAAAAATAAAAACAATACGGAAATTATGAAAATTCACAGGTTATTCTCCACTGGCTAATATCAGATGCTAAATGGGTAAAGTTTCATCTTCGCTAGTGATTCATTATTAATTAAAACTTAAAACAATACGAGAAGTTTCCCTAGACTTTTACAGCAAACATTAAAATTTAACACAGGAAATTTATGAGTAACTAATTTGATTATGTTCAAGATTCGGTTTATTAAAGAGTGTGTAAACACATTCTGACATGTTAATTTCTCTTCTTGTTGTATTAAATTTAACCGTAATATAAAAGTATTTGGCTCGAGGCATTTAATCTCATCTACATAAAACTTTTTGCTTGTACAGACTGATTATTTCTGGGCATTCTTGGAAAATATTTGATGAACCAAATTTGATACTTTGTGAACAAAATTACCGAGACTTCGTGTTGTTATTTTTGAGCAATCATTGTAGATAACATGCTTTGATATGTAAAGGCCCTTACAGAAAGGTTGTTTTTATTCTTTTTGAAATTATCTATAGGAAGTTAGCACTGATTTGTCAGGCTACGTTTCGTGGGCAGTTATTTCTTCCAGACCGCTTTAGCTTGGTTTCGTGACTGAGATGTTTTTTTTTATTTTTTATTTTTTATCTAGGGCATCTCAGAGTGTAACCACTAAGGTTCCGACTCTTTAACCGGACTTTCCTGTGGCTGCCTTAAGCTCCTAACGAAACTTAATGCCTCCAGCCAGGGCGTAAAAACTATAAACTAAACGACTGCTGCTCGCTAAGGGCACCCCCTGTGGGGTACGAACCTCGGCTTAGGGCAGCTGAGTCGGAGGGAGGGTGGCAAGGGACCGACGGTGGCTGGATAAAATCAGTGTTTTGATTATTATCGTGGGGAGTTTGGATTACAAGCTGCTCAGCTAAAACGCGTGCTGGCGCTTCACTTACAGTCAAGGGTCGGGGAGAACTGAGATGATCAAAGGTTTCTATATAAATACTATTTAATCGTTTACGTTATTTCCATAACGTTGTCATCCTCTCATTGATCTTAATTAAGAGTTATATAAATACAAAGTGCGTTAATTAAACATTCCGTTTTAATTTGTAAACAATATCTGGGGCAGCGTGGTGCCGGAGTGCCGTGTGGTGCTGAACGTAAAGAATAGAACCACCCCATTTCTTCCCGTGGGTGTCGTAAAATGCTTGATAAAAATGTGGCTGTTATTTAAGTATATTGTGTAGTGTCTTACGACTTCCACACGAACGAAGTCACGGGCAGAAGCTAGTGATTAATATAATATTAGTAAAAACCAGCCTTTCACTGCCCCACTGTAGCCTCTTCTCATATAGAGAAGGCATGAGTATTAAGCACCAGTCTTGTTCAAGCCAGGTTGGCGATTAGAATATTCAATTTTTAAAATTGCTACACCAAAACAACAAATTCTAGTAAATTATGGAAGACTAAACTGAAACAGTTTCATCTCAATTTACTGTAATAACGGACATTCAGGTTTGACGGCAAGACGACAAGCGTCCATCAATAATCCCCCCCCCCCCTCCCGTTCCTACCCCACCTGGCAATATAAATGAGAAAAAGATTAATGTGAACTGTTCGTAGCAATAAATCATGAGATCTTGTACCCCTTACCTTATAAACGGTGCTTAGTAAAGGCTCAATATACAGGATGTTTTTCTAACGAGAGATTTATTGATAGGGATCCAGTAGGATTGGGATAATCAGCAGCCGATCTTTGGTGAAGTGAGCTGTCAATAGTGTCAATCTCTAGCATCAGGTGGAATGACAGTTCACTTCACTCAAGATTTTACAGTGAGATTTTACAGAATCGACGAGCTTCCCTTGATAAGATACGCCCCGGATCGTTGTTAGATAGATTACTCTTTATTGCACTCCTTATTTCCTCCGTTGAGTGTCGTAAAAGGCGACTAAGGGACTTACTAGAGAATGGGCAGCAGCGTTCTCTATGCATTTTTAACACCATACTGCGATTGCCAACCCGCCTGCCAACCGTGGCGATTATGGCAACCCCCCCCTTTGCGGGAGGCTTATGTTCAGCAGTGGACGTCTTTCGGCTGGAATGATGATGGTGATTTGAGGCAGTATTTCTCGTAATTATGATTTTAATTATGAAATCCTTATAACTTTAGGTAAATTTAATAATGCAATGCGTTTTACGATATGATAAACTCCGTACATATTTGGTAAGACCATGGAGTATGAGGAAATGAAATGTTTTTGGGGGTTAATATATGATATATATATATATATATATATATATATATATATTTTATAAAAGTTGCCCTACACTAGGAATTTCTCCTGTATCGTGGGTGCGTTTACAAACATTTAAACTCACATACACAAACAGCCAGAGCCGGAACAACTACTTGTAGGTCATACAAATATTTGTTCCGTGTGGGAATCGAACCCGCGACACGCAGCGCAGCAGTAACCACTGCGTCAACCGTGCCGTCAGATATATAATAAAAAAATCTTTAATATTTACAAGATTTATCTGAATCTATAATTTTATTTGATATAATGATCAGTTAATATAATAAACGATAGATATAATAAAAAAAAAAAAAACTAATTTGTATAAGCATAACATACATTGAATATAAAATCGTTTGATGTATCACTTAAAAGACATAAAACATATTTAGCCTAGTATGCAAAAAAAAAAATAACGCCTAGTTAAAAACACAAAGCAAAATTGCATATATAAACATTGTAACTTTGCCTAATTATTGATAAGTTGTAGTCTGTAGGTAGCTGTGAATAGATATACCTAGTAACTGATTGCCTAGCAAGCGTGCCGCTTATGCGGTACGCTCGCTTTGCTTGCTCCCCTTCGCGCGTTAATGGTCACTGTTCTAACCTAACCTAACCCAAATGATCCACCAACAATAGAGGGGTTCTGGCACTCGGCGGCCGCTCCCGGTGCACTCTCGCTTCGCTCGCTCGCCTTCGCGCATTATTGATCACTGTTGTAACCTAACCTACCCGAAATGATTCACCAACAATAGAGGGGATCTGGCGCTCGACGGCCGCTGCCGGCGGCAACACACTAGTAAAGTGGCATGTAGAAAATATTTAATCAAATCTTATAATTATGGGCTTTTCATTGACACCATTCTAATAGGCATACATTTTATTTTAAGATACATATCATTAGGCTAGGCTAGGTCCCGACATTATTGAAATCTGCCGCACTTGAATTTCTCCTTTAATGTGGTTTTGTTTACTATCATAAATCTCACAAACAGAAACATTACTGTACATAATTAAGTAATTACGACGGATCAAATTAACACCATTCGAATCAAACGTTCAAAGCATCGGCATTAATCCTCCATCCATAATATTACATGGTTTTGGTTAGACGCTTCTCCGTCAGAAATGGTACTACGGAACCACGGACACGCCGTTTCGGGCACGTTGTAGGATTAAGTTTTTGCACTGTCGTAGTTTATGAATTAGTGGTGAAACAAAGGATTTATCTTTTGAGTTGGTATATCTTTTTATGTGTATGTACAGATTCACGTAAAGAGCATTACATTTTTACCGAAACTTATGATTTTGCTAGAAAATTTCACGAATTGTATCAATCTAATTTTATCTCGGCACGAAAGTCTTTTATCATCAAAACACCTTTGTAAAAAACATAAGCCTTTGTGGAAGCCCATGAATACAAAAAAGATCTAAAGACGTAAAACCTCAGATCTTGCCACCCCACAAACAAGCGGAAAACAACAAAAAATCACTACATATCAAGTTTCGATGTAAGGAAAACTCCTTCCGAGTTTTCGTATTAACACGAAAAGTGTCCGTATCCAACTGTTACCCAAAACTTCGCATTTTGTTCTCCGATTTCCGAAATTGAAATCCATTTAAGTCATGGACGTTCGTATGGCAGTTGTTTGGATCAGTTAGACTTTTTCGTTTTGGTAACATTCCCAAGTGGAAATTTTGGCAATACCCATACGTTTTATGAGAGCTGGTATAATCCAATATTGGTTGTGTCGAAGACAAATGTGTCTGTCTTTTTTATTGGTGTGGAATATGGATGTTTGTTAGTCAATCAAGGAAGATTGATCGGGGTAGTAAGATTGACTTCGGTACACTAGAAGTTTGTTTATTACTACACGTGCTTCTGTGGTATTGTAAAAACTAGCAAACGCATGGAAAAATCGTACATTATTTAATGAACATTACATCAGGACTGTAATCCCTTGAGGGTAAGGCAGAGGTGTATCTTAGCCTTCCAGGTCGGCGGCGGCAAGCGGGGGCTTTTAGGTGTCTGCCTATCTATACTAATATATAAAGCTGAAGAGTTTGTTTGTTTGAACGCGCTAATCTCAGAAACTTCTAGTTGGAATTGAAAATTTATTTTTGTGTTGGATAGTCCATTTATCGAGAAATATTATAGGCTATATAACATCACGCTACAACTAATAGGACCGGAGCATAAATGAAAAATGTTACAAAAACGGGAAAAATTATTCCTTTTTGAGAGCTTCAGTTGCGTGCGCTGCGTAAACGGTTTAAGTTACGCAAATATCATGTATGATGGAATTGTTCCTGATGGAATTGTTCCTCTTTAGAAGTTCTAAAAAAAAAATCCGCAACAGAATATGTCTGTCTTTTAAGATTGACTCACTATAACCTTTTATTATGGTAATCAAATTTGTTCGAAATTAATGCTTTATTTGCGAAGGAGTTTTATCAACATAATATTAATCCTTAGCCCATTTATCGAGGAAGGAGCCAAGCAAAAAGAACAAAAGTCAGAAAGAACGCTAAGCGATAACGAAGTTATAGCGCGGGCGAGCGACGCAATGTGAAGCGATGGGTGGGCCGAAATTTCACGCGGACGAAGTCGCGGGCAGAAGCTAGTTATTTAAATAAGTAGGTATCAATTATTCCATCTCATATCTACTAACCCGCACTGGAGCCCAGTATAACTTTCCCATTGCTCCCCAGCAGTGGGAAGGCTACACGAACGTTACACTGGGCTGATTATGAGATCTCTCTTAGCGATAAGACCGCCCATTGTACCACACATAAATCTTTAATTTTTATGGTGTACAATAAAAAGTATTCTAGCTATCTATTATGCTATTCCATCTTTAACGCTAACAACTGTAGAGACTCACAATATGGAACCTGATTCAGTAGTATCTAAAAATTTTACCGTCACGAAAAAACAAATCAGAAGAAGTATTGAAATCCGTTTTCACTCCCTACATACCAAATTTAACCTGAATCGGATTCCGATTGAATTTATCCAGGATAATTCTTATTCCCACATATCTCTTCGCACTTAACAGTAATTGTTTGTTGTAGAAGAACTACGAGCTGGATTTTACACAAGGGAAAAGAAGCTGATTATGTTAGGAGGTATTACTTTCTCCTTGCTTTTAGGAAGAATACGTGCGAAAAATATATAAAAATAGGGGCTTGTGGCAAGTAATAACAGCCGTACGGGTCGATCGATTAGGTTAAGCCACGCTTATCACGGTTGGCCCATGGATGGGTGACCATCTTTATATACCAAGACCCCTCTTTGCCTCGGAAAGCTCGTTATGCTGTTGGTCCCGGCTGATATTCGTGACGGGTCGCCAGTAGCCCGAAAGTCTTATCAGTTTTACCCAGTAACTGGTTTGTGGAGGTTAGACAGGTAGTCGCTCCATGTAAAATACTAGTATTCAGCTGCATCCAGTTAGATTAGAAGCTGACCCCAACATAGTTGGGAAAAGGCTAGGTTGATGATGACGTGCGAAAAATAAATGAATTTATGAACAATTTGTACATAATGTAAACACTGTTAGTTATACCGGATGACGTTTTTTACCGTCTCGAAAAAAATTGGGTATAACGGAGTAGAAGCTAGGAGTGGGCGTTGCGACGAAGAATCGTTTTCAAAGACCGTTTTGTGTTCTGCGACGATGAAACAATTTTATGTCCTGGGTTTTAAACAGTTTTCGTTGCACAAACCAGTCTTCGAATTATGTAGTGCGATTTTTTATTTTACGTCTATGAAAATACCGTCGAGAACGCAATGAGTTAACTATCTCGACGGTCGCGTCGTCGTTTCGCATTCGTTTACAAAACACTCCTTACGAAAAGAAAGTGAACTTTATGTCAATGAAATACAGTCGATAATGTATTACCTTACCTTCCAGTTGTCAATGCTGTCGTTCGTGATGCGATCAGCGATCAAACCCGTTGATAGTTGTAAGAAACTGCAACTATTTCACTCGAAAAAAACGCAATTCTATTTCATGTTGGATAAGTTCAGTTGCAACGTCGACCGTTTTTTTGCAACCGTTTTCTCGTCGGGAAAACGGTTGCGTTTCGTCCGTCAAAAATTCGACAAAGACCCACCACTAGTAGAAGCCTATGGCAAAGTATTTTTTTTTCTGAATTATAACAAAAAAAAAAGATAAAAATATTGAAATTTGGGTGCGTATGATTTAAATTTCAATATTATTTATCGTATATACATTTTTTATTTTGTTAAATTTCTTTGTTTATTGTTGTAGTATGATAAGTTTACTTCAAATGTGTGGTGGTATTTTATCGATAGATCAATTTCTTTCTAGGTTAAAGAAAAAAAAAAAAATACTATGCCCATAGGCTTCTACTCCGTTCACCTAGTATACCCAAATTTTTTCGTGACGGTAAAAAATGTCATCCGGTATATTCTACAAGAATTACAAAGAATTATAGAGTTTGTAATAGGTTATGTCTAGAAATACTGATCCAATTCCAATAATTATTTCACTGATAGAAAGCTACGCTATTCCGTCGCGACATAGGATATTTTCATGATAGAAAATTTTCAAGTTTCGTGGAAATCTCCGTGCGGGTAAAACTGCAGCGCGCAGCTAATTTTAAATTAATTCATATTATCTATAAGTATAAGTACTAATATAATAAAGCTGTAGAGTTTGTTTGTTTTTAGGGTTCCGTACTTCAAAAGGAAAAATGGAACCCTTATAGGATCAATTTGTTGTCCGTCCGTCTGTTTGTCTGTCCCTTTTTACCCGACTGAGGAGGGTAATGTTTCTTGACCCTTTTCAGATACGCATGTAGGTATCACGTTGAAGTTAATATCAAATACGTAGGTCAACGGATAAATTGGAGCACTAAAAAAAAAAAAAAAGCTTCTAAGTCAACGCAATAAAAAAGTATGGCCATTTATGCGACTTATTTTTATACTCGCAAATATATCAAAACCGATAAGGTACATCCCGTTGACGTATACAGAATCATGAAATTGAGCAAAAAGCAAAATCTCGCAGCACAAAGGAAAAAGTCCGAAAATCGCTAATTTGTAGTTAACATTCAAAAATAAAAAAATTGCGATTACAAACTTACATTTGCAGTTCGAGAATTGACCGTGACGTATATCGATGTATGGGAGAACATTTTTTCAACTGCAAAGTTAAGTTTGTCCTTCAATCCTACTAATCTTTTCGTCGAGTAATTCGTTCGGTGCTTTCATAGTTTATGAACTTCAGTAGGTACCCAATGTTAATTATTTTGGTGAAAGTAGCTGTACCTGACTACTTACACTGTTATACGTACTTATTACCTATATATAAGTACATGAATGTTATGTTTGTTAATTTACGGCTTTTTTCATCCAAAACGAAGGCGAACCAAACTCTCGAACTAGTCCGGTTTTTCTTTGTTTGAACGCTTCTGAATCTGAATCTTTGGAACGAACAGTTGAAATGAACAATTATTTTTGCATTCGATAGCCCAATTCTTGAGAAAGGTCATAGACTGTCAGTAAGTAATGGGGCACGGCTATATGATATATTTTATGTTAAAACAAAAAAAATCACACCGATGAAAAAATTCGCGGGCATAATTAGCCTATAATGTTTCCACAGCTGGGATACAGGCCTTCTTTCTTCGAGAGGGAGTAGGCTATATAATCTATCACGCGGCCCCATTGCGGGTTGGTAGATGTCACGTGTCTTGGAATTTTTGGTTCTAGGATATGCCGGTTTCATCACGATGTTTTTTTGACCATTTTGAGAGCAGTGGTGATTAAATTATTTACACAAAGTAAAGCGCCAACCTGGGTTCGAATTTTCGAAACCACGACAAACAAATCGTAAGTCTGTGCCTTTACAACTGGGCCACCACTGGTCTCAGGCGCGGGCAGAAGCTAGTAATATATAACTCTTCTGCTGGATGAACAATTGTATATACAGAGTGGCCAATTTGGAAGTATACAACTTTAAATTTTGATTATTTTTATTACAAACGAAAGTTACAGGATATTTTTCTATAATTATTTTACTCAGGCTTGGCAATTTTATACGAAAATTAAGATCAGCGTAATCTCCTCCTTTTTTATACTCAAAAGTGCGATCGCTTTTCATTGTGATTTTCATTAAATTTTCGCATACTTTGTTAGTTATCCCACTAACAAAGTCACAAATATTCTGCTTTTTGTAATCAAGATTGACCACGACACGCCCCTTTGGATAACACCATACAAAAAAAAAGTCTGGACATGTCGCGAAATCCTCAATGATCAAAATGGTATTCGTTACTATTACTGATTTGTTAGAAAAATTGCTTCGTTTTTAAATTCGTTTAAGAACTTCAGCATAAAATTACTGAACGTATTGCGGTGGTCATGGTCTTATAGACTGTGCATAACGAATATGCCGCATTTTAACTAAATAAAAAACTGCTAAATTTGGCTTTAAATCAGAATGGGGGCTAAAAAAGTTGTATATATCTTAATTGGCCACCCTGTATAATAGGCTTCTTCCAAGTTGCGTTCCAAGGTGCAGGACTAAATTTTCCACATGAATGAGTTTTTCTGCAGGTCACCGATGCCGTCTCTCTGTTTACTGGACATCTACAATCAATCAATTACACTTCGCCAGCCAAAGGTTCTTTAGTAAGCGTTTAAATATAGAAGTATCTCATATTCTTTTAGATCTAAATGCAATCAAAGTTTTTCACCGACCGCGCTTCTCCTCAAGATCACAATTTTTTTCTGACCCACATGAAGTGAACGTAGGCACATTTAATAACTCCGGCAAGTTAAATGAGTATGCAAAAGTGCGGGAATGATAAGTTTGATTAAAAAAGTACTACAGAGAGCCCGCGGCGTCCGTCACTTCCGCATAATGTTGTATGACATTTGTATTTTTTTTGCAGTATTTTTTACGATGATTAATTATATCTTCATTATTTTAGCTAATAATTAAACTCTTAAGAAATATATTTAAATTAACAAAAAAAAAATAAAAGCCAGCCCTTGGGTCACGGGAAGCGTCAACCAGCCATTTGGAGATTTAAACAAATTGAATCAAACAATCGACAATAGAAACAATCTAAACTATTAAAATAAGCATGTTCTAATGTAAAACATGAAGTTTCCGTCTATTCCATAAACAAATTCCACCCAAAATTTATACAGCGCTTCTAAAAAGCATAAACTTTAACCGAATTTTTGTTTTAAAATAAAATAAAACTAAAATTTTAGACGGCATCTGTTCTGTGCTGAATTTTAAGCACACGACCACACATCCTGGAAGTTTGTTTAGAACTAACTCGGCGCAGTAAAAACGGACAAGATAAAATATTACCACAAGCGAATGTTTTATGCGTTTTACGGGAAGTGCATGTTTTGTTTCTTTCAATATTTACACAGCTGACCACTGTGCAGTTCGACGCGGAATCTCGTAACGTGTAACGTATGGACCTTTTTTGTTGCTTGTATTGGATTAGCCTTGTTTGTTGCTGTTCGCAAGCTTAATGCTGTGCTTTGTGGTTTTCTGAATTCTTTATTTGTGTTCGAGACTTAATGCAGGGCTTAAAATACAGTCTGAGTTGATAGAAATAAATTAAGCATTTCGGGATAACGTACTTTTTACACAACTGTCAAGAAGGGTTATGTTTTTGAACCTTCATTTTTCAACGAGCCCCTTTGAGTTAGAGTAGTGTAAAAAGTGTAGAAATAATGGTGATAATGATATTTTTTTTTTGTCTAGGGCATCTCAGAGTTAATCTTGAGAGGTTGAGACTCTTTAACCAGACTTTCCTATGGTTGCCTTAAGCTCCTAACGAAACTTTATGCCTCCAGCCAGGGCGTAAAAACTTATAAACTAAACGACTGCACGCTAACGGCACCACCTGTGGGGTACGAACCTCGGCTTAGGGCAGAGTCGGAGGGAGGATGGCAAGGGACCGACGGTGGCTGGATAAAATCAGGGTTATGATTATTATCTGGGGGATTTAAAGCTACTGGCTAGCTATAGCGCGGGCTGGCGCTTCGCTTACGAGCAAGGGTCGGGGAGGACTATTTAGTTGGGGATTTCGCGCGAGGCCTCGGCAGCGAGGTCGGAATGACGGTCGTGTATTGTGTATTCTCTTTCGAACTGTACTCGTTTCCCTACTACTCTCCTGGAGGAGTCGTGGGGTCGTCTGGGTCGATCAGTGCATGCCTTAGACGGCGGGTCTTACTGATGCGAGAGGGGGTATAATTGGCGGCCTTCACAATTAGAGTGTTGCGATGAGTGGCTACGGAATCGAAGAAGCGCTTTGAAATGCGCTTCATGAATTGGGTTATCGTAGGGATTTTAAGTTCTAAATGAAGGTTTTGGTTCCGAACGAACCAGGGGGCTCCCGTGATTTTACGGAAGAAACGGTTTTATTTATAGAAGCAAATTCCATTGCAACTTTTAACATCGCTAACTAGCTATAATGTAGGTAGGTGTATCCGTACTAGCTGCGACCGTGTGCCATTTGTTAATCCAAAACATACTTTTGGTCATTGATGTTCGAATTATCGGAAAATTAATGCAGCAATATGCGGTGTCCGGTTATTTTGATAGTAAATTATTAATTTATTGTAAAATGCTTACTATAATGATGTGGTGTAGTGGTTCCGATGGTTTATTGGCTTTCCACAACTTTATCAGCGGTCGATTTCACCTAATCCATATTAATACTATATACTATATATACTATAATATTATAAATGTGAAAGTAACTCTGTCTGTCTGTATGTTACGTTTTCACGCCTAAACCGTTGAACCGATCGTCATGAAATTTGGCAGAGATATAGCCTGGGATATGGAGAAGGACATAGGCTACTTTTTTACGCGATAACCGTCATCCACGCGGGCGGAGCCGCGGGCAAAAGCTAGAATGCTATAAAAGTAAAACCTAAAATATTACAAAGGACATTAAAATATTTCCTAGGGAATTTTGTGGTGTCCGCTCTCATATTATTATAACCAAATAATAAACAAATAAAAGCCAACTATGTATATAAATAATATCCTAACTAATACTATAAATGCGAAAATTGTTACCTTTTCACGCCTAAACTCTTGAACCGATCATCCTGAAATTTTGCATTTAAGTACGTTGTCAGGTGTAAAGAAACGGACATAGGGTACCTTTCATCCCGAAAAAATAGACCGTTCTCGAGGAATACAACAATAACTTTCTTATGATAATAGATGGCGCCACCTATCTTTCGAATCATGATTGAATTATATTAGAAGGACATAGGCTACATTTCATCCTGGATCGCAGACGAAGTCGCGGGCAATAGCTAATATTATATTTGGCGTCTCTCTGCGATTGGATATCTCTACTTGATCTTGTGCGGAATAAACAGAGGTCACACTTAACGTATTGTCCTCTTTATGACTTGTGCCGGTAGTCGTTATTTGGGACATAATCCTATCTAAACTAATTAAGCATTCACGTTAATTGACAGGAATCAATTTGGATCCTGTCAGTCAAAATATGACAGTTTAAAAAAATATATATTTATTTTGTGGTGGTGTTTAATTGGTTTTTGGGTGACGTCTCTGAGTGTGGAAATTGTGACTGATTGTTGTGTATTGAGTTCCTACCTGTAAAAACAAATGCAACTGGCAATACTCGTAGTAAATAGATAAATATTTCCTGTTAGTTCAAACCTACTATGAGACACAACAGTAGACGATGATCGGCAATCTACTTTCTAAGCATTGTTTTCTCATTTCCCCACGGCATTTTATTGTATGTAACGAAGCAGCAGACAGTCGTGAGCTATTGCCGTATAGCTTTAGCTGACACTGATGATGTATGTATGCAATCTGAAGTAATACTGAGTAGGTAGCTACTTCTCCCACAGATTTTAATGAAATACTGTCCTGTACTATAGATGTACTATCGAGGAAAACTATAACTACGCAATTTGAAAACAAAATCCAGTGAACACGATGACCACATCTCTTAACGCTCCGTTTTGCGTCGATCAATGAAACAGTAATATTTTTGTCATTTTATTTTTTTTGATGTCTGTGTTTTTGTAGGCTCTTTTACAACGATTAATTGATCATAGATGTCTGACCTTTTTTCGACCACTAGGATAAGAACAAAAGAAACAAGATGAGAAAGTTTTTATTTTTAATGTTTTTACACATTACATTTTGTTTCAACTAATTTCTCGGGTTCAGTCAGTTACAAATTAGTTGTTGGTAATTGGGTGCATTCCTTGAGAAGGGGTTATGACTAGAGCTAATTCAAATCAAACCAATATGACCGGTGGTTATCGAGTTTTGCGGTTTTAAAGTTTTATGGAAATATTCCGCCTAAAAAATCTCAGATTTTTTGTCATTTTATGTTTATGTTATATTATGTTTATCGAAAAACTTCGGAAGTATGGAAGTATTGCTACTGAAGGCTGCGTTGTTGACCTCAGGGCGAACTTCGTCTCACACGGACTGTAAGTCACTTGCTCCTTCGTCACCAGTCCTGACCCTCTTCTTGTTGAGGCTACTGAGATCAAATTTACAAACAAACAAAAATAAAATAAAAATTGGCAAAAAGAAAAGGTGATGACAGACAACGATCTAGCAAAAGACAATTAAGTTTGTATCACAATATTTTGGTTTGGCCGTTGACCACCAAACTAAGCTGGGCTTGTATCTTGGGGGTCCTACGTTTGTAGTTTTGGTACAGGGAAGTTTGATAAAAATGTGCATGTGATGGCAATGGGCAGGGCACATTGGGCGCAGAACAGATGGCCGTTGGGGTCGAAAGGTTCTGGAGTGGCGACCGCGTACCGGAAGACGTAGCGATGGAAGGGCTCCCACAAGGTGGACCGATGACCTTATGAAAGCCGCAGGATTCCGCTGGATGCGGAAAGCACAGAACCGGTCGAGGTAGCGGTGCTTGGGGGAAGCCTATGTCCAGCAGTGGACGTCTTTTGGCTGAAATGATGATGATGATGATTATTGTGTGGTGTCTTACGACTTCTACACGAACGAAGTCGCGGGCAGAAGCTAGTGTTTAATAAAATAATAGTTAAACCAGCCTTTCACCTTCGCCATTGTAACGCAAGGTCCTCTTCTTATATAGAGAAGGCATGAGCATTGAGCACCACCCTTGCTCAAGCCAGGTTGGCGATTAGAATATTCAATTTTTAAAATTGCTACACCAAAACAACAAATTCTAGTAAATTATAGAAGACTAAACTCTGAAACAGTTTCATCTCAATTTACTATAATAACGGACATTCAGGTTTGACGGCAAGACGACAAGCGTCCATCAATAATCCCCCCCCCCCCCCTTCCCATTCCTACCCCACCTGGCAATATAAATGAGAAAAAGATTAATGTGAACTGTTCGTAGCAATAAATCATGAGATCTTGTACCCCTTACCTTATAAACGGTGCTTAGTAAAGGCTCAATATACAGGATGTTTTTCTAACGAGAGATTTATTGATAGGGATCCAGTAGGATTGGGATAATCAGCAGCTGATCTTTGGTGAAGTGAGCTGTCAATAGTGTCAATCTCTAGCATCAGGTGGAATGACAGTTCACTTCACTCAAGATTTCACAGTGAGATTTTTACGGAATCGACGAGCTTCCCTTGATAAGATACGCCCCGGATCGTTGTTAGATAGATTACTCTTTATTGCACTCCCTATTTCCTCCCGTGGGTGTCGTAAAAGGCGACTCAAATCAAATCAAATTTATTCGTAAATGTAGGTTTCAATACAATAAGGTGGTAGAATAAAATTGTTAGTTCGCTACATTTTACTCGAGAGCATACAAATAATCACAAAGTTAGTTGTGTCGTAATAACAGACACACATTTTCAATTACTTACATATTAACACACAATTCCTTACGTACTAACATACAATTACCAATGTCAAAATAATAATAATCTAAATTTAATATTGTATAAATAAAAAATAAATAAAAAATCTAAATGTTAGTGGTATCCTCCATAAACTCAGTAGGACTTACTAGAGAATGGGCAGCAGCGTTCTCTATGAATTTTTAACACTATACTGCGATCGCCAACCCGCCTGCCAAGCGTGGCGACTATGGCAAACCCCTCCAATTGGGGGAGGCCTATGTCCAGCATTGAACGTTTTTTCGGCTGAAATGATGATGATGAATGATGCACTCCATACAAATTATAGATTTATTATGTAGAAATTTTACACGGGTTGACACAATGGGTGGTTTTATCGCTAAAAGCGATCTTTTAAAGACAATCTTTGGATGGATTAAGGGGGAAGGAGAGACAATACTGCGGGTAGTCTGTGTTCTACCATTTACATATATAAAATAAATACATAAACACATACATAAAACATGTTATATTTATCTATATGAATGTATACAATAATAATCATGAAGCAAGTACAAAGAACAAAACAAAAAAATAAATTATGTTTAAGGAGATAGTGTTTTTTTAACATACATAATTGCAACATTCCAACTTCAAATGTACATTTGCATGCACAATATTGAGAGATGTACCATGTTATTTCAAGACCATAGACTTCTTATAGGTTTTTCTGTAATCTATAAGTAAAGAACAGTTTTTTTTTTAATTTTATGCTCAGAGTTTCGGAGAAAAGAGGGAGGAGTCAATTTTTATGTATTTTATTATTAAGTATTAATTATAATATTCTAAAAAAATAAAAGGTGAAATCCTTACAATAACAGTTTGCAATATCTTTTTTCTGGTTTGCCCCCCTTAAAGCGATCTTAAAAATTCACTTATTTTCTTTACACGTCCGTGTTTGGGTCACAGAAATTCATATGTGTACCTTTCAAATTAATCGGTCCAGTAGAATCGGATCAAATCGGCTGTTTCAGACAGACAGACACGAGTGATCCTATAAGGATTCCGTTTTTTCATTCGGACGTAGGGAACCCTAAAATAACTTTATTTTTCTCAAATAGAGTTTTGTTCTTAATGAGCGGTATTAGACGTTTATTAGACGTTTATCGACCAATAAAAAAATAAAAATACCTAGCGCTGAAATACAACTCATCGAAAAAATCTCGCCCTTTATACCTACCTAATAAATCTTGATTCTGCGTGCAGACCATAATTCTGAGCTTGGAAAATATTTTTTGTTCTACGTAGGGACATTCTATTCACGGTCTTGAAAGGCGATAAAGTGGGTTAGGGGTCCTAGTATTACTTAAGGGAGGATTTAGGACTAGATTTAGGGATGGACATAAGTTCCAGTACAGGGTTTTCTAAAGTAAGACTACAAGAATTGAGTGTTTGAATGAAAACTCTTTAGGAGCTAAAGAATTTCATTTCATAAAGTTTAGGTGTTCTCTTTTTTATTTTTATTTTACTATGGGTTTGCTCTTGACTTTGGTCTAGGTCTGGGTGACAGAGACAAAGCCTACGATGGATTGAGCTTACCCAGAAGAAGCCTGTTCACTCTCACTTTGAATAGATTAGGGTTGTATGCGTTCGGAAACACAGACGCAGGCAGAGAGTTCCACTCCTTTGCTGTGCACATTATAAAAGACGTTTGAAAACGCTTAGTGTGAGTTGGCGGAATATCAACTAGGTAGGGGTGGTAACTTGCAGTGCGTCTAGATGTCCGATGGTAGAAGGGGGCCGCTGGAATGAGGTCGTGGAGTTCATGGGCACACTCGCCGAAGTACAATCTGTAGAAGACCGACAATCAGGCAACCTTGCGGCGATGAGCCAAGCTGTGAAGCTTGGCATCCACCAGTTTTACGTCGCCAATGAGCCTCTTAGCTCTGCGTTCCACCGAGTCAAGCGCAGCAAGTTGGTACTTAGCTGAGCCATCCCAAAGGTGGCTGCAATACTCCATGCAGGAACGGACTTGTGCTTTGTAAAGGGTTAAAAGCTGTCCAGGCGTAAAGTATCGCTTCACCCTATTTAGGACGCCCAGTTTCTTGGCCGCAGTTTGAGCTTTGGACTCGATGGTGGAGCCGAAGTAGAGACCAGGTGTCAACTCCATGCCTAGGAGCTCGAGCCGATCAGTTACAGGAACAGATGTACCCCGAAATGGCAGTGATTTAGAAGTGTATTTTTTTTACATTACATACATTTATGTATGAACACCAAAACCTATACAATATACATACTATCGCAATTTAACTTATCAGAGAATTATACAATGTGTTTTTTTTTAATGTGTTATCATGTTATGTAGTAGTATATTTGTTTAAAAATATACAGGTATAAGAAAATAGGCCATTTTCACAAAAACTTTTTTTGATGCCAATCAATTCTGTTTCTTAAAAGGATCAAAACATTCTATGCGACCAACTGAAGTTTGAGTAGGTACTAGAAAAGTCAGAAATCGCAAAAAACTTTTCTCATACATTTCGTAGGAAACGAGACACCCAACTTACTTGAACTGAGGTTTGAGTACTTTTCTAGTACTCAAACCTCAGTTGGTCCAATAGAGTTTTTTGATCCCTGTAAGAAACAGGATCGATGGGCATCAAAAAAAGGTTTTGTGAGAATGGGCCATTTTCTTGACTGTCATTTTTTTCCAAATCTGTGAATGTGGATCAAAATTTCTCAAAAAAATAAGGACAGTGTCCTGAGACCGTTTTCTTGTAGTTACAATGGAAAAGGTACCTACTCTTACTGCCCCGTCTAAAAATCCACCTTATACCTGTTACCCTAGTTTTGTTCTGGTATGAAATGTCCTATAAGGCGAGGTGCTTCGAGCGTGTATTTTTGTTCTAGAGGTGGCAGCTGGGCGCGAGTAAATTGTGGCGTGAATTTCGTTAATTTTGGGTTGAAAATTATATAATATGTTTTACGATATTAACAATGTTAAACCCGACGCACATTACATCATCATAGACGTTTATTTTGATGTGATTTTCAATAAATAATGTGGTATAATATTGAAATAAAATGATTTTAATCTACAAAATAAGGGTATGTTTGGTAGTCTTTTCTATCGAGCGAACTTTATCCAATTATGTAACGAGTACCCGATGTACCTACAAAAAGGTCTCAAAAGCAACATATAATTTTTTCACGTGTTTAATCATTACCGTTTCGAAATAAAATGACATTAAAATTACATTTCCTAGAGGTTAATTTGAAGAACCTCGCCTTAAGTACCAAATTGAAGCACTATCTACCAAAAGCTCTAAATTCAGATTAAACGAACATTTATAGTCTTATTTTTATATTTTTAATCATTGTAGTTGGTCTTTTACTCTTATTCTTTGATCAAATTAAATTAAATTTGATCAAAGAGTAAGAGTAAGAGAGATAGGGAAGGATAAGAGATAAGGAAATACAAAAGCAAACGTTTTTCCCAAAATTCAAAAACAAGTGCCAGAGCAAACCCGAAAACCACATCAGCTTTAATGTGGCTTAACCAACAAATGAGTAAATTAAGATACTCTCAACCGTTTTCTTGTAACGTTCAAAGCATTAACTTAAACAGTTCAGCGACCGAAAGGGAGTTATGAAAGTGCCAGATAGTAATTAAGAGCAAATAATTTCTACGTGAGGCAACTCGAAGACTGGTGTTGCCAATTACAGCAATTAGCGTTTGTTTGCGACCTTGTTCTCAATCGATAAGCGACTCTAATATTGTGACTGTCTGCCGCGATGAGAACTTCAGTTGCGATTATTTTTGTGTAATAGGCAAAGAGTTTGTTTTTGGCGTTCTGTTACACTTTCCCAATGCTAAGGAAAACCTTTAATGAACAATAAGATTCGATTACATAGATTTCCTGGAAATTGTCTTGTCATCATCTAAGGGCAGTACTGCCTCCCCGCTCCTGCAGCGCGCCAGTCTCGTCCCGACCACCGAACATACCTACTATACCTGCCAGTTTTAATTAGTGTTAGGGTCAGTTCACACCGAGACGCGACGCGACGCGACGATACTGGAAGAGGCTAGTAGTGCTGCGCCGCGCGCCGCTGCGAGACGCATCGTAACATCGCGAGGCGCATCGTAAAATCGTTGGCAACACGACGCCTCGCTGCGCAGCGAAACGCCGCGCGGCGCAGCGGAACGTGTCTACATTATATATAAATTATGCACCCAAATACTCCTGTGTGATGTTTTCTTTTTCATTTTGTTTTTGTATTCTTCTTCCTCTTCCTCTTCTGCAAGAAGTCCGATTATAACAAGATCCCAGTCTATCATTACAATTTCACTCGAGCACTCGACCGAACTGCATCAATTCTACACGAAGCCTGAACGGAAATAGTAGAGACAAGTCGCCATGGCGGCCTCGGCTGCGCCTCGCGGCTGCGTGAGGCGCAGTGCCGCTCTTGCACGCCGCGCGTACCGGCGATGCATCGCTGCGTCACGATGCGTCGCTCTACGCCGCAAGGCATCACGAGGCGCAGCGCTGAATGGTGCAACGTATTCGGAATTCTCACAATGAAATATGTATCTTTTCGTGTAGAAAATAAAGTTATATTTTGAGTTGCGTCTCGGTGTGACCCTTAACCGAAAATTGTAACAAGGTCAAACCCCTATTTTAAACAATTTCTTTTCGTGTATTTAAAAATGTTTTATTTTATTTTTAAACAAGGTTTAAATGGCCTCGCGTTAGAGTTCGTTGCTACATTATACTCGTATAAATGAAAACTAGAAAACTAGAGTTTATAGTGACTATGTGGGGTTTTCGTTGTTGATGTGCGCACACACTTGTGCCCTATAACATCTCCCGCGGCGAAGGCTGGTATCCGCTGAAATTGGTCGCCATAGCCGAAATTCAGTCTAGAGTTTTTTCTTTTTTGTATTTGGTCTAGTGCTACGATAGTCCATGGAGTGAAGGGAATTTACATTTAAGCTATCACAGTACATTTTTCTACAGACAATTTATAAATCAAAGTAACATTAGCAATTTAAAAAAACTTTTTACTGCAGCTGCCATTTGTCATGCCACCAACGCAATATAAGTCAAAATCGGTTGAACGGACTGTAAAACATGTTTATTTAAATGTCTAATCTTATTTCAAATGGAATATAATTAAAGTGAGTACAGTGTATACACTGTACTCACTTTAATTATATTCCTATTATATATAAATTATTATTATTATTATATTAATTTAGTTCTACTAACTATAGTTAGTAGACCTAAATTATGTGTAGTAGTAGTAGTAGTAGACTGCGTCATTGCTCTTGTGGTTGCAAACGCTGCTGCTGAGTATGAGATTCTGGGATCGATTCCCAGGATGGGCTAAGTATTATTAGGTTTTTCTGGATTTGGACCCGGCTCGCCCCCTATTACATGGGGTGTATAGATACATCTCCGCCAAACCCTTCGGAGATTACGATTACTTCGGTTATGTTATGTAGAACGTTATTAAGAAAAGTTCAATTGCCATCGTTTATATTCTTGGTTTTCGAAAAACAAAAGTTTTTTATTAATTTATAGTTTATTTATTTTATTTTAAAGAAGGCTTACAGACTAACAAACCAATGATTTAAAGAAAGTAATATTAAAAAAATTGCTAATAACAAGCCTCCAGATATAGTAACGAAAATGTCGATAAGCAAAAAAAAAGTACATACAAGTTAATATAATTAGTTAATATTAGATAAATTAATTATCCATGAAAAATTGCTGTGCCAAAAGCCGTCTTAAGCTCGCCACACTGGTGCAGAACAAGTCAACATTAAGGTCCATAGGAAGCCTATTGAAACTAAGTGCACTTCTTATTGAGAAAACATTCCGCCTATAATTAGTCATTAAAGTACATTTAATACAGTATAATAATTTTCATAAAGGTACATTTAATATTGGCCGTTGACGTAATTCCATCAGATTCTTGTAAGTTTGTTTATTGTAAATTCACGAACCTAATTTAAATATACGTAGTACAGCAGTTCATATTCCAATGTGGTCTAGGCTTAACACTCCCGAGGTAAAAAAAACTGCCTTGCGAATGCCGAAAACAACAATGCGGGACGGCAAAAGCTACACATCAAAATAATGCTATGCTACTGCACCGCATAAATCCCACTACACGCTGCACTACTGTGATACCTATCACTGTACACTGTAGGGCAAAACAGGATTGTTTATTTGTGGAACAAATATAACCGTAGATTCGTACATTTCGGTTCTATACTGCTTTGATAACAGTTGGCCTGCCACACGGGTCGATCGATCAGGTTAAGCTACGCTTGCAGCGATTAGGTCGTGGATGGTTGACCAACTTTACATACCGAGACCCCTCCATGCCTCGGAAAGCACGTTAAGCCGTTGGTCGCTCTGTCAGGGTTGCGGGTTTGTCCGAGAGGGATACCGTGGCCCTGGCACACAGGTAACTGAAGGAACACGGGTGGGTTTTAGTCAGTAAAAGTCTGACACGCCCTCCCGCTCCGCCCAGAGCGGGAGAAGTTATTTGATCATAAAACACCCAAAAAAAAAAAAAAACCCGTTGGTCTCGGCTGTCATTTGCACAACTTTGACAGTTGTTATAACGGTTCTCAGAAGCCCGATAGTCTGACAACCAGTCTTACCAAGAGGTATCGTATTACCCAGTGAATGGATTGTGGAGGTGAGATATGCAGTAGCTCCATGTAAAATACTGGTAATTAGCTGTGTAGGGACTACAGGTACCTTGCAGTAATGCTAGCGGGGCAAAATGCAATGTTGGGACCTTATGAGTATCGTGGTTGCAGAAGGAGATAAATTACATTCGTGTGTATAAGATAAAGTCTATTCAGATGACCCTGAATATTAAGCACAATGACGCTTCATAAATATTAGTTACACGATACACAAGTGATTGCCACGGCGCTGGGAAAACAACTGGCCGCTAAACTCTATGCGCGGGGAACATTGCATTTTGCTCCGCTACCATTACTGCTAGACTGGAAGCCAACCCCAACATAGTTGGGAAAACGCTTGGCAGATTGATTGTATGTCTTTTACGCTTGGTTCTTTCACTGAGAAAAAGAAAGATCCGTGACACTACTAAGATAACGTTGATTGTTTAATAAAAAAAAATAAAAAAAAATTAGATATCAAGGATCCATAGGTAGGTACATACATTATAAATAACAATATTACACAAAAGAAAATTAAAATTAAAGTGTAGATTTAAAACTAAACTTAGAAACGAAAATTAAAATCAAAATCATAATCAAAATTAAAATCAAAATTAGAATCAAAATTTCAAAATTAAAAATAAATAAATAATTAAAATCAAAATTATAATTAAATGACTGACTTAACAAGGGACCTCCACAGCGGACATGACACCCTGTCAGCCACAGTCTTCAAGATTACGTTGCGGCTGCCACGCATTCTGCAGATCAGGGATACCGTCCTTTTGCGAATGATGGCATGAAAGCCATCAGTGCGAAACAACGCGAACATCTCCTCATTAATTATGAGAACCAACCCACATGAGGGTACCTTCCGTTAACTGTTAGGACCTCTTTGATATATACAACTCATTTTGGACCATAATGTATGTTGAGTCCTTCTGCTAAACTACGTCCAAACTATTCCACTGCTAGGACATTGGCCTCCTCTCGGTGAGAGGGAGTGGCCCGTCATCCATCACGCAGGCCTAGTGCGGTTTGGTAGATGTCATATGTCATCGAATTTTTTGTTCTAGGATATGTCAGTTTCCTTACGATGTTTTGTTTCACCGTATTCTGTGGCTTACTTGCCGCTAAATACTGTTTATAAAGTGCAGTCTACACCGCTTCTATTTAATGTCGAGGAGGCATCTATCTGATCTGACTTGGTGTGACCGTCGGCCTACCAAGTCATATCAAAATCAAAATCAAAATATTTTATTTCACATAAACCTACATTGGCACTTATGAAACGTCAGAAGCTAGGTTCACGGTTCAAATTAGTCGTTTCCTATCGAGAAGAGTCGGCAAGAAACTCCACGGATACTCTTTTAAAAATAATTGGCTTTACAATATTAAAGGGATTTCGCTAGCATCACCGCGAGTGCCCCTGGTGCTCCTAGTATCAAGCCCATGCCAGAAAAGGCGCTGAAAAGGGCTGATAATGATGATGGTTTCGTGACGGTAAAAGGCAAAGGAGGAAGCGCCGTTCGCGAACGAACAAGAACCGCTGTGGCAAAGCTCCTCCGGAGCCCGAAGTGAGTCTGCGTGCCGCAAAGCCGAACACACCGGTGTACATCTCCCGCCTGCACTACACCACTAAAGCAGAGGACATCGTGGAGTACGTGCGCCAAAGGACAACGTACATGCCGAGGGTGCAGTTACTGGAATCGCACCGGAACATCAACTTCAAGGCGTTCATCGTGCGTGTTCCGAATCTGTATCTGCCCGTCGTGATGGAAGAAGACTTTTGGCCGCAGGACGTGGTGTTCCGTCGCTTCCGCGGACAAGTTCCACAGGACAGTACAAAGTGCAGCTAGTGCTAAGTGAAGTACTAAGTTTTATATTAAAATATGTATGTTTAGGTTAAGGTATATTTCTATGGGCCTATGTTGCCTGAAATAAATGGTATTATTTATTTATTATTATTATTTACAATATTATCAAATAACAGTGTTAATAGGTATGGGAGGACAGTGTAGGCATTTCAACAATTACCAGGTACTTAATAAAAATAGAAAAGTGCCAACAAATCCACACTCTACTAGGCCTACAACGTTCTCACATTCACAAAATAGAAAATAATCTATACAAAAAAATAAAAAAGGTATATCGCACCCCCAGTGCGATAAAGGCGTAAGTAAGAATACGTCACTTTTTTATTGCAGTTTCGTATAGCGCAGATAAAGATACACAATGCTTAACTTGTCCGTTAAGATCTGACGAAAAATTAAGCCATTATACCAAAAAAGACATTTGTCGCATCACATAAGATTTACATTTTTTCAGATTAAAAGGTCCATAAACGTGTGTAAAACTTAAAACATTAATTATTCTTACACACGACTATTTGAGGCATCTGAAATATTGTTGAAAAAAAAAAAAACTTGTTTTGTTTTATTTTGTTTGTGATTGTGTGTTTATTAGTTTGTGATCTTCCTGTGCGAGTCACAATAAATACTTTTTCTTTTTTTTTATCAAATGCTAAATAGATATACCAGACCAAACAGTTTTTTGCTCCCCTGTAAAGTTAGTATATTCATCTTACGCCTTTTTCGCACTGGGGGTTTGATATATATATATATATATTAAAATGAAAACCTATTTAAACCAAATTATACGAGTATGTCTCGAGGTCGAATCCAAGGCACGCACCTCTGACTTTTCGGATTCATGTGCGTATTGTATAATTATCACTTGCTTAAAACACGGTGAAGGAAACCGATATGCCTGAGAGGTATTTCTCGACGGCATGTGTAGCCAAGTCAGACGCCCATGGGCGGCATAAAAACTCTGACACCAGGATAGTTACTAACCACACAAAAAAGAAAGAATCTACTTGATACTCAACTTTAACTGTGCCGCGTGGTGCCGGACAGAAATAATAGCACCACCCTATTTCCTCCCGTGGGTGTCGTATAAGGTGACTAAAGGACTTGCTAGAGAATGGGCAGCAGCGTTCTCTATGCATTTTTAACACCATACTGCGATCGTCAACCCGCCTGCCAAGCGTGGCGATTATGGCAAACCCCCCCAATTGGGGGAGGCTTATGTCCAGCAGTGGACGTCTTTCGGCTGAAATGATGATGATGAATGTGTCGAAAAGGCGACTAAAGAACTTACTAGAGAATGGACAGCAGCGTTCTCTGTGTATTTTTTACACCATACTGAGATCGCCAACCCGCTTGCCGAGCGTGGCGATTATGGCACTACCCCTCAATTGGGGGAGGCCTGTGTCCAGTAGTGAACGTTTTTTTAATTACCGGTTAATTTGTTGGACATGCGGTTTTAATGGACGTTATTATCGAAGTATTTAATGGGTAATAAAAATATTTAAAAAAAAAATCGATGACGCAAACTGTGGTTGGAATGTTATAGTATCTGTTTATTACAGATATGGTGAATTTATCACTCTACTTACGTTCTCCTTTCCATTTATCATGCTTTTTATTAGTTTTTCATCAACGAAACAAATTTCGGCTGAAATGATGAATGATAACTCAACTTTAGTAATCTATCTACTTGTAGTAAAAGTATATCAGTCTACCTGGAATACCGTGATACAGTAGCACTGAAAAAAAATGAATACTAATCCGCCATCACGCGACCATTGATATAATAATGAGCCTGTCGTGACTCGTTTTAATTACTCATAAGTGAAAAAAATTACAACATGAAGTGACGTTGATATAGCACCTTACATTTATAAATAAAACAGGGTTAATTGTGAAAAATATTAAAACTAATATAATGAAGAGAGAGAACGAATTTTGTGAGTTCGTGTATTGTGTGGAGGGAAAGCTCTGGAACCACAGCTCCTACTACTATAATAAAAACCACGCACAAAGAAGGGTTCCGTAGTTGAGATGAATTTATCCCAAGAATAAAATTAACATTGTAGTTGAAAACCATGTTCTTCCATATATTCCAACTGCAAATGAACGTTTGTACGAACAATATTGAGTGATTTACCATGTTATGTTAATATTATAGACTTTTTAATTATGTTTTCCAGTAATCTATAAGTATAGAACTATTATACTCTGATTTTTTTTGTGGTCAATTTACATATATTTTCTTTAATAACTTTAAAACTAATTATTTTAAAATTATAAAACAAAATATTTGAAATCCTCTTTACAAAACTGTTTCATTTTACATATCTCACGGTACAGGTTGCAAAACGTTTTCTAAAATTTTCTAATTTTCCCCCCAAAAGTGAACCCCATATTCAAAATTCATTTATTTACGTAATACGTTCGTATTTGAGTCACAGATATTCATACGTGTACAGAATTTCAACTTAATCGGTTCAGTAGATTCGGTGCAAATCGACTGTGACAAACGGACATACACACAGACAGACACACGAGTGATCCTATAAGGGTTCCGTTTTTTTTAGAGGTACGGAACTCTAAAAGCAACGAAGTCTAAACTATTGAATATTTTTGTTAAAGTAATTGCGAGGTGTGGAAACGAGCCTCCCTAGTAGCATTTTTCGTTGGCATTTAGTTGGGCCAACTTCAAAAGTATGTGGCCCAACCAAACGCCAACAAAAATGCTACTAAGGCTGATGCCGAAACTATAGTTTGTCCTTTGTCCTTTTGTCTGTTTGTCTGGATGTTTGTTCCAGATTGGCGCAAAAATGGCTGAACGGATTTGGATGAAAGGCACACAAATAGTTTATAACCTGGATAACTTATAGATAACCCCCATGGGATATTTTTCGCATTCCATGCGGACGAAGCCGTGGGCAAAAGCTATTGAACAATATTTTATAAACTTGTGTGAAAAGGTAGAATTAATATACGTAATTCATCACAATCATCATACATAAAATTACTTAAATACACTCATACTCAGTGATATTAAATAGCAGAGGCAGCACATAAAATACTTGCAGCATTATTTACAAAAAACCCAGAGATGTATCCAAGACCGGGTTTGCGGGTACAAACACAATTTTTCATTTTGCTCCAGCGTCAGGACAAAGAGGAATTTTAATGCAATTTAGTAGTGGCATTGTACCCCGGAGTTGTTGGCATTTTTACAGCACACGGCTTACGAAAGGTGTCACGAGGAGAATGGACCTAAAAAAAATAATTACTCACCCGTGTCAGAAATTATAAGTAAGGGTTGCATTTTTAAAAGGATCAAGAGACCACGCGTATGAGAGAGGCAAAATTTTTTGCACACATGTAATATTTGTATTGATATGTTGAGTGAAGTACGGCGTTGGTTTAAACATAAAATGGTAACTGTCAGGAGATATACTGACACTGGGTATCTAAAATTAGGTTTAGAATAATTTTATCCGTTGTCACTCAAAAATTAGCCGACAAAAATGGCAGTTTTTTATCGACGGCTGGCGAAACTGCTACAAATAAATGTGTCGTAGTGCCCTACTCTTTTCTGTATAATCGGATCCAGCCCTGTCCCTTGCTGTCCTCCTCCAGCGACGCCCTTTATTTATTTATTTTTTTGACGCTGAGAAATGCATTACCCATTCCCGCTCGTCGGGGGACGAGACGGGGTATGTGGGACTCCCTGCCAAATTGGCAGTATACCCACTAAAACTCAGCGGAGTTCCCTCATCGCCTTGATGGGAGGGTCATGGGAATCCGGCTCAGCCTTTACGTCCACAACCCGCCCGACGCATGCCCGCCAGGCTAGCGGGCCCCACGTGTCCCCCCGACTGGGGGGGATACGGGAATGGCCGGGAACACCTGGCCATTCCCGTCCGACACTGGTGAAGGCCTGTGCAATACAAGCAAGGGTGCCCTCGCACCCGTTGCCTGCTGGCCTCCACCTGGGACTCCGCGCCAGACGACCCCGCGTCCAGGCGCCCCTGATCCCCCCGCGACGGGTCAGGTCAGTGGCCCCGCCGCCTACCACTTTTCGGCCGCAGAGGATAGGGAGAGCCAACACAATACCGACACTCCTTTTCCTCTGCGGCCCCACCGCGTCCGCCATCCAACGACCCCGATCAAGGCCGCGGAAGGCAGGGAGAACGGCTCACTGCAATACCGGCACTCCTCTCCCGCCGCAACCTCCCACCCTCAGCCGCGATGCCGCCCATTCAAGATCGCGGCCCGCCTCAGTTGCGATGTCGCCGAAGCGGCACCGCAACCTACGGCCGCTACGTCGTCGGCTTACCCGCAAAAGCCCTGACGAGCGGCCCCCTCCTCGGGTTCCTCTTAGCTTCACCGTGGCCCTCCAAGCCACGGCTACTGAGCCCCCCTACCTCGACAATGCGGGAACCCACCGGGGGAACTCCAGCGACGCCCTAAGCCGACGTCCGTAACCCACAGGTGGTGCCCTTAGCGTGTAGTTGCTTTGTTAATTTCGGTTTTGTGCTCGTGATTATAATGTAGATCTATTTTGTTATATTTTTCTGTGTTCCTACCTACTCGAGTTAATTATCTTTTTGTATGCACGTGTTTCTGTGACAAATAAACCTATTTTTCTTTCTTTAGTTTATAAGTTTTTTGCCCTGGCTGGAGGCCTTAATTTATGAGGCACCCACAAGAAAGTCCGGTTAAGCAAACGACAAGCTCCTAGGTTGACCTGCGAGATGCCGTTTAGAAAAAAAAAAACTCATTTCTGTGTTTTTAATGTTCTTGTTTCTTTATTGCAGTTGTCAGCAACGTTGCTGGTGTTCCTCCACCTATCGATGCACGTCGTCGACGAAGGCCATGCAGTGAATCCCAGTGAGTATTAATATTTAAGAAAGTACGGTAGGAGGCATGTTATTGGTAATAAAACAAGTATTAACTGGCCTCCTATTCTATTGAAACTGTACTAAGCTAGGCCAGCTCAAGATCATTGTTACCACTGACGTGTGGTAACACTGATCAAAACCAATAAACAAATAACACCTGGTATGCATTGGTTTGTGTACTACAATGCCCATTTTACGTAGGTGAGTATATTTCTTAAAATTATTCCCATTATCCCCTTTAACACAGGGTGTGTTTTACCTACTCGAGTTAATTATATTTTTGTATGCACGTATTTCTGTGACAAATAAACCTATTTTTCTTTCTTTTCTTTCTTTCTTTCTTTTAGTTTTTAATATGATGTAAATGTACTCTTAATAATAATCTCGTATAATTATGTAATTAATTTAATTTAGAATGATTTTCTTACTTATGATAAAGTAAACGTTATTATTAGAAATTCAAAATGAAAAATGCGGCAATCAAGGGTTCCGTATTTAGGACGTAATTATCACAAGAACAAACTTAACATTGTAGTTAGAATACATTCCAACTGCAAATATAAGTTGGTTGCTGGTTACTCGTGATCTTGTACGTAATGCCTTCTTTTCTGTGATAGTTTTTCTTTTACCTTTGCTTTACTACTACCATGATTTTTTTCATATATCCAAAAACAACGATATAACTAGAAGAGGGACACTTGACTCTTAAAAAAATTAGCACTTTAAAGCTTATTATTACGCAAATTAATCCCTGAATCGTAAAATGCCTTTCACAGACCCGCAATATTTTTGAACGGCCTGTCCAACGATAACTCACACCAGGAGATAGACGAGAAAAAAAATCATCCCCTGTTTACGTGCAGTTTTTAATTTTCACTATTTTGTTTTACTACTTTGTCGGCGTGATTAATATGTATCATCATCATCATCACTTCAGCCGAAAGACGTCCACTGCTGGACATAGGCCTCCCCCAAGCACCGCCACTAGGGGCCAGTTTTTATTTGTGCTTGTCATTTTGGGGGTGTCATAATCGCCACGCTTGGCAGGCGGGTTGGCGATCGCAGTATGGTGTTAAAAATGCATAGAAGACGCTGCTGCCCATTCTCTAGTAAGTCCCTTAGTAGCCTTTTGCGACACCCACGGGATGAAATGGGATGAATACATATTAATATGTATACCCACGCCAAATTACAGCTTTCTTGTACTATGCGTCTCTGAGCTAATCCGCGGACTGACAAACAGACATAGGAAACTATAAAGGTTTCTTGTGGACTACAGAACCCTACAAATGAGCTCATGGAACTATCAACTCAACGATAGTTAACTCAAATAAAAACACCACGACAACATTGGCTTTACAAAACATGGCGAAAATAGCTGAATTACCTACCGTTTAATCCAATTATCCGGTCTTTGTAAGCCATTAAATAGGAAAGTTAGGAAACTCTTTCCCTCCCCTGCATTTTATCGTCTGATTAATTTCATTGCGGTTAGTGCGAACAGTAACTTTGCGAGAAAACTTGACAACGGACACTTGTTTTTAATGATCTTCTCGTGCTTGGACATGCTTCATTAACTTTTTATGCCGGGATTCTGCATAAAAATGTCTGGAGTACTATAGCTCTTTATAGCTCTTTAGAATAATAGCTGTACATGTCGACTTTTGATATGCAGCAGGACGGTGACTATTGGTTAGTTTGGGAGACATCTAAGTTTATTATGTCCATATTATCATCATAATCTGCCTAGTTTTTTCCCAAATATATAGAAGTCAGCTTCTAGTCTAACCGGATGCAGCTCAATACGAGTATTGTACATGGAGTGATGGCCTATCTGACCTGTACAACCCAGCTACTGCATAAAACGATACTCCTCGGTAAGACAGCCGGGAATAAAGGCTTAACGTGCTTGCCGAGGCACGCAGGGGTTTTAAGGGGGGGGGGGGGTATATTTAAAGATGGTCACCTATCCACGGACCAACCGCAGCAGAGTGTACGACTAAACGCCGACAGAAACTACGCCCACAGACTGAACACCGACAAAACTTTTCTTCGACGGGACTCTTCGCCTTTTTTTATGAATTTTAGACTCAAAACACGCCTATTATAATAGTGAATTTTGTTATTCTAGGGAAATAATTCATTTTAAAATTATAGGAATATGTTATAATAAAATGCTTTTTGATTCGCCAAGAAAGTAAATATACAAGTCTATAGCTTATTTTTTTACCAATAATTTGATTATACATTATTTCGACGGCTCCTAAGTATACTGAGTCAACTGTACTTCTAATAATATGAACGTTTTTAACACAGGTGGATAGTAAATGATTTCATTGTTTGTAATATCCTAAAAAGTAAAATTGCCGAAATTTGTTAGATGACTCAGTATACTTAGGAGCCGTCGATTTATACCTATTTACAATGAAATGAGCATTATTGAAGTTTAATTTTTTTTATTTTTTGCCGAAAAATTGTCATTTTTCTCTTATACGTTTATTCGGTGGGGCCATCGATATGTAATCGTTATTATTTGACGTACGTATGTTACGTTAACCAACCGTTTGAAACAACCGGCCCTTAATAAATAATGAAGTAAATAGAATACATGTCTAACTATCACATCCTACTTATTCCCATTTCACCCCTCATTCCGGCATTTTATTGCTCCTAACCCATTTTGATACATAGTTTCTCTACACATTCTATACCGTGGTCTCTAAATCGGGTTGCTTTTGTTGTTTGCTACTTAAATCCGGGCTGAACCGTGCATTTGACACAGAAACCCGGACTCACCGCGAGAGAAACGCAATCATCCGGCTTAACTTCACCGGGTAATTCCGCCAGTACAAGTTTAAGCGTAAATAACGAGAAAAGGAATAACGAGTAAAGAGTTTTTAATAGTTGTTTGAGAGGGCTAAGCTGATGGTTAACTGGGTTTGTCTTGGCAATTAATATTTTAAGTTTGATAGTCATCCTTTGATAAGTCGCGTATAAAGTCAGAAACGGTTTCGACCGCCCGACCCTCGGGTGACAGCAGGTGACAGCAAACAATAAAGTCTGTACTATTTCTTCTAATTTCTTAAAGTAAAGAAGATGAAAGCGAAGCTTGTGGGTAAGTAATCGATCAGGTTGAGCTACTCTTGCCGCGGTTGGTCCTTGGATGGGTGACCGTCTTTACATACCAAGACTCCTCCGTACCTCGGAAAACACGTGGTCGCGGCTGTCATTCGTGGATCTTTGATAGTCGTTATGGCTCGTCTGAAGCTCGAAAGTCTGACAACCAGTCTTACCAAGGGGCGTTACCTAGTTACTGGGTTGTGGAGGTCAGATAGGCGGTCGTTCCATGTAAAATACTGGTATTCAGCTGCACCGGTTAGATTGGAAGCTGACCCCAACATAGCTGGGAAAAGGCTAGGCAGATAATGATTATTTCTTCTAATTTCTTGTGTAGGTAGATACCAGTATAAGCTGATCTCGCATTATATAGGATTTCCGTACAATGAGAGGTCAGTTTATACTGGAAATATATAGCTTTATACAGTGTGAGTCTTTATAATGTGCACATATCGAAATGAGGGAATCTATGCTTAATTTCATCTACGGAAAAATAAAAAAATATTTTATTGATTCATTTTTATGAATTTTTAATTTTTTTATTTTTATTTCAAAATTTTTCAATAAGACGCCCCCTTATTAAGAAATTTTACAATTATTGTAAAATATTAAGAATAAAAAAAACTATTTTTGCTAAAAAAAAATGTTTCTTTTCAATTGAGGGTAGTTTTTTCCCCAATTTTTGGACGCCTAATTACTTCCAATCATTATGGAGTTTGTTTCATCGTGATAGATAGTTTAGTTTAAAAGTTACACCGTTTTGTTAAAACTAGGAACAATTTTTTTATTCATTCCATAAAATTAAAATTAAAATATTTAGATTTTTTTTAATATTTTTTCCGTAGATAAAATTAAGCATCCCTCATTTCGATATTTGCACATTATAAAGACTCACACTGTATTTATCCGTGTGTACTGTGCCTTTGTTCCGTACTTCAAATGGATAACAACTCTTTATTTCTTTGGTAAGAAAAGAACCTAAGCAGTCTTATATTTGTACGAGTATGTAGGAAGCATTTTAATCGAGCTTTGAGATTGTAATGGTAGCTAGTAAAAAATACCGGCCAAGTGCAGGCACAATGAATGGTTCCGTAGTTGGGATGAATTTATCCCAAGAACAAACTTAACATTGTAGTTGAAGAACATGTAAGTTGATCGACTATTACTCGGTAACTTGTAAAGCCTACTTACCTGTGATAGTTTTCGTTTTAACTCCGTTGTAATTGTACTGCTGTGATTTTTTTCACATATCTAAATGATCATTATCATTTCAGCTGAAAGACGTCCACTGCTGGACATACGCCTCCCCCAATTGCGGGGGGTTTGCCATAAACGCCACGATTGGCAGGCGGGTTGGCGATCGCAGTATGGTGTTAAAAATGCACAGAGAACGCTGCTGCCCATTCTCTAGTACTTACTAGAGAATGGGCAGCAGCGTTCTCTATGCATTTTTAACACTTTGTCGGCGTGATTAATATGTATACCTATACCAAATTACATCTTTCTAGTACTAAGAGTCTCTGAGCTAAGCCGCGGACAGACGGACAGACAGACGGACGGACATGGCGAAACTATATGGATTCCTTGTTTACTACGGAACACTAAAAACCGGTACACAACTGTATTTTCTTGGGAATATAAGCCTCGTAGTCAGGATAAAAACTAGGGATAGTCAATGTAATTCATGATTTAGTGTAAAAATGGTTTAGGAGAAGATTGAGTACCTATCAGTAGTGGACATTTAGGTACGTGCTCAAATTCAGCTAATTCAGGTCACTCTTAGGTTCTCACTAAAACCATAACATAAATACATATAGGAACACTTGTTAGACAACCATGAATTAAATATATTGGTATACTAAATGTACAACAGTGCCAATTACGTTCACAAATACTTTGAACAGCAGTACCCATTAAATTCAACTAAAATCCCAGAATAGCCTAACTTAAGTACTTGGGATTATAATAATAGACGTCTGTAAGCCCATCCTATACCCATTTTGAGGTTGTCCTAAAGGCTTAGTAACCATGTTATTTTGTTTGTAGTAAAATAATGTTGGTTAGGTATACTATAGCAGGACATAACCGGAATCATATCTCCCGTGGGTTTTGTAAAGGCAACTAAGATATGTATCTGGGGATGACTACTGATATGAGTTAGGATAGGTGGTATGACAAGTGTGGAACTAATACAGTGAATAAGTATGAGTTTTCATATACAGGTCTGCGTAGATCTAAGAACTGACTATGTCGTTTATGAAAATCATCACTTATTTTCCAATTAGTTTAACCATAGGCATCAAATCCGTTTTTAAGGATGAAATAACATCTAAGCGATAAATATTGAGTCATTCTTTCAGCTGAGTTGAAAAGCTATGTGGCGTTCGTGTACAACGCCACATGCGAACTGCGCATCAAAGACTTGACGTCATACAAATCCTGCATCGCGCAATCAGAGTTTACCGCGCGACTAGCATATATACAACATCCCGATATCAACCGTCGGGCAGTTGCCCACCAGATTCAATAGAGGATAAGTGAATTTTACACCCTGTTCTTCGTACATAAACTAAAACATACGTAACTAAAACGTCTGTGGTAATTGAAAAAGATCGCTTCTACAGAGTAATAGGTAGAATTTTATGATTCGTTTTGAACGACAATGTTATTTCATAGAACAATAACCTTCCAAGTTATTTTCTAGATAATATTTTCCATTCACCATGTCATGCTCGGATTCATAAAAACATGTGTAGATGTAGTCGACGTGATGACAATAGTGGACGCCGACGATTAGTAC
Organism: Dryobota labecula; assembly: GCA_947523025.1. Lineage (NCBI taxonomy): Eukaryota > Metazoa > Arthropoda > Insecta > Lepidoptera > Noctuidae > Dryobota > Dryobota labecula. Next base: position 10,097,288 of record OX383293.1, on the reverse strand, counting down.
ACTCACCCTACGTGCGTGCCATTGCAATGCGGGAAAACGGTCAATATACACGAGTGGACGATGAAGCGAGCAGCTACCCTAATAGCTACAGTGTTGTTGTTATTTTTTGCAATAGTTAAATAGAACTGTGGAATTTCAAATCACCCCATTTTTATTTTAAAAGCTGTATTTGAATTGCAACGTTTATATATGAAAATTGGTAGTATTTATTTTAAATCCCACTACCAAACTGTTAGGACGCTTTAACTTAGTTACAAAACATTAAAATAAATCATGTAGCTTTATCCAGTTTCCAAAATCTATTCCACTTTATCATTTAAACACAATACTCTCTGTATCTACGATACAGGATACCTATACTAATATTATAAAGAAGTAAATTTGTTTGTAAGTTTGTATGTTGGGGGTAATCTCTGTAACTACTAAACGGATTCTGAAAATTCTTTTTGTATTTGCTAGCCCAATTCCTGGAAAAGGTTATAGGCTATTTAACGCACGCTGGGACACTACGGAGCCGGGCAAAAAATAGTAATAGAACGCTATGTGAAAACGAAGTACTTAATAGCGCGGGTGGGCAACGCGGAGGGTCGGGGGCCAAAATTCCACGTGGACTAAGTCGCGGGATGGAAGCTAGTTCTAATGTTAAAGGTGAAGAGATTGTTTTTTGTTTGACCGCGCTAATCACTGGAACTACATGTCGGATTTGAAAAATTCTTAAGGAAGGTCAAATTTACGCGGACGAAGTCGCGGGCAGAAGATAGCTTCTGCCCGCGACTTCGTCCGCGTAAATTTGGAATTTAGTTCGGATAAATTATCTAAATTAACGACTTGGGGTATAGACCCCAAGTCGTTAATTTAGATAATTTATGTACACAAAGGGGATAACATATAATAAAAATATCTTCGTAATTAAAAAAAAAAAACTTTTATGTACTGATTTTAGAAATAATAATTAAAAAACCGGCCAAGTGCGTGTTGGAACACGCACAATGAAGGGTTCCGTACTTGGAAAGAATTTATCCTAAGAACAAACTTAACATTGTAGTTGGTAAACATAATCTCCCATACATTCCAACTGCAAATGTAAGTTTGTACGCAGAATATCGAGAGATTTACCATGTTATTTTATGACCATAGACTTCTTATATATTTTCCTGTAATCTATAAGTATAGAACTATTTTCTGTATTTTTTTTTCAAAATTTTAGGTTCAGTAGTTTCGGAGATAAGGGGGGGGAATGGTCAATTTTCGTCTATTTTCACTTATAACTTCAAAACAATTTATTTTAAAATGATAAAAATATACATTTGAGACCCTCACAGTAAGTCCTCTCATTCGATATGTCACACGGTACATTTTGCAAAACTTTTTATTTAAATTTTCTTGTTTGCCTCCCAAAACTGACCCCAATATTCTAAATTCATTTATTTACGGTTCACGTCCGTGTTTGGGTCACTCAAATTGATATGTATACCAAATTTCAACTTAATCGGTCCATTACATTCGGAGCAAATTGGCTGTGACAGACGGACAGACAGACAGACACACGAGTGATCCGTTTTTTCCTTTTGAGGTAGGTACGGAACCCTAAAAAATATCATACCGTAATAATATTTATAAATTTTCAGTTTTAAACAAAGTTATTAAAAAAAGGAGATTTTCTTCAACAACATAAATATTACAACAATACGAGAGATTCATATTGTAAGAAACATACTATCTTGCCACATGTTGGATGTAAACGGGTGTAAACTGTTCCGAGTGGAAATCGATTTTGGGGGGCCTACGTTTAGCAGGGAACTTAAAAGGGCTGATTATGATGATCATATGTCGCGTCTCCGATACACTACACAAAACATTGTTTGACTATGGTATTTTATTTGCATAGTTCTTATAATAAATTAACTTTAATTTTATATAGTACCTACACTTATTTAAAAAAAAAAATAATTATGATAAAATGTTTTGCATCACTGTCCTGCCATTTTGACATTGACATTTCTTGACGTTTCTTTGTTTACATAAATTATCTGAATTAGAGACATTGTTTGACGTTTATACCTAGCATAACGTTATTCCGTGTTTATTTGTAAGCCCCTTGGGGTATAGTTATATTATATTATTTGATATTGTTTGCGAACTTATGAGCATCAAGTCTTTAACATATTACAAGGCTTTCATTTACTTCGCCGTTGTGAAAAACCTCATCACTCACTCTTGCTTGGCTGCAATCTAGTAATGAATTAGCTTCCGTTCAGCTTCGCTAATTTCCTACTAATATACCAGCTGGATAGTACTGGAAATGCTCACGTAAAGTGTGTAGTAGGATAAATACAGCGTACCTAAATCATTGTACGTGCTGTTAGGCGATTTTCGGTTGATATGAATAAAAGTACCAACACAGGGATAGCCCAAAGCTTACATACAGACTAGAATTACATAAAGTTTGTACAATTTGTGTGTACTTAGCTTCTTTTCATGGAATATTATGTAATGTTAAATTTTACACCGACCCCAAAGTAAATTGAGATATAATTGTCAGGAAAATGATGATGAATGATGATTATGTAACGTTAACAGTACGTTCGAACTGTTAACGCTGGGCGTGAGTAAATCTATCTTCTATACATACATCATACATACAAATGCGGTTGGCGCAGTGGTTAAGCGATTGACTGCTGCGCTGCGTGTCGCGGATTCGATTCCCGCACGGATCAAATATTTGTATGATCTAAAGTGGTCGTTCCGGGTCTGGCTGTTTGTATATGTGAGGTTAGATGTTTGTAAACGCACCCACAATACAGGAGAAATTCCTAGCGTGGGGCAACTATAGAAAACAAAATGTAGGTGTCTGGTTGTAATGTTAAATTTACAGCTTTTTACTAATTGCATATCGACGTTGAAGTGCCAATAACACCTAACTGACAAAGTCAGAAATGTACACAAACTGAATGAGGATGCATGCATGGAGGTAATGCCATGAAATAGGCATCTTGGTTTAGTTGGAGGTATTTCCACATATAGTTTAGCAACAAAAAATACACTGAGGAGATTTCACTAAAACATGCGAATAACGCTTTTAAGTTCAAAATGATAAAAAAGTGAATTCTAGAAAAATGTAAGTTAGGAGGTATTGGCACTTCACCGTCGATATGAAAGTATACAGGATGGAAGGGACATCAACGCGGAGCCGATTACCATGGATTCAGTATATGATTCTGAATCCCAATGCTTTGAAATATTATGCCGATTATTAAAAAAAAAACAGCTATTACCTACAAAAGTAAAGTAAGGTCCCTAAGGTAGACTGGTAGAAAATGCCCAAGGCATTAAGTCCGCCTTTGCACAGTTTTTTACTTTTGCATAAAGTTTTAATAAATACATAAATAATAAAAGTGCAGTACTGGTTAAAATGTATGGGACAACAATTTTTTTTTTCATTACCGACGAAAAATTTTAACGAAGGGGTGTCCAGAATCATGAACTGAATCCATAGTAACAGCCTTCGCGTCGATGTCCCTGTATACGGTGCTTATAATAAAAAAATTAAAAAAATATGTTTTATCTGTCTGTTTGTTTCGGCTAATCTCCGCAAGGGCTGGATCGATTTGGGCGGGATTTTCACTGACAGATAGCTGATGCTATAAGGATTAACTAATGCGTAAGTGTCCACGTAGGTTTATCTATACAAATAATAAAACCGTCTATTTGTAACATCAAAAACAGCTTTACACTTAATGCAAAACATAGTAGGTTTATACGGTACTAAAAAAAAAAAAACATTTTTAAAGTTTTTGTCTTTCTGCCTGTCTGTCTGTTTATTCCGGCTAATCTCCGCAACGGCCAGGCCGATTTTGACGGGACTTTCACTGAAAGATAGCTGATATTATAAGAATTAACTACTTTTATTTCAGAAAAAGCCACGTGGACGAAGTCGCGAGTAGCAGATAGTAAAAGTATTATATTCATTATTTAATGAATAATTGTATTACTCCTAGAGTCGGTTTTATGTTTTTTACGTGATGACGCGCTCTGTCACCCCTCTTGGCTTCTTGGATATTATTTTCTATCTACTACATTCGAAGTAGCGTTTGTCTTATAGTAATTGGACGTAGTTAAGCAGAAAGGACTCAACCCACATTGTGGTCAGGGATGAGTTGTATATATCAAAGAGGTTCTAACGGTTAATGGAAGGTACCCAGCTACATATGGGTTGGTTCCCTACATAAAAAAATTTAACCTTCTCTTTGTAGAGTCACGGATATTTTTTTTCTGAGTGAAAGAAAAAACCGTTAGGACCTCTTTGGTATATACAACTCATCCCTTACCACAATGTGGGTTGAGTCCTTTCTGCTTAACTACGTCCAATTATGCCATCAACTTATAAAAATACTCGCGGAGGTTGCATGACAACGCCATTTAAGCTAAAGTCCCTACAGTGCTTACCCGTGTGCTGATGGTATTTCACCATTGTATTAATATTAATCAAAATAAAATAACAATGAAAATCAAAATATTTTCTTCACACCTACATGGGCACTTATGAAACGTCAGAATCTAAGTGCACGGATCCAATTGGTCGTTTCTTATGGAGCCGGCAAGAAACTTCACGGTGACTCTTTTAAAAATAATTAGCTTTTACAATATTTTCAAATAACAGTATTAATAGGTATGGGAGGACAGTGTATGCCTTTCAACAAGTACCAGGTACTTAACAAAATAGAAAATTGACAGCAAATCTACAGTCCACTAGGCCTACAACCTTCTCACATTCACAAAATAGAAAAGAATATATATATATAAAATATATAAATGAAACACTCCCTCTCGCTTTAGTAAGATTCGCCGTCCAAGGCATACTCTCACCATTCCCGATGACGCTATCACTCTCCTCAAGGAGAGTAGTTCCTCCAACAGAATAGTTAGAAAGCACATCTCCCGACATGCGTCCTATCGTCCTCGCCGAAGAGGCCAGTCGCGACGTATGTCCATCCCCGCCCCGACCCTTGCTCGAGCCAGACCGTGCCGCTGAGCCTGAAGCTTTAAATTCAACTCTAAATAATCAAAATCCGATCCAGACCATCTCTTGCTGTCCTCCCCCAGTGACGCCCTTAGCCGAGGCACCCACAAGAAAGTCCGATTAAGCAGTAGATAACCTCCTAGGTTGAATAGCGAGAAGCCAGTCCTAAAAATAGCCATTACGACAACAGTAACAAATCTGAATAAATATCATGTCCACAAAAGCCACTAATAAAGAGTTGGAATTAGATTTGTACAATGTCAAATAACGAAAAGATCTGAAAAAATATTAAAGAAGCCTATAATGTCCCCACTTCTGATGCTGGCACACCGGCCTCTTCCTTCTGTGAGTGGGTGCAGACTGTGATCCACACGCGAATTTTTGGATCTAGGACATACTGACACGATGTTTTCTTTTATCGTTTTTGAGAAAACAGGTGCAGAATTTCGACAATAATAATGCTGAAATTGGTATGCGACTCAAATACGTGATTTTCGTCAAGCTTATTAATAATGGAAGTAAATAAAGAGTGAATCCAGTGAAAGATAACACGCTAAGTGCTTTTGTCTGTCGGCTTTCTGACATGTGAACAAATATTTTTGTACCGAGTTTCCTTATTGAAGCAGGAAAATTCTCGTTTGTGACAATTACCACCACTTTTTGCAAGTGGTTTCGTTTGGATAATAATTTCCTTCTGTCCTATTAGTAGCACGATATTCTAATCTAAATGTTTGATAATGACGATATGTTTGACTATTTGTTTTGTAAAAATCTTAGTATAAAAAATAAACCGGTCAAGTGTGTGTCGGAACACGCACAATGAAGGGTTCCGTAGTTGGGATGAATTCATCCCAAGAACAAACAAACAACTGTAATCTATAAGTAGGTATAGAAGTATTTTTGTAAGAAATTGTTTTTTACGAATGTTATATTCTTATTAATAAATTTCAGGATTGTCTACAGAACTTGGCACCTATTTAGATCTTCTGTCGGTAAAGTCGACAACCAGAAAATAATTATCATAATATTGAACTTTGATCCCATCTTCCCATTTATGTTTTTGGTGGGATGTATTTTACACATATATTCTGTAAAATACATCCCACCAAAATCATAAATAGTAACCTTCCGTATTAAATTCTCTAAATGGTGGTGAAAACCTCATCAAAATCCGTTGTGTAGTTTAGGAGAAAACGAGACAAACCTGTTTTTTTTTTGCTAAGGCATCTCAGAGTTAACCTTGAGAGGTTGAGACTCTTTAACCGGTCTTTCCTGTGGTTGCCTTAGGCCTGTGTTCACCAACATTTAAATCAACTGTTTAGATACTTAATCAGTTGTTTACTCAAAATTTCATAGGAAATTTGACATAAACCAACTGTTTAAATACCTAACCGGTGGTTTGAACGTTGGTGAACACAGGCCTTAAGCTCCTAACGAAACTTAAAGCCTCCAGCCAGGGCGTAAAATCTTATAAACTAAACGACTGCGCGCTAAGGGTACCCCCTGTGGGGTACGAACCTCGGCTTAGGGCAGAGTCAGAGGGAGGATGGCAAGGGACCGACGGTGGCTGGATAAAATCAGGGTTATGATTATTATCTGGGGGATTAAAGCTACAGGCTACGCCATAGCGCGGGCTGTTGCTTCGCTTACGAGCAAGGGTCGGGGAGGACTATTTAGCCGGGGATTTCGCGATGGGCCTCGGCGGCGAGGTCGGAATGATGGTGGTGTATTGTGTATTCTTCGAACTGTACTTGTTTCCCTACTGCTCTTCTTGAGGAGAGTCGTGGGGTGGTCTGGGTCGGTCAGTGAGACAAACATGAAAAGCGACTTTAATTTATAACTAAGTTGGTCCGCGTAAAATATCTTGTTCCCCCGACCCACCTTGTCGCAACGCATCGCCTGCCCACGCTATTTCTTCGTTTTCGCTTAGCGTTCTTTTTGACTTTGTTTCTTCTTAGTCGGCTCCTAAGGGTATTAGCGTAATATAATATTAATTAAAAAAACAAAAACCCACTGGTGGTCCCAGAGATTAGCGAGTTCAAACAAATTAACAAAGAAACAAAAACACAAAATTCTTCACCTTGATTGTTAGTATAAAAGATAAGTATAGAATATATTTTTGTTAGACTCTTCTGTGACACTGTCGTATCCTCTCACAATTTGTATTTTATATTGTAGTTCCATCGCGTACCAGCAATGTAAACCCCGCAATATAGACATAGAGCTTGCAATATTTTTTTGCAATACAATTTTATGTTACATTCTATAAAATGAAATGCTTTTAACCATAACAATACCTCTATGTTATGCCATAACGTTTTATGCCTGACATAAATACAGTTACTTGTATATGAAAATACTAAATATTGACACTTGGTAGATGTGTTTGTTGTTAACCTATATTTAAGGTCTGTTCATAAAATGAAATCGTGCATGTGTGCGTTATTAGCGTTGAGATACTATACGGGAGTGTGTATCTGTGCGCGCGCTAGCTTCTTACTGCTCATCACAACGCCTGTCCCTTTCGCACATGATTTTGGTTGAAATAGAATGCATTTGACCACGCCATCCAACTAGTTTTACTTTTTATGTTTCCCCGAAAGGTTGGGCAGAGGTTTACTTGTAATACGCCCACATTTCGCCAGTTATGTCTTTTAAGTCCCATGTAATAGGGGGTAAACCTATTGCCATCAACCGGGCATAAATCCAGACTCCGGACTGCTACTGAGAAATTCCTGTTGGAAAAACCCAATAATACTTTGCTCAACCTGCGAATTGAACCCAAGATCTCATGCTCTTCTGTAACTAAGTTAATTAAACTAAATACGAGTATCTACGTAGAATAGAATATAATACTCTTTATTATGTACAGTGGGCTGCATCAATTGGGTACCCCATTTGTATTAAAATTTGCTTTCAAGGGGTCTACATCGTGACGTACACCAAATCACAGATATACATGTAGAAATCGTACATTGGTTAATGACAACCATTGGATGGAGGAAAGGGAAAAGGAACAACCGCAATACCACTAAATAAACGTTTTCACTTCCTCATCAAGAACCAAACACAATCGTTGGGCTTACGATAAATCACTATACAGTATACAGCCGACACGAAATTTGACCGTATCCTAACTATATCAACTGTTATTGTGAATTAATCAGAGCTTAGACACTGATGCAATCAATCCCTATTATAACTCAGTCAGCATTGAGAATATGGCACTTGGAGTATTAATAAGGCGAGCTATATATTTACATAGTAGAAATAATAGCAGCCCGGAGTCTGGATTTGTATTCTATTAATTTATTTTTATTTTTTATTACTGATTCGGCCTGCTCTTGACCTGATGGAAAGCGATGAATGTGGTCTATGATAGAACGAGCGTGCCCAGAAGATGCCTGTTAACTCTTGCTTTGTAGGCAGACAGGTTGTATTTGGAAGGAAACACAGACGCTGGCAGAGAGATCCACACTTTGGCTGTGCGCATAATAAATGTGGAGGAGAAGCGCTGAGTACGGCTGGACGGGATATCAACCAAGTATCCATGGTACCCTGCAGTACGTCTGGTAGTCCGGTAATAAAAGGGAGATGGTGGGATCAGGTCGTAGAGATCCTGCGCACACTCTCCGATGTAGTCTGTAGAAGACCGACAGGCAAGCAACATTAGGCTGATAAGCCAGGCTGTGAAGCCTAGACACCAATGTTTCGTCACCTTTAAGCCCTTTCGCTCTGCGTTCCATCGAGTCAAGTGCAGCAAGTTGATATTTTGCTGAGCCATCCCATAAGTAGCTGCTCCATACAAGAACGGATCGGTGCTTTGTACAATGGACTGGCGAAAAGTGGTTGTAGTATAAGTACCTACGCCTAGGCCTAACCCGCTAGAGATAATAGGCGTGCTGGATTGTGTTATGGATTAGAAATCATGTCGGTACTTATTAGTTTCTCAAAGTGCGGTCCTATGAGTATTATTTTTCAAGACAAATAAAACCGGCCAAATATGTACGTATCCGACAACGCACAATGAAGGGTTCCGCAGTTGGGATGAACTTATCGCAAGAACAAACTTAACATTGTAGTTGAAAAACCAGTTCTCCCAAACATTCCTACTGCAAATGTAAGTTTTTACGCACAAAATTGAGATTTACCATGTTATTTCAAGACTATAGACCTATTATAAGTTTTCCTGTATCAGTAGTTTCGGAGATATGAGGCGGAATGCTCGATTTTCATCTATTTGCTTAGCTATCATACGCAGGTTGTAAAACTATTTATTTATTTAAAAAAAATATTTGGCATATATATATATATATATATTTATTTTTATTTACGTTACACGTCCGTGTTAAGGTCACAAAAATTCATATATGTACCAAATTTCAACTTAATCGGCCGGAGTAAACCGGCTGTAACAGACGGACAGACGGACAGACATACAGACAGACAGACAGACAGACAGACGGACAGACAGACACACGAGTGATCATAGGATCACTTCCGTAAAAACCGAACCGAACCCTAAAAACCGAATAATTATAAGTTATGTAAAAAAAGTGGGTAGGCTACGCTATTGATTCCACAGTATTTTTTTTTTTTTCTAGAAATCCTTTATTTGGAAATACAGAGGCATTTAGGCTTCAGTTTTTTTTAAATATGTTAAATTAATTCGCAGTAAACAAGAATTTCATTTAAGATTTCCGACAAAACAAGAACTTTCCATTTCAGATTTCCGACAAAAGTATTAGTAACAACAACATAATATTTTTTTGTGGAAATAAAGTATAAATTGGTATCAATTTTCTAGCAATCACACCAGTGCTCTAAAGCTTGTATTATTCATACTTTAAGCTTTACCCCACATTTCCATAGAGATTAATCTTAAACGTATCTCTGTTTGACTACCATACACTTGAACGATTTTAGCGCCAAAACACACAAGTTAATGGATAAATTCGATAAACCTTTATCGATACGCACCGGCACTACTCTATGTTTGCTTTCTCGATGGCAGTGTGGGGCCCGTAAACATAGTGTGGGGCGACCCTTGTTCTGACATTCCCGATAACTGCTCACACAAGATTCTACTTTATAATTTGATTATTAAGGCTCATAATTGTAAAAAGCAAAGCGATAATTCGACGATTATAGGTTATTACGATGCCCGTATAGAGTAAAGAAACCCTTTACAACGTCGCATTTGGTGTGCGGTTCGAGGACTACGTTTTGTGGATTGTCATGTCGACATGACCGCGTGTGAGTTATGGTCTGGGAAATTAGAGGCTGTAGTGTATGGGCTGCATGCAAATTAGCATCCGATATATGACTTCGTGTCATATTGTGTGGAGCTGTGCTCAATGTGAAAATTGTAAGCGTAGTCGAAGATTGAGTGTTTGATTTTTACGGTTTTCATAATATTTTATACTACAAAATCCGAGTTCTTTTATGGCATATTTTTATGAACCTACTTATTACAATAGTTTTTAACTTAAAATACAACAAGATTTTTCCTTTGTGAGCTGAAAGTATTTCAGTAGAGAAAGTATACGGAAATATTTTCATCTTACAAAGCAACATAGTTGTTGTTTGTATAGTTTTAGCAATAAGACTTTTTTCAAGAAAGCAGGCAAATCTAATTTTCCAAACGAAGTAGAATTGATGTGAAATACGATGATATTTTAAAAGCACGTGAGACATTCCAACATATCTTCTAGGTGTCAAAAAACCACTTAACAATATAAAATAAAAATTACATTCTAACAGTACAATCGTAAAGAAAATAACTTTTTTTTTATAGGGCATCTCAGAGATAACCTTGAGAGGTTGAGACTCTTTAACCGGCCTTTCCTGTGGTTGCCTTAAGCTCCTTAAAACTTAAAGCCTCCAGCCAGGGCGTAAAAAGTTATAAACTAAATGACTGCGCGCTAAGGGCACCCCCTGTGGCGTACGAACCTCGGCTTAGGGCAGAGTCGGAGTAAAGAAAATACCCACAAAAATCAATATTAATATCAATATTAATCTATATATTTTATACCCACCCAATATCCAAACCAAAATTTAATAGAAACCAACAGAATTGCACTCGTTGCGTCGAAATGGGTTGTGCGCATTTTTAGTGCGCGAAAAACAAAAGTTTTATTGGAGTGGAGCATTCAACACAGGAGAGCCGTTTCAGCTTTTGAACAGGTTAATGTTCATCACAGGAAACAAGGGAACCGGGCGAAAATTCACTGCACTTTGTACATACAACCGGGCATTTTGCGCAACTCGACCACAGTTTAGGGCATTTTTTGTGAAGCCTCTCTGCGAATCTGCGAACTGGCTGGTAATTATTGGCGTTGTTTAATCAAGTTGGCTTGGTAGTCATTTTCAAAAGAGGAACGTGACTTTTTTCCTTTATGAACTTTTAGTTAAAAAAAGGGTAGGTCTTCTTTATGTACCACTTCTGCCATTTTGAAACTAGTAGTTTCGTATTCGACTCGTAACTGATACTAGGTACCCGTTTTGCACAACTGGTCGGCGGTTTTTGTGAATCCATTGTGAACTTTCGAGTCTGCGAACTGACCGGTATTGCTCGATAGTTATGGCTTTTATTGGTTGCGTTCTAAGCGAGGGAAATGGATTGTCTGCAGTATTGTGGTCGCCATTTTTTTAATGGAAATGCGAACTATCACAACGCGCATTCCCTAGGATCTTTATTAGTTGCTGTTGTGGACATGATATTTATTCAGATTTGGAACTGTAGTTGTGGCAACCATATCATTTGGTTTCAATAGTTTTTTTTTAATCTTTATGTTAATTATATTGTATTTTGTGAATGTGAGAACGTTGAAGGCCTAGTAGACTGTAGATTAGCTAAACATTTTCTATTTTTCTCAAGTTCCTGGTAATTGTTGAAAGGCCTAAACCTTCCTCCTATACCTATTAATACTAATATTTGAAAATATTGTAAAAGCCAATTATTTTTAAAAGAGTAACCGTGGAGTTTCTTGTCGGTTCTTCTCCATAGGAAACGACCAATTGAAACCGTGCACCTAGCTTCTGACGTTTCATAAGTGCCCATGTAGGTTTATGTGTAATAAATAGTATAACAAATATTATAGTCAAAGCCTCTTTTCCACTCTCATACTTTTTTTGAGCCCGACAACTACAATGTTCATATTTTAGTAAAACCTACCACCTAAGTTCACATGTCTTCCACATATGAACTTAGGTGGTAGGTTTTATGAATAAATATATTGAGTACTAGCTTTTTCCCGCGGCTCCGCCCGCGTAGATGTCGGTTATCTGGTAAAAAAGTAGCCTACGTCCTTTTCCATATCCCAGGCTATATTTCTGCCAAATTTCATGACGATCGGTTTAGCAGTTTAGACGTGAAAACGTAACATACAGACAGACAAACAGAGTTACTTTCACATTTATAATATTAGTATAGATTGATTATTAAAATACTTTGATTTGATTGTGAAAGTGTAGGAATTCTAATTCCAAGTTTACATGGTTTGGATTCATCATAAATAGTGGCAAAAAGAGAGTATAGAAGTTTTAGGTTTGTGGTTGCTAATTTAAAATAAGCTAGCTTATAAGCTGTTAGTTTTAATTTTGTTTGTTTTTATTTTTTTACTGTTTGTATTTCTTGTGCGTGTCCCAAATAAAATATTTTTCTTTCTTTCTTTTAATTGTATAATTTATATTTTTTATGACATTCATTTTATTTTCTGTGATTCATATACTCACACATTGACATAGGTTATTAAATGTTAAAATTTTAGGGAAATCATCTACTTTTACAATGTTGGTTTTTTAATATGTGAGCACCGTAATTAATTTGTCTGTCATTGCTTCACTTTTCATTCTTTTTACCTATTGTGGTATAGTAGTTTTATTCTAGGCAAGTGCATTGTATTCACATATAATTAATAATTACTGTATACAAATATTGTTAACATTTTAAAAGAGTAAGTATGGAGTTTCTTGCCCATTCTTCTCCATACGTAAGTACCTTTTGGAAGGGGCAACTAGAATCAATTATTTATTATTTTTGTAAATTTTGACGTTCAAAAGTGCCTTTTATGTGCCTATTTGAAATAAATGATTTGACTTTTGATTTTGACTTTGGTACAATAAGTTAAAAAAAGTTTGCTGTTTAAGTTATATTTAAATTACTTATTAACTAATAGACTAGATTGTTATGTGAATAAAGAATCGTCAACTGTGATCCTTTATGAAAGAAAAAAGAAAAATTGTTACAAATCACAAATCCAACAAACACATCACAAAGTCAAACAACTGAAAGCATCATTATGTAATATTTAAAGGAGAAAAATAAGCAATAAAGTGTGGGGTACATTCGACCCGATATGGGCGTATGATGAGCGGCCATCGCTGAATTATGTATGAAGGGCCGGAACCACCCGACGTCAGATAACCTCGTGGCCAATAAACAGGGCCGAAGTAAAAGTTAGACAGAAGAATGGATATTTATTTATCATAAGTGTTTTATTTTTCGGCAGAATAAGGAAAAGTTGCTCGACAATTAGTGGAATAAATTATTCTGTGTGTTCTTGGAGTGGTTTCGATATACGCATGTAATCATTAGATTCATTTCACGAGAATCATAATAAGAAGTGTTTTGTGTTTGATTACGAATAATGGCAAGCGTCTATACAGCGTGAATCAGAAATGTGTGGTCATATTTAAGGGTGTGGCACAGACCATCAAACTGGACAACGTTCTCTTTTTGTCTTTTTAGGGTTCCGTAGTCATCAAGGAACCCTTATAGTTTCGCCATGTCCGTCTGTCTGTCTGTCTGTCCGTCTGTCCGCGGCTTAGTTCAGAGACTCTTAGTACTAGAAAGCTGGAATTTGGCATGGGTATACATATTAATCACGCCGACAAAGTGGTAAAACATAATCTAGGTTTTTTTTAGGGTATCTCCCGTACACTTAAAGTGGAGATGATATTTTTTTTCTCGTCTATCCCATGGTGTGGGGTATCGTTGGATAGGCCGTTTAAAAATTTTGCAGGTTTGTACAAATCATTTTTCGATTCAGGGATCCGTTTGCGTAATATTAAGATTTAAAGTGCAAATTTTTGTAAGAGTTAAATGTCCCCCCCCCCCTGCCAGCTAAATGGTTGTATTTGTCTGTATGAAAAAAATCAAAGCAGTAGTATATATAACGAAGTTAAAAGGAAAATACATAGATATCACAGCTAAGTAGGCTTTACAAGTTACCCGAGTAATAGTCGACCAACTCACATTAGTAGTTGACAGACATGTGAGAACACGTTTCTTAACTACAATGTTAAATTTGTTGTTGGAATAAATTCATGCCAACTACGGAACACTTCATTGTGCCTGGTGCGACACACAATTGGCCGGTTTTTTTTTCCACAATTATATCTATAATTTTTATGGTCTACATAACAAAGAGTATCTTTCTATCTCTTTCTCAAAAATAATCAGCTGCCCCAAACTTTTCAATACCGACTCGACCCAATCATATGCCACAGCTGATTATTTTCTCGTGTTTATAATGTTGGTCCCATGAATAAAGTTATTCAGTTCGATGCTCTGTACCCACACTCTTAAATATGACCACACATTTTCGACACACGCTGTATCAGACTATAGTAACCATAAAGCAATAATTTAGTGAGTATTGCAAAAATGAGACATTGGTATCTTAGTAAATAGTTCTCATCACAAATCACATGTTAGCGGAACCCATTACAAACGTTCGCCGGTTGTACAAAGGAGGTATGTTTGTTGTCGTAGAAGTGGGAACACAATGACTGTATAATCAACTTCATCATTTAGCCGATACAGAGCCAATGCTGGGCATAGCCTCTCCCTAACATCGCCACACTGACCAGTCCTTCGCTTTCTGAAACCAGCGGTAAATCCAGCTTCCATAAACTACTATAAAATGCATAAGGCTGTGCTTGAAAAATGCACTAAAGTTAAGCGATACAGCCACTATTAAATTTTTAGTTCATTTTCTCTCATATGGGAGCAAATATCGTCTGTAGTGGCAATAATGCTCAACGCAGCAATATTACTCATAATTCTATGAAAAACAAGTTTAAAAGTACCGCATTTGACATGCTTACGGTCTGTTCTAAAGGATGAAGTCGTAAACAACCTCAATTCAGGTTAAATTCTTATATTTGTTTGTCTTTTTTAGATAATTTTAGAATAGACGACACTTCTGAATATTTAAAGAGATTTAATTGTGATTCTGAGTCCTTGCGACATAAAAAAATGTGAATTTCAAAATTAAAATGTTATCAAAAATCTGTTTGAAAGAAAGAAAAGAAAGAAAGAAAAGCAAAAAAGCAAGAAAGAAAATATATTTATTTAGCCTTGTAGCAGACTAAAAGTCGTACCGTGTCGTATTATGTGTCTTCACAATAGGTCAGTAAGCTTACAGCGTGTTCTAAGATATTATAATTAGTGCACTGCTTCAAAGAGCTGACCCATTTAAAGGAGAAAACGACAAAAAACTATCCAGCGTACTCATGAAAAATTATGTTCTCAAATATAGTAGTTTATTTTTTAAATTTTAGATATGAAAGTGACACAGAATGTCACACCACATTATTAATTTTGTGCACACGACTCGAGTAAAAAGTCTGTGACAAATGAAATAATATAGGGTGGGTTTTTGAACAGAGATTACTCTACGTCAGCTGGTTAATAAATATAATAAGATTTGTTAGAAAGATAGATTGTCATGCGTAGGTAGAAAAATTGGATTCAGGAGTTAAAAAAATAATAATTAAGCTGTTAGACTGAAATTAAAAATGTACTTTTTTTTTCGCAAAATTGTAACCTCCTTTTTATAATCAACGAAAGTTCAGTCGTGGAAAATTGTTTATCAAATTGACACTCGACATCAAGCTGCCGTGATAGCCATCCATTTCGTACAAAATTCATTAAACATTATTTAAATTTATTTATTTTTTATAATTTTTATTTTTTTCGTATTTTACATTTCGTAAAAAAGTGACAGTAGTGTTTTCAATATAATGGACAATTTTGCAATCTGATTGGGACTTATATGCTGGGGCCATGGGGTCCGAGTGCCCACTTAGTTTTTCGAGACATCGCCAAGCGATTGGTTGACTCCTCATGTGACCAGAAAGCTGGCCTATTTCTTCACCAAAGAATCAGCGTTGCCATACTACGTGGCAATGCTGCCAGCCTTTTGGGCAGTTTTCCTGTTGACAGCGTTGCGGACGAATTTTTTGATGCGCTATGATTCTTCCTCACTCAACAAAGAAACCTTATAGTTTCACCATGTCTGTCTGTCTGTCTGTTTGTCTGTCTGTCTGTCAGTCTGTCCGCGGCTTAGTTCAGAGACCCTTAGTACTGGAAAGCTGTAATTTGGTATGGTTAGTAGTACAGCTGAAAAACATGTTGACCCATACTTTCAGTATCTGTATTCTGTATTTTTTATTTCAATTACAAAGTTAAGTTTGTTCTTGGGATAAATTCATCCCAACTACGGAACCCTTCATTGTGCGTGGTCCGACACGCACTTCGCCGGTTTTTTATATATATATTATTATTATTATTTTAAGACTATTAGCTTTTAAATTATGTAAATTATATTATTGTAATTTTTATTTTTTATTATTATTATTGTATTTGCCCGCGGCTCCGCCCGCGTGGATGTCGGTTATCGCGTAAAAAAGTAGCCTATGTCCTTTTCCGAATCCCAGGCTATATCTATGCCAAATTTCATGACGATCGGTTGAGCGGTTTAGGAGTGAAAACGTAACATACAGACAGACAGGCAGACAGAGTTACTTTCACATTTATAATATTAGAATGGAAGTATGGATGGATAACCCAGAAATAGAAAAAATCCACATGGACATTTTAAGTTGGTAGTCAATTTGCTAAACAATTAATTTGTCTGACTTTACAATATACCTAATAATGATACCTTGTTTCCCTGATATATTATCCCTGCATTAGAACGGACCTATCATTTAAACGCAATAGTCACACATTATTGCGTAAATTGACATGAATTTATACTAGTCTACGAACAATAATTGTCATGCTGGAATGCAATGCGTTGAAATGGTTTTAATAGCATTGTTACCTATTTATGTGTAGGCTTTTGTGTGACAACTAAACGAATACCTAAATTGGAGCAATTTGTGTTTCAAATAATATTATAAGTATCTGTGTATAGGAAATTTAAAGTTTTTTGCTACCATGTCATAAGTACAATGAAAGCTAGTCGATGCGTCAAATTGATGATTCGTATGCAGTTTCTATAGCAGTTATTGCACGCCCACAAAAAATAGCAGTAGCATTTCAGTTGGAATGCAGCTGGTCTGTCTTGGCCATATTTGCTTTCCAGTTTGGTCCCAGCAGTAACAACAAACTTTTTCTCAAACATGCATGGAAATATTGTCATTATTTTCGAAAAAAGAACACGCGATGTATAGAATTTACGGACAAAGAAAATCAAATCCATTGCAGGAGCGTTTTATGAATTTGGAACATTACAACGCTCCAGCAATGTTGTATGAAATGGCGTGCTGGGGTTACTAAATACTCTTTGATTTGATCTCTTATCATTCTTGGCATACCAAAGTACGTCTCTTTGCTTAGCACAAATTGCGTTCACGTGGCTGTAT
Source organism: Dryobota labecula (assembly GCA_947523025.1). Taxonomy (NCBI): domain Eukaryota; kingdom Metazoa; phylum Arthropoda; class Insecta; order Lepidoptera; family Noctuidae; genus Dryobota; species Dryobota labecula. The sequence continues at coordinate 10,079,608 of OX383293.1, read as the reverse complement.
AGCCATAAATGCGTTTGCCTTTCGGCACAGATGACAAATAGAAAATTGGCGGCAAAGCTGAAAATTCGTCTCGATTTGTTATTTACATACTTAATAAATATAAATGTAATTAAAATTAATTCCATGGTTCAGAGAGTGAAATGGAGATTGATTGTACTCCACCAGATTTAAGATCAGAAGCCAAATTGGCAACGGAAAACCTACTTCCAGCGAATTCAAAAGAAAAATACATGAAAGTGTGTCTTATTTCCTTGCATTTTTTTTGTTGTTGAGATAAGCACTATATATGCCTCGGCGGAAATGGCATTTGCCTCTTTCGTATTAGTGAAGTCCTCGCCTTCGGCTCGGTCTTAAAACTAATACTCGACCTGCAGTTGCCTATTTCCCGGCCTTTGCAATAATGTACTATTGTAATACTGGCGCTATTGCTTTTTTCCGACCAATATAAATTATTGCTGACCACATTTTGGTCTATTCCAAAAAGCATACCATCAGAGTAGCCGTTCTTATCGCATCTTCTGGTAGCGCCGTAATTAAAGGCTACACGAACCATTCAACCTCCAAGTGACCTCCAACCACTGATAACGTAAAGATACAACTTTGTCCATAAATTATCTGGCTCATTTCCCTCGCAGGATAAACTGGGACACTCAATCAAGTGCTAGTGATCGTGGTAAGCGTTTAGACCTCGATGTATCAGCGTCGGTGGAGTCTTTAGTTAACGAGATAGGTGGCTGCGTCTTCCCCTCTTAGGGAATAACATCCGCTTAATTTAGTGGTACAGGGTACGACGGATTTTAGATGCTGTTTTGTTTTTCTGCTGCGATGCTTTGTGCTCAACATGCACGATCAAATGTAATTTTTATCAATTTTTAATGTGCAAAAAACAGTTGATTGCTTCTCGGAAAATCTTATATATAAAAAATCTCGTGTCACAATGTTAGTTACCATACTCCTCTGAAACGGCTTGACCGATTTTCATGAAATTTTATATGCATATTCAGTAGGTCTGAGAATCGGCTACTATCTTTTTTTTTAAGTTTTAGGTAGGTAGGTAGGTACGATAGGATAGGGTAGGGCAGGGTAGGTAGGTAGGGTAATGTAGAGTAGGGTAGGGTAGGTAGGTAGGTAGGTAGGTAGGGTAGGGTAGGGTAGAGTAGTGGACTTTATACTATAGCTTTTGACAGAACGAAGTCTGTCGGGTCAGCTATTTAGCCCTTAAAATGTCACGTTGTTGTACCCAATGTGTAATAATTATGTTTTGTGGCTACAAGTTGATACAATATTATGGAATAAACTCATCTTTTTGAGGCTGACTGTACTTTCCATCAAAATATTAAATAAATATAAAAGAATACTTGTAATGTGAGAGTCTGGTAAATCGAATCTACTTTAAACAGATTATTTTTGTTTTCTTTATACAAAAGAAACCAACAGGATTATACGACATTTAATTGCAAAAAATATCGTGGAAAATTCTCTTCTCAGTCTCTAACGGGCTTAACAATTCTAAAAAGGGCTTATCTGTATCAAGATTATAATTACTTGGTCCCTTAAATCGCCAGCCTAGATGTCTTAAGGCGACACGGTTTTGTGAGCTCAACAATTAATCAGGCCACAAGGAAGTAATGGTATTGTTATGCGCTCAATTTATTGTCTCTTTAAAGTATCTCCAAAGTAATTCAATTTCCCTTTGTTGAGAATTACAAAAGGGTTATACAATTTTTCCTCTTGATTTAACCCTTTTCGTATTCTATCGTTTTATTTTTTTCACAATTTTTGTTTCACTGACGAAGTGCCATTAGAAATAACATTGAAAAAATTATGACTTTTGCTTATTGTAAAGGTAGAATTTTCAGTCTTGATCCTAGAATCTCTAGAAATTGATAGACACGTATTGAATTACGAAAAATTCTGTAATGATGACACATCTGACTTAAATATGTTGTATGTTTATTGTTCCTCATGAGGTTCTGTTTTAGAATTATTATCATTTATTTATCATACTTACCACCTGGGCCTCAAGTCTGCTATTGCAATAGTGTCAGAATGGTCTCGCCATTGTGAGTATTTGACAGTTTTTGTATGGCAAATCTGTCAAAAACTCACAATGAAGAGACCATTCTGACACTATTGTAATAGCAGACTTGAGGCCCTGTATGTGTATATTATGGAGTGCAATAAAGATAAATTGAAAATTGTGAGTTTACTTTTGATTATTAGAAGAAAATGTATGTTTGGTAGTGTTTTGTTTTCTCTTACGAAAATCTTAGTATTTCAGAGACTGAAATAAAAGAGACTACTCAGTAAATAAATGGTTTATATTGTAAATAAATTGGGTGTATCTTGTTTAAGTAATTTTTTTTTTATTTTTTTTATTACTGGGTATACGGATATTGATTCCTAAATTACGGTTTCGAAGACCGTGTGCACCCAAAAAATTTGGCGCAGGTATAGGAAGGCTAACAAATGGGAAATATTTAATCTTAGAAATTTTCATATATCTATGTATTTAACTGATACTCTTAAAACTTATTGACCATCTAATGATGTACACTTTTTTCATTAAATACACCTCTCAAAACTTTTTAGGCGTCAAATTATGCACACGTTTTTAAATAAATGAGCTTCTTCTTAACTTTCAGGCCTTTTCTCACGGTTGGTCGCAGTAAATAAGCTGGGTACCCCGACCAACCGGGTGAGCTTAGGTTAGGACTGTGACGAACCGCGTTCATCATCATTCATCATTATAATTTCAGCCGAAAGACGTCCACTGCTGGACATAGGCCTCCTCCAAGCACCGCCACTTCGACCGGTTCTGTGCTTCCCGCATCCAGCGGATTCCTGCGGCTTTCACAAGGTCATCGGTCCACCTTGAGGGAGGCCTTCCAACGCTACGTCTACCGGTACGCGGTCGCCACTCCAGAACCTTTCAGTCTTTCGGATCTTTTCTGCGAGCAATGTGCCACGATCCTTTGGAACGCAAACGATTTTTGTTTACGGTCGAATGGTCCGCGGGCCATTCGCTTTGGGCCGTTCAGACTAAATACTCTTTTGGTTAGTGTCTTCAAATTCGAAATAATGAGATTGATAAATAATTATGTATGTACCATCAATTATTATCTTTAACTGTGCGATTTTTTAAATCATCACTCATCGCTAGAACTCAAAATAATAATTATAAGCTCAATCATTAACCTCGTAACCTTATTTTGACTCACTCGGGTCGAGGCAGCATTTCTTTTTTTTTTCTCAATACTGAGTTTTCTCATCACGCTTTATGTATTTGTTTTTATTTACTGAACCATTTATGTGCATTTATGTAATTATGGCCGCAGGAATGCCCTGTCCATTGCCACTTAAGTTTGGCAATTATTCGAGCTATGTATGATAAACCGCATTCATCTGTGTTAATTTAAGTTGGTCACAGTTACTTGGCTTTTTCGTATTTTTAGGACCCCAAAATAGGAATCATTCGAGGTTCACAAAAAGAATATTTTTGCGAGAGCAAAATGGGAATTATTTGAGGTTTTATTAAAGCCATTTACGAACTCAAAATGATATTAACTGAACTTCCAATATTTGCTGAACCGTCCATTACATCATAAATGAGATCATTACCCAATCATCGGAATCCAATCTGCAAATAAAAATCCCATCAAAACAATAATCAAAAGCAACAAGGCACCCCTAAAATCACGTTCAAACAAAATAAAATTATCTAAATCCGTTTTTAATCGGCACTAAAATCAAGCAAGGGGTGTGAATAGCTTGCATAATTAGAAATCTGGGCTATATTCCTGGTATTAATAACTCGCTAACGGTACTGAGCCGAAGGCATAGCGATAACCATTAAGCTAAAAGCCTGCGGTACTTTGCCTAATGTGTCTTCAATTTAGAATAAAGTAATCTTTATCACGTCGTTAGAATGTATTTTATGCTTCAAGTTCTTGAGGATCTCCGTGCGTGATTTTATGAGCTATCATGGGTGATGGTGTTGTCTAGTGTTTTGTTTTAATGACACCGTGTATTAACCTAGTTTTTACTATAATCTTGATAAGCGTTCTCAACTTGCTGCACTTGACTCGGTGGAAAGCAGAGCTAAGAGGCTCATTGGCGACGTAAAACTGGTAGATGCCAAGCTTCACAGCTTGGCTCATCGCCGCAAGGTTGCCTGCTTGTCGGTCGTCTACAGATTGTACTTCGGCGAGTGTGTTCATGAACTCCATGACCTGATTCCACCAGCCCCCTTCTACCATTGGACATCAAGATGCACTGCAAGTTACCACCCCAACCTAGTTGATATTCCATCAACTCGCACTAAGCGTTTTCAAATGTCTTTTATAATGCGCACAGCAAAGGAGTGGAACTCTCTGCCTGCGTCTGTGTTTACGAACGCATAAAACTCTAATCTATTCAAAGTGAGAGTGAACAGGCTTCTTCTGGGTAAGCTCACTCCATCGTAGACTTTGTCTCTGTCACCCAGACCTAGACTAGAGTCAAGAGCAAACCCATAGTAAAATAAAAAATAAACTTATTTTTCCAAAGCTTTTTTCCGGGCAGGGCGTAAAGTTGCACTTATACTCCATAGAAAAGGGAGGATCCTCCGACGAGATGGTGTTGTGTCTGTTGGGCTACTGCCCAACGATTTTACATTGTACATATGTTGGTCGCTGTAAACTCTGATTACGCGATGCAGGATTTTGCGTGACGTCAGTGAGATACGTAGTTCGCATGTGGCGATGTAAGAACATGCCGCCACAGAAGAAACAGATCTTAAAATATATCTAACAATCTTTGTATAACTATGACTCTGACTTTGTTTTTTATGTTTGATTTTCGGTTCTGTTGATTGCTAAATAATTCTCGATGATTCCAAGTCTCTATTTCTCTGTTCAATGTTTTATGATTTTCCGAGTAAAACAAACTTACATTTAGAATAGAGATACTCTGACAGACAGTTAAGATTTCACCACAGATATAAACAAAAAATAATCTCGAAATCCACACAAACAGTCAATTTCCTATCCGTATAACGTCTTTACGCATCATCTCCGAAAATCTCAGTTAAGATCACGATTGGTCTCAAACTGCCGTCTTCACCGGAGCACAGTTACGCACAGTTTGGCACAAACGTGATCAAAATATTTGTGCAACAGTCGGAACAATGTTAACTGACTCCAATTTCCACAGTCTGAATCGAACAGTTAATTGGATTACCAATTTCTAGGCGAAAGCTGATGAATTCCGTTATTGGTGAATTGTTATTCATTGTGCCGTTGCCAGTTATATATATTAATTAAAATTATAATTTGTTTGTGCTTGGCTTTCTGTATTTTGTAATATTATTCGATACTTACCTACCTACTTCATTATTATAAATAAGTAAAGCTTTTAAATTTTGAACCTTTTAAAAATTTGCGTCTTTTAGTTCGATATAATTTTGTACGGCATTCAAAGAAAGTAGATAGGTAATCATCATAATTATTTTAGGTTTTATAGTTATTTTATTAAGATAGTTTCAATCCTTTTATCATTACGCTGAATGATCCAATGCGGTACGACGATGTACGCAAAAATAAAACATGGGTTTTTGTATCTAAGTGTCATCTGATGGTCACATGAGTTTATTTGACCAGCAGATGAAGATTTTATAATTTTTACCTTAGGTACATTGAGAAAATCTATTCTCATTGAAACACCTGTTTCTTTATAGGGCCTGTAAAAATGATGGAATTTCTGAATTTCCGGATCCAGTTTTCACCCATTTTCTGTGTATTTTCGAACTCATATTCGTATTGACGAGATATATATTTGCCCTGTTCGCTTCTCCTTTTCGTGAGGGTTTCACGTATTCACGCCAAATTACCCAAATGTTATCTACATAATAACACACTGTTGACCGGGAGATTTAATAAGATTAAAGGATAATAGCTTAATAAGCACTTTCATGGTTCGGTACCTACATCATAGGTTTAGTTTAATACTATAGGTGCTTCCATTTATCATTGTTTGCATCAAATCATTCAATATCCAAACTAGAAAATACTTAAAAAATCCTGCCGTTTAAGGTGTTTAACAAGTTTTTATTTGATTTAACTTTTTTATATTATGTGGAAAATGTTGTTGGTTATACATTTATACACCCATTTTAGTTTTAAGTTCTATACCATAATATTGTAATGTGTAACCGTTTATTTTCCCAAATAAAATAATATAAAATTTAAAATTAAATAAAAAAAAAAAATCACCACCATGGCCATCATCGCTCGCTTAAGATTCAGAAATAAGACATATCGATGGTCATACGTTGACAACACCCACATTTTTTCGCAAAATGAGATAAGTACATTTTTTTTTAAATTAAGCGCCAAGTCTTCCCATTGATAACGCGTAATGCATAAAAAATGTGGGTTACGAGTTGTCAACGTATGACCATCGATATCAGTTTCCCGACCTAATCATCAGTGAAAACATTACTACCCCACATAACGAGCACACCATCATACCGCCGTCAAAATCTGGTGCAGGGTAATTTGAAAACTTGACACGCGTCAATGAAAAATGACCTGTCGTGAAGACGACAGGTCATTTTTCATTGACGCCCCTAACCATGATCCTCAAAATGTCATCATCATGGCTATCACCGCTAAGCGCTTAGATTTAGAAATAAGCAAAAGGATTTCCGACATTAAAAAAAAACGATTCAGTTACACATGCCATTATCTTATCCACACTCCTACCACAGCTTCCTTTTCTCTTGACTACTTGCCAGCTACATAATGATGTACTTCTTTCTTTACTAGCCCGACTTCAAGATCCATATTATCACCAGTAAACAAAACATTATTACCCCACCATTGATGTATAAAAAGAGGAAGATTAGGTACGCGCTCTTCGACGTGGACCGCATAACATACGCCGACCGGCACAAGTTACTTTAGCCACAATCGAACTCGCGTTTGTGTAGCACATGTGCATCACGTTATGTAAAATTACCGTGGTCGTCTAAATAAGCAGCAACAATACCTTAATGTATTTTTAAAATGTGCACAAATAATTCACAAACCAAAAACAAGTTCCACGGGATTCCTTTCCACTCGTAAGCACTTCAAAACTTATTTTCTTTAAAAAAAAAATCCTGATTATTATTGTTTTCTAGGTCGCCATTTGTTTCCGATATGGATATGGATACGTAACAGTGACAATTATTGCTATCTCGTTCCCGCTACAGCCCGCGTCATATCTCTCGATTTTTCAGTTGTTGATGCATGTTACACGACATCGGGAAATGTAGTTGTGTGGGTGTGTTTACATGTAATTGTTTCTAGTGCAATAATGTTTACGTGACATTAGAGTGGTGCCTTATCTTCCTCTCTATATACATCAATGTACCCCACATAACAAGTCTCCCATCATTACGCCGTCAAAATCTGGTGGAGGGTAATTCGAAAACTTGATGTTTGACAAGTCTGACACGCGTCGAGGACAACAGGTCATTTATCATGTAGCCCCTCACTGTCCAGTCGTGTTTATCGTTAAATGATGTTTAATGTCGTACAGCGAAAAACATTGATGTTTTATTGTAGTAACACTGTCGAGAGTTTATTTACATCCGATTTTTTTAATACGGGTTTTTTATTTGGTTTATGTACCTGTTGAGTTTTGTGGTTAATAACAACTGGGTGTGTTGTAGATAATAGATTACAAGTACTTAAAAAACACTAACAACCGCTCAGGACTATATTTTGTAACATCATAAACAACAGCTTTTATTCTATGACTTTTAATAATTCATCAGATTTTAATTTATCATATTTTCATACAAAAATAAAAATATTTAAATTCAACGCTCTAAATGTGATGAACTCTACGCGTAGCAATACAAACTGCCGTGTCTAGTGCACGGGAGGCGTAGGTAGGTACAAAAAAATACAGAATTGATGTGTGATAGATAGAACAACGAAATCTTGAAGGTTTGTTTTTGGCAAATGTGTTCTATGTTAATAGAACAAACAAAAGTTGTTTATGGTGTTCAAAAATCAATCCTTTATACACCGTGGAATTTTAATCGCCTTACAACGACAGCCCACTTCATGTATCCAATGACTTCAAATCATTCATAAAAAATAAAAAAAGATATTTCATAACGTAGTTTGAAACCCCTTGTTACGAGTGCAGTCCGAGCCTTGTGTTCCAAGGGCGGCGCGGAATGGAGCTGCGACATCTTTATCAGAGTTCATTCACCCTAACGCAAAGAAGTGTTTCTTACTATTGCAACTTAAACTTAATATAAATCTCAATATTTCTTTTGTAATCGCGCCGAGAGGTATTTTATGTTGGTTACATTTAGTGGACCACCTTTGTAAGACGACGAAAATTTCACGGTGTATAGATGATAAATACAGATGTTTTAATGAAAGACATGAAGCCGCAGGCAGTCGCTCCAATGTAAAGTACTGGTATTCAGCAGCATCCGGTTAGACTGGAAGCCGACTCCAAAATAGTTGGGAAAAGGCTGTAATTGTGAGAAAATCTGCCTTGATACAATGCTGAGCAAAATCAATGAATAGGTCGCTCAGTACAAAACGGTGACTCCCAACAGTCCCAAGTGCTGACACGAGAAAAAGAAGATTGGAACCCTACTATGCGTAGCAAATAACGCATTTGCAAATCGGTTAGGAAACTGAGTTAATTCAAGTCCACTACTTATCATATATTTCCTTATTAATAATTAATTAATATATATTTTATAATGTTTTGATGGTTCAGTATCATAACACATTTCCATTATTTTTGTTCAATACTTTTTTTTTTGGTCCTAATTGAAATCAGCAAAATAAATACAATCTATTCGTAATAATATCAATGGGCGAGCGCACGGCTGATAGGTACCTACTACTGCGTCCCGCTTCACTGACCGCGCTGCGGGTGCATTGCGCGACGTGTATCCATTATACCAGTTTCAAAATAAACATCTTTCGTTAACGATAACTTAATTTTTTTGTACAAAGACATATCAAAATAAAAACAGGTGTATAATAAAACACGTTTAAGTTTAATTTGTCAAAATTTTAGCACTGATTACAAACTTTTCCTGTATAATTGGGTAGTAACCTCTTGAAGGGTCGGCATTAAGAGCTCATGATTAAGGAAATGTGACGCCGGAGTTTGTAACTAGTCGGGTAATCTCGAATCATGTTAGAATAACGTAATTTTTAGAAGCGAATTTTACTTCCGAGCGAAAAAAGACAGTTATGACTTCCAGAAACGCTATAAATTTTTATATACTTCCTGTTATTTATAACCAAGGGTATCTATGCAGGAAATTATTTAATGTTACAAGTTTTTCTGAAGTTATGTTCTGCTAACTTTGGTACTTAGCATGTTGAAAAGTTACGATAGATATTCATTCAAAGAGAAAAAGTGTATTTTAGGTGTTCCAAATACCGACAAAGAATGTCTTCGTAAAATAAATGACTGTTGGGACGGGAAATTAAAGACTTCTAAGTTGACATTTTGTGACCAAGTTGACAGATAGAAGACACTTAACACTCATTATTTCTTTAATTAAGCACCCGTCATCGACTTTTTGGCCAAATAATAGCAGTGACAAATGGTTGAACGTCCTCACAATACTATCCAAATAATGACTTAAAATTGTGTGTACTCGTAGTTGCGATCTCACGTTGCACTACTGCTATTAAATGAAAACTAACTTAGGATGAGTTTTGTAGGTGTGTGGTGTTTGAATGAGCGTGCAAATTCCACACCTATACTCCATTTATTATAACATTAGACAAATAACTGTTCTCACCCTTTCGTTATTTCGATGTAACCGTTTAATTAACTCCGTTATTTCACGATAAATACAAAGCACTGTAATCTATTTACCATTTACATAAAAAAAAAATAACTCTAAAGTGCAGTAATTTCAACAATATTACACAATAACTGTCGTTATTTAGCCGTTATTTGTCTAATGCTATAGTAAATGGAGTATAAAGTTATTAAGAGTTATTCGATTCCAATTCATTAAAACAAGGAGAAGGCGAAGAGTATCCACAAGGATTTCCTCTCAATGGAACCAATATGGTTAAGATTATTTACTTATTCCAGCGTTTACTGGAATCTTCCAATAATATTATCAAAAGTCTACAAACTTACGCTCAACATACTGTCACAACCACATCCTGATAACACTAATTGTATCCCACTCAACTTAAGTAATTCATTAATATATAATAACGACCTTGTATAAGTTGCGACCCCTACATTTTACGCCCTACTGGCTCAAAGGATGTGATACCGACCCCTTAAGTTTCTAATTGGGTTCAATGCCTCTAAACGTTACAAGTTTTTACAGTAACCCTGAAATATTGTACTATAGTAATAAGGAGGTGGTGACGCCTGGCATTTTATTATTTTCAGTACCAGAAGTCATGATTTTTTGTGGTAGATATTTAGTTGGAGGAATGGAAAGTTTGATGATGACTCTGACCTTATATTTTATTTAAATAGAACTTTTTCATTGTCAGACCTTTTAAAAATGTTTACCTATAGAGATGTTTTGTCGGAAGCCTTTTATCACTGGCAAGTTGTTAATTTTTTATAAGTACTTTACTTTTTACAAAAACTGAACTTTGCAAGAGCGTTTTTACATGAAAGTATTTCTGAGAAACAGTTCTAACAACATAGGAATTTCAAACGCAAATAGAGACTTTTCAGTTCATAAATCATTGTATCTACGATATCAAATATAATCAACCACAGACAATTTTTTTACGTGGAGTGTTTTTATCTTAAACAGACATCATTTCTTCAAGTGGATTAACTCTGACGGCAATTTGCAAAGAACCTTACTGAAGAAAGAAATAACGTTATCAACAACCCTAAATAGAAAGTTCTTCTTATTAAAAGTTGGAGACATTTTCATATCTATTAATAGTTACAATTGTTGCAAAAATAAACGTTTCCGCAATTTTGTCACTAAACAAGATTCCTAACAGATATTAGGAAAATTATTATCTTATTTTGACCAACAACTGTAACGTCCCAGACTTCCTTAGATATTACTCGTATCAGTTCGGATCTAAAGCCATTCGTGCCTAATAACAACACAGCCAGCACTTACTTTTATCTCTGTTTTATTTCTCTTAAAGACGTGAAGTACCTAATTAAAAAAAGTTGAGGCCATAATCCAACTCTTCACGTTTTGAAATTGTTACAAGCGGTTTTTTTCAGCGGTTTTCTGCCATCTCCGGGGAAATCGGCGTATTCAATTGCCACAGTAATTCGTTACTGGAAAACGTAATTAGGTTTAACGAGTTCACAAGGATTGCTGCTGTAATCAACAATAAAATAAAGGGAGGTGTAATGAAATCGTTGCTAAAGACCCAAAGTGTGTCAGCCATTTTGGAATTTTCTTGAATTGCTACTTAAAGCGTTCTATTTTTCTACTTTCAACTAACAATTAATCTTCGTTTCTTTTGTATTATCTTACGGAACCAGAGGAAAAACAATGACTGTTTCCTTTTGGATAGAGCTTAAGTTAAAGCTGTGCCGGCAGGTATAATATCAAAGTGCTTCTAGAGTATTGATTCTTTATTTTCACTTTAACAAGTTCGTGATACACACGACTCGACGGGATCACTAGCATTCTAGCAACTGTAAAATACGTAGTGTGAATGTGTGATATTATTTTTAAAAGATCTAAAAGGAAAACGTAGGTTCAAGGATTGCTTTTAAATGTGTTATTGTGCTATTATTGATCATAAGATTCAATCGTAGTTAGCGTAACTTCAAAGAAATCTTGGGTATAAATAAATACCGCATCCTGTATCCGCATCGCTGTCATCTGGAAACATGCCGAAAAGAAGAAGAAGAGAAGCATTGCCATTCAACGTGGTTTAATTATTGGTCATTGGTTAATTAGTGATCTAATTACCTATTTGGCTATAAAACGAGCTAGCCCTCCAGTCACGTGAAGTGTCGACCAGTCGGCTAGAAATTTCCTTAAAAAGGAAACGCGCACTCGAACTCGAAACTGTAGTTGGATAAGGTTACAGTATTTGCGACGCTTGAGAGTCTCAGCCGCCGCAGCAGCGGCGCCAAGACAGCCAGCCGTGCTTGGAACATGAGATGGCGCAAGAGTGTCGACACAGGTTGTGTCCTACACCAGAGGCCTACCTAATGCAATAACGTCATGCCGTCTGGTCTCTTCGGACCGTCACGTACCAAGCCGTTTGGTGCTAATACCGCTGGTACGCGGACAGTAACAAGGGCTCGACGAATTATATTTTTTGTCGTTTATTGCGTAAAAAAGTAGCCTATGTCCTTCTCCATATCCCAGACTATATCTTTGGCAAATTTTCATTGCCTCTTCTAGCTAATCGCGAATGAACACGTTTTGCTGAGACTTTGTTGCTTTCGCTTTTTTTTTTTTTTTATTAGATTTGATTACTTGTTTAGTTATGTACCTATTTATTTATTTATTTATAAGTATAAAAAATATGTATTAGGTATGTTGAAACTGTTTGTACTCCCCGTTACTTGTCCCTACAGGTTCATTAGAAAACTAGCGTCAGAGAGCATCTGCTGAAATGAACCTTTTTGGTTTTTCTTTTTAGCCCAAATCACCTACTTCCAAGTAAAGGCATCCTGTTTCACGCTGTATGTATAACTAATTCGATCTTGATCCAATCTCATCCGTTTGTGTCTAACGATCCTCACAGTATAGCGCCAGACTTATGTAGGTGAAATTAATAACAACAGTTCAAACATTTCAACAGTCAACAACAATTAAAACTTCAATTTGATTTTAACGATAAGACTGCGCATTGTGTCACTCTATGACACTATCTCAAAACAACATTTGCATCAAATGTGAAATGTTACCGTGAAAACGAAGGTGAAGTGAGCTGTCAATAGTGTCAATCCCTAGCATCAATAGTGCTATTGTGTCAAAATCTCACTGTGAAAATTTAAGTGAAGTGAGTTTGAAGTGAGCTGTAATTCCATCTGATGCTTGGGGTTGACACTATTGACAACTCACTCCACGCTCATTTCACCTACATTTTCACGGTGAGATGGTTACAGAATAGCACTGCTGGTAAAATGCCAGCTCATTTCACCTGTTTTCACCTTGAGATTTTTACAGAATAAAGCGGCTGCCTATCTATTCTGTAGAAATCTCATCGTGAAAACTTAGGTGAAGTGAGTTTGAAGTGAGCTGTAATTTCATCTGATGCTTGGGATTGACACTGTTGACAACTCACTCCACGCTCACTTCACCTAAGTTTTCACAGTGAGATTTTTACAGAAAAAACCGGCTGCCTATCTATTCTGTAGAAATCTCATCGTGAAAACTTAGGTGAAGTGAGCTGTCAATAGTATCAAGCCCTAGCATCAGGTGGAATGACAGTTCACTCCACCTAAGTTTTCACAGTGAGATTTTTACAGAATAAACTGGCTGCCTATCTATTCTGTAGAAATCTCATCGTGAAAACTTTGGTGAAGTGAGCTGTCAATATTATAAAGCCCTAGCATCAGGTGGAATGACAGCTGACTTCACCTAAGTTTTCACAGTGAGTTTTTTACAGAATAAACCGGCTGCCTATCTATTCTGTAGAAATCTCATCGTGAAAACTTTGGTGAAGTGAGCTGTCAATAGTATCAAGCCCTAGCATCAGGTGGAATGACAGCTGACTTCACCTAAGTTTTACAGCGAGATTTTTACAGAGTAAACTGGCTGGATTTCTACCTAATGCTAGGGATTAACATTATTGACAGCTCACTTCCAGCTCACATTTTTTATTATTTTTAATAACTGATTTACATCCGTAAGATGTGCTCATAACATAAGGTTTGGTTAAATATATTTATTTTCTTTCTTTCTTTTATTTTTCTCACTTCACCTGAGTGTTCACGGTGAGATACTTACAGACAAATTGGCTGAAGTAGGGTACTGTAGCTGTTTAAACAAAAACACTCACGTTAAAGAATAACAGACTACTTTTTCCAGCTATACGACGTGTTTTATTAGTGCAACCAGGAAATTATGTTTACTGGCCATTCCCAACTTGAAAAGCTCTAAGGGTATTCAATTATTCATCTTCTTACTGCTCGTATGAGCTATATGGGTCAATCGAGAAGAGTGCTTTGGTCAATGCTAACATTGGATTATGGTGTACCTACTCTTGTATGTTATCTACATTTAGGTTTAAGTATGACTAAGTGTAAATTCAAAATATCGTCACCTTAGTGGTGAAGAGAGCTAAGCCACACTTTTGACCGAATTGAGTTATGAACACCACCATACTCGTCGTTAGACAGAGATTCTAGTGGTGAAGAGATCTAAGTGATTGCTCAACTAGAGGTTTGGTTTTTCATTCAGACGTGAAAGGAGTTAAATGAAACTAGGAACAAAAAATCAAGTGGTGAATTTTTGATTTATCTTTATCTTGGAACCAGTTTGGTGTGGAATAGCTCCCTTCACTACTAAGGTGACGTTATTTTGAAAACTTAGCATTAGTGCTACCACTTCATAGTTCAAGCCATATTATACCTATATATACCTATATATTTATTTCGACTTGTACATAGATATTGTACTCTCATCTTGGGTCAACATTCATGGACAGAAGCTGACATATGTCAGCCTTCGTCTGTTATTTATAACAGATACTGCAATACAAAATTCTAATTTCCCAAGGGTTTCCCGAATACCCGTCAGCAATCGGTCAACATGAACCAGGAACGGGTTCTGACAGTATTTCAAAGAACACACGGAAGTTTGAAAGGATATAGTGTCATATCGTAAATGGAATTGTCAATTTTAAAAGAAGGACACTCCCTCCAACCTTCCAATGGCCCTTCCAACGGAACGTTATACGGGCCGAATCGTGGGGCGGCTGCGGACATAGCACCCTTGGCAATCTTGTCAGTCCGCAGGCGCTTCTTGATCCCTTACAAAAAACCAAGTGTGTCCCTAATGGTAACTCTCCCAAATGGCTTGCATACGACACATGACGAGTAGACGCGACTTCGCCGTCGGTGAACCTGGGGACAAGGATTAACCGGGTCGCAAATCGATATTTTGGTCATTTCTGAGTATTTCTTTTCTCGTCTATCCTTTACCTTTTATTTTAAACTTTCTTTTGTTACTGGTGAAGAAGGACAGCCAAATATGCATAATAGGACTACAATGTTCCCGCTGTTGGGCCAACCACCACGCAGGCCCAGTATGGGTTGGTGAATCAGTCAAATTCTTAACAAATAAAATATAATCCACTTAAACCTACAAATAAAATAAATAAGCGGCCAAGTGCGAGTCGGAATCGCCCATGAAGTGTTCCGTAGCAGCAAGCGCGGTTTACGATTTGTATTAAAAAAAAACTACTTACTAGATCTCGTTCAAACAATTTTTGGTGGGAGTTTACATAGTAATGTACATCATATATTTTTTAGTTTTATAATTCTCTTGTTTTAGAAGTTACGGGGGCGGGGGGGACACATTTTACCACTTTGGAAGTGTCTCTCGCGCAAACTATTCAGTTTAGAAAAAAGAAATATATTAGTAACCTCAATATCATTTTTGAAGACCTATTCATAGATATTCCACACGTATGGGTTTGATGAAAAAAAAAAATGAAAAAAATTGAGTTTCGGTTCTAAATATGGGGAACCCCCAAATTTTTTTTTTAAATTTTTTAGTGTGAAAATCTTAATGCGGTTCACAGAATACATCTACTTACCAAGTTTCAACAGTATAGTTCTTATAGTTTCGGAAAAAAGTGGCTGTGACATACGGACGGACAGACAGACATGACGAATCCATAAGAGTTCCGTTTTTTGCCATTTGGCTACGGAACCCTAAAAATAAGTGTCTGTTTGTACTGTCAAAATAACAGCTTTTTACTAAACGCATATGAAAGTAAATACGGAAATAATGACAAAAAAAATACAATTTTTAAAATTTTGTCTGTCTTTCTGTCTAATAAAATCTCAAAAACGGCTAGACCGATTTTGACAAGACTTTCACCGGCAGATAGCTGATATTATACGGAGTAACATGGGATATTTTTATTTTAGAAAAAAATCGGGCGAAGACGCGGCCTGCATCTAGTTTTAAAAAATAGCATTCATGTATGATAATTAAATCAGTATTCTATACAAAATTGCTACCACCAAGGCTTCCTGCCACAAACCTAAAAATAGCATTAACAAATCAAAATTCAAAAACAAAAAAGTTTCAAACAAACACAAACTCATAAATACTTCATCTAAAACAAAGCGTACAAAATCCTAAAACCAAACAATTTGTAATACTTGGCCACAAAAATTAACCATGTGGCCGCCGGATTCTTTTAATTCCGGTCGCAAACATTCTCAACAAAAAAAAAAATGGCCGAAATACTTCGTGAAAACAACGACACAGAAATCCTGGGTCTACTGGTAATAAGGGAAAGTGCTACGGCACCGCCAAATTAAATATGAATGCCGTTGTAACAGTACTCTTTCGTAGTTGAAATATAATCCTGTACCTACCTACCTTTTTCAGTTCATGTTGTTTTTATTGTAGCTTTACGAGCGACGCGACAGTGATAGTGACGCGGTCGCAGGGTTCAACGTATAAATATTGCATTAGGATGTATTGGTTTGTCGGCGTTTTGTGGTATTCGTTGACAGTTATTACTGTGTTGTTGTGTAAGCTCGGAAATCAAATCGAATCGAAATCGAAGTATCAAATAAGTATTCTGTTTGTAGAATTGCGAAAACGGTTGCTTTCTTCGTGAAAAGGCTCTGGGTACATCACCGATAAAAGAATCAATGTTTTCTACGAATTACTTTTGCTAAACTCTCTTGTGAAGTCTCTTGAGGGACGATCAAAAAGAATTCCATATAATTTGTAACTGTTAAAAAATAAGCTGAAAGAATCGATCTTCATCGCTTTGATCTGTAATCTCTCCAGCTTCGTTCACTTCCATATTTCATTCACATAACTTTCATTCACTTGAACTCGATTCGAAGCGCTCATTTTTCATAGCTGTGACTGGTACTTGCAATTCATGCTTTGAACGTGCAATAAGTACTGAAACCTCTACTTACAGAACCAGCTCCCAAGTAGATTATCGTGTTTTGAGTTAAAATGCTGGTCTTCCAAGGTAATTTTAGAACATTTTAAAGTGAAATCTTCGATTGCTGATCCAATTTTGCTCGAATACTGGAAATAAGAATTCTATTTTAGTCTGGTTCATCCCTTATTACTTGGGAATTTAAAATAACTCGAACTGCAACCTATACGTCTGCCTATCTTTCGAGAACTATTGTATTAGTAGTACGTACGTATTTTGATGTTTTTTTCTTCTTGTTAACAAATGAAAAAATGCTGAAATGATGATGATTTATGTACACACATAAACATATGTGTGTACATAAATCATCATCATTTCAGACAAAAGACTTCCACTGATGGAGAGGCCTCCTCCAAGCACCGCCACTTCAACCGGTTCTGTGCTTCCCTCATCCAGCGGATTCCTGCGGCCATAATTACATAAATGCACATAAATGGATGTACATAAATGGTTAAATAAATAAAAACAAATACATAAAGCGTGATGAGATATTAATAACTCAGTATGGAGAAAAAAACAAATGCTGCCTCAACCCGAGTGAGTCGGAATAAGGTTACGAGGTTAATGATTGAGCTTATATTATTATTTTGAGTTCTGGTGATGAGTTACAATTTAAAAAATCGCACAGTAACCAGCTTTTTAAAAATAAAGATAATAATTAATGGTACATACATATAGTTTATCAATCTCATTATTTAGAATTTGAAGTCTGAATGGCCCAAAGCGAATGGCCCTCGGACCATTCTACCGTAAACAAAAATCGTCTGCGTTCCAAAGGACCGTGGTAGGGCACATTGCTCGCAGAACAGATATTCGTTGCGGCAAATGGTTCTGGAGTGGCGACCGCGTACCGAAAGACGTAGCGTTGGAAGGCATTCGACAAGGTGGACCGATGACCTTGTGAAGGCCGTAGGATTCCGCTGGATACGGGAAGCACAGAACCGGTCGAAGTGGCGGTGCTTGGGTGAGGCTTATGTCCTGTAGTGGACGTCTTTCGGCTAAAATGATGATGAATGATGACTTCTCTTAAACTTAAACTAATAGTACTTGATATAATTATGACCAAAACAAACAAAAGGAAAAGACATTACTCACCATTATGAAAACCTTTTAGTGGGGACCAACTCTAAAATCGCGAAAAATCTACTTATCATCTGCTCCATACATTTTATCCATTTTAGTGGCGCCATGGTTTGTCCCTTAGTAAAATTGGTTCATAATGATGAGACCTACAATGACCCGTCTTCAGGTTTAGGGTTAAAAAGACTAAGGTTGTATACTAAGTTTTTTTTTTTTTTTTACATTTTTGCCATTGGTAAAGTGTGTAATATGAAAGTAGTTGTAAAGGCAATTTTAATTAAGGGGATGGTTATTATATTGTTCTGAATTCGAAACAGAATAATTTTGCAGATGTTGTAGGTAATCCTTTCTTGGGTCAACGTTCATGGCTAGAAGCTATCACCTGGTTATTTATAACAAATTCTGCAAAATTCGAATTTCCCAAGGGGTTCCCGAATGTCCGTCAGAAATCGCATGACCGAGTAAAAATGAGGGTTCTAACTTGGTTCCATCGTAGTCCTGACAGTGTTTTGAAGAAATCGCGGAAGTTTGAAAGGACAAACGTCATATCCTAAAATTTATTGTTAATTAAAAAAAGAAGGAAAGTTAAATTAGGTCCTAACAAAAATAAAATATAAAATAATTTTAAATAATAATTTAAAAAAAATCTTTGTCGTTATTAATTCGTAATTAAAACGAGATACCTTAATTCCTTTCCATAAACCATAATAACTAAACTCATTGCTATACGTAGCTCAATTCCGCCACCCTTAAAACAAATGAATGCAAAATGTTGCTACCCCTCTCACAAACAACATAAATTATGCAAACAGTGTCCATTACATACTTTATCTCTGAGACATGTATACAGATATAGATACACTAGATAGGTGCTAAGTGTGACCTGAAAAATCGAATTAAGGACACAAGGAGCTGAACTGGAAATACGGACAAAATTTGCTGCTTTGCATCGTAAAAGTAGATTAAGAGTTGGCCTAATAAATTACGTGTAGCCTAGGTAAATTATCCACTGTATGGCCAGTAATTTATTGCATATTTAGCATCATATTTTTAATGGTTTAGGTCAACCGTATCGGAAAGCGTAGTGTGGGACGCCCCCCAGCTAGATGGACCGACGACCTCAAAAAGGTGGCTGGGATAGACTGACTGAGGAAGGTGGAGGACAGGGTGTTGTGGCGCAGCATGGGAGAGGCATATATTCAGCAGTGGACTGCGATAGGCTGAGTTGATTGATTGAGGTCAACCGTCTTACTTAGTTCCTGGATCATAAACTGATTACTGATAAGCTATGCAGTCATCATCAATCATCATTTCAGTCGAAAGACGTCCACTGCTGGACATAGGCCTCCCCCAAAAGGAGGGGAATTTGCCTTAATCGCTTGGCAGGCGTGTTGGCGATCGCAGTATGGTATTAAAAATGTATAGAGAACGCTGCTGCCCATTCTCTAGTAAGTACCTTAGTCGCCTTTTACGACACCTACAGGAGGAAATGGGGTGGTGCTAATCTTTACGTCCGGCACCACACGGTACACAATACACAATACAGCTGTGCAGTAACACAATCTAATTGTACTTATTACTCTACAAACAGTAAAGCAAGCCTATCTGAAACACCAGCAGTTTCAGTAATACGTGCGTTCTAAAATTATCTCACCACAGCTGCGCTCAGAGTCTCATCTAGCAAAACATATTTGGCTGTCCGTCCAACCTGATGAATGGGCAAATGGTCCCTAATTGAATATTAAATGCGGCGGCCTACGAGCCGCATGACAGCCTGGTTAAGGTCGCAAATAAGGTCACCGTCACCCTACGCTCGGATTATTGCCAGCCTACCCGAAAATCATTGGTTTTCTCGGGATACGTAGCAAATGCTTCGGGTTTTGTGCGTAAAGCCTTAAATTCCCTGATCAGTCGAAAATGTGTAAGAAGGTGTTTCGCCAAACTTTTTCGTTATAGTAAAGTATCTACTGTTGTTTGGTATTTTTTTCTACCGATAAGTAGTGAAGGTTTTAATAAGACCCAAATATTTGGTGTTAACTAATAATTCTTAACAATGAATAGACTTCAAAAAACAATGTATATACTCGGAGGATTTTCAGCTTTATCTGCATTTTTCTTGGCAATTATGCCATCATTCTCTCAACACTAATTGCTGACTAAGCATGGTACGCAATATTACTTTTATAAACGTAAATTGCTTCTAAAAAATGTAGGTAAAAGATGTTCCATAACATCTTTCACCCACATTTTTCAACTAAGTTAGATACGGGCCACAGGGACATACGGCAAAACCAATATTGACGTTACCGAATACTTGATATACGGAACTACTTTTGTTTACCTTGTCTCTGCCACAGGTGCTCTATATTTATGTCTTATGAAAACCTCCTTATGTTCAGGTGTTGGTCGTCTTTATGAAATATAATATGGCGTCGTATATTTTCAGTATTAAGTTATAATATGAGTAGTGTCCCGGTTTTTTTACGAGTTCGCTGTCAACTTTTATCGGTATTTGGTTTCGGATTATCTGCTTTGAAATTGGTCGTAAAAATTTAATAGAACAATAGGAATGGGATTTTAAGGTCACGTTTGTTACCTTCATCATCATCATCTGCTGGACATCGGCCTCCCACAAGCACCGCCACTTCGACCGGTTCTGTGCTTCTGGCATCCAATGGATTCCTGCGACCTTTACAAGGTCATCGGTCCACCTTGTGGGAGGCCTTCCAACGCTACGTCTTCCATTACGCGGTCGCTACTCCAGAACCTTCCGGCTAAATCGGACATATGTTCTGCGACCAATGTCCCACAGCCACTTAAGCTTGGCAATTCTTCGGGCTTTGTCGGTTACCTTCGTATCTCAATAATTACGTAGAGATGTTTCATAATTTTCGTACCGTAATAATATTACCGTAAGATATCGCCCCGCCCATAAGAGATTTTGATTGAATTGTTATTGCCTTTTATTTAGAAAATCGTTGCGCCGTACAAGTTTCGCTTGTATTTATCATCAAATTATGTAACATCTAACTTGTTGGAAATGGAGATCAGTACTTACAATTCGCATAATGACTTCGTTAATGTATCTAACGTAAGGTAGCATATACAGAGTGGCAGGGACAGCGACGCGCACACTATTAAGTACCATGAATTCAACACATGATTCTAAACCCGCCAGTATAGAAATTCACAGAAGCTTATTTAAAAAAAAAAATAGCTGTTCCATACGTTTTGACCGCACTTTTGTAGGAAACAGATGTTTTCTTTTCATAACCTACGAAAATTTCTACGGTGGGGGTCCACCATGTATTGTTAACTTCGTTATATATACTACTGCTGTGAATTTTTTCACGTACCCAAATATAACCATTCAGCTGGCAGGGGGGGGGGGGGGGGGCGAGACTTGACTATAACAAAAATTTGCACTTTAAAGCTTAATATTACGCAAACGGATCTCTGAATCGAAAAATGGTTTGCACAAACCCGCAATATTTTTAAACGGCCTATCTAACGATACCCGACACCATGGGATAGACGAGAAAAAAAATATCATCCCCACTTTTCGTGTACGGGACGGGAGGTACCCTAAATATTTTATTTTACCACTTTGTTGGCGTGATTAATATGTATACCCATACCAAATTCCAGCTTTCTAGTACTAAGAGTCTCTGAGCTAAGCCGCGGACAGACAGGCAGACAGACGGACATGGCGAAACTATAATGGTTCCTTGTTTACTACGGAACCCCAAAAATAAAATAAAGTTTAACATGTCAAGTTTTAGTAAACCTCATACTACATTCATTTGTCTAATAATTATTAGACATCATTATTACGGTCATATAATTTCCACTAAATAAGTCAAAAACAATGTTAGTCAATAATTCGGCCATTAAGAAATTCGTTAATTGAATTACCTACCCATCCTACATATGTCAAATGTAAGGACAGAAGATAAATTTTAGTTTAGTCCTGTCAAATTAATCAGCGCCTGTGACTACTCCATACAAGTTTAGATGTGATTAAAAACTTGCCGACTAAAATTACGTCCATTTACGTCAAGCGCTAATTAATTTGACAGGACTAAACTAAAATTTATCTTCTGTCCTTTTCTTAATGAAATAGAAAGAAAAAGATGCACTAACTTAAATATAGTTTGTGAACAAGGGAATCGGCACCAATATGTTATAAACTTATATATAAACTCACACTACTACTACTGCTAGTTAACTACTTATATTTTTCTTACTTATTTATTTCTAAACTAACTGAGTGATTAAACTAATAATAGTTCAGTCAATAGACCATGCATTTATTTAATATTATTTAATAATGAAGCACATTTAATTGCATCATAAATGATTAAGACCACATTTTTTTCTAAAGTTATACAATTCCATCAAATTGTATGTCCAGCAAAAGGCTTGCATCAAAGCTGAGAATCAATTCTCAGTAATTAAAAAAGTATTGGTTGTCTGTAAAGTTGGTTTACGGATGATAGTTTAACGTGACAACGTCATAACAAAACATTGATGTGGCGCAAGCGTACAATGAGTAACGGGACAATGAGTCATCCTTTTGACGTGACAACGTCTAATAAATCGATGAACGCCGGCTGCATGCACGTAAAAGGATGACTCATTGGCCCGTTACGCTCATTGTACGCTTGCGCTGCATCAATGTTTTGTTATGACGTTGTCACGTTAAACTTTCGTCCGTAAACCAACTTTACAGACAACCAATTTTTTTCGTGCATGCAGCCGGCGTTCATCAATTTATTAGACGTTGTCACGTCAAAAACATACAATTAAATAATAAAAAAATTGAAAGTTTGGAGTGTACCTAAAGCTCAAGCGATATGCTCTAAACTTTCAAATTCATATTGGACAGTAATATACTATTACTGGTTCGCTAACTTCTAAATCAAAGTTCCAAACATTTTCTCTTCTAAGGTCGACGGTCCACTGCTAAGTGGGATGTGCACGGAGAGGTTTACCACGTTAGCTGCGCGGTTTATTTGTTTGCCGTAGGTCGCTATAGACGATCATGGTTTCTTTATCTCGCTCGCTCTTATTATTAAAACTACTTGCGGGGATCGCTGGCCAGCTGAGATAGTACCTATTGGTGTGGTGGGGGATGTTGGAGTTTACGTCGTCTGGCTGCAACACCGGAAAAATGCACCCGCTAACGGTTTTTTCATATTGTTAAAAAAGCCCGCCATTGTCGCGAGGTGGGTGACTTAAGTTCGGATTACCGACGGGAAAGGACGTCATACTGTACAAACGTCCTCCGCGACTTTTATATATTAGTTTAAGTCGTTTATAATAAACGAGATTCAAAGCAACTCTCGCAGTTAAACTGTTTATTTATTTAACTTCGATGGTCCTAGTTTATCATTTTGTTAGTTATATAAACATAATCCAGCATTGCATATGTAAGCGGGCATGCCCTTTATGCCTGGAGATATTTATTAAGTATTTTTTTTACAATTCTTCGCCTTGTGAAGGGAGCTATTCCACACTAAACTGCTTCCACTATAAAGATAAATAAAAAAATCGTGACATGCTTTTTTGTTCCTAGTTTCATTTAACTCCTTTCACGTCTGAATGAAAAACCAAACTTCTAGTTGAGCTATCACTTAGATCTCTTCACCACTAGAATTTCCATTTAACGACGAGTATGGTGGTGTTTATTACTCATGTTCGGTCAAAAGTGTGGTTTAGCTCTCTTCATCACTAAGGTGACGAATTATAGTTTTTTTTTGCTAGTGTATAGTTTTAATTGTATTTGGCGTGTGCTAGCTGACTTAAGGCAAATAATTTAATTTACTGTTTTGTGTCTCGAAATGTTAATTCCTTTGTTTTACTTTCCTTTGTACCTACTATAGAATCAAGTTTTTCTAACTGAACTGACAGCTGTGCTGCTAGGGAGTTTATTGCGCCACTTCTGCTTCCCAGTTAAATCAACTCAAATCAAATTAAAAAACTTTATTGCGAGCCAAGACTCATAAAGGGTTAGTAACAATGTTCTCACAACTACGTGTTAGTGAATAACACAATAAGGTGACACATGTAATTGACAACAGTGAACTATATAAGGACAGTTCACTCTGTCCGCTATCATTTTTAGAACCCTGTTGGGGCTGCCATGACTCGTGCCACCATTGGTGCAGCGCGCTTGCGCATTATAGTGTAAAAACAATCCACACGCGCCTCCGCAAACATCCCTGATGCACTGCAACGCCATGGTAACCCCATCAGTTTTCTGAACGCGTTATTAAATTGGATACGAAGGGCTCCATACGATGGTCGCGAATACTACTCCCACAGGCTGCACGCACTAAAGCATTTTCTTTTTTTCTCTTTCTTTTCTTTTTTTTGATAAAACGTACACGCCCTAACATAACGCACTAGAAAGTTTTGAAGGGCGGGCATTTTGGGGGACCATATAGTGTAATTTTAACGTTCGAAAAGTGCTGATCCTTAGCCTAATTTGAATTTGAGTTTTGATTTGATTTGATCACGCCAACATTTTCATACAAAGTGAAACTGAGTGCGTAGCTTAACCGTGGGCTTCTGTGGAGCGTCGCCTCAAGACATATCGAAGTCAAGTTGGCAGATTCATCATGTTCAAGTTCTAATCTCGAGTCCGAGATCAGAATCACGAGCTCCGTTTATGACCAAAGTTTTGGTGTTTGTGCCCCACAGACAATGCGACCTTAAGGACACAATAACTGTGCCCTCGACGATTAAAACAAGGGTCTCGTGTTATGTTAATTGTTTACGTGACAGCCTTAAGAATGCAGTAAATACTAAACGTTTAGTTGACGTGGTAATTACTGCTCTGAATGATTTATGCTAATGGAGCGGTGATGTATTGCTGTTAATGTTTAATGAATATGTATTAAAGTTAATTGTGTGTAAGGTTAGTTATGAAGGTGCTTGAAATAGTTCATTAAATACTAAAAACAAATTCAACATCGTTATACGAGTAGTTCATAACAAAGAGCTTCATATGAGTTCGAAACCCGAAATTAAGACGTGAGTAAAATCCGAGAATGTTAACACTTTGACAGCCGATCATTACTCTGGGTTATGACGCTCAGTTTTTCTCTGTGCGCCTTTCACGATCCCAGCTTGTCATCAGAATTCCTTGAATTTATTCTGAAAACACATTCTGCTGTCGTGATCGGCATTTGTTGCATTGTATAGCAAAGTTCTTTAGCTACAAACTCATAGGCGATTCATTTGAACACGTAGAGCCGGCCGCCATCGCCGCGCCGCAATGGCGCGGAGTCGTTCGTGTTTATGTAAGAATTTTTATTTTTTGTGGAAAATGGGTACTTACCTATTTATGTTTACAATAAAAAATAAAAAAAATTAAACACTTAATTTTTTTATAATAAAAATAAATTAGTTATTCTAGCATATACAAGAGTAGAAAATGCATTACTTTTTATTTTAAATATAATTTGTAACAATGTCGTAAATGGTCGGCGTACAGGGGCATTCGCGTTACAAAATTGCTTGGCTTTCAAAAGTGTTAATAGTCAACCATAAAAATGCCTTGTTTTAAGATGCATTAAATTGCATATCTGCAGCCTTGTATATACACTTGTATATACAACAACAATAACAAAGTATTGCGATCTGTATCTGCTAGCTAGAATTTTTGATAAAGAGAACACTTCTTTTGTGCAAAGCCATCGTTTACCTATGGGCTGATGTTGTAAAGATGTCACGTATAGCACATTGGCTGCCCTGCTACGGATTGCAGATCCCATGTCCGAGGGAACAAATATTTGTATGGCTTATAGGTACCTAGACAGTTTGGTATTGGGACTATTGGTTGTTTGTGCATGTAAGATTGTCTTTAGGTAGGTAAAAGCATCAAAGGTACAAGAGAAGAATAATTGTGTTTTAATAAAACCGGCCAAGTGCATGTCGGACCACGCACAATGAAGGGTTCTGTAGTTGGGACTTTATCCCAAGAACAAACTTAACATTGTAGTTGAAATGCATGTTTTCCCATACATTCCAACTGTAAATGTCAGTTGGTTGACTATTACTCGTTATCTTGTAAAGCCTACTTTTCTGTGATAGTTTTCCTTTTAACTTCGTTATATGTATATACTACTGCTTTATTTTTTTTCACGTTTCCTTATATTTATTGTCTCTGCCTTATTTTTTTTTATCTGTGCGCAGGGCATGTACTATTGCCTGGTGTCTCCGGAAGATGGCAGAATAGATATTATGTTCCTTAGGCTGTGTTGTATTGTTATTGTTGTTAATAATTTGTTTATGTTTGTATGTAGGTATGTTTGTGTCTTAATTAATTTAGTCTAACATAGTTAAGTAATACTAACAAATTATGGGTACTGTGCCTGAGTTAAAGATGAATAAATAAATAAATGAAACAACCATTTAGCTAGCTGGAGGGGGGGACACACTTGACTAACAAAAATTTGCATTTTAAAGCATAATATTTCACAAACGGATGCCTGAATCGAAAAATGGTTTTCACAAACCTGCAATATTTTTGAGCGGCCTATCCATCAATATCCCACACCGTGGGTAGACGAGAAAAAAATATCATCCCACTTTACGTGTAGGTAAGGTATCCTTAAAAAGATATATTTCAATATTTTATTTCACCACATTGTCGGCATGATTATTATGTATACCCATGCCAAATTACAGCTTTCTGGTACTAAAAGTCTCTGAGCTAAGCTGTGGACAGACAGACAGACAGACCGACAGACAGACGGACATGGCGAAATTATAAAGGTTCCTTGTTTACTACGGAAACCTAAAAAAGAAACTTGTTCATAGATAATTAATTATTAGGGAATTTAAAAGGCAGGTGAAACTGGCGACCCAATGGGTCTCTCTTCATGGAAAGACATTGACATCGCGTTAGATCCAATCAAAGATGGCGGTATGACTCCTTTAATAAAGACTGGTTCCTGGCTATAGATAGAGAGAAGTGAGGTCTTTCTCATGCAGTAGGGCAAAACAGGCATGTAATTAAGTAGGTTATGAAGGTACATTCGTGTATAATAACATTAATTACATTGACACTGTTATTTATTGTAGACACAGCGCAAATACTCAGTTCAGTCATCGAGACTTTAAAATTCATGCCAATTAAAATTCATACAGATTTTATTATTGATACATTTTTGTTAAATATTCAAGCACTGTTTGTTTGAATAAGATGAACTTAACTTAACCTTTGTCTGTCAGGATTTGGAAGCTTTCAAAAAGTTTATTGCCTAAGTTTTTATCCATCCTATCAATCAAATTAGTGTGAAAAGATTCGTAAAAAGTTTGCATTATTATGTTCATTGAAATACTCGCTAAGTCGAAATTACACTTGGTAATTCACCCAGATTCGGTGGCGTATGAGCGACATTACTTTATTTCTTGTTGTAGCGGTCGTTTCTTTAAAGTCAGTCATAACCAATGTCATAACTACTTGTGTAACTTTTATGTACAAAAAACTCAAGGTTCTAGAAATTTTAGTGAGCTATTAACAATTTTTTTTTACCATGACTTACTTAAGTTCTAGAACCCTCTGTGCCTCGGCGTTGGTCCCGGCTGTCATTCGTGGAACTTTGACAGGGCTGTGTAACGTTTGATATAATAACAAAAGTTCGAATGATCATAAGACCTAATTTGAAGAAGCAACTTTAATGTTTTGAGGTTAGGTTACAATATAATTTGCTTTTCTCAAGAACGATGCGTTACCTTAGAAAATTATTTAATATGAAAGTGAGGTCTAATGAACATTATATAAAAAGAGCATTATACAATTTGAAAATTATATGAAATGAACGTCATACTAAATGAAAATAGAGAAAATGAAAATGAAATCAAATATAACATTAGATCATATGAAATTAGGTTAAATGTTTTTATAGCATATTAAAATTATATCATATGAAAGTTATGTCAAATAAATTTAGACGATCTGTTATTATAGCAAACATTACACACCCCTTTGAGAGTCGTTACGGGTCGTCAGAAGTCCGAAAGTCGGACAACCAGTCCCAGGTCATATAGGCAGTCGCTCCATGTAGAGTAGTCAGCTGCATTTGGTTAGACTGGAATCTGACCCCAACATAGTTGGGAAAAGGCTAGGCAGATAATGATGACTTAAGTTCTTGAATTTCAGTTCGCCTTGAATTTTAGTTTCCACTAAAACATATTTCCGTTCCAATAAGTAAACCTAAATTGACTTACATATTCAAAGCACGAAACGTTTTAACAATCTCAAAAGCCTTAATTATTTCGGTTCTCACGTTTTCTTCAAATGTCGTTTCAGTGATTAATGTCTCAGTATGTGTACGCGATTAATAATAAACCCGACGAAGTTTACTCCAAACTGAATTTGTGTTTGGAAACTAACTAAAATATAGAGATTCGGGGCAGCGTAATCCCATTCCCAAAGTGGTTGTACAGGAAGATTAGTGTGATAACTTAGTTTTAAACAGCTCACCTATTGTATTGAATAAAGGTCGCTTTAATTCAGTAATTGTTTGTTTAAAGTTATGTTGTATTTTTATTTTTCCATTTTATTTGCTTACATGCAATATGTTGATAACAAATTACCAAAATCAAAACAACGGTAGGTACCTACCTAATTTTTGGCTTGCTGTGCTGGCGCTGCTACTGCGGCTGCTGAAAACCTCAAGCGGCGAAAGTATAGTAACCTTATCGGCAACTATATTTTCGAGCCGTTTGGGGTTGACACCCTCCGGCCGTGGGGTCTCATTGCTCATGTTTTGTTCAATGAAATCTCCAAAAGGCTGGTTGACACTTCCCGTGACCCAAAGGCTGGCTTTTACCTTGGTCAGAGGCTAAACATTGCCATACAAGCAATATTGGCAATGCCACTAGTCTCTTGGGTACATTGCCAGACGATAGTGATGCGGAGGAATTTTTGGACGCCATATTTTAGTTTATTTTGTTAATAGTTTTAGTTAGGTTAGGTTATTACTTTATTTTATTTTAACAGTTAGTTAGTTAATTTAAATGTATTATTTCTTCATCATCATCATTTCAGCCGAAAGACGTCCACTGCAGGACATAAGCCTCCCTCAATTGCCAATGGGGTAGCCATAATCGCCACGCTTGGCAGGCGGGATTTCTTGTGTCAATGTAAATAATAATAGGTACTTTTAATAAAACAAATCACCAAGATAAAGACACTGTATTAATCACACTCATATTCTTACAAGATTTCAATAAGGTTTGACGCAATTATGTTGAAACGCCGCAACAATGTCTTCGAACACGTAATCCTCTGGAACTACAGGCGCATCGGAGAACGGATCTGTTGGGGCTGGCGAACCTCCCGAAAGACCATCGGAAGATGGATAGACGTGGAATGCAGCTGGGTATACATAGTTCTGTTCAACCTGCATTGCCCCTGACGGGTCCCACGTCATCCTTTGAATCTGTCCACGCCACCGCACCACAACCGAAGGATATGCATCACCACCTTGCAGAGTTCGGAACTTGCACTCAAAACTTAAAGGAGCTCGTTCTTTAACGTCAGTTCTCTCCGGTACAACAATAGTCTCGGTCTCACCCTGTGCTACCCTTCCCGCACATAACTCAAACGTGAATAATAAAAACAGGGGAAATAAATATTTCATCTTGTCAGTCCGAAACGACACCGGGGAATGAAACAAATTTAATGTAGACGGTTCCATTTCATCGCGCGTAAACATCATTAGATAAGGAGGGCAAGAGTCAAGTTAATGTGTTTGTGTAAGATAAAACTACTTATCGCTTTATATCTCTGCCAAATGTCAAGTTTAATGTTCTTTGTTTACGATAGTAAAACTGGTGACATGTCAACTTGCAGTGGTTTTTAGTTTAGGTAAACAGAAAAGGGCAATGCTCTTTTTATGAGTTGTGACTAGTGATGTGCCATTACCATTTGTCTATTACCAGTATTTTACTATACGGAAATATTCCCAGTAAGTTTATATTATTACCGGTAATATTCCCTAACGCTGGTAAAATTGTTTAATGTCGTCTTGTTGATTTATTTAAGTAATATTTGTTTAAAACGCGCACCCGCAGCTGTTGCTAGCTCACTTTTCTTTATAACTTTTAAATTGTTAGGTTTGTCGTTTATTATTTCTTGTTATTAAGTTTAGCTGTGCGTGTGATTATCTAAAAAGGTACTGTTGTAAATCATTACAAAAAACTATGATTAACCTGTTAATGATTATAATAGACATTTAGATTAAAAAAAAAATATTAAAGCACATCACCAGTTGTGACCTCTACGCTATATTTAGAAAAGTAGGCACAGAATTGATTTTGTCTGTATTTTTGGAAGGTTTTTGTTTTATGAGGCAAGTTTTATTTACATTTAGGTACACCAATTATAATTCGTGCTTGGTGGTAAGCGGTTAAACATCATATCAGCTCTTATTTCGAATTGTTCTCATGTAATTTTAATTAAATAACATCACTACTTCCTATTCTGAATTTATACAATCAAAGTTTTATGAACCAGCGAACAGAATCTTCATCTATACTCGGGAGATTAACGCAGTGAGCCTGCCCCAATAGCGGGCGATATCCAAGGAAAGTTTAGATCGTGACTTACTGTACTTCGCTCCATAAAGCATCGCGGTTCCGTGGGTAAGTTCAGCGGGAGAGAGATCAAAAGGAAGCCCCGAATGTTCGGGAAATAGTTTCAATTAGCTAGTTTGTGGTCGGGGTAAAACGTAAGATTACCTACTTACCGACTCTTACGGCTGGCCCTGAAAGTTTGCTTGACTTTTGTCAGTCGTTGCGTCATCATTATTGTTAAATTGCTACAAATCAATGAAAGATTTGTCAATTTTGACTTCCACCGCGCATGGCGCGCCGTGGAAGTCAAAATGGTCAAATCTTGATATTGCTGTTTGAAAAAACAGAAAGTTGTTACAGCATTGGTTTCTAGCACAGTTCCTTTTACATTTGCCTACAACCATGGTTGGTTTAGATATCGCGAATTAATAATTGTGGTGATTCACACTTACCGAGGATCGATAAAGTACGAAATACTATTGCTTGTTCAGTACACACAAAACGTGGACCCATATCAGTCATAACAGTATCTATAATAATAAAATGTAGGCTTACAAAATATCGATTTCCCAATAAAATAAATATCTAGGCCAGTGTAATATTACATGACACAGGTACGTAGCTTGATTGAAGTACAATATCGAGTAATATTTACGGGTTACGACTTCTCTAGGTCGAGCCTTAGCATTTGCTCGTTATCGAACAAGCAAATCTAGGCATCTAATGTTAGAGTCCCGAAAAGCCTGTTACGAGTTATATTGTCTAAAACACCGGCGCAATGTGGATGAACTTTGTAGCGAGAATGATTGTGTTAACGCTACCACAGAATAGATAGATACAGAAGGTCAGGTCAGTGTAACGACGAAAATTCACGCACTCTTAGACAAGACCCACGTACAGTGAGTGCAAGTGCGCTTGCGACTGGCGTTCGTTTGAAATTGCTGAACGTCGACATCTATGGTCTGTTCCAAAAGTATTCAAGTTAAAGTTAAAGTTATTCAAACAATAGTAATTGTTAAAAAACTTGGCTCACCACTTACACAATATTGCACATTCTATTTAAGATTGCCAACCAAGGTTCATCATTTCAGCTGAAAAACGTCCGGCTGGACATAGGCAACTCTAAGCACCGCCACTTCGACCGATTCTGTGCTTCTAGCATCCAGCGGGTTCGTTCGACCAACCAAGGTTGAAACCATCTAAATGGATATATCTTGAGTGGGTGTTTGCGTAAGAATTTGACCTGAATAGGGTTTGTTTACACTTTCATTAAATACTTTTGAAACAGACTAAATCCGTGCGTGCTTTCGCTTGCTGTGTGGAGCCGATGTTCTGTACGTATCTATTCTGTGACGCTACCGTCGCGTGTCACATAGTTACGTGAACGTGATATAATTGTAGACAACTGAGAAATGTCTCGAAGGGTCTAATGCTATCAACTTAATTTTGACTCTTACTTTGAAAATGTAACGTTATTTAACTTTGTACAAAGATGTCACCAGATTACACAGCTAGGTATTCTGTATTATGTAGGTACTGATGATAAATTAAGATTTTGTAGTACTAAGATAAATTGGTAATAAACAACGGACCATTGACCTACCCATAGAACATAAAAAATCCGTTGATCAAGCTAATCTGCCTTCATAATGAAGTCTATAAAATATTTAATATCAAATAAACCTTACCTCATTTAACGTAAACTGCGTTAGTCTACACGTAGAGATTTGTTATTATAAAAAAAACCGGCTAAGTGCAAGTCGAGCCACGCATAATGAAGGGTTCCGTAGTTGGAATAAATTTATCCCAAGAACAAACTTAACATGTTTTTCAACAGCGAATTTAAGTTGGTCGACTATTACTCGGTAACTTGTAAAGCCTACTAAGCTGTGCTAGTTTTGCTTACTTCGTTACATATAACTATTGCTGTGAATTTTTTCACATATCTAAATACAACCATTTAGCTGGCACACACACACTTGACACTTGGACTCGAACAAAAATTAGCACTTTAAAGCTTAATATTACGCAAACGGATCCCTAAATTGAATAACGGTTTTCACAAACCCCCAATATTTTTGAACGGCCAATCCAACGATACCCCACACTATGAGATAGAAGAGAAAAAAAATATCATCTCCACTTTACAGAGGGGTGATACCCTAAAAAAAAAAACTACATTTTATTTTACCACTTTATCGGCGTGGTATATATGTATACCCATATCAAATTACAGCTCTCTAGTACTAAGAGTCTCTGAGCTAAGCTGCAGACAAACAGACACAGACGGACATGGCGACACTATAAGGGGAACCCTTATAGTTTCGCCCGTTGCCGTTGTTGACTAAGGAATCCTAAAAACAGCCACAAAACTGTAAGAACTACATAAAGGCGGTCACCCGACTGGTCTGGGCCTCAAGTCTGCTATTACAATAGTGTCAGAATGGTCTCTTCATTGTGAGTTTTTGGCAGATTTGCCATACAAACACTGTCAAATACTCACAATGGCGAGACCATTCTGACACTATTGTAATAGCAGACTTGAGGCCCTGGTCAAGTCAACATTAAACATAAAGAAACCATAACGTCTCCAATTCGAATACGATCGGGCGATATATCCGAACCAAATCCGCAGGGACTAAGAATCCAGAAAGCAAATAATATTTTATCTTATTTTCTCGACATTTGCTCGTTTTATGCGTCATTCATTTATCGGAAAACTTTCCTAGATAACGTTTAGGTTGTATGGATCAGATTTTCTCTTGTTTGTCCCGATGTCCTTGGTATTTAATTGGTACAACGTTCGATCTTGATTAAGCACTCAAGTTTGTTTGTAGATGTTACCCTCAGTGGTATAATTGAAGCCAAAGTTGCTAAGTAGTTGCTTCAAATTAGAACCTACTTCGTCACTCTTGGAAATTGTTTTATACTTTGTAGACTGAAATGTTTCAATTCTATCGAAAGTTAGCCTTTATTCGTTTTTAATTAATGTCCTTAATTAATGTTGATGGTTATTGAATTTTATTAGCATTCTTTGGAATTGGATTGTAAGATTTGCCTATTTAGTACCTAAGTAATTATCATATTCCTTTAACCAATATTTGACTCGCTAAAATACCACCACAGTGGTCTGAAAATCGAGCTTGTTATTAATACCTAATTATAACTCAACTATAATCACGGTGATTAACAAATGAGTTACTTAGTTCTTGAAATGAAATTTTGTAAAAAAAAAAAAAAGTATAATTATAATCAATAATCACACATCGAAAAATCAAAATTTCGAAAATTTGCTACCTGCAAAGCGGCACCCATAGGTGCATGAATTGTACCATCTTGATTGCCGTGTATGGTACAATAGCTCGTGTGAGCACCAGCTCTACAGTTCCATTCAGATAAAAAAAAAAATACTTAGTGTTTTCTCACAAACAAAAAAAAAAAAAAATCTCACGCGTGGAGCTACTAATAATATTACGCAAAAGGTGCTATACCAGAGACATAACTTTTTTTAATAAAAAAAAAAACCTTTATAATCCTCTATACTCTATTTACTATAGCATTAGACAAATAACGGTTAAATAACGATAGTTATTGTGTAATATTGTTGAAATTACTGCATTTTAGAGTTATTTTTTAATGTAAATGGTAAATAAATTACAGTGCTTTGTATTTATCGTGAAATAACGGAGTTTATTAAACGTTCACATCGAAATAACGAAAGGGGGAGAACAGTTAATTGTCTAATGTTATAATAAATGGAGTATAGTGTAAAGTTGCTGTGTAAGTTGTTACTGTCAATGTATGAAAAACCAATTACTACTAAAATTAACGTAACATTTTATTATCATTGGATTTAGTTTTTGATTCCACGAATATTTGTATCGTTCTTGCTAAAACTAAATTAAATACAACAGAAAGAAAAGTAAACGAGAAAGAGAAAGAGATTTAAGATTCTTATAAATCAGTTATCAGATCCAAAGTCTTTGAATAATAGATCCGATTTAACAAAGTATGTTAAGCGAGAAAGATACATAGGGATTCTTCTGGAAACACCAAACAACAACCAAATTTCATCATGAAAACGTTCTGTTATACACAACAGCAGCTTCAAAGCTGCTATCTCCTTTATACGTGGCCACACACCAAATACCAGCTACAACTTTATCAATATCGATCTCCACAGCAGACAGCTTATAATCAAGCTGCACAACAGACAACAAAAACATATTAACTACGTTCCCAATCCCAAAGCAACTTGGGTTATCTCACTGTTCTGCACTTTGTGTTTCTTAAGGTGTGCGTACACGGACAACTAAAATTGCACAATAGGGATGTTTCCTGGAAAAAAAAAAAGAAAAACTGTTGAATCCGTCAGTCATATAATAAAAAAATATTAGACACGTATTTTTTGCTTTATCATATTAATAAAAAATAACTTAGATAAAACACATTAAACTTGGGGAGTGGAGGCTCGTTACGTCACAGCCACGTATAAAATCCAGCGAGCAGTGACGTCATTCCCCATTTGAACTCAATGTATCGCCGTAATGTTTTGTTAAAAAAAAGAAAAAAATACGTGTCCAATATTTTTTAATAATCTACATGACGGACAATTTTTTATTTTTGTCATCATTCCTATTCTGGGTAAGTTTGCTAAATATGAGGGCACGTCATGTCGAAATTGATGCTCGAAAATTCACAGCAAATTGAAAGATATGGAGCAGCGTAATTAACGAGGAAATACATTCAGCAGCAATTTATACAAATAAATAAAATTGGAGTTTCTATTTCTAATAAAAAAGTCAAAATAAGAGCTTTTTACTAAATATACGGTACTGAAAACAAAAAAAAAACCAATTGTTTCATTTATTTGGCTGTCTTTCTGTTTGTTCTGGCTAATCTTCGAAACGACGGGACCGATTTTGACAGGACTTTCACTGGCAGATAGCTGATGTTATAACGAGTAACTAAGGCTACTTTTTGATAAAAGCCACGCGAGCGAAGCCGCGGGCAGCAGCGAGTTATACCTAATAATGATATCTTGTTTCCCTGATCTATTATCACGGATTAGCTATTTAAACGCAATAGTCATGCATTATTGCGTAAATTGACACGAACTAATCAAAAAAGCTACGTGGGCGTGTATTTAGAAATTAAACCAGATTGCTTCTGCGTAACCTCCGGCAACAGTTGCAATGCAATAATCGCTGGTAAAACTGACCGTATGAGCGCAGCTTAAGGCAGGTAAGATACGAGTGAATGCTCGCTTGTGCACCGCAGTTAGACTGAGATAGGGTTATTGTTTGAGACAGCCAAAACACTACGGTGTAGAGAACTAGAGACCTAAGCACGTTTAGTTGTAATTAAGGTGCAGGATATCTGCACACATGTTTTGTACAACGTACAAAGACTTTAGGCTAAGCCAGTGTACTTTAGATTTCAAGTTGGTGAGACAGGAAAATCTTGGGTGAATTTGGATGTTTCGTTATAATTCTTCTGTCGTATCGGTGTATCGACTGACATCTAAATAATCAGCATAATCAGCCTATAATCCCACTAATATCTCTAATAGTCTATATGGCATTGTATCATTATTTCCGTTGTTTTTTTATACCGCGACTATACGCGAATATATTTCAATAATTCTAGACTCGATATTTTGACCTATGTATTTATCGATCTGATCACTAGTTTTTGATAATTTATTTTTTGATAATTTGTAAGAGGACATGATTTCTATATTTCCATTCATCGTTTTTTAAGGCCCAGATATATGCCAGTGACCTTGAGTGGTTAGCTTACGTGTCCTGTACTGAACTCACGCAACGCGTCGTACGTCTAGCCAGTAATAGGACTCGCCCATCCGGAGCGCTGTGTCAAATAAGACGCATTATTAATTTATTACTTATACATAAAACAAAAGGTATTTTTATAAAACCCGTATACTAAAAGATCAATAATTAAATAATTTTTATAAAGGTGAAGGTTTCAGAAAAATACGCTTGAGAGATTTTGCGTGATTCTCAGTTTTTTATCCGCGTTAGACATAACTTTACATATTAATTTCACTATGTAATGCATGATCTGAATTATCACATTAAGTTATTAAGAAAATGCTCTAATTTAACATATAATATTAATTAATAAATTGAGAAAAAAAAAACTATAATTCAGTTAAATCATTATAATATTAACATTTTATGTTATTTATTAATAATAATAAAAAAAACTAAAAAAATATTTTTATTTTTTATTAATAATAATAATTATTTATTTAATTCATTCATTTTCTTTAAATACGCTGTACTGGTACAGCGTCTTAATAATTGTTTGCTGCACCGGACGACGTCATTACGTCTACGCCGGCTGTCGCTGAAAGCCAGCGCTGGGCCTACGAGTATGTCTTGCATAGGGTCGCAGCATACTGAAGATTTATGGGGAATGTCTATCAAAGTTTATACATCTATAATCGAGACTATAGCACCATACTTAGCTTTAATATTTAATTTGTGTGTGGATCAAGGAGTCTTCCCGGATTTAATGAAATACAGTAAGGTTATACCACTTTTTAAATCAGGGGACAGTAAAGACACTAACAATTATAGACCAGTATCCGTGTTGCCGGTATTCAGCAAGGTGTTCAAAAAGGTGATGCTCAATCAAATGCTTAATCATTATTACACCAACCATATCTTACACGATCAGCAATATGGTGATCGTTGTACGACTGACCGGGGTGTCACCTTATTAAGACACATATTTACAGCATGGGAGGAGGCCCAAGATGCCATAGGAATCTTTTGTGACCTCTCCAAGGCATTTGACTGCGTAAATCACGAAACCTTACTCTTGAAACTGGAGCATTACGGACTAGGTAAACTTGCGCTCAGTTTAGTAAAATATTGTTTAAATGATAGACAACAGCAAGTTGAAATAAATGGAGTCAATTCACTCGGCTTAAGAGTAAAAATGGGTGTGCTACAAGGCTCGATATTGGGTCCTTTCCTCTTTTTAGTATATATTAATGATCTACCCCATTTATTAAAAAACCAACCACAAATGGTGTTATTTGCTGACGATACTTCCGTAATTTTTAAGATAAATAGACGTGCATCAAATCTTGACGACGTAAATAACGCCCTACTGCAGGTCCAAAATTGGTTCACTGCTAATAATTTAGTATTAAATGGGAAAAAAACGAAATGCATAAGATTTACTTTACCGAATGTTAAAAGTAGTGATTGTGACATAGTATTGAATAGGAAGAAACTAGAATTAGTCGATAAAACTGTTTTCCTAGGGATCACGCTCGACTCAAGGCTGCAACGGAGTCCTCATTTAACATCTCTTGCAGGGCGGCTAAGTTCAGCAGCATATGCTGTGAGAAAAATCCGTCAATTTACTGACGTAGATACCGCGAGGCTAGTCTATTTTAGTTACTCTCATAGCATCATGTCTTATTGTATTTTACTATGGGGACGGGCTGCAGATATCGAATCTATTTTTATTCTACAGAAAAAAGCCATCACAGCAATATATGGCCTCCGCAGGCGCGATTCTCTAAGGGAACTGTTTAAAGATATTAACATCATGACGGTACCTTGTAAATACATCTATGAAAATATCATGTACGTAAGGAAAAGTTTAAATATTTTCAGTAAAAAGGGTGAAAGACACAATAATAGTACCAGAAATAGGGAGTTTAACCAGGTTTCAGCTGGCTAAAGTAGACTCATCCTTCATGGGGTACTGTTTAAAATGTTACAATAAAATACCTCCCCACATACTCCAGTTGAACGAAACAAAATTTAAAACTTGTATAAAACGCACACTATGCAGCCAGGTATATTATAAGTTGGGAGATTACAACGCTGACAAAAATGCTAGGCTCAATGCTGGTCCTGCTCCATAAGGGCGCATAAACTAATTAATTAGCATTTGAAAATATTATTGGAGCTGCTGAAGATTGTAAGACTATCATTGCATTGTATAAACTCAATGTCCTTGAATTATATAATTGCATAGCACAGGTGTGAGTACTATGTACTATAGAGCTACCATTTACCGGGTAATATGTCTTTTATTGACTTGAATGTGCCCTGGCGGCTGAGAGTATGTCATGCTCACTCAAATGTCTCGCTGGTGGTGGCGTGTGTGTTGGATCATTAAGTTCCCTTCATAATGGTTGAGCTAAGTGGTGCTGATCCATGCGTCATGTTCGTGGACGGGCGCCGTCAGTTGGGACTGGTCATCTCTTAGCTGCCACGGCTTATTTTTAATTATTTAATTGATTAAATTACGGACTTTTCTAACGTGCACGTCTTTCTACATTGTTCTCACATGTATAACTTCAACATGAATGATGTAACCCATATTTTGTAACAATATTTTGTTTTAAAAAAGTTTCTTGTCCGTTCTTCTCCATAGGAACCTACTACGCTTTGGAATGGGCAACTAGCTTCATCTTTCTGACTGACCGACCCCTTGACAATTCAAAAGTACCTGTATTTGGTTTATTTGAAATAAATGCTTTGAGTTTGAGTTTGAGTTTGAGCATAATGCTGAGCGATAGCCGTTTTGCGTGAATGTGACGCATTTGCCCCCATAGTTTTCTTATTTTTTTGTTTATGTTCTTTTTAGCGTCATGTTTACCGCAAATAAACATATTTTCTTTCTTTTTTCTTTTTCTTTATATATATATTATTTTTTTCAAATCATTAATACTACTCGTTTAGACGTGATCTTTAGTATAAAATCATTAAAAGTTGGTTATCGTCGCCAAGTCAATGGCTATAGTGAGACTGATTTAAATGAATCGTGCAGTCTCAGTATTACCATTGCAATAGGTAATGGGAATAGTGAGACCTACCCTTATGGTGTAATTTAGGACAGACCAGACCAGTTGTCTACTGTATATATATATATATATATACACTAATGATTGCACTTGATAAAGCACTCGCTATAATTTATTACTTGCTTATGACGTCATCCACGGCTGCTACGTAGTGACCTATTAACCACAAGGGACTGACAATAAATCAAGATGACAATATAACGTAACACAAAATAGGAAAACGCTAAGTCCATACATTTATCTCACTAAAACCAGCCAGCAAGAAATTGCCGCAATTCGGTAGATGGATGGAAATTCTTAATTGAACCAGTTAACTAATTGAACTAATTATGACGAGACATTCGGATAAATAATGGATAAGGCCACTTCAATCTTCTAGAGGCCAGATCCCGTCTCTATTATATCATTTTAGCAGACTGTTTTAGGTAATTATGCTTTATGAGGAAATTGGAGCTCTGTTCTGCTTTGGATTTAGTCTCAAACTGTGAGGCATGAGACGACCGCAAATTATAGCAAACCTATATAACATGGCCCTCATTCCAAATCCGCGTACAGGCAGAATTCGTTTATAATCCGTGCAAGCAGAAATTTTAATAA
Source organism: Dryobota labecula (assembly GCA_947523025.1). Lineage (NCBI taxonomy): Eukaryota > Metazoa > Arthropoda > Insecta > Lepidoptera > Noctuidae > Dryobota > Dryobota labecula. Next base: position 10,039,345 of record OX383293.1, on the reverse strand, counting down.
ACAGCTGTGTAGTGAACATGATTTGGATATGTTCAATACCAATGTTTCTCGGCTTAAGTATTTGTTGTTGAAAAGCTTCTTTACGGAAAAGTAATTGTTTGTGTCTAAATGATATTTAGTTTGTATTAGTCGATTGTGTACTATTTATTTCATAGTTTATGTTAAAGCGGCCTCACAAATAACCGCAGAATAAAGTTATCCTAGGAATAACTGCGGTATAACCATACATTTTTTACGTTCATACCTAGCATAACTTTATTCCGTGTTTATTTGTATTAGGGTTAGTATTTTTTGTAACGAACTTTTTTTTCGTTTTTATTGTTAGTGTTTATCAGTGGACATTTATAAATGGCCTTCATTTTCATATTGTTTATGAACACTGTATAAGTTCAGCTGTAAGTTTCCTGAATAGAATAAAATAAACCCACGATCAATGTCCCGGGACTTTAAGACTTCTCGAAACGAGTTAATTTTAGGCCAGAAATATCAATTAAAAATGCAATTTGTAACTATACAGACGCTATACAACGTTTATTAGTAAGGAGGTTAATGTACAATCTACTATTTGAATATCGGGTCGCTTTTGGGAGACAATTAGGAAAAGCAAAAAAAAATTTTGCACACTATACCGTGTGGCATATCGAATCAAAGGGCTATGAGGGTCAAGTATCTTTTTTTTTAGGGTTCCGTAGTCAACAAGGAACCCTTATAGTAGTCTGTCAGTCTGTTTTTCTACCCGCGGCATAACTCAGAGACTCTTAGTACTAGAAAGCTGTAATTGGCATGAATATACACATTAATCACGCCGACAAAGCGGTTAAATATTTAGGGTATCGATGGATAGGCCGTTTAAAAATATTGCAGGTTCGTGAAAAGCATTTTTCGATTCAAGGATCTGTTTGCGTAATATTAAGTTTTAAAGTGCTTATTTTTGTTAGAGTCAAGTGTGTGTTTGCCACCACTCTGCCAGCTAAATGGTTGTATTTGGATATGTGAATAATTCACTGAAGCCGTATATATAACGAAGTTAAAAGGAAAACTATCGCAGCTAAGTAGGCTTTACTAATTACAGAGTAATAGTCGATCAACTTACATTTGCATTTGAAAAACATGTTTTTCAACTAAAATCTTAAGTTTTTTCTTGGAATAAAATCATCCCAATTACGGAACCCTTCATTGTGCGTGGTGTGACACGCACTAAGCCGGTTTTTTTTTAAATAATTGTAAAGTTATTTAAGAAAATACCTTATATCCGAAACTATTGAGCCCAACATTTTGAATAAAGTATACAAAATAATTCTATACCTTTAGATTACAGGAAAATATATAAGAAGTGTATGATCTTAAAACGACATGGTAAATCTCCCAATATTGTGCGTACAAACTTACATTTGTAGTTGAAATGTATGGGAGAACATGTTTTTCAACTACAATATTATGTTTGTTCTTAGTATAAATCCATCCCAACTACGGAACACTTCACTGTGCGTGGTCCGCACGCACTTGGCCGATTTTTAATGTGGCTCTTGATTTTTTTGCAAGAATTTCAGGTATATTTTCTTCGATTATTTTTTATTGCCTGTTCAATTTGACTTTGTATCGACTCGTCAGGTTCGTTATGTACTGTAGAGCTTCTGCTACTGGGTTCAGCGTCCATTATTTTTAAATTTGGCGTTTGGATACGAGGGACATTTTCAAAAGTCTGCAATACAGCTCTTCCGCAAAAGCAATAAGTGCAGATTTACTAAACAAATAAAAATAAAAATTGGTTGTCTGTAAAGTTGGTTTACGGACGATAGTTTAACGTGACAACGTCATAACAAAACATTGATGCGGCACAAGCGTACAATGAGTCATCCTTTTTCGTATATGGATTTTGACGTAGTCACGTCAAAATCCATATTTTGGCACTGTAAGCTGTGGTGGTCAGTGTCTCGGGACCCGAGACAATTCACAAAATGTCCTGGGATTTCGAGACACAAGACGTCCCGGGACCCAAACCCTAGTTCTGCTGCATTTGAAGCAAATATTATTATCTTTATGTCGAGGATGTAAGGCATCCTCCACATAAAGACAAAGTCAAATCATTTATTTCAAATAGGCACATACGAGTAAAAAACAGTTGAAATTCAGAAATTATTAGATATAATTACGAGTATTAATTGATTCTAGTTGCCTCTTCCAAAAGGTAGTTACGTATGGAGAAGAATGGGAGAAACTCCATACCTACTTACTCTTTTAAAATGTTTACAATATTTTCTAAACATTAATTAATAATTTTATGTGAAGTCGATGTACCTACAATAAAATTACTATACCACAATAGGTAAAAAAGAAAAAGTGAAGTAATTACAGACAAATTAATGTGATAGAGACTATAGTAATGCAGTACCGGACGTAAAGAATAGCACCACCCCATTTCCTCCCGTGGGTGTCGTAAAAGGCGACTAAGGGACTTACTAGAGAATGGGCAGCATCATTCTCTATGCATTTTTAACAACATACTGCGATCGCCAACCCGCCTGCCTAGTGTGGCCATTATGGCAAACCGGGGAGACCTATGTCCAGCAGTGGACGTCTTTTGGCTGAGATGAGAGACTGTATTGTTTGCTAGCAAATTTATAACCTGAAAGTCATAATAAAAGATTTAATGACTAAAAACTTAAAAGCAGAGGCAGCCCTGACAATGCTGAAAACTACCTATCTCTTATGTTCTTATATCAACAATACGTTACCGGCTACAGTATACTCAACACGGCAGAATGCGTGCGAGTGGGAAGTGCGATAGAGATGATTAATATCTGCTGTCAGTAGTCCGCAAAGCCCCGGGTAGATTACTCACTCATTGACTGAAATCCGGAACAAATCATTTCTCTTAGTTGACATACTATATACAATATGAATTAATTGATCATCTGAGTCTATTTTGGATCAATGGTGGACAGAAGGCTATAATAATAAGATACACTTAAATGGACAGCCTGAATGATGTGAAAATCGGATAAAGGAAGGTAACAATCACCCATAAAACGAATGAATGGGCAGGTCCACTCAATCTGTGTGGTTTTTTCTTCAAAGACCATTTCAGACACCAATCTACATGGTCTGCACATGATTTGACCAAGATTATGTCTGGACTTTAAAAGAGACTGTGATCTCTGAGTTTGTTTCGGCCTTTCTTCTCAGAGTAGTCAGATACGAAACGCCGACCTCATCTAGTTTTAAATTATGATTGACGTGTAAAAGTGTTTGTAAAAACCTACTTACAGTAATAAAATCATTTGTCATTAAGTTATACAGTTAGTTCTTTACTTCCTCGTTGGTCCAGTGGTCACAAGCGCTACTTTTGAGCATAAGGTTCTGGGTTCGACACTTAGGTTGGACAGTGTTAGTGGGGTTTTCCATCAGGAGTTTTTTTTTTTCTACTAATTTTTTCTACCCAGTTGATGACAATAGGCTCGCCCCAATCAATCAATCTGCCTAGCCTTTTTCCAACTATGTAGGTGTCGGGCCTGCTCTTGACCTCGATCTCGCCTGATGGAAAGCGATGGATGAGGTCTATGATGGAATGAGCATGCCCAGGAGATGCTTGTTACCTCTTGCTTTAAAGGCAGACGAGTTATATGTGGAAGGGAACACAAACGCTGGCAGAGAGTTTCACACTTTGGCTGTGCGCTTCTGAAGATCTGTAACGACTGTCAAAGATCCACGAATGACAGCCGGAATCAACGGTTTAACGTGCTTTCCGAGGCACGGAAAGCACGCTACAATAGGCTCGCCCCATGGAACTTAAACATAACTAGCGAAATGTGGGTGTACTACAAGTATACACCTGTGCCTAACCCTTTGGGGAATACAAGCGTGATGTTATATTGTTATCTTACGTTCTTCGGTGGACTACTTCATAAGAATCTCTAACTAAACATTTATTTGCTAGTTTAATTATAACTAAACTAAACAACGATATATTTTGGAACTATGTACACACGGCCACAAATCAAACTATACATTTCCAGTATAAGCAGACCTCTTATTGTACCGAAATCCTATACAATGCAAGATCAGCTTATCATCATTTCATCCGAAAGACGTCCACTGCTGGAAATAGGCCTCCCCCAAAAGGGGGGATTTGCCATAATCGCCACGCTTGGCAGGCGGGTTGGCGATCGCAGTATGGTGTAAAAATGCATAGAGAACGCTGCTGCCCGTGCCCATTCTCTAGTAAGTCTTTCAGTCGCCTTTTACGACACCCAAGGGAGGAAATGGGGTAGTGCTATTCTTTACGTCCGGCACCACACGGAACGATCAGTTTATACTGGAAATGTATAGCTTGATTTGTGGACATGTGTACGCATTTTATATTTATTTATTTTATTTCATACATTTTCTACTAGTCAATCTTAGGGTGATGCAGAGACAAAACATGGCGCCTTATTATGTGGTCGACTCGATTATACAAAAAAACCAGTCGACCAATTATTGAGGTTAGTTTATATACACAGGTGCTCCAACTAATCAACCAGTCAATCATTTACATGATTTCCTTCAATTATTTCACTAAGCTATCCACATGAAACAATAATATTACAAAGGTCAATTATTTAGAAATTCCAAGTTAGTGAAAGGTCAATGCGTTTTAACAAGAAGTCGGCTGTAGTTTATTCAGTGTACTGTAATATTGTTCCGAACGTGCGGCAGAAAGGAAATTGTTTCACCTTTTGACGTAGCGGAGTGAAGCTTTATAAAGATAGGGATTTGGAGGTTAAGGTCATGTTATATTAATTATAGGTTACTGCTGAAGTGAATTCTTAAGGCGTGTATTGATTGAAAGTTGATGGCACGAAATGTACCAAGTAATTAATTAACCTAATGATGGAAATCACATTCTTGATTATTTTTAAGAAAGTTCTAAAGGTGGTCTAAGTGGTTTATCTTAAGTGATTCTGATAAAAAACACCTGGATTAAGTAGGTCCATAAGTTTTTTTTTTTCTATGAATCTCGTCGATTAGATGCTTGGTAGCCCTAGAGAAAGTTAATTATATACTATATACCTATTTACAAAATCAAGATACCTGGAGTCCTCTATGTTTATACCTACAGCCCGTATTACCTAACCACGCTAAACATGTTCAAAGCTACATCGACTATTAATTTCTAACCAAATTATTACGACCGCTATCTTCCCAGCATGAGCATCTTCGTCCGGGCGGACAGTCCGGTGTCCGGCCAAGCGGTGCCAATTTCCGGACACTCGCACACCAATGATTGCGGACACTCCGATTCGAATCACATAGAAATAGATCACTAGCTATAATAGCTGAGTTGGCATTTTATATCTAGAGAATTTGAGCAATTTTTCTTCGGAAAAGATTTGTTGACAGTAAGTAGCTTAGCTAATAAAATGTGTCACTTGACCTAGCTGATAATTTTAGCTTTCGATTGCGTGGTTATTTTGCGACGATACTGCCGTAATAGCTATAAATGTGTGAATTTGTGATCACTTTGTTATTATTTGCAGACAGGAAAGCCCTCCTCTTTCATTTTCCATCAAATATTGTAATTGCTTTTAGGAATAATATACCACACTGTACAATTGTAAAGTCACCCAAAGGGTATGATGATGATGGGGCTCCCTTCTCCGCACTTAGACTTTCATTTGGTCCGTTGTGCGTACCCAAAGGGTAATGGAGAGGACTATGCTTGGTGTTTCCCTACATGATCGAATCAGAAAGGTTCAGAAAGGAACCAAAGTAACCGACATAGCCGTAGAGAAGAATTACCAATCTTATGAGGCAGTGGGCACATTGCTTGCAAAACAGATGGCCGATGCAGCTGAAAGGTTCTGGAGTGTCGACCGCGTACCGGAAGACGATCGTTAGAAGGCCTCCTACACGGTGGACCGATGACCTTGTGAAGGCCACAGAAATCCGCTGGATGCGGGAAGCATAGAAAGTGGCAGAGCTTGGGGAGGCCTATGTCCAGCAGTGGAAGTTTTTTGGCTGAAATGATGACTGTACAATATAAGTATAACGTACCCACCTTTTTTGAGTAGGTGTACTCTATTATTAACATAACCGGGATATTTACCATGTTTATTCATTTTTCTGAGTTCCCGATATTTCGGCGCTGTTGCAAGCACCATGATCACGGATAAACTGAAGTCACTGCGGGTGGGTGTTTATGAGCAGACAAAACGGTCTACCCTCTTTCTTGTTCGTTTTTTGCACTCAGTACCGCTACCACTGTCACTCGCAACTCGATTCTGTTCCCGACACACGAAACTCACTGTGTCCGCTCGCGAACTTTTTTCGGCACTTCTTCGGTTTTTACACAGCTGAACCACTGGATTCCAGGCTCTCGACAGTTGAAACCCATCATCCCGGTTGAAGTTCCTATATTTAGTAATCTCAATAGCTTCTCTAACCAGTCTAGGAATATAGTGGCGTTCTGTCGAGATGACCTGAGGGTTATGTACTCTATACCTAAAGTAAAGAAAATCAAAGAGTCTTCGAAATGCCAAACAATGAAAGAAATCAGAAAACTTTACCAATAGGTCTCGATAGAAAAAAAACTTTCATGTACTTTAATGAATAACTTATTAGTTGAAAAAGAAGTAGTTTTACTTTAGTTATAGTTACTTTGTGTTCTGTCTTTTGGTCTCTAGTGTATCAAATTACTAAAGTCAATATTCCTTTTTGTAGACTAATGTTTATGTTCAGAAATATTAAGGGCGGTGAAGCGATGGGACGTATAGTTAACAGATGTGCCATTTAGTGGACCCCTTGTGGTCTATTATTGATTGTCTTGTTTATGTTCAGGAATATTAAGTCCTTGTGGTGAAGCGATGGGACGTATAGTTGACAGATGTGCTATTTAGTGGACCCCTTGTGGTCTATTATTGATTGATTTGTTTATGTTCAGGAAAATTGAGGCCTTGCGGTGAAGCGATGGGACTTATAGTTGCCAGATGTGCAATTTAGTGGACCCCTTGTGGTCTATTATTGATTGTGTTGTTTGTGTTAAGAAATATTAAGGCCTTGCGGTGAAGCGATGGGGCGTACAGTTGACTGATGTGCCATTTAGTGGACCCCTTGTGGTCTATTATTGATTGTGTTGTTTGTGTTAAGAAATATTAAGGCCTTGCGGTGAAGCGATGGGACGTACAGTTGACTGATGTGCCATTTAGTGGACCCTTTGTGGTCTATTATTGATTTTTTTGTTTATGTTAAGAAATATTAAGGCCTTGCGTGGAAGCGATGGGACGTTTAGTTGACAGATGTGCCATTTAGTGGACCCCTTGTGGTCTACTATTGATTGTTTTGTTTATGTTCAGGAATATTACGGCCTTGTGGCGAAGTGATGGGACATACAATTGACTGATGTGCCATTTAGAGGACCCCTTTTGGTTTATTATTGATTGTTTTGTTTATGTTAAGAAATATTAAGGCCTTGTGGTGAAGCGATGGGACGTACAGTTGATTGATGTGCCATTTAGTGGACCCATTCTGGTATATTATTGATTGTTTCTTCTTGTAATAAATTTTTGATATTGTAGCTGTATCTGCAACGCCATATGCGAACTACGCAACAAAGACCTGACGTCACAAATCCTGCATCGCGCAATCAGAGTTTACCGCACGACTAGCATATATACAACATCTCGACATCAACCGTTGGGCAGTTGCCCACCAGACACTACACCCGTCTGGTCGGAGGATCCTCCCTTTTCAATAGAGGATGAGTGAAGTTTACACCCTTTTCCTCATACCTCTATAATGTCTTTGGATTGCAAAAAAAAAGATGGTTATTTATACGTGTTTTTTACATTAGACAATTTATGACAATAAGAAGCATCATCAGCATAGTCAGGTCTTCATTTTTCCACTGCTGGGACACAGGCCTCCTCTCGGTGAGAGGAAGTGGGCCGTATCCACCACGCGAGCCCAGTGCGGGTTGGTGGATGTCTTCGAATTTTTGGTTCTAGGACATGCCGGTTTCCTCACGATATTTTCCTTAACGGTTTTCAGAGCAGTGGTGATGAAATAAATTACTCAAAGTAAAGCGCCTGCTTGGGTTCGAGCCAACGACCAACAACTCGTAAGTCGGGGCCGATACCAAAAGGCCACCATTGTGAGCTGGCTCTTATGATACAGGAAATCCTAGTACAAGAGTCAGGGCTACACAGATGTTTGTGTCTTGAATTGTAAATAAATAAATAAATAATAATAACAATAATAATAATAATTATTATTTATTTATTTATTTAATAATAATAATTATAATAATTATTATTATTTATTTATTTATTAATAATAATATTAATAATTATATAATTATTATTATTACCAATGCTCTGAAAAAAAAAAAAATATAAGCAGGTTAATTATAAACTTAATCGATACCTACATTGCTACAAAATTGTTTTTATCACATCTATTCAAAAAGAGCTATTTTAGTCCCTCTTAACAGGGACTAAAATAGCTCTTTAATCCCTAGGGACTAAAAGTGATTTGAATTTCGAATGTAGATATTGTTAGTAAAAGTTCCAATCACCAAAGAGATCAAGCCCGAACATTGTATGAACAAGTAACAGGCTGTATGATACAGCAAACCGCACGCGAGCCAAAATAAAAAAAAGTTTAAAAAAAATAAACGCCCGAAATAAATCCCGCCTTCGTTCGTAATTGTTTACTCAAATTCGGACTTAACTTATTTTTATAAAAAAGTTGTGTCTTCCTCAAGTAGTGAGAATTCAAGTATTATTTTATCTCTAGAGAACATGGTATCGGATGCTAAAAATGTGATACAAATAAATAAACATACTATTCTTATTCATAAGTTGCACTTACTTATTTTTTCGTAGAGGGTGATAAAAAGTAGTGTCCACCTCGGGAGCAACACTATTTTAAGCTCGAGTGACGAAAGAAACACTCTCGCCTTCAAAATAGTTGTTTGCTCCCTTGGCAAACAATTTACTATTTATGATCTTCAAAATGTTGCTATCACTTCTGTTCTGACAGGCACTGTTCGTTAGATTAATACTCTTTATACAGAACATCATCAATCAGGAAAACTAACGTCAAAGGCGGCTTTGTTCATTGAATTTCAAACAACATTGCTATAACCAATAATGACTGAACTTCGTCTAGCCTACGCACAATAATATCCCATCAATTCTAAAACGCTCTGTAATCAAGAAAGGAAACATTCAAACTAAATTGGAATAGTTGACTGAAGCTGTTCGAGGGGTTAGTAATTTACTAACTGAAGGAGTTAACCATGTTAATGAAAATTGCTTTCGATAAGATCTGATGCCTGAGTTATTGAATATGAGGTCTGTGATGAGGACGGAAGATAGGAAGTCGAAGGGATAAGTTATGGGAACCTTTTATGAGAGGTATTAAATTTTATGGGCACTCGTGTGGAGATCGAGGTATTGTGTACTGTTTAATGGGTTCTGGAATCAATGAATTAACGTTTCGATTTTTTAAACAACTCATGAATACGTGACCAAATAAGTGGGACGCTGTTCAAAAAATTATGATCTCTTTGTTTGAGAACAAAGCCAGGAAAAATAAAGAATAATAAATAAATTGGTAGATAGATAGATAGAATACTCTTTATTAAGTACACCATACGAGTATAAATTACAGATATAAATGTAGAAATGTTACATAGGGTGACACAATGAGCGGTCTTATTGCTAAAAGCGATCTTTTACAGACAACGAATACGGCACGGGTCGAAATAAAAGAATTAAAGTTGTACGGTATCCCTTTGTACCTACAACTCAACAAACAAATACGACATTGTTTGAAAACCCATAGAGGTGTTCCTGAAATGAGGACAAGTGCTTTAATTTGGTAGGTACTGAAAACGTTATTCATAAAGTAGTATGGAAGAAGGGGCAAAAGTGTGGGCTTGTAGCTAAGTAATAACAGCCGCAAGGGTCGATCGATCTGGCTAAGGTACGCTTGCCGCGGTTATGCCGTGGATGGATGACCATCTTAACATACTAAGACCCGTGCCTCGAAAAGCACGTTTAGCCGTTGGTTTCGGCTATCATTCGTGGATCCTAGACAGTCGTTACAGATCGTCAGAAGCGCACAGCCAAAGTGTGAAACTCTCTGCCAGCGTCTGTGTTCCCATCCACATATAACTCGTCTGCCTTTAAAGCAAGAGGTAACAGGCATCTTCTGGGCATGCTCGTTCCATCATTGACCTCATCTATCGCTTTCCATAAGGCGAGATCGAGGTGAAGAGCAGGCCCATTCATTAATAAAAATAAATATTTAAAAAAATAAGCCCGAATGTCTGACAACTAGTCTTACCAATGGGTATAGTATAATCCAGTAACTGGGTTGTGGAGGTCAGATAGGCCGTCACTATGTAAAATACTGGTAGTAAGCTACATTTGGTTAGACTGGGAGCCAACCCCAACATAGGTGGTAAAAGGCTAGATAGATGATGAGTATGGAAGAAGAAAACATGTTGCGCCAACCCCATATAAATTGGTATAAGGGCAAGAGAATGATCACATTATAGAAATTAAGTATGAGGTAACACTTATTTGTTTTTTTTTCCTAGCATAATCCATCTCATCAACTATGAAACAACAACGAATGGAAACTAAACGAACTGTACCCGCACTTCATTATCATCATTTCAGCTGAAAGACGTCCACTGCTGGGCATAGGCCTCCCCCAAGCATCGTCACTTCGACCCGTTCTGTGCTACCCATATTCAGTGGATTAGTGCGGCCTTCACAAGGTCATCGGTCCACCTTGTAGGACGCCTTCCAACGCTACGTCTTCCGGTACGCGATCGCCACTCCAGAACTTTTCGGCCTCAACGGCCATCTTTCTGCAAGCAATGTGCCCTGCCTATTGCCACTTAAATTTGGCTATTCTTCGAACTGTCGGTTACCTTGGTTCTCCTGCGGATTTCTGCATTTCTAATTCGATCACGTAGGGAAACTCCAAGCATAGCCCTCTCCATTGCCCTTTGGGTGACTTTTAGCCTTCTAATATGGACCATCGTGAGCGACTACGTTTCAGTGCCATAGGTCATGACTGGCAACACTTACTGGTCAAATAATTTCGTCTAGAGACACTGTGGTATGTGGGACGAGAATATATTGCATAGCACCCGCACTTAACGCTAAAACATCTCTTCACAAGTCTAGGTCTAGATTCCAAAGCCTATATAAACTGCGGGAATTTAACGCAATCCACTTCTCGCCTGTAGGTACCTCAAGTACAATAAAGCTAATAAAACCAACTAAAGCTTCGTTCACGAGGAGAATTTCATGACCGTCAAGAAGCAAGAATGTCCATGCGAGACTCATAGGCGAGTATCAGCATATGATTTGTCTCACTCGCCGTGTAAATGATGCACACTTGAATGCAACACAGTTTTAATAATAATAATATCTTTATTCATCAGGTAACATGACTCAATTGTGTTCTTAACATTATTCCTTACCCTTTTGTAAGCATTCCTATTTTAATCACTTAACCTAAAACCTTGAATACATGTGAATCACTGCCACACGCCTAATACTGAGGTGGATAGCTTGCAATAGCGTCTCACATATAAACAATCGATTCTGCTCGTCACACAGCGTAGAATAAAGTTGGGGCTGGTCCGTACGCGGAGCATCAGGGAAACGCATCGCTTTCTCATTGTTGTATAAAAACAGTCGACTCGAGGTTCAGCAAACATCCTTCTGATGCTCTACAGAAGTGGGGCAACCCCATCATTATCCTGAACGCATTATTATATCGAACGCGAAGGACGCTGTATGATTTGTGTGTATAATCGGCCCACAGACTGCGCTGACTGTTTTGTCTGACATTGGTGCCGATTCCCTTGTTCACAAACTAAACAAAATTTAAGTTCAGTGCATCTTTTTCTTTTTATTTCATTAAGAAAAGGACTGAAGATAAATTTTAGTTTAGTCCTGTCAAATTAATCGGCGCCTATCACTATTCCATACAAGTTTAGACGTGATTAAAAACTTGCCGACTAAAATTACGTCAATTTACGTCAAGCGCTGATTAATTTCCCATCTCATCATCCTCCCATCTACGCACTGGCCTTCCCCGTTTCCTCATCCCCTCTCTCGGGTACTATTCAGTGACGTCTTTGGCCCACTTCTCTGTTCTGCTTCTGATTGTGTGACCTACCCACTGCCATTTTAGTTTTTTTATTGTGAGTGTCTGTAATATGTGTTTTTTTCCTTATAAGTTGCAATTTAACTTTATCTTCTCTCTTCAGGTTCAGTACGAGTATGCTACGCTCCATGTTATGTTGGCATGTTTCTAACTTTTTTACTTTTTTCGGAAGTAAGAGTGGAAAAGTTACTGGGTGACCATCTTTACATACCAAGACCCCTCCATGCCTCGGAAAGCACGTTAAGTCGTTGGTCCCGGCTGTCATTTGTAGGTCTTTGACAGTCGTTACTGGTCGTCAGAAGCCCGAAAGACTGACAACCAGACTTACCAAGGTACTGTATTACCCAGTAACTGGGTTGTGGAGATAGGCAGTCGCTCCATGTAAAATACTGGTACGCAGCTGCATCTGGTTAGACTGGAAGCTGACCCCTACATAGTCCGGAAAAGATATATGGAAGATATATCGAGGAGATACTACAGTTTAGCCAATATTTATTTGTGATTTTTCCACAACTTTAACTATGCGTCTGTTTGTTGCGAGTGAGCGTGCCATTATTGTTTTCAAAGCGCGACCAGTATATTATCAAAAGACAATCTTGTCTCAGCTCTGCACACAGCCTAAGGAGATTTTCGCACATACAAACGGTGAACTTAGTTTCTTACATAATTACCTTTGGAGTCTCAAGAGTAATCGAATGTGGGCGAATAATTTACTACCTTTGTGAATTAGTGCCAGAATTTACTACGGACACTTTGCGGCTTAAGAACTATTTTTGGTAACTCGGATTAGGGCATGCAATATCGGAACGTTCTCAATTCCGGAACTGAGTTCCAATACTGGAGATCTGATTCCGGAATTCCGGAACTGGTTCCGGAACTGGTAACTTTTAAAGTTTGTTTCAAATCAAACAAGATTTATAATTATATCAGTCTTTTAATCATTTTTAGTAACAAATTAAACATCTTTCTCCCTTATTACTCTAATTAAACATTGGCCATCTAGCGGCTTGTGGATTGTTCCACAGACTAGTTCGGTTGCGTTTAGATAAAATAATAATCAAAATAATAAAACATTGTGGATATCGGAATTCCGGAATCACGAAATCCCGGAATTCCGGAATGCATGCCCTAACTCGGATGTGTGGTTTCAAAGAAAACAGGGGATCTTAATTAATTATCTGCACCTACGAGTCCTACAACCATCTAATCAGGGTCTTACGTTTTTCTTAAGGCCCAGATACATGCCAGTGACCTTGAGTGGTTAGCTTGCGTGTTTTGTACTGAGCTCACGCAACGCGTCGTACGTCCAGCCAGTAATAGGACTCGCCCATCGCGGAGCGCTGTCCCAAATAAGACGGATTATTAATTTATTATACATAAAACAAAAGGTATTTTAATAAAAGACGTATACTAAAAGATCAATAGTTAAATTATCTTTAAAAAGGTGAAGGTTGCAGAAAAATACGCTTGATAGATTTTGCGTGAGTCACCGTTTTATATCCGTGTTAGACATAGCTTTACAAACTAATTTCACTATGTAATATAAACATAATCTAAAATATTCATATATAAAGTTATTAAAAAAATGGTCTTATTAAACATATATTTTTTCCAAATCATTAACACTACTCGTTTAGACGTGATCTTCAGTATAAAATCATTAAAAGTTGGTTGTTGTCGCCTTAAGTTGAATTCTACCATTTTTCCAAGCGTACGACTCTCTCGAACTGGTAGCTCGCCTAGCTTGAACACTGGTCACGAAAGCTCAGCAAGTGCTGATGAGCAGTTTCTTTATCCAAGAGAAAAGGCAATGGTTTTCGTTAATCACCACAAGTTAACTTTTTGGGTTTATGTATTTTTTTAACCAACGTTATAAGGAAGTTTATTTTGAAGAAGATACTGTTTTAATCACAGCTTACGTCTTATGCAGGAAAAACAACAAAATACTTACAAGCTCGTTTCACATTTTCATTACCACAAATATCCATTTCGTCGTGTAAATGTCATTAGTATTTAAGTAAAAAAAAAAAAAAAACATTTATTTTAACCATTTCAAAATCTATGAAGTTAATTAGGGTCCCGTACCTCAAAAGGAAAAAAAACGGAAACCATGAAGGATCACTCGTGTGTCTGTCTGTCTGTCCGTCTGCCACAGCCGATTTGCTCTGAATCTACTAGACCGATTAAGTTGAAATTTGTTACTCACAATAACTTCTCTGTGACCCAAAAACGGACGAGTAACGTATATAAATTAATTTTGAATATGTTGGTCCTTTTAAGGGGACAAATTAGAAAATTAAAAAAAGTTTTGCCAACTGTACTGTGTGTCATATCAAATGGAAGGGTTTATTGTAAGGATTTCATATATATTTTTTTTTAATTTTAAAATAAGTACTTTTAAAGTTACTTAAGATAATAGGTGAAAGTTGACCATTCCCCCCCTTATCTCCGGAATGACTGATCCTAATTTTTTTGAAAATTACAAGAAATAGTTCTTTATTTATAGATTACAGTAAAACCTATAACCTCTTTGCTCTTAATATAACATGGTAAATCTCTCAATATTATGCGTACAAACTTACATTTGCAGTTGGAATGTATCGGAGAACCTGTTTCTCAAATAAAATGTTAAGTTTGTTCTTGGGATAAATTCATCCCAACTACGGAACCTTTCATGGTGTGTGGTCCGACACGCACTTGGCGGTTTTTTTAAGAAGAGTCACCGCTTACGCCTTGTGCAAGAAAAACAAGGAAATAATATTACTATACTCCATTTAGCCACTGTGACGTTGTGGATATGGTGGTAAGAAATAATAAAGACAGATACCACTTATTATCACGTTTATACATGTTCAGGGTGTAGGTTCTTATCTTAGAGTTCTTCTACTCGCAGAGATTAGAGAGGAAGAAGTACTGTCCTGGGTTGGACCGTCCGGCTGGCACCGCAGAGATAGTATAAGCAGGTAGCAAACGCTACTCGCCGCCCTTGGCATTGGACAAATAACGGCTAAATAACGACAGTTATTGTGTAATATTGTTGAAATTACTGCACTTTAGAGTTATTTTTTTAATGTAAATGGTAAATAGATTACAGTGCTTCGTATTTATCGTGAAATAACGGAGTTTATTAAACGTTTACATCGAAATAACGAAAGGGTGAGAACAGTTATTTGTCTAATGTTATAATAAATGGATTATGTTCTATGTTTTATGTTAGAGGGTTTGGTTTCCGCACTTAGTCCTTAAGATGCACCATTGTGCGTGGGCCATGGCGGCCGTCGGTGGTTACTCCAACCAGCCCACCTCCCTCCAGAAGCTAATCATGTCTCCTGGTCTGTTCAGAACATAGAACAATAAATGGAGTATAGACTATGCAATTTCCCAATTTCTATACCACAAATTACCATAGCGTCATATAAAATGTCATTAGTATTTTAACTACAAAAAACATTTATTTTAACCATTTTAAAATCGCTTAGTTAAACAACACGCCGGGCAAGCGAGGGATCCGATTAATTCTCAACTAAAATTCCCCTCGGCCCGTTATTCGTTAAAATAATCCTATTCAGCTTCCAGTGTTACATTTAGTTACATTTAACGCTGCGGTGATTATTTTTGAGTAAAGTGAATAATATATTTAACAGGTAATATGAATGTGTATATATCTACACAAATAAGTAAAAGTGTCTGTTTGCTATATCGAAATAACAGCTTTTTACTAAATATAAATACGGTACTTGTAACAACAAAACTATTTTTTTTTTTTCTGTGGATGTGTCTGTCAGTCTCCCTAGTAGCATTTTTGTTGGCGTTTGGTTGGGCCACATACCTCTGAAGTTGGCCCAACTAAATGCCAACGGACAATGCTACTAGGGCTGTCCGTCTGTTCTGGCTAACGTCTGAAACGGCTGGACCGATTTTGATGGGACTTACACTGGCAGATAGCTAATGTTATAAGAAGTAACTTAGGCTACTTTTATTGTAAAAAAGCAACGCGGGTGAAGCCACGGGCAGCAACTAGTTTTTTAGTTTACACTTCCATGGAAGTTTATGGAAATACAAATGACTTATTAAGTCTAATCCATAGATACCACAAAAAAAATTGGTTGTCTGTAAAGTTGGTTTACGGACGATAGTTTAACGTGACAACGTCATAACAAAACATTGATGCGGCGCAAGCGTACAATGAGCGTAACGGGACAATAAGCATAACAGGACATTTTCGTGCATGCAGCCGGCGTTCATCGATTTCTTAGACGTTGTCACGTCAAATATAAAGTATACCAAAGTCATAGTCAGCAGATCCTTAAAAAATATGATTTCATCATTCTAGAACGTAATTCCGTCCCACAGCACGGATAAGGCCTTTTCTCAAGTGAAGCAATGATCATTGAGATGCTTGTGCTTTACGTGGTGGTTGATTTCAGATCCTGGTTCTTACCTACTTGCCTTGTTTGAAATTGCAATATGAAATGCTGGTCGCATAACCCATATGTAGATAATGATATGGGTAATATGGTAATTGATGGCCATATATATATATGGCCATCACGATATGACCAAACAGTATACTTCCACCACTGAGGTGTAAGTTTACATTGAACCTTAAGGACACTCCAATCGGTCATTCTTCCATACAATCGCAGTATGGTGATTACTCGTCTGTTTGACGGTATACATTTAAAACTAAAAATAATATCAATTTGTATCGCCATTATCTAGTCCTGTATGGAAAATATTGGTCAGCAAGTTATTAGCGTCAAAACTTTCCAACACTAATTTCAACTCATCTTTTGGCGTAAATAAATGGATTATGTAGTGTGAAAATGGCAAAATCGAAACAGTACAGGCATAGATCATTTATTCAAAAGTTCAAATAATTTTATTTTGAGTAGATATATTAAGTAGTTTTGTCATTATATCAATACGCCCAAAGGTCTGTTCATAAAATGAAATCGCGCATGTGTTCGTCATTAGCATTGGTACACTATACGGGAGTGTATCCGTGCGCGCACTACTAACCAGCGCTGGGGCTCTGTCTTGCATACCCTAGTAGCATTTTCGTTGGCATTTAGTTGGGCCACCTTCAGAGGTATGTGGCCCAACCAAACGCTAACAAAAATGCTACTAGGGTAGGGTCGCAGCATAATGCTGAGCGATAACCGTTTTGTGTGGATGTGACGCATTTTTCCCCCATAATTTTCTTATTTCTTTTGTGTTTATGTTCTTTTTTTGCGTCATGTTTACCGAAAATAAACGTATTTTCTTTCTTTCACTAGCTTCTTACTGCTCACCACAGTGTCTGTCCCTTTCGTACACGATGTTGAATGAAATAGCTTGCATTTTGGCCACGCCCACCAATGAGTTCAAGCCGTCGACTAGCTGATAAACATCCATAATTACTTACTATATAATCAACTGCCATTTGTTTGTTACAGGTTGCACGTGTATCCGCTACACGTCAACATACGGCAAAGAACGCGGCACATTCAGCAGCCCCGACTACCCGCGTCCTTACCCACCGCGGATCGACTGTCTCCTCTACACCTTCGTTGCGGCGCCCCACGAGATTGTTGAGCTGGTCTTCACTGACTTCGACATTCATAAGGAGCATCTTGAGTAAGTTGATAGCTTTTTTGAATTTAGAATATCTGGTGATGTTTGATAGCTCTTTTGAATTTAGAATACCTACTAGCTTTTTTTTTTCTTGTTCTTTATTAGAATTAATATGGCAGAGGAAATTGTTTAGTTTCCATCGTCTTTTATTCAGTTTCAATTTGCAGTGAACGGTTAAATTCTTTGCAAGATCTTTTAGTGGCTTACAAAGCTGCGAAGGTTGAAAAGCTATTTAATACATTTTAATTTAAAATTGCATCGGACTTTTACCGGGAAGTCTCTTTAATTGTAACCTACTGAATAACTTATTTACTAAAACATATTAGTTAAAATGAAACTTACTGCTCATCATTATCTTCAATCAATATAATAATTATTAGGCATATAATAATTGATAGATGAGTTCAAAACTATGTTTGAGAGCTTTAAAGTTTAACACTAAAGACATCTTAATTAAGATCAATTTAGAGTTATTCCAAACGGTTGCCATAACTTTAATAGATACCTACCTGATAATATTAATTCAAATAATAACTTTTCCATCTGCATTAAAACTCGGCACTCAATGAAGAAGTTATATGATGTTAAAATTAATTATGTAAATAAGTTCTTGACATTTATTAAGGCCCCAATATTGATGTTAGTATAGCAAATTGTAATAAAATACTTCAGATTTACTTAGTCTTAGGGACTAAATAAATCTGAAGTATACGTCTACAAAGTTTAATTCAACAATCGAAACTTCTCTCTTTAGCGAAATCCTATTCGAAATCGGTCCATATCCAAGAAACTCGAATTAGCTTTTAGAATCGTCGATTTCATGCAATAATAATTCAGTAATGACTGCTTCGTTGGCTTAGTCGTCGCAAGCGCTACTACTGAGCATGAGGTCCTGGGTTCGATTCCCAGGTCAGGCAAAGAGCGTGAGGGAGAGGCAATCCGTGCGCCCTCATGCCCCTAGTGCCCATGCACGAGACGCCCTAGGCGTCGGAAGTCAATAGCTGATTCCCGGTCACCGTAGGCGCAGGCTTGCGGACCAAGCCCGGGTCGATGGCCCGTTGTGTTCTACACACGCCTCAAAGAGATGTCAGCACGAATTGATGGGGTTTGCTAGGGCCGATGCCTGCCAGGGTTGCGGGTTTGTCCGAAAGGGATACCGTAGCCCTGGCACACAGGCAACTGAACGAACACGGGTGGGTTTTAGTCAGTAAAAGTCTGACACCCGCTCCGCCCAGACAGGGAGAAGTTATTTAAAAATTTCCCACACAAAAGAATATTAAAAAAAGGTCGGGCAAAATGTTATTGGGTTTTTCCATCAGAAATTTGTCAGTAGCAGCCCGGATTCTGGATTCGTGCCCGTTTGATGGCAATCGACTCGCCTTCTATAACATGGGACTGCGGAAATGTGGGTGATATTATTCAGTGCCACCTCTGGCTATCCCTTTTGCGATTATAGGCACAGGTTGGACAGGTTGTTATGATGTAATTCTGTAGTAGGTTTTATTCATTTATGGAACTACATAGAAAAGCCAAATAATGAGCATGGAAAAATTGATTAAGAAACTGGTTATAAAAAACGAATAACTTTGACATTCCATGATTTTCTTTGCTGTATTAACCCAGCGAGAGAGTTTAATTTTTGTTGTATTTATGAACCTACTTCCCCCAGTCCGTTCTCGAGATATAATCAAAAAAAGCCGTTCTGTATAAAATGTATGAGAAAAAAATCAGGCCAGCCGTTATAAATGGTGTTAATTGTTTTTACCTACAAGAGTTTAAACATAAATACGAGTAGAGGAGGGTAAAAAAAAAAAAAAAAACTTTTTTTACAAATCCTTTATTTCTCACATCTTGCTAAATGCTGATATGAATATTTGTTTCAATTTTTCTTCTCTTCATTTGACTTCAATTTTAGTTGGTTTTCTCAATCCTGCAAGTTTTCTGCAGAACTTCGCGTAGTCAATCATAGTTGATCCGTCACCTTGCACTATCATTGGTGCCTCGTCTAATGCATAATCTGCTTCTTTTGCTGTGAACTTGTCTCCAAAGGTCATAAGGTCATGTCTGATCCTGGGAACAAATTAGAATTAGAATTAATTTATTTTTAATACAACCTCCTTATATACCTACTAGGTATAATATAATGGACATATTGTACCTACTACAACGAAACAATTTGTACGCCGCTGGCAAAACATAGTCTACTGAATTGTTACTGAAGACTAAATGTACGAGTATGTACCTGTGTTTAACAAATAATCGTTGAACACTGGTACATACCAAGCTACCCGAAACTGCAAAATTTCTCCAAACGATTTAAACTTTAAAATGTTGGTGAGTAAGTTCAAAATCGAACGAGATAATTTGACAGTTTGTGGTAATTTGATATGCTGGACATATTGTCTATAATTATGGTATATAATTTTTTTTTCATTGATTCATTCAATTTAAAGCCGTTGAAGTTTATTTTCGTTGGCTTTTAATAACTTTTTTTTTTGGAGTTTACTGCTGAATTGGTTTTCATATACGGCGAAATGGAACATTTTCGCAGCCGCAAAAAATTAAAAGTATTTATCTACAATAAAATGCTAGCTAAGTAACTAAGTGTTTATGATAATTATTATTTTATTTATGTCTACATATCTCGGGACCCTAGGGTCCCGGACCTTTGGAAGGCATACGAGGGGCCGAAGCCAACTCGCAGAGGCCCGTTTGACGCTTTTTATTTAAATGAGGCACCAACCGACGATTATCCCTGTACGCACTATGCAAGTGCACCCAAGGACAACCCCCGGTTGGTGTAGGACTATTGCAGGATATGGAAAACAATGATATTGGACTATGGGTTTGGGTGGTTAAAATGGACTGGTTACCAAAAACTATGGAAGGACTATGGCCCCTGCCTGATCAATGTTTTATTATACACGGATAAAATGGCAGGGGGTGACTTGCACACTCAATAATGGGCCCCCGAAAACGGTCGCTAGCACATAGTGACGTAGCGACAAGGGAGCAACATGTCCTGAGGTGCTCGAGGAGTGGAGAGGTATGCCAAGGCTCTCAGAACAATCCCAGAGCCCGGAAGATGGTCAAGATCCCTACAAGCACTTACTGGAATACTTCCTTCCTCCGAGCACGTTTGCTCTTGCGAATCTCCACTCAAGCCGGCCAATAAAGGCAAGAATGAGGTGGGAGCTCAGTTCCTCGTCAGTGTTCACACCAGCCGGCCAATAAAGGCAAGCCAGAGATGAGGAACATGACTTCTCCCGGGAGATAGGGTCCGTGGGGTCGCAACTGCCCAACAGCTCGCCACATGCTGCCCTGCGGGTTCCTGTATCTCTCTTGGTCTGGCTCCTCACCCTAGACATGTTCCGGCAAAGTAAACTCTACCGTCACAGACCTAGAGTTCGGAGCGCGCAAGCCCCACCACGACGTCAACGTAGAGATACGGCGGTGGGGTTATTATTATCATTATTATTATTTTATATATGTTTATATATCTCGGGACCCTGGGGTCCCGGACCTTTGGAAGGCGTACGAGGGGCCGAAGCCAACTCGCAGAGGCCCCTTAGAAAATTTTAAATGGAATGAGGCACCAACCGGCGATTATCCCTGTACGCACTATGCAAGTGCACCCAAGGTCAACCCCCGGTTGGTGTAGGACTATTGTAGGATATGGAAACAAAGATATTGGACTATGGGTTTGGGTGGTTAAAATGGACTGGTTACCTAAAACTATGGAAGGACTATGGCTCCTGTCTGATCAATGTTTTATTGTACACGGATAAAATGGCAGGGGGTGACTTGCACACTCATTAATGGGCCCCGAAAACGGTCGCTAGCACATAGTCACGTAGCGACAAGGCGGCAACATATCCTGAGGTGCTTGAGGAGTGGAGAGGTATTCCACGACTCTCAAAACAATCCCAGAGCCCGGAAGATGGTCAAGATCCCTACAAGCACTTACTGTAATACTTCCTTCCTCCGAGCACATTTGCTCTTGCGAATCTCCACTCAAGCCAGCCAATAAAGGCAAGAATGAGGTGAGAGCTCAGTTCCTCGTCAGTGTTCACTCCAGCCGGCCAATAAAGGCAAGCCAGAGATGAGGAGATAGGGTCCGTGGGGTCGCAACTGCCCAACAGCTCGCCACATGCTGCCCTGCGGGTTTCTGTATCTCTCTTGGTCTGGCTCCTCACCCTAGACATGTTCCGGTAAAGTAAACTCTACCGGCACAGACCTAAGGTTCGGAGCGCGCAAGCCCCACCACGACGTCAACGTAGAGATACGGCGGTGGGGTTATAATTATTATTATTATTATAATTATTATTATTATTATAAATTAATAAGGCTGAGCAACGTTGTACAGTCTTTACTCAACCCAATCGTCAATCGCTTCTTTAAACCACATCGCGCTTGGGGTCTTGGGATTAGGTACGTTTATTTAATCATTTATGGGTGCATAATAACAATTAATATCCATACGCATTTTCTTTAGCAGCTAGGTTAAAAGTGCAAGTTTTATTGATGTGAAACATCTAAAGGCGCAAAAAAAGTTAATAATAAAAAAAGTTTTTTTTTTTAATAATTTTGAATAAACCCACTCTGCTTAAAAGAAGTGTAGGTTATACGAAAAGGAATAAATAAAATCTTAAAATCCAGCAAACTTAAAAAAGGTAAGTAAGCAAAAACAAAAACCGTCGGGGTTGCCATTCCTTGCCCTGAAATGGTATAAACTTTTCGTATAACCTACACTTCTTTTAAGCGGAGTGGGTTCATACAATTTTTTTTTTTAATAACTTTTTTGCTGTATTCTATCTATCGTCAAGGGTAGTTATTATTTTTAACTTTTTAAATATTCGCTTCTCTTTTTCGCGTTGGGAGTTTAAATTTTTTTTAATTTAATTTTTATTTTAACCTTTGATGGTTTATCAATTCTTTTCAGTAAGCAATATATCAATAAAGCTCAGTAAACATAAAATCAATTGAACGTGAGTTACTATTGTTTATAAAACTGACAAAGAAGATACAACCAAGGTAGGTAGGTATTTATGTATCTATTATATAGTATATATCTGTGTATCTTTTATAGTATATTCTACATTTGTACTTTTTAATTGCACCAATGACAACCCCATTGTACCTATGTCCAGAAAATCACTGTCCATACCAAGGTTGCCTGGAAGAGATCGCAGTAAGCGATAAGGCCGCCTATTGTATATTTTGTTTATATTTTTTTTAAGTTTCTCTTTTTGTAATGTCTAATCTGGTGTACAGTAAAGATTATATAAATAAATAAATAAATAACAAAGACAGATTTGAATAAGAAAAGCCGAAAATAAAATATTTTAACTTGAGATAAACAATTCTGCGAAGACGGGCGAAGTATTACCAACAGTATATAAATTAGATAAAACAATGTATGTTTTCTTTATAAACAGTCGTGTTTATCATCCTAAATTGATAAAAGGGAAAGTTTTTCTCGTTTGTTTTTCTCGTGAACATCTTATCCAATTGGCACTGCCATTTGTTTTCATCTGTATTATTGATCAAATCTGGGACACATTCGATAAAAACACAATTTTTCTTAGTGACATATGATAAATTGTTTGTTTATCTAATAATCATAATAATAATAATAATAATGTTTATTTCCAGTAAAATGTTCACAAAGTTTACAAGTACAGTAATATGGTACAATATAAAGTGCACTGAGTATTATCGCCTGGCACCCAAACTAGGTTTATAGCCTGTGACTTGGGGACCAGTGATTCCATAAGGGTAGATGAGCAAAAATATTTTAGTAAAACTGTGTTCACCAGTAACATGGTTAACATAACAATGTAAATATTATTTATGTGCATAAAAAGAAGAAAAAGTAAAAACAATTAATAATAAAACTGAGTTAGAGTGAGTTGGACGTGGTAGGTGTGGTAGGTATGTGTATGTTGTGTATGTATGTGTAAGTAAAGTGCGGTTTGTGTATGGTGTGAAAGTGTCCTGGCAGGTGTAGTAATGGTGGATGTGTGAGTAAGTGTGAAAGTGGGTGGAGTGTATGAGTGTTTATGTGTGAAAAATACTTGAGGAGATCTGTCTTAAGCATGTGGGAAGAGAAGTTTTTCGGTCTCGTCATATGATTTCTCAATTAGCCATTCTTTAACTGTGCTTTTGCATTGATGATAATTTAAACTGTGAATTTGGAGAAATTTTATTATTTTATTATATAGAATATAGTTGAGGTAGGTGAATTGGTGTTGTGCAAAGGTGGTTTTGTGTCTAACTGGTGGGAGGGCAATGTCTCCGCGACCTTTAGTACTTGCTGTGAACGGCAGCCGATGTTTCCTTAATACACATTGTAGCACATATAAGCCTCTCACTGTCAGAACCCTGCTTTCCCTAAAAAGTTCTAAAGTAGGGTATCTATAGGGCTTGCAGAACATAACTTTGAGGACTGCTCTCTGAGCTCTCTCTAATTTCAGAAGGTATGTTTTGCAAGCGCCACCCCAAGCTGGCAAACAATATAGGAGAAGAGACTGACAGAGTGAATAATAGACCATCATAAGTGTTTCAGAGCTGAACCGCGGAAAATAAAAAGGAAAAAAAAAAGAGAAAAAAAAAGAAAAAAATATTGAAGACTAGCTAATGCGTTGCAATGCATTTTACATAATTTTTTTTTTTTTCGTAATGTGGCGTTCACTCAACAACTTACCAAAGTTTCATCACAATCGATCGAGCCATTTTCGAGATTTTGCGAGACTAACGCACGACTATATATATATATATATATATATATATATATATATAACTAAATACTAACTATATACTAACTATATATATAATACTCTTTATAATATATATAATATAATATTATATATATATATATATATATATATATATATATATATATATATATATATATACAGGGTGTTTGGCAGAACGTTGAACATACGAAAATGGTGGATAGGTGGGGTCATCTGCTACTTACTCAGGCCTAATTTATTTGGCCCTGGCCCCCTGGATATTAAAAAAAAAAATTTTTTGCTTTCTTTTAGTTTCACCACTTTCTTAACTTTAAAGTGTATTTTTTTATTAAAAATGGGTAAAACAGGCAATATTTTAGTTTATTTTTTTATCTTTAATATTGGCAGATTCTTATAAAATTATTGCTTTATTCAGATGTTAGCTAGAAAAAAGTTATGACTCCTCAAACTTACAGAAAGATGTAATAAATAAAAATATTGCCTGTTTTACCCATTTTTAATACAAATTACACTTTAAAGTTAAGAAAGTGGTGAAACTAGAAGAAAGCAAAAATTTTTTTTTTTTAATATCCAGGGGGCCAGGGCCAAATAAATTAGGCCTGAGTAAGTAGCAGATCACCCCACCTATCCACCATTTTCGTATGTTCAACGTTCTGCCAAACACCCTGTATATATATATATATATATATATATATATATATATAATATTATATTATATATATTATAAAGAGTATTCTATATATATATTTACCTCCTTACTAACAAACGTTGTATAGCGTCTGTATAGTTACACAACGCTTTGTCTTCTTCTTTTGAAAGTCAAATTACTGACGAGTGAAAGAGAGAAATCGGTGTGTAACTATACAGACGCTATACAACGTTTATTAGTAAGGAGGATAGAATACTTTTTATTATGTACACCATAAAAATTACAGATATAAATGTAGAAATGTTCCATAGGGTGACACAATGAGCGGTCTTATTGCTAAAAGCGATCTTTTACAGACAAGCTGTAAGTGGATTAAAAGTAGAAGGAGAGACAATACTGCAGGTAGTCAGTGGTGTACCATTTACATATACAATTAATAATACATACATAAAGCATATAGATACTTATCTATATAAATGTAATAATAAACATCAAGAGCATCAAGAGGACCTTTAAGTAATGATGATGTTTAAGGAGAGAGGAAGTGTTTTTTTTACCATAATTTTTAAAGTGGGCAAAAATAGAGCACGATTTATCGAAACGGGCAAGGCATTCCATAACCGTACTGTTTGAACTGTAAAAGATTTGTCATAAAAGCTAGTGGAATGCATTGGCATCTCTATTCTCATGTTTTCCGATAACCTCAGTTATCTAATAGGTGTCTCATGAAGGAACTTGAAACGTTATTTAAGATCAGAGGGGGTTATAGGATTGAACAGAATACTGTAGAGCTGAAATATGATATGAGAATTCCGGCGAAGACGTATGGGAAGCCACTTGAGCTTTGTACGAAATTTTGTGTAGATAGGCAGTCGCTCCATGTAGCATAATTATGGTTAGACTTTAGTTTACCATTTCGTGTTACATAATCCAGCATTGCATATGTTTCATATGTAAGCGGGCATGCCCTTTATGCCAGGAGACTTTTATTATTTAGGTAATTAATTTTACTTATTTTCTTTTATATTTTTTTTTGCTTAAGTAGGTATAGTTTTTCACTATATTTACTGGTATATTGGCGTGTGCTAGCTGACATATGGAAAATAATTTAATTTACTGTTCTGTGTCTCGTAATGTTAATTACTTTGCATACCTACTATTGTATAGAATCAAGTTTATCTAATTGAACAGACAGATGTGCTGCAGGGGAGTTTGTTGCGCCACTTCTTCTTCCCAGCTCAAGCACTAGGAAGTGGTGAAGGGCAAGTAATTTTGACGTTCGAAAAGTGCGGATTCTCAGCCTAATTTGAATAAATGACTTTTGATTTTGATTTTGTTTTTGACTGGAAGCCGACCCCAACACAGTTGAGATTAGGCTACGTAGATTGATCGATCTTAGAAAATATTGTATTAAACAATTTGAAGTAATCTTTACTAATATATATAGAGCCAATTAATATATATACTGAATCCTACTATATAATCCTACTAATATTATAAATGCAAAAGTTTGTGAGCATGGATGGTTGTTTGTTACTCAATCACAAAAAAACGGCAGAACGGTTACATGAAATTTTAGCACACAGAACCTGTATGTTCACATAAAATACTTTTTAACTCGATATTCCCACGGAATCGAGACTTATGCGGGTGAAACCGCGGAGCGCAGCTAGTAATATTATAAATGTGAATGTTTGTTTGTTTGGATGTTTGTTACTCAATCACGACAAAACGGCAGAACGCATTTGAATGAAATTTGGCAGACAGTTTATAATTTGGATTAATACAAAGGATATTTTTTATCCCGGCAGTACGTGCCTGTGGAGTAATTCCCGACCTCAACGCGGACGAAGCCACGGGCAAAAGCTAGTTTAATACAAATTTAAAAGCCTGCGAAAAAGCCTTTGACTATTATGTGAAGATGTGGTGATGCCTTAAATAATAAAGCGAACTTTACACTTTTTACAAGAGCTTTACGTGCCCCGCTTAGAAACATGGGCAGAGTTTAGTGGAACTTTACCGTAAGAATGTGTAAGCCCATAGCAACCGAATAAAATATTACTCCACGCTTAGACGTGACTGAGCAATAAACCTTTTTTCCAAGTCTCGAAGGTCGCGAGAACGAAGCCGTGGGAAATAGCTAGTGTGTAATAAATTTTATTTTAGCGTTTCACATTATCTCCTACAGTTCGGAATAAAAGAAAAGTGTATCGGAAACTTAGTATCACGTGAAAGTTGGGATGGAAGAAGGCTGTTTTGTTCAGCTACACACCTGTCTTAAACCATTATACTTTGTCATAATATGACTACTTCATTACGACTTTTATGTTTATTATCCAACTAACCTTAACTGTTACCTATAATATTCTTTTACATCTTTCTCATGTTCTACCTGTAAAATAATATTAAGGCTCACACAGATCTGCGCGACGCGACTCTACAGAATCACGTCGCGCCTGTTTGCCTTTAGACTGCGCTTAAACATAAATTATGGCTTTATTCTATCTACGTTTTATATAGCTAGAATTGTTAAAAAAATAACGTAAATACTTAATTTAAAAAGTTCGCATAAACTTTTTACGCAATGCTTCAAGTTTTTAGTTGATTAATTGGACAAGTTTGAACATCTACATGTAGCATAATTATATCAAAACATTTCTAATAAAATTCAACTTTCTAAGTACAATCTGCATTAACAATTAATTTATTTTGTGCTTAACAAACTATGTATTTATTAGAAAACTTTACTAAACTCTCAAAGAAAAATATCTAATTATAAGAATATTAAATTACCGTTTGTAAAACTTCGTACATTCCAATATATTTTTTAAATTCAGTGTTATAAAATACAAAATCACTGTACATTTATAGTTATATGTAATAATTATTATAAGTGCTATTCACAAAAAAATAATGGCTACATTCATTTCGTCTCTTTGAGGCAGATTCTCTTCGCACAGACGAATATAAAATGTACGAACACATAATTTTACTTTACGATCTTCTACACGACGTACAAATGTTTTCTTATACGTTTTCTCGTCAAAATTCGCCCTTAGAATTATACAAAACCATATCCGAGGGTTGTCGTAAAACACAGATTGCACTGAGAATTTTAATACACTTCCATGGTGTTTCTACTTAAGTACGTATACTTTTGAATAAAGTTACGTTTAAAATTATTTATCTTTAACTTTTTTTGAGGCTGTGGAATATAATTGATATTTTTAATCAAAAATAATTATTTAAGATAGTAAACTTTTTTGTAGGACCTATACTTATCAGCGCATAAAATCGTATAGTCGCCAACATTATTTTACGGGTATATTTTTTCATCTTAATAAGTAAAGAAAGAAAGAAAAACAGGTTTATTTTTCACAAAAACGCGTGCATACAAATCAATCAATGAATTCGTAGCAGAGCTTTAATAAAAGCCTTTTGGAAGTAACCATTTCTAACAATAATTCCAGGAACCACCTTTCCCAGTAACCAGACTGAAATCTCCGAATACAATTTCATTCCAAAAGACAATTGCTCAAACTGGAACCCAAATCAAATCTAAATAATTAGGTACAACTCTAAAATAATCATTACATAACAAAAGCTACCCCAGTACTCGGAAACAAACGTCATTAGGTTTTGGAAAGTGCCCAAAGACCGCTCTAAATCATACCCCGACAGATACCCGAGAAATACATCACGCGGATATCTGAAAATGTAATTTAAATCTTGATTTGCAATATTTACCGGTCCCTTGAGTAATGTAAAATTTAAACGATACCTTTTTATGGCTATAAAGATATAATTGTGTAATTTATTTGTGTTTAATAATAATTAAAATTATTTCGATGCTGATATGAGTGTTGTGTTCTTCTGGGATTAATTATATTATAGACTGCATCAGTTTTATACAATGACAAGCTACCTTGAGAATTAAAACGTTTACATTTTTTTACGCCAACGGTTTCAGTCACCTGATAAGAAAATATAGTACATTTCAGGGATAATTATTTACCCACATAATAGGCAGTTTCGATGTTAAATGTATAATGGTTTTCTTAGATTAAAGAACGTTACTTATTTTTCGGTTTCAGTTTTGCATCAATTGAAATCACGCAATGGATTCGATGATTTTATCCCATTACCTACACTATTTATAAAGATTTTGAACAACAAGCGGCCCGGTACTGTAACTACTTCTATTATTAATTTATTTTATCATTTTGCGTTATCATAACATTTTTGTTATTATTGTACAATCACCCTTCTGCAAAACTTTGGAGGTCGATGAACTCAAGCAAGTAATTATTTTTCCACGTAAGTCCGCATTTCTATTACTTTTCGAAGGTCGATACTATCGTACACTAAGTTGTTTCAACAAGATGGAGTTTCCTTCGTAAGTGATCGGGTCAGTCTTGTTTTTCCCCAAAACTACTAACCTCCCGATACGGTTTTGCCTTATAATTACGAAAGGAAAGAAACGTCAATTTGTTTTTGCGTTAACAAACATTCAAATATGTTTTTGATCAAACATGAAGAGTGATATCATATTTTATATAGCCCTTCATTTAGATCAAATGTACCTACAACCAAATTGAAAAACAACAACAGTAACTATTTTTGTTATTGTTAGTTGAAATCTGGTTCAGTTGTTTTGATAACAAATAAAACATAAGTAGGTGGTGAAATTAAATCCCGCAAAGGTTTCTTATTAGCGTTTGCAATGGAATGAAATGAAAATTTACAAGAATCGTAGTACATTACATGATGGAGTTTTTTATGTCAGTCTGCCGTGCTGTTTATGTAGCTTTCAGTGAAACTTGTTTAATTTAGTGTATGGTTCCTACGAGTTTTTTTTTAATGTTTTTTAATACGTCATATTTATAGATTTTTATACCACAACCGTCACAGTTATTTTATAACTACAGTTTACGCACTTATCATGAACAGTAAATAACAATGGTTTCACATTTAAATTGGTATCGAAGCAATAATAATAAGGCGTGGTCAAGGAGCCCCGCTAAGCGGGGCCCCTACTTCTAAATGGTAAAAAAATTACCAAGTAGTCGGTAGAGTCCTTGTTCGCTCGCTTCGCTCGTTCACTAGACCCCGTCACCCCATACTAACCTAACCTGTCTGAGTCGAGTTGCCCCAAGTCCCGAGCTCGCTTCGCTCGCTCTTGCATCCTAAGTTCTCTTAGTAACAGTAGTAAGAACGCAGACAGCCAATTCAGCAACCGGCGCTGGCAGTGGAGTCACTTCCTAATAAATATGTATATTTATGCGATATGTATAATATCGCATAAATATACATATTTATATTAATAATAAGTATTTTTTTAGGTAATGTTATAACAATAAAATAAGGTTTCCCTAAATTTCCCAGAAAACGTGAATACTTAGGTGAAGCGAGCTGTCATTTCACCTGATGTTGGATTGACACTATTATTGACAGAGATCTGTACAGAATAGATCGGCTGTAATCGCTACATCATAATTTAATTTCCATATCTGTCTAATTCTACGAAGCTCACCAACATGATGGTTATTTTTATTTGTTCTCTTTTTTGTTTCAATTGTTTATCAGTGGAAACTTGTAAATGTTTTTCTAATGCATACTGTTTATGTTAGCTGTGAGTTTCCCGAATAGAATAAAATAAAATAAATAAATAAATATATGGTTGTTTCATATTCCTTTCCGCAAATCCAATCTTCGTCTCAACGCTCCCTTGTTCCGAATTTGCAAATCATCTGAAATCGACTTACACGGTGTATCACTTAACAAGTTTAGAAGATCTCTGAAGTCGTTTATGTACGGGAGTGCATATACAAACAAAATTTTTTTTTTTTTTGTATATTAAAAGATATCATTACACACACCCTTTTTCACCTTCCACCTTTCGTGATTTCATTTAAATAATTTTATTTAAAACGCATTTGCTGCCCAGTTC
The DNA here is from genome assembly GCA_947523025.1 of Dryobota labecula. Taxonomy (NCBI): domain Eukaryota; kingdom Metazoa; phylum Arthropoda; class Insecta; order Lepidoptera; family Noctuidae; genus Dryobota; species Dryobota labecula. The sequence goes on along the minus strand of OX383293.1, from coordinate 10,008,195 downwards.
AAAAATATTTTTTTCTTGTAAGCCATAAATTGTTTGGCAAATTTACATACTTAGATTTGGTGTCGCTAGTTGGGTCCTGGGCATGAACAGAAGTCATCTATAGCGACTGCTCGAATACGGGTTGTAGGCACACGAACGAATTATTTTTTGACATATATGCTGGGCTCTGGGCAGCGAATGGGTTAAGTATTATTCAAATATCCACTTATTTAAATTTTGTTTTCTAATTGTATTTTATATCTTCATTATTATTATTTTTAGTTAATTAAGATGTTGTTTTGTGGTGAACGCTGTGTACACCTATAATAGGCATACATACTAGTATTTTATTATTTTATTGTTATGTTTTAATCTTTTGTATGTACTGCTGTTGGTGTACCAAATAAATAAATAAATATAAGTACCTCACATAGGTTCATATATATATATATATATATTATTCTGTATACTACACTTGGAGTTTCCTGTCGAAGTTTATTAGCGTCTGCGATACACTGCGGATAACACAAGTTAGCCCATTCTCGAAGTTTGCAAAATTTAGTTATGAGAAGATGTAAATTCATTAACGGTTAGGTCATATAAATAATTACGGACGGACTATAAATTAAGATTTATGAGTGTTGTAAAATTCAAAACAGAACACTAATTTTGTCTCTTTGATTTTTTTACTATATGACATCATAAAGTGACATGAGGTTAATAAATTTATTATTGGAACGCAATTAGTTAAGAACTAAAATTAAGTTTGTAGCATGGATCACAGGCTGCCAAGTGATTATATTTTAAGACTTTGAGCCCAGATATATTGTCATCATCATTAGCAGCCTATGGCGTATGTCCAGTAGCGGACTGTCCTCGGCTGGAGATACGCCTTCCCAACCTTAACACATTTATATTTATTTATTTAAACTTCATCTACAATAGTGGTACATAGGCGGATTTAATGCCACAAGGCATTCTCTACCAGTCAACCTTTGGGTTAAATAGAAAAACATAGTGATAGGATACAATAATAATGTCTAAAATAATAATGTCTTGATTCGTCATCATCATTTCAGCCGAAAGACATCCACTGCTGAACATAGGCCTCCCCCAACTGGGGGAGGGGGGAGGGGTTTGCCATAATCGCTACGCTTGGCAGGCGGGTTGGTGATCGCAGTATGGTGTTAAAATGCATAGAGAACGCTGCTGCCCATTCTCTAGTAAGTCCCTTAGTCGCCTTTTACGACACCCACGGGAGGAAATGGGGTGGTGCTATTCTTTACGTCCGGCATCACACGGTACCTTCTTGATTACGTTTATACGTTTTTACGTTAATTTATATACTTTTATTGATACTAATACACATATACAAATAAAATAAACTAATAGATATTTTAACCAATACCACCTAATAATAATTACTATGGCTAGACTACTAATTGAGAGTTGAGTTATTTAGACTGACATATACAGTGGTTACGAACTTTTATTTTAAAAGTGAATTTGCTTTCAGCTTTTTAATGCCAAAAGGTAGCGCTACATTTAAGTAGCTCAGATTCCTGGCTATTTTGATACAGCTGTTATTCTTCTAGCCTCAACTTAAAACTACATTTGCCGTTTCAGAAACTAACTCGAAGCCTCGTCCGCCTCAAAATCGAATGGTTGTAGATCTTATATAGTAAGTCCACTACTTTTGTTCTCTGTGGAATCACATTATTATATTTTTTAAGGTTTTTATTACTGATTGGGCCGTCTCTTGACCTAGATCTCGCCTGATGGAAAGCGATGGATGAGGTCTATGATGGAACTAGCGTGCCCAAAAGATAACTGTTCACTCTTGCTTTATCGGCATACGGGTTTTATGTGAAAGGGAACACAGACGCTGGCAGAGAATTCCATACTTTTGCTGTGTGCATAATACATGTGGAGGAGAAGCGTGAGTACGACTGGACGGGATATCAACCAAGTAGGCATGGTACCCTGCAGTACGTCTGGTAGTCCGGTAATAAAAGGGCGAAGGTGGGATCAGGTCGTGGAGCTTCTGCGCACACTCTCGGAAGATTAAAAAAAAAAACTTCAAACTGAACCCAGATTAGGAACGTTATTTTTACTGGGAAAAGCTTTGTTGTTACCTACCTGTCTTCAGATATTAATCCACTGTTGTTCATGTCCCAACGAGACAAAGCTGACAGAAGTGTTTCTTCCGAATCCAACTCCAAGGTCCTATAACCAAGGAGATTGACGAAACCATCGAAATCTAACGGGTTCGGCGCCTGAAAAGTAAAATGCAAACAATATCAATCACCCACACATCACCACACAGACTCAAGTTATTGTAAATGGATCAAATTGTAAATGGAATAGAATTTTGAGTCCCCCAATAAAATACACTTTGCGTTCTTATCATTATTAGTTGATGATACAGCCTCCGATGTCATTATTCGATCTTTGTCAGTTGTTACGGGTCGTCAGAAACCAGAAAGTCAGACAACCAGTCTTACCAAGGGGTATCGTATTACCTAGTTACTGGGTTGTGGAGGTCAGATAGGCAGTCGCTCCATATAAAATAGTAGTGGCGAATTTTTTCTGTAAATTAAACTTCAAGCTTGAACTAATTTATTTGAAATGCTCGCTCTCGTTTTGATCCGGTCTGTTAAAGCGGATTCTTTCGCAAAGGCACTAATTAGTGAACGATAGGTACTAATTGAATGCGGTTTACGTTCAATAGATAGGTATGTGTCGGGATTAAAGATTGCAATACTACTAATTGCTAAACCATTTTAACTTAATGCCAAAAAGGTTCTCTTTTGAAGCGCCTGTGACGTTGTATGTGCTCATAACTGCGATATTTTCGTACAAAACTACAAATAAATAAATACATAGGAAAACTAAAGGAACCTAGACTGAAACCACAGATCTAAGATCGTAGTACGATTGTTTTTTTTTTTTTTTTGCTTGGTTATCTCTGAATTAACCTTGAGAGGTTGAGACTCTTTAACCGGTCTTTCCTGTGGTTGCCTTAAGCTCCTAAAAACTTAAAGCCTCCAGCCAGGGCGTAAAAACTTATAAACTAAACGACTGCGCGCTAAAGGCACCCCCTGTGGGGTACGAATCTCGGCTTAGGGCAGAATCGGAGGGAGGATAGCAAGGAACCGACGGTGGCTGGATAAAATCAGGATTATGATTATTATCAGGGGAATTTAAAGCTACAGGCTCAGCTATAGCGCGGGCTGGCGCTTCGCTTACGAGCAAGGGTCTGGGAGGACTATTTAGTCGGGGATTTCGCGATGGGCCTCGGCGGCGAGGTCGGAATGACGGTCGTGTATTATGTTTGCGAGCTACTGTACTTGTTTCCCTACTGCTCTCCTGGAGGAGAGTCGTGGGGTCGTCTGGGTTGGTCAGTGCATGCCTTGAACGGCGGATCTTACTGATGCGAGAGGGGGTATAATTGGCGGCCTGCACAACTAGAGTGTTGCGATGAGTGGCTGCGGAATCGAAGAAGCACTTTGAAATGCGCTTCATGAGGGATCGTAGGGATTTTGAGTTCTAAATGAAGGTTTTGGTTCCGAACGAACCAGGGGGCTCCCGTGATTTTACGGAGGAAACGGTTTTGGAGGGTCTGTATCTTATGGATGAGATAGGGTTTTGCGTGTGCAAAGACTGGACTCGCATAGGTCATGATCGGGCGGATACACGCGGTGTAAATGCGCAATTTGCACCTGAGTGACAATTTGCTTCTTGCATTTAAAACGGAATATTGGTAAACAAAAAGTGGACGATTTATATACGGACGCACTTTACAATCGTCCACTTTTTATTTTTATATTTTGAATGGGGAACATAACAATGAAAATATATTTTGCAGCAGTTTTGAATCCTGGTTTGGTAGAAACGACAGAACGCTTTTGCTTGATTTACATTCATACATCTGATCATACACGCACGCCGAATTTGTAGAATCTCCAAAAGTCATTGGAATTCACACAACATCAATGTTATGAATGACGCAAGAGATAAATATTATAACAAAAAGTGGACGGTTTATAAGCAGTATGTTAGCATAAATCGTCTACTTTTTATTGTATTTATTTTTATTTATTTATGTACACACAAAATACTTGACAGGGCAATATATTAATATATAAGAGCACAAAGGTACTGCTTATTTCAAAAGAAATTTCATCCAGCAGACCTGCGAGAGGAAAGTTGGATAAGAAATGTAGACACAGTGTGTAGAAAATATAGCAAGAAAATTGAAATTTAAATAAAACTATAACATACTATATTTAATATTTGAATGGGACACAAAACAATGAAATTATATTTTTTTTTTATCCGATTTTAATCAAGTACCCTAGAATCTTTAGATAATACAATTGTCCTGAATGTAGCTAGTAGCAATACGGCCCAAAGTAATTGAGAACACAAACCCAGAAAAGCAAAATGTCTATGTCTAGATTCGTTAACCAGATTGCAGGCTAACATTTGTAAAACCGACAGGGAATCTGTACAACCTAATGTTAATAAGCCTTTATCAGAGGACCCCAGTTAAAATAAATTGGATAACCTTATCTGATGAATAAACCAGAAAAGTATTTTACTTAAATACATAAACTCACGTCTTCTTCCCATGGGGGTAGGCAGAAATTATAGAACGCCACCTGCTACACGCTCCTTACTTTTTCTCCTTTTGCTTCGTTTACATACATCTGGTCATTCACGCACGCCGGTTGCGAGTGCTACGCACCTGACCTTTCTGAAGAACATCACCAATTAGGTCACTATAATGTTCTCCTAGGGCGTCCCCTCCCGTCGTTTCCACTCACATCTGCCTTGTAAATACCTTTTGTAAGTCACCTTTCATTCATCCTCTCAATATGACCAAACCATCTAAGCATACTCTTTTCAATTTTTGTCACTACATCTTCTTCTAAACCACACCGTCCCCTTATCACATGATTTTTCAGCCTATCATTCATAGTCACGTCGCACATGCTTCGTAAGGAAGCATTTCCACAGCATTTATTCTATTCATGCTTCTTTTGCCACACCCATCATTCACTTCCATACATAAGCGTAGGCACCAGCACACCATTGATTTAGATATGAGAGAAGTACAGGGTGGAATTCTTTAACCTCATCTGGAGGGAAAGTGCTTTTAATACTGACGATAAAAAAATTTACTCTACGGAAACAGTCCTTTATTTTTTTTAAGAAACTAATCTGCATTGCATTATATTATATTATAATGTGGACATAGAAAGGGAACGCAGGTCGCTGGCTGTCCGTTGTAACATGCTGGCCCGCAGGTTTGCACGGTGTACGAATTCAGTTAAAATCACGCTTTTTAAAGCGTATTGCCAATCTTTTTACACCTTTTTTTTTTTTTTTTTTTTTTTGACACGGGCCTATCGCAGTTAGCTTGATAAGCTTTTACTGCTTAAACGAGCGTTGGCGGGGCCAGAAGGGCCTCTCGCCGGAAAATAAAAGTTATGCAACACAGCTAAGGGCGTCCCATAGTGGGACTCGAGCCTCGGCTTAGGGCGTTGCAGAGTACTGAACAAGATGGGGCTTGTTGGATCTGATTATTATTATTAGGGGCGTTTATTAAGGCTACTTGCTCCGCGCGGGCGGGCGGGTTCAAGGGTCGGGGAGGGTGATGGGTAAAATTAAATCGCGGTGGTGCTCGCCGGCGAGTACGGAATGTGTGAGTGGGGCGTCTGTCGTGGGTAGTGTTAAGGGCCTTAAGGGCTTGTTTGATGCTCTCTTGAAAGAGAGTGATGCTGTCGTCTTCTTCTAATAAGACGTGTCTGGGTCGACGAATTCGAGAGATACGTGAGGGAATGTATCGGGCAGCTGCTGCCACTAGTGGGTTAGTGTGTGTGGTAGCAGAGTCGAAGAAGCGTTTACTCGCTTTTTTCATGAACTGCTTGATGGTCGGCAGGTTCAAATCGGCATGTAATTGTTCATTGCGCACGTACCAGGGGCTGCCCGTGGCGCGTCGCATGAATCGATTTTGGATGATTTGCATTCGCTTGAGACATGACGGCTTAGCGTGTGCGAACACGACGCTCGCATATGTCATAATGGGGCGTATACACGTAGTATAGATTCGCACCTTCGACTTAAGGGCTAACTTGCTACGTGTATTGAGTAATGGGAAGAGTCTACCCTGCGCAAAGGCAGCACGGTCACATACTGTCTTTACATGCTGGGTGAATTTAAGTTGGTAATCAAGAGTGACCCCTAGATATTTGGTCGTGGGTTCCCAGGGGATTTGTTGACCAGACATGGTTATGGGTTGGGCGTGGGATTGAGCGCCTAGGTTTCGGCCTTCTCTGACGAAGAGTACGGCTGCGCTTTTGGATGGGTTAATTTCTATCCGCCATTTTCTGAACCATTGCTCGAGAGCGTCGGCTGCAGATTGGAGGTGTCGGGTAATGTAATCAGTGTTGGGGCCAGAGTGGTAGATTGCGGTGTCGTCGGCGAATAGGGCCAGTTGACACTTGTCAGGTTTGGGGATATCGCTGGTGAACAGCGTGAAGAGGAGGGGGGAGACCACGGAGCCTTGGGGAACGCCGGCTCGGATCGGGTGGGGGGGAGAGAGAGCTTCGCCTATGCGGTAGCGAAAGGTGCGGTTCGACAGGAAGTCTCGTATGATGATCACGAGACGATCTGGCACTTTGAATTGATACAGCTTATAAATTAGGCCGTTGTGCCAGACCTTGTCGAACGCTTTCGCTACATCAAAGAAGAGCGCTCCAGTCATGTTCCCCCTTTGGAAGCCTGCACTTATGTGCTCGACTATTCGGTGGACTTGGCGGACACAGCAGTGTTTGGTTCTGAAGCCAAATTGCTCATCGGGTAGGAGTTTATTGGATTCGGCGAAATCCATTAATCTTTTATAGATTAGACGTTCATAAATCTTTCCCATGGTACTGAGAAGACTTATGGGCCGGTAGCTGGACGGTTCAGCTTTGGGCTTGCCGGGTTTATGGAAGCCTATAACAATGGCTTCTTTCCACGCTTGTGGAAAGAGATTATTATTTAATGCAGCATTGAAGATGGCTGACATTAAAACTATTAGCTGGGCGGGGAAGAGTTTGACGACTCGGTTGTTAATACCGTCTGCGCCAGGTGCTTTCCTGGTTTTGAGGTTTCTCACTAGAGAGAGCACCTCATCCGGAGTGATTGGGGGGAGGGGGTCGTCGGGGTCCTCTTGGGGGGGGAGGGCGGATCTGCGTTCGACCTCTGCGTCCACTTCGTCGCAGTGGGCTTGGTCTACTGGTAGTGAACTAGGCGAGCATTGGGCCTCAAGGCTGGCGGCCAGACACTCGGCTTTATCGGCATCTTCAAAGGCTGGGCTTCGGTTAGGCCGAGAGAGGGGGGGGGAGGTCGGTGATGGTATCGGACTTTAATTTTTTGGTGAGATTCCAAAAAGCTTGATGGGAGGGCTCTATGGTGGACATGAGCTTGTCCCAGCGCTCCTCACGCATTTCGCCGATACGTGATCTGACAGCTCGCTGTAGGTCACGCATCCGCGCGCGGTTGGTGGCGTCGGGGAAGGCATCATAGGCACGGATGGCAGCGTTTTTCTCAGTCACCAGTGCACGTACATCGGCTGGCAGGTGCCAGCGCCGGTCATCCGGCACTGGTTCCCGCCGTGAACTTTCGTTCACTACCGTTTGTACGTGACTGGTGAGTAAGTCAATTGCGCCGAGAGCATCTTCAGCTGAGTTGATTTCCTCAGGGATTTGGTCTAAATGATCTGAAGTGACGGTCTTGAGGCGTTGCTCGACCTTGTGCCAGTCAGTTACTAGGCGGGTGGGGGGGGGGGCTGACCAGGATTGGAGGGGCCTGTACTAGGGGACAACATTAGTATCACTGGTCGGTGATCAGAGTCTAATTCTTGTAGCGTTTCTATTGAGCATAAACGTAAGTTTATGTTCTTTAGCAGCGCTATGTCGAGAATATCGGGGAGATGATTAACAACGCTGGGGAAGTGGGTTGGTGACATGGGAGCGATGACGTCGAAGTTGAGCTTGGAGGATAGGCGTGAGAGCTCATTGCCTCTAGGGTTGGCTAGGTTTGAGTTCCAGATGGGACTTTTAGCATTAAGGTCACCTGCTAGGATGACTGAGCTATCTATGTTCATTAATAGACTGAGATCGGGTTCGAGGTTATTTGAAGTGGTGCTTTTTGGCGGGGGCATGTATGCCGATACAATTGTGATGGTGGGGTGACCGGTCATGCCTAGTCGACAGATTGAGGCCTCTATTTGCGAAAGTGGAGGGGTGTCTATCGGAATGCAATGTAGGGAATTTTTATAATAGATGAGGGTGCCACCCCCTTTCCTACCAGCCCTATCGTTGCGAATCTTTTTACACCTGTAGTCTGTGGGTCAGTTATTCGCAGCGGGCATACAGTGATCTGCGTGTCCAATATAATAATGCACTAAGGGTACTGTTGGGGCTGCCATGGCGTTGCAGTGCGTCAGGGATGTTTGCTGAGTTGCGGGTTGATGGCTTTGCCGCTATCGTTAGGAAAAGATGCGCCTCCCTACTCGCTCGCGTTCGTGGCAGTACCAACACTATACTGGGTGTTTTTGCTGATCGGTGGGAGTCCCCCATGCTGCAAAGGTGGGTGCGGCTTCATGTCGTAATTTAATTGTGTTGCCTATACTAACATTAGTTCTTTTTAAGTACATTTATACTAACAAAATATGGACCTGGTCTGAAATAAATGTTTATTATTATTATTTATTTTTATGTGGTTACATATCTCGGGACCCTGGGGTCCCGGACCTTTGGAAGGCGTACGAGGGGCCGAAGCCAACTCGCAGAGGCCCGTTAGGAGCTATTTAATTGAATGAGGTACCAACCGACGATTATCCCTGTACGCACTATGCAAGTGCACCCAAGGACAACCCCCGGTTGGTGTAGGACTATTGCAGGATATGGAACCAAAGATATTAGACTATGGGTTTGGGTGGTTAAAATGGACTGGTTACCAAAAACTATGGAAGGACTATGGCCCCTGCCTGATCAATGTTTTATTATACACGGACAAAATGGCAGGGGGTGACTTGCACACTCAATAATGGGCCCCCGAAAACGGTCGCTAGCACATAGTGATGTAGCGACAAGGGGGCAACATGTCCTGAGGTGCTCGAGGAGTGGAGAGGTATTCCACGGCTCTCAGAACAATCCCAGAGCCCGGAAGATGGTCAAGATCCCTACAAGCACTTACTGGAATACTTCCTTCCTCCGAGCACGTTTGCTCTTGCGAATCTCCACTCAAGCCGGCCAATAAAGGCAAGAATGAGGTGGGAGCTCAGTTCCTCGTCAACGTTCACTCCAGCCGGCCAATAAAGGCAAGCCAGAGATGAGGAATATGACTTCTCCCGGGAGATAGGGTCCGTGGGGTCGCAACTGCCCAACAGCTCGCCACATGCTGCCCTGCGGGTTTCTGTATCTCTCTTGGTCTGGCTCCTCACCCTAGACATGTTCCGGTAAAGTAAACTCTACCGGCACAGACCTAGAGTTTGGAGCGCGCAAGCCCCACCACGACGTCAACGTAGAGATACGGCGGTGGGGTTATTATTATTATTATTATTTTTATGTGTTTACATATCTCGAGACCCTGGGGTCCCGGACCTTTGGAAGGCGTACTAGGGGCCGAAGCCAACTCGCAGAGGCCCGTTAGAAGCTTTTTAATTAAATGAGGCACCAACCGACGATTATCCCTGTACGCACTATGCAAGTGCACCCAAGGACAACCCCCGGTTGGTGTAGGACTATTACAGGATATGGAAATAAAGATATTGGACTATGGGTTTGGGTGGTTAAAATGGATTGGTTACCTAAAACTATGGTAGGACTATGGCCCCTGCCTGATCAATGTTTTATTATACACGGATAAAATGGCAGGGGGTGACTTGCACACTCAATAATGGGCCCCCGAAAACGGTCGCTAGCACATAGTGACGTAGCGACAAGGGGGCAACATGTCCTGAGGTGCTCGAGGAGTGGAGAGGTATTCCACGGCTCTCAGAACAATCCCAGAGCCCGGAAGATGGTCAAGATCCCTACAAGCACTTACTGGAATACATCCTTCCTCCGAGCACGTTTGCTCTTGCGAATCTCCACTCAAGCCGGCCAATAAAGGCAAGAATGAGGTGGGAGCTCAGTTCCTCGTCAGTGTTCACTCCAGCCGGCCAATAAAGGCAAGCCAGAGATGAGGAACGTGACTTCTCCCGGGAGATAGGGTCCGTGGGGTCGCAACTGCCCAACAGCTCGCCACATACTGCCCTGCGGGTTTCTGTATCTCTCTTGGTCTGGCTCCTCACCCTAGACATGTTCCGGTAAAGTAAACTCTACCGGCACAGACCTAGGGTTCGGAGCGCGCAAGCCCCACCACGACGTCAACGTAGAGATACGGCGGTGGGGTTATTATTATTATTATTATTATAAGATTTTAGAAAATTCGTTTGTTTTATTTTAATCTAAAAAAAATAAACACTCGAGAAGATTATAGGAGAAAAGAAAAATATTAATTGGAACAGGAAATATTGGATTAGGATCCCCTTGTTTAGTGGGTGGAATGAAATAATTAAGAAGGGAGCATTAAGGTAGCACGCGAAATTCAAAACTTCTTACGATTTTTGCAATTTGCAGCTCATTGTCTGGGTGTATGTTGATCTAAAATGATTCGCGGCCGTATCAAATATTTAATTATAGAATAATAATCATAAAAATCATCAATATAACTCTCTAAGTTCATATCTAATCAAATCAAATCAAAATATTTTATTCCGCATAAACCTACATGGGCACTTATGGAACGTCAGAAGCTACATAGGTGCACATTTCCAATTGGTCGTTTCCTAAGGAGAAGAACCGGCAAGAATCTCCATGGTTACTCTTTTAAAAATAATTGGTTTTTACAATATTTTCAAATAAATGAATGATAAATGATAACTGATTTTATTTCTGTAAATAGATTTTTACAAACACTTACACGTCAATCATATTTTAAAACTAGATGAGGTCGGCGTTTCGTATCTGACTACTCTGAGAAGAAAGGCCGAAACAAACTCAGACGTCACAGTCTCTTTTAAAGTCCAGACATAATCTTGGTCAAATCATGTGAAGACAATGTTGATTGGTGTCTGAAATGGTCTACTGAAGAAAGAACCACACAGATGAAGTGGACCTTTCCATTCAGTGCACGCATTTGTCAGTAATCGTGCAGCTCAACTCAGAACATAGGGAGCTCAACGATTAACAGTGTTAATAGGTATGGGAGGAAGGTGTAGCCCTTTCAACAATTACCAGGTACTTGTGACGGCATCTACAACGCCACATGCGAATAACGCATCGAAGACCTGACGTCACAAATCCTGCATCGCGCAATCAGAGTTTACCGCACGACTAGCATATATACAACATCCCGTTCATCAAACGTCGGGCAGTTGCCCACCAGACACAACACCCGTCTGGTCAGAGGATCCTCCCTTTTCTATGGAGGATGAGTGAACTTCACATCCTGTTCCTCATACCTCTATATTCTTAACAAAATAGAAAATTGTCTACAAATCGACAGTCACAATCTACAGTCACAGAATATACTTAACAAAATAGAAAATTAAGTCAACAAATCGACAGTCACAATCTACAGTCACAAAATATACTTAACAAAATATAAAATTAAGTCAACAAATCGACAGTCACAATCTACAGTCACAAAATATACTTAACAAAATAGAAAATTAAGTCAACAAATCGACAGTCACAATCTACAGTCACAAAATATACTTAACAAAATAGAAAATTAAGTCAACAAATCGACAGTCCCAATCTACAGTCACAAAATAGAAAATATTCTATATAAAGAAAAGAATAGAAAAAATTAAATCTATTTAAACCAACTGACATGGTTTCCACAACTACTGTAACAAATTCGAATCAGTATTGACTAGGTAAATATGTCCACAACAGCAACTAATTAATGACTATTTCTAGAAATCAAGACTTAGGAGTTGTACTGATCTCGTATAATTGTGTAAATAGGTACATATTTGTTATGGTCGCGAATCATACTTTAATCAACATACAACTTTATACTGACCCACGAATTGAAAAAACGTAAGAAAATTTGAATTTCGCGATTAACACGGAGTGAGAGTTAATAATAATAAAATAATAATAACATTTTATTCAAAAAATTACAAGGTATAAAAATGAGTACAGTTTTGCTTAAATGTAAATTATATTCCTAAGACTTACGTGCCTGAACTAGGTAATCCTGTGTTTCAGGCGAAAAGTACTAAGACAGTCTTGTAAAAAATAATAAATAGTCTAAAAGTTGTCAATAGACAAATATAATTATGTTCAGTAGCTCTTAGTTTCTAAATTTGATAAATACTTATTGTAGTATACATACATATACATATTGTAGTTAAACATTGCTCTTGTGTAAATTCCAATTAGTTTTGGAGATTCTCGATGTTTTATACACAATAGAATAGCTACGAGTACCTAAGGATTATAGACTGCCTTGTTGGTCTAGAGGTCACAAATGCTTGCTGAGTATGAAGTCCTGGGTTCGATTCCAGGGACGGGCTAAGTGTTGTGTAAACCGAATAGGTTTTTTCCATTTGACATTTCTCCTTTGCATCCTGAAGTGTGTTGATGGCAATAGGGTCACCCCCTATTACATGGAACTTAAAAATAACTAGCGAAATGTGGTTGTATTTTAGGATAACCTCTGCCTTACCTTTCGGGGAATTCAGGTGTCATGATATGTTATATTTTAGAACAAAATATAATCATTATAGCTTTAGCCCGCGGCTCCGCCTGCGAGGATGTAGGTTACCGGGTTAAAAAAAAAACTCCATCGTCAATTTGTCTCTGTCAACTCTGACCTAGACTAGAGTCAATAGCAAACCCATCGTAGAATAAAAAAAAGTAGCATATGTCCTCCATATCCCAGGCTATATCTCCGCCAAATTTTATGAAGATCGGTTCAGCGGTTTAGACGTGAAAACGTAACAGACAGACAGACAGAGATACTTTCATCATCATCATCATCATCATTTTAGACGATAGGTGTCCACTGCTGGACATAGGCCTCCAAAGGGGGAGGTTGCCATAATCGCCACGCTTGGCAGGCGGGTTGGCGATCGCAGTATGGTGTTAAAAATGCATAGAGAACGCTGCTGCCCATTCTCTAGTAAGTACCTTAGTCGCCTCTTACGACACCCACGGGAGGAAATGGGGTGGTGCTATTCTTTACGTCCGGCACCACACGGAACTTTCACATTTACTTTCACATTTATAATATTAGTATGGATTGGGTAGGTAGTTATTTTAATACTTTTCTCCCTAAATGGGACACCGTTGCCGATCCTAATAGTAAGATATCTCAAAATATTTAGATCGTAGTATATAGTACCTATTTTCATTTTCTATTCTATCGTCTCATATAAATCACATTTAAGTGGATTACGTTTTTATTTCCAGATTATAATAAAAATTTAATTTCAATCTTCCAACAAGAAAAATTGGGAAAAGAATAAGTCCCCTTAATCTTAGGGATACAGGAAAAATATACGGTAATGCCGAAAAATCTGCAGACACTGTCCTAGACAAGGGAATTTAAATTTGATCCGTTGGAGCCACAGAGTACGGAATCGCCGGCAGTACTAATAAAATTTGTGGCGCCGAAAAAAGAAAAAGAAAAGAAATAAACAAAATTAGTTTATTCCTTAGTTGATTTTTTTGTTGGCACTTACCTATGTAAGTGGCCCAACTAAATGCCAACAAAAAATGCTATTAGAGTTCTGCACAAACAAAACGCACATTACCTACTAAAAATAAAAAAAATAAGTATACACATACAAAATATCCAAAAGCCTCATATTCAAGCAATAACATTTCTACAATTACTACAGTGCTTGATGTCAGGACCAGGGACCAAAGACAATTTACATTACACTGGCAAATGACAACAATCCAACCCGTCGCATCGCATAACCTGCCCGCGCTATTACTTCGTTTTCGCTTAGCGTTATTTCTATCTATTTTTGCTCGGCTCCTCAGGTTCCTAGCGTGATCATCATTTCAGCCGAAAGACGTCCACTGCTGGACATAGGCCTCCCCCGAGCACCGCCACCTCGACCGGTTCTGTGCTTCCCGCATCCAGCGGATTCCTGCGGCTTTCATAAGGTCATCGGTCCACCTTGTGGGAGGCCTTCCAACGCTAAGTCTTCTGGTACGCGGTCGCCACTCCAGAACCTTTCGGCCCCAACGGCCATCCGTCCTGCGCGCAATGTGCCCTGCCCATTGCCCCTTAAGTTTGGCAATTCTTCGAGCTATGTCGGTTACCTTGATTCTCCTGCGTATCTCTTCATTTTTGATTCGATCACGTAGGGAAACTCCAAGCATAGCTCTCTCCATTGCCCTTTGGGTGACTTTTAGCCTTATAATAAGGCCCATTGTGAGCGACCACGTTTTAGTGCCATATGTCATCACTGGCAACACGCATTGGTCAAGGACTTTCGTCTTGAGACACTGTGGTATGTGGGACGAGAATATATTGCGTAGCTTCCCGAACGCTGGATCGGATTCGACGATTCACCTCTTTCTCGAAGTTGGACCTACCTAACCCACCTACCTAGCGTGATATTAAATAGCATAAAGCCTTTCTCAAGAATTGGGCTACCAAAAGCAAAAATATTTTTTCAAATCCGACTGGTAGTAAAAAACAAATTCTTCAGCTTTGTTATTATTATATAGATTTATATCGTAATGCGACTAAATGATGACATGCTTTGTTTGTATGGGAAAGTGTGACAATGCCGCCTATAGCTGTGGCCGTCGAGGCGTCTCCGTGTGCCATCCCGACTCTTGCTCGAGCCAGCCCGCGCCGCTAAACCTATAGCTTTAAATTCGTCCCCTAATAATCATAATCTGATCTAGCCTGTCCCTTGCTGGCCTCCCCCCAGCGACGCCCTAAGCCGAAGTCCGTACCCCACAGGGGGTACCCTTAGCGTGTAGTTGTTTAGTTTATAAGTTTTTGCCCTGGCTGGAGGCCTTAATTTATTGAGGCGCCCACAGGAAAGTTCGGTTAAGTAGACGACAACCTCCTAGGTTGACCAGCGAGATGCCAGTTAAAAAAAAAAAGTTGCTGTGCTCTGTGGTTGAAACAGTAGGGGCAAATCCCTGTGACCTCGTCATCGTTGTGGATTGACACGAGCTTAAGGGTCTCTTCGTCAGGACTTAGAAACTTCCCTTACAATACTTAAGCGGAATTAAAAGAAAAGCAAAGTTTCGTATCTGTTTTGAGACCGTCTTTACTGAGTAGAGTCTGTTGTTTTATTCTCATTGGATGAATTATTTTGGTGTTTGCGTCTCGAGGTTGTTGTTTTAGTAAATTGCGTTATTGTTGTTTCAATGTAATTAGTTAGTATTTTCTGTTTGTTATTGTAAGAATGAATGTTGTGGAATACCAATTTATTTATATTATCACAGATAAATATTTATTCATCCTCTAGTTTGGCCTGATAACTTTCATAGTGTATTTAATTGCCTATGTGACCACCTTCGTAATCAAAATTCCACGAACATTACACATGACCGCACTATAAACTTACATCTTACTCCACTTCGGTCCATCTGGCTACGACCAACTTTCAGCCAGAGTTTGGTCACCTGGCTTAGCTATACCTATATACACAAGTCTGGCCAACAATTGTCTACTGACACAGATGCCAGCTGGCTAATTGGCTATGCGCTTACAATTTATGGCTTGTGTGTGCATATCAGAACTACTGGTAGCTACTTATGAGCGCAGATGTTGATATTACTTACTACAATTTGTAGTTTATATAGCCACTTCTGCAGATATAGTAGGAACGTAGATGGGTTAATTTCGTTGCACTGAAATTACTACAGTTAGCTGTACGTGGTTTCTGGATAAAGTAATGAAACTGGTGTGAAATTGCTCTCAGTTTTGCTAATTTCTTAATGAAATAATATCAAAACTATACCATATAGTTTTGATATTATTTCATTAAGATTGTTGTTGTAAATATCAAGAGGATATTACTTACTCGTTGAGGTACAAAATCTTTTAGATACGAGTAAAATCTAGATAACTCCTCTAAAAACGTCACGCAAAATTCCTCGAGAATATTTAGATTTTTATCTATGTTTATGAAGATTTGCGATCTTCTTGACATTTTTTAATATTCATAACAACTATATTTACCTCAGCAAGCATGTTGCGGATAGCATTTTCGTCAATCTTGTCCCCGAGGCTGACCAAGGTAGCGCGAAGGTCACTGAAGTCGATACAGCCATCCCCATCCATATCAAATAGTAAGAACGCCTGGAAATAAATTAAAGCGTATTAAACTTACAGATACGTGGAAGGAAAACTGTAGTCTGAGTCTGAGTGAAATTTAATTTAAAAAAAGTTAACCTGCCGGTCGATTCCGTCAAAACCTCACCGTGAAAATATAGGTGAAGTGAGTTTGAAGTGAACTGTCATCCTACCTGACGCTAGGGAGTTTAGAGATTGACAGCTCACTTTGAACTCACTTCACCTACGAATTCACGGTGATACTTTTACAGAATAGACCGGCTGACTGCGTAAAAAGTGAACTTATGGAAACAAGATTTAGATTTATACATTTTTGTTTCAATTTTTTTTTTAAATTTCACTTTTTACGCTGTCGGGTTTTTTGATTTATAAATAGACTTTTTTATTTTAGACTTTTTTATTGGGATTATAAGACGGTAAATTTGGTTGTTTACCCATTTGCCTCTTACTTACTCATTCCAAAACTTCGGGATTGTTTTTTTCTTTATCATTTCTCATTCCCAATTACATTTAAACATACTATATACCTACAGGGGGTATACCCCAAATGTAATTTGCTACTAAATGCGGAGTAAAATTATAAACAGTCAAAACTTCAGATTTCTCGAGGTTTAAGTATGGTATAACTTTATTCTGCGTTTGTTTGTTTAAGGGGGTTAGTTTGTACATATTTTTGTAATCACCTTTTAAAATGATAGGTTTAAAAGTTTTATTTTTTTTAACTTTCATTTGTGCCGTACATATGTATGTACGGCACAAATGAAATGGCCCTGTGTGCATGTGCACACAGGGCCTCAAGTCTGCTATTACAATAGTGTCAGAATGGTCTCTTCATTGTGAGTTTTTGACAGATTTGCCATACAAACACTGTCAAATACTCACAATGGCGAGACCATTCTGACACTATTGTAATAGCAGACTTGAGGCCCAGGTCAAACACAAAACTCTCCTTTTTTGGCTTCGCCGCACTCAGGTAAAGACATGTTGTATATGACTTCACAATTTAGTGAGTTCATAAAGTGGTCGGAGAAAATGAAAAGATTTAATTACTACGTACGAGTTAACGTGAATACCTTAATTCTTTTACAAGTAACGAAAAAAAAAATGGTCTCAGATTTAAATATGTAAGGAAGTAATATAATATATAGCTGTTCAAATCAGTACACAGCATAAAAATATCATGCAGTCTAAAACTCTCGGGATTGCATGCAATAGACGGGATTCCCTACCTCTTTCAGTTCAAAAATTTTATTATCGTCGAGTTCGGACGCAACATTGGCTGGTATACAAAGAGCTTCTCTTGCTCTAGACGCTGAACGGGATCTCGGCTGCGGTGGGACAGTTAAGTCGTTTTCATTCTCCGAAATAATAGAGCTGTAAGAAAACAAAGTGTTATCTCAAATAAAGTTTGCTGTGTTCGGTAGATTCAGAACAATAAAAGCAGTGCGATCAGAAATTGGTCCGAAGTTCGAATAATTTTTAATGGAATTTTATTACTGATGATTGTTGTAACACAATAGTGAATCGTAATTGTAATAATAAATAAATAAATTGTTAATTAATTGTTGATTTTTTAATGAGGGGAAAATTAATTGATTAATTAATTAATTAACCAATTACGTAATTAAATAATCAATTTATTAACCAATTACTTAATTAAATGATCAATTAATTAATTAGTTTTGTGTTTGACCTAAATAATATTATACTCCGTAATTGTACCTTAGCTTTAAGCCTTTGTAACACCTGTTAAACATTATGGAATGCAAATAAATATATGAATATGAATAATATGAAAATGTAAAAAATAAAATACGATTAATAAGTTATTCTTGAAAATATTCAGATATGAATTTTTCTCGCAAAATAGAACAGCTAAAGGATTGACAAAAAAACTCAATATTTTACGAGTTTAATAATCTAGCGCCTTTCAATCACTTCGCAATAAAGACATTTTAAAGTGCCGAAATAGCTTTTTGTTAAGCCCTGTAACGGCGGAAATTAAAAATTAAGTACTATAAATGAGATTTTTATGGAGGCTGTGTTTAAGTTACCAAAAAATAGTTGTGACCTTATTAGTATGTATTTTTTACAACGAACAGGTCATCTAGGGCTATTTCGGAAAGACTGACATTAAAGAATCGTAGTTAATATTGTAATGAAGAACATCGGAAAACTTATTACAAAATGATTCTGTAAAGATTTCGCTTTTGAAATAATGTTGTTAATAAGGCTCCTTGATACGGGTCGCATTGTGAGGAGGTTCCTGTCTCTGCAGGCCTAACCACCGGCAGCTTGGACCTTGCTCCAGACACCGGCGGACCTCTATTATATTTTTAAATGTTTTTTATATCTTTTATAAGAAATATTTAAAAATGTATTTCATATGGATTAAAAATGAAATAAATGTCATAGTACAATTTGTAATGTTACTAAAGACGTATACGACGAAAATGTTGCTTATTTGCTATTTATTTATTTTACTTATACTCCATTTATTATGACATTAGACAAATAACTGTTCTCACCCTTTCGTTATTTCGATGTAAATGTTTAATAAACTCCGTTATTTCACAATAAATACAAAGCACTGTAATCTATTTACCATTTACATTAAAAAAATAACTCTGAAGTGCAGTAATTTCAACAATATTACACAATAACTGTCGTTATTTAGCCGTTATTTGTCTAATGCTATAATAGTAAATGGAGTATAGGGCAGATTTATTACATATTTGCCACATTGTATGAATGTAATGTGAAGTACCACTTATGCCACAATTATATCAGTTCATTATTACCAATAATGAAATCAACTTCAACACGCATCATAGATGCTGCACTAAAAATAAAATATTTCACGATAAAAGAGCCATTTCACGACTATTCAGTTTGAGTATAACTGAATAAAATTGACGTTATCAACGTCAGAGATTTCAACTGTAGAAAAGAAGTAACTTAGTATATTTGACACTTACTCTCCAGTAGAAAGCGTTTGTAGAAGATTCTCTTTAAATTTCTTTATTTCGTCCTTAGCATCGTCGGGCTTGCTACGGCGACGCTCCCCTTTTGATCCCCTCTGCGAAAATACAATACACTTTGTAAAGCCGTAATTTTAATAGGAAAAACACTTCTATCCTATTATAGCATATTAAAACTTGCTCCTTTTATAAACAGAGCACCATTGAAACATTTTACACGCTGGAAACGATTCAAACGAAATAAATTGATGAAAGAAATAAATTAAGGGTTCAATTGTTTGCAATCAAAAGTAAAATATTAATATTCTCTGTTTGAAGTGACCGTAAAAGATAACATTGGTGACTTCTCAAACTCAAAAGTCAAGTAACTTTGAGAAGAGAAATTACTTACTTGTCAAAACTTTGTTCACAGTTTAATTAACAAAAGGCTCAAACCTTATGTTCACTTTATTTATTTTACATTTGTAACGTATTATATTTTACCAGCTTAGTGTGAGATTACTTTGATTGAACTTACTCTTTTCACGGCACCGTTCGTATCTTGATCCGCCATGTTTTAAAAGTCACCTAAACTATTTTTCTTCGCCTGTGGTTCTATGCGCGTTTCCACGACCGTACTGACTAAAGCAAGAATTGTAACTACACGTCAGGAATATTAAATTAACATTGCATTTTCCGTCAGCCGAGATAATTATTTATTTCGGACGGATGCACGCAGATTTCGAGATTAGCCGTGATGTTTGCCTCAACTAATTAATCTTTGGGGCAAAACTGCTTCAAGATTTCCAGGTCAACGAATTGTTTGTGCAACGTTAACATGTTTCCACTTGTTCGGAACTGGAAAGGGTTGTTTGCTTAGAGTTGCTTGTTGCTTATTTTGGCAACTATGAAGGCTGAATGTTCCGAATATAACGCCATTAGCGAGGATATTCATTTACCAGATTTGACGTTGTTGTAATACGCTGTTTGATTTCTCTATGGATTACTAGCTCGCCTCAATTTACGTTATTAACAGCAATATTGTTATTAGCAAATACCGTATTCCACTCTGCGTTAATATTAAATGTTGTGGTGTCTTGGATTAATCTAATCTCATCTAATCTTGTATGGATACACATGTTGGCAGGAGATCAAAAATGAATAACGAATATTAATCTCTGCGATATGACCAGGATAGTCAATTAAATAATATTTTACGACCAGAAGGAACCATAATGATAACAAAAATAAATAAAATATGTGTCAACATATTAAACCTACAGAAAAGTAATAAACTTAGAGATTTATACTTCACGCTAAATAACTTGTTCAAAATGACTAGATTCAAAGAAAAAGTGACTAAAGTGACACAAATATTATGTATGATATTTGTTATTGCAATGGTCCGTAAAAATGTATTTAAGAAAAATAAACTTCAAAGATTTTAAAAAAATATATTAACACTGATAAACTTCCTGAATTAGGCAACATGACGTCACAGGAAAATTATGACGTGCCCATGTTAATAGGTATGTGAAGGATTTATAAAAATGGGAGGCTTATTCAGCGACTACTGATGTAAGTCAAAGTCAAAGTCAAAGTCAAATCATTTATTTCAAATAGGCACGAAGATGCACTTTTGAACGTCAAAAATTATAAGTTCATATTATTATCCAGTTGATATTATGACAATATTTCAGTATATCGTACAATTTCATTAAACAAAAATAGATTACAAATTGTGTCAGTTCATGAAATTAACTCTCACGTATAATTGAACGTAGTTTAGCAGAAAGGACTCAACCGAGTTGTACAGTGTACATACCAAAGAGCTAGAGAGATATAACCTCATCTAATAACCTGGTTATTAGGTGGTGGTTAGGTGTTACTACGTCCAATTATAAGTGTGATTGTTAGGTCACATAATAACCTGGTTATTAGGTGAGGTTATATCTCTCTAGCTCTTTGGTATATACAACTAATTTTTGACCATAGTAGAAGGTTGACCCACCTTCATGTGGTTTGGTTCCCATCATTGAAAAATCAGCCTTATCTTTGTAATGACACGAATCTTTTTTGCTGAGCGAAATAACCAACCATTAGGAGTTCTTTGGTATATACAACTCATTTTTGACCATAATGTGGGTTGTGTCCTTTCTGGTAAACTACGTCCAATAAATCTAATAATAAAACAAAAAAATTGGATGTCTGTAAAGTCGGTTTATGGACGATAATTTTACGTGATAACGTAACACAAGCCGAACGCTTAGGCCGATCGTGCCTCTCTATCACTTGTTCCGCGTTCTCGCTTGTACACTCGGCTCAGGCGGAACGTGACAATTATTTATTATTTATTTCAGATCATTAAAATCCATAAAATACATTAAATTAAAATTAATTAGCTCTTTTATACCACAGACACATTACATAAAATAAAATTAAAATCAATTTCAATTTTTAAATTAAATCATCGGATTTATTTTTTATTTTTTATTGACTATAATAATAATAAATACTTTTTTATTCGGACAACCAAGATCCATTTTGTTAGTAACAATATTCTTAACCTATAATTAGTACTTAACTAAAAACAAAGACAGCGTACAGGTGACTAGTGACCTCACCAACGGGCTGTCATGCCTCCCGACTATGGCACTCAGAATGCTGTTGGGGCTGCCACGGAGTCTGTTTAGCAGCGAGGCCGCTTTCTTATACGCCGCACAGCATTAAAACAGTCGGTACGTACCTCAGCGAACATAGATGATGCGCTACAGAACCGAGGCAGACGTAACAGCACCCTAAATGCGTTGTTAAACTGGATCCGCAGAGCATTGTAGGCCTTTTGGGTGTAGCTGAACCACAAGCTCCCCGAATACAGTGAGTGCACTATGAGTCATGCTTTTTCGTGCGTGTATCCGGCGTTCAACGATATAAAAGAGGTTATCACGTCAATAAAAACTTTGATGAGATTTGTTTGCCTTTCATATTTTATTTTCAATTCCTAAATCTTTTTAAAACTGATAAATATAAAAGGCAAAAGGAGTACTTAAGGATCATAGCTGGTGGCGTTCTGTTGTTTCTGCTTACTCCCATGTGGAGACGGCATGAGTTTATGTATGTGTGTATGTATAAAAGCATTAAAAAAAAAGTAAAAAAGCATTAAATAATTATATTATATATTTTTTTTACGTAAAATCACGGGAGCCCCCTGGTTCGTTCGTAACACTAACCTCCACGTTGAACTCAAAATCCCCACGATAGCCCAATTCATGAAGCGTAATTCAAAGCACTTCTTCGATTCAGCAGCCACTCATCGCTACGCTCTAGTTGTGAAGGCCGCAAGTTATGTCCCCTCTAATATTAGTTCGACCCGCCGTCCAAGGCATACACTGACCGACCCAGATGACCCCACTACTCTCCTCCAGGAGAGTCGTAGTGAAACTAGTGCAGTTCGCAAAATAAGAGCACACACAAAAATATATATTTTTTTTTTGTACAAAAGCTTTACCACAAAATAAGCAAGAAAATATTGTTTAGCAAAAGTAGGTGTCGAAAATACGAGAAGTTTCCATAAAAGTAAATGGTTTGAGCAAAATGTGACCGATAATCCCGTGACTTTCCGCCTTGAAAGCTGAGAGATGCGATTCCTCAACTTTTACGATTTGGTTATTATTTATTTATGTCAATATAACTTAATAATAAGTTTTATGAGAATGCTGTTCTCATAAAAGTTAATCGAACAAAATATTGTGTTCTATAGGTATCAACTCTTCGTAGTTATTGTATTAACAAATCTATTTATCTACTAGCTGCGGCCCGCGGCTTCACCTGCGTGGCTTTTTCTTAAATAAAGGCCGATTGAGGTTTTCCGTAAGTCAAAGTCAAAGCATATATTTCAAATAGCCACATAAATGGCACCTTTGAACTTCAAAATTTACACGAAAATAAAATTGATTCTAGTTGCCACTTTCAAAAGGTAGTTTCGCATGGAGAAGAATGGGCAAGAAACTCCACTGTTACTCTTTTAAACTGTTTTACAATAGTTTTTATATATCAATTATATCATTACTAGCTTTTGCCCGCAGCTCCGCCCGCGTGGATGTCGGTTATCGCGTAAAAAAGTAGCCTATGTCATTCTCCATATCCCAGGCTATATCTCTGCCAAATTTCATGACGATCGGTTCAGCGGTTTAGGCGTGAAAACGTAACATACAGACAGACAGACAGATAGACAGACAGAGTTACTTTCACATTTATAATATTAGTATGGATATGTGAAGACGATGTACCCAGAATAAAATTACTATACCGCAACAGGTAATAACAATAAAAAATGAAGCATTGACGGATAAATTAACCATGTGTTAGATACAAGGTGCTCACATATTTACAAATATTGTTAAACAGAGAAAAGTAGAAACACAGACCCCTAACGCCTAGCTTAGGCACCAGTCTTTCACAGTAAACTAAACCATATCAGGTGCCGTAAGTGTAACAATGTCTGTAATGTTTTATTGTGTTGAGAAATAAATAAACACTCAGCATTTTTTTAAATAGAAAATTTGAATATTAATATTAAATTACAGTTCGTCCATTGAGTACAAGTTTTTATCTGACATGCTTTGAGCTAAGCCTTAAAAGAGCTATTATTATTAAAAGTCCAGCTTGGACTTAGCCATATTTTCCTTCAAGAAGTATATAATATATTTTCAAACGGTCAAGTCGAGATAATTATGGTAAAACATAATTATGTCGCCAATGTGACGGATAGAAGTAAATTAAACCCTTGTCAACATAAAAATGTATATATTTAAGAAGAAATTACAGATGGGGTGGATACGTTTATGGTCACAAGATTCCCTCAATTTCCTTGGGAGTAGCGCAGTACTCTCCTGGCTCAGCTGGTGTGACGATGACCACAGTGGGTGTGCCATGCTGCAGACGTCAGGAGTGGTGACGGTCGGCAGATGGTCTTGCCTGACCCGTAGAGTGCTTGACGCGGCCACGCGGGTAAATAAGTACCCGGCGTGGAGCCCGATGTTGCTCGGCTTAACCGGCAGGTGGTGACTTGGAGCACAGCGCTCGGATTTCAACGATATCGTTGGATTGACTTTGGAGGTGGTGAGCCGGAATTTTGGAGGTGGTGAGCCGGAAATTTGGACCCCAATAGGGGGTTACACTGAATATATTAGACTCATTACTATCCATAGTTAGTCGATTAGAATGATAAAATTAACCGTCGCCATCGTAAGATGATCACCCATCCACGGACCAACCGTGGCAAGCGTAGCTTAACCTGATCGATCGGCCCGTGCGGCTGTTATTACTTAACCACGAGCCCCTCCTTCTTCCTTCCACGATCATGCAAATACGACGGTCTCAAGTAAATCAACAGCGACGAGGTAATCCGCACCACGAACAGGTGTAAGTGGGTTTTTAATCAACTACAAATGCAACGGTTTAGGAGAGTCTAAATGAGATTCGTGTAGGGCTGCCGCAGTTCCGGTTTTGGGATATATCCTACTGAAGAATTATACACACAAAGTCTAAACGGACGATTGGAGATTTCGGACAATTGGAAGGCGTTTGAAATTTAAAATTTTCATCACGTAGTTGCTCATGGTTATTTTTTTTTTCTAATATCAAGTATCACAGTTGATGATACTGTGGCGGCATGCGAACTACGCATTAAAGACCTGACGCCACAAATCCTGCATCGCACAATCAGAGTTTACCGCACGAATAGCATATGTACAGCATCCTTACATCAATCATAGAGCTGTTGCCCACCAGACACAATACCCGTTTGGTCGGATTCTCCCTTTACCATAGAGTATGAGTGAACTTTACACCCTGTTCCTCTTACCTCTGTACTAGTGACCCCGAACATGGACGTTAGTGCAGCCTTCGTGCATCTACCTCAGCGTGACGTCATAATCGTTACTTCCTCAAGCTTTTGAGCGGCGAGTCACATTCACATTACAAGCAGCCTATTAGCTAATAAGTAATTTAAATATAACTTAAACTGCTAAGTAACTATAACATTAAGAAATCATCCAAGCACGTTTCTTTATTTTTAGGAGAAGATACTTAATAGGAATGATGACAAAAAATATTTTTTGTCCGTCGTGTAGATTATTAAAAAATATTGGACACGTACGTTTCTTTTTTTACGTAATCAAAACATTACGGCGATACATTGAGTTCAAATGTAGCATGACGTCACTTCTCAGTAGATTTTATATGTTAGTAGCTGTGACGTAACGAGCCCCCACTCAAAAGTTAAATGTCTTTTATCTAAGTACTACTACCCAGGACACATCCCTATTCACGTTTTCTTAATAATAGTCAGCACTTGCACTACAGTTTAAGTTCACTCACACTGCACTAAACTAACTCAAAAGGTTTTACCCTTTTTGGTCTTCGCACTAATTCAGTGATGTCAAGGAGTTGGATCGCCTCGACATTCATATGATGATGAAGTCTGTGTTTATGGTTTCTGCATTTTTTTTTTATAACTATGCTTACGACATCCATCTTGAGGTCCCGGTGACTTGGTTCAAATCATCAAAATCAAAATATTTTATTTCACATAAACCATTTTGAAAAATGTGTGAAAAAACAGGTGGACCGATGACCATATAAAAGCCGCAGGAATCCGCTGAATGCGGGAAACACAGAACCGGTCGAGGTGGCGGTGCTTGGGGGAGGCCTATGTCTAGCAGTGGACGTCTTTCGGCTGAAATGATGATGATGATGACATAAACCTACATGGGCCCAGGCCGGCATGGCACTTATGAAACGTCAGAAGCTAGGTGCACGGTTCTAATTATTCGTTTCCTATGGAGAAGTACCGCCAAGAAACTGCACGGTTACTCTTTTAAAAATAATTGGTTTTTAAAATATTTTCAAATAACAGTGTTAATAGGCATGGGGGGAAGGTGTAGCCCTTTCAACAATTACCAGGTACTGAACAAAATAGAAAATGGTCGGAAAATCGACAGTCTACTAGGCTTTTAACGTTCTCACATTCACAAAAAAGGATATTATTTGTATATAGATTTAAAAAAATCTGTACCCTTGTGCGTGGTCCGACACGGACTTGGCAGGTTTTTAAATAATAACGACAACTTTTTTATCTGGTTTTATTAAATTTACTATAGAAAACACGTAAGTGATATAAATTAAAGCAAATAAAATAAAATAACGACGTCAAGCTGCGACGTTTTATTGTGCGTGTGGCTGTTGGGCCTGATCTTAGTCTTAGAAAAAAAAAAATACTTTGTCCACTAGAGCATAAAAAGCAACTTTATGTCGCCTACGCACAATATAAAGACGAACTTTTAGAGCATGAGAAGTGAAAATACTCATGTCGTATTATGCTCCTGTAAGCGAAATTTTAATTTATAACTCACATACGAACAAAGCAGAAAATGTCTGCTGTGACTGATGAATCGGTTTTAATATATAAAAGAAGCTTTCAAAGAATTCTGAACGCTTTTAAAATGTATGCCGTACGCACGGTAGTTAATTAACTGTTTCAATTACAATACGTAGAATTAAAAATAATAATTTATGTATTGAAATATTTTTGGCATTGTGATTTCGAAAATGAAGTGAATTCACAGAAAGAGGTAGCTTAATTTTATTACGTTTTTCTACATTATGCTCTTGTAGGTCTTGCCTATAAGGTTCAATGAGAATCTGGCGACAGAAGTATCTTCTCACTAACCATCATAATTAGCCAAACATTTAACTGAAATGTCTGCTAATATACCAAATTTAGAAAAACATATCATCTTCTTCTACCTTGCCTTTCCACAACTATATTGGAGTCGGCTTGACTTCCAGTGAATACCAGTATTTTACATGGAGCGACTGCCTATCTGACCTCCACAACCCAGTTACTGGGTAACACGATACCATGCACCTGGTAAGACTGGTTGTTAGACTAATTATCAGGCTTCTGACTATCCGTAACGACTGTCAAAGATCTACGAAGAATGACAGGCTTAACATGCTTATCAAGCACGGAGAGGTCTCGGTATGAAAGGGATGGTCACCCATCCACGGGCTGACCTCGGCAAGCGTGGCTAAACCTTGATCGATCGAACTGTGTGGCTGTTACTTTGCCAGGATTATAGGATTTTCATTTTTTATTTTACGATGGGTTTCGCTCTTGACTCTAGTTTAGGTCAGAGGTGACAGAGACAAAGTCGTCGATGGAGTGAGCTTACCCAGAAGAAGCCTGTTCACTCTCACTTTGAATAGATTAGGGTTGTATGCGTTCAGAAACACAGACGCAGGCAGAGAGTACCACTCTTTTGCTGTGCGCATTGTAAAAGACGTTTGAAAACGCTTAGTGCGAGTTGGTGGAATATCAACTAGGTAGGGGTGGTAACTTGCAGTGCGTCTAGATGTCTGATGGTAGAAGGGGGCCGGTGGGATGAGGTCGTGCAGTTCATGGGCACAAGTACAATCTGTAGAAGACCGACAAGCAGGCACCTTGCGGAGATGAAAATAGTAATAGTAATAGAAAATAGTTCCATTAACAAAATCAACTTTATTTTCAAAGTGACCGCACCGACACAACACACACCATCACTATAACACACACACACACACTTACAAATAGGTTATCCAAATGACAAATAAATCAATTTTAATTTGTAATTGAGACCATGGGTTGTCGGTGCACTGAGACCAAGAAGCTCATTAGTGAGATAGGGTACAAGCTACGTGACAAAACGGGTGACTCCCGCTCCGGCTCGTTCTTGGTGCAAAGGTTAGCCATTGCCATCCAATGTGGCAATGCAGCAAGCGTTATGCCGCTTTTGCGCCGGGATCAGTTAGGGGCGGGTTATTTGACTATGTGTTTGACGTGTTATTGTAACTTTTATATTTGTAATTTATGAATTCTGCCATTCTCGTATTATGTTAACTTTAGTTTTTTTTAAACACTTGTTATTACTCAAATCAATCAATTACTTTGTAAAGCTGAAGTATGTACGCGCTTGTACCACTGCCCTTAAGGCGAGGTTCTTCGAGCGTGCATTTTTGTTCTAGAGATGGCAGCTAGGCGTGAGTAAATTGTGCCATGAATTTCGTTAATTTTGGGTTGAAAATTATATGTTTTACGATATTAACAGCGTTAAACCCGACGGACATTACATCATCATAGACGTTTATTTTGATGTGATTTTCAATTCATAATGTGGTATAATATTGAAATAAAATGATTTTAATCTACAAACTAAGGTTATGTTTGCATTTTTTTTTCTATCGAGCGAACTTTATCCAATTATGTAACGAGTACCCGACAGAAGCAACATAATTTTTTCACGTGTTTAATCATTACCGTTTCTAAATAAAATAACATTAAAATGACATTTCCTAGAGGTTAACTTGAAGGTGCTGGTTGCAAAACCTTCCTGTTTTGTTAACTAGCATAAGTTAAGTGTACCTACAGATGATACTATTTAAAGATGTAGTAACAATTTTTTTAAAGAGTTTGCTTAGATGGTTTGGTCATGTTGAGAGGATGAATGAAAGGCGACTTACAATAGTAGATTGTACATTAAGTGCATAAAACGCACCATTTTACGCGAGACGTTTATCCATCCGAGCAAGCTTGCGAGCGAGGATGGATATAAAGTAGAGTGTAAAATGGGTTTTATGGACGAGTTGTACACTCTACTTTTCACTTCGATTGCGAGGAAATGAAACAGCAACATGATAATATTTTAAATTTAATTAAAATTGAAAAATAATTATGGTTCCCGTCAATAAACTTTTTTTTTTTCAGTAAGAACGTGACATAACACCTGAATTAGGTCGTTACATACTGCTCAGTTATAAAAACATTTTGTTTTTATATCTATGATAACTTAGTTATAATTTAAATATATTGATTAACTAATATAAAAAACTAATAAAAAAAAGACGAAATAAAAAATATAAGTTTGTTTCATGAAGTTTTATTGTGTACTTTGGCTGTTGGTATCCTTGCCTTGTTCTTAGAAAACTAACGAAACGAATTAAAATGAAGAGGTTATTCTATGAAGTTGAAGTTGTTCGTGTGGCTGTTGGACCGATTGCTTTGGTCTTTGACGAAGATTTTACTTTATGCTCTAGAGCATGAAAAGCGATTTTATGTCGCCTACGCACGACATAAAGACGAACTTTTAGAGCATGAGGAGTGAAAAAGGTATTTACAAGGCAGATGTGGTATTTACTAGGAGGACATATAATGACCTAATTGGTGATGTTCTTCAGAAAAGTCAGGTGCGCGGCATTCGCAACCGGCGTTCGTGTATGACCAGATGTATGAATTTAAACGATGCAAAAGGAATATGTAAGAACCCTAGTTCCCCATGGGAAGAAATATGTTAAAATTGTTATTTGATTAAATAAATTATTATTTAATTATTATTATTATAAAGTGGCAGCCCTGAATGTGAAGGTGATCCGGAACGAAGGCAAGGAATTGGGATTGCACTTAAGTTCTTTGGCATTTCTAACACCGTAATTTATTTTTGTAGGACGATTGAGGGCTCTCGATATTTGCTTTCATTGGTATCGAGATGGATTCTAATTATTCTTTGAGTACTTAATTTAGTTTCACGATCTATTTATTTAGTGGGTTAATTAGGTATTTGATAATATCCTAACTATCCATACTTAATATTATAAATGTGAAAGTAATTCTGTCTGTCTGTCTGTCTGTATTTACCTTTTCACGCCTAAACCGCTGAACCGATCGTCATGAAATTTGGCAGAGATATAGCTTGGGATACGGATAAGGACATAGGCTACTTTTTTACGCGATATAACCGACATCCACGCGGGCGGAGCCGCGGGCAATTGCTAGTAATATTATAAATGCGAAAGTAAGTTTATTTGTTTGTTTGTTACCTTTTCACGCCTAAACAATAGAACCAATCATCTTGAAATTTTGCACATACGTTGTCATGTGTACAGAAACGGTCATAACCGATGGGTTACCGATGGGTCGGGAACAGTACTTTTTTTTGGGATGAAAGATGTTTCATCCCAAAAAAAAGTACTGTTCCCGAGGAAAACAACAATAACATTCTTATGATAATAGATGGCGCCACGTGTCTATCGAATCATGATTAAATTATATTATTATATAAACTTTAGTAGTGTGTTAAGAGTTACAAGTAGAGTACAATCCGAATTGATTGTCAAATTCTAAATTAACGCGAGCGAAGCCGCGGGCAGTTAGCCATATTTTGTACTTCAATATTGGTAAGGAAACATGTAACACGCATAATTATGTTAATCATGTCTCTTGTATTTTGAGATGTTCACTAATGTTTGACAAAAAACCTATAATAAATAATCATTTCAAAAATAACATTATAAAAATGAATCATTTTGTCAAATGTTATTTATACTTGGCGTTGTTTTACCAATTAAAATGATTATAAAAATATTAGTTTGTCAAATGATGTTTTGATTAAATGAAATGTTGTCTTTAAATTATTTGTCAAATGAGATAATTACAGAAAAAATATTTTGTAAAGTGATAACTTTATCAAGTATAAATTTACCTAAAGTTATTTTAAAATGAAAAGTGATTCGTTTTTCAAATGACAGGACACCATTTTGAGAAGCTCTAAAATTACACAATTTTGTCGGTATTTGTTTTCTGCAGATAATGCGTATTATAAATTCTCTTCTTTTCTCGTATCAGAACGAACAACTTCCACGAAAATATCTTATGCCGTGGTAAAAAGAGACAGGTACACTGAATAACCTGTGAAGTACCATGCTTAATTCATTTACGTAGAGAGTAAAATAAACAGAATTTATAAGCAAGTTATTTAGATAAATAATGTACATTTTTTATTCAAAATAACCCATAAAAGACAAGAAAATGCGTGCCAAAGGACACAAAAGAGTTGACATGCTATTTAAACATTGTACTTAAGTTAAGAGTATGCGTACCAGGGGATGTACCGTGTAGTGCCGGACGTAAAGAAAACCACCACCCCATTTCCTGGGTTTTGTAAAAGGCGACTAAGGGACTAATTACTAGAGAATGGGCAGCAGCGTTCTCTATGCATTTTTAACACCATACTGCGATCGCCAACCCGCCAAGCGTGGCGATTAAGGCGAACATCAGTAGGTACGAAAAAGAAGTAATTACACACAGGTCTTTGTTTGCCATCCACTTACATAAATACTTACAACGAGTCTTTGGATGTAATACAAAATAATCCGCAGAGCACATAAGGGATTACATAGCATCAATATTACTTAGTATTGCAGATTGTTTCTGAAATGTGAAGGCTTAAGGCTTCTAACTAAAAGCATTTACGTTACTTACAATGTTTTAAGGGAGATTAAGTGATTCGTCCCTTGTTTGAAGCAACGGGAGAATTTGATTGGAGGCAAGGAAAAGTGTTGTCAATACAACGTATGTGTATAAAGATGCCCCCGGCTTTGCCCGCGTGGCTTTTTCCAAAAATAAAAGTAGCCTAAGTTACTGAGATTATCCGGAACAGACAGACAGACCAATGGACAGACAAAAAGAGTTTTTTGTTATAAGTACCGTATTTACTTTTATATGCATTTAGTAAAATGCTGTTCTTTTGACATTAAAAACAGACACTTCAGTTTTAACGCATCCCCTTTATCATCATCATTTCAGCCAAAAGATGACCACTGCTGGATATAGGCCTCCCCCAATTGAGGGGGTTTTCCATAATCGCCACGCTTGGCAGGCGGATTGGCGATCGCAGTATGGTGTTAAAAATGCATAGAGAACGCCGCTGCCCATTCTCTAGTAAGTCCCTTAGTCGCCTTTTACGACACCCACGGGAGGAAATGGGGTGGTGCTATTCTTTACGTCCGGCACCACACGGCGCAAAACCAGCCAAAAGATTAAAGCTTCATATAAAACACAAAACCAGCTGTTGAGCAAACACTAACAAATATTCAGCAACTGGACGTCTATTTGGCTTAGTAACTAAGTCGTCATACAATTTGCGAGGTGGCTCTGAGCTGCTTATCTGACCTAAGCATTACCATATGTTACAGTTCTAACTTGTTGTTACCCAAACACTGGAATATGGGTAAACTTGGTATTATATGGAGCATCCATGTGCAGAAAACTTATTTTCTTTTGTGAACTTTGTCGATAGGCAGTCTACTAGGGAGGTAATGAAGTTTTACCCTCGATCTTACACGGTGTGTTTTGTTTCCTTCGTTTTGAACTTCACAATTCATATCCCTCTGAGGAATATTTAAAAAACCGCATTTAAAGGATTCCGTATGAATGATCATACTATGGCCTCTATTCAACATACAACTTTTCTTGGTTGCTTGGTATTAACTGACGAATCAATATACTTTATCGCCCCTGTTCAATAAGCAATGGGTACATATTTCACTATTCCCCCTGAGAGAATCCCCCTCAAGTGGGAAAACTGACCCTTATAATCCAGAAATCCCCTCCTTCATTTTGGATTATTATACTTACACTCTGCGCTCTTAATGTAAATAAAAAAAAAGTTAAGTGATTAGAGATACAAATTCTATGAAATGTGCTATATGTGTCGGATCCGCGAACCGAATCGGTTGCAGTAACATACCCCCGACCAAATGGGTAAGTTTAGGTTAGAACTGTGACCAACCGCGCGTGAGCCGAGCGAGCGTAGCGTGCGGCGCCGCGGTAGCGGCCGGCGAGCGCTACTGCCAAGTTAGATTTCTTACCGACTAATTCCAATTTGTTAACAACCCACACATAACTGCCTGTTCAGTCATTTTACTGCCGAGCTAACAAGCTTGGCAGTAAAATGACATAACAGGCAGTTAAACACGCGTTTTGTAATTTCAAATGGCTAATTATTTTTGAGGTGAATAACAACTTATTAGGCGACTAACTACTTGGTTACAAAAAAAAAAATAACTTGGTAGCGATTAAATATTTTTAGCACAATTATATTTTATGAGCTTCAAAAGGCAAGGATCTATAAAAACTAAATAATGGTAGCTACTATAAGATAGCAAACATATTAAACTGGGCTACTGAAATAATAGGTGAGGTATTAAAAATAATGACTGGCAGCTAATATTAACAGTGAGTGGATAATTAGACAATGGTAAAACATTTCTGCGGCAGATTGTGTGATTCGTCATTTTGAACTGAGTGAAATAGGTTAGGTTAAAACTGTGACCAACCACGCGCGAGCCGAGCGAGCATAGCGAGTGGTGCCGCGGCAGCGGCCGGCAAGCGCTACTTCCAAGTTGCTCGCAGAAATGTTTTTACCATTGTCTAATATTTATGAAAGCCTATTTTCTACATTGATAATTTATACAATGAGGTATACACAACCTCATTGTATTATTTATGAAAGCCTATTTTCTACTTTTTATCCGCTGTCAAGTTGTGGCCTTACAATACATTCAGTTGCCACACCAAAAAATCACTGCCAATTTAAATTTAAACAAAGCTTACAACTCAATATACTACTATATAATTTTATACTTAAAATGCTACTTCACATGTTATTTTTGCTACCCATTTTAATTATTTTTTAAACCTTAAATCAGATTAGTTTGTCGCTACGTTATATACATGCCATTTTAAATCTACCACCACTACAATAAATAACTGCCACTTTAAATCAGTGCCATAAATAAACAACAATCCGTCAATTAAAAAAAAACAGTCCGTCTATTAAACTCAAATAACATAAAACCAAACTTTTATTATTTCAGTGGGGATTTAATCGAAATTGTATACCAAATAATCTGTATGAGTCTTGTTACTTGATTATGAATAAATAATATACTAAAACATTGATCAGAATAATATAATAAAACATTGATCAGGCAGGGGCCATAGTCATTTCATAGTTTTAGGTAACCAGTCCATTTTAACCACCCAAACCCATAGTCCAATATCTTTGGTTCCATATCCAGCAATAGTCCTACACCAACCGGGGGTTGTCCTTGGGTGCACTTGCATAGTGCGTACAGGGATAATCGTGGGTTGGTATCTCATTTAATTAAAAAACGTCTAACGGGCCTCTGCGAGTTGGCTTCGGCCCCTCGTACGCATTCCAAAGGTCCGGGACCTCAGGGTCCCGAGATATGTACTAAACATATAAAAATAATAATAATTTCTTGACATTAAATGTTTTCGATTCAAATTTTTCCCATAAGGGAAATTATCAAGGGGGAATTCTAGACTATTTTTCTTAGATTCAACTTTTCCTGCCTAAGGGGTACTTTCAGGGGGATTTGTGGAATAAGTCAAATATGGGTGCACTTTTGCCTATCTCTTCAGGAAATACAGGCGTGATGTTATATCGTGTCCTGTTGTGCAGATGTGACAACCTAAAACGAAGGCACCAGCTTAATAAAACATTCTCGCAACTCATTCAAGGGCAGAATGTGGGTATCGGTTACAAAGGTGACCAGGTATTCCACCTAATCGTTGGAGGAACACTGTTCTACCCTATTGGGCAGACAATTTTGCATCAAATATTCAACACATCCGTAAAAGGACCGTACACAGTATCTCATGTAAAAGGCACCGAAGCGGTTTTGTAAATAAGTGAAAAGCGTTTTATGAAAACACAATCTGCTTTTAGGGTAGCAACATGTGTTTGTTTTCCGAAAACATAACATTGACGTCACATACTCCAGATGGCTTATATAGGGAAGGGTTTTTTTTTTTAACAAAAGCTTTAACAGTATGTTAATCTAATTTGATTTGATTTTGTAAATTTGTGTACACCAAAACAAATAGAATACTAGTAGGGGGTCGTTGTCGAATTTTTGACGGGCGAAACGGAACCGTTTTCCCGTCGACGAAAACGGTTGCAAAAAACGGTCGTCGTTGCAACTGGTTTGAAGACGGACGATGGACGACGAAACTTAATTGCGTTTTCGTCGAGTGAAATAGTTGCAGTTTCTTACAAATATCAACAGATTTGATCGTCGCATCACGAACGACAGCATTGACAACTGGTAGGTAAGGTAAGGTAATACATTATCGACTGTATATCATTGATATAAAGTTCACTTTCCATTGCAAAGACTGCTTTATAAACGAACGGACGACGACGCGATGGATGATATAGTTGACTCATTGCATTCTAGACTGTATTTTCATGGACGTAAAATAAAAAATCGCTCAAAATAATTCGAAGACTGGTTTGTGCAACGAAGACTGTTTGAACTCAGTACGTAAAACGGTTTCATCGTCGCAGAACACAAAACGGTCTTTGAAAACAGTTCGTCGTCGCAACGCCCACTCCTATA
This sequence comes from Dryobota labecula, assembly GCA_947523025.1. Lineage (NCBI taxonomy): Eukaryota > Metazoa > Arthropoda > Insecta > Lepidoptera > Noctuidae > Dryobota > Dryobota labecula. Next base: position 9,972,565 of record OX383293.1, on the reverse strand, counting down.
GAATACTAACAAAAGTAACTTTTATTAAAATTGCTGTTCCAATAAACGAATTGAAACCATGCACAAAATGGCTGCAAATAAAAGAGCGGCGTCGATTGGTGGTTTGATTACACAGCAAGCGTCGACTGGAATCACCGACAGTTAAATACAATTACAAACACTAACAGACGCCGTAAACTGCAGAGATGTATGACACAAACGAAATTGTCCCATTTGCACTTTAGTACCGCTTAAACTTTTGTTAAAGTACACGCTCGCTCGAAACTAAATGTGTTTTCCAATATTCGTTCGTGGTGTTCGGAAAGGCGCTGCCGTGTCATTTGCCGTAATTGTACTAGTAACAGGCGCTTGGAGGCCTAACATTTCGCTTGCAACTGCCACCCATTTATGTTAGACCCACAACATAGGTACAAATATTTTCCCACCCAAACTCATTTGCTTTAACACCGACAATAGTATGGAGATCTTCTAACGCTGGTGCAATGACATTCCGTTTCGGGACGAAGCCGTTTCCCTACTCATTATCGTTAACAAAAGGATTGTACCCAATTTACATTTCATCGCAGTATTCTCCTGACTATTATATCGTTCGTCGTTGATTTCCGTGGATTTTGTTTATGCTTAATCATGTACCATTACTTTTTAAATCACTAATACTAAAAGAGTGAAATTCAATAATCTCGTTTATTACGAGTACATGCGTCTGTGTATGCCAGAAATTGTATATTAAACATTGGCCAAGTGCCGTGTTGGACTACACAGTATTCCGTAGATGATGGCATTAGTTGACCCCAAGAAAAACTTAACATTGTTTTTTTTACAACTACAACAACATATATATACTTACAACCATTTATTTGACGGGGGGGGGGGGAGGGGCACTTGATTCTAATAAAAAATAGCAATTTAAAGCTTATTATTACGCAAACGGATCCCTGAATCGAAAAATAGTTTTCAAAAACCCGCAATCTTTTTGAACGGCCTGTCCAACGATACCACACACCATGTGATAGACGAGAAATAAAGATTTTATTTTCAAGATTTTATTTTACGACTTTGTCGGAGTGATTAATATGTACCCATGCCAAATTACAGTTTTGTAGTACTAAGAGTTTCTGAGCTAAACCGTGGAAAGACAGACAGACAGACAAACGGACAGACGGACAGGCGGAAACCTAAAAGAGATACCGTCACTGCTAAGTAAGTTTGTAAGACAAACATCCATACGTATAAGAATCAATGCTATAGTCTGCCTCATGCAATATCTGAGGGCTTATACTTATTGACAGCGAAGATGTATTACTTTTCTCCAATTATGCGGAAGGTCATTCAGTGACAAGAAATAAACCAATCGCAGGATGATATTTCGATGTTTTCGTGCTCTTTTTTTTTTTTTTTTTACACACAACGGGGAAGCTCTTGGCCTTCATCTCACCTGATGGTAAGTGATGATAAGGCCGAAGATGGAAGCGAGCTTCACCCGGAATCCTCAACCACAGAGGAACTGGCTATCTTACCTCTAACTGCCGAAACACAACAAATGCTGTTAACATTGTTGTTTGGCGACAGAGTTAGATAAGATGGTGGTAGCTAGCCAGGCGGAATAAGGAATACAATTTTTCATTCTCATCTGACCGGAATACGGCAACCCGTCTTCGCTATTTCATAAAGCACTTCTTACTTGACAAGACTATTATATTTCAATGTGAAGTGAAAACATTTCGTTTTGCTTTTGTCGTTATTGATTTATTTTGTCGTAACATTCAGATTCTTCCATGAATCATTCAGCGAGTTGTTATTGTGAGCGTCCGTCTCTACTGTTATACGTAATATCTGTGCTTTTTTGTCATTTTTAGGGCTCCGTAGTGAACAAGGAACCCTTATAGTTTTGCCATGTCCGTCCGCGGCTTAGCTCGGAGAATTTTAGTACAGTCAGTTACCACAATTAGCTGACACCCCTTTGCTCAAATTGTTGAGGTTTTGACGTGTCAACGTCTAATAAATCGATGAACGTCGGCTGCATGCACGAAAAAGGATGACTCATTGTCCCGTATCGCTCATTGTCCCGTTATGCGCATTGTTCCGTTACGCTCATTGTACGCTTGCATCGTATCAATGTTTTGTTGTGACGTTGTCACGTTAAACTATCGTCCGTAAACCAACTTTACAGACAACCAATTTTTTTTGACGTGTCAACGTCTAATAAATCGATGAACGCCGGCTGCATGCACGAAAAAGGATCATTGCCCCTTTACGCCCATTGTCCCATTACGCTCATTGTCCCGTTACGCTCATTGTACGCTTGCGCCGCATCAATGTTTTGTTATGACGTTGTCACGTTAAACTATCGTCCGTAAACCAACTTTACAGACAACAATTTTTTATAGTTTTGGGTAGATTTCGTATAGGTATTTAAATTAAATTAAGAAGTATAAAATTCTATCGATCCGTATTCTAAAAAATCTCAACCATTTATGCAGCTAGGTCAGCTAATTGTGGTAACTGACTGTACTAGAAAGCTGTAATTTGGTATGGGTATACATATTAATTACGCCGACAAAGTGGTAAAATATAATCTTTTTTTTTTTTTTGATTTAGGTATGGTTTGCGTAATCGCAAACGTCGATCGTGTTGTTTGCATTTGCTTTCCTCTTGCCAGCTAGGTAAATGAGTATTTGGACATGAAAAAAAATCACAATAGTAGTATGTACAACGAAGTTAAAAGGAAAACTATCACAGCTAAGTAGACTTTACAAGTTACCGAGTAATAGTCGACCAACTTACATTTACAGTTAAAAAACATATTCTCCCATAAGTTTTGTATAGGAGAACATATTTTTCAACTACATTGTTAAATTTGTTCTTGCTTGGAATTCATCCCAACTTTTTTTTTTTTACATACAACGGGGAAGCTCATGGCCTTCATCTCACCTGATGGTAAGTGATGATAAGACCGAAGATGGAAGCGAGCTTCGCCCGGAATCCTCAATCACAGAGGAACTGGCTATCTTACCTCTAACTGCCGAAACACAACAAATGCTGTTAACATTGTTGTTTTGCCGACAGACTTAGATAAGATGGTAGTAGCTAGCCAGGCGGACTTAGAACAAGCCCTACCACCAACCAAACCGAGCAGAATTTTTTGCCCCCGCTGGGAATCGAACCCGGGACCTCTAGATTTGAGACAGGTGGTTTTACCACTAAACCAGAGGCGATTAAACTACGTACGGTATGATAAAAAACAACATGCGGGGCAGTCTTTAGGGACTGCCGATAGAAGTGAAAACTAAGTAACTAAAGCGTTCGGTGACGATGACGCGGGTTCCATTTTTGTTCACCCAAAAAATACACATATACATATACACAGTCTACATATAGCTCATGGAAAGCATTCGGTGACGATGACGCGAATTCCATGATTTTTGTTCACCCAAAAAGTGCTCAACGCGCCTATTATTATGCAATTAGTGAATAAAGAACGGATTTAAAGCGAGGGCCACAGATGAATTGCGAGCAAGTGAAGGATTCTAACGACTGAATCCCGACCGTAGGGAGTGATTCAAGTGTTAGAATCCTGAGCGACGCGAGTGATTCATGGCTCTCGATATAAATCCGTTTTATTCAAGAGTTGCATACTATACTTTATACCATTACTACAAGAAAAAGAAAGATTTAAGCGAAAATAGACATTTAGTGAAGAAAAAGGAAGATTAAATAAATGAAAATGCACATTCAAATTAGAACAATTACTATAACTAAGAGTAATTAGGAAAATATATCGGCCGCCCTCTCTTTCATAAACTCAAGTGTTATCACATTTTCTTCATCACTTGAATGCATTTTCAATCGATTTATTATTAAGTAACACTAAATTCGTTCGTTTATCTTACAGTATTCAAAATAGCGCCAATTTACTAATGACAGCAAAGAACACAAAACAGTTTTTATTCTAATGCTAAACTCCTTGTCCAAAATGTCGACAAATCAAATCTCGAGGAGTTATTTGCACAAGGAGTTTGTATGTCGAGTATTCTTTGCACAAGGAGTTTGTATCGAGTATTTTGTCGCATTGAGATGGAGGTCGAATATATTGGTGTGTTCTAAATTCAAACACCAAAACAGTGATTAAAAGTGTAAATTAATTTATTCACTGTTTTCAGTGAATAAAATAAGTTTTTTATAGGGGGAATGGTTTAAAAGTAGTTTTGACTTCAAAAAGAATGAAAAAACGGAATGGATGAAAAAATAAATCGAACCAAGTGCGTGTCGGACCACACACAATGAAGGCAATGTGCGTGGTCCGACACGCACTTGGCCGGTTTTGAAATAACGGCTAACTGCCGTTTGTTTTTCTATGACCTAGGTTTATTTGTTGAATCGACAAAAGACTTCCTCTCCGGTATTTCGCCTGCCCTATCTACTGCAGTTCCGGGAGATATATCACGGCATTTAACGCCAACGTTCCCCCGTGTGTCCTCCATAAACGCGCACACAGCTATATGCGGTACTACAGCAGGCTGCATAAAGCTTACCTGTGCCTTTGCACCCGGTGTAAAATATTTGACGCTGCGAGCTCCAAATTTCATAAAATAAAATAGAAAAATGTTCTGGTGCTTGAGAGTCAAATTGTTTTGCTACCAAATGCGAAAACGGCTTTGATGTGTTCAAAATTGAGTTTGATGGTAAAGTCTCAATTTGCATTGTATGTGATATTTTATATTGTATTGTCAGAATAAAAGCGTGCAAAATGCTATGTGACTCAATATGAATTCAATTCATGTCAGCTATAAAAAACGTCTACCTCTAGGTGTACGAATAAATTGAACGCCATAATATTGATCACGCTGACCCCGTATCTCATTGTTTAGGTATCATTTATTTTAACACCCCTTAACATAATTTTAACGTCCCTCCTATTCAGCTGCACAGTTTACAACAAACAATAGTATATTTTAAATCGAGGGACAAAACGATGCCATAATATACCAGAGGAGTCAATGAAACCGAGGGTATATTAAGTTGGCGTTTAGTCTCGAGGTGCAAACTGTAATTTTCACTTTGAGTGCGAGAAAAATAGTCAATTTAGTACAAAAACATTTAATAAATATTATTCCTCCAGTCCATAAAACTTTCGTAAGTTTTTAGGTAAATCTTTCGCGATTTTGGCGGCAAAAGGTTATCTATTATGTCTTTTGCTCTTTGCTCGACGTCAAACTCTTCACTGTCACTGGACATTCTTAATAAATTTATATAAAACCGAACAAATTGACACTCGACAAAAATTCTGAAATTTTCGCGGTCAGTTTTTTCTTCTAAACCACTCACAGATTAACAATTTAAAACACATGGCGCCACCTTCTTTGCGGAAAAACCATGGAACTAAAACATTTTCGCAATGAAGATGGTCCACACTCCACATATAATAGTATATTTACTGGCTGTTTGAGTTTGTCTATGTCACATGAAGGAAATTAAAAAACTAATTACTTTTCACTCCCTAGAGACTAAAGTGGTCACTTTATTCCCGCTTCGTAGGGCTATATTGGCGTACTTTTAGAGCATGAGAAGTGAAAAAGGTTTTAATGTTGACAGTCCGTAGTCAGCCTCTTGGGCGCAATTTTTCCTGACCCGCCAACATGAGCCCGCGATTACTTGACTTTAGTAATCCCTATACAGGAATTTAATCTTTGTTCTTTCCACTTTAACCCTGTTCACTGTTCATTAATTTAATCTACTACTACGAGTACATAACATCACTCCTGTATTCCTCGAAGGGCTAGACAGCACCCACATTTCGCCAGTTATTTTTAAGCCTCATGTAATTCCTGATGGAAAAACCTAATAACACTTAGCCCAACCTGGGAATCAAACCCAGGACTCATTAGTAGCGCTTGCGGCCACTACACCGACAAGGTAGTCTACTACTACAACACATAATTTCGTTCTACTTACTACATACTATACTCACTTTAATTAGTTACTTTGATCCGTAAATTCTCTGTAGAAAAATTTACTGTGATAGCTAAAATATAAATTCCCTCCGCTCCATGGTCTATCGTAGCTGAGCTAAGAGAAATAATATAAAAAATCCGCCCCGGCAGCGCCATTTTTCTTTAGCCTGGCGCTTATTTAGCTTTAATATGTTCCTTTCTTGCTGAACCTAAAAGTTTATGAGGCTTCGTGTTTGATTCTTAAGCGGCATCCTGATGAAAACTTTTGAGATAGCGCTGCAGTGTATATTTTCGTGTAAATTTTAGCGTAGATTTTGTCACTCTTTTGAGGCACGTGCTTGTAGCTATTATTTTCACATTTTGAGCTGAAACACGTGTTTTATAAATTAGCGTATGAAAGTTAATGTAATATTTTAATTAAGTCTGTTTCTTGTTTCCCTGCTTTTGCATGAATTCGTTTTATCCATGTAAGCTGGATAAACTCAATTCCCAGAAGGACTCAGTTTTTCTTTGCACTACAAATATTTTCTAAAGCCATCCAACTAAGCTGAATGTGCTTGTCGTAGCCATTCTCCCAACGTAATAGCTCAACTGGGTCACATTATGTGCACTTCTTATCTCTGAGCAAACGACCCGATCCCAAATGGCTTCACTAACGTAAGTCAAAAAATTAATCCAACTTTACGTAGTCAATATGACACACAAATTCCTGACATTGGACAACAATAGGGGGTTCATTAATATTGTGACGATGCCCCGTCCGCCTCATCGGACCTCGTTAATCAAAACTAATGACAGAGATAAAAATATTTCCATCGTTTGCTGTAACTGGAAAATAACTCGTTATAGTTTTTCTGATGAGGTTGGTAGCTGAATTAGCCATCACACACATCAAAACAAGTACGTTTTGATGTGTGTGATGGTTTGATTGGATTTATATAGGTACTTTAGACTGCAAATACGTAACGAGTAAGTATAAACTTCGCACGAACTCTCAGATAGATTCAAATTTGCCTTTATATGGGCTTCTCTTTGCCAATATTTATGCGCTGCGCACAGCAACAATCTTCGGTCCGAGAATGATCGTCTTCTTCGTTGTCTTTCTCATCGCTCTGGTTTTTTAAAGTCTTCTTTCTTTGTCCAGGCGGTTTTCCTTTGGAATGCGCTCCCTCAGAATATCAGGATGGTAACCAATCAGTTCACATTTAAAGTGAAAGCTCGAGAACACATACACAAGAAGTTGGCAGATTCGTCTCAGAATTAAGTTATAGTAGGTTTTCTTGTTTAACTCTCATAACTTTTTTTTGGTATGTATGTATATATGTATTTATTCTTATATCTTAGTTATAAATATCTTCTTAATTGTTTTCTGTTATTGCACCTACTGTGTATTGTCTCTGCATCACCCTAAGGTAAACTGGTAGAAAATGCCCAAAGCATTAAGTCCGCCTTTGTACAGTTTTTACTTATGCATAAAATAAAAAAATAAAATAAAATATGACAATAAACTTCCGCACCCTAATTGCTTAAAACACTTCAAACACATTCTGAATGATTTTGAATGATAATGCAAGTCCATTGATTCATATGTTTAAAAAATTTGTCTCCTCAACAACGTAAAATACCGCAATAAATGTTGTTTTGCGTAACATACTTCAATCACAATCTGAATGATTTTGAAGGATATTGCTAATACACTGCTTCATATTTATTTATTTATTTAAACTTCATGTACAATAGTGGTACATAGGCGGACTTAATGCCACAAGGCATTCTCTACCAGTCAACTTTTGGGTTAAATATAAAAAAACAGTGATAGGGTACAAAAATAATGTCTAAAATACTAACTTCTTGATTACGAGAATTTATATAGTTTTACTGATACTAATACACATATACAAATAAAATAAACTAATAGATATTTTAACAAATACCACTTAATAATAATTACTATGACTAAACTATTATTTGAGAGTTATTTAGTCTGACTTAAGTAGTGGTTACGAACTTTTCTTTTAAAAGTAAATTTGTTTTCAGCTTTTTTAATGCCAAAAGGTAGCGCGTTCCAGAGCTTTATAGTAGAGATAGCGTAAGAATTTGACATAAAACCGGTACGGTGTGAAGGAATTTGGAGAAGTAGATCCTTGGAAGCTCGTAAGTTACGACTATGAGAACTGCCCAACACTTAAATAATTCTTTAGATAATCGGGAGCACATGGATCGTTCATAAACGAAAAAAAAAAAATCTCCTCAACAACTTAAATAACGCAATGAATGTTGTTGTTTTAAGTGTGTTAAGCAATTACCCCGCCCCGTTCGCTATCCACAAGATCTACTGCAAAATCTACTGCTGTGATGGTTACGTAGCAAATAAGAAGACATTACCGAAGGATGTACTTCGTCTGCGTCCTTCTTCAGTCCACACAGGCTACGGGTACATAGCCTGTGTGTAGTTTTTTTCTTATCTAAAGTCAGTAGTTAGCTAGAGCCAACTAATTAGAGACTTTGAAAGCTAACGAGCCAGCGATCTTAGCTACGTTTTTTATCGTTGAAATGAAAATAGTAGACACTTTGACATTTTACTTTGTGCTGTTTCAAAAGTGTAATAAGGCTGTGCTTGGAATTGAGTCAAGATATTCTTTAAAATGTATTTCACTTTGTGAAACAAGGATGGTGCGCAGATTAGCAACAAAACAATGTCGTTGTCAAAGATGTTAAAAGCTTGCTGAAAAGACGGTTTTGACACATAGCAGACAACAGTGTTTTTTGACTTTGATCTGCGTAGATTCAAAAGCGATTTTCTCCTAAAGTATTGATAGATATTCTATGATGTTACGAACATAGTAATTTCGAAACCATACTAATATGAAATAGGTCTTTACTTAAACTTGCAATTGTTATTTCACAAAACTTTTGAATTTTGCGTATCTGTATGGTAGTTCTGTTTGTGACTATACTCTGTAAGTTTTTCTTTGACGGTTTTATATAAAGTGTTAGCTATAAATCTAACTATACAGCCAGATTAGGACAATATTTAGCTTCAATCTGCCCTCGAGAACCCTTACGCCCAGAGGAAGGACGTGATAAAGGTTTGATACCCTTCTTTACGCTTTTTTTGCAAGGATCTCGCAAAAAACTTTCATAGTGAAGAAGCCTAAGTATAGCGATAATCGAAAGAGAAAAATAATAAGATAAATGCAAATGTCTCATTCTGTGAATTAATAACTTTTATGTAATGAACACATTTTCATCATGGATTTAATCATTCTCAATCATCTGATTCTTAGATGTATAGACAATAAATCGAATAAATAACATATTATGTAGTAAATTTATAGAAGGTATCTTCAAGACAATAATCACAATATCTCAGACAAAAGTACTTAGACAAAGATATTACATTTCTAATGAGCTATAAATTATATCTAGTCTGATAAATATCTAAGAGAATGGTATTAGAATTTCACTTATGGATGACAATAAAGCCTGTAGTAAATTTCTTAAGATACATTTCGTCGCTCAGGTAACAATACCGCGCAAGTTAAATTTGGTAAGTTTTCAGGAGAGGCATAAAACTGTTTACGGAAGACAGCGTTAGTCTGAACAAAATAGTTTACAATACTGCCTAAGTCAATGAACATTACACTGGAAAACCGCAAATGTATTGTCGTGTATAATATCAATCTCTAAAATAACAGTAATTTCACTCTTCTATGTTACAACATAATAAATAATCGAGTTGGCTTACCTTTTTGGAACTAACTGTCTCTCTGATAAAACCGTGATAAATAAAAAAACACAGATAGTATGGCGGACTGACGACTTATGCGGTTGTGACACAACAAAGGATTTACGCGGTGCTAGAACAATTTACAGTGATATATTATGTATAAGTACACAAATTATAAACTGACAGTATAATAATAATAATACCTACGTACTCAAGTGCATTTAATCAGGGTTTATCGACCACTAGCGGTCGCTAGTCACGGTTTTTACAACTTGACAAAAGATCGAGATTTCTGTATCATTTGTAAGTTTGCTATTAATTATTTAAATGCTTATATCTTCCAGAATGAATTCCCTAAATGATGGTGAAAACCGTTGTTGAGACGCCTTCACTCAACATCGCCGCGCGCTAGCGGCAGTGAACGAGGGACGCGGGGACAGCGGGGAATCATCCGGCTCGAAGGACCAATGTTCGCGACGATAAGTCGTGGTGGAGCAAAATGAAAAGATAGCGGACTGTATAACAAGTATAATGATGAAGAAGAATAAAAAGAAATTAAATAACAACGGTCGGTTATATATACGAAAACAAGAGAGGTTTAAAACGCGCTAGCGCAGCCGTGCATAAAGGCGAGCAACAGCTGACTGCCGTGGCGGTGTGGCGATTCCCCGCTGTCCCTGCGTCCCTCGTTCATTGCCGCTAGCGTGCGGCGATGTTGAGTGAAGGCGTCTCAACAACCGCATCAAAATTCTTTGCGGAGTTTAGAAGAACAACGTGGTCACACAGATAGACACAAAAAGCGACTTGAATTTATAATGTGTATTAGGTTCAACCAGAGCCATTCACAAACATTAATACACAGCACTATGTAAAAAAGGTACCCAAGTACAGTCACTACCTCACAGCAAATTCAATCTTTAGGTATCTACAGAAAACTGAAACAAAGTACAAGTCAGCAAACCTGAATGTACCATTTAATATATTATAATATATTATACAGATCCAGAGTAGTCAACAATTAGATTCACTACAGTATCTTGCTTTTACAATCAGAAAAATCGAATCCAATTTTCTTTTAACAAATCTAATACGAGTATATCTACGAACCAACCAGTACCTTGTTTAAAACTACAAAGCAAAATAAAACTCTTTGTAATTTACGTAAACAGATGTTACGTACTTACGGATATTAAATCCGTTCGGTTCTCGGCCGAGTTGAACGCAGTCCAACTAATAATATAACCTTTTATATCTGTTTTGACTTTGCTTTGCGTTGACTTATTGAGACTTGATTAAAAATTCTTTGTTGTTATGATTTCATCTTTCGATGGTCGGATTATACACTATTTGTTCAAGTATTTTCGAGGTTTATTACGTAATGCCGAATCCAAAAAAAAAAAAAAAAAAAATACGCCAAACATAAATTTTAATGCGTTTTTTAAAGTTCGGCCTAGTATTCGACAAAAAAAAGAATCATGTATAAACACCAAGTACAAATATTATGTAACAAAACCATCCCCCAGGGACCAATACATACTCGTCATTTACCAAATATGTAGACTCTCAGTAGACTTTCTTCTCATATGACATGAAAAATTGCTTCTACGTTTTTCTGCTAATAGCGTAAAGTTTGTATTGTATTTTTTTTTTTTTTTTTTTGTTCCAAACCATCTGCCTGTTCTGTTTTAGCATAACCTACGTGCCTGCGTTACGAGGCGACAAAATACACTGTCGGCCAAATAAATGGTGACACCATCTTACACGGTAAATGTTGGGGTAAATCGAGGAACCCTTTCTTATGCCGGTACTTTTCTAGGTAAACTGTAGTCAAGAAGGTAGAATGGCTATTGTTTTTGGGTCGGAGGGTTCCGATACGACCTGTCGATTCATTTGTGGTATTGTAATATTTTTACCCCAAATTCGCAAATTGCGGTATTTGATTCAAATGGTGCTTCTAAGGTAATTTACGTCTTCACTGAAACTTCACTAAAATGATCGCATAAATTTACAGAAACAAAACTCTACCCCATGCTACCCAAGTTAAATGTGAAAAATAAACAATGCACACACGAGGAAAGTAATTGCTATCTACTTGACTAACGTTGCGAGAAATATCAAGTGAAAATTGAGTTCATTTTTACCGTCAGTGTTTATGAGTCCCGTAGGATAGGATCGCGAAATATTACCTGTACATACATACATAACTGTATCTTCATAAACCAAGTAGATGTGTTCTACGTAAATTTTGAACGGGATCTGGCTCATTATTTTGCCATGTTAAGCACTACTTGTCACGGTTAATATGTCTTGATGGACGACCGTTCTTTATTTTTATTTTTTTCTATAAATTGCATTTCACTATACTGGAAAGGTTCCGCGTAAATGCTGCACGAATGTGACGTAAATGCGACGTCATCGCTACGTATTTTCGATACAATACACGATACAAGCGACGCGTAAGCATTACTAGGCCATACTTAGATTTCAGAAAGCATTCTCTCAAAAATTATTTGTTCCAATTACCTATACTTTGTGATTCTATTTGTGCTTTTGCAACAACAGTTATTGGATCTGATGGCGGTATTCACAATACTCGTTCTGTAGGTTTGCCTCAGCCGTAATAAACGCCTGTCTAAGCGTGACCGCTAAGCGTGGAGTCCTGGGTTCGATTCCCAGGTCGGGCAAAGTAATAATGGGTTTTCCCATTGCAAATTTTTCAGTAACAGCCCAGATATTGGAAGTCGGCAGTGTGATACCCCTGTACCTCGGAAAGCACGTTAAGCTGCGCCTGATCTTCCTCCGGTCGTGTCGGATTGTCATCCCATCGTACTATGATAAAGTGTGAGTGCACCTGTGTCTGGGCAAACAGTTGTACACTATAATATCTCCCGCGTAGATGGCTAGTCTCTGTTGGGATTGGCCGCCATTGACAAAATTCGGTCTGGTGGACTATATATTTTAAAAACGCAGTTGTAAGTTGTATCGTAATTCATAGAATACAATGAAGCCTACACCAAGACTAGATAAAGTTGTTGTACAATAGCATTTCGAGGAACAAACTGATTAGGTGGGAACAGTATGTTTAGTCACTTAGAAGACTGTAAAACAGATTTTGTTACAGTTTTTAGCACCATTAAAGAATGTTTTTCTGAGACGGTTTTCGTGTATGTATTAATTTTATGTATGCAAAGCAGCTAGGGGGCCGCTAGTGTACCATAAAATTTATCATGTCATCACTCAGTAAAAGCATTTTCATTTTTCGTGTACATGGAAGGATAATGTTAGCAAGGACACCATAATATATCATTTACCTCCACTTACTTGAAGAATGGTGTCTGTTATTTTAATGTTAATGAAATATTAATGATATTATATCTATCTCAGACTGATTTATCGTCTCAAGCAAAATATGAACTAGCCTTTCTTACATTGACACTAATAAGTCAAACTGCTCTTATGAATGATACTGACAATATCTACTTTGCCGGATTTTCCTTTTGAAAAAACTGAAAGAAAGAAAATACATTTATTTAGCACAGACTTGAAGGTTGTTGAGACTGCCTTGTTTTTATTGAATACTTAACTGATCCACTAAAAACTTTTTGCACTTCTTATGGACACTTATTTAAATCAATGTACCTCTTTATACTTTTTACGCTTCTAATGGGCACACTTTTTAAAAATAAGTAAGCTTCTATAACTTTCTTGCCTTTTTTCACGGTTGGTCGCAGTAACTTAGCTAGAGTAAGCCAACCAAACGGGTAGGTTAGGTTAGCACTGTGACCAAACACGCGCGAGCCGAATTGGTCGTAGTAACTAAGCTAGGGCACCCTTTTTTTTTTCTTTCTTTTTTTTGTCTCTGAGAAATGCATTACCCATGCCCGCTCGTCCGGGGACGAAACGGGGTATGTGGGACTCCCTGCCAAAATGGCAGTACACCCGCTAAAACTCAGCGGTGTTCCCTCATCGCCTTGATGGGAGAGTCATGGGAATCCGGCTCAGCCTTTATATCCACAACCCCTCCGGCGCATGCCCGCCTAGCTGGCGGGCCCCGCATACCCCCCAAGTTGGGGGGCTACGGGAATGGTCGGGAAAACCTGGCCATTCCCGTACGACACTGGTGGAGGCCTGTGCAATACAGGCAAGGGTGCCCCCGCACCCGTTGCCTGCTGGGCTCCACCTGGGAGTAACCCCCATCACTGGCGCAACAGAACGCACTGCGCGCCGTGACCACCTCAGAGACTAAACCAGCACAGGAGCGACAGATGACCTCGTGTCTAGGTGCCCTTGGTCCCTCTGCGACGGGTCAGATCAGTGGCCCCGCCGCCTACCACTTTTCGGCCGCAAAGGATAGATAGAGTGGCCAACGCAATACCGACACTCCTCTTCCTCTGCGGCCCCACCGCGTCCGCCATCAACCGGTGGCGACCCCGTCAAGGCCGCGGAAGGTAGGGAGAACGGCTCACCGCAATACCGGCACTCCTCTCCCGCCGCAGCCTCCCACCCTCAGCCGCGATGCCTCGCATACCACATCACGGCCCGCCTCAGTTGCGATGTTGCCCAAGTGGCACCGTAACCTACGGCCGCTACGTCGTCGGCTTACAGGCAAAAGCCATGACGAGCGGCCCCCTCCTCAGGTTCCTCTTAGCTTCACCGTGGGCCTCCAAACCACGGCGTACTGAGCCCCCCCGCCTCGACAATGCGGGAACCCACCGGGGGGGGGGGGAAGCTAGGGCACCCTGACTAACTGTGACTAACTGTGACTAACTGTGTTTAGGACCCCAAAATAGGAATTATTTGAGGTTCACAACAAGAGGTGCCATCATTATATTAGTGTTGAATATTTTTTTAGGAGCACAAAATGGGAATAATTAGAGGTTCGATTAATGGATATAAGAAAATTATTTTGTGAGCCCGAAAAACCATGTTGTTTTATTATCAACCGAGATAACAATGGAAAAGGAGTGTTGGCGTTGACTTTTAAGAAGTTTATATGACATAGTTTTACTTTGCTACCCGGACACAGGAAGGAATTGTCTTCACACAAAGCGTTCCTTACAAGAAAGAATTGTTCAAAAATAGAAAAGCTTTTATTATGATCCATTATAAACTCTTATTTTACATCAGTTTTGTAATACAATCATACAAATACGTACATAAACTCACGGCTTCTAAGCAGAAACTACAGAGCGCCACCTGCTATGATCTTTACATACTTCTTTTGCTTTGTTAACACTCATACATGTTGTCATACACGACGGTTGCGAGTACTACGCACCTGACCTTTCTGAAGAACGTAACCAATAAGGTCACTAAATAAGGCAATATATTATGTCCTTCTAGGGCGTCCTCTCCCGGCGTTTCCACTCACATCTGCTTTGTACAACACCAATACTCCAAATTAAAAAAAAAAAATACCACCAGTTCTCTTTGATGTTGTTTACAAGGCTCACTTTTCCACTAATTACAACTCCAAGTCTATGTACTTTGGTATACTTTATATCCTTTAATTAACCCTCTTTTGCGTCGCAAATATTTCCTAGCCTACACTCAAGGGATATTTTTATATTTTAGTTTATGCTCCATCATGAGACGCCATTACTCTATATTACGTCCTGCTGCGTTAAACCAAGTAATCACTCGGAGACTGCTTGCCTTTTTCATGTATACGGGATTTATCGTGGTAAGGCATGCCGCTCGTAAGTTATAGTAGGAAAGTAGATATGGCCATAGTTTTATAGACTAGCGTTTAATATTAAATGAGAATGCACGTTGAGGCGTCACTTTTATAGGATGATAAAAAACCTTCGTCAAAAATTATAAAATACCTAAAATCCAACCATTAAGGCGGATGCGCTAAGGTGGCAAAACTGGAATTACAGTATTATAATAATTAGAATCAGCAATACAACTCCGTATGTTTGAATTGGCCTCAAATGTCATGATTTCATGAAATAGTCATTCAAGAGTGTTATATTAACTTAAAGAGTTGTATTGATGATGTTTATGATTATCTATCAAAAAAAAAATATATATATAGAACAAAATCGGGCTATTTACACCATTTATAACTCAAGAACGGCTAGACCGATTTTTCTGGTCATTGATTTGTTGGATTTGTTTCCTCCTTGATTAGCAGAATAAACGAAAATTTCAACAACAAAAAAATATATATATATATGAGAATTCATTTGCTGAATTCAAGAACTGATTGGGGACCGAGGGAAAAAGAAATTTCACGCGGACGAAGTCGCGGCCAGAAGCTGGTAATTCTATAAATAAATATTTGATATGGCCGCGAATCACATAGATCAACATGTAAAATACTGACCCGTAAAATGCGAAAAATGTAAGAAAATTTTAATACCGTGAGCTACCCTGACTACGCCTTAAACTAGTAAATCAATGTGAAAATAATAATCATATAGAACTTTTAAGTTGGCAAAACCAAAATAGGTATTCGTCCTGTCTTCTACATACAGACACAAAATGAAGGTCCAAATCCTTTATACGGAACAGCGTTAAAAAAAGTTCGATATTTTTAGAACTTCACAGTCCTCAAGCGATCCGTCAACGTTAATTCTTTCTACCTCCGCTCATTCCTCGTCGCTGTCAGTAGTATCCCAACTTTACAAGGCTCACGTGGGGACACTGTGACGGCTGACTGATTCTTGTTGAGAACTGCTACATTCCCGGCTGTGTACGGGAATATGAATTTGAACAAATATTTCGTGTATTTACTCCCGAGGTAGCTCCTTTGGGACAAAGTAAATGTAGTAAAGAGGTACATGAAAGTATTCGTTGTAGTCCTTATGAAAATGTTTGTGTGATTTAGGACGGCCTCGGATAGAATGTTATTGGATGTTTTGCTTTGAGGTTGAGTATGAGAATAACAATGAGAATATAAAAGATTTCTAGATTTTTGTAAAAGAAAAGAATCCTGTATAATTATTGTCGTAGATCTTGAACTTAATAATTTATAATACGGACATTAGAAACTTCATGTAAACATACATAAATCGTAGCGAGGTCAAAAATGTAAATAAAATATTTTTGAAAAAAGTTATTGCTACCAGGTCTGGGAACGATTCTAATGCCGGAAATATCGCTTTTAGAATTTTTGTCTGTTCGTCTGAATGTATGCTCCAGCATCACACAAATACTATCGGATAGATTCTGTTCAAAGTTTACATAGGAATATTCCCAATAAGTCTGGTCAATCTCATCATCATCATCAGCCTATAGCAGTCCACTGCTGGACATAGGCCTCTCCAATTGCACGCCATTCAGCTCGATTCTCGGCAACTCTCATCCAGCTGCTACCAGCCACCCTGCGGAGATCGTCGCTCCACCTAGCCTGAGGGTGTCCTACCTTACGTTTGCCGATTCGCGGTCTCCACTCAAGAACACGTCTACCCCAGCGGTCATCGGTTCTACGGCTAATATGGCCGGCCCATTGCCACTTCAGCTTGCTTATTCTGTGAGCTATGTCGACAACTTTGGGTCTCGGCCGGATTACCTCGTTCCGGATACGATCCCACAGATAAACTCCAAGCATAGCCACAGAGCTACAGAGCCTAAAGACCAAGGTCTTCAATCAGTGCATCCTGCCTGTTATGACTTACGGAGCCGAAACGTGGACACTCACGGTACGTTTGGTCCATAAATTCAAGGTCGCTCAGCGAGCTATGGAACGGGCTATGCTGGTCAATCTGTAGGCTATAAATTATCAAGCTATTTTCTATGGAAATGAGCAATATTGTATTATGTTCGTATTATTGTATAATCATCATTTCAGCCGAAAGACGTCCACTGCTGGACATAGGCCTCCCCCAAGCACTGCCACTTCGACCGGTTCTATTCTGCTCCCGCATCCAGCGGATTCCTGCGGCCTTCACAAGGTCATCGGTCCACCTTGTAGGAGGTCTTCCAACGCTACGTCTTCCGGTACGCGGTCGCCACTCCAGAACCTTTCGGCCCTAACGGCCATTCGTCGTATCCTACGAATAGGGACACACACACACTTTTTTGTGATTAATTAAATTAAATATGAAAAAATATCTATTGCTGATTTCTTATAATGTGTATTGGTATTTTAAGGTTCGGCTAGGATAATTTTCAATGAATTATCTTTATATTTTATACGCATTTTGTCCTTTAAATCCCGTTTTTACTTGTTTTGTTGAACTGATTATATGTGGTATGATGAGCAGAATTGAATTATGCAATAAAAAAAGAAAGCCCCTATGCTCGTTAGGGCACTATTCGTAGGATACGAAGATCTGTTCTGCGAGCAATGTCCCTATTGCCCTATTGCCACTTAAATTTGGCAATTCTTCGAGCTATGTCGGTTACCTTGGTTCTCCTGCTGATCTCTTCATGATCACGTAAGGAAACTCCAAGCATAGCCCTCTCGATTGCTCTTTGGGAGACTTTTAGCCTTCTTTATTAGGCCCATTGTGAGCGACCACGTTTCAGTGCCATAGGTCATCACTGGCAACACACACTGGTCAAAGTCTTTCGTCTTGAGACACTGCGGTATGTGGGACGAGAAGATGTTGTGTATCTTACCGAACGATGACCTCTATAGTTTACCGCAAATTGCAAAAAAAAACGAGCTAAAAGCAGTTAGAATATTGTAGATGGTTACAAATTTTACCTTTTAAATGATTATCTCCACGCTATACCTTAATGGAGCTAAGCAGTCAATCATGACATATACATAGATGGTGGATTTTTGAAACGGGGCGGTACCTCAACCGTAGTAGGTACAGGAAAAATGGTCTTAGGAGGCTGTCCTTAACTTTTTGAGAAATTTTAAGCCACATTTATAGATTTTGAACAGTCAGCAAGAAAACGGCCAGTTTTCACATAAACTTTTTTTATGCCTATCGATCCTGTGTCATATAAGGATCAAAAAACTCCATCGGACCAACTGAGATTTGAGTAGGTACTATAAAAGTCAGAAATCGCAAAAAACTTTTCTCATTCATTTAGTAGAAAATGAGACTATAACTTTTTATGATGCAAAGACTGATATTATACTATTATAATATGATGAAGTTTAGGCCTTTTCTGTCATATGTGTATAAAAATAAATATCTATGGTCAGGTGACTGTTAAAGAGAAGTCCCGATTGCTTAAAATGTACTGTTACATATATTATTTTATTGATAGCCATTTGTCAGGAATAATCTGTTAGAATGCATCAGAGTTGTGCCATTAGGTAGTATATGCAGGAACGCATGCGTTCATTAATTAACTAAAAACGAAAAACTGCGCAAGCAATGGGAAATTGCTACTAAAAGCTGCGGGTGTCGACCTCAGGACTAGCTGCTGCTCTCTTCACCTATTCCGATCTCTGATCATAAATTTCATCTGAAATAATTATTTAAGGTTAGATTGTTCAAATTATTTAACCATTTATGTCATCATCATCATCATTTCAGCTGAAATACGTCCACTGTTGGATATAGGCCTCCCCCAATTGGGGAGGTTTGCCATAATCGCCACGCTTGGCAGGCGGATTGGTGATCGCTGTATGGTGTTGAAAAATGCATAGAGAACGCTGCTACCCATTCTCTAATAAGTCCCTTAGTCGGCTTTTACGACACCCACGGGAGGGAATGGGATGAACCATTTAAGTACACGCAGAAAACACACAAGAAGAAAGGAACAAAAAAATACGGATAAAGGTGATGCTTATATCTAAAGAAATCTCTTCCAGCATACCTGCAATAGAACAGAGGATAAAAAGAGATGTAGGCACCTTGTGAAAGAGTAAAAAAGAACATGAAATAAAATAAAAAAACAGATTGCTTCTAAAATAAATGTCACTAAAATATCTAGCAACTATGGCGAGGTGAAGGATAGGGTACTTTCACTCTCCTTTTAAATATTGCAACAGTTTGGCAGTCCCTAGTGTCAGGCGGAAGTGAATTCCACAACCGAGCCGCGTGCACATTAAAGAAGTCGGAGTAGAAGTCGGTGGAATAAGAAGGAATTTTAAGGAGGTTTCTAAGATGCGACCTGCAAGGCGAATCAATAAGACGGGCGTAGGAAAAGCGCTCCCGCAGATAGGAAGGTATTTTAGGGTGGAGAAGGATGTTAAATATCGGAGACAATATCCTAGAGTTCCTGCGAAGTCGAATAGGGAGCCACTTGAGTATCTTGCAAAAGCTAGAAACGTGACCATACTTTTTAATTTTAAAAACCTGTCAAGTGCGTGTCTGACCATGCACAATGAAGGGTACCGTTGTTGGGATGAATTTTTCTCGAAAACAAACTTGCAAGGTCCCCCTTGCAAGCTAAATGGTTGTATTTTGACTTGACTCTAACAAAAATTTCCACTTTAAAGCTAAATATTACGCAAACGGAATCGAAAAATAGTTTTCACAAACCCTCAATATTTTTTGAATGGGCTATCCAACGATACCGAACACTATGGGATAGACGAGAGAAAAATATATCATCTTCAGTTTACGTAGGGAGATACCCTAAAATATATATATATATATATATATTTCAAGATTATATTAAACCAATTTGTCGACGTAATTAATATATATACCAATACAAAGTTACCGCTTTCTAGTACTATAAGTATCTGAGCTAAGCCGCGGAAAGACAGACAGTAAAAACAAAACGAATACAGTTATTTTGTACACGCTCAAGTTTATTTAAAAGCTCCTCGCTGGCATCCAAATTACAGGCATTGGCGTAGTCAATAATGTGCTGAATGAGAGTTTAGCTCTGGAGGCAATTCAAGGAATGGAACGTGTATTTCTAAACACAAATAGCTAATAATATCAAACAATCTCAAAACTTTTTATCATAAAACAATCTATCTTTTCCGCCATTTATCACCGACCACATAATAAATACAAATCCCTGCAACAATTTCATTTAAAACAAAAACAGGGCTAGTATTTTCATGGCAACAATAACATTCAGATTATGTAAATCACAGAGCGAGTGACTGCTAATATCCGGTGAATAAATAATGTTCCAGCGGTTTCCACAAATCCTTTTCTCCTAACGGAATGGCGTAATTTTAGGAGATTGGGTGAAAGAGTCTGTGAAATATTGATTCGAGGTATCCATTGTTTATCGGTTGGAACTTGATTGATATTTATAATGCCACGCGTTTAATGTTTGTTTATTGAAGAATCTGTGCCTATAATAAAAATTGCGATCAGTTTTTTGCCCGGATTTGTAATTTGTTTTGTTTGACGAGCTTTTATTTCGTAAAATATGTTTTCGATGACGGAATATTGTTCCAACGTGGATAAAGACAGTTATTTCCGTTGTTATTTATATTCGGAAATTGATTTTGAATTTTTATAACAGTAGAGCTGAAAGATTATGAAATATTAGTTTTCTCATAATGTCACGACCGCTGTTCACAGAAATTATTCGTCGGGAATCTAGCATACCTACTCTGTGTTGTTTAATCAAAGTGTTGTACAAAATGTTGACTGACATGCAACGTAAGTTATTTGAATACTAAAGTTCTACAAACCTGACGACTTTTCTCATAATTATTCACACCCTTTTATAGCAAAAGTATGCTGGTATGCAAAGCAATCTTCTTTGCTGGTTCCAAGGTTTCAAGCGTTTTGTCTAGGGGTAATTGGTAATTTGGTATGCATTGCATATTTTTTGATGAGAATTTTAATATGATGTCCCGTATCTTTACCACAGCAAGAACTATTCATATTATTAAATTCGAGTCGACAAAAGAGGAGAAAAAATATTACTAGCTTTTTCCCGCGGCTCCGCCCGCGTGAATGTCGGTTATCGCGTAAAAATGTAGCCCATGTCCTTCTCCATATCTCAGGCTATATATATATATCTCTGCCAAATTTCATGCCGATTGGTTTAGTGGTTTAGGCGTAAAAACGTGACAGACAGACAGACAGAGTTACTTTCACATTTATAATACAGGGTGTTTGGTGCATCATGTGCCAAATTGAAATGGTCGACTGACGGGGTCATCTGCTATCCTTTCAGACTCCTATGTTCTATCTATGTTCTATGTTAGAGGGTTTGGTTTCCGCACTTAGTCCTTAAGATGGACCATTGTGCGTGGGCCATGGCGGCCGTCGGTGGTTATTCCGACCAGCCCACCTCCTTCCAGAAGCTTATCACGTCTCCTGGTCTGTTCGGAACATCGGTAAAGGATCTAGGTGCCCCGAGGGTATCTGTTCTAATCTGGGTGACGCCTGTGCATTCGAAGAGCACATGTGCAACGGTGTCTTCCGCTTCCATGCAGGCCCTGCATAGAGGGCTGTCCGTTATCCCTATTGTGTGGAAATGTTTGTTTAGCGAGCAGTGTCCCGTGAAGGTCCCCGTCACCAGGCGCAGACCGTTCCTGTCCAGGCGTAAAAATCGCCTAGTCAGCCTACCATCCAAGGATGACATTACTTCTCTGGACTGCCTGTAGCCTGGTGTCGAGGTCCACCAGCTCTCCGCTTGTGTGTGGGTGAAGTCCTGTAACCACCTGCGTAATTGGTTGAAGGGGATGGGTATGATAGGCTCGGGTCCACAGACTGACGTGCTGGATACCCTTCTTGCTAGTTCGTTAGCTGCGTCGTTACCCAGGGATCCGCTGTGTCCTTTTATCCATTGCAGTGTCACTGTGTTGCGGTTGGGCACCGTTGCTCGTTCTAGTGCATTGCGACATTCTAGTATCAGTTTCGAGGTAATATATCTTTTCCCTAAGGATTGGAGAACTGAAGCACTGTCGGAGAGTATACGAATATGGGTGTCCGTGACTCTCCTGGCTTCTATGGCGTGTGCCGCTTGTATGATGCCCACACATTCTGCCTTTCAGACTCCTTAACACCTCTTATTCCCTAAAAGACCCAAACTTTACATTCAAATACAATTTTTTTTTTTTAAGTAAGGCGTAGACTCTGAATTTAATTTTTATTTAGATGTGTATTGTATTAGAGTTCACTACTTTTAAATATAAAATTAGTGACATTAATTAAAGGTAAAACTTAAATTAAAGCTGTACATGTTACAGCTGTTTACTATTACTATAATAATCCATACTAATATTATAAATGTGAAAGTAACTCTGTCTCTGTCTGTCTGTCTGTCTGTATATTACGTTTTCACGCCTAAACCGCTGAACCGATCGTCATGAAATTTGGCAGAAATATAGCCTGGGATATAGAGAAGGACATAGTCTACTTTTTTACGCGATATAACCGACATCCACGCGGGCGGAGCCGCGGGCAAAAGCTAGTAATAAATAAAATAAAATAAAAATCGTTTATTCTCAGGCATCGAAGGCCCATAGCGTGTTAGTGTTAACAAAAAACTTAAAAACTATGTAAGTAGTAACACACAAGATTACAAAAACAAAACAAAACATAGCATCCGATTTGAGGAAGATTTATCAAGCCCCATGTCTGACATGTAGCTTAATAAACCTATCCATTGTAAGCCCTTCTAACCTATTTGAAACTATGGCTGCTATATAATTCAAAATTAAAATATTTAAATTTCAACGCTCTAAATGTTACAAACTCTACGCGTAGAAAAACAAACTGCCGCGTCTTACTATTGACAGTGCACGGGAGGCGAAGGTAGGTATAACAAAATACAGAATTGGAAATGTGTTAGATAGAACAACGAAATCTTGAAGGTTTGTTTTTGGTAAATGTATTACATTTAGTAAAAAGTCATAGAACAAAAGTTATTGCTAATGATGTGTGTGGGTCATTCTGAGGACACTCATTATTTGATTGACTTCGGTGGCAATTCTTTTTTACATTTAGGCATAACTAACATGAATTATAAAATCTAGAGTTAATTTAAAACATATTAGTAGTACTCTAGATTTGATATTTCATGTTAGTTATGCCTAAATGTTAAAAATAAAAATTGCCACCGAAGTCAACCAAATAATGAGTGTCCTAAGAATGACCCGTGTAATATAGTCCTGAAAGGATTTTAACATACCATAACATCACGCTTAAGTTCCCCGAAGGCTTAGGCAGATTTGCACCTATATTAAACCCACGTTTCGCCAGTTATGGGATAAGTTACATGTAATAGGGGACGAGCGTATTGCCATCAACCGGGCACGAATCCAGACTCCGACCGAGAAATTCCAGATGGAAAAATCCACTTTTAAATAACACTTTGTCCGAACCAGGAACCGAACCCATGACCTCATGCTGCGTCTACCTAAAGTCAAGAGCAAACTCATAGTAAAAAATAAAAAAATAAAAAAAACCTAGACTAACGATG
This sequence comes from Dryobota labecula, assembly GCA_947523025.1. Classification (NCBI taxonomy): domain Eukaryota; kingdom Metazoa; phylum Arthropoda; class Insecta; order Lepidoptera; family Noctuidae; genus Dryobota; species Dryobota labecula. Next base: position 9,948,619 of record OX383293.1, on the reverse strand, counting down.
TATTTTAAAATTGAGTATATCCAGAGAATACACGAAAAATGAATGAATGAATTTTACTAGAGAATGGGCAGCAGCGTTCTCTATGCATTTTTAATACCATACTGCGATCGCCAACCCGCCTGCCAAGCGTGGCGATTATGGCAAACCCTCCCCCCCCAATTGGGAGAGGCTTATGTCCAGCAGTGGACGTCTTTCGGCTGAAATGATGATATCCATTAGCCTTTCCCTTAACAACAATATTCAACCTCATTCAAAATATTACAGTTAACTGAAATCCGACCACTTCAATCAATACGACACGGTTCATCTCATTATGAATAGCGCTCGACACTCATTAATTAGTGTCTGGTTGTTATTGTCAGTGATCGTCGAGCTCTAGAAATTGAATGTACTCTAAATCTAAAACTAATTCGATTTTGATGAAGTGCTATTTCAAAAAGTAATTTAATTTAGTGCTGATATTTTTAGAAATCCGTGGCTCGGAAACCACGTTAAGCCATTGGTATGGGCTGTCATTTGTTAATCTTTCGTCAGAAGCCCGAAAGTCTTACAACCATTCTTACCAACGGGGATCTGTTACCCAGTCACTGGGTTGTGGAGGTCAGATAGGCAGTCACTCGGTTAGACTGGAAGCCGACCCCAACATATTTGGGAAAAGTCTAGGCAGATAATGGTGTGATTTTTAGAAAAAAAAAAAAAATCGAATAACAAGTTGTATTTAGAAATACATACACATCATAAACTCACACCTTCTTCCCATGGGGGTAGGCAGAAACTATACGGTGGATAGACAGACAGACGGACATGGAGAAACTATAAGGGTTCCTTATTGACTACGGAACCCCTTAAAAATCTCACCCTAATTGTCACGCCGCGTCACATCGGGGTTGTCATAGCTGAATTCATTCACCGCCGGTAAGACCTTACTCATGTAATATGCATGGGTGTAATTTCACTTACTATACCCTAGTCGGTTGCATTTGATTAATGTTTCATTAGTGTTTGCGTTAACACGGGTTCCATAAACGGCAGCGGGTAAGGCGGTTTATACATGGGCAGTTTTTACAGCCAGGCGTCAGCATCGTTAAGCAAAATTTTGAATGCATAAATGTATTTTAAAGTTTTCAATGACAGGACTTAGCTGTACATAACAATTACCATAGGTTAACCTGTTAAAAGGAAGAATTATTTTGTGTTTGAAAATCTCCCTTTTTAGCCTCCTTATTAAGGCTCCTACAAACAGGAGCGACACGCGAGGCGACACAAAGAGACCGCTCGTCGTGCGGCACGCGGTCGCGTCGCGTCGCGTGTCGCGCCTGTTTGTCGGAGCCTTTATTCTACGTTCTAATAATTGCTTTACCAAATTGCCAATGAGAAAAACGACATGGCCTATGTTGTGATATGACATGGTGTATGTGTTTAAATTTAATAGTGTCTACTATCTGCTCCCAAATTCCGATGTTTTATTTTTTACATTCTTCTTTTATTTGACATAATCAAATAATAATCTCATTATTTGACATTTTGAACCTACAATTCTAATTTCAACTCTATATTAATGGCTTTTGTGGACAATGGCATTTATTCATATTTGTTACAGTAGTTGTAATGGCAATCATGTCATTTGGTTTAAATGGGTTTAATTTTTTTCTATTTTGTGAATGTGAGAACATTATAAGTAATTTTGTTAAGTACCTGGGACTTGTTGAAAGGCCTACACTGTCCTCTCATACCTATTAATACTTATTAAGTCTTAATAGGTATTTGAACATTTTGTAAAAGCCAATTATTTTTCGTAGTAACTTTGGAGTTCCTTGCCGGCTCATTTGCATAAGAAAGGACCAATTGGAACCGTGCACCTAGCTTCTGACGTTTCATAAGTGTGCATGTAGGTTTATGTGAAATAAAATATTTTCATTTGATTTGATTTGTTGGATTCCATTCAGTGTCCTGGCTTTTCCGAAACCGCAGAGCCAAGAATGATTGAGTGCGAAAGTCATGTTAGTGCTTCTGTAAAGAACGGGACATTTTAACTTAGATGATTATGAGATTTCATCAAATAAGTCAGGCTACCGTGTGCCCAGTGTCTTATCTCCCTAATTCGCCGTGTGGACCAGCTCTATGTAAATTTTGCATGTGACGCAATATTTTGTGTTGATTTGTGTTTAGTTCGGTTGCACGCTGAATTAAGTACGTCTATCGTGAAACTAGTGTGTTTATGTGTGTGTATGTGTGTGTACTATTCGTGTTTGATTGTGGAGTCAAACATTTTATCGCAAGCATTTCGCCTACTGTATGTAAGCTCGTACGATTACGTTTAAGTTCAAATGGAATTGCTTTATTGCGTTTGAAGTTGTGTATATTTAACAAAGGGCATAGGCGTAGGTAAGTAATGCGCGTATAAATTTATTCGATAGAATAGAGTACCAATGAGCAATAAAAGTAGGGAAGTAGTTACCAAAGTTAAATTTGCTGAAAACCATCATAATATGCTTTTGACACCAAGATCATCATTTATTAGACAAGCATCCACCACCTCCCGACTTCGTTAAACCCCGGGAACATTTGCCGCCCGGGCGTGATTTGCAGTGGCCTATATGGAAAGCTCTCAGTCGATGGCTTACCCAGGTAGGCCGCTGCAAACACAATCTATCGAAGTGGGAGATTACTGTCCCACCCAACACCCTGTGCGAGTGCGGTGTTTCTGATCAGACCATGTCCCACCTGTTGGAGTGTCCTATGTGCTTGTTCACTTGCACTAAAAAAGACCTAATGAACGCCACTGATGCCGCAATTAACTTGGCCACCTATTGGGCTCAAACAATATAATAACTGGGTGCCATCGACACGAAAAGAAGAAGAAGACACCAAGATCATGTGGAGCCGTGGATCTTCCGAAGGCCTGTGAAGGATTAGGTCAAGGAATGTTTTATAAACTATGTTTTAACCATAAATAATGATGTTTCGTTAGTATTACTATTGCTTAAAAGTGTTTCAGCATCCAACAACCTATTGAGGTTTTTATGATGTTTCTGTTTATATTTTGTTTTGACCCTTAATTATTAACAATAAATAAAATAAAATAATTAAAAATGTTTACACTTTCATCAAAGAGTATTTAATGAAAGTGTAAACCAATTGGGACAGGCCATTTCTATTTTTTTTTAAATAATTTTCAGTTATAATATTTAAAACATCGAAAACAACAAAATTTGTTTGCTTCTTACGCCTTCTTACACTTTGGGTTTTAGTAACACATTCATCTGTGTTTTGAAGGTTTTAACTTTATATCTTAGGTACCACCTTTCCCACAATTATTGTTTCAATCAACTCAGCCTATCTCAGTCCACTGCTGGACATGGGCTTCTCCCAGGCTGCGCCACAAAACTCTGTCTTCCGCATTCCGTATACACTCTGTCCCAGCCACCATTGTAAGGTCGTCGGTTCATCTAGCTGGGGGGCATCACACACTACGCTTGCCGATACTCCACTCCAGAACTCGTCTGCTCCATCGACCATCGGTCCTTTCGACAAAAATGGCCAGCCCACTGCCACTTCAGTTTGCCTACTCTGCAAGGTATGTCGGTAACTCCGGTTCTTTTCCGGACAATTTTATTCCTGATTTTATCCTTCAAAGAGACTCAGAGCATAGCCCGCTCCATAGTGCGCTGTGCGATCTTGAATTTGTGGACCAGGCCTACTGCCAGTGTCCACGTTTCAGCACCGTATGTCATGACGGGCAGGACGCACTCGTTGAAACTCTTAGTCTTCAAACACTGAGGAATAGGCGACGAGAAGACTTGACTAAGTTTTTCGAACGCTGCCCAACGCAACTAGATCCTTCTGCCGGCTATTCTTTCTCAAAATTGTGTCTACTGAGCTGGACGACTTGTCATAAGTAAACATCATCATCATCATTATTCCAGCCGAAAGACGGCCACTGCTGGCCATAGGCCTCCTCCAATTGGGGGGTTGCCATAATCGCCACGCTTGGCAGACGGGTTGGCGATCGCAGTATGGTGTTATAAAAATGCATAGAGAACACTGCTTCTCTAATAAGTCCCTTAGTCGCCTTTTACGACACCCATGGGAGGAAATGGGGTGGTGCTATTCTTTACGTCCGGCACCACACAGCACCAAGTAGGCATACTCCTTCACAACTTCGAGAAGCAACCCTTCGATGTCTTCAATTATTGTTTGATTAATTATATTAAATTGTAGTTGAAAATCATCGACGAAAATCCAGGTCATAAAATTACCCTCTATGGTCAAATGAAATGATCTTACATATTTAAGGTGATTTAAAATTAGAATTTCGGGTTTAAATTTTCAAATAATTAAATCAAAGCACTCAATTTGCAAGTGGCTCTTCAAATTGATATCACAGTTACGTCTTCTGATCCTTTTGTTTTCATCAGATAATTTTGAAACAGACTAGGTAATTTTGAGATAAATTTAATTTTATGAATACTGTTAGCTTTATATTATGTATCTACCCACATAGACCTATATTTTGGCTAACCTCAACTACTATTATTAAAATAGACCCAGGCATATAAAGCCAGGCTGTAACAGAGGTTTTTACAACACAGAGATAAGTAGTCCTTTTTAATTACGTAATAAAAGATAGAGAAATATCTTTTATTTGCCCATTTTTTTTTTATTTACAGATTATTTAAACTTCATTCTAATTTTTTGTGAAATAACCGTACGGGGTTTGCTTTTATTATTTAAAATGTATTTTATATTATTATTCCACCAACCCGCACTGGGCACGGGTGGGATTATAGCCCACTCCCTCTCACAGATGACAGGAGGCCTCTGTCCCAGCAGTGGGAACATTACAGGCTGATTATGCTATTTATTAGTCACAATAGTACAACGTCCAAAGTGGCGCTTTTATCAACAGACACGTATATGTTGTCACTCGTCTATGCAATCGATCTATCAGGCTAAGTCGCACTTGCTGCGTTTGTGAGCACCATTCGAGCCCACGTCCCTCCATTACTTAGAGAGCACACATAGGTATACATCGGGTTGGTTGTCATAGGAAAACTAACTTGGGGAATCAAATTCAAATTAAATTAAATCCATTTATTTCAGGTTCTCCCATATTACAATAATTACAAGTCACGAAACACTAGATAGATACGAATCACAATATAAAAATAATACAATGTCACCAAATCATAAATACAATGTCAAATAAAAATACGCAAATCAATGTCAAATAAAAATAAAAATAAAAAACGGAAATTAATCATATAAAATTAAAATCAAAGTTTAGGGCAAATTTTGGATAAAAAATAAATAATAATAATAACATAAATTATAAATACAATTTCAAATAAATAAAACACATAAATTAATAAAACACAGCCTCCAAATTTTCCAGCTATTTACTTTAACCGGAGGATAGCGGTATCTCCCAGCATTTGATTGCAGAGTTTCAGCCGAGCGATCGGAAGAAAACAGACGAAAAAAATAGATGTCTTTGTAAGTAAAGTATAAAGCACCACAAAATAAGTTTTACACATCACAGTTTTTCAATAAAACTTGCACAGAACGAGACATTTAAATTTTTATATTTCGTGTCCGACCTACTGCATAATAAATCTGGTAGATAGCGCTACTGAGCTCGCTCGTCGTCTGAATTGAACGCGCCATTATTGTATCTCGGTTTAGAGCCGAATTGCTTTCTTGTACTCGTATTACGAATGAATATTAGACGGATAAGGGTCAGACAGTATCAACAGATTCCTTTGTTAGGATCGGAGGGAAGTTGCTTCTGAATCCTGAAGGGAGATAAAATATGTTATGACTGTAGAGTCATTAGTGATAGTAGTACAGGTACCTATATCAACTAAACTATATCCCACATCAGCCTCCACTGATAAATATACACCGAGATAATGAACAGGAATTATCGGATGGCGGGGAGTAATGGCTGATCTTTGCGTTATGCTCGTGAACGGGTGTTGCTTATGATGGCTGGTCGTCTTGCTGACCATGGTTTCTTTATCCATCGTTTCGTTATTGTTATTATTAATTAACTCTTTATTTATTTTACTTCGATAGCTAGTTTATCATTTGTGTTACATAATCCAGCATAAATAGACAGAGGGTTAGTGAAGATCAGGGATTATGTCATGAGGATGTATATCATGACAATGGAAACATCATAAAAACCTCAATAGGTTGTTGGATGCTGAAACACTTTTAAGCAATAGTAATACTAACGAAACATCATTATTTATGGTTAAAACATAGTTTATTAAACATTGTGAGGTATATCGTAAATAATAAATAAAAAAGTGCAAAATTGGAACAGACCATATTATCTACATTTTAAAAAGTTTTCTACAGTTCAGGTAGAAACTTAGAAACATCCAGACGATGATAAGTACGTATACATACGTACCTACGATATTTCTAGCTTGAAAGGTAGGCGTGATAATCCGTTGGAAGCCGTACAAAGGTAGCGTGCTCGATACGAAACCAAGTGGCTACCGGGCGGCGTCATGGTAATAGTTTATACTGTACGATGTCGATTACAAAATAGGTTACGTAGAGGAGAATTAGAGGTTACCTAAAACTATAACCCTCTTATTAATAAAGTTGCCTCTCATTACATGGGGCTTAAACTAATGTGAGTGTAGTATAGGGACACGTCGTCTACATAACCCGTCGAGGACCTTCAAAATCCATACATTTTTCGAGGTTTAACCCAATATGTTCGGGCGCCTCGCTATTACCTCATAATTTCTTTCAACAGATGGCTGCTTGGCGTTCCCTTTATACTGACCGTATATTTATGCGACGAGTGTGCGTGATGGATGGAAAATCAATCACATGAATACTTTATATTTAAACTAATTATATAAGCAAATTACAAAAAAACTAAAAATTCATATGAGAAAAAAGTTATAATGACAGTTCCTTCTACACAACCTTTTGTTTTTATATAAGCATGGTTTAATTGAATTTTAAACACTGAAAACAAAATTTTAGAAATATGTTTGATGCCAGGAACGATTATAAATTATATAGAATATGTTTTAATAATTTTTTATATAAGTTAAGCATAACATTACTCCGCGTTTTTTAATAAGGGGCTAAGGTTTGAAATGGTACCGAGATTAAGTTTAGATTCGCTGTTTATATTGTAATTTTCTGTAAACCGCTAATAATATAGTTAGATCTAACCACAGTGTAGTTACTACTGATTCAAATAGAACGGTCAATTATAATACGCAGATCTTTTTTTTATCTGTTGAAACACTGATGATACTTTTCCCTATAGCAAATCTATACAAATCAATAAGATATATACATTACAGTCTCAGTTTGTACCGCCAAAATAACCGCTTTTAACTAAATGCATTATCGTACTATAATATTATAAATGTGAAAGTTTGTGAGGATGGGTGAATGTTTCTTACTCAATCACGAGAAGAGGGCTGAACAGATTTAGATGAAATTTGGCTCACAGATAGTTTATAAAATGGATTAACACGTAGAATACTTTTTATCCCGATATTCCTACGGAATTGAGACTTATTTGAATGAAACAGCGAGCTTTAGCTAGTGAAAGTACATACGGTAATAATTTTTTTTTACTGTGTATGTCTATCTGTTAGTTTGTTCCGGGTAATCTTCAAAACGGCTGAACCGATTTTGACGGGACTTTCACTGGCAGATAGCTAATGTTATAAGGAGTAATTAATTATACTTTTATTTAAGAAAAAGCTACGCGGGCGAAGCCGCGGGCAGCAGCTAATAAATAATATATACATTGATGATTCCCTATTAAAGTCACGATTGTTGTGATTACTATTCAAAAGTATAAATAGCTTATAGTACTGCAGAAGACTACGTAAATTTTACCAATTTTTATATCAAAGAAAACACTTCGAACCAATTTACACATTTATTACTTTCTTCAAACCAAGTTGTAGATCCTTTTTCTTTCGCCAAACATTTCAGTTTGCGATTAGCTTAGTCATAATAACATGGTATATTTCTCGAGGGAAATGCCTCGGTTTCCTTCGAACGTTGAAGTTGTTCATGCATTGAATTTCTGATGCAGCTCTGAAGAAAGTAATATGTTCGTCATGAATTTTGCAAAATCAATCACAGAATACTTTCTTTGTTAGAGTAGTTTCAGGAAAGAATTCTAGTCTAAGAGAATTCCAAATTGAATTAATTACAAGTTGGGATTGTGGAAGTAGCCCTGTCTTTCAATTGAATCGAGTAATCGAGCAAAACCTGTTAAATAATTTCGACACTTATAACAACAAACATAACATGTCACCTGCATTTCTCGAAGGATAAGGCAGAGGTACAGGTACCTATGTTTAAGTCTTAACATTGTAACATATGCCAGTGACCTTGAGTGGTTAGCTTGCGTGTTCTGTACTGAGCTCACGAAACGCGTCGTTCGACCATCCAGTAATAGGACTCGCCCATCCAGGAGCGCTGTCCCAAATAAGTCGCATTATTAATTTATTATACATAAAACAAAAGGTAGGTATTTTAATAAAACACGTATACTAAAAGAACAATAATTAAAGTATCTTAAAAAAGGTGAAGCTTTCTGAAAAATACGCTTGATAAATTTTGCGTGATTCTCAGATTTTTGTCCGCTTTAGACATAGCTTTACAAATTAATTTCACTGTGTAATATAAACATAATCTAAAATATTCATATATTAAATTTATCAGAAATTGCTCTAATTTAACATATATTTTTTGTTTAGACATTATCTTCAGTATAAAATCATTAAAAGTCGGTTATCGTCGTCTTAACAGCATTTGTTGTGTTTCGGTAGTTAGAGGTAAGATAGCCAGTTCCTCTGTGGTTGAGGATTCCGGGTGAAGTTCGCTTCCACTTTCGGCTTTACCGTCACTTACCATCAAGTGAGATGAAGGACAAGAGGAGGAGGACAAAAAAAGAAGGACGTTCGAAATCAATGTAAGTACCTAATAATACGTAAACGTAACCAAGCCTGTTGAACACCATTATGAAATGAGATTGTAATAACACTGGCTACCTTTGCTCTAGAATAATATAGGGCCAATTTCGTATATCTACCCTGTTTAAGATATTGGCCCTATATTATTCTGCTAAGTATGCAATAGGCGTGTGGTCATGTCTTGTGAACCAGAATATTGCCGTGCAAACTGTCACAGTGTAATTGAGTATTTGGTTAGTTAGCGTAAATAATTAATAACACAAGCTAATGGGTTGATGAACTAGAAGTGTGTGTACTAGAATAAAATAAATTATCAAACCATAATTTAAAAAAAAAACTTGCAATACCTATATATATATATATTTTTTTTAAACGTTGCCCCACACTACGAATTTCTCCTGTATTGTGGGTGCGTTTACAAACTTTTAAACTCACATACACAAACAGCCAGACCTGGAACAACTACTTGTAGGTCATAAAAATATTTGTTCCGTGCGGGAATCGAACCCGCGACATGTAGCGCAGCAGTCAATTGCTTAACCACTGCGCCAACCGTGCCGTCAAATAATAAATTTCAGTGTCTTTTATACATCAGATATATTTCAAGAAGAATTTTAATGTCTTATGATTATGAATATAATTATGATTTGAAAATTGAGTCAAAATTGGGACAAGTTTCATATTGGATCGAAAGTTTCTTAATTTTAGAATTAAGGAAAGTTTCGATCGAGTGTGTAACTTCGTTAAGTCAATTGAATTAAATACACTTTTTTATTTTCCTTGTAAAATTTCTACATTTATATCTATAATTTTTATAGTGCACATACTCGTAATAAAAGAGTATTCCATATATCTATCTACCTATCTTTAGTGAAAGTATATTTTGGTATGCGTGTTTTTTTAATATAAAATATATAGACAAAACTCACACGCAGAGGTGCACCACCTTTGCGTGTGTGTTTTGTATATATATTATTCAAATTGTAATTGTTTTCTGATATTACCAAATATAGATAGAAAATACAAATCACGAGACTAATATCCATTGCCATCGTTACATCTATTACAAATCCAATTGCATTGAAACGATAAATCTCTTTCCAATCCCGAATTTTCCTAAATTCATTCTGTATTATTTGCTTCGCTAAACTTTCATTTAATCGTTTAGCCGCAGCATCGCATACATACAAATATATCATCCAATCTGACTGCATCGTTTGTCTAGAGGTAGCAATCGCTATAGTGCTGAGCATGAGGTCCTGGGTTCGATTCCCAGTTCGGCCAAAGTATTATTGGCTTTTTCAGCCCGGAACTTGAATTTGTGCCCGGTTCATGACCATAGGCTCGCCCCCTACTACATGGGATTTAAGGTGACGATAACTTTGACTTTTAATGATTTTATACTGAAGATCACGTCTAAATGAGTAGTGTTAACGATTTGGAAAAAATATTGTTAAATTAGAGCATTTTCTTAATAACTTAATGTATGAATATTTTAGAACATGTTTATATTACTGTATAGTAAAATTAATTTGTTAAATTATGTCTAAAGCGGATAAAAAACTGAGAATCACACAAAAACTATCAAGCGTATTTCACTGAAACCTTCACCTTTTTAAAGATAATTTAATTATTGATCTTTTAGCATACGTGCTTTTTTAAAATATCTTTTGTTTTATGTATAATAAATTAATAATGCGTCTTATTTGGGACAGCGTTCCTGGATGGGCGATTACTGGCTAGACGTACAACGCGCTGCGTAAGCTCAGTACAAAACACGCAGGCTAACCACTCAAGGTCACTGGCATATATCTGCGTCTTAACATTGTTGTTATGGCGACAGACTTAGATAAGATGGTGGTAGCTAGCCAGGTGGACTTAGAACAAGCTCTACCGAGCAGACAAATTTGCTCCCGCTAGAAATCGAACCTGGAAATATAAATTAATTTCATTTAAATTAATTTCCTGCAATTAATAAATGTAAATTGCAGGAAAGGTAAATATTTTAAAATCTTCACATGAATCAGGAACACGGATACCAGCAATTGCACGACATCTTTTTTGGGCTTTAACACTAAATCCCTATTAGTGGCATCGCCCCAATATATGACTGCATATCTCAATGTCGATGAAACATAAGCATGGTATGCGGTCAAAAGAACTGATTGGTAATTTATATAAAGAATAGCATTTAGCTGTAGACTTGTTTAATGTTTAAAATAGAACATCAGTCAGGGTGTGTGTATATGTGTGTAGTGTGTGACTGTGCTACTGCTGAGCATGAGGTCCTGGTTTTTTTTTACATACAACGGGGTAGCTCTTGGCCTTCATCTCACCTGATGGTAAGTGATGATAAGGCCGAAGATGGAAGCGAGCTTCACCCGGAATCCTCAATCACAGAGGAACTGGCTATCTTACCTCTAACTGCCGAAATACAACAAATGCTTTTAACATTGTTGTTTTGGCGACAGACTTAGATAAGATCGTGGTAGCTAGCTAGGCAGACTTAGAACAAGCCCTAACACCAACCAACGAAACGAACGAATGTTATTGGATTTTTGCATCCAGAATTTCTCAGTAGCAGCCTGGAGTCTGGATTTGTGTCTAGTTAGGAACACGCAAGCTAACCACTCAAGGTCACTGGCATATATCTGCATCTTAAACATAACTGGCAAAACGTGGGTGTACTATAGGTATGCCTCTGCCTAACTCTTTGGGGAATACAGGCATGATGTTATAATATAATTCAATCTTTTACTATTCAGTTTAGCATTTATTCACTTTTGTTCAATTTATATTACTTTACCAGCCATTTAGCCCGTTTTTATTTGGATTCACAAACGCTGTTTGCGTTCACTACCGTTTTGATTCTACTGTGAAGGTTTTATTTCCGTTTCTCTTATTGCTTTCTGTGAACGGTTCGCTGGAATGCATTTCTTTCCATTCATTTGCAAATGTTCTGTTTGGATTATCGTTGGTATAATTAACTTTTATAATTCGATTAGTAATGACCAGAGGGGCAATTCCCGCATGTTTAAGCTCGTTCACTTTCTAATCCGTCTCGATCTGTAAAAAAATCTAAATATCATCCTTACTTTACGCGTAGGAGAGGTACTTTAGAGGTATGAGGAACAGGGTGTAAAGTTCATTCATACTCTATAGTAAAGAGAGGATCCTCCGACCAGACGGGTGTTGTGTCTGGTGGGCAACTGCCAAACGGTTGATGTCGGGATGTTGTATATATGCTAGTCGCGTCGTAAACTCTGATAGCGCGATGCAGGATTTGTGACGTCAGGTCTTTGATGCATAGTTCGCATGTGGCGTTGTTGATACCGCCACAGTACCCTAAAAAAATATTATTCATGAATTTATTTTACCACTTTGTTGGCGTGATTAATATGTATACCTAGACCAAATTACAGCTTTCTATTTCTAAGAGTCTCTGAGCCAAACCGCGGACAGACAGATAGACAGATAGACAGACAGACAGACAGACAGACGGACATGATGAAACTATACGGGTTCCTTGTTTACTACAGAACCCTAAAAACTATACGAATTATTGAGTACCGGACTTAACTGATGGTAAGTTAAACAAGAATTTTGGAAGTAGGTTAACCTCATTGCTATTAGTGATTCATGGGCAAAGAAATAAATTATTCCAAGAAACGAAGGAATCATTAGAGCCTGTTCTTGACCACATAACTTCCGTTCGTATAATTTCCCGGTAAGTGGAACATAGTGGCAACCTCATAATTAGATTGAAACCATGTTGAAACAGAGGTAAGTACTTTTCATAGCAAGGATAATAATATACTTATTTGTTCAGTTTCTATTTCAATGTATTTGGAGTAATTTTAAATCCTTCAACACTTTTGAATATTTCAATATTTGGGTTCTACATTGGCGTTGGAGTTTACGCCAATGTAGAACACAAAAACTGTATATGAAATAAAATAAATTAGAAAATTGCAATACAAGAGTTTATTTTCTACCAAAATTATAAATTTCTAACAATTTAAAAAAAAAATCTACACCGACACAAACCAGACAAGATCTTATACGAAATACTAACATTCCCTTAGGAGAGTAACCGCGATATTTTCATTTCACCCGCATCACAATTTGAGATCAGAAAATTAATCCTCTAGGATTTTCTGAATTTCATATTTATTGCTCCATCGTCTTTCCGTCCGAAGGTTCAGGGCGGCTATATTGTACGGATCTAAGAAAAAAATGGCCGGCATTTGTCCGTGTTTTCTTGGATATTAGTTTTCTTTTCTCACGTATTATTAAATCAAGTAACACTTCAATTTATTTCATAGAAACAGGATTATTAATAATATGTTATTTGACTCAAAAGACGGGAGTTATTCGATCAGCATTTATTTATACTCCACTCGGGTATCAAACGTCTAAGGTTTCTACGGAAATCTAATTTAACCCGGCAAAGTTTGTGAATTCCAAATGATTTAAATGTTATTTGAAACTGTTTCTGTTTTCAGTGTATTTCCTATCTACCAGTATATTTCCAAAAATCTTTTTTCTATAGTAATGCATAGAATAATAGATAGCAAACTTGAATTATATTTATTTTTTGTGTATCATGTTAACTCAGAGAAATGTGCACGTTAATGTATAATTTTTTTTTGACTGTCATTTTTTCCGAAACGAAAACCTAATACTTTTCATTTTTTTTACGGCACGGTTGGCGCATTGGTTAAGACTACGCCGAGCGCACAGTGGCGCCCTCATCGTTATTTCGGTGATTTCTTTTATTTTAGAATGAAAATGCAGAAAAACTGTTATGTTTTTTAGTAATCATTAAAACGGAAAATAGTGGCCACTAAGCTCCGTTTTAATGATTACAATAAAACATAACAATTTAAAACTACTGTTTGTAGTAATAACGGAAAATAGTGGCCACTAAGCTCCGTTTTGATGATTACAATAAAACATAACCATTTAAAACTACTGTTTGTATTAATAATAACGTATAGTCTTGTGAAGCACAACTTGACGAGCTTATTTTCTGCATTTTCATTCTAAAATAAAACAAATCACCGAAATAACGATGAGGGCGCCACTGTGCGCTCGGTAGCCTCTTAAGCGATTGACTGCTGCGCTGCGAGTCGTGGGTTCGATTCCCGCACGGTACAAATGTTTGTTTGACCTACAAGTAGTTGTTCCGGGTCTGGCTGTTTGTGTATAGTTTAAATGTTTGTAAACGCACCCAATATATACGAGAACTTCCTAGTGTGGGGGGTCCAACGTAAAATTAAAAAATATATATATATATAATTCCAAATTCGCTTGAATGATCGAATACAACCATAGTTATTTTCTTAATGGCTTGTACGACATAAGGTCAGCTTTTCTATGTAACCTTTACAGTAACAATGAAATATATCATTGCATTAGCTTTGAGTAAATATGGAACATAAAATGAATATCTGCCTGCTTTCACAGTTGGATTACAAGCCACATATTAGGAAAACCTACGAACGTAAAAAAAAAATGGCAGTCATAAGGACGTAAAATCACAAAACTTTGGAATGACTGTTCTTTTATACGTATAGCTCATGGAAAGTGTTCGGTGACGATGACGCGAGTTCCATGATTTGTATTCACCCAAAAAGTGCTCAACGCGCCTAAAGAAGTTTTTACTTCAAAAATATTTAACTTAGGAATATTATTGTTGAAAGAAGAACTAGAAATGCGCTGACATCAGTTCATGGTATTAAAGCCTTGCCTTTAGAGTATATCACTGTATCTGAGTGTACCTGCCTTGTGAACCTTTACGATCAATCTTTGTATGGACTGCCCCTCTGGTTCTCTAGGGACTAATGCCTTTTGTTCAGCAAATGATCTTGACGGAATGAACAAGAATCAAACTTTTAGGTCCGTCATAGACAACGGTGCCGATTCCCTTGTTCACAAACTAAACTTTAAGTTCAGTGCATCTTTTTCTTTCTATTTCATTATGAAAAGGACAAAAGATAAATTTTAGTTTAGGCCTGTCAAATTAATCAGCGCCTGTCACTACTTCATACAAGTTTAGACGTGATTAAAAACTTGCCTACTAAATTTACATCAATTACGTCAAGCGCTGATTAATTTGACAGGACTAAACTAAAATTTATCTTTTGTGCTCTTCTTAATGAAATAGAAAGAAAAAGATGGACTGAACTTAAATTTAGTTTAGTTTGTGAACAAGGGAATCGGCACCATTGTCGCCAAAAAGACAGTCATTAAAATTCTGCAAGATTTATGGGTCAATGGTAGTTTTTTTGCACAAAATTGCATCATAAATCATACATATTTGTCGCCTATTTGTCACTATTTGGTTATAACCAAGACCGAAAAAGATCTCAATTTAGTGAACTTGCAATAAAGATCTCGTTGATTTCAATATACCATGGTCCCCATCCATACCTACCTATGACTTTATCGCGGGGCCTTCTCATATTTCCCCCAATTTATACGGGTTTGCCTTTTGCGGTTTCCTGACAGTTCTTTCGCATATTCGGATTAGATTGAATTTATTCGACTCAACCTAAACCGATATTGAATCTTTCTGCCTTTAATATTTCACAAACTCAATTTTAAATGTACAGAATTTTTGTTCCTTGGATATTAATTTTAAGTGATTTAATTTAGAATCGGATTCCAAAAAATAATAAAAACACGTTTTTGACGTGACAACGTCTAATAAATCGATGAACGCCGGCTGTATGCACGAAAAAGGATGACTCATTGTCCCGTTACGCTCATTGTCCCGTTACGCTCATTTTTCCGTTACGCTAATTGTCCCGTTACGCTCATTGTACGCTTGCGCCACGTTAAACTATCGTCCGTAAACCAACTTTACAGACAACCAATTTTTTTTTTTTGTTGGATATGGTGTAAATTAAACGTTTAAAATTAGATATATAGGCAGTTAAAGGAAAAGTTATATTAATAAAATAAGAGAGATCAAGCATTGTGCTATTTATTTTATTTCTACCGGATTTAAACCACGATTCTCAGAAATCAGTAGGTGAGTTTTGTTATTATTTTATTCATCATCATCATTTCAGCATAAAGACGTCCACTACTGGACATAGGTCTCCCCCAAGCACCGCCACTTCGACCGGTTCTGTGCTTCCCGCATCCAGCGGATTCCTGCGGCTTTCACAATGTCATCGGTCCACCTAGTGGGAGGCCTTCCCACGCTACGTCTTCCGGCACGCGGTCGAAACTCCAGAACCTTTCAGCCCCAACGACCATCTGTTCTGCGAGCAATGTGCCCTGCCCATTGCCACTTAAGTTTGGCAATTCTTCGAGCTATATCGGCTCGTTCTCCTGCGGATCTCTTCATTTCTGATTCGATCAAGTAGAGGAAACTCCAAGCATAGCCCTCTCCATTGCCCTTTAGGTGACTTTTAGCCTTCTATCAAGGCCCATTGTGAAAACCACGTTTCAGTGACACTGGCAACACGCACTGGTCAAAGACTTTCGTCTTGGGACAATGCGATATGTGGGACGAGATGATATTGCGTATATTAGTTTATTATTAACATTAAAATTATTATATGCAATAATTACACAACTAACTGGGCCTAATAATTCCTTTCTTACACTAGGTGTGTGCTTAGACAGATTCTTAATTTTGCCACAACTCGCAAGTATTTTCCCCGCACAATAATGTACCCAAACACAATATCTTACCATATTCAATTCTACACCAGAAGATTGAAGTACACACAATCAGCTTCCCAAATCCTGGGCTCCATACTCAGGTATAGCTTATTCGTACCGCAGAAGCCATGTTCCGTGGAATGCAGCAGAAGCAAAGGAATGCCCGCCTCGCGTCAATGGGTGCAGACAATTGGAATGTTTGCGCCGACAAGCTGAATCTGGGAACAGAATACTACAGGATTTTTAGTGTTCCGAACCAGTAAGTAGGAAACAATTGGGAGCTGAAACAATTGCAACTTGTTTTTGTAGTATTTTTGGGATATTTTCGGTTTAAAATTGGCGCAGTTAATTTAAAATCACTAAGCTAAACGAATAATGAAACTGAATGTAATGTAACATTTTCTCCTCTACATCAATTTTGGTGTTGGAAAATATGAAAAGAAGAACATACTTACATGGTAACATTGGTAATATTAGCCTCTGAGTCTGATCTGCTAACATACTGCGATTACAATTCCATTAAAAGTAGTTGAACAGTAGTATATTTAATGATACGCTAAATGAGTTGATATCATACCACCTCATTTAGGTAATCAAAGAGGTAAAGACCTTCCAACTTCTTCTACTTTCTTTGCCGTTCAAGTTTGTTTCAGTTTTTATGCTACCTTCACATGATGAAATGAGATAGATGTGCCTTGACGGAAATTCGTCGTAGTGATGTATTTTCTTATCAGAAAATATAGTTTCCTTCATCCCTCTTCATAAAAAAGATTTGTTGCCGAATCTTTTTTTGGGTCAAGAGACTCAGGAACACAGTACCTACAGTTTTTTCTGTAGGTATTTATACTTGAAACGCATTC
The DNA here is from genome assembly GCA_947523025.1 of Dryobota labecula. Taxonomy (NCBI): domain Eukaryota; kingdom Metazoa; phylum Arthropoda; class Insecta; order Lepidoptera; family Noctuidae; genus Dryobota; species Dryobota labecula. Next base: position 9,931,104 of record OX383293.1, on the reverse strand, counting down.
CTGAAAATCTTCTTGAAAGTAAACGAAGAACGTTGGATTTTTCCTGTTAAAGGTAAAGGTACAAAAGAATTCAGATTTGCGTCCAAAGAATCTTTATTTGTTTCCTGTAATTTGCATAAAACTTTCGGGTAAGTACCCAATTTGTAGCAGAAACCGCCCTCACAAAATTTTGTTCTACCTACCCACCTACCCGCATACCCCGAATTAATCACTACTGATTCAGCTCCGAACATTAAACGCGGTGTTCCCGCAAACATAAATTGAATTACAAGTGTTACGAATCGTGTAGCACTTGTTCACGAAATGTCTAGAACACGTCGTCTCCCGGATCCTCCCAGTTATTTGACGAATGTCTTGGAGCGGAACCAAATGGATGCGGCACGGCGAATGCACTGTCTGTATTGTTGATAGCAATTCGATCGTGCATCGAACATCAAGTGTCTCGCTCTCTGTGACGGCGGGGAGTTTTGTCTTTTGTTGAACTCGCTTGTTGCGAAGTGAGATAGATTGTGGAGTGCGAATGTCGTGATCGGAACGCTTTTGGTGTGCGTCTTTGATACCAAGTTGGTCTTTATCTAAGAATGGTCCACCGTTTCTAAAGACGTTAATAACCTGGGATGATTACCTATTATTTATATCATGCAGTCCAGCGATCCAACATTTATTTACAATTTTCTTTACTTAACATAAGAAGTCCATGTTCATAACAAATTGCCCAAGCTTTAATAGACAGTTTGGTTGGGAGTCCCACCACCGTAAGCTCCATAAGGGCGCATAAACTAATTGATTAGCATTTGAAAATATTATTGGACCTGCTGAAGATTGTAAGACTATCTTTGCATTGTATAAACTTAATCTCCTTGAATAATATAACTGCATAGCACAGGTGTGAGTACTGTGTACTATAGAGCTACCATTTACCGGGTAATATGTCTTTTATTGACTTGGATGTGCCCTGGCGGCTGAGAGTATGTCATGCTCACTCAAATGTCTCGCTAGTGGTGGCGTGTGTGTTCCCTTCAAAATGGTTGAGCTAAATGGTGTTAATCCATGCGTCATGTTCGTGAACGGGCACCGTCAGTTGGGACTGGTCATCTCTTAGCTGCCACGGCTTATTTTAATTTTTGAATTGTTTTTATTACGGACGCTTCTAACGTGCACGTCTTTATACATTGTTCTCACACGTATAATTAACTTCAACATGAATGATGTAACCCATATTTTGTAACAATATTTTGTTTTTAAAGAGTGTCCGTGAAGTTTCTTGCCCGTTCTTCTCCATAGGAACCTACTACGCTTTGGAATGGGCAACTAGCTTCATCTTTCTGACTGACCGTCCCCTTGACAATTCAAAAGTGCCTGTAATTGGTTTATTTGAAATAAATGCTTTGAGTTTTGCGTTTTGAAAATAAAATTGTAGAAAAATTGTAAATGCCATAGAAAATATTTTTGCTATTTTTCAAGAGTGATACTTATATCCCACGATAACTTTATCCAACTCCTATTCTGCTATAATTTGTCTTTCTTTCCCAAATTAATATAGTATTAGCGTTGCCCCAGATCCCATTTCTTCCAGTAAGGAACCCAATCAACTAAAATTGTTCGGCATTAATAAAAGTGACGTCTCTTCCATTATATTTCCAATACATCCCTTTGTCTTTGTTACGAAACTGGATTTGGATTAACGCGGACTTCGAAGTTTCCCGTCACAAGATGAATTCAGAAGATCGGTCGGTTCCATAAAACGTGAGAAAACAGGCGTACACACGCTTATAGGCATACGGAGATGTCAAACTATATTCTGGCCACCGAGAGAATGGGTTTCTGACACCTGTTAGTTCTACAAGAGTAGGAACTAATAAAGTTTAAATTCGTAAAACACATATTCGTTTGTATGAAACTGACAGGTGTCAAACGAATGCGAGTCACTCGTGCGTTTGCACTCGCTGTACCCACATAAGCCGTGCCTGTGTGTGCGTTTATAATACGTTTTCGCTCATTGTATGGAGTGAACCTTCTGTTCCTACCAATTTTGTGATCCCGTCTTCAAATTTCCGGAGATCCATGATTATAAATTACATTATTAATACTCGGATGAAATCGGGAATTCTATCGTTGCGTTATGATAGATACGCGTCGAAATTATGTATTTAATTTTCATTTCCTGTTGTAATTGGAATACCTGGAATTCGTTAATAATTGGAATGATATTGTGTCTTCAGTCGACAGCCACTAACTTTAACTGCTTTTGATTTATATTGGCAGCTTTAATTTTCATTTTATTGCAAAACAGTTATCACTAAAATGAGATTGAAGTTGATAGGATTCTTGATTGGATTTCATCGGCAAAAATAATGGACTTTCATCCCCTATTAAACTCATTACGGTTTGATTTTCTAAGATCCTTCTTTAGTACTCACGTTCGTTGTATGAGGAACTCTTGTGAGTTTCATGCTTCTCGACCTACACATATACATACTCATTTGAACTATTGAGCCCATCTAAAACTAGACCGTCCATTTAATTTTCATTAGCACTAAAACTTTTAGAATCTAGCGATCAGAAGTCCGGGCACTTTATCAGCCTGGGGATAAACTTGGGAGCAGGGTTCCGTCGGCAAACACGGCATTGCGGAACCGTGATAGCAGTGTGGATGACGTATGACCGCGTTAGCGAGCTTTCACCATCTACGTAGTTATTACCTACCTCCATTTCTCCAGAATGATTTGAATTTCTGGCGCATGGTAATCCAAATTGTCGGACTCGTAGCTACACTCTAGTGCATTGCTCAATTTATGTCCTCCTTTGTACACTTATTGTTTATGATACTGTAAAGTTGTGCTGTTTATTCAACAAGAACGTTAACTTGAGGACAGTTTGTATTGTTCAGGATTTTGATAACTTTCTTGTCTGTGATTTTAACTTGAAGGTGTTTCTCTATTCTCAATTCTGGATACTGTGAACTTATTTTGGTGTTGTTAAGTTTAAATGCAAACTTAATTTTGAAAAAAATGTTTCTTTTTATAAAACAATTAATGGAGTAGAGATATTTTACTATTTCAATCATAATTTTTTAATTTTTTTTTTATTAATCAAAAAAATCTTTTTACAAACATTTGTTGAGGTTTAAACATACCGCACAAACCATCGCGGGTTTAACAGTGGTATGGTAATAAAGTCATCCTCACTTAAGAGCGCTGTCTCAGGTCCACTAGCACGACTCTTAAAAAAAAATATTATAACAAAATTCGATCTAAAGAAAAACGGCCACATTCCTCTAGATCGTATTTAGTTACTTCGTATCTCAATATGAAACTTTATAAAAGGTATTAGAAAATTCTAGACACACTTATCGAGGCAGCTGATTGAGCCGTTTTTCATAATTTCTTCTCAGTCACGAGATAATATATTTTTTTAAGGAGTGGCGCTAGTGGACCCGAGACAGCGCTCTTAAGTATGAAACATAGATCTTAAATCTTACTTCACAAACTTCCAAATTGAAAACATCTGGAAGTGTTCCAAGTGGGAAAAAAAATAAAAGTGGCCGTTTCTCTAGATTGCAATCTAATAATTTTGCCAAGAACTCTTCATGCGTAGCAAGATGGCCGACATATGTGAAATTAATTCAGTTGCCATTATTAATACTTACCTGCGCTTGCGTTGGGGAATTTATTACACATAAATTCCTTACGCACTGATTTATAGCGGGAAGATCCATTTGTAGGACCCTACTAATGTAACTAGATATACTACTATCTACTATATATCCTGGTATATCTACAACCTGTTTTAAGATTATGTTTCTAATAGACCTGATTTATGCATTCTTATCACCTACGCTTTTGCTTTGGTACCTAATCAAAACGAGTTCATTATTAAGAGGTGTGAGATTACTATAAATCATGCGTTGTTAATTACTAGATGCCACGACTGAGTCATATCGTCTATTTTCATTCCCAGATTAATATGAAAATTTTCCTGGTGTATTTTTATCTACCACAGAAATAACTTTCGCGTCATGAGTTTCGCGTTCTGGGAGTTAATGGAGCAGGACATCGCATATATTACAGAAGTATTTTATCGAAAGTTACTAATTATTCGGTCATTGCTCCTACTGAAGTTCGTATTTAGTGATTATTGGCCTTTTTTGTTTTCTGGAGCAATTTAATAATAGCAAATTAGTAGAGAATAATAGTGTTTTATTATAAAACAGTGTAAATATGGTTTACTGTACTGTGTGTAGGAACAATAGTAGAAGGAATAATACAAATATCATTGTTGAATGACTGAGCTTGATTGTAATTAATTATTTTTCATTTGTAGTAGATAGATATGTACCTCCTACCTCTATAAGTATTACACATAAAAATATCAAATATAAACTTAAGCAATATTAGTTAAGTATTATGTAGGAATTATTGTAACTATTTATGGAACTAAAGATATTATTAATTGTATCGGCAATAACGCGTAAATATTGTAGACATTGTAGACTTCATTGTAGACTCATGATAGCACAAGTTTAAACCTTAGTGATTTTTGGTTGCTATTTATTAAGTAATCCTGTGTTCTTTTGTATAAATGATAAATAAATAAAAAATAAAAATAAAACACCGAAGGAAACCTCAACCCAGTGGTGCAAAAACGTTTTGGTGTTGATCGTAAATGGTTTATTTTTTTTTTTAAGTGACACAGAATAGGTACATCTATCACGTAAACGGTGCGTAAAGAAGAAAAATAATGACAAATTGAGAACTTTTTTTTTACATTTCGTGCCAGCTGATTGGTGTTTATGGTTTGAAATACGTAGGTAATATTTACCGACCTATTAGTGATTGCATAATTATGTTTTTAAATTAAAAGACGTGAGCTGATTTACGTTCTGATTATTTAGTTATATCCTCCTGTGCCAACCCTACCAATATAGTATAAATTTTTCACGCTCTTTAGAAGCTTTGCATCTGTTCCGTTTCTTTACTCATGTTTCACTGATTCTTACATGTTTGTATAAATTTTTGAATGTTTCAGAGATACAAAACAAAATCAATTAGACTTAAACTTACAACCATTTTCTATACAGCCTCTCATCGTTTCTGATTTTTCAATTAGAGCGCTGTTATCAGGAAATTAAGCCTTCACACTTGAACTGGCTTCGAAGATATTACGTTCTACTATTAGCTTATATATTTTTGTTCAGAAAAAACTTTTTAATAAATTTAAAAAAACAGACTTCAAAAAAAAAAAACAACAAAATAATAGTATATTATGCAATTAGTGAATAAAGAACGGATTTAAAGCGAGGGCCGCTTATGAATCGCGAGCAAGTGAAGGATTCTAACGACTGAATCACAACCGTAGGGAGTGATTCATGATGATTGAATCACGAGCGCAGCGAGTGATTCAAGTGTTAGAATCCTGAGCGACGCGAGTGATTCATGGCCTTCGATATAAATCCGTTTTATTCAAGAGTTGCATAGTATACTTTATACCATGACTACGAGAAAAAAATAAAAGATTTAAGCGAAAATAGACATTTAGTGAAGAAAAAAAGGAAGATTAAATAAATTAAAATGCCACTAAAATTGGAACAATTACTGAAATTAAGAGAAATAAGGAAAATATATCGGCCGCCCTCTCTTTCATAAACTCAAGTATTAACACATCTTCTTCATCACTTGAATGAATTTCAATCGATTTATTATTAAGTACTCTAAATTACTAGAGTTACTAAACTCTATGTTCGTTTATCTTACAGTATTCAAAATAGCGCCAATTTACTAATGACAGCAAAGAAGACAAAACAGTTTTTATTCTAATGCTAAACGCCTTTTCCAAAATGTCGACAAATCAAATCTCGAGGAGTTATTTGCACAAGGAGTTTGTATCGAGTATTTTTTCGCAAGGAGGTATTGGTGTGTTCTAAATTCAAACGCCAAAGTAATAGTGATTAAAAGTGCTTTTTATTCACTGTTTTCAGTGAATAAAATAAGCTTTTTAGAGGGGGAATGGTATAAAAATACATAATTACGGAAGTCGGTGTCTTTGTATCTACAAAGACACCGACTTCCGTAATTAAAGTTATTTTTTACTTTGTAGTGTGTTTTTTTTTGAAGTCGTCTTTTTAATTTTTTTTATTTGTTATAAAGTTTTTATTTCAAGCTTTTTAGTGGGTCTCTTTATAATGTATGTAAGTTACAATAGCCGTATGTCAACTTGCTCAGCGCCTTTTACAAAATATTGCTTTTCCCCACCGATTGTTTTCAACGTTAATTGTTGAGGAGTTCTCCTGGTATTTCACCATCAGCTCCATTTCACTTTGAATCGTAACCCGTGAAACACTTATTACCCTAGTAGCATTTTTGTTGGCGTTTGGTTGGGCCACATACCTCTGAAGTTGGCCCAACTAAATGCCAACGGAAAATGCTACTAGGGTATTGAGTAGTTCCGGTGGCCATCTGTGATCTTCATCATCAGTTCCATTTCACCAAATGATGCTTTCTGAGAGCAAATGCACTAGTTACTATAAAAAATACCCAAATCGCTATATGTGTGCCTATAATATTTGAAGAGTTCCTTCGATTTCTCCAGGATCCCGCCACCAGATCCTGACTTGATAACAATGGGTCCACCTGGAAAGTATACCCTTTCAAACAAAAAAATATTTTTTCTAATCAGTCTAGCCGTGTCCGAGTAATCGGGGAAAAAAAAGATTCCGACGAACTGAGAACCTCCTCCTTTTTTTGAAATCGGTTAAAAAAAAAGTGGCCAAGTACAAGTCGGACTCGCACACGAAGGGTTCCGTACCATCGTACAATATTTAAGGTTTCTTGTATGTACACCCCTTTAATTTTTTACTTTATTTTTATGGTTTGTTGATACAGCGGCACACGCTTGGTGAAAATTGCATGTGTCTACCTATAGCGGTTCTAAATATACAGCCCTATAACAGACGGACGGACAGACAGCGGTACCTTAGTAATAGCGTTCCGTTGGCACCCTTTGGGTACGGAACCGTAAAAGTAAAGAGGAGTTGGAACTTGATTGGCTTAAATCCTTTACCTAGTCAATTGTAGACTTCTAGTATGTACCCTAGTAGCATTTTTGTTGGCGTTTGGTTGGGCCACATACCTCTGAAGGTGGCCCAACTAAATGCCAACGAAAAATGCTACTAGGGTAGCTAAGAGCACTTATTATATAACTATAATTATGTTCAAAAAAACTTCAAAGAGCCTTTAACCACCGCTATCAAGACAAAACAGACCTTTTATGACCTTTTTTGTCATAATAGCTGTGGTATAAATAATGTATCAGCGATACTACTCTATCGTGAAACGTTTTGATCCGATATTTTACGCTAGAAACCAAAGCCTTTGAAACATTGATTAATATTAATGATTTCCTTTGTCAACGAATTTGAGTGGATAATGGATGTTTTGTATTTTATGAAAAAGTAATTTGTTAGAATCGCCGACCGACTAATTAGAATACAAAAAGCACGGCAGCTCCTCGATTAATCATCACATTCAGGAACGCAGACTATTGAGATATCGCGTGTTTCAACGCAATTTGTGTACAATACATACTTGTGGGAATAAAGTGGGCTGCTCCATTCAATATATACTCGTGATTATTGTATGTAATTCGTTTTTATTAATAAGAAACGTAACTAATAACATATTTTGGCAAGTAGGCTTTAGAGGTATGAGGAACAGGGTGTAAAGTTCACTCATACTCTATAGTGAAGGGAGGATCCTCCGACCAGACGGGTATAGTGTCTGGCGGGCAACTGTCCAACGGTTGATGTCGGGATGTTGAATACATGCTACTCGCGCGGTAAACTCTGATAGCGCGATTCAGGATTTGTGACGTCAGGTCTTTGATGCGTAGTTCGCAAGTGGCGTTGTTGATACCGCCACATTACTCCCCTTCGGAGACCGGAGGTCGATAGTGGGCTGAGTCAGTGCATATGATGCTTGCCATGGCCAGTTGTGATTCCAGTGAGTCGGAACCGGGTGCCGCATAATTCACGGTGAGTCGGAACTGTCTGCGGTGATTCCCCAGTGAGTCGGCGCTGCGTTTGTTAATCCAGTGAGTCGGATTTCGTACAACGCCGGGTTGAGGCTGACTGCTGGCGTCGACCAGGAGAGCATTGAAGGGCTCTGCTTGTGGACCGGCCGAAAGTGCAGTGTGCTGTGCTGAGGTTGCTGATGAAGCTGAGGGTGATGACCAGGTATGCGTGTTCGCTGCATGCTGGTGGTCAGGATACCCGTTGAAGCCGTGGGTGCTGGCTGGCTGTGTGACTCGCCGCTCGAAAGCTTGTGATGAATGACGTCACGCTGAAGTAGTTGCACGAAGGCTGCGCTAATGTCCATGTTCGGGGTCACCAATTTAGAGGTATGAGAAACAGGGTGTAAAGTTCACTCATACTCTATAGTAAAGGGAGGATCCTCCGACGAGACAGGTTTTGTGTCTGGTGGGCAACTGCCCAACGGTTGATATCGGGATGTTGTATATATATATGCTAGTCGCGCGGTAAACTCTGATAGCGCGATTCAGGATTTGTGACGTCAGGTCTTTGCTGCGTAGTTCACATGTGGCGTTGTTGATACCGCCACAAGGCTATCAATTAACAATGGTTTTGGTATGGACAAGGATAACAAATTAAGAAATATGGGTAAGTTAATTGTAAATCAACCATATGTCTAAATCTGTGGTGCTTCTAAGTTAAAGCTAAAATAACTTAGCCATATTTCTAAATCCGTTGTTCTTGTCACACAGTTTTTATTTATTTTTTGTTTGATATTTATTAAATCGTTCATCAAAAATGTACCTCTGAAGGGTTTAGAAGCGACAATCAAAGCTACAAAGTACAAATCACAAAGTTATTTAGAAAGCAGAAAAGGTTGACAGCTCGGATTTATTGTCAGCCCTTGTTAGACAAAGAGAATAAACATTTTCAAAGCTCTGAATTTAACAAAAAATATTCGACTTATAAATCGACTTTTGATTAATGAAGCTCGACGGTTTGGGGGAAATGGACAACAGAAAAAATATAGCGTGAACGTCCTTCGTTTTAATCAAATATATTTTGTTTCGAATAAAATATTTTCCTGTTTTTGGTAATCCGTATCAATAATATCAAAATCCCGCGTTGAATTTTACCTTTGTATCAATTAAGAAAATTAAATCCAATGAATTATGTTGTACATTTCCGCCACACATATTTGGTTTAAAGTAAACGTACCAATACTCGTCGGGTTTTGAAATTCACTGACTTGAAAGAAATGCTGAGTAAAAAAATTTTCATTTTGAATTCAACTTTTTGCATGACAAAATAGAAAAATTATTAGTTATTCTAAGTAAGTAGTTCATTTACTTAAATGTGAGTGTAAATATTCAGGATTATTGATAATAAAAGTTTGTATGGGAAAACCCATACAAACTTCCATCCCCCAATTTAAAGTGTGTGATTTACTAAAAATCCTGAAATAATTATGTATTCATTTATAACAAGGAGTCCCTATATCGATTTTCAGACTTCAAGCATTAAAATTTGCGGAAGTCTCAAACAAACTTCTATTCCCTAGTTAAAGGGGTTGGGGGGTAGAAGTTCCCGGTTTTAATTTTTTTTTTTTTGTTGTTTGTGTACTAATAGGTACTACATACCAAATTTCAGCTTTCTATGACTACAGGAAGTACTGTAAGAATTTAGATGATCATCAGTAAGTCAGTGAGGAAATCGCGGATTTTAGATATTAATAAAATCTAAAGTATAATGAGCAAAAGTACAATTGAAACTTTATATTTTTAATAAGTCTACTATTGACATCATATCACGTGAATTTTGTTTATCTGGTATAGTCCAATACCATACCACGGTAGGTACTAGTGTAAAGCTAGCACTGATTTGCGAGGGATTATTACACCTCGATTATACCTTCCTCGGTAAAGTAGGTTAGGTTAGAACACTTAGAAAAAGTGAAGAGAATACTTTTTAAGAGCCGAGCGAGCGAAACGAGCCCTCCTTTGACACAAATGAGCAGAGCGCGCTCAGTCATACGACGAGCGTGCTTAATCAGAATATGGGCTCGCTTCGCTTGCTTGTCTTAAGAACTCCTTAAAACCCACCTAAGACACGAGTGAGCCGAGCGCGCTTACACCTGGCAACAGCAAGCGAAGCGAGCTCTATCGGAAGAATAGCGTGAGCACAGTTTCTTGCGGAGCGAGCAAAGCGAGCCCAATGACGCCGAGACTGAGCAGAGCGCGCTATCTCAAGTAATAAGTGAGCATCAGTGTCACCATTTTATTGTTTGAAAGCTGACTTGATCGAGAGTGTTCTTACCTATGATTCAATAAAATCGGTGCAGCCGTTTGAAGATTATCATTTCTAGTTTATGAATGGATGTTAGAATGTTCCACAGGTCTGAACGATTCGAAAATTGGTATTGTGTTACTTCAATTATATTAGAAGAACATAGTAACCTTGAAATGATTCTGCAGAATCACCCGGAATTTGCAGGATACCCAACTAACTCGCTTACAGTTCAGGTTTGATGTTTGGGCTCATTGGAATGGGCGCAATGAATAGGTTATAGATACATGGTAATCAGGGTCTGATGATGGAGTAGCGAATAGAAATGACGATAAATTAGTAACTAGCTTCACTGTGGGAAAAATATATACAGCTGCGCAGATTTCAGCGAGGCACGTGTCTATCGTAGTGTGTCTACTAGTTTATTAAGTTTAAAAAGCAGGAAATAAAAGTTATATTAAAAATTTCAAAACCCCTGACACAAACAAAAACGTTTACAAAGTAATAAAATTATATGTGTTGACCCTTTAAGTTTAATAGAAGTTTAGGAAATATTTTGATCCAAGCGTCGTCGTGTCGGGGGACGGCTAATGACAAGGCTTATACCCAGCAATAATGAATGTACGCGATTGTGGAAAGCATAGCAGCTATTATTTTCTTTAATTGATTAGCCCCCGAAGCGACGACGCTTGGACCGAAATATTACCTAAACTTATATTAAACTTAAAGGGCCAACACATATTAGTTTTTGTTTGTGTCGGGGGTTTTTTTTTAAATACTTCTTAAAGGTACATTTACCCAAACCTATCTAGATTAGAAGAAAGTAGAAACCAAAGCGACATACGTTAGTAAATCAATCTAAATCCACTTTCGGTTGCGAAGGATAAAGTCGGAATCTTCCGACCGTTCTAAAAGACTTCAAAGGATTTACTCTGAAATAAATAGAAATTATTTTCGTTGAAGACACACACATTTTTGTCTTTGTTATAAGATATATGACTGTGATGAAAGAAAGTTTTTTACTGTAGAGATTTGTGTCACTCTTAATATTTAGTTTCTCTTAGAATTTATAGATTTGTAAAAAGAAATTTCGTGGAATTTGTAAATAAATTCAATATAGTTACAATACCTACACCTCTGCCATTTTTATCTCATAATTATATTTAACGCAGTTGCAGAAAAGAAAAACTTACCCATTTAAAACAAAAGATCACAAAATATCATAAATGCACAAAAAATAAAAAAATTCCTTCTATTCCTGTATTCATTCCCTGTATCTATGACCATTTCATTCTTAAGAATATGAAGGACCACGTCCACAATATTAAATTACCCGCCGCCAACGTTTAAATTATACGTGGTCAAGAATCCGTAAAGTGAAGCAACTCTGGCTAACAATTAAACTTTAGGGCACTTCTTTGAAAGTGATTTAAGTTAGAAGAATCCTTAAGAAAGCCGGTATCCCGTCCACGGTCTAAGGATCCCTCTCGGCGTTAATGAAGGAATTCCGTTTTTATTATACTGGAGTGCTCCCTGTCCCATACATCTTGCCTTTTAAAGGTCTTTCCTGGAAATAGGAAAGACAAAAAAGGTAAATCGACAATAGATTCCTTTAAATATAGGTCTTTTTAGAGTTTTATGGAAATGTTCATTGTAAATCTTTTTTGTGCATTGTTAGAGAAGTTTAATGGAGCTTTGGTATACACTTTTGACAGTTAAGCTTTTGTAATTTCATGAGTAACAAAGGTAGAATCACATTACACGTTCCCAAATTAGTTAATTGAGTTAAATTACAAAGCCCGACACTGCGTACTACATTCGTACCTATATACAAAACACGTGTAAGCGACGACACGCTAGGCTTTAAATGGGATTCTATATTTCAAAAAGTTTGACAATCAAACTTTTGGAATTGAGGAACAAAATTATAGCTACCGCAACTCCACGTTCAAAATAAGACCTGATCAACTTAAATCCTCTGAAAGTTACCAAGAACAGTTTGCATACTTGCCAATATGTCTAAAAACCTATAGCATAAAAACGACTCAAGTCAATGATCCGTCGTCCTTTTAAGGATGACGGATCATTCACTTGAGTCGTTTTCGTGACGTACCTCAGAGTGAAAATCTATCTCCATATTCTCCATCCCTCGCAGATGCACTGGGAGTAGACCGAACTAAATTCATAAAGAAGTTGCACAACTAAGAAAAGACGGACGAGGCTAGAGGGAAATATCTCTCGAGTAACCTCAACTTCAGCGGATTATAAAATACCTGACAGAATTGAAAATTGTGTTTCATTTTCCACTGAAACTCTGGAAGTAAAAATCTGTAAGATACTGCGAAATACTTCTCCGGAACTTTTATAGGGTATTGAAGGATTGTAATTGAATAAAACTCTTGCTGCAGTGTTGACATCAAGTCGATATCGATACTTTTAGTATGTCATCAAAATGAGAAGGTTAAATAAATGTCACACATTCGGTAGTCTAACCTTTTTCAAATCAATTTCAGTTTTTTCAGTTTGGGCACTTTTCCTACTGAAAGCGATGCGGATGAATTTTTATATGTCCAATGAGCTGTGCCCCTTTTTTTCCTTCATATACTTGTACATAAATAAAATAAATATTAAAAAGATATTTATATAAATGAAAGAACTTTAAAAAAAATTATAAATACTTTAGTGTTAGGTTTTTTTAGTTATTATTGTATTATTTAAATACAATATATAAATATGTATATAAATATTCAATAAAGTAAAATTTCTTAAATCGAAATGTTTTTTACTTGTACTTAACACGATGTACCTACTTACTTGAAAATTGTTCTACTTTATTATTTCTGTATAATATTTCGAATTTGGCCCTGCTTGTCGTCTGAAATAGCTACCTTAAACCTTAAGGCAGCAGGTATTTTTTTATAACAAAGGAGGTGGTGAAACACTTCTGATATAAACTTTTTATCCTTGCTAACAACCTACCTTCCTACCTGCCTACAATTTTGTTCCTATAATATTGGAATATAATAGTAAAATAATAATAATATAATATAATATTTTATTTATTTGGAATATTTGTACGCCACTTACTGTGGCAGGAATGCAGGATACAGTGATACCCACTTTATAATGTTCTAGTCTGTATGCACAAATAAACACACATGATTTGATAGTAAATTTAAGCTTGCCTTTGTACCTGTGACGTTTAATAATTAAGTTATGCGTACTGTGGTGGGTGGTGTGCGGTAGAGGGAGTGCGGGACTATGCATCGCAGTCGCAGTCTTGTCCGAGAGCCGCAGCGATAGCTCGCCTAAGGCAATAATATTGGAAACAGTATTTTATTGTACATATCTAACCTAACCTAAACCAAGACACCACAGTATCTGCAATTAACTAATTCCATTCCTCCGCCAACAATACACCTCCAAATTCATAGCGAACCAATACCAACGGAGTGCTGATTAGAAATCCGTTCGGTTAACCATGCTCTTATTAGTGCGGACCACAAATTTCGGAGCCCCGCTGACTCACGGCTGATGCGAACGTCTGCAAATAACTATGAGTTACTACCCGGTATGTGTGGCTTATTTGGGGAAGCCCAATACCGGTGTATTGACGTCGTTATGGAGATATCATAAGTTTGGTGTTTTTGTTCAATCATTTTCTTATGATTTTCCATGTTCTCTATGATCAAGAAGCCAATTGGAATGTATCAATTAGCCCTTTCAGAAATTATTGATCTTTTAATATCTGTCTCGTGTGAACTTCTCGTCCTTGTACTTAGAGAATTGATTCAGAAAATATACGTTTATTTTTCCACTAAGTATGTAGGTATTTTGTTTTCTCAAAATTATACCAACGTGAACTACTTTGTTATCTGGAATAAAACATTACTAAAAGTTAAAATGAACTAACATTTTAAAAGTGCTGTATTTTTGTGGTCTTTAAAACAGAAAAGGTGATTGAAAAAATTACAGAAAAGCGGAACCCGTATTTAGTAGAGATCCCTAAAACCAGTACCTACAATGTTTCACGGTGGAAGCTCACTATCAACTTTATTTCTCGTTATAAAGTTACTCCTTTGCAGTGTATTGTCAAGGATGCCCGTAGTTTGAAGTCAAAAGGTTTTAAAACAAAAATACGTGACGATCTTGATGCAACGTTGACCCAACTTTTGAGAACAAGATTTAATATAAAATAATTTTACCATCAAACTTTTAGTCAAGTGGCTTCGAAGCTTTGTTGGGTGATGCCCTATTTCCCCAAGTTCCAAGTTCCCCAAAGCTTTTATTATTAACTAAAAGTTGTACGACTCTGTTTTGACCGAAATCGTGAATGGTAAGTCGCCGAATCAATGCTGACGTACGTATTGTTACTCCATTGGTTCTTTCACGTAATAAGTTCAGTTCCTCTGTGGTTGAGGAGTCTGGGTGGAGCTCGCTTCTACCTTCGGCCTTATCATCACTTACCATCAGGTGAGAGAAGGCCAAGAGCTGCCCCTTTGTGAATAAAAAAATAACATTAAACAATACTGGTGATGCCCTGAGAAAATTTATTTTAAAGAAGGTTAATTTTAACTAGTTACTGATTTTATTTCATTCTAACACTTTTGGACACGTCAGTACGAGGATTGGTCAAATGTGAACTTTACAAATAATTAAATTTTATATTTTGTGACTGTTGGGAATGAATGTATGAAAAATCATTTTGGGGAACTTGGAACTTGGGGAGATAGAGCATTACTCGTAGTAAGTTGGCAGCCTGTTTTTCTTTGACGAAACCTTCATCCCATATAGTGGTAGTGTTCTTCATCCCTTTTTTTTTTGTTACCTTGTTAATATCAACCTTAGTATTAGTATCTAACTCATCATCTGCCTAGCCTTTTCCCAACTATGTTGGGGTTGGCTTTCAGTCTAACCGGATCGAGTGATTGCCTATCTGACCTCCACAACTCAGTTACTGTGTAACATGATACCCCTTAGTAAGACTGGTTGTCAGACATACGGGCTTCTGACTACGGTTTAGTACCTAAGTGGCATCCATACTAATATTATAAATGTGAAAGTAACTCTGTCTGTCTGTCTGTATGTTACGTTTTCACGCCTAAACCTCTGAACCGATCGTCATGAAATTTGGCAGAGATATAGCCTACTTTTTTACGCGATAACTGACATCCACGCGGGCGGAGCCGCGGGAAAAAGCTAGTCTTAAATACTTTAAATCTGCCATCGAGTAGTAACATTGAAACTGCCTCGTCTACTATACAAAATATGAATATACCTAGTTAGTTACATTCATATTATTTATTCATTTCATGTTTTACGTCTAAAAATGTCATCTGACAGTTGTCAGATGACATTTTTACACGTAAAACCCCCGCAGCTCTATTTTTATCCCAATTTAAAAAAATATATAAAATGATAATATTTAAACTAAAATAAGTAGGTACCGCCCCCGCCCCGTCTTCTGTGTGATAAACGCTGCATTCTGGCAACTTGTGTGGGTAGACAAACATCTAAAATATCATAAAATTATTCTTACCTCAAATTCAGATGCTAAGTATTAAAATACGGTATATTTATCTTCTTTAGAATATATCAAGTGATATTTAAACATGCTTCAGTTGTGGTGAAAGCGTGGCAGTTCATATATCCACGTTGTTCAGGTATTTTATTCCTAACATGACAGCTCGCTACCTCACCTAGAGCATAAACATTTAAAATACACTTGAAGCTGAGGCTTGAGTAGAAGTGATAAACGGTTGAGTTTATACATACTTGAGGAGCATTTTGGTGCACTTTCAGAAGGAAAGAAAGAAAATAAATAAATAATGGGATTTAATTTTTACAGTTGAAAGATTTATCTATTTCAAGACAAAGATATTGATGAATATCTGACCCGCCCGGAACGGGTTCGACGGTCAGCCTTCAGTATTATCAATCACACACATACATTTTACTTTTCACTTTACTGAATGCTATAATGTGATGAAGATAAATTAATTAACTTTGCTGACCTGTAATTAGTTGGAAATTAAAACATATTATTTTCATATGGATTTTCAATCTCAATTAGCATCAAAATTAAGCCAATTCTGTTCATTCACTATTAATTTCAGTTGCGAAGCATACATACAACAAAACGAAGCTAATAAGGGATTATAACATCGATACTCGAAACTATAGTTCGAAACATTAATATGCGGCATTCGGCGCTATGTAACGTTGTGCAAATACACTGGGGTTTGTATTAGTGTTTACTATCCTCACTAAATAGATAGGGTACAGAAGGCTGGGTCTATACAACGAGCGAAAACAGACGCACCCACACATAGACGCGTATAAAGCCGCATTTACACATTCGCGTGAGTGACAAAGCGAGCGACGAGCCGAAGCACGAGCACGAATATGTAAACAGTGATTCGTCATTCATCTCGTGTTTCACGATGCACTCGTGACGCTCGCGTCGGGAGTGGTTTTTTTGACACGAGTCAAAGGGAACAAAGTGGCGAGACGAACTAGTGTTTACACACTCGCTTTCTAGTTCATTTCGTAGCAACCGGCCTATCAAGCAACATAACAAAATGGATTGGACCAACAATTTTTTTTAAACAATATGTATTAAGCAAAAACTACCAAACTGACTTATCAACGAAACTGAAAAATTAAATAAACTAACGAGTGAGGTTAACTGACCAATGATACGCGGATTCGATAGTTATGATGTTTTTGGAGTTTTACCAAAGTCAGCCTAGCTCTTAATAATTATATCGACTATGCAAATACAATTCAAAAGCCGCTTGAATGACGACGTCGTCCATTTCGTCAAGCTTTTTTTTTTCCATCAAATGACCCCTCCCGCTTTGGGTGGAGCCGAAGGGAGTGTCAGACTCTTACTGACTAAAATCCACCCGTGTTACTTCCTTGGCCCTCTATGTTCCGGGGCAGCGGTACCCCTTTCAACCGGACAATCCCGCTGACCCGGCAGGCTTGGGCCCTATTGGGCCCCCTCGTCGTTGCTGACATCTCTTTGAGGCGCGCGTGGAACACGTACGCGCCGTCAAGCTAAATTAGAAATTAATAGATATACGCGAATGTGTAAATTGTCACTTGCGTAGCCTAAAGCTACACAAATATCTCGCCAAACAATTCGTTGAATGGAGGCGAATCACGAGCACGCATGTGTAACCCACTTGCTGTACAAAGACGCGTGTCTATGTGTGCGTGCGTTTTCATTCGTTGTATGGAGTAGACCTTCCGCATCTATATTTTCTGTGGTATTAGTGTTTACTATCGTCCCTCTATATGCACCTCTGCTGGCACATTTAGACCATTCCGGTGTACTTGTGTAATGATTCGGTGAATTAGATTATTGTATCATGTGATTCAGGTTTAGTAAGTGACAATTCCAATTCAAATGGTAGTAAGTGTTGGTAATTTTGTGAGATCTGAATTTATTTGGGGTCGGCACAATATGTATTCATATTCATTCTTCCATAATTCTCTTTTCTTTCTTTTTCTTCCTTCTTCTTACTAGCCATATCATTTTCCACACATTCCATCCATCGTATCTTTGGACTTCCCCTACTCACATAGCCTCAATATTCATACTCAAATTTCTAATCAAATATTGTGTCCTAGAGTAAAGTCCTATCACCCACATACAAAACCACACACAAAACTAATCATCGTTCAGTGTTCACAACTAGATGTTTATCGCAGCATGTTTCCGTGTCAATCGAGCTCTCATTAGAGACGGCCACATTAATATTCACTTGTTCCGGAACGATGTCAATGCAGGTTGAGCGGAACTGAGCTTTGATTTAGTGTCTTGTATTACCGGTTGTGTGTTGAGCTGTGTGGTCCCTTTTCAGCAGGAAACTGTGTTGTTATGTTGTAGGCTTAAGTCGTGATGGTTTGGAGCTTAAGGGATCTGTGTTTATTTATATATTTATTATGCACTAGGTTGTAGTTTCGAACCATGTAAGCATCAGTGACTTTTCAAGTTTTCAAAACGCCACAGAAGATATAACAGATAATCAGTTATGTATCTTAAATTGAGCTCTCGATATACAACCATGACATTTCCAAAGGCAATTCAAAATTCAATTCCAAATTCCCTTTGGAAGTGTAATGGTAGTTTTATGTGAAGTTTTATTAAAAAAGATGACAGTTCGAAGTTCATAATTTACTAATTAAGACTGTCGTAGAATAAAAACATACGTTATGATATTGAGAAAACATGGACCTGTTGTGCTCGCCTTTAACTAATACTTCCATTCTTTTCCGAAATAACGAACGTTACTAAGCGTTACAGAGCCCGTATTTTTTTCATAGACATACAAAATCGTTAACTAAGCACCAGGCAACAACGAAACCGCGTAGGTTTGATGTTCAGCTAACATTAAACGCATCCGACTCAAAGCAACTTGAGATTTGGCTCCGTTTCCACTCGGCTGCACTGTGTTGATTCTGTTTCCAGTTTCCTTTCGCTGAGGTTTGCTTACTATGTAGTGTAGCTGGTAATAGTGCAATACTTATGTTGCTAGTTATTTTGCTATTGTACTACTTATTTAGAGGGGCTCGTGGCTCAGTAATAATAGGCGCACGGGTCGATCGATCAGGTTAAGCTATTCTTGCCGCGGTTGGTCGATGGATGGGTGACCATTTTATGTACCAAGCCGTGCCTCGGAAAGCACGTTAAGACGTCGATTGCAGCTGTCATTTGTAGATATTTGACAATCGTTACGGGTAGTCAGAAGCCCGAAAGTCTGATAACCAGTCTTACCAACGGGTATTGTGTTACTCAGTAACTGGGTTATGGAGGTCAGATAGGCAGTCACTCCATGTAAAATACTGGTATTCAGCTGCAACCGGTTAGACTGGAAGTCGACTACATAATTAGATTTCTTAGATTAGTAGCTTTTTCCCGCGGCTGGGCTCGAGTGGAGGCCGGAAATTCTCCCACAGAAACGTACAACCGGGGAAAAAGTGTGTATGTCCTAACCCACGGTCTATTCGTGAAACTTTCATCGCAATACGTTAGAAAGAAAAGAAAGAAAGAAAAAACGTTTATTTGCGGTAAACAGGACGCAAAAAATAGAACACAAAAAAAATATCATAGAAAAAACGTTCAGCCGTTAAGGCTAACGCGCCAGTGTAGCCCGCGAAATTCAATATTTTTTTTACTTTTTTTTTTACAATTTGCTGGTTAGTATTAGATTGTATGTTAATCAAATCAAATCAAAATATTTTATTTCACATAAACCTACATGGGCACTTATATAGGGTGAAATTGAATTCATGGGCATCCTCTTAAGGGATCATTGTACTCATCATTAGGAACAACTTTCACTATTGGACCAAATCTGAAATATCAAAAAAAAAAAAAAACTGCTGCTCCCTACATTTTGACCCCTCCTGATCAGAAGGTCTAAGTAGCTAAATGTCCAACGGCGCAAAACGTCTAATGAGCAGTAAGTCTAATTAGCAAAACGTCCATGTAACAAAACGTCCAACTATCAAATGGTCTGTATAGCAGACCATTATTTATTTAGAAAATCGTCCGATTCTCAAAACGCCTGGATACACGGGCACAAAATTAACACACACACATTGCATCGGGAGGGAAACGGACATGGCATTGACGAGCTATGCGAACATAAATTTAAGGAACAGCTGATAATTTTTTCGCGGTTTCAGGTTTGGTTCCATAGTGAAAGTTGTTCAGATGAGTACAATGACCGCTTAAAAGGATGCAAATGAATTCAATTTCACTCTGTATAACACCAGAAACTAGATGAACGGTTCCATTGGTAACTTTCTGTGGGGAAGAGCCGGCTAGTAACTCCACGGTTACTCTTTCAAAAATAATTGTATTTTACAATATTTTCAAATAACAGTGTTAATAGGTATATGAGGATAGTGTAGGCCTTTCAAAAAGTACCAGGTACTTCACAAAATAGAAAATTGACAACAAATCTACAGTCTACTAGGCCTACAATGTTCTCACATTCACAAAATAGGATTTATAATCTATATAACCTTCTCACCTTCTCTCTATAACCATCTTTTAATATTGGCATACTTGTTTTTCTGCTGTCATTCTTTGATAATCTTTGAAATGGCAATAACACGGCAGATTGACGTAGGATGTCAATTTGCTCAATAATCAATTATATCCTCCAGAACTTGAATGAGAGAGTTCTATTCCTGAAGCAATTTCCAAGTAAAGTGTTATTAATATCTTATTACCCGTACAAGACCCGATATTTAGTCAGAAACGTTACATACATAAGCCGACTTAAAACGGTTCCAAGTATTAGACGGTTCACGGAAATTTCACGTAGTTGATAGACAACTTGTCCATCATAAACATTGTACACTACCTTTTCTTGGAAGTTACTGAATTATATTGATGGGTGAATTGAGCTTAACAATACCTACCTACACTTAGAAACGATTATTCTCTGTGATTTTTCCGGTATTTGAGGGATACAATTCGCGTCACATAAAAAGACAGTACAACTGTCACGTAATAAGAGCGCTGGCCAACCGCACAATCATACCATACCATTTTTATGTGTAACGCAAACTAATACAACGTATGGTTTTGCATTTGGCCATCGCGCTTTTTACGTGACACGATCTATAAAACGTTACAGTTGAGATGTAGTTCACCCGTATTTCACTATCATCATCATTCATCACTTCAGCCCAAAGACCTCCCCCAAAGAGAGGGGAATTTGCCATAATCGCCACGCTTGGCAGGCGGGTTGGCAATCGCAGTATGGTGTTAAAAATGCATAGAGAACGCTGCTGCCCATTCTCTAGTAAGTCCCTTAGTCGCCTTTTACGACACCTACGGGAGGAAATGGGGTGGAGCTATTCTTTACGTCCGACACCACACGGTACACTATAGTTATATTTAAGTCCCATGTATACAGTCCTCCAGACCGAGTTTTCAGCCGTGGCAGCCAATCTCAGCGGAGAATAGCCATCTACCATCCACGCAAAAGATATTATTGTGCACAAGTATGTGCGCAGACTCAGTTCCATGTAATAGGGGGTGAGCCTATTGCTATCAACTAGGCACAAATCCAGACTCCAGAAAGAGAAATTCCTGATGGAAACACCCAATAACACTCCATTCACCCGGGAATCCAAAGCTTGTGATCACTAAACTAACGAGGATTAATTATTATTATTAACTAGCTGACCCGACAGACTTCGTTCTGTCAAAAGCTATTTGACTGTGGCTGTTTGTCTACGCGCAAAGGAAATATAGTATAAACTCCACTACTCTACTCTACCCTACCCTACCCTACCTATGTACCTACCTACCCACCCTACTCTACCCTACCTACCTACCAACCTACCAACCTACCCTACCCTACCTACCTACCAACCTACCCTACCCTACCCTACCCACCTACCTACCTTACCTTACCCTACCCTACCTACCTATCTACCCTACCCTACCCTACCTACCTACCCAATTCTACCCTACCCTACCCTACCCACCTACCTACCCTACCCTTCCCTACCCTACCAACCCTACCTACCCTACCAACCCTACCTACCCTACCTACCTACCCTACCCTACCTAACTAAAACCTTCAATTTTTTTTTTTGATATAATCTATTCTCGGACCTACCAAATGATGACTGACACGTTATGTCAAACGCCATAAAGTTACATTAGAAGATAGAGTTACCTACATAATATTACATTTAAAATGTTAATATGGTCGTTTTCATATTTTTTTTTTTAACTTTCTTAAATTTTTCTTACATAAGAGCCTTCTCCTGACAATAACAAACACAACAACAAAATAATTAGCGAAATCGGTCCAGCCGTTCACGCGTGATGCCGTGACCAAGGGAAATAGGGATTCATTTTTATATATATAGATTATTATTAGGATATAATACGTAGTACTTTTGATTGAATTTAATTTACTGAGTTAGTGCACTACTGGTCATTTTCCCTGATTCAATTCTAATTTCTAATTGATTCTAATTTGTCAATGCCAACAAAATCTTTAATTCGTCAATTTCCCTAATTGGTAACTTTCTTCGACTCATCATCTGTCAATTTAAAAAAATATGTTCATGACTATACCTTGTCGGTATAGTCATGAACATATATTTTTTATTTTTTTATTTGATGAACATATAAAAAAAATATATAATTGGGATTGTTATTTTTTTTTTTAATTAATACATATTCATATTCATATTCATTTATTTGCATTCCACAAGGTAAAAAGATGTTAACAAAGGGCTTAGAGCTAAGAGCCGTTGTAGACCCTGTAAGGGCACAGCAAAATTATTGTTAATTATAAAAATCATAATAATAAAAAATTCATTAAAATAATACATAAAACTTAGTAATTACATTTGCATATAATTGTGTACATTATCTAGACTATTATGTACTAACACTAACTTTAAAAATATGTTAAAGACCACTTCATTAATTGATATTGGCCGCAAATACGCATAAAAATATCAGGTTCAAAAAAAAAAAAAAATCTAATGCGACTATTCATTGACCAGTTAGTGAAAGTGACTAATATGGTGAATTAGAAATTGACGAATTAACGAAAATGGCGAATCAGGGAAAATTACCAGTAGTGCACTAACTCAATTTACTAGTGCTCTTCCCCGATTTTGCACGACAACATATTCCCCGACCGGGAGATCAAACCTTAAGTCAAAGCCACCCTACAAAGTATCCTATATTTTAATCCAAGATATGGTCTACTTGTGTGCCAATTTTCACTTAAATCCGTTCAGCTGTTAACGCGTGATGAAGTAATAAACATCTTCACAACCTTTTACATATAAATATTAGAGGGATAGTAGGATCAGACGAGCTCACTGTAGTTGAAAGCCTGTCCATCGATCCGCTAGGTTAAGCTGCACTGGCGGATAACAAGTTAAGCCGCCAGTCATACGACCTTTGATAGACGTAACGTTACAGACAGATGGTTGGCTAAAAAACTGACTGCTGGTTTAACCTATGTACAGGAAGAAGATTGTAAACTATTTTTGCATTGTATAAACTCAATGTCCTTGAATTATATAATTGCATAGCACAGGTGTGAGTACTATGTACTATAGAGCTACCATTTACCGGGTAATATGTCTTTTATTGACTTGAATGTGCCCTGGCGGCTGAGAGTATGTCATGCTCACTCAAATGTCTCGCTGGTGGTGGCGTGTGTGTTGGATCATTAAGTTCCCTTCAAAATGGTTGAGCTAAATGGTGCTGATCCATGCGTCATGTTCGTGAACGGGCGCCGTCAGTTGGGACTGGTCATCTCTTAGCTGCCACGGCTTATTTTAATTTCTGAATAGTTTCTATTACGGACGCTTCTAACGTGCACGTCTTTCTACATTGTTCTCACATGTATAACTTCAACATGAATGATGTAACCCATATTTTGTAACAATATTTTGTTTTAAAAGAGTGTCCATGGAGTTTCTTGTCCGTTCTTCTCCATAGGAACCTACTACGCTTTGGAATGGGCAACTAGCTTCATCTTTCTGACTGACCGACCCCTTGACAATTCAAAAGTGCCTGTAATTGGTTTATTTGAAATAAATGCTTTGAGTTTGAGTTTGAGTTTGAGGATGGCCAATTAAGATGTATACAACTTTTTTTAGCCCCCATTCTGATTTAAATCCAAATTTTGCAGTTGTTTGGTGTTTATTATTTAATTAAAATGCAGCATATTCGTTATGAGAAAAGGCCATGACCACCGCAATACTTTCAGTAATTTTATCCTGAAGTTCTTAAACGAATTTAAAAACGAACCAATTTTTATAACAAATCATTAAGAGTAACGAATACCATTTTGATCAATGAGAATTTCGCGACATGTCCTGACTTTCTTTGTATGGGGTTATCCAAAGGGATGTGTCGTGGTCAATCTTGATTACAAAAAGCAGAATATTTGTGACTTTGTTAGTGGGATAACTAACAAAGTATGCGAAAATTTAATGAAAATCACAATGAAAAGCGATCGCATGTTTGAGTATAAAAAAGGAGGAGATTACGCTGATCTTAATTTTCGTATAAAATTGCCAAGCCTGAGTAAAATCATTATAGAAAAATATCCTGTAATATTGCCTTCACAAATCTTTTATTATCAATTTTTACTTTTATACAACACCAAACAGAAAAGTCACCATAATCCTATCATGTTTCTAACAATCATTTTTTTACTGAAGTCAAGATGTATGTCATGTCAAAATTGATTACCCGGCCAGGAGCAAAAGAGCGGATTACAATTTAGACCTACCTTATTTAACAAGTTTTGTAAAACTACAGTGAAAAATTCACTCAAATTTTATACAAAAGAATGTAGAAAAGACCATAAGAATAGCCATAAGAATAGCCATATTTCTCGCTTTGCAAGAGGTTCATAGACAATACAGGACTACCACAAAGAATTTACATAGAAAAATAATACCGACATAACAACAATTCATGATAAATATGTCAAAGTATAAAAATATTATAGTAGAAAAACAAAAAAGAAAACTGATATACTTTTGGATGCTGAAACAGCCAAAATTTTCATAAAAGTGTAAAATGTAAGTTGAGTATGATACAACTTCATACATGAAAACAAGATTTAGATGAAAAGGGCTAAACAAATAATAGAACGTCAGCTCCTTCCAAACTATGTACAGTCAGTTACTGAAATTAGCTGACCCCCCCTTGCATAAATGGTTGAGATTATTTAGAATACGAATCGATAGAATTTTATAATTTTAAATATTATTTAAATACCTATACGAAATCTAACCAAAACTAGTAAAATATGAAAATCATACGATTTGTTAGTAAATAAAACCTAAGCCATTTAAGCAAAGGGGTGTCAGCTAATTACAGTAACTGACTGAAATAATATATATGATATAATATATAAATATAATATAAATGATATAATAATATATATTTATATATATGATATAAAGACAAGATGATGCGGTTTTGCAAAGCAAAATACCACAATGGAGAAGGAAAAAGGCTACTTTTTTACGTGATAACCGACATCAACGCGGGCGGTGCCGCGGGCAAAAGCTAGTTCACAATTATTGAAATAATATAATACTTTTTAAAGTAAATATACATGTCATTGTATATTTATAATACACCAATGTCAATGTGTATATAAAAATCCGGAAATAATATTGGTCAGATTTGATCAGATTTGATTTGATTGTATTTTGTTCGTATTTTAAGCTTAACATGCGACAAAGAATGCTCTTTCTCGTACCTATCTCAAAAAATAAAATACAGTTACAGCAATCTTTCACACATGGAAAAACTGCCGAGTTGTCATCCACCAAGACCGGTCACTGGATTGGTGACAGATGATTGATGAAACTTATCCCTCGCAGTGGACAGACTCGATTCGATTGATCAATCAGAAACGAATACATCCAGTTTCCAGTTATTCTTTCGTTTCTGTGTGTGAGTGACGCATCAATCTTGTGATATGAAAGTTAAGATAGTTAGAGAAAAAGTTTCGAGCTGACACTTGTCTGCAAAAACGTTATCGCTCATCTTATGAAAAGTTCTCCAGTATTTTGGTGTTCAAGTTCTAGCTGACTTCAAGTTTTTGTTTGTGTTTCTCAAGTTTTGACCACATATGAGACTAATATAGAATTCATCATCATCATCATCATTTCAGCCAAAAGACGTACGCTGCTGGACATAGGCCTCCCCCAAGCACCACCACTTTGACCAGTTCTGGTTCTGTGCTTCCCGAATCCAGCGGATTCTTGCGGTGTGAAGGCCGCAAGAATCTGCTCATTGAGACAGAGGGCAAAGGAGACGGACAGAGGTCATTGGTCCACCTTTTGGGAGGTCTTCCAACGCTACGTCTTCCGGTACGCGGTCGCCACTCCAGAATCTTTCGGCCCCATCGGCCATCCATTCTGCGAGCAATGTGCCCTGCCCACTACACTGTACTATGTGGTGCCGGACTTAAAGAATAGCACTAGCCCATTTCCTTCCATGGGTGTCGTAAAAAGGCGACTAAGGGACTTACTAAAGAATGGGTAGCAGTTTTGTCTATGCATTTTTAACACAATACTGCGCCATTATGGCACCCAAAATGACAAGCAACAATATAGAATTAGAAGCAATGTATTATGATCATATTGTGTAAAGTTTTTTGAAAATGTGGAATAATAATAAACCAATTTTATAAGCATCATTGTTTACTGTTTACAATTGTTAAGCAAATTGAATACCAACTTTAATTGTCCGTATATTCAAATAACAATTGTCATTCTTTGGCAGTTGTATGAAATGACTATAACACGGCAAATTGACGTAGGGTATCAATTTGCTTAACAAATTCATTTCCCTGACTTAACAGACTACGCTAGTTCCATAAGCCATAACGCTTGGGATTTCACACAGGACACAGCTTTATGACGTGACTTTCATTAAATTAAAGTCGTTAACCCAGCACTACAAAACGAAAACGCGAAAATATTGTCACAGTAAAAAGTATCGCTGTTAACAGCGAAAATTGAAAACACTACTAATGACATGCAAAACATTTTAACGATGTTAGTTATTTTGGCTATACGTACCACGTTAACTCTTATCTGTGTGACATTAAATTAGGAAATGAGACTATAATTAGTAATTAATTAGAGTTTGATGAGTGTATGTGGTACCTTCAACGAGAAATGTATTTATGATGATTGTCTGCGTTTGCATTTAAATTAATTCATTAAAACCGGCCAAGTGCTTGTCGGACCACGCATAATGAAGGGCGCCGACGTCGCGTTGTGTTCCACGCGCATGTCAAAGAGATATCAGCATGAGCTAACGGGTTCCACTAGGACCGATGCCTGCCAGGGTTGCGGGTTTGTCCGAAAGGGATTCCGTGGCCCTGGCACACAGGCAACTGAAGGAACATGGCTGGGTTTTAGTCAGTAAAAGTCTGACAAGCCCTTCCACTCCGCCCAGAGCGGTAGTTATTTGATAATTTCCTACCCAAAAATTTATCCCACGAACAAACTTAACATTGCAGTTGAAATACATGTTATCCCATACATTCCAACTGCAAATATAATTTGGTTGACTATTACTCGTTATCCTGTAAAGCCTTCTTAGCTGTGATAGTTTTCCTTTTAACTTCATTATATATACTACAGCCGTGATTTTTTTCACATATCCAAGAACAACCACTTAGCTGCCACACTGGACTCTAACAAAAAATTTCAATTTCATGATTTTATTTTACGCCTTTGTCGGCGTCATTAATATGTATACCCTTGCCAAATTACAGTTTTCTAGTACAAGAAGTCTCTGACCAAAGTTGCGGACGGACAGACAGACGAAACTATAAGGATTCCTTGTTGACGACGGAACTCTTAAAACGATAAATTATCATTAAATGTATAAACATATGTTTACTAATTAATGTAAGAGCCTAATTAACACTAACTCAAACATTACTTTTACGTAATCAAACTTTCAAACATAAGATTTTAAAGATTAATGACAATAAACGTCTTGTTCCAAATCATCTATAACCAAATTAATGAAGCAAGAAACTTTATATCTCTCTTCCACCGTACTCCAAACAGTATTGTTGTTACAAGTGTTCTACTCAAAACTTGCAGCCATGATCCAAAACTCAGTTTGCAAGGCAAACGTCGTTTATCAGGTGTTGATGGCAAACTTGCTTTACAAATCTCTTACGTTCACGATACCAAAGTCAGTTTCTATTTCGTTCTCAGCACTACAGATTTCCCAGTTGCATCGTTTGTCCTCAGTTTAAGAGGCAAATACGTATTCCCGTAACGCATAGACGACGCTAAGTGTATTCTTTTGTACGTCTTGCTGTACTGTTACAGTGTAAATTATTTGCTTTTCAGTTTATTGTTTTGGGGATTTTTTCATTGTTTTGGATGGTGATTTGATTTATGATTGTGCAGTGATATATCTGTTAAAACATATACAGGAAAAAAAAATTACCAGTGCGCAAATTTTTTTGGTGGATCAGTGTCAGTAGTAATATGACACATTTCCATATTTTTTTGTATACTGCGTTCCGCTTCACTGCACGCGCCATCGCGCGGCGTGTATCCAATAAACTATATAGTTTCAAAATAAACATCGTTCGTTAACAATATCTTATTGTTTTGTACTAAGACGTATCAAAATAAGAAATAGGTTGTTATTAAAACTCGTTTAAGTTTAATTTCTCAAAATTTGCGAACTGGTTAAAAACTTTTCCTGTATATTCGTTAACCAGGTTTGAATTCAGGCATGAAACAGAATGAAACTTTTTCAATGTTGATATAATATGCACTTTCCCAGTTTTAGGACACCACTTTACAGACTAACAGTAATATTTTATGAGCACGTAGATTTTGAAGGGTGATCTTGTTCACTTGCAATGAGCAAGCATAGTAATTTTGATACTTGTTTCTTTTCCGTATATAAGGAGGCATCTGCTCTGTATATAATTTAACATAAAGTTTTTTTTTTTTACGTTTTCAAGTTAATCTTACGCAATCATTTTCATCAAACAATTTAGGCACAGGGTTTAGTTCGAAAATTTTACTTATCTAGTTCTAGTGTTCGATTGTTATTCTTATTATTTTCTTAAAGGTAAATAAGTCTGTTATTTTGATCGGAGTGTTAGATCTCTAGCGTTATTAGGGAACTGGTAGTTGAACAACAGTTCAGTTCTGCCTCCAATTCCGTTGAATATAGACATGTCTAGGATCAGTTAGTTCATGAAATAGTAAACTAGTTCTGTTCTGAATAATTTATGCTGTGATTATACCGTTATGGAATAACATGAAAGGCATATTCCCAATTGGTATGTTTGTCGTGTCATGATTTAGAAGCGACCATTTCGGCATAATATTATGACATGAACTGACATGATAAATTTTCTAATACAAGGACATTTTGAGTTTTCGGCTAGAAATTAAAGAAGAATATTATAACCTATAAACGATGCATTTAATAGATTTAATACTAGAAAAAATAAAAATGTTACGAGTTACACCTAGCTATTAAACGGCTGCAATATTTTATTCCATGAATGAGAGAAGGAAAAAGGAATGTAAAATGATGCTTACAAAAAAAAAAAATATAATTATGTCGCAGATGGATTATCGAAAACGTTGTTTTAAACCACTAGCCGTTTTACAAAACAGCTCCGTTATGTAAAACAGCTGAACGCAGCAATTTTCCATAATTACTGAACACGCAGAATTGCATAAACGTTTTGCATCTATCAATGCAAAATATTTGGTCAACGATTAGAGGTTATGTAAAACAACGTAAAATGAAACATTAGATTGTAGATTTTAGTCCTCAATTTTGTCGCTCGTGGCTCTGTGTATCATATCAATAATAATGGCTTCCGAAACAGAAATAAATGAAACGAGTAATATAAATTTAAAATACCGCTGATTCAAGTGAAAACAGTGATTTTAAGGACACTTTTAATTAACATTTATGAGAGTTTTATGAAAGTTAGTTCTAAAAATATTAAATAGGCAAGTAACTGCGACCAACTCAGAAGTAGCGGTCGCCGGTTGCTATTGGAGCACCGCTCGATTCACTCGCTCAGCTCGCGCGCGGTTCTTCACAGTTCTAACCTAAACTCAATTGGTTTGGATGCCCTAGCTTATTGCGGCTGCAGATAAACCATTCTGCATTATGTCTAAACGTGGGTATCAGTGTTGTTAAACGTAACGCAATGGCAATCCAACTAAACGTTGTTCAGCTGTTTTACATAACGGAGCTGTTTTGTAAAACAGCTAGTGGTTATTTAAAAAAGCGTATTCAACAAACCATCTATGACATACTCTTATATACCTAAGCCAAAATTGAACTAAGTTTGAAGGGTTCTTCAATTTTGTTCATCAAACAATAAGTTAGTTTCGTATTACCAAACTTAGATAAGTTTGTTCACTAGACTGTGCTTACTATTGGAAGACAATCAAATTGGCCAATTTGAAGATATTTATATAAGACTTTTTAGAAAGAATGTGTTTTAGCAGCACTGGAAGTATATTTAATATGGAATATAATTAAAACTACAAAATCCTTGCTAATTACGGTTTCATGTCACATGTTTCTCTCCGACTTATTACCGACAGATTAATATTTTAACTCACTCCGACAGATTAATATTTTAACTCACACACTGACTTATTATATGTTGTTTTTATTTTTTATTTTTTTTGGGAAATCATATACAATGTTTGTAAATATGTGAGCACCATGTACCTATCGCATTTATTAATTTTTCTGTTATTACTTCACTTTTCATTCTTTTTACCAATTGTGGTAAGTAATTTTGATGAATTTTTTTATATTTTTTATTTTTTTATTCTTGGTACATAGTCTTCACCTATAAATATTAATTAATGTATACAAACTATTGTTAACATTTTAAAAGAGTAAGTATGGAGTTTCTTGCCCATTCTTCTCCATACATAACTACATTTTGGAAGGCGCAACTAGAATCAATTAACTATTCATGTAATTTTTGACGTTCAAAAGTGCATCTTCGTGCCTATTTGAAATAAATTATTTGACTTTGACTTTGACTTTGACCGACACCTTGTTCCACACACAAATATTTTTAGTTTTTCTACCATAATGTGATTCGTTTAAACAGTCACGAAATAATTTAGTTTTATCATATTATTATAGGTACGTAGTGTACGTACTCAAGTATTTCAGCTCCCGTAGACTTTATAAAATATTTATGAGCCTCGTTTTCTGTCTCTTTCATTTGCTCTTACGTCTTTAGTGAATCTCTTTGGTGATGTTTGGGGGAGGATAAACTGCATCATTTAATGCCTTGCCTCGCCTGGATTATTATTTCAATAACTTTTGCAATAGTGATGTTCGTTAGCTTCGAGTCTTTGGTTTAGTTCTATCTGCAAGAAGACTCTTCTTCGTTTCTGTAGTAGTGCTGTGCTGCCACAAATGTACCTAAGTTATTATGGCTACTTCCTCTTTAAACGTTATTTTTAATGGAGATTGTTTAACTAGCATTAAATAAGTTTTGAATGGATATGATGATCAAAATATAATTAAAAGTCTTCAGAAAATTGAACAGAACAGCAAAAATACTGACGACGATTTGCTGAATCTAAAAAGCTGCATTTAAATTTTTCGAGTTTGAATAGTCAAATACCTCTAACCGTTGAATATTGAAATTCAATCAAAATAATATTATGCGATATCATCGAAACAAAGCCGATCCTATTCTCGATATAATACAAACTGTATGAACAGTACTGTGGGACGACACATTAATATGCATCAAGTGCAAACTATCGTCGACCGCGATCGCAGTGCGCACTGTAAACACGAACACAGCCGCTACTATTCGCTTTCCATTTACAGACACAGAAACACCGTGTTGCCGTACCCTGCTTGAGTACTGAATTATTTTGTAGCGGGTTTGGGATTGAGGAAACAGCGTGTCGGCCACTTATCTTCTTGTCGAGACAAGTGACGGAAATGAGTGACTTAATGGCGCTACGAGCGATAGCTGGGTTGTTAGCACTTGTACGACGGAAGGAATTTAAACGATTTGCTATTTATAGTACCTACAAATCTTACGATAAGTATAACAACGACTACTCCCAAATGTATTCAGCCTAAATTTTGGAGACATGCTACAAACCAACCTCCATTATTGGATTAGATTTTAGAGACAACAGGAAAGTTCAAGTGACATTGTGCTAGGAATAGAACTGTAAAACCTAAAATGATACTGTCACCAGTATATCTACCAACTACGTTCTCTCTTAATACATTATGCAGTCTATGAAATATGCAAACCATATGAAATATGTAAGTTGGGACTCGTATGACTCAAAAAATATTTACTATTTGCGGCCTTTACAATCGGAATATCAAAAAACATTTTCTGTAGGTTTGCAAATTTAAAAGTTCAGCTATATTTTTCAGGAGCAGTTTAATTTCACTTTTTATGCTGTCGGACGCTACCGGAGAATTGAATAAAAGTCATATGTGAATGTTCTGATTCAATCCTATACTCCCACCTACCTACGTGTATCGGGAAAATCTAAAAATCAAATGTACTGCGCTTGTGTTCGGCCCATTTTGATTCCTTCGACCGTACCAGGTTTTGCGCCCAAAAATATAGAATATTGGACGCAAATAATTTTTGCAGTATTTCATTCGATTTTCACAAAAAATAAACCAGGAAAATGAACCTAAGGTAGATTTTAGAGTAACTTTGAAATACAAGCAATTTAGCCATTGTAACTTTTAAATTCAAATTATTACCAACAAGAAGCTAAAAGTACCAATTAGAAATAAAAATAAAATTTTCGAGATACACAGTAATACTTATAAAATCTATACTAATATCATAAATAGAGAGCGAATTTTGTGAGTTTGTGTATAAATGTTGAGGGTAATCTCCGGCTCCACAACTCCTATTTGAAAAAATCTTTCACCATTTGATAAGAACATTATTCCAGATGAACTTATGCTATATATTTTGTAAATATATACAAAAAGAAGTACTTAAAAATACTAACGTAATACTATCTTGAGTTCATGCAAGCTTAGTACATTATGTTAGGTTACTACTTAGAACATGTGCACAATATGTCGTGAACAGAATACCGTCTCTACATGGAAATTGTACCCGTACGAAGCCGGGGCGAGTAGTTAGTAAAATAATAAAAGTAGGTACAGGTTTAATTAATAATGCACTAAATCTCAGAA
Organism: Dryobota labecula; assembly: GCA_947523025.1. Taxonomy (NCBI): domain Eukaryota; kingdom Metazoa; phylum Arthropoda; class Insecta; order Lepidoptera; family Noctuidae; genus Dryobota; species Dryobota labecula. The sequence continues at coordinate 9,898,006 of OX383293.1, read as the reverse complement.
CTTAACACAGCGCTTAGAATTCAAAGGAGAAGACTGTTTTACTCGAACTATAACCAGTCTAGATAACTTTACAGCTGTTCTTATTAATATGCAACAGCTGACGACACCGATCTGCAGATTCAATAATAAGAAACTGATCAACGAAGCTTCTTGCTACCAAGCGAATTTCAATTATGGAGTCCAAGTTGAAATTTGAATTGGAAAATGGTGCTAGTATTTTGTATAAATATACTATCGATACACTATCCCAGAGATCACTAACTAAATTCATTGGGGGTCCGTTTAAAACATATGACTGTCGCGGTGCGTTTGTTAAACAAAATCTAGAAACCAGGATATAAAAAAAAAACCTGAAACTATTCATCAAATAAAAAATAACAAAGTAATAAATATTAATTTGAAATTTTTTACTTTGAACTTATTTGTCTGAAGTCTGAGTAAAGTTGGTGCCAGCTAGAACTCAAAAAAATTATTTTCATATTTTTAGATTAAGTTTTAGTTATAAATTTTACCGTTCACTTAAGGTTCGCACAAAATAGCTTGGCGGTCCGGAACCGGACCACGGTCTGCCATTTGGTGACCCCTGCACTATCCAATATGTAAGGCCTAGCGCGCACCGCCGTGCGTTATTTTTGCTGCATAATCTGTGAAAGGAATCTCATAGAAGTGTGCACATTGCGATGTAAAAAACGCATGCGGATTATCAACAGTGGGTCTCCCGCTTCAAATTTCCGGCGCAAGCGTACAATGAGCGTAACAGAACAATGAGCGTAACGGGACAATTAGTCATCCTTTTTCGTGCATGCAGCCGGCGTTCATCGATTTATTAGACGTTGTCACGTCATAAAAATTGGTTGTCTGTAAAGTTGGTTTGTTGGTTGGTTGGCACGAAACAGGATGACTCATTGTCCCGTTACGCTCATTGTCCCGTTACGCTCATTGTCCCGTTACGCTCATTGTACGCTTGCACCGCATCAATGTTTTGTAATGACGTTTTCACGTTAAACTATCGTCCGTAAACCAAACTATTTTTTTATTTTTTTTTATTTGGATACGCCCTTCAATCTTTATAGCCATCAAGGGATGCATCGAAAACCTTTGGGGACTCTTTTTTAAATGCAACAATAAATATAATGCAGATAGTCATCGTGCATGTTTTTTCACCGCCAGTGCGCGAACCTATGCCTGCGTTTGTTATACCGTACGGCAGAAATAACGCAAAGCATTCCACCGCACTGCAGTGTGCACTAACCCTAACAACTATGTATGTATCTCAGAGTGTGAAAGTATTTTTGTAGCAATTTTCGAGCCACCGAAGTAAAAGTGACCAAGTAAAGGTCATCCGTCATCGACAAAAGTCGACTAGCACTAGAATTTTTTAAATCTTAGTTTTTGAGTCAAATATTTATCCTGGGTTGAGAGGAGCTCGTGGCTAAGTTATAATAGCCGCAAGGGTCGATCCATCAGGTTAAGCTACGCTTGCCGAGATTGATCCGTGGGTGGGTGACCATCTTTACATATCGAGAGTCCTCCGTGCCTCGGAAAGCACGTTAAGCTGTTGGTCGTGGCTGTCATTCGTGGATCTTTGTTAGTCGTTACGGGTCGTCAGAAGCCCGACAGTCTGACAACCAGTCTTACCAAGGGGTATCGTATTACCTAGAAACTGGGTTGTGGAGGTCAGATAGGCAGTCGCTCCATGTAAAATACTGGTATTTAGTTACATCTGGTTAGACTGGAAGCCGACCCTGACATAGTTGGGAAAAGGCTACGTGGACTGATATTGTCCTAGGTTCGATTCCCAAGTCGTGCAAAGTGGGGTAGGTTTTTCCATCTGGAATTTCTCAGTAGCCGGATAAGGATTTATGCCCGGTTGATGGCAATAAATCGCCTCCTATTACATGGGGCTCTGGGAATGTGGGTGTAAGTACTATAGGTACACCTCTGCCTACCCGTTCGGGGAATACAGGGGTGATGTTTTGTTATATTTAATTAAAATCGGATTAGAAGTAAATTAAAGGAATATTGACTCTTACCTACTATTTGAAATGACACTAATAATTCTGCCGCACTAACAAAAAATGCAATAATTCAATTTTGCCGTTTCCGAGAATTGTATTTTTGATTATTGAATTTGTTATGAAGTTTTAGTTATTGCATTCTTGCTTACTGAAAAACCGAGTTTCTAAAGGATCAATAAAAAGTTGCTTAGAGAGAGTTAATAGATTTCGATTCGCTGACTCCAAATATATAACTCAACCAATATATAACTCAAAATCGTCCAAAATCGAGTTATTGCATTCTTCGTTAGCGCGGCAGAATTATTTACACAAAGTACTAAACTAAGTGACTAACTAACTATACAAATAAATACACAAACACAAGGACACTTAGGCGTCAAAGTCTGAGTCTAATCGAAGATTGATTTAAAATGGAATATTCCAGAAATATAAAATTCTGGAATATTCCATGGTTTATTTGCGGCCTACTGATCATTAGTGGATTAACCTCTAATGATCAGTAGGCCGCAAATAAACCTGACATTTTATCCAGCTGACTGTAATCTAGCGTAGGATGCGATTTTTGTGTGGGTAGCTGTTTCAAAGAAATCTGTTCTGAAACCGCATTGGGTCATCAAAGATCTATTTATATTTCATTCTCTGCAAGCAAGATACATTATTGGTTTATGATATAATTAAATTTTGTTTATGAACGACAAAAATTAACCGTTTCCTAAAAAAATCATTACATACCTACTTTAATAAAATACATAACAACATCTTCATTTCGTCTTTAATCATCATAAACAAGGCAATTCCTCAGAAAATAACCATAATAAATGAACACTTTTCCCACTGACAGCGATGCAGATGAACTTTTTGAAGCCCAATGAGCTCTTCCCCTTTTTTTTTTATGTGCATGATATAAATATTTTAGTGATAAAATATATTTTTTTTAAATTAATAATTAAAATAATGCTTGTTAAATGTAAAATAATTATAATAATGTACCTTTGTTAAATAATTAAAACAATGTACCTAAATACTTAAAAAAAAAATGTACTAGCAATCCGCTGTCACTTCGCATAGTTTTTACAACTTGACAAAACATCGAGATTTATTTATTTTATGAATAATAATAATTATTATTATTATTTATTTATTAACACTTCAAGACACCAACATCTGTGTAGCCCTGACTCTTGTACTAAGATATCCTGTATCACAAGAGAGACCGCTAGACCGCCGGACCTCTCAATTTCCAGGAAATAAAAAATAATAAATCGGGATCGGGGATCGGGGTTAATAATAAGGGAATATAAATCTTATATATAATATTCTCGTGTCACAATCTTAGTTACCATACTCCTCCGAAACGGCTTGACCTTTTTTTATGAAATTTTATACGCATATTCAGTAGGTCTGAGAATCAGCTACTTTCTAAAAAAAAATAAGTTTTAGGTAGGTAGGTAGGTATTTTAGGGTAGGGTAGGGTAGGTTAGGGTAGGGTAGGGTAGGTAGAGTAGGGTAGGGTAGGGTAGGTAGGTAGGTAGATAGGTAGGTAGGTAGGGTAGGTAGGGTAGGTATGGTAGGGTAGGGTAGGGTAGGATAGAGTAGTGGAGTTTATGCTTTTGACAGAACGAAGTCTGTCGGGTCAGCTAGTAACATATAAACAACACAATAACATATAATATAGGGGGTTCAATATTAATATATTATACATATATATCTTCCGGAATAAATTCGCAAGATTATCGTGAAAACCGCATCAAAATCCGTTGCGAAGTTTAGGAGAACATTGCGGTCACAGAGACAGACACGAAAAGCAACATTAATTTATAGAATGTATAGATGCTACTGTCTTGGAACAATCTAACGTAAATATTTGTTTGTTCCAATTACTTCCAATCCAAGCTGATGTTTACGACACAGTTACGGCAAAAATCAGGCTTCATAATTTAATAGTTGACTGCCTCGTTGGTCAAATGTAGTTGGGAAAAAAATGGTCGCAAGTGCTACCGCTGAGCTTGAGGTCCTGGGTTCGATTACCGGGTCGAGCAAAGTGTTATTAGGTTTTCTCATCTGCAATTTACCTGGAGTCAGGATTTGTGCCCGGTTGATGGCAATCGGCTCGCCCCCTGTTACATGGGACTTAAACAAGCGAAAAGTGGGGGTACTATAATAGGTGCACCTCTGTCTAACCCTTCGGGGAATACAGGCGTTATGTTAGATAAGATAAGATAAGACATTTATTTGTAGAAACATGAGTATACATACAAATATGCAGGTTATGTTATATCTTCGTCTAGTTTTAAAATATGATTGACGTGTAAGGGCCGGCGCACATCTGGCAAGACGCAGCGCAGCGTATTCGTCACTGCGAAACATATATTGACATTGCACCAGTTGAAATAAAGTTGAAAATACATAAACTTCCATTCCATTAATTCCGCGTCTAAGCGGAAAAAGGCGCGCGTCTCAGGTTATTTTATTCTGAACGTTATTTTTAGGCATGCAACGTTAATATTTGTTTGGCAGTGACAACCGCGCTGCGCCTCGCCAGGTATGGCCCTTAAAGTGTTTGTACAAACCTACTTACAGAAAAATAATCATTTAATAGTGAAAAACATGCATGAAACGCTACATGAACTATCGAATAGAGACCAATTCGTTCCAATTTGCAATCGATATCATTTCAACATGCCGGTTGAAATTTCAGATCGGTCGTTGTACTGAAAAGGAATTGTAAATTTCGTATTATGGTAATTCCCATATGCCAGCATTAAATTATGCCAGACTAGGGTTACATGGAGCAAAAAATGAGCCTTGTTTTGAGGCCGTATGCGAACATAAATGTAGGGAACAGCTGATTCTTTTTTCGCGATTTCAGATTTGGTCCCATAGTGAAAGTTGTTCATAATGATGAGTATAATGACCCCTTAAGAGGGTGCCCATGAAGTCAATTTCACCCTTTAGAGATACTCCATTGCGTGGAGCATCTCTATATTGGATAGGTACAGTTATGTATCTAGATTTTAAACTCTTTTTAGGGTACCGTACCTCAAAAAGAAAAAATGGAACCCTTATAGGATCACTCGTGTGTCACAGCCAATTTACTTCGAATCTACTGGACCGATTAAGATGAAATTTAGTGACCCAAACACGGATGTGTAACGAAAATTAATAAACTTTAAATATGGGAGTTTCTTTTGGGGGCAAACTGTACCGTGTGACATATCAAATGAAAGGGCTTGTAATAAAAAATAAAAAATAAAGATTTGTGTAAAGATTTCAGTTTTTTTTTATAATTTTAAAATACATACTTTAAATTTAAAGTAATTTAAGAAAAAAGATGAAAACTAATCATTGCTCACTTCTTATCTCCGAAACGACTGAGCCTAACATTTTGAAAAAATACACAAAATAGTTACTTACAGATTACAGGAAAATCTATAAGAAGTCTATGGTCTTAAAATAACATGGCAAATCTCTGAATGTTGTGCGTAGAAACTTACGTTTGCAGTTGGAATGTATAGGAGAACTTGATTTTCAAATACAATGTTACGTTTGTTCTTGGGACAAAATCCCGACTACGGAATATTGGCCTCGATATTCGACTATTTGGCCGATTTTTACTGAAGAATTTTGGTTCTTATTGCGGGATTACCAAAGTAAGTAAGAGAGAGAAGAGATTACTCAAGTAGTAAGTAGTTTACCTGCGTGTCCATCAAAATTGAACACGCAAACGGTACCTACAATTTGTTTAGTTTTGCTAACGATTAACGAACGTAGATCTATACCTACTACATCTATTAGATTAAAGAAAGAAAAATGGTTTATTCTGCACAAACAAGACGCACATTACACGAAAAATAGACATAATATACACACTAATACAAAGTAACCAAAAGCCTCGTATTCAAAATTTTTAATGTAACAATTTAAAAAAAAGTTTGACTGTTGTCAATTGCTTGATGTCTGGCTAAGACCCTGTGGTCTTGAGAGGTAGTAGCTGAAAATCAGCGCTGTTGATGATAGGTTCGTCCGAAATCACAGAATTTTTCTGAGCAACGACCTTTTCTTGCACAGATGCGACGCACTGAACATCTATTCTCTGTACAATAGATGTTCAGTAATATAATGCGTTGTGCAAAAAAAAAAAAAAACTAAGTACCTATCGCAGTGGAAATTATCTACCTTTGCAACAAACAACAACTCGCATCTGTGCAAGAAAAGGTCGTTGCTCAGCAAAATTCTGTGACTTCGGACGAACCTATCATCAACAGCGCTGATTTTCAGCAACTACCTCTCGAGTGACATAATGAAATAGACAGACATAGATGAAAATTTCTTAAGGTCCATTCCTAGTACTGAGTAGCAAACACGATCTAGGACACAAAATATTATACCTAATTAACTACGTAACATACGTCTGGGGAAATTAAATTATTTCTGAAGTCTTTACTTGTGAAGTCTGTGAAGTTACAGAGTAGACTTGCTTACTAGCTGAGACTTAATTAGATGTATGTTTTCATTTATACATGTTTTTATTAAATTTAATCATTTGGTCGGGCTTTTTTATGAAATGTGGTACAAAAAAATATTTTAAAAGCCCACTTTACTGTGGGGAAGTATGGAATGGAGGATGTCAGCGTATAGGTTCTCAGCCTATAAACATAAGTGAGCAACTCTAATTTTAAGCTGATAGCGCAAATGGGTCATTATCAGGACACTCATTATTTGGTTGACTTTGGTGGCAATTTTTTTTACATTTAGGCATAACTAACATGAAATATCAAATCTAGAGTACTACTAATATGTTTTAAATTAACCCTAGATTTGATATTTCATGTTAGTTATGCCTAAATGTAAAAAAAAATTTGCCACCGAAGTCAACCATATAATGAGTGTCCTGATAATGACCCACATAATTTTATTTGTAACTTAGATTAAGTGCTATTTTTGTGTAAAAATCGTGAAAATTTAGAAGAAATAGGTTTTTTTTTTTTTTTTTTAATTATCGGTAGTTATAATACTGCTGTCATAAGAAAGAAGGCCGTAACTGACAATTTTGTCAAAAATGAGTTATTAAAATATTCGGAATCAGCAAAGAAAATATAGCTATCTTAATCTCATTTTTGATAAAATTCAGTGCCATGTCAGTTACGGCCTTCTTTCTTATGACGGCAGAATGTTTGTAATAAGTTTTCTTGATTTGTAGCTATCAGAATTCAGGGATGTTATGTTAATAGCAGCTACATTCGAGGTACTGTTTTTGATTCTTAATTTGGGCATAATACTGTTAAAATTAGCAGCTATAAAACACTAGAAACCTTGGGGAAAATAAGCAGAATAGCTCTTTTAAGCTTAACGAAATGCATTTTGTCAAAACTAATCTAACTAAAATCCAAAAAGCATGGCAATGCAAACATCCACTCATAACGCAGCGCGAGTCCGTCAAATCACGTAACAGAAAAGTGATAAATTTCGCGCACAATTTCGACAATTCCACCAATTCCGTCCGTTCCCCTGCGTCAACTGTATCGGAAACCATCGTCAACACTAATCGCTGTGCCGAACAACATGTTAAGCTTTCGATTACAAATACTAGTCGTCAACCGTTCGGCTATTTGCCAGCACGACGCACTGTGAATTGCAAATCTGACGGTTGCGCCAGTTTGCTTGACCACCTCGATTTTCATCACAATACATGTGTTAGCCTTGTTTTTGTGGCGTTTCCTGCATTTTAATGACGTCACGGATGGCTGGTATAATGCTTTTTAAAATGAAATGCGAAATTCTGATAAAATTGACGACACGGTTGGCACAGTGGTTAAGCGATTGACTGCTGCGCTGCGGGTCGCGGGTTCGATTTCCGCACGGAAAAATATTTATATGACCTATAAGTAGTTGTTCCGGATCTGGCTGTTTATGTATGAGAGTTTAAATGTTTGTAAACGAACCCACGATCCAGGAGAATTTCCTAGTGCGGGGCAACGATAAAAAAAAAAAATGGAAACAAATATCCCTAATTTAATGGGTGTTGTGTTGATATTTTGATTTGATTTACTGCCGAATACTCAAACGCAATTCAATTTTAAGTCGCCGTTAAGTCTAATGCTGTCTCTGTCACTTTAAACTGTTTTGTAGCGACAGAAACACTTATAAGAACGTCTTAAAGTTGAGTAACGTTTGAGTATTTGGGCATAAATCTCTTGAAATCTAAACGCATTGAGTAAAGTAGGTTTGAATTATATTCTTATAATAGGTCAAATCAATAACCCTAATAAATAAGATTCATTCACTCTTCCTTCTTCATACAGTCTATCTCTCGGTGGAATACGCTCCCCCAGGAAATCAGGATGGCAACCGATTATCTTTTAAATTAAAAGTTCGCGAGCACATTCAGTATCATCACAACAGTAATGCTTTCCCATTGTTTGTCTTATTGGTTTTAGTATATTTAAGGGTATTTATTTGTGCTTATATTTATATACAGGAAAAGTTTTTAACAAGTGTGCAAATTTTGACAAATTAAACTTAAACGAGTTTTATTAACCACCTATTTCTTATTTTGATACGTCTTTGTACAAAACAATTAAGTTATCGTTAAAAAAAGATGTTTATTTTTAAACTAGTTTATCTACACTATCTACACTAATATTATAAAGAGGAAAGATTTGTACCTATTTTTGTATGTTTGTATGTTTGTAATGAATAGGCTCAAAAAGTACTGGGCCGATTTACAAAATTCTTTCACCAATAGAATGCTACATTCCTCCAATTTGACATAGGCTACATTTCATTTTGAAAAAAATTAGGGATCCTTTGTAAAATTTGAACAATGTAACCGAAGGTGCAGAAAAATGAGTCTTAAAATGATAATTGTCTACCCCGTGCGAAGCCGGGACGGGCTGCTAGTTGGATATATAATAGATAATAACATATACGAGTAAGTTAAACTAGATGTGGACTACATCATAGCTGAGACGAATGATAAATTAGTTAGGTATAACAAACAGGCAATCAATTTTTAGGGTTCCGTAGCCAAATGGCAAAAAACGGAACCCTTATGGATTCGTCATGTCTGTCTGTCTGTCTGTCCGTCCGTATGTCACAGCCGCTTTTTTCCGAAAATATAAGAACTATACTGTTGGAACTTGGTAAGTACATAGATGTATTTTGTGAACCGCATTAAGATTTTCACACAAAAATAGAAAAAAAAAATACGTTTTGGGGGTTCCCCACACTTAGAACTGAAACTCAATAAAAAAAAAATCACAAACGCATTCTTTTGGGATATCGATGGATAGGTCTTCAAAAATGATATTGAGGTTTCTAATACCATTTTTTTTTTAAACTGAATAGTTTGCGCGAGAGACACTTCCAAAGTGGTAAAATGTGTGTGTGTCCCTGTAACTTCTAAAATAAGAGAATGATAAAACTAAAAAAAAATATATAATGACCATTACCATGTAAACTTCCACCGAAAATTGGTATGAACGAGATCTAGTAAGTAGCTTTTTTTAATACGTCATAAATCGTAAACCGCGCTTGCTGCTACGGGACCCTTCATGGGCGAGTCCAACTCGCACTTGGCCGCTTTTTTATTATGATTATCTCCTCTCAATCAGAGCACCTGCCATCTTATCTCTTCACCAACCTTGGTTGACTGGTAGAGAATGCCTAAAGCATTAAGTCCGCCTTTGTACCTTATTGTGTGTGAGAAGTTTAAATAAATAAATAAATATAGTAGGTACCTACCCTGTTTAAAAAAAATAACAATATATACTCACTAGAAAGTAATTGAATCTCGAATCTTATTAAATAAACACCTTTCTTCAACAAATAAAGGTACAGACGCCCTACACAATGAGTGTAAGTAACATATGCGGTCCAGTAAAGTCGGGAAACTTTCCAAGAGCTCGGGGAAAGATTTGTCTTACGGTTGTTTCCCTGGAGTGGGATCTCCGCATTGTTTGATCGATCTAACTGGAGTTGACAGTACGTACAGGAGAAGTTTTTCGTGCTTTTTTCTATTTCTGTAAGGAGTAGGTACTTATGTATAGTCACGAGCATAAATATATCACTATAGATAGATAGATAGATAGATAGAATACTCTTTATTATGTACACCATAAAAATTACAGATATAAATGTAGAACTGTTACATACGGTGTCACAATGGGCGGTTTTATCGCTAAAAGCGATCTTTTACAGACAATCTTTTACTATGAACAGCTCGGCATTAATATCTTATTTTATGATTAATTAATTAAAGGCCAACAGGTGCGATACGCGACGCGACATAAAGGCACCGCGTGTAGGAAAGAGCAGTGTCTTTGTGTCGCGTCGTGTGTCGCGCCTTAACGCAAAAAATGTCCGATATTATTGCATTCTGAGTGATGACATATCTTTTTGAAGCCGATGCAGCATTTTTTGTTGTTTCTTCGATGTCAGATATTTGTGTTGCCACTTGTTGCCTTCACATCACATATATTTGGCGTCATCTTGACGACAGATATTAATGGATGGGTTATGAAATGAGATATTATTGCGAACTGTCCATAGTAATATATTTATGCTCGTGATTGTACTTACAAAGTTTTGTATAAATCGAGATGACTACCTACCTACGTTATAACGAACGTTCCCGGTCTACAAAGGGAAAGAAAAATAACAAAATATGCTTGAAATTAAAGTAAAGGAGCTTTCAGCTTTTGTGCAAAGAATGTTTAGGTTACCTACCTACACAGCATGCACCACTATTATATGCGTAAACAAACTATTTACGTACTTGCGTAGTAACTTTTATTTAAATTACTCACATCGAAGTTTAACTAGATACGCTTGCAGGGTCTAGCTTTTGCCCGCGGCTCAGCTCGCGTGGTAGTCGGTTATTGCGTAAAAAAGGAAGCCTCTCCTTCTCCATATCCCAGGCTATAATCTCGCCAAATTTTATGACGATCAGTTCAGCGGTTTAGGCGTGAAACGTAACAGACAGACAGACACACAGAGTTACTTTCACATTTATAATATTAAGTATGGATTAATTGTCAGCCGTTTGTGTCACTGCAGGGCAAACGTCATTCAAAAGTCATCAATAAAAAGTCATTTATACAAATTAGGCTGAGAATCAGCACTCCTCGAACGTCAAGATTACATAAGACAGTCCGCAAAAACTTCCGCTCTTTACCACTTCCTAGTGCATCAGCTGGGAAGAAGAAGTGGCGCAATAAACTCCCCAGCAGCACAACTGTCTGTTCAGTTAGAAAAACTTGATTATAAAAAATTGTAGGTATGCAAAGCAATTAACATTACGAGACACAGAACAGTAAATTAAATTATTTGGCATATGCTAGCCAGTACACGCCAATATACCAGCAAACACAATGGAAACTATACTCAAGCAAAAAACTAAAAATGTAAACAAAACCTATAGAACTCTCCAGGCATAAAGGGCGTGCCCGCTTACATATTCAATGCTGGATTATGTTTCATATAGCTGTAACACAAATGATAAACTAGGACCATCGAAATTCCACTTATCCCTGTCTACTGCTAACAAAACAAAATTCTTCCTACAATTTTACTTTCCACTAAATCATATCTACATAATTCATCATCATCGTCAGCCTATAGTAGTCCACTGCTGGACATAGGCCTCTCCAATTGCACGCCATTCAGCTCGGACTGTCTTATGTAATCTTGACGTTCGAGGAGTGCTGATTCTCAGCCTAATTTGTATAAATGACTTTTTATTGATGACTTTTGAATGACGTTTGCCCTGCAGTGACACAAACGGCTGACAATTAATCCATACTTAATATTATAAATGTGAAAGTAACTCTGTGTGTCTGTCTGTCTGTTACGTTTCACGCCTAAACCGCTGAACTGATCGTCATAAAATTTGGCGAGATTATAGCCTGGGATATGGAGAAGGAGAGGCTTCCTTTTTTACGCAATAACCGACTACCACGCGAGCTGAGCCGCGGGCAAAAGCTAGACCCTGCAAGCGTATCTAGTTAAACTTCGATGTGAGTAATTTAAATAAAAGTTACTACGCAAGTACGTAAATAGTTTGTTTACGCATATAATAGTGGTGCATGCTGTGTAGGTAGGTAACCTAAACATTCTTTGCACAAAAGCTGAAAGCTCCTTTACTTTAATTTCAAGCATATTTTGTTATTTTTCTTTCCCTTTGTAGACCGGGAACGTTCGTTATAACGTAGGTAGGTAGTCATCTCGATTTATACAAAACTTTGTAAGTACAATCACGAGCATAAATATATTACTATGGACAGTTCGCAATAATATCTCATTTCATAACCCATCCATTAATATCTGTCGTCAAGATGACGCCAAATATATGTGATGTGAAGGCAACAAGTGGCAACACAAATATCTGACATCGAAGAAACAACAAAAAATGCTGCATCGGCTTCAAAAAGATATGTCATCACTCAGAATGCAATAATATCGGACATTTTTTGCGTTAAGGCGCGACACACGACGCGACACAAAGACACTGCTCTTTCCTACACGCGGTGCCTTTATGTCGCGTCGCGTATCGCACCTGTTGGCCTTTAATTAATTAATCATAAAATAAGATATTAATGCCGAGCTGTTCATAGTAAAAGATTGTCTGTAAAAGATCGCTTTTAGCGATAAAACCGCCCATTGTGACACCGTATGTAACAGTTCTACATTTATATCTGTAATTTTTATGGTGTACATAATAAAGAGTATTCTATCTATCTATCTATCTATCTATAGTGATATATTTATGCTCGTGACTATACATAAGTACCTACTCCTTACAGAAATAGAAAAAAGCACGAAAAACTTCTCCTGTACGTACTGTCAACTCCAGTTAGATCGATCAAACAATGCGGAGATCCCACTCCAGGGAAACAACCGTAAGACAAATCTTTCCCCGAGCTCTTGGAAAGTTTCCCGACTTTACTGGACCGCATATGTTACTTACACTCATTGTGTAGGGCGTCTGTACCTTTATTTGTTGAAGAAAGGTGTTTATTTAATAAGATTCGAGATTCAATTACTTTCTAGTGAGTATATATTGTTATTTTTTTTAAACAGGGTAGGTACCTACTATATTTATTTATTTATTTAAACTTCTCACACACAATAAGGTACAAAGGCGGACTTAATGCTTTAGGCATTCTCTACCAGTCAACCAAGGTTGGTGAAGAGATAAGATGGCAGGTGCTCTGATTGAGAGGAGATAATCATAATAAAAAAGCGGCCAAGTGCGAGTTGGACTCGCCCATGAAGGGTCCCGTAGCAGCAAGCGCGGTTTACGATTTATGACGTATTAAAAAAAGCTACTTACTAGATCTCGTTCATACCAATTTTCGGTGGAAGTTTACATGGTAATGGTCATTATATATTTTTTTTTAGTTTTATCATTCTCTTATTTTAGAAGTTACAGGGACACACACACATTTTACCACTTTGGAAGTGTCTCTCGCGCAAACTATTCAGTTTAAAAAAAAAATGGTATTAGAAACCTCAATATCATTTTTGAAGACCTATCCATCGATATCCCAAAAGAATGCGTTTGTGATTTTTTTTTTATTGAGTTTCAGTTCTAAGTGTGGGGAACCCCCAAAACGTATTTTTTTTTTCTATTTTTGTGTGAAAATCTTAATGCGGTTCACAAAATACATCTATGTACTTACCAAGTTCCAACAGTATAGTTCTTATATTTTCGGAAAAAAGCGGCTGTGACATACGGACGGACAGACAGACAGACAGACATGACGAATCCATAAGGGTTCCGTTTTTTGCCATTTGGCTACGGAACCCTAAAAATTGATTGCCTGTTTGTTATACCTAACTAATTTATCATTCGTCTCAGCTATGATGTAGTCCACATCTAGTTTAACTTACTCGTATATGTTATTATCTATTATATATCCAACTAGCAGCCCGTCCCGGCTTCGCACGGGGTAGACAATTATCATTTTAAGACTCATTTTTCTGCACCTTCGGTTACATTGTTCAAATTTTACAAAGGATCCCTAATTTTTTTCAAAATGAAATGTAGCCTATGTCAAATTGGAGGAATGTAGCATTCTATTGGTGAAAGAATTTTGTAAATCGGCCCAGTACTTTTTGAGCCTATTCATTACAAACATACAAACATACAAAAATAGGTACAAATCTTTCCTCTTTATAATATTAGTGTAGATAGTGTAGATAAACTAGTTTAAAAATAAACATCTTTTTTTAACGATAACTTAATTGTTTTGTACAAAGACGTATCAAAATAAGAAATAGGTGGTTAATAAAACTCGTTTAAGTTTAATTTGTCAAAATTTGCACACTTGTTAAAAACTTTTCCTGTATATAAATATAAGCACAAATAAATACCCTTAAATATACTAAAACCAATAAGACAAACAATGGGAAAGCATTACTGTTGTGATGATACTGAATGTGCTCGCGAACTTTTAATTTAAAAGATAATCGGTTGCCATCCTGATTTCCTGGGGGAGCGTATTCCACCGAGAGATAGACTGTATGAAGAAGGAAGAGTGAATGAATCTTATTTATTAGGGTTATTGATTTGACCTATTATAAGAATATAATTCAAACCTACTTTACTCAATGCGTTTAGATTTCAAGAGATTTATGCCCAAATACTCAAACGTTACTCAACTTTAAGACGTTCTTATAAGTGTTTCTGTCGCTACAAAACAGTTTAAAGTGACAGAGACAGCATTAGACTTAACGGCGACTTAAAATTGAATTGCGTTTGAGTATTCGGCAGTAAATCAAATCAAAATATCAACACAACACCCATTAAATTAGGGATATTTGTTTCCATTTTTTTTTTTTATCGTTGCCCCGCACTAGGAAATTCTCCTGGATCGTGGGTTCGTTTACAAACATTTAAACTCTCATACATAAACAGCCAGATCCGGAACAACTACTTATAGGTCATATAAATATTTTTCCGTGCGGAAATCGAACCCGCGACCCGCAGCGCAGCAGTCAATCGCTTAACCACTGTGCCAACCGTGTCGTCAATTTTATCAGAATTTCGCATTTCATTTTAAAAAGCATTATACCAGCCATCCGTGACGTCATTAAAATGCAGGAAACGCCACAAAAACAAGGCTAACACATGTATTGTGATGAAAATCGAGGTGGTCAAGCAAACTGGCGCAACCGTCAGATTTGCAATTCACAGTGCGTCGTGCTGGCAAATAGCCGAACGGTTGACGACTAGTATTTGTAATCGAAAGCTTAACATGTTGTTCGGCACAGCGATTAGTGTTGACGATGGTTTCCGATACAGTTGACGCAGGGGAACGGACGGAATTGGTGGAATTGTCGAAATTGTGCGCGAAATTTATCACTTTTCTGTTACGTGATTTGACGGACTCGCGCTGCGTTATGAGTGGATGTTTGCATTGCCATGCTTTTTGGATTTTAGTTAGATTAGTTTTGACAAAATGCATTTCGTTAAGCTTAAAAGAGCTATTCTGCTTATTTTCCCCAAGGTTTCTAGTGTTTTATAGCTGCTAATTTTAACAGTATTATGCCCAAATTAAGAATCAAAAACAGTACCTCGAATGTAGCTGCTATTAACATAACATCCCTGAATTCTGATAGCTACAAATCAAGAAAACTTATTACAAACATTCTGCCGTCATAAGAAAGAAGGCCGTAACTGACATGGCACTGAATTTTATCAAAAATGAGATTAAGATAGCTATATTTTCTTTGCTGATTCCGAATATTTTAATAACTCATTTTTGACAAAATTGTCAGTTACGGCCTTCTTTCTTATGACAGCAGTATTATAACTACCGATAATTAAAAAAAAAAAAAAAAAACCTATTTCTTCTAAATTTTCACGATTTTTACACAAAAATAGCACTTAATCTAAGTTACAAATAAAATTATGTGGGTCATTATCAGGACACTCATTATATGGTTGACTTCGGTGGCAAATTTTTTTTTACATTTAGGCATAACTAACATGAAATATCAAATCTAGGGTTAATTTAAAACATATTAGTAGTACTCTAGATTTGATATTTCATGTTAGTTATGCCTAAATGTAAAAAAAATTGCCACCAAAGTCAACCAAATAATGAGTGTCCTGATAATGACCCATTTGCGCTATCAGCTTAAAATTAGAGTTGCTCACTTATGTTTATAGGCTGAGAACCTATACGCTGACATCCTCCATTCCATACTTCCCCACAGTAAAGTGGGCTTTTAAAATATTTTTTTGTACCACATTTCATAAAAAAGCCCGACCAAATGATTAAATTTAATAAAAACATGTATAAATGAAAACATACATCTAATTAAGTCTCAGCTAGTAAGCAAGTCTACTCTGTAACTTCACAGACTTCACAAGTAAAGACTTCAGAAATAATTTAATTTCCCCAGACGTATGTTACGTAGTTAATTAGGTATAATATTTTGTGTCCTAGATCGTGTTTGCTACTCAGTACTAGGAATGGACCTTAAGAAATTTTCATCTATGTCTGTCTATTTCATTATGTCACTCGAGAGGTAGTTGCTGAAAATCAGCGCTGTTGATGATAGGTTCGTCCGAAGTCACAGAATTTTGCTGAGCAACGACCTTTTCTTGCACAGATGCGAGTTGTTGTTTGTTGCAAAGGTAGATAATTTCCACTGCGATAGGTACTTAGTTTTTTTTTTTTTTTGCACAACGCATTATATTACTGAACATCTATTGTACAGAGAATAGATGTTCAGTGCGTCGCATCTGTGCAAGAAAAGGTCGTTGCTCAGAAAAATTCTGTGATTTCGGACGAACCTATCATCAACAGCGCTGATTTTCAGCTACTACCTCTCAAGACCACAGGGTCTTAGCCAGACATCAAGCAATTGACAACAGTCAAACTTTTTTTTAAATTGTTACATTAAAAATTTTGAATACGAGGCTTTTGGTTACTTTGTATTAGTGTGTATATTATGTCTATTTTTCGTGTAATGTGCGTCTTGTTTGTGCAGAATAAACCATTTTTCTTTCTTTAATCTAATAGATGTAGTAGGTATAGATCTACGTTCGTTAATCGTTAGCAAAACTAAACAAATTGTAGGTACCGTTTGCGTGTTCAATTTTGATGGACACGCAGGTAAACTACTTACTACTTGAGTAATCTCTTCTCTCTCTTACTTACTTTGGTAATCCCGCAATAAGAACCAAAATTCTTCAGTAAAAATCGGCCAAATAGTCGAATATCGAGGCCAATATTCCGTAGTCGGGATTTTGTCCCAAGAACAAACGTAACATTGTATTTGAAAATCAAGTTCTCCTATACATTCCAACTGCAAACGTAAGTTTCTACGCACAACATTCAGAGATTTGCCATGTTATTTTAAGACCATAGACTTCTTATAGATTTTCCTGTAATCTGTAAGTAACTATTTTGTGTATTTTTTCAAAATGTTAGGCTCAGTCGTTTCGGAGATAAGAAGTGAGCAATGATTAGTTTTCATCTTTTTTCTTAAATTACTTTAAATTTAAAGTATGTATTTTAAAATTATAAAAAAAAACTGAAATCTTTACACAAATCTTTATTTTTAATTTTTTATTACAAGCCCTTTCATTTGATATGTCACACGGTACAGTTTGCCCCCAAAAGAAACTCCCATATTTAAAGTTTATTAATTTTCGTTACACATCCGTGTTTGGGTCACAAAATTTCATCTTAATCGGTCCAGTAGATTCGAAGTAAATTGGCTGTGACACACGAGTGATCCTATAAGGGTTCCATTTTTTCTTTTTGAGGTACGGTACCCTAAAAAGAGTTTAAAATCTAGATACATAACTGTACCTATCCAATATAGAGATGCTCCACGCAATGGAGTATCTCTAAAGGGTGAAATTGACTTCATGGGCACCCTCTTAAGGGGTCATTATACTCATCATTATGAACAACTTTCACTATGGGACCAAATCTGAAATCGCGAAAAAAGAATCAGCTGTTCCCTACATTTATGTTCGCATAGTTCGTCAAAATGTAGAGAATAGCAGATTTTTTTTTTTTCAAGATTTCAGTGTTGATCCCATAGTGAAAGTTGTTCATAATGATGAGTACAATGACCCCTTAAAAAGATGCCCATGAATTCGATTTCACCCTGTATAATGGATAGCATGCTGAATCCATTTATTTTCCCATAAAAATATATTTTCTTTTTAAATCGTTCTAATCGATTCTTAAATAACAAAGGGATACGACTTTTAATGCAACGAAATTCCAGTTAGCCAGTCCATTGTTTGTTTGGTACTCGTTGCCAAGTCTGAATAGGTCAAAAGGATACATTTCCCACTGAAACTAAGCTGTTTTTGCTTTTAGTTTACCCTTTCTTTGAATTCGACATGTAGATGATTTATTGTATCGAGTTCGAATGGTGAGTGAATGATGAAGGAGCATTTGCAATAGAGTGAATAGGAAATATTTATTGGTGAAACGATTGAGAAATGAAGGGAAGAGAAATGAGAATGCGATTGAGGTAAAACATTTTTGTTTAAAAGAATTTAATTAATAATATGACTGAAACAATGCTATATGCCTTAATATAAGAATGAAGACATCGATTTTAATCAATACATAACGTCCACGGATTACATTGTGCCAGCGTCGCACCAGTCGTTGCTGACGGAACGGAATGTTGCCATTTTAATAAAAATTATATTTATACCGGAAAAAAAATTAAGCAGTGCGCAATTTTTTTTTTTTGGTGGTTCTTTTTCAGTAATAGAACAAATTTATTTTATTTGTTCAATACTTTTTCTTTTTGTTCGACTTGAAATCAGCAAAATATGGACACAATCTATTCGTAATAATATCAATGGGCGCGCGCGCCTAGCGGCGGGTGTTGACGGGGTGCTTCCCCAAGCCGGGCAAGCGGTGAGTTGCCATTAAACCAGTTTCAAAATAAATATCTTTCGTTAACGACAACCTAATTGTTTGTACTTAGACATGTCAAAATAAGAAATAGGCGTATAATAAAGTTCATTTAAGTTTATTTTGTGAAAGTTTGCGCACTGGTTAAAAACTTTTCCTGTATAAACTTTTAAAACTAAATATTTATTTTATTTTTATACAGCGACATTTTAAGTTTGATTTAAACGAATATACATTTAACTAAAGTAATAAAAAAAATCATAACTAGTACAAAACTCAAAGTTATTTTATTTGATTGGTCAAAAAGTGATTTGCGTGGGTCAAAACTACCACGTAAACCACGCAAATCACGACCACAGAAATCAAAACAAAACCTTTATGCTAAAAATATACAAAAACCTTTTAATCAAATAAACTGTGTTTTGATTATACGTTACGTTACCTTATATGTATTTTCGCTACAATATTTTATTAAATAAATAAATTCACAGACACCGGAGATAATTGTACCACGCAAATCAAAGTTTTGAGAAACCGAACCCACGCAACAAAGTTCTTACCATCTATTTTTTTTTTAACTCGACGCACCTTCACACAAGCACTCTGCCCAGCCGTCGAAGCGCGACTAGTTATAACTTAAATTAGGATGACGCATCATCGGGCCGTGAATTTAGAGATGTGCTAGTGAAATTATAATAATCCACGCAAATCAGCGATTACCTCGGGACATCATCATCATCATTTCAGCCGAAAGACGTCCACTGCTGGACATAAGCCTCCCAATTGGGGGGTTTGCCATAATCGCGACGCTTGGCAGGCGGGTTGGCTATCGCAGTATGGTGTTAAAAATGCATAGAGAACGCTGCTGCCCATTCTCTAGTTAGTCCCTTAGTCGACTTTTACGACACCCATGGGAGGAAACAGGGTGGTGCTATTCTGTACGTCCGGCACCACACAATACCTCGGGACAGTTACATTTATTAATTTTTTGGAAATGTAGTTCTTTTAGAACTATGGTCTAATTTTTCATAGCATTATAAACTTCTTAGGACTTAGTGGATTTTTAAGCTATTGCATAGCTTCTATCGCGGGCCTTGAGCGCGGGGACCGAATCCAGAAATTCCGTAACGAAAAAACCTCACGCTCCCCACTCCGACGGTTTTACTACACCAGTACCCTCTAGTGATCTAATAATTTCTGGCAGTTCTTTTTTCTGTGTACTGCGTATTTTATTCTTATAAATATTAGTTTATAAAATTATGATCTTCACAAAAAGTGATTGTTGATAGTGGGGTTTGAACTCACGACCAGTCGATTACGAGTACATTCAGTTCCCCTGTTGCACCGCAAGGCTATCGCTGGAAACCAGCGCTGGGGCTGTGTCTCGCATAGGGTTGCAGCATTATGCTGAGTGATGGCCGTTTTGGGGGGATGTGACGCATATTTTCCCCAACTTTTTCTTGCCGTGTGGGTGTTCTTTTTTTGCGTTATGTTTACCGCAAATAAACATCTTCTTTATTCTTTCTTTCATTCTTTATATGACCGAAAATTTCTACTTGGAAAATAATTACTTGGCCATTTCTTTTTATTACATTTAGAAAGTTTTATCATGTTATAGTTAGTCTCAAAAAAGTTATTTTGAGGGTAGTCGCACATCCGATGGAAGAACGCCAGAACGGAAAAGCAGATAATAAAACATTCAACCTTACACACTCAACCGATGCTGCAAGTTCTGAGTTAAGCTGCACGAGTACTGACTAATGCGTTCACTGACTGGACAGGTCCACTCAATCTGTGTGGTTCTTCCATCAAAAGCCCATTTCAGACACCAATCTACACCATCTTCACCTTCACATGATCTGGCCAAGATTATGTCTGGACTTTAAAAAGAGACTTTGACCTCTGAGTTTATTTCGACCTTTCTTTATTGAGTAGTCAGATAGGAAACGCCGACCTCATCTAGTTTTTAAAATATGATTGACGTGTAAAAGTGTTTGTACAAACCTACTTACAGAAATAAATAATTTAGGGGACAGGGTTGAACTGATTGTACTCATCTACCTAATGCTTAAGTAAGATCTTTAATCTGTATACGGTGCAATGTACTTGAACTTTGTGGTAATAAACAATTTTTTATTATTATTATTATTATTCACCATTTATTTACAATTATATCGACTATACAAAAAGCCATTGTTTATTTCCTTTCCCATTCCGAAGACCGTTTTAGGCAAAACGGTATCCGGAATAGGATTGTCCTGAAAAAATAAAAATACTTTCAAACATATTACGATCAACGCCGCCATCGGCAACTTTCCGTAATGGTTTAACTTGTTGAGTATTACGGAGAGTTGCCGATGACTTTAAAACAGTGAAAAAAAACAAAAATATCTCACCTTAAAAAACGGTAAAGAACTTGCCATTTTTGCCCAATTGAGTTAGGTTCCTCCCTAACTGCTGCCCAAACATGTCAACTCCAATACAAGGAAGATACAAAAGGTGATCGTATACACTCGACGACTTTTCAAAAATCAACTGCCATGCATTAGTCTCGCAAACACTTGAAAATGGTTCGACCGATTGTGATGAAACTTTGGTATTTGTGTGCGCGCCGGAGAAGGTTCTTAACAAAAACAATGAAAAATAAAAACTGTCAGACGTAGGACTGCACGTCAGAAGTGACAAAAAATTAGCAGTAATTAAATTATTAGCATCGCAAACTCGTAAACATTATTAGACACGTCTGTATATTTGTATCTGAGCGTGACTGTCACGCGAGTTCAGTGCTTTTTCTCCATCCCAAAAGTGCCCGACGTGCCCAAAGAAGCTTTTACTTCAAAAAAATGCAAAAAGGCAGAGCTATTAAAGTATAGGTACACATATTTTGAGTATAAGCAGGGCATTCTCTAGGATTTTCATACAATGACAGATCAAGGCTCCTACAAACAGGCGCGACACGCGACCCGTCACAAAGAGACCGCTCGTCACGCGGCACGCGGTGTCTTTGTGTCGCGTCGCGTGTCGCGCCTGTTTGTAAGAAAAGAAAGAAAAAGAAAGAAAAATAGGTTTATTTGTCACAGAAACACGTGCATACAAAAAGATAATTAACTTGAGTAGGTGGTATACAGAAAAATAAAAAATAAAACTAAATAGATCTACATTCCAATCACGAGCACAAAACAAAATAGTCGGCAGCTGCACGTCATGACTGTGACAAGAAGGCTAAGAGCCTTCAGTTTAATCTGTAAATTTATACCTAGCTTGATATGTCGTCAATTGTACATTTACCAGGTAAAGCCTGTTTTATTTTCAGCTTTGAATCGATTTCACATTCATAATGTATATGTTTACGGTGAACACATAATTGCGTAATTAAAGAAAATCGAACCGGTAATTTGAGAGGCGTACCCAATCGGATTGATGGACGGTGACATTTTGTCATGTGGGTATAAATATCTCCACCAATCATAGCAGTGAAAAGTTACCCATTCATTTATCGATCGTTTACCTGCTATAAAAGGATTATGGAATTCTAAGCTCAGATTTCCCCCATGAACCTTGCTCGACGTAGTGCCAGCCCGCACCGTAGCTGAGCTTGTAGCTTTAAATTCCCCTATTAATAATCAAAACCCTGAACTGATCCAGCCACTACCTGTCCCTTGCTGCCCTTCGACTCTGCCCTAAGCCGAGTTTAGTACCCCACAGGGGGTGCCCTTAGCGCGCAGTCGTTTAGTTTATAAGTTTTATGCCCTGGCTGGAGGCTTTAAGTTTTTAGGAGCTTAAGGCCAGTGTTCACCAACATTTAAATCAACTGTTTAGATATTTAATCAGTTGTTTACTCAAAATTTCTTAGGAAATTTGACATAAACCAACTGTTTAAATACCTAACCGGTGGTTCGAATGTTGGTGAACACAGGCCTAAGGCAACCACAGGAAAGTCCGGTTAAGGAGTCACGATCTCTAAAGGTCAACTCTGAGACGCTCTAGTTTATTTTTTATTTTTTTAAAGCTCTGATTTGCGGGTTGCAATCGGTAGGTCGTCTGTCTAGTGGTTCGATCCCGGGTTGGGAAAAGTGTTATTAGGTTTTTCCATCCGGAATTTCTCAGTTGCAGCCCGGAGCATGTATTCGTACCCAGTTATTGGCAATAGGCTCGCCCCCTATTACATGGTACTTAAACATAAATGCGGAATGTGGGTTACACCTCTGTCTAACCCTTCGGGGAACACAGGTGTAATGTTAAGTTATGTAGGTATTGGACTACTTAAGCAAACCAAAGTTATTTTTCTCTTTTGATAAAGATAACTTGACTATATGAGCTTGTGGCTAAATAATAATAGCCCCACGGATCAATCGATCAGGTTAAGCTGAGCTTGCTGTAGTTGGTCCGTGGATGGGTGACCAACATTACATAACAAAACCCCTCCGTGCCTTGGATAAGCACGTTAAGCCGTGTTAGTCCCGGGTGTCATTAGTAGATCTTTGACAGTTGTTACGGGTCGTCAGAAGCCCGAAAGTCTGACAACCAGTCTTACCAAGGTAACTGAGTTGTGGAGGTCAGATAGGCAATCTATCAACAATCATCTCAGCCTATCGCTATCCATTGCTGGACATAGCCCGCCCAGTCTGTGCCACAACACTCTGTCTTCCACTTTCCGGTCCAGTCTGTCCCAGCCATCTTTTTGAGATCGTCGATCCATCTAGCTGGGGAGCGTCCCACACTACGCTTGCCTATATTCAATCTCCAATCACAGGACTCGTCTGCTCGACCGGCCATCGGTCCTTGCCAAACATGGCCAGCCCACAGCCATAGGCAGGAAGTCAGATAAGCGGTCACTCCATGTAAAATAGTGGCATTCAGCTGCATGCGATTAGACTGGAAGCCGATCCCAACATAGTCGAGAACAGACTAGGCAGATGATGACCTACTCTTAATTAACTTTCACAAAAGTGTTTCTTTAAACTTCACCTATCATTTCTTGAAATATTATCTTTGGAACAAACAACCTGCGCTCTAATTGCGCAACAAACTTTTAATTACGATCCTAGGATTTTTAGGGTAATTCCAAATCCATATAATAACAGGTAATAATATATACAGGAAAAGTTTATAATCAGTGCGCAAATTTTGAAAAATTAAACATAAACGTATTTTAGTTATACATCATTTCATCATTTCAGCCGAAAGACGTGCACCGCTGGACATAGTCCTCCCCCAAAGGGGGGGGGGGGGGATTTGCCATAATCGCCACGCTTGGCAGGCGGGTTGGCGATCGCAGTATGGTGTTAAAAATGCATATAGAACGCTGCTGCCCATTCTATAGTAAGTCCCTTAGTCGCCTTTTACGACACCCACGGGAGGAAATGGGGTGGTGCTCTTCTTTACGTCCGGCACCACACGATACAGTGTAGTGAGCAGGGCACATTGCTTAGCTAGAAAAAAGTTATTTATTTAGTTATACACCTATTTCTTATTTTGATATGTCTTAGTACCTAGTAGTAGTAACGAAAGATGTTTATTAGGAAACTGGTATAATGGATACTCGTCACGCAACGCGCCAGCAGCGCAGTCACTGAAGCCGCTTCAGTGAAGCGGAACGCAGTAGTTGATACCTATTAGCTGTGCGCTCGCCCATTGATATTATTACGAATAGATTGTATCCATATTTTGCTGATTTCAAGTAGGACCAAAAAAAAAGTATTGAATAAATAATGGAACTGTATTCTATTACTAATACTGAACCACCAAAATAAATTCGCGCACTGGTTAAAAACATTCGTCTGCACAAAAACGTAAATAACGCAATGAACAAAAAAAAACAGGCTGTAATGTCATAAAGAAAAATAAAGAAAGAAAATAAGTTTATTTGTGGTAAACATGACGCAAAGAAAGAACATTATCACGAAAAGAACAAGTTGGGGGAAAATATGCGTCACATCCACGCAAAACGGCCATCGCTCAGTATAATGCTGCGACTCTATGCGAGACCTCTGTCTCGCATAGAGAACCTGCGCTGGGGCTCTCCCCAGCGCAGGTTTTCAGCGACAGCCGGCGCTAACGTGATGACGTCAATCGGTGTAGGGTATATTGATATACAAAACAAAAAATAATACTAAGTTCTAAAAGTCATAATGGAAGGCATTGTGATCAACTACCATTATATATGTGTTACGCAATAAGGAAATCTCGCTGTTTCGATGTATCTTCAACAATGAGCTCAGTTCCACTCGAGTTCCAGCAATCATCAATCACCCATTTTTTTTTTTCGCCCAGATCGTTAAGCAAATCAGAATACGTACAACTATGCATTCTCAATTTAAAATTCAAACTTTCAGATTTACCATGAACCGTGTCGATAGAATGTGCCAACCTTATTAAGCTGCATGCATAAAATGTATGCGACATTTTGTATTCAACAATTCGTCTATGAATTATTAATGGTAATGAGAATTAAATTTCGAAATGATCGTTACGATTTACCTACTGGTTTGTAGGGATGCGTTTTAAATGAGTACAGATATTTATTTACGGATAAAAATTAAAAAAAAACAAGATCGCTCAGCGAGCTAGGAACGGGCTCTTTGAGGGATCGAGTCCGGAACAAGGTGATCCGGCAGAGTACCAAAGCTGTCGACATACTCGTAGCTCACAAAATAAACAAGCTGAAGTGGCAATGGGCCTACTATATTAGCCGTAGAACTGATGACCGTTGGGGTAGACGTGTTCTTGATTGGAGACCGTGAATCAGCAAACGTAAGGTAGGACGCCCTCAGGCAAGGTAGAGCGAGGATCTTCGCAGGGTGGCTGGTAGCAACTGGATGAGAGTTGCCGAGAATCGAGCTGAATGGCATGCAATTGGAGAGGCCTATGTTCAGCTGTCTACACTGCTATGGGCTGATAATGATGATGCTTTACGGACTTAATAAGCTGATATATTCACGAAATAAAGCCATTTTGATCTTGCCAAAAATGGTGCAGAAATACCTCCGAACAATTATCACAAGAAATCAGAAGAAATAGTCGGTAGTCCGCACAGAGATGCCAAATTCAATATTCCAAGATGTTTTTGTTATTCAGTTTCATCACAGATATTTGCAAGATAACAGATGACTATGGATCTTTGTATGGGAGACTAGATTTTTACGTCACAAGTAGTTCGAATAAAACACACGTAGTCTTTATTTTGTGATAGGCTTAGCCGAGCGTCAAAGACATTTGCGTAGCTTTCCTGTATGCTTAAGATGGGACGTTTAGCTCTGAGTTATTTTTCAAGCAAACTTAACACACTCGCCTTATGAAGCAAAATAAAATGATAGTTATAGGAAATTATCTCACGGGAACGTACTATCGGGATAAAAATTATGCCATAATATGTTAATCCAGATTATAAACTATCTGTGTGCCAAATTTTATCCCGATTCGTTCAGCTGTTTATGCGTGATTGAGTAAAAAACATCCAAGCATCCAAACGGGTTAGAGTATCTTTTAATAAATACTTTTAGAAAAATGCTGAGACACTTTTTCTCGCCATCTGTACCTTCTTTTTTTTTCTGTACTGAGTTTACACACACAGATCTAATAATAGGATGAAAACACAACAGAATCATTGTTTTTTTAAAGTGGTATTATTATTCGGTTCAAAACGCAACCGGACTAATGCTAGTAATCCATCCAAACATACAAACTACCACATTTATGATCCTACTAATATTATAAATGTGGAAGTTTGTATGTTTGGATGTTTGTTACTCAATTTACATTTTTATGAAGCCTAAAACCCAACCTCAATTATTTACACAAAATTGTTATCACAAAAGAATGAAAAAATACATAGTCACATCAACCAAGTCTCTGAAAACCAGCGCTGGGGCTCTGTCTCGCATAGGGTCGCAGCATTATGCTGAGCGATGGCCGTTTTGCGTAGATGTGACGCATAATTATTTCCCCCAACTTGTTTTTTTTTGTGTTTGTGTTCTTTTTTTTGCGTCATGTTTACCGCAAAAAAACGTTTTTATTTATTTATTTTCTTTATATTTAAAAATGTTCGATCTAACGCTTCCAGAACCTAGCCAGACCAACATTGTTATCATTTTCCTCAGAAATTCCCTTGTACAACGCAGGCACATAATTTCCCAGATAAAACTAGGTGACAACTTAATAAAGGCTTGTCTTTATAAAATGAAGTGCTATAAAACAGGTTGGAAAACATTTATTTCATAAAATTGAGACGCTAACTTTGCAGCACTTAACTCTCTAAACGATCGTCGGCCGATAGTATTGGTTGTTCCTTTAATATATTGCTACCATTATAGTGGTTTTCAGTTCTCCAACCTCGTAGGTAGTTTTAAAACGGAGGTTTTATAACGAGTTTTATTTTTATTAGAACGTTTTGGTACGCTGTTACATTATCTTTGGTAGTAATTTTAAAATATTAAACACTGTTTTTCCATGAAAACACTTCAGGTAAAATTCTAACAAATATGTAAAACATTGTTAATTGAATAATATGAATTGGACTAGTTTAATACAATTTATTTATCCCCACATTGTTATAAATCTTGCTTTATTTATTTATTTTAAGGGAAAACAAACAGTACCTAGTATATTAAAAATAAATATAAATAACTTAACAATAAATTTAACAAATATACTACCCACATTTTCCACAAATTACAACCTAGATATTTACAAACTGAAAGCAAAAATAATTAATTTTGCCCTGACTACAGTTAAGTCAGGGCAAAATTAATTAAACAACAAAAAACTTAAAATAACAAAACAAAACTCTTGTTTGTGTATTCTATACTACGGGTCATATAAATATAATAATAATTAAAATTAAAATTCGCCAAGCATACGATCTACTGCTGATCCCTCAGAATTTCCGCTACATTAATTTTAAAAGTATTTCGGTTAAGAAATAGTATGATGTCGATATCACTAAATCGCTCATTGTATGTGTCGAGTAAGCGGAAAAGAGGTTAAATAATTTTTAATTTTTTTTTATTGAATCAAAATAAACTGAAAAAATAAATTACACGGTTTAAGGCAATCAAAACGCAAACTAAACCCCTCAGCATAGCATTTTTTTAACGATTATAAAAAAAAAACACTGACCTGCTTATTACGTATTGAATTCAAGGTACCTAACAGTTAGCGCGTCGATGTGGAATAAGACCGTGTATGGAACGTTCAAAAATAACCCTATTATCCTTTCATTGTTACAGCTGCACCCGAGGAGATTACCTGAAGGTATACTGGGAAGTCCAAGGTCCTGGTCCTCCTGGGACTATCAACGAGCGTTCAGCCTGGGCTCGGGAGCTCTGCGGCAGTAGAGCCGATGCCCCTCCAGCCCTGTACTCTCCTGGACCCTCGCTTATCCTGGAGTTCCATAGCGGGGCCAAGCAGAACAACGCCACAGGTTTCGTTGGCACATACAGCTTTATTGATAGACGTGAGTATCTTTTAATTTATTGGCTTGCGATTGGTCACTTTATAAGTATATGTATGTGTCCCGTCTGCACCACATCACGAAGGTAGAGGAAGTCGTGGAGTACATCAGGATGAAGACCAAGTTCACCTTGAGAGTCGAGAAGTTGGAGTCGCCCCATAAGATTAACTTCAAATCTTTTGTGGTGCGGGTTCCGACTCATTACTTGGACACTTTTGTGAAGGAGGAATTTTGGCCGACGGGTGTCGTGTACCGGCGTTTTCGCGGAAGGCTACATGACACCATGACTCAGCGCAATACGTCGCCGATCCAACGTATTAACTAGATTGTATAGAAATGTTTTATTATGTATTGGTTTATCATTTTTAAGATTATTTTGTGTATTTTATCTATGGGCCTTAGTTGCCTGAAAATAAAGCAATTATGATTATTATTATAGCGGTAAGATTTTTAGAAAATAGCTCGGCTGATATAATCTTCATGATATGAACATATTCCTATATATATACAGGAATGCGCTCCCTCTGAACATCAGGACGTCAACCAGTCGGTTGTTTTTAAAGTGAAGGCACATGAACATACGTAAGAAGTTGGCAGAAACATTCCAGCGCTGATTTGCTGGATTCGTTTTCTCCTCTACTGATCGTTATTTCATCTCTCCGTTATTTCTCCTGACAAATTCCTCCCCAACCCTTGCTCGTAAGCGAAGCGCCAGCCGCGCTATAGCTGAGCCTGTAGCTTTAAATTC
Source organism: Dryobota labecula (assembly GCA_947523025.1). NCBI lineage: Eukaryota > Metazoa > Arthropoda > Insecta > Lepidoptera > Noctuidae > Dryobota > Dryobota labecula. Next base: position 9,868,885 of record OX383293.1, on the reverse strand, counting down.
CCCCGATAATAATTATAACCCTGATTTTATCCAGCCACCGTCAGTCCCTTGCCTTCCTCCCTCCGACTCTGCCCTAAGCCGAGGTTGTTACCCCACAGGGGGTGCCCTTAGCGCGCAGTCGTTTAGTTTATAAGTGTTTGCGCCCTGGCTGGAGGCTTTAAGTTTTTAGGAGCTTAAGGCAACCACAGGAAAGACCGGTTAAAGAGTCTCAACCTCTCAAGGAGATCTCAGAGATGCACTAGATAAAAAAAAAATCTCGTGACAGTTTATTCTGTTTATAAATATTTATTTATTTATAAAAACAGAAAAAGCAGTAGAAATCTTAGGATCTTAGGATCACTAACAAGCACGATAGAAAAGATTATCAATATATTTAAGGTACAATAAGCACTTTGCACTTCTAAAGAAGTCAGCGTTCAGCGCGCAGAATAGGTTTTGGTGGTAAATGGGTCAAATGAGAACTCAAGAGAAAGAAAAGAGTATTCAAGTCCTTACTCGCTCGCACCATGTATGAGTTTTGTATAGGCAAAACTGTTAGAAGAGGAAAAAGGAATAGAGATAGGTGGATTAAATTTGATCTCTGGGGGACATTGAAGCGCAGTTATTTTCGTGTTATATATCCCTTACGTTGTACCTGCCATGTTTCCACTCTGCATCATCCTAAGGTTGACTGGTACAAAATGCCTCAGGCATTAAGTCTGCGTCTATACGGTTTTTTTTTTTACTTGTGTATTTATTTATTATTTATTTATTTAAACTTCATGTACAATAGTGGTACATAGGCGGACTTAATGCCACAAGGCATTCTCTACCAGTCAACCTTTGGGTTAAATATAAAAACAGTGATAGGGTACAAAAATAATGACTAAAATACTAACTTCTTGATTAAGAGAATTTATGTAGTTTTATTGATACTAATACACATATACAAATAAAATAAACTAATAGATATAACAACAACAGATATAAATATATAGATATTGTATAACATTGAACACACAAATTAACACATGATAACACTGAAATGTATTCCTACTCCTTCTCTGTTCACGCAGTACGTTTGTGGAACTCACTTCCGCCTAATATTCGAGATTCTAAAACTTTATTTCTCTTTAAAAAGCACCTCTCTTCTATACAGTAATATTCTACATATAATATATATGTATGTATGTATATTATAGGTAATATTTATATGTGTATGTATTTGTATGTCTGTTTATTTTATATAGTTATAGTTTTAATTTAATTTAAATTTTCTTGTTTATCTTTTCTACACACTGTGTATACATTTCTTATCCAACTTTTCTCTCGCAGATCTGCTGGAAGAAATTTCTTTTGAAATAAGCAGTACCTTTGTGCTCTTCTATGTTATATTGTCCTGTCAAGTATTTTGTGTGTACATAAATAAATAAATAAACATTATAATTAATAAATAATAATAAATATAATGGGTGAAAGGAAGAAAAGAAGCTTGAACAAAGTGTTTTCGGAACCTATTCTAAAGTCAAATAACTATAGGATGTTTTAAGTTGGTTTTAGCGTTGACATACGTGTCAAATTGTACGTGAAGGCCGTAAAGGGCTTTGTGGTTAGTTAGGACGTCTAGCTCAGTACACTACTGACAGTCCTTGTTTGCAAAGCAACTTGAGCCTTCTGGAAAAAGATACAGTCACTTCGATGAATTTTATCCCATTTCTGATATGTTATTCATCTGGTAATGGCCTCCAATGTATTTTTCCATGATACAAATATTTAGGTCAACAGAAGTAACTTAATTAACCGTTTCATTAAAAGATACAGGACGTTGCGCATAAAAGGATTTACATTGTTTATGAGAAACTCAAAAATAAATAATTGCCATTTTTAAATAACGAAAATAATGTTTCAACGTTGGAAAATACTCGGAAACCACGTAAGTTTATTACTCAGAGAGTTATTTTGGTAATGTGAATTCATGCGGATGTGTAATTAATGAACACTATAATTAATATACACTTTTCAAAGCGTGTAAATAAAGCAGGTTAATGAGCGAAACTGTCTCATTTCTCGTAGGTGTATGAAATTAATATCGTTAGTGCTCTGCATAATTTGTATGCGGCTGACGGTAACATTTTGAATGTCCGCACTTCCGCAGCAACTATACTGTAAACTTTTAGAGATTTAACATACATTATTACTAGAGATCGGATATTCGGATGCATATTCACCTAAAGTTGAGATGTTTGCTATTATGGAAAGCGCTTTTGTATCAAATAAATCCCGCGGTTCCGGTGTTTTATTTTTATTTTAACTAACACCCGCCACCCCTACTCTTACAGCCTACATACACATAATTGCATAGGGGGTAAAAATAATTTTAAATAAATATGCATCTGAATAGTAATGCAATCCAAGAATCCCGGCATTTTTTTTATTTTAATAAATAATATTTTAGAAGTCGCTTCCATACTATACACCCGACTTATTATGCATTGCCGGTATTTCTGGCATCACGGGATATTTTCTTACAAAAAAATATATTTTAAGAAGCTGCTTCCATACTTTCATAGCTAATAATTAACTTTAGGTAAATATGCATCCGATTATCCGATCTCTAATTATTACATACCAAACCGATCGATTTCGACATTTATATACAATATGTACACTCATTAAAGCCTTTCAGATAAACGAATGTATTTGGATGACAATTGTTTGTAGTTCAAAAACATTAATAAACCACGGTAAGAATAATAGACATTGATCAGACAGGAGTCCTTCCATAGTTCTTGGTAATACCACTTGGTATACCACTTGGTATACCTCTTGGTATACCACTGTCCAATATCTTTTTTTACATAATCCTGTAATAGTCCTACACCAATCAGGGGTTAACCTTGAGTGCACTTGCATAGTGCATACAGGGATTATCGTCGGTTGGTTCTTCATTTTTCATTAAAAACATTTAACGGGTCTCTGCGAGTTGGCTTCGGCCCGTCGTGACTTCCAAAGGTCCGGGTCCGGGTCGCGTCGAGTTATGTCAGTTAAAAAATAATAACAATAAACCCATAGCAATAATTAAATTGTTTCTTCGTAAGTAAGTTACAAAAACACTATACAATTACGTGCATGAATCCTATTTATCCTTTTTGAAACCATTAGTAATTTGTATTGCCTTCTTTAAGCTGACATTGAGGTTAATCATTTATTGTGGTAATTTACGACATTTAAGTGATTTTGTAAGGTATATCTACGTGCCACTGAACCCTGAAATAAATGTTTTGTTGTTGTTTGTTGTTAATCCTCTTTGACGCGCAGCATAAAACACACACAGAAGCAACAGCACAACAAAAGCCATCATTACACGTCCGGCCAATTTTAAAGTCCCACTGTCGCTAACTAACCGACTTGCAAATCGGATAATGAAGATTTTGACCAATCAGGGTGCACGTTACGCGTGTTTGAATGCACGCAATTTTACCCTTTGTCTAGTGTTCAAAATTCACTAAGCGGATACATTGATCAAAGCCAGTACAGTCCGATGTTAAAACCCAATATTTATGCAAAGTGCCTGAATAATTTGTGAAGCTTTTTGTTTTGGAAACCGTCAATTTTGATGGAGTACTGAATACTGGGAGAGTACTTTTTGATGGTGGTTTAAAGACGTGTCTGCATTTTAATTTGTTTTTGATGAGAAGATACTTTGTTTTTGTTTTTGTTGGATGCAGTTAACCGATGAATAGCTTTGATCTTGTCCTAGATATTTTATTAGTCAAAAATGGTACTACGGTCCACTAATGCCACTCCTTTGAAAAAATTGTTAGTCTGTAAAGTTGGTTTACGGACGATAGTTTAACGTGACAATGTCATAACAAAACATTGATGCGGCGCAAGCGTACAATGAGCGTAACGGGACAATGAATCATCCTTTTTCGTGCATGCAGCCGGCGTTCATCGATTTATTAGATGTTGTCACGTCAAAAATATTATCTCGTGACTGAGAAGGAATTATGAAAAACGGCTCAATAGTGACCTCGGTTTAAAAAAGTTTCATATTGAGACACGAAGCAACAAAATACGATCTAGAGAAATGTGACCGTTTTTCTTTGGAATGAATTTTGTTGCTTCGTGTCTCAATATGAAACTTTATAAAAGGTATTAGAACATTCTTATAGACACACTTACCAGGTTGCTGTTACGACCTCGGTAAGTGCTGTTGTATGCGCTCTTAAGAGTATAAGTGATCACGACGATAGCTCGTAGTGGAGTAAAATCAAAGGTGAGTGGACTATATAATATGTATAATGTGGCAAAAGATGAAATTACGACGGTTTTCCCGCACCCCTAGTTCATTGCCGCCAGCGCGCGGCGATGTTGAGAGGAGCGGTCTCAACAATAAGACATAGCTATTATTTGCATCCAGAATAAATAAAGAAAGAAAGAAACTAAATTTATTTGACGCAGTTTAAGGCTCACAATACTGAAATAAACACTGAATAAACACTGTAACTGTAACTGCTACTGTTAGCCTGCATCGTCCCACTGCTGGGCAAAGGCCTCTCCCAATGACTTCCACCTCTTTCGATCCAGGGCTAATGTAAACCACTGGTCGTTTGTTTTCTTCAGCTTGTCCCGCCATCTTCTACGGAATCTGCCGCGATGCCTTCTGGCTGTTTCAGGACTCTACATAGTGGTAATTATAGCCCACAGCTCATTGGACATACGGCAGACGTGGCCAGCCCAGTCCTACTTCAGCTTAGCGGCTTTTTGAGCATCAAGCGTCAGTATTCTGTGTTTTGGAGCGCAGTGTGGTGTTGCAAATATGGTCTGTAATAAAAACTGAATTAGTTTAAAAAAAAAAATGTAGTCCATTTAGGTAAATAAAATACCTTATCACTAGAGATCGGATATTCGGATGCATATTTACCTAAAGTTAATTTTGAGCTATGAAAGTATAGAAGCGGCTTCCTAAAATATTTTATTGTAAAAAAATCCCGTGTCGCCAGGAACAACGGGAATGCGTAACTAGTCAATGTGATTTCTAAAAAAATATTTATTAAAAAAAAAACCGGGATTCTTGGTTTACATAACTAATCTGATGCATATTTATTTAAAATTGGGAAATTTACCAACATTTGAAAGTAAGTAAATATACCAGAAACATATATCAGAAACCTTAACTTGTAAATCCCAGAACCGCGGGATTTTTTCGATACAAAAGCGCATTCTATATTACCCAACATCTCAACTTTATGTGAATATGCATCCGAATATCCGATCTCTACTTATTGTAAACATGCATTGTATTCGTCTTACGAGTCTTAAATTAAATCAAATTAACTCAATAGAAAGGAGAAACCAGGAGTTTCTTTAACTTAAACATTCGAATTCAAAAACATACGTGCCTTCTAATACCCACCTTAATTTATTTCAAAAACATTTCTGTTTCTCCATTCCCCTCCCCGTATTCTTACCCTCTAATTTGTAATTTCTATAATCTGTTGCGCAAACCTAAGAGACACTGAACAGATTTTAACACTGTGTTTACAGTTGAAAGCTTTGAGTGAGGTACTGATGTATGAAATTTCACCTTTTGACCTTGGACTTATTGCACATTATGAAAGTAATTTGTTCAGATACGTTTACTGAATTGATTTCTGTCAATTTTAAAATAATTATGTAATTTTTTATCCCAAAAATAGTTAAAACTAGTTAATTACAGTCACACTTCTCCTGTACAGTCAAAAAAAACTAAAATAGACTAAATACCTTCTACGCTAGACCCTCATATGTGTAGGTGCGTAGTTTTTTAATTCATATCGACCTCGCCGCCGAGGCCCATTGCGAAATCCCCGACTAAATAGTCCTCCCCGACCCTTGCTCGACGAAGCGCCAGCCCGCGCCGTAGCTGAGCCTGTAGCTTTAAATTCCCCTGATAATAATCATAACCCTGATTTTTCCAGCCACCGTCGGTCCTTTGCCGTCCTCCCTCCGACTCTGCCCTAAGCCGAGGTTCGTACCCCACAGGGGGTGCCCTTAGCGCGCTGTCGTTTAGTTTATAAGTTTTACGCCCTGGCTGGAGGCTTTAAGTTTTTAGGAGCTTAAGGCAACAACAGGAAAGTCCGGTTAAGAAGTCATGATCTCTAAAGGTCTACTCTAAGATGCCCTAAATTAAAAAAAAAATAGTTTTTTAATGTGACCACAATCAGTTTAACTAATTTCATAAATAAACAATGTGTACACAACAATTAAAATTCAATGTATCTACAATGATTTTAACTTTACGACAATCTACATTATTACGAATTTAAGATTGTACCTAATAACTTAAATGGTGAAATAAATAACAAAATGACAACCCTAACTACGAGTATCAAGCTATTTTCACTTAATTTATTTGTCAAATACATATTTCAACTCCAAAAGCATCTTAAGAATTGTAACACCGCCATGATTGAGTGTTGGAATTAATATTAAAATGTAAATAGTATAATATCACAGTACAAACCTAATTATTTATCCAAATAGCTTTATAAACAATTCAATTGCCTTTATTCAAGTAATTTATTCAAAAGACATCAACTATTCAAAGTATAATTTGTTGAAGTATCATAAATTGAATTAAAGTAACTGAAGCAAGGAGATTAGAAAGTGATACTGATTGATGTTTATAGTTTTGCGTCTTCAGTAACTAATTGGATTATTATTTAAGTTGGTTTTAAGTTTGCTAGATAGAACTGAACTTCATTTCAGGCTACCTTCTACAAATACTTGAATGAATTGGATTCATACTTAGTAATTAAAATTTAAAATGATCATGAAGTAAATTACACAATTAATTAATTATTTTAGACATTTTAGTCTGAAATCTCATTCAAGCTCACATCACATCAATGCCTCATCATTCTCCATTCTGTGGAACGATAATAGCGTAGACTTAATATATTATTGTCAATTTAATCAAATTTATGAAGATGTGGAAATGAGAGTAAAAGCGGAGAATAAAGCGAATGGTGCTATACATGCGATTGTGACCAACCAGTCGATGCCCAAAAAGGCTCGACTGGCTGTTCACAATGGTGTGCTGGTGCCTACGCTTATGTATGGAAGTGAATGTTGGGTGTGGCAAAAGAAGCATGAAAGTAAAATAAATGCTGTGGAAATGCGTTCCTTGCGAAGCATGTGTGACGTGACTATGAATGATAGGCTGAAAAATGGTGTGATGAGACAATGGTGTGGTTTCAAGAAAATGTAGTGACAAAAAATTTAAAGTCTACGTTTAGATGGTTTGGTCACGTTGATAGGATGAATGAAAGGTATTTTACAAGGCAGATGTGAGTGGAAAAGCCAGGAGGGGATGCCCTAGAGAACATATAGTGACCTAATTTTTGATGTTCTTCAGAAAGGTCAGGTGCGTAGCACTCGCAACCGGCGTGCGTGTATGACCAGATGTATGAATGTAAACGAAGCAAAAGGAATATGTAAGAAGCGTAGCAGGTGGCGTTCTATAGTTTCTGCCTACCCCCATAGGAAGAAGGCTTGAGTTTATGTATGTATGTATGTAATTAAACCCTCGACTAAAATCATTAAAAACATCACCAAAATAACTACAAAATTGTAAATAATTCTACCATATAGGTACGTAATATTCATCAACCCACCCCTATCGTTTACATACAAATCGAGTGAATCGTTAAGACTAAACGGAATTTCTTCACTGAATTAACCACAGAGTTTTAATTACATCTGACTTTAATTAATGTTCGGGGTAACAAAAGAGAATCAACTGTTCTGGAGACATTAAGATGAGTGGAATGGGAAGCTTTGTGGATACTGTAATCGCTTTCAAACGCTTTTGGTGTCATTTTTACTTGTAAATATAGTTTTCAGATATACCTGAAATTTTGATACATAGGTACCAATACTCGTACAGCGTCTCCTCAAGAGGAGTAACCCTAAAGATACTCTGCGTATGTGGAAGCCGGAAGGATTTTTCAGACTTCTGCACAACCATAAAGTGACCTGGCTGTCCTCAACACATAAGGCTAAGGATTTGAAAGTCTCATACCCCCTATGAAACAATGCAATTGTTAATCATGCGGAATTCTCATATCTTATTTCAGCTCTACAGTATTCTATTCAATCCTAAAACCCCCTCTTATCTTAAAGAACGTTTCAAGTTCCTTCATGACACACATAATAGATATCTGAGGTTATCGGAAAACTTGAGACTAGAGATGCCAATGCATTCCACTAGTTTTTATGACAAGTCTTTTACAGTTCAAGCAGTACGGTTATGGAATGCCTTGCCCGTCTCGATAAGGCGTGCTCAATCTTTGTCCACTTTTAAAATTCTGGTTAAAAATCACTTCCTCTCTCCTTAAACATCATCATTACTTAAAGTTCCTTGCTCTTGTATCATGTTTATTATTGTATGTATATATATATTGTATTGCATATATATATTTGTATGGATAAATATCTATATGCTTTATGTATGTATGTATTTATTGTATATGTAAATGGTACACCACTGACTACCTGCAGTATTGTCCTTCTACTTTTTGATCCATCCAAAGGTTGTCTGTAAAAGATCGCTTTTAGCGATAAGACCGCCCATTGTGGCACCCTATGTAACAGTTCTACATTTATATCTGTAATTTTTATGGTGTACATAATAAAGAGTATTCTATCTATCTATCTATCTATCTATCAATTCTCACAAGAACACTTCAATTAACTGGAAAGAAATTAATTCCACTAAAATTCTACTAGGTACCGCAATATTACTCCGAGCGTAACATTGCATTATGGATTTCATAGGAACTGCTACCTACAGAATCTCTTCATACCATCAATATTGTAAACTTCATTCAAAAAAAATCCAATTCATATTTTCTTTATTAAAAACCCCATTAAGCTTGAAAACTATTATCGATAACAATTGCTATGAATTTTCAGCCTTTTTATACTCGCTGAAGAACTCTATCGAACAATGACGCTGCGATTTTTCTGCCTGTTTGAGACTCCTGAAAACAATAGGTAAAACGAAACGCCTAAAATCCTTGCATTGTTTGAATAACAAAACCTCTGCAATTATTATAATAGAAGGTTTTTGAACAGTTAAGTTTGGGGTAGGCAGCTGAGAGAATTCAGAAATATTTAAGCTAATATGAAAGGATTACATTTTTAATGGCTTTTATGAGCATACAGACAATTGATGATATTGTATGACTTAATTAGACCTTTTTAATATAAACAGACAAATTGGGACTTATAGGAGTTCGAGTCGTTTGGGGTTGAAACACTAGGGCCATGGGGTTCGAGTGCCCATTTAGTTTTCCAAGCCATCGCTAAGCGAATGGTCGACTCTTGACGTGACCAGAGGGCTGGCATATTTCTTGACGAAAGAATCAGCATTTCCATACAACGTGGTAATGATGCCAGCCTTTTGGGCACTTTTGCTGTTGACAGCGATACGGACGAATTGTTTGATGCCTACTGATTCTTTCCCCTCCCTTTTTTATATACTTGTACATATGAATTATTATGTTAAGCTTTTAAATTATGTAAACATTATCCAGAAATAAAAAACCGGCGAAGTGCGTGTCGGAACACGCACAATGAAGGGTTCCGTACTTGGAAAGAATATATCCTAAGAAAAAACTTAACATTGTAGTTGGTAAACATAATCTCCCATACATTCCAACTGCAAATGTAAGTTTGTACGCACAATATCGAGAGATTTACCATGTTATTTTAAGACCTTAGACTTCTTATATATTTTCCTGTAATCTATAAGTATAGAACTATTTTCTGTATTTTTTCAAAGTTTTAGGTTCAGTAGTTTGGGAGATAAGGGGGGATGGTCAATTTTCGTCTATTTTCACTTATAAGTACAAAACAATTTATTTTAAAATTATAATAATACATTTGAGACCCTCACAGTAAGCCCATTCATTTGATATGTCACACGGTACAGTTTACAAAACCTTTTTTTTTTAATTTTCTTGTTTGCCCCCAAAACTGACCCCAATATTCTAAATTCATTTATTTTCGGTTCACGTCCGTGTTTGGGTCACACAAATTGATATGTGCACCAAATTTCAACTTAATCGGTACATTACATTCGGAGCAAATTGGCTGTGACAGACGGACAGACAGACAGACAGACACACGAGTGATCCTATAAGAGCTCCGTTTTTCCTTTTAAGGTACGGAATCCTAAAAACCTCTTTAGAAAAAATAATAAATAGAAAAAAAAACGTTTTAACGTAACAATGGACTAAATTCGGCGAGTGTGCCTATGTATGAACTCCACGACCTCATTCCACCGGCCCCCTTCTACCATCGGACATCTAGACGCACTGCAAGGTACCACCCCTACCTAGTTGATATTCCACCAACTCGCACTAAGCGTTTTCAAACGTCTTTTATAATGCGCACAACAAAGGAGTGGAACTCTCTGCCTGCGTCTATGTTTCCGAACGCATACAAGCCTAATGCATTCAAAGTGAAAGTGAACAGGCTTCTTCTGGGTAAGCTCACTCCATCGTCAACTTTGTCTCCGTCACCTCTGACCTAGACAAGAGTCAAGAGAGAACCCATCGTAAAAAAAAAAAATACCTAAAAAAATAATGAAAGGCAACCTTAAGAGCCATTTTACGTTTTCGCGCGAATATCTAAGATTTTAGTCGCCTAATTTACCATCTTAGTTAATTCTCTGGTATTGGTGAATATATGTAAATAATAGATGATTCTTTCGTATTGACACTTCATGTAACACATTTACAAAAACTTATTTGTGTACTTTGTAGTTATTAATCTCCCAGAACTAGTTTACTGAAAAATCAGCGCAGAGGCAATTTCAGACTCCTATTTCTATAATTAATATTTATAAATTTGACTGAAAAAAATACACAAAGCATCAGACATATAGTTTTGTCGACAAATGACGTACTAGAATTTCGATTATTAATAACATTAATAGGTAAAAAAAATAAAGACTTAGGACAATTTTTACGATTTATTCGCAATTATATTGCGATTTTTTTGTTTGAATAAAGCGTAATTACATTTTAAAAATCATCTCAAAATGAACTATGTTCTTTAACAAATCGAATTCTCAAGTTTGATTAAAATCCCTTCATGTAATTAGCCACAATATCCTTTTTTTAAACACTCTAAAAAAGAATAAATTGCGATGCACAAGTGGGCACCGTTTAGTACAGCGCGAGCGCCCATCGAGGATGGACCTGTGCTACTTTTTCCCGCATCTCAATTGTCGAGTGCTCATATCGTAACCGTGATATTATACTAGGACCACAACATTTTGATGCTTCCCAAATTGACTCGTTTTTACGAAGATTGCGTATTGCCGGAAATTATAGACCCTAGAAAAGCAAGATCAATGCCTTTACGACAAATATTTATTTAACGTAAGTGATAGTCATTATTACTTGACATTATTGTCAAATAATAATGACCAACACTTATATTTTGTACGATGTGATTGTTTTCCTGTTCATTTTTATTATATACTTTCAAAACATATATTTGTATTTTTTTATTAGTCTAGAAAGCTTTAGTAGACTGAATAAATAAAATAACTTTTTTAATCAATCTCTAAATACCGCATTATTATTATAATGGCTCAAGATTATTTAGTCCGTCTCGACACTCGCGTTACACTGCTTAAATTGTGTATGTGTGGATAGTTACGCTCACATACACAGCGCTGCCGTCTTTTACCTAAACTCGAGCGTTAAAATTTTGTGAAATGGCTCTTAAATATTAGTTAAATGTTAGATCTTCGCAGATATAATGTCGTCAAAATGTTTTAACATTGAGTGAGCCAAAATTTATGACCGTTCAAAGTTCCAAGTTACACCATACAGAGTTGTAAGTACTGTACGTATCACTATAGTTTAATCACCCGGTTTATATGGATTTCCTATCTGAGGCTCGTAAATACGACCGAGTTTTGTACTAAAATCTTGATGACATCTTACGGTTCTAACATTGTTTGGATACAAGAACATCAATTACATGATGTGATTTAATTGGTGAGGATGTTATAATTTAAAAAAATCTTCCTATAACACAAATAAATAATATTAAGTCACGTTATATAACTCAAGAAAATATCTCAGCAGCCAGACTGACGGATTACAGAAAAACCGGCCAAGTGCGTGTCGGACCACGCACAATGAAGGGTTCTGTAGTTGGTATGAATTTATCTCAAGAACAAACTTAATATCGTTGTTGAAAAACATGTTCTTCCATACGAAATGTATGGGAGAACATGTTTTTCAACTGTAAATATAAATGATAAATGATAAATGATAAATGATTTTATTTCTGTAAGTAGGTTTTTACAAACACTTTTACACGTCAATCATATTTTAAAACTAGATGAGGTCGGCGTTTCGTATCTGACTACCCTGAGAAGAAAGACCGAAACAAACTCAGAGATCACAGTCTCTTTTAAAGTCCAGACATAATCTTGGTCAAATCATGTGAAGACCATGTAGATTGGTGTCTGAAATGGTCTTTTGAAGAAAGAACCACACAGATTGAGTGGACCTATCCATTCAGTGCACGCATTTGTCAGTAATCGTGCAGCTCAACTCAGAACATAAGGAGCTCAACGATTCGACGAACAATACCAAAGAAAGGACATTTGGGCAGGCCGCATAAATTACTCAAACTGCCATACCATGATCAGAGAAAAAAAAAAAAATACTGAGAAGAAAAAAATAAAAATAAAGACCCACATAGTCTTCACATTCACAATAATTAAAATAATAATATTATACTTCACAAGTAAATATTCATGTCAATGTGTATAAAGCAATCACAATTAAAAAAGTTTCAATATGTAAAATTTGGAGCAGCTCAATCCCAAGCCTTTTTGTCCTCAATATAATCTTTAATGGTATAAAAGGCTTTCTGGCACAACTTACGTTTAATGAATGATTTGAATTTATTAATGCTTAGATCTTGAACGTGGCTTGGAAGTTTATTATAAAAGCGTATACATTGACATCTGAACGAACCACCTATTTTCTTGAGCCGAGTTTTAGGTACAACATACATGTGTTTGTTCCTAGTATTTATATTATGGATATCACTGTATTGTTTAAACAATTTTATGTTTTTATGGGCATATAAAAGATTTTCAAAAATATACTGAGAAGGCACAGTCATAACATTAATTTCCTTAAATTTCTCTCTGAGAGAGTGTCTCGAACTTAATTTATAAATTGATCGAACAGCTCTTTTCTGCAAAACAAAGATAGACTGAATGTCGGCGGCATTTCCCCACAACAGAATACCGTAAGACATTACACTATGAAAATAACTAAAGTACACTAAACGGGCTGTCTCTAGGTCAGTTAAATTACGAATTTTTCTAACAGCGTATGCTGCGGAGCTCAGCTTCTTAGACAATTTATCTATATGTGGGCCCCACTGAAGCTTAGCATCCAAAGTTAAGCCCAAGAATACAGTGCTATCTTCAGGATTCAATTCTTCGCCCTTTATCAACACATTATTTTTCACCTGCCTCACGTGAGGCAGCGTAAACTTAATACACTTGGTTTTTTTTTCATTAAGTAGTAAATTATTAACATTGAACCAATGAACTACTTTTGAGATCGCGCTATTTACATCGTCAGTAACCAGCTCCTGACGTTTAAGTTTAAACAAAAGTGAAGTGTCATCCGCAAACAACACTATTTCATGATTATCCTTTATGAGGTAAGGCAAGTCGTTAATATAAATCAGAAACAAGAAAGGACCAAGAATTGAGCCCTGTGGGACTCCCATTGTTACTAAAGATCCGGGAGATCTTTTCCCATTAACGTCAACGCTCTGAAACCTATTACTCAAGTATGAAGCAAGAAGATCCAGAGCGGTGTTCCGGATCCCGTAGTGGCGGAGTTTCCTGATTAACGTTTCATGAAGAACACAATCGAATGCCTTGGACAAATCACAAAAGATGCCCAAGGCATCACATTTATCTTCCCATGCATTATAAATATGTCCTAAAAGTTCAACACCAGCATCAGTAGTTGAACGACCCCTTGTAAAACCGAACTGTTTACTGTGTAATAATTTATTTTTATTAAAAAATCTTTGCAATTGGTCTAACATTAATTTCTCAAAAATTTTACTAAAGGTAGGTAGTACTGAAATAGGTCTATAATTTGTGGGGTCTGATGTACTACCTGATTTAAACAATGGTATTATTTTACTATTTCTCATAAGATCGGGAAACTCCCCACAGTCGATACAATTATTAAATATAAGAGCTAAAGTAGGTGCTACAATGTCAATAATAGACTTAGCAACTTCTACAGAATTACCCCACAGATCCGCAGTCTTTTTGACGTTTAAAGTGTGAAAGGTTTTAATTATATCTCTACAGGTAATATGTTCAAAATTAAATTCTGAATCGCAAACATTAACATTTTCCTTAAGCAAAGACTCAGCAACAGAAGGTGAAGAGTTTAGGGATTTAGTAGTTAAAACGGGAATATCCGAAAAGAAATTTTCAAAGGCCGCGGCGACTTGTGAGTCTGATTTTATTATTTTGTCATTAATTGATAGGCTGTAGTCAGTATTTCGGTTGCTAGACCTTCCCGTTTCACTATTAATAATATTCCAAGTCGTTTTAATAACATTACTACTGTTTTTAATCTTCGAACTCAAATAACGAGACTTGGCCATACAACAAACTTTTTTAAATAATTTTGAATAATTTCTAACATATAAATTAAATTCAGCGGTATTTACACAAGTCCTTTCATTGTACAGTTCATAAAGCCGCGTTCTACTTTTATGAATACCAATGGTAGCCCAATCACTGAAAGATGCGTTACTATTAACTGAGATAGTTTTGGGAATAAACGTGGAATGAAATTGTTTACAGTATATATAAAAAAAATCATCATATAGATGAATAGGATCAGCGTGAATAGACAAAGCTGGTAATTTATTAATTAGTTTAACTTTAAAAGCTTCCAAGCGACTTGCAGTTTTGGGATTAACAGTGATATCCTTTTTTGCCATTTTGTTATTTTGGTTTTGGATAGTAATCCGTTGCCCGCAATGATCAGAATCTAGTAAATTTATAATTTCTTTGTGGCTTGGTATAATATCCGTATAAATATTATCTAGGCATGAGGCGCTAGTAGGGGTTATTCTTGTGGGCTCCGAAAATAGGTGTACAAGATTGTAGGACTGGAACAGACTTATTATTTTACTGCAAGAACCTGATTTTTCTAATAAATTAACATTAAAATCACCACAAGTGATAATGGACTTGTTCGAGTTACAAATCTTGTGTAACACTTCATCCATTACCTTTTCAAAGCAGTCATACAATCCTGAAGGTCTGTACACACTTAATACGATAAACTGCTCCAATTCTATACAGGCTATTTCAATTATCCGCTCAACAGATAGGCTCACAATATCTTTACGGTCTTTAAATTTAAGCTGGTTACTTACTAAAATTAATGAGCCACCATGTATAGCATTTACTCTGCTGAACGAACTACCAATCTGGTGATTACTAAAATTGAACAAGAACTGGTGGCTTTTAAGCCAATGTTCAGTTATACAAAGAATATCAATACTGTTACAATTCATAAATAATTCTACTTCTAAATCTTTGTTCATAAATCCTTGAATATTTTGATGCACCAGGTTGATACTATTTACTGATTTTAAACTTTTATTTTTGCAATTGTGTACATTATTGCTAGAGGTTGCCTCTGTTGTCTTAATTTCTAATTTAAATGATTATCAATGTCAATTTTTGATACCAAATTATTGGCTGAATTATTTAACATGTCATAGCATTGCTCAATAGAAGCAATTTGTTTAGCCAAATTCTTGGCTGTAATAGAAAAATAATATGATAGCGACACAGCTATCTGTCTTTTACAGTACTTTGAAAGATAGTACCTATCCTTAAAAAATCTATCTTTTGTCAAATATAAATGATTACCAACATAATTGTTAGTGTCAATTAAATGGAATGAATTGTTATTATACATCAAATTATGCAATGTCATATTCATTTCAGATCTAAAGTTGTTTTCTTCCTGTGGCAAACTTTGGCTGTATGGGAATGTGAACATCACAATTTTTCTTAAACTAAGGTTACATAATGAACTATAATATTGGAGTAATTCTCCTTTATTCACATTACCCCTATTACCAACAAAAATTATTAGAATTGTATCCTGGTTAAAATTGCATTTTATAATTTTTTTCATTATGTCAAATAAAGAACAACCAGGCATACAGTAGTTCATTATTGAGTGTCCCGGATACTTATTTGTCAACAAGTGGCCTAGATCCTTTCCAATTTCATCACAAAATAAAACTATTTCTTTATTTACACTCTGTTTAGTAAAACAATTAGTAATTGATACTGGCAAACTGGCACAAGACTGCGGTATGGTGGTATCACATATTGTCAATGAATGATCTGGTGTGGGTTCAACAGATGGTGGTTGACAACATTCACATTTGTTTGTGCTCACCAGCTCATTCATTGCCAATACATATTCCCTCATTTGGTTTTCAGAGGCTGTATATTTGATGGTCATAGAAGTAAGTTTCTCTTGTAGTTGGTCAAGTTCATACTGCAAGTCTTCTGTGTCAATTTGGTATTTCCTAGTACTTTTTTCTAAGTTAAATGAATACATATCTAATTGTTTCAGTAGATTTAACCTTTCCCTATTAAGTTTTACATTTTTGATGAAAAACTTTTGTTTTTTGACCATTTTCTTAGTTTTAACTATGTATTTGTTAATTTTTATGTATTTTTTAAGTTTATTTTTACTAGTACCTACCCTCACTAATTTACATGATTTTGAATCATCATGACCTGTTAAATCTATTGTGTAAGAGGGGTTTATTGCAGACACCATTGATGGGGCTATAGGCACCAATTCATTGAAAAGACTTTGATTCAACGAGGCAGTGATGTTAAGGTTTGTTGTCTCAAGTTGTTCAATCTGACTTTGAGCCTCATGTAGCTGCTGTTGTAATAAATATTTGTGATTAAGAGCTTGTTCATACTCATTGCTACACTGGCTGAACCCGTCCACAACAATTTGGAGCCTGTCCCGGGCTGCTATGGCATCAGTGTGTTGAATATATAACTGAGCCATTTCTGTCTTTAACTTGCTATTCCTTTCAAGGACACCAAGGAACTCTATTTCACTTTCATCCTTTTCCCTAATCAGTTGGTCGCAGAGCTTCTTAGACGCTTTTAGTTCGCTCAAAGCCTGAGTGAGTTTTGACTCTTCAAGGCGAGCCCGCGCGCTGCGAGTCATAATCATGATTAAAGAGAAAAGAGAAGAGATTGGAAAAGAGTAGTGGATTGACTAACAGATGATTAGTTGAACGGAAAATGAAATTTAGATCGTTAAGAAAGAAGTTCTGTCACCAAACTAATTAAGGTTATGTTTACGTTGTTTAAGGTCATTGGCATAAACTTGTAGCCGTAATAAAAGTAATCCAACGAATTGTCGGCAAAATATTAGAACGTAAACAAACTAATACCAAGTAAAATATTTAGTATTGTACCTGATACCGAGATGAAAATGCAACAATCGC
This sequence comes from Dryobota labecula, assembly GCA_947523025.1. Lineage (NCBI taxonomy): Eukaryota > Metazoa > Arthropoda > Insecta > Lepidoptera > Noctuidae > Dryobota > Dryobota labecula. Next base: position 9,851,266 of record OX383293.1, on the reverse strand, counting down.
TTGAGCCGGTAACTGTCACTGAATCACAATTAAAGTTTACACTTATTTTGCACTTAATACATAAATTTAACACCTAAAACACTAAATTACGCTTTATACTAGTTAATTAATTGGAAATAGGCCTTATTAAGAAGGAAAATCTATTATTTAAAATTAAAATTACAGGGACAAATTCAAATCAGCTGTTAGCTGTAGTGTTGCCACAGGAAAAAAAAGCCCCCTATAAGTTGGTTGACTATTACTCGGTAACTTGTGACGCCTAATTGGCTGTGATAGTTTTCCTTTTAACTTCGATATATATACTACTGCTGTGATTTTTTCATTTTTACACATCCAAGTACAACCATTTATGTAGCTGCTACTTAACTCTAACAAAAATTTGCAGTTTAAAGCCTAATATTTCAGAAATGGATCCCTGAATCGAAAAATTGATTTCACAAACCCGCAATATTTTTGAAAGACCCATCCAACAATACCCCACACCATAAAGTAGGCGAAAAAAAAAAAACCACTTTACATGTACAGGAGGTACCCTAAATAACTATTTTGTTCATGATTTCATTTTACCACTTTGTCGGCGTGATTAATATGTATATCCATGCCAAATTATAGCATTCTAGTACTAAGACTCTCTGAGCTAAGCTGGGGACGGACAGCGAAACTATAAGGGTTCCTTGTTGACGACGGAACCCTAAAAATGCAATCTAACTTCCCCTTTGATTTAAACAAAACACTCCTTCAAAACAACTCTATTATCTCATTCCATACTTTCTAAACAATTCAGGCTATTACCCGAAAAACTTTTATGAACTCCTCTCGACCCACTTAGAACAACGAACAGATTCTCAGATAACGTTATCATTAACACAAATCTTCACTCTTGCCTTTTGCCAGTCATTGCGTAAAATACGCCTTCATTCCTCAAATCCTTTATCTTAAAGGAGCTCAATGTTCCCGCATCCTTACAGCCCTTCAGTGCCAGCACTTTTGTTGGCTCTTATTCCACAACTCTGAACTTCTTTACTTTCAAATCGTGTCCGTTAATGAGTTCAGCCTCATCTAAAACGTGGTCTGCTTTCAGCTTTATGTAGTTCAAGTGTGTCGATAAGATGGGTGTTTAGAACAATCTAAACATAGAAAATAGAAACTTAGTATATTGCTCGTGTAAACGTAACATATTATCTTTTTATGTATAAACTTGCAACACTAGATAGAAATTCCAAATGTTGGTGTTGTGGCTATGCTGCGACCCTTCCTGTTTAAAAGATTGTGATGAGCGGCTGTTTGCTCTGATTGTTAAAAGTACAAACTGTACTATGTGATATATCAAATGAAAGGGCTTATTGGAAGGATTTAAGTATTTTTTTTTTTAATAATTTTAAAATAAATCGTTTTAAAGTTATTTAAGAAAATAGATGAAAATTGACAATTCGTTCATCTCCGAAAAAAAAATTCTGAAAAAAAAAAAATTATAAAAAAAAAAGATTACAGGAAAACTTATAAGAAGTCCGACCGTCCGTCTTAATATAACATGGTAAATCTCTCAATATTGTGCGTACAAACATACATTTTCAGGTATTTTTCAACTACAATGTTAAGTCTCCATTCATAGTGCGGAGTCCGACACGCACTTGGCCGGGTTTTTGTTTTTAATTGTTCTCTATTACTACTCACCCGCCATTACATTCGCCGGCCGAAAGTGCAGTGTGCTGTGCCAAGGTTGCTGATGAGGCTGAGGTTGATGACCAGGTATGCGCGTTCGCTGCATGCTGGTGGCCAGGATACCCGTTGAAGCCGTGGGTGCTGGCTGGCTGTGTGACTCGCCGCTCGAAAGCGTGACGTCATCCATCACTTCCTCAAGGAAGTGATGGATGATGTCACGCTGATGTAGTTGCACGAAGGCTGCGCTAATCTCCATGTTCGGGGTCACCAATTTAGAGGTATGAGGAACAGGGTGTAAAGTTCATTCATACTCTATAGTAAAGGGAGGATCCTCCGACCAGACGGGTGTTGTGTCTGGTGGGCAACTACCCAACGGTTGATGTCGGGATGTTGTATATATGCTAGTCGCGCGGTAAACTCTGATGCAGGATTTGTGACGTCAGATCTTTGATGCGTAGTTCGCATGTGGCGTTGTTGATACCGCCACAGAACTTAAACATAACTGGCGAAATAATTCATATTTCGTTTTATACTCGTAAGTAGGTACAAATCTGCCTAAGCCTACAGTGAAAACTGGTGATGTTATGCTATTTTTACTTCTTGCGTTGGAAAACCAAATTGTAGTTCCATATAAGGTGTATCTATTCATACACAAAATATTTTAAGAGAAACATCTATAGGTGTTAAAAAAGCAATAGTAGCGAAAAATAAAATATCTAAGTGTTTTATATTTTTACATAATTATTATAATTTTAAAATAGCTTGAGACATTTTGCAAAAAAACCTTTACCCGCCCGGACACGGCAACGGTGGCGGCAGGAGCGCGGTGCCTTTTGATAATTAATTAATCATCATTTATCAAGTAATTTTAAATTATTTAATTTTTTAAATAATATAATCAGATAAAAAAAAATCGTTTCCATGGCTTCTTTACCACCTATGGATGTATGTCTTAAAATATTTCGTGTTTGAATATAGATTACATCCCATATACCCTAGTAGCATTTTTGTTGGCGTTTGGTTGGGCCACATACCTCTGAAGTTGGCCCAACTAAATGCCAACGGAAAATGCTACTAGGGTAGGTTATGGAACAGTAGTGCGCAAGTGTTGTTAAGTTTCCATAATTAAGTAACGAACAACAATATGCATCTCAGTTGTAATAACATCATTACCCGGTCACCAATTCGCCTGCCAACTGTCGTGGTTATGGCAATATTCCCCAGGACCATTTGGTCGTAACGGCCTACAGACCAATTTCAGCAATGGTCGGGTAGATAATTCCGATGATTATAGGTTCGAACCAGCTCAACACAATGCTCAGTCGAAACATACACGCTTTTACAGAAATATTTAATCTTGTTACAATTTAGGGTTTAAAAATATAAAACATATTCATCAGTTTAAAGTTAAAGATCCAGAACCGATTCACAAATCCGAAATCACGGGAGCCCCCTGGTTCGTTCGAAACACTAACCTCCACGTTGAACTCAAAATCCCCACGATAGCCCAATTCATGAAGCGCACTTCAAAGCGCTTCTTTGATTCAGCAGCCACTCATCGCAACGCTCTAGTTGTGAAGGCCGCAAGTTATGTCCCCTCTAATATAAGTTCGACCCGAAACTAGTACAGTTCGCAAAATGAGAACACACAATATACGACCTCGCCGCCGATGCCCCGCGCGAAATCCCCGACTAACGAATAGTCCTCCCCGACCCTTGACTGTAAGTGAAGCGCCAACACGCGCTTTAGCTGAGCAGCATGTAATCCAAAATCCCCCTGATAATAATCAAAACACTGATTTTATCCAGCCACCGACGGTCCCTTGCCACCCTCCCTCCGACGTTGCTCTAAGCCGAGTTTCGTACCCTACAGGGGGTGCCCTTAGCGAGCAGCAGTCGTTTAGTTTACAAGTTTTTACGCCCTGGCTGGAGGCATTAAATTTCATTAGGAGCTTAAGGCAGCCGCAGGAAAGTCCGGTTAAAGAGTCGGAACCTTAGTGGTTACACTCTGAGATGCCCATGATAAAAAAAAGTTAAATATCGGTAAAACACCAAATCCCTCTTGGGACTATATAACTAACATCACAAACAATAACTTTTGTTCTATGTCTTTTAATTATTCATCAGATTTGAATTTATCAAATTCTCATACAAAAAAAAAACAACCCTCTAAATGTTACGAACTCTATGCGTAGCAAAACAAACTGCCGTGTATAGTGCAAAAGGCAGAGGTTGCATTGCACGGGAGGCGTAGATAGGTACAACAAAATACAGAATTGAAATGTGTTAGATAGAACAAGAAGTTTTGAAGGTTTGTTTTTGGTAAATGTATTAAGTTTTGTAATGTTATAACCCTGTATTTCTAACCTTTTGAATGCGTTGAACAAAGAGAATTATTAAATAGTAATTTTAACCCTCATTCCATTACAACTATTGAACTTACTAAGGATTCCTTGCAGAAACAGAATGTTTGTTATAAAGTTAGTCATAATAAAATGAAAAAATATGCAAAACTAAATAGAATAATTAAAAAATGTAATCAAATTAGAAAACAACATAAACACTTTTCTAAACATATTCCACAAAGAAAAGAGCATGTTGATCTAATCAATAAGTTAAACAATTATCAAATCAAATTAGAAGACAGCAAAAAAATCTATGAAATTGATACACAGCGCTTACAGTCTGACATACAGGCACTTGAGGGCAGACTTAGTTCCCTTTACATTAAATATGTGAGCTCTCAGAACCAAATAAAAGAACATATTCTTGCTGCTAATGAGTTAGTTATGTGTCAGTGTACTTGTCAGGTTTCAATCCCTGATGCTGTCCAGCCTGAGGCAACGGAGGACCCGTCCCAGACTGAGAGTTTTTCTCAAGCCTGTATCCTCAACCATGATATGTCTGATATAGTACAAGGTCTATCTCATGTGGTACAGCCTGAGATTAGTAGTTGTCCATCTTCCAGTAGTCATGATTGTTATCATTCAGTTATGTTCTCAGATAGTATAGGAAGAGGTTTAGGAAAGTTACTTAACAACAATCTGAGTCATTCTTCTCAAAACTGTTGTATGCCTCAGACTTCTTACAATCAAATAATGTCTTCAATAACTAGGAAAGAATATGATCCTAAGGCGATTATTACTGTATTTATAGGTAATAGTTTTAACGTTAAAAAAGATGATATCACTGATAGTGTCACCAAACTATTAAAGTTGAATTGTAATAAAATAATTCTGTGTGCTTTTCCCTACTTTGAGCACTTGTCAAACAGGCAAAACAAGTACATTCACATGTTAAATAATTACATGCATTTTTTAGTTAGTCACCATAGTGACAAGTTTATATTTTTTGACACCAACATTTTTGTTGATAAGCTAAGGTCGACTAGGGATACTGTGTATCTGCCCATTAATTTTAGACGTCAAATAGCTAGGCTATTAGCTTTTAATATTAACCCAGACATAATTAGTATGTCGAAGTCATGTACAATTAGCACCACAGTTAGTAATAGTACTAATAATATGGTGGTTAGCTCAAATAATTTAAACTAGTTTGTAAGACAACAGAAGATACCACTGATAGTATAGTTACACTTAAGAGCAAAAAGGTATTTTCTAGCACTAGTATAGTTAACTGTAGAAAAGGGGCTAAGCAGAAAACCTTGAAATTATTTCACCAAAATATTCAAGGTTTTTCTTCCAAACAATTGGAAATTGAATTGTTTTTAGAAAAAACAATGTTTGACATTATCTGTTTAACTGAGCATTGGTTAAAAGAACATGAAATGTTAATTAACTATGAGAATTATAGTGTGGCCAGTTGTTTTAACCGAAAATCAATGCTGCGTGGTGGTTCACTAATTTTAATAAAAAATTGTATTAAATCAAAAACTTGTAAAGACATAGGTGAACTGTCGGTTGAACATAGCATTGAGTTGTCTTGTGTTGAGCTAGATAAGCATGTTATAGTGTGCGTTTATAGACCCCCAAATTATCAAAACTACTCTATATTTGAGTCTGTTATGGAAGATGTTTTGGCAAAACTTGCAACTGGTAATAAATCAGTAATTATCTGTGGTGATTTTAACATTAATATTTTAGAAAATAATTCAAATACCAGTAGATTATTAAATTTGTTTAAATCATTTAATTTGTCAAATGTGTTTGTAGAACCAACCAGAATAACTACGACTACTGCTACATCTATTGATAATGTTTTTTGTTGCTGCACCTATTTAGATAAAGCCATAGTTAATTATCTCCCTTCTGATCACAGCGGTCAAACCGTAACCTTTGATTCCAACATACCAATACAAAAAGTGCAGATACAGTTCAGACCATTAACAACAGTTAATTTAAATAAATTTAATAGCACTTTAATTTATAAGTTAAATGATCAGGACCTTACAATGAACAATGTTAATATTTTGTATAAAGAATTCTTTTCAGTAGTCCAAACCGAGTTCAATAATTATTTTAAAAAGAACACTAAAACTATCAGCCCTAGGTTTTTATTTAGTGACTGGGCAACTAAAGGACTCAGGAAAAGTAGGGAAAGACTTTTCGAGTTGTATGGCCTTAAACCTTATATTAACACAGAAACTTTTAATAAGTATGTTGCTACTTACTCTAGAATTTTTAAGAACACTTGTAAGGCAGCTAAAGCCTTATTCATCAGTAACAAGGTTAAATCAGCAGACGATAAAATAAAGACGGTTTGGAAAATTATCAATAATGAAACAAATAGGAACAAAAAGCATAATTCTGATTATACACTGGAGTCTTATTTGCGATAACAAAGTAGTTGCGCAAGAATTTGTAAATTTCTTTACCAGTATCCCACTCAAAACGACTGAAACCTTAAATTCCTCACCCTCGCTCTCTTTTGATTTAGTAAAGGCGAACGTTTCAGCCTGCCCGATTGAATTTAACTTTAAGCATATTAACCCCATAATAGTAATAAAAGCTTTTAAGCAAATCAAGATCAAATTAACCGAAGATCTTTGGGGAATGTCTGTTAAAGTCTGTACCTCTATAATTGAGACTATAGCCCCTTACTTAGCCTTAATATTTAACTTGTGTGTAGATCAAGGAGTCTTCCCGGATTTAATGAAATACAGTAAGGTAATACCTCTTTTCAAATCCGGGGACAGTAAAGACACCAATAATTATAGACCCGTATCCGTGTTGCCGGTTTTCAGTAAGGTGTTTGAAAAGGTAATGCTTAATCAAATGCTCAATCATTTTAACACGAATAAAATCCTTCACGAACAACAGTATGGTTTCACCAAAGGACGTTGCACGACCGACGCCGGTGTAACATTATTAAGACACATTTTTAACGCGTGGGAAGAGGCCCAAGATGCCATAGGAATCTTTTGTGACCTCTTCAAGGCATTTGATTGCGTCGATCACGAAACCTTACTTTTGAAACTTGAGCATTACGGACTTGGAAAACTTGCACTTAGTTTAGTAAAATCTTATTTAAATGATAGACAACAGCAAGTTCAAATAAATGGTATCAATTCACTCGGTTTAAAAGTAAAAATGGGTGTTCCACAAGGCTCGATATTGGGTCCTTTCCTTTTTTTAGTGTATATAAATGATCTACTCCATTTATTAAAAAATCAACCACAAATGGTGTTATTTGCTGACGATACTTCCTTAATTTTTAAGGTAGATAGACGTGCTACAAATTTTGACGACGTAAATAACGCTCTATTGCAGGTCCAAAATTGGTTTACTGCTAATAATTTAGTATTAAATGGAAAAAAAACGAAGTGCATAAAATTTTCTTTACCAAATGTCAAAAGTAGTGATTGTGAGATAGTATTGAATCAAGAGAAACTAGAATTCGTCGATAAAACTGTTTTCCTGGAGATCACGCTCGATTCAAGACTACAATGGGGTCCTCATTTAACATCTCTTGCAGGACGGCTAAGTTCAGCAGCATATGCTGTCAGAAAAATCCGTCAATTTACTGATGTAGATACCGCGAGGCTAGTCTATTTCAGTTACTTCCATAGTATAATGTCTTACGGTATTTTACTTTGGGGACGGGCTGCAGACATCGAGTCTATTTTTATTCTGCAGAAAAGAGCCATCAGAGCCATATATAATCTCCGCAGGCGCGATTCTCTAAGGGAACTGTTTAAGGATATTAACATCATGACCGTACCTTGTCAATATATCTACGAAAACATCATGTACGTAAGGAAAAATTTACATCTTTTTAGAAAAAGAGGTGAAAGACATAATTATAGTACTAGAAATAGGGACCTATTAGCTCAACCAGGTTTCAGACTGGCTAAAGTAGACTCATCTTTCATGGGGTACTGTTTAAAATGTTACAATAAAATTCCTCCCCACATACTTCAACTGAATGAGACTAAATTTAAATCTTGTATAAAACGCACACTATGCAGGCAGGCATATTATAAGTTGGGGGATTACATCGCTGATAAAAATGCTTGGCTGAATGCTGGTCCTGCTCCACAACCTCAGCTAGTTAATTAACATTTGACAATCATGTTGGAGCTGCTGAAGATTGTAAACTATTTTTGCATTGTATAAACTCAATGTCCTTGAATTATATAATTGCATAGCACAGGTGTGAGTACTATGTACTATAGAGCTACCATTTACCGGGTAATATGTCTTTTATTGACTTGAATGTGCCCTGGCGGCTGAGAGTATGTCATGCTCACTCAAATGTCTCGCTGGTGGTGGCGTGTGTGTTGGATCATTAAGTTCCCTTCAAAATGGTTGAGCTAAATGGTGCTGATCCATGCGTCATATTCGTGAACGGGCGCCGTCAGTTGGGACTGGTCATCTCTTAGCTGCCACGGCTTATTTTAATTTTTGAATTGTTTCTATTACGGACGCTTCTAACGTGCACGTCTTTCTACATTGTTCTCACATGTATAACTTCAACATGAATGATGTAACCCATATTTTGTAACAATATTTTGTTTTAAAAGAGTGTCCATGGAGTTTCTTGTCCGTTCTTCTCCATAGGAACCTACTACGCTTTGGAATGGGCAACTAGCTTCATCTTTCTGACTGACCGACCCCTTGACAATTCAAAAGTGCCTGTAATTGGTTTATTTGAAATAAATGCTTTGAGTTTGAGTTGAGTTGAGTTTGAGTTTGAATGGGTTGTTTGAACGTTTTAAAATAAAATTATTAGTCAGAATCGCCTCGTGTGACGAATTTTGATATGTGAGAGGCAAATTGAACGGTTAATTTGTTATTATTATTTTGTACCGTGGCTCAATCTGTGTATTTCTTGTATGACTTATATGACTTTAAAAGGGTTTGACCCCTGGGTTTGTTTCGCTATTTCTTCTCAGGGGTAGTCAGATAGGAAATGTCGACTCCATCTAGCTTATTTTTATTTTTTTATAATTATATGACGTTTAAAAGTATTTACGATATCCTATTTACAGAATAAACTTTTTCATTTCATTTCATTGTGTGTGTGTGTGTTACAGTGGGAACATTATATAAGCTGATTATGCTTTCATAGATAGATAGATAGATAGATATAATACTCTATTTATTTATTTATTTCCAAGAATACCTTACCTATATTACACAAAGGTGAGATGTGACCTGAAATTGAAATTCTTCATGCATGCAGCACACCACGTGTATCACATTTACACACAAGAACTGTGTCTCAAATGAAAACGGAATTCTCGCTACGCTTTAAATAACATGCTGAAAATTATACAACAGAATAAGATTTTAGATTCAAAAACAACGTTTTAATTAGAAGGTGGTGAATAAAGAAACATTTCATACAAAAAGCTTCGCCAGAAACCCCCCGGTAACGATACCTTGATGAGTTCAAAATGTTTAGTTCAACAGGTTATAATGAAAAGAAAACTCCATTTAAACACTTGCTTAGAAAGTTATCTTCTGTTAAGTGAATTTTCACTTTCAGTTGAATAATGTTCTTCAATTAACTTGTAATACTATTTTATTTAAAGCAGTTATAGAAAAACTGTTAAACTGTGCGAGTAGGATGCAGACACTCCAGAACCAACTTAGAAAGGTAACAGGTGCTCGCTTCTACGTACGCAATTTTATCTACACATACATAGACCTCAAAATGCCCACCATTCAGCAGTTCATGAAACGCCTCTCCGCGCGCCTCTTTGACTCTGCTATTAAGCACCGCAATTCACTGATTGCGGCCGCCGCCCGATACACTCTCTCTCGTATAAGTAAGATTCGCCGTCCGAGGCATACTCTCACCATTCCCGATGACGCTATCACTCTCCTCCAGGAGAGTAGTCCCTACACTAGCACAGTTAGAAAGCGCATCTCCCGACATCCGTCCTATCGTCCTCACCGACGAGGCAAGTCGCGACGTCCCTGTCCATCCCCGTCCCGACCCTTGCTCGAGCCAGCCCGTGCCGCTGAGCCTGTAGGTTTAAATTCGTCTCTAAATAATCAAAATCCGATCCAGCCCGTCCCTTGCTGTTCTCCCCCAGTGATGCCCTAAGCCGAGGTCTGTACTCCTGCAGGGGGGTGTCCTTAGCGTAGTCGCTTAGTTTTTAAGTTTTATGCCCTGGCTGGAGGCCTTAATTTATTGAGGTACACACAGCTCCATTAAGTCCTTACCCCCCCAAAACGGATCACGGATATATATCACGGATATCACGGATTTGAACCCACATGTCGTGGGTTCAAATCCGTGATAGGCCCAAGTTGGTTTTTGTATTTTGCAAAAACATGTTATTATAATTAATGTATTGTTTTAGTGAATAAATAAGTATTTTCTGTTTGAAATATTGTTTTTATTCAATAAAAAGTTAATAATGTTAATGCATATACACAAGCAATAATAAGGTTAACATTTACGAAATTCTATTCAACGTTTAAGTATTCCGGAGGTTTCAAGACCGCTTGCCGTGCATAATATTGGAGGTTCGAATCCTACGCACAACATGGGTTTTCTGTTGTCCAGTATGCATTTTTTAATATACAGTATTTTTCTATTTTATTTTAGTAATATATAGAAAGAATTTAAAAATCAATAAAAATAAATAATATTTATTATTGCTATTGATTAACAAAATGTTGATCTTATTTTACAAAAAAATATATAGCTTAGCTTTCTGAAGAATATCAACAATAATGCTATCCTATCATAGATTATGGTGATATGTGCTACTACGACCTGAATGCAGATCCCCTCGACAAACTTGACTGTCTTCTCAATTACTGCATTCGATTCGTATTCAATCTGCGTAAATATGATCGTATCTCTACGCATCGATCGCTTCTAAAGTGGTTGTCCATACGCCAGCGCAGAGAGCAAAGGGCGCTGACTACCTTGTTTTCATTTCTTGACTCTCCTACTTCCTATCTAGCCCCCCACTTTCAGTACATTTGTGTAAACTACAATAAAAATCTACGATCATCAAATAATCGCCTTCTTCAATGTCCCACTCACCGCCCAGACTTTATTCACTCTTCCTTCTTCGTTCAGTCTATCTCTCTGTAGAATGCGCTCCCTCTGGAAATCAGGATGGCAACCAACCGATTATCATTTAAAGTAAAAGTTGGCGAGCACATTCATAAGAAGCTGGCAGTACCATCACAACGTTAATGTTTTCCCATTGTCTTATTTCTTTTAAACGTGTATTTATGTATGTTGAAATTGGAAATTTAGTATATATATTACATTTATAGTTTGTAAGTATCTTTCCTAGATTTTTCCAAAGGTTGATTAGTAGAAAATGCCTATGAAATTGAGTCACTATATATTATGTCCTCCTATAGGGCGTTTCCACTCAAATACTAAACACAAGCGTCGTATTTAAATAATATCTTCTTAGAACTTTATAAAACGCTTGGTTCTTACATACAGAAGTGAAGTACCTAACTACTAACCATCTTGGAATACCATCCATCTATATGATAATCTTAGAAACTATTTGTATGAAAATTTCATAGGGATAAAATGTGCATTTGAATGATTCCAAGTGCTCATGGCATAGGAATTCTGTAAAACACTGTTTTTAATATATACAAAGATGTTCCAGACAACGTGGATTAAAAAATTTTTTTTTTTTTGCAATTATAGTATGTAATATTTTTTTAGTTCTTTAAGAAAGACGTATCTAAGTAAATAAGTAAAGTATTAATTATTCAATTAACCGTTGTTTAAGCTACTTGGCGTTTTCCTGGAGATCCCATACTACATTTGGTCAGCAGACCTTGATCATTTTATATTAAAAAAATAAACAGTTAATTTAATAAAAAAGCATAATCTTCTTTGATGTAATTTTTGCACAGATTGATTTTTGTTCCACGTTTTAGGGTTCCGTACCTCAAAGGAAAAAATAGAACCCTTATAGAATCACATCGTTGTCCGTCGGTCCGTCCGTCCATCTGTTTGTTTGTCAAGACCCTTTTTCTGAGGAACACGTGGAAGTATCAAATGGAAATTAATATGTCTACGGTGCTGTGGAGGTCTTAAAAAAACAAACTTCTAAGTCAATACAATAAAATATATGGCCATTTATGTGATATATTTTGATACCAGGCCCGGGTCGATGGCGCGTTGTGTTTCACGCGCGCCTCAAAGAGTTGTCAGCACGCACTGACGGGGTCCGCTAGGACCGGTACCTGCCAGGGTTGCGGGTTTGTCCGAAAGGGATACCGTGGCCCTGGCACACAGGCAACTGAAGGAACACGGGTGGCTTTTAGTCAGTAAAAGTATGACATGCCCTCCCGCTCCGCCCAGAGCGGGAGAAGTTATTTGATAATTTCCCACCCAAAAAAAAAGGGTACTTCCAGTTGATGAAATTTGGCAGAAGCAACATTGCTTCTCACAGCACTAGTAAAGGAAAGAGTTTGAAAATCGTTAATTTGTAGTAACAATTTTACATTTCCAGTTAGAGAATTGGTAGTGTCGTATATCGTTTTTTTTTTTTTTGTTTTGTTTCAAATACAGAGTGTTTTCTTGGGATAAATTCGTCCCAACTACGAAAACATTCATTGTCCGTGGTCCAACACGCACTTGGCCGGTTACTGATAATTCAATTCAATGCAAATTATCTTTAAGTACACAAATATAAAACATTTATCATTAAAGATAAGTACTAAAATAATTTCACTTCGTACTAAAAAGCTTTCATAAAAATTTTCACTATAAAAATTTTAATTAGCTAACACAATTAAAACCCAATTACAAAGTTAGTAGATTTGAGAGCCCTATTCAATTACCATTATACACCATCCCTGTACCATCTGCTCCGTATATTTGTACTAATAAGCATTTACAACTTATCTCAATATGACTTATTTCTTCCAGCGTAGAACTATGCGACGGACTTTTCGGCAAAGTTAATACTGCGTTTGTGAAACAGACATTATGTCTTGTCGCGTAGAGATATGGTTTATTATTTTGTTAGCTGACGGGAAAGTTGGGTGGTCTCGAGTCAACTTAGACAAATGTTTGTTCAGGAGTTTCCGCACCTGTGCTTGTGTTATATGTCTCTGTCGGAAGATTTCTGCGAGCTGCTCTGACAATGATCGAAGTTATCATGGATTTGACCTGATGTCTCTTCTACTAGATGTGTCTGAGTAGTGTTGCTTATTCGTATATAAATTATTTATTTATTTAAACTTTTTGCACACAATAAGGTACAAAGGTAGACTTAACGCCTTAGGTATTCTCTACCAGTCAACCAAGGGTGGTGAAGAGATAAGATGGCTCCGGCAGGTGCTCTTTTTAAAAGGAAATAATATTAAAGAAAAACAAAAAAAGGTAAAAAAATTATAAATAAAATAGGCACACTTGTACATACATAGGTTATTAACTACTACTGTTGGTTATAGACATAGATACATGTATATACACATACATATAAATAACAATAAATAACTAAGGTTAGGTAAATTAAGGTTTCCTAATTAAACATTTTGGAACATACAAAGATACAAAATATTTAGCTATCTAAACAGAGTTTGGACTACAGAGGAGCATCGTTTTATAATAACAAATCGAGCTTTTAATAGTTATATATGCAACTGTTTTATAATAAGGGGTATTAAAACACGAATGTGGGTTTATCACACGAGGCGAAGCCGAGTGCGATAATACTATCACATGAGTGTTTTAATACCTAATTATTACAGTTTCATACAATACTTTATCTACACCCAAGACATGAATCCTCTATAAAAGGTTCTGAAACAGTTTTTGCAATACTAATATCGAACAAAAATGGCGGGATACGACGCTATGGTATATTATAGTATAGTGAAACGCGCGTGCGTGACAATGTTCTTTTTTTGAAATTCATAAAGATACCACGAATTGAGTAGTGAGAATGGAAGGGAGGATGATGATCCCTTCCTTACTCATCAAACAGATGAGTAAGGAAGGGATCATCATCCTCGTAAAAGCAAAGGAGTTGCATTACGAAATTCAATACAACATTATAACTCCCGTTTGGATGCTATTATGGTTACTATGACACTGGGTGTTTAAATGTTGGCAATAAACTAACTGTTTCAGAAACTTTTATAGAGGATTTATATCATGGGCGTAGATAAAATCATTTAAAAACTACAAGTCGTCTGAGCTATTCAAATAGAATACAATTGACTTAGTTCTAAGCAATATAAAAATATGCAGTATATTTCGTAGCATTTACGAAGGGAAAATCTGGTGTAAATCTGAGAAAATCCTTCGGGTAGACGGCCCAAGACGCTCAAATAGGATCAGGTCAGGCTTTGTAAGGACGACTTATCGGCAGCTGGGCTCCATGCATATTAAAACCACCTGCAGAACCAAGTTAAGCCAGAGAGAATATTCTATTAGTTTGAAAAGAACCGCAGGCGACGGATCGAGCGGACGAATATTTTTTCTACTTACTAATCGAGACATTTTCGCTGATATAAGCTCTTTAGAGCCACAAAGAGCCATACCATAAAGAGTATGTATAGTGTGTACACACTATACGTAATTATTTAAACTGATAAACGAAAAGTAATTTTCATGGACGAACACTTTTTCCTATAAAAATGGCTCAGTTTTTTAATCACGCTGTTGAAGATGTTCTTAGTGTATGGTGGTCGGAAGTTTCTGTGCTGCTGTTAAAACGACACAGGTTAAGTCTCTAAGAATCTATCCAAATAAATGTAATTTAAACGTCTGTTTGTAATCTCAAAATATTAAATGCATGTGAAAGTATATTCGGTACTTACATATTTTTTTTTTTGTGAAATCTTATTTAGCCGCGTTGAGCAATTTTTAGTAGGGCAAAAACTTATGGGTTCGCGTCACCGAAATGCGCAACATGCTCGTGACGTGTTCCGCCAGACTCAATTATTCCATAGTTTTGAGTTTTCACTTCTGTTGGCAGTCCTTATGACTGCCTTGTTTTCTGTCTCTCTGTCTGTTTGTTCCGGCTAATCTCCGAAACGAGTGGACCGATTTTGACGGGGATTTCACTGGTAGATAGCTCATGTTACAAGTAGTATCTTACTTTTGTTTTAGAAAAAAGCCACGCGGGTGAAGCCGCGGGCAACAGCTAGTTTTAAATAGTTCTATACTAACTTGGAGCTATTGTTGACCTTTGATTACTGGAAAATTATGGCTTAGTTTTACACTTACCTGACTTAAAGAGTGATTTCGTCAAATGGTTGGTTTGGTCCTCATGTAGGGCAAAACGTGATTCCTTTATTTACTTCAGTATCCGGTGAGAGCCTTATCGTATAACCATTCCATAGATATGAGTTCATTGTACTATCTCGGCATTGTTTACAGAATCAATACGTATTATAAACAAAATATAAATCCCCAACTACAGCGACAAAACTATCTATCATTTACCAAAAATATTTTTTTCAATCAAAGCGCCTATAGGTAATAAAATTCTGGTCACACTTCCCGCACCCAGAAAAATGTTTTCGTACAAAGATTTTAAAATTTCTCAGCAAATTTAAAATTTTCCAGATCGCTCCCTTTATAAAGAGGAATCCAGAAAGTGCCTTTTTATATGCTAAGTGATGGAACTCAACAGCAATACGACTGCGCTTCTGTATACTTACAATATAAATGACGTATGTATAGCGGTATTATACCACTATTACATTGACGGGTATAATTATTTTGCAAATGACTGTCAGCAGTTTTTGAGATGCTAAGCGTTCAGAGGATTGATAGAGTCTGACAAGCAAGTCATGTTCCATGAAAAAGGCGGAAAATTTAAAAATCTTATAGGGGTCAACACTGACATAGTACGCTGAAAACTGGTTTGATACTAGAATTTTTGTAGAAAAAAAAATTCTTTGACATACATTAAAAAAGTGCATTTCAATGTAGGTAAAATTCTAACTAACGAAACATTAGAACAGGCAAGTTATATAAATTACACATACATACATAAACTCACGCTTTCTTCTCACGGGGTAGGCTGAAACTATAGCACGCCACCTGCTACGCTAGTCACATACTCCTTTTACTTCTATTACATTCATACATCTGGTCACACACGCACGCCGGTTGCGAGTGCTACGCACGTGACCTTTCTGAATAACATCACCAATTAGGTCACTATGTTCTCCTAATCTTTTGTTAGTCGCCTTTTATTCATCCTCTCAACATGACCAAACTATCTAAGCATACTCTTTTAAATTTTTGTCATTACATCTTCTTTTAAACCACACCGTTGTCTTATCACATCACTTTTCAGCCTATCATTCATAGTCACGCCACACATGCTTCGCAAGCAACGCATTTCCACGGCATTTATTCTACTTTCATGTTTCTTTTGCCACACCCAACATTCATCTCCATACATAAGCGTAGGCAACATCACACCATTGTGAACAGCCAAGTTATATAAATTATGATAAATAATTTCTATTTATTAGATACCTTATCAAGTTTGACCTTAAACTCACGAAGACCTTGTTTATCTGTTCATGATAAGAGGTCAATGAGTGGTTATCAATATTGGCATATAAATCGTTTCGCATAGGCTCATATCATTAAAGATAACGTGAAACTTTTATATGATAAAATGCAAATTTTAATAAAATAGTAATGATATTTTCTATGAGTCTATTAAAGGTCATGGCACACTATACCGGCACCGCAACGGCACCGCTTCAACCCAGCAATTACCTTGTCGTTTAAATCAGAGCATTAAATCGTGTGTCGTATAATATATTTTGTAATTTCAATATGAAAAAGCCAACGGCGGGCAGTCAGCGCGCTTGCCGCTACCATACAACTCCACTCGCAGCCCGCGTGCTGCAAGCGAGCGGACCGCATGCTTAGATTGCTTACAGCGCGTGCTTACTGCACACCGACTCCGAGTCGCAATCTAAACAAGTCAATGTAAACCGAGGCATTATGAAAATGTGCAAGTCCTAGGCGTGTTCAATCGTAAATGCCATATATGTAGGTAACAATTATGTTCGCGGTAACAGCAAGCTTGCACCTCGCGGCCAGCACGTGGACCGCAAGCTTGCACCTCGCGGACGACGCGTAGCTTATCTTTGCTTCCTATTGTAATTTTCTACTTGACTTCCTCCTTGATTTTAGTGGTCGCAAGCACTACTGCTGAGCATGAGGTCCTGGGTTCGATTCCTGGGTCGGGCAAAGTGTTATAGGTATTTTTCATCTGGAATTTATACTAACTGAGAAATATTATATACTACTGAGAAATATTTAAAAAAAAAACAAACCCCAATCGGTAAAAGTGAAAAGGGAAATAAAATAAAAAACAATAAATTTGATATAAAATCTATTTCATACTAGGGTACTAGAGTCATTATTTTTGCTAAAAGAATAATGTAATACAGATTCGCGCTTATTGGCCTGAAAGCCGGTGAAAATGATTTTATGATGTGATTTTAACTCTAAAATATAGGCAATAAAGAATAAATTTCATTGTCATACGAATTAGTCTTTAGGCTGCTTTAGGTTGTGTCGCCGCTCTCATGTCGTTCATCTGAGAAAGATAAAAAGCACAAAATTAGTTAAAAACCGGCCAAGTGCATGTCGGACCACACATAATGAAGGGTTCCTTAGTAAGTATGAATTTACCCAAGAACATACTTAACATTGTAGTTGAAAAGCATGTTCTCCTATACATTCCAACTGAAAATATAAGTTTGTACGCACAATATTGGGTGGTTTACAATGTTATTTTAAGACCATAGAATTATTATAGGTTTTCCTGTAATCTGTAAGTATTGACGTATTTTCTTCTGTATTTTTTTTTTTTTTT
Organism: Dryobota labecula; assembly: GCA_947523025.1. Taxonomy (NCBI): domain Eukaryota; kingdom Metazoa; phylum Arthropoda; class Insecta; order Lepidoptera; family Noctuidae; genus Dryobota; species Dryobota labecula. The sequence goes on along the minus strand of OX383293.1, from coordinate 9,833,334 downwards.
TTTTTCAAAATTTTAATCTCATTCGTTTCGGTGATCGGACAGGGGGGAATGGATGGTATAGTATTTCAAAACGATGTAATTTAAAATTATTAAAAAAATATACCTGAGACTCTCACATTAAGGTCTTTCATTTGATATACCACAAGGTAAAACATTTTTTTTGAAATTTTCTTAATTTGTCTCCCAAATGTGACCCCCGTTTTCAAAATACATTTATTAACGTAACACGTCCGTGTTTGGGTCACAAAAATTGATATGTGTACTAAATCTAAACTAAATCGGTCCATTACATTTAGAGCTAATTGTCTGTGACAGACGGACAAACAGACAGACAACATTTTGAGGAAATTAAAACAGACATTATTTTATTATAATTCATTACGACGTTGGTTGATTTAGTCAAATAAAATTGTTCCTGTAACTATTTCAATATAAGGAAATTCTTTCGAGATATAACATTGTTTTGCAATAAAGGGATGGAATTTCCGCAATTTCCCAAGAAAAACTAAATTACTTTTAACTTAACCGATCGTTTTAGAAGAATTTCTTGAGTTATTATTACTTATTATCCAAATTATAAATTCTTCAATTACATAATCTTTGGTTCGACAACATTTAGAATCTTCATCTGCGTAGCCTTTTCTTGGTTTCTAGTCTACCCGGATGCCAGTATTTACATAGAGTGACTGCCTATCTAACCTCCACAACCCAGTAACTGGGTAATACATTACAACTTCGTAGGACTGATTGTCAGAATTTCGGGTTTCTGACAACCCATAACGACTGTCAAGGATCTACCTTAATTAAATTTAACTACTAAGAATACCTCGACAAGACATGGTTGTATTTACTACCTATATCTTATTTTATTTTATTACTACGAGTACATAACTTTTTTTTTGGATGGGAAATTATCAAATAACTTCTCCCGCTCTGGCCGGAGCGGGAGGGCGTGTCAGACTTTTACTGACTAAAACCCATCCGTGTTCCTTTAGTTGCCTGTGTGCCAGGGCCACGGTATCCCTTTCGGACAAACCCGCAACCCCGGCAGGCACCGGTCCTAGCGGAACCCGTCAGTGAGTGCTGACATCTCTTTGAGGCGCGCGTGAAACACAACGCGGGACGGCGAGCTGCCCATAGGTCGCCGTTCGCAAGCCCGCGCCTACGGTCGCCGGGAATCGGCTATCGATTCTCGCCGCCCAGGGCGTCTCCTGCGGATTACTACATAACTACTAATACTATCTGACTAAAATATGACTGTATCTGTGTGTTTGTGTGTTATTGTTTAGTGTTCATTACTGTTAATTGGATACCATAACGACATTTAGACATATATTTTTTCTCAAATGTATTATTATTGTATTTTTATAAGTTTTGACTCAATTTATGTTAATTTCACAATTAATGTCACAAATTCAACAGCAAACCAGCAAGTATGTTTTGCAGCGCCCTGACAGGGTTCGTGTACAAAAACCGACAGTAGTCTATTGTAAAATGTGTGATGTGCATGAGAGCAAATACATAAATAAATACAATTGACAGCCGGGAACATCGGCTTAGCCAGAAAAAAAATCTTATTCTTACCGTCTTAGTAACTCCGTCAACAAATTCATTGAAGTTCTTCTTGACTACATCAGGGTCGAAGGCGTGGCTCACTTGCTCGTTCACAGTCTTTCCAAATTCTTGAATCTGCTTCTGTATTGTCTCTAGATAGTTCTTGCTGTCAGCCGGGGGGGCACCGCGTTTCACGAAAGCTTGAGTCTATATAAAGAAGAAGAGCTGGTATTAGATATGGATCTACAAAATTTCGTTCAACAAGGACATTATCTTCAGTTCAGCCGAAAGACGTCCACTGCTGGACATAGGTATCCCCCAAGCGTCGCCACATAGACCGGTCCTGTGCTCCTCGCATTCAAATGATTTCCGCGACCTTCACCAGGTCGTGTCTACCTTGTACGACCCACTCTACGCCTTTCTAACAAAAGCTTACTAAGTGAAATGTGGTTAGATAAAATTCTAATGCTCTGTTTTTACGAAAACTAGGCGACACTTAAATGAATGCCTAAATAAAGGCGAGCTGTTGGATTTTCAACGCTCGCGCGCTCGGATTAGCGCAGAGTTCTAACAGCACCTAGATTCGTGAAAACGGGCATAAATGATCAGTGTCTAGGCTAAGATAAAAGAATCAGCACCGGATAGAGTGTAGGAGGATGCTGATGAAATTCTTTTGTTTTTTTTTATGTAATAAGTTTTAAATTTCGCGGTCTCCGTTGAATCATCTTAAGGCGAAAGCGTCAGGGTAGCCCTCGGAATTCAAATTTTCTTACGTTTTTTGCAATTTGCAGGTTGTATGTTGATCTAAATATGTTTCGCGATCGTATCATATCTACACTAATAATATAAAGCTGAAGAGTTTGTTTGTTTGTTTGTTTGAACGCGCTAATCTCAGGAACTGCTGGTTGGAATTGAGAGAAAGAGAGACCGAAACAAACTCAGAGGTCACAGTCTCTTTTAAAGTCCAGACATAATTTTGGTCAAATCATGTGAAGACCATGTAGATTGGTGTCTGAAATGGTCTTTTGAAGAGAGAACCACATAGCTTGAGTGGACCTGTCCATTACTGGCAAATGCAGTGCACGCATCATCGTCGAACAATACCAAAGAAAGGACATTTAGGCAGGCCGCATAAATTACTCAAACTGCCATACCATGATCAGAAAAAAAAAAATACTGAGAAGAAAAAAATAAAAATAAACAAAGACCCACATAGTCTTCACATTCACAATAATTAAAATAATAATACTACTAATAAAATACAAAAATAATACTATAATACTTCACAAGTAAATATTCATGTCAATGTGTATAAAGCAATCACAATAAAAAAAGTTTCAATACATAAAATTTGGAGCAGCTCAATCCCAAGCCTTTTTGTCCTCAATATAATCTTAAATGGTATAAAAGGCTTTCTGGCACAACTTACGTTTAATGAATGATTTGAATTTATTAATGCTTAGATCTTAAACGTGGCTTGGAAGTTTATTATAAAAGCGTATACATTGACATCTGAACGAACCACCTATTATCTTGAGCCGTGTTTTAGGTACAACATACATGTGTTTGTTCCTAGTATTTATATTATGGATATCACTGTATTTTTTAAACAATTTTATGTTTTTATGGGCATATAAAAGATTTTCAAAAATATACTGAGAAGGCACAGTCATAACATTAATTTCCTTAAATTTCTCACTGAGAGAGTGTCTCGAACTTAATTTATAAATTGATCGAACAGCTCTTTTCTGCAAAACAAAGATAGACAGAATGTCGGCGGCATTTCCCCACAACAGAATACCGTACGACATTACACTATGAAAATAACTAAAGTACACTAAACGGGCTGTCTCTATGTCAGTTTAATTACGAATTTTTCTGACATAGCTACAGCGTATGCTGCGGAGCTCAGCTTCTTAGACAATTTATCTATATGTGGGCAAATGATGGAATTGTTCCTCTTTAAATGTTCTAAAAAAAAGTCCGCGACAGCATATGTCTATCTTTTAAGATTGACGCACTATAACCTTTTTTTATGGTAATCAAATTTGTTCGAAATTAATGCATTATTTGCGAAGGAGTTTTCATAAACATGGTATTAATCCTTATCCAAATAAATACGTTATTCATCACAAGTATTTCATTTTGAAACAAAGTGGCCCTTACATCATTTAATTTCAATGAATATCTTAGGTGATGTAACTGTTTTATAATAACTCCGCAGCAAAATAATGAATAACTCTTCGAGGTAGTCTATTCTAAAGCTGAAGAGTTAGTTTTTAGGGTTCCGTACCCAAAGGGTAAAATGGGACCCTATTACTAAAATTCCGGTGTCCGTCTGTCTGTCTGTCTGTCCGTCTGTCACCAGGCTGTATCTCATGAACCGTGATAGTTAGACACGTGAAATTTTCACAGATCATGTATTTCTGTTGCCGCTATAACAACAAATAGGTACTAGAAAACAGAAAAAATAAATATTTATTGGGGGCTCCCATACAACGTACATGATTTTTTTGCCGTTTTTATAGATAACTAGCTTTTGCCCGCGGCTCCGCCCGCGTGGGTGTCGGTTATCTCGTAAAAAAGTAGCCTATATCCTTCTCCATATCCCAGGCTATATCTCTGCCAAATTTTGTGACGATCGGTTCAGCGGTTTAGGCGTGAAAACGTAACATACAGACAGACAGACAAACAGAGATACTTTCACATTTATAATATTAAGTATGGACTAGCTTTTGCCCGCGGCTACGCCCACGGCTCCGCCCGCATGGATATCGGTTATCGCGTAAAAAAGTAGCCTATGTCCTTCTACATATCCCAGGCTATATCTCTGCCAAATTTCATGACGATCGGTTCAGCGGTATAGGCGTGAAAACATATACTTTATTTATTTTAGTATTAGTATGGATGGTACGGAACCCTTCGTGGGCGAGTGCGAGTCGCATTTGACCGGTTTTTTTTATTTTTGAACGCGTTAATCTCTGGAACTGCGAGTTGGATTTGAAAAAATCGCTTTGCATTTTACAGCTCAATTCTTGAGGAAGAATTACATTCCTACTCGTATTTACTAGGACACAATTTTTTTTAATGAAAGTTTGAGCGAAAACGATATAAAAGCACGGGCAGGCAATGTGTTGCGCTTGCGACGGGGTGGGTCGGGGGAGCAAGAAATTTAACGCGGACGAAGTCGCGGGCAGAAGCTAGTAATATATATATTTATTTTGTTTTTTTATTTAATCACAAAAATCATCAATACAACCGCTCTCTAAGTTATATTATAATCGTATTGAATGACTATTTAAAGAAATCATGACGTTTTAGGATTAGATTATGGAGTTATATTACTGATTTTAATGATTATAATTCTCTATGCATATTTGTTACGGTCGCAAATCATATTTCAATCAACATACACCCAGGCAATGAGCTGCAAATTGCAAAATTCGTAATAAAATTTGAATTACGCGGGCTACCTTAGAGCTTCCTCCTTAAGTAATTATAAGCTTAAGTAGAATTTGACAAGTTATCAACTTGTAATTCTAAATTCAGAAACACAGTAAACAGAAAATAATTTGACCATAACAAAAGAACATAAAACAGAAACTTACACTGACAAGGCACACGGCCAGAAGGACGATCAACAGCTTGTTCATGATAAAATAGTAGATCTTTACGATGCAAAAACACAATGCACACTGCACTCTCGACTGCAGAAATTCCCTTTATCTTGATGCCGACCGGGAGGTTTGTACCTACCTACCTACAAGTTATCGCTATGACCCCGGATCGGTTGTCCTCGTTAATAAATAAATGAGTTTGTAACAAACAGTAATTGCTGAAAACTTCCGACTTACCAAGTTAGTAGCTTTTGTAGACAGGATATTAATTCAGATTTGTTATAGCTGTAATATCAATCATGTCATTTGGTTTAAATAGGTGTTTATTTTTATTATTTTATTTATCTTTTACATTGATTCTTTTATATTTTGTGAATGTGAGAACGTTGTAGGCTTAATAGACTGTGTAGAGCATTTTCTATTTCGTCAAGTGCCTGGTAATTGTTCACAGGCCTTCACTGTCCTCCCATACCTATTAACACTGTAATTTGAAAACATTGTTAAAGCTAATTATTTTTAAAAGAGTAACCGTGGAGTTTCTTGCCGGCTCTTCTCTATAGGAAACGACCAACTGGAACCGTGCACCTAGCTTCTCACGTTTCATAAGTGCTCATGTAGGTTTATGTGAAATAATATTTATTTTGATTTTGAAACCTGTAAGCAAAGAAAATTAATTATTTAATTATTTATTCATATAATCCGAAAAAAAGAAAAACATTTTCTATGCATCGAACCTTAAATAAAATGAAATGAAATCGTTTATTCTGTAAATAGTATATCAAGAATAATAGTATGTCAAGTTTTACGGTTTAATCACAAGTCTTTAAGCAGAGCGAGCAGCTCAATCCCAAGCTTTTTTGTCTTCTAAATAATCAGAAATTTTATAGTACCCTTTTTGCAAAGTTGTTGTAAAAGCGTTTACATTGATCCATGAATGAGTTGCCTACTCTGTGGAGGCGAGTGCGATGTACAGCAAGATTGTGTTTATTTCTGGTTTTTAGACTATGAATATCGGACATTTTCTTAAAATTTGATATATTTTTGTGTACATACAATAGATTTTCAAATATATATTGAGAGACTATAGTCAAAATATCTATTTCTTTAAATTTTTCCCGAAGGGAATCTCTTGCACCAAAGTTATACATGGCTCGAACAGCCCTTTTCTGTAAAACAAAGATTGTATTCATATCCGCACAAATTCCCCAGAGAAGAATGAAAATAAGTAAAATAAACAATTCTGGCAGTATCTACATTAGTTATCTGTCGAATTTTTTTAACACAGCATAGGCGGCTGAACTTAGCCTTCCTGACAATTTTTCTATGTGTGGGCCCCATTGTAATTTACCGTCAATTGTTATATATACACTCTTAGATCCTTTCTTTAAAATATTATGTCTGACGACTTTAATTAGTGTGTGTTTATGCTTATCCGGCGACTAATAAAATTTAAAACAATAAAAATAAACCTTTCCTATTTAAGGTCTTACCGCCTCTGTGGTCTCGTTCGATTCCCAGCGAGGGCAAAATTTTCTGCTCGGTTTGGTTGGTGATAGGGTTTGTTCTTCTAAGTCCACCATGCTAGCTGCCACCATCTTATCTAAATCTGTCGCCATAATAACAATGTTAACAGCATATTTTATATTTCGGCATTTAGAGGTAAGGTAGACAGTTCCTTTGTGATGGAGGATTATGAGTGATACTCGCTTCCACCTTCGGCCTTATCAGATCTTCCCCATTGAGGATGATAAAAAAAGGTCTTACCTATGGGAAGTTCTGGACTGCATGCCGATACTAATCCAAACTTGTAAATGCGAAAGTTACACTGTCTGTTTGTCTCTTATCTTTTCACGAAATAACGGCTCAACGGATTTTGATGTTCAGCAAACAGGTAGACCATGACCTGGGGTAGGATATAGGATACGTTTTATTCCGGAAGTAAGTTCCCGTGAGATAATTTTTGACCCTTACGGCATCTCAGAGTTGACCTTTACAGATCGTGACTCTTTAACCGGACTTTCCTGTGGTTGCCTTAAGCTCCTAAAAACTTAAAGCCTTCAGCTAGGGCGTAAAACTTATAAACTAAACGACTGCGCGCTAATTGCACCCCCTGTGGGGTACGAACCTCGGCTTAGGGCAGAGTCGGAGGGAGGACGGTAAGGGACAGACGGTGGCTGGACAAAATCAGGGTTATGATTACTATCAGGGGAATTTAAAGCTACAAGCTCAGCTACGGCTTGAGCTGGCGCTTCGTCGAGCAAGGGTCGGGGAGGAAGGATAACTTTATTCCGTACACTTGTAGGTCATACAAATATTTGTTCCGTGCGGGAATCGAACCCTTGACCAGTCAATTGCTTAACCACTGCGCCAACTGTGCCGTCGTCGTACTAATTGTAATTTTAGGCGCCATCTCCACGGGCGAGAAAATCGCGGCGATAGTCTCGCCGTGCCATCAAATTCAATAGAAGCTCTATGAATCAATCTCCACACGGCGTTATCATCGCGGCGATTATTTGAAGGCCCAGCGTAAATATCGCCGCGATTCTCTCGCCCGTGGAGATGGCGCCTTAGGAACTCATGCCGCTTGTGATACAGATTTATCCTAGTACAGGCATCATACTTCTCTTTTCTAAGATTTATAGGCATAGTATTTTGCCTATTTTTTTATTTTTGAATAAGTATTTATTTATTTTTATTGACGTGAGTGTCTTTGAATTTGCTTCTGTAGTGGAAGGCAATTCAGAAAACTGATGATAACAAAACCGGTTTTACCGTTTGGAGTTGCAGCTACATATCTATCATAGATGATAGATACGTAGCTTTTTATTTTAGCTTTTTAGATACGTAGCTTTTTCTGTATAAATTTTTTGATATATATATATCAAAAATTTAATTATACTACTCGATAGCTAAAGGATCAAATAATTAATTACGTTGAGTGTGGACTGTGAGTAAGTTTTACTGCGTCACATTATTTCCGTTTAGTATGTAATTTTGTCTTGGAGAAGTTACGACGTTCGTTTGAGTTTTAAACGTCGGCTCTCATCAAGATCTATTGATCGCGTATATAAAACATTAGTGTGAAATAGTTGTAAGTAGTGAATATATATGGAGTTAAAGTAAAAAAAAAAATGCAATATCGGCCTATACTCGTCAAAAAGCCAAATTAAAATATAGAGATCATATACGGTTGGACAAGGCTTTTCAAGAGAAATCCAGTTATACTCATAAAACATCATCTGACAGAGTGAAGTGGTGCTGGTAACGTAAATGAATGAAGGCGTCCGAGCGGATCAACAACGGCGCCAGCACGTCTGCAAACGCATATGTAAAACATTCGCAGCCGTGTACACGACACGACCATACCCCGATTTTTTTATCATCCTCCCTACCTTATCCTAAATTATTTAGTTTTTAATTATCACATCCATATTGATATAGGATTATGTACGATTTATTATTTATTGTTTTATGTATTATTATATATATATTTTTTTCGATTTATTTATTGTTTTATGTACCTATCTGTTAGTTTGAACGTTCCTTTTATATTTCCTGTGCGTGTCCCAAAATAATTATTTTCTTATATTTTCTTTATTTCCATACATCTACCCTCGTTATCCGTCATATTTTCAGTCGGTTACTTAGCCATTTCATCTACATCTAGAGCCTTTGCCTCAGTCGAAGAAATCCTGGGTCCCCCGTTCGCAATTTTTAGGGACTATGATCAGAAAGTGATATGGTTTTCCACATGAAATGTTTCAGTAGCGGCCTGCAGTCTGGGTAAATGCCCGGTGGCATTGGGAGTTGGGTTGTCCTATATAAATCCCATATAACTAAGCAAAAAAAATTGGATCTAAAGAAAAGCGCCCACATTACTCTAGATCGTATTTTGTTACTTCGTGTCGCAATATGAAACTTTATAAAAGATATTAGAAAATTCTAGACACACTTACCGAGGTTACAAATTGAGCCGTTTTTTATAATTCTTTCTCAGTCACGAGATAACATTTTTTTAAGAGTGGCGCTGGTGGACCTTGGTACACCCTCTTATGAATATGTGGTTCTACATATTCCGACACATGCATCAATCATCGTGTAGCTCAACCCTATTTTAGAGAGCTCAACGACCTATCACATGACGCTACCAGGCCTGCAGGACATTTGTGTAGGCCCCATAAAAACCCCCAGACAATTATAAAGCCATTCATCTACATTTATCTAGCCTACATGGTACTCACATTCGCAGTCGGTTTCCTCTTTAAATGTCATACAGTAATTTCATTAGTTATGTCACGTAAATCAATTAAAATACAATACCAATTTTAATTCACAAAACACTAGTATAAAATATACGTAGTCAATGAAAATTACTGGCTATAATAGCTATCAGTGGCGAGGCATGCCATTTCGTAGGAGGACCAACAGATGTGCCGGACGGGCGTGATCCCTAGATGCGAAGGGTGTGTAGGTAGATGTATGCCTATTCAGGTTTATCCCAGGGTGAGGGTAGGCCTTCCAGTCCAGGCGGCGCTGACGTCCTGCACCTATAGTTCCCAATATATACAAGACGGCTACCCGCAGCTTCTATGTACCAGTGTTTTTGACGGGAAGAGTTTTGACATCTGTTTAAGGAGTACGTTTTGACGTCTGTCTAAGGAGTACGTTTTGACGCCCTTTTAAATAATTATTTTACCTGAATAATAACACACTTCTTCACGAATCTTCAGGATTCAATTCTCGGGACTCTTCAGCCGAAGAAGAAATTGTTCAGTTCCACAAATAGCCATACAATTACGTTTATTTACGCAGAAATAAAAGTACTTTACTAAAATTAACAGCATCTGTCGTCAAGTACTGTGTCGTCAGACGCAAAGAGACGCTATCAATGCAAAAAAAAAAAAATACTTTCAATATTTTACAGAAATAAACTCAACTTCTAATTTTACTTATAATTTTATAATTGTAACATAAGGAATCGATTAAAGTGCGATTAAACACATAAAAATTTAATACAATGCGTAATATTCCTCTATCTCGATCCCTCCCGATCGTCAGAAGGTAAGCCGATAGGAATGGAGTTGTTAGCACACTACACCTCTGATAGCTATTAGGTTTCTCTTTGACCAACAGATAGACAGGCAGCGTAGGCTTAGTGACAGGAACCCGTTGTTCACCTTGGACACATAATTAAAAAAGTTTCCATTTGCCATGCCTGGTGATGTAATAGCATTAAAAGTTATCTAAAGTAAAGTGGTGAGTTCGACCGTGCTACAAGAGTAATGGGAAATAAAACCAAATAATGTAGTTTATAAAAAATCTATTTCATACAAGAAACATTACTTTTTTATAAAAGATAAATGCAATGCAATACAGATTTGGTTGATAATTATGGTTTTATTTTATGATGTAGGCAATGAAGAATAAATTCCATTGTCATACAAATCAGTCTTGTTATTAGGCTGCTGGTTTGGCGTCTGTCGCCGGCGTCGGTGTAAGGTTTTGTATCTGAAAGGAAAACAGAAATCAGTATCTACAGCATTTCGCATATTGTTTTAATATTTGAAGGTGAGTTCTCGTGAATTATGAACCAATTTTGGTATCAAAATGGATGAAAATGTAGGTGACCAAATCGCTAGCCTGTGTTAAAATAATATTATCTCGTGACTGAGAAGGAATTATGAAAAACGGCTCAATAAGGAACTTCGGTAAGTGTGCCTAGAATTTTCTAATACCTTTTATGACGTTTCATATTGAGGCACGAAGCAAAAAAATAAGATCTAAAAAAAAGCGTTCACATTGCTCTAGATCGTATTTTGTTGCTTCGTGTCTCTAAGTCAAAGTTTATAAAAGGTATTAGAAAAATTCTAATACCTAGTCGTTATTAGAGTGTTAATAGAGTCGTTATTCATAATTCCTTCGCAGTCACAAGTATTTTATTTATTTTAAGAAACGTTGCTAGTTGACCGTTGTACGGCCTTCTAAGCACGAAAAAGAAGGGAAAAAAAAAACAAAATAGGTATTGAAAACCTGAAGAAAGTTTACGCAATTTTGACTACATCTCTTACCGCAGCCAAACGTGTTATTATTACATGACTACATTACGGGTTATTTTAGCGTTCCCGGGTGTTGCCACTGTGTGGATCGCCCGGAGGACACGGTGGAGCATACGGTGGAGGTCTGCTCGGCTTGGGCAGAGCACCGCCGTGTCCTCACGGAAGCGATCGGCGGCGGCGATCTCTCGCATCCGGCCCTGGTTCAGGCCATGGTCCGGAGCGAGAGTGCATGGGAGGCAGTCACCTCCTTCTGCGAAACAGTAATGCTCGCGAAGGAGGAGGCGGAACGCGTGAGGGAGCAGCAGTCTGTGCGCCCTCACGCCCCTAGTCGCTGCAGCCGATTCTCAGCTACCGTAGGCGCGGGCTTGCGGACGGCGAGCTATGGGCAGCTCGTCGTCCGGTAAGGACCAGGCCCGGGTTGACACGGACGGCGCGTTGTGTTCCACGCGCGCCTCAAAGATATGTCAGCACGCACTGACGGGGTCCACCATTACCGGTGCCTGCCAGGGTTGCAGGTTTGTCCGAAAGGGATACCGCGGCCCTGGCACACAGGCAACTGAAGGAACACGGGTGGGTTTTAGTCAGTAAAAGTCTGACACACCCTGCCGCTCCGCCCACAGAGGGAGAAGTTATTTGATAATTTCCCAACCAAAAAAAAAAAAAATATTTTAGCGTTATTCTACCCCGTGTCCTAATATGAGCGATCGTCGCGTAAATTTTGTTCGGCTAATCCGAATGCGGATATCGTCGACAGAGGGTGCCTTCCGTCGTCTCGCGAACACGCGATCGTATATAAATCGATCGATCGTTTACCTGAATATTGACGTACATACGCGACTTGCCGTGCCGTGTGGTGCCGGACGTAAAGAATAGCACCACCTTATTTCTTCCCGTGGATGTAGTAAAAGGCGACTAAGTGACTGACAAGAGAATGGAGCAACAGCAGCGAGCAGCGTTCTCTATGAATTTTTAACACGATACTGCGATCGCTAACCCGCCTGCCAAGCGCGGATATTATGGCCAACCCCCCCTTTGGGGGAAGCGTATATCCAGCAGTGGATGTATTTCGGCTAAAATGATGAATGATGATGAGACGCGACTTGATTGATCCCGCGATTATGTCATACTCAAAAAAAGAGGCGCGACGATCATGTACTCGGAAGACGTTCGCTTTTCGTTAGGGCGCGGCCTTAGAGTCAAATCTGAAAACCGTGACACGATTTCCCATATTATATATTTTATCTATACAAATAAATCAAATATAGCGCAACTTAATTTGTACCAGAAATATTTTTATCATTATTATTATTACTATAGCAAATCATTATGTCACGGTTTAGCTTGTAGGAGGGAGGCGCCGGTGTCTGTCACACAGTTTATACTAGCACAGACATCGTCGTTAACTATCTTTAAAACATTCAAGACTCTGTACATTGTGTTTTTGTTTGGGATAGATGAGTTGTACCCACATTTGTTAATAAAAAAATATTATTATATTATTATTATTATTAAATGTAATGTCAAAATAACAGCTTTTTACTCAATGCATATGAAAGTATATACGGTACTTATAACAAAAAGCTATTTTTTTTTGTCTGTTTCTCTGTCTGTCTGTCTGTTTGTTTGTTCCGGCTTATCTCCGAAACGGCTGGACCGATTTTGATAAATGATAAATGATTTTATTTCTGCAAGTAGGTTTGTACAGACAATTTTACACGTCAATCATATTTTAAAACTAGATGAGGTCGGCGTTTCGTATGTGACTACTGACGGGACTTTCATTGGCAGATAGCTAACCCGGAGTAACTTAGGTGGTACTTTTATTTTAAACTTTTTCCCCCGCGTGGGTTTTTCTAAAATAAAAGTCACTTCAATGTACTTATTTTTTGTATAGAAAAATCCATGTTATATTGTATTATATAAATAACCAACTAAAACGCGTTGCTAATTCACACCGCGTCGCGTTTTGATTTTGACCTTGACCGTTACTGCTACATTATCATTGTTACATCATCAGATCATCATTCATCATCATTATTTCAGCCGAAAGACGTTCACTGCTGGACATAGGCCTCCCCCAAGCACCGCCACCTCGACCGGTTCTGTGCTTCCCGCATCCAGCGGATTCCTTCGGCTTTCATAAGGTCATCGGTCCCCCTTGTTCCCACAAGGCCTTCCAACGCTACGTTTTCCGGTACGCGGTCGCCACTCCAGAACCTTTCGGCCCCAACGGCCATCTGTTCTGCGCGCAATGAGCCCTGCCCATTGCCACTTATGTTTGGCAATTCTTCGAGCTATGTCGGTTACCTTGGTTCTCCTGCGGATCTCTTCATTTCTGATTCGATCACGTAGGGAAACTCCAAGCATAGCCCTCTCCATTGCCCTTTGGGTGACTTTTAGCCTTCTAACATCTACTTTTATCGTCAGATCACGAGGGTCTAATAGCGTAAATATTTTCAATAGAAATGCTTACCGTTTTATTAACACCATCAACAAAATCATTAAAAGTCTTCTTGATCGCGTCTTGGTTGACAACTTCATCGATTTTTTTTTTTACATCTTTGGCTAGTTCTGATAATTTGTTTGTCATATCATCCGCCGCTGACGTAGGGGCGTCGCGTTTCACAAAAGCGTGAGCCTGTGTGAAGAACATATTGTCTTATTAGGAAAATACTTATCTAATTAAAAATACAAATATTAAGAACTTCTAATTCAGTATGACGAGAGCCGAGAAAAAATTGCTAATAAAAAACTTTAGCCACTCTGTGACTTTAGCACCCCTGACTTTAGAACTCTGTGACTGTCACTCCGGAAAATGCATTTTTACAAAACTCACTGAGCTTCAGATTTAAGAGTTGCTTAATTTTAAGACTGCGCCGAGCGCACAGTGGCGCCCTCATCGTTTTTCGGTGATTTCTTTTATTTTAGAATGAAAATGCAGAAAATAAGCACGTTAAGTTGTGCTTCACAAGACTATACATTATATAACAGTAGTTTTAAATTGTTATGTTTTATTGTAATCATTAAAACGGAAAATAGTGGCCACTAAGCTCCGTTTTAATGATTACAATAAAACATAACAATTTAAAACTACTGTTTGTAGTAATAATAACGTTTATTGTTGTGGAACACAACGTTAACCACGTTAAGTTGTTTTCTGCATTTTCATTCTAAAATAAAAGAAATCACCGAACAAACGATGAGGGCGCCACTGTGCGCTCGGCGCAGTCTTAAATTACCCACAAAGAAAACACAAAATACCTCACGAAAATAAATGCAAGAGCTATAACGGAACCCTTTTCCTATAATCTGGCATTTTATTGTTTGTGACGAAGAAAATACGAATATGGTCCTTATATCAAATAATGTGTCTATTTTACTAGATCGTCATGCTACTCGCCACTCGGCTGACATATATCAAAACCATATATCGTCGTATCCTACGAATAGGGGCGTAACTGCATAATAGCTACTTTTCAGGAGACACTTTTTTGTGTTTAATTAAATTAAATATGAAAAATATGTATTGGTGATTTCTTATAATGTGTATTGGTATTTTCAGGTTCGGCTAGGATTATTTTCAATAAATTATCTTTATATTTTATACGCATTTTGTCCTTTAAATCCCGTTTTTAATTGTTTTTTTGAACTGGTAATATGTGGCATGATGAGCAGAATTGTATTAAGCAATAAAAAAGAAAGCCCCTATGTTCGTTAGGGCACTATTCGTAGGATACGACGTTATAAGGGACATAAAAAAAAAATTGGTTTTCACATAATCGTTTCTTTCATAGTAAGTTCCATCAAATTGTCAAGACGTGTGTAAAAATCTTGCCATTTAACCGAGATATGAATACCTAGTAATTGTACGCACGGTTACAAAACAAGCTATAATTTCCAGTATAAGCTGACATCTCATTGTTCGAAATCCTATACAATGCGAGATCAGCTTATACTGGAACGTTACAGCTTGATTTGTAGCCGTGTGTCCCATAACTCTCTCAAAACCATTTCAAGACCAACCAAGTGTTCGGAACTTGCTAGATTTAGAAATGGTTATTGTCTTGTTGATGTGGGTTACTAGGTTTGTTTAAATCACGTACTAATTTCGAAAAACGGTAATTATTATAATAACACAGATTTTTGCGTTTTTACCAATTATAAAAGCTAGTAAGGGGTATTAAACATGTAATACATACAATTGTTATCATATTTGTACTATTATACAGGGTGTCCCGTAAATAATGGATCAAACGTAATGGGTAGGTAGCTTTCCTCATTTCCAACAACTAATTTGAAAAGTAAAAAAAAAAAACCGGTAAAGTAACCAAGATATATATATATATATATATATATATATATATATTATTTTTTTACCAAATTTTACCATTTTCTCTACCAGCATTCAGTGTTTTTAATGCTGTCGCTGCAAATAATAACATTTTTCGTATGATTTTAGCAATATCTTTGTAAACACAAGAACTAGACGTAAGTTTTATACCAATTTGCAAACCTTAGTAACTGTACAAGTTTTTTAAATAATGGTACACTTCGATGTCATACATTTTTTTTACAGGAGAATTTTTCTAATTCTGATCTTTCATCATAAAAAAAAACTTTTCAATTCAAGATTTTTTTGTATGGCAAAATGGCATCTTATAACATTAGTAAGCTATTCATAATTATTTGACAAAAATCACATCTAAAAATGTTATCATTTGCAGTAACAGCATTAAAAACACTGATTGCTGGCAAAGGAAATGGTAAAAACCGAAAAAAAAAAAAAACGTAGTTACCTTATCGGTATTTTTAAATTGTTCAAATTAGTTGTTGGAAATGAGGTAAGCTACCTACCCGTTACGTTTGATCCATTATTTACGGGACAACCTGTATATATTCATTGTATAATTAACATTCTCTTAAGTGAACACAGAACCTTTACAAATTCTGCATCAATTTATGGTTATGCGCTGTTCTGAAAAACTTTGTTTGAAGCACTGTTTCGGTTTTGATATGGGACAGCCACACTATACGTACTACCAATGAATGTCACCCACTACATATATGTTCACAGAAAATTGCCAAATTAGAGGTATATTTCGATAGAAACGTTCTATTACCTACAAAGAATACTATCTGACTTAAATAAGACTGTATCTGTGTTTTGTGTGTTATTGCATTATTACTGTAAATTGGACAATATAACAACATCTAGACTTTTTGTAACATTTTCTGTAATGTATAAGTGACAAAATTTATGTCAATTTCACAATTAATGTCAATTGCACAATTAATGTCAATTTCACAAGTAATGTCACATTTCAACAGCAAGCCAACCATGTAATCTATTGTAAATGTGTGATGTTTATGAGAATAAATAAATAAATATATAAGGAACTAATATAAGACTACATTCAGTCTTATATTAGTAGCTCATTAGCCCTTAAACATTATAACAAAAAAAAAAAGTTACGACAGAAATTGATTTAGGATAAACAAAAGAACATAATACTGAAACTTACACTGACAACGCTGAAAAGGCACACGGCCAGAATGACGATCAACAGCTTGTTCATAGTGAAATAGTACGTCTTTACAACTCAACAACACAATGGTTACTGCAGCTCTTCGCAGCAGCAATCCCCTTTATTTTGATGCTGACCGGAGCCAGTGTTTGAACAGCTTATCGTAATGACCCCGGGTCGTTTTTTTTTTTTTCCTGGAAAGCCAATTACCAAAGTGTTCGAACAGTCCTAATTAAAATTTACGCGGTCATTGGTCGCAGTATCTTGTTTGGAGTCGATAGGGATGGATGATTAGGTAAATATGATGAGGTTAACAACAGTTTATACTCAGTCATACGAATTTAGGAAGGTGCGGTATGATAATTTTGTTTTATTAATATAACTTTCAATTACAGAATATTTTTGCACATATCAATCGGTGCAAATGCATTTAAAGACAATTGCAATACAAAACAGAAAAAAAAAACAACCTGTAAATAATAAGGAATATTCTTCTAAAAAAAAAAAGAAAGAAAAATTGTTTATTCTGCACAAACAAAACACACTTAACAAAAAATAAAATTACATACATTCTACATAATATATATCACACATATAATAATATATATTCCACATATATTTTATACTAGCTTATATATTACTAGCTTATGCCCGCGGCTCCGCCCGCGTGTATGTCGGTAAAAAAGTAGCCTATGTCCTTCTCCATGTCCCAGGCTATATCCCTGCCAAATTTCATGACGATCGGTTCAGCGGTTTAGACGTGAAAACGTAACATACAGACAGACAGACTTACTTTCACATTTATAATATTAAAGTATGGATAGAATATACTAGCTTTTGCCAGCGTCTTCGCCCACGTGGATATCGGAAATTATCCCACGGGAACGTACTTACGTAATGTACAATAGAATATTGTTTGACATTAAAAAAGCATATTATAAGATAAAAGAATACGTTGAAGACAAGGAAGTTTGGCAATAATTCCTTCTGCACATGTGGCTTCCCTGGTACCTCATAAACAACATAACTATGTCAATGTCTATTAACTGCTCCCAAATAACGATGTTTATTTAGAATTTTTAATTATTTTTTTACATAGTTCCTTGACATAATCTTTTCATTATTTGACATTATTTACCTACAAATCGAATTCCAATTCTTTATTAGTGGCTTTTGTGGACATGATATTTATTCAGATATGTTACTGTAGTTGTAATTGCAATCATGTCATTAATATTTTATATACTTAGATTACTTTATATTTTGTGAATGTGAACCTTTTTTTTTTAAAATTAATAACAGTAAGTACGAGTATATTCATAAAATATTAACATCGGTAAGAACATAGGGATGAAATAAAGATAAATGATAATAGGATTAAAAATGATCAACAAAAAATTTGATTTAGAGTAGGTAACAAACATCTGAACATACAACCAACAAACAACAAAACAAACTTTCACATTTATAATATTACTAGCTGACCCGACAGCCTTCGTTCTGTCAAAACCTATTTGACTGTGGCAGTTTGTCTACGCGCAAAGGAAATATAGTATAAACTCCACTACTCTACTCTACCCTACCCTACCCTACCCTACCTAACTATCTACCTACCTACCCTACCCTACCCTACCCTACCTAACTATCTACCTACCTACCCTACCCTACCCTACCCTACCTACCTACCTACCTACCTACCTACCTACCCTACCCTACCCTACCCTACCCTACCTACCTACCTACCTACCTACCTACCCTACCTTACCCTACCCTACCTACCTACCTACCTACCCTACCCTACCCTACCTACCTATCTACCCTATCCTACCTACCTACCCTACTCTACCCTACCTAAGTAAAACCTTCAAAAATAAAATTGGCAAAACCTATTCTCAGTCCTACCAAATGATGACTGACACGTTATGTCAAACGCCATATACATAGTTACATTAGAAGATAGAGTTACTTAATTACTTAGAAATGTTAATATGGTGGTTTTCTTAAAAAAAAAAAAAAAATTTTTTTTACATAATAACCTTCTCCTGACAATAACAAACACAACAAAAAAATTATTTGCGAAATCGGTTCAGCCGTTCACGCGTGATGCCGTGACCAAGGGAAATAGGGATTCATTTTTATATATATATAGATTATATAATTATTATAAATGTGAAATTTGTTTTGTTGTTTTTCAATAATATTATAATTTAGGATGTAAACAAGGAAAAAAAACTACTTACTTGTTCTATTGACTGCCTCGTTGGTGTAGAGGTCGCAAGCGAGAGTGCTGATTATGGTGTTTTAGGTTGGATCCCCAGATCGGCTAAAGTGTAGAAATTTCTCAATAGCCGCCCCAGAGTGGGTTTGTGCCGGTTGAAGGCAGTAGGCTCGCCCCCTATTACTTGGGACTTATCTGGCGTGGGTGTACTATATACCTGTAACAGCATCACACCATCAACCTTTCATTCCCATAAAAGGTTGATGGTGTGATGCTGTTATATGTCATCTTATTGCAACCATGATTAATATTTGTTTTATATGATACTAGATTTGGCGGCTTCGCCCTCGTTGAGGTCAGAAATTATCCCACGGAAATTTATTATTGTGTGCCGAATTCTATCCGAATATACAATAAACAACTATAAAAAATTAATATAAAAAAATAATTTAATATAATTATTAATTTATTTATTAATTAATTAATTTCAAATCTATAAGAATTCATATAGCTGTTTAGGCGTGAAAAGGTAACAGACAGATTTGCATTTATAATATTAGTATGGATTATATTTAATATTTAAAGAAAATTAACACTCGGATAAAGAGATTAGTTCATCATTTATATTTCCTACACTGTCTGTCTATTAGTGTGCTTGTAATTCAAGAACCACTGTTCCTATTCATGTGTTGTTGTTATACTTTAAATAATATTCCTCAGCCTGCCACCCAATGTTGACAAACCCTGCGCCGATAACGTTCCGGTACCACGAAATCTAACCGTCATTGTTTGTCATTATTTACCAAGAACCCCAAACGAAAAATATACTTATTCGTATAATTGTAATTTTCCATCTGGAATTTCTCAGTGTGGATTTATGCCCGGTTAATGGCTCGCCCCCTATTATATTGGAGTTAAACATAACTGTCGACACGTGGGTGTACTATAAAGTACACCTTTGTCTAACCTTTCAGGGAATATAGGAGTGATGTTATGTTATTTGCTGTTTATTTGTACTGTTTACTTATAAATTGTGTTGCTACTATTTTATTATCTAACTCTCAATGGTTTCATACCCCAGGGGTGCCAACGAAGCGAAGGAGGAGACGGAACGCGTGAGGGAGAGCCATTCTGTGCGCCCTCACGCCCCTTGTCGCCGCAGGAGATGCCCTGGGCAGCGGGAATCGATAGCCGATACCCGGCCACCGTAGGCGCGGGCTTGCGGACGGCGAGCTATGGGCAGCTCGCCGTCCAGTAAGGACCAGGCCCAGGTCGATGGCACCCAGGTGTTCCACGCGCGCCTCAAAGTGATGTCAGCACGCACTGACGGGGTCCGCCAGGACCGATGCCTGCCAGGGTTGCGAGTTTGTCCGAAAGGGATACCGGGACCCTAGCACACAGGCATCTGAAGGAACACGGGTGGGTTTTAGTCAGTAAAAGTCTGACACGCTCTCCCGCTTCGCCCAGAGCGGGAGAAGTTATTTGATAATTTCGATCATATTACTAATCGTATGCTGTATGTCTGTCTTTTCGTCTATCACAAGACTATCTTTTTAACCGTTTTTACTGCTATCTTTCGGCAACCAGTAGTAAATACAGAGTACGTGGTACACACGGCTACATATCAAGCTATAAATTTCCAGTATAAGCTGATCTCTCATTATATGGAAATCCTATACAATACGAGACCAGCGTAATTTCTGTAAGTAGGTTTGTACAAACACTTTTTTTAAACTAGTAGAAGTCGGCGTTTCCTATCTGACTACTCTGAGAAGAAAGGCCGAAACAACAACAACTTCTATAGTGGCATTTATAATAAAAAGAAGCTAAGCTATATCCCCTTTAAGTACAAAAAATCGCTGTTTAAACTTATGTCATGAATAACGTCAGTGTAAATATAAATAAAAGAAATTTTATGTTCAAAAATTTTCTATTTGATACTAAATTAATTAAATCTAGTATTTTGTTTTAGGCTCAGGGCCTTTACATCGTTACATATTGGGATTTAAGAAAACACAAATCAGTCTTGTTAACTACGCTGCCGGTTTCGCTTTCATATCTTCCATCTGTAAAATAAAACATCAATATTAATCAAATTGTCTATCTCCTGAGATTTTCATCAGACCTTAAAATAGAACTTATAAAGAGAATACTTTTTCAAATAAAAAGTCCTCATCATGAAAATCTGTCCACAAATGGCGATGACAATATCGATAAATATGCAAACGAAAAAAAAATCGACATGAGTCGATTAAAAACATCGAACAACGTATGGTCTGTTCCAAAAGCATCCGACGAAAATGTAAACAGATGTGTATCAGAAAACTTGCCTGTGGATGCCAATTTGTAGTGCCACTTCGAAATTGAGTGCTTTGATTTAATTATTTGAATACTTAAAACCCAAAATTCTCAAAATTTAAAATCACCTTAAAGATGACAATTGAGGTCAATTTGTTAACCTCAATTATCCTTAGTGATTTTTCAATTACAATTGAAGTATGTTTTTCAAACAATAACAGAAAACAAAACATGACGTCTTGTTTCCCTGAAGAGAGAAAGAAAGAGAGAGAGAGAGAGAGAGAGAGAGAGAGAGAGAGAGAGAGTCTTGGATGTAAACCCATATTTCGCGAGCTATATTTTAAATTCCCATGTAATAGGGGCGAGCCTATTGTCATCAACCGGGCACAAATACAGAATTTAGGTTGCTACTGAAAAATTATTGATAAAAATCCCAATAACACTTTGCCCGAGTTGAGAACCGAACCCAGGACCACATGCTCAGAAGTAGCGCATGCGACTACTTGTTGAACTGTTTGACTACCTCGTTGGTCTTGCACCAACGAGGTAGTCAAACTGTTCAACAAGTCAGTTGTTAGAAAAAATAGTAACATATAAAGTTAAAACCTTCTAAATACAAACGAATGTCTTATGAATTCCCTTTAGTATGTGATTGTTAAGAATGTGTCCTGTAGAGCAATTCTGTAAAAATCTCACGGTGAAAACTTAGGTGAAGTGAGCTTGGAAGTGACGTCTAATTCCACCTGATGCTTGGGATTGACACTATTGACAGCTCACTCCACGCTCACTACACCTTAGTTTTCACGGTGAGATGGTTACAGAATAGCACTGCTGAACAGGATTTGTTAACACTTTTCTCAGATAATAATAAAGTGTTTACTAGTACACTTAAAAAACATACACACACACAATAGATACTTTTGGAACAGACCATACAACGTTCGATATTTGAAAAAATACCACTTGGCTAAGCAGTTTTATCCATTCGAAAAAGTGTACTAAGAATATCACAAGAGTTGCAATGATGCAGCTTTCCCATCGAGCCCTTTATTTTTCTGAATGTATGTAAAAGCACACACTGGGACCGCGTGGTGGATTACGGTCAACTCTGGGACACAGGCCTCCTCTTTTATCTTTATATAGATTTTAACATATTTTGTGAATGTGAGAACATTGAAGGCATAATAGACTGTACATTTGCCGACCATTTTCTATTTTCTTGAGTACCTGGTAACTGTTGAAAGCCCTACTCCTTCCTCCCATATCTATTACCACTGTTATTTGAAAATATTGTAACAACCATTTATTTTTAAAAGAGTAACAGTGGAGTTTCTTGCCGGTTCCTCTCCATAGGAAACGACAAATTGCAACCGTGCACCTAACTTCTGACGTTTCATAAGTGCCCATGTAGGTTTATGTGAAATAAAATATTTTAAATTATTCTTTGTGAGAAGGCTCACGGAGAGGATACCTGAGTCCCAGCACTGGGAACATTACCTTTAGGCTAATTATGCTATTTTTTACAATTCCGTGACTATGTTAGTCAGTTAACCAACCATGACACTTCTGAAACTGCACGCGATTGCAACCGGAAAAAATAATTAACACAAAATCATTATGGCGAACACTACACGAACACCGTCCAACAGAACAATAAATTGGTGTACATGTATGGCGATAGATACTCTGGGTAGTCTAATAGTTTGAGATCCCAGAGCCGCCTGATCTACGTCATCGTCGTCATCTACGTCATTTTAGCGAAGCTGAATTTTCGCATACGTCATCATCATTTGCCTAGCGGTTTCCCAACTACATATGTTGGGTTAGGCCTCCAGGGCACCCCCAAATGAATTCCCGCATTGTCGAGGCAGGGGGGCTCAGTAGCCGTGGCTTGACCCCACAGTGAAGCTAAAAGGAACCCGAGGAGGGGCCGCTCGTCAGGGCTTTTGCCCACAAGCCGACGACGTAGCGGCCACAAGTAGGTTGTGGTGCCGCTTGGGCGACATCGCAACGGAGGCGGGCCGCGATGTGGTTTGGGAGGCATCGCCGCTGAGGGTTGGAGGCCGCAGCGGGAGAGGACGCGGCGGTGGTGCGCCGTTCTCCCTACCTTCCGCGGCCTTAACGGGGTCGCCACCGTTTGATGGCGGACGCGGTGGGGCCGCATAGGAAGAGGAGTGTCTGTGTTGCGTTGGCCGCTCTCCCTACGGCCGAAAAGGCCGCCATCCTCTGCGGCCGAAAAGTGGTAGGCGGTGGGGCCACTGATCTGACCCGTCGCAGGGGGACCAAAGGCGCCTAGACACGGAGTCGTCTGGCGCCCCTGTGCTGGTTTGGACCCTGGGATGGTCACGGCGCGCAGTGTGTTCTGGTGCGCCAGTGATGGGGGTTACTTCCCAGAGGAGGGTCCGGTGACGGACAGCCGCGGCGGGTTCGCGGATGGGCTAACAAGTTCCCGTGTTCCCGCCATAAGTGGCAGAGGATGACACCGTGGAGTTTTAGTGGGTTAGAGTCCCACATAACTGCACTACCTCCCCGTGGTTATGTAGAATGCGTGCGCATTTCTCCACGAAAAAAAAAAAGGCCTCCAGTCTTGTTGCAAAAGGATGTACGTTCCCGCGACCCCGGCCTAGGTGTGGGATGGAACACCGCGCACCGGGGTGGTTTTTAGTCAGTAACAGTCTGACAGACCACTCCGCCCGCCCCAGGGCCGAGGACATACATCCATGAGGTTATTCCAACTCGGAAACAAAAGGCCTCCGGTCTAACCGGATGCAGCTGAATACCAGTATTTTACATGGAGCGATTGCTTATTTAACCTCCACCTCCACTGTCAAAGATCTACAAATGACAGCCAGGACCAGCGGCTTAACGTGCTTTCCGAGTCACTGAGGGGTCTCGATATGTAATGATAGTCACCCATCCACGGACCAACCGCGGCAAGCGTAGCTTAACCTGATCGATCGACCCGTGCGACTGTTATTATATAGCCACAAGCCATTTTGCCGCATTCGTGTATTGCGCTAATTAAATAACATTAACATCAAGCCTGTATTGCCCGCGCTATAGCTGAGCCTGTAACTTTAAATTCCCCCGATAATAATCATAACCCTTATTTTATCCAGCCAACGTCGGACCCTTGCCGTCCTCTCTCCGACCCTGCCCTAAGTCGAGGTTCGTACGCGTGCATTCGTTTAGTTTATAAGTTTTTGTGCCCTGGCTGGAGGCTTAAACTTTCCTTAGGAACTTAAGGCAACCACAGGAAAGTCCGGTTAAGGAGTCACAACCTTAAAGTTCAACTCTGAGATGCCAGATATAGTTAAAAAAAAACCCGGATGTGTTAAGCACAGGTGTAACTATAGTATCAGCTTTACGTATATTCCATTTAGACCAAGATATTTTTTTCATGCCATAACCAACTCGAATATAGATTGTGCCGATACAAAAAGAAGAATAGAACAATATCATTTGATTTAGTTAACTCACCGCTTTGTTAACGCTTTCGGCAATATTGTTCAAGTTTTTCTTCATAGCTTCGGCGTCAAATGTGCTGGCCATCTGGCTGTTGAAGTCCTTAGAGAAGTCTTGGAGCTTCTTCTGAATGGTCTCCAAGTAGTTGGTGTCAGCCGCAGGTGCATCGCGTTTCACGAAAGCTTGAGTCTGTTTGAATGAGAAGAAATTGTTAAAAATACTTGTCACACTGCAGGGCAAACGCAAATGTCTCTCAAAGAGAATTCACTCGTTTGTTTGCAAAATTAAATTATAACAAAGAATCGAGCGTCGTGACACATTAGAGCGGCTCGATGTTTTGTAACAAGTAAACGCTGCAGTCTGTACTCTACTTTATTGTTTACGGATGGTAATATTATGTAACAAAGAAACCACCCAATTGTAGGTGATAAAAAGTAAAAAAAATATGAAAGAAGGCCACCTCAAAATAACTATTTAAGAAAGGCTTTCAGAGGCTTTTATAAAGAGTAAAATACAAGTTTAAAGTCTATCGTACATTGGTCAACAGTATTTGGATGATAGAAATAAAGACATATTTTGAAATATACAATTACTTACGCTGACAAGGCACACAGCCAGAAGGACAATCAGCATCTTATTCATGTTTAAAGAGTTTGTATATAGAACTTCACAAAGCAACAGTAGAATGCACACTGCGATCTTCTCGAAAGCAATCTCCTATATCTTGATGCTGAGCGAGACACAATGTATGGTCAGCTCACTGCAGTGACCCTAGGTCACTGATCTTGCAAGCTAATCAGTTAATAAGCTTTGCCTGGGATTTTAAACGTCATCTTTCTACGTGTTAGGTGCATGATACTTTATGCTAGATAAATAATTTGTCAAAATAAATACACTAGAAAGCCAGCCTGTTATTTTTCCAGTGCAAGGCACATGTTGCATCTTCTCTGAATAACCTCTGAGTAGGTATCAAATATTTCAAAACTCCTAATTTAGTTTTCTTTAGGAATCTGAAATTGATGAAGCTGCATTCGTTCTTGTCAGGTTTTGAAGTAACATGCAACATGTCGACTAAAATATCAAAACTATTACAATCATGTTTCAAAACCCTGCATCATCAAATCATTTGGTAACCAAATAAAGTCAATTTTGTTGAATTATATGGCACGTCACCGTCACACATTGTAGGCAAACCGACAATTCGTTTGACCTTACATGCCAATTATCGAACAATAGAAACCTGTACCTAAATCTTCTATTGTTGAACAAACCCAAGCAGATTACATTTCGATTTTTTTGCAAATCGCACATCAAAAGTCACATCACAATATAACGCCAAACGGGATATTGCATTAAGACGGCCCCCCGACTCGTTTGACTCATTTTAATGCCCCAGTTCCGGACCAGACGAATGAGATAATTGAACTGCAATAATCATGTCATCTGCCTTGTTAGATGTGCATGAAGAGCTGTATTTGGAAACAATTTAGACTTCCATAACATAAAATAACCTAACACCTTTGTGCACCTCTGTTGAAATGTGGATGTTCTATAAATATACTGTGTAGGTAATATACATTTGCCCAGTTATATTTAGGTCCCATGTATTTCATCAATTCAGCCGAAAGATGTCCACTGCTGTACATAGGCCTCCCCCAACCACCGCCACCTCGACCGGTTCTGTGCTTCCCGCATACAGCGGATTCCTGCGGCCTTCACAAGGTCATCGGTCCACCTTGTGGGAGGCCTTCCAACGCTACGTCGTCCAGTACGCGCTCGCAACTCCAGATACTCCAGAACCTTTCGGCCACATCGACGATCTGTTCTACGAGCAATGTGTCCTACCCACTGACACTTAAATTAGGCTATTCTTCGGGCTGTGTCAGTTACCTTGGTTCTCCAACGGATCTGCATTTCTGATTCGATTACGTAGGGAAACTTCCAGCATAGACCTCTTCCGCCTTCCAACGCTACGTCTTCCGTTACGCGGTCGCCACTCCAGAACCTTTTGGCCCCAACGGCCATCTGTTCTGCGCGCAATGTGCCCTGCCCATTGCCACTTAATTTTGGCAATTCTTCGAGCTATGTCGGTTACCTTGGTCTCCTTGGTCCTTGATCTCCTGCGGATCTCTTCATTTCTGATTCGACCACGTAGGGAAACTCCAAGCATAGCCCTCTCCATTGCCCTTTGGGTGACTTTTAGCCTCCTAATAAGGCCCATTGTGAGCGACCACGTTTCAGTGCCGTAAGTCATCACTGGTAACACGCACTGGTCAAAGAGTTTCGTCTTGAGACACTGCGGTATGTAGGACGAGAAGATATTGCGTAGCTTACCGAACGCTGCCCAGCCGAGTCGCATTCGACGATTGACCTCTTTCTCGAAGTTGGACCTACCTAACTGGACAGTTTGTCATAGGTAAAGAACTCGTCCACAACTTCGAGTGTAGCGTCTCCGATATTCATGAGAGTGGATGTTACATGAGCATTTGACATGACCTTTGTCTTGTTCATGTTCATTCTAAGACCCACTCTTTCGAAAGCTCTACTAAGGTCATCGAGCATTGTACTGAGGTCTTCCATAGTCTCAGCCATGACAACTATATCATCGACAAACTGAAGGTGAGTGATGTACTCACCATCGATGTTGATACCAACCCCTTTTCAGTCCAAAACCTTGAAGACATCCTCCAGTGCAGCGGTGAACAGTTTCGGAGAGATAACATTTCCTTGTCTCACACCTCGCTGCAGAAGGATAGGTTTCAAGGTCTCGTCCTGGAGTCGGACTGACATAGTGGCGTTTTTGTACAGACATTTCAGCACCTCGATGTACCGATAGTCGATCTGGCACCGTTGAAGAGACTGCAGTATTGCCATTAACTGGGCAAAAATCCTATAGTTACTGCTACAAAGAAATTCCTAATGGAGAACCCAATAACGGGCGACCAAAAAAAAAGGACGAGATAATCGCGTATTTGTGCAAAGATCGCTTTTAAACAGAATGCGGCCTAATACCTGACTCGACACAGGGAACGAATCATGCTCAGCATTTGCGCTTGCGACCACTAGAACAACGCAGGTGAACTACAGGCAAGAGAAAGGAACTTGGCACCTGTGGGTTGCAGCTGAAAACCAGCGTCAGGTGGTACACCTTGTGTGTCATCTGACAGAATGCTGAGCTGAGGCCCTTTTCGCAATATAATCATAGTTTTTTTTTTTTTCTAATTTTTAAGGTGTTTTTTTTCTTTTTGCTGGATCCTAATTAATATTATAAATGCGAAAGTTTGTTTGTTTGTTACCTTTTCCCGCTTAAACCACTAAACCGATCATCCTGAAATTTTCCATATACGTTGTCAGTTTTACAGAAACGGACATAGGGTACCTTTCATCCAGAAAAAAGGTACTGTTCCCGAGGAAAATAACAATTATGTTCTTATGATATTAGATGGTGCCACGTGTCTTTCGAATCATGATTGAATTATATTATTATAGAAACTTTAGTAGTGTGTTAAGAGTTGTTTTAACCCGAATTGATTGTAGAACTCTAAATTAACGCGAGCGAAGCCGCGGGCAAAAGCTAGTTGTCAATAAACGCATTTTCTTTCTTTCACTTATCTAATCGAACCCCTAATAATATGAATGGACACTCTAATACAATAAATGTGCTTCTTTTTGTGAGCCTCAAAATAATTCCCATTGTGTTGTCCTAAAAACACAAAATAGCCAAGTAACTTCAACCAACTTAGATTTATGTATTTACTTAGTGGACTCAGTTCTAACCTAAACTATCCCATTTGGTCGGTGTGTCCTAGTTTAGTTACTGCGACCAACTTTAAGAAAGGCCAGAAAGTTAATGATAAACAAAAGAGAAAACCCTACATCGTTTTAACAAAATAAGTGATAGACATAAATTTAATAATAGAAATAAAGATGAAATAGATCAACAATTTTTCAGATTATCTAAAGCCAGTACATCTTTTATCGGGTACTGTGTTAAAGGTAACAACAAAATACCTTGCGATATATTGCAATTAAATGAATAAATAAATTTAAAACTCATAATTAAAAGTACACTTTGTAGGTAAACAAGAATATTAAATTAGAGGATTATATCCCAGATAAGAAACTTGGAAACATACTGGTCCTAAGTCCAATAATCAAACAGGTTGCTAATTTAATTGTATAATGTATTATTTTATGACATTAATTTTACACTCTGTGATAAAGTTTAGCTCGCACACTGACTTATTATTTGTAAAATTTTTAGTAAAATCATCTAGGTACTCCAATTTTTGTAAATATGTGAGCACCAAGTATCTAACACATAATTAATTTATTCGTCATTGTTAAATTTTTTATTGTTTTTACCTGTTGTGGTATAGTAATTTTATTCTGGGTACATCTTCTTCATATGTACATATGTAATGATACTCGTATAATTAATGTATTCAAACTATTGTTAACATTTTAAAAGAGTTAGTATGGAGTTTCTTGCCCATTCTTCTCCATACATAACTACCTTTTGGAAGGGGCAACTAGAATCAATTTTATTTCTCTGTACATTTTGACGTTCAAAAATGCCATCTTTTTTTCCATTGAAATAAATGCTTTGACTTTGACTTTGAGACTCTTTTTTTTTAACGTACACCATTAGACGCCCAAAATGGTTTTTCGAGCCTCATTTGTTAAAACAAGCGCACATCATTAAAAGGTTAATAATTCAAACTCAAACTCAAAACATTTATTTCAATTAAACCATTTACAGGCACTTTTGAATTGTCAAGGAGTCGGTCAGCAAGAAAAATGAAACAACATGCAGCTACATGCCCATTCCAAAGCGTAGGTACCTATGGGGAAGAACGGGTAAGAAACTCCATGGACACTCTTTTAAATTTTAGAGGTTCAGTTAAATATTTACCGAAGACAAAATGTCCATAGTCTACCTACTTAGTCCACTTGGGTGAATCAACAACAACCAAATCAAAACCTGAAACCATCAAGAAAAAGGTTGTCTGCAAAAGATCGCTTTTAGCGATAAGACCGCCCATTATGACACCCTATGTAACAGTTCTACATTTATTTCTGTAATTTTTATGGTGTACATAATAAAGAGTATTCTATCCATCTATCTATGAAGCATATTTTATATTATTGTTTTGTTCTTCCACGCGTATCGCACGCACTCATTCAATCATTTATGTCTAAGGTTCGAGGTGCACTAGATAGTGCTACATCCGTCAGCTGTTTATCAAAGACTCGAAGTCCATCCGTACCTACTGTGGAAAATAATTACCGGAGATAAGATTTTCTATACATTACTAAAACACTAGGAGACTAAATCCTTGTTTATTTTAATCTAATATGTACTTGTGTTGGTATCTATTGTTTCCATACACAAAACAATGTACTTGGCGTGTTATCTCTCCACCACCCTTGGTTGACTGGAATAGAATGCCTAAGGCATTAAGTCCGCCTTTGTATCTTTAAGGCGCAAATATATGCCAGTGACCTTGAGTGGTTAGCTTGTGTGTTCTGTACTGAGTTCACGCAACGCGTCGTACGTCCAGCCATAGGACTCGCCCATCTAGGAGCGCTGTCCTAAATAAGACGCATTTTTAATTTATTATACATAAAACAAAAGGTTCTTCTGTTCTACTGTCCTTTAAGTTTCCCATGGATTCAAAAAACTTGTAAGCGCAGTCTATGCCAGATCATACCGACTTAGCAAAACATTTGAATTAGTTCTATGAACACAGTAATTAGAAACCTAATTAGTTGTTATTTACATCCTACAAGATATGTTATCAATGGTCACAACAATATGTCATTAGATTGTAAACAGAGTTCTCTTCAAAATAATAACAATAATATACCTAGATGGCTCATTAAGATAATGTAATGACAAATGCATCCTTGGAACCATAAGATATTTATGAAAACTTATGTGTGATGCTAATTGCTGTCATGATAACACATTATTTCACGAAATTGGGTATAGCCGACCTCGTAATTGCTTTACCACTTTACATTACATAAACAATAGGCCAGCAAACCGTGCCGTGTGGTGCCGGGCGTAAAGAATAGCAGCACCCTATTTCTTCTCGTGGGTGCCGTAAAAGGCGACTATTAGGGACTTACTACAGAATGGGCAGCAGCGTTCTCTATGCATTTTTAACAACATACTGCGATCGCCAACCCGCCTGCTAAGCGTTGATATAATGGCAAAACCCTCCAATTGGGGGAGGCTATGTCCAGCAGTGGACGTTTTTCAGCAGAAATGATGATGATGATGATGATGTTTGTTTTAAAATAGTTTTTTGACCGTTTTTGAGAAACCAATAATTAGTAATGTTCCTTGTGGTTTATTTACCTCAAAATATCATCATCATCATCATTTCAGCCGAAAGACGTCCACAGCTGGACGTAGGCCTCCCCCAAGCATCGCCACCTCGACCGGTTCCGTGATTCCCGCATCCAGCGGATTCCTGCGGCTTTCACAAGGTCATCATTCCACCTTGTGGGAGGTCTTCCTACACTACGTCTTCCGGTACCCGGTCGCCACTCCAGAACCTTTCGGCCCCAACGGCCATCTCTTCTGCGAGCAATGTGCCCAGCCCATTGCCACTTAAGTTTAGCAATTCTTCGAGCTATGTCGGTTACCTTGTTTCTCCTGCGGATCTCTACATTTCCGATTCGATCACGTAGGGAAACTCCAAGCATAGCCCTCTCCATTGCCCTTTGGGTGACTTTTAGCCTTCTAGTAAGGCCTATTGTGAGCGACCACGTTTCAATGCCTCAAAATATGAATCATCATTATCATCTGTCTAGCCTTTTCCCAACTACGTTGGGGTCAGCTTTCAGTCTAACCGGTAGCAGCTGAATACCAGTATTTTACATCGAGCGACTGCCTATCTGACCTCCATAACCCAGTTACTGAGCCCGGTTGATGGCAATAGGCTTGCCCCCTATTACATGGGACTTTAACATAACGGCGAAATGTGGGTGTTCCTACTATGGGTACACCTAGGGTTGCCAGCTCCGGTTTTATGTTTTAGAGGACATGATAAGATTAAATAAAGCTATAATGAAAAAAAAAAGGATATCATATTATTTTTATGAACTTCAAAAACATAATTTATATTGGTTGATTGGACGGTCGATACAAAATAAAATTTTATTATTTAAGCATATTTTCAAACCAATATGGACGTATGGCACTATGGGGCTGTACTAAACCGAACAACATCAAAATGATACAGACATTCTAAAAAAAAAAAAAAAAAAAAAAATTCTTAAAATAAAGGACGTCTGGCAACCCTACGTACACCTCTGCCTAACCTTTTGGAAAAATAAAGCTTGATGTTATGATATGTTAAATATTTTGATTTTAAATGCAAAAAAAACTTTTTCGGACTCGTAAAGTTTGTTTTTACAATTCGAAGCACATTTTTAAATTTAATTTTAAATTTGCTTCAATTTTACTGAATTATTTCTCAAAAATATTAATTAACACTAAAATCATTTACGAAACTAAGTTGATACTTTATATTTTTAGCTAACGACCATTCTACAATACAAAATTCATCAGGTCATTTTATTACTGTAAACCAGCCTGCTATTTCCAGTTATTTGAAATTTCACTTAGATTGAAACTTTCTGTCACATAGACAAACAGTCAGTCCTAGGGCAGTCTTTGGGGACAGACGATAGAAGTGAAAACTAAGTAACTAAAGCGTTCAGTGACTATGACGCGAGTTCCATGATTTTTGTTCACCCAAAAAGTACACATATATACACAGTATACATATAGCTCATGGAAAGCGTTCGGTGACGATGACGCGAGTTCCATGATTTTTGTTCACCCAAAAAGTACACATATATACACAGTATACATATAGCTCATGGAAAGCGTTCGGTGACGATGACGCGAGTTCCATGATTTTTGTTCACCCAAAAAGTGCTCAATGCGCCTAAAGAAGTTTCCACTTTTAAAAAAAAGCTTGTCGTTTTATGACATGCAAGTGACATTCGACCTTAGGGAGATATAGCAATTACGAGGTCGACTCTATAAGAATAATCGTGTCGTTATTGTTTGTTGGCGTGATTAATGTGTATACCCATGCCAAATTACAGCTTTGTAGTACCAAGATTCTCTGAGCTAAGCCGCGGACATACAGACAGACAGACAGACAGTCAGATGGACATGGTGAAACTATAAGGGCTCCGTGTTGTCTACGGAACCCTTAAATGAAGTAATAAATCCATGCTAACATTATAAATATACCAACACAAAAACACTAACCGTCATATTCATAATAAAGTTATCCGTTGTATAAAACTATTTTAGCTATCGAACTGTTTTGTCCTTTTCTGTCAAGTTAAAATTAAATTTGACAGTAAGGGACAAAAGAGTAATATCACGTGGACACTGTAACTGAAACTAAAAACTAAACCGTACCAAGTACGTTTTAGTACCAAGTTGGCTCCTAAATACAAAAAACGCTTCTCATTATATCTCAAGGCACAGTTTAAACAGTTTAATATTGCTGATACCGTCTGGTATTGGTGATACCGTCTGGTGGAAAAATTACGTTCAAAGTAATGCCGGCAGCCGTCCCCTCTGAGGTTGGCAACTTGGGAGGCCTGCACTGAAAAAAAAAGTAGTTGCCACAATCAAGATTTTGTTTAGATTGAATAAGAAACTTGGTTTCATTTGAGCCTATCAAGCACAATGATCACAGCTACTACTTTTATTTGATTGAGATTTGAAACGGAATCTTGATTGGAGTTATCAGAAAACCTATTTGCAGCAATCAAGTCAAAACATAGTTGCCCCAATGAAGATTATTAGATAAAAGTAAAAAATCAAAATGTTTGATTGATTACAGTTAACATTATTTTAACTTGTCGCTTTTTAACTCTTCTACAATAATGTCATGTTAAGGGTAATCGAGAAACTTGTTTGAGCGTTCAATCATTTGAACTAGTATTGCTGCAATCATATCGTGATGATCAACTTAACTAAGATTTTGATTAATCTAAACAAGATATCGTCAATCAAGCTAAAAATTCATTTGATTGGAGTGATTTTTTTTTCATTGTGACTTGAGGCTTTTTCTCCATGAAACCCCTGAACCTCTCATTTCCAAGAACCACATTAGAACACCTGGTAAGACACAGTGATGACAAGTGGAGTAAGGCTGTGATAGAGTGCGCTACTCTGCCTCCTTACTCTACACAGCCTCCATCAGACCATGGACTGTAAGACGAGACGTCGGTCGTCCGACGGCGAGATGGGCTGACGACATTGTTGCCATCGCGGGTAAAACCTGGATGAGGCTGGCACAGGAGCGCGGGGATTGGCACAAGAAAAGAGAGGCCTATCTCAGCAGCGGATGATGTTGGGCTGTGGATAAAGATGATAAACATTATAAATGTGAAAGTTAACTGTCTGTCTTTATCCTTTTCACGCCTTATGAAATGAAATCGTTTATTCTGTAAATAGGATATCGAAATCACTTTTACACGCCACATAAAAAATACAAAAAAATAAGCTAGATGGAGTCCACATTTTCTTTCTGAAGTCACCCCTGAAAAGAAATGGCGAAACAAACTCAGGGGTCAGTCTCTTTTAAAATGAACACAGGCCTTAATCGTCATCATTAATCATTGATTAGACATAGAGTTCGAAATAGCACAGTTTTCTCTAATCCCAATAATCAGTGCCCCGTGCTTTCTAAACTGCACATTTCGTGATAAGCTAACAAAGTATACCCAAATCGCTTTACCGTGGCAATAGCGGTCATTGAAACACACTTGCATTTTCTAGCATTCTGTATTTAAAAAAAAATTATAGTCCGTTAACGTCCTGAATCTTGATTTTGATTTTGAGATATTTTTATGGAAAGAACAGTGACCGCAATTGCCACGCTAAAGCGATTTGGGTATACCACATACAAGTGAAGTGAATTACATTATTTTGCCTTTGTGAGGGATAATCGTTTATACACCAAGAGTGATAGCAATATGTTGTTGGCGTAAAGAAGAATGAAAGAATGTAATTATTAAATTCCATGGGATTTAAACATAACTGACGGAATGTGGATGTTCTATAGGTACAACTCTGCCTAACCATTCGGGGATTACAGGCGTTATGTTATGGGCATTCAAATCTTGTCAATCTCTTAACAAAGTCCAGAAATAATCTTGGTCAGATCATGTGAGTACCATGTAGATCCGTGTCTGAAATGAGCTTTGAGGAAAGAACCACACAAATTTAAGTGGACCTATCCAGTCAGTGCAAGCATTTGTCAGTAATCGTATAGCTCAACTCAGGATTTAAGGAGCTCAACGACTCGACGAACAATACCAAAGAAAGGACATTTGGGTAGGCCGTATAAAGTACTCAAATGCAGACCATCGTTAAAACTAAGTGATAAGGAAAAAAAATAAAATCTAAAAAGAAACAAATGACCCACATAATGCTCACATTCACAATAATTAAAGTAATTTGAATAATACGTTTTCAAGGTAAATAATCATGCCATTTTGTATATATTATTTAGCAATTTCAATGTGTATAATGATTAAAATATCAAGTTCGCTTTCATTACAAGGCTTAGCAGAGGGAGCAGCTCAATTCCAAGTTTTTTTTTTTCTTCTAAATAATCAGAAAAAAAAAAAAAAATACAAAATTCGGTTTTGGAACATATGATACTATCCTGGGAGCACGTTGTTTCCGTGGGATATAAGTCCGTTACCTTTACGTTGGTAAAACTTTTGTACAACATTTATAACTAAATGGTTAAGTAATAAATTATGGGTACGGTATTAAGTTTTAATACCGTATTATAATACCCGTAAAATAGTTACAAATTCATATTATGTATCTAACATATTCATAATTATATAAGTTTGACAAAACTAATGAATATTTATTAATATTCCGCATGTGCCTTCTATGAAGGGCATATCCGTATTTACTTAGGACTTTCGAAACCATACCCAAAATAAGCCTTTGTTCCCACTAGTACCACCCAACTGTACCACCGGTGGTACTAGCGGGAAATTTTGTTCTCTATAGTACCACCATTTATATAAATTAATATTAGTGGTACTAGTGAGACTGTTTGTTCCCAACCTTTGTTCCCACTAGTACTACCGAACTGAACCACCGGTGATACTAGCGATAGTACCTACCACCACTTATATTAATTAATATTAATGGTACTAGTGACACTGTTTGTTCCCAATAGTACTACCTACCTATATAAAGAAATTAATACATATTATCACTTTAATTGCATAACAAAAGTAAACAGAAATCAAACTTATCTCTCGGCTAAAGTAAAAATAAAACATATCGCAACAACGTTTATATGCGAACTAGCGAAGTTTCTCTAAAAAGTGGCCAATACAAATTTCTCCTGATGTCAATTGCATTTGTGCTTTAATTATCTGGTCATCAGAATCAATGTGTTGTTTTGCTCGCTTTGGTTGTGAGCTCTTATTGAACTTCTTCAATTTGTTGCTTCGGAAGGTTGTTATGTGAGATTCTTGAAACAAAACATGCAAGATTTGCAAGAAATTCGGTTTATTTCTGCTTATGTAAGAATTTAAGTTATGATGCCAACCCTCTGCCGAATTATTTGTTCGATGTTGACAGCCAAAAACGCTTAAAATATCTTTGAAAGGACTTTTCATCCAAACTGTTTCGTAGTATTTTTGGAAATTTATCATTGCAGGTACTACGTCTTGTTTCATTTCTCTTACAACATAATCCCATCCTTCCGAAATTTTGTCTGTTGGGAGCAAAGCAAGGTTACTAGCCAAATGAATGATTCGTTGATTATCCCTAGTTTTCTTCATGCCCAAAGATTTTGCCTTACGTCGCAGAGCATTTAGAAAGTGATAATGACATCCTGTAACTTTTATAACAATTTTAGTTAATGCACTTATGGCTGCCTGTTCAAAATCAGTCATGGCCACACCAGGCTGCCGTTCCGGAATTCTTATTTTGAGTAGTTCGAACAGTGTAGAGTACGCTTTTTCATTTTGATGAGTCATAAATGCAAAGGCTAATGGGACAATATTTTTGTATTCCAAATTGCTACCAAGGTCTCCATGAATGACGTAAATTTGACGAAATGGTTCCGGGCATGACTTATAAGCAGGGCCGCGCTGCCCCTGTGTGCGAAGTGTGCGGCGCACACAGGCGCCAAGACAATAGAGGCGCCGCCATCGAAATTATTTTTGTTACACTTACACAACAACATATTCTTTGTAGTGGAGTATCGATAAGTAAGTAGGTACAATAGGCGCAACATATGCCTTGTAAATAACAAAACATAATTACGTATAATGCGCTTATTGTACAAATCTTCTAAGATAATATTCAAGTGTGTGGTTTAATTTTACGCTTTGGGTTTTAGTTAACATTAGTTACGAGCTCGGCGTTAAAATCAAAAGAACCGCCGTGAGTTTGTTTGAATGAATTATGAACGTAACCCGATGCGATGCGTGCGACGCAAGCGGGGTGGGGTCACGGGGATTCCCCGACTTTAGGGAACGAGAGTGTCAAAAGGCCAAAACAATTGAACAATCAGTCAATTGAAAGTGTGTGCAAGGTGCGCATTGATTTTTTTATAATAAGATTAAGTTCTAGCTCTAAAAACAATATATAGTTTGTGTGTTAGTGATTGTTTTAACGTGTTTTCACGATGAGTGATAATACTCAAGATAAAAAAAAGAAATTATCTGGATATCAGAATTTAATAAGGAAAAGAAAACAAGAAGAAGAACGTGATAAAAATACAACTAAAATAAGTAAATATTTTACGGCTCTACCATCCACTTCCAAAGAATCATTAGAGACAGAAACCAGTCATTTTATCGATGAAGATGTTATAAAATCTGATTCAAAAAACGCTTCAGGTACGTGCTTTTTATGTAATTTTCTATATTAATAAATATAACTTTAGTCTGTTTGAAATGTCAAAGTAAAAAAAATAAACATTTTTTTTTAATTTCATTACAAGCCCTGCTCAGCTTGGGACTAGACGGCGGAGTTTGATTGTCGAGAAATATTTATTTATTTATTTATTTTAACATACATAATTATTCATAGATAGATAAATCAGTTTATTCAGACAGGTAGATAGGTACTCATATGTCTTTGTTTGTCTGTCTTTAATTTAAGATGATGCCGCCGAAGTTGCGTCCGTGCCTCTGCCTGATACACCATTGTCACCGTCAAGACAATTGTCGTCTCCAATACCAACTTTTTCCAAAGATGACCCTGGACTCTGGCCAAAAGTTTTCAATGCTACTTTGATCCAGTATTTAATAGAAAATCCGATTAAACAAATTAAACAGTATAATTTTCCGCGTGACTCTTCGGGGCGAAAATTTTCCGAGTATTATTATGAAAGGCATTTAGGAAACGGTGAAAAGTATCACAGAGAGTGGCTGCTGTATTCAGTGTCCAAAAATGCCGTTTATTGCTTCTGTTGCAAGCTATTTGAATCAAAACATAACAATAAATTCTGCGAGGGAATTAGTGATTGGCAACATCTAGCTTTGTATTGCAGCAGACATGAGAAAAGTTCTGCTCATTTTAATAATTATAAAAAATGGACAGATTTATGTCACGCTCTTAAAAATAAAAACACTATTGATAGTATTCAACAAAAACTTTTAGAGGTTGAAAAGCAGCGCTGGTACGATGTAATCAAAATAATAATATGTGTGGTCCAATTTCTAAGTACACAAAATATGGCTTTTCGTGGCCAAAGCCAAAAATTATACGACCGTAACAATGGTAATTTTTTAAAATGTATTGAACTGTTAGGAAAATTCGATCTTTCAATGACTGAACATATACGACGCGTAACGAATGATTCGGATTTCAAAAATATGCCGACTTATCTTGGAGATAAGATCCAAAATGAAATAATTTACATACTCGGTAACCAAATTCAACATTTTATTTTAAATTTATGTCAAATTAATAAATATTTTTCAATAATACTGGATTGTACACCTGACGTTTCACACGTAGAGCAAATTAGTATTATAATAAGATTTGTCTATTTTAACACAGAAAATAGAAAGTTGGAAATAAGGGAGCATTTCCTAGCTTTCTGTCCAATTATCGATACAACTGGCGCTGGATTAACGTCATTTATAGTAGAAAAACTAGCTGAAATTAATTTGGACATAAACAACTTAAGGGGACAGGGCTATGACAATGGATCAAATATGCGCGGTAAGAATAATGGTCTTCAAAAAAGATTGCTGGACCTAAATCCCCGCGCTTTCTATGTACCGTGCGCTAGCCATAGTTTAAATTTAATAGTAAACGACGCTGCAAATCTCAATCATCATACGACTGGATTTTTTAGTATTGTGCAAGAATTATATAAATATTTTTCGTCCTCTACTAAAAGATGGGATATATTAAAAAAATATGTCATAAATCTGACCTTAAAACCATTGTCTGAAACAAGATGGTCAAGCAGAATAGATGCTATCAAACCGCTGTTTACAAATTTACCAGAAATTTATGATGCCTTATATGAAATATCAAATGGTATATCATATGATCAGAAGGCAAAATATGACGCTAAATGTCTAGCAGAAAAAATATGCTCCTTTTCATTCATTTGTTCACTAAATATATGGCATATGATTTTGACAAAAGTAAATTTTGTGAGCAAAATTTTGCAGTCCATCGATATGAATATGCAAGTTGCTTTAGATGCTTTAACGGAATTAAAGAAGTTTATGATAAAAATTAGAACCGACGCAAATTTTGAGGAAATTGTAAATGATGCCATGAAAATTGCCGAAAAATTAGATGTCGAGGCTGAATTTGAAACTTCCAGATCCAGACCCCTAAGACGTCGTAAGACTCCAAAGAGTTTTGATTATGAACACGAAGACCATACTATAAATGATCTGAAGACCGCTTTTAAAATTAATGTATATTTTTATATATTGGATCAAGCTTTATCCTCCGTAGACGAAAGATTTAATTTATTGAATGATCAAAATGACGTGTTTAATTTTTTATTCAAACTATGTGATGACCAAGATCAAAGTCGATTAAGAAGTAGCTGTCAACTTTTGCAGAAAAAACTTTCTGCAAATGATTCATTGGATATTAACGCCGATGATTTGTGTGAAGAAATTGTGTCGTGTCAGTCTCTTTTCAAAAAATTAAATAATGACGTGGTGAAAATTCTTGAATTTATATACTTCAACAATTTGACAGCTGTTTGCCCTAACATCACCATAGCATTACGAATTTTGCTAACTATGCCAGTTACCGTAGCAAGCGCGGAAAGGTCCTTTTCTAAATTAAAACTTATAAAAAATTACCTGCGCTCAACAATGAGCCAGGAAAGATTAACAAATTTAGTAACAATATCCATAGAGGAGGCCATATTAGACCATATAGACATACACGATATTATTAAGGATTTCGCAAACAGAAAAGCGAGAAGAGTGGAAATAATATAACTTAAGCATGTTTATATTCAGATTACATATTTTAGACTCTTGTTGTTTTTTTTTAACATAGCATACGTAATAGTTAAATCAGTATTATTAGAAAAGTCAGCTATTTTGTTATTAATATCTAAGTATACAATTAGATATAAAATCATAAATAAAGTATGTAAAAATTAAATTCGTGTTTTATTTTTCGCAGTCATTGGCAAGCGGAAGCGAACTGGTTTTACCTATTAAGGAAAATATGATCGAAGTATATAAAACTGGAGAATATTTATTTCGATCAAAATGAACAAATAATTAAAAAAAAACTTAATTTGAAACATGAAGATTCGTGAAAAAAATGAGGCGCTTCATAGGTTTCGCACACAGGCGCTGTGGGGGGTCGGCGCGGCCCTGCTTATAAGTACCGTCCATGAAAAACATTGTCGAAGTTTTAAGCAAATCTTTCCCTGTTTCATTGCAAAATAGTATGATTCTCATGAAATCTTCACAATAATCAGCGAGCAAAAATTTCAAGACCTGTTGAGGTACTTCTACCTCTCCACTATTTTTGGAAAGAGTTTTTTCAACACAGGCAGCTTTATTTCGTTGCCGAAGTTGAATTGAAGATTTTTTTTCATTGAAACTTGGTGTCGGCTTATCGGCGAGTAAATCCCAACGATTTGTCGATTGAAAGATTGTCACTATCTTCCTGCACTTGAGGAAAATAGACTACTCTACGTCTAATCAATAAGGTAGGTATTTCGTCCAATAAGTTTATAGTCGGTAAAAAATAATGTTTCACAATTTGCATAGGTAGTATTTGGGAACAAACAGTGTCACTAGTACCATTAATATTAATTAATATAAGTGGTGGTAGGTACTATCGCTAGTATCACCGGTGGTTCAGTTCGGTAGTACTAGTGGGAACAAAGGTTGGGAACAAACAGTCTCACTAGTATCACTAAGTAAATGGTGGTACTATAGAGAACGAAATTTCTCGCTAGTACCACCAGTGGTTCAGTTCGGTGGTACTAGTGGGAACAAAGGAAAATAAGAGTAGGTACAGTCCTTTCACAGACTTTCACTTACCTCTGACAGCAGCAACATTCATGCAAATCTCAATGAAATTAAAATAAACGAAGATTAAAATATACCTACACATTGGTGCCGATTCTCTTGTACACCGAACTAAACTAACTAAACTATCACTAAAATTCCTTACTTTTGGCTATGAGAATCTTAAAGCTATTCTGCAAACAAAATTCTCTAAATTTAAAAATAAGTTTGACACAACTAAATCGAATTTGACAATCGTGACTCCACGTGGTATTTTTTTTTTTTGGCTTCGCAACTTTGTACTTGTTTGCCTATGATTTATTTTAGAGCCGGAGGCGCACATGGGGGGCAGCCGCGACGTGTTTTTTTATGGAATTTTTCACTTTTTGTGTGGAAAATAAAAAAAAGATTACCTACATGTAGCGTAATAGTGGTTTAAGGTTTTATAAAAGGGGGTCGAAATTTTCATTATTTTTGCGATAGGACCATTAGGCACCATTTTGGAGATATAAGCAAAAGAAAAGAAAAAAATATATAGGGATAAACACGAAATATTTTAAGTGGTACACCTATAAGTGGTAAAGAAGCCATGGAAATGATTTTCTTTTTTATTCCGAATATATTATTTAAAAAATTAAATAATTTAAAATTACTTGATATGATGATTAATTATCAAAATTCACCGCGCTCGTGCCGCCACCCCACCGCACCGTTCGGCGTCACCGCGTCGAGGCGGGTCATTCATAGAATATGTAAATAAAGGATATTTTCGCTTTTTTACGACATAAAGATGTTTCTCTTAAAATATTTCGTGTATGAATAGATACACCTTATATACAGTACTGGTTTTGCACCAGAAGTCGAGGTGATTGGTGTGAATTTTAGTTCATGAAAACTAATTTTATTCCACACCTTTTTAATCGCGATTAAAAATAGTCAGATTTAGTTAGAAAATCTAAATTTTAGTTTAAAAACGTCAAATTCAGAATAGCAAAATTGCCATTTTCACTAAATTTTAAAACTCAGTACTATCTTAGAGCTGTCAAACTAAAATATAGTTAAGTTGTGTCACTTTAGTCAATTTCAGAATAGGAAATGGTCGTTTGACAGGAATAAACTAAATTTTGGTGATTTTTAGTCTAGTTTAGAGAATTTTGTGACAAGAGAATCGGCACCATTGTCAGGATCACAGAAATAAAAACTACATTAAAAAATTTCATACAGAAAGATCAGTGTGATTTTCACAGTATTTTGAGTGGCAGCAATCCAATGGCAACCCTATTGTCACGGGAATAAAGATCACTGTGATTTGATAGACGTTTCAGTGATAGCAATCCAAAAGCAGTTCAACTGTCACGGGAATAAAGATAACTGTGATTTTGTCAGACTTTTCAGTGACAGCAATCAAAAAGCAGTCCTATTGTGACGGAAATAAAGATCACTGTGATTTTGACAGACTTTTTAGTGGCAGCTTTTCGTGATTTCTTTATGTTATTGGACGTCGAATATTGATGCTTTATAAACAGAAACCTTTCGGAATAAATCATCTAAATGATGATGAAAACCGCATCAAAACCCGTTGCGTAGTTTGGAAGTAGGAACTCGGTCACACATACAGACACGAAAATCGACTTTGTTTTATACTATTTATAAATTATTATTGTTAAGAAAAGTCTCTAAAGTGCATCAATTTGTTTTATACATTCATATTTAGTTGAAAAATAAATAATTTGGATCTTTATTACATTCGAATAAAAGTAAAAAATTAAAGACATTTAACAAAAACCTGTGGGTGAAGTATACGCAGAGACAATGTCCTGCGCGTTCAGTATAATAATGGTTTTAGGATTTTGATGAGGCTTCCGCGCTTCTTTCTGCAGCGCTTCGCAGATATTCGTGGAAGCCCATTTTCATGCCATAATGAGAAAGAGGGCAGTAGACAGCCCCTTTATTAGGCACGTGCCAACATGTGTTGAGCCACGTAGCTATTAGTTGTTAGGTTAGTTTTGTAAGTTTTACTAACATAGTTTTGGAGTTGTTGTTACTAATACTATATGGATTGTGTGTATTTTTATGTGTGATCCGAAATA
Source organism: Dryobota labecula (assembly GCA_947523025.1). NCBI lineage: Eukaryota > Metazoa > Arthropoda > Insecta > Lepidoptera > Noctuidae > Dryobota > Dryobota labecula. The sequence continues at coordinate 9,789,960 of OX383293.1, read as the reverse complement.
AATGAAAATATATATCTTATATATAAAATTTTCGTGTCACAATGTTTGTTACCATACTCCTCCGAAACGGCTTGACCGATTTTTATCAAAACCTTATTGTGCATATTCAGGAGATCTGAGAATCGGCTACTATCAAATTTTAGGTAGGTAGGTAGGGTATGGTAGGGTAGAGTAGGGTAGGTAGGTAGGGTAGTATAGGGTAGGGTAGTGTAGGTAGGTAGGTAGGTATACCTATCTACATATCTACCTACTTACGTAGGTAGGTAGGTAGGTAGGATAAAGTAGTGGAGTTTATACTATAAGCTTTTGACAGAACGAAGTCTGTCGGGTCAGCTAGTATTTATATATATTATATATTAACATACCAATTCGAATAAAAGTAAAAAATAAAAGACATTTTTAGTAAAAAACTCTATTAAAATTTCTAGTTCTTATTTAATTTTGTAAGTTTAGATTTCGGGCTTTCACTTGGTTCGATAATATTTTTACTTTACCAACAATATTTTTTTTGACAATACGAAATTCCGCTATTTTAGCGATAAATCTTGTTCACTACGCAGCAGCTGTTTCGGCTTTTATAACGCTCATCTGTAGAAAAAACATCAATAAAACGTTACTTGATTTTGCCGGCATATACCTACCCGGTAAGTATTGACCTGCCTTATGTTTTTCTTCTTACTTTATAAATGATAAATGATAAATTATTTTATTTCTGAAAGTAGGTTTTTACAAACACTTTTACACTTCAATCATATTTTAAAACTAAATGAGGTCGGCGTATCGTATCTGACTACTCTGAGAAGAAAGTCTCTTTTAAAAGCCCAGACATAATCTTGGTCAAATCATGTGAAGACCATGTAGATTGGTGTATGAAATGGTCTTATGAAGAAAGAACCACACAAATTGAGTGGACCTGCCCATTCAGTGCACGCATTTGTCAGTAATCGTGCAGCTCAACTCAGAACATAAATGAGGTGGGCTAATATCTGCCAGGGATGTCCAGGAACTCCAGTGCCCCGACGAGAGGTAGTTGATGAATACTAATATTGATGCGGCGCAAGCGTACAATGAGCATAACGGGACAATGAGCGTAACGGGACAATGAGTGTAACGGGACAATGAGTCATCCTTTTTCGTGCATGCAGTCGGCGTTCATCGATTTATTAGACGTTGTCATGTCAAAAATTTGGAAATTATCAAATTACTTCTCCCGCTTTGGGCGGAGCGGAGGGCGTGTCAGACTTTTACTGACTATAACCCACCCGTGTTCCTTCAGTTGCCTGTATGCGAAGGCCACGGTATCCCTTTCGGACAAACCCGCAACCCTGGCAGACACCGGTCCTTGCGGACCCCGTCAGTGCGCGCTGACATCTCTTTGAGGCGCGTGTGAAACACAACGCGCCGTCGACCCCGCCTGGTCTAGATCTATGATAGGAACTGAACTAACCACCTATAACCATAACTCCATCGCTTTGTTTACACTTTCGGAAACAACGTTTTCGTTTGGCTTCAAATCTTCAGGGATGATGGAGCGTGCCACGTGACGAAAATCCCTGTCGTTTAAGCCTATGAGAGACTTCTGCATCATTTCCAAATCATTGCGTGCTGCAACCGACGGAGGAAGGCGTGCGGCCCTAGGAGCATCGCGCTTCACGACAGCCTGTATTAAGGAGAAGTACTTTACATCAGCTTGCAGTTGTCCCAATACGTAAAACCAATGATATTATATAAATAAAGAGGTATGTAGATATCGCACTAGCGCGCGCAATTTGTTGCAGACAAGTTCAGACAATTGTTGTATTTTGATTTAGTCGGCTAACAGCAGCGAGCGAAACGAAGCGTGTCCGTGGCGTGACAATAATATATCTAAAATAAAATGCCAAGTTGTGTGTAAAGAAAGTGCAAAAACTGGTTCCAAGATAAAAAAGAGTGAGGGAATGTAATAAAAACGAAACGAGAACGCCGCTCAGTATGAACGTAGCGTATCTTTCCTTTATAATATCATTGCGTATGCATACACCTTGATAGCTTTCTTTTATAATATAATTCTTGTATGCATACAACTTTTATAAGCGCAGTAGAAGCGCCTAACAACCAAACAATCAACCGAAGGGAACATTCTCTTAATTGGGTGTTTTTAGGGTTCCGTACCCAAAGGGTAAAACGAGACCCTATTACTAAGACTCCGTTGTCTGTCCGTCCGTCTATCACCAGGCTGTATCTCATGAACCGTGATAGTTAGACAGTTGAAATTTTCACAGATTATTATTATTATTTCTGTTGACGCTATAGCAACAAATACTAAAAAACAGAATAAAATAAATATATTTAAGGGGCTCCCATACAACAAACGCAATTTTTTGCTCGTTTTTGCTCGATATTGATAACGGCAATGATTTTTTTGCCGTTTTTATAGATAATGGTACGGAACTCCCCCAGGAAATCAGGATGGTAACCAACCGATTATCCTTTAAGGTTAAAGTTCGCGAGCACATTCGTAAGAAGCTGGCAGTATCATAACAACGGAAATGTTATCCCATTGTTTTTTTAATTAGTTTTAGTATATTCGTGTATTTATTTTTTCTTATATTTATATATAATTAGGTATATATATCTTATTTATAGTTAAGGTATAAGTATATCTAAGGATATACCTATATGTATACAATGAATCCTCCAGTTTTCATAATTGCACCTACCACTGTTTGTCTCTGCACCACCCAAAGGTTGACTGGTAGAAAATGACTATGGCATAAAGTCCGACTCTGTACATTTTTTTGTGCTAAAGTATTAAATAAATAAATAAACCCTTGTGTTTTCTTCTACCCGCACTGATTTAATATAATTAGTAATAAGATTTATTGTTCTCATGCAAGTGACGATTGTCTTAATGAAAAATAAAGTTCTTTAAACCAAACCCTTCGTGCGCGAGTCCGACTCGCCCTTGGCCAGTTTTTTTATATTATTAACTGATAGGCTGGCACTTACGCTGACTACGGACACAGCCAGAAGGAGAATCAACAGCTTACTCATGTTTAAAGAGTTTGTACAACTTCTTAAAGCAACAATAAAATGATGCTGAAACAGAAACTTGTGCTAAAAGCAAAGACGTTAAAATATGTATTTACAAAAGTAATAATAAACTAAATTCAACAAAAACTTTGACAAATGTCGTAAGAATTATACTTTTCAAGACGTCATTATTTTTATCTTTTATCACAAGTATATGTCGTCGATATTGTCAAGGAACCAAAAAGTTTTGTAGTTGATGGTGGTCATTCACACGGGCGCTTTTCTAACGCGCTTTATAATATGCCCATTTTAATATAATTATTTTGTAAAAATAAATGATAAGAGTGTGGAGCAAGTAGGTATGTGAGTTTATATATTAGGGGAGTCAATTTACAAAGGATGGAAAGATTGATGAAGATGTGGAATGGAGAATAAATGCGGGGAATAAAGTGAAGTGTGCTATACATGTGATTGTGACCAACCAGTCGATGCCCAAAATGGCTCGACTGGCTGTTCACAATGGTGTGCTGGTGCCTACGCTTATGTATGGAGGTGAATGTTGGGTGTGGCAAAAGAAGCATGAAAGTAGAATAAATGCTGTGGAAATGCGTTCCTTGCGAAGAATGTGTGGCGTGACTATGAATGATAAGCTGAAAAATGATGTGATGAGGCAACGGTGTGGTTTGAAGATGTAGGACAAAAATTGAAATGAGTGCTTAGATGGTTTGGTCATGTTGAGAGGATGAATGAAAGGCAACTAACAAAAGGTATTTACAAGGCAGATGACCGGCCAAGGAATCCCTAGGAGGACATATAGTGACTTAATTGTAGATATTCTTCAGAAAGGTCAGGTGATAGCACTCTCAACTGGCGTGCGTGTATGACCAGTATGAATGTAATCGAAGCAAAAGGAGAATGTAAAGAGCATAGCAGGTGGCGTTCTATAGTTTCTGCCTAACCCTCTGACGGCATCTACAACGACACATGTGAACTCCGCATCAAAGACTTGACGTCACAAATCCTGCATCGCTGAATCAGAGTTTACCGCGCGACTAGCATATATTGTACAACATCCCGACATCAACCGTCGGGCAGTTGCCCACCAGACACATCACCCGTCTGGTCGGAGGATCCTCCCTTTACTATAGAGTATGAGTGAACTTTACACCCTGTTCCTAATATCTCTATAACCCCAAGGGAAGAAGGCGTGAGTTTATTTACGTATGTGTGTATTTTACTTGAAAAAATGTAAGATATCTAACGAAATGAAATGAAAATGCCTATTACAAGAACATAAGAGTAAAATAGAAGGCATTCAGTGTCGGTCACATCCAGCGCACCCTGGCCCTACCAGCATTGCTAAATGATATATCGTTTAAGATAAGTTAAGATAGGATATTCATTTATTTGCTCAAACACGAGTACGGTGGCCAGCACATCAAGCTCAATGTCAAATCTCAGTTAAGTAATAGTCGACCAACTTACATTTACAGTTGAAAAACATGTTTTCCTATAGATTCCGTATGGAATAACATATTTTTCAACTACAATGTTAAGTTTGTTCTTGGGATAAATTCATATCAACTACGGAAACCTTCATCGTGCGTGGTCCGATACGCACTTGGCCGGTTTTACTTTGAACTATCTATTTGAAGTAAGGTTTTTTTTTTTAAATATATATAGATTGTTTTAGTTATTTTTACTGTTTACTTAAGGTCCTCACAAAATAGGTCGCTGGTCCGCCATGTGGTGGCTCCTGTGCTAGATTATTGAAAGCATGGTCCTCATATGGCCTGACCAAGAATATGTCTTTTTTTTTTTTGAGGATGGAAATCATCTTATGACCCCTCCCACTCTGTGGAGTGGTGGAGCGGAAGGGAGTATCAGACTCTTACTCACTAAAACCCACCCGTGTTCCTTCCTTGGCCCTTTATGTTCCGGGGCAGCGGTACCCCTTTCGAGCAATCCCGATGACCAAGATTATGTCTGGACTTAAAAGAGAATGGGACCTCTGAGCTAGTTTCTATCTTTCTTTTGAGAGTAGTCGTATGGGAAACCCCGAACTCATCTAAATATAAACATAATTTATTTTTAACGTGTAAATGTGTCTTTTTTAACCAATTCATAGAAATTAATATCATGTATCATACAGTGTGAGGCTTTATAATGTGCACATATCGAAATGAGGGAATCTATGCTTAATGTTAAAATCAGAAAAAAAAAAAAAACTAAATTTATTTTTATTTTTATTTCAAAATTTCTCAATAAGACGCACCGTATTGAGAAATTTTACAATTATTGTAAAAAATGATGAAAAAAAATACTGAGTTTTGCCAAAAAAACATGTTTCTTTTCAATTGAGGGTAGTATTTCCCCCAATTTTTGGACGCTTAATTACTTCCAATCATTATGGAGTTTGTTTCATCGTGATAGATCATTAAAAGTTACAATATTTAGTTTCTTTTTTATATTTTTGCCGTAGATAAAATAAAGCATAGATTCCCTCATTTCGATATGTGCACATTATAAAGACTCACACTGTATAAGGAATATTACGCAAAAACAAAATCCGTTTCCGCAAGCTTAGGGTCAAACTAGACCGCGGTCGATCCAAGACGACCGTCATCGACTCGATATGTCAAATGTGTCACCTCATACATCATGGCTCAATATGTCAAAATGTCCATAATCGACGTCGATCGACCGCGGTCTGGTCGAACCCTTAGTTAGCCCCATCGTACCTACACGATTCAACTCAAAAGTAACAAGTTACAAACTCAAATCATCAATGACTAGCCAGAATGTCACAGGACTACCTGAGACATCCTGGCTACCCATTGATGATTTGAGTTTGTATCTTGTTACTTTTGAGTAAAAAATCTCTATTAGCCATTTCAAAATTCATTTTCTTGTTATAAGTACCGTATACAGGATAAGTTTGTAACCAGAGAGCAATTATTTTTTTGGTGGTTCAGTATCAGTAATAGAACACATATCCATTATTTGTTCAATACTTCTTTTTGGTCCTACTTGAAATCAGCAAAATATGGATACAATCTATTCGTAATAATATCAATGGGCAAGCGCACAACTGATAAGTACCTACTACTGCGTTCCGCTTCACTGACTGCGCCGCCGGCCCACACGTTGCGCGACGTGAACCCATTATACCAGTTTCAAAATAAACATCTTTCGTTAACGATAACTTAATTTATTTGTACTAAGAAATATCAAAATAAAAACAGGTGTATAATAAAACACGTTTAAGTTTAATTTGACAAAATTTGCGCACTGATTAAAACTTTTCCTGTATACTTTTATATGCATTTAGTTAAAAGCTGTTTCTTAGCTGTACTGTGTTTTGTAACTGACGGGCCCCTTATAACGAGAGTGGTTAACAATGAATTCATTTAAACATTTTCATAAATATTTAATCAGCTACATTGTGAGCTTCATCAATACATTGCATTTTCTTCACCATCTTCTCATTTTTACTAGTATCGACAATCATTTAGTTAACGTCTGGCGAAGGCTTCGGTTTCGTTATTTCATCAAACTGTAAACAAATAAATCAAAATCAACATATATTATTTCACATAAACCTATTAATTGCGCTTATGAAACGTCACGGTTCAAATTAGTCGTTTCCTATGGAGAAGAACTGACAAGAAACTCCACGGTTACTCTTTTAAAAATAATTGGCTTTTACAATATTTTCAAATAACAGTGTTAATAGGTATGGGAGGACAATGTAGGCCTTTTAACATGTACTTAACATAACAGAAAATGGTCAACAAATCTACAGTCTACTAAGCCTACAACGTTCAATAAAATTAATATGATTAGAATGACAAACACGGTAGAATGCATTACCTCGCATCATTTAGGAGCTCATACATCGGTCCACTAGCGAAACTCCTTAAAAAAAATCTTATCTCGTGACTGAGAAGGACTTATGAAAAACGGCTCAACAGCGACCTTGGTGAGTCTAGAATGATCTAATACCTTTTATAAAGTTTCATATGGAGATACGAAGCAACAAAATTCATTCTAAAGAAAAACGGCCAAATTCCTCTATTGCGTGTATTGTGTATTCTCTTTCGAACTGTACTCGTTTCCCTACTGCTCTCCTGGAGGAGAGTCTTCTGGGTCGTTTAGTGCATGCCTTGGACGGCGGGTCTTACTGATGCGAGAGGGGGTATAATTAGCGGCCTTCACAACTAGATTGTTGCGATGAGTGGCTGCGGAATCGATGAAGCGCTTTGAAATGCGCTTCATGAATTGGGCTATAAAGTCTACCAACTTAAATTCTCTGTATATTCAAATACACAGTACAGTTGTATTTAATGGCTATAACACGGAAAAATTACGTGGGGTAACATAACATGGACTCACCGCTCTGGAGAACCTGTTCAACTGATCACCAACGACATTGAACAGAGGTTTAAGATGGTCCTCGTTGACTTCTCCTACGACATTCGCCAAACTCTTGTCGATACAATTTTTGAAGTCATCCATGTTCTTTTTCAATGCGTCTATAGTAGCAGTTGCCTTAGCATCTCTTTTGACGAAGGCCTCAGTCTGTGCAAGTATAATTGGTATTTGATTAGGACAATAGAACTTATCATGTGTTGAGTAATGAGACACAATGCCCAACTCCCGGAGGGAGGCAATGTCCATTAACAAGTTTTAGTCTATATAGCATAACACACTTACACACTTGCAATGGGTTTAATTTTGACAGTTCAACATCATTTATTGCGTTATTTTCGTTGTTGAGCAGACAAATTTTTCGAACATTGTGAAGCAATGGATCAGCAATATCCTTCAAAATCATTCAGTGATTGATAGTGTATTACGCAATTAAAATGCTGGTTAACAGCAACATTAGGCAGTATATTTGTTTATTTATTCATTTATTATGGCACTCCAACGACTATTTAACAAAAAACATTAACAGAGAGCATATCATTTAACAGTATATGATCAGAGTGTCTAACTTTCAATTCGTCTACGAAGCAAAATGCCTAAAATTAATGTCTACACAGCAAATTGCCTAAGCTGTAAATCTCCTAGAGATCAAAATGTTTAACAAGCAAAATGCCTAAAATGCAATAATTTCTAAGTAGTTGAGATGGTAAAAATAAACTCACACTAGGGCCTCTGAACTGTAGGTTAGGTAAGGTTAGAATTGTGACCACACACGACCAGAAACGGTACTCCCTGTCTTCTCCTAAAATAATAGACATATTGCAAGGCAGGTATTTTGGTTCATAGTCAGAATAAGGTTTAGTTCAAATACTGTATAGACATATTGCAAGGTAGGCATTCTGCTTCCTAGTCAATGGTGCCGATTCCCTTGTTCACGTTTGTGAAATTTTAGTTTAGTCCTGTCAAATTATTCAGCGCCTGTCACTACTCTATACAAGTTTAGACGTGATTAAAAACTTGCCTACTAAAATTTAGGTCAATTTACGTCAAGCGCTGATTAATTTGACAGGACTAAACTAAAATTTATCTTCTGTCCTTTTCTTAATAAAATAGAAAGAAAAAGATGCACTGAACTTAAATTTAGTTTAGTTTATGAACAAGGGAATCGGTACGGTCAGCATAATCATAAAGGCATTTAACTTTTTCGGAGCGGGAAAGTGTGTCAGACTTTTACTGACTAAAACCCACCCGTGTTCCTTCAGTTGCCTGTGTGCCAGAGCCACGGTATCCCTTCCGGACAAACCCGCAACCCTGGCAGGCACTGCTCCCAGCGGACATCTCTTTGAGGCGCGCGTGGAACACAAACCCATAGCCCGCCTGCGATATTCTTTTGTTTTCACTTAGCGTTTTTTCTGACTTTTCTCTTTTTACTCGGCTCCTAAGGGTCACAGCGCGATGTTAAATAGTCTATAACCTTCCTCAAGAATTGGACTATCAAATGCAAAAAGAATTTTTCAAATGCAACTGGTAGTTCCAGAGATTAACCCTACATACAAACTTACAAACAAATTTACTTCTGTATAATATTAGTGTTGTGATGGCCCGTTGGTTAAGGCCTCGCCTCTAATGCATGAGGTTGTGGGTTTAAATCCGGGCAAGTACTGATGTGACTTTTTCAATTCATATGTACTTTCGGAGTTTATCTTGGACATTACTGACATCGGTGAAGGAAAAACATCGTGAGGAAACCTGGACTTATAGTTAATATAAGTCTGAAATCGCCAACCCATCTTGAGCAAGCGTCGTGATCAATGCTCGTGCCTTCTCTGTATGAGAAGAGACCGTTGCCCAGCAGTAGGAGAGTTATTATAGGCTGGTATTATTATTTTATATTATAACATCGATACCTCCTACGCAAACAGTTGTAACATGTTTTTTTAGAAAAATGAGATTTTAGTCATCATCATCATCATTTCAGCCGAAAGACGTCCACTGCTGGACACAGGCCCCCAATTGGGGGCGTTTGCCATAATCGCTACGCTTGGCAGGCGGGTTGGCGACCGCAGTATGGTGTTAAAAATGCATAGAGAACGCTGCTGCCCATGCTCTAGTAAGTCCCTTAGTCGCCTTTTACGACACCCACGGAAGGAAATGGGGTCGTTACCACTGTTACATAAAAGATTTTGTCCCTCTGGTTGTAAAGGAACAAAATCCAAATGCAAGATGGTTATGTATCGAAATGCAAGAAAACAACAAACTGTTTGAAATAACCTATATTTATAAAAATATATCTCCTCCATACAACATCACACGGTAGCCTTTCGGGGTCTACCGCAATGAAGTTATGAATGACATCAAACCCTTACAATTTAATTTAACATGTAAAGTAGGTGGGTGACTATAATTATCACTTATTAATGCCAGCCAGCTTAAACTTCAGCAGAAAGAACTAAGGTCGTGGGGAGCTGGAGATGAAACCAGTACTGTTCCGAATAAAAGTTTAAATCAAATATTACAAATTTCAATATTAAAGTATAACCTTCCAATTATTATGAGTGTCATTAATTAATTAATGTTTGTCTGTAAGTACAATCAAATCAAAACAAGAATTATACAACTAAGAAATGCCAGAGAATTAGCATTTAGGAGTCCGGTATACCCTCATATTTCTACCACACCGTAATGCGGTAACCCACTGAAAACCGTAGTTAACTTCACTTATTACTGTAGTGGTTTCGTCGACAATTTTCACGCGGCACGCAAAGAGCTAAAATGCAATGTTGTGGGCTCATAGAACGATCAAACCTTGCGTGTAGCTATGTTCATATGTGAATATAGAGCAGGGGTTCCCCAACCTTATTTTGTCTATTGCCCACTTTGAGAATAAATTATTTTTAGCCCCCCATTTTTTCATCTACTTAAAAACCACTATAACTTCAAATTAAATTAATCTTTGTGAGCTATATTAGCGGAGATTAAACATTCATTCTAGAGTCCTGCCTGCCTGCCTAGCCTTTTCTCAACTATGTTGGGGTCGGCTTCCAGTCTAACCGTATGCAGCTGAATACCACTATTTTACATGGAGCGACTGCCTATCTAACATCCACAACCCAGTAACTGGGTAACACGATACTCCTTGGTAAGACTGGCTGTCAGACTTTTGGGCTTCTGACGACCCGTAACGACTATCAAAGATCCACGAATGACAGCCAGGACCAACGGCTTAATGTACTTTCCGAGGCACGGAGGAGTCTCGGTATGTAAAGATGGTCACCCATCCACGGACCAACCCCGGCAAGCGTAGCTTAACCTGACGGATCGACCCGTGCGGCTGTTATTACTTAGCCACGAGCTCCTCATTCATTCTAGCGTCCTCCTAGATGAAATTACAAATCGCCCCCCAAGCCTCTACACAACGCCCACATTTTTTTTTTTCTGGGTCTCTTACCTGCCTTTAGGCCTGCAGCGCCCACAAGGGGGCGTCATCGCCCACTTTGAGAAAGGCTGAATATAGAGTGAAGATAAATAGCTGAACATTGTGTTTTGGACACTATGAAGTGACGAATTTACTGATTTAACGATGTGTAACATGGACCAATAATGTGACAAGAATCATTTTCGGTGACGTCCTAACTGGGACTTAAATATTTAAGTATATATTTTTATATTAATGACTTCTCATGATTATTCATATCCAATATATTCCATTTCCAATATATTTTTTAATTGAGATAAATACTCAAATCTGTCTAGCCTTTTCCCAACTATGTTGTTGTCGGTTTCCAGTCTAATCGGATGTAGTTACTGGGTAATACGATACCCCTTGGTAAGACTGGTTGTCTGACTTTCGGGCTTCTGATGACCAGTAACGACTGTCAAAGATCCACGAATGAGAGCCGGGACCAACGGCTTAACGTACTTTCCGAGGCACCAATCCACGGACCAACCCCGGCAAGCTTAACCTGATGGATAGGTCCGTGCGGCTGTTATTACTTAGCCACGAGCTCATCTACTGAGATAAATAGGTACTCAAGCAGTCTATTTATATATCCCAAGGAAACAAGGTCAGTACATTTAACACAAAACTAATAGTATGTGTATCTAATCCAATAGATTAGATAGATAGAATACTCTTTATTATGTACACCATAAAAATTACAGATATAAATGTAGAACTGATACATAGGATGTCACAATGGGCGGTATTATCGCTAAAAGCGATCTTTTACAGACTACGAGTACCTTTGGATGGATCAAAAAGAAGAAGGAGAGACAATACTGCAGGTAGTCAGTGGTGTACCATTTACATATACAATAAATACATATATACATAAAGCATAGAGATACTTATCCATATAAATATATATCCAATCAGCAGCAGACTTTTAAATGCCCTATATAATTGAAAATGACCTCAAAATGTCCTTAGATAATTAGCTCAGGGGGAATATAATAAAGGCCCTTGAAACAATTTCCAATAGATTCTCCGACAATTTCCATTTTGTTTGGTCCCTAGTGAATTTTATCCCGAGTCAAGGTAGGTACTTCCTTAATATCTTCATCCCATCTACTAAATAGCTATCGTATACAGGGTGTTAGTGTTATGATACCGTTCGTGGCGATTATTGTATGTGTAATCAACATTAATTTCTCATCTGTTTGGTGGATAGAAAAGGTACAAAAGATCTAGAAGAATAAACAAAAGTACGAGGCCCGTGTCCTCGACACGCGCCTCGTCTCTGTGAGAGGGAGTGGGCCATAATCCACCACGCGCTCCCAGAGCGGGTTGGTGAATGTCGCATGTTTTCGAATTTTTTAACCGATGAAAAAAAAAAAAACGGAGGAGGTTCTTCAGGTCGACGCATTTTTTTTTTTTTAATGTATGACCACGCATAAGTTTTTACAGAGTAGCCCGATTTTGATAATTATTTTTTTATTGGAAATGGTATACCCCGAAATTGGTCCCATATAAATTTGGAAAAATAAACAACCCTAAGGGTAGGAAAACAGGGGATGATTGATTGTTCACGCACTGATTGTAATGTATGACAACGCATAACTTTTTACTAGAGTAATGTGTGGGGTAGGTACCACAACAAAAAAGTGAAAAAAATATTTTTTTTCCAAAAAAAAAACAGTCATAAAAAAAACAAAAAAATGGAAAAAATACTTTAATTTTGGAAGTCGGTGGCAAAAAATGAAAATGCGGAACTAAAGACACCGACTTCCAAAATTAAAGTTATTTTTCCATTTTTTTTAATTCTTTTTTTTTTAAGTTTTTTTTTATTCTAGGACATTCTTCTTCACGATGTATTCCTTCACCGTTTTAAGAGCAGTGGTGATGAAATTAAATACACAAAGTAAAGCGCCTGTCTGAGTTAGAACTCAAACCTACAACTCGTAAGTTGGGGCTGAACCAAAGGCCACGACTGCTCTCAAATCTCCATCAAAGGTAAACATAACTGAATACTTTGAATACCTATTTATAATATTTTCAGAAGTTAACAATGTAAATGATATGCAGGTTCAGGTTCATTGGTAAAATACTAACAACCTCTCAGGACTATATTACTAACACAAACACAACAACAGTTGTTGTAAACAACAACTTTTGTCTTGTCTTTTTATCATATTTTCATACAAAAATAAAAATATTTAAATTCAACGCTCTAAATGTTACGGACTCTACGCATAGCAAAATAAACTGCCGTGTCTAGTGTAAAAGATAGGGGCGACAGTTCACGGGAGGAGTAGGTAGGTACAACAAAATACAGAATCGAAATGTTTATATAGATCAACGAAATCTTGAAGACTTGTTTTTGGTAAATGTATTATGTTTTGTAAAAAGTCATACAACAAAAGTTGTTGTTTATGATTTTATTTATTTATTTATGATGTTAGTAATATACATAGTACTGCAAGGCATTACACCAATAACCCTGTATATATACAGGATAAGTTTCAAAGGAGTGCGTATATTTTTGTTGGTAATCAGGTGTATTAAACTGAACAACTTTCCACAAGGAACATAGATCGAAATCTAAAAAATAAAATTCAACTTCTCATACAAACATAAGTCACGTGACCAGTCACTTTGTATGAAAAGTCGATTTTTTTCGACCTATGTTCCTTGGGGAAAGTTGTCCAGTTTTATACACATGATTACCTCCTAAAATATACGCACTCCTTTTAAACTTATCCTGTATAATATTTTTTTAAATTTAATCAAAATTCCGATAGAACATTTCATGTTATCTAAATGACCACTCCACTTTAACTAATTCCCAGAAATACTTACATCAACTAACAACAAGACAACACAGAAACAAATGGCGTATTTAAAAAACATTTTCGCGTAAAAACGAACTAGTACCAACGCGAAGGTGAAAACTACTGACCGTAGTACTAGCGAATTCTAAGTATAAGTACAAACGGCTAATGGCTGTTTACATTGGTACAGTCATACACATATTGTCCAGGTAAATTAATTAACAATGTGTTAATTCTTGTACACTTCAAACAGTAGTACAAATATTCTATAGATCCGGCTTATGTATGTAACATAACATCACGCCTATTAATCCACGTAGGGTTAAGCAAACCTATAAATAGTACCCCACATTTAGCCAGTTATGTTTAAGACCCATTTAAGTACAAAATTTTCTGCTCGGTTTGGTCGGTAGTAAAGCTTGTTCTATGTCCGCCTGGCTAGCTACCACCATCTAACCTAAGTTTGTCGTTATAACAACAATGTTAACAGCATTGTTGTGTTTCGGCAGTTAGAGGTAAGATAGCCAGTTCCTCTGTGGTTGTGGATTCCGGGTGAAGCTCGCTTCCACCTTCGGCCTTATCATCACTTACTATCAGGTAAGATGAAGGCCATGAGCTTCCCCGTTGTTGATAAAAAAACAGACCTCGGACTGCTACTGAGATAGTCCTAATGGAAACTCCCAATAAGACTGCCCGACCTGGGAATCGAATCAAAAGAAAAGAAATTGAATGCGGCCGCTTGACCAACGAGACAGTCTTACTCGATGTATGTATTCTTTTGAATATTATGTTCCGTTAAGCGTGGTTCCCAAAAAGAGGATCTAAATTTTTAAACTGTCATGGTCACTAATATTATTATAAACACGAACGGGATATTTACCATGTTTATTATTTGTAATGAGATCACGATTTTTTTTTTTTTTAATATAGGAACTTCAACCGGGATGATGGGTTTCAACTGTCGAGAGCCTGGAATCCAGTGTTTCAGCTGTGTAAAAACCGAAGAAGTGCCGAAAAAAGTTCACGAGCGGACTCAGTGAGTTTCGTGTGTCGGGAACAGAATCGAGTTGCGAGTGACAGTGGTAGCGGTACTGAGTGCAAAAAACGAACAAGAAAGAGGGTAGACCGTTTTGACTGATCATAAACACCCACCCGCAATGACTTTAGTTTATCCGTGATCATGGTGCTTGCAACGGCGCCGAAATATCGGGAACTCGTTACAAATAATAAACATGGTAAATATCCCGTTCATGTAAATAATAATATTAAAAAGAGGATCAACAATAGCATCGATCATTGTTTTGCTAATCCATAGCCATGTACCGTGTGGTGCCGGACGTAAAGAATAGCACCACCCCATTTCCTCCCGTGGGTGTCGTTAAAGGCGACTTAGGGACTTACTAGAGAATGGGCAGCAGCGTTCTCTATGCATTTTTTAACACCATACTGCGATCGCCAACCCGCCTGCCAAGCGTGGCGATTATGGCAAATTGCCCCCTTTTGGTGGAGGCCTACATCCAGCAGTGGACGTCTTTCGGCTGAAATGATGATAATGATAGCCATAATCTAACAAAATTCCTCAAAATATATCATTAACCAAAACCAGCCTAATGTTAAACATTTTCAAGGAGAAGAAGGCAAACATTCAGCACTTGGCAAAAGGGTACATGACATCGATCCACTTGACTTGATCCCAGTCACTATTGAAAAAGTGGGCTTTATTTTTCTAAAAACATCTTTGAACAAAATGGTCAATCCATTGATGCTCGGACTTCCCAATTTTTTTATTGATAATTATGATGTTTTATATTGACCTCAGACGTAATGAAAGGCTATCAAAGTCTGCAGCGTTTCGGCCAAACCCGAAAGATAGCTATTTCGACGTATTTGAGATAGCGTAACTTTAGTAATACCTATTTGGTGTTTCATTAACATCTGGGAATTAATAAAAATAGAGAGAGGTTATCAGCTGCGTGTTCTGTTTAGATATAATTTACAATGTAAGAATATTTCAGACTACAAAAGATTTACCTATATCAAAAAACTGCCAGTTATGTAGAAATAACATAGTAAACAACTGTCACAGTTCATCACAATTTTATAAATGACTATGAAAAGCCAAAATTGGTCCCGCCGTTTCGGAAATTAGCGGGAACAACCAGAAAGACAGTTTTTATTTTTTTTATTTTTTTCATATAAGTCCCGTTTTTGCTTTTATATGTGTGGCGGTATCAACAACGCCACATGAGAACTACGCATCAAAGACCTGACGTCACAAATCCTGCATCGCGCTATCAGAGTTTTTTTTTTTTTTTTTTTTGTATGGCATCTCGGAGGTATAACCACTGGGGGTTCCTGCTCCTTAACCGGGCTTTCCTGTGGTGCCGCAAGCTCCTAACGAAGTTTACGCCTCCAGCCAGGGGGTTTTTACTATAATCTACTTAAGCTAGACGACTGCTCGCTAAGGGCACCCCAGGTGGGGCTCGAACCTCGGCTTAGGGCAGTGTCGGAGGGAGGGTGGCAAGGGACCGTCGGTGGCTGGATAATATCAGGGTTCTGATTATTAATCGGGGGAGTTTGGATTACAGGCTCAGCTAAACCACATGCTGGCACATCGTTAAGCGTCGTCAAGGGACGGGGAGGGCTATTATTATTATCAGAGTTTACCGCGCGACTAGCATATATACAACATCCCGACTTCAACCGTTGGGCGGTTGCCCACCAGACATAATACCCGTCTGGTCGGAGGATCCTCCGTTTACTATAGAATATGAGTGAACTTTACACCCTGTTCCTCATACCTTTAAATATGCATTTAGTAAAAAGCTGTGATTTTGACCGGATTTATTTAGACCGGATGCTCTCAATCGACTTGGAAGTTTAGTTGGTTCTTGGTTTTTCAGTTTTCAAACAAAAATAAATAAGTACAAAGAGAGTCGATTGAGAGCCTTTGGTCTGCATCAAGTGCAAAGGGCAACTGATAGAAATCCGACGACTGACGAAACACGAAGTTTGACGAAGGACATTAAGAAAATAGTTGTTGTTGTTGGTTTGTTGTTGTAGTTGTGTAGTTGTTGTAGTTGTAATAGTTGTGTGTGTTGTTCTGTTGTGTGTTGTGTGTGTTGTTCTGTTGTGTGTTGTGTTGTTTTTGTGTTGTGTGTTGTTGTTGTTTGTTTCAAAGGTATTTTGTGTCAATAAACTTATTTTTATTTTATTTTTATTTACTTCTGTCCGCCTCTGTCTGCGTCTATCGTTTTGTCAAAAACCCTTTATGGAAGTAAAATAACAAACCGGTTTGCTCAAAATCGGTTTACTTCTACACATAGGTATTGTTAACGACTGTGCGCGCCAATTGTGCTAATAGTCAAAGTGCTCCGTCCTAATTGTTTGAAGAGATCGAAACGTTGAGTTGATATGATACCTAGGATGGATCCAATAATAGACTTCTGGTGGAGTATTGTGAATGAAGAAGCTGTGTCGATGATTGAATACGGTATCAAATTGTAAAGTACTTAGTACCTACCAAGTTATTTGACTTAGGTACAAGAGATAGCGTAAGTTGGAGGGATCATAGCAATTGACGTTCTGTAGTTTCTGACTACCCCCATAAAAAAACGTGTGAGTTCATGTATTATATGTATGTAGGGAAAGGGCTCGTCTAGAAAAAATTTTTCTTTCTGCGATCATACTTATTTTATAGTTCCCAGTAAAATCATCTATAAACAAATAAATAAAATTAAAGTGTTTGTTTGTAATGTCAAAATACTTTTGACTAAATGCATATAAAAGTAAATAAGATACATTTTTTTTGTATGTCTATCTGTTTGTTCCGGCAAATCTCCGAAACGCCTGGACCGATTTAGATGGGACTTTCACTGGCAGATAGCTGATGCTATAGCTGAGCTAGTATTTTATATGACTGTCCCTTAACATACCCTACGCAGATAAAATTTGCATATTTCCTAATTTATAAGGCTACTTACTTTTGACAACGCACCAGGGCCTCAAGTCTGCTATTACAATAGTGTCCGAATGGTCTCTTCATTGTGAGTTTTTGACAGATTTGCCATACAAAAACTGTCAAATACTCACAATAGCGAGACCATTCTGACACTATTGTAATAGCAGACTTGAGGCCCTGTACCTAAACCTTGGCGATGGCGGATGGGTTTTTTTCTAATCTGAAGAAATTACTTAGCCTTGTAAAAATATAAGTTTAATAGATTATCATCTATTCTAACATAAAACTATTCTATTGTAACAATAAGAACTGATATTACTATTGTTAGCACCTAAAATTCTAGCTAATTAACAAAAGTTTGAGCATTTACTAATGAGAAAGTGAATTTGACGAAAAATATTGTTTTTTTCAACATAGTGATGAAATTAATTTAACAATGAGACTACACACAAATTTAACATTTTACCACCATAATAATAACATTCTATGGTATATTATTATGGTATAAAAATTGACGTCAAAATTGACGTCGTCTTTTATTCTAAATTCTCCCCTTATTGTCGGCCAAACTGAAACAAAATACACCTTCATTAATTACGCTTACCATTTATAAAATTTTAATGGGATTCAAAATCTTATCAAACCTCCATAAAAATCTCTCTTTTCCTTTACAATTATTATCGAGGCCACCGGGATCATCAACCTCACTTCCGAAATTTTGCAGCGTCAACATTTGGACAAAAATTATTTCTTGATCGACTACATAGTATATCGACTCTAACGTGACATAACCAAAGCAACCCCAATAACCGAACCATAATTATGATATTGTTTCTGTAAAGGTTACATGCAAAAGGCGACCTTATGTCGTACAGGCTGTTATGAAATTAACTATCGTTTCATTGAATCATTCAAGCGAATTTGAAATTATATTTAAAACTAGCTTTTGCCCGCGGTTCCGCCCGCGTGGATGTCGGGTATCGCGTAAAAAAGTAGCCTATGTCCTTCTCCATATCTAAGGCTTTATTTCTGCCAAATTTCATGACGATTTGTTCAGTGGTTTAGGCGTGAAAACGTAACATACAGACAGACAGAGTTACTTTCACATTTATAATATTAGTATGAATAGCTGCTGCCCGAGGCTTCGCCCGCATGGTTTAGTTAGTAAGTTATCTGCCAGTGAAAGTTTCATCGAAATCGGTCCAGCCGTTTCAGGGATTAGCTGGAACAAACAGACAAACTGACAGACAGAAAGGCAGACTGATATTTTTTTTTTTTTTGTTTTAATTACCGTATACATAATATGCATGAAGTAAAATAAATAGGTATATTTTGACATTTTATTTGTATAGATGAAAAGTAATTAATTAATTAGGCTTTTTTTTTTCGAAAATAAAAAGACATTTAGTGATAGATGCGTAACGCAGTACACGTTTCTCTGAGTTGAACTGATAAACATAAAATATAATTCAGGATTATCATTTATTATTCTTCGTCCCCACATTGGCAAAATCTTCAATAACCGGATATTTAAATGATGTGTCGCCAAAAACAGTAACTATCCACGATCTGTTACCAAAGGATTCTCAGTTAATTTGGTCACATTGCCCGTTGAGAATCAGATAACCTTCAAAAGTTGGTGGTGATGGGCAAGGTAGAAGGGAAGAGTCCTCGCGTCCGGTCACTTTAACGCTGGTCTGACCAAGTAACCGTCCTCACTATACTCTCCGGGAGCAGTGGTGGCCCAGTGGTTACCACTGGGCCCCGACTTGCGAGTTGTAGGACGAGGGTTCGAACCCAGGCAGGCGCTTTACTTTGTGTAAATCATTTGATCACCACTGCTCTCAAAACGGTGAAGGAAAACATCGTGAGGAAACCTGTCCTAGAAAAAAAATCGAAGACATGTGACATCTATCAACCCGTACTAGGCCCTCGTGGTAGATTACAGCTCACTGCCTCTCGAAAAGAGGAGACCTGTTTCCCAGCAGTGGGAAAATTATAGGCTGATTATGCTATGCTTATGCTGGACTCTCTGTTACAACCACCCTGAGGAAAGCCGAGAACCGAATGATAGGAAGAACATAATTCATAAAGCCACGAAGGCTTATCAGGGACACGATCTTCAGTAATGAAGTACGCGACCAAGAAGAGGTCGCAAAAACTATACTTGAAATATACGGTTTCGATTCCCGCACGGAACAAATATTTGTATGACCTGCAAGAGTTGTTCCAGGTCTGGCTGTTTGTGTATGTGAGTTTAAATATTTGTAAACGCACCCACAGTACAGGAGATATTCCTATTGTTTTAAAAAAGAAAAAAACCTTGTTAAATAAAATAACTCTATTACAATAATGACATAGGTATTTACGTATTTCTTTTAATAACATGTGTACATAATTCATAAAATCACGAAGGCTTTTTAGGGATACGATCTTCAGTAATAAAGTACGCGACCAAAAAGAGGTCGCCAAAACTATACTTGAAACAAAACATTGTTAAATAACTCTATTACAATAATAACATATGCATTCACGTATTTATTTTAATAACATGTATACATAATTCATAAAGCCACGAAGGCCTTTCAGGGACACAATCTTCAGTAATAAAGTACGCGACCAAGAAGAGGTCGCCAAATACTATACTTGAAATAAAAAATAAAAAAATTAAATAAATCCCTTTATTACAATAATGACATAGGTATTTACGTATTTCTTTTTATAACATGTATCGTTTAGTTAAGTTTTATTTTTATCCTCCATATGCTTCTTCATCGTCTTGAGTATCAGCAATAAACGGCGTATTTGGGTCCAAGGGGTAATAAGATTCAAATTGCAGGATCATTTCGTGTCTCGGTTGAGAATCATCGTGAGCTTGATCATCACCTTTATCTGTTTCGTTTTCTTTTTCTTGGATTAGAAGAAGCTGAAATTTGATTAGTTTTGGTTAGTTTTAGTATCCATACTAATATTATAATCCATACTAATATTATAAATGTGAAAGTAACTCTGTCTGTATGTTACGTTTTCACGCCTAAACCGCTGAATCGATCGTCATGAAATTTGGCAGAGATATAGCCTGTAATATGAAAAAGGACATAGGCTACTTTTTTACGCGATAACCGACATCCACGCGGGCGGAGCCGCGGGCAAAAGCTAGTAATATAATAAGTAGGTATTTCGTTTCCCTGTCACAGAGAGGAAACCATTGTCCGTGTTCCAGCTGTGAGGACATTATAGGCAGACTATTAAAAAAAAAAACTTTTTATTTCAAACACATTTGGCCCATAATATTATTATTATTACAATGACTTAAAAAACGACTTAAAATACAATTTTTTTAAACATTAATTAATTAATTTAAGTATTTACCGCCCTCTGGGGCCCCGGACACACGCACTTGTGCTTGAACCCAGTGCCCCAGAAGGGGGCTGTCCAGCTTGTGGCTAAGCACGCTCAGGATGGTGTTGGCACTCCCACGCGCGCGGAACATCAGCGAAGCGATGCGGCGCCGCAGCATAGTGTAAAAGCCGTCTGTGTGTGCGTGCGCAAACATCGCAGACGAACTACAGTAGCGTGAGAGCCGCACCAGCACCCTGAACGCGTTATTATATTGTATTCGGAGAACATTGTTGACTACGCTATGCTTAAGTATTTTCTTCTTCTACATATTACTTAAAATAAAGTGTAGTGCAAAATGTATATTTTCACACCAAATTGCATATCTTGTATTTGTTTATTGCAAAGCCGGAAGCTTTCAGATTGTAAGAAGAATTTATTCGTTTCAGTCTTAACAATGAATTTCTGGTATCAGAAAGATAAAAACATAATAATTAGATAACACTGGGATATTATGGGTACCTATCTTATAGAAACATAGGTATGGAAGGGATGCTGAAAACAAGAACTGAAAAAAAAAACAGCTATTCCATTACTCTTTGTTAAATTTAGTGGAATATTTCCCAATTGCAAAAGTTTGGAGTTATTTACTGATAAAATATATAACTGATGTTAATAATATAATATTTGTTATTCTTCCAACTTATTCAGAAATGAAATTCAGTGGATTTTACTTCCAATTCCAACATATAAGTTAATGTTACTACATGGTTATATTCGAATTCGTAGAAACTTATGCCATTCATATCATCAAAATTATTTGATTTTATACCTTATTTTTATTCGCTCTTAATAAAACTTGTTGCCATTTTCTAATTTAAAGTTTTTTGGAGTAATCACTCAAATATTTTCCTAATAGTTTATGAACACAACACAACATATATATGTTATCATCTATTGTTATGTTGTCTTTATCTTAAACTAGCTTCTGCTAGCTACTTCGTTCTCGTGGAAGTCGTAAGACACCACAATGTCCATTTCATACAAAATGTATGAGAAAATGAATTTTCTACATATTATTTTTTTGTGATTTTTTTTTGCTTGTTTTGAACATGCAAAAAAATTACGAAAAAAAAAACAAATCAAAGATCATAAAAATCGGTTCATGAGTTATAACCCGACTTTGTTTTATATATTTAAGAAGTACCTAATTGTAGGAAACTTCAAACACTTGCCTAAGGTGCCAAGGCCACATTAAGAACTACTGATATAAATAAGGGAAGTATTTAACTGATCCTTTAAAAACATAATTATTGACCTTCTAATGATGGACACTTATAAATTTATCAACCTATATAAACTTTCTACGCATTTAACAATGCACTGTAACCAACCACGCACGAGCCGAATTTATCGCAGTAACTAAGCTAGGGCACTCCGGTCAAATGGGTTGGGTTAGAACTATGACCAACCGCGCGCGAGCTGAGCGAGCGAAGCGAGCAGTGCCGCAACGGCCGCCGGCGAGCGCTACATCCAAGTTGGTTGCAGTTACTTATTTTTAGAACTTTTGGGTCCCATAGGAATTATTTGAGGTTCACAAAAAGAGGCGCAATCATTTTATTAAAGTGTTCAATAATATTTTAAGAAGCGCAAAATGTGAAATATTAGAGGTTCGATAATTAATAATCACTCGAAGCCACGAGCACCGTTACAAGGTAGAAACTTGTACTACCTATAAAATATATCAAGGAGACATTCCTAGCACCTGTAGTAAATTCCAGGCGCTGTATAACTAAGTTACTAGTTGACATTTATAAGCCTTTGTCACCAAACGTGTGTTTAATTATTCGTCTACTGCCGCACCAAAGCCAAGGCTTTCGGATGTTCTAGTTCTGAATAAATTGAGTCGAAACGTAGCTGTGTAGTTACAATCTTCGGGAGTTAATTAAAACTTACATCACAGTACGAAAGAATTTGAATGCCATGTTATCCTAGGCTATGCTATCCTAGGCTATCTTAACAGATGGTGGAAAAGAAGTTTTTATGTCTTCCTACAGTTTTTGGAAGCACCTTGAAGTATGAGTCTTTTAACGATGGATCAATGCTTGCCCATTAATAACATTCAGACTCATAAGGGATTAAAACTAAATCAATTCAGCAATAGTAAAAGGCTTTCACCGATCATAATTTCGCTTCATCGTAGCAGAAAATGATACTCCAATACATTACATTCCCTTAGAATAAATAAAAACAAGCCAAGTCCATGTGGAAATGTGGTCGCTCACAATAAGCCTTATTAGAAGGGTAAAAGTTTTGGAGGTATGAGGAACAGGATGTAAAGTTCACTCATACTCTATAGTAAAGGGAGGATCCTCCGACCAGACGGGTGTTGTGTCTGGTGGGCGGTGCTTTGCTTGGTCGAGGCCTATGTCCAGCAGCGGACGTCTTTCGGCTGAAATGATGATGATGAAGTGCGCGTTGGACCACGCACAGTGAAGGGTTCCGTAGTTGGGACGAATTTATCCCAAAAACAAACTTAAAATTGTAGTTGAAATATATGTATGGTTGACTATTACTCGTTACCTTGTAAAGCCTACTTTTCTGTGATAGCTTTCCTTTTCACTTCGTTATAAATACTACTGCCGTGAATTTGTTCACATATAAAAAAAAAACATTTAGTTCGCACTTGACTGTAACAAAAATTAGCACATTAAAGTTTAATATTACGCAAACGAATCCCTGAATCGAAAAATCGTATTCACAGACCAGCAATATTTTTGAACGGCCTACCCAACGACACCCCACACCATGGGATAGACGTCAAAAAATCATCCCCACTTTACGTGCAAGGGAGGTAACACACTTTTTTTTAATAAAGATTTTATTTTACCAATTTGTCGGCGTGATTAATATGTATCATCATCGTCATAATCATTTCAGTCGAAAGACGTCCACTGCTGGACACAGGCCTCCCCCAATTAGTGGGGGAGGGGTTGCTATAATCGCCACGCTTAGCAGGCGGGTTGGCAATCGCAGTATGGTGTTGAAAATGCATAGAGAACGCACGAAATAATATGTATACTCATTGGTCTCTGAGCTAAGCTGCGGACAACAGACAGACGGACATAGCGAAACTATAAGGGTTCCTTGTTGACTACGGAACCCTAAATCGCGAGACTTCGACGTTGCCACTTCATAATCGGTATCATAATCGTAGTTAATTCGTCGATTACGCATGTTAACGAGAAGTTCAATTCACACTACAATACAAACACAAAGACAAAACTACCAATCGTACATAACACTAATACAATTCTAAAAGGATAAACATAAATCGCTTTGAGTACATTTGGAGAGCAAACAGACCTTCGGTTGGTAAGTAACTGATCAAACAGAGAAGTTTGTGTTACGTTATGCATTGTCTACATTAGAATAGTGGCGTTTACTTAAAGCTTTAGGCCTCTGCCTCGAATCTTGCGGGTAGCGCGGCGGCGGCGGCGGCGGCGCGGGAGCGGCAGGATCTAATGGGTAAAATCAAATAGACCGGCCCTCGAAAACAGCGGCGCGGCAGAGGCGCGGGCGCGGGCAACGAGCGGTGCACTCCAGTCAAGTGGTGACCGCCCACGCGTCTGCGTTGCAGTGTTGTGCCCACAATAAATCGAGCGTTAGGAATAAATTTGAATCATAAAGATGTTGTCGCCGTTCTTCAGACATTTCGGTCGCGAATAAAAACAAATATCTCGACGATACAACCACGAACACAACACTACGCCGCTATAGTGCCGCGCGATCTGCCCGCTTGTTTCTAAAACGGGGTCTGCGTTGCAGGCCCCGCTCCCGCGCCGCCGCCGCCGCCGCCTTATACATATAAGAAGTTAGGTGTTGGATAATAAACATAACAAATATTAAAGTTCTATATTAGCTGGAGGCCTTTCAAAGAATACTTGGGTAAACTTATCTCCATATACTTAAGGGGGAAACGTCAGGGTAGCCCGCGAAATTCAAATTTTCTTACGTTTTTGCATTGAATGACTATTTCATGAAATCATGACTTTTAGGATTATACTAACTTAAGGAGTTGTATTACTGATTCTAATGATAATAATTCTGTTAATACATATTTGTTACGGTCGCGTAGATAGATATATAGATAGATAGATAGAATACTCTTTATTATGTACACCATAAAAATTACAGATATAAATGTAGAACTGTTACATAAGGTGTCACAATGGGCGGTCTTATCGCTAAAAGCGATCTTTTACAGACAACCTTTGGATGGATCAAAAAGTAGAAGGAGAGACAATACTGCAGGTGGTGTACCATTTAAATATACAATATATACATACATACATAAAGCATATAGATACTTATACACATTAAATATACATACCATAATAAACATGATACAAGAGGAACTTTAAGTAGTGATGATGTTTAAGGAGAGAGGAAGTGATTTTTAACCAGAATTTTAAAAGTGGACATATATTGAGCACGCCTTATCGAGACGGGCAAGGCATTCCATAACCGTACTGCTTGAACTGTAAATTGCCATAAAAGCTAGTGGAATGCATTGGCATCTCTAGTGTCAAGTTTCCCGATGACCTCAGATATCTATTGTGTGTTTCATGAAGGAACTTGAAACGTTCTTTAAGATAAGAGGGAGTTGTAGGATACTTATGTGTATCATACTTTAATCAAAAAACACCCAGACAATGAGCTGCAAATCGCAAAAAATCGTAAGAAAAATTTAATTTCGCGGGCTACGGTAGCGTTGTCCCTTAAAGATACTCTTAAACCGTCTCCCAAGAGATATTCAATCGATTAGTGCAAACTTGAATAAACTGTTCAGTTCTTTTTGAGATTAGCACTTTCAAACATAATGAGGTGACAGGCTGAATTTACTCTGTACTTAGTCATTACCTGATTGATCAACATTATTTACTTTCATTCAAGAGGAACCAAATCCTACGAAAATTATTATGAAACTGTTTGTGCCTAAACCTAGCTAAATATAGATTTACGACATCGTTTCAAACAGCATAAATATAATTTTTATCAAATCAAACATTTGACGGCACACGTATTCACAGTGGGATTAAATAGAATTTGCACCGATTACATCGCAATGCCGAATTTATGCATTTATCAATTACAACTTTTACTACTACGTATGTAAAAAAGCACTTAAAAATTTACAAAAAGTCCATTCACACTTACCAAATAATTAACATAGCTGGCGAATCCATTCATACCCATACTTTTTAGCTCATCCTGCTTCGTCACATTTAGTTTCGTCATCAGGGGCGTCATGTACTGATCTAACGCTTTACTGACATCTTCCATGAAGCCGAACAGTTGATGCTGGTAGTCTTTCAAATCAGTAATTGGTACTGAAGACTCTGGTGGTACTACTGGTGCATCCTTTACCTCTCCATCGTCAGAGTTTGCTTGAGCACTGCCAGATGCTTCGGACCATGACTGTGAGTCTGGTCTTGCGTGAGCCTGGAAATGATGATTGTGTGTTTAACTTGGAATGGTGCTGGAGGATGTTATTTGGAGCAAGACTTTTGAATCGCTCTTACACGAAAGAAGACTATCCTATTACATGATTTTGACGTTTTAAGCAAATACACCGTTATTAATATAACTTGTTAGAAAAGCAAAGTCAAAGTCAAATCGTTTATTTCAAATAAAAGCACATAAAAGGCACTTTCGTATGTCAAAATTTACAAAATAATTAATTGATTCTAGTTGCCTCTTCCAAAAGGTAGTTACGTATGGAGAAGAATGGGCAAGAAACTCCATACTTACTCTTTTAAAATGCTAACAATATTTTGTATACATTAATTATTAATTATATGTGAAGACGATGCACTTACTTAGAATAAAATCAATATACCAAAATAGGTAAAAATAATTAAAAGTTAAGCAATGACAGTCAAATTAGTTATGGGATAGATACATGGTGCTCACATATTTATAAACATTGTAAAAGTAGATGAGTTCCCTAAAGTTTTAACATTTAACAACTTATGTCAGTGTATGAGTTAAATTATATTAAAAGCAACTTTTACGAAACACCTGCTACGCAAGAATTCATAGCAAACAGTATTTCTTTACCTATAGTAGTGATAGCTAAGTGGTGTGACCGTTGCACTGCCAAGTCAAAAAAAAAAGATATAGTTAAGTTGGTCTCGAGTTCAAACCCAATGCACGCACCTCTGACTTTTCGGATCCATGTGCGAATTGTATAATTATCACTTGCTTAAAAAACGGTGAAGGAAAAACATTGTGAGGAAACCAGCGTACCTGAGAGATATTTCTCGACGGCATATGAAACCAAGTCAGAGGCCCATGGGCGGGATAAAAACTCTGACACCAGGTTAGTCTCTACCCACACGAAAAAGAAGTAGTATTTTTACCAATGATTTTAGGTTGCAACGATTTAAAGTTGCTTACATAATGCTTATTTTCGGAAATATTCCTTCAGGCTTGTCCATCTGTCAAGCTACTCAAAAATCTTACTCCTTAAATATTTTCAGGAACTTACCTCTTGACCAAGAAGTAATTATTTTGGTATATCAGGTACAAATGCTATATCTACTAAGTGCCACTGTTTAGTAACAATACATAATGCTAATGATTCGCCAAATTATATATTCATTCGGATGTCGTTGTTCTATTTAATGGACTGCGATTATCATATAAATGGAACATTGTATTAATCTATGCTACCTATTCCTAAAATTTAGGAGAGATGTATTCAATAGGGATGATGACTAAAAAAATTTTTTTTGTCCTTCATGTAGATTATTAAAAAATATTGGACACGTATTTTTTCTTTTTTTACGTAATCAAAACATTACGGCGATACATTGAGTTCAAATGTGGCATGACGTAACTTTTCATTAGATTTTATACTGAGCTGTGACGTAACGAACCCCCACTCCCCAAGTTTAGTGTGTTTTATCTAAATCATTTTTGATTAATAAGATAAAGCAAAAAATACGTGTCTAATATTTTTTTTTTTTTTTTTTATTGTCGGACTAAACAGTTTTTCTTTTTTTTTAAATAAGGACGATGCCTAGGTAGGCATCATCCCTATTAAGAAAATACTGAAATACTGGACATACTATTGATTTTCTGCATTTAATGAGTTTTAGAATAGGCTAAAAATGATAACTAAATTAAAAGGCTAAAAATGATGAGTGAATTAAAGCACCATAGTAGATAAGTTCCAAATCAGTTTATCCGAACCGACGAAAACGGAACATCCGTATCCGAAATCAAAACCGAATACGAAACCACACTCAAAATACTCACAAAATAAAATGCTGATGCAACTAACAATATTGAAAGGAACGACATCTTTGACTAACAAAGACTAAAATAATATGCAAAGAAAAACCTTGGAACCCTTTTATAAATAGAGCGGTTCCTTTATTACCTTTGAGTGAATCAGAAATGTCACGTCTGAAAGATAAGGTTAATCTCTGAAGTATGGTCAACCATTGTGTGTAAGAAACTGGTGCACATGTTATCAGAAAATGCTGAGAAAATTGTATTTGTTGACGTAAGAATCCATAGATAATAAGGATCCTTTGTTTTGATTTTCCATAAGACTACATTAATATGGCTTTAATTCTATATGGGCATTGAATAATGAGGACCCATTTCTTGAACATGGAGATTCAAGTTATATAATAATTTAGTGCATTTCTTCAAATCAAATCAAAATATTTTTCTTCACATAAACCTGGGTGCTTATGAAACGTCAGAAGCTAGGTGCATTGTTCCAATTGGTAATTTCCTATGGAGAAGAGCCGGCAAGAAACCCCACGGTTACTCTTTTAAAAATAATTGGTTTTTACAACTCACTGTCCTCCCATACCTATTAACAATATTTTCAAATAACAGTGTTAATAGGTATGGGAGGACAGTTTAGGCCTTTCAACAAGTACCAGGTACATAACTATATAGAAAATGGTCAACAAATGTACAGCCTACTAGGCCTACAACGTTCTCATATTCAAAGAAAAAAATAAAGGAAAAAAATATAATAAAAATTAAAGCTAATGAAATGGTTGCCATTACAACTACAGTAACAAATCTGAATAATATATCATGTCCACAAAAGCAACTAATAAAAAGTTTAAATTAGAATTGTAGGTAATGACAAATATGATTATTTGGTTATGACAAGGAAGAATGTGAAAAATAAAAAAAATAATCAACTTCTTATTGATAACAGGGTTGTTAAAACAGTATAATGCAACTTTGCCAATGCAATAAGAACTATTGAATCTTTAATCACATAAAACCACTCGTAGAACGAATTCCAATATTCAATATCTACTCGTATCTCCACAACATTGATATTTCTTCACAAAATATGAAGCAACAAAAATACCACGGCCATAATACCGCGGGCTCAGAGTTAGCAAAAACAATAACTCATCATGCAAAACAGATTGTTTCACAACACAGATGGAAAAATATTTGTCACATTCCATAGTACGAAAGTTGTTTTGAATTTGTCAAAACTGTGGCATTTGAGTCCATCACTGTGGGAAAATAAACGCGAAATTCGTAGTGAATATTATGTAAAGCTGTGCAATGCATATAGAATATTATAGGTTAGGTTAGGTTCATTATTATACGTATGCTGTACATAATTTACAACGATATTAACACGCTTTGTTCCAATGAAAGATTAGAGTTTATCTCGACTTTGCTTTCGACTGAACCGGAGCCTAATTTTAACATACATACCGAACGCAAGGATACTGCTGGGTAATTGCGTAACACACATACAATGAGAATCGATGGCAATGCCTTTTATTTTGACAGTTCAGCCATGTTTATTGCGTTATTTACGTTGTTGAGATAAACCCTAGGATTGTTATTGAATATACTGGTGACTCTACTGTGCGCGACAATCAACAACTCAATTTTTCACTCAGGCTCACCAAAACCAAATATATGTTCTGCGATATCGGTTGTCTCTCCAGTTCTCGGGACGTAGCTCTTGACAGCGCACTTCTGCAGGTTTGATCCGATTTTCGGTATCTCGGTTCACTAGTGCAAAGCAATGGCGAAGTAAATCGGACTATTAAGAACAGAATTAACACTGGATGGATGAAATGGCGAAAGGTTACGGGAATAATCTGCGACTCCCGCATTTCTCATAAACTTAAGGGGAAGATTTATAAAACAATGGTAACCTGCTGTCTTGTATGGATCAGAATTTTGGGCCACAAAAGGGATGAATGAAAGGCAAATAGATGCAGCTGAGATGAGAATGCTAAAAGGGATGTGTGGTGCTACGCGAATGGATATAGCAATCATCATAGCACACTACCATGTTTTAGACATCTGATAAAGAAACACGGAAGCAAACAGCCCTGAGAAGAACGAACACCACGTTTTGACAAGACCTTAAATAAACAGGAGTATCAGATATATACCACAATAAGTAAAAAGAATGAAAAGTGAAGTAATGACAAACAAATTATTAAATGCGATAGATACATGGTGCTCACATATTTAAAACATTGTATATGATTTTCCTATCAACAGAATCACAGTTGAAAATTCAGTCGTGTAAAATCAATCAACCCCTTTTTTTCTACCCTCAGGGGTGGATTATAGATTTTTATTTTACATGGGACCAATTAAGAGGTATACACTCCTCAATGTAAAAAGAATCGTTAAAATCGGAGTACTCTGTAAAAAGAAATACGTGGCCATACATTAAAAAAACCGGCCAAGTGAGTGTCGGACCACACAAAATGAAGGGTTCTATAGTTGGTATGAATTTATCCCAAGAATAAATTTAACATTGTAGTTGAAAAACATGTTCTCCCATACATTCCGTATGGAAGAACATGTTTTTCAACTACTATTACTCGGTAACTTGTGAAGCCTACTTAGCTGTGAGAGTTTTCCTTTTAACTTCGTTATATATACTACTGTTGTGGTTTTTTTACATATCCAAATACAACCATTTAGCCGGCAAAGGGGGGGGGGACACTTGACTCTAATAAAAATTTGTACTTTAACGCTTAATATTACGCAAACGGATCCCTAAATCGAAAAATGGTTATAACAAACCCGCAATATTTTTTAACGGCCTATCCAACGATACCCCACACCATTGGATAGACAAGAAAAAAAAGTTGTCACCCCCACGTGATACGCTCATACATGTACAAGTACATACCCTCCCGTGTACGGGAGGTATAAATTTATTTTTCAAGATTTTATTTTACCACTTTGTCACGCCGAACATGGCGCAACAATAAGGGTTCCTTGTTCACTACGGAACCCTAAAAAAATATATATATAAACGCCTCGACTTGAGAACCTCCTCCTTTTTTCGTCGGTTAAAGCAGCGTTTTATTAAGACACTATTACTACCCCAAAATGGTTCTTAGGCAAACCTTTAGGACGGGCCATTTCTCTCGACGCATTCCTCCAACATATTGTGATAAAATAATCCTCTTTATTAATCGGCGTTCCATCAAACTTTCTACTTGACCGTACTGCCCAGACTACCTTTCTCAACCCTTATTGTCAAAACGCCGTTTCTCAGACCAAAAAGATTGCGTGACATTGTTTCTGTCGGTCCTGGTTAGCAATTTCTCACCTCATATCCTTTTAGGGTTACCATTCACATGTACCTATTGGATCCTCATCCAATGTCAAGTATCTTCGCTAAGTGAGTATGTTGGCGTGTGCTAGCTGACATATGGCAAATAATCTAATTTACGTCACACCTGGCCATAATGTGAGTTTTACGGCACGCTACGCGTACAGTAAAACTCGCATTATGGCCAGGTGGAGACGTAAAATTATGTTCTCACCACGGGCAGTAAAAAAGAAAGCCCTCTATCGCATATTTACAACCATCGACTGCAGCTCGGATCACAAATACCTGCGATTTCGGGCTTTCTTTCTTTTACAGCCCTTGGTAAGTAATGTACTATTAATGTTCTGTCATCATCATCATTTCAGCCGAAAGACGTCCACTGCTGGACATAGGCCTCCCCCAAGCACCGCCACCTCGACCGGTACCGTGCTTCCCGCATCCAGCGGATTATTGCGGCTTTTACAAGGTCATCAGTCCACCTTGTGGAAGGCCTTCCTCCGCTACGTAATGTTCTGTGTCGTAATGTTAATTACTTTGCATACCTACTATTTTGTATAGAATCAAGTTTTTCTAACTAAACAGGCAGCTGTGCTCCTGGGTAGTTTTTTGCGCCATTTCTTCTTCCCAGTTAAAGGCTCGTACAGACACGCGCGATATCGCGGGCGCGACAGGCAGCGACAAAGAAATTGCGCTACTAGTGTCGTGTCGCGCCCGCGATATCGCACTAGTCCTTTAAGCCCTAGGAAGTGGTGAAGGACGGGCGTTTTGGGAGACTGTCTTATGTAATTTTGTCGTTCGAAAAATGCTGATTCTCGGCCTTATTTAATTAATTGATATTTGATTGATTTTGATTTTGATCAGTCAAAAAAAAAAAATAATGAAGTAAGACCATGTTAACAACAACCAAAATTTCTTTTGAAATTCGACTCATTTCATTATGAGAAAAGCCACCATTATAAGAGAAAAGCCACAAAACCATTTTAATATAAGTTGGTTTTTATCCAACAAACAATGTTAGATTTTCATTCACTGTCGCCGTGTTAGGAACGTGACTCGGTGACATTTTCTAAGCGACCTCCAAGATAGACAGACACGTGATTAAGATAAACACTTCATTATTCGCTATTACTTTACTTATCTCTACAGCTGTGAAGTACGGGTATTTTGTGTGTATTCTTTTGTTAAATATTATATGCATTCTGGAATGAGTACCTATTATTATTTATTGTTTATATTTATATGTATTGTACATCAAATTACACATTACAAAATAAAATAAAAACTTATACA
This sequence comes from Dryobota labecula, assembly GCA_947523025.1. NCBI lineage: Eukaryota > Metazoa > Arthropoda > Insecta > Lepidoptera > Noctuidae > Dryobota > Dryobota labecula. The sequence continues at coordinate 9,757,003 of OX383293.1, read as the reverse complement.
CTACGAGTATAAAATATACAATGGGCGGCCTTATCGCATACTGCGATCTCTTCCAGGCAATCTTGGCATGGACAGTGAATTTCTGGACATAAAATGTAGTATTATGAAGGAATAATCTTTTTTGACTTCAATTCTAAAATTTGTCATTTTTTTGTCATTATAAATTTTTTCTGTGGTTTTCTTTTTTTACCCGACTACAGCGCAATAAAAACGGTATGTATGTATGTATGTTCATCTATTCCCTCATAACTTCTAAATTACTTATCATAATTTAACAAATGGGGTATCTTTGGAAGCGTCTTGATAGTCCGCTAGTGATAGGCTATGTGACGTCACATTAAATTAAATAAATACGAGTATGACGCACTCTAGGGAACATAAAGTCATGAACTAAAAAAAAAGCCTTTGCTGTAAAGCTTATGATCGCTTACTACTGTTAGAATGTATTGTTTTGTTAGGGTAGATGGCATACGATCACGGCTATCCTCTGAACATCACTATAAATATGTACTAAATACATTAAAATATATTAGTGTAAGATGTTTATTTAATAGACGATAAATATTGAATAGTTTGTAAATAACAATTTCAGATGAGAATATTTTCAAGTGTCATACTTTTTTGAGTGTGATTTTTTCAGTAGACGGGTTTGAGTTTTTTGTTTTTTTATTAAAGTGAAATTTCTTTAGCCACGTTGAGAGATTTTTGGTAGGGGAAAAACTTATGGGTGTGCGTCACCGCGTCACCGAAATACGCGACATGCTCGTGACGTGTTGGGCCAGTCTGTCAGTTATTCCAAAGTTTTGAGTTTTTGAAGTGACAACTTCTTTAGCCGCGTTGACCGATTTTTGGTAGGGGAAAAACTTATGGGTTCGCGTCACCGCGTCACCGAAATGCGCGACATGCTCGTGAAATGTTGCGCCAGACTGTCAGTTATTCCAAAGTTTTGAGTTTTTGAAGTGACAACTTCTTTAGCCGCGTTGACCGATTTTTGGTAGGGGAAAAACTTATGGGTTCGCGTCACCGCGTCACCGAAATGCGCGACATGCTCGTGAAATGTTGGGCCAGACTGTCTGCTATTCCAAAGTTTTGAGTTTGCACTTCTGACAGCAGTCCTTATGACTACAGATTATTATATTTTATTTATTTATACGTTAACAGATAAAAACAAAAGTTAACGTATCATCATGTTACCTCTGCCTATCCCTTCGGAAAAAAAGGCATGATGTTAACATAGCATCGGTTACTTTTTAATAAGTAAGAAAAACCTGAGAGAATCGAGTTACTCCAGTGTTTGTAAAGCACTTCAATTATGTAGGGATGCTGTTTATTTAATAAAGAAAAAACATCTCCAACAAGATTCAATATTAAACTGCAGATTTAAAACCTAATTGTAAACAATTGCCAAGTTAATTGAAACAAACAAATAAAAGAAAAAATACAATTAAGTCTGAATGAGATTTGTCCAAAAACTGTCCAGTGCCATAAAATTATTTGCCCTTTTTGGAAATGACTACAAACCACAACGGGAAAATAAAAATAAATGAGCCTTTTTATTTATCCACGAGTTTTAATCTCTTTTTTTTTTTGTAGCATTGAGAAGAAATAAATATTTCTGTGCAAAATATCTCTAAAACATCATGTTTATAGAAAATGCCTAAGGTAAAATTATACCATAGCATTATAGGAGGTATTAACTTAAAACCACATTGAAACATACATAGACCTAACTAGCTTTTGCCCGCGGCTTCACCCGCATGGATGTCGGAAAATATCCCACAGTAATGTACTACCGGGATTAAAGTACCCTATGTGTCAATTCCTTAAGTCTTTGACCAGTGCGTGTTGCACTGAAACGTGGTCGCTCACAATGAAGAAGTATTAAATATTATCTCATTAGAAGGCTAAAAGTCACAGGGCAATGGAGAGGGCTATGTTTGGAGTTTCCCTACGTGATCGAATCAGAAATGAAGAGATCCGCAGGTGAACCAAGGTAACCAACATAGCTCGAAGAATTACCACACTTAAGTGGCAATGGGCAAAGCACATTACTCGCAGAACAGATGACCGTTGGGGCCGAAAGGTTCTGGAGTGGCGACCGCGTACCGGAAGACGTAGCGTGGGAAGGCCTTCCACAAGGTGGACCGATGACCTTGTGAAAGCCGCAGGAATCCTCTGGATGCGGGAAGCACGGAATCGGTTGAAGTGGCGGTGCTTGGGGGAGGCCTAAGTCCATCAGTGGACGTCTTTCGGCTGAAATGATAATGTGTTCATTCAGGTTATATACTATGTGTGTGCCAAATTTCGTTTTGTTTTTTTTTTTTTGTTTTTGCGCCAATCCGGAACATACATCCAGACAAGCGTTCTAAAAACGATATTTTTGGCGTCAGAATCGTTCCCACACCAGCAATAACTTTATTTTTTATATTTTTCAAAAAAATAAACTATGTATTTACAGTTTTGACTTCATTATTATTTTATTATAAGTATAGATAGCATATGGCTCACAACATTACATAAACACCATCATTGAAGAGTTATGAGTTATGAGCATGAGCTGCACGAGTTGTGAGCATGTTATATTTTAATACAATAATCGGAATGTCAGTCTTTTAATTTCTAAATTAGAAGCCAGACATTCACGTATAAAATGATCAAAACAAACCAGACGAATCTTTGAATACAACGATAAAACGAACAAAAGACTACAACCACTAGTAAGACTGAAGGATTAGAAACATCAATCTATGTCCGTGACACCCGTGATTTACCTAGACAGACATTTATCAAGTACAATCACACCTGCGCAGCAAAACTGAATTAACTCACAAGAATACAAAATCTAAATGTCGTTTTATAATAAAACAGTCTAGGCTATTGATGTATAAAAACGGAAGATAAGGCACCGCTGTAATGTCACGTAAACATTATTGGACTAGAAACAATTACATGCAACCCACCGACACAACTACATTTCCCGATGTCGTGCGTCATACATCAACAACCGAAATAGAGAGATATGACGTGGGTTGTAGCGGGAATAAGATGGCAATAATTGTCACTAATTGTTATTGTTTGTTGTAAGGCGACTAAGGGACATACTGGAGAATGGGCTGCAGCGTTCTCTATGCATTTTTAACACCAACCCGCCTGCCAAGCGTGGCGATTATGGCATAACCTCTCAATTGTGGGAGGCTTATGTCCAGCAGTGGACGTCTTTTGGCTGAAATGATGATGATGATGATGATGATGATGAATTGTCACTTTTACGTACCCATATCAACTCAGAAACAAATGGCAACCTAAAAAGAAATATTATTCAGGAGAATTTTAAGAAAATAAGTTTCAATAACTTACGATTGGAAAGTAATCCCGTGGAACTTTTTTTTGGTTTGTGAATTATTTGTGCACATTTTGAAAACACAGGAAGGCATTGTTACTGCTTATTTAGACGATTAAGGTAATTTTACTTAACGTGCTACACAAACGTCAGTACGATTGTGACTAGGTCAATTGTGCTGGTCGGCATAATTTATGCGGTCGACGTCGAAGAGCGAGTACAAAAATTTCCTTTTTTATACATCAATGGTCTAGGCAGAACTATTAACACCCAGACTAAACGATATTTGACACGTATTTTCACATAGGAAATCCGACAAAAGCCCAAAATAGTAAACAGGTCCCAACAGACGCAAAGATAACGCTTTACAAAAAAAAAAAAAAAAAAAAACTACTAATACTCGTATGACTGAAGAATTAGAAATATCCATCTATGTCGCAGACACCCGCGATTTACCTAGACAGACATTTGTCAAATGCAATCACACCAGCGCAGCAAAACTGAATTAACGCAAGAAAACCACATCTAGACATAAAATCGCGCTTTCTTCTCATGAAGGTAGGCAGAAAATACATAACGCCAACTGTTACGATTCCTACATACTGTTTTGCATGGTTTACGGTCAAACATCTAGGTCAAACATGCACACCAGTTGCGAGAACTTCGCATCTGACATTACTGAAGAACATCACCAATAGTCAACGTCAAATCATTTATTTCAAATAGGCACGTAAAAGGCTCTTTAGAAAGCCAACAATTACAAAAATAGTTAATTGATTCTAGTTGCTCCTTCCATAAGGTAGTTATGTGTGGAGAAGAATGGGCAAGAAACTTCATACTTACTCTTTTAAAATGTTAACAATAGTTTGTATACATTAATTAATAATTATAGGTGAAGTCGAGTAAATTAAATGAAAGACGAGTAAGACGAATAAAGTCACTATATATCCTTCTAGAGCGTCCCCTCCCATCGTTTCCAGTCACATCTGCCTAAAACATAACATATCTAAACGATCGTGACGTTTTCCAATAAAACAGTCTAGGCCTAGCTTATCATCTTCTCCCAACTAAGTTGGGAAAGCTTCTAGTCTAACTGGATGCTGCTGAATACCAGTGTTTTACATGGAGCGACTGCCTATCTGGCCTCCGCAACACAGTTACTGGGTAACATGATACCCTTTGGCAAGACGGGTCAGACTGTCGGGCTTCTGACGACTCGTTAAGAATCTAGGCCGTTAGTAGTCTAGGCCTATTAACATCAATACCGACCCTATAACCACAGAATAAAGCCGACAAAAGCCCAAAATAGTAAATAGGTCCCAACATAGATTCACATTTACTTGTTACGTCAACACTGATAGTCCACGTACCGTTTATTAAATTAAACCCTCTTAATATTTCAGCAGGGTCTCTATTTACTTAGGATGCCAAGTTATGCTCTTATCTTTCAGTATATAATGCGGCACCGAGATTATATGTAAGCAATTTCCGAGGGTAGTTTCCCGAGAAAATCTCGTGTTCCATGGATTTTTGGCTGACCGAGTTGATTAAAGGAGTATGGACTAAACAGCTCATTTAGTGTTGGTACTTGCTTTCGTTTATTACCTGTTCTAGGCAAGGTTTTGAATTTTCTATTTTTAATGCTGCCGTAGCGAGGAAAAACAATGCAGTTTATTCCCAGGTAAACTTAGCCGTAGCTTCTTTTAAAGCAGGTTGCACTTTGATGTCAATGTATTAGAGCCTTTTAAGGAAAGTATAGTAAGAAAAACAGAAAAACTGCGCATCATATTTTTTTTTTATAAAAAAAAACAAAACGAAAAAATTATAATAACCCCACCGCCGTATCTACGTTGACGTCGTGGTGGGGCTTGCGCGCTCCAAACTCTAGGTCTATACCGGTAGAGTTTACTTTGCCGGAACAAGTCCAGGATGAGGAGCCAGACCAAGAGAGATACAGAAACCCGCAGGGCAGCATGTGGCGAGTTGATGGGCAGTAGCGACCCCACGGACCCTATCTCCCGGGAGAAGACTTGTTCCTCATCTCTGGCTTGCCTTTATTAGCCGGCTGGAGTGAACACGACGAGGAACTGAGCTCCCACCTCATTCTTGCCTTTATTAGCCGGCTTGAGTGGAGATTCGCAAGAGCAAACGTGCTCGGGGGAAAGAAGTATTCCAGTAAGTGCTGATAGGGATCTTGACCATCTTCCGGGCTCTGGGATTATTCTGAAAGTCGTGGAATACCTCTCCAGTCCTCAAGCACCTCAGAATATGTTGCCTCCTTGTTGCTACGGCACTAATTGCTAGCGACCGTTTCCGGGGGCCCATTATTAAGAGCGCAAGTCACCCCCTGCCATTTTATCCGTGTACAATAAAACATTGATCAGGCAGGGACCATAGTCCTTCCATAGTTTTAGGTAACCAGTCCATTTTAACCACCCAAACCCATAGTCCAATATCTTTGTTTCCATATCCTGCAATAGTCCTTTTTTTTTTTTTTTTTTTGTTCCGTGGTGGAAAATCCTCATGGATGTCCTCCGCCCTAGGGCGGGCGGAGGGGTCTGTCAGACTCTTACTGACTAAAAACCACCCCGGTGTTCCGTCTCACACCTACGCCGGGGGTCACGGGAACGAACATACTTCCGCGACCCCCGACTGGTGCCGGCCCGCCACTGCAGGCCTCTCCTCCGGTCGAGGGGGGGAGTGAGGTGTTTGACTCCCCCCGCGACGTCTCAGAGAGGCGCGCGTGGAGCACTACGCGCCGCCACCTCGGGTCCTATATATGGGGGGCGACGGACGTCCCCTAGTCCGTCGTCCCTGGACCCATTTAGGGGGGCTGGAAGAGGGCGTTGTCCGCCCTCCGCCGACGCCCGGTGCGCCTGCTGCGGGCCGGGTTAGTGGACGAGATCTCCCTTTCCCGTTCCGCAGCCTCCTTCTGCGAAATTACTGTCTCGCAGAAGGAAACCACCGCGTCCCAGGACTCCTCGCTGTCGACCATCGAACGAGCGACGGCCGGCAGCAAGAGGTCACTGCCTACTCCAGATATGAGGGCACGGCGCGGCCCCTCCCAAGCGGCACACTCTGCCAGCGTATGCCACGCCGTGTCCTCCCGACAGTCGACGCAGTGGTGACACCGGGCGTCCGGCTCCCTGTTTATGCGACACAGGTACTTCCCGAAGCAACCATGCCCCGAGAGCACCTGCGCCACCCGAAACGACAGGGAGCCGTGCCTCCTCCCGAGCCAAAGGTCGAGCACCGGCCGGACCGCCTCGATCGTACTGAGGCCGGCGGTAGGGCGTGAAAGCCTGTCCCGCCATTCCGCCACCAGGACCTCGCGAAGCTGTGACCGACGCAGCTCCACATGTCGCTGCATCAGCCACTCGCCCCGCGCCCTCGCTTCCTCGCGCCACCGATACAATGACGCGAGTACTTTTGCCTCCAGGTCCCAGGGCGGGGATCCGGCCAGTGCGCAAGCCGCCTCGTAGGAGATCGTGCGATACCCCCTGATGACTCTGACGGCCATTGCTCTCTGCGGTCTCCGCAGGACAGCGATGCTGCCGGCCGTCAGGTCAGCCGCCCAGATCGGGGCCCCGTACAAGGCCATCGATCGCACGATCCCCACGTAAAGCCGCCTACAGGCGACGCTCGGGCCCCCCAGATTGGGAAGCAGCGTTGACAGCGCCCCAGCCGCGCCCATCAACTTGGGCGCCAGCCGCCGGAAGTGGGGTCCAAAGTCCCACCGGCTGTCGAGCACCAATCCTAGGTACTTCATGGTGGACTCGACAGCAATCTGAACCCCACCGACCACGATGTGTGATCCGGCTGGCGGCGCCCGCCGGGGACCATGGAACGCCATGGCCTCCAACTTGTTGAGGGCCACCTCCAGGCCGAGGCGCCGTATGCGGCTCACCACCTGTGAGACCGCCGCCGTCGCCAGCAACGCTGCCTCCCTGTGCGAACTCCCCCGGGCCGTGACCAGCGTGTCGTCCGCATAGCACGTCAGGTCCACGCCCGGCTGGAGTTCACCCCTCAGCACCCAGTCGTACCCGATGTTCCACAGGAGCGGCCCTACGACCGAGCCCTGTGGAACACCGCACGACATGCGGCGCTGGTTAACGCCATCACGTCCCACGTAGGTGACACACCTCTCGGACAGATAAGCCCCAACGATGTGGCAGAGGTAGGGAGGCACCCGATGATACCGCAGTGCCTCCCGAATACAACTCCAGGGTAGGGTGTTGAAGGCGTTAGAGATGTCCAAGGACACCGCCAACATCACCCCGCCCTGGGACACCGCTTCCTCCGCCAGGACCCTCACCCGCGACACAGCGTGGATGGTAGAGCGCCCATGCCGAAACCCGAACTGACTGTCGTCCAGGTCCGGCCCCTCTCTGCACAAGTGGCCGACGAGGCGGGCTGCGATTATCCGCTCAAACAGCTTACCCACCTCGTCTAGCAGCACTATGGGCCGGTACGCGGACGACGAGTCCGCAGGGCGCCCCGCCTTCCTGAGCAGGACCAGACGACCAGATTTCCACAAAGTGGGAAACTGGCCCCGCTCAAGACACGCTGTGTAGAGTCCTCTCAGTTGGGGCTCAAGCTCCTTCAGAGCGAGGGCTAACACGCAGCCGTGGATCCCGTCGGGCCCCGGAGCCACGTTTTTGGCCCGGAGCCGCATCACGGCTGCCCTCATCTCTGCCTGTGTCACCTCTGGGACGCTGATGGCGTTCTCTTCTGTAGACTCTGCGGCTGTGGGCAAAGCCATCGGCGGCGGAGTATGCTCCGCTCTTGCCGGGAAGAGGGCTGCGACTACCTCCTCCAGCAGCTCGGGTTGGAGACTCTCCGTAAGTGGGGGCGCCGCGGCTCGAAGTTTCCCTCGGACCGCGCGATAAGGGCGCCCCCACGGATCCCCGTCTAGAGTCTCCAACATCTCCTCCCTGGCTCGCGTCCTCTACTCGCCGATGGCCAGCCCCAGAGTCCCCTTCGCCGCGCGGTACACCTCATACAGCGCGGCTTCTTCGTCAGGGACCCGACGACGTCTCCTCCGGTATCGGGTACTGGCGCCTGACCGCCACGCACGCGACGCGCAACTGCGCGATCTCGGCAGTCCACCAGTACACCTGGCGCCTTCCTGTCTGTGCGTATCCTGCAATAGTCCTACCCCAACCGGGGGTTATCCTTAGGTGCACTTGCATAATTTTGCAACAATTGCGTACAGGGCTAATCGTCGGTTGGTGCCTCATTTAATTAAAAGCATGTAACGGGCGTCTGCGAGTTGGCTTCGGCCCCTCGTACGCCTTCCAAAGGTCCGGGACCCCAGGGTCCCAAGTTACGTCAAAAACATAATAAATAATAATAAAAATCTCGTTGGGCAGCTGGATCAAGGGCTTGATTCAGAGAGCGGTACACGGCTCGTACTTTTAGGATGTTCCTCTCTCTGGAGCCCTGACCGCCGGTAGATTAGACCCTGTTCCCGATACCAGTGGGCTACTATTTTTTTATATTTTTAAATGTTTTTATATTTTTATATTAAAAAATATAATGTATATGGATTTATTGAAATAAATGAAATAATAATAATGAACTCGTAGGAATACAAAAACAGAAGTTCCATCTAAGTCCAGTGTGCCCATGAACTTCACGACCTCATTCCACCGGCCCCCTTCTTCCATCGGACATTTAGACGCACTGCAAGTTACCACCCCTACCTAATTGATATTTCACCAACTCGCACTAAGCGCTTTCAAACGTCTTTTATAATGCGCACAGCAAAGGAGTGGAACTCTCTGCCTGCGTCTGTGTTACTGAACGCATACAACCCTAATCTATTCAAAGTGAGAGTGAACAGGCTTCTTCTGGGTAAGCTCACTCCATCGTAGATTTTGACTCTGTCATCCAGACCTAAACTAAAGTCAAGAGCAAACTCATAGTAGAATAAAAAAAATAAAAAAGTCCAATAAATAAAGCAATACAACTCTTTTGCTTGGTTTAATTATTAGAAGCTACATGGTCAGAGAATCTACTGGCTTTTACGCTTCAACTGTAAAAGAGACATTCACAGCGCTATTTATCTCCAAAGAAGAAATTACGGTAACATTGCAGCCAATTTCCATTTTACACTTTGATGTGCCTTCTAAGGCACCTTGAATGTATAATAAAAACGTGTATATTTTTCTTCAATAATGTCAATCTTCGTTAAACATATTTTATTTCTCAAGTAAACATATTTTTTAACCACAACTTCATAATAAAGGTACCTATTATCCTTGAGTAGGCTGTAGTTTATGTCCTCAATTATTATTTCCTGTAGCCTGAAATTCGTATTAAAATCTATTAACAGAATGCTCCTTACACACAATTTACTTCCACGTACCTACAAAATCCCAGGGTTGTCCCAATCGAAACTAATGTGGATGTTAGGCAACAAGCCACGTATTCAATATGGAGGGCTCGGCAGGCACAGAATCATGAAACGCTCATTACTTGTCGTCACCGACCCTCAAATAGGTTAGACGCGTTGCCTACACTTGAATTGTGGTGAGTTCCAGTTAACCATAGAGAGAGACTGTTATAAATTAAATAGGGAAGTGAGGGAAATGATACATTACAGTACATATGGAAATAAATATGTTATACGAATAAAACAAAAAAAATGCGAGGCAGTCTTCGGGGACTACCGATAGAAGTGAAAACTAAGTAACTAAAGCATTTGGTGACGATGGCGCGTGTTCCATAATTTTTGTTCACCCAAAAAGTACACATATATACACAGTACTCGTATGCATATAGCTCATGGAAAGCGTTCGGTGACGATGATGCGAGTTTTATGATTTTTGTTCACCCAGAAAGTGCTTAATGCGCCTAAAGTTTTTTTTTTTTTTTTTTAAACTCATAAATTATCGAAAAAATCTAAGTCCGGCCCTAGTTAAGTTCTTATTTTTTCCGCGTTTTAACAGATTTTTGATTTGCAAGAATCTTATACCGGTACCTTCAATGTTTTCTTGTTTCTACCACAGTGTAAAGTATAATATCGTCTTCTCGTTGAGCTAGAATTTTAGGAGAGAGTTCATGTTAGGTTTTAAATTACTTTAAAATGTTTTTTTAGGGTTCCGTACCTCAAAAGAAAAAAACGGAACCCAGGATCACATCGTTTTCCGTCTGTCTGTCTGTCTATCAATCTGTCAAGACCCTTTTTCTCAGGAACGCGTGGAGGTATCAAGTTGAAATTAATATCAAATTTGTAGGTCTACGGTCCCTTGGAGCTCTAATAAAATAAAGCTTCTAAGTAAACGCAATTTTTTTTTTTGCGTTGCCTATAGGCGGCCATTTATGCGACATAATATTTTAATACTCGCAAATAAATCAAAACCTACTCGTTGACCTAGAAATTTGTCAACAAGCAAGGTTTCACAGTTTTCCACATGTAAAGGAAAACATCTGAAAATCGTTAAATTTCTAGTTTCATTTTTTTTTTTTTTGCTATTTTAAACTTACATTTGCAGTTGGAGAATTGACCGTGACGTATATCGATGTATGGGAGCACATTTCAAATACAATCTTAAGTTTGTTTCTGGTATAAATTCATCCCAACTAGGACTCACAGACATTCCGCTGTGCAGGGCCGGCACGGGACGAGACGAGACAGATCGCGTGCTACTAAACTGCCCGGTGGTCGCCACATCCAAGGCAAAGTACTTTGGTAACCCAGGTACTCTCAGTGAGATTGTCAGTAACACCAAGGCGTTGCTGGCCATCCTTGAGAAGCTGAGGTGGATCGAATAATCAATATTCCCATTCGTACACAAAAAACGCACATTGACGTGGTGTTGCGGACACCAGCCCGTATTAACTATCATCCCAACTACGGAACCCTTCATTGTGCGTGGTCCGATACGCACTTGACCGGTTTTTTTTTGCACTGAGTGTAAGTATAATATTTTCTGGTACCTAATACTGTAATCCTATACTCGCTATAATAGTATCATTATTTTACAGCATTGTGTTTCTCATCCAACACTCTGAAGAGTGCAAAAACGGAAGTACGAAAGTTCAATAAAAATGCACCACACTTCTTTCTCTGCGTATATAATTACTATTATAACCAAATACCTGGTGTATCAGAAAATCGGTTGGCTTTTACTCCTAAAAAGTAAAAGAGACTTTCACAACGCTATATATCTCCAAAGAAATTACGGTAACAATGCATATTTATAAAGGAAAACCCTCATTTATTTCAATTTCGCCACGAACACAATGTTGATGTATGTAAAATATAAAATGTTACAAGTTTCTTCGTTAACTGCGGCCATTTTACAGCGAAACGAAGTACCCTTCGCCAATTATAATTCATTTCCATTTCAAAGGAGCTTAATTGGTTAAGCAGTTAAGGCCACCGTTTTTTCAATAATGTAGTTACCTACCTCCTTCGTTGAAGATATTTACAAAGATTTTTACATTTTCCGATTTTTGCGATAGTCTGAAAACTGTGACTATTACGATCATATTGGGAAGAATAATGGCGATTATCGATGAATATTAGCTTTTTAGGGTTCCGTAGTCAACAAGGAATCCTTATAGTTTCGCCATGTCCGTCTGTCTGTCAGACGCTTAGTACTAGAAAGCTGTAATTTGGCATGAGTATACATATTAATCACGCCGACAAAGTGGTAAAATAAAGTCTTGAAATATAAATTTATTTATGGTACCTCCCCTACACGTAAAGTGGGGGTGATATTTTTTTTTTCTCGTCTGTTCCATTCTGTATTGTTGGATAGGCCGTTCAAAATTATTGTGGGTTTGTGAAAACTATTTTTCAATTCAGAGTTCCTTTTGCGTTATATTAAGCTTTGAAGTGCTAATTTTTGTTAGAGTCAAGTTTCCCGCCTGCCAGCTCAATGGTTGTACTTGGATTTGTGAAGAAATTCACAGCAGTAGTATATGTAACGAAGTTAAAAGGAAAACTATGACAGCTAAATGGGCTTTACAAGTTACCGAGTAATAGTCGATCAACTTACATTTACAGTTGAAAAATATGTTTTTCAACTAGAATGTGATAAAAAAAACAGTATTGCCATACAACGTGGCAATGCTGCCAGCCTTTTGGGCACTTTTCCTGTTGACAGCGATGCGGATGAATTTTTTGATGCCCTTTGATTCTTGTCCCTCCCTTTTTTATATACTTGTAAGTATTATTATTAATTATTTTTTTACCATGAAAATTTTAAAAGTATGTTACTGCAATGTTAAATTTGTCTTTGGATAAATTCATACCAACTACGGAACCCTTATTTGTGCGTAAATTTTGTGAATTATTATAAAGATCTTTCAAGATACATTATATAATACATATATAAACTCACGCTTTCTTCTCATGGGGGCAGGCAAAAACTACAAAACGCCACCTGCTTTAATCCTTATATACTTCTTTTGCTTCATATGATTTGGGTCATTCTCAGGACTCTCATTATTTGGTTGACTTCGGTGGCAATTTTTTTTTTACATTTAGGCATAACTAACATGAAATATCAAATCTAGAGTACTACTAATATTTTTTAAATTAACTCTAGTTTTGATATTTCATGTTAGTTATGCCTAAATGTAAAAAAAAAATTGCCACCGAAGTCAACCAAATAATAAGTGTCCTGAGAATGACCCATTTACGTTTATACATCTAGTCATTATACGCACGCCGATTGTGAGTACTACGCACCTAACCTTTCTGAAGAACATCACCAATAAAGTTGTTTCCACCGCCGTATCCCATATTCATATTCATATTCTTTATTGTGGATCATAGGTAGGTAAAATACATACAATGCTCTTATTAGTAGGATTAAAGTGGGGTGTTATTTGCAGATGACACATCATTGATTTTTAAAATAGATCGACGGTCACAAAAACTTGACGACGACTTGACGGTCCAAAATTTGGTACTAAATAATAAAAAAACCAAATGCATTCGATTTAAGTTACCTAATGTTAGAAGTAGCGAATGTGACATCATATTGAACGGAGAAAAACTGGAATTTATTAATCAAACGGTTTTCCTAGGAATCACGCTAGATGAGAAATTACAATGGGGACCTCATATAACATCTCTTGCGGGGCGGCTAAGCTCGGCCGCGTATGCTGTTCGAAAGATAAGACAGTTAACAGATATAGAAACCGCGCGTTTAGTTTATTTTAGCTACTTCCATAGCATTATGTCGTATGGCATTTTACTGTGGGGTCGGGCTGCCGACATTGAATCCATTTTTATTTTACAAAAGAGGGCTGTCAGAGCCATTTATAATCTACATCGCCGCGAATCTCTTAGAGAACTATTTAAAACGATTAATATAATGACGGTACCTTGCCAATTCATTTATGAAAATATTATGTATGTAAGAAAAAATCTACATATTTTTAATAAAATCAGTGATAGGCATAATTTTAATACTAGAAATAAAGATAAAATAGATCAACCATTTTTCAGATTATCTAAGGTACATACATCTTTTATGGGGTACTGTGTTAAATGTTACAATAAAATACCTTCTGATATATTACAATTAAATGAAAGAAAATTTAAAACTCATATTAAAAGTACACTTTGTAAACAAGCATATTACAAATTAGAGGATTATATCCAAGATAAGAATGCTTGGAAACATGCTGGTCCTGCTCCATAGGACAATTTAGAGTCTAGACAAAATCAAACTGGTTGCTAATTTAACTGTCATAATTTTTATGATATTAATTTTATTTTCTGTGATTAATATTTTAACTCACACACTGACTTATTATATGTTGTTTTTATTTTTTATTTTTTTGGGAAATCATAAACAATGTTTGTAAATATGTGAGCACCATGTACCTATCGCATTTATTAATTTTTCTGTTATTACTTCACTTTTCATTCTTTTTACCAATTGTGGTAAGTAATTTTGATGATTTTTTTTATATATTTTATTTTTTTATTCTAGGTACATAGTCTTCACCTATAAATATTAATTAATGTATACAAACTATTGTTAACATTTTAAAAGAGTAAGTATGGAGTTTCTTGCCCATTCTTCTCCATACATAACTACATTTTGGAAGGCGCAACTAGAATCAATTAACTATTCATGTAATTTTTGACGTTCAAAAGTGCATCTTCGTGCCTATTTGAAATAAATTATTTGACTTTGACTTTGACTTTGACTTTATTTGACTTTGACTTTGACTTTAAAATTAGGATCAGCTATGTCCTGCCGCTTAGGCATACAATAACAATCACATAAATCAAATTAAAAAGTATTTAAATGAGTCAAATCAAAATACACTAATTTCAATAAATGTCAGAAGTAACTATATATTATATTATTATTATTAACCACAGATTATTATTATATTATTATTAACCACACATATTAATTAATTGAATGCCAAAAAAAGATACTACTAGATATTCAAATAGTATCCTTAAAGTTACTGTACGCATCATAGCTGAGTTAAACTACATATATTGTGCAAGTGATTTGTCAGTTAGGATTTTTTTTACAGAATAGTAGCATTTGTCCACATGTCATGCAGTTTCTTTTTAAATGTTTTTATTTCTTGAATATTTCTTATACGAGTAATAGCAGGGCAGTAGTTCCATTCTCTAGTTCCATCATGGGACTACTGAGATTTTTTCTTCCAGTAGATCCATGGAACTGGCATACAGGATGTGGCGTAAATAGTGGTCCGCCGTTAAGAGGTCGATACACCGTATATTTAGCTATCACTTATCACAATGTGAACTATTTATCTTAGGTCACCGATTATTATTTTTTCTTGTAAAACTTACAGCTTGCTTTACTAATTTGGCTGTAATTTCTATACAAGACATTAAAGTATTATAAACAAAAAAATAATGTAATTTCTAGAAATTTCAGCAAGTAAATGAGTTGTTTAAATTGTGGTATGTGATAGCTGAATATATGGTGTATCGACTCCTAAACGTTGGACCAGTATTTACGCCACAGACTGTATGCCAGTTCCATGGAACTACTGGGAGAAAAAAAATCCCAGTAGTCCCATAATGGAACTAGAGAATGGAACTACTGGGATACGGCGGTTTCCACTCACATCTGCCTTGTAAATACCGTTTTTTAGATGCCTATCAAGATTTGAATCCATAAAGACCAGACCACTTTTCGCTTTTCTTTACTGATCAGTAAACTCAGAAAATGTAATTTAAAATAATTATGATGCACATCGTGTCAGGCTTTGCACCTACAACCATGACTTTAATGTTCATAAACCTCTGAGGCACACGAATTACTTTATTAAAGCTAGTTACACATTTACGTAAGATGTAGCAAACTTCAAAGGCTTGTCCGTCAACTCCACTTAGCCTTATGTATGAACATTAAGGTGGACAGCTTACGTCAGTTCTGTGTTTCTTTAGACGAGGGTTTTAGACACATGCAAGTAAATATACCTACATGTTACCTACTAAATTATAAAGAAGATATGAGGGGACTCATTTCCACCAGCTAAAACGGTTTTTATAGAAATACAGAATTTTTTACTCAATAAAATTTAATTGCATTCCTTGCTGCACAACGCAATGACACAAGTTGCCATTGGTCCGACATACTAATTGTAAGGTCACTTGGTGCAAAAGCAAGCGCTGTGATTGGTTGATTCCGTTGTAGAGGAACTTGAATTTTACCCATAACATTCTCTCAAGGCTCAATTTAGTACTGTTATAGAGAGATTGGCTTGGAAATGAGTTTTTCACATAATACAGAATTTAGAAAACTTTCAAAAGATAGAAAAATTAGATTTCAAGGAAACATCGTTTCAGCGGGTTTTGAAATTAGACCCCTCATTTATTTTATTTTTATTTTATTTTATTTATTAGGGACAAAAACAGTTATACATTACAGCATTTACAAAAAGTAGTTATATTATAGTCGTAAAAACGTATAACCCACACTATTGTCCACGGATTGACATCGGAATATGAAAATGAACGCATGTTATATGAAAAACAAAAAGGTACAAACAGTTTATACCGACGGATTAAAGGAAGCGGATGACAAGAGCATCAGTCTTATAGGCGACTAGCAAGGGATTGTGAAACTATTCTTTTAAATTTAGATTGAGACAGCGCGAAAATATCAAAATCAATGAATTGTGAGTTATATGTAGGTTTCTAAAAGTCGGAGAAGAGGGGCGCGCACCCCAGCCTTCGTTCTACAACTTGCAGTGTAGAATAGTTGAGGTGCGCGCACCTCCCGCCGAGTAACAGTTCTAGGTACTACGTAACACAATCTATTCGAGAGCTCAGTACAATTAAATTTGTTATTGCATATGCCGTACAGCATCACAACCATGATCAGTGAACGCTATGGCACGTAACAAAAGAAATACCTGCAAGCCATTAAGTAATAATCGTTTAAATTACATATTGTACCTTCATAAGAGGGAAAAGGATAGCCAGCAGCATTCTCTTGCTAAAAACTGTGACCATCGAGAGAACATTTTGAATATCCGTTTCTTGCATTGATGTGGTAAACAAGATCACAAGGTATAATTCCCTCTGAACATCAGGACGGCAACCAGTCGTCGGTTGTCTTTTAAAGTGAAGGTAACCAGAAACATCCCAGCGCTGATTTGCTGGATTCATTTTCTCCTCTACTGATCGTTATTTCTCCTCGAAGGTTGGTTTTTCTCTTGACAAAATTTATTCTGTTTATATGTATCTTTGTATTTATTCTTGTATTTTATAGATATTTTCGTTTAATTTATTCCTTATGTTGCACTCGCCATGTTTCCTCTCTGCATCAACCTAAGGTTGACTGGTAGAAAATGCCTCAGGCCGCCTTTAGACGGTGTTTTTAGGGTCAATTTATACTAGCGCAGAGTCAAAGCGCAGCGAAGCGTCAATCTAAAGGATAACACAGCAAATTCACCCTTATCTCTACAACGTAACGCGCGCGCACCAATCAGCGTTGGTTGCGCTCCGACGCGCGAATTCGGTCGAATGCGCGCGAATTCGTACGTCTTTTTCTATCTTAGAGAAATATGTGTATTATGTGGTGAAGGTAAGGCTGAATTTGCTATGTTAAGTTTCAGATTGACGCTTCGATGCACTTCGACTCTGCTCTAGTATGAATTGACCCTTACTTGTGCGTAATGTTATAGTACATAAAATAATAAATAATACATCATTGTCATGATTACCCCAAGCTTCGTCCAATGTGCTAATCAATCCTAATTTTGTACTAACAGGTACTTTGCATTACAATCAATGCAACAAAGCATTCAACAATTCAAAACAAATACTTACAAGTCTTACAACACATGATCCCAAGTGCCTGATCCTCATAAACCCGATACAACACTCAAACAAAAGCATGTTAATAGAAACTATGATAAGGTACAATTCAGACGATATGAGACAAAATTCCAACAGAGTTTTCTTTCAAGAAAATTGAATATTCATGTCGGGAGATGAGAACTATCCCTCATGCAGGCGCTCGTTTTAAATCGTTATACCGTAGCTCAATGTTTTATATTTAAAAGTTTCAGCTACTAAGTCATTCATAAGGCTTTGAATATATCTCGGCACATTTATTAGGCGTCTGTTTTAAGCCCAGAATATTGATAAGACTAGTTAGTTAGACCTTAAGAATTGTTTTGGAAGTTTTAAGAACAGTGCCTAATTATTCATTTACAAAACACTGGCAATTTAGATTCCCACGAAAAGATAAAGTTTCAGATGAGTTTAAATCTTTTCTATTTTAATTTAATACTCACTGTAATGAAACGAATTGAATAGGGGTCCCTTGAAGACTGAATTTGAAATGTACATGAAAATTTTGAGAATAATTGTATTTTCTCTGCCATTTCACAGAGAGAATAGAATACTACGTAAAGATAGAGCTGTGTTGCTGAAGTTTAAGCGCTAAAGTAGTCTTGGCAGGTTGCTTTACTATCTGACAGAATAAATAATAATTATACATTACAAATTGTATTTTCTAAGTTGAACAGCGACTTTACAATTAATACTCTAGACAATAGAAGAATTAATTAAAACTACTTGTAAATAATGTAGTATTCAGTTTCAAAAAGCGTGAGACAATTTTCATGGTAAATATACTATACACCTGAACGGCAAATTATAATGTCATCACTGAGGTTCCAAATGAGATTATTTATTTATTTAAAACTAGATCCTACCCGCGACTTCGTCCGCGTGAAATTTCATGTTCCCCAATCCGTTGTTTTAATAATTGTTCTGCTATTCGGGGCGGAAACAAATCCAACAAATCAAAGATCATAAAAATCGGTCCAACCGTTCTTGAGTTATAAATGGTGTAAGTAACCCGACTTTGTTTTATACATTAAGATAGGTAGTAGATAGTGCCGCAACAAACTCCCCAGCAGCACAGCTGTCTGTTCAGTTAGAAGAACTTGATTCTATACAGTAGTGGATATGCAAAGTAATTAATGTTGGTACACGACACAACTATACCGCACGCGCGACAGTTTCTAAACGTCTTCACTGCTTGACCGCCACCGATGATCTTCACTTGTCGAATGTGCGGCGGTCACTTGCCGCCAGTCGAGCGTTATGTTGTAGACTCTGTCATGCGCCGCTAGGCAGCGCTGGCGTCCTGATTAGTCAAGAATCGATGGCGCGAACTCCACCAACTCCATCGAACGCCAACAGATGGCGCTGGCATACCGGATACAACCCGTCTCCGACACAACTTCTCTGAATAAGATAAGCTGATAGCCGAGGGGATAAAATAATTATACACTTACCGAGGTTATTTATTGAGCCGTTATTCAAAATTCCTTCTCAGTCACGAGATAACATTTTTTTAAAGGAGTGGCGCTAGTGGACTATTGTACGACCTCTTAAATATTACCACACTTTTCTGACACATGCTGTATAGATATATTCTTATATCACCTTTTATCAGCATAGCACAAAGATCACGGAAGTGGAAATCCCCGTAACCCTTTACACAGTTAAATGAATCATAAAATCAATATGATACCAGCTGAAATTTTTCCAATGCAATTAGTGTTGCACCGTAATGAAAGTGGCTCTACTTGAACAAATTGTCGATACGGTACGAAAGGTGCTCAATTAACTCCAAGTCATACACAGGTGTTTGATTTTAAAACTGAGTTTGTATTCGAGTGAGTTGCATTTTGTGTCGGGAAATTATTGTGTAACGAAATCGATTGTGTTCATTTTGATTGGGTAGTTTTGAGTCGTTTGTGCTTGAGGGAGTTTTTTTTTTGGTTATGGAACTTCAGAGTAATTGGTCTATTTGTGATGTAAAACGTTACTACTTAGTTCACTGCACAAAAAATATAAAAGATGATCTACTTTATTAGGATGTAAAGATCAAGAAAATCTCAGAAGCGTTTCTGAACCAATTTTTTACAAAGACTATGTGGCCGTGGCTTCGCTAACGTGACTATATGATCGTCGGTATTATAAATTAACTAGCCCGCGACTTCGTCCGCGTGAAATTTCTTGTTCTTCCGACCTAATGCATCGAATCGGATCGCCCGCTTGCGCTATTACTTCGTTTTTGCTTAGCGTCCTTTCAGTTTTTTTTTTTTTTTTTGCTCGGCTCTTAAAGATCTTAGCGTGATATAAAAAAGCCTTCCTTTTGGGGCTTTTACTCTTACTTTTCCTTTTTAGAATTGGGCTAACAAAAGCAAAAAGATTTTTCAAATCTGACTGATAGTTCCAGAGATTAGCGCGTCGCAACCAACAAACATAAAAACAAACTCGTCAGCTTTATCATAACATCCGTTGATTTGTTAATTTAAACAATAATTTTGGTTTAAGTACTTAGAAAATATAATAGTTAAAAATTCATGATCTTGTCTAGGTCCCGGATCCTAAACTCGTTTTATTAAAAAGATTTTCCTGCAAAATAGTATATTATTGCAAAGGCCGGGAAATAAGCAATTGCAGGTCGAGTATTAGTATAAAGGCCGAGCCGAAGGCGAGGACTTCACTAATACGAGACAGGCAATTGCCATTTCCGACAAGGCAAATACCTATAGTGCTTTTCTCAACAAAATCCAGGGAAATGAGAAATACTTTCATGTATTTTTCTTTTGACATCGCTGGAAGCAGGTTTTGCATTGCCAATTTGGCTTCTGATCTTAAATCTGGTGGAGTACAATCAATCTCCATTTCACTCTCTGAACCGTGGCAATTCATTTTAATTAAATTTATATTTATTAAGTATGTAAATAACAAATCAAGACGAATTTTCACTTTGCCGACAATTTTCTATTTGTCATCTGTGCCGAAAGGCAAACGCATTTATGGCTATACAGCCACGTGAACGCAATTTGTGCTAAGCAAAGAGACGTTTTTTGGTATGCCAAGAATGATAAGAGATCCAATCAAAGAGTATTTATTAACCCCAGCACGCCATTTCATACAACATTGCTGGAGTGTTGTAATGCCACCTTTGGGATGGCTCAGCAAAGTACCAACTTGCTGCGCTTGACTCGGTGGAACGCAGAGCTAAGAGGCTCATTGGCGACGTAAAACTGGTGGATGCCAAGCTTCACAGCTTGGCTCATCGCCGCAAGGTTGCCTGCTTGTCGGTCTTCTACAGATTGTACTTCGGAGAGTGTGCCCATGAACTCCACGACCTCATTCCACAGGCCCCCTTCTGCCATCGGACATCTAGACGCACTGCAAGTTACCACCCCTACCTAGTTGATATTCCACCAACTCGCACTAAGCGTTTTCAAACGTCTTTTATAATGCGCGCAGCAAAAGAGTGGAACTCTCTGCCTGCGTCTGTGTTTCCGAACGCATACAACCCTAATCTATTCAAAGTGAGAGTGAACAGGCTTCTTCTGGGTAAGCTCACTCCATCGTAGACTTTGTCTCTGTCATCCAGACCTAGACTAAAGTCAAGAGCAAACTCATAGCAGAATAAAAAAAATTAAAAAAAAATGTTCCAAATTCAAAAAACGCTCCTACAATGGTATTGATTTTCTTTGTCCGTAAATTCGATACTTCGCGTGTTCTTTTTTCGAAAATAATGACAATATTTCCATGCATTTTTGAGAAAAAGAATTTTAAAATTAAAAACGTGTTCCACATTACATCGTTAATCTCAGCGCACCTAAGTTCGTCACGGATCCGTCGCGTCATAATCCGGAGAGCATCGACGCAAATAAAGTCGGAGGGTCGCGAAGTCTCACGACAGTCTCGACACAGTCACAGGTGTGTTTGTGTTCCATTACGTCACTACTTGTGTCAACGCTGTATTGCTCGTACGGTGATCTTTTGGTATATGGATTGAAAAAGAAAGATTTTTATTTTGTTTCTGAAATTAAAAGAATCTTCATCACGTCTCTTCATTCTACTTTGCTGCAGTCGTACAGGGAACGTCATTTTTGTCTACTCTTCCGTCGACAAAACGGTGCTCATGCTTAAGTTGAAAGTAAAGCCCAGCACATTGCGTGGCAAATCTCTTGGGATGAAAGCCATCGTATCGTGATCCGTTAAAGTGTCTCGACACACGTGTTTGTGTTACATTACGTCACACTATACGAAGTATTTGTCAGGCTGGTTTTTTAATGCAGTTTGATCTTATCGGTACCAGCTGTTGCCTGCGATTTGTTTAACGTAGACCTCAGGCTTTGAATTGAAAAACAAATTTAAAAAAACTATCTTAGTCCAACTGTACAGTCAAGGAATAAACACCTTTTTTTTTAGGATGGGGTATCATCACATTATCCCTCCCGCTCTGGGTGGAGCGGAAGGGAGTGTCAGACTCTTACTGACTAAAACCCACCCGTGTTCCTTCCTTGGCCCTTTATGTTCCGGGGCAGCGGTACCCCTTTCGGACAATCCCGCTGACCCGGCAGGCTTGGGCCCTAATGGGCCCCCTCGTCGTTGCTGATATCTCTTTGAGACGCGTCCGTCCGGCACGGGCCTGGTCCTGATCGGACGGTGAACTACCCATTACTCACCGCCCGCAGGCCCGCGCCTGCGGTGGCCGGGAGTCGTCACGCGGCTCCCGACGCCCGGAGCGTCTACCGCGGTGGCTGGGACGGGAGGCTCTCTCCCTCTCCCATCCCGCCTCCTCCTTCACTACCATGACTGCTTCGCAGAAGGAGGTGACTGCATCCCATTCCCTCTCACCCCAAACCATGGCTTGAACCAGGGCCGAGCGCGAGAGGTCGCCGCCGATCGCCTCTACGAGGACACGGCGGTGCTCCGCCCAAGCAGGGCAAACTCCCACCGTAAAGGAAGAAGCACCTTAACGTAATGTTTTACTTGCACCATAGTATTTGTTCGACTACATCATTGATATTCCTTTAAACATCATGGGATTACTATTATGTCATGATGAGAATTTTTGTTAAACATATTGTCTGATATCCAAGGCAAAAAGGACACTGAAGAAAATTGGCGTTGTTTCATTATTTACTTTAAAAATTTAGTCCAAGTTAATTATAAAATTAATTATCTTTTAGATACTTTTTTGGATGACTTGTTAAATTTGGCTCACCTGAGACCTGAAGTATTCTAAATAAAAAAAATGGGAACTGGATTGTCTCGACCTAAATAACTACTGTATTACAAAGTAAATCTTGGTAATTGATAAATAACTAAGAACTGAGAAGTTTGCTTAACAAGCTTGGTTTGTTAAAAGGCAAACATTATAAAGTTAATAAAAATAAGAGGTTTAATAATAAAAGTTGGTATTCTTTTGTATCCACTCGATCAATATACGCTATGAATAAATAAAAACACACGTAAAATATATTTAGCGTGTTTTATTTATTCATAGCGTGAGATTTTTATTTCGTTTCTCCTGTTTTGTTGTACATAAGGTTTAAATAAATTATTTTACTCATAAAAACTTACATAGATATCAGTTCACTTAAAATGAGATACAAAGTAATAATAATTAATAATTATAAATTATCATATTTGCAGTTGTTTTTCTTTGTAAGTTATGTTTTAAATATGTTTATACACTTCTTTAAAAGAATAATCCGGAAAATTATTGTACATAACGCTTTTTCTTTCTCCTTTTATGGAGGTAGGTAGAAACGATAACGGCATTCTGAATCTGGTAATTATAACACCGTCATTATGCTTCATTTTGTAAAAGGTCCACTCTATCCAATGTCTCAATTGATAACTCTGACAAACTTGCCTAAACATGCAAATGACGAAGCAAACAAAAACAAAAAAAAAAAACCTTTACTTCAAAAAGTTTGAACATCATTTGCCGATTCTATTTTATTCGAACCAAACGGTGTGTTACCTCCCAAAATTATTTCGGCGCTGCAGCGGCTGTCAAAGTTTAGCATAACATTTAATTTTGCACATCATTTTCGTTTAGTTCACAGATAGTGACGCTGTCAACGTTTTGCTAGCTATATTGAAAAAGTAATGAAAACTCTCCCGACTCAACTCAAAACTCGGGGCTTTATTGAAAAACTATTTTTATGTGAAGCGAGAGAAATTTCTAGAAACTCTCAATGTCTCTTGGGTAGCAAAAATTGTTTATTTGCGTCCTGATTTTATACTGTTATGATAAATATTTTATCATAAAAGCGGTTGCTCAGTGAAAAGCAATAGGGAGAGAATTATGGAAAAGTCGTGTTTTAAAGTTTCGACACAAACTGAAACTTGATATTGTTGAAACTGTCTTAACTAGATAAAAATGTAGATAGATAGATACAACATGTATTCAGTGCACACAAGAGACATAGCACAATACATAAAAGCACAATTAAATGATAAAAAATGACATGAATATTAAACATGGTGCCAGTATACAATAAAGAAAAACATTAATATGGAAATAGAGTGACACTATCACATCTTATATATACAATTCTTGTGTCACAATGTTAGTTACTATACTCCTCCGAAACGGCTTGACTGATTTTTATGAAATTTTATATGCATATTCAGTAGGTCTGAGAATCGGCTACTATCTATTTATTTTTTTGGGTTTTAGGTAGATTGGTAGGTAGGTAGGGTAGGGTAGGTAGGTAGGTAGGGTAGGGTAGGGTAGGGTAGGGTAGGGTAGGTAGGGTAGGGTAGATAGGTAGATAGGTAGATAGGTAGGGTAGGGTAGGGTAGAGTAGTGGAGTTTATACTATAGCTTTTGACAAAACGAAGTCTGTCGGGTCAGCTAGTAATTCAATAAAATAACAAATATACACGGTGCCGTGTGCGTCTCAAGGTTGCACCAAATGTGTATCCAGCTCAGCATGTAAAATATACCTGACGCTGATATTCTGCTGAATACCTGCAGTGACATACGGAAGTCGAGCAGACTAAATAAATTGGTGACAAAGTGTTATGCGCCATTTATGAGAAAGTGCTATGCGCGATTTATGACAAAATGTTATGCGCGATTTATGACAAAGTGTTATGCGCGATTTATGACAAAGTGTTATGCGCGATTGATGACAAAGTGCTATGCGCGGTTTATATATGTAAGTACACCCGCAATTTCAATTATGTATTTAACAGTAAGTTGATGTTAGAATGTATTACATTCTTAATGTGTAGGTACTTTACCTACCCACTTTCTTTATTCACGTAGTTCGTAGGTATGCAAAATGGGAAATTATTAATCTTCCACACCCAACATAACATCACGTCTGTTCTTCCCGAAGGTTTAGGCAAAGGTGCACCCACAATTTGCATATTTTGTTATTATTACATTATTTATTTTGGAGTAAATAAAAATAACATTTCAATTCCCCTTTCCCTTCAATCGTACTTATGCCAATGATGCATTTTATTGAAATATTAAAAGGATAGTATAAGCTGATTAAAAGCTGTTAAAGACTTGACCTGCACCCATATAACGTAGCACATTTTCAATCACAATCTGTATGATTTTGAAGGATCTTGCTAATCCATTGCTTCATATGTCCGAAAAATTTGTCTGCCCAACAACGTTAATAACGCAATGAATGTTAATGAACTGTCAAAATGAAAGCCATTGCTACTTTAAGTGTAAAGCAATTACCCCGCTGTAATCGAAACGTCCAAAGTACTACCTAATAAAATTTTACATTTTTAACTTGAGAAACAAATGAACTTATCGGATTCGGAAACGGGCACATTGTTTTACTTAGTTTAAATCATTGATGTAAAAAAAGGAAGATTAGGTACGCGGTCCTTGACGTGGACCGCATAAACTATGCCGACTGGCATAACTGACCTTAGTCAAAATCGAACTGGCGTTTGTGTTGAACATGTGTAGCACGTTAAGTAAAATTATCGTATTCTTCTAAATAAGCAGCAAGAATGGCCTTCCTGTGTTTTCAAAATGTGCACAAATAATTCACAAACCAAAAACAAGTTCCACGGGATTACTTTCCACTAGTAAGTACATCAAAACTTATTTTCGGTAAAATTCTCCTGAATAATATTTGCTTTCTAGGTCGCCATTTGTTTCTGAGTTGTTATGGGTACGCAACAGTGACAATTATTGCTATCTCGTTTCCGCTACAGCCCGCATCATATATATCTCCATTTCGGTTATTTCATGACATCGGGAAATGTAGTTGTGTGGGTGTGTTTACATGTAATTGTTTCTAGTCCAATAATGTTTACGTGATATTAGAGTGGTGCCTTATCTTCCTTTTTAATACATCAATGGTATAAATAGAACCATTATTTACCAAAATATCTTGAAGCGGTTAACCCTTGAATGAATTTAACCATTCAAACAAACTTATTGCAGTTCCAACCTGGCAATTTCCTTTACATGAATGTTCTTCTATGACGAAATAATCACCGCTTCAGAAGGTTGGTGCAGCACTAAGAACTTAAGAAGCTTGTATACTCGTACATGATCCTATTTGGAGCTCCTGTATTGCTACAGCCCCTCACTTAATCCCTCAGTCGCTTTTAATGACATGACACATGAAAATGATTACACCAGTCAAAGACATATAACGGTATCCAAACCAAAATTACTCTGCGCCAAAATACTGTAACTATTGAGGAATTTCGCATGAAATGCAACAGCGCTATGGAATTTTAATTAGAACTAAACAAGAACATACACATCAAGGTTCTGTTTTATGTTTCTGTTCCACAAAACGTTTTGAAATATGATAAAATTACTCACATAATTTTTATTTTATAGTTTTATTTTAAGCTCGAGTGACGTATTATGAATCCCTCGCTGCGCTCAGTATTCTACTTTAGAACCGCTCGCTGCGCTCGGGATTCTACTCTAGAATCACTCTCGCCTTCAAAATAGTTATTTGCTCCCTTAGCAAACAATTTACTATTAGTGTTAACTTGTACCTACATTGTAATTAAGATTTGTCAAAATAAATTACTATACATGACAGAATAATTTTAATCTCCTATTGAATAAAAGTAAAAAGTACAATTTCAATGAATTAACTCCAATGCACTTTGTTCACACATTCACGTGGCGCATACTAATGTTACACATCTTCAACAAATCACAATGCTCCAACTATGTACCGAGTCGATTCTTCAAAGGTTTTATTTGTTCTTCTCTTAGAAATCTCACAAAGCGATGCACCGAGTGCACTTGTGAGTTGTGAGCCTCTTCCGATAGAGGGCGTACGATCTCTTGGTTCTACATACACGAAGTGACGTAAAATACTTAACTGTTATGGTTTAAAGTGCATTGGTGGATACTGAGGTATTTGGGCGAAGCGGTTGTTACGTAAATTTTATTCGAGTCATTGGTTTTGAATATTATTTCTACCTTTATCTTTAAGATTAAAATAAATAAGAATCAAAAAATATTATTATTTGTCACTATCTCCCGGTTCCTAATTGACAGTTTTTCTATTCTATTCTATTTTTTATTGCAGCCAAAGGCGACGTCGACCATTTTGCCAATGCCTAAAGTGATGCATAAAGAATACAAGTAAAAATCGTCAATTAATTACATTTAAACCAACTGTTTAGATATTTAATCAGTTGTTTACTCAAAATTTCATAGGAAATTTGACATAAATCAACTGTTTAAATACCTAACCGGTGGTTTGAATGTTGGTGAACACAGGCCTTAGTCTGTAAATTTTTGTGTTAATCAGCCATTCAGACAAGCCACAGTTTCGAAAAAATACCAAATCCTGCCTACTTAATTAATTCCAGTAAAAAGTACCTACCGCTAAACTCCAACTTGAAATTATTTCTAAAGGCGAACGCACAAATTTTTTTTTCGGTTGGCAACCAAAACTCAATTCGTCTACATCAGTCATTTGTCAAAGTGAGTTATTTCGCGCCTACAGTTACAAATCCGGCGATATCTAGACATCGGGTTGATGGGATTCGTTTGGGCCGACGACGATAATGCGCGGAAGTCTTTGATTTTTTATTTCTTTTCTTTTATTCTCTTTGTTTGTTTTATTTACTAACCATTTTATGTACACACAAATAAAAAGACAAGTAGAAAGGAACAGCAAAATACGTACAAAGGTGATGCTTATTTCTAAAGAAATCTCTTCCAGTATACCTGCGATAAGACATGATAAAAATAGATGTAGACACCGTGTGTAAGAGTTGAAGAGACAATAAAATAAAAAAAATACAGTAAACTTATTGTTTTTTTTTATTTTTTTTATAACTATGGCATCTCAGAGTTGACCTTTGAGGTCGTGACTCATTAACCGGACTTTCCTGTGGTTGCCTTAAGCTCCTAACGAAACTTTAAGCCTCCAAGCCAGGGCACACAAAAAAACTTATAAACTAAACTGCACGCTAAGGGCACCCCCTCTGGGGTACGAACCTTGGCTTAGGGCAGCGTCGGAGAGAGGACGGCAAGGGACCGACGGTGGCTGGATGAAATCAAGGTTATGATTATTATCGGGCGAATTTAAAGCTACAGGCTCAGCTATAGCGCGGGCTGGCGCTTCGCTTACGAGCAAGGGTCGGGGAGGAAGTAAACTTATTAAATAAAACATATAATATATACTTAAATATTAAAATACTTCTAAAGTAAATATCATTAAAATAACTAACGATTATGATGAAGTAGAAAGATCGTTCTTTTACTCTACTTTTAAATACTGCAACCATTTGGTAGTCTCTAATGTCAGGCAGAAATGAATACCACAACCGAACCGCGTGCACAGTGAAGTAGTAGGAGTTGTTCTGTGTATTCTTCTGTGTTCTTCTGTCAAATGTGAAATTGGAAGGAGATGTTGGATTTGTGTTGTTACAAAGGGCTGGAGTCTACTGTTTCTTAATTAACTGATTGTTCACTTGATATTTTGATCTTGATTCATCACTCACTCTTCTTGATTGATCCCGTGAGTGTAATTTGGATAACCGCCTAGCACTGTTTTATGAAACTTTCTGGGCGTAATCCATTATACTGCTTTACTTTTGCCACAGTAAAAAAAAAATATTCCGGCCACCGAGAGAATATGTTCCTGACACCTGTCAGTTGGACACGATTAGGAACTAATAAAGTTTAAATTCGTAAAACACATTTTTTTTTAGCTGACTCAACACATTATGTACATTTGAAATACCATTAGACATTTAAAAAATATTTTTTACAGTCCGTTCAACCGATTTTGACTTCTATTCCGTAGGCATAAGAGTGGCATTAAAAGTTAAAGAGTAGCTACAATACCAACTGTTTACTGCAGCTGCTATTTATCATGCCACCAACGCAATAGAAGTCAAAATCGGCTGAACGGACTGTAAAAGAGGTTTACTTAAAAATGTCAAATCTTATTACAAATGGAGTATAGGTAAGACTTATTCTTCTCTGACGAAACACGAAATTTTCTTTTTTATTTTAACCTTCACTTTTAATATTAAGCTTTTGTGTGAAATCTTAAAGTAACTTAAGGCTGCAGTCTTGCAAAATTCACTGGCGGTGGGTTATTTGCGCAACATTGTATTTTTTTTTTTAACAAATTAAAGAAATAACATGAAATATTATTTTTGCACAGAAATAAACAAAATATAAGTACTAGCTAGTAATTTTTTTTAGTACATCGAGGTGGATTATGTCAGGTAAATCAAGCATATAAAAAATAAGCGTATAATATAAAATACAGCTCTTTCTGCCCAACAACATTTCGAGGTATGTTTGTGCTCCTACTTTAGGGTAATTAAGAATTATTTTCAAAATCTGTTCAGCGCATAATTAGCTGAACATTCTCGTCTTCAAAATGCGCTGATTATTTTTTTCTAATTATCTTTCATTTTCTTATTTTGGAGGTCACAATGTCATCAAAATTCTCTGTTTTTATCTCTTAAAACACTCTCTCTCTCTTGTTTTTTCTCTTGTTTCTTATATAAAATGAATCGTATGTATATAATAATTAAATTATTTTAATGCCAAAAGTACAACGAAACAAATACTAAAAAAAATTGCACCTAAACCACCAATATAATCCACCTCGATGTACTAAAAAAAATTACCAGCTATTACTTATATTACGTTTATTTCTGTGCAATAATAATATTTCATGTTATTTCTTTAATTTGTTTAAAAAAAATACAAAGTTGCGCAAATAACTCACCACGAGTGCATTTTGCAAGACTGCAGCCTTAACATCATAAAGTTTTTTGAAGAGATTTAATAAGATTTTTCGTTTACCAATAACTTGAATATCTCTACCTACCCACTAACCTTTTAATATATTGGTCTAATGTGATGAAAGTACACCTAATGTATTCTGGCAGCTACTTTGAATACAATTGTGTTGAACTTTCAATCCTATTACTAACCATTTTATAACTTGGGCTTTGTTTGTGTGGCTTTAAGTTGTATTGTCAAACAAAAAAAAAAAATCAATCAAGGACATTTAAACTCAGAAAAAACTAACCCTTGTTTGTTTTTTCAAACAAAAAAAAAAGCGATTTCATTTTCAAAACAACGTTGAATTTTTTACCGCAAACGTTGACGAATATATTTACGTAAGACCTATCACAAAGCCTCTTTCAATTCTTCACTTTCGATTAAAACAATCGTGCATTTTGACATATCAATGGCTCCTTCGAGGCGAATATAAACAGACGTGGCATTAACCCCAAGAGTGTCTTATACAAACACAGTGACGTATACTCAGCATAGGACTACCGCCAGTTGTTATTAAAATTTTCATGAATTTCACCCAGACTGTGACAAATAATGCCGTTTTGGGAACGCTGCAGTGAAGGTAAAGTTTTGGTGGGTTACAGTTTCGTGTTTGCGGAATTTGATTAATTTTGGACATATTTTGGTAATGTGAAATCGTGTGAATATTGCGTATGATCGGTAACGAAAAATTTTAAATCGATAAAAAAAAAATCTGACCAAGGTTATGTATAGTGTTAGTATGAACTTAGGCTATGTTAGTAAATAATAACGTTATATAATAACAATAACTTAAAAATACCATAATTATACAGGAAAACTTTTTAATCAGTGCGCAAATTTTGACAAATTAAACTTAAACGTGTTTTATTATACACCTATTTCTTACTTTGATGTCTTATTACAAAAAAATAAAGTTATCGTTAACGAAAGATGTTTATTTTAAAACTGGTATAATGGATACTCGTGGAGCAACGCGCCGGGCGGCGGCACGGTCACTGAAGCGGAACGCAGTAGTAGGTATCTATCAGCTGTGCGCTCGCTCATTGATATTATTACGAATAGATTGTATCCGTATTTTGCTGATTTCAAGTAGGACCATACAAAAAAAGTATCGAACAAATACTGGTAATGTGTTCTATTACTGATACTGAACCACTAAAAAAAATTTGCGCACTTGTAAAAATATAACATAGTAGCCAATTAATATAACTGTATATTAATTGGCTACATGAACATGTGCACGCACATGTCTGCCAGCCCAGAGCCTCATAAATGGTACATCAACGTTGTCCGCCAGTGTAGCTAAAATGCTGCAGAAAAATAAAAAAGTATGAGTTTGACTCGCTAATGATAGTATCAGTATTTGAAAAGTATTTCGATCCAGTAGTATTAAAATCGCACCTGTTATGGACCATTTTAGTCTTTGTATAAATGCCCCAGTATAGGTATGATCATGATCATTGTTTAGGTTTGATTGAGAGAAAAAACTGTTGGTTTATTGTGGAGATTATTTGATCAATAGCAGTCATAAAGTCACAAAATCCTCATAAAGTTTCATATAATATATAATTTTACACACGGAAATTGTTCAACGTTACCTCGGTCGTAAATTGTAATTCACCTCTTTGTTCAGAGACGTAATAAATAAGGTAAGTTTACACATCCGAACTCAATATTCGATAAGGCGTGGTTGCTGAGTGAATGAGCTACTGCGTGACATGCCTAATCCGCGCGCGCGTGTGTGCACAAACCCTATATTGAAAGGAACTGTCTAGTAAAAAATGGATGGATGTCACCAATGAAACTGAACGCGTTCAGCGCATCTATGCCACGTTCAAGAGCTGTCGAAATTGCAGGGCCTCAAGTTTGCTATTACAATAGTGTCAGTGTGTAATTTCATAATTGTTGATTTTTTTCTACTAATATAATAGCGTCATTATGACTTTCCAATGGTCAGCCACTGACACTCCATTGAAAGAATTGGTAATCTCGTACATAATGACAAATGAAACTTCCTACTAAACTTCCAACTACTTCAGATTGCTTATAACACTAATAAATAATATGTAAAAATATATATAAATGAAATCTGGTATGAATAAATGTTCAAAATGCCATTGTAATACAATTCTATTACGAGACCATTGACCGACCAATGATCGACCATTATGAATTTAGCAGATTACGAACTTTTAGCAAAATGACAATGGGATCGTATTGGAGTGACGAATTTATAAAAGCAGACTTCACCAAATCCAAATCATTACTACCTTAAAAACCTTGTCAGCTTTAGGATTAATTCTTTCAGTCTTAGCTTTCAAGAAAAGTAGAAAGTTGTCGATAAAAAATTCGTCTGTAGCTTTTTATATTTGACTTGACTTAAAAAGCGACTAGAATGCTTTTGCAAATAGATTTACGTGACAAGCTCATACATTACGTTAACCACAGTGAAAAAAAACTCGTGGTTTATCCAATCTACAAAAAAAATGGAGCCCGATTCCTCGAAAAAAAAAATCGATCTGGAAAGAGATCGTTTTTTTTTTTTTCCTTGAGTTGATTGGACTATCCGTATGTGATTCACTGCTGTCAGTTACAGGCACCATCGTATCGTGTTGTTTACTAATACTTCGTTTTAAAGAGAATATTACTAACCCTATATGAATAGGGTTAGTAACATTCTCTTTAAAACAAAGTGCACTCTGTCAGCATAGGTCTATTGTTTTTAACAATCTACTTTGTTTTACTTTTTACCCTATATGAATAGGGTTAGTAACATTCTCTTTAAAACTAGGTGTTAGTAAACAACACGATACGATGGTGCATGTAACTGACAGTAGTGAATCACATACGGACAGTCCACTCTTTTTTTTTTTTTTTTGGGTGGGAAATTATCAAATAACTTCTCCCGCTCTGGGTGGAGCGGGAGGGCGTGTCAGACTTTTACTAACTAAAACCCACCCGTGTTCCTTCAGTTGCCTGTGTGCCAGGGCCACGGTATCCCTTTCGGACAAACCCGCAACCCTGGCAGGCACCGGTCCTAGCGGACCCCGTCAGTGCGTGCTGACATCTCTTTGAGGCGCGCGTGGAACACAACGCGCCATCGACCCGGGCCTGGTCCTTACCGGACGGCGAACTGCCCATAGCTCGCCGTCCGCAAGCCCGCGCCTACGGTGGCCGGGAATCGGCTACCGATTCCCGCCGCCCAGGGCGTCTCCTGCGGCGACTAGGGGCGTGAGGGCGCACAGACTGCCGCTCCCTCACGCGTTCCGCCTCCTCCTTCGCGAGCATTACTACTTCGCAGAAGGAGGTGACTGCTTCCCATGCACTCTCGCTCCGGATCATGGCCTGGACCAGGGCCGGACGCGAGAGATCGCCGCCACCAATCGCCTCCGTGAGGACACGGCGGTGCTCTGCCCAAGCCGGGCAGACCTCCACCGTATGATCCACCGTGTCCTCCGGGCGATCCACACAGTGGTAACACCCGGGCGTTTCCTCCCGCCTAATCCGAAACAGGAACCTCCCGAAACACCCGTGTCCAGTGAGGACCTGAGTCAGGCGAAAGGTGAGGACGCCGTGGCGCCTCTCTAGCCACTCCTCAAAGAGGGGACTTATCGCCACGATTGTGGCGTGCCCAGCGCTGGGTTGCAACAATCGCACCCTCCATGTCGCCATGAGATCCCGCCGGAGCTCTGTCCGCTGTGCCGTGATTTCTCGCGGCAGCGGAGTTACGCCCCGGCGTTTCACCTCCTCGCGCCACTCCCATAAGTGCGCGAGAATTTTTGCCTCCAGATCCCATGGCGGCAATCCGGCAAGGATGCTCACTGCCTCACCGGAGACCGTGCGGTATCCCCGTACCAATCTGATGGCCATGACCCTTTGGGACGCGTTCAACCGGCGGGCAGGTCGCCGCTTCAAGGAACGCGCCCACACCGGTGCCCCATAAAGGGCCATGGACCGCACGACCCCAGCATAGAGCCTCCGGCAAGAGGCGTTTGGACCCCCTAGATTGGGCAAGAGCCACTTCAAGGCAGCCCCGGCCCGCTCCAGTCTGGGAGCCAAACGTCTGAAATGCTCCACGAAGTTCCACCGGCTATCGAGGACGAGTCCCAGGTACTTCATCGTCGACTCGACTCCGATGTGAACCCCTCCTACCGTTACTTCAGAACCCGTCGGTGGCGCATTCCGAGGACCATGAAAACACATGGCCTCGGACTTGTGCAAGGCCACCTCGAGTCCCAGTTGCCGGATCCTCTCGACGATTGTCGCAACCCAACGTGTCGCTGATTCGGCCGCCGCCTGGTGCGACCTACCCTGCGCCAGGACCAGCGTGTCGTCAGCGTAGCAAACTACACTGACGCCACCTGGCAGGTCGGCGCGCAGCACCCAGTCGTAACCGATGTCCCACAAATGCGGCCCTAGGACCGATCGCTGTGGGACACCGCACGACATCTCTCGCCGGTTCCACTCTCCCTGGTGACCGGGGTATATGACAGCCCTGTCCTTCAAATAGGCCTCGACCACTCGACAGAGATAGGTCGGCATCCGGTGATACCGGAGTGCCTCCCTGATGCAACTCCAGGGCAGGGTATTGAAGGCATTGGCGATGTCGAGCGACACCGCCAAGACGACCCCACCCCGGACCACAGCATCCCCCGTCGTAAGGGCTCGCACGCGCATGATGGCATCCACCGTGGAGCGCCCCCTACGGAAACCAAACTGGCTCTCCGCCAAATCCGGCCCCACCCGCATGAGCTGCCCGACAAGGCGGTCTGCAATGACTCTTTCAAAGAGCTTGCCCACCTCGTCGAGCAGCACGATGGGCCGGTAAGCGGACGGAGAGTCCGCCGGGCGCCCCTGCTTCTTAATGAGGACCAGTTTCCCCGTCTTCCAACGAAGTGGAAACTGCGGAAACCCTAAAGCGTCCAGGGCCAGAACCCAGGCTTTCCCATGTAAGCCGTCGGGTCCTGGGGCGGTATTTTTGGCATTCAGCCTACGTACCGCTACTGTCAGATCAACCTCGGTCACCTCCGGACGGACAGTCCACTCTGTCGGCATAGGTCCATGTTTTTAACAATCTACTTTCTTGTAGAAGCTTCTTCAGCCAGTCCATGTTTTCTGGGTTTGTGTTAAAAAAACATATAATTCTAGGATGTCTCAAAAGTTTTTCCTATTTTGAAAGCTACTCTTGGGCTTTGCATCTAAGCGCAATTTTGATTTTGATTAGTTTTTACTGTCCTAGTAACTTTACGTCAAGATGCCAGTCCTTTGTACCTGTTTTTTACTGAAACATTACCTACCATGAGTTCGTGGAATAGGTATTTAGCAGCCATTTTACATTTTCATACAGATAACATACTACTTTAATTTAACTTAGACTATCAAATACCTAAGTCACAATCCTGAAGATTCTTCTGTATCATCATTTTAGACTAAGTAGTCTCCCTTGACAGTTTTTTTCATTATTTTCATACATATACGATTATTAGAGCTCAAACCAAGTGTTATGTTAGCAGTTAGACGTGCCTCCGAGTATATTAACGGAGGAAACGTCTGGATGGTAGAGTCCTACCGAATTTCGTTCTCGAATTTTCGGCTCAAATATCCATTTTGGCAGTATTCGTTTTAAGCCGACAAAAATTAAGTACCGGTAAATTTACCAAAAATCTATTCTTTAATTCAGAGAAAATCTATAGTTACAACAACTAAAAGCTATATAACTGTGAAAATAGCTTTTTCTCGAATTAGAATGATTGATAGTCTTTAAAAAAAATGTATAAGGTTTCGTGTGATTTATGTTTAAACGGTTCATTAAGGTGAATTAAAAACATTAAGTATATTTATTTATACTTAATGATTAAACGATTGATACTGCAATTCTTTTACTTTAGCCGGTTATTTTTTTTTTTTTTTTTTTTTTGTTTTCCGGCCGAATATATAATTCAGGCCGAATATCGTATTCGTTTTCGGCCGAAAAGAAAAGTCCGTTTTCGGTTGGACTCTACTGGATGGCCATAATTTAATATTACTAAAGGAGATTTTATAGCGGGGAGAGACGGTAAAATGGTACAATGAAATGAATAAAGATTACAAAAGTTAAGAACGTTGATGGCAAACAAACATTGTTGCATTAGTAACTACTGTTGTTTGTAGTTAGTTTTCATATCCTGTTTTTATTTCTTTTAAGAACAGTAATGTCTGTCTTGGAGATGAATAAAACCCGGTTCCTGATAGACATAATTATCTGCCTAGCCTTTTCCCAATTCAGTTGGGGTCAGCTGGATGCAGCCATATACCAGAATTCTACATAGAGCGACTATCGACTATCTGACCTCCAAAACCCGTGAAAGTTCGCGAGCACATTCGTAAGAAGCTGCCAGTATCATCACAACGTTAATGTTTTCCCATTGTTTGTCTTATTTCTTTTAGTATATTCGTGTATTTATGTATGTTTATTTGTGCTTGTATTTAAACAGAAATTGGAAATTAGGTATGTATTTATATTACACTAGCAGCCCGTCCCGGCTTCGCACGGCAGCGCATTCGACGAAAGACATTTTAAGACTCATTTTTCTACACCTTCGGTTACATTGTTCAAATTTTACCAAGGATCCCTATTTTTTTTCCAAATGAAATGTAGCCTATGTCAAATTGGAAGAATGTAGCATTCTATTGGTGAAAGAATTTTTTAAATCGGCCCAGTACTTTTTGAGCCTATTCATTACAAACATACAAACATACAAAAATAGGTACAAATATTTCCTCTTTATAATATTAGTGTAGATGTAGATGTAGATTTAAAATTTGTAAGTATCTTTATAGTTATTCCTAGATTTTTCGTAATTGCACCACTGTTTGTCTCTGCATTACCCAAAGGTTGACTGGTAGAAAATGCCTATATAATATATATCCGCTTCTGTACATTTCTGTGCTTTATTAATTAAATAAATAAATAAATAAAACTGGTTGCAAGACTTTCGAGCTTCTGACGACCCGTAACAATGACTGACAAAGATCCACGAATGACAGCTGGGACTAAAGGCTTAACATGCTTTACGAGGCACAGAGGGGTCACGAAACGAAAAGATGGTCTTCCATTCACAGACCGACCTAAGCAAGGGTAGCTTAACAGGTTCGGTCGACTTGTGCGCCTGTTATTACTTAGCCAGACGAAACGACGACGAGCTTTTGTTGTCTCAGAGTGTCTTTCTACACAAGGGTAACCCTGAGTAGGAATGAAATTATAAAAGCTGGGTACCGTTCGTCCATCTTGCAAGAGAGGTAAAAGACTTTTAATAATATATATTTTTAGTTATTATATTTTTCTCGTGGGTGTCGTAAAAGGCGACTAAGGGACTTACTAGAGAATGGGCAGCAGCGTTCTCTATGCATTTTTCAATATCATACTGCGATCGCCAACCCGCCTGCCAAGCGTGGCGATTATGGCAAACCCCCCCAATTGGAGGAGGCCTATATCCAACAGTGGACGTATTTCGGCTGAAATAATGATGATGATGATGATTTTTTTGTATTTTAATGTAAATCTATGTGTGTTGTTATGTTGATGTTTGTATGTTATGTTATGGGTTTAATAATAGGGATGATGACTTAGGCCTGTGTTCACCAACATTTAAATCAACTGTTTAGATATTTAATCAGTTGTTTACTCAATATTTCACAGGAAATTTGACATAAACCAACTGTTTAAATACCTAACCGGTGGTTTGAATGTTGGTGAACACAGGCGTAAAAAAAAAATTTTTGTCCGTCATGTAGATTTTTACAAAATATTGGACACGTATTTTTTAATTTTTTACGTAATCAAAACATTACGGTGATACATTGAGTTCAAATGTGGCATGACGTCACTTCTCATTAGATTTTATACTGAGCTGTGACGTAACGAGCCCCCACTCCCAAGTTTAATGTGTTTTAACTAAGTAATTTTTTATTAATATGATAAAGCAAAAAATACGTGTCTAATATTTTTTTTATTATCTGATTGACGGACTAAACTGATTTTCTTTTTTTTTTTACTCAGGCATCATCCCTATTGCCCGAAATAAATGATATTTTATTTTATTTTATTTAGCCACGAGCCCCTCGGTTTTTGAAAGCCACCAGCAAATCTACTATCAAAACGTTGACATACAACAGCCAGTCAAATCTCCTGTCAAGGGGTTGACAACCGGTTGAATAAGCGTTTAGTAGTAGTGAGCCTATCAGAATCTCTATGGCGTCTGATTTTCTTTCAAATTCAACTTGGGGCCTACAATCGAATTTTATGGGACAGACATACGCATTAAGGTTAAAAAAGTCCCTAATAAAATAAGAATTAAAAAAAACCGGTCAACAGCGAGCCGAACTCGTGCACCGAGTGTTCCATACCATCAAAAATCATTAAAAAAAATCATTAGTTCCACTATCGGTCAAGAGATGGCGCTGACCTAAAACTGCAATATTTGAAAAAAGTTTGTGAATGTGCAAATAGCGCTCTTTTATATGATACCCCACATGCCCTAGTAGCCCTACTTCGAATTTTTAAGACCACCGTTCAGTCGCTGTAGCAAAAAAAAAAAAAATTGTAAAATAGTTAGGCAAACGTCATTTAAAACTTCCAAATTTCAAGTTGATAGCATTCGTAGTTTTTGAGATATCCAGCTATTACAGACGGACAGACAGACTAAGTCGCACCATAAGGGTTCCTTTTTACCATTTTGGTAAAGAACCTTAAAAAAGGAATGTTGGAATGAAAAATAGTGCAGCTCCAACGTACAGTAAGTAGGCTAGCGTACCTGATACAGAGTTTTAACAGATTATGAGTCCATTTATACAGGTTTTGTTACCACTGATCTGCGGCCTACCATACCTATTATGCTCAAACATTATGACCCTTCCGTAAAATTCCTCCACTGCCAGAGCGACATTCAAATCATAATTTCACTCACACACAAAGTCCTTAATCCGTTTTGTTTGTTTGTCTGCAGGTATATTCGACACGGACGGCGCCCACGTTCCCGGTACTGAATGCGACTTCCAGTTCAGCCGGTCCGGCAGCCGACCGACACACGGCCGATTGTATAGTCCCCGATACCCGTCCATCTACCCCAACAATGTGCGATGTTCCTACCATTTTCATGCGAGGTAAGACTTGATGGGAAAGTGAAAAAACATTTGCCAGTAGTAGGGCCCATAATCTTGTAAGTGCCAGTTTCAAAATACCAAATGTCATTGACCCCCAAAAAATTTATCTTAAAATCTTCTTTTTCTTTCTCATGTTTATACATCGATGTCCATCACGTCTGCGGAGATCCGCTTACTAAATTAAGTCAAAATCAAAAGTTAATTACTCAAATTAGGCTGAGAATCAGCACTTTTTGAACGTCAAAGTTACATAAGACAGTCCCTCAAAACGCCCGCCCTTCACCACTTCCTAGTACTGGGAAGAAGAAGTGACACAACAAAATCTCCAGCCTCTATAGCCTGGATTCCGGACGAGAATTCCCTAAAAGAAAAACCAAATAAAACAAGGTTACCTGCTTGTCGGTCTTCTAAAGATTGTATTTCGGCGAGTGTGCCCATGACCTCCACGACCTCATTCCACCGGTCCCCTTCTACCATCGGACATCTAGACGCACTGCAAGTTACCACCCCTACCTAGTTGATATTCCACCAACTCGCACTAAGCGTTTTCAAACGTCTTTTATAATGCTCACAGCAAAGGAGTGGATTTCTCTGCCTGCGTCTGTTTCCGAACGCATACAAGCCTAATCAATCAAAAGTGAGAGTGAACAGGCTTCTTCTGGGTAAGCTCACTCCATCGTCGAGTTTGTCTCTGTCACCTAGACAACCGGACTAGAGTCAAGAGCAAACCCATAGTAAAATAAAAAAAATAATTTAAAAAATTGTCATACGCATTCGGCCACATTGTCATTGTCTCAGTTCTACATTTATATCTGTAATTTTTATGGTGTCCACCTCGGGATAAGTTTTTGGGTAAAAGCACGACGAAATTGAGAAAATATTCGGTATTTCATTTATATATTCCGCACCTTACTTTTCTGGGAAATCCTGGTTTCGATTCAGATCTCTAAAGCGTAATTACATTCTTGTTAGTGTACTACGGTAGGTCAAGAACTTAACACTGTAGGTATGAAAATATTAACGTGCATAAAATTAGAGCTATTTAAGATCCACTAGTTTTTTCAAAAACAATTTTACTTTATTTTTCCAGAACAAAGGAACGCGTGAAAATTGTATTCGAAGAAGTAGCTCTTCAAAAAGGTGACATAAGGTGTGTATAGCATTGTACTTTTCTAATACTTACGTTTGTTTACAAAAAAACGAGAGGTGTTCTTTTTGTGTTTGTGTTATTTTTTTGTGTCATTTTTACCGAAAATAAACGAATTTTCTTTCTGTCTTTTCTTTCTAGGTGTCAGTGGACACCCGGTTGGAACGAAGTTCCTTTCGATTTTGCACATAATAAGTAAAGTAATTTATTTCTCTCAAAAAGGTACAATTTGATTCATAGCATAAGTTACATTTTCCGGCATATCCGTTGTGAGAGCTGGAGTCTATACTGGGTTCGGGACCTGTATGACAGATCTCCAGGCCCACACCCTTAAAATACAATATTTAATTGCACTTACGTACTACAACATTGAAAACTCCAAGTACTGAGAGGAAGAGAATTAATACAATACAAAGGAGATTTGCTGTGTGTCTTTGGAGAGTGTTGTGTGTCCGTGAGTGCAATATAAGTCCATTAACATGGCATTTTAGTTACGTAACAAAAGTGTCGTGACGGTTAAAAAGTAATAATTTTAATGGCATAACTCTCATTCGCCAATTGTGCAGAATATAATGTGTGACAAGGAACGTCGTTCCAAAAAAATAAAAATGTCAAATGATGGCAGTACACTGGCATTACAAACAGTTCTCTAAAGAAAGAAACTCGGGAACTGTCCTCCTCCACAATATATTGTACAATATTATGACGTCATCATCATCAGTGTATCAGCCGGAAAACGGCCACAGTTGAACATGGGTTTCCCCCCTACTATAAATTGCTATTATTATAGCGAGCCACACATCTGGAGGCTTCCATTTTTGTAAACTGTACTTTTTATTTTTGAACTCTCTGCCCATTAAGAGAATAAGATAATTGCAGTTTTATGATGTTATTTTCATTGTTGCAGATGCGTACACAATTGACCTAATAAAAAATATGACGCAGTATCAAAAATAACTGTACAGATTATTACCCCATAAAAGTTATCCACAACCATACACAAATACTCCAAAAAAACCAAACACACTTAACAAAATTAAACTGAAATAAAAACACTGACGACACAATCATAAAAGACTTCGGCAGCCATAATTCTCAAGCTAAAAATCCATCTATAAAAATAAAATTGCACGTAAAGTTATTCCATAAAGTCACCGTTATACGAAGACTGGATGATAAAACGGGGAAGGTACGCGTGATAATCGAATTTCTGATCGAAAATATTGAATGTGATGACGGGCGTGCAACGTCAAATGTGAGAGTAGTGACGCCAGACGACACCTTGGTTTTGAGACGTCTTGATATGCTAAAACCATTATTATTTAACATCCGTGGGGATAGTAAAGCCCTGAACAATGTAGAGATCTGCACGGCTATGTTCCACGATTATATAGATGGTTATACAGATGCTATCACGTTTTACGTTTCACGTTGTTCCGCAACAACGTTCCTTTTTTTGGGTTCCGTAGTCAACAAGGAACGGAAGCCTTATAGTTTTGCCATGGCCATCTGTCTGTCTGTCCGCGGCTTAGCTCAGAAACTCTTAGTACTAGAAAGCTGTAATTTGGCAAGACTATATATATAAATGACGCCAATAAAGTGATAAAATAATTGTATGGCCTTGCACGTAAAGAGAGAAGATATTTTTTTCTCGTCTGTCCCATGTTTTGCGGTATCGTTGGATAGGCCGTTCAAAAATATTGCGGGTCTGTGAATATCATTTTTCGATTCTGGGATCCGTTTTAATTTTTGTAAGTGTCTCGCCCCCCTCCAGACAAATGGTTATTTTTGGACATGTGAAAAAAATCACGGCAGTAAATGCAGAGCGGGCCAAAAAAAATTGCAAATGTTACTTTATTGATCAGTTATTCAACATAACAAACATCTAATGGCATTTTTTTATGACATTGTTGAGGTGCTCCGTCTCATCGTTGGCAATCGACTACGAAAACTTTAGAAAACTCGCTGACACATAGGTAAAAAAAAAAATTTTTGTCACAAAGTGTAAGGTCCGGGCTCCTCGGAGGCCATGGGATATCACCTCTGCGAGAAATCTGTTTCTTCGGAAAAATTTCTTTGAATCCCGGTTACGTTTGACGTACGGCATGTTGCTCCATCTTGTTTTATGTATGTTCGGCTATTGTAGCCTTCAAATTCATGTGTTCCGCTGAATCCATAGTTACGTTATTTCCTTGATTGTTTTCAAAGAAACACGGACCAATTATGCCCATAGCTGATATGGCTTTTGGTGTTTAAGGCGAGGGTTTTTGCCTGCTCCAATATCGACAATTGTGCTTATTGACGTGCCCATTGATGTGAAAGTGATGCCTCGTCCGTAAACAATACATTATCAAAGCTAGAGAAACACTCGAGCATAGTGTCAGCAAATAACTTACGTTGAAGGTAATCGTTTGGTTACCATCTCCTGCACAATTTGAAGTGTGGGTGCAGTTTAAGGTCCAGATGCAAAATTCGCCGTAGACTAGTTCTTGCTATTGCCAGAGCCGCCGAACGCTGATGCGTAGATGATTTTGGATCGTTCCTTACGGAAATTTCAACCACCTGAATTTTGTCATCGCTTCTTCTTGAACGTGGCCGCCCTTGTTCGTTTAAATTCGTTGTGAAACCAGTTTGCCTAAACTTCTTGATCCAAGCTTTGATTAAATTAACACTTGGACTCTCACTTACACGTATTTGAACATGTATTTCAACTATGTTAAGTTTGTTTTTGGGCTAAATTCGTCCTACGATTCGAATTACGGAACCCTTCATTGTGCGTGGTCCGATACGCACTTGCTCGGGCTTTTTTATGTTTTATTATACTTCTTGGCAACTCTATACACCTATGATCCCTAAGAAATCAGCAAACTTGCCTGATCATTGTTTGTTCCTGTGTGAAAAGAGTCTTTGCGCTGCTGTATCGACCATTAAGTAATAGCAGAGAGCCTACATTTTGTTTATTATAAAAAATTACTTAGCATACCATCGGTTAAAATATAAATAAAAACCGACTATACGTACAATATTGC
Source organism: Dryobota labecula (assembly GCA_947523025.1). Lineage (NCBI taxonomy): Eukaryota > Metazoa > Arthropoda > Insecta > Lepidoptera > Noctuidae > Dryobota > Dryobota labecula. Next base: position 9,713,752 of record OX383293.1, on the reverse strand, counting down.
GTTAATTCACAAAAGAGTAAATTATGCAATGCTGACCGCCAAGCGATTTCGGGTTTCGGTTGCTGGCTTGCTTCGTTACGTTTCTCTCTGCTTTATTTTAACAAAAATTCGGACATTAAAATTAAAACGTAGGTAATATAAAATGTATATAAAACGTAGGTGAGATTATGAAAATATAAAACCGGCCAAGTGTGTGTCGGACCACGCACAATCTAGGGTTCAGTAGATGGGACGAATTTATTCCAAGATCAAACTTAACATTGTAGTTGAAATACATGTTTACCAACGTAAACAACACCACATATAAGTTCGTCGACTATTACTCGTTAACTTGTAAAACCTACTTAGCTGTGATAGTTCCTTTTAATTTTGTTATATATTACTTACTGCTGTGATTTTTTTCTCATACCCAAGAACAACCATTTAGTTGGCAGGGGTTGACTCTAACAAAAATAATTGAAAAATGGTTTGCGCAAACCCGCAATATTTTTGAACGGGCTATCCAACGATACCCCACACCATGGGATAGTCGAGAAAAAAAAAATTAACCAACGTATAAGGGAGGTACACTAACAAAAATATTGTTAAAAAAATTTTTTACCACTTCGTCGGTGTAATTAAAATGTATACCGATGCCAAATTACAGCTTTATAGTACTAAGAGTCTCTTTACTAAGCCGCGGACAGACAGACAGACGAACGGACATGGCGAAATTATAATCACTAGGATTTTATAATAATTTTATTTACTTAAATTGTACAAAAACACATAACAAAACAAACACAGGTTACAACTAAGACAAAGAGTGTTTTAAATGAACTCTGGCACCCAGAGTAAGATTTAACTTGTGTTTAGGGTGCCAGCGTCCTCGCCTATAATTTGAACATTTAACAGTAGCTGTAAGACTGGTGGATGCCAAGCTTCACAGCTTGGCTCATCGCCGCAAGGTTGCCTGCTTGTCGGTCTTCTACAGATTGTACTTCGGCGAGTGTGCCCATGAACTCCACGACCTCATTCCACCGGCCCCCTTCTACCATCGGACATCTAGACGCACTGCAAGTTACCACCCCTACCTAGTTGATATTCCACCAACTCGCACTAAGCGTTTTCAAACGTCTTTTATAATGCGCACAGCAAAGGAGTGGAACTCTCTGCCTGCGTCTGTGTTTCCGAACGCATACAACCCTAATCTATTCAAAGTGAGAGTGAACAGGCTTCTTCTGAGTAAGCTCACTCCATCGTAGACTTTGTCTCTGTCATCCAGACCTAGACTAAAGTCAAGAGCAAACTCATAGTAGAATAAAAAAAATATAAAAGACGAGCACAGTATATTATTAATAAGATAACTACTTACTTGCTAGCAAATTCATATAGGAAGTTGCCTATTAAAGTACCAATGTGGGGGTATGTATATGTGTATGTATTGAGAGAGAGATAAATTTGGTGAAAACTTGTGTTTATGTAAGTCTGTATAAATATAATTATAAATATATGACTTTATTAAATACATTAGGTTAAGCAATTGATACACATAGTAATGGTTTCTTGTTGACTACGGAACTCTAAAAAAAGCCGATTTCAACGGGGAACGGTTATTAATTTTAAAATCACTTTTAGAGCTTCTTCCGTATCGGACCGCACATAAAAACTAAATTAATTTAAATTACAACCTTTTCTTTAGAGCGTCAGACCAAGAGTCAAAACTTGAACATTTTTTGATATCCGTGTAAAAACGTCAACATTGAAAACCGTTTACCGTAACGCGTAACAACATCTCCATGAAAGAAAAAGCAAGAACCACTCTAGAAGCAAGACAGTCGCGCGATCAGATGACTGTAATATTTAAAATTCTGAGAGGAATTATAGATGTTCCTGATCTGCATAATGAAATCTGCAATCTATTTGTCCCAGACAATTACTGTCGTGGCAGAAAGCACCGCTTACTGGCTGTTCCAACTTGCCGTACTGTTGCACACACCAAGTCACCTATTCCTCGGACATTAGCCGCTGTTAACGCTCTCCTGAACTCAAACACAGATTTTAATATGTTTGTGAATGAATGGAAGATGATACTGTCAGAATGTTTGAATTTTTGTGAGAAGAATGCATGAATGTGTTAAATAAATCATAATAATATGTTTAAATTGTAGGAGCTCGTGTCTAAGTAATAACAGCCACACGGGTCGATCCGTCAGGTTAAGCTACGCTTGCCGGGGTTGGTCCATGGATGGGTGACCATCTTTACATATCGAGACTCCTCCGTGCCTCGGAAAGCACGTTAAGCCGTTGGTCCCGGCTGACATTCGTGGATCTTTGACAGTCGTTACGGGTCGTCAGAAGCCCAAAAGTCTGACAGCCAGTCTTACCAAGGGATATCATGTTACCCAGTTACTGAGTTGTGGAGGTCAGATAGGCAGTCGCTTCATGTAAAATACTGGTATTCAGCTGCATCCGGTTAGACTGGAACCCGACCCCAACATAGTTGGGAAAAGGCTAGGCAAATTGAATATGTTTAAATAGTGTAATTGGCTTCAGCCGTCCTATTTAAAACAAATAAATAAATGACAAACAATATTCACCCCACGAGAATACATCCTACACGCATGATTTCGGTTTTTGCGTAAAACCGGTTATCCGAAATAGCCCAACCGTTACTAATACCTAAAGCGGTTAGTAGAGTTGGCATAATTAAATTATGGTTTTAACGGTCGACTAGTGCTCACGTAAATGAGCCGAGCTCACAAACTATACGTACTTGTTTAATTAAGCGGATAATGCATGAATGGGTCGCTTTAGGTCGCTACGTCATAATGCAGCCTGGGGTCTTTTGCATAATAGTTTCGGTCAAGTGGTGCGGAGAAATTAAGTGGTATCCATAGGTGGTTGTTAAATTGTAGTTAATTTTGTTTCAATTAATTTTGTTACTTTTGTTTATTTTATGTATTTTATTTTCTCTTCTACTCTTACACGTGGTGTCTACATCTCTTTTTATCCTCGTATCGCAGGTATGCTGAAAGTCATGTCTTTAGAAATAACCATCACCTTTGTACGTATTTTTAGTGTTCCTTTCTTCTTCTCCGTTTACTTGTATGTACGGTGGCCAGCACATCAAGTTACAGTTCAAGTCAAATGTCCTCGTTCGATTTTGAACTTAATCATCAACATTTTAAAGTTTAAAATCGTTTGGAGAAATTTGACAGTTTCGGGTACACACGGCTACATATCAAGCTATATAATTCCAGTATAAGCTGATCTCTCATTATATGGAAATCCTATACAATGCGAGACCAGCGTAAACTAGTTTTGTATAGCTTGATATGTAGCCGTGTGTACCTTGATGTGCTGGCCACTGTACATAAATAAATAATGAATATACATTTATTTAGTACAGAATAAAAAGTATACAATACAACACAAGGGTTATTTGCGTGATTGTATAATGTCTTCTTTGACCAGTCATTTAGGTGTCTTTGCAAGCTATATGGGTGCCCATGGTTAGTAGTGATTACAGAATGCACTTTTCTAAAAATAAACACGTTTTCATTCGAGTAAACTCACTGGGAATTTGAGGCTCCCACACATTGGTGCGATATCGCGGGCGCGACAAGGGTCGCGCTGCCTGCAGCACGCGCACAGCTCGTGCGCACATACGCGTGAACTATGATGCCGTTCTAATGAAGAATGCAATAACTCGATTTTGGAAGATTTTGAGTAAAATATACGTTGAGTCATATATTTGGAGTCAGCGAATCGAAATCTATTAACTCTCTCTAAGCAACTTTTTATTGATCCTTCAGGAACTCGGTTTTTCAGTAAGCAAGAATGCAATAACTAAAACTTCATTACAAATTCAATAATAATAAATACAATTCTCGGAAGCGGCAAAATCGAGTTATTGCATTTTTCGTTAGTGCGGCAGTATGAGCCTCAGTTGTGAATTTGCTTCGCGCACCTCCTGCGCCGCTCGAGTAAGGTGCGTAGATTGCGCGCAAGCGGCGCGCGGACGGTGCAGGGGCTGCGTACGAACATGAAATGCACGCGCGCAGTTCGCAAGCGGTTCGCGAGCGGCGGATTCGCCAGGACTGGACGCACCTTAAAACTCTTGCGTAATCTGGTCATACTGAAACTGAATTATATTTTACTGCATCAGTCACAAACATAATATGTCCTAAAACTAATTTATTGTTTGTACAGTGGCCAGCACATTAAGCTACACGAAACTGTCAAGTTTCTCCAAACGATTTTAAACTTTAAAATGTTGATGATTAAGTTCAAAATCGAACGAGAAAATTTGACATTTTGTGGTAACTTGATGTGCTGGCCACCGTACCTAGATAGCGGACAGGTATAAGCATAGCACAAACCCACTTCACTCACTAGACTTTATAACTGGGTCAACCCAAATAACTTCCATTTCATTTACCTTTACTATAATAACAACAACCTGTAGACAATTTGTTTTTCAACACAATGTATTGTAACGAGGTCTGAAAAACCACGAAAAATAGTGGAAAATATTATCTTCTATAATATATATATTATATATTAATTATTATTAATATTATAAAAGTGAAGAGTTTGTTTGTTTTTTTGAACGCGCTAATCTCAGGAACTACTGGTTGGAATTGTTTTTTTTTTTTTTGTGTTGGATACTCCATTTATCGAGAAATATTATAGGCTATATAGCACTACCTTTCCGAAACGAAACGGAACGCGAGAACGAGAAGTGGCAAGGGAGCGTTTCTGTATCTCAGAAAAATACTTATCAGCTATAAAATCCATATTTTTTACATTGAACATAAGTGCAGTGAAGGGTTAATCGGCCAATAATTGTTTGCAGTGTAAACTAAATAGTATTATACGAAATTGAAACACTCGAAAAAGTGCCGGTCATAGTGGGTCATATTGACTAATTTCGCATACGCACGGATCCTCGCAGTTGTGTGAACTAGTGAAAGGCGAAAGTCCTGTGCACGCGCAATCAGTGCTACCAACATTGCGACGACGCAGAAGCGCGTTCCAGCGGCGAATCAGTGCGTCCGAGTTACATCTGTGAGCATTTGTGAGTACAAACACGACGTTTTGTGTTCATAATAACACAATAACACACAAACATCTACCGCAAACAAGGAGAAAAATGGCTTCACCCAACGATAATGTCACCTATCGCAAACTATATCGATCAAGTTCATTAACTAACTTGTCCAACACAACAAATAGTAGCGAGAAAGCGATATTTGATACCACGATTATGAGTATTCCAGATAGCTTACACGATAACAGCGGCATAAGTGATCTACATGACCAAATAAACAAACTCACGATGCAATTATCGAGCGCCCATAATGAAATTGAAAATTTAAACATGGAAAACTTCCGCTTAAAATCAGATCTACAAAAAGTTATCAAAACAACAAATACCTACAAGAAAATATGCTCAACACCATGCAGGAAAACTATATCAACAATGCATAACAATAAAACTCCAAACCAAAACAAAGATCGAAGCAGGCAAAACACTAATGAAACAATCATTAATGTACAACAAAACAATTGCTCAGAAAGTACGACCATCATGCACAATAAGGGAACACAAACAGTTTCTACACCTAACAAACTGAAGGAAGTACCTACCATTTCGTCCTCAAACCAATGCACACTACATAATATAAATAAAGAGCAGGCAAACATAATTACGAAGCCTAGGCATAAAAACCAATTATGTATTCTAAGCAGCACCACAACTAGAGGGTCCGTATCTACAATCCGAGACGTATACTCAAGCTACTCTCATTACTGCCACTACATCAGGACAAACAGCAGTGCCAACGATCTTATAACCAATATTGAGCATAAGCTAAAAGACTTCACCACTAGCGACTACTGCATACTCTTTATCGGGGAAAACGACATAAAAGAAAACGGTGACTGCATTAATCTAATAAAGAAAATAAGAGAATCTCTGCAAACAGTAAATCATACCAATATAATTATCTGTGCAGCCACCTATGTAGCAGGTGCTCCAATATATAATTACAAAGTAGATGTGTTTAACAATCTCTTGTACTCAGATATACAAAGCAACAAATACGCATACTTCTTTGATAGTAACTATGAGCTATCACTCGAGATGTTCTCCTACAAAACTGGAAAAATAACTAATTACGGAATGAGAAACATACACGACCGAATTATATGCAATATACTATATGATTTAGATCTAATTGACAACAACAAAACATCAAATAATAAACTTGAAAGCAACAGTTTTAGTAACCATGATCTTTTTCGTATTTAATCATATATTTGTAATGCACCAAAATATCAATGGTCTAATTAATAAATCGGATCTATTAGGTATACATCTAAATGAACTCTCAGAAGAAAGTAGGTCAGTAGATATCCTCTGTATAACAGAACACAACATGAAACATGGTGACAATCAACATTTACATTTAAATAATTATTCACTTGCGACATGCTATGCTAGACATGATAGAAACGGGGGTTCATGCATTCTAATAAAGAATACACATAAATTTGAGTCATTGATGTCAAAAAATGGGCCATACCACATCAAATAGAATGTTGTGCAATAAAACTTTCTTCGCACCCAATCACCATTGTCTGTATGTATAGACCACCAAATAATAACAAAGATAAGCTATCGTCATTTTTTGAGAATTTAGACATGATGTTAAGAGAAATCTGTCTAAAACATAATAACAAGATCATACTATGTGGGGATTTTAATATAGATATAAGCAAAAATAGCAAAACCTCGGTCACTTTTCAAACTATATTACGCAGTTATAATCTGATTCTGGGCACTCGGTCACCGACACGTCTATGCAGTGGGACCTGCATTGACAACATAGTTCATAATATTAGAGGCAGCAAGTGTGAGGTTAAAGAATTAGCATTGTCTGACCATACAGCGCAACTGCTAAAATGTCGTGTCAAAAAAACGTGTACGCTTTCTCACTGGTTCATACATAAACGTGATTATAGTGACGAAAATATAAAAAAATTTAGAGAATGCCTTCAAAATTTAACATTTCATGATGTCTTTATGTGCTCTGATCCTAATTATGCATTTAATGAATTCCATGACCTTTATAAACTATTTTATGACCTATGTTTTCCGATTAATAAAATAAAGGTTTCGCTAATTAAAAAACCTAAGTGGATAACACCGGGACTAAAAAAATGTTCCAAACGGAAAAGGGACATGCTATGGGAATATCGAAAGTCGCCTAGCTCAGAAAATAAAAACAAACTAAAAATCTACACTAACAGATTAAAACACATAGTCAAGCAAACACAAAAAGCGCAAAACAGTCATTTTATAGATACGTCCGAAAACAAGAGCAAAGCTACGTGGAGTATCATTAATAAACAGAAAATAAATTACCCAAAAGAAGGAATTTGCAGCATAAAGATTAACAATAAAGTTGAAAATTCTCCAGAACAAATAACGGAATCATTTAATGAATATTTTATAAATTTTAATCAATCTCAGAATGACATTAACTATAATAATACACTGACATTTGACACAAATCCTAATTCAATTTTCATGACACCTACGATACCCTTTGACATTATTAAAATAATCCAATCATTGAAGAATACTAATAGTGCTGGATATGACGATATTACCACTAAAGTGATTAAAGCTACATCTCAAATTATTGCACCAATACTCAGTCACATTATAAACAACTGCATTGAGAAAGGCGTATTCCCAGAAAGGCTGAAAATTTCAGTAATCAAACCTTTGTTTAAAAAAGGTGACAGGCAAGATCCAGGTAACTACAGACCTATTGCACTTATTCCGGTCTTCTCTAAAATTTTCGAAAAGTAATGCATAATAGTATATATTCTTTCTTAGAAACAAACAAAATCTTAATCAGCGAACAGTACGGTTTCAGGAAAAATAAAAGTATTAATTCCGCAATATATGCGCTTGTAGAACATGTCTTGACTAATATGGATAATGGAACTCCTGTAGTTGCATTGTTTATGGATATGTCAAAGGCATTTGACCATGTTAGCCATAAAATACTCCTAAACAAATTGGAAAAATATGGTATCAGAGGCAACATCCTTGAACTTGTTAAATCATACCTTACCAATCGGCAACAATTTACATGTATCAATAAAATCAACCCCCGTACAAAAACAGAAATTACATATCAATCCAAACATCGGGAATGTTTATGCGGGGTACCACAGGGCGGTGTACTTGCTCCATTATTTTTCATCATATATATTAACGACATGCCTAAACTCATTAACAATCCTATGATCTTGTTCGCAGATGATAGCACAATATTATTTAAAAGCAAAAATGATGACACACTTGAAAAAGAAATTAATGACGACCTTAATGACATAATATCCTGGCTAACAGAAAATAACTTAAAAATTAATCTAAATAAGACTAACTACATCTCATTTGAACAAAAAACAAATAATAAAAAACCAGACGTTCGATATGGTAATACAAGTATTCAGGATACTGATCACACAAAATTCTTGGGCATGTGGATAGATAAAGGCATGAACTGGAAAATGCATGTTGAGGGCGTGTGTAAAAGACTTAGCCAGTGCTCCTATGCCCTTTGTAACCTCAGGAAAATATCAAGTCAGGCCACCCTTTTAGTGGCATATCATGGTTATGTGTCATCAACATTACGCTACGGACTTATGTTTTGGGGAAACTCGCCAGACAGAGAAGTGGCGTTTAGGGCACAGAAGAAATGTATAAGGGCAATATGTGGCATACAAAATACAGAGAGCTGTAAGCCATATTTTCAAAAGCTTAAGTTACTTACACTCCCGTGTCTTTATATATATGAAGTAGCTACTTTTGTCAAATCAAATCTACATTTATATAATCGCCCGAAGAGCATACGCTACAAAAATACAATATGCATGACAAGACACAAAAAAGCTATATTCAGCAAAAACCTTTTAGGCATGGCACCCAAAATCTACAATAAATTACCCAAACATATCATAGAAGCTAGTAATACAGATCTGTTCAAAAAATGGTTAAATGATTTCTTGATTGAAAAATGTTACTACACTATTAATGACTATCTTAATGAAACTTGCTAGAACTACTATATCCGATTTATGACAGTAGTAAAAACTTGACATTGCACTGAATTAAATTATTGAAATAAAATTGTTATAATTATTACCTCTATGTTTATGTGACAATTAATTTGTTTGTGTGTGTAAAATTTTTGACTGTAATTAATAATCTAAAATATTGTTATTTTCTAATCATTCTGACATTAATGTTATTTTTGTAATTTGAAATTTGATAAAAGCTGATTATAATCATCAATTTAATTTGTACGCTTAAACGCAAAACATAGACGGGACTCTTATATTTAATTGTAACACCATTTAAAAACCTATGTTTACAAATAAAGATTTCATTTTCATTCATTTTCATTTTCATTTTCATTTTCAGCATCACGCTACAACCAATAGGCGGAGCATAAATGAAAAATGTTGCAAAAACGGGAAAAAATATTCCTTTTTGAGAGATTCCGTTGCGTGCGTTGCGTAAACGGTTTATGTTACGCAAATATTATGTATGATGGAATTGTTCCTCTTTAAAAGTTCTAAAAAAAGTCCGCGACAGCATATGTCTATCTTTTAAGATTGACTCTCTATAACCGTTTTTTATGGTAATCAAATTTGTTCGAAATTAATGCATTATTTGCGAAGGAATTTTGTCAACATAATATTAATCTTTATCCAAATAAATATGTTATTAATCACAAGTATTTAAATGTTAACAAAATTGTCCTTGACATCACTTGATTTCAGTTAATATCTTAGGAGATATCATAATTTTAAAATAACTTCGCAACAAAAAAGTGTATAGGCTATTTAACATCATGCAACTCGTACGCCCCTAAGGAGCCGAGCAAAACGACAAAAAGTCGGATAAAAAGGCTAAGCGAAAACGAAGTAATTGCGCGGACGGGCGATGCGATGCGTCGGGGTGGGTTGTGGGCCGAAATTTTACGCGGACGAAGTCGCGGGCAGAAGCTAGTATTTTATAAAGTTATTGCGTTATGATGAGTCGTCTAACAAAAATACATAGTTGAACAAAAACAATGAACATTCGCGCAGAGGTTCGATTGTCAGTACCTGAACCATTGCTGTATGGTTCACACATTAAGCAATCTATATTAGTAATAAGTTTTATGTGGTCTTTTTAATTGTATGTTTATCGTATGTTTTTATTTAGAATCAAAATCAGATTCAGAATGCTTTATTTGTAATTTTTGAGGTTCAATAGTGACTTTTTTTTTTTTTTTCTTTATAGCCCCTATAAACAATATAGGGGCTTTTACGCATAGCGTATGTCAGCCCCATCGTATCCTAAACAATTACACTTTCACAAGACGTCAACCATGAATTTAAACAAACCCTTCGCATCGTCGCCATTGGGTTGGGATAAAATTGTATGGAACATGCCTACATCAGTTCTGTTCAAATTCAGGGACCTATCTAAATTATTTCTACTGGACTCATATTGGACACATTCCATCAATAAATGCTGTAGATCTTCAACAACTCCACATTCCTCACAATTGAGTGAAACGATTTTCTTCATCATAAAGGCAAATTTTTTGCATGGAATGTGTCCAGATCTGAGTCTAAGAGCAGTAACAATCAGCTTTCTACTAACATCACTATTCATGAACCAGGGCACACGAAGAGGTTCATACTGTATGGTTTTATACCATAAATAAAACCATAAATACCATAAATAATAAATAATTTTAATTTAATTAATAACACAAATTTAACTTTTAAGATATCACAAGAGAATTATGTACACTTTCACATTCATAATAAAGTCAATATACAAAGTTACATGCATATCAATACAATAAATGTCAAATAATAATAATAAATAGCTTGACCCAGAAAGCGGTACTTTTATTTTTTTAAACTTTGCCCCACACTAGGGATTTGTCCTGTATTGTGGGTGCGTTTACATACATTTAAACTCACGTACACAAACAGCCAGACCCGGAACAACAACTTGTAGGTCATACAAATAGAAATCTCATACAAATATTGGTTCCGTGCGGGAATCGAACCCGCGACACGCAGCGCAGCAGTCAATCGCTTAACCACTGCGCCAACCGTGCCGATTGTTTATGGCACTCATTTTGTTGGCAACAAGATAGAGACGGAGGAATTCTAGAGCTCCAAAGCTTGATTGTTTACACGCCTCACCGAATCAGATTAAACGCACTGAACCTGAAAATCATACTGATTCGAAATTTCATAATACATATCTACCTAATAATTTAAATTATCTATACCCGAAGTCTCAAATTCAGATCATTTATGTAAACAAAGGGGATAACATATCAAAAAAATATCTTCGTAATGGTAATTCACATAAAATGGCGAAAAAAAGGGTTCCATTTTCTTTTAAGTACTGAATTTAAGAATAAATAATTAATAAATAATCATACCGTAATTATTTTTATAAATTTTCGGTTTTAAACAAAGTTATTGAAAAAAGGAGATTTTCTGGTATAAAATATTTTATGATACTGGTAACAATGCAGGAGATCCAAACATTTTCACATTTTTTACATCTTCAACAACACAAATATTTCAACTCTCATTCATAGACTCATAATGTATGTAGCATATCTAGCCACATTTTGGATGAAAACGGCTGTAAGCTGTTTCGAGTGGAAATCGATTTTGGGAGGCCTACGTCTAGCAGTGGACTGAAAAGGGCTGATTATGACGATCATAGTGTCTCCGACACACTACATAAAACATTGTTTGGCAACGGTATTTTGTTTGCATATATTCTTATAATTAATTCACTTTAATTTCATAGATGATTATTTAGAAAAACAAAAAAGATAAAATATTTTGCACCATTGTCCTGTCATTTTGACAGTGACATTTCTTGACATTACTTTGTTTACATAAATTATCTGAATTAGAGACTTTGGGTATAGATATGTACATTGACAAAGGTCCTCGAATCGCGAAGCACACATTTCGCGAGTTCTCAACTAATCAATACAGTGTTACCAGTGTAGCTATAAATAAATGTAATACGACTGAATATTTTACCACCGTGTATGCCTCAGGCGTTGACATCGGCAAGCCGGAACACCTTGTAAAGGTATTTGCTCCAGCTAATCCGTTTAAGGATGGTACCGTCCCTAAATTTACTGACACGCCGGTTATAGGAAAATTTTAGCGGCTCGTAAACACGCAACGAGGTAACTTAGACTTAATATAGTGGTGTCGATAGTGGTGGAGTTACCTTCAGAGAAAATGTCAACCAATCATCTTAACCTATCAGGATCATTCAGGGCACTAAATAAGAGCGTCATTTTGTGTTCTAATAACAACACTCAACAGTCGTATATCCCAGGTGGTCGCTTTATCGTAGCTTTGGAAAGTTCATGCTTAGCAGTAGTAATTGGCTCATAATAAAAACTAGCTGCTCCCTGCAGCTTTACCTGCGTAGCTTTTTCTAAAATAAAAGCCTATGTTACTCTTTATAACATCAGCTATGTGCCAGTGAAAGTCCCATTAAAATCGGTCCAGCCGTTTCGGAAATTAGCAGGAACAAACAAAGAGACAGAGACAGAGTAAATTTCAAAAATTGTTATTTAGTAATAAGTAACTATCATATTATAAACTTTCATATGTATTTAGTAAAGCTGTTATCTTGACGTTAAATTCCTCCCCGACCCTTGACTGTAAGTGAAGCGCCAGCACGCGTTTTAGCTGAGCAGCATGTAATCCAAACTCCCCACGATAATAATCAAAACACTGATTATATCCAGCCACCGTCGGTCCCTTGCCTCCCTCCCTCCGACTCAGCTGCCCTAAGCCGAGGTTCGTACCCCACAGGGGGTGCCCTTAGCGAGCAGCAGTCATTTAGTTTATACTTTTTACGCCCTGGCTGGAGGCATTAAGTTTCGTTAGGAGCTTAAGGCAGCCACAGGAAAGTCCGGTTAGAGTCGGAACCTTAGTGGTTACACTCTGAGATGCCCTAGATATAAAAAAAAAAAAAAAATACGTTAAAAACAGACGCTTCAATATTATCTATTTTTATAGATGAACTAAAGCTAATAATCACAAGGTCAAAAATAAATAAATTACAGTCGGATAGATTCGTAACATCCAAAGAGGTATCGTCAGCTAAAGCTACAGGTTATACTAGTGAAAATGGCACTCAGGTTTTTGAGGAAAACTCAAGAAAAGTTTTTCACTGTTTGATCTCGTTCCTTACCCGTGGTCCCTCCCGTAGTCCCTGGAAGGTACCACGGATATTTTTTTCACCCGTGGTCCCTACGAGAAATACAATGCCGCCAAATTAAAATGGTAGTCCCTCCCGTAATTCCTGAAAGGCACCGTCTCTCCGGGAAATACAATGTTGCCGAATTAAAATTGTACTTAAGTCATAATCATAATCTAGTCAGAGGCATTATTCATAATTAAATCATATAAATAAAGAATCACAGGATGGAAAAAACACGTTAATTTAAACTATTCAATAATACTGAAGAAATGACGCTACAAGGTTTTTGTTGAAAAACTTCTTCTATGTTACAAATTTATATTCGTGAGTTTTTTCATCCTGTGATTCTTTATTTAATTATGAATAATGCCTTTGACCTTTGAAGCAGTCCATCCTGACTGCTTCATGCAGTCCGGGTATGGCGGCCCTTAGGTACAATTTTAATTCGGCAACATTGTATTCCTCGGACGAACGGTGTCTTCCAGGGATTACCATTTTAATTTGACTGTCAAATTAAAATAGTACCATGGTGCCTTCCAGGGACTACGGGAAGGACCACGGGTAAGGAACGTTTGATCTGAAAGCATTGCTATACTGGCGCATTATTTAAGGATGCTCTAGGTCTATCCTTATATTTTTCCATTCGCAAAGTTGTCTCGACCTAATTTCGTATGTCTCGAAACAGTACAAACCGTTCTACAATTCCAAGTATATATTCCAACAGCCGTCCTTAACATAACTTGACTAAACTCAGGACATTCCTGTAAAGGAATTCCGTAAGTCCGGCCAGTGGAACTTGACTAACTAAATTAACCTGAGTTATTCGTGCAGTAATATTACGTGGGCTGTATTATTAATTAACCGTGTCATCTTTGTTGCGATTATATAGGAATTTGGCATTATATATTCCATTTGAAAGGTTGATCCATGACTTTAGACGTAGTTATAATTCACATACTATTCATTTTATAGAGGTCTTGTTTTTTTTTTTTTTTTTTTGTTTTATTAAGTTGGTTTAGTTTTACTTATATATTAAGTTTTTGAAGTGAAAACACTGAAAAAAATGCACTCTAATCAAGTGACTTTTTAGCTTGATTGACGATATCTTGTTTAGATTAATCAAATCTTAGATAAGTTGATCATAACGACATGATTGCAGCAATACTAGTTCAAATGATTGAACGCTCAAACAAACTCGATTACCCTTAACATGAAATCATTGTAGAAGAGTTAAAAAAGAGACAGGTAAAAAAAATGTGAACTGTAACAAAGTAAGCTAGTTGTGTCAATCAAGCATTTTGATTACTTCAATAAAGATCATTGAAACTTTAATCTAATAATCTTGGTTGGAGCAACTATGTTTTGTCTTGATTGCTGCAAATAGGTTTTGTGATAACTCCAATAAAGGTCCCATTTCAATACTCAATGAAATAAAAGTAGTAGCTGTGATCATTGTGCTTGATAGGCTCAGATGCAAACAAGTTATTTAGTCAATCTAAACAAAATCTTGTTTGTGGCAACTACTTTTTATTTTTTTTTATTTTTTCATTGAACTTCTTTAGGCGTTTGAGCACTTTTTGGGTGAACAAAAATCATGGAACTCGCGTCATCGTCACCGAACGCTTTCCATGAGCTATATGTATAAAAGAACACAAATAACTATGTAACAGTTCTACATTTATATCTGTATTTTTTATGGTGTTATCTATCTATCTATCTAACTAACAGTTATTCCAAAGTTTTGTGTTTTCACTTCTGTCGGCAGTCCGACTGCCAACCAATTAAAAAAAAAAAACATTTTGACGTTATTGAAATGAGTTGGTTTTGAAGCGATGGGACATGGAAGTTATCTCATCGCGATCCAATATCTATATTATACTATGCACATAAGACCAGACAACTAAACTAACTATAATATTTTTTTCGAGTAGAAAGGCTACTAAAGGATTTTATCGGTCGGATTGATGACGGTCTGCAGCCACACCGCGCTGTGGTCGGTGTAAAGGATTGCGCAGATTAAGTCGGAGCTAGCTGTAAGGAACCACGAATTCACCGTATTAAGAATGAAGAAATCTTTGTATTTTTCAAGCTCTTAAAACCTTTACAAATTTTTCGACTGTATGCAGTGTTTCACATATACTGGATTAAGGCGTCGTGCATGAAATCGACTGATTTTGATCTTTTTTTTTTTTTTAATGATTATACAATATCTTCATTAATTTAATCAAAGGCGAAATAAACTATATTTTGGAGAGCACAAAAATGATGCAACTATTAACAGCTACTGTGACTGACACAAATAGTTTAGTACCATGAAAACTGTACTTTTATAGTTACACAGACTTAATGTTTCGATTATTTCAAGTTTTCTCACAATCAGATAAGAAATTGACAAAAGAGAGTTTTTTTCGTGCACGGAGCCTTAATAAACTCACATAAAATGTAGTTAATAGGGTATTTGTGACTAAGTAATAACAGCCACACGGGTCGATTGATCAGGTTAAGCTGCGCTTGACGCAGTTGTTCCGTGGATGGGAGACCATTTTTAGATACCAAGTTTTAGACCGTGCCTCGGAAAGCACGTTAAGGCGAGCTTCTTCAAGCGTGCATTCTTGTTCTTGAGGTGGCAGCGGGGCGCGAGTAAATTGTGCTGTGAACTTCGTTAATTTTGGGTTGAAAATTATATGTTTTACGATATTAACAGCTCGACGGACATTATTACATCATCATAGATGTTTATTTTGATGTGATTTTCAATACATAAAATAGTATAATAAATATAGAATATAGAATATAGTATGCATATTTATATGGATAAGTATCTATATGCTTTGTGTATGTATGTATTTATTGTATATATGTAAGTGGTACACCACTGACTACCTGCAGTATTGTCTCTCCTTCTACTTTTTGATCCATCCAAAGGTTGTCTGTAAAAGATCGCTTTTAGAGAAAAGACCGCCCATTGTGACACCCTATGTAGCAGTTCTACATTTATATCTGTAATTTTTATGGTGTACATAATAAAGAGTATTCTATCTATCTATCTATAATATTGAAACAAAATGAGTTTTAATCTACAAAATAAGGGTATGCTTGGATTTTTTTTCTATCGAGCGTACTTTGTCATAAAATGTAAACGAATACCCGACGTACCTACAGAAAGGTCTCAAAACCAACATATTTTTTTTCACGTTTTTAATCATTACCGTTTCTAAATAAAATGCCATTAAAATTACATTTCCTAGAGGTTAACTTGAAGAACCCCGCCATAACGTGCATTCCAAGACACGGTGACGAACGTCCACGAATGTCATGTTATGGGTCGTCAAAAGCCCGAAAGTCTTACAACCAGTCTTACCAAGGGGTATCGTGTTACCCAGTAACTGGGTTGTGGAGGTCAAATAGGCAGTCGTTCCATGTAAAATACAGCTTAATCCGGTTAGACTGGTAGCCGACCCCAACATAGTTGGGAAAAGGATAGGCAGATGATAAAATGATAAATGATTTAATTTCTGTAAATATGTAGGTTTGTATAAACATTTTTACACGTCAATCATATTTTAAAACTAGACGAGGTGGCATTTCCTATCCGACTACTCTTTTAATGTCGAGACATAATCTTGGTCAGATCATGTGGTGATTTTGCACAAGCCACTTATGAGTGAAGCAAGGGGCCTGTGTCCCAGCAGTGGTACTGCTGGGCACAGGCCCCTCTCTTCGAGAGGGAATGCTAGGCTGTAATATATAGGATAAGTTTTTAAGCAGAGCGCAATTTTTTTTTGGTAGTTCAGTATCAGTAATATAACACATTTCCATTATTTGTTCAATACATTTTTTTGGTCCACTTGAAATCAGCAAAATATAATATACAATATATTCGTAATAATATCAATTGGCGTGCGCACAGCTGATAGGTACCTACTACTGCGTTCCGCTTCATTGACCGCCCCACCGGCGCGTTGCGCGACGAGTATCCATTATACCAGTTTCAAAATAAACATCTTTCGTTAACGATAGCTGATTTTTTTTGTAAAGAAAGAAAGAAAAAGTATTTATTGGGAGTCATACAGGAAGTTCATACTTTAAACTAAACACACTCATAGTAACACAAATAAAAACAAAAGTAAAATGAAAACAAAACCTGTACGGGGCCAAAAGGCTCCTATCTCAGCATGATGCTGCGACATTTAAAAAAAAGTGTCGCAGCGCTGGTATTCTGATTGTACTAAGACATATCAAAATAAGAAATAGGTGTATAATAAAACTCGTTTAAGTTTAATTTGTCAAAATTTGCACACTGACTAAAAACTTTTCCTGTATATACCACACGGGCCCAGTGCGGGTTGGTAGATGTCACAAGTCTTCGAATTTTTGGTTCTAAGACATACCAGTTTCCTCACGATATTTTCCTTCACCGTTTTGAGATCAGTGGTGATAAAATTATTTACAACAAGTAAAGTGCTTGCCTGGGTTCGAACCCACGACTCTTAAGTCGGGCCGTTACCACTGGACTACCGCTGCTTGCTGCTGGCCAATACTTGCTCATATTGATAATTAGCCGCATAACCTGGTAACCAAACCAATTACTGATATAGAAACCTTATACTAAAACACTTCTATCAATATATAACTTACTTATTTACTCAAAGCTACTTAAGTGCCTACACATCACGTTTAAAGTGCAATAAACATATAATTACGTAGCAGTTTCCCAGTCTGTCAACATTATATTACCATAATGACGGAGCTCCCATACATACTGCTTATAACATAGATCCTGAATTACTGTTAAAGCAATTCAATTACTTGTTTATCTATATACTCTTCTTGCTTAATGGATTGAGAGAATTTTGAACGCTGCCCAACTTTGGGCTTGAAATTCTGTGTAGAGTAAATAAAATGGTTTAGCATTTATCCCAAATGTTTAGTTTACCAAAATAGAAACGGTTTTGTGGTAGTGATCAAGTTGATAGTTTTAGTCGTAACACATCTCATTATTATTCTAAACTGGTCTACTAAGAAAGAAAATACGTTTATTGACGGTAATCAATATGACGCAAAGAAAGAACACAAACAAATATATGCATCGCAACCACGCAAAACAGCCATCACTCCCATAATGCTGCGACCCTATGCGAGACAGAGTCCCAGAGCTAGTTATTAGCGACAGCCGGTGTTGACGTAATGACGTCAAACGGTGCAGCATAACTTCTAAGATTACTAAGTAAGTAGTGCTAATTTATTGGCGAAAGTACGCACTATATTGTGTGACTGGAATCAAAATAAACCAAAGAGCAGTGACCGTGAAGATAAGATAATAATATGAACCTGCGGGACCAAGCCAAGAACTATGAAATTAAACATGCATTACAAACAACAGTACATGTGAAAATCACTATTATCCCCTATGTTTGTTTGTCAACATTTTTGGGTTCAGTTTACAAATGAGACTGAATATCAGTATCTTATATAGCGTGCAATCGTGCAAGCGTGCGTTCAGTATCTTGTGTAGCGTCTATATAACCTGCCTGCTAACTGCTACCTGATCTAAATAATCATGACGAGAAATGGAATTTGTCAGCGCAGCTAAAAATTTGACAGCCTTCCTTCTTGCAACCAAAAATACAAAATATTTCTGAGTCTGTGAAATATTTCGTCACACCGACATAGAACTTCCATAACTCTTCCAACATCATAGCTCGCCTAATAAAGCAAACACGACAATTTGCCGTAACGAAAGTGTTGCCATAAAATGTATGAAGGTACGACGTCATTGTGTGTCAAAAGCAGAAGCCGGGAATATAATGCAAGAGGCTTACTATTTCATACGGAAACTTGCCCATAGAAAAAATGTGATTCAGTTTTAGGGGAGACGAAAAAATATTTAGGGGATCAATAAGTGTTTATAAGGGACACGTGCTTTTAAAATGAAAAGGACCGTTTCTTCTTTTTTTTCTGTTAATTAAGTTATTTCTAGCTAAAGCAAGCTATTTCGAGACTGTTACTAAACGAAATTTAGTTAATAACGACATCTTATAAAAAAAAAAATATCTTTAAAATTTAGTTTTGTTTAAATGAAGGTGCGGTATGAATGAAATTCTTCGAAATCAATTGTATTTTTATTTTTCAGTCAATATAGATATGTACCTAGTAAATGAAAAAAGCCACCAAAGAAAATTACATAAGAAATCGATAGTATTGGAAATGGAACATTTTTGCAGCGTTGTAAATGTAAAACGAAAACAAAGTGGATATCAACCCAGTAATTTGTAACATTTTGTGCGATATGGTACTTAAATCTGTGGTGTTCATGCCGTCACACGGTCGCACCGATCCCGTATAAACCATAAATGTCGTGTTAATTATGTCGTTCCGAGGTATATAACCACGTAACCACCGGACCACTACGGTCACCGCAACCCTATAAACTATTTGTGGTCACAATATTGGTCACAGGAGGAGGTGGGTTATATAAAATTAAACTGCCGATATTACTGACCTATGGTATATTAAACTCTTTGTTGTGGCGGAATCGCGGTATTTAATCTCGATTCCTATGCCTATTTATATACCTATTAAATGTGACAAACTCCATCATATTATTTTAAGTAAAGCCTAGCCTTTTTTTTTGGTGGTAAATTATAAATAACTTCTCCCGCTCTGGGCGGAGCGGGAGGGCGTGTCAGACTTTTCCTGACTAAAACCCACCCGTGTTCCTTCAGTTGCCTGTGTGCCAGGGCCACGGTATCCCTTTCGGACAAACCCGCAACCCTGGCAGGCACCCCGTCAGTGTGTGCTGACATCTCTTTGAGGTGCGCTTGGAACACAACACGCCGTCGACCCGGGCCTGGTCCTTACCGGACGGCGAACTGCCCATAGCTCGCCGTCCGCCAGCCCGCGCCTACGGTGGCCGGTAATCGGCTACCGATTCCCACCGCCCAGGGCGTCTCCTGCGGCGACTAGGGGCGTGAGGGTGCACAGATTGCCGCTCCCTCGCGCGTTCCGCCTCCTCCTTCGCGAGCATTACTACTTCGCAGAAGGAGGTGACTGCCTCCCAAATAAAGCCTAGCCTGCCGATGATTTTCCGTAAATTGGCATTAATGAAGTAACTTTAGTTATCAAAGGGCAGCTAGACCCGCCACCAGCCGATTAAGTTGGTCAGCACACTAACTAATCTGGTTGCCTTGACATGATTCCATACAGGGTAAGTTTTTAACCAGTGCGCAAACTTTTTTTGGTATTTCAGTATCAGTAATAGAACACATTTCCATTATTTGTTCAATATTTTTTTTTGGTCCTACTTGAAATCAGCAAAATATGGATGCAATCTATTCGTAATAATATTAATGGCCGTGCGCACAGCTGATAGGTACCTACTACTGCGTTCCGCTTCACTGACCGCGTCACGGGCGCGTTGCGTGACGAGTATCCATTATACCAGTTTCAAAATAAACATCTTTCGTTAACGATAACTTCATTTTTTGTACTAAGACTTATCAAAATAAGAAATAGGTGTGTAATAAAACACGTTTACGTTTAATTTGTCAAAATTTGCGCACTGATTAAAAACTTTTCCTGTATATATAAAAATCAATTGGCGTGCGTTAGCCTCGCAAATACTCGAAAATGGCTCGACCGATTGTGATGAAACTTTGTTGGACTAGTAAATTGTTATGTGCGCGCTGGAGTTTATTAAAAAATGTAAAAGGCATTGCCACGGATTAGCGACTAAAAGATAAAAAAGGAAAATAAGA
Organism: Dryobota labecula; assembly: GCA_947523025.1. Classification (NCBI taxonomy): domain Eukaryota; kingdom Metazoa; phylum Arthropoda; class Insecta; order Lepidoptera; family Noctuidae; genus Dryobota; species Dryobota labecula. The sequence continues at coordinate 9,692,665 of OX383293.1, read as the reverse complement.
TGGAGAGAAATAAATGGAATGAAATGATGGATGGTGTAAATAGGATCAGATGGATGGATGGTGGAGCACAGCCAAAGTGTGGGTCTCTCTGCCAGCGTCTGTGTTATCTTCCACATATAACCCAGCTGCCTTTAAAGCAAGAGTGAGAAGGCATCTTCTGGGCACGCTCGTTCCATCATAGACCTCATCCATGGCTTTCCATCAGGCGAAATCGAGGTCAACATTAGGCCAAATCAGTAATAAAATAATAAGATGTTTTCCTCCTTTATCGTGGCTAATGACACCAGTTCTAGATTGTTTAATTTTCCCTAAAATTCACCACCTTGTTTATAATCTACCTATACAAAAAGATACAAAACTACATCCGTCATTAATTTTCCTACGTGATATTTATGTGTCACAAACACGCTACACCCTACTTTCTGCAGCTTGTTTTTCTATTTCTTATATCTCATAATTGATACAGTATGTTCTCCTATTTCAGCTGCCTGCGCCGCGCAGACATCATCAAAGTCTTTGATGGCAGAGACACCAATTCGCCAACTATTGCCATGCTGTGTAACGAGCTTACAGGTACTTATAACCGATTATTACTCATGGAAATCATCATTATCATTCATCATTCCAGCCGAAAGACGTCCACTACTGGACATAAGCCTCCTCCAATTGGGGGAGTTTGCCATAATCGCCACGCTTGGCGGGCGGGTTGGCAATCGCAATATGGTGTTAAAAATGCATAAAGAACGCTGCTGCCCATTCTCTAGTAAGTCCCTATAGTCGCCTTTTACGACACCCACGGGAGGAAATGGGGTGGTGCTATTCTTTACGTCCGACTCCACAAGGATTCGGCACCACGCGGATCTCATGGAAATGAAGGGGCTGAAATACGACAATGACAAAGCACGGTATGACTGCAATTTCGCAATTTCGAGCAGAAACCATGAAACTAACCGGAAGTTGGCAGAAACATCCCAGCGCTGATTTGCTGGATTCGTTTTCTCCCCTACTGATTGTTATTTCTCCTCTACCGATCGTTATTTCTCCTGACAAAGTTTATTCTGTTTATATATATGTACGTATAAGTATATCTATATATTTATTCTTGTATTTTATAGTTATTTTCGTGTTATCTATCCCTTATGTTGCACCTGCCATGATTCCTCTCTATATCACCTAAAGTTGACTGATAGAAAATCCGCCTTATTCCACTAATCCCCCCTGAGAGAAGAAAAAAAGTGGAAAAAACTGAACCCTAATGTGAAAAAATCACTTTCAAAGGATCTTAGAATAAGTTATTTTTTGTTTTTTCAATTCTAGTTTTCCCCCCTTAGCGGGATTATCAGGGGTGAATTCTAGACTGTATTCAGATTCCACTTTTCCTCTTAAGGGGGATTTTCAGGGGGGATTTGTGGAATAAGCTTAGGTCTAATAAAGTCAGCCTTTGTACGTTTTTTTTATTTATTTTTATTTATGCGTAATGTTTTAATAAATAAATAATATTTATAAAAAACGGTTCTCAAAGCAGTTATATTTTATCCAATGCTTATTTACGAAGACAAAATAGCGATTATTCAACCTTTAATTTTCTTTAGAAACTATTACCCTAATACAAATACACATGGAATAAAGATATACTAGGTTTTTTTTTAGGATAAATTTATTCCATATTTATTTGTAAAGCCCGTAATATTTACATTTTAGAAAAGAGATTTGATAAATAACGGTTGCGTTTATCAAGTTTAGTCTCTTTTCTAAAATGTTTTTTTTTTTTAGTTTATACCTAGTATAACTTTAATCCGTGTTTATTTGTGTTAGGGTAATATTTTTTATCTTAAGTTTAAGTCTTCTCTCTGCTAGAGAAAGGACCATATTCAACTAACTCACTTTATAGCAAGTTTCAGCATTTATTCCCGCACATTTCAACAAATATCATAACAAGATTTTATTTCTTGACTTCCCGACACACAATACTAATATAAGTGACGTTGAGAAATCGGTTTGGAGATCTAATTTCCCGGGATGCGACGATGCGGGACATTGCATTGCTCTGGTCGGCAGTCCCGGCATCACGGGATTCTTTGTCGCTTTACACTCCTCTGCACTTATGGGACAGACTTCTCCGACACAGATCTGGAACATAAATTGTTATTTTATACGCAGCAAAAAATAAAAAGGCACACATTTTATTATTAATAAAGGTAAAACGAAGAATTCGATAACTAAGTCGATCGATTCAACAAAAGAAATAAATAGATGAACCGAATTCCGAAATGCTTCTGAACCTTTTTTCTTTTTCGGGTGGGATTTTATCAAATAACTTCTCTCGCTCAGGGTGGAGCGGGAGGGCAGACTTTTACTGACTAAAACCCACCCGTGTTCCTTCAGTTGCCTGTGTGCCAGAGCCACGGTATCCCTTTCGGACAAACCCGCAACCCTGGCAGGTATCAGTCCTAGCGGACCCCGTCAGTTCATGCTGACATCTCTTTGAGCTACTGCTTCTGACCCTAGCACTCATAATAATATTATTATCGATTAGTACGGTTAATAATGTTACAGCTATTTTCAGATTTAATTGCATTCGGGTAAGATACCGCATTTAATTAATCCTTTAGTTACTGCCCGTGCAGGAACATCCGACGTGCATTCGGCAGAAAACTGATTATAAAACGCTGAGCTAATCTCCTCCCTTAACCATCCTTTCTGGAATAGACAGGTGATCGATAGTTAGCTACAGCGCGATAAAGAATCGTTTACTAGAACGGAAATTATTGTACAATATCTAGCTTCAACTGGTTTGTGACAAAAGAATAACAGCCGATCGATCGACCTGTGCGGTCGACCAAAATCAAAAATCAAAATCAAAATATTTTATTTCACATAAACCTACATGGGTACTTATGAAACGTCAGAAGCTAGGTGCACGGTGCCAATTAGTCGTTTCCTATGAAGAAGAGCCGGCAAGAAACTCCACGGATACTCTTTTTAAAAATAATTGGCTTTAGAATATTATCAAATGACAGTGTTAATAGGATGGGAGGGCAGTGTGTAGGCCTTTCAACAATTACCAGGTACTTAACAAAATAGAAAAGTGCCAACAAATCTACACTCTGCTAGGCCTACAACGTTCTCACATTCATGAAATAGAAAATAATCTATAGAAAAGATTAATGACATGATTGCTATTACAACTACAGTGACAAATCTGAATAAATATCATGTCCACAAAAGCCACTAATAAAGAAAATCGATCAGGTTAAGCTCCGCTTGCCGCGATTGGTCCGTGGATGGGTGACCATCTTTACATATCATATCTCCGTGCCACGGAAAGCATGTTAAGAGGGCATACGTCGGTCCACTAGCCCCACTTCTTTAAAAAAATATTATCTCGTGACTGAGAAAGAATTTATGAAAAACGGCTCAACAGCGACCTCGGTAAGTGTGTCTAGAATGTACTAATAATTTTTATAAAGTTTCATATTGAGATACGAAGCAACAAAACTCATTCTAAAGCAAAACGGCCACATACCTCTAGATCGTATTTTGTTGCTTCGTGTCTCAATATGAAACTTTATATAAGGTATTAGAACATTTTAGACACACTTACCGAGGTCGCTGTTGAGCCGTTTTTCATAATTCCTTCTCACCGATGTATGCGCTCTTAAGCCGTTGGACCCGGATGTCATTCGTAGATCTTTGACAGTCATTCGGGTCGTCAGGAACCCGCAAGTCTGACAACCAGTCTTACCAAGACGTATCGTGTTGCTTAATATCTGGGGTAGGTTAGATATGCAGTCGCTCCAAGTAAAATAATCAATCAATCAAAAAATAATCAGAAGCAGCTGAAGCCGGTTAGACTGGAAGCCGACTCCAACATAGTAAAAGGTTAGGAAGATGATGATCTAGGTGCACCTGATACACAAAACGATGAACAGAAAAAAAACAGATGACTGTTGATACTCGTATTGAGACAATACAATTCGTGAATCCTCAAAGTAAAAATAAGCTTTTCATACAGCTAGAAACACACAGCTTTGAATTAAAAATACGAACAGATTAACGAGCATTAAAAGTACCCATACATAATACAATGAAATACGTAGGTATAAGGCGACTGAGGGACTTTCTAGAGAATGGGCAGCAGCGTTCTCTATGCATTTTTACACCATACTGCGATCGCCAACCCGCCTGCCAAGCGTGGCGATTATGGCAAATCCCCCCCTTTTGGGGGAGGCCTATGTCCAGTAGTGGACGTCTTTCGGCTGAAATGATGATGATGATGACGTAGGTATTTACGTGGCAATGTTAAAGTAGCGTATAATGTTCACAATAGATTACTCACACAATTCCTCTAATATCTTCTCTGAACATAAGTAGAACTTGATTCAATAAGAAAATTAATTTTCCCAGAAGTAATACATTACGTTTTTCCTGGAAAACATTTGGGATTTGATTCGCTTTAGATAAGGTTAGGTAATAATCTTGCATACCTACCTACTCAAGGTTATATCTTGTCAGAAACAAATCGTGTTTTGTTAGATTTTTTTAGGTGCTCGAGGCCTTACTTACAACCTTAACAAGCAAAAGTTTATTTTCGGATATGGATATATCATTACACGGTTTATATCTTGTGCAGATTTCGGGTACCTAACCCTGAATTGTTTCATAGCGTCCAAAAACTTTGGTCATGAGACCTTTACGCTATGAATTTTCAAATAAGAACTCCGTTCGAGTCCAAAACTAGCCGGAATTACTCGAACAATGCTCGTCAAAAAAAAAACTAAACACACGACTATCTTCGTATTGAGAAAAGTATAAGTATATCACATCATTTTGCATTTGCAAAATGAGGTGATTGATATACTTATACTTTTCTCATATCTAGGAACTAACCTGTTCCAGAATATTCGTTTGATCAAAGTGTTGCCATCTACAGGAACGTTTTCTGACCCATTTGCTTATATTTTCGACAAATTGTTTTGGAACCTACCTACCTATTTTTTTTTCTGCTATATATTATAGGCCATATTTCGACTTCCGTGTGATATATACATATCCTGTCACGACCGTTGCTATTTTAGTATGTATTCTACTCACATTCGTATCGGCTGTTACCTAGCTCCTGCGACGTCCACCGCCTCCCTTTTTGAATGAATAATGCCGCGTCAAAGCAGCACTGACTTTCGGGGACAGGGGTGGCACGTGGTTATTTGATTTTCTTAAGTTTTAAGCTACATGTTTTGCTATACATATGATACGATGGTTCAAGAACTCAGAACCAATGCAACTCAAAGCATTAAATTCTCTAGACCATTATCCAGTCACCTTTGTATAAAGTTGCCATGGAGAAGTTTTATCCAATTATTTATTTATTTATTTATAGGAGAACCAACAGCTATAACAGATGGATAACAATTAAATATAAAACACAGAGCCAATTACAGGTTCTCATGGGTAAAAACAGAAAAAGCAGTAGAAATCTTAGGATCTTAGGATCATCACTAACAAGCACGATAGAAAAGATTATCAATATATTTAAGGTACAATAAGCACTATGTACTTCTAAAGAAGTCAGCGTTCAGCTGAGCGCGCGCAGAATAGGTTTTGGTGGTAAATGGGTCAAAATGAGAACTCTTTACAAAGAATATTAAAGTCCTTACTCGCTCGCACCATGTATGAGTTTTGCCTATAGTTAGAAGAGGAAAAAGGAATAGAGATGGGTGGATTAAATCTAACTGATCTCTGGGGGACATTGAAGCGAAGTTTATGCAAAAAATCAGGACAGTCGATCTCGTTGGAATTATCATAATTATTATGTTATCATAATCATCTAACTTTATGAGATCTTTATTCTAAAGAAAAGCAGGTAAAAACGTGATAGATATTATATAATTAATTGGAGTATTGTTTACTTGACTTCTCTCAGTCTTTGCCTATAGGTTAAAACCACATTTGTGTCACCAGGATGTTTTGAATAGGCATTTCGTCTGAAAGGGATAAATTAATTAGCCTATAATGACCAGTACTACCTACAATTCTAATTTCAACTATTTATTAGTGGTTGTAATGGACAGATCATTATCAGGATATTAATTCAGATTTGTTACAGTTGATTGCAACTGTAACAAATTTGAATTAATTATCCATAATTGCCATTAGGCAATAATATAATTTAATTTTAATAGTTTTATTTTAATTTTTCTCTTATATAAATTCTTTTATATTTTGTGAGTGTGAGAACGTTGTAGGATTACTATTCTTTATATTTGTAGACCATTTTGTACTTTGCTTGGAAATTAAGTATACTTTGCTCTCATATCTATTAACACTGTAAATTGAAAACATACGAAAAACCATTTTTTTTTTAAGTAACCGTGGAATTTCTTGCCGGCTCTTCTCCATAGGAAACGACCAATTGGAACCGTGCACCTAGCATCTGACGTTTCATAAGTGCCCATGTAGGTTAATGTGAAATAAACAATTTTAATTTTGATTATTAGATCATAATTTCCCTCAACCAATCCGTTTTCTATCTTTTTATAAACTTAAACTCAAACTCAAATAATTTATTTCAATTAAACCATTTACAGGCACTTTTGAATTGTCAAGGAGTTGGTCAGTAAGAAAAATGAAGCTACATGCCCATTCCAAAGCATAGTAGGTACCTATGGAGAAGAACGGGCAAGAAACTCCATGGACACTCTTTTAAATTAAATTTTTACAAATATTAGTTACATCTATAATGTTGAATTTATAAGTAAATGTGAGAAAGATGTAAAAATAAAAACTTACACGTTAAAAGCGTCCAGAGTAGGTACAACAAATAGAAACAAAATAAAATAATTAAAATAACCCGTGGCAGCTAAGAGATGACCAGTCCCAACTGACGGCGCCCGTTCACGAACATAACGCATGGATTAGCACCATTCAGCTCAACCATTTTGAAGGGTTATATTATATTTCCTTGGAGACTCCGCCACCCCTACAGGAACCCATTCGCTCCAGTTCCGTAGCGCTGTGATTGCAGGCGGCACTCTATACCTAATTTCCAGGTTTTACGTATTCAAACAATGGCCCCTGTTTCTCCAGACTATATTCAAGACGTCCATGATGAAATTATACCAGCCTTTTCATTGAAATTATCAAATATAATTCTGTGGCCTGGTGCTAGCTTGCTAGTTTTACTGGAACTAACTATGACAAAAAATGCTTACTTTTCAAAGAGCACAACTTTATAATAGAATACCTTCTAGTATAAGAAATCTACACTCTTTCAATGCGTTTAAAACTCAACTTAGTCAGTATATAATTTCCGATCGATCACTTCTGGAGAAATGAAGCCATTGTACCTATATCTTTTTCATTGTAACTGATGACGAAAAACTTTGTGTAATTTATATACCTTCATTCATTTCAGCCGAAAGACTTCCACTGCTGTACATAAGCCTCCCCCAATTGGGGGGTTTGCCATAATCGCCACGCTTGGCAGGCGGGTTAGCGATCGCAGTTTGGAGTTAAAAGTGCATAGAGAATGCTGCTGCCCATTCTCTAGTATGTCCCTTAGTCGCCTTTTACGATACCCACGGGAGGAAATGGTCCCTACTTAACGTAACCTAATTATATATACTTTTATTACCTAGCGTAACCAATAGGTAGACTGGGGAGGAATACCTCCCCAGTCTACGCCAACTCACCTTCCTCTGTAAGCAGAGGGGGAGTAGACGTATATAGCCCAGTTCCCTTCATCGACCATCAATGATGACCGGTGTTTGGAACCATGACTCTTCCCCGTGTGTTGAAGATTAGCCGCCAGCCCCAAGTGTCCACCAAAACCTGGTTGGCAGTTGGGGCCGACGTTGTCCGCGAGGAGGCTCTTCAACATGCACCCCATGCTCTTCAATATGTACCTATATTCTAGAATTGTAAAACTGATGACGACAAACTTTGTGTAATTTATGTATACAGGGTTTCCCAGAAATTGATCGACATGCTGTAGGTGGTGACAGCCCAAAATAACAAAACATTGTATTTGGTAGTAAAATCTCATTTCTCACAAAAAACGTACTTTGGCCCTTTTAGCACCAAGCCGCACAATTAATCTTGTCAGACTTCTATTCAGAGGATTCAATAGTAAATTGTAGTCGACAATATTCAGCAGTTTTTGAAACAATAAGTTTGTTTGGCAATTGAAATATTATTTTTTGGGAATCGAACTCAACAGCTATTAAAGGACTAAAGTGATTGTCTTGCTATTTTCTGTCGATAAAGGCACAACGGAAAATGTTATCTCAGACTCTCTGTAGACAGTTGAAATTTTCACAAATTGTATATTCTATTGCCATTAAATTATTTAAAAAAAATCTGCAAAAACCGCCAAAAAAATCGCGTTTCTTGTAGGGTTTTTTTTTCCGGCGTTTTTGCTAAATATTGTACTGAAATTATATTTATGTTGTACCTCTATTTATTTAACTGTGTGTACACAAATTATAAAATAAATAAATAAACTATTCTTCTAAAATTTGTTACCGTATCAACAACATAGTTACTTGTTGATGATGTCATTGATTTTCGAATCAACAACATCATCAACAAGTAACTGTTTGCTTCTAAAAGGATTTGTCACCCCACTCGACCTCAAAGTAACGTGCCTAAGCAATTATTTGTTTAGGTAATTACAAGTACGAAGCTGCTAATAAACATAAAGTGACGATAAGCTATCAACAAGATTTACTCTTGACATTAACTATATGTAAACTGGACTTAAACCTTGAACCTTTATCAGTATCTAAGTGTTAGTCATGCAGAATCTTAGCACTATCTGTTATCGCATTTACTTGAAATGAAGAAATATGGCGTGATGTTCGTTCATACTACTTTTGTTGGATTTAACAACAAGCAAAGTGAGTCAGTTCGTTTATATTAGAATTATTAATGACTATCTTTTGACCGTGGCTTCGCCCGCGTGGACATCGTAGATTATCCGACGGAAACGTAGGTACTACCGGGATAAAAATTACCCTATGTCCAGGGTAAAAAAAAAGAAAAACTGTATGTCTCTGCATCACCCAAAAGTTGACTGGTAGAAAATGCCTATGGCATTAAGTCCGCCTCTGTACATTTCTGTGCTTGAAGTATTAAATAAATAAATAAATAATAAAAACATTTTAGTCCGTCAATCAGATAATAAAAACATATTTGACACGTATTTTTTGCTTTATCATATTAATAAAAACAATCTTAGATAAAACACATTAAACTTGGGGAGTGGGGGTTCGGTACGTCACAGCTACGTATAAAATCTAGCGAGCAGTAACGTCATGCCATATTTGAACTCAATGTATCGCCGTAATATTTTGATTACGTAAAAAAAGAAAAAAAAACGTGTCCAACATTTTTTAATAATCTACATGACGGACAAAACATTTTTTTAGTCATCAATACTATTCACGTTATAAACTATGTGTGTGCCAATTTTTATCCAAATCCGTTCAGCTGTTTTTGCGTGATTGAGCAACAAACATCCAAACAACTAAACATGGCATACAAACTTTCTCATTTATTATATAACTAGCTGCGCCCCGCGGTTTTACCCACATAAATCGCGATTCCGTGGGAATATCGGGATAAAAATATCATAATGTGTTAATTCAGGTTATAAATTATCTGCGTGCGAAAATTCATCCAAATCCGTTCTGCCATTTTTTCGTGATTGAGTAACAAATTGGATTGTTGTCTATCAAAGTTACTAAGAAAATATATTTGTACCACCAATAAGATCTTAGTGGTTCATAAGTACAGATCGGATATTCGGACGTATATTTACCTAAAGTAAATTTTTGCTGTGAATTATGGAAGCGGCTTCTTAAATACATTTTTGTTTAATATAAATCCTGGGATTCCAGAAAATCCGAGAATGCATAACTAAACGTATACCTACATGGTATGGAAACGACTTCTTAAATATGTGGTATTATTTATCTTTACACCATAAGCTAGCATTCGATTCTATAGTCAAAAGTAGTAAATATCTCAATTCCGGAATCGCGAGATTTTTTCGATATAAAAGTCCATTCCATAATAGCCAACTCCTCAACTTTAGGTAAATATTAATCGGATCATACGATCAGTATTAAAAAAAAAACACATAAACCTACATGGGCACTTATGAAACGACAGAAGCTAGGTGCACAGATCCAATTAGTCGTTTCCTATGGAGACGAGCCGGCAAGAAACTCCACGGTTACTCTTTAAAAAATAATTGGCATTACAATAATTATTATCAAATAACATTGTTAAAAGGTATGGGAGGACAGTGAAGGCCTTTCAACAATTACCAGGTACTTAACAAAATAGAAAAGTGCCGACAAATCTACACTCTACTAGGCCTACAACGTTCTCACATTCACAAAATAGAAAATAATCTATATAAAAGTGATATATATATATATATATATATATATTAAAATGAAAACCTATTTAAACCAAATGACATGATTGCAATTACAACTACAGCAACAAATCTGAATAAATATCATGTGAATGAATGAATATTCATAAGTGACAGTGGTTAACCTATGTAAAACAAATATAGCTTTCCATAACATGGTTTGCGGAACATGTAATGTAGTCTGTTGTTGATACAAATTACAAGGACTACATTCTTCGAGTTAGTTTGTCTGTACCCTGATATTATATCAAACATAATAAAATAAACTACCCACATTGACCTTTAACATCAGCTCGCTGTTTCTATTCTAAGAACCCTTGACCCAAACATTAGATATAATCTAATGAACATGTAATAAAGTTCTTATCTACTTACTTACTTCTATAGATACTAATCCGATCATCTTATTCCTTTTCATTAAGCTTTTTATGCGCAGGATTTACTGAACCCAAAAGTCAGCAACAATGAAGATCATTCAATTCTTAGTGCGCTCATCTTTTCACTGCAAACCCTCTTCAAAAACCCTCCGTAACAATGGAGGATCCGAGATGTTATTCAGTACATGTTACCTACATCTGTTTCCGAGTTATATAACATAACAACAAATATATGACGTGTATTATATAACACGGAAGTGACGTGTCGTAAGAGAATTTTGTCTCTCAAATTTCGAGTATGCATGGGAGTTCCTTTGATGCCAAATCCGAAATTTCGTGACGTTTCAAAAATCAGTAATGCCATTCTTTTGTTGAATTTCCAACGGAATCTTACTGGAATGGAAATTTTATTTTAGCTTCGCGCCAAAGAGTTGTGTTGAATCCCAACGAACGGTATTGGGGATTTGCCGGGTGATAGATTTTCAGTTTAACTTTTCATGGCTCGGGACTGTAAACCGTTAATACATATTAGAGTGCACTATCGGGGATTCGTTAAAGTTTACGTTGGAAATCGGTCACAGCTATTTGGTCTCCAAAATTGAAATAGGGGTCTATAACTTGGGAAATGGATTAAGGGATACTTGAAAGGTCAGTCCGTTCAAGTATCGGCTATCGATGTTTCGGCTTTTGGCTTTAGTGAATTTCTATATCGAATTCGGCTTTTCATAGCTGATTGTTTCGTTAATTCGTTTAGTAATCTGTGGCGGCATCTACAACGCCACATGCGAACTACGCATCAAAGACCTGACGTCACAAATCCTGCATCGCGCAATCAGAGTTTTCCGCGCGACTAGCATATATACAACATCCCGACATCAACCGTCGGGCAGTTGCCCACCAGACACAACACCCGTCTGGTTAGAGGATCCTCCCTTTTCCATAGAGTATGAGTGAACGTCACACCCTGTTCCTCATACCTCTATAACTATATAACTCCATCGATTATATTGATTTGTAAATCTACTGATAACTTTTATATATACAGTCCTTCAGACCGAATTTTGTTCATGCGGCCAATCTCAACAGAGACTAGCCATTTACGCAGGAGGTATTATAGTGTGCAAGTGTTTGCGCAGACACAGGTGCACTCACTCTTTCCTCACTCTCATAGTCCGATGGGACGGCAATCCGACACGACCGAAGCGAAGTCAGGTGCAGCCGATTTATTCTGTAAAAATATCACCGTGAAAACTAAGTGAAGTGAGCTTCAAGTGAGCTGTTATCCCACTTGATGATAAGGATTGACCGCTCACTTCACGTCAGTTTTCACGGTGTGACCAAAACTTAACGTGCTCTCTGAGGCACGGGGGTATCACGCCGCCAACTCCCAAACTCCGGGCTGTTACTGAGAAATTCCTAATGGGAAAACCCAATGTCACTTTGCCTGACCTGGGTATCAAACCCCATGCTCAGCAGTCGCACATGCGACCACAAGACCAACGAGGCAGTTACTGATAACTTACTCACACGACATAAAGAAAGAAAAATAAGTTTTTATTGGGACTCGTACAGGAAGATCACATTTTAAACTAAACACATTTTTAGGAACGTATTTTTTTTTAAACATATATCATAACATATCTACTGATGAGGTGAAGAGTTTTAAGACTTAAATATCATCTAAATGCTGTATCAATTGATTGTTTAAGTATGTCGAGAACTCCTGCCAGGGTTGCGGGTTTGTCCGAAAGGGATACCGTGGCCCCGACACACAGGCAACTGAAGGAACACGGGTGGGTTTTAGTCAGTAAAAGTCTGACTCACCAGCTCCGCCCAGAGCGGGAGAAGTTATTTGATAATCTCCCACCCAAAAAAAAAGTATGTTAAAACTAATGAAACCCTTTCATCTTTCAGGCTACGAGGTCCTGTCAACAGGTCCAGCGCTGGTCATCCAGTTCACCGCCAACTCGGCCACGCCTGGCCAGGGGTTCGCAGCCACGTTCCTGTTTCAACCACCCCCAGATTCGACGGCTGCTGGTTTGTATTATCCTCTCGACCTCAGGATAGGTTTAAAATAGGTAAATTTGTAGGTAGGTAAGTAGTAGTATAGGTAAGTTTGAAATTATGGTGTTGGGTCATCATTGCTGTCATTGAAGGGCTTCTGCCTGTTATATAATCGAAGGCACATAGTACAACTCAGTCGTTTGAACAAAGTCATATTAAGATATAAGTATATTTTCAGGGTTTCATACCAAAATTGTAAAAAGGAACCCTTATGGTGCGACTCAGTCTGTCACAGCTGGATATCTCAAGAACTACTAATGCTAGCAACTTGAAATTTGATATAGTTTTAGAAGACGTTTGCTCAACGATTTTGCAAATAAGTTTTTTTTTTGCAACATGTACTGGCCGCTGGATCTTAAAAATTCGAAGTGGGGCTACTAGGGCATGTGGGTTATCATATGAAAGCGTTTTTTTTTCTTGATCTTAGGATTCACACAAAGTATTAGTGATGGTGGTAAGCATGTAGGAGTTCATACATTATTAGTTGGTTTTATACTGAAGCATCATTGATGTCTTCCTCTACAGTTATTTATGCGAGCACTAGTAAGTACAATAATTAATTCTAGTGCATAACAAACATAATAATTATAATGTAATGCGTTCAGTGGCCAGTCTATGCATCATAAAAAAAGTAAATAAAAAAAAATAAAAAGTAAGTTGATTTTCCCATACATATCCTACAAAATGTATGAGAAAGTTTTTTGCATTTTCTGACTTTTCTAATACTCTAGCCTCAGTTGGTCCAATAGACCTTGATCTTTATAAGAAACAAGATCCATTGGCATCAAAAAAAAGGTTTTGTAAAGTCAATTTTTTTGCTGCTGTAGATATATATATATTTTTTTTTTTCAAAACTGTGAATGGGGCTAAAAATTTCTCAAAAAATAAGGACAGGCTTCTGAAACCGTTTTTCTGTAACTACAACAGATAATGTTACTGCCCCGTCTCAAAAATCCACCCTATATAATATGGACAAAGATTTTTCAAACAGTTATTACTATAACCTACATAATTAGTCAAACGAAAATCCTTTAATTTCTCAGACAAACCAACCACACTACAAAACAAGCCAAACGACACAATAGTCTAGCATCATGAAACTCAAATCAATTCTCCCATACCTCTATAATTGGTCATATCAAGCTTAAGATACATCAATTTCCGATATGGACATTGTCAATGTTGTGGTACAATTCTGAACCGTCATTGTCCCACTAATGAACGGGAACGGTTCATACTGAACAGTTCAATTATATTGGTTAGTTACAACCTCAAGTTACTCTCAACTCAATGCGAACTTAGAACCGCAATTTGCCCAATTAATATTGATCTCTATTCGCTATTGTATAGATGTGAATGTTGTTAGAATTTTGTATGATGGTGCTTTAGTATTCGATTATGCATTCTAAATAAGTTAGCAGGGTGATTTTAGTCATACAAGCTATAAGTTCTTATTTAAATAATGACTTTCATTGTTCTGTACTGTTCGGTGTGCAAAGCGTAGGTACCTACTACAGTGCAGTTGAAGTATGGTCTTTCTTTTGTATAGGTTTATTAACTTAGTTTAGAATCTAAACTAAGTTGTTAGAAATAAATAAAACTAATAAGAGTAATTAGGTATGGAGTTTCTTACCCATTCTTCTCCATACGAAGTCCCTTTTGGAAGGGGCAACTAGAATAAATTTTATTTCCGTGTAAATTTTGACGTTAAAAATTGCCATTTACGAGTACCTAAGTGCAAAAAAAGAAAAAAAAAAAGAGGCAGCAGTCAAGGATAAATTCTAACTCTACTCTACTCTTTTTAACTGTTTCACAATACTTTGTATACCTACATCAATTATATAATAAAACGATGTACTTACCTAGAATAAAAGTAATAGACCGCAACAGGTAAAACCAATTAAAAATGAACCAATGACGGATAAATTAATTATATGTTACATACATGGTGATCACATATGTACAAATACTATTAAAAAGGTCATGATTTCATCAAGTTATCTATTTACCAACTTTAGTTTAGTACTAAAGTACTCGTAGGTAGGACAATTTTTGTTGAATAAATTAGTATTTATTTTTATTTATTTATTTACCTATTAATTTTTTATTGAATAAATAATATAGACCTATTTATTCAGTAAAAATTGTAGTGAAATTCGTAACGAGTAACTCGTAAATGCGTCGGCTCCAGTTAAATTTTCGAGTGCCAACACAGGTACCTAGCCTAGGTACTATGAAAAGGAATTTTGGCGGTTGTCCAGCCGACCTCTTGGTACCGCTTATTTAGATTGCAATCGCAACTCTCACCTGATACTGTTGCATAAGATGCAAATTTCTCATAAAGCTACCTGCAGGAAAATGCCTCGGTGAAGTGGAAATAAATAAAATATATCTACCTAGTATCAGTAGGTACCTACTACTAGGTAAATGAACACCTACAGAAAATTTCACAGGCAAGGATTTTATGCGGTGTTTTGTTATATGTACAAAAAGTATGTAGATGTCCCCACATCTACATACTTTTTGTACATATAACAAAACACCGCTCAACACGTTCAGGGATACTAAACGCCCATAGGCGTCTTAACAATGTGTCCTTGAAAGCGTTCATCAAAGATCCGCCAAGTGCCCAAAATGTGACGTCTACTTATGATTATAATATCACTGAAAAAATATTTCTGCTAATCTCCTTCGCCTTAATGACAATATGGTTACACTGGTTACCTACCTAAAGGGATGCTGCATCGGGAATACTGAATATAAAGCGTATTTTTATCGATTTTAGTAAAACTGTAAAATTATTATAAGTCATTATTATAACATAAGATGTTATAAATTACCATGAAGAAAAACTCACCCCACTGAGAAGCTTCACAAAATTATTGCCAGCGCCATCTAGCGAAAACCGTTTATACTTTTCAACCGGCAAGCTTCCTAACGGATGAATTTCGCTACCTACTGACCCGGTGAACCCAACCTTGTTTTCGATATACTTAACTTGTTCAACATAGATGGCGCTGTTCTCAAAAACCAGTTTTAATCCAAACTATCTTTTTCAGATTCAGATCGACTACTTAAGCTGAGTTTTGGCAAAGCTTTCGAGTCTCTGGGGCCCGAAGTAAGCGCCACAAGTAAGTACAACCTTCTTTCGTTATCATTTATTCAGTACTGTTCAATATTACACAGGTAAGTGCGTGCAAACAGCAGGTATCTACGTAAAATAGACTGTCTAATCCGTACCTTCGGGAATTTTATGTTGGTTTTATTAATTTGATCACGATTAAACGAGATTAAAACAATACATTGCTGTATTTAATGAGGTAGGTAAGCTGAAATACTTACATGAACAAGAATTTGAAATCTAATTGAACTGTTATCGCCATTTATTTGGTAGATTTTTTGCAATAAGTGTTCTCTCGGTACGGACAACTTCTTCTTATCGCTCCTGAAATCATAAAGTTGAAAGGTTCTGGAGTGGCGACCGAGTACCGGAAGACTTACATAGCATTGGAAGGCGTCCTACAAGATGGACCGATGACCTTGTGAAGACTGCACGAATCCGCTGATGCGAGAAGCACAGAACCGTTCGAAGTAGCGATGCTTAGGGGCGGCCTACGTCCAGTAGTGGACCTCTTTCGGCTGAAATTAATGAATGTATGAATGATTGTATGCCCCAAGATTATTTATGTCAATATCAAAGATCTGGTGTGTTTTTAATGGGGTTAATAACTGAAGGTCGTCTTAAGTGGCAGCACTGTTGTGCGTCTGCAAACCGCCATTGTTTTGTTTACTTTTGTGTCAACTAGATAAAATGTATACGTGACTTGAAGTGTAGCACTACTAAAAGACGAGCAATGGAAAAGGGAAGCGTCTACCACTGGTAATTTTTTTTTTTTTTCTTTCTTTTTTCTGCGATCAGTCCCCGGACTATGAGCAGATTTGTTGTTGGATTTGATGATCAGAGTGGTTTCTCCAGCGAGATTACCCTCATAATATTCCATGGCAACATGTCCTAGTTGACATTGGCAAGATCCACCACAGCCAACCTTTTCAGCCGCCTTTTATGATCTGCTTAGTGAAAAAATACAATATGAACATTTTATAATTTCTAGGTTATTTTGTGTTTGTTAACATTAGATTCATTTTTTTTTGAAGACTTATACTCTATTTGAAATAAGATAAGACATTTAAATAAACCTTTTTTACAGTCCATTCAACCGATTTTGACTTCTATTGCGTTGGAGGCATGACAAATCGCAGCTGCAGAAAACAGTTGGTATTGTAACCACTTTTTTGCTTTTAATGCCATCCTTATGCCTACGGAATAGAAGTCAAAATCGGTTGAACGGACTGTAAAAAAGGGTTTTTTGAATGTCTAATTTTATTTCAAATGAAATGTAGAGGCGTATCTACGACAGGAATACCCTGATCGGAGTTGAAAAACCACACGAGGGTGAACTTCCTGACTAAAAAAAACTTCAGAGATTTTAAATCCAGTACTGATCTAATAAAATATGATAATATAACCACCTCAGACCAAAATATAAAAAACCAAGACAGAGCGCTGCGAACAATAGAGTGAAGCATGCCAAAACTACACATCCGCGCTGTGCGTACGCCGCGCGCCGTGTGAGCGTGTACGCACAGCGCGGAGGTCTAAATAAAAACGGCCACATTCCTCTAGATCGTATTTTATTGCTTCGTGTCTCAATATGAAACTTTATAGGTAATTTTAAAGGTATTAGAAAATTCTAGACACACTTAAGCTGCTTTCAGACTACGCTATAATATAATAGCATATAGTATATAGTTCATAGCACAACAATATCGCGCACCATACATTGTTATGGACACGTTCACACTGTACTGTACTATATATTATTGGAATGTATGGTGCGCGATATTGTTGTGCTATGAGCTATATACTGTATGCTATTATATTATAGCGTAGTCTGAAAGCAGCTTTACCGAGGTAGCTGATTGAGCCGTTTTTCATAATTCCTTCTCCGTCACGAGATAATATGTTTATACCATTCCCCCTCTAAAAAGCTTATTTTATTCACTGAAAACAGTGAATAAAAAGCACTTTTAATCACTATTTTGGTGTTTGAATTTAGAACACACCAATATATTCGACCTCCATCTCAATGCTATACAACCTCCTTGCGAAAAATAAGTACTCGATACAAACAATACTCGACGGCACGGTTGAAGCGATTGACTGCTGCGCTACGTGTCGCGGGTTCGATTCCCGCACGGAACCAATATTTGTATGACCTACAAGTAGTTGTTCCGGGTCTGGCTGTTTGTGTATGTGACTTAAAATGTTTGTAAACGCACCCACAATACAGGAGAAATTCTTAGCGTGGGGCAAAGTAAAAAAAAAAAAAAAAACTCCATGTGCACTCCACGCCCTTCAATATCTAAAGATGCCCCAGAGTTTCCTCCAGCAGAAAGTTCTGACCATCGACAGGAAATAAATATCGCTTTACAGGTTGACCATCCTATTAATAATAATAAGAAAATTACTCCAAAATTGTTCCAATTTTAATGTTCATTTTAATTAATTTAACCTTCCTTTTTTCTTTATTAAATGTCTATTTTCGCTTAAATCTTTTTTTTTTTTTTCTCGTACTGTGGTATAAAGTATAGTATGCAACTCTTGAATAAAATGGAATTATATCGAGGGCCATTAATCACTCGCGTCGCTCAGGATTCTAACACTTGAATCACTCACTGCGCTCGTGATTCAATCATCATGAATCACTCCCTACGGTCGTGATTCAGTCGTTAGAATCCTTCACTTGCTCGCGACTCATCTGTGGCCCTCGCTTTAAATCCGTTCTTTATTCACTAATTGCATAATATACTATTTTAAAGGAGTGGCGCTAGTGGACCGGTCTGTCACCGCTCTTAAGAAAGGCTTTACAACACCAATTTTGCACGTAAAAAAGACCCTTTTAACATTGACTCACTACTTTCCAAATTTTTAACTTCACAAAGATGAATCCATCTAGACACTGCACTTAATTAAAAATTAACAAGTACTTCCTAATGAATTGAGTTCTGTCATAATCTTGATGCAACAGCGAAGTGCAGAGTTACAAAACTTTGAAAACTAGAAGCTTGACTGAATTTAATTTGAACTTGAGCTACCGGAGCTGTTTTTAATACAATATCACAGTATCATATATCTTAGCTTTGAACAGCACTTTACCTACTTTGAACGCTCCATCTTTTCGTATAGAAAATAGCTACACCTATATCTAGCTATATCTATACTCATATTATAAAGCTGAAGAGTTTGTTTGTTTTTTTTTTTTTTTTTGTTTGTTTGTTTGATCGCGCTAATCTCAAGAACTACTGGTTGGAATTGAAAAACTATTTTGTGTTGGATAGTCCATTTATCGAGGAATATTATAGGCTATATAACATTACGCTGCGACTAATAGGAGCGGAGCATAAATGAAAAAAATTGCAAAAACGGGAAAAAATATTCTTTTTTGAGAGCTTCCTTTGCGTGCGCTGCGTAAACGGTTTAAGTTACTGCGTTAACGTTTAAGTTAATATCATGTATGATGTAATTGTTCCTCTTTAAAAATTCTTTAAAAAAAGTCCGCGACAGCATATGTCTATCTTTTAAAATTGACTCACTATAACCTTTTTTTATGGTAGGTAATCAAATTTGTTCGAAATTAATGCATTATTTGTTTTGTCAACATAATATTAATCCTAATCCAAATAAATATGTTTGTGGCGGTATCAACAACGCCACATGCGAACAACGCATCAAAGACCTGACGTCACAAATCCTGCATCGCGCTATCAGAGTTTACCGCGCGACTAGCATATATACAACATCCCGACATCAACCGTTGGGCAGTTGCCCGCCAGACACAATACCCGTCTGGTCGGAGGATCCTCCCTTTACTATATGGAGTATGAGTGAAATTTACACCCTGTTCCTCATACCACTAAATGTTATTAATCACAAGTATTTAAATGTTAACAAAATTGTCCTTGACATCACTTGATTTCAATCAACATCTTAGGAGATATCATAATTTTAAAATAACTTCGCAACAAAAGTGTATAGGCTATTTAACATCATGCTACGCCCCTAAGGAGCCGAGCAAAACGACAAAAAGTCGGAAAAAACGCTAAGCGAAAACGAAGTAATTGCGCGGACGGGCGATGCGATGCGACGGGGTGGGTTGTGGGCCGAAGCTAGTCTTATATAATTGCTTGGGCCCAATAGGAACAGGAAATTTTGTTTTTTATTATTTATTAAAGAAATAGATGACCCCAATGAGGTTATAATACTAGAGGGGCAGCGACCTACTAACAATTTCAGAAAAACGTAACTACTTACGAATTTAAAGTCGCAGCTTTGAAACGGATACATAAATTATGTCAATCTGTCAAAATAATCTGTTTGTCTCGTTTCTTCTACCGTCAAACTAATAACGTTGAAAAGAGACAAGACATTGTCATCGGAAAAACGGCCAGAGTTGCCAATGATCAACGTAATTACTCCAGAATGAATGAAGGTATTTCTTGAAGCAATTACCTACTATGAAAGATTGTATTATGGAACTTTCAATAGATTAAATAAATTGAAAGATTTGGTACATATAGGAAGAAAAAAAAATGTGCGTAATCGTAAATATTATATTTCATAACTAATAAGATTGTGTCAAATAACTATTGTTTAAAATGGAATGATATTATTTCAATGTTTACCAAACAGATCATAATAATAATTTAGACTTACACGAACATACATTCGTCATTCACTAAACTCCCAACAGTCTGGCAAAAACAAAATCGTTTTTACTGGCAACACTGATGGCGAAAACAATGTTTGATAAATTGTGAAACTGTGAAATGTAACACCACTTTCTTTATTAATCTTTTTAGACCGTGACATACAAATTTTAACCGCACATTTCACCATTTTGATATTTTTTATCGTTCAGCAATCGCTCACTTGACGTCAATTTGACAACTGAAGTCGGATATGCTTGCGGACATATACGACGTAGTAACGCGTCGGCGCCGTACACTGCTGATCTAGTCCTGTATAACATGTCAGTACTCAGTTCTTTATGGATCTTCAGGCAAAAAGTGTGCGACGTACGGAGTATGACGTATTAGTTTTGTATTTTGTATACATGTACTTTGCATAAGACAAATCATACAAACCATACAAAAAAAACATCATATTTTGATGCACAAAAAATATCGTCGTCGCTGATTACGTCGGTGGTGGCCGGCGCCGGGCACTGTCACTGAGAGCTAGTATGTCGTCACTGACACTGACAGATGTGGACTTGTTCATAGAGAATCTAATAAAGACAAACATGGCCAGCCCACTGCCACCTCAGTTTCTCTGCTTCTGTTCTGATCTTCTTGATGCCAATAATTATTAGTATACCTTTTTCACCGGAAGTTCGATTTGGAATTGTAAATAATCAATATGAAAAGATGTGGTTTCCCAATACAAATTCTTGGCTCAATGAAACCACACCATTTTTATCCGATGCGTAAAATTCACCAACTTGTTACCGAAAATTATTATAATTTTCAATTCGTTCCGTATATTGCTACTTCATCACATAAATATCTATGTGGGAATGGTAGGGCAAATGAGCAAATAACTCTATAAAACTATATTATTACAAATACATAAAAAAAGTAAAAAAAAAACCACTCCGTGGTTCGGGCCTCAACTTAATTCCGGCGAAAAAAAAAAATACAAATTCTCCAACTATTCCAAAATCAAATTAAATAAATCATCCCATTCGCTACCGTTTGGATACCCAACAGACCGAAATAAAGCTTCCTACTCATTTCCCACATTTATCTACCAGCGGTATTAAGTTACAAGTATGTACACAGCGCAAGAGAAGCCTTGCTCCTCATTAAGAGAATCGATAGTTGAATCCCTTTGACAAAAGACTTGAAGCTAGTGCATTCATTTGGAGCAGAATATGAAGTAGGAGCTCCCATAATACTAACACAGTAGCAAGGTATGACAAACGTTATACAATGAGTATATTAATTTACATATTATACACACGTGCATTTTCTTCTCTCGCATTCTTCCCATAGGAGTAGGCAGAAACTATACCTAGAATGCAACCTGCAGTAAATTAATTTACTTTTCTATATTCTTTTCTTCACCCAAAGCCTTTGTAAAACGTAATAATTGTTATCATCTATACTCCATTTACTATAGCATAAATAACGGCTAAATAACGACAGTTATTGTGTAATATTGTTGAAATTACTGCACTTAAGAGTAATTTTTTTAATGTACGTGGTAATTAGATTACAGTGCTTTGTATTTATCGTGAAATAACGGAGTTTATTAAACGTTTACATCGAAATAACGAAATGGTGAGAACAGTTATTTGTCTTAATGTTATAATAAATGGAGTATATATCAATACAAATAAACAAAATTGAAGTGTCTGTTTGTAATGTCAAAATTACAGATTTTTACTTATAACAAAAAAAAATATGTCAGTCTGTCTGTCTGTCTTTTTGTTCCAGCTAATCTCCGAAACGGCTGGACCGAATTAGACGGAACTTTCACTGGCACATAATGGCCGTATATTATAAGGAGTAACTTGGTCAACTTTTATTTTTGTAAAAGCGACGCTGTCGAAACCGCGCGCAGCAGCTAGGGGACTAATATATTTTGGCGTGTGAACAAGCCTGATGATTAATGCTTGTTCCTTCTCTGTATGAGATATTACTGTCCCACTCCAGGGCAAATGCCTCTTGCCTTTGCCCTGGAGTCGGAAAATAATAGGCAGAGGAAAAAACTGTCCTTTACTACATTAAAAAGAAAGAAAGCTTTGTGTAGATAAAACCTTACCGAGACCAATAATTTTATCGTGATGGTTTTTGTATCTTTCGGACAATTGTATGAACTGATGGAAGAAATTTAGTGGACTCATATATTTTGGCGTGTAAGCAAGATCGGTGATCAATGCTTGTTCCTTATCTGTATGAGAAGAGGTCTTTGCCCTGGAGTCTGATAATAATAGGCAGAGAAAAAACTTTGTCCTTTTGTGCACCTAAAAGAAAGAAAGCTTTGTGTAGAGAAAACCTTACCGAGATCAACAATTTTAGCATGATGGTTTTTGTATGTTTTGGACAAGTGTATGAACTGATAGAAGAAATTTTCTCTGTATACAGTCTTATAAAAGTTACTACTTCCCAATTTCTCTACCTCCCAGAAACAGCAAACCACGATCTCAAAGCCTTCGCAAATAAACATTCAACTGTACTATGACGTCACACTTTACGAATGCATCCCTGTGCAAATAACTGCGGCGCATAAAGTATACAAGGAAGGCTTAAATAAATAATCAAACGAGCTGCAGTGGCCAGCGTTACTCACACCCAGAATGGGGGCCAAGGATTTGTAGCACAACAACGGTTTGAATATTTTATAAGAGTTCTTTTTGGTTTTTTAAAAGTTTCCCTGTGTGATGTTGTACGGTGATTGACTGAATGGGTAATGATGCATCTAATGTAGAATGTACAACGCTACAAGATTCGGAAAAAACGAATTCGTAACTAACGCTGCCATCTTGTTTTGTACGTGTTTTTTTTACCAGCAGCGGTAGCCTAGTGGCAGTTGCGCAACTACTCATATACCGTTCGAGGCCCCTGGCAAATTCATAAAATTTTGGGCCATAGAATTTTCGATGGATAGAATAGCCAAGTTGCTTAATCTTTCTTGTCCCATAGAATTTCTTAAAAAGGTTTTTATCAATTTCAGTTTTGGAAATGATCACTCGGCACTAGCCGTAGTCACAGGAATGGTGAGAAATAACAGAAATGCAGTGCACACTTCAGGAAAGCTTGAAGATATAAAATGATTATTTATTATTAATAAGTCAGCAAGTTCTCTTATAGAAGATGACGTTTCTATTTCGTATCTAAAAGAGGATCAAAAACTGAGAATTTCCATGGAAAACGAGATACTATCGTTTTTAATGGATTCTCCTCTCACCGGGGGCCCCTTCCGGCTGGGGGCCCGTGGCATTTTGCCGACTTGCCACCCTGTAGTTACGCCACTGCCTTAGTGGTGTGACCGTCGTAAGAAGTCCAAGTCATAGATCTCAAGTTCGAACCCGAGGCATGCACCTCTGACTTTTCGAATTAATGTGCGTATTGTAATATATAATTATCACAAGACTTGCTTAAAAAACAGTGAAGGAAAACATCGTGACGAAACAGATATGCATGCCTGAGAGATATTTCTCGACGGCATGTGAAGCCAAGTCATAAAAACCCATGGCGCATGACCCATGGCCCATGGCGGCATAAAAACTCTGACACTATTTTAGTCACTAATCACACGAAAAAAAAAAGAAATGTTTTGTCAATACAATTTCTGTGTCAATTTCACAAATGTTTATTAACAGCTTTTTGTTTTGGGTGGGATATTATCAAATAACTTCTCTCACTCTGGACGGAGCGGGAGGGTGTGTCAGACTTTTACTGACTAAAACCCACCCGTGTTCGTTCAGTTGCCTGTGTACCAGGGCCACGGTATCCCTTTCGGACAAACCCGGCGGACCCCGTCAGTGTGTGCTGACATCTCTTTGAGGCGCGCTTGGAACATAACGCGCCGTCGACCCGGGTCTGGTCCTTATCGGGCGGTGAGCTGCCCATAGCTCGCCGTCCGCAAGCCCGCGCCTACGGTGGCCGGGAATCGGCTACCGATTCCCGCCGCCCAGGGCGTCTCCTGCGGATCAACAACCCCCTGGCAATGTATTTCTTGAACATTGTAGCACTCTATGTAGTAGTTGTGGTTTGTTGATGAAATTTGTTAAGTTCTGAGCAACCTATATCGGCAGCTTCATACCACTAGAAGACCCAATTTCATCCCACAGCGCAAAAGGAAGAGTGCTATTTTTGGCGTCCTACGTATAAACCTCCGTTTTCTGAAGCCTGTCTAATTCCGATCAGGACCCCAATTCTGTATCGTAATTATTATTCCCCGCTTACATCTTTCATCTTTATCTTATCCACGAGTAAACCACGTCAATATCGTGTCTTGTTGTCACCCATGTCACGGCAAGGAATCGAAATGTCTTATGCTGTATGCTCCAAGAAAAATTGTCTAGGAGCACATTCCGTACGGTTGTCAAGCGTGGTATTTTGACAGTTCAAACCACGTTAACTTCGCGTTCATTTCGTGTGGTTTCGTACATTGTATCATAGAGAAGACGTTAATAGCAGATGTCGTGATAAGCTAAGGAATTGACGTGATTTTGAAGAAAGGAATCATAGTGAATTAAGGCCCAGGTAATATGTCCTCAAATCCCGCGTTTGTTGTCTTATTATTTGATTAAAATAAACAAACCACCAAATCATTTCAACATATTAAGTTCAATAACACATAATATCACGCCTGTTATCCCCGAAGGGTTAGGCAGAGGTATACTTATGGTACACCCACATTTCTCCAGTTCCGTTTTACGTCCTGGATTCAAACAGTCTTCGTTGCATAAACCAGTCTTCGAATTATTTAGTCCGATTTTTTATTTTACGTCTATGAAAATGCAGTCGAGAACGCAATGAGTCAACTATCTCGTCCGCCGCGTCGTCGTTCCGCGTTCGTTTACAAAAAAGTGCTTACAATAGAAAGTGAACTTTATGTCAATGACATACAGTCGATAATGTATTACCTTACCTTACCCATTGATAGTTGTAAGAAACTGCAACTATTTCACTCGACGAAAACGCAATTCTATTTTATGTTGGATAAGTTTCGTCGTCCGTCATCCGTCTTCAAACCAGTTGCAACGATGACCGTTTTTTGCAACCGGTTTCGTCGTCGGGAAAACGGTTGCGTTTTGTCTGTCAAAAATTCGACAACGACCAACCACTAAAATCTAGACTCCGGGCTGCTACCGAGAATAGGTTTTCAAAAACCGGGTCCGGCTAAATGATAAGCAAGTGAACACTTCTCATTGTTATTTAAATAACATCTCATAGTTCAACAAAGCTCTTCCATCTAAAGCTTTTATTTCGGATATTGCATTTGCCTTTTATAAATGAGAACAGCACAAACCGTTCTCTTTTGGGAGTTGAGAACTTTAATCTGCAAGTGGTTTTAAATATTACAATGAGCTGTGGAACAGCGACAGGTGAAATGGAAATGCCAACGCCTCGCGCAGCTAAAACTGGAGCTACACAGACGATATAGTTTTTGTTAATTCGTTTCACGTTATGAATTTTGAATTTAACGTCTGAATTCGAAAGAACTGTTTTGTTGCCACGTTTTTACGTCTTGCAAGTTGTAAAAAGCTAATTTGGTAGCCCTCTGGAAAATTCTCCTGACTTTCGACTTAAGTATCTTACCGCTCATAGGTTAGTGGCGTTGGTTCCTAAATTAAACAAAATAGAGAGTGATGGTGGTGTTCAGTGCGGTGAATGCAATTCAAAAAACATGTTCTCCCTTATATTTCAACTGCAAATATAAGTTAGTTACTCGTTAACTTAGTTTAGTACAAAATCGTGTAATTATCAAACAGAAATAAAAGTAAAATATAGTTTTCAAAATAAGAGAACAACAAATAAAAAAACCGGTCAAGTGCGTGTCGGACCACGCACAATGAAGGGTTCCGTAATTGGGATGAATTTATCACAAGAACAAACTTAACATTGTAGTTGAAAAACATGTTCTCCCATACAGATTGTATGGGAGAACGTGTAAATGTAAGTTGGTCGATTATTACTCGGTAACTTGTATAGCCTACTTAGCTGTGATAGATTTCCTTTCAACTTCGTTATATATATAGTACTGCCGTGAATTTTTTCGCATATCCAAAAACAACCATTTAAACGGAACGGGGGGCAAATTTGACTGTAACAAAAATTTGCACTTTAAAGTTTAATATTAGGCAAACGGATCCCTGAATCAAAATATGGTTTTTAAAGACCCGCATTATTTTTGAAGGGACTATCCAACCATATTCCACATCAAGAGATAGACTAAAAAAAATGTATCATCCCCACTTTACATGCAAGTTTTCCCTACAATCTTTTTACCACTTTGTCGGCGTGATTAATATTTACTATTTATAATGCTTTCTATTACTAAGAGTCTCTGAGCTAAGCCGCGGACAGACAGATAGACACACAGACAGACGGACATGGTGAAACTATAAGGGTTCCGTATTGACTACGGAACCCTAAAAATAAGTAATTGTTTATCTCCGTTACTTAATAGGATAGAGCAAAATATTTTGAGCTATGCTGCACAACACGCACCCCCAGACTTTTAAAGATTGACTGTAGGTATACATAGGTACATATAGGTAAATTTTGAAGGTTTTTTTTGGGTGGGGTATTATAAAATAACTTCTCCCGCTTTGGGTGGAGCGGGAGGGCGTGTCAGACTTTTACTGGCTAAAACCCAACCATGTTCCTTCAGTTGCCTGTGTGTCAGGGCCACGGTATCCCTTTCGGACAAACCCGCAACCCTGGCAGGCACCGGTCCTAGCGGGCCCCGTCAGTGCGTGCTGACATCTCTTTGAGGCGCGCGTGGGACACAACGCGCCATCGACCCGGGCCTGGTCCTTACCGGACGGCAAACTGCCCATAGCTCGCCGTCCGCAAGCCCGCGCCTACGATGGCCGGGAATCGGCTACCGTTTCTCTCAGGGCGACTCACGACTCCTGCGGCGACTAGGGGCGTGAGGGCGCACAGACTCTCGCTCCCTCACACATTCCACCTCCTCCTTCGCAAGCATTACTACTTCGCAGAAGGCGGTGACTGCCTCCCATGCACTCTCGTTCCAGATCATGGCCTGGACTAGGGCCGAAACGAGAGATCGCCGCCTCCAATCGCCTCCGTGAGGACATGGGTGCTCTGCCTAAGCCGGGCAGACCTCCACCGTATGCTCCGCCGTGTCCTCCGGGCGATCCACACAGTGGTAATACCCGGGCGTTTCCTCCCGGTGTATTTGTACCTAAAAGCCACTTGTAAGCGTTTATCCGAATCGACAACGTGTGATTTCAATTTAAGTTTGATTACCCGTGGAAACTGCAGGGCAATTACATACGTAACACACAGAAACTGACAATTGATTGCAATGGGTTTCATTTTGACATTTCACCCACTTCATTGCGTTATAATTACGTTGTTGAGTAGACGAATTTTTCATACCTATGAAGCAATGGATTAGCAATGTCCTTCAAAATTACCGTAATTAGGGTGCAGCCGAGAAAATCCATGATGATTTGTGTATCGTACATAACTATTCTATTCTCATTTTATTTTTTACTACAGTGAAAGTACTATTAAGTAGAAAAATAATGCTACACGTCCCAGCATTTAAATGAGTGTTGTCATAATTAAATTAAAATGTCGCCACAGCGTGGCCTGGGGCGAAAGTTTAGATAAAATATACATAGGTACAGACATATTATTACGTCTTTCGCGTAATTTTCTTTGTTGAGTATAATCAACAATGTAACTAGAAGTATGAGCCAGGGGCAATGGGCAATAATAGTACCTACCTAATGGGAGAATCTGAAAAAGACGTTTTAACAACGATGTGCTTGGTAGTAAACGATCCCATCCAATGTGGCTTTCCGTCGAAGCTTCTTAGTAAGATTCCCCAGGGGTAATGGTTTCCAATTTTCTATTTAAAATTTAATTTTTCATCTGACCTTCAATAATGTTTAAAATTAAAGCTACAGCAAAAGAACACAAAATTAATAATAATTTTTGACAAGAATTAGGTACTTCCGTAATTTTTTTTTTTTTTTTTTCTTGAACCAGATCCTATAAAAAATCCAGGATGAAACTCTAGGGTGTAGAAAAACAGTGTTGAGAATCTTCCGTTATTAAATATAAGCCAAAGAAATAATAATACAGATGTAGGTAAACAAATAAGTAAGTAATAAGCGCTGAAGAAAATAGTTATTCATCTTCATTTGGGATATCCGCCCACTGATTAATATATTTTTTGTGCCCTATTTAGTGATGTGCCACGCAAGAAGCTTGTATATTATCCGAATAATAAATTAACTTGTTATTTTCAGGTCTTTCCACTACATTATAAATTTAATACCAGCTGTAGCATATTGTTATCGCATTTCAGCTGATATTGGAATTTTCATAGATATATCGCACCCCAAGTGCGATAAAGGTGTAAGTAAGAATACGTCACTTTTTTTTTATTGCAGTATCGTATAGCGCAGATAAAGATACACAATGGGCAATTTGTCCGTTAAGATCTGACGAAAAATTAAGCCATTATACCAAAAAAGACATTTGTCGCGTCACATAAGTTTTACATTTTTTCATATAAATATGTCCATAAACGTGTGTAAAACTTAAAATATTAATTATTCTTTATACACGACAATTTGAGGTATCCGAAATATTGTTGAAAAAAAGCTCGATTTTTGACTGTTTAATGGTATATAACAAAAGATCATAAGATCAAATGTTAAATAGATATACCAGACCAAACAGTTTTTTTGCTCTCCTGTAAAGTTAGCATATTCTTCTTACGTCTTTGTCGCACTGCAGGTGCGATATTTTGGTTGTTCCCACTGCTGGGAGACACAGGCCTCCTCTCTATGGGACTGCTGGGACAGGCCTCCTCCCTGTAAAGGGAGTGGGCCATAAACCACCGCGCGGGCCCAGTCCGGGTTGATAGATGTCACGTGTCTGGATTTCTGGTTCTAGGACATCCAGTTTCCTCACGATGTTTTCCTTCACCGTTTTGAGAGCAGTGGTAATGAAATAATTTACACAAACTAAAACGTCTGTTAGGGTTCGAACATAGGACCTACAACAGTCTTGCCTTAATTAAACTAAAATATGGTATCGCGGACATTTTTGTAGAACTATTTAAGACGGACCAGGTTGCCATACATTGTTTTCAATTACATACAATTGTTAAGGCAGCGCATGCAAATTGTAATTATATTTTAAGAGGTGTTTCTTTCCGACTTGCTAGACAAAATTTGTGATAGCTCGGCAAATATGCGTGATATGAATATTTTCTTTTTATTTCTTTATCTTTTCTTTTTTTAAAAACGTTGCTCCACACTAGGAATTTCTCCTGTATCGTGGGTGCGTTTACAAACATTTAAACTCACATACACAAACAGCCAGACCCGGAACAACTACTTGTAGGTCATACAAATATTTGTTCCGTGCGGGAATCGAACCCGCGACACGCAGCGCATCAGTCAATCGCTTAACTACTGCGCCAACCGTGCCGTCAATATAATTTATAGCCTTTAGCACTCAGGAATAATGTACCCTCTACCAGTGAAAAAAATTTTAGAATTGGATCATTAGTTCCGGATATACCCCCTACATAATATACATAAAATTATTTTATTTATAAAAATAAATTATTATTATTATTTACGTTAGTGACATTTCTCAGGTCTCTGGGAACCAGAACCTTTGGAAGGCGTACGAGGGGCCAAAGCCAACTTGCAGACGCCAGTTCGACGTTTTAAATTAAATGAGGCACCAACCGACGATTGTCCCTATATGCACTGTGCAAGTGCACCCAAGGACAACCCCCGATTGGTGTAGGACTATTGCATGATATGAAAACCAAAATAATTATTGGACTATGGGTTTGGGTGGCTAAAATGGACTGGTTATCTAGAACTATGGAAGGACTATGTCCTCTGCTTGGCCAATGTTTTATAATTTTATACACATAAAATGGCAGGGGGTGACTTGCACACTCAATAATGGGCCCCCGGAAAACGGTCGCTAGCACATAGTCTCGTAGCGACAAGGGGGCAATATGTCCTGAGGTGCTTATGAGGAGTGGAGAGGTATTCCACGGCTATCAGGACAATCCCAGAAGTACAGTCAAGATCCCTACCAGCATCTTACTGGAACGCTTCCTTCCTCCGAGCACGTTTGCTCTTGCGAATCTCCACTCAAGCCGGCCAATAAAAGCAAGCCAGAGGTGAGGAACAAGACTTTCACCGGGAGGGTCCGTGGGGTCGCTACTGCCCAACAGCTCGCCACATGCTGCCTCTGTATCTCTCATGATCTGGGTCCTCACCCTAAACCTGTTTCAGCAAAGTAAACTCTACCAGCACAGACCTAGACTTCAGAAGTTATTAATATTATTATTTATTTATTTACTATGGTACCAAGTTCCAATATACAAATCACAAATATATAAAATTAATTCAATACATTACAACATTAAAATAAAATATATACAAATTTAAATGTAATTAAAAATTTAATTATATATTATATAAATGTTAAAACGAAATATTTTAATTTGATACAGATTTACTTCTTCTTTAATTTACGGTTTATTTAATTTCCAATGTTTTGTGCGGATAATTATTTTCTGTTATAAATGACTTTCACAAACACCACATCACTACACCTCTACTACCCGCAACTACAGATCTGGATTCCACACTTTACTTTTGTTCTGTTTACCATTTCGTACATAAAACAAAACATCTGACTGTCCGCCCGTTTACGACTTACGTATCTCAATTTTATTCGGAATCTCTTACGAATCTAAAATTTACGGGTAAGGGTTTCAGACTTTCGGCACAAATTACCTTTCGGCGTAACATTCCCTTACTCATAAGTTTAAAAATCTTGTGATTCTAGTGAAAAACATCTTGTTTAGAAAGTGTGAAACTGCTCTTAACTCCTACGACTGAAAATTAAGTCACTTTCTGAGTGTAAACAAATATTTCTTAGCTCGTCTTTGAAAGGAAGTTACTTCGTTTCAGTACTGGAAGTGTTAGATAAGCGAATACTTCTAACTTATAAGTATACAGGTACACAGTTTACCTGTGTTATGGCAGCCATAATGTACCTACATAAATCACACAGAAAGACACGAAACAAATTTTGTTTATTTAGGACATACAAATATGCTCAAATATGTGCAACTGACGGGTGACCGAAAAGGCTAAAAAAATCCAATTTTGTCACGTCCCGCGACCGATGCCTGTAAAAGAAATCAAGAAAAGTTACGAAAAATAATGATGAAAACTCGGTTAAAGGTTTTATTTTCTTCTACATTGTATCCTTGTTTCGCTGAAAATTAAATATTGGTAGCAATATTTTCGTTTATTCAGTGGCGTATCGAAACTAAAATTATTTCTTCTTCACATAACGACCTGTACAACGGCCCTGAAAAAGTTTTCGTTTTCTGTCAAGATCAGAAATCTACTAATACAACATTGAATATGCTTTAAAAACCGGCCAAGTGTTGGACCACGCACAGTGTAGGGTTCCGTAGCTAGGATGAATTTAACCAATGAATAAACTTAACATTGTAATATATAGAAAATATATTATCCTTACATTCTATGTGCAAATGTAAGTTTTTACGCACATTATTGAGTGATTTACCATGTTATTTTAAGACCATAGACTTCTTTTATGTTTTCCCGTAATCTATATGTATTGAGCTTAGTGTCTATATGTTTTTCAAAATCTTAGGCTCAGTAGTTTCGGAGGTAAGGGGGAGAATGGAAATGTTCATCTTTTTTTTTTTTAATAACTTGATAACTAATTATTTTAAATTTATAAAAAATAAATTTCATATCCTCACATCAAGTTCTTTCATTTGATAAATTTTCTAATTTTCGCCCAAAAAAGAACCCCATTTTCAAAATTGATTTATTTACGTTACTCGTTCGTGTTTCGGTCACAGAAGTTCATATTTTGTGTTCCGAATTTCAACTTAATCAGTCAATTAGGTTCGGAGCAAATCGGCTATGACAGACAGACAGACACACGAGTGATGCTATAAGGGTTCGATTTTTCCTTTTGAGGTACGTGACCCTAAAAACAACCGTTTTGCACTATCTGTACAATTACATTCCCTTTACGTGCACTGTATTTACAAAAAACAAACGCACACAATATTGCTCCGCATACATCAACTTTTTAAAACTCCACCACCAGTAATTATAACCGGCCAGTTTCAACAGTTAACAACAATCATAACACGGTGTGGGCTTACGTTTGTGTTATTAACTAGCAAAAACTAACCGCAGAGCCATCGTGTAGCCTCGATGTGGACGAAAGTTGTGTGGGAGCTATGTAAGGCACGTACTACACAACTCATTGTTAGAATTCGCACTGTCTACGAGTATTGAATTTAGTTGAATTGTCTGATAGTGTAAACATGGCCTGATTGTGAATGGACCAATTATTCAGTGTGTGGTTCCTTGTAGAATATTAGACAGCCCCTTTGTGTACCCGTTGGTGGCTAAACTACGTAATATGTGCTTACATTCGTTATATTTTGGAAGCGAATGAAACCGAACCGTCACGCTCGGGTCGGTGACATTGAATCGGATATACTCGGCTCCATTCAGTCGGTGACGCTGAATCGCGTATACTTGGCGCTGAATCGCGTATACTTGGCGCTGAATCGCGTATACTTGGCCCTGAATCACGTATACTTGACGCTGAATCGCGTATACTTGGCGCTGAATCGCGATCAATACTCGTTAGTTTTCACTTCTGTTATGAAGTCATAAGCACACACCCTCTTTTTTATTTGTTGTTGTCATATTTTGAAAACTATTTATTTATTTAATACTTGAAGCACACAAAATGTGCAGAGGCAGACTTAATGCCAGAGGCATTTTCTACCAGTCGACCTCTGGGTGATGCAGAGACAAACAGTGGTAGGTGCAATAGCGATAATTAAGGAATAAATATTTATTTAAATATAAAGATATATTATTAACTATTAAAAACTATAAATATAATATAAACATCTTATTATTTAAAAATATAAGCACAAATAAATAAACATAAATATACTAAAGCATTACCGTTGTGATTATACTGCCAGCTTCTTGCGAATGTACTCGCGAACTTTTACTTTAAAAGTGGGATGGTAACTACCCAGATTTCCAGGGAAACCGCATTCCACAAAGAGATAGACGGAATGAAGAAGTAAGAGTGAATGAAGTCTGTGCGGTGAGTGGGACATTGAAGAGGACGATAGTTGACTTTTCTTTCTGTTTACTAATTACACATCTTAGAAACAGTCTTGTGTCTTGTGTCTTGTGTATTAGTTCTAGATTTATACTAAATAGATCGCTGATGTCTGTAATTTTTCATGCATCTTTGTGACTTTAGGTTTATGAGAAAACTGTAAATATCACTGTCTTTTCGCGCTGTAGAATCTGCCGTCATGAATTTCTTATTCTTAATATATTTCGAGAGACAAGCGGAATTGGCACTAGCTTTAGTAATTATTTTGATAATATTCTCGTAATTTATTCCATGATTCCTCGTCTTAACTTGAATTATTGCTGCCCTGATGTAATAAATTGGCATTACATTTTCAGCGACGACATCTCTAAATTCCATATCAATTAGAGTTGCCAGACTCAAATTGAATTCTAAGAAATGTTTTCTCACATTTAAAGTTTCCAAATAAATTGAAATTACTTTCTAAACAGGGATGAACTAAGAAGTGAACTTTGGCAATATTAGTCGTCAGTCGATAAGTTGGCGTTAGATAAAAACAACTTTTACTCTTAATCATAAAGTTTTTGTTTGCAGTGCTTCGGTTGCCAAAATTGCCTACAGCCAGGCTGGTAACCACACATTTCTCGCCTATTTTTGTGGAATGTGGTTACATAAATCGTCGTGGACGCACGAGAATATTTTCTGTACTACAGTATTTTTCCGCGTAATTGGTCTAGACTCGGGTCGTTGGCGCTGCAGCTGAAAGTAGCATAAGGAAGGCCTAAAGGCAAGTAAATATCGGATTTTTCTGTAACAGAATGCTTATTATTTTCTATGTAGTTAGGGGTTCAAGGTTCCGTCCGAGACAACTCATGATTTAACTCAGTCTTTAACGAGTCTACAGTATTTTTTTTTTAAATCAAAACTGGTGTGTTCAACTTTTCCACGTGTATCCATGGCATTATCATAGGCAAATACGAGTAACTAGTTGTTTTGCTACATGGAAATTAAGTACCAACGCAATAAACAGAAACCAGTCATGTGTAAAAAAAACCGTTTCAATAAATACCAATGCTTTATAGTACTCTTATACAAATTCTGTTGTTTTTATGTTGGTATATCGTTTGTGTGGATTCAACTTTATGCTCCAATACTGATTCGATAACCGTGTAACAAATAGACGGTACTTCTCAATCAGGAATATAGCTAACATGGCTGCCAATATCATTGATTGCTTTTGTTGCATTTGCATCGTCTGTAACGAAGTGTTTGCTCAGGTTAATAATTATCTTTCCAGTATCGGATAATGCTGTTGATCTGTTTATTAGACCATTAAAAAAAGAAACACATACACGTAATAATGTAATCGATATAGGTAGAGGTCGTTTACTTGAGGAGTTCGTGGCTAAGTAATAACAGCCGCAAGGGTCGATTCATGATTCAGCGGGATTGTCCGAAAGGTGTACCGCTGCCCCGGAACATAAAGGGCCAAGGAAGGAACACGGGTGGGTTTTAGTCAGTAAGAGTCTGACACTCCCTTCCGCTCCACCCAGAGCGGGAGGGGTCATATGATGATATCACATCCTCAAAAAAAAAGGGTCGATTCGTTAGGTTAAGCTACGCTTGCCAGGGTTGGTCTGTGGATGGGTGAACATCTTTACATACCGAAACTCCTCTATGACTCGGAAAGCACGTTAAGCCGTTGGTCCTGGCTGTCATTCGTGCATCTTTGACAGTCGTTACGGGTCGTCAGGAGCCCGAAAATCTGACAACCAGCCTTACCAAGGGGTATCGTACTACCCAGTTACTGGGTTGTGGAGGTCAGATAGGTAGTCACTTCATTTAAAGTACTGGTATTTAGCTGCATTCGGTTAGACTGGAAGCTAACCAAATAGTTTTTTTTTTTTAATAGTTTTTCTACTATTAAACATTTTGTTTTTTTTTAAACTTCTTTAGGCGCGTTGAGTACTTTTTGGTAGGGGAAAAACTTGTGGGTTCGCGATCGTCACCGAACGTTTTCCATGAGCTATATGTATAAAAGAACAGTTATTCCAAAGTTTTGTGTTTTCACTTCTGTCGGCAGTCCTTATGACTGCCAATATTTTTTTTTATTATTAGTGATGAAATGCATGGAAGTGCACCTTATATAAATTATTACTTTATGTATCGGTTCTGCAATGAATCTGACCTTTTTTTTTTTTTTTGATACTGGACTTTAGAACGGTCTATCATAAATAAAGCGTGTTTAAAATTTTGTGTCTGTACACTAAATTTTAACACCTAGGGAACACCTCAAAGGTCAATAGTGACCGTTGAGGTGTTCGCTCGTCCGAAGCCAATCCTGGGTGCAGTAGCCAGGTCATGATGGAATTTAAAACGAACTATCATAATTAAAGCGTATATACAATTTCGTGTCTGTACTGTTGACCATTGAGGAATTCTTTCACCTGGAGGCCAATGCTGGGTGTAGAATCAGGTCATGCTTATCATAAAAATGCATTGTCTTTGGAACTGAACCAACAAAAAAATGTCAACTCCGTAGGATAAGAGAAAGTGGTTTTAATTCAGCTTGCAAGATTAACAAACAAATGAGGCGTCTGATTGCAAACCCCGCTAAAACGATTTTTCTGGATATTGAGTTATTGATGAATTTTAAATTGAATAAAATGTAATCGCACTCCTTGGTGCACGACACATTTACACAAGTCTCCATTGGTCCGCCATACTATTCGTAAGGTCACTTGGTGCAAAAGCAAGCGCTGTGGTTGGTTGTTTTCGTTATAGAGGAATTTGAATTTAACCCATGCAATTAATGGATTTTGTTACCAAGCATAAGGTTGGAGGCTCAATTTAGTACTGTTAGAGGGCGATTTACTCGGAAATGAGTTTGTCACTTAGTACAGAATTGAGAACATTTTCAAAAGAGAGAATAAAGTCGGTTTGAAGGTAAAATCGTTTTAGCGGGGTTTGCAATTAGACGCCTCAAATATTGCAAGTTAAATAAAAGCTTGTAAAAAACCGCCCTATAAATTTATTGCTTCA
This sequence comes from Dryobota labecula, assembly GCA_947523025.1. Lineage (NCBI taxonomy): Eukaryota > Metazoa > Arthropoda > Insecta > Lepidoptera > Noctuidae > Dryobota > Dryobota labecula. The sequence continues at coordinate 9,655,738 of OX383293.1, read as the reverse complement.
AGACACCAAATATCCAGTTAGTAAGTATAGTTTATTTACAGAAAAATATCTCTAAAACTACTTTTAAACTAATCCTGAACCACAACAAACATTCAAGATACAATCTCTCACCTTTCCATTCCAAAGAAAATAAAATCGTAGAAAATCGAAAACAGAAACTAGCTAAGACGAAGATGTACGAACCAAACATAATTCACTAACAGTACATCCAGAATATTAGTACCTACACTTTGAGTGCAACTAGTACACGTCGAACCAACTGGAAAGAACACTATTGTCGGCGAAGGAAAGAAAATACCTCAAGTAGATACAGCTTTTCTATTCTTCGTAATATTTTTACAAGGAAAATTTATTTCACCGTACAATTTTAATTGGACACGCTCACTCACGGGCAATTTTGAGTGAAAGGATATAGAAAGAGATGTCGAGAGATATGTTTTTGTTAAATGTGACTGAATAGAACATTTTATTTGTAGTTTCCGAATTCTCGGAGTAGGTACAGGAAAATTCTTACCTCGATTTTCATAGAGAAATGCGTAGTACGTATTTGGTAAGACCAAATGCAATACACATATGCCAATTTGATGCTTAGGCCTGAAACTGCGTTAAGCGGGGTTCCGCGACGGGCACCCGTTGCGTGTGTACACGCGTGGATACGCGGGGGGCTCTGTCGGCAATTAAATACGGCGTAGTGTAATTTTAACGGTGTGCATGTACAGTTGTGTCGATGGAGAACTTAGCAAAACGATGACTAGCATAAATAAAACGACAGCCAGTAAGCTGGCGCTACCAGGCCCAGCGCGTGCCTCCGCGACTTACGCCCGCGCTTGTCCCTGCGACGGAGCACTTTTGTATAGAACCGCGCGGGTGTCCGCATAACGCAGTTTCAGGCCTTAAACCGAAACGTTAAACTTTTGCAACTATTGTAACTACGCAATTTTAGAAAACAATGGATCTTATTTTCACTTTGATGAAAATCCACAGCTCTTCATAAGTCACTTTATTCAAGGCCTTCTGTCAAATTTTTTACACCAGCAGACTGTGGGTCAATTTTACTCAGAAAGCCTATAATAATACGTCGCGCATTCAGTACAACAACGCGTTTATTCAAGCCAAAACATACGATTTATATGCGAAAGAAAGTGGCCTCAGTCGTACATAGGCTATGGAAAAGCTCTAACACCTTAGTGTTGGTGTTGCAGCACGGCTTGACAGCATGATCTTCGGGCGGTTCACTGAGCTGCACTTCAGTGGAGTAGCTCGGTGAATCGACCGAGGAACATAATTTCAATTTAGTGCCATACTGCCTTTCTTGATTGATTTATTGCTTTTAGTAAGTTTTTTTTTTTTTCTACGCAGTCAAGTAAACACGCGCACGAGTAGCGGAGTTTCTGATAGTGTTAGGTTTGTGTTTAGTTTTAAAAGTGTCTTGTCTTGTCATTACTAACATTACTTTATTTTAAGCATTTTTCTGTTACTCACAACTATAATACCTCGATAAGCCTCGATCTCATTGTTTTGTTAAGTGTCATCATATCCGTCCACGACATAAATTGATCTCATTTGTTATATAAACCTAGTCTGTAGTGTAACGTAATTATGTAATGCAAATCATAAAATTGTTAAGTAGTGCTACCATATTATTCATAAATTGTAATGTATTCTATTATCGACTGTAAAACTTGTCTGAAATTATTATTTATTTATTTAACATGGTAAGTACCTAACTTATAAGCTTAGCCCCACAAAACCATTAAAATTATGTTGTTATATAATTTTTACGTCTCTTGACATATCTCGGGACCCCGGTGTCCCGGACCTTTTGACGACGTACGAGGGGCCGTAGCCCAACTTGCAGGGGCTCGTTAGATGTTTTTAATCAAATAAGTATTATTAGAAGTCTTCTCAATCAAAAACTTTTTAACAAAAAAACAACCGACTTCCAAAAAAAAACACGAAAAAGTGAAAAATCATTTTAATTTCGGAAGTCGGTGTCCTTGGTTCTTTATTTTGGTTTTTTGCCACCATTATAAACAAAAAAAAAAATGCCTGAGGAAACAAACATTAAAAAAAAAATTGACCCTCCTCCTTTTTGGAAAGTCAGTTAAAAAAAGAAATAATTACCTCTTTTCAACAACCCTGGCTACTGCGTTAAACAATCTAGTTCTAACGCCTTAAACTAGTGCCTTAAGTAATTCATTATACACCATGTTACTTATTCCGTGCAGGAATTTGTAGCAGCGTGTGAATACACGCTGCTACAAATTCCTTCATACCGATACAGGTGTTCCTTTACAGATAAACTTTAGCACAAGTGCCTTAACAAGGCCACAGATTAATCAGCTCTAACCAGACGGTATAAGTTCGAGTATTGCGTAAATTCGTTTCGCTAACGAAGTAAACAGAAACTGAAGTGATTCTGACAGAAATATATGGGTATCGCTTGAAGGCAATTAGGTAAGAGAACACATAGGATTTAAACTAACTGTAGTGGATGCACAAGATAGAGCAAAGTAGTAAGGAATTACGGAGCCGTTTTTTGAAAGGTGCGTGTTTTGGTTATGTTAGTTCTAAAGATTTTATACCCTGGTATTTTTGGTGTCAATCTAAGTTAGATCGAAAGAGTTATTAAAGATCGAAAAATAGTTTTCACGTACACACATCAAAAAACGTTTGTGATCACTAGCTAATTTTTAAATTGAACTTTGTCAAGAAAAATTCTTTGTTGTGTGTTTTCTTTTAATAGAAATACCTTGTTTGAAATAAAAAAATAAAACAATTTTTTATTTTTTATAAAAAAAATTGAGTAATTAATCATAATGTAATTGTAACAGAAATTTGATAGAAAGAAAAAGACTGTTTAACCAAACTTAAACAACAATTTATTAATAAAAGGTTTATATTCAATATAATATAACTCCTCCCCTGGCTCGAACACATGTGATGATCCCCCTGGGCATGTAGAGAATCAAGTTATCCAGCATTTCTTGGGGTAACCTGTCCCATTCTTGAATAGTGGCTTCCCTGAGCTCTGGCACTGTCTGGGGACGTGGCTGACGGTTCCAAACAGCTCGATTAAGAGCATCCTACGCGTGCCCTATTGGGTTTAAGTCAGGCGAGTCGGCAGGCCAGTCTAACCTTGTGATGTCGTATTCTCTATTTCGATTTTTCAAAGTGATCGCATACTTTTTTTGATGTGTGTAGGTACTTAAAGACTCACTAGACGGTCTAAACATTGTGGGCTTTATTTATAAACGTTGCTTAAAGTTTTAGCGACTGTTTGACCATAAACTATTGACGTTTAAGCGTCTGTTAACTTTAAGCAAAATTTATTAAAAACTAGCTGCGCGCGGCTTCGCCAGCGTAGCCTTTTCTACAATAAAAGTAGCTTAAGTTTACTCCTTATAGCATCAGCTAAATTGGTCCAGCCGTTTCGGAAATTAACCGGAACAAACAGACAGGCAAAATTTTTGACGTGACAACGTCTAATAAATCGATGAACGCCGGCTGCATGCACGAAAAAGGATGACTCATTGTCCCCGTTACGCCCATTGTCCGATTACGTTCATTGTCCCGTTACGCTCATTGAACGCTTGCGCCGCATCAATGTTTTGTTATGACGTTGTCACGTTAAACTATCGTCCGTAAACCAACTTTACAGACAACCAATTATTATTATTTTTTTGTTTATGTACCGTGTATATCATGCATCAGCATTTAGTAAAAAGCAGTTATTTTGAAATTACAAACAAACATTTAAATTTTATGTATTTGTATACCTAGATAATAATTAAAAAATAAACATTTGTGCGTTCAAACGTTAATGAGAAGAACATCACAAGAAAATCTGGTTTGCTAAACGGAATTAGCATTATTATGCTCTGTTGTTCTATGCATAATTTGACCAGAATTGGGAACATTACTGGCTGGCTATAACGTAATCCATAGCTGCCTGCTTTTAGGTTTTTCTGAAAAATTTAAAACTTACGACCCAGGCTTTTCTCTTAGAACCTAATAAACTAATTACGCTATTATGGCTACAGTTTCTTATTCTTTCTCAGAAAGTATAAAAGTAATTAAGTGAAATACGTTGTAATGGATTTTACAACGGTGCACGGCGATGTCGGAGCATTCTTGTTTCTTGCACTCGTATGCAATATACAACAGGATATTGAAAAAGTAATAACTGAGCTTTTAATAAACATTATACGAGCAACAGTATTGATTATGGGAAAGCACTTTTGATGAAAGAACGGAGCTCTGTACTGTTTATCCGTTTTTTATCAATTTCGAAGATAAATAAATTCACGCTTTATCCCATGAGAGTAGGCAGAAACTACACCACCTGCTATGATCCCTACATAGTCCTTTTGCTTCGTTGACGTTCATACATCAGGGCCTCAAGTCTGCTATTACAATAGTGTCAGAATGGTCTCGCCATTGTTAGTATTTGACAGTGTTTGTATGGCAAATCTGTCAAAAACTCACAATGAAGAGACCATTCTGACACTATTGTAATAGCAGACTTGAGGCCCTGGTCATACATGCACGCCGGTTGCAAATATTATACTACGCACCTGACCTTTCTGAAGATCTTCTTAAGGCGACGATAACCGACTTTTGATGATTTTATTCTGAAGATCACGTCTAAACGAGAAGAGTTAATGATTTGGAAAAAATATACAGTTAAATAAGAGCATTTTTTTAACAACTTAATATATGAATATTTTAGATTATATTACATAGTGAAATTAATTTTTAAAATTATGTCGAACGCGGATAGAAAACTGAGAATCACGCAAAATCTATCAAGGGAATTTTTCTAAAACCTTCACCTTTTTAAAGATAATTTATTTATTGATCTTTTAATATACGTGTTTCATTAAAATACCTTTTGTTTTATGTATAAAAAATTAATAATGTGTCTTATTTGGGAAGCGCTCCTGGATGATCGAGTCCTATTACTGGCTGGACGTACGACGCGTTGCGTTAGTTCAGTACAGAACAAGCAAGCTAACGCGCGCACGCTAGGCACATAGGGTGTGCATATTGAGGACACCTTCTACCCAGTCGCATCTGAATTTTGAGCACCTATCCAGGTTCTTTTAGAAAAGCACTTCATTCATCACCAAAATCAAATTATGCCTTTTTCTCATGAGGGTGGCAGAAATCAAAGCACGTCTCATGCATCGTTATATAAGGACCTGCACTTACGTATATCGATATATCAATGAAATTTACAGCGAAATGGAAATTAATAATAAAACGTCCCAAGTAAAACATTTGGGGTAAAACTATGTAGACGTATGTAGCTCCATGTTTCAGAAGAGTGAGCAATAGTTGGCAAACCTCGAACCTGCAAACAACAGCCGAAACCGCAAACTTTAAAATTAAAACCGACCAGTTTTATTAAATAAGCGCAAATCTGTGCCAACCCTAGCCGTACAAATACGAGGAATCGTTGCGAACTTCTCTGTTTATGCCTAGTTGTTTATGAGCACATGCCTAGTTTGTTTAAAAGTATATAACTTTGAAGTTAAAGTACGAACATGTTTGCACAGTTTATTTACAGCCAATGAATATAAATGGTTAATATTAATAATGCTAGGTTCGTGTAAGCTAGGGCTGGTATTGAAGGGGGTAGCAAATCATATGTAGTAATTTATGGGTGATAAGCATCGTGATAAGTGTCAGTGGTATAGTCAAGCTTGAAGGTCCTTGCCGGAAATAAATTGGCATGTATTTATTTTCTGGGGAAGTGGGAAAATGTTTTGTATTTTCGGTGACGAGAAATAGAGATAATACAGTAGATTATGGCTGTGATCAGGCAAGGAGAGTAAGTTCTAGACGTTACGGAACCAATGAGTACCCAAAAATTGTCTAGGTAAAGAAAGTTCATTACTTAATTAAAATTGCACTCACTTCACGGACTGCATCATAGCATAATGTCTTAAAAAAAGTTCCTGCTAATTACGAAACTACAGAGTCGGTACTGCAGCTCATAGACGAAGTCATTGAAAAACTGTATTCACTCTTTATTATACACTTAATTTAGTGTTTATCAGGGAAAAATTCAGACTATGTATCACCAAATAAATATGAAAGGGATATGAAAAATTTGATTAAAGATTTGATTTTGTTTGATGTCATAAAAATACAAAGCACAACAGGTGGAAATTATGGATACATAGAATACTCTTTATTATATTAACCACCATCAAAATAAATTGAATGAAAAAAAAAAAAAAACTGTAATATAATGGTGCCGATTCCCTTGTTCACAAACTAAACAAAATTTAAGTTCAGTGCATCTTTTTCTTTCTATTTCATTAAGAAAAGGACAGAAGATAAATTTTAGTTTAGTCCTGTCAAATTAATCAGCGCTTGACGTAAATTGACGTAATTTTAGTCGGCAAGTTTTTAATCACGTCTAAACTTGTATGGAGTAGTGACAGGCGCTGATAAATTTGACAGGACTAAACTAAAATTTATCTGCTGTCCTTTTCTTAATGAAATAGAAAGAAAAAGATGCACTGAACTTAAATTTAGTTCAGTTTGTGAACAAGGGAATCGGCACCAATGGCCAGTCTCCTCGCTAAAAGCGATCTTTTTAGACAACCTTTGGATGGATTAAGGGCGAAGGAGAGATATTACTGCAGGTAGTCTGTGGTGCACCATTTACATATATAATACTAAGGTGGACAAATATTGAGCATACCTTATCGATTCATGAAAGAACTTGAAACATTATTTAAGTTAATAGAGGGTTTTATTACAATTCTACCTCGACGTAGATAATTTTGAAAGTGGGAAGACGAATAAAGGAAAAAAAAAGAAAATAAAAGGAAAAACATGGACTAGAAAAGCGAAAAATAGAATAGAATGGAAAGGAATGGAGGAAGCCTTTGCCAAAGTTGGGCAAACAGACAGTTGTCGGTGACATCTCTATCGCTAGAGTCGTAAATAAATAAAAAAATATAATGTACAAAAAAACTTAATATCTGAATAAAGGCTTATATTATTATTATTTGTTACAAGTACATAAATTAATGCCATACCAGTCAACGAACATCTAATTAACAAAAGCTAAATTCGGTTCAAACATTCAACATTATTTGTATGGAAACAGACGGTATCAAAAGCAGTGGAACAATTTAAACGAAGCCTTGGTTTAATAAAAACTGTCTTAACTCATTTCTAACCTAAAGTCGCGACAAATTGATTCATAAACAACCCAATTAATTCAATATTTCAGCGTCCATCTCTGAATAAAATCGTCAGCGCGAGGAATTGATTCAAGCCTACCCCCGACAGGTTTACCTAGTACCGATCTGTCAGCGTATCAAATCGGATGCCCCATATCAGAACCGAGTAAATGCTTTGAACAAAATTTTCCAGGAGATTTCAAAAACGTGAATGATTTTTTTTTTTCTCAAACATGCATGGAAATATTGTCATTACTTTCGAAAAAAGAACACGCGATGTATCGAATTTACGGACAAAGAAAATCAAATCCATTGCAGGAGCGTTTTTTGAATTTGCAACATTACAACACTCCAGCAATGTTACAAAGCTCCAGCAATGTTTTATTTCCCTGCATTCTTTTGAGAAAAGCACTATTTTTTATTTATTTTTTATTTTACTATGGGTTTGCTCTTGACTTTGTTCTAGGTCTGGGTGACAGAGACAATGTCTACGATGGAGTGAGCTTACCCAGAAGATGCCTGTTCACTCTCACTTTGAATAGATTAGGGTTGTATGCGTTCGCAAACACAGCCGCAGGCAGAGAGTTCCACTCCTTTGCTGTGCGCATTATAAAAGACGTTTGAAAACGCTTAGTGCGAGTTGGTGGAATATCAACTAGGTAGGGGTGGTACTATATATGCCTCGGCGGAAATGGCAATTGCCTATCTCGTATTAGTGAAGTCCTCGCCTCCGGCTCGGCCTTCATACTCATACTCGACCTGCAATTGCCTATTTCCCGGCCTTTGCAATAATGTACTATTAATGGTTCATTTTCTTGTTAATGTGCGTCATATCCACAAGTAAAGTGTATATGAGTTTAAATGTTTGTGTAAACGCAGCCAGTCCCGGAACAACTACTTGTAGGTCATACAAATATTTGTTCCGTGCGGGAATCGAACCCGCAACACACAGCGCAGCAGCAGCCAAACGAACCGCGTGTGTGCGCGTTTGGATTTTGTGTTTCACGAACTGTGACTAAATAAACATTATTCTTTCTGTCTTTCTAACTGGCAAAATATGTATGCTATAGGAAAGTCTCTGCCTAACCCTTCGGGGAACACAGGCGTGATGTTAATAAGTTATGTATGGACTTACTATGAAACTAAGAATTTTGAGAAATACTTAATTTTTTCCTACAATTTGTCCTGTACTGGGTTTTGCTTTTGGTATGGAGCAGCCGAACTATCTAGGTCAATCTGCCGCGGACAAGTTAAATAATTGAAATCACTTTGGCCGGATATTGATATAGGCTGGTGTTTTATGCTGCGGCTTGCATTTTGTATAAATAGTCGAATATTCATTAGTATTAAAATTAATTAGTGGTTCGTATAATTTATGTAGGTGAGTGGATGTAAACGTAGGTCCATACAGTAGTTTACTGAAATGTATTGATGGATAAAAACCAAATATATAAAAAACTAAATATTTTATGTTAAACTATAACTACTACAACTCGATCGCAGCGCCACCTATCGGGTCCAATTGTAAATCTAAACCATCCAGGGACCTAATCGTATACACACAAAAAAAATTATCAAAATTAGTCCAGCCGTTTAGGAGGAGTTCAGTAACATACAGTTGCACAGAAGAATAATAAAAGACTAGCTTCTGACCGCGACTTTTTCCGCGTAAAATTTCTTGTTCCCCATTTTCCCAATCCGTTCTCGAGATATCATCATAAAAGCCGTTTTATACAAAATGTAGGATGTGAAAATGAATTTTCGTGATAATTTTTTTTTTCCTGAATTTGTCGCATGTTCAGTTATTCGGTTATTCGGGGCGAAGACAAATACAACAAAATCAAAGATCATAAAAATCGGTCCAGCCGTTCTTGATTTAGATAACCAAAATTACGAAAGTTAAAGAACAGACAGAAAGAAAGAAGAAATAATAACATTTATTTGGCAACAATTCAGCACCAGCCAACAAAAAACAAAAATAAATTAGAAAAACTGATCTAATCTTCTTCCATATTCAAAATGATAACAGATTTCTAAATAATAGCAAAATCTTGCCAAGATCAGGCATAGCTCGCTGAACAATTTTCACACATTTTGACCCTGAGAGCGATGAAATGGCTGAGCAATATTATCAAGGGCGCCGGATAGTGGGACCTTGACATCAGCTAAAAACGATAGTGGAGGAGGAGCTGGCACTAGGGTTGTCAACTATACTGTTTTAAACAGTATTATACTGTTTTTCACTAAATTATACTTTATACTGTTGAACAAAAATAAAGTATACAAAATACTGTTTTCAGCATCAAAATGCAAACACATTATTATGTGTTATACTTAGACGCTCACACAAATTTGTTTTTATTTAGTCATAGGGCGCTCACTGCTCAGTGCAGCGCAGCCACAAACAAATCGCACTGTGTTTCTGAACGAATCTGTCAGTGTCAAATATTCAAGACTGTCACTCACTGACAGACATGCGAGTGAGTGTGTGCGTTCTCAGAACATAACCTTTTTTCTCGTGGTTATAAACCGAAATAGAGCATCTATTAATTTAATAAAAAATGAGCTCCTCATTTATTTTAATTTCAGTTATAATTGTGATGAGGCGTATGAAGTTTTTAAAAAAGATTGTAAATTAGTAAGTTGTGCGAGAAGCTCTAAATAATATGTATTTAAAACAATACATAAATAAAATACTGTTCATTTTTCTAAAATACTGTTTAATATTCTTCATAGACTTGAATATACTTTATTTCTTGTAAAAAAAGTTGGCAACCCTAGCTGGCACTCGTCGGATAATATTGCACGTCAAGTTTTAGAAATAAAGTGATAATCATCTTTTTCGAATTCGAGCCTATAGATTTAATATAGACAAGATTAAAGTCTAATTATTAATACAAAAGTAAGCTACATTAGTTAGGAACTGTGTCGAAAACATAATTGACTGTACACGAATATAGCTACATTTGTAAGCAAAAAAGAGGATGCGTGCTTATAACCACACTACAGAAGTGAAAAATTACGACTGGAGCCGAGTATACGTAATTTAGTGCCGAGTATACGCGATTCAGCGCCGAGTATACGCGATTCAGCGCCGAGTATACGTGGTTCAGCGCCGAGTATACGTGATTCAGCGCCGAGTATACGTCATTCAGCGTCAAGTATACGCGGTTCAGCGCCGAATACACGCGAATCAGCGACACCAACCGACTGGAGCCGAGTATACCCGATCAAACATTACCGACCCGAGCGTCACGGTTCAATTTCGTTCACTATTCAGAAAGAGCGCAAAGTCCGCCTAGAGAAGTTTTCACTTCAAAAAGTTCGGGTTTGGAGTTTATAAAGGTTCCCCATCTCTGTCAAACAGGACAGTACCTTTCTAAAGCTCAATGTGCCATAATAATACCCTCCTACTGTACAATTTAAGACTGTTCAGGGACATATTTAAAGCTACTATCTCAGAAAGGCATAGTCTTGAACCTACGTACCGTAAATGTAACCTCAACCGCATTTCTAGGTATCTAGGTAAACGAATAAATAACCGTAACTTGGCATGCCGACCCCGCTCTGCGTTACTCGGAACATAAGAGCTCTTATATTTTCTGCAGTAAATTCAAACCTGTTGGACTACAGTGGTGAACTTCTGGGTAAAAAAACTGCACAGTGAGCTTTTCACTGAAGGTTTTGCATTATTCGTTTCGGGTATTCTCTTTGTCAAATAAAATACGCATTTGCGATGGACTGACGGATGGTGAACAAAGTAATAATTGGAATTTCTGTGACGAGACAATTAATTTATTCATGAAACCTTTTGTTCAATGATCGTCATGAAATTGGTCCGAAAAAGAATACGGTTTTAGCTCACTGCACACTAGGCAACTGAATTGATACCGGCAGAATGGATTCTCTCATACTGATTACGATGCAGGCGGTCTATGATCGTCATTAATTGTTTTTGGCATTTGAATGACTGTTCTGATGGAGTCCGTTCGCAAGCATCCGCACTCTTCCGCATTGAAAACGCGATTACGTGCGGATAGACTTCTCGTTCTAGTGAATGACGTCTCTAAATGACAGAAAGAGATAAACATAAAATTGCTGATCCGAGCGCATAGTGTAATTTTACACTGGTTAGTTTTGCTGCTATCAAAGTCTTTCATTATTTGCTGACATACGATGCAGTTAAGAAAAGATAACGATTGGGAAGCCGGATATTTTGCATCTCCCCCTTGAAATATCTCTTTAGGAGTAGGCTCCTCATAGATAACACACAATACAGAGTAATTATGCATGTAGATTGATGGAATTCTCTCATCCCATTGATATCTGGATGGTTAGTGCGTTTAATATTCATAAGGAATCGATTGATTGTAGCATTCGTCACGATCTCTGTATTGCTAACTGAACAGAATTCTAAGTTGTTATCATGGCAGATGAACAGATTGAATTATTAATCGATGCTTTAACTTTCCCAGATATGAGACTTAAGTTGTAAGGCTGGACTCACACATTCTGAATTCCTTTCTGAATTCAGAGTCGTAATTCATATTATTAATTAAGAAAGCCCAGAATCACATACATACAATTTAATTATGCTCCACACACATTCAGATCTTTTCAGATTATGATTTTCTCAGATCGATCTGTAAGAATGACACTGACGAGCGTTCTGAATTCCGTATCGGAATATTTAAGATTATGATTTCCTAGCGCGTGTTTTTCTATACATTTGAACACGTGAACACACACACACCGGAATCAGATTATGAATTGTTTCAGTTGACACTGCGTTTTATTATTTAAGACTACGCCGAGCGCACAGTAGCGCCCTTATCGTTATTTCGGTGATTTCTTTTATTTTAGAATGAAAATGCAGAAAATAAGCTCGTCAAGTTGTGCTTCACAAGACTATACGTTATTATTACTACAAACAGTAGATTTAAATTGTTATGTTTTATTGTAATCATTAAAACGGAAAATAGTGGCCACTAAGCTTCGTTTTAATGATTACAATAAAACATAACAATTTAAAACTACTGTTTGTAGTAATAATAACGTATAGTCTTGTGAAGCACAACTTGACGAGCTTATTTTCTGCATTTTCATTCTAAAATAAAAGAAATCACCGAAATAACGATGAGGGCGTCACTGTGCGCTCGGTAGCCTCTTAAAGCTAAAAGTAGTGCGATGAGTATTAATTCCTCTTTCATACCCAAGATGTTTGCCTGAGCCGAGAAACACGAGAATACTGGTTTATCTGAATTTTTAAGATATGTGTGAGGCAGCTTGCCGGAATACAAATTATGAATTCCAACTCTAAATTCAGAGGGGAATTCGAAATGTGTGTGTCCAGCCAATACTAGCTTTTAGATTAGATTCTCAATTCAAAATAGGGAACACTAAATAACTGCTTTTAAGAAATATGGTTTTTCTGTATGTCTGTTCTTTTTAAAGGTTTTCAATTTCCCCTGGAAAAATTGCTGCTATGCTGTAGATTTATGGCTTTCACAAATAACACGATCAGCACATCTAAACCGCGTTCCAGAGCTGTTCATTGCTATGGAATATTGACACTGACAGCTTTTGCACGCAGTTTAGTTACGTTAATCGCGTTCAGTTTCATTTGTGCAAGTCGCCCTTAGTCATGGGACGTAGTTTGAGTGGCAAATGGTATCTATGAATACACAATGGAAGGCGTATAGCAGGCTTTATGGTGATTTAAATGATACAAAGGCTCCCAAACCACAAACAACAACGCTTAAATCGAAATACTATCTGGTTGTGAAATCGATAGCATCTAAATATTTAGAAGTTCCTAACTCGAAGCAACAAAATACGATCTAGAGGAATGTGGCCGCTTTTCTTTAGTTCGAGTTTTGTTGTTTCGTGTTTCAATATGAAACGTTATAAAAGGTATTAGAAAATTCTAGACACACTTACCGAGGTATCTTATTGAGCCGTTTTTCACATTTCCTTCTCAGTCACGAGATAACATTTTTTTGAGAAGTGGCGCTAGTTTTGAAAGCCACACTCGTCGGTGGACATTTTTTGCTTAAAGCCCATGTAGAAAGGTACTTCATATTTTCAAAATTACTTCAAAAGCTTTATATTTAGCGATGCTTGGTCTACTTATGTACTCAACGTTACACAAATGTGGGATATATTTACTGCATGTAACGCACATTATACACAGTTCAGCAAGTCTCACTGACCATGCATTAAAACACACACTGCATTATGTAAATTTGGGAAGCTGCCTACTCGAGTTCAGGAAACTAATTTAGTGCTTTATGTGCCCAGAACTAAAGTCCTTAGTCATATCAAATATGGAATGAAGTTTAGGTCTAGGTACTCACTCTAGTCTACTAACTTCATGGCAGTTTGACTTCAAGAGGCCGCTTTTGTGACGAAAATCAAACGACCTCAAAAAGTACACAGACGGTCTGGTCCAACAATTTTCGTCGTATTTAATGATAAGGCACACCGGGCTGACTTATTTACTGAATATTCAACCGAATGTAGTTATATTTTTGCATTTAAAAAAAAGTGCTTTCGGTCTGTTACAACTATTACCTACAGAAACTCAAAACTAAAACTCAAAGAATTTATTTAAATTAAATTCCCGGTGTGCCTTATCATTAAAATAAGGCACACCGGGCTGACTTATTTACTGAATATTCAACCGAAGGTAGTTATATTTTTTCATTTAAAAAAAAAGTGCTTTCGGTCTGTTTCAACTATTACCTACAGAAACTCAAAACTAAAACTCAAAGCATTTATTTAAATTAAACCATTTACAGGCACTTTTGAATTGTCAAAAAGACGGTCTGTTAGTCAGAAAGTTGAAGCTAGTTGCCCGTTCCAAAACGTAGATCTCTATGGAGAAGAACGGGCAAGAAACTCCAAGGACACTCTTTTAAATCAAGATATTACAAAATTCTGGGTACATTATTCTTGTAGCTACTACATGTGAAACTTGAGAATGTAAAAAACAAATAAAACAATTTAAAATATAAAATTATAAATAAGCCCTGGCAGTTAAGAGATAACCAGTCTCAACTGACGACACCCGTTCACGAACATGACGCGTGGATCAGCACCATCCAACTCAACCATTTTGTAGGGAACCGAATGATCCAATATACGCGCCACCATCAGTGAGATATTGAAGTGAGCATGACATACTTTCAACTGCCATGCTCTTTCAAGTCAACATACATCATAATAACATAATAAACGGCTCCATGGAACTCACATTCACAAAATAAAAAAATGCTTCTAAAAAAATTCAGAAAATAGTTCTTTACTTATAGATTGAATGAATGAATGAATTAAATGCACCGACCCCAGCGTGGTTAAACCAGACTCGATTACTCGAATAAACCCAAAGATTCGCACTAGCCCCTGGAGCCTCATGTTTCATGGGGCTACAGTGACCATTACATATCAAGGAGTAGACCGGGGGCACGATAATGGTAGGGAAGACGTGCCCATAGGATATGGAAGGATTATTAGAGCCATACCGGATATGCATCCTTAAGTAGCAATGGAATATTGGAGAGACGGGTGATATTTATCAGGAGGGCATCTTTTAACGACGTCGCAGTCAGATTGGCTCAGGTCCAGCTGCTTTCTCGACTATTTTCTATAGCATTGCTGTACTGTGTTACACGTTTACACGTTGCTGTTTCCAATGTCTTCAAATTCGTCTGAGGTTTCGCTACTATCCGTTTCAGGTTTCTTGTAAATCTCGCTAGCAGCATTCTTGATCGCTTCTCTGTCTTCAGCGGTGTCCATCCAAAACTTGATTTTCTCGTCGAAATCGACGACACGAAGTCATTCTACGAGTATGTGTAAATAGGTCGGCCGTTTTTCTTGGATTTGGCCTTGTACTGCATTGTTGCATGAAACAGGTGTGATTCGCGGTGCATATGAACGTGTGCGAGATAACACATCCTGGTGTTCTTCATGGTTACGGTCTTCCGTCTAAGATTTCACGCATTTGCTTATTCACCTAGGTCGTTTCCTGTGTGGCTATAGGGTTCCTAATTGCATGTTGTTAATGATTCCCATTACCCCCTCCGCAGTGGGTCCAAAATTTTGTGCGTCGGTTATCCGCTTTGTTATATTAACCGTTGGTACAGAATAGTTCTCTCAGCTTTTTAGGATTTGTTCCCATTTGGATATTGGTATATATTATACTAGCTTTTGCCCGCGGCTCCGCCCGCGTGGATGTCGGCTATCGCGTAAAAAAGTAGCCTATGTCTTTCAGGAAAATCTATTTCTTCTAGGTTTTCCTGTAATCTATAAGTAAAGAACTATTTTCTGTATTTTTTCTATGGTCTTAAAATAACATGGTAAATCTTTCAATATTGTGCGTACAAACTTACATTTGCAGTTGGAATGTATGGGCGAACTTGTTTTCCAACTACAATGTTAAGTTTGTTCCTGGGGTAAATTCATCTCAACTACGGAACCCTTCATTATGTGTGGTCCGACACACACTTGGCCGGTTCTTTTTTTTTTTAATGAATAATTTGTCCATATTAATATTCGATACTTTTGGCCTAAATGAAAAAGTATCATGGTTAGAATACATGGTTAAAATATTGCCAATGAACTAAATTTCAGTCTGTATAACAAACTTTTTGTATTAACTCTAAAATTAATACAGCGTATGATTACTGGCCGTTTTATTATAACAAATGAGTCTCGTGAGTGACGTGAAATGTTGAAAACTAAAATACCAACAGTTTTCCGTGCTAGTAAAATAAATCATAACATGGCTTACGGCCAACTAACATTGTTAACTTGAGTTTAGAAAGAAAAATGTATGATGGTTAGTAGATTAAAAAGTTAATTTCAATCAGTTTTGACAACATACGTAGGTTTTGATTCTTAGGGTTTCGTACCCAAAGGGTGCCAAAGGGACTGTAAAAGCTCCGCTGTCCGTCTTTCCGTCCGTCTGTCACAGGGCTGCATCTTTTGAACCGTAATAGGTAGTCACTTGAAATGTTCACAGATAGTGTACTACTATAGCCGCTATAACAACAAACAATAAAAAAATAAAACAATATAAAAAATTTAAGTGAGTAATACGACAAGCGTGATTTGATCTGCGTTTTTTGCTCGAAAAAATACAAATTTTTTGATTTGCTAAAATTGTGTTTAGCTGTGTGCGAATCGGACACAATTTTGCACTGCAATTAGCTGAACCCCTTTTCTCAAATGGTTGAGGATTTTTTTACTAAAATCTCATATAGTTTTCAATAAAAAAAATTGTGTAGATTTCGTATTATGTATTTAAATAAAATTAAGAATGACAAAATTCTATTCAAAAAAATCTCAACCATTTATACAAGGGGGAGTCAACTAATTGCCGTAACTGACTGTACAGACAACATTTCTTTCGACAGAAAAACAGTGCACTTCATTTTCCCCAGAATCTATAGAATTCGTTTCTGGAGAAAGACAATGCGCCTAAAAGCCACTATTTTCTTTCGGGCTATTCTTGTATTTTATTTATAGTTATTTTCGTGTTATCTATCCTTAATTGCAGCTGCCATCTTTCCTCTCTGTATCACCATAAAGTTGATTGGTAGAAAATGCCTCACGCATTTTGTAGCTAAATCAAATTCACCACTTTAACAGGTATTTAATCTGTAAAAAAAAAATTTTTTTTAACAAATATAAAAAAAACTTAAGTAAAAAATGACCTCCCTTTCGGGACAGTCGGGTAAATATGATGAAAACCGATAATTTGACCTAAGTGGAGTGGAATAAGTCCACCATCGCACAGTATTTTTTTTACTTGTACATAAAGTTTTAATATATAAATTATTTTTCGGAAAAGTCTTATTCAGTTTTGTCAAATAGAAAACACATTCCTGAAACTCATTTACCGGCTTACAAAGGAATTATTCCTAGTCGTTTGTAAATTCCTTCTATTTTATCATTTGAATCCTACGTTGTTAATAAAGTGACCTAGCCATATTTCTTATCACGTAAGTGCTGGTGACCTCGTGCGACTGGGCGGTGCGTTTCTCTTACCCCGCGTTGGCACGTATCATTATCATCATCATCATTTCAGCCGAAAAACGTCCACAGCTGGACATAGGCCTCCCCCAAGTACCGCCACCTCGACCGGTTCTGTGCTTCCCGCATCCAGCGGATTCCTGCGGCTTTCATAAGGTCATCGGTCCACCTTGTGGGAGGCCTTCAAACACTACGTCTTCCGGTAGGTACGCCACGGGTGGCCACGTATAATTGCCACTAATATTTATTTTTAGTAACGACAATATGAAAATTTGAAGAAAAAAAAACACAGTTTTAATTATAGATAATAAAACACGCTTTTCAAACAAAAAAAAAAGTTTTTTTTAAGTAGTTTAATTGTAATAGCGTTGTTATGTATTGGTAGATTCTTATGTATTCCTGAACTTATTTCATAAAGTATTTCACTACAATAAATATTCACGTATAGAATTGATGTGTACGCGTTCTAGTTTAACATACATTTTTTACATAACTTACCTGTCTTGCATTATTTGAAGGTGTATTATCAGATTTAAAAGTCACTAAAATCATATAAATGTATAATACCTATCTGTTTCAATAACTTTTGTCGTACAAACTACTAACAAAATAAACTCTTTAAAATATTACCATAATGCTTGACGACCCACGGACCGTAGGCAGTTTATTGCCAAATATATCACTTTTATGAACAACACAGGCTAAACTTCCCTGTGTTTACACTATGCAAATAAGCTCATTGAAAAAAGAATTTGCCAAAGAACCAGCCAATGACAGTCGAGGAAATGAAAATGTATGAGTCAAACGAGGCTTAATTTTGGAAACTTTTATTTGTTCCGAATCCGCATGTGACATAACACTAGGGTGCAAGAGCGACCTTTACGTAACCCTGCACCGTTTTAGAATTAGTAGCTTTAGGCTCTCTTTGGCTTGGAAATAGGTATGCGGCAAACAGGGGGTTAGGAACTTAGAATGGAGATTTCTGGCTGCGTTTAGTTTTGTCGCGATGCCGACGGTTCGGTTGATAATATTCCATCCTAGCTCAGGGTCAATAAGGCTCTTAGAGTTGCACATAATTGCCTAGGATTCGTGTCAAGTAATCTTGTGTATTGTGTGTTTTCAGTGCTTTTTTTCGCTATTCACAATCAAAGCCATCACAAATTCACAATATTCGAAATTGTAGTAAAATAAAACATTCCAGTCCCAGCTGCTACAGCGACATCTTTCCCCTATTAGGTCTTGCGCTCATTAACAAAATGTTTTCTTTGTCAAAAACACATTGTCATATTTCTAAAGAACAGTCAAGGCCACGCTCACATAGAATGGTTTTATAAGACAAAAGTATGCCAGTATGTAGATTGAAGATACTACTGTTCACTTTGAACATATGGGGTGAAAAGTTCACATAGTCACACTGTTTATGTTTGCTGCAATTATTTCAAGGTGAACCAACGTGCTAACTATAAATGCCTGTTACTGCATTACACCATATGGGGACAACAAAACGACGATAAATCAATGATAATAAACTGGGAGGCCGGAACATCGACGTCCAAAAAATTTTGGTCAATGTGGGAATTTTTGGGCATTTTATCATTTTTATGGTGGTTAGGTCAAAAATTCTCAAAAGATCAGATTTTTTTTTTATCCCGGGATTTAATCGTCATTATAATTATTCCGGGATTTTAGAGGAGGCATTATCCACTCTATGTTACATCCTTCCTCGAAGTTTAGGTAAATTAACTGTACCTATTTCGATCTCTGGTCATTAGATACCAGGCTTTTAATTCCCAGAATAATTCAAAGCAATTCTTTTATCTCCGGTTCAGTACAACAACAAAACAAACAAGTACAAAAAAAAAAACAAGCGAAAAAAGTTTTTATTCATCCAATAAGAGAGAACTTGAGCGAACATTGCTCTCTACACACACACGAACAAACAAACAAAAATTTTACACAAATGACTTTTGCCTGCGGCATGGTGTTTCAGTGTTTCAGTTTCTCTCCACAGCACACAACCATAGTGCAGTGTTTTATGTAATTAACGGCCTGTTAGTATTTTACGTTAAAATATTCTTGTAATTTTCTGTTTCACTTAGTTTTATTACGGCTTGTTATTTTGACTTGTTGATTTCGCGTGACGATTGTAGATCAGTTGACATTTTGACACAAATTAAATGATCGAATTTGGAAGTCACAAAAATGGAGGTGCTTTGTTTTACAAATATTGAATTTCATTTAGCAAATTCATAGTATCCAAGCAAATTTCTGTTAATCGAAACAGCGATTAAAATTTTCCCGAAATACATGAATTTTCCAGTGATTTTAATCCGATTTATTAAAAAAAAACGCTACATAAATGGTATGTTATATACTAATACTGTGCAAAGTACCAACAGTAACGACATGAAACCCACATTATACCGGGATCCTTAATGTAAAACCTACCCCAGGCAAAAGTTTCCAAGTTATTCGAAAATCCAAATCAATCATTTTTCACCTACTGCTAAAATACATGAAAAATCTTTCCAGTTCCTAAATTTTAACATTACCTAACCTCAATATGCCTGAAATCTAAGAATAGGGTGTCAAAGACAGACCAGACGGTGCATTTCAAATTTTCAATATGGAACCTTGTCTCCGTCAATCATCTCGGCAGAGAAATTTCAAGGGAATAGCTGAATTAATTTCAAAATACAGTTTTGTTGAAGTGAAAACTTCTTGAGCGATTTTTGGTAGGAAAGAAAGAAAATTTGGTTTATTTGTTACAGAAACAAATAAACCAAATTTTCGAGTAGGTATTATATGTAAACAGAAGAATAAAACAAAATAGATCTACATTATAGTCAAGAGCACAAAACCGAAATAGTCGGCAGCTGTATGTCATGACTGTGACAAGAAGGCTTCCACTCAGCATGATGCTGTGCTATATAAAGTCAGCGCTGTGCTGTGGGTCCAACATACACACCTTAGAACAGCGAAGGCGTTTAAACGACGCAATGTTTGGCTGCAAAATCTTGAAAGGAAATATTGACTCACCGCCGCTGCTCACAACTCCATTTCGTCCTCCACAGAGAAGAACGGTGTTGGGATCTAACTCTCCATGCGCTAGGTTCTGTAGGGTTTTGAATAGTTGCAGCGATCTAATCGATTTCCACTTTGATTCTCTGACTAAGCAGAAGTCAAAAATCTTGAGTTGTTTGTCAGAGTTGTTGTAAGCAAAGCATTCATAATTTTTTCATTATTTTATTGTTTACATTACATAACTTATTTAAAACTAAGTCTTTATTTAGGCTACATATTTTTTCTTTAGTTTTAAGTTGGCTTGTGAACTATACATGTACCTAGGCTTACAAATTAGCATATTTTAGTTCATGAGGTGTTTACCTTTAAGTAATTGTTACACTGTTCAGTTATTAAGACGTTACCTTTTATCAAGATGTTAGTGTAAACAATTGTTGGTGAACCAAATAAATAAATAAATAAATAAAAAGAGCACAAAACCGAAATAGTCGGCAGCTGTATGTCATGACTGTGACAAGAAGGCTTCCACTCAGCATGATGCTGTGCTATATAAAGTCAGCGCTGTGCTGTGGGTCCACCCGACACCACAGCGCTGATTTTCAGTTGTCGCCCGCGGTCACTTCACGGTCGGTTCGCGTCACTGAAATGCAAACAGTATTTCTGTAGCTGTAAGGGTGACCACTATTTTCAATGTTTTTAAATTTTCTCTTCTGTCGTCAGTCCCCACGACTGTCTATTTTTTTAATACCTGAGATTTTGTTTTAAACTGTACCTACGCTGTGATAGCAGATACTGTAAAAGTAATATAATTATGTAATACTTTGAAAACACACATTACTTTAATAATTGTGAATGTGATCACTATGTGGGTCATTTGTATTTTTTTTAGATTACCCTTTTTTTTTTTTCTCTTTCTCACTTAGTTTTAATGATGATCTGGCATTTTGAGTACTTTATGCGAGCTACCCAAATGTCCTTTCTTTGGTATTGTTCGTCGAGTCGTAGAGCTCCTTAAATTCTGAGTTGAGCTACACGTTTACTGACAATAGCTTGCACTGACTGGACAGGTCCACTCAAAATTGTGTAGTTCTTTCCTCAAAATACCATTTCAGACACGGATCTACATGGTCCTCACATGATTTGACCAAGATTATGTCAGGACTTTAAAAGAGACTTTGACCCCTGAGTTTGTTTCGCCATTTTTTCTCAGGGGTAGTCAGATAGGAAATGTCGACTTTATCTAGCTTATTTTTTTTATATCCTATTTACAGAATAAACAATTTCATTTCATTGTAGGTAGTCAAATATTAATTTACATTTTAAATATTCCCAATTTAATATTTCACACATTCAGCTCCAAAAAAATTGCATAAATGAATTATTCCATCGGGCCTTAAAAGCTTAGGTAGGTTACACGAAAAAATTCCGATATCAATTTTATAGATCCTACACTCCATTATTTTTGTTCACACACTGTAAAATAAATCGGATATCGAGTGCTTAATCTAAAAGACTCGATACATCAACAATTGTTGGACCAATCGATTCTTCGATTCGATTCTTCATGACCGTTGTACTGTTACAGATAACCGAATTGAACGTTAATAATAAAGTTCTGGGAGAAATAACAGAGCCTTATAATATTTCGCAAAGTTCATGAAATTCATTCAGTATCTGCCTTGAATATTGATTTTATTGTATTTAATTTAATGATTGTTGCGAAACAGAATAGAAAATGGAAAGTTTAAAACAATTAGCAAGTCAATATAACAATCCCTTCCCTAACTGATTTATTGCTTCGTAGAAAGTTTGTGAATAATGTCCTTATTACTCAAACAAACAAACAAATAAATGAATAGACGACTGCTTTCAAATCAATTCAATGCAACATTTATTGCTACTAACTTCTAAGAGAATATTCTAAGCGTATGAAACGTAAATATGTGCAGTTACGTTTGATACGCTTAGAATACGACTCAATCAGCCTAGAGTATACATAAGACGCCTGAATGCATCCGCTCTGAAGCGGAGTATCGTTATCAATTTATACGATCTTATAAGGCAGTTGCCTTCGAAGTAAACTTGATGCATCAATTCTAAGTGTCTAACGTACAAAATGGAAAAATAAATTCATCTTATGGAACACCTGCCCAACAAAACATCAAGAAATAACACATCCAACAACACACCAACAACAACACAAAACATATCATAAAACTGCCTAGTCTGCCTAGACTTTTCCCAACTATGTTGGGGTCGGCTTCCAGTCTAACCGGATGCAGCTGAATACCAGTATTTTACATGGAGCGACTGCCTATCTGACCTCCACAACCCAGTAACTGGTTAACACGATACCCCTTGTTAAGACTGGCTGTCAGACTTTTGGGCTTCTGACGACCCGTAACGACTGTCAAAGATCCACGAATGACAGCCGAGACCAACGGCTTAACGTGCTTTCCGAGCCACGGAGGAGTCTCGGTATGTAAAGATGGTCACCCATCCACAGACCAACCCCGGCAAGCGTAGCTTAACCTGACGGATCGACCCGTGCGGCTGTTATTACTTAGCCACGAGTTCCTCAACATTTCATGAAACATACATGAAAAACACGCTACAAGAGTGACTCGACAAATTGTAAATATTGAGTTAGCAAACTTTTTAATTTCAAACCACTCAAAGCATTTTATGCATATAAAAAGCCGCGTGGACCTAACGAAATTCCTGCAACAACCTTGTTTGAAATAAAAAAATACACAGCGGAGAGCTCAGCCGGTGTACTGCGCAGTGGTCCATTTCTCCCGTTCCAGTTAGGGACCTTGCTCAGTCGGCGCTCACGTGTCGAGAGCTCTCGACCTTTGCCGAGCAACCAATCGACACGAATCTTAAAGCGCCTTTATAAGCGCATTATTCAAAAACAAATAAACAAGATCGCGAAATATTCAACAAAAAAAAAATGATGTGAAAGTGAAGTTTTAACTGCAAAAAAGAATTCGAAACAAAAATGCAAGAGTTTACAAATTAGTTTGCGAGCGCCAAAAGTGAGGAGCAATGATCAAGAAAAGTTATCAAGGCGTGTTTTTAAGTTTCGCTTCCATATCTTTCTGCTGTCAGATTAATGAAACTATAGCGAAGAGTGCGAGTAGATTCATTGGTAAGTACCCCAACTAAGTTTCTTCGCGTACCTACTCGTAAAGGCGTATCGACAGGATTAACGTTACAAAAGTACCATAAATCGTGTCGATACATGAATAATAAATGATAGGGCGTTTTACACTTAGGTCTCAGAAGTGAAAATTATTTATTTACGCCCATGGTACGAGACCTTAACCTTGAATCTCGTACTTAACTGAAGATTTAACTACTAAGCCCTCGCAGTTTGTTTTATAGGTACTACAAGTTTTGGTATCGCGTGAAGACGTCAGTATTGTAAAAAAGTACGATAAAAGTCTTCGCCAAAAATCCACATGGCAAATGGTTTTTTTTTTTTTTTTTTTTTTTCGTAGTAAAGTCGGACTTTTATTATTTATAACAAGGAGATAGCATATCTTAAACATGACTATAAAACTAACATAAAATAAAAAAATATCTGTAATAATAACATAACTACCAACTAAATAACAATATATAATAAACTAAACTAAATAATAATAATAAAATATAATAGTCTTTTTAAATAATATATAATAGTCGACAGCGATGCTGAGGAATTTTTCGACGCCATGTTTTAGTTTATTTTGTTATTATTTTTATTTAGTTTAGTTTATTATATACTAGCTGTTGCCCGCGGCTCCGCCCGCGTGGATGTCGGTTATCGCGTAAAAAAGTAGCCTATGTCCTTCTCCATATCCCAGGCTATATCTCTGCCAAATTTCATGACGATCGGTTCAGCGGTTTAGGCGTGAAAACGTAACATACAGACAGACAGACAGACAGGCAGACAGACAGACAGACAGAGTTACTTTCACATTTATAATATTAGTATGGATTGTTATTTAGTTGGTAGGTATGTTATAATTACCGATATTTATTTTATTTTATTGAATACATTATTTCCAATCCGTGAAAATATTTATAGCTGAAAATGTACGTTGCAGGTTGCAGTTTAATTATTTCTCAAAAGACTGTATTTTCTATACGACGTCGCTTATACTTTTATCCTTCTTTGCAACGGCTTACTGGAAAATGTTGAATATTGCAGAGAGTACGAGAGTGCTAACGCGTTATCTCCTTAGAGAATAAGCAGAGAGGCATCGATGCGACTCGGTCTTATCTCAAATAATTTATCAGGCCTTTGAAACGTGCAATACTCGCAAACACATAAGTTATATTTAAAAAGTCGTGTCGTTAAAGTACAGCAATAAAGGTATAACAAATGATATATTTAAACGCATGGAAAGTTATTGAAAGAGTACTAAACACTTTGACATTTCCAACTCGATTGGTGACAAGTGCCTCCTTTCTTTTCAACAAAAAAGAGAGAAACATTTTCTTCATTCACAAGTAGCCTTAGAAAAGCCCTTGAGCGCAAAATTACCTTTTCAACGACATAGGCCCTTTACAGATGTTAGAAGCTAATGAAAAGATAATTACTCATCAAAATACTACTCCAAAGGCATTAAATGACGCTGTGACATCAAAGGCTTACGTTGGGTTATTATTATTTCAAATACTCGGCGATTTTCATGACGCTGCCTGTAATTACCAGGCGCGGGAAGCAACTCTGTTCATCTAAAATGTATACTTTTGCATAACATGCATATACGGTTGCCGTTTGTGACGTCATATATGTATGATAAGCTGGGAATTGCCAAACGGATGAGATGGGAATAGAGATAAAGGGCATAGGGGATGGGCAGTGTCTTATGTAATTTTGACGTTCAAAAGTGCTGATTCG
Organism: Dryobota labecula; assembly: GCA_947523025.1. NCBI lineage: Eukaryota > Metazoa > Arthropoda > Insecta > Lepidoptera > Noctuidae > Dryobota > Dryobota labecula. Next base: position 9,630,580 of record OX383293.1, on the reverse strand, counting down.
CAGCCTAATTTGAATACTCGTAAATTACTTTTGATTTTGATTTTGACGATGTTAAGTTTGTTCTTGTGATAAGTTCGTCCCAACTACGGAACCCTTCATTGTGCGTGGTCCAACACACACTTGGCCGGTTTTATAATTTTTTGTTTTGGTTAAAAACGCTACTAAAAGCGTAGCCACTCTTAGTTTTCCGATGCTCGGTCGGACGGTCTAACTGGGAAAAGTCTTTTGTACTAAGAGGATTTGTCAAAGTCTAGTATTTATGTATCGATTTATCGATTACCGATACTGCCCTGTTCTCGATACTTACAGCTGCATACAGGTGTGGATTTTTTTTCAGCGTTGAGTGGTTTCGACTCTGGAATGTTATCGATACAGTGCAGAATGTGCAATAGTGGACTTTTTTGTTCATTTTATTGCAAAAATGTTTGCGGTAGCATACTGTGATGTTAATCTTTTTTTTTTTTTTTTACTTTCACGTAATTACATTTTCCGTTCTTTATTATACTCTTAATTTGTTGATGACTCACCTCCTATCATCATCTTCCTGCCCTTGTCCCATATTACTTGGGGTCGGCGCAACACGTTTTCTTTTTCAATTCTCCCCTGTCAACCGTCACTCTATATTCACTCCCTTCTCTTTCATATCATTCTTCACACAATCAATCCATCTTTTCTTTGGCCTTCCTCTCTGGTTCGTGAACGGGCGCCGTCCGTTGGGACTGGTCATTTCTTGACTGCCACGGCTTATTTTTAATTTGTAATTTTATATTTTGAATTGTTTTATTAGTTTTATTAGTTTTTACATTGTCTCACATATAGAAGCAACAAGAATAATGTACCCAGGATTATGTAATATCTTGATTTAAAAGAGTGTCCTTGGAGTTTCTTGTCCGTTCTTCTCCATAGTGATCTACGTGTTGGAATGGGCATCTAGCTTCAACTTTCTGACTAACTGACCGTCTCTTTGACAATTCAAAAGTGCCTGTAAATGGTTTAATTGAAATAAATGCTTTGAGTTTAAGTTTGAGTTTTGAGTTTGAGTTTTTGAGTTTCTCCCTCTCCATCCATCACCCTTTATATTCATCACTATTTTCGTCACATGCGTTTCCTCCCTCCTCATCACATGCGCATACCCTGCCAAACAACTTCCTTTCAACTATCTGTCACCGACGCCACTTTCAAACTTCCCTTACATATGATGGCTCACCTTCTATAACATAACTGACGCAATGTAATGATATACCATAGGTACACCTATGTTTAACCTTTCGCGTATCACAGGCGTGATGTTATGTTTGCTCCACTCTTTTAGGTCTTGTGCTGATGTAGACAAAGCTCATCTTTGCGTGTTGAGCTCATCCTATTGACTTTACCTAGGTCTGCATGTTCCGGTAACAAAAAATTATGAATTCTTGGAGAATGTCCAGTTCAATTTACCACAAAATATAGTTCCACCATTACCTGATTAACTTCGCACAACTTCCCCACAGCAACATGCCTGAGTGACTCGTGGGTAGCCACCCTAAGGCAACTGTCCCACCGCCGGCGATTAACGAGAAGCGAAAGAGTTAGCAATTATAAAAACGAGTAAGCGAGTGACGAGCAGCTAATACGCGACGATGACGAGCGATCACTCGTTGGTATGCGTATGCACCAAGCGTGAGTCTCTCAGCGAGTGTTTTGTCCGCCAAGTGAGCGTCGCTGAGCGAGTGCTCTCTTTGATAGCTTTTGTCGTTGCGACAAATAAGTACTCGCCAGCGCGAACAGTCAGCAATTAACTCTTAATACATGTATCTCTTTTACTTACACGGAACCTACAATCTTTTGCATGTTTCTTGAGCGAGAAAATCGTTGATAGCTAGTCGCTTCCTCGTCGGCGGTGGAAAGCCATCCTAAGGTTCAACTTACTGAAACACATTGCTTAATGGTGCTCGTAATTGTTGAGCTGACTACTTATCACTACACTGCACTAATGCAGGGTACACTTAGCTCGATTATGATGTAACTTGTGTGTTGGAGATGTTTATGGTTTGGTTTTTGTTCTGTATTATCTATTTGGGATTTAAGACGGGTAAATATGGTATAAACCATTAGGTTTGTGTTCATTTCTAAAACCTTTTTTTCCTGAATTACTAAGATTAACTATTGAACTGGAGACGCGTACTCGTTGGACATGTGTGGGAGTGAGTGACACCACACTTTTACTCCTCAAGGGGATGAGCAGAGATTTACCTCCCACCTCTGTCTACTACATCGGAAAATACAGGTAAGGATTTAATGCAACAGACTGACTGTTGCTTTCAATCTATAATCTTATCTATTATCTTAATTGTAACTGTAATTGCGGCCGGATAGTCATTAGTCTTGCACTGATTGTGTCCATTGTCTAGCTCGACAATATTGATATCCAATTACTCATCTCTTCAGAGGCATACCCTCTCTCTTCCCGAGTTCACCACATTGAACAAAGTGGACCGACCTGTATTCAAGGCTTTTTGTTCACAGCACGGCTTCTTTACAGTATGGGCTATAAAACGCCTCGTAGAAAAAACGTGTCTGTCAACAAGCTTCCATAGTGATTCATATAACACAGACGACTATGCAACACACGGCGAAGAAACCGTAGGTTTTCACGACAAGAAAAATGTGTGTGTACAAAGGGCCATATGGCAATTTTACACGGTTCCACTTGAATCCGAATTTACATTACGAAACTAGTTCCGCAAACTTAGATATTCATTGATAGTTTCACGTGTAAATAGATAATTATTTACATGTGAAACTATCAATGAATAATTAAGTTTGCGCAACTAGTTTCGTTATGTAAATTCGGCTTAATTGATTCACTTTTATGTTTATATGAAGTCAAGTTGGTCTTTAGAATGCCAATGCTGGCCATACAAAAAATGGTCTAACCAATCACACCCTATATTTTAACTAGATTTTCGGCTACTCTCTCTACTCTCAGCCAATTCAATTTGGTTGCTTCATATTAATTACTCGTATTACGTCGGAATCACGTGATTCAACTCTTAATTAACCAAATTGAATCGGCTAAGAGGAGAGAGAGAGAGTCTCCGAAGATCGAGCTTAATGACGCACGATTGGAGAGATCTATGTCCAGCATTGACATGCTTCCCTGGCAGTTCGGCCATTACTTCTGTAACAGTGGCACTTGACCTAGCATTGCATTGGTGTTATCCCGCCACCCGTCGATCATTAGAGCTTCGTAGTGCAGTCGACGGATGCGCCGCCTGCAGGTGAACGTGATGCGAAGATACGTGCTCTTTCCTCTATTCATTTATCTTCATTCATATTCGCTTACATGGCGTGGAGGTTCCGACGGTTTTTGGATCATTTCTTGAACATCAATTTGTAAGTTGTACCTGGGAAGTACTACGAGTATATTACTTCTGTATGTAATATGCCCCTGAAGCTTTTAAGATGTTGATTTTTTGCCGTTTATGATTTAAATTATATACTGACTTGACTACGAACTTAAATTGACCGCATATTAAATCATAAGTGTCATTCTTTGATATTTGTGATTTGTAATTACCTTTCTCATATATTTTTTTTTGGGTGGGAAATTATCTAATAACTTCTCCCGCTCTGGGCGGAGCGGGAGGGCGTGTCAGACTTTTACTGACTAAAACCCACCCGTGTTCCTTCAGTTGCCTGTGTGCCAGGGTCACGGTATCCCTTTCGGACAAACCCGCAACTCTGGCAGGCCCCGATCCCGGCGGACCCTGTCAGTGTGTGCTGACATCTCTTTGAGGCGCGCGTGGAACACAACGCGCCGTCGACCCGGGCCTGGCCCTTACCGGATGGCGAGCTGCCCATAGCTCGCCGTCCGCAAGCCCGCGCCTACGGTGGCCGGGAATCAACTACCGATTCCCGCCGCCCACGGCGTCTCCTGCGGCGACTAGGGGCGTGAGGGCGCACAAACTGCCTCTCTCTCACGCGTTCCGCCTCCTCCTTTGCGAGCATTACTGCTTCGCAGAAGGAGGTGACTGCCTCGGCGGTGCTCTGCCCAAGCCGGGCAGACCTCCACCGTATGCTCCACCGTGTCCTCCGGGTCGATTCACACAGTGGTAACACCCGGGCGTTTTGTCCCGCCTAATCCGAAATAGGAACCTCCCGAAACAACCGTGTTCGGTGAGGACCTGTGTCAGGCGGAAGGTGAGGACGCCGTGGCGCCTCTCTAGCCACTCCTCAAAGAGGGGATTTATCGCCACGATTGTGACGTGCCCAGCGCTGGGTTGCGACAATCGCACCCTCCATGCCACCATGAGATCCCGCCGGAGCTCTATCCGCTGTGCCGTGATTTCTCGTGGCAGCGGAATTACGCCCCGCCATTTCACCTCCTCGCGCTACTCCTATAAGTGCGCGAGGATTTTTGTCTCCTGATCCCATGGCGACAAATTTGTACTACCTAGTGTTTCAATTTGATAAATCGGGAAAATTTTACAAGTATACACTTTTTATTATACCACTAGTTGCTGCTACTTAACCCTTATAACATCAGCTATCTGATATGATATTATATCGCGAGCGTCACAGGTTAGGAATTTGGGTGTGATACTGGACGAAAAATTCATGTTTGAGGCACACATTGATCAAATCACTAGTAAGGCCTACAAGTCCCTCGGATTCGTAATACGTAACAGCCAACTGTTCAATAACCCACTCTGCTTAAAAACTTTGTATTACTATTATGTAAGGAGCATACTGGAATCCGCAAGTGTTATATGGCGAACTTTATAAGAAATACGTTGATAAAATTGAATCCACCCAGCGCAAATTTATGAAACACCTAAATTACAAAAGTAATGCAAATTAACCAGACTCCTGTCGATACCACAAATTATTACTCTGGATGAGTGACGACAGTTAAATGATATGATGTTATTGTACGACATACTTAGCAATAAATTTGACTGTCCACAGCTACTCAGCAGAATACACTTTAACGTTCCACTCAGAAGTACCAGACATACCACTTTGCTATCAGTACCATCGGCCTCCACTAATTATCTAAAGATATCATCTTGCGTCTACATGCATTATATAATGATAAATTCCCATATTTGGACCTTAATATCACACGAAACAGACTTAAAAAAGAGATTATCCAAATCCTCCAGCAAACCCCGGATACTCAGCTGAGTATCCGGGGTTTGCTGGAGGATTTGGATAATCTCAATCTCAATCTCTAGTAAGCTTACTAATGCCAGTTTAGTCATACGTACATAGACATACACACAACATCACACACATTTACAGCACATATACCGCACAGATACACACCCGCACACACTATAAATATTATTAATTATTATTATTATTATTTATTTATTTCAGACTAAATATATACATATACAAGTACACACAATCCATATGGTATTAGTAACAATGACTTAAAAACTATGTTCGTAACACTTACAAACAACAAACAATTACGTGGCCCAACACACGTTGACACGTGCCTCCGTACCCAGTGCCTTATGAAGGGACTGTCTACCTTGTCTAATAATGTTTTTAGGATGCTGTTGGAGCTTCCGCGCAACCTACCCATTATTGACGCTGATCTAATTATGTCACTCTCTGTATTTTTTACTTTTCTGTGTACTTCGTAATTGGCATAATTTTTTGAATAATAATTATGTTATACTTACTTTCAGCTGTGAAGCTACCTTACACACAGAAATACAGCGTACAACAGACAGAAATACAGACAAAATTGTTAAAAAATGTTTTTTTGTTATACATATGTGCCTATAACAAACAAACAATTTTTGTATGTATGTTTTGGATGTTCATATGCAATTAGTAAAAAACAGTAGTTATTTTTTTTTTTTGTATAATACTGTTATTTTAACTTTACAAACAGACACTTCAATTTTATTTATTCGTATAGATGGGCACCACTGACTTACTTGAACTAAATTCATTCAAAGCCTTAAAAAAGAAGCCTTATAATCTGAAATGGCCATTTAGCGAGCGTACAATGCAACGAGAATTGTACAATTTTCTATTACAAAATTGCTTCCGTGTCATCAGAAGATTTTCTCTGCAAAAGGACATTGACCAACGGGCTGAAATTGCGATTAGGTTTTCATGTTTTCTTTAGTAACGCTTAGTTCTCACCGGTTCTCGAAATTTCAGTTTACTTTTCATTAAACCTTGTTTGGACCATTAGATTAGTCGTTTCCTTGTATACGGAGACTGACCAAATTGACCTCTTGCGTACGTGGGTCATTATAATTGGACAATAGAGGTCAAAATGGCAGGTGTATGTGCAAAATATTGGGCTACATCTGGTTATGTTGAAAGTCCAATCCGATATGTTATCGAAGGGTTGAGATATTTTTTTTTTTAACTTTCGTGAGTTATATTCATGTTTTGGCTTAGGTACGTATATTTTCGGATTTTCCTGGTTAGTTTCACATACCTAGAATTTTGAATTAAGAAAGAAAAAATATTTATTGTGACTCGCACAAGAGGATCACGAACTAAGCTAAACGCACAATGAGAAAAGTCTTATAAAAAAAACAGAGATTCTGTACGTGGCCAAAAGGCTCCCATCCCAGCATGATGCTGCGACATTTAAAAATTAGTAACCAGTAATTTCAAGTAGTTGGTAATTTTAAGTCAGTAATTAGGTGTGTAAAGCTGCATTACCTTTAGGGTTTCTGACAGTATTTGTAGACGCTGTTGCCAATCGATCAAGTAATCCATTACTTTATTTTCCAACTTCTAGAAAGTGAGAAGTTACTTTTCACTTCTCAATCACTTTTCTACTTGTTTGAAGGGGGACCGAACATCCCAAAAAAAAAAAACATTTGCCGTTTTAATTCTTTATTTATCGTGTTTAGATATCGATACCCATAGCGTTGGAGGATTTTAGCTAGCCAATCCATACCAAAGTAACTCTGTCTGTCTCTCTGTATGTTACGTTTTCACGCCTAAACCGCTGAACCGATCGTCATGAAATTTGGCAGAGATATAGCTTGAGATATGGAAGGACATAGGCTACTTTTTTACGCAATAACCGATATCCACGCGGGCGGAGCAGCGGGCAAAAGCTAGTTTAAAATAACCCTGTATAGCTGTAACTCGAACTCACAAATAATAAACGAAGAAAAATAAATAAACAGTTAATTACTAATTTCACGAGCACAACGCAAAGATCAGCCAGTACTATATTTGAGGGAAGGAGACAACCCGACCCCCGACGCCACCGCACGCAGTGACATCTAAGGGAGCATGACAAAGAATTTAATTGCACATTTACATCACCTGTCATGCACTATCACTATCTCCCATCTCTCTTTTCTTTCTTTCTATTTCGTTCATCCATTGTTGATTTTAGCTCACATAAACCACAATGACGTTAATACTAGGAAATAATGTGTCTAATCCATGTTAAAGGTGTCATAACGATGACCTTCTTAGTTTAAAAAGTCTCCTGAAACTTCCGTAAACACATAGGTTTACTCTAAAACCATCTCATAAAAAATGTCCCATCTATTTACCTTTGTTAAGAACTTCTTTACTACAGCAACTTTTAAACGCATAAATAATGGACATGAATTAATCGCTCCGGAGACCAAAGTTGAGTTAATTACCACTAGAAAGTTACGGGAAATCGATAAAGTTTCCCTAGATAGACATAAAGTACAAAAGCTGTACAAGATTAAATTGTCTGTAGATTGTTAGAAGGTAGGACGTCTTATTTACGAGGATAAATAAGTAAGTATATACATACATATTTAAACACAACTCGGATAAAATAAATAAGTTAAATTTAAACATTACATGCATATTCAATAGCATTCCAAGTAGATATAGTTGTTGCAGCGCGTGCGAGGCAGTAGCAACAGTATCCTGCAGATTGTATATCGTGCGGATTGCTCTATTCAGAACAAATGGATGCATATTGTGATAGGTGTTGCAACAATAACAATAGTGCATAAGATTTTACTAACACAATAGGTACTTATAAGTAATAATATTGTAATTGTAATGGCAATTGTAATGATTTACTTCTCTGTATTTTATTTTATTTATTTCTCTGTATTTTATTTTATTTATTTCTCTGTATTTTATTTTATTTATTTATCTGTAATTTATTTTTCTGCACTTTATTTTATTTATTTCTCTGTATTTTTTTTTATTTCTCTGTATATTTATAATTTTTATGGATTTATTATATCTGAAATAAACTGATTAATAATTATAATATTTAAGATTTTAGGACGTAAGCAAGTTTAAGTAGGACGTAAGCAAGTTTAAATACGCATTGGGAACATTACAGGCCGATTATTAGCATAATCGGCCTGTAATGTTCCCAATGCTGAGACACAGGCCTGTTCGAGAGGGAATGGGCTGTAATCGACCACGCGGGCCCAGTGCAGGTTGGTAGATGTCACATGTCTTTGAATTTTTGGTTCTAGGACATGCCGGTTTCCTCACGAGGTTTTTTTCACCGTTTTGAGAGCAGTGGTGATGAAATTATTTACACAAAGTAGGTAAAAGTACAAAAAGCCTTCCTGGCTACAACTCGCATATTGAGGCCGTTACCACTGCAATGGGTCACCGCTGCTCTAAGTTTATGCCATTCAATTTATTTTCGTTCGTTATTCTTGGTTTCATTTTAGCATCTTCTTTTGAGGGGCTCGTAGCGAATAACTAAGGGCCGGTTGTTTTAAACGGTTGGTTAACGTAACATACGTACGTCAAATAATAACAATTACATATGATGTTTAACGTTCGTTAAATACGAAGTGTTGTTTCACTGCATAAAAAACCAATCGTCAAAGTTCAAATGTAAAAGAATAAAATGACGTTAACCAGCCGGTTACTGTTATCATTATTTTTTAACGAACGTTAAGTATGAAACAACGCTTTTTTGGTTTGACGATAGTTAGCGCCATTTATGACGTATACGCGTGCGTCAAGTGGACGCGAAACAACCTGCCCTAATACATGGATTGATAAAATTGCAAAGTTAAGCTATACTACACTGCAGTCAGTTCGTTGATGGGTGATCATTCTTGCACTCACTTGTAATTCGTTATTAATAAGAGTAACGTTAATACCTACTACCTACCTGCGCACATTACATTAATATTCTTTACGGGCTTAAAGTAAAGTCTAGGCTAAAAATGAGCAACCTTGAAGTCAGACTTAGAACCTCACGCTACGTAACTGCGGTAAACAATCTCGCAGTATAATCCTAATTGCTTATTTTACGACACCCATGGGAAAGACAAAATAGTCCGTTTAAAACCTTCGAGCTGAACGACAAAATGATGGGTAATCTGTAACCATCTAATGTACGTAACGTTATAGATATAGTATTTTCGATAGCTTTCCTGAGACTTGATATTTTACGACAAAAGAAGCCTTACACTCCTTTAACACTTTTCCAGTCAAGTTAGTACGTTTAAATACGCTCACATTAAGGTGCGTCCAGACATGTCGAATGCGCCGCTCGCGAGCCGCTTGCGAACTGCGCGCGTGCATTTCATGTTCGCACGCAGCCCCTGTGCCGTCCGCGCGCCACTCGCGCGCAAGCTACGCGCCGTACTCGAGCGGCGCAGGACTTCATCATCATCATCATTTCAGCCAAAAGACGTCCACTGCTGGACATAGGCCTCATAGGCGCAGGAGGTGCACGAAGAAAATTCACAACTGAGGCTCATAGTTCACGCGTATGTGCGCACGAGCTGCGCGCGGGCCCCAGTCGAACCTTACTAGGGTTGCACTAGAGCAGCGTACCAAATGTAGGCTGTAACCACACGCGAGCAACACACGTGCAGTTCGCAAGCGGCTCGCGAGCGGCGCATTCGCCAGGTCTGGACGCATGATTCTGTAAATTTCAGGTGCGCATTGATGAAACGCAACATGAAATGTAACACAAGTTGAAATAAATTCGCCTAGTTTAGATTTCATGTTGCATTACATAAATAAGGACGAATTAATATTTGTGTTACATGTCATGTTGTGTGTCACCAATCTGTACCCGGCATAACAATTCTGATACATATGGACACTGACCATATTTCATAAATCAGAGGGCTACACTCTGCGCTCCAAAACACAGATTGCTGACATTGCTCAAAAAGCCGCAAAGTTGAAGTGGGACTGGGCTAGCCACTTCTGCCGTATGCCCAATGAACTGTGGGCCAAAATAGTCACTATGTGGAACTCTGAGACAGCTAGAAGGCGTCGCGGCAGAACTCGTAGGTAGCGGGACGAGCTGGACAAAACAAACGACGTGGTTCACATTAGCTCTGGATCGTAAACACTGTAATTCATGGGGATAGGCAGCAGTGGGATAATACAGGCAAACAGTATTAGTAGCAGAGGGCTACACACTACATAAATATCTAACGGTAATCATACACTATTCTGCTAGATATTCCTACAATAGGGATGATGCCTGGGTAAAAAAAAGAAAAACTGTTTAGTCCGTCAATCAGATAATATTTTTTTGTACGTCATGTAGATTATTAAAAAATATTAGAAACGTATTTTTTGCTTTATCATATTAATAAAAAATGGCTTAGATAAAACACATTAAACTTGGGGAGTGGGGGTTCGTAACGTCACAGCTCAGTATCAAAACTAATGAGAAGTGACGTCATGCCACATTTGAAATCAATGTATCGCTGTAATGTTTCGATTACGTAAAAAAAGAAAAAATATGTGTCCAATATTTTTTAATAATCTACATGACAGACAAAAAATACATTTTTAGTCATCATCCCTTTGGTGGGTACAGCCGGTCTAAAAACATAAGGAAGTGAGCTGTCATTCCACCGGATGCTATGGATTAACACTATTGACAGCTCACATCAAGGTCACTTCACCTAAGGTTTCACGGTGAGATTTATTACAGAATAGATCAGCAGATGCTAACATGAAAACACGAATTGGTACAGTACAGCCCTGTACAGGTACTCCGACAACTGCACGCCTATAAGTAATTTCACATCTGCGCCGTCAATATGTCGTGCTTTAACGGCGACGTCACTTGAATGAAAGTCACATTCGACTTCGTGATTGATTGAGTTGTGACGGCAAAACCCCCTTATCTTTCACGAGAACATCGTGAAAAGTTTCCGTTTTAAACGTATGTTTTGGTGCCAGAAGCTTTGTTAAGTATGAATTGCTGTACTTATCTACTTACATACATTCTTGGTGAACTTTTCGATTCGAATCGAAAATCATTGCTTTGTTAAAACTTTGAATTTGTTTTGTACGAGTAATGATAAAATGACAAGTGTATACGATATCTTAACGAATAGAAGACCAAATTAAGGTTCTCATTCAAAGGGCAGAAATTGTTAAAGTTCTACGAGTACTTCAAAGTTTACTTTAACTTATAGATGGCCACTTAGGACTTACAACGAAGTTTGATTAAGCATCAGATCTATTTTCTCTTAAAGATATTCGTGTTTCTCTTAGCCTCAAGATATTTGCTCAGATTGCTGATAAATTTAATTTTTGCATCCTACCCTATTTTTTAAGGTTCCATAGACAACAACGAACCCTAATAGTTTCGCCATGTCCGTCTGTCTGTCTGTCTGTCTGTCCGCGGCTTAGCTCAGACTCTGAGTACTAGAAAGTTGTTATTAGCCATGGGTATAGATATTAATCACGCCGACAAATTGGTAAAATAAAATTAGGAAATATACAGTGTGAGTCTTTATAATGTGCACATATCGAAATGAGGGAATCTATGCTTAATTTTATCTACGACAATTTTTTTTTTTTTAATGGAATTTAAAAAAAATTGTTCCCAGTGTAAACAAAACGGTGTAAATTTTAAACTAAATGATCTATCACGATGAAACAAACTCCATAATGATTGGAAGAAATAAGGCGTCCTCATAAAATTAAAATTGGGGAAAAAACTACCCTCAATTGAAAAGAACCATTTTTTTAGCATAAATCAGTTTTTTTTTTTCATCGTGTTCGTCTTATTGAGAAATTTTGAAATAAAAATTAAAAAATAAAAATTCCATAAAAAATAAATACTTATAGAATTATTTTTTTTTATTTTTTTCGTAGATAAAATTAAGCATGAATCCCTCATTTCGATATGTGCACATTATAAAGACTCACACTGTATATTTTTTTTTTTCTCTTTTATCCCATAGTGTGGAGGTATTGATGGATAGGCCGTTCAAAAACATTACGGGTTTGTGAAAACCATTTTTCAATTCAGGAATCCGTTTGCGTAATATTAAGCTTTAAAATTCTAATTTTAGAGTCAAATGTCCACTTGACTCTATCAAAAATTAGCACTTTGGCACCTGCCAGCTAAATGGTTGTATCTGGATATGTGAAAAAATTCACAGCAGTAGTTTACATAACGAAGTTAAAAGGAAAACTTTCAGCTAAATAAGCTTTACAAGTTACCGAGTAATAGTTGAAAAACTGACATTTGCAGTTGAATAACATGTTCTCCCATACATACTATATAGGCGAACATGTTTTTCAACTACAATGCTAAGTTTGTTCTTGGGAAAAATTCATCCCAACCCACCCTTCATACAGAAAGAGTTCTACTATGTTTCATACAAAGTACGGCTATTTTCTTTCACATAACATAACATCTCGCCTGTAATCCCCGAAGGGTAAGGCTGAGGAGTACCCATAGTGTGTACATGGTGGTACACCGCTGCTCTAGAATAAGGAAAGAACTGGCGAAATGTAGGTGTCTACATTTCGCCAGTTCTTTATGCTTTTCAATAAATTACATCTTATCAGCTTGATTTTAAAATTACATGTAGGTGCTATAAGAGGCTTGTGGCTAAAATAACAGCCGCACGGGTCGAACGATCAGGTTAAACTACGCTTGCCGCGATTGGGTGACCATCTTTAGATACCGAGACCCCTCTGTGCCTCGGACGAAAAAAAAAAGCACGTTGAGCCGTTGGCCTCGGCTGTCATACATTAATCTTTGACAGTCATTACGGGTCGTCAGAAGCCCAAAAGTCTGTCAACCAGTCTTACCAAGGGGTATCGTATTACCCAATAACTGGGTTGTGGAAGTCAGATAGGCAGTCGCTCCATGTAAAATACTGGTATTCAGCTGCAACCAGTTAGACTAGAAGCCGACCCCAACATAGAAAAATCCTAGGCAGATGATGTCGCTACTAAAGCGAGCTTAAATCTCAATTGAGTTTTCCAAACCCTTGAGCTCATAGCGACAGAGGGTTATAACTAGGAGGGAAAAACGAGAACCAAAATTTTTTAAATAGCTCATAGAGACAGAGGGTTATAACTAGGAGGGTAAAATCTAGAGTAACTACATTTTTTACATAGCTCATAGATACAGATGGTTATAACTAGGAGGGTAAAATCTAGAGTACCTGCATTTTTTACATAACTCATAGAGACAGAGGGTTATAAATAGGAGGGTAAAATCTAGAGTACCTACATTTTTTACATACATCATGGATACAAAGGGGTTCTAACTAGGAGAGTAAAATCTAGAGTACCTACATTTTTTACATAGCTCATAGAGACAGATGGTTATAATAACTACAAGGGTAAAATCTAGAGTACCTACATTTTTTTACATAAACCACAAATAAATATTACAGCATTGTAATATATAGTATTCGTATAGTCGGGATATTGGTTGGCTTACGTTTATATATCCCCTGGGAACGGTAGATAATCCCTGTGTGAGGCTAAAGCTTAACTTGACAATTTATTTGAATTATTTTCACATTTAATAACTGTTTGTTGCTCATTATTGGAAAACATAATATAAGCCGGACTTATGATAACTAAAGCACAATAATCAAAAATCATGACAGCGACTAATGAGGTTTTACAATGAATTCAATTAATTTCAAATTGGTTAACACTTTATTGAATTTGGACAGATAATTAACTAAACAGCTCTCCTCTCTCTGCCCACCTTTTGGGCACTTTTCCTGTTGACAGCAATGCGGACGAATTTTTGGATACCCTTTGATTTTTTGTCCTCCCTTTTTTATATACTTGTACGTGTACTTGTCAGTTTCTGAAATTATCTGACCCCCCTTGCATAAATGGTTGAGATTTTTTAGAATACAAATCGATAGAATTTTATAATTCTTTATTTTATTTAAATACCTACACGAAATCTGCCCAAACTAGAAAAATTTGAAAATCATACGATTTGTTAGTAAAAAAAACCTGAACCATTTGAACAAAGGGGGGTCAGCTATTTGCAGTAACTGACTATTATATGATTATTATTATTTCAAGGCAGTTTTAAATTATGTAATTATTATACAGAATTATATAAATTATGATATATATAAACTAAACTTTGATTATTTCTAAAATTAGTCATGAATGAGTCTTGTCAAACTTTGATTATTCCTGAAATAGCCGAAGTAATTAGGCTAAATATTTTCTTCGGCTATTTCAGGAATAATCAAAGTTTGACAAGACTTTATAAAAGTTAACTTGATTTAATAAAAGTAATACACAACAGCCAGCACAGGTTTTGGTTACATGTTGCATAAAGTTATGTGGTCACTTTTTTGTGTTACATGTTGACGAAAGTTTGGTTATGTATAAGTAAACATATTTTTCAGTGTAGTAGGATGGCATTCATGACTCATTTTCAAGAAAAATTTCGCTTATATTACCTTTTAACCGTCGATATGTATTGTATTCTAGACTTTTACACTTATACAATACATATATTATACATTTATTTTACACTTTATAAATCAATTAAACTATTCGATTACCATTACAATAAATATAACTATTTTATTACACAAAGTGACAGCTACACATGTCAGATTACTCCAGGGAATTAAATAAATGAAATCAAAAAATTGTGTATTACGAGTATGTCTCAAACGGTTACATTTACACATGAGAATGAAACAGCCCCAGTAAGTAATTAATAATACTTGTGTTGGGAGTGTCTCGCTCCTTCCCATAATTGAGGGTTTACAATCTTGAGACATTTATATAAAAGAAAAAAACAGTAAAAATGACTTATAAAGTTATTAGCAGCTAGTAGTGTATAATTTTGAGTGTGTGAGTGAGTATAATAGTGTGTGAGGGTGAGAATGTGTGTGAGGGTGTGTTAGGGTGTGCGTATGTGTTTTTGTGTGAGTTTATGTGTTTGCTGATAGTGCCATTATAAACGAAGTTGAGAAACACCACTATGTAATCACAAGGTATGATAAAGAAGATAAGTAATCATGTAAGTCTGTCTATAATATGCTCTGCCTCTTCATACGTTAGAGTTTTTAACCACTCGGTTATCACTTTTTTGCATTGATGAAAAAAAGTGACAACCGAGTGCAAAAAAGTGATAACTCGTTTATCACTTTTTTGCATGAAGTGAATTAATTATTCTACTTTAGCATCGAGCTTAGAATGGAATAAATACTCTTTCGTCTATATCTTTATATTCTTAGCTTAGTTTCATATTAAAAGAGCGTATCGTCAAAACCGATCTGCGGTGTTCGTACGCGATCAAGATACAATCTGTTACCTGGCACGCACTATTAATCTCTAGCAAGCTAATAAATCGCGTCTACGCCGGAAGCACTACAGTCCCAGTGCACTAATACATAGAAAGATATTATGTACACAGTATTAATAGGTATACCCTGTGAGAGGCGATTAAATCTGTCGAGAGCCATTAAACATGTTGGAACTGCCAAGATTTTTATGACTGTAACAACAGTTTTTGATTAGATGTAAACGTGGACGAAGCAAAAGAAGTTTTGTGAAGGTCCCAAACATTGTTTTAGTTTTCCTTACCCCCATTCACTCATCTTGACAGTACGAAAAACAAATGAAAATCACACATTTTCCTAATTTAAATTAGGAATTATGTTCTTTAAAATTTAAACTTTCAATGATACCAAAACCAGCCAGATACAAATAGTATAGCCAAAGGGATTTTATTACAAGTTCATACATACTATAATGCGAAAAGACTTTTTCCCCAACCTAATATAAAACATCAGAAGCTAGGTGCACGTTTTCAACTGATCGTTTCCTATGGAGAAGAGCCGGCAAGACACTCCACGGTTACTCTTTTTAAAATAATTTGCGTTTACAATATTTTCAAATAGCAGTGTTAATAAGTAAGGGCGGACATATACTGTCCGCCCTTACTTATTAACAAGTACCAGAAAATGCTCAACAAATCGACAGTCTACTAGGCCTACAACGTTCTTACATTCACAATATAGAAAGGAATCAATATAAAAAATAGTTTTCTAAATATATAAAAATTTAAACCTATTCAAACCAATTTACATGATTGCAATTGCAACTACAGTAACGAATCTGAAAATGTATGTACATTATGTAGGCACACTTAGGTTATTCAATGTAAAAAAACGGCCAAATCGACTCGCACACGAAGGGTTCCGTACCATCGTACAATATTTAACACTGACTACTTGACTGATGGATGGACGGACGGACTGACGGACAGCGGCGTCTTAGTAATAGAGTCCCATAAACACCCTTTGGGTACGGAACTCTAAAAACTAAGATTATTTCCAACAAACAGCAAAAAAAAAGAAATAAAATTTGTTTATTCTGCACAAACAAGAGGCATAATTACATAATAAATAGACAAAATACACACACTACTACAAAGCAGCCAAAAGCCTAGTATTCAAAACCATAAATGTTAAAAGTATGACAATGTTGTCCATTGGTTGATGTCAGGGCGAGTCACAATTTAATGGCACCTATACATAAAGACTAAAGACAATACACGTTGCGTAATTTAATAAGCGATGCAATACTGGCAAATAACAAAAAACAAAACAAAACAAAATGCCGATTGCAGAGTGGAAATGATCTACTTTTGTAACAAATAACAATAATTACAAGTAAGATCAAGCCGTGTGTCGCATCTGTGCAAGAAAATTCGCTTCTTTGGTCGTCGAAAAATTTAATATCTGGATGGTATTTGCTTCCTATTTTCGATGTATACCTGTGTATCTCTTCATTAAGACTGTCCCCGAATTTTGCCATTTAGGTCATCATTTTGTGTCGTATGGCAAAAAGGGATTCCATCAGTTCAATTAAGAAGCCCGGCGCACTATTTCTAACGAACGCTACTCCTGTAAACCAGAATTCACAGAGGTACAAAGAAAAGCACCGAGACAGTGAAGTTCAGCGAGTTTCAGAGATATTATTGAACTGTATGACCCTGTAACGAAATTCTAACTAATATTATTAATATAACATACATACAAAAGAATATCTGTTAGGCTTAGGACTACACGTCACATACTCGGTTATTTTTTTTTTTTGAATTCTCTAAACTCACGCCTTGTTCCCATGGGGGTAGGCAGAAACAATAGAACGCCACCTTTTTTTTTACTCCTTTTGCTTCGTTTAAATTCATACATCTGGTCATACACGCACGCCAGTTGCGAGTACTACGCAGCTGACCTTTCTGAAGAACATCACCAATTAGTTCATTATATGTCCTCCTAGAGCGTCCCCTCCCGGCGTTTCCACTCACATCTGCCTTGTAGAGATACCTTTTGCTAGTCGCCTTTTATTCATCCCCTCAAGATGACCAAACCATCTAAGCATACTCTTTTCAATTTTTGTCACTACATCTTTTAAGCAGCACCGTTGCCTTGTCACATCATTTTTCAGCCTATCGTTCATAGTCACTCCACACATGCTTCGCAAGGAACGCATTTCAACAGCATTTATTCTACTTTCATGCTTCTTTTGCCACACCCAACATTCACTTCCATTCATAACCATAGGCACCAGCACATCATTGTGAACAGCCAGTCGAGCCTTTTTGGGCATCGAATGGTTGATCAAAATTGCATGTAAAGCACCATTCACTTTATTACCTGCATTAACTCTCCTTTCCACATCTTCATCAATCTTTCCATCCCTTGTAAACTCACTCCCCAAATATACAAACTCACTTACCTTTTTAGGAAGTATTTTATATATATGTTTCTGAGCGTGACAGTCACGCGAGTTCAGTGCTTTTTCCCCAACCCAAAAGTGCCCAACGTGCCTAAAGAAGTTTTCACTACAAAAAAAATACAACCGAATTGATAACCTCATCCTTTTTTTGAAGTCGGTTAATAAATGAAAAAGTGAGTTTGTTTGTTTTACGCAAAAACAGCATAACGGATTTAAATGTGGCACAAAGATAGTTTATAGCCCGGATTAACAGATAGGATACTGTTTATCCCGGTAGTTCGTTGCATCCATACAAGACGGTATTCTGTTCACGACACGTTGTGCTCAATTTCTGAGCAGTAACCTAACAAAAAGTACTATACCCAAAGTCTCTAATTCTGATAATTTATGTAAACAAAGTAATGTCAAGAAATTTCACTGTCAAACTGACAGGACAGTGGTACAAAACATATTATTATTATTTTTTTTTTTTTAATAATCATCTCTAAAATTAAAGTGAATTAATTATAAGAACTATGCAAACAAAATACCGTTGCCAAACAACTTTTTATGTAGTGTGTCGGAGACACGGCCTACGATCCTCATAATCAGCTCTTTTAAATCCACTGCTAGACGTTGGCCTCCCAAAATCGATTTCCACTCGAAACAGTTTACAGCCGTTTTCATGCATATGCTACATACAATATGAATCTATGGATGAGAGTTGTAATATTAGTGTTGTTGAAGATGTAAAAAATATGAAAATGTTTGGATCTCCTGCATTGTTACCAGTATCATAATAGTACATTATGATACAAGTGTGCTGTGTTGCCAGGTACTGACTATCCGGACGTTTTTTTTTTTTTAACAACTGTTCAACGTCGGTTGGTGACAATACTTTGGATTTCGTATTTTTGATAGTAACTTAAAACAACACAACGAAAACGTTAACAAAACAAATATTTATGGAAAATGGCGCGCTGGTTTTGTATTTTTTTTTTCCGCGCGCCCCGCTTGCGATGCGCGCGCAGGTGTAAATAGGGGCACTGGAAAACCGCTAAACAGCCTTTATATAAAAAAAATGTTTAGTCTGATCGTAGTTTAGTTAGTATGGAATTAGAAAGTACTATTGGCATAGTGAAATATACATTAGTTCAGTGAGAATCCGCAATAATAGAACGTCAGTCAGAATGTTTTCCGTTTGGTTCCGGAAGGGACCACGGACAATTTAAGGTAGGAATGAGGCGTATATATCGTAACAGCTAAATACAACAGGTATCACAAGATAACAGACTGTAACTGTGACAAATAAACTGAAAAAAAAAGCTTCTGTTCCATGACGAGATAACAGAATCCATCCAGTCACAAGCTTTTGTCTATTCATGCTTATGACAGTTATCTTAGTTAGAATATAGATAATAAATGTTACTGTTACACTGTGACACCCTGTTTAATCGTCCGTCACAAGCTCTTTCCTTTTCTCGCATAGGTGTAACACCATAGTTAGAAAGAGAAGTACCTCCGTGTATTATAACTGTGCAGCTGTGGTAACAGAGAACACACAATAGTTTGTTCCCAGATAGTATGAAATAACAGCCTGCTATTTTGTAACATGTTTTTGGAACTGTAATTAACAGTTCCAAAAACATGTTACAAAATAGCAGGCGTAATTAACGTAATTAACGTGGAACAGAAACAGGCGGAACAGATATGGGATTTTACCTTTTACAACCCACTCCTGATTTAAGATAAATACATTTTTGTTAATTTTAGGACCAAAGGCAATTCAGACTATTTAAAAAAAAGTGAACGCGCGGATTCATTTTGGAATGAAGTTTCTTTGACGAGATTAAAAAAAAAAGCGCAAGTTTTCGACTAGTAAACAGTTATCTGTGGCGTTACAGCACTCGTATGGTAACGTAAAGTAAAAAGCACGCGTTTTTAATACACTGCTTTATGGACATAAAAGCGGTTCAATAAGAGCCACTTTACGAGCAAGTGTGTTGAAAAATATTTTATACTAGAAAATCTCCTTTTTTAATAACTTTGTTTAAAACCGAAAATTTATAAAAGTAATTACGGTATGATTATTTTTTAATTATTATTTCTTAAGTTCAGTACTTAAAAGAAAATGGAACCTTTTTTTCGTCATTTTATGTGAATTACCATTACGAAGATATTTTTTTTGATATGTTATCCCTTGTGTTTACATAAATTATCTGAATTTGAGACTTTGGGTATAGGCTTGCATCATGGTTAAGCAGTATTTGAATTACTTGTAACTGAAATATATAACACGGCAAATTGACTAGGATAGCAATTTGTTTACCAATTAAATTTCCTGACTGAAGTATGTTGAGTCAGTTGTTCATAGTTTACAGTTATATTCGTGCCGTATATATTCTGACTACTAATTCATCTGCCAAATGCAGAACACAGTTTCCACTAACAGCAAGTAACGACGTTCTGCAAGACCCAGTGCGCTTACTGGAACCACGAAATAATTTGAACATTCAAGCTGCTTTCAGACTACGCTATAATATAATAGTATATAGTTCATAGCACAACAATATCGCGCACCATACATTGTTATGGACACGTTCACACTGTACTGTACTATATATTATTGGAATGTATGGTGCGCGATATTGTTGTGCTATGAGCTATATACTATATGCTATTATATTATAGCGTAGTCTGAAAGCAGCTTAATAGGTTTGTTTACGTATTTAAACAGACTAAATACTTGATATTGTCAGTAGCTAGCTCTTTTATATGGGCAACGAATATTTTATCGGCATGTCAGAAGTACTGCCAGAGGGTAAGATATGAAAGTAATGTTCATTTTTATTGTTTTGTTTTTACCTGAATTTTATTTTTTCTTTCCTATGTGAATGTGTATAATATTTAATTTTTGTAATCGGTTTTTAACCCTTCATAGAACGTAGATCCAAGGGAGACACAATGGGTTTTTAATTGTGTTTGTAATAACATACGCGAGGTTAATCGGTTTCATCATTTCAGCCGAAAAACGCTGCCATTGCTGGACATAGGCCTCCCCCAATTGGAGATAGGGCATAGAGAACGCTGCTGCCCATTCTCTAGTAAGTCCCTTAGTCGCCTTTTACGACACGCACGGGAGGAAATAGGGAGGTTCTATTCTTTACGTCGTGCACCACACACGGCACAATTTAATCGGCAATATAATCGGTATATTAAAGTTAAATAAATAAAATAAATATACATGTCGAAAAAACTCACCATTTTATTCTTGACTATATATTATGTATATTAACTGCTATATGTCAGCTAGCACACGCCAATATACCAACAAATACAATCAAAACTATACTCAAGCAAAAAACTAAAAATGTAAACAAACAAATAAAAGTCTCCAGGCCTATATGTCCGCTTACGTTATCTTATGTTAGTATAACTGTAACACAAATGAAACTACGAACTATACTCGAAGTCTCAAATTCAGATCATTTATGTAAACAAAGGGGATAACATATCAAAAAAATATCTTCGTAATGGTAATTCACATAAAATGGCGAAAAAAAGGGTTTCATTTTCTTTTAAGTACTGAATTTAAGAATAAATAAATAATCATACCGTAATTATTTTTATAAATTTTCGGTTTTAAACAAAGTTATTAAAAAAAGGAGATTTTCTGGTATAAAATATTTTATGATACTGGTAACAATGCAGGAGATCCAAACATTTTCACATTTTTCACATCTTCAACAACACTAATATTTCAACTCTCATTCATAGACTCATAACGTATGTAGCATATCTAGCCACATTTTAGATGAAAACGGCTGTAAGCTGTTTCGAGTGGAAATCGATTTTGGGAGGCCTACGTCTAGCAGTGGACTGAAAAGGGCTGATTATGACGATCATAGGCCGTGTCTCCGACGCACTACATAAAACATTGTTTGGCAACATTGTTTGCATATATTCTTATAATTAATTCACTTTAATTTCATAGATGATTATTTAGAAAAACAAAAATGATAAAATGTTTTGCACCACTGTCGTGTCATTTTGACAGTGACATTTCTTGACATTACTTTGTTTACATAAATTATCTGAATTAGAGACTTTGGGTATAGGGACATCGAAGTATAATAAATAAACAGTTTCATTATAATAAAAATAACGTAACCATGATCAGCAAACTTTTTCAGACCCGGAAATCAAGCTAAGCCAAGGACGCTAGATAGCAAGATCTTGCTAAAACTAGACCAATCCAATAAGGGAGTTAAGATTTATCTGATTTGTAATTCCCCTAACATTTTCTTCTACTACCATCCATTAGCTGATTGTAAAGGGCCCCAGTTAGCTGAACTAGGAAGAATGAAGATGGATGTATGAACGAATTTGCACTTTAATTTCTAGGGAGCGAGATCTTCATAATTTTCAGTTTTAGGCGAAGCGACTACCGGCTTACCATCGTAATATTTTAAGGGAAACAGGTTTTTGGTAGTATAATTTTATGTGCAGGTAAAGATAGAAGGAAAAGTAGAATTATTTAGTTTAGATTTGAAACCACATTTTATTTTATCAGACTGCAAGAATAATTACATTGGCCTATTTAATACTACTAAGCATAATTATAATTAGTCTTCAAGCTTGCATAACACATAAGACTAGCTTTTGCCCACGCACTGAAAGAAATATTTAGCCTAACTACTTCGGCTATTTCAGGAATAATCAACGTTTGACAAGACTTTATAAAAGTTAACTTGATTTAATAAAAGTGATTTTTCTATAAAATACAAAACAGCCTTTTGGTTTTGGTTACATGTTGCATAAAGTTATGTGGTCACTTTTTTGTGTTACATGTTGACGAAAGTTTGGTTATGTATAAGTAAACAGTTTTTTCAGTGCGGCTTCGCCCGCGTGGAAGTCGGAAAATGTCTCACGGGAACGTTCTACCGGGTTTTAAAGTACCCATATGTGTTAATCCAGGTTTATAAACTACCTCTGTGACTTTCATCCAAACCCGTCCAGCCATTTTGCGCCAATCCGAAACATACATCTTAGTGGTCCACCGTTAAGGGGTCGATACAACGTATATTCAGCTATCACATACCACCATTTTATTTGAACAGATTATTACATAGATAACAGATTTTTTTTTATTTTATATTGACAGGTTGCTTTTCTAATTTGGTTGTAATTTCTATAATGACATTAATTTGATTTTGTGTTTATAACTGTGGAATGCATGTGCAAGTAATTTTGTTAACGTAATTTTAAAGTTGTCGACATAGCTCACAGAATAAGCAAGCTAAAGTGGCAATGGGCCGGCCATATTAGCCGTAGAACCGATGACCGCTGGGGTAGACGTGTTCTTGAGTGGAGACCGCGAATCGGCAAACGTAAGGTAGGACGTCCTCAGGCTAGGTGGAGCGACGATCTCCGCAGGGTGGCTGGTAGCAGCTGGATGAGAGTTGCCGAGAATCGAGCTGAATGGCGTGCAATTGGAGAGGCCTATGTCCAGCAGTGGACTGCTATAGGCTGATGATGGTAATGATGATGATGATGAATTTTAAGGTACCTACTAAAGTAAAATGTGTTTATTTCAAAATTTTGAATACAAATGAATAGTATAAAAAAATGTACTACACTGTCGGTGCCCATTACTTTTAAAACTTGTCCAATTCAAGCAGATTCTTAAATAGTTTAATAATAACTGATTCTTATGAATAAAAAGTTATAACAATTTCTACTCAAAAAGATGGCGGCTAGGTCCAATACTGTGGTCACCTATACCCAAAGTCTCAAATTCCGATAATTTATGTAAACAAAGGGGTTAACATAACAACAAAATATCTCCGTAATGGTAATTCACATAAAATTGCGAAAAAAGAGGTTCTATTTTCTTTTAAGTACTGATTTTATGAAATAATAATTAAAAAATAATCA
Organism: Dryobota labecula; assembly: GCA_947523025.1. NCBI lineage: Eukaryota > Metazoa > Arthropoda > Insecta > Lepidoptera > Noctuidae > Dryobota > Dryobota labecula. Next base: position 9,606,694 of record OX383293.1, on the reverse strand, counting down.
TACCGTAATTATTTTTATAAATTTTCGGTTTTAAACAAAGTTATTAACAAAAGGAGATTTTCTGGTATAAAATATTTTATGATACTGGTAACAATGCAGGAGATCCAAACATTTCCAAATTTTTTACATCTTCAACAACACTAATATTACAATTCTCATAAATAGATTCATATTGTAAGTAGCATATCTAGCCACATTTTGAATGAAAACGGCTGTAAACGGTTTCGATTGGAAATCGATTTTGGGACGCCTACGTCTAGCACTGGGCTTAAAAGGGCTGATTATGATAGTTCATATACCGTGTCTCCGACACCCTACAAAAAACATTGTTTGGCAACGGTATTTTGTTTGCATAGTTCTTATAATTAATTCAATTTAATTTTATCGATGATTATTTACAAAAACATTTTAGGATAAAATGTTTTGCACCACTGTCTTGTCATTTTGACAGTCACATTTCTTAACATTACTTTGTTTACATAAATTATCTGAATTAGAGACTTTTGGTATAGCCCACTGGACTTAAATCCCTTGGATTTCCTTTACTGGGGATGTCTAAAAGAAAATATTTATTAAGAATAAATCTGTTCTGACTTCCAATTAAAGCTGCTTGCATGTGATAGCACATGTATTCCACATTTACAAACAAAAAAAAAACAAATTGAAAAATAATTTGATTTATAGAAATTACAGCCCAATTAGTAAACCAAGTTGTAAATTTTTCTAATAAGAATTAAAAAAATATGTATTTTATTTTGAAACCTATGAAAAAAAAAAGGTTCTGAAGAATATACTGTGTATCGAATCTTAATGATGGACCGCTATTTACGCCACATCCTGTATGTATAGATAACGTTTACATAGTTTCCTTCATATTATTAAACAACAAACCGATACGTACCAAGTTCTCGGTTAAAAATGCACTCTACAAATCCATATGTAATGTCCATAAAATTATATAATAAACTACCCGCACCAATATAAAAAGAAGAGAAACTTAACTTATCTTCTAAAATACTTCGACAATTTTTGCTAAATAAAAGCTACTACTCGGTCAAAGAATATCTAAGTGATAGACTTATAAACTCATAACTAAAGTACTCGAGACTTAAAGTTTTAACTGATTGATGAATTATTATTACATCTCTCAATAGATACGTTATTATATTTTTATATTTTATAGTAAAGCTTATCTCAGAAAATACCTATATCGTTGTTATATGAAAGTAGTACTGCTGTCGCCATTTTACCTTTTAATGACGAATATCTGAACCTAAATTACCTGTCTCTCTAAATTGGGCCTAGGTATGATATGATTAGGATCTAACCACCACTGTAAATAGGTAAGTAAACTGATTTCCACTGAATAACTGTTACTGAATTATCATCGTAATGATATTGGGGGGTGGTCCCCCAAAGTGGCCTCCAACCTCCCCTTATAGCCACCCCGAGCCTCACTTCTGAATGCTGGTCTGATTTGATATCATTTCTGAATCTGATCGCTGTTAAAAGAATACACACACATCGACAACATTGAAATGCAATATAGAATGAATATCTGGTAAATCTGATGACATGCACTGGGAAAGAACAAGTTTACTCACCAATGTACTGCTAGCTCCAACCCTCAGGTCCAAGTGAGACGGGCGCGCGCGCGCCGTCAATCCTCCGCGCGCTACCCCGTCTTTCTCCCACCTCACGCCATGACTTAACTATTTATTATCTGTGTACCTATAGGCTATAATATTACTTCGCATTCGCGACACTCCCGCCCAAAGGAAGAGATAATTTAAAAAATCTGATCTATTGAAATAGCTGTTTAATCAAGATCTTAATATGATTACAACTGATACACTTTCAGAGTGATGACGGGTTATAACTGAATTCTGATTACCAGGATTAATTAATGCGACTGGTAACTACTTAAATCAATACTGATTATCACTGATTATTGAAACAATCTGCTCATCAACTGGGATGTCCATTGTTTAACTCTCTCTTTTGCCTTGGCTGCTGATGCCCTGATCGGTCGTCTACTGGTGTCTGGTACTGACTGAACGATGGGATCATCATTGTTAACTGGTTCATCGCCTTGAGTACTTCGAGACTCTTGGTTAAAACTGACTGGATGGTCGCCTTGTACTGATTGTTCCTTCTGAAAATCTTCAGAGTGTGGACTGATTCGGACTGGCGAAACATTGTGCTCTGGGGACGATTCTGTACTTTGATCGTCAATCTCCAGCGGGAACAAATGGCCTACTGAACGGGTTAGTGTTTCTCCTGATGATAATTTAACTTTGGCTACTCTAATCTGTCCATCCGCTCCTTTAATCAACTCTGCTATTTTTCCAACTTTCCAATGTACCCTATCAGACTTAATTTGAACTGTCTCTGCTAACTTTGGTGGCCTATTAACAATGACTCTAGGTTGTTTGTGTTTGTCACTTCGTTCACGGAGGCTAGTCAAGTACTGATTAGTGAACATTTTGGAGAATTCTGAGATGATGAATTGACCACGTTTCCATCCGTCAATCAGATTCGTCTTGGTTACTGTAGCTGATTCTAAGAAATCTCGATCTGCAACTTCAGTGGTTAAAGTTCCGCCCACACGTAGGAAATCTGAAGGAGTCAATATGTGCTCTAACTCCGCGCCTACAGTAGTCAGTGGCCTTGTGTTAATTACAGCCTCTAGTTCCTTCATTATTGTGCATAACTGGTTATGGTTTATGAGATGTTTGTCTAAAGTTCTCTTCATACTATGCTTGACTAAACCTACAAGTCGTTCATAAAATCCTCCGAACCAAGGAGCCAACTCTGGGATAAATTTCCACCGCAAGTGATTCTGAATGCAATAATCTGAAGTTAACACTTCCGCTGTAAGTTTAAATTGCGTAGCATTGTCTGACAAGAATAATTGAGGTAAACCTCTTATAGCAACGAATCTTCTAATGGCTAGTAAACATTCTTCTGCTGTTAAATCTTTAACGACCTCCAAATGTATAGCCCTAATTGTTAGGCATCTAAACAGGCATACCCAGCGTTTTTCTTTACTACCTTCATCTACAAGCAGTGGACCAAAATAATCCAGGCCTGTAAAAGCAAACGGAAGACTAAGGTTGACTCTTTCTGCTGGTAGATCAGGCATAGGTGGTAATTTAAATGGACCACCACCATATTTTATACACTGTGGACACTTTCTAATGAGTTTTTGAACTGTTGAGCGTCCATGTGGCACCCAAAACTTTTGTCTTAATAGAGCTAAGGTATGAGAGACACCTACATGATAGTTTTTCTGATGCAGTTCGGTTATAATTTTGTGCGTAAAATCCGAATCTTTTGGAAGTACTACAGGCTCTTTTTGATTATGTGAAAAATTCGTGTATCTGAATCTACCTTTACACCTAATAAGTCCTTGCTCATCTTTATATAATTTCAGTGATCTCGATAAGTTGGTTGTGATACCCTCAGCTTCTTTAGGAAAATGTTTAGCTTGAATTTCTAATATTTTATTCTCTTGTTTGTCTGAATCATCTAATAACATTGGTTCTGGAATATCTAAACTTGTTCTATTTTTATCTAAAGGTATTGAATTCGGAAGACCCTCCCCGGCAATTGAAATTTGAGTATCTATATTATTATTATGAACTGTAGGCCACTGATTTGAGTTATTCATTAAAAAGTCAGGTCCTATGAGCCATCTGTTGTAATAATGCACCCGTTCTGCCCTAGTGCCTACATCAGATGGATTAAGTTCAGTTGGCACATGTCTGATTTGTAAAGTCTCGTTCTGTTTTATTTCGTTGATTCTACGTGCCACAAATGGCGGAAGTAATTTGTCTGATTTGAGCCAGCTTATTACTATTTGACTATCAGTCCACAAAAATTGTGCTTTGACTTTTAATCGTAAAAATTTTGTTACGTAAGCTATAAGTCTACATCCGATAAGTACTCCCAACAATTCTAATCTTGGAATCTGTAAGTTATTTTGGTCCTTAAACGGCACTAATCTAGACTTGCCAATAACAAAACTGACAATATTATTATTAGTGTGCAAAGTACCGCGTAAATAAATAACTGCTGCGTAAGCATGCATAGACGCATCCGTAAAACAATGTAGTTCGTATTCAATTGGCTCCGCTACTTGGCTTTTATTTAAACCTTGCCCAAAATAACGATCAACATGAATATTCTTTAGACATACAAAATTTGATGCTATTTTTTGCCATTCTTTAAGTAGATGATCACTCAATTTGACATCCCACTTAACTTTTTCTTTCCATAATTTTTGAAAGAATAGTTTTGCTGGAAGAACTATCGGAACTGCGAGACCACAAGGATCATAAATTGAAGCAATAACTCTTAACACGTCTCTTTTCGACAGAACAATGCTTGATTCGGTATTGAAGTTACATTTCAAATTTAACTGATCCTTTTGTATGTTCCATATTAAACCGAGAACTTTTATGTGTTTACGGTCCTCTGATCTAAACTTATCTGGTATGGAAGAAACTAATTCCTTTGAATTTGAACTCCATTCACGCAAATTCATGGACAAGCTATCAAATGATTCTTTAGCAGCACAGTAGAGTTTATTTGCCTCTGAAATTGTCTGTGCGCCAGTTACAATATTGTCTACATAAATGTCGTCCGCAATTTGTTTTAGAAATATGTTGTTCGATTTATTTAAGTGATATCTGATTGTAGCATTTAGTAGAAATGGGCTTGATATGACACCGAATGGGACACGACAAAAACGTAAGTGCACCACATTATCTGGGTGAACTGTACTGTTTACGTCTTTGAACCATAGAAATCGTGTTACATCCCTATCTAAATCTTGTAGACCTAACTGTAAGAAAGCTTTCTCTACATCTGCAACTATTCCTATAGGGTGTTCTCTAAACTTAATTAGCAATCCTACAAGATCCTCCAACATAAGTGGACCCCTATATAGGCATTCGTTTAAACTACGATTGTCTGCAGTTTTGGCTGAGGCGTCATAAACAATACGGAGCGCTTTAGGCTTATCACGACCACGAACACAATGGTGAGGAAGATAGTGAACTGGATGATTCTGTGGAATCTTTGGATCTGGTACAATCTCAATTATTTTAGTCTGTAGCTGTTCCTGAATGACCTGATCGTATGCCTTTAAATCTGCATTATCCAATCGTTTCATTAAACTATTGAGCCGACCCCATGCTAAGCCTAGATTATTAGGAAGATTTGGGGGTAATTCAGTCCATGGCCATTGAACGTGGTATCTATTGTTTTGGTACTGAACTGTTTCATTAAACTGCCTAATCGCTTCTTCATCACGAGTGGTTTTTGGGGAATCTGTGATACCTATTGATTCAAGGTCCCATAACTGTTTAACATCATCTAGTTTTAGGGGGAGATCTGGTTCGTTTAATTTAGTAACAAATGACCCATCTGATTGAAAGTAAGTCAATGCTGCTAACTGATCGGAACTAGCAGTGTTCTCACTAATTCTTCCAGACCATACCCAACCAAAATCTGAATTAACCAAGAACAGATCTTGAGTGACCAATATCTTCTCTTGTGACATGAATGAGTGATAATAATCGTTTCCGATTAAAATATCTATTTTTTCGCCACAAGACCCATCATCAGCCATTATTCGATCTTTAATTCCGATTTTCTCTAAATCTTTAAAATTTGGTGCTTTTATACTTTGAGTAATATGAGGTACTACATTTGCATGAATAATACGAGTAAATCCTGTTCGAGTTGTAATACTAAACCGTACTATAGGACTTTTAATAAGATGTGGTGATTTGTTTCCAAATGTAAATATTGATAAATTCATTTCTTCAGTAATAGGTAGTTTAAGTATATTAGTATTATGTTCCGTTATATATGAGCGCTGGCTACCACAATCAAGCAACACCCTACATTGTAATTTTATTTTAGTTTCTAAATTATCTACAATTACTAGGGCTGTCTGCAACAGCGTAGTGCTAGATACATTATTAGTATGTAAGGTATCAGTTGGCACGGACTTCACTGACTGTGTTAACTTAGTTGGACATAATGCTCGATTATGATTGCCGAACTTGTTACAATGTCGGCATTTCCTTTTAGCACGGCAATTTTCAGCCCTATGGCCTTCACCGAAACAATTATAACAACGGTTTCCTAATTGAGCCTTTCTTTCCTGTAAGGTTTTGTGCACACTACACTCATCGTTAAAATGATCCTGCTTACAAAATATACATTTAATTAATTTCTTTTTAGGTGGCTCATCGGACCTGTCACCGTCATGTTGTCTTTTCCGAGGGGGCACTTTATTTTTATTACGCTGCCTATTTTCATATCTAGATTTTTCCTTTCTGAAGATTGATGTAAATCTACGCCTTTTATTATCACTAGTCTCTTCCGATCTAACATGTAATGATCCTATTGTAATATTATCAGAGGCCTGTTTGTCTTCGTTAGTTGTTGTATTTTTATTTTTAATACCTTCTGCAGTTTTCTTTAATCTATTTGATGTTTCCCTAGCCGATATTATATACTCTAAGAATTTTCTAATATTATCAATAGACTCATCTTCGTCAGTTATCTTCATCCTTAATTCATAAATGAGGTCCTCGGGGAACTTTTCTAAAATCATTACTCTAAGATGATTGTGATTTACATCTTCGCCTAAAGAACTCAATACTCTAAGATGTCTCTCAATTTCATTTAGAACGTGTCTACAATCTTTGACCTGATTAGATTCCGCTGATTTAATTCTATATAGTGCTACATAATGAGCATCAATAATAACGCTAGGTTTGCCATACCGTTCTTTTAATGTGTCGACAGCAATACGATAGTTTTTGTCTGTTGTGTCCAACCCATCAATTGCTTGTTTCGCGTCACCCTCAAGAACCGATTCAAGGTACAACAGTTTATCAACATCACTAATATTTCTCTTATCAACGTTCGATGAAAACTGATCCCAAAATTGGTACCACTTTAGAACATCACCATCAAACTTGCCTAACTCCATTTTTGGTAACTTACTAATTGTGTTAATATTGCTGTCATTATTGGTAAAAACAAGCGCATGGTTTCGATTATTCTGTTTAATATTTATATCTATTTCTGCTATTAACTCTTCGGCCTGAATCTGTGTGGACGTATACTGATTAATTTCCTCAACGTTGATTTCTTTTATCAATTTACAGTAATTGTGAATTTCCGAAACAAACATCTCATTTATACCTTTTAGTTTAGCACCAATTACATAGTTCTAACCCTTTATAGTTGGGATCTTCTTCTGATAATTCCGTTAGGGCACATCGAGCAGAGCTTATGTTTGATTGGAGGGATTCATAAATAATTTTTGAACGAGATCGGATAGCGTCTTCCATTATAAATAGAGTACCAACTAAGTGATATCAAAATCATGGACCGTTTTCTTAGTAATTGAATATCCTCAGTATCTAAAACAATATAACCAGGTATGAAATTCTTATGAAATCCACTATACCAATAAACTGCGCACAACAAATCAAAGAAGTAAATTAATTCCATTAAACACTAATATTAGTTTAAGTGAAAGACTAATAAACTAAATCTAAAAACATTTTAATTAGTTCACTTAATGTAAATATATTCTATTTACTTAGCAGGAACAATCCTTTGATTACTAAGATTTCATATCATTGTATAATATAATTAACTAATAAACTTTTACTAATATAGTTGGTCACTGCGCAACATAAAAAGGATAATTATTTATTAGACTTCATTCATACATTATCTTGCACTCAGATTTACTAAATAAATGTTTGTAATAGTCATGACTGAATACTGTCCAGCTAATATTATTTCTTAGAATCGACTTAACGCAGGGTAGGCTGGTACCCCTGTGCAGGCTGTGTAACCTGCCTGACAATTAACTACATTGAAATCAAACTTCTCTCGGGTATAGCTATATAAACCTTACCCTAAAAACTCAAAGTTCCAATCCGACACCGTTTTAGGTATGTCCATACTATGCCAATAATAATTAATAATTGCAATTAATTAAATAATTGATCGAATGTTGTTATAATACATATTTGTACACCGTAAAGGTAAAACATGACTGTGATCCAATCTGCAATGTACTTAACATCTTGCATGCTTTGTGTGTGCATACTCATGTTTCTGACAAATAAATGAACTCTGAACTCATAACTAAGAAGCGGTCATTAACTTCATAATAATAACATGGAACTATATTACTCAATACTCACAACAGCTTGGAACATTATGGGTTTGTTTTTTGTTGAAAATGTTCCATTTTTTATTTTATTTGATGAGTAGGTATAGCGGCTATTCGAACACCATTTGAAACTGAATTAATGAAATAAAATTTTTTAATTGAATTTTTAAATGCAGAACATAATTTCCGTCTACCCATAATATTTTATTTTTGGAACTGAACAAAAATTTATTTTTAAACTATAATAATTAGATCCCAGCATCTCCACCATGTCGCCATTTTACCTTTTAATGACGAATATCTGAACCTAAATTACCTGTCTCTCTAAATTGGGCCTAGGTATGATATGATTAGGATCTAACCACCACTGTAAATAGGTAAGTAAACTGATTTCCACTGAATAACTGTTACTGAATTATCATCGTAATGATATTGGGGGGTGGTCCCCCAAAGTGGCCTCCAACCTCCCCTTATAGCCACCCCGAGCCTCACTTCTGAATGCTGGTCTGATTTGATATCATTTCTGAATCTGATCGCTGTTAAAAGAATACACACACATCGACAACATTGAAATGCAATATAGAATGAATATCTGGTAAATCTGATGACATGCACTGGGAAAGAACAAGTTTACTCACCAATGTACTGCTAGCTCCAACCCTCAGGTCCAAGTGAGACGGGCGCGCGCGCGCCGTCAATCCTCCGCGCGCTACCCCGTCTTTCTCCCACCTCACGCCATGACTTAACTATTTATTATCTGTGTACCTATAGGCTATAATATTACTTCGCATTCGCGACAACTGCTAAGTAATGTTATATAAATTAAATTAACAAACACTTCCTCTCTCCTAACTCACTTATTTTGCTATAAATTAACTTATAATTAGATCATTATGGACCCTGTCGGACAGGACAGGGTCCATAATGATCTAATTATAAGTTTACCACCTAAGAATACTACATGTGGAATGCAATAAAAGTATTGAGTATTGACGTTGAGTTTCGCCTACCGGATCTGTGTACATAAATTCAAGCAGCACCAGGTACCAGGAACACAAAGCGTCATAGAAGGTCGTCACAGCAACTATTTGCGAGTTACAGAGCACTGTGGCATAGCATCGAACGCCACAAATCCTTCCCTTGTCTTCTGCATCGATGCCAGACAAAAGGAACAATGTAATTTACGTGGCTGGAAACGACGGAAGCAATTATGTTTACTTTGATTCAATAGAATGAGTCTGCTCGGATTTTGTGGTTCAGAAAAAAATGTCTGTAAGCACCTATGTGATTGATTAGTTTTGTAGCGAATCAAAAGCTCTACTCAACCTGTATATTCAGTCGACTTTTTTTATTCTATTTTTAGGGTTCCGTACACAAAGGGTGCCAAACGGAAACCTATTGCTTAGCCTCCGCTGTCCGTCCATCCGTCCGTCCGTCTGTCTATCAGTGGGCTGTATCTCATGGATCGTAATGTAGACAGTCGAATTTTTCAGAGATTGTGTATTTCTATTGCCCCTATAACAACAAATAATAAAAATAAAATGAAAGGGGTCAAAATTAAAAAACCCCCTTTAATTTTTACTCAAGTGACTTTTAATATGACTTTAGGTAATAGACAAAAAAAAATCCGCTGTTATATCTGTTGTGAACCTGCATCTTACTGCTGAACAAAATCCACTCTACTTCACCGTCGGTTTTGCGATATTTTGCTGAGAAATAGCAACATGATTACACACAACGTTGTACAAGACTGTTAGTTGTAATACGTCTTGTCTTCTACATCGATGAAACACAAAGGAACAAGTTGATATAAGTGACAGAAAGCGACGGAACCAATTATTATCTTTGTCGCTTAGACTTCGTTCAACAACATTTTTGGTGGAAGGAAAATTTTGCAACAAATAAAATACTGTAGTGTGTTTCTAACTTAACTAAACAAACAATTATCGATTCTAAAAAATACAGCAAGTTTTTAGTTAGGCGACAATTTTGCGACGATCATGCGTAAACGTTACACCTCGACCCTAACTCGCATGCGAGCTAGTTCCAGCAGCATCTTGAGCGTAATGACGGATTGGTGAGATTCTCCGATGCTTGAGCGCTGGATGCGGCTGCACGTAGTAAACTAGCATACATGCGTTCTGGTGTCGAATTGTCCTAAAATCTATATTTTATTATATTTGTTTTGTTTACTAACATTAGCTCTTAAGTCTAGATCTCCTCAAAGATCGCGCAGACATGGAACGGGAGCGGAGGGCGCTGTCTGTTAGAGCGAACATGATCGCCCGCAGATTTGCACGGTGCTCTAGTGAGGTTAAGGCAACGCTCTTCAGAGCGTACTCTACATCACTGTACTCGTGCAGTCTGTGGGCTCACTACTCTAATAGAAGTTACGGCGCCATCCGCGTCCAGTACAATAACGCGTTCAGGGCGGTGATGGGGCTACCCCGATACTGCAGCGCCTCGTCCTTGGTGCGTAGGGTACGGGTTAGCCCCAACATCGTACTGGCCATGATTGCGGGAAGGCTGGACTGCCCCTTCATCCGGCATTGTTCCAGCAAACATGTTGCTGTGCCAGTGGCGGAGAGAAGGTATTCATTGTTTTGTTTTATTTTTATTATAATTAGTAGTTTTTGATTTAATTTATTTTGCGTTGATTTAATTTATTTTGATTTAATTTATTTTGATTTAATGTGATTTGATTTATATTTTATTTAAATGTATTTGTTTTTATTTGATTTGATTTATTTTATTTTATATGATTTTAAATGTTTGGCGATGGGTGTTATTTACCTGAAATAAATGAATTTATTTATTATTATATAATAGATTACAGATTAAGTATTTTCGTGTTACTAACAATTTATATGGAGAAATCTGAAATAAATGATTATTATTATTATAGTACCAAAGAAATCTTTCAGGGATATTTTCAGGGTTTTATAACAAGCCATTTCTTTTCTAATCTACGAATTTTGAGCAGAAATAAAATACTTAGGTACGTATGAATCGTGTGGGTTAACGACTTTGCAACTCTTTTGAACGTAAACGAGCTTTTGGCATTTTTTTTGGTTTTTAATAGTGTACCTAATCAAAGGTTAATTCAAAGTCAAAGTCGTTTCAACATCATAATTTACAAGAAAATAGAATTTATTCTAGACGACTTGAAACTCCATAGTTACCCTTTTAAAATGTTTTGCAACATTTTGTACTACAAAAAATGTGGTTTTTGTTATTTACTGGATGAATAACCGTTTTTAATTTTTGTAAAGACGGGATTTATTCAAATAATCATACTTAGTAGGCAATATTTGAGACTTATTTTACCCTTAATAGAAAATTACAAGATGAGAATTTTTAGATTAAGATGCTAATTACTTTGTAATTACTTCAAACACTTTTTTGCTCATAGCTCATTTGTGCTGGAATTTTCTTCAAAATAATGGTAAGGTAGGGAATTTTTATGCATTCACATGGAAAATAAGAGACTAAGGAAGCATTTCAATAAAATGTACACCAGCGTATTTTTGTGCCGATTACAAAATATAGCCCAGTGTGGTTATTATTTAACTGTAATAGAACTTATTAGAAGGAGTTATGCCCAAAATCAAAGTCAAATCATTTATTTCAAATAGGCACGTAAAATGCACATGTGAACGTCAAAAATTACATAAATAGTTAATTGATTCTAGTTGCCCCTTCCAAAAGGTAAAAATGTATGGAGAAGAATGGGCAAGAAACTCCATACTTACTCTTTTAAAATGTTAACAATAGTTTGTATACATTAATTAATAATTATAGGTGAAGACGATGTACCTAGAATAAAAATTACTTACCACAATTGGTATAAAGAATGAAAAGTGAAGTAATGACAGAAAAAATAATAAATGCGATAGATACATGGTGCAATTTTTAGGAAAATCATATACAATGTTTGTAAATATAAACATTGTATATGATTTTCCTAAAAATTTAACATATGATAAGTCAGTGTGTGAGTTAAATTATATTAATCCCAATTCGTCAGTTCCTATTTTTCATTCAAAAACACCGAATCTGCTTGAAAATGGTTTATATTAATTGAATTTGATTTTGAGTTTGAAAACAAAAGATCCCGATTCGCAACTGCCAGAAATATTTTTATACAAAGAGAATATATTATACATTAATAAATTCTCGTTTTAAACTAGCCATACAAGACCAAATAAAACGTACAATGCCATTCATACCGTTACCTTCCCAATGAAATCAATTTTTGAAGTGGAACACAATGCTTTATCCCGAGTTCAACCGTATCCATTGAACCAGGTCGTCTAGTTAATGATTTGTTAATTAATCTCCCCTATTGTGGACTGTGTCTATGTGTACATTATATGGGCCATTGTATCTTTAGATAATTGTATGGTATTGTGTTAGGTGCTAGTATTAATAGTCTAGTTTAGCGAAATCAAAGCTATTAATTTATTTTCACTTCTCATGCTCTAAAAGTTCGTCTTTATGTCTTGCGTAGGCGACATAAGGTCGCTTTTTATGCTCTAGAGCATAAAGTAAAATCTTCGTCGAAAACCAAGACAATCGGTCCAACAGCGACACGAACAACTTCAACTTCATAGAATAACCTCTTTATTTTAATTCGTTTCGTTAGTATTCTAAGACCAAGGCAAGGATACCAACTGCCAAAGTACACAATAAAACTTCATGAAATAAACGTATATTTTTTATTTCGTCCTTTTTTTTTTAAATTAGTTTTTTATATTAGTTAATCAATATATTTAAACTATTACTAAGTTATCATAGATAATTATAAAAATAAAATGTTTTTATAACTGAGCAGTATGTAACGACCTAAGTCAGGTGTTGTGTCACGTTCCTACTGAAAAAAAAAGGGAAAAAAAGTTAATTTGCGGGAACCATAATTATTTTGCTTTTCGTGTTGGTCTGTTTGACCACTTAGTTCTTCTAAAAAACCGGCCAAGTGCTTGTAAAATCACGCACAATGAAGGGTTCCGTAGTTGGGATGAATTTATCCCAAGAACAAACTTAACATTGTAGTTGAAAAACAAGTCCTCCCATCCCATACATTCCAACTGCAAATGTAAGTTTGTACGCACAATATTGAGTGATTTACCATGTTATTTTAACACCATAGACTTCTTGTAGAACTATTCTCTGTATTTTTTTCAAGATTTTAGACTCAAATGTTTCGGAGATAAGGATGGTAAATTTTCGACAAATTTATTTATAACAATAAAACTAATTATTTTAATATTATTAAAAAAAAATATTTTTCACTTCTCATGCTCTAAAAGTACGCCAATATATCCCTGCGAAGCGGGACTAAAGTGACCACTTTAGTCTCTAGGGAGTGAAAAATAATAAGTTTTTTTTTATTTCCTTCATGTAACATAAACAAACTCAAACAGCCAGTAAATATACTATTAAATCCTTATAATAAATCCATTCATTTAATATGTAACACGGTACAGTTGGAAAAACTCTCTTGGTTTTCTGTGGGAACCCCCTATTTCAAATTCATTTATTTACGTTACACGTTCGTGTTAGGGTCACAGAAATTCATATGTGTACAAAATTTCAACTTAACCGGTCCAGTTCGATTCGGAGCAAATTGGCTGTGACAGACGGACAAGGCAAGGGTTCCGTTTTTTCCTTTTGAGGTTTTTACCATCAGTTTTGAGAATTTATTGAGCAAGGTAAACGTGTAACCGCCTTACTTATAAGTTATACAGAATATATGTAGTAAACATCGGCAACTTGAAAAGGCATCCTTCATACACATATTAGAAAACCGGCCAAGTGCTTGTCGGAACACGCACAATGAAGGGTTCCGTAGTTGGTATGAATTTATCCCAAGAACAAACTTAACATCGTATTTGAAAAACATGTTCTTCCATACGGAATGTATGGGAGAACATGTTTTTCAACTGTAAATGTAAGTTGGTTGACTATTACTCGGTAACTTGTGACGCCTACTTGGCTATGATAGTTTTCCTTTTAACTTCGTTATACTGTGATTTTTTTACATATCCAAGTACAACCATTTAGCTGGCAGGGCCCCCCCCCTGCCAGCTAAATGGTTCAACACTTAACTCTAACAAAAATTAGCACTTTGAAGCCTAATATTTCAGAAACGAATCCCTTTATCGAAAAATTGTTTTCACAAACCCGCAATATTTTTGAAAGACCCATCCAACAATATCCCATACCATAGGGTAGGCGAAAAAAAAAACCCACTTTACATGTACAGGAGGTACCCTAAATAACAAATTTTATTTCATGATTTTTTTTTACCACTTTGTCGGCGTGATTTATATGTATATCCATGCCAAATTATAGCTTTCTTGTACTAAGAGTCTCTGAGCTAAGCTGCGGACGGACAGACGGACAGACATGGCGAAACTATAAGGTTTCCTATTGACTACGGAACCTTAAAAACATGACGTGTAAACATTACCAACAGACTGTAATATCTTGGCAAGAGTTAGGACATGCAAATGTACGGGAAATCACATACTGTTGACAGTTGCCTTGCCAGCAGGACCAACATAAGCTGCCAAGATAAACTGGCACACCCATATAAATCTATTGTATGTTGGTGTAGATGGATTACTTGTATCGTAATAATTGGTTGGTGTTTTAAGGCTTTTCCATTAGTAATTTATCTGTAGGTAACAGCCAGTAATCTAAATTTCTGAATCTGAAATTTGTGTTCGATTAACAAAGAACTAGAGCTCAGATAAAAATACAGGGTGTAAGGGACAGCCCTTCGCAGACTGATAGGGTGAATTCAGTATATCATACTAAGATGACCGGTATATGAAATTATTTCAGGAACATTATGGGAATCCAATAAACCTGATTTGTTTTATTACCTCACACGCAATGTATCGTTACCGTGGCAAAACGCAAGTAGCGAACGGCAGCGCAGCGAGTGAGTTCAATGAATTCTGTAGCTAGGCAGAAACAGCTGATTTCGCGCGTCGTTTGTTAGATTATTTCAACATCCATTGCTGGTTTTTTTATTTTAGCTGTTTTATTTACATAAATGGAGTGCTTCGTACAGAAAATGGAATTTTACATTAAAATAACGGAATCGTTACTGAAAAAACAATAAAGAAAATAAACATTTTCCTGAGCAAATTTCCAGTGGAATACTTACACCCTGTATATGTGTATATTAAACTGTACATGTACCCTGTGTATGTTAAACTGCATACAACTAACTATTAATTGACTAACTAACTATACACATTAAAAAAACAATAAAATATCCTAACCTCACTAAACGTAAAAACAAAGTTAATCCATAACTGGAGCACAGTGGATGTAGCACCCATATCTGCCTCCACCTTCGGGTAAACTATCTGAATGCTATGTATGTATCGTAATTGGTAAAAATAAGTTCGTTTTCTGCCACATCTGCTTTGATAAAACGACAAAACTATTTTTGCTGACTCCAAAATACTTTGCAAGAACTAGACGGCCAGAATGATGGAAAGAAAGTTCGATTAGTCCGTGAAATATGTGCTTAGATAGTGTGCCTATATTTCTTTATATTTTACTAGCTTCTGCCCGCGACTTCGTCCGCGTGAAATTTCGGGCCACCCATCGCGTCGCATCCCGTTGCTCGCCCGCGCTATAACTTCGTTATCGCTTAGCGTTCTTTCTGACTTTTGTTCTTTTCGCTTGGCTCCTAAGGATCTCATCATCATCATCATCATTTCAGCCGAAAGACGTCCACTGCTGGACATAGGCCTCCCCAAAAGGGGGGGAATTTGCCATAATCGTCACGCTTGGCAGGCGGGTTGGCGATCGCAGTATAGTGTTGAAAATGCATATAGAACGCTGCTGCCCATTCTCTAGTAAGTTTCTTAGTCACCTTTTACGACACCCACGGGAGAAAATGGGGATATAGAACCACCCTTGGGATATAGAACTTAAAATAGTGTCAGTTTGAGTTGCCTTGACGTTACAAATGCCTACGAATGCATCGGTGTACAAGTTTAGCGTACTTACATGCACATTATAAAAGTAGTTTGTTCAGAATCGTTTACAGAGTCGATTTCTTTACTAAGTATTTTTTTCTCCATAAATAATTGAAACTACGTAAAATATAGTCACATTTCCGCTGTACAGTCAAAACAAACCAAGATGGACGAACTACTGGAAGTACATACGTCGCTAGACCTTGATATATGTGCGATTGTGTGCGTGTGTAGATTTGTAATGTGACCATAATTCTCTCCCACAATCAGTATAACAAATTTTATCTACATCCATGCTATAAATCCTCTATAAAAGTTTCTGAAACAGCTTATTGCCAACATTAAAACAACAGGTGTCATAGTAACCATAATATCATCCAAACGAGTGTTATAATGCTGTACATAGGGAGTTGCATAAATTTCATAATGCAACTCCTTTGCGTTTTCGATCCCTTCCTTACTCATCAAACAGCCACATTTATGAATTTCAAACAAAGAACATTGTCATGCACAAGAGATTTACTACCACAGCGCCATAATTAAAAAAAAAACTTATTGGTTATTCGAGTTCACGTCGCATCCGCGCATCCGTCGCATTTTTGTTCGATATTAGTATTGCCAAAATTTATAAATTTGTTGTTTACAAAAATGAGTGATACAAGCTTTGATAACGAACTACCAGATATTTCTAATGCAGCAAAGGACATTTCTGACCAATTATCACCAGAAAAGTCGAGAAAACAATATGAAAAGGTGTACCAAGATTGCATGAATTGGAAAATATCAAAGATTAGATAACATAGGTGTAGAAAAAGTCATGTATGCAACTGTACATAATTAGGTATTATACAGCAGTTGCATAAATAACTATAATTAATAAACAATGTTTTATACATAATATTAAAAATTCGGTGTATGTATTATGATTATAACATAATATTCTAATTGGAGTGTTTGGTGGTATGCGTTAATTTCGGGACATGTTGTATATGTTGCAAGAAAAATGGTTTATACTTTCTTTGGATATACGAGTACTTTTTTTTTACTTAGAAATTTATTCCAGCATGTAATAAGTATCGTTCTCGATACAATTTTGTTTCATTATTTTTTCCGGAACTTGGTTCAACTTGTAACAGTGACTGAAAATAATGGGAGCATCATTATTTCTCCTGTAAATACATTTTGTTACACGAATCGTGAAGTGAAACATTGAACGTGAAAGATAAATGAGGTAAAGGGTATAGGTACGATGAAAGTTACTTCAAATCGATTGTTAAAGAAAATTATATGATTGGATGATCTAACTGTTTCTAAGTGTTTTTCAATCTAGAATTTCTCAGTAGCAGATTTGGGCTCGGTAGATGGCAATACGCTCGCCCCCTATTACATGGGACTTAAACATAACTGGTGAAATGTGAGTGTACTATTAGGTGCTCCTCTGTTTAACCCTTCAGGGAATACAGGCGTGATGTTATGTGAATGATCTAACATTAGATGTCTTTGAAAGTTACCGTGTATATTAAAAAAAAATACAACGTGGTAGGGTCATAGACGCACAAACTGTCACCATGGTATTAGTCAAAGTAGGAACTGAAGTCCTTACTTTGACTGAAGTTCCTACTTTGACTGAAGTCTCCATTTTGACTGAAGTATCAGTTTTGACTGAAGCCACTTTTTCTGACTGACGTGACTTTTTCTGACTGAAGTCGTTCTGTTTTTGATAGATGTCGTCTCATTTGACAGAAGTCCTATCGTACATGATTCTGACATTCCTTTTTTTTTGGGTGGGTAATTATGTAATAACTTCTCCCGCTCTGGGCGGAGCGGAAGGGCGTGTCAGACTTTTACTGACTAAAACCCGCCCGTATTTCTTCAGTTGCCTGTGTGCCAGGGCCACGGTATCCCTTTCGGACAAACCCGCAATCCTGGCAGGCACCGGTCCTGGCGGACCCCGTCAGTGCGTGCTTGCTGACATCTCTCATTCCTGCGTGCGATATATTGTTTTTTTTTTTTTTTTGTTCCATTCTTTTTGACCGCGTAAGTAACGCGGTCAAAATGTATGCAATGGCAACTTTTTTAATGTAAGTTAGAGTGTTGCTGGACGTAAAGAATAGCACCACCCTATTTCCTCCCATGGGTGTCGCAAAAGGCGACTAAGGTACACTTACTAGAGAATGGGCAGCAGCGTTCTCTATGCATTTTTAAAACCATATTGCGATCGTGGCGTTTATGGCAACCCCTCCCCCCCATTTGGGGGAGGCCTATGTCCAGCAGTGAACGTCTTTCGGCTGAAATGATGAATGATGACAGGTTGCGGGTCGATGTCCCTGCCACTGTATTCTCTGGATAAACTTCTGATACTAAATTAACTAACAAACTATTAAAATGCCTATAATGATGTATCGTCGTATCCTACGAATAGGGGCGTAACTGCATAATAGCAGTAGCTATTATGCAGTTATTAGTTAGTTAGTGTCTCCTGAAAAGTATTTCAGGAGACACTATTTTGTGTTTAATTAAATTAATTATGAAAAAATATGTATTGGTGATTTCTTATAATGTGTATTGGTATTTTAAGTTTCGGCTAGGATTATTTTCAATAAATTATCTTTATATTTTATACACATTTTGTCCTTTAAGTCCCGTTTTTAATTGTTTTGTTGAACTGTTTATATGTGGTATGATGAGCAGAATTAAATTATGCAATAATAAAAGAAATCCCCTATGTTCGTTAGGGCACTATTCGTAGGATACGACGATATTATTGTCAAAAATGTTGTCCAAGCAAAAACATAAATACATTACACAGACGTACAGCTTATTACGGATATATAGTAAGCCCCAAATTGCCTCTAGAAAGCATCCACTCACATTTTATAAATTTTAAAATTAGGACCGCAAGTCTTCCAGAAATTCTCCGGAGAATTGACCAGAAGCTAAAATGCTACCACCGTTAGATGTCTAGACTTTGACATATTTATGTATCCAAGCTATTTCCAGCCTGTTTGGATGTATTGGAGCATCTATAGTCCACAAAGGCTGCTCTGAGTGCTTCTAACAATATCTTTCAATAACTATGTCATGTGGTAACTGAACTTTGTCTTACTGAAGGGAGTTTTGGATTTTCTGTAGCAATATCTTCACTAATCAATCCATTGATTAGTGAAAAAATTTATTCTAAATTAGGTTCTGTTTAAAAATAATATTGGATATGTTTCAATTATTAGAAAATGTACAATCAACTTAGCCTATCGCAGTCCACTGCTGAACATAGGCCTCATAGAAAATGTACTGTTTACTCGTATTTCTAAAAATATATTATATTGGATCTTGAAAGATTATGTGCAGGCGAAACTGCCTCATGTGTGCAACTGCCATTACGTCTTTCTCTTTACATTGTATTGAATCTCTTGAGATGTAGCCAAAACTATACGTTTGTACTGGTATTGACATATTTATGTTTCTATGCTATTACCGAAATCTAAGATATCAATAAATCATCGGAGAATTTAGGTGTATTTAGTATTTCACTCGTAATAATATAATGTAGTTTAGGATTGGTTCGTTATCTATCTGCTTACCTATTTATTTGTATTTGCTTAATCTCTAGATACACAAACTCCATCCATTATTTGATTAAGCTATTATTTTGATTAGATTAAGCAAATTTTTGATTTTAGTTAAGATAGATAGATAGAATACTCTTTATTATGTACACCATAAAAATTACAGATATAAATGTAGAACTGTTACATAGGGTGTCACAATGGGCGGTCTTATCGGCAAAAGCGATATTTTACAGACAACCTGTGGATGGATTAAAAGTAGAAGGAGAGACAATTATAATATTGTAGGTAGTCAGTGGTGTACCATTTACATATACAATAAATAAATACATCCATAAAGCATATAGATACTTATACATATATATATACATACAATAACAAACATGATATAAGAGGAACTTAAGTAATGATGATGTTTAAGGAGAGAGGAAGTGATTTTTAACAAGAATTTTAAAAATGGACAAAGATTGAGCACGGAGTATCGATACGGGCAAGGCATTCCATAACTGTACTGCTTGAACTGTAAAAGACTTGTCATAAAAGCTAGTGGAATGCATTGGCATCTCTAGTCTCAAGTTTTCCGATGACCTCAGATATTTATTGTGTGTGTCATGAAGGAACTTGAAACGTTCTTTAAGTTCTTTAAGCTACTATTGTATAGAATCAAATTTATCTAACTGAACAGACAGCTGTACTACTAGGGAGTTTATTGCGCCACTTCTGCTTCTCAGCACTAGGAAGTGGTGAAGGGCGGGCGTTTTGAAGGACTGTTTTATGTAATTTTGACGTTCCAAAAGTGCTGATTCTCAGTCTAATTTGAATAAATGACTTTTTGATTTTGATTGTTTCTTTAGTTCAATCAGTATCATTAGTACCCGAATTCCCAGTGTCGAATCAAGTTAAAACCACCAGTTTTTTTTTATGTGCTTTTACTGATTTGTTTTTATCAATTGCAGTTCGTTTAAAATTCAGTGAATCCCTAGGCGTAAGGTAGTAAAAAAAAGTGGGAAGGATAAACTTTGAAACAATAAGAAGTAGAGATAGTTTTTAGTAAATAATTTATAGAATCCAAAGATCATTAGATACATACATTCATAAACTCAGGCATTTTTCCCATGGGGCTTGGCAGAAACTATTAAACGCCACCTAGCTATGCTCTACGATAATGTGTCTAGATATACATATTATTTACACTTAAAGACGCTTTTGATGATATTGAAGAAATATTAGTGAATCAGTCAATGCAGATTCCACCAAAACCATGAGAAATCACGTATTCCAGCAGATTTAAAATAGTTCTTACTACTACTTTATTAATCAAAGAATCAGTCATTTTTTAATTAAAAACATCCAATACCAAAATTTTTTTATCGAGAACTGCCCAAAATTACAGAGCCCATACGTTAATTCCAGAAACGTATATATCATTGTAGAGTCCATAGTTTACGAAGGTCTATCGGGGTGGCGGACTTTAGTTATGCATGGCCCAGTGTCCCAGGCCTCCGTTAATTATGACGAGGCTCGCACTCCACTTGAAAATTGAATATTTAGGCCTGAATACCAGATTTTGGTGTTATTTTATAGATGCTGCCTACATTGTGGTGTTTATTAGATGGGATTGTTTTATCGTGACCTCTGTGTGGTTGATAAAGTTTATGCTTTTAGCCCAGACGTATGAGCCTCAATGATTTCATTTTAAATCTGCTGGAATACGTGATTTCTTATGGTTTTGGTGGAATCTGCATTGACTGATTCACTACTATTTCTTCAATATCATCAAAAGCGTCTTTAAGTGTAAATAATATGTATATTTATACACATGATTGTAGAGCATAGCTAGGTGGCGTTTTATAGTTTCTGCCAAGCCCCATGGGAAAAAAGTCTGAGTTTATGAATGTATGTATCTAATGATCTTTGGATTCAATAAATTATTTGCAAAAAACCAACTCCATTTCTTATTGGTTCGAAGTTTATCCTTCCCACTTTTTTTTTTACTACCTTACGCCTAGGGATTCACTGAATTTTAAACGACCTTCAATGAGGCCAGTTCCTCACAGTATAATTTCATCAGTAATATATTCAACTACCTAATTAGCATGCAGTTAGTTACTCAACGAACAATTCCACCAATTTGCTGAACCACCGCGCACTATTACCGCAACAACTGACGCCTAAATTTTCTAATCGGCAATCCGTACCTGTCAGACCTAATAATTTTATGTAGTTCGCCATTAGTCGCACAAAGAGATTTAGTAACAATGCTGGCAATTCATTATCTGACTGTCACTCACTACTTTGTCATTTTAATCAATATTTTATGACACTTTGCGAGTTTTATGTGTGAGTGGTTACTGTATAGAGGTATGAGGAACAGAGTGTAAAGTTCACTCATTCTCCATAGAAAAGGGAAGATCCTCCGACCAGACGGATGTTGTGTCTGAGTAACTGCCCGACGGTTGATGTCTGGATGTTGTATAAATGAAAGAAAAGAAAGAAAATACGTTTATTCGCGGCAAACATGACGCAGAGAAAGAACATAAACACGAAAATAACAAGTTGGGGGAAAACATGCGCCACATCCACGCAAAACGGCCATCGCTCAGCATTATGCTGCGACCTTATGCGAGACAGAGCCCCAGCTCTGGTTTTCAGCGACAGCCGGCGCTGACGTGATGACGTCACCCGGTGCAGCATAAATATATACCTAATGTGACAAAAATAACAAAATAAAATAAATACAATACTTCTAAAAGTTTAAATAAATATAATATTTAATACCGTATCGTGTGGTGCCAGACGTAAAGAATAGTACCACCCCATTTCCTCCCGTGGGTGTCGTAAAAGGCGACTAAGGGACTTACTAGAGAATGGGCAGCAGCGTTCTCTATGTATTTTTACCACCTTACTGCGATCGCCAACCCGCCTACCAAGCGTGGCGATTATGGCAAACCCCCCCAATTGGGGGAGGCCTTTGTCCAGCAGGGGACGTCTTTTGGCTGAAATGATGATGAGGATGAATATTTCAAATGGCAACATTCCATACCGTCGGTAACGACTGAACAACTCTTGCGACGCTGGCTTAATATAATTTGTGCATGCAGCTGTCATAACAATTTGTTTGACGTTTTGACGTAATAATTTATAATTTATCTATTCGCGCTGTAAACTTTGATTGCGCGATGCAGGATTTGTGT
Organism: Dryobota labecula; assembly: GCA_947523025.1. Classification (NCBI taxonomy): domain Eukaryota; kingdom Metazoa; phylum Arthropoda; class Insecta; order Lepidoptera; family Noctuidae; genus Dryobota; species Dryobota labecula. The sequence goes on along the minus strand of OX383293.1, from coordinate 9,583,713 downwards.
ACATCAGGTCTTTGATGCGTAGTTTGCATGTGGCGTAGTAGATGCCAATGCTGATGATGTTAGGCAGTGCATCTGAGGCATTTATTTAATCATCTGACTTAATATGACATTAGGCATGAGCCATGCCACCGTCTGATTTTGTTTCTGTAAATAGCTATTAAGATGGTTATGGTTTCAAGACCATAACCATAGCAGAATTTTTTGGTTGCTAATTAAAGTACACTATAGTCATCACTAGTCTCTTAGGACCATTTATTATCCCAAATGTAAATCCCGCAGTATCATTTACCATTAAATAATACATGTCCTACACAAAATTTGCCAATGGCAATGATATTAATCTATGTATTTTAAAAGCGGCAATAAACTTCAAAGAAAGATGTCCAGTCCAGTAGAAATACGATTATTCGAACTTCTCTCGCATTAATCATGGAGTAAGAAGCTCTTATTCATGGCGAGAATCTCATACGTTATTGTAAATTGCAGCGTCTGTTATGCTGCTCCTATTAAAACATATCAGCTTGAAAATACATTTAGCTTTTATTTTTTTAGAAAATCATAAAAACCATATAGCCGTAAACCGTATAACCGTGTACCTATTTGTAGGATTTTTATCAAACCATCGACTTTTAACTTTTTTTTTTTTCTATAGGAATTACTGGTTATTGAAGCGGTTTGTTGGTATTGGGATGTGTATTTCAACTTTGAGAAGAGAAAAAAAAACAGGTCAATAACGGCTTTTGTTCCGTCACTCCTCAAACATGGTCTGATAGCAATAATAAAGTTATAAGATATAAGATAAAGAATAATAATTAGAGAAGAATTTTGAAGATTTAGAACCTAATAACGAACCAGTAAGAGGCAATATTGCGTAAGCTGCCAGCTGTGTTAGGAGGCAAGCCTTTCGATATGAAAAGAAGAGAATGAAATGAAAAGAAGTAAAAACAAACTACGATCAGCAATAAATCTACAAAGCTTGACGATAATGACCATTTTACACGTACATCGAATCTGATTGGGTTCATCTGAGAAATTCAATATCTGGCGAAAACTGATATATCTCTAATTGAAAAATGAAATAATTTCGTTCAGTTGGGGATTAAACTCAGTATCACAAGACCTTTAGTCAGGGCTTTAAATACCGGTAAATTTTCATAACGTTACCTTGTATTGACAAAGTTAACGTTATTATTAAAATAACGGTAAACGATTTAACGTTATTTATACGACTATTAATTTCATCGTTATTTTAAACGGGTGAGATGTAAGTAGTGGGGCCTGAGGCATGCGGCGCGGCGGGAGCCCGCTCTCGCGCCTCTCGGATGACGTGCCGATCAAAACGTTGCCTGAATCTGCCTGATTCTTACCCACAGAACGGCAACGTTGCGAAATTAACGTTAGTTATCGTATTTTTGTTAATGTTAATTAACGTTATATTACTGGTAATGTTATCAAGTAACGTTAAATTTTTGTAACGTTAGTAGGTATAACATTGAAATTTAACGTTACGTAACGGTTATTATTTTGTTATTTGGTAACGTTAACAAGCCCTGCCTTTAGAAATAAGCTAAGATTAATCTGCAGGTTCATTTACGTCGGCCATAAGCCTGAGTAATATATTCCGAGCTAGAAAAATGTCTCTAAACGGCAACGTTTTATATTCCAGCTGGAGGTGCTTTAAAAGTGCTCGATTTACGTATAAATCGCTACCTAGTCTTAGTAAGCAAGTATCTAAGATCCGACGGAGTATTGAAGATCGAATAGTGTATTGATAGGAAACTGGGAATAGATTATGTGTAGACGTGCCTTCGAGGCGAAGGAGTAGGATTTACTTAGTGTTACATATATATATATATGTATACAGGATGTCCCAGAAATCGACTGAACTACTGTAGGTGGTGATAGCTTTGGTCAAGCCCTCCCAAAATAACAGAATATAAATGTTCATCTAAATCCAGATATACTTCTTTTCGTCACCACTGTTTAAAAATTAACAAAAAAATATTTGGGGATAAAAATCAAATAATAGTGATTTTATGTTGAATTTGTTAGTTTTTTATGGAGAATCAAAGGCAATTACGGATAGCGTAACTATTTAATAATATTTTGATGGAAAAAGTTATTAATAAAATGATTTTATTTACACATGAGAGTCAAAAGAATGACGCATGTCGGTTATATTGTTTTTTTTTTTTTTTAATCTAGTATAACTCGAAAACTATAAGATTTTGCGGAACATTAGTTGTGTTATTTTGATAGGGCTTGACCAAAGCTATCACCACCTATATATGTATATCACAGGACAGGGCTGTTCGTAAGACACTCACAGCCCAAACGGCTGAAGAAAGAAATTTGAATTTTGGCTAGTAGTTGTAGTTTAAAACGAAGGGGAACTTAAAGTAAAGAAGTTTAAAATTTCTAAGCCGAAGGCATATGGTAAGTAATAAAGATCGCAATGATAAATTACTTTTTAAAGGAGGTGGGGGGGTATTGAAGTTCGTAGGGGAAAGTACGAAATTCACGCGGACGAAGTCGCGCGTGAAGTGCTAATATGATAAAAAAAAGTATTAGCATTACAGTTTCAGTTGTGTCATAATCTGCTCATATACCATTCCCCCTCTAAAAATCTTATTTTATTCAATGAAAACAGTGAATATAAAGCACTTTTAATCACTATTTTGGTGTTTGAATTTAGAACACACCAATATAAATATTCGACTTCCATCTCAATGCTATACAACCTCCTTGCGAAAAACAGGTACTCGACTGCTGCGCTGCGTGTCGCGGGTTCGATTCCCGCACGGAACCAATATTTGTATGACCTACAAGTAGCTGTTCCGGGTCTGGTTGTTTGTGTATGTGACTTTAAATGTTTGTAAACGCACCCACAATACAGGAGAAATTCCTAGTGTAGGGCAACGTATAAAAAAATAAAAAACCTCCTTGTGCACTCCACGTTCTTCAACGTCCAAAAATGCCCCAGAGTTTCCTCCAGCACAAAGTTCTGACCATCGACAGGAAATAAATATCGCTTTACAGGTTGACCATCCCAATAATAATAATAAGAAAATACTCCAAAATTGTTCCAATTTTAATGTGCATTTTAATTTATTTCAGCTTCCTTTTTTCTTCACTCAATGTCTATTTTCGCTTAAATCTTTCTTTTCTCGTAGTCATGGTATAAAGTATAGTATGCAACTCTTAAAACGGATTTATATCGAGGGCCATGAATCACTCGCGTCGCTCAGGATTCTAACACTTGAAGCACTCGCTGCGCTCGTGATTCAATCATCATGAATCACTCCCTACGGTCATGATTCAGTCGTTAGAAACCTTCACTTGCTCGTGATCCATCTGTGGCCCTCGCTTCAAATCCGTTCTGTATTCACTAATTGCATAATAAACTATTATTATAACAAGTATTGTGTGCTTCCTGGTAAAAATTGTAACCTTAAGAAGAACCTCCCTTATTATCAGCACACCTTTTACTTTATCAATTACAACTTGCCTACTGTACTCGTAACAAACCTAATTAAAAACCGAAAAGTAACTCGACACACCTAAACAAACTTAGCCCTAAATAAACTCATACTTTACAAAACAGTCTTTTGAACTGACAAAAGCGGAAAACCTTTAAGTAAGAGACGTTTTTAAATAAAAAAACCTCATTGTTTAGCCACCTATTGAATAGCTGTGAGCAAATTAGGCTCTTTTATAAAGCTGTTAAACAGCAAAAAGCCACTGAAATGTTCGCACGCGCGACGTGACTTTGCAACTTAGAGAATTTTATATTAAACTAGCTGCCTCAGTTGCGGATTTTTCTCATTTCTTTGCCCCCAACTTTGTCATTGTTTACCCAGTGTTTTTCTATTGCCATGGATTATTAAACTTGGCTAGTTGTAAATGAAAACTTGTGAATCAAAGGAATATTTACTTGTGCGCGTAAAGTTTGTATCTACATTTTCGTTCAAAGTAATTCCGTTTGTATTGTTAATTAGAGTTGGGATTGCGAATGCATTTCACTGACATTGCATATGATTTGGGTTTAATTAAATTTTCTTTTGCTACACGCCGAGTACGGAAATGCGAGAAAACTTGTATGCTAGCGTTAATAATAATATTAAGACTTGCTGTAGTAGATTACGTTGTACGCCGTGTTGAACGTATTGCGTTTTATTTTTGGATTATGTTACTAGCCTGTCCTTTCCCAACTTTGTTCGAGTCAGATTCCTGTCTAACCATATCTTGAATATCCTTATTACACTCGGACTGCCCTTTGAAATCCGCATCCTAGTAACTAGCAGACACCTAAACTTAGACAGGTATTCCGGTTTTCAGGCTTCTGACTACCCGTAATAAATACAAGCTGTTCACGTGTTTGTTTAGCTCATCGATGTTACTTAAACCGGATAGGTGAACGGAGTAGACGCCTATGTCATAGTTTTTATATATTATATTTTAATTTTTTCATTAAACTAGAAAGACATTGATCTATCGATAAATACCATACATTTGAAGTAAAATTATCATACTAGAACAATAAACACAGAAATTTAACAAAAAAAAAACGGTAAAAAATATTGAAATTTGAGTGCGTATGATTTAAATTTCAATATTTTGTATAGTATTTTTTTTTTACCGTCTTTCCGGTATATCGAAGAGCTAAACAAAACAAAATGAGGGATTTCAAAGAGAAAATCATGGTATGATCTAAGTACCTATCAACCAAGCAAGCTACCGGGATCAATCGACCGGTGCTATTATTCTAAGCACCAAGCCCCTTTACCGTACATTATATAATATAATAGAATGAAAGGCGTCTAACAAAAGGTATTTACAAGGCAGAGTGGAAACGTCCTAGGAGGACATTTATAGTGACCTAATTGGTGATGTTCTTCAGAAAGGTCAGGTGCGTAGCACTCGCAGCCAGCGTGCGTGTATGACCAGCCGGTCGATTCTGTAAAAATCTCACCGTGAAAACTTAGGTGAAGTGATTTCGAAGTGAACTGGCATTCCATCTGAGACTAGGGATTGACACTATATTGACAGGTCATTAATTCAAGCTCACTTCACCTATACCCAAAGTCTCTAATTCAGATAATTTATGTAAAGTAATGTCAAGAAATGTCACTGTCAAAATGACAGGACAGTGATGCAAAACATTTTATCATATTTTTGTTTGTAAATAATTATAAATAATGGAGCAAAAATTAAAGCCAATTTCTGTTACAGTCTCCCTTCTAAATCCACTCAAGCGTTGATATCAACACCTAGTATTGTTTGTAACGCCACCGCTTTTCTCTGTAACCCTTAGTAAATAGCAAACAAGCCCTTCGGTTGACACAATACGGCACCTCGGTTCAATGTAGGGTGGGTTTATAGATTGTAATAACAAGGATGACGGGTTGCAAGCCCATCACTTCAGAACGGGATTACTGGGTTTTACCTTTTGCTGATAGATACAACTTACTCTAGTGGCGTAGAACGGAAAACTTTCGAAAATTTTACAATAAACAACGTGTTTTTATGACAAATATTTTATGAACCTAAGTAGAATCAAAATCTCATAGGCGAAACAAATGAGTAGGCCTAACAAGGGGTTGAAGATAGTAAATATGCGAAAGAAGTTAAGGGCTAATTCTAGTTATTTATTTCATTCAAAAAATTTTGTACAAAAAAAAAGTATAAGAAAGTATATCCCATCTTTAAAACATTGCCCGATTAAAATTGCTGATTTTTTAAATTGATTATTGCTGTTTTTTTAGCACGCTTGTGCTATTCCATTCTCCTCATTGTATATTATACCTGTAACATTTTAAGTGACTTCAAAAAGAAAATGAAAACTTCTCTCGCTTTCTGAGCTAGCGCAAAAATAATACAACATCGCCAATTTTTTTTTAAACAAATTATGTAAAGTGCACATTAACTTTTCCGTACACGAGGAATACATTAATCTTTCATAAGTACCGCTATTTTTGGCGTGATGAGTCCAAACGTGAAATGAAAGAGAGGAAGATACATAAATAATTAACTAACACGATGTAGCGTTAATTCAATATATTTGCAGCGTCCACATAAAAGTCTGGGAGAGACTCCATCATGTTTTTAGGAAGCGCCCTGAGTGGCCCTTTTATTTAATTAGCACTAGAGAAAGGAAATGGCGTAGCGTAATGTTAATGTGTCACAAAAATGTGACTGTGTTCTTTTTTTAAACGGCGTGATTTGTTAATCTATGATATTTTTTTTTATGATTTGAGTTAATAGGTATTTATGGCATTGTTAGCCAATGCGATGGTTATATTTCAAGCTATTTAGTTTAGGCACAGTTCCAAAACCGGGCACTAATTGAAGAGTTCCTAATACTCTGTACTTAGGACCTAATGCTTGGCAACCGGGTTGCATTTACTTGACCAAGATAAAGTTATATTCATGTTCTTAATTTCAACTAATTTTTTTACCCAGACTTTACAGTCTTGCTAAGGGGTTTATAACTTCTCCTGCTCTGGGCGGAGGGAGTGTCAGACTTTTACTGACTAAAACCCACCCGTGTTCCTTTAGTTGCCTGTGTGCCAGGGCCACGGTATCCCTTTCGGACAAACCTGCAAACCTGGCAGGCACCGGTCCTAGCGGATCCCGTCAGTGCGTGCTGACATCTCATTGAGACGCGCGGGGAACACAACGTGCCGTCGACCCGGGCCTGGTCCTTACTGTCCTTAGCCCGCGACCGGGCACCGGTTGGTGACCTGGAATCGGCTACCGATTCCTACCGCCCAGGGAGTCTCTTGCGGCAACTAGGGACGTGAGGACGCCCAGACTGCCGCTCCCTCACGCGTTCCGCCTCCTCCTTCACGAGCATTACTGCTTCGCAGAAAGAGGTGACTGCCTCCCATGCACTATCGCTCCAGACCATGGCCTGGACCAGGGCTCCACGAAGTTCCACCAGCTGTCGAGGACGAGTCCCAGGTACTTCATCGTCGACTCGACTCCGATGGTGCACTGTCGCCGCTGCCATTTGGACTAGACACGGCAGTTTGTTTTGCTGTTTTGCTACGCATAGAGTTCGTAACAATTAGAGTGTTGAATTTTTATTTTATTTTTTAAATATGATAAATTGAAATCTGATTAATTATTAAAAGTCATAGAACAAAAGTTGTTAATAACCCTGTATAGTTGGAAAAATGCTAGACATATGATGAATTTTAATTTATAAGCGGACGTTGAAGACCTTCAAATAATAATAATAATAATAGCCTTCCTAAAATATTAATATCTTTTTGAAATTTACAAAAGATTTCTCAAAGGGATCTCATTTATACTTGAATGAATTCTGAAAAAGTCGTACTCTTATCCAGTCGTAATTCATAGGAATCAGCAGAATGGATCAAAGTGAATCGTAATAAAGTTAACCGTAATTGCTGAAGAAAGGAACCACGATCTATCATTACTTGCCGACTGGTTCCTTCCTTAAACTATGGAAGAATCTATACATATAATAAAATCGTAGCGAAGTCAAAACTGTACACTGAATATTTTTGAAAAAAGTAATTGCCACGAGGTGTTGGGATGATTCTGATGCTGAAAATATAGTTTTTAGAATTCTTGTCTGTTTGTCTGCTTTTCTGCTTGTCTGAATGTATGTTCCATTATCACACAAAAACTATCAGATAGATTTTGTTCAGTTTTTGCACAGATATTCCCTATAGATCTGGTCAAACTGTAGACTATAAATTATCACGCTATTTTCTATGGGGGATGAGCAATATTGCATTATGTTTTGAGATGGGTCAATAAGGGCAGGCACCTTAACCGTTGTCGCTACAAGAAATCAATCTTAAGAGACTATCCTTAAATTTTAGAAAGAAATTGATTTACATTCATAGATTTTGACAAAAATGTACAGTCAGTAAGAAAATTAGCGATTTTCACAAAAAGTTTTTTTATGCCTATCGATCCTGTTACTCAAGGATCAAAAAACTCTATGGGACCAACAAAGGTTTGAGTACTATAAAAGTCAGAAATCGCAAAAAAAACTTATCCCATACAGTTCGTAGGAATGATACTGAAATGAGAGCGAACACAATATACCAGTGTATGACAACAGTCGAATTATTCCATTACTTCGCTGGGTTGAATAGGAAACGAATATAGCAGATGAGCGGCCCGCACTGCCACTCCGTCTCGCCGCGCACATACAGCAGTCAAACGACAGTGCTTATTCTAGAGTACATTTGAGCGTCAACCAACTCAATAAATGCAGTGGATAGGGAATAGGGATCAAACACAAACCCATGACCTGTCGATCGCCAATTCACCACGACTTTATCATTGGCATAGGCGTATACAGGGGGGCGGGTGGTCCTTGCCCAGCCCAGATATTTGGTTACCTATTCGAAATTCTAGGCTGGACACTTAAATAACTTCACACAAAAACAAGTTCAATTAAATAAATAATATTCAACCGAGAAATAAAGTAGCAATAGTAGAAAATTGTAGACATTACGAGTATATTGTATCTGGTACGCCAAGGATTTCCTTTAAGAGGCCACCGTGAAAAGGCTGAATAAAAAAAAAATAAAAAAATAGAGGCAACTCGTGTGGCAGTTCACAGTTCATTGTTTAAACATGACGTTACGTCACAGCGACAAGGTGTATAGGAGTGTGAAGCTAATTAAGAATTATGGTGCTAATTGTGCTCACTAAGTGTACATTGGGCGTCGACTCGGCTCCATCGGCTGTCGCATCTTAGGGGACAGGCCCCCCTAGAAAATAGCGCAAGATACGCCAATGATCATTGGTATACCTCTGCCTAATCCTTCGGGGATTACAGGCATGATGTTATGTTTATCATTGGCCTATTGCCATTTTCCAATTTTGGTTTTACACATTTTCGTAGCCTGCTCACAAAGGCTGTTATCTAAATCGCTTAGCTTCTCTACTTTGCTAAGTATTTTGGCATTATGAGCCAGTAAGTAGTAACGATTCGATTATCGTCTCATCACTATCTTAATTATATGAATATACGATATCGGATCGATGCTGTTGAAGTTTGATAGAACTGCATATATGTATGCATCTACAGTGATTATTGGTGATGCATAAATGCAGTTACATGGAATTGTAAATATTGTCTGCCAAAGGGGTACCTCTACCATTATGCAGGCTGGTAGAAAAATTACTCTGCTCATGCGAATTTAGAATTAGTTTCAAAATACGGTTAGCGCGTCCAGCGCTAACATTAAGTATCTATATCTACTTACATGCATACTTACATTAATATAAGTTAACTCACACACTGACCTATTATAGTATATGTTAATTTTTTTGGAAAATCATATACTTACAATGTTCGTAAATATGTGAGCACCATGTGTCTATAGCATTGATAAATTTTTCTGTCATTCACTTTTCATTCTTTTTACCAATTGTGGTAAGTAATTTTTATTCTAGTACCTAGAATAAAAATTACTTACCACCACCATCGTCTTTATCTATAATTATTAATTAATTTATACAAACTATTGTTAACATTTTAAAAGAGTGGAGTTTATTGAGTTATGGAGTTTCTTGCCCATTCTTCTCCATACGTAACTACCTTTTGGAAGGGGCAACTAGAATCAACTAACTATTTTTGTAATTTTTGACGTTCAAAAGTGCATTTTATGTGCCTATTTGAAATAAATGATTTGACTTTAACTTTGACATGATACGTAGTCAACATTTTCCCATAAGGGCATAAAAAAAGTAGTAGTAGGCATATTCCCAACGCTTTTACTTTTCACTCCCAATAAAAGTTGTGCTGTCAACCGAAATAATATCATAAAATACCTCAGGCTAACAAAACAGTTTATAAAATATTAATCCTTTGAGTTCCCCACTTTAATAAAATAGAGTAAAATATAATATAATAATAGAAAACGCTTTAGCACCAGATAGTTTGCTCAAACGGATTTTAAAAGCGATTGTGAGGCGAGCGGTTTTATCTCAAACGGCGATCGCGTACAAAGTTTAGATGGACCGGAATTGTAGGGAAAAGACAAAGGCTGCCGAAGGTATAGCGGTAATGGTGGTAGTGGTGGTAATGGTGGTAATGGTGGTCAACATGGTAAGTAAGTACTTACTTACCATGTACCTTAGCAACCGTTTTGTTCATGGACAGACAAGGGATAGACGGCGGCGGCGCTTCTGTTGTAGTGTCTTATCAGCCTGTTGAACATGTGGGTTAAATTAAAATTTAACTGATGTTCATCCTACTTGGAGTATTCTACATTGTCATATTCGAATTATACACCAAAACCTGCCTCATGAATCACTTCGTCCATTGGTGAAAACCGTATAAAAATCCGTTCGGTAGTTTTTGAATTTATCGCGTTCAGACAGACGGACGCGGCGGGGGAATTTGATTTATAATATAATATGTTGTAATAATAGGTACTACTTATAATTATAAATCTGTGATTTTCCAAATTCAGAGCAAAATCCTCTTTTCATATTCTCTGTATAACCTGTGTGGAACGAGTGTTGAGCATACGATACATTAAAGCGACTATTGATGATACTATAAAGTTCGCTTACAGGCAAAGTTTAGATGGACCGATAATGTAGGGAAAAGACTGAGGCTGCCGATGGTATAGTAAACGGAATATTAAATAGACGTGGTAGAGGTCAACGTTGTAAGTAGGGCTATATTCCTTCGCAACTGTTTAGTCCATAGACAGGTCAACGATAGACTATAATAATACTACACACACATAACATCATGCCTGTAATTCCGATGGGTAAGTCAGAAGTGTACCTAAAGTACACCCACATTTCGCCACTTAAGTTTAAGTCATGTAATAGAGCGCGAGCTATTTTCCATCAACCGGGAACAAATTCAGACTCCGGGCTGCTACTGACAAATTCCTGATGAAAAACCCCAATAACACTATTTAATACTACAAATTTTTTAATGTAAGATTGTTATTTTATAAATTCAGAGCAAAGTCCTCTTCTCATACAGAGCGGGAACGACAAATACAATACAATTAAAGCCACTATTGATGATACTATAAAGCTCACGTACAAGCAAAATTTGGATGAACCGGAATTGTAGGGAAAAGACAAAGGCTGCTGTTGGTACACGGTAAACGGTATATTAAATAGACTTAGTGGTGTTAAGTAGAGCGATATTCCTTCGCAACTGTTTAGTTCTTAGACAGATCAACGATAGACATTTGCAGGCTCGTAGTTAGGTATAATAATTATAGAATATCAGTCTATGATTGTCCAAATACAGGGGCTCAGGGCTTCTCGTACAACGATGGAATGAGCTGTGGTCATACAAAAAGCTATTGAAGATACCTAAACTATATAGTTTGAGTATATGTATTATCTTAGAAGAGAATCACGATGGGAAAAGTTTTAATGAAAGCTGGCACTAATTGAAGATTTGGCACAGATCTGGTAACTTAAAAGTTAAGACATTCATACGATAGCAAGAAGCTAATATGCTGCCAGCCTGTAAACTATAAAAAAAATGTGTTCATTCTGTAAATAGGAATCGGAATCACTTTTACACGTCATATTATTGTTGCCCGCCACAATTAATGCCTGGTACATTGTGACATTAAGTACCACTAGCGCCATCTATTATCGAGTAGCAGAACTAGTAGACCACACTAGCGCCATCTAGTATCAAGTAGCAGAACTATATGCTTCTAGAAAGTTCGAAGCTAGAACTTTCTAGCACTATCGGCATCTGGTCAGTCGGGGCCGGTATGTACTCGAACATTCTAGATGTTTCTACAGTAGAAGGTTCTCGAACTATCTGAGGACTATATAAGGCTGGTATGGACCCCGACCCGGGTCAGTCGAAAAACAAGCGATCAAGCGACAAGTAACTCCAAACGATACAAGCGATCTTCAAGTACGACTTTAGTGGCCAGTAGTGCAGTTGTGTTTTATAATAATTAGTGTGTTTGAGTTGTTATCAGTTTTGTTTAATTAAAGTGTAATTTTTGGTTTATAATTCGGCATTTTTTATTGTCACGAACCCCAAGCTTGTAACATTATTTTTGATTTTTTTATCAGCTGAATGGAGTCGCCATTTCTTCTCAGGGGTCAAAGTCTATTTTAAAGTCCAGAAATAATTTTGGTCAGTGAGGACTCCTGAAAGAACCTCAAGTGAGGGCCATGTAGATCCGTGTCTGAAATGGTCTTTTGAGGAAAGAACCACACACATTTGAGTGGAGCTATCATGTCAGTGCAAGCATTTGTCAGTAATCGTGTCAGTCAGTGCAAGCACTTGTCAGTAAAACTTTATCGCTCTCAGATTAGATCAGGTGTATCTTGGGCTTTTTAATATTTTAAACCAATTTAACTACCTTGTGTGATAATAAAACCTATTTTCAACATTGACAACGTAGGAACTAAAAAATAACCCATTAAATGAAAAGCAACAGCTTCTTTAGCAAACCACGAACGCAACACAAACATAACTTTCGCCAGACAATTCCCACTTGCAGTAACATCACCTCAAAACTATATTAAACGCGCAAGACTACCATAAGTTACAATAAGGCCGAGACTAAACACTGCAGATGTAACCCGAAAACCGCATTCACGTAACTTTGGTCTCAAATTGTCACAGTGTTCCAAACGCTCGGGGAAAAGTCCAAAACTTGTGGCAAAGTTGAGTTTTCTAGCTCGTTTGTGCCAATTGTAGAGCAGTGTGGATGTGGCCGGGAAATTACGTTTGTTGAGATACGACCCAAACGTGAGCCTATTAGAGTATTGAAGGAATCATTTGGAGAATCTAGCTGGATTTATTATTTAGGGACTTTTTTTGCTTGGTTATTGAAGAGTGTTTCGTCGTAGTCTCGTGGCTTAAGAATAACAGCCGCACAGGTCCATCGAAGGTTAAGCTCTTTCCGCGGTCTGTTCGTGGATGGGTGACCATACATTATATAATTGTCGAGATCCCTCCGTGCCTCGGAAAGCACGTTAAGCCGTTGGTCCCGGCTGTCATTTGTAGATCTTTGACAGTCGTTACGGGTAGTCCAGCCCAAAAATCTGACAACCAGTCTTATCAAGGGGTATCATTTTACCCAGTTACTGGGTTGTGAAACATAGATAGGTAATTGTTCCATGTAAAATTCTGGTATTCATTTGCATCCGGTTAGACTAGAAGCTGGACACAACATAGTTGGGAAAAGGCTAGGCAGATTGATTATAATAATAATAATAATAACCCCACCGCTGTATCTCTACGTTGACGTCGTGGTGGGGCTTGCGCGCTCCGAACTCTGGGTCTGTGCCGGTAGAGTTTACTTTACCGGAACATGTCTAGGGTGAGAAGCCAGACCAAGAGAGATACAGAAACCCGCAGGGCAGCATGTGGCGAGCTGTTGGGCAGTTGCGACCCCACGGACCCTATCTCCCGGGAGAAGTCATGTTCCTCATCTCTAGCTTGCCTTTATTGGCCGGCTGGAGTGAACACTGACGAGGAACTGAGCTACCACCTCATTCTTGCCTTTATTGGCCGGCTTGAGTGGAGATTCGCAAGAGCGAACGTGCTCGGAGGAAGGAAGTATTCCAGTAAGTGCTTGTAGGGATCTTGACCATCTTCCGGGCTCTGGGATTGTTCTGAGAGCCGTGGAATACCTCTCCACTCCTCGAGCACCTCAGGACATGTTGCCCCTGTCAAGTCTACTTATTCCTAACAAAATAAAAGATAAAAAAGTAGACTGAACAATTTAATGACAAGGTAAAAAAATACAATATTTAGAATTATGAATATAAAAACCTACCTATTATGCACTCTCAAGGCAAGAAAAGAGGTAAAATTAAATTACTTGAAGTAACTCCCAGCTCCACGTCAGGACGTCTTGAGGGCAGGCAGCTCCCAGGAACAAAAATCGTAAGTGCAGACTCCGCAGTGTCGAGACGAATTGTAGGGGCGCGTCAGAGTGTCGGCGACCCCAACTTTAGTAGTACAAACACGAGATATATATATGTGATAAATCTCCAGGAATCAGGCAGTACTTTCTGCAGTGAAGATAGTTCACTCAGAACCGAGACGTAAACGTAAACTGAACTGATTGCATCTCCAGCCCCCTTTTATAGGAAAATCTGGACGTTCCTGAATATTCTGTTCTCTTCGAAAAATCCATTTTCGATTTCAAGTTTATGCTGTCGTCTGTCCTGCCAGTTATCTAACCAGCCAGGTGTAGTAGGCCAAGATGTATAAAACCTCCTGATCAAATTCTGAGAGTGCGATTAAGAAACTTATAATTATAATAATTTAGAATTTAGTTATTTAGTAGACAACGTATTTAAGTATAAAAGAAATTTAGAATATCCAAAATTATATAAGTAAATGATTTTTAGAAAATACAAACTTAATGCAACCTTCATTGAATAGGCTGGTAAGAAAATCTATGAAATAAGTAGACTTCAGTTTGACACTTTTGACGTAAATGTCGTTTAAAGAACTAATAAAAAGTATGATGAATGGAAAGAAAAACGTAAGTAGAGTGATATATTAATCATATCTGTAATAAACAGATACTATACCCCCTTGTCGCTACGTCACTATGTGCTAGCGACCGTTTTCGGGGGCCCATTATTGAGTGTGCAAGTCACCCCCTGCCATTTTATCCGTGTGTAAAAAAACATTGATCAAGCAGGGGCCATAGTCCTTCCATAGTTTTAGGTAACCAGTCCATTTTAACCACCCAAACCCATAGTCCAATATCTTTGTTTTCATATCTTGCAATAGTCCTACACCAACCGGGGGTTGTCCTTGGGTGCACTTGCGTAGTGCGTACAGGGATAATCGTCGGTTGCCTCATTTAATTAAAAAGCGTCTAACGGGCCTCTGCGAGTTGGCTTCGGCCCCTCGTACGCCTTCCAGAGGTCCGGGACCCCAGGGTCCCGAGATATGTAAAGATATAAAAATAATAATAATAATAATAATTTTAACAATACTATTTAAATCAAATAAAAACCCAAAATTAAAACTGTGATTAATAGAATTTCAATTCTCTGTCCATTAAAAATAATAATTAAAATTGTAAAAATGCCAAATTGTAAAATGAAATGTCAAAATATTATAAAATAAAAATTTAAAAACTGTACAAATTGTAACCAACAATAATAAGATACAAAAAAAATATATATATATTTTAAATTTTTATCTGCCCTAAGCCCGATATACGGGTGCATGTAGGGCCTGCCAGTGCTGCATGAAGGGCCCGTCCAACCTGTTGGCAACAACGGTAAGAAGACTAGCCACTACCCCGCACTCTACTCGCTATCGAGGTCGCCCTCTTGCGCATGCTAGCATAAAAACAGTCAATGCGAACGCCCGCGAACATTCCCGATGCGCTGCAGGAGCGAGGCAGCCGCAACATCGCCCTCAGCGCGTTATTATATTGAACGCGGAGAGCACTGTAGGATTTCTGCAAATATGAAACCCACAGACCACACGTATAAAAAGATGTGCAGTAAGCTCGAAACAAGGTGATCTTCACATCCTCATCATCATCATTATGTGTTCTTGTTCTAATACCTAGTCAGCAATAAACAATCAGCATTAAACTCTTAAGTAAAATTAAAAATTGATACAAGTTGGCAATAAACTGCTTATGGTCCCAAATAATTCAAGACCTACAGCCATTTTGTAGCCATAAGCATTTTCAAAAAGAACAGATATAATCTATCTATATCTATATACACGTGGGTAACCGGATCGATGCATTACATGATTCTGGACCCTCCTGCATTGAAATTTTACATCGGTTATTAGTTTTTATTCATGACTAGCTAAGTCGTGAATAAAAACTCATATTGTATAGTGCATTACTTTTCTATTTCAATAATGCCGAACAAGGAAGCGAAAAACTTTTCCTCGCAATTTATTATAATGTTATCCATGTAATGGCATGTCAATAATGTGTTTTATAGGTACTAAAAAACTGTATTGTATCATAAGGTACAATACTTAATTAATGAAACAACTTTTTAAAGAACCAAAATGATAACATTTAAAAAAATCTCTTTACCAAACACGAATGCCGTCCGCACGTATTTCTTGCCCCAACTTACTGAAGTAAATTATTTCTCTTAATAAGCGGGTAGCGACAGAAGAAGAATTATCTATACACAGAGCATGAACGTT
Source organism: Dryobota labecula (assembly GCA_947523025.1). Classification (NCBI taxonomy): domain Eukaryota; kingdom Metazoa; phylum Arthropoda; class Insecta; order Lepidoptera; family Noctuidae; genus Dryobota; species Dryobota labecula. The sequence goes on along the minus strand of OX383293.1, from coordinate 9,567,554 downwards.
CATTATCATTAATAATAACTGTAAATAGGTCGTGAGAACAGATACAGTTAAGGCTTGTCACGTTAATAGGAAATAACAGGAAAATGGTCAAGAGAAATCTGAGCTGACATGATCCGTAGTGAGACCCAAACACATGGCATAGAAGATTCGATTATCTCATTATCTGCCTTCCGCACAAAGGTGACAGTATGCCTTCCAAGGATGAACTTGGATTTTAGTCTCGATGGTTATGAAACATGGGTAAACTGGGATTCTTATTTATATGTTATTTTTTATTAGGAATGGGCGTTGCGACGACGAACCGTTTTCAAAGACCGTTTTGTGTTCTGCGACGATGAAACCGTTTTACGTCCTGGGTTCAAACAGTCTTCGTCGCACAAACCAGTCTTCGAATTATTTAGTGCGATTTTTTATTTTACGTCTATGAAAATACAATCGAGAACGCGTCGCGTCGTCGTTCCGCGTTCGTTTACAAAACAGTCCTTACAATAGAAAGTGAACTTTATGTCAATGAAATACAGTCGATAATGACCTATCGATATTACCTTAAATAAAAACGTTTAAGAAAAAAAAACCTTACCTACCAGTTGTCAATGCTGTCGTTCATGATGCGACGATCAAACCCGTTTATAGTTGTAAGAAACTGCAACTATTTCACTCGACGAAAACGCAATTCTATTTCATGTTGGATAAGTTTCGTCGTCCGTCATCCGTCTTCAAACCAGTTGCAACGATGACCGTTTTTTGCAACCGGTTTCGTCGTCGGGAAAACGGTTGGGTTTCGTCCGTCAAAAATTCGACAACGACCCACCATTTTTTTTTTTTTTTTACCTTAATTTTAGCCTAGGTGCATCGTCTTCACACATAATTAGGTATATAATTTTAATAATGTACACAAATATTTTATACGAGTAATGTAGAGTTTCTTGCCCATTCTTCTCTATACGAAACTACCTTTTGGAAGTGGCAAATAGAATCAATGATATTAATTGTCTGTACATTATGACGTTCAAAAGTGCCTTTTATTTGCCTATTTGAAATAAATGATTTAACTTTGACTTTGGGTAAGTATCAGCAGCACTAGTTTGTTCATGTCATTAGTGTAGCTAATGTTCTTGTGGTCCACGTATGTGATTGTTTCTTGACACAACCTGCCACATTTTTTTCCTACCACTGCAACTCCTGAAAGAGAAACTAGAAAAGCGGCGAGGCAATGAAGCTAGATAAGTCCCAGAGAAACGATTCAACTGTTTTGGATGCCTCGGTGGTAACAAAATAAAAAAACCGTGAAGAAGTAAGGAAAACCATAATTTCCACTATCTGCCATAACAAGCTTGAGGCAGAAAAGAGCTAAGCCAAACAGGAGTACCTACAGCCGTGAAAAGTAACCTCACAGCAATCCTTTTCGCATCTAAATCTAATACTTCGCTCTCATATCCCTTCTATCCCAAAAATAACGGCTCCGTATAAATTTTACACGAGCAATATAATTCATAATTCCCGCTGCGTACCAATTGATATAGGATGATATTTACTTTACCGACAGCACTTTGTGTTCGAAAAGCCAGGCTTTTATTTTCTATTGTTGGAACACAGTCAGCATGCAAATAGTATTCCGGATTTTTTTACGTTTTCGAGAATCTGCTGTGAAATAATTGTAAGAGAAAAATGCGTGGTTAAAATTTTTACTTGCAACTTGAATTTGTTAAGAAAATATTTGTGATGCTTGGTGGATTTGTAAAGAATAAATAAGCCAGTGAAATTTCCGTGAATTCCGGGTTGTGCGCGGCGACTAGCTTTCTAGGGAATGCAGATTTTCGTAACGATGTTAACAATGTACAGGTTGATGCTTCTGCCCTCCTCATTATTTATTTGTTTACTATATTCTGTGACACCGTAGAAAGTAGTGAAAAAAGTTCTCGCTATTATTAATGCGCTGTGAATTTTGCCAGTCTTCTCATTCATAATGCTTCAATGAAAAGACGTCTAGAATTCGCCGCTCCTCAAGTTTCGTTAACTTCATCATCCATTTCAATTAAAATTTACTATTTCTTGACAAAAACTACTAGGTGCAAGAGAAGGGGGTGTCGGAACTCAAAACTTTTTAAACCCTGTTTAAAATTTTAAACAACTTAAATATCAGCTTCATCAAGTTTGGAGCAAAGCTTTAGTTTTCATATTTAAATTGAAACAAAATTGTCGTACAGATAAATAATTAATAAAGGCTTTTTATTAGGGCTATGGATTATAGCACTTTAAAACAAAACACTGAAGATGTGTTTAATTAATCGCTGACGTATACTACAACTCACTTTAGCCTTCATTAAAGGTAATGAAGTTGCCTTTACAATAGGACCAGATAGATCAAGGTCCAAAGAGGATAGAAGAAAATTCGGATTTTGTAGGAATGAAAGAACATGAACATACAGTTTTAGACACTACGAAATTAAAATAACTGTCACGTTAAAGACAGAACAAACATTTCAATAGTTAATTAATGACGAGCAAAGTATAAGACCGCCTACCCTGATGCGGGTCGACAAGCCAATCTGCGCTGTGACCTAATTTCAACTTTAGGCTTAAATGATGACACAACTTCTGCCCTTAGGCTAATGTCACTGGGTGCACCTAAGGGACACTAGGGTTCAGTATAATCTTAATGAGAAGCGAGATGGTGTAGGCATTAAGGTATTTAAAATTCTATGTTAGCAAGCTTATCGCAATTAACGACTACGTTGGTACAGGTTTTTCCAAAAGGGAATAAATGTGTCACATAGACACATACTGTGTCCTATAATGTTTGCTGAGTCCCACACAGATGGCCTTCAAGCCATAATTCGCAAAAAAAACCGTGTCGCTACTGAGTATGGTGCGAAGTAGTCGCAACTATCCTGAGAGCTGTGGCGAAGAGCTATACTCCAAATATTAGACATTTTGTGCGAAGGTTGCTCAGGTAGGAAACATGTTTTCTTGTTTGATTGTCCTCTGCGTGGAGTGTGCATTATTTTAAATATTCTATATCAGTACTACTAACACTAGAATATAAGTTGTTTTGTTATACTAACAAAATATGGATCACTGTTGTCCGAAATAAATTTATTTGGTTAGCACTAGTATGAATAGCAACACTTTGGTGATCATGATAACCATCTCTCTAACAATGATAATGGTTCTATAATGCCTTTGCTAGAATGACTGAGAGCTACATATTCCTTACATCATTTTGTTATAAACAATTAATCGCTATTATTACGCCTCATCCGCTGAAGCATTACAAAAGCGCGTAACTTCAAAAAAAGCGGGTAACTCACGCTCTATTAGTTGTCAACTAGCCAGAGAGAGCGATGGTGCGAGTAATCCAATTTGAAAGTTGTGCCCACCGAACCGGGCTGCGTCATAATTAACTACTGGCAGGGGACAATGTCATGAATAACTAAACCCTCAGTCATGAAACAACTGGCCATGTCGCATGCATGCTTTGTAATCTGTGGCAGAATGAAAGAAAAATATAATTTAAATGAGGTTGTTTGCAGCTGATGGAAGGATAACAGGGCGAGAGTCAAATGAGAAAATTCATCGATGCTTCAGGGGATAACTCAATTGGTACCATGTACATATGTGTACGTGGGTGCAATCGCAGACAATGTTAATTCCTTTCATATTAAACTGTCATCATCTAGCTAGACTTTTCCCAAACATGTCAGGGTCGGCTTCGAGTCTAACCGGATGCAATTAAATACCAGTATTTTACATTTTACATGGAGCGCCTGTCAAAGATCTTCAAATGTCAGCCAGGACCAACTCTTCTTCTCCGCTTCGCTCTAGACAGAGCGGTCGTGGTCCCAATGAGCTTTGTCCAATCGCAGGTGTTGTCGTAACTCGCCTCATGATCTCCCTCCACCTGGTTCTGTTAGATGACAGTCTGGCGCATTCACTAACCGGGCTTCCAACTGCGGATTTAATTTGATCGGTCCACCTAATCGGTGACCTCCCGCGTGGCCTATGTATTACCTTCTACTGTGCCCTGCACCACTAGACGCTCTATGGAGTCATTATTTCGTCTCGAGACATGCCCAAAGAACTTCAGTATTAGCCAGGACCAACAGCCAACCATATTAAACTGTAATGAACTTTAATTTGAAGTGACTTAATGTGCACATAGCTTACGTGTGGGACCGCTCATCCTTTTTCAGGGATCAAGTTATCTCTCTGCTAAAAACCGACAAAATTGTTGAGTAGTTTAGCTGTAAACGCGTGGAAAGGTAGACTCCCTCGCACATTTCGCTAAAATACACTAAATTATTACGTTCCATTTTCCTACAACCCGTCTTATGATAACAATGGCAACACATGGAAGCTTTATAATACCGCAGTGTAACAAACACTCTATACAAATTATTTGCTAAACTGCGATAATACTGTTTGAAAGTTGAGCTGTGTCGTCGTTGGCACTTCAATGAGCACCTATTCACACTAATATGCTTGCCTATAATCCAACCTATTAGTACTTAGCACGCTATTGTTGTAGCAGTATTCTCATTCCAATAACGCTTCGAGCTACATAGCTCCGGTTCCCCCGTCAAAGTTAAACTATCAATGATAGATGCATTATTGCTCCTAAACGTAGATTTGTATATCAAAATGGAATGTTCCCAAATGACTATTAGCATAGCAGTAGAATGGAGTTATTACCTATGTAGGTTAGACTCCGAATGCGCGAAAATTCTGCTCTAATAAATGTACGAGAGAAACTCTGCGTTACATAGTGTTATAATTTCATACTGAGTTTACTGCAGTCCAAAATTAATATGGAGTATGAAACAAAATGTTAGTAGGAATTGTCTCACGAGAAATAAAGGATGCGAGCACTGGAATGTTTACATTTTATTTTTTATTTCGAGTACTTTGATGTTTTCATTGTGGTTCTGGGAATTGAAGAGAAACATACATTGTATTGGTTGACTATTGTCTCTGGAAAGTCTAAAGAGTTTACTCCTTTCCGAGAAGATTTCGTCAACATTGTTTAAAATTTCGAGCTAGGCTAGTTAAAACAGATAATGCTTTTTTACAAATTCTGATTTCAAATAATGACGTTTCGTAAATGATTTTAGTCTAAGGGCCGGTTGTTTCAAACGATTGGTTAACGTAACATACGTACGTCAAATAATAACGATAACATTATGATGTTTAATGTTCGTTAAATAAAAAGCGTTGTTTCATTGCATAAAAAACCGATCGTCAAACTTCAAATGTAGAAGAATAAAATGACGTTAACCAGTTGGTTACTGTAATCGATTGATGTGTTTTTTTAACGAACGTTAAGGGCATAATTTTGTGAAACAATGGTTTGACGATAGTTAGCACCATTTATGACGTATGTATACGCGTGCGTCAAGTGGACGTGAAACAACCGGCCCTTAATCGTCTTGACTCCGCTGTAGAAATAACTTTATTTTCATTTTAATTAACAACCGGATTAAAGGCGATAAGAAAGAGATGAAGATGCACTGTCCATCTAATTCAATTCCTTAATTGCCTTTCTTGATAACCACGTCCTTGTCATACCAGAGACCTCTGAAATGACGTTCCATTTTTCATTTTAGTGCAAACAAGAAACTCTGCAGCAACATTCTATAAATACAGCCACGTGGGGTTACAACTCTTTTTAAAGCCAATTTCAAAAGGGAACTCCATACATATTTTTCCTTACAAATCCACTTTAATATCCTTTTGATACAGTAGCCTATTTAGCTGGCTTTCCTTGGAAATAATGTGAGCCCCTACCGGGAAGTAGTTACGTTTATATAAGAAGTTCCATCGTTTGTTACACCTAGTTACTCGAGAGTCATCCTGGGACAATTTTCAGTTTCCTAGTCAAGAAGGAAAAAGTTTTTATCTTTCGCTATATGGAAATGTCTGCATTTAGTAATTTTGCTGTCAGGTTCTTATTTGTTTTCTTTCGTTACTTTGTTAGGTTTTTCAGTACTCGGCGTACGTTTTTTGTCGTGTATGAATTACTAAAGCGTGATGTTTTGTAAAACTGCGAATATTTCAAATACATTGGAAATAAAAGAGGTCATGCATAATTTTTCTTGAAATTTTTCTCAATTTCGCGTTTTTTCTTGCTTCAAGTTTGATCATTTTTGGTAGATAACACACGACTATACTGGTATTATGACCTTCCATCCTTACATCATTTATTTTGTCCTCCTCCATTTCACCTATTAGAATTAACATCGCTCTGCAAACTCCCTAACATTTTAGCAGAAATTTCACCTACTTCACTCATATGGGAACCAAAATTCACCAGTCCAGTAATTACAATCACGATCTATCCCGATCAATCGCCGCTAAGCGCGCTGACTATCGTCCAATCGTTGGTAAGCGCGATGATTATCGTGTAATCGCGGGCTCTATTGGTTCTGAGGAAGCCCACATTCATCAGCGGATATTTACATAATGTTTCTACATCCATTTAGAGCTGAACAGTGGAACTAGTTGCTAGTTGCACCACTCTAATCCACGTTAACCAATAGGGCTAGGATTAAAGTTCACGATTTATGAGACATGTTGCCTGGTAGCAATTTAACATGAGAGTCGCTACGTTAGGAAAATTTATTATTTTAGTGGCAAATATAGAACAGGCTTCTATAGTGTATAGCTATGTGTACAGCCTTGTTTCAGTGTCAGGTCAGATGTAATAGAAATTAATGCTTTTGACAATAATCATGATTTACGATATAGGCTTGAAAATGCTGTCCGGTTACTAACAATGAACCTTCAACTAATTAATTAATTGATGTGATAGATCAATCTTGTGCTAGCGTTGCATTAGCTGTAGGTAATTATATTCCTTCTGCCTATCAATCAGCACATTTCCCATCTATTTCAGATCTACTATAAACACATTTCAACGTCGGTAAACGAGTACCTTCCTGTTCTTTGGAAGCATATGAGCATCCTTTTAAAAAGTTCCAATCTCGCGGAATCCATAAGAAAATTGCATCGCAGTATGTTAGAATACGTTCGGCAATTTAAAATAATGTTTGTTCACTATACGTATCGCGTATGCAGACGCGAACGGGAATCTCTTATAAATATTTGATACAGCTGAGCCAGATATTTGCCTTTGCCAAGCAACAGTAGCTTTGGGCAATAACGTCGAAATTTCAGAGCCCACCTTCGGGCTAATAGAATTTTTATTTCAATAGCAAATCGTTGAACAGGGGACGGTCAGGTATAAATGGTAGACAAAAGAAACAATTTCAAAGATAGGTAAGGCGATAAGATTGTTTCCTCACTAGTATTACTGCTCACGTCTTTGTAAAAGGCAAGGTTTTCGATAGACATATGGGCACTGATATAGTCAGTCTCTTTTACGATAATGTAGCGATAAAAAGTTACGTAACAGTATCCAACTACGTTGATTAGAGAAACGTTAATGAACATTTGATTCGAAGGAAACTGATCCGTTTTAAAACATTCGTGCTAACAACCAACATGACGCAATTATTAAAATATCAACCCTTCGCATGTATTTTTTAGGCGTATGTATGTATGTAATTAATATTTAAACTTGTCACCAAGTTGTACACACAGGGTACCCCTTGCTTAATAATGAATTCTGGACATGTGTCCCATGCGAATGCTTTAGGCTCTAGCACCCCCTCCGTGAGACAAACATTACATTATGACGGGAACAACGAAATCAAGGACCTTGTTGGTGCATTGGTAATGAGTGTGCTCTTAGTTCCAAGGATATGTGTTCAAATACATATAGGGGTAAGGGTTCTTGGGTTCTCTGTTGGAAAATTAGAGGGATTATAAATATTGAGCCTGGTTAGAGAATAAACGGAACTGGATAACATAATTATTATACAATACTACCGGTGAAAATTTTTAAAGGACGATTAAGTTAAAATTTGGTACACATTATGAATCATTCATTCTGTGCCCCAAACATGGACGTATAACGACGTGTGAATAAATGTAAATAAATAATAAACAAAACTTACGTGTAAATAAATGAATTTTACACTCGAGCGGAAATTTTTCTAACTAGAAAATTTTAATAAGTTTGGAAACTGTAGGTACAGACATATCAAATGAAAGGGCATGTAAGAATTTCAGATATATTTTTTTTATAATTTTAAAATAGGTAAATGCTTTTAAAGTTATTTAAGAAAATATATGAAAATTGTTCATTCCCCCCCCCTTCTTATCTCTAAAAATAGTGGCCTACAATTTAAAAAAAATACAGAGAATAGTTAACTTATAGATTATAGGAAAACCTATCAGAAGTCTACAGTATTAAAATAACATGGTTAATCTCTCAATACTTTGCGTACAAACTTACATTTGCAGTATGGGAAAACTAGTTTTTCAACTATAATGATAAGTTTGTTCTTGGGATAAATTCATCTCAACTACGAAACCTTTTATTGTGCGTGATCTGACACACACTTGGCCGGTTTTTTTTTCTTTCCTATACTATTTCTCAAGTGACAATTTTCAAAATATTGCCTCAGGCGAAGAGTGTTTATATATCTATTCTGAACACCTCTACACTACATCATTAATTAATTATTCACCGCATAATAAACCTTTAATTACCTCTACCGAGTAATCTGATATTGACCAAACAAACAAAGCCAACACAAATAAACGAAAACAAAATAATACATTACCAACTGTAACGGAAAAAGGAAAACCACCATCCCGTAATCACAGCAAAATATAATTCCCCGAAGACTGACTCATTAAATTTTATGGCAACTGTAAATTATTTTGTTTATTCTACAAAAGATAATATTCAAAATATGCAAACATTCTCGACTCAGTTCATTTGAAGGCTGAAACTCCACGTGGATGTTAATAATTAATTTGCTTCTGCAAAAAGTATACAAGTATACAAGTGTAGGAGAACTTCAGGGTTTGGCGCCTCGCTGTTGAAAATTTAAAACGGAATACACGGTCGGTCGAGAAGCGTTCTCAGTGGTTATGGCATGTATGCTGTTGAAAGAGTGGCCTGTGCTGCGACACCGAAAGAATGTAGTACGGTACATTTAATCAATTTTTCAAGCCTTTTCCAACTTTGAGATGACTTCGTTACTTATCTTCTGAGTTCAGTTAGCGTAGACTTCCTGAATTTAGACTTTAGACTCTAGTAGAGGCAGGAAATACGGAAACACCTCATTTTATTGCCAACTATAAAGTAGAAGATTGCATTGAAGGTTTTTGGCGTTGAGCCTATTTTACCCATCTCAACATACATAGTACCCACTGAGTCTATATCCGGGAATCCATTTCAAATGCAGTATCGTTAAAAATAAAATAATATGTGTCTTTCTGCCTGGTCTGAAACTAAGAGAGCAAAATAACTTAAGTGCTACAGTTTCTGATAGTTTACTGTTATCAAAAACTTTTCGTATGTAACTACATCGTATGTCTGGTTCGTATCTGTCCTATTTTCCTCTTTAGAAGTGACACTCCAAACAGATTCAGCACAATGAGCGCTGATAACACTTGACAAGACGCTTGCCCATTGCTATCGTGCAATAAAGTGATAGCCCCTATACACAATGGCCCACGTTAGCTACATGTCAACGTCATCTCTACAATATAGCAAAGATATATCAAATAGATACAGGATGAGAACATCGGTTGAGTGAAATAGTAGAGAGATGTAATAAATCCACTGAATATAGTTACTTTGGGCAGCGCTTTTCTTTCTTTATCAACATCTTGACTTTATAGACACCTCAAAAGTCGAACTCGAGGCTCGCTGGAGCTATCTAACATAACATATCATCTAGAAGGCATCCTGAAGGGTTAGTCAGAGCCCAGAGGTGTACCTATAAGTACACCCTCAGTTCGCCATTTTTTTTTTTTTTAAGTCCAATGTAATGTATTTCTAAAAGCTGTTTCGCAAGGCACTTTTAAATAGTCCAGATTGTTCCGAATCCTGTAAAAGTGTCATTTTACTGCGATTGAAGCATGAATATGATATCATATCGTAAATATGGCCTGCTGCCGAGAATAGTTCCACTCAAATTCTGCAATTTCCAACTTGCATTACCTACTACAGTCTTAACCAGAAGTTAAACTGCTTCTAAACTTCGAATCCGTGTCAGATTAACCTTAATTATGTTACTTCTATCGATTAAGACGTTTAGATAAAGTCTAGTTACCTATTCTAGATGGTCTGGCTTCCATATTTATAGAAGGTTCACATGCAGCGAGCCGACAAGTGAATCGATACCTGAGTAGTATCGATATTTTGTGTTACAATACTCCGAAGCGATACCGACTTCGATACTTCTTAAGGCGCACCGAGCTTCTGGCGCTAATTGATGGAAGGGGAAGCGTGGTGGCAAATTTTGGTATTTCCTTCGTATTATTAAAACAAATACACATTTTGAAAATGTAAAATATATATGTTACGAAAAACATTGTAGTTTTGTTATTATTAAAAAACTGATTACCTTCCGTGACGTATTTACGCCGTAAAAAGGGTACCAAGGGTTTATTTTGTTTTTTAAAGATTACTTTGGATTTTTTTTCTATAGAGGAAACTACAAATAATCGTGTTTCTAAAGTATACGATTTATAGTGTGAATCTTTAAATATCTTACATATTAATTGCATAACTAAAGGTTAAGTAATAACGATACAGCAAGGGAGCAAACGAACACATTTATTTCGCAATTACGTATCGTTTCCTCGGTACCCTCTAGCATGTGGCAATGTGGCATTCTTTAGTGTCTGCCTACTCCATGGGAAAAAGGCGTAAGTTTATGAAAGTAATTATTTAATACTTAGCAGATTCGCACCCGACATTTTTTTTAGTTTATTTTATATTTAATGTGATACTCGTAGTATAGATTTTAGACACATTTGGTGTGTCGGTTTATTTTAACTTGCGTTAAGAGTTCATTGAAACGCAATTGTTTATTTCTGTAAGTAGATCTTCTAAGACCACCAAAAAACTTACTTGACAAAGGTCTCAAGTAAGTTTTTTGGTTAATATTTGAAAACCAGATGACGCGATATTCTATACTATCCATACTAATATTATAAATGTGAAAGTAACTCTGTATGTTTGTCTGCCTGTTACGTTTTCACGCCTAAACCGCTGAACCGATCGTCATGAAATATCGCCTGAGATATGGAGAAGGACATGGCTTTACGCGATAACCGACATACAAGCGGGCGGATGATGATGATGATGATGATGATGGGGCTCCCTTTTCCGCACTTAGACTCCCATTTGGTCCGTTGTGCGTGGGGATTCTGGCTAACAGAGCCAGTCTAGCTCCGCACAAAAGCACAGAAGCTTCCTGGGAGCTTCACAGGCTTCACGGAGCGACCTCACTATTCCGAGGATTTCTTCACGTTGTGGAGCCAGGGCCTCGCATTCCAGGATTACATTCCAAGCGGGCGGAGCCGCGGGCAAAAGCTAGTAATTATATATTTTTCCGATTCTAGGAATCGGAATTCGAGGAATCGGACTGTTCCCTGAGAAGAAATGCCCAACAAACTAGGTCGTGTTCTCTTTTAAAGTCCAAACATTATATTATTGTACCTACCCTGTGGTGCCGGACGTAAAGAATAGCACCACACCATTTCCTCCCGTGGTCATAAAAGGCGACTAAGGGACTTACTCGTACTAGAGAATGGACAACAGCGTTCTCTATGTACTTTTAACATCATACTGCGATCGCCAACCCGCCTGCCAAGCGTGGCGATTATGGCAAACTCCCCACAATTGGGGGAGGCTTATGTCCAGCAGTGGACGTCTTTCGGCTGAAATGATGATGATGATTATTATATTATTATTACTTCATACTACAATTATAATCACTTCCTACACCACTTAGGTAGCGATTCTTTGAGGACTCGAGTATGCTTATTTAGATTTCTTGGGTATATCATCGACATTTTTGATTCAATATTATATTTCTTCTCAGCAGTCGTGATTCCTACGCACGATTGATCACAATTGCCGACGCTTTGAGACTTTATTTGAAGAGTACATATTTCAACATGATAAGCACACGTTTCATATTTTTTCTTTGAACCTCCGTTTCGAAGAATTAGGAAGCGATTTTGTTATATTATGAAAGGTAAAAACTTCTACAGAAATATTTACTAAACTAGCTGCTGCTCACGGCTTCGCCCGCGTTGTTTTTTCTAAAATAAAAGTAGCCAAAGTTACTCCTTATAACATAGCTTTCTGCCAGTGACCGTCAAAATCAGTCCAGCCGCTTCGGAGATTGGACGGAAGAAACAGACAGAAAGACAGAGAGACCGAAAGACAAACGGACAGAGAGACCGATAGACAGACAATTTTTTTTAAATTGTCTGTTTGTCGGTATAAGCTGACCTCTCATTATATGAAAATCCTATACAATGCGAGATCATCTTATACTGGAAATGTATAGCTTGATGTGTAGCCTATACACATACACTTAAACAGGGTTGATTTTTAGACGGGACAGTAAGGGTAGGTACCTTATCTGTTGCATTTACAGAAAAACGTTTTCAGGAGGCTGTACTTATTATTTTGAGAAATTTGATCCCCATTCACAGATTTTGAAGAAAAAAAATAGTCATCAAAAAAATGGGCCATTTTCACAAAAACTTTTTTTAAATTCCAATTGATCTTTTTTTTCTTATAAGGATCTTCTATAAAAAAAATACGTTAAAAAAAGGGAAATAAAAAAGAGAAAAGTATTTTTTTTTTTTTTTTGTAGATGGCATCTCAGAGTGTAACCACGAGGGGCTCGGACTCTTTAACCGGACTATCCTGTGGTGCCTTAAGCTCCTAACGGGTTTTAAGGCCTCCAGCCAGGGCAAGAAAAGTATTCTATCTACCTATTATGAGATATCCGTGTTCTTCAAAATATGAGACTTACGTTACTTGCTTACGGTTTGAAAAGACGTTAAGACGAGATATTACTAACCGTTTAGATGAAAATAATGGTAATACAACACACGTATGAACGGATGCCTAACGCCTCATATGTCCCTGCCTTTTATGGAAGGGCAAAATCAGGCCGTAACATTTTATACCCCATTCGTTTAACTGACTCCTGTCTGCTACTGTACAGTTTAATTTTTGATTAGATTGTTACATGTTCCAGCTCGTAGAATTGGCAAAGTTTGAACATATCCCAAACTGGTAAAAAGGCTGAAAGTTCGCCTCTACTTTTTCCACTTTACTTCTGTCTTGCAAAATTCAGTCGCGGCGAATTATTTAAAAAGACGCTCGGCGCGTGGACTCGCCGCATGCGATCATTATGCACTAAAAGATTTGTACACTGAAAAAAAATGCACTCCTATCAAATGACTTTTTAGCTTGATTGACGATATTATCTTGTTTAGATTAATCAAAATCTTAGTTAAGATTATCATCACGACATGATTGTAGCAATACTAGTTCAAATGATTGAATGCTCAAACAAGTTTCTCGATTACCCTTAACATGACATCATTGTAGAAGAGTTAAAAAATGACAAGTTAAAAAAATGTTAACTGTAACAAAGTTTGTTGTGTCAATCAAACATTTTGATTACTTCAATAAAGATCGTTGAAACTTTTATCTAATAATCTTGATTGGGGCAACTATGTTTTCACTTGATTACTGCAAATAGGTTTTGTGATAACTCCAATCAAGATCCCGTTTCAAATCTCAAACAAATAAAAGTAGTAGCTGTGATCATTGTGCTTGATAGGCTCAGATGCAAACAAGTTACTTAGTCAATCTAAGCAAAATCTTGTTTGTGGCAACTACTTTTTTTTTCCGTGTAGGTCTTTTGAGATTATTATTATTGCTTGAGTAAAGTGATTTAGGTGCAACTTTTTTGTATTTTCATTTATTATACTCTTGGTTTTAAAATAATCGAATTCTTACATACATACGATGCATTGTTATTATAAAACAAACCATTTATTAAGAGATAAAAATAGATAATTTTGATGACATTGTGACCTCCGAATTAAGAAAATTAAAGATTATTAGAAAAAAAAAATCTGCGCATTTTGAAGACGAGAATGTTCAGCTAATTATGCACACACTATAATTCTTTATTACCGTATAGTAAGCACACAAACATAACTCGAAATGTTGTTGGGCAGAAAGAGCTGTATTTAACGCTTGATTTACCTAACATAATCCACCTAGATGAACTTAAAAAAATAACTAGCTATTACTTATATTATGTTTATGTATGGGCAATAATAATATTTCATGTTATTTTATTATTTTGTTTAAAAATATATATATACAAAGTTTCGCAAATAATTTGCCGCGAGTGAATTTTGCAAGAGTGCAGCTTTAAAACGGAGCTTACCGTAGCATTTCAAAGGAAAGTACGATTTTTTCTACGGCAAGTCATTGTAGAAAATTGATTTTTATAGTTATAACTTCGCTGGCGTGAACTATGAACTGTAAAAATAAGTGAGTTGGCTGTATTAAAAGAGTAGGTATTGCACACCATTACCTAATCGCGTTATAACAGGTACCTACCGTTCTCTGCCAGTCTCATCTTATTTTCGTATTGACACTTATAGGAGGGTTTGGCTCAGGATCGAGTTGAGTGGGAAAAGGAAAGAGAGGTCTTTACCCTGCAATGGGGCAATACAGGCTGTTTATTATTATTACGTCTTTTGACATTTCCCGGTCCTTTGAAAGGCGTACGAGGGGCCGAAGCCAACTCGCCCGTTAGACGTTTTTAATTAAATGAGGCAGTCCAACCGACGATTATCCCTGTTTGTACTATTGCGGATATCGTGCCATAGTCTATTGCAGGATATGGAAACAAAGATATTGGATTATGGGTTTGGGTGGCTGAAATGGATTTGCTACCTAGAATTATGAAAGACTATGGCCCCTGCCTGACCAATGTTTTATATACAAATGGCAGAGGGTGACTTGCACACTCAATAATGGGCCCCCGAAAACGGTCGTTTACACATAGTGTGGTAGTGACAAAGAGGCAACATATCCTGAGGTGCTTGCGGAATGGAGCGGTATTCCACGGCTATCAGGACAATCCTGGAAGTACGGTCACGATCCCTACCAGCATCTGTGTGGTCTTGGTGGAAGCTCAGTTCCTCGTCAGTGCTCACTCCAGCCGGCCAATAAAAGCAAGCCAGAGGTGAGAAACAAGACAACAGCTCGCCACGTGATGCCCTGCCAGTATCTCTCTTGGTTTGGCTCCTCACCCTAGACTTGTTTCGTTCAGTTCAGGAGCTTGTTGAGTTCAGGAGTGCGCAAGCCCCACCACGACGTCAACGTGGAGATACGGCGATGGGGTTATTATTGTTATTATTAATAATCAGGTTATTATTGTTTTTATTAATAGTAGGAGAGTACCAAAATTAAACTTTGTCTTTGTCCCTTTGAATGTCACAGAACAAAGAAGACATTCCTCTAAAAAAACGATGGAAGAGACGTATTTATTACAAGGAAAAAACCAAACAAAATTTCGTCATAAATTCAACCGTGAATAATGTTCTGAAACGGCGATAAAAAGCTCTCTTGTCACTTTAAGTATGAAATATACACATCAACGTAAATACCGGAGAGAACTTGGTACTTGACAGTTTACGTAAACAGGTACCTACACTGCCAAGTATAGTCAACCTTGTAATTTCTTTACCGCTTTTGACAAAAGCTCCCAATACATTTAAACTTTACTTACACCTTTTCCCATGGAGGAAGGCAGAAACTACAAAATGCCAAAGGCTACGATCCTTACATAATGCTGTTGCTTCGGGTACGTTCATACATCTCGTCATACGCAAGCCGGTTGCCAGTACTACGTACCTTTATCGGAAGAACATCACCAATAGGCTAACTATAAAAGTTTCACGTTTCACGATTAATACAAGGCAGATGTGGGAGGACGCCCTAGGACATATTGCACCTTTATTTCGAAACCGTTACTAAAATATTTTTTTACGGAATGTAGTTTTTTTTTACGAATAATAGTAAATTATTTCTCCTGTATTTTTTTTAATAACGGTTTCGAAATGAAGGTGCGATATTATGTCCTGTGTTAATCGCCTCTGGAGTGGGAAAGAGGCGTGAGTTTGTGTATGCATGTGAAACTCTGAGGTTGAAACTATGTATCTATGTAACTGTCATGATTATACAGGGTGGCAGGGACATCGACGCGCAAACTGTTACCGTGCATTCAGCACATGATTCTAGACCCCCTAGCATTTTCGTATTTTTATGCGTATTGTATAATTTTATCACTTGCTTAAAAACGATGAAGGAAAGAGAAGAGATATTTCTCGACGGCATGTGTAGCCAAGTCAGAGGCCCATGAGCAGCATAAAAACTCTGACACCAGGTTAATCACTAACTACACGAAAAGAAGAGGAAAAAGCGTAGAAAAATTTCGTCGGTTATCAAAAAAAATCTACTGTTTCATAGAAAAGTGAGACTTATGCGGTCAAAATTAATGGAACAGCGAATTTTTGTTAAAATAACCAACTAAAAGTTTAACGCAGGGAGGTTCAGAATCATGTACTGCATCCATCGTAAAAGGTTGCGAGTGGATGACCCTGCCACCCTGTATATAAGGTGTTATTCATATACGAAAGATAAACATCTACGAAAATATTTATATTACGAAACATCTATAGGTGGTAAAAAAGCCATAGCAGCGATTTTTTTTTATCTAAGTATTTTATACATAATTTTACATAATTATTATAATTTTAAAATTGCTTGAGACATTTTTCAAAAATAATCTTTATTTACTTATTCTATGAATGACCCGCCCGGACGTGACGACGCTGTGACGGTGGCGACACGAGCGCGGTGAATTTTGATAATTAATCATCATAATCATCAAGTAATTTTAAATTTGTTATTTTTTTTTAATAATACACTCAGATTAAAAAAAAAAACATTTCTATGGCTTCTTTACCACCTTTAGGTGTCGGTACCTCTTAAAATATTTCGTGTTTGAATAGATACACCCTGTATATAAAATGACCCTGTCGTTTAGGGTGGTAAAGGAATTGCGATGTTGAAGGAACATTCTTTTTCATCATTCCAGCGCTTTTTCAAGCTTGATAAAGTCTGATTTCATTACTGTTAGTCTGGGTCCGACTTGATTATAAAAGGCTTCGCGTTTATTGGCTAGGATATTCTTATATACTACATATTTAATTCATCATTGGTTATACGGGCTGATCTTTCGAATTCTGTGTTAGTTCAAGGAAAGGAAGTTATACAGGAAAAGTTTTTAACCAGTGCGCAAATTTTGACAAATTAAACCTAAACGAGTTTTATTGACGACCTATTTCTTATTTTGTACTAAGAAGTACAAAAAAATTAAGTTATCGATAACGAAAGATGTTTATTTTGAAACTAGTTTATTAGATACACGCCGCGCGACGCGCGCGATGGTGCGTACAGTGAAGCGGAACGCAGTTGTAGGTACCTATCAGCTGTGTGCCCGCTTAATTCACCGATGTAGGTATTTAAGCAGGTTATTAATCGCATTTTTTTTTTATTTTTTATTTAAAAAAAAGTATAGAACAAATAATGGTTATGTATTCTATTACTGTAAATGATTCACCATAAAAAAAATTGCGCATTGGTTAAAAACTTCATGAATTTAGTAAAATCATTTTTTATTTTGTTTAACAAATGGCTACCAACTTAAATTGTTCGTGAAATTGATTGCTGCGCTTGTGCTTGGGCAGCTATTGCAGGTGCGGAAAACCTCAAACGGCGCAGGTACTCTAATCTTATTATATGCATATATGTTTAAATATGTTCGAGCCGTTTGTGGTTGAAACACTAGGGCTATGGGGTCCGAGTGCCCACTTAGTTTTTCGAGACATCGACAAGCGATTGGTCGACTCTTCACGTTACCAGAGGGCTAGCCCGTTTCTTGACCAAAGAATCAGCATTGCCATACAACGTGGCAATGCTGCCAGCCTTTTGGGCACTTTTCCTGTTGTCAGCGATGCGGAAGAATTTTTTGATGCCCTTTAATTCTTTCCCCTCCCGTTTTTATATTCTTATACATATTATTATTATTATTTTAAGTCTATTAGCGTTTGAATTATGTAACTATAATCCAGAAATAAAAAATACTACGTGTCCGTTCCGTGTGGCGCCGGACGTAAAGAATAGCACCACCCCATTTCCTCCCGTGGGTGCCGTAAAAGGTGACTAAGGGACTTACTAGAGAATGGGCAGCAGCGTTTTCAATGCTTTTTTAACACCATACTGCGATCGCCAACCCGCCTGCCAAGCGTGGTGATTATGGCAACCCCCCCCCCCACCAATTGGGGGAGGCCTAAGTCCAGCAGTGGATGTCTTTCGGCTGAAATGATGATGATGATGACGTGTCCGTTTAATCAAATCACAACTGTTGATCTTTAAAAGTTGTATTTAATCAACAACTACATACAACATATTTTACATCCCTGGCTCAAAAATAAACCTCGGTCATTACGCCGCTGTGCCAAGACTTTGAAGGCAATACAACCCGTTAGCTAAAACTACGAATCTAGACATCTGCGAGTCTCTGTCTAAATATAAGAAGGGTTTAATAGATTTAATTTAATTACAAGAAGATAGAGAGAGATAGAGAGATTAGAGATTTAGTATGAGATAATTAAATATACAGACAGGGACATAAAAAAAGTAAATATAACATTAAGATGTTATATTTACTTTGGTTACGTCCATTAAAATTTTATTTTCTTTTTCAATATGTTACCAATTATTAATATTTTAACATTGTTAGCTTAGTTGTTAACTTTATTGTGCATGATGTGGTCTCCTATAAATGAAGGAGTACACCTGCTGAATAGCTGATATTGCCCTTTATTTATGTGTCATGTATTGTGTACATCTTTTGTTGGAGATCCTAAATAAATAAATAAATAAACAAACAGAACAATTCATTTCCCAAACTGTACAACACTGACTAGTTACTTGGTCACCACTGTTACATGGGGACCCCTTATATCTACTAAGGAACACACTGAATAATCCTGGGGGGATAATCAATAACAGCGATGCATGGTAAACGCGTCTGTGGATTTGGAGGTTTATACTAGTAAACAGTAAAGGAGGCTCTTGGCTCTGTGTTTGCCGCCTGGTTGCTTAGATTAATAGCCATGGGTATTTCCTTCCTTGTTTCTTTGTCCTGAAAGCCATAGGACAAATATGTACAAAGGTGAGTATACACTAGAGCGTTTTCGCGAGCATTTCCATGTAATGTAACGTTCTTACGCATGGTACAATTCAAACAAAAACTCAATTTAAAAACCGTCCAAGTGCGTGTCGTGTCAGATTGTATCATATAGTAGCACCCGTGCTCAATTAGATAAATGTTGAAAGCTAGATCATCCTAACTATTTCCGTTACTGAGAATCGATAAACATTTACCTGGACATCATCAGACCTTCAGATGGTATCATGTAGTAGCATCCGTGCTCAATTAGATAAATGTTGAAAGCTAGGTCATCCTAACTATTTCCGTTACTGAGAACCGATAAGCATTTACCTGGTCATCATCCAACCTTCAGATTGTATCATGTAGTAGGACCCATGCTTAATCAGATAAATTTTGATAGCTAGGTCAGCAGGCAAAATGCATCATTTATATCAAATCTTATCAAATAAATAATTATAATGTAGGTACTTTATACGGTCAGCTGCAGAGAAATCTCACCCCCAGGGTGAGATTTCTCTGCAGCTGACTGTACAAGACTGCTATATAGAGGAAGACAATATAATAGATCTCTCAGAGAGCGAATAAAATAGGCAAAAACGTTGACAACACTGCGACACATCTGTGTTGATGCGTAATCTTTATTGTAGTATGGTCATTTGTCAGTAGATGGCGCGAAACTAGCAAAACAAACTAGTACAGGGGTCAAATCTTCAAAGTCACCGGGCAATGTAACACCCTTAATCACCACTAGTATCTACAAGTGAGTTTGACGAAGGGACGGTTAGTTGCCACCCTGATTTCTTGGGGGAACGCATTCCACAGAGAGGTAGACTGAACGAAGAAGGAAGATCGAATGAAGTCAGATTATCGCCTTTCTACTCTGTGATCTTCTATTAACTTTCTGAACTTTTTAAAAGCTATCTTCACCGTTAAAGTTGATCGCATTAACTAAAGTAGGGTACCTCGGGTTAGTTCAGCACTGTGGCTACATCCAAGTTAGTCGCAGTTGCTAGGTCCATCACAAAAAGACTATCAGTGAGTATATTAGCGTTTCGATTAGTGTTTTCTGGAAATCCAAATGGGAATTATTTGGGGAGCGATTAAATACATGCCCACGAAAATTTAACGTTAGATAAGTACATTTATATGTATATATGTAAAACCCTTTTCGACCGACCCTTTGATGCCACTAAAACAGATTAGCTTAAAAAACCATTTGTTCCTAAAATTCGTATGAATTAAACAAGACCTTTCCACGTAAAATCAAATTAAATATAGGTCAACAAAAATACAAAAATCTCGCCATTACAGATAAATAAAGTGTCATAACAATGTTTCTACTCCAGTAGCTACCTACCTTCCTGTGCGAACAGATAACGAGCTTATACCTACCCTTCATACACATTTACTTTATTTCCGACATTCAGGAACTATGGCACAGATTAGTACAGATGGGACAAGCGACTCTCGCTACGACACAATAAAGTGCAATTCAGGTCGCACAACGCTTATTACCTACAGTAATATTCACCTACAAGTTAGACATTAATTTTATGATAAGTTTAACTCGCACACTGACTTTTAATTTGTATTTTTTTTTTTGTAAAATCGTCTACTCTAACAATATTTGTAAATATGTGAGCACCATTGCCATACCATTGCATCTAACAAATTATAAATGTATCCGTCATTGCTTCATTTTTTATTGTTTTTACCTGTTGTGTTATAGTAATTTTATTCTGGGTACTTCGTCTTCACATGTAATGTTATAATTGATGTATACAAAGTATTGTGAAGCTGTTTAAAAGAGTAATGGTGGAGTTTCTTGCCCATTCTTCTCCATGCGAAACTAGCTTTTGGAAGAGGCAACTAGAATAAATTTTTCCGTGTAAATTTTGACGTTCAAAAGTGCCATTTATGTGCCTATATGAAATAAATGCTTTGACTTTGACAAGTTGCCTCTCTTTCAATTGCGTAACTCATATACCGGCGCGGCAGTCCTACTGAATTGGCCCTGTGAGATGGGCCTGCCGTGTACTTATAGCTTCATACCTAAACTGCGGCACTGCTACCATCTGTATTTATCTGTGACTATGGTAACCTTTTCTCTATATAAAATTATACGGAGTACATAATTGGAAACGGAAATGGAGCGATTGTACTCGTACAATCAGGGAAATTGTGTTAGAATTTACATAGTTTAAATTAGATAGGCTATTCGTTTTTAAAGTGTATTAATCTGTTAGTTATTGTGGTGTGGGTATAATGACAGTCATTTTTTACATTGGAAATGACTGTCATCTTATACCACTAGATGGCGTTACTACTAGTATGGTGACGATCCATTTATTTGTTAAACATTGATTTTACATTAGTTAATTCCTGTGTTTTCATCATTCGTCATCATTTCAGCCGAAAGACGTCCACTGCTGGACATAATAGCCTCCCAATTGGGGGGTTTGCCATAATCGCCACGCTTGACAGGTGGGTTGGCGATCGCAGTATGGTGTTAAAAATGCATAGAGAACGCTGCTGCCCATTCTCTAGTAAGTCCCTTAGTCGCCTTTTACGACACCCACGGGAGGAAATGGGGTGGTGCTATTCTTTACGTCCGGCACCACACGGCACGTGTCTGTTCTATGCTCGTGATTATTTATCTATCTTGTTTATTTTTATTTTCTTTATTTCTCGAGTTATGTAATCTTTTGGTACGCACGTGTTTCGGTGACAAATAAACTTTTTTTTCTTTCTTCTTTCTTATGGCAGATCGAACTCATTATCAGATTTTGACTTTAAAACTAGTCCTTCTAACACTCCATCTGCAAAGCAATTAACTGTGCGAGCTCTTGAACAGCTTGAACTTCCTACATATGGAGCTGGTGTGCCAATTTACCTACGACCGTCACGGCTTGCAGTTACCAGGTCGACCATGCAGATTGGTTTCAAATTGGATCGAATGTAAGCACTCCTGACCTTTCGGAGTATCTTGTTAAGTCTTGAATATGGATTCTTTTACACGCTCGTTGAGTGGTGGTTGTAGGTATAGTCGAATTATAAACCCAAAGCTGCGCTTGTTGTTCTTGCCTAGAGGACTCAATATTAATTAATATTAATTTGTGATTTCAAGATTCCTTGGTCATTTCAATAGATCTGGAAAGACTATTCAGTAGTATTCCTAATTATCTTAATGATCTATTTGAATAAACAATATGTAGATATCTGATTATGCTTGCGTAACGGATTAACTCATTGGTTCATTGGCTTTAGGTCATGCTTAATATTAATACATTTGTTCTATTGTATGTAATAAATACTGCTCCATAATCTTTTGCGTCTAGCCAGAATCTTAATTCTGTTTATCTCTTTGTTAGTCAAATTTCTCTTTTACATTCATATAATCCTCTTGTTTACCTCTGCAATATAATAAATGAACATAAAACTACGTCTATTAGATGATTCATTTATAATGTTTTTCTACATTTCCAACGTTTCGAGCGCTTTTAAGTTAGTCCTTCACAACCCCAAGCGCTTTAAAGTGCTGGAAACGCTAGTAAGTATAAAATGCAAACGAGAAGAGTGGGTTTAAAAAAAATACCGTTGAAAACACTAAAAGCAATTTCATTCATGATATGAACACAAGGACTTCGGAGAGTGTATAGAGACCAGCTGTTAGTGCACTTGGATTAAAGGATTACGATAGTCCATTCTCGTTCGATGTTTCCGTATTGCAGCCATAAAATATTAACGACTTTTCGCACTAGTGACTTAAACGCCGTGTTTCCGTGTACCGAGGAGCTTGCGGCCAATTGTTGTAGCTACTTCTCTATATAGCTGCCTGAGCTTGCGATAAGAGATTGAATTTAAGTTTCAATTTCGCTGTATTTTCTCTATAGGGGCAAAAGTATAAAGAAAGTTGGTGAAAGGAGTAACAATAAAAATACGCCAGCATTATACTCACCACGAATTGAATTGGAACGACATAGTTAAGGTGCTGCACCTCTCGCTGAAAACTGCAATTGAACTGCATTGAAACAAGACTACAGAAACAGACACACCTATTCAGAAGCTCTCTGCAGCAAACTATAAAACCGGTCAAAGTCAAATCATTTATATTCAAATAGGCACATAAAAGGCACTTTTGAACGTCAAAATTTACACGGAAACAAAATTGATTCTAGTTGCCCATTCCAAAAGGTAATTACCTATGGAGAAGAATAGGCAAGGAACTCCATACTTACTCTTTTAAAATGTTAACAATATTTGTATACATTAATTATTAATTATATGTGAAGACGATGCACTTACGTAGAATAAAATTACTATACCACAATAGGTAAAAATAATGAAAAGTGAAGCAATGACAGACAAATTAAGTCAAGAGCGAGTCGGACTCGCGCATCGAGGATTTCGTACCATCATATATAGCTTCATTCGTATAGTTCTGTGCCCAGAAAAAACTACAAATGTGCTTCACCCAAAGCAACCTGCGAGTAGGTAGGAAAGAGGACATTTTGGTTGTGAACCGTGACATGTTTTTAAATTTTCATCGGCGAGGCCTTTATTCGTCCGAGAATTTTAACACAGCGGTGTAGAATAATGCAGTTTTAGGTCAGCGCCATCTCTCGACCGATAGTGGAACAAATATAATTTTTGTTGATGTTTTCTGAAAAAGTGTGCTATTTAGAGACACGTTTTATTTTTCCTGTAATCGTTACATAAACTTCTATCACATAGAATAATTTCAGATTTTTATCTATGAAAACTTCGGAGATAAGGGGGGACCGGTTTTTTTTTTTAATTTTCGCTTATAGTCGAAACCAATGCGACCTAAAAAAAAAAGGAAAAATGTAAGAGAATGTGCAATTAGCGTTCTTTCATATGATATCCCACATACCCTTGTGGCACCACTTAAAAATTTTCAGTCCCAGTTGCAAAAAAAAATCTTTCTTATTTGCAAAATAGTTGGCCAAACGTCATCTAAACCAATTCCAAATTTCAAGTTGATAACATCAGTAGTTCTTGAGATATCCAGCTGTGACAGACAGATGGACAGATAGACTGAGTCGCACCATAAAGTTTCCTTTTTACCATTTTGGTACGGAACCCTAATAACGCAAGTTCTATGGCAAATTCCTACACGATTCCTAGATCCAAATTAAATGGAATATCTGTCTACTATATTTCGTACCTACAATTACTGTATAGCACATGTTCCTTTTAAGATATTGGTGCTGATTCTCTTGTTCACAAACTAAACAAAATTTAAGTTCAGTGCAACTTTTTCTTTCTATTTCATCAAGAAAAGGACAGTAGATACATTTTAGTTTATTCCTGTCAGCGCTTGACGTAAATTGACGTAATTTTAGTCGGCAAGTTTTTAATCACGTCTAAACTTGTATGGAGTAGAGACAGGCGCTGATTAATTTGACAGGACTAAACTAAAATTTATCTTCTGTCCTTTTCTTAATGAAATAGAAAGAAAAAGATGCACTGAACTTAAATTTAGTTTAGTTTGTGAAGGGAATCGGCACCATTGTCTGTAGGTGCACAATATATCCCTCCCTTCGTAACGTGTCCTATAGAGCAGGTACCAAGCACTGTCTGCTACATCCGGGTATCTATTTGTATCAAGATGGCGTGTTGTGTGATGAAAAGCACTTCCAGGAATATATTATTGTTGTGTTCGAATATAATAATTGGGTATAGCCCGATATATTTTTATTAAAATCAAGATGCCTCCATCTGGCAAAAGATCATATTACGAAAAGCTTGAAAGAATCTCAGAGAAAATTGAAAAAAACCTTATAAGAAAGAATATAATTCTCTTTGAAGTAAAGCTACCTTCATAAAACTACAGAAATATTTTCTTATGAGACAAAAAATTTAACATAATAAATATCCGGCAGTATCTAATGAAATACTATATTTTTTTAATCAACATAGTTATTTGTCATTCCGTAAAACAAAGAACTTTGCAGGTAGTAAGAGTCACAGAAATTAAGGCTGTGTTTCCACCAGAGATGTGCGAGGATGCGTAGCGAGGGATGTGTTTGTTAAGAACCAATAGAGTCGGCTGCGCTGAGCGAGGCTAGGTAAATGAAGCGATTCTATTGGTTCTTAACAAACATATCCCTCACTACGCATTCTCGCACATCTCTGGTGGAAACGCAGCCTAATTATTAAGCAAATTAACACCCTACTTAAATTTTCCGTGTTATAGCCATTTCATACAACTATCAAAGAACGACAGTTGTGATTGGAAACTATATGGACAATTTAAGTTGGTAGTCAATTGACTACCAACATTGAATTATTATTATTATCTAATGTATAAAATGTTCTTGTCACAGTGTTAGTTGCCATACTCCTCCGAAACGGCTTAACCGATTTTGATGAAATTTTATATGTCACACAAACACATTACATTACATTTGGTAGCTCTGAGAACAGGTTTTTACCAAAAAAAAATTTATGGTTTTATCCTTGTAGGTAGGGTAGGGTAGGTAGGTAGGGCCTACCCTACCTACCAACCCTACCCTACCTACCTAGATAAAACCAACTCCACTACTCTACCCTACCCTAGTAGGGTAGAGTAGTGGAGTTGTTTATACTACAGGTTGAAATTTAAAACATGCGACAAACCGAAATGGGAGATTGTACTCATCATTATGAACAACTTTTACTAAGCGGCCAAAGTTGAAATCGCAAAAAAAATAATCAGCTTTTCCCTATATTTATGTTCGCATAACTCGTCAAAATGTAGGGTAAAGCTGATATTTTTTTCGCGATTGCACCTTTGGCCGCTTAGTAAAAGTTGTTCATAATGATGAATATAATCTCCCTTTTCGGTTTGTCGCATGTTTTCAATTTCAGCCTGTATAGCTTGTGACAGAACGAAGTCTGTCGGGTCAGCTAGTTATATTATATTATTTTATTATTGAATTGATTGTATTAGTTTGACTCATACAATGATAACAACAAAAGGCACTTACATTTTGCAGGACAAAAGCCGGTTAATATTGAGTAGACTGTTTGTAAAGTCCCTCTTTGCTATTTAATTTTCATTTTAATCTGCCGACGGATAAACAAAGTGAACAATATTGTTCTGTTTCAAACGCTTATCATTTTGTGCAGGCGTTTGAAGTTGGACTTTGGAAGGTTGTGCCTGAATAGTGCTTATTATGATTGTAAAATGTTTGGGGCTTAGTTGGGGCTGACATTCTTTGAGATTTTAAAGGACAGGCGTATGAATGAAAATGTAGTTCGAATATACACCGTGGCATTTTAGTCGTCTTACAAAAACAGCCCACTTCATGTATCCAATGACTACTAATCACATACATGTAATTTTTTTTAACATTTGAATTTATTATTTGTTTTTATTTTTATTAATTATGACGCATGGCATAGTTTAAAACACCCTGTTACGAGTGCAGTCTGAGCCTTGTGTTACAAGGGCGCCGCGGAATGGAGCTTAGTGGCCACTATTTTCCGTTTTAATGATTACAATAAAACATAACAATTTAAAACTACTGTTTGTAGTAATAATGACGTATAGTCTTGTGAAGCACAACTTGACGAGCTTATTTTCTGCATTTTCATTCTAAAATAAAAGAAATCACCGAAATAACGATGAGGGCGCCACTGTGCGCTCGGCGCAATCTCAAACTGATTTTGACTTCTATTGCGTTGATGTTATGACAAATGACAGCTGCAGGAAATATTTGGTATTGTAACTAATATGCCTACGGAATAGAAGTCAAAATCGGTTGAACAGACTGTAAAAGGGTTTATATAAATGTCTAATCTTATTTCAAATATAGTTTAAAATTAAAATTTAATATTTTATTTTATTTTTATTTTAGTTTTTATTTTATTTAAGGTTTTTTAATTATTTTTTTGTTATTTCATTAAGTAAACATAGAGTTACATACAAATATTGGCTGGTGACTTTGCTGCGGAGGGACCTGATCTCTAAGATACAGGGACACCCCTAGTTTGGAGATCAAGGTTTCAATGTCTTGTGCATAGCATAGCCTCCTAGTTATAATAACATTGTCTTAGCATTGTTTTTAGTACTTAGGCTTTTCTTCATTAAACATTTTTTTTATTTTTTTATTTATTATTTTTTTTTTTTATTTAATAATTCACGCTAGTTTTCAACAGAATTTGAACATACATGTAATCATTTATTGTGTACCTACCCTCAAAATCAAGTAACAAAAGCCCAATTGCGACCCGTAGCGTTACATACATAGAATTACGATGTTGAGCTAAAAGCATTATTGTATTAAAAACTTTTGTCCGCCAGACTAACTTTATACCAAAATAATTCAATTTCTAAGCTTTATTTATTCCACACGGTGTTATGCGGCTCCTATTTTTCACTTAAGGCTCGCGCAGACTGGCGCGTTATCACGGGCGCGACAAGTGTCACGCTGCCTGTCGCGCCCGAAGGAACTAAAACGAAGCCGAGTCGAGCTTTGCGAGATCTACTGTGGTAGTCTGAAGATTCTCATGTGAATCCATCTTTAGGGGAAAAAATCCGGACAAATGCGTGTCGGACTACGCACAAAAATAAAATATGCGTAAGAAGTTATAAAAAAGCAATATTTACAAAAAACATTTGGGCATGGCACCCAAAATATACAATAAGTTGTCAAAAAGTATCACAGACCTAAACAAAATGAACAAATTCAAATTAGGTTTGCACGAATCGTAGTTGCAAAATGTTACTATTAACTGATGACTGATTTTATCTGAAATGGCACCACAATATAATGATTATTTAAATTTTGATTTGACTTGTGTATTTTTTTACTTTTTTACATTTCTATTATTATAAAAAAAAAAAGTAACACTATGATAATGTATTCTGTATATTTAATGTTGCGATTAGTTGGTACTAATCGCAACATTTTTTTATGATTTTACCAAAAAAAAAAAACAAAATTCAAGGTTTTAGTTAGGTAGGGTAGGGTAGGTAGGGTTGGTAGGGTAGGGTAGGGTAGGGTAGGTAGGTGGGTAGGGTAGGGTAGGTAGGGTTGGTAGGGTAGGGTAGGGTAGGGTAGGTAGGTGGGTAGGGTAGGGTAGGGTAGGGTAGAATAGGGTAGGTAGGTAGGGTAGGGTAGGTAGGTAGGGTAGGGTAGGATAGGGTAAGGTAGGGTAGGGTAGGTAGGTAGTTTCCTTTGCGCGTAGACAAACTGCCACAGTCAAATAGCTTTTGACAGAACGAAGTCTGTCGGGTCAGCTAGTGTGGTCATAATTATATTATTTTCACACCTCATTAGGTTATAATACAATGTACTTTTTATACCTGTAACACCTTTTTAACAAGTATTATGCAAATAAACTATTTGATTTGATTTGATAATGAAGGATTCCGTAGTTGGGATGAATTTATCCCAAGAAGAAACGTAACATTCTAGTTACCGACTTAACTTTTTCTCGTAGCTGACCTCAAGCTATGTAAACTTGAATATACATATAATCTGTTATTGTTACCAACCCTCAAAATCAACAAATAAAAGTCCAACTGTGACCCGGAGCGTCACTTACATAGAATTACAATGTTTAGCTAAAAGCGTTATTGTATTAAAACTTTTGTCCGACAATCTCTAACTTTATACCAAAATAATCCAATTTCTAAGCTTTCCTTACTCCATACGGTGTTACGCGGTTCATACTTTTCACTTTTAATACAATATTCGCAACATCGAAGGAGCATTAAGTATATTTTGTGCTTTCGAAGATTATTGTTTATGTTCTCGCATTTTTACTAAGCTTTAATGTTTTCTTTCTTCAAAGTTATGCCATGATAAGATGATCCAGTGATCAAGGTAGGTAACGTACTGACACTTCAGTAGGTACACACATCAAAAAAAGTTTGTGATCACTAGCATAAGCTGTATAATTTTTTAAATTGAACTTTATCAAGAAAAATTCCTTGTTGTGTGTTTTCTTTAAATATAAATACCATGATTGAAATGAAAAAATAAAACAATTTTTTTTTTTTTTTTTTGTATTTAATCATAATGTAATTGTAACAGAAATTTGATAGAAAGAAAAAGACTGTTTAACCAAACTTAAACAAAAACTTATTAATAAAAGGTTCAATTACAATATAAAGGTTCAGGTTCAAATTCAATATAATATAACTCCTCTCCTGGCTCAAACAGATGCGGTGATCCTCCTGGGCATGCTGAGAATCACGTTATCCAGCATTTCTTGGGGTAACCTGTCCCATTTTTGAATAGCGGCTTCCCTGAGCTCTGGCACTGTCTGGGGACGTGGCTGACGGTTCCAAACAGCTCGCTTAAGAGCATCCCACGCGTGCTCTATTGGGTTTAAGTTGGGCAAGCCGAATCATAACATAATCTACCGGACTTAACAAAAAAGATTTCGATTTTCAAAGTGATCGCAAACTTTTTTTGATGTGCGCTTTACGTGCACCATACTAATATTATTTTTTCATGGTTTTATTTTCCACTCTGTCGATGTGATTAATATGTATACCTAACCAAATTACAGCTTTCTAGTGGTAAAAGTCTCTCAATTAAGCCGCGGACAGACAGACAGACGCACATGGCGAAACTATAAGGATTCCATGTTGACGACGGAATCCTAGGAACGGTCATCGAGAAAATAATAGGTGATAATTGACAGTTAAACACATCATCACTAGGTCGCCATTGTCATCTACATTAAACGGCGAATATAATCTGAGAAAAGAATCACAACGTTTGCAACATAAAATCTAACATGCCAATAAAAAATAACAAGAAAGTTTTGCTTATTCACGTCTAGTGCTTACTGCCTACCTATTTATAACGGGTTTATCGCCGAGAATTTTTATAGCTCAATTAGGTACATTGCCAAACATGTTTGTAAAATATTTGACCGTAAGTTCACTGACTAAAGAAATACATACGCAGAGCACCATGATGTGTGCATAATAATATGAGTTAGTAAATGATTTTAGTTTAAGGCCCAGATATATGCCAGTGACCTTGAGTGGTTCGCTTGCGTGTTCTGTACTGAGCTCACGCATCACGTCGTACTTCCAGGAGCGCTGTCCCAAATAAGACGCGTTATTAATTTATTATAGGAGGCTTATGTCCAGCAATGGACGTCTTTCGGCTGAAATGATGATGATGATGATGATACATAAAACAAAGGG
This sequence comes from Dryobota labecula, assembly GCA_947523025.1. NCBI lineage: Eukaryota > Metazoa > Arthropoda > Insecta > Lepidoptera > Noctuidae > Dryobota > Dryobota labecula. Next base: position 9,537,155 of record OX383293.1, on the reverse strand, counting down.
TATTTTAATAAGACACGAATATATACTAAAAGATCAATAAATAAATTGTCTTTAAAAAGGTGAAGGTTTCAGAAAATACGCTTAATAGATTTTGCGTAATTCTCAGTTTTTTATCCGCGTTAGACATAACTGTGCAAATTTATTTCACTATGTTATATAAACATAATCTAAAATAGTCATACATTACGTTATTAAGGAAATGCTCTTATTTAACATATGTTTTTTCCAAATCATTAACACTACTCGTTTAGACGTGATCTTCAGTATAAAATCATTAAGAGTCGGTTATCGTCGCCTTAATAAAAGAAACAAGACCAAAGAAACCATGAATGGACTGTGTAAAACATAATAATTATGGCTATAAAGGGGGTCACTACCAAGATGATTAATAGAAAAGTATGGAAGAAAAATATACTTACATATTATTATATTTATGTTGTGCCGACCCCAAATAAATTGGGTTAAGAAGGCTATCACCCGTCCACTAGCGCCACTGTTTTAAAAACATATTATCTCGTGATTGAGAAGGAATTTTGAAAAACGGCTCCATTAGCAACCTCGGCAAGTGTGTCTAGAATTTTCTAATACATTTTATAAAGTTTCATATTAAGACACGACGCAACAAAATTTTATCCAATGAAAAACTGCCACATTCCACTAGATCCTATTTTGTTGCTTCATGTCTCAATATTAAACTTTATAAAAGGAAATTAGAAAATTCTAGACGCACTTACCGAGGGATCTTTAATTTGGAAGGGACAACTAGAATCAATTAACTATTTTTGTAATTTTTGACGTTCCAAAGTGCTTTTTACGAGCCTATTTGAAATAAATGATTTGACTTTGACTTTGAACAACATTATTGGGAAAAGGCTATGCAAATGATGAGAACCTTTCTACCTAAACACGTTTCTAGAAGTCGCCATGTGTTCCAAATTGATTTCATAATACTTATCTATTTAAAAACGGAGAGCTACTTCCATACAATACCATTTCCAAGCCATAAGCTACACTTCAGCTTCCAGCCATAAGCTATTGAGAGATAATAGGCAACAGCGTGCACTTGACTGCTAATAACATCATACTGGCATCGCCATTCCGGATGCCAAACGCTGCAATATGTAGGTACGAGCTAATATGTCGGGCAATGTAGGTACAGTCGAACGAGCGAATAGTGCTACGACTTCCTTAGGCGCGTGGCCGAAATCAAAACTAACGATGCCATCTTGTTTTTTCAATTTCCACAAAACATATAATAGACTGCCAAACTTGCAGTATTAAAAAGAAGAGTGAAAGAACATTATCTTTCCACTTCTTCATAGTTGTTAGTTATTTAAGTGATTTATTTTAGAAGTATGTATGTACCATTGTACCTATATACTCGTATTGTATGTTTTATTTAATAAGTGAATTGTTTTTTAATTTATTTTATGTATGTTATTTTCTCTCCTACTCTTACACATGATGTCTACATCTGTTTGTATCCTCTGTCCTGCCGCGGGCCTGCGGGCGGTGAGTAATGGGTAGCTCACCGTCCGATCAGGACCAGCGTACGTGTCCCACGCGCGCCTCAAAGAGATGTCAGCAACAACGAGGGGCCCATTAGGGCCCAAGCCTGCCGGGTCAGCGGGATTGTCCGAAAGGGGTACCGCTGCCCCGGAACATAAAGGGCCAAGGAAGGAACACGGGTGGGGTCAGTAAGAGTCTGACACTCCCTTTCGCTCCACTCAGAGCGGGAGGGGTCATTTGATGATTTCCCATCCTGAAAAAAAAAAGGTATGCTGGAATATTTTAAAAACATCTACACGAAGAAAGGAACAGAAAAGTACGTAAACACGGCCACAAATCAAGCTGTACATTTCCAGTATAAGCTGACCTCTTATTGTAAGGAAATCCTATACAGTGTGAGATCAGCCTAAACTGGAAAAGTATAGCTTGATTTGTGGCCGTGTTTACGTACTTTTCTGTTCCTTTCTTCGTGTAGATGTTTTTTGTGTGTACATAATGGTTACATAAATACCTTAATAAATAAATAACAAAAAACAGCGCCCCCTGTCAACGTCAGTCGAGTGCCAAAAGATGCTTTTTGCCGTGTATTTGGTTTACCCACAGGCAAAACGTTTAATCATTTCACTACTCGTTATTTTTATTGATATTTTAGAGAGAGATGTAAAAAACCTAGACTACTTATTCAGCACATTCACAACATTGTTTAAAAGTAAGTATTTGGAAGTATAACAACCTGTTCCTATACCAACCAATCCCTTTGTTTGACTGTACGAGGTCTCTGTGTAGCATTCTGTTTATAACGTTATAACAAACAGCTCCATAAGTTTCTTCATTCGCGCACACAAATGAACCAGGATTGGCAGAGTTTCAAAGCTATCGTTTCTGCCATTTGCAGTTTCTGCCCCTCAATTCAGTTACTTACGCCAATGTTTATAAGAACTATGTTAAAGTAGTATTTTGGTTTGTAAAAAAAAATCTAACGCGATTCGCTGGCTAATTAGACACGCATCTGACATGCACAAACTACTAATACTCCATTTACATTGCATTGCATTAGACAAATAACGGCTAAATAACGATAGTTATTGAGTATTTAGAGTATTTTTTTTATGTAAATGGTAAATAGATTACAGTGCTTTGTACTCGTATTTATCGTGAAACAACGGAGTTTATTAAACGTTTACATCGAAATAACGAAAGGGTGAGAACAGTTATTTGTGTAATCCTTACTAATATTATAAATGTGAAAGTAACTCAGTCTGTCTGTCTGTCTGTCTGTCTGTCTGTCTATCTGTCTGTCTATCTGTCTGTCTGTATGTTACGTTTTCACGCCTAAACCGCTTAATCGATCGTCATGAAATTTGGCAGAGACATAGCTAGTTTATTATAACACTAGCTTTTGCCCGCGGCTCCGCCCGCGTGGATGTCGGTTATCGCGTAAAAAAGTAGCCTATGTCCGTCTCCACATCCCAGGCTATATCTCTGCCAAATTTCATGACAATCGGTTCAGCGGTTTAGGCGTGAAAACGTAACATACAGACAGACAGACAGAGTTACTTTCACTTTATAATATTAGTATGGATTAGTATGGATGGAGTATACGAAAGTTAATCCTAGGAGAACTGTATTCCGTGTTTATTTGTAAGGCCCATAAAGATTCTGTATGTACTTCCTTACTTTTATCTTTATCTCCCGAAAATAAATTAATGGAGTATAGGTAGGATAGACACCCTGCGACCCTAACCATAGAAGTCCAATCTCTTAGCCACTAAAATACAGCACAGGCGTCTACGTCTGTCAAAAGATATAAAGCGCCAAATCATCGTTCAATTTCGATATCTTTCAATAAAAAAATACGCCTGATTTCACCTTGTAAGAACATCTTTCGTTCAAGTAATCTCAGTCTCACAACGTTTCTTCCATTTAATTCTACAAGTACTTATCGGATATACCTACTTCCCAAGTCTTATCTCCGGGATTTTTTCATCGTATTTCCGACTCGATGTAGCTGGCCATATCTCATTATCTTTTCTAAATAATTATACTTTAAACAGTTTCACGGATTCACTGTACTTACGTACCTACCTACTTATATACTTTTACGTGCAACCATGTTGTTATTTTGTTTCGGTTCAAAGAGAATGCTAGAACTAAAGAACTGACTACTAATAGTGGAAACTGGAAAGGTACGGAAAAGCGTCATGGAAGTCTTTGCAAGTTCCAATCCAAATACGGAATATCAACTCTCCATTTATCGTCTCTAGTTTGAAATTATTTTGCTATTCGCGTTTTAGAATTCACCACACAGCCAAGCCAATAAAGTTACCTACATCTATAGTTGTCATTTAATCAGTGGCGTATTTTAAGATTCAGCGCCCCGGGCCTGGAGCCTGTATTGGCCTGTGGGTTTGTCGCCCCATAAATTAACGGAAAACGAGCAAAACATTTAATCATAAAATAAAATCCAGTAGCACAATCCATAATTATACTGTGTCCCTACTAGCCCCGAACTTCCGAGTCGCGACGCGCGACAGAGTCCGACGAACATACCGCCGCCGCCGCCACGCTCAGTAATATGATTGCCCCGTGTCTTGATGTCTATCAAACTTACAATCAAATGAGTTGTAGTTTTTGTTAATTATAATTTCTTCAGGCATAATAAGTCAAAAAAGCTGAGCGAGGTGTGGCTTACGCCGCCCCTCGCAGCCTGCCACCCCGGGCCATGGCCCTTTTGGCCCTAGGGTAAATACGCCCCTGCATTTAATAAGACATCTAGGAATGAGTCTTATTTCCAAACCCATTTAGTAACAAATGAAAATATCCAATCATACAAACTCCCCAGTTTTCCCGAATCCATTAGCTATTAATTAAGTTAAAGTTTAAACGGATTAGTTGCCGTTCTTAATTGTCTAAAGACTAAACGTACCGCGGTCCGGCGATATTGTGTGAAATGGACCGGCTAACGATACGAGTCGATATCGGGGAACTAAGTACATCCTTACGTAATAGAATTATATCGGTATGTTAGTTTTATACCCGAATTTGTGCTCAGATCATTTTATCTACCGTTTAACGTTGCTTGAGTTTTACTACCAATCTGTCAGCACAAGAACACAACCGAGTGTTAATGGCTAAATGGCCAGGAACAGCATAGAAAATGATGTGGATAACGTGGAAAAGAAATGTGCAAAATCTTTACTTAGCTACCTAGGTCTCTCTCTGATGATCAGCTTTAGTGGGATCCTCCTACAATCCCACTAGACTCTAGCAGCTAGCCAAAATACTTTAATATGTTTTGTGCTAAAAACATTTGTATGTTTAATATGATTAAATATTATTTCGTATTTATAGTACAATCTTCTATACATACATACAAATAAATTAAATTGAAGTGTCTATTCGGAACGTCAAAATAATAGCTTTTTACTAAATGCATGATTGTGGAAGTTTAAACGGTACCTACTTAATTATAACAAAGAAATAATTTTTAATTTTTTTGTCCGGCTTATCTCCAAAACGGCTCGACCGATTCTGACGGGACTTTCACTGGCAGATAGCTGATGTTCTAAGGAGTAACTAAGGGTACTTTTATTTAAGAAAAAGCAACGCAAGCGGAAACGCGGGCAGCAGCTAGTATTTCTATCAAAATCGGAATAGAGTGAATTTAAAAGAATTTTCATCATTTCAGCCGATAGACATCCACTGCTGGACATAGGCCTCTCCTAAAGGGGGGGTTTGCCATAATCGCCACAGTTGGCAGGCGGATTGGCGGATCGCAGTACTTATGATGTTAAAAATGCATAGAGAACGCTGCTGCCCATTCTCTAGTAAGTCCCTTAGTCGCCTTTTACGACACCCACGGGAAGAAATAGGATGTTGCTATTCATTACGTTCGGCACCACACGGCACAATAATTAACACGTTAATTAACATAATAACGAAAAATTTTGTCATATTTTAGATGATATATGTAAAAGTAGCAGTGTTAATTGACTTATGTTGCTGACAGTACATACCTTTATTTTCAAAGTTAGACCATGACATGGTTTGATCTGTCTGATTCGGGCAAATTCTCAAACTTTACCTTGTTAGACTTGGTGAGAAGTTTTGTTGAGTTGAGTGGTATGTTCGCTCGTCTTTGACCTGTCGTAAACAATAGTTTACGCTACGCAAGGTTGGACGTATTCTTACCAGTCATGCTCATGTCATGATATGTGAAGTAATTTAATTAAACAAGAGCAATCGCTCCATGTAAAATAGATTTAACTAACTTTAACTAATATTCGAAAGGAACACTAAAAATTAAATAACGAAAAAATACACAAAAAACTAAAATGTATTACTTCATCATCTGCCATGCCTTTTCCAATTAAGAGAGCATAGATACATTGGTCCACCAGCGCTACTCTTAAAAAAAAATATTATTTCGTGACTGAGAAGGAATTATGAAAAACGGCTCAACAGCGACCTCGAGTGTGTCTAGAATATTCTAATACCTTTTATAAAGTTTCATATTGAGACACGAAGCGGAAGGAGTGGTGCTAGTGGACCGTAGTATGTCCTCTTAAGTACCTATGTTGGGGTCGGCTTCCAGATGCAGTTGAATACCAGTATTTTACATGGAGCGAATGCCTATCCGACCTCCACAACCCAGTTAGGTACTGGGTAATACGATACCCGTTGGCCGTTGATAAGACTAGTTTTCTGATTATCGGGCTTCTGATGACCCGTAACGACTGTCAAAGATACACGAATGACAGCCGGAACTAACGGCTTATAGTCCGGTCAAATTAGACCAAAAAATAAGAGTAAAGCTACCTAAATTCCCACCAAGCTGAAAATCAGTAAGATTGTTAAAAATATGATTAAAAATAAAAATTGAAAGTTCCCCATCTTTCCCCTGTATGGATTTTTTTAATTCAATGTCAAATGTAAAAAAAATGAGTTTTTCGCGATTTTCAGCAAAACGGTAAGTTTTATCATAAAAATACTTCAAAAATGTATCAAATTCAATACTTTTTATCCTACGAGCCACCGTTTTTGAGATATAACGATTCAAAAAGTTGTAAAAGTTGTAATCGTCATAATATGCACACGTTTCCACGCCACCTTTGAGGTAGTGTACTAAGCGCGTTTTTTTTTAACTTGGTTTCCCCAGAAGGCCTATTCCACGGGTCAGTTGTGATCCTGTTTAATTTGAAACTATTGCAAAAATAATGGACAGATTGAAAAGATAAAAGCAGTTTAAGTTAAAAAAAAGTTGTGAAATTTAATCGTCCGAGTCGTAACTTTCAAATTCTTCTTCTTGTTCTTCTTCTTGATCTTCTTGTTCTTGTTCGTCGTGTTCTTCTTCTTCTTGTTCTTCTTCATCTTCATCCTGAGTACATGTAAACTGCGTTAATAGCGATATATCGCATGTCGCCTCGTTGGAATCAAACGGATCCTCTACTGTTGGTGATTCAATATTAGAGCACGACCGGCCTTGACAATGTGTACATGCCAGAGAACAAAACAGTCCAACTTTTTTGCAACCACATTTAGCACTGCACCTCTTTTTGCAGTTGCAAAAAATTGTGTTCAGCAGTTTTTCCGGCGCAGGTGGAAGTAAAGTTTGGACTGGTTCTAATGAATTGTTGACCAACTTCCAACCCCAGTCTGTAGGGTCTAGCTGATAACCAAGCCACACTTGAACTTGGTAGTATACCCGAAAAAGATGTTGATGAGCAGCAACTGAGGTTGGAGGAAGACAAGCTAATTGTACTTGTTTTTACTTTTGGTATCAACATCTTTTTCGGGTAGTTTTTTATTTTTCACTTTTTAGTTGTTCCCCACATTATTCGTATACCACTTCTTGCTATGCAAACAACTGTGACAGGAAGTTGTATTATTATAATAATAATAATAATTATCAATACCAGCCAGCCTATAACTGTCCCACTGCTGGACAAAAGCCTCTTCTCATACAAAGAAGGAACAAAATTTTTTTTTATTATTATGACGTTTATTCAATTTTTTTCATATAAAATACATTTTTAAATATTTCTTAAAAAAAGATATAAAAAACATTTAAAAATATAAAATATAGTGGTCCGCCGGTGTCGGGAGCAGGGTCCAAGCTACCGGTGGTTAGGGCTGCAGAGACAGGAACCTCCTCACAATACGAGCCGTATCAAGGAGTACTGCCTTCTGAATCAGGCCCTTGATCCAACCGTCTAACGAAAGCCTCGAGAGATGTTGATCGAGGCTTTCGGCCATCAGGCCATTAGCCGTCACGAAAATCGGCACAATGATAGCTGAGCTCACATTCCACATGTCGACAACCTCGTGTGCTAAGTCGAGATACTTTATTTGTTTCTCTTTCTCAGCTTTCACGAGGTTCTCGTCATGTGGAATGGTAACATCAACTATCATTATTATTATTATTCATTACAATTTTGTTAAATTCTTCGGAAACTACAGGCACATTACAAACCTATACGTGCCTTATACGAAGGACATTACATAATTGAATTACATTTTGAGCTCCTGAACACATTAATCACTTTTACGATAGGATAGTAGGCGCTTCCAACACTGACCTCCCAAAGCTACCTGTTTGATCCCTTAAATGAGTTTCCACAAGGCTAGAGCAGAACTAAATAACTTTCTGCCTTACTTAATTATGTAGGATTATTTTGTTATGAAACCGGCTGCCTAAAATAATATTGAATATAACATTTTAGAAGAAACTGCTTTGTGGTTTTTTTGGTAAAGGAAATGTTTGTATTGGCTAAATAGATATCTCCTAAATATTTTATAAAATCATCAACATAGTTCATAGGTAAGCTAAAGAAAGGTACATACAGAAGTTTTGATCCTTTATCAAAGCTTCCATTATTTTGGTATACCTAACGATCTACTTATCTAGGTACCAACATAAAAACTTTTCTGAGTTAGCAAAAAAGTAAAAAACTATACAATTCACTAACAAATTGGTACAGTCGCCAGCACATGGTTATACGAAACTGTCAAATTTCTCCAAACGATTTTAAACCTTAAAACATTTAAATTTAAGTTCAAAATCGAATGAGAAAATTTGATATGATGTGCTGGCGATTCAGAAATATTTTCAGACCAACTCGCTCATTTTTTTCAGTTTATGTCGTAGTAAAAAAAAGGCCGTAATACCAACAGTTTTTTTGTATCGCCACAAGTAGTGTTGCCAGGCATCCGGATAAAGCCGGACACAGTCAGGCTTTTGGGTTGCTTGTACGGCCAAATTACACGATGTCCGGCCTGTCCGGCTTTTGTTAAGATTTTTAAATTTGACCATTTTTTTTTACATTTGTCATGTGTATGTGTTGGTTTCTGGTCCGCCCGCCTCACCTAGTATCGCAAGCGCTAGATTTTAAGCTAAATGATAAAAAAACATTGTTTTGCTTAAAAATACATTGTCGTTGTACTAATACAAAAAAATTAAGGTGTCTTTTTAACCCAAAAGTCCGGCTAAACTGGCTGGTCCGTCCGGCTTTTCGGTTTTAAGACCTGGCAACCCTAGCCACAAGTTAAATAAAACACCAAAAACATTTTTCGGCATAATTTTAATAATTATTATTAACGGCATAAAAACAGTGGATTTGATCTCAATTATTCTTAAAAGCTCATACAACCAGTAAGCAGACTATCACAGCTACGTCACAATAAAAACAGGATAAACTTTCGTATCACACAATTTCACATCATTAATACATTGCATTAACCAATCCTTGTGAACATGCCTTACATCTGAAGGTAATTTCTTTGTTAATTTCTTCATATTTTCGAAACTTATCTCGTTATTATTATGCAGAACGAAGTCTACATCCATAGATTTAATTGACTTCACAACTTCACCTCCGTAAGCGATCCAGTGTCTCTCAAAATGTTTTCTTTCGTCCTCTGAGAAGCTAATGAAATCTGGGTAGAAACCTAGACGTTTGTCTTTGAAAACATTCGGTAGAGGAGTCTTTGGTATGAACAGAAACTCTTTACTATCTACCTCATCAACACTCATATTACTCTCTTCCTTGACATCAACGTCTGTTGACATAGATTCGTTACTCTTTTCTGATGAACATGAGCGATTCAGTTTAACTTTCGGTTTTTCCTCCTTTTTGATGAAAAAGCTATCTATGGTTTTTTTGGGACTAAGTTTGGTAGTTTTTGTTTTACTTGCTTTGGTTTTGGACGGACTAGCTTTAATTTTCTTTGCAGGTGGCTCATCTGATGCCGTAGCTGCTAGTTTATTTAGAAGCGAAACATCAGTTTTTTCTTTAGAAGTCTTGTAAAGATGTTTTAGCTCTTCTAGGTTAGTTGCAGTCTCCCAATCTTTGTCTGTCCTAATTCTGGTTACTCTTGGGAATCTCACTGATATGCCATCCGCTGTATGTAAATTGGCCTTTGTTAATTCCGTACCTGAAAACAAATTGATGCATAATAAATATTGTTACAGTTATAATATGCGGCTAAATCATGCTATAATTGAATTCGCGTTTTCATTGTTTTGCGTCCAACTGCATTGAATATTAACGGAATATTGGAGTTCATTTACATTTTAATTGTGTTTATAAAATAATGAAGGTATGTTATCCAGATTATTTTTGGGATCTGAAAGCCTGGTGACTCTCAAGAAGATGGCAATTGCCATCTTCTGGAAGTCACCAGGCTTTCATGTTTTCCAGGATGAAAATCCCAGGATGATGCCTGATTCTGGGATTTTTACTGCATCATTATTGAATATTAACGGAATAATGTAGTTCATTTATATTTTAATCCATACTAATATTATAAATCGCTGGTTTGCGAGAATACTGACTAAAAATGATTGATTTTAGAGAATGTAATTTTTAAATTACCTAGAAATATTTACCTAGAAAAACTCGGCAAGTTTTTAACTATATGAACCTTAGATTTACATAAAAGAAAACATACCCGTAATTTCCCAAACAGGTTGTTTCTTAGGATCCGAAGCAACAAAATCTGGCACCATTCCTTTATTGCATTCCAACCAAGAGGGGACTTTATTGCTGTCCTGTGATATTTTCACCATGAGTGGTGCCAGCTCTTTCTGTAGCCTTTCTAATGTACTGTCGTCATGTCCTGTGTGTACTTTGGTGACGGTAACCCAACGGTTGCGGCGGGTATCATGGCAACCCATCAAGAATACTGACATCATACCGCCTTTTTTGCCAGTACCTGTAAATTAAATGAAATCCCATGAGGAATAAGATCATTGAAGGCCACTTTATAAGGAAAATTATTTAATTGTATGCATCTCTATCTTTCTGCATGTTGTTACAGCAAGGTATAATCAGCGAAACTTTTAGGTGATCCAATGCAGAGAGAATAATCACAAATTATTTAGTAATGAGTGATATACCAATATGCTATGACGACAAAAGGGAGATTCTGAGCTCATATTCTGAACATAATCTCCACTAAGCTACTCGCACTAAGCGTTTTCAAACGTCTTTTATAATGCGCACAGCAAAGGAGTGGAACTCTCTGCCTGCGTCTGTGCTTCCGAACGCATACAACCCTAATCTATTCAAAGTGAGAGTGAACAGGCTTCTGGGTAAGCTCACTCCATCGTCGACTTTATCTCTGTCACCTCTGACCTAGACTAGAGTCAAGAGCAAACCCATCGTAAAATAAAAAAAATAAAAAATCTTTATTCATGTTATTCTGATGTATTGTATGACCTGTAATTTATCTATACAAATAAATAAAATTGAAGTATCTGTTTGTAATGCCAAAATCACAGCTTTTACTAAATGCATATGAAAGTATATAGCTGCTGCTGTTGCCCGCGGCTCCACCTGGATGGCTTTAAAAAAAAGTTGCCAAAGTTACTACTTATAACATCAGCTATCTGCCAGTGAAAGTCCCGTCAAAATCGCTGCAGCCGTTTCGGAGATTAGCCGGAAAAATAGTTTTTTTTTTTCAAAATTTTTGTTTGTTTTTGTACCTGTATATAGTACCGTATATACAGTACAGTCGCCGTCAGATATATTGTAGCAGACAAGGTGACCAAATACTTCTGAACAATTTAAAATGTCAATAAGTTTCATACACTACAAGTTACCATTAATAACTGAACATTCATTACTTCATTAATATCTGAGCTGAGATATTTTTGGTAAGTATTTTTTTTTTTCACTAAAAATTCTTAAAACTAGATAAACTGTGTGTATAAAAATGATTGACAAGCATCTGCTCAGATATTAATGAAGTAATGAATGTTCAGATATTAATAGTAACTTGTAGTGTATTAAACTTATTGACATTTTAAATTGTTCAGAAGTATTTGGTCACCTTGTCTGCTACAATATATCTAACAGCGACTGTGCCTTTAGTAAAAAGCTATTGTTTCAACATTACAAACAGACACTTTAATTTTAATTATATGTAGAGTTAAGTAGACTGGAATTACTTCATACTATAAAGGAAACAAGGCCCTTTGTCTAGATTACAGACAGACAGACACACAGAAATAAAAATAAAAAAATGATTTTTTGTTATTAGTACCGTACATACTTTCATATGCACTTAGTTAAACGCTGTTGTTTTGACTTTAAAAACAGACACTTAAATTTTATTTATTTGTATGTTTATTACAACAGATTTTTAATTGATTAGCTGCCACGTCAGGTACATGTGCCTGTTGTACATAGAGTGGCCAGTGTGTGGGCATTTTTGGCAGGCAGTGTATGTATCAAAAAAGTATTATTTAAATACCTACCAAACCAAGCTCCTAGAACAACAAGATCAGCTGTGTCGGCCATTGCTCCATCAAAAAGATAGTCTTTCTTCACTTTTAGCCAATGCCTCTTGCCTGGCTCATAAGTAGACTCCAAGTCTTTAAGTACCAGACCTTCTAGACCAAGTTGTAGTACCTGTAATGTGTACAGATTTTTTTTAATATTTAAGGAGATAATTATCAGCAGCATTTCATAGTAGGGAGATAAGTAAGTTTAATTTGTGGCATTTATGTTTGTTGTAAACATTCAAAGTAAAAAAACCAAGTAGTATAGTAGTATGTAGTTACACACTACATACTACTATACTACTTGGTTTTTTTAGTAGTAGTATCTAAGCAAATTGTGATAATTGCCTGTGATACCTAGAATTTCTAAAAAGAGTTGGTGGCTATGGTTTTAAGTCTAGACACATAGAAAACGTTGAAATCCCTTGAAAATGTTAATGCCTATAGATTGCTTTTCAGTTAATAATATGATTTGTTATCAAGTCAAAAGTAATTATGTTTAATAACTCAAAACTCAAAAGTAATTATGGTGATAAAGTTAAATATTTGACTTTGATTTTATCAACAATTTAACTATCTATCTTAAGTTGGTAATGAAAACACATTTTAAACATACCTCAGCAATCATTTTAGCTAAATCTGACGGCTTTTCAATCAATTTTTGCTCAGAAAACATAACATGATTCGTTACTTCCACCATATTGTCATACAATATCTGTCTCCTTTTCCTTATAGGTAGATCTATTAAGACTTTGCCATTGTAATATAAACAGTCAAATATGTACAGACACACTTGTGCATCTTTGAATTCGGACTGCTTATGCTTACCTAATGTACCGAATGGCAACGGCTTCCCTGTATTCACATCTACCATTAAAACTTCAGCATCCAGAATCATATCTGTACCTTTTGGAAAAGCTTGCGGTAAATAATCCTTAAAATGACTGACTTTATGTGCCATTACCGGTTTTAAAGCTCTAGAAAAATATTTGAACTCATTCCCTTTTTTATGCACTTGTACTCTTTCGCCGTCATATTTTATTTCTGAGAACATTCCGTTAGGGCATTTCTTCATTGCCATTTCCACTGATTTGCAAGCTTCAGCCAACATCGGTAGTACAGGAGTCATTAGAGAAAGTTTCGCTTCAAAACCCTTTTGGATTGCATCTTTGTGTTTTACTGTACTGCTTTCAGACATAATTCTGTCTAACACCATATCAAGGTCTCTTGATGTTTGGAAAACGCTGTAAGCATCCGGATGAACCCCTTCTAATATGTGTTTTGGTCCAGCGTTAATTCGTAAATCTCCCTTTATTAACCTGATGAGCATTTTCAAGTCTTCAGCGGTACATTTCTTAACAATCTTCTTGAAATGATATATTTGTTCTTCTTCTTTTGTTAGTTTCGAAAGATCTTCTAAGAAGTCTTCTACTTTTTGTATTGTGAGTGTGCTGTCTGATGCAGGTTGTACTGCTCTCGATTTTAGAAAAAAATGTTTTATTGTATCGGCAACATCACCCTGTTCCAAGTGTGTTAACATGTCATCATGGTCCATATTGAATATTCTTGAAAATAATTTGACCAATTGTTTACTTTTTAAATTGTAAACTCGTTTGCATACTTGTGGTAGTAATAACTTACACCATAATGTTAAGTTACCTTTGAAGGAGCTGTCATCAGTGCCTTTTGTAAAAAAGTTGTCGACAACTGCCGTTTTATCAGTATAAGCATCTACTTTAGAGATTTTCTTGCATAATTTGAAGAATGTCACAAACTTATCATCATCAGTTTCCACTTCCTGCTCTTTAGGACTCTCAGTAGTCACGGTTTTTGCAGTTTTTGAGGGACTAGGTTTTGCAGACGTAGTGTAAACGTTTTTTATAACCTTAGCTGTATATTTACCACTATTTTTGTCAGCATACAGTTTCTCCATTTCATTCAGCTTTTTCAATATAAATTCTTGATCTTCCTTGCTTATACAGCCCCAATTACCAAAGTCATCTATCGAATCTACGCGTTTGGTCGCTGGTCGCTGTTTCAGTAAGGCATTCATGAAGCAGTCCACATGATGCCATGATTTCATCGATTGGCCGTCTCCGTATGGACTTGCAACAAGCTTCGCAATACGTAATTCTCCGCTGGGACAGTTAGTTTTACATACTTTGCACGAAGCTCGACCACCTTTAGCTCGATCTACGAAAAACGGCGTGGATTCCGCCATGGCTAAAATTACACTCGATTTTTAGACATTAAAACACATTAAATTTGTCAAAATAATATTCGCGCACGTTTTTACGATAATAATGAAACATGTGTGTGATTTAGGTTACAAAATACGCTTTATTTACTTTGAAAACAAAACAAATATTGGTACGGAAACCAAAACAACACGCAAAAGAAGCATTTTATGGCATGTGTCAAAATCAAAATGTCATACTGACAGGCCAATATTGACAGTTCTAGAGGTGTGGTACCGTGTGGTACACTTCACTTTCTGAACGAGTTTTTTTTTTTTAGCATACAATAAATTAATAAACGAAAACTAATTATCAAAGTATTGAAAATATTCATCTAAAACGAAAATTAGGAAGCTCATCAATAATAATAATAGATACTCTAACATAATTACAGTTTGATTGTCGTATTAACAATTGTTTTTTTAATTCACTGTTACGTTGCCACAGTTCCGTGCGAATTAATCGAATAGAAAGGTCAGTCTGCCTCTATTGACGTTTCGTTGTACGCATGCGTTGATTTAACCAAGTCTTTGCTGCACTTTATTGTATCGCCCCGCCCCTACGACGCAACAAGACGATTCAAAATAATGCAAAGCCGTAGTTGCTTTCTAGGTTTAAAGCAGCACTTTAACATTATACTCGTAATTATAACATTTTGGACTTATTAAAAGATTTATATCATATCTATTAATTTTGTAAAAAATATACGTCTATCTTACACTATTATGTATCGGATAATATACTTTGGTACTTCAAGTGTTTTGATTTGAATTTATCTTTCTTTATAGCATCATCATGTCACCAAGAGTTCAGCAGCGACGGTACAAAACACGGCACGCTGACATCTCCTCACTACCCGTCGCCGTACCCTCCGAATACTCATTGCCACTACGAATTTTTCGGGAGAGGCAAGGAGCGCGTTAGATTAATTTTTCAAGATTTCTACTTGTATAAATCTACTGATGGATCTATTGAGTAAGTTTTAACATTATTAAGTAGTTAGTGAAAATTACATTTAATGACCGACAATTCAAAATAATGTAGATAGTGGTCTGTATATTTCAACGATGTTTGACGATGAGCTTACGTTGAGGTACTCACGATTTTTCAGTGAGTTTAACTATCTATTCTACTCTGGCTAGTATTCTGGAATAGCTTTCATGATAAACTTATATCCCTGAATCGTTTTGGAAAAAAGGGTTGGGTCTACCCTTATCACAAGTTCATACCCGATTAAAGTAAAAATACTTTTCCTAGTTTCTCCAAAGATAATCACAGTCAAACTAGTACGGTGGCCAGCACATCAAGGTATCACAAACAGTCAAATTTTCTCGTTTGGAGAAATCTGACGGTTTTGTGAAGCTTGATGTGTTGGCACTGTACCTTGTAAACCTGACAATATAAATACTAAGTAATGCAATTTTTATGCATTTACAGCTGTACAAACGTGGATTCGTTGCAAGCATTCGTCAACGTGGATGGGCGGTTAGAAAAAGTGGAGACGTTCTGTGGAATCGACCTCCCCAAGCCTATTATGTCGAATGGACCGAAGCTAATGTTGGAATTCCGTGGAACGCAATCATCGAGGTACTCGAGGGGATTCAAAATATCATATTCATTTGTAGAAAGTAAGTATGCATTTAGTCATATTATATTTCTGCTTTTTTTTTTGTGTTCAAGGTTATCGAATTGATTTTTATTGAAACGAATTGAATACCGAATACCTACTCGGTGACAATGCCTAGTAAGAACAGTTAGGTAAATAAAGTTGACTTGCTGTTATTTTTGGTACCTAAGACGAAAATCAACCGATTTGAAACTAAGCCACTTGCCTAAATCAGGAATTCAGGACCCTTAAGAGGGCTGTCTCGGGAATATACGATCTAGAGGAATGTGGCCGTTTTTCTTTAGATCGAGTTTTGTTGCTTCGTGTCTCAATATGAAACTTTATAAAAGGTATTAGAAAATTCTAGATACACTTACCGAGGCAGCTGATTGAGACGTTTTTCATAATACCTTCTCAGTCACGAGACAATATTTTTTTAAAGGAGTGGCGCTAGTGGACCCTAGACAGCGCTCTTAAGGTGCATCCGCTGTGGTAGCCCGCGAAATTCAAATTTTCTTGCGTTTTTTGCAAATTGCAGGACAATGTTAGGCTGTATCTTGATTAAAATGTGATACTCGACAATATAAAATACGTATTTACATAATTTCAACCTTAGGAATCATCAATACATCTCTCTAAGTTAGAGTTGCCGCGGATTGGTCTGATTTCCGAAATCTAAACAATCCACGGCAAGTATCACAATCTCGTTCCAGAGAGGCCAGAACTGCTCATATTTAGATGGAGTCGAAGGATTTCTCGTAGTCCACAAATACCATACACAGCGGCTGGTTGAACTCCTCGGGCTTCCGTACAATTTGCCGAACAGTATGGGTGTGGTCGACGGTTCGTGACGACGCTCGAGAACAGCTTAATTGTATACGTGGCTCAGAAGTGGCCATAGTTACTGTTCTTCAACAAGGTTTGATCACCTTTTTTGAAGAATAGAACCACCGCACCTCTGCTCCACGCCTCGGGCGTTGCACCCTCTTGGATGACGGAATTGAAGAGACTCGATAGCTCTCTCGTTGCCCCGCCCGCTTTAAGGAGCTCTGTCGTTATTCCGTCATCACCTGATGACTTGTTGTTCTTTAGCTGCTCGAGAGCCGCCTTAATCTTGCACTGGTCAACATCCGGGATGTCCTCCGTGTAGTGGCGCGTTAATTCGGCTCGGTTAATTTTAATCTAATTATTTCTAAATAATTTTTCAGATTTCGGAATAAACACAGGGAGGCAGTTGAAGGAGTTTCCGTGCGCGTTCGTGTATAATAGTAGTGAAGCGCGTAATGGAACATTTGCATCTCCAAACTCGCCGGGACCATATCCAAGGGATACGGAGTGTACATACTTCTTCCACGGCGGCGAGACTGAGAAAGTGCATCTGCATTTCACGAATTTTGACGTTGAAGGAGTTTTGCCGTAAGTATTCAATATTTTAGAATTACCTTATCTTGCAAAAAAAAAAAAACCGAAAGGCGCTTCACTATATGCACATGCGTAAAGAAACGGAACAGATACAAAGCTTCATACAACTGCGCTATGTTAAGTACACTTCTACAAGCATGAGGCACGTGACATGTGTGTGCGTACCACTGGCGGCTTCATCGCGTAAAGAAACCGGTTTGTACCGGCTCGGCTAGTTGAATCGCTTAGGGTACGCATCGCGCGTCGTATTTGTTTACGTTTCACGTTTTAATTTAACATGAGTAAAGAACAATAGTGTTTTAATATGTATAAAAAAGCACTTGAACTTGATTATAATTTATTATTTTTAATTTGTAGTAGATAGCTATGAACCTCATACTTCAAAATCGAAAGAAAACTCAACCAGATGGTGCAAAAAAGTTTTGATATTGATCGTAAATGGTTTTGTGTGGTATTTTTAGTAAGTGGCACCTACCTATCTCGTAAACGGTACATTCAATAACAAAAATAAAGACTATTTGAGAACTTTTGGTGTTTATAATTTGAATTTGAAATCATAAACACCAACCATCTATGTCAGTAAGTATACCCTACGTATTTAAAATTTTGAAATACGTAGGTAATACCTACAGACCTATTATAGTGATTGCATAATTATGTTTATAAATTGAAACACGTAAGCTGATTAACGTTCTGTTTATTTAGTTGTATCCTCCTGTGCCAACCCTACCACAATAGGTATCAATTTTGCACGCTCTTTAGAAACTTTGTCTCTGTTCCGTTTCTTTACTCTGTGCTTTATTAAGCACTAGTAAATAAAATAAAGTGAGCAATGAACTGCCTCAAAGCAAACATTCGATACTTTCTTATTATTGGAAGATTTAATTGATATTTATTTTTATTACATTATTTAAAAAATATTTATCTTCAAATAAATAACAACAGCTTCAGCTCTATATATATATTTTTTTTGAACTATGCCCATTTTCTTTATTGTCCACCCCTAATAAAAATAACACTAATACTTTTTGAAATACCTGTTCCAGATGCGAAGCGGTATCGGCGAGTGATTATGTCGAATTTTCAAACTATATGACTGAAGACAATAGATTCGGTAGATATTGTGGACAAATGAAAGAGTTCCACGTAGAGTCTGAGAGGAATTTCTTCAAAGTTACATTTAGGTCGAACGACCGCTTAGATGGTACAGGTTTTAAAGCAATCTATCAGTTTTTAGAAGCTACTGATGAATATCGAGCTCCACCGGTACAAGATAAGGCTTCACATTCTTTATGTAAGTATTTTGTATAGGTACAAATTTGATCGACAAATAAAATTTGTATACAGACTGAAGCTAGATACAAATCATTAACCCTGATGACTACTTGCAATGTACCGGTAGTAAATGATGAGCGATCAACTTTATGTAAATACAGTGTGACCTGGAGGCTTTTCATTTACCTACTCAGTTTCCCAAATAGTCAGGTTTCAGAGCCGCTAAGAGGCTAAGACAGGTCGAAATGTACTGATTTTAGGGTTCCGTAGTCAAAAAGGATCCTTATAGTTTTGCCATATTCGTCTGTCTGTCTGTATCGTTGGATAGGCCACAAAAATATTGCGGATCTGTGAAAACCATTTTTCGATTCAGGGATCCGTTTGCGTAATATTAAGCTTTAAAGTGCTAATTTTTGTTAGCGTCAAGTGTCCTTCCCCCCTGCCAGCTATATGATTGTTTTTGGATATGTGAAAAAATTCACGGCAGTAGTATATACACCGTGGCATTTTAGTCGTCTTACAAAGACAGCCCACTTCATGTATCCAATGACTACTAATCATTCACGTAAAAAAAAATATTTTTGAACTTTTTTTTTTTAAATTAATTATGACGCATGACAAAGTTTAAAACACCCTGTTCCGAGTGCAGTTCGAGCCTTGTGTTACAAGGGCGCCGCGGAATGGAGCATGGAGAAAATTTTTTTTTTTTTTCATCAATGATTAGTAGTCATTCTTACAAAGACAGCCCACTTCATGTATCCAACATGAAGTGGGCTGTCTTTGTAAGACGACTAAAATGCCACGGTGTATATAAAGAAGTTAAAAGGAAAACTATCACAGAAAATTAGGCTTTACAAGGTAACGAGTAATAGTCAACCAACTTACATTTGCAGTTGGAATGTATGGGATAAATTCGTCCCAACCTTCATTGCGCGTGGGCCTACGCACTTGGCCGATTTTCTATTTTCAATGTACGCGACCTGTCCAAATCAATATTCAAAATGTATTATAATTTATTATTAGTTGTCTTACTTATACAGGCCATTGAACTGTAAAGACCCAATTATAGAGGAAACAATCGAATACATCTAACAAATGCATTCTCAGTTACATAGACAGGTATAATTATTTTCAGTAACAGAGGTATTTCAATGCAAAAGTGTCAGGACCCCATTGTAATTATCTGTATAGTAGAAGTTTCTTACACATCCCGGACCACGGACTGTCATCTGTGTCCAGGACCCACTTATATCCAGATTACACTGTATAATTGAATACCTAGATTTCTATAGAATATGGGACCAGCTTACACCACACGGGTTATTTTTTTTTTTTTTTTTTGATTATGTGATATCATCAAATGACCCGTCCCGCTCTAGGTGGAGCAGAAGGGAGTGTCAAACTCTTACTGACTAAAACCCCAACCCGTGTTCCTTCCTTGGCCCTTTATGTTCCGGGGCAGCGGTACCCCTTTCGGACAATCCCGCTGACCCGACAGGCTTGGGCCCTGATGGGTCCCCTCGTTGTTGCCGACATCTCATTCTCTCTCTTTTGCGCGCGTGGAGCACGTACGCGCCGTCCGGCACGGGTCTGGTCCTGATCGGACGGTGAACTACCCATTACCCTACATGAACTACCCTGATGTGCGGTTGACTGTACCAACTGATATTTTAAAAGATGTTAAATTAACGGTTTATTTTCTCATTCCAGGTATATTTGAAAATTTTCTAATGCTGATCATCCTCGCAATACCACAGCTGCATCATCAACTATATCATTAAATAAAGTGATATTAGATTAAATATTATTATAAATTAGTCTATAATCCTGTATATTTTGTATAATAGTATGTGCCATACACCTGTAATTACGTAGATATGCAATATTTTCTATAAAGTCGCATTTTATGTTTTCCTCTATTACCTACCAACTAAAGCAATACCATGCGAGACACAATAAAGATTTATTCATAAAGGCACGTCGTAAAACGAAATAAATTATTTGAATTTAATGCGTTTTTCGTTTTATTTGTAATGGGCTTTTTCGCTATTTCAGGCATCTCTCCCGCATGGCAAAGCCAGCACAGCGACAGCGACAGTGACAGCGTTGGTTTTGCAATGCAGGCCGCGAACCATCTTCACCAGCGGCAGCGGAGCGGAACAAAAAGGAAAATTTTGTAAATCTTTTAAAACATGGCAAAAAGTCATGCACATACGCTAACCATGTCGATGTCGACCCGTACGGATAGACCAAACATAATAGATCTCTAGGGTACTACCAGCTCAGAACTACGTCAACATTTAGAACTTACTTCTCGCCCATTACCTATCCACTTGTGACATAAACATGGCTGTGTGTATGTGAGTTTAAATGTTTGTAAACACACCCACAAATCCACAATACAGGAGAAATTCCTAGTGTGGGGCAACGTTATAAAAAAACGACAAAAAAAAAAACAATAATGGCTAATACTTTATCTAACTCACAAAGCAGTTGTTATAAAACCTGACATGACTGAAGTGAATAAAATAGATCACACAACAAACAAATTAATATACTTATGTAAATATATTATTGAGTTATACTCAAAGTCTCAAATTCAGATAATTTATGTAAACAACGGGGATAACACAACAAATAAATATCTTCGTAATGGTAATTCACATAAAATTGCAAAAAAAAGAGGTTCTATTTTCTTTTAAATACTGATTTTAAGAAATAATAATTAAAAAATAATCATACCGTAATTATTTTTATAAATTTTCGGTTTTAAACAAAGTTATTAATAAAAGGAGATTTTCTGGTATAAAATATTTTATGATACTGGTAACAGTGCAGGAGATCCAAACATTTTCACATTTTTTAATCTTCAACAACACTAATATTACAACTCTCATAAATAGATTCATATTGTAAGTAGCATATCTAGCCACATTTTGGACGAAAACGGCTGTAAACTGTTTCGATTGGAAATCGATTTTGGGACGCCTACGTCTAGCACTGGGCTTAAAAGGACTGATTATGACTATCATAATATACCGTGTCTCCGATATACTACAAAAAACATTGTTTGGCAACGGTATTTTGTTTTCATAGTTCTTATAATTAATTCACTTTAATTTTATCGATGATATTTACAAAAACATTTAATGATAAAATGTTTTGCACCACTGTCCTGTCATTTTGACAGTGACATTTCTTGACATTACTTTGTTTACACAAATTATCTGAATTAGAGACTTCAGGTATAGTATATTTTTTTAAACCAGAAGAATATGTTTGTATGTACTGTACCTATAAGACTCCTTTTACTGTGGCATAAAGTATGACTGTAGGTAATGAACACAGATATGAATAAAACTGCCAAGTTCTATCAATAGTTATATATAAACAAGATTTAGTTGAGTATATAAATCAGTGTCAACTTTAAGTGAGACGGCTTAATAAATATGTTAAATCACAGATTTGAATTAACTACGTCAAACTCTCAGTAACATCATAAATTGCCGCCCAAGTAGGCGTTTAGTAACATGACAGGTTGCAATAACGATTAAATGAGCAATTCCGTGTTAAAGTATTTCTCTTACGGTTAATCTGGCAGTATAAATACATATCTGCCTGAGTTGCAGTATACATTGGTGCCGATTCCTTTGTTCACAAACTAAACTAAATTTAAGTTCAGCGCATCTTTTTCTTTCTATTTCATTAAGAAAAGGACAGAAGATACATTTTAATTTAGTCCTGTCAAATTAATCAGCGCTTGACGTAAATTGACGTAACTTTAGTCGGCAAGTTTTTAATCACGTCTAAACTTGTATGGAGTAGTGACAGACGCTGATTAATTTGACGGGACTAAACTAAAATGTATCTTCTGTCCTTTTCTTAATGAAATAGAAAGAAAAAGATGCACTGAACTTAAATTTAGTTTAGTTTTTGAACAAGGGAATCGGCACCTATATCTGTACATATATCTAAAGAGGTCGACCCACAAAAATGACCCTTGTTTTATAAGTTTATCAGAACACCCTAATTGCGTAACTGCACTATCAATTACAATCTGAATGATTTTGAAGCAAATTGCTGCTGAAAATTTGTTTCTGAACGTAATTATCGCAATGAATGTTGTGGAACTGTCAAAATGAAACCCATTCCTACTGAAATTGTGTTACCCAAATAGGCTTAGCATACGTTCAAAGCAATGACTACTTAACCACATGGACGATGATTTTTCCTGGTAAAAAATTGGAGGCGGTAGGCTCCAATTTTTTGGTCAGTTCTCTTTATCCCAAAAAGATTAATTTTGGTTAGAATAAAACATTGTGAATTTAGGCTAGTTAAATGTACACACATCAAAAAAAGTTTGCGATCACTTTGAAAAATCGAAATCAAAATTTAATTAATTTAATTTGACTCAATAGAGCACGCGTGGGATGCTCTTATGCGAGCTGTTTGGAACCGTCAGCCACGTCCCCATACAGTACCAGAGCTCAGGGAAGCCCCTATTCAAGAATGGGACAGGTTACCCCAAGAAATGCTGGATAACTTGATTCTCAGCATGCCCAGGAGGATCACCGCATGTGTTAGAGCCACCAGGGGAGGAGTTATATCCATACTAATATTATAAATATGAAAGTAACTCTGTCTGTCTGTCTGTATGTTACGTTTTCACGCCTAAACCGCTGAACCGATCGTCATGAAATTTGGCAGAGACATAGCCTGGGATATGGAGAAGGACATAGGCTACTTTTTTACGCGATAACCGACATCCACGCGGGCGGAGCCGCAGGCAACAGCTAGTTGAATATAAACCTTTTATTAATAAATTATTGTTTAAGTTTGCTTAAACAGTCTTTTTCTTTCGATTAAATTTCTGTTACAGATACATTATGATTAATAACTCTTTTTTTTTAATAAAAAATAGTTTTATTTTTTAATTTCGAACAGGGTATTTCTATTTAAATAAAACACACAACAAATAATTTTTCTTGATAAAGTTCAGTTTAAAAAATGATATCAGCTTATGCTAGTGATCACAAACTTATTTTGATGTGTGTAGGTACGAGTATACCAAGCCAAAATCGTTCAAAAGCTTCTTTGACAAGACACTGGTTTGATTAAAATAGTTGTTTGACATTATTTATGTTCTGCCTTGTGCCCTGCTTATTGGTACTTAGAAGCTGGGCAACTATTACTGTGAAGGAGTATTGTTAGATCTACAAGGTGCCATTATAAGAAAACAAGAAGACTGGCAAATGCCCTGAAATTATACTTCTTAACTTTTCTCTAACTACCTTTTACATCAACTGCTACAACGCATCATTACCGTAACGAACATCGGAATTATTTCGTCATAGAGAAATATCTGCACGCCGTAACTTATGTACACAGCTGCAGGTACCTCAATAGGTACAATAATAACAAATTGACTTTACAAAGTTTATGGCATCCAACAATGATATTCATGACACGGATTGTCAAACAATATTAGTGAATGTTCCGCTAACCTCATTGGTTGCGCTTATACCAGTCCTCCATGTTACGAAAAATTTCAATTAGCCAGGTATTGTGGAACATTATTCTCGAGGACATTTTCTTCCAGCCTGCACCCGTTTAAGCTTTATCGCTGCAAATTGCTTATTCAGAGAAATGAATAGGTACCTATGTATCTAATCAAGGTAAGGTTATGCGACGAGTGCCAAGTGCGATTATTAGATACTTACCTACTTTCTTCTAGGTGTGAGTAAATAAATGTAGCGACATCGACTTATTGATATCGACAGTCTGAAAAGTAGACTCGATCTTGTATGCAATAACTTAGTAGGTAGGTAGGTAGGTAGGTAGGCAGGAGGCATAAACTTAGGAGTATCGTTCAAGTCAATCTTGAATAGTAGTAACGGTTTTTAAATAATACCTACCTACCTACAGCCTACAGGTAGATACGTTGTTAGTAACTTAGATTTAAAACTTCTAGCTAGCAGCTGCTAGAAGCACTTTTACCGTAATTAGGTTTGATTTTAAAGTTCATGTTAGTATTCATAGGTAAGGTACAGTGGCCAGCACATCAAGCTATACGAAACTGTCAAATTTCTCCAAACGATTTTAAACTTTAAATGTTGATCATTAAGTTCAAAATCGAACGAGAAAATTTGACAGTTTGTGGTAACTTAATGTGCTGGCCACCTTACAAATCACAACATAAATAGTATTACTGCCGAGTAAAGTAATAAGTTCCACTGTATATTATTGAATAAAAAGAAAACGTAGTCAAGCTCGATTTAAAACAAAGTCATTGCACCTCTACTTTCGCCTCGGTTCATTGCTTGTCGCAGAGTTGTAGTCCGCGCGTTGACAGGTGTGGCGGCGCCACGGTCGCGTCGTTTAGTTCGCTATTCACGCGCGATCCCCACTCCGTTTTACGTCAATTCGAGTTCGTTCGCCGCTCTCTTCGGTGCCGGTCGGTAGGCTGTACGTGATTATTTCCTAAGTCCGCGAAACTTTTCTCCGAAGTAAAGGGATGTGACAGAAAACAGCGTTATTTTGATATTGTTGTGTGATAAATTGTGTGTAAACGTTGTTTTATTTGTGACTAAGTCAAGTGTTAGGTCGGAGTGGTACTGTGAGTGTGATTGTGGTCACAGGTGTCGCATTCCAGGGGGGACGCCGACGCAGCCTCTGTACCCGATACAGTAGGCAGGTGAACCGCTAGACATCCATATTTTATTTGTAAGTAATCTACCTCACTATTATTAGTATTTTAGTGCCAATAAAACCCATAAATTTATTGTCATCTACGCCACTAAATGGTCCCTTCACCATAAGAGATCAGATTAATTTAATTTAATATTGGCTGATTCTAAACGAATGACCTACTCACTATGAAAGTATCTAAGTACCAACCAGTCTACTTGGCTATTAAACTGACCATAAAAACTTAAAACCTACCAACTCTGAACACAACAATGTGCTAACTAAGAAGGTAGGCAGGTAATGTAATTAAAGAATTAATAATTTCGCTTATGTAGACAAAATGTAGGTATAAACACCTAATTATGTTCATTGATGTGTCTTTACATCGCAAAATATTGCATATTTTATAGACGCAGGTATTTGATACAATCAACCAAACATCAGTAGTAACATTCACTACAATAATCGCCCTTACTGCTACGACATACAGGCGGTGTCGAATGTCGAATTGACAATTGTTGCCACTGTTGTGTGGTTTTTACTGTTAGGGCTCCTACAAACAGGCGCGACACGCGACACGCGACGCGACACAAAGCCACCGCTCATCGCGCGACAAGTGGTGCTTTTGTGTCGCGCCTGTTTGTAGGAGCCTTTACTGTACTCTAATAATCTGCCTCTGTGGTCTAGTGGTAAAACGACCTGTCTCAGATCCAGAGATTCGATTCCCAGCGGGAGCAAAAATTTCTGCTCGGTTTGGTTGATGGTAGGGCTTGTTCTAAGTCCTCCTGGCTAGCTACCACCATCTTATCTAAGGCCCGTATTACAGAACGTCACTCAATACTCAAGCATTACTTAAAACTAGTTTCAACCAATCAAATGGCTTGAATCTAGTCTTAAGTAACGCTTGAGTATTGAGTAACGTTCTGTAATACGGGACTAAGTCTGTCGCCAAAACAACAATATTTGTTGTGTTTCGGCAGTTAGAGGTAAGATAGCCAGTTCCTCTGTGCTTGAGGATTCCGGATGAAGCTCGCTTCCATTTTCGGCCTTATCAACACTTACCACCAGGTGAGATGAAGGCCAAGAGCTGCCCCGTTGGATGTAAAAAAAAAAAAATCGCCATGAAACGTATGAAATTATAAACACCTACTGACGTCCTTACTTATCGTAGTTTACAGGTGGCACTATAGGCACCAATTATTCTCAGGTGCCTAGGTATTATGGATAAGAACTATGAAGTCCATATGGTGGGTAACGGGATAGACGCGTAGCTAGTTTTTCTAACGTCGACGGTGTCACTGTTGCCCATCCGGCCCAGCATTCATCTGATCGATGGTATTGTATAAAAAAAATAGACTCATCAACTTAACCTCACAGACATAGGTACTTAACATACCTACCTACGGAGAGATCCCATTATCACCTGGTAGATAGATACAACTATACTGCCGTACTAAGCACAAAAGCGGTATCTCAAAAAAAACTTATTTCTATAAACACCTAGCGGGATGGCAGTATCTCATGAAAAAGGTATATACACATACATTTTTGATACTTTAACCAAATTACAAAAAATGTACCCAATATGATATATCAATTCCATTTAATAAGCAATATTAGAATAGTTTACAAAACTAAAATTTTCTCGAAACTAGCTTTGCCTGAGATACCGCTTTTGCGTTTAGCACGGCAGTATAGTCTGCTTAAGGGGGAAGCGTCAAGGTAGCCCGTGAAATTCAAATTTTCTTACGTTTTGCAGGTCAATATCAGGTTGTATGGGGATATGAATATGAGTCGCGGCCGTAACAAATCCGTTTATAAAGAACTAGCTTTTGCTCGAGGCTCCGCCCGCGTGGATGTGGTTATTGCCTTCTCTATATCCCAGGCTATATCTCTGCCAGGGTTGCGGGTTTGTCTGAAAGGGATAACGTGGCCCTGGCACACAGGCAACTGAACGAACATGGGTGGGTTTTAGTCAGTAAAAGTCTGACACGCCCTCCCCGCTCTGCCCAGAGCGGGTTACTACATAATTTCCCAACAAAAAAAAAAAAAACGACTATATCTCTGCCAAATTTCATGACGATTGGTTCAGCGGTTTAGGCGTGAAAACGTAACAGACGGACAGACAGTTACTTTCACATTTATAATATTAGTATGGACTAGCTTTTGCCCGCAGCTTCGCTCGCGATTAAATAAAAAAAAATAAAAAAACAACTTAACACACTACTAAAGATTCTATACTAATATAATTCAATCTTGCATCGAAAGATACGTGGCGCCAACTATTATCATTAGAACGTTATTGTTGTTTTCCTCGGGAACAGTACTTTGTTTCGGGATGAAAGCTTTATATTCGTTTTTTGCTTTCTGTACCTACACTTGACATCGTTTTTGCAAAATTTCATCAAACCCACATTTTTCCAGTTGTGTTTAAGACCCTTTATAATAGGGGGCGAGCCTATTGCCATCAACCGAGCACAAATTCGGGCTCCGGACTGTTCTGAGAAATTCCAGATGAAAAACACGGATAGCATTAAAAGCAACAAAGTAGTTACAATACCAACTGTTTACTGCAGGTGCCATTTGTCATGCCATCAACGCAATAGAAGTCAAAATCAGTTGAACGGACTGTAAAAACGGTTTATTTCAAAGTCAAATCATTTATTTCAAATTAGCTGCGCCCCACGGTGTTACCCACGAACACTACATTATTTCGAAATAAAAAGTCTATGTGTAAATCCAGAGTGTCACCTACGTCCATACCAAATTTTATCAAAATTGGTCCAGCCGTTTGAGCGTGAAGAAGAGACAAACATACACACACACTCACAAACTTTCGCCTTTATAATATTAGTGTGATGTGATAGGCACATAAAAGGCACTTTTCAACGTCAAAATTTACAAAAATAATTAATTGATGCTAATTTATATGTCTAATCTTATTTAAAACCAGTATCTATGAATTAAGGCTCGTACAGACTTGCGCGATATCGCGGGCGCGACAGGCACCGACAAAGAAATTGTGCTACTACGAGCACTTAAAAATCGAAATAACAATAACAACAGTACACCAACGTGCTTTCTTTGTAAAAGTCTGTTGCATTGATTGTTGTGCAATGATAGCAGGTAGGTAGGTACAGAACGGTCGTAAAGGTTACAATAAACAAAGACAGCTCAATTTAATTTACACGTGGAGGAAAATTATTATTTTTGCCGACATACGATTGTAAAAATACCATCTTTTGAAACCTTACCTAGTGTGAGTCATTGACATTATTTTCGGCTGTTTTTTTAATGTATTTCTATTTCATTAATAAAATCAACCAGAAGAGTTGTTTTTTTTGTTTGAACGCGCTAATCTCTGGAACTACCAGTTGGATTTGAAAAATTATTACTGCATTTGATAGCCCAGTTCTCGAGGAAGGCTATAGGCTATTTTCCATCATGCTAGGACCCTCAAGAGCCGAGCAAAAAGAAAAATAAGTCAGAAAGAACGCTGAGCGAAAACGAAGTATTAACGTGGGCGGGCGATGCGATGCGATGCGACGGGGTGGGTCGGGGGAGCAAGAAACTTCACGCGGACGCGAGCATAAACTATAAGCAAATCCGTCAACAGTGCGAAAAATTAAGTACTTAGTTTCCATAGTTCCATTCTGTAAAGGAATTCTGTATGAAAGATTAAATGGCCAAGAATGGGGTGACTATCGATATGACGTCTCCATACTAGAGGAATATGGAAGAAAAAGACATGTTGCACTGACCCCATGTAAAGGCTCCTACAAACAGGCGCGACACGCGACGCGACAAAAGGCACCACTGTAGCGCGAAGAGCGGTGTCTTTGTGTCGCGCCGCGTGTCGCGCCTATTTCAAGGAGCATAAAATTGGGTTATGGGCTCTTGCCCATAACCCAATCTTTACAGAATTGAACAATGAGTTCAATTCTGTAAAGTTCACTTCAAACCTCATTTTATCTGACCGTAAACAGTTCGAACTCATTCACTTTCGAACGTAAACAGTTTTTTTGGTTTTTACTGTCAATCAACGCAGTTGAAATCTCGAGCACTGATCTAATTTCGATGTGATGTTTAGAGAATAAAACTGCTGGCCACATGTGATTTGTGACGTATCGAAAAGCTTCGCAAATACCCGATAGGTTACCAACACAACATTCCCATTTTCTAGAGAAAGTCGCCGACTAGCACCACCATAAATTCTTATGAGATTTATGTGAGCTGAAGACATGAAGATATTTGTGAACGATTGGCCTGAAAACTGGTTGCATGTACCTTTTTGAACGCACCTTCAAGGCTCGTACAGACCAGTGCGATATCGCGGGCGCGACGCGACACTAGTAGCAGAATTTCTTTGTCGGAGCCTGTCGCGCCCGCGATATCGCGCGAGTCTGTACGAGCCTATACAGCTGGATTTTACGGGCGTTTGAGTTAATCTCACTATTGTACTGAAAGCGGCAAAGATAGCTTTCAAAATGATTCGCACAATATTCATAATGAAATAGCTCATGTGTTAGATACTCCGATGTTCATGTGTGTTTGATTCTACAACTCCTAGTCCGCAAATAAGTAATTATTATCATCAACTTATCAACATAACCTCACATATATAGGTCTGTGCTTACCATACCCACGTAAAGATCCTACTATCACCAGCCTAAGTAGAAACAACTTTCGTCAGGGTAGCACGCGAAATTCAAATTTTCATAGTTTTTTGCAATTTGCAGGTCAGTATTAGGGCTTTCATCCCGGGAAACTCGGTCTCGAAAATTTCGAGAGTCTCGACGAGTTTTTGGTATTTTCGATACTCGAGACTGATATTTTCGGTCTCGGGAATAACGAAACTTGTCTAATGGTTTAGGGAAATACCTAAACCATTGTTACAATTACTTAATAATCTATCCACTAGTGTAGAAGCAGAGAGAGCTTTTTACAAGGCGGGTTTCTTTTGTAATACATGCAGGTCCTCTCTGTCTGAAATTACATTAAACGCCCTTTGTTTCTTACGTGCCGACTATAAAAAATAAAATATCATAAATATTTTTTGACTTTATAATTTGAGTTTGTGAACTATGTTTAATAAAGTACTTGATAGAAATAAATATCTTGTTTGACTACCTAAAAGCCTAGCCTATAAGTATGAAACCTACTTTTGAAATAGTCTCGAAAGTTTAGTTTTTCTCGAGAATTTCGAGACTGCATCGAGTCTCGATTTTTATTTACCCGGGACTTAGAAATGCAACGAGAC
The DNA here is from genome assembly GCA_947523025.1 of Dryobota labecula. NCBI lineage: Eukaryota > Metazoa > Arthropoda > Insecta > Lepidoptera > Noctuidae > Dryobota > Dryobota labecula. The sequence goes on along the minus strand of OX383293.1, from coordinate 9,506,376 downwards.
TGAAAGCCCTAGTCAGTATCAGGTTGTATGTTGATCTAAATATGTTTCGCGGCCGTAACATACACCTAGACAATGAGCTGCAAATTGCAAAAATCGTAAGAAAATTTTAATTTCGCGGGCTGCCTTAGTGTTGCCCCCTTAACTGTATAAAGGCTCCTACAAACAGGAGCGACATGTAACGTGACACAAAGGCACCGCGTATCGTGGGACAAGCGGTGCCTTTGTGTCGCGTCGCGTTTCGCGCCTGTTTGAAGGTGCCTTTATGTATGGTTTTAGAATCTTCTAGACTCATTCTGAAGAAACTTAATTTCTTCATCAACAACCTAGTAACGGTACTGATGAGATCAATGATTATGATTACCATGCACGATGCAATTTGAACATTATTATTTATTTGAACATCAAAGTTTAATTGAAATTGCAAAGCGCCAGTTTCACAAATATAAAGTCGTTATATAGGTACGATGTGTTAATAATTTCCCTAATTATTATTAAAATATACTAATGTCTATTTGGCGTGAATTTATAGCCTAAAATTTGCACATGTTCCAATCTAGAATTCTAGAATAAATAAATGTCAGAACCTTATCTTTAAACATTGGTATTTATTGACAAGTACCTTGGTATGACTTATTTTAACTAACCACTAACCAATGACCCGTCTATTCCATTCACCCTGTATTTACGTGATTTATTAAGGAACTGTTATATCAGTTCACTTCACTATAGTAATATTTTACCATAGTATAAGCTCATTGTCATAAACAGGTCGTAAATGTTCATTGCTGAACATTGCTCTTTCACAGATACAAGCTATGTGCAGGCTGAGTACGTAGTCTATTAGAGTAAGAATGAGAATATTGCTCATAGAAACCAGCGATGGTGACCACAGTAAGTATTTCATGTCATCATTTCAGCCGAAAGACGTCCACTGCTGAACATATGCCTCCCCCAATTGGGGGGGTTTGCCATAATCGCCACGCTTGGCAGGCGGGTTGGCGATCGCAGTATGGTGTTAAAATGCATAGAGAACGCTGCTGCCCATTCTCTAGTAAGTCCTTTAGTCGCCTTTTACGACTCCCACGGGAGGAAATGGGATGGTGCTATTCTTAACGTCCGGCATCACACGGTACCGTCCGGCATCACACGGTAAGTTACTTAGCTACAAAACAGTTTCATAGTCAAAGTATCAATTTTGCCGTAAGACGTCCACTCGTGGATATAGGCCTCCCCAAGGCACCGCCACTTCGACCGGATCTGTACTTCCTTCATCCAGCGGATTGCTGCACCTTGTGGGAGGCCTTCCAACGCTACGTCTTCCAGTACGCGGTCGCCACTCCAAAACCTTTCGGCCCCATCAGCCATCTGTTCTGCGAGCAATGTGCTATGCCCACTGCAACTAAGTTTGGCAATTCTTCGAGCTACGTCGGTTACCTTGGTTCTCCTGCGGAGCTCTTTATTTCTGATTCGATCATCTAGCGAAACTCCAAGTATAGCACTTTTCATTGCCCTTTGTTGGGTGAGTTTTAGTCTTCTAATTGTGCCGTAGGTTATCACTGGCAACACGCACTGGTCAAAGACTTTCGTCTTGAGACACTGCAGTATGTGGGACGAGAAGATATTGCATAGCTTTCGGAACGCTGCCTAACCGAGTCGGAAGTAGTCAAATGTACTGAATTCATTTTAAAGTTTTGACCGAAGACAAAACTGTTACGTGAAGGCACAGCCAAGTCATATTTTTGGTAGTACCAATCACTCAAATTCTATGGAAACAAACCAAGAACCCAATTTTCTTATTTGGATCATTAACACTATTAAACCCGGTAGTTCGAAGCTTTCAATGAACACCGCCGGAAGCATTGTTAGCATATTATTCCAATGAAAATTATTATTGTTTAAAAATGTTTATTGTTTTGAAACGTTGAAATAAACAGTACAGCTAATCCGATTGTTGAAGGAACAATCGATCTTGGTCATATGAATGTTTTCGTGTAGCATTGCAAATTTAAATAAAAGAACAATCCTAACAACGATGAGAGATGATGTTTTTAGTTGAACTTTTCTTCAAACATCGTCTCGTACGTTCTGCCCACAAATCCTGCCTCGAGACAAATCTATTCTTAATCTATAGTAGAGCACTTTCTTGGAGCAATCAATTAAAATCGAGTATCTACAAAAATCAAGATCACTTTGATCACTTGATTAGGCATAACGAGTTCTTTACACCTATCGGATTTTCTAAAACCTTTCATTACAACTTGATTTCTTAGGACTCCAAAAAACCGGCCAGTGTTTTGGGAGTCCTAAGAAGTCAGGTCAGCCAAGAGAGCAAAAACAGAGCAGGATCATAAACTATGGAATTATTGTTTAAGTAACAAAAACAACAGATTAAAAATTATGCATTGTGCATGCCATCAGCATCTTAAACACAATAATACAAACACCCAAACTCACTGTCGTCATATCTAAACAAATCTGTCATCGCTTCTGTACTGCTGATCTCACGTTTCAAAACAAAAATTGCCAATTAATAGATAGGATCATAATTAACATCGTCAATATCACGCTATTGTCTTTCGTTAAGAGTGTTGCTAACAATGCCTATCTGTTTAACGTCTATTGTGTAATGATATAAGAATTGTACACGATTTTATCATGCAGTATTGTTGTGGTTTTTGTCATATGTATCTGGCTTTTAGTTGAAGGTAAAGAACGGTAAGTAAAGACTTCAACGCGCAAGGTTTATATGATATTATTTATTTATTTATAAAGGTAGGTACACCAACAGCTTCTTTATGTAACAAAATATCAAATAACAGTGATGGGCTTAAGGCTCGTACAGACTAGTGCGATATCGCAGGCGCGACGCGACACTAGTACCAATTTCTTTGTCGCTGCCTGTCGCGCCCGCGATATCGCGCGAGTCTGTACGAGCCTTTATACAGTTGCCAATAACAGGTGAACCAACATTCTCAAATACAGTGATAACCTAAGGTAAAAACGAACTGAATAAAAATTAAGTGGTAACAAAGTATATAATAAACAGAAATATAAAATTACAAAAGAAAATAAGCTATACAGGTTGCAAGAAACACCTACATACTAACACTATGAATTTTTGGATGAAATCAGGTCCCAAAGGTTCAAAAGGTTAGGTTCAGGTTAAAAATTTATGATATAATTTAATCATTGGCAAAAGATCAAAGATTTTTCACACCCTCACAGCGAACCATCGTAAAGTGCATCCTAACACAGCTATCATAAAGCTGTGGATTACGTGACTAAATTGATTTCAAGACGACTAATTAAGTGAAAAATAATCTGGACTGTTCATCATTGTTGGCCAAATGAAGTGACAACGACTTGAAGCGACAAGAGCAGCAGCATCAAAGCAGTAAGTTTAATTTAGTAGGTACTGTATATTACATTAAAACAAAACACGCACACGGTTCCGTAGTTGGGACGAATTTATCCCAGGAACAAATCAAATACATGATCTTGCACACATTCGAACTGCAAATGTAACTTGATTGTCTTTTACTCGTTATCTTGTAAAGCCCAATTTTCTGTGATAGTTTTTTTTTTTTATGGCATCTCGTAGTGTAACCACGAGGGGTTCGGACTCTTTAACCGGGCTATCCTGTGGTGCCTTAAGCTCCTAAAAGAAATTTGAGGCCTCCAGCCAGGGCATACTTATAAACTATTTTCCGTCTGCACGCTAAGGGCACCCCCTGTGGGGTATGAACCTCGGCTTAGGGCAGAGTCGGAGGGGGAGATAGTTTTCCTTTTAACTTCGCTATTTATACTAATGCCATGATTTTTTTCACATATCTAAGAACAACTGTTTAGCTGGGAGGGGGTGGGGACACTTGACTCTTACAAAAATTGGCACTTTGAAGGCTCCCACACACTGGTGCGATATCGCGGGTGCGACAAGGGTCGCGCTGCCTGTCGCACCTGCGATATCGCGCCAGTCTGCACGAGCCTAAAAGCTTAATATTACGCAAACGAATCCCTAAATCAAAAAAGGGTATCCATAAACCCGCAATTTTTTTGAACGGCCTATCCAACGATACCCACACCATGGGATAAATGAGAAAAATCATCCTACTTTATGTGTAGGGCAGGCACCCTAAAAAAATATGTTTTAAGATTTTAATTTACGACTTTATCGGCGTGATTAATATGTATCCATGCCAAATTACAGCTTTCTAGTACAAAAAGTCTCTGAGCTAAGTCGCGAACAGACAGACAGACGGACATGGCTAAACTTTAGGGGTTCCTTGTTGCCTACGGAACCTTACCAGAGATTTCCCATCATAATCAACGTTTGCCTTATTGTCATATAAACCTGGCAAATGTCTGTCTAATGTTTACAAGTTACAGATCCTTGAGCCATTAACACGTCTAGTGTTTTATCAACTGACCAGGAACATTTCACACCTTTTCCGAAGATAAAATGGAAATATGGCGTCCGTAGTCCTATGCTCTCGATTCTTATAGCTTGACCTCCACACCTGCCCCTAAGATAAGATATTCAGATTGCGCAAGCTTTTGTGATAATTTTCTTGAATAAACTTATCTTATTGGCGGAAACCGTTAGATTTATTTATTAAAGATACGAAGAATTGGCTGTTCATTGATTGTTGTTATTGGAAGTGCGGTTTAACAACGGTCTCGAATGATCTGTAGAACCTTTTATCTGTCCTAAGGCTAGTCTACTTCTGTACATGGCCTCGTTTCCTAGGTAGCTAGCTAAAGCAATCTTGAGGAGATACAAACGGGATCGGAAGATTAGGTTACGCCACCTTTCAAACTGAGCGCGAATTACAGTCACTTTGAATGGCGAATTGAGGCTCAATAAATCAGGTGCTTCAAATACATTCCGAATACGTTTACGTCATTATTGGGAATGTAAATAATATCACTAGCTCGTTAACTTGATTCGTGATTTAATTCCGTGATTAAATTTATCACAAAAGGTTTAATTAGATTAAAGTACGGCACCTAAAGGGGTAGCGGTAAGGTAGACCTCGAAATACAAATTTTCTTACGTTCTTGCCATTTTCTAGTCAGTTTTAGGTTGTAGGTTGATTAAAATTTGATTCCTGACCGTAACAAATAAAGCTTTACAACACATTAATATATAATATATAATTTGCAACAAATTATATATTATAATATAAATTATAAATAAAAAATAAAAATCTTTTATTTACGGACTACATAGGCCCGCATTGTGTTAGTGTCTAAATTATCTTACAAACTATGTTAGTATATACTTAGAAGAGAAAAATAATAAAAAAAGGTAATAATATATCGACCACAGGTTGTTTCATCAAGCCCCATGTAATACATGAAGCTTGATAAACCTACCCATGGTAGGCCCATCTAGCCTTTCAGAAAACACCCTCAAGATACTGGTGCTTCCTCCCACTCTGCGTGTCATCGACGCCACCTTCTTACGCATTATTGCAAAATAGTCGTCAGTGTGCGCATCAGAGAACATACCTGACGCACTACAATAGGGTGGAAGCCTCAACAGCACCCTAAAGGTATTATTGAATTGAAAACTTCTAGGCGCGTTGAGCACTTATTGGTAGGGGAAAAACTTATGGGTTCGCGATTGTCACCAAACGCTTTCCATGAGCTATATGTATACTGTGTATATATATGTACTTTTTGGGTGAACAAAAATCATGGAACCCGCGTCATCGTCACCGAACGCTTTCCATGAGCTATATGTATAAAAGAACAGTTATTCCAAAATTTTGTGTTTTCACTTCTGTCGGTAGTCCGTATAACTGCCAATTTTTTCTTTCAAAATTGAATTTCACAGGCTATCCTGACGCTTTCGCCCTAAGTAAATCAAACAAAACCTCAAATTGAACTTGATTGGTTTCCCACAAAGAACAGATGTTTCCCCGAGTCTTCAACACCTCAACTTCATTGTGTTGTTTTCCAACTGTACTTTATAAAACCATAATGTCATCGCGAACGCAACATTTCCTGTAAAAGTTATGCTAAGTAAACAGGTTCAGTGTTCTAAGAAAAGTTGAATTTAATATTCTCACGAGAATTCCGTGGCTAAATACGGGCAATTGTGCAAACACAAAACATTCCTCTTGCCTGATAAATATTTAATTCAAATGGTACCTGTTAAGGTACTTAATGTTCTATCAATATGCAAGAGTGTTCTATTTAAGAGCGTGATACAAGTCCGGTTGGTACAATTTATTTGTTTTACTCCTTATTCTTTGTCCTAGTCATAGCTTAGAAGTTAGTTAGCTTAGTGTTGGGTACCTAACTTCTAAGTAGGGATGCCTCGATACGCCTTTTTGCCGATACGAAACCGATACCGATGCTCTTATAAAAATATCGGCGATACCGATACGCTTATTGAATTCAAAAATTAAGGTAAAATTAATAAAACACAAGTCAGTATATATTTTTTAATTTATATAAAAAGAACAAATAACAGGACAAACTAAATAACACCGTTTAAAACTATAGACAGGTTGAGATTAGTCAATAGTTTTAGAAATTAAAATTAACATTGATGAGAAAAGTATCGTTAAATCGGCCATAAAAATATCGTCGATGCCGCTATATCGGCAAACTTCGAGTATCGCCGATATATCGGTATCGGTATCGGATGCATCCCTACTTCTAAGCTAGGGTTTAGGGTTTAGCGGTTGGTAACTTAGTGTTCATCATTAAATACGTTGCATACGCTAGCAGTGATAGCCTACTGATCATACAGACATAGGTCTCGAGTTCGGACCCAAGGCACGCACCTCTGACTTTTCGGATTCATGTGCGTATTGTATAATTATCACTTGCTTAAAAAACGGTGAAGGGAAACATCGTGAGGAAACCAGCATGCTTAAGAAAATAATATGTATATATAATTCTCGACGGCACGTGAAGCCAAGTCCATGAACAGCATAGAAACTCTGACACCAGGTTATAACTAGGGATGCATCCGATACCGATACCGATGCCGATACCGATACCGATGCCGATGCCGATATATCGGCGATACTCGAAGTTTGCCGATATATCGGCATCGGCGATATTTTTATGGCCGATTCCACGATACTTTTCTCATCAATGTTAATTTTAATTACTAAAACTATTAACTAATCTCAGCCTGTCTATAGTTTTAAACGGTGTTATTTAGTTTGTCCTGTTTTTTGTTCTTTTTATAGTAATTAAAAAAATAAACTGACTTGTGTTTTATTTATTTTACCTTCATTTTTGAATTCAATAAGCGTATCGGATGCTTGGAGTTTCTCTGAGATCGAATCCGGAACGAGGTGATTCGGCAGAGAACCAAAGTTGTCGACATAGCTCACAGAATAAGCAAGCTGAAGTGGCAATGGGCCGGCCATATTAGCCGTAGAACCGATGACCGTTGGGGCAGACGTGTTCTTGAGTGGAGACCGCGAATCGGCAAACGTAAGGTAGGACGCCCTCAGGCTAGGTGGAGCGACGATCTCCGCAGGGTGGCTGGTAGCAGCTGGATGAGAGTTGCCGAGAATTGAGCTGAATGGCGTGCAATTGGAGAGGCCTATGTCCAGCAGTGGACTGCTATAGGCTGATGATGATGATGATGAAGCGTATCGGTATCGCCGATATTTTTATAAGAGCATCGGTATCGGTATCGTATCGGCAAAAAGGCGTATCGAGGCATCACTAGTTATAACCTCACGAAAGCTTCACAGCTTGGCTCATCGCCGCAAGGTTGCCTGCTTGTCGGTCTTCAGATTGTACTACGGCGAGTGTGCCCATGAACGCCACGAGCTCATTCCACCGGCCCCCTTCTACTATCGGACATCTAGACGCATTGCAGGTTACCACCCCTACCTAGTTGATATTCCACCAACTCGCACTAAGCGTTTTCAAACCTCTTTTATAATGCGTACAGCAAGGGAGTGGATCTCTCTGCCTGCGTCTGTGTTTCCGAACGAATACAACCCTAATCTATTCAAAGTTAGAGTGAACAGGCTTCTTCTGGGTAAACTCACTCCATCGTCGACTTTGTCTGTCACCTCTGACCTAGACTAAAGTCAAGAGCAAACCCATCGTAAAATAAAAAATAAATCCTCACGAAAAGTAAGAAGGCTAAATACGTAAAATGAATCTTGCCAAAAAGTACAGTGGCCAGCACATCAAGCTACATGAAACTGACAAACTTTTTTAATATGTTGTGTTGGTGATTAAGTTCAAAATCGAACGAGAAAATCTGACAGTTTGTGGTATCTTGATGTGCTGGCCACTGTACCTACATTGGTATCGTATAGTAAGTGTTTGAACGGCTTTGTGATGATATTTGCGTAACTAACAGCTCTTTACATTCTTCAGCCTTTCGAAGTAACTTCCCTTGAAAGAAAAGGCTTGAAATAAATCTGCAAAGCCTCTCCTTAAAATATTTACTGAATCAACATCGGCCCCAACCCCAAGTGTCTTGAGTTTGTGTATTATAATTGACTGAATATTTAATATAAAATCATTTCGGGCTTTACAAATAAATACGGAATAAAGTTATGCTATGAAAAACTTCGGTATAACCATACAATTTTGGACGTTTATGCTTGTCATAATTTTATTCCGTGTTTATTTGTAAGGCCCTTAGCTTATGACTATCCTAAACTTACCTTCTTTTTGTCAAAATGTTTTCGCTGTGTACATATGTTTAATATTGATAAAGCATCTTTTCAAGTGTCTTAAGTTTGTGTATTATAATTGACTGAATATTCAATAAAAAACATTTCGGGCTTTACAAATAAACACGGAATAAAGTTATGCTAGGAATAACTTCGGTATAACCATACAATTTTGGAAGTTTATGCTTGTCATAATTTTATTCCGTGTTTATTTGTAAGGCCCTTAGCTTTTATGACTATCCTAAACTTACCTTATTTTCGTCGAAATGTATTTGCTGTGTATATTTAATATTGATAAAGCATCTTTTTATCAGAATGGTAATTAAGTTAATAGCTAAGTACCCATTTAATGGCCTATGGCTATCCCACGCACCATCTCCCAGGGGATGAGCTATTCCCATGAAATCGGGTTATGATCCAATCTATAAGCTGTGTGATTACGTATCCTGCCTACTATAGATTACGGCTATCCTCACAAACTCACAATTAATCGGCGGAAGCACCCAACAAGAACTTTAGCAATAAATGTCGAAACTAATTGCGTACTTATAATGTTCAATACATACAACGTAATTCCCGGAATTACGCAAGAGGTGGCATCCAAAATAATAGATAGATAGATAAAACACTTATTTAGTGCACACCAAAGACATCGCAAAACATACAAAAGCACAAAGAAATGATAAAAAATTACGTGAATTTACATAATTAATTATATAAAAACAAGGTGCCTGCCAGGCACCGTGGTCCAGGCCAGGTCTAGGCACCACGTACCGTGGCCCTGGCACACAGGTAATGTTTTAGTCAGTAAAAGTCTGACAAGCCCTCCCGCTCCGCCCAGAGCGGGAAAAGTTATTTGATAATTTCGCACCCAAAAAAAAAGGTGCCAATATACAAAAAGAAAAATATGCATAAAGAAGTAGAGTGACACTAAAATATGTTAACAATAAATAAATATAGGTAAATAACATGTCTATTACAACTCCAAAAACTTCCAACAAAAAAAAAACACATACTTTTCAGTTACTTAGTTCTCCTTTGCTCACAGGTCTGTGCTGTGACCAAGAGTATGCTAAACAGGCAAACTGACTCAGGAAAAACACGGCAGCAATAACTAATTATGTAGAGGAATTCCCATCAAATCATTAATCAAGGAATCGAGATGCTACTCGTAATTGGGATTTGAATGCAAGTTGCTACATTTAGGATATTTTAATTCTAATAGAGGTGTTTGAAAGGAGGATAATAAAAAGTTCAAATGCTTGCGCAAAAAAAAACGTTATTCGTTTTTATTTTAATGATCATCATGAACTATGTATGGCAATAAATAAGCAATTAAAAATACATTGCTGAAGAAACTGTTATGTGAACACTCAAACTTCTTCATTAGAAACTTTTTTGATTTTATTTATTGTAAGTATCGATTGAGCTGCTGATACACGCGTGTATCGCATTGTGAACAACTTTTTATGTTCCTAAACTATCTTTGTTAAACTGTCACTACTCTTAATTTGCCCTGCAGCGTATAATTCCACTCTTGTTGTACCGCTACAATAATCAACTTTTTTAAAGCACATACGGCTACATTCCATCACATACGGCATAGATTCAAGCTACTACTATTCCAGTTTAAGATGATCTCGAATTTTATAGGATTACCGTACAATAAGAGGTCGGCTTATACTGGAAATGTGTAGCTTATAAATATAGAATAAAAATAAATCATTTAAAGATAGCATAACATATCGACGGTTGAAAGGCAATATTGACCAAACGACATGTTGGCAACTTTACACTAGAGCATCTTAAAGTATTTTTTACCAAAAAAGAAAACTTTAAAATGGAGCATTTTATATTTTATATTTTTAGTGTGTACTCTAGTAGAGTATACACAAAAAAAAAACATTTTAAAGGTATCTTAATTGGAAAAAAAAAAAACTTTAAGATGCTCTAGTGTAAAGTTCGAAACATGTTTAGTCAATATTGCCTTTCCAGCGTCGATATCATCACGCCTGTAATCCCCTTAGGTTGAGGCAGAGGTCTATCTGTAGTAGTTATACCCATATTTCGCCAGTTATGTTGAGGTTCTATATATTAGGGGGCGAGACTATTGCCACCAACCGGGCAAAAATCCAGACTCCGGGTTGCTACTGAGAAGTTTAACTGAGGAAAACCCAATAACACTTCGCCCCTCCTGGGCATCTGACCCAGGACCCCATGCGCAGCAGAAGCGCTTGGGAGCACTAGATCAACAAGGCATTTAAAGATAATTTTATATTTAAAGGCTGTTGACCCGAATAAGAGATCCGTCTCTTATGTTTTTGTTGAAACAACTGTGTTTGCCAACCGACCACGGAAATGTATTGGAGTTAAAAGTCAATATTGTGAACACCATGTCTAAATCGTTTATTGTTGAAAGCTTGATTTTTGTACCTTCCGAGTAGATAATGTGGGGAAGTAAGTTATGCGTGGCCAATTAATTTCATACGGGTCTCTGAGGCCAAGAAATCTTGGTACGGTTGCGGGTTTTTTGGTGAGTAACCTTGATATTTCTGTGTAATAGTGCCACTCAATCAATGAAGCTGTGTGGTGACAAACTATAAAAGGTTCTCTCCACAAAAGTATTTCAAAGCCACTAAGAAAAGTCCACCTCTAAAAAAGACGTCCATGAAGAAATCTTTAGCCTCAGATTTATGAAACATATTTCATCCCATAGTACCCGTACTACTTAGTCCGTTCTTGTTCCATGTCACATGTGATAAAGGCTCGTACAGACTCGCGCGATATCGCGGGCGCGTCAGGCACCAACAAAGAAATTGTGCTACTAGAGTCACGTCGAGCCCGCGATATCGCACTAGCCTGTACGAGCCTTAACAACAGACAATCAAATCAAATCAAAAATGTTTATTTGTTAGGTTATGGTACAATAGATGTTACAAATATTGGTTCCAGCATACCCTGCCATAGTATGGCGTACAAATATTTCCAAAAACAAAACCTTTTATTACTAATCTACTAATAATTATGAATAATAATGAATTAGAGAATAAAATATCAATGCATAATAGTTCATTAATTGTATTGTATTGATTGTATTGTAGTAATAATAATAATTAATAATGAAATTATGTCGTTTTTGCATGTAGCGGAATTAAAGGTTATTTTTACTTTATTATATTACTAGCTGACCCGACAGACTTCGTTCTGTCAAAAGCTATAGTATAAACTCCACTACTCTACCCAACCCTACCCTACCTACCTACCTACCTACCTACCCACCTACCCACCTACCCACCTACCCTACCCTACCCTACCCTACCCTACCTACCTACCCTACCCTACCCTACCCTACCCTACCCACCTACCTACCTACCCTACCCTAGCCTACCTACAAACCTACCTACCCTACCTTACCCTACCCTACCTACCTACCCTACCCTACCCTATCTACCGACCTACCTACCCTACCCTACCCTACCCTACCTACCTACCCACCTACCCTACCCTACCCTACCTACCTACCTACCTACCTACCTACCCTACCCTACCCTACATTACACTACCCTACCTACCTACCTACCTACCTACCTACCCTACCCTACCCTACATTACACTACCCTACCTACCTACCTACCTACCTACCTACCTACCTACCCTACCCTACCCTACTCTACCCTACCCTAATTTTTCTCGCCGTAAAAACCATCCTTGGACTTCAACGAACATAAAAAAAAAAGAATTGATAAAATTGGTCCAGGCGTTGTTGAGTTATGCGCTTACCAACACATTTTGCGATTCATTTTTATAATAAATATTAATGATTTATCTTCTAAGTATTCTTGAACACTGTAATAATTTTTTTCTAATAATAGTCTGAACAATACCCTTTTGAACAACGGCAATGGCAAATCTTGAGTACAATTTGGTAAATGGTTATATATAATAATTGCCATGCAGTAAGCATTTCTTTTAAATAGCATGCGTTTTAAGCTATTGCATAGCTTCTATCGCGGGCCTTGAGCGCGGGGACCGAATCCAGAAATTCCGTAACGAAAAAACCTCACGCTCCCCACTCCGACGGGCACGGAGGTGTGGCTTGAAGGCCGTGCATCGTCTAACGTCGTTTCAGTTCGGCAGTCTTCGACACGGCGTTGTTTGCGTGCGATTACACGTATTGTACGACTCTACGAAACTCTGTGGTGGATTTACCGCGCAACGCAACGCCATCTAGTAATCGCAGGTAGAACTAACTAAATAGAGGTGACATTGGCGTGGCTTGTGATTCGTAATCGAGACAAGCGTTGCTCTGTTGGTGGTCTCAGTTGTGTTTTGTAGTCGGTTTTATCCACTAGATGGCAGGCATCGTAATTCAAAAGTTTTTGAAAGGTTGTTGAGGTATGTGAGCAATTTATTTATAAATCAATAATTTTACTCGTGTTTATGATTCTCCTAGCTAGAATTAACATTAAACATTAACGTTCTTCATAGCTTATAAAAACCACTTTTAAACGGTTCTCCAAAGTTCTGGGCCGATTATGGATTGACTTTACTTTCTTATCGGTCACCACGCTCAAAAAGTGTAACTTGAATTAATATCAAAGAAAAAAAAATACTGCATAAATAAAATAAATAAATAATTATAATTGCATAAGTTGATACAAAATGCTATGCAATAGCTTTACCGCGGCAGTCCCCGAGTGCCACACGTCTTTTTTATTTAATTTAAATCGTTCTTCGTAATCATGTGCTCTCCCGACTTCGCAGCCAGAAAACCCATACCTACCAAAATTATCTTTCTACCTCTTAATAATACTTTGTGGTTATAATGCTAAAACACTACATTCTCTTAGCTTGCATGTGTGTGTAATGATATGCTACGGACATTACTGACTACTCCAATGCCGTCCTCGCATTATTTTCAGTTTCTCTTCGTAATGTTAGTAAAAAAAATCACAAATTACCTTCACGCCATGAAATTCTGACAGCCTAATTTTAACAGCAAATCATTCGACATAATATCATTATTATGACAAATTGTTCCAATCAATCGGAACACATTATTACATGATCAATTATATTCAAGTATCTCGAGTCTTCTAATGCATTGTTCTGTCAAGTTAAGGTCGATACAGACTTGGTCGTCGTCGCCCTTGCACTATATCCGTCGCTTCGCAACCGAGCAAGTCTCGATATAAATAACAATGTTGGTGATTATGAATTCGTTACTAACATTTACGTATTAGATACGCGTAGTTCGATGAATGGTTCGTATAACTTCGTGACTTGAGACGGAGCTTTTCGCTCACGGTCAACTTGTGATGGAAGAAATTGTTTTGCTTACTTACTGCATATGCATAATCAGCCTATAACCTTCCCACTGCTGGGACATTGGCCTCCTCTCTGTGAAAGAGAGTGGGCCGTATTAGGCTTGCTAACCTTAATGCATGAATTTACCGGGACTTTGGCAATCAAAGTGCGGGATATGCCAAAAAAAAGCGGGGCTCAACTTTCAAAGTATAGGGTGGCAAAAAATACAATTAGAAATGATTTTTGATGGTTTTACTTTAGCATAAAAGTACCTACAAGACTTACAACATAACAAAAGTTGAAATAATAAGGAAATCTAATAAAAAATAATAGTGATGTTTAGCCGTAGGTACGATAAAACGGGACAATTGGCGTCCCGCACACGTCTTTCGCGGGACACATCCTCTAAAGCTCTAGAAACGGGACGTCCCGGCTCTCGCGGGACGGTTGGCAAGCCTAGACGTAATCCTCCTCGCGGGACCAGTGCAGGATGGTAGACGAGTAGATGTCACATGTCTTCGAATTGCTGTGTCGATCCTAAAAGCATGGGGTGTCTAACTATCAAAGAGCTGGAGTTTGATGATCTGAAGTAGGTATGGAGGGTGTGGAGGCTTTGTCCTACGAAACGCCAATAATAACAAAGAAGCAGCGTAAGAAATATCTTCATCTAGCTCCATAATTTTCAAGCTAACGATTGCAATATTACTATTCTAACATTCCACGATGACTTAAAGCTGATATCACATGATCACGTCATACATTACAGATATTACGCGGTCTAGTAATAACTTTTAACGATATTATTGAAGGATATGGACTCCACAAATCTCCATTTATGTCGCTTATCTTGGATTGAATCGAATCCCAAGAAATACATTCAACAATTTTTTTCATAAACCATAAGTAGTTATAAGTAGATAATAATAACTACGTAGCACCGTAACACGTCAACAAGAAATATTTAAAAAAAAAACATGCGCGTGAGCACACGTCAATCGAATATCATGGCGACTATAACATGACGTAACATAATTTATGTTCCTAAAATTCTAAAGAATCGAATTCCTTTTTTCGAATATCTTTGAAATGGCAACGGCACTCAGTGTAGCCGGGTACTATACGGCTTTTTTATAAGATGGGTATTTTTATTGCGCATAGACAGGCACCATGAGGTTTTCTTGTCTCTGTTAAAGCGGTACTTTCCTACCGGGGTATTTCAATTGGTGCTTTAGACGTTGAAGTAAAAGCAAATATCAATAAAGAGTACTTAACTTCTAGAGAAGGAATTTTTATTACACTACTGTCGTATAAAATCTGAACATTTTAGAAAAAGGTCGTTTATGGTAAGTTTAGGAAAATACATGTCTTTTCTCAATCCCAGAAAGTAATTAGCTCAAGTAACACTAGAAAACAACGACTCCAATAATGGCCAAACAATGCAAATTATTTGCAGGAACCACGTCAGTCTCTCAAATACCTCCGTATTCACAATTTATAATCTCCAATTCAAACATCATGGCATGTCGCAATCGCATTGTTTTATCTGAGCTTGAAGCACACTAATCTAACCTGTTGAGGAATGTAAGGCCGTGTCTAACAGCCTTTTCTAAGGCACGTAGGACCTCATTTATCTGATGTGACAGGTATGAGAATACAGTATGACTGTATGCATGTTTGGACACGCAAATTATGGGACACAGGGTGACAAATTGGGTAATTAGTCCGGAACCACGGTCTTTGGTAGCCGCTTGTTTTGTTGCGAAATTCTTGCATCTGGCTTTAATCCATAAGATTTGTGGAATTCTAATCCTTATTAATTACAATTGCAATACGGAGCTTATAGGATTATTATTGCAGGTTGTTTTATCATTAGGATCAACTTCCAGAATGGAAGGTCTCCTTCAAATGTTTTAGGTAATATAATAAAGTGTGGTGTTTCCGGGTTTCAATCTTGATTAATTTCAAATGAAAATCTGCTCTTGTCTGCGTCATTGTGTTGTTCAGAGTTTCTGAAACCTAGAAGTCTTGAATTTGTTGTAAATTCTAAATTGCAATAAATCATCCTTTCGTTTATAGTTATTATGCCTTCGATGGCATAATCGAATATTCCATCCACCAATACTTCTAATCGATCCATTAAGAAATTATCCATAGAGAAATAACGTTTAACTGAATAATGGCTATGCAACGAGACACGTCTTCTGATTTCAACTGCAACAATAAATCTAATACTTAGAACACGGCGTGTGTTGGGAGCGGCTTACCTTTGGCTGACGAGGTCGAATAATGTTAATACCTCTACAAGAAGCACTGTATCACCGTTATTTATGTCTACACTTGCATCTAACGTGCATTTGGCATTTTGTTGTTTGTCAGGGTTAGGAACTCTGACTGGGAAACTAAGCATGGGTGTATGGCTGGTTTTAGAAAGCTTTTAATAGGTAAAAGTGAATTGTGGATCTGCATTGGCTGTTTCTCTTGCGTAAGATAGTTGATTGGCGTTAGTTGTGGTTAGTGATTATGATGGGCATGGTATATCCACATTCAGCTCGTGCACGCTAAAGAGACAGTGACAGGCGATGTCTTGTGTTTTTTTCATGGATGAAATGATTCGAGTGAGAGAAGGGCAAAGTTTACTGGGCATTAACTGACAAGCATCTTGTCAGTAGCTTCTAAACGCTAACGTGCTTGCTCCATTACTAGGGCAGCCGCACTGAGTAGTAGATGTGAGATTCTAGTTTACCGTAGAGCATTGCTGTCATTTGATGCTATCTGTGTTCTTTTTGCTTTTGCAGCTGCCGCGTCGCTTGATCCAAGAAGGTCATATTTAACTATACCCAAAGTCTCTAATTCAGATAATTTATGTAAACAAAGTAATGTCAAGAAATGTCACTGTCAAAATGGCAGGACAGTGGTGCAAAACATTTTATCAATAAATGTTTTTGTAAATAATCGTCGATAAAATTAAAGTGAATTAATTATAAGAACTATGCAAACAAAATACCGTTGCCAAACAATGTTTTGTGTAGTGTGTCGGAGACACGGTATATGATCGTCATAATCAGCCCTTTTAAGCCCGGTGCTAGACGTAGGCCTCCCAAAATCGATTTTTAATCGAAACAGTTTACAGCCGTTTTCATCTAAAATGTGGCTAGATATGCTACTTACAATATGAATTTATTTATGAGAGTTGTAATATTAGTGTTGTTGAAAATGTAAAAAAATTGAAAATTTTTGGATCTCCTGCATTGTTACCAGTATCATATATAATATTTTATACCAGAAAATCTCCTTTTATTAATAACTTTGTTTAAAACCGAAAATTTATGAAAATAATTTCGGTATGATTTTTTTAAATTATTATTTCTTAAAATAAGTAGGTACTTAAAAGAAAATGGAATCTCTTTTTTCGCAATTTTATGTGAATTACTATTACGAAGATATTTTTTTGTAATGTTATCCTCTTTGTTTACATAAATTATCTGAATTTGAGACTGGGTATAGTAACTTGTGCAGTCGCGTAGGTGATTCTCTGTATCGAGTTAGTCACACATTTTTTGCAATGGACCATCAATGATCATGACAACATGCACACATTATATTCTAAAGGTGTTAGCATCGGTGATGGCAATTGGCATCACGCCTCACTTACCGCTTTGGCTATGTCAAAACGAGCGAGAAATCTGTCACAATACAGCTCTCGTGACTCCAAGCTAAATATTTTACGTAAGTTTAACCTAATACAGAGACAATGGCTACCTTAGTTTAGCTGATAAATTATTTCTAACTTATAGGGTCATAATGGTCATAATCGAGCAGCCGACTTTGTAGGTGGCGGTCGATATCGTTATGTCAACTAACTAGTGTTATGAAATGCACTATACGTTGTGTTTTCTTAACTTTCTCATAGTGTACCAGTTAAATAAGCTTTCGCAGTTCCCTGATGCATAATTCATTAGAGTCAGGTGCTTTGAAGGAATATATTTGCTTGATCTAGTTTTTCTTTTAGTTCAGGCTTTAAATCTGATTGGCCTGCAGCAGGAAGGATTTGCGCACGTCAAAGTGTTACGAGCTGCCGTTAATGGGGGCCAGCATATTGACAGTTCTGACAGCTGCCCGATCTCAAGTTTAGGCAACGTTAAGATTTCAGAAGTCGGATGTAAACTAATGGTTGCTTTTTCTTTCGGCTTGAAACCGACCATCAACATTACAATCAATCTGCCTAGCCTTTTCTCAACTATGTTGGGTTCGGCTTCCAGTCTAACCGGATGCAGCTGAATACCAGTACTTCACTCCACAACCCAGTAACTGGGTAACACGATACCCCTTGGTAAGACTGGCTGTCAGACTTTTGGGCTTCTGACGACCCGTAACGACAGTCAAAGATCCACGAATGACAGCCGGGACCAACGGCTTAACATGCTTTCCGCGGCACGGAGGAGTCTCG
The DNA here is from genome assembly GCA_947523025.1 of Dryobota labecula. Taxonomy (NCBI): domain Eukaryota; kingdom Metazoa; phylum Arthropoda; class Insecta; order Lepidoptera; family Noctuidae; genus Dryobota; species Dryobota labecula. The sequence continues at coordinate 9,487,953 of OX383293.1, read as the reverse complement.
GTATGTACAGATGGTCACCCATTCACGGACCAACCCCGGCAAGCATAGCTTAACCTGACGGATCGACCCGTGCGGCTGTTATTACTTAGCCATGAGCTCCTCAAACCATCAACATTACATACAATGGTTATTGCAGTGTAAAAAGTTTGCTTACAAGTTAAACCTCCATCGTTGGATGAATGAGCAATAATAACGAATCCATTCTCAGAAAGAGCAGTAATGCACTCTCTTCATTCGTTTTATGTACGACTAGCTTTTGCTCGCAGATTCGCCCGTGTGTATGACAAAAAATGTCCCACGGTAACGTACCACCGGGATTAAAAGTACCCTATGTGTTAATCCACGTTATAAACTATCTGTTTGCCAAATTTAATTCAAATCCGTTCACCCGTTTTTTCATGATTGAGTAACAAACATCCATCTATCCATCCTCGCATTAGTAAGATTAGTAAGTAAGATAGATATTAACTTTAACGACTACGATTATAATGTAGATATTTTCTCCGTCATCTGGGTCTATTAATGTGTTTCCGATAGAAATCTTTACGATTACGAGTCTCTTGAATAACATATTCTTACATAGCAGTATTTCATTGATTGCGTATTCAATTGTTTCTTGCGTTTTATAGAACATTTAAGAAAAAATGTTTTTCATTTAAATTTATTTTAGTTTCTTTTTCTTTTTATCTGATCTAATTAGGTAATGTTTTTCCATTCAGTGTTTATTATTGCGGAAATAAATATTTGTACTGTTATGTGAAGAGGACTTTCTAAAGTACCTATTAAACAAAGGATTAAGTGCATAATCATAACAATGAAATTGATAAAATATTTTTCAGAATACCACCAAAATGGAACTTTTTGAAAGTTGATAAAAATAATTTCAGTTATGAGGTTATGACATCATCAAATTAAGCTAGGTTTAGATGTTAATGAATGGAGAGGGAGAGGAACGCCAAACAAAAGATGGATGTATTGTGTGAGGAATGATATGGAAGAGAAGGGAGTGAATGATAGCGTGACAGTGACGGGCAGAATGGACGAAAACGTGTTGCTCCAACCACAAGTAACATAAGACCAACGGCATGAAGATGCTGAGATAAGTGTAGAAGAGTCAAAATACCATTTTGAATTTTAAAATAATGTTAATCAAGGTTGATTTTTAAAACTGACATAAAACTATTATTTAATTAAATCTTAATCCTCACCAGCCACTTTATTATTAGTATCATGTCATGATCAATATTAATTAATTTAAGTACCAAACGATCTGCTAACAATATTAACGGCTGACAGGCAGTAGGAATGTACTCTAGATAGTAGTCGGCCTCAACACGGTGCGAGGACACCAAGCGGTGACGACCACACTTTTACTAAGTAAATTATTAATTATTTAATCAATATTTTGGTTTTAAAAGAATAAGAAAATGTTTTCATTTGTCCAGTATAAACAATTGTATTTCTTTTTCAAATTAATAAGCATAGAAAATGAGGACAAAAAAATGTGAGTGTACCATGAGTGTACTGTACTAGGTTCCTCTGCCTAACTCTTCGGGGAAACAAGGCGTGAATGTTATGTTATGAAAATGTGTAGAAAATTTGTATGAGATGGCGGTACCTTCAGAATAGTAGGATAAGTGGAACATTAAAATTTGGTCGAGCAGTGGGTTCTAAATATTGCAATCTGGCGAGATCGAGTAGACGAGTGTAGTAGTACGAGTAGATGTTTGTTGGTAGTATCACGCGCAGTATTTGTCTCAGTCAGTGTGAGTGTAGCTTTAGTTCGCGCTAAGGAATTTTACCGAATCCGGCAAAACGAAGTGTTAGCGTAAGCAAATTACTATAAGTACATACTTGTAGTAATTTTCTAAGTACGCGCAAGTCTAATTAGATCCGGTTTGAAGGAGCTACACGCATCCTTTGCCAAGCTACCACAGATGGTATAAAATACGGTGTAATAGAAAAAATAAGCCGCTACCTGTTTCTTTGGGTAGTACAGGTAAAGATGAATCTTTGAACCTCATTCCTTGCATTACGACATACATAACATCACGCCTGCAGTCCTCGAAGGGTTAGGTAGAGGTGTACTATCAAGGTCATGGACATCTGACCATTTTGGAAACAAAATCCCGTGCACGCGATGGCGAATTGGCGACATCTGTTTAATACCCCTTTTTGCGGTGACCAATAAAAAAATGTCTCAGGCTCTATTTACAGGCAATTACATCACGCCTGTAATCCCCGAAGGGCTAAGGCTGCGGTGTACCTACTTACCCTATAGTAGGCCCACATTTCGCCATTTATGTTTGTTGTGTTTTTGCATTTATATAAGAAAAATCTTAAAACATGATTCAATCTTGACCTTTGAGGTTAACCTATCACAAAATAATTGCTATACTGGTTTTTCTACTAAAGAAATAATATTATTTCTTCGTGACTATTCTGACCTTGTCCCCCGTCACACATGTAGCGTGCAAGTGTTTTTTATAAATTGTAAGGCACTATTGAATTGACACCTATAAATAAAGACATGTAAGCCTGTTTGTACCTTACCTACAAGGTTCTATTTTTTGCCATATAGAATAGTTCTGCTGCTAGTCACGTTGACAACGCCATTGTTAGGAAGTAAATAAAACAGGTTTAGAACTTTAGACTTTATAATAAGCATAATCAGCCATAATGTTGACACTGCTGGGACACAGGCATCCTCTCTGTGGGTGGGAATGAGCAACGGCTCATTCCCACCCACAGAGGATGCCGGTACTGGACCGATAAACCGTACTGGGCCCGTGTGGTGGATAACGATCCACCACAAGGGCCCAGTACGGTTTGGAGGATGTTAAGTTTTTCGATTTTTTAGTTCTAGAACATGCCGGTTTCCTCACGATGTTTTCCTTCACCGTTTTGAGAGCAGTGGTGATTAAATTATTCGCGGCCGTTTCTACTGGGCCAACAATGCTCTTCTAATAATAAGACTGGCTCATAATTGTATAAATATTAAATATATTATATTATTTATATTTATTATTATTATATATTTTATTAAATTTAAAGTAACTTGGCCTGCCTGTCTGTTAACTTTTAATGCCTTAATTTTATCCAAAATACATTTAGTCGGAATTTATTTGGATAAAATTTGGCACACGCATGAGTCAAGACCTGGGTTAGGACATAAGATATTTTTTATCTTGGTAGTACATTCCCGTGAGATAATTTTCGACCTACACGCGGACGTAGCGCTAGTATCTTTATTATAAGGTATGAGCATTTGTGGATAAATCAAGAAGGAATCAAGAATGGGATGTGACTATGCGGAGTGGTTTCTATCAATGATTAAACAATGAAAACAAAGGTTATATAATTATACTTACGACTCTTTGCCCTATTCTACTCTACGTATGATAATTATGGTTAACAACATTTTCTTGTATTGCTAGATAAAGGCTCCTACAAACAGGCGCGACACGCGACGCGACACAAAGACACCGCATGCCGCGCGACGAGTGGTCTCTTTGTCGCGTGCCGCGCCTGTTTGTATAAGCCTCAAATCCATAAATGTAGATAATGAAGATTTTTCAATTAAACAAGAAACCAATTATTTCAGTATTTATTTCATTATCAAACGTCTCACGCGGCGCTACTATAATTGTGCACTACGTTTTGATCAGATATTTTTTGCCGTGAAATAGCCTTTCTTCTTGTACGAGTAGTCTAGTCTTTTAGAATGCTTTATTATCCGCTTTGAATCATTACTGGTACTGCAAGTACGAAAAACTATTAATCCCCGCAGACATTAAACCTGACTGAGCGTTTATTTTAAACTCACCATTAAAAAACTTGAACTGTCAATTTAGATTGTGATGCAACGGATGGTACCTATCACTACTTTGCAACATTTGCCATCCCTTTTCTTGGCACATGAATCCAACTATGGCTATCTCGTTCTCACAACTAAGCGTCGCACATGCCTTTTGATTGGACCATCAACCTGTTTGTATAGGTGTTCCATCGAGAGATGGAATCGACACACGGGTATCCTGTGGACATTTTTTCCACCCCATTATAAATAAAAGTGTCCAAGGCAATAGAAAAATAAGGACCATATACACGACACGGTCTTTTGAACGTAACTTGTTGGAAAGCTTTGTTAAAATCTTTGTGTGGGAAGCCAGTGGTCATAATGACATTTTTGTGACTTAATTAATGCCTTGAGCTCATAGTGTGTTGCGCCTCTTTGTTCCCATCAAAAGGCAGCTCGTTATTCAACTTTCAAAGGCATTGCAATGTCCATTGCTCGTGGTTTATTACCCGTGCATGTGATTAATTAGGTTTTATGATTTGTCATGAATGTAATTCTTGTCTTGATCACTATGTTTAGAAATAATAGTTACTTGTTATAATCAGGACGTGTCATCATGATTTTTTCCTTTTTCTAGCCTGATAAAAAACTTGGAAACAAGAATGTAACTAATTTCATAATGGCTACCTTATCAGATTACATGGTATTCGACATGTACCGTTTGTTAAAATAAAGCTCACCGATTCACCGAAGATACACCTGTTCCATTTCTCAATTCGGTCTCAAAGAATGTAATTAGTCGTTGCCCAACTGTTCCGCTCGATCAATCTTTGTTTTGGGATTCCAATCTTTTTGTTTTATCATTGAACGTCTTTATTACGTGTCATTAGAGTTCACAAAACAACGGGAATCTTTCAATTAACGCTGACGACGAATGACGTTTACGGCTCAGCGGGCAGGAACGATGGCTTGTCGGGAGTCCGGGACATGGCTTCGGTCATCTTGCGTCTATAGAATTAAGAAACTTCACCAGATATATTCGAAAGATAACGTTTTTATTACATTAACATTTTATCTTCGTTAGTTATACAGTGTTGTTTTTACTAGCCTTCAAATTTTGCAATGTGGCACTGATACATATCTGTTCGAAAATATAAAAGCTTGCGTTGATTAACCGGATAGCCTACTTACATGAGTCAATGATTTCGTAAGTTTTAAACTTTGAGATGATTCATGTCACATCCGCTAACGATTTAGTTAACTTTTTTGGAATATCGAGTCTGTATTTACTCAATACTGATACTGATGCCTTTGAACTTTAAAACTCGCTGTAAGTATTTTTTGTACCGTGAGACTCAGTGAGACGAAATCGAATTTCCTCCGGCTCGACTAACCGCACAGGGTCTATCCTGCGGCTTCTTTGAATGTGCTCGAGCACCGTGTCGTTACTCCCCCCTCTTCACCTCACCAACCTGACCACCGCACCGCCGAATCCTCGGAACCACGGTCAATCGTCTTTTGTTTGTTAAACGCGATTCAAAACCAACACGTACACGGAATAAAGCACCGTCATATTTACTCTTTTTGTGTTCTCAACCGGTGCAGCCTCTTGGCTACAAAACAAATAAAAGGTGCTCTAGATCGATATTTATGTATGAGCACCGATTACTACTTCCATGTTGCAATTGTGACTTGCAACTTGAAAGTGTGATGTAAGCGTTTTATAGCTTAAACATGACGAATAGATTATAATGGCTTATTATATCCAGGCCTAAATGGGATCTTATTTTATCAATGTTTACTGTCAATGGTGAAGTAACAAGTTTATGGGCGAAATATTTCTTTGTTAAATTGTCTGTGAGAAACTTTACCAACCACTAACTTTAGCAATAGCACCAGAGACTGATCTTTTTTGTGAAATAAAACATTTACCGGCGGACATTAACGGGTTTGGTCGACAGGCGTTGGAGCGAATAATCGATCCAAAATTAAATAACAGCAATTGAATGCACTTAACAATACTTTTGGGATCTCGGGCCAATTGTTCATTGCCGCAATAGAGCTTATTAGAAATTTGGCACTTTTAAACTGGTTTTAAGATCGATAACGATCGAAACGATTTTGTCAGGTAGGTGTTTTTGAACTCCATAATATTATTATGATCACACTTTATCTTGAAATTGTCGTTTAACGACGTGTCTAAGTGATTGATTAATATTGATTTAACAGATACAAAAATCAAAAACGTGTGTTTGTCTGACATGTCTCCATTTAGAATAGGTTATTCTAGCTTATAATTTTGACTTATGTTAAGTTGTGTGACTTTGACAGGTTACAAAAAATCTATTAAACTCTGTAGTTTCAATTAGAATTTCAATGTTAAGTTTATGTATCTATAACATTGTCTAACTGTTCACCGATAAAAAGGTTGAATCACTCCACTTCAGATGCTTCAGCTGATTAAACTCTTCTCTTTTTGTCTAAATCTAAAGTTCATTCGCTGAGATTTACTTATTAAAAATTGGAAGGACAAAATATAAAAAAAACTGAATAAAAAAGAACCTGCATTCCTCATGTCATAATATTACTACCTCGTTTTGGAACCTCCTAAAACTTTTGCGTGCCCAAATAGCAGTTAATAAGCTGAGATCAGTAACGAGTTGCAGAGACATGCAGGAAACATGACGTCATTTTAAATATTTTACCTGTTTCCACGCACCAAGCCTTTATGAATGTGTTATTTCATACTTAAACATAATTGCTTAGATCCCTATCATTATTGTGTGCACGGCGGGATGGCTCCCGGCGAGGGAACTAATCTTGCCTGTACTTTTGGCCGCATGAAAAAACTTGGGTCTTTCTAATCGTGGGAAGTTCCGATGACTTTGTTTTCGATTAGCTCCATTATGTTTGGAATGACTCTATTTGAAGAAAGTGTAGACTTGTTTTTATTCTTCAGCTTCTGTTTGATCTTCGCTTCATGCAATTTGTTTACCATTAAGTTGCCCAATTGTTGTTGCTTTAGCTTTAAAGAAAACGTGACCGTTTACTAGTTTCTTTTTTGTCTTCTAAGCCAATATTGTCGACAATGATGTTTGAAGCTTTAATATTTTTTTCATAATATTCAAATGTGCTGTTTCATCTTCGATTGGCTATAGTTCCTTTCTTCAATTTACTAATGGAACTTCCAAGGCAGTTTTGATGCTACATGCTCAAGTTGTTCAATATTTGTGTTTATTTCATGCTAAGTATATTAAATCTATACATGTACTTTTTTCTTTACCTATCGTCACACCAGGTACACTTAAACCAACAGACACTTGATACATGCGTCATACCTCCGGATGTGGTACCCTTACATCTGTAGAACCAGTTTGAGACAACAAAATTTTTGTCCCACTATCTCGTCCATTTGTTTGCCGACTCTTGGCCATTAGCAGACTGTTTGATGTTAGATGTGATAGAGGAATGGGTGCGGCTTTATATTCATACGTGGCCTTGCGATTTCGGGGAAGGTATGATGTAAAAACTTGGATTCGCAACATTAGTGCAGCTTTTAATGAGCTGTTTGGTATTTCGTTTTGGGATACTGATGGTGAATGGGATATTTTTTTGTTGTCTTTCCGTTCGTTAGTGTTCTTCAAATACCTAATTTTAAGCGTCTCGTGTTCATGAATATGATTTAGGAGTAAAACCATGTTTATCAATCAATCACACTTAACAGTGCCAACCTGCCTTCCCTGCGAAACTCGACGGTACAAGACAACTTTATTTCACAATCCAACGCATAGGTGATTAAGTAGTCCGCATCAGTACTAAACATCTCCACATCGTATTCACTACGATGAGAACAGAACGATACTATAAAGTTAAATTGCATTTAAAGCATGGTTCACATGTTCCATATTCCCGTTCTCCCACGCAAGCTCCCATTAAGTACTACACGCGATCATCAATCTAAGGCCGGAACAATAGGCTTAGGAAGACTTTAGCGTCGCGAATTTTTCGAACCGAATCGCAGACACGTGTGAAATGACGTTAAGAATCGCTGATGTGTGTATAACTTTCGATTTTTGTATGTGAAAGCTTCGTGCAGTATTGGTAATAGGGGGTTTGTTTGTACGGTGACCAGCACATCAAGTAACCACAAATTGTCAAATTTTCTCGTTCGATTTTGAACTTAATCATCAGCATTTTAAAGTTTAAAATTGTTTGGAGAAATTTGACAGTTTCGTATAAGCTTGATGTGCTAGCTACTGTACAACGAGCCATATTGACTGTTTTAGCTATTGTTCTGTTTTAATGGTATGTTATTTGACACGTCAATTTGTTTTCACGGCTAAACGGTGGTTAAGGAACCCGTTTTTGCATTATTTGACTTTTTTATTACACTGTCTAGAAGTCTAACTTAAGAATTAATAATTAATTAAATATCACAATTTTCTGGTAAAACTAGTTTGGCTTCAGCTTTTTTTATTGTTTTTGTAATCGAATAGGTGCCAAGAAGTTTTGTTTTTTCTCCTCTTTTTGTATAATCTGCAGATCGCAATTCTCTAAACGCATGCAAGACTTAGTATCTGACAGAGGTTGTATGGAAACCTGTTGGCTGATGTCATTTGCCAAAAATAACTTTACTGAGGTTATTTAAAAGCCAAACCTAAGTTATTCTGAATCCATGTTTTTGTGCGTGTCTGCTACAAGCTTACACAAATGGATAACCTGGGGCAGGACATCAACCATTATACCATTTTCGTGTGTTCATTGAAGTTTTATTCTAAAAACGGTAACTGTATTAAACGCATAAACGGCACCTATGAATGGTATATAGTTTGTTTTTGCCCTTTTAAATCATGAATGAAATTAGCATAGAGCGGATGCCCCAGAATCCATAGTGCTTACGCCAACAAGACGTTTCGCCTCAACATTTAAATAGACTGCCTTTGTTTATTTCTCCCACGAATAGCAATAACGGAACATAACTAAATGGTACCTAGTAGTTAAGTACGTCACTTACTCACTACGTGCGAAAAGCCGATGTGTTATAATGTTCGTGCGAGAGTAAATTGAAATTTATGCCAGTCTGACAGTTCAATGAGCCATAGTTTATTCGAAACAATGTCATTGGCAGAAGCTGTACTTGATTGGTTTATCGACGGTTTTTGTTTGCTCAGACCGTAGCGTAATAACAGTAGTTATTTCTTTCATGATCTGATGTGGATGGGGAAATAAATGTGCCTTTGATTAATGCTAAATGTGTGCGGTGGTCAGGGACTGAATACCGATATAATTTGGATACATGATACCAAAATATCGCTATAAATACCGGTATTTGGCATGACATGTAATACCGCTATTATTACATTTTTTGCGTTTTTGCAATTTGCAGGTCAGCGTCAGGTTGTATCTTGATCAAAATATAATAATAATAATAATAAATTCTTTATTTAATATGATTCGCGACTGAAGAATCATCAATTAAGATTCTGTGACGTCACGTTGTAGCCTGATATCAGTACTGAGTATCGATATAATTATCAATATTTTATACCGATACTCAAATTACTGTAGAAATACGAGTATTTATGCCAGATATCGATACTGTTATCGGTATTTTCTTTAAAATATTGGTATTCTTCGAATGTCGATATCGGTCCCTGTCGGTGGTAGATATTTGATAGCCAATGTATACAAAAACATGAACAAATTATGTACTTAAACCTTCCTCGAGAACCACTCTATCCATTGGTGAAAAAAGCATGAAAATCGGTTCAGAAGTTTTTGAGTTTATCGCGAACAGACAGACAGCCGCGGCGGAGGACTTTGTTTTATAATATGTAGTGCTAATGATGTGAGAAAGAAGTAAAAAAAAAGAGAAAAGATAATAACGTACACGTTAAAAGTTAAGTGTCCAGAGTAGGTACGTCCTTTCATCGAGAGGAGGCCTATGTCCCAGCATTGGGAACATTATGCGCGGACATTATTGTGTGCGGTGGGGGTGGGACTAAATAGCTTTAGGTGGCTTTAAACTTGTTACTACGTATGCCATATTTAGAAAAAATAATTAATTATAATTTTTTGTCGTTTGAAGCTTTTAGTCAAGCTAATCGTAGAAAAAAATCTCTCATAATTTAATAATAAATATATCGCCCTTGACATTTCGCATAATTTTTATTTGCTTTATGAGTTCATAGAAATCGTCAGCCATTTTGCTAAGTAAATTAATCTCCGATAAGATCTTCTAAAAGCTTCCTATTCTCAAACAATAAAGTGGAGGATAATTGTGTTGTGAAGAGTGAAAGTATTTTATGCAAAATGGCGATGTCTAAACCGATTAAAGTTAATGTAAATAAGTGATTTTTTATCTACTTTAATAAATTTCGTCTTTAAAGTTGCGTTTAATAAAGCGTTTCTTCGACCTTTTTATTTTTTTTCCAATATCCATTATTTGTCTCTTCATAGTCGTCAGTCGTCTTCAGTCTCGTCAAGTTTCCGTGTGGTGCCGGACGTAAAGAATAGCACCACCCCATTTCCTCCCGTGGGTGTCATAAAAGGCGACTAAGGGACTTACTAGAGAATGAGCAGCAGCGTTCTCTATGCATTTTTAACACCATGCTGCGATCGCCAATCCCCCTGCCAAGCGTGGCGATTATGGCAAACCCCCCCAATTGAGGGAGGCCTTTGTCTAGCAGTGGACGTCTTTCGGCTGAAATGATGAATAATGAATTCAAGTGGCGTTTACTCATGGTTGAGTTAAAGCCACTTGAATTAATAATAATTTTGCTGTGGTACCTATGGCCTACCCACCTTCCAACCACGCATTTTATTTCTAATGTTCAAAATGGCTGAAAGTCAAGTCCAGTCGCGTTTAAATAGAGTAATATATTTTGATTGGATACATGTTAATTGAGACTAAGTAATAACAGCTGCACTGGTCGATCGATCAGGTTAAGCTACTCTTGCCGCGGTTGATCCGTGGATGGGTGACCATCTTTACATTCCAAGACCCCCTCCGTGCCTCGGAAAGCAATTTAAGCCGTTGGTCCATGCAGTCATTCGTGGATCTTTAACAGTCGTTACGGGTCGTCAGAAGCCCGAAAGTCTAACAACCAGTCTTACCAAGGGGTATTGGCTTTTAGCGATAAGACCGCCCATTGTGACACCCTATGTAACGGTTCTACATTTATATCTGTAATTTTTATGGTGTAGGTACATAATAAAGAGTATTCTATCTATCTATCTATCTATCTATCTATCTACTGTATTACCCAGTAACTGGGTTGTGGAGGTCAGATAGGCAGTCGCTCCATGTAAAATACTGGTATTCAGCTGAATCTAGTTAGACTGGAAGCCGACTCCTACAAAGTTGGGAAAACGGTAGGCAGATGATGACATAATAATTTTCTTTGAGCATATCGTCGACCGTAGGTGCAATTGACGTAAGGGACAAAATATATACCCAAAATGAGTTGAGTATACAATTTTGTTCAGAATTTTTCGCTCTTTCGAATGGTGTATATGCAAAAATTCTAGCTTAAGAAAAATGTCCCTTACCCTACTGATTTTTGGATCTAAATTTCGAATCAGCCCCATAATAACAATGTACCTGAAAAACTATGCAATATAGCAACTTGAAATGGTGTAATTACCGCCGCCAATCGAATCAAATAAGGTAAGATAAGGTAAAGTAGGTAACTATTTCCAAATTTAAGATATCCGTACGCCAAAAGTGTGTACTTAACTTTCTGTCAACAATCTCTTTACACTGTATTTCTTTTCATAAATGTTTTCAACAAGTCCTTTACACTATTTTTTCACTATTTTTCCACTATTTTTGATTCAACGTAGAGGTCAATTTAATGTAAGGGACGGGACTACAAGATACTTGGTCGGTAAGGGACATTACTAACAAAATACGTTGGTGTAAGGGACGTCTATTTTCTTAAATAGATAACTTATTTAAATAAATGTTACACAGGTAGATAGAGCACTAAAATACAAGACTATGTGCGAAATCAGATCCGAAAAAGGTTAATAACAAAAAAAGTTATGGGCGATTTAGTCCGAAAAAAAACTTTGTCGGCCTCTCCTGAAAAATCGTATTTTGCCCCTTACCTCAATTGAACCTACGGTCGACGATATATTCATTATTTACTAGCTTTTGCCGGCGGCTGCGCTCGCGTGGATGTCGGTTATCGCGTAAAAAAGTAACATATGTCCTACTCCATATCCTAGGCTATATCTCTGCCAAATTTCATGACGATCGGTTCAGCGGTTTAAGGCTCCTGCACACTGGCGCGATATCGCGAGTGCGACAAGGGTCGCGTTACCTGTCGCGGTCGCGATATCGCGCCAGTGTGCAGAAGCCTTTAGGCGTCAAAACGTTACAGACAGACAGACAGAGTTACTTTCACATTTATAATATTATTTTCTTTGAACATTTATTTATTATTTATTAGCTTTTAACCGCGGCTCAGCCCGCGTGGATGTCGGTTATCGCGTAAAAAAGTAACCTATGTCCTTCTCCATACCCTAGGCTATATCTCCGCCAAATTTCATGACGATCGGTTCAGCGGTAGCGGCAGACAGAGTTACTTTCATATTTATAATATTTTATTAGTATGGATTTATTTAAATCACAATTATAATATAACACACCTTTACAGACTCATCCAAGGCAATGTTATAATGACGTCTACCCTAAAAATAAAATGGACTTGAATTTATCTATAAAAATCAAACCTATTGGCTATCAGAACTGTTTTTCTCATGACTTTCCTCTAACAACTTTAATTGCGCAAGTAGAATTCCGTAGCAGAAACACTATAAATGAGTTCTTACTGCAGGTTGTTAACACTTACTTACGACCGTCAAAATAACTTATTTTACGACCGACTCTCAGAATTCAAATTGCTCTCCTATCAACTGATAAGCTATGATTTTCCTTCATTACGTACAAAGTCTAAAAGAAAACGTAGTGGTATTCAAAAACCGTGACAAAGTACACACCGCAAAACAGTTTAGTATCCCAGGCCAGAAATTACCTTTTCAAAGTACAAGTTGTAAGTAATTGCGTTGACTGTCTGTATAGTCAACGCAACTACTTATAACCGCTCACTCCCAATGCTGAATGCTCTACTACTTCTACTAGCATCGACACAGGAGACGGCCAGACGTATGTCGTGCATGTTTGAGATTTTGTGAGAATGTTTTGTTCAAATATTATTTGTTTGTTATTTGTTAGTATAATGTAGTTTTTACTACAAGAGCGGTGATGGGCTAGTGGTAATGGTACTTATGAGTTGTAGGTCATGGGTTCGAACCCCGGCAGGCAACTTGTGTAAATAATTTCATCACCACTCCTTTCGAAACGATGAAGGAATCCACCATGAGAAAATATCTTAAAACCAAAATTTCGAAGACGTGACATCTACCAACTCGCACTAGGCCCGCGTAGTGGATTACGGCCCACTTCCTCATCTAGATCTAGAGGAGGGCTGTGTCCCAGGAGTGGGAACATTATAGGCTAATTATGAAGTAGTTTAACTTGTTTTTTTTTTTGTTTTTGTCTTTGTTTTTGTTTTTTTCTTGCTTATATTAAACATGTCTGTTTTTTTATTGAAATTTACCGTGCAATAACATCGATTTATTTCTGTTATGTACCAATCTATTACGTTGACTGTACCTACATGCATTTAGTACAACGTGGACCACGCTTCTAATAAAGATACTATTAAACATAAATTACGTTCAATGTTACGTTCTTGTAATTAATGGTTTGATCGAAACTCATTCGATCGTTCAATCAACATTTTGTTTCGATATATTCGATCAGTCGTTTCGTAAGAGCTCGATTGCGGTAGGTATATCGTACAAACATTATTGATTTATTTTCTACAGATTTTGGCTTTATTTTTTGATATCCTGTTGTCTTTCCATAAGGATTGAGTGTAAAAGGGAAACCGGTTCAATCAGTTTTCGTTACACGTTAAGGATCCTTCCTACAAATAGGTGCGACACGCGACGCTACACAAAGGTACCGCGTGTCGCGTCTGTTTGTTGGAGCCTTTATGATTATCTAGCAGCTGCTCGCGGCTTGGCCCGCGTGGTTTTTTCTAAAGTAAAACCGGCCAAGTGCGTGTCGGATTACACGCAATGAAGGGTTCCGTAGTTGGGATGAATTTATCCCAAGAACAAACTTAACATTGTTATTAACTACCAAAGAGAAAAGACGCTGGTTCGTGGTAGTGAGAAAAAAAAAGATATATTTAACAAAGGGTAAAAATCAAAAGGTAGATAAAACATAGAAAAAAAGTATAAAAAGGTAAAAATATCAAAAAGAGTTTAGTGCAGACTTGCACAATTGTAATTGTAAAACAAGTTCTCCCATACATTCCAACAGCAAATGTATTGTACGCACAATATTGAGGAGATTTACCATGGTATATTAAGGCCATAGACTTATAGGTTTTCCTAAAATTTTAGCATCAGTAGTTTCGGAGATAAGGGCAGTAGTAAATTAATTACAGGCACTTTTGAATTGTCAAGGGGTCGGTCAGTCGGAAAGATGAAGCTAGTTGCCCATTCCAAGTCGTAGTAGGATCCTATGGAGAAGAAGAAACTCCACGGACACTCTTTTAAAACAAAATATTATTACAAAATAAATGCATACGAAAATAAATACGGCTAGCAAACAGTTTTTAAATTTTTTGCTTGTCTGTTTGTTACGGCTTATCTACGAAACGGTTGGACCGATTATGACGGGACTTACACTGGCAGATAGCTGATGTTAAAAGGAGTAACTTAGGCTTTTATTTTAGAAAAAGACATGCGGATGAAGTCGCGGGTAGCAGCTAGTAGTACAAATAACTCCTAAGGGCTACAAACAGACGCGACTCGCGGTGCCTTTGTGTCAAAGGCACCGCGAGTCGCGCGCAATTCGCGTTGCGAGTTGCGCCTGTTTGTAGGAGCCCTAAATCGATATCGACGTACACTAGACATCGCATTTTGGCAGTAAAGGTCACGTGCTGCCAATGTATAATTAATAACTTACCCGCGTGCTCATCAAATAATAACGTTAATGAACTTAAGAATAAAATATATAATCACGAACTTGTGAAGGAAGTGACTCAACTGTGAAGCATTTATATATTAGCAACGTAGGCACTTAAAGAGAAACACTCATCATATCCATAAATCAAAACAAATATTCGAAGTTAACAACGAAACTATGAAGCAGCAGAAACACGCTTTTAGCAAAATGGTCATTCAGATAATTGAAAGCAGTTGTAGATAGATAGATAGATAGAATACTCTTTATTATGAACACCATAAAAATTACAGATATAAATGTAGAACTAGTACATAGGGTGTCACAATGGGCGGTCTTATCGTTGTAAAGCTTATGGGTGGAACCTTATCCATATCCATATTTTAATATTATAAATGCGAAAGTTACTTTGTCGTTTTCACGCCTAAACCGCTGAACCAATCGTCATGAGTCTGGGATATAGAGGACATAGGCTACTCTTTTACGCGATAACCGACATACACGCGGGCTGAGCCGCGGGAAAAAGCTTAGTTTTTTTTTTTTTTTTAATCTACATCTGTTATCAAAAACAGCATCTGCGGCCAATCGTATCACTTTTTTGCATATTTATCCCATGAAAAAGATAGCAAAGGGTAGTCTCTCAGTCAAGATAACGCACGCCACTATTGCTCTATTCTCGTGCCAATAGATGAGGTGATGCCACCAATCTGATTCCCTCACGGCATGCAACTTTATCGCTTCCGCCTGCACCGGCGCGGGCGCCGAGAACGCAAGTAATAGCAGGCCTTATCTGAGACAAAAGGACCGACGCCACTACCACGTTTTGGCCCGTTTACCCTATTTATAGGATGTTGTTTTTGAATGGTCCTTAGTTCCGATAACAATATCCCCATATTTATTTAACGCCTATGTTTGCTGTTTTGGTTGTCTTTATAAGCTATCTCTTATGTGGTTTGGGCCATAATATATTATGTTGTAGTTAGGGTTGCCAATCATACTGTTAACAACAGTATACTGTATTACACTCTAAAATACTGTTTACTGTTACAAAAAAAAAAAGTATACAAATATTCTGCTTTCACAGTTAACCAGAGCTACTAATAAATAATTACATTTACTGCGTAGAACATGGTGCATGCGACGACAGGCGCGGTGTTTTAGCCAGCCCTCATTTCATTACATTAAAATAATGCTAAAAATAAATCTGTTTATTTTCCCTCTCTGACCATGATATCCTTTATTTTTTGGACAAAAAGTTGGCAACCCTAGTTCCAGTGTTCCTGTTTTACTTAATCAAATATTCTAAGAAAACTCTTTTTGTATTATTCGTTGTCAATTAATTTGTATTTTCTTTTGTTTCAGGTTAGTATTTCATTCATCTTACTCTCAGAGATATTTACTTACTGAAAGCCGTTTGGTAAGCAATCTTATTTACGTATTAACTAACTGTACCTATTTATCTTCTAAGTCCCAGTGTTTTCCCAGCATATCAGTGCCGGTGTACGTAAAGGAAACTGGTCCTCCGCTTCGTAGGACCATTATTGATGATTGGAGATAGTTTCTTGGTTTTGTTGCTTTACGTTAAATCATGAAACCGACGCCGACGTCGTCACCTGTAGAGAAATTTATTTTCTTAACATAGATCATTTCCTCCTGTGGATGTCGTAAAAGGCGACTAAGGGACTTACTAGAGAATGGGCAGCAGCATTCTCTATGCATTTTTGACACCGCACTGCGATCGCCAACCCGCCTGCCAATCGTGGCGATTATGACAAATCCCCCCAATTAGGGGAGGCCTACAACCAGCAGTGGACGTCTTTCGGCTGAAATGATTATGAATGGTGAACATAGATCATTGAAGATTAATTCATCAACTCATCTTACATGCCTACGACCCATTTAGGACGACAGGCAAAAAATCAAAATTAAATAAAAATGGGCCGGAGGCATTTAGGACCAGTTGATGAATTACTCTCATTGAAATGCTATAGCGATATACTCTACATATAATACAACAGTTTTCACGCAGAAACTTTCATGTAACACAATCCTTTTCATTAATTAGCCGCCCTTGCTACCACTTACCAGGGCTTCAAGTTTGCTATTACAATAGTGTCAGAATGGTGTATCATTGATTTTATAATTGTTGATTTTGACAAGTTCGGTAATCTACTAATAAAATGGCGTCATTATGACTTTCCAATGGTCAGCCACTGACACTCCATTGAAAGAATTGGTAATCTCGTACATAATGACAAATGAAACTTCCTACTAAACTTCCAACTTCCTACTACTTCAGATTGCTTATAACACTAATAAATAATATGTAAAAATATATAGATTTAATTAAATCTGGCATGAATAAATGTTCAAAATACCATTGTAATACAATTCTATTACGAGACCATTGACCGACCAATGATCGACCATTATGAATTTAGCAGATTACGAACTTTTAGCAAAATGACAATGGGATCGTGTTGCGAGTGACAAATTTATAAAGATAGCAGACTTGGGCCCAAGGGCAGTAGAATACCACAGGAACAAAAGACCGAGTTAGTCTTACAACTCACTTATGCATAATTCCAGATTCCAGTCGTTAAAATGTTCCTAAATCCCTTTTTCGTGACATCTTCACCGCTATTCTGTGTAATGGTCGTACAGTTCCCAGATCGTTTACACTGGTTCTATTCACAGCTATTACAGTATTACCAGTTATTATGCAGCAGAAACCAAGTCAGTCACATCATCGAAGCTCGAACAATGTCAAGTGTTCGCTCACAAGCATTTTCCCGGTGCATTCATTGCCATAACGTTCACCGATTCACCTATTTCGTCTAATGTTTTTATGCATCGCGATTTGTGCATAATCTTGTACGTTATTGGTACTTATGTATTCGTAACGTGATTTTAAAATCGTTTCAGATTATATGACATTAGAATTGCTGATCATGGCTTTAATATTGTGATTTGAAGTTTTACCATTTATGTATAAATTCTTAGTGTTTTTTCTATGGACAAAAAATGTAGTAGAAGTATTTTCTTCAAGAAATGCTTGGATTTTAACATATAACTTAAATATCTGACAAGTTAAATATGCATGATGAATCTTCAGGAAGTTTATACTTCTATAGCATTATCTTTATGAGCATCTGCATATTTGTATTGGCATCACAATTTCACTATCAAATAACCTATTTGAGAGAGTTATGCGTTATTCTACTCTTATATACTTCATCAGTCTACTTACGTAAACTCCGATCCTCCAATCACAGATCTCCAAAAACATTTGCTGCATAACCCAGCACTTTCTCTCAATGCCATCAAAGTTATACACAAAATGACCTACACAATTTAGCATCGCACATTTGTCACACAACATAATCTCGTGCATCTGGCAGTCGGCGCACGCGCACATTGACATGCATGCCACGCACGCATCGGATAGCATCGCGAACATTGGTCCCTCATGTTTACAAGGATTAGCCTTATCAATATATCCTATTTATTTGATTTAGTTTTGCAGATTTTTGTAGATACTGTAGAGACTAGCGTTTTGTGGAGACAGTTTATAAACGATGATCAATCAGCACTTTAGATAGACTAGACATGGAATCTATTCTCTCATGAGGAATACATTACGCTTCTATGGCCCCATTATTGTGATCTAGGAAAACTTTAGGATATGTCAGCCGGTGTATAGCATCGCGATACACTTTCTCCTCTTTAGTTATCATGATTAGAACCTGATCCAATTTAGCTTTCCAAACCAATTCTTTTGTCCGAGTATAGATTAAATTGATAGCTTTGTCAAATTCACGTCAGTCAAATGCCAATCTTAATTCTTAGTTAAGAACAAATTATGACATTACACTGTGGTGATTTTTCTAAAATCATTCCGAACAGGTTGACATGAGGCAAAACCAATCATACAACTTTTTACCATATGAAGCATTTCTCGTAGAAAAATGAACGAAAACCAAATAATGGTAAACTATCGAGACGAATGCTATTTGCAGACATCATCCCTAACCCCTGATGAGATGGTTCTCTAAATATTTTTACCAAGATCACACTCGTGAAATATGCTGTTTCGTAAACAAGGCAAACTATAATATCAGCAATTAAATACATTGTCAAATTCTTTAATAACAAAGACATATTTAAATATTCATGAAGGTTTGTTAACTTCAAATCAAGGTTTATCGTCTTAAATTACGATCGTTAAATCGGTCAAATTACATTTGAAATTATTAGAATCTTCCGCATTCCTACACAAAGCAGCAATTAGGGGTTTCACCATCGTGATCAACTTTCGAATCTTTGGGAGAGGTTCCAAATTCCGTTCCATTGCCATTTTTGGTCCTTATGCTCTTAAATGACGTATTTCAACAGCAGTTTAGATGAAATCGTATGGCGTTCGTACGTCACGGTGCCTGACGGTTGCTCGGGTCACTGCCCCTGAACTCGTCTGCATTTCCTCTATTTACTGGTTTACTGGTGTACTAACCTCATGTTCTGGCTTATTTAGGGCGTGAATTGAATGAATATGCATTGTTTAAGTCAACGCATAACAATGAGTAGGCTCTTTGAAGTAAATAATATGTATTTATGCAGACGGTTAATTCCGCTACAGACTGAACTTTGACTACAGCTCCAGATCTTTGTTATAAAAACTGTCAGAAGCTGATAGAGGGCTTGCATCTTCGGTGGTTCTTGTAAAGCACATCCAAAATGATTATGTATGTACAATAGTTCACTCGCCTGGCAGACGTATTATCTCGAAAAACAGTGGTTGCGTTTCACAGCAATTTTGCCCTGTTATTTAATCAAATCATTTGAAATGTAACATGTGAAATGTCATCACGAACTATACTTTGAGCACATTATCATCTCATTAACTAGTTCTGGCGTCTACTTTCGTGTGCGAAATAACCCATCTGCTTGTGGTGAAACCTGCGCGCACCGACCTTTGACACTAAATCCAAGATGGCTGCTGAGCTGTCAAACTAAATACTCTTACTTTCCATACCTGCTAACGAATCATATTTTACCGTTTCGTAGCCCCTTTTGAAGATTCATTGTTGCTTTGATTCACAGATACAATTGTGAAATCATTTTAAAAGAATTAACACTTTTTGTTGCCCGAAAATGACTGACTACTGGTGGCTGTATTGATGGTGTAATACACACTTGCCTTCCTTTTCTATGGCATTATCAATGAAAGAGATGAAATTACGCAAATTAACTATCCAAATATAACTTTCGGTTACATTATACCGAATAAGCATTTCTAATTCGCAAATAATAGTGAATCAGTTCCGGATAATGTCGGTTAAGATATGGCACGTTATTTGAGTCCATAAACGTTAAGTAGCCCTGCAGATCTTGTATCGTATTCATAGTTGAATTATTTAGACTTTGAAATTTCGCCGAGATGTATTTATTGGCATGACATTTGAGGAAATTAGAATGAAGGGTTACGTGATTTTATTGTGTTACTTGCATGCACTACATTATGGATCATTTATCATGGGCAACCTCGATTCGCCGAGCGCAGTCAAGCCATAGAAATTGTACATTACAGTTTCCTTATGTGTTCCTTCGTCTCTTATGATTGATATCTGAAGTTTTCTGTTGAGTTTTTTACTGATTCATGTTGTCCGTTTAAGTTATGACTTGAGTGAGGTGTTTCTTATGAATCAGTGAAGAACTTGTTAGTTGTTTTTATGAGTTTGTTTTATTCATTAGTTGTCGTTCACCGAACATTCTTGTTCAGTATTTTCGGACTCGACTTATGAATTTTAATATCCTTAACGATTTTTAGGTAGCAGAGAGTTTACATTATATTTAAGCTAACAGACTTAAAATAATAATAATAATATGTACATGTATGTATCTCCCAATAAAATTTAATAGTTTTGTTTTGCCGTTTGAGGTTTTCCGCACCTGCAGCAGCCGCCCCTAGCACGGCGCAAGGGCGTCGATTAATGTTGCATTCCACACCAAAGGCCTGTTTAACTTCCAAGGCATTACAGTTATTCCGTCTGGTCTCTTCCCATCGTCGCGTGCCAAGCCATTCGGTTCTAAAACAGCTGGAACCCGGCGGTGACAAGAGCACGACGGATCATGTCATTAATGGTGGCGTGCCGTGCTATCGGGCCTGCTTTCTTACTGTAAGATAGGCCATAGTGTCTGAGGCAGTCGACAGCTTCACCGCATCGGTAGTGATGCGCCGAGACGCAGACAAGTAGCGAGCGTAGCCTATGTTGGGTGACGGTAGTGCTTTGAAGCCAGAGGCCTGACTCTCACTCACCCACAGCCAGCAGGCGGGTACGCTCAGCAGTATTGGTGGATGTATTGATAAGATCATTCCGTACCGACCTGCAGAGCGGCTCACCTTGGGCTCACCCCAACGTCTCTGGGAAGATGGGTTTTCGAGCCGATCTGTATCCGGGCAAGCCGCTTTCCACGTGATCACCGCACAACACTTCAGAGTCAATCAGAGAGGGGAAAAAAAAAATCACGATCTATTTTCTGTGCTGTGGGGCAGGAAAAAGGAACGCTGGGTAAGCTAATATTGGTAATTTTGCGGACTCCGAAGCCACAAAAACGGATGGGTAGTGTGGCTTGAAGCCACGCTCGGTAGTCCAAGGTCACATTTAAAGTGGATGTAAGTGTGCTGCGAATAATTTGGACACTTTTGTCCAACATTGGTTGGACAAAAGCTGTTGGTTGCTGCTTCCATAAAAGGAAAGAACGTAGAAAATATATAAAAATTTGGGCCAAAACAACAGTATCTAATCAGGAGGAATGCCGAATGTAAATTAATTGGAGTCCGTCCGAAATTTCGTTGAAGTTTTTTTCATCGATGAAAGAAGATAAGCTGTCTATAAGATTTGGGAACCTAGGAGGTGCATTAAATTCTCTAGGGTTAATTGTCTGTCAGTAATGTCAGAAAGGTAAATTTGACATTTTGAGGGGTTAAGGTATAGATTGCTGATTGAAGATTTAAATTGCTGTTTGAGGAGTTTTAGGTCCGTCAAAACGATGTTCTCCTAGCGTTCCATCATCAAAATACCTCACGTTTCAGGATAATTGGATGAATAGCTAAGCTGAAAATGACTGGCCCCAGAGGGTCACCTTGTTGGCGTCCAACTGCAAATTTCAAAACATTGTCCTTGTATAATAATAATTTGGAACGGTACCTGTGACATTGCCACATAAAACATAAAACATTCATTCATGTGCGTATTGTATAATTATCACTTGCTTAAAAAAACGGTGAAGGAAAACATCGTCAGGAAACCGCCATGTCTGAGAGATATTTCTCAACGGCATGTGAAGCCTAGTCAGAGGCCCATGGGCAGCATAAAAACTCTGACACCAGGTTAGATACTAACCACACGAAAAGAAAAAGATGTCACATAAAACCATAAATTTCGGGAAGTTCCTTTTGACTTCAGCCAACAAAGTGTCCCTGTTTACAGTAGCAGACATTTGTTAACAAATATAATAATATTTAATAATAATAAATTAAAAACCCGGTGCGTGGAGTAAGGCTCTTAGAATTCAGCTGTATCATTCTGTGCGTATCAGGCTGATTTTATGGTCAGGTTAGGTGTAAATCTCCATTACTTTTACGACTTGAACTAGGTCTCGGCAGACCTTTGTTGTTTGCTAGCTTTCGCTGGCGACTTTATTCACGTTCGGAGGACAATTTTTAGAAGGGCTTAAACAATTAGGTACCATTAATCTCTGTTCGACTTAGACCAAATCAGAGAAAAGGGAAGTTGGTGCTGTTTCTGGTCTTTCGATCTTGAATTTGGATTTTTAAACGCTTGGACCAGCGATAGGGATTAATGAGAGATAACTAACATAGATATCGATAAACTCTAATCTAATCAAAGCTTAGTAAATTAACAAAAACGTAGAACAGCATCCCACGCGGGTCGTAAGACTAATGAGGTATAATAACGGTGTTTGTAAACAATAGACCAGAAACTTGTCACTATTCATAGTGCTATGTTCGAACTTCAAATGCAAATGTGGTTGCAGTTGTATCAACCAGCATTACGATGCATTGTTTGTGCATAGAACTGGCAAAACTTATGCAAAATTTTCGTACATCGCATAAAATATCCAATAGTCGCTGTGCTTGCGTCCGTCTGATCTCTAGCGACGCGTTTCTCGGATACGCAACGTAATGTTTCTCAACCAGGGACAACGTGACACGAATACCTGATGCATTGCCCAGGCCAAAGGGTAAGCAGAGGAACTGTCAATACAATTGAGTACACACTTAGGCTGCCAGCCAATTATGTAAGCCAATCCGGCAACTGCATTTCAGTGCATTGACCAATCGTAGCCTCCTTACGGTGTCTATGTCTGTCTCATTATCTTTCGTATTCAGTGAAGCATGCTATTTCCTTAGTGCGGTTTGTAGTCTCAGTAATCCAACCACTTCTTATTGAAAATTGTGAAGATATACTGTTACTTTTACTATAACCGTGTGAGTTAGAGTCCTCGTATAACTTTACACGACACTACCGGAAGACAACACTTTCAGTGTCTGTTAGGCCGTTAAAGAAGTGGGACTCACTTTCTATATTGCATTAGCGGTAGTCTTGCCTGATAAACTTCGTAAGCTGTTTATCATATACAAGCATCGTCTATACATAAGTACATGAGTAATAAGATGCGTGTATTAGACAATCGGTTTCACTTGCGATGAAGGTACAAGAACTTATTGACTTTGACATTTCAGACCGTCTCTTAAAGGTCTTCAGTCTTTGTGCTATTTTAGAAGTTCTCAGAACGCTGTTAGATAAAGTTCACAAACAATCGATGACAGATCATAAACTTGGTAGAATTAATGATGCTTAGTCACCATTTCTGAATCGAACTAAAAGTTACCAAAATTGGCAAACCGACGCACCGTTTCATTTATATTATTTGAAACATCAACCATGTTTGGTGTTTACGACTTTACTGAGGAAAAGTAGGTGGACAGTTAACTATACAGACGGAAGTATGACAATTACGAATTTACATAAATTGAAGAAATGTCGTATAATCAGTCCTACTTATTAAAATAAAAACGCGTGGACCGCAAAACTTGGGACAAAGAAAAGTGCGAATACAAGACCAAGCAAGGAGTCAAAATTTCTCCGTAAAGAGAAAATTTCTGAGGTTTCATATTACTAATGAATTTGCAGAAGCTTTTTTCATAGAACCAAAGAATATTAGAAAAAAGACCGTGTAATGAAATGAGTCATCTCAAAATTCTCCGTAACGATGAAACAGCATAGCCGGTCCAAAATGACTTCTACCTGTACCTAAGCCATTGCACTATATACCCATAACAAAATGCTTCTACACCATAAAGCCGGCCTTATAAAAGCCGTTCGTTATCACTTCGTGTTGTATAAACAACTTTAACAAGTACCCTACGTTCACATACACGACACTTGACCGGCAAACCCTGCCTGTTGTCTATGCTATTGGCTATAGGGTTTGCCGTTTGCCAATTGGTGAGCTATCTGGAAGTAGGACTCGCTTTCTACCTCGTGTTCATGCGTTTTCGCTAGATGATAATAGTTTTTGAATTGTCTTAGAGGATCTTTATCTGTAGTTAGAGAGAAGATTGGATATTTATGTAAATTATTGGTAACATGGTATACAAAGGAAATTGTATTTTATTTGTGGGATACTGGTGCCTAAACTAAGCCGAAGCGAAGGACTTAATATGACAATATTGCAAAAGTACTACCAAATCATTATCCGAAAACGATTTAAAAGCTTAGAACAAAGTAGACAAACTATTAATAGCGTCAAGTACTTATAGTAAAGTAGAGTACAGTAGAAGAGTGAATGAGTGTGTGATCATGAATAGAGGGACATTAATTGCCTCATGTCAGACTATGGGACTGGGAGTTCCTATGTTCGAATAGTTCATCTTGTCATTCTGAAGAAGAGAATTAAACCTAATTACAAATACCCAGACAACATACAAGATGCTGTTGATAAGTTGTTAAGATACGCAATTAATATCGAACGAATTCTAGGAAACTATAAATTAACTATTAAACTAGCCACTCTTATACCCATTACATATTAGAGCGAGATTATTAAATGTATTAAACGACTAAAATACTATCTATTATTATCATCACGATTTACCATTCCCGACTTCTGAATTCATTACGAAACTAATAACCATATTGACATTGCGAAACTGTGTTGATTTACTTGGCGTGCTTCATTTGTTTCAAAACGAACTATCTGATACCCTGATACCTAAGTTGTTACGCATTAGGAATGTTCTTAAACAAGCCGTAAAATCAATAGAATAATGGTTCCTGTCGTTTCCTAAACGATACATTATTAATATTTCTTGCATGTACTTTATCTTGCTTGATAATGTAACAAAACCTACCTAATAAGGGTATAATAGGAAGCTGGTTGATAGTTGATAGATAAACATTTAGACCAAATAGTTTACATGTGCTATACATTGTATTGTTCAGTATTGTTGTAAAATGTATAGTAAATAAACGTTCCTGACTCCTGTAATGGAAAGGTTTACTGTTGAGAGGTAGAGGAAAGTGTCCCATGTTAAGACGATGTAAGTATAAATTCAATGGCCATTGCGCATTAATATGGAGCTACCGCCATTAAAAAAGCTTGTCTAATTAGTGCAAACGACTAACCTTTAACATCAGATACTATTAAAGATGTGCCGGATCGTTAAAAATGTGTAGATGTCCACATCAAGCAATTTTCCAATAGCCTTTTTAATAGCCCCGAGTGATCCGTAAAAACAAAAAACCACATTGCAAACTGCTAATGAAGCGTGTGTATTCACTTCCACATCTAACGATCGAGCTACTTCTAATTTTAGCTCACTAATCACTTGCACTAATCAAAGTGTAAACATGCTGTAATATATTATCAGAGTTTGACAAGAACAAGGCTGTAAAGGTCTTGATTTTCTATGTGCGGAAAGCTAGCCCGCGGCGAACCTGGCGGGGCAGTAATTAAAAGGACCGAAGTATGTACTACACCGTATAGGGAGCTTAAAGTTATGGGACTTATACTAGAACCTCAATTTATTACAGCATAACATAATAATATAGTTGTGTAACACAAGGGATGCTTGGTGTAAAAATGGTCTTAAAAACGGTCGATGTCAATGATGGGTTAATATTTTCATATTATATAGCCGTGAGGTATTGTAGTCATTTCATCTTGGTATGAAATTACTTTGTTTAGAATCCATTTGAATTTAAAGAATTTCAAAGTTAACCTTCGTAACCCATTTGTTCATATGAGATGTTCTTCTAATATTTGTTTGCATTACATTGTCAAGTCAGCATGCAAATTAGGCAAAACATAATAATATCATATTCATAAACACTTGGTGGACACGAATTTTGTTTATAATCAAGTGTCATTCAGTAAAGATGATCTTGACACTGGACTTACGTCATCATTATGTTAGTTTTGTTGCAAAAGGCTAACAGATGCTTCTTCAAATGTTAATATGATATTATTGTTTTTAGAATTTAGTCAATAATATTCAAAAATATTCATGAGCATCTCTTTAGTATGAAATACACCAATATTCGTTTGGTTCGTATGCAACATAAAAATCTTGCTTGAAGCCCTAGGGGGCCTCTTATTTAAAGAGCTAGACAAGTTTAAAAAATAAAGAAAGGTTTTCAATATACGAGTCTTATTTTTGTCTTAGTTCAAGTGTTAAAATTCTAGGTAAAACTCACATAACTTGCTTGTTAAGCATCACGTTGGGTGTAAAACAAGTGACTCGCTCAAGGCAAATTCTTTGGGAGATTACTGCAATGTTTAAATTGTACTCTAGGGCTGTGCTTGTGTGTGTAATACTTCGATGTCATTTGCTTATAAGATAAATGTTACAGACAGTGGAAAATACTATGAAATTGCAATAGAAAAAAACCGGCCATGTGCGTGTCGGACCACGCACAATGAAGGGTTGTGTGTTGCCGTAGTTGGAACGAATTTATCCCAACTTAACATTGTAGTTGAAATACACGTTCTCCCATACATTCCTACTGCAAATGTTAGTTGGCTATTACTCGTTATCTTGTAAAGCTTACTTTTCTGTGACAGTTTTTCCTTTTAACTTTGTCATACACTACTGACGTGAATTTTTTCACATATCTAAAACAAACATTGAGCTGGCTGGGGGGGGAGACAATTGACTCTAACATGCCTTGTTGACTGAATTCTAAAAATTTCAGATCACCTAAGGGCTGGAAAACAGTTACCTACTTGAAATTCTATTTTGGCTTACTTGATATGATTTATTTCAAGTAGGTACCTAAGGCACTTTTGAACGACAAAACTTACAAGAAAATAGAATTGAGTCTAGACGCCTCTTCCAAAAGGTAGTATGAAGAAGAATGGACAAGAAACTCCAGTTACTCTTTTAAAATGTTTTACAATAATTTGTATACATTTTTATATGTGAAGACGAAGTACCTAGAATACAATAACTATACTCAATAGGTACAAGAAAGACTATACATGGAGTTAAATACCTTGAAGAAGGTACAGACTGTCTCATTTGGCCCTTTCAATCGGATAGATACAAGCACTCAAGTAGTTTAACTTCCTGATGATAATCAGTTTTTCTAAACGAGTCTGCCATGTTTCTGGATTTCTAAAATTTCTAGAGGCGTTAAGGAATACCAAAACTATCGTATTTCGACAGTTGTAATAACGTAATCAAATACATATTTTTTACCAATTGTCTAGTGATCATGAAACAAAAAGTCACGCAATAGACACATTAGGTACGCAATCGCATCGTTAGAGTAGGTATTTGTAAAAGTATTGCAACTGCATTCGCTTCACGGTATATCATCCTGAAAATGATGATTGAAGCTTGAGCAATCTAGTCGATATATCTGTCATTTGACAGCTGATAATATATTATGTACTCAGAATTCAGAAATATGTAAATATGTTGTTACTGATGTGTATTCAAATATGTACTTAAATACACGTAGTTCTGGTTCTGATGCAATGAAGATTAGTGATTGTTCCAAAGTTGGCTTGGAACCGATATGGGCTTTAATAAAAACGAAACGAGGTCCACGTGAATATAGTGAAAAAGATGATATCGGTCTCATTTTCTAGAGCTAACAGGGGCTATAGTGACGCGTTTTCGCCCAAGATAATATTTATAGCCACCGCGAAAACTGATACAATAAATAACGTAAGTTTCAGCTCACAAATTTGTTGACAACCTTAAATAAAAACAAGCAAACCTAAATTGGTGCAAGAAGCGTGTGATTTACAACAAGACACGCCGCAGGCGACAGAGTTCCTAAGAAGATCTACAGATTGTACAGCATCGTAATACACAATACATTTAGTTCTACGTCTATTTACCTAATACAGCATGAGAACCGTGCTAAAGTCGAAATTTCAAACAGTAATTGGCGATTGTTTAGTTCATTCCCTTCATTCCAATTCAATTTCGTGATATTTACAGCGTTTAAGTGACCATACAACGGTCAAAAGTCACTCGCTCGGATACCAATATTGTGTATCTCGTTATTTCGAAACGTTTACACAATTTGCTTATTATTCGGTAGTTAGAATCTTTTGCCATTACCAATAATATTTTGTGCATATTTGTTTCTAAGTCTTTGAGATTTCACAAGTTTCTTTGCGTGCGGTGGTTAATGTCAAGTATTTGTAAATGAGAGGTCTTTAAATAATTATTTCAGTAATATGTACGTATTTATGTCAGAGGTAATAGTTAAAAGGTCAATATTAACTTTAGTAATGCCTTTAATTACATTTTTGAAAGGTTTTGCAATTTGGACACGCTAGACTCTATTGTGCCCGTAAACTAAGTTTTAGGGATTATTATCTTTGACTCACAAACAGGAGGATTGCTCACGAAAGAAAATTTAAAACTTATATTAAAAGCACACTTTGTAAACCAGCATATTACAAATTAGAGGATTATATCCAAGATAAGAATGCTTGGAAACATGCTGGTCCTGCTCTGTAGGACAATTTATTTAGAGTCTAGACAAAATCAAACTGGTTGCTAATTTCATTGTATAATTTATATTTTTTATGACATTAATTTTATTTTCTGTCATTAATATACTCACACACTGACATAGGTTATTAAATGTTAAAATTTTAGGGAAATCATCTACTTTTACAATGTTTGTAAATATGTGAGCACCATGCATCTAACGCATAATTAATTTGTCTGTCATTGCTTCACTTTACATTCTTTTTACCTATTGTGGTATAGTAATTTTATTCTAGATAAGTGCATTGTCTTCACATATAATTAATAAATTAATGTATACAAATATTGTTACCGTTTTAAAAGAGTAAGTACCTATGGAGTTTCTTGCCCATTCTTCTCCATACCTTTTGTAAGGGGCAACTAGAATTAATTAATTATTTTTGTAAATTTTGACGTTCAAAAGTACCTTTTATGTGCCTATTTGAAATATTTTTTTTGACTTTGACTTCGACTTTTTGACACAGAATACACACTCTAACCTTAAAGTTTGCATTAACCTTATAAGATCAGACTTCCGACTCGGATGATCCGAATATAAACGAAGATAGCCAAGGTACTCATAACATTTCTCAGGTATCCGTAACTCCAAGCAACGGAATACCTATGTATCAGGTACTTAAGTACTATCCCCGTGCACGTTGTGAAAGTTTACCTAAGGTAAATAGGTTACCATGGTGCTTGCTGGCCGACCACTTGTCACTTGCACATAGCCCGTTACTGTTTAACGTGACTTCACACAATTCCTAGAATATTGCACCTTGCACCTTCTTTGAAATGTTACCTATGTTAGGAGCAAAAGGTTTAACTCTTCCTAATAATTATTGGTTGAAGAGGCGCGCCGCGCCGGTTTCACTTCACAATTACTAAATATTGCATTTATGTTTGATACATGGAAGTAAAATTATGAAATTTTCTCACAGTGCCTAGTGATATTCTGCTTATTTAGAACCTAATTAGAAACAGTTTAGCTTGGCACTTCTAACGGCTCTGCTTTCAAAGGTAAATACTAACAGTGTATAGAATTTTCTATCTAAACCACCTGCCATGTTATTCCTGGCACCGGAACGTATCAACTTTCATATTATTTGACAGCTCATATCTCCAATTTAGATCAGACTTAACTTCTCTGTATTAACAAAGTCTTTCCAATACACTTCAGCTTACGGATGAGATTAAAATCAATGATACAACTAGGTAAAAGTACACACGGCCACAAATCAAGCTATACAATTCCAGTTTAGGCTGATCTCGCATTGTATAGGATTGCAGTATGCCAATGAGAGGTCAGCTTATACTGGAAATATATAGCTTGATTTGTGGCCGTGTGTACATTGGAAGAAATGCTTTTCCGTCTAGAATATTAATGGCAACATTAAATGGCATTAGAGGGACAAGCCTTGCTGCTTTACTTTGTAACAAAGTTGGTTAGATTACAAAACAGTTTAAGAAAACTGCTCTTAAATGGTTAAGGAGTGTAAAGGCCGCGCCCGCTGTGTGCAGAGACCTTTAAACTTTTATGAGAATTTTAGGAAGTTGTTTATTACCTTTCCATTGCTAATTTATAAATAACTCCCTAGTTCAATGGGTAGAAAGATTATTATGAAACTATTGCTTCGTCTCCTCGTATCACACCTTGTAAGGTTTCAGTGTGTACCTATTCTACGTTGCATTTGTAACAATAATAAATAGTAGTTACCAATAGCGCTTTCTTTTAGCAAATATTAATAATCAAGGTGCAAGTTTATCACTAAATCGACTAGATGGCGTTTGGTAAATTGTGTATTTAAATCATCATCATCATTTCAGCCGAAAGACGTCCACTGCTGGACATAAGCCTCCCCCAATTGGGGGGATTTGCCATAATCGCCACGCTTGGCAGGGGGATTGGCGATCGCAGTATGGTGTTAAAAATGCATAGAGAACGCTGCTGCCCATTCTCTAGTAAGTCCCTTAGTCGCCTTTTACGACACCCGCGGGAGGAAATGGGGTGGTGCTATTCTTTACGTCCGGCACCACACGGTAAAAAAACAAATTAAATTAAATATTATAACTTAATTCAAGTTAATAATTGTAAAAAAGTAAGTGCTACCAACTTTAATACGTAATCTAATTTATTAATTTTATTTGAATATATCGCTTTTTTTTTCTTTTTTTGTTTCTAAAAATTCTGTGGATTCGACGTGCGCAGGGAGCAGCACAGAGAAGCACCAAACGCTCAAGGTCGTTCACTAGGGGAAGTGCCTTAAGAAAATCAAAACACACACTTCTGAAATCAAAAAGTTTATTCAAATGCTTTGAAGCTTCAACCAGTGCCATTTCTTCGATCACAGGATAACCTGCCAAGCTTAAGTCTCAATCCTTGTTTGCAGGTAGTAAAGGATGTCACAATTTATGCATTTTACGTGCAAAACTCCCACATTTGACCTCACAAGTGCAGCCAATTCACTGAATATGTAAATTTTAGTGTTCATATCACCTTTTGTCAGCTAACAAGGTGTTCAATCGGCTCTTAATGTGAAATAAAATTGGCTATGAGCGTAAATAGTCAGTTTTGTTTTACATAATTGACCCAAACAAAATCCCAACACTCGTTACATCGTTTTGGAAGCGGTTAATGTGGTCCGAGTCCTCTGCTAAAACCATTACAAATTTTGACTATTGCAAAAACCATGAAACAAGGAAACATGAACATAGAACATGGAACTCGAATCTGTTGATCTTGATACTCGTAGCGTAGCAATGCATCCGAGTTACTTTTCTGCCATTTACTTTTGCTATAAACTATACCTGTTGTTGGAACAATCCAAAATTGGAACTCCAAAGACTGGCAATCTGAATACGACGCGATATTCAGAATAAAAAAAAAAAACGGAAATATAAAAAGAGTTCAAATCTCATTTTGTTTTTGTTGAGAGTTTTTTTTTATATGAATCAACTTCATAATAAAGAGTATGTTATCTTCCATCTATCTATCTTACCTGTTTGACAACCAGTCTTACCAAGGGGTGTCGTATTACTTAGAACTGGGTTGTGGAGGTCAGATAGGCAGTCGTTCCATGTCAAATACTAATATTTAGCTTTATTCGGTTAGACTATAAGCCGACCCCAACATATTTGGGATAAGGATAAGTTGGTTGATTGACTCTATCTATCTTACCTCAAGAACTTGTTCAGTGTTATCTATATTGACTGCTGGATGAACCTACAAAAGGCTTATTATAGATTACTACTGCTTGAATTGCTTTTCGATTAACATAGTGCTATAAACACTTATTGGCAATATCCTTTAACCAAAAACCAGTATAACCCGACTAGTCACGGACGAGGCCTAAGATCCCGTTAGGAGAGTAAATCACATTAATGTTTTCCTACGCGTTGTACCCGTCAAAGTGTGGCAGAGTTACATGTGGATAATTACGTGTATAATCCATTTCCGATGGTTTACTAGCGCATTCCTCTTAAAATAGATTTCAACTGGCAATGTGTATTCTGCAAATATTTGCACTGGAAGTGAGCCTGTTGATTTGAGAACGGGTCTCTTAAATTCCTCTTTATTTCCACAAAAAGGATGTTACCACAAGCTTAAAAGTATTACCCACCTTAGCATTGATTTCCAACGTAAATAAACCAAATAAGTCCACAAAATAAATCTCTCACCTCAAACGGTATCTTAAAACACGACAACTTAGGAATAGCCAAAGCATAATCAGATAACAGCGTACAAAATTCCTTTCGTAGGAGCTATAAAGAATCCCTAATCTCCAAATGAAATACGCAACTAAATCAAAACGTATCAGTTCGAAGACAAAGTCTCAGCAGGTGGACATAGCTGACGACAACAGAGGTAGAATTGTAGAACATGGTATTCTGTGAGCATCGTTCGTTCTATCACATAAATTATCCGCGTGCTCCCATACGGTGCGGGTTGCGCTTGCTCTGGGTATACGAGGCATAAGCTAGGAGAGATTAGCGAATTGAATTAGGAGGTCGGCGCGTACAGGGACGATACTGCGTTTGTAATATTTGATGAGGAAGTAAGAGGTGCTAAACGTCAAGACACTATTTGATTTCTTGTTTAAATGATTTATTTGGCATATACAGAATTAATTAAGAGCTAAGCTGCCAGTGACAACACTTTACAGTATTTTTTATCTACATATATGTCAATAAAGTCTGCCGTCTGGTTTATAAAACTATCCACTCATGAATGACTATTTCATTCATGTTTTTATTTATTTTCAATGAAATAATTGGCTTCGTTGATATGTATAACGCGTCGTTACAGGCGATAACAGCGCTCATTCTCCAACACTAAGCCATTAAACACCATTTAATATTCCTTAAAGGCAACTGAGATAAATAACCTATCCGCGATAAAATCGCAATCGATTCGCAATTAATTCCCTTCACACGTACAAAAAATATATTGGTTACTAATAACAGTAATTCTATCCTAGTTAATTACATTTTTCGCCACCCACTTGCGTCTTGGACCATAAATATTGTAACTAATGCACGCCCATTTGCTGTCAAGCGGTGCCGGCGGTATATCGGAAGAGGTGTGCAGATACGAACTGGTTGACGTATGGTACGTTATTAATTATAGCCAGTCTGGTGAAGTATTTTCATATATGCATGGGAATTTAATCGCAAGGTCTGTTAGGAAAAGCTCATCGGTTATCGAGACGTGTGAATTACCTGTTGGTTAACTTTGTAGGTAATATCCTATACAGTGAACAGGCTATGGTTAGATGTTTTACACCTGACGCTGCAAACTATACCTAGAGTTTTTCTCACATTGCTCTATTTCCGACAAGGTGTCTGTTCGTAAGTCCGAATGAAACATAGCATGTCATTTCATCTCTGTGCACTATTACAGCTATTCACCTTGTTGTAGGTCGAACAAGTTTGATCGATGGTTTTGTATCAATACAATCGACTGGACTGTTATTCCGTTTTGTCTACACAGTTGCATATTGACACAGTAAAGACTCGTCGGTCGTCGATTCATGAGCTCTTATTCTAATGAGTGCAAGTCATTCGATTTAATCACCAAGTTGCAATAATAGTTCATTCGTAATTTGTAGTGTGACATATTTAGACCGCGCTGTCTCATTGTTGGGTTAAGCTCCTTTGAGGTTGACGCTTCCACCGGTTTCGATTATTCTGGTTTTATTGAATTCATCGAAAACTGCTCGGTCTATTTCATTCTTGTTACTAATACCTAGTATCACAATACCTAGTAATCTAATATCTTTGACTCTATTGCGTAGACTTACTAATATTCCTATTAGTCTTACAAAACTACGCAAAATTCTTGTTGGAATAGGTTCACTATGATTGCCCAATTTGAACTGGTGACCTTTCGATCGTAAATCCACACCCTATCTCTAGGCTATGTGTCTATCGGTTAAATGTAAATATCTTAAAGGCATTCTAAGCGACCTGACTTGATATGCACGACAGATTTGTAAAATGGCATGGAAAATGGTCCCAAATATCACGCACTCACCTGCCTATTTGTAGTCGAAACAATGGCGGAACGACGTAAAGATAATGTTGGATACAAAGTTGAATAATAAAGGGGAACTTGTAGTGGCGTTTAGAATAGATATGCTTACAAATCTATTCTTGAAGATATCGTATGAAAATCAGGTGAAATCCTAAAGGATACTAACAATACACCGGCTACACCACACGCACTCCAAAAGTTTCTCAAAATGTTCTGAAGCATTCTTGACCCAAGTTGGTAATAAATTGTATTTTACTACGAAATGATTGAAAATAAGATTTTTGACTATTCAAATAATCGTTTTCAATCAAAGCTCACCCGAGGTGAGCATGATATATCTTCGGAAAACAAAAGAAACATAAATTACTAACCTGCCAGTATGTCTGACTGTACTTATTGGACTTGGTAAAGTTAAAGTTAGCATCATAGGTAAACGAACTCATTATACTAATGCAAAGATGTATGGCGCATTGCCAATATTCACTTGAGCTTTGGTTCTCTGGTAAGCTATTCAAGAAATTATGAGAGTTTCTAAACGTTTTGCTTGTAACTGATAGGTTGCTCAGATAGTTCAATTTATTAGGATTTTGTTGGTAGGTTCGGTGTTAGCGGAAGCTTTAATGTTATAAACATCAAGAACTTTAACTTTAAGTTCAGTAGTAAATATAATATTTCCCCCGCTTTATGTCATGCTTGACTAATCTTAAATCTCAAATATCTGTTTAGGTGCTTTTGACAATTTACATGTAGCTCCGTTGCAGTTCGGACATATCAATTCCTAGATAAACTTTAACTGCCAACCTAATTCACTGTTAAAATACAAAGCAATATGCATAATAAATAAGATATAGTGTTGAAGCAGTAAACGCATACAATATTCCTTACTATGTATATTTGATCAGGTTTTAAAAGAACTGCAAATGGTCAATGACGTCGCCGGGTTGTTAAATACCCTATTATGTATGCGTTGTCACGCACTTCCCTTACAAAATGTACAAGAATCAAAAGCGGTAACTACAGAAGATGCGGCTTTAATAAATCATTCTAATATGACAGCAAATAATATTATGAAAGAGATTTTTTTATTTGGTTGACACAAGAAATAACCGTTTAACTTGAATCGAAACTCGGAAATTTACAATAAACAGCATTTCGAAAGAAATATATGTCTCCTGAGATCTGTGAAGAAATAACCCAATGAAATAACACCAATTCTTGATAGAAGTAAGACCTAAGAGGACCAATTGAAATTGAACCTAATGAAAGATTACATAAAGTTGTTATTTCTATATCTAAGTCAATAATCAAACATAATTATATAGTGCAAATATGACCTAATTTTCTGTATACCTGTAAAATTACTAATTAGTACTTTACAAATGTCAAGTGTTGCTTCATAGGCTAAGGTCTAAGGTTGCGTGAAAATCATAAAATAAATAACACAGTAATGAAATCGTGATAGCATGTTGTATTTGGACTTTAATGGATTGTACAAAATGTATGTATTTGAGCAGCAGAAGACTGTGTTTATTACCATTTTTATGACCGATTACGTTATATAAAGTAGGTACCTACTGTTATTCTTAATAACGCTCTTCAGTATGGAATGCGTGTTGGTTGTTCTAGACTCGTTGTAATTGATAATCAGGGATCACGCGTAGGGTTAGAATACCAACCATAATGGTTGGTATTCTAACCCTACCCTTATGTATGGTAATGTTGTACTCTTTGGAACAACAAGTGCCGTTAAAGATGGTATTTCGTACCTTCACTTAGATTCTCTCAACTTTAAAGCTAAACATTTACATAAGCACTCATATAAATCAAAGAGAATGTGCCCAAGATTGATGCTGCCTTCTCTTGGATTAATTTATACCTAAATCGCTATTTAACTATACTCAATTAATACTCATAGAACGGGACGGGATACTGTGTAAATGCTCATGCGTGAACAAATTCTAAATAGTATTGATATTTTTCAACCTACATACACCCATATCAAACATAATCACAATATCTAGATCGAATTCAGCAGTAAACCTACTTTACTTACCCAATCTAATTTTAACTGTATTCTGTATCTAAAATGGCGAATTCAATAAGCTATAAACACTTAAAGGTTCCATTAAATCGGGTCTTTTTCTGACACCAGGTTCCTTTAAGAGATAGAACGATCACCTATCCATTAAAGTTTTACGATACAATACTGTTATTCATTGTGACTGATGCATGACTGGAGACACATTAGGTACTGCATTATCATTAACTAACTAAAGGTGAAGGAATCAAATGCCTTTTAACTTATAGAGGTATGAGGAACAGGGTGTAAAGTTCACTCATCTTCTATTGAAAAGGGAGAATCCTCCGACCAGACGGGTGTTGTGTCTGGTGAGCAACTGCCCGTCGCGCGGTATACTCTGATAGCCGATGCAGTATTTGTGAAGTCAGGTCTTTGATGCGTAGTTCGCATGTGTAGATGCCGCCACAAACTTCTTTTCCTGAATTAAAAGTCAATAATGTTGTTAATGAGACAACTCATGTTTGAATGAAAAGAGGTCATACTCGTAGCTTAGCTTTGCTCAGCATTTTGAAAACGATTGGCGAATGAAAGGGAACAGCACAAACCAAAATTGACTACCATCAATTTATATGTCTCATCATGACAGTCTTGGTTTTAGCATAAAATACTAAATCTATTGGATAATTTAGTCCCATTATTCATTGCCGTCATTTTGTATTACTGTACCACTGCCTAACCTTTCACGTACTGTAACTGTATGTTATATTTCCTTGCCATTTTCTTGTACAAATTCGACACAGTCAAACCATACATTACATTTAGTTACAGAACATTGTTCACGTTGGCTATACTTCAAACTCGATCGGTACGTGAGTAACAAATATTGCTGCGTTCTCGAAATTACTCGCTCGTGACAACGTGTTTCTTGTAATATGTGTCGTGGAGTCAATATTGTATGGATGAAGATCTATGTACAGTAGGTACGGTACCGAGCCATAAATGAGAGACATGTCGAGCAATAGGTACAAAGGGACACGGAAAACCCGAGACGACTCAAAGACTGCTGCTCATCTTTCAAACCATCGCTTTGTAGTTGAACTGTTTATGGGTTTGCATACCATTTGATCGATGCACCAGGCTAATAATTATTCGAGTATTAGAGCTGGCTAAACGAAATTGTAATTGATCTTGGAATATCCGTCTTCTTCACACCAGATATGATACACAATGTTGGCGACATTTCTGCTAACAATAGTTTGTCAAGTCAACAATGTGGTCCCTTCTTTTACCTGACTTGATCGGAACGGTATTCACCTTGGCCCCGATGCCATCGCACGTTAGCATCGATACAGTCACTCTATTAAATCGATTCCGAAACAAAAACTTTTAGTCAAACGTGATGAATGATTCAAGCATCCGGCTGGAACCGCTAGATCATTCTGATGATTGAAGATGAAAAGTGGCTTAGACTGGATACGGAAGGCAGAGAACTGGGCACTGTAGTGTAGTTTATAGAAAGGTTGAGCCCAGGAGTAGTCATAATAACTTAAGGCACGGTAAACTGTCTTGTCAATATATCAATACATTTAATTCAAACCATCAGGCAGAAAAAGCAGAAAGGAGTCGAACAAAGAAAAGATAGATGATAGGTATGGCTACAATGGGGATGCTGCGCTGAGCCAAAACAAGTTGGGATAAGGGCAGGAGGATAATAATGCAGAAGAAAGACTACATCCCAGGTCCAATTACAGGTCCACCCATATTGCAGTACATCCATATATTTTTAGCTCTTTACGATCTTATTCTACTTCTCACGATTGCAAATTAACACATAGACGAAGAGTCGCCTATTAAGTGTTTGATAGCTGTTATACGACTTGACTTTCAATAGACCACGTGAAGTACCTAAGTTTACGAAAAGAGACTTTAATTAAGAATGTGTACTTTACCTGCAATTGGTGGTTATGTAACTGTAAGTGTTAACAGTCAAAAACCTCTTTCGAACTTAACGTTTTTGATAAAGGATTGTGAAATCCCTCAACATAATAAGCAGAGCTGGGCTGTAAGAAATCAACATTGATGGACGTGTAAAATTTTATTTTAGGTATAACGTATCAGACTTGACCAAAAGACCATTATTAAAACCCAGAAGATCACCCTAATGAGTTTTCTGTAGAAGTACAAGTACAGGGTTTATTGAAGAGTTGACTTTAAACCCGGTAAAAGCTTTTTAAACTAAGCTCAGTAAAACAACACACATATCAACTAACATATTACTGCAATAAAGGATGTAGGTAATCGCGGATACTCATAACCTTACGATAACCTATTAAATCGCGATTGTAAACATAATTAATTACACTGACATAAAACAGTTACATAAAATCAAAAACGCAATAGCGTTTCAATAAGCTTAGTTACCATAACGGTTCGTTCATTCCGTAATAGGTCTAAACGTATGCATTAAGTCACGGAGATATACGCCTCGTAAGTCTCGTTTCGCTTTCAGAATCACGAGTTTTGCTCTCGAAACGACGTTTAAGATACATTACGTATGGTCTACTAACACGCTTGGCTTGTGAATTAGAGTGTAAATATGTAAACAAACTCTTCTTGCTTGGGATATGGAAATATGTATTGGTTTTTGTAAATATAAACGTGTTTTCGGGATACATTCCGGGACTAGTCAATTTATTTCCAATAGATATATCTTAAATATTTGTTTTCAATTTGACAAATGGTTCATGAATACTCACTTTGTCCGAAGGTTCGTGAGTTTACTGAGGTCCAACAAATTATGCGCATGTAAAACGTATTTGGTGACCCATAATAGTCCATGGTATGCAGTTAGGGGACTACAGTCGAAGCATAAGAGATGAACTAAGTACAGGTTTAAATGATGGAAATGTACGGATGGAAAAATGGAAGGAGGCTATGTTTAGTAAAGCACATGTTTGTTAAAATCAAAGTGCGTCATCTTCTAAAGAAATTATATAAGTTCAAATGAAAAGAAAGCTCTTACACTGGTACATCTGAACTAAAAATAGAAACAATCAAAATGCAATGTACCATGCATCTTGTTTGTACCTTCCACGTTATCAATAAAATAAATCACACTGTACCCGGGCTATGCTAAGACACCACAGAACTTTTTATTATGCCAGTTGTAAAGGCTATAACCATACAATACACGGTGATGCGCTAATCTGTTTGACACAGCCCCGAGCGTTGTCTCGGATTTGTAGACTAAACCCGACAATAAATTAAAACGACTTCAAACTTAATACTATCAATCGAATATGGTTTTTAAATTGATAGTTGCAAAGTTGAATTTGGTATGCTTCACAGGTAATAGATGCGTCGTCGATATGCTCATGCGGTGTTCCGTTAGCCGCTCACCTGCGCCCGCGCTTCTCTAGTTATGCTAATGGCTGAGCGCGGCTCGCTCTCAGACTCTCAGTACTAAGTACTGAGAAACATGGAAATAAGTCCACTGGAAGATTTAGTAGTCGTATTCCCTTGTATGTAGATTTGTACTCGCAATATTTTCCTATGAAAACGGTGCTTGCACACCCAATAGAAGTCCAACGTCATTACGTAGTCATACGTATTCAAATGAGACAATCGTTTAGATAAGCGTTTCGCTCGAAACACTATATTACGTTCATAGTGCTGATAATAATCCCCAATCGATTCCTGTATAACATCGAATTTACTTAAAAAATATCCTCGAAGGACAAAACGAGTTGATAACTAGCTTTCCGGTGTATTTGGTGATGTTCCTTATCTAGTATGCACCATTTATATCAGGGTATGGAGATATTCTGTGCGGTGAACGAGACCGTGGGTGGACGCGAAACTGTAAAGGAAATCGATTCCGCTGTACGTGTTTGAATCGATTTCTCGACACCGGGGTTAAGTGTGCGAGTATCGAGTAAGATGTTCCCTAGTTTCATTTACGGCCAAGCGAGACCACTTCATCGGAATACGAATACTGAGTCACGGTATGTGCATGCCTAATTGTGCATGCTAAGTGTTATGTTATAACTTTACTAGTTGCCGCTTTTAAACTGCCTATGTTGAGATGTTGCACGTCATAAACGTTTCACGCTAAAAGGTTCTTGAAAGGTTTTATTTTTGCATGATAGCAGATTTTGTAATTAAAAACATTTTACGCACGAATCATGGTTTTAAATTAGTCGTTTTATTTATAGTTCTTGTTTATCAAGTAGATTTCGAACAAGGTTATTGAATAAAACTAAGATTTCTTAATGGCAGCTTCAAATCAACAATGACTTCAGTTCCTTTCGTCTTACACTATTAACACTACAACGGCAAATTGCTCTTATAATGAACAGTTAAAGTTCGACAGTACAGTTCATTAAAGTTTCACAAAGCATGCTATTGTGTGAGATGGGCCGACAGAAGCTCTTGGCGCAAGCGTGAGACATCTTAATGGATCAACTCTGCACGCATCGCTTTGTCGTCGTTATCGAGTACATCTCGCGTCGAGTCGTGAAATCGATAACTGCCACACAATCGATTGGTGACGTAAGTTTTTACACTCTAGTTTCGTTAGCGTCATTATTGAATTAGCGTGTTACAAATAGTACCGTTAGTAGGTTGTTATTGAAAACGCTCACGTAGTTAATGATTTTCGATCGGGGAACAGTACGAGTATTAGCGATGGTTATAAATTTCGCAAGTGATCGATTTGTAGGCCCGCCCTGAGAGCAAGTTACCACGCAACTATACCCAAAGTCTCTAATTCAGATAATTTATGTAAACCAAGTAATGTCAAGAAATGTCACTGTCAAAATGTCAGGACAGTGGTGCAAAACATTTTATCATTTTTTTTTTGTAAATAATCATCTATGAAATTAAAGTGAATTAATTATAAGAACTATGCAAACAAAATACCGTTGCCAAACAATGTTTTATGTAGTGTGTCGGAGACACGGCCTATGATCGTCATAATCAGCGCTTTTAAGTCCACTGCTAGACGTAGGCCTCCCAAAATCGATTTCCACTCGAAACAGTTTACAGCCGTTTTCATCCAAAATGTGGCTAGATATGCTACATACAATATGAATCAATGAATGAGAGTTGTATTATAAGTGTTGTTGAAAATGTAAAAAAAATTGAAAATGTTTGGATCTCCTGCATTGTTATTGTTACCAGTATCATAAAATATTTTATACCAGAAATACCCGTATCATATTTTTTTTAATAACTTTGTTTCAAACCGAAAATTTATGAAAATTATTACGGTATGATTATTTTTTAATTATTATTTCTTAAATTCAGTACTTAAAAGAAAATGGAACCTTTTTTTTCGCCATTTTATGTGAATTACCATTACGAAGATATTTTTTTTGATATGTTATCCTTTTGTTTACATAAATTATCTGAATTTGAGACTTTGGGTATAGCTAACTACTAAAATGACTCGTTCAATAGAATAGAACGAAGTTATTCCAAAACTTCCACTCGTAACAAAAAGACCATTAGGTAAGTTTCAAGTAGTCCCTTTGCTTGCCTTTTCCGCACAAGAACATTTTTTCAATCTCCCTAATTTTCGTTTTTATCGGTCGACTAAACAGTTATTCATTGAGCCCTTTGTGGATAGGCTAGCATGAACATTCTCAAAAGCTTATCGATTTTGATCGCTTGCAAATCGAATAAATATCATAAAAGAAAAGCGTGACAAAATTGTGTTTATGCTTTTTTGTAGGGACCAATTCCGTCACGGCTGTTACCAAAGACTACAGTTGTCTAGCTGTCAACATCTGTCCCAGTTGCTGTCACCCATCTGTCAGGTTAGAGTTTTTCATCTGTAATTCGATTAGCGGTGTTATCACGTTCGTGAGTAGACCGTTTGTTCCGCTATTCCACGACTCGGGCCAAT
Organism: Dryobota labecula; assembly: GCA_947523025.1. NCBI lineage: Eukaryota > Metazoa > Arthropoda > Insecta > Lepidoptera > Noctuidae > Dryobota > Dryobota labecula. Next base: position 9,445,566 of record OX383293.1, on the reverse strand, counting down.
TCGTGAATTTTCACAGCACGTGCATGTATTTGATAATGCAGAATCGGAAATAATGGAGGCACTCTGCAAGTCGACACGTTTTTGAAGAGAATATAACCTCATTACGGTATCGGTGGGCAATTATAGACTTACCGTCATGTAGGAATATGCCCAATTAACATTGTCTTAACATTGTCATCACTTATCCTGTTAGACTGCAGGCGTACCAATTCCAACGGCTTCCCAAGCGTAGAATTCATACATAAATCAAGACTTAATTCTGAGTGGCACAAATCCACTTCTTTGTTTTTTGTTTCCCGACTGTAAGGATTTCTGTACCTTTCTTTTTTAACTAACTTCTCTCAATCCCGTTTTCAGTATTAATTAAAAGAGTAGTATTGATATCTATCCACTGGATGTCAAGCAAGCCTTTTTGCTGTTGTAACTGGAAGCTATTAGCGATAGCTTAGTTTTTTACCAGAGTTTAACTATCTATTACGACGGCTTATATGTTGTGGGCGTATACCGTTTTTATATGAACCTAGTGGTTGCGATAGATTGCAAGGAATTCTTGCAAATAGGTTTCTAAGAAAACATTACTTAGTTTCTCTAGGTATGTTGATATACAAGTCGTATTTGATCATGTAAAACTTTGTAACGGTGACAGGTTGGAAATGTGTACGTTAGATGAAAACTAAACCAGAAGATTAATGGAATTCTTCATAAGGGTAGTTCTGATCTAACATGTAGGTTAGGCTCTTGCTTTGTATTTGGGACTAACTCATTTTCATCGCCTTGCCATCGTCCAAAGAACCGGTATAATCTACTGACACTTACTTCCCGTTCATGTCCAAACGCATAGCATGTTCATTGTAAGTCATAAAGATAAAATAAACTCTATAACATCTCAACAAATAAACAATTCTGACCTAATTACTGCTCACAGCACAACACTGACTGATAGAATCATCTTAACATCTAATCGTTTACCTTCCTAGTTCACGAGTACCCCCAGCAGCCCTTCGGCAATGTCCGTCAGGTAGTCGTCAATCATCGTGACTTGTTCGGGACGTCGTGTCGTGATCGCGGCCCACCCAACCCGCGCGCGCGCATAACTGTTACACCGTTGGGTACAAGCTTTACGAGTACTAGATAGATGAGCGCAGAAGGCTCATCCTCATGCCTCACAAATTGATGTGGATCATCCATCTCATGAATAAAATAAATCCTTGCTCATTCGGTTATCACTCTCCAACACAACTCCAATGTCTCTTTTCTGCATAAAGTGTTTTTTAGCTGCTATCAGAGTTTTCTTGTGTCTAGCAGAAGACTCAACTGAACTAGAATTTATATCTCTACTCAGTGCTAAAAGCCCGCTTTTCTGATTAGTGCGTGTTCACTTGGGCATGCATGAGCCTAGTGCCCGTACGAAATCACCGGTATTATAACAAACGCTCTTTAGTTCTAAAATATTGTACTCGTACACTTTTATTTATTTATTTATTTATTTTATTATTTATGTACACACAGTTAAATACATAGAGATACGACATAATTATAATTTCAGTACAAAGGTACTGCTTATTTCTTAAGAAATTTCTTCCAGCAGACCTGCGAAAGGAGAAATGAAAAAGAAATGTAGACAATAGTGTGTGAGAACATGAAGAGACATATATATGAATATGCGAAGTCTTAAACTAAAATATTAAATATAACATATACTTAAATAAAGCTACAAAAATATAAATACATATATCTATAAATATATACATAAAATACTCACAGTTGAGAGGAAAGGTAATGCTCTTTTACTCGATGTTTGAATAGAGATATAGTTTTTAAGTCGCGAATGCTAGGCGGAAGCGAGTTCCATAATCTTACAGCATGGACAGAGAAGGAATAAGAATAGTAGCTAGTTTTATGAGGATGAGATTTAAGGAGGGATCTAAGGTGTGATCTACACGGTGCGTCGCTAGGACGGGCGTATGAAAAACGCTCACGTAAGTAGGAAGGATAAGACGGGTTGTGTAAGATGTTGAATAGGAGACATAAAATCCGAGTATTCCTACGAAGGCGGATTGGGAGCCACTTGAGTTCCTTGCGAAGGTGAGAAACATGGTCATACTTTCGAAGACCGAAAACAAAGCGAATGCACAAATTTTGCAAGCGCTCAAGCTTGTTCAATAGCTCCTCAGTAGCATCTAGGTAGCAGGCGTCGGCGTAATCTATAATCGGCTGAATAAGTGTTTGTGCCAAAGTAATTTTAGTCTTCAAGGTTGTTCTTGTTATGTTGCGTTGAGTTGAGAGGAGTTGCTCTTCTGAGCTCATATTTTTTATTTAACAAACCGTGCCCGCTATGAATAATCCCCATCTCCGCTATATAGTTTTAATTATCGTGGAACTAATTACAGATGAATATGTATTAATTTTATATTGCAGGAGGAAGGAGATAGTTGTTTATATGGAGATGTCCTGTTACAGACTGTAGGGCTAAATTAAATTCATCCCTAGACTTTATTACAATTTACTTCTTCCGATCGGTGATCATTTTATGCCTTACTGGAATCATTTTCGCTCAGCTTATAAGCAAAGAAGCTTATAAAAACATGCAAGTACATCCACGTGACGGTTATGGGACTGGACATTGGTCAAGTGACCTACATAAGGGACCTGTTTTCTTCGTTGAAGCTCACACTTGCGTGGGAATTGCTGTACTACAGACGTTCGTGTGTGAGTGTCAACTAGAGTTTTTAAAGCTATGTGTTCTTTACGCTTGTTTGTTCTAGCGGCACATTGACGCAGGTGGTCTACTTTCATCCCTGGCTTTTGTTTCTTGTTTGATTTTGGCTAAACCAAACAAGCATCACCTTTGTACGTGATTTTCTGTTTCTTTCTTCTTGTCTGTTTATTTGTATTTAGTTAATGGTTAAATAAATAAATGGTGCCATTGATGAAAAAGGGCTTTCAAACTTTTCCACGTCGCTGTTCATTGCCGTCCGAGTTCGCTTGCTCTATTTAGCACTCCGGTTTCTTTTCCAAATATATTCGGGTCAGCATCCACATTACTGCTATCAATTAGATTACAGTCGTTGTTTGTAAGACAACTAAAACAAGTCGGATTTCGAATGTGTGTTAGATATTAATGAGAATTCGAAGGAATTATCATTAATATCTAACACACATTCGAAATCCGACTTGTTTGTTTGGCCGTAGGGCCAAGATTCACAGATTGTAACATTTCATTCCAATTGTTCGATGAAAATCTTATGCCTAAGCCTAAGTGTGTGGCTTAGGCATATGATTTTGAAACATAACAGAAGATGAAGAATTTTAAGCTGAGATTCATTATCATCTAAACTCACTTCCAACTTCAGTCGTATATCAAAAGTAAGTCATACTATTTTGTGTTTACCTTTCTCGTACAGACGGACAGATTTACACTAGTTCATAACAGACCGGTCCACAGTGGAACGAATGTATGGGAGCGGTTGGACGTAGACATGTCCGAAAAAAAAGAGTAAAATTATGCCAAACTAATGATGCCATCTTATTCGATTACTTAATGCCTTCATAACTTGTGGTGATGAATTTCTTCATAACTCCCATATTTCGGGAGTAATTTGAGAAAATGTGAAATTTTACTATGAAAATGAGTGTATCGAGCTCTCTCCCTCCTGATTCCGGGCTTGTTTCAAGTAGCGGTCTCTAATATCATAATGCTAATACTAAGAGCTATATTTAATACTAAGACACATAGTGCGCCAAATGTGCACTTTCTGGGATAAAGAGTGATGTTTATTTTATAACACAATTTTTTTATTTTTTGTTTATTTTGTTGATTAAAACCGTTTTTCTAAAGGTTTACCTTATTACAATAACATTTCTGAGCAGCCAATTAGAGAAGATATAAGCTAATTAGGATATATAATTAGGGACTTAAGGTTTACATATAAAACTGATGCACTAATGATTACTGATAAGAACATTGCTATTATTTAATTACTAAATGGCTCTTAATACACTAATTTAGCATGCATCATTTACTAATTATCACAATAACTAATTACCTTGCAATATTTAACAAAGGATACCTGGGATACCTGGATTTTATATAAATAGGTCACTATTAGTAACTTTAAAATCAGTGTTGATTTACACCTCGTTGTATCCAAGCTAATCTCGCAATGTATTTTCCAAATTTTAATACAAATCTTGATATTCACGTTGCTTTATGCGCACGCGCACATAAAGATTTACGCGACTTTAACTATTTGTTCAGTGTTTTAAAAGATAACAGTTGTGTTCAGTTATGTGAAAGTGCTGAAACAAGTTTAAAAGACTGGTGTCGTCGATTTTGCTACCGCATTTATGCAAAATGGACACAGTCTGGAAGAAGCACAGATAAGTTTCGGAAGAAACATGAGATTTGGCTACAGGCTGCAATTCAATGGCCGGAATTACAGAATGAAAATATGGAACCTTCTACAGAAAATATAAGTGACGTCATCGAGCCCATAATTTCTCCTGCTAAATCTGATGCTTCAACTTGTACACATCCTAGTCCTCGTAAATCTTTTGAGGACCTTAGTAACCGGCAAAAAAGAAGACGCACTGAAGATAGTCTTTCATGCAGCAGTAGCAGCGCTGAAATTATGTTTTCGGCCGAAAGGGCGCTTCAAAAGGCAGGACAAAGCGATACAGCTTATGTTATGAAATACTTGACGGAGAATCCAGAAGAGGCCTCAAAAATCAAAGCCTTCATTGAAGGTAAATCAATTCAGGTACGGGAAATATCCCCTTTGAAGGCATTGGCTCTTTATGTATCGATGAACTTATCGAAATGGCGCTATAACACTCTTCGGGATTTCAACACTCAAGAAGGAGCTCTTCAATACCCGAGTTACTACATGTTGGTTAAAGAAAAAATTAAGTGCTATCCGGCCAAAGAAGATCTCACAGTTACAGAGAGCTCTGCAAAAATCAAATTACAAGCCTTGATGGATTTAACCTCAAGAAGACTTATTAGGTCGTTAGAAACCCCTGTTGATCCCAATCAACAGCTCGTATTGACCAGCAAATGGGGTTTTGACGGATCATCTAGCCAAAGCATTTATCATCAAAGGACGAGTGAAGATGAGCAAATCGATCTTGCTAGTAATTTTATGATTAGTCTTGTACCACTGCGGCTCGTCTCAAAAGGTGTAACAATTTGGGAAAACGAGCGACCATCTTCCACTTCATTTTGCCGGCCAATATTGTTTAAGTTTATAAAGGAAACCAAAGAAAATGTGCAGAGAGAGATGGCTGAAATCGAAGCAGAGATTGAAGCCTTAACTCCATCCACCATCACTGATGGAATTAGTGTCAAACACCAACTGCTGTTGACAATGATTGATGGTAAAATTCATTCCATTATATCCAATACAGCAGCTTCAGTGTGTGACATATGCAAGGCTTGTCCTAAAGAAATGAATAATTTAGAGTTAATCAAAGATAAACACGCAAACGAGGACATGTATAAATATAGCTTAAGCACCCTTCACGCTTGGATTCGCTCAATGGAATGCTTATTACACATTTCCTACAAATTAGACATAAAATCATGGCAAGTAAGGGGTGATATAGCAAAAAGGCAAGTTGATGACAGGAAGAAAAGAGTTCAAGAGGCTGTAAGAAGAGAAACGGGCTTACTTCTCGATGTTGTGAAACAAGGCAGTGGATCCACCAACAATGGCAACTCGGCAAGGAGATTTTTTGAAAACTACACTAAATCTGCTGAACTGACCGGAATAGATGCTATGCTTTTAAGAAAAATCTGTGTGATCTTGCAGTGTATTTCATCAGGAGAGAAGATCAACGTAACTAAATTCCGAGAGTTCTGCTTTGATACTGCTAAGCTTTACGTGGAGTTATAACCATGGTATTATATGCCTTCTTCACTTCATAAAATTTTAATGCATGGGCCAGACATAGTTCAGAACATGTCAATTGTGCCCATTGGTTTTCTATCCGAAGAGGCATCTGAGGCTAGAAATAAAGATTTTAGAAAATATAGAGAGGGGCATTCTCGAAAGCATAGCAGTATCTCATGCAATGAAGATATTATGCACAATCTTTTACTGTCTTCTGATCCACTTGTTACAAGTATCCGTCCAAAAGGAAATAAGTTTGTAAAAAAATCTTCTTTTAAGGAATTTTATGAGCTTACGGATTCTGAGAAAAGTGATATCGAATTTGTTAACATAAATGATTTAGCGGACATCGATTCTGAATTTGAATTAATTGATGATGATGATGATGACGAAGATAATTAAATGATGTTATTGTTTTAAAATGTGTAACTTAGTAAATTAGAGCTTACATCTTAATTATTTATTGTACTTTTAATGAAACTAGGTAATTTATTATCAACTTACTTAAAAGTCATACTCTCATCAGTTCTTGTGAATATTTTTGTTAATATATATTTCTGTATATATATAATATATTTATAGACCTCTTAATAAGTCTGTCTGCGGTTTAAAGTAAATACAAATGGGGAAAAAACGTTTTTTTTTTAAAATTTTCATTTCCTTTTATCCCAGAAAGTGCACATTTGGCGCACTATGTGTCTTAGTATTAAATATAGCTCTTAGTAATAGCATTACGATATTAGAGACCGCTACTTGAAACAAGCCCGGAATCAGGAGGGAGAGAGCTCGATACACTCATTTTCATAGTAAAATTTCACATTTTCTCAAATTACTCCCGAAATATGGGAGTTATGAAGAAATTCATCACCACAATTTATGAAGGCATTAAGTAATCGAATAAGATGGCATCATTAGTTTGTCATAATTTTACTCTTATTTTTCGGACATGTCTACGTCCAACCGCTCCCATACATTCGTTCCACTGTGCGGTCGTGCGACTCCGTCCGATTTATTTGCAGTGTGAGTGAGAAGGCAGCAGACGGATTTGTTGCTAATAAATACATTAGTTTATTACGCCAAGTTTGTTTCTGAGTTTTGAATTATAGACTTGGGAATAGGTCGGTGGACGGTGAAATATTTTTCATGTTTGAACTTCGAACATAATTTTACGTAGACTTACGGGTCGATCGATCTTTGTTAACAGCGACTCGTCGGAATCATGAACCTTGTGTGTGTGTTGGGTAATTAGAGGTAATTACTTTTGTAAGGTTTATATTATATTTTCTCAAGGAATTTTCCGTCACCTTTTTGATTCAGATGGTGATGCAGTTGTCGCACTAGATGCTTTATCTTGATCATTAATTTTTACTTAGATGTTGTAAATAATTACGTTTGCTTATTTAACCCCCCCCCCCCAATTGGGGGAGGCCTATGTTCAGCAGTGGACGTCTTTCGGCTGAAATGATGATGATGATGACTAAAATTATGTGTTGCCTGAACTACCTACATGAAAATTAATAAGATTATTTACTGGTGCCAAATTACGATTCCTTGCAATATTGGAATGGTCTATTTTGCAATGACCACTTACATTAATACTGATTCAACACAATTTTAGCCAGAATGTTAATGCTTTATAATTATGAAACTTAACGATGTGTTAACAATTAAAGTCCAGCACACACAATAAACTTTATAACTGTAAATTCAAAGACCACACACGGCATTCATTTATCGTAGATCGTTAATAACACAATATACAATAATTGTTCGAATGCTAATTACAATTATATTTATTATCGAACCTTCATAGCATCACGTTTTCATGTGGGCCATTCGTCAATAGTTCAATACCTTTTTGAGTTAATAGAACATTTAACTTTTACCAGGGTTCGCCGATATATATCAGCGGATATATATAATGATATATATCACGATATATATCAATTGATTTTTATCTTGATATATATCAAATAATTTTTTCCTGTCTTCTGAACTAAAATTTTTGGTGATTAATGTTTACCCTGGCAACACGTAGCGAAAAACTACATTTAGAATAATTTATTTTTTACTTTTTTATGATTACAAATTATTATTAAAATTAGTTGATTTATCTCACAAACAAATGAAGATTATTATACTAATAGGTTCCTATTAGTATAATAATCTTCATTTGTTTGTGAGATAAATCAACTAGTTTAAGTTGTTTTTTTAAGTGTTCATTAAAAAAATATTTCTCAAATAAACACTAATTCTTTTGCCACTTTTTTTAAATAAAAAATGTGGTGGTTTGACACTTATATTATTTTACAAATTCTTTTCACATTTTTAAGTGTTTACACCCCTTACAGAATGAAATTCGCTTCTTTTTCTTGGCCTGGATATATGTCTGATATATATTAAAAAATCGGATTTTTGATATTTATTATAAAAAACGGTTTTTTTCTAACCCTGACTTTTACTATAGTGTGGTCTTTGAGAGTAGACCATTTCGGGTCTCTTCGTCAATATTGTATGGTGAAATACATAAGACTTTAATTTCGGTTGTGGTTAATTAAATTGAGGGCACTGAAGCACCAATCTTCCTGCTAAATGTGGCATGCAATTTGCGTTGAATCGAACAGACCATCAATGTAACCATCTATTGGATTCTGACCAAAAGAGCAGTGTTTTAATTTGTGAACTGTTACAAACGTCTAACAAATATTGTCACCTTCTAGCATTATAGTTGTTGATATATTTCTGACTTTATTGATTGCGCCCGCCGATTGCAGTAGCAATTTCAAGTCAATCCATTTCTTCCTGTTTATCAGTTAAACTATCATAATCATTAATGGACTAAGTACCATTTACAATTACCTAACCACATGATTTTTACAAATATTATATACATACATGACCTAACTAACAAGTAGTGTATACATATAAAAAAAAAAACAAAATAGCTGGCAGGAATGCGGCCTATTCATTGTCATCATCATCACTATTCATAAACACTCGACACTGACCACCTGTTCACAAATAATAAATAGTAATCGTACACATTGTGATTTATATTTTTATATGTAAATTACTATATTGTATTGAGTTCATTCTCCTTCTTAGTAAAATGTGTTGTTGTTTCTCTAAAATATTCTAGTCAGGTTTTCGCGATGGATTTACATCTTAAGTGTGTGTATCGATGAGTAATACAACGGTTTTTGACACTTGAAGCGGTATATTATGATTTCTTAGTAGATGCTTTAAGATGTATTTTTGGTCTCTAGATGGGTTCTAATTCTAAGAATTTGTTTCGCTTTATTTGCCTTGAAGCGATTTTCTACATTTGATCGTGGTATTCTTATATCAACGATCGACACACCTAAAGGCAAACAAACAGGCGCGACACGCGACGCGACACAAAGAGACCGCTCGTCGCGCGGCACGCTGTATCTTTGTGTTTCGTCGCGTGTCGCACCTGTTGGTAGGAGCCTTAACACAACGGACGAAAAGGTGATCATGGTCATTGAGCATGATCATCTATCAGGCTCTTCGATCGCTATCATAGATGGCACTAGGGTACTGCTTCCTCCTAATCATCGCTTTTCCTTTCGCCGTGCTGCTATCTTCCTTCAGAATTTTAACCCTACAATAAAAAAAAAAACAGCATCCAAACCTTTCTCCGAATCGCAACCTGACATCACCCAAACAAAAAACCAATAAAGTATTTAATCTACAACAATAATACCCATCATCGGACACCGTACCGCAATCGATTCGAAATGCAAAAAAAGGTTCAACATTCGTCCCGAGATGAACGAAGCGCGCTTCGGCATCGTTCGCCATCTCGCTGTGCCATTGACCTACTACAGGTTTTTGTACGTATAACGGACCGACACACTTCATGTTTATTGATTATAAAACTAATCATTTTAAACCTTATGTATGCACATTTTTTTTAATACGTTACTATCGTTAAACGTTTGTCAATCGTCAATTGTTTGATGACTTTTGTTGCGGAATCGAACTTAAATACCGATATAATGATGGCTCTATGACCAATACCAGTTGGTTTCTTCTTTGGAAACATTTGATTACCGACATGCGTGAACAAAAGATTGTCTTCATAATATTTAAATGTTACTTCGATATAATTCAATTAAACCTAAATAGATAATAATATATACAAGTATATAAAAAAGGGGAGGGAAAAGAATCAAAGGGCATCAAAAAATTCGTCCGCATCGTTGTCAACAGAAAAAGTGCCCAAAAGGCTGGCCGTTGCCACGTTGTATGGCAATGCTGATTCTTTGGGCAAGAAATAGGCCAGCTTCCTGGCCACGTGAGGAGTCGACCAACCGCTTGGAGATGTCTCGAAATACCATGTGGGGCACTCGGACCCCATGGTCCTAGTGTTTCAACCCCAAACGCCTCAAACATATAGCTCCCAATAAGGTTGTTATATTTGCGCCGTTTGAGGTTTTCCGCACCCGTAGCAGCTGCCCCAGCACAACCCGCCGTGCTAGGAAGATGAGATGGCGCAAGGGTGTCGACACATGTTGCATCCCACACCAAAGGCCGACCTAACTTACAAGGCATGATGGTCATTCCGTCTGGTCTCTTCCCATCGTTGCGTGCCAAGCCATTGGGTTCTAAAACAGCAGGAAAAAATATTTATTATTTTTTTCGATATTGAATTCTAGTAAGTTTTTCCTAGTAACTTGGGATTTTTTGTAAGTTTTTCCGTAAATTACTCTGATGCTTTGCTTAATTATCCTTGTTCTGCATAATTCAGCTGTATCCCTGTCTGTAGACAGCCTATCGCTAACTTTAAACAAGGTTCTTCTGCGCCTGACTTGTTAAAAGTAAGGATGACACCGTCGAAGGTTTTAAAACATGTTTTACGTCACACCTAGCCATAATGTGAGTTTTACCGCACGCTACGCGTACAGTAAAACTCGCATTGTGGCCAGATGAAGACGTAAAATTGTGTACTCACCACGGGCAGTAAAAAATAAAGTTTTTCTAGTTCTTTCTAATCTTTCTTTCTTTTACAGCCCTTGGTAAGTAATGTACTATTACGACACATTTATTAAAATGTGCCTCTCAATAAATACCAAGTTACGTTAAGACATACACACTCCATGCTAATTATTGCCTAATTTGCATTATCATCTTCATATAAAGTTCCTAGTCGCACAAATAACGTCATTTAGGACACAGAAGTCATAATGATATCCATATTTGTCCTATCGCACATCAAATCGTCTTATAATAATGAAAAAAGCATTAAACAACTTTATGATTATTATTATAAATCCCATATTCGTTTTTATTACGCGTTGGTGTGAGTGACAACCGTTTCCAAATCTGTCATTCGATAAATCAGGTGTTTCCTCTTAATGATTGGTAACTTCCTCTCATATTATGTGGAAATTATCATTTAGCTGACAGTTCGTACGTAGTATAAGTAGTAGGTACTACTTATACTATCAATTTGTATTGCCTATTTGGATGTATGTATAGTCGACCGCACGTTGAGTTTATGGTGTCATCGACATAGCCACATGTGAACTACGCATCATACTGACGCGGACGTCACGCAAAATCCTGCATCGCGAAAGCAGAGTTTACCGGGCGACTAGCTTATATACAACGTCCCGACAACAATCGTTGGGCAAATAATTCATGCAATAAGCATGCATTTATTGCTTAATGCATGAATTTACCGGGACTTTGGCAATCAAAGTGCGGGACATGGCAAAGAAGCGGTACCCAGCTGTCAAAGTATAGGGAGGCGAAAAATACAATTAGAAATAATTTTAAATGATTTGATTAATTTGGCTTACCAGCCAGCTTATAACTGTCCCACTGCTGGGCAAAGGCCTCTTCTCATACAGAGAAGGCACGAGCATTGATCACCACGCTTGCTCAAGACGGGTTGGCGATTTCAGACTTATATTAACTATAAGTCCAGGTTCCCTCACGTTGTTTTTCCTTCACCGATGTCAGTAATGGCCAAGATAAACTCAGAAAGTACATATGAATTGAAAAAGTCACACTGGTACTTGCCCGGATTTGAACTCACAACCTCATGCATGAGAGGCGAGGCCTTAACCAACGGGTAATCACGACTAATTTGGCTTACAAGTACAAAACTTACAGCAAAACAAAAGTTGAAACAATAAGGAAATCTAATAAAACATAATAGTAATCACTATCACTTCTGCCCGAAGGTTTAGCCGTACCCTGCCGTAGGTACGATAAAATGGAACTATTGACGTCCAGCATACGTCTTTCGCGGGACGCATCCTCAAAAGCTCTAAAGACGGGATCACGGGACGTCCCGGCTCTCACGGGATGGTTGGCAAGCCTACCCACCAGACACAACACACATCTGGGGGCCAAGTCTACTAATGTACAAACGTTGCAATGGTCTCTTCATTGTGAGTTTTTGACAGATTTGCAATACAAACACTGTCAAATACTCACAATGGCGAGACCATTGCAACGTTTGTAAATTAGTAGACTTAGGCCCCTGATCGGAAGATCTTCCCTTTACAATGGAGGATAAGTGAACTTTACATCCTGTTCCTCATACCTCTATACTTGAGCGAAATACGGAGTTTCAACAGAATAAGACTAATAAGAGGCCAGTTTAATACTGCTTTTGTTACTACTGACGTGCGGCCTACCGTACTATTCACCTCGTTCAAATGTTTGTAGGAATGATAAATGTGAAATTAATTACGATTTTCCGTTGGTGGCAAAACATTTAGCCGGACGGATAAACTGCCTGGCTATATTGGCAATCTGATGTACCGTTAACTGGTAGGATTGGAAGGCAAATACCACAAAATCAGAACCAGAATCTGGTATTATGTATTTATTAGCTTTTGGCCGCGACTCTGCCCGCGTGGATGTCGGTTGTCGCGTAGAAAAGTAGCTATGTCCTTTTACATATATCCCAGGCTATAATCTCAGCCAAATTTTATGACGATCGGGTCAGCGGTTTAGGCGAGGAAACGTAACAGACGGACAGACAGTCACTTTCACATTTATAATATTAGTAAGGGTTTACGTTTTGTTAAAATTGGTTTTGAGAAAATACAACGATGACGTTGGGCATGTTTTCTCTAAGTAGAGGCAAAGAATAACTATTAGGAATTACTTAAAGAAAGGAAGAGGTGTGAAGCTTTATTAAAGCACTATACTCCATGTATTATAACATTAGACAAATAACTGTTCTCACCCTTTCGTTATTTCGATGTAATCGTTTGATTAACTCCGTTATTTCACGATAAATACAAAGCACTGTAATCTATTTACCATTTACATTAAAAAAATAACTCTAAAGTGCAGTAATTTCAATAATATTCTTTCTTTCTTTTCTTTCTTTTTCTTTTTTTTCTTTTTTTTCTTTCTTTTTTTTTTCTTTTTAATAACTGTCGTTATTTGTCTAATGCTTTTTTTTTTTTTTTGCACCCTATGTAACAGTTCTACATTTATATCTGTAATTTTTATGGTGTACATAATAAAGAGTATTCTATCTATTCTATCTATCTATCTATAAATGGAGTATAGGTAGCTTCCCGGTGGGGCTATTATTTACGTCCGGCACCACACGGCAGGGTAGTGTGTGGTAGAATAGTGGAGTTTATACTATAGCTTTTGACAGAACGAAGTCTGTCGGGTCAGCTAGTATGACACCCTACCGTAAATTCCCAAGTGCGAATCCGATAAGTCTCACATTACGTTTACCTCCGAAATATAGGTAAACGTTTCAGTACCCCTACCATGAGTTGTTATCGAAAACTTACTCGCTATCGTTAAACTCGCTAGCGTATTAACGTGGATCGAATAGATTTCGATAATGCTTGCACCATGAGTTTTACGGAGTCTTACGCGGGCGCTAACGTAAGCTCGATAGATCGTGTCGTCTAGCTAACTTCACTCCTATGTTTTTGTTTCTTTCTTTCTCAGTAACAAGAAGCGAGAACGGCTAACAATGTAATGACAGTCAATACCACGAAATAATCCGACTAAACAGAAAGGTTGGCGGTTCGTGGACTACGTAAGTTATTTAGTTGTTATTGAATTTTTATTCCTTATAATATGTCATTATCGTCTATTCAATTTGTAGTTTTGCTGACGATGTGTGGGGTCGAGTTGTTAAATTACTCGGTTCGCGGCGTTTTTTATTTTTAAAACTGATATAACTTAGAAAAAATTGAATATTACAATGAGGACAATTTCAATTGTTGGTGGAGTTCATGGAAAGGTGTGTTTTTACTTTATGTTAATTTCTTTTAAAACTTAAAGTCACGAAATTACCAAATAGTTGCCCCTCAACCCATATTCCATGCTTAATAAGCTCTTCCAGACATTATTTAGTCTCTAATGGACTAAAAACGTATATAATTTTAATGTAAACCTACGTTTCACACCTCAAAAAGCTAGTGAGTTACGTAACTACTATCGTAAGCGTATTTTTCGATAGCGTCTATGAAATTAGTGACTCATGGTGCCGTTTTGTATGGCGACAGATGAAAAACGTTAGTGACTATCGAATAGATTACGTTAGGTTTCTTACCTAACGAAATCTATAGTGCTCATGGTACGCATTTTAAATCTTTCAGTGACCGCTAGGGGCGCTGTACAGTATTTCATACATATTATTTACGGAGACGCTAGCGAGTATTGGCTGTGCAAACTCATGGTAGAGCTACAGGTTTCGTTAGTTCTAAGAGTGAAGTATTAATAATCCAACGTATCATGTTACTTATTCAAATGAAGCAGTTCTTGCTCTGTGCACGTCGCCGCCTGCTTTATGTTAATGGGCTGTACTTAATTAATATTTATTTCTTTCTCTCTTGTTTTGAGGGCGGAGTTGAAATTGGTACTTATTGATTGTATACTCTGTACTTTATGGTTTCTGGTTTAACTTTTTCATTTTAAATTGACGCTAAAACGACTTTCACGATTCTAGCAATCATATTTAAGGCGCAGGTATATGACCTTGGGTGTTTTCTGTACTGAGTTCACGCAACGCGTCGTACGTCTAGCCAGTAGGTAATAGGACTCGCCCTTCCAGGAGCGCTGTCCCAAATAATATGCATTATTGATTAATTATACATAAAACAAATGTTATTTTAATAAACACGTATACTAGAAGATCAATAATTAAATAATCTTTAAAAAGATGAAGGTTACAGAAAAATACGCTTGATAGATTTTGCGTGATTCTCAGTTTTTTATCCGCGTTAGACATAACTTTACAAATTAATTTCACTATGTAATATAAATATAATCTAAAATATTCATATATTAAGTTATTCAAAAAAATGCTCCAATTTAATATATATTTTCCAAATCATTAACACTACTCGTTTAGACGTGATATTCAGTATAAAATCATTAAAAGTCGGCTATCGTCGCCTTAAATGTATTTCGTAAAAAAAAACTTGTTATTCTCTTCAAAATTGCTAAATATAAAATGTTAAGTCAAATATTGTTTTATTCAACACGTCTTCACATAGTCTTTGTCTCCTAAGTAATTCTCACTTTTGTCGCAATCTGTGTACAAAGTGTACCCCAGCCAGCCAGTTGCGTAGTAGGGAAACCTGACTACGACGATCGTGTTCTATCACTTGTTAAAAACGCGCTATAAACCACCCAATGTCATTTTAAAACACACTTTATTCACATAAGATAACGTCTATATTTCACTAACGTGATAACCTTCGATATTTAATTTTTGTTCATACGAAATTGCCTGCTATTGCAAAGTAGGAAGGACTACGTTATATTATAGATGACCAGTATTGATAATGGAACTCTGTGAGAAAGAGACGCTCTAAAAACCGCGGATTTACTTACAGTGCACAATTGCATCGGAAAAATCGTACGTATGTAATAATAACATACTACTTTGAAAGGTCGCTGTATGAAAATTAAAACCTTTGGGAATGGGTATTGTTATCGATAATCGGGAAATACACCATAGGATTTTCTTTTGTGAAATAACTTTTTTGATAGCCATTGTTGAATGATAGCAGCACATAAAAAGCTAGCAGTCCAAGTTGTTGTATGTATTAAGAGGTTAATCCCTGTAGGTGTAAATTACCTTTATTTAGCTCAATAGGAGCCTATTCAGGGTATGCCCCCGCAAGCATAAAGTGTCTTAACAAAGCCTCCCACAGCACAGCACTGGCCACTATAGATCAGACACCTTCAAAACGAACAGAAAACAGACCAATTGAAAAATGGTTGCTTGTTTAAATTATGTCCGAAACAAATGACGAAAGTTGCTTCCGTTAAGGCACTATGATTCGAATGAAGTAGGTTCGCGAAGTTGCAACTTTGCGAGTAGTTGCCTCGCGCATTTGCAAGGTATTTAAACATATTAAAATCATTTAAACATATTTAAATCATTTTATAAAGACAAACTCGGCGAATTTATTGTACTAAACAATCTTCATTTAAATAAAATATAGGAAAAAAAATCTGTTTTGTAGCTATCAGATTGATTAAGCATTACCTACGAAAACATTGGGATTTTTTCTATTCAGCAAAGATAATCTATGAGTGTTATTAAAAGCAATTGCATGCCCTTAAATAAGATTATATAGAAAGAAAAAGAAACAAAGAAAATACGTTTATTTGCGGTAAATATGACGAAAAAAGAACATAAACACAAAAAAAAAGGAAAACTATACTAGGATATCTTTCATATATATATTATTTTTTTTATAATTTTATAACACTGTTTTTAGGGTTCCGTAGTAAACAAGGAACCCTTATAGTTTGCCATGACCGTCTGTCTGTCTCCGGTTTAGCTCAGAGACTCTTAGTACTAGAAAGCTGTAATTTGGTATGTGTATACAATATATTAATCACGCCGACAAAGTGGTAAAATAAAGATATGAAACCTTAAAAAAATTAAGTTGGTTCTTGGGATAAATTCATCCCAACTACGGAACCCTTCATTGTGCGTGGTCCGACACGTACTTGGTCGGTTTTAAATGTTTCCCATGGATTCAAAAAAACTAGTAAGCGCGGTCTCTTGCGGATAATACCGCCTTAATAAATAAATAACTATGTTCAAGGCTCCTACAAACAGGCGCGACACGCGACGTGGTACAAAGGCACCGGGCAAGTATCGCGCTACGAGCGCTGGCTTCGGGTCGCGCGCGGTTCGCGTTGCGAGACGCGCCTGTTTGTAGGAGCCATTATGGGTGTTACACAAACAGAAAAAACCTTAGTTCTAATTATAACCAAAACAATATCTTTTGTTCGAAGACAAATTGGCATCCATTTACAAATACATCTAATATGGCCATTGGGCACAACTCTGGAGAGGCATTTAGAATACATTGCATAATTTTTTCAATCCATAAGTAATTACAAGTCAGATAAGATGTATGCTCTACATCGCAAAGTGTTATTTAAACGGAACTGGCCATCATTGCGGAGTCATTAACGCGTTCATCTTGGTAGATAAATGTGTTTCATATTTAAAATATAACCTAATAGCTTCTGCACGCGACTTCGTTCGCGTCAAAGTCGTAAGATACACAATGTACTAAAATAACAGCCTCATTTTTATAAAACTCCCTCGGCCCCCGTAAAATGGCATCATAAATTTTTTTATATAAATCATCTATTTCAGGTCCTTGACCCATATTAAATACAAAAACAATACACACAATCATCATCGCCCAGCCGCGCTTTTATTTCGTTATCGCTTAGCGCTCTTTGGACTTTTTTTCTGCTTGCACGGCTTCTGAGGGGCATAGCGTCATGTTCAAAGAGAATTAAACCACTTGAGAGCTGATAGACCGATTTCGTCTAGGCACACGACTCCCCTCTGCGGGCCGAAGAACGGGGACGGGGACGAAGAAAATCAGCGGTTGTGATTGGCCGATGCAACAATGTCAGGACGAATGTTCGAAACATAGTGATGCGCAAGTCAGTTTTTTATAATTATATAGTCATGTCATGGTCATGTTATATAACCGTTAGCCTTTTTCAAGAATTGGGCTATCAAATACAAAAATAATTATTTAAATTCGACTGGTAGTTCTAGAGATTAGCGCGTTCAAACAATAAAAATAACAATAGCACTTTGCCCGACCTTGGGAAGCGAACCCAGGACCACATGCTCACTACTATTTGATACCACTCCCGTATAATACCATCTTACCATATTAATGACCATGTATAACTCTTTAGAAGAATTGAGAATTAGCATGGTGATGAGAACTCTAAATGCAAGATCTTTGGCATTTAGATGCATATATGGTTACTCCTAATAGAGCCTGCAAAAAGGTTACGATTTGAATGAAAATAATATTAAGAACCGAATACTTGTTCGCATTTAGATGCTGTCAATTAAAACTTCTAATTAAACAGTCATTAAAGACCATCAGGTGATCCTGGCCCTCACCACATGTTCATTTACATGTCTTCAAGAATATTGTAACTTAAATGAAAAATTATGATCAGAACTTAAATATTAATTTACACATATAGGTATATGTCGCAGCCAACTAGCTTAATTAGCCGTTTAGTTAACAGTCTAGCTTTTGGAAGAAGCCCTCGCCGGCCGCTGCCGCGACACCGCTCGCTTCGCTCGCTCGGCTCGCGAGTGTTTGGTCACAGTTCCAACCTAACCTATAGTGAATATTATTCAGGCCGCTAGTTGAACGGCGTCGTTTAGTAAAAAGGTTAGGCTGTTAACTGAACGGCTAATTAAGCTAGTTGGCTGCGACATATATACTGTTTCGGCATTCGTTTTGCTAGTCCTGCGCATGTGCCAATGTTTCATGTTTGGCTGCTTTGGAGACAAATTTTAGTTGATAAATCAATCTGCCTAGCCTTTTTCCAACTATGTTGGGGTCGGCTTCCAGTCTAACCGGATGCAGCTGAATACCAGTATTTTACATGGAGCGACTGCCTATCTGACCTCCACAACCCTGTAACTGGGTAACACGATACCCCTTGGTAAGACTGGCTGTCAGACTTTTGGGCTTCTGACGACCCGTAACGACTGTCAAAGATCCATGAATGACAGCCGGGACCAACGGCTTAACGTGCTTTCCGAGGCACGGACGAGTCTCGGTATGTAAAGATGGTCACCCATCCACGGACCAACCCCGGCAAGCGTAGCTTAACCTGACGGATCGACCCGTGCGGCTGTTATTACTTAGCCACGAGCTCCTCACAAATTTTAGTTGATATACCTAACATATTAGGAACCCAAAACCTGCATGGTTGTCATATAAACACCACAACACTAGTTAAGGCTCCTACAAGCAGGCGCGACACAAAGAGACTGCTCGTCGCGCGGCACGCGTTCTTTGTGTCACGCCTGTTTTTAGGAGCCTTTATTCCGGGTTAAAATCAAATATGATTGACATTTACCTCCATTAGCTACCCACTTTGTCGACAAAGTCTGCGTGATGTTTTCCTAATTACTGAAGTACCTACCCACCAGTTGGACGTTTAGTTGAATGACACGGGTTTCATCGATCGTATCATCACTAATTAATTCGTGCTTGAATAACCTTTTGGCATGGAATCCGCATCAAGAGGTTAGTCAGGCTTCTTTAATCGATTCAGCAGTTTAACGGGAATCGAGTAAGTACGACGCGACGTAGCTAAAGATGTGCGAACTTTAGCATTTTTAACTTGAGACATTGAATTAAATGTGGTATTTAATTACAGAATGAATTTAGACTTGCTAGGATTACTACCTTAATGACCTGGGGCCTTACTCCCGAAAACGTCGAGTTCTGAATCAATCGAAATGGATTCGAAAATAAATGCCGGTCCATACTCTTGAATCCGACACCATCGCACGACCGTGCGGTGGTTCGAAGCGAAACTAACTTCGATCGAAAGATCCGTTAGGATCGAAAAGTTCGTACTCCACACGCCATCTGACAGATAGATATCGAGTTACTGGATCAAAATTACACGATATCAAAGAAGCTACTTTATTCAGATCGAGTGAGATTTTAGAAAAAAAGAAAGAAAAAAAAAAGCACTAGGGTATCGTTTTTTACGTGGGAAAGTGAAAACATTCAACTACATAAAAATTACTAACCAATGACATAGAGCACTTGACGATGACGTAATCCGCCGGATACGCATAACAACGCTGATAATACTCGAACCTATGTCGATCTTGGTTTACGATTCGAATTGGTTCGGGTGTAAGGCCCCTGAGCACTATGAACAAAACTTAATATTGTAGGCCCTATATCATGTCAATGGAAACGGTAAAATCCATGATCATTTTCCGATAATTTTCCGTGAAAAGTAAAATGTGATAGCAAGATGAAACATTGTAACTTAATTCGCTACCAACAACTAGAAAACTTGCATTTAAACCTCCAACACTGTAGTACAGTTATGGAAACTACTACGTCACGAACTGGCGTCACGTCAAACATTCATCAACGCTAACTCTAATTTCTTCCTGGAGCAAGTTTTATTAAGCTTAGGTATGGAATTAAGAAAACGTGCTCCTATATTTATGACTGGAGCACAAGTATAATCGTTGCAAGATAATTCTGCAAAGAATGTAAACAATCTAGGTGCCAGAGGTGGTGAACATTTAATTGTAATGAAACATTTGAATTATCACGACGAAGCATTCGTATAATTCTGTTTCCGAAGAGAAAAAATCAAGATTTCAAGTAATTTTTGAGTTAAAATTAATGTCCTCACATCTCATGTTTAATTTCAACATAGCGGTCGTGTACTTTACAGTTCCGTAAGTAAGCTATAAATATCAGAATTCCATTGAATTCATTAACAAGTAATAATCAAGAAATATGCAATTCCCAACAATTGTGGTTTTACGTCTAAAACAACCGTTAACTAAAGTCTCCAAAAAGATCATAAAGTCTAATACCGTACTGTATAATTTTAGTTCAATTATTCCCTAAATCCGTCGCAGTGTAATTGTTGACAATGGTTTGGAGTAACGTAATTGCTATTACGAGCACACGAGAGCCATTATGTGGTAACGCTGCAATATGCAATTATATGCACACGTTTAAGGTGTGAGTAAATTGAAAATATCTTGTAGAAGAACTGTGTTGAAATGGGTTGAACTTATTGGATGGGTTAAGGTGGGAAAGAAACTCATGTTTGCATGTGAAGAATACACGCTCTTTTCAAATCAGTGATGGTAAAATTCGGTAGATATCGGAACACGTCGGGGTCACCAGTATAGAGGCATGAGGAACAGGGTGTAAAGTTCACTCATCCTCTATTGAAAAGGGAGTATCCTCCGTACCAGACGGGTATTGTGTCTGGTGGGCAACTGCCCGACGCCGACGGTTGATGTCGGGATGTTGTATATAATGTTAGTCGCGCGGTAAACTTTGATTGCGCGATGCAGAATTTTTGTGACGTCAGGTCTTTGATGCTTAGTTCGCATGTGACGTTGTAGATGCCGCCACACTTTGCAATAAAGTTTCCAGGGTGTATGTCAAAAGCCGACAAGATGGTCTATGTCAAATGCCATTTGGGTTCTAATCAAACTGCTTACAAAAGAATTTTGGGTTCCATTTCAATGCGTCAAAGATGACAATATAAAATATTAGAAAAGCGATCAGCCATTATAGCACACGGTACAGTCATGTCAGCGTCACGATGTGGGTACTTGAAAGCAAATTTTAATGCAAATGGGGTACCCAATTGATGCAGCCTCAATGTACCTTGCGATTACTGACAAATGCGAGAAACATTGTATAGTCTTTCATAATAAAATACTGCGGATGTCTAGACAGTATTAGCTCTTTCATATCCAGGGCAAGTAGTAAATCCCTAACGACGCCAAAGCCACGGGTCAGCATGGATACTTGTGCACTATCGCGATCGTCATTCCAATATATTTATAGCTGGAAGCCCTGCAGCCCAAGAATAACTATTATTGTCCTGTTTTATGATTATCAATTTAGAAAGTTTAATAATCATAATGATAACCATGCTTGGTTCTATAAAGGCTTTAAGGTAGCTCACTCGTAAGTCTGTAAATTAGCTGCAGTTAAATCTATAACTCGTATCAGAAGCTAGCAAAGATTTACGACAGAGTTAAGCATTTCATTAGCCTTCCTACCATTGATTGCCCAAAAAGAAGAACATTTGAGTATTGCAAGACTGCCAAGTTCATTGCCAACTTATTCAGGCGACGATTCTTTATGCAAAAAGAGTAGTCTTTATATCAACCGGTAGATATATTGCAATTGATATAACAATACTCGTACTCCACATTTGAATGTTTGTTTCGGTGCAAATTCTACCTCTATTGCAATCATTTAAGACTGAAAATTGCATAGGATTACCTCGACTACCCTTTGAAAATGTATAAACAAACTCACGTGTCGACGCTGAAGACGTGATCGGCAAATGAAAGAGACATCCTTATATTCAGAATATATTTCTTGGTAACCGCCAGTCGTTTCTCAACGGCAAAGAAAAAGCAGTAAAAGTGTTTTAAGATGGCGGTGATTACGTTAAATCTATTGCCGCCATTACTCAGAATAAATAGAATTATATTTCCAAGATGGGTTATGAAAGGATGGCAAAAACTTGTCCACGTATGGAAGGAAAGGAAGGTTGATTTATATTGCTTAAAGTCATCTAATGCTTGGATTATTCATACTAATTTTAAGCTACTTTTATGGCAGGCTCCTCAGTAAGTAAGCATTTTATGGCTAATCCGTTGTTATTGCCGCCGTAAAGCATTTCATGACGGTGTTTTATAATGAAAGCTTTTCCATGTTAATGGTTTTAGGTGAACGACATCTTTTATACAAAGGAGCTATATTTTCCTTTTGAGCGTTGACACTGGTTGGGACAGTCTTGGAACGATGCATCCATGTTGTAAATATTCTCAACTACTCTCACATGTTCCACTACATATTCATGAAATAATAGAAAGAAAGAAACAGTATGATTTATTGGGACTCGTACAGGAAGATCACATTTTAAACTAAACACTCATATTAACATTAATAAAAAATAAACTAAAAACAAAAGTTAAATGAAAACAAAATCCTGTACGGGGCCAAAAGGCTCCTATCACTTAAAAATAAGTGTCACAGCGCTGGTATTCTGATAGGGCCCGAATCATACACTAATTATGAAGCCCCGCAGTAAGATGTGGCGGTATCAACAACGCCACATGCGAACTACGCATGAAAGACCTGACGTCACAAATCCTGCATCGCGCTATCAGGTTACCGCGCGACTAGCATATAAACAACATCCTGACATCAACCATTTGGCAGTTGCCCACCAGACACGACACCCGTCTGGTCGGAGAATCCTCCCTGTATGAGTGAACTTTTCACCCTGTTCCTCATACCTCTAAATTGGTGAACCCGAACATGGACATTGGCGCAGCCTTCGAGCAACTACTTCAGCGTGACGTCATCCATCACTTCCTCAAGCTTTCGAGCGGCGGGTCACACAGCCAGCCAGCACCCACGGCTTGAACGGGTATCCTGACCACCAGCATGCAGCCAAAGACATAAGAGCTTGTTCTTAACATACATTTATTTATTGTTCTCAGATTCAAAGATGGCGGAGCGATTATGAGGTCGAACGGCGAACGACTTTTAGGTGAGTCCAGAATGTAAATGTATTATGCAAAGAAACATGTTTATGCCATAAGCACATAATGAGCCTATTCTGGCGGTTAATCGACAATCTATATGGATAAATGCCCTCTCGGCAAAGTGAAGGGTGTGGCATGAGGAATTGGACTGCGACCCACGCATCTTTGGTGACAAAATAAAGTCATTCATTTTGACAAGACAGTGAACTGTTCCGATGATTTAGGGTCGCCCCACTTTCTGTGTGAAGGCAACAGGTTACCACGATTACTTCACAGCTCACGACGTGATATGTGGCGTGTATGCGAACCTAACTCACGTCAATCGTGAAACTGCGAGTTGTTCTCGTCGTAAATCGTTCGCGTCAATACTATTCTACAATTTAGACCGAGACTCGATGAGATTGAGTAACTAGCTCCGTTAAAACCTTCTGAACTTTAATATAACAGGTTGCTCATGTATAATCGAAATTAATAATCGTTAAACTTCCAGTATCTCAAATTTTACACAGATAAGACAACTTATTTCAGTTGCTACCGTGCTGTGAGCTATATTTTGAGTAATGCTGTGAGTTCAGTAACATTTCAATTCTCTGTAGTAATGCTTTCTTAGTGGCTAGTTCGGAGTGGTAT
Organism: Dryobota labecula; assembly: GCA_947523025.1. NCBI lineage: Eukaryota > Metazoa > Arthropoda > Insecta > Lepidoptera > Noctuidae > Dryobota > Dryobota labecula. Next base: position 9,421,428 of record OX383293.1, on the reverse strand, counting down.
TGTGTTTTGAAGTGGAATGAATAAACGTATTGTTGAAACTGTTTTCAATTTACGAATTTGAATTCCCAGCAAGCTATTGTATATTTTAATAAATTTCGTGCTTTACTCGAATGTCCAGTCGTACGAACAGTTCCGATTTGAAACTCACCTATTGTCAGAATAAACATGGTTTGTATTGGTTGGTGAGGTCCCATTACCCACATGACATTTACATAATTATTCAACTTACAATTCCTAAAGTGTAAATAAAGTTTCCACAACATCTAAAATTGTTAATTTACGACCTTTTACTTCTTTGGCGCTATCATAGCTCAAAAGCTCATTTACAAAGTTATTTACTTCATTTTTTGCGACCATGTCTGTTATCTTGCCGTTACTTCCAAATCTTTGTATATCTCTTCTTGATACTTCTCCCCTATCAACAAACCCTTTGTTTATTCTATAAACGAGCCTCAGATTCTATTCCTATTTTTTTTTCAGCCACGTATTTTGTGCGAGGTGTTATAAATTCTGCCTGTAGGCTAGCTAATAATACACCATGTTCAACGTGTACTGTGTGTACGGTATAAATTGGTTACGCCAGTTAACTTACGTCCACTGAATAAGTAAGCGTCAATGTTGGTATTACGGAATACTCAAATGACGCCGATTTTAGTGTAATCTTAGTCATGGCGGAAGAATTTGTTTTATTGTGTGTTGTAGGTGTATTGTTTCGATTGCTTGCAGTTTTACTAAGTGTGGGAATGTAACATGCTGGTCATAATTTAAGAGTGTCAAGTTCATTATTACACATTATAATTTGTACGTTGTTTACATGTTGCTAGTTACCAATATTGTGTTCTCTTTTCTTTCTATCTTTTAATTACCGTAAAAACCAACGCTATCTGGAGCTTCTTTATGCCAATTTAATGTGATTAAGTTTCCACAGCATCACACCTAATTTACCTCAAGTCTGACTATGCAACATCCCGAAACGTAACAACCAGTTTTTTTTTACATTTTCGGCACAAACATCATAGGAACACAATAAAACATTATGCATGCCGAAGCAAACGAAACATAAATTTTACTGCCCACAACACAAATGCCCGAAAAGATCACGATATTCACGATAGCATACAATTAAACGTTCCCATCACAATGCCATTAATGAACGGGTTCCGTTACTTTGAACAAATTCCCAAAGAAAACTACAAATCTTAGGTCAAAGTTCACGGAACTTTACAACATACGAACATACATGTTCGTGATATTAGTTTGCTTAATTTAATGTAATCAACATCACTATAAAACGTGAGGGGAATGAACCATTGAAAGTTTTTGAGCCATCAGTATTGAGATAGCGTAATATGATGTCACTGACGTCGCGAATTTTGTTGTTATGACGTAAGCAGTCTAGACTACTCCAGATTTTGACTTAATTTAGACTAGATTTAAAAATTCATGATGAAGCACTACATAAATGGTACTCAGTACCAGGTAGAGTTTAACAGAATGGCAATTAAAATATATTTTGGTTTTAGTTCGTACGGATTGGAATGGTTGCACTGAAAACTCCACATACGATGAACAGTTTCAATTCTGTAGACAATGGTGCCGATTCCCTTGTTCACAAACTAAACTAAATTTAAGTTCAGTGCATCTTTTTCTTTCTATTTCATTAAGATAAGGACAGAAGATAAATTTTAGTTTAGTCCTGTCAAATTAATCAGCGCTTGACGTAAATTGACGTAATTTTAGTGGGCAAGTTTTTAATCACGTCTAAACTTCTAAGGAGTAGTGACAGGCGCTGATTAATTTGACAGGACTAAACTAAAATTTATCTCCTGTCCTTTTCTTAATGAAATAGAAAGAAAAAGATGCACTGGACTTAAATTTAGTTTAGTTTGTGAACAAGGGAATCGGCACCAGTAACAACAAAACTGAACTTCTACTACCGGTATATTATCTCCAGCTCTTAATTTCCCTCGCCTTCTAAATCGGCTCATTGAATACCAAATGGCAGTAGACCACACGTACTTCTGCACGCTACTCCGAAATCGCATTAAGTAAATCTTTCACAGGAACACGGACCTTTAAAGCTAATAAGGTCTTTACAATGGCGGTACGGGCTTTTCAAACTATCGACTTTTGAAATATATGGATCGAATTTAAGCGCGTTAACGATAAATTCAAAGGTAATAAGGTTGAAGTATTAGTGACCTATGTAGCTTTTATGTGTGTGCGGAGTGATTGCCATTTAGATCGTTACTAAGAAATAAATTAAATCCAATAAATGAATTATCTGTATTTTAACGGTTTCTGGGTTTCTGCACACATTTTAGTACATAAACGAAAACTTGTATTTTGCACAATTATACCGGCTCGCGTAGCCGATCTAATGAAACATTTTGTGTACCTCCACCAATAGTAGGACCACCAGTTGTAGTATCATCGGCCAAAATTCATTCTCGTACACATCTGCCTCAACTTCCTTCATTCATTTGAACTCCCGCATCAATATTAAATACGGAAGCACTCATTATGCGCTTCTAAGTAAACTAACCGTTAACGCCGACATTACGTATCCGTGTGTTTCTCCTTCAAGTTCTCGCCATAACGGTACAGGGCTGGCGCCCTCGTTTCGAAGTGATAATGCTTCTGAAACAGATACCTGATTGGCCCAAGGAGCAAAGGGACTTATAATTGGAAAGATAAATTGAACCGCGAAAATTGATCATGCTAACCAATAAAATAACTATTCTCGTAACTGTAACACTATCTATTGCGATTCATAATTGAATTCCAAATAATGAAAGATATTGAAAGTGTTCTAAAAATTACTGTAGCGAAAAAATGGGGCACGTATTGATTTGGTGAAAAGAACATCAACAATAGAAGTATAGTAGTATAGCATGTGGCTGTAGAACAATTTCTAAACTCTTATAAAGCCAATCCATTTTGCTCTTTTACTTTGTTGCGTATTGCAAATATCAATTACCGATTGTGTCAGAAGCCTTTGCGTTTGTCTGGTTAGCAAGGTCAGTGTTATAAAAAAACGAGTCCACTGAATCTAGACTATTATTAGTTTGCTAGTTAAAAATTGCATTTTTCCATCCAGCACTTTTAATCCAGCGTAAAATGCATGGTTCGTTTAAATTTACACTGATGAAGATTTATTAACTAAGTTTCATAATGCGGTTTGTCTTAGACTTCTCATTCCCAGGGTTCATTACAATATTCTAATGTAATGTGTTAACCGTGTACATATGCGCTATATTGTATGTCAGCGAATGTGTCCGTTTTGTAATTCACAAACGTATCTTTCATCTCATTTCAATCTTTGGTTCTGTTGTAACGGTCCCTTTATCCTCTTATCCATCTGTTTGTTTCCCAGGCATTCATAAGATTGTCCTTATTTGCCTTCCTATTAAGATTCTAATGAATATGTATCTGTAACTTGCCATTTTCCCTTGTGTGGTTCGCGATTTTCTAGCAGTATCGATGTATAGTTTATTGGTACCGTTTCAAAGATACCATCGTATCGATTGGAATGTCGTCACTGTGAAATGAACAGTTATAAGGTGGTCAATCGTCCTAATTGTAAACTCAAACAATTCGCGTAGCATGGCGAAAATATTTTTCTTGGTTTCTAAATTAGCATGAAATTTTTTTTTTTCTCAACAAATAGTTTTTACTATTTATGTCTGTCAAAATTTGAAATTCTAAACAGTCTTCTTCAGACTTTATTGTGTGTTAGGTCTGTTTAAAATGGTGAATCATTATCACCAGGAACTAATGGTGTTGTTATACGGTCATTGTAAATTGTCAGTATGTGGTCCGTAATGTTTGTCAACCTACTTTCTTGTCCACACATTTTAACAAGTTTAATATTAGTTGTCCGTGCTTACTGCTTACTTGACGCATTATTAGCGGCAAGTTTTATCCTTTAATACACTCAGCGGCAGTAAAAGTGACCCAAACCCTAAGCGCGAATTTGTGAACTAACCTAATGTGAAATTATTCACTATAACCAACTAAAAAGCTACTTCGCATCTATCCTCATTAAGAAATCTCATAAGCATATTGTATAGTTAGTTCACAAATTTGCGCTTAGGGTTTGGGCCACTTTTGCTGCCACTGAGTGTATTAATTGCAGATTGCCATAAAGATGGTCGATGTTACTACCGTTACCATGATGATCTTCGACCGTTATAGTTTTGCGGGCTTGTCTACCAGTTTTTAATTGAGTCAGCTTGATAGCTTTTTCGAAATGGAACTCAAACAGTTATGCTTTAAAATTCAATGACTATATCTCTTTAGTTTGATCATGTATAACTGTAGATCTATACCCGTAATAATAAGGATAGGCCACATAGATTTGATTTCGCCATATATGCTAATACATATATGGTATTTAGTAACTGAAAAAGCGCCAAGTATTACCAGATTCAATAAAGATATATTGCTTGCGAGTACTAGCTTCATTACCAATCGGAGCTTGTCAACTTGTCGCATCGAAAAAGATAACAAATCAGATTGGAGTGTCCCATACATCTATTTTGTCATAATATTTACAAAAACAATTAATCTTCACTACCACTTTCTCCATACTGTCACAACTGTGACTCCCACTTCCGAAAATTAATGATATTCCATCAAATGCAAAGAATCGCTTCGCAAATAAAAGTCATCGCTGTCGTTTATTGTATTTTGTAGGCGGATAATTATAAAGCTAGCTTCTCAGTTGATGTGAAAATCGAGATTAATGTTAGCAATTAAAGTGGGTGTCATTGCGCAAGTCCTGGACCATACTGTGCATAAAATTTACCTCTTCAATACTGATAATTGCATAATCTACGAAGCGATTGGACATTTATTTAATAAACTTTCACTGGACTGGTTAATTTGAAGTGATTTCTGAGTCTGAATATAAACTGTAAAGCTGGGATGCTGTTACGAAGCTAATTTATAAAATGGTTACTCGCTTCCATCAAATTTACGAATGGATCGTAATCACTCATGTAATGTTTTCATGTTCTTACAGATGTTCATTGGTATGATAATTCGATTTCTGATTAGGTAAGAAGTACCAGATATCACAGTCTGTAGACTTTCTAGTTATTACAATTATAAACAACGATAACGATCTCTGGCGACCACTGTAATAACCCACTTGACTCCTACGATTTGCAGAGGGCGAGAAGCAGCTAATAATTTATTTTTCTTCTTACATTAATAACATACTTCCTATTATTTTGTACTATGTCTGACTCTAATGTAGGTTGGATATAAAATATGATTAGATCCATTAATGATGAATAAAACTCAAAAGCATAATAATAATATAGTCTCTGATGTCCCTTTTATGTCGGCCCGTAGACGCGTTTTATGTTGTCCCTAGAGATTGTTAAACTGAAGTTTCAAGAAAATGAATCACAACCTTTATAAATGTAGGTTCCTCAAATTATAATAATTGATGTCTGCGAACTGGTTGTGGTTTGTCCCAAATTTGGCACAACCTGTTCTCGTCGTAGCACAAACTTCACCGCTACTTGCGCCAGCGCCGTTTTTGGTACCTTACACGATTACACGTGTTTCATCTTCTGCCTTTTGAATTATGAATGGGTTTTTCTTTCGTAAACTTTATTATGATGAAAATATTGAGACGTGGTTTGAATTTATGTTGTTTACCGTTCTACTTGGTGTTTGTTTAAAAAGTTATTATAAGGCATTAATTGTTTCTATATTAAGTTGTTATACGGAGTATCGGTCATTCTTTGTTGATTGTTGTTGCGGCATCGACTGAATCAACGGGCGCGTGATGAAACTGTTAATTTGTATGAGATAGTTAAGAAACAATGTATTCATATCCGTGTTGTTAATTGTCAACATGGGTATTCGTTATGTAAACAATTTTTGTATCGTTATCAACACAGATACGTCTTCTGTCTGTATTGAAATATTCTCATGGATTAATCAGTCATTATTCCAGCAGGGTCATCTCTAACCGATTGCTACTCGACAATGTAAATATCTCTATCAACTCGATGCGCTGCATAGATTGCGGTGCAATCGCCAATCGCCGATATACCGACCCTAAATTCCGATCGTGGCGATTCTCGATAAGCGATACGTAAACGTTCTCGATTGTCTGGTACCGTTCGAGGGGACTATCGTTAAATTATCGCTCACGTTTCGCTACTGACGGCGCCCTAGTATTACGGTATTGCCAGGATAGTCATAGCTATAGTTTTAAGGGCAACCGACAGTGACACGGGCGCGAATGTTGTGGATTGTGACGTCAGTGACTCATATACCGTGTTCGTGTATGTTTATGATCTTTTTTATCACGAGATGTGTAGATAACGAGATGGTGTTAACAGTACAATGTGCCTCTAAGTAAGTCTATAACAATCACGTCACTACATGTTATATTTTGCTGAAATCATTTTTCACTGAAGAAGAACCTATTATTAATTTCGTCCTATTGACCGCAACATATTGTTTTAATTTGGGTGTATATACTGTTATTTTCTACCCACGTTTGGCTTATTTTGAAGTAGCTTTTGCCCGCGGCTCCGCCCGCGTGGATGTCGGTTATCGCGTAAAACAGTAGCCCATGTCCTTCTTCATATTCCAGCAGGCTTAGACAAAATACATCCGTACGTTTTTCCGTTAGCGTTAGTAAAATGGTAGACAAAATAGCAAGCTCACGCCAGACGCTTATTCCGCAGCATGGGAAGGAAAAAGTATGGATTCTCTATGGAAGTTAGCGTGAGAACGAAAATAAAACCGAACGTCAATGTCAAACTGAGAGTGATATCAAACTAACTAACGTAATTATTGGCGGGATTATTAAATGTACTAAGTGTTTCATTTTGGCTCAGAGTTCTTTATGTGATTTTAAGAAAAGATAATGAGTTCCTGTGAGTAAAAACAGGACATTTTAAAATTGAATATGGAATGCAGACTACGGGAGAACCCAGAACAATTTACATTATTGTTAGATTTTATGAGAAGGTAAGTAGAGTTGATTTGAGCTCATTTGTTTACGTTATTACATTTTTGTTCAAGTGTAGCTGTAGCTCTCAACGCCATTATTTTTATAAGTGGTTTTTATGTTCTAAACTTAGAATACTCTAAGGTTCTAAAAGAGCGTAAGTATATCGTATTTTCGAAAATATAAACAATAGAATAATAAACAATAGAGGTAAGCAGGAATCATGACCTCATTCTTATGAGCCCCTGTGCTTAAATTGTTTATCTTTAAGATAACAATGTATCAAAATGTTCGTTTATTCATCCTATAACGCTGAATAAACTCAAATTCCGAATTTTCGGCGTTAACCGCCGAAACACCGACGTTACGCCGATTTAGTCATATTCAACCCCTAATCCACGCGTCCTCAATATTTGCCGTACTTAACAGCTTCAGGCAATGCATTTAAACAAAAAATAAACACTTTTTTTCTTAATTAAAATACTCCACAACACGTTAGCGGCAGGGTCCAAGTCTCCGCTAGCGAGCGTGAACAATAAACGCTAAAATTAACGTTAGCGTTTGTCAAAAACACCACTTGTCTACCGTTTTGTATGACAGACGCCACGCTAACGCTGCGTTAGCGGCAGCGTTTCGTTACAAGTGTTTAATTGTCTACGAACTTAGCGTGACATCACGTGTCCTTTCCACACCTAATGTCATTGCCATACATTTTGTCGTTAGCGTCTGGCGTTTAACGCTACAGAAAAGTTTTTTGTCTAGGCCTGCAGACTCTCTGCCAAATTTCGTGACGATTAGTTCAGCGGTTTTAGCGTGAAAACGTTAGAGACAGTTATAATATTAGTATGGAGTATGGTTAGTATGGATTGCAGTGCGAGTCTCTGACACTTGACAATCAATATGTTAATAGAGTGGTACATAACGAGCATAAGTGTTGTCCATCCCATAATCAAGCCTAGGCTCCCGCAGACAGACGCGACGCGACTCTAGTAGAACAGATTGTATGAAAACTTCATGGAAATTGTTTTACCAGAATCGCGTCGTGGAGCCTTTAACCACATAAAAAAAGAAGGGGTCCCGTTCTAGTCTGGTACCACACAGGTCGGTCTTACTTTCTACCAATCCTCTCTATACATCTATTTACTTTCCTTTCCAAGCACAAATATCGACAGTCAAAAAAGGAGATCATTTGTGAAACGGCTTTCGCTGGCGACTTCAATTGCGTTGATTTATTTACTGGTTAACTTTCAATGTGTGGTAAACTGCACATTGTTGGTCAATTAAGGGTATATTTCGATTCATACTGTATACATATGCTTATCCATTTCCCCATTTATCATTGAACAGGTTTTCATTCAACTGTTAATCGAAAGATTGGATATCGTTCCTTCTGCTTGCTTGCGCCTCATTTAGAATTTATGTAATCAAAACATTATTCATCTATACAAATAAATAAAATTGAAATGTCAAAATAACAACTTTTTGCTGAATTCATATGAAAGTATAGGTACCGTAGTACTTATAACAAAAAATCCTTTTTTTTGTCCGTCTCTCTATCTTTCTGTTTGTTCCGTCTAATCTCCGAAACGGCTGGACCGAATTTGATGGGACTTGGACTGGCAGATAGCTGATGTTATAAGGAGTAACTCAGGGTTATTTTATGACAAAGCCATCCGGGCGAAGCCGCAGGCAGCAGCTAGTTTTATGTTTATAAAACAAGTGGATTTGCAGACATTTGCCAACACACGTTGGTCTGACATTTGCAAATGCCTCAGTCATTAAAACCGCCTTTGTACCGTATTTTTTTACTTGTGCATAAAGTTTTAATAAATAAATAAATTTGCCTATTTCACCGCACTGCGATTACAAATCTATCCACCAAGTGCAATAGTGGCGTTATCCCCCCAAGATCTTTGGTGGCACAGTCAATGGGGAAGCCCATTTGCTAACGGTCAAATGGTACGGTGGCCAGCACATCAAGATACCGCAAACTGTCAAATTTTCTCGTTCGATTTTGAACTTAAATGTCAACATTTTAATGTTTAAAATAGTTTGGAGAAATTTGAGAGTTTCGTGTAGCTTGATGTGCTTGCCACTGTACATAAGAATTTACACCTATTTACATAGAATTCATAGAAAGTTTTGGTGTTAAGGCTCCTACAAACAGGCGCGACTCGCAACGCGAATCGCGCGCAACAAAGCACAGCTCGTCGCGCAAAAAAATAGTTGCGTCCCGTGTTGATGGGTTGGGATAAAGGCCTACCTTTATCCCAAACAGTTTGTTACTTAATTGTATTTTATTTCCACTGTTAAGGGCCCCCGAAACGATCAATTGCAATTGTCAACTTTTACGTGATTGATACGCATTGATCGTCTAACAAATGCAATTGAAACGATTGACAATATTACTATAATACAAATTGATGGCAATTGATCGTTTCGGGGAACTCTTACGCAGTACCGATTAAGGCCCAGATATATGCCAGCGACCTTGAGTGGTTAGCTTGCGTGTTCTGTACTGAGCACACGCAACGCGTCGTACGTTCAGCTAGTAATAGGACTCGCCCATCCAGGAGCGCTGTCCCAAATAAGACGCATTGTTAATTTATTATACATTAAAATAAATGGTATTTTAATAAAACACGTATACTAAAAGATCAATAGTTAAATTATCTTTAAAAAGGTCAAGTTTTCAGAAAAATACGCTTGATAGATTTTGCGTGATTCGCAGTTTTTTATCCGCGTTAAACATGACTTTACATGTTAATTTCACTATGTAATATTACAAACATAATCTAAAATATACATATGTTAAGTTATTAAGAAAATGCTCTAATTTAACATATATTTTTTCCAAATCATTAACACTACTCGTTTAGACGTGATCTTGAGTATCTTGTACTCTATTTGTTATGAAAATAACAAATAGAGTAGAGTCAACCCAATCATCTCTTCCCCTTGAATTTTTATATATATATATATACATATATTATATAATAAGTAGGTATTTATACGTTATAGTAACACGTATGTATGTCTATTATAAGTTTACTACATATTTATGTACTTGTGTATCTATTGTATTTGTTATCTTTTTAATATTTTTATTATTATTATCTCCTCTCCTCCCTATTAATTAGAGCACCCGCCATCTTATCTCTTCACTACCCTTGGTTGACTGGTAGAGAATGCCTATGGCATTAAGTCCGCCTTTGTACCTTATTGTGTGTGAGAAGTTTAAATAAATAAATAAATTAAAAGTCGGTTATCATCGCCTTAATGTATCTTTTATCTACTTTCAATTACTAGGAACAGAACACAGCCTTATCCATCTGAATTTCAATTGACGACTGATAATAGTGATAATATACAAGTTCTTTATCGTTAACTGTATCTAAATTAAATATCAAGTTTAATATTAAGTTACAGGTAATTCAATTGATATTAATTTATTGACAGAATGAAGTCATTGATTTTACTTTATGTCCAAATTATGTAAACTAACATAATGTATCGAATTAATACGTTGTGTAACAGTGGCGGTTACACATTTTGGTTAATAAATCGTCACTGCTAATGGGTTTCCGATGTTACGCGTCGGTGTAATGCGCGGCCTCCTTATTACTCGAATAACAATGTTTGTCGTCTTTTCAGTTGTGGGCGGATACGCTAAAATTGGCTGGAATTATTATGTTACTGTTAAAGGTTGAATGGTGATCAAATATTGGAGTACGGTGTTTTCCTTCAAAATTATTTAAAAAAAAGAATGTTTTTACGAACTTTGCGAACAACATAGCTTTCACGGGATAGTTAATATAATTTATCTACACCCATGCTATAAATCCTCTATAAAAGTTTCTGAAACAGTTACACACAGTTACAGCTTATTGCCAACATTAAAACAACCATAATATCATCGAAACGTATATTGTACTAAATTTCATTATGCAACTCCTTTGCGTTTTCGATCCCTTCCAATTTTGAATTTCAAAAAAAGAACGTTGTCATGCACGCGCGTTTTACTACCAAAGCGAAGTAATTAAAAAAAAAAAAAAATAGGTTATTCGAGTTCACGTCGCATCCCGCCATTTTTGTTCGATATTAGTATTGTAAAAATTTATAAGTTTGTTGTTTACAAAAATGAGTGATACAAGCATTGGTAACACACCACCAGATATTTCTAATGCAGCAAAGGACATTTCTAACCAATTATTACCAGAAAAGTCGAAAAAAACAATATGAAAAGGCGTGCCAAGATTGCATGAATTGGAAAATATCAAAGAGCAGATAACATGGGTGTAGATAAAGTCTTGTATGCAACTGTACATAATCAGGTATTAAAACACTCATGTGATAAACCCACGTTCGTGTTTTAGTACCCCTTATTTATACAACAGTTGCATAAATAACCATTATATTCCGTGATAGCATTATACAGGGTTATTTGTAAAACACTAAAAATCATGCAGGACTGTATTCCTAACATCATAAGCAACAACTTTTGTTCTACGACTTTTTAACCAACATAATACATAAATTACCAAAAACAAGTCTTCAAGATTTCGTTGTTCTATACATTTAGGGCGGGTTGTTTCACGTCCACTTGACGCACAAAAAAGTCTGATGTAGGTACTTATTAAAAGTCATAGAATAAAAGTTGTTGTTTATGATGTTAGTCATACAGTCCTGAGTGTGTTAGTGTTTTACCAATAACTCTGTATACGTCGATATGGAAAAGATAGATTTTAATAGGTACACAGGGCCACAAATCAAGCTATACATTTCCAGTATAAGCTGACCTCTCGTTGTACGGAAATCCTATACAATGCGAGATCAGCCTGAACTAGATCGCATAGCTTGATTTGTGGCCGTGTGTACCTACCGTTTTATTTATCGACGATACGGTGATTAAAACTTTTTTGATTGCGTTTCCCATGCAATATATAGTTAAAAAAAATTAAACTTAAAAAAAAAACCAGTACGTATACACGGCTACACATCAAATTATATCATTCCAGTAGAAGCTGATCTCGCATTGTATAGAATTTCCGTATAATGAAAGGTCAGCTTATTCTTAATCATTTTATTAAATATCTTTTATTACCGGGTACCAAAATCTCAGTGTTTACTAGAATTTCTAAGATTTACCATCTTCCCGACTTCACGGTAACATTTACACCGTTACATTTATAGACGTCACGATGGTTCCGTACCAAAGGAATTTTGTTATGTGGGCGAGGGCAATTTGTTCGACGGTCTGCCAGATTGAAAATTGTTTGAATTAATCATTGTGATTACCGGCGACGTGGTCAGGTGGTCCACAATACAAGCTGTGTACTGGTATTTTGTGTAAGCGAGGAGGGCATTCAATACTTAAATGCCGAAGTATAGGGGCCAGTATTGTAGTTTAAAATCTAATCATTCATATAATCAGCTTAATCTTTTTTAATCAAAACAAAAGGGTTGATCACCGCGGACTTAAGGTGACGATAACCAACTTTTAATGATTTTATACTGAAGATCACGTCTAAACGAGTAGTGTTAATGATTTGGAAAAACTATATGTTAAATTACAGCATTTTCTTAATAACTTAAAATATGAATATTTTAAATTTACTTATGTAAGTTTTTAAACTGTCAGGTCAACTAATATTACTATTAACACTTGAAACGGGATATTTACCATGTTAACGTATTTGCTGCCCAGTTCAAAAATATATTTTTCTTGTAAGCCATAAATAGTTTGGCAAATTTACTTATTTAGATTTGGTGTCGCTAGTCGGGTCCTGGGCATGAACAGAAGTCATCTATAGCGACTGCTCGAATACGGGTTGTAGGCACACGAACGAATTATATTTCGACCACAAATGCTGGGTGCTTGGCATCGAAAGGGCTTAACAAAAGTAAACATGGTAAATATCCCGTTTCAAGTGTTAATATATCAATTTGAAATTTTCCTGTCTTCTGAACTAAACATTTTGGAGATTAATGTTTACCCTGGCAACACGTAGCGAAAAACTACAATTCAGGATAATTTACTTTTTACTTTTTTATGATTACAAATTGTTATTAAAATTTGTTGATTTATCTCACAAACAAATGAAGACCAATAATAATAGGTAATGATAATAGGTACTTGTTTTTTTAGGTGTTCATGAAAAATTCTTTCTCAAACAACACAAATTCTTTTTTAATTTTTTTTTAATAAAAAATGTGGTAATTTGACACTTATATTATTTTACAAATTCCTTTCACATTGTTAAGTGTTTAATTTTAATCCCTTACAGAATGAAATTCGCTTCTTTTTCTTGGCCTGGATATATATCCGATGTATATAAAAAAATCGGATTTTTGATATTTATTATAAAAATCGGATTTTTTCGAACCCTGGTTATAATTCTATAAATAAATATTTGATAAGGCCGCTAGTTATATTTAGATCAACATACAACCTGATATTGACCTGCAATTTCCATAAATCGTAAGAAAATTTGAATTTTGTGGGCTATCCTGACGCTTTCACCTTAAGACGTTCAGCGCCATGTCGGACAATGCTGGGCGACACTTAAAAGATTTGAAATCTACTTTTTGTTTTTTTATTAATAATATTATTAAATATGCATTTTTAACTTACAAAACATTGATATAACCGCGGAAATCTTTATAAATGTGAAGAGAACTCATGTCGCCCCCATGGCCTGCTGCGTATGATTATTTGAACTTTCTTCCGTTGAAACCGCGTGGGTCATTCTGCGTACAATATTACCTTGTATTTTTTATTTTATTATTGTTGACCGACAGCTCTCAAAAGACGTTTAAACATAGCTCTGACTGTCGGACACCATTGTCCCCCACGGCCCGAACGGAACATACTGGTGTCGCCCAACATTATCCGACATGGCCTGAATGGAAATTTATATTTTATTCCGTGGCGTTGAACGTGTTAAGGCCCAGATATATGCCAGCGACCTTGAGTGGTTAGCTTGCGTGTTCTCTACTGAGCTCACGAAACGCTTCGTACGTCCAGCCAGTAATAGGACTCGCCCATCCAGGAGCGCTGGCCCAAATAAAACGCATTATTAATTAATTACACATAAAAAAGGTACTCTAATAAAACACGTATACTAAAAGATCAATAATTAAATTATCTTTAAAAAGGTGAAGGTTTCAGAAAAATACGCTTGATAGATTTTGCGTGATTCTCAGTTTTTTGTCCGCGTTAGAAATAACTTTACAAATTAATTTCACTATGTAATATAGACATAATCTAAAATATTCACATATAAAGTTATTAAGAAAATGCTCTAATTTAACATATTTTTTTTTCACATCTTAACACTACTCGTTTAGACGTGATCTTCAGTATAATAACATTAAAAGTCGGTTATCGTCGCCTTAAGCGTCAAATACAAGCATGTCCGGTTTAAGTCATACGTTTGACAACCTGACTTACACAGTGCTAGTTTCTTACACACACAATGTACATTGTACATACATTGTCAACATTCTTAAGTAACGAATAACATTGTCTGACCCACTTCTAACAACGTATTTATACATCTCTATAATTACATAGGTCTATCGAAACGCCATTACAAAATTAACAATTCTATTGTGTTTCAACTCAACAGCCCAATACTAATAAAAAGTTATTGCACTAGACATTGTGTTGAGTTAAAAAAGTCGATTTGAATTCCATTTCAAATCGTGTCAGATTCTATCGATTACAATTGATTGTTTACGTTTGGTGCAGATTTCGAGCTATTCGACGTAAGGCTAGAAAACTAATCACTTATTTGGATTTCATTATGTGAACAACATCGGAACCGGAAATTATTTTTTTGTTTGCAAATTGAATCAATTACCGTGTTGATTAGGTACTTCACCGTGAAATCTGTAGAAAACAATTGCTATCGCCTTTTTTGGGCGATTACTGTATTGTTTATTTTTTCTTCCTCTGTTATTATTATGTCATTATTTTCACCATGAATAATTCCAAAAAGTTAACTTCATTTGTTTATGTTTTATTTTATAACTAACTTCTGCGCGCGGCTCCGCCCGCGTGGATGCCAGTTATCGCGTAAAAAAGTAACCTATGTTCTTCTCCATATCCCAGGCTATATCTCTGCCAAATTTCATGACGATTGGTTCAGCGGTTTAGGCGTGAAAACATAACATATAGTCAATAGACAGACAGTTACTTTCACATTTATAATATTAATATGGATTCGAATGTTCGCCCGCTTATTGGCTTAGGCCAAACTTATGTTAAATTGTAAAAACGGTTGATTTTCACGTACACACGGCCACAAATCAAGCTATACATTTCCAGTATAAGCGGATCTCGCATTGTATAGGATTTCCGTACAATGTGAGATTAGCCTAAACTGGAAATGTATAGCTTGATTTGTGGCCGTTTGTACAAAGGAAAACTCCCTTAAAAAGATTGAAAAGTCCACTTAATTGAGGGGAGTAATTATTTTTTTAATGCACGTTATTGACCTCTTATATTCTGCGTGTTGTACAGGGCCGCAAGTCTGCTATTACAATAGTGTCAGAATGGTCTATCATTGATTTCATAATTATTGTTGATTTTGACAAGTTTGGTAATCTACTAATATAATGGCGTCATTATGACTTTCCAATGGTCAGCCACTGACACTCCATTGAAAGAATTGGTAATCTCGTACATAATGGCAATTGAAACTTCCTACTAAACTTCCAACTTCCTACTACTTCAGATTGCTTATAAGTCTTATAACACTAATAAATAACATGTAAAAATATATATAACTGAAATCTGGCATGAATAAATGTTCAAAATGCCATTATAATACAATTCTATTACGAGACCATTGACCGACCAATGATCGACCATTGTTAATTTAGCAGATTACGAACTTTTAGCAAAATGACAATGGGATCGTGTTGGAGTGACGAATTTATAAAAATAGCAGACTTGGGCCCTTGGTTGTATACCTTTTAAGTTAAGAGAGACTTACTTTGAGCCGTCGCCGTCGTCTTAAACAAAAATATGTCGTGTCTTATACTTATAAGGTTTATAAAATCTAACATAAAACATACGTTTTATGTTAGATTTTATAGACCATCACCATTTGAGGCTGGTTACAGATAATGTGTTTTTGTACTTAACTTTTACTAGCATCGCATCTCGCGAGAGACAAGGATAAATCCTAATAATATTGTTATATAGAGAAGGGTGGCCAGCACACCAAGCTACACGAAACTGTCAAATTTCTCCAAACGAGTATGAACTTTAAAATGTTGTTAATTAAGTTCAAAATCGAACGAGAAAATTTTACAGTTTGTGCTAACTTGTGCTGGCCACCGTACATTGTATAGAAATGAGCAGTACAAAACAGGAGTTGGAAAGAATTTCAATGATGACGGGAAACCACTGCCTGTCTTGACTTACCACCTAATTACAATTATGTAAAAATGCTCTGCACGAAATTCCCCATAATAATTTATAGGATACTTATAGAAAACACCATTATTATCTGCTATCCTACATTAAGAGGGAAGCGCCAGGTGAATTTAGCGGGATACCCTGGTGCCCTCACCTTAAAGGAAAATCTCCTGTTTATTCGAGGACAAAGTATCTTATACGTGTTAAATACCCACCTTACTGATATTAAATACCATCTCGAACAAAGGGTTTAGCTGTCCTTCAATAGGCAAACTGCCCCCGATAGGAACCTATATCGTAACCTATGTTATATTTTAGAGGGTACTAATCGAGTAGATATTAGCTGTATATCTTAGTTAATTGAGGAGCTATTTGAATAGTGTCCGGAGACGACTTTTTTTCAAAGTCTCTGTTGATTTTAAAGCTAGAAAAATAAAACAAATTCCAGTGTTTATAGTACACTTTACACTTTATTTTATATTAATTTCCATGAGCCAAGCTTAAATAAAAAAATAAAAAAAATCCATTAAAAATATTTTTTTATAGATCTAATTGAATTAACACTTTGAAAAAAAATAATAATAATTTTCTATACCTTGTCTAACAGCATGCCAAGTTTCATTAAAATCCATAAGATGCAACATGTTGAAAAAATAAAATAAAATGAAAGTAAGTGGATCACCTTATGACCACTTTGTTGACGCTTTTAACTTTTAATTTTTCAATAATATAGTACTTAATTAAATTGTATTACATATTTGATTTTTCAATATTGGGCATGAAAGGTTTAAAAGAAAATGGAATGATGTTTTCTTAATAATAGTAAAATCCATATTTATTCATATGGATTTTACTATTATGAGTAATCGTCACTATTTTCATTAATTACAATGTGATCGTTAAAGAAAAAACACTGGATAATATTTACCAACTTATTACAATCGGGCCCAGAAATCCACGTTTCCTTTATTTATTATACAGGGTGATTGGAAGATGGGTGCAAAGCTTTGAGGCGAAGATAGTAGACACAATTTAGAACCATTTAAGCCATGGTTGTCTTGGACGAAGTCTTACCAATTTTTTTTAACCTAATTTTTAAGTTTTTTTTTTACGGGAATTCCCAAAATTTTATTTAAACTGCATAATTATGGCCAAATTGAATGAAAATGTTTTATTTTTTAGGCTTCTGTGTCATTAGACATTTTTTTTACAGACATAAAGATCAGACAAAACGTAATTTTTTTATCAATTCGTTTTGTAAACCTTAAAAAAATTTGGTAAGATTTCGTCTAAGACAACCATGGCTTAAATGGTTCTAAATTGTGTCTACTATCTTCGCCTTAAAGCTTTGCACCCATTTTCCAATCATCCTATATATTACCTAATAAAACCTTAAAATTTATGTTCTAAGCTTAATTTTGCATAAGGCGGACGAGCTTGTCACGAATGCACCATCAAATCAAAGGCTTGACTCGTAAAATGCAAGTGGTTCACCGACCATCTTTGCTCTCAGGCCTATGCGTTCGGTTATACTGCTTATAGACGATTATGTATAGGGCCGGTAGATGGTAATGCGAAGCTATATTTCCACATTGTGGGTTTATTTAAGTACTAGCTGTTGCCTGCGACTTCGTCTGCGATCCAGTATGAAATGTAGCCTATGTCCTTCTAATATAATTCAATCATGATTCGAAAGACACGTGGCGCCATCTATTATTATAAGAGCGTTATTTACTCGGCAACAGTACTTTTTTTTCGGGATGAAAGGTACCATAAATGTCTGAAAATTTTCAGGATGACCGGTTCAGTGGTTTAGGCGTGAAAAGGTAACTAACAAACAAACAAACTTACTTTCGCATTTATAATATTAGTTAGGATCAAATTTTGCGAATGAAGAATTTATCACGATAGTTGTAGTAATATTTAACTACTTTTTATGGCTATTTGAACTTTATTTACAGCGAAATATATGTATAAACATAATTCAGAAACTCTTAAAATTTGTCAGGAAGCAATTATAGGGTAACCAAAGACAAGAATATTATATAACTACTTGTGTCAACTCGTCCTACCCTTAATTTCATATTTGTAACAAAAGTAATGCAACGTAACCTCAATTTTGAGGCTTCAATGCGTAATATTACAAAAACAGTCAAGCTTTTTCACAGCTTATAGCATTTTGAAAAAAATTCCGCGACATCAAGTAAACTTATAAAGATTCTTCTGTTAATGGTCACGCAAAAAGAATACCCACGTCTATCAAACAGCTGTTCCAATAAAAAAATAAAAGGAACAATTCTAACCGTACCACGCACTAAAGAATGTGCATTCCTAGCTACACTTTGAACCGGCATCGGAAAGGTATTGGAGCCACGAGGAACAAACCGTTCTAACGTACTATGCGGTCGACATGTACATGTAAATGCACGCCTTATCCCTACTGCGATATCGTAACTTTGATCGTGGAATAAGGATAGAGGACAGAAGGCCAACCTTTGAAACGAATAAATTCGGGAAACATTTTTTAAGACGCAGATATATGCCAGTGACCTTGAGTGGTTAGCTTGCGTGTTCTGTACTAAGCTCACGCAACGCGTCGTACACGGTCCAGCTAGTAATAGGATTCGACCATCCAGGAGCGCTGTTCCAAATAAAACGCATTATTAATTTATTATTAACAAAACAAGTAAACTAAAAGATGAATAAATAAATTATCTTTAAAAATGTGAAGGTTTCAGAAAAATACTCTTAATAGATTTTGCGTGATTCTCAGTTTTTTATCCGCATTAGACATAACTTGCAATGTATCTAGGTTTAAGAAATTTAAGTGAATAAATAATTCATTCATTCATTAAAAATGTATTTCACTATGTAATATAAAGGTAATCTAAAATATTAATATATATTAAGTTATTAAGAAAATGATCTAATTTCACATATATTTTTTACAAATGATTAACAATACTCGTTTAGACGTGATCTTAATCAGTTGTTTACTCAACATTTCATAGGAAATTTGACATAAACTAACTGTTTAAATACCTAACCGGTGGGTTGAATGTTGGTGAACACAGGCCTTAGTATAAAATCATTAAAAGTCGGTTATCGTCGCCTTAATTCGAGAGCTGCAGTCAGAACTTAACTTTCAATTCAATTTAATAACTCAAGATCGAAAAATAAAATAAACCTTATAGTCTATCTACGTTCCTAAATTAATCAAACTATACTCAAAGTCTCAAATTCAGATAATTTATGTAAAAAAAGGGGATAACATATCAAAAAAATATCTTCGTAATGGTAATCACATAAAATGGCGAAAAAAGAGGTTAAATTTTCTTTTAATTACTGATTTTAAGAAATAATAATTAACAAATAATCATACCGTAATTATTTTTGTAAATTTCCGGTTTTAAACAAAGTTATTAAAAAAGGAGATTTTCTGTTATAAAATATTTTATGATTCTGGTAACAATGCAGGAGATCTGAACATTTTCAAATATTTTACATCTTCAACAACACTAATATTACAACTCTCATTCGTAGATTCATTTTGTAAGTAGCATATCTAGCCACATTTTGGACGAAAACGGCAGTAAACTGTTTCGAGTGGAAACGACCGATTTTGGGAGGCCTACGTCTAGCACTGGACTTAAAAGGGCTAATTATGACGATCATATGCCATGTCTCCGACATACCACACAATACATTGCTCAGCAACGGTATTTTGTTTGCATAGTTCTTATAATTAATTCACTTAAATTTTAGTGATGACTATTTACAAAAAAAGAATATGATAAAATGTTTTGCACCACTGTCCTGTCATTTTGACAGTGACATTTCTTGACATTACTTTGTTTACATAAATTATCTGAATTAGAGACTTTGGGTATAACTAATTTTGAGTCAACACTCTTTAATAAAAATATCGTCAAAGACTGACTACGCTGCAAAAAGTTATGCGCGGTTCGTTTTCTTCGGTTGGATATGGATATAATCTTATTCCAATTAAATCGTCCACACACTAGGTGACTAGTGTTATTACTGACTAGACTACCAGTAAAAATCTAGCTTTAAAATAAAATAATTCCTGCTTGTGCTGTGGCGCCTTTTAATGGCGGTTGATGCGTTTTCCTGTAGCTGCGATTGTGTCCTGCTACTTTGGATTTAATTTGGTGATCTGATATTGTGCCGCGCTAACGAAGAATGCAATAACTTGATTTTGGACGATTTTGAGTTATACAATATTCGTTGAGTTATATATTTGAAGTCAGCGAATCGAAATCTATTAACTCTCTCTAAGCAACTTTTTATTGATCCATCAGGAACTCTGTTTTTCAGTTAGCAAGAATGCAATAACTAAAACTTCATAACAGATTCAATAGTCAAAAATACAATTCTCGGAAGCGGCAAAGTCGAGTTATTGCATTTTTCGTTAGTGCGGCAGTATTAGCCTCGGAAGTTTCCATTGTAGAAATATCGGCTTCGTCACTACCTATACTTGTTCTCGATTCGAGACCAACTTTCGTGTCCAATTTGCAGTTATGTAGTACACAACATTGCATACACGGCTTGCAGAAGACATTGATGTTCTGACAATGCTCTTTAGTGGCCATTTCTTACATCCAACATCCAGCATTGTATAGCATTGCGTGTAAGCTGGTACGCCCTATATGCTAGGAGACTTTTATTTAGGTAATTATTATTTTTTATGCATTTGTTGTTTTTTGCTTGAGTGATATTTGCTGGTGTATTGGAGTGTGCTACCTGACATTATGGCAATTACTTTCATTTACTATTTTGTATCTCGTAATTTTAATTACTTTGCATGTCTACTATTGTATAGAATCAAGTTTATCTAATTGAACAGACAGATGTGCTGCTGGGGAGTTTGTTGCGCCACTTCTTCCCAGCTAAAGCACTACGAAGTGGTAAAGGGCGGGCGTTTTGGGGGACTGTCTTATGTTATTTTGACGTTCAAAAAGTGCTGATTCTCAGCCTAATTTGAATAAGTTACTTTTGGTTTTGTTCCTAGATTGTTCCCGATAATTTTATAACTTGTGTAATTGCCGACATCTAGATACAATCCTGAGTTGGTTATTACAAGTGGAGTGGAGATTCTGTATCAATTCTCTCCCTTATCCTGACGATATCGAGTTCAACTTAGCATATCGCTCAGGAAAATCGCAGTACGGGGTTAATCAAATATCTAATGAATCAACTTGCGAGCTGAAATGTTCCTTACCTTTTATGTGGTTGAGAGATAACAACATAGTTAGAACATTTTGTTTGTAACTGTATACAATGATAAAATTAGATGTGTGATAAGCGTAATTGATTCTTTTGGTATAGAAAGTTGAATTGCAATTTGAATGGCGCTGTCATAATAGGCTGTTTTTTGTAGTGTTTAACAACTAGAATAAATTGGTACGCTAAAAGGTATTGTTAACACCTAAGCGGATGTGAAGTAGCTGAATAACAAGATTGCAATGCTTTGATATTTTATACATACTAATTATTGTGATCTGATAACTTTTGAATGTAGAAAAAATCCAACTGTAGATTAACCTAAAACTTTTTAGGGTTAAATCGGGAGCATTTTTTAACATACAGAATACAAACTTTCGTCCGGGTGTAGGGCGGAAATTATTCCACCGGACCGTACGACCAGGCTAAAAAGAATCCTATGTTAAGCACCGGTTAAACCATGACCTGAGTCCGAATTTCATCCAAATCCGTAGGGCCGTTAAGGCCGTTAAGGCGCTGCTCAAACAGGGACACCGTAAAACGTCGTCTTTTTCGTCGTACAGTTAGCGGTATTGCTACATAATACAAGTCCAAAAAACTATAGAGTATAATCAAATGTGTAAACAAAAACTTATACAAAAATATTTTATACAACTGATATAGCATCTTGAAAAAAAAAAAAAAAAAAAACAATCTTATGACAGCACTCTTTTTCGTGTCGAAAAATGCTCAATATTTTGAGTGACAACTATACATATTTACACGACCACATATCAAGCTATACATTTCCAGTATAAGCTGATCTCTCTTTGTACGGAAATCCTATACAATGCGCGATCAGCGTAAACTGGATTTGTATAGCTTGATATGTAGCCGTGTGTACATAAAAAAAAAACTGCGAAATAACTTCCATATTGGACACGAGATCAAACGCATCGCCATTTTAAAACGTATTTGTTCCCACTATGAAATACCTAAAGATTTGCTTCTTAACGCGCCTTAACAGATGAGAGTTTCTTTCGCATGGATTAATATAGACAGTAAGATGGCGATATAAATCCATAACTACTGAAGGCTAATCAAACCTAAAGCTCGCTTCTTCCAATACATCAAACTTAATCTAGATTCGCACTAAATCTAATCTAACAATATCATCCTCGTAATAAATCCTCTAGTACACGCTAACCAGTGTACCTGCTACGGATGTCGATTGCATCAAAATGAATCATGACATAAATCCACAGGGGACTTCTATTTCTTCGCGGCCATCCTAGTCCTTAGCAAATATTATAAATGCGAAAGTGAGTTTGTTACACTAAAACGGACGAACAGATTTGGATGAAATTTGGCACATGGGTAAACCATGACCTGGGTCCTAACCCAGGCCATGGTTTACCCATGTGCCAAATTTCAAGAAAAGTATCCTTTGCTAGGGCAAAGGATACTTTTTTATCCCGGTAGTACGTTTCTGTGCGATAGTATCCGACCACCACGCGTTCGAAGCCGCGAGACAAAAGCTAGTACAAAATATCCCCGATTCTTCGGAATATGACAGTAAGTGCGCAATAGTTTATTTATACGTAGGAAATCTTGTCCTTAGCAACGATATTTTCTTTTTGTGTTTACGGTTATCGGTGTAAATTGTATGGAAAATAGAGTACCTACTGTTAGAGGTTTTACTGTTATATTTTCTTAAAGGCAACTTCATCTCTTCAATCTTTTGAACATTGCAAATTCCTGTACAGGGGGCCAAGTCTACTAATGTACAAACGTTGCAATGGTCTCTTCATTGTGAGTTTTTGACAGATTTGCCATACAAACACTGTCAAATACTCACAATGGCGAGACCATTGCAACGTTTGTAAATTAGTAGACTTAGGCCTGTGTTCACCAACGTTCAAACCACCGGTTAGGTATTTAAACAGTTGGTTTATGTCAAATTTCCTATGAAATTTTGAGTAAACAACTGATTAAATATCTAAACAGTTGATTTAAATGTTGGTGAACACAGGCCTTAGGCCCCTGATCCTGTAGTCTACAGGAATGACGAAGTATTGATACTACTATTTTAGATTAAAAATTGATGCTATTCGGAAAGATAAATAATTTATGGGGTACTGTGTTAAATGTTACCTACAACACCTTGTGATGTACAAATACCTTGTGATGTATTGCAATCAAATCAAAGAAAATTTAAGACACATATTAAAATGACACTCTGTAAACAAGCTTATTACAAATTAGAGGATTATATCCAAGATCAGAATGCTTGGAAACATGCTGGTCTTGCTCCATAGGACAATGTAGAGTCTAGACAAAATCAAACAGGTTGCTAATTTATGTATAATGTATTATTTTTAAGACATTAATTTTATGATAAGTTTAACTCGCACACTGACTTTTTATTTGTAAAAATAATACAATATTTGTAAATATGTGAGCACCTTGTATCTAACACATGGTTAATTTTTTATTGTTATTACCTGTTGTGGTATAGTAATTTTATTCTAGGTACATCGTCTTCACATGTAATGATATAATTGATGTATTATATACAAACTAAGAGTAACGGTGGAGTTTCTTGCCCATTTTTCTCCATGCGAAACTACCTTTTGGAAGGGGCAACTAGAATCAATTTTATTTCCGTGTAAATTTTGACGTTCAAAAGAGCCAATAATGTGCCTATTGGAAATAAATGCTTTGACTTTGATTTTGAAACTCTGATATACCTATGTGCACAAGAAAACAGACAAACCTTTTGTAACACAAGTACCGGCTCAACACCATAAAAGGCACCATGATTAGCTCAAATAAAAACATAATAAAGATCAGCCATGCAACATCTTACCATAACAGTACGTCAAGTGCAACTTGCAATAAAACTATACTTTTCCCTTTAACGTCCGCGTCTGGTCCAGAATAGCCTTTATAGTCGAATTATAGTGAACTTATAGTCAACTTGTAGTGAACTAAACGACGCCTACGTACTTAGTAATGCCGTTCTATAAATTGCACTTCGTTATGCTAAGTCGGTAGGCAGGTGGTCTAACTGCTTACCTGGGAACTGTGATGAATATATGCGTGTTGGGTTGAATTGGGAGTCAATGAATAATGGGAGAAAGAACCGTTTTGATCAGGGATAATCATACAAAATGTTCTGCCTACCTAGCACTTGGAAATACCTCTAGAACAAAAAGTTGGACTTTGAAGATTTAGCTCAAACTTTGACTGTATGTAAAGCGACTCCTTGGTAGATTAGAATGGATAAGCATTTTCGCAAACATGGCTACGAATCTTGCAACAATTATTCATTCCCCATATTATCCTGATAGAAACAACATTTTGAAATTCCGTTTTTAGTAAAGTTATGTCCAATTATTTCTAAACATTTGTTTTCTCTTGCAGCTTAGACGACAGAAACAGTTAACCGTTTTGTGTATTCCAAGCTACGCCCATGCATTCGATTAAAGCATTATAGTCTTAACTTGCATATTTATCGCACGATTTATGTCCTAAGTACCCATACTGTTATTCGTAAGACGCTTAGTAATTACTTCAAAACAGCTAATACTTAGTCCAAGAATTTCAATAAAGCAAACGCAATCCGTGCAACTCCAACTAAATCGACGATTAACGTTCGTAACAAGGCAATATATTTTTCCATTTTAAAATTAATCGTTTCCATATTTCCATGCCAAGCAATCCTTAAGAAACTTGGTAAATATCTACCGGAACAATTAAAAGAGAAGATATAAATCCTTGCCGAGGAACGGGTAACTTACAGAATGGTCTATTAAAATTGTCAACTAACGTTTTTCACTTAGACCCGTATTTATCGATGTTACCCAAGCAATCAGTATGTTTTATAGGCCTGTTTATCTCATGACAGTGGTTCAGCTCGCATCGGTAAACGCACAATGGACTAGGGCTAAGTAATACAGATGATTTATTGTATATTTCCTAGTTTATTTGCAGTTTATAATTAATTCTCACGAGGTATGTGGAATTGTCATTGTTGTTTTCACATGTTTTGTGATGCTTTACAGATTTGAATAATCGAGTTTGTTGAACTGAGTCCAGTTGTTTTTCTTGTTCAGTGATGCAGGAAGTCGGAGTCGTAAATAATAGAGGAATGTAACATTAAATCTGGATTTATAGACAAGCATGAAGTTAACATAACTACCATAAAATTAATGATCTTCGAGAATTTGATATTGTTCAAACCATAAAGCAGTTTTGGAGAAGGAGCATGCAGGAAGGAAGGAATATTCAGAATTTTTTTATAAAGAATGCGCATGAACTATGCTGAGATCGCCGACCTTTTATAATATAAGTAACAGGAATTCGAAACTTAGTTATTGAATCCCGTTCGAAATCTGCTTCCAACGCTTTAGCTATGGTCCCAAATACCATTGGAAATATTAGCGTCACAGTATAAAAAGCATTTATGTAAGCATTTATATATTGTGTTAGCGTTTCATGTTTAGAATTTATGATATTCTCAAGAGATCTGCTAAACTTTCTGAGCAAAGGCACACCCTTATAAGGTCTTGGCACACCGTTCAAGAATATTATACAACAAGCGGATCACAGCTGTCATTTTTACATAAGCGCTAGTTTAATTGAATATTCATTTCCGCAAGTCGCTTCCAGTCTTCGTATTATGATTTATAACGCCCAAGTTACTATGTTTGGCTATCGTTCTCGATACTAAACCAACTGATTAAGTACCATTGTACTACTCTTGGCTTATTACCATAGCCTCTTCTTGAACAATGCCATGGATCTATGATCTGTATGCGTTTATTTGCTAAGATGTATCTTTGGTACGCTCTAGTCATATTTCACGATTTCCAAAGCGATTATCAACTCTGACTGCATGGGTGTAGGTTGATTTTTGCTTGATACGATAACACCAATCGAAACTTGATTTACTGAAGTATTTAATACGGCAAAAATTACTAATAGTAAAAGCGTTTAATGTTAAATATGCGAGATTTAATTTGCCAGTAATAAATCTAATTTAATACTCTCGATATACTCTCGATATTACTTGGAATGCTTGGATAATGCTTTGAGGGTTAAGATTTATGAATTGCCATGATAAGTAGTCTCATCTATCAAGTATACTATGGACTAGGCACTAAAATTAATTTAAATATTCGAACCTATATCAAGGCCGCGCTTCAACATCGTCACGTAGTCTTCCGTAGTTTTATTACTTTCTATGATGATTGGAACTGCACTCACATTATCTGCAGTATCAGCTTCTGCACCTTTGAAGATCATCACTTCTTCGAATGTTTGTCAATAGATGAATCGTCGATAAAGCGTCTCCATTTTACTTATTTAACGACTATAGGAAATGCATTGCATACATTTGCATTTGCCATATCACCATGATATGGCATACAATTTATTGAATTGAAGTCTTAAGACTAGACGTAATATTCAAGTCATAAAAAAACATCATAACAAATCAGTTTTTATGTTCTAATCGTCAATATTTTCGAAAGTGTATTACTCGAATAAACTATACATCTCATTGAGCCTTCTATTATTTTTTTAATAGGTTTCGAAAGGCAAAGTTACGCAATAAGCAGTTAGCAAATTTTTTGTTGAATTTCATAATAATTGATTAGAATTAGCATTCTTGGTTAAGCCTTTTTAGTTTTTATCTGCTACGTGTATTGTACTGGAGTACAAATTTGAATGAGTTTACTGTTTTCGTTTGCAGTTCCGTTCAAACGTTATTTGGTCTGCGAAGTTTATGTTTTCTGAGGTTAGTTTTCATTTTGCGAGAACTGTGAAGGCGCAATATCGCGGGCGCGACAGGCAACGCAACCCTTGTCGCGCCCGCGATATCGTGCCAGTCTTCGCGAGCCTTCATGTTGAGGCAGGTCGTAGTAACAGCGGTCGTTGATACTTTATTGTTCTTACATATTTACAGTAGGTTGTGGGTGAGTGTGTTGTTACACTCTTTTACTTTTCTCTCTTATCCATTCACTCTCTCATTTGCTATATTCTTAATACAATACCTTCGTGGGATCTCGATGCGATTCAATCCCTGTTAACTCTTGCACGGGATCAAATTGCAGCTTGTAAAGTCTACCGCTGGTGGGGCTCCCAACCATCACGATTTAATTTATGGATTGACGATCAACCGTTTGGTGTTATTTAGTAGCGGTCAGGAGGACGCTGATATCCATTCTCTTAACATAATCCCTTACTTACCCTTAACGACACCTTCAAGAAGATAGCGGGTGGCCCATTTCTTGCCTTGTTTACGACACCAATTAGATATTACATCGTTAACTTAAATGGGATCACGTAAAGGCGAGTTTATAAATAGTTATAAAACTAAAGAACCAGATACTGGCTCCTGGTAAATAATTGTAAGCGGACCAGATATAGCAATACTATTAATTAAGACATCGTAAAATCTGTTGGACCACATTGCTTATTTCATTATTTCCCATTTGAATTCGAATAGCAATTTATAAGTTGCAGGAAGAGGCCTGCAATAAAATTTGTTGACAGGTGCCGATTATAGGGTTGTTCTTACTAATTATTAGGTACTAAGATAAAATCTTTCCAGAACACGTTCATTTTCGCATTGCAATTCTTAATGAATATGCTCTATATGTAAATATATTACGCAACGTTAAAAGGAAGTAGTTTACGCAAACATAAAATAAATCATTGACATACCGTTAATTACAATGGGTGTACTGAGAAACAAGACATCACCCATAAACTTAACAAGGTACTTAGTTCCAGGTTAATATAATACAATAGTTCCTTGTTAGGAACGTTAACTGGGCACGCCATTTCGCTCACGGCAGTGCAAACATTCGCTTATTTTTTTTCGAATTCTTGAAATTCTGTCGGATCAACAGCCCTATTCGGTTGCAGTTAGCGCAGCGGGTGGCTGTCTGAAACTGCCTGCAGTAAGGTTTCTTTCACAATTGTAAAATGGATCTCTTGTATCGATTAGATACTCGATATCGTAAGCCCACGTTTCGGGTGCTAATTATAGCTATCGGTTTATAGGCTCGGGGCGAAACGAGAGCTATGAAAACTGCAACAGATAACCGATTGTTACGACCAATTGTCGCTTTATGTTTGCGTTCTGCAGTCTGCTACTGTTGCAAATATTGTTTGAGAATGTTGTTCCTGAGCTTTCAATATTATTGAGCCTATATTTCAGAATAATGAAACGAGAGATCAAATCTCGGGAAATTCAAGCCGCAACTGTAAATACAATTCGACTCTTAAGGAGTTCATTAGAATTAATAGTAACAGAGCTAGATTTAACAATGATAATGCATTCCAAAAAATATTGTACGCAGCTTTTATTGGAGATGTTACTCCGTACAGTTTCAATAAAACATGTTCGTAGACCTAATTTAAATTCAATTTATCGGCACATCTTTCTCTTGTTAGACAGCTAAGGCTGGCAACACACTGACTGTTTGGACTTCAGAGGGAAGTGTACACGGACGACTGGGGCTGTTAATGATCCACACATCAATCTCTCCGGTAGTCCTCAGACAGCTGAATCCGAAAGCTGTCGACCGTTTGAAACTTCTCAGTTGTAAAATGCATTCTGAAGAAGAAGCATTATTGCTTGGTTTCGTGTCTGGGTAGATTTAAAAGGAAAAGTTCAAACGCGGTTCTACAGTTGGGAATTTGAGCAGATGTTGTGACCCTTATAATTTAAACTTCTCGTCTGAGTAACTCTAACTTCATTGTCTTTTTATTTAAATTAAAGATCTGGAGCAGACAATTTCGTATAGACATCTCAATTCAAAGCAGTTTAAAGTTAACTATTCATTCGAATCAGAAGTTATTTAGCAATCTAATTTAGTCTATTGTTCTCAAGTAGAATATTTTAACTTGACCTCTTTACTTAGTTGCTTGATTGCTTTAATATCTCATGGTAGTTTTCTTTTGTTTCGTCTTTATTTCAATATTATATTAAGCAAATTATGTTATTATAGTCATTAAATGTATGTAACTAAAGATTTATTTCACCTTGATATGCCATTTGTAGGCGCAAACGCATCATTTTGGCAATATCAATGCACGCTACGAATAGGTACATTGACCTTGTTTTATAGAGATTGTAATTTTGTTCACTTAATATAATTATAGGGGTTTACGATATTGAAATCCATTGAAACGTCTATTTTGATGTTTAGATAAATTGGTCTCATTCTCTATGTTAGGTAATCATACAGCATCTTTATAATTACAACGTTTGTAAAAATCCAATTTATTGATTTATTTTGTTGAAACCACAGATCCGTTGATGTTCCAATTAAAATCAATGATATATGCTAATCATTTATGACATGGTAATTTCTCACTTGATCAAATCCAACACCTGACAAAATATTTGATCTCACAAACAAACTACACGTTACTTTGTATGGCACGAACTATGAAAGCGTAAAGGCGAAAGCAAAGTCATTATCGGATCATTAATTAGTTCCAGTGACATCCAACACTAATATCAACTTTC
Organism: Dryobota labecula; assembly: GCA_947523025.1. Lineage (NCBI taxonomy): Eukaryota > Metazoa > Arthropoda > Insecta > Lepidoptera > Noctuidae > Dryobota > Dryobota labecula. Next base: position 9,391,245 of record OX383293.1, on the reverse strand, counting down.
TTGATACAGAGTCAATCTACCGAGAAATTGTGATGACTGTGGTAAAACGTACCTATGTAGTGTATGGCCACCGATCAAAGATGCGATTCATAGGCGTATGAATGGCAGCATTACGTGGGCAGTATCGCTTCCTTGTTCGTGGGTCTGTGACTTTTCAAACGTACTTCTGCGCATCATTATTGATGCGATCTCATCTTTAAGGTGACGATAACCGACTTTTAATGATTTTGTACTGAAAATCACGTCTAAACGAGTACCTAGTGTTAATTATTTGGAAAAAATATATGTTAAATTAGAGCATTTTCTTAATAACTTAATATATGAATATTTTAAATTATGTTTATATTACACTAGCTTTTGGCCGCGGCTCCGCCCGCGTGGATGTCAGTTATCGCGTAAAAAAGTAGCCTATGTCCTTCTCCATATCCCAGGCTATATCTCTGCCAAATATCATGAACCAACTATAGAATCGCCACAATTTATAACAAATTAGCAAATTACGTAAAAGATGACGAGAATAAAAATTTTTTTTTTACTAAACTTAGATCACTTCTAATAGAAAAATGTTACTACACAGTTGAGCAATTCATGACTGATAAAACTTTACAGGTGTGGGTAGGTTCTTAATTGTAAGATCCGGTCTGATCAAACACATAATACTGTTTATTATAGTGACACTAGCTTTACCCAACCCGGCTTCGCACGGGTAGCACTATCTACCCTACTTACCATACCTACCTACCGTACCGTTCTTTCCTAAATAAAATAAATAAATAAATCCCTGCCCTACCTACCTACCCTTCCTATCTACCTACCTATCTTACCCTACCTACCTACCCTACCCTACTCTACCCTACCCTAGCCTACCCTATCTACCTACCTAAAACCTTCCCTGAACTTGATCCTTCCTTTCTTTCCATCTAATTATTAAAGTACTAATATCGCTATTAAAAAATAGGGGTTGGTGGTAGAAGGGTGAAAATTTAGGGTTGTATGTATTTTTTAATGCGACATAATAAAAAAATAAAGAAATTAAAAAAATGTCTAAAAATTAAAGAAAAATGTTAAGGGTGGACAACCCTTATCACTAAGGGGTATGAAAAATAGATGTTGGCCGATTCTCAGACCTACTCAATATGCTCACAAAATTTCATGAGAATCGGTCAAGCCGTTTCGGAGGAGTACGGGAACGAACATTGTGACACGAGAATTTTATATATAAGATTAATCTGATTTTATTTTATTTTCTATTGTATTGTATAATGTAATAATTGACATACCATAATTGCAACTAATTATTACTTGACAAGACATGATTGTATTCACCACCTATCTCTTATTTGACTACCTATCCAGTAATAATATCTGACATGACTGTATCTGTGTTTTTGTGTTATTGTATAGTGTTCATTACTGTTTACTGACATCATATAATTTCTAATTTTTATTTTTATTTTTTTGAAACTTATTTTATTGTAGTTTATCAGTCTTGACTCGATTTATGTTAATTTTATAAACTCAACAGCAAGCCAGCATTTATGTTTTGCAGCGCCCTGACAGGGTTCATGTACAAAAACTGACAATAATATTTTGTAAAATGTGTGATGTGCATGAGAGCAAATAAATAAATAAGATCGGTTCAGCGGTTTAGGCGCGAAAACGTAACATACAGACACACAGACGAGTTTCTTTCACATTTATAATATTAGTATGGATAGTGAAATTAATTTGTAAAGCTATGTCTAACGCGAATTAAAAAAAACAGGGCAGTCTTTGAGGACTGCCAATAGAAGTTAAAATCTATCTATCTTGAAAGCGTTCGGTGACGATGACGCGAGTTCCATGATTTTTGTTTACCCAAAAAATTTCACCAGGTATATATCTAGTGGTCACGAGCACACTACTGAGCATAAGGCTTTTTCATCTGGAATTCTCAGTAGCAGCTTGAAGTCTGGATTTGTGCCCGGTTGATGGCAATAGGCTCGCCTCCTATTACATGGCACTAAACCTCTCACCTTAGTATGTACTGAATCTACGTTTTAATACCAGAGCCATAATAAAAACAAACTATAGTGTTACTTCCGGAACTACCAAATCGTGCTATCGTATAAGGACCAAGGTCCCTTTTCTCTTTCAGTAACAACTTACAAACACAGTTTCAAACGCACTCTGACCCCAATGCAGCGTAACCGCGTAACAGCGAAATTGTAGCAAAAAACTTCGGGTTTCCGAATTTCACCATCGAGTAATTGTTACGAATCGAATTATCCGCCAGATTTCGGTCGGCTTTGCTCGCGAGTGTTGTTGTGTTTGCGCGTGACTTTCGCAATCGGTGACATTATCGTGTCGTGTCTGGCCAAAAGTTAAACGCCCAACTGACCTCACGGTTTTGGCTACCCGACAAACTAGATAGTTTTTGTGGAAAAGAAACCGAGTTGGCTAATGCAGCCAGACTGATTTCTGTACAACGATGCAGACTTTATCCTTGAACATTTTCAAGTTATAATAAAGTAGCTGAAGTTAATACTACTTAAAATACAGTAAGCCATTGTCCATTTCAATCTCTTAAATTCACTTTCCCTTAATGGCGATCAACTAAAAGCGTTAGCGCCGGTTAGGTCTGTAATGTTCAACATTTTCGAAATTATATTGCATTCAATCAGATTTGCTAACTAAAGCAAACTCTAATAGGACAAGAAAAGGCTGACATAAATAAAATGTGCGATAGAAAACACGAAACTGTTTAGGTCTATTTCAACAGTATAGAAATGAAGGATATAATTTATGCTATTTTCATGAACAGTATAACATTCTTCAGCCACAATAACTTCTTGTTACTAAAGCCAATTCCGCCCATCTATTTGTTCCTCCACAATCATTTACGAGCTATACAACCAATGAAAATGATATCATACTGTAGATAATATAATAAAATATTCGGAACAACTGCCAGTGTCTAATCGTCACAGCCTGATATGGAAAAGACCAGTCTGTCCATTACTTACGATTTCATTCGAAAAAGATCTTAATCTTTGGCCATTATCGTCTGTATACGTACGTGAAAGGCTATCCGATCTATGTTGGCTTTATTTGGCTAGTAAAATCGAAATTAACTAGGAGGACCGAGGTTTTGAGATGCTTGGGATAGTTCAAATGTTTTTATGTTTGTCAAACAACAAGTATAACGACGCTTTTTGGTTTGATACACGTTTTGAGACAAGATAAGGGCCACTTGGCCAAATTTATCTCTTCGGGAATTACTTTGGCTATGTTTTCGGCTTCTTTAGTAATTTTATCTTCATCTTTCTCTTCCTAAGCCTTTCCCATCTAATATCTAGTGTAAGCGACACTTAAAATAACTAGTACTACACTACTAGTTATTTTGACCCTCATTAGCTGCTACCAGTTCTTTCATCCATGATATGTCAACTTTCCAGTTTTTTGTTTCATCTACATCTATAATTACATAAACGCTTCTAGCTATCTGATCATTGCGATCCCAATTTAAATCACAGCAGTGCCACTCTACTGGTTAGACTCTAGAGTCTAGACAATCAACGGACTTCTTAGCTAGGTTCTTGATAATAAGTAAATGCTGGTCGTGACGTTGCCAATACCTGTTTCCATTTATGCACGAACATTGACGTGTTATAGATAACGTACAGATGTCAATTTATTTTTTGGACTGAAGTTACGTAGTTGCCCTTGTGTAATGTTGCCAATTGTTGTAAGTTTTGGGCAATAAACCCTTAAAATGAAATGTGTTCCAACACCTAGTATGCATTTTCCCGGAGAAAGTCTGACAATTGATTATTGCTCTTCTGTTTCTGGGACCTTTTTACTTACCAGTCAGTTTTCGGTACGGTATCTCAGCGCAAATTGAACTCGCGCATAGTTTCATAGACCTTTATGTAACTGCGATGATATTCCCTTCGATGTAAAGGCAAGCTTAATCGAGCGGCCATCATGGCCCGACAATCGAAGAGAAAGCAATTACCGTGCTTTCACAGACGACATCCTAAATCAAGTCCCGACCTTACAATGGAAACTCGTTGGGCGTGCATCCGAAGTATTCCGAAGTGCAGAAAGCACCGCTCGTCTCGTGACGGTGGTGTTCCGATAGCGGCATCATCGGGACCTTGACTGGTCGAAGCTTGAACTTTTATAGACCTGACGATCATTTGCCACGGTTTTAACTGGCAACGGGATTCGATTTTCTGAGAATTTGTATTTAATGAGAGATATTTGTTTGTCTGCCTCTGTTAACTCTGCAAGACACTATAAATGCTTATTTTGATTGAATTGAGAAATTTAGGGAACGACATTAATTATACCTATCTATATAAAGCAGAAACAGCCGATACTTACTTTATTTGAATTAACACTATTTTAAATATTTTAATGAGACTATTATTTGCCACCCGGGGTTACGCCAGCAGTTCAACAGGTTCCAATTACAATAACTCTTTGTACTTAATTATTTTCCTTAATATAATATTTTCTCTTCTTATTTAATTTCTGCGCCCTCTTCAGCGTATGATATTGCAAAGTTATTTGGTTTTACCATTCAATACTTTATGGCACTTTAAGGTGTAAGAAAACTCGTTACAACAAGCAATTAAAAAGAGGAAAATAGTGGTGCCCCTACTTGTTGTGTAAAGACATTTGTCTTCAAGTTTCAAATGTCATTGCGAAGCTTCGAACGTGGGAGATTCACATTTTACTAGCAAATCACGTTCCATGTTCAACGTGATTTCTATTGTAAAACGACTATTTCTTGTTTTATTTATTGTAGCTTGTGGCTAACACTTATTCGGACGCCTGATTTAATCGCGGTTCATGGTGCTAACTGGACTGTTACATCAGTCCTATCATATATAATATATAATATGTCATATATAATATTATGATAACTTGCTGTTTATTACCTAACATTAAATAATCGTCTCTGTCTTTGATCTTTAAAGGATCGGCAGAGATACATTCCACACCTACTTACCGTACATAGGGATTGATTGTGTGCTTAACATCCACAGTTAGTGCGTCGTCAGCTTTAGTGGTCAATATTTGATTGACTAAAGTGACATATGATCATCTTTGCTTTAACTGTAAAACCTGTGTCTCATTTTCTTTACGTCTCTTTGTTGAAACCCAATATTTTAGTTAAAGTAACGTTCACTTGACAAATAGCTTTTGGAGTTTTAAAGTTGGGTCCACTTTTAACTTATATGTTTGTGGATTCATATTCTCTTGTGTGTCCGTAACGTTTCCAAATAGACTTCTTATGTACACCATTAAAATTCGCCTTTCTACCAATATGTCGTTCCACCGATTCCACTGAAATTAGCTCACTAGACTGATCGACGCGTGTCTACATTATTCACTGACTGATAGATTAAACCAACTTCGAGTCACGGTAGCTTTTTGCAGTCCACTCAGTGCCCACCTTTATTCCAGTTTCCTACGATAAAGTAATCTAGTCATGTTAGGTGGTGCCAATTAGCTTCGTTCAGTTTACAAACTTGATTGATGGTAATTAATATTCATAAAGAGAGTTTCGAAAGTTTGTTTATGAATATGTAGTGCTCAATCAACGATAGGTTAGAGGCGAATTTTTTCATCATCTTGATTCGATGTGATTTACCATATTTGAATATTCTTTATCTTTAGCTTCATAATCTTTTTTATAATTACTCTTTTAGGGTTCCGTACCTCAAAAGGAATTAACGGAACCCTTATAGGATCAATCGTGTGTTTGTCTGTCTGTCTGTTTTGTCTGTCACAGCCAATTTGCTCCGAATCTACTGGGCCGATTAAGTTGATATTTGGTACACATAATTATGAACTTTTGTGACCCAAACACGGACGTGTAACAAAACTAAATGAATTTTGAATATGGAGGTCACTTTTGAAGGGTATCTAAATTAGAAAATTAAAAAAAAAAAAAAGTTTTGCTTCCCATGTGACATATCAAGTGAAATAATTATTATTGTAAGGATTTCAGTTGTTTTTTAAATAATATTTGAGTAAATACTTTTAAAAATTATTTAAGAAAATATATGAAAATTGACCATTCTCCTCCCTTATCACCGAAACTGAGCTAAAATTTTGAAATAAAAAAAAAAATACAGAAAATAGTTCAATACTTATAAGTTACAGGAAAACCTATAAGAAGTCTATGGTCTTAATAAAATAGTAAATTTCTCAATATCGTAAAAACTTGATTTTTTTAGGGAGAACTTGTTTTTCAACTACAATGTTAAGTTTGTTCTTGGGATAAATTACAGAACCCTTCATTGTGCGTGGTCTGACACGCACTCGCCGGGTTTTTTTAACAACATGTCATATCGAGAATCCACTGGAATATATGAATCGGGATTGCTCGATTTCGAAATCAGATTACTTAAGATTTTATCCTCTGGTATATTCGACACATTGTTCACAAATTTCTTCTTCCCGATGTTCCTAATTTTTAATTCACATTTAGTTTTAGAATCAGTATCGCTTCAGACTTCTTACACCAATTTAATAATATAATCAATGAAAGGCGGTGCTCCAAGTGAGTGGACATGCGTGCAAAAAGTGAGCGTTGCCGGTTGATCGAGTTTATACCGATATGTATTCGTATTCGGAGATTTTTTTGTCTTTATCAACTGGCAACATCGGTCTTTACGCAATTCAAACTGGATACTGTTACGTGCTTTTAACGATGTATGACATAGGGACTTTGCGGCTCGTCAATTAAGTAAATTGTGGAAAAAATGGGAAATGCGTTTCTATAGTGTTTTGTGTCGAAGTGTGTAAACTGTCATTAATTTAATTTATTGAACTGATTGATGAGAGACGTTTAAAGGTCATGTAATGGAATATGATATTTGGTATAAAAGTTTAATGTTGGGACTGATAATAATCTTAACCCTGATTTTATCCAGCAACCCTCGGTCCCTTGCCGTCATCCCTCCGATTCTGCCCTAAGCCGAGGTTCGTACCCCACAGGGGGTGCCCGTAGCGCGCAGTCGTTTAGTTTATAAGTTTTACGCCCTGGCTGGAGGCTTTAAGTTTTAGGAGCTTAAGACAACCACAGGAAAGACCGGTTAAAGAGTCACGATCTCTAATGATCAACTCGGAGACGCCCTAGCTAAAAAATCATTCAATATAAAAAAGCAGCTCCCCATTAAGGCTCCTACAAACAGGCGCGACTCGCAACGCGAATCGCGTGCGATACAAAAGCACCGCTCGTCGCGCGACACGCGGTGCCTTTATATCGCGTCGCGTGTCGTGCTTGTTTCTAGGAGCCTTAATGTTCGCAAAAGTGTAAGTATAGAAAGTTTTATTTGTTCCAAGTGCCAAGTCGTGAAGAAAACATTGAACATGATACGGACGAAGTTACAAGACGAGATGTAGAGGCATCGCCTTATATTTTTTCATGTTGACTTGCTTTGGCAGCCGTATGTCTCAGTATTGTCTGTGCTTGTTAAAAAACTGCTAGCCATGTAAGACCAACTAAAGGACAAGAGAATGGCTCGATAAAATTCCATTTGAAGGAAATGTCAATTGGCCACTTGCTGTATTCAGTTTGCCGACATTACTTTTTTTTATTGTTCTACTATTTTATTTGCTCATGTATGATTTGCCGGTATTTCAAAGCCACCGGATTAGGAAATTGTAAAAGCATTGGATGAAGGGCCATTTTTTATTGATTCTTCGTTTTAACTTATTGCCTTATTTGATTTTGTTTTACGACAGTTTTCAGTTGTATTTCACGATCTGCAGTGGTATTCTGTAAAAACTCACTATCGCGCTCTCCTCTGTATTTGGAGTGAAAACAAAGTATTGACATCAATGGTTATTATATTTTCTGGTTTCTTTGATCAAGACAATATCATAACTTGGTTCGCAATAAAACCATGATAAACCTAATTCATTATCAAAGCGTTAGACTCCGTGCATCGTAAATTAATCTTAATGCGTTTAAAATAGCCGTGCCTTTTAAGCTTTGACATGGGACGTGAACATTTTATGAGTAGCTAGGTGCAGTTTTACTATCGACAGCCCAAATTGAATCGTGCTCTTGTAATCGGGACCTAGTAAGTGTTGCTCGTAAAACTGCCGATGCATGCGCCGACCAGACTTGGGTGTTATGTAGCTTGTCTTTTAATTTATTGGCAATCTTTCACGGGATGAAAGAACTAATGAATATAAGCAATTGTGAGGTCGAGTCTGAAATATCTAAAATATACATAATATCTGCTGTTTCGTGCAAATTATAAAAATGTGTCAGTCTCAAAAAAGATTCTCATTTCGTTGACAATAGTTATTTATGTTTTGTCTATAAGCTCGTGGTCCAAGAGAAATGAAAAAGCCCTTTGAATAAGCAAAACATACTTAATAATATAAAGGCACACTGGTGCGATATCGCGGGCGCGACGCGACACTAGTAGCACAATTTCTTTGTCGCTGCCTGTCGCGCCTGCGATATCGCACGAGTCTGTACGAGCCTTTAAGAGGTAACATTTGTTTGTATATTTGTATGTAGGGAGTAATCTCTGAAAAACTGAACGTATTCTGAAAATTATTTTTATATTTGATAGCCCAATTCCTGGAAAAGGTTATAGGCTATTTAACATCACGCGGTGACCCTAAGGAGCCGGGCAAAAAGAAAAAAAGTCAGAAAGAACGCTATGTGAAAACGAAGTAATAGCGCGGGTGGGCAACGGGAGGTGAAGCGGAGGGTCAAGGGGCCGAAATGTCACGAGGACGGAGTCGCGGGACAGAAGCTAGTATCTGATTTATATCGTCGATTTACTGCAAGAACTCATTAGTGACAAAATATTATAAAGTTTATGACGCCTTAAACTCGTCCAAAAACTCATTGTGTTTAATTTTTCTTTAACATAATCATAATGAAGATGTCATAGGGCAATCAATACAACTAAAACTAATTAATTGCTTATATCAAAGTTTTGACTATGTCACATAATGAGTTCTTGCAGTAAACCTATTATCTTCATAATTATTGATAGTCGATACATATTTATAAGGTTTTTAAGGACGTGAAATCACAAGAAATGAATTAAAATACCAATATAATAACAATATTTGGTTAGAAAGCGACCAACAGACTTTTCCGATTATTATACAACCCATCACAAGCACCTCCTTTACAAGTAAAACTTCCTATTACAGCCTTCATTTGCTTAAAACATCATCTTTGTTTATCTACACAAGAAGCCAGAACCTGTTTTCTTTCGTAGTTTGTGCATGTTAATTGACTTTCATAACGGCATGCCTACGACCTTTGAGTAAAAACTCATAGACACTGCATTCCGAATTAGCGGTTTTGTCTGCCCAAACGTGCTATAATTTAAGTAGGCCATTTGGCAATACCACAATGGTTTGGAGACAATGATGAGAATATCAACCATAATTGCGACTAGCCATACGTAATGACTGTATTTGAGTTTATGTAAAACTTTGGCTCGGGCATTTTGAAAGTTTTTACTGATCGTCTTCAACCGATATTGGTGTCGTTATTGTTTTGCTTTCACGATGTAAGAAAATATATCTGTGGTTCTGTGTGTGGTATAAAGTTAGTAGTCTGTTATATATGTCTGATCATTTTATTGTTGCCAGTTAATTGCCATTTCTTGTTTTGTACGGTCGCCAGCTGGCACATCAGGTTATACGAAACTGTCCAATTTCTTCAAACGATTGTAACCTTAAAATGTTGATGGTTAAGTTCAAAATCGAATGAATAAATTTGACAGTTTGTGGTAACTTGATGTGCTGTGACTGTACCTACTTGATTTTGCGTTTTTCTTGAACTTATAGTTTGTTTCATTGGAAAACCCATATCAATACTAATCTTTCTCGTCCATTAAACACTTTATCGCAATCATCTCTAATTCATACACGATTCATATCTCATTCAAAGTCCAAGCTTTTGATATATTGATATTGGTAGTGCTATCAAGGAAAACGTCAAATTGCATCAAGACGTTATCATCGCAATATAGGTAAATCAAATTTATATTTCCTTTACTGAATTGAGACGTAAGATATATCACGCTATATATTTGAATCTGTATACAGACTTTTGACCAGTATTGAGATATCAGCGGTCTTACTAAATACATCGTTAGCACAGAGTGTGGCACAAATAAATCTTGTTTTGTGATCAGAATTCCTATTAAATTCAATGCTTATTTATTCAACCTGTTCATGTTTGTTTGGATGATTTCATTCGGTGTTACTCCCAACAGCCCACGCGCAGCGAAAGCCGAAAAAGAAACTGCTATTCTTTTATTTTTTGTTCCGTGTTATTCGTCCCCTACTCAAACCAATCGATGTACACATAAATTGATTTGGCATACGGTTACATCGATTACGAAAGATTGGATCGAGTTGCGATTCTGAGATATTCTGGTGGTCCAATTTTCAGTAAGTGGGTAACTAGGTGTTTATTCAGTGTGATAAATTGCTATTGTTTTGGGTAACACGTACAGGTAATTTTTATGAATAGCTCAGTTGATTTGAGAGCGAAAACTCCACGATAGTAACTTGAAATTGTAAATGGCTTGGCCTAAGTTTGTTACAATGTATGCATCTGCACGATTATTCTGTATTATCGCGAGATGTGTGAGAATCGTTTTATGTTATGAAGAACAACAGTTAAACCGCCATCGTTTATGTGATGTGGGTCCAAAAGTTCGTGAGCATCCATGCATAGCTGTTATAGGTACTTGAACTACGAAGTGTACTTCCAAAATCATTATCAAAATCGCTATTCAATCAGAACTCGGGATTGAAGGAAGGTTTTTATAGGTAAGTGCACACTGCACTAAGATGCTTCTAGTGCTAACTGAACCCAACATTGCCAATAACTTTAAGCAATATAGAATCCTTTAAAGTTAAGATAGCAAGCAAAAAGAGCATAACGATAACCCGATATAATTCTCGTTTCTCGTAAATATATTAATGATCGATCAGGTTTGATGCCTAGTCAAACCAGTCGCAAGCAAGTTTATAGAGACGTGGCGTAACACACGGAAACTAGACTGTTAAAGATTAAGATGATTGATATCGTTAATCGATCATCGATGATCAAATAAAGTCATAAAATCGTCACTTTGATCCATTAATCTACTATTGGAAAGTGCATTTTTGCCGCTAAAAGAATGATTTCTAATCAAATTGAGAATAAAAACTTCAATTTGCTAAACTAATAAAATGCTCCACATTTTGTTGTAAAATCCTTACTTTTAAGTTGACATTAAGTTTTAGTGGAGTGTGTCATGCAGGTATGTAACTTAATTGTACCAATCAAGAAATTCCTTGCCACAAATTCTGGACTATGCAAATAAGGGTTTGCTACTAGTCCATAAACTTTACTAATATGTATATGAAAGAAACATTACCCAATTATATACAGAAGGGAAAGGGGGACTTGTATTACTCTCAACTAATATGAGCCAATCGAATTAAGTTATGATCCTATTCTTAGACTAGCTGCCACCTGGTATGACTTAAGTGGCACTTAATTACATTTATTACACATGGCACAGCTTTCGTGTGAAAACATTTAACGTATTGATCGGATTAACATTGAAGATAAGACAAACGATATTCATAATGTAGAATATACCAATCATAGAACTTCATGCGACTCTGATAAAGATGAAACAGAAGATACACACTCCTCTTTTGCGACTATATTACTTTAATAAACAATCCGAGCTCTTAAATTCCTGTGGGTACACAGGAAATTCGTCGAAAAAATCGATAAAAGCAAAACGATAGGATTTGTTTAAAAATATAATCTGTGACTCGATGCTTGACATATTTACAGGATTAGTCGTTTTGCCTACCATTATTACAGCTGCTTCAACCAACAAAATTAGTTTATTTTTTATTTTTTCGTTTGCGCTCATCCCTGAATCAACTTCCTCCATACAACTTTTAGCACACTTGCTAGATTTAACTGCTTTGTCATCAACTGAGTCTTTACGACCGTCATCCTAAACATTTCATCCCTATCCCTATTAATTTCATGACGTAACTGTTGTACCACCAAAATTATTGTCCAATAAGTGAGTCATGTGGACCGGTTCCCACACCCACTGGCCGCCTACGCAGCGCACCGAAACGTTGACATCACTTATGCAAGGGTTGTTGTGTTACACTTGTTCTTTATTGGTTTCTTTATGTTCATTAATGTTTGTTGTATTCATGCTGATTAATGTTTATAAGCTTATCTCTCTTTCCTTCTCCTTCTATCTTAAATTCAATCACCATATTTTCCAAAGGTTTTTTTTACAATAGCTGTAGCAAGCACAATTTCTTCACAACCACTAAATAGACTTTTATGTCAGTAGCTGAATACATTTTATTGCAGGAAAACCTAGTTATGGTAACCCTTTTTAAATGTCAGAATCAAATTCGATATAATTAAGTCGTTCACTACCAAAGAACAATGAGGCAATCCTTTATTCTGCATTCCGTTTCCATGTAATCAATTAATGACAACCTATGGTTACATTCCTTGGTATGACTGACTGTCCCTATACTATGGTTAATGTGATTTTGCGTATGCTTTAATTTTATTCTTGGCTTTTTAATTTTTTTCCATTATAAAGAAACAATTGGGTCGGGTCTGTCATCCACGGGTTTTATTGTTTTTACTTATAATATTACCGTAAGCTTTATCTTTAAATGTATTCTATAGACGAGATAATTTACATCTGGTGGTTATAATATATAGATTTTGTATACGTGTGTGATATTCATCTCTATTTCTCTGTGAGTTTGCATTCTTTGCGATGCTCCGTACAATATACTTATTCTTATGGTTGAGCAAATGAAACCCAAAGCTGTATAGAAAATATGGCTGCTTTTCTACTATTCAAACCGACATCAATTGAATTACAAGAAAGTATCGTTAATCAAATATACGAACCGCAATCAATTGTTTTCAATTTCACTCGTCCATCTTTGTTTAGCCCGACATATCGACCACAACAATATGCTATCTAAACAAATATTTAATTGGTATTGCTAATTGCTGACTCGGTTCTATTGTTCCCTTGGCGATTCTTTCTCACAATTGCCATTGTGGTTAAGACAATGTTGGGAGCTGACCTTAAGGATCATGATGCAACGACTTTTTGTTGCTTTAGGAAGCGATGTCTTCTTAGAACGGTGCCTTTCGATTTAGGTTCTGATTATTGGGAACATTGTCGTATCTTATTAGTGAGAATCTTGTGCCTTGTTTGATTTTGTGATTGTCTTTGGTTGCTTCAGTTGTTCATGTGATTTGTATAAGATTATACGAGTTCTCAGGTTGACAAAAAGGAAAAATTATGCAACGACGAACTCTTCCTCTTTATAGCTAAAATTATCTTTATCAGCCATAAAATCTTTTAATGTGTTAAAACTATCACTAAGTCAACTAGTCACTGCTTTCTCACCTTGTTTTACTTTTAATGGTAATTTTATCGTTCCATCTATAACACATTAAATTTCTTGTTTCAGATGTACGAGAAGGAAGCATAATTTGAGTAATGCGAACACTTCGGTGTCATAATTTCTGCGTAAGTACAATTTTATGTAACATCCATTATATGCGGTTGTCGATTCGTTTTCAATTCGACACGCGTAGTTAACAGGCTTGAAACTGGTGGTTACTGCTTGATCTATGTTGATGGTAGCAAAAAGATAAGCTGGTTTAGAACTTGAAGTTGTATGAAAAATGTTTGTGCGTACATTTTTCATGAGACTGCTTTTTTGTCTAATCAGTGAGTCTACGACTCAATTAGATATGGTTCGTCATGTGATTGATGTGTCATTAATATTTAAGTGCTTCTAAAATGGTGTATGAAAATCCTCTGGGCCGTGCCCGTCTGGCAACGCTACATATACGTATGTACCTATAGCGGTGTATCGCGTGCACCAGGTACAGTTAGTATGTTAAGTCTTTTAATTAATGTAAATATTTGTTTGAATTGAAATAAGAAATGATTTTTGTAGTGTATTTTTTTTATATATTTATAAAAATTCAATATAATATGACTGGTTATTATTTAAACTAAGCACAGCAAAATCAAGAACATACGTTACCACACCTACTACAATATACAATCGGTAAACTTTGTTTATTCATTCCAAATGTATAAAATCAAGTAAATGAAATATAAAGTCAAAAATATAAAAATAGGACTGAGCAATATCAACAAATGCAATACAATAATTTGGTACACTAAATATTAATTATAAACGTGTTCAGGTATATAATTCAACTACGCAACACAAAAAACCACCGGAATAATAGGTAAATAAAATATAAAGTAGAAGTTATTTCAACTAAACATAGCAAAAACAACAAAAATTTAATAAAAGAATTTGGTACACTTAATATTAATTATAAACGTAGGTAGGTATACAGGTAATAGAAATAAACTAAAGACATGCTCTGATGATTCTTAAAAATATTGTCATTTAGAAAGGTTACTTGTATTCTATGCAGTACTTAGTCATTAATAGAAGTTTTAAAATATAGAAAATTAAACGTATCCATACTAATATTATAAATGTGAAAGTAACTCTGTCTGTCTGTCTGTATGTTTCGTTTTCACGCCTAAACCGCTGAACTGATCGTCATGAAATTCGGCAGAGATATAGCCTGGGATATGGAGAAGGACATGGCTACTTTTTACGCGATAACCGACATCCACGCGGGTGGAGCCGCGGGCAAAAGCTAGTATTAAATAAATTAGGCACACTAGAACTTTTTAATCTGACTGTGCTTTAACGTGTGCTCAGGTACGTTATATCTACAAACATAACCAATGTACATATATGTAGAGTTTCTAAGCAGGAGCGTTGCCAGACGGGAGCGACCTAATCCACTTAGGGTTTAGTCAGAACATTCTATGCCACCAACATGTAAGGACATCGCTCGAAGGCTTCTTTTTGATTCTATAATATGTTCTTTTGTGTGAAACAGTGAGGTGTCAGATAGTTTAATATAGAAATCTAATGTTCTCACGCATTGAGACATTAGGGAATCTGATACATTTAGAACAAGATTAGTCGTATCGAAAACAAGTAAGCAAATGATTTCACTTATTGTAACTTTAGACTTTTTATTAATTCTAATCATGATATTTGTAATAGGCATACACATAAGAGATGATGGCGGTTTGAAATCAAGTCATATTCCGTTCAGGTTATGACCATGAAATTCGATGAAGTCAGATCTATAAAGATTATTCGGGATTGTGTATTAAGATGTAAAGGTACGACATTGATTTTGACTTTTATGATTAAATTTATTAATTTTATTATAGATACAATCGCCTTTACGGGTCGCGTTGCGTCAAGGCGGCTTTTGTCATAATTATATTTTTATTTTGAATAAAATTGTGGCAGTATAAAGAAATAAACATCCAATTTACATATACGAGTTTCGCACAGTTTGGTATTTAACGAAGTTAAAATCCAAATTAAGTAAATATGCGTCGATATAATTAAGGCAGCTGATTGCTTTGTATTTATGACCTATAAATATTATAAAATAATTTCCCTTAATGACCACCATCCGCTCATTAGTTTAATGGCTTCTGTTAACCTAATATTATCTCCACATAAATAATTAGTTTTGATCGTTAATAACCAGTAAGTTATTGTTAAGTTGGCCCATACCTTCTAATATAATGTCACGATATCGTGACGATCTCGTAATCGTATAGATAAATTATTTAGTGATATATTGCAGTGATATTTCAGGCGTAGCTACTAGCTATGCACGTAGGATAATATTATAATTGGTATAATTTATGTTGTAATAAATGTAGGTATAGGCCTATGTTAGGATATCTAATCAGGTATAGAAGAATATCTCGCTAGATAAAAGAGTAATCAGATCGGAAGCGAGACAAAGAAACGTTGAATTTTTGTATTAAAAAACTAACACAAGCAGAGGAGCAGAGTCAAAGACTTGAGAACCCAGCACGCGAGCACGAAGTAAATATACTATACCCAAAGTCTCTAATTCAGATAATTTATGTAAACAAAGTAATGTCAAGAAATGTCACTGTCAAAATGACAGGACAGTGGTACAAAACATTTTATCATATACATTTTTTTGGAAATGTCATCGCTAAAATTAAAGTGAATTAATTACGATTATAAGAAGTATAAGAACTATGCAAACAAAATACCGTTGCCAAACAATGTTCTGTGTAGTATGTCGGAGACACGGCATATGATCGTCATAATCAGCCCTTTTGTGTCCAGTGCTAGCCGTAGGCCTCCCAAAATCGATTTCCACTTGAAACAGTTTACAGCAGTTTTCATCCAAAATGTGGCTGGATATGCTACTTACAATGTGAATCTGTGAATGAGAGTTGTAATATTAGTGTTGTTGAAAATGTAAAAAATTTGAAAATTTTTGTATCTGCTGCATTGTTACCAGTATCATAAAATATTTTATACCAGAAAATCTCCTTTTTTTAATAACTTTGTTTAAAACCGAAAATTAAAAAAAATATATATATTATTATTTCTTGAAATCAGTACTTAAAAGAAAATGAAACCTCTTTTTTGCCATTTTATGTGAATTACCACTACGGAGATATTTTTTTGCCATGTTATCCCCTTTGTTTATATATCTGAATTAGAGACTTTGGGTATAGAGCAACCTGCATCATCTCTAGTTGACTACAGTATCGACACATCCTATGCAGATGCCATGCAATAACATTACGTAGGTACTTTTGATTAGCTAAGTAAGCGGCTGCAATCTTTACATTGGCTAACACACTATCAAATACCTTATCGGCCTTATCGGCTTCTTCCTTCAAAGAATTCTAATCGCGTATAATTAGTTGCATTTTTATCTGATTTCGAAGAAGCTGACTTTTTCGAAATCAGATACAAATGCAACACGATTAGAATTCTTTTAAGGAATATAAAATGCAATAGAAGTACAGTGAAGCAAGAATTGTTTGCAAAACTTGTTTTACAACAAATTCCGCTCCAGTTTAAGATTAATCTTTGGCTATAAAACTGTTGGTTTTATTGATCAGTTGATTTGTGCAAGAGAAAACATTATCAGGGCACTTAACTTGTCTTTAACGACGATATTTTTGAATTTATGAAGTTTTGTTTGATTTAACTAGCTGTTACTTGCAGTTTCGCTTGGTGTTGTTGTGTTGTACAGATTTCAAAGTTCATTTTCGATGTTTATTGTATTGCACTGATCCTTCTTTTGAGCTTCTTCAGCTGTATTTTTCATGTCGTCAATCAAAGTTGTCATTGCATTCGTGTCCTTATTAGAATAGTCTGTTTAACAGCAGCTGTAACTATCTTATTACTCTCCAAGCAGAGTTTTGAAGCCCAAACTATCGTACTCTAATCCCCACGATACAACTAAACGTCTAGTTTGGGGATCACCGTCCAATCTTCTATTGTATACTGTATTTGATTATTAATACATAAATTTGAGTACTTACATACGATTTTAATGGCGGTTTCAAAATTATCATGGTACCTAGATTTCCTGACATATACCTTCATATTGCGATTGCTTATCCTGTGTACAAGTCTAGAAACGATAGACACACCGACATTAAAATAGCAACTATATTAGAGAACTTCGCGAAAATAATATCAGCACTTTATTCAACAATTTTATTACAACTTTATCGTAATTCGATTCAAATGCAATCGCATAGCGAAATCGATTCATTAGAACGACGCCCACCTACGTCGATCGAAAATCGCTTATTGTGTTGTAATATCGTAATTACGGTAACAATTTGTTAAGTAAACTATATTTTGCATGAATTTAGATAATTCTGCTTAGTGCTCTTAGCGTGACCGTGAATGGAGAATTTATTATCATTAGGCAATTAGATTGCGATTAAACTTTATATTTTGATGTCGTTTAGTTTAAGTGGGCGTACAAGAGTCCACTAGCTCCATTCCTTAAAAAAAGTATTATCTCGTGACTGAGAAGGAAATATGAAAAATGGCTAAACAGGAACCTCGGTAAGTGCGTCTAGAATTTTCTTATACCTTTTATAACGTTTCTTATTGAGACAAGAAGTAGTATCGTATTTTGTTGCTTCGTGTCTCAATATGAAACTTACACCGTAACCGTCATGAAATTTGGCAGAGATATAGCCTGGGATATGGAGAAGGACATAGGCTACTTTTATCTCGTGACTGAGAAGGAAATATGAAAAATGGCTAAACAGGAACCTCTGTAAGTGCGTCTAGAATTTTCTTATACCTTTTATAACGTTTCTTATTGAGACAAGAAGTAGTATCGTATTTTGTTGCTTCGTGTTTCAATATGAAACTTACACCGTAACCGTCATGTTTGGCAGAGATATAGCCTGGGATATGGAGAAGGACATAGGCTACTGTGTACTAACCGAAATCCATTCGGGCGGAGCCGCGGGTAAAAGCTATGCTGTATATTTTACAAAAAATATTCAATTTTCCAAGTATATTTGCACGTGTATTTGTTATCAATAGCTAAACATTTCACTCGGCTAAGTCCTCTTGAGTAAAGCAATCTCCTATCATAATATTATGACTGCAGACCGGATGTTCGCCATCATCTAGCAATCAGGCTACTTGATGATTCTTCACGACACTCTTGATGAGAATTAGTATGACTTGACAAATGTATGTAGGTGTTAGAAGGACCACAATGTGGATTTTACAACAGGATGGGGATGTGTGGGATAAAAAAACGTTTTCTCTCCTGAGATACAGGCTAACTACCTAGTTCAGGAGGCAGAGCTTTTTTATGTAACAGTGACTCTTGTTTGCAAATAAAAGAAATTATTATTAAAAAAAAAATTTGTTTCATCATTATCATCATTTCAGCCGAAAGACGTCCACTGCTGGACATAGGCCTTCCCCAAGCACCGCCACCTCGACCGGTTCTATGCTTCCCGTATCCAGCGGATTCCTGTGGCTTTCATAAGGTCATCGGTCCACCTCGTGGGAGGCCTTCCAACGCTACGTCTTCCGGTACGCGAATTTGGAACAATTTTGCTTAGCTGTTACAAACCATACAGAGTTAAAAAGAAAACATACCTATAAATAGGTACATATAAATAGATTTTGAATTAAAGCTTGGGTTATATAGAAAGCGGTGACATTATAATGCGAACGCAAAATGACAGCTATCATGAAAATCCATAATTTTCACCGGTGTTTTGGTATATCTACATTACAGTGTGTAAATATAAGGTATTATAGACGGTCGTCGGAGGGGCTCGTGGCTAAGTAATAACAGCCGCAAGGGTCGATCGATCAGGTTAAGCTACGCTTGCCGGGGTTGGTCCGTGGATGGGTCACCGTCTTTACATACCATGACCCCTCCGTGCCTGTCATTTGTCGGTTCTCTTCTCTTCTCTCTTCTTTTTGTTTGTTACGGGTCGTCAGAAGCCCGGAAGTCTGACAACCAGTCTTACCAAGGGGTATCGTGGGACCCAGTAACTGGGTTGAGGAGGTCAGATAGGCAGTCGCTTCATGTAAAATACTGGTATTCAGCTGTATCCGGTTAGACTGGAAGCCGACCTCAACATAGTTGGAAAAGGCTATGCAGATGATGATAAGACGGTCGTCATTAAGGACGACACCGAAACCATGCGTCATGTTCGTGAACGGGCGCCGTCGGTTGGGACTGGTCACCTCTTAACTGCCAGGGCTTCTTAAATTTTTTTTGTGCGTACATTTCCAGTTTAGGCTGATCTCGCATTGTATAGGATTCCGTACAATGAGAGGTCAGCTTATACTGGAAATTTATAGCTTGATTTGTGGCCGTGTGTACCTACTATGGACACTTTTAACGTGTACGTTTTTATTTTATTTTTTTACTAGCTTCTGCCCGCGACTTCGTCCGCGTTAAATTTCTTGTTCCCCCGACCCACCCCGTCGCAACACATTGCCTGCCCGTGATTTTAATTCATTTTCGCATAACCTTCATTTAAAAAAAAATGTGTCCTAGTTAATAGGAATGTTATTCTTCCTCAAGAATTGAGCTGTAAAATGCAAAAAAGATTTTTTCAAATCCAACTCGCAGTTCCAGAGATTAGCGCGTTCAAAAAACAAAAAAACCGGCAAAGTGCGAGTCGGACTCGCACACGAAGGGTTCCGTACCATCCATACAAATCCTTACTAATATTATAAATGTGAAAGTAACTCTGTCTGTCTGTCTGTCTGTCTGTCTGTCTGTCTGTCTGTCTGTCTATCTGTCTGTCTGTCTGTCTGTCTGTCTGTCTGTCTGTCTGTTTGTCTGTCTGTCTGTATGTTACGTTTTCACGCCTAAACCGCTGAACCGATCGACATGAAATTTGGCAGGAATATAGCCTGGGATATAGAGAAGGACATAGGCTACTTTTTACGCGATAACCGACATCCACGCGGGCGGAGCAAAAAAAAACGGCAAAAAAATCATGTATGTTGTATGGGAGCCCCCTTAAATATTATTTTTTTCTGTTTTTTAGTATTTGTTGTTATAGCGGCAACAGAAATACATCATCTGTGAAAATTTCAACTGTCTAACTATCACGGTTCATTAGATACAGCCTGGTGACAGACGGACAGACAGACAGACAGACGGACAGCGGAGTTTTAGTAATCGGGTCCCATTTTACCCTTTGGGTACGGAACCCTAAAAACTAACTCTTCAGCTTTAGAATAGACTACCTCGCAGAGTTGATCATTATTTTGCTGCGGAGTTATTATAAAACAGTTATATCTCCTAAGATATTCATTGAAATTAAATGATGTAAGGGCAACTTTGTTCAAAATTAAATACTTGTGATGAATAACGTATTTATTTGGATAAGGATTAATACCATGTTTATGAAAACTCTTACGCAAATAATGCATTAATTTCGAACAAATTTGATTACCATAAAAAAGGTTATAGTGAGTCAATGTTAAAAGATAGACATATGCTGTCGCGGACTTTTTTTTAGAAAATTTAAAGAGGAATAATTCCATCATACATGATATTTGCGTAACTTAAACCGTTTACGCAGCGCACGCAACGGAAGCTTTCAAAATGGAATATATTTTCCCGTTTTTGCAACATTTTTCATTTATGCTCCGCTCCTATTGGTCGTAGCGTGATGTTATATAGCCTATAATATTCTTCAATAAATGGACTATCCAACACAAAAATAACTTTTCAATTCCAACTAGTAGTTCCTGAGATTAGCGCGTTCAAACAAACAAACAAACAAACTCTTCAGCTTTATTTATATATTAGTATATATAGTATATATAGATTAGTATATAGATTATATAGATATTATATAGATTATATAGATTATAGATTATAGAATATCGTTCCCATATTTAGTTATAAATTCAACATTATAGTTCTAACTAATATTTTTGTAACAATTTAATTTAAAAGAGTGTCCATGGAGTTTCTTGCCCTTTCTTCTCCATAGGTACCTACTACGCTTTGGAATGGGCATGTAGCTTCATTTTTCTTACTGGCTGACTCCTTGACAATTCAAACGTGCCTGTAAATGGTTTAATTGAAATAAATGGTTTGAGTTTGATCCGAGCTTTAGCTGGATCCTAACTTAATTGCCGCTCTAATAAAAACAAATGATATAATTATCATCTTCACTTATATCATAATGACGAAGCTTTAATCCATGATCCACAGTTCGTTTCTGATCCGCTAATTCAAATGATTGATCAACAGACAGAAAAACTATGACCTTTCATATTAAGTTTTGTGAAGGCTCAATTAAATAAATTGGATTGATAGGTGGTTTACCTAATGTATTATTTTCGCAATTGATTTCGAAACGGTCAAGTTAAGAGGCGTTGCGTTAAGTGTTGTACTATGTTTGTTTTTGTGTCGCAATGTATTTAATTAAAAGATTATACGATTGCAACTTTAGTGGAGGCGTTTACATTTACATTGACTTTCTGACGACTCGGACACAATATAATATATTCGGACACTGTGTCCGAATTGACACATTTTAATTTCAATATTTTTTTCACTGACAATTCCGACCTCCATCAATTTATTGAGGCCGTTTAGTACCTACAGTCAGATAAAAAGTGGGTTTGTAATATTATTTATTAAAAACGGCTGCTTTCATTAAAATCCGGTTAAAAACTGTTTTTTTTTTTACAACTACAGGCTGGGTGGAGGACGGATTTCTACAATTAAGGTATCGTTGGAAGTTTTTATTTGACCAGTAGAAGTCCCGTCAAAATCAGTGCAGCCGTTTCGGAGTTTAGCTGGAACAAACAGACAGACCTACAGACAGGCAGTCAGTCATATCTGTCTACCTGTTTTTTGGTATAAGTACCGTATATACTTTCATATGAGTAAAAAGCTGTTAAATTAACATTACAAAGAGACACTTCAATTTTATTTATTTGTGTGGATAGACACTTAAAAGGTACTTTTGAACGTCAAAATGTACAAGAAAATGGAATTGATTCTAATTGCATGACATTGTTAAAACTAGGAACACTATTATACTTACATTCTACATCATACATTCGTTTCAAAGATTTCACGAGCTTAGGAACACAAATCTTAACTTACCTTTTCGCATTTACGAGTACCTATATGAACCAAAAATACTTGACAACTTAATTTTTAATACGATTGATTACATGAAAATGCTCTGAATTTTTTAAAATATTTTGTTCTCTGTCCTACCGGTTTTTATCAAAATATTGCTCCATATAGCTCCCAAACGTAAGTCAGGTACAAAACAAAAGAAAAGTAGAGCATCCAATTCCAGTTTCCAATATCTACGAGTACGGATGGCAATAAACTTAAACTCCTCATTTTATATAATTTTATGGTTAGTTATAAACAAAGGAAGCGCGCGCACCTGTCTTCCGTACGCGGTGCGTTTGCGCAGACCAGCTGTTTGATTGCCTCCATCAAAAAATAAAGGGTTGCCATTAAAAAAAATATTACGAGGATAAAGCCGATTAAGTGCTGAGATGAAGTTGTTATAAGTTCAGTAGAGAATTTTATTGGGTTTTTTATAGAGTTGCAAACAAGTCTGCTATTTTTATAAATTCGTCACTCCAACACGATACCATTGTCATTTTGCTAAAAGTTCGTAATCTGCTAAATTCATAAAGGTCGATTTCAATGGTCTCGTAATAGAATTGTATTACAATGGCATTTTGAACTTTTATTCATGCCAGATTTCATTAATATATATTTTTACATATTATTTATTAGTGTTATAAGCAATCTGAAGTAGTTGGAAGTTGGAAGTTTAGTAGGAAGTTTCATTTGTCATTATGTACGAGATTACCAATTCTTTCAATGGAGTGTCAGTGGCTGACTATTGGAAACTCATAATGACGCCATTGTATTAGTAGATTACCAAACTTGTCAAAATCAACAATTATGAAATCAATGATAGACCATTCTGACACTATTGTAATAGTAGACTTGAGGCCCTGTTTTGTTATTTTAGAAACCTTATAAATTAAATATTATTGGTCGCGGAAGGCGAAGGATAGGGTGTCGTGATGCAGCCTGGGAGAGACCTTTGGCCAGCAATGGACTGCGTTAGGCTGAGTTGATTTGAAGATTTTTGCTTGCTAGGTACTTTTGTGGTGTCCCTTTTTGCCACAAGTTGCGAAGTTCGATTCAGCGACAAGTTTAAGGCGAAATCGTCATAGTAGCCCGCAAAATTCACTATCAGGTTGTATGTTGATCTAGAGATGTTGATATGCTGTTTAGATTTGTTTGTTTTCTCGGTTTTCAGCTGCGTATACCATACCGTTCTGATAATTATATTAATTAATCTTTGCAAGAAATTTCATTTACAGCCAATTATTAATCGTCTTAGACTAGCAGATTGCACTTTTCTTTAAAAAAATATTTCCAACGAGATTGACTGTCCTGATCTTTTGCATAAACTTCGCTTCAATGTCCCCCAGAGATCAGTTAGATTTAATCCACCTATACCTATTCCTTTTTCCTCTTCTAACTAGAGGCAATATTTTTTGTAAAGAATTCTTATTTGACCCATTTACCACCAAAACCTATTCTGCGCGCACTCAGCTGAACGCTGACTTCTTTAGAAGTGCATAGTGCTTATTGTACCTTAAATATATTGATAATTTTTTCTATCGTGCTTGTTAGTAATCCTAAGATTTCTACGGCTTTTTCTGTTTTTACCCGTGAGAACCTGTAATTGGCTCTGTTTCATATTCAATTGTTATCCATCTGTTATAGCTGTTGGTTCTCCTATAAATAAATAAATATGATTCGCGGCCGTATCAAATATATAGTTATAGAATAATATAATCATAAAATTCATCAATACAACTCTCTAAGTTCATATAATTCTATTGGATGACTATTTCATGAAATCATGACTTAGGATTATACTAACTTTAGGAGTGGTACTACTATTCTTATGAGTATAATTTTGTAAATAGATATTTGTTACGGTCGCAAATTATACTTTAATCAACATACACCCAGACAATGAGCTGTAAATTGCAAAAAACGCAAGAAAATTTGAATTTCGCGAGCTACCTTAGCGCTTCCTCCTTAACTCAAACATTTCGAGGTACATTGTCACAAATCACGCAACATATTATATATCGGGACTTTGGTCAGCCTGTAGCATAGCCTGTAGTCTCTTTTCATTTCATAACTGTTTCCTCATTTTATTTCCATAAGCTTTGATCTTTAACTTACCTCCCTCTCGTTCATAATCAAATTCCTGGTATAATGAAGCTGTTTGCCCATACCTTTTCAGCTGACTGTATTAGGTCAGCTTTGCTTATACCTCATGTACTCTTTACCTTAGATATTTTGTCTTCGACGGATGGAGGTGGGAATATCATTATCACACACCGATAAAAGTATATTTGATCAAAGTTAGGTATCATTATTCATAAGATTGAGAAGGTTTTTTAAAGGCAAATAAATATACTTTAATGACGGCTATAATGATAAGTTTTACCAATGTGATTTTTATTACAGAGGTAATACGGGCAGTCTCTTTCAGACTCTTTCTAAACAACACCTTACGGCATTAATTACCTTTTGATATCAAATCGAATCGGTTTAATAACTTTAATATACCTTCTGAAGTTAAATCATTTCCGAACAGATTACGATATAGGTGCACGGTGCACATTATTGCCTTTAATTTCATAGTAGGTACTCCAAATAAGCAAGTACCGCTCGCACCCAACGCGGCCTTTGCGTTTCGTCACAGCCACATTCCTGGGCCTCGGATCGAGTGTAGGGCTGACAAGTAATCTAAGAAAATGTCCATTTCAATGTTGAAATGCCTTGAAAAGCTAAACAATGTGGGTGAATAATGGCTATAAATCAAGGGACATCAAGAAGTTGGGCGTTAACATGGAGGAAACGAAAACGTGCAGTAATTCGAATTGAAAAGTTTCTTAGTAGGTGCGTATCTTACAACATTCTGTATCCCTAAAACCAATAGTCTCCTCTATAAGCTGATGAAAAACGGAAATCTGGAGAAAACTAAGAAGTTGTCAGTCTCGTTGTCAAGTTGAGGAATTGGAAATCTCTCTTTAGTCTTCTAAAAAACCCTTTAATTTACTTGGCACGATAAGTAAATTAGATTGGTAATTTGGTAAAGTCACAGCAGACGGTAGTGACAGCTGTCACCGGTGACAAAAGATTGCATCGGTTTGCAATTATCTCCTTTCCTTACGCTGCTGGCGACTTTCTGCGTGTTTACTTTGTATTTTCCATGTTTAATCCTCTCTCTTACAGCATTAACGGGAAGTGTCAGGGAGGTCAAATTCTAGCAAGACGATTATACAATATATTATGTATGACGCGTTACACGTGGGCCAACCCTAATCTAGCGTCGAGTTGTCTCAGCATGCCGACAAACATGTTGATTTATGTGGCGTGTTATTCTAGTTTTGGGAACTTCCAATTAAAGCAAGACGAATTAGTACAAAAGATTTAAGGTGCGCTTTGACTGTAAATAAAACGTGTGTCTGTTATAGTCGATGGGGAATACGGAATGATTGATATATCACTTTGTAAGAGTATTTTTGGAGGTACTATTAAGTAATTGGAGATATGAATCCAACGTTTTAGGGCTAATTATTATTTATTGCTGTGTAACATCTGGATAAGAGTTTGAAGAAAAATTAATAGGTGGAAACAGAATGGGACTGTGTATTTAAATTCGACTTTTCATCACTTTTTTCGGGAGTGTCATGAACTCATGAATGATTAGTTCTTCTGCGTGTTGCATGCTTACATTTCGTGTCCTGGTAATTGAAACTCATAGTTCAAAAACGAATTACCCTACCTACCTACGCATTTCTGGACCTTTCTTATCGGGAAACCTACTTTCCAAGCTATAAAGTACCAACGTAAGTTAATTTCACACCCACGACCTGCAGGTCGTTTAATTAGGAAGTGAGTCATTCACTATGCTTTGACGTATGAATTTTGCACACTCACTGATAGCTGGTCAAATTAACCCACTGACCCACGCTATTGCAGACAGAAACTTCAAGCAATAATTTCTTTTATTTCTTAAAAACTATTCTTAAGGCGACGATGACCGATGTTTAATGATTTTGTACTGAAGATCACGTCTAAAGGAGTGTTAATGATTTGGAAAAAAAAAGTTAAATTAAAGCATTTTCTTAATAACTTAATATATGAATATTTTAGATTATGTTTATATTAATTACATAGTGAAATTAATTTGTAAAGTTATGTCTAACGTGGATAAAAAACTGAGAATCACGCAAATCTATCGAACATATTTTTCTGAAACCTTCACCTTTTTAAAGATAATTTAATTATTGATCTTTTAGTATACTTGTTTTATTAAAATGCCTTTGGTTTTATGTGTAATAAATTAATAATGCGTCTTATTTGGGACAGCGCTCCTGGATGGGCGAGTCCTATTACTGGCTGGACGTACGAGGCGTTGCATTAGCTTAGTACAGAACACGCAAGCTAACCACTCAAGGTCACAGGCATATATCTGCGTCTTAATAGGAAAACGAGACTATGATTAACCATTACCACAAATTCTACAAAAAATTTACAAACGAAAAGTTGCGGTCACTTTTTGCATACAAAAGTAGTGTATCGAAGTCGGTTCGCTCTGTTTCATGTGAATTTCATCCGAAATGGGACGAAAGCGAAAATCTATAAGTAGGGTTGACGCTTACACAAGTTAGATGATCCAAATTCCGACCTCGCTTTAGAGGTCCCGCGCGAAATCCACCCCGACCTACTATTATTATCGTCAATAATAATAATAGCCCCTTCCCGTCCCTTGCCGCCGCTTAACGATGTGCCAGCATGTGGTTTAGCTGAGCCTGTAATCCAAACTCCCCATGACAATAATCAGAACCCTGATGTTATCCAGCCACCGACGGTCCCTTGCCACCCTCCCTCCGACACTGCCCTAAGCCGAGGTTCGAACCCACCTGGGGTGCCCTTAGCGAGCAGTCGTCTAGTTTAAGTAGCTTTTAGTAAAAACTCCCCTGGCTGGAGGCGTAAACTTCTTTTAGGAGCTTGCGGCACCACAGGATAGCCCGGTTAAGGAGCAGGAACCCCCAGTGGTTATACCTCCGAGATGCCATGTACAAAAAAAAAAAAACACAAGTTAGAAATTAGGGCTCACTATTTGACACAATCGGTTTGTTGATCGCATTTTCATTAGTCGACAGGAGGATGTTACTACAATAGGTACATGTGTGAGGGATATAATTTGAATCACAAGGAAGTGTACGAGTGCGACGGCTGTTAGGGAGAATGAAAGTAAAAATCATTTTTGGCGACCCCAATTTAAATAAGATGGAACTAGGGCAGGCAAAATGAGGGTGCAACTACGCATCCTCTCGATAATCCAAAGCTAGTACCCGTGAAAAGAGAGAAGGAGGCTCACGGAGTGAAGGTGGCCTTGTTTCTAAAAACCACACTAGACATTTGAATATGACATAAATAAAGTTTCTATCAGAATCAGACTACATAGGAAATAGGAATTACTAGATTAGGTTTCGTGGTCGTGAAAGGTAATCTCGCCCACCGCTAAACGTAATTATGTTATGACGTTAATATTTTATGTTTTGTTCATTTCCTTTGCAAACATAACGTATGTACCTAACTGTGCTAAATTGGTCAATTATACTGTTATGTGAAGTATATTGTCTATCATATATATTAAAAATAAATGATATAATCCTGCTACCGGGTCCGCCCCGGATAAATACTTTTAGGTTCAGAGTTCTACATTAGTCTTTTGACAGTTTCCTGGTAAAAACGAAGTTATTTTTGTGCCAGAAAAATTGTTTTGGTTGTTTCAAATATTGAGGAACATTTTTGAAGGTTTTCGATTGGGGTAGTTCAGAAGAAAACCTTTAATATTTTTTAAGCCCAAGTTACGTAAAAATAATAAGCTTTTAATGACCCGTGATGAAGACATCCGCGGGAGAACCAAGTTATCTAATCGACATAGCCCGAAGAATCGACAAAGTTTGTAGCAGTGGATAGGAACAGAACAGATGGCCGATCGGGCCGAAAGGTTCTGAATCGGCGACCCCGCACCGGACGACGTAGCGTTGAAGGCCTCCCACAAGACCTTGTGAAGACCGCAGGAATCTGCTGGATACGAAAAGCACAGAACCGGTCGAAGTGGCGATATTATGTCGAGCAGTAGACGTTTTTGGGGGCGTCCATTAATTACGTGAGGTAATTTTGGCGATTTTTCTCCCCTTGGTGAGACGTCATGAGATTTGGCTCGCCCCCTACTCGCACGCTACTCATTTTGAAAAATCTCACGTGAGTATTGGGGGGGCCCAATACTCACGTGAGATTTTTCAAAATGAGTATTTTTTGTGCAAATACGTTAATCTGTGCTTGATTGTGTTTGATTTATTTAAATACGCATATTTTTTTTATAATAATTAAGTAGCAAGTTTCAGATAAAATAATACTACGTCATATTTGCCGAGACCCTCCTCTCCCCCACGTGAGATTGGGCGAGATACGGCTCTAGATACATAGCCTGGGATATGGAGAAGGACATAGGCTACTTTTTTACGCGATTACCGACTTCCACGTGACGGAGCCGAGGGCAAAAACAAATAAAAGTATTGACAAGACCATACTCGCCATTAATGGACCTCTTTCGGCAGAAATGATGATGAAGATGATGATGAAAACTGTGTGCTTAACTACTGCCCTACCTAGTTACCATTGCTTCATAGGTGAAAGGACATAATTCGTAAAATTATCCTTACAAACGCTATAATCTCAAATTACATCATTTAAGAGGGCCCTTCCCGGTCCGTCTATCGTCAACGCGAGCATGATTGAAAAGCTTGTTATCCAGCGCAATGTTAATGCTAACAGGCAAGTGAGAACGCAATACCATTGAACGAAAATAGTGTGTGGAAATTTCATAGAACTTGTTCTAGGAAATACGTGTTTTTGAGAAAGCCTTAAAAGTTTTTGAAAAAAAAAAATTGTGTTATTTAAAATCTTCATTACATTTGCAATGTTCCTATGGAGATGTTTTCTTTATTTTTACAATTTATGAGTATATTATGAACGGCCAAAGTTCAGGTAAAACGTGTGCAAAAAGCAGATTTTTGGAGGCTTATACTGAATTTGTTTCTCCAATTTTTAATTTTTTGCTTTCATACAAACCTAGATATGGTGCACATGATACCAATTAGTTCAAAATGGTCATTGAAAGATGTGTTCCAACGCTATAATCACGTACGAGCGTTTGTATGAAAAGCATGACGGGTTGGCCGCTCTTAACGAACCTTGCTGCGTTAATTGCCGCTAAATTGCTAATTACTTGGCCTTAAGATTAGCATAATGTCTAATGAACTTTACTAATTCTATTGTTGTTCTGCAGTCATGTTTAATTGGAGAATACTATTGATACATATTGTTTGACAGCCCTTGTTTTATTGTTTGACCTCTTGACCAGAATATAGATGTTTTTTGTGTCTCGAGGAATGAATACAATGTTGTTTCTTGTCGATGTCGATCGTTTATCAGTTATCTTACTTGAGGTGACTGGTAAAAATGAAAGTATGTTTTTTATAATCACTGTGGTAATTATTTTTATGAGGATTGATTTGACAGTTGTTAAATTCTCATTCGATTAATTGATTATTTTTACGATTCACTAGACAAAATTGAAGCCATGTTTGTGACTTATTTCTGGAGGGCCGGTCATCCGTATACAGGTCCATCTGATGGGTAATCTTGCAGTTCGTCGGGAACTTGTTCGAAACCTGTAACAAAAATAATTATTTATTGATATATGTGTGCGTCGATGGCTAATGATTAATATGGCTAGTGTAAAGTAATAATTTAAACGAACCAAAGTGATAAAACAGTTACTTTCTGTATTTAAATAAAATAGCTTTTGAAATCACTACAATAAATATTTGTCTATAAAAAGACTCTGTTAAACAAAACTTGTAATCAAATGTCAATGTTTTTTATTGAATATTTATGGCTAGTCGTTTCTGAACGAAAGAGGAAGATTATGATAATAACTCAATTAATCATTACGAAACGACAGCGTTCAATGTTTTTTTTTTTTTTCAAATTTTGTTACGCATAGTTATGACAATTAACTGTGAATTTATAATTTTAAACTACGTAAACACTACACTACATATTTCTACAAAAAAAAAAGTGAATTTGGTTAATGAGTAGAAAATGGTAGGTATTTTCCAGTATTATCTGTGCTATAAAATACTATTAGAATATATATTATACAGTCCATTCATAGTTACTATACTTCTGACAGCAACCAAAAAGCAACCTTATTGTAGCAAAAACAAAGATCACTGTGTACAAAGTCAGAGGTAAAATCACTGGTGAAGGACGTTAGAGGTTCCTGTAGTGTGGTGTATCTCGTTAATTTTAATGCGTTTTTCAAAGTTGTCCAATGTTTGACGCCATCCTTGTTAAATGAAAATGGAATACTAATACTTTTTATGGGTGTTCAGAATTATTGCTCGAAGCTGACTTTTATTAAGATGTAAAGTGGAACAAGACGAGAATGTGCTCAAGGGCTACTTATTGAAAAACCCAAACTAAACTTGTGTTTGAATAGTTTGTTGACTTCATTTTGGACATAGTTCTCACCCAGGCTGCGCCACAACAGTCTGTCCTCCGCCTTCGCCATCCAGTCTGTCCCAGCCACCTTTTTAAGGTCGTCTGTCCATCTAGCTAGGGTCGGTCCCACACTACGCTTGCGGATACGTGGTCTCCACTCCAGTACTCGTCTGTTCCACCGGCCATCGTTCCTTCGACAAACATGGCCAGCCCACAGCCACTTCAGCTTGCTTACTCTGCAATGTCGGTAACTCCGGTTCATTTTAACTAGAAATAAATCCTCATATTCGTATAGTTCAGCTTAATTCTATTCATCAAACCTCAGGTATGGATTATGCATATCCAAGTGTAGGAATCTAGTCCTAACCGTATTTAGCGAATACTTGACGCGTATAGAATTACATTAAAGTTTCGACCCTTTCTAAATATCTTGCCAATTCAATAAACAAATACCAAGAACACTTTTTGATTTATTGTTTTAGTAAGTTTCAATTAAATTAAATTATTAATCAACGAATATGACTGTAGGCGGCTCTTGTTTTGGAATTGCTTGCAGCAGTAACGTGAGTTTAAATGAATTAACGATGGCCGATTGTAAAATGAAAACAAATCCAATTATTTGATTGCTCTACTTATTCGATTGTTGATTATGGCTGGCAAATAAAACAATCGAGGCTTCAGAAATAGCTGCGATTTACTTAACAAAACAATGGGAAACGAATCATCGATTGTCGAATAAAATTATTGATTGGTGGTGGTGTGTCAGTTTGAGTTAATTCAAGTATCGTAACGAATTTCGAATTGTTTGTTTTTAATTGTAGATTGTAAGTTGTTTCGTTTGAATGATCTTTAGTGCAATGTTAGTAGGTAAGTAGAAATTGTTTTTCATGTTGTAATACAGCAGCACTTTTAAAAACAATTTGGTAATGCTTTAGAGGTATGAGGAACAGGGTGTAAAGTTCACTCATACTCTATAGTAAAGGGAGGATCCTCCGACCAGACGGGTATTGTGTCTGGTGGGCAACTGCCCCACGGTTGATGTCGGGATGTTGTATATATGCTAGTCGCGCGGTAAACTCTGATAGCGCGATGCAGGATTTGTGACGTCAGGTCTTTGATGCGTAGTTCGCATGTGACGTTGTTGATACCGCCACAATGTAAGTAGCTATACTCCATTTGAAATTAACATTAGATATTTAAATAAACCTTTTTTACAGTCTGTTCAACTGATTTTGACTTCTATTGCGTTGGATGCATGAAAAATGGCAGCTGCAGTAAACAGTTGGT
Source organism: Dryobota labecula (assembly GCA_947523025.1). Taxonomy (NCBI): domain Eukaryota; kingdom Metazoa; phylum Arthropoda; class Insecta; order Lepidoptera; family Noctuidae; genus Dryobota; species Dryobota labecula. The sequence goes on along the minus strand of OX383293.1, from coordinate 9,358,799 downwards.
ATTGTAACCACTTTTTTGCTTCTAATGCCATCCTTATGCCTACGGAATAGAAGTCAAAATCGGTTGAACGGACTGTAAAAAGGTTTTTTTAAATGTCTAATCAGAGGCCCTAGTGTGAGTTTATTTTAACCATCTCGATTTTACGCATCGACCGCGTTCAGCACTCCGATTGGTGAAGGGCCAATCGGAGGCCAATCGAAACGCCGAACGCGCTCGATGCGCAAAGTCGAGATGGTTAAAAGAAACTCTCACTAGGGCCTCTTATTTCAAATGGAGTATAAGTTTGTATTAGATCATAATAATACAATTAATTTGGATTTGACTTTCAAGACAATGAAAGATTTAACCTGTTACCTGCGGCAAACTTTCCCAAGAAATCATTTTAGAGAACATAATGGTTTTTTTTTTTTTCAACCGATTACCTACACTTACAGGCGTAAGCCGTGTGCAAACCTTTAAGTTTCTATCTCCTTATTTATGTATCGTTCCATCAGCATTACTTACATTATTAGCAGTACACAATGTAATGCTAATTGTAATCTAAAGCTCGATCTATCGTCTATGAAATTTTACGCTAATCTGTTCACTCGTTTACGACTTACGAGTAGTTAGTGGTTAGTAGTCGAGTCGAGTAAGCTTTAGTTACGCTTAATTATCTGGATACCGAGTATTTTACAGATTAGTCGATTTAGATCATCGATTTAGAATACCATCTAAACAAGTACCTTAATAAAATGGAAGTGTCTGTTTGTAGTTTCCAAATAACAGCTTATTACTTAATGCATAATTAAAGTATAACGGTACTTATAACAAAAAATTTTTTTTTATATATTTTTGTCTGTTCCGGCTAATCTCCGAAACGACTGGACGGGACTTTCACTGGCAGATAACTGATGCTATAAGGAGTATCTTTGGCTCAATATTTACTTTTATTTTATAAAAAACCACGCAGGCGAAGCCGCGGGTAGCAGCTAGTATCAAATAAACTGGAAGTTGGTACTAATATTTATTTCCTCAAGCGTACCTGCCGTTATTGAGCTTTATTATGACGAAGAGTTCAAATAACTTCAATTCAGAATTTAATATTTTGAATGCGAGTAAAATACCTTTAGGCCACAGATAAAACATGAACAACAAAACAGTCTCTTAAAGTAATTCCACAAATTATCTCAGAACGAAACGATCACATAATTTTGCCAACCATCTTCTTTAGTCACGCATGTTACGTAACAAAGACAACATTAAGGCTCCTACAAACAGGCGCGACACGCGACGCGATACAAAGTCACCGCTCGTCGTGCGACACGCGGTTCCTTTGTTTCGCATCGCGTGTCGCGCCAGTTTGAAGGAGCCGAATTGGAAAATAATTATAATTCGCATATAGCAAGCGTGAGATAAAGCCCTGGTCTAAAGGTATGTGTTGCGTGCGAATGCGAGGTCATACAATCGCTGCTTTCTCATAGACCTGAACGGAAAGAGCTTGAATTATTATTTCAGGTGAGCTTGCAAGTAAAAGGTACACGCGGCCACAAATCAAGCTATACATTTCCAGTATAAGCGGATCATGCATTGTATAGAATTTCCGTACAATGCGAGGTCAGCTTAAACTGGCAATTGATAGATTGATTTGTGGCCGTGTGTACATATGAATAAGGCCGCAAATGTGATAAGGTAATATGGCTTTTATACAGTCCAACCGGTCGAAGTGGCGATGCTTGGTGCGTGGGAGCCTATGTCCAGTAGTGGACGTCTATAAGGGTTTAAAGAGGGAAATACCAGAAAAACGCTGAATGCATTGTGTGAAAGAAGATATGGAAGAAAGGGCGTAAAACTTAGAAGACATCTGATAAAGATGTGTGGTAGAATGTCGACCCCAAGGAAATTAGGATAAGGATTAAAGTAATAATGAAATTGTGTGTTGTGTTTTGTCTTATTTTTATTTATTTTTCTAATCACTTTTGTTTAATGTACCTACCCAATGCTATTATGATCCAATGTTGATTAAAATAAATGAATTTAATTTAATTAATAAATTTGTTATAAATATACCGTGAGAACCTGTAATTGGCTCTATGTTTCATATTAAATTGTTATCCATCTGTTATAGCTGTTGGTTCTCCTATAAATAAATAAATAAATACGGCCAGAATATTGGTAATGACCCAGAAGATTTTGGGCCTCAAGCAATGTAGTGCACTGCATACATATAGCGCATGGAAAGCGTTCGGTTAATATGACGCGTGTTCTATGATTTTTTTTTTCACCCAAAAAGTGCTCAATGTGCCTATAGAAGTTTTCACTTCAGAAATGAAGATATCCGACACCATTAGGTACATTTCGGAAGCCACCTATTATACAAATGCACGTTTTCAATTCCAACGATTGAAGTTACAGGTATTACAACATTCTTAAGTTAAATAATTACGGTGATTTTCTCTTATGACGTAAGCAGAAAATGCAAATATCTTCCTGCCGGTTCTACATAACTGCTTAGACGAGTATTTGTGTTTAAAGTTTACCGTTACACATGATTTATCTGGTCGTGTCTTTAGAATTTTACACATCTTAGCACATTTTTTGAAATTTTGAATTCGTCAAAATCACACCTGTATTGTATTCCCGGAAGGATTAGCCAAAAGTGTGGGTACCTATTATGTCCCATCTCAGCACTTTCCCATCTCGGCACCCATGAATTTATTTATCATGCCCGCGAAACGTTCCTATCACGGCATGCGGCATAAATAAATTCATGGGTGCCGAGATGGGTCTAAACCATTTCGCCAGTTACATTATCACATCTTGTAAGCAATACGTCTAATTACATTTTTAAATCCCATAGAACAGAGTCGAGCCTTTTACCATTCGCCTTGTACAAATCCAGACTCCGGGCTACTACCTACTGAGAAATTATAGAGTAGTTTTGTATATTCGTCTGATTGGTAAATTGATATGCGCTTAAATAATTAAGCTAGACTTCATTTAGCGATGATATTATTTTGTTTTAAGATAAGTCTAACTTAACCTTTATTTCAAAGTTAAATATTCTATTTAAACTAAGTAACGGTTGTAATGGAATAAATAGCCATTAAAATACCGTTCTCACGTTTCAGGCTGTAAAAACAAACGCCCAGTCTTTGCAAATACTACTGACAATAAAATATGTTCCAAAAATCCTAACCAGGATAGAATATAGATAAATATAATAAATAGATATAGTAGCATTCCCTGCTGCTAGTTTAAAATATTTAAAATTATAATTGAGACGATTGTTTGTTCAGTTGACTAGTTGAGTTTTCAATGAGGTGGGTAATTTATTTTTGAAGTAAGTAGCTTGCCAAAATTGACTTTACCGGGAGAAGACTCAGGGTGAATTTCACCAATGAAACTGAACGCGATCAGCACATCTAAACCGCGTTCAAGAGCTGTCATTATCATTGACATATCTCGAGACCCTGGGGTCCCGAACCTTTGGAAGAAGTACGAGGGGCCGAAGCCAACTCACAGAGGCCCCTTAGATACTTTTAATTTAATGAGGCACCAACCGATGATTATCCCTGTTCGCACTATGGAAGTGCACCCAAGGACAACACCCGGTCGGACTTTGCAGGATATGGAAACAGATATTGGACTTGGGTGGCTAAAGTGAACTGGTTACCAAAACTATGGAAGGACTATTGCCCCTGCTTGACCAATGTTTTATACATTCATACACGGATAAAAAGGCAGGGGGTGACTTGCACGCTCAATAATGGGCCTCCGAAACCGGTCGCTAGCACATAGTGACGTAGCGTCATTATGTCATTATTGTTATGGAATATTGACACTGACAGCTCTCGAACGCCGTTTACATGTGCTGATCGCGTTCAGGTTCATTGGTGAAATTGGTCCTTAGGTACCTACTTAGAAAACCTAAAAAAACATGGTAAAACTTAAACTTAGGAGAAAACAAATAGAACATCGTAAAAAGTAACAGTCGTAGTATGACACTACATTATGTTCCATTTCCTACGCTTAACGTGCTAATAGTGTGGCCCAACCCGTCTATCGATATCGAGGTCAGAAGTATTAGCACTTATTATCGACATACTCGTACACGCCCACCCAACTTCCTATAGAAAGCTTAAACAAATACATGAAAGGGAAGCCTCTAATGAAGCTATTGACAATTAATGATACGTTTATGACCCTCACAATATAAGAACAGGTTATAAACGGCGTTTTGGAAGTAGTATAAATAAAAGTAAACATGATTTATTGTTATAAATTCAGTTTTGTGTTGAGGATTGAATGATGTAATAAAATAGTAAAAAAATTGAAAAGATTCGCCTTATTTAATTGGGTAATAAACATACGTTCGTGAAAAACAAGAATATAAACTTTCCGCCACTAAACATTCTAAACAAAATAATGACAGACCCACGCATTACTTTTAGATCTTCAGATTAGTCTCAAACATACGGATGGACATGAACGTCATTACATGGGTGCCTCATTTTATACAAAATATCGTGATTACTCTGTCACTTATATCACATGAACCAAATGAAAACAGCGCATTAAAGTATATTAGCTGTTTATCGCCGCGTTAAAGGAGCTGGAAATCAACTGGAAACTGGTTAATGTTTCCGTGGCCGACGGCCCAGCAATTTGTCACTGCTCCTGTACTATTGCAATCATTAATCCCCAACACATTATTGCAGCCGTTCCAACCAGGCACGTACTTCTTGTTGACACTGATTGGAGTTCCTTTCACGCGCACAGCGGAAAGAACATGACTTCGCGAACATCAAAAGCTGCTACTTTGCAAACAAACAGACGGGTTTTTGAAAAGGGAGCGACGGTTAGATTGCATCACGTAAGTTATTAGACGCTATGATGAGGGGATATCGACTCTCTTACATAGCTCGACATGCACGCAGTAATACCTGTTCTCAACGGACATAAATCATAAAGCAAACACGGAAAACAATTAACAGAAAATAACGAACAATTACACCCGACACGAGTTTAAAGATACCGATCTTCCAATCAGCTGTCAATTTGAAAAAAGTGTTGGCCGCAATTGCATTTTATCGATACTATTACGCAAATAAGGTGCATGGTCAACTGGCCACAGGAGAGGTAATTAAAGATTGAGATTGCATTAAATGATTATGATAATGAAGTTCACTCGTTTTATTGGTTTTCATAATATTTACTATTCCTGCTTAGGATATTTGCAGAGTTAATTAAAATCGTGGAGTTAATATTACATGCTTCAGAAAGTTGGTTCTGATTTAACATACATAAGTTTTATTCGGTTACGTCATAATTGCTTCGCAATTTCGATTATGAGCGGTAAAAGTGTTAATAAAAATGTATTCAAAAATTTATTGTGTTGTAAAATGGGATCATTTATTGTTCTGTGCTATAATAAAAAGCTGTTACGTTATAGTTATGCCATCCGCTGTGTAATTAACATTTCTCGGTAACATGTCCAGTTGCTGTAATTCTTTATTAAGCCCAGTGTGTGCATTACAGTCGTTATTTAAATGCTAACAACGACTTAATTAAAGTTTTATTCGCATCATGAATGCTCAGTCAGCATCCATTGGCTGAGTAACTACAAACGACAAACGATAAACTGCTGTGAAATAAATCTTATAGTTTGTCTTTCTTGATGTGCGATCGATAACATCGTTAGAGTTATTTAAAACACTTGCACCGCGTAGGTGAACACCTCGCAACAGTGGAACAATAAATCGTCTGTCGAGTAGCAACGACGAGACAAGATTATCGATAATTTTGACATGCAACACTAGCCCGCCGATGTTTAGACTCTTGTAATTTTTTATAAATATGAAAAAGATTTTAGTTTTACGAAATAAAAAGAAATTGGAAATTTATTAATATTTATGTTCGCAAAACACCTGGCCACCTAGAATTCTATACTAAAGGCTCATAAATAAATTCTTATGTGATATTTTATAACTGAATAGTAACACTATTTTACTGGTGGGATGCTCGGACTGTGAAGGAACTGGTTCTAGCAAATTATACATGTCTCTTTGTATCCGGTGCCTCTTCTTTGCTATAATTTATAGCATCTGCTTTCTAAACCCTACGGTTAGCTCCGTAGACGCTTACATGTTTTAATTCACTGCTGGCAAGCTGGATGTTTCTTTATAAATTTTAAAGAGCTGCATTGTGATTTTATTTGTTAGATGCTATCGTAAATTGGATGGAATAAAAGGCGTTTGCTGCGTTCAGAAACGAGACTTGGAAGTTTATTACAATATTCGAGGAAGTTATGTTTGACGACGTGTTCTTTAATAGATTTTTATTCATTCTTATGTTGTTGGTAAATCTATACATTTACAAAGTTTGTAAATCTACACGACAGAAAGCAGTTTCTGCGTAGTTTATCTCTGACTATATGAGAAACTAATATTTATGTGTAATTAGTCATTTCACTTATGCAACTCTTTGGAAAATGGAGTAAAATAACAAGAAGCAGTCCAATAAATCATTAAAGTAATCGCTTAAAATATAAGACACTCCAAGACGATAACAGAAACTATAAATCAGGCACTAACCACTTCATTCCAAGATGGCGGGAGAAATATAATTGCATAGTACGCAACTTTAAAAAAAAGAATACGCACAGTCGTCAAAATACTAATTCTTAGTAAAGCCGCAGGCTACTGTCAAGCTACTATTTTAGCAGTAAAAAGTGGTCGCACAACCATTTTATCGCTTGTTTAATCTCATACCGAAAAGCATAATTTTTTTTCACTGTAATATTTTATCATAGCGAAGTTATTTCATGTCTAGTCTGAGTCTGTACTTAAGTACGTGTGAGATTGTGCGTGTGATGAGTACTAAGCTTAAAGGTGTAAAAAGTTTGGAAAATGTCAGTGGCCTCATATCGCTATATGTAGCAAAGCACGACTGTTTGATTAAACGTCGTTTCTGCTGCGCAAGAAACAATCTCCTTAAATATATGTTGTGATTCTGTCCCTAAAGAGCAGATCCTGTTGAATATAAGTAGAGTAGCATCGTATCAGTTTTACTCAAAAGATAAGAGTGGCTTGTGAAAGAATGAAAAATATGTTATAGGCCATATCGCTTTAAGTACCAAAGCACGACTGTTGGATTAAACTTCGTTTCGAATGCGCAAGCAACACTCTCCTTAAAGAAAATGTTGTGATTCTGTCCCTAACTAAAGAGCAGATCCTGTTGAATATAAGTAGAGTAGCATCGTATCAGCTTTTCTCAGGTTGAGCTAAATGGTGCTGATCCATCATGATCATGTTTGTGAACGGGCGCCGTCAGTTGGGACTGGTCATCTCTTAGCTGCCACGGCTTATTTTAATTTTTGAATTGTTTCTATTACGGACGCTTCTAACGTGCATGTCTTTCTAAATTGTTCTCACATGTATAACTTCAACATGAATGATGTAACCCATATTTTGTAACAATATTTTGTTTTAAAAGAGTGTCCATGGAGTTTCTTATCCGTTCTTCTCCATAGGAACCTACTACGCTTTGGAATGGGCAACGAGCTTCATCTTTCTGACTGACCGACCCCTTGACAATTCAAAAGTGCCTGTAATTGGTTTATTTGAAATAAATGCTTTGAGTTTGAGTTTTGAGTTTCTCAAGAGATAAGAGTGGCTAATGAAAGAAAGAAAAGTATTTTATTTGGTACACGCCTAGGAACTATAAACAGTAAAAAAGGAGCATTTAAAACTAACAAAATATACATTAATAATAAACAAAAATACAAAATAAAAAAAATCCTGTGCGAATCCAAAAAGGCTCCGCACACTAAACACCGCAGTGCTGGTATTCAGATAGGACCCGAGTGAAAACACAGTTTTACAAAGGTTTCCAAGCGGTTTCTCCCATAATTGTGTTCCTGGTCATGTGCCCTAAATTCTGACCTGCACCACCCACTACGGGTTTGACATTACATACTTAGAAATGACATTTCTATTTCAAATATCAAGTTAATAATCATTTAATTTTATTGGTGCAGCATTAAAATTAGCATTAAATTTAGAACCAATTTACATAATGCATTATGCTAAAAACGATATTAGCATAATATCTATATCACTGTTATAGAACAGATTAAAAGCTTTAAGATTATAGTATAAAGTTACGTAAATAAAAGTGTTTTAATAAATTTATGACTTTGCAAATCAATTTGACGTGTAAACTGTTTGTCTCTTAAACATTTCTACGAGATTAGATTGACGTTGACAGGTTACGTTAGTTAAATAATTGTGCATATTTAATTAACTAAGTTTTAATTATAACGTTTTTCGATGTGATTGGTCTGCTTAAAATTCTGTTTTATTTTTTATGGTTTGATTTAATTAACCGTTTATATTAATTTTAATATTTTGCCAGTCATTCATAAAATGTATTGGAGTTTCCTTTTATTTGGCTATTTGAGCGAAATATCAATTCAATCAATCAATCAAAATATTTTATTTCACATAAACCTACATGGGCACTTATGAAACGTCAGAAGCTAGGTGCACGGTTCCAATTAGTCGTTTCCTATGGAGAAGAGCCGGCAAGAAACTCCACGGTTACTCTTTTAAAAATAATTGGCTTTACAATATGATTAAATAACAGTGATAATAGGTATGGGAGGACAGTGTTGGCCTTTCAACAATTACCAGGTACTTAACAAAATAGAAAACCGCCAACAAATCTACACTCTACTAGGCCTACAACGTTCTCACATTCACAAAATATTAAATAATCTAAGTATTCACACATTTCAAGTTAATTTATAACATGGCGATTGATTGGACTTGCTTTAGGGCATGTAGTTACCTAATTACAATATTTTACCTATTTAAATACAAAGTAGGTACCCAAATGATAATTTGGAGGAAAATATGAAATAAATCTTCCATTCTAAATTTTAATTCAAAAGGTAACCCCCAGTTCTTCTATCACATATTTAACACCCATAACGAACTATTAACATTTGTAAGTAACCAAATAGGCTATTAAATGTCCTATTAAATTTACAAAAGTGAGCCATAAACATCTATTTAATCGTATTATAAACTTTCTAACAAACTTTTTCCCATAAATCTATCAGAAAAAAAGAAGTCCCAAGTCTATAAAACGTAAAAATATAGCATCTTTAATTATTATTGGTGCAGTAAAGACTCGCTGTCTAACGCGCAAAGCTTGCATTCTTTGCAACAAAATCACAAGACGGCTCAGTACCTAATGGCGTATCTGTACTACAGGCTACCTGTTTCTTAGCATAATGACTGGCCTAACTGGAGCTTTGTGTTAAGGAATGTTTAGGAATTCTCTGTACTGTACACTTGGCGCGAATGGCTTCTTGTAACGTTTTAAGTTGTGATCGAATCGTAATTGATTAGTTTCGTTGTGTTATTTTGTTTCGAGTAACTTTAAACCTTTCTTTCTGTTGTAAATACGAAGGCCTCGTTGCTGAGACTTATTTATTGACTATAAACTTCAACGAATTCGCAATTTTGTTTCTGTAAAGTGTTGTTCAAGACACTAATTCTATATATTTTACGAAAGTGAATGCTAAATGTGGTTTCTGAAAGAGAATATCATAATAGTTCCTGATATTTTGCTTATCCTTTAAACAATAATAACTGTTGCATCATTTACCGTAGTCTTAATGGGGTTGGACCACCACATGCAATTTCATAGACACCGTCAATTTCCTTACTCCAGCAATTTCTTTAAGCGAAACAAAAGTTAGAAACTGAAACTAACTTGTATACGTAGGTTTATAAACATAGCTTACACCTCAGCGCAAATCCCGTTTCTATCTTCACGTAATAACACTAATCCTGGCGACTAGAATATATCCGAGCCGCACCGCACCCAACTATACATTGGCCACGAATTAAACTCTTAATTGCATGTACATTGCCGCTTTACATTCGCTCTCTGATATGTAGTTAGAGGCAAAATGTTAATGGATAGTTACCTTAACAGGAAACTTTACAGTCGTGGTTCGCTTGTATCCTGGGAAAACGGGGCAGCTGTATCAGAATCCGTTTGACAGAACAATTGGGTTCAGTTAATATTCATGGGATCTGTCAATTATTTTCTCAACGGTTCAGCGTATCGCTATCTATATTAGAGGTTATTGGATGTTAATTGTGGAATTATTCAGTTCTGAATGTGATGAAACGTGAACTTGTGTTAGGACATGGAATTTGCCTTTAGCCGAATCAGCTTTCAATTTACTCCATTAAAGCCGTGATTTTGCGAGTTTCTGTTTTTATTGAAAACAATTAACGCCTCAACTCAAAACTTTAATGACCAGGCTTTCGCAGTGTACTGTTAACAATTTACAGGGAGATGCGACTACCATTTATTTGACACGTCTTTAAACGTCTTTTACGACACCAGCGAGATAAATAGGATATGTGAGCTGTTTTTAGCAGACACAAAAAGTCGTATGCTTTTCTTTATACACACCGCAAAATCTTAATAACCATAAAACAGTGTAATCGCCTCTACGTTAATTTACAACGCACTTATTCAGCATAACCCGTTGATTGCTTGCTGTTGAAACTGTCAGTAAACTTGCTTAACATTAAAACGCGACAGCGATAAATTTCTCATATTTTATGTCAACTTGCTTCCTATTTCATAAATCTGCGGATTACCAGGGTCGGATAAAAGGAGCTTATTACCTATTTATGATGTTCGGTCATTACTTCCCCTTTGAAATTTGGCGTCGTTTAGGATATTGTTGCAAACTTAACAATACCATCCATTGTGAAAAATACCATTCTAAAGTGAACCTTTGGACTTGGTAATAGGGTTTTATCAGCTTCATGTTCATCAGTAAGCGTATGTTTTGAAGTCCGCAGAGACGTGTCGCCTGACTTATGGTTATCCGATATCCATAAGATGGTATGCTAAATCGGCGTTGATGGTCAGATGTGTTATTCAGTGTACAGGATGAGTATATTATTATATGCCTTTACTGTTACTTTGATGACATGATTGTTAGCCGCTAGTCGTGATTTCTCAATAGCAATGCATATAAATTAAAGTCCTGTTGCTTGATAATTTTATTAAAAGCAATAAAATGTATATGCGTATTCATTAGACTTAGAGATGTTTTGTTTTCTCTCCGGTCTGTCATAAGTAGATTATTAATTGATGTTGTTACTGAATAGAAAAACATTCTACGGTTGGCATATTATTCCAAAATTAGCATTGACCACCTTGTATACTTGCCAAATACATTCACGAAGGTGCATTTTACGCCAGCGAGTTACACGCCTATTCAAATGAAAAACTTAGTAACAAAAGTAAAGTCAGCACTGGATTTATTCTAAGAGGTTTCGGTGGCGATGTCGCGGTGATAACATCTAGATCGGATCTCCTTGCGTGCCGATCCGATCTTCAAGCTCCTGCTTTAATGAGGCCTGGTGATTCAGTCTCGTGGGAGTGGTTAGAGAATTGTTCGTTTTTATCATACATACGACGTCACTTATGTAATAGTGTGGTTATTATGCACATACATCAGCATCACTATCTTTGTTTAGAATTGTGTTTCCTGGATGGCTGTTTTCTGATGTGTCCGGTGTCTTTGGAATAACGGAATGGAAGCAAGGCAACAGTTGTTAGAAGGCTGGTTGGTCCTAAAGACATCTTTAATTCGAAAAAATAACAGGGTTATACATCTGTACTTAAGTTATCATTTAATTGTGCTTTTGTGTGTTGTGTTGTGTTGTGTTGTGACTTGTGCTATTTCTTTTATGTGCATTAAATAAATGGTTTATCTATCTATACATCGTGATACTAATAGATTATTATTAACTTATTTTATTAATCGTTTTATATTATTTGATATAATTTTAGGGGTTTGTGGCTAAATAATAACAGCCGCACGGGTCAATCGATCAGGTTAAGCTACGCTTGCCGTGGTTGGTCCGTGGATGGGTGACCAACTTAACATACCAAGACCACTCCGTGCCTCGGTAAGCACATTAAGCCGTTGGTAACGGCTATCATTCGTGGATCTTTGACAGTCGTTACGGGTCGTCAGAAGCCAGAAAGTCTGACAACCAGTCTTACCAAGGGGTATCGTATTACCCAGTAATTGGGTTGTGGGGGTCAGATAGGCATTCGCTCCATGTAAAATACTGGTATTCAGCTGCGTCCGGTTAGACTGGAAGCTGACCCCAACATAGTTGGGAAAAGGCTAGACAGATGATGATGTCATAGTGATGCTCAAGATTACTTATTGTGACGGTCTACCAAGGTCGTGTGTTTAGCAGTGGTCGGTGGATATCGGTGGTCTAGAATTAAAAGGAATAAATTGGGTCTCACAGTGTAGCAAAAACAAAATATTATGAACTTGAATTAATCCGTGAAATTAGTTTTATTGTGGTTGGGCAATATTTGCTTAATCATTGTGATCAATTATTTTAGTGCTCAATCTTTCAGACAGCCTTGAAAAAGATATGAACAATTCTAATGGTTACGTTATTTGAATTCTAGCCATGAAATTGATTTGATATTTAAAATTAGTACACGTTTTAAGGGATCCGTAGGTCCGAATGAAAAAAACGCAACCCTTATAGGATCACTCGTGTGTCTGTCTGTATGTCCGTCACAGTAAATTTGCTCTGAATCTAATAGACCGAGGTACACATATCAATTTCAGTTACCCAAACACGGACGCGTTACGTTTATAAATGAATTTAATATGTGGGTCCCTTTTGGGAGACAATAAAAAAATGTTTTGCACACTGTACCATGTGACAAACTTATCAAATGAAAGGGCTTGTTGTGAGGGTCTCAAGCATATATATTTTTTAATAAATTTAAAACAAATAGTTTTAAAGGTTCTTAAGAAAATAGATGAAAATTTAACATCCACCCTCATCTCCGAAACTACTGAGCCACATTTTTTTTTTAATAGTTCTAAATTTATAGATTACACGAAAACCTATAAGAAGTCTATGGTCTTAACATGACATGGTGAATCTACCAATATCGTGCGTACAAACCTACATTTTCAATTAGAATGTATATGCGAACATGTTTTTCTACCACAATGTTAAGTTCGATATTGGGATAAGTTCATCCCAACTACGGAATCCTTCATTATGCGTGGTCTGACACGCACTTGGCCGATTTTTTTTTTTACAATAGATTCTTGCCTGCCATAAACTCCATCCTTAACTTATTCGAGATACGATTAGGATATTATACCAAGAAGATTGAGTCTTCTTCTATTTAGAATTAATATGTCTTTTCTATTTTGGTTTTTACGAAACAGTTCGCTTTTTTAAAGAATACCTCCATGACTACTACTATTACACAATTGCGATAACAATTTAAGTGCAATCCAATCCAACATTGACCAATACTTGCATTCATAAATTATTTTAGATTAGATAATGTCCAAAAGTTTGTAAAATCATTTTAATCATCGTTTCCTTTGTGATTTTATCACGTTCGGCTTTATAATCATCATAATATCTATCTCGTTATGTTAGTCACATCTGCATCTTAGTATCTAACCGCATAATGAAATAATATTCAAATGAGGAATTAAACATGCAAGATCTTGTCGTTTCTTTGAATCTCTTTGTGTGAATTCAAAAATGTTTATAACAGTATGTGATGTTACTAAAATAAGTTTATAATAAAGTAAAATAAGTTAATAATATAAAATAAGTTTTGTTTAAATGGTCCGTGTAATATTTTTTTAATGTTGCAAGAGGATGTAAATTGTCTTTTGTTTATTTTCTTACATCAGCAAAGCTACACGGATTTCTGTCTTAGATTTGTGGACGTAAGTGGTTCAGCTATTCTTAGTTCTGATGAACGATTACTCATAATTTATTTCAGGGACATAAACCTTAATCAAGTTCATTTTAATAGCCAATAAAATTACGGTAATGCTTATTCCTTTGTGGCTCCTGGTCTTGAACAACCATTGCTGATTTAATTGCTACTTTAATAGACCTCTTTTGTGCGAACAGCGCAGTGGGCGTTGAAGTGGGCCAAAGTGGGTGTACGGGAGCCATAACAATAACATTCTCAGTTACTATTCGAAATATAGCCAGTTATAACAGTGACTGGCTTGCTAGCACAGCAACTGACTTCCTTAGCCCAACCATATCCTAATATAACATTAAAATAATGAATTATGTGCAACCAGTAACGATCACTGCACTAATTACTTAACTTCAGGCTAGAGTTGGCCTTTGCAGTTAGCAATATTTTGTTCATTAGCAACACGTTCATTAAGTCTGCGAGCAATTGATCATACGTTACATCTCTATTTCACAAATCGGGTATAATTTTACTGCTCTGTATAGGGCTATCATTCGTTAAGCTTAGTTGAAATGTCAGACTTATCGTCGGAAATCTAATTAGTACCAGACCAATTTCACAATTTCATTTTCGGTAAAATTCATATTTCCAATGATATCGATTTTTCACGGCTATATTTCGAAGAATTTATGTTTTGATTCTAAAGAAAGAAGAAATACAATCCAGTTTTCAATATGTATACTGTGAAAATTATGTTTTATTTGTATCTTTCATTTGCTTACCTAAATAAACATTAAAGTTGACCTGCATTCTATTTTTAAATACAATTGAATTAGATTTTTTTACTTTCATTCGTGTACTATTAAGAAATTTTTAGCTTCATCGCTAACCCTAGCACACTCATACATCAGAATCCGCTGACACGAAGACGCTGCAGTGCTGTTAATTTACATCAGTCACGAGCACTAAGCTGCGACCCAATGAACTTTAGATGAAGATGTTACGTAAGCCTATGCAAATCATGAGGATGCACCAAACACAGGCTTTATGTAAACACTTTCACGAACTAATAGAGGTTCTACACGTAATGCTAAGGTAATATAAGGGAATGGATCGTGAGGGTTTTGATTTGTTGCTTTATCTTCTCTATCTTTGTGGTCGTTGTTAAGGGTTTTATTATGTAATAACATTCACATTGTAGTGCTTTTCAAAACTGCATTTAAATGCGCCTTTTTTGGTTAACTAGTGGTTATGCTCTCTAATTTTAATAAAGGTTTTTTTTTACCTTCGAATGCTGTCTATTCTCCATACATGTCTGGATATGATCTTTGGTAAACTATGTTGCCTCTTATTCGCCTCTAAGGACTCCAGAAAAGACACTGTTGTATATATCTACTCGGGATTCAATATGCAAAACACGTTCGCAAGTGAATTCACTGCCCAGTATTATTTTGTAAATACGGCTTCATGATCTGTTTAGTTTAGGTCCTTACTTTCCACGTCTGTAAGACAATTCACTCTAACAACAGTGAAATTTCGCGTTAAGCCGTAAACGGCCCTTTTACTGCATATACGTGTAGGAATTTATGTTGTTTGTCGTATGTAGAGATAGTATCAGCGATAGGAGATAGGAGCACCAAGTTCAAATAATCGGACCCGTGGCAGACCCTGTATTTATTGGTGTCTTTTCTCATTGTGTGGGCCTCTCTGTACATTACTTTTTCTCATCTATGATCGTTTTTCCCATAGATACACAGATTATTTATGTTGAAAGTATTGTTATCGTGCCATATTGTAGTTTTATTATTTATATTGTTATTATCATCTACCATGGGCTGTCATTTACCGCTTCTAGTTTAAGCTGGTGTTTAACTGGCTATAAATACTTTATTAGCAAAAAACATTTCTACATTTTTATAGGGAAACGACATTCAAGTCTTGAAGTAAGCTGCTGTCGAAATCGCACGGGAGTTTGCTAATAAAAGGGAACTTAAATCATGTCAAATCATATCAGTTTAATATCGACCTTTTTCCCACGAAGTAAAGCACGATTTCCAACGCAACACCGCGAGCGTGTTCTACACCTGTCTCGCGAAGGATCAAGAAACTTTAATCTAGCTCATTACAGCTCAGTTCAAAAACGGCGTATGTTCCCTTAAAAGCGAGTCTACTTAAGGCGTTGTTCTTGTTGTTTAATTAGATCATTGAGATAAAAGTAAATGCCATGTTACACGAGACTCGTTTCTGCGTTCGACACTTCAACTTCCAATATCACGACTATAGTATAATAAGTTCGATTTTAGTTCTTTATATGCTTTTTTTTTAAACATTGGCTTTTAGGTACTTGAAATTCAGGTATCAATACAAGTTTATTAAACCTGATTTTTTAAGCGTTTTTATTATGTTATCGATCAAGTTATTTCGAAAGTAGTTTTGACTTTTAAGAGCTTATTTATTTCGATTTAACGATTGCGATTGAGCCACTTGGGTAGCATTGCAATTCTGGTAAATGGAAAAGTATTACAATTATTTATCCCGTCGGTTGTCACAGTTACAAATTCAAGATTATCTTCATCAGGGCGATAGCGAGTAGCACCTGAGTGTCAATAATATCTTCTAGCTATCAGTGATCTCTAATCCCATCCCTGTTATTTTCAAAACCTTTGCAGACGCCAAGCGTTTTAAAGATAATACTTGTAACACTATAGGGGTTCGAGTGGGAGGAATCTGATATCCTCTCAGGAAGCGTAGGCACTTGTAATGCATCTGTCATTTCCTTCAATCTTGTCTTAGCTCCATGAAGGTTAAAGTATAACTGTAGATTGAAATAGGCTGATCTGAGTTCGTTAACTTTCTTCACTCGAGCTTCGAACATCTCAAATTCTCTCTGTTAAATTCAAGTTCGTGTAATTGTTGTCACCCTTTTTTTTTGCTTCGATTCAAAAACAACCCACAAACTCCAACAAATATTTAAATCCTGTATCCCATGCAATCCACATTTATCTCTCCACTATGCACCTTCACTGCTGTATTACGTCACAAAGCAATATATTCGCACTCACGCCGCTTATTGTGAGCGTTAATAGATTCACCCGCGTGTGGGCCATTACAATAAAGCATCGATCATTTGGCTGCACCGGCGCACAATCGCCGCCGTTAGCAAAGTAAATCGAGGGGTGGATGCGGAAACAGATGGAATGATCCGTGATATTGCAGATGTAACGGTCCGGTCAATGGAAGAGCCTTTAGTGTTAAAGGAGTAAAGGGAACAAATCGGTTATGACTTGGTAGTGAGGCTTTAGATGACCTTTTAAAGAAAGAGTGTTTGTAGTGTGCGCCGTTAATGCCCATGGGAAAAACTGCATAATAGATGAAGTTGCCCACGCCGGTTGCGGGGTCTAGATTAAAGGTAGTAATATTAGTGTACTGTAATTTATTATTAATTGACTTTGTTATTGTGTTATTGACCTCAGTTCATTCCTTAATTTTTAATTATTTTTACTTATTGTGGTGAAGCTATTTTATTCTGGGAACAACATCTTCATTATAGTTATATAATAATTAATGTATGCAAAATATTGTAAAATATAAAGAGCACATCTCCATACGACCTTTTGAAAGGGACAACTAGAATCAATTCTATTTTCGTGTAAATTTTGACGTTCAAAAGTACCTTTTATGTGCATATTTGAAATATATTATTCGATTTTGATTTGTCTCAAGTTGAACGGCGTCATTAGTGTCTTCTAGATCTGTGGGAAAATTTAGTGTTGGCATTGTCGTGTTTAAATTGATTGATTTCTTATTTTGGGCCTCACCACTATTCATTACGTTCGACAGGCTTCAATTAGGTATCTTAAGCAATCTCATCGATAGGCCAACCGAAACCAACACCAATAATAAAACTTAGCTACTAATTTATTGAAAGTATAAAGTAAGTCGACAAACGATCCATCATCAGATGTCAAAATGTTTATAATGATATAATTTATTGACCGTTATCTCTGACGTTGGATTTTTTATTTGTTAATCATTGGCACTAGTTTTTATTAAGTGGCTGTCTAGTAATTAGCAACCTAGAAGATACGAGATTATTAAAAAAAAAATAATCTTTGATACGTTTGTTTCCCTTCCTTTTCGCTTAAACTTTGACGTAATTCTGTAAACATCTTGCTGAGTGCGTTTCCAAGTAATGTTCGTCTTCCTTAGCCGTTCTAATTGTATATTGCTCAGCTGCTTCCAAACTACCTCACAATAAATCTAAAACATTATCTACAGAAATGCTCCAAAGGAACCTATCAACATTCATCGGTGTTAGTCTGCCTCCGAACGTGCGCAAGAGTGCACCGCAATCCGTTAAGACAATGGCGATGGGTTACTGTTGTTTTACAATACAAATTCCTAACACAAATTACATGTGTGCAGATTTCCGAAGCCGCCTCCCAGACGTTTTTCATTGTTCCGTGTGCAAATTGCCGATAGGTACCTGAACGATTTCAGTTAGAGCTTTGATATATTTTATGCGTATGACGTTTTCAATTTTCGCGTCTGCTTGGTTAATATTTGTTTGGCTTGTGGGCAAGAAATACACTATGAGTTTCCTTCTGTGGGTGTTAGAACAGTTATGCAAAAAGTTTTCGTAGTCATGAAGTTCGATAGTTCTGCCCAAGCTGCTGATGCTATGGCACTGTCGGTAAGTATAAGCCAGACAATCTTCTTGGGTAGTCTATCATCATAACATTAATAATTATTTCTTATTTTGTTCTATAACTCGGAATTAACAAAGACATAAATTTCCTTTAACTATCCTTTAATTATGTTTATCTAAGTATAAGCCCTTTAATAGGTTATCTCCTTACCTAATTATGTTTTATAACCACCATGTTTTATATCGGTTATGAATTCTTTATGATCATTAATATTGCTTGATTAATATTTTGAGCCTTGTGTGGTCTAAGCTACGTTTAGACTCTCATCAAACTTTCTAAGAGGGAGTAATTAGCGAGTAGGTAATAAAACAGTATACTTATGATAGTTATATTTATAATTCGATTTATCGATCCTGTCAACATCGTAAACAATGCATCTTTAGAAATTGTTTTTTTTGCGATTTAAATAAGAGAATATTTCAGGTAGTATTCAATGAAGTGCAATGGTCGACGAAGTTTTTGGGGGAAGAAATGACTATATAGAACAATAGAACTTAGAATTTTAAATATAAAACTATGGAAAATTGTCTAAAGAGCAGTAAAATCCATAATAACCGTGACGAGAATCCCCAGTTCCAAAACTTGGGAATATTCGATATAAATTACATCTAGTTTCAATAAACAACATAATTATTTCAGAATCAGTCGAAGAATAGTCATTAGTTCATTACATTAATCAATATTTTGTGATAAAAAAAAATATAACGTGACAACGACGACCAGTTTCCGAAGCATTAATGTTCGTGACACGAATTTGAGACGATACTAATAGGATTATGAGAGACGTCAACGTGGCCTACTGTTCGTAATTCATCGTAATGCTGTTAACGGATTATACGGTCCGTAATAAAGGCTAACCGTAATCGCATATCTGGATAAAGGCGTTGATTTATTTTGATTTTTATAGGGCTTCCATTCAAATGATAGGTTTATTGTGACCTGTTTATTGGTTTGATCAGATTTCTGTTCTAGTTTGAATATTCTGATTCTCATGACATCTTTAGCTTCATGATCTTCGTTTAGTTTTATTTCCACCTGTACTCTAATTTGTTAGGTTTAACATCACCAAAAGATTTAAATTTATATTATCGACTCTAGTATTGGCATTCACAACATCGTACTAAGAATACCGCTAGTCTGAGCTCAAGTTGATGCTATGTACTTATCTACGCTTACGAACATGGACGATCTATCAAACGATACTCCTCCAGTTTGTCACTTATACGATAGCCTCTTGGTTAGAGTTATTTAATAGACCGATTACTTATTTCTTGCAACAATTTTGCTCACTTCTAAATATATTCTTATTTATCGATGTTTCCTTATTATTCATGCTTGCCAACAAATCCTCTGATTCCTATACCTACCATCCGTTGCAATTTTGAACCAGTTATTCAAGACCTTATCAGGATTCCGTGTACATCTCTAGCGTGTTCTACAAATAGTAATTCGTAGTCCCGTCAAACTTTATGTCCCTTCGCCAGGGGGCTTCCTCGAGACATCCCTTTAGCATGCAAATACAACGCGTGACAAATTAAAGCTACGTGCAAGCAACGTTGGCTTCGATCCGATGTCTACCCTAGCAATAATGCTAATTGTAAAATGATTTATTAGAACGAAGAAAGAATGTGCAAGTGCAATTGTACACCCCTTCATATTATCGAAGAGAATAATTTCCTAGTGAATGGTAATGCGAGGACAGGTTGGAGTCTAGAATTCCCTAAGGTTTCCCCTATTGTTTTTTGTCATTAGCTGCTTACATTCCACGTTTTGACATGTGGAAGTTCTTAAAATTTCATTCAGAACGCAAATTACGATTCCATTCTAGGTTACAATTTACTACTGCAACCATTAGAGCTTCTCTTTTCTTTCTAACAATTCTTCTTTATAAAATATTAGCAGTTACAAAAGTAAGTTCATCGGTTAGCCGTATCATTGCATTATCTTATTTATTGTCGTCTCCGCCCACAAACTTAGATGTTGCGTTAGACTTCTAACGATTTCTCATGATTTTCCCTGTCTTCTGAATAGCCTGTTAATACCGGGTTTACTTTTTGCACTGACTTGCAACCGGTCAGGACCGCTTCGCTTGTTTTATTGCACCTATAAACCACTATAAATAATTTCACTTAGAACAAGCGCGCATTATAGACAACGCCTTGAGACTTTTTGCGTGAAATCAAATAGCTCCATTTAATACATGAAAAGTTTTCGCTTCTTTGTTTGCGTTCAACCGCGTGGGATTATGAGCAGGTGATGCATTCATTTGCAGATCTGCATAGAGCAAGCCTGTTGCATCTGTATTAAAAATAAACACTATAAGATTATTACTAAGAATGTATTTATGTGGGAACATTAATCCGTTTGCTGGTATTGTAGCAATTTGATAATTTGTCTCGAAGAGAGCTGTCTTCCGCTAGGAATATGCTCTCTCATATTTTTGCCAGGACCTGTATGCACATAAGCGTTTCTCCAAGTCATATGAGGCAGCATATGATGTCAGTAATAATAAGCGTGCATTGGACTTAAATATATCTTTGCATATTATTACACTATCCTGACGTTTGTTCTGAACTGCACACATTTTAAAAGCTTTTGCACGTTCTAGTGTCTGCGGTGACTATTTACTTGTTACTTTGTTACATTGACTTACAATATGCGCTTGACCTTAATCTTAATGAGAATTTACAGCAAGCAAAGGAGTACGAGTATTCTCCTTTGTTATGTTTTCTGAATCTTGTGATCTAGGATTTAGGAAGTAAAACTTTGGACACAATAATAATATAATTTATGCGTGCCCTAATTTCGATTAAATGTAGCCTGAAGTTAAATTATAAAATGTCGTGCAAATGTCTCTACATTGTGTGCAAGTTCTAGAAATTGAAAATACGCATTCACGCGTAAAACCAGAATCTCACAATACTGCGGATGAAGTAGATATTACGACATAAAACCGCTAATGAACGCTTTACCTACCTGTTTCTTAATGAAAACCGTTCCATAGATACGTATAGAAAAAGCAAAGTTTTAAAAGAAGGATATCAGGAATTCGTATAGTTCGTAAAATAGGGTTTTTTGTTTACAATTCAAATATGATTCACATTGCTGCAAAAACAAGCAACGTGAGTCCATACATTTGCTGAATATCACTTACAAACTATCTGCCTATAAATTCCACTATAATGTAGACCCCAAGGCTTTGAAGTCTTAAGCTTCGAAACGATATATTGACCGGGGTATCAATACAAATAATTTATACGACACCATTTATTTTTCTGCTTTAGCTTGTGGGATTTCAATGATTGTAAATTGCATTAAGATATAAATGGATTTGTAAAGTGTTCCCAAGGCTGTGCCTGTTTGCTTAATCGTGAGAATTGGTGGTGCGATAACTATGTAGTTTGTAATCCGATTAATGTTATCTACTTTGGTACCAGAAACTCCAACACTGGGATTTGCTGGTAGCCTGCCATGTTCACTTGTAAAATATTGTTGGAACAGAGACAGTTGTAACTAGCTACCTAAAATTTTGACTAGTTAAATTATTGACTGACGTAAAGTTCTTAATCATTGCACCCTTCCACTTCCAAGGTTCGCAGATCAAGCGATTTCTATCTGAACATAAAGTTTTGGTGTTTGCCGTGCTTGAAATATCGTTATCATCAAAAATATCTCTGAAATATTTAAGTAAAAATGATACTGTAATTTTTCACAACTAGCAAGAGTTTCAGATTATAACACGTAGCGCTTAAAAGGCTTCTTCTGTTAAATTGACTACTGTGATATCTGCATCTGCTCTCCACAGTTTATCCTTGGCAGATTCCTCCAAAGGTTTACTATTATTGCATTGGTGCGATAAGTAGCAGTCCTTAATGCATTTCTGATATTTCTAGTGGCTTCGAAAGTAAGTCTTGTGAATATCTTATTTATTATAATTTAAATCCCTTGATCGCAAATTTTCGCATTACCATCGATAAGGTCAAAACTGTGTTAATCCTAGCTGTTATTACAAATGTGAGAATAAGATTGTTCCACTTGTGGCTCGGCTGTTAAACTGAATCGATCTACTTTGAATTTTGCATCAATATAGCCTGTGTTATGAATATAAACATCCAATAAATTTAATTCAAATAGTATCCAGAGTATTTCAAGAAACCTAATCTTCGTGGGCAAATCCATGGACAAAAGTTTCATAATCATCATTAACTTGGCTTATTTCAGTGTAAAGCTCTAGTTTATTATAATTTAAATCCATCGATTACAAGCTTTCCCATTACCATCAATAAGATCGTAGATATAAGCGTTAATTTGTAATAAACTTGATGCGTATTTATCACAATCTGGCTTGTCAGTTTAGTGTCAGTTATGTTATCCCTTGGGAACTGAGTTGAAGATAAGCTTTGATTCGTATTACGCTTCGTTGCAGATTTATTATCTTGTTTGTTATTATTTTGTTATCCTATTACGCTTCTATTGTTAGTACGTCAGTAAACAGTTGTTATTTCATTTGTCTTAACCAAGTGAGTGAAAACGCATGTAGTTATTGTTCGATGATATCGCATGTGGATAAAAGTGTTGTCGGATTCTATTGTATTTGAGGTATTGTTTTCTTTATTATTTTTGAAGGATACTTATTATAGTTTGAGCTGTGGCCTCTCTCAAAGTTGTGAAATCTCTGAAAGTATTGTTTAGGGGTTTCAGAGGTAAAAAAAAAAGTTATTATTATACGGAATTAACACAATCTCAATAGTTTAAATTTTTATTATTCGTTCGTCTTTACACGAATGTTGGTTCCATTGCCACAAAAAATTGTCAAGAAAATCTCTCCAAAATTACTGTTATGTGAGTGAGTTAAAGTGCACGTCATATACGAAGATATTTCATTGAAAATATCCATCGCAGTATGAATATAAATGCAGCTTTACATGATATTTTATTAAGATTAACATTTTCATGTCTAGCTGTACATAAAGCTTATTGTTTTGATGGTCGTGGGTGATGCACGAAGAGGCGACAAGCTGACTCCGCTTATTTGTAGTGGTAATCCATAATCAACTCTTTTCCATAATATCTGAAAAATCATTCCTTTTATCTTCAAATTTTTATGCAGATTTGTTTTTTTTAATTATCAGATCCGGGCCTTTATCTGCGAAAAAAAATATACATAGAATAAACAGGTGTTAACTGACGTATAGATAAGGATTGGTATAAATTACTTCGAATTTAGACACAGCTTTTGGATAAAATTATGGAGGGAGAGAATTTAAGTTGCTCTTATAGTTCTCTCTTGTGACAGTGAGATGGCGCGGTGGAGTGCGCTCCAGCATGGACGAGCAACGGCTTGGCTTGTTTTCTTCTGCCTACTGCAAGTGGCGAGGGCAACGCCCGGTAAGTACCTTCTCATACTTAACCCTTTACTTAGTACTTTATGCAGCAACTTTTATAAGACAAAAACATATATTTTTTTGAAGTGTTTATGAGTGCTGCAGTTATAGACCTGTGGCGGCATCTACAACGCCACATGTGAACTACGCATCAAAGACCTGACGTCACAAATCCTGCATCGCGCAATCAGAGTTTACCGCGCGACTAGTATATATCAACATCCCTACATCAACTGTCGGGCAGTTGCCCACCAGACACGACACCCGTTTGGTCGGAGGATCCTCCCTTTTCAATAGAGGATGAGTGAACTTTACACCCTGTTCCTCATACCTCTATAGACCGTTAAAACAAACGATGTCCGGGTTTATGGACAAACGCTATTCGAGACTGGCGAATAGATGATCTAAGATTTTGTTACTCATCTAGTTTAGGGTTAGTAGCTTTTTACGACACCTGCAATATGTGTGGTGGTTTATGCATGGCAGAGTCCATAAATGGTATTTTCCCACAAGTTAGTAGGAAGTGTGTAGTATAACTGTAAAACCAAGCTAAGAAACTATTTTGCTGTGAAAAGCGAAGGTTTAAATCGGGCCTTTACATCTATGTAATAAAAATCTTACATTCATTAATTCACTGACAGACAACACTCAGCTCGAAATTTTGCACAAGTGTTCTTTAGACGAGTACATAAATAGCCAAACTAAAAAAAAAAAGTTGAATATAAATAGCCTAAGAAAGGTTTTTTGAATAAAAAGTTCCTTTAAGGGGTTATAAGGGATGAAAGTTTGTGTGGAAATTCGTAATTTTAGCCGATGGGAAATCCCATTTAACACAAGGCTTGTAAAGCTATAAATCCCTAGATAGACCACTCACGTCAAAATAATGCCACTATTTTTGCGACGGCATTTATATGATTAGGGATGAAAGTTTGTATGGAAATTCGTAATTTTAGCCGATGGGAAATCCTATGTGGCACACGGCTTGTAGAGCGATAAATCCCTAGATAGGCCAGTCATGCCAAAATAATGCCACTTATTTTTGCGACGCCATTTATAACATACAAAAATAAACACTCACTGGCTAAAAATATCAAATCATTAATCGTGTTTGTTAACAACAGATCCATTCCAACAGGTCCATTGTATTCTATTTACAAATAATGGCCGTTGAATGGACCGAATAATAAAATAACGTCACCGCTTCATTCATTCATCGAAACTAAACGTATTCAGTGAAGCTTGTAAAAATCGCTTCTATGGAATTTCATTGAATCGGAAAAGTAATAATCGTTCGGCAGGATATGTCCTATTGTGTTTTTATATCCATTTTTGGATATTAAAGAATTACTGTTTAATTTTATGCCAATATTTTAATAATATCTAATTTATTGTGAAATAAATTATATTATTTGTCGTGATGACAAAGCATCACGTTATGCTCATGCCAAGTAAAGTCAACCAATAGCAAGTTTGATTTTAGCATTTCAGTATAACCAAATAGGGCTGAAAATCAGCTACACATCGTGCATAAATATACCCAAGCAGTCAAGAAAACTACGCTTCCAAGAAAATGGCGCTACAACTTTTCTCTTTACATAATAGCACTTTCCAACTATTTTATTTACAACAAATACAGTATTAATTGCCTAAAAGCCTGAACGAACCATTTACAAGAATCCTACGTACTTCGAAAACGGTACAAACAGTATTTTCTAATTGGAACAAATACTTATAAGGATAGTCCCGGTTTCCTTTAGAGGAAGTAAAATATATGTGCTTATAATCACGTGTACGTTCTAATTAACACTATCTTTTATGGTTGTCATTTATATTATTTCTAGGAATGCCCATTGTTATGACCAGAAAATTAGTTGATTAGTTCTCCGGCTTAATTATAATTTAGGGAATTTCATAGGTGTGTGTGTTTATTTGTGTGATTTTCCGGATTTTTTGAGAAATTAATAGTTGTTAATCTAAATACTAAATTGTTTTTCTTGAATACTTATACGAGTAGATAGGACAAAGATTCAACATGTAATACTGCTAAACGGCTGAAATGATTTAGATAAACTTTCGCATACAGAAAGGCCAAGTTTTGGATTATTTTTATCAGGATGTATAAGTAAAGTAGTTTCCTTAGAATGCCAGTAAAACTGCGTAATACCTATACCCGACTCGCTTTAGCGTGGCAATAGCGGTTCTTGCCCTTTCTCCAATATCACTCCGTAGGAACACTAGGAACCCAGATAATAAACTGTATGGTTTTTTGTTATTTGAACATGTTGAAGATCACGATAGATGTTGATTCAGGACGTTAACGGACTTTTTTTTTTGTTTAGTCTCATCTCTTCCCCTTCCCATCTCTTCCCCTATGCGTTTATAGAAGATATGGGAAATTTTTGTAGTTATAAACGCATAGGGGAAGAGATGGGAAGGGGAAGAGATAGGACTAAACCTTTTTTATGTTTTGAAATAAAGAATGCTAGAAAATGTAGGTGGGTCAATGATCGCTACTGCCACGCTAAAGCGATTCGGGTATAGTTATAGAAATATTTTAACACGACAATAATGAAAATCTCTAAATTTATTGAATAACTACAGTTACGTAGCTGTTTAATAAGCACATAGTTAAATCAGGATTCTCGCAGGTATTAATAAAGTTACTAACTTTACGACCAATCTTAAACTATCCCTTACAGTAAGTTATTTATAATTTTCGTTATAGTATGAAGTATGGGTATATTTTATAGGTTCGTATTTTATTAGCCAGTTTAATAGTCTTCATAGATTAATAGGTGATTATCAATAAGAATAACTGAACATCCATAATGTTTTGATAGTCTTTTTCAATAACGGTTTCACGACTCGCTAACGCTTGGGTTTCTGAAGTCTTCTGTGAAATCTTCCAAAAGCTTTAATATGTTTTTTATTTATGGATAATATTTATACAATTTAAAAGCTAATAGTCTTAAAATAATAATAATATGTACAAAGTCTATAAAAAAAATGGAAAAGCTTTAATTGATTCGACAATGTTATGATAAGCAAAATCTTTCTCATCCGAGTGTACAGAAAGGCAATGTGTCAATATTTCAAGAACTAGGTCATGAATGACACTATCGAATAGATACGTTCATGTCACGAATACCTCAGAAACCGGAAATTCTTAAAAAGTGTTTCTACTGCATTCCAAGGAAAGCGTCCGTCTTCTTTTAGGACTTCAGTCATTTGTTCCTTACAAATCTAAGCAGGCAACGTTTAAAAGTTCTTGTAGGCCCCTACAGCTCTAGAAAATTAAAGGGTTTAGAGGTATGAGGAACAGGGTGTAAAGTTTACTTACCTCTATGGTAAAGGGAGGATCCTTCGACCTGTTGTGTCTGGTAGGCAACTGCCAAACGCGCGACGGTTGTTGTATACAGTGTGTCTTTATAATGTGCACATATCGAAATGAGGGAATCTATGCTTAATTTTATCTACGGAAAAAATACAAAAAAATCTAAATTTATTTTTTATGGATTTTTTATTTTTTAATATTTATTTCAAAATTTCTCAATAAGACGCCCCCTTTTTGAGAAATTTTACTATAATTGTAAAAAAAGATGAAAAACAAAAAAAAAATGATTTTTGCTAAAAAAAACATGTTTCTTTTCAATTGAGGGTAGTTTTTTCCCCAATTTTATGAGGACGCCTAATTACTTCCAATCATTATGAAGTTTGTTTCATCGTGATAGATCATTTAGTTTAAAAGTTAGACCGTTTTGTTTACACTGGTTTTTTTTTAATTCCATTAAAAATAAAATAAAATATTTAGATTTTTTTTAATTTTTTTTCCGTAGATAAAATTAAGCATAGATTCCCTCATTTCGATATGTGCACATTATAAAGACTCACACTGTATATGCTAGTCACGCGGTAAACTTTGATTGTGCGATGCAGGATTTGTGTGACGTCTTTGATGCGTAGTTCGCATGTGGCGTTGTAGATGCCGCCACAATGGCAACGTTTTAGATTTTTATATTAAAAATATATAAAATATAAACGTAAAATATTTTAGTACTATGCACTGAACTAAACTATCTAGACAAATTTTGTCACGTCTATCCATTCCGATATCTCTGACAGGCGCACCTCGATATACAGTTAACATTATCTCTAAACAATTTAATGGGAGAAGGAAAGGCTACGTTTGCAAAACCTTAATTAATTGTTCAAAGGCCTAACGAAGCTAAGGTCTCGTGCACCTGTCGATTCTCTTATTTATTAGGTACTGTTTGTTTCATGTGAGAGTATTTGCTTATACTATCTCTGGAACTACGAGCTTTGTAGTTTCCCTTATCTTAATGCATTGTGTTTCGTTTCGACGGTGATAAATGTGGGATTAATGGCCTACGATGTGCTGGGAATATAGGAAAAAGTCTTGTTTGAAAAATTGTTGTCATGCTAATTGAAGTACTTAATTGAGTAAATAATTTGTCAAAGAAAAAGTGTTGTAATGTTTTGTGAGTCTCGTTTGTATCCGGAACGACGCGTTGCTCAAATGAGGCGTCTAATTGCAAACCCCGCTAAAACGATTTTTCTGGATCCTGAGTTATTGATGAGTTTTAAATTCAATAAAATGTAATCACACTCCTTGGTGCACGACACGTTTGGTTGTTTTCGTTGAATTTAAATTTACCCCCATGCCATTAATAGTGTATTTTGTTACCAAGCATAAGGTTGGAGGCTCAATTTAGTACTGTTAGAGAGGGATTTACTCGGAAATGAGTTTGTCACTTGGTACAGAATTGAGAATACTTTCAAAAGAGAGAAAAAGGTCGGTTTCAAGGTAAAATCGTTTTAGCGGGGTTTGCAATTAGACGCCTCAAATGATATTGTAGGAACTTCATAATTAGCGAAGTGTTAATGTTTTAATGAATATTCTTTTGTTTTTACAGGTCCATGTGAAGTGGAAACGGGCCAGTCTAGCATTATAGTTGATATAGAAGAAAGCAGAGGAGATCGTGAGTACCTAAAATAAGAGATTATAATTATGTTCAATACAAATTTTATAAACCTCGGAAAGCACGTTAAGCCGTTGGTTGGCCCCGGCTGTCATTCGTGGATCTTTGGTAATACTCGTACCTACTCAGTTGCACCCGGTAAGACTGTGAGTTAGTTGGGAAAAGGGATGGCAATTTTTATAAGCATGGCAGGTAACACCTTCATCTAGCAACTACCAGTAAATATGAAGCTATACAACATTATTTTTAGTATATGCAAACCTGAATATATGTAGTTTGTTCAGAATAAGTAACTGAATCGATTCCAATAGTTTTTACACCATGTTATATGTTTCCCAAAAAAAAATAAAAAAGGTTACAAGTTGGACACCGAGCGACACTAAGTACCTGTCCGCACTTGACCATTACGACAAAGTCCAAAGCCTGCAAGTGTGATGGAAAATGTTATCACCAGTTAATTACAATACAATCGTCTTACGGTTAGATACCTACTGCCAAATTAATATTATTATTAATGAACGCAAGGCGCGGGCGGCGCGGGTGCGCCGCGTGGTGAGCATGTTTTTGTACGGACAACCAGGTTGTTACCTGACAAGCTTATAACTTTGTTATTTTTCATGATACAGTTTTGAAATTTTGTACATAAATTCTTCACATAAAAATACTAGACACGTGTTTCGGGTTTCGCATAAACTAAAACTAATGTATAATATGTGCCCGAATGATGATATAATAAAGAAAATCTATAACTCTTCTGTTATTCTGTTAGTTGCCTCATCGTCACTATTGTACGGTGGCCAGCACAACAAGTTACCACAGACTGTCAAATTTTCTCGTTCGATTTTGAACTTAATCATCAACATTTTAAAGTTTAAAATCGTTCGGCCCCTGTACGTCACCCTCACCTTAATTCTCATGTTTATTCCTCCCATTACAGAGGTGAACCAAAGCACAGTGCCAGCCCAGCTGCCAATAGTCGGGGAGCCAGGCGAAGACGTGATTCTATCCACGGTCTTTCCGAAGGGCCCAACTTTGTTCCAGCTCGATGGAAAGCGGTTGCAACTCCTACAGCCTCTCGATAGAGATGAGGATAACTTGTCGCATATGGTGTTTCAGGTATTTTGAATGATAACTACAGAAAGTAACAGCTTCCAAACCAGTGGGTGGTTTTACCGCTAAAAGCGATTACCTATAAACACTCGTACCCACGGGTGATTTTATCGCGCACTAGTAAGTAAGTAATCATTTATTTAGAACCAAAAACTTAATCTAGGTAACATCAGTGTTGTTCCAATGAGGGATGGGTAGCGTATGGTATAGATGAGTAAGACCTATAAAATATGCTATATTTCCTATACATATGTCCTTCAAACTAGGAAAATCCTGTATCTTGAAGGACAGTGTACTTAAGTGGAATTGACTCGTTAAAAAAAAAAATATAATTGCGTAATAATTCTGATGTTAACATAATACATTTATTGAGTGGGGTTTGGCACTGGATTTTGAGCGCTCTGCTTACCGCCGAGGACTGGAAATCTAATAGCGTATTTTTTTTACGTGTTGGGATGCACTCCGTTGGATTCTCAATGCTCGGCTCAACACCGAGAGTTGAAAAACAAATGCGCGATAAAAAAATGTCGCGTTAAAAATAACTGGCTGGAAAATGTCCTGTTGAACTTGGTTTCCTCAGAACACTCGACGTTTGTGCGTTTTTCAGCAATTTTAGTCCATCCTCTTGAGTTTTGACGTATTAGATACAAATGGGTTCTTTGTTGCCAACTAAAAAGGAAAATTGTAATTCCTAGTTACTAGCTAAACGTGCAAACCCATAGAATCTTCTTTATCAATATGGCACGCATGGCAATATCGGTAATTGCCCTTTCTCTAATGTCTCTCCGTAGGAACCCAAACAATAAACTATGTAAGGTTTTTTGTTATTGGATGTTGTCATGTTGAAGATCAAGATAGATATTGATTCTGGACGTTATCAGACTATTTTTCAGTTTTTGACATAAAAAATGGCATTTGATTGGAATATGTAGATGGGTCAATGACCGCTATTGCCATGGTAAAACGCGACAACTATAGTAGCCAAAGCGAAATGTTTGTGAGCTTCTGATGCTTAAGCGTATGCAGATCATATAGCACTGCATACGAAGTAGATAGATAATAAGGTGCACATAATCTTGTTAGATAACTTAATAAAACGTGTGGTCGGACGATTGAATAGCGTAAATATACGCCCGTGACTGTAGGTCAGCGATTAAATAACTGTTACACAACAGATATTCAGTGTTTCTTATACAGTTCCCACGATCAAAAACTCAGTGTCAAATCATCCGCATATACTCTCTGTAAGACATTATTTATCATTGTTAAAATAAATGATCTATCATAATCATCTTATGATAATTTGTCATATAATGTATAAAGATCTCTAGACACTTCATAGGTAGCCACTTAACATTTGTTAACAATCAATTTCCAACCTTACTCTTTCAAATTAAAGTTCAGATTTCATTGTGCTGCAAGTAGATGCAAATGTAGACCGATATATTTCGCCTTAACCGAATTAAGTCTATTAATATGTATATCGCCTAAGGCTTATATGGAAGTTATTAATCTGTGTTTATAATTTGGTTGTAATTAATGGGTGTGTTTGCAGCTGGTTTGTCAGGTGAAAGCGACGAAGAAGCGGCGAACGATACCGGTGATAGTAAGAGTCTCCGATATCAACGACAATGCGCCGGTTTTCCAAGGGACGCCGTATGAATCTACTGTTTCTGAGGTAAGAGGACAGAAAAAGAAAAGAAAGAAACTTTGTTTATTCTGCACAAACCAAAAATTACATTAAGCAGTGATAACTTAGTGGTGTACCGTTGTACTGTTGTACCGTGGTTGTACCATGGGCGTACCCAGCATTTTTTTGGGGTGGGGCAGAAGTAAATAATTTCGATAAGTAGTAGGAATTTAAAAATTCTCTTTATTTACTAACCTTATTTCAATATTAACCTGCGAGAGTTCTGGCTAAATCTAGCAAAAATTTCGTTTCACATTTTTGTGCTTTATTGATGGCAGAGGATATAGATTTTGCATCCATAGCAATCCATTCCACAAAACCTAGAAATTCTTCACGAACCACCATTTTTCTTCATAAAAAAATTTAATATCAATGGGAACGTGCTTTTTTCCTGATGTGTGACAGCTGTCGTCTGCCAGGATACTGAGGGCACGTGCAGTCTTTTCATCAGCTGTGATATTGTCTCTAATGACATCCCCAAATAGATCGATTATATGAATAATTAATGTTAAGAGAAAAAAAATTAGCTTCGAGTCAGGGACCAGGGTGGGGCAAAAGCCCCACCTTGCCCCACCGTGGGTACGCCCATGGGTTGTACCGTGTGGTGCCGGACGTAAAGAATATCACTACTCCATTTCCTCCCGTGGGTGTGTAAAAGCTGACTAAGGGACTTACTAGAGAATGGGTAGCAGCGTTCTCTATGCATTTTTAACACCATACTGCGATCGCCAACTCGCCTGCCAAGTGTGGCGATTATAGCAAACCCCCCCCCCCCCCCCATTGGGGGAGGCTTATGTCCAGCAGTGGACATCTTTCGGCTGAAATGATGATGATGATGAACTTAGTGGTGTGACCGTAGAGGCCTATGGACGGCATAAAAACTCTGACACCAGGTTAGTCAGTAAAAGACAAAAACCAGCAGGGACCAAAGACAATTTCAGCATCACTGTAATCAACATTACACATAACATGACGGCTGTATTCCCTGAAGGGTTGTGCAGAAGTGTGTACACCCTTTCACCAGTTATGCTTAAGTTCCTTATCACTTCTTCTTTGTCGTTCCCTCAATGCTGAGGATCGCAACCACATACGACGCGTCTCCAAGTTATGCGGTCTTCTGCAGTGTGGACCGCTCGGTAAATGCTGCCTCCGACAACCCTCTTGATTGCGTCTGCCCATCTTACCGGTGCTCTGCCTTGAGTGCGTTTTCCTTCTACCCGGCCCAGTATCATAAGCCTTTCCAGATCATGCTTAGGTGAACGCATAATATGTCCGAAAAAGCTAAGGGCACGCTCCTGGCATATAGCAGATAGCCGCTTGGTGGTGTTGAGTTCCTTTAGTATGGATTCATTCGTTCTCATAGCGGTCCATGGTATACGAAGTAGCCTCCGCCAACACCACATCTCGAAAGCATCGATCTTCCTTTTCACACATCGATACAAACAGACATAATCAGCATGTAATATTCTCACTGCTGGGACACAGACCTCTCTGCACCGCACGAGCCCAGTGCGGGTTGGTAGATGTCACATGTCTTCAAATTTTTGGTTCTAGGGCTGGTTTCACGATGTTTTTCCTCACCGATTTGCACAAAGTAAAGCGCCCGTTTCCACTGGGCCACCACTTAGTTCCTTATCACGATAATCTTTATACTCAATCGTGGGATGCCAGTGGTTGATGATGATGGAGGTTTTGTAGTTGTACAAACTACAGACGTTATGTACCCAGTGACGAGTCCCTTTGCAGTCAATGATTCTGTGCTTGAGAATACACTCATTGATGCTGAATTGTTTTTCAATACAACTGAGTGTTGTAGTGTATTTTCAGAGATAAACGAAAACAAATGAAAAAAAAAAAAAACAAGCATGAATCTTTGCAAAAGCAAATAGCTGCTGGGCGATTAGCCAAAAACATGTTTGGTCCAGACTTGTTGATTATCATCATCATTTCAGCCGAAAGACGTCCACTGCTGGACATAAGCCTCCCCCAATTGGAGGGGGTTTGCCATAATCGCCACGCTTGGCAGGCGGGTGGGCGATCGCAGTATGGTGTTAAAAATGCATAGAGAACGCTGCTGCCCATTCTCTAGTTCCAGACTTGTTATCACACTTATTTAACAAAATCTAGAATGAAACATGATGTTTGTAAGGTTTCTGTTAACTTTAACGTAATCCAACAAATTTTCTCCAGCTCAGCTCCTTCAAAAGTTACCACGAAACAATTCTTATGAAATACGAGTATTCTCATACTTTAATGCTATCTTTATATCATTTCAGCTGGTACCAATCGGCACTACAATATTCGACGGTATTAAAGCATTAGATCTCGACGCAGGCGTCAACGGTCTATCAGAGTACTTCATAATACCAGGAGATAATGCAACGATAGAGGAAGCGAATGCAGTAGACGGCTATGGGAGTTTCGCCATACCACTGCCTCATCAGGGGCAAGTCACAGTCAACAGGAGCTTGGATTACGAGCGCACGCAGAAGTATCTAGTCACTATCCTTGCTTCTGTAAGTGTCTTTGAAATTTTATTGGTACTAGGAGGTTAGATTTAAAAGGGGCTGGATGTAGTAGGCGGCTGTGGGAGCTTCTCGATACCACTACCTCACCAGGAGCAGGTGAAAATCAACAGGAGTATGGATTCCCAACGCACGCAGAAGTATCTAGTCACTATCCTTGCTTCTGTAAGTATCTCTGTAATTTTATTGGTACTAGGAGGTTAGATTTAAAAGGGGCTGGATGTAGTAGGCGGCTGTGGGAGCTTCTCGATACCACTACCTCACCAGGAGCAGGTGAAAATCAACAGGAGTATGGTTTCCCAACGCACGCAGAAGAATCTAGTCACTATCCTTGCTTCTGTAAGTTTAGGATCCCTTTCAATCTTTGCTTTGTACCAGGAGTTGATGAAACGTTAGAGACAAATGCAGTTTGCTTCACGATTCATCTTCATCATCAGGATAATAATTGTGGAACATTGGATTAGGTACTGATTTGCTGACTCATATCATAGATTCTCAGTGAGAGACAAAACGGCTATAGATAAAGGGATGTTTCCAGGGTAAAAAATCTGTTTAGTCCGTCAGTCAGATAATAAAAAAATATTAGACACGTATTGTTTACTTTATCATATTAATAAAAAATGACTGATAAAACACATTAAAGTTGGGGAGTGGGGGCTCGTTACGTCACAATTTTAACAAACTATGTATTACACACAGAGCACACACTGCACACACACACACGCAGAGCTAGCACAGAGTGACGTCTTGCCACATTTGAGCTCAATGTATCGTCTTAATTTTTGATTAAGTGAAAAAAGAAAAAATACGTGACCAATATTATTTTCATAATTTAATTAAGTATGAATGCTTTGTTTCTTTAACTACGACGGAAGCAATAGATCTAAATCTAAATCTTGCCCGTCATATTATAAAACAAATGAATAACGATATGAAGTTCCATTGAATACAACCTCTTCACAATCATTCCAGGACCGTGCCCGCGACACAAAGAGACGTCTATCGAGCACCACAACGTTGACAGTGCACATACAAGACGATGATGATCAGGATCCGTCCTTCATATACAAGGGGTGCACGCTCCATGAGGGAGCTTGCTTCAATCCGGAGTATACTAGTTTTGTAAGTATTATTAACTGTAGAATATTCTTTTCACTCCTCTTGCTCAAAAAGGCCGTCATTGACGTCTATCTTAGACCTCCTAAGCAGGTATATAATCTATACAAATAAATAAAATTGAAATGTCTGTTTGTAATGTCAAAATAACAGCTTTTTACTAAATGCATAATATGAAAGTATAGACGATACCTACTTAGAACAAAAAGCTTTTATTTTTAATTTGTCTCTCTGTCTGTTGGTTCTCGCTAATCTCCGAAACGGCTGGACCGATTTTGACGGGACTTTCATTGGCAGATAGCTGATGTTATAAGAAGTTACTTAGGATACTTTTATTTTAGAAAAAACACGCTGGCGAAGCCGCAGGCAGCAGCTAGTAATCTATTTAAAAAAGTTACATGATACAGGGCACGACTCAAACCGTCATCTAGAACTCGCTATAAAACTAAAACCCACCTTTAAATCCCCAGGTAAACAGCGGTGTCCTTGCCGGAATTCTAACAATCGAACCAGAAAAGATCCAAGCAGTGGACATGGACACATTAGACGCCCGAATCAAGTATACCATCGACAGTGGGGAACCTGACTCCTGGGCTACGTACTTCGCGATAGATCCTAATACTGGAGGAGTGAGGCAGCTTGTACCGGTCGATACTTCAATTGCTAAGAAGTTTCAGTTGGTTATAAAGGTTAATATAACAGTTTGTACAAACATATTCAAAATCTGCTGTGAGGTTAACATGAAGTTTTGAAGACAAACCAAAAGTATTAATACTTAGTTATTTATGATACTAGTGCGGTAAGTTGGTTTTTAGAAACTAGTAGACGAATGTAATAGTCACGAGTTTGTAAAAACCAATTTCTGCACGTGTGTCATACAATGTTTTTCAACACATTTGCGAGAAATGAAACAAACTTGTAAATCATTAAATAGCGCTCTCGCAATTTTGGCGGCAAGAGACTGTTTTCTGCAATTTGTGCCTCATTCAAAATATCAGGTGTAGTAGATTCCATATTAATATCAGATTCCTCGCTTGAACTCATATTATTATTTTGTTTATAATATCAGTCGGAAAGTCGCAACAATCTTTGACGTTTCTAATATGAAAATGGCGCGAATTTGCAAATGGCGCCACGAACTTAAGGAGTTGTATTACTGATTCTAATGATTATAATTCTGTATCAAAATAAAAATCCTTGAGTAAAAATCGAAATGTCTTCCCTGTAAATTTAAATTTTCATTTCTGAACAAAGCTGATTTTTCATCGCCTTATACTCCATTTATTATAACATTAGACAAATAACTGTTCTCACCCTTTCGTTATTTCGATGTAAACGTTTAATAAACTCCGCTGTTTCACGATAAATACAAAGCACTGTAATCTATTTACCATTTACATTAAAAAAATAACTCTAAAGTGCAAAGTTTTCAACAATATTACACAATAACTGTCGTTATTTAGCCGTTATTTGTCTAATGCAATAATAAATGGATTATAGATATTCATAATTTGGTATTGCTTCATACGACTACCACAATGTTCTTGTGATTGATAGGTCCTTCTATGCAAAAACGAAATGGAAATTGACCTGTACTGTACCTACGTCATTATATTGATATTTTATTGATTCCAGGCGGAAGAAGTATCGGAAGCACGTCGATTCACAACAGCCAAGCTAACGATAACCGTACGTCCAGTGGACGCGAGTCCGCCCGTCGTAGTGGCGTCGTCTGATGAAGGAGTTGTGGAAGAAAACTCCGCTAAAGGCACCAAAGTACTGGACGCCGACGCAAACCCTATTAGACTGACTGTTTCGGATCCTGACTTGGTAAGTTATGAATGTACGTTGGTGAATCTTGAAGGATGGAGCTGAAAGTATTGGATTACCGCTCTTGAGTTACATAGAGGGTTTATCACGTATACTCGCGGTAAGACGATAGTCTATACACTTAGTTTAAACGTACGGATGATTGTTCTGTACGCTTGTGATGATGGAAACCGGGGGATAAAGAATTAAACCGCCCGTGTTGAGTGTGGTAAAATCACTGATTTATTTTACTTAGCCAGTTCGCTAAATGATCGCGCGTATGCAAACCCTGAGGGAGCTTAACCTACTTAATGTTATGACGTGTGCGGGTTCACCGTACATACTGCCAACTCTAAGGGCTCCTACACATAACTGCGAATTCGCAACGCATCGCAAATATCTGCGTGCGAGCTCGCACGAATGCACCGCAAGAATTAGGGTGCCCACTCAAAACCGCGATGCGATGCGATACTATAATTCTTGTCGTGCATTTGTGCGAGCTCGCACGCAGATATTTGCGATGCTTTGCGAATTCGCAGTTATGTCGGGAGCCCTTATCGTATTGCATCGCATCGCGGTTTTGTGTGGGCACCCTTGATCTCCCACACATAACTGCGAATTCGCAACTCATCGCAAAAATCTGCGTGCGAGCTCGCACGAATGCACCGCAAGGAAGAAAAATATACTGCGACGAAATTTAGGCGTTCAAAGCCTCGGTGGTAAAGTGAAAATTCTACAATGGCGGTTGACTCATATGTCCACTTTCTAAGTAACTGATTTGTCTCCGAGATTAACTTGCGTTTATTCACAAACAGTTGTAATTCTACCGCGCTGACACAGTCATAAGAAAAGAAGCCAGTTCCCAGTGTGAAAAATATGAATATACGATTTTATTGGCGAATAAAGATCCATTTGACTAAACCAATGTTTTGTTTTTTCAGGGCCCCGGAGATCCAGTACCAAAATACACGTTTGAACTGACAACGAACTTCTTCGACATCGACAAAGATGGTTACCTGGTTGTCAGCGACGAAAAACTCGACCGAGACCCACCGAATCCAGGCAAATTCAGATTCCAGGTAATTTTTTTTATCATTTTGTTCAGCTAGTAAAAAATATTTCTTTCTTTTCTTTTTTTCTAAAGTGGTACTGCTTTAAGAATGCTGTTCTACGTGAAATAAAGTTTTCATAGTGCTTTAAAGGTAACTGGAACTGGTAAGGGCCCCCCCTTCAAGTATTACGTTTGCAGAATTTTAGTAATTTTGAGCCCCCACCTCCCCCTTATCAGAAAAAAATAAGTAAAGCTCATACGCTTATGTAAACATAGGTATTTTTTTTTAATCGGTTCAGTTTTCTTTATTGTTATTCATGAATCTAGAAATAAGGATTTTATAGACTATACATTAATCGAATGCCCATTTAAATAATTTCCCTACTTCGGTTCTTTCTAATCATAAAACACCGCATGAGAGTGAGTAAGCAATATCAATTATTTTGGGGAATCCCTGAACATCGGATTGCCAGCTTATTCAAAATCAACTAAATTTTGCAGAAAAAATTGATAATGGAAATAAATAAATATTGCTGACGTAATCACCGTCCAGACCCCCCCGTCCCCCATGTCATCAAAAATAATCAAAGCAAAGACCTCTCCCCCCCTTGGTGTTTATGTAATACTTGAAGGACCCCTAATATTACTTGTGACCTGATAAATATTTCATATGTTTGTGTAAACATCTTGTTTTTTTTTTTGTTTCTCTTTTCATGTACATATTTCTATTCTCAATGAATATGAAAGCTATAGCTTTGTTATTCAATTGCAGACCGTATTACGTGTCCAAAATACCTTACGTCAATTAACTTCATATTCTCTCGTTCCAGGTGGTCGCCCGCGAAGCAAACGGCGGGGCCGCATCAGCTCCATACTCCTTGGCAGTTCAGTTACTAGATCAGAACGATAACGCACCAGTCATACCTAAGACTCAACCGATCATTGTACCAGCCAGTTTGGAACCTGCAGAAGTTCATACGGTCAGTGTTATTATATTTGTAAATAAATAAATAAACAAAGGAAATACCTTTTTTTAGCACAGACTAAAAGGCATACAATATAATTATACAGTACAACGAACGAACGGTGGATTCAAACACGAAATATTTTTTTTTTATCTGAAAATATTATTAAAAAAAAAAAGTTATGATGATTAATTATCAAAATTCACCGCGCTCGTGCCGCCACCGTAGCGGTGTCGCCGCGTCCGGGCGGGTCATTCATAGAATAAATAAATAAATTGTTTTTATTTTTTTTTGTAAAAGGACTCGAGCAATTTTAAAATTATAATAATTATGTAAAAATATAAAACACTTACAATACAAAAAAAAAAAAAATCGTTGCTTTGGCTTTTTTACCTCCTATAGATGTTTCCCATAAAATATTTCGTGTACCTTATATTCTGCAAAAGATAACAAAAAAAAAAGTGTAATGCGTTGTAAAAAAACAAGACTATGTGCGCCACGGCTGTCAAATAGGCCTTGTTCAGCAATAAAGCCGGACAAGTAGTGCCTGACGCTGGAAATGCGAAAAAAGAATCTGCTGTTTCCTACATTTATGTTCGCATAACTGGTCAAAATGTAGGGAACAACTGATTTTTTTTTCGCGATTTCAGGTTTGGTCCCATAGTAAAAGTTATTCATAATGATGAGTACAATGATCCTTTATGAGGATTTAAACGAATTAAATTTAACTGTGTATAAATGCTAGTCGCGCGGTAAACTCTGATTGCGCGATACAGGATTTGTGACGTCAGGTCTTTGATGCGTAGTTCGCACGTGTCGTTGTAGATGCCGCCACACTCTTTCTAGTTTTGAAAGTATAAAGTCTTCCATCAAATAAAATAAAATAATCCAACAAAATCTTTACGCCCACAGGTAGAGGCAGTAGACATCGATGAGGGTGAGAACGCACGCATAACGTACAGCATATATCATGTATCTAACAATGGCGGGAACAAGTTCACTATACACCCTAGCACTGGAGTTATATGTAAGTTGCACATGTATCTGAATACGACTAGATGTAGATGATAACCATAGAGGTATTTGTGAGTTTTATTGGTCGTATGCGTACATACGAGTGGATTTGTTTTGATACAATCGAGTTCTGAGCCTGTAAAAAGTAACAATGGATGTTGCACAAAAACAGTTTCCCTATTGAACCTTCCAAATATGACTTCAACTAGCTTCTGCCCGCGACTTTGTTCGCGTGGAAGTCGTAAGACACCACAATATCTGTTCCATACAAAATGTATGAGAAAATAAATTTTCTTCATAGATTTTTTTTTCGTGAATTTTTCACGTGAATTATTTTGTTATTCGGGGCGGAGACAAATCCAACAAATCAAAATCATAAAAATCGGTCTAGCCGTTCTTGATAAATGTTTATTTTTATTGAACGTTTCGCCAAACTAGGAATTTCTCCTGTATTGGTGGTGCGTTTACAAACATTTAAACTCACATACACAAACAACCAGACCCGGAACAACTACTTATAGGTCATACAAATAGTTGTTCCGTGCGGGAATAGAACCCGCGACACGTAGCGCAACAGTCAATCGCTTAACCACTGCGCCAACCGTGCCGTCAATGGTGTAACCAACCCGTTACCCTGTACCCCTGTATTATATAATTAGATTGAATTAGTAACGGAACTCAGGAGCTCTCCGCTAGCCAGAAGTCTGTCAATGTAGATAATTATTTGCTATTTTACCTGAATATAATATCTTGTTTGCGTTGGCTCACTATTATAGGTACCTACCCAAAATATGCGCATGCAATTCGTCAATGCGAGAAGCCTAAAATGAGCAATGCTTTAGTTTTTTGTCAGTTATTTTGTAACAGAATGAAATGCGACTGTATCAATTCAAATTACTCGTAGCGACACGACCTCTTTTTTGTGTTTGAATGATATCACCGTGTTAGCATGATCTCACGATTTAATGATTTTTTGAATTTTCTCTTAGATTTCCTCACAAATGAATAATTTCTTTTATGTATTTTCACTTTTGAGTGTTTTTTTTTTTCAAACTTTTATAATGATATGTAGTTATTAATATAAAATTTGTTTGTTTTGCAAGTACTAGTCACCGTAGACTTTTTAAATTCTTTTAGAAAAAGTAACAATATATATTTTTTTTTTTCATAAAAACTACTTATCCGTTTATAGATGGATACTTTTTAAATATCTACTACTACTAAAACCCCGCTCTGTCTCCTTCGCAGCAAGCACAGGCCGTTTACAAGCGGGCGAACAATACAGCGTCACAATTCGGGCGACTGACGCTAAAGGCCTCAGTTCTCAAGGCATCGTAGAACTGTCAGTAGCACCGGGGCCTAATACCAGGCCTCCACAGTTCTCATCGCGGGATTACTATGCACCTGTGTCGGAAGGCGCAGCCATTAATTCAACTGTCACTACCGTTACTGTAAGTTACATTTTGAACTTTA
Source organism: Dryobota labecula (assembly GCA_947523025.1). Taxonomy (NCBI): domain Eukaryota; kingdom Metazoa; phylum Arthropoda; class Insecta; order Lepidoptera; family Noctuidae; genus Dryobota; species Dryobota labecula. Next base: position 9,317,147 of record OX383293.1, on the reverse strand, counting down.
TGTTCAATTTTGAAAGCATCGTGAAACTGTACGTGGAACCAACACACAATTTCTACAACAACCACCCGTTCAACTTTTAAATCTTTAGCCCGAAAAGGCAGACACCTCTGAAAATAATTTTAAGAAACATCAGCTAATCTTCAATAATTATGATTTGTTACGCCACCTACGAAGTTTGAGCCAGTCTTCTCCTTTCTTTTTATCGACTTAATTTAATTATTTCCAGGCCAAAGATCCAGAAAATGAACCAGTGACATACTCCATAGCATCGGGCAACGACCTCCGACAATTCGCGATTGGTTCTAACACTGGTATTATTACAGTTATTCGGAGTTTGGACAGAGAAGTGCTAACGAGATATCAGCTGGTAAGTCGTGTTTTTATTTATTCTGAAGTGAGTACTATGAAGAGGTCATTGTTTGACCTCTCTGTATGGTTTGGTTAAACGTTTCTTACTCGCAAAACTCTTGGTGATGACAGTACGTTGTTAGCGCTTATCGCGCGAGGATTGGGAAATTGTGGGTTATCCTGACGCTTTAGCCTTAAAGGTCTTGCACTAATAGATTACCCTTCAAAACGTTGGCTTACGTCTATCGCTAATTTTGGTAATCCAATATAACAAAACCCTTATAATGTTTCAGATGGTAAGAGCTGAAGACCCAGGTAGATTGTCCAGCACAGCTACCGTGAACATCAAAGTCACTGACATCAACGACAATAATCCTAAGTTCGACGAGGATTCCTACATGTTCCATGTTAAAGAAGGTACAAAATCTATCAATAAGTAATTGAGTGTCAAAATTAAGCGTCAGAAGGGAGGGTTTAATACAATACTTTGTTTTCGTCTTCATAATAAAATTGTCCCGATATACTTGACAACAGAAACGATAACACTGTCTGCAAAAATATAGGCCTCGATGAAGAAAGTTATAGACTTTATAATAAAAAAAATATCAAATAAATATAAGCTAAAGCTTAAGTAGACACACACAAGTTTGTTTTGCCCAAATATTATTGTTACGAGCTTGGTGTTCGTGACAATAAAATACTGCCGATTAAATAACCAAAAATGACACTTTAATTAAACAACACTGATAACAACTCAAACACCCTAATTATAAAACACAACTGCACTACTGATCACTCTAAAGTCGCACTCGAAGATCGCTTGTATCGTTTGAAGTTTACTTGTCGCTTGATCGCTTGTTTTTCGACTAACCGGGGTCGGGGTTCCATACCGGCCTTATATAGTCCTCAGATATTTTCAGAACCTTCTACTGTAGAATCATTTAGAATGTTCGATTACATACCGGCCCCGACTGACCAGATGTCGATAGTTCTAGAAAGTTTTAGCATCGAACTTTCTAAAAGCATCTTGACTCTACTAGTTCTGCTACTTGATACTAGATGGCGCTAGTAGTCTACTAGTTCTGTTACTCGATACTAGATGGCGCTAGTGGTACTTAATGTCACGATGTCATCATCATTTCAGCCGAAAGACGTCCACTGCTGGACATAGGCCTCCCCCAAGCACCGCCACCTCGACCGGTTCTGTGCTTCCCAGCATCCAGCGGATTCCTGCTGCTTTCATAAAGTCATCGGTCATGATGTACCAGGCATTAATTGTGGCACGCAACATTATAGTAATAAATGATTCCAAAGCCCCATTCTAAACACACTCATTTGACAATTTCCAGGTGCCTCAAACGAGTTCGTAGGCTACGTGCACGCAACAGACATAGACGAAGGTGTAAACGCTATGGTCAGCTACAGCATACCGACGCACCTGCCCTTCAGCATAGACAACGGAACCGGCATGATCATTACCAACACACAACTGGACTACGAGCACACTAAGGTAAATAATCTAGCAAGAAAAATGTAGACAGAAAATATTTTTAGTCATCTCTATTAAAAGAAATCATAAAGCTGCATGTTTTTTGCCATTTTTGATCGATGGAAATTAATTAGTTAGGCAAAGGTGTACCAGTTATGTTTAAGTTGCATGTAATAGGGAAATTAAAATTACATACTTAAATAAACTCACGCCTTCTTCACATGGGATGGGGATAGGCAGAAACTACATAATCCCACCTGCTAAGATCCATACTTACTCCTTTTGCTTCGTTTACGTTCATACATCTGGTCATACACGCATGCCGGTTTTGAGTAATACGAATCTTACCTTTCTGAAGCATATCTACATCTAGACTAATATTATAAAGAGAAAATATTTGTATTTTTGTATGTTATGAATAAACTCAATCTGTGTAGAAAAGACATTTGACGGGCAACTGATTCATCCTCAATCCGCACTTACCCTATTTCAAATCTGTCAGACAACTATCCATATACAAGTTGAAGGGCCACGGTGACGCTACACAGCCCTGTCTAACAACCCTTGAGATATAGAACCAGTTCGTGTATGCCCCATATATAACACAAGTACAGGGCCTCAAGTCTGCTATTACAATAGTGTCAGAATGGTCTCTTCATTGTGAGTTTTTGACAGATTTGCCATACAAAAACTGTCAAATACTCACAATGAGACCATTCTGACACTATTGTAATAGCAGACTTGAGGCCCTGGAATCCTTGTATAAAGATTTCAAATAAAAATGAATTACTTATTAAAACTATTCTTAATATTTTTTCCAGGACTACGCCTTCGTAGTAACAGCAATGGATGGCGCGATAGACAAGCGACTCGGCACCGCCTCAGTCACTGTACAAGTGACTGACATACCCGATGAAGCGCCTGTCTTCACTAAACTAGTCTACTCGGTGCACGTGCCCGAAAATGCGGCTAATTACCCTGTTGTTAAGGTTCAGGTTAGTATGGCAATCATGTGATATCAGTTTAAAAGGGTGTATTCTTAAGAAGTGAATAACAATGTAGCAGGAGTTATTTCTGCTGTAAGGTGTAGGAGTGGGCGTTGCGACGACGAACCGTTTTCAAAGACCGTTTTGTGTTCTGCGACGATGAAACCGTTTTACGTCCTGGGTTCAAACAGTTTTCGTTGCACAAACCAGTCTTCGAATTATTTAGTGCGATTTTTTATTTCACGTCTATGAAAATATGGGCTCGTAAAAAGACGTTTCAGAAAAGAATAGGTGGTCTAGTCAAGCAAGTTTTTTCTGATAATGATTATATATCCCATGTTCAACAGCGTCATTTACCAAAAAAGGTGTCTATTACTTGTTGAAGTTTCCTTAAGAAGCCCCTTTCTTAAATCTGAACCATCAGTCTATTTCATAATAAAATAACTAAATAATACCATATTTTCAGGCTGAAGATCCCGATACCATACCAGAAATAACTTACACAATCTTAATGGGCGACACCGAGCTATTCTCAATAGATCGCAAGTCTGGTATGATTCGAACTTTGAAGGCATTGGACCGAGAATCGACGGCGAGACACCAGATCATTGTTGGGACTGAGGAAAATATGGAGGAGGGACCCGGAGCTAGTACTACTGTTGAAGTTTTTGTTGATGTGAGTATTATGTTGAACCAAGTTTTCCTAAGTATATTCAGTCAGTGCTATCGGTATTTTAGTTACCCATGAGTCAGGGAAATTAATTGTTAAGCAAATCGACTACCAACTTAAATTGTCCGTCCTATATTCAAATCACGATTGAAATCCTTTGACAGTTGTTTGAATTGGCTTCAACACGGCGAATTGACGTGATGAAGCCATTTCTGTGATTCTTTGGTAATAAAATCATACTGTGCTAATCGTAGAGTTGCAACAGTTATTTTAATTTATCTGTGATCCTTCGGTAATAAAATCGTACTTTGCTAATCGAAGAGTTGCAACAGTTATTTTAATTTATCTGTGATCTTTCGGTAATAAAATTATACTGTGATAATCGTAGAGTTGCAACAATTATTTTAATTTATCTGTGATCCTTCAGTCATAAAATCATACTGTCCTAGTCGTAGTTTTTTTTAACAGTTATTTTAATTTATCTGTGATCTTTCGGTATTAAAATCATACTGTGCTAATCGAAGAGTTGCAACAGTTTTTTAATTTATCTGTGATCCTTCGGTAATAAAATAATATTGTACTAATCGTTGTAAAAAATTACTCCGATTAGTACAGTATGATTTTATGACCGAATAGGTCATAAAATCATACTGTACTAATCGGAGTAATTTTTTTTAACAGTTATTTTAATTTATCTGTGATCCTTCGGTAATAAAATCATACTATGCTAATCGTAGAGTTGCAACAGTTATTTTAATTTATCTCTGATCCTTCGGTAATAAAATCATACTGTACTAATCGTTATACTTTTTTTTAACACTTATTTTCATTTATCTGTGATCCTTCGGTAATAAAATCATACTACGAGTATGTTAATCGTAAGTTGCAACAGGTATTTTAATTTATCTCTGATCCTTCGGTAATAAAATCATACTGTGCTGATCGTAGAGTTGCAACAGTTATTTTATTTTCTCTGTGATCCTTCGGTAATAAAATCATACTGTGCTAATCGTAGAGATGCAACAGTTAATTTAATTTCTCTGTGATTCTTCGGTAATAAAATCACAATTCGAGTAATTTGATTTGCTATTTATTTTTCACCAACCAATCAAATCTGCCAACATGACATCTCAAACACATCAATAATAATTTGCAGAAGATTACCTCATCGTTTTATTTCGACTTGAAAGGGTATTGTTCATTAAAAAAAAAAAAAAATGAAAGGGAACTGTTATATCTTTAAATGTAACAAAGATTAACTCTAATTTCTACCAATTCCAGGACAAAAACGATAACGCACCAATATTCACATCCGTCGTCCGTCCTGTAACTATCGAGGACTCGTCTTCAATCGGCAGTCTCGTACAAACAGTGGTCGCTCAGGACTCGGACGCCACGCCGCCGAACAACAGGGTGCGCTACAAGCTGGTGGGCAGAGGGAAGGCTTCCATATACTTCCATGTTGAACCTGATACTGGCGCTGTGAGGGTACGGGACGATCTAAGGAAGGAGACTGATAGTGAATATACTGTGAGTAGCGTTTATTTATTTAATAGTTTATGCACACACATATAAATAGACGAGACGTTGTTGACGAGTGTTCACAATTTACAAATATTGTTAGAGAAGAGAATTTTAGCTTTTAGACGTAGCGTTGGAAGGCATCCCACAAGGTGGACCGATGACCTTATGAAAGCCGCAGGAATCCGCTGAATGCGGGATGCACAGAACCGGTCGAAGTGGCGGTGCTTGGGGGAGGCCTATGTCCAGCAGTGGACGTCTTTTGGCTGAAATGATGATGATGATGACGATGATGAGAGAATTTAACAAAAAAAAAAAAAAAAAAATACAAATTGAAAGTCAGTGTGCGAGCTATTGCACTCTGACTTTTGTAAATTGTACATATGTGAGCACCACGTATCTAAAACATAATTAATTTATCCGTCATTGCTTCATTTTTAATTGTTTTTACATGTTGTGGTAGTATAGTAATTTTATTCTGGGTACATCGTCTTCACATGTAAATGGATGTATACAAACTATTGTAAAACAGAGGCCCTAGTGTGAGTTTATTTTAACCATCTCGAATTTACGCATCGAGCGCGTTCAGCACTCTGATTGGTGAAGGACGAATCGGAGGCCAATCAGAACGCCGAACGCGCTCGATGCGTTAAATCGAAATGGTTAAAAGAAACTCACACTAGGGCCTCAGTTCAAAAGAGTAACGGTGGAGTTTCTTCCCCATTTTTCTTCATTCCAAGCTACATTTTGGAAGGGGCAACTAGAATCAATTTTGTTTCTGTGTAAACTTTGACATTTAAAAGTGCCATATATTGTCGTATCCTACGAATAGGGGCGTAACTGCATAATAGCTACTTTTCAGGAGACACTTTTTTGTGTGTGAAAAAATATGTATTGGTGATTTCTTATAATGTGTATTGGTATTTCAAGGTTCGGCTAGTATTATTTTCAATAAATTATCTTTATATTTTATACGCATTTTGTCCTTTAAATCCCGTTTTTAATTGTTTTGTTGAACTGGTTATATGTGGTATGATGAGCAGAATTGAATTATGCAATAAAAAAAGAAAGCCCCTATGTTCGTTAGGGCACTATTCGTAGGATACGACGATATGTGCCTATTTGTATTTTTTTTTTTACTTTTGACTTTGACATCTATCATACATACGCCTTTGGAACACCTATCAGAAGTAATTATGATAATATAATGTATTTTCCAGGTGGACGTGCAAGCTTACGACCAAGGCGAGCCCATGATGTCATCAGTATCTAGTCTTACTGTATATGTTAGTCACTCGGCTACTGTGCCGCCAGATGTAAGTACCTACTCTGCTCTTTGAAGAATGGCCAACTAAAAGTACATGAATCATGGTAAATCTGAAACTAACAGCAAAATAAAAATAAAACATAACACACATATTAAATTACTAGCTTTTGCCCGCGGCTCCGCCTGCGTGGATGTCGGGGATCGCGTAAAAAAGTACCCTATATCCTTCTCCATATTCCAGGCTATATCTCTGCCTTTCATGACGATCGGTTCAACGGTTTAGGCGTGAAAACGTAACATACAGACAGACAGACAGAGTTACTTTCACATTAAGGGATTTATTCATAAACGTTGCTTAAAGTTAAGTGACGTTCAAACGTCAAAAATGTATGGTTAAACAGTCGCTAATCATTACTTAACTTTAAGCAGCGTTTATAAATAACAGTAATAAGGTAGCAAAATACTAAAAAATTATTACTGCGGGCCCTATCGGAATACCAGCGCTGCGGTATTTTTTTTTTTAAATTACGCTGCATTATGCTGAGATAGTGGCCTTTTTAGCCTCGCACAGGTTTACAATGTAAATTTTGTTAGTTTTAAATGCTCATTTTTAGGGTTCCGTAGTCAACAAGGAACCCTTATAATTTCGCCATGTCCGTCTGTCTGTTTGTCTGTCTGTCCGCGGTTTAGCTTAAAAAATATTGGTACTAGAAAGTTGTAATTTGGCATGAGTATACACGTTAATGACGCCAAAAAACGAGTAAATAATTAAAAAAAAAAAAAAAAAAAAATACAATTATTTAGGGTACCTCCCCTACATGTAAAGTGGGGATGATAATTTTTGTTTTGTCCTTCCCATAGTGTGGAAAGATAGGTCCTTCAAAAATATTAGGGGTTTGCGAAGACCGTTATTTTATTAAGTAAACCGTTCGTGACTTATCAAGCTTTAAAGTACTAATTTTCGTTAGGGTCAAGTGTCCCCCCCCCTCTACCAACTAAACGGTTGTAGTTAGAAATTCAAATGTCACGGCAGTAGTACCTATATATAAAGAAGTTAAAAGGAAAACTATCACAGCTAAGTAGGCTACCGACCGAGTAATTGGCGACCAACTTATATTTACAGTTGAAAAAACGTTCTCCCATACATTCTGTATAGGAAAACATGTTTTTCAACTACATGATAAGTTTGTTCTTGGGTTAAATTCATCCCAACTACGGAACCCTTCATTGTGCGTGGTCCGACACGCACTTGGCCGGTTTTTTTTTTATATTTTTTACTGTTTGTATTTCTTGTGCGTGTCCCAAATAAAATATGTTTCTTTCTTTCTTTCAAAATATCCCTAATTACATACTGTCTGACTTTAAAAACTATTGCAATGCAAAAGTTTAAAAAGTAACTAAACTGCTTACAAAAAAGGAACACGTTTTAGCTATACATCTGTTAATACATAAGGAGAAATTACCTTTGATTTTCCGTCTACATGCCTACATAAACTCTTTGTCTCTTTCTCACTGTCCTAATCCCCTACTTCTATCTCTTTCAGGTGGGCCTCGGTTTCGCTGACACGTTATACACGGAACACGTAGCAGAGAACTCTCCAAACGGCACGCTAGTCAGAATCCTGCCTTTGTTGAACAAACGTGAACACTCTCCCGACACGCCACTCAAGTGTCGTCTCACCGAGTCGTCACAGCAAGGTAAGGTGGAAGGTTAGTGGCAAATGAAGATATCACGTGTTTTTGTGTTACCTCTCTTTTTGCTACTCTGTGTACTTCTTTAGTTTTATGTTTTTGTGGGTAATTTGGTAAATGTGGTGATAATATTTTCCTTATTTGAGGGGACTAATCTCAAAATCAGCTTTTGATGATTTTTTAAATTAAAATTGAATCGCACTCCTTGCTGCACAAAACAATTACACCAGTCGCCATATTGGTCCGCCATACTAATTGTAAGGTCACTTGGTGCAAAAGCAACCGCTGTGATTGGTTGATTCCGTTGTAGAGGAGTTTGAATTTTTCCAATGACATTTATAGTGGATTATGTTACCAAATCTGAGGTTGGAGGGTCAATTTAGTACGGTTATAGAGAGATTTGCTCGGAAATGAGATTGTCATTTAGTGCAGAATTGAGAAAACTAAAAAATAGGGATACATTTTTAGGGAATAATCGTTTCAGTGGGTTTTGAAATTAGACCCCTCATTTCTAAAGTGATTGCTAACATTGTACTTTTAATGAAAACTTAATGTTGAGGAATGCTTTTTTTAATGTATAAGGGCTTGTATAAAACCCTAACGAGAGAATTCGTTCTGAGAAAGTGTGGTCAGTAACAATCCAAAATATTCACGGTGTTTCAAAAAGGCCCGACATGGGTCCACTCGAAAGAAGCCCACTTATGGGGTTCCGTACGTTCGAATGAAAAAATGGAACCCTTATAGAATCGCTCGTGTCTGTCTTTCTGTCTCAGCTATTTTGCTCCGAATATAATGGACCGATAAAGTTGTTTGGTACACTTGAATTTCTGTGATACAAACACGGACGTGTCACTAGCGAGGCAAATAAGATTTTTTTTTTAAAGTTTAATAAATTGTACCGTGTGACATATCAAATGAAAGGATTTAGTGAGAGGGTCTCAAACAGTAAAAAAAAAAATATGTATAATAAATAGTTTTAAAGTTATTTAAGAGAATATATGAAAATTTAACTTTCCTTTATCTCCGAAATTACTGAGCCTAAAATCTATTAGTTTATTTTATTTGTATATGTGTAATAGTATCAATAAAAGTATATAAATTCTCGTAATCCAGAAGTTTGTATTTTAAACATTATTTTTGTACCCTATAACTATGTTTTTATATTTAATTCAAAGGTTGACTGGTAGAGAATGCCTTGTGGCATTAAGTCCGCCTATGTATCACCATTGTACATGAAGTTTAAATAAATAAATATAAAAAAACAAAATATGAAAAAAAAAAAATTGAATCTGTTCTATACTTATAGATTACAGTAAAACCCATAAGATTACTTTGGTCTTAAAACATGGTAAATCTCTCAATATTGTGCGTAAAAATTTAAATTTACGTACTGGAATTCATGAGAGAATATGTTTGTCAACTACAGTGTTAAGTTTGTTCTTGGGATAAATTCATCCCAACTACGGAACCATTCATTTTGCGTACTTTGCTAATTTTTGTTGGACAAATCTATCATAAAACATCTTCCACAGGAGTATTCTACGTGAAACTAACAGATGAACGAGACTGCGCAATCTACCTCAACACAAGTTCCTTAGACTACGAAACTCTTGGAGAATACTCTTTAGAAGTCCAACTAGAATCCATCCAGGGGCTGATAAATCCAGAGAGCAGTAAAGCAACGATCAAAGTGCATGTAACCGATGCGAATGACAACGACCCAGTGTTTGCGTTCCCTGAACAAAGTAGTATATCGGTAGCGAAGGGAAAGTATTTCGCAATCGTGACCAAAGATATGTTGTTGGGGACTAATGTTTTGCAAGTTAAGGTGAGTTTTTAAGCTGTTTGTCGTTTAAGTATTTATTTTACTATTGTCTGTTCCAAAAGTGTAAGCATTTCCTATTCAAGTTAAATTCTTACGTAATCACTACTTATTTATTTAAGTTTTCATGCACAACATTACAGAATAGAATCCCAAGGCGTTATACAGAGCAATTTACAAACAAAAACGTTTATTTTAGAATAAAATCGATTATTATTTATTAAGAATCGATTGTTCCATAATCAATTATATAGGAACAAAAAAAAAAAAACGATCATTAATTAATCGATTTTTTTACCGTTGAGTTACATCCCTAATTATTACATTGTATAACATAAACAGCCGAAACTCATAGCTCGGAATGCATTATGGCAGCTTGGGATTAGTATCCCATTTAGCAAGTAGTCTAGTGACCTCTACTTGCTAAATACTACTTTTCAAAATTTATAAATTATTAATTACCACGTATTTTATTATCCCTATGATACACCGTAAATTACTCTATGCTCTATGCAGTAAAATTGTACGCAGTTAATCATTTAATGATGGAACTAATTAACAATACGTTTCATAATTAGTTAGATCATTACCTGTTCATTCCAATAATATTACGAATGATTTTTAATCGTGAACCATTTACCAACCATTCGTTTATTAAAATTCTAGGCTAAAGACAAAGACAGTGGGGATTTCGGCAAGCTAGAGTACCACAAGAATTCTTGGACGAAGGCTGCCGAAGAATACTTCAGTCTCGATGCTGATACTGGAGTGATTAGCAATATAAAGACGTTTGAGAACGTACCTAAAGATGTACTGCCTTTTAAGTTCAGTGTAACTGCGAGAGATAACCCTAATTCTGCGCAGGATTATAATATTGCGAGGGCTTCTGTTATTGTGAGTACTTGTGCATTTTTTATATTACGTTACTGCTTGAATGTTTTTTTTTTTTGCCTTGCTGAATTTGTGTCCGGTTGATGGCAATAGGCTCGCTCCCTATTACATGGGACTTAAACATTACTGGCGAATTTTGGGTATTCTGAATGTATACCTCTGCCTTACCTTTCGGGGAATACGGGCGTGATGTTATGTTATGTTATTACTGCTGTATTATCCGAGATTATATCCACATCAACATTTCGTCTAGCGAAATTAATACCCAATAGAAGCTGATTAGAAGTTTGTTGATAGTGTTTCTGAGTTAGGTTTGTGATGTAATGTGGAAATTGTGTCATGTTGACAGATATGACACTTACTTGACCACTCCTTCAATTGTAAATGCGTATGTCCGACTTACAGGAAATTGTTTCGATCTGTTTGCTCTGTATCTAAATGTGTGCGATTTTTTCTAGATAAACCTCCTCCAAAAAGAAAACCAACTAGTCTTCGAAGTATCAGACTTAAACGCGGACGTTATGCGTCGACGATCGCGAAGTTTACTTACTGCCATTGAAGAGAAAACTGGACTTTACGCCGGATTGGAGAAACTGACTTCAAGACATTACTTAGGCGAAAATGGAACGCTTGAGAGTGATACGAAGGGCACCGATGTGTGGTTGTATCTCGTTGATCCGAATACGGGAGAGATTCTTAGTAGGGAATCGAAGCCTGTTAAGAAGTGAGTTGTGTTTTATTATAACTTTTATCACAAGAGATCGGAATAGGTAGAGCTAATTTGTAGTTACATATTATTGATTTGAAAAATCAAGCCACCCTGCCGTCCATCAGGGGGCTGTACCCCGCAGAAACCCGTCGCGTACGCCGGCAGGGGCACGCGCCCATTGATATTATTACGAATAGATTGTGTCCATATTTTGTTGATTTCAAGTCGGACAAAATCTTTAATAATATATAATAAAATTTATTCAAAAATATAAGGTATAAAGTTAAATACAGTTTTTCTTAAATCTATCTCAAGTTCACCCATTATTTGTGCCTGAACTAGGTAATCCTGTATTTCAGGCGATTGGAGGTAACATTAATTGATTAAATAATCACATCATATTAATATCATTGGTACATATGTAAAAAGGTGTATAAAATTATAGAATCTTAACTTAGCTAACTAATTAAAAAACAAAATAACAATAATACAAACAATATTTACGTTAGCACTAGTAATAACTTATCTGTATCTTCATAGGACATAGTTTGAAGAGTTTCCTTAAGATAAACCGCCGTTGTTATAAAAGTAAACCAACCTTTTTCTACCTTCCAGAGCAATAGACAACGGCATCCACAAAGCCGTCGCTGCCCGCTTACAGTCCCCAGTGAGCCAAGTCCGCGCCCCGCTGACGCCAACCGAGCAGCCGCGCAAGCCGCACATCGCGGCGGCGCCGCTGGCCTCAGCGCTGCCGGCCGCTTTAATCGCTTTAGCGGCCGTTGTACTGGTTGCTGCCATCGCTGCAACGATCTATATCTGCGCTTCTTGGAACAGGTGTGATTTTGTTCAATCATATAGCATTTATGCATAACAGAGCAGCTTATCTTTATAGAGTGACGAGCGGAATGTGTAAGCCCAGTTATGATAGAACGACTTAACTTTTTTGAAGTGAAAACTTCTTTAGGCGCGTTAAGCACTCTTTGGTAGGGGAAAAACTTATAGGTTCGCAATCGTCACCGAACGCTTTCCATTACCTATATATAATGTACACTGTGTATAATGTGTACTTTTTGGGTGAACAAAAATCATGGAAACCGCGTCATCGTCACCGAACGCTTTCCATGAGCTATATGTATAAAAGAAAAGTTATTCCAAAGTTTTTTGTTTCCACTTCTGTCGGCAGTCCTTATGACTGCCATTTTTTTTGTGGTAAGGGCTCGTAATCCTCCTGGATGGCCTCCGCCCTGGGGAAGACTTCTACTGACTTAAACCACACCATATTCCCTCGCACTTGTGCATCGGGGGCACTTAGCACTCTTCAACGCAGCCCCCGACTGGTGCCCCCCTCTGCGGGCTCCGTCTGCAGTAGTATTCTGTAAAGATCTCACCATGAAAACTGAGGTGAAGTGATCTTGCAGTGAGCTGCCATTCCACCTGATGCTGGGGATTGACACTAGTGACAGCTCATTTTAAACTCACTTCACCTAAGTTATCACGGTGAGATTTGTACAGAATAGAGCGGCTGGTCAAGCGGGGGGAGTGAGGTGTTTGACTCCCCCCGCGACGTCTAATTGGGCGCGCGTGGAACATTACGTGCCTCCACCTCGGGTCTTTTATGATAGAGGGGCGGTGGACGACCCCGAGTCCGCCGTCCCTGGACCCATTTAGGGGGGCCGGAAGAGGGCATTATCTGCCCTCTGCCGACGCGCCTACTGCGGGCCGGAAGAGCACTCGAAATCTCGCTCTCCCTTTCTGCTGCCTCCTTCTGTGACATGACATTTTCGCAGAAGGAGATCACCGCGTCCCACGACGCTGCGCCGCCGACCATAGATCATATCGAATAGAAAGACTAACCTAACATAACCTAACGAGTTACGACATACCTAGCTTAGATGGTAAATAGCAACTGCGGAACTGCAGTAAGCCATCGTGTTAATGACTCGTAATTACTACCTTTTAAAAATCGATGTATTCCTGCCGTCCCCATCGCACGTGTCCCCAATAATGGTAATTCACATAAAATGGCGAGAAAAAGTTTCCATTATTTAATTATTATTTCTAAAATCAGTACTTAAAAAGAAAATGGAACCAACTTTTTTGTTCGCCTTTTTATGTGAATTACCATTAGGGGAGACGGGCGATGGGGACAGCCGGAATACACCTAAAAATCAAGTAATCTTTTAGCACGTCTCTTCGCCTATAAGGATATTTCTGGAGTTGTTGCATATATTAATAATTATTATATCATTACTCTATAAACTATGTTCACAGATACAAGAAACACAAAGAACAAGCTATCCAACAGTACGGCACGCTAAGCATGAGCATGCCAACACCACGACCGGCGTCGGGCTATGAATCGAGTGAGGACGAACCGGCGCCCCGGTACGAAACACAGGTAAATAGACGAGTATGTACTACCTTTATCATTCTCATTCGCATGGTAATAATTAGTGCTGGCTTCGCATGCGAGATGCAAAATGTTTCAAGTAAGTTTTCCTGAGTTTCAAGTTGTAGCGGCATCTACAACGCCACATGCGAACTACGCATCAAAGACCTGACGTCACAAAAAATCCTGCATCGCGCAATCAGAGTTTACCGCGCGACTAGCATTTATATACAACGGTTTCCTCAAGTAACTTATTGGAGCGACTTTAAAATTCGTGAAAATCTAATCGATAGATAAGCCGAAAAAATGATTATTATTATGATTAAAAATTAAAATAATTTTGTTATTCACAGCAATTCGATCAATTCACAAAAAACGCAAAAAAAAAGCTTTGTCAAATGAATAAGTAATATGTTTAACTTGTAACAATGTTTCTTAATGTATTTTATTTTATTGTTAATAAATGGCCAACCAAAAATTGTTTATACCGTTACAATTTTAAAATAATATTTTACTTAAATCTAACCTTAGTGTAACAATTTCTTTTGGTTAGCACCGCATGCCCCATAAACTTAATAATATATTGTGCCACAAGCACTTTACTATAAAATTAATAACTAAGTAGGAAAAAACAAAAGAAACAAGTTCAAAGTACTTAACGTGAGATAATAAAAGATTAAAAATAACATAAAAAATCAAACAAAATAAAATTAGCCGTAAACATAAAATATATATACACCAATATATTAAAAACATGTCTTGTAGTAAAAAAGCAATACAAAATAATATTGTGCTCGTTTTTGCATGCCATAGATATTATAACTTCGCAAAAAAATAAATAAAAAAATCGCTCATTATTCATTGACATTTTATTTTCATTTAGGTTCTGGATAAAAGTATTAATAATATTCATATTTGTTGCAGGTCTTAAACATGGCAGTGGATGACGCAGATTTACAGCTAGACTTCAGTCCAAACAACCACGCTTTTAACATACACAGCGTGCAATATCTATCGAAAGATAATGGTAAGTTTCACTTGTTGTATTATTAACAAAAACTCTACCTGTAAACAAGTATACGCCTAATTTCGTGAGTCAATCAATCAATCAATATCTTTATTGTGGATCATAGGTAGGTACATAATACAGGTCTTAATTTTTTTTAAATTGTGATCAGCTATGTCCCGCTCTTAGGGCATACAATAGAAACATACACACAATTAGGTACATAGAAATTACATTTACATTATTGTTACAAATTATATAATGAGTTTTGAATTGAGAATTGAGAATTGTTAATGAAATGAAATCGTTTATTCTGTAAATAGGATATCGGAATCATTTTTACACGTCATATAAAAAATATAAAAACAAGCTTGGTGAAGTCGACCATTATATAATGAGTCTAAGGGCAATGGGTAAAAACAGTGAGTACATTACCTACATTATTTAGAGAACTTTACGATAAATCGCCTCTTTAAAGTTAAACATTCGACTATTACATTTAAGAATAATAATTAATGTTTTTTTTATTTTTTAATATTTAAAAAAAAATACGTTTATTTTTTTCATAAGATTATTACATCAGATATAAAATTTATTGCACGCCATAAAAATTACAGATTAATATGTAGAAAATTGTGTTGTATTGTAGTTTGTGATTAATATGTTGACAAGGGGTGACACAATGGGCGGTCTTAAAAAAGCGATCTTTTAAACACAACCTTTGGATGGATTAAGGGATGGGGGGGAGTGGCGAGGGGTTACATTGTTAGTTACTTTGTCATTGAATATCCATCTTGCACAATTGCTTTGTTATTGATCTCTTAAAAATGACGCGTACTATCCCTGCATAATTTTAATGTTATTCAGTACCTGTAAGGACCACCCCCTTCTATTTCCTTTTAAAAGTACTGGTAGATAATGTAATGAGCAAACCGAGGACCTATTGCAGCACGCATCGTAATTCTATCATCCACACGAACACCCACCCACTCACAAAAACATAAAATCCACGCTCATTCACTCACATACCTACATCACACATACACCCCACTCATTTATTTCATTCATCACAAAACACGCACGCCTACTATTATAAAAGTAAGATTAATACTAAATATAAGATTTTTATTAGCTGCTAAAGTACATATTTTGCTTTTGTCCATTTTTAATCTTATTTATGTAAATCCAAAATTTGGCTAATCTTTTTCTTTTTGTAAAGTTACTTTGAATTGTTTTCTTTAGATACTAAGATTCAAAATTGTTGGTACACCACGTAACTTTATGCTTCGGAAGAGCGAAGTGTCCTAACACAGGCAAACTATTGTTAACATTTTAAAAGAGTAAGTATGGAGTTTCTTGCCCATTCTTCTCCATACATAACTACATTTTGGAAGGCGCAACTAGAATCAATTAACTATTCATGTAATTTTTGACGTTCAAAAGTGCATCTTCGTGCCTTGAAATAAATTATTTGACTTTGACTTTGACTTTTTTTGTCTAAAAGTTCACTTCAACCATACATAGTACATAACTTGTGAAAGAAAATAAATTATTTGTATTTGTAATCATTCTTTCCAGGCGAACGCAGCCCAACACTCTCAGAAACAGCAACCACAGCCCGCGCCTCAAGCGTCAACGAAAACAGCGGCACACTCAACAACATGCACAACAGCCAACTATTCGAGCCAATAGCCAACAACTCAACACTTATACGCAACACTCAGACGCTCAACCGTCGAGTGCCGAACGCTCATCCACTCAACAACGCGATAGGAACGTTACCGCGCGTTAACAACAATGGAGTTGGTGGCGGGTTGTTGGCTACGACGCTGGGAAGGAAAATAAATGGAGGAAACAATCATAAGAAGAAAACTACGCAGCCAATTATGGCGTATGATGAGATACCTGGATTGCAGAGGTTCGTTTGTGTTATTGTATTTTAATACCTACAGCTTGAGAGGCTCACAATATCTAAACGATCGAAAAAGTCATTTGACGTATTTTGGGAAAAGCAGTGCACTTGGGGTACAGATTTTCATACTTGGTCACCGTTTGGCTACGAAAGCCCTCCATTAGACCGATTTATCTGCTAGATTATCTAAATCTGTCTTTTTCTTTACTGATATCTTGTTGGGTCCCGAGTGCCTATACTGCAGCTCGGGATACAGTGAGATCAAATAGCCACACCGAAAATTTATCGACCTTTTGACATTTCTATGGATAAATCCTCAACCCAGCACGTACATTTACCTAACAAATTGAACTGCTCATCGTAATAATAGCTTTTTCTATTCCAGGGCATCAGACAACGATAATGTAACGTTCGGCAAGAGAAACTTCTCCGGTTATAATTACGACCAATCGCCAGTGGAGACCACTACGGAGTTATAAAACCATAACTGTAACATAAATAGTGAATAACAAGACTTTCTGTCTTAAAGTGTTAACAAAAGACTTTTATAGTGACAGACCCTGAAGTGAATGAATGGAAGTGAATTCCGTCCGAAAATCATTAATTAATGTTAAAAACATATTTTTATAACGTTTGTGTTCAACGAATATAATAATTCTCTTCGTGTAAGAATACGACTGAACTTTCGATTAATTATAGTTTAAAAATGTGAATAACGAATTTTTAGATAATTATATTTTTGTACTTAATGGTAACGTGATTTCTTAGCCAAGGCTAGTCCCGTTTTTATGAACATATGTGCATAATAATGATGTAAATATGGCATTACATGGTGATGTATATTTTTAAGGTACCTGAATTGTAAATACAGGTACAAAGACTTCTTTACTATTTTTGTAAATCTCTTTTTTTACGCATCTCTGGCAAAGTGCCATCTATCAACTTTGTTAAAATTTTATGCGTAATTTGACATCGTTTATATTGGCGCCAATGTTTGTTCTGAAACTTTTGTAAACAAACGAACCTTGACTGCCTTGCGAGATCAAACGTTGGACCCAATATATTGGCGATAAAGTGAATTTTTCTTACAATTCGACATAGCTTTTATTTGAAATTTCATTTTATATTTCTTGAGAACAAATCTTTTTTTTATCTTGCTTCTTTTTACATATTCTTTACGAATTTTGTGCCAGTTACTGTTAAAATGTATTATAAGGTTTTTACTACGTCTTTATTTGCGTGCGGAAAGCCACAAAAACGCGAACTTTCACCTATGATTTTTATAAGAAGGAAACATTTTTTATACCATCATAACAATACGTGGGCTTAGATTTATAAAAATAAAATATAATTAGCATAATAATTAAAAATGCTCAGTTTATTTTTTTATAGAATTTTTATTTTTGAATCTGGCTTCAAAATGTGATTTGTGCCAAACCGATACTAACGTTTTTATTTATTTATTACGTATTGGAGAGTAAAATGTTACCTAATGTAATTTCATTGTATATCTTGTAAAATAATAAAATGTTTATTTTGATTGTGAAGCATAAATTGTATCATAATTTTGTGGTAAAATTGTTAATATAATTTTTGAAATAAATTAATTTTTATTATCAACTTTTTTTTAAATTAAACTTCCCAGATGTTTTGCATTTTACTCAAATGTTTTCTGGTGTGCATTCAAAGGATGATGCGAGAAGATGTCCCGGGATATTACGTTTTACACTAAGAATATCAAAACAAACTAACCATCATAAATTATAACTAGAGATCGGATATTCGGATGCATATTTACCTAAAGTTAATTTTGAGCTATGAAAGTATGGAAGCGGCTTCCTGAAATATTTTATTGTAAAAAAAAACCTGTGTCGTCAGGAACAACGGGAATGCATAACTAGTCAAATGGGTATGTAGTATGTGATTTAAAAAAAACCCGGGATTCTTGGATTGCATAACTAATCTGATGCATATTTATTTAAAATTGGGATTTTTACTAACATTTGAAAGTAAGTAAATATACCAGAAACATATATCAGAAACCTAAACTTGTAGATCCCAGAACCGCGGGTTTTTTTTAAATACAAAAGCGCATTCCATATTACCCAACATCTCAACTTTAGGTGAATATGCATCCGAATATCCGATCTCTAATTATAACTGATAATGCAAGTATAATGCATTACATTAATTGTGGCTTTTTTAGAGGGACCGACAAATTAACAACTATTGTTACTCCGCATACCTGGCCGATGATAAGCTACGACGTGCCAAGAAGCGGGGGAGGCCAAACGTGTTCTCATCTTAGAGAACATAAAACACTGGAGAAGCTTTACGAACACTTCCCCCTCTGTACAAAAACAAATGTTCTAGTACGTTCATAAAAACTACTCTGTCCAGATAAGAGCGTCGCTTTCGACGACTCCAATAAGGCCGAATGCCTAGCCGACAGCCTAGTGTCCCAATGTTCTGCCAGCTCTCAACCAGTAGACGAAGCGCACCATGCCGTGGTTGACGCTGAAGTCGAACGTAGAGTTTCCTTTCCACCCGTTGAATACCCAGATGATCCTCTGCCTCCCATCACTCCTGACGAAGTGCACGACATTATTAAAAAGTTTCACTCTCGCAAATCCCCCGGCTCGGACGGTTACACCTATAAGGTTACAAACTCCTCCCCGCTTCTCATTATACTAATGATCACCATCTTCAATGGCGCCTTGAGTAACAACATCTTTCCGCAAGCGTGGAAAGAGACCACCGTTTATCGGTATCCCTATGCCAGGCAAGCCCAGTCTGAGCCCACTAGCTACCTTCCAATTAGTCTCCACAAAGTTCTCGGAAAAACCTACGAGAGGCTTATTTATAAGCGTCTCAAAGACTGTGCCGAAACAAAGAGCCTCATCTCCAACGAACAGTTTGGTTTCTGAACCCAACACTCTTACATTCAACAAGTCCACCATATCGTAGAGCAATTAACCGCTTGTTTCCAGCGTACCACGATGACGGGCGTGTTATTCTTCGACCTAACGAAAGCATTTAACAAAGTCTGGGATAACGGCTTATTATTATGTATAACGATTTTTTTTTCAGCTGTAACTTAATTCCCACAATGAATTGAGACTGACAGCCATAATAAGTGACAGTTATGCAAAGAGCTATTCAACGACATAATATGTCTGGTTATTATTGGTCGCTGAGGACGCGTCACGTACATTCTTGCCCATCCTCCTTTGTATGTTATTGTGAAGAAGTTCAATTTATAGATATTTTTAATATAATATAAGAAACTATCTACATAAATGCGTTACTTAATCAAAAAAAAAAAAAAACCACTTTGTATAAACTTGGACAAAAAAAGTTCTGGAGTTCAATCAACAATCCTAAGTTACAACGCAGTAAAATAATGTACCTTAATTGCGACGTAAAAGGCATTTAAAAGGATTTAGGAAAGACCCAAAAACCCCTTTAAACCATTCTGAATGGCCGTGTCAAATTGAATTTTAATGATCAAACCGAATCCTTTTTGCTGAACCTATGAAGTATTAAGTTTAAGCGGTCTAAACCTGTCGAAACTTAAAGTAATTTTATGGGTTTTATGTTACATTCATCATTGTGAATGGGACACGATTTTCTTAACATAATTATTTATTTATTGGATCTCCAACAAAGGCTACACAGTGAAAAATACTGATGTGCGCTGAAAATTATAGGAGACCACATCATTTACTTATAATCTACTAGGTACAATAAGCTGAACAATGTCTTCAACATTAAAATAAATCAAAATACGTTATAGGAAAATAATACTAACGGTAATATTAATAAAATAAAAGAATACGATTAGAAAAAAAAAAAAAAAAAAAAAAAAAAACCAACAGCTCGAAAGCTTTGTTAAAGTAGGTATTAGGTACCAAATCTTCCACATAATAAAAATCTTAAATTTATTCATTCACTGATAGACATCGCGCAGCCATTTATCCATCCACTGGGTCTAGAAGCATGAAATGTTGTACAAAATTCCTTAAATAACGAAAGCGAGCATTAGGCTGCGTTTCCACCAGAGATGTGCGAGGATTCGTAGCGAAGGATGTGTTTATTAAGAACCAGGGTTCGAAAAAATCCCGATTTTTATAATAAATATCAAAAATCCGATTTTTTTATATATTTCGGATATAATATACAACGTGTTTTTTTTTATATCCCATAACTCTAGGGTTATATTCTATAAGTAAAAATAATACAAAAGGTCCTAGAATATGTGGTCCAAAAATGCATAGTTTCGAAGATAATTATCCTCAATGATATTAATTTAGGTCACAAATTTTCACCCGTATGACGAATTTTTACTTTTGCGACGTTGCCAAACTGATGAAACTGAGACCCTCGATGTATGTAGGTACCTAAGTTTCATTGATAAATACGAATAATTAATTTTCATTCAAACCAATCATTGATATTTAATGCTAAGAAAATGCGACGTTGTCATATTTCACGTAAGGGTGTTTAACATTAATAAATCGGTCGAATTATTTTGTATGAAAAATAAAAACAATAAAAAATAAAAATATAATATAAAAATAATTTATATGCCAGTTGATTCTTTGATATGGTCTCATTCATACCCTAAAGTTATGGGATATCTAAAAAAACACCTTGTATATCCAGGCCTAGAAAAAGAAGCGAATTTCATTCTGTAAGGGGATTAAACACTTAAAAATGTGAAAGGAATTTGTAAAATAATATACATAAGTGTCAAATTACCACATATTTTATTTAAAAAAAGTAACAAAAGAATTAGTGTTTATATGAGATAGAATTTTTTAATGAACACTTAAAAAAACAGGTAGGTACCTATTATCATAATAATCTTCATTTGTTTGTGAGATAAATCAACTAATTTTAATAATAATTTGTGATCACAAAAAGTAAATTATTCTGAATTGTAGTTTTTCACTACGTGTTACTAGGGTAAACATTCATCTCCAAAATTTTTAGTTCCGAAGACAGGAAAAAATCAATTGATATAAATATCAAGATAAAAATCAATTGATATATATCGTGATATATATCATGATATATATCCGCTGATATATATCGGCGAACCCTGTTAAGAACAATAGAATCGCTTCATTTAGGTACCTAGCCTCGTTCAGCGCAGGCGATTCTATTGGTTCCTAACAAACATATCCTTCGCTGATTCAGTGATCAACTGATCTTAGGTTTTGAGGGTGGGTAACCTTCCAAACCCAAGATCAGTTGACCACTGATTAGGTTAGATCAGGTTAGCCTAACATAACTAGCTGTTTTATTTGTTCTTTTGTACAATAAACCCATTCACAAGAAGAATACGTGAATGTTGTTCATCGTTGAGGAGTTCTATGTACACTCACCTGCAAAATTGCATGAATACCTGAGTGTCTATTTTCCAGTGAACGTTTGAGTTCAAATTTTCGAAAATAGAACTAGCTTTCGCTTTTCGCTTCACACGATTTTGTTTCTGTATTGTCCATGGATTTTTGCAGTCGACCGTACCTTCCTTCAAAATTCCAGTTTAGTTGATCACTGTTAGGTTAGGTTCGGTTAATTGTTACAAATAAGCCATAATAGTGATATTATGGCTAAACCGATTCGACGTATTCCTTACAGGACGTGAGTCCTGGGGCCTAAGTCTACTAATTTACAAACGTTGCAATGGTCTCGCCATTGTGAGTATTTGACAGTGTTTGTATGGAAAATCTGTCAAAAACTCACAATGAAGAGACCATTGCAACGTTTGTACATTAGTGACTTGGCCCCCTGTAAGGAATACGTCGAATGGGTCATCCTGTAGATATGTATATGTATGTACCAGTACGTTACTTAAATCCCCAAGGTCGTTTCGTCATTACGAAATTGAACCCTCTCTGCAGCCTTAAATTTTTACTTAGGTATATAACAACCTACCCACCTTACCCATTGATGTAATATAAGACTTACCCTACCTACTTTAGGTACCTTATTGATAAACTGCGAGCGTCAACATTTGATGGATCGTGAAACGCGGAGATGTCGAGCGGAACTTGTTTCATTGCTTCAAGGAGAAGGATTACCTACTAGATGATAGAAAAAATGTTGTCTCTGAACTCATTACTTATAGTGCACTATCATCTTATGGGTATAAGGGCTTGATTTTATGACTGCCCGCGGCTTCACCCGCGTTAGTTTTTCTATAAAAATAAATATATATACAACAATATAATTAATTAATTTTTAAGTAATAATAATATACAAGTATATAAAAAGGGAGGGGAAAGAATCAAAGCTCATCAAACAATTCGTCCGCATCGCTGTCAATAGGAAAAGTGCCCAAAAGGCTGGCAGCATTGCCACGTTGTATGTGATTCTTTGGCCAAGAAATAGGCTAGCCCTCTAGCCACGTGAAGAGTCAACCAACCGCTTGGCGATGTCTCGAAATACTAAGTGGGCACTCGGACCCCGCGGTCCTAGAGTTTCAACCCCAAACGGCTCAAAAATATAGCTCCCAATAAGGTTGTTATCTGCCAATGAAAGTCCGGTCATAATCGGTCCAGCCGTTTCGGAGATTAGCCGGAACTAACAGAGACAGTTTTTTTTTTTTTGTTATAAGTACCGTATATACTTTCATAATATGCATTTAGTAGAAAGCTGTTATTTTGTCATTACGAACAGACACTACAATTTATGTATGTGCATATATCAAGTAGGTAGGTACCTATTTGATCTAATAGATAAAAATGCAAATTGGAATTATGGATCCAGAGTTCGATTTCCAAACATTATCGAATATCGATGTCAGTATCCGTAAGTATTAAGTTATAACAGCAGTCTTTTTGATGTCATTTTACGCGACAGGTTATAATATGCTCGATATAAATGTCTAATTTCGTAAAAATCTTTTGATAATTTACCACCCAAGAAAAAAACTTTAGCGATCCGGTTTAGTAATCACATGAAATCGTCTATAATCTCCACATGGCTTAATATTACCGTCCTACTTGGGTACTAGATGCAGCGCTATTGGTCGACCTACCAATCCCAAGCTCTTGCATAACCCTAAAGTCATGTTTGACTTTTTACGTAAAGCCAAAAAGCCTGCCCGGTAAAAGCTACCTTTCTTTTTTATCTTTTTAAGCTTTAGTTTTCTTTTTTTTACTTTTAATTTTTTTTCTGGAATAGCTCCAGCGTGCCCTGGAGTTCCTGTTGTCTCAATGTGACGACAAATGGCTGAGAGTATCCTAAGATGATCAGAGGAGCTTATTGGTTAGAACAAAAATTAACACAATTTTTGTGTAAACCTAAGGTAGCATGTAGGATCTAATAGCATTCATGACTGAAAAACTTCCGCCTGACACTTGATGAAACGGCATTCATAGTGACGGTTTTATTCATTTTACATAGAACTACATTTATTTTGGAATAAAAAATAAAATTCCACCACTAAATGATGTGGCAGTGATGGCCCAATGATAACAACCATGACTTACGAGTTGTAGGTTGTAGGTTCGAACCCTGACAGGCGCTTTACTTTGTATACTATTAGGGGCATCCGAATCGGACTATTCCTGCTTGAAGCGCTCGGCGGTTATAGTAACGCCTACTTACGCTAATCAACCAATAGCATCGCAGCATCAGATTTTTATTGATCCACTTTAAAAAAAAAAACAAAAGATTGTTTTATTGGTCGTCACAAAAAGGGGCTCCTTGACAATTCAAAAGTGCCTGTAAATGGTTTAACTGACATAAATGATTTGAGTTTGCGTTTGATGTGGACATCCGTGAGCACGAGATTTTGTTTTGAAAGTGTGCCGATTCAGATGACCCCGATAGTACATTATTTCATTACCATTGCTCTCAAATCCGTGAAGGAAAATATCGTGAGCAAACCGGCATATCCCAGAACCGAAAATTCGAAGACATGTGACATCATTACGGCCTACTCCTTCTCACGGATAGGAGGCCTGTGTCCCGCAGCAGTGGGAATTTCGCCGTATCCCAGTAGTTCCATTCTCTAGTTCCATTATGGGACTACTGGGATGTTTTCTCCCAGTAGTTTCATGGAACTGGCATACAGGGTGTGGCGTAAATAGTGGTCCAACGTTTAGGGGTCGATATACCATTTAGTCAGCTATCACATACCACAATTTAAAAAACTCATTTACTAGATGTAATTTCTAGAAATGACATTATTTTTTTTATTCCATGTCATTTCATGTATAGAAATTACAGCCAAATTAGTAAAGCAACCTGTACATTATTCAAGAAAAATAAAAATCGGAGAACTCAGATAAATAGTTCACATTGTGGTATGTAATAGCTGAATATACGGTGTATCGACCTCTTAACGGCGGACCACCATTTACGCCACACCCTGAATGCCAGTTCGATGGAACTACTGGGAGAAAAAATCCCAGTAGTTCCATAATGGAACTAGAGAATGGAACTACTGGGATACGGCGGGGAACTTTATAGGCTGGTTATGATGAATGTGAGTGAATAAGTAATTAAATTACCCAATCTCGTCTTCAACCCTTCACAGAACAGGCCCGAATATTTGCCGAGCATATCGCCCCTGCCAAGCAATCTTGCTTGCGTACATTTTTAAATTTAATATCTCTTTGTAGCGTGGTCCCCTGCGGATATAACGTCGTACGGAATTACAGAAACGTCGAATGATATAAAATTCTATGTTGCCTTACCTAATGGCTTATTCCGTTCCCGACCCATACATTTGAAATGTTTTTCTCTTCTCGGTAGTGGCAGTGAGTTACCGGCGGGTTTTAGGATCTTTATTGTAAGGAAAATAATAATTTATTCATATATTTATTTGCATTCCATAATATTTAAAGGTGTTACAAAGGCTTAAAGCTAAGGAACAATTAAAGTCAATCAAAGTCTCCTCAAAATCGGTCCAGCCGTTTCGGAGATTAGTCGGAACAGACATAAAAATATAAAAAAAAAATTGATATGCACTGAGGGGACAGGTCCACTCAAGTCTGTATGGTTCTTTCCTAAAAGACCATTTCAGACACCAATCTACATGGTTCCCTTTATGATCATGCTGACTAAAGTCAAAACGTCTATGCTAAGTATTGCCTAAACCTTATATTGACTAGGAAGCACAATGCCTACCTTGCAATATGTCTATACAGTATTTGAACTAAACCTAATTCTGACTATGAACCAAAATGCCTACCTTGCAATATGTCTATTATTTTAGGAGAAGAAAGGGAGTACCTACGTTGTGTGGTCACAGTTCTAACCTAACCAAACCTACAGTTCAGACTTCAGAGGCCCTAGTGTGAGTTTATTTTAACCATCTCGACTACTTAGAAATTATTGGATTTTAGGCATTTTGCTCGTTAAACATTTTGATCTCTAGGCGATTACTTAGGCAATTTGCTGTATAGACATTAATTTTAGGCATTTTGCTTCGTAGACGAATTGAAAGTTAGACACTGATCATAAACCAGCTGTTATTTTGCACTTACAAACAGACACTTCAATTTTATTCATTTGTATTTGTGGTTTTGGATTTGTGCTCGGTGGATAGCAATGGGTTTGCCCCCTATTATATGGGACTTAAGAGCGTTGTCACCGGTCGGAAGGAATTATGGAAAACGGCTTATTCAACCATATCGGTAAGTGTGTCTAGAATTTTCGAATATCTTTTATAAAGTTTCATATTAAGGCACGAAACAACAAAATTCGATCTTAATAAAAACGGCCACATTCCTCTAGATCGTATGCAGGTACGTGATTAGTCGGGTAGAAAAGCGAAACACAGTTTAATAGTTTAAGCGACTGAGACCCTGCGTCGGCGACCATTCGTAGATCCCGGGAGTGCGCAAAAGGAACTGCGCATCGTACGATGTATGAAGACGAACTGCTGGCTGTACACGGACCGAGCGAGCGGGCTATATGGTTTTCCAAGCAAATGTGAACCCTACATTTTCTACGGGTTCCGTATTTATAGATGTAAACGTAACGTACGGGCGCATTGGCAGGGCCTCAATGCTTATTTATTAAACAAAGCACAAAGTACGAAAATCAAACAACTATAAATGTTTTCTATGCGTAACAAAAGGTATTAGAAAATTCTAGACACACTTACCGATATGGTTGATTAAGCCGTTTTCCATAATTCCTTCTCAGTCAGGAGTGGCGCTAGTGGACCGGTGACAACGCTCTTAAACATAACTGGCGGAATATGTGTGTACTATGGTATAGCTCTGTCTAACCCTTCGGGGAAACGAGGAGTATTGTTATGTTTATGTATAGTGTATACAATATTTTTTTTGATGCAGCTATGTCGGTTTTTTTTTTAACTACGGCATCTCGGAGTTGACCTTGAGAGGTCGTGACTCCTTAACCGGACATTTCTGTGGCTGGCTTAAGCGAAAACTTAAAGCCTCCAGCCAGGGCATAAAACTTATAAACTAAACGACTGCACGCTAAGGGCACCCCCTGTGGGGTACGAATTTCGGCTTAGGGCAGCGTCGGGGGAGGACAGCAAGGAACAAGTGGCTGGAACAGATCAGGGTTATTATTATTATAAGGGGAATTTAAAGCTACAGGCTCAGCTACGGCACCGTCTGGCGTTTCGTCGAACAAGAGTCGGGGGATGTCGTATTTGAACTTGCGTGTCTTTTATAACGGTACCTACATAGTTGATGATGCTGTGTGTACCTAAACTGAGTCTTAACTGTAACAATAATAATCTTATTTGTACATAGAGAACAGAACTTGACCCATAAAATATCTGGAACAGCCGCTTTAACTCCCACACGGACATGTCTCACAAATTAATGTTTGTTAAATTAGTTCCCGTTTCATGTTTCTCTGTAACTGCTAGCTTGGGAGACTTTGTCGTCCCTTGTATTGTAAAGGCGACACACGAGGAGGCAACAGAGTGCTTTCTTGCTACATTGTAGCATGCTATACGTATACTCCATTTGAAATAACATTAGACATTTAAGTAAACCTTTTTTTCAGTCCGTTCAACCGATTTTGACTTCTATTGCGTTGGTGGCACGACGAATGGCAGCTGCAGTAAACAGCTGGTATTGTAACTACTTTGTTGCTTTTAATGCTATCCATATGCCTACGGAATAGAAGTCAAAATCTGTTGAACGGACTGCAAAAAAGGTTTCTTTAAATGTCTAATCTTATTTCAAATGGAGTATAGGTACCTTTTTGGGGTATTACCGATTCTTATTGGAGCCGACCGAAGCAACAATGTTAATAAATTCCTCTCGCGGCGATGCCACGAAATGTGCACGTAGGTAAGTATGACTATAGGTGCTTAGGACCGGTTGTTTCAAACGTCAAATAATAACGATTACATAATTATGATGTTTAACGTTCGTTAAATACAAAGCGTTGTTTCACTGCATAAAAAACCGATCGTCAAACTTCAAATGTACAAGAATAAAATGACGTTAACCAGTGGGTTACTGTAATCGTTATTTTTTAACGAACGTTAAGGGCATAATTTTGTGAAACAACGCTTTTTTTGGTTTGGCGATAGTTAGCGCCATTTATGACGTATACGCGTGCGTCAAGTGGACGTGAATCAACCCGCCCATAGGGTCAGTTGTTTCAAACGGTTGGTTAACGTAACGTACGTACGTCAAATAATAACGATTACATGTGATGTTTAACGTTTGTTAAATACAAAGCGTTGTTTCACTGCATAAAAAACCGATCGTCAAAGTTCAAATGGAAAAGAATAAAATGACGTTAACCAGTGGGTTAGAGAGAAGCTAAAAGTCACCCAAAGGGCAATGGAGAGGGCTATGCTTGGACTTTCTGTACGTGATCGAATCAGAAATGAAGAGATCCGCAGGAGAACCAAGATAACCGAAATAGCTCGAAGAATTGCCAAACTTAAGTGGCAATGAGCAGGGCACATTGCGCGCAGAACAGATGGCCGTTGGGGCCGAAAGGTTCTGGAGTGGCGACCGCGTACCGGAATACGTAGCGTTGGAAGGCCACCCACAAGGTGGACCGATTACCTTATGAAAGCCGCAGGAATCCGCTGTATGCGGGAAGCACATGTCTGACATTATAATATATCGGGACCCTGGGATTCCGGACCTTTGGAGGCGTACGAGGGGCTGAAGCCAACTCGCAGAGGCCCGTTCGATATTTTAATTCAAATGAGGCACCAACCAACGATTATACGTGTATTTATTGTGCAAGTGCATCCAAGGAAAAGCCTCGGTTGGTGCAGCACTATTGCAAAACATGGAAACAAAATATATTGGGCTATGGGTTTGGGTGGCTATAGTGGAATGGTTACCTAGAACTATGGAAGGAATATGTACCCTGCCTGATCAATTTTACACTCACGAATTAAATAATGGCACGTGACTTGCACACTCAATAAGGGCCCCCGAAAACGGTCGCACGCACATAGTGATGTAGTGTCAAGGGGGCAACACTTATTAAGGTGATTGAGGAGTAGAGAGGTATTTCACGGCTATCAGGACAATCCCGGAAGTACGGTCAAGATCCCTACTAGCATCTTACTGGAGTACTTCCATCTTCCGAGCACGTTTGCTCTTACGAATCTCCACTCAACTCCTAATTATTAAATCAAGTGGATGACTTGCAGGTCAGAAACGTAATTAATGTTATTTACTTTACGTATCTACTATACCCAAAGTCTCTATTTCAGATAATTTATGTAAACAAAGTAATGTCAAGAAATGTCACTGTCAAAATGAAAGGAAAGAGGTGCAAAACATTTTATCACATTTTTTTTTTTTTGTAAATAGTCTTCGCTAAAATTAAAGTGAATTAATTATAAGAACTATGCAAACAAAATACCGTTGCCAAACAATGTTTTATGTAGTATGTCGGAGACAAGACATATGATCGTCATAATCAGCCCTTTTAAGTCCACTGCTAGACGTAGGCCTCCCAAAATCGTTTACAGCCGTTTTCATCCAAAATGTGGCTAGATATGCTATTTACAATATAGAAGTTATTGAAGATGTAAAAAAAATTAAAATATTTGGATCTCCTGCATTGTTACCAATATCATAAAAGATTTTATACCAGAAAATCTCCTTTTATTAACATCTTTAATCATCATTATCATCATTGATAACTTTGTTTAAAACCGTTTTATAAACATTATTACGGTATGATTATTTTTTTACTGTTATTTCTTAAAATCAGTAGTTAAAAGAAAATGAAACCTCTTTTTTCGACATTTTATGTGAATTACCATTACGAAGATATTTTTTTGTTATGTTATCCCCTTTGTTTACATAAATCATCTGAATTTGAGACTTTGGGTATAGGTTTATCGCCAGGTAGCTATGAATACCTAATAAGATTACTGGTGGCCATCCATATTGCTTGGAATAAAACTTTGTAATCGTTTTATGACTAAACTAAGTAAATAAATAAATCATTCCTCGCATTCAACGTAAACCCATTTTTTATTATTCAATTTGTGTGTTTAAGTGTGCATAATCTGAATAACACTTAACAATTTTTTAATAATAAATATGTGTTTTACAGAAGTTACTGGAAAACTATAAAGTAACAATAGTTTGATTTACGAGTATGGAGTAGGTTTATTTATTGAAGAGTATCCCTTTAGAGGGCGTTCTAAGGTCCACTTGCATCACTCCTTAAAAAAAATATTATCTCGTGACTGAGAAGGAATTATGAAAAACGGCTCAGTAAAGGACCTTAAGTTAAAAGGGAAAATCTACAAGTCTGTGATAAGGCCTGTCGTATTGTATGGATCGGAATGCTGGGCCGTGAAGAGGATGGATGAAAAGAGATTGCATGTAGCGGAGATGAGAATGTTGAGATGGATGTGTGGAGTGACGAGAATGGATAAAGTCAGAAATGAGTATATAAGGGGAAGTTAGAAAGTGGCGCCGGTGACAGAAAAGTTGAAAGGACGTCGTTTGGCATGGTATGGGCATGTGATGAGGAGGGAGGAAACGCATGTGACGAGGAGAGTGATGAAGATAAATGTGGATGGATAGAGAGGGAGAGGAAGGCCCAAAAAAATATGGATGGATTGTGTGAAGAATGATATGAAAGAGAAGGGAGTGAATGATAGAGTGACGGTTGACAGAGGGGAATAGAAAAGAAAACGTGTTCCGCCGACCCCAAGTAACATGGGTCAAGGGCAGGAAGATGATGGCTCAGTAAAGGACCTCGGGAAGTGTGTCTAGAATTTTCTAATATATTTTATAACGTTTAAAATGGGATCTAAAGAAAAGCGGCCACATTCCTCTCGATCCCATTTTGTTGCTTCGTGTCTCAATATGAAACGTTATAAAAGGTATTAGAAAATTCTAGACACACTTACCGAGGTCCCTTACTGAGCCATTTTTCATAGTTCCTTCTCAGTCACGAGTTAATATTATTGACGTGATATCTTCTTATAAATCGATGAACGCCGGCTGCACGTACGAAAAAGCATGACTCATTGTCACGTTCCGCCTAAATCGAGTGTGCAAGCGAGAGCGCGGAACAAGCGATAGAGAGGCACGACCGGCCTAAGCGTTCGGCTTGTGACGCAATGTTTTCATATGACGTTATCACGTAAAATTATCGTCCGTTAACCGACTTTACAGACAACCAATTTTTTTTTAAAGTAGTGGAACGTGGAATAAAAAAAAAAAACTAAACTTGTACCAATTTGTAACTTGTGAAGACTAGTTTTTTAATATTTGTATTTCCTGTGCATGTTCCAAATAAATTATTTTTCTTTCTTTCTTTCTTTAACATAGTTTCTGGGTGTCTAGTTATTGTTTGGTCTTCTTATTCATTCGTCTTTACTTTAAGTTACTAACAATAGTATTTTAAGTGCAGTTACTAATAATACAATTTATGGATCTCCTATTTGTTCGAAATAGGGCTTTTAAATACCGGATTTTTGCAATACCGGTATTGGAAATGTCAATACCGTGATCACGGTATCAATAAAATAATGTTTTTATTGTCAAATCAGTCTTTATTGTTCTTATTTTTTTTAATAATAAAATAAATAACTTTTATACATAGCTCTCTTATATAAAAATTTGGTATTGGTTGATTATTTAGGTAGGTCTAGGAATTAGGAACATAATCAGAACTTAAACTTAATCTAATCTTTTTGCAGGAAGGCATTTCACATAGACTTTGTAAAGTACTTTTTTTATATAAACTTCTAAGTACTTATTATTATCTAAATGTCATCATTTCTTATGTAAAAATCAGTATAGGTCATAATTTTTATTTCGGTAGGCATCATTATTTTGTAGAAATGTAAGTATAACTTAATTAGCTAGCAATCATTTGGTGTTCATTTTAGTAACATTCCTATAATTATGCAATAAAAAACGACATAAGTACAGCTTGATTTCGGGTATCGTCGTAGCTAAAGATAACAGCGGGACGCTTGCGCTGGTGAAAACAAGTGCGAGAATAAGATTACATCGAATGTTAGTAATACCGTAATCACGGTATTGGGGCGTCAATACCGGTATTGAAAAAGGCCAAAATAAAATCCGTGATCACGGTATTACGGGATCCCGGAATACCGGTATTGAAAGCCCTAGTTCGAAACCTTTATTTTCGAAATAAAATGATTTAATTTATTTGGTTTTATTTAATTTTAGATAGGCCTAAGTACTACCGACTAATAAGTTACAGAGTCGCCCAGAGGAGCCCTTATTTATCAGGCAACGATGTCACACTATATACAATTAAATTAAGGCTCGCACAGACTGGCGCGATATCGCGGGCGGGATAGGCAGCGCGACCGATGTCGCGCCCGCGATATCGCGTCAGTCTAAACGCTTCCGTAGATGGCGATGTTACCGCCAGCTGAAATGTCTATGAATAAATAAACTTTATGACTTGATTGTCCTACAAGTATTGAGAACAAGAAACTCCTACAAATATACGTATACCTACTTATCAAAAAATGACACTTAGGCCTTTTAAGAACTAGGACGGCCATGTTTACCTTATCTTAATGGTACGAACTGACCCAAAAGTATCTCATGGGCACACAGAGGGACCTACAAAAGCTACCGGATATACCTTTGAAATCTCAGTCAGCCCCTAAAAGGTTCGCGAGCTTTCATTATAAACCCTTTTAAAACTAAAAGGCTTTCGTATGTTCCTGTTTACTTTTTTATAGCAGGTATAAGAAGGAAGGTTTATCAACTATGTTCATGGAATAAGTTAATAATTGTACCCACTAACTTACCTACCTACCTACGAGTTGCCTTAGTTATACGTTTACTAGATAAATCAAAATCAAATCAAATCATTTTTATTTCAGGAATACACCTATATAAAATTTACATCAGATTACAAAATTATTATTATTATTATTCACTATTACAAGAAAAATGTACATATATATATTATTAAATCATTCCAATTTACAGTTTGCGTTATTTTAGCTGGAATATTAATTGCCATATACGAAGTAGTGGTTTACTTCGTATATGGCCCTCAATATTCCATTGTCAGATTTATGTATTCGGTTCATGAAGGAGGCCTGTGACTTTCTCATGACTGCGTAAAAATCTTCATAAAGAAATAAAATTCAATTCAATCCTCCAAGATTTTATTCAACTATGATGAACTGATGAGGTAGACATTCAGTCTAAAAAAAAAAATACGAAACCGTCAATTGTAATTTTCATTTATTATGTGGTTGATGCGCAAATTGCAATTGAAGCGATTGACAATTGAAGCGATTGTATATCAATTGAAGCGATTGTATATTAAGATATTATTACGCGCTCCTTAATTTTACTAGTTCTTCACCCTTATGGTGCAACTCAGCCTGTCTGTCTGTCACAGCTGGATATCTCAAGAACTCAACTTGTTTGGTATAGTTTTAGATAAAGTTTTCCCAACTATTTTGCAACAGGGAATTAAAGGGGTTCTCAACGATCTAAGAGGGGCTACTAGGGCATGTGGGGTATCATATGAAAGAGCGCTATTAGCACATTCTCAAACATTTTTTTTAGGCCGCATTGTTTTCGACATTTGAAAGAAAGAAAAATAGGTTTATTTGTCACAGAAACACGTGCATACAACAAGATAATTTACTCGAGTAGTTAAGTAAACAAAAAAATTAAACAAAATAGGTCTACAATATAATCACGAGTACAAAACCAAAATAGTCGGCAGCTGCACGTCATGACTGTGACAAGAAGGCTTCCACTCAGCATGATGCTGTGCTATGACCACAGCACAGCGCTGATTTTCAGTGATTATCCGAAAAAGACGCACGGAAACCAAGTCAGGTTTAAAGAATTGAACATAAATAGGCAACTAAATAAAATAAAACAAACATTACACAGAATATAATTCAACTATACAACCAGATATATGAACTATGTATACATATGTACAGACGCCAGCACATCAAGCTACTACAATCTGTCAAATTTCTTTAATAGATTTTCAACTTTATCACTACAGTATAAAGTTCAAGGTTGATTGCGAAAGTTTGACAGTTTCGGGTAGCTTGACCTGCTGGCGTCTGTACATAGAAATATGTACATTTGACGAAATAAAAAAAAAACACCGTCCACCCCCCCTTATATCTGAAGTTTGAATAGATAAAAATCTGAAATTATTCCACGTGATAGAAGTTTATGTAAAGATTTATATTAATTCACTAGAAAAGAACTAGTGGACCACGACACCGAGCTGCAGACAGTCCAGGGAAGCTATGCCATTCTTCGATGGTAGGCTAACTAGGCGGTTATTACTCCTGGACAGGACCGGCCTCACGTCCATCACGGGACACTGCTCGCTAAACAAACACTTCCACACAATAGGCAATCCTCTGTGCAGGGCTTGCATGAAGGCTGAGGAAACCGTTGTGCATGTGCTCTTTGAATGCACAGGCGTTACCCAGATTAGAACAGATACCCTCGGAGCACCCAGATCTTTCACAGATGTTCTGAACAGACCGGTTGATTAACTTCTAGAGGGAGGTGGGTTGTTTGGGATAACCACTGATGGCCGCCATGGCCCATGTTGGTACCCATACCAAACCCAATACCATAAAACAGAACTGTACGTCGCTTGCTCCCGCGTCACCAGTCCTGACACTCTGTAGCGTAGTGTTCAGGGAAGTTTTATTAAAATGTGGCTGGTAATTTAGCATATTGTGGTGACTTACGACTTCCGCGCGAATGAAGTCGCGGGCAGAAGCTAGTAATAAATATAAAAAAAGATCTTTTGTATCTATACTCAAAATAGAAGACCTCGACGCTGATATTAAAGTGACACTTAGCCGGTTTTATAATTACAATTAAACACAGTGCATCGTTGCCATATACTCTACCTACCAAATTTAAGAACAAACCGACCCGATAATCTTTGTTAAATGTCGCTCACAAAGGTGAAGGCTCAAAATGATGCGACCTGTAATTTTTTTTTTTACGACTAACCAGTACACATATTTTTTATTGATTAATCGTGCAAATGTTTGCTGAACGTTTAATAAAATTATTTTATCGAATTTGTTCAACTGTAATCTTGCATGTTTTTTAATTGTTTGAAACCTTTTCAATAGACAGTGAATAATTCATGTTTGTACGGCAAAGATAATAAATACTACAGCGGGTATAATACAGACAGTTCAGTTGTAATGTTGGTGTACGTTGGTATTTTTATTTTGACTTTTGTAGGAGGTGTTTTCAGTGGTAACAGGCCACCACCATGTGATTCAGGTAGACTAATTTATTTCTTAATTTTACATAATATTACGCTTTAGGTCAGAATGTCGTTTAAAAAAACCATGACGACTCAAAAACATTCTGATTAAAATTGGACAATTTCCATGTTTTAATCTGAATGTTGTTTAGTCAAACGCTTTCAAAGATCACCCTTTTTTAAGCATACTGCACTTCTTTGTACACGTGTAGCCTGTGGGCTAGCTATACACAGGCGAGTTACAGTGCCCTCCGCGTCCAGTACAACGACGCGTTCAGGGCGGTATTGGGGCTGCCCCGCTTCTGCAGTGCCTCGGGGATGTTTGCGGAAGCGCGCACCGACTGTTTTCACAACACAATGCGCAAGCCGGTGCGCGTCCTTGGTGCGCAGGGTGCGGGTCAGCTTCAATGCTGGCCTAGAGTTGATTGCTGAACGATTGGACTGCTCTTATATTAGGAAGTGTTGCAGTAGGCATATAGCCAGGGCATGTTAACGAGCGACTTGATATATGCAGTTTTATTATGTTATTATTTTTATCCAAAATTTGCCCTAAACTTTTATTTTTTTATTTGTATTTTATACTATTGATTTCCGATTAAATTTTTTATTTTATTTTTTTATTTGACATTGTATTTATGATTTTATGACATTGTATTTATTTTTATACTGTGATTTGTATTTATCTAGTGTTTCGTATCTTGTGATTGTAATATGGGAGAACCTGAAATAAATGGATTTCATTTTATTAACCGACTTTCCAAAAAGGAGGAGGTTCTCAATTCGGTTGTATTTTTTTTTTTTTTGTTACCTCATAACTCCGTCTTTTATGAACCGTTATGGAAAATTCAACCATTCATTTTTTCAAAATGTAGTTCTGATTATGGGATCCATGAGGAATTGAGGAAACTCCTCAAATTTTATAGGCAAACATAATATATATTTTCATCAACAACTCAAGCATTTGCATTCAGTAAGTATTATTTGATGAAGTGGAACTGATGAAAAGACCACAAATGGCCACCGGAACTCCTCAATGGTAAGTATTTCATGGGTGGCGATAAGATATTTCGATTAAGATAGTTAAGCGACTATGAAGCAAATTCAAATAAATAATTCTGATGAAAATGGTACCATCGATCTGATCTGAAGATGAAGTCGGAAGTTATGCACCGGAACTTCGTAATAAAACAATGTAACCTAGCCGTGTTTGGACTTATTGGAATTGTCATAAGATGCACTGGGGCTATAAATGATTCTAAACCGATTTTTATTTTCTTTGCTTGGGCAGTTTTTGAGTCAGCTTCGATAATACGTATTTAATCCACTTCGTATATCTTGTGTCACTGTTGTTTGTGCGGTGTAGTAAGTAGTGGTAATCGAATTATTGTAGGGTAGGTACTATAACTAAAAATTGAAAAAAAGCTTTAATTTCGGAAGTCGGTGGCAAAAAACGAAAATACAGAACCAAGGACACCGACTACCGAAATTAAAGAAATTGTTCACTTTTTAGTGTTTTTTTTATGTTAAAAAGATTTTTATTTATTAAAGAAAATTTGGTAGATCACTACATCACTATCACTACATATTATAAAACAAAGTCCTCCGCCGCGTCTGTCTGTCTGTCTGTCTGTCTGTTCGCGATAAACTCAAAAACTACTGCACCGATTCTCATACTGTTTTCACCAATGGATAGCTTGGTTCTCGAGGAAGGTTTCAGTATATAATTTGTTATGTTTTTGTATGCATTTTTGTATGAATTAACGAAATTTGTTGGAGGTGTCGGAAAAAAATAAGCCGTCTGGGAGCTTTCAACGAAAACGCTGTCTAAACCCTTTGAGATATAACAAAATAATGTATAGTGGAATTATGTATCTTATAAAAGTCTTCAAAAAAGTCCGCGATGGCATATGTCTATCTCTTAAGGATAACATACTATATCCATTTTATTGTCTTTTTGTAGGTATTTGTTCGCCGAATTTTACTCTTGGAAATACGATTACGATAACAATACGCCATAATATCAGTAGCTATTAGCTAAATTATGTTCGTAGATAAATAAGCTAGCTACAAACAGTTTACAAGAATATTTATCATACAGACATTACTAAACACGGCGGCCTTATGATCAAAATTTGTGCATTCCAAAACTTTCGTTATTTTTTCACTGACATATTTATCACTTTTCGATAAACTAACACTCAATATGAAATCTACACTTATTTCTCAGTTATTCTGTATAAGATTCTTCTAAGATTAAACTGTTTACTCATTGAATCCATTACTTTACGCAAGTATAACCTTGATGAATGTTTACATTAAGCACCGCGCCACACCACCACACGACCACAGAGTACAGACGTATTTTGTTTTCTTTTTTTTTCGTTCGTTTAGCGGTGTTCCCGCTAAAATGTCAACCGGTCAAGTATTAGTCGATTAATCGAATTCTACAGCCAGATCGTGTTGCAAGTACAAAATAAATGTCAAATATTTCGTCCAATTGCGAACGTGACCCTGAGAAAAGATACTCACCAATAGTGTTCATTAGATATTTCGAGCGTTTTATCAGCACAAATGGTGTATCATGCGACATTTCGGAGGATTTCGTTTTGTTTTCACATTGTTGGTACTTACGTGAATTATTTTAAAATTATTATTTGTGTCGCACTTTTACTTCTTGTTGTAATTTGGTACAATTGATTGCTTTAAGAATTTGAGTGAAATTTCGTATTTTGATTTTGTGTTTGTTATCTTTAGGTAAAGGCTCATTCACGTTCAGAACATAAGTACTTTTATTATTTTAAATCATTTGTTTCGGTTTCTATTCACACAGTGAATCACAATTTTGAGATATAGCCTGGGATATGGAGAAGGACATAGGGTACTTTTTTATGCGATAACCGACATCCACGCGGGCGAAGCCGCGGGCAAAAGCTAGTATATATATATATGGATGAAGCCGTTTTGAAGGATCAGTGACAGTGCATTTTTAACCGCATGAGATGTGAAGTATGGAATGTCATATAAGTGTGCGCATTGCGATTAAAAAAAGACGCATGCGGTTCATTCATGAACGAGCACCTCTTCGTCGCCTTGTTGATACATATAACACGTATTTTATGGAACTGGACATATTTTTTCAACCAAAGCGGTTATTTAAGAAAATGGCTGTTAATGTTTTAACTGGCGAGGTGATTTAAGTTATATTAAGCTAATCTTAGCAACACAGCGCTTTTGTTGTAGCGACTGTTGTTTCGTTTTTTTACTTTTTTGTTTTTTGCTTTTATCAGCACTGCTGCTAAATTTTTAGTTAATATGAGGACAATGGTGTGGGTTACATGTTTGTTAATCTTAGTTTAAGTATTTCTTTGTTATCTGTAGCGTGTAACTGTTTTTTGTCCCTAATAAATAAAATTAAAATAAAATTCACAGTGAGCCTGTCACATGCCGCTGCAAATAATAGCGGTGCGTATTTTTGTATCGCATAGAGATACCTAAATGATGTAGCGCGATTTTTTCATTGCAGTTAAAAAAAAAACGCACTGAGACACCAACCAAGCAGTAATATCTAAATTTGGTTTTGGATACGCCCATTAATCTTTATATCTTACGAAAGAGAAAACCTTATTTATATTTATTTGTTATATTATATATTAGGCCTTAAGGCCATCAAGGGATGCACCCAAAATCATTTGAGGATTTTTTTTTGCAACAATTGTAACATATATGCAGATACTCATCGTCCATTTTATTCCACTTCATAAAGCGCATAGATAAATTAGGTACTAAAGTTATAGCGTAAAGGCTCGTACAGACTCGCGCGATATCGCGGGTGCGACAGGCACCGTCAAAGAAATTGTGCTACTAGTGCCGCGTCGCGCCCGCGATATCGCACTAGTCTGGACGAGCCTTAAAACGTTTTGTTGAGGATGATATTCTCATAGCATGTATAATTCCTTTTTCTTTTTTTTATATTCTTGTTTTATATTCTACTACTTTTTAAATGAAATTATGTTAATTTTCTTTAAATACGCTGTACTGGTACAGCGTCTTAATAATTGTTTGCTGCACCAGACGACGTCATTACGTCAACGCCGGCTGTCGCTGAAATACCAGCGCTCGCGTTTTGCGTGGATGTGACGCATTTTTCCCCCATAGTTTTCTTATTTCTTTTGTGTTTATGTTCTTTGTTTGCGTCATGTTTACCGCAACTAAACGTATTTTCTTTCTTTCTTTTATTTTGTTTATATATATAATATATATTGCGTTTGTTATACCGTACGGAAGAAATAAAGCACCGTATTCCACAGCACTGCAGTGCGCGCTAGCTCAAAACTACGGGGTCAGAGAGGCACAGGCAGTTCCTGTGCCTAAAACTCTTAAAATTCTTAAGCCATGCTTCATACACATGTTATGTAGTAGTACAAAAGCATGCTAATTTAGAGCAGACACTACCTAGATGTGCAGAATTAGCATGTGTATATAAAAAGAGTATGATCATTTTACACACGCAGAGAGCATGATCTAATGAGCGTACTACTTACTAGCAAACAAGCATGCTTTTTAATAGCATGTGTATTTCAGCGTAGATGCGTTCTTCCGCGGCTTCGGTGGCCATTTGGAGGTCGGAATTAATCCTACGGGGACGTAGGTACTATTGGGTTAAAAAGTAATAAGAAAGTGATCACACGAATAGACTGGGTGGCTGTGTTGGCGCATATCCCAACCCAGATCTATCCGTTTGCCTAAATTCGTTTATCCAAATCCGGTCAACCATTAAGGCGTGAAGAGGTAACACACGGACTGACAAACAGACGTAGTTACTTTTGCATTTATAATTTACTAACTGCGCCCCGCGGTTTCACCCGCGTAAATCTCGATTCCATGGCCAACAGGATAAAAGTAGGTATGTTATGTGTTAATCCAGGTTATAAACTATCTGTGTGCGAAATCACAAATCCAAATGTGTACATACTGCGTCATTATGTGCTAACCCCTCAAGTTTTAAAATGTTACACTGCTACAATATTGAATTCGTTACGAATAATGTAAAGAATACTTCAAAAAGAGTTTACTAGTTCGACTTGGATTCGAACCATCGCATTACCGAATGTCGTCATACTCATACCGGCAGTTTGACAGACTAGCCAGCGAGCCCATGAAAATTGTGATGAAATTGTTATCCACTATCGTCCAAGTAGTTTATCTTTAGGTCTCTGTCTAATCGATGGATGTTATCATTTGAGGGTATCTATTAATTTTACTTACTTACGTTTTCTTTATAAAATTAATCCATACCCTCAAATTATAACTACAACGTTGTCTAGGGACCCGTTTGTGTCAGTTGGCAAAATATGCAATGGCTAATGATAACTGTGTATTATGAAATTTTTACAATAAAAAAATAAAAACAAACAGAACTTTTACAAAAAGAAAAAAATATATAAAAGAAAATATAAATAAAAAGATTGTAAAGATAATATAAATTATTTACTTTACAATATATATTTTTTTTGTAAAATAAGATCAAAATTTTGTTAAATAATAAATATTACTATTACTAATATTTTATTATTCTTGGTTATAAATTATTTTTATATATTAGAAAGAAAACAACATGTTGTGCCTAGGATTTGAACCTCCGATATTATGCACGGCAAGCGGTCTTGAAACCTTCGGACTACTTAGACGTTATTTTAATCTTCGTAAATGTTAAGCTTAATAATGCTTGTCATTATATTCATTAAATTTTATATGCATAAAAGTATTAACTTTTTATTTAATAAAAACAATATTTAAAACAGAAAATACTTATTTATGCACTAAAACAATACATTAATTTAATAACATGTTTTTGCAAAATACAAAAACCAACTTGGGCCTATCACGGATTTGAACGCACATGTCTTTTGGGGGGGTAAGGACTTAATGGAGCTTTGTCCAAATCTGTTCAGCCGTTTTTTCGTGTAACAAATATCTTCACAAAAAATCGCGTTTATTTATTTTATTATTTATGTACACACAGTTAAATGCATAGAGATAAGATATAATATTATTATAGTAGGATTAAGTTTGATAGTATGAATTTAATAAGAGATTTAATCTTCACGTTTATAGATCCATCCTGCCCAGAAAATGAACATTATACACGAAATAATCCACGATGCATAAGGACCTGTGCAAACAAGTGGGTGCCGATCTTCGATGATTGCGAACCCTTCACGGGATGCGTCTGCGACGGTGGCCTTGTGAGACTCCACGATGATGCCAGTGGACCCTGCGTTCCTGAAGAAAAATGCCGTAAGTGGACATAATTTTAGAAGAACTCCACACGAATTTAAAGATCATATCAGGAATGCGAGTTTAGTTATAAATCTTGCTTCGTTTTTGCTGTGGTTCTAGGGTTTATATACAAAGCACTTAAGAGCGTGTACAACGGTCCAATAGCGCCACTACTTTAAAAAAATATTATCTCGTGACTGAGAAGGAATTATGAAAAACGACTCAATCAGCAACCTCATAAAGTGTGTCTAGAATTTTCTAATACCTTTTATCTACGCTCATGCTATAAATCCTCTATAAAAGTTTCTGAAACAGTTAGCTTATTGCCAACATTAAAACATCCAGTGTCATAGTAACCATAATAGCATCCAAACGGGAGTTATAATGTTGTACTGAATTTCATAATGCAACTCCTTTGCTTTTACAAGGATGATGATCCCTTCCTTACTCATCTATTTGATGAGTAAGGAAGGGATCATGATCCTCCCTTCCATTCTCACTACTTAATTCGTGGTATCTTTATGAATTTCAAAAAAAGAACATTGTCACGCACGCGCGTTTCGCTATACTATTTATACCATAGCGTCGTATCCCGCCATTTTTGTTCGATATTAGTATTGCAAAAACTGTTTCAGAACCTTTTATAGAGTATTCATGTCATGTATTACAACATCGCCTCGTGTGATAAACCCACATTTTTTTTTATTCGTGTTTGAATACCCCTTATTATAAAACAGTTGCATAAATAACTATTACATAGTTTCATATTGAGACACGAAGCAACAAAATACGATATAGAGGAATGTGGCCGCTTTTCTTTCGCTTTTTTTTTTGTTATTGAGCCGATTTTCATAATTCCTTCTCAGTCACGAGATAATATTTTTTTTAAGGAGTGACGCTAGTGGACCGTTGTACGCCCTCTTAAAAGGGGAAAAAAAAA
The DNA here is from genome assembly GCA_947523025.1 of Dryobota labecula. Taxonomy (NCBI): domain Eukaryota; kingdom Metazoa; phylum Arthropoda; class Insecta; order Lepidoptera; family Noctuidae; genus Dryobota; species Dryobota labecula. Next base: position 9,274,500 of record OX383293.1, on the reverse strand, counting down.
ACCGGCCAAGCGCGTGTCGGAGCACGCACAATGAATGATTCCGTAGTTGGGATGAATTTGTCACTAGAACAAACTTATTATTGTAGTTGAAAAACAAGTTCTCCCATACATTTGTACGCACAATATTGAGAGATTTACCATGTTATATTAAGACCATAGACTTCTTATAGGTTTTCCTGTAATCTATAAGTATAGAACTATTTTTTGTGTTATTTTTAATTTCAAGCTTAGTTGTTTCGGAGATAAGGGCAATAGTGGTCAATTTTCATCAATTTTCTTAAATAACTTTAAAAGTATATCTGAAATCCTTACAATAAGTCCTTTGATTTGTGGTCACTAAAGTTTATGTGTACCAAATTGCAACTTAATCGGTCCAGTAGATTCGGAGCAAACTGGCTGTGACAGACGGACAGACAGACAGACACACGAGTAATCCTATAAATTTCCGTTTTTTCCTTTTGAGGTACGGAACCCTTAAAACTTGAATAATCCTTTCTTATTTATTTACTTTGTTGATTTTTAAGCAAAAATGAGAAGGGGTTTCTTATCGCAACTGTTTTATAATCGTCTACTATTTTTTAAATTCTCTTTATTACATATGACTATAATAGGTTAATTTATAACATCAACTCGGACATCTTACAGTTGCCAACCTGTTGTTGCTTCCCTCTGTCTTTACCGAAAGCGACTGTTGCGCGAATACGCGATTAGGCGAGGTTCCTCGAGCGTGTATTTTTGTTCTAGAGGTGGCAGCTGGGCGTGAGTAAATTGTGCCGTGAATTCCGTTAATTTTGGGTTGAAAATTATATGCTTTACGATATTAACAATGTTAAACCCGACGGACATTACATCATCATAGACGTTTATTTTGATATGATTTTCGATACATAATGTGGTATAATATTAAAATAAAATGATTTTAATCTACAAAATAAGGGTATGTTTGGATTTTTTTTTCTATCGAGTGAACTTTATCCAATTATGTAACGAGTACCCGACGTACCTACACAAAGATCTCAAAAGCAACATATAATTTTTTCACGTGTTTAACCATTACCGTTTCTAAATAAAATGACATTAAAATTACATTTCCTAGAGGTTAACATGAAGAACCTCGCCTTATGTGCCATGCGACGCGACACGCTGTTCCTTTGTGTCGCGTCGCGTACGTCATATTCATACAAACGGCCGCGACGATCGTGTACTTGTGGAACAGTCGCTTTCGTTAACCTTTTGACCGCCACGTCAAAAAAGCAAAAACGTACCCTCGGCGCCAAGATACGAATTCATCCTTTCGAAATGGTTGAGCTGAATGGTGCTTATCCATGCGTCGTGTTCGTGAACGGGCGCCGTCAGTTGGGACTAGTCATCTATTAGCTGCCATGGCTTATTTTAATTGTTTTATTTTAGAATTGATTGTTTTTTTTTTTCTGTTTCTATTTGGTGTACCTACTCTGGACGCTTTTAACGTGTACGTTTTTATTTTTTATTTTTACATCGTTCTCACATTAAGTTATAAATTCAACATTATACATACATATGTGTAACTAATATTTTTGTAACAATTTTATTTAAAAGAGTGTCCATGGAGTTTCTTGCCCGTTCTTCTCCATAGGTACCTACGCTTTGGAATGGGCATGTAGCTTCATTTTTCTTACTGACCGACTCCTTGACAGTTCAAAAGTGCCTGTAAATGGTTTAATTGAAATAAATGATTTGAGTTTGAGTTTGGGTTCGAGTTTTTGTCATCCTAGGCTAATATTGATGAAAATATATAAATAAATAAGTTCAAGTAATATAAGTAAGGATGAGTCAAGGAACATAATTAGCAAAAGAAAAAAAAAAAAACAATGTTGTTTTATGAGCTTAATTTACAGATTTGCGTATAAAAAGTCTGTCAAGTAGTCGTGACCGTGGCGTGCGGGGCATATTTTGGTTTGTCATCTATACATGACTGTGGCGGTCAAAAGGTTAAAGACACAGGGTAGCAATACTAGGTTCGCAACTGCAAGATGCCTTTCGATAAGGACAAGCCCGTAGACGATGGCCAAAGCCTACACTTGGTGTATCCAGATTTATGAGCCCAAGTTCTTAACGATAATAGTACCTACAGGCGTGTCGGGTTTTTAAGACGCAGATATATGCCAGTGACCTTGAGTGGTTAGTTTGCGTGTTCTGTACTGAGCTCACGCAACGCGTCGTACGTCCAGCCTGTAATAGGACTCGCCCATCCAGGAGCGCTGTCCCAAATAAGATGCATTATTAATTTATTATACATGAAACAAAAGACATTTTAATAAAACATGTATACTAAAAGATCAATAATTAAATTAACTTTAAAAAGGTGAAGGTTTCAGAAAAATCGCTTGCGTGATTCTCAGTTTTATATCCGCGTTAGACATAACTTTACAAATTAATTTCACTGTGTAATACAGGATAAGTTTTAACCAGTGCGCAATTTTTTTTTTTTTGAGTTTCTCTCTCAACAATAGAAGACATTTCCATTATTTGTTCAATTTTGGTCTACTTGTAATTAGCAAAATATGGATACAATCTATTCGTAATAATATCAATGGGCGAGCGCACAGGTGATAAGTACCTACTACTGCGTTCTGCGTCGTTTCACTGACCGCGCCGCTGGTGCGTTGCGCGACGAGTATCCATTATACCAGTTTCAAAATAAAATCTTTCGTTAACGATAACTTAATTTTTTTGTACAAAGACATATCAAAATAAGAAATATGTGTATAATAAAACACGTTTAAGTTTAATTTGTCAAATTTGCGCACTGATTAAAAACTTTTCCTGTATAAACATAATCTAAAATATTCATATATTAAGTTATTAAGAAAATGCTCTAATTTAACATATTATATTTTTTTCAAATCATTAACACTACTCGTTTAGACGTGATCTTCAGTATAAATTCATTAAAATTCGGTTATTGTCGCCTTAATACGTAAACTGCGTTCAAGCGGTGGATCATTATACGGACACCATGACGAATGAAGATCAGTAAATCCTCTTCATCATCGCCCGCCTCCTCCTTGTCTTAAAAAAATTTTTTGGGGCTGGAGCAGCATGTCTTTTTCCTCCATACATCTTTCACACAAACTATCTGTGGTGTCTTTGATCTGCCTAATCTTATTTTTAATTGATTAAAAAAAAAAATTGTTCTCAATTCGTGTGTACCTATATATAAATATTTTTTTAATATATATTTTTGAGCATAGGGTTTTAGATGACTTATCTGATGCTTCCAAAGCAACAAGTCTGGCTTGTAGTTCCGTCTCTTCCACCTCAACCTCGAGGCGGGCAAGCTCGCGGTCACGTTCCGCCTGTTGTCGCGCAAGCTCGCGCTCACGCTCCACTTGTTGGCGTTCGCGCTGCACTTGTTGACGTTTGTCTAATTGTCATTCCGCAAAACGCACCGCGACGTGGGTTCTCGAGTAGAACATGACCACGGTAACTAACGCGAACATGCCTGGTGAGGCACCGACTGTCACCTTGGGCAACCCCCAAGGACAACATTCACAGCCGGCTGCTCTTACCAACACGGTACGTGTACGTACCGTACGTTCCGAATGTCAACCATGCAGTCCCGTCGTCAGTTACACGCGCCGCTGGTAACAACTACTACAACGATGCAACATCACAAAATGTGTGTGAGGAAATGGACTGTAGGTATTCTGGATGGTCGCCCTCACGTCACACGACTCCTCATCCTCCAATTCATTCAAAATACCTGCAGTCCATTTGCTCTTCAACATTTTGATCCGTCCGGATTTTTCAGGACATGTCCGGCTTTTTGTCAGGACTTTTCTAATTTCGAAATTGTATCCCTATTCGGCAGGGGGTTCTATTTCTTCTTTCTTTGTACGACTAAATCTACTATTGCTAGACCAGCAAACACGTTTTCCTCGTCGTCGGAACTCAGTTTAGAAAAGAGGTTTACCCTCTTATTAAAATAGTTAGGGAAAAGGCGAAATTTCACTCTAAATTTAAAAAGTATGGAAATCCATCTGATCATCATTCATTTGTAACCTTACGTCAGCAGACTAAAGATCTGGAGAAGGAAATATTCGATAATTACGAGTATATTGCAGATATGGAATCAGCCATTTCTAAAAATCCAAGGGCTTTCTGGCGATATGTGAAATCGAAACAACAAACCAACAGTTACCAGTCTGTTTTTAACTTTGGTCAAATTTCATCTAGCATTGAAATTTGTGATATGTTCGGAAACTATTTATTTTCTAATTTCCAAGAACGAATTGACGACGATCTGCACACTGTGGTAACGGATGAACCTGGTAGTCTGACTGCTGGTTGCGTATCAGACATAAGCTCTATTGATGTACGGGAGGAGGAAGTGTTCCAGTTGCTTAAACAAGCGGTTCTAAACAAAACCGCGGGCCCTGATAACATTTCGCCAATTTTTATATCTAAATGTGCCAGGTGCCTATCCCGTCCATTAACAATATTATTTAAACGATAATTTGAATTAGGGGCAGTGCCTATCATCCGGAAGTCGGCGTATATAACGCCGATTCATAAAAAAGAAGCTAAGGACATTATAGGCAACTATAGACCAATTTCCAAACTTTGTTTGTTTGCAAAAATTATGGAGAAAATTGTGCACAGACAACTTTCTTCTGCACTTAAACTAAGTTTCTGTGAACATCAACATGGGTTTCTTAAAGGTCGGTCGCTCACTCGACCACATCCAATCTCGTGGTCTGTAGTAACTACCTTACAGAGCATATGTCCAGACGGTCTCAGGTCGACGTTATATACACTGACTACAGCAAGTGTTTTGATCGAATTGATCATACGCTTCTTGTGCGTAAACTCTTGTTGGTTGGTGTGAGGGATAATTTGTTTAGATGGTTCTCGTCATACGTGAAGAATAGGTGCCAGACTGTGGTTCTCAACAAGTATACGTCGAGAGCGATGTACATTCCGTCGGGTGTTCCTCAGGGATCCTTGTTGGGACCTCTCTTATTTAATATTTTTATAAATGACGTTGCCTCTTGTTTTCTTAACTCTTAAAGTCTAATTGTATGCGGATGATATGAAGATTTTAAGTCAAGTGTCAACTGTTGAAGACTCACGTCTATTACAGGATGATATGGACCGGTTCCACGAATACTACGCTAGAAATAGGTTAGATTTAAATGTATACAAATGTTATGTATGTATGTACATTTACGTGTAAGCCAAACCCTGTTAAATTCGATTATAGGCTTTCGAATGCCTTGGTAGCAAGAGTGAATGTCATCAGTTACTTTTGACTCTAAGCTTCTGTTTGATGCACATATGAATAACCAACCAGGCGTCTAAAGCCTTGGGTTTTATTTTAAGGGTCTCTTCAGATTTAAAGAATGTTAAAACAATGAAAGTTCTTTATTGTGCGTTTGTCCGTAGCCACCTTGAATACGCTTCTCAGGTTTGGAACCCAAATTATAATGTACACATAAATCGGCTTGAAGGTATGTAAAGGCAATTTTTGAGGTACACTCAATATCGCTCAAATACATATCTCCAGAACTATATAAGTCGGTGTAAAAAAAATCATATTCTGCCTCTACACGAGCGAAGGAAAATTGCAGATCTTGCTTTCTTACTTGCGTTGGTGGGCAAGATCGGGCTGCGTGTGCTGAGTGCATTTCTTCGGATACCACGTCTTCTCCATGTGCCTCAAGTCAGAACTATCTACAGACAGAACTCGAACGTGATAAGAGCTTGTCGTACTTTTAATATGGTGTGTGAGGATGTCGAGTTAGATTTATATTTATTTACTAGTAGCGTTAAGGAAGTAAAGAAAAGTTTGAACAATTTATTTTTTGATGTTTAAACATTTATTTTTGTCTTTTCTTTATTATTGTATTTTTTGAGCGTGAGATAATGCATATGTGTATCACTTACTTCGCTGTTTTAGCGTATTTGATAGTGTTACTCACATTAATTGTTAGTGGAAGCTTGCAATTGGCCATCTTTAAACATTGAACTAGTTATAAAATGTATTAGCTGTAAGTTTTCCTAAAATTAATTAAAAAAAAAAAAGCTTGCTGGCTGTTTTGCTAACATGTTTAAGTAATATGTTTTGATAACATTTATTTCGTTTCCAGCGGTTTTAGTGTAATATTGATGATGTTATAAATAAGTTCTTGTTATTTTTATTTATATAGCAAGTAATCGTAAACGAATTTATGTGGAAAAAAAACTATATTACAAAAAAAAAAAAATAATACCGACTGCGAAAAAAACTTGTGATATTATTATGCTCTAGTATTACTGCCAGTATCAGAATCTGGTTAATACGAAATGCTAACAGAAGGTATAATTAAATAATTTTATAATATATTTATCGGACTTGTTTGTTAAAACAACAATACATCACACAAGTGTTTAAAAAAGTTACACAGCTGTTTTCATTGAAGGTCAATAAATAATTGTTATATGTCTAACAAACAATAGTAGGTACTTAGATTCAATATACATGCGGTTTAACACATGGTTTAGCAATCTCGTGCGTCACCATAATTTGTTTTTAAAAACGTGCATAATTAACCCCATTAATTGCCGCCCGATGTATATTTTGTAGTGTTTGATTTATTTTTTAATAAATGTATTTTCTTTCTTTCTTTCTATTTTTTAACTGCCTCGTTGGTCTAGTGGTGCAAGCGCTACTGCTGAGCATGAGGTTCTGGGTTCGATTCCCGGGTCGGGCAAAGTTTTAATGGGATTTTCTACCTGGAATTTCTCGGTAGCAGCCCGGAGTCTGGATTTGTATCCGGTTGATTGCAAGGGTGGTACTATAGTACACCTCTGCCTAACCCTTCGGGAAATACAGGCGTGATGTTATGTTACGTATGTTATGTAATGTGATTTATTTTTTGTTATGTATTTTTGTGGTGTACAATAAAGTATATCTTTCTATATTGTATAAGGTGTCAAAAAATTAACTTTAAACTGAATAACTTTTACCATGGGACCAACTTTGAAATCGCGAAAAAATTATCTGCTGTTCCATATTAAAGTTTAATACCTACTGTTCTAAACTGTATGGGCAGCTGCTATATAAGGTGTATCTATTCATACACGAAATATTTTAAGATAAACATCTCTAGGTGGTAAAAAAGCCATAGCAGCGAAAAAAAAAAAATTTTACCTAAGTGTTTTATATTTTTACATAATTATTATAATTTTAAAATTAAAATAAATCTAATTATAAATCTTTATTTATCTTTACCTATTTTTTTATCTTTATTTTTTTTTTCTTTATTATCTTTAATTGCTTGAGACATTTTGCAAAAAAACCTCTATTTACTTTATTTTTTTATTTTATGTATGACCCGCCCGGATGCGGCGACGGTGGCGGCACGAGCGCGGTGCCTTATGATAATTAAATATCATCTAGAGTAATTTTATTTTTTTTTAATTATAAACACACATTAAAAAAAAAATTGTTTCCATGGCTTCTCTACCACCTATAGGTGTATCTCTTAAAATATTTCGTGTTTGAATAGATACACCCTATATAAGGTGTATCTATTCATACACGAAATATTTTAAGAGGAACATCTATAGGTGGTAAAAAAGCCATAGCAGCGAAAAAAAGAAGGTTATCTATATGTTTTGTATTTTTACATAATTATTATAATTTTAAAATTGCTTGAGACATCTTGCAAAGGAGTTGCATTTTCCAAAATTTTACTTATTCTATGAATGACCCGCCCGGACGCGGCGACGGTGACGGCACGAGCGCGGTAAATTTTGATAATTAATCAGCATATCAAGTCATTTTTTATTTTATTTTTTTTATTAATATACTCAGATTAAAAAAAAAAATCGTTTCCATGGCTTCTTTACCACCTGTAGGTGTATCTCTTAAAATATTTCGTGTTTGAATAGGTACACCCTATGTATTATATTTTTATTATATAAAAGAAAACTGACTGACTATTTAGTCACTATGTATATGTCAGTCAGTCAGTCTATGTAGACTGACTGACTGACCTGGTGACATATCAAAGCACAGCCGAAACTACTGGAACTAGGAACGTGAAATTTTGCACACGGCTTGCTTTTATAATGTAGGGGAGCACTAAGAAGGGGTTTTCGGAAATTCGACCTTTAAAGGGGAAAAGAGTGGATTTTGTTTGTATGAAGAATTCAATCAACGCGCTGACTGGTTACCTCGAATAACGGTGTTAGTACTTTTGACAAAAATATAGACATAAGTTTTAGGATTATTCGAAAATCGACCAAAAAGTGGTAATTAAGTTTTTGGAGGAGGGTTTCACTGCGTGTCTGGATTAAGACAAAAATAATCTAAACATTGGATGACGAAACACATGACTGATTTTTTTTTCATAAATCAACCCCTTTCGGGGTGAAAACGGTGGAATAATTATATTAAATTTTTATTTTTCCTTTGATCCATAAAATAAAGAATAAATGATTAATAAGTAAAAGGATCTTAATCATTAATTTTCCAAAACTAACAGTTAAAAGGGTCGGGCTGTTACATTTTGTTGGAGAAAATACGAAATCCACGCGGACGAAGTCGCGGACAAAGTGCTAGTATAAATATAATTTATTAATACAAAATTTATAAATTTTGTTAACATTGTTTACACACAAACCTAGAAAGAAGTATGTATTTATGTATTTGGTAGCAGGGCTGACGGCCCACAACATATTGCACTCACGCGAAAGGGCATAATTAAATTCTTCTGCAAATATACTCAAATTGTTTTATTGGCATTCGATACATGTTAATCGCCTCCCAAATATTGTACACCATCTCTGTAACTGGGTCAAACACAAAATCAAGTTGAAATTTTTCGGAAATAAAAAGTTGTCGGTTTGTTTCAAAATCAGTCTTTATTATTAATCACAATATGAAAATTATCATTACAAACTAGATCGTTTATCAAAAAAGTTAAAGATATGGCACTTTAATCTTTTTTTTCGACAGAAAAGAACATGATCACGCTTAAAACTAATTAATACACACAATACTCGTAAATAAGAAAACCACAGTACAAAAGAAAATAAAGTGTCAACATAAAATTATAGGAATGCGTTGATTATTGCGATAACCATATTTTATTTCCTGTGGACTATTTTCTGTGGAAACAAATTGATTTGAATAATATTGCACATATTATTCAAATCAATTTGTTTAAGAAATGTTCTCATCACTTTCGTCACTGCTATCAAAGAGCTTTGCTAGTGTTTTGAATATTTTGGGTGGTGTCAATGAAACAGAATCATTTGAGTAGATATCCTCGAAGTTAAGCTTCTTTCTAGGAGCTAATGGTTGACGTATGTTTAGTGGAAATTCCGGTGATGGCGTATTTACAGGAGATCGCACCGAGAGTGGAGTTTCTGGTCCAGTTATTGTTGAGACCGATGCTGTTCTAGGAGAAAGGGATGTAGTTACTGTTGGGGTCAGTGATGCGTAACTTCCAGGCAAAGATTGTATCTCGGAAGAGTTGAATTTGACCCATTCCATAATGAGGGCATTTAGTATGCGCTGCGCATTCAATACTCATAAATATGCCTTCTTAAGTGGAGGGTGATTTTAGCCTTCAATCTGCGCCTGTTCTGTGCACTCACTGCTCTTCCAGCGACAATTCGTGAAAACGAAGAGCGAGGGCTCGAGTGTGGGGTATTTTGATTTATTATTTCTTCTGTACGTTTTCTTATTTTTTATTTCTCACGTCTAAGTTTAGACTTTTCCCGCCAAATTTTTCGTATCAGGCGTAAAATCTTTTACAGCCTTCACTAAGCCATCTTATTTTTTCTGTGATAATTAAGTTTCTCTGTCTTTTCGGCGCCTTTCTTCAATAGCAGCAGCATCTAACTTAGCTCGAGCTCGGCGCATGCTCATTTTTTTTTTGATCTCTTCGCCTTCTTATTTTTTCGTCTTTACTCAATTGTTTTTCGATCTTGAACGAGTCATGGCAGCTGAATAAATAAATATTTTATACCATTTGCTCCCATATATCAGACATGCTAATCGTTTCCTATAGGTATACGTTTTTGTATTAATTCTACAAATGCATGCATGCAAACCAAACGATTAATTAAGCATTGCTTGTTATGTTCCCCATAAGAGTAAATTAATATTTACTGTACCTACATAAGAAATTATTATATCCTTGGTGGACATTTTAATCTCGTGTGGACATTCGAATCCACAGAAAAGGTGTCCACAGAATAGTCTTTCTATAATAAAATGAACATAAATCATTTCGTTTTTGAGGTTAGAAAAGTAGACAAGCAGATACAAAATATACTCCTCAAAAAGCATTGCGGCCACGGATTTACGAGTAAATTATATGTGTACTTACTAAAATATGCCAGAAACAGAAAAGTAGCACTGATCTCTGACAAAATACTTAAAAAGCAGTTACTCTGCTTTTTAAGTATTTTGATCACTTGTTTATTTTACTAACACTGTGCGCACATTTCGTAATTTCGAAATGGTGACTGACAGATTGTCGAGTGCTGCCAGTATAAAATTAAAATGTTGTAAATTTGGTTTGATAGAGAGTCATTTAGTGAATTTAGGTCCACAGAATGGTCGAGTTTTTGTGTAACCGTATGTTTAATAGAAATTTTGACGAATTTATACTCTATTATTTTTGCTTGATTATAATTTATACAAGTTTATTATTCATTACAATTAAATATTAAAGGTTTCTTTAAAATGATTGAATTAAATTAAAGGAATTCGCTATTTGAACATAGTTACTCCGTATTTGGAAAGTCCACAGAAGGGTTTTCAAACATATAATTTTAATTTTTTTTAATTATTATATTTATTTTATGTGTGATTCCCTCTAGCTGTTTATGAAACAGTTACTCTTTTAGCATTAATACACATAAAATTGTGCGCTATGTCATAAAAATTTGAGTAATAATGCCTGAACATGTGAACATGTCTATGTATATGACCCAACTAGCGTCGCGTCGTGAGTGTCGTGACCAATTAAACTTCATAATACTCGTATTATATTTTTTCATATCTTTCACATTCACCAACATCTGCGACATTCCGTGAGTCATACTTTCCATTATTTACTTTTTCAGCTCATAGAGACGATCCGAAAAATCTGAATCCAAAACATCAAGTATTTATAGCTGATGCTCATGCAACAGCAGAAGCTTTCGCAGCAGTAACTCAAGGAAAGTCGACTTCAGATAACTATGGAAAAGCATTTAGTCATTCCAGTGCAAAAGCTTCATCTTTTTCTAAATCATCATCTTCTCATACATCCGTCATATCTAGTGACTGTCGAGGTAATTCTTCTTTCTTTCTTTTTATTTATATATTTTTTATACATTATTAGTAAAAAAAAATTCTATATATTTTATGTAACATAATTCCTCTCTTAATCATTCACTTATGGTCAGTTTATATATAGGTACACACGGCTACATATCAAGCTATACAAAACTAATTTATATAGGTTTGTATAGGATTTCCGTATAATGAGAGATCAGCTTATACTGGAAATCTATAGCTTCATCAAGCTATACACTTCAAGAAGAACCTGATATCGCATTATAAAGGATTTCCGTACAATGAGAGGTCAGCTTATACTGGTAATTTAGAGCTTGATATGTAGCCGTGTGTACAAGCCGAGTTTGACTCAAAATTGAGTTGAGAATAGTAGATCTTATGTGTAGAAATCATTTCAGTGCAGTGTGTTTTCATTTCTGTGTATAAGTTCTTTGTTGATATTTTGCTTTTCTTCATTTACCAATGTATTTTACTATATTCCAGATAAAAAATGCAGTGATCCAAATGCAGTATACAAAGAATGTCTTAATCCATGTCCCTTGACATGTGATAAACCAAATCCAAGGCCATGTCCCTACAAGTGCAATAAAGGAGGTTGTGAATGTGTCTCAGGATATGTTCTTAATAAAGCTACCGGTAGATGTGTCAGGCTAAAGGATTGTCCAGGTACTAATATTAATATTTTTTGGATTTCTATTAATTTAACAGTTTTTTAATTTGATTACGTCGATCAAAGAAATAAGTGTCGGAGAACATATATGTGATATGTAATATGTGTTGGTTTCTCTCTTTATCATCAGCCATATTTTAACTACAGTGGACGTACTGTGAGTAGTGTTGGTTATTGCGCAATAGAAAAACCGAATTAAACTCAAAAGTCATTTACTCAATCTAAGCTGAGAATCAAAATCACATAAGACAGACCCCCAAAACGCCCATCCCTTCACCACTTCCTAGTGCTTTAGCTGGGAAGAAGAAGTACGAGTAGTAGAACAAACTCCCCAGCAGCACATATGTCTGTTCAGTTAGATGAACTCGATTCCATACAGTAATGGGTATGCAAAGTTATTAATGTTGGTACACGACACAACTATACCAAATGGGCAACAGTTTCTAGTCGTCTTCACGGCTTGACCGCCACCGATGAACTTTACTTGTCGAATGTAGGGCGATCACTTGCCGCCGGTCGAACGTCATGTTGTATACACTGTCATGCGCTGCTAAACAACACTGGCGTCCCGATTAGTCAAGATTCGATGGCGCGAACTCCACCAACTCCATCGAACGCCACTGGATGGCGCTTGTGCATTATCCAAATGATTATCCAAATTATCACAGCACGCTGTATTAAATTATATTTCCAATCTTTTAACTTCTTTAATCAATATTTTTTTCATTATTTCAGGAAGAAAATGCAGAGATCCAAATGCAGTGTATAAAAGTTGCCCCAACCCATGTCCTGTATCATGTGAACATCCCTTTCCGCATGGAATATGTAGTAAGGCGTGTGTTGAATTTGGATGCGAGTGTGCCCCTGGATTTATACTAGACGTCAATGACATTGACGGAAATTGTGTCAGACCTGATGATTGTCCAGGTACCTATTGAAATTTCTATTCTGATAATGCATAACGTAAAAGTTTGTATAACATTTTTTTTTTGGCAAACATCTCTCTACCCTTTTTAGGGTTCCGTAGCCAAATGGCAAAAAACGGAACCCTTATGGATTCGTCATGTCTGTCTGTCTGTCCGTCCGTATATCCCAGCCACTTTTTTCCGAAACTATAAGAACTATACTGTTGAAACTTGGTAAGTAGATATATTCTGTGAACCGCATTAAGATGTTCACACAAAAATATAAAAAAAAAAAACAATAAATTTTGGGGGTTCCCCATACTTAGAACTGAAACTCAAACATTTGTTTTCATCAACCCCATACGTGTATATATGGGGTATCTATGGATAGGTCTTCAAAAATGATATTGAGGTTTTTAATATTTTTTTTCTAAACTGAATAGTTTGCGCGAGAGACACTTCCAAAGTGGTAAAATGTGTGTCCCCCCCTGTAACTTCTAAAATAAGATAATGATAAAACTAAAAAAAAATATATGATTACATTACCATGTAAACTTCCACCGAAAATTAGTTTGAACGAGATATAGTAAGTAGTATTTTTTTTTAATACGTCAAAAATCGTAAACCGCGCTTGCTGCTACGGAACCCTTCATGGGCGAGTCCGACTCGCACTTGGCCGCTTTTTTCTATCTTTCGCGACATCACGCTTCCTCCTTTCAGACTAAAAGACTAAAATATTAATAATATCTTAATTTTTTACAGAACCAATACGTTGCCCAAAACATTCACATTACGTTATAAACGATAACCAGTGTCTAAAAACTTGTGGAAATAGATTGTTACCTACTCGTGACGTAGCCGGCGCCTGCGTCCCATTCACAGGATGTGTCTGCAAACCTGGCTTCGTCAGAAAGTATGACGACGCTACTGGACCTTGTATACCTGAATGCGATTGCCGTAAGAATGAACCTTTTTATAAAAAAGCTTGCAAATGTGAAATTTACTCAATACGTAATACTCAATATATTTATTGCTTCCACATTTGAACTTAGGTGGTAGGTTTTTCAAAAATATGATCATTGTGGACCCTGTCAGGCACAGCAAAAGTAGGAGAGAGGAAGAGGGCTTTTGTTTGACTATATTACTTGTTATACTCAAAGTGAAAGTCAAAGTCTAGACTTTGACTTTGACTATATTTATTTATTTATTTAATACTTTAAGCACAAAAAAATGTACAGAGGCGGACTTAATGCCATAGGCATTTTCTACCAGTCAACCAACAACTACAACTACATTACTAACCACATACACATACATACACACACAAATACATTACTACATTATTAACTAGTCAACTATATTACTTGTTATACTATTTATAATTATTTTATAAAACATGTAATTTTAAATTGACGGCACGGTTGGCGCAGTGGTTAAGCGATTGACTGCTGCGCTTCGTGTCGCGGGTTCGATTCCCGCACGGAACAAATATTTGTATGATCTACAAGTTCCGGGTCTGGCTATTTGTGTATGTGAGTTTATTCTAAATGTTTGTAAACGCACCCACAATACTGGAGAAATTCCTAGTGCGGGGCAAAGTAAAAAAAAGGCATTTAAATATATGTACACTGATATTGTAATAGCATTTTTTGTTCATTTTTATTTTTTACTAGCTTTTCCCCGCGGCTTCGCTCGCGTTAATTAGATAATTTAATAAAAAATAAAATAAACTCTTAACACACTACTAGTTTTTATAATAATATAATTCAATCATGATTCGAAAGACACGTGGCGCCATCTATTGTCATATGAACGTTATTGTTATTTCCTCGGGAACAGTACTTTTTTTCGGTATGAAGGGTACCCTATGTCCGTTTCTGTACATCTGACAACGTATATCCAAAATTTCAGGATGATCGGTTTAGTGGTTTAGGCGTGAAAAGGTAACAAACATACAAACTTACTTTCGCATTTATAATATTAGTTAGGATGGTAATTTATTATATATTTTATCTACACCCATGCTATAAATCCTCTATAAAAGTTTCTCAAACAGTTAGCTTATTGCTAACATTAAAACAACCGGTGTCATAGTAACCATAGTATCATCGTAACGAGTGTTATAATGTACTAAATTTCATTATTCAACTCCTTTGCGTTTTAAATCCCATCTTTACTCATCAAACAGCCACATTTATGATTAAAAAAAAAAATATCATTGTCATGCACGCGCGTTTTACTACCACAGCGCCGTAATTAAAAAAAAAAACTTATAGATTATTCGAGTTCACGTCACATCCCGCCATTTTTGTTCGATATTAGTACTGCAAAAATTTATAAGTTTGTTGTTTACAAAAATGAGTGATACAAGCTTTGGTAACACATCACCAGATATTTCTAATGCAGCAAAGGACATTTCTTACCAATTATTACCAGAAAAGTCGAGGAAACAATATGAAAAGGCGTACCAAGATTTCATGAATTGGTATCAAAGATTAGATAACATGGGTGTAGATAAAGTCTTGTATGCAACTGTACATAATTAGGTTTTAAAACATTCATGTGATACTATTATCACACAGGCTTCGCCTCGTGTGATAAACCCACATTCGTGTTTTAATACGCCTTATTATACAACAGTTGCATAAATAACTATAAACTGATTCTAAAATAATTTTGATTAATTTAATTTTCTAGCACCAATTCCGACACATTGTGGAATTCATGAAACACCAACTAGCTGCCGAATAGTGTGTCCTCCACAAACATGTGCAAGTATCTTCTCTACATTCGATTGCCGCCCGACTGATTGCGAGCCAGGGTGTGACTGCTTCAACGGCTATCTGAGAAATAAAGTTGGAGTTTGCATTCCGTCTAAGGATTGTTTCAAATCTGAACGTACGTATTCTGGTATTTAATCTTTGCACCCTTTAAATATTTCTAAACTTTTTGGGTCCACACCTATGGGAGGGACTCGTAGCTAAATGATAATTGCCGCACGGGGCAATCCAAGGTTAAGCAACGCTTGCCGCGGTCGGTTCGTGGATGGGTTACATATCGAGACCCCTCCGTGCCTCAGAAAGCATGTTAAGCCGTTGGTCCCGGCTTTCATTCGTAGATTTTTGACAGTCGTTACGGGTAGATGGAACGCCAATAGTCTAACAACCAGTCTTACCAAGGGATATAATGTTACCCAGTAACTAAGTTGTGGAAGTCAAATAGGTAGTCACTCCATTTACTATATTTGCATCCGGATAGACTGGAAGTCGACCCTAACAAATCAAAGTCAAAACTAATAATTTATTTCAATTAGGCACTTTTGAACGTAAAGTTTCGGAAAAGACTAGGCAGATTGATTGACCTATAATGTTAATAAAAATGTCTGAAGTCCAGTAACTGTTGTTTTCAAGTGAATCTTCGTGATAACAAAAATAGGTGGCGAGCCCAAAAGAACGGGTTACCTCAGGGTAGTGTACTGGCCACTCTGTTGTTTAACACACTACCTCCACCAATGACCAACCGGTGAGCCGAACAACCCGCTTTCTGTACCCAGATGGCCTAGCATTAACTTGCCAAGCCAAACCTTTCCATCGCCCTCTCAGATCTCAGCCATTATTATGCTGACCACGCCCTGAAACAAAATCCTTCAAAAACGCAGTCATGTGCCTTTCAAACTCAAACTCAAAGCATTTATTTCAGATAAACCATTTACAGGGACTTTTGAATTGTCAAAAAGTCGGTCAGTTAGTCAGAAAGTTGAAGCTAGTTGCCCATTCCAAAACGTAGATCTCTTTGGAGAAGAACGGGCAAGAAACTCCAAGGACACTCTTTTAAATCAAAATATTACAAAATCCTGGGTACAATAATCTTTTTGCTTCTATATGTGAAACAATGTAAAAACAAATAAAACAATTAAATATATAAAATTAAAAATAAGCCCTGGCAATTAAGCGATAACCAGTCTCAACTGACGGCGCCCGTTCACGAACCTGACGCGTGGATCAGCACCATCCAGCTCAACCATTTTGTAGGGAACCGAACTTTCACCTTCGCAGCAGACAATCGGGTCGAACACTCGATATCTCATGGCAAAGCGTTCCAATCATCCACAGTACTCGCCCAAAGTATATCGGTATCACTTTGGATAGTTCCTTAACTGCCGGAAAAACTACAAAAATGTCAAACAAAAAGTACATCAGAAACAAAATACTCTGTCGCCTAACATCTACCAGATGGGGGGCTACTCCTCAAGTCTTGCGAACAACTTTGTTTCTCTGCTGGTGAGTATACCTGTCCAGAATGGAGCCGATCTGCCTACGATAAGTAAGTGGATACATCTCTAAATGAAACATGCCGCATTATTGCTGGTTGTTTAAAACCAACCCCGTTGTGAATGCTGTATCCACTGACTGGCATCGCGCCTCCAGAAATCCGCAGGACTATAGCCAGCCGCATCGACAGGGCGGAAGTATGACCCACGCCACCCAATGCACAATTTTAACCCAGTGCCATAGGGGCTTAAAACTCTTTATCATACCATAGATCCAGTGGGATGCAACGGAGACGTCAATGCAACACGCGTGCGTGGGTGCAGTGATGCGTGTCCACCGACCTGTGAAAAACCGAACCATAAATTGTGTCCATCTATTTGCATATTAAACGGATGTGATTGTAAGCCGGGATACATTAGGTCATGTGCTAACGGGGATTGCATTGACCCAAAGGATTGTCCAGGTGAGTGAATAATATATTATTTTCTAGAGTAGCGATCGACTTCCGAAAGTGAGGCATGCCTATAGGATCTTGGGAAAGGGGAGGCCTGTGTCGCCAACCATTTCTTCCTTCTTAATTATAAATTTTGATCTGATCTTATTTCTAAGTAACCCTATAAACCCACTTGCAATATATCTTCTAATGAATTCTAATAAATTCATTAAAAAGATTAATTAATTTTTAGGTGGATCGCCAAAGTGTGGAGCAAATAAAATGTTCGTTAGTTGCAAAAGTGATTGTCCATCAAACTACTGCCCAGTTGATGATAGTCGGGCTCAGGTAGCTTGTTCCATGCCATATCCTTGTAGAGGTGGTTGTGCTTGTAAAAAAGGATATTTGATGGTCAGTCGTGAAGACCCGCGGTGCGTCTTGGCTTCAGATTGTCGTAAGTTAACATTTTTATTTATTCTGATTGGAATAAGGATTAGTTTTCTGTAGCAGCATGATTGAAGATAATTTAACTAACTTTCATTTATTCATTTCACTCTATAACCACATTTTTATTTTGGATTTAAAAGAGTTCTATTGAACTATGAAATCATTTGTACTTTATTTTTCAGCTAAAGTTAAATGCACAAGACAAAATGAAGTTTGGGATCCAAAACCCTTAAGTTGTTTCCTAGAAAGATGTAAAGTTAAAGTTAAAATGTTACAGCACCACTTGGATGTAAGGGCGATCTCAACGCAACACTCAAACAATGTCCGTCACCTTGTCCAAAAACCTGTGATGATCCAAACGCTGGAAGTGAAGGTTGTATAGATATATGTCTCCCGGACGACTGTGAGTGCAATCCCGGATTTGTATTGACCAAATTGAAAGGAGGAAAATGTATCAAGCCCGAAGACTGTCCAGGTGAGATTTCTTCAACCTTCCGAGACTAAAATTAGGTTCTCAAAATATCAACGTCATCTTCAACATATATATTATGACGACGGAACATTGAACAAGAATTATCTTCAGTAGAAGTCTATGCCTGGGATTTGATTGAGCAATTGGCGTACAGAATTTTATACCTACCATTTCCAAAATGGTGGTGATCAAATTTGAAAGCAAGACTATAATTACAATCAAAAACTTGCTAAGTTAATAAATACTGGAACGGATCTTCTGTTATGTCATATACCTATGGATCATTATCTATCGTTGATACTTTAGACTGGGCTTTTCGTTGAAAAAATTGTTACTTTATTGTTCCTATTACATTGCCACCAGGTTGTGGAGGAGATCCCAATGCAGTGTTCAAAAGCTGTCCGAGTGCTTGTGAACCGACTTGTACTAACCCGAACCCCCAAATATGCACCATGCAGTGTATGCCAAGCGGCTGTGTATGCAAACCTGGATTTGTTAAAAATGAAAATAATGGAAAATGCATCAGGCCTGAGAATTGTCCAGGTAACATTTTAACAAGCAACTTACCTACGACAAATATTTTCATGTTGCAGATAATTGTTATAAAAATTCAATTAAAAATTAACGAATTGTCTTTTTCACATTAGTTGTAGGGTGCGAAGGTGATTACAATGCAACATACACGGAATGCACCAGTATGTGCCCTCTAACTTGCGCAGAACCGGACCCGGGGCCTTGTATAGCTATGTGTGGTCCTAGTGGCTGTGAGTGCAACCCAGGATATGTACGGAATGAAGACGGAAAATGTATCAAGCCCGAAGATTGTCCAGGTATTATAAAATCTTGAATAAAATAAAGTATTTTGAGGTTAATGTAAGAGCTAGGCTGCAAAGGAGATCCCAACGCAGAGTACAATGACTGTCCGAGTGCCTGTCAAGCGACTTGCGAAAAACTGAACTCTAATAAACCGTGCACTACGGAGTGCCTGCCAAGAGGATGTGTTTGCAAGTCAGGTTTTATTCGGATTAATGAAGGTGGAAAATGTATCAAGCCCGAAAGCTGTCCAGGTGAGAAAGATAAGCTAATTATTTAGCATAGTAAGCCTTAGAAGGCACATTGCAAAATTATATCTATCAAGTTCAGGATCTAACTGAGCAAAGTAAGGCAGTTATGATTGGGTACACATCAATAGTAAAGCGTGTACGGTTTATAATCACGATTTCTCGCTTCAGCCGTTAAATATTTGCTTCCTTAGTTGCTTTGGACGTTAGTTTAAACTTTAAAGGGATGCTTTCAGATTCATAACGAAAGAGACGAACCACGATTAAAGAATGCTTTTTTTGTCATTTTGGCGGTGAATTCCCGCTGTCTCCACGACAGCCCGTGTCCTCATTAATGGTAATTCACATAAAATGGCGAAACTAAAGGCTCCAGTTTCTTTTAAGTACTGATTTTAGAAATAATAATTAAAATAAGTACTTAAAAGAAAATGGAACCTTTTTTTCTCTCCATTTTATGGGAAATATAATATGCATACCATTAATGGAGACATGGGCGGTGGGGACAGTGGGAATACACCGATTTTTGCCAAGGACTGGCTATGACGACTTGTTTCGATTTTTTCCTTTGCTTCATAACTTTGACTCCAAAAACTTAATAGATACATCATCATAGCGATCAAATACCACATCATGACGCGCAACAGAAGCTTGAGACAATAATATCAATATTTTTTTTAATAACGCTGCTGCATATTCTACAAATGTACTAAAACTTTTGAGTTGTGTCTGATGACATGACATGCCATCAACAACGTAGAGTTTTGGATTATTAGTGGAGCGTATAATGTCTTGTGCAGTGTGAATTATGTATCTTTGTGCAAATGCGTAGACAAAGCTTGTAAGAATTTGTAAAAAAAATAACTCTGCTTTTTTCATATTGTAAGGGTAATTTGTGATTTCTAATTTTATTTTGTAAAAAATAAACTTCATAATGTATATCGGAGAGATCCGTCCGTCTCCGACCAATCTCCGATGTAATCCGTCGTTGGTAGTAGGTAGGTGTTGAATTTCAATAACACACACTGTCAACACTTAACTCAAAGCATTTATTTTTATTTTCTTAGGATCCGATAGGACGCCAGCCTCGCATTCCTCTCTCAGTGGGCGGAAGCGCTACTTTTTTCATATTAAGTCTTATTAACTAATTAGTTTCTACAATAAACCTTTTTATTTTATTTATTTTTATTGTTCCTATTACATTGCCACCAGGTTGTGGAGGAGATCCCAATGCAGTGTTCAAAAGCTGTCCGAGTGCTTGTGAACCGACTTGTACTAACCCGAACCCCGAAATATGCACCATGCAATGTATGCCAAGCGGCTGTGTATGCAAACCTGGATTTGTTAAAAATGAAAATAATGGAAAATGCATCAGGCCTGAGAATTGTCCAGGTAACATTTTAACAAGCAACTTACCTACGACAAACATTTTCATGTTGCAGATAATTGATATAAAAATTCAGAAAAATTAACGAATTGTCTTTTTCACATTTGTTGTAGGGTGCAAAGGTGATTACAACGCAACATACACGGAATGCACCAGTATGTGCCCTCTAACTTGCGCAGAACCGGACCCGAGGCCTTGTATAGCTATGTGTGGTCCTAGTGGCTGTGAGTGCAACCCAGGATATGTACGGAATGAAGACGGAAAATGTATCAAGCCCGAAGATTGTCCAGGTATTATAAAATCTTGAATAAAATAAAGTATTTTGAGGTAAAATGTAAGGGATGCTTCACACTTGTTCAGGTCGGGATGTTCGATTCGGAAGTACACGCATCAAAAGTGTCTAGGGATCAAGCACGTTTTTGATGGTTACAAAAATGCAGGAATTTTAATTATATTTTTTGTAACTCCTAATGAATACTTTTTAGGAAATTTCGTAAATTTTTTAAGTCTTTAGAATTTTGGTCAAAAGATGAAAATCTTCTGTTAAGTTGTATTCCTTTATAGTCCTGCTACGGGTTTAGAGCCAAACAATATAATTTCTGCCATATTTCTGAGTGGAATCAATGCAAAAGTACGTGATTATGGAGATAAGACGTAATTTGAGCCGAGAAGAAATGATCAGAGCCATGGGAATATTGGAACCTGGTTTTCGGCAATGTATATATCTACTGTGGGAATCGCTATGGGTACTGCCAAATATGGATGCCGTACACACATCAGAAAGTCTTTTTCGCCTGTTACAACGGACGTGGGCGGCCATTTTGCAACGTGATTTGGATGTACTCATATTGAGCATCGCTTCGATTATAATATACGCGTTAGCGGCGGAAATACAGACTACTAATTGCTTATTTTACGCAATAAAAACCCTAAAAAAAAAAAACCATTTTTATTTAATTTAAATAGAGCATTATATTAATATTATAAAAAAATGATCCTTTGATCCCATGACACTTTAGATATGTGTATTTGTTGAACAGAAAAGCCGACCCAAAGAAATGGTTACACATGTTCAGCTTTCATCCGTCTCGTGCCGATCGGCAAACTTCGTCATATTCGGGTTGGCTCGGTACAATTCAAGCTAAGCAGAGCGCCTTTTTCCCGAACTTATCTACATAAAGGGCATAAGGGTAAGGGTCATTTGGGCATATTTTAGATCTTAGGGTTCAAGTTTTATTCGATTGTAACCGCTCTCATATTTACTGTCGCAATGACGTCACATTTAATTTTACTGTTATTAGGTTCGTACTTTTGCTAATATGTTTTTTTTTCTTTTCATTAATTCACTCACTGAGCCAGGTTGCAAAGGAGATCCCAACGCAGAGTATAGTGTCTGTCCGAGCGCTTGTCAAGCGACTTGCGAAAAACCGAACTCTAATCAACCGTGCACTAGGGAATGCCTGCCAACAGGTTGTGTTTGCAAACGAGGTTTTATTCGGATTAAAAAAGGTGGAAAATGTATCAAGCCCGAAAGCTGTCCAGGTAATAGTTTCTCAAATACATTTAATAAAGAATATCGGGCTTAGATATTAAACTATTGTCTCATTCTGATTTCACAGTCTTTTTTAAACATATTATATTAATAACTTTATTGTGAAAAAACTTTCTTGACTTGAGACTTTAACTTTGACGTTCTTTATTAAAACAGTACCAGGTTGTGGAGGGGATACCAACGCAGTTTACAAAGATTGTCCGAGTGTTTGTGAACCGACTTGTGCTAACCCAGACCCTAACCAAGTATGCACCAAGCAGTGTGCGCCAAGTGGCTGTGTGTGCAAACCAGGATTTGTTCTAAATGAAAAAGATGGAAAATGTATCAAGCCTGAGAGCTGCCCAGGTAATAGTTTCTCTTACAAATTTTACGAAAATGCAAAAGAGCTCATATTAAGATTTTAGAAAGAGGCTATGCGTTAACACATAATACAATTGAGATCACAATCATCAATCTTCTGCCCCTATCTCAATTTATTTTGTCTTCCTCTTTTATATTCTCTATTACGCCGACATTTTAGTAGTGACCCTCTTTCTACCCACATTATCTCTCATATACCTAACCCATCTATCGTTAGTTTGTTATTCCGCTACTCTTATAACTATCTACATTCATAATCAAATCTTTCTTTACGAAATGTTCCCCCGCTTCTCACGCCAATCATTATAAAATATGTATTTCATTGCAGTGGATTGTGGATGCAAAGGTGATATGAACGCAACGTACAGCAATTGCCCGAGTCCCTGTCCACCAACCTGTGTTGATCAGTATAGTAAAGAAGAAAGTGCAGCCTGCGTTGATGTGTGTGATCCGCCCGGATGTGTGTGCAAGCCAGGATTCATTTTTACTAAGAAGGGTGGAAAATGTATCAAGCCTGAAGACTGTCCAGGTAATGGAAATCTTAATGTAAAGGGCATAAGGGTAAGGGTCATTTGGGCATATTTTGGATCATAGGATTCAAGTTTTATTCAATTGTAACCGCTCTCACATCACCATCGTCTTTGCTGTTGAAATGACGTCACATTTAATATTTTACTGTTACTAGGTTCAACTTTCCGCTCATTCGTTTTTCTCGTTCCATAAATTCACACACACAGAGCCAGGATGCAAAGGAGATCCCAACGCAGAGTACAGTGACTGTCCGAGTGCCTGTCAAGCGACTTGCGAAAAACCGAACTCTAACCAACCGTGCACTAAGAATTGCCTCCCAAGAGGTTGTGTTTGCAAACCAGGTTTTATTCGGATTAAGAAAGATGGAAAATGTATTGAGCCCGAAAGCTGTCCAGGTAATAGTTTCTAAAAAAACATTTAAAAAAGAAATTCGAGCTTAGATATTAAAGTATCATCAGATTCTGATTTCACAGATTTTTTGAAATATATAAATTAATAATTTTACCGTCGAAAGACTTGACTACTTACAACTTACTTCTTGACATAAGACTTTTGATTTGAATTTCTTTGCTAAAACAGTTCCAGGTTGTGGAGGGGATCCCAACGCAGTTTACAAACAATGTCCAAGTGTTTGTGAACCGACTTGTGCTAACCCAGACCCTAACCAAAAATGCACAAAGCAGTGTGCGCCAAGTGGCTGTGTGTGTAAACCAGGATTTGTTCTAAATGAAAAAGATGGAAAATGTATCAAGCCTGAGAGCTGCCCAAGTAATAGTTTATGTTACTAATTTTACAAAAATTTAAAAGAACCTATAGTAAGATTTTAGAAAAAGAGTATGGGTTAACACATAAACACAATTGAGATCATGCACCGTCATCAACATTCTGCCCCTATCCCAATTTATTTTGGGTCCGCGTAGCATGTCTTATTCTTTCATATTCTTTATTTAGCTGTCATTTTAGTAGTCACCCTCTTTCTAACCACATCATCTTTCATATAACCTATCCATCATTGGTTTGGTATTCCGCTACTCTTATAACTATCTACATTCATAATCAAATCTTTCCTTACGAAATGTTCCCCCGCTTCACACGCCTATCATTATAAAATATAAATATTTCAGTGGATTGTGGATGCAAAGGTGATATGAACGCAACGTACAGCAATTGCCCGAGTCCCTGTCCACCAACCTGTGTTGATCAGTATAGTAAAGAAGAAAGTGCTGCCTGCGCTGATGTGTGTGATCCGCCCGGATGTGTGTGCAAGCCAGGATTCATTTTTACTAAAAAGGGTGGAAAATGTGTCAAGCCTGAAGACTGTCCAGGTACTAGAAATTTTAATGTAAAGGGCATAAGGGTAACGGTCATTTGGTCATATTTTAGATCGTAGGATTCAAGTATTATTCGATTGTAACCGCTCTCATATCATCATCGTCTTTGCTGGTGAAATGACATCACATTTTAACTGTCGAAATTCAGAATGACAATCTTAATTTTACTGTTATTATATTCAACTTTCCGCTCATTAGTTTTGTTTTTCGTTCCATAATTTCACACACACAGAGCCAGCATGCAAAGGAGATCCCAACGCAGAGTACAGTGACTGTCCGAGTGCCTGTCAAGCGACTTGCGAAAAACCGAACTCTAACCAACCGTGCACTAAGAATTGCCTCCCAAGAGGTTGTGTTTGCAAACCAGGTTATATTCGGATTAAGAAAGATGGAAAATGTATTGAGCCCGAAAGCTGTCCAGGTAATAGTTTCTCAAATATATTAAAAAATAATATCGGGCTTAGATATTAAAGTATCATCAGATTCTGATTTCACAGATTTTTTGAAATATATAAATTAATAATTTTACCGTCGAAAGACTTGACTACTTACAACTTACTTCTTGACTTCAGACTTTTACTTTGAGTTTCTTTACTAAAACAGTTCCAGGTTGTGGAGGGGATCCCAATGCAGTGTACAAACAATGTCCAAGTGTTTGTGAACCGACTTGTGCTAACCCAGACCCTAACCAAATATGCACAAAGCAGTGTGCGCCAAGTGGCTGTGTGTGCAAACCAGGATTTGTTCTAAATGAAAAAGATGGAAAATGTATCAAGCCTGAGAGCTGCCCAGGTAATAGTTTTTGTTACAAATTTTACAAAAATGTAAAAGACCCCATAGTAAGATTTTAGAAAGAAACTATGCGTTAACACATAAATACAATTGAGATCATGCACCGTCATCAACAATCTGCCCATAGACATGCTACGCGGACCCAAAATAAATTGGAATAGCCCAATTTATTTTGGGTCCGCGTAGCATGTCTTCTTCTTTCATATTCTTTATTTAGCCGTCATTTTAGTAGTCACCCTCTTTCTAACCACATTATCTTTCATATAACCCATCCATCGTTGGTTTGGTATTCCGGTACTCTTATAACTATCTACATTCATAATCAAATCTTTCCTTACGAAATGTTCCCCCGCTTCACACGCCTATCATTATAAAATATAAATATTTCAGTGGATTGTGGATGCAAAGGTGATATGAACGCAACGTACAGCAATTGCCCAAGTCCCTGCCCACCAACCTGTGTTGATCAGTATAGTAAAGAAGAAAGTGCAGCCTGCGCTGATGTGTGTGATCCGCCCGGATGTGTGTGCAAGCCAGGATTCATTTTTACTAGAAAGGGTGGAAAATGTATCAAGCCTGACGACTGTCCAGGTAATAGAAATCTTAATGTAAAGGGCATAATCGTAAGGGTCATTTGGTCATATTTTAGATCGTAGGATTCAAGTATTATTCGATTGTAACCGCTCTCATATCATCATCGTCTTTGCTGGTGAAATGACATCATATTTTAACAGTCAAAATTCAGAATGACAATCTTAATTTATACTGTTATTAGGTTCAACTTTCCGCTCATTCGTTTTTTTCGTTCCATAAATTCACACACACAGAGCCAGCATGCAAAGGAGATCCCAACGCAGAGTACAGTGACTGTCCGAGTGCCTGTCAACCGACTTGCGAAAAACCGAACTCTAACCAACCGTGCACTAAGAATTGCCTCCCAAGAGGTTGTGTTTGCAAACCAGGTTTTATTCGGATTAAGAAAGATGGAAAATGTATTGAGCCTGAAAGCTGTCCAGGTAATAGTTTCTCAAATACATTAAAAAGAAATTGGTTGTCTATAAAGTTGGTTTACGGACGATAGTTTAACGTGACAACGTCATAACAAAACATTGATGCGGCGCAAGCGTAAAATGAGTGTAACGGGACAATGAGCGTAACGGGACAATGAGTCATCTTTTTTCGTGCATGCAGCCGGCGTTCATCGATTTATTAGACGTTGTTACGTCAAAAAGAATATCAGGCTTCTAAATATTAAAGTATCATCAGAGTCTGATTTCACAGATTTTTGACGTGACAACGTCTAATAAATCAATGAACGCCGGCTGCATGCATGAACAAGGATGACTCATTGTCCCGTTACGCTCACTGTACGCTTGCGCCCGCATCAATGTTTTGTTATGACGTTGTCACGTTAAAGTATCGTCCGTGAACCCACTTTACAGACGACCAATTTTTTTTAAATGTATATAAATTTTATTACTTTATTGTCCAAAGACTTGACTACTTACAACTTACTTCTTGACTTGAGACTTTGAATTTGAAATTCTTTGCTAAATTAGTTCCAGGTTGTGGAGGGGATTCCAACGCAGTTTACAAGTACTGTCCAAGTGTTTGTGAACCGACTTGTGCTAACCCAGACCCTAACCAAATATGCACCACGCAGTGTGCGCCAAGTGGCTGTGTGTGCAAACCAGGATTTGTTCTAAATGAAAAAGATGGAAAATGTATCAAGCCTGAGAGCTGCCCAGGTAATAGTTTCTCTTACAAATTTTACGAAAGTGCAAAAGAGCCCATAGTAAGATTTTAGATTGAGACTGCGTTACCACATAAAAACAATTGAGATCATCATCATCAATATTCTGCCCCTATCCCAATTTATTTTGGATCCGCGTAGCTTGTCTTCTTCTTTTATATTATCTATTTAGCCGTCATTTTAGTAGTCACCCGCTTTCTAAGCACAAATCATCTCTCATATACCTAACCAATCTATCGTTGGTGTGGTATTCCGCTACTCTTATAACTATCTACATTCATAATCAAATCTTTCCTTACGAAATGTTCCGCCGCTTCATACGCCAATCATTATAAAATATGTATAAATATTTCAGTGGATTGTGGATGCAAAGGTGATATGAACGCAACGTACAGCAATTGCCCGAGTCCCTGTCCACCAACTTGTGCTGATTTGTATAGTAAAGAAGAAAGTGTAGCCTGCGCTGCTGTGTGTGATCCGCCCGGATGTGTATGCAAGCCAGGATTCATTTTTACTAAAAAGGGTGGAAAATGTATCAAACCTGAAGACTGTCCAGGTAATGGAAATCTTAATGTAAAGGGCATAAGGGTAAGGGTCATTTGGGCATATTTTATTCGATTGTAACCGCTCTAACACCATCATCGTCTTTGCTGGTGAAATGACGTCACATTTAATTTTACTGTTATTAGGTTCAACTTTTCGCTCATTGTATTTTTATTCTTTCCATTAATTCACTCACACAGCGCCAAGCTGCGAAGGAGATCCCAACGCAGAGTACAGTGACTGTCCGAGTGCCTGTCAAGCGACTTGCGAAAGACCGAACTCTAATCAACCGTGCACTACGGAGTGCCTGCCAAGAGGATGTGTTTGCAAGTCAGGTTTTATTCGGATTAATGAAGGTGGAAAATGTATCAAGCCCGAAAGCTGTCCAGGTAATAGTTTCTCAAATACATTAAAAAATAATATCGGGCTTAGATATTAAAGTATCACCAGATTCTGATTTAACAGATATTTTTTAATATATATTAATAACTTTATTGTCGAAAGACTTGACTACTTACAAATTACTTCTTGACTTCAGACTTTTACTTTGAATTTCTTTACTAAAACAGTTCCAGGTTGTGGAGGGGATCCCAACGCAGTGTACAAACAATGTCCAAGTGTTTGTGAACCGACTTGTGCTAACCCAGACCCTAACCAAATATGCACAAAGCAGTGTGCGCCAAGTGGCTGTGTGTGCAAACCAGGATTTGTCTTAAATGAAAAAGATGGAAAATGTATCAAGCCTGAGAGCTGCCCAGGTAATAGTTTTTGTTACTAATTTTACATAAATGTAAAAGACCCCATAGTAAGATTTTAGAAATAGAATATACGTTAACACATAAACACAATTGAGATCATGCACCGTCATCAAGAATCTGCCCCTATCTCAATTTATATTGGGTCCACGTAGCATGTCTTTTTCTTTCATATTCTTTATTTAGCCGTCATTTTAGTAGTCACCCACTTTCTAACCACATCATCTTTCATATAACCCATCTATCATTGGTTTGGTATTCCGTTACTCTTATAACTATCTAAATTCATAATCAAATCTTTCCTTACGAAATGTTCCGCCGCTTCATACGCCAATCATTATAAAATATAAATATTTCAGTGGATTGTGGATGCAAAGGTGATATGAACGCAACGTACAGCAATTGCCCGAGTCCCTGTCCACCAACTTGTGCTGATTTATATAGTAAAGAAGAAAGTGTAGCCTGCGCTGCTGTGTGTGATCCGCCCGGATGTGTATGCAAGCCAGGATTCATTTTTACTAAAAAGGGTGGAAAATGTATCAAGCCTGAAGACTGTCCAGGTAATGGAAATCTTAATGTAAAGGGCATAAGGGTAAGGGTCATTTGGGCATATTTTATTCGATTGTAACAGCTCTCTCATCATCATCGTCTTTGCTGGTGATCATTTCACCACACACCGTCACATTATTAGGTTCAACTTTTCGCTCATTGTATTTTTATTTTTTCCATTAATTCACTCACACAGAGCTAGGCTGCAAAGGAGATCCCAACGCAGAGTACAATGACTGTCCGAGTGCCTGTCAAGCGACTTGCGAAAAACCGAACTCTAATCAACCGTGCACTACGGAGTGCCTGCCAAGAGGATGTGTTTGCAAGTCAGGTTTTATTCGGATTAATGAAGGTGGAAAATGTATCAAGCCCGAAAGCTGTCCAGGTGAGAAAGATAAGCTAATTATGTAGCATAGTAAGCCTTAGAAGGCACATGGCAAAATTATATCTATCCAGTTCAGGATCTAACTGAGCAAAGTAAGGCAGTTATGATTGGGTACACATCAATAGTACAGCGTGTACGGTTTATAATCACGATCTCTCGCTTCAGCCGTTCAATATTTGCGTCCTTAGTTGCTTTAGACGTTAGTTTAAACTTTAAAGGGATGCCTTCAGATTCATAACGAAAGAGACGAACCACGATTAAATAATGCTTTTTTTGACATTTTGGCGGTGAATTCCCGCTGTCCCCACCACAGCTCGTGTCCTCATTAATGGTAATTCACATAAAATGGCGAAACTAAAGGCTCCAGTTTCTTTTAAGTACTGATTTTAGAAATAATAATTAAATTCAGTACTTAAAAGAAAATGTAACCTTTTTTTTGTCGCCATTTTATGTGAAATATAATATGCATACCATTAATGGGGACATGGGCGGTGGAGACAGTGGGAATACACCGATTTTTGCCAAGGACTGGCTATTACGACTTGTTTCGGATTTTTTCCTTTGCTTCGTAACTTTGACTCCAAAAACTTAATAAATACATCATCATAGCGATCAAATACCACATCAAGACGCGCAACAGAAGCTTGAGATAATAATATCAATATTTTTTTTTAAAACGCTGCTGCATATTCTCCAAAATGTACTAAAACTTTTGTTGTGTCTGATGACATGACATGCCATCAACAATGTAATGTTTTGTATTATTAGTGGAGCGTATAATGTCTTGTGCAGCATGAATTGTATATTTTTGTACAAAGCTTGTAAGAATTTGTAAATAAATTAACTCTGCTTTTATAATATTGTAAGGGTAATTTGTGATTTCTAATTTTATTTTGTAAAAAATAAACATCATAATATATATCGGAGAGATCCGTCCATCTCCGACCAATCTCCGATGTAATTCGTCGTTGGTAGTAGGTAGGTGTTGAATTTCAATAACACACACTGTCAACACTTAACTCAAAGCATTTATTTTTATTTTCTTAGTATCCGATAGGACGCCAGCCTCGCATTCCTCTCTCAGTGGGCGGAAGCGCTACTTTTTTCATATTAAGTCTTATTATCTAATTAGTTGAATAAATCTTACAAACAATACTAAGATGCTTATCATTTAATTCTTTTGTAATTAAATAATGCCAATTCACAAATACAAAAGCGTTTTCAGTAGTAATGTTAAAATATAAGCTTTATTCTTCAACTTCATTATTACTATTTGACAACACTTAATTCAAAGAATTTAATCAAACAAAAGGTATTCATTAGTAAATTGCTGTGTAAAATAATCTCATTACTTTATAATGTGTATTCTATTATTGAATCTGATTTAGTTCTCGTATTTAATTATTACATTCAGTTATTGATCATGAAAATCACAAACCGCGCCATTTTGGGCACGTAATGTAGTGGTCTATCATAAACAAATTTACCTACTGTGTCAAACGACCAGTTGTAAATATGACTAAAAACCCAAAGACTATAAAATAAATATTTCCTTTTAATTTTAGCTACAGTTTTAACGAGAACATCATAATTAATGTAATATTTAATCTTAAAACAATACTAGGTGTTTCTAGTTCATAAAGAAGCCAATAGATGGCGCCGATCTCTTAGATGTAGCCACACGTTGTATTGATTGTAATAAACTCCCACAGAGGGTGTAATATCAAGATTATGATAAATTGGAATAATTAGTTTATTACGAATAAGATTATGAAATATTCTTTTCAGGAAGACGTTCTTGCGGCGACATATATGTATCTGTATTATTTTTCATTTAAGTATGACCCATATATAAC
This sequence comes from Dryobota labecula, assembly GCA_947523025.1. Taxonomy (NCBI): domain Eukaryota; kingdom Metazoa; phylum Arthropoda; class Insecta; order Lepidoptera; family Noctuidae; genus Dryobota; species Dryobota labecula. Next base: position 9,243,127 of record OX383293.1, on the reverse strand, counting down.
ATAACATAACTTTTTATTTTTAGTTGTATGTATGTATATATGTATTTATTCTTATATCTTAGCTATAAATATCTTCTAAATTGTTTTTCTGTTATTGCACCTACTGTGTATTATCTCTGCATCACCCTAAGGTAGACTGGTAGAAAATGCCCAAGGCATTAAGTCCGCCTTTGTACAGTTTTTACTTGTGCATAAAGTTTTAATATATAAATAAATTAATAAATATATACATCCATAAACACTCGTTTTTGATTAAGTTCCTTGATTAAAACCAATAGTCTTTTGAAGTATTCTAATAATGTTAACAGGGGTGGGGGAGGGGGGCGGATGACCACAATAGCGACTGGCAACATAAGTCATGTTGTAGCCAGCTGGGATTAGGCAAGTTTCAAGTTGTCCATAACTTACTAATTGTTTCTGTTTTCGTTTAGGTGGATCGCCAACATGCCGGGGAAATGAAACCTATGTCTACTGTAAAGTAGGCTGCCCAACTAACTATTGCCCAGTGGATGACAGCCTGGCTATTGTCGCCTGTGACCCCATGTATCCTTGCCCCGGAGGCTGTGCTTGCAAAGGAGGCTATTTGATGGTCAGTAAGGAAGATGACAGATGCATTTTGTCTTCAGATTGTCGTAAGTGCAAATCATATTAGTATGTCTTTTGCTATTTACAAGTCGACCTAGTGCGGAAGGTGTTAACTGAAGGCCAATTCCTCAAACGATCAAAACCTAGTCGCAATCTCAAGCCAGCGACAATAAAAAATACGTAAATTGCCCGTCAGATTTGATTGAAGCAGTTTTTTAATATAAATTTTTAGTTTTTTTTTATAAGAATAGCACCACCCCATTTTCTCCCGTGGGTGTCGTGAAAGGCGACTAAGGAACTGACTAGAGAATGGGCAGCAGCGTTCTCTATGCATTTTTAACACCGTACTGCGATCGCCAACCCGCCTGTCAAGCGTGGCGATTTTGGCTAATCCCTCCAATTAGAGCAGGCCTATGTCCAGTAGGGGACGTCTTTCGGCTGAAATGATGATGATGATGAGTTTTTTTTATAGCTGTTATGTTTTAGAATGATGACAGCTTATACCCTAAATCATCTGTGTCTCTCAGGATATTTAAAAACACAAAGCACCTTCTCAAAAAAATAAATTATACGAGTATGTTTCAGCGGAAGTAAAATGTACCAGACCGAACGAGGTATGGGACCCATACGCCCCAGGTTGCTTGCATGAAAGATGCGAAGATAGACACATTCCTTGCGATTTCCCATACCCCGGTCCACCGAGATGCAGATGTATTAAGGATTACTACAGAAACAAGGATATCTGTGTACCGGAATGTCAATGTCGTGAGTAATATTTGTTTATTATTCCCAACACAAGCGTGTAGCGTGGTCTTAAACAATATTTTTTCCATTACAGCTTATCTCATGTCAAGTAATTTTTGTATGTTTATATGTTTTTTTTTTTAAATATATTTCTTTTAATATGTTTTTAGAGGCACAAGCCTAGCAAAGTCTGAAAGCAAAATGATTTTCATAGGTTAGACTAAGCTACCGGTGGAGATTCCTTTGAAAAATATGCAGACCGCATTCTGACTTCTGATATGTGTTGTAGTGATGTATTCCCGCTGTTCTTACCGCCCGTGTCCCCATTAATGGTAATTCTCATAAAATGGCTAACACAAATATATCTGTGTCAGGACTCAGGATGATAATTTCTGAGTCATTGTTCAGTGTGATGGCATGAAATAGATGGCAGAACATTCTTGATTGGTTCTCTTTTAAATCGGTATTTTCAGTTATTGTTGCACCTTGCAATTTATAATATTTTGTGGGGTCGTCGAACCCACGGCAAATAATAATTCACTGTCTTCATTGATTTTTGTATACAGCGTGTTACGGAAAGGGTATATACATATCAAAGGCACGGATTTTTTTGGTGATAACAAATAGGTACTATGTTTTTAATACCCACACCTATATTAATAAAAAGTTAAGAAACATTTAACAAAAAATCATTTTTTTCCTATTGAATTCTACAAAATAGACACATCACTAGACCAAGTCAGCTGATCGGTGTCAATAAACTACACACAAAGAAACAACTCCGTAAAAGATTTGTTTCTCCCGGTACTATTTGTGAAATGGGTTCCATGTTAGTTTTATTCCACAAAATATCAAACACTTGAACTTCTGTGGCAGGTGTGTGTACTAGGCGCACAGACACACATAATGGATAATGACCCTCGTAGTGCGGTGACATGTTTGTTATTATTTACATTTCGTCCCTTTATTGGTAAAACCGATTATCTACACTTTTTTTCAAAAATGAGTTATTGACACCAAGCTACTCAACTTTTTGAGCTCTATCTACAGGTAAAACCGATTTTTCGATACGATGCATAGTTTCCGAGATAGATACGCAAAAAAACAATTATAATACAAGTTTTTAGGTAACATCTGCATTCAATAACAGCTAAAGTCTTAAACTTGTACGATTTTTTTGAAGCCTTGCAATCAAAAACACATTCAGTTTCATATCTTATTTTAGTTGCAATTTGCTTACACTCTGAACATACTGTAGCATTGTACTAATACAAATTAAAATACTTTAGATGGTTCTGGTTTTGCTGAATTATTGGAAAGTACTTGAATCTTACACATTAAAAAAAAAGTAAGTAGTTCTACTTGCTTTTAACAGAACATAATCCTTCGCACTTGTGCAGATTTTAATTCAATTAAAAGAGAAGAAACAAATTTTCTGTCTGCTACTTTCGATTTGCAGGCAATTCTACAATTGCCATGCACTGATGTTGATCTCCTTTACTATACAAGGAAATTAACTTTATACAATTTAGCGCTTTACGAAAGTGCGCCTCCTAACGAAGCTTATTGTTTTGTATGGTCCGAGATAAATGGTAAAAAGGGAAGTTCAGAAATCGGAACTATTTTGTGTCACTATTTAATGAAATGTGTACCAGAGGAAGTCACGGAAGTCAGTTTGTTCTCTGACACATGTGGAGGACAAAATAGGAATCAATTCGTGGCTGCTATCCTATTGTGGGTAATTCAAAACAGCAACCATTTACAAATCATAGAACACAAGTTCTTAGAGTCAGGTCAGTTACATGGAAGCTGACTCAATGCACAGTGCGATTGAGTCTGCCAAGAAAAATGTTGATCTTTTTTGTATGACTGACTGGATTAACATTTTCAAACGTGCTAGATAAAAAAAAAATACAGGAAAAACACAAAGACTATAAAAAAAAATTGTTATCAAGTCAAGGAATTTAAATACAATGAGTTTAAAGACTTGAAAAAATTGGCCAATACAATAATTTTGAATAGAACCAAAAACACAGATGGACAGCAAGTGAAATGGTTGAAAATAAAACGGATGAAGTACATAAAAGGAGACAAAAAAATATACTATAACTATGACATGTCAAATTCATTTATGGCAATTGATGTAACTGCTTCAGACACACAAAATAAAATTAATATAAATTCAGCATCGACATCTTCAGCACATGGACACCACAGCTATGCAACAAGAAACAAAGCAAAGCGATTGCCAGCGGAACAGGTAATTGAACTACCAACTACCTCGGAACTCCAGTTCCCACCGCTAGAACAATTGTATGATGGACCTCTTCCAATAACGGAAGCTAATAAAAAAGATCTCATTAATCTATGTGAGAAGGGGGTTATACCCGAAGAGTACCATGGATGGTACAGAAGTTTTCTTGTAGATAGGGATCGCATTGAACGCGTCCCTGATGTAGACGCCTCTGAAGAGTCACAATCTGAATCATCTGTGGACTCATCAGCTGATGAATGAAAGATACATTATTTTAGTTTTTCTAAGTATACTAAACAATTTGTGAAAACATGAATTAATTTCATGGTTTCACAAATTGTTTTGTATAAGTACTTAGATAGAAAATCTAAATTAATTCATCTTTTCACAAATTGTTTTGTATACTTAGATAAAAATAAAAAGTTACTAATAAAGTTGATTATTTCCTAATACATATATCATTCTTATTATTTTCCTACTTTATTCAGTTTTTACTTTCATGTAAGTAATGATTTTTTGGTATTTTTGTAATTATAAAAATAAACCAGGCTTGCTGTAGTTCGTTGTATGAACATTTTGCAGATAGTTACCACAATTCTTAATTTTACTCAAGCAAAACCAATTATCATTTTTTAAATTTCAATTTGTAGAATGTTTCAGAGTGTTATTTTTACAGTTGTTTTTGGTACCTTAATACTTTCTTCGAAAGGTTACGGTGAAGCTATAAGATAAGCTCAAAGTCATTTAATTAATGATATATAATGCTTATGTCGTTATTCAGGAAAAACCAACTAAATGACCTCCCTGGAGATAGTTTTTGGCATTTTTTCAAGCATTATCAATGAAGCACTTCTATTTTTATGATTTACAAACATACTTTATTAACTTTTTCATTATAATTATATGATTGCAGGTAAGATATATGTAATTTAGTTACATAATTATTCTGTCAAACTTTTAAATCATGATTGCCACAAGTTTAGTTTTCGGTAGATAATCGGTTTTACCAATAAAGGGACGATTTAATAAACTACCGAAATAAAAGATATTAAGCATTTTCAAAGTTATTGCTTTTGAGCTGAAATTTTGTACAGAGATTCTGAACCAGATACACTATTCACCCCGTATACCCTTTCCGTAACACGCTGTATGTGGGAGCATGTTTACAAAGAAATTTAACAAGTTTTAATTTGTTTTATGTACTCACAAAAAAGTCTTTGCAATCTTATTTTTGGGTGTGTTCCCGCTGCCCCACCGCCACACAGCGACCACATTAGCGACTGGCAACATCAGTCATATTTGTAGCCTGGGATCACTACAACACATATCAGAAGTCAGAATACGGTCTGCATATTTTTGAAACGAAAATCCCATTGGAGCTAGGTATACCTTCGATGTATGTTCCATGGAGAACACCGCAATGACAGCAAAACGAGGACTGGAGATAATAATACCGTTTTACTATTACCCACTTTTCACCTAGACAAAAAATCTTCAGAATAAGAAAATTCAGTTCCATCTACGGGAAGTCGAGAAGGATTTATTGTCGCTTGCATTTCAAAGATATTGCAATAGAATAACCACGACCGTTGGACACTGAACCTTATTACCATATTTTTCATTTGAATTTTGTCAGGATGCAAGGAGATCTTGAAGATAAATCTGTTCTAACAAAAAGGGAGCGTGGGATATATGGTTTAAAATGTTCAAATGGCAATTTGAAAATTTTTGTTGCTATATAGGTTCATAGTCACTTCCATAACTCTTTTTAGGGATCCGTAGTAAAAGGTTCCTCCCTTATAGTTTCGCCATGTCCGTCTGTCTGTGTGTCTGTCTGTCCGCGACTTAGCTCAGAGACTCTTAGTACTAGAAAGCTGTAATTAATTATGAGTACGAGTACAAAATGGTGGAATAAAATTTTCAAATATAAATTTTATTAGGATACTTCCCCTACACGTAAAGTGGGGATGATCTTATTTTTCTCAACTGTCCCATGATGTCTTTATGGTAGAATAGGCCGTTCAAAAATATTGTAGGTTTGTGAAAACTGTTTTTCGATTCAGGGTTCCGTTTGCGTAATATTAAGCATAAAAGTGCTAATTTTTGTTAGAGTCAAGGCGCGGGCCCACCGCGGTGCACGGAGAGGCTACGCACGTGTATTAAGCTTCGCTTTGTAAGAAAATGTATGTGGTTGTGTCCACTGCAACCCACGGAGAGGCTACGCATGAATTGACGTCATTGATACATGCGTGGCTTGCTCGAATAGGCGGTTACATAGCTCAACGCTGTCGACGTGGGTCTACGTTTCCACACGAATATGACCCACGACTATGTACAGCTCACTTATCGCAGCGCAGTTTTCAGTCATACACCTTGTGGAATACTTATTATATTATATTATTACCTTTGACAAGCGAGCGTCAAAGGTAATAATATAATATAATAAGTATCCCGCCCGTCCCACCTCCCCACACCTCCCGCAGTGAAGTCCGTGTCCGTGGATTACAGTGGCACGTGCATAGCCTCTCCGTGCGCCGTGCCACGCTATACATAGTCGTGGGTCATATTCGTGTACTCCAGTGGAAACGTACCCACGTTGTCAAACAAATTAATACACGCAGCTAGAATGCGCCGCGTGCCCGAGCACAGCATGCGCCGCGGTGGGCCCGCGCCTTCAAGTGTGTGTCCCTGCTAGCTAAATGGTTGTATTTGGATATGTGATAAAATTCACAACAGTAGTATATATAACGAAGTTAAAAGGAAAACTATCACAGAGAAGTACGCTTTACAAGATAACGAGTAATAGTTAACCAACTCACATTTGCAGTTGGAGAATTGGCCGTCACGTATATCAATGTATGGGAGAACATAGGTATTGTATTTCAACTACAATGTTAAGTTTGTTCATGGTCTACGGAACCCTTCATTGTGCGTGGTCCGACACGCACTTGGCCAGTTTTTATGTTTTGTCTTCAGCTAGACTAGAAATAATTTTCTTCTAATGCTGACAAATCGTCTTCAATTTCATTCATTATTGTAATAAATGTAGGATGGTTTAGATCAAATTAATTTTAATTAAACTGCTAAGACAAATTGATTATTATTTGTCTTTAAACAATTCCGTCGCTGCCATGTCCAAGGATTTAAATGAGAAATGCGTTTACTCCAACTATTGTTTAGACGATTCAGAATCCCAACAGGTACCTTTGTTTATTGAATCACTTTGTTCAGATGCCTTTGAGCGAATAACACGTAACTGAAAAGTGGAAATAAATCCCGGCTTTTTGGAAGGAAAGTCGATGGCTTAGGTGGAAACCCAAGTGAAACAAGTTCCTTCGATTAAAGTAAATGTAACAGAAAATATTCCGAAGTTGGATTACGCTATATCGCCATCTTTCTTTCACAGATGACGTTCTTTTAACCGTAAAATACTATAAAGGGGATTTAAAAACATGAGTAAAGAAACGGAATTTCAACTTGGAGTACATTGCTGTATACAGTGATGTCGTATTTGTTGAACGAGTCTTAATCGAAGTGCTGTAAAATATGCTAATTGAAAATTGTGAAATTAATTTACTGTAAAGAGCGCTGTATCGAGCAACAGTCAATTTGTTCATTGTTAAGTTAAATTATAGAAACGTTAATTAAACAAAACGATATTCCAATTATTTTTCATTACTTGTATTTAATCATTAATTAAAATGTTTTCTTTTAGGTATATTACTTACTTGTTCTTAAGAGCGTTGTCACCGGTCCACTAGTGTCACACCTTTGAAAACATATTATCTCGTGACTGAGAAGGAATTATGAAAAACGGCTCAATGAACTATCTCGGTAAGTGTGTCTAGAATTTTCTAATACCTTTTATAAATTTTCATATTGAGACACGAAGCAACAAAATACGATTGAGAGGAATGTGGCCGTTTTTATTTAGATTGAATTTTGTTGCTTCGTGTCTCAATATGAAACTTTAAAAAAGGTATTATAAAATTCTAGACACACTTACCGGGATAGCTGATTGAGCCGATTTTCATAATTCCTTCTCAGTCACGAGACAATATGTTTTCAAAGGAGTAGTGCTATTGGACCGGTGACAACCCTCTTAATGTGTGAGTGTTTGTTTTGATTGCTCTTGATGTACGGTGGCCAGCACATCAAGTTACCACAAACTGTCAAATTTCTCGTTCGATTTTGAACTTAATTATTAACATTTTAAAGTTTAAAATCGTTTGGAGAAAACTGACAGTTTCGTGTGGCTTGATGTGCTGGCCACTGTGCTATAAACTATGTAATTAAGGGTCTCAAACAATGATATTATATTAAACAGATATGTTGTGAGCGCGCAATCGTGAAGACTCGAAAACGTCCTAATTGGGACATATTCACTTTACGTCTGCGACACGCATGGCGACGAGTAATACGCTTAGTTGAATCAAACACTACCTGTCTCTTTTTTCTTGTTGCTTTTATCAAGCCATCTCTTTTCTATCATTTTTACTTGTAGTGAAATGTAAAATGAATGAAAAGTGGGTATGAATGTGTGCTGCCGCTGCTGCGCGGAACACTTTGTTCGGTTCTTTTGTGAGTGTATAGCACATCTGTTAATATAATATCATTGGTCTCAAATAAATGTTTTATACCTGCCTCATACTTGTTATAAACGCACCTTAAAAAAATACTTTAGGTACCTACATTATTTCTCGAATATTGCAACTTTGTACGTACATCTAAAACTGATGAAGATATGTACAAAAGGAGGGAACCTTATCCGACAAAGTAACTTTATATTATGCACATTATTGCACATTCCTGGTCCCTGTTCCGACATAATGGACTGTCAGTTGCTGTTACTAAGTTACACACTGTTCTGTTCGTCTTTCTTTTGCTTACTGTTCTTCTTTCGAAGTGTTTTGAACTGTATTGTTTTGTATCGTGTTTTTTTTTTTGGTTAGAAGCGTTATGACTACCTCTCGATAAGACTAAATAGCAGATATGACTAGTTCGCTATAGGACTAAATTTCGATATGACTTTTTAACCCCTTTTGTTTGTATTAGTTTTGTTTGATGGAACAACAAACACTTATACCCAAAGTCTCAAATTCAGATAATTTATGTAAACAAAGGGGATAACATATCAAAAAAATATCTTCGTAATGGTAATTCACATAAAATGGCGAAAAAAAAAGGTTCCATTTTCTTTTAAGTACTGATTTTAAGTAATAATAATTAAAAAATAATCATACCGTAATTATTTTTATAAAATTTCGGTTTTAAACAAAGTTATTAAATAAAGGAGATTTTCTGGTAGGAAATATTTTATGATACTGGTAACAATGCAGGAGATCTAAACATTTTTATTTTTTTTACTTCTTCAACAATACTAATATTACAACTCTCATTCATATATTAATATTGTAAGTAGCATATCTAGCCATATTTTGGATGAAAACGGCTGTAAACTGTTTCGAGTGGAAATCGATTTTGGGAGGCCTATGTCTAACAGTGGACTTAAAAGGGCTGATTATGACGATCATAGGCCGTGTCTCTCCGACACACTACACAAAACATTGTTTGGCAACGGTATTTTGTTTGCATAGTTCTTATAATTAATTCACTTTTATTTGTAAATTATTATTTACAAAAAAAAAAAAAAATATGATAAAATGTTTTGCACCACTGTCCTGTCATTTTGACAGTGACATTTCTTGACATTACTTTGTTTACATAAATTATCTGAATTAGAGACTTTGCGTATAGGTGCGTTATTCAGCAAAACATGTTATATTTTACTGGTAAACGCAATATTATTCGCCAGTTTTTTAGTACCAACATATTGCAGCTCGTGATGGTCGTTTATTCCGGCCCCGCTCGGCAACCTACAGATATTTTTTTAATAATCACTTATTTTAATTTTGATATTAATGATATTAATGATTAATTTTGCTCACTCCATCGTCGACTTTGTCTCTGTCACCTCTGACCTAGACTAGAGTCAAGAGCAAACCCACCGTAAAATAAAATAAAAAAATAAAATAAAAAGTCGTAAATAACCGGTACCTATAGACTAGACAGCTTAGGTTAGCGTCAAATAGATAATTCACCACCTATACGTGGACACTGACATTCGGGCTGGTCCAATAATTCAAGGTCATTCAGCTCGCTATGAAGCCGCCTATGCTCGGAGTTTCTTTTGAGAATAAAATCAGAAATATTATTTATTTATTTTTTATTAAAAGACTTTGGAAGACTTACAGATAAATACAATAGTGATACATAACAGTATGATAATCTGACAGCCAATTACAAGTCTTCACGTCTAGAGTTTGTCTGGTATAAAAGTACTCTGGAACAAAATATACACACCGCCAAATATTGCTAAAAAATAAATAAATTGAGAAATACATAGATCAAAAATTTAATCTGCAGATAGATCATCACCTAAAATAAGTAAAAACTAATATAATTGCGACAGGTTATTTCCCTTGAGAACCAAGATGATAAAAATTCAAATAAAAAAATTAAAATTTATAGAATTATACGGAAAAGAACCGGAGTTACCGACATAGCTTGCAAAGCAAGCTGAAGTGGCAGTTAGCTGGCCATGTTTGTCTAAGAACCGATGGCCAGTGGAGCAGACGAGTCCTGGAGTGGAGACCGCATATCGGCAAGCATTGTGTGGGATGCCACCCAGCTGGATGAACCGATGACGTTACAAATGTGGCTGGGACAGACGATGCGGAAGGCGGAGGACAGAGTGTTGTGGCTCAGCATGAGAGGCCTATGACACGCAGTGGACTGCGTCAGGCTGAGTTGATTGTTTTTGATTGAGATAATACAAATATAATTTTTGAGGTGTGAAGTTGTTAAATCTAGTCTTTACTTCAATTCGACTTGGCTCTCAGAACATGTTATTTTGCTATTGTTACTATCTTTATTTGTCGTTTTTCTCGCCTACCAACCAATATCAATTAAATAAATTTCATTAATGAAACTCCCGAAAATTCATGCTAAAATGATTTCCGATGTTTTCTTTGTTCTTGAAATAAAAGTAAATAATTCCTGTTTATTGGAGTCTCTTATAATATTTTGTATTTACGCGACCTCTTGATGACCAGAAAGATGGTTTTTTATTAGTTCACTAATTACTAATAATGAGGACAGCTAATTTTGTTATCATTGTGACATGTTTTTTCATCTGGAAGTATGCGATAGTGCACCTCTATAAAATTTCATTGAACAAACAACTCGGACTCGACTTTATTTATTCATCATCATCATTCCAGCCGAAAGACGTCCACTGCTGGACATAGGCCTCTCCCAAAAGCCACACCACGGCCATAGTCGCCACGCTTGGCAGGCGGGTTGGCGATCGCAGTAGGGTGTTAAAAATGTACAAAGAACGCTGCTGCCCATTTTCTAGTAAGACCCTTAGTCGCCTTTTACAATACCCACGGGAGGAAATGGGGTGGTGCTATTCTTTACGTCCGGCACCACACGGTGACGGACAGCCCTTTTTTTGGGTGGGAAAGTATCAAATAACTTTTCCCGCTCTGGGCGGAGCGTGCTAGACTTTTACTGACGAAAACCCACCCGTGTTCCTTAAGTTGCCTGTGTGCCAGGGCCACGGTATCCCTTTCGGACAAACCCGCAACCCTGGCAGGCACCGGGCGCGGTGGACCTCGTCAGTGCGTGCTGACATCTCTTTGAGGCGCGAACGCGCCGTCGACCCGGGCCTGGTTCTTACCGGACGGCAAGTTGCCCATAGCTCGCCGTCCGTAAGCTCGTGCCTACGGTGGCCGGGAATCGGACCGATTTTCGCCGCCCAGGGCGTCTCCTGCGGCGACTAGGGGCGTGAGGGCGTACAGACTGCCGCTCCCTCACGCGTTCCGCCTCCTCCTTTGCGAGCATAACTGCTTCGCAGAAGGAGGTGACTGCCTCCCATGCACTCTCGCTCCGGACCATGGCCTGGAGCAGGGCAAGACGCGAGAGCCGGCAGCGATCTCTCGCGTCCCTGAAACTCGAACACTGTACCTACTTTTCATTCCGTGAAATGAAAAAACTATGCTCGCGTGCAGTTATTTTTACATTCAGTTAAACTCGGTGGCTATGTCATGACAAAAATGTGAATGAATTAACTTACCGACCAAAGTATTTAACTTCTTCTTCTTAGCGTGTCAATGGCAATCTAAATCGAGTCAGCCGAGAATTTGACCACGGGTTTGGCGTCTTCTGTATATAGCGTCCAAAGTATTAAACTGGTCCATATAAAGAAACTTCAACTGTTGTCTTTTTAGAAGGATTTAGTATAAATAATCTCCCATTTCAAGGATTAGTATGAAGAATAGAAGTTTGGAAGACTATGCTTCGAATTTCAATTTCGGTGTCAAAAAAAGTCTAATTTAAAAAAAATGACTGCCAATAGCAGAGAATCTAGCGCGTTGAGCAATTTTTGGTAGGGGAAAAACTTGTGGCTTCGCGATCGTCACCGAACGCTTTCCATGAGCTCTATGTATACTGTGTATATATGTGTACTTTTCGGAAAAAACAAAAATTATAAACTCGCGTCATCGTCACCGAACACTTTCCATGAGCTATATGTATACCGGACGTAAAGAATAGCACCACCCCATTTCCTCCTATGGGTGTCGTAAAAGGCGACTAAGGGACTTACTAGAGAATGGGCGGCTGCGTTCTCTATGCATTTTAACACTATACTGCGATCGCCAACCCGCCTGCCAAGCGTGGCGATTATGGCAAACCGAATATGGATATAAGCCTCCCCCAATTGGGAGGCAATTGGGGGAGGGTTATGTCCAGCAGTGGACGTCTTTCGGCTGAAATGATGATATGTATACTGTGTATATATAAATGTACTTTGTGGGTGAACAAAAATCATGGAACTCGCGTCATCGTCACCGAACGCTTTCCATGAGCTATATGTATACTGTGTATGTATGTGTACTTTTTGGGTGAACAAAAATACAAATTCCTATACATCAGTAGACAGACTATTTCGATGAATGTATGAAAAGCTTTTTGAAGCTGTTTGAGCTAGGGGAAAACTTATGGATTCGCGTCACCGAAATGCGCGACATGCTTGTGACGTGTAGCTCCAGACTGTCAGTTATTCCAAAGTTTGAACTTTCACTTCTGTCAGCAGTCCTTATGACTGCCTATTTTCTTTTTTTATTCTAAATTTAAACACAAATTGTTCAAGAAACAACCACAAAAGCCCATCAACGTCAAAATCGTATGAGTACCAACTGAAGTCTAGCCTTCTAATATTTTGGTCGTTATCAGCGGCCTCCAAATGCCTTCATGATAGCCTCTGTAGATGATATTCGGCTAAATGAGTTTTAACGGCGTTTTCATGTAAGGCTTTGGTATATAGCCATCTATGGAATTGATTTAAAGCGTACGTTTGTAAACTAAAGTTGTTTCGAATCCAGGTCATTTTTTTCCAAGGTAGGTAGGGTACTCTGGGATAAAAGATATTATTGGTCTGGGATTTAGACGTTCTTTTGTTTCTTTTATAAGACTAACTTTTCTTCAAGTATTATATCAAGTCCCTAGAGAGACCCACTTACATATCACTTGAAACTGAAACCATTAAAAACTTTTTGTCTAACACTTAAGTTTTTTGTTTGTTTGAGTGTTCAGTTGTGTTACCTTGTTGTGTTGTGTGGAATTACCTTTATTGAAATAAAGGTAATTCATACCAGTCAATGAAATTCCAATTAAAATTGCAATTAAGTGGTCCTAAAATCTGAAAGTAGAAAGAACAATGGCGAGAAAATTGTTGATGAAATTATTAAGCGTCTACATATATCACCGTGATAGGTACCGACGAAATAATTCATTAAGCTTTATCAAATCAAGCTTATGATCTATTAAAGTCTGGAAAAAAAAGTCGTCATAATTGAAAATTGAATTGATTATATTAATGATGATGATAAATAATCATGGCTTCGTTACTTTTTCTGGCTTAAATTCATGACTTTTGGCTAAGCTGAACGTTTAATGTTGCCATGCAATATAAATCTTGGTCAAGTTACATAAAATGCTTTGCTTTTCGTATTGCATTAATATACTTATAAAATACATTTTTGCAACAGAAAATAAATGTGAAAATAAAAATAATTGTTTGTGCTAAGAATATAGCGGTCATAATTGTTTAATTTAATACATACAATTATGACCTCGTAGTGCAATTTATTCGAGTATGGCAACATCGCAAAAAAAGAATATATTTCTTTTTTTGACATTTAAGTTGTCAACGCCGCATATTGACATGTACCCTACTGACAACTTGTTGTTTACGCGTGCGTCTCGTTATTTAGTTTTCCATCGATTTTCCGTGATTTTCTAATTCATCAATTGCTTCGGCTTATGGACTCTGAGATTTACTGTTCCCTGTGTGACTAGTGCTTGCCTAAGAATTCTGATTGTTTGCCTATACGACGACATTTTTCTGTGACTCTGGATTCCGATTCTGGCTGATACCTTGGATTTTGTAGTGTGCATCGATTTGTTTATCACGATGGGTAACCGTGTTAAGCCTACACGCATCATGTGTGTCAATAAAATGCGTCGATACCGGGAAAAATAATGTGAAATAAAATAATAATGAAGTTGGATGTTGCGCACATACCTACAATGATTGTGGTGTGGTATCTAGGATGGGCTAGGCATCAACAAAATATCTCAGCACCTGCAGGTTTTCTTGATGACATTGTAAAAAGAGAAGATGAGGAATAAATATAAAAAAAAGTTTTGTTTTTTTTTTCTATACCCGTGACCTCTACCATGTAATTTACCATATAATATATCTATAACTTTCTGAATACGTACTCCGTATCTTATTTTGTCGTAAAAATGCATTTCTATCAATGATATTTTAAGTGGTAAGTAGGTATTTCTTTTTCGATTAGTTTGTTGTTGGTTGACAAGACATACCTAACCTCTAGAACTTCAAACTGGAATATCTTTAATTCCTGACTTCCTATAAAAGTATAACTGAAGACAAAACATTTCAGGAATTCAAAATCTATACTTTTAAATATTTTTCATAAACAAACGCAAAAAAAAAAGTCAACAAAAATTTGTTCGGGAGTTCGCCTTTGTTCTTTGCAGCAATATGTTACACTAGCTGCGCCCCGCGGTGCTACCCGCGAAAACTGCATTCTTTCGGGATAAAAAGTAGCCTTTGTGTAAATCCAGGGTGTCAACTACGTCCATACCAAATTTTATTAAAATTGGTCCAGCCATTTGAGCGTGAAGAAGAGACAAACATACACACACACTCATAAACTTTCGCCTTTATAATGTTAGTGTGATTATCCTACATTTTTTTAAAATTATTTTATGGCCACATCAGATAACACAAGATCATTTGACACCATTATTTTTATAGCCAAGCCAGAATGTGGTTACAACGAAGTTGCAGTTCCGTGCAGACAAATATGTCCACCACAAAACTGCGAGATTGCATACACTGACTACGCTTGCACTGAAGAAACAAAAATTTGTGAACCAGGGTGCAACTGTCTCCCTGACCATCTTAGGAACGGTAGCGGAATATGTATACCGAATGATCAGTGTCCTTGTAAGCGTTTTTACTACAGCATGACCACTATCTGTTGCTTTATTAAGTCAGAAAAGATAATATCCACTTCAGCTTAAACATTTGCATCGAATAGAAAACAATTTCTGTGAATATTGTAATGACTGAAATTCAAATACGATAATTTTATTTATTTGTTTTAGCTGCACTCTTCCATAGACTGCACGGTTTCTATGCTTTATACAAAATGTTTAAAAATTGCTAGCTTTCAACCTCAATTTCGACAATGTAGGTACAAGCATAATTTTCAGATCCCTCAACTCCCGTGTGTGGGATAAATGAAATAGCCAGAGACTGCAGACGAATTTGCCCGCCACAAACTTGCCTGAGCAAGTACGCGTTATTCCTTTGTATTGAAGACTTACCCTGTGAGCCAGGTTGCGACTGTGTTCCCAATTATTTGAGGGACGACAGAGGAATATGTATACCGAGCGAACAATGTCCTGCGCGTAAGATATGTTTCATGATGGTTGTCTTTGCTTTCTGTCTTCTTTATTTTTTTCCTAAAAAATAAACGTAGAAACAAAAACTATGTATTCTGCCTATTACTGGTTACAATGAAGTGGCAGTACCATGCGGACAAATATGTCCACCACAAAACTGTGACATCGCATACACTGACTACGCTAAATTGCTTAATATGTTTACCGAATGAACAGTGTCCTCCGCGTAAGATAGGTTTTATACAGACCGTCTTAGTTTTCTGACTTTTTCTTCCTCTTATTTTCGTCTTCTTTAGTAGTTTTAAGTCGACCAGGTTTAAAGCATGTAGTGGAATAATGTACTTGTGAGATGGTCTGTAAATGCCTCCACTGGCCTTGGAAAGGTACCATTTATTGGTGCAAGGATGTGCATCGATGTCGTGGTATAGAAAGTTATGTTGTTCTTTGGAATGCTATTTCTATTCGTAAACAACTCGAACGCAATCCTTCTTATCAGGAATGAGAATGTAAAACATGGCACTAAGCAGATTATTATTTCAACTTTTTATTAGAAAGTATAATTTAGAGCAATTTCACGTTTTTTTGGCACTATTCTGTAGAAATGTATTCGACGAATGTATTCCATTCGACGGCAGTTGAGACCGATACTTGCGAACTCGTTATAAACTAGATTTTAACTCACAAAATTTTGTTTGTAAATATTTCGATTTCGGTCGTATAAGGCCAATGTTTCTTTCAATTAATGTTTATCAATTAACAAACGGTTCGTTAAGTTACTGAAAAAAATCTTAACACAATTATTCTTGCAAGGAAAACGTGTTTAATTACCTCGTTGTCTGGATAGATTTATTCGATTTTTTTAATATGCTTCGGCCTATAAGCCGATATATGCCTATTGAACAGTAAAGTACTTTCTACATGTTTCATCTGCGGTGCGCAAAAAGTGTGAAAAGGCACTAATAATACACCGAGCCAAATTAACGACCACGTCTCTACTTCTGTTACAGCCTGTCAAATTTCTGATGAATGTAAGCGAACTTGCGCAAATCCGAATCCTCCAAACTGTGTATATAATCCACCAAAAGTGAATATAGACGGATGCGATTGTAAAGATGGATATATTTTATCAAAACTAGGAGGGGAGTGCATCCCCATTGACCAGTGCCCACGTAAGTATCAGCATCTGGTATTGTATAATTATTGGTTTATTTATTTCTATTTAAGATTCTACAGACTACTGTTAGGTTAGGTTAAAATATATAACCGTGAGGAAGCAATAGGTTTAAAATTGCAGTTTTAGTCAGAGATCCTCCGCATAGATACAATATCATTTGAGAATGATGTTGAATCGTGATGATGCCAAAGCAAGTCAGTACTAATAGGTATTGTTCAGAAGTTCAAAAAAATCTTTAGAGAATGAAAATTGCTTTAGGCTATAATGTTGGGCATGATACGATGCAGTAATCTGGTACATAATAGTCTATCTCTATAATGACTCCTGCTTTGAAAATATTTCAGCTGATATAGCCTGCGACGGTGATCCCAACGCAAGACCCAAACTTTGTCCTAAGCCATGCCCGTCTACATGCCAAATACCAAACGAAGTTCCTTGCTTGAAATTGTGTGAACCAATCGCATGTGAATGCAAATCTGGATATATACTATCTAATGACACTGGTCTATGCATCTTACCAGATAATTGTCCAGGTAAGTTAAACAGATAAATGATTGCGTAAAAAAAATTGGATCAATAAAATAATAAAGTGTAGGAAATATGGCAAGGTTTCTTGCAGTGAAGGCTTTTTTAGTGTATAATGATTTGGAAATGAACTGCTTTCTGACTATTGCTATCACATGAGTTCCAAAAGTTATTTTCCATATCGAGGACGTCTGGTAAAACCAATTTCCAATATTTTCATAGGCGGAAACCCATGTGGCGAGAATGAACACTTCGCCGATTGTAAACCAAATTGCCCAGGAGACTTTTGCCCAGTGGATGACAATCGGGACTTAGTATTCTGTGATCCTCCAGTAGGCGAATGCCTGTCCGGCTGTGTTTGTGATCTGAATCATAAAAGGAAAAGCCACGCAGATCCGAGATGTATCGTATCTTCCGATTGCCGTAAGTGATTTTTAATGTTAATTGTCTATCTGCGAGGATTGCAAAAAAATAGGAGTTGGAATGGAAAATTGATCGGTTTTGTCATGATTGTGATTTTAGAGCAGTATTTACTGATAGTGAATAATTATGGGTAGTTCTACAGAGACAAAACTTTCGATTTCTATGGGCATATTTCTGTAACTAACTAACGAAACGGTATGTAATTTTTTTTCTTTTTTTGTACAGTTAGCTTTATCCCTATTTGGGACAAATGATATTTTTTTAAATTATTGCTGTCTAGGTAGGTAAGAATATTTGAAGTTTGTTCTTCTGTTTCATATAACGCGTCCGTTTGCCATTTTCCGGAACAAAATGGTCGATGTAGCATTTTCCCTTTGATACATCAATATAAATAATAATTATATCAAAAGGAAACGAATTGTACCCTTACAAAAAAATGTGTATTAGTTATAACTACGTTAGTGTATTTATAAATAATGAAATATGAAGTGTCCGGTGTATGATACTGATTTATGTGGCATAAGCTGCGCTTGACCGTACTTGGTCGGGTTATTCCCGTGCGGGGGGAAGCCCAGCCATGCAACGAACAAACTAGAAGGCGGACGTGCGGCTGGTTGGCTTAGATCTTAGGTGTTACGAAGGTAAATATCTGATTCATCTGTGCTTGGTTAAGGTGGCATTCTGATTATAATGCCTACTTTATTAAATTTATTTTTGTTCTAAATCTTCAAACAAATTCTGATTCATCTGGGAACAAAATATTTGAACGTCGATATCTTAAAAATCACTTTATAAAAACGAGTCCCTCATTCAAATATATGTTTTTTGGTATACCTATTTTCGTATGAACATGTGTTACAGAGCTGAAAGTGAAATAAAATTTTGGCTATATGAATCAGTCGAAGAATCCGAAGAACTACCCTTATAATATTCGAAGTAAAGTAAATATTGTGAAAAGAAAGAACAAATTATGTGTTTTGTGTATCAGTAACAGGACATTTGAAGATTAAATTGTTCATTTAAGCGGCGCGATATGCCTGCGTGAAGGTTTTGTTTTGAATGTGTGTGTGAGTGAGAAGGGAGCGCGGTGTCGCCAACCGTACGATTTAAATCGTATTTATACGACCTTTTTGGAGCTGGTACGATGTACGATCATGTAATCGAAATCGTACGCAAAATATACGATCTTTCCAAATCTCTCAATCAATCGGCAATCAAAATAGAAAAATAATATTACATTATGTAAATTTTGCTAAAAAAAAAAAAAAAAACATCAGCTCCCGCGTCTACTGCTGCGCTTATTTACTCTGATATTCAAATAATACTTGTTACGTACAGTGGCCAGCACATCAAGCTACACGAATCTGACAAATTTCTCCACACAATTTTAAACTTTAAGATGTTGACGATTAAGTTCAAAATCGAACGAAAAAATTTGACAGATTGTGGAAACTTGTTGTGCTGGCCACCGTTCAAAGGGACTTTCTGGATCAGATTCTACAAAAAAATCATAGATGGCACTGTGCATTGACCTATGGCAAATATGAACTTCTTAGTTGAATTTAGTTGGCATATGAGTGTCCCGATTCTGGTAACCAATATCCAGAAAATCACTCCTTATTCCTATCTAAATACCAAATATTAAATGTAAATATTGAAAGTTATAATATTATAACGCATTTAACCATTTACTATTGTTTTATTGGAATTTCAATGCGTACTATTTTTTTTCTGAAATTCTTAGCAACATACGATTTTTCCTAGTGTATGGTACGATCCTATTGAAAATAAAGTTGGCAACACTGCGCGCGGGCGCAGGGGATAGCGGGAGGCAGTACAAAGTTGAGCCCACGCAAGCCGCACGCTTCTTTGTTACATTTTCTGTTGTAATTTGTGTGTATTTTCGTACCTACAATTAAAAGAAATTACTGCAAAATCTGCGTTTGATTCAGTTCGTATGTTTAAGAATGAATAAACATACAAATATTGGTACCGATGAAGGATTTTTTTTAAGAATGATTGAAGATGTAGATACCCAAAACCCTATTACATAATTTTGTATTTTTTCAGCTCCGGTAAATTGCACAAGACCTAATGAAATATGGTGTCCCTGTCCATCAGCATGTCTTGCTGAAAATTGTACAGATATCCACAATCAACCTACTGTTTGCAATACTTTGGTGTTGAACTGTGATCCTAGATGTATATGTAAGAAGGATCACTTCAGGAACGAAAGTGGAATTTGTATTCCTGCTGGAGATTGTCGTAAGTTGAACTATACTGTTGCAATGTGTTATTGTGTATCTTCTTTTGCTATTCTGTCCGTATTCCTTTAGGTACGGCAAAACCACAGGCGTCCTGGCGTGTAGAAATATGTTCAATAAATTTGAAAATAAAAAAGTAATAGTTCATTAGGTGACATCAGTAGAAAAACAGACGTTTGGCTTCACTACGATTTTATATTTATATTTATTTTATTTATATATATATACTTTATTGTACATCAGATTACACATTACAAAAGAAAAGGAAAACTTATACACTATAAAATATAAAATGGGCGGCCTTATCGCATACTGCGATCTCTTCCAGGCAACCTTGGCATGGATAGTGAATTTCTGGACATAAAATAGGGTTGTCATTGGTGCAAATAAAAAGTATAACAGTACAATAACCTATAATAGATACACAGATATATGCTACACTAGCTGACCCGACAGACTTCGTTCTGTCAAAAGCTATAGTATAAACTCCACTACTCTACCCTACCCTACCCTACCTACCCTATCTACCTACCTACCTACCCTACCCTACTCTACCCTTCCCTAACTTTCGTAAAAACCATACTAAAAAAATAAAAAATAAACGTTGCTATAAACCTCACGGAGCCCGAGACCTTTCCAACGAATGCAAAACCGAGGAAATCGGTTCGTGCGTTCTGGAGTTATAGCGTCAGGAAGGAAAACCCGACTTATTTTTATATAGTAGATAATCGATACATAGATACATACATACTAACTATATAAGCAAAGAAAATAAATAAAGTGTTTAGATTATCACAGCTAACAACGAGAACAAAATCACAACAACAAGTAACGTTCCTTCACGAGTCTTTTAAACACAGGCAATGATTGCGCGCGTTTTATTGGATCTGGCAATGCATTCCACAAACGAGCGGCCTGAACCGGAAAGGATTTTTCAAGGAAAGTTGTGGAATGCATGGGCATTTTTTTAATATGTGTATTGATTACCGAACAGTAACAAAGTTACTTTAGTTTAAGTATTTACTACACATCCGCTCTCCAAAGTCGCCA
This sequence comes from Dryobota labecula, assembly GCA_947523025.1. Lineage (NCBI taxonomy): Eukaryota > Metazoa > Arthropoda > Insecta > Lepidoptera > Noctuidae > Dryobota > Dryobota labecula. The sequence continues at coordinate 9,222,042 of OX383293.1, read as the reverse complement.
CATGGACAAGTCATTTGCTTCTCGCATTATGCTGCCAAGAGCGAGTGTATGTTTTTTGGTCTTGGTGATAAAACCCTTCATGAACCTCCACCTATTTTTCTGAACGGTTCTCCTGTCACTAGGGTGAAAAAGTTTAATTATCTAGGGCACATTGTCACCGATGATCTAAAAGACAATAAGGACATTGATCGGCGCTAATCAAAGCATATTGCCAATCTTTCTACACGAGCAGCCTGTGGGTTAATTATACTCAAAAGGCTTACAGCGCTCTGCGGGTACAATACAATAACGTCTTCAGGATATTGTTGCGGTTCCCGTGGTTCTGCAGTAAGTCTGCTATGTTTGCCAAAGCGCATACGGATGACTTTTACGCAATAAGGTCATAGCACATATATCAACTCGGAAACGGATTGTAACCGTATCAAATCAAGCCGTTGCATGAAACTCCCTACTGAAAAGCACACTAAATCGGAATCGTAACGTCCACGTCCAAATTAACGACCACGTCTCTACTTCTGTTACAGCCTGTCAAATTTCTGATGAATGTAAGCGAACTTGCGCAAATCCGAATCCTCCAAACTGTGTATATAATCCACCAAAAGTGAATATAGACGGATGCGATTGTAAAGATGGATATATTTTATCAAAACTAGGAGGGGAGTGCATCCCCATTGACCAGTGCCCACGTAAGTATCAGCATCTGGTATTGTATAATTATTGGTTTATTTATTTCTATTTAAGATTCTACAGACTACTGTTAGGTTAGGTTAAAATATATAACCGTGAGGAAGCAATAGGTTTAAAATTGCAGTTTTAGTCAGAGATCCTCCGCATAGATACAATATCATTTGAGAATGATGTTGAATCGTGATGATGCCAAAGCAAGTCAGTACTAATAGGTATTGTTCAGAAGTTCAAAAAAATCTTTAGAGAATGAAAATTGCTTTAGGCTATAATGTTGGGCATGGTACGATGCAGTAATCTGGTACATAATAGTCTATCTCTATAATGACTCCTGCTTTGAAAATATTTCAGCTGATATAGCCTGCGACGGTGATCCCAACGCAAGACCCAAACTTTGTCCTAAGCCATGCCCGTCTACATGCCAAATACCAAACGAAGTTCCTTGCTTGAAATTGTGTGAACCAATCGCATGTGAATGCAAATCTGGATATATACTATCTAATGACACTGGTCTATGCATCTTACCAGATAATTGTCCAAGTAAGTTAAACAGATAAATGATTGCGTAAAAAAAATTGGATCAATAAAATAATAAAGTGTAGGAAATATGGCAAGGTTTCTTGCAGTGAAGGCTTTTTTAGTGTATAATGATTTGGAAATGAACTGCTTTCTGACTATTGCTATCACATGAGTTCCAAAAGTTATTTTCCATATCGAGGACGTCTGGTAAAACCAATTTCCAATATTTTCATAGGCGGAAACCCATGTGGCGAGAATGAACACTTCGCCGATTGTAAACCAAATTGCCCAGGAGACTTTTGCCCAGTGGATGACAATCGGGACTTAGTATTCTGTGATCCTCCAGTAGGCGAATGCCTGTCCGGCTGTGTTTGTGATCTGAATCATAAAAGGAAAACCCACGCAGATCCGAGATGTATCGTATCTTCCGATTGCCGTAAGTGATTTTTAATGTTAATTGTCTATCTGCGAGGATTGCAAAAAAATAGGAGTTGGAATGGAAAATTGATCGGTTTTGTCATGATTGTGATTTTAGAGCAGTATTTACTGATAGTGAATAATTATGGGTAGTTCTACAGAGACAAAACTTTCGATTTCTATGGGCATATTTCTGTAACTAACTAACGAAACGGTATGTAATTTTTTTTCTTTTTTTGTACAGTTAGCTTTATCCCTATTTGGGACAAATGATATTTTTTTAAATTATTGCTGTCTAGGTAGGTAAGAATATTTGAAGTTTGTTCTTCTGTTTCATATAACGCGTCCGTTTGCCATTTTCCGGAACAAAATGGTCGATGTAGCATTTTCCCTTTGATACATCAATATAAATAATAATTATATCAAAAGGAAACGAATTGTACCCTTACAAAAAAATGTGTATTAGTTATAACTACGTTAGTGTATTTATAAATAATGAAATATGAAGTGTCCGGTGTATGATACTGATTTATGTGGCATAAGCTGCGCTTGACCGTACTTGGTCGGGTTATTCCCGTGCGGGGGGAAGCCCAGCCATGCAACGAACGAACTAGAAGGCGGACGTGCGGCTGGTTGGCTTAGATCTTAGGTGTTACGAAGGTAAATATCTGATTCATCTGTGCTTGGTTAAGGTGGCATTCTGATTATAATGCCTACTTTATTAAATTTATTTTTGTTCTAAAACTTCAAACAAATTCTGATTCATCTGGGAACAAAATATTTGAACGTCGATATCTTAAAAATCACTTTATAAAAACGAGTCCCTCATTCAAATATATGTTTTTTGGTATACCTATTTTCGTATGAACATGTGTTACAGAGCTGAAAGTGAAATAAAATTTTGGCTATATGAATCAGTCGAAGAATCCGAAGAACTACCCTTATAATATTCGAAGTAAAGTAAATATTGTGAAAAGAAAGAACAAATTATGTGTTTTGTGTATCAGTAACAGGACATTTGAAGATTAAATTGTTCATTTAAGCGGCGCGATATGCCTGCGTGAAGGTTTTGTTTTGAATGTGTGTGTGAGTGAGAAGGGAGCGCGGTGTCGCCAACCGTACGATTTAAATCGTATTTATACGACCTTTTTGGAGCTGGTACGATGTACGATCATGTAATCGAAATCGTACGCAAAATATACGATCTTTCCAAATCTCTCAATCAATCTTCAATCAAAATAGAAAAATTATATTACATTATGTAAATTTTGCTAAAAAAAAAAAAAAAAATACACCAGCTCCCGCGTCTACTGCTGCGCTTATTTACTCTGATATTCAAATAATACTTGTTACGTACAGTGGCCAGCACATCAAGCTACACGAATCTGACAAATTTCTCCACACAATTTTAAACTTTAAGATGTTGACGATTAAGTTCAAAATCGAACGAAAAAAATTGACAGATTGTGGAAACTTGATGTGCTGGCCACTGTACAAAGGGACTTTCTGGATCAGATTCTACAAAAAAATCATAGATGGCACTGTGCATTGACCTATGGCAAATATGAACTTCTTAGTTGAATTTAGTTGGCATATTAGTGTCCCGATTCTGGTAACCAATATCCAGAAAATCACTCCTTATTCCTATCTAAATACCAAATATTTAATGTAAATATTGAAAGTTATCATATTATAACGCATTTAACCATTTACCATTGCTTTATTGGAATTTCAATGCGTACTATTTTTTTATGCAATTCTTAGCAACATACGATTTTTCCTCGTGTATGGTACGATCCTATGGAAAATAAAGTTGGCAACACTGCGCGCGGGCGCAGGGGATAGCGGGAGGCAGTACAAAGTTGAGCCCATGCAAGCCGCACGCTTCTTTCTTACATTTTCTGTTGTAATTTGTGTGTGTTTTCGTACCTACAATTAAAAGGAATTACTGCAAAATCTGCGTTTGATTCAGTTCGTATGTTTAAGAATGAATAAACATACAAATATTGGTACCGAAGAAGGATTTTTTTTAAGAATGATTGAAGATGTAGATACCCAAAACCCTATTACATAATTTTGTATTTTTTCAGCTCCGGTAAATTGCACAAGACCTAATGAAATATGGTGTCCCTGTCCATCAGCATGTCTTGCTGAAAATTGTACAGATATCCACAATCAACCTACTGTTTGCAATACTTTGGTGTTGAACTGTGATCCTAGATGTATATGTAAGAAGGATCACTTCAGGAACGAAAGTGGAATTTGTATTCCTGCTGAAGATTGTCGTAAGTTGAACTATACTGTTGCAATGTGTTATTGTGTATCTTCTTTTGCTATTCTGTCCGTATTCCTTTAGGTACGGCAAAACCACAGGCGTCCTGGCGTGCAAAAATACGTTAAATAAATTTGAAAAAAAATAAAAAATAATAGATAATAGTTCATTAGGTGACATCAGTAGACGCTAATACGGAACCGACGGTTAAAAGGTAACAAGCGACATTTTTTTTCGAAAATGAGTCATGAATGCCATCTTACTTAAAGTCTTATTTTAAGTAGGATGTTGGCATTCGTGACTCATTTTCGAAAAAAACCGTTGCTTAGCCCTATTACCTGTTAACCGTCGATATATTATGAAGAAAAGCAGACGAACAGGCAAAAAATACCTACCACTGTTTTTATATTTAACCCAAAGGTTGACTGGTAGAGAATGCCTTGTGGCATTAAGTCCGCCTATGTACCACTATTGTACATGAAGTTTAAATAAATAAATAAATAAAAAATAAAATAAAAATTTTCAATATCAGAATCGTTTGACTTCACTACGATTTTATATGTGTACTAGCTTTTGCCCGCGGCTCCGCCCGCGTGGATGTCGGTTGTCGCGTAAAAAAGTACCCTATGTACTTCTCCATATCCCAGGCTATATCTCTGGCAAATTTCATGATGATCGGTTCAGCGGTTTACGCATGAATACATACAGACAGACAGACAGACAGACAGACCGACAGACAGAGTTACTTTCACATTTATAATATTAGTATGGATTGATTACCGAACAGTACCTAACAAAGTTAGTTTAAGTATTTACTTACTACACATCCGCTCTCAACCGTCGCCACATGGACAAGTCATGTGCTTCTCGCATTATGCTGCCAAGAGCGAGTGTATGTTTTTTGGTCTTGATGAACCCCTCATGAACCTCCACCTATTTTTCTGAACGGTTCTTCTCTCACTAGGGTGAAAAAGTTTAATTATCTAAGGACACATTGTCACCGATGATCTAAAAGACAATAAGGACATTGATCGGCGCTATTCAAAGCATATTGCGAATCTTTCTACACGAGCAGCCTGTGGGTTAATTATACTCAAAAGGCTTACAGCGCTCTGCGGTACAATACAATAACGTCTTCAGGATGTTGTTGCGGTTCCCGTGGTTCTGCAGTGAGTCTGCTATGTTTGCCAAAGCGCGTACGGATGATTTTTACGCAATAAGGTCATAGCACATATATCAACTCGGAAACGGATTGTAACCGTGTCAACTCAAGCCGTTGCATGAAACTCCCTACTGAAAAGCACACTGAATCGGAATCGTAACGTAAACGATTCATCTCGGGACAAGCTCACGAACCGTGGTGTGGCGCGTGGTCAACTAGCGGTCCCCGCGCTTACGGCTCGTCGTCCCCACGCTTACGCCTCTCCATCGCCGCGCTTGCGTCTCTTCGTCCGTCCTTGCCCCTCTCACCCCACCCGCGTTCGGATTCAAACTAATCTGGTGCCAGCCAGGTCAACTAGCGGTTGGCAAGCCGTAAGCGCGGCGTCGCCTAGCTGAAGCCGAGTTGACGTATCGGATCTGCTGGTCCGCTTTGGTTACGTGCTTACGTTAGGTTGACGCCTGTTTGACGGCGAGTTGAAAGGCGATACGGTGACGATTCCTTTCCGAGTTGACGTGTTTTCCTTTGCGTGTGTGGTCGCTGTTGAGCAGAGTACGTGGCAGTAGCAACGACATTCTGAGGATAGTCTCGAGTCATTATCAGTGTCCGATGCACTCGCTCTGGGTAAGCATCGTGGTTGGGACGGTAAAATAGACATGCTATTTTTAATTGTTATTTATATTTATATTTTCTACCTACTAACATAGTTTATAAGCTCCTGTTGTTACTAACCATAATGGATCATGTTATCTGAATAGTAAATAAATTAAATTAAATTAAAAATTATCTCCAGTCGATATAACTTGTGTGAGAATTTGCTTTAGTTCGGTATAACTGACCAATAACAAAAATGTATAAACAAATATTGCAGCTCAAAAAGGATGTAATGGTGATATGAACGCAACATTCTCGATATGTCCCAGTACATCTCCAGCCACTTGCTGCAACCCTGATCCAACATGCAATACAGACTGTGCAAAACCCGGCTGCGTATGCAATGAGGGATTCATTCAGTCTGCACCTGGTGGTCCTTGTATTAGACCCTACGACTGCGAAGGTAGACCTTTTGACATTTTTGAAAAAAAATATCTGTCCCTCCCTACCAAAAGTAATTTTAGTTTTAAATACAACAGCATTTTTACCAACGTGCCTTTTTATAATTAATGCCTTAACTTTTATCCTCCAAAGTTGATAAAAATTCGTTGCTGTTTTTAAGAATTCTAGTACAATCTGCAACAAAAGTCTATTATCAATTAATCTTTTCATTATTTGACATTATTTACCTACAAATCGACTTCCAATTATTTATTAGTGGCTTTTGTGGACATGATATTTATTCAGATTTGTTACTGTAGTTGTAATTGCAATCATGTCATTAATCTTTTATATAGAATATTTCCTATTTTGTGAATGTGAGAACGTTGTAGGCCTAGTAGAGTGTAGATTTGTTGGCACTTTTCTATTTTGTTAAGTACCTGGTAATTGTTGAAAGGCCTACACTGTCCTCCCATACCTATTAACACTGTTATTTGATAATATTGTAAAGCCAATTATTTTTAAAAGAATAACCGTGGAGTTTCTTATCGGCTCTTCTCCATAGGAAACGACTAATTGGAACCGTGCACCTAGCTTCTCACATTTCATAAGTGCCCATGTAGGTTTATGTGAAATAAAATATTTTGATTTTGATTTTGAATTCAGTTTTGTACAAGAGCACAGCAAATAACACTTAAAACAGTGTATTGAATGTTTTAGCGTCAATTTAGATGACATACACTACATACTCAGACCAAATAAAACACCAAGACCGAGCGCTGCGAACAATACAGTGAAGCATGCTAAAACTACACCTCCGCGCTGTGCGTACACGCTCACACGCACACATTTACAATCAAACTACACCTCACCAAGTGCACACATGTTTACGAAACGGGCCTCATGTCATTGTTGACAGCGCTCTCTCTTGGTTTTTTATTTTGGTCTGAGGCTGCATATAAGAGAGACAATGATATTCGACTTTTGTTGTTGATCGTCATACTTTTTATAGCAATAGCTATCCAGTTTGTGTAGTTATTTAGTAATGTTTCTACTTTTAGGGGGATCTCCAGCCTGCGGTGACAACATGACCTACGTCAATTGCAAGATCGATTGTCCAATGAAGTATTGTCCAGAGGATGAGAATGAAATATTTGTAATTTGTGATCCTGTATTCCCGTGTCCGTCAGGCTGTGAGTGCAAACCAGGCTATTTGATGCCGAGCAAAGCTGATAAAACATGCATTTTGGCTGCTGATTGTCGTGAGTATTCTTATTTAATATACAAAAATAGTTTTTTTACAAAGGTATAATAATAATTTTAGAGCCACGTTGTAACGAGGCTGCTTCACATAAAGTTTATTGTTTAAAAAATTATTATATAAGGTGTATCTATTCATACATGTAATATTTTAAGAGAAACATCTATAGGCGATAAAAAAGCCATAGAAGCGACAATATTTTTTTTTTCTAAGTGTTTTATATATTTTTAGATAAATATTATAATTTTAAAATTGCTTGAGACATTTTGCAAAAAAATCTTTACATACTTTTTTTTAGTCTATGAGTGACCCGCCCGGACGCGGCGACGGTGGCGGCACGGGCACTGTGCCTTTTGATAATTAATCATCATATCAAGTAATTTTAAATTATTAAATTTTTTAAATAATAAAAATTAATAAAAAAAATCGTTTCCATGGCTTCTTTACCGGTGTATCTCTTAAAATATTTCATGTTTGAATAGATACATCCTATATAAATAAAAGTGCGTGTTGGACAACGCACAATGAGGGGTTCCGTAGTTGGTATGAATTTATCCCAAGAACAAACTTACCATTATAGTTAAAAACATGTTCTTCCATACAGAATGTGTCGGAGAACATGTTTTTCAACTGCAAATGCAAGTTGATTGAATATTACTCGATAACTTATAAAGTTTACTTAGCTGTGATAGTTTTCCTTTTAACTTCGTTATATAAACTACAGCTATGAATTATTTCACATATCCAAATACAACCATTTAGCTGGCAGGGAGGGGGGGACACGCTTAATATTACACAAACGGATCCCTGAATCTAAAAATGATTTTCACAAACCCGTAATATTTTTGAACGACCTAGACGAGAAAAAAAAAAAATATTTTACCACTTTGTCGGCGTGATTATTTTTTGCCACTTTGTATAGGTACCCATACCAAATCACAGTTTTCTAGTACTCGTACTAAGAGCCTCTGAGCTAAACCGTGGACAGACAGACAGACGGACGGACATGCGAAACTATAAGAGTTCCTTGTATACTACGGAACCCTAAAAAGTGTCATGCAAAATCTTCTGACCAATGATCGCCATGACTTTAAACAAAAATATTTATTGTCTTTCCCATCTGCAGCTTCAAGGAATTGCACACGTCCTAATGAAGTATGGGATCCCAGACCTTCAATTTGCAACTATGAGAAATGCGACCAAATGTATTACAAATGCGGAGATCCAAACCCTGGGCGGCCCAAGTGTGTTTGTAAGGAAGGCTACTACAAAGACAACAATGGTGTTTGTATTCCTGCTGAAGAATGTCGTAAGTACTTTAATATTTTTATTTTAAACACCTAAACAAATTAGAACTTCCCCGAGTTGACTGAAAACAATGATTGTATCATAGCATGATTATTATCGAAACATGCCATAAGTGAAAAATGTAGTGATTTCAAATTTCTATACTTACCGTAACATCAGAACTGTGGCGGCATCTACAACGCCACATGCGAACTACGCATCAAAGACCTGACTTCACAAATCCTGCATCGCGCAATCAGAGTTTACCGCTCGACTAGCATATACAGTATGGAAATTACATTTAAGCAATAAATTATACCACATACTTGTTATCACCTATTCTGTCGATATACAAAAAATTTACGAAATCGGTCGCGAAAAATATCAGCGGTTCCCTACATTTTGACGGGTATCCTGCCTTTTCACCGAAAATTGTTTGGCAGATTATTGCCAACCAACGTTTCGCCGATGTTTCACTTTGACAACTAACGAATAGCAAATTTTTGTATGACAACGTTTCATTTGGTAGAATTATTATTATAATGACACAAAACGTTTGGGACATTTATCATTTGTCAAACATTTCACTAGGCCACATAACTATTTGACGAAAGACGTTTTGTCAGTGTAATTTTTATATAATTTTTTTTATTTAAGAATCTCAAAAATAACGTTAAACCTTTAAATTGGCAACAATGCAGAGCCATATTACGGTAGGTTAGGTTAGAGTATGACAAACAAGGCACGAGCTGAGCGAGCGAAGCGAGCGTGCCGCGGCAGCGGCCGGCGAATTGCTTTTGTAAAAGGAAAAAACTATAACATTCTGCTACTTGAATGTTGGCATTAAAAAAGTGTCATTATGAAAAGCAGACCAAACGTACAGTTGGTAACTGTGAGTTTGGGAAATAAAACAAAATTATATGATAAGTTGGCAAATGATTATTCGACGAAATAAAATTCTGCGAAACGTTAGTTGGCAAGTGAAAATCTGGCAAACAATTTTCGGTGAAAAGGCAGAGAACCATTTTGATGAGTTATGCGAACATAAATATAGGGAACAGCACATTTTATTTCGCTACTGATTTTGTTCATTTTTTGTATATCGTCAGAAAAGGCAATAACAAGTATGTGGTATAATTTATTGCATATTATGTGGTTTCCATACTGTATACAACATCCCGACATCAACCGTCGGGCAGTTGCCCACCAGACACAACAGTCGTGGTCGGAGGATCCTCCCTTTTCTATGAAGGATGAGTGAAATTCGCACCCTGTACCTCTATAGAACTATTATGACGTTGTTAGAACACGAATTCTACCGCTTGTTGCCAGGAAATCCTAAATTTGTACATTTCAACAAAAATTCCCCGCGTGAACTGCGTCACAAACTTCAACACCTCATCTTACATCATCTGAGTCATATCCCAGTCGAGTTTAGTGTTTTATATCCTCATACACTTTGTTTTGCCGAGTTCGTAATATAAGTGGTATTTTATTGAGAGGAATAGTGTCGAACAATGTTGTTCGTATATGTTTCTGCTTATGTACTTTGTTTAGTTAATAGTGTTGTTACAAAATATGAGGAAGAGAGAGGTAAATCATTGTTTTCATTTTTGTTGATGGAGACGTAGAAGGTAAAGCAAGCCATTACGTATGTACATTGATCAGACTTTGTAGTGTTAGAAGTTATCGTGACGGGTTATTCATGATGTCATTCGTCAAGATAAGTGAAACTTTATGTTATTAATACCAAGTCTTTGGTAGGTACTGTCTTGGACATCCGAATCGGCATACTTTCAAAACAAAATCCGTTGCTCATGGATGTCCACATCTTTTCAACGCCCCTTTTTGCAAAGTCAAATAAAAAAATTGTTAAAAAAAAAAACTCAGGCTGTTACAATGATCACAGATGTCTGACCACCTCGGCTGATTTTGGACAGTTTTTTTTTTTTTTTTCAAAAAGAAGGGTCTGCATGAATCTGATACTGCGATGCTGTTCGTTGATGAGGTCAGCGTAACTATAACTGCCGGCGAGCGCTGCAAGCAAGAATCATTATAATAAGGTTTAAATCCCGGGATTTAAACGACATTATAATTCTAGAGAATTCCGGAATTTTAGAGAAGGTATCACCCACTCTATATTACATCCTTCTTCGAAGTTTAGGTAAATTTACTTTACCTATTCCGATATCTTATAATAAGCTTACAGCTTGAAATGAAATGAAATCTCAAAAAACCCAAAAATGAAATGAAAACAAAAAAATAAATAATGAAAATGAAATGAAATGGAATCTTTGATGCTTGTTTATCGAACTCAAAAGAAATAGGTAATAATATTTAAAATAATCCCGACTAAACCAGTATTACCCGGTTTGGGCAGCTTTGATGGCGTCAAACATAATTGATAAATTATTCTTGTGATATTCAAATGTTTATGGGGTGATGTTAAATTATTTACTGTTAAAAATTGTCTCATAAAAACGACTCGGTTTTTCGGAAGTTTAAATCTGAATTTACTTCCGTTTATTGGTACTTTCATTTGTCAATCTTCTTGCCTGCCAACCAATAACCACTGGCACTTCATTGAATTTGCCAACAATTTACGGTAAAATACGAGTATTTCCGATGTGTCCTTTGTGTTTTTGCATTTCCGTGGCTTCTTGATGATCAGAAATATGGTTTTTATAAGTTTAATAGCATGTTCCCTCGGATTCGCCCATGTGGAGGTTGGAATTTATCCCAAAAGAACATACAACCGAATAAAAAGTGTACCTACTATGACCTAATCCAGGTCATGGTTTGTTTGTCTCTGTGCAAAATTTCATTGAAATCCATTCAGCCGGTAAGGCATGAAAAGGTATCAGACAGACAGTTATTTTCGCATTTATAATATTACTAGCTTTTGCCCGCGGCACCGCCCGCGTGGATGTCGGTTAGCGCGTAAAAAAGTAACCTATGTCCTTCTCCATATCCCAGGCTTATGTCTCTGACAAATTTCATGACGATCGATTCAGCGGTTTAGGCGTGAAAAAGTAACATACAGACAGACGGACAGAGTTACTTTCACATTTATAATATTAGTATGGATGTATTGATTAAATAAATCCTAATATGGCCTGTTGACAGCTTGAATTTGGAAATGTGCAAGATGAACAAGGATGGTTAATTTTGATATCATTTGTGTCATGTTTTGTGATCAATGAACGAGAAGTATGCGATAGTGGACCTCTTTAGTACTTTATTTAGAAAATCTACTCGGACTCGGCTTTATCTACTGAAATGAACTTTTTCGTTAGACAGAAAAAGTTATAGGTTGATATAGGACCCTGAAACTCGTACACTGTATACTCACCTGCAAAATTGCATGGATACCTTAGTGTCTATTTTCCAGTGAACATTTGAGTTCAAATTTTCGAAAATAGAACTAGCTTTCGCTTTTCGCTTCACACGATTTTGTTTCTGTACTCTCCATGGATTTTTGCAGTCGATCGTACTTTTCATTCTAGTTAAATGAAAAAACTATTCTCGCAAATCATTGTATGTTTTGGTTTTTTCACTATATTTGATATAAATACTATTTGTCCCAAAAAACTGGTTATAAACAAACTTCAACTGTCATCAGTTTAAAAGGATAAAAGAATCTCCCATACCAAGGAATAGTACACACGGCTACATATCAAGCTATACAAATCCAGTTTACGCTGGTTTCGAATTGTATAGGATTTCCGTACAATGAGAGATCAGCTTATACTAGAATAGTATAGCTTGATATGTAGCCGTGTGTACCTACCTATGACGGACTATGTTTCGATTTCGATTTCGGTGTCAAAAGAAGGCTAGTTTAAACAAATGACTGGCAGCATTAGACACTAATTTCATTCTAAATTCAAAAACAAATTATTCAAGTAAAGCCACAACGGCCCATCAAAGTCAAAATCGTATCAGTACCAACTAAAATCTGGCCTTCTATTATTTTGGTCATTACCAGGGGCTTTATAAGCCTCCAAATACCATAATGGCAGCCTCTGTAGATGATAGTCGGGTACAGAAGGCTTAACGGCGTTTTCAAGTAAGCCTTTGGTATATAACCATTTTTGGAATTGATTTTAGCTTGCGTACATTTGTAAACGAATGTTATTTGGAAATCATATCATTATTTGGAAAGTATAAAAGAATATTGATCTGGGTTTTAGACGTTCTTTTGTTTCATAAGAGACTAAAGCCCAATTTACACGGTGCAAGTTCCTTGGACGCTCAAGAGCAATAATCACATGCGTGTGTTTATACGCGTGCGATTTCGATAAAATGGCATCCAATAATTTTACGTAAGTTTTGCCATTCAGTAATTGAATGCGGCTTCTGTTTACACCGAGGCAATTATGAAAGGCGATTATTGCTTGCGAGTTTTGTCTCGTCTGCAGATAGACTGTACGTCTTTCTACAACTTTATGGTGTGTTGATTGAAGAATTGCCCATATTTGCGTTGCCAAATATTTAATTCAATTTTGTTGAACGTTTTCTCAAGATTTTTCTTTAAATTGCTTCATTCGTATGAGAGTTCATGCACTTCCTGGTATCCGATTGGGTGTAAATTTGGCATACCTATGTAACTTCGATGGCATTGCAATGATTATACCATGGAGCTGGTCTGATCATGCAGCCAAAGTTGACCAAAGTAACTCCTCAACTTAACAAGATCGTTCGTATTTGTTCTCGTTGGATTTGTCTCGACAATTTCTATAGCCCAAGGTTGAGTCCAGGGTCTGATGATGGAGCAGGAAGGTTGCCATAGGAGTTCCTCAACTATGCACGATAGCCCCGTTGTGATTGGATTCGTTGGAAAATTTGACACAGGCAATAGATAGCTCCATTTACACAACTGTCACCGTGTAAATGGGGCTTAACTTTTATTAAAGTATCATATTAACCCCTTAGAGAGAGAGCCACTTAGATATCACTTGAAAGTGAAATCACAAGAAAACTTTTCGTCAAACACAAAAGCAAAAGCCTTTTTTTGTTTGAATGTTGGATTGTGTTTCAATATTTAACATTCTTTTTTTATTGAAATTGGAACGGAGTGCTCCTGAAATCTTTAAATAAACATAAATATAGCCGATAAAACGTTCATCTACACAAGTTTGCAACAATTATTTTTATGGCCACATTAACACAAGATTACTTGAAACCATTATTTTATAGCCAAGCCGAAATGTGGTTATAACGAAGTGGCAGTACCGTGCAGACAAATATGTCCACCACAAAACTGCGAGATCGCATACACTGACTACGCTTGCACTGAAGAATCAAAAATATGTGAACCAGGGTGCAACTGTCTTCCTGACCACCTAAGAAACGGTAGCGGAATATGTATACCGAATGAGCAGTGTCCTTGTAAGCACCTTTACCTGAACCTCATAATCATCAGCTACTTTATTAAGTCATAAGAGAATTTCCAACTGAACCCAAAATGATTAACGGCATCAGTGGAAAGGTTGAAGTTTCTAAACAAAACTGCTTCTACGTCAGTTAAAATGTCTTGGCCGTTTGACAAATGTCAAAGTTCGAAATGAAAGAAAAAACACACAGAATATAAGACATGAATAACATTATGAATTGCAGTCTTTCCATTATCATTATCATCACATAGCTTCAAAGTTCCAAAAATCATAATGATTTCCTACAAGCTTTACACAAAACTTTATTACAAGACTTTTTCGACTTTAATTCCGACACTGTTCATAAATTTTTAGATCCTTCGACTCCCGTATGTGGGATAAACGAAATAGCGAAGGACTGTAGACGAATCTGCCCGCCACAAACTTGCCTGAGCAAGTACGCATTATTCCGTTGCATTGAAGACTTACCCTGTGAGCCAGGGTGCGACTGTGTTCCCAATTATCTGAGGGACGACAGAGGAATATGTATACCGAGCGAACAGTGTCCTGCGCGTAAGATTATGTTTCACGTTGACTGTCTTTGCTTTCTGTCTATTTCTTCCTTTTGTTCTTCCTAAAATCGTTTACAGAGTGTCAAATATCTTTTTCACTTCTCATGCTCTAAAAGTTCGTCTTTATATCGTGCGTAGGCGACATAAAGTATCTTTTTATGCTCTAGAGCATAAAGTAAAATCTTCGTCGAAGACCAAGGCAATCGGTCCAACAACCACACGAAAAACTTCAACTTCATAGAATAACCTCTTTATTTTAATTCGTTTCGTTAGTATTCTAAGAACAAGGCAAGGATACCAACAGCCAAAGTACACAATAAAATTTCATGAAATAAACTTATATTATATTACTTATTTCGTCCATTTATTATTTTACATGGAGCTGTTTCATTTTCTCGCAATTGAAGTGAAAAGTAGAGTGTACAACTCGTCCATAAAACTCATTTTACGCGAGACGTTTATCCATCCGAGCGAGCTTGCGAGCGAGGATGGATATAAAGTAGAGTGTAGTGTGCGTTTTATGCATTTGATGTACAATCTACTATTTATTGAGATAAGACTACTGACTACTATGACGCTGAAACGTTAAAACAAAAACTATTTATTCTGCCCATTTTACTAAGAGTTCATTTGGTACCATTATTTTATAGCCGAACCAATATGTGGTTACAACGAAGTTGCAGTACCCTGCAGACAAATATGTCCACCACAAAACTGCGAGATCGCATACACTGACTACGTTTGCACTGATGAATCAAAAGTGTGTGAACCAGGGTGCAACTGTCTTCCTGACCATCTTAGGAATAGTAGCGGAATATGTATACCGAATGAACAGTGTCCTGCGCGTAAGATATGGTTCAAATTGGCTGTCTTTGCTTTCTGTCTTTTTCTTCCTCTTCTTTTCTATTCTTCTTCTTTAGTATTATTAAGGGACTAACCACACTTATTCAGCTCTGTTCAGCTTTTTTCCATAGAAAACAACGATTTAGTATGGAGATGCGTACTCATCTGGTACAAACGGAAAGCTGAACGGATGCATACGCATCTCCATACAAAAACGTTGTTTTCTATGTACAAAAGCTGAATAGAGTTGAATAAGTGTGGTTAGTCCCTAAGTCGACAATCCATAAAGCATGCTGTAGGCTAATAAATTGTTCTACTTGTGAGATAGTCTGTAAATGTCTTCACCGACCTTGGTTGGGTAACATTTTTTGGCATCGATGTCGTGGTACAGAAAGTTATGTTGTTCCTCCGATTGTTATTTATATTCTTAACAACTCGAGCGTAATATTTCTTATCAGGAATGTGAAGGTAAAATATCGTCGTTGCGCCTTAAGACCTCTTGGGTGTAAAATTAAACTTTATGAGAAAATCGATATTTTAAGCACCAACATTTTATTAGGAAGCACATTGTAGATCTTGAAATTGGTAAAGAAATGACGATTAAATCATCGTATACACATGAGAGTTTTTGCATTCGATAGAGCTTCGAAATGTAGACTGGCGTAAAAAAGTGATTTTGCCAAAAGTGACACATAAGATTAAAGTCGCAACGACGATATGGCACTTTAACAGATTTTTATTTCAAATTTTGATTGAACAACATAATTGATATATTTTTTTTGGTTTTTTATTATTTATTTATTTAAAATTCATGTACAGACGCCAGCAGGTCAAGCTACCGGAAACTGTAAAATTTTCGCAATCAACCTTGAACATTATGCTGTAGTGATAAAGTTGAAAATCTATTAAAGAAATTGGACAGATTTTAGTAGCTTGATGTGCTGGCGTCTGTACAATAGTGGTACATAGCCGGACTTCATGCCACAAGGCATTCTCTACCAGTCAACCTTTCGGTTAAATATAAAAACAGTGATAGGGTACAAAAATAATGCCTATGCACTCTTTTGTATGTGTTTCCATTTAACATCAATTGCGAACGAGACTTGCGGAACTTGGAAGTAAACGTTCTAGGTATTTGAATAACTGGTTTTACTGGTTAATAGATTGAATTAAATTATTGTTTGCTGATTAATTATTGTTTTATAAGATAGTAATTTTAATTTTTTTTTATATTATAAGAGAATTATATTACAGGTCGATGTTATAAACCGATGGATAAGAGATCGTATAAACAGTGCAACAACTAAATTCAATCGAAATATCGAAACAGAATTAACTCCTTCTCCGCTTATATTGCAGCCTGTCAAATTGCCGATGAATGCAAGCGAACCTGCGCAGAACCGAATCCTCCAAACTGTGAATATAATCCACCAAAAGTGAATATGAAAGGTTGCGATTGTAAAGATGGATATATTCTGTCAGAGCTAGGAGGTGACTGCATTCCTATTGACCAATGTCCGCGTAAGTAGGATTTATTTATTAAACTTTATGCAAATACACTACACTACACTACACATTACAATAGATGTGAAATTACTATAATAATAGCAGTGTAAAATATAAAATATGTAGGTAATAATAAATTATCTTTTGACTTAAACACTAGGACCTTTATGAATTTATACTCTCAATTGTTTAAATTTTCTTGACTTTGAATTTTACATAATTACCTACTGATATAAATTTGACATTGTGTTTATAACAGTAGCCTAAGTTACTTCTTATATCATTTGCTATCTGCCAGTGAAAGTCCCGTCAAAATCGGTCCAGCCGTTTCGGAGATTACCCGGAACAAATAGATAGACAGGCAGACATTTTTTTTTTATTTGTTGACATATTTTAAATTGACTCTTGAACTAACTTTTCACTTCAATATTAATTAGGCTTTTGAGGTTTTGTTTCTGCATGTGATAATTTTATTTAATATGTAATGTTCAACAAAATTTTAATTGTTAATGAATAAATAATTGAAATGAAATGATGCTGCCTTTTTGTAAAACGAAAGTAGCCTAAGTTACTTCTTATATCATTAGCTATCTGCCAGTGAAAGTCCCGTCAAAATCGGTCCAGCCGTTTCGGAGATTACCCGGAACAAATAGATAGACAGGCAGACATTTTTTTTTTGTTATAAGTCTTATATACTTTCATAACCGTTTACTAAAAAGCTGTTATTATGACATTACAAACAGACACTTCAATTTTATTTATTTGTATAGATAAAAGGTACAAATCATTGCCTGATAAATAATTTAAACCTATTATTGCGTTTACTTAATGTTATGAGTACAGAAATATAATATAATAATAATAATAAATAAAATAATAATAATAATAATAATATAATATAATATATAATAATAATATAGTATAATGTTAGGTTAGAAATTCAAATTAGGGCAATGTTGAATAGTCTCAATGAGTTTAAAATTGCAGTTTGTGTCGGAGGTTCTCATAAACAACTCCATTCTATATATTCTCCATATTTTTGTATGCACTTGTTTCTGAGACAAATAAAGAAAGAAAAGAAAGAAAATACGTTTATTTGCGGCAAACATGATGCAGAGAAAGAATACAAACACGAAAATAACAAGTTGGGGGAAAATATGCGCCACATCCACGCAAAACGGCCATCGTTCAGCATAATGCTGCGACCCTATGCGAGACAGAGCCCCAGCGCTGGTTTTCAGCGACAGCCGGCGCTGACGTGATGACGTCACCCGGTGCAGCATAAATAATGTGACAAAAATAACAAAATAAAAAATAAAATAAATACAATACTTCTAAAAGTTTAAATAAATATAATATTTAAACCTATTTAAATAAACCTATTTTTCTTTCTTTTCTTTCTTTCTTTATTTCATTCTCATTCAAACATAAAATCGATGTGCCAAAGCAAGGCAATTAGTAGGTATTGATCAAAAGATATAAGTGTTAAAAAAATCATTAGAGAATCAAAACTCCTTTCGACTATAATATTTGAGCACGGTGGAGCAATCTGGTTCAAAATAGTATATCTCTATAAAAACTCCTTTGTCCATAATATTTCAGCTGAGATAGCCTGCCATGGTGATTGCAACGCAAGACCCAAACGTTGTCCTAAGCCATGTCCATCTACATGCCAATCACCAAACCAACTTCCCTGCAAGAGAATGTGTGATCCAATCGGATGCCAATGCAAACCTGGATATATACTGTCTAATGACACTGGTATATGCATCTTACCTGATGAATGTCCAGGTGAGTGACATAGTTTTGAAGAATTTAAGATCAGTAATAAATAAAAAAAACCGGCCTAGTGCGTGTCGGACCACGCATAATGAAGGGTTCCGTACTTGGGAAGAATTTATCCTAAGAACAAACTTAACATTGTAGTTGGTAAACATAGTCTCGCATACATTCCAACTGCAAATGTAAGTTTGTATGCATAATATCGAGAAATTTACAATGTTATTGTAAGACCATAGACTTCTTATAGATTTTCCTGTGAACTATAAGTATAGAACTATTTTCTGTTTTTTTTTACAAAATGATAGGCTTAGCAGTTTCGGAGATAAGGTAAGAAGATTTCGGAGATAATGGTATAATAACTTCAAAACGAATTATTTTAGAATTATTTAAAAAAATTGGTTGTCTGTAAAGTTGGTTTACGGACGATATTTTAACGTGACAACGTCATAAAAAAACATTGATGCGGCGCAAGCGTACAATGAGCGTATCGGGACAAGAGCGTAACTGGACAATGAGCGTAACGGGACAATGAGTCATCCTTTTTCGTGCATGCAGCCGGCGTTCATCGATTTATTAGACGTTGTCACGTCAAAAAAAACTTTATTTGAAATCCTAAAAAATAAGTCCTTTCATCGGTATGTCTCACGCTACAGTTATCAAAACTTTTTTTTTTTAATTTTCTTATTTTTCCCAAAAGTGGATTCCATCATTATTCAAAATTCATTTATTTACGTTATATTGTGTACCAAATTTCAACATTATCGGTCCAGTAGATTCGGAGCAAGTCGGCTGTGAGAGACGGACAGACAGACACACGTGTGATCCTTAAGGGTTCCGTTTTATCCTTTTGATGTACGGAACCCTAAAAACTAAAAAATGTGACAAAGTTTCTTCCAATGTTGGTATTTTTGGCACATCTTGCTAAACAAGAGCGTTAGACCTAGAAAGTATCGCCAGTGTTCATACTACAAGGTGGATGATTTTCGATTTCGTTCGAGCTTTCTAACTTTTGCCATCATATCAGATCCAAAAGTTATATCCTCATTAAAAAAAAAAGGGGTATCTAAAATATCGGGGAGTTGCTGTGTCGTGTACACGGCCGTGTGTTTTACGATGTTTTTTTTTTTTGTGACGATTCCTTTGATCCGTTAACTATCGAGTGGTGTAATTTTGGATGTAGATGATAGATAATTTAATAGATGCAACTCCAAACTGTATCCCTCGATTTTGTTATTATCAGTTTTCTGAATTGCCTCTTACTATGGAAACAAATTTAAAGACATATTCACGTCAAGAACCATTTTTCCAATATTCTTAGGTGGAAGCCCTTGTGGCAAGAAGGCACACTTCGCCGATTGCAAGACGGATCGCCCAGGAGACTATTGCCCAGTGGATGACAATCGGGACTCATCCTGTGATCTTCCACCAGACGATTGCCTGTCCGGCTGTGTTTGTAATCTGAATTATAGAAGGAAAAGCCGCGAAGATCCGAGATGTATCGTGGCGTCCGATTGCCGTAAGTGATTTTTAATGTTAATTGCATTTCCTATTTGCGAGAATTGTAAAAAGATTGGAGTTGTAATGGAAAATCGATCGGTTTTATTGCTTTCTATGCAGAAGCAATTTTGCTTTGTAATGTTTGTCATTATTGTGATTTTAGAGCAGTATTTACTGATAATGAATATAATATTTTAAGGAAAGTAAATATTGTGATAAGAAAGTTCTTTACTTTCTTTTCACAATATTTATTTTCCTCCTTTTTTTATTTTTTTTTATTCGTGTGTTCATGTATAAACATAAACACACGAATATTGGTACCGATAAAAAAAAAAAAAGAAAAAAGAATAATAGCATCAAGTAAATATTTAGATACCCCAAACCCTATTTCATAAAAATGATCTTGTTTAAAAATTTCAGCTCGAATAAACTGCACAAGACCTAACGAAAAATGGTGTCCCTGTCCATCAGCATGTCTGGCTGAAAATTGTGAAGATATCCACAATCAATCTACTGTTTGCAATACTTTGGTATTGAATTGTGATCCTAGATGCATCTGTAGGAATGATTACTTCAGGAATTCAAGTGGAATTTGTATACCTGCTAAAGATTGTCGTAAGTTGAACTATGCAATTGTTAATTTTATAATATTGCTTTTCGTTCCGTAATTCTTTAGGTACCTCCAAACCACCGAGGCGTACTGTCGTGCAAATATGCGTTCAATAGAATTTCGAATTTGTCACCCCGGCTGGTGTGGACCCGTACCTATATTTAACGTGCGATTTATCTAGTCACCTGGCGCTGTAAAGTCACTCGTACACATTGCTGTTCAGTGATCCTAGTGTGAGTTTCCATCTCAATTTTGTTGGTGAAGGGCCAATCGGAGGCCAATCGGAGCGCTGAACGCGGTTGATACATAAAGTCGAGACGGTTAAAATAAAGTATGGGGCCGTATTCCAGCGAGGTGACTAGTTAATTCAAACGGGTTATATATGTTCATATTACTAAACAACTGAGCGCCAAAGTGCACACTAGGACTTGGGACGCCAGATGCCGTAACTTTTCGCTCTGTTTTCGTGATTGTATTACATGCCTTGTAGAAAATAGACTACGTTTTATGTTGCCTAATAATAACATGCGACACACTTTTCTAAAACAGCAGTAGGCTGCAAGGGGGATCCAAACGCAGTATACAGCGACTGTCCAAGTGCTTGTGAACCGAATTGTACTTGTCCAAACCCCGGAATATGCACCACGGAATGCCAGCCGGCAGGCTGTGTGTGTAAAAAAGGATTTGTTCTAAATGAAGAAGATGGAAAATGTATCGAACCAGAGGACTGCCCAGGTAATAGTTTCTCCAATTTATTAACTATCAATCTTCAGCATTGTTGCATCGTTTCGTTTTCGCTGATGCGTTTATTGAATTTGTTTTTTTTTTTTTTTACTACAACAGGTTGTGGAGGAGATTCCAACGCAATGTTTAAACTCTGTCCAACTGGTAATGAACCGACTTGTGCTAACCCGAATCCACATAATTGCTCAGATGAGTGCAAGCCAAGCGGCTGTGTATGCAAGCCAGGATTTGTTCTAAATGAACACGATGGAAAATGTATCAACCCCGATAGCTGTCCCGGTAAATTTTACAGTTTCTAAATATGTGTCTGTTAGTTACTTAATGCGTATATATTATGACATAAAAGAGGTATAATCAATTATTCTAATTAATTCATGTTGTTTTTCAGACTGAGCATGGAGAATTATTATTTCCACTTTTCAAGACCGGTCTATTTCTGCAATTTATATTCCTAGGGTAAATCATTTATTTTACAACTCTGTTCTAAACTGATAATAATATGTAAACCCTATTTCTGTTTTGCTTTAACGAAATTTAATTTTAGTCTTGATAAATAAAGTATTTTCGGAAGAATCGAAGATATTTTTATTATTCCGAGAAATATTCTTGTTTACCCACAAAGAACAATAAAAGGAAGGCCTCGTGAATCAAATAAACACTACTAATTTGTTTTGCGCAAAAGTTTTGCGTGGGAAGACAAATCGGCCCATCCATCTTACGCAGGTTTGTTTCGAAAAATTTCGATTATGGTGAGTATGTTGGTGCCCAAGTATGTTCATCCATTCCATTTGAAATAAGGTTAGACATATAAAAGTAAACCTTTTTTACAATCTGTTCAACCGATTTTGACATAATTTTATTGCGTTGGTGGCATGATAAATGGCAACTGCAGTAAACAGTAATTGGTATTGTAAACACTTTTTTGCTTTTAATGCCATCCTTATGCCTACGGATTAGAAGTTAAAATTGGTTGAACGGACTGTAAAAAAGGTTTTTTAAATGTCTAATGTTATTTCAAATGGAGTAATATTAAAGTTGAAAATACACAAAATATTAATAATGGGAACACCCAAATACTCCGAAATATTTTATTCCGAATTTCGATGTTCCGATGTTCAAAAGTCCGATTTTCATAACACCTAAGAATTATAATGTCTAATATTAAAAATCACGAAATTTCATTCACCGAAAGTCGTAAATGCGATTTGTTTGTTTTCCGATTTTCATACGTTCGAAGAATCAAATGCTCGATGGGTTCTCAGTCCGAAAAACGACATTCCGATTTTCAATACTCCGAATGAAATGCTAAAATGCTTCAGATCCCCTCTATTGTTGGTGAATCATTTGGGTTAGGTTAGGTTAGAACTGTGACCATTAAAGCGCGAAGGCGAGCGAGCGCAGCGAGCGTGCCGCGGCAGCGGCCGCCGAGTGCCAGCTCCCCTCTATTTTTAGTGAATCACAAGGTTTTACAAGGCGTTTTTATTTCGGAATTCTAATTAATCGGTACTTTAGTCATCGGAATTCGTATTTTTGATGTTTCGAATTACCATTAAGTAGGACTTATTGTTATTCGATCTATAGAAACTCGGTATTTTGAGAATAGTAATTATAAACGTTAGGAATATTGAAATTTTGGAATTATAAAAATAGGATGATGATAACAACCTTTTAATCGGAGTTGTTATATTAGGAATTTTGAACCATTCGGAATTATGAAAATCAGTTTTTTGAAATTCGTATTTATGACTGTCGGAATTAAGTTTTTCGTATTAATGTAGTGTATCCATAAATATAGCGGATAAGCAATTCGCAGTAAAGAGCAGGGGTGGTGGTCTAACACACATTACATAACACCTATTACAACGTTAGAACTGTCAATTTCCTGCTTAAAATAATTAATTGGTTTCTTGAGAAATTTCACTCATCTCAGGCAATGAAACACAAGATAAATAAACAAAGGCTCACTGCAAACTCAGAATTTAATATCCAGATTGTTTATAAAGATTTAACAGTAGCTGCAGTTACTCAATGCCAACGGGCACTTATATTTCCTCAGAACGACTGTAAATTGCAGAGTTTATTGCTTTTTGGCTGATTGCTTAAAAGCATTGTGTTACACATGTATCATACTTTCATCGATGAAAAATTTAAGTCAGGTTTGGTCCATTTTTAATCACTTAAGAGCTGCATTTTTTCCGTAGTTACAACAAGGAACCCTTATAGTTTCACCATGTCCGTCTGTTTGTCCGTCTGTCCGCGGTTTAGCTCAGACTCTTAGTACTAGAAAGCTGAAATTTGGTATGGGTATATACAACGTGTTTTTTTTCATATCCCATAACTCTAGGGTTATATTCTATGAGTAAAAATAATACAAAAAGTCGTAGATTATGTGGTCTAAAAATGCATAGTTTCGAAGATAATTATCATAAATCATATTAATTTAGGTCAAAACTTGTCACACGTATGACGAATTGTTACTTTTGCGACGTTGCCAAACTGATGAAACTGTGACCCTCGATGTATGTAGGTATATAAGTTTCATTGATAAATACGAGTAATTAATTTTCATTCAAACTAATCATTAATATTTAAAGCTAAGAAAATGCGACGTTGTCATATTTCACGTAAGGTATTTTACATTAATAATCGCAAATTGTTAAGAAAAAAAAAAAAAATAATCATATGCCAGTTGATTCTTTGATATAGTCTCATTCCTACCCTAGAGTTATGAGATATCAAAAAAACACCTTGTATATGAATAACGCCGATAAAGAGTAAAATAAAATCTTAAAGATTTATTATTTTAGGGTACTTCTCCTATACTTAAAGTGGGGATGATGTTTTTTTTCTCATCTATCCTTTGATGTGGGGTATAGTTAGAAACCACACACCATGGGATACACATGGGGTTGGGAGAACATGTTTCTCAACTACAATGTTAAGTTTGTTCTTGGGATAAATTAATCCCAACTACGGAATCCTTCATGCGTGGTCCGATACGCATATGGCTGGTTTTTTTATTTTAATTATCATATGGTTCGTCTAATGGAGCTATAATGAGCATAGAACTTTTGTGATTGTCTGTGCAGACATAATATATGTAGGTATGTATTCATTTGTTTAAATTTAGATTTGGTAATAGCCGTCTAAAACAACACTTTGTAGTGGAAACTACTAAGCTTAAGAGGTTTTAATGAAACAAACTTCGTTATGATAAAAAGGTAAAACGACTGTATTCATGCTCATTTCCTTTGTGTTGCAGTAATATAACTTTTTCTTGAAAACCTAAAAACTCAATTTATATTATTTCCTTCTTAGAATTTACCCTCTAAGATGAACTCTGAGAATTCAAAAATCCTTATGCTTCTTTTATCTTCCCTAGTTTACTTCAAAATTGAAACTGAACCAGCTTGATATAAAGTTTCAACTCGATGACACCTATCCTTGAACAAAATACCTCTCAAATTTTCAAAGTTATAAAAGTTTTACTACCAAGTGAACAAACTCCGACGGACGTTAAGGCGTCAAATTGATATTTTAATATCCCCTTGATGTCTGTTTGAATCAAATTTTAAAGTGATCTTCGTATTATTTAAGTTATGTTCTTGAGTATACAGTTATTTAGTATTACCTGTTATGTTTATACAAGTTTTTAAGAGGGTGTTGTCAAGAAGTTAAGCATGTATATAAAAATATGGAATTGCTTCGTAAACACTTAGCACATTTATATAAAAAGATTGTCGAATGATTTATTTTATGGTTAGGTACTCTTATGTCTGCAGCCCTTGCCGTAGTGAGAAGATCAGCCAATTAGCAGGATTGGGTTTATTATTGTCCAAGAAGTACTCAGCCTCCGCCACTCGTAGAGATAATAGGCATAACAACCCCACCTACAAGACGTCGATGTTATTATAGATGCCATGTAGGTGGGGTAGTATTTATTTTAGGAACACCTTATGGTCCTGTGGCCACTGTTACATAATCGATTTTGTCCCACTAGTTGTAATGGAACAAAAGCCCAGATGCAAGGTGGTTATGTATCGAAATACAAGGAAACAATAAACTGTTTGAAATAACATATATTTATAAAAATACTCCTCCTTATAACAACTAACGGTAGCCTTTAGGGGTCTACCGCAACAATAATTTATTACATCAAACACTTATATTTAAGTTAACCTTTATAATAGGTAGGTGACTATAACTGTCACTTTTTAACGCCAGCTTAAACTTCACCAGAAAGAACTAAGGTCGTGGGGAGTTGGAGATAAAGCCAGTACTGTTCCGAGTTTAAGTTTAAATTATGTGTATTCCTAATGATGATAATATCCTTTGATGTCTTTACATCTCACAGCCAATATTTATAGAACTTGGTTTATTGCCGCTACCCTATCTCTATATCTATAAAGTGTGCATGTTTGTAGAGAAGCATAAAGATGCTATGCTACTATGTCCTCGAAAGCGGCGAGATCCTCACAGGCTTATATTACAAGACTGGCTAAATATAGTAAAAAGCTGTTTAGCCATGTGTGCTCGGATATTAAATAAAATTCCAAGTGATTTACTACTACTTTCAAGTTGCTAGCAGAAATGTTTTTACCATTGTCTAATTATCAAAGTAGAAAATAGGCTTTCATAAATTATACAATGAGGTATACACAACCTCATTGTATAATGAATATGAAAATGTAATATGAAAGCCTATTTTCTACTTTTTATCCGCCGTCAAGTTATCGCCTAACTATAAAGTCAGTTGCCACACCAAAAAATCACTGCCAATTTAAATTTAAACAAACCTTACAACTCAATATAAAGCGGCTACTTTATACTTAAAATGCTACTTCACTGTAAACTGCCAAAGTATTATTTTTGCTTCCCATTTTAATTATTTTTAAAACCCTAAATCAGATTAGTTTGTCGCCGCGTTAAATACATGCCAAAAAAAACTACCTATATTGTTAAACACAAATAATTTTTACAGCATTAAAGAATTTACTGATGGAAAACTTTCTGTAATGTAACCTATAATATTTGCATATTATGATATAAGTAAAACATGTATGCTGTATAATGTCTTTTTAAAACAACTTAAGAGTATACACCATATTATAGGCAAATCAATATTATTTATATTTCTATTGACATTATTTTTGTGTGTCATCAATAAATCGGTACTTTCAGTATATTACTTCGTGTCGATTTCCGAATATTCTAACATATTACAGTGAAGTGGGTTACTGGATCCGGTGTCAGCCATTAAATATTTTATAGCCTTTAATGGATTTCCGCCGATTTTATAGATACATACACTGGGCCATTAATAAAGCTTACCAACATATTTTTTATTTTCTGAAACAGACTATGAGAGCTCCTGTTTTAAAATTTGTACAAGATGGTGGGTACGAAAATATATTTAAATAAACCACTTTTGATTGACAGACAACGCACATTTCCCATACACTTAAGACACCGACTGGATTTTCGATCTCACTACGTCCCTTTTGCATCCAATCTTTGTATAACTATATTTAAGTTTGCTCACCTTTCTGTGTAAAATTAATTACTGTCAAAGAATTATTATATTATTATTATAAACTTAACACATAAACTTGATAAAGATAATATCACGATTAACACGAGAATACAGGCGTGATATTATCTTTCTCAAGTTTATCTTGATAAAGATAATATCACGCCTGTATTCTCCGAACGGGTACGTATAGAGTCCACATTTCATCGGTTCTCAGCTCCAGACTTCATGCTGCTCTTGAGAAAGATTAGATTCCTTAGTCGGTGTAGATATGCCGTGGATTTTTTCGAAACTACATCCCAAAGCAGCTGCTTTGAGCTCAAACAAAGGGTTAAAGTTTGTATGAAAACAAAGTCACGAGCACCAACTAGTTCAATCATATTTAATTAGGAACGAACTAAAGTTTTAGACAAAGAGTGTAGATTACCCTCGACAGGGTATTCTTTAAGTCCCTAAACATTGACTTGTCTTCTTATGTCGATAATAAAGGCTTCCAGTATAACTAGTTGCGACTAAATATTTTACACGGAGCAACTGCCTCCTGACCTCCGGAATGTAATAAAAGCAAAAGAGTCCTTGAACTTGAAGTTTTTTTTTTTCGGTGTTTCTGGTAGAAAGATAGGACACATCGTTCCTTATTATACCTCAGTTGGTACCGTGTATAAGGTATATCTATTCATACAAAAAACTACGAAATATTTCAAAAGCAAAAAAAAAATATATTTAGAGTTTTTTATTTTTACGTAATTATTATAATTTTGATTATGCCTGAGACATGTTGCTAAAAGCACATATATAATTATTTTTTTCGTTTCATTAGCTTCTTTACCACCTGTATATAGTGTATCTCTTAAAATATTTCGTGTATGATTAGATATACCTTACATACTTTCATATGCATTTAGTATAAAGCTGTAATTTGGACATTACAAACAGACACTTCAATTTTATTTATTTATATTGTATAAATTAACTGATGAGGCTCTCAGGATACAGTTTTCCTCAAGTGACAGAATTTTATAACAAAATAACTCAATTTTACTTCAACAAATCTCAGGATAACATCGACTCGCTGGGCAGCTCAAAAAATATTTAAACAATCAATAAAGCATTTATTGCTGCTAAATAAAGTATAAAATATCTTCCCTACTTTTTAAAGCATAACTACATTTACTTACGTCACCAGGTATCAAAATAGAAGAAGAAAAATTGCACAGTGTTTACGTCTCGTTTATAAGCGAACAATCTCAGCATTGTGAAAGGAAGTTTTTGTGGGAGTCATAAATCAATCCGCGGCGAAAAGATTCCCCTAAAGTTTTTGTTACTATCCATGTACAGATATGAAAGAGATTTTTTAAATGGGAATACATTAGAGTTTTTTTTGCAATCATTAATTATCGAAAATCTAATTCACTGTTCATAAATACCGACGTAGCTAAAGAGTGAAGTGTTTTGAATCAACATATTCACTGACAAATGAACAGGTACCAGCCTACCTTTAGCAAAATACTTTAGCCCACACATTATAAATATTCCTTTATATGAATTAAATAATTTAAAAAAGGTTCCACAATAATAGTTTACATGGAGCTGGAGCATGGAGCTAAGAGCCGGTAACGGCCGATTTCGCAGAAATATGTCGAGGTCAAATAGAAAAAGGATAGCTTTTGTGAATCCAAGTATTTTAAACACAATATTCAAGGAGACTAGGCCCCAGGGTAAGGTACGTTATTCAATAAAATAATACCGGTTCCTCGAACAATATTTTTTCGTTGTGTGTACCTATACTCAATACATTATTTTCATTAGAAAAACGGCAAAATAACGACAGCTACTGTGTAATATTGTTGAATTTACTGAACCAATGTGACGGAAAATAGTAACGTGGTGGATATAATAAATGAAACCACATAAATTGTCATCATAATAATTGTTTAAAAAAAAATCAATAGAAGGGGTGGAAACGTTTATGGTTACAAGTTTCCATAAAATTCCTAGGGATTAGCACAGTAGGTACTCTCCTGTCTCAGGCTGATGTGACGAAGATCACAGCGGGTTTTCCACGCTGCAGACGCCAGGAATGGTGACGATCGGTGGATGGACTTGCCATTATCGTTGGGAGCTCGACGTGGCCGCGCGGGTAAATATGCACCCGGCACGGAGCCTGGTGATCTCCGGAGTAGCCGGAAGGTGGTAGGCCGGAACTCAGAAACCGGATGCCACCGGGTGGATTGATCAAGATGAGGTAGCCGGTATTTTGGACCGAATCTTGAATGGTGTTAGCCGGAGCATCGGACGGTTACGGTAAGAGTTATTTTTTTAATGTAAATGGTAATTAGATTGCTGGTATATTATTATATGTAAGGTGTATCTATTCATACACGAAATATTTTATGAGAAAAATCTATAGGTAGTAAACAAGCCATAGCAGGGTTTTTTTTATCCAAGTGTTTATATTTTTACATAATTATTTTTTTTTTTTTTAAATTGCTTGAGACATTTTGCAAAAAAGCCTTTATTTATTCTATGAATGACCCGACCGGACGCGGTGATGGTGGCGACATAAGCGCAGTGAATTTTGATAATTAATCATCATATAAAGTGATTTTAAATTATTTAATTTTTTTAATAATATACTTTGATTAAAAAAAAAAAAAAAAAAACATTTCTATGGCTTCGTTACCACCTATAGGTGTATCTCTTAAAATATTTCGTTTTTGAATACGAGTAGATATACCCTAAATATAAATTGATGGGTAGTAATATATTGCTGGTAAATAGAATACTTTGTATTTATCGGACATAACGGAGTTTATTATACGTCGTACGTCTTACCGAAAGGGTGATGATAACCGTTATTTTTTAATGTTATAATAAATTAAATATAAAATATACATTAAAAACACTCATTTATTTCAGGTCCTTGACCTATATTAAATCCAAAAACAATACACAGTTTTTTCCATTTTATAAGTAATACCTAATTGTTGTAAAAGTTAATTTTAAGACGCAAAAATATGAGTAGGTAACAAATAAATTTCAGATCAATTCAATTAATATCAAAAGTACAAATCATAATAAAAATTACTTAAACAGGACACTAAAATAAATTAAGTAAATGAAGTTATGTCAGAAGCAAATATTATAATAATTATCCATAAGGCAAAGACAATAAAAAAGACAAATCAAGCACCAGCAATATGCCTTACAATAATAATGCCCGACGTAGGGGCAATCCAGTCGCTGAGCAATCATCGCCAGGACAGTATAGGTAAGAACATTTTTTTATTGCTATCTGAAATCTTGATTCATATTAAATACTCGTACATATCTGCAAGCCGTATGAGAAAAATGACCTACTGAGTTACTCTTGCGTTTACACAAACTGTCCTCACAGAAACTCATAAAAGTAAGCCTCATTTGAGTCCACTTTGTCTGTACTCGGACGAGGCCGGCCGTCAACCAAGTAACGTTCGATTAATCAGTCTTATTAGTTCCTCCTAAAACTCTAACTAAATAATTGGTTACGATAAATGTTATTCTGCGAACTGTAATTGGTTTTCGTCTTATTTGTTTGTTCGCTGTTGATTTTTCTTTTATTTCTTTGTTTGATTATTTCTGTGTGAACGTTATTTTTGTTTGTGTGGGTTCCTTTTGTGATTTATAGATCGTCGATGGTCGGAGAAATTGTCTGAGGTCTTAATTTGATTTTCAGACTCTCATTCTGAGTTTGTGATTAAGTAAGTTTTTTGAGAATAATATTTGCAACTCGACTTTGTAAAATCCATTGGAAGGACACTTATTTCTTAGAAGTAAGAAGAAGGGTCATTACGTTTTAGTACTTGATTTGATTTTCTATCTCTCACTTTAATTTGGCTAATAATAGTATTTATTTTACATCCCCATTAAGGAATTAATATTGCCTCAGACCTTTATACAAAAATCAAGACAATAATCAAGACATATATACATTTATTTATTTAATTAAATTGTATTCCAATTATTTTGCCTAAAAGTAGAGTTTAACACTTAACGTTCCTGATAACAGGATAATCTTGGCAAATAGATCTATTAGATTAATTACGAGAAGGTAGGTAACTAACAATTATTTATTGGACGGCAATAAAGAACCTGAGGATTGTAATTACGCTTTTGCTATTAGAAATATCATTTATATCATTCAGTAGGTAGGTACTCGGTATTTTGGGATACTTATAGGTACGGGCTATCTCTCAAAAATAACTTTGTGATTACAAAAGTCTGGAACATACAAATACTTTTTCCATTATTAGTGTATTTTATACAAGGCCAAATTAAATTAGCTAGCGAAAACCCGCAGACGTGATGGGTATATCTAAAAGCGATAAAATAAACAACAGATATTCTCAAATTATACCTCAAATAACTAACTACACTACAAAGGAAAATGACGGCAAAAAAAAAAAAATCTCTGTTTTACCATGTTTAAATATCGAGACCTATCACATCTGCAAAATTTCGCTAGCTAATTTATTTGATCTTTTAGTGATAAGAGTACCTAGGTCTTACCGAACACTAGCGGAACTAGAATTTGAGGTTAAATACTGAAGTTTGTATAAGCTGGAGATTTGCATGGCATTTCACATTATATTATTTATAAGGTATATTATATAACATTGTGGACCTCATTGTATTCCGAATAAATAAAGTTGATTATTTATTAAATAATTTATTTAATAATTATTTATTATTTATTTATTTATCCCGCCCCGGCTTCGCACGAGTAGAGCATATATGCCTACTTCTGTTTTTCTGTCGTTTTCTCGTATTAGCCTGTTGAGTCGAGCATGTGGATTAGATTAAAATGTAGCTGATGTTCATCCACGAAGTGTTCATCCGAATCGACTGGGCAGCGTTCGGAAGGCTACGCAATATCTTCTCGTCCCACATACCGCAGTGTCTCAAGACGAAAGTCTTCGACCAGTGCACGTTGCCAGTGATGACGTATGGCACTGAAACGTGATCGCTCACAATGTGCCTTATTAGAAGGACAAAAGTCACCCAAAGGGCAATCGAGAGGGCTATGCTTGGAGTTTCCCTGCGTGATCAAATCAGAAATGAAGAGATCCGCAGGAGAACCAAGGTAACCGACATAGCTTGCAGAACTGCCAAACTTAAGTAGAAATGTAGTAAGTAGTAAGTGAAGTAAGTAGAACAGATGGCCGTTGGGGCCGAAAGGTTCTGGAGTGGCGACCGCATGTCGGAAGACTTAGCGTTGGAAGGCCTCCCACAAGGTGGACCGATGACCTTTTGAAAGCCGTAGAAATTCGCTGAATGCGGGAAGCACAGAACCGGTTGAAGTGGTGGTGCTTGCGGGAGGCCTATGTCCAGCAGTGGACGTCTTTCGGCTGAAATGAATGATGAACGATGTTCATCCTAATTGGAGCTTTGTACATCGTCACATTTCACAAAACCTTTATGAATTATATACTTAAACGTTCCTCATGAATCACTCCGTCCATTGATGAAAACCGTATGAAAATCCGTTCGGTAGTTTTTGAGTTTATCGCATTCAGGCAGACAGACAGACGCGGCGGGGGGACTTTGTTTTATAATAATTATGTAGTGATGCTGTCTGTAAGAACTACAACGAAACCGTGCTTGTTGTGTAAAAGCAAAAGCAAATTATACAACAAGCACGGTTTCCACAAACAATGTTATCTCAGACTAGGTTTTGCTCGCCTCGAGCTCGCCAACTCATTAGGCAGACATTATAATAAAAATATATTTTTCTTTTACCCGACTCTCGAATGTTATCTGATCCACAATTAATGTCTCATAAATGAATATTGTAGGTAAAATTTCGATTATTTTTGATAACATTTTTTGATAACCAAAGAGGTTTAGGTTTAGGAGGAAAAAGTGGTTTAGCTATTGAGCTTAACCACTTTTTTGCCAATCACAGATGTAAAATGAAACTAATCAATCACTGATTACAAATAAAAAAACAAAATACATTTTAGATTTATTGTCCTCAAACTTTCGTCCTAATTATTATGGCTTAAGATTAATTTATACAATGCTTAGTTAGCTGGTCAGTCTTGAGAATCCCTCGTAATTATCTCAGAGGGTAAAACTTAGATTTTTTAAATTTCTCTCGAAAATCCCAAGTTCCTTGAATTCTTGTTTCAGAGTCGCATCATAAAATTTCCTGTAAATAAAATGAAAGGTCCCGTTATGAGAGAAATCCTCGATTAAGTTTTAATGATTCTGTACATAGAAGGTTCATCGAAGAGTGAGATTTGTATTATATTATTTGTTGTACTCTGTAAGCTTGTAGTAAGTATGCTAAATTGAATGTTGAAATAATTGGTTTGAAAGTTGTAATAGGTATTAGTCATTTGTTTTTTTTTTTCGTTCTTTAAGAGTCTATACTACCTCAGAGCCACCTCACTCTGTATCTCGCTCGCACACTATTGCTACCGGTCACGCGAGCAAGCGAGACAGGGCGGCAGGGAAAAGGCTCCAAGGCGCCGATAGTTTAGGTAATTTCGTTTTACGGTGAAAATAATGGTCATTAAAAAAAGTAAATAACATAAGACCTGCTTTATAGTTAGTTCAGTTAATATGCAAAGTTTCATAGTCTAATTTGAAGTATTTTTTGAATACCAGCGGTTTATTGTTCGGTTTGGAGGTAACTTTGTAATTTTTTTCTATCGAGAAAATTTTATGGAATCGTGTTTTCGGCTAACATAGTACTTAACATTAATCCTCAACTTTACCATATATTTATTTCAAAATTAATGCTGCAGTATTTTCGACATAACGGAGGATCATGCTAAGCCATTTGAGGTAGTATAGGCCCTTAATCATAATGACTACTTTTTGTTAATACACGGTGTTATTTAATAATAAAAATAAAAATTAAAGGTAGGTAAGATGGACAAAACTGATTCGAATATACCTACTAATAAATCAATTGATGAGGAAAAAGACACAGTTGTAGCAATCCTATCTCTAAAGTCAAGTTCATACTTAGCCACTCTTATAAATATAACGAAAATAGTAACGTGGTGGATATAATAAATGAAACCACATAAATTGTCATCATAATAATTGTTTAAAAAAAAATCAATAGAAGGGGTGGAAACGTTTATGGTTACAAGTTTCCATAAAATTCCTAGGGATTAGCACAGTAGGTACTCTCCTGTCTCAGGCTGATGTGACGAAGATCACAGCGGGTTTTCCACGCTGCAGACGCCAGGAATGGTGACGATCGGTGGATGGACTTGCCATTATCGTTGGGAGCTCGACGTGGCCGCGCGGGTAAATATGCACCCGGCACGGAGCCTGGTGATCTCCGGAGTAGCCGGAAGGTGGTAGGCCGGAACTCAGAAACCGGATGCCACCGGGTGGATTGATCAAGATGAGGTAGCCGGTATTTTGGACCGAATCTTGAATGGTGTTAGCCGGAGCATCGGACGGTTACGGTAAGAGTTATTTTTTTAATGTAAATGGTAATTAGATTGCTGGTATATTATTATATGTAAGGTGTATCTATTCATACACGAAATATTTTATGAGAAAAATCTATAGGTAGTAAACAAGCCATAGCAGGGTTTTTTTTATCCAAGTGTTTATATTTTTACATAATTATTTTTTTTTTTTTTAAATTGCTTGAGACATTTTGCAAAAAAGCCTTTATTTATTCTATGAATGACCCGACCGGACGCGGTGATGGTGGCGACATAAGCGCAGTGAATTTTGATAATTAATCATCATATAAAGTGATTTTAAATTATTTAATTTTTTTAATAATATACTTTGATTAAAAAAAAAAAAAAAAAAACATTTCTATGGCTTCGTTACCACCTATAGGTGTATCTCTTAAAATATTTCGTTTTTGAATACGAGTAGATATACCCTAAATATAAATTGATGGGTAGTAATATATTGCTGGTAAATAGAATACTTTGTATTTATCGGACATAACGGAGTTTATTATACGTCGTACGTCTTACCGAAAGGGTGATGATAACCGTTATTTTTTAATGTTATAATAAATTAAATATAAAATATACATTAAAAACACTCATTTATTTCAGGTCCTTGACCTATATTAAATCCAAAAACAATACACAGTTTTTTCCATTTTATAAGTAATACCTAATTGTTGTAAAAGTTAATTTTAAGACGCAAAAATATGAGTAGGTAACAAATAAATTTCAGATCAATTCAATTAATATCAAAAGTACAAATCATAATAAAAATTAATTAAACAGGACACTAAAATAAATTAAGTAAATGAAGTTATGTCAGAAGCAAATATTATAATAATTATCCATAAGGCAAAGACAATAAAAAAGACAAATCAAGCACCAGCAATATGCCTTACAATAATAATGCCCGACGTAGGGGCAATCCAGTCGCTGAGCAATCATCGCCAGGACAGTATAGGTAAGAACATTTTTTTATTGCTATCTGAAATCTTGATTCATATTAAATACTCGTACATATCTGCAAGCCGTATGAGAAAAATGACCTACTGAGTTACTCTTGCGTTTACACAAACTGTCCTCACAGAAACTCATAAAAGTAAGCCTCATTTGAGTCCACTTTGTCTGTACTCGGACGAGGCCGGCCGTCAACCAAGTAACGTTCGATTAATCAGTCTTATTAGTTCCTCCTAAAACTCTAACTAAATAATTGGTTACGATAAATGTTATTCTGCGAACTGTAATTGGTTTTCGTCTTATTTGTTTGTTCGCTGTTGATTTTTCTTTTATTTCTTTGTTTGATTATTTCTGTGTGAACGTTATTTTTGTTTGTGTGGGTTCCTTTTGTGATTTATAGATCGTCGATGGTCGGAGAAATTGTCTGAGGTCTTAATTTGATTTTCAGACTCTCATTCTGAGTTTGTGATTAAGTAAGTTTTTTGAGAATAATATTTGCAACTCGACTTTGTAAAATCCATTGGAAGGACACTTATTTCTTAGAAGTAAGAAGAAGGGTCATTACGTTTTAGTACTTGATTTGATTTTCTATCTCTCACTTTAATTTGGCTAATAATAGTATTTATTTTACATCCCCATTAAGGAATTAATATTGCCTCAGACCTTTATACAAAAATCAAGACAATAATCAAGACATATATACATTTATTTATTTAATTAAATTGTATTCCAATTATTTTGCCTAAAAGTAGAGTTTAACACTTAACGTTCCTGATAACAGGATAATCTTGGCAAATAGATCTATTAGATTAATTACGAGAAGGTAGGTAACTAACAATTATTTATTGGACGGCAATAAAGAACCTGAGGATTGTAATTACGCTTTTGCTATTAGAAATATCATTTATATCATTCAGTAGGTAGGTACTCGGTATTTTGGGATACTTATAGGTACGGGCTATCTCTCAAAAATAACTTTGTGATTACAAAAGTCTGGAACATACAAATACTTTTTCCATTATTAGTGTATTTTATACAAGGCCAAATTAAATTAGCTAGCGAAAACCCGCAGACGTGATGGGTATATCTAAAAGCGATAAAATAAACAACAGATATTCTCAAATTATACCTCAAATAACTAACTACACTACAAAGGAAAATGACGGCAAAAAAAAAAAAATCTCTGTTTTACCATGTTTAAATATCGAGACCTATCACATCTGCAAAATTTCGCTAGCTAATTTATTTGATCTTTTAGTGATAAGAGTACCTAGGTCTTACCGAACACTAGCGGAACTAGAATTTGAGGTTAAATACTGAAGTTTGTATAAGCTGGAGATTTGCATGGCATTTCACATTATATTATTTATAAGGTATATTATATAACATTGTGGACCTCATTGTATTCCGAATAAATAAAGTTGATTATTTATTAAATAATTTATTTAATAATTATTTATTATTTATTTATTTATCCCGCCCCGGCTTCGCACGAGTAGAGCATATATGCCTACTTCTGTTTTTCTGTCGTTTTCTCGTATTAGCCTGTTGAGTCGAGCATGTGGATTAGATTAAAATGTAGCTGATGTTCATCCACGAAGTGTTCATCCGAATCGACTGGGCAGCGTTCGGAAGGCTACGCAATATCTTCTCGTCCCACATACCGCAGTGTCTCAAGACGAAAGTCTTCGACCAGTGCACGTTGCCAGTGATGACGTATGGCACTGAAACGTGATCGCTCACAATGTGCCTTATTAGAAGGACAAAAGTCACCCAAAGGGCAATCGAGAGGGCTATGCTTGGAGTTTCCCTGCGTGATCAAATCAGAAATGAAGAGATCCGCAGGAGAACCAAGGTAACCGACATAGCTTGCAGAACTGCCAAACTTAAGTAGAAATGTAGTAAGTAGTAAGTGAAGTAAGTAGAACAGATGGCCGTTGGGGCCGAAAGGTTCTGGAGTGGCGACCGCATGTCGGAAGACTTAGCGTTGGAAGGCCTCCCACAAGGTGGACCGATGACCTTTTGAAAGCCGTAGAAATTCGCTGAATGCGGGAAGCACAGAACCGGTTGAAGTGGTGGTGCTTGCGGGAGGCCTATGTCCAGCAGTGGACGTCTTTCGGCTGAAATGAATGATGAACGATGTTCATCCTAATTGGAGCTTTGTACATCGTCACATTTCACAAAACCTTTATGAATTATATACTTAAACGTTCCTCATGAATCACTCCGTCCATTGATGAAAACCGTATGAAAATCCGTTCGGTAGTTTTTGAGTTTATCGCATTCAGGCAGACAGACAGACGCGGCGGGGGGACTTTGTTTTATAATAATTATGTAGTGATGCTGTCTGTAAGAACTACAACGAAACCGTGCTTGTTGTGTAAAAGCAAAAGCAAATTATACAACAAGCACGGTTTCCACAAACAATGTTATCTCAGACTAGGTTTTGCTCGCCTCGAGCTCGCCAACTCATTAGGCAGACATTATAATAAAAATATATTTTTCTTTTACCCGACTCTCGAATGTTATCTGATCCACAATTAATGTCTCATAAATGAATATTGTAGGTAAAATTTCGATTATTTTTGATAACATTTTTTGATAACCAAAGAGGTTTAGGTTTAGGAGGAAAAAGTGGTTTAGCTATTGAGCTTAACCACTTTTTTGCCAATCACAGATGTAAAATGAAACTAATCAATCACTGATTACAAATAAAAAAACAAAATACATTTTAGATTTATTGTCCTCAAACTTTCGTCCTAATTATTATGGCTTAAGATTAATTTATACAATGCTTAGTTAGCTGGTCAGTCTTGAGAATCCCTCGTAATTATCTCAGAGGGTAAAACTTAGATTTTTTAAATTTCTCTCGAAAATCCCAAGTTCCTTGAATTCTTGTTTCAGAGTCGCATCATAAAATTTCCTGTAAATAAAATGAAAGGTCCCGTTATGAGAGAAATCCTCGATTAAGTTTTAATGATTCTGTACATAGAAGGTTCATCGAAGAGTGAGATTTGTATTATATTATTTGTTGTACTCTGTAAGCTTGTAGTAAGTATGCTAAATTGAATGTTGAAATAATTGGTTTGAAAGTTGTAATAGGTATTAGTCATTTGTTTTTTTTTTTCGTTCTTTAAGAGTCTATACTACCTCAGAGCCACCTCACTCTGTATCTCGCTCGCACACTATTGCTACCGGTCACGCGAGCAAGCGAGACAGGGCGGCAGGGAAAAGGCTCCAAGGCGCCGATAGTTTAGGTAATTTCGTTTTACGGTGAAAATAATGGTCATTAAAAAAAGTAAATAACATAAGACCTGCTTTATAGTTAGTTCAGTTAATATGCAAAGTTTCATAGTCTAATTTGAAGTATTTTTTGAATACCAGCGGTTTATTGTTCGGTTTGGAGGTAACTTTGTAATTTTTTTCTATCGAGAAAATTTTATGGAATCGTGTTTTCGGCTAACATAGTACTTAACATTAATCCTCAACTTTACCATATATTTATTTCAAAATTAATGCTGCAGTATTTTCGACATAACGGAGGATCATGCTAAGCCATTTGAGGTAGTATAGGCCCTTAATCATAATGACTACTTTTTGTTAATACACGGTGTTATTTAATAATAAAAATAAAAATTAAAGGTAGGTAAGATGGACAAAACTGATTCGAATATACCTACTAATAAATCAATTGATGAGGAAAAAGACACAGTTGTAGCAATCCTATCTCTAAAGTCAAGTTCATACTTAGCCACTCTTATAATTGTTGCTTCAACAATACTAATTGCGGAGGTCGCATCTCATAATGTCTCCTGACATTTCCACGACAAGGCCGCTTACACAATATCGTATCATACCCGGGAAGTGAAGCTATCAAAATAATTTTGAAGCAAAAATCCTTAAAAGATTTTTGGGAAAATTAACATTTTGTCCCTAATGGCGATAAAAATTCTTTCGAATAATTAAGTTAAGGGGTATTATAATAACAAAAGTCATCTCGTGTTACTTTTTTGTGTTTAGTTTGTTATGTTTCTATTGTATAATGACGAAGCTATAAGTTGTATATCGCCGGGTTAAAGGCAAAACCGACTATCTGCGTTTTTAGTTCTTCACTTTAAATAAGTACCATTCGAATCAGCATTTGATTCTTTATCTAATGGTAAAACCAACTGAACCGCAGTACTTACTGTTCCTGAGTTACCGAATGTAAAAACCGATTATAATATAATCGGTTTAATCAAACCGGTCAAACGGGGTTAATCGGTTTCGGCAGATAGTCGGTTTTGCCTTTAACCCGACGATATATGCTGCAGGTGATTGCAAATAGCAATGTTAATCAATGAACGAGTAATTAACAACATCTGTTTAATGTATTCTTGAAGTTTTGGGTACATGGAACTACCAAGACAACGAAGACGATGACAAAAAAGAAGAAATAGTTATAAATATACTTACAACAATCGACAGGCAGAACGCATAAACTCAACTTTTCATGGAACACATAACCACTCCTGCAGTCACAGCTGTTGTACCGACAGCCGCTGAGGCAAGTTTTGTTGACTTCCTTGTAGTCGGAACATGAGTTCCCGCAGTGATTACCGCAGCCAGATGTGGCGTTGAAGTCTCCATTGCAGCTAGCTGTAAGGGTGAGGTGACCATTAATAACAAATATCATAACAGCACTCCTGAATTCCCCGAAGGGATGGGCAAAGA
The DNA here is from genome assembly GCA_947523025.1 of Dryobota labecula. Taxonomy (NCBI): domain Eukaryota; kingdom Metazoa; phylum Arthropoda; class Insecta; order Lepidoptera; family Noctuidae; genus Dryobota; species Dryobota labecula. Next base: position 9,181,804 of record OX383293.1, on the reverse strand, counting down.
TGCACATAATGATGTACACTCACCTGCAAAATTGCATGGATACCTTAGTGTCTATTTTCCAGTGTACGTTTGAGTTCAAATTTTCGAAAATAGAACTAGCTTTCGCTTTTCGTTTCACACGATTTTTTTTCTGTATTGTCCATGGATTTTTGCAGTCGACCGTACACCCACATTTCGATATTTATTTATTTATTTAACACTTTCTCACACAAATGTACGAGCTCGAGCCTTGCTAGGGCTGCACTAGAGCAGCACACCAAATGTAGGTTGTAATCGCACACGAGCAACACGCGTGCAGTTCGCAAGCGGCTCGCGAGCGGCGCATTCGCCAGGTCTGGACGCAACTTTATATTATAGGATTCATAGTCTCTGAGCTAAGCCGCGGACAGACAAACAGACAGACGGACATGGTGAAACTATAAGGGTTCCTTGTTTACTACGGAACCCTAAAAAGCACAAAAATAAATTGAATTTATATGATTTGGAGCTAAAAAACAGATGTAAACAAAGCAGTATCGTGTTAAATGACGTCACATCATGATCGAGACTGACGTTTGAACTGTAGATTTTTTTTTGGATTTTTAATAGTGGAAAAAAAAAAATGACGGCCTCGTTGGTCTAGTGGTCGCAAGCGCTACTGCTGGTCCTGGGTTCGATTCCCGGGTCGGGCAAATTGTTATTGGGTTTTTCCATTAGGAATTTCTCAGTAGCAGTCCGGAGTTTGGATTTGTGCCCGGTTGATGGCAATAGGCTCGCCCCCTAATTACATGAGACTTTAACATAACTGGCGAAATGTGGGTGTTCCTACTATGGGTACATCTCTGCCTAACCTTTCGGGGAAACAAGGCGTGATGTTATGTTATGTTACTTATATGTATAACATGTTCCCTCTACTGGAACACCGGTCTCTACTCTGTGGCAGGCAGTTGGCTATAAGTGAAGCTGCTTTCAGATTACGCTATAATATAATAGCATATAGTATATAGCTCATAGCACAACAATATCGCGCACCATACATTGTTATGGACACGTTCACACTGTACTGTACTTTATATAATATTATTGGAATGTATGGTGCGCGATATTGTTGTGCTATGAGCTATATACTATATGCTATTTATTATAGCGTAGTCTGAAAGCAGCTTGAAGTGTTTGATAAATATTATTATGATCTATTACGTCATGATATTATTAATTCTTGTCATGACGTTTCATAACGCCTAAGTGAGGTTTTACTAGTACAACTATGACTTCTGTTGACGTAATTACTTATCTGCGGTTGGGTTTATAACTTGATGAAATCATAATAATTTTACACAGAATTAAAATTAATTAATTATTATTAATTTAATAAAAAAAAAAAAAATATTATTAATTTTAATTATTTTTTATTAGAATACACAGGCACAGACCTATTGTGGTTTCAATTACGAATATAGCACCTATTCCTTTGCTTGTGTGAACTTTGGCTATTTGGATGATTGTTTATAGGCACCGCCCTAAATTGTATTTTATACATACATAGATTGCTATTCGAGAAATTTATATCACGGATTTTAGACCCTATTTCACGACCAGTAAGTTCCAGTTATCTTTTTGAATTTATCTACTTGGTTGATAGCATCTATGGCGGCATCTACAACGCCACATGCGAATTATGTATCAAAGACCTGACGTCACAAATCCTGCTATCAGAGTTTACCACGCGACTAGCATATATACAACATTCCGACATCAACCGTCGGGTAGTTGCCCACCAGACACAACACCTGTCAGGTCGGAGGATCCTCCCTTTTCCATAGAGTATGAGTGAACTTTACACCCTGTTCCTCAAACGGAATTTAGTTGTTATTAGGGTTCCGTACCCAAAGGGTAAAACGGAACCCTATTACTAAGACTCCGCTGTCCGTCTGTCTGTCCGTCTGTCGCCAGGCTGTATCTCATGAACCGTGATAGTTAGACGGTTAAAATTTTGACAGATGATGTATTTCTGTTGCCGCTATAACAACAAATACTAAAAAACAGAATAAAATAAATATTTAAGGGGACTCCCATACCATAAACGTGATTTTTTTTGCTCGTTTTTGCTCGATATTGATAATGGCAACAGGCAGACGCTTGAAATATTCACAGAATATTAAGTTATATATTCACTTTAAAAATAAATAATTAAATTAAAATAAAACAAATATTTAAGGGGGGCATACAACATATCCCTTCGTGCGCGAGTCCGACTCGCATTTAACCGGTTTTTAAAACAGGTAAATTATTTTTAATTACAATCAGTTTTTCTATGATTCAGAATAACACCACTAAATGCGATAGCAATTCCACCTATTTCTACCACAATCATTGTAGTCACACTCTTACTATGCCTACTAAGGAAACTCAGCGTACGTACCCGCAGCCACAGACCCCAACTTGAGTCACTTCTTAGTTCGTACCGACTTTTGATGAGTTTTGGTTCCACTTACTGCCTGTGGAATTTGTACCAATTCAATTTTTTTTTTTTTTTTTCAAGATAAGAAGTAAGATTTCCATATAAATACACGTAGTAAACATGAAATTGTGATACCCAAATTCAGATTAACTAAAACTAGCAAGTCATTTCTTATAAACAGTATCCGCCTTTATAACGAGTTGCCAAAGTCGGTTAAAGAACTTAGCGACGGAAAGTTCAAAACCTACATCAAACGTGTCCTTATCAAAAAAGCATATTATAAGATAAAAGACTACGTTGAAGACAAGGAAGTTTGGCAATAATTCCTTCTGCACATTTGGCTTCCCTGGTACCTCATAAACAACATAACTATGTAAATGTCTATTAACTGCTCCCAAATAACGATGTTCATTTAGTTTTTTTTTTTTACATACTTCCTTGACATAATCTTTTCATTATTTGACATTATTTACCTACAAATTGAATTCCAATTCTTTATTAGAGGCTTTTGTGGACATGATATTTATTGAGATATGTTACTGTAGTTGTAATTGCAATCATGTCATTAATCTTTTATATACTTAGATTATTTTCTATTTTGTGAATGTGAGAACGTTGCAGGCCTAGTAGAGTGTAGATTTGTTGGCACTTTTCTATTTTGTTAAGTACCTGGTAATTGTTGAAAGGCCTACACTGTCCTCCCATACCTATTATCACTGTTATTAGATAATATTGTAAAGCCAATTATTTTTTAAATAGTAACCGTGGAGTTTCTTGCCGGCTCTTCTCCATATGAAACAACTAATTGGAACCGTGCACCTAGCTTTTGACGTTTCATAAGTGCCCATGTAGGTTTATGTGAAATAAAATATTTTGATTTTGATTTTAGATCCCTATTGTCTTGAGTTTTACACCGTTGATAAGAAATATAAATAATATACATTTTATATCTTAATCTAAATATATAAAACAAACTCGGGTTACTTTCAAAATGTATAACTCAAGAACGGCTAAGACCGATTTTTATGATCTTTGATTTGTTGGATTTGTCTCCGAACGAATAGCAGAGTAACTATTAAAACATGCCAATTTTTTTTTGTGATATCTAGAGAACGGATTGGGGAACGGGAGAACAAGAAATTTCACGCGGACGAAGTCGCGGGCAGAAGCTAGTATATTATAAAGATCACGAGTCACTACCTATGTACGTAAGCTAATCTCCGAAGCGATTCGAATTTTGCGAATATTTGTGGTTGGTTCCGGCTTGAAACCCGCAGTTTTAGACCCGATAGGTGGCGCTCCGTGTGAAGAAGGGTCGGGTCGCTAGTATACGTGGGTTTAAATGTTGTTGCCTATGCATTCAAATAACTGATTTATCACATGGGTTGGGCCCGTGATGTAGGTAGATTGAGATCATGTACATACGTGACTTTGTATTTTCCTTCCTCGAACTATTTCGTACCTATATACAGGAAAAGTAATCAGTGCGCAAATTTTGACAAATTAAACTAAAACATGTTTTATTATAAACCTATTTCTTATTTTGACATGTCTTTGTACAAAAAATGAAGTTATCGTTAACGAAAGATGTTTATTTTGAAACTGGTATAATGGATACTCGTCGTGCAACGCGGACGTCATCCGGCGCGGCGGCGCAGTCAGTGAAGCGAAACGCAGTGTTACCTATCAGCTGTGCACTCGCCCATTGATATTATTACGAATATATTGTATCCATATTTTGCTGAGTTCAAGTGGACCAAAAAAAAAGTATTGAAAAATAATGAAAATGTGTTCTATTACAGATACGGACCCCAAAAAAAAAAAAATATTGTGCAGTGGTTAAAAACTTATCCTGTATATTAGAAGTAAAGTTTTGTGAAACGTTTGAGAAGCTACTAGCTATCACAACAATTATGTCCATATTCGATTTTATTTTTTATCTCACACAATTTTTTTTTTTTTTTACACACAACGGGTAAGCTCTTGGCCTTTATCTCACCTGCTGGTAGAGGAACTGGCTATCTTACCTCTAACTGCCGAAACACAACAAAGGTTGTTGACATTGTTGTTTGGCGACAGACGGATCTGAGACAAGTGGTTTTACCACTAGACCACAGAGGCGGTATGCATACACACGTTGCAGTATAAAACTGATTTACATCCGTCACCTCACACTTCAGGTCCAGTTGAAAACCAGCGTCAGGCACTAGTTGTCTGGCATTTATGCTGAGCTGGGCCTTTTTGGCGCAGCCGTGAGGCACACTTGCCTGCTGATTTCTTGCATCGCACTTTACTCTTTTTATTTGTTTTTTGTTTTATTTACTTTTTATTTGCGGTAAATTTTATTGTGTCATGTGTGCCTTTTAGTCTGTGCTAAATAAATGTATTTTCTTTCTTTTCTTTTTCTTTTTACTGACATGATAGTATGCATATATTATTTAAAAAAAATTGGTATACTTTCTCAAAAGAGCAGTAGTGGCCCAGTGGTAGCTTTACTTTATGTAAATATTTTCTTCACCCAATGGTGAAGAAAATATTTACACAAAGTTTCCTCACGATGTATTCCTTCACCGTTTCATACATCCTTCATCATCATTTGAATACATCGTGAGGAAACCGGCATGTCCTAGAACATGCACAAGCATGTCCTAAAAGTGGCGTAACTACCAAGATTATTCTCTTATCTAAAGCTGTGGAACTACTAAGCCTCAACTATCTCCTATTCACAGAAACGCTCCACAGATATCCTCAAAAGATTGATCTATTTAATATTCACTCAACATCACGCCTGTTTTCCCCGAAGGGTAAGGCAGAGAACCTTTAGTAACACCCACATTTTGACAGTTATGTTAAAGTCTCATGTAATAAGGGGCGAGCCTATTGCCATCAACCGGGCATAAATCCAGGCTACGGGCCGTTACTGAGAAATTTCTAGATGGAAAAACGCAAAAATGCTTTGCTGACCTGGGAATCGAACCCAGGACCTCTTGCTCAGCAATAGTGCTTGCGACCGCTAGACCAACGAAACATCCAACTTACGGCAGTCCGTTTTCGGTATGCAAGTTCCATTAGAGTCGCGAACCATGCCGTCTATGCACACACATTCTAGTCTGCACAGCGAGGCACCGGATCGGGTGTAAATTATTATTGCAAGGATTCCCAATTGATGTTACCCCACTATCAAACTAATTTTATCACCTAAATAAATAAATAAATAACTGTTTGCCTTACTTGGGAAGAGACTGGACCCCACGACACAGGGAATCCTAGTGTCCCCACGGAATTTGTAAAAATGTAGCACCTAAGGCTAAAATATAATCTGTTACTAGTTTTTTTAATATTGTACCTTTTTTTCTGAACTGAATAAAGTTTTATTTTTAATTAAAACTACCTTCCTAATTATGACTATTTTGAGATATTTAAAAAGATGCGGTAATCGATGTTTTAGTTCACTACAAAACACTACTCAAACAATGGATGACCCTCTAAAACTATCCAATCATTGAATCATCCAACTACATATGATATAATATTGGTATGCAATCCAAAACATCCAACTTACGGCAGTCCGTCTTCGGTATGCAAGTTCCATTAGTGTCGCGAACCATGCCATCTATGCACACACATTCCGGTCTACACAGCGAGGTGCCCCCACCGCACGGGATCGGGTGTCCCAGGTCATCACATGTCTTCGGGCCACAGTGTGCACACTCCACATTCACTTCGTTTTCTTTGCATACTTCCCGTTTGACGACTGCAATATTTGAAAGATTAGATTAATAACATTTATGTTAACAAGTACCAAATAGATACTCGACGGTTATGACGTGGTAGTTGCTTAGTTAGGTATCCCTAAATTACTTTCAAATATTGTCATTAATATCTAAATAATATTCTTTGGTGTATTTATTTTCCCATAATAAGTCATTTTTATAACAATAATTTAGTATTTCATAACTTATTGAGTAAATAATTGACAGTTGATTTTAATATGGCGGTCAAGTTTATATAAAGGCGGGCAAATAATTTTTAACATTCATTATATTGTGAACTAGTGATAAGGACGTTAGTTTGCCCAAATACAGACTGAATGTGAATTAAAGTTCGTGTTTAATTGTGTAAATCCTGCTACTGAGGATCACTTAATAATAAATAGGTCAGACTAATAGAGAAGTATGGAAGAAGAAATGCTGCGCTGAACTCAAATAAATTGATATAATGGGCAAGAGAATGATGATTTTTTGCAAATGTTATTAGTAACAGTTTATTTTACATGCAAACTCAACTGAAACTCAAACTCGAAGCATTTGTTTCAAATAAACGAATTATAGGCATTTTTGAATTGCCAGGGGGTCGGTTAGTCAGAAAGATGAAGCTAATTGCCCATTCCAAAACGTAGTAAGTTCCTATGGAGAAGAACGTGCAAGAAACTCCACGGACACTCTTCTAAAACAAAATATTGATTACATCACATCATTGTTCTGTCGAAGCCTGATTATACTCCCTATTGTCAATTATGTAATATTTTTTACGTGACACCTGGCCATAATGTAAGTTTTACCGCACGTTACGCATACAGTAAAACTCGCATTGTGGCCAAGTGAAGACGTAAAATTGTGTACGCACCACGGGCAGTAAAAAATAAAGCCCTCTATCGCATATTTACAACCCTCGACTGCGGCTCTGGTCACAAATACCTGGGATTTCGGGCTTTCTTTCTTTTACAGCCCTTGGTAAGTAATGTACTATAATGACAGGTATTCTTCAGTTACATCACATGTACCTAAACCTAAGCTAAACACTCAGCCCCAGAAAAAGTCTTGAATGCCCGTTGGAATCATCTGTTGCATGAGTTAATAGTGTTACGTTCGGGAAATTAAATGTTTGGTGGCAAGGGAACGCGGTGTTTCGTATTTTGTTTCATTACGAATAAGAATGAATTTCGAAACAGATTGCTAAGAAGGATGAGCTTAAAGTTTCAGCAGTTGTCTTTCATTCTTGTAACTGTAAAAGTTAATAAGTTAACTTCCTTTTTGAAGTAAACGACGATTGTCTTGTACCTGACGATATTAAATAGCACGTCTTTGTACCAAGCGTACTCTGCAACTAGTGTTTTATTACTTCGTCTACCAAGTTCCTTAAGGTATATACGGCGCTCGTTCATATTCTAATATGAAAGAGCGAAGTGTTGACCTTTAGGGAAAAAAACTTTGAATTTCATACGACTTTCGGGAAAAAGTTAGAGAACAACCACGTTTATTATGTACATACATACAAAAAAGTTGAAGTTGAATGTAAGGCTGCGTTTACACGGTTTGAATTCAGCCGATTCAAATATGCACGGATTTTTCGCTGATTTGAGGGAACCGAGACCGAGTAATTTGAGCGCTTTTGGAAGTTTGCTTTACGATTGTACACATGGCCACAAATCAAGCTATACATTTCCAGTTTAGGCTGATCTCGCATTGTACGGAAATCCTATACAATGCGAGATCCGCTTATATTGGAAATGTAAAGCTTGATTTGTTGCCGTGTGTACTACTATTCCGATTCAGATATGACAACATCATTTAAAAGAAGAACTGGAAAGCAAAAATGTCCTATGATTTCTAATAGACTTCATTCATTTTGAAAAGTTTTTTTTTTTTCGTAAACACTAACAACCTTACAGGACTTTATTACTAACAACATAAACAACAACTTTTGTTCTATGAATTAAAACAAAATATAATATTTTTACCAAAATCAAACCTTCAAGATTTCGATGTGCTATCTAAAACATTTCAATTCTATATTTTGTTATACCTATCTACGCCTCCCGAGCACTGTCGCCCCTGCTTTTTGCACTATACACGGCAGTTTGTTTTTCTACGCATAGAGTTCGTAACATTTAGAGCAGACGTAGCCAACCTTTTCGGCACCAGGGCCAAATTTTGTAAAGAAAGTTTCACGCCGCACAAACAAATTTGAATTTTTATGAAATATTCATCGTACGGAACCCTCTCCACGCGAGTTCAACTCACACTTGACCGGTTCTTTTTGCTATTATCTCTAACTAATAGTATCGGGGAACGTTGTTCAATAATATTTTCTCGAATAAATATCTTGGAATTTAGACGGTCAGATTTTCATGAGTATGTATCTAAAATATTCGATTCGAAAGTATGCATACGGGTAACGTACGTGTTTCTTGCTCTGCCTCATAAAAATGCAACGAGGATTTGCAACACGATATTGTAGGCATCTTGTATAGGTATATGGTCTACCTGTGCCAAAAATATTTTACTTAAGGTGGATGCGCTGTGGTACGAGTAGCCCGCGAAATTAAAATTTTCTTGGGTTTTTAGCAATTTGCAGGTCCATGTCAGGTTGTATCTTGATCAAAATATTATTCAAATAGATTCGTCGAACGAACTAAATCTAAAGAATCTGCACGAAATCTAATTTAGAAAGATGTATTGATGATTTATAAGGTTAAAATTGTGTAAATACATATGTTTTACTGTCGCGTATCATATTTTAATCAAGATACAACCTGACATGGACCTGCAAATTGCATAAAATGCAAGAATATTTGAATTTCGCGGGCTACCACAGCGCATCCCTCTCAAGCATATAATACAGAGCGGTGAGTGTTGGTGGTCCAGTGGTATCGGCCAAGACTTACGAGTTGTAGGTCGTGAGTTCGAACCCAGGTAGGCACTTTACTTTTTGTATTTAATTTCATCACCACTGCTCTCAAAACGGTGAAGGAAAACATTGTGAGGAAACCGACATGTCCTAGAACCAAAACCAATGATTATAATTCCGTAAATACATATATGTTACGGTCGTAATCGTATTTAGATCAACATACAACCTGCAAGTTGCAAAAAAACGTAAGAAAGTTTGAATTTAGCGGGCTACCCTGACGCTTCCCCCTTAATTAATACTGTTTTAAAACTTACGAAATTCCTATGGCTTCAATATAATTCGATGACTCAAGTAATAAAATACAAAAGTTAAGTTTTATTCACACTCCTGATGTTGTCACGTGACTACTGACTGGATTTAGTCACGCGATCGCTGGCTCGTCTGATATTTGACGTGTTCATGGTACAAAATAGCCCGACAGTTCACTTTCCGTCGAAAATTGACCTGCTATAAGAGTGAATGGTAGGCCCGCTGTACGTTTGGGCACGCCACAATTGTGGCGATGTCTTTAAGGAGTGGCTAGAGAGGCGCCACGGCGTCCTCACCTTCCGCCTGACACAGATCCTCATCGGACACGGGTGTTTCGGGAGGTTCCTGTTTCGGATTAGGCGGTAGGAAACGCCCGGGTGTTACCACTGTGTGGATCGCCCGGAGGACATGGTGGAGTATACGGTGAAGGTCTGTCCGGCTCGGGCAGAGCACCGCCGTGTCCTCACGGAGGCGATCGGCGGCGGTGATCTCTCGCGTCCGGCCCTGGTCTAGGCCATGGTCCGGAGCGAGAGTGCATGGGAAGCAGTCACCTCCTTCTGCGAAGTAGTAATGCTCGCGAAGGAGGAGGCGGAACGCGTGAGGGAGTGGTAGTCTGTGCGCCCTCACGCCCCTAGTCGCCGCTGGAGTCGCTCTGGGCGGCGGGAATCAGTAGCCTATTCCCGGCTACTGTAGGCTCGGGCTTGCAGACGGCGAGCTATGGGCAGATCGCTGTCCAGTAACGACTAGGCCCGGGTCGACGGCGCGTTGTGTTCCACGCGCGCCTCAAAGAGATGTCAGCACGCACTGACGGGGTCTGCTAGGACCGGTGCCTGTCAGGGTTGCGGGTTTGTCCGAAAGGAATACCGTGGCCCTGGCACACAGGCAACTGAAGGAACACGGGTGGGTTTTAGTCAGTAAGAGTCTGACACGCCCTCCCGCTCCACCCAGAGCAGGAGAAGTTATTTGATAATTTCCCTCAGAAAAAAAAAAAGGCCCCCTGTACGTTACGAAGCGGTTCTAACCGTATTATTATAAACAAAACAAGTCCAACCTCAACAAGTTACCGTCACTATGTATAATATACCTTTCCACCTATATCCCAACCCACCTGTTTGCTTAAAAAAATTGCTATACCTAATGTTTTTTTTCGCAATTATCACGTCTTTCACGATAATGTCGATTTATTCGAAATTTTACCCTTTAACTTTTTTTGTTTACTTACATATTAGTAATTACTAACACACCTAAACCACGTTTGGTGATAAGCGGATGTTCGAAACCATTTAATTATTTAAAAAAAAAAACAAGTCAAACTCACCTTCACTATGAATAAAATAAGCCCAATAAGTGGCCACAAGAACTATCACAAACAGCTTAGACATTGTAACAAATAAACGTCCACTACAATCGTCGGACACAACAACAGTGATATTTCAAAACTAATTTAATTCAACACTGGTCTCTTGACATTCAACTTTTTCCTTTTGAATGAGTAATTCAAAATATTACACAACCTGACATGACATTATCCCTATAAATCTTGAGGTTTTCAAGTTCCATTGCAATGTAATTAATTTCTTAATTATTGTGAATGAAATCGAGTCTAATTTGACTCGGTCACCGTCTCGGTTATAAGGAAAATTCTGTTTAGATCACGTGATTTTCGCTCATCTTTTGTTTTTGCACGGCTTTTTTCCTCGTGATGTAGGGTAATGTCTTTTCCTATGGCCGTCGTAATAAGAATGCGGTATTTGTTGGATTATTATCTTATGAGTATGAGCACGTATTTCCAGTATCTCTGTTTGTAAAGTATTTTCCCCCTAACTTAGTTTTAAATACATAGAATATATTTTTTTAGGGTTCGATACTTCAACAGGAAAAAAGGGAACCCTTAATTATAGAATCACTTCGTTGTCCGTATGTCTGTCAGTCTGCCAATACCCTATTTCTCAGGAACGCGTTGGGTTATCAAGTTGAACTTAATATCAAATATTATGTAGGTCTACGGTCTCTTGGAGTTCTAAAAAAATCAAGCTTCTAAGTCCATGTAATAAAAAAATACGGCCTTATATGCGATATATATTGATACTCCCAAATAAATAAAAAACGGCGTCCTATTGACGTAAACGGTGACGGAATTTGGCGAGAAGCAGAAGTTTGGTGAGTCGGAAAATCGTTAATTTGTAGCTTTATCACCTAAAAAATATATTATTTTGAGATTACAAACTTACATAATTATATTATGCGGTTGGAGAATTGACCGCGACGTATAATGTATGGGAGAATATATTTTTTAAGTAAAATGTTAAGTTTGTTTTTGGGAAAAATTCATCCTAGCTATGAAACCCTTTATTGTGCATAGTCCAACACGCATTTGGCCGGTTTTTTTTTCAATTTCAATATCGCAAGATAACCGCAAGAAACCACTTTTAGCTAAAACCCTAAAAGTTGGGAATCGAATTCTGAATTTGAATTCAAATTCAAATAAAGCTGTCACTATGACATTATTGATTTTGAAAATCGAAAAACAAAATATGCAGATGCTGCTCAAAATTTGAATACAAAAATTCGGCCAACAGCAAAATATGAAATCTTATAGAATGGTCCGGTGACAAAATATCTCCGGGAAAAGACAGCAACCCCTCAATTCCCTCTATTTGTCTCAATATGCTCTCGGCGTCTATCGGATTTCTTTTCAAAAGCCTCTTATCCCGCTTCCTTCGTGTTTATAGTTTTTGCTTAGGTAGTGAAGTGTTTGAGTACTTATAACAATTCAATTTACCTCTCTCGTCGGTATTTGATCTTACAATTTAATATGATTCTGTACTAGTGAACATTTTATGATGTAATTTTATCTAGATTTCAGAAATACGATTTCTAAAGATGAATTAACATGACACACACACACAAAACAGAAATGAAACATGATGACATTAATTTGCAATTAATGGTTTCTTATCAAGTTGAACTGTATCGACACCATTTATCATCGATCAAAATAGTGATATTAGGTATTGAAAGAATTGGACATAAACAGCTCTTTATTGCTCATTTTATGATTTAATCACTTATTAATTTTGGGTTTGCCCGACTAATTAGTACGTGAGCAAACGGTAAACAATTTAATATACATGAGTATTTAGTCTCATGAAAGTTATGTTCAAAGATCGGAATAGGTAGAGTTAATTTATTGATGTAACATAGTGAATACTAAAAAAAAAGTCAAACCCTCATCTAAAATCCCGAAATAATTATAATGACGTTTAAATCCCGGGATTTAAAAACCTCGAATTATTATTGGACTTTATTTATAGTTACAAATTATTGATTTGAAAAATCATATAACATTTTTTTGGGTTCCGTACTAAAACAATTTTTTTTTTAATCCCGGGATTTAAACGTCATTATATAATTATAATGACGTTTAAATCCCGGGATTAAAATAAAAAATAGTTTAGATGACGGTTAGATGATGGTGATGGTTAGATGACGTTAAAAATCTCTCCTGAAAAATCACAAATTTCAACATAATACCTCCTCTAAAATCCCGGAATAATTATTCCGGGATTTTAGAGGAGGTATTATCCTCTTTAAGTTACATCCTTCTTCGAAGTTAAGGTAAATTAACTCTACCTATACCGATCTCTGGTAACAAATTCATAATAACAAAGTTTGATCGAAAGTTTAATAAAAGCTTCTAGATTTTTATGCTCATAACAAAACGACACCTCCCGCGAAAAAGGTCGTATGTTGAAATTTGTGATTTTTCAGGAGAGATTTTTAACGTCATCTTTGTCTTGATCAGCCGCAAAACATAATATGATAAGACTATTAGCGGGTTAGAAACTCGGTTTTTAGTGAAAATATGAAAATATATTTTTTAAGAATGTGTAGTATTTATATAATATTACATTATAGTACTTAAATCTCATTTTACTAAAAAAACATGTTATGACTTTTTGCGTGGGAGGTATCGAAAAGAATAAAGTAATTATTGCTGAAACATGCAAAGCTACGAAACATTACATACAAACGAGGCTATATTTTATCTCCACCTAAACCTATTGCCATATAAGAAAAATTAGCTTCTACCCGCGAGTTCGTCCGCGTGAAATTTCGGCCCCCGTCCCACCGCGTCGCATCGCATCGCCCGCCCGCGCCATTACTTCGTTTTCGCTTAGCGTTCTTTCTGACATTTTTTCTTTTTGCTCGTCTCCTAAGGGTCGTATCGTGATATTAAATAGCCTTCCTCAAGAACTGGGCTATAAACTGCAAATTTTTTTTTCAAATCCAACTGGTTGTTCCTTAGATTAGCGCGTTCAAACAAACAAAATAAATAATAATAATAAGAAACTGTTCCGCTTTATTATTAGTATAGATAGATAGATAGATAGATAGATAGATAGGGGAAAAGTTAAATTATCAAACTGTAGTGGTGTTACGTTAGAACCCCTTGATGGATCTGGATTATGTTGCATATTATCAACCTATGTTACCGTAAGGTTGTCTTTTTAAAAGATAGCTTTTAGCGATGAGACCCCTTGTAAAATTTTCGACGTCATATAAATTAGTAATTTTTATGGTGTGCAATAATAGTACATTACTTACCAAGGGCTGTAAAAGAAAAAAAGCCCGTAATCGCAGGTATTTGTGACCCGAGTCGCAGACGAGGGTTGTAAATATGCGATAGAGGGCTTTCTTTTTTACTGCTAGTGGTGAGTACACAATTTTACATCTTCACCTGGCCACAATGCGAGTTTTACTGTACGCGTAGCTTCACATTATGGCCAGGTGTGACGTAAAGAGTATTTATCTATCTATCTTGCGAGAAACACAACTACAGCTTAAGGCGACGATAACCGACTTTTAATGATTTTATATTTGGGTATTAGTATTCGAGTATTTTTACACCCGTTAAAAGGACAAGTCAATGAACTTACATCGAACAGTCATCAATAGATTACAAATATTGCTTGCTTGAATTTTTTTAAATCGAATATAAGAAAATACTGTAGACAAAATCCATTCAGGGAAGCACTGTTGTTCCTTGGTGCATAAGTTTATAGAATACAATAGAATAGACTGAATATAATAATTTATTGTTTAAGTACTTGGGATAAATTCATCCCAACTACAGAACCCTTCATTATGCGTAGTCCGACACGGACTTGGCCAATTTTCAAAATGTATCCCCTAAAAGTGATAAAAGTTAAAGAAGTTCTTCATTTTAGCCGTAAGGAAATCCCATCAAGCATACAACTTGTAATTATAATTTCTTTTACGTCAGACCTGACCCTAATGTGAGTTTTACCACACGCTACGCGTACAGTAAAACTCGCATTGTGATCAGGTGAAGACGTAAAATTGTGTACTCACTACGGGCAGTAAAAAAGAAAGCCCTCTATAGCATATTTACAACCCTCGCCTGCCGTTTGGGTCACAAATACCTGCGATTTCGGGCTTTCTTTCTTTTACAGCCCTTGGTAAGTAATGTACTATTATCGACATGATTGTTAGGCAAACGCAGTGTGCTTTTTCGGATAACATTGTAAGGAAAATACAACATAAAACTCTCCGTATAAATACCGATGCAAAAGAATCTGACTAAACAATTTTGGTAGAAAACAACCATTCAAAAGTTACAAGAATATAAATAACGCTAGTAAACGCCGAAGCTGTTGCAAACTACTTAACTTTTTACGTCGGTGTAATCTATTTTAGCAGTATGAAGGAGCTAAGTGTAGTCAGGAAACTTCTGGGAAAATAAATATAGTCGAATAAGAGTTGTTCGGGTAACTTCAAAGTTGTGCAGGAAGTAGTTCGAAATGTAGTAGTGTGTTCGTTTAGTGAAAACAGGTACCAGTATCCCGTGTATAAAGCGCTTTTCGCACCAGTTTTGTGTATGTTTAAAACATTTGTGAAGTTGTTGAAACTTCGCTATTTGAGTGAGCGATGCGTTGCTAATATTGAAAGTTTGATCAACTTTTCCTCCGAATGGCTGTTTATTGCATGAATATTTATTAACGTGATTCTGTTAGCTCTAGGGGATCTTATTTAGTTATAAGTTGTAGCAAGCGTTATAATAGTTTGGATTTTGTTGACGTCACGTAACGTACCACAACCACAACTAATGGATTAACATTTGACAGTAATGTTGGAGCTGCTGAAGATTGTTAGACTATCTTTGTATAAACTCAATCTTCTTTGTATTATATAATTGCATAGCACAGGTGTGAGTACTATGTACTATAGAGCTACCATTGACCGGGTAACATGTTTTTCATTGAATGAATGTGCCCTGGCGGCTGAGAGTATGTCATGCTCACTTAGATGTCTCGCTGATGGTGGCGTGTGTCATGTAGCTCCCTTCAAAATGGTTGAGCTGAATGGTGCTAATCCATGCGTCATGTTCGTGAACGGGCGCCGTCAGTTGGGACTGGTCATCTCTTAGCTGCCACGGGTTATTTTAATTATTTTGTTTCTATTTGTTGTACTCTGGACGCTTTTAACGTGTAAGTTTTTATTTTTCATTTTTACATCGTTCTCACATTTAGTTATAAATTCAACATTATAGATGTAACTAATATTTTTGTAACAATTTAATTTAAAAGAGTGTCCATGGAGTTTCTTGCCCGTTCTTCTCCATAGGTATGTACCTACTACACTTTGGAATGGGCATGTAGCTTCATTTTTCTTACTGACCGACTCCTTGACAATTCAAAAATGCCTGTAGATGGTTTAATTGAAATAAATGATTTGAGTTTGAGTTTGAGTAGGTAATAATGTCGTCATTATTTAAGTCGAAAGATGTCTACTGCTTTACATTTTATTTATTTAAACTTCTCGCGCACAATAAGGTACAAAGGCGGATTTAATGCCTTAGGCATTCTCTACCAGTCAACCAAGGATGGCGAAGAGATAAGATGGCAGGTGCTGTGTTTAAGAGGAGATAATAATAATAATAAAAATAAATAAATACGAATAACTACCGGACACATATTATGAAGGACGGGACGGTTGACGTGTATCGGGCATCCATCGTCCGGGTGAGTCCATCGGACATATTATCTCTAGTTGTTCTCGTCTGGCTAACGGCGAACACTTGCACATACATAACCAAGTAGCCAGGGTTATTCACCAGCAACTTGCTTTGAAATATAAACTTGTGGATTCTGAGGTACCGTATTACAAGTATGTGCCCGACCCAGTTCTCGAAAATGACCATATCACGTTGTACTGGGATCGGTCTATCATTACTGACAGGGCTATTGTTGCCATTAAGCCTGATATAGTGGTGATAGATCGATTAGCGCGCCGCGCAATGATAGTTGATGTTACCATTACACATGACGAGAACCTCGTGAATGCTGAGAAAGAGAAACAAATAAAGTACCTATGTATCTCGACTTAGCACACGAGGTTGTTGACATGTGGAATGTGAGCTCAGCTATCATTGTGCCGATTGTCGTAACGGCCAATGGCCTGATGGCCGAAAGCCTCGATCAACATCTCTCGAGGCTTTCGTTAGGCGGTTGGATCAAGGGCCTGATTCAGAAGGCAGTATCTCCTTGATACGGCTCGCATTGTGAGGAGGTTTCTGTCTCTGCAGCCCTAACCACCGGTAGCTTGGACCCTGCTCCCGACACTAGCGGACCACTATTTTTTTTTTTTTTTTTTTTATCTTTAAAAAAAATATATATTTAAAAATGTATTTTATATGGATAAAAAATTTAATAAACGTCATAATAATAAAAAATATCAAAAATATCACAAATCAAGTACATAAATAGGTTATTAACTTATAATAGACATACATCTCATTGGCTTCCTCTAAGGGTTATGTCAACGACTGGTCCTGTGCTTCTGGCGTCTAACGGATTACCTCAAATTGCACTTCGCCATCGGTCCACCTTGTGGGAGGCCTTCCAACACTGCGCCGTCTGACTCGTGGTCACCACTCCAAAACTTTTCTGCCATCCGTTCTGGGAGCAATGTGCCATGCCCACTGCCACTTAAGTTTGGCAATTCTTCAGCCTACGTCGGTTACTCAGGTTTTGCTGCAGATGTCTACATGTTCTACTAATATAGTTAGGATTTTCATAGCAGCTCTATGGGTATATGTCTCCAATATTGAAGACTTGTATTTACATTTTCAACTGTCACATGCTTTAATATAAAAGTCTTAAGAGTATCCGTAAAAATACTTACCTTCTGCCTCATAATAAAACCAGAATAGTCCTCAACCAATGTTATTTATTTTATTGTAGGTATCTTTACCTGTTCTCTTGTTATTCCACTAAATTTATTTCCAATTAGTAAAATACTTGGAACGAGTGGCGTAGTTTCCTTGTCTTAATTGAAGTGCGCCATGCAATTACTAAAACTTAACGTTCAAGTTTAATGCAGATTATATGCGTCATAGTTTTCGTTTTAATTCCTGCTACATTGTTGGCTTTTGAGGTAATTATTTCGTGTATTATGTACCTAGTCTTACATTGTTTCGTTGGTTGATATTTGGTACGGAAGTTTCTTTATTACTACTAAACTATGTTACATTGACGAAGACTGCTGCCCCCTAATGAGATGTTGTCAACGAAATGAAATTCTTCTCATGGTTCTTAAAATATTTCCGACATGAGAGTAAAGTTTGCTTTAAAATGGAGACCTTTTACAAATCTATCTATTCTAGAATAAATATTACATACTCTAATAGGTGTGCTACTCACTAAAGATAAAAAAGAGTATGTTGTTCGGTAAGTATACTGTTCGTTTCGGCATTGCTCGGTGCAGCCGGGCGGCTCCATCGAATATATAGGTACCTATGTAGTAAATGCTTCGGGCTGGCTTTATTGTTCATTAAAATACCGCCGCTCACATACTTTCACAAGTTTGAGTAGAGCAGATTCATTTACAGACTATTTTCGTATGATACACAGTTTACGGGTTCGGGAGCTGCAGATTTGGATTGAATTTGAAGCGCCTAGGACAGTTATAACAGCACATAAATGAAGATGCGGCGCCTGTGTGCTAGTAAAGTCTTAGTGTCAGGCCATCACCATTGCTACCAATATTTGGTAATGAAAGAATATGAAAGGCAAGACGAGGATTTTTTTGTTCAGCAGAAGGTCATGATAAAATCAAAGATTTATATCGTTAGATTTGCCCTCACAGTATTTGGTCGCACGAGAAAATTTCAATACTGAGAAGAGTGCGCTCACATAATAGTACTGGCGTTTTCATGACAATCAAGTCAAGTCACTGCGTCATTGTGTGTCAAAACTAAACAGAAACGCGACCACCTTTTGACGCGGTGGGACTAACCTAAGCATTTCAATCTTTGGATGAAATATTTAGTGCCCGCAAACTACTAGCACCACTACCAGTTTGATTTTGTACTAGACAAAATCAAACTGGTTGCTAATTTAACTGTATAATTTATAATTTTTATGATATTAATTTTATTTTTTGTTATTAATATAATTTACCTCACACACTGACTTATTATAATGTAATTATTTTTTGGAAAATCATATACAGTGTTTGTAAATATGTGAGCACCATGTACCTATCGCATTTATTAATTTTTCTGTCATTACTTCACTTTTAATTCTTTTTACCAATCGTGGTAAGTAATTTTTATTCTAGGTAAGTCGTCTTCACCTATAATTATTGGGGTTATTATTTAATTATTGGTGGGTGCTTATGAGCAGACCTGCTCATAAACACCCACCCGCAGTGACAGTGATCATGGTGCTTGCAACAGCGCCGAAATATCGGGAACTCAGAACAATGAATAAACATGGTAAATATCCCGTTTATGTTAATAATAATATTAGTGACCATGACAGTTTAAAAACTTATATAATTATTAATTAATGTATACAAACTACGAGTATTGTTAACATTTTAAAAGAGTAAGTATGGAGTTTCTTGCCCATTCTTCTCCATACATAACTACCTTTTGGAAGGGGCAACTAGAATCAATTAATTATTTACGTAATTTTTGACGTTCAAAGGTGCATTTTACGTGCCTATTTGAAATAAATGATTTGACTTTGACTTTGACCGCGCAAACTGTGCGTCTTGTCGCTGCGTCTAGTCGCTGCAACAAGACGCCGAGTTATCGTTTGCGTCTACGACTAATTGTTACGACAGACGACTTGCTGAAAGCGATAGTTTTCTTTGAGATTTGAGAAAGAGGGTCGTGTTGTTCATCTGATGAGTGAATATGGAATCTCTAGCTGCATTTGCCTTGGTGCCTGTCATGCAACGATTGATTCTGACCTGTCCTATGACACTGTTTTCGGTGCAACGTGCGTGCAGTCGCTGCGACAAGTAGCAAGAGTGTGCGACTCCCCTAGCCTGTCGCTGCGACGCTGCAACTTGAAGTCAAGTGCACGGAGGTTTGTATAAAATATATGAAAAATAACCGCTGTCACAGTACAGTCAGCCTCAAAAAGATGAAGAAGATGAAGAATTCATTTGATTATCTACAATCTTATGTTCCATAAATCGATGTATAGCTACAGTTAAGTACCCAATGTGATATATGTTTTGTGGATACATACATTGATACAATATTAATGGAACGAAGATTGTGGACAATTAAACGAATTCTGGTTTACTTAATGATTACATTAAAAAAAAATATGACTGCTTAAAAACAATGCCTTTTTGATTTCTAAACGTACTGTTTTAAATTGAATAATAATAAACAAAAGATAAAAGCTTTCATAAAACGTGGAATCCACGTGAATGGTGATAAGGTCAAAAGAGAGTTACTTTACAAAGGCATATATATATATATATATATTATTATTATTATTATTTTTTTTTAAAACGTTGCCCCACACTAGGAATTTCTCCTGTATCGTGGATGCGTTTACAAACATTTAAACTCACATACACAAACAGCCAGACCCGGAACAACTAATTGTAGGTCATACAAATATTTGTTCCGTGCGGGAATCGAACCCGCGACACGCAGCGCAGCAGTCAATCGCTTAACCACTGCGCCAACCGTGCCGTCAATATTTAAAGGAATGTTTAAAAAAAAAACAAATTATGTTCTAGAAAGAAATTTTAGCTGCGCAAACAATTAAAAACAACAAAGAAAAAAAAATTACACAGTATTTCTCCCTTTGCACACTTTTCAAACTTTCCAAGTGCGCATTACCAGAGTAATCGGAGCACGTGTAGTATTAGGTAATGACGTAAAAGGTAGCTTTGTAGTTTCTACCATCTTCCTTACAAAACGCGATTTGTAGAAATAAAAACTAAATGCTAATCATGAAATTGCCTTAACCAAAATCGAAATCACTGTTCAATAAAATCCAAACCAACCATCATAATTTAATAAACCGATCTAATATCCAAGTTTCCATTTTTTAAATTGTGCGCCGGTTACAAAATTGCATAACTTGATGCAATTAAAGATGACTCGCTTTAAAAAATCCGCCTCAGCTCTTTCAATATAAAACTTTATTATGAAGGATGGAAAGTTTTAATAATCCCAAGCGACAAGCGGCGAGGACACAGAATAGATAGTTATATACAGAAAGTCGGCTCTATTCAACGTTAAAAAAAGGCGAACGTAAAGAAAAAGATATATAGATTATGTATTTACTGCACACAAAAGAACGCACTACACACAATAGCATAATTAAGTGATATCAAATTACATGAACTTAAAGAAAATACAAGGAGCCAAAATTCAAACAATGAAAAAACTTATTTTAAAGAAATAAATTAACACTATGACTATGAAGAGTGTCATAGTCTATAACACACTTTAAATACAAACATACAATATGCGGTTTCTCAAGGTTGCACCGAATGGGAAATTCAAACGAATGGCAGTCGTTCGCTGGCAGGTGTGCCGGCCCGCAGGTTTGCAGGGTGTACGCGAGAGGTTAAAATAACACTGTTGAGGGCCTACTGCCAGTCGCTGTATTCTTGCGCCCTGTGGGTCAGTTATACACAGGGCTCGTATAATGCTCTAAGAGTCCAATATAATAACGCGTTTCGGGTAAAGGCTCCTACACACTAGCGCGATATCGCGAGCGCGACAGGCAGCGACAAAGAAATTGTGCTACTAGTATCGCGTCGCGCCCGCGGTATCGCACTAGTCTGTACGAGCCTTAATGGGGTCGCCGCGCTTCTATAGGCAACGGGGATGTTCGCGGACGCACGCGCTCCGAATTTCGGCTCACTGCTGCGTCTGCGAATCGCATCGCTGAAACGTCGGGTGCGCGACAGCCCCAATAGCCTCATGGCTACTGTAGCAGGATGGATGGCCTAATAATATGTCACTGGATGGTAGCACACGGACCGTCATTTAGATATGTGAGATAAGTTTGTTAAACGTATTTTAGTTAGTAAGTACCAACTTATTTCATCATTATCATCATCATTTCAGCCGAAAGACGTCCACTGCTGGACATAGGCCTCCCCCAAAAGGAGGGGATTTGCCATAATCGCTACGTTTGGCAGGAGGGTTGGCGATCGCAGTATGGTGGTGAAAATGAATAGAGAATGCTGCTGCCCATTCTCTAGCCAACAACTATTTACCAACTTATTTACGCGTATGTTATCTCGTATGTCTCTGGTCTAAACATAAATATTTATGATTATTATTATTATATCTATGTGTGCGTGTGTTTTCGCTCGTCGACCTTCTGTACCTATTTACTCTGTGGCGAGGACGTCCGAATCGAGATGGTGTAACCTCATTTCACACCGGGTGGGTCCTCACTCATTCATTTTTAAGGTGATAAGTAAGTTTATTATTAATGAGGTCATTTATTTTGCTCCCAACGAGATTATAAGGCGGTCGAAAATGTTAGTTGCGTTTTGTTTTAATGTAAGTTGGTTTTCGGCCGTCGAAAAATAAATTACTTGAGTTTTCTTCCGGGTTATCTTGTGAAAATATCGAAGTAATGCGGCCTTTCATGATGCTGGTCTTGAAAAGCCGCATTTTGCTTCAATATAAAATTTGATTTTTATCTATTTTGCCTTCCCACCAGTTCCGAGTAGCCCGACTATAGCTTCAGATTTGATCGGATTATAAAGTGGTCAATTCATCCTCTTTGAGTTTGAATATTCCCGACTAAAACAATAGTAACAGCTAAAACCTGTGTAATAATAGCCTTATTTTATTATCTTTTTAGCCTCACAAATTCCTTTCAATAAACTTCTCTGTCCCACAAAGTTAGTAAGCATGATGGACCTACAGCGGCGGACTCACAGAGTACATTCTACTATACTGCGGACTGTTAATAACACTAACTAGCTAGCCACCTACTCTCGCTGCCACGGACTTTCACTAAAGTAGGAAACGATATTACGCTCGTTCGTCGCCATTTTTAAAACTTTTCACAGCAACTTGTAACTTTTTTTCTTTTTCTAAACAGCCAGTGATTGTGTTGTCGTGAGATTGCTTGTCAAGTGATTTAATTGAGAAGACGGGCAGTTCTTTTTTTGAAAGTTTTTTGAAAGTGTTTTTATGTTAACAATGTCGTGGTTTGTATTTTTTTTTATTTATTCAGGAATTTGTTTTAGGTCTTACTTCTATTATTTTGACGAAATGTTTGTAGAGTCGGGCTCAGACGTCTCGGGAATCTTGTGCTGGACGTGAAGTCCATAGTCCAGCACTAATTCATCGAATGTATTGGACTCTGTGTCGTATTCGTTTATATTGAAGATACATTTGTGAGTTTGTACTTTTAACTTATTTCTAACTAAAATAGCTAGTCATCGCACACACTCACTTTTTTAGGATTCCATAGTCAACAAGGATCCCTTATAGTTTCACCATGTCCGTCTGTCTGTCTGTCCGCGGCTTAGCTCAAACACTGAGTACTAGATAGCTGTAGTTCGGCATGGGTATACATATTAATCACGCCAACAAAGTAGTAAAATAAAATCCTGAAAAAATTTTTTTAGGGTACCTTCCGTTCCCGTGTATGGGAGGTACTCTAAAATTAAAAAAATATAAATAATAATTTTAAATATCGTCCCCACTTTATGTAAAGTGGGGATGATATTTTTTCTCCAAAATGAAGGGTTCCACAATGAAGGGTTGCTAATAAAGCCAATTCAAACGTTAGTGTTCAATAAATCATAAGTTTTATTAATAAATAACTAGCTTTTGCCCGCGGCTCCACCCGCGTGGATGTCGGTTATCGCGTAAAAATGTAGCCTATGTCCTTCTCCATATCCCAGGCTATATCTCTGCCAAATTTCATCACGATCAGTTCGGCGGTTTAGGCGTAAAAACGTAACATACAGACAGTCAGACAGACAGAGTTACTTTCACATTTATAATATTATATAGTATATATAGTATATAATATATATAGTATATATAGTATAGTATAGTATAGTATATAGTATAGTATATAGTATGGAAGTATGGATTCGACTATTCAAATTTAAAAAGACATATTTTAAAATAGCAAACGTTCTTGTAGCAGAAAAAAAAATATAACAAGAAACTGTTCTAAATTTACTTAAGAATGTTATACGTTCTTATAAATAAATTTTAGGATTGTCTGCAGTGTGCTTGGCACCCATTTAGATCTCAATTATTTTGTCGGTTAAGTCGAGAACCACACCATAATTATCATTCTACTGAACTGGGCTCCCATTTTCACATTAATATTTTTGGTGGGATAATATCTCTACAGGTGTCTCGATAAATACGTATTGATAAAGTTCCTACCGATAAAATCTTACATTTTTTCTGAAGTATGTACGTATGTATGTGAGTTATTATAGCATACTTCAGTTCTCTTGTTGATTGCAATTTCAGAATTATATTTTCACTGCAAGAAACAGATCCCAGATCTTCAGATCTTGTAGTCAAAATCGAATACCAAAATTGCCGCATGTCAAGTTAAATTATCCCATAAAAAACTCAACGTAATGAACTCATTCTGTCATTTTGTTTAAAAACCCACCTAGTTTGACGTTCATATTTTATGAAGGCAAGGAATGTCTGAATCAATCATCATATTTTTAAAAGCATTACTTGGAAATAAATTAAATACACTTTAGAGGCATGAGGTCCAGGGTGTAAAGTTCACTCATACTCTATAGTAAAGGGAGGATCCTCCGACCAGACGGGTGTTGTGTCTGGTGGGCAACTGCCCATCGGTTGATGTCGGGATGTTGTATATATGCTAGTCGCGCGGTAAACTCTAATAGCGCGATGCAGGATTTGTGACGTCAGGTCTTTGATGTTCGTAGTTCGCATGTGGCGTTGTTGATACCGCTACAACACCACCAATATAATATTAAAATTTATTAAAGACGGAAATTGTTTAATTCCGTTTCTCGACGAATTATGTGATTTTCGATTATTAATGTTTTACTTTAAGCTGGTTCATTATTTTATGTGGTAAAAGTATGAATAAATTCTGCATTTAATATCTACTGTCTGCACGGTCCTTCCGGTGAACAGGATGGGTCACCAGCAGCAGAGTCCTGCAATTAATTTTTAACTATTATTACCCATTAGCGACCGGAGTCACTCCTGCTTCGCACGACTTGACAAACCATGGAGATATCTTTATTATATCATCATTCATCATCATTATTTCAGCCGAAAGACGTCCACTGCTGGACATAACCCTCCCCCAATTGGGGGGGGGGGGGGGGGTTGCTATAATCGCCACGCTTGGCATGCGGGTTGGCGATCGCGATAGTAAGTCCCTTAGTCACCTTTTACAACACCCACGGGAAGAAATGGGGTGGTGCTATTCTTTACGTCCGGCACCACACGGTATTATAATGTAAGTTTAATATTAATGTATTATATACACATAAACCTGTAGTGGCATTTACAACGCCACTTGTGAACTACGCATCAAAGACCCTGACGTCAGACAAATCCTACATCGCGTAGAGTTTACCACGCGACTTGCATATAAAAATCCTGACATCAACCGTCGCTTCACCTTCGATCAACCTATGTGGCATTTATTTCTTAGCCACGAGCCCCTATTAACTTGTTGTTATGTTATATATTCCGGAACTAAATTGCAAAATAATTCGTCACATAGACCTGGGGGCCAAGTCTACTAATGTACAAACGTTGCAATGGTCTCTTCATTGTGAGTTTTGACAGATTTGCCATACAAACACTGTCAAATATAATGGCGAGACCATTGCAACGTTCGTAAATTAGTAGACTTAGGCCCCAGATTCGACGTTTTCAAGCCAAAGGCGGTTCAGAGGTGCAGAACAAAAAGGAGGATTGGCATCATTTGGACACAGAAGCCGATGACAGTAGCTTTTCGACGCAGTCTGAATCCCCAGACATAACGGCGATTCTATAAGCACCGAATTTCCAGCACCCGCCGAAGAGCTTCATCTTGGAGAGGAGGAAGGGACGAGTGTTGAGCCAATATCCTCGCATTCACCCTCGACACAAGATCATTCAAGGATAATGAGTTCCGACCGGTCTGTAGAATTCTGTTGGTCAGTTTCAAACCCTTCTCACCGCTTTCTTCCGTGAGATTAGGTTATGGCTTATAATTAACATTATAAACCATTTTTCTAAAAGTATGTAAAGAATTCTAGATCCAAACATCGTGTTCTGCCTGTTAAGGCAGAACACGATGTTTCTGTTGGTCAGTTTCTAAACCCTTCTCACCGCTTTCTTCTGTGAGATTAGGTTATGGCTTATAATTAACATTATAAGCCATTTTTCTAAAAGTATGTGGGGAAGGAAATGTTATAAATATTGTACCTACCGTGCGTACGACATGCCTGGTGTGTGTCGGCGCAGGCGCCATCGCATAGAAATAAACCAATATGATATTGACTCGCGTTTTGTTTGTATGTACGCTACCCCTCTCCCGATAAATACTTAACACTTGTAAATAAATCATAAAGTAAATAATAGTAAAGCACCAATCAACTATTAACTCTTAAATAAACGGAGTTTTATTTCATTCTACAACAATTCCAAAAAAACCAGACAACTTACTTTAATTGCGAAGTCATGACACATCTGTACCATCCTATTACACAGATAGGACACTACACTACCTACGAGAGCTAAATATAATAACGTTACAACGTAATAAAGTGAAACACACAACGTCCGCTGTCCCCGGACTTTATATTTATGAACACTTGTGTGACCAGCACTAAGCAGGCTTAGGACGCTATTATGATACCGCTTGCCCACAAGAAAATGTTAGAAAAGGGTCCGGTAAGCGAAATATTCTTTGAACAATTGAAAATAATCGTATTACAGAACGACATAATTTAAAAGTGCCATGGGCAAAATATCCATAATTCTTAAACTTGTTCGAATTTTAAAATCGAAATATTTAAATTCGACAGATTATATAAGTATTATCAGCCTATAATGTTTCCACTGCTGGGACACAGGCCTCCTCTGGCCATAATCCACCACGCGGGCCCAGTGCTGGTTTGTGGATGTCATCGACTCCGTCACCGTTCACCGTTTTGAGGCCAGTTTCTCGAACAAAAATTAACGTGATATATTGTCAACCGCGCGTAAACTGCTGCGCGTAACAGATTTGTTTTTGTAAAAAAAAAAAAAACACTTTAGTTTTTTTTTAAAAACGTTGCTCCACACTAGGAATTTCTCCTGTATTGTGGGTGTGTTGAGGACAATAAGAGTCTTTATCTATTCGTTAGTTGAAAAAAAAAAAAAACTACTTTTACGTTGTTAATAGTAGAATCATAGATAAATGATTGGTCTCGCTGCACTCGACATGTCGAGCGCAGCGAGACCTATCATTTATCTAAGCGTAGAATATTTAATTCGAAGAGATCAATCCAACGACAGCTATTAGAGTACATGACAGGTGTAAAAACTATAGATATATAAAATTATTAGTTATATGAGTGGACTGTATGAAATGAGGTTTTAATGTATTTGTGCAGTACGGTGCGTTCACAAACATTTAAACTCACATACACAAAGAGCCCACACAGTTTATGATGCGCACATTAATTTTGTCGTTGTTGTTCGATTTGATTCATCGAAGGAACTTTTAAGTTGTGTCTTACTCGTACTATCTAGTACTAATGTCTGATTCTTACCTGCAGGCCGATCAAATTCGAAGGTTCCAGAGTTTAAGACTCTTATATTTCTACCGTTAAGAACAACGATATCTAAAGAGACCCTTTCATCTGTAGAGAATTCGCTCAAAGGTGAGATTACTTGTAGAGTTTTTTTTAAAGGATTGTTAGGTACAAAAGCCACGATTAATAAAACGACGGATCGGTTTTAGGAGCCCTAAAAACAGATTCGGATTTGTTATGCGAATCCAGCTAGTATTGATTAAATTGATACAAATCATTTACAAAATTCATAGCAGTAATGGTGTAAAAATCGTATGCTATTTTCTGGCAGCATTATCACAGTTCATCATCATCATTTCAGCCGAAAGACGTCCACTGCTGGACATAGGCCTCCCCCCGCCACTTCGACTGATTCTGTGCTTCCCACATCCAGCGGACTCCTGCGGGTTTCATAAGGTCATCGGTCCACCTTGTGGGAGGCCTTCCCACGCTACCGCACGTTCCGCGCTTCTCACAGTTGGATGAACTGATTTGTGTATTATTCGAAAACATGATAAGTAACCTTTACACAGAGCAAGCAACGTATGGAGCGGGTTATGCTCTGAGTTTCTTTGAAGGATAAAATCAAGAATGAAATTATCCAGAAGAGAACCGGATTTACCGACATAGCTTGCAGAGTAAGCAAGCTGAAGTGACAGTGGGCTGGCCATGTTTGTCGAAGGACCGATGGCCGGTGGAGCAGATGAGTCCTGGAGTGGAGACCGCGTATCGGCAAGCATAGTGTGGGACACCCACCAGCTAGATGGACCGACGACCTCAAAAAGGTGGCTGGGATAGACTGGATGCGGAAGGCGGAGGACAGGGTGTTGTGGCGCAGCATGGGAGGCCTATGTTCAGCAGTGGACTGCGATAGGCTGAGTTGATTGAAGCAACGTAAATTTAAACTCTGGTAAACATAACATAGCAAAAATTTTATGGAATTTCAACCAAAATTACATTCTACCTGAATAGATAATTTCGTTGCTTTACCAAAACTACAAAGCCGAAAATAGGAGGAAAGGCGAGGGAATCTCTTGCATTTTAAACTACGCATTACCCGTAGTAATGAGGGAACAAAACGAGTGGTTCATAATAACTCTACGGGTCCACGGAATGCTACAGTCGGTCGGTAAATTGCCTCATTACACTTAAAAACATAATTCCTTCGTGGTTGGATGAAATTTTGAATTGCGAGATTTATTCTTTTGAATATTTTGGGTGTATAACTTTGGGTAAATAAGCTGTCTGTTTGGTTGAAGCCTTCATAAGAACTTGTTGTGGGTTTTGCCAAGTGGACATACCTCTGTGAAAGTTGGAGTTTTTAGAGTAGGTATTCAGTGGTAGTCAAAAATAAATTATTTTTCCAAGATGGTTCACTTATGGGTTCAATTTAGGTATATGTATCCATTAACGAAAGATCACATCATATTTAATCACAATGGATTAAGGGCCGGTTGTTTCAAACAGTTCGTTAACTTAACATACGTATGTCAAATAATAACGATTACATATGATGTTTCACGTTCCTTAAATACAAAGCGTTGTTTCACTGCATAAAAACCGATCGTCAAAGTTCAAATGTAAAAGAATAAAATGACGTTAACCAGTGGGTATGACACCTGTTACTGTAATCGTTATTTTTTAACGAACGTCAAGGGCATCATTTTGTGAAACAATGGTTTGACGATAGTTAGCGCCATTTATGACGTATACGCGTGCGTTAAGTGGACGTGAAACAACCCGCCTTAAGAGTTTGTCATAAAACTTAAAGACAATATAAAAAAACGGGGCTCTCAAGTAATTGTCGTCCCCTACTATAAACACTGTATTTGTATTTTCTTTCACAAAGTTGCATCCAAATTTATTTTTAATCAAACGACTTCGTCACTCAGATCATAAATATCCAGTCCTAAATTTCAGGATAAACAGTTTCTTATTTACTTACAATATTGTGGGAAGCTAAATTGAGATTTATAGCTTCGCAGTCAAGGACGGGAATTGCGTAGGGTGACTTAATTCTGGAGGTATTGTTTTATTTTGATGAAGTAGGGGGGATAAATAAACAGGGGCATGCCGTGGTTGATTTGATGCAAGATATACCAAATATATGGTGGAAGAGATAGGGAAATACTGTTCAGTTAGTGGCTACGCTAGTTTTATTCTCCTGAAGAAAGTTGTTATCGTATCATTTGGAAGAGGAAATCTCAGTGTTTGCGATTTTGACAGGGGCTTATTTTGAGCTGAATAGGGATAGGGCAAAGGTTGACATAGCACTAGAGTACTCGACGCAACAAAATTTATGGTGGGACCACCATAGCACTCTGCACCTTATCGTGCCCAATCAATCATTGTTATTGAAGTGAAAACTTCTTTAGGCGCCTTGAGCGATTTTTGGAAGGGGAAAAACTTATGGATTCGCGATCGTCACCGAAAGCTTTCCATGAGCTATATGTATACTGTGTACATATGTGTACTTTTTGGGTGAACAAAAATCATGGAATTCGCGTCATCGTCACCGAGTGCTTTCCATGAGCTATATGTATAAAAGAACAGTTATTCCAAAGTTTTGTGTTTTCACTTCTGTCGGCAGTCCTTATGACTGCGATTTTTTTTTTTCGTGCATTTGCCCAAAACCTTGTCAAAACTCACCGATGTAACGCAGTTCCCTCTTAATTTTCCTATGAGTTTATTAGGATGAAATAATTTCAACTTTATTTTTCATAATGTTTGATTCTTAATACTTTGAGAATATAATAATAATAAACAATAAAGGTCTAGCTACTGCAGGATCAGATTGCACTGATGCAAGCATTACCACAACAACCATGAAAATTTAACGGAACAGAAATTACTTTCCGACTTCGACTTCCTCGGAAACAATAATTATTACATTTTTGTTGCCAACTCAAACGGTCAATACAGTTTCTTTGTTCAGCACAGAACAATACAAAATATGGTAGCACAGTATGCAAACTCTATTAATTACACGCAGCCATTTCCTCTGTGGGTCTCATAAATAACGAAATATAATGCAGCTTTCACAAGTACATTGCGAATGTGTTCAACATGGAAACTAACATTTTGCCCGTAGTCATTCTAAGCTGACTAGCGTATGTACAGACGCCAGCACATCAAGCTACTACAATCTGTCAAATTTCTTTAATAGATTTTCAACTTTATCACTACGGCATAAGGTTCAAGATTGATTGCGGAAATTTGACAGTTTCGGGTAGCTTGACCTGCTGGCGTACGTACATAACCCGAATTAATGTTAATTACACTGTTCTCAAACAAAAACCATCTGTAAAAGAGAATAGCAACAGTGTTTTTTCAAGCCAGGAGTATAGTTACATTAACGGGCAAAAAAATGTATTCACTTCGAAAAATTCAAAAGAAAATTTCTCAAAGCCTGCTAATTCAATTCTTAAGTGTCTGTATTATGGATATTATGCAACACACCATAAAATTTCAATCAAGAGGTACTTATGAGGGCGAACAACGGTCCACTAGTGCCACTCCTTTAAAAAAATATTATCTCGTGACTGAGAAGGAATTATGAACAACTGCTCAATAAGAAACCTCGGTAAGTGTGTCTAGAATTTTCTAATACCTTTTCTAACGTTTCATATTGAGACACGAAGCAACAAAATTCGATCTAAAGAAAAGCGGCCACATTCTCAAAGCAAGATAAAGAGAGCTTGCAAGTTCCATCAATAATTATTCCATCTATCTTTTATATAAAATACGAGCCAAGAGTTCCACTGAAATACATTTGGACCTATTATCAAAATTATAAATCATCTTTATCTCGAGTTCCGTCGATTTCCTCTTCCCATTGTTTGTAAAGATCGACGCTTTGTCGGCTTGTCGACTATGAAATGGTTGGGATTTCCTTAAATAACCCGGGCTAAAGAAATTTCAACCTTAAATTTACGAAAATTCAGTCTTAAATATGTTTTGTGTGTTCAACATGTTTGTAGCGACTTCCGCATCTAAACGTTTGATTTCGGCGAAAATTGTTTTATGACTTAGGTATGCCAATATATTGATAACTGTAGGGCTGCGGTCACACCCTTGCGAGACAGACCCTTTGAAGGGTTTTATTAGTTTTATATTGAAAGTGAAATCGATAATACCTATCTATTAAAAACCGGCCTGGTAAACTGGCAAATGTTTTATAAATTGATTGTGTAGGTAGTGTAGTGAAGGGCACGTTATCAAGGTGATATAATTAATACAATTTGAAGAGAGCATGCAACTAAAATAAAAATGCAAACAATTACATACCTTCTTAATCGTTTTTTAAGTAACTTCATAGATATTTTTAAGACTCATGAATCCCGATGCGTACCTATTAAAAAAAAACGGGGCAGTCTTTTGGGACTGCCGATGGAAGTGAAAACTAAGTAACTTGTGAATTGTATCGTCGAGCTATTAGTTTATTAATTTCGAGCGTTCGGTGACGATGACGCGAGTTCGACGATTTTTGTTCACCCAAAAAGTACACATACATACACAGTATACATAGCTCATGGAAAGCGTTCGGTGGCGATGACGCGATTTCCATGATTTTTGTTTACTCAAAAAGTACACAACACAGTATACATATAGCTCATCGAAAGCGTTCGGTGACGATGACGCGAGTTCCATGATTTTTGTTCACCCAAAAAGTGCTCAACGCGTCTAAAGAAATTTTCACTTCAAAAATTATGTCGTGTCTCATCCTCCATAATTATGTTATTGTGATTTATAATAATCATCAAGTAGATTCTTATTTCCATATCAACGCTAAAGGCTCCCACATACTGGTGCGATATCGCGGGCGCGACAAGAGTCGCGCTGCCTGTCGCGCCTGCGATATCGCGACAGTCTGCACGAGCCTTAAATCTTGTTTGAACATAGTTATTACCATAAGGAGAAATTCCACTGACGAGTAGGTACAGCCAGTATTTTATTGAAAAACAGAGGTCTTCAACGGGGATCCCCCGAATCCCTTGAGTCCATAGATACTTGAGTCCTTGGTTGTATGGTAAGCTGCATGTCAGTGGTAACAAAACCAGTAGAAGCTGGCCTCGTATTCTATTGATACTCCGTTCTACGCTAGTCCAGCTCATGGTTAAAATGTTACCATTGATGTTCGGCCAACTGGTCGTAATGGGTACCCAGGTACCCTCCATGAGATTGTCAGTAACACCAAAGCGTTAATGGCCTTCCGTGAGGAGCTGGGATGGACCGAATATTAAATTTTCCCATTCGTACGCAAAATACGCGCATGGACGTGGAGTTGCGATCATCAGCCCGTATTGCCTACCTACTATATTTAACGTACTCGTAATTTATTCTAAATTAGTATATTTTTCAAATCAAAGAGTTTCATTCCAAGCAATACCAAGGCCAGGGTAGGTTTTATTAAATTAGAAACATACTTACGTTCAATAAATGAATAATAGTGGGTTAGTTACAAATGTAATATTTGAAATTATTTATTATCAAAACAGTCGGTAACTTGTTCTTAATCCCTCAGCCAGAAACCGGTTTTGCGTAGCAACTGGCTCTGAGATATCAATACCATCAAGGTATAATGATAGAACAGGAATATAATCTTTTTTTACCTAAACGTGCATGGGCAAAACTGTTTTTCTGTAATATTGAAAGGTAACGTAATTATGTTTAGTGGCTTTTGTGGACATGATATTTATTCAGATATGTTACTGTAGTTGTAATTGCAATCAGTCATTAATATTTTATATACTTTTTCTATTTGGCGGTTTTCTATTTTGTTAAGTACCTGGTAATTGTTGAAAGGCCTACACTGTCCTCCCATACCTATTATCACTGTTATTTTATAATATTGTAAAGCCAATTATTTTTAAAAGAGTAACCGTGGAGTTTCTTGCCGGCTCTTCTCCATAGGAAACGACTAATTGGAACCGTGCACCTAGCTTCTGACGTTTCATAAGTACCCATGTAGGTTTATGTGAAATAAAATATTTTGATATTATTTGATTTGATTGAATTTCAAGATTTTAATATTGTTTTAATTTGTATCATGAATTGCTTTGCTTTAAGCACCTTATTATTTTAATATTTGCATGATAATTTACGGCGAAATGTGTCATTGCACTAACAATGTATGTATGTACAGCCGCCAGCACAGGTTATACGAAACTGACAAATTTCTCCAAACGATTTTAAACCTTAAAATGTTAACGGTTAAGTTCAAAATCGAATGAGAAAATTTGGCAGTTTGTGGTAACTTGATGTAATTTGGTCTTTAACATACATACACATAACCACGTCAGTTTTCCCCGAAGGGTTAGACAAATGTGTACCTGTACTACAAGAGGTGTATAGTGGTGTATTTGTTTTTAATATTTGATGCAATTTTATGTCTTTGTATCATGTTATGAGAATTGAGTAGCCACTTGCGCTATTTACAAAATGCTTGGTAACAAACTAACAATTTGCGACACACTGGCGAATTGCGAGCGTGATTCTAGTGAGGCGATTGATCAACACGCTCGCGGCGTATGCATCGCGAGCACGCCACGTGAACGCAACGTGTTCGCTGCGTTTGCAGAACGAGAGCGATTGACGTGACTGTATAAGAGAAAGTGAGACAAGAAAGTGTACAATTTTGTAAAAACGCGGAGATCACGTTGCGTAGTCACGGCTACCTCGTTTCGCACCCGCGGCGAGACGGCTGCGCTTTCGCCTCGCTTTGAAATCGCTCGCGAGTCGCCAGTGTGATAATGCCCTTAGTTGTTATACCTTTATAGTGAACGTACTACGACATTCATTTTTGGTATAGGTATAGCAACTGATATACCAAATATAGCTTCTGCCCGCAACTTCGTCCACGTGAAATTTCTTGTTCCCCCGATTTATAGCCGGCTCGCGATATTTTTTAGTCGGCTCTTAAGGGTCACAGCGTGATGTTGCCTATTACCTTCCCCAAGAATTGGGCTATCAAATGCAAATATATTTTTTCCAATACGACTGGTAATATATTATATATATATATATATATATATATATATATATATATATATATATATATATATGTGTGGTGTATGTATGGCGTAGTTTCAGAACTACGCCATACATACAAACTTACAAACTTTTCCTCTTTATAATATAAATTATGAAGCAACTTTGTAGTTACAAATTTTTTTTTTGATCTCGGACAAATAATTTTTTACGCTGCTTTTGTTTAACTTCGTTTAAAATTATTTCAATTGAAACTACATCTTTGGAATTCTTTTCTTCTCCCTTATCAACGTAAAACGTTAATACAAGAAATACTATAGCTATTAGCTGGTCTCTGTGGCGATCTCTTTAATCTTGTTCAAGCTACTTAATAGCTACAAAAAAAAATACTTGACTAGACTACTGCAGTGCGATTAAAAAACTACGCCTGTTAAATTGCTGCACTATCGAAAATCGCAACGTTAGCAAAAATTTTATGTGCAAAAAATGCAAAATGGAAACATTTATTCTATTTTAAATTGTTTGTATACTAGAAAGGGTCTATAATAATAGTCTGTTTTTATTATTTTGATAAAAAAATATGTGTGCAAAGAGTGCAAGGGCACAAAGATTAAAATATACTAAAGGCAGCACAGCGAAGTATGAACAAAAATATATATATCATCAGGTCATCCCGCATACACTGCTGAACATGATAGCACGTTGTCAGTGAGAAGTGTCATAACCACCATGAATGTAGCAATTAATGAATGTAAAGGAGGTTGCCATCACTAAGCCACTTCGCAACCCTTATGACCTTACGGTAAGAAAGTGTCAGTCCGATCCTCAATTTCTCATGACTGACTAAATCCTAAAGCTCGTAAAATTTTCGCAAATCAAACTCACAGATGTCAGTCAAGTCATAAACGCACAGGATTATGATATTTTGAGGGAAGTTTTATGGTTTGCCTTTAGGGGAGTGCAATAAAATGATGACCATAATAATATGCCTGGAGAAAAAGTTTCAATCTTGTCAAGAGATGGCCCAGTAATGTTGAAGTCTTAGGTATCGCTTTGCAATTTCTTCGGTAAAATCCATTAGTGTTATGATGTAGTGTTACAAAGAAGATAATTATGCTGGAATCGGGACTTTTGGAAACGTGATAATTTTATTTTAAGGTCTAATGCTACTGATAATACACTGAAAAGCACAAGGGAATGGAAAATATTATGGATAGCCGTTTTTATTTGTGAACAGCACAAAAGGAGGTTAAGCATGTAATTATTTATTTATATATTTGTCGGAGAACGGAAGGTCTCTCTCGTTATAATCAGCCATATTTTAAACTACACTGTGGGCGTACTGTGGGTAGTGTTGGTTATTGCGCAATAGGAAAACCGAATTAAACTCAACAGCCATTTATTTATTCAAGCTAAGCTGAGATTCCTTCAAAATTACAGAAGACAGCTCCCCCAAAACGCCCATCCCTTCACCACTTCCTAGTGCTTTAGCTGGGAAGAAGAAGTGGCAGAACAAACTCCCCAGCAGCACAGCTGTCTGTTTAGTTAGAAGAACTTGATTCTATACAGTAGTGGGTATGCAAAGTAGTTAATGTAGGTACACGATATCACGACACAACTATACCGAACGCGCGACAGTTTCTAGACGTATTCACTGCTTGACCGCCACCGTTGACCTTCACTTGTCGAATGTGCGGGGATCACTTGCCGCCGCTCGAGCGTTATCGTAGTCTCTGTCAAGCTGTCATGCGCCGCTAAACAGCACAACCAAGACACTGAACTAACAGCGACATCTATGAATTCCAACCAATACCAATTTAAACAATGCGTCGTCATATTTTTTTTTTCTTATTTATGCACATATTAGTAAACGCTAATAAATTCACAACTCATCTATAAAGAGACCTAATAAAAGAAATGTGGTGGCATTTACCGGAGACCATACAATGAAAACAAGGCATAAAAGTAATAAATAAATATATTGACGTTTATTTTCCTCTTTGCTCACCAATATTGGCAGGAATAACTGCTTACAAAACGATTACTTCATAACTTCCGGTGGATGTTGCTACACCAAACCAAGATCAGTAATATTTCTGTCTGTACTTGCCTAACAAATATTATGATGTTTTCGTCATGAATTAAGGAATTTGCTTGGTAACCCGGTTATATGACCTTCAAATGTTGTTTTTGGATATTTGCCTCATTTCTATCTTGCTTGCCTTTTTATACTTTTCATAAATCAATACTGATTTCTAAAGCCAGATCTACTGAGAGTCATATATCGTAATATAATAACTTTAATGTTAACGCCACTTGCCAAATTGCCAGAGTTTAATACAAACAGAGACTGCCGGTCCAATGAACTCTTCTTAGTGAACGAAACTATGAAGATGTGTTAAACATGGTAAATGGGACCAATTTACGAACTGACCAAGGATTGGTCGTACTAAACGGTTGTTTCAACGATCTAAACCCCTAAATTTTGATTTGTGATTGTATCTATGCATATTTTACAGATTACCACCAAATTTCTCATTGTCCTCTTCCAGTTTTGTGCCATAAGCTACGTTCCATATGCTACAATTTGTCGCCTCATGGACACATTAAGAGGAATATCATTTCACTAATGGACCGTTGTTTATACGTATGTAGGTGTAAAAAGTTGGCACAAAAACATCTCTAGCGCTCATTCAATATACGGAGGCGCTGATGTACGAAATATCGTCATTACCATACGATTGTTTGAAGTTTCTACGTTACGGAAAATGTTTATTTCTTAGTTTTGATTTTTGTCAATGAGGTAATAACTGTTAATTGTTGTTCGCTAGCCAATGTGATGTGGTTTTGGGACTTTTGTTACTGTGTTTATGAGAAGGAAGTAACTTACATTTTTCGGGGCTTTTGATATAGGTACCCACAACAGCCACGTGATGTGTGCTCTGCAAATAACTTCACGGAGTATAAAACATACATGTAAACTATATCTCTATTCAAATATCGAGTAAAAGAGCATTACCTTTCCTCTCAACTGTGAGTATTTTATGTATATATATATATATATATATATATATATATATATATATATATATATATATATATATATATATATATATATATATATATATATACATGTATGTATTTATATTTTGTAGCTTTGTTTAAGTTTATGTTATATTTAATATTTAAGTTTAAGACTCCGCATATTCATATTATTCTCTTCATGTTCTCACACACTATTGTCTACATTTCTTTTTCATTTCTCCTTTCGCAGGTCTGCTGGAAGAACTTAAGAAATAAGCAGTACTTTTGTACTGAAATTATAATTATGTCGTATCTCTATGTATTTAACTGTGTGTACATAAATAATAAAATAAATAAATACATGCTCGACTAGATTTTTATCCATCTTTATTTTATTTTCGATTGTCAAATTTGCTGTGGCTTCCATATTACCTATATTATGTTTGTTTGTGGCAGTCTTAACTATTACTTCTGCTGATCTTCCACTTGATCATAAACCACAGAGTAAAATGTTATTATTGTCATTGGATTTGACTGTGACTTACTTATTTTCCATTACACATTCAAACCCTTTAATACTTAATAATATTTCAAGTGAGCAATAGTTTGTCACAATATCAGAATACGGTACGTTTTCTAGAAATATTTCCTCTTCTTATTCCTTTTTATCGAAACTGTTTTACGTCTTCTATGCTTAATTGCTTAATATAGGTGGGTACGTTAATAATTTCCTTTTAAACATTTCAGATTGTTCGAAAAATGAGGAGTATTACAAAATAATGCTTTCCTTACCGTTGCCAACGGACCTGTGATCATTTTAAGGAGAACGCGCCTTGCGTGCCCGTTGTTTATGACTGCTATGATGCGCCTAGCTGTGAATGTATCGGCAGATTATATAGGAATTCGGAAAGCACGTCATGTGTACCTGAAAGTGAATGTTGCAAATATTGGTGCTATAGTTAAACTGTTTTACGAAGTTCTGTCTGGTCTCTGTAATGGCGTTAAACATAAGATTCAAATTGCAATAACCAACAGGACTTCGTGAAATATCTATAACCAACATAGTCATGTGTCTAAAACGAGCGTTGAATTTTCGTTGTGCATTTTACGAGTAAAAGAGATAACTTCATACATTTATTTAATAGATTAACAAATATTCTATAATATTCTTTAGTATTCAAATTTATCGATACAGATCTCTCAAATCAGTCATAGAAGTAGCTGTCGTCCATGTTTCTAAAAACAAAAACAATAGGTTATACATAAACAGAGGTAAGACGGAGTTCTAAGAAAAGTAAAACGTTGGAAAAGCGATCCTCCACCTGACGAAACATTATTTTGTTTTTTGAAACATGGACGACAGCTACTTCTATGACTGATTTGAAAGATCTGTATCGATAAATTTGTCTCATTCTGTTTTATCAAAAGTTCATTCATCATTATAAAAGTTCATTATCGAAAAGTTGCATAATTAAAGCATTTTTTCTCGTAATTTAATTGCTTCCTAATAACACTGTTTCCTCATAGTTCTGCGAAATTCAATCTGGGCTGGGCCTATTTGACGCAGCCGTGAGGCACCCAATACTTTTATAACTAAGTGTTTTGTTTTATTTTATTTTGTGTGTTTTGTGTGCCTGGATCGAATATTTTTGTTTTTATCTTTACATATAAACATTTTTTTTTAAATTTTGATTTACGAGAATAGCCAAATAGGGAGCCGCCCCTGCTTTGCACGGGTACTACTGATATGGCGTATAAACATATAATTATTATACAAAATATTTTTAACATTTTAAAAAGGTAAGTATAGAGTTTATAGCCCATTCTTCTCCATATGTAACTTTTGGAAGGGGCTACTAGAATCAATAAATTAACTTTGTAATTTTTAACGTTCAAAAGTGTCTTTTATGTGCCTATTTGAAATAAATGCTTTGACTTTGAATTTTAAACATACACACCTCCTGGATAAAAATCTCTAAATGATAGATCTCTAAATCTGCATCAAAATACATAATGTACAGTCCGGCCATTGAGAGATTGCGTTCCTGACACCTGCCAGTTGGACAATTTCAAGTTGTAATACGGATCAAATTCGCAAAACACATATTCGCTAGTATGAAACTGGCAGGTGCCAAGAACGCATTCTCTTGACGGATGGAATGTAGTAAAGTTTAGATAAATACTAGGCGCCTACACAGACTCCAAAAGCGACTTTATTTTATACAATTTATAGATAACTAGCTTTTGCTCACGACTTTGACGCGTGGAAAGCGGAAATTATCCCACAGCAACGGATCAAAAGTATCCGATGCTCTAATCTAGATCATGGTCTACATATGTGCCTCATCGAAATCAGTTCAGCCATTTGGGTGTGAAAAGGTAACAGACAGGCAGACAAACAGACTGAAAAAGTTACTTTCGCATTTATATTAAAGGTGTTGAGTATGGATTGTAGGTTACATTATAATATGATTACTGATTCTAAATAAAGTCTGTGCTAATAATGAACTTGTTATGTTTAGACGACCCACACATAGTTAGACAATGCATTAACTAGCCAAACAAAATGCATGTATTATAATAAAAAGCGGATGTCACATTAGATCATTTTCTTCGTTGGAATCATCTTTATCAAACGTAGTGTCTAACTGTAGCAATGGCTTCATTTATACTACCTATTTGCTTGTTCGTTGCAGTTTTAACTATGGTTTCTGCTGCTCCACCTGATGAGAAACCATTTGGTAAGTTTTTATTATTGGTATCTTCTTTTATTACAAAATGTATGAACCATTAAGACTGCACCGAGCGCACAGCGGCGCCCTCATCGTTATTTCGGTGATTTCTTTTATTTTAGAATGAAAATTTAGAAAATAAGCTCGTCAAGTTGTGCTTCACAAGACTATACGTTATTATTACTACAAACAGTAGTTTTAAATTGTTATGTTTTATTGTAATCATTAAAACGGAAAATAGTGGCCACTAAGCTCCGTTTTAATGATTACAATACCATAATACCACCACAATTTAACCTAAACATACATATTTAAAAAAAAAAATTGTACACGAAGTGACGACTGTGTCGGCGTCGTGTTGCGCTGCGTGGTGTCGCGTAACCTTCCATGAAAACGTCGGTACGCCACACCTTTCGGCCAAAACTCTTCTTTCATGAAGGTTTCTAGGTACTGAGTTGGAACCCGCACCACAAACGACTTGAAGTTTATGTTATGGCGTTTATATAATGAAACATCCAACTTGACAGATTACCCTATTGATATTTTCTCCATGAGTTTCGCTTCATACAGACACTCCCTATATAAATAGTGCGACGAGCGCGATGTGCGCTCGTCGCACATCGCGCTCGCGTCGCACATTGTAGCTCAAATTGGTTTGTTTTGTAGTGTTCTAGATTCTAAATTTAGGTCTAATATACACACTTTTATTGTTCTTCTTTGTCTCTAATATTCATAAACGAATGACATGCATACCTGTTATTTGCATGGTTACTAAAACGACAATTAAGGCCTGTGTTCACCAACATTCAAACCACCGGTTAGGTATTTAAACAGTTGGTTTATGTCAAATTTCCTATGAAATGTTGAGTAAACAACTGATTAAATATCTAAACAGTTGATTTAAATGTTGGTGAACACAGGCCTTAGGATGTTATTTTTATTTGAATTGTAAGTGACTGTACTGTTGGTGTGCTTATTATAAATAAATAAATATGTTAGCATCCTTATAGCAATGTCAATAAGAATCACTGTGATGTAAATTTAGAGTTAACCATGAAAGGACTGCAAACGATAAGTGTCCAACTGACAGGTGTCATTTCCTTCGTCGGAATCATCTTTAACTATAGTAGTGTCTAAATGTAGCAATGTCTTCCTATAGACTACCTATATTTGCTTGTTCGTTGCAGTTTTATCGATGGTTTCTACTGCTCCACCTGATGATAAATCTTTTGGTAAGTTTTTATTATTTGTATCTTATTTTATTACTGAGAATGTATGTGTGTATCTACAACGCGACATGCGAATTACGCATCAAAGACCTGACGTCACAAATCCTGCATCGCATTCTGACATAAGTTGGGCAGTTGTCCACCAGACTCAACACCCGTCTGGTCGGTGTTTCCTCCCTTTTCTATGGAGGATGAGTGAACTTTACAGCCTGTTCCTAATACCTCTTTATCAAAGGGTCTACTGATTCGTTATGATTTTTATCGGGTGTAATTTCAAATTTAGAATAATGATCATCTTCGAGTAATATCGAATATACAATATGTTACAAAAACCCTGTCCGATACAATAAAGGCGTATTCCTGGTTCAACATACGTACTAGAAAAAATGGTTATAAAAATGTAACTCATAAAAAACAAAAGTTATTGATTTTTTATTTTTATAATCCATGCGAAATTTAACACTGAATATGGCAAATTTTCATAAGTTGACAACACTCCACCCGCCGGCAAAATCTTTTTATTTTTACCTATTTTTATTTCAAAGAACACCGCCCTACACTACCGCATTGTAGGCACTTTTTCAACTAGTCGCCGACTCTTTGATGTCGCCGACTGGTTGCCTACCGACGCGCTACTTGTTGGCCAATGGCCAGTCTTTCGTGGAGATAGCTTTTGATCGGACGTCTGTACGTATCACGTGCCGCTATCGTTTCGTTTAATATGTTGATGTGCTTAGGCAAGACCGACTGTAATTATGCAGCTGCTCGTAGAACTTATGAGGTGCGCTTCGCTAATATGCCAGGTGTGACAATACCATCGGAGCGTGCGTTCCATCGCCTGCATAACCGTGTGTAGATACACCACAGGTAGTGTTCATGGGCACGAGTCGCAGGCCGCTGATGCTGGAAGACCACGAGAG
Organism: Dryobota labecula; assembly: GCA_947523025.1. Lineage (NCBI taxonomy): Eukaryota > Metazoa > Arthropoda > Insecta > Lepidoptera > Noctuidae > Dryobota > Dryobota labecula. The sequence continues at coordinate 9,139,422 of OX383293.1, read as the reverse complement.
TGCAACGTGGAAATCGAGGAACACAGTTCTCCGGTCTAATCGTGTGCTTTTCGCCGATGAATGCTCGTTTGAGAGAACAGGTGTGGGCGCTCTAAAACTTGCACCCAATGAAACAGAGTCATTTTCAAGTGCGCTGCAAAGAGTATGTGCAAATTTAATGAAAAGGTGTCGAATGTGTATTAGTGTTGGAGGTGGACATGTGGAGCACAGCGAACTGATTACCTGGTCGGTAAGTACATTGCCAAAAGCACATCACATTTAAATAAGCCCTTATCAGGGCTACATTTAATTCACTAAATTGTTTCTCCGGTTTAAAGAACTTTCTTTTTTCGTTTCTTGATTAACAGAATTAGGTCAGAAATCCGGATCACTATGCCTACAAAACAATATCAGCTGATACCTACGCGTAGGCACAAGGTATGACGTAGCGTACGTAGGTTTCTTTCGTTATAAGTATGGCGGCACGCGACAAAGTAGATTCATGACAAAAAATCATACAAACCGCCTCGCTCGGCGGCGACAAAAAACTGTAGGTAGTGAACTTGTGAACTTTTTCGAGCAATCAGTGTTGCCTCTGATCAGTTTTTATTTTTAATTTTTATTTAATTATATTCACTGGGGAAAAATAATAATATCAAATCTATTAAATGGTTACGTAATAGTGTACGCAGTACGATGCCGAATAATACTCTTAAGGATCGGACAGGGTTTTTGTTACATGCTGTATAATATATATCTTTATATATATCTTTTGTTATATTTATAATTATTCTACTTGAGCCCAGGCTTAGACCATAAACGTCATATATTTACTTGGCGTTTTTCAAGGTTACAAAGGCTTGTGATGACAAAATAATTTTAAAGTAATTAAAGCAATTTTTAACGGCGCTGTGGTCTAATAGTAGACCACCTGTCTCAGACCCAGAGGTTCGATTACCAGCGGGTGCAAAAAATCTGCTCGGTTTGGTTGGTGGAATGGCTTGTTCTAAGTCCGCCTGGCTAGCTACCACCATCTTATATAAGTCTGTCGCCATAACAACAATGATATCAGCATTGTTGTGTTTCGGTAGTTAGAGGTAAGATAGCCAGTTCTTCTGTGTTGAGGATTCCAGGTGAAGCTCGCTTCCACCTTCGGCCTTATCATCACTTACCATCAGGTGAGACGAAGACAAGAACTTCCGGATGAAAAAAAAAAAAAAAAAAACTTCATTTGATTAGAATATGAATAAATATTTTAAGTTTGGACTCGATGGCGTTACACATAAACAAGACTGTCATCCTAAAATGAAGTTCTCTTATGATTCCTACATTATTAAAAGTTATTATTTCCTCTTTATCATTTCAGATTGCCCTGCCAATGAGAAGTATCACAAATGCGATCAGGAGCTGTGTTACAAGTCTTGTGAACATTTGAGACGCCCGCCAGCTTGCCCCTCTCTTGACCCTGGTTGCTTTAAACCTGCCTGTCTATGTGTAAAAGATACTCTGAGGAATTCTGAAGGCAAATGTGTTCCTTACGATATGTGTCGTAAGTTATTTTGTTGCATTCAGATGACATCTCCAGAAAAGTCCTGACCTTGCTGTGACTGCCATTACCAAACTGTGATGGTTACTCTTAAATTAAACGAAGTAGTCGTTTAATGTACATATGTAATCTGTAGTCTTTATCAATGTTAATTACCTTGGGAGGATAGCCTTGTGAGATCGTTTTAATTCATAGAATTTACCTTCAATTAGGCCTGCTACTTTTAGAGTTAGATACTTATCCAAATATTACAAAATGGGTGTATCCGTATTTGTTTTTTGTTTCAGCATATTGAGAAGCAAAACTGCACTTGGACCCTACTAAATAAGTGTACTTTAAAATGATTTCTTATTTTTAAATAATAATAATAATTTTACTAAATTTGTGTTTATTTCTGTACTTAGTAGTGCAAAAAGAGACTATATTTTTTATTTTTATTTTAGACACATTTCCGTAACACGAGATGACGAATTGTCTTGTGTAGGTACTCTGAAATCAACTTTAAAGACTTGATTTTCACTATTTCTGATTTCATTTACGCGTGACACAATAGCAATGGCTTCATACATACTACCTTTATGTTTGTTTGTTACTGTATTAACAATAGCTTCTGCTAATCATTTAGTCAGTAAAAGTCTGACACGCCCTCCTGCTCCGCCCAGAGCGGGAGAAGTTATTTCATAATTTCAAACAAAAAAAAAAAAAAAAAAAGAAGGCGGAAAGTATCAGGTATAGATAAAGTATCGATACCCTCTTGATAAGTATTTGATTTGGTTATTCATTCCACTCTTAATACAAGCATATTACAAATGTTAATACCATTTGGCTAATAAATCATTAAAAACCTTTGTTGTGCGAGCTAAATCAATAGAGCTACCCAATACCTGATTATTGGGTGGCTCTATTGATTTAGCTGTGGTATTTGTTTTTAGGGTTCCGTAGTCAACAAGGAACCCTTATAGTTTCGCCATGTCCGTCCGTTTATCCGTCGGTCCGTCCCCAGCTTAGCTCAGAGACTCTTAGTACTAGAAAGCTATAATTTGGCATGGATATACATATTAATCACGCCGACAAAGTGGTAAAATAAAATCATGAAAAATATAGTTATTTAGGGTACCTCCTGTACATGCAAAGTGGGGATGTAGGTTCGCCTACCCTATGGTGTGGGGTATTGTTGGATGGGTCTTTCAAAAGTAAACGGGTTTGTGAAAACAATTTTTCGATTAAGGGATCCGTTTCTGAAATATTAGGCTTTAAAGTGCTAATTTTTGCTAGATTTAAGTGTCCTCCCCAGCCAGCTAAATGGTTGTACTTGGATATGTAAAAAAAAATCACAGCAGTAGTATATATAATGGAGTTAAAAGAAAAACTATCACAGCCAAGTAGGCGCCACAAGTTATCGAGTAATAGTCAACCAACTTACATTTACAGTTGAAAATCATGTTCTCCCATACATTCCGTATGGAAGAACATGTTTTTCAACTACGATGTTAAATTTGATCATGGGATAAATTCAAACAAACTACGGAACCCTTCATTGTGCATGGTCCGACACGCACTTTGCCGGTTTTTTGGTATAAGAACGGAATAAATCGATAATTCAGATCATTAAATCACTACAAAAAAGAAACGTTATTAATGAACTGGTTTTATTTAAACAGCTCACACTTCACTACACAACAATAACTAGTCAAACAACATGATATTATAAATAAAAGACCGACGCTTCACTAGATCATTATATTTCTCGGCATCATCTTTGACTAACGTTACTATAGCAATGGCGTCCTATGTGTTACCTATTTGTTTGTTCGTTGTAGTTTTAGCCATTGTATCTGCTGCTCCACCTGATCAAGAACCTTTTGGTAAGTTTTTAGTATTTGTAGGTACCTATTTTTATACTGCTGTATCCGGTTAGACTGTAAGCCTAGGAAAATAATATGGACCTCCTTTTATAAAAAAAAAAAAATTAAGAAGAAAAAGAGAGAGAGAAGAGAGAGTTTGGTGAAGTTGTTTTTTTGGATTTTGACATACAAGCCAAAAAAAAAATACGAGAAAGAAATGTTGGCTTTCATAGTTATTAGTATGTAGTTTCAGTATGACACTGATTCTGGTCCAGACTTAACCTCTTGATTAAGAGTTTGCTTTTTTAAGCGTTTATGTGGTTTGATGAGAATTAAATCTGACATGAATGAATTGATATATATGTCATTTGATATTTTGTTTTGTCTATTTTAATCTGTTTTTGAGTTTTTATTGTTCATTTGTTTTATACCTAATAACTTTGGTTGCGCTTAGATTATTACGTATCTTGTATTTGCATATTTTATAAGGTAGCATATCAATATCATAGGATTGAGGTTTCTCAAGGTTACGAAGATGTGTCTTGGTATTTGGTGTAAGTGTGTTTTTATGCTTAGTGATCTGATGCTTAGTTTGATTGATATTGGTGCCGATTCCCCTGTTCAAAAACTAAACTAAATTTAAGTTAGTGCATCTTTTTCTTTTCATTTCATTAAGAAAAGGACAGAAGATAAATTTTAGTTTAGTCCTGTCAAATTAATCAGCGCTTGACGTAAATTGACGTAATTTTAGTGGGCAAGTTTTTAATCACGTCTAAACTTGTATGGAGTAGTGACAGGCGCTGATAAATTTGACAGGACTAAACTAAAATTTATCTTCTGTCCTTTTCTTAATGAAATAGAAAGAGTTTGGTTTGTGAACAAGGGAATCGGCACCAATGACTATTGGTGCCGATTCCCTTGTTCACAAACCAAACTAAATTTAAGTTCAGTGCATCTTTCAAGTCTCCTTTGAACAGAATAACAAAATGATTGCCATCAATATGATAATTTATACCATCATCGTGTTAGTTTGTCGGTCAAAGTATCGTTTCCAATTTTATTATTTCCATTTAAATATATTTCAGATTGCCCTGCCAATGAGAAGTATTACAAGTGTGATTTGGAAGTGTGTTACAAGACTTGTGATCATTTGAAAAGTCCACCTCCCTGCCCCGCCATTCAAGCTGGTTGCTACAGTCCTGCTTGTCTATGTCAAAATGACTACCTGAGGAATTCCGAGGGCAAATGTGTGCCTTACAAACAGTGTTGTAAGTGATTTTGCAGATATTATCTTTGGTTTGATGTGTCGTTGTAGTAGGTAAGTACCTAGTAGCTATATAGCTCCAGTGTAATAAGTCTATCTTGGAAGGAGATTTTAACTTTGTAATTTTGGCTGGCTATGTCTTATCAAAGCCCTGATGGCATACTAAATAGCGGTAACCACTTTCCAACAATAGGATCGTTAATCTGAAAAACGTTTTATCACAGGGAAAAAAGTCCACATCTTTGTCGATATACAAATGACCCTAATCCACTACAAGTCACCACATTAACTTACTGATTCGTAATGCTTTTTAAACTTACATAGAAATGCCTTCATAACAATGACAAGAACGAATAAACCATGACAGTTTAAAAAAAATGGTGCCACGGAATGCAAAGCAGTCAGAATGCCAATTCACATACTTAAAAAACTTTCAAATTCAAGTGGCAAAAGGTGTTTCGATGTATTCGGCTTTTTGTTTTTATTGTTTGTTTGTTGTCATTTGCCAGTGACGCAACACAGTGTAATTACGCAATGTAAATATTGTCAATGTCTCAAGACGAAAGTCTTTGACCAGTGCGTGTTGCCAGTGATGACCTATGTCGCTGAAACGTGGTCGCTCACAATGGGCCTTATTCGATGGCTAAAAGTCACCCAAAGGGTAATGGAGAGTGCTATGCTTGCAGTTTACCTACATGATCGAATCAGAAATGAAGAGATCCGCAGGAGAACCAAGGTAACCGACATAGCTCGAAGAATTTTCAAACTTAAGTGGCAATGGGTGGGGCACATTGCTCGCAGAACAGATGGTCGTTGGGGCCGAAAGGTTCTGGAGTGGCGACTGTGTACCGGAAGACGTAGCGTGGGAAGGCCTTGGTGGGAGCGATGACCTTGTGAAAGCCGCAGGAATCCGCTGGATACGGGAAGCACAGAACTGGTCGAAGTGGCGGTGCTTGGTGGAGACCTAAGGCTAACTGTTCACGGACTCGTCATTTGACGAATGCATGCAACCTACAAATGACGATAGGCGTATTTTGCATATTCGCTATGTCCACGCTGCTTCATGCAATCGTCAATCACGCTACAAAACATCTCAGTTTTCTTTCAACAACAAGTGAAAAAACAACAAGTTTGCGTCTCGCGAGTCGGCCGAGTAGTGACATGCTGACGCGCGCACCACATGACGAGAGGCTGACGTCACGTGGCCGCTCTGTGGACACAGTTTTGATTGTTTCTACGCAAGATGCAAGCATTCGTCTTGCAATCGTCAACTGACGAAAGCGTGCGCATGTCGTGCCGTTTACGTAGACAATAGGCCTAAGTCTAACAGTGGACGTCTTTCGGCTGAAATGAATAATTGAATGAAATATTGTTTTAGTCCCTGGTCCTGACATGAAGCGATGGACTAAATTGTACATACGTAACTTTTATTGCTTGAATACGAGACTTTTGGCTACTTTGCATGTGTGTTTTTTATATTTTGTAATGTGCGTTTTGTTTGTGCAGAATATTTTTTTTTTCTTTCTTTCTTTTTTTTTCTGCTTAGCTAAAAAACTAAGTCAAAACGTGAAGTTTTCTGCAGTCAGATTGCGACTAGACCGAAAATAAGAAATGTATTAAAACGGATTTTCGAATCGGGTTGTTTCAAAATGTTATAAATGATTTTATTTCTGTATAGGTTTGTACAAACAATTTTACACCTTAATGATATATTTTAAAACTAGATGAGGTCGGCGTTTCGTGTCTGACTACTCTGAGAAAAAAGGCCGAAACAAACTCAGAGGTCCCTGTCTCTTTTAAAGTCCAGTCATAATCTTGGTCAAATCATGTGAAGACCATGTAGATTGGTGTTAATGGATTAACTTACATGAACTGTAATTTCAACTACCTACACCTTGAGTCTGTGAACCTTAAAATAAACGTGGTATATAAGTGGTATCCGTCTCTGATCTCATACCACCTAATCCACAACGTCACAGTGGAGTGGATCTTGGTCCAAAAAAATAAATATTATATGTATATATATATTATATTTATTTTAAACTTATAAACAAAAAAGAAGTATTGTATTTATTTTATTTCTTATTTTGTTATTTTTGTCTCATTATTTATGCTCCACCGGGTGACGTCATCACGTCAGTGCCAGCTGTCGCTGAAAACCAGCGCTGGGGCTCTGTCTCGCATAGGGTCGCAGCATTATGCTGAGCGATGGCCGTTTTGCGTGGATGTGGCGCATATTTTCCCCCAACTTGTTATTTTCGTGTCTGTATTCTTTCTCTGCGTCATGTTTGCCGCAAATAAACGTATTTTCTTTCTTTCTTTCTTGAATTATGTGAAGACCATGTAGATTGGTGTTAATGGATTAATTTACATGAACTGTCATTTCAACTACCAGTTACAAATTGCAATTATTATATTTAATGACTGCACTAAGCCTAATTAACATGGGATAGAGACTTGTGAGTTAGTTTATATTAACATTTTTAGTTTTTTACATAACGTTATTGAGACAGCTATGCAGATGTCAAAATAAAATTATTGACAGTATTTTGTTTATTGTTTCAGGACTCGAACCAGTGCACACCCCACATTAAAAAGATACTTCCACTACCGACTAAATTAATACTTTTCAGTTCTTATTTTATCTTTTGAAATAAAGTTTTTTTTTTATAGCGCTGTGTTTTTTTTTTTCTTACATCGTAGTACGAAACGAAAATGGATTAATTTTGAACCAACGAATATTGTGGAACTTACCTAGAGATAAATTTGTAGATTGCTCAACTTCTGATTATCCATTTCATCCCATTATGATCATAAATAGAGAATATGCAAATGCAAATTCAAAACTTTTTAATTATTTACACATTCAATAGCATAGAAAAGAAATAGTCAAGAAACTAATTGCAATACGTAGTAACGTACTTAAAATTCCTTATTTTATGTTACCTTTTTTTGTGTAACGGACCGCATAAGTACTCGAAATGCATCGTCTTCAACTAACAATGCCGAAAGTGACTTATGCATGTGAATAAACGTCTATTCTTAGCAAACTGCTTGAAATACCACTAATGTAAAAATGGGTATTATTAGAGGTTCAATTAAATGCATGCCTAAACAAAGTAGTATCGAACTGTAGTAGGAAATGGATGTTTTTTTTTTTCTACAAGCAGTAGTTGAATTTGACTTCTAATACTTTTCTTGTGTTTATATTACTGTATTTTAAGTTACTGAAAATAAAATTGTATGTACATTATATCTGTGGCCTGGTGCTAAAAGAACCAATATATCAATAATCCTTATTTTCAGTAATAAGCATTAGAACAATAAACCACCATTGATAGTTATTGATTACATGTTATATTGTAGAATGACAAAAATCTCTTTTTGTTATTTGATACATATTTGTAGGCTACTTTATGAATTAAATTCAAATTCAAGAAAAAAAAATGGTATTTCTGAAAGTATTTGCTACTGCCATTTAAGCTCTAAAAAAATGCCATGTTAGTACCAAATTATATATAAAATTAAAAAGCGCATAAGTTAACTTTGATTGTTTTAGTTCCGACTCTATTACTTATTACTATTAGTGTTTTTTAAATCCCCTTTTGGCTTAAGTACACTGCAGCCCTTTTAACACTTAATAACTTATATATAACAGTATGAAATGACACACGAAATAGGCCTTTTTAACATAGTGTCTTTTGAGAAACTGCCGTTACACTTACGCTCTTTTAGCACACAAAATTTATATATCACTTTTTAAATAATTCGGCCATAAAATCACATTTTTTACAAAATACGTACCCTGGCTCTTTTAGCACCAAGTCATAGATATATTCCCTATTATTAGTTTATGTCATTTTCCGATTTCCTCCAGATTATAAATTTTATATTATCCGGTGTTATTAATCAATAATCATCCGGCAATATAGTAGTCAACTAAATAGGCCTTTCTAATTGCACGCCATTTTGCTCGATCTTATACCACTCTCATTCACCACCACCTCCGGCACCTTGTAAATATTTTCGTAATATTCATGTGATTTGCAACTAGCCGTCATATGATCGTAGCGGCTCTTGATCAACTCCTCCCTGCAATCTCCCACATCATAAACTTCTCCCTTTACACCGGTGTTTTCCCTTCCATGTGGCGTAAAGCCCTTGTTCGGCCACTACCTAAGATACCCAATCCTTCTCTTTCTGGTCACTATCACCCGATTTCCATCTTTCCCTTTCTATCTAAAGTGCTCGAGGCCAGTGTGCATAAACAATTCTACCACTTCAATCAGAGCAACTCTTTTATCTGTCCATTTCAATCCGGTTTCAGAACAGGGCACAGTACCGTTTCAGCTCTTCTTAAAGTGACTGACGATATAAGGCGGGGAATGGAAGACACTAAAGTAACAGCCTTACGCCCGGTTTCTCGACGGCTGTTCAAATCTAAAATTAACTAACCATGTGTCAAATCTCTTGTTAAGTCGAAAACGAGTTGCACGAACGTTAATTAAGTACTTTGATTTAAATCGTTGATCACTTAACGCAACAATCAAATTAGTACAAAAATCCCTTGTTAAATCAGAATTTGGGTTTCTGAAAGAACGATTAAGCTTGAATGTCATGTCAAGCAGCTGTCAAATGTTGTGTTAGCTAATCTGTCGAGCTTGGGCGATTATCTTTGCGTTCCCTGTGATTTTCTGTTTTCTTTGGATATTTTCTAGTTATAATTAATAAAACAACTTTGGCTACCCATAGCGGACTCGAGATTGATTAATTTTCTACTGGAGATTTGATAACCGAACTATTATATTTCTTACAAACAAACGGAACCGTGAGGTACTTATGAAGGATTTCACGATTTGTTTGTACACAAATCAGAAATACACATATTATATATTATATTTACCAATAAAAACGTTCAATAGTTACTTACCTATACATATATTATACTCAAAAGTGAACATTTCTCGCGTTCTGTATAGTTTCTCCCTCTTGATGTCGATGCCAATGCCATAATTCAATCATCACCATCATCATATCAGCCGAAAGAAGTCCACTGCTGGACATCGGCCTCCCCCAATTGGAGGGTTTTGCCATAATCGCCACGCTTAGCAGGCGGGTTGGCGATCGCAGTATGGTGTTAAAAATGAATAGATAACGCTGCTGCCCATTCTCTAGGAAGTCCTTTAGTCGCCTTTTACGACACCCACGGGAAGAAATAGGATGATACTATTCTTTACGTCCGGCACCACACGGCACATAATTCAATGAAAAGCACTAAACAATTTTTTTATTTATATCTCTAGATACCTCGAACATTCAAATCTTTCAATAAAAGGCCGCGTTTTGAAATGTCAACAGTGTCAACTTGATATTAAATTGAACGAACTATTTATCAAAATGAATGAAGAATACGATGTTGCCATGCACATAATCTATTTTCGTTAATCAGTTGACATTGATCGTTGATTAGTTAATTTTATCGTAATCGCCAATTCAGCAACCCAATTTGATTTGACTGTTCTGTTAATTTAATAGGTTTGTTAGTTGATTATAGATTTGAATAGCCGTTGAGAAACCGGGCGTGAGTGTTAATTAACTTCTCTAATGTTTTTAATACTGTCAGTCACGAGGTCCTTTTATCCATCCTTTCTTATCTTATGGTCTTTCGGGAGATACTGGAATGGTTTTCCTCTTATCTTCAGGGGCGTCAGCAGTCTGATCGTTCTGCAGACTCTTCATCGAGTTGGTGTAATCTTGCAGCTGGCGTCCCTCAAGGCGGTATATTATCTCCTCTTTTGTTCTCTATTTTTATTAATCTCATAACCGTCAAGCTTCGGACTGCGTATCATTTGTATGCTGACGATTTGCAGCTTTACTGCCGGGCAAGTGTTGACAAAATATCCGATGCGATTGAGGAGCTGAACCGGGATTTAGGTGTAGTTAAAAACTGGTCTGATCGATTTGGAGTGGCGGTTAACCCTACCAAGTGTCAGGCTATCATTATAGGGAGCCCCCACAGTGTGAGGAAGCTGAATGGCTTAACTGGCTTAACCTGTGATGTTCGAAAATTTAGTCATCCCGTTTAGCTCCGATGTTAAGGATCTTGGTTTGCATGTCGACACTTGTCTTGACTGGCGGAAGCAGGTCACGATTCTGGCAAGCGATAGGAATGATGCAAAGATAATAGCAATATACTGGCAAGCTAGAGAACGTGGGTTCGATACCCACCTGATACAGTATTTGATTTGGTTATTCATTGCACTCTTAATACAATCATATTAAAAATTAATGTTAATACCATTTGGCTAATAAATCATTAAAAACCTTTGTTGTTCCAGCTAAATCAATAGAGCCACCCAATACCTGATAATTCGATTTATTTCGTTCTTATACCAACAACTATTAATTACCACTGGTATTTGTTTAAACTCATATTTGTTGAAACAAATACCAGTGGTATTCGTTTTTAGGGTTCCGTAGTCAACAAGGAACCCTTATAGTTTCGCCATGTCCGTCCGTTTGTCCGTCTGTCCATCCCCAGCTTAGCTCAGAGACTCTTAGTACTAGAAAGCTATAATTTGGCATGGATATACATATTAATCACGCCGACAAAGTGGTAAAATAAAATCATGAAAAAAAAAAAATGTTATTTACCTCCTGTACATGCAAAGTGGGAATGTTTTTTTTTTTTTTTGCCTACCCTAATGTGTGGGGTATTGTTGGATGGGTCTTTCAAAAGTATTGCGGGTTTGTGAAAACAATGATTAAGGATTAAATTAAACAATGTTTCTGAAATATTAGGCTTTAAAGTGCTATTTTTTGTCAGAGTTAAGTGTGTGTGTCCCTGCCAGCTAAATGCTTGTACTTGAATATTTAAAAAAATCACAGCAGTAGTATATATAACGAAGTTAAAAGGAAAACTATCACAGTCAAGTAGGCGCCACAAGTTACCGAGTAATAGTCAACCAACTTACATTTACAGTTGAAAAACATGTTCTCCCATACATTCCATATGGAAGAACATGTTTATCAACTACGATGTTAAGTTTGTTCTTGGGATAAATTCATACCAACTACAGGACCCTTCATTGTGCGTGATCCGACACGCACTTGGCCGGTTTTTTTGTATTAGAACGGAATAAATCGATAATTCAGATTATTATATAATATATAATAATCTGAATTATCGATTTATTCCGTTTTTCCCGTTTTTCCGTTTTTTTTTTGTAGTTATTTAATAATATATATTATATATTATTAAATAACTACAAAAAAAAACCTTATTAATGAACTGGTTTTATTTAAACAGCTCACACTTCACTTCACAACAATAACTAGTCAAACAACATGATATTATAAATAAAAGACCGACGCTTCACTAGATCATTATATTTCTCGGCATCATCTTTGACTAACGTTACTATAGCAATGGCGTCCTATGTGTTACCTATTTGTTTGTTTGTTGTAGTTTTAGCCATTGTATCTGCTGCTCCACCTGATCAAGAACCTTTTGGTAAGTTTTTAGTATTTGTAGGTACCTATTTTTATACTGCTGTATCCGGTTAGACTGGAAGCCTAGGAAAATAATATGGACCTCTTTTTATATTACGGAAGTTTAATGTTTTGATTTTGACATACATGCCAAAAAAAAAATCGAGAAAGAAATGTTGGCTTTCATAGTCACTTCGTCACTTCTCATTCGATTTTATACTGAGCTGTGATGTAAAAAGCACCCACTCCATAAGTTAAATGTGTTTTATCTAAGTTATTTTTTATTAATATGATAAAGCAAAAAAATACGTGTCTAATATTTTTTTATTATCTGATTGACGGACTAAACAGTTTTTCATTTTTTTTTTACCCAGGATTCATCCCTATTCTCGTACTTAAATAACGTTCGAATTCAAGTCGCAGTGCCGCAAAAGTTCCAAACTGTCAAAAAAGGTGTTCTGCAGTATTCGGCTTTTTGTTTTTGTTTTGATTGTTTGTTTGTTGGCATTTGTCAGGTACACAACACAGTATAATTACGCGATATAAATATTGTCTTTAGTCCCAGGTCCTGACATGAAGCGATGGACTAAATTGTCAAACTTTTATTGCTTGAATACGAGGGTTTTGGCTACTTGGCATGTGTGTATTTTATTTTTTGCGCATTTTGTTTATGCAGAATTAAAAAAACATCTTTCTTTCATTTTTTTGACGTGAAAACGTCTAATAAATCGATGAACGCTGCATGCACGAAAAAGGATGACTCATATTCTCTATTTAGCCGTCATTTTAGTAGTCACCCTCTTTCTAATCACAGATCTCTCATATACCTAAACAATCTATCGTTGGTTTGGTATTCCACTACCCTTATATCTATCTACATTCATAATCAAATCTTTCCTTACGAAATGTTCCGCCGTTTCATACGCATACGCGTTTCATAATCATTATAAAATATAAATATTTCAGTGGATGGTGGATGCAAAGGTGATATGAACGCAACGTACAGCAATTGCCCGAGTCCCTGTCTACCAACTTGTGCTTATTTGTATAGTAAAGAAAAAAGTGTAGTCTGCGCTGCTGTGTGTGATCGGCCCGGATGTGTATGCAAGCCAGGATTCATTTTTACTAAAAAGGGTGGAAAATGTATCAAGCCTGAAGACTGTCCAGGTAATGGAAATCTTAATGTAAAGGGTTTATAAGGGTAAGGGTCATTTGGGCATATTTTATTCGATGTAACCGCTCTCACATCATCATCGTCTTTGCTGGTGAAATGACGTCACATTTAATTTTACTGTTATTAGGTTCTGTGGTTTGGTAAGTGGCTCCTTGTATTTTTATTCTTTCCATTAATTCACATACACAGAGCCAGGCTGCGAAGGAGATCCCAACGCAGAGTACAGCGACTGTCCGAGTGCCTGTCAAGCGACTTGCAAAAAACAGAACTCTAACCAACCGTGCACTACGGAGTGCCTGCCAAGAGGTTGTGTTTGCAAGTCAGGTTTTGTTCGCGATACGCATAAAATGCGAATTAAAATTGATTGAAATATAATAAATTGATTAATAAAATAATTAATTTAAATGATTAATTAATTGAATAATTGATTGATTGACGTGACAACGTCTAATAAATCGATGAACGCCGGCTGCATGCACGAAAAAGGATGACTCATTGTCCCGATACGCTCATTGTCCCGATACGCTCATTGTCCCGTTACGCTCATTGTCCCGTTACGCTCATTGTACGCTTGCGCCGCATCAATGTTTTGTTATGACGTTGTCACGTTAAACTATCGTCCATAAACCAACTCACATTCAATAATCGAATTTTGGCATGAATTACGCGATATAAATATTGTCTTTAGTCCCTGGTCCTGACATGAAGTGATGGACTAAATTGTCAAACTTTTATTGCTTGAATACGAGGGTTTTGGCTACTTTGCATGTGTGTATTTTATTTTTTTGCGCGTTTTGTTTACGCAGATTAAAAAAATATCTTTCTTTCATTTTTTTTCTACTTAACTAAAATCTAAGTCAAAACGTGAAGTTTTCTGCAATCAGATTGCGACTAGACCGAAAATAAGAAATGTATTAAAACGGATTGTCGAATCGGGTTCTTTCAAAATGTTATAACTGATTTTATTTCTGTATAGGTTTGTACAAACAATTTTACACGTTAATGATATTATATTTTAAAACTAAATGAGGTCGGCGTTTCGTATCTGACTACTCTGAGAAAAAAGGCTGAAACAAACTCAGAGGTCCCAGTCACTTTTAAAGTCCAGACATAATCTTGGTCAAATCATGTGAAGACCATATAGATTGGTGTTAATAGATTAACTTACATGAACTGTAATTTCAACGGTTTAGTCAATGTTCAACCCCCGTTGAATCTGTGAGCCTTAAAATAAACGTGATATATATAAAAGTGGTATCTGTCTCTTATTTCATACCACCTAATCCACAACGTCACAGTAGAGTGGATCTTGATCAAAAAAATAATAAGATTTTAAACATATAAACAAAAAACAAACACAACAAACAAAACAACAAAAACATTAAATAAATATTATATTTATTTTAAACTTTTAGAAGTATTGTATTTATTTTATTTCTTATTTTGTTATTTTTGTCTCATTATTTATACTGCACCGGGTGACGTCATCACGTCAGCGCCGGCTGTCGCTGAAAACCAGCGCTGGGGCTCTGTCTCGCATAGGGTCGCAGCATTATGCTGAGCGATGATCGTTTTGCGTGGATGTGGCGCATATTTTCACCCAACTTGTTATTTTCGTGTTTGTGATCTTTCTCTGCGTCATGTTTGCCGCAAATAAACGTATTTAAATCTTTCTTTCTTAAGTTATGAGAAGACCATGTAGATTGGTGTTAATGGATTAATTTACATGAACTGTCATTTCAACTACCAATTACGAATTGCAATTATTTTATTTAATGACTGCACTACGCCTTATTATTTTAATTGTTTATTGTTTCAGGACCCGAACCAGTGTAGTACATCCTACATCAAATAATTAGTTCCACTACCGACTGAAGTAATACTTTTCTTTTTCTTATTTATCATTTAAAATAAAATATATATTTTTTATAGCGTTGTGTTTTTTTTTTCTTACATCGTAATACGAAACGAAAATGGATTCATTTTGAACCAACTAATATTGTGGAACTTACCTAGAGATAAGTTTGTAGATTGCCCAACTTCTGATTATCCATTTCATCCCATCAGATAGATAGATAGAATACTCTTTTTTATGTACACCATAAAAATTACAGATATAAATGTAGAACTGTTACATAGGGTGTCACAATGGGCGGTCTTATCGCTAAAAGCGATCTTTTACAGAAAAGCTTTGGACGGATCAAAAAGTAGAAGGAGAGACAATACTGCAGGTAGTCAGTGGTGTACCATTTACATATATACAATAAATACATACATACATAAAGCATATAGATACTTATCCATATATATATATATATATATATATATATACATACAATAATAAACATGATACAAGAGCAAGGAACTTTAAGTAATGATGATATTTTTTTTTTAAGGAGAGAGGAAGTGATTTTTAACCAGAATTTTAAAAGTGGGCAAAGATTGAGCACGCCTTATCGAGACGGGCAAGGCATTCCATAACCGTAGTACTTGAACTGTAAAAGACTTGTCATAAAAACTAGTGGAATGCATTGGCATCTCTAGTCTCAAGTTTTCCGATGACCCCAGATATCTATTATGTGTGTCATGAAGGAACTTGAAACGTTCTTTAAGATAAGAGGGGGTTTTAGGATTGAATAGAATACTGTAGAGCTGAAATAAGATATGAGATTTCCGGCGAAGACGTATGGGAAGCCACTTGAGCTTAATAGAGAAATAGAGAATATGCAAATAATTCAAAACTTTTTAATTATTTACACATATTTACGAATAGGATATAAAAGGAATAGTCATGAAACTAATTGCAATACGTACTTAAAATTCCTTATTTTATGTTACTTTTTTTTGTGTAACGGACCGCATAAGTACTCGAAATGCGTCGTCTTCAACTAACAATGCCGAAAGTGACGTAAGCATGTGAATAAACGTCTACTCTTAGCAAACTGCTTGAAATCCCACTAATGTAAAAATGGGTATTATTAGAGGTTCAATTAAATACATGCCTAAACCAAGTAGTATTGTGGCCAACATCGTAATTTATAACGGACGTATGAACTATAGTAGGAAATGGATGGTTTTTTTTTTTTGCTACAAGCAGTAGGTAGTTGAATTTGACTTCAAATACTTTTCTTGTGTTTATATTACTGTATTTTAGGTTACTGAAAATGAAATAATATGTACAGTGGCCAGAAAATCAAACTACACGGAACTGTCAAATTTCTCAAAACCATTTAAAACTTTAAACTGTTGATAATTAAGTTCAAAATCGAACGAGAAAATTTGACAGTTTGTGGTAACTTTATGTGCTGGCCACCGTACATAATATCTGTGGCCTGGTGCTAAAGTTACTAATATATCAATCATCCTTATTTTCAGTAATAAGCATTAGAGCAATAAACCACCATTGATTGTTATTAATTACATGACTGTTATAATGTAGAATGACAAAAATCTCTTTCTGTTATTTGTGCTAATATTGATCGAAGGTTATTTCCCTAGTAGCATTTTTTGTTGGCATTTAGTTGGGCCACTTATAGAGGTAAGTGGCCCAATTAAATGCCAACAAAAAATGCTACTAGGGTTGATACATATTTGTAGGCTTCTTTTGAATTAAATTCAAATTCATGAAAAAATTGGTATTTCTGAAAATATTTGCTACTTAAGCCTTTTAAGCACTAACAAAAATGCCATGTTATGCCAAAAAGCGCATAAGTTAACTTTAATCGTTTTAGTTCCGACTCTATTACTTATTACTATTAGTGTTTTTTTAAATCCCCTTTTGGCTTAAGTACACTGCAGCCCTTTGAACACTTAATAACTTAGGTATATATAATAGTATGAAATGACACACCACATAGTATCTTTTGAGAAATTGCCGTTACACTTACGCTCTTTTAGCACACAAAATTTATATATCACTTTTTAAATAATTTGGCAGTAAAAACTCATTTTTTACAAAAAAACGTACCCAGGCCCTTTTAGCACCAAGTCATAGATATATTCCCTATTATTAGTTTATGTCATTTTCCGATTTCCTCCAGATTATAAATTTTATATCA
The DNA here is from genome assembly GCA_947523025.1 of Dryobota labecula. Taxonomy (NCBI): domain Eukaryota; kingdom Metazoa; phylum Arthropoda; class Insecta; order Lepidoptera; family Noctuidae; genus Dryobota; species Dryobota labecula. The sequence continues at coordinate 9,122,066 of OX383293.1, read as the reverse complement.
TCAGGCAATATAGTAGTCAACTGAATAGGCCTTTCTAATTGCACGCCATTTTGCTCGATCATAAACCACTCTCATTCACCACCACCTCCGGCACCTTGTAGATATTTTCTTAGTATTCATGTAATTTGTTATTATTTAATAACAAATCGCGCTTCTGTATGTTGTGCTTTGTCTTTTGTGTGCACCAAATTATTTATGGCAACTAGGTCCAATTGTTAGTAACATTGTTCTTAAAAACGATTGTTAGTAAACAAACAGAAAACAAAAATACAAAGAACATTGTAAGGTTAGCTGTGGGGTCTTCTGAACCAGCATTTCCACAGCGTGCGACACCCAAGGTGCATCGTACTTTTCTGTCAACATACATAGGATGCCGTTAGAACTAGACCGCGCTCTTGACAAGATGACATTTGTTTTTTTTTTTGCGCATTATGCTGTAAAAATCATCGGTATACGCAAAAGTAAACATTCCCGACGCATTACAATAGCGCGGCAGTCCCAACAGCATCCTGAAGCAGTTATTATATTGAATACGCAGGGCGTCTAGCGTACCTCCTGCGAAGCAGTAATGCTCGCGAAGGAGAAAGTGGAACGCGTGAGGGAGCGGCAGTCTGTGCGCCCTCACGCCCCTAGTCGCTGCAGGAGACGCCCTGAGCGGCGGGAATCGGTGACCGATTCCCGGTCACTGTAGGCGCGGACTTGCGTCCGGTAAGGACCAGGCTCGGGTCAACGGTGCATTGTGTTCCACGCGCGTCTCAAAGATATATCAGCACGCACTGACGGGGTCCGCTAGGACCGGTGTCTGTCTGCTGATACTGTCTGTGGCCCTGGCACACAGGCAACTGAAGGAACATGGGTGGGATTTAAGTCAGTAAAAGTCTGACACCCACTCCGCTCAGAGCGGGAGAAGTTATTTGATAATGTCCAACCCAAAAAATAAAATAAAAAAGGGCGTCTAGCGTTCTCTTAGTACGCCATACACACACACTCGTGTAGAACGATTGATGATTGACGCCAAATAAATGATTTATCTATCAATCGGCAATTCGATACTAATTATACCCTGACATTGGGACGTCCTACCCTACGTTTGTCTTTTCGCGGTCTCCACTCAAAAATATAAATCTACCACAACAAGGTTTTTTACAGCTACTATAGCCGGCTCACTGATTCCTGATTGTGTCGGCTAAAGTATTTTAATTACCCACTAAATGTCATTCTTTGTTATTTATAAATTAGTTTTATTCGCACTTTGCTAAACTTTATGATATTATAAATAAAAGACCGACGCCTCACTGGACCATTGTCTTTGTTGGCATCATCTTGGACTAACGTGACTGCAATAATGGCGTACTATATGTTACCAGTTTGTTTGTTCGTTGCAGTTTTTACTATTATTTCTGCTGCACCAGCTGAAAAGAACCTTTTTGGTAAGTCTTTATCAAGTACCAGTTTCCGTTTTCTATCACACAATTAGAATCCGTTTTTTGCCACGCAATTTGTGTATCAAAAACTGAGTGTCGTAAAATTAATATTTTCTCTATAATATTTTAGATTGCCCTGCAGGCGAGCTGTACTACAAATGTCAAGTTGAGGAGTGTGTTAAGACCTGTGCTGAATTGAAGCGAACACCCGTCTGTCCTTCTTTTCAACCTAATTGTTTTGATCCAGCCTGCCTTTGTGATTATGGATACCTTAGAAATTCTGCGGGCAAATGTGTCCATGAAGATAAGTGCAGTAAGTAGTTTCAATAAAAAAAAAATTGGTCTTGTTACAAAACGAGGTTTTTCTTTTGACCAGTTTTTTTTTTTTTAAGTAACCGTGGAGTTTATTGCCGGTTCTTCTCCATAGGAAACGACCAACTGGAACCGTTGCCCTAGCTTTAGATATTTCGTAAGTGCCGATGTGTAGGTTTATGTGAAATATAATATTTTGATTTTGATTTTTGACATGGTTTAAACCATCGAGCCAGTTTTTGTAATAAGAACGTAAATGTGATTGAAGTAACACTCATGAGCATAAATACAGGATATGTTTTTAACCAGTGCGCGAATTTTGTTTGGTGGTTCAGTATCAGTAATAGAATACCGTTCCATTATTTGTTCCATTTTTTTTTGGTCCCGCTTGAAATCAGCAAAATATGGATACAATCTATTCGTAATAATATCAATGGGCGAGCGCACAGCTGATAGGTACCTACTACTGCGTTCCGCTTCACTGACCGCGCCGCTGTGACGCCGACGAGTATCCATTATACCAGTTTTAAAATAAACATCTTTCGTTAACGATAACTAATTTTTTTTTGTACTAAGACATATCAAAATAAGAAATAGGTGTATAATAAAACACGTTTAAGTTTAATTTCTCAAAACTTGCGCACTGATTACAAACTTTTCCTGTATATTACTATGAACAGCTCGGTAATAATATCTGATTTCATGATGACAAATATATGTGATCATTAGTGGAAGGCATAAACAAGTGGCAGCACAAATATGTGACATCGAAGAAATACCAAAACTATCTGAAGAGCAAAGCGGCACCAAAATATAGGATGCAGTATCGGCTATTCATGAGCCATGGTCTTTTTAAAGCCTGAAGATTAAACCTGGGTCTGAAGCTAAAACTTATTTTGTAATAAGACGGAATATATTTAATCTAGTTTTAGTAGTTGTTATAGTTTAGTTTCTAGTTTAAAAGTTATTTTTATCCATAACGAGGGAGCTCTTGGCTTCAATCTTACCTGATGGTAAGTGATGACAAGGCCGAAGATAACAGCGAGCTTCGCCCAGAATCCTTAACAACAGATGAACTGGCTATCTTACCTCTGACTGCTGAAACACAACAATTCTGTGAAAATTGTTGTTATGGCGACAGACTCAGAAAAGATTGTGGTAGCTAGCCAGGTGGATTTAGAAAAAGCCCGACCACTAACCAAACAGAGCAGAAAATTTTACCCCTGCTGGGAATCGAACCCAGGAACTCCGGGTCTGAGACAGGTGGTCTTACCACAGAGGCAGCTAAAATCATATTTCCGCCATGCCCATTATACTGATGAGCAGCATCGTTGAGTTTGCAGCTATTAGTAAAGGGGTGCCGGTGAGGTTACAAGCCCTTCACATATTGCAACTTTGTCTCTAAGGATGGCAATATGTGAAGGGCTTGTAACTTCACCGGCAAGCTCCGGAAGCTCATCATCATTATTATCTTTATTTACGTAAATATTCGTGAACATAGTAGTTACGTTGTTTGAGTCAAGTTGATGATTTCGTTTGTCATGTTCAAAAAGTTTTTTTTTTAAATACCTACAGTTTTTATGTTTTAATTTATTGTCATTTTAAACTTCCGGTAAATTCAACGCGAAATGGCACGGTTTACGTAAAATCGCTACGTAATTATAATTTTAATTAATATGGGATAATTGCATTGGGTGATAGTTGGATTTAACAAAATTTGCATATCGGTAATATTTATTAACCGTCTTATTTATAATAAAGTTATCCGCTCCATAAACCTATTTTAGCTATAGAACTGTTTTGTCCCTTTCTGTCAAACTTCATTTAAACTTGACAGAAAGGGACAGTTCGATAGCTAAAATAGGTTTATGAAGCGGATAACTTTATTCATATCCATAATTAATTATTATCCATACTAATATTATAAATGTGAAAGTAACTCTGTCTGTCTGTTACGTTTTCACGCCTAAACTGCTATACCGATCATCATGAAATTTGGCAGAGATATAGCCTGGGATATTGAGAAGGATATAGGCTACTTTTTTATGCGATAACCGACATCCACGCGGGCGGAGTCTAGGGCAAAAGCTAATCCATACTAATATTATAAATGTGAAAGTAACTCTGTCTGTCTGTCTGTCTGTCTGTATGTTACTTTTCACGCCTAAACCGCTGAACCGATCGTCATGAAATTTGGCAGAGATATAGCCTGGGATATTGAGAAGGATATATGCTACTTTTTTATGCGATAACCGACATCCACGCGGGCGGAGTCTAGGGCAAAAGCTAATTATGAATAAAACGGTTAAGGTTTAATTTGTATCTATTTGTTTCAGCATAATTGTTGGCAGCTACTTCCATCATCGACTAAAGCAAGCTTATTAAATGAACTAGAAACTAATATTATTAATTAAATTGAAAAAGTAATCATGATGTGTTTTTCTTACTTATATTTTTGCGTTAAGAAAACCAAACGTTTTTTTTTGTGCAGAATACATTTCTATGAGGGGGACTTTTACCTCCTTAAAGAAGCACAGATTATTTATATCTACATAATGATTACACATAATGTTAAATTAAATCATGTTGGGTCAAATCACGAAAAAAAAAAATTTGCTGTTCCCAACATTTTGTCGAGTTGAGTGGACATACCTAAATGTATGAAGCAGCTGACTTTTCTTTCGCGATTACTGGGTTGTTTCCAGAGTAAACGTTATCAACTCAGCCTATTGAACTCACTGCTGAATATAGGCCTCTCCCATGCTGGACCACAACACCCTGTCCTCCGCCTTCCGCATCCAGTCTGTCCCAGCCATCTTTATGAGGTCATCGGTCCATCTAGCTGGGGGGCGTTCCACACTACGCTTGCCGATACGCGGTCTTCACTCCAGGACTCGTCTGCTCCACCGGTCATCGGTCCTTCGACAAACATGGCCAGCCCACTGCCACTTCAGCTTGCTTACTCTGCAAGCTGTGTTGGTAATTCCGGTTCTTAACCGGATAATTTCATTCCTAATTTTATCCTTCAAGGAAACTCCGAGCATAGCCCGCTCCATAGCGCGTTGAGCGACTTTTTTGTGGACTAGCCGAACTGTCAGTGTCCACGTTTCGGCAACGTATGTCATAACGGGCAGGATGCAGTGGTTTAAGCCCTCAGTCTTCAAACATTGCGGTATAGGCGACGAAAAGACTTGACTGAGTTTTCCAAACGCTGCCCAGCCCAACCGGATCCTTCTGTCGACTTCTTTCTCAACATAGTCGAAAAAGTATTTTTTTTTTTTTGCTAGTGCATCTTGGAGTTAACCTTGAGAGGTTGAGACTCTTTAACCGGACTTTCCTGTGGTTGCTTTAAGCTCCTAACGGAACTTAATACCTCCAGCCAAGGAGTTAAAACTTATAAACTAAACGACTGCGCGCTAAGGGCACCCCCTGTGGGGTACGAACCTCGGCTTAGGGCAGAGTCGCAGGGAGGATGGCAAGGGACCGACGGTGGCTGGATAAAATCAGGGTATATGATTATTATCTGGGGTATTTAAAGCTACAGGCTCAGCTATAGTGCGAGCTGGCGCTTCGCTTACGAGCAAGGGTCGGGGAGGACTGTTTAGTCGGGGATTTCGCGCGGGGCCTCGGCGGCGAGGTCGGAATGACAGTCGTGTATTGTGTATTCTCTTTCGAACTGTACTCGTTTCCCTACTGCTCTCCTGGAGGAGATCGTGGTCGTCTGGGTCGGTCAGTGTGTCGGAAAAGTATTTTGTAGTAAAAGTTATACATAATGATGAATGCAATGACCCCTTTTCAGGTTTTCAGTTATTGCAACCTCTTATAGTATTAATACATCATCATGTTTTTGTGCGAAACGGAATTCATAACAATAAATCGTGGCTAATAAATACGTTGTCCAATTTTGACTGATTAATGATATTCATTAAATTTGAGTTCTCTGATGCAGGAATTTACAGTTCCGCTTAACCATAGGGACGGTTATTAACAGTTTCCTGTTTGTCATGTTATAACAAAGCGATCTTGTGATATCCAATTCAATAGAATTTATCAACATATTAACTATGGAGACTGACATAGGCTACTGTTTTTACGCGATAACCGACATCCACGCGGGCGCAGCCCCGGACAAAAGCTAGTTTATAATAAACAACACTGCTTACTATTTAGAGGTATCTATATATCTTAGATATCTCCGTTAGTCTCCATGCATGTGGCATGTTGCCTGCCACTTGCCGGGTAAAGTTTTGTATAATGACATTACTTAGAATTTTTTAATATTTTTTATCCAATTTTATTTATTTTGTAGCCAAAAAAATTCTAGGACTTGTGTAAGGACCTTTTTTCCTGTTCGCGGTAGGTACACTTTAAAGCTCTCAGTACCGCAAAGCCCAGCGGACTTTAATACCGCTTGCTGAATAATTGAAGCACCCTTTCACTATGTTTAGGGAAGCATCCTGTAGAATTTGGGTCACGAACGTAAACCTAGGACGAGAGAAGGTATCTACGTAGATATAAGGGTCAAAGTATGAATTCAATCTGTAAAAATATTTTGTATATATTTTGTTTTTCTATCCTTTAAACTGGTGGAGTATTTTGTATTAGTAGGTACAAGTAAGACGGGCTGGTATCCGCTGTTCCACGACAAAGCGCGTATTTTGCGTACGCGTGGGTAAATCGGACCTTCGATCCACACTAGGAATGCCTTGGTGTGACTGACAATCTCACGGAGGGTACCTGGGTCTCCGAAGTATTTTGCCCTGGATGTGGCAACAACCGGGCAGTTTAGAAGTACATGAGCGGGTGAATTGGTAATAGAGTTATTTATTCGATGACGTATAATTGTTTATAAATTACTTATAGCTATCTTAATAAGATCGTAGGTCGTAGGACGTAGTTACCTATTCGTAGTTTGCAATTGAAGTCGAAGCTGCACAAATTCCTGGTGAATAAATTTTATTATAATGTTAAGGAGTACTAACAGGATAAAAATATAGATAGATACATACAGTAAACGTAATTTATTGACACTGAATAATATGACAATATAAATAGTGACAAAATCAAATTGGTTGCTAATATAATTGTATATATGTATTATATATTACATATGTTTTTTTTAATGACATTCATTATATTTTCTGTGATTAATATACTTTAACTCACACACTGACGTAGGTTATTAAATGTTAAAATTTTAGGGAATTAGCTACTTTTACAATGTTTGTAAATATGTGGGCACCATGTATCTAACGCATAATTCATTTGTCTGTCATTGCTTCACTTTTCATTCTTTTTACCTATTGTGTAAGTATGGAGTTTCTTGCCCATTCTTCTCCTTACGTAACTGCCTTTTGGAAGGGGCAACTAGAATCAATTAATAATTTTTGTAGTTTTTGACGTTCTAAAGTGCCTTTTATGTGCCTATTTGAAATAAATGATTTGACTTTGAAGTGGGACATGCTTTATTAATTTAATTTGTTAACTGTATAATTCTATTTTAGATTGGATAGTTGGTCCCGGCTGTCATTAAGCAAATAAATAATTTGTTTTGATTAGGTTCGAACCCCGACAGGCGCTTTACCTTGTGTAAATTCATCATTCATCACATTCATCACCAGTACTCTCAAAACGGTGAAAGAAAATATCGTTCAAAAATTGGTTGTCTGTAAAGTTGGTTTACGGACGATAGTTTAACGTGACAACATACAAAACATTGATGCGGCGCAAGGGTACAATAAGCGTAACGGGACAATGCGCGTAACGGGACAATGAGTCATCCTTTTTCGTGCATCCAGCCGGCGTTCATCGATTTATTAGACGTTGTCACGTCCAAAAATTCCTAGAACCAATAAGTTCAGACCTGTGATATCTTCCAACTCGTACTGGGCCCGCGTAGTGGATTGTGGCAGAGAGAAAGCCTATGTCCCAACAGCGGGAACATTGTGTATCATATAGGCTGATTATGTTTCGTAAGATTAGTTACTGGGCACTCGGAAATAGTACATTATTGCAAAGGCCAGGAAATAGGCAATTGCAGGTCGAGTATGAAGGCCGAGCCGAAGGCGAGGACTTCACTAATACGAGACAGGCAATTGCCATTTCAGCCGAGGCATATAGTGCTTTTCTCAAAAGAATGCAGGGAAACAAAACATTGCTGGAGCGTTGTAACATTGTTGGAGCGTTGTAATGTTCCAAATTCAAGAAACGCTCCTGCAATGGATTTGATTTTTTTTGTCCGTAAATAAGATACTTCGCGTGTCCCTTTTTCGAAAATAATGACAATATTTCCATGCATGTTTGGGAAAAATAATTATTACATTTTTACTGCCGACTCAAACGGTCAATACAGTTTCTTTGTTCAGTACAGAACAACACAAAACATGGTAGCACAGTATGCAAACTCTATTAATTACACGCAGCCATTTCCTCTGTGGGTCTCATAAATAACGAAATATAATGCAGCTTTCACAAGTAGATTGCGACTGTGTTCAACATGGAAACTAACATTTTGCCCGTAGTCATTCTAAGCTGACTAGCGCATGTACATAACCCAAATTAAAGTTAATTACACTGCCCTCAAACAAAAACCGTCTGCAAAAGAGAATAGCAACAGTGTTTTTTCAAGCCAGGAGTATAGTTACATTAACGGGCAAAAAAATGTATTCACTTCGAAAAATTCAAAAGAAAATTTCTCAAAGCCTGCCAGTTCAGTTCTTAAAAGTGTCTGTATTATGAAGATTATGCAACATACCATAAAATTTCAATCAATAGGTACTTAAGAGGGCGTCCAAAGGTCCATAACGCCACTTTAATAAAAAATATCTCGTGACTGAGAAGGAATTATGAAAAACGACTCAGTCAGGAACCTCAGTAAGTGTGTCTAGAATTTTCAAATAACTTTTATAAAGATGCATATTGAGACACGAAGCAACAAAACACGATCTAGAGGAATGTGGCCGCTTTTATTTAGATCGAATTTTGTTGCTTCATGTCTCAATATGAAACGTGCCGTTTTTCTTAATTCCTTCTCAGTCACGAGATAATGTTTTTTTTAAGAAGTGATGCTAGTGGACCGTTGTACCCCCTCTTAAGAGAAAATGTTTGTTCAATTTCATTAAGATAACACATCTTTTTGCACGTGAGTGTACAGCATTTCGTTTTTTTCCTGAAAATAACTAAATTACTCGCTGGTATACTGGCACAAAGTAAAAACTACCCTCTTATCTACGCTACGCTGTGGTAAACAGTGTGCCTGACAGTTCCTAATTCCACATACGCCAACTTATCGCTTTGTGTTAATAATTTAGTATGATAAAAACTACATTTTCGTTTAAAATCAAACAGGATTAAACTTGGTTTTAGGATTGGCTTTATTTATATAACATTCTTGATATTATTGCTGTTCACATTTTTTTTTGTGTTTTATAAATTCCGTACACATATTCCAAAACAAAAAAACTCATTTTTACCGTATCCGCATTTTACATTTCATGACCTAACCGCGAAACACAACGTTTTTTTTTGTAAAACCATTGTCCGTTACAACATTAACAGTATTTCTGTTGGAATTTCAACAACAACGCGAATTTTTGTGTACATTCGTGAGTGAGCCGTTTAAATATTTCGTGATATTCATAAACAGTCAGTTGTAATGGCTGAGATATTTTAAATTGCTTCATGAATAGAAAAGGGAAGTTTGTGCTCCAGAATTACGTTTATTTCGCTTAAGAGCATCGTCGTTTTGCTTCCTAGATGTTGTTTGCAGGTGTTTGAAATGAAAAGGTACCTGAGTTTACTCTAAGAGTATTCTCGTTGTGTATTTCTGAATACCAAAAATAGCTATATACATAGCTTAAAACATATTTTACGCTTTGCTATGCATCGTAATAGGAATGCGATGAATTTGCATGAAAAAAGGTCAATAAAAAAATTCCAGCATAGTTGAACGCTAACGTGTGACCATTATCAGGGATGAAACCATTATGCTACCGAAATGACAGCTGTCAAACGCTCCATTTCGCGCCAAAAGCTGACAGCTTTGAAACGTCGCCATTCTGCCTACATAAATTGTTCACGTTCGGATATCCGTACAGAATATGGACTCCGCAAGTTTCTATTGTGGAGCCTGAATAGAGCTATGTAATTTGCATAAGCAAAGTTGAAATTTAAGGAACAATGCCCTGCGTTATTCGGCTGTAAAGTGCTAGTACAAGTCATGATGGCGTTTAATGCTTTATTGCACGTAATTCGTGCTTTGTTTTGTTTTAATAGCCTTATAACATTCAAACAATGTATAATTATGAAAGTCGTACCTTCAAATTATATGGCAGCACGCGATTATTTGTATAAATATTTGATCGAGTTATGTGGTATTAATTTGAATAGTTCCGCCTTGATTTTTGTCGAGTTGGGTTGTTATTAGGGTTATTAACATTCATTTTAAGGGGTTCCGTAGTCAACAAGGAACCCTTATAGTTTCACCATGTTCGTCTGTCTGACTGTCTGTCTGTCCACGGCTTACCTCAAAGACTCTTAGTACTAGAAAGCTGTAATTTAGTATCAGCTCCCCTACACGTAAAGTGGGGATATTTTTTTTTTCTATATACCACACTATCCCATAGTGTGGTGTATAGAGGAAAAAAATCTTTGAACAGCATATCCAACGATACACCACACTATTATCTAACGAAGCAGCACACTATGGGATAATGTGGTATATTGTTGGATAGGCCGTTCAAAAATATTACGGGTTTGTGAAAACCGTTTTTCGATTCAGGAATCCGTTTGCGTAATATTAATCTTTAATAAAGTGCTAATTTTTAGGGTTCCGCAGTCAACAAGGAACCCTTATAGTTTCGCCATGTCCGTCTGTCTGTCTGTCTGTCTGTCCGCGGTTTAGCTCAAAAACTATTTTTACTAGAAAGTTGTAATTTGGCATGAGTATACACGTTAATGACGCCAAAAAAGTGCTAAAATAAAAAAATTAAAAAAACAATTATTTAGGGTACCTCCCCTACATGTAAAGTGGGGATGATAATTATTTTTTAGACCTTCCCATAGTGTGGGATATCGTTGGATAGGTCTTTCAAAAATATTAGGGGTTTGACCGAAGACTATTTTTGGATTAAGTAAACCGTTCGTGACTTATCAAGGTTTAAAGTACCAATTTTCGTTAGAGTCAAGTGTCCCCCCTCTACCAACTAAACGGTTGTAGTTAGAAATTCAAATGACACGGCAGTAGTAGCTATATATAACGAATTTAAAAGAAAAAATATCACAGCTAAGTAGGCTTTACAATTTACCGAGTAATTAGCGACCAACTTACATTTACAGTTGAAAAAAATGTTCTCCCATACATTCTGTACAGGAAAACATGTTTTTCAACTGCATGATAAGTTTGTTCTTGGGATAAATTCATCCCAACTACGGAACCCTTCATTGTGCGTGATCCGACACGCACTTGGATGGTTTTTTTTTTGTTAGATTCAAGTGTTAAGTCCCCTGCTAGCTAAATGGTTGTATTTGGATACACCACGACACGTACACGTACTTAGCCGGGTTTTTAATTGTAACTTTAATGTAAGTTTAAGTTATTTTTGTACGGAAATTAAATTTTGCTTGTTCATAATTTTTTGAAATCCCTTCCCACGTCCACATATTGTTGTCCAGTCCAAGAAAACATTACAATATGCATTCCCAGACAAAAACAATCAAGAAACTATTTCGTTAATTATTTCCTCATGTCTTTCGGCAAGCCATCTGTTTGTTCAGGAAAATGAGTAGCGTCGCATTCTTGTCGCGACGCTCAACGTTATGCATTTGTTTGTGTCAACAGCACAGCGACGACGGGATTTATAACCGAGCGTCGTCGGTGAATTAGTTTCCTGCAAAAATAGTCTACCTGCGAATGGTTTCCGAGAGCGTTTAGGTTACAATAGTTTGGTACTTTTAGGTTTTAGGGTTCCGTATCTCAAAAGGAAAATACGGAACCCTTACAGGATTACTTCGTTTTCCGTCTATCTGTCTGTCAGTCTGTCAAAATCGTTGTTCTCAAAAACGCGTCGAGGAATCAGTTAAAATGTATATAAAATATGCAGGTCTACAGTCCCTTGGAGCTCTAAAACATGAAGCTTCTTGTCAACGCAATAAAAAATACGGCTATTTATGCGACAGATTTAGATATTCGTAAATAAATCAAAATCGTTTAGGGTACCTCCCGTAGACTTAGAATCATGAAATTTGGCAAGAAGCAAGGTCTTATAGCATAAGTAAAAGAAAAAGTCCGGAAATCGTTCATTTGCAAAAAAAAATTGGTTGTCTGTAAAGTTGCTTTACGGACGATAGTTTAACGTGACAACTTCATAACAAAACATTGATGCGGCGCAAGCGTACAATGAGCGTAACGGGACAATGAACGCAACGAGACTTCATGAGCGTAACGGGACAATGAGTCATCCTTTTTCGTGCATGCAGCCGGCGTTCATCGATCTATTAGACGTTGACACGTCAAAAAAAAAATGCGATTACAATCTCACATTTGCAGTTGGAGAATTGACTAAGACGTTTAACGATGTAAGGGACAACATGTTTTTCAACAACAATGTTAAGTTTGTTCTTGGGATAAATTCATGCCAACTACGGAACCCTTCATTGTGCGTGGTCCGACACGCACTTGGCCGGTTTTTTTTACGACTGTCGACAGAAGCCAGCCAGTGGAATAAGCCGAAAAAAGTTCGAGTGACTTTCTTCACTCGAACTTTTTTCGGCTTATTCCACTAATACCCCCTGAGAGAATCCCCCTCAGTGGAAAAAACTGAACCCTAATATAAAAAAATCACTTTAATGGGATCTTGGAATAAGTCATTTTTTGTTTTTTCAATTCTAGTTTTCCCCTCTTAGCGGGATTATCAGGGGTGAATTCTAGACTGTTTTCAGATTCCACTTTTCCTCCCAAGGGGGATTTTCAGGGGGGATTTGTGGAATAAGCGCATTTTTCGATACTTTTAAATGATAGTTTTCTGAAATGAAGTTCACTAGGTGGCGGCACTGAGACATCAGGTCCGGGCACCTGTTAAGTGTCAAAGTGCCTATACTTTCTTCAGTGGTGACTGAATGAAGAACGAATGAATGAAACGAATAATGAACTTCATCATAAATCTTATATTTATTGTAGAAATGGAAGACCTCTTGTCAAAGTGGCGCCAACTGGGGGCGTGAATTTTCATTGCCAAAAAATCTGCCAATTCACGAAGTTACTTTACCCGAGTACCTAACTAAAACCATATAAAATCTCAGATTTAATAGCACTGAGCAAATATTAAAGTGTAACCACATTATTGGCACACAGTAAAGTGGCACTTAACTTAAACAAACTTGAACTACAAACGTCTAGAAGCACTTATAACAAGTGCACTCATACTTGGTTATTAAGTATTAAGTTTCTTCTTATTCCCACATGTTTACTTCAATCAAACATTCTGAGGTCGTAGCCCGTTGGGATGGCTACATTCGTGTTATTATTGTAACGTTTTAAGTGACAGATAGAAAGAACAACTATACAATAGCATCCTATATTCCATTTGAAATAAGATTAGATGTTTAAAAAAACCTTTTTACAGTCCGTTCAACCGATTTTGTCTTCTATTCCGTAGACATATGGATGGCATTCAAAACAAAAAAATGGTTATAAATACTAACTGTTTACAGCTGCCATTTGTCATGCCATCAACGCAATAGAAGTCATAATCGGTTGAACGGTGTATCTGCGTAAATATGATCATGTCTCTACGCATCGGTCGCTTCTAAAGTGGTTGCCCATACGCCAGCGCAGAGAACAAAGGGCGCTGACCACCTTGTTTTCATTTCTTGATTCTCCATATTCCCCCCGTTATCTAGCCCCCCACTTTCAGTAAATTTGCGCCAACCACAATAGAAATCTTCGTTCAGCTCACAATCGTCTTCTTCAATGTCCCACTCACCGCACAGACTTCATTCACTCTTCCTTCTTCATACAATCTATCTCTCTGTGGAATGCGCTCCCCCAGGAAATCAGGATGGCAACCAACCGATTATCCTTTAAACTAAAAGTTCGCGAGTACATTCGCAAGAAGCTGGCAGTATCATCACAACGATAATGTTTTCCTATTGTTTGTCTTATTTGTTTTAGTATACATATTTATGTGTATTTATTTGCGATTATATTTATATGTAATAAGATTTATATATTGAATTTATAGTTTTTAATAGGTTTATGTATATCTTTATATTTAAATGAATATTTATTCCTCAATTCTCGCTATTGCGACTACTACTGTTTGTCTCTGCATCACCCAAAGGTTGACTGGTAGAAAATGCCTATGGCATTAAGTCCGCCTCTCTACATTTGTGTGAGAAAGTGTTAAATAAATAATGTGTTCCTGACATGCCGGTTTTTTTTTTACAAAAAATATATTTAAAGAAGCCGCTTCCATATTTTCACAGCGAAAAAATTAAGTTTAGGTAAATATGCATCCGAATATCCGATCTCTAATCATAACTTCATAAAATTTAACCGTTACACACGTGTGACGCTGAATAACATCATTCAAAACCGGCCAAGTGCGTGTCAGACCACGCACAATGAAGAGTTCTGTAGTTGGGATGAATTTACCCCAAGAACAAACTTAACATTGTAGTTGGAAAACATATACGGGAGAATGTTTTTCAACTGCAAATGTAAGTTGGTCGACTTTTACTCGGTAACTTGTACAGCCCACTTAGCTGTGATAGTTTTCCTTTTAACTTTGTTGTAGGTACTATATACTTCTGCTGTGAAGTTTTTCACATATCCATATTAGCTGGCAGGAGAACACTAGACTCTATAAAAAATTAGCACTTGAAAGCTTAATATTACTCAAACGGATCCCTGAACTGAAAAATGGTTTTCACAAACCCGCAATGGTTTTGAACGGCTTATTCAACGATATCCTACACTATGGAATAGATAAGAAAAAAAAAATATCATCCCCATATTACGTGTAGAGCAGATAAACCTAAAAAAAGAACAAGATTTTTTTTATCATATTGTCGGCGTGCTTAATATGTATAAGTACCCATACCAAATTACAGTGTTCTAGTACTAAAAGTATCTGAGCTCAGCCGCGGACAGACAGACAGACAGACGGACATGGTGAAAGTATCTCCGAGCTGCTACCGAGAAATTCTTGATTGAAAAACCCAATAAGACTGCCCGACCTGGGAATCGAACCCAGGACCTCGTGCTCAGAACTAACGCTTGCGACCACTAGACCAATGAGGAGTCAATAAATAAAGATCGTGCTTAATTTGATACACCCTAAAGCTGCTTTCAGACTACGCTATAATATAATAGCATATAGTATAGAGCTCATAGCACAACAATATCGCGCACCATACATTCCTATAATATATAGTACAGTACAGTGTGAACGTGTCCATAACAATGTATGGTGCGCGATATTGTTGTGCTATGAGCTATATACTATACGCTATTATATTATAGCGTAGTCTGAAAGCAGCTTTAGTCTGCAATAGTTTTCGTTTAGGGGTAAGACATACCTACGACTTATGCGACTTTAGTATAATGGTAGGGACCACTACTCAACCAACGTAGCGACATCATCAGGTATTGTTTACCGATCCTCTGAAGCCCGTTCCGATTCGTTCCGTTTTTCCTTACACGGTAGAACAAACAATGTGTGTACATAATTCTGTTTGTCGAGGAAGATAGGTTTATCAAGTTTCTTTGAAGTGATAAAAGGCGGTTTCCTTTTGTCGTCCTTCAATAATATGCTTTATTTTTAGGATACTGTTTTTTGTTGTTGTGGGATATGTTCGTGGAACGTTAAATGTTTATGTGAAACGGATTTTGTTATTTGTGTTGAAGGTTTGTATTATTAGGAGGGAGTGGACGCCTTACATGACTGGCAGAATGTGGGTGTACCTTACTTACCGTGGCATTTTAATCATCGTACAACGAAAACCCACTTCATAATATACAACATTAGTTTTAGTTTATGCGAAACCCGAAACACGTGTCTAGTATTTTTATGTAAAGAATTTATGTACAAAATTTCAAAACTGTATCATGAAAAATAACAAAGTTATAAGCTTGTTATGTTACCTGGTTGTCCGTACAAAAACATGCTCACCACGCGGCGCACCCGCGCCGCCCGCGCCTTGTGTTCATTAATAATAATATTAATTTGGCAGTAGGTATCTAACCGTACGACGATTGTATTGTAATTAACTGGTGATAACATTTTCCATCAGACTTGCAGACTTTGGACTTTTTCGTAATGGTCAAGTACTTAAGTGTCGCTCGGTGTCCAACTTGTAACCTTTTTTAAATATTTTTGGGAAAAAATATAACATGATGTAAAAACTATTGGAATCGATTCAGTTTCTTATTCTGAACAAACTATATTCAGGTTTTTCATATACTAAAAATAATGTTGTATATCCAATGACTGATCAACATTAATTTAAAAAATATATATATCGCAGTCATAAGGACTGCCGACAGAAGTGAAAACACAAAACTTTGGAATAACTGTTCTTTTATACGTAGCTCATGGAAAGTGTTCGGTGACGATGACGAGAGTTCCATGATTTTTGTTCACCAAAAAAGTACGAGTACACATATAATATGTACACAGTATATAGCTCATGGAAAGCGTTCGGTGACGATCGCGAACTCATAAGTTTTTCCCCTACCAAAAATCGCTCAACGCGCCTAAAGTAGTTTTCACTTAAAAAAATAAGATATTTATGAACATTTGTATTTTTTTTATTGTGACGTATGACTTAGTTTGATACACCCTGTTAAAAGCGCAGTCCGAGCTTTGTGTTCCAAGGGTGGCGCGAAACGGAGCAGCGACATCTTTAACAGAGTTCATTCACTCTAACGCAAAAATGTGTTTCGTACTATTGCAACTTAAACTAAATCTAAATATCAATCTTTCTTTTTTTAATCGCGCCTAGAGGTATTTTATGTCGGCTACATTGAGTGGACCACCTTTGTAAGACGACTTAAATGTCACGGTGTATACACCTCTGCCTAAACCTTCGTGATGTTATGTTCTGTTATCTACCTACCTGCTACGTAGAATAAGATTTTGAATGTTTTAAATTATACTTACCTACCTGTAATACAGCAAAAAGAGTCCTAGTTTATTGAAGAAAGTTCCAGGAATATTACAAATAGGTTGCTATTTGTAATTTTCTTGCGACAACCCAAGACCGTTCATCTTGGCGCAGGAAAGTGAGGAGACCCGACCCCAAATAACGGGACCAGGGATGGAAGAAGAAGAAGTTGCTATTTGTTATTTTCCTGGAACTTTCTTTCTTTCAACTTTATTAAAATGATTATACATAATTCAACCAGCAACGTGATGCAGGTAGTGTAATTATTGCCAGCAAAAAATCGTCATCATCATTTCAGCCGAAAGACGTTCACTGCTAGACATCGGCCTCCCCCAAGCACCGCCACTTTAACCGGTTTTGTTCTTCCTGCATCCAGCGGATTGTTGCGGCTTTTATAAGGTCATCGGTCCACCTTGTGGAAGGCCTTCCATCGCTTCTTCTCCCGGTACGCGGTCGCCACTCCAGAACCCTTCGGCCACATTGGCCATCTGTTCTGCGAGCAATATGCCCTGCCTACTGCCACTAAAGTTTGGCAATGCTTCGGCTATGTCGGTTACCTTGGTTCTCGTATTTCTTCATTTCTGATTCAATCACGTAGGGAAACTCCAAGCATAGCCCTCTCCATAATTGCCCTATAGTAACTTTTAGCCTTTTAATAAGGCCCATGGTGAGCGACCACGTTTCTGTGCCATAGGTCAGCAAAGAAATAAATTCCGTTATTTTCCTTCAAGCGCAGCTAAAATACAGACATGAACTTTATTATTTATGGTTCAATCTACCCTTTGCCCTATGGGTAAGAACTTTATCAGAAACTTTAATATGCGGAAAATATAACCCTCCCATGACTCTTATTTAATTCCCCCATATTTTACACATAATAGTGCGAGGACAGTAATTTTGTCAAAAACAATTGAAACAATAAATTGAATACAGTTGGGGAAAGTTTACACCAATACTCATGCCTAATAAAGATACCTTTTGAAACGGACCTCTTTTAACGTACCAAATAATCAAAAATTGTTTTGGTTATATCGCGTAATAAGTGTCCATGTCTGCTTTTGTTTGAACTTAGAATCAAACTATCTTTGATATTAAGCAATGGATAAGCAATTATGAGATTGTGTTGTGTACGTGTCAGGATGATAAAGCAGTAAGGGTGGCCATCTTTATTACTCAGTCGTTATAAGTTTCTCCTTTAGCGCCAAGAGGTTTTCTTTTAGAATTAGTGCTGTAATATTTAAGCACGTGAAAAGAAGCGATAAACCTTCTGGTCGAAAGTTATTTGTATCGTATTTTATTAAGATTTATAACCGTTTGATTTGATATACTCTCTAAGATTTTATATTCAGTTGGTTCTGTTCTATTTTCTTTGAGATACTTTCTTATTGTTGTCTTTCGTAGTCAAATTACCTGGTAAAGGTATAATATTTTTCCTATAGTAGGCACTGTAGAGGCTGGTACTTGACATGGTTTTGTTTGAAACATCCGCGGGTTTAAGATAAAAATATAATAATGTAAAACTAAAAGATTCAAATAATTGCGCGATATACCATGAACCGACGCACGATGACCGTTGGAGTAGACGTGTTCTTGAGTGGAGACCGCGAATCGGCAAACGTAAGGTAGGACGCCCTCAGGCTAGGTGGAGCGACGATCTTCGCAGGGTGGCTGGTAGCAGCTGGATGAGAGTTGCCGAGAATCGAGTTGAATGGCGTGCAATTGGAGAGGCCTATGTCCAGCAGTGGACTGCTATAGGCTGATGATGTTGATGATGATGATGATGATGATACCATGAACAGGCATTTAATAAAGGGCGGTACCGTCAGCGCTCCTCCAGCGCTGGTAGTACCTATTTATTTGTTTATTTATTTATTGAGCACCTGTCAGGTTTTAGAATCGCATTAATGTCTAAATTCCTCTGAACTTCAGGATCAAATACCTATGTGCATTGATGTTTAAAAAAAGGAAGAATAGGTGCCTAATAACGCGCCCTCGATGTGGACCGCATAGCCTATGCCGACCGGCACAACTGACCTTATTCACAATCGAACTGGCGTTTGTGTAGCACATGTACAGCAACTTAAGTAAAATTACCGTAATCGTCTAAATAAGCAGCAACAATGCCTTCCTGTATTTTCAAAATGTGCACAAATAATTCACAAACCAAAAACAAGTTCCCACGACATAGAGAATCCTAGTGTGGGGGCCAGAGAATTTGTAAAAATCTAGCACCTAATGTTTTATTAGTTTTTGTTTTTTAAATATTGTACCATGTTTTTTTTCTGAACTGAATAAAGTTTTTTTATTTTATTTATAAGTACATCAAAACCTATTTTATTCAAAATTCTCCTGAATAATATTACTTTCTAGGTCGCCATTTGTTTCTGAGTTGTTTATGAGTACGTAACAGTGACAATTATTGCTATCTCGTTCCCGTTACAGCCCACGTCATATCTCTCGCTTTTTCGGTTGTTGATGCATGACATACGACATCGGGTAATGTAGTTGTGTGGGGGTCACGTAATCATTATTGGACTAGAAACATGTAATTGTTTCTAGTCCTATAATGATTACGTGACATTAGAGCGGCACCTTATCTTCCTCTTTTTATATGTACATCAATGCCTACTTGGCAAAATATTAAACAAAACTTTCATTATTTTCGCCTTTTTACTCAACAAATATTGGTTATTAACTTATTTATCTTCTTACTCAATTTATATTGAACTTAAGCCATTTCAAATTATATGACCTCCACATAAAAGGTCATTGCTCTTTAATCTTCTTTCATTTCTATTTCGAGTCTATCAAAGTTATTTACAGTCTTGTGATTTATTTATTGTTAGAGCCTTTTTAATCGAAGTAAGAGATAAAATGAGTTTATTAATCTTATTTATTACTTACTTTATTAGATGAGAAACATTGGCTCGTTTATTCTAGTTACGAGCATAAGTTGCTATATTATGTAGCTTTTATATTAAAACTTTAGAAATGGAATGGAAAATAAATATCATCGTTAACCAGTCTTCGGCGAAGATATGTAAAATTTACTTAAAGCACATATATTAGTTTGGAAAAACGTTAAAGCCGCGTATTCACTAGGGGACATTTGTTCCGCGACTCTGTCGCTCGACACGAAATTCACGTGTCCCGCGCGATGTCGCCCGACGTTGCTTGGGACATTTACGGGTCGCGCAACTTGTCGCTAGTCGATGCTTTGCGAGCGTCGATACGCGCGACCCTCGTGTCCCTCGCCAGTCGCCGGACAGGCTTTGAGTAGTGAGAAAGTGTGACGCTTTGTGTTCTGAAAATGGCATTAGTGTGGCCCTCGGGTGACATACAGATCACGACTGGCCAATGTGAACAAGTCATATCGATGGTCATACGTTGACAACTCGTAACCGAATTTTTTTCGCGAAATGAGATATGTACATAATTATTATTTTTTAACTAAGCCCCCAATCTTCCCATTGATAACACGTAATGCAAAAAAAATGTGGGTTACGAGTTGTCAACGTATGACCATCGATATGTCGCGGGACATTGTCCCACAACTTTTGCAGAGACAACTACGTGAATGTCGAGCGATAAGTATCTGCGACATGTCGCCTAGTGAAAACGCGGCTTTATCCTGCCTCCATCGCACAACACCACACCACTATCAAATTACAATTAGTGCAAGATATACTAAGTCAAATCACAGGCTAAGTGCTGTTTATAAATTTTGGCTTTACCTAACATGAAAAGTGATTGGATATTGAAAGAACACACATATACACATATTCCGTGATCTAATGCACACTTATTTTTTCTTAGTAAGAATCCTTCATAAAAGGCGCTCAGACACTCCATTGAGATGGAATGTAAGTAAATTGTGGGTGCCAGAAGACGGGCGTCGTCATCGAGGGAGGCCTAGGAAACGCTGGCGTGACGACTTAGATGCGTTTATGGGAGATTGGCTGGAGAAGGCAACACACAAGAAACAGTGGAATGCTGTGGGGGAGAGTTTTCCTTAGCAGTGGAACAAAACATGTTAAAAACCGGCCAAGTGCGTGTCGCACCACGCACAATGAAGGGTTCCGTAGTTGGTATGAATTTATGCCAAGAACAAACTTAATATTGTAGTTGAAAAACATGTTCTTCCATACGGAATGTATGGGAGAACATGTTTTTCAACTGTAAATGTAAGTTGGTCGACTATTACTCGATGACTTTTGAAGCCTACTTAGCTGTGATAGTTTTCTTTTTAACTTCGTTATATATACTACTGCTGTGAATTTTTTCACATATCCAAGTACAACCTTTAGCTGGCAGGGGGGGGGACCCTTGACAATATTACGCAAAGGGATCCCTAAACCGAAAAATCGTAATATTTTTGAGTGGCCTCGATACTCCACACTATGAGATAGACGAGAAAAAAATATATCATCCTTACTTTAGGGGAGAACCGTGAAAAAAATTTGATTTTAAATATTTTATATTACCACTTTGTCGGCGTGATTAATATGTATACCCATACCAAATTACAGCTTTCTAGTACTAAGAGTCTCTGATCTAAACCGCGGACAGACAGATAGACAGACAGACGGACATGGCGAAACTATAAGGGTTCCTTGTTAAATTACTACGGAACCTCTCAATGTTGTCCTTTTATAAATAAACTCACAATATTATAGGTGCCTACTACCCAATCCTCACAGTTGAGTATGATGTTATTATTGTAACTTTATTAAAGGAACCAACACTAAAAATACTGGTTTACGTACTGCAAGTTCCGCTAGCCAAAGGTATTTATTGAATTGCAAACTAAAATAACTGTGTTTTCGAGTAAGTAGATCCAATCCGAATGATGTTTACGCTAAGTTGCATCGGCTCGAAGATTCAGCAAGGTAAGCAGAGTCGAGTTGGCTTGGGAAGTGGATTCGTGGTGTCTTTAAGTTTTATTCTGCAAAATAGTGCATTTATCGAAAGTACATAATGCAGTACTAACTGTAGCAGTATACAGGGTGTTTGGCAGAACGTTGAACATACGAAAATGGTGGATAGGTGGGGTCATCTGCTACTTACTCAGCCCTAATTTATTTGGCCCTGGCCCCCTGAATATAAAAAAAAAATTTGTTTGCTTTCTTTTAGTTTCACCACTTTCTTAACTTTAAAGTGTATTTTTTTATTAAAAATGGGTAAAACAGGCAATATTTTAGTTTATTTTTTTATCTTTAATATTGGCAGATTCTTATAAAATTATTGCTTTATTCAGATGTTAGCTAGAAAAAAAGTTATGACTCCTCAAACTTACAGAAAGATGTAATAAATAAAAATATTGCCTGTTTTACCCATTTTTAATACAAATTACACTTTCAAGTTAAGAAAGTGGTGAAACTAGAAGAAAGCAAAAATTTTTTTTTTAAATATCCAGGGGGCCAGGGCCAAATAAATTAGGGCTGAGTAAGTAGCAGATGACCCCACCTATCCACCATTTTCGTATGTTCAACGTTCTGCCAAACACCCTGTATAGTATTTTATTTATTTTATTGTGTGAAAGATGTGGCTAGAAAGGGAGTGACTACCGAGATGTTGACTATTAGAGAAGTATAGAAAAAAGAAAAAAAACATGTTACGCCGACCCCAAATAAATTTGGGATAAGGGCAAGAGAATAATGAAAATGATGAGTGCATTTGGTCAGAGCACTAGTTTTCCCGATTTTGTTGTATGGAGTTGAGACGTGGACAATCCGAGCAAGAGAAAGACAGAGGATAGACGCATTCGAAATGTGGTGCTGGAGGCGGATGCTCCGAATACCATGGACAGCCAAACGCACAAATGTGTCTGTCCTTTCTCAACTCGACATAAAGACCCGATTGTCTACAGTTTGCTTACAGCGTATTTTGACCTATTCCGGCCACATAATGCGAAAGGGAGGTAGCAACCTTGAAAAGTTAGTCATTGTTGGCAATACAGAGGGAAAGAGAGTACGAGGGCGGTCGCCAACACGATGGTCCGACCAAGTAAAAGAAGCTACGTCCTCAAGCAAACTTTAGCAGGTCGTGATAGCAACGTTGGCCGGAGTCGATGGAGGCAGATTGCGCGCTTAAAGGGGTCCAGTGAATACGATCCTCAGTAATGAGGGACCGATTGAAGAAGAAGAAGAGTGCATTTATGTATAGGCAATAGGTACCTTACTACGCCCTAAAAAGGAAAAAGTACCTACTTACCTTACTTACCTTACTAGTCAATAGTCAGTCAGCCCCTCTACGAACCTTAGGCATACTTCATACATACCACTGTGTGGATCGCTCGGAGGACACGGTGGAGCATACGGTGGAGGTCTGCCCGGCTTGGGCAGAGCACCGCCGTGTCCTCACGGAGGCGATCTCTCGCGTCGGGCCCTGGTCCAGACATTGGTCCGGAGCGAGAGTGCATAGGAGGCAGTCACCTCCTTCTGTGAAGCAGTAATGCTCGCGAAGGAGGAGGCGGAACGCATGAGGGAACGGCAGTCTGTGCGCCCTCACGCCCCTAGTTGCGGTCCTAGTGCCGGTGCCTGCCAGGGTTGCGGGTTTGCCCGAAAGGGATACCGTGGCCCTGGCACACAGGCAACTGAAGAAACACGGGTGGGTTTTAGTCAGTAAAAATCTGACACGCCGTCCCGCTCCGCCGAGCGGGAGAAGTTAAAGTTATTTGATAATTTCCCACCCAAAAAAAAGGCGTGCTTCATACTAGTTCGGGTCACATGATTCGACACAGCCGAGCGGCAAAATAACTATTCGTTTTTCCCGCTGGGCTGTGTTATTTTGTTTATTTCGATGGTTCTAGTTTATCATTTGTGTTACAGCTATTGAATCTATACTAAAGCTGAAGAGTTTGTTTGTTTGTTTGTTTGAACGCGCTAATCTCAGGAACTACTGGTTGGAATTGAAAAATTCTTTTTGTGTTGGATAGTCCGTTTATTTAGAAATATTATAAGCTATATAATATTACGCTACAACTAATAGGAGCGGAGCATAAATGTAAAATGTTGTAAAAACGGGAAAAAATATTCCTTTTTGAGAGCTTCCGTTGCGTGCGCTGCGTAAACGGTTTAAGTTACGCAAATATCATGTATGATGGAATTGTTCCTCTTTAAAAGTTCTAAAAAAAAATCCACGACAGGATATGTCTATCTTTTAAGATTGACTCACTATAACCTTTTTTTATAGTAATCATTTTTTTTCGAAATTAATGCATTATTTGCGAAGGAGTTTTCATAAACTTGGTATTAATCCTTATCCAAATAAATACGTTATTCATCACACGTATTTAATTTTGAACAAAGCTGCCCTTACATCATTTCATTTCAATGCATATCTTAGGAGATATAACTGTTTTATAATATCTCCGCAGCAAAATAATGATCAACTCTGCGAGGTAGTCTATTCTAAAGCTGAAGAGTTAGTTTTTAGGGTTCCGTACCCAAATGGTAAAATGGAACCCTATTACTAAAACTCCGCTGTCCGTCTGTCTGTCTGTCTGTCCGTCTGTCACCAGGCTGTATCTCATGAACCGTGATAGTTAGACACTTGCAATTTTCACAGATGATGAATTTCAGTTGCCGCTATAACAACAAATACTAAAAAACAGAAAAAAAAATATTTAAGGGGGGCTCCCATACAACGGACATGATTTTTTTTGCCATTTTTATAGATAACTAACTTTTTCCCGCGGCTCTGCCCGCGTGGATGTCGGTTATCGCGTAAAAAAGTAGCCTATGTCCTTCTCCATATCCCAGGCATATCTCTGCCAAATTTTATGACGATCGGTTCAGCGGTTTAGGCGTGAAAACGTAACATACAGACAGACAGACAGAGTTACTTTCACATTTATAATATTAGTATGGATGGTAAGGAACCCTTCGTGCGCGAGTCCGACTCGCACTTGGCAGGTTTTTTTGTTTTTGAACGCGCTAATCTTTGGAACTAAGAGTTGGATTTGACAAAATCTTTTTGCATTTTACAGCCCAATTCTTGAGGAAAAATTACATTCCTATTAACTAGGACACAATTTTTTTTTAATGAAAGTTTAAGCGAAAACTAAGTAAAAGCACGGGCAGGCAATGTGATGCGACGAGGTGGGTCGGGGAACAAGAAATTCACGCGGACGAAGTCGCGGGCAGAAGTTAGTAATATATAAGCGGGCACGCCCTTTATGCCTGGAGACTTTTATTTAGGTAATATTTATTTATTTAACAATTTATGTACACATATATAAACAGACAACAAGAAAGGTATGTCTGCCGTGTTTGTCGTCTGGTATGTTTGCCGAAAGCAGGGTCGACGATTTTTATGCTGTATTACGTAGGCTTAAAGCATCATTTCACCTGAGACTGATTAAGTGTAAAAACGACATTGTGACTACTGTATTTCACACCATTTACGTGACTACTAAATATTTTATCTTATTATGACTGTTTGAATTTAAACCTACCTGACATTTATAAGAAAACATTTATAATTAATTAATGTATAATACAATAATAATAATTTAGTTTAATTTAATTCAATATAATTTAATTTAATTTAATATAATTTAATTTAATATCTATTTAATTTTTAATTCAATAAATTTTTCTAATACTATGGGTGTATGTGTAAAAAACTTGCCTGAAATATTTATTTATTTTAAAGGAACAGAAAAATACGTACAAAGGTATGGTGGTAAGTGGTAATAAAATATGTTTTGTTAACATTTTTTTTTTCTTGAGTATTGTTTTTATTATATTTGCTGGTCTATTAGCGTGTGCTAGCTGACATAATATGGCAAATAATTTAATTTACTGTTTTGTGTCTTGTAATGTTAATTACTTTGCATGACTACTATTATATATAATCAAGTTTTTCTACCTGAACAGACAGCTGTGCTGCTGGGGAGTTTGATGCGCCATTTCTTCTTCCCAGCTAAATCACTAGAAAGTGGTGAAGGGCCGGCGTTTCGGGGGACTGTCTTATGTAATTTTGACGTTTGAGAAGCGTTGATTTTCAGCCTAATCTGAATAAGTACCTTATGATTTGATTTGCCGACTCGAAAAAGTATTGTAGCACCCTTTACTGGCTGGTTGGCTAGACTTCACCGCTCACTCACCCACAGCATGAGCTACCTCGTATCGGTCCTTATACGAGAAAAGAATATTACTCCACAAAGCAGTAAAATAATATTTACGGCAAGTTGATTGTTATTTAACAACGATTTTATGCGTTATTTCAATTAATTCAATTAACGTAATTGGCCAATACAATGATATTTGGTAGTCTCTATTCAAACCACGTTCTGGTTTCCCCGTTTTGTCGGATACGGCCCTTTTACATAATATAGGTAAAGGGAATGTTTATATAGCTATTACAAATGTTTGCAGAAATCTTGTAGGTCCTACACCTACATTGTTTCTGTGTTTTAATATTTTTAGCCAGGGGTTTCAGGTTTGTATTTATTCAGGATTGAAATTATTTATTTATTTAGCAATTTGGTTTAACAAAAGCAAGCAAAAAGTACGTACTCGTACGTATAACGTTTAATAAGGCAATAATTATTGTTATTAGGTATATTCTGCCAAACAGAGTAAATATGTGGCGGTATCTACAAAACGCCACATGCGAACTACGCTTCAAAGACCAGAGACCCTAGTGTGAGTTTATTTTAACCATCTCGAATTTGCACTTTAAAGCTTAATATTACGCAAACGGATCCCTAAATCGAAAAATGATTTCAATAAACCGTAATATTTTTGAAAGGCCTATCCAACAATACCCCATTCCATGGGATAGACAAAAAAAAATATCATCCTCTGTTTAGGTGTACGGGAGGCGCTAAAAAAAAATCTAGTTTTTAAAAATAAAAACTAGATTTTTTTTTAGCGCCTCCCGTACACCTAAACAGAGGATGATATTTTTTTTTACACAAAGCGCTAAAAAGCGCTTTGTGTGATTGATATGTATACCCATGCCAAATTACAGCTTTCTAGTACTTAGAGTTTCTGAGTTAAGTCATGGACAGAGAGACAGACAGACGGACATAGAGAAACTACAAAGGTTCCTTGTTGACTTTAGAACCCTAAAAATGGCATGAATGGGTAGGTACCACTCTGAAGTTTTAATAATCATTGCGGCAATCTAGCCTTTAATTCCGCTCCTGCTACAAAAATGAGAAATTGTATACCCACCTACAACATAATTCCTCCAATTCGTTACTTTTCAGACTGTACTCACAAGCCCGTGACATAACGTGTTGGAGGTCCAATCTGAAATAAACAAAAACAAAAAAAAAAGATATTCCTCATTCATATGAAACATGAACATGTAAAAAAAAACACAATTTATTTCCCGCTCCGCTGTGATATCTGATTCGATTTCCCGTTGTTAATTGATAAAATGAAATTTTCGTCAAAAATCATCTGTGTGTGTTGCCATAAAAAAGGTGCCTTATTATTAGCGATCGGATATTCGGATGCATATTTACCTAAAGTGAATATTTTGCTGTGAAAGTATAGACGCGACTTCAAAAAAATTTTTTTTTGTAAAAGAAAATCCCGGGATACCAGGAACACCAGGAATGCATAACTAGTCGGGTGTATAGTACGGAAATGACTTCTAAAAATATTTATTTAAAAAAAAAAACCCCGAGATTCATGGATTGCATTACTATGTGTATCTAGAGTGTAAGAAGAGGGGTGGTGTGTGTTAGTTAAAACAAAAAAACATAAATTAAAATATATTGTTTCTATTAAATTAAGTACTATATCATGATTGGGCGTAAATATTGCCTCGGCTACTTAGGAACGTAGATATGCATTCGATTCTTTATTCAGAAAAAAACACAAAATTTGTCGATTCCGGAATCGCGGGATTTATACGATCGATATAAGTCAACATTTGAAAGTAAATAAATATACATCCGATTCTATCATCAGAAACTTAAATTTGTCGATCCCGGAAACGCGGGATTTTTCCGATACAAAAGCCCATCTCATATTAGCCAACATCTCAACTTTAGGTGAATATGCATCCGAATATCCGATCTCTACTTATTATTATCAGCAGAACTCGATTTATTACTCAGATACAGTTACTACAATAATATTAACAAGGCATTTTATTGTTTCGAGTGACTTTTATAATAGAACTTTGTGACTTATTTCTTCGGAGAATATTGGCGGCCTAACAAAATCATTATTGACCATGTAATGTATGTAGTAAAGTTGAGCGAAGTGACTAGGAAGAGAGCTACGTCCACGCATAAAACAGCCTCCAGGAATTACGATTGGAATCCGGTGCGCCCGTCAAGGGTATCAACTATTAATCCTTTGACATTTCTCGTACAGCTAAACTGGAACATACGAGAGGAGAAGATAATACTACTATGGATTAGAAGGCAGACAGTGAAAGTGTCATTTTATCATCATCATCATTCATAATTTCAGCCGAAAGACGTCCACTGCTGGACATAGGCCACCCCTCAATCACCACCACCTCGACCGGTTCCGTGCTTCCCACATTCAGTGGATTCCTGCGGCTTTGACAAGGTTATGAGTCCACCTTGTGGGAGGCCTTCCTACGCTACGTCTTTCGGTACGCGGTCGCCTCTCCAGAATCTTTCGGCCCCAACGGCCATCTTTTCTGCGAGCAATGTGCCCTGCCCATTGCCACTTAAGTTAATAAACATTACTTATACGTATTACAACACACTTTAGTTAATAGAGATTTTATCAACAAAACCCAAAAATGTATTAGACAGACAAAGCTACCGAAAAGCTGGTCAGTCCTATTAAAAGTCGTTGTAGAAATACGAAACGCTTTGAAAGCAATTACAACTGCAGACACCAGTCTCTCCCAAACTAATTTCACGTTGTTTTTAAGCTTGTTTCAAATATGGTGTCATTGTTTGTGAATAGAAAATGAATTATTTGTATTTGACCACTTGTCTGGGCTTTGAATAATAATGCGAGCGTAGCAATTTACCTTTCATTTTAAACCCAGTCCTCGTGTCTATAGCAACTTAATGATGTATGGGCAGCTTCGCCACTTGTGGAACGACGGAAAATCGATACCTCAGTGTTATTTTTTCATTACCTACCTCGGCCAGGTTCACTGTCCTATGAAAATAAAGTGCCTAACAATTAGGCGTACGTTTCATTTGATAACTTTGTTTATGTTCCGGGCCATATTTCAAAGGTTAATTTTATGTTTTATTTTAAATGTTATTTGGGAGATAAAATTTATTTTTACAGGGACAACAATATCAAATTATTTTAGGTTCGTTTGTTTGAATACCAGCGTTGTTGGTACAGCACAGGGGCGCAGCCTCCATATAACCCAATTCCTATCGGCTTTCTTTCGGAACAACCACTCTACCTACACCTGTGTGTGTATCACATCATGTTACAGATATTTTATTCCATTTGGATAGGACTATTTGGATGACAGTTCTATAATCCCTCTTTCAGATAATAAGCATTAAGTCATCATATCTTTTTTTTTGTTGACTTTCTTGCTCTTATTTGGTATTTACCTAATTGTCATTTACACTATAAATTTTTACTGCCGACATTCTGGATAAACTTGATTAATTTTTTACTTGCTTATTAATTAATTGAAATTATCATATTTATATTTTATTGACATTTCTGTTTTATCTTAAATTTTATTGTTGACATTTTTGTTTTTTTTTTTCGACATTGTAGTTTATATTTCAAATTTAATTAATTATAGAGGTACGAGGAACAGGGTGTAAAGTTCACTCATCCTCTATAGAAAAGGGAGGATCCTCCAACCAGACGGGTGTTGTGTCTGGTGGGCAACTGTCCGATAGTTGATGTCGGGACTTCGGGATGTTGTATAATATGCTAGTCACGCGGTAAACTCTGATTGCGCGATGCAGGATTTGTGACGTCAGGTCTTTGATGCGCAGTTCGCATGTGGCGTTGTAGATGCATAATTTTCAGGGGAATATTATATTGATTTATCCAACACTCTAGCTCTTTCTATAATTTTTATTTGATATTGTGAAATTAAGAATGAAATAATTGAAATTGATATTAACATTTTTACGCCTAATGGCAAAGCATAGAGAACTTACAAAAATGTAACATCTCACACATCTGTGTATCTGTAACTTATGTTTACAAAACAAATACTCTGAATTGAATTTATTTTCTTCTTTGTTTATCAACCTAGCAAGTCTAAAAAATACTGCGCATTTCCCTCTTATAAACAGATTAGAATTCCTGAAATCAAGACTCTGAAAATATACAACCGACGCCACTCAGTGCGGAATAAAGTTAATTATTCACTCACAGTGTTCTAAACCACATTTAAACGTACCGTTGTTAACTTGAACGCGGTGAAAGTGAGAGTTTCAAACAAATTACTAACTTAATCCTTGTTAACGTTGGTTGGTTTCAGTTTAGAAATTATATTATGTACTAGCTGCTTCCCGCGGCTTCTCATCAAAGTAAGCCTAAGTTTCTCCTTATAAAATCAGCTATCTCCCAGTGTAAGGCCCGTCAAAATCGGTTCAGCCGCTTCGGAGATAAGCCGGAATAAACAGACCGACAGAAAGAAAAAAAAAATTAAGTCATATGCATTTAGTAAAAAGTATTTTGACATTACAAACTGACATTTAAATTTTATTTATTTGTATATATGTATAAGATGCCTAATTGGAAATATTTTTAGACAAGCATGTGGGTTATGAGTCTGTTGTCCATAAGGGCAAGCTAATATGTTAAGGAAACAAAATAATGACGAAATTAATGTCACCTAAATTATGTACAATAGGAAGATGTTTCTAAAGACAATGGTATAAGTTTCTTATATGGCCGCTGCACAAATAAGTTTGTATCGGTATATAGTAGGTAGGGGAACTCTTAAGAGCACTGTCACTGGTCCACTAGCACCACTCCTTTAAAAATATATTATCTCGTGACTGAGAAGGAATTATGAAAAAAAGGGCTCAATCTCAGCTACCTCGGTAAGTGTGTCTAGAATTTTCTAATACCTTTTATAAAGTTTCATATTGAGACACGAAGCAACAAAATCCGATCTAGAGAAATGTGGCCGTTTTTATTTAGATCGAATTTTGTTCCTTCGTGTCTCAATATGAAAATTTATGAAAGGTATTAGAAAATTCTAGACACACTTACCGAGGTAGCTGATTGAGCCGTTTTTCATAATTCCTTCTCAGTCACGAGATAATATAATAAGTTTTATAGTAGTGGCGCTAGTGGACCGGTGACGGCGCTCTTAACAGACAGATTGGTGATGGCAGGATGTTTTTATAAGCACAGAAGACGCTGCAGCTGTTTGTACATTGCTCACTATAAAATCATAAACACCTAACCACTAGGACGATGGACTCTTACTCTATTACCTATGTATGACTATACAACGATTCTGCAGCTTTAACTGACTCAAAAGAAAGCAAGAATCGCACGTAAACATTCATGCTGGTAGTAAATATAAACTACCTCAAAGTGTTGACCGGTGTTTAGATTAATTTAATTATATATTCAAATCTTAATAAACCATTTGCTGGAGCGAAGTGCCCGAACCGGGAGCAATGGTTATTCGCAAAGGTAATAGAGAAGCAAATACAGAGATTTCGGGTAAATATATAATAATCTTGCTGGCATGAATAAAATAACAAGCTCGGATAAGGTCGGTTTGCATTGGTTACTGTTTGGCAAATGCGCCAATGTTCCAATGTTTCTTATCAAACACAATATAACAGGACAGTAGTACTTATTTATTAGAGATCTTATTCTGAGTAGGTATTATAATATTCGTAAACACCACACTGATGTGTGATCTTTCCCAAAATAACCTAGGTGTCTTAAAGAAAGAAAGAAAGAAAGAAAGAAAAAGTATTTATTGGGACTCATACAGGAAAATCACATTTTAAACTAAACACATAGTAACACAGAACACACGCAGTTCAAAGTTCTTAAGACAGAACTCTCATTTTAAGAATGTTTGTGGTGATTTTTACTTTAAGGCGAGGTTCTTCGAGCGTGCATTTTTGTTCTTGAGGTTGGAATTTCGTTAATTTTGGATTGAAAATTATATGTTTTACGATATTAACAATGTTATACCCGAGGACATTACATCATCATAGAAGTTTATTTTGATGTGATTTTCAATACATAATGTGGTATAATATTGAAATAAAATGATTTTAATTACAAAATAAGGGTATGTTTGGAATTTTTTTCTATTGAGCGAACTTTATCCAATTATGTAACGAGTACCCGACGTACCTACAGAAAGGTCTCAAAAGCAATATATAATTTTTTCACGTGTTTAATCATTACCGTTTCTAAATAAAATTACATTAAATTTACATTTCCTAGAGGTTAACTTGAAGAACCTCGCCTTAATTATTGTGAATGTGAAGACTATGTGGGTCATATTTTTTTGTTATCTTTGTTTTGTGTTTAATAGTATATTAATAGAATTTATGCGGCCTACCCAAATGTCCCTTCTTTGGTATCGTTCGCCGAATCGTTGAGTTCCTTAAGTTCAGAGTAAAGCTACACGATTACTGACAAATGCGTCCACAGACTGGACAGATCCACTCGATCTGTGTAGTTCTATCATCAAAAGATCATTTCAGACACCAATCTACATGGTCTTCACATGATCTGACCAAGATTATGTCTGAACTTTAAAAGAGACTGTGACCTCTGAGTTTGTTTCGACCTTTCTTCTCAGAGTAGTCAAATAAGAAACGCCGACCTCATCTAGTTTTTAAAATATGATTGACGTGTAAAAGTACAAACCTACTTAAATTAAAATTGTTAATCATTGTCTGTGTTTTCTACTTATACAAACCGTGCGTAATGGAATTTCCCATTGGCAAAAATGACGAACTTCCATAGAAACTTTCATCCCCTTTTAACACCTTCAGAGTATGAATTTTGTAAAATCCTTCCATAGTGCTCACCTCTACACGCTCACGTTATAATATAAACTCTTGTGTAAATTCCTGATTCTACGCCCAGCGGTTTAGGCTGTGCGTTGTCTGTCAATGAATGAATTTAAGATTTTTGTGAAGTCGGTTATGAATCTTCTTTTATTTTCGTGTCGTGGGAGATGTCCACACTTTGATAAGCCAGCTGGACAGAAGCTAAACGGAGAATACTGTAAAGTAAGGGAAATTAATTGTCGTAAATTGGATATCAATTTAAATTGTCTGTAAATGATAAATTATGATAATAGAATATGTAAGGGGATAAAGCAGTGTTTTAATGTCACAGGCGCTAATAATCCCGAACGCAACGAAGAACTATAGGGCTTCCGAGCGTAGCGAGGTATGAACCTATGAAGTGAGAGCTCTTTGGTCCAACTGTACTTTAACTAATAGTTATTTTTATGATAAAAGTTTTCATGCAATTTTTTTTTGTTGAGGTTCTAAATTCAAATCACATTATGCACCAGTGGGACATAATGAAATTCAGTACAATATTATTGCCCAGTTAGAGCTTAGGCCTATAATCACTTGCTTAGGGTAGGTTTTCATGACATATAATTTGACATTAGCGAGCAGGTGGTGTGAAAATCATATTTACTTCTGTAAATTGGTTTAAAAAAACACTTATATACATCAAATGTATATTTAAATCACAACAGATTACTGTCGTTCTTTAATAGTTGTAAAAAGATACTTCTTAACACGTTAAATTGACGTAGGGCGTCTGAATTTGTTAACATTAATTTCCCTGGTAGTACAAGTAAAAAGTGCCTTCGATCTTTTAACCTAACGCACGATTGGATTGAAACAAAGCAGGCCAACTGACTATCACTACTATTCGTCTATATCTACCCTGAAACTCCAAAGCGGTGAATTTTGCTGATCAGAATACGCCCTAAGATCCATATCAAAAGCGCAATAAAGCCATTTCTTCCCCAATAAGGATGGCCCATAAAACTTTCACGAAACATAGGCTGTGGGTCTGTTGGCAATCTGCAGTTTTTATTGTCTTCGCAGTGATCGAATGTTTGTTTAGACACGTAATGTGGGTGAACCCTTATCTATAGTGGTGTGGACTTAGAGTATATAATTGTACTGTAATTATATCCTCTAAGGGTGTGGACGTGTCGATTGAAGTGGAGTGTTTTTTTTTATTGAGTTATTTGTGTTCTCGTTATAACTAAATAGTAGGTAGTCTGTATCTCTTTTTCTGAAATTATTTTTAATAATATTAAGTTCTGATTAACTCCGTGAGAATTAAACAAAATTGTAGGTATTCTGTAGTTGTTTCTCTTTTTTTGAATGAATCCATATTCTTAAAGCTGTGGCGGTATTTACAACGCCACTTAAGAACTACGCATCAAAGTCGTCACAAATCCTGCATCGCGAAATCAGAGTTTACCGCGCGACTAGCATATATACAACATCCCGACATCAACTGTCGGGCAGTTGCCCACCAGACACAACACCCGTCTGGTCGGAAGATCCTCCCTTTTTAATAAAGGATTAGTGAACTTTACACCCTGTTCCTCATACCTCTATAAAGCTAAGTTATGATACTTGCAGTAACTCCATCCACCTTTTTACTGTATGTAAAAACACAATTGCAGCCCTTGCTTCGCCTGGCTTTCAATCTTGCCAACAGCGCTACATATCGGGTCCAAAATATATATCCCATCTTAAGCTGGAAAACCATACATATTCACAAAATTTCATTGAAATTGGTTGGGAGATTAGCCTGTACGAACATAGTGATTCGTGATTTTTATATACAGTGCGAGTCTTTATAATATGCACATATCGAAATGAGGGAATCTAGGCTTAATTTTATCTACGGAAAAAATATAAAAAGAAATCGAAATATTTTATTTTATTTTTAATGGAATTAAAAAAAAAATGTTCCCAGTGTAAACAAAACGGTGTAACTTTTAAACTAAATGATACATCACGATGAAACAAACTCCATAATGATTGAAAGTAATTAGGCGTCCTCATAAAATAAAAATTGGGGAAAAAACTACCCTCGATTGAAAAGAAACATGTTGTTTTTAGCAAATTTCTATTTTTTTTCATTATTTTTTACAATAATTGTAAAATTTCTCAATAAGGGGGCGTCTTATTGAGAAATTTTGAAATAAAAAAATCCATCAAAATAAAAATAAATATTTCGTTTTTTTTTTGTATTTTTTCTGCAGATAAAATTAAGCATAGATTCCCTCATTTCGATATGTGCACATTAAAGACTCACACTGTATTACGTAGGATAGGTAGTTCATATGGTATGAAGATCAGCTAATTAGCAAGATCAATAACTACCACGGATCCGCCGTACAAACACTCATTAAGCCTCTTATAAATGCACTCCAGTTCATTTACCGAACAGAGTCGCAAAAGAACAAAAACTACGTACGATTTATAATGAATCCAAGTACAATTCGTACAATGGTATTATCGTACTCGGATCGGAACGTTCTCCAATAAAATATTCTCAAAAGAGAAACAATGGAAGCATTAACACTCGATTCTCGG
The DNA here is from genome assembly GCA_947523025.1 of Dryobota labecula. Lineage (NCBI taxonomy): Eukaryota > Metazoa > Arthropoda > Insecta > Lepidoptera > Noctuidae > Dryobota > Dryobota labecula. The sequence goes on along the minus strand of OX383293.1, from coordinate 9,086,645 downwards.
TACCGATTCCGATCGAATTTCAATTCCGGAAAAACGCATCGAATCGAGAATCTGGAAACGTATTAAGTAGAGCGGTATTTTTATTATAGCAAAAAAACCTCTGCGTGTTCTTGCATGATATGAAGTACTCACTCAGATGTCTCGCTGATGGTGGCGCGTGTGTTGGATCATTTAGCTCCCTTCAAAATGGTTGAGTTGAATGGTGCTGATCTATGCGTAATGTTCGTGAACGGGCGCCGTCAGTTGGGACTGGGCATCTCTTAACTGCCACAGCTTATTTTAATTGTTTTATTTTGGAAATGTATTTTTTTTTTTGTTTCTATTTGTTGTACCCACTCTGGACACTTTTAACATGAACGTTTCTTTTTTACATCTTCATCTTTCTCACGTATATTCTCTCTCAGTTATAAATTCAACATTAAAGATGGTACTCATCATCATCATCATCATTTCAGCCAAAAGACGTCCATTGCTGGACATAGGCCTCCCCCAAGCACCGCCACCTCGACCGGTTCCGTGCTTCCCGCATCCAGTGGATTCCTGCGGCTTTCACAAGGTCATCAGTCCACCTTGTGGGAGGCCTTCCTACGCTACGTCTTCCGGTACTAATATTTTTGTACCAACATAATTTAAAAGAGTGTCCATGAAGTTACTTGCCCGTTCTTCTCCATAGGTACCTAATAATAGTCCTCCAGACCGAATTTTGGCTTGTGCGGCAAATCTCAGCGAAGACCAGACTTCTGCGCGGGAGATATTATAGTGCACAAGTGTGAGCGCAGACACAGGTGGCACTCTCTCTTCCCTCACTCTCATAGTCCGATGGGACGGCAATCCGATACCACTAAAGAGAGATCAGGTGCAGGACCAACGGCTTAAGGTCATAGCACGCATATCAAGGAAAAGGATCGTTACCGTATCGCCTTTCGCCTCGCCATCAAGCAGGCATCAACCTAACGTAAGCACGTAACCAAAGCGGACCAGCAGCTCCGATACGTTGACTCGGCTACAGCTAGGCAACGCCGCGCTTACGGCTCGCCGACCGCTGGTTGACCTGGCTGGCACTAGATCAGTTTGAATCCGAACATGAAGTGTAGCGCACGGTTGTTCCGGTTCGCAATACGCGAGATGGTAGGCCGCGGGAGGGGTGAGAGGGGCAAGGGTGGACAAAGAGACGCAAGTGCAGCGACGGAGACCCGTAAACGCGGGAGCGCTGGTTGACCACGCACCACTCCGCGGTTCGTGAGCTTATCCCAAGGCGAGTCGTTTACGTTATGATTCCGATTAGTATGATTTTCAGTAGGGAGTTTCATACAAAGAATTACTAAACGGCTCGAGTTGATACGGTTACGATCCGTTTCCGAGTTGATATGTGTGTTATGACCTTTATGGTTATAGGTACCTACTACGCTATGGAATGGGCTTCACATTTCTGACTGACCGGCTCCTTGACAGTTCAAAAGTGCCTGTAAATAATGGTACTGAGCGCAAAAAACGAACAAGGAAGAGGGTAGACCGTTTTGTCTGCTCATAAACACCCACCCGCAATGACTTCAGTTTATCCGTGATCATGGTGCTTGCAACAGCGCCGAAATATCGGGAACTCGAAACAAAAAGTAAATATGGTAAATATCCCGTAATACAATAGTAATAAAAATAAAAATATATGTGTAAAAATATATGTGTCATAGTAATGTTAGTGACCATGACAGTTTAAAAACTTATATTGCCTGTGAATAGTTTAATTGAAATAAATGCTTTGAGTTTGAGTTTGAGTTGGAGTTTGTACTTACTGTAAATTGTTCGTAAGTATAAAGTTGGCTGTTTAAAAAAGGATTGTGTAAAGTCACAATTATTATCTATATGACATTTTGTGAGAAAAATACTATGGTGAAATGGTGGCTGTGCAGTGACCGCGGTTAATAATATTATAGCCCTTTCAATGTGCGTGTTGTGGACCAACCAACCACCTTATTTTTTATTGGCAGTATGTATTTTTTACTTATTTTGTCCATATAAAGAATTAAAAAAAAAAGAAAACTATGTCTTGTTAGGAACTGTAAAACGTAGTAAAGATAAAATATTATCATTTTAAAGTCTATATTTTATTTAGTATTTTTTTGGGATCTAGTGGCTTCCATCCTCCACAGTGCGTAGTGAACAATAGATAAATAGATACAGGTTGTTTGTTAAAGGGATCACGACTCTGTTTCAATCTATACAAATAAATAAATTGTAAGTGTTTCATCATCTGCCTAGCTTTTTCCCAACTATGTAGGGCTCAGCTTCAAGTCTAACCGAATGCAGCTGAATACTAGTATTTCACATGGAGCGACTGCCTATCTGACCTCCACAACCCAGTAACTGGTTAGTACGTTACCCCTTGGTAAGACTGGTTGTCAGACATTCGGGCTTCTAACGACCCGTAACGACTGTCACAGATCCACGAATGACAGCTGGGACCAAAGACTTAATGTGCTTTCTGATTTACGGAGAGGTCTTCGTATTTAAAGATGGTCACCCATCCACGGACGAACCGCAGCAAGTGTAGCTTAGCCTGATCGATCGACCTGGGCCTCAAGTCTGCTATTACAATAGTGTCAGAATGGTCTCTTCATTGTGAGTTTTTGACAGATTGGCCATACAAACACTGTCAAATACTCACAATGGCGAGACCATTCTGACACTATTGTAATAGCAGACTTGAGGCCCTGTGTGTCTGTTATTCCTTCATAACAGCTTTTTAGTAAATGCATATGAAAGTATGTACGGTACTTATGTATATCAAAAGAATAATTTTTCAAATGTACATATGTCTGTTTGTTTGGCCTGGCTTGTCTGTCCGGCTAATCTCCGAAACGACTGGACTGATTTCGACGAGACTATCACTGGCAGATAGCTGATGTGGTAAGGAGTATCGTAGGCTACTTTTATTTTGGAAAAAGCCACGCGGGCTTAGCCGAGAGCAGCAACTAGTAATTTACATATTTCTAGCTCCTATTCACAAAAAAAAAAAATACTTACTCTACGTATTTTTTTTGTTCCTTAATGTGCTATCAATTATCTAAAGAAATTAATTCATTTCAGCAAACAAAGTTAAAAAACTTTTAAGACTCTCTTCTACGACAGATTTATAAGTTACTCATTGATAAGGAACTCAAACTTTGTACTTCGCAAAATCCAGATTTAAGCCCCAAACATTCTGAAAATTGATTTTAACGTAGATATGTGTTCTCCAGTTTTAGCCAGTAATCCTATTACCGGCTTATCATCCCATTACAACAAAGACCTTTTAGGAGTATCGGAACAACTATCGGGAATCTGTCTTAACCACACCTCCAGGACATTTCCATATTTTAGCTCGGAAAAACATGGAGAAAAAACAATGGATGAGATTAATTCGTTTCTGCTTAGATTTCGTTTTATTACTAAGTATTATTATGACATAGATTAATGTTTTAGCATTTTTTACAGACACATTTTTGGGCGGTAGAACCACATAACTACGACTTATTTATTTTAATTTTATAAGCAGTTTTTTACCGGAAGGAGCATCGTTGAAAGGTGGACAAAGTGGACTGATGTCCTTGAAGGCCGCGGTAATCCGCTGGACGCTAGGCGCACAGGGCCGGTCGATGTGGCGACGCTTGGAGGAGGCCTATGTACTACTTAATCTTTATAATGCACTCGTGGAGTCAATAATTTAATATGGAATTACTATAGCCAAAGTCTCAAATTCAGATAATTTATGTAAACAAAGTCTCAAATTCAGATAATTTATGTAAACATATCAAAAAAATGTCTTCGCAATGGGAAATTCACATAAAATGGCGAAAAAAAGGTTCCATTTTCTTTTAAGTACTGATTTTAAGAAATAATAATTAAAAAATAATCATACTGTAATTATTTTTTTATAAAATTTCGGTTTTAAACAAAGTTATTAAAAAAGGAGATTTTCTGGTATAAAATATTGTATGATACTGGTAACAATGCAAGAGATCCAACCATTTTTTTTTTTTACATCTTCAACAATACTAGTATTACAACTCTCATTTATGGATTCATATTGTAAGTAGCATATCTAGCCACATTTTGGATGAAAACGGCTGTAAACTGTTTCGAGTGGAAATCGGTTTTGGGAGGCCTACGTCTAGCAGTGGACTAAAAAGTGGTGATTATGACGATCACAGGCCGTGTCTCCGACACGGCGCACCAAAACATGTTTTAGCAACGGTATTTTGTTTGCATAGTTCTTATAATTAATTCATTTTAATTTTGTAGAGATTATTTACAAAAAAATAAATAAATATGATGAAATGTTTTGCACCACTGTCCTGTCATTTTGACAGTGACATTTCTTGACATTTCTTTGTTTAAATAAATTATCTGAATTAGAGACTTCGGGTATAGCTATGGCAGAACGTTCAAAACGTACGTAGACAAAATATACAACCTACAACTTCGTTTATTAAAAATATTACAAAATACACTTTATGATGGTGATGACGTAACAGGTTTCTTTAAATATTGTAAAATCTTGCCAATACACACTAAAATATGAAAGTGGTTATTGATAGAACAGTTCACTAACAAAGAACTGTAAATTAAATTCAATCATAGTATAGCAACCAAAGAATGGCAGCCCAATCGAAACTGGTAGTACCGAGATACATAAACTATTACGGGAAACGAACGAACGCTTATTTCATACCTACTCTAATTAATAATGTTCCAACAAAAATTTAATCGAAAATAACAAATTATAAAAATAAATACAACAACATTATTTGATTCTCTTTGAAAATGCACCATCCTGTTTAAACATTCAATTACCTAGTAATTAGCATCGACGGGCTGTCTGACCCGCGCCGTCTTGGTTTTGTTCTTTTTTAGTTATTATTTACGAACTACCCACAATGCTTTATAAACTATATTTTAGTCTTAAATAATGATATTTCGTTAGTATTAAGATTGCTTAAAAGTGTTTCAACATCCAGACTACCTATTGAGGTTTTTGTGATGTTTCTGTTTATATTTTGTTTTAATCCTTTATAATTAAACAATACAAAAAAAGTATTCGACGTCTTTTGGCTGAAATGATGATGATAAATATTGATGTATTAAAAGCGTAGATACGGGACTTAGTAACAGCGCCTGGTCCTATCAAAGTGAGAGATTGCCCCTAGTTGGCATTCAGTCGCGCACGGGATATCGTTGATTAAACAGCTCCATAATTACAGTTTTTTTTTTTGTGATAAATAGGCATCAAAATGACTTCTTGTGCAGCTGCACAAGAAGTCATTTTGATGCCTATTTGTTTGCCTAAAAACAAAAAACAAAAAACAATGTTTATTTACCTTATTCGGGTAAGTATTATATACCCGAATAAGATAACTGAACATTATTTCATTATTTTAAATTTTGGTATCGTAGTTCCATCAATTTAATTCGCCGACCATGGGGATCGGCACAAGAAAAGAGAGATCTGGCAGTCGATGAAGTCAGGCTGTGAATGATGATAATGATTGACTGTTTTTTCCTTCAACTTTTTATATTTATCATTTGTCTTTAAATGTCATTATGCAACTATATAGCTGCTATCTGCAGCTTCGCCCGCGTGGTTTTTTCTAAAATAAAAGTAGCCTTACCTCTTATAACAATAGCTATCTGCCAGTGAAGTTCCCATCAAAATCGGTCCAGCCGTTAAGGAGATTAGCCGGAACAAACAGACAGAAATACAAAAATTTTAAAAATTGCTTTTGTTTTGTTATAGTACCGTATATACTTTTCATATGCATTTGGCTGTTATTTCGACATTACAAACAGACACGTAAATTTTATTTGTTTTGTATGTGTGTATAGATATCGGATATTTTAATGGAATGCATTCCATGAAAAAAGTCGATATCGACACTGTTCTATCAGAACCATATTCCGAAGCCTTTGACGATTGTTTGTGTACAGAAGTAGAAAACCATAATAATATTGAGTCCATTTCCGTCTCAATATTGGCTGTAGACATCGCAATTACTTTATATTCGAATAACAATAAACCCGAGTCTTGTACATATTGTGTTTTGATCTTCTAACCAAGGAGTGTTTTGATCTTCAAATCAAGGAGCTTCTTGAAAGGACCGCAGAGTGACTTGAACTGGAAATAATTTAATTGGTGTCTTGTAATTGAACTGTCTTCAATTATTTTGTTGACTTCAATCGTTTTTGTAAGACTGTAAGGTTTTTGTGTGAAATTATAATTATTAATTTAAGGTAAAAGTGGTAATTATTTTAGTAGTATTTTTACACTCACAGGGTGGTTAGAGAGGGCGGCGGGAATTGATAGCCGATTCCCGGCCACCGTAGGCGCGGGCTTGCGGACGGCAAGCTATGGGCAGCTCGTCGTCCGGTTAGTTGTTTCACGCGCGCCTCAAAGAGATGTCAGCACGCACTGACGGGGTCTACTTGGACCGGGGCCAGCCAGGGTTGTGGGTTTGTCCGAAAGGGATATCGTGGCCCTGGCACACACGCAACTGAAGGAACACGGGTGGGTTTTAGTCAGTAAAAGTCTGACACGCACTCCCGATCCGCCCAGAGCGGGAGAAGTTACTTGCTAGCGAACCATATGATGTTGCAGTATCCAAAAGAGATCGTTGTTCACTTCCCTATTGTGAACGTAGATAATCCTTTAGTCATCTTTTACTACGCCCTCGGGAAGCTGGGGGTATTCTCCGAGCACATAACACCTGATTTCTCTATTACGTTTTGATGGCATGCTAAAATATTGTTATTATCTACATGCATTCAAAGGATCTTCCGAGATTCAAGTTAGTATAGACATTATACAGAGCAACACGCTACATACCATTAAAATTTATGTTAAACGTATACAGCCAAGTCAGAATTTACATACGAAAAATATACATAAAATGACGTCATCCTGCAAATTTTATACGCGTCATTTTGTAAAATTACACGTCGTTCACGCAAATTTCGTATAAAATGTTAATTTTCTTGGAGGTGTGACCATTTTGATACAATGGCCACATTTGGATCAAGGACCGTAAGTAATGGCGTTATTACGATGGCTCATTCCTTTCTTTCTTCTTGTCACAGTATTCAAAATGAAGGGCCGTTGGAAACAGTTTTGACATAAAGAAGATGTTTAATTTTACGTGCGGTTTGAGTTCTGTCTTACGTAAATGGGGTTCAAGATTATGGCGGGGCGTCTTGTTGGTTTGAGATTTGCGAGTTTTGATTATAACAAGCTTTTTTTGGAGTAATTTTTAAAGTCAAGTATGGTTTTCTTGACTATGTCCATTTATTGTCGTTGGAAGAACCAATCACCATCGAAAAATTGTTGCAGAAAAGATGTCATTAAGGTATTAACATGTTACTGGAATTTGATTTAAAATCAAAATATTTTATTCCCCATAAACCTACATGGGCACTTATGAAACGTTAGAAGCTAGGTGCACGTTTGTGGTCGTTTCCTATGGAGAAGAGCCGGCAAGAAGCTCCAAAGTTACTATTTTAAAAATAATTGTCTTTTACTATTTTTCCAATTATCAGTGTTAATCGATATGAGAGGACGGTGTAAGCCTTTCAACAAGTAATTAGTACTTAACAAAAAAGAAAATTGTCAACAAATCTACAGTCTAATTTATTTAGATTTTTTAGGTACAGATTGGAATTTATCAGATGTATGAATGTAAACTACGTGGACTTAATTTAGCTTTTGGCTACGTATTTGTGTGTATTTTTTTTTCATGTGCGTTTTTATTTTTTTAATTTTCTTTAAACGAATCAAAGATTAACAATTAATACCAAAAACTAATACCACTGGTATTTATTTCAACAAATTTGTTGCATTAAAGAAATAAAGAAAGAATAATGCGTTTATTGGAATGCCAATAAACGCATTTTTCTTTCTTTCTTTTTTTTTTTTCTTGAAATATCAAAGATAATGTTTATTCCTTTCATAAATTTGAAGATAATAAACCAAAGGACCTACCCGTTTTACAAATAAAGAATCTTGTTTTAATAAAGTAGCTAATTTCAAAAAGTGGGGCATCTATCCTGGATTTACCCTATGTAAGGAGCGTAGCAGGTGACGTTCCATAGTATCTGCCAACCCCCATGGAAAGATGTCGTGAGTTAATGTATAATGAAGCTATCCAAAAAAGTACCATAGCATTGTAATTCTTCGTTTGGGATAAAATATTCCACAAAAACGTATCTACATATAGATACCTACTCGTACCTACCTAGGCCGCAATCTAATTTCGAGCTGTTTGTTCCAACCGATAAGCTTAAGATTTCTTCTAAAAATCGTCGAGATGAGATTGCCTAAAAAGGACCAAGATTATTCCGATGAGGCAAATCAAGGGCCTACGCAGACCATTAGGGTTCATTGACCCGCCTTAGTGTCGTCAGAACCATGATGCCGTTCGTTAAAATCCAACGCGTCGTTTCACACAGCAAATTGCATCAAAAGAATTCTGTTGATTTCAATTTCAAGTCTTTCAATCGTTAGGGAGTGAATTTTCGATTGAATACTGAGCTGCTGGCGATAACTACGGCTATTCAATATCAATTTAGGTATTAGTTGATTGGAGATTTGGAAAATTTAAAGTTATTTCTCCGTCGGTGTTTTTGTCCGTAAAACGCTTCAAAATACGCTGTTTGAATAAGATAAGCACACTGCACTGATAATAAAGCTTTAGTAAAATGGAATCAAGGTAGACCGATGACCTTGTGAAGGCCGCAGGAATCCACTGGATGCGGGAAGCACACAACCGGTCGAAGTGGCGGTGCTTGGTAGAGATCTATGTCCAGCAGTGGACTTCTTTCGGCTGAAATGATGAACGATGAAAATGAAAATTACTTATACTTATTTCTAGTAAAAAATAAATCCATTTTATTTCTTACTTAATTTCTTTTTTGTCCAGTTTGATTGTGGATATTTTATTCACATTTATTTCTGACCATCCGTTTCATTCATGTTTTGCATTACTTATTTACTTCGGGCGAATTACATCAATTAAACTAAACGCGATCAGCACACAGTTCAATAGCGTCCGTTTCACCATTGTTGTAGTATATTGACACTGAAAGCTCTTGAACGCGCTTTAGATGAACTGATCGCGTTCAGTTTCATATGTGAAATTCACCCTTAATATGTGTAAAAGAATTCGCCCAAACCTGCGTCCAAATTGCGGGCTTTTTATGAGTTTTCAGACAATTTCAGTTCAACAATTAATGGGTTCAATAACGTGTTATCGGCTCTCAGTTTAAAATTACGGCCCAGACTTATGACGACGCCAATGGTAATCGGAACCAACTCCATTAATATTTGGAACAATAAAAATGTCATACTGAACAGTTTTCAATAACCATTAAAGTCAATATGATTTGGTTTTTGAGACTATAAGTTAATAAAAATAATTAAGGACCATATTGACTTAAATCCATTGAATTCTTACGATTAAGGGTTAACGCACACGTATAAGCACTGCACGGGCTCAATATCACCTCAACTCATCGTCCACCAGGTGTCAACCCAACGTAAGCACTTATCCAGCCGGTCGATTCTGTAAAAATCTCACCGTGAAAACTTTGATGAAGTGATCTTGAAGTGAACTGTCATTCCATCTGAGACTACAGATTGACACTATTGACAGCTCATTAATTCAAACTTACTTCACCTAGGTTTTCACGGTGAGATTTCTACAGAATGGCACTGCAGATCGGCTCAGCACCGCCGAGGCGTCGCGTTGTTACGGCGTTGCTCTTATGGCAGAGTCGTAGGTGGTGGTCGCAGGGGGACCAAGGGTGCCTAGACACGGGGTCGTCTGGCGCGGGGTCCCAGGTGGAGGCCAGCAGGCAACGGGTGCGGGGGCACCCTTGCCTGTATTGCACAGTCCTCCACCAGTGTCGGACGGGACTTGCCAGGTGTTCCAGGCTATTCCCGTAGCCCCCCCCCCCCTCCCGTCGGTGGGGCATACGGGGCCCGCTACGGGCGATGAGGGAACTCCGCTGAGTTTTAGTGGGTATACTGCCATTTTGGCAGGGAGTCCCACATACCCCACACACACGGTCACACATACGGTCGTAGGTGGCGAAGACCCCTTACGTTAGCGAAGTGACGCGAGGGCTCGCTGTAAGTATGTGGTTGGCCTACTATAAGCGGGTGGTCGGCCCACCGCCCGTTAGGCTGGTTTTATTGTTACGCGTTTCGGAATCGCCGTTGGAGTGCGCGCGTTTGGAGATGTATGGGGTAGTAGTTGCATTTCAAAGTCGCGCGCTTGAGCAGCGCCGTTTGGGAAACGCGCATTATTCGCCGGCGCTGCTAAAGTGCGCGCCGTTCGTGCTCTTCTACGGCCAGTATGCGTTTTAGTGTGAAGGCGTTGAGACGCGCCGTAAGATATTTGTTTACAAAATGAATTACATAGATAATTATGCATTAACGTTCATATTTTACACGACTCTCACACAACAGCGGAACGCGCGGTACTAATCTCGTTTCACAGTGCACCGCTGTTCAAACGCGCGCTGTTAACAGGGCACTGCCCAGCAGCGCGTCTAGCAGCGTGAGCATACAACCAGTCTTAGCTCGATAACTGCTGTTTATTACCTGATCCCGAGTTGAGGCTTGAGTATGGAGTTTCATAGAAATAATCCTGAACGGCCCGAGTTGAGGCGATTTTGATCCCGTGTAGTACTTTATTTACGTGTGCGTTGACCTTAAGACTATTTGTGGTGGCCATTTTGTCCTCGCGCTAGAACTTTTTTAATAAAACCACTTTTTCTCTTTCCCTAAGGAATAAATTTGGATAGCAGTGGACTTAAAAATTCGGGATTTTAAATCATTTATGTTTACGGAGGAGTTCGTACTAATTAAAGAGTTTTGTTAACAATTTTTTTAAATTAGGTATTTGACCTTGAGGGACTTGCTTAGATATTTGTAGGGCAGCTTAAACTCTTCGTAACTGAGGGCAAATAAGTCATTTGTGAAAACAATTTGACTTTTATATTGTGGGTTTATTGTAATGAATCCATACAAATTGCCTGATTTGGTGATGTTTAATCGTCTTGTTAACAAATATTTGCTTCTAGATTGCCCATTGTAGCAACCACAAATTCTCCATTCATTTCAAAACAAATTAATTACTTTAAGCAACCAGTCCTCAACATTTATATATTCATGAAATTATTATTTTTCTTTACTAACCTAGGTTCACATCAGATCTTTTGTTTTTCACTTTTTTCGCACAGGTACCTAAGTTTGCGATCGCAAAAATGTTATTAGCACTTAAAGTTGCGGTGCTACCAATCCTTTTAGATGCCTGTACGACATACCTACACATTTATTATTTATTTACATAACAACTAGATTTTACCCGCGGCTTCACTCGCGCTTTAATTTAAAAAAAAAACTCTTAACACACTACTAAAGTTTCTATAATATAATTCAATCATGATTCGAAAGACACGTGGCGCCATCTATGATCATAAGAACACTATTGTTGTTTTCCTCGGGAACAGTATTTTTTTTCGAATTGAAAGGTACTTTATGTCCGTTTCTGTACACTGTTTCTGTTTTTTAATTTTGTATATGCAAAATTACAGGATGATCGGTTCAGTGGTTTAGGCGTGAAAAGGTAACAAACTTACTTTCGCATTTATAATATTAGTTAAGGATTGCTTGCTACAATTACAGTAAACACCAAAGCGCGCAGCAAGCCAACAACATAACAGTTAAATAAAAAGTTCATGCAAACATTAAATATAGATTTAGTGCTATATATAAATATGTCATCATCAGTTCCTGGAGCAATCAGGGCGGTCAACAGATTGATCGCCTGGGCTGTGGGAGCATATCGAGCAGTCTGTGTACGCACTGGCAGAGCCGCGAATAGCACCGCGAGGCACAGGCATGCTACCGCCGCAGCCAGTCGGAGCAGATAATGAACAGCGAGCTAGAGTAGTTGCGTCATCAATCTTATTGTTGAGCAATAAGTAGTAGTGCATAAACAGCGCACACTTACGTCTCAGTTCCAATGGGTTGATGCCTACTATTCCCGCAACAAACAGAGACGGATACAAATAGGGATAATACCATACCATATACTTCGTCACATGACGAAGGGTCCCATATGATGTCAACTTATCTATCACATACATTAGGTAGGTACCAACAAAGAGAACTTTGTCATCATTAACACTACGTCCTTCTCAATTATAAAATACAGAAGGAAATCAACTTATAATTAAACCCACACTGCGTTCCATTACATTTCCACAGCTGAAAGACAGAAGATTTATATTAATCTTAGAACGAAAACCAAAGTATACGGAACAATTCAAACAGTTCAACATTCTGAAGTATAATTATTATATCTCTCTTCGCCAACATTCATTAACAAAAGTTTTTGTTGCGATGAAAACGATATTTCAAATAAACTTAATAATTAGACGTGGATAAACTTAGTTAATGTTCCAGGAAGTACATTTCAGCGCCAAATCTTCGGGTGTTATGGCTCATTTACTCAAAGAGAGTTTCTCGCCCACCGAGCGGCGAGAATGTCCATGTGATTTTCATAGGATGGTTGCCATTAACGCGATCATGTGTTTACTTACGTTTAAGCGAGAAAAATAATCACCTACGATTATGATTCTAGGCCCTTCCCTTAGATGTCACTGCTTGCGGTAGCGTCGGGGGTCGGGTTGCCTTCTTCCCGCAAATATGGCGTAATGGCTGATCTTTGCGTTATGCTCGTGAACGGGTGCTACTTGTTGTGGCTGGTCGTCTTGCTGACCATGGTTTCGTTATTGTTATTAGTAATTAACTGTTTATTTATTTTGTTCGATGGTCCTAGTTTGTGTGTTACATAATCCAGCATTGTTTAAGTAAGCGGGCACGCCCTTTATGCCAGGAGACTTTTATTTAGGTATTTTTTTTGCATTTTTAGTATTTTGCTGGAGTATAGTTTTTCACTATATTTGCTGGTATATTGGCGTGTGCTAGCTGACATATGGCAAATAATTTAATTTACTGTTCTGTGTCTCGTAATGTTAATTACTTTACATACCTACTATTGTACAGAATCAAGTTTATCTAATTGAACAGACAGATGTGCTGCTGGGGAGTTTGTTGCGCCACTTCTTCTTCCCAGCTAAAGCACTAGGAAGTGGTGAAGGGCGGGCGTTTTGGGGGACTGTCTTATGTAATTTTGACGTTTGAAAAGTGCTGATTCTCAGCCTAATTTGAATAAATGACTTTTGATTTGATTTGATAGGCTCCCGCAGAAGGCGCGACGTGACGGTGCCGCGCGATTCTGGAGGAGTTTCATAGAAATTGTTCTTCTAGTGTCGCGTTGTGCTGTCATGTCACGCGTATCTACGGGAGCTTTCTCTCGGCAGGTAATTTTTTCGCAGATACTGGAAATTCTTGTATTTGATAATACGTAATAAAATTTTTACTCTTCCAATTTATTTAAAAAGCTAGGCCATTGTCACCTCTCGACATGCGTGTATTGCACGTACTGTTAACATGAGTCCACTTTTTGGGGTTCCGTAGTCAACAAGGAACCTTTATAGTTTCGCCATGTCCGTCCGTCTGTCCCTCTGTCTGTTAGTCTGTCCGTGGCTTAGCTCAGAGACTCTTAGTACTAGAAAGCTGTAATAATTTGGCATGGGTGTACAAATTAATCACGCCGACAAAGTGGTAAAAAATAAATAAAAATAAAAATATTTTTAGGGTGGAAAGGTTTGTAAGTGGGAATGAATTTTTTTTTCTTGTCTTTTCCTTGTTTTGGATAGGTCGTTCAAAAATATTGCGGGTTTACCAAAACCATTTTTCGATTCAGGGATCCCTTTGCGTAATATTAAGCTTTAAAGTGGTAATTTTTGTTACAGTCAAAAATTACCCTCCAGCTATCTCCACCCTGCCAGCTAAAAAAATTCACAGCAGTAGTATATATAACGAAGTTAAAAGGGAAACTATCACAGCTTAGTAGGCTTTACAAGTTACCGAATTATAGTCGAACAACAAAAAATTGCACTTGAAAAACATGTTTTACAACTACAATGTTAAGTTTGTTCTTGGGATCAAATCATCCCATCTACGGAACCCTTCATTGTGCGTGGTCTGACACGCACTTGGCCGGTTTTTTATGTTTCTTTATCTGTGGTATTCTCCATCCAGTACTTTTTAATTTCCTTTCGATTATCAAGGCGATAAAATTTCTTCATGTTAATGAGCCCTATAAGCTTTCACGATTGTTTATTTTAATAAAATTATTGCTGGCGTTTCCTTTTGCTGTATTTACTTTATTTCTGTAAGCACGTAATAATATCATCCAAAACGAAGGCGTTTGTGTGTTTTATATTTGAATTGCGTCCCGTGGGTTCAGCAATCTACATCTTTTTAATAAAATCAGTGATAGGCATAATTTTAATACTAGAAATAAAGATAAAATAGATCAACCATTTTTCAGATTATCTAAGGTACATACATCTTTTATGGGGTACTGTGTTAAATGTTACAATAAAATACCTTCTGATATATTACAATTAATTGAAAGAAAATTTAAAACTCATATAAAAAGTACACTTTGTAAACAAGCATATTACAAATTAGAGGATTATATCCAAGATAAGAATGCTTGGAAACATGTTGGTCCTGCTCCATAGGACAATTTAGAGTCTAGACAAAATCAAACTGGTTGCTAATTTAACTGTATAATTTATAATTTTTATGATATTAATTTTATTTTCTGTGATAAATATTTTAACTCACACACTGACTTATTATATGTTGTTTTTATTTTTTATTTTTTTGGGAATTCATATACAATGTTTGTAAATATGTGAGCACCATGTACCTATCGCATTTATTAATTTTTCTGTTATTACTTCACTTTTCATTCTTTTTACCAATTGTGGTAAGTAATTTTGATTAATTTTTTTATATTTTTTATTTTTTTATTCTAGGTACATAGTCTTCACCTATAAATATTAATTAATGTATACAAAATATGGTTAACATTTTAAAAGAGTAAGTATGGGGTTTCTTGCCCATTCTTCTCCATACATAACTACATTTTGGAAGGCGCAACTAGAATCAATTAACTATTCATGTAATTTTTGACGTTCAAAAGTGCATCTTCGTGCCTATTTGAAATAAATTATTTGACTTTGACTTTGACTTTGACAGCTTCAGAAATTTACCAAAATACAACAAATAACATGTTGAATAACAAAGAACGAACAACTAATTTTGCTTGTGAACGGTTTCATAATTCCAAGATGTGCCTTGTGAAAGTTCCACATGACTTCTCATTGTAATATTACTTTGCTCGACTATTACTTTATTCATAAACGTTGCTTGAAATTAAGTGACGTTCAAACGTCAAAAATGTATGGTTAAACAGTCGCTAATCATTACTTAATTTTAAGCAGTGTTTATAAATAAACCCCTTTATAACAAACTAAAATAAACATGTACGTTAAATTGCTGTAACATTTCACACCTCCTATCTTTGCCGTCTCAGACTCCCACGCCTCTAGGGAAACAATATGGATGCATTAACTCGAAAATTGCATCAAAGTAGTGACTTAAAGTTCAAATACTTTTACCGACGAAGTTCGGGCAATTACCTCTGGGCTTGGAACTCGGAAGGCACACTGAAATATATCATACACTATACAGGGTGGAAAAAAAAGACCGCGGTTGGAGGAAAAGTACCCTTAATATTGATAATGGCAAATTTTACTGAAAGGAAACATTCCTTTATTTTCAAAAACAATTAAAACTGCATTAAATTTTTTTTTATCACCTGCTTGAGCCGGGAATCGAATCGGTGAAATGTGAAAAATAAAAAACCTGTATTTTATGATACCAACCGAAAGAGACATTCATAAGAATCAATTCCTTTTAAACAACATAGTATCTTAAATGAAAGAAAGACGATAAAAAACTCGATATAAAAGGCGACACGTAGCGAATTCAGTCGAAGAATACGTCTGTGCATACATGAAAGTGGGTCTCATTTTGAGCAATTCATAAGTTAAGTGAACTATTTTCTTTATTGAGAGAGAGAGAGATAGTGAGTAAGTTTTACAAAAAAAAAAATTTTTTTTCTTGGTCTTTCTTTAATTTAAGATACTATGTTATTTAAAAGGAATTGATCCTTATAAATGACTTTTTCGGTTGGTATCATAAAATACAGGTTTTTTTTTTTACGTTTCACCGGTTCTATTCCCGGCTCAAGCAGGTGATTTTACAAAAATCTTTAAATGCAGTTTTAATTATTTTTGAAAATAAAGGAATGTTTCCTTTCAGTAAAATTTGCCATCATCAATATTAAGGGTACTTTTCCTCCAACCACGGTCTTTTTTTTCCACCCTGTATATCACAAATTGAACAATAAGCAACGAATTTTGTTGGAAACCTACTCAATTATATAGTTTTGGTACATTTAAGTTGTTCATCAAACAAGAGTTGACATTAAGTTGTGTGTAACTTATTCAAGATTGGTACGAATATAGTCGTGTTTGTGAATATCTAGAGTTCATTGCTATGAATGAAGTATGTATATTAATTACATGTCGAAGTAATAATAATTTCAGCTTTAAAGTTTTCCATTCCAGCCTCCGCGGTGTATTTTACTGTTTCGATTAAATGAAGAATGAATATTAAAAAAAAACCGGTCAAGAGCGAGTCATACTCGCGCACTGAGGGTTATACCGTACCATAAAAAAAAATACATTAGTTTCACTATCGGTCAAGAGTGACCTAAAACTGCAATATTAGAAAATGGGTTGCTATTTAGAGACATCATTTTATTTTTCTTGTAATCTTTACATAAACTTCTATCAGATTTTCCTCTATATAAACTTATGAGATACGAGGGGAATGTTATTTTATTTTTAATTTTATGTCAAAAGTCTACATTTTTTTTTTTTTTTTTTTAGATTTTGCAAATAGCTCTCTTATATGTGATAACCCACATGCCCTAGTAATCCCATTTAGATTTTTTAAGATCCGATCAGGTCAGCACCTGTTGCAAAAAAAAAAAGAAAAAATATTCCAAATTCCATGTTATTAGCATTAGTAGTTCTTGAGATATCCAGCGGTGACAGACAGACGGACAGACAGCACCTTATTTCCTTTTTAACATTTTTGTACGGAACCCTAATAAACTGCTACTTCTATTAAACACAGAAATGTAGCTATGACTGTAACGAAATATAGAACAAATGTTTTGTAAAAATCATTGGATAATTCAAAATATTGCGGGTTTCAAAAAAACATTTTTCGATTCAGGGATCCGTACAGGGACACTTACATCTGCCTTGTTATCTTTTGTGAGTCGCCTTTCAATAATCCTCTCAACATGACTAAACCATCTAAGCATACTCTTTTAAATTTCTGTCACTACATATTCGCCAAATCACTTTTTTTTTTCACTCCTCTTGCTCAAAAAGGCCGTCATTGTATCGTACCAGACTGAGGAAAAAATACCTCTAGGGGAAAAGGTGTTTTTTTTTTTTCCTGTTTTTTGAAAATGGAACTAGAAGCGGCGATCTCTTCGGTAGAATGCGTGCATTCCGTTGATGCGTTCTTCTATAACCACAGGAATATTCAAAATTTCACTTATTCGCATCCAGGCATCATCTTATTTTTATTTTTATGATCCTTGTGTTTGGACTGCCAAAGTATTGGTCCAGCTTGGTAACACTCTATCAGTGTTAGCTCAAGTTCGTTATTCCACGACATCATACCCATTGTTTCAAAAAATACACATGACCACTCCCGACCGTGTTTCGAGCGGTACTGCGAAGAGCTGCGAGTGTCGATGCATTCGCGTTCGTGCGCCGCGACCCAAGCGCGAACCCTTTGTCGCGGGACAAAAAACCGACACCGATCGGGGATCGGCGCGAAGCGCGAACGCGAAGGCGCGAAAATACACGAAACCATCTACATTCGCATTTCATGGCTTTAGCGGCCATTCGCGGCGCGAGTGTAGAGCGGGCTTTAAAACCTTGTATAACAATCCAAGGTTAAATGAAGCGTCCGATAATGACATAAAAAGTGTAGAAACTGAAAAATTGTGGCGCAATATTGTGCAAAAGTATTCTTTGTCCAACAGTCACGTACTCCAAAAACAATGTTTGTTTGTGCCAATTCGTCATCTGCACGGTATTGTTTACCAACTGTTATTATTTTTGTGTGAATTCCATTCGGGATAAAGATCTGTTGTTTGTTACAAAACTGATCAATTTGATTCATTCTGAAAATGTTTTTGTTAAAAGGTTTTGGTATATTTTAGGACGAAGATGCTGAAATATAAATGAAGAACGTTTCAATATGTATTTTTATGGTATTTCAATTGATGGTATTTGTGTTAGTAGAATATTCATAGAAAAGATATACAGAGTGCTTCAAGTATATTTTTAATAATTTCAGGAAATTCTATACATATAATAAAATAAGAAGAATTCAAAACTGTACATTGAATATTAAAAAAAAGTAATTGCTATGACGTGTGGGAATGAGTCTGATGTCGAAAATATAGTTATATATTTTTTTTCCGTCTGTCCGTTTGTCTGTTTATCTGTATGTATGTTCCGGATTGGCGCAAAAACGGCTGAATGGATTCGGATGAAATTAAATTTGAAAAACACAGGTAGTTTATAACCTGGATTAACATATAGGGGACATCCACGCGGGTGAAGCCGCGGGAAAATGCTATGTATAATAAAAATATTTATCTTCTTGTAAAATCATTTGCACTCGGTATCTTTTTTGCATAAAAAACAACTTCACAGAAACCCGAATCTTTTTCAGTGTTGCCAGTTTTAATTTTTCTTCTCATCACAAAGTACTTTGAGTGCTCGAGATGAGCATCCAATAATCCAATTAACGACGAAGTAAAAAAAACATCATGGCGGCATAAAAGCTAATTTTAATAAAGTGCCCGTGTCACTTTGGAATATTGTCAGTAGAATTTAAAAGTATACTTTTTACTCAGACTAATTGGCGTTTCTATAGATTTCTGTTTTACACGACATGACTTTCATTCTGAATGTTTTTCGGTGAAACGTATTAGAATAGTACCCTATAGGTGTGATTTTGAACTGAATTTGGTCCGACAGTTAGTGAAATTCTAAATAGGCCGATAAAAAGGTGTATTCCCACTGTCCCCATCTCCCGTGTCCCATTAATGGTAATTGAAACTAAAGGTTCCATTTTCTTTTAAGTACTGATTTTAGAAATAATTATTAAAAAATCAGTGCTTTAAAGATAATTGAACATTTTTTTTCGCCATTTTATGTGAAATATAATATGCATACCATTAATGTGGACACGGGCGATGGGGACAGCGGGAATACACCGATAAAAATATCGTTCGCTCCCCTTGGGGAAAAACTAAGCTTACAATATTTATAATTCACATAATTTTAGTTACATAATGTAGGGCAAAATGTAGTTATGTGAGTCTCTAATATTATGGGAGTGGGTATGGAAATGCGTGCTTCTTTATTATAATAATAATGTTACGAGCTTGCGGTTCAAGACAGTAAAAACTGCCGATAAAAAAAAAAAAAAAAATTACACTAATTAAACAACACTGATAACAACTCAAACACACTAATTATAAAACACAAATTATAAACTACTGATCACTCTAAAGTCGCACTCAAATATCGCTTGTATCGTTTGAAGTTTCGACTGTGTCGGGTCGCGATGTATACTGGCCTTACATAGTCCTTAGATTGTTCCAGAACCTTCTACTGTAGAAACACCGGCCCCGACTGACCAGATGTCGAAAGTTCTAGAATGTTCTAGCATCGAATTCTCTAGAAGAATCTCGAGTCTACTAGTTCTGCTACTCGATACTAGATGGTGCTAGTGGTCACTAGATCTGCTATTCGATACAAAATGGCGCTACTGGTACTTAAACTTGTCTCGATGTACCAGGCATTAATTGAGGCGCGTCACAATAATAATAATAACCCCACCACCGTTTCTCTACGTTGACGTCGTGGTGAGGCTTGCGGGCTCCAATTTGCTCTAGGTCTGTGCCAGTAGAGTTAACTATGCCAGAACAGGTCTAGGATGAGGCGCCAGACCAGGAGAAATCCGCCGGGCAGCATGTGGCGAGCTGTTGGGCAGTAGCGGCCCTACGGACCCTATCTCCCAGGTGAAGTCTTGTTCCTCATCTCTGGCTTGCCTTTATTGACCGGCCAGAGTGAACAATGACGAAGAACAGAGCTCCCACCTCATTCTTGCCTTTATTCGCCAGCTTGAGTAGAGATCCGCAGAATCAAATGTGTTCGGAGGCAGGAAGTATTCCAGTAAGATACTGGTAGGGATCTTGACTATGCTTCCGGTATCGTCCTGATAGCCGTGAAATACTTCTCCACTCAAGCACCTCAAGAAATGTCGCCCCTTGTCAGTACGTCACTGTGCAAGCAACCGTTTTCGGGGGCCCATTATTGAGTGTGCAAGTCCCTGCCATTATTTTATCCGTGTATTACATAACATTGATCAAACAGGGGAAATAGTCCTTCCATAGTTATAGGCAATCAATTCACTATAGCCAAAACCCAGTCATTTTTCGAATTTTTCGACGCCATTTTAGTTTATTTTGTTCATACAGTAGAATCCGTTTATTATGACTCCGCTTATATACCAACCGTTTATAATGAAGTAATTACACAGCGAAGTTTGGTTTTCATATAAAATTCTTTATAATTAAGTCTTGTAACCAATTTTTAATCAATTGCGTCCAATTATAGTGACCGACATGATTCCTAACACCTTCGGCAGTGTTCGGGAGAGTCCTTCGGCAGCGTTCGGGAGAGTTACGTGATACCCGACGACGTTCGGCCCCTGCGTGGCTTTTTTTGTTTTTATTCTCAGTAGGTAATTGATAGTTGAAGGTCGCGCATTGATTGACCTTTAAATATATTACTTGAGATTGTTTATTTTCTACAAAATGTTTTGTATGACGTCTGCTTAGTATGACGTGTTTGTTATTTCCCTGCGATGTCATTATAAACGGATTCCACTGTAGTTTTATTTAGGTTAGGTTATTATATTTTAATTTTAATATAAGATCTTAATGTACCATGTTTTAAAGTATATACATTTAGTAGATGATCCCAAACCCATAGCCCGATATGTTTGGTTTCCATGTTCTGCAATAGTGTTACACCAACCGGGGCTTTTCCTTGGGTTGCACTTGTACAATGCATACACGGATAATCGTCGGTTGGTGCCTCGTTTGATTAAAAATGTCTCTCCTCTCTGCCTCGTGCCTCTGAAAGAAAGAAAGAAAGAAAGAAAATACATTTATTTAGCACAGACTAAAAGGCACACATGACACACTATAATTTACAGCAAATAAAAAATAAATAAAATATCTAACAAATGAAAAGCGTAAAAGAAAGAAAGAAAGCAATTAGCAAAGCAAGTGTGCCTGACGGCTGCGCCAAAACGGCCCAGTTCAGCATAAATGCCAGACAACTAGTGCCTGACGCTGAGAGTTGGCTTCGGACCCTCGTACGCCTTCCAAAGGTGCGGGATCCCAGGGTCCCAAGATATTTCAAAGGCATTGAAATAATAATAATACCAGCGCTGTCGAGAGCAATATTTGATTAAATTGAACCACCCTCTAAAGGGCGCTACACACGGCTAAGATACTATAATATTTTATCTAAAGATTTTAAATTAACATATATTAAGCCATCACAGACGACGAAGATACGATAATATATTGTAAGCTTTCATCGCGACCGCACGTGTCTTGAGTTGAACCAGTATACAGAGTGATTTAATAACTTAAGATGTTATGTTACGTTAAATTCTCATATCGCTCTCTACGATACGAAAATATGAAATAAATATTACCTTCGTCATGTGTAATGGTCCTTTGAATTGTATGGCGAGCGATGTTGCATCTTAAGATTAAATATTATAGTATCTGAGCCGTGTGTAGTGCCCTTTAAACCTTTTAAAAAAGTTTAAAATTCGAAAAGAAGGCTTCAATACATTCAGTACTGAAGCTTTCTTAAAACTGCAGTTTATATTATTACCTATTTCATAAAAGTAATCGCTATCCGCTATTATGCATTATGTAATTATCGCTTCACGCTTGCATTGAGACCAATTCCGTCAACTAAAGAAATTAATTCGAGAGGTTTTCGCCTTTTATGTAGACAGATATGAAAGAGCTTTTTTTGAACAGGTTCTTTTTTTTCTCACAAAAGCCGCTTTCAAATGATGGTTTCGCTAAGTATTTGAAATGAAATAATTAATAAAGATTTTTCAATAGTAGGGATGTAATGAAAACGAGATTGAAATAATGAAGGTTTTTTTTGTGAGAATGTTATTTGAAACTTTTTGATAAATTTTCTGACAAAAAGAGCTAGAGCAATATATGTAGCTGAAACTTTTCAGCTGCCATTGCTGTGCCATCTATATCTATACATATTATAAAAAAATCTTAGCGGTGTCAAAAGTGGAACATTGAATATTAGAAAAAAACCCGGCCAAGTGCATGTCGAACCACGCACAATGAAGGATTCCGTAGTTGATATGAATTTATCCCAAGAACAAAGTTAACATTGTAGTTGATATATAAAAAAAGACAGGATTTTATTGTACGACTTTGTCAGCGTGATTAATATGTATATAGAGTTATGAGGAACAGGGTTAAAGTTCATTCATACTCTATGGAAAAGGGAGGATCCTCCGACCAGACGGGTATTGTGTCTGGTGGGCAACTGCCCAACGGTTGATGTCGGGATGTTGTATATATGCTAGTCGCGCGGTAAACTCTGATAGCGCGATGCAGGATTTGTGACGTCAGGTCTTTGATGCGTAGTTCGCATGTGGCGTTGTTGATACCGCCACATGTATACTCATACAAAATTACAGCTTTCTAGCACTAAGAGTCTCTGAGCTAAGCCGCGGACAGATAGACAGATAGATAGATAGATAGACAGACAGACAGACGCACATGGCGAAACTATAAGGGTTCCTTGTTTACTAAAATATGGTTTTAAGAATTATTGTCTGTTTTTCTGCATCACGCAAAAGCTACCAAATAGTTTCTGTTCAAATTTTTCATAAATGTTCCTTGAACGTCAAGTCAGTCTGTAAGCTATACATTATCACGCTATTTGCTATGAGGGATGAGCAATATTGAATTGTGTTTGTATTTTTTTCTATAGTTTACCGCAAATTGTAAAAAGATGAGCCAAACGTTTAGAACATATTTAATCATTTACTTTTTTATTTTTTATGAAACATTGTATTCAAAATAAAGATTATAGTTAATAAATTTTTAAGTAATAATAATATGTACAAATATATATAAAAAAAAATAATAAAAAAAAGGCAGGGGAAAAAAAAAGGGCAAAGGGCATCAAAAAATTTCACATTTTGATGGGTCCAAGCCAATAGATATGCAGGGGAAAGAATCAAAGGGCATCAAAAATTTCACATTTTAATGGGTTTAGGTATTATTATTGATCATTTACTTGATTATCATAATGCTATACTTTCCCGGGTCTCAGCAGTCAACCATGACATATACAGGATGGATTTTTGAGATGGGGGAGTAAAGGTAGGTACTTTAACCGTTGTAGCTACAAAAAACGATCTTAGGACACTGTCCTTAATTTTTTTAGACATTTTGATAATTATCTAGACCAACAACAACAACTACAACACACGATCTATTGCTGCTGACAGATTCAATGTACCCATCGTCACCAATTACTTTGGTGACAGAACCCTAACGAAACGAATACCATACCTATTGAATAGTCTACCGGCAGACATAAGGAGTGAAACAAATAAAAATAGATTTAGAAGTAAGTTAAAAAAATATTATTTGGATATGTAAGTGTGATTAAGTATTATTGTCTATACCCAAAGTCTTAAATTCAGATAATTTATGTAAACAAAGTAATGTCAAGAAATGTCACTGTCAAAAGACAGGATAGTGGTGCAAAACATTTTATCATTAAATATTTTTGTAAATAATCATCGATAAAATTAAAGTGAATTAATTATAGAATAGAATAGAATAGAATACTCTTTATTATGTACACCATAAAAATTACAGAACAAAGAAAAAAAAAAAAAAAGAAAAGAAGAATTAAGAACTATGCAAACAAAATACCGTTGCCAAACGATGTTTTGTGTAGTGTGTCGGAGACACGGTATATGATCGTCATAATCAGCCCTTTTAAGCCCAGTGCTAGACGTAGGCCTCCCAAAATCGATTTCCAATCGAAACAGTGTACAGCCGTTTTCATCCAAAATGTGGCTAGATATGCTACTTACAATATGAATCTATAATGAGAGTTGTAATATTAGTGTTGTTGAAGATGCAAAAAATTTGAAAATGTTTGGATCTCCTGCATTGTTACCAGTATCATAAAATATTTTATACCATAAAATCTCCTTTTATTAATAAATTTGATTAAAACCGAAAATTTATAAAAATAATTACGGTACGATTATTTTTTTAATTATTATTTCTTAAAATCAGTACTTAAAAGAAAATGGAACCTCTTTTCGCAATTTTATGTGAATTACCATTACGAAGATATTTTTTTGTTATGTTATCCCCTTTGTTTACATAAATTATCTGAATTTGAGACTTTGGGTTATAGAGAATCACTGACCCCACAGTCAAACTATTGCAATAGTTTTGTGGGGCTAAGTTTATAAGTTATATACTCACCATATTAAACAAGAAACAATAAAAAAAAAACTTTTCCCATACAAGTCTAAAACGATCTCAATTATTTGAGTTTTTTTTTTTCCTCATAATGTCAGAAATCAAAAGAAACATCTAAATTCTGTTCTCAAAGCAAATAAATTATAACGCGTATTCGTTCGAAATTCACATTTTCTTGTTAATTTTCGGCCAGTCTCAAGTAAGTTGGAGTTTCCTACGAAATGTATGGGAATAGTTTCTTGCGATTTCTGTCTTTTCTAGTATTCAAACGTCAGTTGACCCAGTAGAGTTTTTTGATCCTTATAAGAAACAGGTTCGATTGGAATGAAAAAAAGTTTTTTTGAAAACTGCCCATTTTCTTGCAGACTTTTTTCAAAATCTGAGAATGCTGATCAAAATATCTCAAAAATTAAGGACAGTCTCCTAAGACCATTTTCTTGTAGTGACAATGGTTAAGGTACCTAACCTTACTGCCCCATCTCAAAAATCCATCCTGTAGATTCCTTTGTACACAGTTCTGTTTAGCAGAACACTGAACTGTTTAGCAGAATATTCACCTGAAAGTTATTTCATATAAAATACGGCATTAACTTTCACTAATCACTGGCACTAATTAGCGTGCAAACGGCTCTTTTTAATTAGCACACATAAAAGCAGCAGTGCGTATTTCCAATTAAAATGTTTTTAGTTTTCACATACATGGACCCGTGAATTGAATGACGTAGTTGGCTGCATTTTTTAGAGTTATTGGGTTAACCTTTTTCAGGTCAAAAGAGACGCCTGTTTTATTTTTCAGTTTTGAGTTAGTTCACATCGGCGAAGTAAAAAAGTCGTGAGGAAACCTCGACCTGGACGTATAGATAAAATAAGCCTGAAATCCCTGACCTGTTTTGAGCAAGCGAGGTGATCAATGCTGCCATTGTATGAGAAGGGGCCTTAGCCCTTCAGTGGAGCAGGTAATCTCCGTTCTTACCAAAAGCGATCGTCGCGCGAGAACTAGATCGACGCGCTCGTTTGTATGTATTGTGACTTACAAACGCGACTTGATTGATCGCGCGATTATAAAATATTCATAAAAAACAAAAACCGCCCAAGTGCAAGTCGGACAATGAAGGGTTCCGTAGTTGGGATGAGTTTATTCCAAGAACAAACTTAACATAGTAGTTGAAAAACACGGTCTCCCGTACAGCATGTATGGGAGAACATGTTGTTCAACTGTAAATGTAAGTTGGTCGACTATTACTCGGTAACTTGTAAAACCTACTTAGCTGTGATAGTTTTCCTTTCAACTTCGTTATATATACTACTGCTGTGAAATTTTTCACATGTCCAAATACAACCATTTAGCTTGCCCCCTGCAAGCTAAATGGTTGTATTTGGACATGTGGAGGGACACTTGACTCTAATAAAAAATTGCACTTTAAAGCTTAATATTACGCAAACGGATCCCTGAATCGAAAAATGGTTTCATAAACCCTCAACATTTTTGAACGGCCTATCCAATGATACCCCACACTATGGGATAGAAGAAAAAAAATATATCATCCCAACTTAACGAGTACCCGATAGATACCCGATTTAAAAAAATATATAATTTATTGAAATATATTTATATTTCAAGATTTATTTTACCACTTTATCGGCGTAATTAATATGTATACCCATACCAAATTACAGCTTTCTAGTACTAAGAGTCTGAGCTAAGCCGCGGACAGACAGACAGACAGACATGGCGAAACTATAAGGGTTCCTTGTTGACTACGGAACCCTGAAAAGTGCGACCATCGCATGCTCGCGCGGCGATCGCTTTCGGTTAGGAGCCGGCCTAATAGGCAGTTATCCGTTACCCGGCCTAATTTATATAGGTAGTTATAATGACGTAAAGTAAAAGGTGACTTTGAGTTTTAATGAGAGTAATCCCTGTGATTAACTGAGGTACCTTCGTTCTGATTAATTATTTTCAGTTGAGATTAGTTGATTTTATTTTAGGGTTTTTTCCGGCCTACGTTTTAATATTTTTGCAACCGAGAATTGAGAAAAATTCTAGTACAAGGAGCTATTGGTATGTAAAATTAATTATGTCAAATGCAGGGCTTGTTAACGTTACCAAATAACAAAATAATAACCGTTACGTAACGTTAAATATCAATGTTATACCGACTTACGTTAAAAAAAATTAACGTTACTTGATAACATTACCGTTAACCATTAACGTTAATTAACATTAACAAAAATACGTTAACTCACGTTAATTTAGCTACGTTGCCGTTCTGTGGGTAAGAATCAGGCAGATTCAGGCAACGTTTTGATCGGCACGGCATCAGAGAGGCGCGAGGGCGGGCTCCCGCCGCGCCGCACGCCTCAGGCCCCACTACTTACATCTCACCCGTTTAAAATAACGATAAAATTAATATGTGCATAAATAACGTTAAATTGATTACCGTTATTTTAATAATAACGTTAACTCTGTCAATACACGGTAACGTTATGAAAATTTACCGGTATTTAAAGCCCTGCAAATGTGTCTGTATGAGTAAAGCAGATATTTTTACATCAGCAAAATTGTACTGAATATTGAAGACAGATACTTTGATTCCTACTGAACCCGTAAACAAAACGAGAGCGTGTAAATAAAACGCATCCATGAATTCGTTAATCGACTCCCGCGAGCAACCGACCGTGGTACCGCAAAAATAAACTAATGAAATCGTAATTAGGGTTAATTTCGGCCAGATTCAGCCCGGTTTCGTCTGCGGTTAACCTGTACAGAACAACCCGTTTAGATTTATAGGGTTTTCATACAAGATTTACGACTGTCATTTATTATTCACTATCTGCGGTACAATCAGAATTTATGACACACTTTTCGCTATGGTTTTATACGAATAAATAAACTATTTTATTGTAATATCTTGGCGAGGCGTATGATAAGTGTTTTTGCTGAATAAAGGTATTTGAATATTTTATTTTAAAGCGAAGCCTTTTTGGATTTGAGTCGTAATGTAAAGATGTTTGGGACGATGCGGTTTAAAGGTCTCTGCACACAGCGGGCGCGGCGTGGCGGGACGGGACGCCGACGCGACGCTGAGCAGTTGTAATGTACTAGATATTACGGACGACGCCACACAGAGCGTCACGTCGCGTCGCGTCGAGCTGGACGGCTCTGTGTGGCGTCGTCCGTAATATCTAGTACATTACAACTGCTCAGCGTCGCGTCGGCATCCCGTCCCGCCGCGCCGCGCCCGCTGTGTGCAGAGACCTTTAGGCTTACAATTTTTATGAAAACCAAAAATTTTCGCAATTTTTTCAACGTTTTCGCCTACTGTATTTTTTTAAGAAAAAATGTTTGCTTTATAAAAAACGGTTCATCGAATAAACGAAATAACATGAATGTATTTTTTGCAAAATTAATTTCGCCGAGGTCAGCGGTCTTTGAATGAAAGATTAACTGACCCTATATTAACAATGTAGGGTTAGTTGCCTCGCTTTGCCGGACAAGTTGGTAGCCAATCGAGAGAATGCTATCATGCACATGGGGTTATTCCATACAGTAACAATGAGCCTACATATTTGGTATGCGTACTCCCCGAAAACTAATCAAAATATATATATATTATATACCATACTAGGAATTTCTCCTGTATTGTGGGTACGGTTACAAACATTTAAAATCACATACACAAACAGTCAGGGGGTCTACTCCCTAAGTCCGTCAACGAAGTAACGGGCCCGTCCGTTAGTAGTCCGACACGTCGGACTGAACCCTACTCCCTAGTAATTTCGGATTCATCAGTTTCCAACGGAATCGTAGACAATATTCGTGAACGAAAGACGCATGGCGATTGATGACAATAGAGTTGTGCTACTTTACCGGTCGATTACCGGTTTAATTATTTTGTGGTTTTCAAGCTAAATAAACAAAAATCAATATTTTTTCCTTAGAAAATGACTACATTTTTAACAATATACTTTTTATTATAAAGATTAGAATTCTTTTTGACATTTTTGTCCGGAAACCGGCATTATCCTGTTGATACCTTTGCCTTTTTCCTTTTTGACATTTTGACGGAAATTTTCAAATTAATTCAACGATACTAGCCGGGAAGTTTGAAAATTATTTTATTTTAGTTTCTTTCTTATTCATTTCGTAAAATGGCCCCAACCGCTGCAGAAACTCACGGACACGGACTCTGGCCGGAGGCGCGCAGGAGCTGGGCAGCCTCAACGTGCTTTATATAGAACTTTTCACTTTTGGTGTGGAAAAAAAAAAATAATACTAACATGTTGAGTTTTAAGGGTTTGGGGTTCCTGAAAGGGGGTCGAAATTTTCATTATTTTTGCGATAGGACGCACCATTTTCGAGATATAAGCAAAAGAAAAGAAAAAAAATATATACAGTACGAGTAACAGTACTGATTTTGTACTAGTAGTCGAGATGTTGGTGTGAAGTTTAGTTCATGACAACTAATTGATTTTATTCTACATCTTTTTAATCACGATTAATAATAGTCCGATTTAGTTAGAAAATCTAAATTTTAGTTTAAAAACGTCAAATTCGGAATAGCAAAATTGCCAAATAGCTTAAGATAAGTCAGTAACGTCGGGAATACTCACCAACCTAAATTCTTGGCGTAAATATTGTCGACGTTGCCTCCGCTCTTCCTATATAGCTTTGTCAAGCAATAAAAAAGCAGCCATACTTAGGAATTCCTTACTTTGTCTCTAAATAGTATAAACAATTATAATCGTTCGTCGACAGAACGATAACTATTTTGATGTCGTATCAACTGACACAAGGTTCCGTCAAAACAAGCGTCAAGTTCAACTTTTCGGACGGGCATAACGCATCGGGAGTAGGGACAGTTGTCAAATCGTGTTGTCATTCATTCTTCGTCGGGCCTCGAACGAATCGTCCGTCCGTTGGTGATAGGGAGTAGGAAACGCCCGAAACGAAGCCCGAAACGACGGACTTCGTGCTTAGGGAGTAGACCCCCAGATCCGGAACAATTACTTTTAGGTCATACAAATATTTGTTCCATTCGGGAATTGAACCCGCGACACGCAGCGCAGCAGTCAATCGATTAACCACTGCGCCAACCGTGCCATCAAAAATCAAAATATTGAATTGATGTTTGCCGACCAGCTGCGCCGTAAAGGTGAATCTCCTACAGGGATGTTATCCATACTAATATTTGAATGTGAAAGTAACTGTCTGTTTGTCGGTCTGTCTGTCTGTCTGTCTGTCTGTATGTTACGTTTTCACGCCTAAACCGCTGAACCGATCATCATGAAATTACTAGGCTACTTTTTTACGCGATAACCGACATCCACGCGGGCGGAGCCGCGGGAAAAAGCTAGTCTTATCTATAAACGATACGTTAATTCGTAGTTTTTCCTTTGTTTTAACTGCACAATGTCATTAACATTGCCAGTAGGTACCGAGCTGTCCAACGCTGGACGTATGCCTCTCCAATCGCATGCCATTCAACACGATCTTTGATCACTCTCATCCAGCTGCAACCAGCCGGACAACACTACATGGCAAACATGTTATTTAATTAAAACTACTCGTTACTCCAAAAACTGTAGTTTACATCGCAGTTTTCGTTTCCATAAAATAAAAACTTCCAGGTAAAAAAGTTGGTTTACCTGACTCTATTCGACATGATAACTTGGTTTCAGTGTTGCAGCCCCAATTTCGTTCGTTTGACGTCATTTTTCATATTTGATAGCATTTTTTACGAGTCCAATGTGCAACCTACTTTCCGAAAACTGATGCAGGAGTAACTCGGGGTTTTTTTAATGGTATTTTCTGGTTACGTGATAAGGGAGACTTATTCTTGCGTCAGTTCATTTTGGAGCAACCTATAACTTTTTTTTACGATAGACATACTTTTTATAAGGCACACCTACAATGCTTGAAAGCCTGATAAAATCTCTGATGGTAATATCGGCTGTGGTTTTATGTTTATGGTTGCTGCAATAATAAATACCGTATCAAAAACGATATCAGGAAACCGGTGCGATTCATGAGAAAGGCGTTCTTGCAACAGTGGACATATTTTGGCCAAGACGATGATGAAGATGAATAATAGTTATTTATGCAACTGTTGTATAATAAGGGGCATTAAAACACGAATGTGGGTTTATCACACGAGGCGAAGCCGAGTGTGATAATAGTATCACATGAGTTTTTTAATACCTAATTATTACAGTTGCATACGAGACTTTATCTACACCCATGACATGAATCCTCTATAAAAGGTTCTGAAACAGTTTTTGCAATACTAATATCGAACAAAAATGACGGGATACGACGCTATGGTATAGTATAGTGAAACGCGCGTGCGTGATAATGTTCTTTTTTTGAAATTCATAAAGATATCACGAATTGAGTAGTGAGAATGGAAGGGAGGATGATGATCCCTTCCTTACTCAAACAGATGAGTTAGGAAGGGATCATCATCCTCGTAAAAGCAAAGGAGTTGCATTATGAAATTCAGTACAACATTATAACTTCCGTTTGGATGCTATTATGGTTACTATGACACTGGGTGTTTTAATGTTGGCAATAAGCTAACTGTTTCAGAAACTTTTATAGAGGATTTATAGCATGGGCGTAGATAAAATAAATTAGCAATAGGTTTATTTACGGCAGATTTTTTAGAAGACTACTTCACGTTAGTTAATGACGTCGCTGCGACTGCGTAAACGCGACGACATGATACGATCAAATAAAAAATAAAAAGATTTTATGTATTTTTTTTTGGAGGACAACGACTGCTGATAGTGTTTTTACTTGAAGTATGAGTTGAAAAATCTGTTTTCTTATGTTTGGTCATGTTTAGATATAGATATCCATCGCATCTGCGGAGTTTAGCTAGACAATTTAAAATAACCCCTTATTATCTATGTTGTTACTAAGTTACTGAAAAACACTTACGTAATTATAATAAAATTTGGAATTTGGCGAATACATTTTATTTAATATGGTATAAGTCATCCCAATATATGAGACCTATACACGATCAATTTAAATTTAATTCTGGGCTAACAAGCGAGTCATGGGCTCCTACAACTAAACGGCAAGCTTTAACGCAAGTCATGCGTATTTATGATGTCCATTTCAACCGCGCGGCCAACTCGTGGAATTTGATGAAACTTTTCGAGGAATTAGTGGTAATTTGTTGCTATACACGCCTCTTTTCCTGAATTTGTTGCAGGAGAAATTAGGACGCTATAACCAATAATAGTTGGCCGCTGGAACCGCCGCTTGCCGTAGTCATCGCCTGTGATTACACAGAGGATGAATGGCGCAGATAGGCGAATGATGCATCAAAAGAAAGGTCTTAATTTGTTGTAATTGTTGCAAAAATAAAAGGCACCAAGGCGTAAATATACAAAAAGTTATGCTATATTTGGTTTCCAGGTTATGGGTGGGTGGGTATCTCACCATAAATATAAAATTAATGGAGGCTTCCAATACGTGACGGCACGGTTGGCGCAGTGGTTAAGCGATTGACTGCTGCGCTGCGTGTCGCGAGTTCGATTCCCGCACGGAACAAATATTTGTATGACCTACAATAGTTGTTCCGGGTCTGGCTGTCTGTGTATGTGAGCTTAAATGTTTGTAAACGCACCCACGATACAGGAGAAATTCATAGTGTGAGGCGACGTTTAAAAAAAAAAAATATGAAAAAAAAACAAAATATATATATATATATATATATATATATTTGGATGACTAATTATATTAAATAAAAAGTATTCGCCAAATTCCAATTTTTATTATAATTACGTACGTTGTTTTCATTAACTTAGTAACAACAATGTCAAAAAATATAAATAAAGTAAAAAAGACAATAACTAAAACTGCCTAAAAGGAGTATTACCAACGGTCGTCGGCCACATCCTCTCCCTTTTATAGTAAAACTATTTTCTTAAGAGGTCGTCGCAACGTCCCCGCCATAGTCTTTATATCTACAACCCTCGTGACACCATCGCGGCCTGGATACCTCCCAGTAATTATGCCTCGTGGCCAAGTTCTCCTAGGTGAATCTCCATCAGCTATGAGTACGGGATCTCCAATTTTAACTGTGGTCGAAACTCCGTGAACAATCTATGTCAGACATGACTATTCATCTCCACAGCTTTTTTCAAACTAGCCCACAACTAGTTAAAAGTATTTGGGTTCGTTCAAAACGTTAAATTAAAAGCGTTTCTACTGTCATTGTCAGAGTTTAAAGTCGGAAACTACCCTTCTAACTACCGTTCAATGTTCATAGTCCTGCTAAAAAGTTGTCCGTCAGTTCTTTTAACGTATAATGAATTTTCAGTTGCCTTTAAATTAAGCGAAACTTTTATATTATATGAATGGTGTTACCATGGTCGAAGGTCCACATGGTGTTTAGGCTTAGAAAAATGTTTGGCAGCTGCGCAAAGTTTTAAAATCCAAAATATTTTAAAACAATGTAATGAAATTTAATTTTTAAATAACATTGGCTAATATAAGACACTGACGGACTTTATATGTGGTCATCTAAAACCAATTGTAGTGACCAATGAACGATCCATTTATGTATGAGAAGAGGAATGGCCTTTTTTTTTTTTGGTGGGAAATTATCAAATAACTTCTCGCGCTGTGGGCGGAGCGGGAGGGCTTTTACTGACTAAAACCCACCCGTATTACTTCAGTGGCCTGTGTGCCAGGGCCACGGTATCCCTTTCGAACAAACCCGCAACCCTGGCAGGCACCGGTCCTGGCGGACTCCGTCAGTGCGTGCTGACATCTCTTTGAGGCGCGCGTCAAACAACGCGCCGTCGACCCGGGCCTGGTCCTTACCGGACGGCGAGCTGCCCATAGCTCGCCGTCCGCAAGCCCGATCCTATGGTGGCCGGGAATCGGCTACCGATTCCCGCCACCCAGGGCGTCTCCTGCGGCGACTAGGGGCGTTAGGGCGCACAGACTGCGGCTCCCTCACGCGTTCCGCCTCATCCTTCGCGAGCATTACTGATTCGCAGAAGGAGGTGACTGCCTCCCATGCAGAGGCCTTTGCCCTGAGCCCTGTTTTTCTTATTATCCACTACACGGAATCTCGGTGCTTTCATCTCTCCTGATGGTAGGTGATGATAAGGCCGAAGGTGGAAGCGAGCTTCATCCGGAATCCTCAACGACCGAGGAAATCCTGTTAACATTGTTTTTATGGCGACAGACTTAGATAAGACGGTGGTAGCTAGCCAGGCGGACGTAGAACAAGCCCTACCACCAACCAAACCAAGCAGAAAATTTGTAGTGCCCTGGGAACGGAACCCGGGACTTCTGGGTCTAAGACAGGTGGTCTACTACTACGTACATACTATTTACTTATTTTTTACAAGTTTAGACTAGTAGTGAGGGCCAACAAGGAACCCTTATAGTTTCGCCATGTCCGCCTGTCTGTCTGTCTGTCCGCTTAGCTCAAAAAAAACCCAAATGTAACGTCTATATTGGTGATAAACTGGACTAGACTATCGATCCGTCTTTAACGGACAAAGAATAATTTTAAAGAAAAGGGTTAGTAACATGTCACCATCCTCGGTAAGATATTGAAACCTTTACGTTATTTATTACTGGATGTAACGTCTCGTGGTGCTATCGTAACTACCGTTTAGTGATTTACTGATGCCGCTGGTAAAGATTATGAGAATCTTTTTTGAGATATCTCTGTATGAAACTTATTTTTATTATTTCAGTAGCAGCATGGAGACTCAAACTCAAACTCAAAGCATTTATTTCAATTAAACCATTTACAGGCACTTTTGAATTGTCAAAGAGACGGTCAGTTAGTCAGAGTCGGCAAGTTGAAGCTAGATGCCCATTCCAATACGTAGATCACTATGGAGAAGAACGGACAAGAAACTCCAAGGACACTCTTTTAAATCAAGATATTACATAATCCTGGGTACATTATTCTTGTTGCTTCTATATGTGAGACAATGTAAAAACTAATAAAACAATTCAAAATATAAAATTACAAATTAAAAATAAGCCCTGGCAGTCAAGAGATGACCAGTCCCAACTGACGGCGCCCGTTCACGAACATGACGCATGGATCAGCACCATCCAGCTCAACCATTTTGTAGGGAACCGAATGATCCAACACACGCGCCACCATCAGTGAAACATTTAAGTGAGCATGACATACTCTCAACTGCCATGCTCTTTCAAGTCAACATAAATCATAATAACATAGTAAACGACTCCATGGTATTCACATTTACAAAATTGAAAAAATGCTGCTAAATTATACAGAACTATAGTTTGCAATGTATTTGAGAGATTAATAAAAATTTACTACCAAAAAAGAAAATAATTATTATCTATTGGAGTATTCATCAATAAAAACATGCTTAAATAAAAACAAAATAAACATTAAGTTCGTAATGTCAGAAAATAAAATAAAATAAAAAAAGGGGGAAGCAACTTCCAAGTATTCAAATTTTATCTAGTGAGCCCAAGTGGCAGTGGAGCAGGACCAGCATTTAGCCAAGCATTTTTATCTACGATATAATCATCCAACTTATAATATGCTTGTCTGCATAGTGTGCGTTTTATGCACGTTTTAAATTTCTTCTCATTTAGTTGAAGAATATCGAGTGGTATTTTATTATAACATTTTACACAGTACCCCATAAAAGAAGTGTGTACTTTAGACAATCTGAAGCGTGGTTGATCTAATTTGTTCCTATTTCTAGTGTTAAAATTATGCCTGTCACTTATTTTACTAAAAAGATGTAGATTTTTTCGAACATACATAATATACTACATTTGTACACCTGTTAATAACAAAAGGCTTTACTCCTCTCATCCCATAGAACATCAACCGTCGAAATTGGTTTATGATCAGAGTGTCTCACTTTCAATTCGTATACGAAGCAAAATGCCTAAAATTATTGTCTACACAGCAAATTGCCTAAGCTGTAAATCGCCTAGAGATCAAAATGTTTAACAAGCAAAATGCCTAAAAAACAATAATTTCAAAGTAGTCGAGATGGTTAAAATAAATTCACACTAGGGGCTCTGAACTGTAGGTTAGGTTAGGTAAGAACTGTGACCACACAACGCCAAAAACGGTACTCCCTTTCTTCTCCTAAAATAATAGACATATTGCAAGGTAGGCATTTTGGTTCATAGTCAGAATAAGGTTTAGTTCAAATACTGTATAGACATATTGCAAGGTAGGCATTGTGCTTCCTAGTCAATATAAGGTTTAGGCAATACTTGGCATAGACGTTTTGATTTCTAGTCAGCATGATCATAAAGGTTGAAATTGGCGTTTATTACGACAAGCAGTGATTATAGTAGCTGATCTCTGCATTAGCTGTCTTTGATGGGTTTCATTAAAAAGCCCATAGCCCCATAGTACGTTTTACTCTGTGACCTTCGGTACATACATAATGATCGTCACTAACTCATTAAAAAGGTTTCCTCCCTCACACCTCAAAAAGGTTCTACCGGTGTCCCCTTATTTCGCAGACAGAAATTTCATAGAATTTCGTTTCCCAGAAAATGTTTCATATAATATTTGGTCCTCGTATTTTTAGTTGGAATATTATTGTTTCAAAGACTTTTTACTTGAATGAAAAATATTTCACAGAAACACAATTCAATGAATTTTTAATCACATTTTCTTGTTTAACAAACTTATCAAACAGTAGAATTATTTTTTAACGAATATTTTTTGTTCGGTATGTCAACATGTCGAATATTTTTTTAGTGACAAAAACGAATCGCTGCAAAACCGACTCCACGTAGTCTTGTCTGCCCTACCCCTAGAGTGTAATTTAAATCCACGTAGACGCGGAGGGGCGAGGCGGCCCGCGAGCTGAGGAGCAGGTGGTTTTAACGCTCGCCGAAGCTACGGTGGTGGGCGTGAATATCATCTGCGACGATAAGCTCGCGTGGGACCGCCGGATCCCCGCAGCGCCGGAGCCGTGACAGAAACCATGCCTGCTGCATGTTGCATGGTCGCTTGCATACTGCATGCTTGCTTGCATGCTGCATGTTTGCTTGCATGCTACATGCTTGCTTGCACGCTGCATGTTGCATGCTTGCTTGCATGCTGCAAAATGCAAAAAAATATGCTGTTGAAAAATTTAAAATGGATAAAATGTTATTCTTGGTAATAAGTTTTATATTAAATAAACAATATAAGAATAAAGTATACTTGATTTGTTATTCTATGATATGACTATTCTAACATTAAACTTTATGTGAAACAAAAATAAATTATTTAATCATCTTCAAAGTAAGTATTCTGCGTATTGATTATTCTATGAAACGAAAATATGAGAAAAAATTTATGTGAAACGAAATTCTATACAACTATTAGCTATGAAACAACGTACAACCCTAATTAATACGAGTATACGTCATCATCATCTTCCCAACTATTTTTGGGTCGGCTTCCTGTCTAACCGCAAGCAGCTACCAGTATTTTACATGAAGCGATTGGCTATCTGACCTCCACAACCCATTTCCTGGGTAATACGCTAATAATAGGCTTGTTAACTTTACCAAATAACAAAATAGTAACCGTTACGTAACGTTAAATTTCAATGTTATACCTACTAACGTTACAAAAATTTAACGTTAATTGATAACATTACCAGTAATATAAAGTTAATTAACATTAACAAAAATACGATAACTAACGTTAATTTAGCTATGTTTCCGTTCTGTGGGTAAGTATCAGCCAGATTCAGGCAATGTTTTGATTGGCACGGCATCAGAGAGGAGCGAGGGCAGGCTCCCGCCGCGCCGCACGCCCCAGGCCCCACTACTTACATCTCACCCGTTTAAAATAACGATAAAATTAATAGTCGCATGAAAAACGTGATATGCAATAAATATATAACTTTGAATTTGAATTTAGGTGTTTACATTCGTAGGTACGTCTTAAATTGGTTCTAGACTTTGATTAAAATTATTTGGGTAGATGGACTACCTACGTGATTCTATTTAACGTGATATTATTTTTATGTGGCTAGTCTAGCAGATTTTTTCTTATTTGAGCTGCTCCGATCCTAAAACACGCCCCCGGGCATGGTCCTTATACCATTGCATGAATGCAATGAGCATCTGCCGCTGCTTCAATGATATTATTTTCTGCAAATATATATTTTCAATTACGTTTTATAACATGAAAGTGAACAAATAGAAATAAATAGCAATTGTTACATACTTACTGATACAATACCCACATCCATTTTTCTGTAACAAAACTTTTCTTTTTCACACATATAAAAAAGAAAAAAAAAAAAAAAGTATATATATATTTTTTTAAAGTTATTCTTATTTAAACCATTGTGTACTGTTTTTTTTTTTTTTTTTGTTAATAGTTCCTCGATGTCTATGCTATAGTCACATTGAAATACCCGATAAAAATCATGTTTGTACCACTTTAAATTTTCTACCACAGTTATCTATTTACTACCATTTTGTATCATCTTCAACACGGATCTGTGGATAGCGTTCTGCCAGTTCTTCGGTTCAGAAATCAGGTTATCGAACAAGTGCTATTGTCGATACGGCCTACGGTAGCGAATCGTATCTTTGTGAAAAAGCTTTTCACATTATATTATCAGGTTATTATATTATTATTATAGTAGCAGGTCGTTGCTCAGCAAAATGCTGTGACTTCGAAAGAATCTATCGTCAATATCGCTGATTTTCAGCAACTACCTCTCCACTAACTATCGATATCATTAAACATGCACTTAAGGCGAAGATAACCGAATTTTAATGATTTTATACTGAAGATCACATCTAAACGAGTAGTGTTAATGATTTGGAATAAAAAAAATATGTTAAATAAGAGCACTTTCTTAATAACTTATTATATGAATATTTTTGATTATGTTTATTTTACATAGTGAAATTAATTTGTAAAGTTATTCTAAAGCGAATAAAAAGCAGAATCACGCAAAATCTATCAAGCGTATTTAAAAAATAATAAAAATAATTTAATTATTGATCTTTTAATATACGTGTTTTATTATAATACCTTTTGTTTTATGTATAATAAATTAATCATGCGTCTTATTTGGGACAGCGCTCCTGGATGGGCGAGTGCTATTACTGTCTGGACGTACAACGCGTTGCGTGAGCTCAGTACAGAACACGCAAGCTAACCACTCAAGTTCACTGGCATATATCTGCGTCTTAAGGAGAAAAAGTCAGAGCAGACCGGGAAATTCATTTTTTTTTTACGTTTTTTGGAATTTGCAGGTCGGTATCAGGTTGTATGTTGACCTAAACATCATTCGCAGCCATATCAAATGTTAGTTTATAGAATTAAAATCATAAAAAGTATCAATACAAGAATACAACTCTCTAAGTTCATATAATCCTATTGAATTACTATTTTATGATATCTTGACTTAAGATTATACTAACTTAAGGAGTTGTATTGCTGATTCTCATCATTTCCCTAGCCTTTTCCCAACTACGTTGAGGTCGGCTAAAATAAAATGTGTTTCCTTGTATATATAGCCCAGATACAAGGTGGTTATGTATCTAAACATAACCACCTTGTATCTGGGCTTTCAGGGCAAGAGGTCAATCGTCGAATCCGACTCGGCTGGGCAGCGTTCGGAAAGCTACGCAACATCTTCTCGTCCCACATACCGCAGTGTCTCAAGACTAAAGTCTTTGACCAGTGCGTGTTGCCAGTGATGACCTATGGCACTGAAACGTGGTCGCTCACAATGGGCTTTATCAGAAGGCTAAAAGTCACCCAAAGGGCAATGGAGAGGGCTATGCTTGGAGTTTCCCTACGTGATCGAATAAGAAATGAAGAGATCCGCAGGAGAACCAAGGTAACCGACATAGCTCGAAGAATTGCCAAACTTAAGTGGCAATGGGGAGGGCACATTGCTCGCAGAACAGATGGCCGTTGGGGCCGAAAGGTTCTGGATTGGCGACCGCGTACCGGAAGACGTAGCGTAGAAAGGTGGACTGATGATCTTGTGAAAGCCGCAGGAATCCGCTGGATGCGGGAAGCACGGAACTGGTCGAGGTGGCGGTGCTTGGGGGAGGCCTATGTCCAGCAGTGGACGTCTTTCAGCTGAAATGATGAAGGAGTTGTATTACTGATTCTAATCATTATAATTTTGTAAATACATACATATTTGTTATGGTACAACATCATACACCAAACAATGAGCTGAAAATTGCAAAAATCGTAAGATAATTTGAATTTCGCGGGCTACCTCAGCGCTCCCCCTTTTATCTTGCTCGAATTTACACCCACCCTGAAATTCAATCACGAAAACTAGATTTGGAGAACAAAATCAAAAATTCCGCATCGCATCCAGCACAGGTGATAAAATAAATATTTATAGTAAATAAAAATGTTCCGTGTCTCGCAAGATCCCTATGGGAGGAAGGAAATCAATTGATAAAGTTGGAGTTGGAATACACAGTATTCCCCGGCAGAGCGATACGTTTTCATTTGCCTGTCGCATCTAGAATCTGTGATTGTACCAAACCGGCACATAAATTCAAGAGGAAAACATAAAAGTGGGGAAAAGGAAAGGTATTCAGTTAACGGTATTTTGTACGGAGCAGTGGGCCTAGTACGAACGCGCGGAGTAATGGTAATGTTAATTCGGACGATTTTAAAACTGAAAATACTCGTTTCGCACATAATATTCACTGTCGCAATCTAACTTTAAAAGAATGGTTTCACAATCTCTTGCAAGTCTCCTATAAGACGGATGCTCTAGTCACCCGCTACCTTTGATTCGTCGGTATATAGTTTTTTCATTTAACATGCTTTCGTTTTCATACTCCGTAAAAAACATTTACGATTACGTTTTTTCGAGTGTAATATAACTACTTTTTGTAAGTACTGTGTAACCGTTTTTTGTCCCAAATAAATAAAATAAAATAATATTTACTTAGTTTTAAGACTTTATTCATATAAAGAAAGTAGATAGAAAATACGTTTATTTACGGTTAACATGACGTAAAGAAAGAACACAAACAAAAAAGAACAAGTTGGGGGCAAATATGCGTCACATCCACGCAAAACGGCCATCGCTCAGCATAATTCTGGGGCCCTTCGCGAGACAGAGCCCCAGTGCTGATCATCATCATCATCATCAGCAGCCTATAACAGTCCACTGCTGGACATAGGCCTCTCCAATTGCACGCCATTCAGCTCGATTCTCGGCAACTCTCATCCAGCTACTACCAGCCACCCTGCGAAGATCGTCGCTCCACCTAGCCTGAGGACGTCCTACCTTACGTTCGCCGATTCGCGGTCTGCACTCAAGAACACGTCTATCCCAACGGTCATCGGGTCTACGGCTAATATGGCCGGCCCATTGCCACTTCTCACGTGCTGATTATGGGTGATACTAATATTGTGACTGTCGCATTTTTTTTTTTTACTTACACCGTTTAGGATAGTTTTATTTTCAATTCAATAATACTTAGAATTTAAGGTTAAAACAGATTTGGTTAAAACGAATTGCAAAAGTCCTTTTTTATCCACATTTTCTATGAACCAACGGGCAACTATAAGTGGGACCCACCGCACTTTTTTTGTATGAAAATACGTTGCGTTGCGTCCCGGTCGGGCTAATGTGCCCTTGACTTGACGTTACGTTTACGTCTTGCGTTCGTGGTAGGGCCTCAGTTAACGGTATTCTGTACGGAAATCTTGTTCGTATTTGGAAAGATTCTGTTATAATGGAGGATCCTCGTACTTGACCTATTGAGCGTTATTGTTTTGTTTTTTTTGAGTGACAATGACAAGGACTTTTTATTAGTATTTGACGAAAATATAAAATGTTTTGTAGCTCTTTGTTATGAATTTAAGCAATGACAAAATGGGTTTAAGAATGACAAGATATGAATCTGAGTGCCATTTAATTGGTCGAGAGCTTCAGAACAAGGCTATATTATTCTGCGGTTCAAGGCTCGACTCTCAAGTATTATTGGGTCTTGAGTAGCATCCCGGAGATTTTAAATGCGTGCTTGAGAGAAATATTGGCCTCTAGGTTAAGTATCATTAGTTTTGAGTAGTAGTGTTTCAAAAAAGGAAATAAGCCCGTTCCTTACAGAA
Source organism: Dryobota labecula (assembly GCA_947523025.1). Classification (NCBI taxonomy): domain Eukaryota; kingdom Metazoa; phylum Arthropoda; class Insecta; order Lepidoptera; family Noctuidae; genus Dryobota; species Dryobota labecula. Next base: position 9,044,770 of record OX383293.1, on the reverse strand, counting down.
TGGTTTATCGAAAAAAAAAAACCGCAGCCAAGAAGCTAGGCATCCTACATAAGGTGAGGCGATACCTCACATCTGGACAGGTTTTAAATTTGTACAAAGCACAGATCCGTTCCTGTATGGAGTATTGCAGCCACTTATGGGTTGGCTCAGCAAATTACTACAATTACCTTGCTGCACTTGACTTGGTGGAACGCAGAGCGAAAAGGCTTATAGGCGACGAAATGGTGGTGTCTAGGCTTCACAGCATGGCTCATCGGTGTAATGTTGCTTGCCTGTCGGTCTTCTATAGACTGTACTTCGGAGAGTTTGCGCAGGAGCTCCACGACCTGATCCCATCATCGCCCTTTTATGACCAGAGTACCAGACGTACTGCGGGGTACCATGCGTACTTGGTTGATATCCCGTCCAGTCGTACTAAGCGCTTCTCCTCCATATTTATTATGCGCACAGCCAGTGTGGAACTCTCTGCCAGCGTCTGTGTTCCCTTCCACATATAGCCCGTCTTCCTTTAAAGCAAGAGTGGACACGCATCTTCTGGGCACGCTCGTTCCATTATAGACCTCATCCATCGCTTTTCATCAGGCCAGATTGAGGTCAATAGCAGGCCCAGTCAGTAATTAAAAAAAAAAAAAGCACAAGCTAACCGTTAGTAAATACAAGTTTCATAATATTTGATGGATTTATAATCAATTTTGCTTTCCAATCGCAGCTCTTCAAGATATAGGCCCAAACATCTTCAGAAAATTTATTCAGAAAATTTACTTTTTCAATTTAACCCTCTCTTTGCAAACACATTCATGTTATACTAAATACAATTATGAGATCGGTTCACACGTACGCTTTTTACTGCAAAAAGAGGATCAAACGTGAGATAAATGGCTAATATCAGGGATTTGTGGCTAAGCGTTGGCGGTTTAATTTCCCCTAGGGAAATACTTATAAAAGTATATATACATGCATGTATATGCAAAGCGGGCGAAACTATTAAATTGGTGCTGTTAAATTTATTACGTGCTCGGCGTTTTATCTATGCTGTGTCGATTTTGACGTGGTGTTAATGAAATATGGATTGAGTCGTGAGTTTGTGGTTTGTATGGTTGAAAATCCTTCAATGGTTAGGTTTTTACTTTGGGTTTTTTTTTCAGTACCTAAACAATATTGATCTAGACAAATTGAGATTAAACTGCAAAAGAATTTGGCTTTAACACCATAACCAGACAACGGGTTTCAGTACCAAAATCATTTTCCAGAACCAAAACGATACTTGGAATGAAGAACATAGTATGAGAGTAGATAATTTCCAGTTTTTTTTTTCGTTCCATGAATTGTAGTAGATAGAACATCAAAAAGCATTATTCAAATGGACGCAGAGTCCCTCAGTATGACCGACTTTTCCACGGAAAAACCGTATTTCCGTAAAGTTACATCAAAACTGGTCGTAAAACGATAGGAAAGGCGAATGTTAGAAGTTCTGATTTAGAAAAGGAAATTTTAAAGTGCATATGATTTACGAAGAAAATATAATGATGTGTATGGAAAACCAAGGTCATTTAAATAAATAATATAAAAATCAATGCTTGGCATGACTTGCTCGCTTATGCTTGCTTGATTCCCAAATGTACTGCTATTTATGTTCTGCGTACTGAAATGACTATTCAATTCGCCCCAACTATGTTGGGGTTGGCTTCCAGTCTAAACGCATGCAGTTGAATACCAGTATTTTACATGGAGCGACTTCTTATCTGACCTCCACAACCCAGTAACTGTAGAGTAATACTCGTACTATCTATACCCTGGTTGTCAAACTTTCGGGCTTCTGATGACCCGTAACGACTGTCAAAGATCCACGAATAACAGCCGGGGCCAACAGCTTAGCGTGTTTTCCAGGGAACGGAGGAGTCTCGGTATGTAAAGATGGTCATCCATCCACGGATCAACCCCGGCAAGCGTAGCTTAACCTGATGGATCTGCTGTTATAACTTAACCACGAGCTCCTCACTGCTGCAGCTGTGTATGCAAGCTGCATACTGAAATTACTATTAATGTAAGTAAAAAAGTCTCTCTCACACACACAAAAAAAAAAAGTACAGTTGCCACAATCAAGATTTTGTTTAGATTGACTAAGTAACTTGTTTGCATCTGAGCCTATCAAGCACAATGATCACAGCTACTACTTTTATTTGATTGAGAATTGAAACGGGATCTTGATTGGAGTTATCACAAAACCTATTTGCAGCAATCCAGTCAAAACATAGTTGCTCCAACCAAGATTATTAGGTTAAAGTTTCAATGATCTTTACTGAAGTAATCAAAATGCTTGATTGACACTACTAACTTACTTTGTTACAGTTATAATTTTTTGTTTATTTGTCTTTTTTTTAACTCTTCTACAATGACCAGTTGATCATGTTAAGGGTGATCGAGAAACTTCTTTGAGGGTTCAATCATTTGAACTAGTATTGCTGCAATCATGTCGTGATGATCAACTTAACTAAGATTTTGATTAATCTAAACAAGATATCGTCAATCAAGCTAAAAAGTCACTTGATTGGAGTGCATTTTTTTCAGCGCAGAGATCTGAATTATCCTAAACAGTTAAATAAGCCTTAAAAGCACCTTCTTATAATAGTTATATTTCTGTTTCCAAACACATTATCTTCGCACGTGTCTTGTCTTATAATATTGGTTTACTTTTTCCTGTTCTTTCAACGGTGAAAGGAAACTGTGTGAAACCTGAACTGAACGGTATGAAATCGTCAACATGAAGTGAGAAAGTGTGCCATTCAATTTCAATTCAATTTATTTCAGTACCAGTTCACATTGTGTTCGAACATAATCCAGCAAGAAAAAATAAAAAAGAAGACATGCAATTCAATTTAAATTAGAAAATATTATTAAGATAAAAAATAAAATCATCATCATCATCATTTCAGCCGAAAGACGTCCACTGCTGGACATAGGCCTCCCCCAAGCACCGCCACCTCGACCGGTTTTGTGCTTCCCGTATCCAGCGGATTCCTGCGGCTTTCATAAGGTCATCGGTCCACCTTGTGGGAGGCCTTCCAACGCTACGTCTTCCGGTACGCGGTCACCACTCCAGAACCTTTCGGCCCAAAAATAAAATAAAAAGTAAAATAAAATTGTAGAATACCGTGCAAATATAAATTATAAAACCAATCAATTTAAGTGCCATAGCCCAATAGTTAAGGCCAGGCAAGCCAGAGGACGTGAGTTTGATCCTCACCCATTCAACTATCGACGTGAACGTTAATCATAGTAGGTACCTACTTATTTATTTATTTAACACTTTCTCACACAAATATACACAGTGCCATAGGCATTTTCTACCAGTCAACCTTTGGGTGGTGCAGAGACAAACAGTGGTAGGTGCAATTACGAAAATTGGGGAATACACTGAAAAACCGAATAGTTGATTTTTTGATTGTTGGTTCCTTTTGGTTGAGTTGACATTAAATTGTGTTAAAAAACATGACGTTTGTTTGACAAAAATTTTGTTGATTTAACAAATCATGTCGGTAGCTGCTATATTAACCCAAAATATATGTTAAAAAAAGGTTAAATCAACTTAAAAAGTTTTTCAGTGTACATTTTATTTAAATATAAGAATAAAAACTATTCCTTAACTATAAATCGTCGCCTTAGAGTGAAAACCTCGGGAATGCAGTTTTGATCATTTTTATTTTATTACATTTTTTAATAGAAAACTTTGTTTTTTTTTTCACACAAATAAAGTTTTAAAAACTGTAACCCCACCCCCCTATGACGAGTTTGAATATTACACACTTAAATAAACATATATGAAGAAGCTGTGGTAATAAAATTTAACAGGGCCCAGTTTTCTCCGCTCCGAATCAGAAGGTCTATATGGGAAAATGTATATATATTTTCTTGCTCCTGTAAAGTTGCCCTATTTGCATATACGTGGTTTTCACTCTAAGGCGTCGAAATAAGGTATATGTACCAAATTATTTATAAATATAAGAACAAATAAATACACATAAATACATGAATATACTAAAACAAATAAGACAAACAATGGGACAAACATTACCGTTGTTGTGATACTGCCACACTGAAAAAAATATTTAGCCTAACTACTTCGGCTATTTCAGGAATAGTCAAAGTTTGACAAGACTTTATAAAAGTTAACTTGATTTAATAAAAGTGATACATAACAGCCAGCACAGGTTTTGGTTACATGTTGCATAAAGTTATGTGGTCACTTTTTTGTGTTACATGTTGACGAAAGTTTGGTTATGTAGAAGTTAAATATATATATATATATTTTTTTTCTAGTTAAAACTTTAAAGGATAACTTATATTTTCAGCTTATTATTTGTACTACTAAGCTAACAATAAATAGCTAAGCAGAGCAGTGGTGGCCTAGGTGGTATCGTTCCCAACTGAAAAAAAAAAACTGGTATCGTTCCCAGTTGGGAACGATACCACCCACCACCACCACCACGTCGTGGTCGTGGTCGTTTTAAATGCTCATAGTTTACTGTTTGTATTCTCTGTGCTTGCACTGAAAAAACTGCACGCCAATCAAGAAGTGACTTTTTAGCTTGATTGAAGATATCTTGTTTAGATTCATCAAAATCTTAGTTAAGTTTAACATCACGACATTATGCAGTAATACTAGTTCAAATGATTGAACGCTCAAACAAGTTTTTTGATTACCCTTAACATGACATCATTGTAGAAGAGTTAAAAAGAGACAAGTTAAAAAAATGTTAACTGTAACAAAGTAAGTTAATTGTGTCAATCAAGCAGTTTGATTACTTCAATAAAGATCATTGAAACTTTAATCTAATAATCTTGGTTGGAGCAGCTATGTTTTGACTTGATTGCTGCAAATAGGTTTTGTAATAACTCCAATCAAGATCCCGTTTCAAATCTTAATCAAATAAAAGTAGTAGCTGTGATCATTGTGCTTGATAGGCTCAGATGCAAATAAGTTACTTAGTCAATCTAAACAATATCTTGATTGTGGCAACTACTTTTTTTTTTCAGTGTCCCAAATAAAATATTTTTCTTTCATCTTTCAATCAATAAATGTCAAAGATATAAACTGTAATAAGGTTATATTTTTGAAATTTTTGAGGGGCTTTTGGCTAAGTTGTGGCGGTATCAACAATGCCACATGCGAACTACGCATCAAAGACCTGACGTCACAAATCCTGCATCGCGCTATCAGAGTTTACCGCGCGACTAGCATATATACAACATCCCGACATCAACCGTTGGGCAGTTGCCCATCAGACACAATACCCGTCTGGTCGGAGGATCCTCCCTTTACTATAGAGTATGAGTAAACTTTACACCCTGTTCCTCACACCTCTAAAAAGTAATAACGGGTCGATCAATCAGGTAAAGCTACGCTTGCAGTGGTTGGTCCGTTGATGGGTGACCATCTGTTAATACCAAGACCTCTCAGTGCCTTAGAAAGCACGTTAAGCCGTTGGTCCCGGCCGTCATTTGTAGATCTTTGACAGTTGTTACGGGTCGTTAGAAGCCCGAAAGTCAGACAACCAAGGGGTATCGTGTTACCCAGTAACACACAGATCGCTTAATGTAAAATACTGATATTCAGCTGCATCTGTTTAGATTGGAAGTCAATCCCAATATAATTGCAAACAAGCTAGCAGTTTGACTGAGAAGGAAAAATATTTTATTAGTCACAAAAACATACGAAAACTTGGAACTCACAATCCTATAAATAAGATTTTTTTCCTTGTCTTTACAAGAAGAGACCAATAACATATAATTGGAAAATAATTGGCTAATATTATTATATTATTCTTGGATCATAAACACCCAATCTTATCTAAATATGGACACAAATATGAATAAGCAAATATCAAATCGTATAATAACAAACTATTGACCAATGAGCGGGCAGATTGGCCAATAAGACGAACCGCGGTAGATAACATCACTAAGCAAATTAACGTTTGAATGGACCTGAGTAATAGAGTCCACAAGCCCATATTGGACCCGGTAATAACACAGGCAAAGAATATATTCTTCTTTTCTTTATTTTGTGTGGATGCGTAATAATGTATGTATGTTTTTTTTTTCTTACGAGGCATGTAAGCGATAGTGTTTCTTTTTTTCGACTGGTTAAGCTTTAAGGCTCCTACAAACAGGCGCGACACGCGACGCGACACGCGACGCGACACGCGATGTCTTTGTGTCGCGTCACGTGTCACGCCTGTTTGTAGGAGCCTTCATGTAAAGCAAAGATGATTAAGTATTATAAGTATTTTTTTATATGTTTGTACCGAATAAGCTCCGAAACTTCTGGACCGATAATAACATTCTTTTCACCAATATAAAGTATTATCAGGAAGAAACATAGGTTATAATTTATAAAAAAATAATAATAGAGATCCTTAAGAAAATTACAATAATGTAACCCAAAGTAGCAAATTTTTTTAGCAATTAATTCCTTACAATGAAAATTTTTAAAGTATGTTAGTGTGTTAGTAATTAAATGAAATCTTAATCTTAAAATATTTTGTTAGTATTTTGTGTTAGTATTTTCACTTCTTATGTTTGCTCTATATAAGGACCACCTGAGGCGTTAAAAGCCTCCTCCAAATGTTTCCAAACGGCGCGTTTTCTAGCTGTTCTTGCCCAAAATTTTCCAGATATTTTCACAATGTCGTCCTCCCACCTTTTGAAAGGTCTACCTCCCTTTCTTTTCATATTTCTCGGGGCCAGTTTATCACAAACTTGTGGTCCTTGGGTCCCATCTTTGTGGTTCTAGCCTCTGAATATGGCCTGCCCATCTCCACTTAAGTTTCAGCATCTGCTTAATCACATCCCTCGATCAGGTACTTTTTCTAACCAGGAGTAATTTAGGGTACTTTTATTTTTAGCTAGCTGCTACCCGCTGGTTCAACTGGAATTTAAAAAAAAATATATGACGTTCAAAATTTTGAGTATTTTAACAATTACCCTGTATAATATATAGTACACCCACATTTCGCCAGTTATGTTTAAATCCCATATAAAAGGGGGCGAGCCTATTGTTATTAACCGGGCACTAATCCAGACCGGGCTGCTACTGAGAAATCCAGATAGAAAAACCCAATAAAACTTTTCCCGACTTGAGAATTGAACCCAAGACCTCATGCTCAGCAGTAGCTTTTGTGACTACTAGACCAACCAGGCAGTTTAAATAAATAAATCATGAATATAATATCATACCACTACAGGCGCAAAACATATCTCAATAATATATTGTGATCATTCAATGCTTTGATAACTTTTCCTTTGTCACCAAAATACTCAACCATTCCTTTCAACTATAAATAAATTAATCCTTTTACGCTTTTTTAGGGTTCTGTAGTCATCAAGGAACCCTTATAGTTTCGCCATGTCCGTCCGTCCGTCCGTCTTTCCGTTTGTCCGTCTGTCCGTTTGTCCGTCCTCAGCTTAGCTCAGAGACTCTTAGTACTAGAAAGCTATAATCTAGCATATAACGCCGTCAAATTGGTAAAATAAAAATAATTATTTAGGGTACCTCCTGTACATGTAAAGTGGAGATGTTTTTTTTTTCGCCTACCCTACGTGTGGGGTATTGTTGGATGGGTCTTTCAAAAATATTGCGGGTTTGTGAAAACAATTTTTTGATTAAGGGATCCGTTTCTGAAATATTAGGCTTTAAAATGCTAATTTTTGTTAGAGTCAAGTTTCCGCCCCCCCCTGCCAGCTAAACGGTTAGTTTTGCATAGGTGAAAAAATTCAAGATAGTAGTATATATAACGAAGTTAAAAGAAAAACTATCACAGCTAAGTAGGCTTTTCAAGTTTACGAGTAATAGTCGACCAACTTAAATTTGCGGTTTAAAAACATGTTCCCCCATACAATCTGTATAGGAGAGCATGTTTCAAAATCAAAATCAAAATATTTTATTTCACATAAACCTACATGGGCACTTATGAAACGTCAGAAGCTAGGTGCACGGTTCGAGTTAGTCGTTTCCTATGGAGAAGAGCCGGCAAGAAACTCCACGGTTACTCTTTTAAAAATAATTGGCTTTACAATATTATTAAATAACAGTGATAATAGGTATGGGAGGACAGTGTAGGCATTTCAACAATTATCAGGTACTTAACAAAATAGAAAACCGTTTCTCAACTACAATGTAGTTTGTTCTTGGGATAAATGCATCCCAACTACGGAACCCTTCATTGTGCGTGGTCCGACACGCACTTTAAATTAATGTTTTTTTTTTTTTTTTACTTTGCCTGTTTTATTTATTTAAGTAGAATTGTACAGCGGGCCCTAACAGAATACCAACACTGCGACACTTATTTTTAAATGTCGGAGCATCGTGCTGATGCATGGAGCATGGAGCAGCATGGAGCCTTTTGGCCTCGTACAGTACCTTCTGTTTTTTTCTTTTCTTTTGACGTGACAACGTCTAACACCATGAGATAGATGAGAAAAAATATCATCCCCATCTTACGTTTAGGGGAGGTACCCTAAAACAATAATATTTCAAGATTTTATTTTACTATTTTGTCGGCGTGATTAATATGTATACCCATACCAAATTACAGCTTTCTAGTACTGAGAGTCTCTGAGATAAGCCGTGGACAGACAGATAGACAGACAGACGGACATGGCGAAACTATAATTCAATTCAATTTATTTTTTCAGTAACATTGTGTTCCAAAATTATATTCCAGCATGAAACATAAGTATTAGATGTACAAATAAAATATATAAAAGAATACATGGAGACCAATTTAAATTTAAAAAAATATTATTTAGTTAAAAAAATAAGGTTTCTTTGTTTATTACGGAACCCTAAAAAGTGCAAATAAACTAATTCAAGAAATAAATAATAAGTCCTTTCTCATACTACACTAAACTACTAAAATATGATTAGAAAACTCATATAATACCCAGGTCTTAGAGCGAAGTTAAGCCGTGTGAACAACGAGAAATTCCGACTAAAGCTGTATAAAACCTACGAAATGTACTCATAAACTTTCTTACTTACTCGTAGTCACACACGACCACATGTACAATAAACTTCGTTTTTTATTTAGCAAAAATAAAAATAAAAGTCTGTTTTACATTCGACCCCGATAAAAATAATTTAATGACTAAATATTTTTTACTCTGTATGGACCTACCTATTCGCATATTCGTGAAATTGTACAAAAAATGTGGCCGTGTAAGGAACAAAATGTAAAATTTACACCTAACATCACCGGTTTAGCCTGTAATACGAGTATAACCCTGTATACGATTTCGTAGCTCTGCAGTCAGTGTAGCGCTATCGCGATTGTGGACGGACGTCTACGGCGTAGCACCGTAGCACGCGCTACGTATCGCACTCCAAAGTGACAGTTTGATTTCAAAGTCTTTCAAAAAGTTGTTTCTCAGTGTTCTTTAAACCGTGTTGTGTTGATTTGTTCCAAGATTTTCAATGAAAGTAAGTATTTAACGACTTTGTCCCGAGTTTTTATTGCTCGAACTTTTGTTTGTTATGGTGTCGTCAAGACGTTCCGTTATTTGTTTTAGTGACGAAACTTTTTGCGTTGTGCAAACGTAATTAGTTATTTTATTTTTATTTGGCATTGACGTTTATTTATAACTGAAATGGCTCTTTGATAATTCAATCTATACTTCCATACTAATAAAAGAAAAATAAAGAAAAGTGCATCTAGTGCTAAGTGAAGTACTACTAACATATTAAGCTATTTTATTAACACAAGATTTATATTAAAATATGTATGTTTAGGTTAAGGTGTTTTTCCATGGGCCTGTGTTGCCTGAAATAAATGGTATTATTATTATGATTATTTATTAATATTATAGACGTGAAAGTAACTCTATTTGTCTGCAAACCGCTGAACCGAACGTCACGAAATTTGGCACAGATATAGCCTGGGATATGGAGAAGGACATAGGCTACATTTTTACGCAATAACCAACATCTACGCGGGCGGAGCTGCAGGCAAAAGCTAGTTATTAATAATTTATCTTTTATTATGTAAGGGCTCTGAAGATATTGCAAAATACATACATATTTCTAGACATATGTATTAGGAAATACCCACGAATTAATTTCATTGAGAGACATGTATGTAAGGGCTCTGAAGATATTGCAAAATACATACAAATTTCTAGACAGATTAGGAAATACCCAGGAATTAATTTCATGGAGAGATATGTATGTATGCTACCCTTCATTAAATTAACTTAGTAGGTCAGTCAGTAGGTACCTGCTGTAATACTTACTATCCAAATAAAACGGTTAAAGTAATAACCGATTATTTTGTGTTGGTTTGTAAGTACCAATTTTTTTATAGAAGATAGTACATCTATTAAATAAAGTTGGTTTACGGACGATAGTTTAATGTGATAACATCATAAAAAAACATTGATGCTTCGCAAGCTTACAACGAGCGTAACGGGACAATAAGCGTAACGGGACAATGAGCGTAACGGGACAATGAGTCATCCTTTTTCGTGCATTCAGCGTTCATAGATTTATTAGACATTGTCACGTCAAAAAAATTGGTACCTACTTATTCACACCACACCTACAGTTATCTTTTATTCATAAACAGATCGGTTTATAAATAGTTCCACTTTGCATGTGTCTGAATGTTTGTAAATTATTCATTTAGATCGGTTATCATTTATTCACAAACGGATCGTTTGGCTTATAAATCGTTGCACTTTTGCAAGAGTCTGAATATTTGTGAATTATTTATTTAAATTGAACGTAAGTTAACATTATACCAACTACACTAGCTACATATGCTTCAGAAATGAGAATGAGGGTATCAAAGTACTTTTCCACTTGACTACATTATTGTGCCCAAAAGACTGGCTACATTGCCACATTCATCATCATCATCATCATTTCAGCCGAAAGACGTCTACTGCTAGACATAGGCCTCCCCCAAGCACGGCCACCTCGACCGGTTCTGTGCTTCCCGCATCCAGCGGATTCCTGCGGCTTTCATAAGGTCATCGGTCCACCTTGAAGGAGGCCTTCCAACGCTACATCTTCCGGTACGCGGTCGCCACTCCAGAACCTTTCGGCCCCAACGGCCATCTGCCACATTGCCACATTAATAAAATGAAATCGTTTATTCTGTAAATAGGATATCGGAATCACGTTTACACGTCATATGTATATATAATATATATATATATTTTTTAATCTAGGTGGAGTCGACATTTCTTATCTGACTACCCCTAAGATTGACGAAACAAACTCAGGGGTCAAAGTCTCTTTTAAAGTCCAGACAGAATCTTGGTCAGATCATGTCAGGACCATGTCAAACTTATATTAAAAGCACACTTTGTAAACTAGTATATTACGAATTAGAGGATTATATCCAAGAATGCTTGGAAACACGCTGCCCCTGCTCCATAGGACAAGTTATTTAGAGTCTAGACAAAATCAAATTGGTTGCTAATTTAATTATATAATTTATAATTTTGATGAGATTCATTTTTTTTTTGTGATTAATATACTTTAATTCACACACTGACATAGGTTATTAAATGTTAAAATTTTAGGGAAATCATCTACTTTTACAATGTTGGTAAATATGTGAGCACCCTTTCTGTATCGAACGGATCATTAATTTGTCGGTCATTGCTTCACTTTTCATTCTTTTTACCTATTGTGGTATAGTAATTTTATTCTAGGTAAGTGCATCGTCTTCGCATATAATTATTAATTAATGTATACAAAATATTGTTAACATTTTAAAAGAGTAAGTATGGAGTTTCTTGCCCATTCTTCTCCATACGTAACTACCTTTTGGAAGGGGCAACTAGAATCAATTAATTATCGTTGTAAATGTTGACGTTCAAAAGTGCCTTTTATGTGCCTATTTGAAATAAATGATTTGACTTTGACATGTAGATCCGTGTCTGAAATAGTCTTTGGAGGAAAGAACCACACAATTTTGAGTGGACCTGTCCGGTCAGTGCAAGCATTTGTCTGGAGAAATAACGGTAGGTAGAGGAGAAAACGAATCCAATGTTTATAAAATACTAGCTGACCCGACAGACTTCGTTCTGTCAAAACCTATATGAAAAATAGATGTTGGCCGATTCTCAGACCTACTCAATATGCTCACAAAATTTCATGAGAATCGGTCAAGCCGTTTCAGAGGAGTACGGGAACGAACATTGTGACACGAGAATTTTATATATAAGACGAGAATTTTATATACAGGGTGTTTGGCAGAACGTTGAACATACGAAAATGGTGGATAGGTGGGGTCATCTGCTACTTACTCAGCCCTAATTTATTTGGCCCTGGTCCACTGGACATTAAAAAAAAAATTTTTTTGCTTTCACCACTTTCTTAACTTTAAAGTGTAATTTGTATTAAAAATGGGTAAAACAGGCAATTTTTTTTTATCTTTAATGTTGGCAGATTCTTATAAAATTATTGCTTTATTCAGATATCAGCTAGAAAAAAAGTTATGAGTCCTCAAACTTACAGAAAGATTAAAAAAAACTAAAATATTGCCTGTTTTACTTATTTTTAATAAAAATTACACTTTAAAGTTAAGAAAGTGGTGAAACTAAAAGAAAGCAAAAAATTTTTTTTTTTAATTTCCAGGGTCCAGGGCCAAATAAATTAGGGCTGAGTAAGTAGCAGATGACCCCACCTATCCACCATTTTCGTATGTTCAACGTTCTGCCAAACACCCTGTATAAGACGAGAATTTTATATATAAGATATTACTGTTGAAAGATTATTTTCAATAAAGTGTAGAAGTGCACTAAGACAGGATTTTTCGAAATTAACACGTCAATGTTGTTCGTGTGCTTGTGATAAGTAATATCTTAAAATACAAAACAAAAACATAATTACAAACAAAAAAAAAAAACTGAAAGGTACACTATTTTTGATTAACACAAGATATTTTCATATCGAAAAAATAAAAAATAAACATGATTCCTGTATTCATACATGTGAGTGAAACGGCAGTGCGCAACGCGTTTAATATAATTGAATAGGCACTATTGACATTTATGCGTTTCAATTCAATCAAGCATAAAGTCCTCTTATTTCACTTCATGAGGTCCTAACCTAATCCCGCTCATGACTCCTTAACACGGAGCTCCGGAGTAATGTCATTAATTTAATATAACCCGAGTACATTGCTGACTCATATTCCTCGAATGGTAATCTGAAGTAATTTAATGCGAGTCTTGGGAACAAGAAAATGTCAATCGGGGATGTAATTATAGGGACAGGGACCTTTGAAGTTAATGTCGTTTGGAAATTACATAATAGGGATGTTTCCTGGATAAAAAAAATAAAAATCTGTTTAGTCTGTCAGTCAGATAATAAAAAAAATATATTAGACACGTATTTTTTGCGTTATCATTTTAATAAAAAAATAGTTAGATAAAACACATTAAAGTTGGAGAGTTGGGGCTCGTTACGTCACAATTCTAATAAACTACGTATAAAATCTAGCACAGAGTGACGTCATGCCACATTTAAACTCAATGTCTTAATTATTTGATTAGGTAAAAAAAAAAAAATATACGTGTCCAATATTTTTTAATAATCACGTGGAACACAACGCGCCATCGACCCAGGTCTGGTCCTTACCGGACGGCGAACTGCCCATAGCTCGCCGTCTAGTCAACACCCCTATTATGTAATTTTGTTTTATTACTGACAGGGCCTGCCCTTAACGTCGAAAACTATGGATGAGGTCTATGATGGAAAGAGCGTGCCCAGAAGATGCCTGCTCACTCTTGCTTTGGAGGCACAGACGCTGTCAGAAAGTTTGGCACCTTGACTGTGCGTATTATTAATGCGTTATTTTTTATTAAAGGTGACATAAAAATAAAGGTATTAATTATTGTACAGTTTCACAAGTAGTAAAATATGAATAAGGACTTCATCATCTTCGTTTTCAGTCTATAATTGCTGAACATGGCTTCGCCAATCGCATATACCAGCTGCTCGCATTTCATTTAATATTTTAATTTGCAGAATGGTTGAGTGATTTACCGATTACGTTTTAATCTTAGAGGAGTAATTTAACTTGGGGTACTCTTTTGAGATATAATGTCATTTAAAAAAAAAATTACATATGGAAATTAATATTATTACGTTAATCTTCATTACAGGTGAAATGAAAAATGAAAGGCATTATACTATAGTTTCACATGAAGTAAAATAGAAATAAGGACTTCAACATCTTCGTCTTCAGTCTCTAATTGATGAATATGGCCTCTCCAATCGCATACAATTTCCCCGACCCATGGCTACTGTCATCCAGCTGCTTGCATTTGATTTAATAGTAATTTGCAGAATGGCTGAGTGATTTACCTATTACGTTTTAATCATAGAGGAGTAATTTAACTTGGGGTACTCTTTTGAGATATAATGTTATTTTCAAAACAAAAAAAAAAAAACATTTGGAAATTAATATTATTACCATAATAATAATTATATAAATTATTATATATTATTATTATTATCTTCATTAAAGGTGAAATGAAAAATGAAAGGCATACTATAGTTTCACATGAAGTAAAATAGGAATAAGGACTTCAACATCTTCGTCTTCAGTCTCTAATTGATGAATATGGCCTCTCCAATCGCATACAATTTCCCCGACCCATGGCCAGTAGCCATGGGTCGGGGAAATTGTATGCGTTTCATCCAGCTGCTTGCATTTGATTTAATAGTAATTGCAGAATGATTTAATAGTAATTGGATTGCAGAATGGCTGAGTGATTTATTACGTTTTAATCATAGAGGAGTAACTTAACTTGGGGTACTCTTTTGAGAAATACCTAATGTTATTTTCTAAAAAACATTTATAAATTTACATAAATACGTTAATCTACATTAAAGGTGAAGTGAAAAAAGATAGGCACTACAGTTTCACTAGAATTAAAATATGAATGAGGACTTCATAATCTTCGTCTTCAGTTTATACTCGTAATTGCTGAACATTGCCTCTCCAATCTCATATAATTTCCGCGATCCATGACTACTATCATCCGGCTATTTGCATTTGATTTAAAAGTAATTTTCGAATGGCTGAGTGATTAATAACGTTTTAATCATATAGGAGTAACTTAAGCTGGGGTACTCTTTTGAGAAATAATGTTTATGGTCTAAATGTTTATGTTTTTGGAATTGTTTCTTTTTAGAGTAATTGATTATCTAAAAGCTTGCCATGTTGTGTCGGTCTTCATCAGCTACCTGACAGCTGATATGGGTCAAAAGGACATTGACAAACTTTAAAAAAACTTAAATAAATCTGTGAAATTCCTAAGTTGTTTTCTTATGTTACAAGTATAGTAACTTTTGGACGTTTTTCGCGAAAAACCTTGTTTTTTTATATTATTTACTAAGTGTTGCCCGTGTTGTCACTTAAATCCTCGGAGAAATACTTCGAATAAATACTCTGATAAAAGTATCCTATTTGTTAATCCAGAGGGCCTAGTCAAGTGGCCATCGCTTTCAAAGCGCTTCGTATTTCTAAATACAACGACTTTCAACAGGATTGAGATAAGGTTTTCGATAGCTTATGTCAGTACATATTTGACTTTTACATCATAGTTGTTGTCCTCATTGGTCTGGTGGTCTTAAGCAAGCACCAGTGTTGAGGATGAGGTCCTTGGTTCGATTTCCAGGTCGTGCAAGTATTATTGGGTTTTCCCATCTGGAATGTCTCAGTAGCAGCCCGGAATCTGAATTTGTGTCCGGTTGATGGCAATTTGCTCGCTCCTGGACACATTGGACTTAAACATAAATGGCGAAATATAAGTGTACTTTAGGTGCACATTCTGCCTGGAGGCTGCGGCGATTTCTCGCATCCGGCTGTTCCAGGCCATGGTATGGAGCAAGAGTGCATGGGAGGCAGTCACTTCCTTCTGCGAAGCAGTAATGCTCGCGAAGGAGGAGGCGGAACGCGTGAGGGAGAGGCAGTCTGTGCGCCTTCACGCCCCTAGTCACCGCAGGAGACACCGTGGGCGGCAGAAATCTATTGCCCATTCCCGGCCACCGTGGGCACGCGCTTGCGGACGGCGAGCTATGGCGGCTTGGGTCGACGGCGCGTTGTGTTCCATGCGCGCCTCAAAGAGGTGGTAACACGCACTGTCGGGGTCCACCAGGACCAATGCCTGCCAGGGTTGCGGTTTTGTCCGAAATGGATACCGTGGCCCTGGCACACAGACAACTGAAGGAACACGGGTGGGTTTTAGTCAGTAAAAGTCTGACAAGCCCTCCCGCTCCGCCCAGAGTGGGAGAAGGTATTTGATAATTTCCCACCCAAAACAAAAGGTGCACTTCTGCCTAACCCTTTATGGAATACAGGCGTGATGTTATGTTATATTATCGTTGTCGCTGATAGAATGACCCTTGTTTCATTTCTCCTATTTGGGTCGATTTCATTCAAATCTGGTCAACTCTTGTGCTTGATTAAGCGAGAAACATCTGCAGATACTATATTTATAAAAGCTAGTGGACATTTAACAAAAAAAAAAAACGCCTAATGTACTTCTTATGACATTTGCTATCTGCCAGTGATAATCCGTTCAAAATCGGTCTAGCCGTTTCGGAGATTAAGCGGAACAAACAGACAGACTAACACAGATACTTTTTAATTTTTTTTTTTTTTGTTTTATGTGCCGTACTGACTTTCATATGCATTTAGTAAAAGTTGTTAGTTTGACATAACAAATAGTCACTTCAATTTTATTTGTTTAAATAATATAAGTAGAGTTTACTTACTTATTATTCCTCTTAATCACGACATTGACGTTAATTCTGTTAAGCACACAGAAATCTAAAATTAGAGTATTCCATCTTTTAGTAACAAGTTGTGGCAGAAAGAGACAGATGGCTTTAGCTATCAAAACTAGTTAAATTATAATGTTAAACTTCAGCGTGTAATCTTACTTGTTCAACTAGAGGCTCATCGTAATGAAAAGGGTAGACACTTTGTGTCTCAAAACGGAGGAAGATGTTGATGATGTAAGTTGGTCGAACTATGTAGCTGTTATTTTGTAAGATACCACAGATTAATTAATACAGATGGGACACTCCGCAAAATCATTGAAATAAAAAGCTACTCTTCAACATCATCATTTCAGCCGAAAGACGTCCAGCAGCCCAGCAGGACGGGTCGAAGTGGCGGTTCTTGGGGGAGGCCTATGTCCATAGGCCTCCCCCAAGCACCGCCACTTCGACCGGTCATGTGCTTCCCGCATCCAGCGGATTCCTGCGCCTTTCACAAGGTCATTGGTCCACCTTGTGGGAGGCCTTCCCACGCTATGTCTTCCGGTACGCGGTCGCCACTCCAGAACCTTTCGGCCCCATCGGCCATCTGTTCTGCGCGCAATGTGCCCTCCCCATTGCCACTTAAGTTTGGCAATTCTTCGAGCTATGTCGGTTACCTTGGTTCTAATGAGGATCTTTACATTTCTGATTCGATCACGTAGGGAAACTCCAAGCATAGCCATCTCCGCCCTATTGCCCTTTGGGTGATTGATCACACTGATTACAATGGGCCTTCTAATAAGGCCCATTGTGAGCGACCACGTCATCACTGGCAACACGCACTGGTCAAAGACTTTCGTATTGAGACACTGTGGTATGTGGGACGAGAAGATATTGTGTAGCTTCCCGAACGCTGCCCAGCTGAGTCGGATTCGACCTTTACTCGAAGTTGGACCTACCTAATTGGACAGTTTGTCCTAGGTAAACTGACTCAAACTAAAAGCGACTCTTACTACGACACAATAAAGTGCAATTCAGGTCGCAGAACGCTTATTACCTACAGTTATATTCTCCTAAAAGTTGCCTCTCTGTCTATCACGTAAAGGCTTCTACAAATAGGCGCGACAGGCAACGCGACACAAAGAGACCACTCGTCGCGCGGCACGCGGTATCTTTTTGTCGCGTCGCATGTCGCGCCTGTTTGTCGAGCCTTAACTCTTATGCCGGCAGCGCGCGGCAGTCCTACTGAATTGGCCTAGTGAGATGGGCCCGCAGCGTGCTTGTAGCTTCATACCTAAACTGCGGAGTGTCCCATCTGTGTTGATACTTCAATTACGGCTCATATAATATGTATACCTATACATATAATTTAATATTTCACATTAGTTCTAGTATTCATGTATTTCCACATATTTTCTTAGATAATTACGTTGTTGTCTTTATTGTGAACGCTTCGTGTAATAATAGTACATATCAGCATTTTTAATTTATTTGTTTTCTTTTTAGTGTTGTAGGTCGGTACCTATCGGTCGGTAACAGCGGTCTGTTGGTGTACCAAATCTATACAAGTAAATAAAATTTAAGTGTATGTTTGTAATTTCAAAATAAAAACTTTTTACTAAATGCATATGAAAGTATACTTACATACGATACATAAAATAATTTTTTATTTTTTATATTTGTCTCTCTGTCTGCCTGTCTATTTGTTCCGGGTAATCTCTGAAATGGCTGGACCGATTTTGACGGCACTTTCACTGGCAGATAGCTGATGTTATAAGGAAAAACTTAGGCTACTTTTGTTTTAGAAAAAGCCACGCCGGCGATGCCGCGGGCAGCAACTAGTACATAAATAAATTGTCTTAGAATAACACAGAAACACTATAGTGAGTTTGAAAAAGAATCGATAACCCGTCTCAAATACGTTACCTAGTAAGCAGCTTCATCTATACTCCATTTATTATAACATTAGACAAATAACTGTTCTCACCCTTTCGTTATTTCGATGTAAAAGTTTAATAAACTCCGTTATTTCACGATAAATGCAAAGCACTGTAATCTATTTACCATTTACATTAAAAAAATAACTCTAAAGTGCAGTAATTTCAACAATATCACACAATAACTGTCGTTATTTAGCCGTTATTTGTCTAATGATATAGTAAATGGAGTACGTATAAGCAATACTATTAAGGCGCAGATATAATATGCCAGTGACCTTGAGTGGTTAGCTTGCGTGTTCTGTACTGAGCTCACGCAACGCGTCGTACGTCCAGCCAGTAAGTAGGTTTCGCCCATCCAGGAGCGCTGTCCCAAATAAGACGCTTCATTAATTTATAATACATAAAGCGGAAGGTATTTTAGTAAAACACGTATACTAAAAGATCAATAATTCAATTATCATTAAAAGGGTGAAGGTTTCAGAAAAATACGTTTGATAGGTTTTGCGTGATTCTGTTTTTTATCCGCGTTAGACATAATTTTATAAATTAATTTCACTATGTAATATAAAGACAATAATCTAAAATAGTCATTTTTTTTTTTTTTTAAACGTTGCCCTACACTAGGAATTTGTCCTGTATCGTGGGTGCGTTTACAAACATTTAAACTCACATACACAAACAGCCAGACCCGGAACAACTACTTGTAGGTCATACAAATATTGGTTCCGTGCGGGAATCGAACCCGCGACGCGCAGCGCAGGTGTCAATCGCTTAACCACTGCGCCAACCGCGTCGTATTTATTAAGTTATTAAGAAAATGCTCTAATTTACACATATTATTTTTCCAAATCATTAACACTATCCACTCGTTTCGACGTGATCTTCAGGATAAAATCATTAAAAGTAGGTTATCGTCGCCTTTAACCTTCGAGATTCCACGACGTTGAAAAGACAAGATAGAATTTTATCAGGTGGCGGTGTTGAAATATGCAAGTTCATAATCAAAATTATTTTTCTTTACTACAGTGGTTGCCACAAAAATTGATCCATTTACGTAAATATACCTAAGTCACGGTGGAATTAGGCGCACCCTGTAACATTATTAATGAGTTTCCGATATTGCCCCGCTCACTTCTGAATTTAATAACCTACCTAAAATTTTTGAATTCGACATCTTTTTTTTATTATCAGCATTTTTCAATATTTCCCCTGCTGCGGTCGGAAGGTGACTTAATTTAGGAATCGGATTTACTTTTTTTGTATTATTTATTGGCATCGGATAAGATGGGTTAGTCGTATTATGATATTTACGCCTGGGGTTTTTTTTTTTTGAGTACATCCTGTAATATCAAGAGTTTGAGAGGTTTTTTATACTTACTTTACATATACATTAAAATGTTTATATACAAAACTAGCTTCTGCCCGCGATTTCGTTCGCGTGGAAGTCATAAGACAACACAATGTACTGAAATACCAGCCACATTTTAATAAAACTTCCCTGAACACAACGGTTATAGTTTTGGTCACAGCAGTCAAAATATACAGAGAGTCAGGACTGGTGATGCGAGAGCAAGCGATGTACAGTTCTATATTCTATGGTAGGGTTTCCGCACTTAGTCCTTCAGGTGAACCATTGTACATGGGCCATGGCGGCCATCAGTGGTTATTCCAACCAGCCCAGCTCCCTCCAGAAGTTAATTACATTTCCCGGTATGTTTAGAACATCTGTGAAAGATCTGGGTGCCCCGAGGGTTTCTGTTTTTAATCTGGGTGACGCCTGTGCATTCAAAGAGCACATGCGCGACGGTTTCCTTAGCCTCCATGCAAGCCCTGCAGAGAGGATTTTCCGTTATGCCTATTGTGTGAAAGTGTTTGTTTAGCGAGCAGTGTCCCGTGATGGTCCCCGTCACCAAGCGCAGGCCGGTCCTGTCCAGGGGTAATAAACGCCTGGTTAGCTATTATCTAAGAATGGCATAGCCTCCCTGGACTGGCTGCATACCGGTGTCGAGGTCCACATATTAATGGCATAACACTGATACATTGAATGTTTCTCATAGTCATTCTTACAGATTATTCCTGACGAACACCTATGACTAATATAATATAACAGTACATTGTATTTGTAAATAACAGTGGTAAAAAGAAAAAGAAAAATGTCTTTGAAGCCAGCTCACTATAATTTCCGTTTGACATTGTTCCAAATTTGAAATCGGAAAACCTAAAAAAAAAACTGTTTAATTGCAATAACTCGTCTTTTCACGTTTATATGATTGATACGTAGCTGCACCGCCAAACTGTTTCCCCCGATTTTCTTATCATCAGTTATTTGAATTGCCTCGCACTATGGAAGCAAATTTAAATATGTATCCACGTCAATAAAGAAAAACAATTTCGATACTCTTTTTATGCAAAACAAAACACATAACGAAATACGCTTGACATAAAGATGCTCTCTCTAATCAAAGCTTGTTTTTCTTTTAACAGCGACCAAACTCGAATTCGTGAATTCAAATATGGTACAATGGTGATACTCAGTTGATGGCCAGTATCTGAACTTCAAAACTGCATAAAAACTTTTTCGCTGACTTATCATTATTTCGATGTTTTAGGTCTTTAAACATAAAAATGCACGGTGGATCGATTTTAGGAGTCCGGGAGTGTATGTGTGTACATTCTTTGAACTTTCACAATTACAGTAACAAAATGTAAAAAAAGAAGCACAAAAAATATCAATTCTTGGGAATCGAAATCAGATTAATTTTGCATTGCTTTGTTGAAAGTTGACTGAAGTAGCATAATATGTCATGATTCGGAGATCGGAATAGGTAGAGCTAATTTACTTAAACTTCGAGGAAGGATGTAACATAGAGTGGATAATACCTCCTTTATAATCCCGGAATAAATATAATGACGTTTAAATCCCGGGATTAAAAAACCACGAATTATTTATTGGACTTTATTCGTATTTATAGTTAGAAAATATTGATTTGAAAAATCATCTACACTTAAAAAAAAAAAAACGTATTAATGACTTCACTTGATTTATAGAAATGATTTCAATTAGCCTTTTCAACTTAATAATACGGAATCAATGTACGGCCAACGTGGTCGTGGTTTTAAACAAATTTAAAACGGGATTTAAACCACGGAATTTGGTTTAAAACGATTTATTTACAACTACACTTGTGAACCATTGCTCGTGGCTAAATAATAACAGCGCGGGTCTATCAAAGGTTAAGCTACGTTTGCCGCGGTCGGTTTATGGATGAGTGACCATCCATTAAATATCGAGACCCTTTTGTGCCTCGGAAAGCATGTTAAGCCGTTGGTCCCAGCTGTCATTCGTAAATCTTTGACAGCCGTTACGGGTAGTTAGAAGCCCAAAAGTCTGACGACCAGTCTTACCAAGGGGTATCGTGTTACACAGTGGGTTGTGGAGGTCAGATAGGCAGTCGCATTATGTAAAAAGTTGGTCTTCAGCTGCATCCCTTTAGACTGGAAGCTGTCTCCAACATAAGGCTAGGCAGACTGGAACCATTTATTTAGGTACGTACTTCATAAAATCTACCTAATTTCATACGTCAATAGGTAATCACATCGCATCCCCAGTGTGATAAAGGCGTAAGTAAGAATACGTCACTTTTTTATTGCAGTTTCGTATAGCGCAGATAAAGATATACAATGCTCAATTTGTCCGTTAGGATCTGACGAAAAATTAAGCCATTATACCAAAAAAGATATGTGTCGCGTCACATAAGTTTTACATTTTTTCAGATAAAAAGGTCCATAAACGTGTGTAAAACTTAAAACATTAATTATTCTTAGACAATTTGGGGTATCTGAAATATTGTTGAAAAAAAACTTGTTTTTTTTTTTTTACTGTTTAATCTAAATATATAAAAGAAGAAACTGACTGACTGACTGACTGACTGACTGACTGACATATCAACGCACAGCCTAAACCGCTGGGTCTAGAGATTCCAAATTTAGCACGTGGGTTCCTTATGAGGTCTAGGGGTGCACTAAGAAAGGATTTTTGGAAATTCCACCCCTAAGGGGATAAAATAGGGGATGAAAGTTTGTATGAAAGTCCGTCAGTTTTGAAGTTAGGATCTTCAAATTTTGTGTTCAGGCTAATAATTGAAAACTAATTTACACGTGTCTCAGCGTTTTTGATAATTCCACCCCCAAAGGGTTAAAAAGGGGGATGAAGGTAAGTTCCTTAATTTTCAAATAAAAATCTCAAATTTTTACTATCTAGGCTTATGGGTGGAAGCCAAAGCGTGTTGTCGGATTTCCAACCCTTAAGGGGATGAAACGGGGGATGAAATTTTGTTTTTAATTAAAATTCTTTATTTTTTAAGTTAAAATCACTAAAATTTAGGCGTGTTTAGAAACTAAAACAACCAACGTAAATCGTTGTTTTTTTTTTTTAACCGTCGTTTCTAAAAGGAGGCGGTTCTCAATTCGGTTGTATTTAATTTTTTTTTTTTCTATGTTCTTACTCAGAACTCCGTCGTTTGTGAACCGATTTGGCATTTTTTTTTTATTTGAAAGGATATACTTTCAAATTGATCCCAAAATCCAGTTCTGATGATGGGATCCATGAGGAATTGAAGGAACTCCTCCAATTTTATAAGCAAACTTATAGCGATTTTTGTATTTTCATCAAAAACTCAAGCATTTGCATTCAGTATCATTTGATGAAGTGGAACTCATGAAGAAGACCACAATAATGGCCTCAAATGTTCCTCAATGATAAGTATTTCACGGGTGGCGATAAGATATTTCGATTAAGATAGATAAGCGACTATGAAGACAATTTAAATAAATAATTCTGATGAAAATGGTACCATCGAACTGATCTGAAGATGAAGCCGGAAGGTATACACCGGAACTCCGTAATTAAACAATGTATCCTAGCCGTGTTTGGACTTATTGGAATTGTCATGAGATGCACTCGGGCTATAAATAATTATTAACCGATTTTTATTAACTTTGCTTGGGTAGTTTTTGAGTTAGCTTCGATAATACGTATTTAATCCACTTCGTATATCTTGTGTCACTGTTGTTTGTGCGGTGTAGCAAGTAGTGGTAATCGAATTGTTGTGGGATAGGTAACATAACTAAAAAGTGAAAAATAAAAACTTTTAAACAAAAAACAACCGACTTCCAAAAAAAAACACTATAAAGTGAAAAATAACTTTAATTTCGGAAGTCGGTGGCAAAAAACGAAAATACAGAACCAAGGTCACTGACTTCCGAAATTAAAGTTATTTTTCGATTTTTAGTATTTTTTTTTTGGAAGTCGGTTGTTTTTTTGTTAAAAAGTTTTTTTAATATCAACCCACAAGGATCTGAAAAGGGTGATGAAGTTTTTTTATTGATGTTGTTCATTCGCTAAATTTTGTATTCAAGTAAAAATAATATAATTACAGGTGGTAGTTTCTAACTTTATAATATTTTACATGGAGCGACTGCCTATCTAACCTCCACAACGCAGTTACTGGGTAATACGATACCTCTTGGTAAGAATGGTTGTCAGACTTTCGGGCTTCTGACTTCCCGTAACGACTATCAAAGATCCATGAATGACAGCCAGGACCAACAGCTTAACGTGCTTTCCGAGGCACGGACGGGTCTCTGTATGCAAAGATGGTCATCCATCCACAGACCAACCGCGGCAATTAAGTGTAGCTTAACCTGATCGATTGGCGTGTGCGGCTGTTATTATTTAGCCACGGGCCGCTACCCCGGAGAACCCTCCATCCCCTTCTCCGAGAGAATCGATATAGATTAGGATAGATTAGGTTAGATTAGATTAGGATATGTAGAGTACACGTCAGCTAAGAAAGGATGTTTGAAAATGTAAACTTTAAGGAGGTAAAAATGGGGGATTTCGTTTGTTTGAAAAATCTTATTCCTTGAGTTATCAATAAACATTAAACTTGGCACAAGAGGGGATTGGGGGATGTCAAAGATTGTATGGAAAAAAAAAAAACCTTAACGGACTGATCTATTTCAGAATAAATTTCCATTCCATAAATTGTAGGCTCTAAGAAGGGCTTTAAAGGGGTGAAATGGGGGAGATTTAGATTGTATGAAAAATCTTTTTTTTTTAATTCATAAATTTGACACAAATACGTTCTTAATACATAAAACACAAATTTGTCATAATTCGTTTTTCAAAACATGATCATGGGTCTTAAGGTGCTTATTCTTTTGAAAGAAAAAAAAAAGGATTACGAGTATTTGGGGTTTTCGAGAATTGATCCCAAACAGGGGAATGAGGGTAATTAAGTTTTTAGGGGAGTATTTAACTGCGTGCCTTGAATAACTCAAAAGTATTTTTAATCCCGGTCATAGGGTACTTTCATTCGCGGTAGTACGTTCCCGTTGGATTTTTTCCGACATCCACGTGGGCGAAGCCGCGGGCAAAAGCTATCTCTATATCTATATATATAAAATTCAAAGTCCTGACTGACTGCCTGATATATCAACGCACAGCCCAAACCGCTGGGTCTAGAGATTCCAAATTTGGCACATAGGTTCCTTAGGAGGTCTAGGAGTGCACAAAGAAAGGATTTTTAGAAATTCCACTCCTAAGGGGATAAAGTAGGGGATGAAATTTTGTATGAAAGTCCGTCAGTTTTGAAGTTAGGATCTTCAAATTTTGTGATTAGGCTGACGATTTAAAATTAATGTATATGTGTTTCAGCGTTTTTGATAATTCCACCCTCGAAGGGTTAAAAAGGGGGATGAAGTTAGGGGGAGTCCTTAATTTTCGAAGAAAAATCACTCAATTAACTATCCAGGCTTATGGTTGGAAGCTAACGCAATGGTGTTGTTAGAATTTCAACCCTTAAGGGAAAAAAGGGGGATGAAATTTGGTTATTAATTCAAGTTCTTTATTTTTTAAGTTAAAATCACTAATATTTCGGCTTATGGTTGGAAACTAACACAACGTAAATCGTTGTTTTATTGTTTAATTTCAACCCACAAGGGTCTGAAAAGGGGGATGAAGTTTTGTATTGAAGCAGTTTATTCGCTAAATTTTGTATTCAAGTAAAAATAATATAAGTACCTACATGTGTACTGTTTCTAACTTTACAGTATTTTATATGCAGCGACTGTCTATCTGACCTCCACAACGCAGTTACTGGGTAATACGATACCCCTTGGTAAAAATGGTTGTCAGAGTTTCGGGCTTCTGATTTCACGTAACAACTGTCAAAGATCCAGGTCAAGAATGACATCCGGGATCAACAGCTTAACGTGCTTTCCGAGGCGCGGACGGGTCTCTGTATGTAAAGATGGTCACCCATCCACAGACCAACTGCGGCAAGTGTAGCTTAACCAGGTGGATACTGGTCCTTTACAGTAGGTATTTCTTTACAGTATTCCTCAAATATCACACGTAGTGGAGGACAATTAGCCATGAACAAAGCTCTATACTGTTATTGTTATAATAATTCATAATTATCTAGAAAAAAGAATTTATACTGTACGCAGACGAAGTAAAATAAAATAGTAACGAAGTCAAACCTTACATTGAATATTCGAATCTGATGCCGAAAATGTAGTTTATATAATGGTCTGTTTGTTTGTATGTATGTTCTGGTTTGCACAAAAACGGATGGACGGATTTAGATGATATTTGGTACACAGATAGTTTATAACCTGGATTAACATTTAGGTTATTTTTTAATCCCGGTAGTACGTTCGGCTTATTCCACAAATCCCCCCTGAAAATCCCCCTTAGGAGGAAAAGTGGAATCTATAAAAAACAGTCTAGAATTCACCCCTGATAATCCCGCTTAGGGGGGAAAACCAGAATTGAAAAAAAAAAAAACTTATTCCAAGATCCCCTGAAAGTGTTTTTTTTTACATTAGGATGATTCTCTGGGGGGATTAGTGAAATAAGCCGGATTGTCAGTGGTGAATTCTAGACTGGTTTTTATATATTCCACTTTTCCTCCTAAGGGGGATTTATCCGGGGGGATTTGTGGAATAAGCCGTACGTTCCCGTCGGCTATTTTTCGACATCCACGCGGGCGAAGCCGCGGGCAGAAGCTAGTGGTATATAAAAAAAGATCATAAGATCAAAAATGCTAAATAGATATACCAGACCAAACAGTTCTTTGCTCTCCTGTAAAATTAGTATATTCTTCTTACGACTTTGTCGCACTGGGGGTGCGACATAATCTCTGTCCGTGCAAGCGAATATGTTGGCCCGCAGGTTTGCACGTTGTACTGCAGACGTAAAGGTGACGCTCTTTAGAGCATTCTGTACCTTCTACACGTGCAGCCTGTGGGAGAAGTATTCGCGAGCATCGTATGGAGCCCTTCGTGTCCAATTTAATAACGCGTTCAGAAAACTGATGGGGTTGCCATGGCGTTGCAGTGCATCAGGGATGTTTGCGGAGGCGCGTGTGGATTGTTTTTACACTATCATGCGCAAGCGCGCTGCATCAATAGTGGCACGAGTCATGGCCAGCCCCAACAGGGTTCTGAAAATGATAGCGGACAGAGTGGACTGTCCTTATATAGTTCACTGTTAGTTACTTGTGTCACCGTATTGTGTTGTTTATTAACACGTAGTTGTAAGAACATTGTTACTAACCCTTTATGAGTCTTGGCTCGAAATAAAGTTTTTTGACTGGATTTGATAATAGATATCTGAGGTCATCAGAAAACTTGAGACTAGAGATGCCATTCCACTAGCTTTTAAAATAAATAAATAAACTATAAAATAAGTGGAAAATTCTGGTTAAAAATCACTTCCTCTCTCCTTAAACATCATCATGTTTATTATTGTATGTATATATTTATATGTATAACTATCTATATGCTTTATGTTTGTATGTATTTATTGTATATGTAAATGGTACACCACTGAGTACCTGCAGTATTATCCTTCCTTCTACTTTTGATCCATCCAAAGGTTGTCTGTAAAAGAACGCTTTTAGCGATAAGACCGCCCATTGTGACACCCTATGTAACAGTTCTACATTTATATCTGTAATTTCTATGGTATACATAATAAGGAGTATTCTATATATCTATCTATCTAATCATTTGAAATAAATATGTACCAAACTACATAATTAACTTTCCGCTAGATATTGGATATTATGTTAAGACCGGTCTAGAAGGCTTCTGTCATCTTTCGGTCATTCGTCCTTTTTTCGTCTCATCAAATATCTACCCGTTTCATAGGCTCTAATAGATTTCCGTTCGACTCATCTGATATCAATGTTGCGTGGAATCGTATCTCTTGTTATGACCATCGTTTGTCCCTTTTCAAATAAATGTGATCCGTTAATTATGTCATTGTTTTGTCTCAATCTTTTGGGTAGAATGATGAATTTGGACTCGATCTCATATGATCATTCCAATCTGTATATTAATTAAAAAAACATTTTTATACACAACAAAAAAAAAGTATATACATATAACCGACTTCCAGGTATATCGCTATTTTTTAAAATTTATTTTACACTATAGTGTAAAATATTTTACACTATAGTGCAAAATAACTTTAATTTCGTTAGTCGGTGTCTATGGATCTTTATTTTAGTTTTTTTAGTCAGTGACTTCCGAAATTAAAGTTATTTTTCACTTTATAGTCCTTTTTTGGAAGAGGTTTTTTTTTTTTTTGTAAATTAGCTTTTTATTTGCCCCTTTTTAGTTATGGTATCTACCCCACACCAATTCGTATTCCACAACTTGCTGTATAAACAACAGTGATAGGAAGTATTATAACATCACCAAGATACACAAAGTGGATTAAATATGTATTATCGAAGCTAACTCAAAAACTATCCAAGCGAAGTTAATAAAAATATATGGGCCACTAGAAAGTATACCCTCTCAAACAAAAAAAAAAGAATTTTTAATATCAGTTCACAATTGACGGAGAAATCGGTGGACAAACATACATACAGTCGAACCTAAAACCTTCTCCTTTTTTGAAGTCGGTTAAACTGAAATGCTGTTCGTTGGTATAACAGAACGGCTGGACCGATTCGGCAAATTTTTGTTTTTAAATTTTTGCATTTGTCCGAATCAGGTTACTAACGGAAAGAAAAAATTGAAAAGTTGCCGAGAAAATTGTAAAATTCGGGAAACTGAGAGAGAAAAAAAAAAGTTCTGTGGGAATTTTGTATGAGTTATTTCAATTCGGACAGGACAACGAATGTCGGCTGAGCTGCTTAGGGATAAAAGATGAATATTGAGGTTACAATTTATATTTTACGTATTAAATGGATGTTTACAATAAATATTGAATTTCCGTAATAATTACTATTCAACCAGCAATAATACAATAAACTACCTATCAAATATTTACCAAGCAATATTTAAATATAATATTAAAACGTATGTACTACTGAAAAATTCACATTTAACTTTTACCTACCTGGGTATATTATTCAATAAGTAATTAAATAATTTGTTTTATCAATTTGTTGCTATACGTTTAGTTAAATTTACTGAAAAAGAAAAGAAAGAAGAAAACTTGATTAATCTGAAAAACCAAAACGCACGTTACAAAAATAAAATACACAATGCTAAGTAGCCAAAAACCTCGTATTCGGTATTCTCCCTATACTGGTGATATGAGTTAGAAAAAGCAGCGTTCTCTATGCATTTTTACACCATACTGCGATCGCCAACCCGCTTGCCAAGCGTGGCGATTATGGCAAATCCCCCCCTTTTGGGGGAGGCCTATGTCCAGCAGTGGAGGTCTTTCGGCTGAAATTTAGAAAAACATATAATAGGTTGGTGAAAAAGTTTCTTCGCATTTTTTAAGAAAATTCAAAACGTCTTTTAATATAGTTTATTTACATTTAACTATAGTAGTAGTAGGTACCATTGTGTTCGATAACTTTTTGCCATCTTGTAGGTAGGGACATGATCCTATTGCAATAGAAATTTTGGGACTTCTGATCAAAATACCGCGACAAGTGGTTTTGGCAGTCCTCTCGTGATGTTAACCTGACACTGCCTAAAGAATTCTGAAGAGACCGAAACAGGTGGAAATCTGAAGGTACAAGGTCAGGACTATACGGCGGATGCATTAACACCTCCCAGCCAAACTCTCTTAATTTTTGCTGAGTGGCTAAAGATGTGTGAGGTCTAGTGTTATCATGATGAAAAATCACACCCCTTCTGTTGATTAATTCCGGCCGCTTTCTCTCAACTTCTTGCTTTAATCTCATCAGTTGTTCGCAGTAGAGTTCAGAATCGATGGTCCTACCTGGTGGTAACAGCTCATAATGAATAATGCCTTTCCAATCCCACCACACATACAGCATCACCTTGTTGCGAGTTAACCCGGGTTTCACCACAGTCTGTGAAGCCTGACCGGCCTTTGACCACGACCTTTTTCACACGTTCTTGTCGTACGTGATCCACTTTTCACCACCAGTTATCAGCTTCTTCAAAACTGGTTCGGTTTCATTACGACGTAATAAAGAATCACAAATGAGTACACGGTTCATTAGGTTTCTTTCAGTGAGCTCGTGAGGTACCCAAATATCGAGCTTTTTAGTGTACCCAGTTTTTTCAAATGTGCCAAAACTGTTTTGTGGTCAATTCCCAGTTCTTCAGCTACATCGTAACTACTGATACTGATCTTGCTCCACTTTTTCAAAAATGGCATCTATTGTATCCGTAATAGGGCGACCAGAGTGACGTGCATCTTTGACATCAAAATTTCCGGATTGAGAACGCTTAAACCAATTTGTGCTACTCTCACAGACACTGCACTAGGTCCATAAACATCGCAAAAATTTTTCGCGGCTTTCGTTGCATTTTTACCTTTTTTGTAGTAAAATTTTAAAATGTATCGAATTTCTTCATTAGATTCACTCATCTTGACAGTACGAAAAACAAATGAAAATCACACATTTTCCTAATTTGAATTTGGAATTATGTTCTTTAAAATCTAAACTTTCAATGATACCAAAACCAGCCAGATACAAATAGTATAGCCAAAGAGATTTTATTACAAGTTCATACATACTATAATGCGAAAAGACTTTTTCCCCAACCTAATATAACAAGGATCATATAAAATAAATATAAGGATCTCAAGTACAAATTTTTATGTTTTATAGGTATTAGTATTATAGGTATTATCTCACCATTAGAAAACAATATATCATCTGGGAAATAGGCCTAGAAAGTTAGGCGGTCCTCGTCTCGGAGGACCAGATATACCTACTATATATCATCACTGACAAGGATTAATATCATGTCCCTTGTAACCTTAACTTAACTCACAAAATTACAAGATAACGTATTGTCAAGATTTTAGGTCCTAAAGGGACGGAAGGTTCAAATAGTAGGTACTCTTAGAAGATAACAGTTTTGATCATTGTTAAAAAATACGAGTTAAGTACAAACCAGGCTTATCCAATTTTCACTCATTGTTACATGCAA
This sequence comes from Dryobota labecula, assembly GCA_947523025.1. NCBI lineage: Eukaryota > Metazoa > Arthropoda > Insecta > Lepidoptera > Noctuidae > Dryobota > Dryobota labecula. The sequence goes on along the minus strand of OX383293.1, from coordinate 9,013,600 downwards.
AAATATTATTAAAAAAAATTTGTCTGTCATGTAGATTATTAAAAAATATTGGACACGTATTTTCTCTTTTTTTACGTAATTAAAACATTACGGCGATACATCGAGTTCAAATGTGGCATGACGTCACTTCTCAGTAGATTTAATACGTAGCTGTGACGTAAAAAGAGCCCCCACTCCCCAAGTTTAATGTGTTTTATCTAAGTCATGTTTTATTAATATGATAAAGCAAAAAATACGTGTCTAATATTTTTTTAATTATTTGATTGACGAACTAAACAGTTTTTCTTTTTTTTTTCCCCAGGAATCATCCATATTAACGAGAAAATTAATGTCAATGATAAAAAGCGTGGGGTGCTTTGTACCATATATTTATACTAGCTCTACTTTTAGAAAAAGTTCCAATGAAATATTTATAACAACTGAAATCGAGCTTTTATTACAATAACATAAATTTTCTCGTTAATTATTTTATGCAAACACAAAAAATATTATTTTTCTTTTTAGTTCAGTTTATCATTAAAGAGTGTTTTTTTAGTTTTTTAAACTATAATTTTATTTATTATTTATAAAAATATTTATTTATTTATATATGCTTTATTGTACATCAGATAACACATTACAAAAAAAAAAAAAGGAAAACATAAACACTATAAAATATACGATGGGTGGCCTTATCACATACTGCGATCTCTTCCAGGCAACCTTGGCATGGATAGTGAATTTCTGGACATAAAATGGGGTTGTCATTGGTGCAAATAAAAAGTATAACAGCACAATATCCTATAATAGATATACAGATATATGCTATATAATAGATACATAGATACATACATACTAACTATATAAGTAAAGAAAATAAATGAAGTGTAAGTATAGATTAAGTGTAAAATATATATATATCTTAAATGTAATGTAAAAAGTTTTTACGAGTGTATTTGGATGTTTGTTACTAAATCACACACAAACTACGGCACGGATTTTGATGTAATTTGGCACAATGATATTTTACACTGAAAACAATATTTAGCCTAACTACTTCGGCTATTTCAGGAATAATCAAAGTTTAACAAGACTTTATAAAAGTTAACTTGATTTAATAAAAGTGATACACAACAGCCAGCACAGGTTTTGGTTACATGTTGCATAAAGTTATGTGGTCACTTTTTTGTGTTACATGTTGACGAAAGTTTGGTTATGTATAAGTAAACATTTTTTTTCAGTGTATAACCTGGATTAACACAAACGATACTTTTTTATCCCAATCGTACGTTCCTGTGGTGTAATTTCCGACATACACGCGGGCGAAGCCGGTGGAAAAAGCTAGTAACAAATAAAACAAGGTTTTCTTAAAAAAAATATACGGCTACCTTTAGTAATAGATAGGTACTTGCTACTACTACTCAACAACATCCATTACGTTTAAGATTAATTCAAGACATTAGATAACGTCCGACCTCCATCCAAAACTTACTCCTTGGTCAAAGGCTCGATTAATGAGAAGGCCTGTACGATTAAGAAGGGTTCACACTTAAATCTCTGTGCCTTTATAAATAGTTCGAGTGGAGCCTGCCTTATACGTACTTAGGTTAATTTTCTTACTCTTGGCCGTAATTGTTTTAGGTTTGTACGGCTTTGTGCTAAATGTGAAAGGAACAAGCTTATTTAACTGTTCTTAATCTAGACAATGTTTTAATTGCTATACAATAATAGTTATTTATGCAACTGTTTTATAATAAGGGGTATTAAAACACGAATGTGGGTTTATCACACGGTGTTTTAATACCTAATTATTTCAGTTGCATACAAGACTTTATCTACACACCCATGACATGAATCCTCTATAAAAGGTTCTGAAACAGTATTTGCAAAACTAATAACGAACAAAAATGGCGGGATACGACGCTATGGTATAGTATAGTGAAACCCGCCTGCGTGACAATGTTCTTTTTTTTTAAATTCATAAAGGTACCACGAATTGAGTAGTGAGAATGGAAGGGAGGATGATGATCCCTTCCTTACTCATCAAACAGATGAGTAAGGAAGGGATCATCATCCTCGTAAAAGCAAAGTAGTTGCATTATGAAATTCAGTACAACATTATAACTCCCGTTTGGATGCTATTATGGTTACTATGACACTGGGTGATTTAATGTTGGCAATAAGCTAACTGTTTCAGAATTTTTTATAGAGGATTTATAGCATGGGCGTAGATAAAAACACTTTTTTATGTGCTTCTCGATTGTAACAATAACAATCCATTAATGTTATGCGCATTTTCATATGGTAATCATCATCATGTCAGCCGAAAGACGTCCACTGCTGGATATAAGCCTCCGCCACGCTTGGCAGACGGGTTGGCGATCGCAGTATGGTATTAAAAACGCATAGAGAACGCTGATGCCCATTCTCTAGTAAGTCCATTAGTCGCCTTTTACGACACCCACGGGAGGAAATAGGATGATGCTATTCTGTACGTCCGGCACCACACGATGGACGGCTCATATGGTAATACCACCCAAGTACTCCACGAGATAGGCTCGACCTAGGGTGGAGTTCACAAATACTAAGTAGAGTACTTCCTTTGCATCATAAAAAAAATAAAAATAGGCACGTCATAAGAACTGCATTGCACATGCAATTCAAATTGCAACTTCACATGGATTCTTATTTTTATTTTCTTAAGATTAAAATTTGAATTTATTTAATTAATTATTTGATTTTCTTAAATTTAATTTTATTTGTTTTAATTTATTTAAATTTAAGCTAAATACAGAAAAATGTAGTTACATGGCATGGTTACCCTTGAATGTACGATAATGATGCGAAAGAGCGGAGCCTTCATACAGGCATTGTTTGCCGAAAAGGAGGCTCCAAACACATTTAAATGTAAAATGTAATTTTCTATTTGTCACAATAAACTATTTTGTATTTTTGCCGATAGAAGTGAAAACTCAAAACTTTGGAATAACTGTGTTCTTTTATGAATTTTTAAATCGCTACGCGCTATGCGTCGCCAGTCTGGCGCAACACGTCACGAGAATGTCGCGCATATCAGTGACGCGAACCCATAAGTTTCCCTTACCAAAAATCCCTCAACGCGGCTAAATAAGATTTCACTTCAAAAATGTAAACCTAGGTATTAATGTAGCCGAAGGCTCTATGCGAGGGTCGTGCGATCCATACGGAGCACCGGTGTGGGCGCGTTCCTTGAGGCGGCGAACTGCCCGCCGGTTGAACGTGTCTCAAAGGGTCATAACCATCAGGCTGGTACGGGGATACCGCACGGTCTTCGGTGAGGCAGCGAGCCTCCTTGCCGGATTGCCGCCATGGGATTTGGAGGCAAAAATCCTCGCGCACTTATGGGAGTGGCGCGAGGAAGTGAAACGCTGGGGCGTAACTTCTAGATGATAATAATAAGAAGGCAGTGATTCGTAATACATGCAGGCTATTAAGAAAATTTCTTCAGTGTGAGTCGAACAACTTGCACTATTACTCCCACTCAAATACAGTTTTAATTACCATTCAGCCTGCTTCGGAAAACGAAACAGTATCCAATATTACTCCCACATTGAACCCCACTGATGGACACTTGGCTTAGGCCCGTGCTATCAGTTCTACCCGGCTAGGCCTAGAAAAACAAATGAAGAAAATAATAATGTAATAATATAGCCGTTAAATCCATATATTTTTTTTTAACTAGGGCATCTCAGAGTGTAACCACTAAGGTTCCGACTCTTTAACCGGACTTTCCTGTGGCTGCCTTAAGCTCCTAAGAAACAAAACACAACAAAAAACTATAAACTAAACGACTGCTGCTCGCTATGGGCACCCCCTGTGGGGTACGAACCTCGGCTTAGGGCAGCTGAGTCGGAGGAAGAGTGGCAAGGGACCGACGGTGGCTGGATAAAATCAGTGTTTTGATTATTATCGTGGGGAGTTTGGATTACATGCTGCTCAGCTAAAACGCGTGCTGGCGCTTCACTTACAGTCAAGGGTCGGGGAGGACTATTCGTTAGTCGGGGGTTTCGCGCGGGGCCTCGGCGGCGGTACTCCATAACCAACAAAAATATATATACTTAATTTACAAGTGAATTGCTAAAACTAGGATATGGCCCCTTTTCGGGTACAGGCCTCCTCCAATTTTTTCCAGGTTTCCCTATTTTTGGCTTTGACCATCCAGTCGTTGCCTATGCTTTTTTTTATTTCATCTACCCAGCGTTCCGGTGGGCGTCCTCTGGGTCTTTCTCCTGTTGATCCCGACCATATCGTGGTTCTATGGGTCCATATTGTGACAGATGAAAAATAGATGATAACTCATTATTATTCCATTGTTATTGACCTAGAAGCACCGCCGTATACCAATGAAATAATGATGTGTTTCGACAGTGCATATCAACTGGATCATTCCATATTAAACTTTACGTAAAAGTGATGAAGGACTTTTTTAATGTCGTGTTTGCTTGCACAGCATAAAAATTACAGATTTATAATATGTAGAAACTTTGCAAGAAGTGACATAATGGGCGGTCTTATCGCTAAAAGCGATCTTTTAAAGACAACCTTTGGATGGATTAAGGAGGAAGGAGAGACAATACTGCAGGAAGGTTCAATATTATCTACTAAAAGTTTGCTGTTCGTTGTTTCAGACTTGGAATGCAGCAGTATCAAGGTTATAAGAACATGAAGGTATGTTGAATTATGTAATTAATCGAAAAGACAGTGGAGCGATTTCTATGCTGCTCAAAAAAAGTATTCCAGCACTTGTAAATATGGCTTGTTTTAGAATAACATAACAACTTGCTAACCTGATCTTGAAAACGAATTCATTTGAGTCACTTGTTATTGCTTTGAGAATTGATGAAACATTTTGTTTTTTAAAGTGTATCAATACTGTTTTTGAACAGTGAAGGCATCTAAACTTATAATCAGTAACATTCGTATTTTGGTAACGACCTTAATTTGGTAGTTGTGCGTGTTTTTAAATGAATTTTGTTTGAAAGTACTTACAATTTATTATAACACGCCTTAAATTTATACGTCTCTTAACGGAGAAATTAGAAAAGAAAATGCTGACATTAATTTGGTAATGCTGCAAAGAAATTAAACTTTGACACTAAAATGAGATAATTTAATGAGTTTTCTCGTTTTACTAGCTGACGTACCGTAATAAGCTTAATCTATAAATAATATTAGTGCTATAAAAGATGTTTTATGTTTTAATGAAATGAATTATTGTTCGTTTGATTTTATGATAAATGGTAAAGAATTTTATTTCTGTAAGTAGGTTTGTACAAACATTTTTACACGTCAATCTTATTTTAAAACTAGATGAGATCGGCGTTTCGTATATGACTACTCTGAGAAGAAAGGCCGAATCAAACTCAGAGGTCACAGTTTCTTTTAAAGTCCAGACAAAATCTTGGTCAAATCATGTTTGGTGAAGACCATGCAGATTGGTGTCTGAAATGGTCTTTTGAGGGAAAACCACTCAGATTGAGTGAGCATGTCCAACCAGTGCACGAATTTGTCAGTAACCATGCAGCTCAACTCAGAATAAAAAGAGCTCAACGATTCGACGAACAATACCAAAGAAAGGACATTTGGATAGGTCGCATAAATTACTCAAACTGCCATACCATGAGTCAGGTTTGATCTCAAGATGGAGAAAGTTTCGTTATGACCAACAAGAGAAACGTCTATAAATCATAGCCATCTCAAAGTTTTGCGTTGTCATGAAGTCGGCCATGACACTTCCCTCCAACTTTCCGCGTTTTCACGTCGTCATTCTTCAGACTTAAGAGCAGTGGTGCACCATTGGTAACGGCCCTGACTTACGAGTTGTAGGTCATGGGTTAAAAACCAGACAGGCACATAACTTTGTGTAAATATTTTTTTCACTTCTCATGCTCTAAAAGTACGCCAATATAGCCCTACGAAGCAGGACTAAAGTGACCACTTTAGTCTCTAGAGAGTGAAAGTAATTAGGTTTTTTAATTTCCTTTATGTGACATAGACAAACTCAAACAGCCAGTAAATATACTATCTGTGGAGTGTGGATCATCTTCATTGCAAAAATGTTGCAAGTTTTAGTTCCATGGTTTTTCCGCAAAGAAGGTGATGGCACCATGTGTTTTAAATTGTTAATCTGTGACTGGTTTAGAAGAAAAAACTAACCGCTAAAATTTCAGAATTTTTGTCGAGTGTAAATTTGTTCGGTTTTAAATAAATTTATTAAGAATATCCAGTGACAATGAAGAGTTTGACGTCGAGCAAAGAGCAAAAGACATAATAGATAATCTTTTGCCGCCAAAATCGCGGAAAATTTACCTAAAAACTTACGAAAGTTTTATGGACTGGAGGAATAATATTTATTAAATGTTTTTGTACTAAATTGACTATTTTTCTCGCACTCAAAGTGAAAAGTACAGTTTGCACCTCGAGACTAAACGCCACCTTAATATACCCTCGGTTTCATTGACTGCCTCGCACGCTCGGGAGTCAAACCACCTCTGCTATATTATGGCTTCGTTTAGTCCCTCGATATAAAATATACTGTATCACCACTGCTCTCAAAACGGTGAAGGAAAACATCGTGAGGAAACCGGCATGTCCTAAATCCAAAAATTCGAAGACATGTGACTTATACCAACCCGCCCTCCCTCTCGAAGAGACGAGGCTGGTGTTCCACCAGTGGGAACATTATAAAATAAATAATAAGTGCAGCTAGTGCTATCCGACCGATCACCATGTTCGGCAAGCCTATCCCCTGGGAGAAGCGAGCCAAATATCTGGGTGTGATTCTCGACCACCATCTCTCCTTTTCTGAGCACCTAAAGAAGGTACGCGCTCGCGCAGCCTTCGCTCTCTATAGGCTCCACTCCATCCTAAATGCAAAAAGCAAATTGTCACTCAAGTGCAAATTGCGCATTTACACCGCGTGCATCCGTCCCATCATGACCTATGCGAGTCCTTTCTTTGCACACGCCAAACCCCATCTCATCCATAAGATGCAAACCCTACAGAACCGAGTCTTACGTAAAATCACGGGAGCCCCCTGGTTCGTTCGTAACACTAACCTCCACGTTGAACTCAAAATCCCCACGATAGCTCAATTCATGAAACGCACTTCAAAGCGCTTCTTCGATTCAGCAGCCACTCATCGCAACGCTCTAGTTGTGAAGGCCGCAAGTTATGTCCCCTCAAAAATTAGTTCGACCCGCCGTCCAAGGCATGCACTGACCGACCCAGACAACCCCACTACTCTCCTCCAGGAGAGTCGCAGGGAAACTAGTACAGTTCGCAAAATAAGAGCACACAATACACGATTGTCATTCCGACCTCGCCGCCGAGGCCCCGCGCGAAATCCCCGACTAACGAATAGTCCTCCCCGACCCTTGACTGTAAGTGAAGCGCCAGCACGCGTTTTATCTGAGCAGCATGTAATCCAAACTCCCCACGATAATAATCAAAACACTGATTGTATCCAGCCATCGTCGGTCCCTTGCCACCCTCCCTCCGACTCAGCTGCCCTAAGCCGAGGTTCGTACCCCACAGGGGGTGCCCTTAGCGAGCAGCAGTTGTTAAGTTTATAGTTTTTACGCCCTGGCTGGAGGCATTAAGTTTCGTTAGGAGCTTAAGGCAGCCACAGGAAAGTCCGGTTAAAGAGTCGGAACCTTAGTGGTTACACTCTGAGATGCCCTAGATAAAAAAAAAAAACCTAGTGCTAAGTGAAGCCTTTTTATTAACACAAGTTTTATATTAAAATATGTATGTTTAGGTTAAGGTATTTTTCTATGGGCCTGTGTTGCCTGAAATAAATGGTATTATTATTTCCTTTAAAAACATATAATTTACATTTTTAACTAAAATAATAAATACAAATATTTAAATATTTTTAAATCTTATCTCTATCTTTATCTTTAAATATTTTTATAAAAACATACAAAAATATAAAAAATAAAAAATATAAAAAATAGTATCCCACCGGTATCGGGAACAGGGTCCAAGCTACGCCGGGTCAGGGCTCCTGAGAGAGGAACCTCCTTACGATACGCGCCATGTCCAGAAGTACCGCTTTCTGTATCAAGCCCTTGATCCAGTTACCTAACGAGAGCCTCTTCAGATAATGGTCGAGGCTCTTGGGTATTATGCCATTGGCCGTCACGACTATCGGCACAATGATTGCTGTATCCACATCCCACTTATCGACAACCTCGTGAGCCAGATCAAGATACTTAATCTGCTTATCTTTTTCAGCTTTCACTAGGTTCTCGTCATGCGGGACCGCGATATTAACAATCATTGTGCGACGATCTAATCGATCTATCACCACTATGTCTGGCTTATTGGCAACAATAGTCCTGTCAGAGATAATAGATCGATCCCAATACAACGTGATATGGCCATTTTCGAGAACTGGGTCGGGCACATACCTTATAGTACGGTACTTCCGATTCCACAAGACTGTATTTCAGAGCAAGTTGCTGATGGATAATCCTGGCTACAAGGTTATGTCTATGCAAGTAGTCTCCGTTAGCCAGAAGATAACAGCCAGAAATAATAATAATATATATTATTATTATAGGCTGATTATGATAGCATAATCAAGAAGAAAGTAAGTATAGACTTCAGACTATGGAGCTGTTGCATCCAATAACTGACAGAATGATTTCATTATAACCTGCTCAGTGTAAGAGATGACCTCTTCCACTCATAACCTGCATTCACAGCTTTACTTTGTTCAATATTTAACTCCTGATTTCCCATAGGAAATAAGCAGCAGTAAACATGACTTAACACGGAGCAAGTAAAGTAACTATGGGACTTATAATAAAAGGTAGTATAGTATGAAGTTGTTGGGAAGCTACGACAGCTGCCCTGATAAAATTACGGGTAGGTAAACTTTGGTTTTACCAACTTTGTTATCGAACCCTTTTGCATGAAGTATTTAATAGTTGAAAGGGTATGGGGACCACACTTTACGAGGATATAATTATTCATTTAACCAAATATCTGTTAAAAGGTAAAAATTTCCACATGATCCATCATTCATTCAGCGTTTTGTGGTAGATATAATTTTTCAATTAGTCAACTATAGATCAGTAAAGTAAATTACAGCAAAAATCTTTATTTTGCATAAAATATGGTACACAAAGGTCTTAAATATAAATATAAGTAGTTTCACATATTTTGCTTACTGACGCATGCAAAAATACCTTATAATAAAATTATATATAAAAACACTTCAATCGTTAAAAAAATAAAATCTATAAAATGACATATATGTGAGACTTATTAATAGTCTACCCTCAGAAATAAACAAATGTATTACACATAAAAATATCAAATGTAAACTTAAGCAATATTATTTAAGTATTATGTAGGAATGATTGTAACTATTTATATAAAGATATTATTAATTGTATCGGCAATAACGCGTACATATGAAATGCTTCATTGTATAGTTAGATATTGAGATAGACTCATGATAGCACAAGTTTAAACCTTAGTGGTTTTTGGTTGCTATTTATTATTAATCCTGTGTTCTTTTGTATAAATGATAAATAAATTTAAAAAAAAAAAATTTAAACAAATTATTAAATTAACATAAATTGAGTGAAAACATATCACAATAAAATAAATTTCAGAAAAACGTAATGTCTAGGTTTCGTTATTATGTTCAATTAACAATATAAATACTAGTTTTTGCCCACGGCTCTGTCCGCGTGGATGTCGGTTATCGCGTAAAAAAGTATGACTATGTCCTTCTCCATATCTCTGCCAAATTTCATGACGATCGGTTCAGCGGTTTAGGCGTAACAGACAGATAGACAGAATTACTTTGACATTCATAATATTAGTTTGAATTAATAATTTATAGTCTGCATTGTCGGTTATCATATCCTTTCTCCCTAAGTGAGAATTTATGCTGATTATAATTTTCAGCTTCCTAAAATCATTTTTATTTTTGATATTATTATCGTATACTGATATCCTACAAATTTTCGGGTTTAAAATATAGTATGCAATACGTAGCAATCTTTGAAAGTAACAGCACGAAATTTCTGGGCCTTTACATAGATAGTCATCTGACTTGGAAAAATCATATCGACGCTTTGTCAAAGAAATTTAGTCAGTTTGCGTATGCTCTGTACAAACTATCAAAAACGGTTAACCGAATTACAGTACAAATAGCTTATAATGCTTATGTGGCTTCAGGCATTAGGTACGGAATTATTTTCTGGGGCAACTCCACTGACAGAGACATTGTTTTTAAAGCTCAGAAGAAATGCTTGCGATCGTTTACCAAATTACAATCGATTGATAGTTGTAAACCAGTATTTAAGGAACTTAGTCTGCTCACTCTACCGTCTATGTACATATACGAAATGGGGGTGTTTGTCCGCTGTAACCTGCATTTATTTGGAAAACTGCGCTCTCGCCGTTATCAGAATACCATTCATGTTACCTCTCATAAAACCGCATTTTTCAGCAAAAGTGTGCTAGGTATGGCCCCAAAAATATATAATAGTATACCAGCAGCTTTTAGAAATAAAGAGTGTCTGGGAGCCTTTAAGAGGTCTTTATTTAAATTCCTTTTAGATAGATGTTACTACTCCATCACTGAGTTTACTAATGATAAACAGAGGTATGACGAGTCCGACTTGCTAATTAAACACTTATGATTTTATTTATTACTTGTTTACATATCTGACATATTTTAATTGAATGTTTTTTTTTTATTTTGTTTTTGTATTCTATTGACATGTCACCTTAATTGCAATTGCTTGTTTATGTTAATTTTGTATGCCATAAATTTGCAAAACATAGTGCACATATTTTAGACAATATATTATCTGTAACCATACCTATGTTTAACAAAATAAATGATTGATTGATTGATATGGAAGAAAAACATACTTAACAAAAGGCTTAGAGGCGTTGCCTAAATACTTTAATATTTTAGGACATATTTTTGTAGGACTACTAGGTAGAAGTTGTTTATGTTTCTACTAAAAAAAATATACCCGTGACAGCACAACAAAAACATGCCTTTCTTAAGGTAATCAAAACATCACTTAGCCTTATAGTCAGTGTTGTGGTTAAAGGAAAAAGGCCCATGGCACATGACGTCATCTCTAGTTTTAGTGTGAGACACCAGAACTTAATAATAATGTCAGAATATATTCTGATGCAGTATAAAGTGCTATCGTTTAAGTAGTTAGAATGCTTCCCACCAACGTTGCTTCGTTGTTGTAACCACCTTTAAAGTTTGCTTTTATCGACTTGATGGGTTTTGCACTTGAGTTTTAGCAAGTTAGTTCTTGACATGATGCTTATACAGGATGATTGGTAAAAAACCAACAGCTTTGAGAGGCTGTTAGTGTTTAGTGCTTCTGCCCGCGACTTCGGCCGCGTGAAATTTTGGCCCACCCATCGCGTCGCATCCCGTCGCTCACCCGCGCTATAACTTCGTTATCGCTTAGCGTTCTTTCTGACTTTTGTTCTTTTCGCTTGGCTCCTAAGGATCGTAGCGTGATTTTATATAACCTATAGCCTTCCTCGATAAATAGGCTATCCAACACTAAAATATTTTTTCAATTCGAACCTGCAGTTCCTAAGATTAGCGTGTTCAACCAAACAAACAAACTCTTCAGCTTTAAGATATTGATTGAAATCAAGTGACGTCAAGCACAATTTTGTTTACATTTAAATACTTGTTGTTAATAACATATTTATTTGGATAAGGATTAATATTATTATGTTGATAAAACTCTTTCGCAAATAATGCATTAATTTCGAACAAATTTGATTATCAAAAAAAAAGGTCATAGTGAGTCAATCTTAAAAAATAGACATATGTTGTCGCAGACTTCTTTTTAGAACTTTTACAGAAGGAAAAATTCCATCATACATGATATTTACGTAACTTAAACCGTTTACGCAGCGCACGCAACGGAAGCTCTCAAAAAGGAATAATTTTTCCCGTTTTTGCAACATTTTTCATTTATGCTCCGCTCCTATTGGTTGTAGCGTAATGTTATATAGCCTATAACCTTTCTCGATAAATGGACTATCCAACACATAAATAATTCAATTCCAATCAGTAGTTCCTGAGATTAGCGCGTTCAAACAAACAAACTCTTCAGCTTTTATAATATTAGTATAGATTATAACAACAACTCTTGTTTTATGACTTTTAATCATTCATCAGATTTTAATTTATCATATTTTCATACAAAAAAAAAAAAAATTAAACGCTCTAAATGTTATGAACTCTATGCGTAGCAAAACAAACTGCCGTGTCTAGTGCAAAAGGCGGAGGTGACAGTACACGGGAGGCGTAGGAAGTCACAACAAAATACAGAATTTAAATGTGTTAGATAGAACAACGAAATCTTGAAGGTTTTTTTTTTGGTTATTGTATTATGTTTTGTAAACAGTCATAGAACAAAAGTTGTTGTTTATGAAGTTAGTAATACAGTCCTAGAAGGTTGTTTGTATTTTACCATAATTATGATCTTTTCCTATTTAGAGGAGCTCGTGGCTAAGTAATAACAGCCGCACGGGTCGATCCGTCAGGTTAAGCTACGCTTGCCGGGGTTGGTCAGTGGATGGGTGACCATCTTTACATACCGAGACTCCTCCGTGCCTCGGAAAGCACGTTAAGCCGTTGGTCCCGGCTGTCATTCATGGATCTTTGACAGTCGTTACGGGTCGTCAGAAGCCCAAAAGTCTGACAACCAGTCTTACCAAGGGGTATCGTGTTACCCAGTTACTGGGTTGTGGAGGTCAGATAGGCAGTCGCTCCATGTAAAATACTGGTATTCAGCTGCATCCAGTTAGACTGGAAACCGACCCCAACATAGTTGGGAAAAGGCTAGGCAGATTGATTTATGATCTTTTCCTATTTAATATTTTAGGGACTTCTGTAAGCAAAGATGTAAAAACAAAACTCGTTGTGTCACATTGAAAATTATTAAACTGTCTTGAATATCGTGGCCAAATACTTTGTCAGATTTGGAGGAGTAGCAATGCCCAACAGAGACTCGCTTTTCCACCGTAGGTACATACAGATAAAGACTGAAGAAAGCTACAGGACCCTACGTCCTGTAGCTTAGCTGAAGCCCATTTCCTCCCGTGGGTGTCGTAAAAGGCGACTAAGGGACTTACTAGAGAATGGACAGCAGCGTTCTCTATGTATTTTTAACAACATACTGCGATCGCCAACCCCGTGCCAGGCGTGGCGATTATGGCAACCCCCCCACAATTGGAGGAGGCTTATAGAATAGAATAGAACAGAATTTTGTTTTATTGGAGTAACCAAGACTCAACAAGAATGTTAGTAAAACTTACGGCTATGTTAGTAAGCACAGACACTAAACAAAAACAAGGAAAACAATACGATTAACAAACAATAATGTTAGGTCACCGTTGTGATATCCCATGAGAGACGGCACAACAGTGACCCACGTAAATACAGTCCAGGTGACTCGCAACCAAGCTTAAGACACTGTTGGAGCTGCCCTCCTCCTGCGCACCAGGGACAGCAGTGGACGTCTTTCGACTGAGATGATGATGATGATGATGAGCACGCGTTGCTCAAATTACCCCGTCCTAAAAGGGCCAACATTTATCTACTAAAGAAACGGGCGGCGAATGGTTGGCTCAAAAAGTTTTCTGCAGACAATCATTTCCTGTTACCTTTGCCAGAACGTTTATAATTAATCTTTCCGTCACCAAGTTTGAGTCTCTACTTCAAAATTTTGGATTCACACCTGTCTAACAAAATCATCAGTTATTCTTTTGAAAGTTTGATCTGTTCATGTTTCAAATGGAATAAATAATATTAAAGCAGATGAGTTTAAATATAAAAATAACAGATATTGCCGCACTGTGAGGCGACACTTAATATTAATTAAACATTAACTTTAATTGATCAGCATATAGGTTAGGTATTGGAACGCTGTCAGTCAGAAAAATAATAATAACAATAATATCTTTATTTCTCAAAAATACATATAACAGATAATTGTACTACAGGTTTACAATTTATGAATTTAAAGTAGAGAACATTTACATAAAACATTTGCATGCTGCAGAAATCTGTACACTATAGATTAAAATCTGTCTCTTAAACTAGGGAATCCTGTATCTTAAGAGACAGAAGAAAGATGTCAGGTTGCGTATATTTAATCTTTTTAGGGTTCCGTATGTCTGATTGAAAAACAAAACCCTCATAGGAGCACTTGCATATCTGTCTTTCTGTCTGACCGTCTGTCACAGCCATTTTGCTCCGAATCTAATGGATCGATTAAGTTGAAATTTGGTACACATGAATTTATGTGACCCAAACGCGGACGTTGAGATGAAGGTTAATTTTGGGAGGTTTTTATTTAAGTGTTTCAAATTTATCTTGTGACATTAAACTAAGAGATTACTGTGAGGGCCTCACATTTTTTTTTAATAATTAGTTTTATAGCTATTAAAAAAAAAAATAGTTACAAATTAACCATTTTCAATTATCTCCGAAACTTCTGAGCCTAAAATTTTGAAAAAAAAAAATACAGAATCTAGTTCTACACTGAAAAGATTTTTAAGTTGATTTAACCTTTTTTTAACCTATATTTTGGGTTAATATAACACCTACCGACATGATTTGTTAAATCAACTAAATTTTTGTTAATTCAACAAAAAATTGTCAAAACAAACGTCATGGAACAATTTTTTTAACACAATTTAATGTCAACTCAACCAAAAGGAATCAACAATCAAAAAATTAACTATTCGGTTTTTCAGTGTATATTTATAGATTACAGGAAAACCTATAAGAAGATTATGGTCTTAAATAACATGGTAAATCTCTCAGTATTGTGCTTACAAACTTACATTTGCAGTTGGAATGTATGGAAGAACTTGTTTTCAACTGCAATGTTAAGTTTGTTCTTGGGATAAATTCATCTCAACTACGGAATCCTTCATTGTGCGTGGTTCGACCCGCACTTGAGCAATTTTACTTAGACATGTTGGTGAATGATTTCAATAAGTGACATGTCTGAATGAGGCAATATGACATTGTAAGTTGAAGGACTGAAGAGAAACTGTTTGGCTGACACAAATCAACAAGCATTTGCTTCCAATATAAAATAAAATATAAAAAATTGTTCTGTTTATAGTGATCAGTCATTCGTTTAACTCTGGGAATCCTTAATTAACTGCCTGAAAACTCAAAGTAATCACTTAGTTCTCGCATACGACACCTACAGGTAAGGTAGGTATGGACTATTTTTACCTGGAGACCGCAAGATAAAATTAACTTTACCTTGATGTCATTTTTTGAGTAAGAGTCAGCATTATTTTAACGAAATTACTACTGAAAAATTGTGTGTAATTTTTCTTAACTTATCTACATATTTAGCATTTATTTGAAGTACCTGAAATATGAATATGAATGACTATTTTAGGTAAAGCCTTGGCGTGTTTATTTTTATCGCACGAGTGGACTACGTATTATTTTAATGTTGACATTACTTAAATAAATAAATTATGTTATGAAACTGACTAAATTAAATAATGTGTCAAACGAAAATGGAACTTTAAATTGACACTAGCTGCATCCCGTAACTTCTCCCGCGTAGCTTGTCTTTTATTTTAGAAAAAGCCTCGCGGCTGAAACTTCGGGCAGCAGCTAGTCAAAAATAATAGTAGCCTAAGTTACTCCTTATAATATCAGCTATCTGCCAGTGAAATTCCAGTCAAAATCGGTCCAGCCGTTTCAGAGTTAACCGGAACAAACAGACAGACGGACAGATAGACAGACAGACAGACAGACAGACTTTTTGTACCGGACAGACTTTAATCTCCATTTAGTTGAAAGCTGTTATTTTGAAATTACAAATCAAATCAAATCATTTATTGGTTTGCAAACATTGGTAATTAGTAGTATAGATGTTTTATCATAAATAGTCCTCCATGCTCTACCGTTACATGGGCATGCAAATCTTATTATTATTCAATTCACTCAAAATTAAAGATATCCTCATCATCATCATCATCATTTCAGCCGAAAGACGTCCACTGCTGGACATAAGCCTCCCCCAATTGGGGGGGCGTTTACCATAATCGCCACGCTTGGCAGGCGGGTTGGCGATCGCAGTATGGTGTATTAAAAATGCATAGAGAACGCTGCTGCCCATTCTCTAGTAAGTCCCTTAGTCCCCTTTTACGACACCCACGGGAGAAGATGGGTTAGTGCTATTCTTTACGTCCGGCACCACATGGTACGATATCGTGAGGTAAGATACCCTAATAATTTTAAATAACAATTTAGAAAATTAAATACAAAATACAAATAGTTTGAAATACATTAAAAATGTCATAAAAATACAAAATGTCAAATGTCAACAACGTTACAATAATAAAAAAATTCAAATGTGAAAAAGGTTACAGTAATAAAAAATAAAAGTCAAATGGGATAATAGCATGTCAATCAGTCAGTGATTCATCAATACAATACAATACAATATTATATATTAGCATAGAAAGTAGGTACGAAATAAAAATATACAGTCATTTCATTTTTATTTATTTGTATGTATAGAAGATGTAAACTTTACGCATATTTCTTGTAAATTGTTATTTTTGTTCTAAATATACTTAGGTTCGTTTTTAAGTCGATTATAAACCAAAATTAAACTACTTAACAGCTCTCACTGCCTCGCAAAGTCGCAAGTCGAGCAAAAAAATATATAATAGGTAACCCCTTCTTAAATAATCCTATCTTAGTAATCAGGATACTATTAAAATATTCAAACAAAATAAACTTAAGTATATCGAATTTCCATAAAGCTCAACAGCAACCTCAACTAATCAATAAACAATCGCTCATTGTTTTTGCAAGCACCGACACAAACCAAGATGGCGGAATTTCCACAACTGCGGGTCGCGAAACAGAAATCCATTGTTCTGGCGATGCGACACCGCACAAAGTTAAAATCCGCTCCAACAGTCCGATAAATGAGGCTCATTTCTACCAAGTGTTTACTTTAAGCCCTCATCAAAATTTGGTTGAGTTACTTATTCCTGTGGTATTCGATAACATCTCTCTTCTTATACAAAATGTAAAATCCTTTTTAAGTTACGAATTCGAAATCGTTTTGCGAAGTCAGTTTCAATTTTGCTATTCTTTGCGACGGTAACTTTGGTCAGCCAGACGGATGAGTTGGAAAATATTATTGCAGCGCCAAAAAGTTAGTTGTCGATAAGTTTGAGAATATTTTAATGAATTTTCCGATATTATTGTGCTTTTATATGTTGTAGAAATATAACTTGTAGAATAGAACTTATCATCATTAATCATCATTTCAGCCGAAAGTCATCCACTCCTGGACATAGGCCTCCCCCAAAAGGGGCGGGGTACCATATTCGCCATGCTTGGCAGGCGGGTTGGCGATCGCAGTATGGTGTTAAAAATGCATAGAGAATGCTGCTGTCCATTTTCTAATAAGTCCCTTAATCGCCATTTATGACACCCACGGGAGGAAATGGAGTGGTGTTATTCTTTACGTCCGGCACCACACGGCACTAGATCTTATAGAAATAAAAATAAAACCAAAAATTTACAATTGGTAGTTTTCTGTTCTTCTTTGGTAAACACTCCAAAATATTGTCTAAAGCCTCATTCATTCATAGCTTCGTACATTTTTGTACATTCCACGTTCACACGAAATCGAAATAGTATGTACGTTCATCTGCTCCTTTCATTTCAATTTTCGATCATTCGGTAGGCGAGTGAAAGATGCCATATAACAGACAAAAATGTAATGACAGAATGTTGACATGCTAATAAAATACATAATTATATTATTTTTTGTATATTGACTTTAGTATTGTATATTGACATTAGCATTGTTTATTGACATTAGTATTGTATATTGACATTAGCATTCTATATTGACATAGTCTTATTATTTGTTTTCAGTCTGTGTGTTGATATGTACCTACTTTATTGTCATTTTTATATTATTTATTCTCTTTTTATTGACATTGGTTTCTATTGCTATAATTTTTATTAATGAATCCGTATTATGAATTGTGTATTATATTTGTGGTAATCTGTGTTCTTATTGTGATTATTGATTACAATCATTTGTACGCTCTCTGGCATAGCATAGCGCACTCTTTATTATCTTTTATACCATTATTATTGTACATACCTATTTAAACAAATGAATAAATGACTTATGACTTGGATAGGTTCACTAATGAATTAATCTTTGAATTTTGTTATACAGGAAAAGTTTGAAATCAGTGCGCAAATTTTGACAAATTAAACTTAAACATGTTTTATTATACACCTATTTCTTATTTTGATAAGTCTTAGTACAAAAAAATTAAGTTATCGTTAACGAAAGATGTTTATTTTGAAACTGGCATAATGGATACTTGTCGCGCAACTTGGCGCAGTTAGTGAAGCGGAACGCAGTAGTAGGTATCTATCAGCTGTGCGCTCGCCTATTGATATTATTACGAATAGATTGTATCCGTATTTTACTGGTTTCAAGTAGGACAAAAAAAAAAGTATTGAACAAATAATGGAAATATGTTCTGTTACTGATACTAAACCACAAAAAAAAAAAAAATACACAGTGGTTAAAAACTTATCCTGATAATATATTCAGACATTTCACTTCGAATGAAAGATGATAGAATGAAAGGAAAATATGAACAAAAATAAACCGTTTTATATCGGCTTTACTGCAGGCAGAAAGCCTCCCAGCCTCCTCTGGTCGTTTATTTTTTGCCTGTGGGATTGCCACAGGCAAAATATAAATGAAAATAGAATCAGTTAGAAATGACGACCTCCACCGTTACCTTAAAATGGAACTCGTCACGACCATCACCCAAAAATTTGCTGAAGCCCACGAACACAGACTTTACCGACATGTGAATGTCGAGGCAATTCAGCTGCTAGACAACACGGACATAGTGCGTAGGCTAAAGAGAACTAAACCATTTGAGTTAGTGTAGTGTATAGTTATAGTCTACACTATTTAAAAAAATTCGAGGGAAAGAGATGATTGGGTTGACTCTACAGTCAACCCAATCATCTCTTTCCCTCGAATTTTTTTAATCTATTTTTAAGTCTATTTGTTATGAAAATAACTCTGCAATTTCCGCTTAAATGCATACCGACTGGTATGGTGGTTATTCATTCACTATTTATACACTACACTAACTCAAATGGTTTAGTTCTCTTTAGCCTTTAAGATTCAATTTATATATATATATATATATATATATATATATATATATATATATATATATGTGTTATATAATAAGTAGGTATATATATATATATATATATATGTTATATAATAAGTAGGTATTTATACGTTATAGTAATAATGTATGTCTATTATAAGTTTACTACATATTTATGTACTTGTGTATCTTTTTTATTTGTTATCTTTTTAATATTTTTATTATTATTATCTCCTCTCCTCCCTATTAATTAGAGCACCTGCCATCTTATCTCTTCACTGCCCTTGATTGACTGGTAGAGAATGCCTATGGCATTAAGTCCGCCTTTTTACCTTATTATGTGTGAGAAGTTTAAATAAATAAATAAATATATAAATAATAGTAACAATGCTATGCTATATATGTAACGCATAAACAAAGTGGAATTGTGTAAAAGTGCAAATTTACACTATTCTTAGTTATAACGTAATCCAACACGTAAAGTAATAAGTTATGAGTTAAATTGCTTATTAATCTATTAGGCTAGATTGTAATAAATTATTCAGAACTTTATTTCTAATTATTTTATTATATATATTTATTTTTCCGTTTTCGAGTTATCTATCCCTTATGTTGCACCTGCCATGTTTTATCTCTGCATCACCCTAAGGTTGACTGGTAGAAAATGCCTCTGGCATTAAGTCCGCCTTTGTACAGTATTTTTTTACTTGTGCATAAAGTTTTAATAAATAAATAAATAATGGATAAAAAATAAAAAATAAACAAATCGAATAGGATTCTACAATTCATCAATTTAAAATACCAGTAAGTAAGTACCAGCTACAGGAATGCAAACAAATTGTGAAGTTTCCAACGGTAACAAAGGGAGATTCAAGTGTTCCCCTCTTTATACCTACTTCAATCATTTCCTTCACAATTCTCTTGGACTTGTGAAGTTTCAAACTTACGACATCTAATTTGTACTACTTTCGCAGTTATTTGTTCTGGCTAACAATACTAGGAACGTTCCCGATATGTTTTATTTTTATTGTCTTTTGTTTTTCTAACGAATTTTGGTAGTAGTATTACGAGTACGAACTATGTTTGAAAAGGGCCAGAGACCTAAATAAATAACAATAGGTACAAAGAGACCTAATGCTTTTGTTTGTCCGTCACCGTAGCAATTGCTTAGAGGGGCGTTTTAAGGCGCTATGATCTGGCGCTCGAACCAGCTGAAAGTAGGTTCGCGAAGTCGCGAGTGGTTGCCTTGCGCATATGGTAAGTATTAAAAAAAAAAAACTTTATTTCGGATAAGCAACATCCTTAAGGGTAAGTAAACAAAAAGATAATTTATACCTATGTTAATAAACTTATTATCTATTTGGTAACAAAGCTGTTGTTCGAAATACACCTTCGAACAACATCACCTAATAAAGGAGACTCGCACCTCCCCGCTACAGCTTCAGGATGGAGTTGGAGCTGTCTCGCACTCTGCAGAGCAGAGGCAGATTTCTGTTTAACGATGGCGTGGAAGCCATCGACGTGTGCTTGTGCAAACATATCTGATGCACTACAGATTTAAACATATCATTTTATCAAGGCAAATTTAGCTAATTGTGCTAAACAATCTTACTACCTTTTCATGTATATAGGGTGTATCTATTCAAACACGAAATATTTTATTAAATACACCTGTAGTGGTAAAGAAGCCAAGGCAACGATTTTTTTTTAAATCTGCGTACATTAAAAAAAAAAAAATTACTTGATATGATGATTAATTATCAAAATTCACCGCGCTTATGCTGCCACCGTCGCCGCGTCGCCGCGTCCAGTCGTGCCATCCATAGAATAAGTAAGTATTTTTTTTTAATTCAAATTGTCTCAAAGCAATTTTAAAATTATAATTATTATGTAAAAATATAAAACACTTAGATAAAAAAATGTTTTCACTGCTATGGCTTTTTTACCATCTATAGATGTCTCTCTTAAAATATTTCGTGTTTGAATAGATACACCTTATATAAAAAATAAGAAGAAAAAACGTCTGTTTTGTAGCTATGAGATTGATGAAACATTACGAAAAAGGGTAACTTTGGATTTTGTCTATCCAGCAAAGTCAATCTAATCGTGTTATTAACAGCGATTGCATGTCCGCCAGATCCGTAAAAAAAAAGACTGTTTTTTATTTTTCTCATGGATTCAAAAAACTAATAAGCGCGGTTCCACCCCATACCGGCGGGTCATACCGTCTTAAGTTCTAAATATAGTGTAATATAGATCACGATTCACTCTTTGTCCAGATTTAGGATAATCAGTATCGAAGTTCGACGGAAAACGAAATTGGACTACCGCTGGCGTTGCATCATAGAAGTTGTTATTGATAGGTAATCGGGGTGGTAGTATTTGTGATGATGTTCAGTTGCAAGATCAAGAACTGCTTAAATACCTAGTTACTGTAAAATTATGTACCACCCACAACGAACATTTTATAATCACGACGCAGCGACGGTACTGTTCGTCTTTACTTCGATACAAACACACGTAGTACAGTCAGAAAAATTACTTGTTAAGGCGAGGTTCTTCAAGTTAACCTCTAGGAAATGTAATTTTAATGTAATTTTATTTAGAAACGGTTATGATTAAACACGTGTAAAAATTATATGTTGCTTTTGAGACCTTTCTGTAGGTACCTCGGGTACTCGTTACATAATTGGATAAAGTTCGCTCGATAGAAAAAAAAATCCAAACATACCCTTATTTTGTAGATTAAAATCATTTTATGTCAATATTATACCACATTATGTATTGAAAATCACATCAAATTAAATGTCTATGATGATGTAATGTCCGTCGGGTTTAACATTGTTATTATCGTAAAACGTATAATTTTCAACCCAAAATTAACGAAATTCACGGCACAATTTACTCGCGCCCAGTTGCCACTTCTAGAACAAAAATGCACGCTCGAAGAACCTCCCCTTAAACAAATTGACACCATATGTCTATTTGCCGTGTTTATTTATTTATTTATTTATTTGGTTCACCAACAATTGTTTACACTAACATCTTGATAAAAGGTAACGTCTTAATAACTTTGAACAGTGTAACAATTACTTAAAGGTAAACACCACATGAACTAAAATATGCTAATTTGTAAGCCTAGGTACATGTATAGTTCACAAGCCAACTTAAAACTAAAGAAAAAGAAAAAATATGTAGCCTAAATAAAGACTTAGTTTTAAATAAGTTATGTAATGTAAACAATAAAATAATGAAAAAATTATGAATGCTTTGCCTACAACAACTCTGACAAACAACTCAAGATTTTTGACTTCTGCTTAGTCAGAGAATCAAAGTGGAAATCGATTAGATCGCTGCAACTATTCAAAACCATACAGAACCTAGCGCATGGAGAGTTAGATCCCAACACCGTTCTTCTCTGTGGAGGACGAAATGGAGTTATGGGTTTACGTGGAATTCTTGAAGGAGCACGAAAGTTTATAAGTGTGAGCAGCGGCGGTGAGTCAATATTTCCTTTCAAGATTTTGCAGCCAAACATTGCGTCGTTTAAACGCCTTCGCTCTTCTAAGGTGTGTATGTTGAAGATTTTTAATCTGTCTTTGTAAGAAGGCGTTTTTTTAGCTATACCAACAGAAAAAGCTAAATGCCAAGCAAAGCGTTTTTGGACGCGTTCTAGACGCAAACTGTGAGTAGCATAGTGCGGCCGCCACACCACACTACAGTATTCTAATATGCTACGTACCAAACTATAATAAAGCAAAATTTTTGTTTTACTTTGTCGAAAACCTTTACACTGTCTTATGACAAACCCCAACATTTTTGACGCTTTCTTAACAACATGATCTAAGTGTGGCACAAAGGTTAATTTTTGGTCAAACAAAACTCCAAGGTCACGTATAGTGTCCACTTCACTAACCCAGTCCTCATTAATGTAATATACTGTCTCTATAATATGATTTTTTCTTGTATACTTCATATGGTAACATTTCTTTGAGTTCAAATGCATTTTATTATTTTTGCACCATCGGATGAGACTATTAAGGTCCATCTGTAAAAGCGAAGAGTCTCTATCAGACTTAATTATTCTAAGAAACTTTAGGTCATCCGCATACATAAAAATCTCGGAGTACCGCAAACAACGGGGAATGTCATTAATAAAGTAGATAAACAATATAGGCCCTAGATGTGAACCTTGCGGGACTCCAGAGGAGATTTTATACACACTAGATTGGTAACCGTTTACCACAACAAAGAAAGATCTATCTGCCAGATACGAAATTGCCCATTTAAGCAAGCTGCCAGTGATATATACTCATACTCATGTAACTTATGAGATAGGATTTTATGGGAAACTTTATCAAAGGCTTTGCTAAAATCAGTGTAAATGACGTCTACCTGGTGACCAGAATCAACAGCCCCAATTAAATTCTCTGTGAATGCAACTAGATTAGTGCTCGTGGATCGTGATCCAACAAATCCATGCTGATGATCGCTTATGAATAGCTTGAGATGGTTCTGAAAATGCGGACAGAGTAGCGATTCAAACACTTTGGCAAATGTTGAGAGAATTGAGATGGGCCTATAGTTAGCTATGTTGTCATTGCTATCCGATTTATGAACAGGCACCACTTTTGCCATTTTCCATTTCGTAGGGAATACACCAGAAATCAAAGATTTGCTGTATATGGCCATGAGTGGATGCACCAACTCCTCCGCACAAGCCGAAATAAATATTGGCGGTATGCCATCCGGGCCAGGACCTTTGTTAATATCCAAACTTTTTAATTTCTTAAGTAGGCACTCACTGCTTATATTTGGACTTGTTAAGCATAGACTGGTATTCCCAAGAGACTGTGAAAATAATTCGGTATTAAACTCATTACTCGATTCTTGGTCGAGACTATAAACAGACGAGAAGCTGGTAGCAAACATTTCACATATTGTCGCACCATCAGAAGTGAACACTGATCCGTTATTCATGGTCATGGGGTAGGCACTAGACCCCCCTCTTTTATTTTTTACATGCGTCCAAAATAATTTAGGGTTGGTTTTAAGCTTGTTTTCTAGATTTTCGATATAATTGTTGTAACATTGAGTGACCAAGGTATCACAGCGCTTACTAAGCAGTTTTAATTCAATTAAGTCCATGGGGTTTCTATATTTATGATATCCTTTTCTGATGTTGTTCTTTGAATTTAACATTCTGATTAAATTACGGTTAAACCACGGTGGAAATTTACGTTTCTTTGGTGCCCGAGAGGGAATAAATTCATGTATACCATGATTAAGTGTCTCGTAAAAAGCATCCAACATCTCATTCACATCATTATGCCCCTTAAATAACTTATCCCAATCAATTAGTTTTAAAAACATCCGAATTGGTGCGTAATTTGTGGTACGAAAATTGGGTCTTTGTATGACGTTATTGTATGGTAGTCTTACTTCCTTACTCAAGGAAACAATAATATCAAGAGGTGGATGATGTTTGTCGACATTACTAATTGGATTTATACTCTCACTGACGCTACACAATGAATCTGTTGTTAAAACTAGATCCAAAATGCGACCTGCATCGTTTGTAACACAATTAAGTTGGTTAAGCCTGTTCACATTTGTGAAATCAATTAAAATTTCACTAGTACCAGAAGAGCCAAATTTATCAGTCGATTTCCCTACCAAATTCCAATCAATGTTACTCAAGTTAAAGTCGCCCACGATAAAAACCCCCGAATCAGTACATTGTTCAAAGATAGCATTACAGTGATCCAAATAGTGCTCCAGAGAAGAACGGCGTATAGGAGGAGGCAGGTATACTGCGCAGAGAACCATTCGACGAGCAGTACATGATATTGACAAATCAATACTCACCCATAGGTCTTCACAACCACTTTCCCAGCACTTAATACGTTTAGATTTAATTTTTTTCGTAACGGCTATTAAAACACCACCCCCCTCTTTGGCGCACTGAAAATGAGAACTTTCTCTATCTCTCCTATATACCACATATCTATCGTCGAATAGCTCGCTGCTCAATACAGAGTTATTTAACCAGGTTTCAGACAGAACTATTATGTCGTAATCATTACCGGAAATGTTACGATACACAGTATGTGTCTTTGTTCTTAACCCTCTGCTGTTTTGATAGTATATTTGCAAACTATTGAATTTAAATAATTAGTTAATAAGTGCACGCAAAAGTAGGAATACTATTATTTGTTTTAATTAACACATTATCTTAAGTTGTTTAAAATGTCCAAACTTTTAATAAATATATGATCTTCACCATCCATCTTCCTGACAAATATCCTCCCGTTCCTCACCCAGACATGTTTATAACCCTTTTCTTTTGCCTTGATTCTTGTTGCAGCATGAAGAGCTTTGTAAGCAGGGGATAAATGCTCAGCAATAAAGACAGGGGACCTGTTGCCTGCTATGCCAAAATCGGCGGTATTGAGTTTGTCGTGGGTTTTATCTTTGTTGTAATTAATTACACTGGCCAGCACCTGATCGCGGATTCTTGGCGAGGCAAGCTGGACCACGATAGACCGAGGGCGAGAATTACTGGTGTTAAGCTTCGCAATCCGTGTGCAGTGTGAAATATCGCTATCCATAATCTCACAACCGACCACTGAACCTAACTGCTTGACGACGGTATACAGGTTTTCCTGTTTATTTTCTGGTAGACACTGCAGCTCCAGGTTGTTGGCTCGTGCTTGTTGCTCCAGATAATTAAGTCGTTGATTAAGATCTGTTACTGTGTTTTGCAATTTAATATTTTCATGTTTAAGTTCTGTCGTAGTACTTTTAAACTCTGCGTGTTCCGACTGAAACTTATCAAATTCTTTCGTGTGGAAATTCAGAGACACTCTAAGTTCCTCAAAATCGTTGCGAATCGGGGCTAACTCCCTATTAATGATATTTACAATGGTACTATTTATCTGCTGAAGCATAACAGCGAACTCTGTTTTTATAACTTCCTGTACGATAGAACGCACATCCTCGCTAGTGACCGCCGGTAAAGTTTCAGGAGGAGAATTCAAAGCAGGTCTCTTATTTCCTCTAGTAGTTGAAAGCAGCACCCCCATAAAGTTGTCGTCATGTTTACTAACGCAAATTGCTCGAGTATTTGGTAACAAGCAAGTAAATAAAGTAAACGCTGTCTTCAACCTTTAATAGTAATTTGTAGTGAAGTCAGCTATTATGGTTCGCAGTCCAAAGTCCAAAACGTCGACGCCGCTATCAGTAATCAAGTACGTAAGCGAGCTCGCGAGAAGAACGTCGTAAGTGATCCGTATAGCGCGTCGGTTACGCGTTCTGAGTAAACACTTAGCGTTAACACTTATTGACGGTATCTGTTTTACGATATATGATTAATATTTCAAATCAATCACTATTTACACTTCATAATCATTCACCCACTATACAGTTTGATAGTTAGAACTGTTAATTGATCTATTTTCACAAAAACTTTGTCAAACACTGCGTTTAAACATAAACAATAAATAAAATTTGAAGAGCACAACTACTAATATGTTTACCGTGCGGTAGCTTACGAAATTATTTGTTATAGCCATTTCATCCAAGAATGACAGTTAACTGTCACTGTTGTGATTTGAATATACGGACCCTATTAGTTGCTAGTCAATTTGCTTAACAATTAATTTGTAGATGCTGTAACATTCAATATTTTTCACTAACTGATGCTCGCGGCTTTACACGCGTGGCTCCTTCTAAAATAAAAGAGACGTACAGGCAAAAATTAAAAAAAAAACCGGCCAAGTGCGTGTTGGACCACACACAATGAAAGGTTCCGTAGTTGGGATGAATTTATCCTAAGATTTTTTTTTATATTGTAGTAGAAAAACAAGTTCTCCCATACATTTCAACTACAAATGTAAGTTTGTACGCACAATATTGAGAGATTTACCATTTTATTTTGAAACCATAGATTTCTTATAGGTTTTCCTGTAATTTATAAGTAAAGAACTATTTTATGTATTTTTTTCAAAATTTTAGACTAATCCGTTTCGGAGATATGGGGGGGAATCCAATTTTCATTTATTTTCTTAAATAATTTAAAAAGTATATATTTAAAACTATAAAAAATATGTCTGAAATCCTTACAGTAAGCCCTTTTGTTTGATATAGCTTATAGCTAGCCGCCAGCGGCTTCGCCCGCGTGATATCTTTGTAAGTTATAGCCTATGTTACTTACTCAGTGACATAATTTTTAAAATCGGTGTAGTAGTTTTTGAGTTTATTCATAACATACATAAGTAAATACAAATCTTTTCTCCTTGAAAAAAAGAGAAAAGATCTCATCTCTCAAATTTGATCTCAAAGATTTCATCGTTGTGTAGATGTCACACGTTTGTAAAACATTTTTTTTTTTAATTTTCTATTTTGCTCTCCAAAAGTGACCCCATATTCAAAATTCATTTATTTAAGTTACAAGTTCGTGTTTGGGTCACAGAAATTCATATATGTACCAAATTTCAACTTAATCGGCCCAGTAGATTCGGAGAAAATTGGCTGTGATTGATGGACAGACAAACAGACAGTCACATGAGTGATCCTTTATGAGTTCCGTTTTGTCCTTTTGATGTACGGAATCCTAAAATTGTCTCTTTAGTTGGAAGTACCGTAAATAGTTGCATACGCATTTAGTATAAAGCTGTTTTTTTGACATTACAAACAGACACTTCGGTTTTATTTATTTGTACAAATATAGATTTATTTAAGTACATAGGTACAGTCGAGTTCTAAAATATGTGCATGGACAAAGTGATCAAAAATATGTGAACACGACTTTATTTTCAAGGGCATAAGATTGCTTAGATATTATTGAACCTTTGGGATTGTACATATGTTTATGAACTCGACTGTACCTAGCTTCAATTAAGGAACAATTACAAAAGCATAATGGTCAAATTTCCTTGTTTGGAGATTGCTGTGAGTTTCTATTTATGAAACTTTAATTAAACAACAGAAATTGTGTTTCTATCATAGACATTAATTAGACAACATTTCTGTTTTTCTTGAATGAAATTAATTATAATTATTTAGATTCTGTTAATATAATTTATAATTAATGACTACCGTTTATTAACCGTTACTTTTTTGTGCCCATTGCCGTTGAGACCATGGGTTGTTGGTGCACTGAGGCCAAGAAGCTCATTAGTGAGATAGGGCACAAGCTATGTGACAAAACGGGTGACTCCCGCTCCGGCTCGTTCTTGATGCAAAGGTCAGGTGACATCCAACGGGGCAATGCAGCAAGCGTTATGGGCACTTTTGCGCCGGGAACAGAAGGTCAAATATCCCCCCTAAGGGCGGGATATTTGACTAGGTGTTTGACTGTAACTTATAGTATAATGTAAATAATGTATGACCTAGTCAATAAATGAGACATAAATATTATAAGTTAATAAAGTAATTAATTACTAACGCTTGTTACAATTCTGTTTAAAGTCTTCCAATTACGTGCTATTGAATAAATAATTATCTCTAATCGATCAAATCGAATCGAGCAGTGGTGGCCCTGTGGTATACGGCCGCGACTTAAGAGTGTTAGGTCGTAGGTTCGAACCCAAACAGGCGCTTTACTTCGTTTAAATTGTTTCATCACCTCCTCCTCCATCCTCCTTATGGTGGCTGGAGATCGTTAAGCACCCTTCGACGCCCGGCTGCACTTCTGGTGCGGGTGGACTGAGAGGTATGCTCTCTCTCCCTGTTCGCCGCCTCCTTTGCATGTATTACCTTCTCGCAAAAAAAGGCGACAGCTTCCCACGCATTTTCGCTTCCGACCATGGACTGAACCACGGTCGGAAGCGAGAGATCACCCGCACCAAGTGTCGCGACGCAGGCACAGCGCTGTTGGGCCCAAGCTGAGCACTACTCCAGCGTATGTTGAACCGTGTCCTCGGGGCAGTCCACATAGTGATGACAAGCGAGCGTCCGGTCCCGACCTATGTGACGCTGGTACTTCTCAAAACATCCGTGTCTTACTAAAAACTATACTGCCCCTGTGTCCAATGAATCTGTAGCGACCTCTGCGCTGCCACCGTCGATGCCGTGGAAGTAGTGAAGTGTTGGGGCAATAAAATGTAATACACTGTCGTGCCATCGACACCACGAAGAAGAAGAATGTCCTTAGGTGCGTCTAGGCAATGCTAAGAAAAACACCATTCATGAATTACTTTTGAGATATTCAAAACTTGAAGTGTTGTTAACGTCACATAAATTGATTATAACATAGTCCCCTCTAATGAACGATCATGAGGGGTGCCATAACCAACGTAACATAATTACAATGTACCCTCGTCCATAACCTCTCAGGAAGCATTGAGGGACTTAACACATTACTAGATTTATGAGTTATGGTCAAACTTGAGTTAAACTTGTTACTCAACACACCTACTAAATATTTCAGGCCATTTTACATAAACTAACCACTAATGCCGACCAATGTACTTACTAAAACCTTTAGTATCTCCAAGCAACCGAACTTGGAGTATTTATTCGGCCGAAGTTTAGTTTTGCAAACTTTTAAAGTACTTCCACTGTTCAGTTGGTGTAACAAAGGTAGTTGAGGAGAGTGGAGTCTAACAAATGGGCATCGGACGGAATTAAATGGCGGGGAAACGGGGGATCTCGGATCTCTTGTTATGCTAATATTTGGCCTCGAGAGATGACAAATTGTGATGCATTCTATGAAAAACCCGGAGGACGCGACCGTGACGGATGTAATCAGTAGTTGTGCCCGAATAAAAACTTGTTATCTGTATCTTAGAGCGCCTCCATCTTCCCAAGGGATCACATAAGGACACTATGCTCCATATTTTTTCTTTTACTATCTTTTAAGGCTTTTGCGTTGATGCAAAACACGTGTACACTGCCAGTCAGTAATTGTATTTTATGTAAGGAACGTCTTAACCTCTCGATCCTGACAAATGTCAGTGAGCGTCGTCATTCTTTAGTAAGATTGAGGCGTGAAGCAGGTGTAGACTTTTAAACAGGTAGCGTTGGAATAGTTGAGTTATTACGTAGAAGTATGTGTCAGCCGTTTTACCTACGTACTTTTTTCTATTGAATATAAAGAAAATCGACGAACAGAAAAAGGTAAAAGTATGGCCAGACTGGCCATACTTTTAACTTTTTTTGTTCGTCGATCTCGTCCGTTCGTCTTCGGAACGTCTCTTTTTGTGATGAAAACCCCTTTTTTTCTTCTGAAAACTACTTTTTAGGCATATGCGAAACCCAATTTATCATTGTCCCAAATCTGTCTACATTTTCAAGTTACAGTCTGTATAATTATGAAAGGCCTTTTATTTAATATTCATTAAAAGCTTCCCAAGGCCCGTCTCCAGTCATCTATTTATCCTATACTTGGAACATTAATGAATTTTAATCCAGGCAAGTTTTACGACCAAACGCTGATTTACAAAGGAGAACGGAATAATCTCGGATAGGTATCACCGTCATTTGCCGTGACCCTGTTCATTTCTAAGGACAAAAGCGCCTTTGTAACAAAGGGTTCTTGTTAAAACTATAATATCCAAGGAACCCTGACGTGAATATAATTTAATACTGGACAAGATTGCTTATTTAAGAATAATAGCTTTTACGTTGTTTTTCATTGCGGCTATCATGTATATGGCCTTACTCGAGGCCGTTTAGTTGTGGACTCAAACGGAATTATGAACGCTTGAAACTGCGAGAGTGAGTTGAATTACTCTTTGGAGAGTGTTACTGCATGAGGGTAAGCAAAGTTCGTAACATAGGCTTTGTTGTTATTAGTTAAAAACTCCTTTATTGATCCTTATTACGGTTCATAAACAAAAAGATGCTAACGGAATATTACAAAGTCTGTAATGTACTCGTATTGCTTCTTTTTGACTAAAAATTGTCAGATACATACATCGTGTTAATTTATTGTGTTATTTTCAGGTAATTTCAAATGAATCTACCTTTTCTGAAAGTTTAACCAATACTGATCAATAATCATTAGAAAGTTAGCTAGCTATTTGTTCATAATAAAACCATAGAAGTATATAACATGTCATAGCCTTAACGTGAGACTATGAAATTTTATCGGAAAAAACTTACTGAAACCAAGGTTCAAATCTATTTTAAAACACTTACGCGTCGTTCGCGAGGTGCAAGCTCACAGTCCACGAGTCGGCCGCGAGGTGCAAGCTCGCAGTCCGCGCGCTGGTCGCGAGGTGCAAACTTGCTGCCGCCGCGAACACAATTGTTATTTATGGCATTTATAATTAAACTCGCCTAGGACTTGTATGTTTTCATAATGTATCGATTTAAATTGCGACTCGGAGTTGGCGCGCAGTACACACGCGGTCGGCGCGGTACGCAGCAAGCGGACCGCATGCTTACAGAGCATGCCGTCCGCTTGCTGCGAGTCGAGTTGTATGATAGCGGCAAGCGCGCTGACTGCCCGCCGTTGGCTTTTTCATATTGAAATTATGAAATATATAAGGTGTATCTATTCAAACACGAAATATTTTAAGAGATACACCTCTTGGTGGTATAGAAGTCATAGAAACGATTTTTTTAAATCAAAACTTATTAACTATCAAAAGGCACCGCGCTCGTGCTGCCACCGTCGCCGTCGCCGCGTCCCGGCGGGCACTTCATAGAATAAGTGAAGGTTTTTTTTGCAAAATGTCTCAAGCAATTTTAAAATTATAATTATTATGTAAAAATAAAAATAAAACTAAGATAAAAAAAAAAAAATCGCTTCTATGGCTTTTTTACCACCTTTAGATGTTTCTCTTAAATATTGCGTGCATGAATAAAATACACCTTTTATTATATGACACAAGATTTAATGCTGTAATTTGAATGACAAGTTAATTGCTGGGTTGAAGCGGTGCCGTTGCGTTGCCGGTATAGTGTACCATGACCTTTAAAAACAATGTCAACATTTTACGAATTGATGTCAATAAGTTGATTTTTTCACGATTTCTGGGTTGGTCTCTAGGTTCTATTGTAAAAGATGTTCATAATGATGGTTACAATAATCCCTTAAAAGATTTTCAGTTATTTTAATTACAACTTGTAGGCACCTAATGACGTGTTGAGTAAAATAAACTTAGTAATGAAAAACAGATAATAAATTAATATCTTCAAATAACTCACATTTATTTGCCTGGCTCCTAAAAGGCACTTCTGTTATGGCAGAATGATGTACATACATTACCCTAGTTAATAAAACTTTCACATCGGCATTCAAATTTACTGTTTCGTCTCGTCTTTGATTTGCAAACATTCGTGAAGAAACTCCCGCAGTTTATCAACGTGTAATGGGAATTTTCGGCTGATCAAAGTGCTTCGAAAAACCCTTAAAATGTAGCCAATTTGTTTCTTTTGCTCGGATTCATTTACCTTCTTTCTTGCGTATGTTTTATATATTTTTAGTTAGTCAAACTCCTCACTCCCCCCCCTCGACCTGAGTAGAGGCCCGCCGCGGCGGGCCGGCACCAGTCGGGGGTTGCGGAAGTATGTTCGTTCCCGCGACCCCCGGCTTAGGTGTGAGATGGAACACCGGGGTGATTTTTAGTCAGTAAGAGTCTGACAGACCCCTCCGCCCGCCCCAGGGCGGAGGATATCCATGAGGATTTTACACCCCGAAACAAAAAAAAAAACAAAAAGATTAGGTTAGAACTGTGACCATTAAAGCGCGAAGGCGAGCGACCGTAGGGTGCGTGCCGCGGCAGCGGCCACTGAGCGCCAGATCCCCTCTATTGTTGGTGAATCATTTGGGTTAGGTAAGGTTAGGTTAGAACTGTGACCATTAAAGCGCAAAGGCGAGCGAGCGTAGCGAGCGTGTCGCGGTAGTGGTCGCCAAGCGGCAGACCCCTCTATTATTGGTGAATCGCAAGGTTTTACAAGGCGTTTTTATTTCGGAATTCTAATTAATCGGTATTTGAATAATCGGAATTCGTATTTTTGATGTTTCGAATTATTATCATTAAGTCGGACTTATTGTTATTCGATCAATTGAAACTCGGTATTTTGAGAATAGTTATTATAAACGTTAGGAATATTGAAATTTTGGAGTTATAAAAATAGGATGAATGATAAATCGGAGTTGTTATATTAGGAATTTTAAACCATTCGGAATTATGAAAATCGGTATTTTGAAATTCGTATTTGTGACTGACGGAATTAAGTTTTTCGTATTTATGTAGTGTACCCATCCTTGACAGTCGTTACGGGTCGTCGGAAGCTCGAAAGTCTGATAACCAGTATTACCAAAGGGGTATCGTATTACCCAGTTACTGGGTTGTGGAGGTCAGACAGGCAGTCGCTCCGTATAAAATACTGGTATTCAGCTGCATCCGTTTAGACTGGAAGCCGACCCCAACATAGTTGAGAAAAGGCTAGGCAGATGATGATGAGTCGAAATAGATACCCATATGGTGAACTGGTTAACATTATGATAGACTATGAGACGGTTTGCTTTCGTTTGACACATTTATTTTGATGAAGGTAGTGTGGCGAATCTACAACGCCACATGCGAACTACGCATCAAAGACCTGACGTCACAAAAATCCTGCATGGCGCAATCAGAGTTTACCGCGCGACTGGTATATATACAACACCCCGACATCAACCGTCGGCTGGAGGCTTTAATTTATTGAGGCACCCACAGGAAAGTCAGGTTAAGCAGTAGACAACCCTATAGGTTGAACAATGAGAAGCCATTAAAAAAAAAAAAAACAACTGTCGGGTCTCCGATCCTTGCTCGACGAAGCGCCAGCCCGCGCTGCAGCTGAGCCTGTAGCTTTAAATTCCCCTGTTAATAATAATAACACTGATTTGATCCAGCTTGTCCCTTGCTGTCCTCCCCCAGCGACGCCCTAACCCGAGGTCCGTATCCCCGCAGGGGGGTGCCCTTAACGTGACCGCTTATTTTGTAAGTTTCATGCCCTGGCTGGAGGCTTTAGGCAGCCACAGAAAAGTCCGGCTAAAGATTCACGACCTCTCAATGTCAACTCCGTAATGGCATAGTTAAAAAAAACCACCGTCGGGCAGTTGCCCACTAGACACAACACTAGTCTGGTTGGAGGATCCGCCCTTTCTATGGAGGATGAGTGAACTTTACACCCTGTTCCTCATACCTCTGTATTAGTAGTATCCAATTAAATATATATAATTGAACTGTGCTTATTTTTGCATTATCATCCTATAAAGTTCCCACTGCTGGGACACAGGCCCTCTGCGAGAGGCAGTGGGCCGTAATTCACCACGCGGGCCCATATATCACATGTCTTCAAACTTTTGGTTCTAGGACATATCGGTTTCCTCTCGATGTTTTCCTTCACCATTTTGAGAGCAGTGGTGGATGAAATAAATTACACAAAGTAACGCGCGAAACGCGCTTTAATATCAAAGACAAATAACAAATTTACTACAAAATTTAGTTTCAAAGACTTCTTTTTAGGCTCCAAGTTTAGGATTCCATTGTTTGTGCTTATATTTTATGCATAGAAAATTGATAGAAAAATATCGAATTCTGTCCAAGATCAGAGAATATCGTGAAATATATTATGTTGCTTTCGTGTGTGGGCGATAATCTTCTAATCCTTGACGTAAGTTGACGTTGAGTAGGCGAAGAGGCGAGGAAAAGCCACGTTTCGAATGGCCATTCAGGATCCCGTAAGAATACATGATGGGTGTCTCTACTAAGGATGCCTAAGCAAGGACACGCTAGGTAGTTGAATTTTCAGTGATATCGAACATTTTATTTGTATCCTGGTTATTACTACAGTGACTTTTTCATGTTATATCGGAATTGTATGTCGTTTTCGAATAGATATCAGCTTTTACTTTTGCTCAATAAAACTTCACGATCTTGAGATCAGGTGTTCCTCTCTAGCTATTGCCTCTTGTTGTTTTACGATTTTCAAAAGCATTTGCTACCTTTGAAAACAACGAGAAGTTTCTTAAAACATTCTTTATTCTTTGTTTACAGCGTTAAGAATGTCAGAAAACTTTTTCTTCTTCCAAAAGTGTTCGGACCTTTTTTGATAAATCACTTTCTACGAAACAATTTTTCTCAATAACGTGTAGTGTTCATATTTGTGAGTGCCTGTATTCTTCTAAGTCTTGCTGAGACGTGTCAGTGTTAATAAAAAAGAAATATACCGGAGTAAAGCCGTGGGCCCGAATCAAGTCGGTAGTAGGCAACGCAACTCGACACCAAAAGTAATCCTCTTATCCTAATACGGGATGGTGGAAGCCTTTTTATATAAGAAGATATATGAAATGCCATATACGGAATATTAGTGCACTGTGTACGTTGGTGTTCTGTGATCCATCAAGTATAAACAGCTGTATTTTGCTCCAACACAGTTTTAAGCCAGGTCTTATGTGGATTTTCTCAGAAAAGGGCGAGCTTGTCGTCTCTTACGTTATTACAAAATTTTCTTTGTTTTTCTGTAAATAAAATGGCTAATTTGGATTTCAAAGTTCAAATCTTATTATATAAAACAAAGTCGGGTTATTTACACCATTTATAACTCAAGAATGGTTGGACCGATTTTTATGATTCTGGATTTTTTGGATTTGTCTCCGTCCCGAATAGCAGACAGAATTAAAACAAACGAAAAATTCAGGAAAAAAAAAAATTTTTTTTGGGTAAAAAATTCACTTTACATTTTGTACGGAACGGCTTTTTTGATGATATCTCGAGAACGGATTGGGGAGTGGGGGTACAAGATATTTCGTGGGCCGAAGCTAGTATAATATGTATCGAAATTTTTTGCCCTAGATTGTTTAGAAAACAAGAAAGCAATTTGAAAAAATGTTGATCGGGACAGCCTGTATTTTTTCCCTCGATATTGGTTGTGTTCACAATATTCCAGCCGCGTTAGCTTGTGATATATGTAGGCACATAGCTACATAGATTGTATAGTCTCTGCAATAACGAATAGCTAACATTGGGTTAACCGGTAACCAATAGTTTACTTGTTTGTCCCTGGCTACCAGCAAACAGTAGCGTTTGACGCACACGTTATAACAACATACTGTGGTCATCAATTTGTTGTCTACGGGTCACGAATGATTATGATTTTTTTTTGTATTAGTTTTATTTTAATATTTTTATTCTTTTGTGTTTCTATCTTTAGCAGTTTGCGAAGTGTGTTGTAGGTATATTATTATTATTATATTCGTAAAAAATAAATATATATATATTATATGTCGCAGGGAAATGAGGATATCAGGGATTTCACGAAATCCCGGTAGATGTCGAATATTCTTGTTTATTACGTCTTTTTACTAAAAGTAATGATATGACACAATAGTAATATAAAGTCAGAGATATTTCATTTCACTAAGGAGATCACGAGATGAGAAACATGACTTCTCCTGGGAGATAGGGTCCGTGGGGTCGCAACTGCCCAACAGTTTGCCACATGCTGCCCTGCGGGTTTCTGTATCTCTCTTGGTCTGGCTCTTCACCCTAGACATGTTTCGGTAAATTATTATTGTATATAATTTTTTATTATTATTAGTATGTTATCACCTTTCGTGATTACATTTGTATGTACTGCTGTTGGTGTACCAAATAAACAAATATATTAGACGATCAAAACTTAAACTATATTAATACCCGACTAATTCGGTACGCAACAGCCAAAAGGAGGGTTATGATTTAAGCAGGCTATGTATGTTCTGCTGTCATATCTCCTAAAGTATTTTATTTTTGTGTGCAAAGATAATGATCAATTTACTACGAAACATTAAAATATTTCACTAAACTAATCATCAAAAGTTTTAATTCGAATGTACACAGGTTTATACCCAATGTTTCAAGTTTATTCTGCATTTATCTCCGAGTTCCGAGTCTCCGATAGAAATAATTTCTCTCCGCTCGATCTATTCACTTTACGGTTAGTTCCTACACTTCGCAGGTGGCGCTATCTATCGTCGTCAGATATTACTTAAGTTTAAGATTTATTGCTTGAGTGGATTTCGTTACGGTTTCTTCGGTGGGAAGCATGATAAATTGAACTGGATCAAATGGTTGAAAGATTATTGAATGATTATCGGAACGATATTTCGATTATGTTATTAGATTTTCGAGGACAAGGAGTGTTTACCTTTGATATTTACGTAAAATGATGATTAGAGAATGAACTCTTTACATTTTACGATAATCGACTTAAGATTGGACTGTTTTCGAATACAAATTAAAATTGTTTTATAACTTATAAAACTATATGGGCACATAAATAACGTCAGAAGCAGAGCTGGCAAGAAATTCCACGGTTACTCTTTTAAAAATAATTGGGTTTTCCATTAAATTATAAATGATTTTATTTCTGTAAGTAGGTTTGTAAGTACAAAGTCTTGTACACGTCCATCATATTTTAAAAACTAGATGAGGTCGACGTTTTCTATCTGACTAATCTGAGGAATAAGGCCAAAACAAACTCAGAGGTCACAGTCTCTTTTAAAGTCCAAACGTAATCCTGGTCAGATCATGTAAAAAACCATGTAGATTGGTGTCTGAAATGGTCTTTTGATGAAAGAACCACACAGATTGAGTGGACCTGTCCAGTCAATGGACGCATTTGTCAGTAATCGTGTAACTCAACTCATCAGCTCATATATTCAAATTACAGTGTTTGGGGTATTTTCGGTTTAAAGAATTTTAAATTTAATTTGAAATTTTACCCCTTTTTGAAATGTTTAATCAATCTCATAGCTTTAAAACAGCGTTTTATGTAAATGAAAAGGTAGTAATATTATTAAGCGCAATTTGTCGTAATAAAATGATCAAAATAATTATTATGTTTAAATACCTACCAAATGCGCGAGGCAACCACTCGTCGCTCGAGCTCCGGATCATAACCCCTTAATGCCTACAACTTCCTTCTTCAGGTATTTTATTAGTATGTACCTATGTATGTCTGGCTCACCTTTACTGTGTGAGCTAATCTCGAATAGTTTTAGAGAGAAAAAGGTGTTTTATCACTCGTTCAGACCTCATTGCGTGCTATTTATTCTAATAAAAAAACAAACATATTTTTACTCAAGATATAATAATAGAAAGACCCTGTTTTTTCGTATGAGTTTGGTGGAGAAAGAAAATGAGTCTACCAATTTTTCAGTTAATAGCAAATTGTCTTCATTGATCTGATTCGGTCCTCCGTTCATAATGGCCCTCTTGATCTTACAAATTGCCAATTATGTTTATACGATTGTAATAAAACCCTTTGGCCCTGTGTCTTTTTGTAATTCAAAATGTCAAATTTTCTATATAATCGATAGGATCTTCGCTAGTTAATGATAAGTTATACATTTATTTATAACATTTCTACTTATTTTATTGTTTTTATAAGTTACTATTATGGTATCTGGAGTCAAGAGTAATTTACTCCAGTCGAGTATTTCCCAGTGACGATCCCGGTAACATTCTAAAAAATAGTAATTTAGAGTAATATAGGAAAAAAAAATCATTTGTTATTATGAGTGATCCAATAAGACTTCTACCACTTCTAGTTTAAATGCAACCAAATATTAATTTTAAATATTATTTTCCCAATATTCCCTGACTTACAGAGTAAGTTTCGAGAAACTTACTAAATAACTTCCCTTACAGTAACTTTCTGGGTTTCTCATTGTTCCTATCAAGTTATTTAGTAAATTTCTTGACAAGTTTCTTTCTGGGAATATAAATGGTAAGCTTAGGTAAAAAATTACATTTTACTAATCAACATTTATTAAATTTGACTAAACGCATCAGTTATATCACAACGTTTCAGCATTAAAAATTATATTTAGAATTTTTGAAATCACAAAAGTACTTTCAGACATAATCACAGTAAGTCACATAATAATAATAAAAAAAAAAGTCTATTTTTTTATTTTAAACGTTGCCGCACACTGGGAATTGCTGTTGTATTATGGGTGCGTTTACAAAAATTTAAACTCACATACACAAACAACCAGACCCGGAACAAGTACATGTAGGTTATACAAATATTTGTTCCGTGCGGGAATCGAACCCGCGACACGCAGCGTAGCAGTCAATCGCTTAATCACTGCGCCAACCATGCCGTCGAAACACTCGTTTCTATTATAATCACATATACAACCCTAGTAGCATTTTCCGTTGGCATTTAATTGGGCCAACTTCAGAGGTATGTGGCCCAACCAAACGCCAACAAAAATGCTACTAGGGAATAACAGGTTTATCATAGTTCTCTGTAATGATTTACAACAGTACCTTTTTAGATAACCACAGTCACAGCTAAACTTAATAACAAAAAATAACAAAACTAAACGACAAACCTAACAATTTAAAAGTTATAAAGAAAAGTCAGCTAGCAACAGTTGCGGGTGCGCGTTTTAAACAAATATTACTTAAAGAAATCAACAAGATGATATTACACAATATTACCAGCGTTAGGGATTACCGGTAATAATAAAAACGTACTGGGAATATTAGCGTATGGTAATATACTGGTAATGGAAAAATGGTAACGGCACATCACTACTCTTGACATTTCTCGGGACCCAAGGGCCGAAGCCAACTTAAAGCAAGTGCAACTGGGGAATAATAAATAATAATAAAATGTTTATTCAGTATTAAAATTGGTAAAATATTAACAATCTTAGAAATAATTTACAAATGTATTATAATGTTAGATGCCTGTACTAGGATAAACCCGTATCACAGGCGGCATGAGCATAATACTACTCGTATATGGTAATTGTAGGACAATATTTTTTTTGAATTATATTTAACTTGTCGTCTTGAAGAGTGATAACATTTAATTGATTCATTATTTTAAAAATGGTAACGGCACATCACTACTCTTGACATTTCTCGGGACCCAAGGGCCGAAGCCAAATGTAAGTGCAACCGGGGAATGTTCTTGCATTCACCAGTTAGTGTAGGACTATAATTATTGCAGGATTTGGGATCAAAGATATTGGATTATGGGTTTAGGTTGCTAAAGAGAACTGGCCGGACCACCTTGTACGTGATCCTATGGTGGACATCAACACTGCATATTGCATGTGTGCTGCAATCTCGTTAAAGCATTATCTCTTCAGTGACACGAGATGTCTTTAGTACCGTTATCTCCACGCTACTACCTGAATGAGAAGCTACCAGGAGCGCGTGACGCTCATAGCGATGTTACTGTACAAACTAGGACTATGGAAAGATTCTGCCTAACCAATGTTTTTATAACTTACTAGCTTTTGGCCGCGCCTCCGCCCGCGAGAATGTCGGTTATCGCGTAAGAAAAGTAGCCTATGTCCTTCTCTATATTTCTGCCAAATTTCATGACGATCGGTTCAGCGTTTTAGGCGTGAAAACGTAACAGACAGACACAGTTACTTTCATATTTATATTAGTATGGATTATTATTATGAGCCTGTTGTTTCTCACTGCAGAGCAAAGACCATTTTGTATTTTAATTTTTCTCTCTCTTCTGCAACTAGAGTCCAATCCTTTAGGTAAGAGTCTAACTCATTTATTGTTTTAGGGTTCCATAGTCAACAAGGAACCCTTATAGTTTCGCCATGTCCGTCTGTCTGTCTGTCCGCGGTTTAACTCAAAAACTATTGGTACTAGATAGTTGTAATTTGGCATGAGTATACACGTTAATGAAGCCAATAAAGTGGTAAAATAAAATTTAGAAAAAACAATTATTTAGGGTACCTCCCCTACATGTAAAGTGGGGATGATATTATTTTTTCGTCCTTCCCATAGTCTGACATATCGTTGGATAGGTCTTTCAAAAATATTAGGGATTTGGGAAGGCCGTTTTTTGATTAAGTAAACCGTTCGTGACTTATCAAGCTTTAAAGTACCAATTTTCGTTAGAGTCAAGTGTCCCCCCCCTCTACCAGTTGGTAGAGGGGGGGGACACTATTTTTTAATTTCTAACTACAACCGTTTAGTTAAACGGTTGTAGTTAGAAATTAAAAAATCACAGCAGGAGTACATATAACGAAGTTAAAAGGAAAACTATCACAGCTAAGTAGGCTTTACAATTTACCGAGTAATTGGCAATCAACTTACATTTACAGTTGAAAAAAATGTTCTCCCATACATTCTGTATAGGAAAACATGTTTTTCAACTACATGATAAGTTTGTTCTTGGGATAAATTCGTCCCAACTACGGAACCCTTCATTTTGCGTGGTCCGACACGCACTTGGGCGGTTTTTGTTTTTTATGAATATTTTATAATCGCGCGATCAATCAAGTCGCGTTTGTAAGTCACAATACATACAAACGAGCACGTCGATCGAGTTCTCGCGCGACGATCGCTTTTGGTAAGAACGGAGATTACCTACTCCACTGAAGGGCTAAGGCCCCTTCTCATACGATGGCAGCATTGATCACCTCGCTTGCTCAAAACAGGTCAGGGATTTCAGGCTTAAAAGTTTGAGTAGTCGAAAATTCCTACTTATGAAAGTATTTTTTGATGAGAAAGGCGCTGATTATTTAAATCAGTTATTTTTAACGTAATTCATAGATACCTATATCAGGTCAAGTTTACCCCTACGTGTCTCAATTACGTGGCATAAAATGGGTTAGATATATAAAAAAAAAAAAAATACTAGATAAAACTTACAAACTACAACAACGAATCCTCAAAAATATAGTACCACTAAAAATTTCAACAAAATACCAAAATGATTACTCTGAACTATTTAATTATTGCAACATTTTGCCAATACAAAGCATGACCAGACTTTCAATACTAAAGGACGAATATATCAATATAAATAATATAATTAGAAGAACACGTCATCCTAAATTAAGGACTTTAGCTAATATATAAACCTTTACCTTGCCTAGATGTAACAATACATATGGTATGAGAACATACACCTATATACTACCAAAAATAGTAAACGAACTTCCTACGGACATACAAAATAAATACCTCTGTAACCCTATAAAAGCAAAATGTTTATTAAAAAAGCATTTTCTGCAAATTACAAACTATGAGTATGTACTTTAGTTTGATACACTTACTACCATCTTTATTTGTGCTATTAACATAATTATTATATGAAGAGTAAAGACTTGCTATATTCTTTGAATGTAAAAATTATAAACTTACCGTCTAACTTTTTGTAGCAAGTACATACCTGTATTAGATTTATTTTTGTTTCGAACTCACTAGCCATATATAAGCCATCAAAGGCTTCTGTGGTTTTTAGTATATTATTTTAAACTCTGCGATCTACTTTTTGAACATTAATAAAAAATAAAAAAACGAAACTAAACTTGTGACGAACGTGTGATGAGCTTAGTACCCGGTAGGGTACTAAACTCTAAAACCCTTTTAAGTATGCGAACCGAACACAATGTCAGCAAACTCAATACAAATTGTCAAAGCAAGGTTATTAAGCCCCAAACGGACTCAAATTGGGAAACCCGAACGCGTAAGAAGATGAATTGGAGGTCTTATTCACATCATATTTGGCCTCGAAAACCAACAATGCGTTAGTTAGACCCTTTGGCTTGTGAGGGATTCGGATATCGAAAGCTGTCTCCTATGTTATAGCAATGAAAAATTGTTTGGTTTTGTGGTTGAACAATATCTTTGATTTTATATTTAATATTATCATTTACTAGCTTCTGCCCTCGGTTTCTTCTGTGTGGATTTCTGAATTGGGTCCAGAGTGAAATGAAAAATGCAGATAGACATACATATAACGTTGGTTCAGATTAATAAATCTTTTAAGCGGAATAACTCTGTAATAAATAGCTGCATTGTTTTTATATTATAACTCTGTTGGTTTACGCGGCGCACGCCGGTAAAGCTCCTTCTCGGCATGTTTTTTTTCCGACATCTTTAATAATCCTTTTCTTATTTCAGGCAAAAATCTTAGTGAATTAAACATTTAAACTTTCCTCATGAGTCACTCCGTCTAATGGTGAAAACCGTATGAAAACTCATTCGGTAATTTTTAAGATTCTCGCGTTCAGACAGACAGATAGATGCAGCGAGGGGACTTTGTTTTATACTATAGTGGTTTGTTTATAATTTGTTGCAGTATAGTATTTTTTTTAATATACTAAAACTTACATGACTTTTATGACTGGTATGTAACCGTGTTTGTGAGTTTGAAAAATCCAACATGGAATATTGTAGTAACTTGTTTGGAATCGAGTAGAATTTTGGATCCGATAAATGTCTAGAACGAAATTCTCTTTTTGATATCGAAACGGAAAGCCTGGTGTAACGATTTGATT
Organism: Dryobota labecula; assembly: GCA_947523025.1. Taxonomy (NCBI): domain Eukaryota; kingdom Metazoa; phylum Arthropoda; class Insecta; order Lepidoptera; family Noctuidae; genus Dryobota; species Dryobota labecula. The sequence continues at coordinate 8,970,075 of OX383293.1, read as the reverse complement.
TTTAGATTCCCTCGTTTTTAAAACAGAGGTTTCATGTCGGAAAAAAAAATGTTCAACAAAACCGATTTAGTAATAGTACCTGGTTTAGTAGTCATGAGTTCCATCAGAATGCGATATCAATACAATGCACCAAATTGGCATTGCTTGAACCGAATTACAGTGAATAGCATTGAGTTTAAATGCGCTCAGCGTGATGTATTGCCAGTTCCAAGCTTACACATTGTACCTAACACATACCCTAATTTAGGTACTGTAGGTAATAACGAGGAGCTCGTGGCTTAGTAATAACAGCCACACGGGTCGATCTACCAGGTTAAACTGCACTTGCTGCGGTTGGTCCGTGATGAGTGACCATCTTTACTTACTGAAAATCCTCCGTGCCTCGGAAAGCATGTAAAGCCATTGATCCCGTATTATCCTCTCCAGCACGACCATGGATGATTACCTTAATTTGAATGAATGCGGTACATATTTATGGACTTACAAAAATGTACTCACATATTTTCTCTGCTTTAACATATCGACCATGGCCGTGCTAGGTAGAACCTTTCTGCCACGACCACTATAGATTTTAGGTATTTTTATCAACTTTAACATGAAAAGTTATATAAATATATTGTACTGAAATGTATTCCATTTTACATATAATTTTAAGCAGTCATTAACCTGTTTTAAAGTGGGTTTTTTTTCTGCGGTGCAGCTATAGCACTATGTTACGCTATTACTATTTCTAAGTAGGCAAAATTCAACAAAATTACATTTTGTATGGATACATAATTGTTTTATTATACAACACGCACGTATTACAATCTTATAATAATGATTAAATAGCGGCATACATCAATAAAACCACATTAATATTCTTAACATCATCGGATTTCATAACTTTTTTTTCTAAATCATCATAAGTATTCTACTGATACGATTGCTTACGTGAACCCTAAAATGGCCTGGAATGTGTTCAATGAGGGCAAAAACTGCATATTTAAAAAAACATATGCAAAAATCCATACTAATATTATAAATGTGAAAGTAACTCTGTCTGTCTGTCTGTATGTTACGTTTTCACGCCTAAACCGCTGAACCGATCGACATGAAATTTGGCAGAGATATAGCCTGGGATATGGAGAAGGACATAGGCTACTTTTTTACGCGATATAACCGACATCCACGCGGGCGGAGCCGCGGGCAAAAGCTAGTATATATATATATATATTATAGGTATTAAAAAAAAAAATTAATAAATAAAGTCCGGGCTGTCATTCGTGGATCGGTGACAGTCCTTTCCTTATGGGTCGTCAGAAGACCGAAAGTCTGACAACCATTCTTACCAAGGGGTATCAGAGTACCCAGTTACAGTACAACTATTTTCTTAATGTCCCTCGACAAATTTCGTGTTTAGCAGCTTTCCTCCTATTTTTAAAATGAATTACATTAAGTTAAAAGAGTATTAAGAGGGCTTACAACGGTCCACTAGCGCCACTCCTTTAAAGAAATATTATCTCGTGGCTGAGAAGGAATTGTGAAAAACGGCTCAATAACATTTTTAGGGGGGTAGAGGGGGGTAGAGGGGGGGGACACTTGACTCTAACGAAAATTGGTACTTTAAAGCTTGATAAGTCACGAACGGTTTACTTAATCAAAAAACGGCCTTCCCAAATCCCTAATATTTTTGAAAGACCTATCCAACGATATGTCAGACTATGGGAAGGACGAAAAAATAATATCATCCCCACTTTACATGTAGGGGAGGTACCCTAAATAATTGTTTTTTCTAAATTTTATTTTACCACTTTATTGGCTTCATTAACGTGTATACTCATGCCAAATTACAACTATCTAGTACCAATAGTTTTTGAGTTAAACCGCGGACAGACAGACAGACGGACATGGCGAAACTATAAGGGTTCCTTGTTGACTATGGAACCCTAAAACAATAAATGAGTTAGACTCTTACCTAAAGGATTGGACTCTAGTTGCAGAAGAGAGAGAAAAATTAAAATACAAAATGGTCTTTGCTCTGCAGTGAGAAACAACAGGCTCATAATAATAATCCATACTAATATAAATATGAAAGTAACTGTGTCTGTCTGTTACGTTTTCACGCCTAAAACGCTGAACCGATCGTCATGAAATTTGGCAGAAATATAGAGAAGGACATAGGCTACTTTTCTTACGCGATAACCGACATTCTCGCGGGCGGAGGCGCGGCCAAAAGCTAGTAAGTTATAAAAACATTGGTTAGGCAGAATCTTTCCATAGTCCTAGTTTGTACAGTAACATCGCTATGAGCGTCACGCGCTCCTGGTAGCTTCTCATTCAGGTAGTAGCGTGGAGATAACGGTACTAAAGACATCTCGTGTCACTGAAGAGATAATGCTTTAACGAGATTGCAGCACACATGCAATATGCAGTGTTGATGTCCACCATAGGATCACGTACAAGGTGGTCCGGCCAGTTCTCTTTAGCAACCTAAACCCATAATCCAATATCTTTGATCCCAAATCCTGCAATAATTATAGTCCTACACTAACTGGTGAATGCAAGAACATTCCCCGGTTGCACTTACATTTGGCTTCGGCCCTTGGGTCCCGAGAAATGTCAAGAGTAGTGATGTGCCGTTACCATTTTTAAAATAATGAATCAATTAAATGTTATCACTCTTCAAGACGACAAGTTAAATATAATTCAAAAAAAATATTGTCCTACAATTACCATATACGAGTAGTATTATGCTCATGCCGCCTGTGATACGGGTTTATCCTAGTACAGGCATCTAACATTATAATACATTTGTAAATTATTTCTAAGATTGTTAATATTTTACCAATTTTAATACTGAATAAACATTTTATTATTATTTATTATTCCCCAGTTGCACTTGCTTTAAGTTGGCTTCGGCCCTTGGGTCCCGAGAAATGTCAAGAGTAGTGATGTGCCGTTACCATTTTTCCATTACCAGTATATTACCATACGCTAATATTCCCAGTACGTTTTTATTATTACCGGTAATCCCTAACGCTGGTAATATTGTGTAATATCATCTTGTTGATTTCTTTAAGTAATATTTGTTTAAAACGCGCACCCGCAACTGTTGCTAGCTGACTTTTCTTTATAACTTTTAAATTGTTAGGTTTGTCGTTTAGTTTTGTTATTTTAGAGGGGGGGGACACTATTTTTTAATTTCTAACTACAACCGTTTAGTTAAACGGTTGTAGTTAGAAATTAAAAAATCACAGCAGGAGTACATATAACGAAGTTAAAAGGAAAACTATCACAGCTAAGTAGGCTTTACAATTTACCGAGTAATTGGCAATCAACTTACATTTACAGTTGAAAAAAATGTTCTCCCATACATTCTGTATAGGAAAACATGTTTTTCAACTACATGATAAGTTTGTTCTTGGGATAAATTCGTCCCAACTACGGAACCCTTCATTTTGCGTGGTCCGACACGCACTTGGGCGGTTTTTGTTTTTTATGAATATTTTATAATCGCGCGATCAATCAAGTCGCGTTTGTAAGTCACAATACATACAAACGAGCACGTCGATCGAGTTCTCGCGCGACGATCGCTTTTGGTAAGAACGGAGATTACCTACTCCACTGAAGGGCTAAGGCCCCTTCTCATACGATGGCAGCATTGATCACCTCGCTTGCTCAAAACAGGTCAGGGATTTCAGGCTTAAAAGTTTGAGTAGTCGAAAATTCCTACTTATGAAAGTATTTTTTGATGAGAAAGGCGCTGATTATTTAAATCAGTTATTTTTAACGTAATTCATAGATACCTATATCAGGTCAAGTTTACCCCTACGTGTCTCAATTACGTGGCATAAAATGGGTTAGATATATAAAAAAAAAAAAAATACTAGATAAAACTTACAAACTACAACAACGAATCCTCAAAAATATAGTACCACTAAAAATTTCAACAAAATACCAAAATGATTACTCTGAACTATTTAATTATTGCAACATTTTGCCAATACAAAGCATGACCAGACTTTCAATACTAAAGGACGAATATATCAATATAAATAATATAATTAGAAGAACACGTCATCCTAAATTAAGGACTTTAGCTAATATATAAACCTTTACCTTGCCTAGATGTAACAATACATATGGTATGAGAACATACACCTATATACTACCAAAAATAGTAAACGAACTTCCTACGGACATACAAAATAAATACCTCTGTAACCCTATAAAAGCAAAATGTTTATTAAAAAAGCATTTTCTGCAAATTACAAACTATGAGTATGTACTTTAGTTTGATACACTTACTACCATCTTTATTTGTGCTATTAACATAATTATTATATGAAGAGTAAAGACTTGCTATATTCTTTGAATGTAAAAATTATAAACTTACCGTCTAACTTTTTGTAGCAAGTACATACCTGTATTAGATTTATTTTTGTTTCGAACTCACTAGCCATATATAAGCCATCAAAGGCTTCTGTGGTTTTTAGTATATTATTTTAAACTCTGCGATCTACTTTTTGAACATTAATAAAAAATAAAAAAACGAAACTAAACTTGTGACGAACGTGTGATGAGCTTAGTACCCGGTAGGGTACTAAACTCTAAAACCCTTTTAAGTATGCGAACCGAACACAATGTCAGCAAACTCAATACAAATTGTCAAAGCAAGGTTATTAAGCCCCAAACGGACTCAAATTGGGAAACCCGAACGCGTAAGAAGATGAATTGGAGGTCTTATTCACATCATATTTGGCCTCGAAAACCAACAATGCGTTAGTTAGACCCTTTGGCTTGTGAGGGATTCGGATATCGAAAGCTGTCTCCTATGTTATAGCAATGAAAAATTGTTTGGTTTTGTGGTTGAACAATATCTTTGATTTTATATTTAATATTATCATTTACTAGCTTCTGCCCTCGGTTTCTTCTGTGTGGATTTCTGAATTGGGTCCAGAGTGAAATGAAAAATGCAGATAGACATACATATAACGTTGGTTCAGATTAATAAATCTTTTAAGCGGAATAACTCTGTAATAAATAGCTGCATTGTTTTTATATTATAACTCTGTTGGTTTACGCGGCGCACGCCGGTAAAGCTCCTTCTCGGCATGTTTTTTTTCCGACATCTTTAATAATCCTTTTCTTATTTCAGGCAAAAATCTTAGTGAATTAAACATTTAAACTTTCCTCATGAGTCACTCCGTCTAATGGTGAAAACCGTATGAAAACTCATTCGGTAATTTTTAAGATTCTCGCGTTCAGACAGACAGATAGATGCAGCGAGGGGACTTTGTTTTATACTATAGTGGTTTGTTTATAATTTGTTGCAGTATAGTATTTTTTTTAATATACTAAAACTTACATGACTTTTATGACTGGTATGTAACCGTGTTTGTGAGTTTGAAAAATCCAACATGGAATATTGTAGTAACTTGTTTGGAATCGAGTAGAATTTTGGATCCGATAAATGTCTAGAACGAAATTCTCTTTTTGATATCGAAACGGAAAGCCTGGTGTAACGATTTGATTTTTAGATTCCCTCGTTTTTAAAACAGAGGTTTCATGTCGGAAAAAAAAATGTTCAACAAAACCGATTTAGTAATAGTACCTGGTTTAGTAGTCATGAGTTCCATCAGAATGCGATATCAATACAATGCACCAAATTGGCATTGCTTGAACCGAATTACAGTGAATAGCATTGAGTTTAAATGCGCTCAGCGTGATGTATTGCCAGTTCCAAGCTTACACATTGTACCTAACACATACCCTAATTTAGGTACTGTAGGTAATAACGAGGAGCTCGTGGCTTAGTAATAACAGCCACACGGGTCGATCTACCAGGTTAAACTGCACTTGCTGCGGTTGGTCCGTGATGAGTGACCATCTTTACTTACTGAAAATCCTCCGTGCCTCGGAAAGCATGTAAAGCCATTGATCCCGTATTATCCTCTCCAGCACGACCATGGATGATTACCTTAATTTGAATGAATGCGGTACATATTTATGGACTTACAAAAATGTACTCACATATTTTCTCTGCTTTAACATATCGACCATGGCCGTGCTAGGTAGAACCTTTCTGCCACGACCACTATAGATTTTAGGTATTTTTATCAACTTTAACATGAAAAGTTATATAAATATATTGTACTGAAATGTATTCCATTTTACATATAATTTTAAGCAGTCATTAACCTGTTTTAAAGTGGGTTTTTTTTCTGCGGTGCAGCTATAGCACTATGTTACGCTATTACTATTTCTAAGTAGGCAAAATTCAACAAAATTACATTTTGTATGGATACATAATTGTTTTATTATACAACACGCACGTATTACAATCTTATAATAATGATTAAATAGCGGCATACATCAATAAAACCACATTAATATTCTTAACATCATCGGATTTCATAACTTTTTTTTCTAAATCATCATAAGTATTCTACTGATACGATTGCTTACGTGAACCCTAAAATGGCCTGGAATGTGTTCAATGAGGGCAAAAACTGCATATTTAAAAAAACATATGCAAAAATCCATACTAATATTATAAATGTGAAAGTAACTCTGTCTGTCTGTCTGTATGTTACGTTTTCACGCCTAAACCGCTGAACCGATCGACATGAAATTTGGCAGAGATATAGCCTGGGATATGGAGAAGGACATAGGCTACTTTTTTACGCGATATAACCGACATCCACGCGGGCGGAGCCGCGGGCAAAAGCTAGTATATATATATATATATTATAGGTATTAAAAATAAAAAATAATAAATAAAGTCCGGGCTGTCATTCGTGGATCGGTGACAGTCCTTTCCTTATGGGTCGTCAGAAGACCGAAAGTCTGACAACCATTCTTACCAAGGGGTATCAGAGTACCCAGTTACAGTACAACTATTTTCTTAATGTCCCTCGACAAATTTCGTGTTTAGCAGCTTTCCTCCTATTTTTAAAATGAATTACATTAAGTTAAAAGAGTATTAAGAGGGCTTACAACGGTCCACTAGCGCCACTCCTTTAAAGAAATATTATCTCGTGGCTGAGAAGGAATTGTGAAAAACGGCTCAATAACATTTTTTTTTAAATCATCAAAATTTTGTTTACTTAATGTGCCCAAGATACAGGCTATGCCTAGTTTGGGACCAAAGATACCTCAATATTGTAATATTGAATGTTAAATAAAAAACTATAAACTATAAGATACCTCGGTATGTCTAGAATTTTCTAAGACCTTTTATAAAATTTCATATTGAGACATGAAGCAACGAAATAAGATCTAGAGGAATGTGGCCGCTTTTCTTTAGATCGAATTTTGTTGTTTCGTGTCTCAATATGAAACGAGGTATCTTATTGAGCCGTTTTTCATAATTCCTCCTCAGTCACGAGATAATATTTTTTTTTTAATGAGTGGCGCTAGTGGACCGTAGTTTGCTCTCTTAACTACTCTTTATATATTTCTAAGTCGATTGAGAGCGTCCAGTCTGCACCAAAGGGCAACTGATAGAAATCCGACGACTGACGAAACACGAAGTTTGCCGAGGGACATGAAGAAAATAGTTGCACTGTAGGTACTGGGTTGTGGAGATCAGATAGGCAGTCGCTCCATGTAAAATACTGGTATTCAGCTGCCTCCGGTTAGAATGGAAGCTGACCCCAACATAGTTGGGAAAAGGCTAGGCAGAATATCATGAGGTAATAACTAGGGATGCCTCGATACGCCTTCTTACCGATACGATACCGACACCGATGCTCTTATAAAAATATCGGCGATACCGATACCGATACGCTTATCGAATTAAAAAATGAAGGTAAAATAAATAAAGAACAAGTCAGTTTATTTTTTTAATTAATATAAAAAGAACAAATAACAGGACAAACTAAATAACACCGTTTAAAACTATAGACAGGTTGAGATTAGTTAATAGTTTTAGTAATTTTAATTACTAAAATTAAAATAAACTAAACTATGAGAAAAGTATCGTTGGATCGGCCATAAAAATATCGCCGATGCCGATATATCGGCAAACTTCGAGTATCGCCGATATATGGGCATCGGTATCGGTATCGGTATCGGATGCATCCCTAGTAATAACGTTACGTGTACTAACGTACAACTTTACCTTACATTACGTTACATTGCAAAATACATACATGATCATCATTAATCATCATTTCATCCGAAAGAAGTCCACTGCTGGACATAGGCCTCCCCCAAGCACCACCACTACTACCAGTTTTGTGCTTTCCGCATCCAGCAGATTCCTGCGGCCTTCACAAGGTCATCGATCCACCTTGTGGGAGGCCTTCCAACGCTACGTCTTCCGGTACGCGTTCGCCACTCCAGAACCATTCAAGCCCCATCGGCCATCTGGTCTGCGAGCAATGTGCCCTGCCCACTGCCACTTAAGTTTCTGCCACTGTTACATACAAGATTATGTCCCTCTTGTTGTAAAGGAACAAAAGCCCAGATGTATCGGTGGTTATGTATCGAAATGCAAGAAAACAACAAGATGTTTGAAATAACCTATATTTATAAAAATATATCTCCTCCATACAAAATCACACGGTAGCTTTTAGGGGTAATAATAAGCTATGGCATCAAACCCTTAAAAATTAATTTAACATGTAAAGTAGGTAGGTGACTATAATTGTCACTTATTAATGCCAGCCAGCTTAAACTTCAGCAGAAAGAACTTAGGTCGTGGGGAGTTGAAGATGAAGCCAGTACTGTTCCGAGTAAAAGTTTAAATTATTTATTATAAATGTTAATATTAAAGATATATCGATGAACATAAAAATACCTATAGACGAACATATTATAACTTCCTCCTTTTTTGAAGTCAGTTAAAAATAACCAAGTCGGTCCAGCCGTTCTCAAGTGATGCGCTTAATAACGAACAGCATTTCAATTTATATACAATGCCGCCCATGTATTTACGATAATTTTTCATGAATATTCAGAAAAATACGAGCGGTCACATGACCATGGGCGGCATTGTATGTGTAATATATTCCTAGATATGTTATATATTGTAATCAAATAGCTCTTATCTTACAACCAGCCAACTTCGAAATGTATGCTACAATTCGCTTGAATCGTATATCAATGGTCCGATAACACGATACTGTAGGTACACGACTAATGCATTAGGTACTTCGCTCGACGAAGCCTTACTAATACATGTTCTAGGTGTTTATACGTACATTAGTACGAGTAATCCGTAATAGGATTATTTCTAAGAGAAATGAAGGTCGTTTGTTATAATTAGCGTATTTTTCAAACAATTTATCTTGGTCATATTGTCGCTAATCTGGGCAGAAGGTTTTTTTATGATTAGGTTACTAGCTGGGTCTCCGTGAGTAATTTTTTACGGATAAGACTTGGACACAGACACACAGATATAATCATTTCGGCATTTCAATGTTATGTGCTTCTTCTTTATTTATTTCCGATGGTCAAAACGAAGCCGACCCACCTAATGATCACCACTGCTGAATGGGCTCAATCGGGACTTTATAATAAAAGAAGTGGACTTTATAGGTTTAACACCACAATTAACAGAACAATGTATAGAAGACAGTGTGGCGGTAATCTACCGCGCCACATGCGAACTACTCACCAAAGACCTGACGTTACACAAATCCTGCATCGCGCAATCAGAGTTTACCGCGCGACTGGCATATATACAACATCAACCGATACGACAAGAACATCAACGAATGATCCGAAACGACATCAATCGTCGGGCGGATGCCCAACAGACACAACATCCGAGTGGTCGGAGTATCTTTCCTTTACTATAGAGGATGAGTAAATTTAACACTGTTACTCATACCTCTATAACAGTATAAAAAATGCCCGTAGTTGCGCGCGTCTGTGAGCTGAGTGGTTTGGAGGGCGCGCAGCGGGCGTCGAGTACCGGGTTCGCTACGCCGACCCCGCCCGCCTTCCCCGTGGTCAATCACGCGCATATGTCATGCACCGACAGCCGTCTTACAACTTCTGCAATACCATTGCGGATGCGTTGCCATTCTAGAGAAAATGCTGAAATGCCTAATGTGGCTATAGGGCCCTTGGTCCACGAAGTTCGTAACCAATCACAAACTAGTTAATAAGTCGCGTCGTGTACGGACCACGATTGAAATAATAGTGTGGTGACATTCTAAAAACGGAACTGAGCAACACTGCTTAGCGACAGCCAAAAAATTTCTACCTATATAGTATTTTTATTTCATGAAGGGACGCGCGTTTTAATTGTGGTCACCAAGTGTACAAGCACACTGTGAATGTGTGCGTGAAGACGAGTAGCGTCAGCATATAACACAAACACGCACACACGCACTTCGCCACTGTCTCGGACGGTACCGAGAGCTCCTCCGCTTACACACACATTCACATAGTGTTTATACACATGGTAAGCACAAGTAAAGCACGCGTCGCTTCGCGAGACCGATACACAAACAAAATTGATGAATAAGTAAGTACGATGAATGATGTTAAAAGCGCTAATGGGACCCTATTACTAATAATAGGGTTTCGTTAGCGTTTTTTGGGCAAGGAATCCAAACATCTCATATACGAGTATTCTCATCATCTATATTTACCTCATTCATAATTATTTAATGCTTGCTTTGAGTAAATATGCGAATATGTAAGCAAAAATTGTTACCTCTATGTCCTTCTAAACGTGTGATAAACGAGTTAATTTTATGATAAGATACCTACATAAATTTTGAGCAAGTAAAAGCCTCATTGGTCTAGTGGTCGCTAGCTCTATTACAGAGTATGAGGTCCTTGGATCGATTACCAGGTAGGGCCCGGTTGACGGCAATAGGCTCGCCTCCTATTACATGGGACTTAATAATTTATTTCTTTTTTCCTGATGGGGCCTGCTCTTGACTTCGATCTCGCCTTATGGAAAGCTATGGATGAGTTCTATGATGGAATGAGCGTACCCAGAAGATGACTGTTCACTCTTGCTTTTGAGATGGATTATATGTATGTGGAACGGAACACAGACACTGGCAGAGAGTTCCACACTTTGGCTGTGCGCATAATAAATGTGGAGGAGAAGCGCTGAGTATGAAACGACGGGATATCAACCAAGTACGTATGGTACCCTGCAGTACGTCTGGTAGTCCGGTTATAAAAGGGCGATGGTGGGATCAGATCGTGGAGCTCCTGCGTATACTCTTTGAAGTACAGTCTGTAGAAGACAGACAGGCAAGCAACATTACGCTGATAAGCCAGGCTGTGAAGCCTAGACACCAACGTTTCGTCGCCTATATGCCTTTTCGCTCTGCGCTCTTAATTTGCAAAATGTATGTGTACTATTCGGTACACCTCTGCTTAACTCTCCGGGGAGAACAGGCATGATGGACTTTATGTTAAGTGTTAAAAGAAATAAATATTAGAAGAAGTGTTCATACTTTTTTTTCTCACACATACACACCAATACACCCACACACACTCTCTTACACAAACATACACTCATACACCATCAATCGCTCACTATGTACCACGTTGACACATTTTACTGATATATTGGGGGGCCTGGAATTCTAAAATACAGGCCTAGGCTTCGCTTAGGCTCCAAGATCTCCCACAAATTACAATGTCAAAATACCTGTCAACTTAATATGTATAAGAATGTAATTTGTGGAGATAAATAAACATAATTTTATTTATTTGATAGACTTAAAGCATTGATAAAGTCCTCTCTTTATATTGTACCGTGCTAAAATGAGATATAGTCTGTTTTTTTCATGGTCATGAAAATGCCAAGGACAGGTAGATAGACAGAATGGCCAGGTATTGTTTGAAAATGTCAATCGGCGTAAATGTAGCGTGAGATGCCCCGTGACTAAATACCATCATGGAAATAAAAAGGTGGCAAAGACAAAATGTGTGGGGAAAGGAGAAAATCTGTTGTAGCGTTACTAAAGAGAGGCTAATGTCTAGTAGTGACCATGGGTTAAATTGAATGATAGATTAACCCGATTCCATTCTACTTAATAAAACTCATGAATTCATTAATTCATTCACTGACTGTCAACGCACAGTCTAAACCGCTGGGTCAAGATAGAAGCATGTTTTGCACAAGAGTAAGGTAAGGAAGGTAGGTATTAAGGTAGGATCTTTGAAAATTCATCCCCTAAAAGAGTTATACAGGAAAAGTTTTTAATTAGTGCACAAATTTTGACAAATTAAACTTAAACGTGTTTTATTATATACCAGTTTTTTTTTATTTTGGTAATTATGTCTTAGTAAAAATATAACTAAGTTATCGTTAATGAAAGATGTTTATTTTCAAACTGGTATAATGGATACTCGTCGCGCAACGCGCCGGCGCGGTCAGTGAAGCAGAACGCAATAGTAGGTACCTATTCTATCAGGTGTGCGCTCGCCCATTGATATTATTACGAATAGATTGTATCCATATTTTGCTGATTTCAAGTAGACCAAAAAAAAAGTATTGAACAAATAATGGAAATGTGTTCTATTATCGATACTGAACCACCAAAAAAAAAAATTGCGCACTGGTTAAAAACTTATCCTGTATAGGGGAAGAAAGTTTGTATGGAAGTTCGTCGAATAGTCATACACCTATCACACCGTATTTCAGTTGGATGTACTATCACGGTCACGGATATCTAACCATCGTAAGGACTATTCCTGGTTGCAGCACTCGGCCGCTGTAGTCACGCTTACCTACGCTCATCAACCAATAGCATCGCAGCATCTGATTTTTGCTGTTTGTTTATGTAAATGAAAGAAAAACAAAAAAAAGAATATAAATAAACCAACTGAGGTGGTCAGACATCTGCGATCGTTGTAACAGAGCCTGACAATTTTACATAAAAAAGTTTATTTTTTATTTTTCGTTGCTAAAAAGGGCACTAAACAGATGTGGTCATCGTGTAGTACACGGGATTTTGTTTTCAAAGTGGTCCGATGTCTGTCACGTGTCCAGCCTATTTATTCTGTAAAAATTTCACCGTAAAAACCTAGGTAAAGTGAGCTGACAATAGTTTCAATCCCTAGTATTAGGTGGAATGACAGCTAAATTCCACTCAGTTAACCTAAGTTTTTTGTTTAACCAAATTAATGAACACGTGTCGGTATGTCAAATAAATAGGCTAATCTATTGAAAAGCTACTGATTAAAAGGCTCGCTATTGTACTGGTTAATAAATAGGCGGTGAACTCGCTACCTGTTTGCCAAACGCGGTTTCACGAACTAATGGAACTAATTGTAACTCACCCATCAGTGATTCTGTACATAGCAACATACATTTCGAACTATGGTTTGGTATATTGAAATACGATACAAATCAGCGGGGTACTTGCGCAGCACACTAACTAGCAATGGGTTTCATTTTGACAGTTCAAACAAATTCATTGCGTTATTTAAGTTGTTGAGCAGACAATTTTTTCGAACATATGAAGCAATGGAGTTACCACCCCTGCAAGTTACCACCCCTACCTAGTTGATATTCCACCAACTCGCACTAAGCGTTTTCAAGCGTCTTTTATAATGCGCACAGCAAAGGAGTGGAACTCTCTGCCTGCGTCTGTGTTTCCGAACGCATACAACCTTAATCTATTCCAAGTGAGAGTGAACAGGCTTCTTTTGGGTAAGTTCACTCCGTCGTAGACTTTGTCTCTGTCACCCAAACCTAGACTAGAGTCAAGAGCAAAACCATAGTAAAAAAAAAAAAAAAATTGATTAGCAATTGCTTTTTCTCCACTACGAATCCCAACTCCGAGCTGCATAATACCTTTAGAAAATTTCTAAAAGAACAACCAACCTTAATAAGACTGCTCAAACTGAGATTGAAATCTGGGATAGCTGGGACATCACACTGCCGAGTTCAAGATCGCTGAACCCAGATAAAGATGAAAAATAAAAAAAATAAAATTACTAAAGCATTTTAAACACTTCACTAAAACTATTGTTCTAAAATAGTTACATCAAAATGAACTTAAGAGCGCTATCACCGGTCCACTAATGCCACTCCTTTAAAAATATATTATCTCGTGACTGAGAAGGAATAATAAAAAACGGCTCCATCAGCTACATGAGAGTCAAAATGGCGGGTGTACCATAGCGAATTAAATTATACCAATTACCAAACAAATGTACCTAAAATGTACTATTTAGTACCTAGCTCTAAAAAATTTGTACCTCCTTCAGAACGAAATTATTTCGAAATTAAGGTACACCCGCCATATTGACATCAAGATGGCGGGTGTACTAAAATATTTTATTATTTAACCATTACTCATAAAATGTATTTACACAAAAAAATTGTACCTAAAATGTACCTCAAGTAAATAGAAACACACACTTGATTAGTGGGATAGTTCCTGAGAAATAAAACAACCGTTTCTCGGTTTACTTATGTTTATTATTATTATTATGTATTATTGATCTAGGTACATATTTATATATATTTTTGGGATAAATCTTGAATGGGGGGTGAAAAATCATGTTTTGCGGTAGGACTCAATGTAACGCACTCAAAACATCATGCTGATGGATGGATTGAATAGTATGGAGGTCATGGAAGTGTTTACAGTAAAAATCTTACGTTAATAAAAACATGTATTTAAAAAAAAAACGTGAAAAAGTTTAAACTTTGACTCTTAATATCTCCGTAACTAGAAGGTTCCTAGGTATGGTCTAGTCTAGAACAACAAAATAATCGCAATGACGGGGAGAACAAGTACCTTTTGGCATCGTTAAAGGTCTTGTTACACCCTTTATACAGGGTGTCAGGGACATCGACGCGAAGCCTGTTACCATGGATTCAGTACATGATTCTGAACCCCCCTGCGTTGAATGAAATGCTGTTTCATACATTTTGACCGCGTAGGTAAAATAACCGACCCAAAATTTCAACGCAGGGGGTTCAGAATCATGTACTGATCATGTACTGAATCCATGGTAACAGGCTGCTCGCCATGAGCTCAAGAACAAGAATAATCACAGACCATATAGTAGAATAATCTTCGGAAGGAATCGTTTCTGCCATGAGAGTCAAAATGGCGGGTGTACCATAGCGAATTAAATTATACCAATTACCAAACAAATGTACCTAAAATGTACTATTTAGTACCTAGCTCTAAAAAATTTGTACCTCCTTCAGAACGAAATTATTTCGAAATTAAGGTACACCCGCCATATTGACATCAAGATGGCGGGTGTACTAAAATATTTTATTATTTAACCATTACTCATAAAATGTATTTACACAAAAGTGTTTACAGTAAAAATCTTAAATTAATAAAAACATGTATTTAAAAAAAAAAACGTGAAAAAGTTTAAACTTTGACTCTTAATATCTCCGTAACTAGAAGGTTCCTAGGTATGGTCTAGTCTAGAACAACAAAATAATCGCAATGACGGGGAGAACAAGTACCTTTTGGCATCGTTAAAGGTCTTGTTACACCCTTTATACAGGGTGTCAGGGACATCGACGCGAAGCCTGTTACCATGGATTCAGTACATGATCAGTACATGATTCTGAACCCCCTGCGTTGAAATTTTGGGTCGGTTATTTTACCTACGCGGTCAAAATGTATGAAACAGCATTTCATTCAACGCAGGGGGGTTCAGAATCATGTACTGAATCCATGGTAACAGGCTTCGCGTCGATGTCCCTGACACCCTGTATAAAGGGTGTAACAAGACCTTTAACGATGCCAAAAGGTACTTGTTCTCCCCGTCATTGCGATTATTTTGTTGTTCTAGACTAGACCATACCTAGGAACCTTCTAGTTACGGAGATATTAAGAGTCAAAGTTTAAACTTTTTCACGTTTTTTTTTTAAATACATGTTTTTATTAACGTAAGATTTTTACTGTAAACACTTCCATGACCTCCATACTATTCAATCCATCCATCAGCATGATGTTTTGAGTGCGTTACATTGAGTCCTACCGCAAAACATGATTTTTCACCCCCCATTCAAGATTTATCCCAAAAATATATATAAATATGTACCTAGATCAATAATACATAATAATAATAATAAACATAAGTAAACCGAGACACGGTTGTTTTATTTCTCAGGAACTATCCCACTAATCAAGTGTGTGTTTCTATTTACTTGAGGTACATTTTAGGTACAATTTTTTTGTGTAAATACATTTTATGAGTAATGGTTAAATAATAAAATATTTTAGTACACCCGCCATCTTGATGTCAATATGGCGGGTGTACCTTAATTTCGAAATAATTTCGTTCTGAAGGAGGTACAAATTTTTTAGAGCTAGGTACTAAATAGTACATTTTAGGTACATTTGTTTGGTAATTGGTATAATTTAATTCGCTATGGTACACCCGCCATTTTGACTCTCATATCAGCTACCTCGGTATGTCTAGAATTTTCTAATAGGTACCTTTTATAAAGTTTCATACAATCTAGAGGAATGTAGCCGTTTTTATTTAGATGGAATTTTGGTGCTTCGTGTCTCAATATGAAACTATAAAATGTATTAGAAAATTTATACACACTTACCGAGATAGCTGATTGAGCCGTTTTTCATAATTCCTTCTCAGCCACGAGATAATAATGTTTTTAAAGGAGTAGCGCTATTGGACCGGTGACAGCCCTCTTAAACACTCACTTACGATGTGAAAGTTACACTCTGACAATAGTTAATTAAATCACTTAATTAAAGTAACACAGACACAATAGAATGTGCTTAAGGATTAGGTTTCATAAGATTAAAGACATTGTAATCTAAACTCTGCTAGGTACAAATCCTTTCATTTGGTGCGAAGCTTTCATACGCGTCTTAGCGTATTAAGATAAGAGAATGTTATGTAAATACGTAGCATTATATTATTTGCATACATTTAATGCTCTGTTTGGAAGGTGGTTTTAGTAATTAGTAGATCACAACTGTTTAGAATTAACAGATGAATATTTAAATGTGTTTCATCATTTCAGCCGAAAGACTGAAATGATGAGATCCACGATAAGTCCACTGGTGTACATAGGCCTCCCCCAAGCACCGCCATTTCGATCGGTTCTGTGCTTCCCGTATCCAGCAGATTCCTGCGGCCTTCACAAGGTCATCGGTCCACCTTGTGGGAGGCCTTCCAATGTGACGTCTTCCGGTACGCGGTCGCCACTCCAGAAAATTTTGGCCCCATCATCCATCTGTTCTGCAAGCAATGTGCCCTGCCCACTGCCACTTAAGTTTGGCAATTCTTCGTGCTATGTCGGTCACCTTTGTGGAGAACAGATCTCTTCATTTCGATCACGTAGGGAAACTCCAAGCATAGCCCTCTACATTGTCCTTTGGGTATGTGTCAAAGCGCCTAGTATTTTTTTTTGTCGTGACCTAATGATGAACGAATGAATGAAACGATTCATGAACGTCATTAATTATTTTAAATTCATTGTCGATATTTCGATATGGAACACGTCTTGTCAAAGTGGCGCAAACTGGTGGCGTGAATTTTTATGATAACCTTCATTAAATGCCGCCTACTTACAGAAATAAAATCATTTAAAATTTATCATTCAACAAACAAAAGACGAGTCCAGTTTGAAAACAACAGACTGTTCTATTTTTAAAACAAGATTCAGAAGGCGTGTAAAAAAACTTTTCGATCTACATACTACTTTTTCATCGACCACACGCCTTGAAGACTAGGATAGGCTGAGTTGATTGATGGATACCGTTCTCAATTCAAGTTATGAACGAACTACATGGCTCGTGGAACTAGGTCCGGTAAAACGTCAATCATTTTAGTGGAACGCGTTCTGGAGAGCTAGCGGCGAGCCAGTTAATATGATCTAGTTCTATGAACTATGTTATGTAGGTAGGTATGTAAAGTACCTACGTAGTTTTGACGTGGTTTACCGAGTTACGTAAAGGCGTGTACAGACGCTTGTAATGTGTTATGTAATTTATTTTGTAATGTAACGCGAATTCTACGTGTGGACTCACTACGAGCATTACAGTTAAGGCTGCCTGTCTACTGGAGCGGAGAAGAGAGGAGAGGAGGTGAGCTGTGCCAATATTAACCAAGAGAATCTAAACTCCGCTTCGCTCCACATGGATGAAAAACATTCATCATCTGCCTAGCCTTTTCTCAACAATGTTGGGGTCGGCTGCCAGTCTAACCAGATGCAGCTGTGTTCAGACACAGCTGCATCTGGTATCGTATTACCCAGTAACCGGGTAACTGAACCGTAGTAACTGGGTAATACGATACCCCTTGGTAAGACTGGTTGTCAGATTTTCGGTCTTCTGACGGGTAACAACTGTCAAAGATCTACAAATGATAGCCGGGACCAACGGCTTAACGTGCTTTCCGAAGCACGGAGGGGTCTGGTATGTGAAGATTGGTCACCCATGCACGGACCTACCACGGCAAGCATAGCTTAACCTGATCGATCAACCCGTGTGGCTGTTATTACTTAGCTACAAGCCCCTCTCGGATGAAAACCATTATATTGGTTAATATTGGCATAGCTCCGCTCCGCTCCTCTCCTCTTCGCTCCAGTAGACAGACAGCGTAAACAATAATTTTGTCAGACCTAGGTACGAAAACTGGTCGTGTCTGCTGCAAACAAGACAAATATGAACGTGTGATAAGATTATTTTAGCGCAGTTGTGTGTAGGGTATGGTAGGCTACTCTAGTCAAGTCTGTTATTAATTTGCGATTGTTTGTGAGTGAAGATTACGTCCACGCGTTAAACGTTCACTAACAACCTGAACCACCTCACCTACCCCGCCCCTCCTTAGACCGCAGCAATACAGAGCGGGTCGTGTCTAGCGCAGACGTTTTCTTGTTCAGTACCGTGGCAGTGTACACAGTTCTTGTGTAGCAACGACACAAATTCTTGCGTAGGCCCGGTGCCTTTTCTTAGCGTGTACAAGCGGCCTAACGCTCGGGCTGGCGCTGAGGCTGGCGCTGATCCATCGGCTGTCAGTTTCAAGCGCGAACACAGGGCTCGTTTGTATGCCATCCACATTATTCGCGTTACATTACATATTATACAAGTCTGTACATGCCTTTTTATGCAAACATCTGCAGATAATATGATCGATTATGAGGATAGAGATTGAAAAGTCGCTAGGCATAAATTGTAGGTGAACATCCTAAGAGCATTTGTAAATTTTTTCATGAACCCATAAATATTTTAATATAATGTATGCTTATAACTTCGGTATACCCATAATGTTTTTTTACGTTTATGCTTGTCATAACTTTATTCCGTGTTTATTTGTAAAGCCCTTAAGAGTTTTGAATTTTTTTAACGAAGAAAGTAGGTACTATCGCGGACACTCCCGCCTGACTACCACTAAGCTCATTTTTGATTGCACTTAAAAAATAGAAGCGCTCTCTAGCCCGTAATATAATAATACTTCGTCCGTAAAATTCACAAAAGGAGTACCTACACGTGAGACGTCACTATCCTGCGCAGGGCAGATTGCAACTAATTGCTTTATTGCTTTCCTAATAGGCTTAAACTTAAAGGGGACGTGGCTCGGCGGCACCTCCGCAGGATTTACGCGAAAAAATATTTAAGTGATCAGGCGAAAAAGGCCGCGATAGTACCTATTTAAATAAAATTGACCGATAGTACCCTGTAGGTATTTGGAATTGTCACCAGCAAATGAAAATATCATCGAGGCGTGGGTATAATGGGATCTAATTATTGTTATGGTTGAAACATGGGTTATTTTGGTGGGTATCATTTTAATCTTTAACCCTCAAATGCCTTTATTACAAAAATACATAAACACAAGTCTACCTACGTTGGGCAAATAATTTAATTCCGTACGTACATCATAATTACGACGTTCCGTGGTTTCCTACTGTAAATATTAGATTACACAGCTTTTCGCTCACATTTCTTTTACGAATCAACGTAATGTAAGGTCCCCATTTTAACGGTTGCTCCCATGCCTTTTTACCGAATTACAAAAAAATATGATGTTAAAATTAGATTTCTTTTTATAATATTTATTATATGCGAATCTTGGAGCAAAAGTGTTTTATCTTAAAACGGGGTTATGGAAGCGAAAACATGACTCATATTTGTTTTATTATATTTTTTTGGACTCGTTTTTTCGTTATGATAAATGTAATATGTATTTGACATAATAAAATTACTGAAATCAAATATGTTGACGATGAAAAGTATATGTGTGGGAAATAACACACATTAGTATAATAATACATTTAATATAAGCACATATTATGTAAGAGTTTTTTATGAAATTCTTCATGTAAACAAAACAGGTACACGAAGAACTACATTTCAAATCTTTAGCACATTTAATTTACATAATTAGTTGCCACAATCAAACTAATTTAGGAATTACAAAACAGTTAGGAGCACATGTTGATACCTGTTGCCCTTTTTCACAGCCTGACAGACTGTAGGTAGGTGCATACTTGTAGATAGTTGTAGACTCGTTTTTTTTTTGAAACCGTTGCATTTATACTGTATTGTAGGTGCATTTACAAACATTTAA
The DNA here is from genome assembly GCA_947523025.1 of Dryobota labecula. NCBI lineage: Eukaryota > Metazoa > Arthropoda > Insecta > Lepidoptera > Noctuidae > Dryobota > Dryobota labecula. The sequence continues at coordinate 8,949,576 of OX383293.1, read as the reverse complement.
ACTCACATACACAAACAGCCAGACTTGGAACTATTACTTGTAGGTCATACAAATATTTGTTCCGCGTGGGGATCGAACCCGCGACACGCAGCGCAGCAATCAATCGCTTAACCGTTCCGCCAACCGTGCCGTCATTCAGAATTGCACACAGACTGGGGCTCGATCAACTCGTGAAATGCCTTTTATTAAACGCTCGTTTGGTAAACGGTCCGCCGTCGTCAGTTGTAGGACGTGACGTCATGAAGCCTTTTCTAATTAAATAAAACGCGTCGATAACATGTGTTATACCTACTTTCTTCTACTTTAAACATACAAAAGGCATAGTGATGAACTGATGACCAACATTGTGATAGAATTGAGGCGTGGTATGGTTAACCATAGAAATCTCTGAAAACGATCCGATTTGGTATAACCTTTCTCACAGAACACTTCAGGCAAGACAATCGTCATGTTCTCAGAAATAACGTATATATATGACTAGCTGCATGCCCGCGGCTTCGCCCGCGTGGCTCTTAATAAAGTAGCCTAAGTTACTCCTTATACTATGTATCAGCTATCTGCCAGTGAAAGTTCTGTCAAAATCGGTCCAGCTGTTTTGAAGATTCGCCGGGACAAACAAAAAAACAGTTTTTTTTTTTAACTGCCTTTTTGTTATAAGTACCGTATTTACTTTCACTAGCTTCTGCCCGCGACTTCGTCCGCGTGAAATTTCGGCCCAACCATCGCGTCGATCCCGTAGCTCGCCTGCGCTATTACTTCGTTATCGCTTAGCGTTCTTTATTTATTTATTTATCAATTTATGTACACACATATAAACAGACAAGAAGAAGGGAACAGAAAAATACGTACAAAGGTGATGCTTATTTCTAATGAAATCTCTTCCAGCATCAGCATACCTTCTGGCTTTTGTTCTTTTGGCTTGGCTCCTAAGGATCATAGCGTGATTTTATATAGCCTATAGCCTTCTTCGATAAATGGGCCATCCAACACTAAAATAATTCTTCAATTCGAACCAGTAGTTCCTGAGATTAGCGCGTTCAACCAAACAAACAAACTCTTCAGCTTTATAATATTAGTACAGATATGCATTTAGTAAAAAGCTGTTATTTTGACATTACAGAAAGACACTTCAATTTTATTTATTTGTATAGATTCACACACCAGCAGAGCAGGTACTACTTGTTACTTAATTCAATCTCTTTATCAGTATCAGTACCTGGAACTCAAGTATTCAAAGCGATGTCTAGCGTCACATAAATATCCGGCTTATTCCACAAATCCCCCCTGAAAAATCCCCCATAGGAGGAAAAGTGGAATATATAAAAACCAGCATAGAATCCCTGATAATCCGCTTTTTTACTAATCCCCCCAGAGAATCCCCCGCAGTGGGGAAAACTGAACTTTCAAGGGGGTCTTGGAGTAAGTTTTTTTTTTCAATTCTAGTTTTCCCCCCTAAGCGGGATTATCAGGGGTGAATTCTAGACATTTTTTTATAGATTCCACTTTTCCTCCTAAGGGGTATTTTCAGGGGGGATTTGTGGAATAAGCCAAATATCCAAACCTGTTTAGTAGTTACGTTTGAATTGTTTATTTTATAAATAGGAGGAGGAGGTTCTCAATTCTTCTAGACAAAATCAAACTGGTTACTAATTTAACTGTACAATTTATAATTTTTATGATATTATTTTTATTTTCTGTGATTAATATAAATTTAACTTACACAGTGAATCATTATATGTTTAATTTTTTTTGGAAAATTATATACAATGTTTGTAAATATGTGAGCACCATGTATGTACCTATCGCATTTATTAATTTTTCTGTCATTACTTCACTTTTCATTCTTTTTACCAATTGTGGTAAGTAATTTTTTATTTTTTTCTAGGTACATCGTCTTCACCTATAATTATTAATTAATGTATACAAACTATTGTTAACATTTTAAAAGAGTAAGTATGGAGTTTCTTGCCCATTCTTCTCCATACATAACTACCTTTTGGAAGGCGCAACTAGAATCAATTAACTATTCATGTAACTTTTGACGTTCAAAAGTGCATCTTCGTGCCTATTTGAAATAAATGATTTGATTTTGACTTTGACTTTGACAATTCGTCTGTATTTTTTATATTTTTTTTTATATAGACCTATTTACATCGATATTTTCTTCAGTTGTGGACCGAGTTTGAAAATTATTTTTCATTTTGTAGAGGAAGCTTGCGTGGTGGTTCCATATAATTATACTTTTATCAACTTTGCGTGGGTAGTTTTGGAGTTAACTTCATTATTACTTGTTTTTCCACTTAGAGTCTGTTGATGATGTTATAATAACTTCCTGTCACTAATATTTACATAGCAAGTAGTGATATACTTGTGTAGAGTAGGTACCACAACTAAAACGGGAACAATAAAAACATTTATAATAAAAATAAAAAAATAAAAATATATAGTCGATGCATAAAAACGGAAATCTAAAAAACTATAAATAAAAACTCAAATTAGAAAGAAAGAAAGTGAAAGTATTTATTTTGACTCGCACAGGAAGATCACAAACTTAACTAAACACACAATGATAAAAGTATAAAAAATAAAATTATATAATATAAAAAGAAAATCAAAACAAAAAATAGAAGGCCCTGTAGCGATGCCAAAAATGTCGACGCGCTGGTATTTTGATAGGGCCTGAAAAAAACCCAACGGTTAGAAAATATACGTCAATGCTATAATACAGTCCAAGGTATCCCTGGTATCCGAGATTTCTCAAAAGAATCGTTTCAATGCAGATGGAGGCTACCGATGGAGGCGATAAGCAACGCATTCCAAATGAAGCCGTTCGTATGCCTTCGGATGCGTTCGGATCCATTTCGGCTTTTCAGGTTGAAACGTACGCATAAAATGTAGGCGAAAGTGTGAATGCTTACACAAGACTTTGAGAGGAATACGTTTTCGTTTCTAAAGGGTCATTTTGTCTTGAAGTACCCTTGGAGGTTGGTTGCGTATGCCAACTTGTTAAGAAGGATATTCGTGTTTGCATTCGAATGAATTCGATTATGGCGTCACGAGTTTACTGATATGTTGCTCTGAAGAAGTTTGTTTCGTTTTTAATTGACTTTTTTGTGTCACTTTTGTCAATATTCTTACAAAAGTGTTCTTTAGGATGTCACTGTACATTACTAATAGTTTTGGTTCATTATAATACCATAAACGTAATTACACTTATTTCACAATGAATTTCCACAACTTTGAAGGCTATTTCAAATTTTGCATACCTATTTGTTTCTCTTGGCTTGTTCTAGGTCTCGTTAAGAAATGATTATTTGAAATTCCGACCCTGAGGGGATTAAACGGAGTTGTAGCTCGACTATTGTTAGGCTTTACACTTTCATTAGTAATTACTGAACCTAGTAACCACAATATATATATTTATTTAAACTTCTCGCAAACAATAAGGTACAAAAGCGCACTTAATGCGTTAGGCATTCTCTATCAGTCAACCAAGTGTGGTGAAGAGATAAGATAGCAGGTGCTCTGTTTAAGAGGAGATCATAATAATAGTAAAAAGATAAAATAATTATAAATAAAATAGGTAGGTACATAAGTACATAAATAGGTTATAAACTAATAATTTAACTACAACATATACCTACTTTTTTATATATACATATAATGTGTTAATTTATAATTATCCTTGGATATTAGGGTAAACAGTAAAACCATAACCAAAATTGAGTTGCTCGAAAAGAGATTTTTTTATTTTATTACATAAACTAGTTTTAACACTTTTACAAAACCATTACATTAATTAATCACAAATCTTACCTGAAAAGAGAAACAACATTTAAAGGTATTGTTTCACCAGTTCTTATTAAATACTATTATTTAAATATTGAAATTACAATATATTTCTCACTTGTTTAACCTTTTAACATAACATAACCTCTATACAGGGTGTTTGGCAGAACGTTGAACATACGAAAATGGTGGATAGGTGGGGTCATCTGCTACTTACTCAGCCCTAATTTATTTGGCCCTGGCCCCCTGGATATTAAAAAAAAATTTTTTTTGCTTTCTTTTAGTTTCACCACTTTCTTAACTTTAAAGTGTATTTTTTTATTAAAAATGGGTAAAACAGGCAATATTTTAGTTTATTTTTTTATCTTTAATATTGGCAGATTCTTATAAAATTATTGCTTTATTCAGATGTTAGCTAGAAAAAAGTTATGACTCCTCAAACTTACAGAAAGATGTAATAAATAAAAATATTGCCTGTTTTACCCATTTTTAATACAAATTACACTTTAAAGTTAAGAAAGTGGTGAAACTAGAAGAAAGCAAAAAAATTTTTTTTTTAATATCCAGGGGGCCAGGGCCAAATAAATTAGGCCTGAGTAAGTAGCAGATCACCCCACCTATCCACCATTTTCGTATGTTCAACGTTCTGCCAAACACCCTGTATTTATCATGCTACATAGAATCAAACAAGTTCACAGATAATTTATGCATCAAAGTTATTACGCGGAAAATTCAAACTGTACAAACTAAATTAAGTGTCACGCATTTTGTTTACATACATATATAGGTATACAAATTCAAGGGCAAGAGATAATTGAGATGACTCTGTTACTCTATACTATCATTAGTTACTAGGCTCACCGTTTTAGCTTCAGTACCTATTACTTGTATTATTATACAGAGTGATTTTAATTAACTGACAAAACTTCACATACATGAGGGTATTGCCAACTAATAGCTTTAAAAACAAAACCATAAAATACTACGCGTACCTACGTGACACGAGGGCATTGGTCCCGCCATCATTTGTTTTCTTTTTTATGTACTGATGATCAAGACCTTTCATGTCTGTGAAGTTACACCAACTAATTTATTTTAACCCTGTACCTATTTATAACGAACAAACATCTTGCATAAGCATAAACCTAACCAGCCTATAATGTTCCCGCAGCTGGGACACAGGTCTCCTCTCTGTGTGAGGGAGTGGGCCATTATCCACCATTCGGGCCCAGTGCGGATTGGCGGATATCACGTCTTCGAATTTTTGGTTCTAAGACATACCGACTCCCCCGCGATGTTTTCCTTCACCGTTTTGATAGCAGTGGTGGTGAAATAATTTACTCAAAGTAAATTGCCTGCTTGGGTTCGAAAACCACGATCTACAACTCGTAAGTTGCGGCCTTTACCGCTGGGCCACCAATGCTCTTACTGGGCCACCACTACTCTTATAATATACAGACATCTTGATCCTTTTCAAACCCTAACAAAGAAGCGGCGTGCCGACATAGTTTGTAAGACTGAGCGCTGCAAGTTAGCGTTGGTTAGTTGCCACTTCAATCATATCAGCTCTAAACTTTACAATTACATAAATATAAGATATAATATTTACCCTGTGACTAAAAGTCTACTGAAGAGAAAGTCACTGATTGGCTTAAACCCTCGTCTTATGAAGAAACTGAGCAACTTATAGTATCATAAACACGGTAAACACACCCTCACACACTTCTAAAGATCGGATATTCAGATGCATATTTACCTAAAGTTAATTTTTAGCTATGAAAGTATGGAAGTAGCTTCTTAAAATATATTTTTTTGTAAGAAAATATCCCGTGATGCCAGGAATACCGGCAATGCATAACTATACCCAAAGTCTCTAATTCAGATAATTTATGTAAACAAAGTAACGTCAAGAAATGTCACTGTCAAAATGACAGGACAGTGGTACAAAACATTTTATCATATTTATTTTCGTAAATAGTCATCGCAAAAATTAAAGTGAATTAATTATAAGAATATCATATCGTCATAATCAGCCCTTTTAAGTCCACAGCTAGACGTAGGCCTCCCAAAATCGATTTCCACTCGAAACAGGGGGTCTACTCCCTAAGTCCGTCAACGAAGTAACGGGCCCGTCCGTTAGTAGTCCGACACGTCGGACTGAACCCTACTCCCTAGTAATTTCGGATTCATCAGTTTCCAACGGAATCGTAGACAATATTCGTGAACGAAAGACGCATGGCGATTGATGACAATAGAGTTGTGCTATTTTACCGGTCGATTACCGGTTTAATGATTTTGTGGTTTTCAAGCTAAATAAACAAAAATCAATATTTTTTCCTTAGAAAATAACTACATTTTTAACAATATACTTTTTATTTTAAAGATTAGAATCATTTTTGACATTTTTGTCCGGAAACCGGCATTATCCTGTTGATACCTTTGCCTTTTTCCTTTTTGACATTTTGACGGAAATTTTCAAATTAATTCAACGATACTAGCCGGGAAGTTTGAAAATTATTTTATTTTAGTTTCTTTCTTATTCATTTCGTAAAATGGCCCCAACCGCTGCAGAAACTCACGGACACGGATTCTGGCGGGAGGCGCGCAGGAGCTGGGCAGCCTCAACGTGCTTTATATATAATTTTTCACTTTAGGTGTGCAAAAAAAAAAAAAGATGCTAACATGTTGAGTTTTAGGGGTTTGGGGTGTCTAAAAGGGGGTCGAAATTTTCATTATTTTTGCGATAGGACGCACCATTTTCGAGATATAAGCAAAAGAAAAGAAAAAAAATATATACAGTAACAGTACTGATTTTGTACCAGTAGTCGAGATGTTGGTGTGAAGTTTAGTTCATGACAACTAATTGATTTTATTCTACATCTTTTTAATCGCGATTAATAATAGTCAGATTTAGTTAGAAAATCTAAATTTTAGTTTAAAAACGTCAAATTCAGAATAGCAAAATTGCCAAATAGCTTAAGATAAGTCAGTAACGTCAGGAATACTCGCCAACCTAAATTCTTGGCGTAAATATTGTCGACGTTGCCTCCGCTCTTCCTATATAGCTTTGTCAAGCAATAAAAAAGCAGCCATACTTAGGAATTCCTTACTTTGTCTCTAAATAGTATAAACAATTATAATCGTTCGTCGACAGAACGATAACTATTTTGATGTCGTATCAACTGACATAAGGTTCCGTCAAAACAAGCGTCAAGTTCAACTTTTCGAACGGGCAAAAACGCATCGGGAGTAGGGACAGTTGTCAAATCGTGTTGTCATTCATTCTTCGTCGGGCCCCGAACGAATCGTCCGTCCGTTGGTAATAGGGAGTAGGAAACGCCCGAAACGAAGCCCGAAACGACGGACTTCGTGCTTAGGGAGTAGACCCCCAGTTTACAGCCGTTTTCATCCAAAATGTGGCTAGATATGCTACATATAATATGAATCTATGTGAATGAGAGTTGTAATATTAGTGTTGTTGAAGATGTAAAAATGAGAAAATGTTTGGATCTCCTGCATTGTTACCAATATCATAAAATATTTTATACCAGAAAATCTCCTTTTTTAATAACTTTGTTTAAAACCGAAAATTTATAAAAATAATTACGATATGATTATTTGTTAATTATTATTTCTTCAATTCAGTACTTAAAAGAATATGGGTTCTTTTTTTTCGCCATTTTATGTGAATTACCATTACGAAGATATTTTTTTGATATGATATCCCCTTTGTTTACATAAATTATCTGAATTTGAGACTTTGGGTATAGTCGGGTGTATAGTATGGAAGCGACTTCTACAACATTATATATTAAAAAAAAAAACCCGGCATTCTTGGATTGCATAACTATTCAGATGCATATTTATTTAAAATTATTTTAATCCCCTATGCAAATATGTGTATGTAGGGTGTAAGAGTAGGGGTGGTGTGTATTAGTTAAAATAAAAATAAAACACCGGAACCGCGGGATTTATTCGACACAAAAGTGCTTTCCACAATAGCAAACATCTCAATTTTAGGTGAATATGCATCCGAATATCCGATCTCTATCACACTTCACCTCTACTCCACACTTATACTACGTAGTAACCTCCACATAGAGTATAATTATCTTCTTTTTTATTCCTTTAAAAAAAAAAACTTTCATTAATTAAATTTCATTGGGAAGTCTGGAACAATGTCATTGTATATATTTTTGAGTTGGGCGTTGATAGCTGCGCCACATTATTTTACTTTTGTGGCTATCTTCGTTTTCCTTTGTAAATTCTAAGCCTAATTTGTTCCAAATAAACTTTATTATTTATTATAAACCCAGTATTTTATATTTCAGACCTCAACGGCGCTTATCCTTCTCCTTCACTTATCTCTTCACACAGTCGACGAAGGGCACGCTATAAATCCAAGTAAGTATAAAAGTACTCTCACTTTGTTAGCTTATTATCATTTTGTTTACTGCGACCGTAATTTGTAACTTTTGTGGCATAATAAATGGGATTTTCGCTTCTTTGAATGTCATAAAACTTAATCTCGGGGCCTTCAAAATGTCTGTCCATTGGCGCAGGATTGAGTTTTATCTTTGATATCGTTATTAGTTTGGAATAAATCGAGCAAAGCTGATGATGTAGTTAAAATAAAAAATAAAGGTCAAACGGTTCTACTTTAGGTCAAACACTAACTCAACTAAACTATTAAGAAACAGTTAAAAAAAAAAAATATTCTCGCGGTAGTAGGACTCCAAAATATCCCTTCTTAATCCCTTCTTCGTAGCTTAAGTTATTCTTTATAACATTAGGTATCAGTCATCCGTGAAAGTCTCGTTAAAATCAGTCCAGCCGTTTCGGAGATTAGCCGGTACAGACATACTGACAGGCAGACAAATAAAAAAAAATGCTTTCATATGCATTTAGTAAAAAGCTGTTATTGTGATATTACAAACAGACACTTCAATTTTATTTATTTGTCTGCCTGTCTATAGACAAATAAAACCCAAACGTAAGTATGTAGGTTGAGTTAGGCTCTTTGTACACCCCCCCCCGGTGGGTTCCCGCATTGTCGAGGCGGGGGGGCTCAGTAGCCGTGGCTTGGAGGGCCACGGTGAAGCTAAGAGGAACCCGAGGAGGGGGCCGCTCGTCAGGGCTTTTGCGGCTAAGCCGACGACGTAGCGGCCGTAGGTTGCGGTGCCGCTTTGGCGACATCGCAACTGAGGCGGGCCGCGATGTCGAATGGGCGGCATCGCGGCTGAGTGTGGGAGGCCGCGGCGGGAGAGGAGTGCCGGTATTGCGGTGAGCCGTTCTCCCTACCTTCCGCGGCCTTGACGGGGTCGCCACCGTTGAATGGCGGACGCGGTGGGGCCGCAGAGGAAGAGGAGTGTCGGTATTGCGTTGGCCGCTCTCCCTATCCTCTGCGGCCGAAAAGTGGTAGGCGGCGGGGCCACTAACCTGACCCGTTGCGGGGGGACCAGGGGCGCTTGGACGCGAGATCGTCTGGCGCGAGGTCCCAGGTGGAGGCCAGCAGGCAACGGGTGCGGGGGCACCCTTGCCTGTATTGCACAGGCCTCTACCAGTGTCGGACGGGAATGGCCAGGTGTTCCCGGTCATTCCCATATCGCCCTCAGGCTGAGGGGCATGCGGGGCCCGCCAGTTAGGCGGGCATGCGCCGGGAGGGTTGTGGACGTAAAGGCTGTGCCGGTTTCCCATGACCCTCCCATCAAGGCGATGAGGGAACTCCGCTGAGTTTTAGTGGGTATTCTGCCATTTTGGCAGGGAGTCCCACATACCCCGTCTCGTTCCCCGACGAGCGGGCATGCGTAATGAATTTCTCAGCGTAAAAAAAAAAAAAAAAAAAAAAAAAAAAAAAAAAAAAAAAAAAAAAAAAAAAAAAAAAAAAAAAAAGGCTCTTTGTACACACACATTTTTCTTGTCGTGAAAACCTACGGTTTCTTCGCCGTGTGTAGGCATGGTCGTCAGTGTTGTATGGATCACTATGGAAGCTTGTTGAAAGACACGTTTTCTCTACGGCGCGGTTTAGACGCCGTACCGTAAAGAAACCGTGCCGTCTGAAAAGGAAATTCGATTCGACGTTTATTCCCACCGAATAAACGTGCAATGCTTCTTACACGATTTTTTATACATTTTTAGTTTCTTTTGCCTATCCTGCACCCACTTAATTTTTTTTTAATGAATTTTAGACTCAAAACACGCCCTTTATAATAGTGAATTTCTTTATTCTAGGGAAATAATTAATTTTATAATTATAGGAATAATAGTAGAGAACCAAAGTTGTCGACATAACTCACAGAATAAGCAAGCTAAAGTGGCAATGGGCCGGCCATATTAGCCGTAGAACCGATGACCGCTGGGGTAGACGTGTTCTTGAGTGGAGACCACGAATCGGCAAACATAAGGTAGGACGTCCTCAGGCTAGGTGGAGCGACGATCTCCGCAGGGTGGCTGGTGGCAGCTGGGTGAGAGTTGCCGAGAATCGAGCTGAATGGCGTGCAATTGGAGAGGCCTATGTCCAGCAGTGGACTGCTATAGGCTGATGATGAGGAATAATAGTTTATGTTATAATAACATGCTTTTTTAGTCGCCAAGAAAGTAAATATACAAGTCTATAGCTTATTTTTTTACCAATAATTCGATTATACATTATTTATAACTATTTACAATGAAATGAGCGTTATTGAAGTTTGTCTGAAAAGTTGGCATTTTTCTCTTATACGTTTATTCGGTGGGGCCATTTTATTCGGTGGGGAATTATGAGTTTAATTCAATTTACCATAAAAAAGAAAATCTTTTCTTATTTAAGATTTCGGTATCTACCGCACGAACATTATTTCGGCTAGAGGCATTAAATATCGCTTTTAAAGATACCAAATACAATTTGATTAAAATAACGTCGAGTTCATTATATTTTTCCGCCGAGCAATATTGGCTTTTTAAATTAGTATTTTATTGAAAGTATCAGTTACTTTCTTTTTTTTATCAATATTGGATAGCGCTTTATTACTAGGTGACTAATATTCAGCGAAAAAGTAGCTGGTATTAAGATTTTGCCCGTAAGTGCTATCGAACGAAAACTGTTATTTTGTCGTTTTACAAACTTGCCTGGATGCCGTCCAGCAAAGTTGTGTTGATTGACATAAGACGAATATCAATCTCGTGAGCCAACATCCAGAGCATTGAGGGCCATCTCCAGTGAAATGGATCCAACTTGATTTCCAACACACTTGCTTTTGGCAGAGCATCAATTGAGGTGATACACGTATCAAGTTGACAAGCTTTCTTAAAAGATATTCAAGTTTGGCAATGAACTGCAATGAGCTCAATTTCTAGTTTGGCGTAGCTAAATTCTGCCACATAATTTGACGTCCCAAAAAGTATTTATTTGGAGGTTTATACGCTTCTCGGCAGACCGAGAGCGGTAACGAACCGGATTTACGTGTATCGATTTTCTATTGAGCAGCTCTTGCTTCAGACTTTTCCTTTGGTGAAATCAATTTCATAGCAAATCAAGCTACACAACAGTAAGAAGACAATTGTGATATTGATAGAAATCAACATTTAGAAGCTATACAAATACCAGCAAATATTATTGATGTCATATGAGTTATTGAAGTTAACATCAAAGAACATAATCCTAGTGAAACATCAAACAATCATTATTTCAAACTGCTCCTTCAATAAATGTTGTGATGTCAAACAAGATTTTACGATACAATTTTGTCTGGATTATACTCTCATCAAAGTGAACTCTTTTATTGCTGACATAAAAGTCTCGTAAGAATCTTTCAATACGTTGTATCGGAAATAAGACAGGAACTAGAGAACTCATTCATTGTCAAATATGAAAGGAATTATTTTATTATTGAACTAGCTTCTGCCCGCGACTTCGCCCGCGTTAAATTTCTTGTTCCCCGGCCCAGCCCGTCGCAACACATTACCTGCCCGTGCTTTCACTTCGTTTTCGCATAAACTTTCATTTAAAAAAAATGTGTCCTAGTTAATAGGAATGTTATTCTTCCTCAAGAATTGGGCTGTAAAATGCAAAAAGATTTTTTCAAATCCAACTCGCAGTTCCAGAGATTAGCGCGTTCAAAAAACAAAAAACCGGCCAAGTCCGAGTCGGACTCGCGCACGAAGGGTTCCGTACCATCCATACAAATCCTTTCTAATATTATAAATGTGAAAGTAACTCTGTCTGTCTGTCTATCTGTCTGTCTGTCTGTCTGTATGTTACGTTTTCACGCCTAAATCGCTGAACCGATCGACATGAAATTTGGCAGGAATATAGCCTGGGATATAGAGAAGGACATAGGCTACTTTTTTACACGATAACCGACATCCACGCGGGCGGAGCAAAAAAAACGACAAAAAAATCATGTCCATTGTATGGGAGCCCCCCTTAAATATTTTTTTTCTGTTTTATAGTATTTGTTGTTATAGCGGCAACAGAAATACATCATCTATGAAAATTTCAACTGTCTCACTATCACGGTTCATGAGATACAGCCTGGTGACAGACGGACAGACAGACAGACAGACAGACAGACAGACAGACGGACAGCGGAGTTTTAGTAATAGGGTCCCATTTTACCCTTTGGGTACGGAACCCTAAAAACTAACTCTTCAGCTTTAGAATAGACTACCTCGCAGAGTTGATCATTATTTTGCTGCGGAGTTATTATAAAACAGTTATATCTCCTAAGATATTCATTGAAATTAAATGATGTAAGGGCAACTTTATTTAAAATTAAATACTTGTGATGAATAACGTATTTATTTGGATAAGGATTAATACCATGTTTATGAAAACTCCTTCGCAAATAATGCATTAATTTCGAACAAATTTGATTACCATAAAAAAGGTTATAGTGAGTCAATCTTAAAAGATAGACATATGCTGTCGCGGACTTTTTTTTAAGAAAATTTAAAGAGAAACAATTCCATCATACATGATATTTGCGTAACTTAAACCGTTTACGTAGCGCACGCAACGGAAGCTCTCAAAAAGGAATATTTTTCCCGTTTTTGCAACATTTTTCATTTATGCTCCGCTCCTATTGGTCGTAGCATAATGTTATATAGCCTATAATATTCCTCAATAAATGGACTATCCAACACAAAAAGAATTTTTCAATTCCAACCAGTAGTTCCTGAGATTAGCGCGTTCAAACAAACAAACAAACAAACTCTTCAGCTTTATATATTAGTATAGATAGCATAGATATTAATTATTCTCGCGGTTCACTATGAGTACTATATTTTTAATATAATACTGCATATATTTTGATTAAACAATAACACAGAGATCCAGTTAAAAAAACCCCTAAAAAGAATAGTTACGCCCTAATTCGGGTTAGCCTCCAAAGCCTAATGAAAATTAAAATTTTATATATTTCCACTTTGTTCCTGCACTATACAACAGCAATGAAGTTAAAATGCAAATCAAATAAACACGCACAAATTGCTGCATCCAAAATAAACGCGATACAATTTAACGGGATAATACAATAAAAGATTTAGTAGCGATCATCAATGTATAAAATGTTCATTATTATGAAGTGTATTTATTAACGTTCATTTGAATGATTGTATCTACTAAATTAACATTGTTAGAATTTTTATCTGGACCTAATGAAAACGTTTGAACATTAGCAAATATTTAGGTCACCGAATTTAATTCAGTTTCACCACATGGAAGACCAGAAGTATCAAAGTAATATAATTCAACAAAAACTTGCTTGCTTCGAAATTGCAGAAGTTATACTTCTTGTGAACCAAGTACTGATCCCAGTATGGACACGAATTACCCAACATTTGACGCGCCGTTCAGATCAAGGCAAGTTAGTGATAGACGCGATCCTTTGTCAGACAGTAAATTACATTGTCATCAGTGACAATGTAATGTACTGTCTGATATAAGTCTGTGCCCGCCACCGCTTCGGTCTGAATGGTCTTAAAGCTAGACAGATCAGAATATTCAAATCGAACCGTTAATTCATTTTGCACCAGCTAGCGATATCCGGTATTCCAGGATACCAAAAAGTCCTGTTATAAATTCCACTCGTGTGAGACCTTTAACCGCAACGCGTTAATTCCAGCTGTAGCTATAGGGGTGTCACTGTAGTCATATCACTCGTAGTTAAAGGAAAACACTCGTAAAAGCTTTATGTTAATAGCTCTTGCCCGCGGCAACGGGTGTATGTAAGCGCGACACAATGTCAATGTGTTCGTACTAAAATGATTACGTGCGCATGGCTCCATTGATTTCGGTAGATTACTCCCGCGTTTGATTATTGAAATATAATTGGATTTAGTTGTGATAATTTGGTTATGCAAATGGGTTGGTTAACGGATTACTTAATGTAAGTATATTATGAGCTTAAACACCGACAACAATCATTAGTCATAATCAGCCTATAATGTAGGTATACACATTGGTGGGACACAGCTATGAGTGGGAGTGGGCTGTAATCTACGCTGTGACGAGTTGGATTTTTTTTGACTCGAGTTACTCGAGTTGATATGGCTACTGACTCGAGTCGCAATTCGAGTTGACTCGACTCGGTGTCTCCTGTAGGTAGAAAGAGGGGACTCGGGGAGCTCGAGTCAGCTCGACTCGAGGCTGATAGGTAATAATAAAGATGTTGAATTGTTGGTGTGATATGGCTACTCGAGTCCTTTCGCAACTTGAAACTTCGAATTGACTTCGACTACAAACAAAGGAAGTTTCTGTTATAGTAGCCGGAGCCGCAACTCTAAATACAAGGTGATACAAGCCTACAACAATGTAGCATTGGATCACTGATCAGGTTTTAATATGTTACGAAAGAAGTTTATCAGGTATTTGCAATTAAAAATATTTAATTATTAAAGTAAGTACACTTAGAGATATACCGACGGGTCGACTCAGCCCGAGTTCTTATTTCACTCAACTCGCGTCGAGTTGAGCGAGTGATATGCAATGGGCCATAATGCAACACCGAACGCCACGCGCGGACCGCGCGGGGTTGTGACTCGTAAGCTCGTAAGCTCCCACGCACGTCGGTCGTGCAGTGTGCATTCGATAGACCGAGTTGATTCGAGTTGTTAAAAACTGAACTTGAGTTGACTCGTTTACGGTTTGATTCGAGTTACTCGAATCAAACCGTAAGTTCCGCACATCACTACTGTAATCTACCCCGCGGGCTCAGTGCGGGTTGGTAGATGCCACGTGTCTCCGAATTTTTGGTTCTAATACATACCGGTTTCCTCACGATGTTTTCCTTTACCGTTTGGAGAGTAGTGGTAATGAAATTATTGGCACAAAGTAAAGTCCAACCCAAGCAGCGACTCGTAGATCGGAGCTGTTACCACTGGGCCAACACTGCTCAATTCGATTCGATCGATTGAAGATAATTATTTATTCAATACAAGTAATTGGAAGAACACGAACATAATTGCAACAAGCGTTAGTAATTAATAACATTCATGAAAAACAGAAACGTTGTCTAATTAATGTCTATGATTGAAACACAATTTCTGTTTGTTTAATGCTACCACTGCTCACTCATTAGTGTACCGTGGTAATAGCTAGTCATCTAAAACACTTTTCCGTTTTATCGTAAGTAATAAACAACCGGTTTGATAGATGTGCTCCGGGAAAAAAACATCGGAGAAAAATCTCAAGCACCGGATCATCCCGATATTATATTCAGAATTATCATTTGCTCCCAGACTATTATGCTAGATAGGGTGTCAGAAAACAGCGAGATGTTTTCCCCAAAAATTATACCGCAAATAAATTCGGTGTAACGCAAGTTTATCTTCAATTTTACTCAAAATAACGTCTTGAATATCTCATTTGACACCGTGGAAGATTATGGTGAGCTCGTAAGTCGGCGCCAGAGAATTTTTACATAAAATATTCATCATTGCTAAAGCCCCGAATCGCGTGCTATATTCGTCACCTCGTTTTTTGACGGTTTATTTGTTCCCTCTGTTTCATTAAGCATTGTCGTTATAGCTTTTATTATATCGTTGAAAGGTAATTATGCTGTACAAAAAGGGCTTTTGTGTTTTTTGTTATTTTATTTCGAGGTGGCGAATGTCACATGTTTAGGACAATGGGTTATATTTTTTGGGTTATGTGCTTTTTTTCTTCTCCAAAATCACCTTTTTGTTGGTCCCCATTGTGTATGATTTTCCCTAAATAAACTGGGTTAATGTTTTTAATATGCCGTTTGTATTGTTTAAACGCATAATCATAATATTATAGTGATTTTATCTTTAAGACTACACATATTATTCTCAAGCTAAATTTGGGGCGAATTTGAAGCTTTATTATAATGAATGTCTTCTATACCCTGACTTTGATGGGCAAAGTTATTGAAATGATCCAGAAAATAGATTACCTCGTAAAGCCCAGACGGCAAATAAGTTGCTATTTGAGGGAAATAAGGTCATTGAACATATTCTTATCTTCAATTCAACATAAATTTCAGAAAGCCTTTTATAAAATAGAAATGTGAGAAAAACATGTTGACGGTTAAAAAATAATATTAGGTATTCTTGTTGGTTATCAATGCAAAAATATAAGCAGTATAATCATCATAATGTAAGGATCTCACTATTATTAAGTCAGTTCTACATTGACTTAAAATAAGTCGTTGACGAAGTTTTACAAATGATTCGTGCTAACCATGTTACTTTTTCTTGAATTTTATTGTCTGTAATTGACAACAACTGTCACGTTAATTTACCAAAAGGCAGCAGTAATAGGGAATTAGATTTTTTTTTTGATTCTCTGTATGTTTCTTAAGAATTTATTTCATTTGCCAGGTTGCACGTGTATCCGGTACACGTCGACGTACGGCAAGGAGCGCGGCACGTTCAGCAGCCCCGACTACCCGCGCCCTTACCCGCCCCGTATCGACTGCCTCCTCTACACCTTCGTCGCGGCGCCCCACGAGATCGTCGAGCTCGTCTTCACTGACTTTGACATCTTCAAAGGACATCTCGAGTAAGTTTAGAATCTTATTTGTTTGACTAACTACAGACGGAATAAATGTGAGTTGACGGAATATAAAATTAATTATAATGGTGTTCTTAATCTCAACACCATCCAGTATAAAGGCTCCTACAACCAGGCGCGACATGCGACGCGACACAAAGGCATTGCTCGTCGCACGACACGCGGTACCTTTGTGTCGCATCGCGTGTCACGCTTGTTTGTAGGAGCCTTAATGTTTGTTTATCACGGAATTGTTGTAAAAATGTATCTGCTCTAATACTATTAGAGCGGATGACTTATCCAATTAATCTTCGAAATTCTTAAACACTATCGATTCGTTGCAGAGTTGTAATTGTATTGCATTTGTCAACAATGCGTATTATTAATAGATTGTATCAATGGACAATGTCAACTAAACAAAAAGTTCGTAAAAAGTGTTGTCAGTTTGTGATGTAAACAAAAATTGCCGTTATAGATACAAAGCACGTAACTTAATATATTTATGGGGCAGTTACGGTTTTGTTTCCATCCATTTAATAAAAAAGGCAAATTCATATCAACGAATCAATTGTTGGAATTGCTATAAAGACCCGTTACAGTTACACATTTCCGTCGGTCAAATGTTACAACTTCAACAATGTTTTGCATACAATATTTCGCTTCAATTTGAGAATAAATTAATGAACGTTGAATTTTAAATTTCCCATTTCGTGGTAATCTAAAGCCCGTATTAGGGCTGGCTACCGAAACCAATTTGTGGGTAGACTTAGGAGAGACCAGTATATATTGGAATCTAGATCTGTAGTATCGCCATGATATTTGAGTTTTCTTTATTTGGTCAGTGTATTCAGTAACTGAACTTTTGATGACTTCTAGTAACTATACAGACATTGTAATAACTACGAACTTTATAACAATACACTGGTCGTACCACAATCATTCTAACTCAAAAGTTTTGCACCCAAACACTATTTTCACAAATTAAACTAAAACAGTTATCCCCCGAATATTATTCCTGATCGTACGTCATAATACAGGGAAAAAGTGTCAGTCGTAGGACTGCACGTCAGAAGTGAAAACTTCTTAGCTTCATAAACTCGTAAACATTAATACACACATCTGTATAAATGTATCTGAGCGTGACGGCCACGTAAGTTCAGTGCTTTTTCCTCACCCCAAAAGTGCCTATAGAAATTTTCACTTCAAAAACATGTACCTAGTATATCATCTACATATATCAAAGTAATTCATTAGCTCATCTGACTCTGTCACGAAACTAATTTACTCTACGCATGTTTTACATTCTCAGATCATCACGAAAATGGTCTAGCTCATTAACTTAATGAAAAGGGCGCAAACTTGGAATATACTGCCTTTAAAGTAAACTTGACAATAACCAGCCTACGAGTCCTAAGAAATGAACGTAAGGACGCATTTACATTTTCGTCACATTTGTAGCAATAAAGTTCCCGATGTAAACGTTTGAAGACAGCAGTTTGGGAGCGCAATAATGCTCATTTAAGTGTAAGGAATCCCTGAATACGCGACTTTCAAATTATACGACCGGGTTTATTATTGTTCGTGTTTTTACGTCGCTCTTTGTAGAGATAAACATTCAAAAGAAAAGCTTCGCATATCGGCTAATATGTTCACGAGAAAGAAGCTACGTTAACATTTTCAAGTCAGTAAAGTTTTTCAAACATCTCTTTATTCATCATAAAATCAGGAATATTTTTGTATTCCAAACCAGTTCGGCTATAAAGAACTAATTCTAAAAGGTACGAGCATCCAAGTAGCAAGCATTAATAAACCAACAAGTAATCTCTTACCCCAATCACAAAACTCTGCACGGTAAATAAAAATGGCAACAAATTTCCATTTCCGTAAATGAATTCTGAATCCAACTTCTAATTCCGATAATGAACCAATATCTAAAAGCAAGGCAATCAATGTAATTGCGAACGGAGAAATGAGGGAAGAAAAAATTGTACGGTTAAATACTCCTGATGGCGTTATTTTAATCTCATCTCACAATAGATACATCGAGAATAAAAAATCTCATCTCGAAATTGCTCTATTCACTTCGTATCCTGAACCAATTACGACGAAATTAATGTTCCCTACATATACAGTGTTGGATAAGTTTTTACTAGCGTTTCTCGCTTATAACTCGCTTGAATTACCTATACTTCTAACGTTTAATTGATAAGGTTTATGAGAATATTATTATTTACTTTTGTATTTTTTTTTTCTGTAACGGAGTTTAAGGCATCCTGCCAATTTACCGAAAGATACAATGTTTTTCAGTGTAGTTTTGTTTTTTGTTAGATAATAGAATACTTTCAGATGCAGAAATATTGTGTATCATTCGATGTGGCTTCTACGCAACATTTATTCCGGTTACTTTGATCAGGTTAACATGGTGCGTTTAGAATTACTTTATCAGAATGTAGACCTACATTCTGAATAACATTCTAACATCTATATAGCGCTTCTATTTGTGAACCTCAAATAATTCCTATTTTGGTCTCCTAAAAATTAGAAATAGCCAAGTAACTGCGATTACATTGGATGTAGCGCTCACCGGGCCTTTGCCGCGGCACTACTCGCTTTGCTTGCTCAGCTCGCGCGCGGTTGGTCGCTGTTCTAACCTAGCCTAACCCATTTGGTCGGTTTTCTCTGTTACTGCGATCAAATCGGCTCGGGAATGGTTGGTCGCAGGACTCGCAGGTCTAACCTAACCTTACCCTTTTGTTCGGAGTACCTTAGCTTAGTTACTAACCAACTGTGAGATAAGGGCAGAAACTTAAAAAGAGGCTAAATTATTAAAAAAGTGTGCATCATTAAAAGCGTAATAAGTTGTAAAAGGTTTTTTTAAATGATCATCATAAGTTGGTCAATAAGTTTTTCGAAGATCAATAAAATACTTCCCTTTTTAAATTATCTTTCCAATAATGTGCAATTTTACTTTGTCATGGCATTTATAAAATAAGCTTTTTTTAGGTTATCACTATGGTACTTGCAAACTATCTTTTGTTTGGCCATCGTTTGTCCCTGTCTCTGTAGCACTATTGTTAGCTATAAATATAACGCTCTCACGTGGAAGTAAGTGGAAAATGTTCAATGTGCAGGCGACAGGAGATATTTTTCGGCTGAAGTATGGCATTTTTAACAGATTCTGCGCTTATTGTTACCAGAGTAAGTATTTTTTTTAGTTCAAGACCGTTGGGTGGTCTCGAAAGAATTCTGGAGCACTGTTTATAAAAGGTGCATAGTTGGCAAATGTTTTTGTTTGGAGTTTAAATATTTTTCTGGATATGATTTATGTAATTGCTCAAGTTATGACAGTAGGGTGCTTTTATTGTAATTCGAATGCTGCATACATTAAACGAAAAATTTATTGGCCAAGATTTTTTGGTTCTCTTTTAAGCACTACTGAAATAATTCTTGTTCCTAACTACGCCGAAAACGAACAGCATGTATGAGTCGTCAAAAATGAACGAACGGATAAAAAAATAAAGAGACAAGCAAAATTGTTTCGCGTTCTCGCGTAGCCTGCCGTTTTTTTTTTGCAGAAACTTTTACTTTAATAAACTATCGGTGCTTCTGTCCTGCGTAGTTTTTTTCTGAGAAAAAAAAGTATTTTCACAACTTTGTCATCAGTTGACAGATTTACTGTTCTTTTGTTTTATTCGCGATAAAGTATGGAAGGATGATTTGTTAAGCAACAATTGTTGCCTATGACTTTGTTTCCATATTGATCTTTAGATGAAGAAAAACAATTTTGCAGAGCTGCTTATTTTATGCGCAAAGTGTTAAACTCAATAATGGCTTTGCTCTAACTGCTTTCTTTATGTATTCTAAAATTGAGTAGTATCTGCAGATAAAAAATAATTCAGGCGAAGATAGACCTACAGATCTACAGTATTCTGTTCAATCGTACATCTTACTCTTATCTTAAAGAACGATTCAAGTTCCTTCATGCATGACACACATAATAGATATGAGGTCATCGGAAAACTTGAGACTAGAGATACCTACCGATGCATTCCACCAGTTTCTATGACAAATATTTCACAGTTCAAGCAATATGGTTATAAAATGCCTAGCCAGTGTCGACAAGGCGTGCTCAATATTTGTAAATTTTTAAAAATATGATTAAAAATAACATTGTCTCTCTCTTTAAACATTTTTTTTTTGTTCTTTGCTCTTGTTTCATGATTATTATTTTATATATTTAAATAGATATATTTTAGATATATTGTATATAATTATGTAAATGGTTCACCACAGACTACCTGCAGGATTGTCTCTCTTTCCGATGTAATCCATCCAAAGGATCGATTTTAGTGATAAAACCGCCCATTGTGTCACCGTTTGTAAAATTTCTACATATAACTCTGTAATTTTTATGGTATGCAATAAAGAGTATTTTATCTATCTATATATAGATTTGTAGAATGTCAATATGCTATTACGATATTTCAAACCTGAAAGCGGTAGCCTTTAGAGCTTTACACCGCGTGAGCGAAATATACGGGGCTGTACATTCATACATATTTCTGAAAAGATGGATTTTCGGTTAGATCGGTGCCATTTCAGCCCTGCTTAAGCGAATAATACCGGGATTGCCGAATCCAACCCTCTTTCTTTTTGAATAATTTTGACGAATTCGCTTAGGACCCTGCCATTAAGGATTTAAATTGCTTTTATCTGTAGAATGTTATATTTCGGAACATTGTTCCTGAACAATTTCTTTCTCAAGCTTTTCATTAGCTATAAAGGTTCTATGATATTATTTTTGCGAATTTTCTTCTTGTGTAAGTATGTCTTGTAGGCCTTAGATATGGGACTTGTATTAGTGATGTAGTCTTAACTGGTGTTGGCATGTTTAACTACACAATCTACGAGACCCGAAGGAGTCGGCTAGTCGTAATTCCTAATTGAATTACTATGGAAGTACTCGTACGTTCTACTGCAAGTGGTAATGTTTTATTAGATTATGTAATACAAACAAGATAAGTATATTTTCCGTCGCTGCTGTAATCTCTAAAGCCGAAGGTTGCATAAAACGTTACCAAAATGTTATTAGTAATATTGTATGGATTCAATTTTATGTCGATACATGTATAATGCATTTATGTAGGGTATAGTATGATATATATTTTAGGAGATTAAGATAATACTTTTGTCTTGCTGTTGGTGACTAACAAGGATCTTATGATAAAATGAAAATGATCGCTCAAATTTTTATTCAAGATACATTAGGACTACTTTTTCCTTAGTAAAAAATCTGTAAGAATTGACTAGTTATAGCTTAAACGTCTCATTCGTTATAATGTTATCCGCTTCATAAACCTATTTTAGCTATCGAAATGTTTGGTCCCTTTCTGTCAAGTTAAAATGCAGTTTGACAGAAAGGGACCAAACATTTAGATAGTTAAATTAAGTTTATGAAGCGGATAACTTTATTATGAACTAGCTTTTGCCCGAGGCTCTTCCCGCGTGGATGTCGGTTATCGAGTAAAAAAATAGCCTATGTCCTTCTCCATATTCCAGGCTATATCTCTGCCAGATTTCATGACGATCGATTCAGCGGTTTAGGCGTGAAAACGTAACATACAGACAGACAGACAGACAGACAGACGGACAGACAGAGAGAGTTACTTTCACATTTATAATATTAAGTATGGATATTAGTATGGATTAGACGGTTAGTCTATAGTCTTTAAATAAAGAGTTCTATATTATTCTCAACTAACGATTATCGCCCTGGGCTCATGTGTCCATGGGGCTATGGTGCCTCTATTACATATATTAATTAAGTACTAACTAATTTCTCAGACACAAATATTTTATTATAATATAGAAATACCTGTTGTGAGTTCACTTTTTATAGCTTAAATAAAGAGAGTTCTATATTATTCTCAGCTAACGATCATCTCCCTGGGCTAATGTGTCCATGGGGCTATGCTGCCTCTAACTATGTAGTTTCTCAGACACAAACGTTTTACTGTAGAAATACCAGTTGTGAGTTTGTCACTTTTTATAGCTTAAATAAAGAGAGAAATATTATTCTCAGCTAACGATTATCGCCCTGGGCTAATGTGTCCATGGGGCTATGCTGCCTCTAACTATGTAGTTTCTCAGACACAAACGTTTTACTGTAGAAATACCAGTTGTGAGTTTGTCAGTTTTTATACCTTAAATAAAGAGAATTCTATATTATTCTCAGCTAACGATTATCGCCCTGGGCTAATGTGTCCATGGGGCTATGCTGCCTCTAACTATGTAGTTTCTCAGACACAAACGTTTTACTGTAGAAATACCAGTTGTGAGTTTGTCACTTTTTATAGCTTAAATAAAGAGAGAGATATTATTCTCAGCTAACGATTATCGCCCTGGGCTAATGTGTCCATGGGGCTATGCTGCCTCTAACTATGTAGTTTCTCAGACACAAACGTTTTACTGTAGAAATACGAGTTGTGAGTTTGTCACTTTTTATAGCTTAAATAAAGAGAGATTCTTATTATTCTCAACGAACGATTATCGCCCTGGGCTGATGACGTATCCATGGGACAATGGTGTCTCTATCTATCACATAATTAAGTACTACCCATACTCCATTTGAAATATAAACATTAGACATTTAAGTGAACCTTTCTTACAGTCCGTTCAACCGACTTTGACTTCTATTGCGTTGGTGGCATGACAAATCGCAGCTGCAGTAAATAGTTGGTATTATATCCACTTTTTGCTTTTAATGCCATCCTTATACCTACGGAATAGAAGTCAAAATCGGTTGAACGGACTGTAAAAAAGTTTTTTTTAAATGTCTAATCTTATTTTAAATGGAGTATAGTTCTCTCCTTCTACTTTTAATCCATCCAAAGGTTGTCTGTAAAAGATCGCTTTTAGTGATTGGATCGCTCATTGTGTCACCCTGTGTAACATTTCAAAAAAAAAAAAAAATATGGTGTACATAATAAAGAGTATTCCATCTTCTATCTATCTATCTATCTAAAGTTTCTCAGACACAAACGTTTTCCTATAGAAATATCAGTTGTGAGTTTGTCACAAAAAAATATAATTTCAGCAACGACATAGATGTATCGTTTACCCTTAAAATTCATCAATAACGCTTCCTAATCTATTGGGTATTTCGGGACACATCCTGAGGGAATATGGGTTCGAAGACATTTTTTACATGAAATTGTTGGCCCTTAGTCGCGAGCAGTGGGACCAACTCCGCTCGTAACATCATTTGCGCAAGTATTGGAATATTTTGTATATATATTTTTCTTTTGGCATGAAAATTAAAAATAAGTGTGACACAGTTTTCTACCAAATACTTCACTAGTATAAAATTAGTCAAGTTTAACAGTTGCATAAGAGAGTTATGTTACAGATAACTACGGATTTGATGTTTATTACTGTACAAAAAAATAAAATTGAAGTGTTTGTTTGTAATGTCGAAATAACAGCTGTTTTACTAAGTACATAATAAATTATATACGATACTTATAAAAAAAAAAAAGTTTTTTTTTTAATTTTGTCGGTTTTTCTCTCAGACTATTTGTCTGTCTGTTTGTTCTAGCTAATCTCCAAAACAGCTGTACTGATTTTTACGGGACTTTCACTGGCAGATAGCTGATGTTATATGGAGTAATTTAGGCTTACTTTTATTTTATTGTAATATATATATATATACAATAAAAATACTGACTAAAACTTATAATAAAGCTTATAATAACTTATTATAAGTCTTCAAAATTTTAGTGAAAGTGGTTGCTAATCCATACTAATATTATAAATGTGAAAGTAACTCTGTCTGTGTGTCTGTCTGTATGTTACGTTTTCACGCCTAAACCGGTGAACCGATCGTCATGAAATTTGGCAGAGATATAGCCTGGGATATGGAGAAGGACATAGGCTACTTCTTACGCGATAACTGACATCCACGCGGGCGAAGCCGCGGGCAAAAGCTAGTCAACTATATATCGTTATAGATAGATCCTAAATGGTCATTTAAAATAAAAAATTATTAGAGAAACCTAAAGAAGGTTTTTAAAAGACCTATTCAATGGATACCCTACGTAACATATTTCTTCGACTTTTTTTTTTCACATGGCCATTATGATGTTTGCCATGTCTTCAGTGACATTTACAAGATTCAGAAAAGAACAGTCATTAAAATGCGCCCACGCGTATGGTATCTAGAGCGTCACAAAGGAACAAACAGGCTGATAAACACACGCGGCGGGAATCGATAGCTGATTCCCGGCCATCGTAGGCGCGGGCTTGCGGACGGCGAGCTATGGGCAGCTCGCCGTCCGGTAAGGACCAAGCCCGGGTCGACAGCGCGTTGTGTTTCACGCGCGCCTCAAAGAGATGTCAGCACGCACTGACGGGTTCCGCTAGGACCGGTGCCTGCCAGGGTTGCGGGTTTGTCCGAAAGGGATACCGTGGCCCTGGCACACATGCAACTGAAGGAACACGGGTGAGTTTTAGTCAGTAGAAGTCTGACACACCCTCCCGCTCCGCCCACAGCGGGAGAAGTTATTTGATAATTTCCCACCCAAAAAAAAGGCTGATAAACACACTACACTCCTTTATCGCACAGTCGGGTAAAATATTTCGATATTGCTTTTTTTATTAATACAGATTTAACATTACTTATTATTCAAGTAGTATTGTTTTAGATTTACTTGAACAATAAAAATAACATTTTACTTTTAAGCAAACTGATTTCGTCTTATGTAAGATACATTTTCGCAGTTTTGGCAGCGTCTTGCTAGAACAAATCCTTGTTACCTATTCTATAGCCATTACTTAAGAGGGCTTTCACCGGTCCACTAGCACCACTCCATTTCTTCCCGTGGATGTCATAAAAGGCGACTAAGGGACATATTAGAGAATGGGCAGCAGTATTCTCAATGCACTTTTAACACCATACTGCGATCGCCAACCCGCCTGCCAAGCGTGGCGATTATGGCAACCCCCCCCCCCCCCCGATTGGGGGAGGCTTATGTCAAGCAGTGGACGTCTTTCGGCTGAAATGAGGAGAAGGAATTATGAAAAAGGGTTCAATCAGGAGCCTCGGTAAGTGTGTCTAGAATTTTCTAATCCGTTTTTATTATAAATGTGAAGTAACTCTGTCAATCGTCATGAAATTTGGCAGAGATATAGCCTGGGATATGGAGAAGGATATAGGCTACTTTTTTACGAGATAACCGACATCCACGCGGGCGGAGCTGCGGGCAAAAGCTAGTACCTTTAATAAAGTTTCATAATTATTAAGACACGAAGCAACAAAATTCGATCTAAAGAAAAGACTAAAATCTAGAGGAATGTGGACGTTTTTCTTCTTTTCTCTGAAAAATTAAACTTTATAAAAGGTATTATTAAAAAATTCTAGACACACTTACCGAGGTTCCTGATTGAGCCGTTTTTTTTTTATAATTCCTTCTCAGTCACGAGATAATATTTTTTTAAAGAAGTGGCGCCCTCTTAAGACAAATACCTTGCCTCTAAATTATTCCGTCCATATATTACCACATCAAAGTGTGCGACTGTGCGTTCATAGATCACGTGACGTCGTCGGTGACGCGTCTGTCGTTACGTCGTACGACTAATCGCATGGAACTAACAAACGACTCAGTGTAGAATAGGTACGTTTGACGCTTTTGTGTGCTTGCCTTTACGGGGCTGTTTGATATATTGGTGTGAGAGAGTTGTTCAAGGGAATTTATTAGGTGGGGAAATGTAGGTGCGTGATTATCTACCTACTGCAAATTGAGTTTTGGACGTTAAGTTTAATGTTAGTAAAGATCCTTGAGAAGGGCATTTATTTTATAGTTTCAGACGACGCGCGATGTTTTAGAGATGATTTTTTTTGTACGGTTGGCTGTCAAACTTATTATTTTAGTCTCGGTAGTCAATTATTATCTATTAAACGTCTGATCGTGAGGAGGAGGAGGAGGAGGAGCTCGTGGCTAAGTAATAACAGCCGAACGAGTCGATCCGTCAGGTTAAGCTACGCTTGCCGGGGTTGGTCCGTGGATAGGTGACCATATATTTACATACCGAGACTCCTCCGTGCCTCGGAAAGCACGTTAAGCCGTTGGTCCCGGCTGTCATTCATGGATCTTTGACAGTCGTTACGGGTCGTCAGAAGCCCAAAAAGTCTGACAACCAGTCTTACCAAGGGGTATCGTGTTACCCAGTTACTCGGTTGTGGAGGTCAGATAGGCAGTCGCTCCATGTGAAATACTGGTTTTCAGCTGCATCCGGTTAGACTGGAAGCCGACCCCAACATAGTTGAGAAAAGGCTAGGCAGATTGAAACATCTGATCGTGATAGATGACGTGTTAATGAAATCTATTTAAAAGTTGGTAGTCTTTAAACTCAAGTTTAAAAGAAAGTATGTGCATTTTACTAATGTCCTCGTAGCATTTAAATTTCGGCCACACCTTCAGCTCAAAATTGACCTTTCCATTGTGAGTGAAACCTGGTACAACGAAATCCTTTATTTACCCTACAAAAACAAGCACCAATGAACGACCTATAAACGTGTAAAACAAAAACCACGTTTCAAAGGCGAAACCACAAACGCTAGTGCATGCTGTCAAAAGCCCGTTCCATAAAGCGAAAGTGCAAACCCATTCTGCTGTCAGTCGAGTCCTGTTTTACACCGCACTTTTTTTTTTCTTTGCTCTTTGGTACATTGTTCGTCAATATTCAATAGTGTTGGGAAAAAAGTTTGATCGGGGTGATTGAAAATTGAATTTCGAAGATGTGACTGTCATCCTGTAAAGTGGATCGGTGCGATTGAAATTTTGGATTTCGAAGATAATGATTGTCACCTTGTGAAGTTGATATGTCTGTTATAAATTTTGAATTTCGAAGATAGTGACTGGCACCTAGATTGTTGAGGTTGTGTGTGTGAAAACGCAGGGCCCTTACTGATGATTTTACATCAGCTGGGAATCATAAATACTTTCTTAGATACTTATTCGACAGCACTGCAGTGTGTCATACAAAATTATGTCCACTATGGTAATAACCGTGGGGATTACCTTACTGGAGATTTGTTGCAGAACACCAGGGCAACATAAATCTTAGGTTGAGGTGTTATTTCTGTAGTAAATCGCAATTTTGTCACTATTGTTGATCAAGTTTCTTGGCTTGCATTGCTTAATTTAGCCCCCGAAGTTCAAATTTTCTTACGGTTTATATAATTTGCGGGTCAGTGTCATGTTGTATGTTTGTCAATAGAATTTACGACCGTAACTAACATGTATTTACAGAATTGTGGTAATTAAAATCCTTATCTTCTCTTCTGGCTACTTTGGTGCTCTCGTTTTAACACGAATTTCCACAGTTGCAAGAATAGCATAACTACTGGCTTATGAATGTATATGCTTAACGTTTGTACAATGAGTGCTAAATATTATAAATACTTTTGTACCGACTTTTTTATGTTTTTATTTTTACCGTCAAAAATTTATGGATATACCGAAGTTATTCCTAGTATAACTTTATTCCACGTTTATTCGTAAGGCGGTTAGTGATTATCAGAGAAAATTTGTAAATGGTCTTCAATTTCATATTGTTTAAGAACACTGTATAAGTTAGCTGTAAGTTTTCCGAATAGAATAAAATTAAATAAATAGAATACACGTCTGATTTAGCGTTTTAAACCTACTTCTCGAAAGTTCAGTCTTTATCGAATTGCTTTAATAGTTACCTACTTATATACTGAGTATTATTGCCTTACAATTACCGTAAGCTCCTCTCACGGCTACCATTGAAGCACAAAGAAAATAGGGATAACAGATGCCTGGATCCATTATAATCATTAGCCCCTATTTTCTTTTTTTTCAAGACCGTCCATTGTAGCATATATAGGGTGTATCTATTCAAACACGAAATATTTTAAGAGATACAGCTATAGGTGGTAAAGAAGCCATGGAAACGATGTTTTTTTTTTAAATCTGAGTATATTATTTATAAGTTCTTTGGGCATATCTCGAGACGAAATAATGACTTCATAGAGCGTCTAGTGGTGCAGGGCAGAGTAGAAGGTAAGGCCACGCGGGAGGTCACCGATTAGGTGGACCGGTCAAATTAAATCCGCAGTTGGAGGCCCTGTTAGTGAATGCACCAGACTGTCATCTAACAGAACCAGATGGAGGGAGATCGTGAAGCGAGTTACGAAAACACCTGCGATTGGACAAAGCTCATTGTGACCACGACCGTGACCACGATCAAGAGCGAAGCGAAGAAGACGATATTATTAAAAAATATATATATATTGTAATTACTTGATAATGATGATTAATTTTATCAAAAGGCACCGCGCTCGTGCCGAGACCGTCGCCGCGTCCGGGCGGTTCATTCATAGAATTAAAAAAAATAAGTAAGTAAAGGTTTTTTTGCAAAATATCTCATGCAATTTTAAAATTATAATAATTACATATGTATAAATATAAAACACTTAGATAAATATATTTTTTTCGTTGCTATGGCTTTTTATCACCTATAGATCTCATTTCAGCTGAAAAACGTCCACTGCTGGACATAAGCCTCCTCCAATTGGGGGGGTTTGCCATAATCGCCACGCTTGGCAGGCGGGTTGGCGATCGCAGTATGGTGTTAAAAGTGCATAGAGTATGCTACTGCCCATTCTCTAGTATGTCCCTTAGTCACCTTTTACGACACCCACGGGAGGAAATGGAGACCACCTATAGATGTTTCTCTTAAAATATTTCGTGTTTGAATAGATCACCTTATATTTATAAGCATAATTACCCTAAAATGTTCCCACTGCTGGGAAACAGGCCTCCTCTCGGCGGCCATCACGCGGGCCCAGAGCGGGCGAATTTTTGGTTCTACGTGCCGGTTTCCTGGGCCTCAAGTCTGCTATTACAATAATGGCAGAATGGTCTATCATTGATTTCATAATTGTTGATTTTGACAAGTTTGGTAATATAATGGCTTCATTATGACTTTCCAATGGTCAGCCACTGACACTCCATTGAAAGAATTGGTAATCTCGTACAAATGAAACTTCCTAATAAACTTCCAACTTCCTACTACTTAAGATTGCTTATAACACTAATAAATAACATGTAAAAATCACTACATATTATAAAACAAAGTCCTCCGCCGCGTCTGTCTGTCTGTCTGTCTGTCTGTCTGTCTGTCTGTTCGCGATAAACTCAAATACTACTGCACCGATTCTCATGCTGTTTTCACCAATGGATAGCTTGGTTCTCTAGGAAGGTTTTAGTATATAATTTGTTATGTTTTTGTATGCATTTTTGTATGAATTAACGATATTTGTTGGAGGTGTCGGAAAAAAATAAGCCGTCTGGGAGCTTTCAACGAAAACGCTGTCTAAACCCTTTGAGATATAACAAAATAATGTATAGTGGAATTGTGTACCATAAAAAGGTCTTCAAAAAAGTCCGCGATGGCATATGTCTATCTCTTAAGGATAACATACTATATCCATTTTATTGACTTTTTGTAGGTATTTGTTTGCCGAATTTTACTCTTGGAAATACGATTACGATAACAATACGCTATAATATCAGTAGCTATTAGCCAAATTATGTTCGTAGATAAATAAGCTAGCTACTTATGTGTATTTCAAAGAGTATACAAGAATATTTATCATAAAAACATTACTAAACACGGCGGCCTTATGATCAAAATTTGTGCATTCCATAACTTTCGTTACTTTTTCACTGACATATTTATCACTTTTCGATAAACTAGCACTCAATACGAAATCTACACTTATTTCTCAGTAATTCTGTCTAAGATTCTTCTAAGATTAAACCGTTTTCTCATTGAATCCATTACTTTACGCACGTATAACCTTGATGAATGTTTACATTAAGCATCGCGTTACACCGCCACACGACCACAGAGTATAGACGTATTTTGTTTTCTTTTTTCGTTCGTTTAGTGGTGTTCCCGCTAAAATGTCAACCGGTCAATTATTAGTCGATTAATCGAATTCTACATCCAGATCGTGTTGCAAGTACAAAATAAATGTCTAATATTTCGTCCAATTGCGAACGTGACCCTGAGAAAAGTTAGTACTTACGTGAATTATTCTAAAATTATTATTTGTGTCGCAATTTTATTTCGTGTTGTATTTGGTACAATTGATTGCTTTAAGAATTTGAGTGAAATTTCGTATTTTGATTTTGTGTTTGTTATCTTTAGGTAAAGACTCATTCACGTTCAGAACATAAGTACTTTTACTATATTAAATCATTTGTTTCGGTTTCTATTCACATAGTGTTCATGAAGAAACCATAAAACCATAGTTATTATTGTGAAATGTTAAAAGTTTGATGTCAAGCTCGATAGATGGCGTTGACGTCGAAATAGATCTCGCTATGGTTTCGTTACCGCGATTTGGTTGGGGTCTCGCAATTTTAATTAAATATACCAGCTTAGATCAGTACACAATTGTGGTTTTATTTTCAACCCTATTAGTGTGCACATTAGTTCGATAGTTCAACTCATTACCAGCTCGGTAATAAACACATAGTGAGTCACATTAAAATTAATATTAAGTTAGAATTTTGAGATATAGCCTGGGATATGGAGAGGGTAGTACATAGGGTACTTTTTTATGCGATAACCGACATCCACGCGGGCGAAGCCGCGGGCAAAAGCTAGTATATTATATAAATGAAATCTGGCATGAATAAATGTTCAAAATGCCATTGTAATACAATTCTATTACGACACCATTGACCGACCAATGATCGAACATTATGTATTTAGCAGATTACGAACTTTTAGCAAAATGACAATGGGATCGTGTTGGAGTGACGAATTTATAAAAATAGCAGACTTGGGTCCCTGGTCAATGAAACAATGAAACAATTTACACAAAGTAAAGCCTCTGTCCTTTGAATTCTTTGCAAATTCGAGCCAAAAGTCATCACTGAACCCACACACAGGCAAACCAATTTCTCACATATACAAATTCGAAACTTCACGCGAACACATTTCAGTGCCAATTTGGACTTTAAAAGAAGCTTTACCTAATGCTATAACATCGGGGAAACGGCTTTTATCTAGTCTGGAAAGAAAATAAAAGACAACACGTTCGGCCCAGGGAAGCAAGCGGAACTGTGGTCAAAGTCCGTATTCCGAACAATAATTTCGTAGTTTTAAAACGATACGCGAAGCCAAAGCGCGTTTTATTTTTCGCTCGTTTTATTGCGGGTTCTGCTGAGTAATGAATGAATAATTAAAACGTGAATGGAATATTTTTTGTGGTTTTAACGCGATCTTTGTGATATTCAAGTTGTTATGAGCCTTTTCCAGGCGTAACATTTTTTGTGAGAGTAATATACGTTTTGCGTCTTCACTGTGCAATTTTGTTTGCATGATACAAGATACAGTTGGACAAAGATACAAGGAAATAGGAGCATTTCAACTCATGCATATTGCACACGTAATCTGGCAGGATGCCCGTGAGTCACGTCAATATCACAGATGCAGCTGTGAAAGTGATAAACTTTTATTTAGTTACGTCTACGTTTTGGTAATATTTGTGTGAAATGAGTTTTCATCATATCTTTTATGTGAAAATGTATCTTGTGTCTTGTGTCTTGTATGTGTTTATGTAACCTATACAAATGATAAAATAAAGTCGATTTTCTTGTCTGTCTGTGTGACCGCATTTTTCTCCCAAACTTCGCAACGGCTTTTGATACAGATTCCCACATTAATTAGGGAATTTATTCCAAAAGTTTTGTGTGTATAACACTTGCATATTATAAATATGGAAATCGCAAAATTGTTAGTTACTTCATAAAACTCTTAAGCTACCGTATTAATCATCATCATCAACCCAAAGCAGTCCACTGCTGGATATAGGCCTCTCCAATTGCACGCCTTCAGCTCGATCTCAATCAGCTGCTACCAGCCACCGTACCACAGATAATATAATACTACGTACAGATACCCAATCCCCACACAAAGAAATGACACCACCCTAAGTCTGGCTATATTGCTGACTATTTTTCTTCCTCGATTTTTTAACAGATAGCAGCATCACCGACTCACTAATAACCAGAGCCTGTAGTTTTACAAAGCCATCTAGGCGTCAGCCTTAGACATGCCATAAACAGAATCGATATGAACAGATAGAATAGCTAACTATTTTTAAAAAGTTTCGTGTAATCCTTTTGTACAGAAAGTTTTATAGTTCCAGGATCAGAAAAAAAAACGAAGATAAGTACCAAAAACCTGTTACTAGAATAATTTTCAATTCTTTGACAAATTGAGTAAAACACCACCTAGTGCAAAGTGCTCTAAACTAAACGATAGACGTTATCATTCTATGGGATCGAATTTAAGTAAAAGGATTAATTTATCTATATTGCTGAAAATACATAACTTATGAATGTAAATAGATAAATCAATATTAAACAAGGAAGTTTTGATTTTTAATAATCTTACTTCAGTCAAAATCTGCCGTTTGACTTTTAGCGATTCTTAATTTTATAATTGTTACCTATGCTGCCATCTATGATTTATTTTTCCAGACTAATTATAATTTGTTTGAGATGAGACCCCATGACCCTGCGAAGAGCGTCACTCCACCTAGCCTGAGCCCGTCCTACCGTAATTAATATGTACGATGAATTAAAAAAAAAATTTGCTTGAACCATCCCGCAGCACAATATGTTTATAAATATACTGTTACTAATGGCCTACCCTCTTTATTATAATAATTTATTAAAGACACGTCACAGAATAGTACAGATGGGACACTCTGCACAATTATTTAAATAAAAAGCGACTCTTGCTACGACACAATAAAGTAAAAAAATTGGTTGTCTGTAAAGTTGGTTTACGGACGATAGTT
Organism: Dryobota labecula; assembly: GCA_947523025.1. NCBI lineage: Eukaryota > Metazoa > Arthropoda > Insecta > Lepidoptera > Noctuidae > Dryobota > Dryobota labecula. Next base: position 8,915,884 of record OX383293.1, on the reverse strand, counting down.
TAACGTGACAACGTCATAACAAAACATTGATGCGGCGCAAGCGTACAATGAGCGTAACGGGACAATGAACGTAACGGGACAATGAGCGTAACGGGACAACGAGTCATCCTTTTTCGTGCATGCAGCCGGCGTTCATCGATTTATTAGACGTTGTCACGTCAACAAAAAAAACTTTATTTGCAAAAAAAAATTTAACAACCTTGCACAATTCATGTAAGCAATAAATAAGCAGTAAATGTATGTAATTTCGTTTGGTATGTATCGGTTCTTATAATAGTTGCTAAAACGGAACTGATTCACTCTGTTCCTCGTACTAGTATAAACTGTTCTACGGTGGAACAGTTTTCCTGTGCAATTCAGTCAGTGCAGTCGCACAACGCTTATTACCTTTAGTTATATTTACCTAAAAGGCGAGTTCACCTTGAGAGGTTGTGATTCCTGTGATTCCTGTGACTGCCTGAAATGAACTTAAAGCCTCCAGCCAGGGCATTAAACTTATAAACTAAACGACCGCACGCTGAGCACCCCCTGTGGAGTGTGAACCTCTGCTTAGGGCGGCGTCGGGGGAGGACAGCAAGGGACAGGCTGGATCAAAACTGGGTTATTATTATTAATCGGGGAATTTAAAGCTACAGGCTCAGCTGTGGCGCGGGCTGGCGCTTTGTCGAGCAAGGGTCGGGGGGTCGTCTTTCTTTCGAGAGTATGTCATGCTCACTTAGATGTCTCGCTGATGGTGGCGTGTGTGTTAGATCATTTAGCTCCTTTCAAAATGGTTGAGCTGAATGGTGCTAATCCATGCGTCATGTTCGTGAACGGGCGCCGTCAGTTGGGACTGGTCGTCTCTTAGCTGCCACGGGTTATTTTATTTTATTTTGTTTCTATTTGTTGTACATACTCTTGAAGCTTTTAACGTGTAAGTTTTTATTATTTTTATTTTTACACCGTTCTCACATTTAGTTATAAATTCAACATTATAGTTGTAACGAATACTTTTGTAACAATTTAATTTAAAAGAGTGTCCATGGAGTTTCTTGGCCATTCTTCTCCATAGGTACCTACGCTTTGAAATGGGAATGTAGCTTCATTTTTCTTACTGACCGACTCCTTGCCAATTCAAAAGTGCCTGTAAATGGTTTAATTGAAATAAATGATTGAGTTGAGTTGAGTTGAGTTTCTATTGCGTAACTTTTATACCGGCGGCGCGCGTCACTCCTACTGAATTAGCCCAGTGAGATGGGCCCGCCGCATACTTGTTGCTTCATACCTAAACAATGATTGCGGAGTGTCCTGTCTGTATTAATCTGTGGACACGTCTTAAAACAATTTCCCTTCACCGCATACTAAACCCCACCATCATTATTCCGCAAATTTATTTAATATCACATCACGTTCTTTCCGCCAAACATGGGGGCGTACAGTTTACGTGAATAATTTGTAAGCGATACGCGTCATCCGTCATGTGAACATCATCAATCATCGTCAGTAACAGAATACACCTGCGGCTGTAATTTGACTAACATACCTACCGTCATATTTCACGACATGATTGTGTAAGCGAGATGAATTAAAGTTAGCGTGCCAACTAATGTTGTTCGGAATAGTTTCGTTAGGGGCTGTCTCTAATGGTATTGTTATAATCTGATTTATTATAGTAAATTCAGTAATTTTTGGTTTTAGTTTGTCATTTGTTTTAACAGTCTTCTCAAGGCCAGCTATTTTTTGGAAGTCTCTTTTTTTCGTTGAAAGTGCTAATTAGCCATTTTATTTTTCGAATTCATCATCAGCTTATATCAGCTCACTGCTGGACATAGGCCTCTCGAATTGCACGCCATTCAGCTCGATTTTCAGCACTCTTATCCAGCTGCTACCAGCCACCCTGCGAAGATCGTCGCTCCACCTAGCCTGAGGCCGTCCTATCTTACGTTTTCCGATTCGCGGTCTCCAGTCAAGAACAAGAACGGTTTTTTGGATTACCTAATGTTATTTTCAGCTGACAGTCTTAAAATAATAACCAACCGGAGGTTGTCCTTGGGTGCAAGTCATAATGTATACAGGGATAATCGCCGGTTGGTGCCTCATTCCATTTAAAATTGTCTAAGGGGCCTCTGCGAGTTGGCTTCGGCTCTCCGTACACCTTCCAAAGGACCGGGACCTCATAGTCCCGACATATCTAAAAAATATAAAATAATAATCTCCTCCACATTTATTATGCGCCCAGCCAAAGTGTAGAATTATCTGCCAGCGTCTGTATTTCCTTCCACATATATCCCGTCTGCCTTAAAAGGAAGAGTGAACAGGCTTCTTCTGGGCACGCTTGTTCCATCATAGACCTCATTTATCGCTTTCCACTAGGCGAGGTCGAGGTGAAGAGCAGGCCTAATCTGTAATAAAAAAATATATATTAAAAAAATATGTCAAGTATACAGGATAAGTTTTTAACCAGTGCGCAAATTTTTGGTGGTTCAGTATCAGTAAAAGAACACCTTTCCATTATTTGTTCAATACTTTCTTTTTGGTTCTACTTGAAATCGGCTAAATATGGATACAATCTATTCGTAATAATATCAATGGGTGAGTTACAGCTCATAGGTACCTACTACTGCGTTCTGCTTCACTGACCGTGCCGCCGCCGCGCGCCTCCGGCGCGTTACGCGACTAGTATCCATTATACCAGTTTCAAAATAAACATCTTTCGTTAACGATAACATTTTTTTTTTTTGTAGTAAGACATCGCAAAATAAGAAATAGGTGTGTAATAAAACACGTTTAAGTTTAATTTGCCAAAATTTGCGCAGTGATTAAAATCTTTTCCTGTATAAAAAAAGCGAGGGGAAAGAATCATAGGCCATCAAATTTTTTATCCGAATCGCTGTCAACAGGAAAAGTGCCCATTTGGTAGCTTATTTTTATGATTTGGAAAACATTTAGTAAGTATTTACTTTGATATAGCATTATGTTATTAATAATCTCGCACCGTCTTATTTCGCTAGTGTAATCCTACCTCTAAAACAAAACAAATAACCATTCGCTGATCTCTTACTTTTAACTGCTAATAAGGGAGCTATTAAGGTTTACCATTAACTTTTATTTTTTTTGGTTTAATGTCTTTTAAATAGGTATTTACAGTCGCTTCGCTCGCCGAATGGACTATAATTCGATTTTTTGTTTTCCAATTGAGTTTCCTAATATCATTCAGTTCATTAACGAGTATTGTTATCTGTAATAGATAAAATGGCTAGCGATGTTGATAAGCTTGGGTGTTTCCAACAAGATTATAATATTGGACTTGTAGTGATGATTATAATATTGGACAGCCGATTCGCTCCGAATCTACTAGCCCTATTATGTTGAAAGGTACCTACACATTTGATTTTTTGTGACCTAAAGATAGACGTGTAACGTAAATAAACGAATTTTGATTATGGGAGTCACTTTTGGCGGGCAAATTAAAAAATGAAATAAAAAGTTTTGTAAACTTTTTTTTGTGTGATATATCAAATGAAAGGGCACGATACACCGTCCTAAGTCAGACTACGAGTGCACTCGGCGGCTAGGTCATGGCGGCCAGTGAGATCTGGATATTTGTACATACATAACTTTAAATACCGCGCGCATTTAGCGACAAGCGGCCAGCGGCCAGGACTGGCCGACATCTTTCTATATTAGATTTCGTGCAGATTCGTTAGATTTAGAACGATGTATTGATGATGTCGCGCATCATATTTTGATCAAGATACAACCACCTGGCACGGACCTGCAAATTGCATAAAACGCAGAAAATTCGGATTTCGCAGGCTATCACAGCGCATCCACATTAACATTCCAGAATAAGTGTCCTATGTTTCTAAACATGGTCGTTGCTACAAATAGTAGGCGGAGTGTGGCAAGCATTCAAGATCCTGCTATTTTTAAAATTAAAACTTCTTTAGGCGCCTTGAGCGATTTTTGGTAGGGGAAAAACTTATGGGTTCGTGATCGTCACCGAACGCTTTCCATGAGCTATATGTGTACTGTGTATGTATGTGTACCTACTTTTTGGGTGAACAAAAATCAGGGAACTCGCGTCATCGTCACCGAACGCTTTTCATGAGCTATATGTATATGTACTTAATTTTCACTTCTATCGGCAGTCTCCAAAGACTGCCCTGTTTTTATTGTTTTGCAGATCTCTAGAAATGTCCCTGGCAATGTTATAAAAACTACCTTCTTTATCTGCATTTAAATTAGTGTTATATTCGGATTAAATTGGCCATGCATTGCCACTGCAAGCGGTTTGGGTCTTACTGAAATTGCTTCTATTAATTTTAACATAATTTTCATGCTTTTTGTTTATGCTGGCTGTTTCAATTATTCGTTTTACTTTAGATATCCCATTCAGATACTGAAAATAGCATTAATAAACCGTTCCACCGAACCACATGTTACAAAATTTTGATTCAGTGTGATTAGTGGAAGTGCTTAGGTGTGGTTCGTCAAAGTGCTGTTGAAATGAGTGCTCTGAGTAATATATATCTCTAATTTTAGAGCAATCTAAATAATGTTAAAAGTGATTACTTTTCGTAAAACATCAAAATCACTGAAGATAATGATGAATTATCAAAATCACTATAGAAATAGCGGTACCTTCTCAACATAAATATGAAAATCTAATAAATTTTATAATTTGATTTGAAAGGATCAAAGTAAGCAATATACAGGCACCTAAAATAATAATACTTGAAAAAGGATGAAATGTGCTTAATTGAAAGTCCTTGTCGTTATTACCTTCCCGGAATCCATACTAATAAAAGTGTATATAAATATGTATTTGATGTACAATTAATTACATTGACTTTGATTAAAAACAAGTAGAAATAATTTGTATTACAATTTCGTTGTAAGACTTCAGCTTCCAAAATCATAAAATATTCAAAACAACAAAAGAAACTTCTTACAGTATGTAATGTGAAAAGGTACCTATATTAATTACTAAAGGCTAATTCCAGTATCTTAAAAGTATACATAGGTGTGTACAATCGGCCAAAGTTCCGCATGCTCACCTTAAAGGCGTTAATCGCATAATACGGCTCACGACTCGATCGCACAATGCATGCGTTTTGACCAATAGGATGCACGAAGCGTATTTTAGTCGTGTTCGTATTAGTATAATAAATGTATGGAAGAAGAACTCACACTAGAAGCTTATGTATGCTCACTTGTTTGTGAGACAATTTTATTATAGGCACGGCTAGCGTGAGCTCTTTATGAATAGTTATTTTAGTATTGACAAGAAGTAATTTTAGTAGGTACTCATATCTTCTGTTTGATTTAGAAAATGTATTATTAGTATTGTTGTATTAAATTAGTATCAAATTTCCACAAAAATAAAATAAGTTATAATAAGGAATGTCAAAGTAAAATTTATTTCTATTATACGAGTATCCACTTTAATATTTGCCTCCCTCTAAAACGTTATTTATGAACACTTTCAATGCCTCCCCAATTTTCACCATATCCTATGCGATGCCGCCATACAAATGTAACAGCCCCGACTTTCGAGTTGTAGGTCGTGGGTTCGGACCCAGTCAGGCGTGTTACTTTGTGTAATTTATTTCATCATCGCTTCTCTCAAAACGGTGAAGGAAAACATCCTGACAAAACTGGCATGTCCTAGAACTAAAATCTTGAAAACATGTGACATCTACCGACCCATACTGGGCCCGCGTGGTGAATTACGGCCTATTCTCTTTCACAGGGAAGAGATCTGTCTCAGCAGTGGGAATACAATTATAAGGTGCTTATGTATATGTTATGTTACTGGTTTAGTACATCGTGCGAACCTGCGAGCCAGCATATTACACCGGACAGACAGCACCCTGCGCTATCTCAATCTCAATTTATGTTGAGTGATTTAATGTTATTTGCACCTTTCTCTAGTTGCTCATCAAAATTATCAAAATATTTTATTTGACATAAACCTATATGGCACTTATGAAACGTCAGAAGCTAGCTCCACGGTTCGGTTCGGTCATTTCCTATGGAGAAGAGCCGGCAAGAAATCCACGGTGACTCTTTTAAAAATAATTGGCTTTTATAATATTTTCAAATAACAAGAAAGGAAAGAAAGAAAAATAGGTTTATTTGTCACAGAAACACGTGCATACAAAAATATAATTAACTCGAGTAGGTAGGAACACAGAAAAATAAAAGAAACTAGATCCACATTATAATCACAAGCACAAAGCCGAAAATAGTCAGCAGCTGCACGTCATGACTGTGACATGAAGGTTTCCACTCAGCATGATGCTGTGCTATTAGGGACCCACAGCACAGCGCTGATTTTCAGTGGTTACCCGAAAAAGACGTACGGAAACCAAGTCAGGTTTAAAGAATTGAACATAACAACAGTGTCAGTGTTAATATTTATGGGAGGACAGTGTAGGCCTTTAAACAAGTACCAGATAATAACAAATTTGCAAATTGTTAACAAATCTCCAGTCTACTAGGCCTACAACGTTCTCACATTCACAAAATTGAAAATAATCTATATAAAAGATAAAATGTATAAATATGTTTTCATTTATATATAAATGAAAACATATTTAAACCAAATGCAATGATTGCCATTACAACTTCAGTAACAAATCTGAAGAAATATCACGTCTACAAAAACCACTACGAGTATTAAAGAGTTGAATTTATATATCAAATTTTTGTAGGTATGTAATGTCAAATAATGTAAAGATTGTGCAAAGGTTATGTCAAGGAAGTATGTATATAAATAAAATTAAAATAAACATCTTTATTTGGGTGCAGTTCATAGACATTTAATTAGTTATGCCGGTCATGACGTACCAGGGAAGCCACATGTGCAGAAGGAATACCGACTGCTTGACAATTCAAAAGTGCCTGTAAATGGTTTAATTGAAATAAATGATTTAAGTTTGAGTTTGAGTTTGAATAAATGTCAAACTTCCTTGTCTTTAATGTAGTCTTTAATCATATAATATGTTTTTTTGATAGGGACACGTTTGATGTGGGTTATGAACTTTCCATCGTTAAGTTCTACACACACACACACAAAATACATGTAATATTTTAAGAGAAACATCTATAGGTTGTAAAAAAACCATAGAAGCAATTTTTTTTTATATTAGTGTTTTATATTTTTACATAATTATTATAATTTTAAAATTGCTTGAGACATTTTGCAAAACTTTTTACTTACTTTTTTTTAAACTTTTTTAACTTAATAAAAAAACCAGAATTACAACAAAAAAAAAAAACGTTTTCATAGCTTCTTTACCACCTCATAAAAAAAAAACCTTCTATATATCTCTTAAAATATTTCGTGTTTGAATAGATACCCTATTTATCCCGCACTTGCTGCCCAGTTCAAATTTTTTTTTTTAACGAAACACATCCACGTCGTACTGCGCACAATGAAGGGTTCCGTAGTTGAGATGAATTTATCCCAAGAAAAAACTTAACAGTGTAGTTGAAAAAGATGTTCCTCTATACATTCCAACTTCAAAAATTTAAGTTTTTACGCACAATATTGAGTAATTTACCATATTATTTTAGGACCATAATTTAGCCTTATAGTTTTGCCTGCAATCGAACTATTTTCTGTATTTTTTTCAAAATTATAGGCTGAATAGTTTCGGAGATATATAAGGGAATGGTAAATTTTCATGTATTTTCTTTAATAACTTTAACACTAACTATATTATATAATTATATTCAAATGATAAAATATATACAGGTTGGAAAAAAAAGACCGTAGTTGGAGGAAAAGTACCCTTAATATTGATAATGGTAAATTTTACTGAAAGGAAAAATTCCTTTAAAGATTTTGCATTTAAAGATTTTTGAAAAATCACTAGCTTGAGCCAGGAATAGAACCGGTGAAATGTAAAAAAAAACATTCTGTATACCAACCGAAAGAGTCATTTATAAGGATCAATTCCTTTGAAATAACATAGTATCTTAAATTAAAGAAAGACCAAGAAAAATATTTTTTTGTTGTAAAACTTACTTACTATATGAATTGCTCAAAATGAGAACCACTTTCACGTATGCACAGACGTATTCTTCGACTGAATTCGCTACGTACCGCCTTTTGTATCGAGTTTTTATCGTCTTTCTTTCATTTAAGATACTATGTTGTTTAAAAGGAACTGATCCTTATGAATGACTCTTTCGGTTGATATCATAAAATACAGGATGTTTTTTTTTCACATTTCACCGATTCTATTCCCGGCTCAAGCAGGTGATTTTTCAAAAATATTTAAATGTAGTTTTAATTATTTTTGAAAATAAAGGAATGTTTCAGTAAAATTTTTCATCATCAATATTAAGGGTACTTTTCCTCCAACCAGGGTCTTTTTTTTCCATCCTGTATATTAGAAATCTTCATCATAAGTCCTTTCATTTAATATCTCACACGGTACAGTTTGCAAAACTTTTTTATATATTTTCTCATTTTGCCCCAAAATTGAACCCCATAGTCAACATTCAATTATTTACATTACATGTTCGTATTTGGGTCACAAAAATTCATATGTATACCAAATTTCAACTTAATCAGTCCAGTAGATTTGGAGCAAATCGGCAGGACAGACACACAGGCAGACAGACATTTCTTTTTGAGGTATGGAACCCTAAAAACTTGAAAACACTGGAACGAAGAGGACTCTTCGTTAATAAATATTGATAGAATAAACAAAAGTACTCTCAAAAAGTCTTCCGGGGAAACTTTCGTATTATTAGATTCCTAGAGGGCTCTTATGTAACCGACTTGACAATGGACCCCGAGATCTGATAATTGCGTAGGTACACAACGACCAACTTTTTATCTCCTTTTCAAAACTCAGGGGTTGCCTGAAAGGAAATTAGTAAGGAATTGTAGTTGGACTGAAGAGGAGGCAAATAAAAGTAGTGCGAGTCAAGCGGACCACTTATGGGATTTTTATTGGACTAGTCTCTATAAACATTTTAGTAAGCAATTTTACAATTTTAACTTTAGTACTCTAGTCTGGCGGTGCTCTTGAGGTTGTTCGGGAATATGTTTACCTCGGGCAAACTCTGCAGTTTGGTAAGAACAACTTTGAGAGGGAGGCTAACAGAAGAATTCAGCTGGGCTGGGCAGCGTTTGGGAAACTTCGTCGAGTCTTCTCGTCGCGTATTCCACAGAGCCTAAAGACCAAGGTCTTCAATCAGTGCGTCCAGCCTGTTATGACTTATGGAGCCGAAACGTGGACACTCACGGTACGGCTGGTTCATAAATTCAAGGTCGCTCAGCGAGCTATGGAACGGGCTGTGCTTGGAGTTTCTCTGAGAGATCGAATCCGGAACGAGGTGATTCAGCAGAGAACCAAAGTTGTCGACATAGCTCACAGAATAAGCAAGCTGAAGTGGCAATGGGTCGGCCATATTAGCCGTAGAACCGATGACCGATGGGGTAGACGCGTTCTTGAGTAGAGACCGCGAATCGGCAAACGTAAGGTAGCAGCTGGATGAGAGTTGCCGAGAATCGAGCTGAATGGCGTGCAATTGGAGAGGCCTATGTCCAGCAGTGGACTGCTATAGGCTGATGATGATGACTCTAGTCTATAGACAATATTACCAGTCTGTTAGAGAATTCGACACCAATAAACTGGCTACAGTTTTACTGAGTTCACGGCTGTACCTACAGAAATAATATAACAATATATATATATATATATATATATATTTTAAAAGTGAAAACTGCTTTAGCTGCGTTGAGCGATTTTTGGTAGGCAAAATCTTATTGGTTCGCGATCGTCACAAAACGCTTTCCATGAGCTATATGGGTAGCAAAAAGCGTGAAACTCGCGTCATCCTCACCGTACGCTTCCCATGAGCTATAATGTATACTGTGTATGTATGTGTACTTTTTGGGTGAACAAAAATCATGGAACTTGCGTCATCGTCACCGAACGCTTTCCATGAGCAATATGTATAAAAGAACAGTTATTCCAAAGTTTTGTGTTTTCACTTCTGTCGGCAGTCCTTATGACCGATTATTTCGTTTTATGAAATTCTGTTTTTTGTCTTTCCTGGTTCTGACCCAGCTGTAGTAATTTTAATCTAATCTCTAGGCAAAGGGACTATTTACACGATTAATAATTCCGGAACATGTTGTGTGTCTGCACTAGACTTCCCTATAATTGTTGCCGATTATGAATTTCACGTTAATGTCCTCAACAGCAGCCTGTCAACACTTAATGTAGTTTCTTGTTTGATGCCGTCAACTAGTTCTGTCACTTTCGAGTTTCGCAAATACCCCGAAACGAGCAAAAGAAATCAATAATATGGGTTACATTAGGAAACTTTCTTCAGAAGCCACAACTAAGGACGGAAACTATTCATCTTCGTTCTGTTTTGATGTGTTGTGATTACATAAATTTTAGCGTGAGAAGTTGGATTTCTGTTCATGCTGAAACATATTTTAACCTGACCTATTTTGTTGATAATAGAAAATTATTTCACTGGATTATTGATCATAGGAAAGGCAGAAAGTACATTAAATAACGGGTACTCATAAATATCATAGAGGATGGAAAACATTGTAATCTCATCATTATCGGTTGATGAATGATGGGGAGTACGCGAATACCTACACAACAAATCCACTCAACGTTCACGGTTTGTGCAGAAACATAATCACCAATACATTATCCCACCTTCCAATCAGCGTGTGTGTGACACATCAACGCATATAGGTAGTAATCCGAACCCCCATTATTTACACCCTCCCAACAACAATATAACAACTATGGTTGTAAATACTGCACATATGTATGTATATCAGGGGCTTTGGAATACTGAACCTGGAACCGACTATCGATATGACATATGATCTCGTAAATTTGCAGGAAGCTGCAACTGAACAAGACGGGACCAGTGTTTACCTTCATAAAATCTGGTGTCTAGCTTTATTGGTAGTGATTGCGAAGTTATGTGATGTTGGGAGGAACATGTGTGGATAGCAATAAATGCATATTGTAGACTATTTTCCTGTTTTGAGGGAGCTCATCTACAAATCATCATGCTTGTATACTCGCAATTTGAGACTCGAGTATATTTTCATTGTTCAACCTTTGTTAATCTAAGCTACTGAGGGCCATCCTTGTAAAAAATAAATTATATATTAAAGTCCAATTTTTCGGTCTTAATAATTATATAGGTATATCTGTGGCATAACCAATTGAGTACCTACATCTCCTTTCATTTATCTAATATTAAATTAAGAATATCTACAAAATAATGAAGATCTTGTCAAAACTAGAAGCCACAACACTATTTCAACCTTCTATCGTAAACTCCCGAGCTTTAGCAGTAAAACTATTGACCATGACATCAGACGAAAGATTGATAGAAAAGTTTCACCATCAGATATCGTATGAAGTATTTATAGATCTGGTGACGTAGCCGCTACCAGGATGCTACTATAAATTACTTTCAAAGGGGAACGAACAATGAGTACTGTATCTTTCATTGTGCAATGACACAAAATAACGGGACTAGTGTATAATATACTGAATAGAACAGAACAGTTGTGCGTATGAATTCACATACAATGCTTATATGACCCGTTCAATGCCAGAAAATGGTTATGTTGAACGCCACATAGTGATGTCAGGCTGTTGGCAATATAATTTGTGGAACAGCAAAAATGAATAATACATGTTTTATACTGTGTTGCTTGACAGCAAATAAGTGCCAATTTAAACTGTAGACAGTATTGATTGTTTCTCCATCCAATCGAGAAGCCAAGTATTATTATCAGTCGTTTGTGTCCTACTGCAGGGCAAAGTCCCCCCTCCTTCTACTTATCCCTATCTACTGATGTTTGTGGCCAATACTTATGAAAAAGTCAAGTGCGTGCCACCATCTCCAGGGCCTGCCGCGTTGGATATGTATATTTACCATGATAAAAGGAAATGCACGTTATTATACATCGTGAATAAAATGTATTTAAGCCAGAAAATTAAGAGACGGAGCGGTGTTGCCAAATTAATATTGTTAATTGACACATTTTTGCTGATTCCATTTTCACATCAATGCCTCGGCCTGTCTCTTGGGATGAGAGTTTTCATTTCCGAAAGCAAATGGTAGTGAGGTTAAATTTATATATTGGTTATTAAATTGAGCGTCGGCGATAGTTGGTTCTGAAAACTGTCACGTCATAATAATATTTTTAGCGTATAACTGAACTATTTAATAATTGAGTCGTATAAAGTTAAAAGCGGCAATGTAGGTTTGACAAAATTTTTGACAGGAGATGATTTTCGACGATGAAAGAAGCGTGTCCGCGTCAGAACACTTTTTATTTGCTAGATTACCGACTTTGATAGTATATTATCCAGAATGCCGTATTGAACTTGAACCCAAGCTAGATTTTGCACGAAACTGCACGATCCGCCATTTTGTAGCGTCACCTAATCAGCGCTTCTGATTGGCTGTCAGCGAGAGATGGTCAACAATGGTTGTAAAGTCTGGACGATAGCCGGTTTTGATCCCAATGACAGTTTTTAAAGCGTTTATAGTCGTTTTTTACTGTGAAGCGTTCAATGAGTTGGTTTAATTTGAATTTTCTGTGTTGCCACACTAACTAACACATTTTTCCAAATTTATATACTTTGCCGTTTTTGATTGTATACGACTAAATTTATTTATTGCTATAAAATGCTTGAGACTTGGCAAAACCAAGAAATTATTCCTATGAAACTGTGTTAATTTATGACTTTTATGAGACACATTGTTTGAAAGCTTAACAAGCGTTTCTGAAACGATTGCTATAAAATTTTATAATTGTTAAGATTGTCATATATCGTATTCTACAAGCTACTTGCTATATTTTTTCGAATCTACGGACTGTTGAAAATAGTTCTCTTCGATGTTGTTCTGTCGAATTAGTTATGAAAGGGCACTGCCTTTTTAAAATACGATCTAGAGCAATGTGGCCACTCTTCTTTAGATCAAATTTTGTTGCTTCGTGTCTCAATATGAAACGTTATAAAAGGTTTTAGAAAATTCTAGACACACCGAGGTTCCTTATTGAGCCGTTTTTCATAATTCCTTCTCAGTCACGAGATAATATTTTTTTAAAGGAGTGGCGCAAGTGGACCGTTGTACGCCCTCTTAAGGCATCGAAGTTTGTGTTTTCTTCAATTTCATTTACGATTGACAAAGTTGCCAATCGAAAATGAAACATAACAGATACTGCCGTCATAAGGAAAAAGGGCACAACTAACATTTTATCCGAAATTGAGTTATATACATATTCGGAATCAGAAAAAAAAAACCTTTCTGCCAATTTTTTTTGTACAATTTTAGGAACAAGATAAACAAAAATACCGTAAGCTCAAAAGGCACAACTGAGCCAATTTTTAAGTTATTGTACGTCAAGCACATCTGACTTATAGTACGTCAAAAAGTCACATAATGCATAAATGCGGCTTTTATTCGTGCCACGATAAATATAATTTATTTAGTTGAAAAGGCATAATTGACCTGCGTTAAATATTAAAGGCACACCACAGATGTGCTGTTTGATTTAAAGTTTACCAATTAGAAAATGTTGATTATTTAATAAATACCAATAAAATAAAAACGTATATTTCAATAATCGTATAGGAATCGTAAAAATGAATTTATTTTAATTCATTTATTTCCGAAAAATTATATTATAGTCGAAATTTTTCGCCAAAACCCAATAAAAATTTTAAACTCGATTTTCTCCATATTTATAAAATGTTAGATATGCCCTTTTTCCTTATGACGACAGGATAGGTTTTTATCAGCTTAAACTTAGAAAAACTCCTTTCCCCACTCGCTACGTTACTGGTATAGTAACCAATATTCTCAATGAAAGGACGAGACAGGAAACCAAATATGAAGGGCCTTCGGCGCCCCATCATGGCTGGCGCTCTTGGGCGGTCGCCCAACCGCACCCTGCCCTACGGCCGCTAATGGTGAAAAAAAAAAAAACTGACAGTGATAACTTCGACAGTATCTCACTCTCTCAAAAAATTCCATATTGCTTCCAGAAAACCTGCCTTTTATTCTGAATTGACTCAAAACGAAATGCATTAATAGTTTTATTATTCGCAACACGGGCTCTTTTTAAACCAAAGGGATGTAATAATAATACCCTAACTTTTCAGTTGTGAATGTTTGCGGTTATAATTCCCGAAATTTCGTTCTAACGTCCTTTTAATTTTCCCATTTTATATCTTGCGGGGTATTAGGATATAATCTGACGGAAAATGATTACGTTTCCGCCCTCTCACCCTCGCTGAAAGTGGAATTTAGTCAAGGGTGAACAAAGAAATCCTTACGCCATTAAGCTCGTCACCTTCCAATTTCTTCTTTTTTTTTTGCTTCATCCAAGTGTTTTCTTGGATCATTTTTGTCTCCAGTTCTTTTTACCAAATGCATTATGTGTAAGTTTCCTTTTTTCGACGTTTAAATTAATTGTTTTAAGCTTAGATAAATATTATGTGTTTCCAGTTTCCTTGTATTTTTATGCCAGCCTGTGAAAGAATTTCTTTTTCCAACGAAATTAACGGATTATTCTGAGACTTACAGTTCATTATTAGGCATCTGGTCTGTTCCATATTTTCAGTTTAGGTTGTTTTTTAAACGATGAAAAAAAAAAAAAAAATAGGCGACGGTTTTTTTTATTCACATCAATATTGTCACAGCGTACTATAACACTAGAGAACTTCAAGAACACCTGTGCTAAACTACAGAAAAAAAAAACGGCCAACTGCGAGTCAGACTCGCACACGAAGGTACAGCCGTACAATATTTAGCAAAAAAAAAAACACGTTTCTTGTATGAACCTTAAAGTCAATTTATTGTATTTCTATTATTTGTTGTTATAGCGGCAATAGAAATACAAAATCTGTAAAAAAAATTGGGTTCCTAACCGAAGGGTTCCGTTTGGCACCCTTTGGTCAGGAACCCAAAAAATACCGCAGTAATCGTCAACCTGCGACTGCAGTAATATCTTGTGAAAACTGCTTCTAAAATGAACGTCACTATAAACATTTTTACACCTGTGCATCCGTATGTCACAGTCATGAAAACCGACAATCACAGTTCAGATTACTTGTTCCCGCGAGCGTTCTCAATGTAAATTTCAGTCATGAAGAATAATGATTTGTTCACAGTAACTTTGTCACTGTCAACTTTATATGAAAAGTAGCGCTGTATAAAAGTTTACGCTTTGATTTTCATAGAGAAGATGTTAGTACCCACTTTGCAGGTACTTTCTGAAGGATAAGAGTAAATCTAGTAGAAAAGTTACAATGTAAGTTTCTTATTAAATGACGTATTTTGTGAGGAAGTAATGGAGTATGGTTTTTTTCAGGTTTTATTCTTTTTGAAACACGTTTACATACCTAATTTAAAAGCTAATAGTCTTAAAACGGTAATAATAATATTTACAAATATATAAAAAGGGAGGGGAAGGAATCAAAGGGCATGAAAAAATTCGTCCGCATCGCTGTCAACAGGAAATGTGCCCAAAAGGCTGGCAGCATTAATAATAATTAATTAATAGGCCAGGGTATTATTTTTGATAGGCCAGGGTATTATTTTTTAATAGGCCAGGGTATTATTTTTTAATAGGCCAGGGTATTATTTTTTAATAGGCCAGCCCTCTGGTCACGTAAAGAGTCGGCCAAACGCTTGGCGATGTCTCGAAATGGAGTTTGAAATATTTAAAAGTATAATTTCAGAAGGTGTTAGTAAACGTTTCTTTACGCTTGCCGTAAGGTTTCATATTGACGTGGATATATCAGAAGGCTATAATAGATTGTGATAACAAAATGTGCAGTATCATCCACTTTGACTGAAATTTGTTGCGATGGTCAGTATAGAGCATCCAATATAGGAAGAATTTCAACTCCAGAACTGATTTCCAATAATGGAGTCCTAATTCCAGAATAACTATTTCCAGTTTCAAACTATTTTATCACTTTGGCACAAATGTGGCAATTTGGGAATTGTTGAAACGTGCAGTTGGTACCAGTGGCGAAAGCACCGTACAATACGATTCCTACCGGCTTCCCTTCGGATGCACGCATCAGCAAACTACCGCTATTGAAAAATGGCACAGTCAATAGTGTCTACTATTTAATTGCGAAAAAAAAAAAAAAAGAGTTACACTACGGGTATTTAATTCACCATCATATTCAAATAACAAAAACGCCTATTATTAGCTTTGAATTACAACAACAACAAAAAAATCTAAATCAACCAAAACGTCCAAATCGGGAACATTAAATTCATACAGTAAACGATCCCGTCATGACATCACTTTAGGTCACGTAGCATCTCTTCATAGGGACAGGAGTAAGCCGCTGTACAAATGATTACGATAGAGATAGATAATTATAGAAAAAATGCGTCAGCGAAAACGCGATGGAGGAATATTGCACATTTAACATTTTAATCAATTTTCACCTTTTCAAATGTATTATATTCGATTCCTTATATTCCTATAATAATTTTAGAATTATAGTACATACTTCAGTTGAGTTTATTTCTGTAAACCATTGGAAGTTTTGTTTGTGTAGTGATAGCGTATTTTTGGTTCTGGTATTTGACGATAGATGATGTTAAATTCGGAAAAGAAATTACTTTTATTATTATGTCAATCCATTTTTTTTACTTTCTTGATTATATGTAAGTTAAAATCGACTTCGTTTCGGCTTGTCTCTTACAAAACATCCACACCTCGCCACTGGTAGGTCCTAGGCCCAGTTTAAACTAGTATCAGGACCTATAGGCTAAAATGGTTATTAATTGGTATATTTAATATTACCTAAGAAATATAACCGTACATTTTAATAAACAAACAAAATCACACAAATCTACGATAAGATCGTATAACTGGCGTCACGCAGCGTCACACCAACCGTTATAATTGAATGCTGAACCGAAAGAGACAAAAAGAAACTCATTTGTGCCCGCCATGTTATGAGATTATACCGCGTGTTGTACATACATAACATGGAACTGTTTCGTTGTTTCACATCCGAATGTGGGCCTCAATTAATTTCAACTTGTTCGGTTTGTTTTTGATCGCACCTATTTCGGCTAAAGGTAAATGGGGAAATCTTTGAAAGGAAAGGAGAGGAAAGGAAAGGAAAATGCCGTTTTTTTACATAAAATACATATAACGATTAGCTACTTGCGAGTCTTGTGACCATATTATTTATTTACTTGCTGACCCTACAGACTTCGTTCTGTCAAAAGCTGTAGTATAAACTCCACTACTCTACCCTATCCTACCCTACCCTACCTACCCACCTACTTGCCTACCCTACCCTACTCTACCCTACCCTACCCTACCCTACCCTACACTAAAAGAAAGAAAGAATAACGTTTATTTGGTCACAGTTCGTGAAGCACAAAATACAAAAAATAAAATAAAAAGTGAAATAAAAAATCACTACCGTACCTACCTACCTACCTACCTACCCTACCCTATCCTACCCTACCCTACACTACCGTACCTACCTACCTACCTACCTACCTACCTACCCTACCCTACCCTACCCTACCTACCTACCTAAAACTTAAAAAAAAATAGATAGTAGCCGATGCTCAGACCACTGACGATACTGAATATGCATATAAAATTTCATAAAAATCGGTCAAGCCGTTTCGTAGGAGTATGGTAACTAACATTGTGACACGAGAATTTTATGGTGTCCCCTTATTTCGCAGACAGAAATTTCATAGAATTTCGTTTCCTAGTAAATGTTTCATATACTATTTGGTCCTTGTATTCTTAGTTAGAATATTATTGTTTCAAAGACTATTTACTTGAATGAAACATATTTTACAGAAACACAATTCAATGAATTTTTAATCACATTTTTTTGTTTAACAGACTTATCAAACAGTAGAATTATTTTTTACGAATATTGGTTGTTCGGTATAAGTAGAAATAAGAATGAATTTCAATTGCATAATGATCTTGTATCCAGACCGAGCCGCAAAGTTCACATGCTTCGTGTACCTAGACGAAATAATCAACTATTTGCTAACAATGTATTCTGTATGGCGACCAAAGTTTTTAATAAACTACCAGATTGCTTTAAAAATCTTGACTTTAGGACATTTAAATGTAAATTATTCAATTATCTGTTAACTAAATGCTACTACTCGACTGATGATTTTATGAATGAAAAGTTGACTTAAATAATTATTATTACATATCTTTGACTTAATTTAATATTTTTGACATTTCCATACCTAATATTTGACTAATTTGCAATTTGAATTTTATCCTATGTTATTTTATTCAATGTTATATCTAATAATCTAACCAAAACCCTGAAAATGTATTTATACGCCGGAAACGGCAGAATATTATGAACTTTAAAAAATATATGTAACAACTCTGTAACAATATTCTGACAAATAAATGGACTATACTATTACTATAAATAAACACATCTATGTTATGCTATGAATCAGGTTTATACCAACATACAACCTGATACTGGCCTGCTGTTTGTATCCGAACATAGATTTTAAGTTTATTTTAGAAAGAAAAGAAAGAAAGAAAAAACATTTATTTGCGGTAAACATGATGATGACAACAACACAACATGATGTTTGTTTTATTATGCTGGCTACATTTTAAGGTGTTTTTTGCTGGCAACAATATATAGATAGATTTTGTCTCTTGTCTCTAGAAGATGGCCGAAAAATGTGTCCTGAATTTGTATACCGATCGTATCGAATAAAGTGATTTTCTAAATATTTCACATTATAATTTATGTTTTCGGCACGAACACCTGCAAATTGCAAAAAAACGTAACAAAATTTGAATTTCGCGGGCAACCCTGGCACTTCCACCTTAAAAATATCATAACTGAGATTCATGCGCACCTTAACTCGGCAATATTCACTTGACTCGTTGATTTATTCAACGCTACAAAAGTGTTGTAAACAGATACGGAATAAAACCGCAAATTGAATTTTCGATTTGAATTTTTTCGTTAATTAAAAAATGGCGGCGTGGAAGTGCTCTGGTTCGGGTGTCGGCTTTGTTTTTATAATATCTGAGCCTTATTTTTGTAATTTATATTTAGAGATTATGTTTGGGTTGAATCGGGAACAGTTTTTCGTTAAATATATTTCAATACATGAAGAGAACGGGTGTCAAGATCGTATGCATTGTGATAACAAGGTTTATACATAAGCCCCTGTATGGAATTCTGATTTTAATTGCGACTTCGTCCGCGTGCTTTTTTTTTTTAGTTCTGTTCCTTAGGGTTGTAGCGTAATGTTAAATAGCCTATAAACTTCCTCAAGAATTGGGCTATCAAAATGCAACAAAAAAAAAAAAAACCAGCGATTAGCCCGTTCAATCAAACTCTTTAGCTTTATAATGCCGCCCATGGGCATAATTATGACCGCCCGTATTATTCTAAATATTCATGAAAAATTATCGAAAATTAACTTAAAAACGAGAGACCCCCCGTTTTAAGGCGAGGTTCTTCAAGTTAACTTCTAGGAATGTAATTTTAATGTCATTTTATTTAGAAACGGTAACCAATAAATTTTGTTTAAACACGTGAAAAAAATTATATGTTGCGTTTGAGACCTTTCTGTAGGTACGTCGGGTACTCGTTATATAATTGGATAAAGTACGCTCGATAGAAAAAAAACCAAACATACCCTTATTTTGTAGACTAAAATCATTTTATTTCAATATTATACCACATTATGTATTGAAAATCACATCAAAATAAACGTCTATGATGATGTAATATCCGTCGGGTTTAACATTGTTAATATCGTAAAACATATAATTTTCAACCCAAAATTAACGAAATTCACGGCACAATTTACTCGCGCCCAGCTGCCACCTCTAGAACAACAATGCATACTCGAAGAATCTCGCCTTAAAGTTAATTTTCTCTTAATAAAAAAAAAAGTCAATCTTAAATATTTTTCATGTTATTCAATATGTTTATTATTTCTAATAGCTTATGAGTTATTTTATCGGATTAATTAACATTTTTTATAAAAATTTGTCGACTATGAAAAAAAAAATGGAGGCGAAGACATTTTTTTCATCAAAAATAAATAATTTAATAACATGAAAAATATTGAAGATAGCTCCTTTTCAAAATAATTTTCGATAATATTTCATGAATGTTCAGAAAAATATTGGCGTTCACTTGCCCATGGGCGGCATTGTATTATTATGTAATATAAGAAAAAAGTATAGATTAGACGATTTTTTCTTTCCAATTGTTTACATTTCCACAAATAATTCTATACCAGTTTTGTTAAGATAAGAGCGCTGAAATTCCCTTTACCCTTCAGAACAAATAAGCCGGAAGACAGCAGACCTTCAGAGCAAATAACAAAGTAGAGGTATCTAATTTTGTTTCTCCCTAGAGAAACCCCATGTTTACCACTTACCCCAATCAACAAACAAAAGGGTACACATTTAATTACTGAACAATTAGAAGGCCGCTATAGAATAGTAAAATGTAGCACAAAATATGAAATACAAATTTCGAACAGGGTATCGAAAACTAAATTCATTAAAACTATTGTTTCGAACAAATGTTTTCAACTCGAAACTCTGCCTTTAACGACATTTTGATATCGATAATCATTTTGCTACCCTACCCGACAGGAGGTAAATATGGGATTCCGATTGTCCAGAACTTGTGGCTCAATTGCTTAGGCTTTTTATCCCAGTTGTGCCCAAACACCAACTGAGGCCGCGAAGACATCCGTTATTGGCCGTACCTTCAGCACGCACAGTGTCACGAGCTAACTCCCCTCTCAATCGGGCGCTTACAATGCTTAATGCTCTTCTAATATCAATAACGGTGTGACTTGTTTACCGGGAGATGGAGATGTCGCAGGCAATTGTATAATTCCGCTTTTTACAAACGGCGTCGTCCGTTTAAAAATGCTCGCAGTTATGAAATATGCAGAAGGCAAAAAGTAAGTCTATTTAATAATATCTCGTGACTGAGAAGGAATTATAAAAAAACGGCTCAATCAACTATATCGATAAGTGTGTCTAGAATTTTCTAATACCTTTTATAAAGTTTCATATTGAGACACGAAGCAACAATATACCAACGATCTAGAGGAATGTGGCCGTTTTTATTTAGATCGAATTTTTTCGACCCCCTTTAATTTTTAAATTTATTTCGTTTTTCCATACAAGACACGTGTTTTTTTTTTTCGATTTTTTTTTGTTTGTTTTTTGCAAGATACGGTAAACTTTTTGTGTGCGAGTCTGACTCGCACTTGGCCGGTTTTATGTTTATACATCTGTCATGTAAAAAATATTGAAATCCTAAGTTTGTAGTTATCTACTGGTTTAGTGACTTCCTCAATAAAGCCTTGTAACTTGTTAACACATACAAGTGCTTTTACCACCCAACAATGTAGGTGAAAGTAGTGTACTACCATCAAAATAGCCATAAGAAGGCGCAGTCACGAGCAAGCAGCAGCTAACTCCGTACAATGTACAGGATTTTAGCGAGTTAAGCATGTTTTACCAAGTACTAAACGCTTTAGTGGCTAAAAGTGTCCGGTCATAGTGTATTAGTGTAAGTTTTATGTTAAAAGTTGCACGTCCTCTCTGAAGTAATGACATTATGCCCACACTTAGTGACTGCAAAATCTAGCGGATATAGTAACGCAATTTGTGAGCTTTACCCTCGTGATCTCTAAAAATAGAATACCCTACCTAAGTGTAGTGAGAGTTACTAAGGGATTATATTAGCGTATGGCAACGGTGTCCACAGCTGTCTAAGCTTTAAAAGGGTTGGGGCGAGTCGATTTTCTGACACTTTGAAATTTAAACTTCGCACTTATTGGTGGGGTTTTAGCAAATTGTGGTTTGATTAATGACATAAAATTGTGTTTGTAAATAAGATATTTACCAAAGTGGTTTTTGATATAAAATCTAAATCCGAGAGCCTAGCACGAACGCTCGAAGTACCTAAACATAATGTAATTTAGAACAATATAAAATAGAAAATAATCATTTCGCACTTAGTATTTATTTATTTCGAAGACTCGATATCTCTGAGAATAAGTAGATAGTGGTGCCGATTCCCTTTTTCACAAACTAAACTAAATTTAAGTTCAGTGCATCTTTTTCTTTCTATTTCATGAAGAAAAAGACAGAAGATAAATTTTAGTTTAGTCCTGTCAAATTAATCAGCGCTTGACGTATTTTGACGTAATTTTAGTCGGCAAGTTTTTAATCACGTCTAAACTTGTATGGAGTAATGACAGGCGCTGATTAATTTGACAGGACTAAACTAAAATGTATCTTCTGTCCTTTTCTTAATGAAACAGAAAGAAAAAGATGCACTGAACTTAAATTTAGTTTAGTTTGTGAACAAGGGAATCGGCACCAGTATCAATTGAAACTAAAATGCCATAGAAAAGTTGTATTTTCAATTTTTTTAAATCGATCGTATTTACGTTACATTAATTCCGCAAATTCGTTCTAGGCCTACAACTTGCCCTATAAAAACAACTAAGTTGGTTACATCATTTATTAGAATTGGTGTAGTTTCGTATTTCACTGAAATAGCATTCAATTGTAGTCCAAAGTTTAAGTATAACAAAACTAACTAATAAGCGAAACTAGTTGTTTATCTTTCAGTATAACCCCAACATTACTGCTGGAGGCATTCCTGTTAATGTGTACCATTTGTCTGTAGTTTTCCACTTGACCTGCATTTGCCCAAGGGTTTTAATTAATGAATCCCTTTATTACTGTTCCATGATGTATGAGTTCCCTTTGAACAATTGTAATTTGAGAACTTGATTTTTATTATTGGCAAAGAGTTGAAATATAATTATTACAAAATTCTTAGAGAGTGAAAATTGTTATTTCAATTATGTTGAGGATATTGGTGTGTATAAAATATATCTTGTCGAGCAAATATAAGAGGGAACTTGAATTTATACCTTTCAGAGTACCTTGATGACGTGTTTTATCTACTCTTGTTATTAATACTATTATATTAAAATAATTTACAGAAATTATTAATTATTCATTGAAAAATAATTATTGTTAACTATTATTAATTGACAAATATGAACATAAATTTTTAACTGTTAATTAACAAATAATAAAAATAAATTTTTAATTATTTTTCAATTGTTTTAACTGCCTGGATGGTCCAGTGATCGCAAGCGCTACTGCTGAGTATGAGGTCCTGGGTTCGATTCCCGGGACGGGCAAAGTGTTATTGGGTTTTTCCAACTGGAATTTTTCGGTAGCAGCCCGGAGTCTGGATCCGTGCCCGGTTGATGGCAATAGGTTCGCCCCCTATCGCACTTAAACCAAACTAGCGAAATGTAGGTGTACTATAGTTACACTTCTGCCTAACCGTTCGGGGAATACAGGCGTGATGTTATGTTATGATTTATAATTGATAATTAATTTAAAAGTGTTAATTTGTTAAATAAAATGTTGCTGTCGAAATTAAATCTCTCTTTCTGCCTTTTCTCCTTACTGAATAAGGACAAAAGGCTTCGATAAGTGGCAATTGCTTTCAAAGCGTTTCGTGTAACTATCTACGACTTTCAACAGAATTGACATAAGTTTTTCGGTAGCATATTATGTCATGGTCTTGTGGTCACAAGCACGACTCGGGCAAAGTGTTATTGGGTTTTTTCATTAGGAATTTCTTAGTAACAGCCCGGAGTTTGGAATTTGGCGGTGTGATACCCTCGTGAGATAGAGAGTGAGAAAGAGAAAAAGAGCTTGAGTTTGATAGAAAGAGAGTGAGAAAGAGAGTGAAAAAGAGAGTGAGACTAAGAAAGAGAGTGACAGTGAGTGTAAGAAAGAGAGTGAGAGTGAGACAGAATGAGAAAAGGGAAAGTGAGAGTGAGAAAGAGAGTGAGAGTAAGAGTGAAGGTGAAAGTGAGAAAGAGAGTGAGTGAGAGTGAGCATGAGATGGCAAGAAAGAGTGAGATAGCAAGTGAAAGAGTGAGAATGAGAAAAATTGAGAAAAAGAGTGAGAAAGAGAAAGAGAGTGAGATAAAGAGTGAGAAAGAGAGTGAAAGTGAGAAAAGACAGAGTGAGAGTGAGAAAAAGAGTGAGAAAGAAAAGAGTGAGAGAGAGAGCAAGAAAGAGTGATGATGAGAAAAAGTGAGAAATAGAGTGAGAAGAGAAAGAAAGTGAGATAAAGAGTGAGAAAGAGTAAGCTAGTCAGAGTGAGAAAGAGATGGAGAGTGAGAAAGAGAGTAAGAGTGAGAAAGAGAAACAGAGTGAGAGTGAGAAAGAGACAGAGAAAGAGAAAAAGAGAGGGTGAGAAAGAGAAAAATAGTGAGAGTGAGAAAGAGATGGAGAGTGAGAAAGAGTGTAAGAGAGTGAAAAAGAGAGTGACGGTGAGATAGAGAGTGAGTAAGAGAGTGAGGTGAGGAAGGGAGTATGAGTGAGAAAGATGGAGACTGAGAGTGAGTTCCCGTCCCTCGGAAAGCATGTTAAGCGCCTGATCTCTCTTCGGTCCTGTCGGATTGCCGTCCCATTGGCGGACTATGACAGTGAGGGAAGAGAGAGTGCCACCTGTGTCGCGCACACACACACTATAATATCTCCCGCGCCGAAAACTGGTCTCCGCTGAGATAGGTCGCCATGCCTGAAATTCGGTATGGAGGACTATTAATATGTCAATCCAATAAACATGGTGGATTTTTATGACGGGGCAGTAAGCGCAAAAAAAGAAACCATACATTTCGTAGGAAAGAAACTCTCTAACTTACGTTTTTATGATGGACAGATTAGCTTTATTTATTATGACTTTTTCAGCATCGTTATCGCTGGTTGAATGGCATTTCGTCTAGGCCCCCTGATGTGCCGGAAAAAACGTTAGTGTCTTTATAGTAAAAACATTTTATTCCTCACAGATGCATCCGCGGCGACTACTTGAAGGTATACTCCGAAGGAGGGGTCCATGGACCAGGACCACCCGGTGTGAACGAGTACTCCGCCTGGTCCAGGGTCCTATGTGGTAGTCGAGCTGATGCACCACCAGCTCTCTACTCCCATGGACCCTTGTTGGTCCTGGAACTGCATACAGGAGTCAAAGCAACCAATGCTACTGGTTTCGTTGGGAATTACAGGTTTATTGATAGAAGTAAGTATATGTGTGTACATATCATTTGTGTTTTATAGAATACTAGCTTTTGTCCGCGGCTCCGCCCGCGTGGATGTCGGTTATCGCGAAAAAAAGTAGCCTATGTCCTTCTCCATATCCCAGGCTATATCTCGGCCAAATTTCATGGCGATCGGTGAAAACGTAACATACAGACAGACAGACAGACAGCTAAAGTTACTTTCACATTTATAATATTAGTATGGACTAGCTGCGCCCCGCGGTATTACCCGCGAACACTACATTCTTTCCGGATAAAAAATAGCCTATGTGTAAATTCAGGGTGTCAGCTACGTTCATACTAAAGAACAAAGGCGAACTCCCGAACAAATTTTTGTTGACTTTTTTTTTTGCGTTTGTTTATGAAAAATATTTAAAAGTATAGATTTTGAATTCCTGAAATGTTTTGTCTTCAGTTATACTTTTATAGGAAGTCAGGAATTAAAGATATTCCAGTTTGAAGTTCTAGAGGTTAGGTATGTCTTGTCAACCAACAACAAACTAATCGAAAAAGAAATACCTACTTACCACTTAAAATATAATTGATAGAAATGCATTTTTACGACAAAATAAGATACGGAGTACGTATTCAGAAAGTTATAGATATATTATATGGTAAATTACATGGTAGAGGTCACGGGTATAGAAAAAAAAAACAAAACTTTTTTTTATATTTATTCCTCATCTTCTCTTTTTACAATGTCATCAAGAAAACCTGCAGGTGCTGAGATATTTTGTTGATGCCTAGCCCATCCTAGATACCACACCACAATCATTGTAGGTATGTGCGCAACATCCAACTTCATTATTATTTTATTTCACATTATTTTTCCCGGTATCGACGCATTTTATTGACACACATGATGCGTGTAGGCTTAACACGGTTACCCATCGTGATAAACAAATCGATGCACACTACAAAATCCAAGGTATCAGCCAGAATCGGAATCCAGAGTCACAGAAAAATGTCGTCGTATAGGCAAACAATCAGAATTCTTAGGCAAGCACTAGTCACACAGGGAACAGTAAATCTCAGAGTCCATAAGCCGAAGCAATTGATGAATTAGAAAATCACGGAAAATCGATGGAAAACTAAATAACGAGACGCACGCGTAAACAACAAGTTGTCAGTAAGGTACATGTCAATATGCGGCGTTGACAACTTAAATGTCAAAAAAAGAAATATATTCTTTTTTTGCGATGTTGCCATACTCGAATAAATTGCACTACGAGGTCATAATTGTATGTATTAAATTAAACAATTATGACCGCTATATTCTTAGCACAAACAATTATTTTTATTTTCACATTTATTTTCTGTTGCAAAAATGTATTTTATAAGTATATTAATGCAATACGAAAAGCAAAGCATTTTATGTAACTTGACCAAGATTTATATTGCATGGCAACATTAAACGTTCAGCTTAGCCAAAAGTCATGAATTTAAGCCAGAAAAAGTAACGAAGCCATGATTATTTATCATCATCATTAATATAATCAATTCAATTTTCAATTATGACGACTTTTTTTTCCAGACTTTAATAGATCATAAGCTTGATTTGATAAAGCTTAATGAATTATTTCGTCGGTACCTATCACGGTGATATATGTAGACGCTTAATAATTTCATCAACAATTTTCTCGCCATTGTTCTTTATCAAAATTGATCCAGCCGTTTGAGCGTGAAGAAGAGACAAACATACACACATACTCACAAACTTTCGCCTTTATAATATTAGTGTGATCAATTAGAATTAATGAAAAGTTGAAAGGACGATTTGATGAAAACACCAAATGTTCTTTAGGATCACAGTCTTGAGATGGTTCTTGTTACTTTTGTAATTATTTATTTAACGTAGGTACGATAGATAAATTTTTACTACAGTAAGATTCTTCTACAAAAATGAGAGACTAAAATCAGTTTTCAAAACGAATAGCTTTGCTCTTAAACCAAATGTCAAGAACAGTCAGCCTCAAAAAGATTTATACATTGGCAGGAAATAATTTGATTGTTAACAATTTGGGTTTTATTATATTGTATCAATGTGTAGCAAAAATTTGGTTTTGCGACCAATGTGTCATATGTTTTGTGGCTACACATTGATACAATATTATGAAACAACGACTGCAAACAATTAAATGAATTCTTGTTTATGTATACATTTTTTTGAGGCTATCTGTGCCTACGAACTCAGTCAAAAAACACTCGAGTCAATAATTAATCAGACAATTAAACCACTTAACTTCATGCTGTGCCATAGAACAAAAATATTCGTTAATAAACGTCTCATTTTGTTCCTAACTTCGTTTGTTCGATCCATAAAGTTTTTACTCTGTGGTCATTAATTCTTATTACAGTCAATCTCTCTCGTCCTTGGCTGTCCATCTTTGTCTGATCAAATCAGTGTCTGGTTTGGTTACCTTAAATATATCAATTAATTTTGTTAAAGCGACAATAGCTTGAGTGATGTTGGCATTTGGCAAATTAATGAAAGTAGATTCAAAGGGTTTATGAGTTTCATGAAAAATGTCTATGTCTTTATTACTACAGCTTGTAATTTGGTAAGATCATTTTTTTACGACGGCATGGAATGTTGCCATTTTAAATATCATATTTATTTAAACTTTTATTTTGTTATTTTTGTCTCATTATTTATGCTGCACCGGGTGACGTCATCACGTCAGCGCCGGCTGTCGCTGAAAACCAGCGCTGGGGCTCTGTCTCGCATAGGGTCGCAGCATTATGCTGAGCGATGGCCGTTTTGCGTGGATGTGGCGCATAATTTCCCCCAACTTGTTATTTTCGTGTTTGTATTCTTTCTCTGCGTCATATTTGCCGTTTTGAGTATACTATATCTATCCCACAGGCTGCTAGTGTAAAATGAAGTGCAGTACACTCTGAAAAGAGTAATTTTAACGCTTACTGAAAAACGAGCAAACCTGCGAGCCAGCATGTTCGCACTAATCAACAATTCTATAAATAAATTATAATAAACGAAAAAAAAGTGTGTTTTCTATTTAATTCAAATCTTGTGTAAATTTTGGGACAACCGATATTACGATATATCTGATTCCACTCTACAAAGAGTTAACCCGATACAAAACACGAAACAAACAAACATTTCACTCACGTAACAGATCGACTTCCATTCATCGATTTCTAAAGTTTTCCAATTTATAAAACTTGTATCCGTTTCTTAGGAAATTTCGAGACAGACGGTGTACAAGTAGCTGAGACGTGGTGTGATTACGTCTTCCACTCGCAGGCGAACAGACCTGCACACGGAAGGTTGTATAGCCCCAGATATCCATCGAGTTATCCCAGCAATGTGAGGTGTACTTATCACTTTAGCGCCAGGTGAGTGTGAAGTTTATGCAGTTGAAAGATACATTTTTGAAAATTGTTTTGTGTATAATGTATAGTAATATCTTGAAACTTGGCGACTTGTAACGCAAGTGCTGTATGCGGTATGTATACTTTTGTTTTAGTGACCCTAAAGCATGTTGGGCCATAATTTAAACGTAAACATTGACTTAAAATTAATGTGCTGATAAGCCCAATAAATATCTTATAATAAACTGTTCAAATAAACTTCTCCATTTACAGCGAAAAGTTTACAAAACCTGCCTTCAAAGTCGGAATTATTAAGTCACAAGTCAAATGCTCCCTAAAATCTAATTCTCTCTCTAACATTTCTAAGTTACTTTAATACTCGACATTCTTACTGTTTTAGGCACAACGAGCGAATCAAGTTAGTTTTCGAAGAATCGTTTCTTCAGAAAGGCGACGAGAGGTATTTAGAAGTTCTCTTCTTTAGTAATACCACAGAATAGATACGTACAGAAACGACTCCATAAAACCAGCGAATAATATAGAGGCACACACTCATAGACTATTCACTCGAGTGAATGGTTCGCGCGAATGAATATGAATTTTTGTTTCATTTCAGTAGGCGAGTGAAAAATAAATTAATTTGTGAACTCGATGCCAAGTGTCAAACGAAATCCAACTATTACAATTATTAATTCAAAATTAAAATCTAAAGCATATTATTAAAATTAAGCTGAGAATCTGCACTTTTTGAACGTCAATATTATATAAGCTTTCCACCACTTCCTAGTGCTTTAGCTGGGAAGAAGTAGCGTAACACAATCCCCAGCAGGATTCAATTTATGTTCAGACGATTCACTTTGAGTGAAAGATGAATGGAAGACGAAAAAAAAAAGTGAAATTTCTGATATCTGCTTTTCAAACGGCAATCTCAAATTGTAATATTAACTTATCGCAGTCTCGAGAGTACGCTTGCTCTCGCTATACATGAGCTGTGTCTATGTATGTGTGCATTTTCGCTCTTTGTATAAAGCCGTTCTTCTGTACCATAACTAGTTTGTGGTACCTAATACGTCCTTTGCCTTTTGGTGTTATAACTTTCCCACTTTTCAGTTGCCTCAATCGAGCTGACATAATAAAAGTGTTCGATGGACGGACTTCGGTGGCGCCGGTTCTAGCGATGCTTTGTAACGAAGTCGTAGGTACGAATTACTTTGGATTTCTGTGGAAGGATCCTGATTTCTTTTATTGTATTTTTATCTTGATGTGTGTGGTGGAGGATAATGTAAGGTTTTTTGAGATACTGATACTAAACTGACACTTATTTAGTAGGTACCTATATAAATATGTTTGCCTTCATCAACAGAAATTGACACATAATTATATACTTTAAACAGTTTTTTTTTTTTTATAATATCAATTTCATCTTCAGGTTATGAGATTCTATCAACGGGACCAGACTTATTAGTACAATTTACGGCCAACTCCAACATACCGGGACAAGGATTCAAAGCGAGATACCAGTTCCAAATGGAGGACGACCCAAACGCAGGTTTAGTAAGCATGTCATAATAAATTGTACCATCAGCTGATGTTAATATGGTTCAAAATTGCTATTATGAGCCTATAGTTTTTAAAGCTTGAATAATCAACTGGTGAATAGGTTTCAAAAACTACGATAACGAATCAACCTTGTCTCCTGGTGAGCAGTAATGATGATAACTTCGAACTGGCAGTGTTTACAATGATACTCTTTTGTTGTTCTTTTACTTGCTCATATCTAGCTACATTACTATGTGTTTAAAAAGCATCGATTTCATATCTATGGCCTGTTTCAAAAGTAGGTATCTTATGTAAATATCGGATCGAAAAACGTACCTGTGGATGTCAATTTATAGTACCAATTACGAATGAAGTGCTTTGATTGGATTTGAAGATGTTTTTCACGTGACAATTGCGTTTAGTTTTGTGGCGACATCTACAACGCCACATGCGAACTACGCATCAAAGACCTGACGTCACACAATTCCTGCATCGCGCAATCAGAGTTTACCGCGCGATTAGCATAATATATACAACATCCCGAGATCAACCGTAGGGCAGTTGCCCACCAGTCACAACACCCGTCTGGTCGGAAGGTCCTCCCTTTTCAATAAAGGGTGAATGAACTTTACACACTGTTCCTCATACATCTATACTGGTGACCCCAACGTGATGCCGGATTTGATTGAGGATCACGTTGGGGTGTTAGGTCGCATGTGGCGTTATAGATGCCGCCACAGTTTTATAACCTCATTTTTTATTGATGTTCACAATTTATTAATGTTATTCAAACAATATTTGATGAAAAAAGTGAGATATCAAGTTGAAAACATACAGATGAATATGTTACCAATTCCCGTGTGGGCGTGATGAGTGTGATGACTGATGTCTCCCAAGTGACTGCATAAGAATTTAACCTGAACGGGGTTTGTTAACACTTTTATCAAATAAATTTGGAACAAACATTACTATTGTGTATTAAATTTTTTTATGCCTAATATGACATACAAAACTATGACGTTTATTTCCTTCCTTGTTTATTGTAGCATAAACATTTTTCTTTCCATTTCTAAAAGCAAAACTATTGATGAATAGCCTCTGCTATTTCATTTTAAACTTGATAAAATTTAATACAGTGAACCACAATAATCTTCTCTATCTTAACAGATGGTGATATTAATAAGAAATCAAGCACAGCGGAGGCAATATCCGGCTTAGGACCGGCTGTAAGCGCCGCCAGTAAGTACTTGGAATAAGGTCGCCATTTAAAAACAGAGCGTTTGCGTTTTTGTAAACAAAATCACCTCATATATTATTAGGAGTGCCATCTTCATGTGAGATGCTTTGTAGACGGTTCTTTAAAATTTTCTTTGGGTTTAAAGATTTTTTAATAAAGATGATGTCGTCGTTGCGAGTTTGTACTGAAACTTGACGTATATACATGACACTTCACAATCAGAAGAAGAAGGTTTTGAACCTGGTGTCAGAGTTTTTATGCCGCCCATGGGCCTCCGACTTGGCTACACATGCCCTCGGGAAATATCTCTCAGGCAGGTTTCCTCACGATATTTTTCTTCACCGTTTTTTAAGCAATTAATAATTTTACAATACGCACATGCAAGGGCGGATATAAGGGCAGGTGGGCACGGGGGTACGTGCCCCCAGACGGTATTTTTGTGTACTGTCGAGATTCCATCACATTAAATACTTAGAAGCAAATCAAATTATCAGAGTTGTTAAAATATATGAATAAAATAACAGAAAGAACATGAGTGTCTCTTGTCTATTTCTGGTTGGAATTGCGAATTTTGTTTCTTGCATCCCTTTTACACACTTGCAAATGAAAGGTGATAATCAGCGTTTGCGAGAACGGTACGATTAAAGCCAAATCTACGCAACAGGATGACAGAAGAGCGTTTGAATGGATTGGCTTTAATGCATATCCATCAAGACGTTGCGGCAAAAATGGACGCTATGGAGATGGAGTTTATTTCTAACGTTATTGTTGATTTTTTGCCCGTCCGTCCCTTGTGCCCCTCCCAGAAGATAATCCTGGATCCGCCCTTGCGCAGATGAATCCGACAAGTCAGAGGTGCGTGCCTTGGGTTCGAACTCTAGACCTATGATTTGACAATTGAATGGCACTTGGACTGACGTATTGTACTCTACTTGCTACTTGACCTAAACCCGCCTTAGAACTAATGTAAGTATAAATCATGATTTGTGATCATGGCGTTGTTCGTTTAGTGACTTTATTAAGAGACAACATTACATTTTTCCATGATGAATCGTATATTAACACAGCTCCCCTAGCTAGAGGGACCGAGGACCTTCAGAAGGTGGCTGGGATAAACTGGATGCGAAAGGCGGAGGACAGGGTGTTGTGGCGCAACCTGGAAGAGACCTATATCCAGCACTGGACTGCGATAGGCTTAGTTGATTAATCGCATCTTAATTGTTTTGGTACCGATTTATCTTTTTGTGTAAATCAAGATGAAGTCAAAGTAACAAAATCATTTTGCTACCAAGCAACTGAACGTAACTTCCAAAGTTCAATAGACTTTAATTAATGAAGTAACGACTTCTACAGCTCTACACGTGCCAATGATTTTCAAAAGGCAGAGTTTAAATCTTCTATTGAGCTTATCTCAAATATGTTTGGTTCATAGAATCGTGCCAAATTGCTTGAGAATTTATTAATACGAAGGCGGAAGCATAAGAGTTACTTTATGTAGCAGACAAGAGGATAAGAATTTCTCGAGGTTTCAGAGAGAAACGGCATTTAACAACCGTTGGAATAGAATTTTCTGTTCGAACTTTATTTTCTCACCAATGTGAAGCCAAATGTGAGGAAATTAAAAAAAAAACCATTTTTCATTTAAATAAAATATAAAAAGTGGAAGATTTGTTAGATCAGTTTAGTCTCAATTCCCTTTTATATTTAATTAGTACAATAATTTATGATCTGAAGAGGAATTCTCATTACATTTTGTCAACATAAATATTTATTACTTAGACAACTCAATCCATTCAAAATGTACCTACAAAGTATCTCACGCACTACGTTCCACATAATTATGTACGTATAACATTACTCCATTTCATAATCTTATGAAATTAATGTATGTATTCCATTAGTGATGTGACACCTTCATTTTAGCGTCATCCTGCCATCAAGTATTCAGCAGTGATAAGAGCAAGACCGGTAAATTGACTTCACTTCTCTACCCAGCCCCATACCCGCAGAAAACGCAATGTCATTACGACTTTCTAGCCCGAGGGAGGGAAAGAGTCAGGCTGGTATTCGAAGACTTCAGTTTGCAGCGAATAACAGAGAATATTATAGAGTAAGTTTTTAACGTGACTGCAGTAAGCTGAACAATTTACATACATATTTTACATAGAATAGAATATAATTATAAGTTCTTTTAAAGTTACATATACTTATCGTCATGTATGCATGACGATAAATATATTTAACGTTAGTGAACTTACTTCCTTTTGTTTTACTTGAGTGCAGCGAAATAAAAATAAAAATCCACAATTTTAACACGTATAATATATAGGTACCTATATATATGGTGTATGCTTTAGACCATGTAATATCCATACCAACCATGTTCTGACAAATAAATGATTATGATTATATGATTATGATTATGTTGGAACTCTCACTATGGTTTTCCAAAGCTTGCTGCATCAATTGAGTCATCAATTCTGTTACATTTTGGGTTTTGAATATTGAACAGTCAGTTGTACTATCAACCCTGCTGACTGACGTCTAATGTGTCATGTTTTTTTCGTATTCTAGTTTATGTCGACAAAGAAGAAAAATATTGGAAGCCTTGGTAGTGTTTTTCTTTCAGATGAGCATGGCATTTTTTTAATCAAACTGTTTTTGAAATTCGACAACAACACAGAATAACAATATTACTTTGACAAAACAAAATAGACAAGTATAAAGAACGAAAACAAAGCACTCGAAGCGATATCGAATAAGCAAATTTACTTTGTTACAGTTGCGAAAGTATGGATTCTCTCGACGTATTTTTGTATGTGGACGGTCGTCTCGAAAAGATGGCATCATTTTGCGGCAACGATATACCGAAGCCAATAATGTCGAATGGACCCAAGTTGTCTATCGAGTTCCGTGGAATATACTCATCGAGACATAGCAGGGGGTTTAAGATATCATACTCCTTTGTTGAAGGTACGTACTTCTTTTGTTTTATCTTAATTTCGTATGTATGGTCATGCCTTTGGTTTATTGTGATTGATTGATATCAATTTGTATTTCTTTGGACTGGTGTTTTTATGTCTATGTCTGTCTTCTCTTTTATTTAGAAAATCCAAATTTGTAGAAGATATCTCTGTTAGAAAAAGCTCGTAAAAATTGGTGTTAAGTATAATTTATAGTCTGTTTGCGATAAGTTTAGGTGTTGATAATCTATGCCCTTTCATATAAATATGTTATACATAAATTAACATGACTAAAATGCTGGGATCGAATTATACTAGGTACTAAGGTACATGACCAGTTTTTGACCAGATCTATGACTATGACAAAACCATCGCTTACTTTCTCAATGATTTTTAACACAATACATATAATCACATTTTAATCGTGTTTGAAAATCTTTTGTCATTTCCACATTGGAATTCAGAGCACCACGTATTCCTACCTCATCATTCTTGATGCCGTCCGCGCGTAATTCCTCACATTTTTCTGAATGTTCGCATTTCAAACATGGTGACGTTTCGTTTTTGTGTTTTTTATTTTAATATAGGAGCTGGAAACTTTAAAATGTGTAATTTTTTGTAGAGAGCTGTTTTCATTTTTAATTATGTAGGATTTAGACAAACAGATAACCTCAAAGACGTTGCAAAATATAAAACAAATGTGAAATTAAAGAAAGAATTAAAATTTGCGCTTCTTTCAAGTGTAACAAATCATAAATTAATACCCAAAAGAATAGCTATTCCGGAAACCTTCAATTACGCCAAAATCCACGGACACCAAAAAACAAAAGTAAAAAGTTTTTGACTTTCAGATTACGGGATCGCAACGGGGAGCCAACTTTTAGAATTTCCATGTGCCTTCGTATTTAATAGCAGTGAGAGAGGGAGGGGGGTGGTGACGTCACCAAACCACCCTGGCCTCTATCCAAGGGACACAGAGTGCAATTACTTCTTCTACGGCAATGAAAACGAGAGAGTACATTTACATTTCACTTATTTCGACGTTGAAGGTGTGGTTCCGTAAGTAATTCATTTGAATACTATTAGGTTTAGAAAAGACTTTCGTAAAGTAGCTTTCGTCACTAGCGGAGTGTGGTACGTACTTGATAAGGGTCATTCAAACCAGAATTGGCTTCATTTAGGGTAGGTATAGATTAGTGATAAAATATGCGTAATCTCTCGTGATCTAGGTTGGACGTAACATGGACTTTAGTGAATTTTCCATGTTCACTTTATTCGTATAGTAGTAGTAGTATTGTCCCAAAGTAATTCAGTAAATTAAATTCAATGTTTTTATCATTTGAAAAATCTTGATTAAGCTATAACGAAAAAGCTGTATTTTTGTAAAGCATCGAAATAAATGAAGACTTAAATGACCTTTTTATTACAGGTGTGAAGCAGTATCGGCCAGTGATTACGTCCAGTTTTACAGTCAAATGATCGAATCACAAAGCCACAGGCACTGTGGTCAACTAAAAGAGCTCCAAGTAACGTCAGAGAAGAATTTTCTAAGAATAACTTTCAAATCCAACGACAGACTAGATGCTACGGGTTTTAAAGCAAACTACTTATTTCTAAGAGACTCCGAAATGCATAGTATAACTATGCCTAATTCTATAGATAAAGGTTTGTATTCTATTCTAAAATTTAGCTATATGATTAGGGAAAGTTAATAGAAACTATGAATGAACTGTGTGAAGAATAATATGACGATATTTATGAACTGAAATAGGATGACTAATTTATAGTCTTCGAGACCGAATTTCGACCATGGCGGCCAATATCAATGGAGACTAGTTATCTACGCGGAAGATATTATAATGTACATATATTATGTTTGCGCAAACACAGGTGTACTGACTCTCATAGTCCGATGTGATGGCAATCTGACATGACCGGAAAGAGATCAGGGCCAATGACTTAACATGCTTTTGGAGGCACGGCGGTACTACACCGCTAACTTCCAAATTCCGTGCTGTTACAAAAACACAAAAAAAAAAAACAATAATTCGATGGCACGGTTGGCGCAGTGGTTAAGCGATTGACTGCTGCGCTGCGTGTCGCGGGTTCGATTCCCGCACGTAAAAAATATTTGTATCGCCTACAAGTAATTGTTCCGGGTCTGGCTGTTTGTGTATGTGAGTTTAAATATTTGTAAACGCACCCACAATACAGGAGAAATACATAGTGTGGGGCAACGTTTTAAAAAAAAAAAAACACTTTGCCAGACACGGGTATGAGCCCAACGCGTTGGGCTCAAACCCGTGTCTGGCAAAGTGTTTTTTTTTAACGGGGCAGTCAAAATAGAATGACTACTGAGATGACACAAAGACATGCTGCACCGACCCTTAATAAATTAGGATAAGGGCAGGAGTATTAGGACCACGGAAAGGAAAGAATGAAGTGATAATGTACCGATAAAGGTACGTTTTCCCATGTCGTCAAGCGAGGGAGCAGTAACCAATGAGCAATAAGCTTCAAGACGCAACACCATTGATTGTCCAATGGCAGTTGTTTCATTTCCTTGCACACCTTATGAATTCAGAACGCGTATTATTCCATCGACTCCGTGTACAGTTCCGTAGTGTTTACTTATGATTAAGTTAGTTTGCGAGTTTGGAGTCCAAACTTGAAGACACTTCGGTTTTCCTTTAGGAAACGGAGCGTCATTCCAAGGTGGTGTTTTTGTTGTATCGAGTTCTAGATTTACTTGCGAAGTTTAGCTACGTTTATGCAGATGAGTATATAATTCAGTAGGTACCTATAATTTGTACGTCCTTCAGCGTTTGCTAAATAAATAATTTTGTGAAGGGAACATTTTATGTCCGCTGAAATATGGCCTTGAAATTATTTAACAGCAGTAAAGTGTCCGGAGTAAGTAATAATTTAGGACACTTTTAACAACATTTTAACTGTTGTTTGAGGGACTGTTTATATGAAGCCTGAAATCAATTAGAGTATATAACAATTTTCTAACTTTATGGTCACCAGAATTACTTTCTCTTAATAAAATTGTACTAATGTTTCAACTATTTTACCTACGTCACCTCTTATAATTATGTCATCACCATCTATATTATATGTATAAATTTTCGTAAATTTTGTTTATATCGACATTCTGATCTATGAATGAAAATTAATAATATTTTTTCTTTTCCAATATGTAGTACCTACCAACTTCAGTTCTACACAAAATCTAGTGCCATAATTACACGATAATGCAAATCAAATCAATGTGCCATCCAATTCTCGTTCACTACCGGCTATGTTATAACCTGTTTCTCTAAAACCTCTAATCTGATGACGTTCGGACACTGCCTGTAATCCGTCTCCCGAATGCTATAGCTTTTCAGTTCCATTCAAATCATGTCCATTGTGTTCACGTTCCTCTAACAATAAAGACGTGTGAATTTAATTTGCGGACCAACAAGAGAATTTTAAAGACCAAATTAAGCTTATTTAGCCCACGGTACGTTTATTATAAAAGTAGTTTTTTGGATCTTTATCTTGATTTTATCAATACTTAGCTACATCCTAGACTTTTTTCATGAACTCGTAAATGTTGAGGATGTTTTCTGACCTGACTGAACCATTTGGCATTTTTATTACTTCTACGACTACCACCACTGAACACTATGGATCTGTGTGTGTGGTGTTGTGTTGTTGTGTATCCACTGTTCGTTTTCAAAGTTTTGTTATAGGTTGTTTTGTTTTTTGTTATACTTTTTTTTTATTTACGTTTACGTTAATTTTTTTTTTAAGTTGAAATTATTTTTATTTGAGAGGTATGTAGGTGAGCTTTTTAATTAATACAGCCAGAACTAAGCACTCGTCACAATCCCAACGCTTAGGCAAATCCTCCTAGCTACGGGTAAATGGGACTGGATTAGAGGGATATAGGGTAATGATTGTAAAATGAATTGGGGACAACCCTGCAACAAAACTGATGAATTTAGAAATGGCGACGGTATTAGGAGCGAGGAATTTACGATTTTGATTACGAAACACCGAACTAGTTGCAACATTGTCATAACAAACGTATAATATTTTCATACAATAAAGGATTAGTAATAATATTTCTGAATTAATTACTAAATCAATTATGATGCAATAATAATACCAGCCTATTATTGTCCCACTGCAAATGCCTCTTCTCATACAGATAAGGCACGAGCATTGATCACCACGTTGTCTCAAGACGGCAAACGTGTTTCCATACAATTAAGGATCAATAAATGTGTTTCTATACAATAAACGATCAGTATAATATTTCTGAATTTATTAAAAAATCAATTTTGATACAATAATAATACCAGCCTATTATTGTCCCACTGCAGGGCAAAGACCTCTTCTCATACAGAGAAGGCACGAGCATTGATCACCACTTTTGCTCATGACGGCAAACGTGTTTCCATACAATAAAGGATCTTTATACGTGTTTCCTTATAATAAAGGATCATTATAATATTTCTGAATTAATAAAAATAAAAAACAATTTTGATACAATAATAATACCAGCCTATTATTGTCCCATTGCAGGGCAAAGGCCTCTTCTCATACAGAGAAGGCACGAGCATTGATCACCGCTTTTAATCAAGACGGCAAACGTGTTTCCATACATTAAAGGATCTATAAACGTGTTTCCATACAATAAAGGATCATTATAATATTTCTGAGTAAATAAAAAAATAAAAAAACTATTTTGATACAATAATAATAATACCAGCCTATTATTGTCCCACTACAAGGCAAAGGCATCACCTCATACAGAGATGCCACGAGCATTGATCACAACGCTTGCTCAAGACGGGTTGGCGATTTCAGACGTATATTAACTATAAGTCCAGGTTCCTCACGATGTTTTTCCTTCACCGATGTCAGTAATATTGAGGGGCTTGTGGCTAAGTAATAATAGCCGCACTGGTTGATCGATCAGGTTAAGCTACGCTTGCTGCGGTTGGTCTGTGGACCAACCGATACCAAGACTCCTCCGTGCTTCGGAAAGCTCGTTAAGCCGTTTGTCCCGGCAGTCATTCAGAAGCCCGAAAGTCTGACAACCAGTCTTACCAAGGGGTATCGTATTATCCAATAACTGGGTCATCATTCATCATCATCATTTCAGCCGAAAGACGTCCACTGCTAGACATAGGCCTCCCCCAAGCACCGCCACTTCGACCGGTTCTGTGCTTCCCGCATCCAGCGGATTCCTGCGGCTTTCACAAGGTCATCGGTACACCTTGTGGGAGGCCTTCCCATGCTACCTTTCGGCCCCAACGGTCATATGTTCTGCGAGCAATGTGCCCTGCCCATTGCCACTTAAGTTTGACAATTCTTCAAGCTATGTCGGTTACCTTGGTTCTCCTGCGGATCTCTTCATTAACGTACGTAGCTCTGAAACTACTGGACTGATCATAACCATTTTTTCACCAATAGAAAGCTAAATTATCGGGAAGTAGCATAGGCTATAATATATTTTCAAAAGAATTGAGATCCTTAAGAAAATTGCAATAATGTAACCCAAAGTAGCAAAATTTTGCCTATAATCCACGAAACTTACGCGGGTGAAGATGCGGGGAGCAGCTAGTTCTTAATAAAGACGTATTCTATGAACAATAATAAAATTTCTAATTAATTCTACTGTTGTTTCAGGTACCAAGTGCTACACGTCAAAATTCCTAATATTTGTATGTTTGTGCAAAGTCATTTGGAATATCAGATAGTGATACTAACAATAACTTTGTATACCATCGGAGAGAAATTATGAAATAAAAATATCAGTGTTACTATGGATTGTTTTAATTTTATTATAGCCACGTCTAGGCACCTTACTAGCCAACCCTAATGTATTTAAAACTGGAGATGCAAGGGAACTAATGATGATGAGGCTGACATTTTCATGAAATTGTGTACTATGCTGAATCTAAACATATATAAAAATAAATAAGTGTCTGTTTGTAATGCCAAAATAACACAGCTTTTTACTAAATGCATATAAAAACGGCACTTATAACAAAAAACAATTTTTAAATTTTTGTCTCTCTGTTTGTTGCGGCCAATCTCCGAAACGGGTAGACCGATTTTAACGGGACTTTCACTGGCAGATAACTGATGTTATAAAGAGTAATTTTGGCTATTTTTATTTTAGAAAAAGCCACGCCCAATAATAATAACTCAATTTAATATTACACTTACGAGTATTCAATGTTGAAAATTTTGTATACTTTACTACTTAAATTACGACCCTGGAATGAAATGTAGCAAACCCAATGGTGGTGCCTCAAGTGAATCCAGATCTATCTCCGATGGCGACAAGTGAACACCACAGATCCCAACACAGAATACTCTTGCTCTTGTCAATTGAGCAAAACACCACGCTACTATACCCAAAGTCTCTAATTCAGATAATTTATGTAAACAAAGTAATGTCAAGAAATGTCACTGTCAAAATAACAGGACAGCGGTGCAAAATAATTTATCATTATGTTTTTTGTAAATAATCCTGTATAAAATTAAAGTGAATTAATTATAAGAAATATAGAAACAAAATACCGTTGCCCATCAATGTTTTATGTAGTGCGTCGGAGACACGGCCTATGATCGTCATAATCAGCCCATTTAAGTCCACTGCTAGACGTAGGCCTCCCAAAATCGATTTCTACTGCAAACAGTTTACAGCCGTTTTCATCCAACATGTGGCTAGATATAATAATAAAAAATAAATAAATAATAAAAAGTTTATTACGGAACAATAACACAAGACAAGTACAACAAGTAGAACGATGATAGCCGCAAAAGTATAAACTGTGGCGCAGCTATCAACACCCCTCTCCAGATACAGAATGGAATGACGTTCCATACAAAATAGGTAATTAAGTTAA
This sequence comes from Dryobota labecula, assembly GCA_947523025.1. Taxonomy (NCBI): domain Eukaryota; kingdom Metazoa; phylum Arthropoda; class Insecta; order Lepidoptera; family Noctuidae; genus Dryobota; species Dryobota labecula. Next base: position 8,874,698 of record OX383293.1, on the reverse strand, counting down.
TTTAGATAACTAATAATAAAAACAAAAAATAAGTTAAAAATAAACAGTACAGGACATAGTATAATTTGATTTGGGATGAATTTTGACGTTTAGTTAATGTGGTGAGTGTAGAGTGAATGAGTGTGTGGGTAAGTGTTAATGAGATGTGCTGGGGGTGCTTGTGGTGTTTGTGGCAAGTGTGTTGCGTGTGGTTTTGTTGGGGTGTGTAAGGGAGTGACGTGTATTTTACACTTCCACGATTTTCTCTGTTTCATCGTAACTTTGTGATTTTAACCAGGAGTTAAGTTTCATTTTGCATTTGCTCTTGGTTAATGGGTAGATGTGCAAGCTTTTGTTTAACTTGTTGTAGATTTTTGAACTTAAGTGTTTGTAGTGACGACTTGCAGCTACGGTTCTACGAGACTCAGTGTTACAAACCCTATTTGAGCGACGTGTAGAACAGTATTTAGGATCAAAGGTAAGTTGGCTGTGTTTTAGAAGAATAGTTTGGAGGATAAATAGCTGTCTGACGGTGAGGACTTGGCAGAGGGTATATAGAGAGGATGTCGAATATCGGATCGGTTTCCTTGCCAGCACCTTCAGAACAGCTCTCTGCGCTCGTTCGACCCGTAGCATCACTGTTTTTCCGGCACCACCCCAGACCGTAAGGCAATACCCCAGAACAGACTGAGCTAGCGCAAAGTAGACGGTTAATAGACAGCTGAAATCGGCAGCGCCTCTGAGCTTTTTAAAAATATAAATGAGTTTTCTCACACGAGCTACAGTTGAAGCAATATGTTGCTTCCATTTCAGGTTCCTATCAAGAGTGACTCCGAGATATTTAATAAAAGGGGTATTTTCTAATTGTTGACAGCCACAGTCTGAGTTTAAGTTTGGGCAGGTGTGCGCACGAATTTCGGTCGGTGTAAGGGGCTGACTTAACTTCGTAGTAGAGAATGTGATAAATTTGGTCTTATTGACATTTAGAGTGAGAAGATTTGTGGTCAGCCACCTCATGACGGTGGTCAAGGCAAACTCCGAGTTGAGGCGAGTTTCAGTCCAGTCCCGGCCATGAACAATCAGAGCTGTGTCATCGGCATAAGCTATAATTTTGCAGTTGGGCAAGGATAACTGACACAGCTCATTCACGTATATGAGAAAAAGTGGGGGTCCCAGGACACTGCCCTGGGGGACGCCAAAAGTAATCGTCTCCTGGTTGCTGAGGTAGTTTTCGAGTTTTGTTACTTGTTTTCGACCTGTAAGATAGCTCCTGAAGAGATCGTGGGCCGTCCCGCGAATACCAAGATGCTGTAGCTTCGAAAGAAGTATGGGAATTGAGACAGTGTCGAAGGCCTTGGATAGGTCTAAAAAGATGGTAAGAGTTTTATATTTATTCTCCCAATGCCCAATAATCGTATCTGTAAGTTCCAGTACCGCATCTTCGGTGGATTTTCCAGTCCTAAAGCCATACTGATTAGTAGAAAGAAGGTTAAATTTATTAAGGTATTTGGTGAGTCTGTAGTTTATAACTTTTTCGAATATCTTTGAGAGGGTACTCAACACTGAAATGGGTCTGTAATTTGCAACATTGTCCTTATCTCCTGACTTATAGATAGGGTGGACAACTGCAGTTTTGAAAACATCTGGAAAAGTTCCTGTTGAAAAGCACAGATTGAAGATGTAAACAAGGATCGGAATAAGAGTGTGACGAGTCGCCTTCACGATCGAGGAGGAGATACCGTCAAATCCAACAGCACAATGGTCTTTAAGGCTAATGATGATGTTTTCCAGCTCAGCACTATCCACGCTGTGAAGGGCCATTGATTGTGGTGTGGACGGTATGGAGGTACCCGGGAACTCATGTTTGGGACGATTATCCGAGAGATATTTATAGAGGTCAGAGTGTTCGATTTCAGCCGCCAAGAGTTCACCAACATTCGCGAAGTAATTGTTGACTTTGTCCACAGACTGCGACGGTTCTGCACTACAGTTTAGCAGCTCAGAGGCCGAGTGCCTGTTTTGGCCTAAGCTTGCTACCCGTTTGACAAGTTTCCATGTAGCTTTTGGATTATTTCTAGCCTGCCGAAATTCGGAACGTTCATATTCTCGCTTGACTTTTTTTAAGAGATTGTTGCAGAAGGTACGATAGCGACAAAAAATCAATTTGTGTGTCTCATCATCTTGGTGTTTCTTAAATTTACAATGCAACTTATCCCTGTGACGTATGCACCTCAGCAGGCCAGGAGTAATCCATGGCTTAATGATACGCTTCCTACTGGGAATTTGAGAAGCATGTGAGTGGGATTTGATGGCTAAGGACATAATGGAAACAAGAGATTCCGCAGCTTCATTCGGGTTGTGACACTGAAAGATCAAGGAAAAGTCAATGCTGTTAATTTGGTCTACAACCCGAGGCAAATCAATTTTTAATCTGGTGAGGTGCGAAGTTTTGGTTTTTACATTGAGGTTGCAGAAAATAATAACAGGAGAGTGGTCAGTGATGAGAGAATCAATGATTAGTGTAGTAGCAGGGCTTTGCGTGCGGAGTATCACATGGTCAAGGCAGTTTGATAGTCTAGTTGGGAGAGTGTAGGCTGGCAGCATTGCATGCGAAGCTGTAAGATTGAGGTAATCATCAACATTTGGGTCGGTGCTCGCAGGGGTAATGTTCAGGTTAATATCACCAATAACGGCAACAGTTTTAAATTGACTTAAAGTACCAAGCAAACTGTCTAAGCTGCCAAGGAAATTAGTCAAATCTCTGTATGAAGGAGAACGATAAATTGCGATAAAAGCAGCATTATTTGAGAATTTAAGTAGAAGAACGTTTGCCTCATTAAATATAGGTGTTTCGACAGTGGTATCAAAGCAATCTCTCACATAGACAACCACGCCATCATTCTGTGTTTTAAACGACGATGTGTGTGAGTTGTAGCCGGTAAGTAAGGGAGTATTTGGGCATTTGCTCAACCAGCACTCAGTAAGAATAATAATGTCAGGCGAGTACGTTAATCTACTCATAAAAACCACCAGATTATCAAAATTGCTGTTAAGGCTACGAATATTAGTATGTAATATTTTAAGATCATGAAGAGAGCAATCCAAAAACTTATCACTTGTTTCCGGTGAACAAGTATAGCAATTTGAGACAGCAATGTGCTCAACTTCACTAGTGATCACGGTAAGATCATCCATTTTTAATTATAATAACAAAAGGGTATCGAAATTTTAGGGTAGAGTAATCATACTCGTGGTCGCAATGTAGCAGTCCTAGGTTTATTGAGCTACCAGTAGAAGGACACACTGAGGGGTTTACTAAGCAGGTGTTATGGTCTTTTTTTTTGGGGAGTATGCAGAGTTTGTGGAAAGTGCAAGGGTGTGTGGAGACGTGTAAAGGTATGTGAAAGTGTGAAAGGTGAGTATTTACCGATGTGTGTTTAACAATGGTCCCAATTTCAAGATATTTTAACTTATAACAGTAGATTTGTAAGCAATATAATAAAACTAAGTCTACAAGTAAATAAGGCAATAAAATTACAAAATAATAAATAATTAGTCACGCGCTTTTTTTGATACGACCGAGATCCGCTTCGTTTTGCACTTGAAAGTGAGGATAGCCAACTTTTTCCCGCACTAGGATCTTCCCGTGCGAGACCCAACAGAACTGAAACTCGTTTGTTTTTGCAGCATCTCTAGCCAGAAAAAACAGCCTTTTTTTCTTAGCTGATAAGTTTTCAGATACATAAATTAGTTTAGCAGGGCCAGTAATTTTGAGGTGTTCTGTTGTAAATTTAAAGCTATTTTTGTTGTGGTTCCTGAACCTAACTAGGAATTCTTCCTTAAGGATTACGGTGGTAAAATCTACAATAATTGTTTTATTGGCAGGATCTTTTGTTTTTATGCGGAATACGTCCTTCACATCCCTTGGTTGTATTGCAAGGTTCAGTAGGCTACCAGTGTCAATGACAGTCTTTATGAGAGAGGACTTTGATTCTTCTTTGTTGCATGGAATATTTCGAATCTCTAAACAGGTGGACCTCGAGCTCTGCTCCATTTTATCCAGCTTGTTTTCGAGGTCGCTTATATAAGAGAGATTTTCCTTGCGCTCTGTTTCCAACAACTCAATTTGAGATTTCAGGTTGTCGTGCTGAGTCGAGAGATGCTCAAAGGAATCGCGAATGCTATTTACTAGGGAAAACAACTTTTCATTTTTCATCCTGGTGAGCCTTAAAATCTTCAAACATTTGCTTCATTTCCGACATAAATGTGCATAACTTATTCTCTTCACTGTCCTCCAGTCGCCTGCCTTTACCATTTCGGAATGTAATGTTTGATGAATTGTCATCGATAGGTGAATCCGGCCTTGAATTTAAAGTAAGATCAGAAGAGCTAAGTGGAGTGAAAAGCGCCTGCTCAAAAGTGGCGGGCAAAGTTGTTGCCACAGGTGTCACTGCTGTCTGTGATGTTTGTAGCTGCATTGCCGGCGGTGTGCGATTTAACGGCATCGTCAAGCGGGAATGACTATAGTTCTAATGTAGTTATACGGAGATTTGTTACTGACTTAGTTACGTTGCGCAGGAGTAGTGAGATCGATGTTGATAACACTTCGTGTGATCGGTGATTTCCGTAAGCCCGAGTAACGGCCGAGTCTGGCCGAACGTGTCCTCGGAGCTACGAAGTATCTCGAGGGCCGGTCATTGACCTTGATAAGCGCGTCGCTCAGCTGTTTAATTATATTACACTGATTGTTACTCAATGAAAAGATATGAAAAGATATGCTATTTACAATATGAATCTATGAATGAGAGTTGTAATATTTGTGTTGTTAAAGGTGTAAAAAATTTGAAAATGTTTGGATCTCCTGCATTGTTACCAGTATCATAAAATATTTTATACCAAAAAATCTCCTTTATTTAATAACTTTGTTTAAAACCGAAAATTTACTAAAATAATTACGGTATGATAATTTTTTATATAATATTTCTTAAATACTGATTTAAGAAATATTATATAAAAAATAAACATACCGTAATTATTTTTATAAATTTTGTAAAAAAAAAGGGTTGCATTTTCTTTTAAGTACTAACTTAAAAGAAAATGCAACCTTTTTTTCGCTATTTTAAGTGAATTACCATTACGAAGATATTTTTTTGATATGTTATCCCCTTTGTTTACATAAATTATCTGAATTTGAGACTTTGGGTATACCAATTTGCATAATGGAGGAGAATACCTACCTACTAAAGTACAAACATCACAGTCATACCAACAACCAAGCCCATCGTGAAATGTGAAAGCCAAATACCTCTGGGTATCCCTTCAAGGATTTCTAGGGGTGATGGACGTGTAACCCAAGGAGTGCCATATATTCAAACATAAAGTGAGGCCAAAAAACGAATATCATTAACATACCCGTCACGTAGAAATCGAGAGATCGAAGTTTAACGTTTCACGATTTTAAGATCCTCTCAACAAAATTTAAATGAATATTTCTTTGAGAGTTTTGGACCTAAAAAAACTGTCAGATAAGCAAGTGAAACGGGTTTAGTTTACAAGAAGCTTATGAAGTTTTGGAGCTATTTCTAGAAGTTCTGGAATATATTTGGGTAGATTAGATATTTTCTTGACAAAACTTTAACCCCCTATTTTGTAAAGTAATTATGAAAGAATTGAAGAGATTTGCGTCGGACACACAATTATATCTAAATTTGTGTCCTTTCATAACAACTTTCCAAAAAAATTAAGTAAAAAAAAAAAAAAAACGATAAGAGAATTTATGCTACACTTAATGGAACTGTATTTGTGGTTTCTTTTAAAGTTTCAAAGGCGATAAACCAAAATCATACAACAAACTTCGTCAAAACATTTGGTTATTGGTTCTGCATAATAAACACTAGTATTTGGAATGATTAAGTCCAGTTCTCAGTATCTATTGAGAATTTCAAATACGATATTCATAATATAATACCTGAACATTGACTGTAGCAGCTTTTGTTCGAGAAATCTCAACTTAATAGGAATTGTAAAGGCTGAATGAAGTAAGAACCAGCTCTACAATAATATTATTTGCGTTCGTAGTTACTTATGTAGTATTTAGTTCCAGTGGGTCTTGATTTTACAGTAAGTATTAAGTATCAAGCCATTGACGGAGTTGCCAGTATTTTTTTAATGAAGTCATGTTAGCAATGGAAGGACTGTATGAAAGGTGATTTATGGCAGAAAAAGGGATAACTATTAAGATGACAACTAATAGAAAAGTATCGAAAAAGAAGCCATGTTGCGCCAACCCCAAATAAATTGGGATAAGGGCAAGAGAATAATGATGATATCGGAGGGCCCCAACATAGATAGATAGAATACTTTAAAAAAAATTACAGGTATAAATGTAGAAATCTTACATGGTGACATAATGGGCGGTTTTATCGCTAAAACCGATCTTTTACAGACAGACTTTGGATGGATTACAGGTAGAAGGAGTGACAATACTGCAGGTAGTGAGTGGTGTACCATTTACATAAACAATAAATACTTATCTATATAAATAAATATAAATACATATATATACAACAATACATATATGTGTCCCGTGTGATGCCGGACGTAAAGAATAGCACCACCCCATTTCCTCTCGCGGGAGTCGTAAAAGGCGACTAAGGGACTTACTAGAGAATGTGCAGTAGCGTTCTCTATGCATTTTAACACCATACTGCGATCGCCACCCCGCCTGCCAAGCGTAGCGGTTATGGCAACCCCCCCCCCCATTTGGGGGAAGCCTATATTCAGCAGTGGACGTCTTTCGGCTGAAATGATGATGATGATGATATATACAATAACAAACATGAAGCAAGAGCAAGAGAAATGAAGAAGAGAGGAAGTATTGTGACCATCTTTATCATTATTTTGCCTTGGAAACAGTTATAGGATCCATCAAAAACCATGTTGTTATGTGGTGATTCTTATCACTAGTCTATTGCATTATAAGGCAGATATCCTGATCGCCAACAGCTGATTAGTCTGAAAGAAAAGAAAAAAAGCTCACCAAAAAAAAAAAAACAACAACTCATACAATTAACGAGCTGTAATACACTTTTAAGAATATTCCAGAATATGTGCATAACCGTAGGCACAATCACTTCTCAAAACTGACGTGTAATTAAGTAAACCTTAGTTAGTATTCAAGGGGATTTAAAACAAAACGCTAGCGGCAAAACAAAACCTTTGGCCAGCACATAGACTTCAAAGTTTGCATATAATTATGCCGGACATTTGAGCAACATTTTGAGAAACTACGGACTTAGGGTTTATGCATAATGGAAGCGGTGGAACGAGGGAGCGGATCTATTATTTGTTAGCGTAAGTGGTGTAGATGAAATGTTACGAATAACTTCTAAGATTTATTGAATTTTCCTGCATGTGCAGTATTAAAGATCTTATGAAGTTAAAAACGCAAAACGCGTTGGTTGTCTTTAAATAGCAGTCCTGATATAACCACAGAACTTGATTTAATTAATTTAAGCAGACTGATTGCGGATGGTTTAGGACAAGGTGTTGTAGCGCAGCTTGGGAGATGCCTATGTCCTCGTCTAGCAGTGGACTGCGATAAGCTGAGTTAATTAAAACTTGGCTTGAACTGGTACAAACATGGCTAGTTTGAGAATCAGCAAACATAGTGTTGGATGCCCCCATGCTAGGTGGAGTGACGATTTTCGCACGTGGCCGGTAGCTGCAGGAGGAGCCTTGCATTTCGAGAGACAAATGTCCAGTAATGTCCGGTTTTATGTCAAATTCTTACTATATATCTCTACTATAAAGCTCTGGAACGCGCTGCCTTTTGGCATTAAAAAGGCTGAAAGCAAATTCACTTATAAAAGAAAAGTTCGTAACCACTATCTATGTCAGTCTAAATAACTCTCAATTAGTAGTCTAGTCATAGTAATTATTATTAAGTGGTATTTGTTAAAATATCTATTAGTTTATTTTATTTGCATATGTGTATTAGTATCAATAAAACTATATAAATTCTCGTAATCAAGAAGTTAGTATTTTAGACATTATTTTTGTACCCTATAACTATGTTTTTATATTTAACCCAAAGGTTGACTGGTAGAGAATGCCTTGTGGCATTAAGTCCGCCTATGTACCACTATTGTACATGAAGTTTAAATAAATAAATAATAATGGCCAGCAATAGGCTTATGATTATGATAATGATGATATAATTACCGGGTGTGTTTTTTGTGTGTGCCTATGTTTAGAACTATGCCAGAAAAGTTGAGTATCTATGAAAATAAATAAAATAAAAGTGTCTCTTTGTAATGTCTAAATAACATCTTTTTTACTAAATGAATATGATAGTATGTATAGTACCTACTTTTTATAATTCCAGAAACGGGTGGACCGATTTTGATGGAACTTTCACTGACAGATAGCTGATGTTATAACTTAGGCTACTTTTATTTTAGAAAAAGTCAAGCGGGCGAAGCCGCAGGCAGCAGCTAGTAAATTATATAAACACAACTGTTCTTGCTAAACGTTACATCACGGTCTGAATCTCAGATTGAGCTACATTCTAATACTGTTAGATAAAAAAATACCTGTCATAAAAATACTGACATTTTAAATGTATCATTATAATACTGTCAGATAAAAAAATAGTATCCCTTGTTACGTATTATTGGTTAAAAATGGCTTTCCAAAAATATCCCTCGTAGCATTTGAATGACTTTGAATTTAACGGGTAGATTATTTTGTAAACGTTTGGTATTATAATAACACTCCGTTTAATGCAAAAATAAACCAAGGAGATACTATACATAAATAGAAGAAAAAACACGAAGATAATAGAGGGATAAACCATCACAGATCTACGGTAACACACGTCTCAACGTACTTTAAGTTTCTAGTAATTCAATACTAAATCTGCTGTGGTAAGTTATTATGGTAATGTAATGAATCTTCTGAACGACCAGAAACTTTGATTTGTAAGTTATAAAACGTTTCATCTAGATTGGACGAAACGTTTCAATTCAATTATTAAAGATATTGATATTGTATTTTTGGTCTATGATCATGTGTAACTTTCAATTCGTCTACGAAGCAAAATGCCTAAAATTAATGTCTACACAGCAAATTGCCTAAGCTGTAAATCGCCTAGAGATCAAGATGTTTAACAAGCAAAATGCCTAAAATGCAATAATTTCTAAGTTACGTAGTCGAGATGGTTAAAATAAACTCACACTAGGGCCTCTGAACTGTAGGTTAGGTTAGGTTAGAACTGTGACCAGACAACGCTACTCCCTTTCTTCTCCTAAAATAATAGACATATTGCAAGGTAGGCATTGTGCTTCCTAGTCAATATAAGGTTTAGGTAATACGTGGCATAGACGTTTTGATTTCTAGTCAGCATGATCATAAATGGTATTTTTAGGTATCGATGATTTTTATCAGAAGCATTATTTTTGTATTTAATATACAAACATAACATCATCACGCCTTGTTTCCCCGACGGGTAAGGCAGAGGGTACCCATAGTACCTGCACCCATATTTCACCAGTTATGTGTAAGTCTCATGTAATAGGGAGCGAGCCTATTGCCATCAACCGGGCACTAATCCAGACTCCGGGCTGCTACTGAGAATTTCCTAATGAAAAAACCCAATAACACATTTCACGACATAGGAATCGAACCTAGGACCTCATGCTCAACAGTAGCGCTTGCGACAGCTATACTCAATATCTTTATTGCTTTACCATAATGTGTAAAATAGTTACCCTACAGAGTCCATTATGATCTAAATGATATATAATTTAGATCATAATGAACTCTGTAGGGCACAACAAAAGGGTAGGAGAGAGGAAGCCCTGTTTTAAGTATGGGAACAAGTTTTAACTTACTTACAATCAAACTCAGGAGATCGTGAATAAGATACTATCATTATTATTAACACGAACGGGATATTTACCATATTTATTATTTGTTGTGAGTTCCCGATATTTCGATTTTCGGGATATTTATATATCTGTATATATTTATATTTTATAATTCTGTTTATTCATTTATATAAATTGTTTTTCTTTGAATGATTATTATTTCTTATTTATTTATTATTATTGTTATATTATTTACTTATTAATTATTATTAGACTAACGAGACAGTACTTATTTTTATTTTTTTTATGAACTTGGCTTAATGAGGAAATGCATAAAACTAGTAACTAGTAGATCAGTGAGATAACTTGTGCATGATTAGATTAATTGAGCAAGACGGAAACTCAGAAGAAATGAAAGATTCAATCAACAAAAAAAAATGATAATAGTTAACTTACCCGTAAACAAGAATAAAGCTATAAATAAAAGTAAATTAATATTCAGCGTGATGACGGATCCCTTTGGGCACCAAAATTTAATTTAAAAAATCTCCTTTCTGTCCATTATCGAGTTTGGAGCATGAAATTCGGTGAAACTCAGCAGTATAACTTATAAGCTCACGGAGAACTTTTAAAATTGTACAGCAGTGAAAATGAAGGGCATATAATGAATGTGAATAATAATATGTATGAACCAGCAAATGGGTATCGACGCAACTGAAATGTTCTTTCATCTGAAAAGTTTAAGCTGGACCATATACCTACTTTTTATTAGTATGATACCAGCAAATATAGTGGAAACTATCATCATCATCATTTCAGCTGAAAGACGTCCACTGCTCGGCCTTCCCCAATTCCCCAATTGGGTTTGTCATAATCGCCACGCTTGGCAGGCGGGTTGGCGATCGCAGTATGGTGTTAAAAATGCATAGAGAACGCTGCTGCCCATTCTCTAGTAAATCCCTTAGTCGCCTTTTACGACACCCACGGGAGGAAATGGGGTGGTGCTATTCTTTACGTCCGGACCCACACGGAACAACTTGCACGTGTAAAACTATACTTAAGCAAAAAACTAAGAATACAAAATAAAATTCTCCTGGCATAAAGGGCGTGCCTGCTTACATATGCAATTCTGGATTATGTAACACAGAATGATAAACTAGGACCAAAGAACTACTAAAAACAATAACGAAACCATGGTCAGCAAGACGACCAGGCACCACAAGCAGCACCCGTTCACGAGCATAACGCAAAGATCAGCCATTATCCGCCTTGCCATATTTGAGGTAAGGAGGCTACCCGACCTCGGACGCTACCGCAAGCATCTAAGGGAGAATGATGATAGTAGTAGTATTTATGCAAGATGCGTTCGTTCGTCGCATGCAAGTTTGATACCAGTTCACAATTTGTCGGTTTGCCATAGATAGATTATAAACTATCGAAAAATAATGCGTTAAATTGTAAATGGTTTTTTGTAGTTCACATTTTTTCGATAGTTTATTAAAAATTAATAAAGTAAAAATAAAAATGTTGATTTCATATCCAAATAATATTCAGAACAATTAGTGATTGAAGCCATCTTTTAAGAAAATAATACCTGTATTAGGAGACTCCGCTATTTCATACAATGTTTTTTTTTTTTTTGTTTTTACAATCTGAAGTTACAATACATTGTTCTCGGTGTGTAAGCGGATGGGTTTGCGTATTTTTTGTGCGTGTGTGTGGGTAGGTGAGAGAGTGAGTTAATTTATGAGTTGCAGGAGCGCCTCAGTATCTTCGTAAGTAAATGGTTATATTCAATTTGTTAGCATTTTTTACATTCATGTGGTTGTTTAGTGTATATTATGTATACATCTTTGTTTACCTTATTATATAGCTGATCAAAACGTTTATAGCAATCATATCTTTCCATCTTTTTGATATTATGTTTGCATCGTAGGAAAGTGTCTTGTGTTTTTTTAGGACCGTATAAGTAATGTACTATATATTTATAATCTCGCTAGATAGATTTTAAACTAACGATGTTCATAATCATACGGGGACATACACATTCTTGGATTATTCATAAAAACTTCGCTGGCCGCTTGAAAATTGGACCAACCGATAATAATTTATGAAGGCGACGGACCGCGTCTATCGAACCGTACAAAAGGACTGGAGGATTCACTTTCCGAATTGTTTACACTGCCGTGATGTGGGTGAAACTGACGTCTAAGCGGTTTAGTTTCGAACAGTCGCCCGCTGTGACCGCAAATTGTGGCGTACAAGAAAACGCTTTTGTCTGACCGTGGTCATAGAATAAGAAAACTGTGCAAAAGGGAAACTCATCACGCTCTTTTGCATTTCTTGGTTCATACTTCTACTCAAAATTCTACGCCCACAAAAGAACTATTATGGTACTCAACATACACCAACTGTAACAATGCTATATTTAAATGGCTGCATTCTAAAAATTATGACCAAACGGAAGACCTTCTGCACATACAGTCGTACAGTCGTATTTTGTCTATTTTGCATGTAATGTGTGTCTTGTTTGTGCAGAATAAACAATTTTTCTTTCTTTGTTTCTTATATAAATAAAATACAAATAATCCACCCATTTTCACCACATATACCTCCAGATACCCGACAGATAGACACTTCACACATACACCCAAAAGAACCTAAACTTCTTGTCATCAAACCATCTTCTTAAAACATAATAATTTTAGTTAGTTAACTTTTTTATTTATTACATTGTAGTTAAAGGCTTTAATTGTTTTTTTTTAATTGTATTTTTTTTTTCTAATAATTTTTCACTTAAATAAATAAATAAATGTTTGCCTTACTTTGGAAGAGACTGGGCCCCACGGCACAGGGAATTCTAGTGTGGGGCCCAAGGAATTTGTAAAAATCTAGCACCTAAGTTGTTTGCTTTGTTCATATCGTAAGGGTAATTTTTTATTATATTTTTTTTGTAAAAATTAATCATCATAATTATGTTACCAAACCCTGTGTACCATATTTGGCCGCATAGGTACGTCAGTTACTGCAATTAGCCCCCCCTTGCATAAATGGTTGAGATTTTTTAGAATACGAATCGATAGAATTTATTAATTCTTAATTTTATTTAAATACCTTTACGAAATCTACCCAAAACTAGAAAAATATGAAAATCATACAATTTGTTATTAAAAAAACCTCAAACATTTGAGCAAAATTTAGGGGGTCAGCTAATTGCAGTAACTGACCGCGACCGAATATGTTACACAGGTTTTACAAAAAGTTCGGATTTCGCTACGTTGATAATGAGCGACGTTCAGATATTGTTGCGTTGTTATTATATTCCTTCGCTCTTATTTATCTTGGAACCCTCGTTTTTACACTTTAACAGACAATTTTGCATTTTAGATATATTATTGTCACGCCACGGACACGCTTCGTTTCGCTCGCTGCTATTAGCTGACTAAATCAAATTACAAAAAAAAAACAGGTGTTTTTTTTTCTGCAACAATTTGTGTGCGCTAATGCGATATCTACCTCTTTATTTATATAATATCATTGGGTATATTTGTACGGCCGTTAAGAATATGCATGGTTTTTAGTAGGTAGTTTTTTTAGTTTCCGTGTTTGGTTACATGGAAACTAGATTGAGTTTCCATGTAACCAAACATGTAAACTAAAAAACTACCTACTCACGCTTCAAAAATGTGGGCATTATGAATGCGTTCAGAGCGGGTGTCACTTCTAAATATTTTTATTCTATGGTATGATGTTGATGTCAAAAGCTCGGATCTTCAAAGTGACCTATACAAACTGCATGGCGAAGATTAATGAAGTTGAACATTAGCCGTCTTATTACAAAACACGATCTCAATTTAGTACTGGGATTATTACTAGGTTTAAGCATTTCATATCAAGTGTTATTATAATATCAATATTTGGAGTCAGTATATTGCTTCAAATAAAGCTTGTATGAACGAATGAAAGAATGCAATTTTTGTTTCTTATCTGTCGATATTATTTAAACCATAAACCTTCTTTGGTACTAACTGATCCTCGGATAGTCGTCGTATTGTAATCAGAACACATTTTGAACCTGGTATTAACTTTAATATCGTAACAATCCTAGACCCTTTAGTCTTGATTTTATAGAGGTATGAGGAACAGGGCGTAAAGCTCACTCATCCTCCAAAAGGGAGGATCCTCCGACCAGAGGGGTGTTATGTCTGGTGGGTAACTGCCCGACGGTTCATGTTGGGACGTTGTATATATTATGCTAGTCGAGCGGTAAATTCTGCTTGCGCGATGCAGGATTTTTGTGACGTCAGGTCTTTGGTGCATAGTTCGCATGTGGCGTTGTAGTTGCCACCACAGTTAAAACCAACCGTCTAATAAAAATAAAAAAATGCTCATGTACAAGATTTTTTTTGTAATAAGAGGGCATGTCTAAACGAATTATTTACCGCAGTTTACACATAATTTACCCTGAATACTGTAGGGTAAGCCCCTGTTATCTATTATGTATAATGTAGGGGTTCCGTTACTTAAAATTGCGGGGTGCGGAGTGCGGGGTTTTAAAGTGTAGGGGCACTTTAAAGTGCGTTTCACGGTAAATTATGCAATGTTTTCCTTGCTTGAGATATTATGACACGTTTTATGATATTTCTCTTCTATTCTTCGTTGTTAAAATAAAGAATATTGTTAAATCTACATGGTAATGAAAAGATGACCTCATCGGTATAGTCACAAATACGACTGCTGAGCAACCCGGGATCCCGGGTTTTATTCCCAGATCAGGCAAAGTTAGGGTATATTATGACATTAAGAAGTTCTCAGTTAATTAAGCAATTAAATCAGTTTAATTGCTTAATTAATTTAAGTATATTGCCATTAACCGGCTCAAATCTAGATTCTAAGCAATAAAATAAAATAAATGAAATAATTAAATTAAATCAATTAAATCAATCAATTTAATTAATTAATTAATTTAAGACGGAAATATAATAATAATTATTATTATTTATTTTTCTAAAAACTTAGCCTATTTTACAATTGCTTTAGCCACACAACGAAAACCTCTCAAATTGACACACACTGAATTAAGTCAGTGAGTAATCACTGACTTAATGTGTAACATCTCTGCGTAACCAATCCTCGAATAAAGCGTGACGTTAGTTTATTAACAGTATAATGACAAAGTCAGGTTTTTGTTGATTAATAATTGCAGTGTTGTGGTCAGATTTGCGGCAAGCGTCACAAATTCCGGTGCGGGGCGCTAAATAGAAATGTTATCAGCATTTCCCAGTATTCACGCTAAACCTGACCGGCTGCTGATTAACTAACACGCTATGTGATAAGTCTCGAGCTATTTACATAACTTTCCATGTTTTACATAGTGACCACATAATTATTTTTAACTGAACAAGGTGTTACGATGAAAACGATGTTTAATCCATTTCTTCTTTTTAAGTGTTAATTTTATTATTTTATGATTGTACTAGCCGACCCGATAGACAATGTCCTGTCCAAATTTCAATAGTTCATTCAAAAATCCTATAGAAAAAGTACGTTCAGTTTTCCCGAATTTGAATTTTATTCGGGAAACTATTCCAGTTTTTCTTTCCATAAAAATCTGATTCAGTCTATTACGATTCTAAAGAACCGTAATTTAAGAAACATCAACGCTAATAAAATAAAATAATTACTATAAGAACAAATATTTACAAAGAAAACTCAAGTACAAAGTCGAAGACATAAAGAAATGTAATTAACAAAAACTAATTCAAACTAGTGAAAACAGCGTTTTACTTAAGAGCGTTGAGTGCTCCTTACTTTTCTAGAACACTTAGCAAGGGCTTTATTGCCTAGTATCACATTATAAACGCACACCATGCTTCGATAGCTTTCAGGACATTCCTGATTTCAAACTCACAATAATATTGATAATATCTTGAGATTCCTGACAGATTCACTGGTAAAATAGTTTTGTACGGAAATTAAAACAAGAAACTAAATACAAAATAAAAATCAGCCATGGCTTCTCGCAGTTCATCCTAGGAGGTTGTCGTCTTCTTAACCGGACTTTCCTGTCGGCACTTCAATAAATTACGGCCTCCAGCCAGGACAAAAAAATATACTCGTGATTTTTTTCACATATCCAAAAACAACCATTTAGCTGGCGGAGACGGGACGGGACTCGATTCTAACAAAAATTTGCATTTAGGCCTCTGTTTCGAATCTTGCGGGCGGCTGGTTGGCGGCGGCGGCGGCGCGGGAGCGGCAGGATCTAATGCCTAAAATCAAATGGACCGGACCTCGAAAACAGCGGCGCGGCAGCGGCGCGGGGGCGGACAACGAGCGGTGCACTCCAGTCAAGCGGTGACCGCCCGCGCGTCTGTTTTGCAGTGTTGTGCAATTTATTTTTGTGACGTTAGGAATAAGTTTGAATCAAAAAGATGTTGTCGCCGTTGTTCAGACATTTCGTTCGCGAATAAAAACAAATATCTCGACGACACAACCACGAACACAACACTACGCCGCTATAGTGCCGCGCGATCTGCCCGTTGGTTTCGAGAACGGGTCTGCGTTGCCCGCTCCGCTCCCGCGCCGCTGCCGCCGCCGCCTCGCAAGAGTCGAGGCAGAAGCCTAAGAGTCTCTGAGCTAAGCCGCGGACAGATAGACAGACAGACAGACGGACATGGCGAAACTATAAGGGTACCTTGTTGACTACGGAACCCTAAAAAGAGGGTATGTTCTAATAGAAGTGAAAACTTACGACTGGAGCCGAGTATACGCGATTCTGAGACGAGTATTCGCGATTTAGCGTCACCGACCAAAGCGTGACAGTTCAGTTTCGTTCACTGTTCAAAAATAGTGCAAAATGCGCGTAAAGAAGTTTTTTATTAATTTTATTAATTTGATCAAAGGATTATTGTATCCCAGTCAATTATGGCGAAATATAATTTCCACCACATATTATAGTACTCAGGCAGCGTATGATTCGCGACGCTGCGTAAGCGAATCATAATTTTAAATGTAAAACACTGCTCGCAGCAGATAATTATGCGCGATTTACATATTAATAGATATTTTTAAGCCATTAACAAAATTGTTGGCACGAGTGAGTTTAATTCTTTTGCGTCATTAAACCTGGAAGGCAAACTAAAAATGACTCATCATCATTAGCTTATCTGCTGGACATAAGCTTCTCCAGTTGCAAGCCATTAGATCATAGGACTAAGAAATCTTGGTCTCCCTACACGTACGTGTCTAATGGACGAGGTTCAAGTGAAGTATATACCTGCATTACTAGAGTCGTTAGTTGACGTGTACCGCGAGTGCATTCTACTAACACCCAGTATCTGCTTCAGCTAGCTCCTTCAAGAGGTGTTCATTTAGGTACGTACATAAGTAAACTGAGAGACAGTGTAATTTAAAGACTTCTTTGGTTTTTTTGTTAGGTTCTATGGGAAAATGTTATTCCTCCTCTAAGCGTGGCAAAGGCAATATAAATTGTGTCAGCCTAGAACTTAGCTATGGGTTTTAACATTATCTATGATATTGTTCTTACATGAGTGTATACTGAATTCCATACGTCATTTTCGTGAACGGGCGCCGTCAATTAGGACTGGTCATCTCTTAGCTGCCACGGCTTATTTTAATTTATGAATTGTTTTTATTACGGACGCTTTTAACGTGCATGTCTTTTTATATTGTTCTCAAATGTATAACTTCAACATGAATGATGTAACCCATATTTTGTAACAATATTTTGTTTTAAAAGAGTGTCCGTGGAGTTTCATGCCCGTTCTTCTCCATAGGAATCTACTACGCTTTGGAATGGGCAACTAGCTTCATCTTTCTGACTGACCGACCCTTGACAATTCAAAAGTGCCTGTAATTGGTTTATTTGAAATAAATGCTTTTGAGTTTGAGTTTGATTCAGGTTAGGTAACATTTTGGCATCTTAAAAGCATGCGCCTCGATAGCTTATTAGTTACTCGTATCTTTAACGTACCTCGCAAAATTATTTTCTTTTTAGGGCTAGTAAAGTCGTTAGTTGACGGGTACCGTGAGTGCATTTTACTTAACACCTAGCATCTGTTTTAGCTAGTTCCTTTTAGAGATGTCTAATTAGGTACAAACTTAAGTAATCTCTGGGAGAGTGAAGGACCTGTGTAATAAATTATTAATGAGACCAATGTGACAAAATTTCTTGGATTAATTATAGAAAACACGTTAAAATGGCATACACAGATCTATAAAGTATGTATGTAGTAAACTTAATCAATATTCGTATGCCTTGCATATGTTAAGCAAAGCAGCAAATAGAACAACAGTCTTAACAGCATATCATGGTCTATACCCAAAGTCTCTAATTCAGATAATTTATGTAAACAAAGTAACGTCAAGAAATGTCACTGTCAAAATGACAGGACAGTGGTGCAAAACATATTATCATTATTATTTTTTGTAAATAATCATCTATGAAATTAAAGTGAATTAATTATAAGAAATATAGAAACAAAATACCGTTGCCAAACAATGTTTTATGTAGTGCGTCGGAGACACGGCCTATGATCGTCATAATCAGCCCATTTAAGTCCACTGCTAGACGTAGGCCTCCCAAAATCGATTTCCACTCGAAACAGTTTACAGCCGTTTTCATCAAAAATATGGCTAGATGCTACATACAATACATATAGATGCTACATAAATATGGCTAGATGCTACATAAATATGGCTAGATGCTACATAAATATGGCTAGATGCTACATACAATAGATGCTACATACAATATGAATGTATGAATGAGAGTTGTAATATTAGTGTTGTTAAAGATGTAAAAAATGTGAAAATGTTTGGATCTCCTGCATTGTTACCAGTATCATACAATATTTTATACCAGAAAATCTCCTTTTTTTAATAACTTTGTTTAAAACCGAAAATTTATAAAAATAATTACGGTATGAGTATTTTTTAATTATTATTTCTTAAATTCAGTACTTAAAAGAAAATGTAACCGGTTTTTCGCCATTTTATGTGAATTACCATTACGAAAATATTTTTTTGATATGTTATCCCCTTTGTTTACATAAATTATCTGAATTTAAGACTTTGGGTATAGTTGCCTCAACATTGAGATACGACATTTTTTTAATATTAACGGCTATTGAAAATTTTTGACAGTGGTGCCGATTGCCTTGTTCACAAACTAAACTAAATTTAAGTTCAGTGCATCTTTTTCTTTCTATTCCATTAAGAAAAGGACAGAAGATAAATTTTAGTTTAGTCCTGTCAAATTAATCAGCTCTTGACGTAAATTGACGTAATTTTAGTCGGCAAGTTTTTAATCACGTCTAAACTTGTATGGAATAGTGACAGGCGCTGATTAATTTGACAGGACTAAACTAAAATTTATCTTCTGTCCTTTTCTTAATGAAATAGAAAGAAAAAGATGCACTGAACTTAAATTTAGTTTAGTTTGTGAACAAGGGAATCGGCACCAGTATCGACCAATGTATCGACGTTATAATAATGTTAGTAGACTTTTGTTATCATTTATTTAATCTTATTAAATTCTTTTGATTATTATTATTGCATGTTTCCGAATCATTATAAGCACTTATTAAAATTATTATAACAAATTATTTGTATACCAATTGCATTGGTAGAAAATAGAGATTACGCTAAAACGTATATTTTATGACCTTTTATGTACCTATGTTCACAAATAAAGTTTGATTTGATTTGTAATTTAAAGACTTCTTGGATTTTTTGTTTGGTCCTTTCGGGCAGTGTCATTCGTCTTTTAGGCATGACAATTCATACTAAAATAGAAAACACGTAATAATAACAATAAATTGACTAATATTATTAATTGGGGTATCGGATATTTGTGCATATTAGTTTAAATGTTTGTAAACGCATCCACGATACAGCAGAAATTCCTAGTGTGGAGCAACGTTTAAAAATAAAACTTATATAACTCTGATTGTCTATCTTATTCACGCATAATTCACTGAACCAACAGTTTTATAGGCTTATTTTCATACTAGATATTTGTATTAAAAAAATGCACGCAGACGTCGACAGAAAAGTCGCAAGCAACTACTAATGCCAATATAAATTGTGGCCTAAAACTTATCTGTTTCAGTGTTATTGACGTTACATGAGTGTATCTTGAATTCCTAACGCATTTGCTGCCCAGTTCAAAAATATATTTTTCTTGTAAGCCATAAATTGTTTGGCAAATTTACATACTTAGATTTTGTGTCGCTAGTTGGGTCGTGGGCATGAACAGAAGTCATCTATTGCGACTGCTCGAATACGGGTTGTAGACACACGAACGAATTACTTTTTTGACATATATGCTGGTTGCTGGGCAGCGAATGGGCTAACGGTGAATACAGGCGTTGTTTTGGGCCATTGACAAAATCGTGTACCTACGGATGACAAAGAACAAAAATATAATACCTTAAACCTGCTTGACAGACGACCATAAAAGATTAATCATTTTTAAACAAGCATCTTTCAAACAAGTCCTTCTGCAATAATTTTAACTCCAGATATAAATGGCAGATTGTCTGTTTTAAATACAACCCTTTAATAAGAATTAACTTGACAAATAGGAGATTTAAAAGGATGAATATAAATGAATTTGTTCGTTAGCTGGCAAAATTTAATAAATCCCTTTCTTTTGCGTCTACAAATAAAGTTAAAAGGGTGATGTAAGGTAATGGTGTTCCAGTTTTGAAGACGCTTTTCCTATGCAGCTATTTTTTATAATAGCTATGCTGTTTATATTTTTTTGTTTAACACAACTGATAACATTTTTCAAGTAATTTTACTCCTTGAAAGTTTAGTATGAAGATCATAATGGACAATATACACAGAAAAAATGATACTCTATTCTATTCTATTTTATATTCGCCAGTAATTTTTCTCAGATTCATTTCAACGAATCTCTTACCTCGATCACCTCTATTATGTGACACAGATTATTAAAATTATTGGAGCATTGTTTTTTTTTTCTTTAATAATTAAGTACCCTACCTTCCTAATTATTATTTTTATTCACGCACTCTTTTGCTTTAACCATTAGTATCAGCATCAGGTGATATCATCACCGTTATCATCTGACATTATGTTGAGCTGATATTTAATTAATATTTTTTTAAACATTTATTAAAAATGTTAGATTCGGATTTTTTTATTATTGAAGTTATGTTTTTTTTTAAATACTGTTGTATATTTTATTTTTGTATTTTTTTTATTTTAGAGGAGCTCGTGGCTAAGTAATAACAGCCGCACGGGTCGATCCGTCAGGTTAAGCTACGCTTGCCGGGGTTGGTCCGTGGATGGGTGACCATCTTTACATGCCGAGACTCCTCCGTGCCTCGGAAAGCACGTTAAACCGTTGGTCCCGGCTGTCATTCGTGGATCTTTGACAGTCGTTATGAGTCGTCAGAAGAAACTCTGACAGCCAGTCTTACCAAGGGGTATCGTGTTACCCAGTTACTGGGTTGTGGAGGTGTATTTATAATGTACATATGTATATTTGTAATTTTTGTGTTTAAGTAGGTACGCATGCACATTAAATTAAGATTGCACACACTGATACCCGGTAGAATATGACGGAAAACTATAAACTCAAACTCAAACTCAAAGCATTTATTTCAAATAAACCAATTACAGGCACTTTTGAATTGTCAAGGGGTCGGTCAGTCAGAAAGATGAAGCTAGTTGCCCATTCCAAAGTGTAGTAGGTTCCTATGGAGAAGAACGGACAAGAAACTCCATGGACACTCTTTTAAAACAAAATATTGTTACAAAATATGGGTTACATCATTCATGTTGAAGTTATACATGTGATAACAATGTAGAAAGACGTGCACGTTAGAAGCGTCCGTAATAGAAACAATTCAAAAATTAAAATAAGCCAACTTATTATACTCGTATTCTTGCAAATAAATAATATAATATTCTATTACACACGTGATATCACAATGGGCCCTATCAGAGTACCAGCGCTGCGGCACTTATTTTAAGTGTCGCAGCATCATGCTGGGATAGGAGCCTTTTGGCCTCGTACAGGACTCTGTTTTTTTTTTTTTTTTATACTTTTGTGATTGTGTGTTTATTAGTTTGTGATCTTCCTGTGCGAGTCACAATAAATACTTTTTCTTTCTTTCTTTCTTTTCTTTATTCTGAGGTCTTTTTGGCAACACAAGCATTGTTTTCTGTTTTTTATAGTACAAAGGTTTTTTTTGCTGTTATGCCAATAAACGTAGTTTCCTTTTCTTTCTAACTTCCTCATAAACTGAGACACCGGTAGTACACTTTAAATCCCATCACAGCAAATACTTACCCCTATCAATTTAAATCAACCGTTCAAACCTCCAGGGATAACATTAGCATAGATACAAGTTACTAACAATAATCTCAGCTTTGCATACCACTCAAAACCAATCGATTAGAGTATTAGTGGTGTGCACACTACTCCCTACTCGATCATTGTTCAAGAGCATTTGGTCCCGTCTTCATATCGTGTTTCAATCCGTTTCGCATACAATTCTCGTGTTATATAGAATTAATGCGTCATTGACATTATTCGCCTGTGAGGGTTTAATCTGATGTTATGACGTCACCTATGTAGGTATACGAACGTATTAGGTATGTAACTCAGACAAGGCTAAAGTGCTTTATACGTTTATTGCTTGTGGAAGTTATATTACATAGTTAGTAAAGTAGATTTCGCTAATGAGAGAGATAATGCATTCGTATTTGAATGTTATGTGCCACCTAATTTGTTCCCGTGGATGCAGTTAAAGAAAAGGACAAAAATAAAGTTGGTCCACCTCTATGTTTAACCCTAGAATACTAAGATTTAATTATCACCACTTATTACTAAAGATAGCAGAAATTTTTAACAAAATTTCTCTCTCCCAGGCTGGAGAGAGAAATTTTGTTAAAAAATTTTTAAGTGCTAAAATGTATGAATATTTAGACAAAATAACAGCGAGTAGTGCAATTCTGTCAAAATCTCACGGTGAAAACTTAGGTGAAGTAAGCTTGAAGTGACCTGTGATTCCACCTGATGCTTGGGATTGACACTGTTGGTAGCTCACTCCACGCTCACATCACGTAAGTTTTCTTGGGTGAGATGTTTACAGAATAGCACTGCAGGTCTAACTTTCATACATTCTAGTCTTTTTTTTTCCAGACAATCTCTGGTTAGTCTATAAATTAACCTTAAATATAGTATTACACCTTCTGACACAGTCGGATCTATTGTAATAAAAAAATAATAACTATATGTCTGAGAGTTCTGATTTTTGTAGATGCTGTAATATACTATATGAACTATCGAATACATAGTAAATAACTATTCTAGCTCAAAAAAAAAAAAACTGTCTGCTAATGTTCAGTTAACATTTTACCCTCTAATACTAATGATCACCACCCAGGCGATCGCATATTCAATAACTATATAATATTATATTTAAAAACTATATATTATACTAGCATCTGCCCGCGACTTCGTCCGCGTGAAATTTCGGCCCATCCATCCCGTCGCATCCCGTCGCTCGCCCGCGCTATAACTGCGTTATCGTTTAGCGTTCTTTCTGACTTTTGTTCTTTTCGCTTGGCTCCTAAGGATCATAGCGTGATGTTATATAGCCTTCCTCGATAAATGGGCTATCCAACACTAAAATAATTTTTCAATTCGAACCAAAACAAACTCTTCAGCTTTAAGATGTTGATTGAAATCAAGTGATGTCAAGGAGATTTTTTTTTTAATACTTGTGATTAATAACATATTTATTTGGGTAAGGATTAATATTATGTTATTAAAACTCCTTCGCAAATAATGCATTAATTTCGAACAAATATGATTACCACAAAAAAAGGTTACAGTGAGTCAATCTTAAAAGATAGACATATGCTGTCGCGGAGCTTTTTTTATAACTTTTAAAGAGGAATAATTCCATCATACATAATATTTGCGTAACTTAAACTGTTTACGCAGCGCACGCAACGGAAGCTCTCAAAAAGGAATAATATTACCCGTTTTTGCAACATTTTTCATTTATGGTCCGCTTCTATTGGTCGTAGCGTGATGATATATAAGCCTATAACCTTCCTCGATAAATGGACTATCCAACACAAAAAAAAAACAATTCCTACCAATAATTCCTGAGATTAACGCGTTCAACCAAACAAACAAACTCTTCAGCTATAATAATAGTATAGATTTCAGTAACGACGGTGAAGATAGCTGGTTGCAGGTCCAACCGTTGCGGGTTACCCTGAGTTTGCACGAACGTATACGTATACCCGAAACATCCCCGCAATATCAAAATAACCAACAAAAAAAACCACTGCTGGCGGCCTATCAGACGTTGATTAGTAAGAGGGTTATCCATCTATATAGGTACTATATCTTGGTTTGATTTGACTTTCCTTCCAACTAACACCTTTCAAACCAGAAACTTTTCTACTACCTTTACATTTTGCTGTAAACGCACCCACAATACAGGAGAAATTACTAGTGTGGGGCAAAGTTAAAAAAAAAAATGTCAAAATAGCCATTTAAAAAGGTAACATGCAAAATCCTTCCATAAGAATACGTTCCTTAAATGAGCTGCTTCGAAACACAAGCCAATAAACCGCGACATAGTCAATCACAAACTAAACAAAATTTAAGATCAGTGCATCTTTTTATTTCTATTTCATTAAGAAAAGGACAGAAGATAAATTTTAGTTTAGTCCTGTTAAATTAATCAGCGCTTGACGTAAATTGACGTAATTTTAGTAGGCAAGTTTTTAATCACGTCTAACCTTGTATGGAGTAGTCACAGGCGCTGATAAATTTGACAGGACTAAACTAAAATTTATCGTCTGTCCTTTTCTTTATGAAATAGAAAGAAAAAGATACACTGAACTTAAATTTAGTTTAGTTTGTGAACAAGGGAATCGGTACCATTGGCTGAAAAGGTAAACAAGATAAAATAAACTTCCTCGTCAGAATTTTATTTGGTTCATTAAACAAAGGTGAGGCAGACCTCCAGAATGAAATACAACAGCTGGATGGTAACCGATTCTAATTTTCCGGGTGAATTAATTCCAGAACTGTTCCCTAAGAATGTCAATGGACAGACATTTTTTTCCATCAAATTGAGTTCCACGATTAGGTTCTAATATTAGGAATTGAGGATCTATGGCTCTTTCTGTAATTTTTTTAGTTTTATTTTTGCGTTTGGTATTTCCTGTGCGTGTCCCAAGTAAAATATTTTTCTTTTTATTTGCACACATAAATCCATACTAATATCCATAAAAACAATATTATGAATGTGAAAGTAACTCTGTCCGTCTGTATGTTGTGCGTGTGTCAGTTCAACGGTTTAGGCGTTACGTTTTCACGCCTAAACCGCTGAACTGATCGTCATGAAAGGGCTTTGCCTGAAATATATGGACGACTGGTGCCTTTTTTTTATGGCATACTAACGCCACCTTGTTAGATGTGTAGAGTACTTCCATTCAAACAATAGTTACTATGGCAGCTCAGCTCTAAAGTACATCCGTCTCGAGTTATGCACTAGAATCTATGACGCATATTTAAAGAAAAGAAAAGAAAGAAAAATTGTTTATTCTAAAAAATAGACAAAATACACATACTAATTCAAAGTAACTAAAAGCCTCGTATTCAAAACCTTTAATGTAACAATAAAAATAAAAAGTTTGACTGTTGTCCATTGCTTGATGACAGGCCAAGACCACAGACAACAGATGTTGCATTGTTGCATAATCTATTGCGTTGTGCAACATTGGTAAATGACAACAAACAAACATAACAAAAACTAAATGTTTAGCGAAGTGGAAATTATCTACCTTTGCAAAAAACAACAAATTACAAGTAAAATAAAGCCGTGCGTCGCATCTGTGCAAGAATAGGTCGTTGCTCAGCAAAATGCTGTGACTTCGGACGAACCTATCGTCAACAGCGCTGATTTTCAGTAACTACCTCGCGAGTGACACAACGACGTCGCCCTGTGTGATACTCGTATAATAGTTCGGGTAGGTAACTTTTTTACAGAAATAATAAAATTTTGATTCGAAGTCTACTGAACATAGTGTGTAGCTACTTATAAATAAAATATATATAACTGTATTTATTTATTTAATTAGGAAAACTGAAAATATGAGTTACCTTTAATGATCCTATACTATTTATTTCATAGTACAAACTCTATTGGACTCAAGATGCATCATATTGACGTAAGTGGCATAGTGTGACATCAAGTTACACTTCACAGTAATAATGTCATGAGTATTTTATTAACAAAACTGAAAATATTAGGTAGACTTTAAAATATTAGGTAGACTTTAAAATCTTACGCTCCACAATAAAAACCATCGAGTAAAGTACCAGGCTTTAATTTATTTATCAAAGCAGTCAAGGTAGACTTCGATTTTATTAAAACCCTTAGCTCTTTTTACAAAGCCTTAGTAAATTGGATTCTACAGAAAAGAAGGTCTGGTTTACTACTATTGACATTCCTATTCATTGGAAAACATAAAACGGTAAGAAACCTGAAAGGTATTACTGCGCTATTCATCTTAAACTGTTAATAGAGAAACCTCATTTGAACGGATCTCAAAGAGACCAACCAGTTGGTACGAGTTAAGTTTGTAGTATCACTTTACGAAACAAGAATTTAGTGAAGTCCACAGAGCATGGAAATGGCTTTGGTGGCCGCAGCTAGAGGTGGCATTGTGCCATTTTAGGGTTCCGCAGTCAACAAGGAACCCTTATAGTTTCGTCATGTCCGTCTGTCTGTCTGGCCGCGGTTTAACTTAGAGACTCCTAGTACTATACTCCATTTACTATAGCATTAGACAAATAACGGCTAAATAATGACAGTTATTGTGTAATATTGTTGAAATTACTGCACTTTAGAGTTATTTTTTTAATGTAAATGGTGAATAGATCACAGTGCTTTGTATTTATCGTGAAATAACGGAGTTTATTAAACGGTTACATCGAAATAACGAAAGGGTGAGAACAGTTATTTGTCTAATGTTATAATAAATTGAGTATAGTAAGTTATAATTTGGCATGGTTATACATATGAATCATGCGGACAAAGTGGTAAAATTAAATTCTTGTTTTTAAGGTACCTTCCGTTCACTTAAAAGGGCGCTCACAGGTTCACTAGCGCCACCCCTTTAAAAAAGTATATTATCTCGTGACTGAGAAGGAATTATGGAAAACGGCTCAATCAGGAGAAAAGCGGCCACATTCCTCTAGATAGTATTTTGCTGCTTCGTGTCTCAATATGAAACTTTATAAAAGGTATTAGAAAATTCTATACATACTTACCGAGGTTCCTGATTGAGTCGTTTTTCATGATTCCTTCTCAGTCACGAGATAATATTTTTTTTTTCTCGTCTATCCCATCGTGTGGCATATCGTTATCGGTCGTTCAAAAATATTTCGGGTCTGTGAAAACCATTTTTCGATTCAGGGATCAATCTGAGTAATATTAAGCTTTAAAGTGCAAATTTTTGTTAGAGTCAATAGGGATGATGCCTGGGTAAATTGCCTGGTTTATCGTGGGGGCTCGTTACGTCACAGCTCAGTATAAAATTTAATGAGAAGTGACGTCATGGCACATTTGAACTCAATGTATCGTCGTAATGTTTTGATTACGTAAAAAAAGAAAAAAATACCCAATATTTTTAATAATCTACATGACGGAAACAAAAATTTTTTTAGTCATTATCCCTATTCAGTATCACGATAGAAATAAAAAAAATGCACACTTTCCATACAAACCATGCGTGTCACCGTTTTCTCGCACTATGACACTAATGACGTATAGAACCTGACAGCATTGAAGGCAGTCCATGCCAGAAGCTGTACGCTCAACGGACGTACGAGGTCGGTACTGCCGTGTCAAGATGCTGCCCGGGGCGCAGAGATTCCGTGCTCTGTAGTACACTCTCTCTCACTTAAACTGACTACTGAAGTGCCCTTGATTAAGCACTAAAAATCAAACTATAATGAGACTCGTAATATCTGGTGAAGTTTAGTGAATCCAATCTGGACTAAAGCGTACTCGAGAATTCTTGAAATCTTTTTAATTGCTTGTGATTTGTGTAATGAAGACGGTTGGTGGAGTTGTTTCTTAGTTAAGATTTTTACTGATCCATCTTTCTTTAAATGCCACTGGTCCGTATCCCTTTTAAATGTCAGAATTTAAAGTCAAATCATTTATTTCAAATAGGCACAGCACAAGGCACAAGGCACTTTGAAAGTCAAAATTTATTTAAAAAAAAAACTAGTTTGCCCTTCCAAAAGTTAGTTACGTATGGAGAAGAATGGGAAAGAAACTCCACACTTACCTACTTTTTTTAAATGTTAACAATATTTAGTTTAAACATCTATATCTAAAAATATCTATATTTATAAATAAACAAAATTGAAGAGTCCTTTTTTAATGTCAAAATAGCAGCTTTTTACTAAATGCGTATTAAATTATATACGGATCGAAAAAAAATTTTTTTTTTTTTGTCTGTCTGTTTCGGTTCGGTTTCGAGAAAAAGCCACGCGGGAAAAGCCGCGGGCAGAAGCTAGTTAATTATATAATTATATGGGAATACGATGTACTTAGAATAAAATTACTGTACCACAATAGGTAAAAACAATGAAAAGTGAAGTAATGACACATAAATTAAATTATATATAATTTTTTTTGTTATGCATTTTTGTGATGTACAATGAAGTATATACATACAAATATAAATTAATTAATAAAATTACGTTATAGATACATTATGGTCATATTTACAAACATTGTAAAATTAGATGATTTTCCTAACTAATAAATCAGTATGTGAGTTAAAGTAATCACAGAATGTAAAATAATTACATAAAAATAATAAAATAAACAACGAAATTAGCAACCAGTTTGATAATGGTGCCAATTTCCTTGTTCACAAACTAAACTAAATTTAAGTTCAGTGCATCTCTTTCTTTCTATTTCATTAAGAAAAGGACAGAAGATGAATTTTAGTTTAGTACTGTCAAATTAATCAGCGCTTGACGTAAATTGACGTAATTTTAATCGGCAAGTTTTTAATCACGTCTAAACTTGTATGGAGTAGTGACAGGCGCTGATTAATTTGACAGGACTAAAATTTATCTTCTGTCCTTTTCTTAATGAAATAGAAAGAAAAAGATGCACTAAACTTTAGTTTGTGAACAAGGGAATCGGCACCATTGTCTCGATTCTCATCATCTTTTTAAACGCTTTCATTATGTGTGTAAATGGATTATACTCTATATTGTACCTGCTTTCATTTAAGATTTTCAATTAGTAAAGCTTTTCCATTTAATACCGCCAAATCTCCAAGTACGGCTATTGAAAACAATGCCTTTAAGACAAACACAGAAAGGGAAGTTCCGCGTTCATAACTAAGACGCCAACTTTCTAACTGCTGGTTTATCTTGAATCTACGTTAGTGAACCCGCAGCTTTAATTCCGTTTTTACATACGTAGCTAGGTTCATATTAATTTACCAGCACATACTAACTCCCCTATATTAACTTTACTGAACATCAAGTCCCCGGTGCGTTATGACGGAAAAAGTTCGGAATGCGGGCGCCACATAAGCGTGTTCACATTTGCTTTTGTTCCAAATACTTTTAGATGGAGAATGCTTGTTCCTTGAGATAGCATGGTGCGTTCGTTGTACGGGCGTGTTTGAATTTTGTCGGCTTTGTAATTATATGGTATGGGGCCCTCAGGGATTTTGTTGTGTGAATATGACGTGCTAGGCTACGTCAAAAATCCCTTGATGAGTTTTTTGGATCCTGTGGAAATGTTGATGAAATGCTCGTAAGAGTCCATTGATGTCCGTATGGTCTCATAAATTTATGGTCAAAGTCAAAGTATTTATTAGTGCGATTTTTGGTGATATAACAGGTCTTACAGATATTTTATAGATACTTAAAAATCTCCCCTTTGATACACTATTAATTTAACAATACGAGTATTAGAAATTATTTATGACATTATAAACGATACAATTCTAGCAAATTAACAATTCTAATAAATCTTTAGATAGGAATATTACATTATAAATCATAAATACAGGATTAGTCACAAGAAATTTTGTCAACAAGAAATTCATCAATGATATATAGTAGGACTTGTCTATTAAAAAAAAAAAAAATTGCCTTTAAATTGAGTCAAGTTCAAATCTTTTATGTCATTTCGTGGCTTATTAAAAATCTGCAGTTTATTATAGTGGTACTTGCATTATGCTTCTCATGTCACGCAGTCACACTATATCTTCCCCTCAGTTAGGTATCAAAGAAGCCTTCACTGGCTGATCAGCGGTCCGCCATTATTTTATGTGGAACTCGCGCAACTAAAATGTATCAAATCTTCATAGAATTTTGAAACATTTGAAAGGTGGGATTTGGGATCTTTAAATTATTTGTGTCAACGGAGCTCTTAAGCCTAAATAAAATGGGTTGTTGATCCGAATAGTGGAAGCGTTATTTTACCAAAAAAAACTCTTAAAACAATGTTTCCTAATGTCGACCCTTCTTACCTTCACAGCCATTAAAACCAACAACGATCCTTATAAGTACACCAAAAGCACATTAATCCTTAAAACGGGTAATTATAATGAAATTTTGTAGCCGTATACTGTGAACAACGTGTGAGAATAATTTACTAGGGCATTACCACACCGTAAATAGTGTTTTATCCCATAATAAATGAAGCGTGCTATATCAGATTATTTAGCGTTAAATTTGAGTATAATGGGAGTATTATTTCATTAACTCGTCAAACATAATGTGTGACATGAGTTTCGTGTTTGTGGTTAAATATATTTCAACGAACAAGGATGGCAATAGGCTTACCCCCTAATACATGGGACTTAAACGTAATTGGCGAAATGTGGGTGTAAGTACTCTATATACACCTTTGTCTAACTCTTCGGGGATGCTATGTTATGAACATGGATTTGTTATGGGAAGATACATTGATTTCTGGAAAGCTTTACATTCAAACAAGCAAAGTATCAAGTACTAGGCTTACCAATCTTTTGATTATCTCTGAACAGCCTTCGGGATGCTTTCCCAGTCCTTCCCTTTTCCTTCTTGTTTTAAATTCGCCGCAACTGACGGCATAAAAAAAATTTTTGTTTGAACCCAACGCCAGCAATACCACTAACCCGCGCGCGCGGTGAAAAAACACCAAAATATAGTGAAATACGACTGTTAGTGATACAGTGTGGTGATCTCCTGGCTCCCAGCATCCCGTGAGTACCTAACCTCTTTCATTTTACCATCCTTTAGCCTGTTTCTGAGTAGGAAACTTCAAAAGCGTCCTTGGCTAAATGCGATTCTCAATCACTCTCAGTATATCTGTACTAAATGGCTATCATGCATCCTACGTGGTGATGACCGCACGTTACTGATGTCGCCCATCTCGTGGCTATCACAAAACCAATCGCAATCTGAATGATTTTTAAACAAATTGCTAATCCATGTTTATTATGTTCGCAAAATGTCTTATCAACAACGTAAATAACGCAATTAATGTAATTGAATTGTCAAAATGAAACCGATTACCACCGATAGTGTGTTACACAATTAGGCTTTTGGGCCGACACAATATATAGATTCCCATCGCCACGCCTTAGCGTGGCGATGGGAAGATCTTCGCGTGGCTCTTAAGCCACGCGAAGATCTTGCTGGTATTACAAAACTTGCCTGGCTCATCGGCGTAATGTTGCTTGCCTGCCGGTCTTCTACAGATTATACTTCGGAGAGTGTGCGCAGGATCTCCAAGATCTGATCCCACCATCGCCCTTTTATTACCAGACTACCAGACGTACTGCAGGGTACCATAAGTACTTGGTTGATATCCCGTCCAGTCGTACTCAGCGCTTTTTATTATACGCACAGCCAAAGAGTGGAACTCTCTGCCATCGTCTGTTTTCCCTTCCACATATAACCCGGAACACAAACACAAAAAGAAAATAGGGGGAAAATATGCATCACATTCACGCAAAACGGCCATCTCTCAGCATAATGCTGCGTGCCCTATGCGAGACAGAGCCCCAGCGCTGGTTTTCAGTGACAGCCGTGATAACGTCAACCGGTGCAGTATATAATGAGACAAATTTAGCAAAATAAAAATAATAAAACATTCACTCTAAACTCTACTAACAAAATATTCACAATTTAATACACGAATAGAGCGAATAGTCTTGTAACTCACTATGACATTTGGTATTAAATTATGAAAGCGTCGTCGAGCAATGTATCATATATGATTCATCGGCGGTCAAGAGGCGTTTATGCATGTGATACATCAATACCTGTCTTGACCGCCGCAGTGCGTTGTGGCTTCGTAGGTTTAACCTGAAATCACTATTGGTATTGCAAGCATTGATGTATAAAAAAGGAAGATAAGGCACTGCTCTAATGTCATGTAAACATTATTGGACTAGAAACAATTACATGTAAACACACCCACACAACTACATTTCCCGATATCGTGCGTCATGCATCAACAACCGAAATAGAGAATATGACACGGGCTGTAGCGGGAACGAGTTAGCAATAATTGTCACTCTTACGTACCCATAACAATTCAGAAACAATGGGCCACCTAGAAAGCAATATTATTTAGGAGAATTTTAAAGAAAATAACTTTTGATTTACTTACGAGTGGAAAGTAATCCCGTGGAACTTGTTTTTGGTTTGTGTATTATTCGTGCACATTTTGAAAACACAGGAAGGCATTGTTTCTGATTATTTAGACGATATCTGTAATTACTTAACGTGCTACACATGAGCTACACAAACCCCAATTCGATTGGGACTTAGGTCATTTGTGCCAATAATTTATGCGGTCCACATCGAGGAGCGAGTAATTCATCATCATCATCATTTCAGCCGAAAGACGTCCACTGCTGGACATAAGCCTCCCCCAATGGGGGAAGGGGGGGTTGCCATATTCACCATGCTTGGCAGGCGGGTTGGCGATCGGAGTATGTTGTTGAAAATGCATAGAGAACGCTGCTGCCCATTCTCTAGTAAATCCCTTAGTCGCCTTTTACGATACCCACGGGAGGAAATGGGGAGTAATTAATCTTCCTTTTTTATACATCAATGATCAAGTTATTGTTTATTAAAGTGAAATGTTGTTTTTTTTTTTTTTTATCAGCTTGAAATGTAAAGAAAACATACATATTATCACACCTGTATTCTTTGAAGGGTCACGCAGAGGTGAACCTTACATCCACATTCAGCCAGTTATGTTTAAGTCCCATTTAATAATAATAAATTTCGTAAAAAAAAACGGTGACTTATTTAAAAAAGCTTCAGAGCAAAGTTACCATCATACCGACATGAATTATGCCTAAGAAGATCAAAAACCGCCCTTATGTACAAGAGCATACTTTGTATGGCTCCGATTTTTTTTAATAAGCTACCAAATGACATAAAAGGTTTAAACTTGACTCAATTTAAACGCAAACTAAATATTTTTTTAATAGACAAATGGATACCATTGATGAATTTCTTGTTGACAACATTTCTTGTGACTACAGATTCAATACAGATTGTATTTATGATTTATAATGTAATATTCCTATCTAAAGACTTATTAGAATTGTATTGAATTTGTTAGAATTGTATCGTTTATAATGTCTTATGTAATTTCTAATATTGTTATAGTTATTTATGCAACTGTTGTTAAGGAGTATTAAAACACGAATGTGTGTTTTATCACACGAGGCGAAGCCGAGTTCGATAATAGTATCACATAAGTGTTTTAATACCTAATTATTACAGTTGCAAACAAGACTTTATCTACTCCCATGACATGAATCCTCTATAAAAGGTTCTGAAACAGTTTTTGCAATACTAATATCGAACAAAAATGGCGGGATACGATGCTATGGTATAGTATAGTGAAATGCGCGTGCGTGACAATGTTCATTTTTTGAAATTCATAAAGATACCACGAATTGAGTAGTGATAATGGAAGGGAGGATGATTATGCCTTCCTTACTCATCAAGCAGATGAGTAAGGAAGGGATCATCATCCTCGTAAAAGCAAAGGAGTTGCATTATGAAATTCAGTACAACATTATAACTCCAGTTTGGATGCTATTATGGTTACTATGACACTGGGTGTTTTAATGTTGGCAATAAGCTAACTGTTTCAGAAACTTTTATAGAGGATTTATAGCATGGGCGTAGATAAAATTAATAGTGTATGGGTAATGGTAAAGGGTAGATTTTTGAGTATCTATAAAATATCTGTAAGACCTGTTATATCACCAAAAATCGCACTAATAAATACTTTGGACTTTGACTTTGAAATAGGGGTCGAGCCTGTTGCCATTAACTAGGCACAAATCCAGACTCCGGGCTGCTACTGAGAAATTCCTGATCGAAAAACCCAATAACACTTTGCAAGACCGGGGAATCGACTATGTCGAGATCGGCTTCCAGTCTAACTAGATGCAGTTGAATACCAGTAGTTCAGATTTTTCAGGATTGTTGTCAACAGTGCTGAAGCAATAATTACGAGGTCAACTATACCCGTACATTTCGTAGGAAATGAGACTCCCAACTTACTTTTTAATTAGATGTGTTAAACGAAAAGTATCCAATCCACACAAAGTCCTTTTAGAGATATTGACTTTTGAAGTTTAGAAGATATAACATATTTTATATTTCCGTGCATGCGGGCTGGTTCTGAGGGTGATCAAAATGATAAACTGTGTTTTATGCTTGGATCTTTTTTGCTAGCCGATAGCATCGATTTTAGCATCAGTTTTTTACACTTAAGTCATTTTTGACCATGTTGTGGATTGGATCCTTTTCGTTTAACTACGTCCAATTATGGATAGACTGGCTGCTACAACAAAAACTGGCCGAAAATGAACAAAAATAAAATAAATTTCGAATTTCGAATGAAAACGCGTTATAATTTTAGTTACTTTGAGAACAGAATTTAGATGTTTTGTAGCTTGTGATTTCGGTAATTTCGAAAAAAATAAAGAAAAATGCCCTTCAATAGTTTAGAACGTTTTGACTGTTATGATGGGCAAACTGTTTTGCAATTTCTGGTTTTGGTAGTGACCAGTCTATCTTAAAAAAAGAAAGTCGGAGTTTCATTTCCTACGAAATGTAGGGCTAGTACTCAAACTTCAGTTGGTACAATATATTTTTGTGAAAATGGCCCATTTTCTTGCTGACTGTACATTTTTTTTTTCAAACCCTGTGAATGGGTATCAAAATTTCTCAAAAAATTAGGGACAGTCTCTTGAAACCGTTTTTCTGTAACTACACATACAACGGATAAGGTAGGTACCTACCCTTACAGCTCCGTCTCCAAAATCCATCCTATATATGCCAGAAATGTAAATGTACCTACTGTTAGTAGTCCTCTGCTTACCCCTTCGTACAAGAAGGTATATCATCCCTTGCACCCCCGCACAAAAACGTTTATTCATGGGTAAGTGAGCTGTGATGGACCTTTTGTTTACAAAGAGGTCAGATGGGCGTTAACGTAAAGCCTTTTCACCTCTCTATTGTATAGAGGGCCCATGAGATGTCTTGAAGGCTTATTCAACGATGATTAACGTGAAAATAATGAGCTTAGAAAAACATATCACTTAATTTATTTCGTCTTTCAAACCATCAGGCTTAGCATGACGCTTTCTGTTTCTACGAAGAATAGACAAAGCTATTTCTATACAAAGTGACATTTCGTTTCTCCATTTTTGACATCGCACCGTAGATATCCTTCTACAATCTGTCATTTTGTATTTCATTTCTAACAATCTTTGTCTAGGTCCTTTTTTATGTAGACTATTTCAGAAGAAAGTTTTCTATCCCAAATTGTCAAAATGACACTGACAACTGACAGTTGTCTAAGGTAGTGAAGACAATTTGATTTTGTAATCGCCAGACAGTAGAAAACTTTCTACTCGACGGCCACAATGTATATACGTTTATCTACAAAATCATGATTTTACAGGAGAGCGTTTTGAACTTAAAACTGTGATCATTAATAGAAGAAGAAAGCTATCTTCTCCTTTTTTACTTTATTTAGTTAATAGGGCATTACCAAGAAAATGGATTACTGTAATATATTTTTGTTCCAAAATACGGTACTTCGACATGTTGTGAAAACAAAATTGTAGTTGTCTTTATAATAAGTGTCGTGACTTAATTGAATCAGTAAAAATTGAGAATAAAACAGAAAAAAAAAATTATGTAAAAACAAAGAATTCTGTGTCAAATTATATAAAAGAGTGAATTTCGTAAAAAGTGCAGTTGAAGAGAGATGTAGTTTACCGCCGTCATATTGTCTACACAGAAAGTCATTTTTGTCTACTCTTCCGTCGACAAAATGGTTGCTCGTGCTAAGCCTACTGAAAGTATTTTAACAGCAATTTTAGTTTAAGAATCGCTACGAAACAAACTCTGAATCATGGGCCTATCTATCATAGAACAACGAGATTTATTCAAATATTTTCGCAGTTTTTTTCTGTTTCATAAGTGTCCATGATCATGAAATCAAACACTACAAAATATACTAGTAATAAACGGATAAAGTATACAATGACGAAAACCGTAGTTAAAAAAATTAAATACGAATAAAACGTGAATGTTAGTAGGGGACAAAATAATAAAGGGCCAAACGTCACGAAGGGAACAACAACATTTTCGCGATAGTAAACGTCGTATCAACAGATTGATTGATAATCTTGCGAGCTACCAAGCGAGCGACTCCTAGGCTTTCACAATAGCGATTGTTGGTGAACGGAACTGCGTAGGGTTGTCGATTTAGAGTTAAAAGGGTCAGACAAAATGTTGTCAACCACTGAACTAATTAAATAAAGCTCAGTGTTATAACATACTAGCTTCTAACCACCCTTTCGTCTGTGTGTAATTTCTTGTTTGAACTTACCTAAAATTTAACCTACTAGCTTTTGCCTGCGGCTCCGCCCGCGTGGATGTCGGTTAAAAAAGTAGCCTATGTCCTTCACCATATCCCAGGCTATATCTCGGCCAAATTTCATGACGATCGGTTCAGCGGTTTAGGCGTGAAAACGTAATATACAGACAAACATTTATAATATTAGTATGGATAACACTCGGTAATACTGTAGCTTCCCGTTTGTGAAAGAATTTTCGATATCGGATCTGTAGTTCCGAAGACCTATTCTTAGATCTATAAAATATTAGTAGGTATAAATTAGTTAGAATGAATCTGATTTGAAAAAGACAGTTAAAGAAGAAATAACAAGCTATGCCAAGTCATATAAAGAAAGAATAACTTGCCACCCAAAAATCAATACAAAAGAAACCGCAGGCTAAAACACAAAATTCCATACAATATCATTGGACAAACTTGGTTTTAGGCCGCGAGCACTTTGGAAACGAATTTGTATCGTACGTAAACGTATGATCGTGGTTGTACGTTTTTCTCCGTTAAATAGGTAGTGTTCCTTTAAAATCCCAATAAGCTCGGTTTGTTATCGGACGACGGAACTACACACGTACGACTAACTCGAACTATTTTCAAATGAAAATTTCTTTAGGCGCGTCGAACAGTTTTTGGTAGGGGAAAAACTTATGGGTTCGCGATCGTCACCGAACGCTTTCCATGAGGTATATTTATACTGTGTATACAAGGTGTTTTTTTTATATCCCATAACTCTAGGGTAGAAATGAGACCATATCAATGAATCATATGAATTATTTTTTAATCGACTAAGTCACGATGATTAAATTAAAACACAATTACGTGAAATATGACAACGTCGCGTTTTCTTAGCTTTAAATATTAATTATTGGTTTGAATGAAAATGAATTACTCGTATTTATCAATGAAACTGTGAAGTTTCATCAGTTTGACAACGTCGCAAAAGTACCAATTCGTCATACGGGTGACAATTTTTGACCTAAATTAATATGATTGATGATAATTATCTTCGCAACAATGCATTTTTGGACCACATAATCTAGGACGTATTGTATTATTTTTACTCATAGAATATAACCCTAGAGTTATGGGATATGAAAGAAAACACGTTGTATATGTGTACTTTTTGGGTGAACAAAAATCATGAAACTCGCGTCATCGTCACCGAACGCTTTCCATAAGCTATATGTATTAAACAAACTTTCCTGTGGTTGCCTTAAGCGAACTTAAAGCCTCCAGCCAGGGTATAAAACTTATATTCTAAACGACTGCACGCTAAGGGCACCCCCTGTGGGGTACGAACCTCGGCTTAGGGCAGCGTTGGGTGGAGGACAGCAAGGTGGGACAGGTTGGATTAAAACTTTGTTATGATTATTGATCGGGAAATTTAAAACTACAGACTCAGCTACGGCGCGGCCTGGCGCTTCGTCTAGCAAGGGTCAGAAGGAAAACTTGCACTCAGAAACGGAAACTTGCGCTCCCTTAGTACTTGGAAGGTCGGGATGCATCGCATGTTATTTGGCGTGTTTGTTCGTACGACCATACATTTACGCACAATAAAAAATCGTGTGCTCGCGGCCTTGTGTATTAAAGTATGTAGGACGCATACCAAGCAAGACATCACACATTTCCAACACGTCATACTCAATGTTCTAATACATAGTGACAGATTTTAGTAAAAAAGAGAATTACACTGAAAAAAAATATTTTGCCTAACTACTACGGCTATTTCAGGAATAATCAAAGTTTGACAAGACTTTATAAAAGATAACTTGATTTAGTAAAAGTGATATGCAACAGCCAGCACAGGTTTTGGTTACATGTTGCATAAAGTTATGTGGTCACTTTTTTGTGTTACATGTTGACGAAAGTTTGGTTATATACAATATGTTACAAAAACCCTGTCCGATCCAATAAAGGCGTATTCCTGGTTCAACATACGTACTAGAAAAAATGGTTATAAAAATGTAACTCATAAAAAACAAAAGTTATTGATTTTTTATTTTTATAATCCATGCGAAATTTAACACTGAATATGGCAAATTTTCATAAGTTGACAACACTCCACCCGCCGGCAAAATCTTTTTATGTTTACCTATTTTTATTTCAAAGAACACCGCCCTACACTACCGCATTGTAGGCACTTTTTCAACTAGTCGCCGACTCTTTGATGTCGCCGACTGGTTGCCTACCGACGCGCTACTTGTTGGCCAATGGCCAGTCTTTCGTGGAGATAGCTTTTGATCGGACGTCTGGACGTATCACGTGCCGCTATCGTTTCGTTTAATATGTTGATGTGCTTAGGTAAGACCGACTGTAATTATGCAGCTGCTTGTAGAACTTATGAGGTGCGCTTCGCTAATATGCCAGGTGTGACAATACCATCGGAGCGTGCGTTCCTTCGCCTGCATAACCGTGTGTAGATACCCCACAGGCAGTGTTCATGGGCACGAGTCGCAGGCCGCTGATGCTGGAAGACCACGAGAGTGCAACGTGGAAATCGAGGAACACAGTTCTCCGGTCTAATCGTGTGCTTTTCGCCGATGAATGCTCGTTTGAGAGAACAGGTGTGGGTATTCAACTGCCACAACGAATACGTGTGGGCGCTGCAAAGAGTATGTGCAAATTTAGTGAAAAGGTGACGAATGTGTATTAGTGTTGGAGGTGGACATGTGGAGCACGATCGCCGAAGTATGCAACAACAACAAGCGAACTGATTAGGTACCTGGTCGGTAAGTAAATTGCCAAAAGCACATCACATTTAAAAGAGCCCTTATCAGGGCTACATTTAATTCACTAAATTGTTTCTTCGGTTTAAAGAACTTTCTTTTTTCGTTTCTTGATTAACAGAATTAGGTCAGAAATCCGGATCACTATGCCTACAAAACAATATCAGCTGATACCTACGCGTAGGCACAAGGTATGACGTAGCGTAGGTTTCTTTCGTTATAAGTTTGGCGGCACGCGACAAAGTAGATTCATGACAAAAAATCGTACAAACCGCCTCGCTCGGCGGCGACAAAAAACTGTAGGTAGTGAACTTGTGAACTTTTTCGAGCAATCAGTGTTGCCTCTGATCAGTTTTCATTTTTTTTTTTTATTTAATTATATTCACTGGGGAAAAATAATAATCTCAAATCTATTAAATGGTTACGTAATAGTGTACGCAGTATGATGCCGAATAATACTCTTAAGAATCGGACAGGGTTTTTGTTACATGCTGTATAAGTTAACATTTTTTTCAGTGTAGTAGGCTGATGTTGAGCTATTTGATGATGAGGCAACATTAATAGCCCGACATTGGTCAATTTGTTTTGCGTGGGCAAAGAATATAAATTTTCATTTTTTTGTTTGATCCACAATGGAGTACTCTTGGCTTTAATCTCACCTGATGGTAAGTGATGATAAGGCCGAAGGTGGACGCGAGCTTTACCCGGAATCCTCAACCACAGAGGAACTGGCTATCTTACCTCTAACTGCCGAAACACAACAATGCCGTTAACATTGTTGTTA
This sequence comes from Dryobota labecula, assembly GCA_947523025.1. NCBI lineage: Eukaryota > Metazoa > Arthropoda > Insecta > Lepidoptera > Noctuidae > Dryobota > Dryobota labecula. The sequence continues at coordinate 8,834,314 of OX383293.1, read as the reverse complement.
TGGCGACAGACTTAGATAAGATGGTAGTAGCTAGCCAGGTGGACTTAGAAGAAGCTCTAACACCGACCAAAATGAGCAGAAATTTTTGCCCCCGTTGGGAATTGAATCTAGGACCTCTGGGTCTGAGACAGGTTGTCTTATCACACTGAAAAAAAAAAATTGTTGCCACAATCAAGATTTTGTTTAGATTGACTAAGTAACTTGTTTGCATCTGAGCCTATTAAGCATAATGATCACAGCTACTACTTTTATTTGATTGAGATTTGAAACGGGATCTTGATTGGAGTTATCACAAAATCTATTTGCAGTAATCAAGTCAAAACATAGTTGCTCCAACCAAGACTATTAGATTAAAGTTTCACTGATCTTTATTGAAGTAATCAAAATGCTTGATTTACACAACTAACTTACTTTGTTAGAGTTAACATTTTTTAACTTGTCTCTTTTTTAACTCTTCTACAATGATGTCATGTTAAGGGTAATCGAGAAACTTGTTTGAGCGTTCAATCATTTGAACTAGTATTGCTGCAATCATGTCATGACGATTAACTTAACTAAGATTTTGATGAATCTAAACAAGATATCGTCAATCAAGCTAAAAAGTCACTTGATTGGACTGCATTTTTCATCTTCAGTGCACTAGACCACAGAGGCAGTTAAAATAAACAGTCATTTTGAGGACCCAAATGTTATATTGTGTCCTCCAAATGTTCTCATGAATAAGTAACCATCTAGGGACAAAGATTTGTGAAAAGTGTCGTGTTGGACGGATGACATTTAAAGACGACCATAGAAACCTCGTTAGGTATACAAATAGATATAGCAAAGAAAAAAAAGCTAAAAGTGCCCAAAGAAAGTTTGCGACTGCTTCTTATTCTTGTATTAATACGAAAATATCATATTATCCCAGGCGAGTAAGCAACACGCTACAGAGAATAAATGATAATGCCGGGGAAAAACCTCAGTGTTATCATTAATTTACTGTCCTCCTACATAAGCTGCCCGTGGCTCTTGCGTTTAAGCCGTGCCATCTGGCGATGATTTCTAGTTCCCTCTTAATGAAAAACTTATGTTAAACTATAGGCAGAAGAGCATAAAATAAGGCCAAGTAAGCACGCGCGTTTTTTTATCGCGGGGTTTTTTTTTTTCGCGCACTTGGTTTTCAATCCTTGGTATTGAATCGAGCATTTAAAATCGGGGTTAAATATAATGACCACCATAAAATGTATTCGAACACCGAATGTAGTAAATGATCACCAAATCTTAGCGAGCAAATTAATGCACTTTTTCTGCCTAAATAAACCACTGTGGTTGCCATAAAATGTAGGCTTATTACCAAATAAAGTATTATGATGCCATAGTAGGTTAGGTTAAAACTGTGACCTCCTATGCACGAGCCGAGCGAGCAAAGCGAGCGGTGCCGCGGTAGCGGCCGGTGAGTGCCAGAAACGACTAGATTATTATAGAAAAAAAATAAGCAAATAAAACAGGCTACCCAAAACTGAAATAGTTAGACGATATTAATTTAAGAAAATGCAACTAACTAAAAAAAAACTGTTTAGAATTTACGTTTTGGCACATTTTATTTTGCGTAATAGCTTATATAGGATTGCGAGATGTTATAACTTTGGTTATAATTTTATATTAAAATATGGGTTTAATTTTGGTGATCATTTACTATTTTTGTCTCTATGTTACTATATTTGGTGGTTTAATTTTGGTGATCATTTACTATTTTTGTCTCTATATTACTATATTTGCTGGTAAGTTAAACATAAGCCTTTAAAATCCAACAGAGCGCATCCCAGCGCGTCAAGAAAACACACTATTGGATTTTGATGTTCGTAAACGGCTGCAGCTTGTGGTGCCCAGGCCGTCTTACTGACCATGGTTTCGTTATTGTTATTAGTAATTAACTGTTTATTTATTTTACTTCGATGGCCCTAGTTTATCATTTGTGTTAGAGCTACATGAACATAATCCAGCATTGCATAAGTAAGCGGGCACGCCCGTTATGCCTGGAGTGGAGACTTATTTCGGTACTAGGTTTTGTTTACATTTTTTGTTTTTTGCTTGAGTATAGTTTCCATTATATTTTTTGCTGGTATATTGGTGTGTGCTAGCTGATATAATTGGCAAATAATTTAATTTATTGTTCTGTGTCTCGTATTGTTAATTACATTGCACACCTACTCTTATTTATTTATTTATTTATAAAGGTACACCAACACCACCTTAACATCCGATTAAAAGACAAGCAGAGAAATGAAGCCATACGTAAGAGAACCAATGCTATAGATGACCTCGAACATACCCAATGTCTGAAGTGGAAATGGGCAGGCCATGTAGCACGCCTGCCTGTCACAAGATGGACCCATAGAACCAAGATATGATCGGGACCAACAGAAGAAAGACCCAGAGGATGCCCACCGGAACGCTGGGCAGAAGAAATAAAAAAAAGAAGAGGCAACGACTGGATGGTCAAAGCAAAGCAAAAAAAATATGGAAACCTGGAAAAAAATTGGAGGAGGCCTGTACCCGAAAAGGGGCCATAACCTAGTTTTTAGCAATTGACTTTTAAATTAAGTATATATTTTTTGTTGGTTATGGAATTAAATGCTATATTATTATTATTACATCAACAGCTTCTTTATACAAAATATCAAATAACAGTCATGGGCTTAAACAGTTGCTAATAACAGGTGAACCACTACTACTACTGGAACTATTGGTACTATTATAGAGAATCAAATTTTGCTAATTGAACAGACAGCTGTGCTGCTGGGGAGTTTGTTGCGCCACTTCTTGTTCTCAGCACTAGGAAGTGGTGAAGGGCGGGCGTTCTGGGGGACTGTCTTGTGTAATTATGACGTGTAAAAAGTGATGATTCTCAGCCTTGTTAGAATAAATGACTTTTGGTTTGATTTGATTAACAACTCTCGGCGCTAAGCAGAGCGTAGAAAATTCAGTGCGCGAAAAAAAACCGCAAATTACGCCCGTGTGTACCTGAGATAATGCTTGGAGCGTGTCACATTCTGTGCTCTGTTCATTATGTTTAGTACTTTGCGCGGAAATATGTCAGGAACATTTTGTAAATTAAACCAATCCAACTAATATAGAAATGCAGTACATACAACCACGTTTCTGTTATCTTTCTTCAGCGCAAACGAAATCGCACGAAGGTTTTAATTCACGTAAAAACTTGAATTAAAACATTCATGGGATTTTGTTTAGTTAAGAGTTAAAGTACTCGTGTGATTAATTTTTTGAGGTTACTAACGTTACGTTATTTTGCAGTTTTTTTTTTTTTATTTAAAATATCTATAAAAACAAGGCTTTACAATATAACCATGGCGAAGAAATTAATGAACGAAAAATACCCAGTAAAAGTACGCCCAATGGATCATGCACAGTAGACCCTCTACAGACCTAGCAGATTGGCAAATCTGCTATTTATAAAGTTGCTTAAAGTTAAGAGACGTTTAAATGTCAAAAATTTATAGTGAAGATACTAATCATTACTTAATTTCAAGCAATGTTCTTATATAAGGGGGAATGTGCTGGTGCGCGCTTATGTATGCGTTGACGCTTATGTATGGAAGGGAATGTTAGGTGTGGCCTTTTGCCATAGTATGAAAGTAGAATTAATGCTGTGGAAATGCGTTCCTTGCGAAGCATATGTGGCTTAAGTTACGCCACACAAGCTTCGCAAGGAACGCATTTCTGGCGTAACTGAGGCGTCTAATTTCAAACCCAGCTAAAACGATTTTTCTAGAAATTGAGTTATTGATGAGTTTTAAATTCAATAAAATTTAATCGCACTCCTTGTTGCACAACACATTTACACAAGTCTCCATTGGTCCGTCATTCGATTCGTAAGCTCACTTGGTGCAAAAGCAAGCGCTGTGATTGGTTGATTACGTTGTAGAGGAATTTGAATTTTACCCATGACATTTATAGTGGATTTTGTTACCAAGTCTAAGGTTGGAGGCTCAATTTAGTACTGTTATAGAGGGATTTTCTCGGAAATGAGTTTGTCTCTTAGTACGGAATTGAGAAAACTTTCAAAAGAGAGAAAAAGGTCGGTTTGAAGGTAATATCGTTTTAGTGGGGTTTGAAATTAGACGCCTTTTACTATGAACGATAGGCTAAAAATAACGAGTATGTGATAATGCAACGGTGTGGTTTAAAAGAAGATGTAGTGACAAAAATGTTTGGTCAGGTTGAGAGGATAAATGAAAGGCGACTTACAAAAGGTATTTACAAGACAGATATGAGTGGAAACGCCCTAGGAGCCTAATTGGTGATGTTCTTCAAAAAGGTCAGGTGCGTAACACTCGCAACCGGCGTGCGTCTATGATCAGATGAACGTAAACTAAGCAAAAGGAGTGTGTAAGGAGCACAGCAGATGGCGTTCTATAGTTTCCGCCTACCCCAATGGGAAGAAAGCGTGAGTTTATGTATGTATGTGTACGGTTAAACAGACGCTAATCATTACGCCATCTGCGTCCAGAACAATAACGAGTTCAGGGCGGTGACGGGGCTACCCCGATACTGCAGCGCCTCGGATATGGTCGCAGAGGCACGCACCGATTGCTTTCACTCGACAATGCGCTAGCGCACCGCGTCCTTGGTGCGCAGGGTACGGGTTAGCCCCAACAACGTACTGGCGATGGTTGCGGGAAGGCTGGACTGCATCTTGACACGGCTGACAGGATCGATTTATTTTCCTGCTCCCTGAATGAATTCACAAAAACGATATTGTATGTGTTATGTTATTTAAGATAGTTTAATTAAGGACCACGCTATCGCATTAGGATTTTTTCCTGTAAGGATAGCAGTGTTTGTGATAAATAAATAAATAAATCTTCATCAGGCATTGTTCCAGCAGACACCTTACTGTACCAGTATTGAAAAAAACGTATTGATAATATTGGTTTTTGATTTGATTATATTAGATTTATTTTGATTCCATTTAATTTGAAATATTTTGTTTCCAATTAATTAGATTTATTTAAATTTTTATTTTATCTGATTAGACTTTATTTGATTTTATATTATTTCTATGAATTTATGTTTGGCAATGGGTGTTATTTACCTGAAATAAATAAATAAAATAATATTTATTACATAAAGCAATGTTTATAACTCGGAGGAATGTCTACGGTTGCTCGGGGGCTATAACAAGAATAGAAGAATTACCTAGTAAGCTACGGTTTCCCAGAAGAGCGGTGGCCCACATAGTTTCCGCAGTGTACCGCAATTTACCGAATGACGTCACTGAAACGTTATTTATGAAAGTAAATTGGTGTGTTTTCCTTTAAAAGACGTATTCACGTCTTTAAGGATTTTATAGTGGGACAACTCAGAAAAATCATCATCATCATCATCATTTCATCACGCTTGGCAGGAGAGTTGGCGATCGCAGTATGGTGTTAAAAATGCATAGAGAACGCTGCTGCCACTTCTCTAGTAAGTCCCTTAGTCGCCTTTTACGACACCCATGGGAGGAAATGGGGTGATGCTATTCTTTACGTCCGGCACCACACGGTACATTCAGAAAATTGATGATAACAAAGTCGGGGGATACAGTTTGGTGTTGTAGCTACTTAACTGTCAATTACGTCCAAAATATAATTACACCACTCGATAGCTAAAAGATAAAACAATTCATTACGTTGATTAGGGACTGTGACGCATCGCGTGCGGTGGAATAGGAAGCCCGGCCATTTCAAGGGCGTTTCGCTGCGTCTCGGAGAAGATACGACCTTCGTTTACGTTTCAATCGTCAGCTCTAGTCAAGATCTATCGATTGCGTATATAAAATACTAGTGTGAAGTAGTTGTAATGAAAATATACAGTTAACACGGCCTATACTCGTCAAAAAGCCTAATCAAAATATAGAGATCGTATACGGTTGGAAGGGGCTTCTCAAGAGCAATTCAGTGATACCCATCAAACACCATATGACAGAGTGCAGCGCGTAAATATACATAAATACTAGATAATAATAGTTATTTATGCAACTGTTGTATAATAAGGGGTATTAAAACACGAATTTGTGATTATATATTTTGTGATAATATCACATGAGCGTTTTAATACCTAATTATGTACAATTGCATACAAGACTTTATCTACATCCATGTTATTCTACTCTTCAATATTTTCCAATTCATGAAATCTTGGTACGCCTTTTCATATCGTTTTCTCGACTTTTCTGGTATTAATTGGTTAGAAATGTCCTTTGCTGCATGAGAAATATCTGGTGCTGTGTTATCAAGGCTTGTATCACTCATTTTTGTTAACAACAACATACATTTTTGCAATACTATTACCGAACAAAAATGGCGGGATGTGACGTGAACTCGAATAACCTATAAGTTATTTTTTTTTTAATTACGGCGCTGTGTTAGTAAAACGCGCGTGGATGACAATGTTCTAATTTTAAAATTCATAAATGTGGCTGTTTGATGAGTAAGGAAGGGATTGAAAATGCAAAGGAGTTGCATAATGAAATTTAGTACAACTTATAACACTCGTTTGGATGATATTATGTTTACTATGATATCGGTTGTTTTAATGTTCGAAATAAGCTAAATGTTTCAGAAACTTTTATAGATAATTTATAGCATGAGCGTAAATAAACAAAATTATAAACCTGACAAATGTTTATAACACAATACCCCTTTCAATTATTAATTGTGCCATTTGAATGAATTTCGGCAGGTTCTGCCCAATTATATCCTCCGATACCGTAATAATACTAACAATACGTGCGGCTCGTGACATAGGGGTAAATTTGAGTAGGTTAGTCCATGCACCGTAAGCAATAAAGAGCAACCTAAAAAAAAAAGTTAGTTGTAAGTAGGTTTTAAAGAAAACTAGCTGCACACTGTGTATTTGCGTTGCAGTGCCACGTAAAATAAAAAAGTGCTTGGTCGAATTTTTTATGGGCCAGAAACCCTCGCGGGCTTCCTCAGAACACCCTACCCAAATGTCATCACAATCTAATCAAAGATTTAGGAGCACATAGAGGATAAACATACAAATATTGATTTTTATATATCGTCGCCTTAGTAGTGAAGGGACCTATTCCACACTAAACTGGTTTCAAAAATTCACCACTTGATTTCTTGTTCCTAGTTTCCTTTAACTCCTTTCACGTCTGAATGAAAAACCAAACCTCCAGTTGAGCTATCACTTAGATCTCTTCACCACTAGAATCTCCGTCTAACGACGAGTATGGTGGTGTTCATAACTCAATTCGGTCAAAAGTGTGGCTTAGCTCTCTTCACCACTAAGGTGACGATATATATATAAGGTTAGTCTGTTAACAGCTACAGTTTTGAAACTGTTTCTGTATTTTATAGCGCCGGCCATTTGTTCAGAGGAACCACAGCCTACAATTGTAGCCAGTTAATCAATGTCACGTTTATTATACGGCAATCAACGAGGTTATGAGCTAAAATTACGAGTTTCAGGTTCAACTGCCATCTTGTCTATTCTGTTTTATGTGCACTTAGGGCCTGCTCCTACTGGCGGCACGGCACGGTAAGGGAATTATTATGTGACGAATAGAAATATAAATTATAGATAGATAGAATACTCTTTATTATGTACACCATAAAAATTACAGATGTAAATGTAGAACTGTTACATAGGGTGTCACAATGGGCGGTCTTATCGCTAAAAGCGATATTTTACAGACAACCTTTGGATGGATCAAAAAGTAGAAGGAGAGACAATACTGCAGGTAGCCAGTGGTGTACCATTTACATATACAATAAATACATACATACATAAAGCATATAGATACTTATCCATATAAATATAAACAATAATAAACATGATACAAGAGCAAGGAACTTTAACCAGAATTTTAAAGGTGGACAAAGATTGAGCACGGGCAAGGCATTCCATAACCATATACTGCTTGAACTGTAAAAAAATACTTGCCGTAAAAGCTAATGGAATGCATTGGCATCTCTAGTCTCAAGTTTTCCGATGACCTCAGAGATATCTATTAACTTATAACAGATAATTTAAATTTTATTGTTATACTATTATGACAATAAAATTGAAATTTCAATGACAACCGATGCCGCGGTATCCTTAGGCATGCCGCGACGTCCTTAAGCATCATCATCGAAATCCAATTTTATTGACATACATATAAATTATATTTCTATTTATCGCATGAAAATTCATTGCCGTGCCGTGCCGCCAGTGGGTGCGGGCCCTTACCTACCTTAATGGCAGTAGGTGTGTTATTATGTATGTCTTTTATATGTGTAGTAGCTTCTTACCCCGCGTTTACAACAAGTATAAAACACTACACACTACACTACACTATAGTGTCTACTGTTTTAATTTATCGTTTACACTCAAAACAAGTTGTGAAGATTAGTTCGTAGTAATTTTACAAAACTTACAAAAAGGTGAACAATTTATGGTTAACAAGACATAAATCTGAATATGATAATTATGTATGTTATGCATGTATGCATTTTATGTATGTTTTTGACAAGTCTTTTATAAGACTTTATGAAAACTAGTACCTATTACACAACTTGTATATTACCTATAGGTGCAAACGCAGTGTACGGAATCAGTAAAAAAGTATTTTTTATATAATTGTGTTATAAAATTACCCTTTTTACCCTAATTCAATTCCGAATATATTAACATTACCTCAAAATAGATACTAATATTCATTGTGTATGTGAGTTTAATTGTTTGTAAACGCACCCACGATACAGGAGAAATTCCTAGTGTGGTGCGACGTTTTCTTAAAAAAAGAAAAGAAGGAAAAATAATCCCCAAATGGATCTCAAAGTCGTTACTACAATACCTACAAACAGACACTCCAATTTTATTTATTTGTATACATAAATAAAATTGGAGTGTCTGTTTGTAATGCTAAAATAACATCTATTTTCGAAATGCATGAGAAAGTATATACGGTACTTATAACAATTTTTTTCTCTCTGTATGTCTGTTTGATCCGGCTAATCTCCGATATGGCTGGACCAATTTCGACGGGAATTTTACTAGCAGATATCTGATGTTTTAGCTAAGCTACTTCTATTTTAAGTAGTCTAAGCTAGTCACAAAATAAAAACTGTCTATTATAATGTCTGTCTACATATATATTTCAGGGATAAGGAAAATATGATGAAACACCAAGATATTTTATCATTCATTAATATATCTTTGTCAACATCAAATTCAATAGTCTACACCATACCATCACATCTCTTATTCACACTATCCAGATAAAACAACAATTTATTTAGGATCCTAATATTTACAATAAAATCTAATAGGTTACCTTCATTTACAGTAGATCTCCAACAACTCTATGCCCAAGTATATTTTAACTGACACCTCATATATTAAGTCTATGACTGACACAGCCACTCGGAACGTCTTGCGTCCATAGAGTATGATAAGTATGTATGTCGTACTGTCATCAATGCCCGACCAAGAAGGCCACTTTGTCGTGCCATTTTAATTTGAATCTTTCAGTGTTGCCAATACAATCAAACTATTTTGCACTGAGTTGTAAAATATATTGAATACTAATAATCCTTTAATGTTGCCAGTAAAAATCCAACAATTCGCACCTTTGGGAACAAAGCGTCACTTCTGCAAGTTTTTGCAAAAACAACTTACATATGCAGAAAAACCGTGACTTTATATACACAGCACGCTTGTCCGTGATGAACTAATCAATTTAAGACTGTGAGAATCGCCTTAAGACTCTAAAGCAGTAGAGTTATTAAATAATTTGGTGAAAAAAAAAAAAAAAAAAAACTTTAAAGTTGGAAAAAATGCAGAAATGACCCTTTGTTCCCAAAGGTGCGAATTGCATTAATAAAGTACATGTCCAGTTTCTGCCCTCTGGTAATTCTGGCATCGATGAATGTTCATGATTTAAGGTTTTACAGTAAGATTTAAAAATTTTGATCTAAATTGCTATGGATTTATTAATTCAGTATTACTTGCGTAACATAAGTCTCAAAAAAACAGTATCCAATCGTAGCTTCCGTTTTGCCATTTTTAACGGGAAGTAAAATGTTTTTGACGTTCCATTTTATTCCGTAATTATAGCCGCTTATTTTAGATTAAAGGAATATATTAACGTATTTGCGTATAAAATACGACAGTATTACTAAAATATTTTTGGGTAGGTACACATCAAAAGTGTTTTTATTTGAATACCCGCTTCCTAATATGAAGGTAAGTATGTATTACTTTTTTGACATGACATTGACGTAGCTAAAATAAATAATAATAAGGGTATTGAAAATAGAAACCAATAGACGGAATACAAGATGATTCCAATATCATATTATGTGCATTTATGTGTACAATAAAGATTATTAATGCTTTGTGATTAAACGAAAAAAAAAAAAATGTTAAGCAATTAGTAGCACTAGTAAGTATTTACTAGATAAACAATAGGTGCTTTACATTTTTGTTATACAAATAGAAATATAAAAAAAAAAACTGCAGAATATGATGTCAGACCAACAAAATATTAAATGTTTTATTAACCTCACAAAGACATACCACCAATTAGTATCTGTATTCGCTCACAGATGGCGTTATACTAAAAAAACGATGAAAAATCCCCAGCGCATGAACCTTATTTTGACCAGTTTACGCAAGATCCTGACTCCTGAAACTTATCAACTGATAAACTATAAAATACGGCAATTATAATAACGTAACAATCATTACTGAACATTTTCTTTGACTACTTAGACAATCGTCCATTTCTCCACCAGACATGTCCTTTAAACCTAATAATTGGTTAAGGACGTCATTGGTGCCGATTCCCTTTTTCACAAACTAAACTAAATTTAAGTTCAATGCATCTTTTTCTTTCTATTTCATTAAGAAAAGGACAGAAGATAATTTTAGTTTAGTCCTGTCAAATTAATCAGCGCTTGACGTAAATTGACGTAATTTTAGTCGGCAAGTAAAAACTTGCCGACTAAAAAAAAAAATCACGTCTAAACTTGCATGGAGTAGTGATAGGCGCTGATTAATTTGACAGGACTAAACTAAAATTTATCTTCTGTCCTTTTCTTAATGAAATAGAAAGAAAAAGATGCATTGAACTTAAATTTAGTTTAGTTTGTGAACAAGGGAATCGGCGCCATTGTAAGCTAACAATTTATGTCAAGATTATTCGAGAATCAACTGACTATTTGAAGTTGCATTTCTAACATTTTAAGGCTCCTACAAACAGGCGCGATATGCGACGCGACGAATAAGGCACAGCGTGATGCGCGTCGAGCGGTGCCTTTGTGGTGACGCGTCGCGTGTCGCTCCTGTTTGTGGGAGCCTTAAAATGTTATGACGATAAAAGTTACCATGACAGTGGAACAATCTACAAGTTCAATATTCAATTGAAGTATGATAAATAAAAGTTAACGATATAACATGGCAACAAGGCCTTTCAAAATAAATCAGGTAGGTATTCGAAATTCGCTACAGAAAAAAAAAAACAAAAAAACAAGTGCCAAGATTAGGAAAAAAGAGAAAATAGTATAAAAATTAAATCATTTTCACGGTACGCACCAAAATGAGCCTTCTTCCTGTCACGAAGGTATTATCTTCTGAAAAAAATGTTTTAACATAATCCGACAAAATCTCCTCTAACGGTGTGAAGATACCTCAAATCCTCTTTAAAAAAAGGTCAATTGTAACGAATTTGTTTAAAAAAAGAATGTCTTGGCTTTTTTTGTGCAGATAAAGGTACTTAGATTATTTTGTTAAGTGGCTATGGGTATGTTGGTAAGTCTACACATACTCGTAGTCATATTGTAATACATTGTATTACATTATTGCCACCGTGAAGTCAAAAGTCATTATTATTATTACTATCATGCCAGTAAAATAATAAAATCACGTGCTGTTATACTTTTTATTTGCACCAATGACAAACCCATTTGATGTCCACAAATTCACTATCCATGCCAAGGTTGCCTGAAAGAGATCGCAATATGCGATAAGGCCGCCCATTGAATGTTTTATAGTGTTTATGTTTTCCTTTTCTTTTGTAATGTGTAATCTGATGGATAGTAAAGCATATATAAATAAATAAATAAATAAGTCATAATGGGTGAAAACACGCATCAATAGTACACACGGCTACAAGCTATACATTTCCAGTATAAGCTGACCTCTCATTGTTCGGAAATCCTATATATAATGCCAGATCAACTTATACTGAAAAAAATATAGCTTGATATGTAGCCGTATGTACAGAGCATCGGACAAATGCGTAGACTGACTAGTAGGACAAGTCCACTTAAATCTGTATGGTTTTTTTTCTCAATAGACCATCTCAGACATTACAGAAAGTATGAAATAATTTATTGTAACAAATAGGAAATTATATTGCATTTAAATGTGTTTGGAGCCTCCATATAAGCAAACAAGGCCTGTATTAGAAGGCTCCGCTCTTTCACATCATTGACGTACACTTATACTAACGAGAGTTAATACAACTACGAGTTATTACTGTGACCATAAGGGTAAATATTTAATGCCATTTGCCACATTAACCTGCATGGTCCTCTTAGGGCCTGATCAAGATTTGATCTAGACTTTAAAAAGAGAAGTCACATTCCCTTTTAAAGTCCAGATCAAATCTTGGTTAATATGTAAATATGTCGGAGACGTGTTGTATCCGGTAAACCAGCGCCATCTAGTGGCGTTCGATGGAGTTATTGGGATTCGCGCCATCGATTGTTGACTAATCGGGACGCCAGTGCTGTTTAGCGGCGCACATTTCAGAGTCTACAACATAACGTTCGACCGGTGGCACGTGATCGCCGCACAGAGGACCAGTGGCGGTCAAGCAGTGAAGACGTCTAGAAACTGTTGCCCGTTCGGTATAGTTGTGTCGTGTTCCTACATTTATATTACTTTACATACCCATTACTGTATAGAATCAAGTTCTTCTAACAGACAGATGTGCTGCTGGGGAGTTTGTTCCTCTACTTCTTCTTCCCAGCTAAAGCACTAGGAAGTGGTGAAGGGATGGGTGTTTTGGGGGACTTTCTTATGTAAACTTTAAGGTTATCAGGTTGAGTAAATGCCTTTTGAGTTCAATTCGGGTTTTCTATTGCGCAATAACCAACACTACCCACAGTACGCTAACAGTAGTTAAAATATGGCTGATGATAACGAGAGCAGCCTTCCGTTCTCCGACAAATATATTTAATATATTTATATTGAATATATATATATAATAATATATATATATATATATATATATATATATATATATATATATATATATATATATATATATATATATATATATATATTATTTAGAATACTTCATTACGAATAAGATAATTAAAATGAACGTAGCTGACAAGTAAATATCTGCTCCAACTAAAATGTATCAACTATTCAAAAAGAAATAAAATCCATATTGACGTTAACATTGAGACTCGTTCACATGTAAAGTTTAATTTCCTGGGACTTGCTTCAGCACTTGCTTTTGTCTTTGTTAGCCATTGGATGCAGCTTCATTCTCCTCGCTCTGTTCAAATAGATATACAGTGGTTTCCAATGTTCAGTGAATGTTCAAGCGAAATTAATAGATTTTCGTATTCTGACCAGGTTTTCATTTGAATCTATACAGGAACAGTTTTTAACCAGTATGCAAATTTTGAAAAATTAAATTTAAACGAGTTTTATTAACCACCTGATTCTTATTTTGATACGTTTTAGTACAAAAAAAAAATAATTATCGTTAAAAGCGTTGTCACCGGTCAACTTGCGCCTCTCCTTTAAAAAAATATCTCGTGAAGGAATTATGAAAAACAGCTCAGTCAACTATATCGGTAAGTGTGTCTAGAATTTTCTAATACCTTTTATAAAGTTTCCTAAGGAGACACGAAGCAACAAAATACCTACGATCTAGAGGAATGTGGCCGTTTTTATTTAGATCGAATTTTGGGCTTATTCCACAAATCCCCCCTGAAAAATCCCCCTTATGAGAAAAAGTGGAATATATAAAAACCAGTCTAAAATTCGCCCCTGCTTATTTCACTAATCCCCCAGAGAATCCCTCTCAGTGGAGAAAACTGAACACTAATGTAAAAAAAATCACTTTCAGGAGGGTCTTGGAATAAGTTTTTTTTTTTTTCAATTCTAGTTTTCCCCCCTAAGCGGGATTATCAGGGGCGAATTTGAGACTGTTTTTTATAGATTCCACTTTTCCTCCTAAGGGGGATTTTCAGGGGGGATTTGTGGAATAAGCCGAATTTTGTTGCTTCGTGTCTCAATATGAAACTTTAAAAAAGGTATTAGAAAATTCTAGTCATACCGATATACCTATACTCCATTTACACAAATAACGGCTAAATAACGACAGTTATTGTGTAATATTGTTGAAATTACTGCACTTTAGAGTTATTTTTTTTTAATGTAAATGATAAATAGATTACAGTGCTTTGTATTTATCGTGAAATAACGGAGTTTATTAAACGTTTACATCGAAATAACGAAAGGGTGAGAACAGTTATTTGTCTAATGTTATAATAAATGGAGTATATATTGATTGAGCCGTTTTTCATAATTTCTTATCAGTCACGAGATAATATGATTTTTAAAGGAGTGGCGCTAGTGGACCGGTGACAACCCTCTTAACGAAAGACGTTTATTTTGAAACTAGTTTATTGGATACACGCCGCGCGACGGCCCATGCAGTGAAGCGGAACGCAGTTGTAGGAACCTATCAGCTGTGTGCTCGCGCAATTCGCTGATGTAGGTATTTAAGAGGCCGTGCACGAAATCGACTGATTTTGATCAATTTTGTTCATTGTTTGTGAGAAAGGGAAACATAATTTAAACAAAATTATTTGAGATTTGCAAAGTCGTGTTCATTGTTTTGCATGTGGCTGAAAGGGATTTTTCAAATAAATTAAGTATTCACGGTAAATCACTAATATTTGCAACAAGTTTTCCGAAAAATGACGCGAGACTGACATTTGATCATCATTCTACAAGAAACTACTTTTGATTTTGAACATTAAAAAATATCATAAACATCATTATATGGTCTTCTTGCATGTGGCGGAACCACTTTTTTCAACTTCCATACAAAATATAGCAGAAAAATAATATTGAAAAAACCTTTTTTTGTTTTAAACCTCGTCAGTAATATATATTTTTCCTATTATTTAGCAAATCATATCAAGAAATTTAAAAATCACAAATTAGTCTTCAGCTATCCTTGAAATATAATCAAAATTTTATTTAATGATTATACAATATCTTCATTAAGTAAATCAATGGCGAAATAAACTATATTTTAGAGCACAAAAATGATGAAACTATTAAAAGCTGCTATGACTGACACGAATGGTTTAGCACCATGAAAACTGTACTTTTATAGTTACACAGACTTAATGTTTCGATTATTTCAAGTTTTCTCACAATTAGATAAGAAATTGCCAAAAGAGAGTTTTTTTCGTGCACGGACCCTTAAGCAGGTTTTTAATCGCAATTATTTTTTTTATTACAAGAAAAAGTATAGAACAAATAATGGAAATGTATTCTATAACTGATACTGATCCACAAAAAAAAAAGCGCTCTGGTAAAAAACTTTTCTTGTATTTAATATAATAAAACTGAAGAGTTTGTTTCAATGCGCTAATCTCTTCAACTACCATATATTTTTTGCATTTGATAGCACAATTCTCGGAGGAAGGTTATAGGCTGTTTAACATCACGCTACGACCCATAAGTGCCGAACAAAATGAAATGAAGTCAGAAAGAACGCTAAGCGAAAACGACAAACAGCGCGTACGGGCGATGCGATGCGACGCGGTGGTCAGGGGCCGAGGGAGTTTTATAAAAATGTGGCTGCTGTCTTAGTATATTTTGTATTTTACGACTTCAAACATAATATTTAGACTAATGTAACCAACCAAGCGCACGCAAAATGATGTGACATGTTTTAGGGTTCCGTAGTCAACAAGGAACCCTTATAATTTCGCCATGTCCGTCTGTCTGTCTGTCCGCGGCTTAGCTCAGAGACCCTTAGTACTTGAAAGCTGTAATTTGGCATGGGAATACATATTAATCACACCAACAAATTGGTAAAATTAAATATTGTTTTTTTTTTTTAGGGTACCTCCCCTACACGTAAAGTGGGGATGATGTTTATTTTTCTTGTCTATCCCATGGTGTGGGGTATCGTTAGATAGGCCGTTCAAAAATATTGCGGGTTTGTAAAAACCATTGTCCGATTCAGGGATCCGTTTGCGTAAGATTAAGCTTTGATTAAGAAGATTTGTATTTGGATATGTAAAAAAATTCACAGCAGTAGTATATATAACGAAGTTAGAAAGAAAACTAGGCTATACAAGTTACCGAGTAACAGTCGACCAACTTACATTTACAGTTGAAAAACATGTTCATCCATACATTCCGTATGAAAGAACATGTTTTTCGACAACAATGTTAAGTTTGTTCTTTGGATATAAATTCATATCAACTCCAAAACTCTTCATTTTGCGTGGTCCGACACGCACTTGGCCGAATTTTAGATGTTAATAAAGAAAGTTAGGTAGTTTGTACTCCAAAAGTATCTCACAAAGAATGCTGCTATTGTCATTAAAGTCGCCAATATTTCGATCAATAAGCTGTACCACGTACTATTATAACAGTTATCGTTTATATGAACGCGTACGAAAATGTCATGCTATAGTAATAATTTAGGAATAATCACGATCATACTCGTGCCAAGTTTCGTTTCTTGCATCCTGATGGCCTGCTCTAGAACTCTTGTTTTTGTAAGGAACTTAGTATTTTCTTGGGTATAAACTTATAAAGTGTAAGTCTTAATACTGCTCGGAAGTTTTGGGAAACACGAACGCAGGTAAATTCAGGGTAAATCAATTTGTTTGCCAATTAAAACCTACCAACTTCATTTGTTCGTTTATTATTCAAATCACAACTGTCATTCTACAATTGTATGAAAGGGCTATAACACGGAAAATTGACGTAGTGTTGAGAGAAATCATTTGTAATCAAAGACGCTACTGGCTTCGGGCTGGTCCACAAATTCAAGGTCGTCAGCGTGCTATGGAGCGGGCTATACTCGGAGTTTCTTTGAAGGATAAAGTAAAAATTGAAGTTATCCGGAAAAGAGCCGGAGTTACCGACATAGCTTGCAGAATAAGCAAGCTAAAGTGGCAGTGGACTGGCCATGTTTGTCGAAGAATCAATGGCCAATGGAACAGACGAGTCCTGGAGTGGAGACTGCGTATCGGCAAGCATAGTATGAGACGCCCCGGAGCTAGATGTACCGACTACCTTAAAAAGGTACTTGGGACAAACTGGATGCGGAATGCGGATGTCAGCGTGTCGTGGTGCAGAAAGGGAGAGGCATAGGCCTCAAACACTCAGCCTATTACAATTCACTGCTGGGCATAGGCCCAGCAGTGAATTGTAATAGGCTGAGTTGAACCAAAGAAGCTGACCCATCTGTGAGCTCCTTCCCAGATAGCAGTGTAAACTTGTTTCAGACTTGCAGCAAGTTAGAAATATCAAATGTGCAAACTTGCATCAAGTTTGACGAGGCAAGGGACAAACTTGTGGCAAGTTTGTATCAAACTTGTATCAAATGTCTAGTTTCCCTCTTTCAAACTTTGCATAATGTTTGCCAATGCAAACTTGACAAACTTGTGGCAATTTTGTATCAAACTTGTGGCAAGTTTCTATCAAACTTGTGGCAAGTTTGTATCAAACTTGTATCAAATGTCTAGTTTCCGCCCATCAAACTTGTATAATGTTTGTTTATCAGGAGGCTTACTCGCGAACGCAAACCACTACGACAAAAATTAAAAATTGTGTCGTCGTTTGCGAGTAGGCCTCATGAAGAAACAAAAAACTTGACGACATTTAAAGTATGAAATGAAATCCATTGAAATTAAAATTGAATGGGTTTATTAAAAAATATATTATTGTATAAAAAAAAAAGTAGGAACTATAAAGGACTAAACTAAACTCGCATCATAGTTGATTTTGTTTTTGTCTCTCGGCCCTGAAACAATGAAATAAAATGGCTGTTAGTCAATAAACACCTGCGAAACTAACTTTTAAATTAATGTACCATTGAAATACAACACAATTACAGTCACCCTGAACGAGCTGTCTTGTTATGAAATAAATAAATGTATGCAACTACCTATACAACTTTCAGTCATTGGTGTCAGCGCCGGGGTTCGAACCCAGTACCAAAGGCCCCACTAGACTATCTACACCCGCTCTACAGAGTATTATTATAAGAAGAGAGTAATTTACCTTCTTGACAATCTCACTTTGCCTTGGTTTAGCCAGTCACTGATTATCTCTTTCTGCTTATCGTCAGTAGCAGTTCCATGCACTTTCTTACACATTTCTGAAAATATAAATAAAACGACTATAGTAATGATAGTTGACAATAAGCAGCATGTTTCGTAATGTGACTGTTGGTTATGTAGGAATTAAAACAATAATAAAAATAAACAGATCTACCGAAATAGGTAGGTACTTACGAAATATTAATTTGCAAGTTTCTGTGTCAAGAAATGATTTCTTTTGAGTTCTTCATTTGTTTTCCCATCAGAGAATATTGCTCAACTACTGCATCCAGCAGTATTTTTCTCAGCATGTTTGTGGTGAAAGGACGGAGGTTTTTACTGCCAATACCTGTCAAGAATTGTACCTGAAAAATTTAGGTAATGGCATATATATGGTACCTATAAATACATGTTGGGTGCATCATAAATATAAATATATATAATTTTTTTTTTTTTTGTTAAATAAGGTTTATACATACAAAGTCAATAGTTAGTTGTGCAATTACTCAAGTAAAAGCCAGATAAAATGGCATGGAATTGAATTGACCCTTAATATTAAACATTATTATAAGTGTATTTAATAAAATGTCACCCTTACCATTGCCTGTTGATTGTCACTATTTTTTAATTGTCCATTTAAATGACAGAAACTGTCATCGTCATTTACTGGCAGGTTTGTTAAAAACTGTGGCAGTGAAAAGGGATCATGCCTTCGTGAAGTTAATGGCTCTTCCGGCCGCCCTAAAATCAGGTCCATTTTTTTTTTGTTAGTTTCTGACACTTGTTTTGACAGGTCAGTCACCATCTGGATGAGATGACTTTGCTGGATTGCCAATTGTTTGCTTGTAGCACAGTCTGTAACAAAAATATTAAAATTAAAATATCATTAACATCCTCTGAATACTGCATACATCACACTAATATTATAAAGGCGAAAGTTTATGTGTGTGTGTGTGTGTGAGGGTATTTGCGTATGTGCTTCATACTCAAACAGCTGGACCAATATTGATAAAATTTTGTATGGAGGTAGCTGACACTGTAGGTAGCTGTCATGTTATTTTTGTAGCTGAGTATGATATTTCTTCTTCTGATTGGTTGTCACCTCTAGTTGCTGAAGCAAATGTCATATTTTCTCTTTTAATGCTCTTTAACCGGCCTTGTCTCGACATTTGTACAAACGGTTTTTGAGACATTTTTGCCGAGTACTAACCTACAAAATTAAGAGCTGTATGATTCCAAAAACGAATTTTATACAAATTAGGGGTAATTGGAGCAGTTTTACATGGGAATTGTTAACAACATTGTTAGCATCAGCTTGCTAAAAATGAAGAAAATTTTGAGGAAACATTAGGAAACCCGAGTACCTGAGGTGTTTATACAGGCAGCTGTGGGCATACAGTAATTTCCCTCTCTCTGAGAGGCCCTTGCCCTACATTGGGATGTATGTTGGCTGGTATTATAATTAGGGAATCGTACCATATTGCGAGATAGTTAGCAGCCATCTGTGACAAAAACTGTTATCAGATTATGGTAAGTTGGGATTTTTTTGAGGTTATGTGACTTTATACAAAGTTCTCAGGGGGTCTGCATTAGCTCTAATTGATTAAAATGATCACCACACTGTAAAGCCGTGTCCGCTGAGGTATGTTTTAGTGTTTTTCTAACACATAACGTGTTATCCATTCGACTCTGCAAACAAACTGCGAACGAATAATGTGTTATTATCGAAAGTCGTGTTATTTTGTTAGCATTATACGAAAACATGCGGCAGCGGACCCGGCTACTACTAACCAAACCAAACTTACCATCAGTCAGTAGGGATGTTTTATCAAGACGATACTTAGTCCAACAAAATGCAATTTTCTTTTCATACACTTTTTGGAGGCTTCTTCAACAAACTCCTGGTTTTTCAATTTACAAAACCGTTTCAGGCATATTTATAGCAATTGTGCTAGATAAAATTTTGTTCATCATTAGGGTTGTAATGATCCTCACACCTCTTCAGCCAATCTGTATTTATGTTTTCACAAGCTTTAAAGAATTTAATTTAAAGTTTTCATGTCAATTTCGCACTGTAGAGTTTATCTCGTAATGATTATGGCAACAGGTTTGAAAACACAACACTATAGGGTCAATTTCGCACTGTAGAGTCTATATCTCGGAGTGGTTAAGACAACAATTATTCACAAACAATGTAAAACCGGCAGAAAATACGATTTGGAAAAACGGGAACAATTACAACAAAAAGTATCAGAAACAAATCCGCCATGTTAGAAATGAGTGTGGCCACTTCATAAAAAAAAATCGCCATACAATCATTATTTGGTTCTAAGTTTTTTCTTTTAGTCTGCATTGTACGACAAATTGAAACACAAAATAAGGATTTTAACTGTTTTAAATAATTGCGTTACAATATTCGAATGCACATTAAAATTATCACAGCTCTTTATCTCGAATCTGCATTTACCGAAATGGTGGGTATCTGTTCAACCGGGCATGTGACATCACTGATCTTGTTATCACTTTCTATTGTAGAGCAGTATTTCGTTTTTGCAAATAATGCCAGTGTTGGCATTGGCAGATACGAAAGCTGACTCCCTGTGGTTGTTGGCTTAAGGGTCCGTGCACGAAAAAAACTCGTTTTTATCAATTTCTTATCTAATTGTCAGAAAACTTGAAATAATCGAAACATTAAGTCTGTGTAACTATAAAAGTACAGTTTTCATGGTGCTAAACCATTCGTGTCAGTCACAGCAGCTTTTAATGGTTTCATCATTTTTGTGCTCTCCAAAGTATAGTTTATTTCGCCATTGATTTACTTAATGAAGATATTGTTTAATCATTAAATAAAATTTTGATTATATTTCAAGGATAGCTGAAGACTAATTTGTGATTTTTAAATTTCTTGATATGATTTGCTAAATAATAGGAAAAATATATATTACTGACGAGGTTTAAAACAAAAAAAGGTTTTTTCAATATAATTTTTCTGCTATATTTTGTATGGAAGTTGAAAAAAGTGGTTACGCCACATGCAAGTAGACCATATAATGATGTTGATGATAATTTTTAATGTTCAAAATCAAAAGTAGTTTCTTGTAGAATGATGATCAAATGTCAGTCTCGCGTCATTTTTCGGAAAACTTGTTGCAAATATTAGTGATTTACCGTGAGTACTTAATTTATTTGAAAAATCCCTTTCAGCCACATGAAAAACAAAGAACACGACTTTTCAAATCTCAAATAATTTTGTTTAAATTATGTTTCCCTTTCTCACAAACAATGAACAAAATTGATCAAAATCAGTCGATTTCGTGCACGGCCTCTTAACAAGAAACAAAAAAGCTCGTAACTCGGAAATGGTGCGTCGTAGGGCCTTGCTTTTCAGAACCGAAATGGTTTTTATGGTCAAGGTCAACCTGGTACTGTAATAAGATTGCAAATTATCATATAAAAAAAAAAAAAACGTAATTTTACAAAGTCCCAAAATAAATTATAACGAAAAAAATTTTTTTTTTTGGATTTATTTGCTGCCCATAGTGCCCCTAACCGTATACTCCAACTCCTAAAACTCCGCCCCTAAGATGACCCACTGACTCGGAACTGATGGATGATGATTATGGTACAGGCCGAACCCTTGATGAGCTAGTCCAACTATCACTTGGCCGGATTTTATGGTTGTTATATTGATGACTGTAACGTTTAACGTGACAAGTTTATAGTAATAATGAATCAAACTTGACAGATCATACTTACATTAATAAGATTGCAACAGTATTAAAACAAACTTGCCGTATCTTTTTTACATTTGGAAGTATACAGCAAATTTGAAACAAATTTGAAACAAATTTGCCACGACAAATTTGACGTAACAACTCAATATCAAATAAAAAACAAACTTGCAGCAAACTTGAATGCTATCTGGGTTCTAACAAAATGGTGGGTTGCTGACGCTGCTGAATATCGCTTTAACTAGGGTTGTCAGTTGTTGCTGGATTATGTTCATATAATACAGTCATCAAATCGATCAATCAATCTGGTACCTAGCACGAACTGACGGGGTCCGCTAGGACCGGTGCCTGCCAGGGTTGCGGGTTTGTCCGAAAGGGATACCGTGGCCCTGGCACACAGGCGGAACACTGTAGGAACACGGGTAGGTTTTAGTCAATAAAAGTTTGACACGTCCTCCCGCTCCGCCCAGAGTGGAAGAAGTTAATTGATAATTTCCAACCCAAAAAAAAAATACAATGGTTTGTCAGATGGGAGACTAAAATATCTGGGCAAAGTTTCAAACAGTCGGGATTTTGGGATTGTTGTCAAAATGATAATTTTTATTACAAAAATAATGAAGTACGCCCTTGTCTTTTGGAAGTTGTTCAAATGTTTCTCTAAGGCAGCAGTTATCGGTCTATAAAGCATCCTGTTCAATATCGTTTGAAATATTAAAAACGTCGGGAAACAAGGCGAACTTTTTAACGTACATGGTCTTCACATGATTTGACCAAGATTACGTCTGGACTTTTAAAAGAGACTGTGACCTCTGAGTTTGTTTCGGTCTTTCTTCTCAGAGTAGTCAGATACGAAACGCCGACCTCATCTAGTTTTAAAATATGATTGACGTGTAAAAGTGTTTGTAAAAACCTACTTACAGATATAAAACATTTATCTTATAACGCACGACAATTTTAAATGTCGACTGCTTAGTAATTTTTTTTACAAGAAGCTGTTTGTCGGGACTCGGGGCACCATATGAAATATCGGAATAATCCAGATAAATCCCGACCACTTGGCAACCCCAGCTTTGACCCTTTAACAAAGCAACAATAAACTTAACAGTAAAACATGATACCAGGCTATAGGCTACATGCACAAGCCACGATAATTTATTATCATTCTTAAAGATTATTTCCACCAAACGGCTCGCATCGCATCGGATCGGAACGGATTTTACAATCTTTAAACGATATTAAATCGTGTATACAGTATTTAAAGTTTATGTTACCAAGCTGCGCACAGCAGCTTGACCGCGA
The DNA here is from genome assembly GCA_947523025.1 of Dryobota labecula. Lineage (NCBI taxonomy): Eukaryota > Metazoa > Arthropoda > Insecta > Lepidoptera > Noctuidae > Dryobota > Dryobota labecula. The sequence continues at coordinate 8,810,898 of OX383293.1, read as the reverse complement.
GCTTCTTCCGCGACACGCGATCGCAACCGAAACTATGCTGCGACGCGCGATCGGTTCCGTTCGACTATCATCGTATCTGATCGGATCCTTTCGGCTGTTGTCACACGTCAACACGGTAGGAATGAAACTATTGTACTAGGCGCAAAAACGGATACGTTCGCAAGCGACGGTATGGAGCCGATAGTATGCGTCGATATCCTGCCGGACGCGATCGGCTGTCGCCGCACCAGTTCGTATCCTTTCCCATCCGATGCGATGCCAAGCCGTTTCCCTAGTAGCATTTTCCGTTGGCATTTAGTTGGGCCAACTTCAGAGGTATGTGGCCCAACCAAACGCCAACAAAAATGCTACTAGGGTTGGTGGAAATCATCCTTTAGCCACTGTAAAATTCAAGATTGATTACACCGAACTATCTTTGACAACATTCTCAAGCATCAATAGGGTCTTCGTTCAAAAGCCTATCCTGTGAGACACCCGCCTTACAATATTTCACCTACATAGCTCGGCTCGTCTAAATTATTCATAGCACGGGGCAGTGCCGACCGTCCTGTCGCACTCAACTTTAGTATTCCCCTATGTCCATACATAGGGGGCCGCAAAGTTCATACAAGCATCTACATTACTGCACAGCTTTACAATAATCCCTGTCCATATAGGTTCATATTACGGCGGAACATAATACATAATTCTGTAAGTAATGGTACTTACAGAATTATGTATTATGTTCCGCCGTAATATGAACCTATATGGACAGGGATTATTGTAAAGCTGTGCAGTAATGTAGATGCTTGTATGAACTTTGCGGCTGATAAGATCTGTGGGTCAAGAGTTATACAGGCCAATGGGCGCTTTAATAATTTCTAACGTGATGATATTATCATAGACATCCACGGCCAAATTACGACAATACGGGGGAGTAAAAAACGCGGGAGTGTTTGGAAATATATGAACACTGTTTTAAATTTTCATACATTTCATGGACGTAGAATTCCACGATAATATCGCTAGATTAGAAAATATAAAAGCGCGTTTGTGATAGAGGAGAACGAGGGAAGAGAGCCGGAAGACCATTTTTGATAATAAAATTATTATTTATTTACCGTCGTCAAATAACTTTTTTTTTTTGGTAGTATAAGATACAGTCAGGGAAATTGATTGATTATCAAATTGAAACAATACGTCAATTTTCCGTGTCATAGCTACAGTTGTAATTTGATTATAGGTACCTAGTCAATTTAATGAACTGACTTTTCATACATGCTATTAATAACATTCATTGTCTGTCATCAACTTTTCCTTTTTGTATATGGATGGTTAAAACATAACATTGTTGCAATAAACTAAGTACTGGTTTTACGTGAATAATTATTTCTAAACCTCACGGATGTTACACCGCGAGATTATCAAAAAATACGATGTTTTTCCTTCCCGTTTGTAGTGAGAGGTGAATGTTATTACATCAGTCGAGATATCATATACTCGGCCTTGTAACGAAACCATAGCGCGATTCAGAAAAGCTAACAACGCCATCTATCGAAGAAGGCGGAAAACCTAACAAATAGAATGTTGCTGACTTTGTAATTGATTTGCCTCTGAAATTGATAAAAAATCTGAAAACCTTATTTAATAAGCTGATATTTTTTTTCCAGTTATTTCACGCCTCAATTTATTGGAAAAGATTAACAAAAAAACAATGGGAATGATGGAATTTTTTAGGTTATTGGATTACAATCAAACCGCCGCCGTCGCGCGTCGGTCGGGCCCTTGTTCGTTCTAATGGTTTCATCAGCAAAACAACACGATTCCGCGAATTCACCTGTTTTAACCATTGTTTACGAAAATATTTATTAAATTTTAGGATTTCATCATCAACTGCTAGACTTTTCGCCATTACATACTCAATTTCTTTATCTACAAATTGTTTTGGTAAGCGAGCAAGCCCGACACACCTCGCTACAAGTTATTTTTTTTTACTCTTTTTATTTGTAACGGTTTAGATTACATAAGGTAAAAAAAAAAATGTTTTTTTTTTTTTTTTTCATCTTTAAATTCTTCCTAAAAGATTGTTATTTGTGCTTAAGCATTTTTTATTTGTTTTTAATCAGGAAACTAGATCTTTTTTGGTAACTGGTTGTGAAACTTCTGCGATAGTGGCTACTGCTTGCCAATTAAGAAATAAAGTTGTTCTTTGGCAACCGGCATAGATCGAAAGTTATTTTTTTTTTTGTTGACAACTAGTTGCGAAACTTAGTTGAAATAGCGGCCGGAAGGGGTCGGGCCACCTAATGGTAGCATAGCAACAACAGACGAAGATAACGTCTATTGTCCCGGTAACCTGTAAGTAGGTAGGTACATATATAGGTAAATATAAACTCACACCGTCTTCCCATGGGAGTAGGAAGAACCTACAGATTGCCACCTGCTGCGATCCTTACACAATCGTTCATACACGGACACCAGTTGCGAAAATTACCTGACCTTGCTGAAGAACATTACCAATAAGGTAATTAAATTACCTTCTTGGGCTTCTTGCCTCTGCCTTGCAAATACCTTTTGTTAGTCGCCTTTTACCAGCGTCGGTCTGGGAAACAAAAAATCTACCGGGTTTTTTTTTTTACAAGAACATTTCGATTCGTGTTCAATTTGCGTAAATATGATCATGTCTCTGCGCATCGATGGCTTCTAATGTGGTTGCCCATATGCCAGCGCAGAGAGCAAAGGGCGCTGACCACCTTGTATTCGTTTCTTGTCTCTCGCTGTTCCCGTAGTTATCTAGCTCCCCACTTTCAGTACATTAACGTCAACTACAATAGCGATCTACGTTCATCACATAATCGTCTTCTTCAATGACTTCATTCACTCTTCTTTCTTCGTTCAGTCTATCTCTCTGTGGAATGCGCTCCCCCAGGAAATCAGGATGGTAACCAATCGATTATCCTTTAAGGTTAAAGTTCGGGAGCACATTCGTAAGAAGCTGGCAGTATCTGCATAACAACGGAAATGTTATCCCATTGTTTGTTTAATTAGTTTTAGTATATTCGTGTATTTATATGTATTTATTTGTTCTTATATTTATATATAATTAGGTATATATATCATATCTTATGTGTAGTTAAGGTATAGGTTTATTGATATACCTATATTTAAGTACAATTTGTTCCCCAATTTTCGTAATTGCTACCACTGTTTGTCTCAGCACCACCCAGAGGTTGACTGGTAGAAAATGCCTAAGCATTAAGTCCGCCTCTGTACATTTTTGTGGTAAAGTATTACATAATAATACAAGGTGGAGACAACATATGGCATTAAATTAAACTGCGTATATGTAATGCAGTTCCCAGTCTATATTCCAAAATTCAGTCAAATATATCCAATAGCTTAGTCACTATAGCTAGTCAAAGATTGGCAAAACCCATAGTCGGCCCATCACGACTATAATTATAGTTTGTTTGAAAAGTCTCTTTTTTAATTGTGATTCCAGGATTTGGTCCTGATATAGAGAGAAATTGTAGTGGTCCAAAGTTATATTGATTCTGGGGTAACATTAGACCAACATTTTTTCTCACTTTAAAAACCCATTTTATCGCATTTTTATACATTCTGGGTAACATTGACGATGTTAAGTACTCATACGATCATCAAGTTGACATTTCGAACGAAGTGTTTGTTTGGGGTGTGGTCCAATATTATATCGCTGGTCCAATTTTACCCAGAATGACTCTAGTGGCGCACAGTGGAACGAATGTATGGGAGCGGTTGGACGTAGACATGTCCGAAAAATAAGAGTAAAATTATGACAAACTAATGATGCCATCTTATTCGATTACTTAATGCCTTCATAAATTGTGGTGATGAATTTCTTCATAACTCCCATATTTCGGGAGTAATTTGAGAAAATGTGAAATTTTACTATGAAAATGAGTGTATCGAGCTCTCTCCCTCCTGATTCCGGGCTTGTTTCAAGTAGCGGTCTCTAATATCGTAATGCTATTACTAAGAGCTATATTTAATACTAAGACACATAGTGCGCCAAATGTGCACTTTCTGGGATAAAAGGAAATGAAAATTTAAAAAAAAAAACGTTTTTTCCCCATTTGTATTTACTTTAAACCGCAGACAGACTTATTAAGAGGTCTATAAATATATTATATATATACAGAAATATATATTAACAAAAATATTCACAAGAACTGATGAGAGTATGACTTTTAAGTAAGTTGATAATAAATTACCTAGTTTCATTAAAAGTACAATAAATAATTAAGATGTAAGCTCTAATTTACTAAGTTACACATTTTAAAACAATAACATCATTTAATTATCTTCGTCATCATCATCATCATCAATTAATTCAAATTCAGAATCGATGTCCGCTAAATCATTTATGTTAACAAATTCGATATCACTTTTCTCAGAATCCGTAAGCTCATAAAATTCCTTAAAAGAAGATTTTTTTACAAACTTATTTCCTTTTGGACGGATACTTGTAACAAGTGGATCAGAAGACAGTAAAAGATTGTGCATAATATCTTCATTGCATGAGATACTGCTATGCTTTCGAGAATGCCCCTCTCTATATTTTCTAAAATCTTTATTTCTAGCCTCAGATGCCTCTTCGGATAGAAAACCAATGGGCACAATTGACATGTTCTGAACTATGTCTGGCCCATGCATTAAAATTTTATGAAGTGAAGAAGGCATATAATACCATGGGTATAACTCCACGTAAAGCTTAGCAGTATCAAAGCAGAACTCTCGGAATTTAGTTACGTTGATCTTCTCTCCTGATGAAATACACTGCAAGATCACACAGATTTTTCTTAAAAGCATAGCATCTATTCCGGTCAGTTCAGCAGATTTAGTGTAGTTTTCAAAAAATCTCCTTGCCGAGTTGCCATTGTTGGTGGATCCACTGCCTTGTTTCACAACATCGAGAAGTAAGCCCGTTTCTCTTCTTACAGCCTCTTGAACTCTTTTCTTCCTGTCATCAACTTGCCTTTTTGCTATATCACCCCTTACTTGCCATGATTTTATGTCTAATTTGTAGGAAATGTGTAATAAGCATTCCATTGAGCGAATCCAAGCGTGAAGGGTGCTTAAGCTATATTTATACATGTCCTCGTTTGCGTGTTTATCTTTGATTAACTCTAAATTATTCATTTCTTTAGGACAAGCCTTGCATATGTCACACACTGAAGCTGCTGTATTGGATATAATGGAATGAATTTTACCATCAATCATTGTCAACAGCAGTTGGTGTTTGACACTAATTCCATCAGTGATGGTGGATGGAGTTAAGGCTTCAATCTCTGCTTCGATTTCAGCCATCTCTCTCTGCACATTTTCTTTGGTTTCCTTTATAAACTTAAACAATATTGGCCGGCAAAATGAAGTGGAAGATGGTCGCTCGTTTTCCCAAATTGTTACACCTTTTGAGACGAGCCGCAGTGGTACAAGACTAATCATAAAATTACTAGCAAGATCGATTATCTCATCTTCACTCGTCCTTTGATGATAAATGCTTTGGCTAGATGATCCGTCAAAACCCCATTTGCTGGTCAATACGAGCTGTTGATTGGGATCAACAGGGGTTTCTAACGACCTAATAAGTCTTCTTGAGGTTAAATCCATCAAGGCTTGTAATTTGATTTTTGCAGAGCTCTCTGTAACTGTGAGATCTTCTTTGGCCGGATAGCACTTAATTTTTTCTTTAACCAACATGTAGTAACTCGGGTATTGAAGAGCTCCTTCTTGAGTGTTGAAATCCCGAAGAGTGTTATAGCGCCATTTCGATAAGTTCATCGATACATAAAGAGCCAATGCCTTCAAAGGGGATATTTCCCGTACCTGAATTGATTTACCTTCAATGAAGGCTTTGATTTTTGAGGCCTCTTCTGGATTCTCCGTCAAGTATTTCATAACATAAGCTGTATCGCTTTGTCCTGCCTTTTGAAGCGCCCTTTCGGCCGAAAACATAATTTCAGCGCTGCTACTGCTGCATGAAAGACTATCTTCAGTGCGTCTTCTTTTTTGCCGGTTACTAAGGTCCTCAAAAGATTTACGAGGACTAGGATGTGTACAAGTTGAAGCATCAGATTTAGCAGGAGAAATTATGGGCTCGATGACGTCACTTATATTTTCTGTAGAAGGTTCCATATTTTCATTCTGTAATTCCGGCCATTGAATTGCAGCCTGTAGCCAAATCTCATGTTTCTTCCGAAACTTATCTGTGCTTCTTCCAGACTGTGTCCATTTTGCATAAATGCGGTAGCAAAATCGACGACACCAGTCTTTTAAACTTGTTTCAGCACTTTCACATAACTGAACACAACTGTTATCTTTTAAAACACTGAACAAATAGTTAAAGTCGCGTAAATCTTTATGTGCGCGTGCGCATAAAGCAACGTGAATATCAAGATTTGTATTAAAATTTGGAAAATACATTGCGAGATTAGCTTGGATACAACGAGGTGTAAATCAACACTGATTTTAAAGTTACTAATAGTGACCTATTTATATAAAATCCAGGTATCCCAGGTATCCTTTGTTAAATATTGCAAGGTAATTAGTTATTGTGATAATTAGTAAATGATGCATGCTAAATTAGTGTATTAAGAGCCATTTAGTAATTAAATAATAGCAATGTTCTTATCAGTAATCATTAGTGCATCAGTTTTATATGTAAACCTTAAGTCCCTAATTATATATCCTAATTAGCTTATATCTTCTCTAATTGGCTGCTCAGAAATGTTATTGTAATAAGGTAAACCTTTAGAAAAACGGTTTTAATCAACAAAATAAACAAAAAATAAAAAAATTGTGTTATAAAATAAACATCACTCTTTATCCCAGAAAGTGCACATTTGGCGCACTATGTGTCTTAGTATTAAATATAGCTCTTAGTATTAGCATTATGATATTAGAGACCGCTACTTGAAACAAGCCCGGAATCAGGAGGGAGAGAGCTCGATACACTCATTTTCATAGTAAAATTTCACATTTTCTCAAATTACTCCCGAAATATGGGAGTTATGAAGAAATTCATCACCACAAGTTATGAAGGCATTAAGTAATCGAATAAGATGGCATCATTAGTTTGGCATAATTTTACTCTTTTTTTTCGGACATGTCTACGTCCAACCGCTCCCATACATTCGTTCCACTGTGTGGCGTCGTCTATTGTATATTCTTTAATTATAGTAAATTTATCCTTTCATTTGTTTCAGATTTCAGTAAAACAATTACAATGGTTGTGCGATCGATCAGAATCCATTCGCCAAACGCTAAAATACAACTGCTTGGACTCAGTTCCATACACTGAACACAACATGTCTTCGTCAGTGAAATTGTGGGCTTGGAATGATGTAGTGATCGGACCATACTCGACTAACCAATCACCTATCTTTTATTCCGTACCAGCAGCTACTGACGAATGCCAAATAAGATCTACTTTTGATTAAACACAATCCACAGCATAATTTAACAAAAAAAAAGACCTTAAACATTGTGTCATATATAAATTAAGCCCCAGTAGGTTACAATTGAACTTATGTCGGAGCTGTCTCACTCTTCTCGTAAGTGGTAGCTTTACAATGATGAGGATGAAGTAAATAGAGAATTAATAGAAAAAAATGATGTAACTGCAGCCTGAAATATCTTGACCTTAATTCTAACAAGATTTGCAGTTTTGAAAGTTCCATAATCACACTATAACTTAACTGACGTGACAGTAGGTACATACAGTAAAATCGGGGCATCTAGAACGCCACAGATTTTCCACCTCTCACTTAATGAGGGTAAAAATATGTCATCGTTTAGACATGATAATGACAGTAGTTTATTACTATAAATAAAAACATCGGTGTTAGAAGTATCGGTTTGGTATTAGTTTTATCGTTTTAAGAAATCGTAAGATGTAGGTAGGTACAGATAATAAAATCTTAATATTAAACCACTACAAGAATTAATCCATGCGTTATGTTCGTGACGCCAATAGTCCCTAAGACTGGTTATTTCCTAACTACCAACTCTTAATTTAACTACTATAGTTTATAATGTTTTTTTTTAATATTTTTACCATGGAAGCTTTTAACGAGCATTTTTCTACATCGTTCTCACTTAGTATAATGTTTATTGTCAACATTAATGATGCATAGAGATATGAGGAACAGGGTGTAAAGTTCACTCATCCTCCATAGAAAAGGGAGGATTCTCCGACCAGACGGGTGTCGTGTCTGGTGGGCAACTTCCCGACGGTTGATGTCAGGATGTTGTATCTAAGCTAATCGCGCGGTAAACTCTGATTGCGCGATGCAGGATTTGTGTGACGTCAGGTCTTTGATGCGTAGTTCGCATATGGCGTTATAGATGCCGCCACAGATGTAACGAATATTTTGATTTAAAAGTATGTCCTTGGAGGTTCTTGCCCGTTCTTCTCCATAGAAAACATTTCATCTTTCGGAAAGACCAATGCCTTGACAATTCAAACATGCATGTAATTGGTTTAATTGAAAAAAAATATAATTGATTTCAGATAATTATCTGAGTTTGAGTTTGAATAAAGGCCGAATATTCTCACTCACTACTCAGGATTAATTGAACTTCAGAATGTACGAGTATCATAGGGCATTAAATAATAATTTATGTTCTTTGTATCAAGTTCGCATCGTTTGAGCACTATCAATAATTATCAAATCTGTGATAGATTGTTTCACCAATTATTGCTCTTTATATCACTTTTTAGTCACTTTGATGATTAAAACTGCACATCAAAGTAACGTTCACCGGAATTTGAATCATACTGGGTCAAATCAGTAAGGTCATTATGTCACCGGACCATTTCAGTCATTAAACCGCTGTGCTAACGACCAAGTGTGGTCCGATTCAATTCCACACGGGCGCGACCCTAAATATGGGGTGTTGATGCAGTATATGCAAAGATTTCAGATATTATTTTGTCAAAAATGTATGTAAATGATAACTATGATAAGGTAAGATAAGAATTAATAATAATGTTTTTGTGCGAAGACGAATACGTATAATATGTGTTATCGATTTCGACAACGGCGATCCTTTGAAATTATTATTTTCTAGCGTGAGTTCTAATATGTCTCGCCAGACCGAATTCTGTTTTGAATACCCGGTACTAATGGGTACATCGTATGCTGAATAATAGATTGTCAGCGTGCTTTAGTCGTATCGTGTGGAGTCGGACGTAAAGAATAGCACTACTCTAGTATCGTCGTTATCGGTTCTACGGCTAATGTCGACAACTTTAGTTCTCTGCCGTATCACCACATTCCGGATTCGATCCCTCAGAAAAATTCCAAGCATTGCCCGTTCCATAGCTCGCTGAGCGACCTTGAATTTATGGACCAGCCGTACTGTGAGCGTCCACGTTTCGGCTCCGTAAGTCATAACAGGCAGGACGCACTGATTGAAGACTGGACGAAGCTTCCCAAATGCTGCCCAGCCCAGCTGAATTCTTCTGTTAGCCTCCCTCTCAAAGTTGTTCTTACTAAACTGCAAAGTTTGCCCGAGGTAAACATATTTTCGAAAAACATCGAGAGTACCGCCATTGACAGCAATCGGTCCCGGAGTGACGTGTTCGTTAAACATAACTTGGGTTTTATCCAAGTTCATCCGGAGACCAATGCGTACAGAGAAGAATCAACTAGGCCGGAAAGGATTAGGAATTCCGTTTAATAGAGTCCATGTAATAAGTTGTAACTACTGGAGATGTTGTATTGTGTGTGTAATTTTTTGGGCAGATGCCCAGTATAATAGCAAACTTTGAACTGAAGTATATTTAGAGAGCTGCTTTTATTACATGCTATTCTTTTACCGCTAATAAACGTATTAGAAAATACGTACTTTCTTTCATTTCCATCTTTCAATTTTTTGTACCACATGACCTCTTTTTCTTCAATAAAAAGTCTGCAATTTGGCCCAACATAATAAATATGGCAGAATACACAATGTACTACAAAAAGACTAGCAATTAGGCGGGGTTCGCGATATATCACGCTGGACAGGTAGCAACATGTTGTCGTGATGTCTCCTCTAATGGAGGCTGTTTGCGGCCCAACTAAATTCGGTTGTGGGTAACAATACGTTTTCCTGCACAGAATCAAGATTTTGAGCTGGAATTAGAATTTTCCCAGCAAATGTACCAACTATAATTTTGAAGGTAAAACTTCTATCTTTTAACGGAACTTTTTGGGGTTCAACAAGGAACCCTTATTATTTCGCCATGTTCGTCTGGCGATCTGTCTGTCCGCAGCTAAGCTCAGAGACTTTTAGTAATAGAAAGCTGAAAAGCATGGATACTGTAACTAATTGTTTTTATTTATTAAAACTATCCCCATTTCCTCTCTTCGGTGTCGTAAAAGGCGACTAAGGGACTTACTAGAGAATGGGCAGCAGCGTTCTCTATGCATTTTTAACACCATACTGTGATCACCAAGCCGCGTGCCAAGCGTGGCCATTATGGCAAAACCCCCCAAATGGGGGAGGCTTATGTCCAGCAGTGTCTTTCGGCTGAAATAATGATGATTAAAACTGTTTACTGTTAACTCGTTTATTTTCTTTTAAGCCGAGAATCCTCCAGTTCTGATGATAGGTAGGTGGTAGTTTCTTCTCTGACCTTACATTTTCCCCTCCCGGGAAAATTTAACGTTACAATATACATACATATTAATCACGCCGACAAAGTAGTAAAACAATAATTTGAAAAAAAAAAAAATTGTAGGGTACCTCCCTTGCACGTAAAGTGGGGATAATATTTGTTTTTCTCGTCTATCCCATGGTGTGGGTTATCATTGGAAGCGCACTTGGCCGGTTTTAATATTACTTTCAGTGGACTTCAATTATTTATTTATTGTGGGTATATAGATCTATGTTCAATTGTTCATTCATGTTATATATGAAAAAAAAAAAAAAAAAAACTAAACAAATATTATTTAATAGATATTTTACACCAAAATGATACGAGTTTTTTATGTTCACTTGAAACATAAGGTAGAATCCTCTCCAATTTTCATCTCTTTGTAAACTCACCTTAAGAGTGTTCATCCCACGTGGGCTGGCAACGTCGCATTTCTAGAGGTTTTTTGTGATTATTTTATTAAATTTAAATCAAAGTATCATTTTTTTTTCAGCTAAGCACTAGATCTTTGGTATTTATATGTACCTATGTGTGCTATTTTTTACAGTTATTTTGGTATTTACTCATACAAATGTACAAATAGTCAATAATTTTCTATTTGCAGTATTACGATTAAATATTTGTGTTTATTGTAAAGTAAATGTTAAAAATAATTATAAAATACAACGATCTAGTGCTTGGCTCAAAAAAGATACTGTCACCATCCACAGCCCGACTTCACCCACAGCTGAGCATAGTCCTTTCTTTTCTTGTGCCAATCCCCACGTTCCTGTGCGAGCCACATCCAGGTTCTACCCACGATGGCAAGAATGTCGTCCACCCATCTCGCCGTTGGACGACCGATACTTCGTCTTCAAGTCCTTAGACGCCACTCGGTCACTGCCTTACTCCACCTGTCTTCACTTGGCCTTGCCAGGTGTCCTGCCCAATTCAATTAATTAATAAAAAAAATAGTACTTTGATTTAAATTTAATCAAATAATCACGAAAAACCTCTACAAATGCGACGTTGCAAGCCCGCCCGGGATGAACGCTCTTAAAACCAGCGCACTCTTCACATCATAATTTCTTTTTCTTTCAACAAAAACTTAAAAGAAACTTATATACTTATTTTTTGCGGTAAAAATATGAATAATAAAGGTTCGGGTGAGACCAGTGACAAATGCTTGCAATATTTCTTCAGCTGAAGAAGGGACGAGCTCTTGTGGCAATGAATTATACAATTTGTTAAGCTTTGTCCCCAAGGGACCGTTTTGGGTGCAGCGGACTATTACAGCCGCTTCTTCTACCTACACCTTTGTCTGACGTTACTGCGTGCTTAAAAAAAATTAATTTTGTTTTTGGAGAAATTAAGTAATTGCTGTTTTTGGGATGTTTTTTAGGGTACCGTACCCAATTATTGTGTCCGTCCGTCTGTCACAGGGCTGTATCTATTGAACTGTAACAGGTAGACACTTGTTATTTCACAAACTGTGTACTACTATGGCCGCTATAACAACAAATAATAAAATAAAGTTAAACATTAAAGGAGATCTCCATACAAGAAACGAATAAATAATTATGTAGTGTTAAATATTGTATGTTGATCCCTTCGTGTGGGAGTCCGACTCGCACTTGGCCGCTTATTTGGTACTCCGTAAAATAAAATATTGATTTATTACAAGCAATTTTTTTGGGTCTTTTGAACAGGCAATGAGGGTTATTTCATGACTTAAATTGCATCCTTTGAGTAATGAAACGATTATCTGACCAGTGCGGTATTTATTAATCGTGGTCGGCTTTGAGTGAATGAATGAATCGCGGACATGTATTGATTATGACTTATGACTAAATAGCCATCTTTTTTATTTTCTATTATATTAAATTATTATGCTACATTAATATTACGTTGCATGATTAAGCTTCACATGCCATACTAGGCTAAATAGAATACGAGTATAATAAGATCAAATAATGTAACGTTTGAAACCACCGATTGTAATTACTCTATTTAAATGTGAATAAATGAATATGAATATGAATATGAGATTTTCAAAAAAAATCTGGACAAAATTCCTCTCCATTCTCGTGGGTGACAGTGATTATGTGAACTAAAATGCTTGACACTTGATAACTTTAACTCACATATTCATCCAATAGAGATTCATTAGCTACAAACTCTCATAATACAAAGAGAGCAGATTTGCACGGTGTAGCAAGCAGGTAAAAATGACTCTGTTTAGAGCTTACTGCCAGTCATTCTACACTTGCAGTCTATGAGTTAGGTATACGCAAAGGCCATACAACGCCCTGCGTGTGCAGTATAATAAGGCTGTAGGGACTACAGGTACTCGTAGCAGTAATGCTAGCGAGGCAAAATGCAATGTTCCCCGCGCTTGGCAATAACTTGTGTACCGTGTAACTAAGAAAAAGAAGAAGCGTAAGAAGCGTCATTCTGCTTAATATTAGTTACACGGTACACAAGTATACGGTTATTATTATTCTAAACTCTATGCGCGGGGAACATTGCATTTTGCCTAGCTAGCATTACTGCTACCTGGTCCCTACAAAGGCGTTTAGGATGCAGACGGGGCTACCCACGTTTTTGTAGCGTTTCGGGGATGTTTGCCGAGGCGAGGATTGACGGATGTCATACCATCATCCGAAACCGGTGTGCCTCGATCCTTTCCAGAATGCGTGCCAACTCCCACAGAATTTTGAGCACGGTGTCCGGTAGGTAGGATTGTTCGAAGCTACGCCACTGGATCGGACTTCATACGTCTACAAGTACGTACAAAAAAGTATGGGGAAAGTGTGATATCCGATAGATTTGGATACTAACATTTAGTTTTTCGTTACTAACACTGATTTCCAAAATAATGGCTTTTTACCTAGTTTGGAAGTCAGGAGTTCACATAGTTTTAGCCGTATACTCACTTACATTATTAAAATTTGTATTCTAGTTCTTAGGAATATAACTGTATTAGGCTAAATTTTATTGAGTCCAAATAAACGTTATTATATTATACTGTATGGATCATTTTGTTACCTGCAAAAAATTTTTTGGCTACCTCCCGTACACGTAAAGTGGGGATGATATTTTTTTTCTCGTCTATCCCATGGCGTGGGATATCGTTGGATAGGCCGGTTAAAAATATTGCGGGTTTATTAAAACCATTTTATGATTTATGGATCCGTTTGCGTAATATTAATCTTTAGGTGCAGCGCAGACGACAGACTATCCGTGACGCACTTTTTAGTCTGTGAAAATAGAACCTATGCAATTATATGCAGTAACGCACACGACGCGCAAAAAGTCCGGCGCACAAAAAACCCGTGTAATTCGGGCAGACCGCACCGCGCCGCGCCGCGCCGCTCGGCACAAAAAGTGTGTGAAAAAAATTGAACGTTTGCTTCAACGCGCGCTAACGCAGACGGCGCACACTTTAGTCGTCAATCTACATTTTCTAGGGGTGGACGTTACGCACGCGATCTATTATCATGGCGCCAGAGGTCGATGTAACGATGTTAATTCAAGAAATACAAAACAGACCAGCAATTTATGATACTTCTAAGCCTTTCTTCTGGACCAATGCACCTCCTCATTGTTGTTTCTGAATGAGTCAAAGCAGGTCTTAAAATAAATAGCAACCCATCAAATGTAGTAACAGACATTTTCTAAAATTTGAAAAAAAAAAATCCGGATGTTGTTTCAGAATTGAATGTTTAGTATGGATCTGTCCCTTCAGTAATCTTTCCGAAAGTATAGGATGTACCCAAAATTCTCTATTTCTTCTTCTTTTTACTTCATGTACAAAATAATACTTCGCGATCTCTGCACGATTTCCATAGCGTCTACGTCCCTACAGCTCTGCCGACAGAATGATCGAAGATGTGCGTCGTGTACGTTGAGTCTGTGAAAAATCCGCGAGCGACTTTTTGCGCGCCATGCAGACTTTTTGTGCGCCACAGACTCGATCGCACAAGAAGTGTGCCGTCTGCGCTGCACCTTAAAGTGCAAATTTTTGTTAGAGTCGTGTGTGTGTGTGTGAGTCAAGTGTGTCAAGTGTATGTCAGCTGAATGGCTGTATTTGGATATGTGAAAAATTCACAATAATAGTATATCGAAATAAAAAGGAAAACTATCACAGCTAAATAGGCTTTACTAGTTACCGAGTAATCTGACGGAAAATTAAGCCATTATACCAAAAAAGACTTTTTGTCGCGTAAAATACTGCAAGTTACCACCCCTACCTAGTTGATATTCCACCAACTCGCACTAAGCGTTTTCAAACGTCTTTTATAATGCGCGCAGCAAAGGAGTGGAACTCTCTGCCTGCGTCTGTGTTTCCGAACGCATACAACCCTAATCTATTCAAAGTGAGAGTGAACAGGCTTCTTCTGGGTAAGCTCACTCCATCGTAGACTTTGTCTCTGTCATCCAGACCTAGACTAAAGTCAAGAGCAAACTCATAGTAGAATAAAAAAAATAAAATAAAAATAGTTTAACATTTTTTCAGATTAAAAGGTCCATAAATGTGTGTAAAACTTAAAATATCAATTATTCCTTATACACGACAATTTGAGGTATCTGAAATATTGTTTAAAGAAAAAGCTTGATTTTTTTCTGTTTAATGATATACTCGTATAACAAAAGATCATAAGAGCGAATGCTAAATAGATATACCAGACCAAACAGTTTTTTTGCTCTCCTGTAAAGTTAGTATATTCTTCTTACGCCTTTGTCGCACTGGGGGTGTGTTATAATTTATGGGAGAACATGTTTTTCAACTACAACGTTGTTGTTATTGGGATAAATTCATCCCAACCACGGAACCCTTCATTGTGCGTGGTCCAACACGCACTTGGCAGGTTTTTTACAATTCATGTCAGATGATTGTTGTTTATGATTTGAAATACGTAGGTTATATCTATCGACCTATTAGTGATTGAATAATTATGTTTATAAATTGAAACACGTAAGCTGATCACATTGACGTTTATTTAGTTTTATCCTCCTATGTCAACTCTACCAAAATAGGTATAAATTTTGCACGCTCTTTAGAAGCTTGGCCTCTGTGCGTACTCTGTTATAATAGGCTGGTATTATTATTGTTTATTAATACAACCTGAATGACACACGACTAATAGATTAGTCTCTATTTCTCAAAATAATACAATGATCTATTATTGTTTTCACATTTAGTGTCCCATAACGTGTTAAGAAAAACTATAATAGTGGATTGTATGTACATCAAGTGCATAAAACGCACCATTTTACGCGAGACGTTTATCCACCCGAGCGAGCTAGCGAGCGAGGATGGATATACTCGTAGAGTGTAAAATGGGTTTTATGGACGAGCTGTACACTCTACTTTTCACTTCTATTGCGAGGAAATGAAACAGCAACATGTAAATTTAATTAAAATTTAAAAATAATTATGGTTCCCGCCAATTAACTTTTTTTTTTTTTTTTTTTCATTAGGAACGTGACATAACACCTGACTTAGGTCGTTACATACTGCTCAGTTATAAAAACATTTTATTTTTATATCTATGATAACTTATAGTTTAAATATATTGATTATCTAATATAAAAAACTATTAAAAAAAAAAATGGACGAAATAAAAAATCTAAGTTTATTTCATGAAGTTTTATTGTGTACTTTGGCTGTTGGTATCCTTGCCTTGTTCTTAGAAAACTAACGAAACGAATTAAAATGAAGAGGTTATTCTATGAAGTTGAAGTTATTCGTGTGGCTGTTGAACCGATTCCCTTGGTCTTCGACGAAGATTTTACTTAATGCTCTAGAACATAAAAAGCGACTTTATGTCGCCTACGCACGACATAAAGACGAACTTTTAGAGCATGAGAAGTGAAAAATATATTGATAAACAACATTTCACTCCCTTTATCTTTGAATCAAACTTTAAATTTAATCATAAACGGAGGACGTAAAACAGTTATGATATTGGCGGGTAAACACAATGGTTTACGGTTGGCCGTGATATTTAATTGAATAATGACTACGAGTAAACAATGGAGTAATAAGCTATTAATCTCGCTTGCAAGCTCAGTGGAACCACGGAACGTATTTTCACCGAGTCCAAAGTGAATGGCGAAGGAAGAATGAGCTAGCAAAGTGAGTTTTTGGACACACGTAATTTTATTTCTTTTTTGCGAGTTTTAAACCTGATAATTAACACTGTGACTGAACACTGTGACTGTGTGGGTGAATTTAAACATATTAGTATAAGGTGGCTAAAGATGATAATGTCTTTAAAACCTTAACCATTTGAGCAAACGGGGGTCAGCTAATTGCTATAAATGACTGTACCAGTCCTACAGACATTATCATCTTTAGCCAGCTTTAACCATACTGGTCCTATCGACTTCTATTTTGAGCTGTTGGAGGGTACCTATCCAGTTGGTTTTCACCACTATGGACATTGAATTTCCATTGCTTTTACGGTCTAACTAACGGATATAATATCCCACCCCCGGTGCAACACTGTCACTTATGCAAAATGTAACTTTTTCAGGAAAAGTGTTTTAAACTTTAGTATCCTATAAGTTGATGACACTTCCTGATTTAGGGAAGATGGATAGGTTATATCCTGACGTATTCTTTTAAGTTTATATTAAACAAAATAAATGAAACCAAATGATTAAACTAATACACTTCTCCTGAAAAAGTTACTTTTTGCAAAAGTGTTCATATGAGACAGTGTTGCACCGGGAGTGCCGTATGGGTTTTTTCTGCAGTCCACGGTCTCCAGAAAAAATCTTTTGCACAAAATAAATAACCCTTTTACTCAAGTATTCCGGTAACCGAGTGAGGTGTTGACGTCCCATAATTATCTTCGTGGTAGCGCCGCGAGTCTGCTAATGAAAACAAATGAATATCGTACGCTCATCGCTACTTTCATGAGGCATTCTTTTGTACTAATAAATTTTACCCAAGATGAATAATTAATGTTCTAGACGGGAGAAAATTGTTGCCATTTTTCGCTCATTTACGCACCCTTTCTCGAATTAGAACTTGTTATGCAGAAGCTAGCTGTGTAGTGTCTCTTGAGTTTTGAATATTAAGTCTATGAGCCTCAATTAAAACTCAAGCATTACTTAAAATTAGTTTACAGCTATTTGATTGGTTTCCTGATAATAACACTTGAATCTTTATACAGGTCTAAGGCTGCCTTTTCAAAGTCGTGCTAAGCTGTGGGATGAGGGATTTGTAATTGTGTATGTTATTGATTAATATTACCCATCGACCTTACTCGATACTTCAACTTAGCTTTGGTGGAGGAGGGTTCAACGAACCTAGGTTTTTTGCATATTGGTTGAGGCGAGGGTTGCCAGCTGCAGCAGATGCATTGTGGTGTACATATATGTCGCAGGCAATTTGTGTGACTCCGTATGTAAAAACGCTCGGAGTTATGAAATATCATCATCATCATCATCATTTCAGCCGAAAGACGTCCAGTGCTGGACATAGGTCTCCCCCAAGCACCGCCACCTCGAACGGTTCTGTGCTTTCCGCATCCAGCGGATTCCTGCGGCTTTCATAAGGTCATCGGTTCACCTTGTGGGAGGTCTTCCAACGCTACGTCTTGAAAATTAAATATGAAATATGCCGAAGCCAAAATGTAAATCTATTTCTTAAGCCGCTCGCCAGCTGCTGCCACGGCACCGCTCGCTACGCTCACTCGGCTCGCGCGTGGTTGGTCACAGTTCTAACCTAACCAATTTCGTCGGGGTGCCTGGATTTCGAAATTATAATAGTTGAACGAGTTGCCAATTTGCCATAGGCATTTTGCATAACCGCGAGCGTTTGTAAACGGACGGCGCCGTTTTTTTTTTTTTTTAAAACGACGAATCATACAATCTGCCTGCCATATATACAATGGGTGTATAATGATGAATCATACAGTCTAGAGTCTAGGTGACGCATAGTTGTGCGATTATTATGAGCTTCTGCGTCGTTAGTGATGTCGTCATTTGCAACTTGTAGTTTTCTACCTGGCTGTGTAGTATTAATTTAGGTATAAAGGTAGTATGTAATAAAATGCGACAGTCAAACAATTTGGAGTTTATTGATCTCAAAATTGTTACAAAATGGACATGACAACAGTAGTAATAAAGTCAGAAGGTAATTAGTGCTTGATTAAAAAAAAAAAAACATTATCTTACATGAAATAGACACCCTATATTCTGGGTAAATTCATCCAAAACACAGTTCAACACTTTCGATGCTCATCTTTTGTTCCGCATTACGAATATCTCCGATCCACAAATCAACTATCGGTAGTCTGTATACGTTAGAACTTTGTAGTTCTATGATAGTACTTTTCCATTCAGTACTTCCTTCCTGAAACATTAATTATTTGGATTAATTTATTTTCTTAAACTTCCGGACTAATAGATAAATATGGAAAAGAAAACATGTTGCGCTGACCCCAAACAGATTGGCAAAGGGGCAGGAAAATGATGATAAAATTTGCCGAAAAAATAGATTTTAGATCATGGCCGCTTGTTCCTATATTATTGTTATTCATCATCATCATCATCATTATTTCAGCCGAAAGACGTCCACTGCTGAACATAGGCCTCCCCCAAGCACCGCCACCTCAACCGGTTTTGTGCTTCCCGCATCCAGTGGATTCCTGCGGCTTTCATAAGATCATCGGTCCACCTTGTGGGAGGCCTTCCAACGCTACGTCTTCCGGTATCCGGTCGCCACTCCAGAACCTTTCGGCCCTGACAGTCATCTGTTCTGCGCGCAATGTGCCCTGCCCATTGCAACTTAAGTTTGGCAATTCCTCGAGCTATGTCGGTTACCTTGGTTCTCCTGTGGATCTCTTCATTTCTGATTCGATCACGTAGGGAAACTCCAAGCATAGTCCTCTCCATTGCCCTTTGGGTGACTTTTAGCCTTCTAATAAGGCCCATTGTGAGCGACCACGTTTCGGTGCCATATGTCATCACTGGCAACACGCACTGGTCAAAGACTTTCGTCTTGAGACACTGCGGTATGTAGGACGAGAAGATATTGCGTAGCTTCCCGAACGCTGCCCATCTGAGTCGATTTCGACGATTGACCTCTTTCTCGAAGTTGGAATTATGTAACTGTACAGTTTGTCCTATTGTTATTATTCAGCTACATTTAAAATTACATAGAGTGGAGATAAACTACGGTGACACAACGTTGTCGACATAGCCCTCAAATAAAGCAGCTGAAGTGGTAATAGGCTAGACTATTAGCAGCAGAACCGATGCCCGTTGGGAAAAACGAGTTCTTGAGCAGAGATCGCGAATCGGCAAACATAAGGCATGAGACCCTCAGGCTAGGTGAGGCAACGATCTTTGCGGAGTGACTGGTAGCAGCTGAATGAGAGATGTTGAGGATCTAGTGAAATGATGTGGATTTAAGAGGCCCATGTCCTGCACTTTCATAGGGTGATGATGATTTATAAAAAATCTTTTAAACGACATAAAAACAAATTTCTATTCAGTGTAGCTATGGATCAATTTAGGTTTTTTATTTTTCTTGTAAAATTGAATTTTTACACTTGCGCGGGTTTATTCTGCAGGGGCGGCGATTTTTAATATTATGCTGCAAATAAAATACCTCCAAAAAAACTACAAATCTCATCAGAAATAAGGTCTTAACATTGAGAATAAGCAGATGTACAAAAATATATGTATACGCATTTATACGATATCTTATCTTATATTGATATCTTAATTATCTTACCTTGCATTCGTCGGTAGCTTCTGGTACGGAATAAAAGATAGGTGATTGGTTAGTCGGGTATGGTCCGATCACTAGATCATTCCAAGCCCACAATTTCACTGATGAAGACGTGTTATGTTTAGTGAATGGAACTGAATTCAGGCAGTTGTATTTTAGAGTTTGGCGAACGGAATCTGATCGATCGCGCAACCATATTAATTGTTCTGTTGATATCTGAAACAAATAAAATCGTTAATTCTGTAAATAGTATAACGGAATCACTTTTCCACGTCATATCAAAAAAAATATATATACTAGCTTTTGCCCGCGGCTCCGCCCGCATGGATGTCGGTTATATCGCGTAAAAAAGTAGCCTATGTCCTTCTTCGTATCCCAGGCTATATCTCTGCCAAATTACATGACGATCGGTTCAGCGGTTTAGGCTTGAAAACGTAACATACAGATAGACAGACAGACAGAGTTACTTTCACATTTATAATATTAGTATGGATGTCGGCGTCAGCGATGGCTAAGCAATAGCGCCGTCTCGGTTTGGTGGTACGAAATCCATAATGCAGGTTTACAATAAAACACGATAATACAGCGAATCAGTTAGTATTTCACTTTCACAATAATTTACACAGTACAATCCTAATAACGTTTACTCACTATTTCCTAGTTCGGGCAAATCGATAGTTTCGCGTAGGAGAACTGGACGTCTGCATTCGTTTGTTGCCCTCACAAGACTGACCCGTCGTTCAATCACTTCCCTAACCACGACTCTGCCCTCGTGCCGCCATGACGCACCCGCTAGAGGGGGGCCCCTCTAGCGGGCGCATCATGGCGTTTACCCTCTCCTTAGTACTACAATAATCAATTGAGAGACTTTTATCGCTCAAATTTTATAATCTAATATATATCTTTTGTATCTTTCATTTTATATATATATATTTTTTTTTTTTTTTGTATCGGAACATAAGAAGCAATGGATTAGCAAAATTCTTTATAATCATTTAAATTGTGATGGATAGTGTGTTATGCAATTAGGGTGCAGATTCCGATTTCGATTTAACTATATTTTTGCGTTCGTCCCGTGCAAACCACTGAGGACTTTTGATTATTCAAACAAGAAGTTCCGCAATGAGAAAATAAAGAAGTTTTTAAATAGAATTCGTATAGACTACCAGACGTACTGCAGGGTACCATGTGTACTTGGTTGATATCCCGTCCAGGCGTACTCAGCGCTTCTCCTCCACATTTATTAAGCGCACTGCCAAAGTTTGGAACTCTCTGCCAGCGTCTGTGGTCGATAGTAATATTTTATTTATTGTATGTACCTAATTACGGTTTTTATTTATTTGTTGTTTCTATAAATTATATTTTATTGCCACTTATTTTTGAATCCCCTAGTGGGACATAGATTTCCGTAGGTGTGTCCGTGGCATTACTGCGGGCCCTATCAAAATACCAGCGTTGCGGTATTTATTTTTTAAATATCGCAGCATTATGCTGAGATAGTGGCCTTTTTGGCCTCGCACAAAAATCAAATCAAAATCAAAATATTTTATTTCACATAAACCTCAGGTTTACATTGTAAACCACAGGTTTACAATGTAAACTTTGTTAGTTTTAAATGCTAATTTTTTATTTTTTACTGTTTGTATTTAGAAAGAAAAGAAAGTAGGTACGTTTATTTGCGGCAAACATGACGCAGAGAAAGAACACAAACACGAAAATAACAAGTTGGGGGAAAAAATGCGCCACATCCACGCAAATCGGCTATCACTCAGCATAATGCTGCGATCCTATGCGAGACAGAGCCCCAGCGCTGGTTTTTAAAATATTTTTCTTTCTTTCTTTCTTCCGCTTATAACTCGTCTGCCTTTAAAGAAAGAGTGAACAGGCATCTTCTGGGCACGCTCGTTCCATCATAGACCTCATCTATCACTTTCCTCAGGCGGGATCGAGGTCAAGAGCAGGCCCAATCTATACATATAAAAATCAATTGCTGTTCGTTAGTCTCGCTAAAACTCGAGAACGGCTGGGCCGATTTAGCTGATTTTGGTTTTGAAATGTTTGTCGTAGTCCAGGGAAGGTTCAAACGGTGAGAAAATATGGAAAAAAAAACTATTAGTAAACGGCGGGCCCGAGTTCGTTAATTCTTTTTTTGTTGTGTTTGTTATTATCAGGAGAAGGTTGGACGGTAGGTAGGGTAGGGTAGGGTAGGGTAGGTAGGTAGGTAGGTAAGTAGGGTAGGTAGGGTAGAGTAGGGTAGGGTAGGTAGGGTAGGGTAGGGTAGGGTAGGTAGGGTAGGGTAGGTAGGTAGGGTAGGTAGGGTAGGTAGGGTAGGGTAGGGTAGGGTAGGGTAGGTAGGTAGGGTAGGGTAGGGTAGCGTAGGTAGGTAGGTAGGTAGGTAGGTAGGTAGGTAGGTAGGTAGGGTAGGGTGGGTGGGTGGTAGAGTATTAAGTTTATACTATATTTCCTTTGCGCGTAGACAAACTGTCACAGTCAAATAGCTTTTGACAGAACGAAGTCTGTCGGGTCAGCTAGTCAGTAATAAAAATATATATACAAAAATTATTTCTAAATATAACTTACTGTGTAATATAATTCTTTCATATCAACACCCATTTCGTTCAACCAGAAAGCTTCTTTCCTGGGATTATAATTACACTCTGGGGTTTTTTTACTTATCCTTATACATGTCTCCAGGCTTGGCATATTGCAGAACACTTCGATTGGTTTCCCTGTTGGTCCCAAATAGTAGGTGCCTGCAACAAGTGTCATTTACATTATTTTGATCTATGATTACCTAAATGTGAAACCGTAGTCCCATCGAATACCACCTACTCGATCTTTTACATATAGAAAATGGACACTCTCACTGTCGTCTTAAACCAAAACTTTATTTATTGGCTGAGTTATTTTCGGATTAAAAATATAATTACATTAAAAAACCGGCCAAGTGCGTGTCAGACCACTTGGCCGGTTTTTTTTTTATTTCGGATGAATTTATCCCTAGAACAAACAACATTGTAGTTGAAAAATATGTTTTCCCATACAGAATGTATGGAGAGAACATGTTTTTCAACTGTAGATGTAATTTGGTCAACTATTACTCGGTAACTTGTAAAGTCTACTTAGCCGTGATAGTTTTATTTTAACTTCGTATGTTCTACTGTTGTGATTTTTTTTCTCATATCCAAATACTACCATTTAGCTTGCGGGGGGGGGGACACTTGACTCTAACAAAAATTAGCACTTTAAAGCTTAATATTACGCAAACGGATCCTTGAATCCAAAAATGGTTTCCATAAACCCTAATATTTTTGAACGGCCTATCCAACGATACCCTACACCATGGGATAGACGACAAAATGAATATCATCCCCACTTTACGTGTCGGGGAGATACCCTAAAAAAATATATTTCAAGATTTTATTTTACCACTTTGTTGGCGTGATTAATATGTATACCCATACCAGCTTACCAGCAATTACAGCTTCCTAGTATGTCTCTGAGCTAAGCCGCGGCCAGACAGACAGACCGACATGGTGAAACTATAAGGGTTCCTTGTTGACCATAGAACCCTAAAAGCGGTGAAATATAATTCCGACCCAAAAATGATAAGATGTTGACCTAAGAGAACCTAAGCTTATTCCAATCACATTCGATTTAAAAAACTTTTATAAATGCAATACTCAAAATAGCTATTTTTCTTACCACTTTTTACACCAGGTTTTGCAGATTTACAAGGAACTTCTGCTGGCGATTCTTTTGTCCCGAATTCATCGGTTGGTTCCACTTCATCCACAGCTGTAATAAAATATTACAACCATTTAAGAAGATAGTTTAGGAATTTTGACGAAACAGCTTGAATAAGTTGGTACCTAAAGCTCCGCCTATAAAACGACTACTGAAACCATGATTTTATATTTCTTTTATTGCTATAATTTGCGCATTATTTACGACATTTAAAGCATCGTCAATTTAGTTTTAGTTATCCGGCTCAAAGGACCACTGTCCTTCAAGCCGAATAACTAAAAATATAAATACTTACTATTTGGAGTTTCATGGCAAGGGCAAACTCCATGATTTCCAGGAGCTCCAGGAGGTCCCACTGGCCCAGGCGGCCCCATCCGCCCCGCAGGTCCCTATAGAAGTAACAACGGTTCATTTTAGTGTCATACATATGCAAAACTCATCGAATTTGATTTACATCTCTGGCAAAAATAGTTAATTTTAATGCAAGTGTACAAAGTACCTATGTATTGCACTCGAGTCGAGTCGAAAGTGAGGGCTAAATGGAGCTGAGAGTGCAATGATAAAGAGAATTTCAAGAGGCGATTTTCAACACACAAGAAAAATAAAAATGATTTCATATTACAAATATTTGTAGCAGATGTCAAATGGGTGCGCACTCCTTTTTTTATTGTGCATCACACTCAATAGCTTAAGGTAACAAAAAATAACAGTTATTTGTGTTCAAATGACATAATTTTATGAAATATAATTTTATTTGTCAAAACGTAAACTACAAAAAAAAAAAATATTATGAAAAAAAAAAAAAAACAATAACGTTTTGTTATATAAACGTTTTTAGCTTCTTGCCTTTCTATACATTTTGTTTTTTAAATGTTGTGTTAGAAATGATAGATTAAACTTGCAACAACCAAGACTTGTCTCTGATTAATACCTGTGGCGTACTTTCCAGCTCTGGAGCGATATTGAAAGTAAAAGGCACGCGTGTTCAATATACTGCAATGTAGCAGCAGAACCAGTTTTAAGTAAAAAAAACAGTTATTTTTAACATATTCTTTATTATATTTATTTATTAAAACTTTATGCACGATTAAAAAATTACTGTACAAAGGCGGACCTAATGCCTGAGGCATTTTCTACCAGTCAACTTTAGGGTGATGCAGGGACAAAATATGGCAAGTGCTACATAAGGTATAGATAACTCGAAAAATAATAAATACTAATACATTCATACAAAAGCCTGAAAACCTGTGAATCCTGTGATGTTCCAATGCAGGGCAAAGGCCTCCCCACTCTTTCCACTTATCTCTGTTAAAAGCTGCTAAGGACCAGTTCTTGTTGAAGGAGTCCAGCTCTTTCCGCCGTCTCCATCTGGGCCTGCCGCGAAGTCATAAGAGGAATCCATTGGGTCGTAAGTTTGGCCCACTGGTCGTTTGACATGCAGCAGATGTTTCCAGCCCAATTCCATTTTAGCTTGGCAGCTTTCCAAGTGACATCAGATATTTTTGTGATGGAACGCATGGTCGTATTCCGAACCCGGTCCGTTAGTCTGATACCCAGAATATTCCATTCCATATAGCCATTTAGCAAACTTCGAACATAGACCTCTGCTGATTTGTCAAAGACTATGTTTGACAACCATAATTATGTGAGGATGGGAAGTATGCACATGTCAATAAGTCTTCTGTTAAGGGACGATTGCAGACCACCATTCATTGGATCTTTCATGGCCCAATAGATTTTCGTGGCATTTTCGGTCCGTCTTGAAATCTCTTAGTCTGGCTTGGAATGAGACTATTTGCCCAAGATAGAGATAATCATCAACGTATTCAACCTCACCACCCGCCACAGTGATCCTGCGATGCGCGCTATTCGCCATCAACTTGATCTTTGACATATTTATTCATCTGAAGCATCTGAGTCAACTTGGAGGCTGAAGACTACATAATAATAATAAATATAATGTTTAATATTTCTTACCACTTTCCCATTTTCACCAGGCTCTCCCTTCGTACCTGCAATTCCAGTTGGGCCCTGTAAAAGAAAAACATAATTATGTATATAAAAACATAATATATACACACGTACATACATCACATATTATTGTTTATTTCTACGTTTACATCTGTAATTTTTATGGTGTACATAATAAAGGTTAATCATTTTTCCAACTGTTATTTAAACACTAGCTCATGCCCGCGGCTCAGCCCGCGTGGATGTCGGTTATCGCGTACAAAAGTAGCATAATGTTCTTCTCCATATCCCAGGCAAATTTCATGACGGTCGGTTCAGCGGTTCAGCGGTTTAGGCTTAAAAACGTAACAAACAGACGGACAGACAGACAGATAGAGTTACTTTCACAATTATAGTATGGATATGGATTAGGGAGGTTATTATGATCAGTTGAAAAAATAACGGGTATTCAATTTATTTTTTATTTTTGTTAGTTTGATAAAAAGTATGATAAGTATCTATGTAATAATGTAACCTACTAAGATTATGTTTGTTAGTTTAATAAGAAATAATTTTCATTTGGAAATGAGTGAAGATCGATGTTAGAATTTTGAATTTTGTGAATGTGAGAACGTTGTAGGCCTAGTAGAGTGTAGATTTGTTGGCACTTTTCTATTTTGTTAAGTACCTGGTAATTGTTGAAAGGCCTACACTGTCCTCCCATACCTATTATCACTGTTATTTGATAATGTTGTAAAGCCAATTATTTTTAAAACAGTAACCGTGGAGTTTCTTGCCGGTTCTTTTCCATAGGAAACGACCAATTGGAACCGTGCACCTAGCTTCTGACGTTTCATAAGTGCCCATGTAGGTTTATGTGAAATAAAATATTTTGATTTTGATTTTGTTTTTTAGATGTGTTCGCGTACCACAAGTGCTTCAACACCCTCGATTTTTTTCCATCTGTTCTGTTTGTTTTACTAAATGGCGCAGTTACACGCTGCAGCTAGCAAGCGCCAAGAGTTTGTGCAAACAACGTGGTGGCATTCTCTCCATACCAAACCGCTATCATGGTAAGTATACCATGATAGCGGTTTGGTATGGAGAGGATGTTTTAACGTATGCCGTTTTTGTACATACACACATCAAAAAAAGTTAGCGACCACTTTGAAAAATCGAAATCTTTTTTCTTAGGTACGGTAGATTATATTATGATTCGGCTCGCCTGACTTAACCCCAATAGAGCACGCGTGGGATGCTCTTAAACGAGCTGTTTGGAACCGTCAGCCACGTCCCCAGACAGTGCCAGAGCTCAGGGAAGCCGCTATTCAAGAATGGGACAGGTTACCCCAAGAAATGCTGGATAACTTTATTCTCAGCATGCCCAGGAGGATCACCGCATGTGTTCTAGCCAGGGGCGGAGTTATATTATATTAAATGTAAACCTTTTATTAATAAATTGTTGCTTAAATTTGGTTAAATGGTTTTTTTCTTTCTATCAAATTTCTGTTACAATGACATTATAATTAACTACTCAAATTTTTTTAGTAAAAAATATTTTTATTTTTAATTTCAAACATTTCTGCTTAAAGAAAACACACAACAAAGAATTTTTCTTGATAAAGTTCAATTAAAAACATTATATCAGCTTATGCTAGTGATCACAAACTTTTTTTGATGTGTGTACAAGCTACTGCGTGTACCATGTGTCTTAATAATTATATAATATATAATTTCCTTGACCATTCTAGTATAATAATATAATAATTGTTGGCTTCCAGTCTAGCAACTGAATACCAGTATTTTACATGGAGCGACAGCCTATCTGACCTCCACAAATCAGATGCTGGGTAACACGATACCCCTTGGTAAGACTGGTTGTTAGAGTTATGGGTTGCTGACTACCTGTAACAACTGTCAGAGATCTACGTATGACAGCTGAGACCAACGGCTTAACGTGCTTTTCGAGGCACGGAGGAGTCTCGATATGTAACAGATGGTCATCCATCCACGAACCAACCGCAACATTTCAAATTGGTATTTTTCCGGGTTTGAATTCAACCCACTATCTCGTGCATTCATCATCATCATTTCAGCCGAAAGACGTCCACTGCTGCCTCCCCCAAAGTGGGAGGGGGTTTGCCATAATAGCCACGCTTGGCAGGCTGGTTGGCGATCGCAGTATGGTGCTAGTAAGTCCCTTGGTCGCCTTTTACGACACCCACGGGAGGAAATAGGGTGGTGCTATTCTTTACGTTCGGCACCACATGGCGTCTATCTCGTGCATGAGAGGCGAAACCTTAACTACTGGGCCATCATGACAACCATTTTAGCATGCAATTCATTTATTAATTACGTGTATTTTAAATGTTTGTACAAAACTTACTCTTATACCGGATTCTCCTCTTTCTCCTTTTTCACCGCGTAGACCTTGAAGTCCCTGAAAATAACAATCGGTTAACAATTAGGTAATTATAATTTGAGGTATGGACGTATGAGGAACAGGGTGTAAAGTACACTTTTCTTCTATAGTAAAGGGAGGATCTTCCGACCAGGGTGTTGTATCTGGTGGGCTACTGCCCGATGATTGATGTAAGGATGTTGTTTATATGCAGTTGCGCGTTAAATTTTCCTTGCGCGATGCAGGATTTTTGCGTGACGTCAGTGTGATGCATAGTTCGTATATGGCGATGTAGATGGGTTTGTTTGTCTTAGGAATATCAACACTTATATTTGGATGGTTCCGATCGTCAATGTATGTGCGGCTTCTCCCTTCAAACCATGGCCCATCTTTCATCTTACGCCGCATGCGTGTACAGAATTTATACAAAGTGGCGATAAGTTTATTTCATTAAATGAAAGCACGTATCCTACATGACGTTCTTTGAACAAACATAACATTTTTTTTAAAATAAAAAATGATTAACATTCTAGTCACGGTACCTTTTTTTGTATACACAGAGATATTTTCCGACAAATACTGGTAGGTCAACGACCCGTGGTTGGCAAAGGTAATTCAAACGTTGCCATTCCGGCTTAGATACTGTGACGTATAATAAATTTGTTATGCGTGCTGTGGTGGGGGTTGTTCGGTGGAGCGAGTGTAGGGCTATGCATTGCACTCGCAGTCTTGTTCGAGCAGCCATAGCGATAGTACCCGCCTAACGCAGTAATATTGGAAACAGTGTTTTATTGTATATCTAACCTAACTTAAAACCAAGACACCGCAGGTACTCAAACAAAACCATCCAGGGTCATCACCCTCAGCCTCATCAGCAACTTTGGCACAGCACACTGCACTTACGGCCGATCCACAGGCAGAGCCCTCCAACCCTTTCCTGATCGACGCCAGTCAGTCAGCCTCAACCCGGCGCTGTCCACATCCGACTCACTGGAGCATAACGCAGCGCCACCCCGACTCACTGGGGAATCACCGCAGACAGTTCCGACTCACTGTGAACTATGTGGCACCCAGTTCCGATTCACTGGAACCACAACTGGCCCTGGCAATTATCATATGCATTGACTCAGCCGACTATATGCCTCCGGCCTCCGGAGTGGAGTGATGTGGCGGCATCTACAACGCCACATGCGAACTACACATCAAAGGCCTGACGTCACAAATCCTGCATCGGGCTATAAGAGTTTACCGCGAGACTAGCATATATACAACATCCCGACATCAACCGTCGGGCAGTTGCCCACCAGACACGACACCCATCTGGTAGGAGGAACCTCCCTTTTCCTCTATATTGTTAAAAATATGATTCGTGACCATAACGTTTATGCCTGTACAGAATTATAATATAATAATTAAAATCATCAAATTGCTGCTTTTATTCTTTATAAAGTTATGTAAGTAAAATAATATTTCTCACCATTATCCCCTTTTCACCAGCATCTCCCTTTACACCCATTATACCAGGCATGCCCTATAATAAAGAAAATCACATAATGAAAATCATTAAAAACAAACATAAAATAGTTAAAACTCACGGCACGGTTGGCGCAATAGTTAAGCGATTGACTGCTGCCCTGCATGCCATGGGTTGGATTCCCGCACGGAAAAAATATTTGTATGACCTACAGTTAGTTGTGCCGGGTCAGGCTATTTGTGTACGTGAGATTAAATTTTTGTAAACGCACCCACAATACAGGAGAAATTCATAGTGTGGGGCAAAGCAAAAAAAAATAAAA
This sequence comes from Dryobota labecula, assembly GCA_947523025.1. Lineage (NCBI taxonomy): Eukaryota > Metazoa > Arthropoda > Insecta > Lepidoptera > Noctuidae > Dryobota > Dryobota labecula. Next base: position 8,780,605 of record OX383293.1, on the reverse strand, counting down.
ACGGAACTAGCAATAATAATAGTTTTGCGCGTCACAATTAATGCCTGGTACCGTACCACTAGCGCCATCTAGTATCGAGTGGCAGAACTAGTAGACCACACTAGCGCCATCTAGTATCAAGTAGTAGAACTAGATGCTTCTAGAAAGTTCGATGCTAGAACTTTCTAGAACTATCGACATCTGGTCAGACGGGGCCGGTATGTACTCGAACATTCTAGATGTTTCTACAGTAGAAGGTTCTGGAACTATCTAAGGACTATATAAGGCCGGTATGACCCCAATCCGGACTTCCTCCCCGACCATTGACTGTAAGTGAAGCGCCAGCACGCGTTTTAGCTGAGCAGCATGTAATCCAAACTCCCCACGATAATAATCAAAACACTGATTTTATCCAGCCACCGTCGGTCCCTTGCCACCCTCCCTCCGACTCAGCTGCCCTACGCCGAGGTTCGTACCCCACAGGGGGTGCCCTTAGCGAGCAGCAGTCGTTTAGTTTATAGTTTTTACGCCCTGGCTGGAGGCATTAAATTTCGTTAGAAGCTTAAGGCAGCCACAGGAAAGTCCGGTTAAAGAGTCGGAACCTTAGTGGTTACACTCTGAGATGCCCTAGATAAAAAAATAAAAAAAATAAAAACAACCCGGACAGTCGAAAAACAAGCGATCAAGCGACAAGTAAACTTCAAGCGATACAAGCGGTCTTCAAGTGCGACTTCAGAGTGATTAGTAGTGCAGTTGCCTTTTATAATTAGTGTGTTTGAGTTGTTAAATCGGTAGTTTTAATTGTAACGAACCCATAACTTATTTTACCCATAGTGTGAAACAATAACTTATTTTTACATGTTAACGTTACTTAATATGTAATTTTATGTACGAGTATAAAAAAGGGGTAGAGCTCATTGGGTGTCAAAAAAATCATACGTATAATCGTTGTAACTCGTCAGGGCAGCCCACGAAATTCAAATTTTCATACGTTTTTTGCAATTGATCTAAATATGATTCACAGCCGAGTCTAATATTTATTTATAGAATCATAATCATAAAAATCATGCTTGCTGTCTGTTAGGACTAATTCCTATATTGTACTGATCTCATAATGAACAAATCTCAAAATCACCTTTTCCCAAAATTACCGATTTTCTAAATTTCTTTGTTTTTGAATGTCGGAAATAAAACTGTCCTATTGGTGTACAGTCGGTAACACTTTATTTGAAAATCTTAAAATTAAATAATGAAACTTATATTCACTTTTTGACAGTCGTGATATTTTGTACAAACTGAATTTCGATTTATTCCATTCTAATACCAAAAACGCGTCCACCATAACAACAGTTTTTTTTTTTTTCTTAAACGTGCGTGTAAATATTGTCATTATTTCGTAAAAAAAAAAAAAAAAAAAAAACATGCGAAGTATCGATTTGTACAGACAAAGAAAATCAAATCCTTTGCAGGAGCATTTTTTGAATTTGGAACATTCCAACGCTCCAGCAATGTTTTATTTCCCTGCTTTCTTTTGAGAAAAGCACTATATATGCCTCGGCGGAAATGGCAATTGCCTGTCTCGTATTAGTAGGTAGTGAAGTCCCCGTCTACGGCTCGGCCTTCATACTCATACTCGACCTGCAATTGCCTATTTCCCGGCCTTTGCAATAATGTACAAAAACTTTTCAGCTTTATTATTAGTATTGAAGATAGATTAAAGTAGCTTTTCATGTTTGTCCGTATGGCGGTTGGTTCTTCTAAACTACGCAACGGATTTTGATGTGATTTTCAACATTATTTGGATTATTCCGGAACTTTATGTGTATAATACATTAATAACAAACTTACAATAAATAAATTTCGATGTACTATCAAGTCGTCAAAACCGTGCGAAGCAGGGGTGGGAAACTAGTTATTTATAATATTAAGAAACTATGAATTTTCATGGAAGACTTACATCGCGACCGGCGTCTCCTTTTTCTCCTTGAGCACCGGGTTCGCCTTGAAGTCCCTTAAAGTAAATATCAATATTATAGTAGGTGCTGGATAGGAATTATTCTTAAGTCTACAATTATACCTACCTACCTCAAATTGCTTAGCGTGGTCCTCCGTTATATCGAAAAAACTTTTTACAAAAAAAAAAAAAACCGACTTCAAAAAAACAAAAAAATTGAAAAATAACTTAAATTTTGGAAGTCGGTGTCTTTGGTTCCGGTTTTTCGTTTTTTGCCACCGACTTCCAAAATTTAAGTTATTTTTCAATTTTTTTGTTTTTTTGAAGTCGGTTTTTTTTTTTTTTGTAAAAAGTTTTTTATTTTTCACTTTTTAGTTGTGGTACCCCACACCAATTCGTATACCACAATAGTGACAGGAAATCTTATAACATCATGAACATATACCGAGTGCATTAAATACCAGCTAAATTAAATTAATTAATAAAAAACAGCTGTTCCATAGTAATGTTTACCTAGTGTTCTAAACTGTATGGTACAGCTGTTTATTTTTTCGCAATTTCAAACTGGTCCCATAATAAAAGTTATTCAGTTCGATGGTGTAAAGCACCTCTGAGGAGCTCGTGGCTAAGTAATAACAGCCGCACGGGTCGATCCGTCAGGTTAAGCTACGCTTGCCGCGGTTGGTCCGTGGATGGGTGACCATCTTTACATACCGAGACTCCTCCGTGCCTCGGAAAGCACGTTAAGCCGTTGGTCTCGGCTGTTATTCGTGGATCTTTGACAGTCGTTACGGGTCGTCAGAAGCCCAAAAGTCTGACAGCCAGTCTTACCCAGGGGCTCATTGCCCAGGGGTATCGTGTTACCCAGTTACTGGGTTGTGGAGGTCAGATAGGCAGTCGCTCCATGTCAAATACTGGTATTCAGCTGCATCCGGTTAGACTGGAAGCCAACCCTAACATAGTTGGGAAAAGGCTAGGCAGATTGATTGGTCTAAAGCACCTCTTAGTTTTTAGAGTAAATTTTTTAACACCTTATACATATACACGAATAGAGAACCTCCTCTTTTTTTTTAAGTCGGTTAAACATCATTTATAGCCATAGTGCATCTCATGACAAATCCAATAAGCCCAAACACGGCTAGGATACATTGTTTTATTACGGAGTTCCATTGCCTACCTTCCGGCTTCATCATCAGATCAGTTTGATGGTACCATTTTGATCAGAATTTATTTAAATTTGCTTCACCATAGTCGCTTAGCTATCTTAATCGAGATATCTTATCGCTACCTGTGAAATACGTATCATTGACGAGTTCCGGTGGCCATCTGTGGTCTACTTCATCAGTTCCGGTTCACCAAATGATACTTTCTGAATGCAAATGCTTGATTTGTTGATGAAAATATAAAAATCGCTATATAAATGCCTATAAAATTTGAGGAGTTCCCTCAATTCCTCATGGATCCCATCATCAGAACTGAATTTTGAAAAAAATGGGACCAATCCGGAAGTATATCCTTTCAAACAAAAAGAGAATTTTTCAAATCGGTTCATAAACGACGGAGTTATGCCCGAACATACATAAAAAAAAAAAATATAAACATCCGAATTGATAACCTCCTCCTTTTTGAAGTCGGTTAAAAATACTGCAGCATTTATTTTGTAATTAATTTTTGGTTTAGTCGAGGATTAATTTTAAGTAGGTACTATGTTTGTCGATAACACGATTATCTTCCATAAAATTTTCGTAAAAAAAAAAAAAAAAAATACAAAGTTATCTCCAAACCATAATCATAACCGCTAGTATTCAAAAATCACTTTAAATTAGGTCATAAAACTTTTCATACTAACTGAACTAAATATTATGAAGCAGATATCATTTTTTTTTATTACAATTTAAAAAGAAATTACCTAAACTATCGGCGCCTAGGAGCCTTTTCCCTGCCCAGTCTCACTTACTCGCATGACCGCGAGCAGTAGTGTGCGAGCGAGATAAAGAGAGGTGGCGCTGAGGTAATATGGACTTTTAACAATTGTAAACGATAAGAGTAACGTTGATGCTTTGAAATGAAATATATTTTAAGAAACAGTAGTCGTTTTATAGCCAGCAATATACCAGACAATTCTTTGATGGATAGAATAGAAAAAAAAAATATACGTCCAGTTTTTGTACAACTAGGTATTATCAAAAGATAATATTTTTATTGATCAAGAATTTGCCATGGAAATTTGAACTTTAACGAATTACTCCACTCCACTGGTTCCTCTTTTCAGGGGAAAATCCGGAATTTCCATTAAATTAATTCATTAAATTACTTAAAATATTGTGAACCTCCGGGTACTTGCATAAGGGACATTGCCACCAAACTGTGTCCCAAAAATTGTGCCAACTTAACATTTTGAAGTATACAGGGTGGAAGGGACATCGACACCAAACTGGTAACCATGGATTCAGTACATGATTCTGGATCCCCGTACATTGAAATTTATCTTAGGTTATTAAAAAAAAAAACACCTATTTCCTACAAAAGTGCAGTACTTTCGCGGCCAAAATGTATGGGACACTTATTTTTTTTATATTAAAACATTATATACAAAAATAAATTAAAAAAAATAATCATGGACGGAATCCAAGGTAATTGGCTTCGCGTCGATGTCCCAGCCACCCTGTATAGCAAGGGTATTAAAAAAAAAGCGATCAGGTCATATGTACATAACATTTGTTACCAGAGCTACGATCAACGCAAACGGATGCCCAACGAATTATTTGTTAATTCAGGGACAAGCAAAATAGAATTTCACCCTAATACAAATATACACGGAAGTGTAAACGTCAAAAAAATTTATGGTTACATTGAAGTTATTCCTAGGATAATTTTACTACGTGTTTATTTGTAAGGTGCCTAGAGTTTGCGCCTGTGGTGCAGCATTGAACAATATGCACTTACGAATTACACAGCATTATACTATGACCGTGCGACTACACACATTTTTAGTTTATTTCTGTATACTTCTTTCACAGTCGGAAGGTAACTTTAGTACGTATACACAAATATCCTTGTAAAATTTACCTATACGATTCTATTTGTAATAGCACTTACTGGAAATCCAATGTCACCTTTCTCACCGCGCTCCATAACTGGTTTACCATCCTAAAAAAACATCGTTTGTCAAAACATAACTTCCGCAATAAATAAATACATTAAAAAAAAACAAGTAAGTAACAAGATTCATATACAAACACATACATAAAAGGATACAAGCAGGATAACAAGCATAGACAAAAACGAACGCTAACAAAATAACAATATGTCTGCTGCAGCATTGCCGGATATAAGGGCAATCCAGTCTGTTGGCGATCATTACCAGAACGGTGTTGGCGCTGCCCCACACTCTGCGCACCAGAGACGAACATCATCGCGTAAAAGCAGTCAGTGTGCGCCTCCACGAACATGCCCGAGGCACTGCAATGGCGGGGCAGCCCCAACACCGCCATCGCCCTGACCGGGTTATTGTACTAGACGCGGAGGGCAATGTATGCCGCATGAATATACTTTGCCCAAAGGCTGCACGTGTTGTAGAGGGATGTACACACAGCTACATATCAAGCTATAATTTCCAGTATAAGCTGATCTCGCATTGTATAGGATTTCCATAGAATGAGAGGTCAGCTTATACTGGAAGTATAGCTTGATATGTAGCCGTGTGTACAATAAGCTCTAAAGAACGTTATTTTTACCTCCCACGAACAACGCACAAACCATGATGAGATGCAAGTTGGGGGATGCGTCGATTGGCATGACAAAATAAAACAAGAGAATTATCGGTTTCAGAAGACTGACCCATTTTTCAAAAGTCATTGTTGAAGATGCAGGTATTGCTTGCACAGATATTGTTGACATCTTTCGATTTATTTTCATGTTCTACCAAAAGACTTGCTTAGCAACAATATCTAGGTAAGTATGTATAATGTATAATCAGCGTAAAATGTCCACACTGCTGGGACACTGGCCTCCTCACTGTGTCAGGGCGTCGGCCATAATCCACGACGCGGGCCCAGTGCAGGTTGGTGAATGTCACATCTCTTCGAATTTTTGGTTCTAGGACGTGACGGTTTCCTCACGATGTTTTCCTTCACCATTTTGAGAGCAGTGGTGATTAATTAATTTACAAAAAGTGCCTGCTTGGGTTCGAACCGATAAGCACTTGTGTATATGTGCCGCCACTTTATATTTGACGCTAGCGCTACACTTAATTACTCCTCTTCGTCATCATCATCATCATTGGCAGCTCTGTTCCACCCACTACCGAGTCTAGGGCTCCTCTCTTTTGTGCCATGCTTCGCTGGTAAACACTCCTAATATCCACTCCTTGATATGTATTAAATAAACAGAAATAATCATTTACTTACGAAAGCCAAACTGCAGGTAGCTGAAAAGAAAGAATTCGTTGAAAACTGGATCGAGGTTTTAAAAAAAAATAGTTCTATACACTATAAGATTTCAACATACCCCTAAATATTTATAGTTCAGTTATAATTTTTAAAACTACATATAATATGACGTCTGTTTTCCCCGACGGTTAGTCAAAGGTGTGTTCCTATGGTACCTACACCCACATTTCGGCAGTTATATTTAAGTCACATGTATGGGGGCGAGTCTATTGCCATCAACCGGGCACAAATCCACACTAAAAGCTGACTGTGTGGATCACCCGGAGGACACGGTGGAGCATACGGTGGAGCTCTGCCCGGCTTGGGCAGAGCATCGCCGTGTCCTCACGGAGGAGATCGGCGGCGGCGAGCTCTCGAGTCCAGCCCTGTTCCAGGCCATGTTCCGGAGTGAGAGTGCATGGGAGGCAGTCACGAGAGATGCCCTGGGCGGCGGGAATCAGTAGCCGATTCCCGGCCACCGTAGGCGTGGGCATGCGGACGGAGAGCTATGGGCAGCTCGCCGTCCGGTAAGAACCAGGCCCGGGTCAACGGCGCGTTGTGTTCCACGCGCGCGCGCGCCTCGAAGAGATGTCAGCACGCACTGACGGGGTCCGCTAGGACCGGTGCCTGCCAGGGTTGCGGGTTTGTTCGAAAGGGATACTGTGGCACACAAGCAACTGAAGGAACACGGATGGGTTTTACTCAGTAAAAGTCTGACACGCCTTCCCGCTTAAAGGCTGCTAATGACGGATGATAAAGGAGGCTGAAGAGATAACTACGATTATATACAATATATGACGCAACTAACTAGTTTTTTTTTACTACACTAGGTACTAAATTAACACTAACAAAATAAATTTAAAAAAAAAGGACACTTAGGCATCGAAGTACTCGTCGCGTCACTGTCATCTGGAAAACGTGCCCAGAAGACTGGTATTGACACGATGAATGGCAATGCTAATTCTTTGTCCGAAGAACGAGCCAGTCCTCTGGTCACGTGATAAAAACTTCAACACAATTCCTGATGGAAGAACCCTGGACCTCGTGCTCAGCAGAAGCACTCGCGACCTTCATCCATCGACTTTTATATGGATTTAGGAGAAAGCTGTTATAGTGAAATTACAAACAGACACTTTCATTTTATTTATTTGTTTAAATAACTGGTGAAATGTGGGTGAAATATCAGTATCTACAGCTCTGGCCAATCTTTCGCGAAAAACAGGCGTCATGTTATATTGAAAAAAATAGTTTTTTTTTTTGTTTCAGTTATCATTTCATTTAGGAGGACAATCTACCACAATGTTCATAGCAGGATCGAGGAAAATATTTTGTAATGTCGGGTAAATCAGAATAACTCGTGAAAATTAATACATTTTAGGTTTCATTATACCAACTTCCTGAGTATTATACAGAAACCTGACTGTGTATCATTACATATTATATCGAATCCTGACGATTTTTAACCACGTGATTGCCATTAATATAATATTGAGTTATTACGGATAGGCTGCAAACAGATTACGTCCAGATGATAATCATAATTTTAAGGAAATAAGTTGTTTTATTTTAATGCTAGCACCAGATTTCAGTTTTATTGTAGGTACTATAATTTTATAGATTTTTAATTAATACATACATACATACATACATAAACTAACGCCTTTTTCCCATGGGGTTAGGCAGAAACTATAGAGCGTCACCTGGTACGCTCCTTACATACTCTTTTTGCTTCGTTAACATACATCTAGTCACACACGTACACCGGTTGCGAGTGCTACGCACCTGACCTTTCTGAAGAACATCACCAATTAGGTCACTATATGTTCTCCTAGGCCCCTCCCGGCGTTTTCACTCACATCTGCCTTGTAAATACCTTTGAAAACTTGGTTTTGAAAGGTACATTATTCCAGATGAACATGGCTAAATATATTATGTAAATATCGCCTCTTTACAAGAACAACGTGATATTTAAAAAAAAAATACGTTTTCATGAGATGACACGTTGCTCTTGTAAAGAGGCGAAATGACCTGCTGCTACTGGCAGGAAAAACAACACGGATTGATAGTTTACAAATATAATGACAATACAATTAGATAATTCGCCTCTTTACAAGAGCAACGTGTCATCTCATAAAAACGTTTTTTTTTTTAATATCACGTTGTTCTTGTAAAGAGGCAAGAATTATATACAAATAGAAGATCTTAATAATAATAGCTTGAATTCATGCAAGCCTAGTACTCTTTGATAGGTTACAACTTGTAAACAGAATACTGTATTCACAGTCATCTAAATTGCATTTGTGCGAAGCCGGAGCGGCTCGCTACTGTATCGATAGTTTTATATTATTGTATGTAATTTCATGTAATTTTTAACGTTCAAAAGTGCATCTTCGTGCCTATTTGAAATAAATGATTTGACTTTGACTTTGACTTTTGACTTTATAAAATTTTCTTTACCTGCCAAATGAATGGAAAGTAGGTATTTATTGATTCTACTTACTATACTTTGTCGTGCATGTCTTATCAGGATCTTTCGCTTTCTAAAAGAAAAATTCAACAGTTATTTCAGTGGTATGAATACCTCTTAATAAAATTTAAAACTAAACGTGAATCTTTATAATTGGTTTTTTTATAACTTACAAGTGTCATTTCTGGAATTTTTGCTGAAACAAAATCAAAAAGCGTAATTAGTGATGTTAGTTTTTGGTAGAGCAAAACACTTTATTTTTGGTACGATTGTTCAACAAAAATATATTTTTACATATTCATTATCTAAATTGACACCCAATTAGTCTAAACTTTGGTTTTCAGAGTTTCATGATTGTTTTCACAAATGTGGTATTAATACCTTGATCATTTATTTCGATATTTTTTAGGGTTCAGTAGGCAACAAGGAACTCCTATAACTTCGCCTTGACTGTCTGTCTGTCTGTCGGTGGCTTAGGTCAGAGACTCTTAGTACCTACTAGAAAGCTGTAATTTAGCATGAGTACTCGTATACATATTAATCACGCCGACAAAGAGGTAAAATATTTTTTTAAATTTTTTGTCGTGACAACGTCTAATAAATCGATGAACGCCGGCTGCATGCACGAAAGAGGATAACTCTTTGTCCCGTTATGCTCATTGTCCCGTTACGCTCATTGTCCCGATACGCTCATTGTCCCGTCACGCTCATTGTACGCTTGCGCTGCATCAATGTTTTGTTATGACGTTGTCACGTTAAACTATCGTCCGTAAACCAACTTTACAGACAACCAATTTTTAGGTTGCCTCCCCAATATTTAAAGTGGTGATGATATTTTCATTCTCGTCTATCCCATAGTGTGGGGTATCATTGGATAGGCCGTTCAAAAATATTGCGGGTTTGTGAAAACCATTTTTTGTTTCAGGGATCCGTTGGCGTAATATTAATCTTTATAGTGCTAATTTTTGTTAGAGTCGGTGCAATTAATACGTATACCCATGCCAAGTTACAGCTTTATATACCCAAAGTCTCAAATTCAGATAATTTATGTAAACAAAGGGGATAACATAAAAAATATCTTCGTAATGGTAATTCACATAAAATTGCGAAAAAAGAGGTTATATTTTCTTTTAAGTACTGATTTTAAGAAATAATAATAAAAACATAATCATACCGTATTATTTTTTATAAATTTTCGGTTTTAGACTAAGTTATTAATAAAAGGAGATTTTCTGGTATAAAATATTTTATGATGCTGGTAACAATGCAGGAGATCCAAACATTTTCAAATGTTTTACATCTTCAACGACTCTAATATGACAACTCTCATAAATAGATTCATATTGTAAGTAGCATATCTTGCCACATTTTGGATGAAAAGGGCTGTAAACTGTTTCGATTGGAAATCGATTTTGGGACGCCTACGTCTAGCACTGGGCTTAAAAGGGCTGATTATGACTGTCATATACTGTGTCTCCGACACACTACAAAAAACATTGTTTGGCAACGGTATTTTGTTTGCATACTTCTTATAAATATTATAATTCACTTTAATTTTATCAATGATTATTTACTAAAACATTTAATGATTAAATTTTTTGCACCACTGTCCTGTCATTTTGACAGTGACATTTATTGACATTAGTTTGTTTACATAAATTATCTTAATTAGAGACTTTGGGTATAGTTCTAATAGTCGCTGAGCTAAGCCGCGGACAGATAGACAGACAGACGGCCATGAAGAAACTATAGGGGTCCCTTGTTGACTACGGTGCCCTTAAAAAGATTATGTTACATATAAAATTAATAACGTAGTAGTTACCTGATGCATTTTGAAGTCCAAGAGTTACACAAACAAAAAATAAAATGAACGGGGACAATTTAACGTCCATTTTCGAAATCTCCACAGACAGACTGACATGAATAGGGAAATAAGCATCGTTAATCATTGAATTTGGTTTTCCTTAACAATTCTATTTATAATACACCTAGCTTTGTGGTGCAGATTCTTGTGGCTTTATGATAGAAACAGATAGGTATGTACGACGGAGAGTTGAAATAAAAATATGTACATATTTCACGATATATTATTTACTTAAAAACTTGTAAACTTATAATAGGTATTCGCAAACATGAAATAGTACAAAAATATCCTTATAATTATAATAGTTAAATTCATCCAAAACACAGTTCAACACTTTCGATGCTCATCCTTTGATTTGCATTACGAATATCTCCGATCCACAAATCGACTATTGGTTGTCTGAATACATCTGAACTTTGTAGTTCTATGATAGTACTTTTCCATTCTGTACTTCCTTCCTGAAACATTAATAATTTATTTTAAAAAAGTTTCCTTATGCAAGGAATAAAAAGGATAAGGTGTATATTTATGCATACAGGGTTATTTTAAATTGACTAGCTAAACTCCGCAGACGCGATGGGTCTATATCTAACCACGATAAAATGACAAATAAAAACATAAGACTTTTTTTGGGAGGTCAACGACCGCTGTAAGTGTTGTTACTCGAACTCTATACACCACACTCAGCAGTCACATTTGCAATCACTTGACTACACCAACAAGGTACCAAATAGCTAGCAACATTTTCCAAATACCTCGGTTATCAAGAAGAAAATTAAGTCAGGATTAATGGCCTAAAAACTTAAGGATGAACAAATACAATAGGGACAAAAAAAAATGTTTTGTCCGTCATGTGCCTAGATTATTAAAAAATATTGGACACGTATTTTTTTTTTTTACGTAATCAAAACATTACGGTGATACATTGAGTTCAAATGTGGCATAACGTCACTGCTCGCTAGATTTTACACGTTGCTGTGACGTAACGAGCTCCCACTCCCCAAGTTTAATGTGTTTTATCTAAGTCAGTTTTTATTAATATGATTAAGTAAAAAATACGTGTATAATATTTTTTATTATCTGACTGCCGGACTAAACAGTTTTTTTTTTACCCAGGATACATCCCTATTATGCTGGAAATAAAATACCTACCTCTAACAAAACTACAAATACATAACAAAACATTACGCCTTGTTTCCCCGAAGGATTGGGCAGGGTTGTACCTTTAGTATACCCATATTTCGCCAGTTATGTTTAAGTCCCATGTAATAGGGGGCGAACCTATTGCTATCAACCGGGCAAAACTCCAGACTCAGGGCTGCTACTAATAAATTGCAGATATAAAAACCCAGGACCTGTATTAAACAAATAAATCATTTGATTTGATTTATTTATCTAGTTTTCGTATAATTTGTAATGGACACAAAAGAAAACATGAACAAAACAATGGTGGTTTGTCGACGGATAACTGTGCTGCCACCTGCGACGAGCTTTCAGTTTTTAACCTCATCGGTATGTTGATTCGTTGAGTTTGAGGATCCAAAGACAGATGGCAGTGTTTTCAATACAACAACATGACATTCAAGTTAGCAGCGGACTAAATTAATTTGAGTTTAAAATACTGGGTGGCGCTGATATGAAATGTATATAAAGCCGCATTGCAAAAAAAAAAAAAAAAATTTTTCACTTCTCATGCTCTAAAAGTACGGCAATATAGCCCTTCGAAGCTGGACTAAAGTGACCACATTAGTCTCTAGGGAGTGAAAAGTAATTAGTTTTTTAATTTCCTTCATGTAACATAGACAAACTCAAACAGCCAGTAAATATACTATTATTTGTGGAGTGTGGAACATCTTCATTGTGAAAATGTTCAGAGATTTAGTTCCATGGTTTTACTGCAAAGGTGGCGCCATGTATTTTAAATTGACAATCTGTGACTGGTTTAGAAGAAAAAACTGACCGCGAAAATTTCAGAATTATTGTCGAGCGTAAATTTGTTCGGTTTTAAATAAATTTATTAAGAATATCCAGTGACAATGAAGAGTTTGACGTCGAGCAAAGAGCAAAAGACATAATAGATAATCTTTTGCCGCCAAAATCGCGGAAGATTTACCTAAAAACTTACGAAAGTTTTATGGACTGGAAGAATAATATTTATTAAATGTTTTTGTACTAAATTGACTATTTTTCTCGCACTCAAAGTGAAAAGTACAGTTTGCACCTCGAGACTAAACGCCAACTTAACATACCCTCGGTTTCATTGACTCCCTCGCACGCTCGGGAGTCAAACCACCTCTGCTATATTATGGCTTCGTTTAGTCCCTTGATGTAAAATATACTATTTCTCTCGTGTTGGCTCTTAATCTGATGGTTAACATATTTTTTAGTTCCAACAGTGTTTTAAAAACAGAGATCGAGGACGTTTAACAATTTTGTTTCGGCAAATATGCTGACAAAATTATACTCACAATCTTCAGGCAAATTAGTAGGACAAATCCCAGGTCTTCCAAGCATTCCAGGAGGTCCGTCTAAACCCGGCAGTCCATCTGGCCTCATAGGCCCCTAAAAAGGTACACAAAATAGCTCAATATAGGATCAAACATTATTGGAAAAATATTCAGAGGAGCCCCATACTCTACAGCATGTATCAGAAAGGTGAGGTTATATATTTTAAAGGTTTGGATAGGATGGTACAGACAATCAAACTGAACAACTTTCTCCATGGGACAAACATCGTAATTGCGAAAAATTATCAACTGTCCCATACAAAACTTCAATACCTACTTATTCGACCCAAATTTGCTTGATGGTCTGTACTACACACCCTATGGTATGGTATATTACCACACGTGATACGTGCTGTCTTAAAATAAAAAAAATAATGCTGTGCGTTCGCTTGGTAAGTACATCACTAACTTGAGAACGGCTGGATCTATTTGGCTACTTGTTTTAAGGTACTATTTAGATCCGAGCTGCCGACTGCACTGCACGTGCAGCGACTGCATGGAATCGGCCGCTGGTTTGTATGTATTTATATGAAACTAGCTTTTGCCCGCGGCTCCGCCCGCGTGGATGTCGATTATCGCGTAAAAAAGTAGTCTATGTCCTTCTCCATATCCCAAGCTATATCTCTGCCAAATTTCATGACGACCGGTTCAGCTATTTAGGCGTGAAAATTTAACATACAGGCAGACAGACAGACAGACAGAGTTACTTTCACGTTTATAATAATAAAGTATGGAAGTACGGATGGCTTCCAAGCGCTGCACGTGCTGTTGGCAGTTGCAGTCGGCAGCTCGGATCCAAATTGTAGATTCTTTACCTTTGGTGTTCTTTTTATTGTTTTTTTTTTTTTTTAGTACGAATGTCCGATAAGATTCTTAGATAAATAATAATCTGGGAAAGGTGCCCGGAAAATTAAAAAAATTGGTAAAAACCTGAAAGTGCTTTTTTCTGTGGGATTTTGATGAATGATGAATTATTTTATTAATCTATGGGTCAGCTAGTTGATTAATAAAACAACTAGGAACTTGTAATTTTTTATTTTTATCCATCAAGACCATTTAATTATGGAAATTAAATTTTATGGAAAACCCTAATCACACTTTGCCCAACCTGGGGATCGAACCCAGAACCCCAACTTAGGTCTGAGCAGGGCAAGGACGCAGCCCACGCACACATACACAACGTTGACACACACATATCCATACTAATATTATAAATGTGAAAGTAACTCTGACTGTCTGTCTGTCTGTCTATCTGTCTGTCTGTCTGTCTGTATGTTACGTTTTCATGCCTAAACCGCTGAACCGATCGTCATGAAATTTGGCAGAGATATAGCCTGGGATATGGAGACGGACATAGGCTACTTTTTACGCGATAACCGACATCCACGCGGGCGGAGCCGCGGGCAAAAGCTAGTAAGTTATATTCGGCTAAGATCGGCTTTGTTCGACTTTGTAAAGAGCGTTTTCTGTAACTCACATTCCACTGTCAATCTGATAATAATAAGTGAAGACACGATTAGGATGCACTTTTTGTCATTTAGCTCCAGACTAAAATTAAAAAATATATATATATGATTGTAGAATCTGTGGTTTTAGGGCAAATTTTAAACTAATCTCGTGTCGGGGCCCATAATTCTTAATTTGACTGTAAGATATTTCGCCCATAGTTCTTAATTTAAGTAATGATTATACGAAATAAATAGTCATTTAAGTTTTTATTGCATTTATTATATAAATAATATATAGGATATTTCGATATGATATGAAAAAATAAAACAACTGTTTCAAAATCAATACAAACAAACAGAAAATGATTATTTTATGAACTTATACTTACATAAACAAACAGTTTAGTACAGTAATTAAAATGTAATTCAGTTATCCAAAACACAAATCCTCGCTAGAAATAGTGAAACCTTCATGTTCATCATTGAAATTACCGATCCACACATCGGTTATGGGTAACCTGTTTACTTTGGAACTTTTCAGTTCTATTATTGAAGTTTGGTGGTCTTGGCCAGCACTCCTTCCCTGAAAAAAAAAGAAAGTCATGAGGTGTCGTGAACACCCTGTTGGAACGCTGTTCCTTTCGCTGTATATTATTATGTACCTGCTGCCCGCGGTTTCACCCGCGTGGCTTTTTCTAAAATAAAAGTAAGTTAAGCTAAGTTATTCCTTATAATATCAGTTATCTGCCAGTATAAGTTCTGTCACAAACAGACAGACATTTTTTTTTTTTGTTTGTTATAAGTACCGTATACAGGGTTATTGCTAAAACACAACCTTACGTCCTGCAAGGTTGTAAGTGTTTTAGCAATAACTTTTTACGAAACAACACATTTACCAAAAACAAATCTTCAAGATTTTGATTTTCAATTATGTATTTTGTTGTAGGCCTTATTTCTAGGTGTTCTGTATTTTGTTGTACTCGTAAACTTACAATTCTGTATTTTGTTTTAATGTAAACTTTCAATTCTGTATTTTGTTGTAGGCCTTAGTTCTAGGTGTTCTGTATTTTGTTGTAAACTTTCAATTCTTTATTTTGTTGTATACCTACGCCTCCCGTGCACTGTCGCCCCTACTTTTTGCACTAGACACGGCAGTTTGTTTTGCTACGCGTAGAGTTCGTAACATTTAGAGCGTTGAATTTTTTCATTTTTTTTATAAAAATCTGATGAATTATTAAAAGACATAGAACAAAAGTTGTTGTTTATGATGTTAGTAATGTGTGTGTGTGTGTTTTAACAATGACCCTGTATACTTTCATATGCATTTTGTAAAAGCTTTTATTTTGACATTTGCCACAGACACTTCAATTTTATTTATTTGTCTATATGGCTCTGTATTAAAAATCAAAAACTTGACACTTGAAACTGATTTTTTTGGGCATAACGCTTTTTCATTTTCTGCCTTACTCCTACCGCAGTTCTCGTTAAAGAACTTCGTTCCAAAAATATTATTTTACTATAATTGACCTAGCAGTGCGTACGCGTGTTTTAAGAGCGCTGTCTCCGATCCACTAGCGCTCATACACTCCTTTAAAAACATATTATCTCGTGACTGATAAGGAATTATGAAAAACGGCTCTATCAGCTATGTACCTCGGTAAGTGTTTCTAGAATTTTCTCACACATTTTATGTTTCATAGAGGAATGTGGCCGTTTTTATTTAGATCGAATTTTGTTGCTTCGTGCCTCAATATGAAACATTTTAAAAGGTATTATAAAATTCTAGACACACTTACCGAGGTAGCTGATTGAGCCGTTTTTCATAATTCCTTCTCAATCACGAGATATTATGTTTTCAAAGGGGTGGCGCTAGTGGACCGCAGACAGCGCTCTCTCATATTGTGTGTTTATATTTAAATTTTAGAATATTTTTTTGATTTTATGTATTTTTTTTCTCTTCTACTCTTACGCACGTTGTCTACATCTCTTTTACTACTTTCCTATCGTAGGTATGTTGAAAGAGATTACTTTGGAAATAAGCAACACTTTTGTACTCTTTTTTCTGTTCCTTTCTTGTTGTCTGTTTATATGTGTGTATATAGACTGTTAAATAAATAAATACAAAATAAATAATCGCGAAAACATCATAACGGATATAAGGCTCAGCGCAGATAGAACAGCAAAATGCTCGAACGTACTCGAAAATGTTCTTAGAAGTTTTATGTAAAAATATGTATAAATAAAGACTAAAATTATGAACCATTAAACTATTATCTTACCGCACATCCATCGGTAGAAGGTGGCACAGAATAAAAGAACGGAGATTTGCTAGTTGGGTTTGGTCCAATCAAAATGTCATTCCAACTCAACAACTGCACCACTGAAGACAAATTGAAAGAATTGTGACGTTCCTCATTCAGGCAACTGTATTTTAGCGTTTGACGTACGTATGCTGATCGTTTCTGCAGCCACGTTATTTGATTTGCAGATAACTGTAACGAATACATCGATAAATATTAGTTTAAAGTTATTGTTATATAATTGAAATCTCTTTGGTAAAGGAAGGGGGTAACTCTGAAGTCGAGGCTTATGATAAGACGGTGCGAACACAAGTTTTTGCCAGCAAACGTTTTAATAACGTAATTTCATCGGGGTGAGGTTGAAAGGCATCATAACCACATCAGTTAGACTAGGTACCTACAGTGGATAGCCGAGGATCGTGGAAGGCGCACAAGTTCCCATGATCCCTGGTCCAAGTGTTGGAAGGGTATATCGGGGTGGTTTTTAGTCAGTATGAGTCTGACAAACCTCCCACCCAAACCAGGGCATAGGATTTCCATGAGGATCTTCCACTCGGGAATTAAAAAAAAACCAGCCAGTTGCGTGTCGGACCACATACGATGAAGGTTTCCATAGTCAGGATGAATTTATCCCAAGAACAAACTTAACATTGTAGTTGAAAAACAAGTTCTCCCATACATTCCAACTGCAAATGTAAGTTTGTACGCAAAATATTGAGAGATTTACCATGTTGTATCAAGACCATATACTTCTTATAGGTTTTCCTGTAATCTATAAGTAGAGAACTGTTTTCTGTAACTTCAAAATGTTTGGCTCAGTAGTTTCGGAAATAAGGAATGGTAAACTTTCAGCTATTTTCTTAAATAACTTTAAAAGTATTTGTTTTAAAATTACAAAAATAAAATATATCTGAAATCCATACAATAAGCCCTTTCATTTGATGTGTCACATGGTACAGTTTGCAAATCTTTTTTTTTTTCTCATTTGCAGCACAAACGTTACCCCATATTCAAAAATCATTTATTAACGTTACGCGTCCGGGTTCGGGTCACTGAAGTTCATACTCGTAATTATAATATGTGTACTAAACAACTTAATCCAGTAGATTCGGAGCAAATCGGACAGAGGGACGGACAGAAAGACACACGAGTGATCCTATAAGTGTTTCGTTTTCCTTTTGAAGTACGGAAGCCTAAAATGAAAGGCACCTACAGTTTTAGTTTAATTAAAGTCCTCTCGTCGAAAACCTATTAACAATTAGTGGACATTGGGGGATGATAAAAACAGATTGTACACTAAACTTAAAGCACTTTCGATAAACATAACTTACACCATATTCCCCCATAAAATCAATTCCATGACCGCTTAGCCAGAATTCCTCTGTACCGAACCGTATAAATTTAAAACCAGTTTCCGGTTTTTTTAAACATGTCTCTTTGGTCTGCATATTGCAGTATACTTCAAATTTTTGCGATTTCGGTCCCATATAATACAATCCTGTAAGAAAAAACATTTAAAATTAAACAGAGCTCGGCGTCCGGTGGGTACCCATCACATGCCCATCACTTTAGAAGCGATTTAATAAGGGCTATCAGAGCCCTTGTCGAATCAAAAATCACCAAACCGGTCAAACGAGATAGCCATGGATTTATCAACCAAAGAAGCATGCGAAAGAAGAAGAAGACAAACTTAAAATTGAGTTTCTATTTAGCTGTAGATTTTTATTCCTACAGAATGTAGCTTAAAACTGAACAGAATGTAGAACAAAACATTTTCCTCACCGCTGCCAAGACCGCCCGGAGCAGATTTACAAGTAACTTTTGCTGGCGATTCTCGATGCCCGAACATCATTAATTCTCGCAAAATATCGTCACCATAACCTGTAAAATTATTATAACTATTTAATATCCATGAGTTCCAACTACCTTCGTAAGGTATTTGGAATTAAGGTAAACAGAACAAATGTAAACTACATATTCAAGTCTTGCACCAGTGTCGTTGGTGTTTACTAACAGACGCGGGTGCACTTCATTAGTTCGAACACAAATACGTACTTTTTGTTTCGGTATCGGCATCCTCACATTCACAACTTCCCATTTCTCCAGGTTTTCCTGGAGGACCAGGAGACCCTTTCGGTCCTATAGGTCCCTGAAGAAAATAATTAGGTATGATACATAAATAATCATTATTATTAACACAAATAGGATTTTTTTTTTCTCAGGTCATCTCGACAGAACGCCACTATATTCCTAGACTGGTTAGAGAAGCTATTGAGATTACCAAATATAGGAACTTCAACCGGGATGATGGGATTCAACTGTCGAGAGCCTGGAATCCAGTGGTTCAGCTGTGTAAAAACCGAAGAAGTGCCGAAAAAAGTTCGCGAGCGGACACAGTGAGTTTCGTGTGTCGGGAACAGAATCGAGTTGCGAGTGACAGTGGTAGCGGTACTGAGTGCAAAAAACGAACAAGAAAGAGAATAGACCGTTTTGTCTGCTCATAAACACCCACCCGCAATGACTTCAGTTTATCCGTGATCATGGTGCTTGCAACAGCGCCGAAATATCGGGAACTCATAACAAATAATAAACATGGTAAATATCCCGTTTGTGTTAATAATAATATTAGTGACCATGACAGTTTAAAAACTTATAAATAATCATTTTTATTTTTCACTAGCTGACCCGACAGACTTCGTTCTGTCAAAAGCTATTTGACTGTGGCAGTTTGTCTACGCGCAAAGGAAACTACCTACCTACCCTACCCTACCCTACCTTACCCTATCCTACCCTACCCTACCTACCTATCTACCCTACCCTACCCTACCTACCTACCCTACCCTATTCTACCCTACCCTACCCTACCCTGCCCACCTAACTACCCTACCCTACCCTACCCTACCAACCCTACCTACCCTACCCTACCTAACTAAAACCTTCAATTTTTTTTATTTTTTTGATAAAATCTATTCTCAGACCTACCAAATGATGACTGACACGTTATGTCAAACGCCATAAAGTTACATTAGAAGATAGAGTTACCTACTTATTATTACAATAAAAATGTAAATATGGTCGTTTTCTTACAATTTTTTTTTTTTTAACTTTCTTAAATTTTTCTTACATAAGAACCTTCTCCTGACAATAACAAACACAACAAAAAATAATTAGCGAAATCGGTCCAGCCGTTCACGCGTGATGCCGTGACCAAGGGAAATAGGGATTCATTTTTATATATATAGATATGTTGCTACTGTTTTCGTTTATCGTTTACACCTAAAACAAGTTGTAAAGATCAGTTGTATACAGAACTTGCAGAAAACTTATCAAACATTACAAAAAGTGAGCAAAATAATGAAGGTGCTGTGATCCGGCTCGAGCCGACTGAAATAGGCCAGCGAAGTTGCGAGTGGTTGCATCGCGCATTTGTTAGTTATTTAAACAAAGTAATTATTTTAATATTTTGATCAACATAAACTCAGCGAAATGTGTTGTGCTACACAATCTTACTACCTTTTCATTTATATCAAAAATAAGAAGAAAACGTCTGTTTTATAGTTATGAGATTGATTAAACATTACGAAAAGGGGTAACTTTGTTTTTTTTTTTTTTTAGTATAGTAAATAATCTAATCGTTTTATTAAAGGCGTTTGCATATCCGCCAGATCCTTATATAAGATATTATATATATCGTTTCCAGATTTTTTTTACTATTTTTTATGTTTTCCATGGATTCCAAAAATAAATAAGCGCGGTCTCTGTCAGGTCATAACCACCTTAACAAAACGTGTCTCAAAAATCGTCAATAAATTTATAATATACACGACATGTTTTTGACAGGTTTTCTAAAAGACTCGTTATATACCAGTATCACAACTTGTTTATGGGTGTAAACACGAGGTAACATAGGCATTGTCACACACACATTATATCTTTCTCAGGAGGTGAAATCAGTATGGTAGACCTAGGAAAACCCAGATATACTTAAAATGGTTCTGTGCATAGGTAACACTGTCAAATCAAAAATTATATTAATATTTCTTACCGGATATCCACGTGGACCCATGATCGACTCCCCCTATGATAGAAAAAATTACATTAGTGATTTGTTTGAATTCGTTTAAGAAATAAGTGAACTTGAAATTGTTCTTTGAGAAAATAAATACAGTGTTACCTAGGTAATTTTTGGTCTAAGTTCCTAAAATTATTAATCTAAGTTTCTCAAATAGTCAGGTTGAAATAACAGTTGTCTTATTTACAGATGTCTAAGGTAGATAAGGATAGGCTAAGGTAAGGAGGGAAATATTTGCAGTATAGGTACCTACCTAGATTTGTAGTAAACAGCAGAAGTATGAAGTAGCTTTTATTTCAATATTTATATTTATAGCCAACCAACATAATAATAAATTATATTTGGTTTTATAAGCCGTTTATAGACTTCGTCACCTTCTTTTAAATTAACAAACAATAATATATCCATATCAATTTTTTATGCTTGTTTAAAAAAAAATACTCACAGGATTTCCTGGTTCGCCAATCATTCCAGGTGATCCTTTAATTCCACCTAAACCCTGAAATATCCAAAATTGTATTGTGAAATAAATCAGAGACCCGTATTTTTAACACATTGACTGCCATCCCGGTCACCGGTGACCGCTAACAATAGTTTTTCTATTGTGTCTGTTGTCTGGCAGTCAAAGCCTTAAGAAGTTCGAATTCTCAGTCATCACAGTCTTGGCCTTTATTTTGTGGAAAACTTTGTTTCATCAAAACATCGTGAAGATAAACATCGTGACGTAACCGGCATGTCCTAGAACCAGAAATTCGAAGACGTGTGACATATATCAACACGCACTAGGCCCCCGTGGTGGATTAAAGCCCACTCACTCACACCGAGAGGTCCCAGCAGTGTGAACATTAAAGGCTGATTATGCAGTCTCAGTCTGTCAAGAACACCTCTAATTTACCTATATTTTTGAGACACATAAGATTACGACTACATTTTGAACATTTTTAAATAAGGAAATTAGCCATCAGTTCTTAATAACACTGTGGCATTAGATAAAAAGGCCTCATAATGAGAAATCTTATAAATATTAGCATACAAGTCAAATTGTTACAACATCTAGAATTGTATTTTTGTTATTGGATCCAGTTCTCTGACAAATAATAGTTATATATGCAACTGTTGTATAATAAGGGGTATTAAAACACGAATGTGGGTTAATCACATGAGTGTTTACAAACACTCATGTGATACTATAATCACACATTCAAGACTTTATCTACACCCATGTTATCTACTCTTTGATATTTTCCAATTTATGAAATCTTGGTACGCCTTTTCATATTGTTTTCTCGACTTTTCTGGTAATAATTGGTTAGAAATGTCCTTTGCTGCATTAGAAATATCTGGTGCTGTGTTATCAAAGATTGTATCACTCATTTTTGTAATCAACAAACTTATACATTTTTGCAACACTAATATCGAATAAAAATGGCGGGATGCGACGTAAACTCGAATAACCTATTAGTTTTTTTTAATTTTTTCTTATTACGGCGCTGTGGTAGTAAAACGTGCGTGCATGACAATGTTTCTTTTTTTGAAACTCATAATAGTGGCTGTTTGATGAGTAAGTAAGGGATCGAAAACGCAAAGGCGTTGCATAATGAAATTTACTACAAACATTATAACACTCGTTTGGATGATATTATGGTTATTATGACAACGGTTGTTTTAATGTTGGCAATAAGCTAACTGTTTCAAAAAGAGGATTTATAACATGGGAGTAGACAAAAAAAATATATATATCTAAATATAAAAATAGTTGATTAATAATTACATACATTAATTAGATACATTATTGCAAAGGCCGGGAAATAGGCAATCGCAGGTCGAGTATGAGTATGAAGGACGAGCCGTAGGCGAGGACTTCACTAATACGAGACAGGCAATTGCCATTTCTGCCGAAGCATATAATAGTACTTTTCTCAAAAGAAAGCAGTGAAATCACCCACACCCCCACACACTCACATAATACAGAACAGCAGCATAAACGGAAATCATACAAAGCTTTATATTTTATATTTAAATTTTATTATAAGAATTGATTTTATTTTTCCCTTATTTATTTTATTTGTTTGTATAATTAGTTTTGTAGTGTCGATGAGGCTAACTAGCTTATCTGTAGCCAATTCCAACTTTTGGTTTATTTTATTTTTGAAATCATAAAAATTTTGTTTACTTAATGGTACCCACGATACAGGCTACGAGTATGCCTAGTTTGGGACCAACGATACCTCAATATTGTAATTTTGAATGATAAATGAAAATTAAATGAAATGAATAAAATGAAATAAAACATTGCTGGAGCGTTGTAGTGTTCCAAATTAATTCCAAATTAAAGAAATAATGACAATATTTCTATGTATGTTTGAGAAAATTAATTTATACTGTTTAATTAAGACTTTCATGTGTTATAAATACAAAATATAATCATTTGAGCAGAGTCGTTGTTTTAATTTTCGAAACCACAGAGGCAAACAGATCTCGTCCGCTTGTTAGCAATGGTTTCTCAGACGAGCGGTGGCCGTCACATAGCGTCTGCAGTTTACCGGTGGATGATGTCACTGAAACGTTATTTATGAAAGTAGGTAACTTGGTGTGTTTTCCTAGAGGGCGTTTTTTGACACCGTAATGCAGTGGTTTCCAAAGTTATCTGGACCGTGACCCACGTAAGAAAATCTTCCGAATTTGGGACTCAACTCTTGGCTGTCATGGAGAAAAAAGGGGCATAGCTATATGCTTGAAGGACTGTTCAAATAAGGAAAAAACATTCAGTTACAATTACAAATTACAATACTGAATTAAATACAAGGAGTACCTACTATTTTAAATGAAAAGCATGTATTAAAAAAAAACAAAAATTGTCACTATGATTTTGATTCGGCCAATTTATTTCGGTATTTAGTTTTATTATTAATCATAACTTTACATCAATTTTTCAAGGCCCATCCAATATTCGGTCGCGATCCACCAGTGGGTTACAAGCGCGACCCATAGTTTGGAAAATGCTGCTGTAAACGATGGCAGTGGGGTCACCCCCACTGCCATCGTTTTATGACAGCCGTCACTGCGGTGCTGACGGTTATGTAGCGGTCACCACTCTTCTAGAAAACCGTAGCTATTGGCAAGTAAAAGATTTTTCGTATTTCCAAACTCACAAAGCAGTCTAGGAGTTATTCTTAGGTGTTCCTTGTGCATAAAACATATTCAGGGCATTATTTCTAGTAATCTAGAATCTGTTACTTTTTCTTCTTTAACTGCCAATATATTTTGGTAAGATATGTCTGATGTCCTTAACCGTTACCAAATATTACTAATTACCTACATTATAATAAAAAATACTTACAGAGGTGAAGTCATCGTTTTTACGACTCGTCGTAGTAGTAGTAGACACCACATCATCCTTAAATAAGTTATAGTTGTTAAAGCTTTTTGACAAGATAGTGCACAAGCTAAACGTTATTAAGGCTATTTCCATTTTTTTTTCTCTCTTATAACCCAAGAAAGGGACGGACATATTATTATACAAGAGCTGTCAATTTTAGTTGAACTAAAACTTCCATACTAACATAGTTGACATTTCAGAACGCATTGACCAAAAGCACGGCGACTACGTTCAAGGCATTATAAACACAGACAATATACTGATCGTTTCGTATTCAGTTATGCAGTGAATACAGACCGAAAAGTACGAGAAAGACAAAGCTAATGTGCGGCCAGTAATTGTCTCTTTCTAGAATTCTGATTGGTCCACGTTATTGGGTGTACCGTTCTGCGCTGCATGTACAACGATAAGTTAAAAGAGACAGGTATTGGCCGTACAGTCGCTTTGTCTCTTTCTAGAGAATAGTCACTTTTGTAAGAATAACGCTCAGTCCATTCTCCATGTCTATGGTTCAAGGCATAAACTAATTTGACATCAATAACTTAGATCATACTATCGGTGTTAATAAATCGCTAAAATAATTAAATTAATTGCATTTCCTGTTTACGTAATATACTATTTTTTATTATTTAAGCTGCATCGGTTTTGTAGTTTTAAGACGGGGGACCTCACAATTCATACAAAAGGGTTTCTTTTATAGTCGAGTTGGAAATGATGCCACGCAATGAAAATACGCATCGCGAAATTACAGTGGATAGAAAATGACCACAAAAATCTTAACCGAGTATAATATTATTACGAGCACTTCGAAGCTTAAGGGTGTAATACAATTCTTGTTTTTGATGCAAACTATTTTTATGTTGTTGGATGATAAATAAGCTAACAGCCCATTTGATGATAAGGTAACCGCCGCACCGCCTATGGACAATGTGACATCTACTATACGCGTACGGCCTGAGTTAAAAGGCGTGCGGCGGGGCGTTTTGCGTCGCGTGCAAGCGGCGAAAGATTGTTCGGAGCGTCGCTCGCCGCCAATCAGGACACACGCGAGGGATTGTATGTGTTTAACATGAACGCCGCACGCGCCGACCCGCTGGACGCTCGAGTCGAGCGTGCACTCTGTTCGAACACTACGAGAGGCGTTGCCATTCTCCATCCAGAGACAAGGAATCGACTCATCTTCCTCCCACCGGCACCTAAACACTTCAAGCCGGAACACTGCCACAATGCTCGGCAGTAGAAATAGCATTTCTTCTTTTCTTCAAATGAATCTGCGATTTAATGACTTACCATTTTCAAAGTGCAGGTAGCTGAAAAAAAGCAGGTGAGCAGATAAAGTATTTAATTTAAATAAAACACGTAATTCCTAATTATTATGTTAAGGCTTCATTTGTAATCATCATCATCATTTCAGCTGATAGACGTCCACTGCTGGACATAAGCCTCCTCCAATTGGGAGGGTTTGCCATTATCGCCACGCTTGGCAGGCGGGTTGGTGATCGCAGTATGGTGTTGAAAATGCATAGAGAACGCTGCTGCCCATTCTCTAGTAAGTCGCCTTTTACGACAGCCACGGGAGGAAATGGGATGGTGCTATTCTTTACGTCCGGCACCACACGGTACATTTGTAATAATTATTATTAAACATAACTCTATAAATTATGTTATATCATGGTAGTTTTTGCAAGTTGTTTTTTTTTTTTTTTTTTGTAGTCTTGTTACGTATGTATTATTTGTTCATACTCCTAAACCCACTTATTTAACAAACTGCGTAGAACATTTATCAAAAATAAAAAACTCAGCTATGTTTCCAATATTTGTGACTTTAAAAACAGAATTAATCGCAGCTTGATTGTGTAGCATTTTAACCGACATAAAAGTATCATCTGCCTAGTCTGTTCCAAACTATACAACCCTAATCTATTCAAAGTTAGAGTGAACAGGCTTCTTCTGGGTAAGCTCACTCCATCGTCGACTTTGTCTCTGTCACCTCTGACCTAGACTAGAGTCAAGAGCAAACCCATCTTAAAATAAATTAAACTATGTCGCGGTCGGCTTCCAGTCTTATCGGATGAAGCTGAATACCAGTATTTTACATGGAGCGACTGCCTATCTGACACACAAACCCGTTACTGGGTAATACGATACCCATTGGTAAGACTGGTTGTCAGACTTTCGGACTTCTAACTACCCGTAACGACTGTCAAAGATCCACGAATGACAGCCGGAACCACCTGGTTAACGTGCTTTCCGAGGCACGGAAGAGTCTCGGTATGTAACTAAACTGTGAAAAATATTTTTATAAAAATAAAAAAATACATCGATATTTTAAAAAAAAACGACCACGCTGGCCTTTTAAGTCGGTTGTTTTTTTTTATATCTTAAAACATTTTGACTACTGAATAACAAACAACAAAAAAAATTTCATTAGTATGTTGATGTTCAAATTTTTTTTACACCTATATTAAAACATGATGTTTTTCCCTCTAGATAATGTACTATTGTAATTTAAAACCTACTTATTATTACCCTATTGTTTTGAATTTGTTAATTAATAATTATATGTATCGGTGTTTGTTAATCAGTCGCTAAAATAATGACATTAATTGGATTTCCTGTTTACGTAATATATACTATTAATTTATTATTTTAGCTGCATCGGTTTTATGGTTTTAAGACGGGGGGATCTCAAAATTCACACAAGAGTTTAGTTTAGAGTCAAGTCGGTAATAACGCCACGCAATGAAAATCCGCATGGCAAAAAATTACAGTGGACTGAAAATTACCACTAAAATCTTAATATCATTATGAGTACTTCGACGCCTAAGTGTCCTTGTGTTTTTGTATTTATTTGTATAAATTAGTTTGGTTTTTAACTTGGTACCTTGAGTAAACAATTAGTTGTGTTATACCGGATGACTTTTTTTACCGTCTCGAAAAAAATTGGGTATACTAGGTGAACGGAGTAGAAGCCTATGGCATAGAATTTTTTTTTTTTTTTTTTTTCAGAAATAAAACTAAAATAAAAGATAAAAATATTGAAATTTGGGTGCGTATGATTTAAATTTAAATATTATTTATCGTATTTATTTATTGAATTATGTTTTTTGTTAAATTTCTGTGTTTATTGTTATAGTATGATAAGTTTACTTCAAATGTGTGGTATTTCAATTTTTGTTCAATTTCTTTCTAGGTTAAAGAAAAAATAATAAAAACTATGCCATAGGCTTCTACTCCGTTCACCTAGTATACCCAAATTTTTACGAGACGGTAAAAAATGTCATCCGGTATATTGTATATTTGAATATTATAAAGTAATTTGATATTGAGTACCTACTAATATGTTAAATAAATCCGAATTTGCTTGACAAAAATAAACTTCTACGTCGAAATTTTTCGTAGGTATTTTCAGCCGAAACTGGTTTTTTTTTTTTTGTTTTGTTAATAAATCTAGATATTTTCTTTTTTTGTAGTGATACTTCTCACTTCACTACAACTCGCTATGTTACAAATATTTTATCATTAACAAAAACGAAGTGGATTTAAAATGACCATATTAATGAATCTAACTCAAAAACCACTCATCAGAATCCTCATTACGCGATCACGCAACTTCCTAAGGTAAGTACCCTATTTCAAATAAATAAGGATCATCGGAATCGGCCCACGTGGCAAAGAATTATCACTGAACAAATGTACATTAAAAAAAAAGTTCCTTTTATGAACCCAGTCAAAGAAAAGAAAAATATTATGGATGAAACAGTTTAGGAAGTCGCTACCTAAAAAAAACTGCTTCTTACCTGTAGATTTGTCACCTCGATTTCCGCCATCTGTTATGCTCTGAAAATAAAGTGAACAGTGTATCACGGTTACAATAATATAAGGACAATCTAAAAGGCTCAGATTAGAATAAAAACACAACCCAACACGACTTCAAAATAGGTTTTTTTATATCGACGCTTGAAAGGCAATATTGACCAAACGACATGTTGGCAACTTTACACTAGGGCATTTCAAATTATTTTTTTCAAAAAAAAATTAAAACTTTAAAATGGAATAGGTATTTTATATTTTTTAGTGGAGTATACTCTAATGGAGTAGGTATACACTGGAGCATTTTAAGTTTTTTTCTTTTTGGAAAAAATATCTTTAAAATGCTCTAGTGTAACGTTGCCAACATGTCGTTTAGTCAATATTGCCTTTCAAGCGTCGATATGGAAAGTTATTTATTATGATGGCTAGAATCACCTCCTTGACAGATTGCACACCGCTTTCGTTTATAAGTGACTAACTTTTAAATAAAAATAAATAATTACTCTCGAATAATGCTTTCCGATCATCACGAGCATGTATGTAGCTACTGTTATTCACTTTATGTATGGTTTAGTATGTACAGTCAGCGTCACGATGTGAGTACCCCTTTGATTTTTTTTTAAATACAAATGGGGGTAATTGATGCAGCTCACTACATACTCGTGCGTTGTCATCTTTAATTTACAATTTATTCATCTTGCGTCAAGGGCCTCATAAATCACGCTATCAAAAATCAAAAGTCATTTATTCAAACTAGGCTAAGAATCAGCACTTTTTTAGCATCAAAATGACATACATAGGACAGTCCCACAAAACGGCCGCGCTTCAACACTTAAAAAAAAAACTGTCTGGCCGGTTGTTCCGAAACGCCTGGACCGATTTTGATGTGACTTTCACTGACAGATAGCTGATCTTATAAGGAGTAACTGAGGCTATTTATTTTAGAAAAGGCCACGCAGGCGAAGCCGCGCGGGCAACAGCTAATTAATTATATAATAAAAACAAGCCACTCATCCCTGCTCCGCACGATTCTTACGACTTGACAAAAAATTGAGATTTCTTTATTAAATGGTATTTTAATACCATAACATGGCATAACTTGACGCCTTTTTTCCCGAAGGGTTAGGCAGAGGTGTACCCATAGTAGGAACACCCACATTTCGCCAACTATGTTTAAATCCCATGTAATAGTGCGCGAGTCTATTGCCATCAACTGGGCACAAATCCAGACTCTGGGCTGCTACTGAGAAATTCCAAATGGAAAACTCAATAACACTGCCCGACCGGGGAATCGAACCCAAGACCTCATGCTCAGCAGATAGTTTAATACCAATGTTATATTCATATAAACCTTCCGGAATACATTTTATAAATGACAGTGAAAAGCTCATCAAAATTCGTTGCGCAGTTTAGAAGAACAACGCGGTTACACAGACACGAAAAGCGACTTTATTTTATAAAATGTACAGATGTATAAATATCGGAATGTATAATAAGAATGTACAATTTTTGCTTACCAATGTAATCCCTGGAATTGTTGCTGTAAGAAAAACAATAGAAAATTAATACAAAATTTGTTAGGTTCTTATAGACAAAATACTCTAAAACCACGTTACAAATGTTATTTATCACTTAAAAAGGCTGGTTGGTTTTATTAAATGTACTTAAGTATTATTTAAGACTTACCTTTAGTTATTTGAAGTTCAAGAGTAACGAATACTAACAAAATGTATGAACATACTTTGACGTCCATTTTTTCAAAAGTCTAAAGGCAGACTAAAATACGTAACAATATTTCCTATTTTATATAAGGATTCGTACGGTTTTCCTCATATGTAAAATACAGGATGAAAATAGTGGAGTTCTCGTAGCTAAATGAGCCAAACATACTTAAACATTTTGCCAATAAATAAAAAAATCGTACTATAATCTACTATATAAAAATAAGTCGGGTTTTCCTTCCTCACGCTATAACTCCAGAACGCACGAACCGATTTAACCAATTCTTTTTCTTAATGTTCGTTGAAGTCCAAGGATGGTTTTTAGGTTTTTTTTTTTTTTATGGTTTTTACGAAAAATTAGGGTAGGGTAGAGTAGGGTAGGGTAGGTAGGTAGATAGATAGGGTAGGGTAGGGTAGGGTAGGGTAGGGTAGGGTAGGATAGGTAGGTAGGTAGGTAGGTAGGTAGGGTAGGGTAGGGTAGGTAGGTAGGTAGGTAGGGTAGGGTAGGGTAGGGTAGGTAGTTAGGTAGGGTAGGGTAGGGTAGATAGGTAGGGTAGGGTAGGGTAGGGTAGGTAGTTAGGTAGGTAGGTAGGTAGGTAGGTAGGTAGGTAGGTAGGTAGGTAGGTAGGGTAGGTAGGTAGGTAGGTAGGATAGGTAGGGTAGGGTAGGGTAGAGTAGTGGAGTTTATACTATAGCTTTTGACAGAACGAAGTCTGTCGGGTCAGCTAGTTTTATATGTAAATAATATGTTTATTTACATATAAAATTATAATGTTTATTCAAATTATTATACTAATATAATATATTAGTTTATTTTTATAAATATTAATATTAATTCGAGAAGAATTCAAATTCAAAAATAAAAATATCTTTATTGTGGACATATGTTTGTTACAGGTCTTAACAAAAAAATCAGTTCCAATATGTCCTGCATAATAGGCATACAATAATTATGTGTTGGTATTAAGTTTAAAATTGTTTTACATGTCTTTAGTTATTATAAATGTCAAAATATCAAAATACAGTGGAATTAATACATGGTCAACAAATCAATCAATAATTTAAGAAATCTTGGATCATGTAGTATGCTTTATCAATTAAAAAGTTACGTAATTTATTTTTAAATACTGGAAGTTCCTTAGTGCTCAGAATGTCAATATGTATTTTGTTGTATATTTTTGATGCAATGCCAAAGAAGCTTTTGTTAAATAGAGCCGTTTTATGTGGTACATTAGAAATTTTTAACATATATCTTTTCGATTTCAGTTTATCAAATAGATTTTCATTTGTTTTTATAAATACGGCTACTTCATAAATGTAAATTTCAGGAAAGGTAAATATTTTTAAATCTTTGAAATATGGTTCACATGAATCAGGAACACGGATACCAGCAATCGCACGTACACATCTTTTTTGCGCTTTAAACACTAAATCCCTATTAGTGGCATTGCCCCAGTATATGACTGCATATCTCAGGCTAGGGAATATTGTTCCAGCATTTGGATACGCAGAACGCAGCCGTTGAGGCCGAAAGGAGTGGCGACCGCGTACCGGAAGACGTAGCGTTGGAAGGCCTCCCACAAGGTGGACCGATGACCTTGTGAAAGCCGCAGGAATCCGCTGGATGCGGGAAGCTCAGAACTGGTCGAAGTTGCGTAACCGATACCAAAACTACCGAAAGAACGAAATTACACAAATGAATAAAGTTAAATCACTTTGTAGGTAGAATAAAATCTGATTTTTTTTAACGATAATTGTTTCCTCAACCAATAGGTAGGTTTAGAATCAGTGGATGACATTTAACTATGTCCACCTTCACACTCGTGCGCTTATATCTTCATCGTACGACTTTATTTAATCACTTTATTAATCTTAATTTATTTACTTAATTGATCTAGTCGTCTTGTGCATGCTTTGGTTGGTTTGGACACTTAATTTTTGGGCGTGCAGTACAGGCATGCGAGCGCTTACTTTAGCTATATGCGCTGTGGCACTACGGGAATACCTTATAAAAAAAAGTGGATACAGCAAAGGAGATCATAGGAAAAATATTGACACTAATGGAACCATTCTGTATGAACTCATGCATGTTATAATTAATATACATACCTAGGTATTAGTACCGTCCGGAATTGGAATATTTTTAAAGCTTGTAGATCGTATGCCTGCCGACTGGTTCAATGAAGGAAATTCCGATGGACGTGATGTGATACTTCGTTGCTCACGTACTCACGAGTAAGTAACGAATAATATATAAATTAAAAAAAAAGTCGGGAAGTATCGTGGGACATTCGGTTGGAACGAAGTTCTTTTCACTGTATATTATATAAACGCAGAGCCATCTAGTATGGTTTCAAGTATCAATTTTTTTTTTTTTTAATACAGACTCATCTAGTTTATACTGGGTTGCTCTGTATTATAAAACATGTGGGTCAACAGGGCATAACGCTTTTTCGTTACGTGACGATTTCTGCAAATTTACCGGAGTAAACTGGCAGAAATCATGGGGCAATGATTTTGGCTTGTGGTCGGAACCACAAGCCACGTTAAAGAACTTCGTTCCAATAAAATAATGCAATCATAAAGAAATCTAAAAATATAATAAATAATATGATGATTGTTGAATCATCGTCATTAAAACACGGATAATTTCCATGTTTTCCGTTTGCATTCTAATTATCTCATTCTGGCAAAAAACAAAAATTTTGGTACATTTTTGACAAAATTTTTAAATTGTTTGTCGATGAGTAGAGAATGAGATCGGGGTTTCGAATAATACAATTAAGAAACTTAAAACTATAAAATAATACCTAGGTATTTAATTATAACATGAATGAGTTCATACAGAATGGTTATCCGTTAGTGTCAATATTTTTCCTATGATCTCCTTTGCTGTATCCTCTTTTTTTTATAAGTTATGCCCGTAGTGCCACAGCGCATGTGTTAAGCTATATAGCTAAAGTAAGCGCTCGCATGCCTGTACTGCACGCCCAAAAATGAACACTGACCAAACCAACCAAAGCATGCACTAAACGATAGCTCAAATTCGCTTAACAATTAAACAATTTGTTTGATGCGGGCGGCGCGGCGACAGGACGGCGTCGCACTGCGCTCACGTGTTAATTGTATGGAAAAAATGTATATCACAGTTTAAAAAAAAAAACTGCCCAAAAACTCGTACATAATCATTAATTATTGACACTTAACATTTCTCCAACCTATATATTAGAAGGAAATTCGCATAAAATAATTCATATAAAATAATTATTTATCGACTTTACTTTTGTTTACCTGCACGAGTTCGATTGATCTCACCCTAACACCTTGTTTCCCTGAAGGGTTGGGCAGAGGTACACCAATATTTCACCGGTTATGTCCCACATAATAAGGGGTGAGCCTATTGCCAATAACCGGGCTGAGAAATTCCAGATATTGAACCCAATATCACTTTGCCTGATCTGGCAATCGAACCCAGGACCTCATGCTCCGCTACTACTGAGCATGAGGTCCTGGGTTCGATTGCCAGATCCTGGGTTCCGGTCCTGGGTTCGATTGCTACTGCGTTTGTAACCACTAGACCAACGAGGCAGCTTCGCACCTCTAACTCTATTCTAATCGCGGCATCGGAAGTTACGCTTGTTCTGTTACTTGATGAGTACAATACAGGTTGTTAGGTTTTACGAAGGACAAAGTTTAACGGAGTGTAGTACTCATGAAAATGAATAACTTTTAATAAAGGAGCGCGTCGAAATAATCTGTTGTATCCTACACTTTGATCGCGCAGAGATTGCACTTTGTAGGGAAAAGCTGATTTTTCATTATATTTTTCAAAAAATCTAATGTTTGCTCGTTTTCATAGACTTACTAATCGTATTAATAGTCAGACCGATGTCCAGTTACCTATTAGGGGTATCTCAAAAAGAGATACCCCTCAAAAAGAGCGTATAGTTTCTGTGGCTGATTAGAGCCTCGTCTATAAATAAGCAGTAAGCACTAACACATCAACGACACGCAAGACATGCAAGACCTGGATGGTTTACATGTTTATAGAGGTATGGTGATTAGGATTTAAAAATCACTCATCCTTTATAGAAAAGAGAACATTACTCCGATCAAACGGGTGCTGTGTTTGGTGGGCTATTATCCGACGATTGATGTCGGGCATAAAATGCTAGTTGCGTGGTAAACTTTGCTTGCGCGATGCAGGATTTTGCGTGACGTCAGTGTGCTGCGTAGTTCGTACGTAGCGTTATAGATGCCGCCACATGTTCACATGAACTCTATAGATAACTTCTGTAAGACAATGGAACTCATAAATGGTTGTAACACGTTCACAGGTACCCTGAACTTCGGGACAAAAGAGTCGCCAGCAACGGTTACTTGTAAATCTGCCCCATCCGGTGTTACCAGTGGTGAGTAAAATGTTTTTTTTTTATGTTTAGTTTTAAGCATGTTATAACATAAAAAAAATAAGTGTAATAACCACAAATGTTTTTTTTTTTGGTTTATGGCATACCAGGCCGTCTTTCGTGTTGGAGATCGCCTAACCTGAATCAACATTTTAAGACCTTTCAAATTGACCTTATTGTTTTACAGGTAGATTTTATTTGGGACCGCCAGGGCAAGCTTTTCTAGCATATTGCAATATGGAGACCTATACTCCATTTATTATAACATTAGACAAATAACTGTTCTCACCCTTTCGTTATTTCGTTGTAAACGTTTAATAAACTCCGTTATTTCACGATAAATACAAAGCACTGTAATCTATTTACCATTTACATTAAAAAATTAACTCTAAAGTGCAGTAATTTCAACAATATTACACAATAACTGTCGTTATTTAGCCGTTATTTGTCTAATGCTATAGTAAATGGAGTATAGGAGACTTGTATTCGGAGAAAATCGGATACACGTGGATATTTATTTTTTGGACAAGGAAAACACTGGTTAAGTAGCAGGATAGGCAATACACCGGAAATATTATATAATGACGTAACCAAAATTTATTAAAAATTTACACTGTTATATATATTATTATGAGATTTTGTCCCTCTAAGTTGTAAAGGAACAAAAGCCCAGATGCAAGGTGGTTATGTATCGAAATACAAGGAAACAACAAACTGTTTGAAATAAACTATATTTATAAAAACATATCTCCTCCATACAACATCACACAATAATAAGTTATGACATCAGACCCTTACAATTTAATTTAACATGTAAAGTAGGTAGGTGACTACAATTTTCACTTAGAAAATGCTTCAAATCAAAACGCTCTACGATTCAAATATTTGTATGTTTGTTTCAGTAATCAATAGAACAAATAACGTGGCTGCAAACAAGATCGGCAACCGCGCGTCAAAGGCTAAGTTACATTTGCAACAACTTTCAAAATAACGACAAATATTTCAACATTTCGTCTGCGCTGCAGTTGTTGACTTGGAATGATATGGTGATCGGACCAAACCCAACTAGCGAATAACCATTCTCTTATTCTGTACCATCTGATTCTGATGGATGTATGGTAATATAATTTTTCAGGCCGTTACACTAAAGCACATTAGGATAAGCCTATTTCTTTCATTTTGCATTAACTATTGCAATCTACAGGCCGATTGCTGTACCCGGCCACATGAGTAAAAAAAAAAAACGGAACAGAGACAAAGCTTCATACAACCACGCTATGATAGGTACACTACTACAAGCATAAGCCGCGTGTATGCGTTCGCTTCGTCGCGTACGAAGAGAAACCGGTTTATACCGGCTCGGCCAGTTGAATCGCTCAGGGCTTCACGCGTCGTTTTTTTTTACATTTCACGTTTTAACATGGATACAGAATAATAGTTTTTTAATATAAAAAAGTGTAAATATGGTTTACTGTACTCGGTGTATGAACAATAATAGTAAATGGAATGAATACATATCTTATCGTTTATTTTCTTAGTATTAGCTGCCTTCATACCTCAACATCAAACGAAAACTCTTCCTGGTGGTTCAATAAACTTTTAGTTTAGCTATCTCGTAAACTGTGCTTTCAAAAACTAAAATAACAACTATTTGATTACTTTTTTTTACAATTCATTCCAGATGACTGGTATACGATTTGAAATACGTAGGTAATACCTACCAACCTGACAGTGATCGAATAATCATATATATACATTGAAACACGTAAGGTTATTAACGTTATGTTTATTTAGTGTCATCCTCCTGTGCCAACCCTACCAATATAGGTATCAATTTTGCACGCTCTTTAGGAGCTTTGTCTCTATTCTGTTTCTTTCTCTGTGACCCGGCAACGCAATTTTTTATATTGATATGCGCAGTAGCCCAATGAGGCTGTTATGTGCGCTTGCCTTAATTAACATCACAACTAAACATCGACTATAAATAATAATTATTGTTACAGTTAAGAAATGCCTTCCAGGGAGAGTCCACTTCAATCATAGAGCTGAAGACTTCCAAAGTAAACAGGCTACCAATTACTGACATGTGGATGGAAGATATTGGTGATCCAGAAGAAAGTTACATTTTTGAGAATGTTGAATTGTGTTTTGCATGAGTAAAAAATTTTTTTTTATTATATGAATGATTCGTACGACAGTATGTTTATACCTAAGTTTTTGGGAGGATTAAAACGATTTTTATTCGTTTTACAACTTGCTATGTATATTAAATGAAAACATAATCATCTATTCTTACTTCAATCAAAATTACACTTCTTCATAATAGGTACCTATTATTTATAAATTTATATTTTTTTTTATTAATTCATTTTATCTCGGAATCCGACAAAATTACCTATCTGATTTTGATGTTTTTAAAAAAGCTATGAATTGTATGTTACTAAGGTCTGTCACCAAAGTAACTTTTATTTTGTCAAAAACAGGCTTCCCAAAAAGTTTTGTTTGACAGATGTTCCACGTTTTTGTTAAATGAAACCTTACTACTTGGCAGTTTTCTAGTCCCGTACCTTTTGTATAGGACGGGAAAACTGCCATTTCACCATTACATTTTTAGTTTCATGGAATATTTGCAACAACGCCCTCTGTTGGCATGAAGAGTTACTGTCTCCTTAGCCAGTCTCGTAGAAGAGAGAGGTTTTATCAAAACGCTGCTGCCGTTGTAAGTTTTATGCTGGTAAGTACATTTTTAGGACAATAGGTAGCGCTAGCTTAAAATAAAATTTATGCGAATAATATTAAATAAACCACTAAAGCAGTAGAAATAGTAGATTAGTTATATACCTAGTAACATTACGTATTGTTTTCAACTTTCAAAATTAATCTACCTCAATCAATCTGCCTAGCCTTTTCCCAACTATCTGGCTTTTCTAACTTTCTGGCCTATCTAACCTCCACAACCCAGTAACTGGGTAACACGACACCCCTTGGTAAGACTGGCTGTCAGACTTTTGGGCTTCTGACGACCCGTATCATATGATAATCATATGATTATATCGTATAATAGCGATATGATAATCCGTTGTGGACATAAAATGGGTTTGTCATTGGTGCAAATATAAAGTATAACAGCACAATATCCTATAATAGATACACAGATATATGCTATATAATAGATATATAATAGATACATACATGCTATCTATATAAGTAAAGAAAATAGATGAAGTGTAAGTATAGATTATCACAGCTATCAACGAGAACGTAATCACAACGATAAGTAATGTTCCTTCATGAGTCTTTTGAACACAGGCAACGATTGATTGTACATTTTATTTAAGTTAAACTAAATGAAATGAAAGAATTATTTAAATAAATAATTTATTTTGGACCAAACACTTATACACTTTTTATAAACCTGCCAAACTACGTGACAGCTTATCGGCAGGATTAACGCTCGTTTTAAAACATTCCGTATGCTATTTAATTAAACATCTAAGTAGGGTAGATACAGATAATTTAAATGATGGGAAATAAAGACAGTTTGGAAAATTATTAATAATGAAACGAACAGGAACAAAAGAAGAAATACTGATTACTCACTGGACACTCCCCGCGGTATCATTAGCGATAATATCGATGTTGCTCAGGAATTTGCAACTTTCTTTACCAATATTCCTATTAAAACTACAGAAACTTTAAATTCCTCGCCCACGCTTGCTATTGAATTATTAAGAGCGAATGTTTCTGACTGTCCTGTAGAATTTAAATTTAAACATATAAACCCTGTGGTCGTCGTAAAGGCTTTTAAGCAACTTAAGATCAAAATTACCGAAGATCTGTGGGGCATGTCTACTAAAGTTTGTCAATCCATTATTGAGACAATTGCACCCTATTTAGCCTTAATATTTAATTTGTGTATAGATCAAGGGGTATTCCCGGATTTAATGAAATACAGTAAAATTATTCCACTTTTCAAATTCGGGGACAGCAAAGACACTAATAATTATAGACCCGTTTCGATTTTGCCAGTTTTCAGCAAGGTGTTTGAAAAAGTAATGTTAAATCAAATGCTCAATCACTTTAATTTTAATAACATCCTACACGATCAACAGTATGGTTTCACCAAAGGACGTTGCACAACCGATGCTGGGGTCACTTTATTAAAACACATCTATAAGGCATGGGAAGATGCACAAGATGCAATAGGCATCTTTTGCGACTTATCAAAGGCATTTGATTGCGTGAATCACGAAACACTGCTCTTGAAACTTGAACATTACGGACTGGGTAAACTTGCGCTTAGCTTAGTAAAATCATATTTGAATAATAGATTGCAGCAAGTTCAAATAAACGGTGTTAATTCATTGGGTCTAAAAGTCAAAATGGGTGTACCGCAGGGCTCAATACTGGGTCCGTTCCTCTTTTTAGTATATATAAATGATTTATCTTATTTACTGAAAAACCGACCCCAAATAGTGTTATTTGCTGATGACACATTACTGATTTTTAAAGTAAACAGACATGCCCAGGACCTTCACGACGTAAATAACGCTATGATTAAGGTCCATAATTGGTTTACTGTAAATAATTTGGTATTAAATGAGAAGAAAACTAAATGCATAAGATTCGCTTTACCGAACGTTAGAAGTAATGAATGTCACGTTGTATTGAATAAGGAGATACTAGAATTCGTCGAAAAGACGGTTTTCCTGGGGATTACGCTTGACTCAAAACTACAGTGGGGTCCTCACTTAACATCACTTGCAGGGCGGCTAAGTTCAGCCGCTTACGCTGTTTGGAAAATCCGCCAATTAACAGACGTGGATACCGCGAGACTGGTCTATTTTAGTTACTTCCATAGCATCATGTCGTACGGTATTTTGCTGTGGGGACGAGCTGCAGATGTTGATTCCATCTTTATTCTGCAAAAGAGGGCTGTCAGAGCTATCTACAACCTCCGCAGACGCGAATCTCTGAGAGAGCTGTTTAAAAAAATTAACATTATGACGGTACCTTGTCAATATATATATGAAAATATTATGTATGTTCGAAAAAATCTACATCTTTTTAGTAAAATAAGTGACAGGCATAATTTTAACACTAGAAATAGGAACAAATTAGATCAACCACGCTTCAGATTGTCTAAAGTACACACTTCTTTTATGGGGTACTGTGTAAAATGTTATAATAAAATACCACTCGATATTCTTCAACTAAATGAGAAGAAATTTAAAACGTGCATTAAACGCACACTATGCAGACAAGCATATTATAAGTTGGATGATTATATCGTAGATAAAAATGCTTGGCTAAATGCTGGTCCTGCTCCACTGCCACTTGGGCTCACTAGATAAAATTTGAATACTTGGAAGTTGCTTCCCCCTTTTTTTATTTTATTTTATTTTCTGACATTACGAACTTAATGTTTATTTTGTTTTTATTTAAGCATGTTTTTATTGATGAATACTCCAATAGATAATAATTATTTTCTTTTTTGGTGGTAAATTTTTATTAATCTCTCAAATACATTGCAAACTATAGTTCTGTATAATTTAGCAGCATTTTTTCAATTTTGTAAATGTGAATACCATGGAGTCGTTTACTATGTTATTATGATTTATGTTGACTTGAAAGAGCATGGCAGTTGAGAGTATGTCATGCTCACTTAAATGTTTCACTGATGGTGGCGCGTGTGTTGGATCATTCGGTTCCCTACAAAATGGTTGAGCTGGATGGTGCTGATCCATGCGTCATGTTCGTGAACGGGCGCCGTCAGTTGGGACTGGTCATCTCTTGACTGCCAGGGCTTATTTTTAATTTGTAATTTTATATTTTGAATTGTTTTATTAGTTTTTACATTGTCTCACATATAGAAGCAACAAGAATAATGTACCCAGGATTATGTAATATCTTGATTTAAAAGAGTGTCCTTGGAGTTTCTTGTCCGTTCTTCTCCATAGTGATCTACGTATTGGAATGGGCATCTAGCTTCAACTTGCCGACTCTGACTAACTGCCCGTCTCTTTGACAATTCAAAAGTGCCTGTAAATGGTTTAATTGAAATAAATGCTTTGAGTTTGAGTTTGAGTTTGAATATTACAGTGCAATATAGATCAGTTGAGTGTCCCTTAACCGATCATTTATTGTCATACGTTGTGACCATATCATCCAGCATTTCAGCCTTTATTTACTCCCCAGTGCTCGCCTGCTAATTACATCTGAAAGCACCCGTTTCCAGCGTTCAGGTTCTACATACATTTCACAAATTCAACTTTCTGTCTGCGGAAAACTTAAATGTCAAGGTTCAGCGTGAGTGCAGCAGTAAGCAATTTCCATTCGAGAAAACAGTCCGAATCATAATTCGAAAGCACATTTCTGTTTGACTTAATTGTAACGTGAACTTTTAAGAGGGCGTACAGTCAGCTGCAGAGAAATCTCACCCCCTAGCAATGAATGAATACATTGCTAGGGGGTGAGATTTCTCTGCAGCTGACCGTACAAGGGTCAACTAGCGCCACTCCTTTAAAAAAATATTATCTCGTGACTGAGAAGGAATCATGAAAAACGGCTCAACAGCGACCTCGGTAAGTGTGTCTAGAATGTTCTAATACCTTTTATAAAGTATCATATTGAGACACGAAGCAACAAAATACGATCTAGAGGAATGTGGCCGTTTTTATTTATTTATTTGTTTATAGGAGAACCAACAGCTATAACAGATGGATAACAATTAATTATGAAACATAGAGCCAATTACAGGTTCTCACGTGTAAAAGCAGAAAAAGCAGTAGAAATCTTAGGATCACTAACAAGCACGATAGAAAAGATTAACAATATATTTAAGGTACAATAAGCACTATGCACTTCTAAAGAAGTCAGCCTTCAGCTGAGTGCGCGCAGAATAGGTTTTGCTGGTAAATGGGCCAAATGAGAATTCTTTACCAAGAATATTAAAATCCTTACTCCTTTAGAATGAATTTTGTTGCTTCGTATCTCAATATGAATCTTTATAAAAGGTATTAGAACATTCTAGACACACTTACCGAGGTCGCTGTTGAGCCGTTTTTCATAATCCCTTCTCAATCACAAGATAATATTTTTTTAAGGGAGTGGCGATAGTGGACCGGTGACAATTTTGCTTTTTTACTTTGTGAATCGGACCAGTTTGTGCATCTGAAATTGTCTTGCCAAAATGGTAGCGGTTTTTAATATGTACTTAACAGCTATTTACGTCTATCATGGTAAGCATAAGAGGTATGAGGATCAGGGTGTAAAGGTCACTCATACTTTATGGTAAAGGGTAATCCTCCGACCAGACGGGTGTTGTGTCTGGTGGGCAACTGCCCGACGGCTGATGTCGGGATGTTGTATACAGTGTGCATTTTTCTTTCTTTATAATATGCACATATTGAAATGAGGGAATCTATGCTTAATTTTATCTACGGAAAAAATACAAAAAAAAACTATTTTTTTTAAATGGAATTTTTATTTCAAAATTTGAGACGCCCCATTATTGAGAAATTTTACAATTATTGTAAAAATGATGAAAAAAAAAATCAGATTTTTACTAAAAAAAACATGTTTCTTTTCAATTGAGGGTAGTTTTTTCCCCAATTTTTGGACGCCTAATTACTTCCAATCATTATGGAGTTTGTTTCATCGTGATAGATCATTTAGTTTAAAACCGTTTACACCGTTTTGTTTAGCTACACTGGGAACAATTTCTTTTTTTAATTCCATAAAAAATAAAGTAAAATATTTAGATTTGA
This sequence comes from Dryobota labecula, assembly GCA_947523025.1. NCBI lineage: Eukaryota > Metazoa > Arthropoda > Insecta > Lepidoptera > Noctuidae > Dryobota > Dryobota labecula. The sequence continues at coordinate 8,738,493 of OX383293.1, read as the reverse complement.
AGCATAAATTCCCTCATTTCGATATGTGCACATTATAAAGACTCACACTGTATTTGCTAGTCGCGCGGTAAACTCTGATTGCGCGATGCAGGATTTGTGACGTCAGGTCTTTGATGCGTAGTTCGCATGTGGCGTTGTAGATCATACATATATTAGGCATATATTACATATATTTCACCTCATTTAATCTCTAATCAATGTCACAATCACAATACATTCAATATACCTAAAATAGGAATGGTGGTTTCAATAAAACGGTAATAATTGCACCCGACCGCAACTTCATTTTAATTCACATATTATGATAACAAAATTCAATTAGGTTTCAAACGAGATCACGATTTGATCAAATATTGTGGGTACCTTTCAAAACTTGAGTAAACTGGCTACTGGCCGCGGCTTCTTCCGTGTGGCTTTTTCTATACATACAAACAAATAAAATTAGTGTCTGTTTGTAATGTAATTGTTTTTTAAAGTCCACGCGGGCGGGCGAACCCGCGGGCAGCAGCTAATCGAAAATAAAAGTAGCCTAAGTTACTTATTATAATATCAGCTATCTGCTAGTGAAAGTCCCGTCAAAATCCGTCCAGCCGTTTCGGAGACTAGCCGGAACAAACAAACAGAGAGAGACGAAATTAAAAAAAAAAAAAATTTTTGTTATTTTTCCGCATATAATTTCATATGCATTTAGTAAAAAGCTGTTATTCTAACATTACAAACAGACACTACAATTTTATTTACTTGTATAGATAATAAACTAGCTTTTGCCCGCGGCTTCGTCCGCGTGGATGTCGGAAAATATTCCACGGGAATGTACTACGGGGATTAAAAGTCCAAATTCGTTCAGCCGTTTTTGCGCCAATCCGGAACATACATCCAGGCAAACAGAAAAACGGACAAAAGATTTTGTATTTTGTGTTTTTCTTAACTAAGATATTATTATAAATGAAAGTCTCACACATCACTTTTTGTGTCTGTATGTGTGACCGCGTCATTGTTGTTCTTCTAATCTACGGAACGAATTTTCATGCAGTTTTCATCATAAGATAACATACCGGGTGATACCCTATCTCCCCAAGTTCCAAGTTCCCCAAAATGATTTTTCATACATTCATTCCCAACGTCCCCAAAAATGAAATATAATTTATAAAGTTCACACTTGACCAATCCTCGTACTGACGTGTCCAAAAGTGTTAGAATGCAATAAAAACAGTAACTAGTTAAAATTAAACTTATTTTGAAAGATATTTCCTCAGGGCATCACCCGTATTGTTGAATGTTATTTTTTTTATCCACAACAGGGCAGCTCTTGGCCTTCATCTCACCTGATGGTAAGTGATGATAAGGCCGAAGGTGGAAGCGAGCTTCACCCGGAATCCTCAACCTCAGAGGAACTGAACTTGCTACGTGAAAGAACCAATGGAGTAACAATACGTACGTCAGTATTGATTCGGCGACTGTACCATTCACGATTTCGGTCAAGACAGAATCGTACAACTTTTAGTTAATTATAAAAGCTTTGGGGAACTTGGAACTTGGGAAAAGAGGGCATCACCCAACATAACATCACGCCTATATTTCGTAGAAGGATCCGGTAGAGGTGTACCTATCGTACACCAACATTTCGCCAGGGGGGCGAGCCTTTGCCATCAACCAGGCACAAACAGACTCCAGGCTGCTAGTCTGACTAGATTTTAATTTTTTTTTCACCAATAGAAAGCTGAATTATCAGGAAGTAACATGGGCAATAATTTATTTATTTTTTATGTTGAGATCTTTAAGAAAATTGCAATAATGTAACAAGACAGGTGATGTGATGCGACGGGGTAGGACGGGGAACGAGAAATTTCACGCGGACGAAGTCGCGGGAAGAATTTAGTACTTATATAAAACTAACATAAAAATTTATTCAGTCCAAGAAGCGAAATGGAAAAATCGCGACTCGAAGGAAAATATAGCTCAAAAGAAAGATATAACTTCTTCAACCGTCGACTTCCCATAAGGAAGAATACCAAGGATTATACCATTGTCACCGACATATCGTGTGGAAAATTTCACTTTTACTGATAATAAGAAAAAATGCCACGGTTTCGACAAATCAAAATGTTTTATTTTATTTTTATTTGATGTTCGCAAGTTTGTCTCGTTGTGCAATTTAGGTTTTGTTTTTTAACTTAATTCTTATTTTTGTTCTGTATATAAAGCGGAAGACTTCTCTTGAGGAAGAATACCAAGGATTAAGATTACCACTGTCACCGAAATGTCGTGTGGAAAATTGCACTTTTGCAGATAATAAGAAAAATGCCCCGGGTTCCGGTTTCGGCCAAATCAAATGTTATTTTTTTTTTAACTTATTTGATGTTCGATGGTTTGTCCCGTTGTGTAATTTAGGTTTTGTTTTTTAACTTAATTGTTATTTTTGTTCTGTATATAAAGCGCAAGACTTCCCTTGAGGAAGAATACCAAGGATTATACCAATATCACCGCCATGTCTTGTGGAAAATTGCACTTTCACCGATAATCACATCACACTATCACATTAATATTATAAAGGCGAAAGTTTGTGAGTGTGTGTGTGTATGTTTGTCTCTTCTACACGCTCAAACAGCTGTACCAATTTTGATAAAATTTGGTATGAACGTAGCTGACACCCTGGATTTACACATAGGCTACTTTTTATCCCGAAAGAATGTAGTGTTCGCGGGTGGGTTCGTGGGGCGCAGCTAGTAAGAAATAAATACCGCGGTGCCCGGTTTCGACCAAATAGTTTTTTTTTTATACCTATTTGATGTTCGAAGGTTTGTCCCGTTGCTTGCGCAATTTAGGTTTTGTTTCTGAAATTAATCTTTCTCTGCTAAGAAAGCGGAAGTTTGTTTATTTGTTTGAACGCGCTTATTTTTGGAATTACCTGTCGGATTTGAAAAAAATATTTCTTTCATTTTGTAGCCCAATTTTGAGGAAGGCTATTTAATATAGGGAGGAGTTGATCACGAAGAAAAAAAGCCAGAAAGAGCGCTAAGCGAAAACGATCAAGTAATAGCGCGGGCGGGCGATGGAATGCGACGCGATGGGTCGGGGGCCGAAATTTCACGCGGAAGAAGTCAAGTCAAAGCATTTATTTCAAATAGGCACATAAATGGCACTTTTGAACGTCAAAATTTACACGGAAATAAAATTTAATCTAGTTGCCCCTTCCAAAAGGTAGTTTCACATGGAGAAGAATGGGCAAGAAACTCCACCGTTACTTTTACAAACTTTTTATACATCCATCCATCCATCTTTTTATATTGTTGAGGTAGGAGTCCCTAGCAGTGTCTGGAGTGAAAGACGGTTGAGATGCGAATGATGCTTTACTGTCAAAGTTAACCAATTATATACAAAAATGTTTATCAGATAATTAGCGGTTACCTACATGCTTAACATTAAAAAAAAAACAATATTTAGGTAATCCGAAAAGGTTTATTTCTCGCTCACATATAAAAGCTTCCGCCGCGCCTGAGCCGTCAGTAGCACTGACCGACCCAGATGACCCCATCACTCTCCTCCAGGCGAGTCATAGGTCTACTAGTACAGTTCGTAAAATAGTACACACTACACGATCGTCATTCCGACCTCGCCGCCGAGGCCCAGCGCGAAATCCCCGACTAATCAGTCCTCCCCGACCCTTGCTTTCAAATGAAGCGCCAGCACGCGCTTTAGCTGAGCAGCATGTAGTCCTAAATCCCCCGGATAATAATCAAAACCTTGATGTTATCCAGCCACCGACGGTCCCTTGCCACCCTCCCCCCTCCGACTCTGCCCTAAGCCGAGGTTCGTACCCCACAGGGGGTGCCCTTAGCGTGCAGACGGAAAATAGTTTATAAGTATGCCTTAAAATCCGTTAGGAGCTTAAGGCACCATAGGATAGCCCGGTTAAAGAGTCCGAACCCCTCGTGGTTACACTCTGAGATGCCATTTATAAAAAATAAAAAAATGAGCCGACAGTGTTCCACTAGCCGGCGCGCGCGCATGATGATGTAGGTATATGTTGCAGCTACAATATCATTACATGTGAAGACGATGTACTTACCCAGAATAAAATTATTGTACCACAACATGTAATAACAATAAAAAATTAAGCAATGACGGATAAATTTATTGTATGTTAGATACATGGTGCTCACATATTTACAAATATTGTTAGAGTAGATGATTTTACTAAATTTTTTACAAATAAAATGTCTGTGTGCGAGTTAAACTTATCATAAAATTAATGTCTAAAAAATAATCTACACTAATATTATAAAGAGGAAAGATTTGTACCTATCTACACTTCTACACTAATATTATAAAGAGGAAAGATTTGTACCTATTTTTGTATGTTTGTATGTTTGTAATGAATAGGCTCAAAAAGTACTGGGCCGATTTAAAAAATTCTTTCACCAATAGAATGCTACATTCTTCCAAATTGACATAGGCTACATTTCATTTTGAAAAAAAATAGGGATCTTTGGTAAAATTTGTACAATGTAACCGAAGGTGTAGAAAAATGAGTCTTAAAATGATAATTGTCTACCCCGTGCGAAGCCGGGACGGGCTGCTAGTACATTATATAATTAAAGTCACGGGCAGAAGCTAGTACCTAAAATATAAAGTAGGTACCTACGTAAGGCTGAAACGGAGTTTCATAAATATGTAAAGAAAGTGGATCCTTAAAAGATTTAAATTCCGTACCTACTTTTAATAAACTTTCTTAATTTTTAAACCAACAATCTTTAAGAAGCTTGCTATTATAAATTCTATTAAAACCGGCCAAGTGCGAGTCGGACATGCACACGAAGGCTTCTGTACCACCGGACAATATTTAACAAGTTTTATTTTAATTTTAAATACTTTATTTAAAAAAACAAACACGTTTCTTGTATGGCCCCATTGGGGCCTTGAATTTTTAATATAATTTAATTTTTATTATTTTTTGCTATAGTTGCCACTATAGCAAAAAATAATAGAAATACACAATCTGTGGAAATTTTAAATGTCTACCTTATTAGGTACGATTCAAACGGACGGATGGATAGACAGCGGAGGCTTAGTGATAGGGTTACGTTTGGCGGGTGCCAAACGGTACAGAGCCCTAAAAAGTTAAATTCGGGTACGGTGTTAAATCTTGGCGCCGAAGAGTTATTAAACTGAAGATTTTTGTTTGTTTTTCTCTTAGCTAACAATAAAATGCTACTGGACGTTATCTTAGATTCGTAGCTTTGTTGGCATTAATTGTCATCAAATTAAATGTCAAATGGGAGAATTTAGACTTTTAAATAATATTATTTTGTATGTAGACCAAATTTAAATTAAAAATATATAAATATATATATATTGTTAGAGTGCGACAACTCCAGAAATACGTAGTAGGCAATTGGCACATATCGTATTTTTATGAAATAAAGTTAAGAAAAAAGTACACTAGCGCACATCAGAAGTGATGAGAGTAAAATATTTTGAAATATAATGAAACACTTCAATGAATCGAACTTATATTATCTTTACTAAAATATAATTTTAAGATTAGTAGTAATAGGTAATAAGGTAAATAAATAAAAAAATTGCATACGCAGATATTTAAACTCCGCATCTAAGATGACCCTTGACCAAAATTTATTAGATTTCTCCTATTATCAAGTAACAAAAATACAAATTTTCCCCTACTTTTTTCTATATTTTTTTTTCTATTTTAATTACTCATAATAAACGGAAACAACGTGACAATTACTACATATATCTAACTCCAAATCTAAAGTTCCCTTTGGCAATGTTACAGATCCCATCTAAATTACTATTTCGGGACAACCTTTTGAAATCTTCTGTTGACTGTCAACAAGGTGACTCTCGGTCCAATGACTTTTAGTTTAGCCATTCACCCAATTATTCCACAGCTAAATTCCAAATTTAACGTTTTGTATCTTAATGATATAACATTGGGAGGTGATGTAGAAAATGTTTAAAATTACCAAAATTTCTAAAAAAAATGACTTCATTCGTTTGGCCTAGGCTTGATATCAACCTTTCAAAGTGTGAACTTTATTTATCGGACAGTACTGATAGTTCCCAAATTTAATGCAATAGCTCCAGAAATCAGAATTGAAAAAGCTCTCTTCTTCACCTTGGGCCTCCAATCTTTGAGGACTCCTTTCTCGTTTTTATTGAGGAAAAATACAAAATTTCAACACTGCAACGTTTTGGAAAGGTTGGTCCAAATTAACATGCATTCGGCCATCACCTTAATTCGGTGGTTTTTCATATTTTCTCACCGTTTAAACCTTCCCTGGACTACGGCAAACATTTCAAAACCAAAATCAGCTAAATCGGCCCAGCCGTTCTCGAGTTTTAGCGAGACTAACGAACAGCAATTGATTTTTATATATATAGATTAGGTATAAGGTGTTATTTAAGTACATATTATTTTAATTCTGAATAACGAAATAAATCTATGCTTGTAACTTAAAAAATAAATATAATAATTTTCACAGTTTCATGTAAATTATTTTAGACATTTTTTAAACATTATTTAGGAACATACGAGTATAATCTATATATATCATATAACCTAAAATATCCCCTAAAATACAAAATGTGCCAATTGCATACTACATATTTCTGGAATTGTCGATCCACCCACAAATAAATTAACTTCATGCGAATCGCCTACAGATGAAATAATAATATTAAAAAGTGTCGATTCGCCCGTCACGGGCGAATTCATGCAAATCAACTAATAAGTCAAAGTGCAATGTGCATAGCTGGCGCAACTCTGCCTAACTCTTCGGGGATTACAGGCGAGTTTGTTAAGTTTATGATTATGTAAAATGTGCAACCATTAATACAAACGATGTTTTTTTTTTTAAAGATACCGCAATTACCGAAACAGCAATAAAAACGGCATTTATTATTAACACTCTATGAATGTGTACTAATTACGTTTTCATAAACTAAAACGAAGGTATACAAATTCAAATTCACGGAATATTATTACCAAATGGACCAGCAACCACTGGGGAGGTCCTAAGGCACCGTCCCACCGTCGACGAGGAAGCGTATCAATGATCAATGCTTTTCTCGCTCAAGAAACGTAGAAACAATGAAAAAAATGCACTCCAATCAAGTGACTTTTTAGCTTGATTGACGATATCTTATTATTAACATAAACGGGATATTTACCATGTTTATTCATTGTTCTGAGTTCCCTATATTACAAACACAAAAGAGAAACAAGAAAGAGGGTAGACCATTTTGTCTGCTCATAAACACCCACCCGCAGTGACTTCAGTTTATCCGTGATCATGGTGCTTGCAACAGCGCCGAAATATAGGGAACTCAGACCAATGAATAAACATGGTAAATATCCCGTTTATGTTAATAATAATATTAGTGACCATGACAGTTTGACGATATCTTGTTTAGATTAATCAAAATCTTAGTTAAGTTGATCATCACGACATGATTGCAGTAATACTAGTTCAAATGATTGAACGCTCAAACAAATTTCTCGATTACCCTTAACATGACATCATTGTAGAAGAGTTAAAAAAGAGACAAGTAAAAAAAATGTTAACTGTAACAAAGTAAGTTAGTTGTGTCAATCTAACATTTTGATTACTTTAATAAAGATCATTGAAACTTTAATCTAATAATCTTGGTTGGAGCAACTATGTTTTGACTTGATTGCTGCAAATAGGTTTTGTGATAACTACAATCAAGATCCCGTTTCAAATCTCAATCAAATAAAAGTAGTAGCTGAGATCATTGTGCTTGATAGGCTCAGATGCAAACAAGTTACTTAGACAATCTAAACAAAATCTTGATTATGGCACTACTTTTTTTTTTTTTTTTTTTCAATTAAATATTATAGGTCCCGTGTGAGTAAAAGAGATACATATATTAATAGTTGATCACTGACTATTCAAACCGCCACCAAGTACTCGTTTGAGTTATCAAAGGCAGTAGGTACTCGCTCAGCGACGCTCAATTGGCGGGCACCCGCTGAGAGACACGCTTGGTAAAAATAACATGGTAAATCTCTCAATATGGTTCGTACAAACTTATATTTGCAATTGGAATTTATGGGAGAGCATGTTTTTCAACATATTGAGTTTGTTCTTGGGATAAATTCATTCCAATTACGGAACCCTACATTGCGCGTGGTCCAATATACACTAGGCCGGTGTAGTAGCAGCGGTGAGGTTTGGTGAAAACTTAAGGTGTTTTTTAGATTGTGTTGAGAATGGGAACAATATTTAAAATTAAAACCAATCACAGTCGAGCGATAGGTATGATACATCATACCTATCGCTCGACTGTGATTGGTTGAAATGGTACCATACGCTACAGCGTATGGTACCATTTCTTGCCTTGAGATGTCGCTGTTAGTCCCTTATGTGCGTTAATAGAGTAGGAGTTCACAACAGCCGGTTTTTTTTGTTGCTAGTTCTCCGCGCTTCTCGTTAAGGCTCGTACAGGCACGTGCGATATCGCGGCCTCGACAGGCACCGACAAAGAAATTGTGCTACTAGTGTCGCGTCGCGCCTGGGATATCGCGCGAGTCTGTACGAGCCTTTAATCGCGAGCTATAGAACAGGTGTCTAAAGTTACTAGTGCGCGTTAGAATACCACCACATCCGCGACGAGAGAGTGGGAGTGCAATTTGCAATATTACGGGAATTTCTACCTAGGGAATCAAGTTACTTAGCAAAGTCCATTCTGAACAATTGATCCTAACTTAGTCTTAGATTTCCTGGTCATTGGTTTTTAAGGCCTGTATTACGGGTTGTTACTTCCTTTAAATGCTATTTACAGGTTGAAATCGTCGTTCCCCCCTCACTTAGCCGATAAAACGAAAATGTGTTGTAATCTGGTTAGTGCTCTTTTGTAGCTTGCCTAAGTAGATTACGGAAACTATGGTTATTTCTATTGAGATTACTGCAGTACATTGTATTTAATAGACACATTTAGATATAAATTGTACGAAATCTTGACGTTCCAACAATGAGAGGAATAGTGTTTGACATGTCGGGTCCAAGGTTTTGTCTCTTTATTGGGTCCATCGCATCTTTCACATTTACTCACAAACTCATAACAGTGACACAATTGCATAATAGTAACACATTACATCATTGGCCATTTTGTAATTCCTTGCATCATAGTTTCTTTGGTGCATTTTGGGTGTAAGTACGTCAAATAGGACGCTTCGAAATGTTGCCACTTCATAAAGCGCACAGATAAAATATTAAATATAAAGTGTTGTATATGACATCCATAACATCTGCTGTCAGTTCACAATAAATGTCTAATGGAAGCCGCTTCTTATTTGAACATTGGCGACGAGGAAAATTGGAAAATCTTGTTTAGTGCCCTTATTTCTCGATAAAAAATATGTCTATCGGTAAAATAGGTGAGTATAATGTGCAGGCCGGCAATTGGTTGGCATATATTGAACGCTTAGAAATGTATTTCTTAGCTAACAAAATCGATGACGATGTGAAGTTACCCACGCTTATTTCGCTAATGGGGGAAGAAACATATGAGCTATTATCTAGTTTAGCAAGTCCATCAAAGCCTTCTTCTTTGAAATACGAAGAAGTTGTTACTTTGCTGCAAGAACATTTACAACCCAGACCTGGCGAAATGGCGGAACGGTTCAGATTTCGTCAACGAAGACAGTTGGCTGATGAGTCTATTGCCAATTATATAGCCGAGCTTAAAAAGCTTTCAAGATTCTGCAATTTTAATACAGTTTTAGAAGACAATTTAAGAGATCAATTTGTTTGCGGCTTAAAAAGCGAATTCACTAGGCAGCGGTTATTTGCGGAAGAGCATCTTAGTTACTCAAAAGCGGTTACTTTGGCCACAACTCTTGAGGCAGCGGAAAGAGATGCCTCCGCAGTAGAACAAATCGGAAGCGAGGTGAAGAACGCGGCAGAATTAAGCGGGGGTATAAACAAATTGCTTGTGAACTCATGTACAGCTTGCGGAAGTCCAAACCATGGGAAATGGGACTGCAAGTATAAAAAAATTGAATGTAGTTTGTGCCACAAAATTGGGCATCTGAGGCGTATGTGTTCAATTCGGTCACATAATGCCGCTGAACAACCGAAATGGTCAGCAGACGCAAAAACAGAAGATGATAATCGTAATGAGACGTCATGCGGAGGGCGTGGCCGTCGCAGTGGTCGAGTTGCACGCGGTGGTGCAGCGCGCGGGCGCGCGGCTGGACAGAAAACCGGTACACATTGGGTTCAAGAAGCAGATAGTAACTGCTCAATATTATCTTCTAGTGAAGATGATGTCACTGAAGAAGACTTGAATGAACCTATATATCAAATGTCTTTATCTAAGTATAAGCCGGTGCGTATTACTCTATTGGTTAATAATTGTTTATTAGAAATGGAAGCAGACACAGGCGCGCCCTTATCTTGCATTAGTAAAAATACATATAGTAAATATTTTAAAGACCTTGATATAAAACCATGTCGTATAAATTTAAGTTTTTATGATCGGTCTAGAATTAAACCACTTGGCTACGTAGAAACGGAAGTTCGTTACAAAGATATGAGTAAAATTTTAGATTTGTACATTTTTGATAATGGAACTACTAATTTATTAGGTCGCCAGTGGTTAGCTGAATTAAGTATAGACATTCCCAAACTTAGTGTGCATTGTATTAAAAATGAAAGATGTGAAAAAAATGAAATGATAGAAACTGTTATTTCCAGGCATAAATCTCTTTTTGATGGCACGTTGGGTCGGTACACCGGTGGCTCAGTTAAGCTGTGTGTACGTCCGGACGCACTGCCTATATTCTGTCGTGCTCGCCCATTACCGTATGCGCTACGTGGTAAAGTTGATGCAGAGCTAGACGCTATGCTACGCGCGGATGTCATCGAGCCTGTTGACCACTCTGACTGGGCCACTCCTCTAGTAATAGCCCGCAAGGCGGATGGTGGCATAAGAATATGTGCCGATTATAAGGTAACACTTAATCGCGCTTTGATGATCGACAGGTACCCGGTTCCGAAGATTGACGACTTATTTAGTGACATTTGTGGAAATGTTTGGTTTACAAAATTAGACTTATCACAGGCTTACAATCAATTAGAACTTTGTGAAGACTCTAGAAACTATACAATAATTAATACTCATCGTGGATTATTTAAATATAAACGTCTAGTGTTTGGGTTAGCTTCAAGTCCCGGTATTTTTCAGAGATTCATGATAAATCTTTTCAAAAATGTGCCAAATGTAGTCATATTTTACGATGACATTTTAATCAAAAATAAAGATTTAAATACCCATTTACAAACAATAGACAAAGTGTTCCACATTTTGGAATCGAACGGGTTAAAAATTAGGCGGGAAAAATGTGAATTTTTGACGCATGAAGTAAGATACTTAGGTTACATTGTTGGCAAAGACGGTGTGAAGGTAAATTCGGATAAAATTAAACCTATTCTTTCTATGCCGTATCCAAATAATGTTTCTGAACTAAAGTCTTTCTTAGGTATGGTAAATATTTACGGAAAATTTATAAAAAATTTGAGTACATATTTAAGCGTACTTTACGATTTGCTTAAAAAAGGCAAATATTTTAATTGGACTAGAAAACATAGCTTAGCGTTTAACCAAGTTAAGAAGTTATTATGCAGCACGGATGTACTGGCACATTATGATATGTCATTAGAGACTACTTTGACGTGTGATGCTAGCGCACACGGCCTGGGTGCCGTGCTTGCGCAGCGCACTCAACACGCAGGGGATGAACGAGTAGTAGCTTATGCGTCGCGGGCTCTCACCTCTGCTGAGAAGCATTACAGCCAAATTCATAAAGAGGCTCTGGCCATTATTTTTGCAGTTGATAAATTTCACCAATATTTATACGGTAGAAAATTTACGCTTCGCACCGATCATAAACCCTTAGTGAGCATTTTTGGACCTGACACTGGTATTCCAACTACAGCAGCTAGTAGATTACAAAGATGGGCGATCAAGTTATCAGCATATGACTTTGACATAGAGTACGTAAAATCAGACCAAAATGTGGCCGATGCACTCTCGCGCTTGATACAATCAAATAAAGATATCAGTACCAAAGATGATGATTTACCTGAACAAACATACTTACATTTCGCCACTGAAGCACTCCTTTTAGATTACAATGTTCTAAAGAAGGAGACTTCTTCAGATTTTTTATTAAGTAGAGTTATGAGCTATATTAATGACGGTTGGCCGAAAGAAGTAGAAATTAAGGAGCTTAAAGCTTATGTTAATCGCAAAAATGAACTTTATACGGAGCTAGGATGCGTTTTGTGGGGTCACCGGGTTGTAATACCTTTAGCTTGTAGGGATAGAGTTCTAAAAGAACTACATGAGCCACACATGGGAATTGTTAAGACAAAAGCGTTAGCAAGAAGTTACGTTTGGTGGCCAGGGATTGATGAAGCTGTGGAGGCGGTGTGTAGAGCGTGCACGGTTTGCGCCGCGGTGGCGGATGCGCCACACCAACATGCACCACAGCCATGGCCGTGGCCTAGTCGCCCTTGGTCACGACTACACATTGACTTCTTAGGACCAGTGGCAGGACTAACTTATTTAATCATTGTTGATGCTTGTTCAAAGTGGATTGAAGCTATTCAAATGAAACGCACTACGGCACAAGCGGTTATAACGGTTCTCAGGGATATTTTGGCTAAGTTTGGTCTGCCAAGACAAATAGTTAGTGATAATGGTCCACCGTTTACTAGCGCTGAGTTCAAACATTTTTTAGTAAGTAATGGTATTGAGCAAATGTTCTCCGCGCCTTACCATCCTGCCTCTAATGGCGCAGCAGAGAGTGCGGTGAAAATATGTAAGCGGGTAATTAAAAAAGCATTTAAGCAAAAAGTAGACCCAGATACAGCATTGTGCAGGTTCCTTTTAAATTACAGGAATACTGAACATCACACGATAGGGGAAAGTCCGGCAAAAATTTTGCTAGGAAGAAACTTACGCACTAGATTAGACGCTTTAAAACCCGATCGAGAAGCGCGTGTACAATCGCGACAAAAAACACTGGAAGGCGCACATCGTCAGGTCGCGGAGGGGGATAATGTCTGGTATAGGGACTATCGTGGTCCAGACAAATGGGTACCGGGAAAAGTCTTAGAGCAATTAGGTAGGACTGATTATAATGTTCGATCTGATTTTGGAACCGAGGCCCATCGACATATTGATCAGTTGCGGCGACGTTCTGTATTACCAGTGACGGCATGCCATCCACCTAGTAATAATATGACTAGGAAGTCACGAAGCTCGCTCGTTTTTCCTGAAATGAAAGAGGAGAACTCGAGTGGGACGGTCAGTGGTGGTCCGATGATGCAACAAGCGCGAAATGTAATTGAGTCAGGTACGGCGGCCACGACAGTGGATGGCCTGCAGACAACGACATCTAATATACCTTGCGACAGTGATGTGCGAGTCTCAACTGAGGTACCGGTAGTACATCAACGACCAGTAAGAATTCGTAAGCCTCCTATAAGATATCGGTTAGAGTTTGATTAAATCACTTTATTACTATTGTTTTGTGTTTAATGTTGCCATTGATTAAGTTAGGAACTCAGATTTATTGGTTTGTTTGGTGTATGATTTAAATGTTGTTATTAACTAAGTTTTATTTTGTTTGTTTTTTATTAAGCTATGTATTTGTTTATTTAGTTTTTATTAAGGGTGAAGGTGTTGTATATGACATCCATAACATCTGCTGTCAGTTCACAATAAATGTCTAATGGAAGCCGCTTCTTATTTCTTTGGTGCATTTTGGGTGTAAGTACGTCAAATAGGACGCTTCGAAATGTTGCCACTTCATAAAGCGCACAGATAAAATATTAAATATAAAGCGTAACACTTTTTGGTGAGGATAATATTCTCATAGCATGTATAATTCCTTGTTCTTTTTTTTTCTTATATTCTTTTTATATTCTATCACATTTAAAATTAAATTATATTAATTTTCTTTAAGTACGCTGTGCTGGTACAGCGTCTTAATAATTGTTTGCTGCACTGGACGACGTCATTACGTCAACGCCGGCTGTCGCTGAAAACCAGCGCTGGGGCTCTGTCTTGCATAGGGTCGGATCATAATGCTGAGCGATAGCCGTTTTGCGTGGATGTGACGCATTTTCCCCCCATAGTTTTCATATATTTTTTTGTGTTTATGTTCTTTATTGCGTCATGTTTACCGCAAATAAACTTTTATAATAGCGAAGAAGCATTTCTGGGGGACGACCAGGTAACGACTGATATGAGAAAAGAGATGAGATGAGATGTATCGAAAAAGTAGATATGTTGCGCTGACCTCAAATAAATTGTATTAAGGGCATATAACATTATTGTTATTGTGTTCTTTTTCTTATAGGTATTTCCTTGATAGTATTTACATAATTTAAAAGCTAAGTCTTAAAATAATAATAATATGTACAAGTATATAAAAAACGGAGAGAAAAGAATCAAAAGGCATCAAAACTCGTCCGCATCGCTGTCAACAGGAAAAGTGCCCAAAAGGCTGGCAGCATTGCCACGTTGTATGGCAATGCTGATTCTTTGGCCAAGAAATAGGCCAGCCCTCTGGTCACGTGAAGAGTCGACCAACCGCTTGGCGATGTCTCGAAAAACTAAGTGACTACTCGGAGCCCATGGCCCTAGTGTTTCAACCCCAAAAGGCATAATTATATACTTCTCTATAAGACCGGAAATAATAGGGGTTTTTATTAGGCTTAGCGAACAAAATAGTCATACGCCATAAAAATCAAAACACGACATTTTATTTAAACAGGTACGTAATAACAAGTATTGTTTAATAGGTACCAGTTAAAACGGCACTTATACTTTGACGTTTCAAAATCAAAATCAAAATATTTTATTTCACGTATACCGTATATATGTACCACGTATACCATGGGCACTTATGAAACGTCAGAAACTAGGTACACGGTTCCAATTGGTCGTTTCACTCGTTTCCTATGGAGAAGAGCCGGCATGAAACTCCACGGTTACTCTTTTAAAAATAATTGACTTTTACAATATTTTCAAATAACTGGGTTAATACGAGGACAGTATAGGCTTTTCAACAAGTATCAGGTATCCAAATAGAAAATGGTTAACAAATCTAGTCTAATAGGCCTAAAAGCCCAGGCCTAGGTTTAAAACTTGATATTTCGATTTGAAAAACACCTATAACAGAAATGGCGTGGTGAACCAATGGAAAATGGTAGCACGTGACAAAATAATTTGGGCACGGTACCGATTGAGGAATTTAGGTACCTAACTCACATTAACAAACAAAGAAATCTGAGCGCGCACGGTTACGATAGCTGCTTCGATTTCAAATATCGTGGCCACTTCTTGTGTAAATGCGAGGGAAAATCTGAACCTGATATAATTATTTGGCGTCTAATTTGTAATAGCAGAAGTCGCACTAATTTATTCATTTATTTCACCATTTATGTACAAACATATAAACAGACAAGTAGAAAAAATAAGGAAAAAAATATCGTTAAATGTTAAAATGACTGAATAAATAGTAAAGGTCCACTTCTGTTTGCGAACAAAGAGTATTATGTTGAAACTATTTATTTAGCTATTTTTCAGTAGTTACTAAGTCAAGATTGTTTGTTGGATGACGTGCCAACAAACAATCTTGACTTATTAACTACATTAAATATTTAGTTTGAAATAATGGCACTTGGATGTATTACAGGTTCGCCATCCCCGAGCTTATAACCTTGGTTAATTCTGATTTTAATACCGAGAATTCAAAGACCATCGACCACTCAAAATAATAATGACTATTCAAGCATTATTTATTGGTTTCTGACAACCTTAAGCACTAAGACACAAGTTTCGCAAGACTAATTGCTCTAAGTTCGATGACAGTACAATTTTAATAGGGTTTTCGCTGTTGTCTAGACAACAATTCAAGTGATTGTCTAAAATTTACATTGTCGTGGTTGTATTTGGCTGTGAACTATTAAACTGTTAACTGTTGAATCGATTTTGAATTAACGTATAGGTAAGTTTCGTTGGAAGTCGATGAAATTTATTTATTTAAACTTTTAGCTTGATTGACGATATCTTGTTTAGATTAATCGAAATCTTAGTTAAGTTGATCATCACGACATGATTGCAGCAATATTAGTTAAAATGATTGAACGCTCGAACAAGTTTCTCGATTACCCTTAACATCATTGTAGAAGAGTTAAAAAAGAGACTAGAGACCACAAGAGAGAGAGAAAAATGTTAACTGTAACAAAGTAAGTTAGTTGTGTCAATCAAGCATTTTGATTACTTCAATAAAGATCATTGCTACTTTAATCAAATAATCTTGGTTGCTACTGTAATCTTGGTTGGAGCAACTATGTTTTGACTTGATTGCTGCAAATAGGAAGGATCCCGTTTCAAATCCCAATCAAATAAAAGTAGTAGCTTTGATCATTGTGCTTGATAGGCTCAGATGCAAACAAGTTACTTAGTCAATCTAAACAAAATCTTGATTGTGGGAACTAGATTTTTTTTTTTCAGTGGTAGGCATTCTCTGCCAGTAAAATACAGATTTGAAATTTGTAAGTCGTTGTTTATAATATTAGTAATGCAGTCCTCAAGGTTATTAGAGTATTTACCAATAACCCTATATATTTAGATTATTTCATATTTGCTCACTTTTAAACATTCCCAATTTTTAAAAGCAAAGTCATGGGCTAGACTATTACTGAAGAAATTATAACACACGAAACGATTCAAAATGTTAACAAGGATAATATTCGTTTTTACCTTTTAAAGACTGACAAAAAAGACAAATTTAATTTCAGAATCAAAGTGCATAAGCCTCTTTATTATATTTGGCTGTAGCTGTAAGTGAACAAAACAAATGTACAAAGGTAAGCTCATGTTATAAATATTAATGTAGATGGAACTGTTGGAAATCCTTTGTACCCTACATGATGCTAGGAGTAGGACGCATGAATGCGAAATTATGTCAACTGGCATTACTCAAATGTGGGTGAACGAAACAGGCGTACGTCAGTTTTGGTGCTGTCAAAATGTTTGAAAATTGGACCCATTTTTGCAAACAAGAACCAACCCACAGCAGGTTGGTTTCGAGAAAACGAGACTTTTGCTGAACAGAGCAAACAGAGTGTGCAAAACATACATAGTATATTATTGAATGAATACTTGTTAACCTTATGTGGGATACTGTAGGCTATCTAGGAATATCAGTTTTATAAATTTTATAAAGTTAGGTATAGTATAAAAGTAAATCGTTAAAAACTCGGTTGGTGGTTTCTTGCAAAAACATATTTTGTTGCTTAGTTCCTTCTTGCAAAATGGAAGTAAGATTTCATTGTTGTGATATTACTAAAAATAAAAGCAATTCTTTATAATTAAGATACTTCTTTAATGCCATTTATTAGATAGTGAATCATTTTATTACATTTAACAGTGATTTAACACAATATTGTAACTTTTTATGCTAGATGGAACCAACCAACATTGGTTCTAGTTTGCATAATTAAAATGGCCATGGGTCTGGTTAACAATTAGTTTTACTATGTGTTTTGGAAACCAAGCTGTATAGTACTTTACAATTTTTTTAAAGGTGGCCAAAGTGGGTTGGTTCCACAAGTGACAGTGTTGAAATTAAATGAAATCGTGTATTCTGTAAATAAGATATCGGAATCACTTTTACACGTTACTAAAAAAATAAAATAAACAAGCTTGGTGAAGTCGACATTTCCTATCTGACTACCTCTGTATGTTATATATCTGTTGTTAGTCGGTAAAATGGCACCATTTTTTTTTGGGAAGATAGAATGCGTGATTGGAACGCCATCTATGTACTAAACTCAATTTCACTCAAACTGTGGGTTGGTTCCTGTTTACAAAAATGGGTCCAATTATACGTCTGTAGTTCATGTTTGGCTAACGTGACCATTTGTTTTTTTTTATTCAATACGGGATATCGCTTTATTTAATCTCAATTAGTAGGGTCAATTCATAAAGGAAACTTAATTTTGAATATACCAGCCTAGAATCTCAATGAAAAGTTACAGATATATTTCAAGATTTTTAGTAATTTTTATATTTGTCAGCAGTAGAAAATTGTTTGTTTGATGATTTTAAGCAAGAATAAAATTCTTGGCATGGTTCTTTAATATATATTTTTTTTTTTTTTCATAACCGGCCCACCAATTATCACGCAGTTTCTGAAAACGGGTCAATTTTGCGTCGCCAGGTTTTTTTCGTGGACACCGGGACGAATAACCGAAATAAGGATGGTCCCGTTCAAAACGGGACGTATAGTCATGTTATGTTTGGCCATAACCTTATGGTAATGCAGGGTTTTTTGAAACTTAATAAAATAAACTCATTTCTTTAAAAAAAAAAGTGGTCATACTGACGTTAGGTTACACTAGATTCTGCCAATTTTTAAGGGGCAGGGGGCCGTGTACAAAATCGACAGATTTTGATCAATTTTTTTCATTGTTTGTGAGAAAGGAAAAAAGAATTTGAACAAAATTATTTGTGATTTAAAAAGTCGTGTTCTCTGTTTTTCATATGGCTGAAAGGGATTTTTCAAATAAATTAAGTAATTATTCACGGAAAATCACTAATATTCGCAACAAGTTTACCGAAAAATTACGCGAGACTGACATTTCGTCATCTTCCTACAAGAAACTAGTACTGCTCATTTGATTTTGAACATTAAAAAATATCATCAACATTATTATAAGGTCTACTTGCATGTGGCTGAACCACTTTTTTCAACTTCCATACAAAATATAGCAGAAAAATAATATTGAAAAAACCTTATTTTTTGTTAACCCAGTCAGTAATATATTTATTCCCATTATTTAGCAAATCTTAACAAGAAATTTAAAAAATGACACATTCGGCTTCAGCTATCCTTAAAATATAATCATTTTTTTTATTGTTTCTTTTAGTAAATCAACGGCGAAATAAAATATATTTTCGAGAGCGCAAAAATGATGAAACTTTTAACAAGTGCTGTGACTGACACGAATGGTTTAGCACCATGAAATTTGTACTTTTATAGTCCGACAGACTTAATGTTATTAAGCTTTCTCACAATTAGATATCTAAGAAGTTGACAAAAGAGAGTTTTTTCTGTGCATGGAGCCTTAACGTTAATGGAATCTTAGTTTTATGTTAGGTAGACTATCCTTGCAGGTTCATTCTGGAACAAGTCTTATGAAAAGTCTCTTAACTAACCACGCAACAATAAACATAATATCATTTCATTATCATCTTGCAACGTCAGTTAATACCTACAACGTTTTACTGCTCCGTAAAACTTAATCCCTAATAGAGCCTCAGCCAATAGCCTGTCGTTACGCGCAGTTCATTTAAGGGGAACGTTAAAAACAAGTCCAGGAAACACTTTATCTGAGACGCCAGAAAGCATTAAGTGCACTACTTTTATGACTTGGAACTTCAAGTCTTGCTAGATATCGTATATTTCTCAGGAAACCTGAACGACGACATAAATACCAGCTTTGAGATCGTTTATACGGATCGGCGGTCTTTGAAGATATGTAGAAATATTCATGCCGATGTCACAAATTATTGAGGTGTAAGTATGTTCAAGGTTTGATTGTGAGTCAAAAATATGTATTATTTTTATTGTAATAAATTAATAATGCGTCTTATTTGGGACAGCGCTCCTGGATGGGCGAGTCCTATTACTGGTTGGACGTACGACGCGTTGCGTGAGCTCAGTACAGAGCACGCAAGCTAACTACTCAAGGTTACTGGCATATATCTGGGCATTAAATAGTACAGCGGTTATTACAAATTGTTATCAGTCTATATTAAAATAAACAGTTTAACTGAAAAAATAAAACAGAATTTATCAAACAATACAAATAGCGTAAGAATTGGCAGGAAGTAAACCAACCTTGATAACAAAGCACTAGACACGCGCGGGGTAATGGTATCAACAATTCAACACAAACTTTATGGTATTGCTACCAAATAATCACAAATTAAGTTTAAAACGAAAAAAAAGGTTCCACGGCTAAAATGTTACCTGTTATTAATTATTTTATTTGTGTAGGTATGTTTAAAATATGTAATGTAGAAAATGTGGTTTCAATTAACGTGATATGCTAATCACCACACTGTATAGCGAAAGTAAGCAATAACGAAGGATTTTCAAAAATTGAACCCCTGAAGGTCTTAAAATATAATTCAGAAAAATAATGCTCCAGTTTAATCTTTTTTGAGGGTTAATTAACATCGAAGATATTTTGTGCTCATAAACAACAATAAAGCAACCCAAACGGCACTTAAGGGCAAACAAAATCCACGAAGGTCATAAATTACGAAAAATATCAAAAACCCAACAAATCCTGTAACAAACAGAACATGCTTTTTGATAAACGTAAAACAATGAAAGACAAACGTTGTTAATTAATGTACGAGGGTCCTAATCCATTCGAACCAGACGATACCATTTTCTTCGAAGGGCCCAGGCGAGAAAATACGAACACAAAGATCTAAGATGGTTGCCACTTAAGGAAATTGCCCGTAATAAGACAATCGGCAAAAAAGAAATCTGCTATTACCGAGACGACGAGAATGATGGCCGTCGAATGCAGACCTGTTTACTTTTTTAGGGTTCCGTACCTCAAAAGGAAAAAACGGAACACTTATAGGATCACTCGTCTGTCTGTCTGTCCGTCTGTCACAGCCAATTTTCTCCGAACGTAATGGACCGATTAAATTGAAATTTGGTATACATATCAATTTGAGTGACCCAAACACGGATGTGAACCGTAAATAAATGAATTTAGAATATTGGGGTCAGTTTTGGGGTCAACAAAGAAAATTTAAAAAAAAAGTTTTTCAAACTGTACCGTGTGACATATCAAATGAAAGGGCTTACTGTGAGAATCTCAAATATATTTTTTTTATAATTTTAAAATAAATAGTTTTAATGTTATAAGTGAAAATAGACGAAAATTGACCATTCCCCCCCTTATCTCCGAAACTACTGAACCTAAAATTTTGAAAAAAATACAGAAAATAGTTCTATACTTATAGATTACAGGAAAATATATAAGAAGTCTATGGTCTTAAAATAACATGGTAAATATCACGATATTGTGCGTACAAACTAACATTTGCAGTTGGAATGTATGGGAGATTATGTTTACCAACTACAATGTTAAGTTTGTTCTTAGGATAAATTCTTTCCAAGTACGGAACCCTTCATTGTGCGCGGTCCGACACGCACTTGGCCGGTTTTTTTTTTTTTTAATGGAAGCTTGCTTGGAGTTTAACCTTGCAGGACTGTATTAGATACTAACAACATAAACAACCTTTGTTCTATGAATATTTACAAAACATAATACATTTCCCAACAACAAAACCTTCAAGATTTCGTTTTTAGTGTTCCGTACCCAAAAGGTAAAACGGGACCCTATTACTAAGACTCCGCTGTCCGTCTGTCCGTCTGTCTGTCTGTCCGTCTGTCTGTCTGTCTGTCCGTGTGTCACCAGGTATCTCATGAACTGTGATAGTTAGACAGTTGAAATTTTCACAGATAATGTATTTCTGATGCCGCTATAACAACAAATACTAAAAAACAGAATTAAATAATTATTTAAGGGAGCTCCCATAGAACAAACGTGTTTTTTTTGCTCGTTTTTGCTCGATATAGATAAAGGCAACAGTTAGACGCTTGAAATATTCACAGAATTATTAGTCATACTTATATTCACTTTAAAAATAAATAATGAAATTAAAATAAAACAAATATTTAAGCGGGCTCCCATACAACAAACATGATTTTTATCCCGTGTTATACATTTAGAGCTTTGAATTTTTTATTATTTTTTATTTTTGTATGAAAGTCTGATGAATTAAAATCTGATGAATTATTCAAAGTCATACAAAAATTAAAAATATTTAAATTCAACGCTCTTAATGTTACGAACCTATGCCTATGCAGGGGCAAATTCTAGACTTTTCTTTTTCTGAGTCCATTTTTCCCCTCAAGGAACATTTTCAGGGGGGATTTGTGGAATAAATATTTTTTGATTCCAAAATCCCCCCCTAGGGGGGATTATCAGGAGGGCATTCTAGACTTTTTTTTATAGATTCCACTTTTCCCCCTCAGGGGGACTTTCAGGGGGGATTTCGGGAAATTGCCCATCTAGTGCAAAAGACAACGGCGACAGTGCACGGGAGGCGTTGGTAGGTAGGTACTACAAAATACAGAATTGAAATTTGTTGGTTAGAACAACGAAATCTTGAAGCTTTGTTTTTGGTAAATGCATTATGTTTTGTAAAAAGTCATACAACAAAAGTTGTTGTTTGTGTTGTTAGTAATACAGGCCTGAGAGGTTTTTAGCGTTTTACCAATAACCTTGTAGTAATACCCAAGTTTAAAATTATTGTAATGGTAGGTTTGGAGTCATACATTAAATACTTGAAAGGTTACCAAAAACCTTGATTTGTATTTTAATTCTTAAGAAGGCTGTCTCGGGTCCACTAGCGCTACTTCTTTAAAAAAATATTATCTCGTGACTGAGAAGGAAATATAAAAAACGGACATAGGCCTCCCCCAAGCATCGCCACTTCGAGCGGTTCTGTGCTTCCCGCATCCAGCGGATTCCTGCGGCTTTCAGGCCTTCCCACGCTTCGTCTTCCGGTATGCGGTCGCCACTCCAGAACCTTTCGGCCCCAACGGCCATCTGTTCTGCGAGCAATGTGCCCTGCCCATTGCCACTTAAGTTTGGCAATTCTTCGAGCTATGTCGGTTACCTTGGTTCTCCTGCGGATCTCTTCATTTCTGATTCGATCACGTAGGGAAACTCCAAGCGTAGCCCTCTCCGTTGCAGTTTAGGTGACTTTTAGCCTTTTAATAGTGCCATAGGTTATCACTGGCAACACGCACTGGTCAAAGACTTTCGTCATGAGACACTGCGGTATGTGGGACGAGAAGATATTGCGTAGCTTCCCGAACGCTGACCAGTCGAGTCGGATTAATTAAATATAGGTAAGTATTTTACTGTACTGTGATATGCGAATAATCGGAAGATCAAGCGGTCGATACACCGTCCGTGAACTCAGTTATGATGTAATTACTGTCTCTCGAAAAGCTTTGACGAATTGTGGTACTCAATATCGCGAAAAAGCCTGGCTCTTGAGATAAAACGTGAGCCATTTGTTCATAACCTCAGGACGTTTGGACAAATCGCACTTTCGCGAAGACTAAAAAGTTGGGACGAAATAAATTATTTTATCTATTCTTGTATGCGACATGGTATAAACGGACAAAACCTTTATTATTGAAAAAGGTTTGAGCTCATCGTCTTTCGTATTCCCATGAGCAGTTAAACTGTTCGGGAAATTAAACTAAATTCAGATAAATAGAAGCAGGAAAATATAAATATGACGGCGCGTCTAAAGGTTTTACGACGCCAAACTTACAGATTTGATTTTAGAACGATTTTGACAGCTGTCAACTTGACGTAACCTCGAGTACTGTGGGGGCGCCCTCCCCCCCTGCCAAATAAGATGAAGGTAGATCGATCAGAAAGCCGGCATGGATTTATTGAGATTGTGTTATTGGTGAACATTGTGACTGTTCATTGAAAAACCACATGTTTTGTATTACTATTTTATAATCTATAATTAATGGTTTTGCAACTAATTCTCTATGGTAGGATCATGATATATTGTTAATGGTAACATCGGATTTGGGTCACTTTGTCTATGTATAAAAGAACTCAATCCTTTTTTTGCCTGGTTTGGAGCAAAAGATGTATGTGCGAATGTATCTCATCATGTAAATTTCATGTTTCAAGTAAAATAAACAGTGCTCAAATCAATATCAGTGTTTTTAAGTCTATACGATCAACGAGTAACTCAAACAAAATTCATCATTTCACCTAAGTACCACAACATCCAACGGCCACTTCATTCAAGACACGTGCCTATCTTGCATTCATAAAGCCAGGTAAGTACATCTGTAGACCTCGAACCCCTACAGAGTCTCGACAGTGACTACTGAATTGATTGAATTGCGCTCGCGCCTCACGTACTCGGTGAAACGTCGTTTACATGATTGTTTATACCTTAGACGATTGCCTTTAAATATTTTGCTATGAAAAACGTAGGAGGTGAACAAACAGTCGAGAGTTGTAGCGGAACTAAGGAACACCCTGTTGGAACGAAGTTCCTTTCGCTTTTGCTTACTTGGAGAATGAGAGCTAGATCGAAAAAAATTAACATTTTGACTGTCACGACACTTCTGTTACGTAAGAAAAGTGTCAGGAGTTTCGGTTAAAATGTTACACTTTTTTAGGTCTAGCTCTCATTCGCCAAGTATGTAGAGTAAATAACTGTTAAGGTTTCCGCGGTGTTGTAGCGCCTCGACTATGTTGGCTGAGTCGCGGACTGATGATTTTTTGCCGCGATCATAAGGAAACCAAGTGTTTCGCTACTAAGTTGCCTACAAAACAGCTCGAACAGTGTGCCCTGTTGCAGAGGTCGATGCAGCTTCATAGTACTCCCCTTGTCTTATATACGAATATAAAATTCTCGTGTTACAATGTTAGCTACCATACTCCCCCGAAACGGCTTGACCGATTTTTATTAAATTTTATATGCATATTCAGTAGGTCTGAGTCGGCTACTATCTCTTTTTTTTTAAGTTTTATGTCGGTAGTTAGGGTAGGGTAGGGTAGGCTAGGGTAGGTAGGTAGGTAGGTAGGGTAGTGTAGGGTAGGGCAGGGTAGGGTAGGTAGGGTAGGGTAGGGTAGGGTAGGTAGGTAGGGTAGGTAGGGTAGGGTAGTGGAGTTTATACCATAGCTTTTGACAGAACGAAGTCTGTCGGTTCAGCTAGTATTATGTAATTTTTCTTAAATGACACTCTAATGACATTTATAATAGGTTGGGGAAAAAGTTTCTTCGCATTTTTTAAGAAAATGCTAAACATTTTTTAATATAGTTTATTTACATCTAACTATAGTATGTAGGTACCATTTTGTTCGATAACTTTTTGCCATCTTGTAGGTAGGGACATGATCCCATTTGCTATAGAAATTTTGGGACTTCTGATCAAAATACTGCGACAAGTGGTTTTGGCAGCCTTCTCGTGATGTTAACCTGACAATGCCTAAAGAATTCTGAAGAGAACGAAACAGGTGGAAATCTGAAGGTTAGGACTATACGGTGGATGCATTAACACCTCCCAGCCAAACTCACAAAATGTTTGCTGAGTGGCTAAAGATGTGTGAGGTCTAGCGTTATCATGATGAAAAACCACACCCCTTCTGTTGATTAATTCCGGCCTCTTTCTCTCAACTTCTTGCTTTAATCTCATCAGTTGTTCGCAGTAGAGTTCAGAATCGATGGTCCTGCCTGGTGATAACAGCTCATAATGAATAATGCCCATCCAATCCCACCACACACACAGCATCACCTTGTTGCGAGTTAACCCGGGTTTCGCCACAGTCTGTGAAGCCTGACCGGCCTTTGACCACGACCTTTTTCGCACGTTCTTGTCGTACGTGATCCACTCTTCATCACCAGATATCAGCTTCTTCAAAAATGGTTCGGTTTCATTACATAGTAATAAAGAATCACAAATGAGTACACGGTTCATTAGGTTTCTTTCAGTGAGCTCGTGAGGTACCCAAATATCGAGCTTTTTTGTGTACCCAGTTATTTTCAAATGTGCCAAAACTGTTTTGTGGTCAATTCCCAGTTCTTCAGCTACGTCGTAACTACTGATATGCCGATCTTGCTCCACTTTTAAAAAATGGCATCCATTTTATCCGTAATAGGGCGACCAGAGCGACGTGCATTTTTGACATCAAAATTTCCGGATTGAAAACGATTAAAGCAAATTTGTGCTACTCTCACAGATACTGCACTAGGTCCATATACATCGCAAATTTTTTTCGCGGTTTGCTTTGCATTTTTACCTTTTTTGTAGTAAAATTTTAAAATGTATCGAATTTCTTCATTAGATTCACTCATCTTGACAGTACGAAAAACAAATGAAAATCACACATTTTCCTAATTTGAATTTGGAATTATATTCTTTAAAATTTAAACTTTCAATGATACCAAAACCAGCCAGATACAAATAGTATAGCCAAAGAGATTTTATTACAAGTTCATACATACTATAATGCGAAAAGACTTTTTCCCCAACCTAATATGTATTTCTTATTTGATTTGAATTGAGTTGAATGACATGTGTGTATTTACTTTATGTGTGATTCTTATACCAATTTTGTGTTTTAATTTAATGTGATGGACTTTGTCTGAAAATAAATGAATTACGAGTATTATTATAACGTGCATGTAAAAATTAATACAAATTAATATTAAAGGCTTTAAATGTTAACTAGCAAAGTTAAAGGTATAATGTACGCAGGGTTTTTAACTGTGTTGTATTTATGCAAACATTATTCATTCGGCCTACCCCTGGTCAGACCACGATCCTTGTAAAAGGGGCTGAAAAGGTCGGAGATACACAAAATAAAATAAACAATAACCACGATATAATCTGTGAATTTTAATTAATGTTACTACCTACTCGTTAATTCTGTTTAAATTATAGATAAGGTAGGTATATATATTATATTGGTTGATTAACTGCTTAACCATCAGTGATCCTGAACAACGCCAAAATCGCCTGGCTTAAATATGGAATCGAAAATTAGTAATGATAATCTATACAAATAAATTAAATTTGTTATCTCAAAATAAAAGATTTTAATATAATTATGCTTTTTTCTTGTCCGTCTGCCTGTTTGCTTTTTCCGGCTACGACTGGACCAGTTTTGACGGGACTTTCACTGGCAGATAAATGATGTTTATAAAGAGTAACTTAACCTACTTTTATCTTAGAAAAAACCACGCAAGCGAAGCCGTGGGCAGCAGCTAGCGAACAATATAAGATACCAGAAATACGTAGCTTTTATAAGTAGTACTAGTTATAAGTTCTTGCACACTGTAACTGACACCCTAAATAAAACCGATTTGATTCAGTCATCGAAGTATTCAATCACTACCATTTTTAAAGGCATTCCTATGACTACGACAATTTTACCATTCCTTTAACTTTAAACAAGCAAAGATTTACAGAAATAACCCAAGACAATTGAATCTGGATTATCCCTATCACAAAGACGTTTGACATCATAAAAGGGGTTAAACTCCCCATTATCCTCGTAATGACACTTTCGAATTCTGACGTCACATGACGTTGAGGAAAGTTGGACAATAGAAGTAAAATTGAACAATGAGACCCTTAAGAGGGTAAATAAAGAGATTAGGACACCTGTTGTCTGGACAGTTATTTTGGTACGTGATACGACTGAATGGAGACTGTGGGCAATTAAAGTTTAAAAAGATTGTGTTGTGGGAATCTTGAGAGGTTGAGACCAGTGAACGCAAATTATTTGCGTTCACTGGTTGAGACTCTTGGAACTCCACAGCTCACAGTGCTCCACAGCGCACAACTCCACAGGAAAGACCGGTTAAAGAGTCTCAACCAGTGAACGCAGTTTTGAACGAAGTTTTTAGGAGCTAAAAGCAACCGCTTTAAGCTCCTAAAAACTTAAAGCCTCCAGCCAGGGCGCAAAAACTTATAAACTAAACGACTGAGCACTAAGGGCACCCCTGTGGGGTACCTCGGCTTAGGGCAGAGTCGGGGGGAGGATGGCAAGGGATCGACGGTGACTGGATAAAATCAGGGTTATGATTATTATCAGGGGAATTTAAAGCTACAGGCTCAGCTATAGCGCGGGCTGGCATTTCGCTTACGAGTAAGGGTCGGGGAGGACTATTTAGTCGGGGATTTCGCGATGGGCCTCGGCGGCGAGGTCGGAATGATGATCGTGTATTGTGTTTGCGAGCTGCTGTACTTGTTTCCCTACTGCTCTCCTAGAGGAGAGTTGTGGGTCGGTCAGTGCATGCCGGGGACGGTGGGTCTTACTGCGGCCTGCACAACTAGAGTGTTGCGGTGAGTGGCTGCGGAATCAAAGAAGCGCTTTGAAATGCGCTTTATGAATTGAGCTATAGTGGGTATTTTGAGTTCTAAATGGAGTTTTTGATTTCGAACGAACCAGGGAGCTCCCGTGATTTTACGGAGGAATCAGTTTTGGAGGGTCTGCATCTTATGGATGAGATAGGGTTTTGCGTGTGCAAAGACTGGACTCGCATAGGTCATGATCGGGCGGAATTATTCATTGAGTCGCTGAGCTCCTTAAATCCTGAGTTTAATTACACGATTACTGACAAATGCTTGCACTGACTGGACAGTTTCACTCTAATTTGTGTGGTTCTTTCCTCAAAAGCCAGACACGGATCTACATGGTCCTTACAGTCATGATCTGACCAAGATTATATCTGGACTTTAAAAGAGAGTTTAACCCCTGAGTTTGTTTCGCCATTTCTTCTCAGAGATAGCCAGATAGCGTCATGTCAATGCATAGCTGCAATGTCGACTCCATCCAGTTTATTTTATAATATTTTTTTTTATATGATGTACAAAAGTGATTCCAATATCCTATTTACAGAATAAACGATTTC
This sequence comes from Dryobota labecula, assembly GCA_947523025.1. Classification (NCBI taxonomy): domain Eukaryota; kingdom Metazoa; phylum Arthropoda; class Insecta; order Lepidoptera; family Noctuidae; genus Dryobota; species Dryobota labecula. The sequence continues at coordinate 8,709,855 of OX383293.1, read as the reverse complement.
ATTTTATATCATTTCAATTCATCTAAGTTTTGACAAAAGTTTTTTTTTTTTACAAACCATAGGTATTTTGTAAATTCTTTAAGAGCAGCGAGATATTTTGCTTACTAAAATTAATAGCCAAAACTCCAAGCAACTTAATATCCAAGGTATCAAAACTTGTTACTCGATATTGCAAAATACGGTAAAAGTCGGTGGAGCTAGACGCACGTCAAATGCATCGTTAAAAGTTACAAGTTTTCCCTTAGCCGGCAAGTTTTCACGAGCTGGGAACGAGCCGGTTAACATTTTAGTTCCATGCACGAAATAAAATATTTACGGTCGGTACATAGAGGTTCTTTGAAAGCGAGGTTGATTGGAATTCAAAGGTTTTCAAGTCGATTTAGAACGTTTTAATGATGTCTACAAACTCTTCAGAATTATTTTGACTGAGGATAAAAAAAACGTAGGCATTTCCCAAAATAATTATAATTGTAGGTAGGTATCTAACAATGTCACCTAGCCCCTACGCGTAGGTACCATCATCTTAAAACATTCCGCTCTCTAGTGGAACAAGATCCTATCGTTATAAAAGAGTCATTCAATCTACAATGTAGGTCCGACACCACCCACTCTACTTTGAAACCTTTCAATAAAAAATGCTTTAAAAATTGATTGTATAGCTAGTGCATAAAAGCAGACATTTTACATGGTTAAATGGCTCATCTATGCCTGAGTTATAAACACTTTTCATTTAGATTGCGAGAAAATGAATAATGTATACATATATTATAATAAGTATTTTTTAATTTTCAACATGTGTCATTCGACTTGGGTACTTCATACTGCCAAGTCATAAAAACATTTCTTTGCGGTTTTAAATAATAAAGGCAACTACATATTTTATCTGGTTTTATTAAATTAACGATAGAAAACACGGAAGTGACATAAATTTAAGCAAATTAAATAAAATAACGACTTTAATCTGCGATATTTTATTGTTCGTGTGGCTGTTGGGCCTGATTATCTCAGTCTTAGAAAAAAATTACTTTAAGCACTAGAGCGTAAAAAGCGACTTTATGTCGCCTACGCAAAACATACAGACGAACTTTTAGAGCATGATAAGTGAAAACAGGATTTTTTCTGTTGGCGCAAATCCGTTACCAATCTATTCGTTTTGTAAACCACGAAGAGGTCGTCTGCAAAGGAATTCTTAAGTAAAAGTTGTCTAAAAGTTTATTTTACTCACGTGCCAAAAGAGAATGGGCAACATATGAGTACGCGTTGGCAATGCGGTCACGGATACACCTGGAGGCGCTGCTAGAAAATATCCCTTGTGATGGAAACATACGAGGTTGTAGTGTGTGCTCGCACGGTTTGAAATCAATGAGATAAAAGTAACAGTTCGAATCTTATTTTAGTATATTCAACCTATAATGTTCCCAATGCTAGGATACAGGCTTCCTTTGTCTGTGAGAGGGAGAGAACCATAATTCACCACGCGGGCTCAGTACGGATTTTTGGATGCCACACGTCTTTTAATTTTAGTTTTTTTTTGTATGTTTTCCTTTACCGATGTCAGTGATGTCCAAGATAAACTTAGAAAGTACATATACTCCATTTGAAATAAGGTTAGACATTTATATAAGCCTTTTTTACAGTCCGGTCAAACGATTTTGACTTCTATTACGTTGGTGGCATGACAAATGGTAGCTGCAGTAAACAGTTGGTATTGTAACCACTTTTTTTTTTCTTTTAATGCCATCCTTTTGCAATGGTGTAAATCATGCTTTAATTCAAACATAATTATACCTACAGTACCTAATTTTGCAGCCTAAACTCACTAACCCAACGGATTTTCTCGAAACTAGAAAACATTTTTCAGCCTTTTAAAACTCATGGATATTTTGTACAAAAATATCCTCTAGCTACGAGTATCTAACGCCAACTACACGGTTCAATCGTCAATAGTTTGTTTTTGTTTTAGGACGGTTAATTTTCACTACATCAATTTTTTTAGTGTAACTTAGGGAGCGTTCCGTTAATTGGACGAGAATTAAGTTTAGGCACTATTACATGAAAGAGAAGAAATATATAACTCTCTCTATCTAAAAACACCTGTACTTCACATTTTCAATTTAGCACTCTCCACGGGTCAGTATCCACAGCGTTGGAAGGTTTCGCGAGTTCAACCTATACCTAAAACTAAGGAAACTTCTCATGTTGAAAACTATCGGCCTATAGCCGTTCTGTCATCACTTCAAAAATTGTTTGAATCCGTATTACATAAGTTGGTAGTTACCAGATTCAACCATTTCTTTGTGACTCTCAGCACGGCTTTCGATCGAACCGTTCTGTTAATACAAACCTTTTAACGCTTGTGGATCTCATATCGCAGCACTTGGATAAAGGCATACAGGTTGATGTTGTCTATTTCGACTTCAAAAAGGCCTTTGATCGCGTAGATAATGACGTGTTACTGGCCAAACTTAGTAACATTGGCTTTTCAACAAAACTACTCAAATTTTTCGCGAGTTATATGCAGGACCGTCAACAATATGTCAGACATGGTTGCTTCGTTTCTGACTCGTATCACACGCGGTCTGGCGTTAGTCAAGGAACCATTTTGGGACCTTTTTTATTCGGAATTATGGTGAATGATCTTGAGAAGGTTCTCAAACACACCAGGTGCTTGCTCTACGCTGATGATCTGAAGTTGATATATGGTATTGAGGAGATGGCCGATACATTAACTCTTCAGGAGGACATTAACTCAGTGTTTCAATGGAGCATTGAAAACAAGCTCCTATTCAACACCGCTAAATGCAGTGTTATGTCCTTTAGTCGCGCTCAAAACCCTCAGCATGTGCAATACTTCCTTGGAACAGAATTAATTGCCCGTGTTAATTTGGTAAAGGATCTAGGAGTTTTATTTGACTCGCGACTAACTTTTCACGAACATATGCGGTCTCTCGCCACTGATTCATACCGAAGACTTGGTTTCACTATTCGGAATATGCGAGAATTTAACAACCCTCTGGCCATAAAATTAGTTTATATGGCTTTAGTGAGAAGTAAACTAGAGTCAGCTTCAATTATTTGGAACCCCTATGAAAGTACTTACGCCTTGCTTCTTGAGAAGGTTCAAAAAACATTCCTTAGATTTTTATTTAAGAAACTGTTCGGGTACTATCCATTCCTGTATCCCACAAAATTTTTGCTTGGAATGCTGAAATTTAACTCTCTAGAAGTTAGGCGTAATTACTTTTTGCTCATGTTCGCTTGTCGTGTTCTTCGTGGGGATTCTGATTGCCCGGAACTAGTAACTCAACTTGTGAGACTTTATGTTCCTCCTGTACCCAAATACCAACTTAGACCGCGACGACACGGATTGTTGGCCGTTCCGTCAGCACGCACAGTTTCGCATTCTAACTCGCCCTTGGTTCGCGCGCTCGCAATGCTGAATGCTCTACTGACATCGAACCAGGAGTGTGATTTGTTTGCCGCGAGATGGATGGACGTATGTCGAGCATGTTTGAGATTCTGTGAGATGATGGATAAAAGATGAGTTTTTATTTTTGTGCCATTGTTCTTTGCTTGTTGGTTAGTCATTTTTGTGTATCTTTCTTATTGTTATTCCTTCCTTATTGTAAATATGTCTTTTTTTATGTAAATTTAACTGTGCAATAACTTGGACCTGAGTCTGTAATGTTGTACATGTTTTTACCAAATAAATAAATAAATCTCTCACACTAAATCTCTCTTATGTTTATATTTTAAGAAGTTTCACGTGTACGTGCATTTTTTTTTTTCTTATTTGCTTTATGTATATCACCGAGATTTTCGGGAGAGGACGATATATACCAGGGGCCCAAGTCAGCTATTTTTATAAATTCGTCACTCCAACACGATCCCATTGTCATTTAGCTAAAAGTTCGTAATCTGATAGATTCATAATGGTCGATCATTGGTCGGTCAATGGTCTCGCAATAGAATTGTATTACAATGGCATTGTGATATTGCCATTATTATAAAACCCGTTAGTAGAAATGATTTTCGAAAAAAGACTACTAAATTTGAACATTTATATTTCATTTATATATATTTTTACATATTATTTATTAGTGTTATAAGCAATCTGAAGTAGTAGGAAGTTGGAACTTTAGTAGGAAGTTTCATTTGTCATTATGTACGAGATTACCAATTCTTTCAATGGAGCGTCAGTGGCTGACCATTGGAAAGTCATAATGACGTCATTATATTAGCAGATTACCAAACTTGTTAAAATCAACAATTAAGAAATCAATAATAGACCATTATAAAAATTGCTACAAGTGTGGTGATTCAAAAATATTATCACTATTGTAATAGCAGACTTGCGGTCTTGTTATTGCAATGGTTGTGTATTCAAAATTTTCGGTTTTGTTGGAATTAATAACTGAAAATAATCAAACCCTTGATATTAAATCAAAGGTTTGATTATTTTCAGTTAAACCGTACAACTAAGAGAACCATTTTTAAAGAAGTCAAGTGCGTAGTAATCGCACCTGGCGTGCGTGTATGATCGTAGCAGGTGGCGTTCTATAGTTTCTGCCTTTTTCCCATGTGGGTTTATGGGAAAAAGGCATGAGTTCATGTATGGGAAAATTATAAAATAAGGGTGCGTTTAAATTATTGACCCGTATGTTCGAATATCTCACCTTATTTTCACACTTGACAAAGTAAAACCTGATTCCATACACGTAATACAGTCTCGTTTATATTGACATTTTTATGTCCTAGCCCTCTGTATCTTTCTTTGTTGTACTTATTTTTATGGATAAAAATTTATAACCCTTCTTTCCTATGGGGTTTTTATTCACCGTAAACTTTGTCACATTTGTTTTACACCATATTTTTGCCACTCTTTTTTACGAGTCATTCGCTCAGATTTAATGGCAAGTTAGGTTAAAGAAGGAGGTTCGACTCACTTTTATAAAGATAAATGATGTGAGAAAATGTGTGCCAGTATCCAGGCCTCTATAGGCTAAGAGCTCTCCTCTGATATTGTTTGAGATTGCCTTTAAAAGGATGAATTATGAGGGTGGTAGGAATCCCAAGAGCGTTACGAATGAGTGCGGACTGAGATCAATATAGGTCTAGTATTAGTTTAAAAGGCTAAAGCTGATCATCTCAGCGCTGATTTGCTCGATTCGTTTTCTCCTCTACCGATCGATATATTTCTCTTGAAAAAGTTTATTATCTATGTGTTTTGTTTATCTATGTATTTATTCTTGTATTTTATAGTTATTTTCGTTTTATCTATCCCTTATGTTGCACCTGTCATGTTTCCTCTCTGCATCACCCTAAGGTTGACTGGTAGAAAATGCCTCAGGTATTAAGTCCGCCTTTTTACGGTTTTTTTTTTTTAATTGGACAAAAAGTTTTAATCTATATATATAAAAATGAATCCCTATTTCTCTTGGTCACGGCATCACGCGTGAACGGCTGGACCGATTTCGCTAATTATTTTTTTGTTGTGTTTGTTATTGTCAGGAGAAGGTTCTTATGTAAGAAAAAACTAAGAAAGTTAAAAAAAAAATTAAAAAAAATAAGAAAACGACCATGTTAACATTTATAATGTAATATTAGGTAGGTAACTCTATCTTCTAATGTAACTTTATGGCGTTTGACATAACGTGTCAGTCATCATTTGGTAGGTCTGAGAATAGATTTAATAAAAAAATAAAATAAAAATAAAATGTAAGGTTTTAGTTAGGTAGGGTAGGGTAGTAGATAGTAGGCTTCAGTCTTTCCAAGGATATCGTGTTACCCAATTAATGGGTTGTGGAGGTCAGATAGGCAGTCGCTTCATGTAAAATACTGGTATTCAGCTGCATCCGGTTAAGACTGGAAGCCGACCCATAGTTGGGAAAAGGCTAGGCAGACTGAGTTAGGTAAGGTAGGGTAGGGTAGGTAGGGTAGGTAGGGTAGGGTAGGGTAGGTAGGTGGGTAGGTTCGGGTAGGGTAGGGTAGGGTAGAGGTAGGGTAGGGTAGGGTAGATAGGTAGGTAGGGTAGGGTAGGATAGGATAGGGTAAGGTAGGGTAGGGTAGGGTAGGTAGGTAGGTAGGGTAGGGTAGGGTAGGGTAGGTTGATAGGTAGGTAGGGTAGGGTAGGTAGGTACATAGGTAGGGTAGGGTAGGTAGGTACATAGGTAGGGTAGGGTAGAGTAGAGTAGTGGAGTTTATACTATATTTCCTTTGCGCGTAGACAAACTGCCACAGTCAAATAGCTTTTGACAGAACGAAGTCTGTCGGGTCAGCTAGTAAATAAATAATTAAAGTGAACCCTTTAGCTTTAATGTGGACGTTTCAACAAGTTTTCAATTATGGTAGGTTACTGTTACTGTTAGCCTTGCATCATCCCACTGCTGGGCAAAGGCCTCTCCCCATGACTTCCAGCTCTTTCGATCCAAGGCTAATGTGTACCACTGGTCGTTTGTTTTCTCCAGCTCATCTCTATTATGGTAGGTACTTTAAAATAAAAATTGTATTATTAAGAGTCTATACAACCTCAGCGCCATTCACTCTGCATCTCGCTCGCACACTATTGCTACCGGTCACGCGAGCAAGCGAGACAGGGCGGCAGGGAAAAGGCTCCAAGGCGCCGAAAGTTTAGGTAATTTCGTTTTACGTTGATAATAATGGTCATTTAAAAAAAATAAATAGCATAAGACCTGCTTTATAGTTAGTTCAGTTAATATGCAAAGTTTCATTATCTAATTTGAAATATTTTTTTTAATACCAGCTGTTTATTGTTCGGTTTGGAGGTAACTTTGGATTTTTTTTCTATCGAGAAAATTTTATGGAATCGTGTTTTCGGCTAACATAGTACTTAACATTAATCCTCAACTTTACCATATATTTATTTAAAAATTAATGCTGCAGTATTTTCGACATAACGGAGGATCATGCTAAGCCATTTGAGGTAGTATAGGCCCTTAAATATGGTGTGTGTGTACACAATATAGGTGCCATAATAATAATAATAATAATATTTTGGTACCTATATTATTTTAGTTATAATTTTATATCTAATACAATTACAATTAACAAGAATACAATTTAGTTTGAGCTACATTATAATATCCCGTCATTCTGTAGAACTTAACAGAGTGTTTCGAGCTCAAAAGAAATGCTGGACAGCTGTGTTCCATTATTCAACAAATCAAAAATATGAATACTCCCAGCACTACCTATAATATATTGTTGAAATTTGTATTTTTGTGTACCAAAATAAGCATAAAATTCATCTGCATAATAATATTGTATCAAGGCCTAACCGCAAAGTTCACGTGCTTCGTGTATGTACTTAGACGAAATAATAAACTACCAGATGGTTTTAAAACTCTTAACTTTAGGTTTAGGATATTTAAATGTTAATTATTCAATTATCTCAGTAAATGCTAGGTACTAGTCGATTTTAGGAATGAAAAATAATTATATTCTCTTATTATTTTTGACATTTCCATACCTAATATTATGGCTTTTTATAAAATAAAACGGTCCTGTCAAAATAGGTCCAGCCATTTCGAAGATAAGCCGGAACAAACAGAGATAGACAGGCAGACAGACAGACAATTTTTTTTTTTAATAAGTACCGTATATACTTTCATATGAATTTAGTAAGAAGCTGTTATTTTGATATTACAAACAGACACTTCAATTTTATTTATTTGTGTAGAAGATTTATCCAGCTAACCAAAACCCTGTAAATGTATTTGTACATCGGAAACGGCAGAATATTAGAAGAAAGAAGAAAGAAAGAAAGAAAATACGTTTATTTGCAGTAAACATGACGCAAAAAAAAGAACATAAACACAAAAGAAATAAGAAAATTATTGGGGAAAATGCGTCACATCTACGCAAAACGGCTATCGCTCAGACCCTATGCAAGACAGAGCCCCAGCGCTGGTTTTCAGCGACAGCCGGCGTTGGCGTAATGACGTCGTCCGGTGCAGCAAACAATTATTAAGACGTTGTACCAGTACAGCGTACTTAAAGAAAATTAATATAATTTAATTTAAAATGTGGTAGAATATAAAACAAGAATATAAAAATAAAAAACAAAGGAATTATACATGCTATGAGAATATCATCCTCAACAAAACGTTTTACGCTATAACTTTAGTAAATAATTTATCTATGCGCTTTATGAAGTGGCAACATTTCAAAGCGTCCTTTTTAAAGTCTGTGAATGTGAATGCACCAAAGAAATTATGATGTAAGAAATTACAAAATGGCCAATGATGTAATGTGTGACTATTATGCAAATACAAAGTACCAACTTGCTGCGCTTGACTCGGTGGAACGCAGAGCTAAGAGGCTCATTGGCGACGTAAAACTGGTGGATGCCAAGCTTCACAGCTTGGCTCATCGCCGCAAGGTTGCCTGCTTGTCGGTCTTCTACAGATTGTACTTCGGAGAGTGTGCCCATGAACTCCACGACCTCATTCCACCGGCCCCCTTCTACCATCGGACATCTAGACGCACTGCAAGTTACCACCCCTACCTAGTTGATATTCCACCAACTCGCACTAAGCGTTTTCAAACGTCTTTTATAATGTGCGCAGCAAAGGAGTGGAACTCTCTGCCTGCGTCTGTGTTTCCGAACGCATACAACCCTAATCTATTCAAAGTGAGAGTGAACAGGCTTCTTCTGGGTAAGCTCACTCCATCGTAGACTTTGTCTCTGTCATCCAGACCTAGACTAAAGTCAAGAGCAAACTCATAGTGGAATATAAAAAAAAAATACGAACTTTTCAAGGTATGTAAAAATTCTGTAACAATATTCTGTCAAATACATAGACTATTAATATCTTAATCTTCTTAAAGTACAAAATACATCACATCTGAACGACAATAAAACTCAAGTTGCTCGGTTAAATAGTAACTTAGTCCTAGACCACTAGCGGATTACAGCTATATTTCCGACGATAACTTGTAAACACTCGGGCTACCTGTCAAATCACCTATGCGACTGCGTGCCTAAGTACAACGATGTATAAGCGCTAACGATTGAATACTGGACCGAGAAATGATGAATAGAAAAACCTACCATATATGCATGAGCCATAAAACCAGATAATTATACCTAATTCTAATATTATTATTAATATCTCGGACATACACGCGGGTCAAACACAGAACCTCCTTCTTTGAAGTCATCTTGAGTGTGTATACAAAATTGTACTAATAGCGTTATTGATATAGTTTTGAATTATACCACAAAACTTTATTATAGTAACTTTATCGTTAACTAAATTTTCGGGCCGTTTGAGGCTAAAACCCTCGGGCCTTGGGATCCCAGTGCTCATGTTTTGTTCAATGAAATCTCCAAAAGGCTGGTTGACACTTCCCGTGGCCCAAGGGCTGGCTTTTAACTTGGCCAGAGACATCATTGCCAAACAATGTGGCAATGCTGCCAGTCTCTTGGGTACATTACCAGTTGACAGCGATAGGGACAGGGAGGAATTTTTCGACGCCATATTGTTTATATTGTTAATAGTTTTAGATATGGTAAGTTATTATTTATTTTTATTTTAAGAGGTTGTAGGTTCATTTAAATTAATAAATTCAGTCCTCAAAATAAACATTATAATCGTTCTATCAATATAAACTTTGTTTAAAAATAGTTTGTTTAATTATGTAAAGCAACTTGTCATCCAGACGTACCAACTGCAATAGAATTTTGGCATATGAAATGAAAGTAAAATACCGGTTAAGTACATATTGGACCACGCACAATGAAGGGTTCCGTAGTTGGGATGAATTGATCCTAAGAACAAACTTAACCTTATAGCTTCGGCGTGAATAAAGACGGCTGTCTTTATCTGGAGTACGTATTTTTTTATATTGTGCAATGGTGCGCCTGAGCATGTTATTTCATAACAATATGTAACGTTACATAACGCGTCATGATGATGATGCACAAGTTTTTTTTTTAAATCTGAATCAGGTGTTTCGGCCGGAGAAACCCTCACTCTGATGGTCCAATGGGACTAGGATAGAAACTGCACTTGTGTTTGCGGACACACTTTTGCAGTACCTAACAATAAATAAATCTACATAGGTATCTCATCAGCGTAGTTGACTCTTCTCCGTTGAAACACATAATTAATTTATTGCTTCATTTTTTATTGTTATTATCTGTTGTGGTAAGTACCTATAGTAATTTTATTCTGGGTACATTGTCTTCACATGTAACAAAACAGTTTAAAAGAGTAACGGTGGAGTTTCTTGCCCATTCTTCTCCATGCGAAACTACCTTTTGGAAAGGGCAACTAGAATCAATTTTAATTCCGTGTAAATTTTGACGTTGACGTGACCTACATATTTGAAATGTATGCTTTGACTTTGACTTTAATTGGCCGCCGTGACTGAAATTCGGTCTGGACCATCATAGGTATGACGTATGGCTAGGTTTCCTGTTGTCCTTATCTCAACATTCGTTAGCCAGTGATGACAAAATTAAAGTCTAATCAACGCGTCGTTCTAGAGCAGCGGGTTTTTTCACGACTTAACTTCAATGATGCTTATAAAACCTACTTAACATGTGTTTTCGACGTCTTTGCTATCTCTATCGATAATTTTCTTATTGACCTACATGCTGAGGTGGGTAGATACGCAATATATAAACAGAGTTATTTTGTTTTTAATAGTTAGTCGTACCCAAGTGATTGAATAGTCACAACGAACCGTTGGCATTGTATCAAAAATATTTTTATTAAAATTCTAAATAAACAGCATATTATTATTATCATAAAATATCATCATGGATCTGGATTTTAATAACAAAGTAGTGCTTGTAACTGGCGCGAGTATTGGTATAGGCGAGTCCACGGCTATACTGTTTGCTAAACTTGGCGCGAAACTGTCGCTGGTGGGAAGGAATGAAGTCAACTTGCGAGCAGTCGCGGTCAAGTGCGAGAAGCAGAAGGGCGTGAAGCCGCTGGTAATCGTCGCGGACCTGGGCACGGACGAGGGCGTCGAGAAGACAGCCAAGGAGACGCTCAACCATTTTAAAAGGTAATTTATCTATTTTTTATTATCGAATCCCTGACGACTATATACCACAGTGTTTCTTTAAGTAGATAAATCAGGCTATGGCGCGAACCGGCGAGGTTCTTTCTTTGGTCGATGTGACTTGAAAAATCATTCCAATTCGTGAAATTGTATGACTTGATTGCATTTCATCCCACTGTGTTCCTTTCTTCGTACCCAAATCACGCTTTCATTTTTCCTGCTGCTAAAAAAGTAAAACGCTACTCTTTATTTATTAATTGTTTTTATATACTTTATTGTACATCACAAAAATACGTAACAAAAAATAAATCAAACACTACAAACTTATCGCTTTCTGCGATTTCTTCCAGGCAACCTTGGAATGGATACTGCTTTGCCTGCAGTGCTATTCTGTAGAAATCTCACCGTAAAAACCTAGGTGAAGTGAGCTTGAATCAATGAGCTGTTAATAGTGTCAATCCCTAGTCTCAGATGGAATTACAGTTCACATCGAGATCACTTCACCTAAGTTTTTATGGTGAGATTTTTACAGAATTGACCGGCTGGACATGAAATGGGGCTGTCGTTGGTGCAAATAATAAGTATAAAATATACCAAAATAGATACACAGATATATACGTATCCTAAATAATAGATAAGAACATAAAACATACATACTAAATATAATATAAGCAACGAAAATAAATGAAGACTAATAGATAATTACAGTTACAAGAATAAGATCACAACGACATGTAATGTTCCTTCACAAGTCTTTTAAATACAAGCAACGACTGTGCTTATTTTAACTGGCAATGCATTCAATGTTTTTTTTTCTGGTTTTCTTATCCTTTGGGTAGGTATCAGAGTAGGTAACGAAACTAAGCCTCCGTAAGCTAATAAGTAGATAAATACTTAGACTTGCATCCTAAGTAGGTACCTACTACTAAGCTAACGAAGGCTCATGTCTGGTCTGATAGGTCCTTCAAATGAAAAACATCTGCACCCAGTCGCCGCTGAGGGTTGTCTCATGTTGAAGAGTTTTTCAAATGCACTTACATAGTTACATTGTTATAAAATTGTGATAACATTATTGATTTCCTTGAGGATCACGCAATGCACTTGATTCGGTTTATCTGAAAACAATCAATTGATAGGTGCAGAGTGTAATATGGCCATGCATGTTGAGGAAGTATTGAAGTGTTTGTTTGTAAGTTATTGAGCAGATTAGGTACTTGCAATCCTAATACAAGATTATCAGTGGCAATAAAAACAAAAATGGTTACTAACACTTATATGGATTCGGTCCGAAATAAATGGGTTTTGATTGAATAAATTCAAGCTAAACTGGGGTCTTTTTTTTACAAAAAAATAAAATAAACGAGGTATTCCACCTAGAGCACTGATTTTAACAGCACTTGATCAAACCGCACCTGAGCACTTCTATTAATCACACTGAAACAAAATTTTCATAAGTGCGGTTCAGTGGAACAGTTTATTAATATTAATTTCAATCTCCGAGCGGCACCTGCTTAAACGTGTGCAGTCGGGGGATCCCCGTCAGAAAAAAAGTTCTTTACGCGATACTCACATGCACACACACACTCGTATACATATAATAGAAAGAGAGAGAGAAAGTTGCATGGAAGGGGCATAACACTTTTTTCTTACGTGACGATTTCTACCAGTCAACTCCTACCATAATCTTAAAGTTATGTTTTCGAAAGGATTTTATAAACCGTTTCGAACTACCAACTGAAAAATCAAGATACCCAATGTATACTCAATTTGTATATTTATTACCCGATTTAATCGCGTTTAAATCGAATATGCCAACAGAATTCAAGAACCCTAAAATACAGCAAGTTAATTCACCTCCCCCTCTTTCCATTCCAGACTGGATGTTCTCGTCAACAACGCCGCCATTGGTTGCCGGACGACCCTCCTGAACACGAAGGATATGAAGATTTTCGACGACGTGTTCAGGATCGACGTGAGAGGAGTATACAACCTCACCAGGCTGTTGGCTCCGGCCCTGGTCGAGACCAGGGGTAATATCGTCAACATCTCCAGCATAGCAGCGACTGTTGTCACTGTAGGTGCCCTGCCCTACGGCATGGCCAAGGTGAGAACTGTAAACATTTTTTTTTTTGCGCCTGTTTTGAAATATCGAATTAACGTATACCTATAATACCCCATATATTTCCATTCGACAGGTTGCATCACTGATAAAAAAATTGTGATGTTTGCACCTTTGTTCCTTTAGTTTACTTATTGTTTTGGCTGTCCGGTATGTACTGAATCCCTTTTATAGACCATACATTTAATATTCATCCTTTAATGCAGGCTGCACTGGACCACTTCACCCGCTTGGTGGCCCTCGAGCTGGCTCCCAAGGGTGTCAGAGTTAACACCGTCAGCCCTGGACTCACTGTAAGTACTTGTTAACGTTATGGAAGTCCTTTTCATCCTGCTAGACGGGCAGACCTAATTTAACCTATACCCACTCCTATTTTAAGTTTAGTTTGAAACATTTCTTCATTTTTCGCAGGAGTCAAACTTCTTTAAGCGCATAACGGGGATCTCGGAACCTGCGTACCAGGAGTGGTTAGAAGTCGGCTCCAAGGCTATCCCTATGGGGGAGAAGTGCGTGGGGGATGACATCGCGAGGATGGTGGTGTTCATTGCCAGCGACAACAGTCGGCTGGTAACGGGAACCAACGTCGAGGTGGATGGAGGGTTCAAGTTTACCATCTCAGGCAGTAATCTCACTGCTGAAACGAAAAAGTAATTGTTTCCAAACGTTTGCGAAACTGCGAAGAAAAAAATTGTTTCTAAATTTAAAATTCAAAATGTTGATTTGTTAGGTTCATACATACTGATCAGTACTATTGATGAAGCTCAATATTATATTTTATGTGTATGTTTTTAATCTATACTAATATAATAAAGATAAAATAAATAAATAATAATAATAATAAATATTATAAAGCTGAAGAGTTTGTTTGTTTGTTTGTTTGAACGCGCTAATCTCAGGAACTACTGGTTGGAATTGAAAAATTATTTATGTGTTAGATAGTCCATTTATTAAGGAATATTATAGGCTATATAACATCACAGTACGATTAATAGGAGCGGAGCATTAATGAAAAATGTTGCAAAAACGGGAAAAATTATTCCTTTTTGAGAGCTTCCGCTGCGTGCGCTGCATAAACGGTTTAAGTTACGCAAATATCATGTATGATGGAATTGTTCCTCTTTAAAAGTTATAAAAAAAAGTCCGCAACAGCATATGTCTATCTTTTAAGATTGATTCACTATAACCTTATTTTTTGGTAATCAAATTTTTTCGAAATTAATTCATTATTTGCGAAGGAGTTTTATCAACATAATATTAATCCTTATCCAAATAAATATGTTATTTATCACAAGTATATAAATGTAAACAAAATTTTCCTTGACATCACTTGATTTCAATCAACATCTTAGGAGATATCATAATTTTAAAATAACTCCCCAACAAAATAAGTAGAAAATTCATTACTTAAGCCACTCTCTCTCTTACGAGTAGGTGACGCAGACGAAGTTGCGCGGGTCAGCTATATAATTTACTAGCTTTTGCCCGCGGCTCCGCCCGCGTGTGACAGGTTCTGTATATTTATGTAATAAAATACGAACAATAATAAATAGCATAACATTCCTTTGTTCTGTTAAAAATTAAAACTATCAGTTACTAATTTCAAATAAACAACTAATATCAAAAGTAAATTATGTACATTACTTTAACGGAACTTCCGGTGTGAAATATTATTGTTTGTTACAAATATCTGTAAAGTCAAACTAAAATATATTAATTGCAAACTATGAATTATCCACTTAAAATATAATGTAAGTTAATATGTGATTTAAAAAGGTAAGCTATTATCTACTATTTTTGTGTTTGTTATAAGTTTATAAGTTGATCAATTGAATTAGACGTTCGGATATAAAAGCGATGGACAGTGCGCTATCTAGTCGAGTTGCTCGGTAGATGTTCAAGTGGTTGGTTCGTCCAGGTGTCACGTAAGTTAAGTAATTTGATATTATACCTTAATTATTGCCTGTTATGATTATGTTGTTGTGTAAAGTATATTATTGCCAATATTGGTAATATGTTAAATTGTTTAATGGAATACTCATGTTCCTACCTTTATATTATTATAATAATGTTGCTATTAATCTGAATAAAGGTCCAATAGATAGAATTATCTGTTTTGAGATAACGGTAATTTATGATAGAATACTTAATGCTGTTCCCGTGGAGTTTCTATTCCGTTCTTCTCCACGAAGACCTAGTTTTGGAACGGACAACTAGCTTTCTCAGTAACGTTACCTTGACAAGCCCAAATTGAAATAAATGCCTAGTCTTGTCTTTCTGTGCTTTTCTTTATAAAATCCTTTCCCTACACACCATATTCTTAGGGACTCATACATAGTAAACTACTAGTTACCATTCTGATACACAAAGCTTGCTAATAAAGTGCCTATCAATACCTATAAATGTAGTTTACATTTAGAATCTGACATCAGAAGTGGGATAGTGCTCTGTCTTACAATAGATCTAATGAATTTTATTTTACTATTTTCATGATCAATGCTGGAACGATCGGTGCTCTGCTGGAAGCCATTGGTGTCGGCGGGTCCCCGAATCAACTCTCACCATAAGGATGACATCGTGCTGCAAACTCTGCGCTGGACTGCGGAGCTGCAAATTACTGTTACATCTTCAAAAGCCATTCACGATTAAACGGACCAACAGTATTAATTGGCTAAAGTCGGTAAGGCCTTAAGAGGCACTGCTTTGATATTATATTGAAATCTGGGGCAATCTCCAGCTGATAGTGCATCATAAGAAAAACTTATGTAACATTAAAACTAAAATTTAAAAAAAAAAATGTTTTCATTAAAAGTTAAGCTTCAACAGACTGATAAATAAAACGACTTAAAAAAAAATAGAGGTTTTGTTATGAGAAAATGATGACTGGTATTTGGATAAAGTTTCCTATAAAAAATAAAAGTACCTACCTACAATTATAAAAGTTATTAAGATACGTTGAAAGATCATTAATTACCTAAAGTTAGATTGTAAACATTTAATTGAAGCTTAACTTATAAAACCAATAATGATTATGTTAGTTACTTAGATTATAATTACTTAATGCTAGTTCTCACAAAGATGAGACTGAGAATAAAATGTACAAGTGTTCACGAAGATGAAACTTGGAAAGAACATTTTAAGATAATAGTGCTCACATTGGTGAGGCTGAGAATAAAATGTACAAGTGTTCACAAAGGTGAAACTTGGCATGAAAGGTATAAGACTCTAGTGATTACACAGATGAGGCTGAGAATAAAATGCAAGTATTCACAAGATGAAACTTGGCATAGCAAACATTCTAGTATTAAAATGATACTGATTGTTGAGAATAATATTATTTTTTTGTTATTTTATTTTTACAATTTTAAGAAAACTTACAGACTAATACACGTAAATGGTAACGAAGTAGTAAACATCTGACAATTGCTAATTATAAGCTTCATAAGTTACAAGTTTTCAGAAATAAAACTCAGTGTTGCTGAAATATTAATTCTGGGTGTTAATAAATATTTTTATTTTGAAGATACATTTTGAGGAAATTGGTGAACTGATTAATATGACTATAAATATTTCATAATGTGGTACCTAGTAAGAAGCCAGAATTTAAAGTTAGTACTAAGTCATAGAATAAATGAAATATATAATTTTTCTTTAATCCGCTATACTAATATGTAAGAAATAGTGAATATCATTTAAATTGTTAAAAAAAGCAAATATGACAAGGTCAAAGGTTATTAGTAATTCTCTTTATTCTATTGTTTTTCATTTTCAAAGTGCTTACTGGCAGTATTGTTAAAATAAACTTTTAATTTTCTTTGAACCGCGACCCCGGGTCTGGATGATTTTGTTTTGGATTATAACCTTTTACTTTAAGAGAAGTATGTGCTTATTGTTCACAGTAACTATGTTAAAAACTGAAATTATTTAACAGAAAATGAAATAAGGATTATCAATACAATTTGCAATGATATTGTCAGATTGGCCGATCAATGTATTGTTTTGATCTTATCAATAATAATTAATACTAGATATTATTTGATAAACCGGGTAAATATACTAATTATTGATTTTCAGTTATTTTGTAAACTAAGTATTAGATACTGCTCTGAAATGTTTATTTATTTGATATAAATTACACTGTTAGTTGACTATTTACTTGATTCTATTCTTTGTCACCAGCAGCAGAGCAGGAATTTAGATAAAACCTAGTAATTGTTATTGACTTGTAATCTGATCACTTAAACTAGAAACGTAACTTAAAAAGTTGAAACCTTTGAATCTGTCACTATCACTTATTGATGTTGTAGAACAATAAAACACACATGAACGTCAGCTATCAGAATAAAAAATGAGATCGACATATGGAAACGTTCCATTTCAACAATATTTTTTTAAACCTAAAACTTACGTTTCGAAATAAAAGGGTTTTAATTTAAAAAATATTATTATGGTATTTGCATTTCTGTAATTGATATTTCGTAAACCAATGAGCAGCGTCCTACTAACAATTTCAGAAAAACGTAACCACTTAAGAGTTAAAGCCGTAGCTTTGAAACGGATACATAAATTATTTCAATCTGTCAAAATAATCTGTTTATCTCATTTCTTCTTCCGTCAAACTAGTTACGTTGGAACGAGACAAGACATTGTCATCGGAAAAATGGCCAGAGTTGCAAATGACCAACGTAACTACCCCAGAATTAATGGAGGTATTTATTGAACTAATTACCGACTATGAAAGATTGTATTATGGAACTTTCAATAGATTAAAGATTGAAAGAAATTGAACGATTTGGTAAATATAGGAAGAAAAAAAATGCGTAAACGTAAATAATATATTTCAAAACTATTAAGATTGTGTCAAATAACTATTGTTTAAAATGGAATGATATTATTTCAGTGTTTATGACAATCATTTATACAAAATAAATTTCAATCGTAAATTAATTAAGGTGATAATTAATTAATTGGTAGTGTATTAATTATAGTAAGTTAAAACCTTCGTTTGGCAAACATTTCTTGTGAAATGTAACAACCTTGCTTAATCAATCTTTTCGGACCGTGAAATGCAAGTTTAACCGCACATTTCACCATTTTGATATTTTTTTTATCCTTAAATTATCGCTCACTTGACGTCGAGTTGACAACTGAAGTCAGATATGTCTGTGGACATATACGACATAGTAACGCGTCGATGCCGTACACTGCTGATCTAGTCCTATATAGGATCATTGTCTATGACATCATTGTATTTTCCATTTGCTACAAGGTTATTGTTTACATTGTTAGATTTTGTTTTATGCGATTATTTTAATATGTTGTTCTTTTAATGATTGGTTGTCTAATGTAATCAAGGAATAAGTAATTTGATGTATAACAGTATATTACAGTAGTATACTTAAAAATCATTGTAAATTAATTAATTACACAAATATTCATTGTTTATAATTTGTGTGCAGCAAATGATAAAACTGATGTTGTGATGAATATGGAATCTGAACTGCTGAAGTCAGTTGTTTTGTTCTAGCTTAACTCGTGTGCAGCAGGTGTAGTGGCTAGATTGATGACCAAAACAACTGACCGTTGTTATTTCGCCATCTTAATGTGAGAAGATTGACGGTAACAATGAAAATGTATTAAACAAAAATTATTTATATATAGGTTGATGATCCTATGTAATGTTTATTTCGTCATCTCAATGTGAGAACGAGAAGATTGACGGTAACAATGAAAATGTATTAAACAACTGGCCGTTGTTATTTCGTCATCTTAATGTGAGAAGATTGACGGTAACAATGAAAATGTATTAAACAAGTGATCGTTGTTATTTCGTCATTGATAATATGAGAAGATTGACGGTAACAATGAAAAAGTATTAAACAAACTGTTATATATGTTTATGATCTTATGTAATGTAATTTGTACTTCGAGAACGAAGTACATGTCAGTATGGCCGTGACAGGTTCTGTATATTTATGTAATAAAATACGAACAATAATAAATAGCATAACATTCCTTTGTTCTGTTAAAAATTAAAACTATCAGTTACTAATTTCAAATAAACAACTAATATCAAAAGTAAATTATGTACATTACTTTAACGGAACTTCCGGTGTGAAATATTATTGTTTGTTACAAATATCTGTAAAGTCAAACTAAAATATATTAATTGCAAACTATGAATTATCCACTTAAAATATAATGTAAGTTAATATGTGATTTAAAAAGGTAAGCTATTATCTACTATTTTTGTGTTTGTTATAAGTTTATAAGTTGATCAATTGAATTAGACGTTCGGATATAAAAGCGACGGACAGTGCGCTATCTAGTCGAGTTGCTCGGTAGATGTTCAAGTGGTTGGTTCGTCCAGGTGTCACGTAAGTTAAGTAATTTGATATTATACCTTAATTATTGCCTGTTATGATTATGTTGTTGTGTAAAGTATATTATTGCCAATATTGGTAATATGTTAAATTGTTTAATGGAATACTCATGTTCCTACCTTTATATTATTATAATAATGTTGCTATTAATCTGAATAAAGGTCCAATAGAGAGAATTATCTGTTTTGAGATAACGGTAATTTATGATAGAATACTTAATGCTGTTCCCGTGGAGTTTCTATTCCGTTCTTCTCCACGAAGACCTAGTTTTGGAACGGACAACTAGCTTTCTCAGTAACGTTACCTTGACAAGCCCAAATTGAAATAAATGCCTAGTCTTGTCTTTCTGTGCTTTTCTTTATAAAATCCTTTCCCTACACACCATATTCTTAGGGACTTTCATACATAGTAAACTACTAGTTACCATTCTGATACACAAAGCTTGCTAATAAAGTGCCTATCAATACCTATAAATGTAGTTTACATTTAGAATCTGACACGTGCATGTCGGTAATCGCGTAAAAAAGTAGCCTATGTCCTTCTCCATATCCCAGGTTATAATCTCTGCCAAATTTTATAACGATCAGTTCAGCGGTTTAGGCGTGAAAACGTAACATACAGACAGACAGACAGAGTTACTTTCACATTTATAATATTAGTATGGATAAAGCTGAAGAGTTTGTTTGTTTGGTTGAACGCACCAATCTCAGGAACTACTGGTTCGCATTGAAAAAATATTTTAGTGTTGGATAGCCCATTTATCGAGGAAGGCTCATATCCCAGGTTATATCTCTGCCAAATTTTATGACGATCGGTTCAGCGGTTTAGGCGTGAAATCGTAACATACAGACAGACAGAGTTACTTTCACATTTATAATATTAGTATGGATAAATCTGAAGAGTTTGTTTGTTTGGTTGAACGCGCCAATCTCAGGAACTACTGGTTCGCATTGAAAAAATATTTTAGTGTTGGATAGCTCATTTATCGAGGAAGGCTATAGGCTATATATTTATGCTACGATCCTTAGAAGCCAAGCGAAAAGAACAAAAGTCAGAAATAACGCTAAGCGATAACGAAGTTTTAGCGCGGGCGAGCGACGGGATGCGAATGCGACGCGATGGGTGGGCCGAAATTTCACGCGGACGAAGTCGCGGGCAGAAGCTACTAACTAATAAGATACATATACTATGGTTTTGTTTTATTATATTTTATTTTTTTGTGTCTTACATATCAAGTAGTGAATGATGACTACGATTATCCTTCTTGAGTTGGTAAACGCGCTGGCGTGCCAGTATGAAATGCAATAGTTTAGATAACTCACTAAACTTAGGTACACTGTCCGTAATAGCTAGGTATCGTAAACTGTGGCAGTAGCTGCACCACATATCAATCACTTATCACCACTGTAAACATTTCACAACAAACCTTCATTAGACAGATAATACTTACCTTATCTTTTTTGTATTTTACTACCTATATCTAGGTACCTACTATAGGCATGACTTACGATTATTTACTTAGGTATTACCTCCTATAAATACCGAGTTACGTTGTTTAAAGAGACTACTCCACACTCGCTGAAAAACACATGGATTAACCACACGAGCGGCGTACACAAACCTCAAGTCGTCGATACGCACTACAACGCTTCCACTGTAGGTAAGCGCCAACCAAAACCGACGCCCTCGTTGCTAGATCGGCTCTTGCCGGGCCTTCCCTAGGGATCTTACCCAGCAGGGGCGTCGAGAAGCACTTCGGGTGCTCCTACAGTTACATCCCCAGAAAAACACTGAGGGGAGGTATAGGCCCCGGCCACTGGCAGGAGGGGGAGGGAAACCTAAAGACCAATTCCGAATTCTGGGGGTCGAGAAAACAAATCCTCGAGCAAGGGGCCAAAAAAACCGCTACACTACAGAGACGACCACAAGAAAGTTTATATATATAACAAGATTTATATATTGAATTTATAGTTTTCAATAGGTTTATGTATATCTTTATATTTAAATGAATATTTATTCCTCAATTCTCGCTATTGCACCTACTACTGTTTGTCTCTGCATCACCTAAAGGTTGACTGGTAGAAAATGCCTATGGCATTAAGTCCGCCTCTATACATTTTTTTGTGCTTAAAGTATTAAATAAATAAAGTTAAGGAGGCAGTAGCTTTCAAGTCTTTGAATACAACGCACTGCAAGCTCTGCATATATTCAACTTCAATCAAACCACCAACATGAATGTGAATTTCACTAACAAAGCGGTGCTAGTAACAGGCGCAAGTGCTGGTATAGACGAATCCACGGCTATCCTGTTTGCTAAACATGGTGCGAAGCTGGCGCTTGTGGGATGGAATGAACCCAACATACGAGCAGTCACAGACAAGTGCGAGAAGCAGAAGGACGTGAAGCCACTGGCGATCGTCACGGATCTGGGCACTAAGTAGGACGTCGAAAAGGCGGCCAAGCAGGCGCTCGACCATTTTAAATGTACTTAAACTTATTTCCTATCACTTGTAACGAATAATTTTGCTTAATTAGAGTTCTGATATGCTCCTGACTGCCCAAATACGATTTTTAGTTTACGTTCAGTGTAGTTTCGGACCACGCACAATGAAGGGTTCCATATTTGGGACGAATTTATTTCAAAAACAAACTGAACATAGACTGTCAAGTGACTGACAACTGACAAGTGTTTGTCACACTTTCAAATGTTAACTGATGTTACGGCCCCGCCGCCAGATAGCGCAGCGCAGCGGCAGCAGTCGAAACACTGCCCTCATTTTGATCATTTCAAATTCATTGTGGCTGTACCGACCTAACAGTACTGAGTTTTAAAATAAATAAAAGAGTTAAAGTAAAAATATACACAATATCGCGTTGCTGTAGCAGAATCTGCGACAGTTTCAAAAACTAAAGTTAACGTAGGTGATATTAATAACTTCGAATCCTGTGTCCACAGTTTCCGAACAATTTTCATTTGTAAAAGTTTTTACAATGCTGTGCACAAATTAGCAGTGAATGCTCTCGGCTTTATTGTCAAAACTTATCTTATATTTTTACATTAATACATTCAGTGTTATTGAAATTTTTTGTTTGGAAATTCTTAGTAGAAGCCTTGGGGAATTTCATCCAATAGCAAAAAGTTTCCCTACCATAAAATTACTTTCATTTACACTACTGCCTTTCCCTTCAGAATAGAATAGAATACTCTTTATTATATAAACCATAAAAATTACAGATATAAAAGTAGATGCATATATTACCGGTGGGCGGTGACACAATGGGTGGTCTTATCGCTTGTCGTGGTTACAGACAACCTTTAGAAGGATTAAAAGCAGAAGGAGAGACAATACTGCAGGTAATCAGTGGTGTACCATTTATTTAAACAATAGATACATACATACATACATAAAGCATATAGATACTTATCTATATAAATAAATATATATTATTTACAATAATACACATGAAACAAGAGCAAGGAACTTTAAGTAATGATGTTTTTTAAGGAGAGAGGAAGTGTTATCAGAAATTCAAGCAAGCATACAAGCATGAGATGTTTCATTGTATAACTGAACAGTATTATTAAAAAGTACCTATTAGATAACTTAATTTTATAGGTGCCTGTCCAAAATGCTGGCCTGGAATAGAACCGGACCTAGACTAAATGAAAACTCTTCAGAACCTTGACAAAGTTTGGCCACAGATTCGACGCGCAAAGAAATCGAATATATAAAAAATCTATATAAATGAAGTGAATATTTTTTTTAAATCTTCACCTGGCTACATGAAATATAACTGAAATGTTATTATTATCCTACATTCCTACCCATATCAAGAAACTTATTAAAGAAAACTACAGCACGGCACGTGCTACGGTACAGGTGCTTCTTTTGATTCGTTTACGTTCATACAAGCACGCCGGTTGCGAGTAATATGCATCTCAGTCAGTTAATAGTCTCACAACCAAAGTCAATTTCAAAGGTTTCTCAGTATATCCTCCCATGTATTAAGGCCCCTTATTACATGAGACTTAAACATAACTGGCGAAATGTGGGTATACCTACTAAGGAATATACCTACACCTCTGCCTATCCCTTTGGCAAAAACAGGCGTTATATTATGTGATAGTAACGTAACATCACGTCTGTAATTTCTATAGGACTAGACAGAGATGTACCAATAGTACATCCAATTTACGCCAGTTATGATTAAGTCCCATGTAATATGCGAGCCCATTATCATCAATCGGGCACCAATTCAGACTCCGGGCTGGTACTGAGAAATTTCTAATGGAAAATCCCAAAAACACTTCTCCCGAACAATCACTAGACACACGCGACAGACGAGGTGTGATGAGATTGTCTCCGTATTATCCAAACACTCTATTTCGTATGACTCGTTCACGTTACTAGTTAACGGGTCAGACGTACGTCTGAATGATCGCCAATTTAGGCCAGCTTGGCGAGTACTGGCTTCCCTCGAGGCGACTGACACACCCCTGACTGGAATGCAGTGATAGCCCAGTGATGTGATCTTCGGACTGCCAAGTAATAGGCCTCGAGTTCGAACCCAAGGCACGCACCTCTGACTTTTCAGATTCATGTGCGTATTGTATAATTATCACTTGCTTAAAAAACGGTGAAGGAAACCATCGTGAGGAAACGATGCCTGAGAGATATTTCTCGATGGCATATGAAGCCAAGTTAGAGGCCTATGGGTGGCATAAATCACAAGAAAAAGAAAGAAACATCCAAACACCGGTCAATCAAGACCACTTCTCCGAACAAAACTGTACGGAACTGTGCCAAAACTACGTTTAAAATATCATGGACCTACAGAAAAGGAATACGCTCCCATATTTCTGTAGCCATGTTATCAATATGTGTTACTAACGCTTGTATTAAACTTTCAAACAATGCCGCTGTTAGAGTTATGTATACGTGCAACGTTTATAAATTGCAGTTTAGAACTAGAGGCGGAATTGTAATAAATATTTCTAGAAGTTGCGGTGAGTTGATTGAGCAAGGCGGACTACGTGCAAGCTGGTATTTCACACCTTCAGAATCATTGCAGTCTTGCTCTGCTCTGTTTTTCTATTATGTTCTTGGTGTATTAAGTTTCTGGGAAAATGAACCATCTTCTTCTTATTGTTCCAATAAAACTGTTATTTATTTATTTATACTTCAGATAGCTTACAGCCTAATATCTAGGTAAAGAATGTAAAATTATCGCTTACAGTTGCCATTTATAAGCTTCCACAAATTAAAAACTATGTACCTATAGTTAAAAAACAAAAGATACGCACAAAAATAAAATAAAAAATAGAAACAAGTAAAACAAAATAAATCGATACTAATATTATTAATGCGAAAGTAACTCTGTCTGTCTGTCTATATGTTACGTTTTCACGCCTAAACCGCTGAACTGATTGACATGAAATTTGGCAGAGATATAGCCTGAGATATGGAGAAGGACATAGGCTACTTTTTTATGCGATAATCGACCTCCACGCGGGCGGAGCCGCGGGCAAAAGCAAAAAACAAAACAAATTC
Source organism: Dryobota labecula (assembly GCA_947523025.1). NCBI lineage: Eukaryota > Metazoa > Arthropoda > Insecta > Lepidoptera > Noctuidae > Dryobota > Dryobota labecula. The sequence goes on along the minus strand of OX383293.1, from coordinate 8,684,764 downwards.
TTCTTTAAGACAAAACTTACAACATAAAAACAAAGAAAAAATATGCAATTACATGTGCTTGGTATAGGTACAGTTAAGGAATAAAATAATATGTTAAGCACCGGAAAGAAGAAAGAAAATTTTTACTGGTACTTTAATATTTATCCGAATACGTCTTTTTCAACATTTTGAAAGAAAATCTGAGTTTGAAAAGGTGTCATGCGCCCGTTATGTGGGAAAGGAATTTATTTGAAAATTTCTTTACTTTATAACAGCGCAACCGTTATTCTGATATAATAATCAGAAACCATCATCGTAGTATCTATTAGGACCTACGTATGTATATATACACCTACCGTAGCGGCATCTACAACGCCACATGCGAACTACGCATCGACAATCAGAGACCGAGATCAAGACCTGACGTCACAAATCCTGCATCGCGCAATCAGAGTTTACCGCGCGACTAGCATATATACAACATTCCGACATCAACTGTTTGGCAGTTGCCCACCAGATACATCACCCGTCCTCCCTTTTCTATAGAGTATGAGTGAACTTTACACCCTGTTTCTCATATCTCTATACCCTACTATATTCAAAGTGAAAATAGAAGAGGGAGGATATTAAAGAAGTTAGTACTCAAAATTAAATGTATTCTGAATAACAGCTCGTCAATAGACACACATTTTAATTCAACTCGTCATTTAGTAAACAGACGTATCGTTCTTGTAACAACAATCTCAGCATTGTATCTACCTCGTTGTAGAGTAAGCCATATTGTTTAGCATTCAGAGATACAGAAACTTGGTTTGTATAGCAAACACAATGCTCGCAAGGACTTTTGGTAAACAATCAACTAGAAACTGTGTTATTGCGTTAGCAGATATCTCATTTAAGATTTAAGCGTAATTTAACAAATTTAACTACTCATTCATAAATGCTTTTATAGTGTACTTGAATTCCTAAATTATAAGTTGTGAATGTATTATAATGTTATTTATGAATTATGGGCTACAAAAGACTGTTTTTTTTTTTTTTAAAACAACTGTACGTAAAGTAACAATAAACTTAGCCTAGTGTTAACTAGGCTAAGTTTATTGTTACTAACACCTATGGATATAATTACGAGTATCATCGGAAATAAATATATTTGATTTCAAGTTCATTAATTAATTTCATAAAATAATAAATAAAAAAATTGGACTTTGTCATTAAAGGCGTACTATGAGATCGATATAATATTATCTTAAGAACTTTCTGTAATTATTAATGCAAATAAATGATTAAAATTTTTGCGTTTATATTATTTCGTTTACTTAGATCTGTTTGAATTTATTTAAGATTAACTTCAAGAAACTGCTAAGACACTTGTAAATGCTGAGGAATTTCTCACTTTACGGGAGCCTCAGTTAATAACGTTATATATTATGTACCTTTAGTTGGTAGATTTTCTTATTACTGAACTATCTCTTTTTTAGGGTTCCGTAGTCAACAAGGACCCCTTATAGTTTCGCCATGTCCATCTGTGTGTCTAAAGCTGCTTTCAGACTACGTTATAATATAATAGCATATACTTTATAGCTCATAGCACAACAATATCGCGCAACATACATTCCAATAATATATAGTACAGTGCAGTGTGAACGTGTTCATAATAATGTATGGTGCGCGATATTGTTGTGCTATGAGCTATAATATACTATATGCTATTATATTATAGCGTAGTCTGAAAACAGATTGTCCGTCCGCGGCTTAGCTCAGAGACTCTTAGTACTAGAATGATGTAATTTGGCATGGGTATACATATTAATTACGCCGTCAAAGTGGAACAATAAAATACTGTAAAAAAAATTTTTAGGTTACCTCCCCTACGCGTAAAGTGGGGATGGTATTTTTTTTTCCCGTCTATCCATGACGTGGAGTATCGTTGGATAGGCCGTTTAAAAATTTTACTAAAACCATTTTTTTATTCAGGGATCCGTTTGCGTAATATTAAACTTTAAAGTGCAAATTTTTGTTAGAGTCAATGGTCTCTCCCCCCCTGCCCCTGCCAGCTAAATAGTTATTTTAGGATATGTGAAAATATTCACGTTAGTAGTATAATTATATAACGAAATTGCAAGGAAAACTATCACAGCTAAGTAAAGTAGGCTTTACAAGTTAGAGTAATATGCGACCAACTTATATTTGCAAATATAATGTATGGGAGAACATGTTTTTAACTACAATGTTAAGTTTATAAAGGATAAATTCATCCCAACGACGGAACCCTTCATTGTGCGTGATCCGACACGCACTTGGCTGGTTTTTGAACCTTCAATTCACAGCATTTTTTTTATTAAAGGACTTTACTACCTTCTACAAACTTTTTATTGAATTTTTCGGAATGAGTTTCAAGATTCACTTTTTTTGCTTTAAAAACTGTTGAAGATGTATTAGCGCACAAGACTAGACCATTCATGCACACCTCTACAATATCTTTAAAAGATACCAAAAGGTGTTAATAATGCGAGTTTAATCAACCACGGCCTGGAAAATAATAAGAAAATAAAGGTGGCAATTTTCCCTATAATCGAAAGCATTGACTTCGATATTTTAAAGGGAGAGTTTATCAACAAAAACACGCGGTTCATCAATCAACGTCTGATCAGAATCTTACGCTCGCAGCTTCTCGTCTTAATCCTTGCTCTATAAGAAGAATTCCTTCAAGATTTAACACCCATTTGCTGTTTTGGTTAAACTAAGAACTTAATTAATGACAAATTGTCTTCTGGAATAGGTAATTATACAGATAATCTCTGCTTTTAATTTTGCTTAAAGGCGCAACGCGACACAATGGCACCGCTCGTCGCATGAAACGCGGTGCCTTTGTGTCGCGTCGCGTGTCGCGCCTGTTCGTAGGAGCCTTTAAACATAAGTCAGACTGTACGTGTTAAAAAAAAAGTATATATGTATATAGTCATATTATGTATTTATGCTAGCGATGATGGCTAGTCGTAGTAGACTAGTAGTAGTAGCAAGTGGGGCGCTAGAGTGCCGCTCCCGAATGGGGAGAAAGACATAACGGGGACAGGACGAAATAACTTGTAAAGGAGTCAAGAAGCGACTGCGGTGATAGCGCGTCCATCTGGACGGGCCACGTCCGTAGCCGTTTCTTTGAGATTTGGCCCATATGACTTTATGTCGTTGGGGCAATGGGAGGTGGTGGGTGTACGTGTAACGCAAATTATTTTGTAATAAGTGGCCCTAGTGGCCCTGAGCCTCGTATAACTATATTCACGCACTCATGAATCACGAAAAAAACTGCTGCAATCCGTCTAAAATAAAATCTTGATTCATCAAATCACATGACGTCTTTGTGAACAGACTGTAAGGATGTAAGAAAACTCCGTTAGTTTCAGCAAGTGATCAATGTATGTCCTTTTTTGTCTTGCAAGGTAACAAGAATGTCTGTCGTTAATCTATGTGTTACATACATATAGCGTAGCGTGGTAGTGCCTAGTATTATGCGCGATGAAATTCACAAACTATTAAACAAATTAATGACAATTTTGTTAGTTTAAATTTTCCTTTTTTACTTTTTGTATTTCCTTTGCGCGTCCCAAATAATATATTTTTCTTTATTTATTTCTTTCTGAACATAGTTTATAATACTAAAATCATAAGTGACACAACTCCCATATTTTCTTATCCAATTCCAATATGCAGCTAAAAGTAAATAAAATAACTAGAGAGTTAAGATATCTCGGGAGCTATGTATTGTCAACAAGTTTGTTAGGACAAGATCTTGGCGTTGGCTCAGGACACAGAGTACACAGCAAATGAAATACCAATGGCAATTTTCCCAAAGACTTAAACCTGCAAATCTTCCGCTCCCGTCGCACGTCGTGACTAAATTATTCTACTCTGGTATCAACGAGAAATGAATACCTGAGTCTCTGCGTGCGATGTGAGCAGAAGGTGAGAACACAAACTATGTGAGAATAGTATTATGCCAAAATAGTAGCCAGTCAGCAATATGGCAGACGGTTTGACTCTCCAAGATGCACTGGACATACATTTAAGTATCGCCTCTACTTGTGGATATTTTAATGAACCCTAAGATTGAATACACCACAAAATTAATGTTTTTTGTCATGAAAAAAACAATACATCATATTATTAACCTTAATATGATGTTTTGTATTTTCTTGACAAAATAAGTTAGGTTATACCAATGTGACCAGAGCAGAGCAGTGATGGCCCAGTGGTAACGGCCACGAGTTACGAGTTGTAGATCGAAGGTTCAAACCCAGACAGGCGCTTTACTTTGTGTGAATTATGTCATCCCCACTGCTCTCAAATCGGTGAAGGAAATCATCGTGAGGAAACCAGCATGTCCTAAAATCAAAAAGTTCAGACATGTGACACCTACCAACCAGCACTGGGCCCACGTGATAGATTACGTCCCACTCCCTTTCACAGTGAGAAGGTCTATGTACCAGCAGTGGGAATGTAACAGCTGCCAAAGCCACAAGTTAGCATTATGAAATGGCACTCCATTTACTCATTACTCCTTGCCTAGGGTATGAACCCCGTGACTTGGCCTCTACTTCGACGCTTAGGAAACCGTTTTCTGGGTTAAGATTTAAAAATATTTGTTCATAGCTTATTACTTTGAGTTCTATGTGTTGGCAGAAGAATCTTTTGTTTATGTAGTGTCAAGATTTAAGTTTTATTTCGTTTAAAATTAATCTTTGAAACTCGCCTAAGTGTGACACTGAACAAATCTTTTGTGTTAAATTATAATTTCCAATGTCATTGAAATATAATTAAGCCTGTTTTCCTCTCGCAGCAGTAATAGCCTAGTGGTGTAACCGTCGGACTGCCAAGTCATAGGTCTCAAGTTCGAACCCAAGGCACACACCTCTAAATTTTTGGATTCATATGCGTATTGTTTAACTATCACTTGCTTAAAAAACGGTAAAGGAAAACATCGTGAGGAAACGATGGCATTCCTGAGAGATATTTCTCGACGGTATGTCTATCCATGTCAGAGGCGGGAGGCATAAAAACTTTAATACCAGGTTGCTCATATACCTATATCAATAATATTAGTTATGCGGATGATATGGTGTTGCTGAGCCCATGGATCAGTGCGTTAAGAAGGCTCCTCCGAATCTGTGAAGACTATGCGGTGACTCATGGTCTCAGGTACAACTCAACCAAAAGCGAGCTCTTAGTGTTTAGGGCACAAAATAAAGTGTATGACGTTGTCCCATCGGTTACCTTAGGCGGAAATACGCTAAAAAGAGTCACTCGTTTTAAATACGTGGGCCATTGGGTCACCGATAGGCTGTCAGATGACGCCGATTTAGAGAGGGAACGTAGAGCGTTGGCTGTCAGGTAGGTAACATGCTAGCTCGCAGGTTCGCACGGTGTACGCGAGAGGTTAAAATAACACTGTTCAGGGCCTACTGCCAGTCGCTGTACGCGTGCGCCCTGTGGGTCAGTTATATACAGGGCTCGTACAATGATCTACGAGGCCAGTATAATAACGCGTTCCGGGTGATGCTGGGGCTTTGGCGCTTCTGTAGCGCGTCGGGGATGTTCGCGAACGCACGCGTTCCGGATTTCGGCTCGCTGCTGCCTCTGCGAATTGCATCACTGATGCGACGGTGCGCGGCAGCCCCAACAGCCTCGTGGCTACTGTAGCCGGCAGGGTGGATAGCCAAATAATATGCCACTGAATGGCGGCACACAGACCGTCATTCAGATATGTGAGGTAAACTCAAGGTAACTCATTATTTTATTAAGTAACAAACACATGTATGATTGTACATGTGAATCCATTTATGGATCTCTGGTCTAAAATATCTCTGAAAATAAAGATTATATGTTATATATATATATATATATATATATATATAGTCACTAACCATACGAAAAGACAAAGAAAAAGAAGTACAAATACAAATCTTATGTCCATTTAACAAAGTCTGAAATGTAGAACAAATGTAGTTTACAGGATCGCCATCGCCGTTGCTAAACTAAAACAATGTGAAAACCTTTACCTTTTAGTTTCGTAGGCGACATCCATCACGCGTGTTTTTTATTTTACTTACTTTTTCCTGACTCAGCTCTTTTATCTTAGTGACACTTGATAGAAAAAGCTGTGAAAAACGAAATGTTCTTTCTCAGTGACAAAGTGCCAAAATCTGGGCAAGGTGATTCATTTGCATTACGCCCTCATCAGGCGGTCCAGTATTTTTAGATAAGCTCGACTATTTTTCATTTTAATGCGTCCTGTTTTCAGTCTCTGCGTTACCAGTCCGTTTGTAGTCGTAGTAGCAGGTGTTAAAATATTTTGGGTGGAATTTTTTATGCTGAAATATGTTGTGTCATTTCCCGTCAACACATTACGTCGTAGGGCGGGTATATAATACAACGCAATGCGGCACAACACCTGTCAACGATTGTTTTTGAGCCTCAGTGAAAGCCACTACGTCGACAACCGGGCGCACGCAATGGAGGTTTCATGAACGTAACGTACGAGTACATATCGACGCTTGAAAGTGTGTGTTAACAGTAGTATACAGACACTTCAATTTAATTTATTTGTAGGTATAGATTACTAGTCATCATCATGCACAGCCCGACTTCACCCACTACTGAGCATAGATCTGTCTTTTCTTATGCCAATCCCCACGCTCCTGTGCCAGCCTCATCCAGGTTCTACCCGCGATGGTAACTATGTCGTCCACCCATCTCGCCGTAGGACGACCGACACTTCGTTTTCCAGTCCTTGGACGCCACTCGGTCACTGCTTTACTCCACCTGTCATCACTTCGCCTTGCCAGGTGTCCAACCCAACTCCATTTGAGTTCCATAACTCGTTTTCCGATATCGAAAACCTTCGTACGTCTGCGAATCTCGACGTTTGGGACTCGGTCTATAAGACTTATGCCAAGCATGGAACGCTCCATGGCTCTCTGTGCAACTCTCACCCTGTACACAGCCTCCTGCGTGAGCGATTATTAGTACTATACTTCAAAATACTTCATCATCATCATCGTTTCAGCCAAAAGACGTCCACTGCTAGACATAGGCCTCCCCCAAGCACCGCCACCTCGACCGGTTTTGTGCTTCCCGCATCCAGCGGATTCCTGCGGCTTTCATAAGGTCATCGGTCCACTTTGTGGGAGGCCTTCCAACGCTACGTCTTCCGGTACGCGGTCGCCACTCCAGAACCTTTCGGCCCCAATGGGCATCTGTTCTGCGCGCAATGTGCCCTGCCCATTGCCACTTACATTTGGCAATTCTTCTCAAAATACTAATTCCTTTATTTCTACTAAACCGAACAAAATAAATCAAACTTACTGATCTACACAGCCTGTTTCCTAATTACTTGTGTCCAATTACAAGAAACTCAACCACAATACAGTAGAGGCGTAAACTTACAAGTCAATTTGTTAGCATTTCGTGTAAACACAAGTGGTACACCAACTTCGTGGTCAAAGTTATACAATGGAAACTATTCTATCCATTGTTGCGACCCAGAGCCCGGCGACCGACGGCAGTGCGCAGTGGATTGAACTCTTGCGTACAGACGTGAACGTTATTTGTTAAGAATCCTGTTTTGTAGTAACTTATCTACTTTTAACTAGTGGCTAGTTCACATTTTACGACATGACTAAACATCATTATTTCTTTATTAATGTAAGTTTAATGTAAAAGTAGTATGTATACATAAAACTTTCGGAATACATTCTCTAAATGATGGTGAAAACTACATCAAAATCGATTGCGTAGTTTAGAAGAACTACGCGGTCACACTGACAGATACGAAAAATTACTTTAACCATACGTTATTATGCATATTGTTTGTATTATAAATGCGAAGGTACCTAAGTTTGTTTATTGGTTTGTTACCTTTTCACGCCTAAACCACTGAACCGATCATCCTGAAATTTTGCATAGACGTTGTCAGGTGTACAAAAACGGACATAGGGTACCTTTCATCGCGAACAAAAGTACTATTCCTGAGGAAAACAACAATAACGGTCATATGATAATAGATGGCGCCAATTATAATTGGCGCCATCAATTATTTTTTTTAAATAATTAAAAATTAAAAACTCTTAACACACTACTAAAGTTTCTATAATAATAAATAATTATTTATTATTATAGAAACTTTAGTAGTGTGTTAAATAATAAATAAATAATAATAAATAATTAATGAATTGTGTTAATTGTGTTAAATAATAATAAATAATTAATTAATAAATAATTATTTATTATTATAGAAACTTTAGTAGTGTGTTAAGAGTTTTTTATTTATTATTTAAGTGCGAGCGAAACCGTGGGAAAAGGCTAATTTTGTAGTAATAATTACTATAAAATTACCTATTTCTCAAGGTTTGGTGACGTCGCGGGCAGAAGCTAGAACATAATTCTTATGTTCTAATTTCTGCCCGCGACTTCGTCCGCGTGTCTTATTCGTCCTACCCACCCTGTCGCTTTCTCATAGCATTATTTTTTTGACGTGAGAACGTCTTATAAATCTATGGACGCCAGTCGCACGCACGAAAAAGCATGACTCATTGTCACGTTCCGCCTGAGCCAAGTGTGCAAGCGAGAGCGCGGAACAAGCGATAGAGAGGCACGATCGGCCTAAGCGTTCAGCTTGTGTTATGTTATCACGTAAAATGATCGCCCGTAAACAGACTTTACAGACAACCATTTTATGTTTATTTATTTTTTTGTCTCTGTTCCTAGCGTGATGTTAAACAGCCTATAACCCTTCTTAAGAATAGGGCTACCAAATGCAAAAAAAAAGAAAACAAATCCGACTGGAAAATCTGGAAATTAGGACGTTCTAACAAAAAAAAACAAATTCTTCAGCTTTATAAATAGATAGATACATATAAGTTATTAAGAGTTCACTGAGTTCATAAGATATATCGATTGAGGTAGGTAAAATATTGAAGATAATCATTTGTAATGAGAATAACCTCTTTATAATTTAATCCTCAACTTATGTAACAACCCTTATTGTTTCAAAGTCAAAGCATTTATTTCAAATAGGAACATAAATGGCACTTTTGAACGTCAAAATTTACAAGGATATAAAATTGATTCGGAGAAGAATGGGCAAGAAACTTCACCGTTATTGTTTTACAATACTTTGTACAGATCAATTATAATCATTATATTATGTGAAGACAATGTACCTAGAACATAAATTACTATACCACAACAAGTGGTTGTACGTTGTGTCATAGCTAATCATTTTATAGAATTTCATTTCACATAATTTTTTTCTCATATTTCCGTTTAATAGAATAATCAAAACGTAGAATACTTACTTTGAAGATTGTTAAATCATTGATTTTTGTTTCACATAAAATTTAATATTAGAATAGTCATATCGTAGAATAACAAATCAAATATCCTTATATCTTATATTAATAATATTAATCTTTTATCCTTATATTGTTTATTTAATATAAAACTTATTACCAAGAATAACATCTTATCCATTTTCAATTTTTCAACAGCATTTTTATTTTTTGCATTTTGCAGCATGCAAGCAAGCATGAAACATGCAGCGTGCAAACAAGCATGCAGCATGAAAGCGAGCATGCAACATGCAGCAGGCATGGTTTCTGTCACGGTTCCGGCGCTGCGGGGCTCCGACGGTCCCACGCGAGCTTATCGTTGCAGATAGTATTCACGCTCACCACCGCAGCCTCAGCCGCGCCTCAGCCGCGGCGGCGAGCGTTAAAACCACCTGCTCCTCAGCTCGCGGGCCGCCTCGCCCCTCCGCGCCTACGCGGATTTAAATTACACTCTAGGGGTAGGGCAGACAAGACTACGTGGAGTCGGTTTTCCAGCGATTCGTTTCTGTCACTAACTTATACTGAACAAACAATATTCGTTAAAGAATAATTCTATCGTTTGATAAGTTTGTTAAACAAAAAAATGTGATTAACAATTCAGGGAATTGTGTTTCTGTGAAATATGTTTCATTCAAATAAATAAATAAATAATATAGTATATATATAGGCTTTGAAACAATAATATTCGAACTAAAAATATAAGGACCAAATATGGAACATTTTCTGGGAAACGAAATTCTATGAAATTTCTGTCTGCGAAATAAGGGGACACCACAACGGGTAAAAACAATTAAAAATGAAGCATGTTTTGATGTAATGGTCTCAAGTTCAACTGCTGAGCGGTAAGTCAAAGAGGTTATGAAGTACAAAATTTCCAGAAGAAGCCCGGAGATTGAATTTGTAAACGGTTAATGACAATAGGGTCAACCCCTATAATAATTGTTTGTTTTCCCTTTATGGGGTATACAGGCTTGAGTCCAAGCGTTTTTGTCAGCGACAAAAATTTCCCATAAGGCCCAGATTTGTACCAGTTACCTTGAGTGGTTAGCTTGCGTGTTCTGTACTGAGCTCACGCAACGCATCATACGTCCAGTCAGTAATAGGACTCGCCCATCCAGGAGCGCTGTCCCAAACAAAACGTATTATTAATGTATTACACAAAAAACAAACGGTATTATAATAAAACACATACACTAAAAGATTAATAATTAAATTATCTTTAAAAAAGTGAAGGTTTCAGAAAAATACGCTTCATAAATTTTGTGTGATTCTCAGTTTTTTATCCGTGTTAGACATAACTTTACAAATTAATTTCACTATGTAACATAGACATAATCTAAAATATTCACATATTACGTTATTAGGAAAATGCTCAAAGTTTACTTTTTTTTTTTTTTCAAGTCATTAACTCTAAAATCATTAAAAGTCGGTTATCGTCGCCTTAAAAGGAGTATCAGCAAAAAAGATATTTCCTAAATGACTATTTTGTCCTCATTTTCTCGCTCAAGACTCTTGAGGTTTCCTAGAAAATCTTTTATCACAGGTAATCCTTTTGCTCTGATCTCAATCAATCAATTTACGTCGGGCATGTGTTGTATCTAGTTTCCGCTCACGTCTTCACGTTAGCGTCATAGAACGCTTTATTGTATGATCACGCGCGAAACTAAAATAATATATTACAGTTATAGCGATTGTTAGTGTCTGTACTTTTATGGAATGTTGAGGTATAAATAATATGATGATTGATATTTTTAGGTATAGGTTATCTCAATTGATAAAATAGTTTTCAGGTTTTATTTTATTTATTTATATTTTTTTAGATAGATAGATAAATACTCTTTATAATGTACACCATAAAAATTACAGATATAAATGTAAAAGTTTAAATTTCATGGTTTTCCTTTCCTTTCAGTTATCATGTTTATTAAAGAGATTTGATCCTTATAATTGACCCTATCGATTGATGCCGTAAAAGTACAGGATGTATTTTTTTCGGATTTTAGCGGGTTCGGTTCCCGAGTGTGGTAAGCGAATTGTCGAAAAACTTTGAATGCAGATTTGTTTCTTATAAAAAATAAAGGAATGTTTCCTTTGAGTAAAATTTGCTGTCTCCAGTAGGTACTGCCGCGCTAACGAAGAATGCAATAACTCGATTTTGGACGATTTTGCGTTATATATTCGTTGAGTTGTATATTTGGAGTCAGCCAATGGAAATCTATTAATTCTCTCAAAGCAACTATTTATTGATCCTTCAGGAACTCGGTTTTTTAGTAAGCAAGAACGCAATAACTAAAACTTCATAAAAAATTCAATAATCAATAATACTATTCTCGGAAGCGGCAAAATCGAGTTATTGCATTTTTCGTTAGTGCGACTGAATATTTAGAGTACTTTCCCTCCAGGTGAGATTACAAAATTCCACCCTGTATATATACATATAAACCTGATACAAGACCAAGAAACAAGTAATGATGATGAAAAAAATAATAATGGTGATGATGCCTTGCCCGTCTCGATAAGGCGTGCTCAATCTTTGTCCACTTTTAAAATTTTGGTTAAAAATCACTTCCTCTCTCCTTAAACATCATCATTACTTAAAGTTCCTTGCTCTTGTATCATGTTTATTATTGTGTGTGTATATATATATATATATATATATTTATATGGATAAGTATCTATATGCTTTGTGTATATGTATTTATTGTATATATGTAAGTGTTACACCACTAAATACCTGCAGTATTGTCTCTCCTTCTACTTTTTGATCCATCCAGAGGTTGTCTGTAAAAGATCGCTTTTAGCGATAAGACCGCCCATTGTGACACCCTATGTAACAGTTCTACATTTATATCTGTAATTTTTATGGTGTACATAATAAAGAGTATTCTATCTTCTATCTATCTATGATGAGGTTTTTTCCGTCGATTATGGGTGTTTTGTTGAATTCTTATTTGTTCCGGTGAGAGACAGAGATGAAGCCAACTATGATGACTTAAAAAAATTCCTACACGACACGTTTTGCTTTACCTATGGAATATTTCACTAACTACTATTGTTTGGCTAACGTGCTTTTGCTAATGGCAGTACCTAATTAGCAATGACCATATTCCCAATCTGTGTGTAAATGGTAACAATGGATGAAATGGTCCGGAGGTCATCAGGAAACTACGCTTCGATAATAATCGCTTGTTAGCATGGGAACCCGTTATTGAACATTATTGAACATGTTTAGTAAACTTGGAAATAGTAGGCCACTCCTTGATTGATCTAGTTTTAAACAAATATATAAGTATAATAAATACACGTCCAGCCTCTGAAAAGGAATAAAATATAGAAAAAAGAAAACAGTCAAGAGCGAGTCGGAATCTTGCACAGTGGATTCCATACCATCAAAAATCATTAAAAACACATTAGTTCCACTATCGGTCAAGAGATGGCGCTGGCCTAAAACTGCAATATTGGAAAACGTGTGCTATTTAGAGACATCGTTTTATTTCTCCTGTAATCTTTACATAAACTTTTATCACATAGAATGATTTCAGATTTTTATCTATTCAAACTCGAGATAAGGGGGCCGGTATTTTTTTCTTAAACTTTTCGTCAAAAGTCGAATATAATGTCAGAATATCAATGCTTGCGTTGGCTACTATCTTCTGACCTTGTCAGGAGATTGGCTGACGTTGGCTACTATCTTCTGACATTGTCAGAAGATTATTGCTTACATTGGCTACTATCTTCTGACGTTGTCAGAAGATTGGCTGATGTTGGCTACTTTCTTCTGACGTTATCATAAGACTATTGCTTACGTTGGCTACTATCTTCTAACGTTGTCAGAAGATTAATGCTTACGTTCGCTACTATCTTCTCACGTTGAGCACTATCTTCTGACGTTGGCTACTATCTTCTGACGTAGTCTGAAGATTGGCTGACGTTGATTACTGTCTTCTGACGTTGTCAGAAGATTATTGCTTACGTTGGCTACTATCTTCTGACGTTGTCAGAAGATTATTGCTTACGTTGGCTACTATCTTCTGACGTTGTCAGAAGATTGGCTGACGTTGCCTATTATCATCTGACGTTTTCAGGAGATTGTTGCTCACGTAGGATAGTACATTCTGACGTTGTCAGAAGATTATTGCTTACGTTGGCTACTATCTTCTGACGTTGTCAGAAGATTATTGCTTCCGTTGGCTACTATCTTCTGACGTTGTCAGAAGATTGGCTGACGTTGCCTATTATCATCTGACGTTTTCAGGAGATTGTTGCTCTAGTAGGAAAGTACATTCTGGCGTTGTCAGAAGATTGGCTGACGTTGGTTACTATCTTCTGACGTTGTCAGAAGATTATTGCTAACGTTGGCTACTATCTTCTGACGTTGTCAGAAGATTGTTGCTTACGCTGGTTACTATCTTCTGACATTGTCAGAAGATTATTGCTTACGTTGACTACTATCTTCTGACGTTGTTACAAGATTAGCTGTCGTTGACTACTATCTTCTGACGTTGTCAGAAGATTATTGCTTACGTTGGTTACTATCTTCTGACGCTGTCAGAAGATTGTTGCTTACGCTGGCTACTATCTTCTGACATTGTCAGAAGATTATAGCTTACGTTAACTACTATCTTCTGACGTTGCCAGATAATTAATGCTTGCGTTGGCTACTATCTTCTAACGTTGTCAGAAGATAAATGCTTACGTTCGCTACTATCTTCTCACGTTGAGGACTATCTTCTGACGTCGGCTACTATCATCTGACGTAGTCTGAAGATTGGCTGACGTTGACTACTATCTTCTGACGTTGTCAGAAGATTGGCTGACGTTGGCTACTATCTTCTGACGTTGTCAGAAGATTGGCTGACGTTGGCTATTATCATCTGACGTTTTCAGGAGATTGTTGCTTACGTAGGATAGCACCTTCTGGCGTTGTCAGAAGATTGGCTGACGTTGGTTACTATCTTCTGACGTTGTCAGAAGATTATTGCTTACGTTGGCTACTATCTTCTGAAATTGTCAGAAGATTATTGCTTACGTTGGCTACTATCTTCTGATGTTGTCAGAAGATTGGCTGACGTTGGCTATTATCATCTGACGTTTTCAGGAGATTGTTGCTCACGTAGGATAGTACCTTCTGGCGTTGTCAGAAGATTGGCTGACGTTGGTTACTATCTTCTGACGTTGTCAGAAGATTGTTGCTTACGCTGGCTACTATCTTCTGACATTGTCAGAAAATTATAGCTTACGTTGACTACTATCTTCTGACGTTGCCAGATAATTAATGCTTGCGTTGGCTACTATCTTCTTACCTTGTCAGAAGATTGGCTGACGTAAGCTACTAACTTCTGACGTTACCAGAATTTTAAAGCTTACGTTGGCTATTATCTTCTACCGTTGGCTACAATCTTCTGATAACGTCGGAAGATTAATGCTTACGTTCGCTACTATCTTCTGACGTTGTCAGAAGATTGTTGCTTACGCTGGCTACTATCTTCTGACATTGTCAGAAGATTATAGCTTACGTTGACTACTATCTTCTGACGTTGCCAGATAATTAATGCTTGCGTTGGCTACTATCTTCTGACCTTGTCAGAAGATTGGCTGACGTAAGCTACTAACTTCTGACGTTACCAGAAGATTAAAGCTTACGTTGACTATTATCTTCTGCCGTTGGCTTCAATCTTCTGATAACGTCAGAAGATTAATGCTTACGTTCGCTACTATCTTCTGACGTTGTCAGAAGATTGGCTGACGTTGACTACTATCTTCTGGCGTTGGCAACTATCTTCTGACGTTATCAGAAAATTATTGCTTACGTTGGCTACTATCTTCTGACGTTGTCAGAACATTATTGCTTACGTTGGCTACTATCTTCTGACGTTGTCAGAAGATTGTTGCTTACGCTGGCTACTATCTTCTGACATTGTCAGAAGATTATAGCTTACGTTAACTACTATCTTCTGACGTTGCCAGATAATTAATGCTTGCGTTGGCTACTATCTTCTAACGTTGTCAGAAGATAAATGCTTACGTTCGCTACTATCTTCTCACGTTGAGGACTATCTTCTGACGTTGGCTACTATCTTCTGACGTAGTCTGAAGATAAATGCTTACGTTCGCTACTATCTTCTCACGTTGAGGACTATCTTCTGGCGTTGGCAACTATCTTCTGACGTTGTCAGAAGTTTATTGCTAACGTTGGCTACTATCTTCTGACCTTGTCAGAAATTGGCTGACGTAAGCTACTATCTTCTGACGTTTTCAGAAGATTGGCTGACGTTGAATACTATCTTCTGACATTGTCAGAAGATTACTGCTTACATTGGCTACTATCTTCTGACGTTTTCAGAACATCATCTGACGTTGACTACTATCTTCTGACGTTGTCACAACATTGGCTGACGTTGGCTACTATCTTCTGACGTTGTCAGAAGATTATTGCTTACGTTGGCTATTATCTTCTGACGTTGTCAGAAGATTGTTGCTTACGCTGGTTACTATCTTCTGACATTGTCAGAAGATTATTGCTTACGTTGACTACTATATTCTGACATTGTCAGAAGAGTAGCTGACGTTGGCTACTATCTTCTGACGTTGTCAGAAGATTATTGCTTACGTTGGCTACTATCTTCTGACGTTGTCATAAGATTGACTGACGTTGAATACTATCTTCTGACATTGTCAGAAGATTAGTTGACGTTGTCAGAAGATTCGCTGACGTTGGGTATTATCTTTTGACGATGTCAGAAGATTATTGCTTATGTTGATTATTATCTTCTGACGTTGTCAGCAGATTATTGCTTACGTTCACTACTATCTTCTGACATTGTCAGAAGATTATTGCTTACATTGGCTACTATCTAATAGTCAACATAAGCAATAATCTTCTGACATCGTCAAAAGATAATACCCAACGTCAGCGAATCTTCTGACAACGTCAACCAATCTTCTGACGTTGTCAGAAGATAGTAGCCAGCGTAAGCAACAATCTTCTGACAACGTCAGATGATAGTAGCCAACGTCAGCCAATCTTCTGACAACCTCAGAAGATAGTAGTCAACGTCAGGCAAACTTCTGACATCGTCAGAAGATAGTAGTCAACTTAAGCAATAATCTTCTGACAACGTCTGAAGATAGTAGTCAATGTAAGCAATAATCTTCTGACATCGTCACCAACTATCTGACAACGTCGCCAACTATCTTCTGACATCGTCACCAACTAACTGACAACATTGCTTTATGAGGGTGTTTTTATGTCCCTGGTCTGAGAAGATAATTTTGCCTGGGTGTTGCGCGTGCAACCCCAAAGGTTTGATCGCCCGCGCGTGTTTGACTTAATAACGATCAGACCAATTTCGACCTCGAATGTAAAAGTTTACGTAACTTACGTCAACTTCTTTCGTCATACCACTGGCGCCTTCGATGCGCAACCGCTCCTGACAGGTGGGTTTCGCGCCGATGCGTGCAACAACCTCGCCGTCAATGAGTGTCGCAGTACTGACCTCATCATGTATCGCCGTCGTATGGAACTCGCCGTCAGGACCCTCAAGCACGATCGGGACTACCTTCAGCAGCCCGCGAGGGTGGTCGATTGACCGCGGAGTCCCTGTGACATTAATTAAGGTATCAGATGTATTTCCAATTTTGACAGATGGTTCAAATTCGTTGGTAAAATTGTCTACGTTGGCAAAAGTGGGCGGTTCAGCAATCAAAGTTTGAGTATTGTTGCATTGGGTACTGGATGCTACGCTAGATTTGGAGTTCGCTGTTAATATGCCGTGAAGGAGCGCGTTGTGACGTCTCGGACATCCGTGTTCTCCACAACGTTTGGCGCGACAAAAATTCCAAGTGTGTGGGCTGGACTTCAAACACCGGTAGCATATTTTTGTCTCGCGGATCCAACGCCATCTGTCGTCTATTGAGAGCGCTAAAAAAGCTTTACAGGTTTTTATACTTTGAGGTCCTTGTTTACAATAGGTACAACGCTCGGGCACTTTGTCGTTAGATACGGTGGCATGAATTGTTTCCTTCTTCAATGGGGATCTAGTAGGATGCGATGTGTTCTGTGCCTTAACCGTACTGTCGGCAACAAAGTTATATTTTAACTGTTTATCAGTTTCTACTAAAAGAAAGCGTGACAAAATATCCAATTTTGTGAAGTTTGGTTAATCGGGTGCATAAACGTAAGCAAAGTCCGTAAAACGAGCGCGTGTGTGCTCGCTCAACTTCATCAATATGCACCGAAAGAACTCTGGTGACCATAAGTACTCGCTCTGATTAAGTAACTTAAGCGTTGTCACGAAGCTGCGTAATTTAATTGCTAAAAGGTTTAAATCTTCGGGAGAGCTTAGCTTAGGACTGTTGCGCAGCTCGGCGACCTCGCGGGCGATGAGAAATTTCGGCCGCGCGTACGTCTGCTCTAGGGCGCTCACGATGTTGTCCGGTTCCCCGGAAGTCCACAGGAGAGACGCCACGGATAGGTACGCCGCCCGCGCACAGCATTGTTTAAACGATCCAAATTATCTGACGGCGAAAAATTAGATTTTGAACGCCATCCACTGACTAACTTCGCCTGAGAACGTGACGAGTTCGGGTCTCTTTGGTCTGTTGGAAAGGGTGTTTATAGCTTGAGTAAGCTGAGTTACGGGGTCTGAGATAGGGTGTTCAGACGTATGTTGTGTTGCATCGTTGTGGTAGTTGTTACCAGCGGCGCGTGAAACTGACGACGAGGCTGCATGGTTGACATTCGGTACGTAGAACGATACCGTGTTGGTAGGAGCGGCCGGCTGTGAATGTTGTCCTTGGGGTTGCCCAAGGTGACAGTCGGTGCCTCACCAGGCATGTTCGAGTTAGTTACCGTGGTCATGTTCTGCTCGAGAACCCACGTCGCGGTGCGTTTTGCGGAATGACAACTAGACAAACGTGAACAATGGGATTTAGATGACTTATCTGATGCTTCCAAAGCGGCTAGTCTGCTTGAGTAGCTGAATTATTTACTATATGTCAGCACATATGGTAAATAATTTAATTTACTGTTGTGTCTTAATTATTTTAATCATTTTATCAAGACAAACTTAGCGGATTGTGTTAAACAATGTAACAAAATTTTCTTTTATATAAAAATTAGGAAAAAACCCCTGTTTTGTAGCTTTGAGATTGATTACACGTTACGAAACGGGGTAACTTAGGGATTTTTTCCTATGCAGAAAAGTTAATCTAATCGTGTTATTAAAAGCGATTGCATGTCCGCCTGATCCTTAAAGAAGATAATATATGTTTTTTTTTTTCCAGAATTTTATAACACAATTTTTAATGTTTCCCATGGATTTAAAAAACTAGAAAGTACGGTCTCTGTCGGATCATACCGCCTTAAATAGGAATGTATCGATAATTTACTTTCAGTGGGGTTAATTCGATTCATGTAATGAAGTAAATATGTATTAGAAATTTCTCGTAAAATATTTACACCCGATAAATTCCCTCACAATCCTTTATTATCTAGGATCACTTTAGACATTTTATAAACACTAAGGGACTTTTATGGAGCTTTTTTTTTCGAAGAATAATACGAGTAAATTTTTCCGAGCACTTAGTGCGACGTTTTCTTGCGGAGAATTTATAGTTTTATGTTGTACTTAATAGTTAAGTTTTTTGTAACAAAAGAAAGAAGGTTTGTTAATGCTTTAAGTATACTAAATGTTCAACATTATTTGTCTAACATTTTCTAATCTTTATTGGGATAAACTTCTAAAATGGCGATGTTCATTATGCCCTAATCATGTCCAGGAAATTTGTATTTTTACGTAGCCTTTTTTAATGCAAACTAGATTTTATACAGGAAAAGTTATTAATCAGCGCAAGTTTTGAAAAATTAAACATAAACGTTTTTTATTATACACCTATTTCTTATTTGATATATCTTAGTACAAAAAATGAAGTTATCGTTAACGAAAGATGTAATTTTGTGTTAAAAATTTTGAAATTAGTATAATGGATACTCGTCGCGCAACGCGCCGGCGGCGCGGTCATTGAAGCGGAACGCAGCAGTAGGTACCTATCAGCTGTGCGCTCGTCCATTGATATTATTACGAATAGATTGTATCCATATTTCAATAATTTGCTTTTTTACTAAATTATAATACAAATGAGGCCAACTTACCGAACAATAACTCTTTTAATAATTTTTTTGGTTATGATCGTATTTCTCAGTATTCCCGTTGTAGGCGAAGTATTAATCTAGAGATCATAAGGAATAAATCAACATGCGTTTCATTAATAGATACCACAATTTTTGGTGGACCTAATCACCGAACAAAAAAAAAAAACGATTTCCTTTATTAAAATCCATAAAAACTTTTATTCAGATAATCATGTTCGTATACAATATATTTGAACAAATAATGAGAAACATCAAACCAACACGGCAAATCGAAAAAGTGGTAAAATTTGACCTGGATTACAAAAGTCATGATCCCTTGTAAAGGAAATACATCCTTCACACAGATATTTCTGTGTCAGTTTATTTACCCGACAGTTTACTTCGATTTTGTTCTCCTGATCAAATATTTGAGGCTCTACAAGTTTATTGTACCGTATATTGGAATCAAATCCGTGATGTGGTGAACTGGCAATCCAGTGTAATTAGTTCATTGTAGTTTCTGATTTAACCTACATCAGTTGGAAATGACATGTTCGACAGGCATTTGATGTAAAATTAGGTGCTTAAATAGATTTCAGACTGTAACGGGAACACTACTATTAATGGTACGAGTATTCAGAGCACAAACTGACGATATATAATTAAATTAGCTTGTTTCACATTTACAGTATTCTACTTCACTTGTCATGTTTTTTTATAACAAACTAGCTTTTACCGGCGGCTCCGCCCGCATGGATGTCGGTTATCGCGTAAATAAGTAGCCTATGTCCTTCTCCATATCCCAGGCTATATCTCTGCCAAATTTCATGATGATCGGTTCAGCGGTTTATGCGTGAAAACGTAACATACAGACAGACAGACAGACAGATAGACGGACAGACATACAGACAGACAGACAGAGTTACTTTCACATTTATAATATTAGTATGGATACAAGCATTTGTTTTCATCATCATCATTTCAGCCGAAAGATGTCGTCCACTACTGGACATAGGCCTCCCTCAAAATGGGAGGAATTTGCCATAATCACCACGCTTGGCAGGCGGGTTGGCGATCGCAGTATGGTATTAAAAATGCATAAAGAACGCTGCTGCCCATTCTTTAGTAAGTCCCTTAGTCGCCTTTACAACACCCACGGGAGGAAATGGGCCACCCCAATTGCTATTCTTTACGTCCGGCACCACACGGAGCATTTTTTTTTGGGATATGTTTTTTTTTTTTGGTTCATAGTAAAACTTTGACGTGCTGAAATGCTCCCAATTAATAGCTAGACAGTGGTCAAAATAATGAAATGTCGAAATTAGGACTTTCAATGTCCCGGGGGAAAAAATCGTGACTCGAGACGGTCTCGAAATTTCCGGGAAAAACAACACTTTCGAGACTATTTCAAAAATAGGTTTCATTCTTAAAGGTATTTTATGCAGTCAAAAGAAGATATTTCAATCAAGTCCTTTATTAAACATACAGTTACCAGCTCAAATGATAAAATATAATAGTATATTATGCAATTAGTGAATAAAGAACGGATTTAAAGCGAGGGTCACAGATGAATCGCGAGCAAGTGAAGGATTCTAACGACTGAATCACGACCGTAGAGAGTGATTCATGATGATTGAATCACGAGCGCAGCGAGTGCTTCAAGTGTTAGAATCCTGAGCGACGCGAGTGATTCATGGCCCTCGATATACCTAAATCCGTTTTATTCAAGAGTTGCATACTATACTTTATACCATGACTACGAGAAAAAGAAAGATTTAAGCGAAAATAGACATTAAATGAAGAAAAAAAGGAACGTTAAATTAATTAAAATGCACATTAAAATTGGAACAATTTTGGAGTAATTTCCTTTATTCAAATAAATACATATAAATTATATTTTTAAATATTAGAATATAAAAACATTTAAAAATATAAAAAATAGTAGCCCACCGGTATCGGGAATAGGGTCCAAGCTACCGGTTATTATTATTATTATTATTAGGATGGTCAACCTGTAAAGCGATATTTATTTCCTGTCGATGGTCAGAACTTTCTGCTGGAGGGAACTCTGGGGCATCTTTGGACATTGAAGGGCGTAGAGTGCACAAGGAGTTTTTTTTTTAACTTTGCCCCACACTAGGAATTTCTCCTGTATTGTGGTTGCGTTTACAAACATTTAAAGTCACATACACAAACAGCCAGACCCGGAACAACTACTTGTAGGTCATACAAATATTGGTTCCGTACGGGAATCGAACCCGCGACACGCAGCGCCGCAGTCAATCGCTTCAACCGTGCCGTTGAGTATTGTTTGTATCGAGTACCTATTTTTCGCAACGAGGTTGTATAGCATTGAGATAGAGGTCGAATATATTGGTGTTCTAAATTCAAACACCAAAATAGTGATTAAAAGTAATTTTCATTTTTATAGTGGGCACGTAAGAAAGAAAGGGCGTTTATTAAATATGTAGTTTTAGATATAGAGGACTTGAATTTATTACAAAAGTAACCCACGTTAGAAAAACTCTGCTTCTACGCTAGTGGGGATAGATATAAAGTAACTCTAACAATGGTTTAGGTATTTTTAACCGTAACAATGATAATGGTAAGGAATTCTTTGGACAAGTCTCACAAATCTCGGTATTCTCAAGGTCGAAAATATCAGTCGTCTCGAATCTCGAAAATACCAAAAAATCGTTGAGACTCGAAATTTTCGCGATCGAAATTCCCGGGATGAACCGCCCTGGTCGAAATACCAGGAACCAAAAGTAAATGCTATTAGTATATACATACCTATCACGTACTTCTTAAATAACTTTATTATCAAGTCGCTATCATTTCGTTATACTAACAACCCTGGAATTAAAAAGAAACTCCATTCAAAAGGCACAATGTGGAAAAAGTAAGAAAAACAACTTTTTCAATCAGCAAAACGTTAGATTTCAAACAAGATAAAATATTTATGAATCCACAGATGTACATTTCATTTGCTCAAACTTCTTTAGAAAATATACTTTTATCTTTTTCAATCTCCCTACGTTTGAGCGCAAGAGTGTGGGAAATAAGAAGGGAAACACACCGGTTTCCCGGTCTCGTTTTTTTTTTTTCTTTTTAGGATATAAGACCCTTCGTGTTCGATACCCTAATAAGAAAAAAACGGGACCCTATTATTAAGGCTCCACCGTAAGAGTCCGTCCGTCTGTCACAGGGTTGTATCATTTGAACCGTCATAGGTAGACACTTGTAATTTTCACAGAGTGTGTACTGTAACTGCTATAACAACTAAAAACAAAAAAAAGTACAGCTATCGTGTTTTTTTTGCTAAATTATTAAGAATTAAAAAATGTAGTGTAAAATATTGTACGGTTGTATGGAACCCATCGTGTGCAAGTCCGACTCGCGTTTTCAAGAGAAAAAACCGGCAACGTGCGTGTTGGACTACGCACGATGAAGGGTTCCGTAGTTGGTATGAATTTATCCCAAGAACAAACTTAACACCGTAGTTGGAAAAACATGTTCTTCCATACGGAATGTATGGGAGAACATGTTTTTTAACTGTAAATGTAAGTTAGTTGCCTACTACTCGGTAACTTGTAACGCTTACTTGGCTGTGATAGTTTTCCTTTTAACTTCGTTATATATACTACTGCTTTGTTTTTTTTTACATATCCAAGTACAACCATTTAGCTGGCAGGGGAGGGGGGACACTTAACTCTAACAAAAATTAGCACTTTAAAGCCTAATGTTTCAGAAACGTATCCCATAATCTAAAAATTGTTTTCACAAACCCGCAATATTTTTGAAAGACCAATCCAACAATGCCCCACACCATAGGGTAGGCGAAAAAAAAACCCTTGCCTAATTTGACTACACGATACCCCTAGTAAATTTGGTTGCCAGACTTTCGAGCTTCTGACCACTCATAACGATTGTCAGAATTTCGGCTTAACGTGCTTTTCGAGGCACGGAAGGGTATGAAATAAATAGTAACCCATCTATGGAGCTAAATTGTATTCACAAATATCATAGGGAGAAACATTTTCAAAGCGTTTCGTATTTCTACAACGACTTTCAACAGGATTGACATACCAAAGCTTTTCGCTAGCTTATATTAATCCAATACATTTTTCGGGTTCGGAAACCTACGGAAGGTACGGAACCCATTTAGTATCACATCGTTGACCGTCTGTCTGTCTGTCAAGACCCTTTTTTCACGGGGACGCGTGGAGGTATAAAGTTGAAATTAATCTCAAATACGTAAGGTCTACGGTCCTTTAGAGCTCTAAAAAAATCAAGTTTGTTAGTCAATGCGATGAAAAAATACGGCCATTTATGCGATATCTGTAATGTACTAAAATTCTTGCAAATAAACATTTAATTTAATTTACAAACTTACATTTGCAGTTGTAGAATTGACCGTGACGTATTATGATGTATGGAAGAACATTTTTTCAACTACGAAGTTAAGTTTGTTCTTTTGATAAGTACATCCCAACTGCGGAACCTTTCATTGTGCATGATTCGATGCGCACTTAGCCGGTTTAAGAGTTTTCCATCATTGTAATCGCTGGTAGAATGTCACTTGATCTAGACCCTCTCACTTGGACAAAAAACACTGTAGAAAAAACTGCGTTGAACTTCCATTATCAGTTTAAAAGTACCAAAGCACCCTTGAAAGGATAAACAGCCAATTTCAGATCCGAGTTACTTGCGATCCATTTGTTAAGCCCATATCCAAGCCCAGGTGTTTGTTAAGTAAAAGTGCTAAGGTCTTCTTTCTAGACTTGTAAGACCCTTAGGCGTTTGGATCGCCGGCTTTTCCAAATTTTAGTATGAATAAGTGAGTATTTTTATTTCTGGATAATATGTACATAATTTAAAAGCTAATAGTCTCGAAATAATAATACGTACAAGTATTTAAGAGAGGAATGGGTATCAAAACCAAGATCAGATTGATACGAGCCCTAGTATTCCCTATCTTCCTGTATGGAGTAGAAACGTGGACGATTTTGGCCCGAGAAAGACAAAGGGTTGATGCATTTGAGATGTGGTGCTGGAGACGAATGTTGAGAGTACCGTGGACTGCCAAACGCACCAATGCATCGATCTTAACCCAGCTTCGAATAAAAACTCGCTTGTCGACCATATGTCAACAACGCATTCTCTCCTATTTCGGCCACATAGTATGCAGAGGCGATGAAAGTTTGGAAAAACTGATTGTGGTTGGGACCACCGAAGGCAAACGATCGCGCGGTCGTTCACCAACATGGTGGACCGATCAGGTGAAGGAATCATCGTCCTCTAAATTCTACACGATAGTAAGGGATGCGCTGGACAGAGACCGGTGGAGGCGGATCATCCGCTCCAGATGCAACTCCGAAGGGACCGACCACAGAGAGAAACAAGTATATAAAAAGGGACGGAAAACAATCATAGAGCATCAAAAAATTCGTCCGCATCGCTGTCAACAGGAAAACTGCCCAAAACGCTGGCAGCAATGCCACGTTGTATGGAAACGCTGATTTTTTGGCCAAGAAATAGACCATCACTCTGGTCACGTGAAGAGTCGACCAAACGCTTGGCGATTTCTCGAAAAAGTGAGTTTTAAGTTAGTTAGTTTTAGTTAAGTTTTCCGAGTTAATTTTCTTATATCATGAAAAGTACTAACATTAGGTAGGTATGTTCAAAAGCTACTTTCATTGAGAAGCAGGTTGTCTACTTACAGGTACTCGGTACCAAAAATAAATGCACGGCATTAAACACACACGCACATGAAGTAGCCGATACCCGTTTCTTTATTTAGTAGATTTTTCTTAATTATCAGTAAGTAGGTAAGTACCGGTCTTTAACGAAAGTCGGGATCGGAAATCCGCTTCATTATGCAAGCACCTTTAGAATCAAAGAATGTGAGTAAAAACTTCCCCTTCGTATCAAAAAGTCCTAAAAGCAAAATGGTCCTAATAGCAAAACGACCTGTAATCAAAATGACATTTAATGAGGTTTTCTGAAATGTCTTTTACTAGGTGGCAGCACTAAGACAGTATTTGAGTACTTTATGCGGCCTACCCAAATGTCCTTTCTTTGGTATTGTTCGTCGAGTCGTTGAGCTTCTTAAATCCTGAGTTGAGCTACATGACTACTGACAAATGCTTGCACTGACTGGAAAGGTCCACTCAAAATTGTGTGGTTTTTTTCCTCAAAAGACCATTTCAGACACGAAAGTACATGGTCCTCACATGATCTGACCAAGATTATGTCTAGACTTAAAAAAAGACTTTTACCCCTGACTTTGTTTCGCCATTTCTTCTCAGGGGTAGTAAGATAGGAAATGTCGACTCCATCGAGCTTATTTTAATTTTATATGACATGTTAAAATGATTCCTACATCCTATTTACAGAATAAACGATTTCATTTGAGTTCCAGGACTTCAGGAACCTGTCAAAAGTGTCAAAGCACCTATATTTTCTTTAGACGTGATTAAATGACGAACGTATGAATGAAACGAATGATGACCATCATCATATATTTTATATTCGTTGTCGAAATGGAAGACCTCTTGTCAAAGTGTGAGTTTCTTGGCGGATCTTCTCCATAGGAAACGACCAATTAAAACAGTGCACCCAGCTTCTGATGTTTCATAAGTGCCCATGTTGGTTTTAAATGTGAAATGATGATATAAAATAAATGATTTTATTTGATTTCAGTGGCGCCAACTGGTGGGTTTTGATCAAAAACTTACTGGAGAAAACTTTTTATTGCCTACATAATAAAATTTCGAACAAAAGTTCTTTTTTTAAAGAAAAATATCTACAATTTGTACCTACTTCACAAGAATCTTCACAAATCGCACAAGTGGGTTTATCACCAGGGGTTTACCTACAAACACTCAATCCCGGAGAAACTGTCTACAAATATTTGCGGGTTCAATTCCCTAGGAACCAATTGCTCAGCCAGTGAGTCAAGCAAGCCGCAAAACTTTAACCAAGATGTATGTATTTCCTGAACAGTGATGTGGAATAGGATTTATACCGTTGACCTACATACAATTATCACCAAAATATTTAAATGATCCTCTAAAAACTTATTGGCCCTCTAATGAAGGACACTTTTTTTAAATTAATAGACACATAAAAACATTTTATTTATTTGTTCAGGGACAATAAACAGCTAAAATATGTGTTGGAACAAAGAAAAGATAATACAAAATATTAACAATAGTGCAGCCCACTACATTATCCGCATTTTAACAAAAGAAAATATGATAATGAGTGCCACTATATCTAGTGGCACTCATTATCATATTTTAATGTTAGGTAATAAATAAATAATTAATTACATCATATAATAATGAATCATGCAAAATAGTAATTCCAATAAATTGATTGTTTGCTATTCTAATGATTTAGGATGCTAATGATACACGCTTTAAAAAAAAAATTGAGCGTCTTTTTTTAACTTAAGCCGTTTTCTCCCAGTTAGTCGCAGTAACAAAGCTAGGGCACCTCGACCAAATGGGTTGGGTTAAATTAGAACTGTGACCAACCAGGCGCGAGCCGAGCGAGCGGAGAAAGCGGTGCGGCAACGGCCGGCGAGCGCTACATCCAAGTTGGTCGCAGTAACTTGGCCATTTAGTATTTTTAGGAAAATAATTCCTATATGGGGGATATAGCAATTATTTGTGGTACACCAAAAAGGCGCATTCGTTATATTAGAGCGTACAATCATATTGTTAGGGTCGCAAAATGGGAATTATTAGAGGTTCGATTAAATACATCTCAGGGGAACAAGTGTATGCATGAGTCGTGAATCGTGTAAGTGTATGCATGAGTGATGTATCTATCTCTATTGGATTCGTTTGAGAAGATCTTCAGTCTCCAGGTAATTTAACGTTAGTAATAGCATTTGTAATTCCTTTTTCCATTTGTTTAAAAAAACAAAAAAACCAACATACTGCTACGTTGGCTTCATGTTTAAACTAGTTTCTGCTCGCCACTTCGTCCGCGTGAAATTTCGGCTCCCGACCCATCGTGTTGCATCTCATCGCCCGCCCGCGATATTGCTTCGTTTTCGCTTAGCGTTTCTTCTGACTTTTTTCCTTTTGATCGGCTCCTAAGGGTCACAGCGTGACGTTACAAAACCTTATACCTTCCTCAAGAAATGGGCTATGAAATGTTAAATATTTTTTCAAACCCGACTGGTAGTTCCAGAGATTAGCGTGTTCAAACAAAAAAGAAACTCTTCAGCTATGTTATTAGTATAGACTAGCTGCTGCCTGCGGCTTCGCCCGCGTGGCTTTTTCTAAAATAAAAGTAGCCTTTTTTGCTCCTTATAACATCAGCCAGTGAAAGTCCAAATCGGTCCAGCTGCTTGGGAGATTAGCCGGAACAAACAGACAAAAATTTAAATAATTAACGACACGGTTGGCGCAGTGGTTAAGCGATTGACTGCTGCGCTGCGTGTCGCGGGTTCGATTCCCGCACGGAACAAATATTTGTATGACCTACAAGTATTTGTTCCGGGTTTGGCTGTTTGTGTATGTGAGTTTAAATGTTTGTAAACGCACCCACGATACAGGAGAAATTCCTAGTATGCGGCAAAGTTAAAAAAAAAAAAAGTTTTATTTTTAAATATAAGTACCATATATACTTTCATATTATTGTAGTAAAAAGCTGTTATTTTAACATTACAAACAGACAATCCAATTTTATTTATTTGTATAGATTAGTATATAAGGTGTATCCATTCATACATGAAATATTTTAAGCGAAATATCTATAGGTGGCAAAGAAGCCATAGCAACGATATATATATTTTTTTTTTATCTAAGTATTTTTATTTTTACGTAACATAATTTTAAAACTGCTTATGATATTTTGCATTTAACCTTTTCTTACTTATTCTATGTATAAGGGTGCCCAGACGCGGCGACTGACGACGGTGGCGGCGTGAGCGCGGTGCCTTTTGATATTAATCAAAATTTTAAATAATTTTAAATAATTAATTTTTTTAAATAATATACTAAGATTTAAAAAAATATCGTTTACATGGCTTCTTTACCACCTATAGGTGTATATCTTAAAATATTTCGTGTATGAATAGATACACCTTATATAGATGATGGTCTTCATCCTATTTTATCACATGCTAAGTTTAAGACACCCTCGTCATCTTACGTGACATAAAAGTTACTGAGGGATAAAGTCAAGTTGATGCAGTAACCCGTGCCTAACAAATGAATGGCTTTTGGTTTCCAAATCCGGTAAGATGAGTTTTTATTTATTTAGTATCTCAAACAAAAGATGTACACAATACATGACACATAAATAAAGGGCAACATCAGGTATTAAGCAGGTGTACTCCTTCACTTATAGGAGACCACAGCATGCACAATAAATATTATGAATATAATGTTAACAAAACTTGGTCGTCAAGGCAACGAGATTAGCATGGAAACACCCTCAATTTTTCAAATATAATTTTTTATTTAAAAAATATAAGTTTTATCGCTAGACTTTTAAATAAAAAATTGTAGCGTAAACAATTTGCTTTAAATTTTTATTTTTATTCTACTATGAGTTTGCTCTTGACTTTAGTCTAGGTCTGGATGACAGAGACAAAGTCTACGATGGAGTGAGCTTACCCAGAAGATGCCTGTTCACTCTCCACTTTGAATAGATTAGGGTTGTATGCGTTCGGAAACACAGACGCAGGCAGAGAGTTCCACTCTTTTGCTGCGCGCATTATAAAAGACGTTTGAAAACGCTTAGTGCGAGTTGGTGGAATATCAACTAGGTAGGGGTGGTAACTTGCAGTGCGTCTAGATGTCCGATGGTAGAAGGGGGCCGGTGAGGTCGTGGAGTTCATGGGCACACTCTCCGAAGTACAATCTGTAGAAGACCGACAAGCAGGCAACCTTGCGGCGATGAGCCAAGCTGTGAAGCTTGGCATCCACCAGTTTTACGTCGCCAATGAGCCTCTTAGCTCTGCGTTCCACCGAGTCAAGCGCAGCAAGTTGGTACTTTGCTGAGCCATCCCAAAGGTGAAAGAAAAGATGAATTCCGCCCATTCATGAACTTAACCTAAGTTTTGACCCTATCGATTTTTGGGCCAAGTCTGAAAGCAATCGGTGCATAATTGCGACCTGTAGAGTGCGACTAAATACCCACCAACCAACATACATACGTATACACATATATATATATATATATATATATAAACTTTTTAACCGGCGGTTGATTTGGATTCTAGGCTAGGGCTCATAACTAGACCCCCTATGGTAAAATCTGAAAACTCGACTTTAGGTGCAAGAACAATAGGTAAATAAAAAATTTAAACGACACAAAAAAAGTAAATATAACATTAAGAGATACGTAAATTCAAATAAATCTATTAAACACTTCTTATATTTAGACAGAGACTCGCAGATGTCTAGATTCGTACTTATAGCTAATGTGTTGTATTGGCTACAAAGTTTATTCCCCGCTTCAAATATTTTTTGTTTCAAATAAGCAGATAAATAATTAATTGTCTTTAAAAACCGAGTACCTAGTGGTTAAGCAAGTCAAATTTACCTTAGTTTACTTTCAGTATAATTATTATCGTTTGTAGAAAATAACGAGGCAAACCGAGACCTTTTAAAAATGTAAAGTACTTTGAATACAAAATGAGGGGTTTCGTTAAAGGAATCATAATGAAAATACTCAAAAATATCTTTGAAGACAGCATGTTTTTTAATCGTTCCAGTTTTCTATACAAATATAATTGACGTGTATGTTTATAATGTCAAAATAACAGCTATTTACTAAATGCATATGAAAGTACAGACGCCAGCAGGTCAAGCTACCCGAAACTGTCAAATTTTCGCAATCAACCTTGAACCTTATGTTGTAGTGATAAAGTTGAAAATCTATTAAAGAAATTTGACAGATTGTAGTAGCTTGATGTGCTGGCGTCTGTACATACGGACTTACAACATAACTTTTTTTTTGTCTGTCTGTTAGTTCCGGCTAATCTCCGAAACGGCTGGACCGATTATGACGGGACTTTCACTGGTAGATAGCTGATGTTATAAGGAGAACTTTTATTTTAGAAAATGCCACGCGGGCGAAGCCGCGGGCAACAGGTAGTTGTTAAATATTTTGTAAGTCCTCATTAGGAGAAAAGTCTCAGTCTTGTTACCGAAGCTGTCTATTATGGCAGTTTGATATCTCTCTTTTTGTTTGAAGTTTTTGTTATACCCTGGCTTTTGTCTGCCTTCACTTTACCACGAAAAATAATTAAAAATAATTTAATTATTATTTTCAAGTCTAGAGACAGAATCACAAAGCCAGACATAAAAAACAAGGTCACGACGATAATTCCAAAGAAACCCGAAACTTTTGCTAAGAACTAAATGCGATGCTTAAACCAGAATTTAAATTCACTACATGGACGTTTATAACGAAAGAACTCGGAATATTTCCGCAAACACTAACCCTTTTCGTGTAATACGTTTAACTAAGATAGTAACCCTGTATACAGGTTTAAAAAAAAAAACAATAATATGTTTTTACAACGCAGTCATGTTGTTAAGTAAACCGGTAAAAACCAGTTCAAGCTGTAAATAGCTTCAGGAAAGAGGATTTGCAAAAGAAAGCTACACCAAAAGTAACTCAAAAAAATTCACAAGCGATTTTAAACTTTACTATTTTAGCAATAAAGTTCAAAAATAAATCTGCTAACGAAATTAAGTTGGGTAAGTGTATACAGGATATCTTTCACGAAATGTAGTTCGGGCACAGTGGTGTTAATTTTAAAAGCTGGAAAAAAAAATGTCGTCTCCGAAAAATACAACATTTCTAGGAAAATGTATGGTGTTGCGAGGAAATTGCATGTCCCCGATTAAACGCGGGCTTTTGAGGAAACTGCAGAGGAAATATTTATTTCTTGCAATTTATCAAATGTCAGCTTGACTCTTTCATTCGTTTTATTCTCGTCTCTGAGATCGCTGTGGACTGGTTTCTTTTATATGGGTGTTTGTTTTGTTTAATTTTATTAATGGCTTCTAGGCGAAGGTGGTTTTGTTACTAGTTATTTTTCCCTAGATTTAAGGTTATAAACCTACTTTGTGAAACAGCGGTTTCTGTCTAGTAAATACTAGCAGGTGTGGCTTTTTCTAAGACAACAACAACCTAGGACCAACAACAGCCTAAAATACTCTTTATAACATCACCCAGATAGCATTCAAGTTTGCTGCAAGGTTGTTTTTTATTTGATATTGAGTTGTTACGTCAAATTTGTCGTGGCAAATTTGTTTCAAATTTGTTTCAAATTTGCTGTATACTTCCAAATGTAAAAAAGATACGGCAAGTTTGTTTTAATACTGTGGCAATCTTATTAATGTAAGTATGATCTGTCAAGTTTGATTCATTATTACTATAAACTTGTCACGTTAAACGTTACAGTCATCAATATAACAACCATAAAATCCGGCCAAGTGATAGTTGGACTAGCTCATCAAGGGTTCGGCCTGTACCATAATCATCATCCATCAGTTCCGAGTCAGTGGGTCATCTTAGGGGCGGAGTTTTAGGAGTTGGAGTATACGGTTAGGGGCACTATGGGCTAGGGTTGCCAACTTTTTTTGACAAATAAAACGTATAAAAGTGGTTTGGATAGGAAAAAAATAAAGTATTAGGAAGAAAAAAAAGTATATTTCAAATTTTATGTTTTTTTTGCTTTAAAAACGTATTTTTGTGTGCTTTTAGCACATGATAACAATTTCTGGTTATCTTTAAATGTTACAAAGCTTGTTTGACAATCAATATTTAAATTTAAATAGATAAACAATTCGTTTTTAATTAAATTTATTGATGCTCTATTTCTCTCTTCTCGCCACTTCAGATTCATTACAGAAAAACTCTTTCAGTAAAAGCTGAAGTTGCAGGAACGGAGAGTAGGTAAGAAATATTTTTTTTTATATTTGGTAAGCTATGAGATGCATTTTTAAGTATATATTGCCATTTTTCTACTGTACTTTTCACTAAAAATTCTTGATCATCATTAGTGACTTTTCTTTGGATTTCTCTAAGTCTTATAGATTCGGAATACATATCGTCCATCTTAATATTTAATCTGTCTTGTAATTTGGCCTTTGTAATAACCATTTCAAAATGTTCAAATTTTACCTCATTTTTCAAAGACATGTTAGGAAGTATTGAAAGCCAGTTATCTTCGCTAAACTCAAACCATTTTATCATATATTTTAAGCTCATATCAATAAAAAGCGAAAAGTTACTGACAACTGTATTGAATGTTTCGGGTGATGACTTTTGAATTTTTTGTAATCTCTATCTCTCTATATATTTTAGCTTTTTTAGGAGTCACTGGTGTGTCGCTATCAGAATTACTCGTCATTTTCAGCATTAATATTTACTCGTCATTTTCAGCATTAATATTTACTTTAAAATGCATTCTTCACTTATAAACAAAACTAACGGACCAGTTTTGTACAATTTCGTCGATAATGAAAGACATCTGTGACAAATGTCACAACTGACATCTAACATTTCGTTCAGTAAAAAAATTGTTTCCATTATCCGTTTTAAATATTTCGTTCAGCAATTATGAATCGTTAAGTACCCATAATGAGTATTTTGTTTTACGCACCACAGTAAAGGTTGACAATAAAGTATTTTTACATACTTTATTTGTATGTAAAAGTATAAAGTATAATTACCAAAAATAAAGTAGGATACGTTATTATAAAGTATGGTTGGCAACCCTACTATGGGCAGCAAATAAATCCAAAAAAAAAAAAAAAATCGTAAAAATTTATTTTGGGACTTAGTAAAATTTCGATTTTTTTTTTTTAATGATAATTTGCAATCTTATTACAGTACCAGGTTGACCTTGACCATAAAACCATTTCGGTTCTGAAAAGCAAGGCCCTACGACGCACCGTTTCCGAGTTACGAGCTTTTTTGTTTCTTGTTAAGAGGCCGTGCACGAAATCGACTGATTTTGATCAATTTTGTTCATTGTTTGTGAGAAAGGGAAACATAATTTAAACAAAATTATTTGAGATTTGAAAAGTCGTGTTCTTTGTTTTTCATGTGGCTGAAAGGGATTTTTCAAATAAATTAAGTACTCACGGTAAATCACTAATATTTGCAACAAGTTTTCCGAAAAATGACGCGAGACTGACATTTGATCATCATTCTACAAGAAACTACTTTTGATTTTGAACATTAAAAATTATCATTAACATCATTATATGGTCTACTTGCATGTGGCGTAACCACTTTTTTTAACTTCCATACAAAATATAGCAGAAAAATTATATTGAAAAAACCTTTTTTTGTTTTAAACCTCGTCAGTAATATATATTTTTCCTATTATTTAGCAAATCATATCAAGAAATTTAAAAATCACAAATTAGTCTTCAGCTATCCTTGAAATATAATCGAAATTTTATTTAATGATTAAACAATATCTTCATTAAGTAAATCAATGGCGAAATAAACTATACTTTGGAGAGCACAAAAATGATGAAACTATTAAAAGCTGCTGTGACTGACACGAATGGTTTAGCACCATGAAAACTGTACTTTTATAGTTACACAGACTTAATGTTTCGATTATTTCAAGTTTTCTGACAATTAGATAAGAAATTGATAAAAACGAGTTTTTTTCGTGCACGGACCCTTAAGCCAACAACCACAGGGAGTCAGCTTTCGTATCTGCCAATGCCAACACTGGCATTATTTGCAAAAACGAAATACTGCTCTACAATAGAAAGTGATAACAAGATCAGTGATGTCACATGCCCGGTTGAACAGATACCCACCATTTCGGTAAATGCAGATTCGAGATAAAGAGCTGTGATAATTTTAATGTGCATTCGAATATTGTAAAGCAATTATTTAAAACAGTTAAAATCCTTATTTTGTGTTTCAATTTGTCGTACAATGCAGGACTAAAAGAAAAAACTTAGAACCAAATAATGATTGTATGGCGATTTTTTTTTATGAAGTGGCCACACTCATTTCTAACATGGCGGATTTGTTTCTGATACTTTTTGTTGTAATTGTTCCCGTTTTTCCAAATCGTATTTTCTGCCGGTTTTACATTGTTTGTGAATAATTGTTGTCTTAACCACTCTGAGATATAGACTCTACAGTGCGAAATTGACCCTATAGTGTTGTGTTTTCAAACCTGTTGCCATAATCATTACGAGATAAACTCTACAGTGCGAAATTGACATGAAAACTTTAAATTAAATTCTTTAAAGCTTGTGAAAACATAAATACAGATTGGCTAAAGAGGTGTGAGGATCATTACAACCCTAATGATGAACAAAATTTTATCTAGCACAATTGCTATAAATATGCCTGAAACGGTTTTGTAAATTGAAAAACCAGGAGTTTGTTGAAGAAGCCTCCAAAAAGTGTATGAAAAGAAAATTGCATTTTATTGGACTAAGTATCGTCTTGATAAAACATCCCTACTGACTGATGGTAAGTTTGGTTTGGTTAGTAGTAGCCGGGTCCGCTGCGGCATGTTTTCGTATAATGCTAACAAAATAACACGACTTTCGATAATAACACATTATTCGTTCGCAGTTTGTTTGCAGAGTCGAATGGATAACACGTTATGTGTTAGAAAAACACTAAAACATACCTCAGCGGACACGGCTTTACAGTGTGGTGATCATTTTAATCAATAGAGCTAATGCAGACCCCCTGAGAACTTTGTATAGTCACATAACCTCAAAAAAATCCCAACTTACCATAATCTGATAACAGTTTTTGTCACAGATGGCTGCTAACTATCTCGCAATGTGGTACGATTCCCTAATTATAATACCAGCCAACATACATCCCAATGTAGGGCACGGGCCTCTCAGAGAGAGGGAAATTACTGTATGCCCACAGCTGCCTGTATAAACACCTCAGGTACTCGGGTTTCCTAATGTTTCCTCAAAATTTTCTTCATTTTTAGCAAGCTGATGCTAACAATGTTGTTAACAATTCCCATGTAAAACTGCTCCAATTACCCCTAATTTGTATAAAATTCGTTTTTGGAATCATACAGCTCTTAATTTTGTAGGTTAGTACTCGGCAAAAATGTCTCAAAAACCGTTTGTACAAATGTCGAGACAAGGCCTGTTAAAGAGCATTAAAAGAGAAAATATGACATTTGCTTCAGCAACTAGAGGTGACAACCAATCAGAAGAAGAAATATCATACTCAGCTACAAAAATAACATGACAGCTACCTACAGTGTCAGCTACCTCCATACAAAATTTTATCAATATTGGTCCAGCTGTTTGAGTATGAAGCACATACGCAAATACCCTCACACACACACACACACATAAACTTTCGCCTTTATAATATTAGTGTGATGTATGCAGTATTCAGAGGATGTTAATGATATTTTAATTTTAATATTTTTGTTACAGACTGTGCTACAAGCAAACAATTGGCAATCCAGCAAAGTCATCTCATACAGATGGTGACTGACCTGTCAAAACAAGTGTCAGAAACTAACAAAAAAAAAAATGGACCTGATTTTAGTGCGGCCGGAAGAGCCATTAACTTCACGAAGGCATGATCCCTTTTCACTGCCACAGTTTTTAACAAACCTGCCAGTAAATGACGATGACAGTTTCTGTCATTTAAATGGACAATTAAAAATAGTGACAATCAACAGGCAATGGTAAGGGTGACATTTTATTAAATACACTTATAATAATGTTTAATATTAAGGGTCAATTCAATTCCATGCCATTTTATCTGGCTTTTACTTGAGTAATTGCACAACTAACTATTGACTTTGTATGCATAAACCTTATTTAACAAAAAAAAATATATATATATTTATATTTATGATGCACCCAACATGTATTTATAGGTACCATATATATGCCATTACCAAAATTTTTCTCTTGACAGGTATTGGCAGTAAAAACCTCCGTCCTTTCACCACAAACATGCTGAGAAAAATACTGCTGGATGCAGTAGTTGAGCAATATTCTCTGATGGGAAAACAAATGAAGAACTCAAAAGAAATCATTTCTTGACACAGAAACTTGCAAATTAATATTTCGTAAGTACCTACCTATTTCGGTAGATCTGTTTATTTTTATTATTGTTTTAATTCCTACATAACCAACAGTCACATTACGAAACATGCTGCTTATTGTCAACTATCATTACTATAGCCGTTTTATTTATATTTTCAGAAATGTGTAAGAAAGTGCATGGAACTGCTACTGACGATAAGCAGAAAGAGATAATCAGTGACTGGCTAAACCAACGCAAAGTGAGATTGTCAAGAAGGTAAATTACTCTCTTCTTATAATAATACTCTGTAGTCTGTGTAGATAGTCTAGTGGGGCCTTTGGTACTGGGTTCGAACCCCGGCGCTGACACCAATGACTGAAAGTTGTATAGGTAGTTGCATACATTTATTTATTTCATAACAAGACAGCTCGTTCAGGGTGACTGTAATTGTGTTGTATTTCAATGGTACATTAATTTAAAAGTTAGTTTCGCAGGTGTTTATTGACTAACAGCCATTTTATTTCATTGTTTCAGGGCCGAGAGACAAAAACAAAATCAACTATGATGCGAGTTTAGTTTAGTCCTTTATAGTTCCTACTTTTTTTTTAATACAATAATATTTTTTTTAATAAACCCATTCAATTTTAATTTCAATGGATTTCATTTCATACTTTAAATGTCGTCAAGTTTTTTGTTTCTTCATGAGGCCTACTCGCAAACGACGACACAATTTTTAATTTTTGTCGTAGTGGTTTGCGTTCGCGAGTAAGCCTCCTGATAAACAAACATTATACAAGTTTCATGGGCGGAAACTAGACATTTGATACAAGTTTGATACAAACTTGCCACAAGTTTGATAGAAACTTGCCACAAGTTTGATACAAAATTGCCACAAGTTTGTCAAGTTTGCATTGGCAAACATTATGCAAAGTTTGAAAGAGGGAAACTAGACATTTGATACAAGTTTGATACAAACTTGCCACAAGTTTGTCCCTTGCCTCGTCAAACTTGATGCAAGTTTGCACATTTGATATTTCTAACTTGCTGCAAGTCTGAAACAAGTTTACACTGCTATCTGGGCAGCTATCTGCCAATGAAAATGCTTCATTGCCACTAGTACCATTAACAGTTCCATGATGGAACTACTGACGTTTATTTTAATCACTACTTCCATTTTAAAAGAATCTGAAAATAATGGAACTAATGTTGATTTCGTTATCACTAGTTCCACATTATTATTTTAGGCACTGGGATTACATCTGCATCCTGGGATTTACTTTCCATCCATCTTTGCAAAGATGATTATTTTAAATCCATACTGAATCTGAATAATAAATGAAAAAATAAATATTTGTTTATTTTATTGAATATAATTATTATGCTTCTACCTCTAGTGGGTAAAAATTTCACAAGTGCCTAAAATGTGGAACTAGTGATAACAAAATCAACATTAGTTCCATTATTTTCAGATTCTTCTAAAGTAGAATTAGTGATTAAAAATTAACGTCGGTAGTTCCATCATGGACCTGTTAATGGCACTATGGCACATGTAAGTGGCAACGATGCATGAAAATCCCGTCAAAATCAGTCCAGCCGTTTCGGAGTTTAGCCGAACCAGACACACAGTAATTTTTTTTAAATTGATTTTTGTTGTAAGTACCGTATACTCGTATACTTTAATATGCATTTAGTAAAAAGCTGTTATTTTAATATTACAGACACTTTTTATTAAGACCAATTTTATTCATTTGTTTAAATAAACTGAATACCTCAAAAATTTGTAACAATTAGTTCATAATTAGGAAGATACCATGATAAGCTGATGATGGTTCCATGTGGCGCCAGACGTAAAGAATAGCACCATCCCATTTCCACCCGTGGTTGTCGTAAAAGGCGACTAAAGGACTTTCTAGAGAATGGGCAGCAGCGTTCTCTTGCATTTTTAACACCATACTGCGATCGCCAACCCGCCTGCCAAGCGTGGCGATTATGGCAAACCCCCCCAATTGGGGGAGGCCTATGTCCAGCAGTGGACGTCTTTCGGCTGAAATGATGAATGATGATGATAAGCTCTCTGAAACTTAAATAAAACTTGGTTTTTTCGTCTTCAAAGATGATTTTACTAGTGGAGAAAATC
The DNA here is from genome assembly GCA_947523025.1 of Dryobota labecula. Taxonomy (NCBI): domain Eukaryota; kingdom Metazoa; phylum Arthropoda; class Insecta; order Lepidoptera; family Noctuidae; genus Dryobota; species Dryobota labecula. The sequence goes on along the minus strand of OX383293.1, from coordinate 8,646,081 downwards.
GGATAGCAGTTTTCTAAACTTAACACCTATTTTAATTTATAATCCAATTCTTAACAACGTGTAAATTAACCTATTCATCGCTTGGTTTTATATCAATTGCCGTGCCCCCAGCGCCCGGTCCATAAATCTACAAATAAATATCTACGACAAATATGGTAGTGCAATGATATAAAAAACACAAAACGAACATAAGTTCTCAGTCGTATAAATACGACTGAGGCGCCACGGGCACGTAAACATTTGTCGTATTAATCCGACCGGGGCGGTTAATAGGTTAAACAAATGGGCCAAAGTAGTCAAGATAACTAATATTAATTACTCACAATTATTAATACAACTATTAAAGAACTTTTCAAATAATTCATATTTAAATTAGAGAAGAAACTTTCTTCGCTCAAATGGGTCAGGGTTCGTTAACGACGTTAGAACTAAAGAGGCTATAATTAATTACAATGTGCAAAAGACCCATTTGTATAATATTTATGTATTTCTGAAATAACTAAGTTCATGAAAGCGTATTTGGGTCATTCTCAGGACACTCATTATTTGGTTGACTTCGGTGGCAATTTTTTTTTTACATTTAGTCATAACTAACATGAAATATCAAATCTAGAGTACTACTAATATGTTTTAAATTAACTCTAGATTTGATATTTCATGTTAGTTATGCCTAAATGTAAAAAAAAATTGCTACCGAAGTCAACCAAGTAATGAGTGTCCTGAGAATGACCCATTTGTGGTTTAATTTGCAAAGCAAGTGCTTAAATAAATAATCATACTCATAAATGAGTAATAATACCAGCCTATAACTGTCACACAGCTGGGCAAAGGCCCCTTCTCATACAGAGAAGGCACGAGCATTGATCACCACGCTTGCTCAAGACGGGTTGGCGATTCCAGACTTATATTAACTATAAGTCCAGGTTTCCTCACGATGTTTTTCCTTCACCGATGTCAGTAATGTCCAAGATAAACTCAGAAAGTACATATGAATTGAAAAAGTCACATTGGTACTTGCCCGAATTTGAACCCACAACCTCACGCATGAGAGGCGAGGCCTTAACCAACGGGCCATCGCGACAAATGAGTAAATAATTATTATATATATCCCAGCGTAAATTATTGGACATATTATTATTTAAATCACGTTTGTTTATAAAATCCTTATTGAATATCAACAGCTGTTTTCATAAATTTTACACCAGACAATTAATAACTCAGTGTATTTTAAAGAGGATTGTACTAGGCTTATTTTTAGGATTAATTATGCCTGAATAGACACAATTTCACTATCATTGAATGTAAGGTAATTGTGAACTTTCAAACTTGTCTAATAATTATACTAAATAAATTATCAGACGAAGTTTTGAAATGAAAATTATTTTTTTTTTTTTTTTTTTAATTATATTAAATGTCAGTGTTGTAATGTATTATACGTTTATTTATAGACTAGCTTTTGCCCGCGGCTCCGCCCGCGTGGATGTCGGTTATCGCGTAAAAAAGTAGCCTAAGTCCTTCTCCATATCCCAGACTATATCTCTGCCAAATTTCATGACGATCGGTTCAGTGGTTTAGGCGTGAAAACGTAACATACAGACAGACAGACAGACAGACAGATAGACAGACAGAGTTACTTTCACATTTATAATATTAGTATGGATTAGTTTAACCTATACATTAACGGCGCTTGCTTTTCGTGTCTGTATGTATGATCGCGTTGTTCTCCTAAACTATTGTGTATAAAGTGTCAATTTGTTTATTTTACAACTTAGTGCCAACTGACATGTAAATAAATTCATGTTTTGAAAAGTGCTACGAGTCTAAAACTAACTGTGAGTACCTACTAACTGATCTTTTAAAAACGAAAGTATACTACCAACAGTAAATTGAACATTCAAAATGATTTCTTAATCATCGATTCGAATCTGCAGATATATGTAGGTACCTACGTTATTTGTAAGACTTTTGAACTACCTGTGTATAAATATTGGTATATTTTTAATCCGACACCACAGAGTCATGATACTCGTATATATAGCTTGACTTAATAAAAACAAATAATAACTATTAACTTTATCTATTAACCCACTTCCAAACTTGTCTTAACAATTGACTTATTTTCAAACTTGCTATGGAAGTGGCTAATCCACTTTGGAGAATATCATAAAATAACTTTACTATCTACTTATTGTGTCCAACTTACGTGGGAGTTTATTATTGAATTTCACTAAGGAAATATAGTGTATGTTCCTCTTAAAAAATATATAATTTCGATATGTTAAAAAAGAGCTTCAACGTTATTAAAAATTGAGTCATTTCGCATTTTAGCCTGTAGTTACTATTAACTTTAATATCTACTTATTGTATCCAATTTCCTTGGCGGTTTATTATTAAATTTTACTAAGGGAATAATGTGTACCTATGTTTCTGTTATAAAATATATTATTCCGATATAAAAAAGAGCTTCAACGTTATTAAAAATTGAGTCATTTCGCATTTTAGCCTGTAGTTACTATTTACTTAACTCTACTTATTGTATCCAACTTCCTTGGCAGTTTATTATTTAATTTCACTAAGGAAATAATGTGTATGTTGCTGTTATAAAATATATTATACCGATATATTAAAAAAGAGCTTCAACGTTAATACAAATTTAGTCATTTCGTATTTTAGCCTGTAGTTACTATTAACTTTAATATCTACTTATTGTATCCAACTTCTTTGGAGGTTTATTATTAAATTTAACTAAGGGAATAATGTGTATGTTTCTGTTATAAAATATATTATTCCGATATTTTCAAAAAAAAAAAGAGCTTCAACGTTACAAAAAATTGAGTCTTCGAATTTTAGCCTGTAGTTACTATTTACTTAAATCTTCTTATTGTATAATATCCAACTTCCTTGGCAGTTTATTATGGAACTTCACTAAGAAAATAATGTCTATGTTCCTGGTATAAAATAGAAATTATTTCGACATGTTAAAAAAAGAGCTTCAATGTTATTAAAATGGAGTCATTTCGCATTTTAGCCTGTATTTACTATTTTAACGACATGACATAATATCAAAAACCTATTCTATGCATTGAAATAGTTTGGTACCTAAATGTGAATAGCTAGCTAGAAAAGTTTTAGACATATTTGTTAATAACAATATCTATTTAGTTATGAAAAAAATCCATTATTTAGTTAAAAGGAAATATAACACCTACTAACAACTAAACTTACTACTGAAAATAATCGCGACTGTTTATTTTATAATCGCGACAGTTTATTTTATTGTTTCGTTTAAATTAAAACTTGGCTTGTCTCTCTCTGATTTTATTAATAATTACATACATGTGCTTCTATATATACCCGTATATATGTGTATTTATATATTTTAGTTTTATTTTAGTATATTTTATATTCAATATTTTAATTTAAGACTTCGCTTATTCATATTTATCTCTTCTTGTTCTCACTCACTATTGTATAAATTTATTTTTCATTTCTCCTTTCGCAAGTCTGCTGGACGAGATTTTTTAAGAAATAAGCAGTACCTTTGTACTCAAATTATGACTATGTTGTATCTCTATGTATTTTACTGTGTACATAAATAATAAAATAAATAAAAACACAAAAAATTGATGAACAAAATTTCGATTTTCGTCTATGCGTTTGGGTTTTTCCTAATTTTCGTTTTGCCTAAGCCACCCTAGTATAGTAGTATAGAAGCGAACAAAACAAATAAATATATTGAAATCGGACAAGTCATTTTCGAGACTAACGCACGATTTTTATGTATGAAATAGACAGATTAGATTTCAATTAGTACAAAGTTATTTTTAGAACTGGTCTGTTAATTTGCAAAGTATGGCTTATATATATATATTTTTTTTATTTTTTATTGTAGGGCCTTTGAAGTAACTGTAATGTCTTTGGATTTGAATAGATAAATACTCGTAAACTGCATAATTTTGTATAACGTTGTATCACCGGTCAAACGCAGAAATCGCAAAACCCGATTGAGCCACATGCGAATGGATGTTGGAACTTCTGTGCTGTATTTACCAAAGTGCCTACCTACTACAACTCTAGGTTTTATATGATTTTTTGGTACGAAAATTATATTTTGACTCTGCAGCTGCAGCTTGGTAGAAAAAAATATGAATGACTTTTGACCATGATTCGTTAAAAAATATAAGTGAGGAATCAATACTCATCTTATCCGTTTTACGGTTGCTTTAATGATGGTACCTCGAATTGTCGAACTTATAGGTAATAGTTTAAAACAAAAGAAAGATTGAACAATTGTAAGGAAGTATTGTATTCATTTCATTAATAAAAGTAGCATTTGAAAAGACTGAAACAAAAAAACAATGGACGACCCTATCCATAAATTTTCTAACAATGACATTATAAATAGCAAGGTGATTAAATAAAACGGTATTTTTAAAAGAAGTAAATCGCGTCTTCTTTCATAACTTTTCACCCCATTATACGTTGATACTACTCATTAATTGTAACCAAAGATTTTTGACAAGTGAAACATTTTTGCAATTATTTATCGGTGAAAAGGGTTTTTAAAAGTGGGCCGCCTAGGCCCTTATATTGAGGTCGGCTTTCAGTCAACTAGATACGGCCTAGTATTTTACATAGATAAGATGACTGACATATATGACCATTGTAAACCAAATACTACTAGGTGGCGCATAAGTAATCACCTGATTCCCTATGCTATAACTTTTTTTTTTTATAAGAAAATGTTTCTGATTATTGTTACATTGTTAACAATAACAAAATAACATATGTTTGTTGTTGTTATTGTATTGTTGTTTTGTTATTGTTGTTTGTTTGTTGTTGTCATAATTAACTAACTATTGCACTATTCATAAAACTTATGTTAAATATTTGTTAAGAAATCAGTTGTCCTAATAGTAATTGTAAGAACTCATGCCGCCTGTGATACAGGCATCATACTTTGTAACACCTACATTATTTCTAAGATTTATACTGTATTTTTCCAATTTTCTTTATTTTTTTAATTATTATTATTATTGTTTATTCAGACTTAGAATTTTTTCAACGAACATCTTCACAACTTTCACCAATATACGCTGTAAAGACCTTCTACTGATGCCCAATTGCTCAGCACGTCGCGTCGTCTGGTTGATGTTTTTTGGTCGACTTGGACACTTGCATCCGCACAGCAGCGATATTCTCGGCAGAACGACTGCTCCGGGGGCGGCCATGCCTTAGACTATCACGTGTTGAGCCAGTCTCCATAAGACGAGCGGCCAGATGCCGCCATGTTTGCGCAGTTGGTGTTGCACGACCACTACGGGAATTGACGACGAAATTCACGTTGGGTTAACACCACTGACAGATTATTGGTTAAAAACAATGAGAATAACGCGTTTTTGTGAGTATAGCGCACCATAATTTTGCGATGTGTATTTTATATTTGTGTGCTTCACAAATCTATAAGTCGCAGACGATGAGCGATGATGAGAGTATCTTCCAGTGAGGTGATAACTTATGTGCCACGTTAGTACTTACGAACGGTATTATTTTGAAGTGAAAACTTCTTTAGGCGCGTTGAGCAATTTTTGATAGGGAAAAATCTTATGGGTTTACGTCACCGACATGCAAATTTTAACAGTAGTTTTATTTCCAATAGTTATAAGGATGTAATTATAATTAATTACAAAAATCATAATTATAGGGAATTACCAATCAATCGTATTAAAACAGCATTATTCAAATGGCTTGTAGAAAAGTCATTATATTCTGTGAATGAGTACCTACTACTTTAGAAATTCACACTGACATTTTACTATTATTATTTGACAAATGATTGACATTCTTAATATAATACTAAGATTTATGTTCAAATTTTATTAGCTTGATTTATTTAATTAAGGTTATCAAATATTTTGTTAGTTTTAGCGAATTGTTTAAGATACTGTTAAAAAACATCTGTAATTTACTGAAATTCTTGTAAATAAATTTCATTTCGTTTCAACAGTATATCTGTAGCTATGAGTATGACGTGTTGCGCTTGGCCAGCAATGAAAGCATAATATATTTTAATTAATCATTTATAGTTAATCATTTAATTTACAAATGATTGATTGATGAAATTTAATTTTCATAATCATCATAATCATAATCATTTATTTGTCAGAACATGGTCGGTATGTATATTACATGGTCGCTCTCATGGTCAAGTTCACATAGATTGTCTCATCACATTCTACCACATGGGCGTACAAAAGTTACACAGATTACATTGGTGATAAATTATATATATATTTTTTTTTTTTTATAAATCAAATTCAAATTCAAAAAGGGATGTCAGATTAGAAATTAAATAATATAAATAATAATGGAATTAAATTAATATGTCAGTATCATTGATGTAGTCATTCAAATTATAGTAGCATTTATTACTTACATAAAAATTATTTAAATTGCTTCTTAAATCCAGCCAAATCTAACTCTCTAATTGTTTTTTTTTTTTTATTATAAATTTGCGGGGCTCTGCAGAATATGCTTTTCCGCATGAGAGCTGTCTTGGCTCTGCGTCCGCGTAGCACATACAATTTAATTTGAATATTAAAGAAAACCACTGCTATTTCATAGTTTAAAATTTTCACTCTTGTCGGCAGTACGTTTTTCAAGTTATTATTTTACCATTTTGTTGGCGTCATAGCTTTCTAGTACCAAGAGTCTCTGAGCCACGGACAGACAGACAGACGGACATGGCGAAACTATAAGGGTTCCTTTTTTAATACGAAACCCTAAGAAGATGCATCGATTAAAAAACACAGCATTTTTTTTCGTCTGATTTTATATAGGTAAGAGTACATACATAGACTGAGTAAAGACAGACATCGCTCTATGATGATCTAACAAAACAGTATAGAAAGTAGTACAAAAAATATATTAACCCTAAGAAGGCTTCTACAGGAGCTGAATGTCTCACTAAATGAAGTCTTAGTTACCTACATTTTACGTCGACATTAAAGATTTACTTAACAACGTGAAATTCCGAGTCTTATTTCCGTCGGTCGGTGGGGAAATATTCAAATGACTATACTACTTACAGTTTCTAAATTAAGTGAACGTTGTTAGAGCTTATTCTATTACACACTTTTTTTTTGTCCTTGTTGCACTCTAGGAATTTCTCCTGTATTGTGGGTGCGTTTACAAACATGCAAACGTGCGTTTTAAAATCACTTAAACAAACAGCCAGACCCAGAAGAACTACTTGTAGGTCATACAAATATTTCAAAATTAAAATCACAATATTTTATTTCACATAAACCTACATGGGCACTTACGAAACGTCAGAAGATAGGTGCACGGTTCCAATCAGTCGTTTCCTATGGAGAAGAGCCGGCAAGAAACTCCACGGTTACTCTTTTAAAAATAATTGGCTTTTACAATATTTTCAAATAACAGTGTTAATAGGTATGGGAGGACAGTGTAGGCCTTTCAACAATTACTAGGTACTTAAAAAAAATTGTTCCACGACACGCAGCGCAGCAGTCAATCGCTTAACCACTGCGCCAACCGTGCCGTCCCGTACCGTACCGTGCCGTCCCGTACCGTACCGTGCCGTCTCGTACCGTACCGTACCGTGCCGTCCCGTACCATACCGTGCCGTCCCGTACCGTCCCGTACCGTGTCGTACCGTGCGTCGTGTAAATACAGCTTAAGCATAAGCATAATCAGCCTGTAATGTTCCCACTGCTGGGCCACAGGTATTCTCTCTTCGAGAGGAAGTGGACTGTAATCTACGACGCGGGCTCAGTGCGGATTGGTAGATGTCACATGTCTTCGAATTTTTGGTTCTAGGACACGCGAAATAAGGCAGAGTTTTACCTATAGTACACCCAAATGTCCCCAGTTATGTTAGAGCTGTTCTATTTTGAAAATCTGGTATAGATTTATTTTAAATGAATTTTTGAACGAGTTGTTTATGAAGTGAAATAATAGGGTCTCCCTTGTTTTACCGAAAAGAAATTGCCAAATTATCACTTCCCAAACAAATTTTCGCATAATTTCATTTGCCAAATTATTACTTACCAAAAAATCTCTACAAATAATTGTTACGAAAACCTATGTTTGGCAAGTGAACGTTTGAACAATAACTTGTTCACCAACTAGTACTTTTACCATTTTTTATCTAGTCAAATATTTCAGTTGGTGTAACATATTTTACGCATTCTCTCGATAGCCTCCTAAAAATAATCTCTTTTTTCCATATTTTTTCCTATATAATCTAGTCGTTTCTGGCACTCGCCGGCCGCTGCCGCGGCACCGCTCGCTTCGCTCGCTCGGCTCGTGCGTAGGTGGTCACAGTTTTAACCTAAACTAACCTAACCATTTTTTTTAAATTAATAACCTACTGTAACTAGTTCCATAAATAACCTAATGACAAATCATTTGACTAAACGTTTATTGTCTAAATATTGTTTGCTGTAATAAATCATTTGATTAAAGACCAAAAGCCTTAATGACATTATCCTTGGTAACAATCTGCCAAGTAAACATTTGACCAAATGAAAATGTGCGTACTAAAATTATTCCAAATATTACATTGGTATAAAAAAAGGTTGCTAAAATTGGTTTGGGTAATGAAAATTGGCAAAATCTTTTCGGCAAAACGGCAGGATCCCGAAATAATATCATGTTCTTTTTAGGGTTCCGTAGTCAACAAGGAACCCTTATAATTTCGCCATGTCCGTCTGTTTGTCTGTCCGCGGCTTAGCTCAAAAACTATTAGTACTAGAAAGTGTTAATTTGGCACGAGTATACACGTTAATGACGCCGAAAAAGTGGTAAAATAAAATTTTGAAAAAAAAAACGATTATTTAGGGTACCTCCCCTACATGTAAAGTGGAGAACATATTTTTTTTATCCTTCTCATAGTGAGGGATATCGTTGGATAGGTCTTTCAAAAATATTAGGGGTTTGGAAGACCGTTTTTTTATTAAGTAAACCGTTCGTGACTTAACAAGCTTTAAAGTACCAATTTTCGTTAGAGTCAAGTGTGGGGGACACTTCACCCTCTACCAACTAAACGGTTGTAGTTAGAAATTCAGATGTCACGGCAGTAGTACCTATATATATCGTAGTTAAAAGAAAAACTATTACAATTTACCGAGTAACTGGCGACCAACTTACATTTACAATTGAAAAAAAGTGTTCTCCCATACATTCTGTATAGGAAAACATGTTTTTCAACTACATGATAAGTTTGTTCTTGGGACAAATTCATCCCAACTACTGAACCCTTTGTGTGTGGTCCGACATGAACTTGGCGGCTTTTTTTGTATATTGGCACTTTGTAGCAATGTCTTCATATTCATGTAATTAGTTATTATTTAATCGTGCTTTTGTATGTTGTTACGAGTATGTCTTTTGTATACACCAAAAAAACGATGTATCTATCTATCATATGTTGTACTACATAAATCTGTGTATCGTCGTTTCGAACTGGCCAGTAGCGTCTACTTCACACGTAACGGCTAGGAGAACCGCGTAGACGTCTACGAGCACGGCGTAGGCGGCAATGAGGACGGCGTAGGCGGCTACGAGGACGGCGTAGACGGCTATGAGGACCGCGTAGGCAGCTACGAGGACGGCGTAGACGGCTACGAAGACGGCGTACGCGGCTACGAGGACGGCATAGGCGGCTACGAGGACGGCATAGATGGCTACGAATTCATAGCGTTCGACGCTGTTCAACTACATAGAAACTTCGTAAGAAACTTCTTCGAAAGTGGAATAAATAATAGATTACATAATTAGTATTTTTCTTTAAAACTGTTATTATTAGTCAGGGAAATGTAGGAACATATTGATCCTTCTGCGAAACTTTATCATAATCAAACCCAGAACTTCATATTATAAAATACTACGAATATGTTTGCCAAACTTTAAAACCGTGAGTAGAAAGTGTCAGCCAGTCTGCATCACCCCAGCTGGATTTCTTGAATTTTTAAAAGCCATACCGCGATGTAACGCGGAGACGAATTACCTACTTAACTTAAATATGATTGGCGGCCGTATCAAATATTTATTTATAGAATTACTAGCTGACCCGACAAACTTCGTTTTGCCAAAACTTATAGTACAAACTCCACTACACTACTCTACCCTATCCTATACCTACCTACTTACCTACCTACCCTACCCTACCCTAGCTACTTACCTACCTATCTACCCTACCCTACCCTACCCTACCCTTCTCTACCTACCTACCTACCTACCTACCCTACCCTAAACTACCCTACCTTACCTACCTACCTACCCTACCCTACCCCACCCTACACTACCTACCTATCTGCCTACCCTACCTACCTAAAACTTAAAAAAAATGGATAGTAGCCGATTCTCAGACCTACTGAATATGCATATAAAAGGAGATGACCAGTTCCTGCCTTCGAGTTCGGGAACATTTGTGCAGGATTACCGTTTTCACACTAAAATTTAAAAATGAAAATCTTAATTTATCATTATTATATTATTCCGAATAAAGGCCAGGTTAAAATCTCAAGAATACAGTATTTTAATTTGCTTCCGCTTATCTCTTTTATGCATTTCCTGCTGTTAACGTTCCATTGTACCCTTAATCATCCGGTAACCCTAATAACCACATAGTTTAATGAGCTATTTTCGATGAAATGAATTTTAATGACAAAGGAATATTATGTATATTTTGTTTATAATTAATTTATTTACTGACACGCCTACAGGTTAGGTTTTTATTGACACGTGTGTGTAATTCTATGATCGAACACCATTTTTTTTTAAATAATCACTGCGGGTAAAGGAGCGTCATTTCTTTCACAATGGATCTGACATTAGTGGCGGACACCTGTGTAGGGATGGCCAGCAATCTGTTTCATAACATCGATAATTCAATCGATTCGAGTCAAAGCTTAAACAATCAATTCACAATAATCGAAATTCAAATAGATTTTTGGATTGATGTTTTATTTTACCGTTTTATCTGTTTAATTAATAATACGAGTAAGTAAATAGTTTATAGTTATGTATTAAGCTATTTTTAACCGACTTCTAAAAAAGGAGGAGGTCTCAATTCGGATGTTTGTATTTTTTTTAATGATTGTTCGCACATAACTCCGTCGCTTACAAACCGACTTGTTTTTTTTTTTTTTTTTGAAAATGTATATTTCCCAAATTGTTCCATGACAAGGAAACCAGGATCTGATGATGGCATCCCAGAGAAAAAAAAAAAAACAATACGGAAGAAAGGACATTTGGGTAGGCCACATATATAACTCAAACTGCCAGACGATGACAAAAACTAACAGAACAGAAAGAATAATAATAAAAAAAATTACCCACATAGTCAAAAGCTTGCCCTTTTGGGCGAATTAAAAAAAAAACAATAATTAAAAAAAATGGCATTTGACACGTATAAGCTCTGAGAAAGTTCTCGAACGACTGACGCGTGGCGTGGTGTTGTTTAGAAACACACTGCGCGTACCACGTTGGTTGGCGTGTTTACCCCCACCATCGGCAACACATCGATCTGGCCGATCTGGATCGGGGGGGCGTGTGTGAGCATGTCGTCGCGTCGGATGTTCATAGTGTGATTCTGGTCATAGAAAACAATACAATTTGATTCGACTCAACACGCGTCACGTTTCATCAGGTCGCGTCGCGGTTTAATAATGTGTTTCTGCCTTTACGCTCTTACTGCCTATTAAATGTCATTGTATACTGAAGTAACATAACATAAATAAGTGTAAAATATGTTTCTACGGATGGTCAGAGTTATCTAATAAAAAAACTGATTTGAATCTCAGTATGCGTGAAAAAATTAAGTATCGATTTATCGATCTTAGATCACCATAATCACATCCCTACTTGGCGTCCCTTTCATTCACGTCAAGTTTCATAGTAATTCCGTTGTGTTCTGTGCGATTGTTTGTTTTGTTGTGTTTTGCTGTACTATCAGTACTATTCAGTTAAATGGATATTATGATAAGGTGCCTAAACTGTGGCATATCCGTAAGGCGCGTTCAAAGGCATATTACGTCAACGCTAAGCAAGAAAGATCCCTGCAAGAGAGATTATCTCGTTGGCTGAACAATCAGGTACATATTATGTTACTACAATTAAATAATATTATTTAGCAACAAGATAGCTATAGTTTGGTAGGTAGTTCGATCACATGTGAGCCAGCAAAACTTAACAAAGCAGCGTTTATTTCGTGGATGACCCAGGCCTATGAATACTCAATCTATAGGTAATGTTTATTGCTACACATGGCTGGATAGGATAGTCACTATTTGTTCAAGTATACACACGTCTGTACTTTCATAGAATTTCAATTAAAAGGTATTTTAACTAAATGATATTTATATTTTTCAGATGCCTTTAGATGCATATATTTGTCACCCCTGTTTCAATTTATTGAATACCGAACAGGCTGACAATGAGAGATTGCTAGGTCATATAATGGTCTGTCGTGGGTGTGGTCTCTATGTCACAGGACTGCGTTTCTATGTGATACCTGCAGACAGCCAATTACTACCTATTATTTCCCATGATAGTTATCAGGTAAGATTGTTGATTATCTAATTGAAGGTATTAAGGATACAATGGCTAGTTGCATAGAGAATAACTTTTTAATATTCTGCTATTCATGATATGAAGCGCTGTTGGTGCATTAATTCTATGTGATGGGTAACAACTAACAACTGTGCTGTATTTGTCATATTCAGTCTGTAGGTGGATGACCAATGATCAACATTATAATGGCATTTAAAAATGTATATTAAAATAAGTCATTCTATTTTAGGATGTTGCAACAATCTATGCGTGTCGGGCCTGTTGGACTCGAGCAAATCGTCAGTTAATTCAGGATTCATCCAGGGGCTTACAAGAGAATGTGGAGCCAGCCATGCCCCATGAATCATCAACACCACTGTCTCCACCACCACCACCACTGCTGCTGCAGCCATGCAGTTGCAGAGTTTGTCAGACACATTTTCTAATGAGTGGCACTTGTTACCACAAAATACTGTTCTTTTGTCTACATTCAATGCAAGACAGATAGAAGACATAATCAGTATAGCAAAATCGAATGTGGATGTTTTAGATTTTGATAATGTAGAAGAAATGCCAAATAATGTTTGCCATTATTGGACAGGTCTCACAATCACAGAGTTTTTAGAACTATACCTCCCAATTATGCTAAGAAACCAAAACGTGCTTTAGCAATATATTTGATCAAATTAAGAACTGGTGACAGCAACAGACGACTTTCATCATTATTCAGTTTACTTCAATCAACAATACAATTTCTTTTGAAAAATGTTAGAAATTGTTTAAAAAATCAAGTATATTAAGTATTTTTTTATTTTTTTCAAGTATATTAATTATTTATCTTGTATATAATCAAGTTTTTGTAACTGAACAGACAGCTGTGCTGCTGGGGAGTTTGTTGCGCCACTTCAAGTTGTGAAGGGCGGGCGGTTTGGGGGACTGTCTTATGTATTTTTGACATTCAAACAGTGCTGATACTCAACCTAGTTCGAATTAATAAAAATAAATTATACATTCATTCAAATAATAGTTTTATTATTCAATGTAATCCTCATCCCTTCACTAATAATATAAAGCCTTATTTATGTTTCCTGAGCCAAGTAGAGCCTAGTTATTGTAGTCAATAGCTGACTGTAGCTCGTAATTGGGTTGGCTCGAACGTGGAGCTACCACAATCTTCAGAATACCAATGTCAAGTTACGTTGCTGCGCTTCGAATGGTGAGTGAGAGAACCGATAGCCCAGGATTTGGTGTGGAAAAAGGGTGGTAACGCATCAGCAATAACCCTGGTGTTGTGGATGTCCATGGGCGACGTTGCTTGTTTAACATTAGGAGACTGACATGCTCGTTTGCCCCTTGATAGAATAAAAAAAAAACTTAGCGCCTCGATGGCGTGTAGAATAGTAAAAAATCATTCATAAACTCGATAACCACAACGCCTAGCGCCATCTCTTATCAAAAATCAGAGTTTTTTAGTGAAGACTTATCTTTATTTTTCTCAGTTTGCTTACCTTTTAGACTCCTGAAACTTTTTTTTCTGTAAACTACAGAATATAACAATTCCAAAAATAAAACAATATTTGCTGCACATTGATGTTGATACCTAGGCAGGCGCCCATAGTCCCACTGGTCATGTCATTTCATAATAATCAGTCAAGCTGTTTCGGAGGAGTATGGTAACTAACATTGTGACACGAGATTTTTATATAAAAGATAAACATAAAAATCATTAATACAACTCTCTAAGTTCATAGAATACTATTGAATGACAAATTCATGAAATCATGACTTTTAGGATTATACTAATTACTTAAAGATTTGTATTACTGATTCTAATGATTATAATTCTGTAAATACATATGTTTACGGTCGCGAATCATACTTTAATCAACATACACCCAGACAATGAGCTGCAAAAATCGTAAGAAAATTTCAATTTCGCGAGTTACCTTAGCGCTTCCCCCTTAACTTCGCGAAACAAGATCTTAAGGGCCTCTATTTTTAAGGTTGTTTCTATTTTCTTTAACTATATGATGCTGACAATACATTCCTAAAGCACAGGCCACACTGGGAAGCGAAACGAAGCTAAGTTCGTTTAGGCTTTCTTCCGCCTCTTTTCATACTTCAGTTCACACCGCGTACTAATCGTTCCTTGTGGCGCCGGACGTAAAGAATCCATCCACATCCCATCCACCACCACCCCACCATCCCATTTCCTCCCGTTGGTGTCGTAAAAGGCGACTAAGGGACTTACTAGAGAATGTGCAGCAGCGTTTGCTATGCATTTTTAGCACCATACTGCGATCGCCAACCCGCCTGCCAAGCGTGGCGATTATGACAAACCCCCCCAATTGGGGGAGGCCTATGTCCAGCAGTGGACGTCTTTCGGCTGAAATGTTGATGACGATGATGACTAATCGAAACGAAAACTAGAACTAAAAGGAAAGCTAAACGAACTAAGATTCGTTTAAGTTGAAAATATTAAATTTCTATGTACAGGTGCTAATGAAAATATTTGTGATGTATGATCTGTATGACTACGATTGCATTACCAATTAATCTACGATTATAGTTTACCTTTGACTCCTTTATTAACCTCTCGTATGTCGTAATTAGAGACACAATTAAAAACCCATTGTGTCTCGCGTAGATCTACGTTCCGGCATATGAAGGGTTAATTATTATGCCTGTAATTGATACAATATCATGTGGACTTTATATCAAAACCAGACTGTAAAAACTTTATACGATATTTTAAAAAATACGTTTATATTATCTTTCTTTTCTTTCTTACGATATTTAAGGCAACTTATCTTATGAAAGAAAGAAAAGAAAGAAAATACGTTTATATTTTCTTTCTTTTCTTTCTTTCATAAGTCTTTATTTGCTTTAAATATCGCATAAAGTTTTTTCAACACACTTGCTCGTAAAGTGGCTCTTATTGAACCGCTTTTAGGTCCATAATGCAGTGTATTAAAAACGCGTGCTTTTTACTATACGTTACCACACGAGTGCTGTAACGCCACAGATAACTGTTGGTACTAGTCGAAAACTTGCGCTTTTTATTTTAAAATCTCGTCAAAGAAACTTCATGCCAAAAGGAATCCGCGCGTTCACTTTTTTTTTAAATAGTCTGAATTGTCTTTGGTCCCAAAATTAACTAAAATGTATTAATCTTAAATCAGGAGTGGGTTGTAACATGTTCCGCCTATTTCTGTTCCACGTAATTAACAGTTCCAAAAATAGCAGGCTGTTATTTCATACTATGTGGAAACAAACTATTGTGTTCTCTGTTACCACAGCTGCACAGTTATAATACACGGAAGTACTTCTCTTTCTAACTATGGTGTTACACCTATGCGAGAAAAGGAAAGAGCTTGTGACGGACGATGTAACAGGGTGTCATAGTGTAACAGTAACATTTATTATCTATATTCTAACTAAGGTAACTGTCATAAGCATGAATAGACAAAAGTTTGTGACCTGGATGGATTCTGTTATCTCGTCGTGGAACAGATTTTTTTTTTTTTTTTTCAGTTTATTTGTCATAGTTACAGTCTGGTATCTTGTGATACCTGTTGTATTTAGCTGTTACGATATACATATACGCCTCACTCCTACCTTAAATTGTCCGTGGTCCCTCCCGAAACCAAACGGAAAAGATCCTGACTGACGTTCTATTATTGCGGATTCTCACTGAACTAATGTATATTTCTCTATGCCAATAGTACTTTCTAATTCCATACTAACTAAACTACGATCAGTGTAAACATTTTTTTTTATAAAGGCTGTTTAGCAGTTTCACTAGTGCCTTTATTTACACCTGCGCGCGCATAACAAACGGGGCGCGCGGAAAAAAAATACAAAACCAGCGCGCCATTTTCCATAATAAATATTTGTTAACGTTTTCGTTGTGTTGTTAGTTACTATTAAAAATACGAAATCTAAAGTATTATCACCAACCGACCTTAAACAGTTTTTAAAAAAACGTCCGGATTGCCAGTACCTGGCAACAAAGGTCAGTTGAACTTTATAAATCTAAATGTATCATCTCTATAATTACGTTATTATGATAAGTTTTTACAACAAGTCTGTTTTTTTCCTCGCAAGTGTGTTGAAAAACGTCGTATGAAACGCGTGTGCATTGATCATTACACACTCGGCTTCCTTATCCACACCGCCAATATATAATATAATTAATAATACCGCCTCGAGTGTAACGACCAACACAGCACACTCGTATCATAATGTACTATTACAGTCTGGTTTTGATATGAAGTCCACATGTTTACACATGTGTCCACGTATTTTCTTTCTGTCTTTCATGTGATAAGTCTTTATTTGCCTTAAATATAGTATAAAGTTTTTACAGTCTGGTAAACATGACCCAAAGAAAGAACACAAACACGAAAAGAACAAGTTGGGGGAAAATATGCGTCGCGACCATGCAAAACGGCCATTGCTCAGAATAATGCTGCGACCATATGCGAGACAGAGCCCCAGCGCTGGTTTCCAGCGACAGCCGGCTTATCTTATCTTAAAGCGCTGCAAGGTTCATTTGGCACGTAGCCAAATCTGAACCAACGCCGCCATCTTGTTTTGACAATACAATTTCAATGCCCCCTGTCAAAGTCATTTAGGCGCTAAAAGATACTTGTGGCACTCTTCATTGAACAATTAATGAAATGTTACGTACCGTTCTCTTTAAACTGGGTAGAGTGGGTTTAAACTGTGTCGAGAATATCATCCGCGCCGGGCGACCGCGGGCGGGAGCTGCGGTCGCGGGGAGGGCGCTCGAGCTGCGAGCGCGCACCGGTCGGCACTGGACTGCGTCATCGACCGCCATACGTTCTACACACATATTTCTCGCGTATTCAAAATTAGTTAACCGTTTGTCAAGCCTATCTTAAATCGTTGTAATACAGTCCACTATATATCGAGTTACCGGTGTTTTAATCCTCGTACCACCTGGAGGAAATGTACCCATTCTTCTTTATGGTCCTTCGAGCCGGAGGCTTTAAACTGGATAAGTGTTATGTAATTTTGTTATCAGTGAAATCATTATTTTAAAAGGTTTTATAAAATATGTTTATATTTTAAAGCCAATCGCACATTACAGCCGCAACGGGCCACAACGCAAAGCATTTTCATATAAAAAAGTTCGGTGCGCCCAGCCTTTTTGCCTTTTTTTTGCTTTGGGTGGGAAATTATCAAATAACTTCTCCCGCTGTGGGCGGAGCGGGAGGGCGTGTCAGACTTTTACTGACTAAGACCCACCCGTGTTCCTTCAGTTGCCTGTGTGCTAGGACCGCGGTATGCCTTTCGGACAAACCCGCAACCCTGGCAGGCACCGGTCCTGGCGGACCCCGTCAGTGCGTGCTGACATCTCTTTGAGGCGCGCGTGGAACACAACGCGCCGTCGACCCGAGCCTGGTTCTTAACGGATGGCGAGCTGCCCATAGCTATTAGCCTTAACCACAGGGGTCTGCACTGCCAAAAAATTCATAACTACAAGCTAACGCAAAAGTCTTCATTAATATTATTACAAACATTTTTATAAAGTTCGTCATTTGTTAACCACTTAGTCTATTCCCCAGCGTTTATCTTTGCTTTTCTACCAAAATTTATATTAAATTTTAATTAATGAGCTGTTTAAATTATGATTTTGTAAGTAAACCGTCGAAGTTTCACAAAATCGGTGATTTTGCTAAGTTAAATATACAATTAATTATTACTTTGCGATATTGCTCTGAGTTTTGTGTGATATCAGCTGTTTGTTTAGTATAGTTTTTGAGGTTTCTTAATTGACTTTTCTTACACAAAATATGGTCACTTGGGGGAGGCCTATGTCCAGCAGTAAACGTCTTTCAGCTGAAATGATGATAATGATGAATTATGACGTAGGCTACCAAGCCTTTTCTCAACACTATGTTGTGAAAAGGCTTTGGATTCAGCTGAATACCAGTATTTTACATGGAGCGACAGCCTTTCTGACCTCCACAACCCAGTAACTGGGTAATACTATACCCCTTGGTAAGACTGGTTGTCAGACTTTCGGACTTCTGATGACCCGTAACGACTTACAAAGATCCACGAATGACAGCCGGGATCAACGGCTTAAGAGCGTTGTTCCGGCGCGGGCTGGCAACATCGCATTTCTAGAGGTTTTTCGTGATTATTTTACTAAAAAATCAAAGTACTAAATTAAATTGAAGTCTTTGTTTGTAATTTCAAACGAGCAGCTTTTTACTAAATGCATGTTGCTTCGATATACGGTAATTATAAAAAAAAAACATTTTTGTCTGTCTATCTGGCTGTTTGTTCTAGCTAATCTCCGAAACGGCTGGACTGATTTGATGGGACTTTTACTGGCAGATAGCTTATGTTACAAGGAGTAACTTAGGCTACTTTTATTTTAGAAAGCGAAGCCGCGGGCAGCAGCTAGTCATACTTTTTTTTTTTTTCTAATTTGCCCCCTAAAGGGACCCCAAAATTCATTTATGTATGTTAGACGTCCGTGTTTGGGTCACAGAAATTGATATGTGTACTAAATTTCAACTTAATTGGTGCTTTAAATTCGGAGCAAATTGGATTTGACAGACAGACAGATACACGAGTGATCCTATAAGGGTTTTGTTTTTTCCTTTTGAAGTACAGAACCTTAAAAACCATCGAATTGCTCACACTAGCTGTCATGCTTTCAACAAAGGCAACCTAAGTTATTTTGTGTAACAACATAACTTTTACCCTTTCCAAGTGTCGCCTATTATCCCAATGACTTACCCAGCCAAGAATAATGTCACAAGTTACGAACGCAAGGCTCCCCATTAAAAGTTCATGCCGACACTACAGAAAGCACAAACTTAATTATGTCGAGCAGAAAATTTATAAGACACCACTAATTTCCTTTAAAATTTCCTTTGGTTAAGTCTAAGTGTTTCAGTAATCTAATTAAGCTTTGTTGGGAATGTTAGTGGATTTTTGTGTTTCAATCTGTGAATGATTAAGATGTCCTTGAAACTCCTTGAATCTTTATTGATGCTATTTAAATTTTCATCAGTTACGACGCCAAAATCTTTCTCACACAGAGGAGGCCTGTGTCCCAGCTGTGGGAAGAAATTGATCATGTCTCCTGCTTCGTAGATTTATATTTGGCTTGCGCACATACACACACACACCCTTACACACACCCACACTCACACACACACACACCCTCACACACCACACATCACATCACATCACATCACATCACATCACACCACACATCACACATTCACACCACATCACACACCACACACATCACATCACATCACATCACATCTGATCACATTTCTGAATTTCGTATAAAGCTCAAGTGGCTTCCCATACGTCTTCGCCGGAATTCTCATATCTTATTTCAGCTGTACAGTATTATGTTCAATCCTACAACCCCCTCTTATCTTAAAGAACGTTTCAAGTTCTTTCATGACACACATAATAGATATCTGAGGTCATCGGAAAACTTTAGACTAGAGATGCCAATGCATTCCACTAGCTTTTATGACAAGTCTTTTACAGTTCAACCAATTAACTAAACTATTGCTGCAGAAATGTTATTACACAATGAAAGACTTTTTAAATGACAATATTTATAGGAAAATGTTATTGATAAATGTACCTTACTTTGCAATTTCGAATGTTTTAGGTTATAATGATGACATTGTTATTTATTTGAAATGCGTTTTTTTTTTTTTTAGTGTTTGTTCTTAAATTGTAATTTGACATAACAGATTTTGACATCATCAGATTATCTAAATTCTTTAACTAATAATAATTGTGATTGTTGCTAATGTTTTGGAATATTCTGACATTAAGCTTTTTGACATTACACATTACGACATATTACATTCTTCATTTTATGATTTGTGAGAGATTTATATTTACTTCATTAATTATTTTGATTTGATTTTAGTCTTATCTGTAACTACATATTAAATTCGACTATGGCTAATTATAATTGTAATAGCTGTATCTATATTACCATTTAATTCAAACATAATATTTTGCATGCCGTAAGGTAAAATGTACCGGGACACTTAATAAATATTCCAACTTATATGTATACCTACATTCTCAGCAAATAAATGATTTCTTTCTTTCTTTCAAGCAGTACGGTTATGGAATGCCTTGCCTATGTCGATAAGGCGAGCTCAATCTTTGTCCACTTTTAAAATTCTGGTTAAAAATCACTTCCTCTCTCCTTAAACATCATCATTAATTATTAAAGTTCCTTGCTCTTGACATTAATAAGTGACAGTTATAGTCAACTACCTACTTTATATGTTAACTTAAATTGTAAGGGTTTGATGTAATAACTTATTTTTGCGTTAGAACCCTAATAGCTACCGTGTGATGTAGTATGGAGGAGATATATTTGTATAAATATAGTTTGTTTCCTTGTATTTCGATACCTAACCACCTTCCATCTGGGATTTTGTTCCTTTACAACTAGAGGGACAAAATCTCGTGTGTATTTATTTTTATTTTTTTATTTAAACTTCATGTACAATAGTGATAAATAGGCGGACTTAATGCCACAAGGCATTCTCAAGGCATTTATATGGATAAGTATTTAGTATGTATTTATTGTATATGTAAATGGTACACCATTGACTACCTGCAGTATTGTCTCTCCTTCTACTTTTGATCCATCCAAAGGTTGTCTATATAAGATCACTTTTAGCGATAAGACCGCCCATTGTGACACCCTATGTAGTTCTACATTTATGTCTGTAATTTTTATGGTGTATATCATAAAGAGTATTCTGTCAATCTATCTATCTATCTGATGGGAACATCTGTGGAAGATCAGGGTACCCCGAGGGTTTCAGATCACCGGGTGATGCCTGTGCATTCAAAGAGTTCATGCGCAACAGTTTTCTCAGCCTCCATGCAAGCCCTGCGCAGAGGACTTTACGATACGAGTATGCCTATTGTTTGGAAGTGCTTGTTAAGCGAGCAGTCTCCCGTGATGGTCCCCTGTTACTATCCAAACGTAATAAATGCCTGGTTAGGCTACTATCTAAGGCCTCTCTGGATTGCCTACAGCCCCGTATCGAGGTCCACCAGCTCTCTGCTTGTAAGTGGGAGAACTGCTGTAACTACCTACATAGCTGATGGAAGAGGATCGGTACGATAGGTATCTCTTAGAGAACTATTTAAAACGATTAATATTATGACGGTACCTTGCCAATTCATTTATGAAAATATTATGTATGTAAGAAAAAATCTACATCTTTTTAATAAAATCAGTGATAGGCTTAATTTTAATACTAGAAATAAAGATAAAATAGATCAACCATTTTTCAGATTATCTAAGGTACATACATCTTTTATGGGGTACTGTGTTAAATGTTACAATAAAATACCTTCTGATATATTACAATTAAATGAAAGAAAATTTAAAACTCATATAAAAAGTACACTTTGTAAACAAGCATATTACAAATTAGAGGATTATATCCAAGATAAGAATGCTTGGAAACATGCTGGTCCTGCTCCATAGGACAATTTAGAGTCTAGACAAAATCAAAGTGGTTGCTAATTTAGCTGTATAATTTACAATTTTTATGATATTTTTTTTTTCTGTGATTAATATAAATTTAACTCACACACTGACTTATTATATGTTGTTTTTTTTTTTTTTGGGAAATCATATACAATGTTTGTAAATATGTGAGCACCATGTACCTATCGCATTTATTAATTTTTCTGTTATTACTTCACTTTTCATTCTTTTTACCAATTGTGGTAAGTAATTTTTTATTTTTTTATTCTAGGTACATCGTCTTCACCTATAAATATTAACTAATGTATACAAAACTATTGTTACCATTTTAAAAGAGTAAGTATGGAGTATCTTGCCCATTCTTCTCCATACATAACTTCATTTTGGAAGGCGCAACTAGAATCAATTAACTATTCATGTAATTTTTGACGTTCAAAAGTGCATCTTCTTGCCTATTTGAAATAAATGATTTGACTTTGACTTTGACTTTGGGTGCACAGACTGACGGGCTGCTCCTTTCTACGTCATAGGTTAATTATGCTTATGCTACGTCGTCATATTTTTTTTTAAACAAAAATCTCAGTTTACAGAAACTCTGCGTTTGATAACAACTGCATTAGTATAATACTGTGTCGCAGTCCTTAACACCCTCCTCCAAAAGTTCAGACAAAAGCAAAACTAAGAGAAATTAAATAAAAAATCATAAAAATAAGAACACAAAATTAAATTTTAAAATTAGAACTTTAAGGCTCTTACAAACAGGCGCGACACGCAATGCGACGCAAAGCCACCGCTCGTCGCGCGACACGAGGTGCCTTTGTGTCGCGTCGCGTGTCGCGCCTGTTTGTAGGAGCCTTAAAATTAAAACCGAACATAATTTTCACTGTACAATTTGATGTGAAATTGTGTGTGAATTTGTATGAAAGGATTGTGTAGTTTTTTGCATGGAGTGTTTATGTATGTGTATGTGTGTGGGAGAGAGGTGTCAGTAAGTGCAGGGGGGTATGTAATATAGAACTACCTTAAAAAAAAAAATGTGGACTTAGTTGCAGCTACTTCGGCGAGTGTGCCCATGAACTCCATGACCTCATTCCTTTACAATCCCTTTTACCATCGGACATCTAGACGCACTACAAGTTACTACCCCTACCTAGTTGATATTCCACCAAGTCGCACTAAGCGTTTTCAAACGTTTTTTATAATGCGCACAGCAAAGGAGTGGAACTCTCTGCCTGCGTCTGTGTTTCTGAACGCATACAACCCTAATCTATTCAAAGTGAGAGTGAACAGGTTTCTTCTGGGTAAGCTCACTCCATCGTAGACTTTATCTCTGTCACCCAGACCTAGACTAAAGTCAAGAGCAAACCCATAGTAAAATAAAAAAGTAAATAAAAAAGCTAGAACAATAGTTTTACGAATAACGAGCCAATGTAGGTAGCCTAAGCCGCGGGTGTAGTCAGGTGCATCAGCAGGCACTGGATTTTTGACGTTTTGACTAAAAGTAGGTTTTTGTGAGGTATCTAACATTGATTCTCTTTTAGAACGATGTGGTATGTTACATTGTAAACTTTTGTTTCCTAAATACAAAATAATTTAATTCCTTTTTCTTTGTTAAACACTTAAACAAAGATTACAGAACTAAACACGTGTCTGAACTTACAAACTCAGCAAAATACATATTTTAACCCACAATCATATGGAAATCCCTCTCACAAAACTGCAACCAAAACAAACATATTACTCATCCAAACACACATTTCCTGGGAATAAAAAAAATACTTTCAACGTTTTTGTCTCCTTAAAAAATACGAGTATCATAGGGATAAAAACACGAGACGTCACAATATAAATCTTCGTTAGGCCTTGATAAGTGCGCCTTACGCCCCTCGGGTCTTATAACAATGGATACCATAACTTACATCTTAACTTCTTGACAAATTTTGCCCATTTAGACCACTTTAGTGGGCTCCCTATTCCATTTATGGAAAACGCTGTCTCACAATAAAAGGAACGGACTGAGCGTTTCATAATTTTGTATTGAAAAAGGGATCGAGAAAAAGAAAGATTGGAAAATATAGGACATTGAATTGACTAATCCATACTAATATTCTTTAAGCACAATTTAGTATCCTAAAGCTTACAAAACGTCTTAAGCAAGCATGATGATCAAGGCTCGTGACTTCTCTGTATAAGACGGCCTTTTCCCAGCAGTGGTACAATAGTGGGCTCGTATTATTATTAAATGATTTTTCAGATTCTATTTATTTGTGAATTTGGTTTATCTTTTAGTACAACTGTCTTTACTTGTTCATTTTCTCATGCAGAACCTTTGATACTAGAATAACTCATTCTTAAGACGCAGATATATGAAAGTGACTTTGAGCGGTAAGCTTGCGTGTTCTTTACTGACTTCACGCAACGCGTCGGACGGCCAATAATAGGACTCGCCCATCCAGGAGCGCTGTTCCAAATAAGACGCATTATTAATTTATTAAACATAAAACAAAAGGTATTTTAATAAAACACGTATAATAAACGATCAATAATTAAATTTTCTTTAAAAAGGTGAATGTTTCAGAAAAATACGCTTGATAGATTTTGCGTGATTCTCAGTTTTCTATCCGCGTTCGACATAACTTTACAAATTAATTTTAGTATGTTTTATTAAGAAAATACTCTAGTTTATCAGATATTTTTTTCCAAATCAGTAACACTGCTCGTTTAGACGTAATCTTCAGTATAAAATCATTAAAAGTCGGTTATAGTCGCCTTAAGTGAAAATGTTATCCAATAAGCACTCACTTTTCATTGTTCAACTGAAAGATTAATAAAAATAACCAGCTATTATTCTACATGCGCTGTGTTTAAATGACTCACTTATCTTTTAAACATCCATATTCTAACTCACCATTACCGCTTTTAATGTCAGATTGTCCTTTATGGCTTATAATAGTCCTGTTTCTGCTCACTGACTTCCTCAAAGTATGGGGAAATTACTCTTAAGTACGAATGGAAGCGTAGAGATGTATTAAATGGGGAAATGTTATATATTTTACTAGCGAACCAGCTTAGCACAGTTTTTACTGTTTGTCAAAACATCAAGATTTCGTTATTGTGTGTAAGTTTAATGATTGTTAATGTATTATTTATTATTGTATTATTACATCAAAAACCGTTGCGGATAATAATAAGGAAATAATAAGGGGGTAATAATAATAAGGGTGTGCAATAATGTTTACGATGACGACAATCGACAAATATCAACGTATGTTTTTTTATATTTTTTATAAGATAAGTCATTCACATACTTATTCATATTGTTTTTATATTAAGACAAGATGCATTGTTAGTTACATGCATAACGGGCTTAAAGACATGAAGCATTGTTAACAAGTTATGTACCTATTTAAATAGGTATATTGGAAATATTTGTGCCTGGGTAAAATCTGAATCATTTAAAATAATAATTTATTAAAAAGAACTAGGTTCTTAATAATTAATTACAATCTAGCCATTAAGACTAATAAACATTGAGTTAAATAACTACAGAAGCAAACCTCATTAAAATGTGTCAATAAAGTGTAACCACTATTTAAACGCGACGACGCAGTTTTGAAACCACTAAACATTTAAAAGTAATAAGATACTGATTCTTATTCTTATTAAAAAGTTATCCTTAAGTTATTATTATTAATATATTTAGGTTCACTTCGGTTGGCGTCACACAGAGCACTGAACTGACGTTAGCTATACATATGGCTGTGGCCATATGTCCATTGGCAACGTCTTAGCGCGGTAATTACTAATGTAGTGTAACATATATCAATGCTAATAAGTAATTAAATCTAAATTAAATTATTACGTGATAATTATTATATAATAGTACATTACTGACCAAGGGCTATAAAAGAAAGAAAGCCCGAAATCGCAGGTATTTGTGACCTGAGCCGCAGGCGAGGGTTGTAAATATGCTGAATTGCCTCAACGTTCACACGTGGTTCATCTCTGGACATCTCTGGACTCAGCAAATTTTTGTTGGTGACGGGTTCCATTTTTAGGTCACGATAGAGGTCATCATTTCTTATAAACCAGGGCGCGTTAACAATACTTAGTACCGCCCCATAATTGGATGTCATATGTCCTTATTAGAATATGCTTGATCTGAAACTAAATCTGAATCATATTGAAATAGACCAGGCGCTCTATTCTGTAACAATATCACCAAGAAAACTTAGGTTAAGTGAACTTGACGTGAGCTGTAACTGATGGCCCTATTGACAACTCCCTTTGCCTGAATTTTCACTGTGAGTTTTTTGGCTTGGTGGCTGATGGAACCACAACTGAAGTGAGCTGTCATAGTGCCAATCCTATCCCTGGTTAACTGGTAGAGAATACCTTAGGCATTAAGTCCGCCTTTGTACCTTATTGGGTGCGAGAAGTTTAAATCAATAAAAAAAATAGGCAGTCTTTTTAAGGCGTTTTGTCAAATATTTTACACCAGCAGTCTTCGGGCTAATCATACCCAAAAAGCAGACAGCACACTGCGCATTCAATACAACAATGCCTTCAGGGCGCTGTTGTGGCTTCCGCGTTACTGTAGTGCGTCAGGGATGTTTGCTGATGCGCACACTGACGATTATTTCGCGATTTTGCGCAAGAAAGTGGCATCAATGATGCGCAGAGTGAGGGGGAACAGCAATAGCATTCTGAAGGTTTTTCAGATAGGTTAGAAGGGCCTACAATGGATAGGTTTATCAAGCTACATGTCAGACAGGGGGCTTGATAAACATTGGCATTGCCATTGGGCTCAAATTGGATGCTGTGTTTTGTTTTGTTTTGTTTTTTTACTCTTGTGTCTTTGACTTCTACTAACATAGTTTTTAAGTTTTTTGTTAATATATAATATATATATAATATATAATAACCTTCGATGCCTGAGAATAAAAGATTTTGTTTATAAATACTGCCGACCGAAGCAAGTGAAAACTCAAAACTTTGGAATAACTGACAGTCTGGCGTTCGTCACGAGCATGTCGCGCATTTCGGTGACACGAACCCATAAGATTTACCCTACCAAAAATCGCTCAGCGCGGCTAAAGAATAAATCCCTAGCATTAATTAGGTGGAATGACTCGCTCAAGCTCAAACCAACAAAGTTTTCACGGTGAAATTTTTACAGAAAAGACCAGCTGGAAGTCCAACTCGCGTAATTTCGTTCAAAATTATGTTGCAATCACATGTCACCGACATAAATTAAAATAACAATAATAATACCAGCCTATTATTGCACTGACACACCGCAGTGTCTCAAGACGAAAGTTTTTGACCAGTGCATGTTGCCAGTGATGACCTACTATGGCACTGAAACGTGGTCGTTCACAATAAGCCTTATTAGAAGGCTAAAGGTCACCCAAAGGGCAATGGAGCTATGCTTGGAGTTTCCCTACGTGGTCGAAGAAATGAAGACATCCGCGAGAGAACCAAGGTAACCGACATAATTCGAAGAATTGCCAAACTGAAATGCCTTTAATGCTTGGCAATGGGCAGGACACATTGCTCGCAGAACAGATGGCCGTTGCGGCCATCTGTTCTGCGTGCATCAAAAATGTTTTGATGGCATCAAAGATCTACAAATAACAGCTGGGACCAACGGCTTAACGTGCTTTCCGAGGCACAGTCTAGATATGTAAAGATGGTCACCCATCCACAGGCCAACCACGGCAAGCGTAGCTTAACCTGATCGACCGACCCGTGTGGCTGTTATTACTTAGCCACAAGCCCCTCAAGCATTATTTGTATTATGTTACAAAATTAAATCATAATAATAAGTTGATTATAAGTTATAATAAGATTAGATAAGTACACTATCGCAAAGTCAAAGTTAAATCATTTATTTCAAATAGGCACGTAAAATGCACTATTGAACGTCAAAAATTACAAAAATAGTTAATTGATTCTAGTTGCGCCTTCCAAAAGGTAGTTATGTATGGAGAAGAATGGGCAAGAAACTCCATACTTACTCTTTTAAAATGTTAACAATAGTTTGTATACATTAATTAACAATTATAGGTGAAGACGATGTACCTAGAATAAAAATTACAAAAAGAATGAAAAGTGAAGTAATGACAGAAAAATTAATAAATGCGATAGATACATGGTGCTCACATATTTACAAACATTGTATATGATTTTCCTAAAAATGTAACATATAATAAGTCAGTGTGTGAGCACACATATAACACATGAACAAAGTGTTTTTATTATTATAACTATCAGACTCTAAGAAAGTGTAACGGACTTGTGTAAAGTGCAACAAACACTATTCTAAGTTTTAAAATAATTATCACGTAAAAAGTTAAGTTAGATTTAAATTGCTTATTAGTCTTAAAGGCTAGATTGTAATTAATTATTAAGAACCTAGTTCTTTTTAATAAAGCAAAAAAATATATATTATTATAGGTGAAGACGATGTACCTAGAATAAAAATTACAAAAAGAATGAAAAGTGAAGTAATGACAGAAAAATTAATAAATGCGATAGATACATGGTGCTCACATATTTACAAACATTGTATATGATTTTCCAAAAAATTCAACATATAATAAGTCAGTGTGTGAGTTAAATTATATTAAGCACAGAGAATAAAATTAATATAAGCAATAAAATATGTTATACCCTATAAGGATAAATGTAATTCGAAAAAAAAAAACATGTACGATAATTAGACTTATTTTTGACAGATTGAGATTAAGATTAGAATGCAAACGTTTAGAAAAGTTCTAGAATTGCTCCTTAGGAAAGGAGGTACAAGGTAGTCAATCATGAAAATGCGTTTGCCCGAGCTTTCATCTATGTTCAAAGGTTTTTCTTAACTCCTTAAAGTTTGTACAATAGTTGAACTGTAATTAATAGCAAGTTTTTAAAAGAAACGCTAATTTAATAAATGAGCTTTTCCTTCCCTATACTTTGCGCCTGATTTTCCGAGAACTTTGAAATTAAAGTAAAAGGGCCTCTTAACAAACTACTTTCATTTACTTTCATGAATAAAACAGAACGTGAATGATCAACTACGACAAATTTCAAGTTAAATAAATAGTCTAAACTTTGAAATAACTTAAATGAACTCGACGATAATTTTCAACTATTTTGTTACGGATTCAGTGAATGAACAAATCTATCCACAAACCGCTCTAATTTTGAGATATCACTGTCTCTAGGAGAATAAATTGCTCGGGTTGTAGCCCACCCAAAACGGACGAAGCCCTCCTGAGGGCAATTTGGGGCAAGAAATACTTTTGTAAAGAACTTTTCACACAATACAAAGCTTTCACGTGTCACTACTAACTACAAAAAAGTCACGAAAAATATTAAATGGTATTCTTATTTCAAAAGACATAATTCATTCCAAGAAAATTATTTCTTTATGAATAGAATTCCGTCGGGTTTTTGAAATGTCAGAAATGTGAAATGAAATAATTCATTAAAAGGAAAATTTGAAACAACTAGTTTTATTTAGAATTCTGTGATATTTACATAAAACTTGAAATAATGTTTAATAAACGAATAAATTCCTTGAATAAATGCCTCTTTTACTTTTGTTTTAGACTACTTAAGGTGAAGCCAGTCGATGGCTCGAACTCGTTTGTGGGCGTGTTCAAAATGCATGCAATTTCATCCAACATAGTGTGCGAAAGAGACAGACACTGTGATGAGCAGTAAGAAGCTAGTGCGCGCACGGATACACACTACTCCCGTATAGTATCCTACCAACGTTAATGACGCACACATGCGCGATTTCATTTTATGAACAGACCTTTGGGCGTATTGATATAATGTCAAAAGTACTGAAT
Source organism: Dryobota labecula (assembly GCA_947523025.1). Taxonomy (NCBI): domain Eukaryota; kingdom Metazoa; phylum Arthropoda; class Insecta; order Lepidoptera; family Noctuidae; genus Dryobota; species Dryobota labecula. The sequence goes on along the minus strand of OX383293.1, from coordinate 8,616,111 downwards.
ATAATCTAATAAAAATAAAATTATTTGACTTTTTGGTTAAATTATATATAATATGTCTGTGCGGTTTTTATTTTTTGCATTTTCACATTACATAATCTATTTATTTACAATTTCGCCAAAGCGGCACCGCAACCTACGGCCGCTACGTCGTCGGCTTAGCCGCAAAAGCCCTGACGAGCGGCCCCCTCCTCGGGTTCCTCTTAGCTTCACCGTGGCCCTCCAAGCCACGGCTACTGAGCCCCCCCGCCTCGACAATGCGGGAACCCACTGGGGGGGGAACTAACCTAACCTAACCTAACCAATATTTATTTCCAAATTATGCTTCCATACAGGACTAGATAATGGCAAGACAAATTGATATTATTTTTAGTTTTGAATGTATACCGTCAAACAGAAGAGTAATCACCATACTGCGTTTATATGGAAGAATGACCGAATAGTGTCCTTAAACATTAATTTTGAGAGAGCATAGTCAATAAATACCGACTGTCCGAATTCAATCATTCAAAAAATGATATAAAGGTATAGATGCAGTCTTGAATGTGAAGTAATTTATTTTGATAAGGATTAATACCAAAGGACAAATAAAGAGCCTATTTTTTTATTTTTTTATTTCTATTTTTAAATGAAATAACAATTATTGTAACATAACTATAATAGCGGCATTTTTTGAAGATAATGATGTGTTCTGCAAAGTTGTAGTACATTATTTTGTTCTATCATCAATAGTTTTCGCGGCGCTCGCGATGTAAGGAATTTCTTAGGTCAATTTTTTACACCTTGGGTTACATTATTGGAGTTTTAGTAAGGATTACTAATTTTTTTTGAAAATTTTGTATAGCCTATGTCACTTGTGGATAGTGTAGCTTCCTAACGGTGAAAGAATTTTTGAAATCGGTTCAGTAGTTTTTAAGTTTATTCATTACATACAAAAATACAAATCTTTCCTCTATAATAATAAGGAATTAAAGTATTAATAATAGTTAAGAATACCACTAAAGCAAAATTAAATATCACGATCTATGAAAGTAGGTACACTGATTCAGATTACTAGCAGATCACGAAAATAAATATCTGTAGTATAATATTTAATGTGAAATGAAAGTTTTACTCAATTTGAAAGTATGCAACCTCCTTAGCCGGTATCCATAAGTTACAATATACTTGAGTTTTCACACCGCATGACTGACTCCCATGTTATCTTACAACTTGTTGGATTTCTTTTTGCTTCTTATTATTTTTCCTTGATAAAAAAACTCGTGGGAATTCTGTATTTGTACTAGATCATTCTTGCATTCTTTCTTCTAATGTAGGCATAAGATATTGGCTGTCTTCCAATGTGAACAATATTTGGACCTACATATTTGACGAAAACACTTCCTTGAATTGGGATGAGAACAGGACCGTAGCCAATACAAATAGAAAATTAAATATTAAATAATAAAAGCTTTTCACGTATTTATTTATCTCCTAGTCGAGTCAATAATGCGACTTTTTAGAAGCTATTATCATATTGTGGTTTTTATTTTAGGTTTGCGAAGGAAAAACGGGAATCACATTGTCAGAAATATAGTAATACATTTCTGACAATGATTTTCGATCGTCCTCTATTTTCAAATAATATGTATATTAGACTCCTACGCAAACCAATACAAAAAAGAATTTATTGGAAATGTTATTTATAGTTTATTTCTCTAAAAGAATATTATTGGTTTGTTATTTAATATCTCAATACTTCAAAGTGGTATAATATTGGTAGGTGGTGCGACGTTATAAGCATGGTGAATTCGGCGAATGCTTCCGATTATTAAAATATTTCGAAGTAAAAATTTTCGTTTATTTATTTTGTTCTTTCTTTCATTTTTTATTATCATCAACTGATTATGTGCAGAATTAAGAATTAAACGTGCCATACGCGTAGCAATCAAGAAGCTGAAATACTTTAAAATTTTTAAGAGTAACTGTTAAAAGTTTCTATTACAGCTCGTACCAGTATTCGTTATCAGTTTATATTCCATGTGTTTTTAAATAAATTGTAAATATTGGATAAAAAATCTGTGGCCTGGTGCTAAAAGGGCTAACCTAGTAATTTACAAAATACACTGACCGACCCAGACGACCCCACCACTCTCATCCAGGAGAGTCGTAGGGAAACTAGTACAGCTCGCAGAGTACACACAACACGCACACGATCCAAATTCCGACCTCGCTTTAGAGGTCCCGCGCGAAACCCACCCCGACCCACTATTATTATCGTCAATAATAATAGCCCTCCCCGACCCTTGACGACGCTTAACGATGTGCCAGCATGTGGTTTAGCTGAGCCTGTAATCCAAACTCCCCCGATTAATAATCAGAACCCTGATGTTATCCAGCCACCGACGGTCCCTTGCCACCCTCCCTCCGACACTGCCCTAAGCCGAGGTTCGAGCCCCACCTGGGGTGCCCTTAGCGAGCAGTCGTCTAGCTTAAGTAGACTTTAGTAAAAACTCCCCTGGCTGGAGGCGTAAACTTCGTTAGGAGCTTGCGGCACCACAGGAAAGCCCGGTTAAGGAGCAGGAACCCCCAGTGGCTATACCTCCGAGATGCCATACACAAAAAAAAAAAAAAAAAAAAAAATACAAAATAATGCTTTGCACCCACACAACTCCATGCACTGAAAATCAAATCTTATAAAGAAAAAGTAATTATTCCCAGTGACAAGATCTCGTCTCTTTGGCTTGATTTCTTGCCAATAAAGGTTAGAGAACTAATTACCTATACTGGAGAACACATAAAGGTGACTTTTATGTCTCTGACGTTATATTCTCTTTGGAGCACACCAGTACTCGCATACAAGACTTATTGGTTTCTTTATAAATCTTTGATATACATATCTAAGAAATAGTTCAGAGGACGCGAAAGAATATTGCTGGAATTGATATTTTTACGTTTAATTTGCTGTTATCATTATACCATCGTTAGTTTTTATCACCTTTTGATATGAGATTAACTCACGTACCTATATAATAACATTAAAAAAGAACTGAGAAATCAGTTCACAAAAAAGCTTTAGTATTTATTTATTTATTTAAACTTCTCGCACACAATAAGGTACAAAGGCGGACTTAAAGCCTAAGGCATTCTCTACCAGTCAACCAAGGTCGGTGAAGAGATAAGATTGCAGGTGCTCTTTTTAAGAGGAGAGATAGTAATAATAATAAAAATATTATAAAGATAACATAATAATAAATAAAATAGGTAAACTAGTACATAAATCTATAATATAAAAATGAATCGCAAAATGTGTTGGTAAGCGCATAACTCAACAACGCCTGGACCAATTTAACCAATTCTTGTTTTTAATGTTCGTTGAAGTCCAGGGTTGGTCTTTTTTAATGGTTTTTACGAAAAATTAGGGTAGGGTAGAGTAGGGTAGGGTAGGGTAGGTAGGTAGGTAGATAGGGTAGGGTAGGGTAGGGTAGGGTAGGGTAGGGTAGGGCAGGGTAGGTAGGTAGGTAGGTAGGTAGGTAGGTAGGGTAGGTAGGGTAGGGTAGGGTAGAGTAGTGGAGTTTATACTATAGCTTTTGACAGAACGAAGTCTGTCGGGTCAGCTAGTAGGTTATAAACTTTTAATAGGCAGATAGAGTTACTTACTGCCGGTCGATATTTGATTAGCAATATAAAAGTTGTTAGATTTAAAACATAATATTTTTTATTTTTTTATTTTATAGGTTAATACATGAAATAAACGATGATAATAATATTAATAACATAACACATCACGCCTGTTTTAGGATTAGACACGTGTAAAATTGCCAATATTTTTACTCGAGCGGCCTGTGAGTTCAGTGTACGCAACGAGCCTATGACATCCTGTGTGTTCAATATAGTAACTTTCAGAATGCTGTTGGGATTACCGCGGCATTGTAGTGCGTCGCAAATGTTCGCAAATACGTGCTTTGACGGTTTCCACGATATAGTGCGTAAGAGCATTTTGTAAATGATTGCATCCCGAAGTGACTGTCCCATACTGGCACACTGGATAAGAATAGTTACGGCGGTTTGTATTTTTTTTTTTTTTTTTTTTCTTTTACTAGGTACCGTACCTACTAAAATAGATCTTAAGAAAGTTGTTACTAACACTTAGATGGATTCTGTCCGAAATAAATGTTTATAAATTGATTGTAACTAGGTAAGAAAGAGGTCAATCGTCGAAACTGACTCGGCTGGGCAGCGTTCGGGAAGCTACGCAATATCTTCTCGTCCCACATACCGCAGTGTCTCAAGACGAAAGTCTTTAACCGGTGCGTGTTGCCAGTGATGACCTATGGCACTGAATCGTGGTCGCTCACAATGGGCCGTATTAGAAGGCTAAAAGTCATCCAAAGGGCAATGAAGAGGGCTATGCTTGGAGTTTCCCTACGTGATCGAATCAGAAATGAAGAGATCCGCAGGAGAACCAAGGTAACCGACATAGCTCGAAGAATTGCCAAACTGAAATGGCAATGGGCAGGGCAAATTGCTTGCAGAACAGATGGCCGTTGGGCCAAAAGGTTCTGGAGTGGCGACCGCGTACCGGAAGACGTAGCGTTGGAAGACCTCCCACAAAGTGGACTGATGAAGTGGCGGTGCTTGGGGGAGGCCTATGTCCAGCAGTGGACTTCTTTCGGCTGAAATGACGATGATGATATATTTACAACAAACTAGCTGACCCGACAGACTTCGTTCTGTCAAAAGCTATTTGACTGTGGCAGTTTGTCTACGCGCAAAGGAAATATAAACTCCACTACTCTACTCTACCTACCTACCTATCTACCCTACCCTACCTACCTACCCTACCCTACCTACCCTACCTACCTACCCTACCCTACCTACCCTACCTTCCTCCCCTACCCTACCCTACCTACCTAAAACAATTATTAGCGAAATCGGTCTAGCCGTTCACTAAGATTAATCTTTTTTTTTTTTTTTTTCATATTTTCTCACCGTTTAAACCTTCCCCGGACTACGACAAATATTTCCCTTTTACTAAGGTTTACAAATGTTTAAACTCACATACACAAACAAACAGCCGTTGACGTAGAAACTAATATTGCGTAAATATTGATAAAGAAAAACGTTTAAAACCTTCTTTCTACGCTTCTCCGAAAATTTGTTTTCCACAAAATACAATTTAAAGTCCCTTATAAAAGATTATCATATTATTTTGGTGGTTAATCTAATTTTCTATATTACCTGGCACTATCGTCACATTGCACGGTAAATGCTATCTCTCTTGTCCACATGCTTTAGATGGATTATATTTTTCTATATAATTCTAAAATCACACATAAGGATGACTGCACACCAGACCACCGCGTCACCTACAATTTTCCACTATTCATTCATTTAACTCTGACTTCGGTGCAGAAAAAAAACATCGTGAGGAAACCTGGACTACAATAATTTAATAATTTGTTAAGTATGAATTCACCCATCCTCAAAGAACATCCCGCCGTGTGTCCTCCTAAAATAAACAACCAAGAAAATTGCGTTTACAAGCTGTTTATTATTCACATATCAGATAAACAAGTAGGCAATTAAAAGGTTTAAAGTATCGCTATTTGTATACTAATGCCCTCTTAAATCTAACACGTTATTGCGTCTCCTGGTACATCCGTATGTGCTGTAATTTGGTAGCAACTTTAAAATGGGTCAACATAATAACTCCTACTAAAACATTCTACTATGACAGGTTTACTACTACAAGCATGAGGCGCGTGTGTGTGTACCACTGGCGCTTTTGTCGCGTACGAAGAGAAACCGGTTTATACAGCCTCGGCCAGTTGAATAATTCAGGGCTGCGCGTAAACGTCGCGCGTCATTTTTGTTTACGTTTCACGTTTTAATTTAATAATAACTCATGAGTAAAGAATAATAAGTGTTTTAATATAAGAAAGTGTAAATATGGTTTACTGTACTGTGTGTATGAACAGTAGTTGAAGAAATAATGACAGATAATTTTTGAATGACTGAACTTAATAATATAATAATTATAAAAAAAAAAAAAAAAAAAAAAAAATATATAATTTATTCAAGTATAAAGTAAAATTATGATTTAGATTAATTACAATCGAGAAACATTTTATTCTAACTGTAATGTAGACCTGCCTGATCTAGGTTTATTAAAAACCTGTGTTTCAGGATAAGATTATAATTTATTATTTTTAAATTGTAGTTTAAAGATAGGTACTTACCTCATACCTCAACGTCGAAGAAAACTCAACCCGATGGTGCAAAAAAGTCTTGGTATTGATCGTAAATGGTTTAGTGGTGTTTTAGTAACCTATCTCAGAAATGGTGCGTTCAAGAACAAAAATGCACATGATGGTGTTTATGATTTTAAATACGTAGTACGTAATACCTACCGACCTATTAGTGATTGAATTATTATGTTTATAAATTGAAACACGTAAGCTGATTAACGTTCAGTTTATTTTGTTTTATCCTCCTGTGCCAACCCTACCAAAATATGTATTAATTTTTCACGTGCTTTAGAAGCTTTGCCTCTGTTTCGTTTCTTTACTCATGTGGTCCGAGTGCTCATGGTCTGTATAATGAAATCCACAAACGGCTGGTTGACAGTTCCTATGACCCAAGGGCTGGTTTCTACGTTGCGCGTTGGCCAGAAGCAAAGCATTGCCATACAACGATGTGGATGAATTTTTCGACGCCATATTTTAGTTTGTTAATGTTAAGATCTCTGAACCAGGCCAGATAATCACACTTGACGAACTGCGTTTCACTCTGCAGGTCATTATAGACGTCATAAATCTTATGCTAGGAAATAGTCCACATGTCACACCAGTTTCTTCGCCCCTCATAAAGTCAGATCTTATAATGTATCCCAAGGAACACATCTGAGAGACAACAAACAATTTCATCAGTACATAAACATGTTCACTGGTTTACTTAACAGCTAAAGTTTTTGTGTAGCACTCGATAACCCTGTTATAGAGTTCGTAAGAACTTTCGTTAAGGGTTGTGGCACACGACTGTAAAATCTCTGCAACTCGTCACTTGGTTTATACCCCTGTTGTAAATTGCATATTATGCGGTGTACATTTGTTTTTATTGTTTTCAATAGGGTATATCTAGTTATACTTCGCTAGAACTTGGAGTGAAAATATTTGAGTTTTCTGAAATGAATTCAACCAAGATAAAATATTCCGTTTTGTATACAAAAAGTCGAGAGTTGTCGTAAGATACCCAATTGGAATTATGTTCCTTTCACTGTATATTATGTATTAAATAACAGGCACAATGAAATACATTAACAACGAATCAACAAGTAAATGAAGAAAAAAAAGTATCGTTACGGTCAAAATGTTACATTTTTTTCGGTCAAGCTCTCATTCGCCAAGACTAGTGTGCAGAGTATGACGTGCGTGTCAAAAATATAGACCCAGGGATTTATATACCGGTAAATTTTCATAACGTTACCTTGTATTGACAGACTTAACGTAATTATTAAAATAACGGTAATAGATTTAACGTTATTTATGCGACTATTAATTTTATCGTTATTTTAAACGGGTGACATGTAAGTAGTGAGGCCTGAAGCGTGCGGCGCGGCGGGAGGCCTCCCTCGCGCCTCTCTGATGCCGTGCCGATCAAAACGTTGCCTGAATCTGCCTTATTCTTACCCACAGAACGGCAACGTAGCTAAATTAACGTTAGTTATCGTATTTTTGTTAATGTTAATTAACGTTATATTACTGGTAATGTTATCAAGTAACGTTAAATTTTTGTAACGTTAGTAGGTATAACATTGAAATTTAACGTTACGTAACGGTTATCATTTTGTTATTTGGTAACGTTAACAAGCCCTGTAAAGACCACTCTGCAAATATTAATTGACATGGTTTGAATATGTTTTTAAGTGCACGTTTCGTTTAATTTAATTCCCGAAGCAGTTTTTTATCACATATAATATTTTTTCAGAGTGACCAGCCAGCTTATCTAAACCGGTATGAATGAAATGCAATTTCATGCGAATGTCTGTGACGATAGAGTATGATTACTAAATTAAACTCCTTTTCATGCCAGTGGCGCTTCACGATCACGATGAATAGAAAGCAAATAAATGGAAATTTACTACTACATTAGGTCTAAACATAAAATAAAAATATACACCTACGTAATACATCCTTTAAAAGAAAACTATTTATGTATTTATTTAAACTTCATGTACAATAGTGGTACATAGGCGGACTTAATGCCACAAGGCATTCTCTACCAGTCAACCTTTGGGTTAAATATAAAAACAGTGGTAGGGTACAAAAATAATGACAAAAATACTAACTTCTTGATTAAGAGAATTTATATAGTTTTATTGATACTAATACACATATACAAATAAAATAAACTAATAGATATTTTAACAAATACCACCTAATAATAATTACTATGACTAGACTATCATTTGAGAGTTATTTAGTCTGACTTAAGTAGTGGTTACGAACTTTTCTTTTAAAAGTAAATTTGTTTTCAGCTTTTTTAATGCCAAAAGGTAGCGCGTTCCAGAGCTTTATAGTAGAGATAGCGTAAGAATTTGACATAAAACCGGTACGGTGTGAAGGAATTTGGAGAAGTAGATTCTTGGAAGCTCGTAGGTTACGACTATGAGAACTGCCCAACACTTTGAAATAATTCTTTAGATAATCGGGAGCACACGGATCGTTCATAATCGATCCACAAAAAAAAACTTTAATTCAGACCTTGATCGATATGATGTTAGTAATACATACACACTTATATGTTAGTAAGTAACAATGTTGGTAATAAACATTATTATTATTACGAAATTGTATATTTTATTTTCATATCCTACAAAAAAGGTGACAAATTGTTAAAAGTATTTTCTTAGAGAAAATACAACTTTCTGTCTCAGAAATAAAAGAACTGAAATTGTAAACAGGATAATAGATGTTTCAAAGAAGGCTTCTTTGTTTACAGGAAGTCAAAGCTATTGTTCGACAACTAAAATAAAAATAAAATAAAAATAATCTTTATTTCCTCTGATCTTATTAAATAAACAAGTAATAAATAACATTTTGTCTTATGGTTGTTAATCCTTCATTATCAATTAACAGCTGCTAGTTCAGGCTGTCATGAGGAGCTCGTGGCTAAGTAATAACAGCCGCACGGGTCGATCCGTCAGGTTAAGCTACGCTTGCCGGGGTTGGTCCGTGGATGGATCTTTACATACCGAGACTCCTCCGTGCCTCGGAAATCACGTTAAGCCGTTGGTCCCGGCTGTCATTCGTGGATCTTTGACAGTCGTTACGGGTCGTCAGAAGCCCAAAAGTCTGACAGCCAGTCTTAACAAGGGATATCATATTATCCAGTTACTGGGTTGTGGAGGTCAGATAGGCAGTCGCCCCATGTAAAATACTGGTATTCTGCTGCATCCGGTTAGACTGGAAGCCGACCCCAACATAGTTGGGAAAAGGCTAGGCAGATTTAGTTCAGGCTGTCATGCGACATATGTATGTATTTCTCTCCACTTATTCCTGTCCCAAGCTGTTCTTCGCCAACCTTTTGGCTGATCATCCACCCATCTTTTTACCTATCTTCCTCTACGTCATTTTCCATTCATCGGGTACCATTATGTGACTTTTTGATCAGGCCAGGCCAGGATAATGCAGGTGTTATATAGCTTCCATTTTTCTGGAACGGGTACCGTTTTATTTTTCATTATTTCTTTAATATTGATATAATATCACACTAATATTATAATGGCGAAAGTTTGTGAGTGTGTGTGTATGTTTGTCTCTTCTTCACGCACAAACGGCTGGACCAATTTTGATTAAATTTGGTATGGACGTAGCTGACACCCTGGATTTACACATAGGCTATTTTTAACACCGCGGGGCGCAGCTAGTATTAGGTAAATAAATCCAAAACTTAAATACTTGTTGCAAGTTCATTCCAGTTTTTTATTAGGCCAGAGAAATTAGCAGTATTGTTCAAAACCTTTTGAAGATCCGTAATTTTCAAACCGCTGAGAAATTAACAGAGACGTAGTCTCGTTTGAATATTATTAAAATTTCAAGAGTTTCGCAATTCGGCTTATACATATTTTCTTTGTTTGAAAGCTAATTTCGGCCCGCATGGCGAAATTTTGTGACAGCTGTTCAATAAAAATTATAATACTTTAGTATTCAAAGTGTCTGTCTTTTTAATAAAGGCCAGTTACTCAAATAAAAGTCAAATGCAAGTATAAAATTCATAGGAATGTTATACTTTTTTTTTTTCAGGGCATCTCAGAATTAACCTTGAGAGGTTGAGACTCTTTAACCGGTCTTTCCTGTGTGTTTCCAGCCAGGGCGTAAAAACTTAGAAACTAAACGACTACGCTCTAAGGGCACCCCCTGTGGGGTACGAACCTCGGCTTAAGGCAGAGTCGGAGGGAGGATGGCAAGGGACTGACGGTGGCTGGATAAAATCAGGGTTATGATTAAGATCAGGAGAATTTAAAGCTACAGACTCAGCTATAGCGCGGGCTGGTGCTTCGTTTACGAGCAAGGGTCTGGGAGGACTATTTAGTCGGGGATTTCGCGATGGGCCTCGGCGGCAAGGTCGGAATGACGGTCGTATATTATGTTTGTTTGCTATACTTGTTTCCCTACTGCTCTCCTGGAGGAGAGTCGTGGGGTCGTCTGGGTCGGCCAGTGCATGCCTTGGACGGCGGGTCTTACTGATGCGAGAAGGGGTATAATTGGCGGCCTGCACAACTAGAGTATTGCGATGAGTGGCTGCGGAATCGAAGAAGCGCTTTGAAATGCGCTTCATGAATTGGGCTATAGTAGGGATTTTGAGTTCTAAATGAAGGTTTTGGTTCCGAACGAACCAGGGGCTCCCGTGATTTTACGGAGGAAACGTTTTGGAGGGTCTGCATCTTATGGATGAGATAGGGTTTCGCGTGTGAAATGACTGGACTCGCGTAAATCATGATCGGGCGGAACTTACTTATTTGTATTATCTTTGGTATTTTATTGCAAGACCAGCTTTTTTAGTGAGACCGAAAACGAACTAAAATTTTAGAATAAAGTGCACTACATAACACTTCTCTTCACATTATAAATTTGAACAGGTATTCCTGCAGGTGCAGATATCATTTAGTCTATACTCTTCGACTGCTGGGCAAAAGTTTTTCCATTTCCACGAAAAGCAAATTGATTTAAAAAAAAAACCGGCCAAGTGCGTATCGGACCATGCACAATGAAGGGTTCCGTAGTTGGGATGAATTTATCCCAAGAACAAACTTAGCATTGTAGTTGAAATACATGTTCTCTTATACATTTCAACTGCAAATATAAATTGGTCGACTATTATGGTGCTGCTGGGCTCGACTGCGGGATCGATTAGAGAGATGTTGAAAGTATGCGAGAACTATTGCGATTTGTTTTCAATCTCCGCAAGTATGATCATGTATCCGCACATCGATCGCTTTTAAAGTGGTTGCCTATCCGGCAGCGCAGAGCGTTGAGGGCTTTGACAACCCTGTTTTCTCTCCTTCACAAACCCACTTCTCCTTCTTATCTGACTTCCCTTTGTCAATATTTATGCGCTGCACACAGCAAGAATCTTCGGTCCGAGAATAATCGTCTTCTTCGTTGTCCTTCTCATCGCTCTGGTTTCATAAAATCTTCTTTCTTTGTCCAGGCGGTTTTCCTTTGGAATGCGCTCCCTCAGAATATCAGGACGGTAACCAATCAGTTCACATTTAAAGTGAAAGCTCGAGAACACATACACAAGAAGTTGGCAGATTCGTCTCAGAATTAAGTTTTTGTAGGTTTTCTTGTTTAACTCTCATAACTTTTTATTTTTAGTTGTATGTATGTATATATGTATTTATTCTTATATCTTAGCTATAAATATCTTCTAAATAGTTTTTTTGTTATTGCACCTACTGTGTATTATCTCTGCATCACCCTAAGGTAGACTGGTAGAAAATGCCCAAGGCATTAAGTCCGCCTTTGTACAGTTTTTTTACTTGTGCATAAAGTTTTAATAAATAAATAAATAAATAAACTATGCAGCTACACACGGACTCGTGAATAATGTAAAAAAGACTGAATACATGGTTTTTAAGGTCGCTGGTAAAGCCCCCGACTATGTACCAAGTTTTACTGTGAATGGCTTGAGTATAAGGCGAGTACATAATTTTAAATACCTTGGGCACATATTTACCGACGACCTTAAAGACAATGTGGACATATAGAGGGAGCAAAAGGCATTGGCAGTCAGAGGCAATATGTTGGCGCGCAGGTTTTACCGTTGTGCTAATCAGGTTAAAATAACCCTTTTCAAAGTCTATTGTCAGGGTATTTACACGGGAAGTCTGTGGGTCAGCTTTACCAAAAGATCGCTGGAGGTCCTGCGCATCCAATATAATAATGTTTTCAGAATGCTGTTGGGACTACCCCGTTTTTGTAGCGCATCTGAGATGTTTGCGCTGAATCGAACTGACGACTTCTATGCGGTCATTCGAAAAAAAATCTCGGCCTTAATAAAAAAGACTGCTGGACAGTGACAGCAGTATTCTGAGGACAGTCGCGGAGAGCATCTACTCTCCTATTCTGAGACGTTTTGTGGGGGTGATGAACGAGTGAATAAATCCTTTCACTTGTACGTCATCCTCATGAAGCGATCTCTAATAAACATGTTTTTTAAAATAATATAACACGAAATTTACTAACACATTGGATCTTAAGTTAATTATTATTATTATTATTATTCGTTAACTTGTAAAGCCTACTTATCTATGATAGGTTTTCTTTTAACTTCGTTATATAAACTATTGCCGTGAATTTTTTCACATATCCAAATACAACCATTTAGCTGACAGGAGGCTAGACTCTAATAATTTACACTTTAAAGCTTAATATTATGCAAACGGATCCCTGAATTGAAAAATGTTTTTTTTAAACCCGCAACATTTTTGAACGGCCTTTCCAACGATACCCCGCACTATGGAATAGACAAAAAAAATATGTATACTTTTGCCAAATTACAGCTTCATAGTACTAAGAATCTATAAGTTAAGCCGCAGACAAACATACAGACAGACGCGGCGGACATGGCGAAACTATAAGGTTTTCTAGTTGACAAAGGAACCCTAAAAAATTTAATAAAACCAAAGAAGATCATCCCACAAAATCGCAGATAAATCTCTGTTAGTTATTTACCCTCTTCTCCATACAATGAATTCAGTATTTCCACTTGACAAAAGCCAAAAGAATAGAGGTCAGGTCAGTTCGCCTTTTCATCCTGCCATTATTTCCGATATCTCAATTCTATTTTCCCTAAAGATATTGGCCGTTCTCTATGTACGTTCTAAGGCTCTGTCATACTGAACGCGGTTGGTGTTTGTATTCACACTAATATATTCTCTGCAGCTTTTGAACTAAGGAATATCAAATTTCTTAGTTCAAAAGCTGCAGAGAGTATAAATAATGAGAGCATATCGTGTGTAACGTCCCTCCGATGCTGCCCTAAGCCGAGGTTCGTACCCCACAGGAGGTGCCCTTAGCGCGCAGTCGTTTAGTATATAAGTTTTTACGCCCTGGCTGAAGGCATTAAGTTCTGTTAGGAGCTTAAGGCAACCACAGGATAGTCCGCTTAAAGAGTCTCAAACTCTCATGGTTAACTCTGAGATGCCATAGTTAAAAAATAAAATAAAAAAATGTGTGTAACAGTTTCATCTGTTTACACTTCTACACTCCACAGTTGTTTTTTGCACAAATTAGTATGATGGTGGGTTTGCGAGATATGGCCGTGTAATCCGGCGCTCGAGCCGATTGAAGTAGCCTCGCGAAGTCACGAATGGTTGCCTCGTATTTGGTAGGTATTTAAACATAATAATTATTTTTTCAACACACTTGCTCGTAATGTGGCTTTTAATAAACCGCTTTTAGGTCCAAAATGCAGTGTATTAAAAACGCGTGCTTTTTCCTTTACGTTACCGCGCTAGTGCTGTAACGCCACATATAACTATTTACTGGTCGGATAATTGCGCTTTTTTTAATCTCATCAAAGAGACTGCCATAATGCTGGAGCCATAATGCCATATTTCACTTTTTTTTATAGTCTGAATTGTCCTTGGTCCCAAAATGAACTTAAATTATTTACCTTAAATTGTCTGTGGTATCTCCCGGAACCAAACGAAAAAGACCCTGACTGGCGTTTTATTATGGCGGATTCTCACTGAACTAATGTATATTTCTTTATGCCAATAGTACTTTCTAATTCCATACTAACTAAACTTCAATTTGACATACGACAACACTATGATCAGTCTAAACATTATTTTGAGTTTTTTTTTTTTTTATAAAGGCTCTTTAGCGGTTTTGCCATTGCCTGTATTTACAACTGCGCGCGCGTGAGAAAACAAAACCAGCGCGGCAATTTCCATAAATATTTATATTTTTTTTATTAACATTTTGGGCACAAACTACATTCAAAAATTTTATACTTGCAGTCCCATTTCCCATGGTTTGGACTTCCGCAAACTGTACATGAGTTCACAAGCAATTTGTTTATACCCCCGCTTAATTCTGCCGCGTTCTTCACCTCGCTTCCGATTTGTTCCACTGCGCAGGCATCTCTTTCCGCTGCCTCAAGAGTTGTGGCCAAAGTAACCGCTTTTGAGTAACTAAGATGCTCTTCCGCAAATAACCGCTACCTAGTGAATTCGCTTTTTAAGCTGCAAACAAATTGATCTCTTAAATTGTCTTCTAAAACTGTATTAAAATTGCAGAATCTTGAAAGCTCGGCTATGTAATTGGCAATAGACTCACCAGCCACCTGTCTCCGTTGACGAAATCTGAACCGTTCCGCCATTTCGCCAGGTCTGGGTTGTAAATGTTCTTGCAGCAAAGTAACAGCTTCTTCGTATTTCAAAGAAGAAGGCTTTGATGGACTTGCTAAACTAGATAATAGCTCATATGTTTCTTCCCCCATTAGCGAAATAAGCGTGGGTAACTTCACATCGTCATCGATTTTGTTAGCTAAGAAATACATTTCTAAGCGTTCAATATATGCCAACCAATTGCCGGCCTGCACATTATACTCACCTATTTTAGCGATAGACATATTTTTTATCGAGAAATAAGTGCACTAAACAAGATTTTTCCATTTTCTTCGTCGCCAATGTTCAAATAAGAAGGGGCTTCCATTAGACATTTATTGTGAACTGAGAGCAGATGTGTGATTGTTCTGTTGTTGATTATTATCAAAAATGTCGACTTCACGTAGGGAAGAAGAGCAATACGAATATTTGACACCGCCAGAAATACTAATCGAGGCACGAAACGCGAATGATGGCCTCTTGCCACTAAAATCTAGAGAGAAATACCTAACGGCCTACGAAACTTTCATACAGTGGAAAAACAACAAAAATACCCTGTCATTTTCGGAGAACGTATTTTTGCTTACTTCAATGAACTGGCAAATAAATACAAGCCCAGCTCGCTTTGGCGTGTATATTCCATGTTAAAAAGCACTATTAAAACTAAAAATGATATTGATATCAAAACCTATTGTAAACTTACGGCATTTTTAAAGAGACGCTCGGACGGATATATTGGTCAAAAATCTAAAGTATTGTCACCAACCGACGTTGAAAAGATTTTAAAAGAAGCTCCGGATAGTCAGTACCTGGCAACAAAGGTCAGTTGAACTTTATAATTTTAAATGTATCATCTCTGTAATTACGTTATTGTAGCATAAGTTCTTACTAACTATTTGATTTCTTTGCAGGTTGTGTTAATATTCGGTGTTACTGGTGCGCGTAGACGTCAAGAGCTTAATGATATCACAACAAAGGATGTAGAAACCCATGGTGAAATGCTTCTCGTAAAAATTAGCAATACTAAAAACAAGATTCCACGATCTTTTACAATCCATAGCCCGTTTTATGAAAAAGTAAAAAAAAATATCAAGCTCTCCGTTCCACAAATGCAAAACATGACCGCTTGTGTGTAAATGTACAGTTCAACCCATTGGTATCAACAAATTTGGAGTAATGCCAAGAGAAATTGCAAAGTATTTAGATTTGCCCGAGGCTGATTCTTACACTGGGCACAGTTTTAGAAGAACTTCGGCTACACTGCTAGCTGATTCGGGAGCCGATATATTAACCTTAAAGCATCATGGCGGATGGCAATCTGACGCAGTCGCTGAATCTTATGTCGAAGATTCTATTTATAACAAGGCAAATATTAGTGCTAAAATAACACGTGCAATAAATTTGGAACCACAGACGAAGAAATCTTGGCCCGAGCCGAGACAATCTACTTCTCGTGACACTGGTTATTTAGTGTCTCCTGCTTCCACTAATGAGCCCTTAAATTTACAACATTCATCGAACTCCTATGAAAATAATATATTTCATCATCGCCGACATTTACCCAAGAAAATGAATATAATGAAATTATTAATAATACCAATCCCATAACACAAACTTTAAAAATGCCTAAAAAACCGTTCGGTATTATTTTAATAATTGTACTTTCACAAATTGTTTTAATAATTAAAAGTTTATAAAAATACAAGTCTTTTTTTTTCCTCGCAAGTGTTTTGAAAAACGTCGTATGAAACGCGTGTGCATTGATCATTACACACTTATATCATAATGTACTATAATCATTTTATCAAGACAAACTCAGTGAATCGTGCTGAAAAATCTTATTAGACTACTTACCTTTTCATAAATAAAAAAAATAAGAAAAAAAAATGACAATTTTGTAGCTATGAGACTGATAAAACATTACAAAAAGGGGTAAATTTGGGATTTTTTCTATCGAGCAAAGTTAATTTATACAAATAAATAAAATTTAAGTGTCTGTTTGTTATGTCAATATAGCCAGTAAAATTTTAGCTGTCTGTCTGTTTGTTCAGGCTAATCTCCGAAACAGCTGGGCTGATTTTGACAGGCTTTATTTTATAAAAAGCCACGCGGGCGTAGCATCGTTTAGCAGCTAGTCGTGTTATTAAAAGCTATCCGCTGACATTGTGCCGTGTGGTGGACGTAAAGAATAGCACCACCCTATTTCCTCCCGTGGGTGTCGTAAAAGGCGACTAAGGGACTTACTAGAGAATGGGCAGCAGCGTTCTCTATGCTATTTTTAACACTATACTGCGATCGCGAACCCGCCTGCCATGCGTGGCGATTATGGCAACCCCCCCCCAATTGGTAGGCTTATGTCCAACAATGGACGTCTTTTGGCTGAAATGATGATGATGATGATGATGCATGTCCGCCAGATCCTTAATTTTTTTTTTTTTTTCAAAATTTTATTACATTGTTTTTTATGTTTCCCATGGATTCAAAAAACTAGTAAGCAAAGTCTCTGTCGAGTCATACTAACTTAATATTTTGTGCAATAAAAGGGCATGCTCAAGTGACGGTATAAAGTTTACGGCTGAAAAACCCTGAGCAATTAGCCGCGTTATGAACTTGCTGATTGGCTAACATCTGATTACCGTGGTATAAGCTTATTTTCTCTTATCGCTCGAAGTAAGTAAAATAGTCTGGGTTCACACGAAGCTCTGTTTGATTTCTACTATACTGTGCTCAGAAATTTTTAGTCTATCCCCTAGTAGCAGTTTTGTTGGCGTTTGGTTGGGCCACATACCTCTGAAGTTGGCCCAACTAAATGCCAACGGAAAATGCTACTAGGGTCATAATTAGAGATCGGATATTCGCCTAAAGTTGAAATGTTGGCTAATATGGAATACGCTTGTGTATCGATAAAATCCCGCGGGATCGACAAATTTAGGTTTCTTATTATAGAATCGGATGTATATTTACTTACTTTCAAATGCCGGCTTGTATGGAATGCACTTTTATATCGATCGTAAAAAACCCGCGATTTTTTTTTTCTTATTGATTGGGCTTGCTCTTGACCTCAATCTCGCCTGATGGAATGTAATGGATGAGATCTATAATGGAACGAGCGTGCCCAAAAGATGCCTGTTCACTCTTGCTTTAAAAAAACACTGGCGCTGTGCACTAGCATTGTTGCTTTTTGTCGACTCCCCACACTCAGCAGTCGCGCTTGCGACCACAAAACCAACGAGACAGTTCGGCAATAGGGTGTACGCGAGCCGTAATAAACAAAATCGCAAAGCTAGGTTTTTCTTTCAACTCCTCAACTCTCCTTCTATAAAACTACAGCTTGAAGCTGCTTTCAGACTACGCTATAATATAATAGTATTTAGTACTCGTATATAGCTCATAGCACAACAATATCGCGCACCATACATTGTTATGGACACGTTCACACTGTACTATACTTTATATTATTGGAATGTATGGTGCGCGATATTGTTGTGCTATGATCTATATACTATATGCTATTATAATATAGCGTAGTCTGAAAGCAGCTTTATAAATAAATGCACGTTCATTGTCAGACACAGTGGATTCTAAACACTTTATGGTCCTATCATTCTCTGTGTTGGTACCTCCTACAAGCAAAAAGCCTATTCTTTGTTTTAAGTAAGGTTTTCTTTTATTTAACATTGCGTGTTCATTTTATAGTCAGCGTCTTTTACATACATTTAGGTAAGTACACTGCTGATAATAATACCTTCTACTGAAGCACTCCAGTGAATCTAGAAAGAGCATGTATGTTGTGTTTGAAGGAATATGTCTACCTAGGGCAAGTCATCCAGCTCGGTAGACACAACTTTGAGAAAGAAGTCGACAGGAAGATCCGGTTGGGCTGGGCAGCGTTTCGAAAACTCCGTCAAGTCTTTTCGTCGCCTATACCGCAATGTTTGAAGACTAAGGTCTTCAACCAGTGCACGCTGCCCGTTATGACATACGGTGCCGAAACGAGGACACTGACAGTCGGGCTGGTCCACAAATTTAAGTCGCTCAGCGCGCTATGGAGCGGGCTATGCTCGGAGTTTCTTTGAAGGATAAAATCAGCAATGAAATTATCTGGAAGAGAACCGACATAGCTTACAGAGTAAGCAAGCTGAAGTGGCAGTGGGCTGGCCATATTTGTCGAAGGACAGATGGCCGGTGGAGCAGACGAGTCCTGGAGTGGAGACCGCGTATCGGCAAGCGTAGTGTGGGACGCCCCCCAGCTAGATGGACCGACGACCTCAAAAAGGTGGCTGGGATAGACTGGATGCGGAAGGCCTCCCCCTTCCGCATCCAGTCTGTACAGGGTGTTGTGGCGCAGAACGGTACAGGCCTATGTTCAGCAGTGGACTGCGATAGGCTGAGTTGATTGATTGATATAATTATGTTATAAATTTTACAACTTAATCAAAAAGATACCACTCATTCTCTAAACACGCTTTTAGAACAGCAGCCTAACTTATTTTTAGAACACAGTATAACAAGTAACAGCAGGACAAAACCGAAACTCTGACCAAAAGCCACTAAAACCGTAATGAAGAATAACGTACCTATCTACTTGAACAATCTGTATCCAACAAACTACAAACTGGACCAGTAAGTACAACACAAAGTTACGTGACACAAAGCTTCTAAACTATACCCACAGTTATTGCGTTTTACAGTGACTACGATAAGTTATAACTAGGACAATACAAAGATTTTATGTTTTACCCCACCGACTATAATAGACAGTGGTAATAAAAAGCAACCGTAAAACCTCGATAAAACAATGCTTCTCGGTTATACCACAGAGTAAAATTCATCAGAAGTGCAACGCTGTTTCAAAGTCGCACACAAATATCAACATAGTTGCAACAATATAGGAAAATAGGACTGTTTTTTAATTTGAGAACTGGTACCTATGTACTATTCCAGTACACGAATATTAATTTAACTTCTAGATAATTATGATTAAGTGCATACTTATCTATACAAATAAATAAAATTGAAGTGTCTGTTTGTAATAACAAAATAACAGGTTTTTACTAAATGCATATGAAAGTATATACGTTAACCTTCAACAAAAAAAAACAAATTTTGAATTTTTTATTTGTCTGTTGGTCTCTCTGTCTGTCTGTCTGTTTATTCCGGCTAATCTCTGAAATGGCTCGACCGATTTTGACGGGATTTTCACTAGCAGACAGCTGATGTTATAAGGAGTAATTTAGGCTACTTTTACTTTCGACGTAAGGAATATTATTTAACCTTCAGCTGTTGCCCGCGGCTTCACCCGCGTGACTTTTTCTATATATGTATATACAAATAAATAAAATTGAAGTATCTGTTTGTAATGTCTTATCCTTTTTTTATCCTACGCTGCTGGTCCCGCGGTTAGCAGCTAGTATTATGTAAAGGTTAAATAATATCAACATTAATTAAATGTTAAGCTTCATAACTTTGCTCATTATTGTCCGCTGCTTGGCGTATTACACATGTCTATTAATTTTGTATGCAGTGTAGTCAAATTCTTACCTCAGGCCTTTGATTCATTTGATTTCAAGCTACGAATATTCATGAATTTATAGATTACAAACGTAATTATTATGTATTAGTAATGGCCATAAGTTTCAAAAAAACTTCGACATCCATCAAGTCGAGCTATTTCTGACAGCATAGTGTAAAGTGATCCTTCTGATCTAATCTGTACTGTGGCGCCACTAGCCACTTTTAGTACCGTTCTAGCGCATCGGACGCTGGCTTGTTTGATAGCAAGTACAGTAAACAAGTTACGGAGGGTCGATTAAAAGCTGAATATACGGAACTCGGCTATGCACAAATTCCCACTTTATTTCTGGCTTTTAAATTTTTCGGCGGTTTTGAACAATACTGTTTTGTAGGAAATAGTTGGATATTAAAAAGTTCGTATTGTATGAAACTGTAAACCCACCACTAAATATCTTCCCTCGGGAAAGCTTTCAAAGAAAAAGTAAAGAAGTATTTCAGGTTTAAAACAACTTCTCATACCCTCATTGCAGCTGCTGTTACAAAACGATTTTCTTATGCGTTACGAATAGAAGTTTCCTCAAATAACACATTAACAGGTCTGTATTTTATATGAACCTCTTGTAAGGCAAGTAATGGCTAAAGGTCTCTGCACACAGCGGGCGCGGCGCGGCGGGACGGGACGCCGACGCGACGCTGAGCAGTTGTAATGTACTAGATATTACGGACGACGCCACACAGAGCGTCACGTCGCGTCGCGTCGAGCCGGATGGCTCTGTGTGGCGTCGTCCGTAATATCTAGTACATTACAACTGCTCAGCGTCGCGTCGGCGTCCTGTCCCGCCGCGCCGCGCCCGCTTTGTGCAGAGACCTTAAGTCTTTTTCTATAGGATGGTATTTAAAAGTACTTCAATTTTATTTAAAAGTACTCCCATTTCATTTACCTAATTTTGCCTGTGTTCCACCAAATATACTGAATGTGCACCAAAATATAACCTAACCTTTAATATTTGGTGCACGATCAGTATTTTTCGGGGACGAATAAAATTTTAGAAATGCATACATAGATGTACCTTAAGATTTTTGGTGAACACAAAAATATTATCCTTTTCTATATGCTTTTGTATAAAATTAGTCAATTCTACTTAATCGCTATGGCAACGCACGTAGAAAATGAAAATGTCAGAGCACTGTTGATGTTAATATTAAAAGTATTAAGGCGCAGGATACCCTTTACCAGAAGTCAATGATGTTTTATAGGACTAGATCAGCAGTGTACAGCACCGACGCGCTACTACGTCGTATATGTCCGCAGGCATATCCGACTTCAGTTGTCAACTTGACGTCAAGTGAGCGATTGCTTATGATAAAAAAATATTAAAATTGTGAAATGAGCGGTTAAAATTTGTATGTCATGGTCTGATAAGAATAATAAAGCAAGTGGTGTTACATTTCACAAGTAAGTTTGCAAAATTTTCTTCAGATTATTAAAAAAAAAAAAAAACATTACGAGACGAATTAGATTTGTCAAACATTGTTTTTGCCATCAGTGTTACCAGTAAAAGCGATTTGGATTTTGCCAGACTGTTAGGAGTTCTGTGAATGAAGAATGTATGTTCCTGTAATTCGAAATTATTATTATAGTCTATTTGGTAAACTTTTTTTTTTTTTTTACACACAACGGGGAAGCTCTTGGCCTTCATCTCACCTGATGGTAAGTGATGATAAGGCCGAAGATGGAAGCGAGCTACACCCGGAATCCTCAACCACAGAGGAACTGGCTATCTTACCTGTAACTGCCGAAACACAACAAATGCTGTTAACATTGTTGTTTGGCGACAGACTTAGATAAGATGGTGGTAGCTAGCCAGGCGGACTTAGAACAAGCCCTACCACTAACCAAATCGAGCAGATATTTTTGCCTCCGCTGGGAATCGAACCCGGGACCTCTGGATCTGAGACAGGTGGTTTTACCACTAGACCACAGAGGCGGTTAAACATAAACAAACGGCATTGAAATAATATCATTCCATTTTAAACAATAGTTATTTGACACGATCTTATTCGTTTTAAAATATAATATTTACGTTTACGCACATTTTTTTTTTCTTCCTGTATGTACGAAATCTTTCACTTTCTTTAAATCTTTAATCTATTGAAAGTTCCATAACACAATCTTTCATAGTAGGTAATTGATTCAATAAATACCTTCATTCATTTTGGAGTAATTACATTGATCATTGGCAACTCTGGCCATTTTTCCAATGACAATGTTTTGTCTCATTCCAACGTAATTAGTTTGACGGTAGTAGAAAAGAGACAAACAGATTATTTTGACAGATGGACATAATTTATGTATACGTTTTAAAGATACAACTTTAAACTCGTAAGTGGCCTTTTTCTGAAATTGTTTGCAGGACGCTGCTCCTCTAGTATTGTATAACCTCATTACCAGAAGTGATCATTGTATTAGTAGTTCAGCAGCTTCAATATCATCAGGATTGTGCCGAAATATAGCAGTTTGTTATAGACGTGGTACGACAGCGGCTCCCCTGACATCATCAGTCATCAGAAGACAGCCGCCACGCAACCATCGATGCGACGCTCAGCTAGAGCCCAAGTAACCAACCAGTGTCACTCTCATCCGACCTCCTCGGTGGTTCCTAGTAACTTCGCAACAAAACTAGACGGCGACTTTGCTGCGCCGTCAAGTATTTTAATTGTTTTTTAGTCCGTGTAGGAACTACAGTAGCAATAGTGCACACGAGGCAAATTGCAATGAGCCCCGCGCGAACGGTCGAGCGTCAGTCGCCCGCGCCGCGCCCTAGAGTTACCATGTGTCGTAACTAGGTATTGTAATCAACCCCACTGTAACGTATTCCTGAATTATCAATACACTTAATATTGGACTCCAGACTTTCATTTACAACCTTCACCAACCAAACAAAAGGTTCCAACATTGGTGACCCCGACGTGATGCTGGCCAGTTGAGCCACCGGTGGTGGTGCTGGTGGTGTTGGACTCATACTGGAGAACCTTTGAAATTCCCGCCGATAGGTTCCAAGTCGACGGGGAGTCGCCTTGCGCGCCGCCGTACAATATCACTTAACTGTCTATCACTTGTTCGCTCACTTTGATACACTACCGCGATTTACATCCCCACAACCATAACCTTGAGATCACGAACAGTCCGATTATTTTATATTAACACTAAAATCTTCTCTCCCTTTTATTATAATATGACAAAAAATTATTCAATCTAAGATAAAACAAGTATTAGTTGGCTTGACCCAAGTGATACCCAAACTTAGCTAATCTGTTCCTCGCATGTCAATGTTTAATTACTTCCGTAGCCTAGATTGATAATTATTACTCATGCAAGCCTCCCATTTACGAAGCCGTCTCATTAGATAATTGAAAGAAAGAAAGAAAGAAAATACATTTATTTAGCACTGACTAAAGGGCACACATTACACAATATCGCTCGATACGCTCCCACAACCCAGGCGATCAATCTGTTGAACGCCCTAATTGCTCAGGAGCCGAATTTTGATATATTTTTGTCTAGCAGTAAATTTGTGTTTGCATGAACTTTTTTAGTTGACTGTTTGTTGTTGGCTTGCTGCACGCTTTGGTGTTTACTGTTAGTGCAGCAAGCAATTGTTATATAAATCAATAAATTAATATAATTTACATCAAATAATTTTTTTTAAAAAACAAACAAATAAATCGCATATCATCTTTCACACAGTCGATCCATCATTTCTTTGGTCTTTCTCTTCTCTTATAATAATAATCATTTTATTTCAGAAACATCCATAAATTTATTAGTAAACATTTAACCAATTTTTTTTTATGTAGTGAGAAGACTGCCTTTTATTATTATTAATACGAACGGGATATTTACCATGTTTATTATTTGTTGTGAGTTCCCGATATTTCGGCGCTGTTGCAAGCACCATGATCACGGATAAACTTAAGTCATTGCGGGTGGGTGTTTATGAGCAGACAAAACGGCCTACCCTCTTTCTTGTTCGTTTTTTGCACTCAGTACCGCTACCACTGTCACTCGCAACTCGATTCTGTTCCCGACACACGAAACTCACTGTGTCTGCTCGCGACCTTTTTTCGGCCCTTCTTCGGTTTTTACACAGCTGAACCACTGGATTCCAGGCTCTGGACAGTTAAAACCCATCATCCCGGTTGAAGTTCCTATATTTGGTAACCTCAATAGCTTCTCTAACCAGTCTAGGAATATACTGGCGTTCTGTCGAGATGACCTGAGGGTTATGTAACTTAATCCAGTGGTTCGATCCTGATTCCAAAAGATGTTGAGTTATGGCCGATTTTTGGGTGTCATGGTAAATATCCCGTTCGTATTAATAATAATATTAGTGACCATGACAGTTTAAAAACTTATAGACTGCCTTTTCATGTTAAAATTGGATATAGTAATTTTTTTTAAACACAAACAAAATAATTAGCTACCTAAGTTCCTAGCTCTTAAGCCATATAATAGCACAAAACAGTCCACACATAGTAAAGTCCCTCAGTTTTAACTAATCTTTGCTAATTAGTAGGTTACTGGTTTATTTATTTATTTGTGTACACAAATAAAATTCATGACGATCGTTTATTGGAATGATTTAAATTAGATGGTAACTTAAAAAATTTATTCAGTGCACACAAAAGACAGCCCAACACAGAAAAGCACAATTAAATGATCATTAATTATATGAACATGAATAGTGACACTATGAAATAATTCAAATCAACGTTCAAATATACAGGGGCCTAAGTCTACTAATTTACAAACGTTGCAATGGTCTCGCCACATTGACAGTGTTTGTATGGCAAATCTGTCAAAAACTCACAATGAAGAGACCATTGCAACGTTTGTACATTAGTAGACTTAGCCCTCTGGGCCTCAAGTCTGCTATTACAATAGTGTCAGAATGGCCTCTTCATTGTGAGTTTTTGACAGATTTGCCATACAAACACTGTCAAATACTCACAATGGCGAGACCATTCTGACACTATTGTAATAGCAGACTTGAGGCCCTGGTCTGTGTCTCAATGTTGCACCAAATAGAAGTCAAGCTC
This sequence comes from Dryobota labecula, assembly GCA_947523025.1. Classification (NCBI taxonomy): domain Eukaryota; kingdom Metazoa; phylum Arthropoda; class Insecta; order Lepidoptera; family Noctuidae; genus Dryobota; species Dryobota labecula. Next base: position 8,590,619 of record OX383293.1, on the reverse strand, counting down.
AGCATGTGCAAGGCAAATATACCTGACGTTGATATTCTACTGGATACCTGCAGTGTCATACGGACGTCAAGCAGACGAGATAAATTGGTGTTGTGACAAAGTTTTATGTATGTATATTAATAAGCTTTCGTGACGTTCTTTTTAAACATTATTTCGAAATATTAACGCCACACTATCTTAAAACTCCCTAGAATCCGATAGACGACTAGTCTGTGAGCCAGGTTTAATGTTAAAAGATTATTGAATAACACCAGGTGGCTTAATTTCACGGGTCAACAACTCCCCACGTTTCAACCGAAGCACAAAGTCGAGAATACCCTGTCTTTATTATCCGGCCCGCGCATACCCTTAAAGGGCCTTCGTTTAATCAATGCTTAAGTATGTATTTCTAAACTGTCGATCCCAGACTTAAATATTTAATTTCATTCATCGTTTAGTACTGTGTGGTTATTACTCTGTAGTGCTGGGCGTAGAGAATAGCACCACCCTATTACCTCCCGTGGGTGTCGTAAAAGTCGACTAAGGGACTTACTAGAGAATGGGCAGCAGCGTTCTCTATGCATTTTTAACAGGATACAGCGATCGCCAACCCGCCTTCCAAGCGTGGCGATTATGGCAAACCCCCCTAATTGGGAGGCTTATGTCCAGCAGTGGACGTCTTTCGGCTGAAATGATGATAATGATGATCGTTTAGTTTTATCAGCTGAAAAGTAAATCGAAATTAATTTTGTGTAAATATCTAAAAATAAATTAAGATCTATTTTTATCTTGATTCGAATATTCTTGGATAATGTAACAGTTATTTCGACGAAAATTAAATCTGGTAGAGTGAAAAAATATAAATATTCGTGCGTCAAAATTATCAGTTCAATGGCGAGCTTTAATCCAAGATTATCCCCCACAAAAGAAATTAAATAAACGTTTGGTGTCCCCGGGTATTAATTTTCAAGAGTATTGAAGTTTGGACGACGACCTTTGATGTGACACAAGGTAATCTTGTTTACCGACGGTCTAATAAAACTTTTAAAATACCTTCACAGTATACTTAAATATATTTATTTTCGAGTGTCAGTATTTTTAGCGAATTACATATTTTACCAGACATCATAGTGAGAGATTTATTGTACAAAATGTATTAATAAAAACGACACTATTCTGAGGGCTACTACAAACTGTTATGGTATTGTCCCGGCCAAGACACCCAAAAGAATATAGGCTTTATCATATTATGTATCTTTTGCCAAAGCTAAAGCATGTCAGCATGTTGTAGACTCTTCTTTAAACAACTATTATTATTTATATATATATTATATTATTTATTAATATATTATATATATTACTATATTATATTTTATTTATATATTTTTTATTTATTTTGTATAACTTTTATTATTTATTTATACTTGGTACACAAAATGTACAGAGGCGTTTTCTACCAGTCAACCCTTGGGTGATGCAGAGAAAAATTAAGGTAGGTGCAATAGCGAGAATTGAGGAATAAATTTTAATTAAATATAAAGATATACATATACCTATTAAAAAATATAAATATAATACATACATCTTATGTCTGATATAATACAAGTGTGCATCTGATATAATAAATACCGCCTCCTGTATAGTGACCGACATACGGTCACTATACAGGAGGCGGTATTTATTAGATAAGGGACCCGAGTGTATTGTTATTAACGTTTATGGAAAATAGCGCGCTGGTTTTGTTTTTTCACAAAATATGCAAATTAAGGTGTAGTGTGAGTGTAATATGTAGTGAAAAATATATAATTTGATGTAATGATGATAATTTTGATAATTTATTTATCAAATGTGACCAAAAATTGTTTTATATATTCAAAAAAATATTCTTTGTTTTTAGACATAAAAACTCTTTGCGGAGATTGAAAAAAGGTTAAGTAAAAGACACTGGTGTGGTAATGTAAAGTAAAAAACACGACTGTATAATAAGCTGAATTATGAACCTAAACGCGTTGCCATAAGAGTCACTTTACAAGCAAGTGTGTTGAAATATATTTTTAAAAGCAATATTGTATTTTGGAAAAAAAAATTCTGACGCATAATGTGTTTTTGAACTTCAGACTGGAATGGAAAACCATTCAAGTCTAATAGTACCCATTTCAAGTTCGGCACATTTTCCTTCTAAACCTTATTTCTTAAGAAAACAGTGCTATGGAACGAACGGGCCTCGATCACCAAGCCATTTGAGCCAGCAAATTGGAGACACGTGTCTTGAAAATTTTAACGAAGTTTTGGATCTTGAAAAGCATTTGGCTGGTGAAAAAAAAGAAGTTTCATCTAACTAATTCAAGCTAGATTTTAGTTTTAAGACGGTTAATTTGTTCGTCTCAAATAGTTGGGATTTACCGTAATATTTTTGTGGTAAGAGTACGTTAAATAACAAAATGATCATTAAGGCGCAGATATATGCCAGTGACCTTGAGTAGTTAGCTTGCGTGGTCTGTACTGAGCTCACGCAACGTGTCGTACGTCCAGCCAGTAATAGGACTCGCCCATCCAGGAGCGCTGTCCCTAATAAGACGAATTATTAATTTGTTATACATAAAGCAACAGGTATTTTAATAAAACAGGTATACTAAAAGATGAATAATTTAATTATCTTTAAAAACGTGAAGTTTTCAGAATAATACGCTTGATAGATTTTGCGTGATTCTCAGTTTTTTATCCGCTTTAGATATAATTTTACAAATTAATTTCACCATGTAATATAGATATAATCTAAAATATTCATATAATACGTTACTATGAAAATGCTCTAATTTGACATATATTTTTTCCAAATCATTAACACTACTCGTTTAGACGTGATCTTCAGTATAAAATCATTAAAAGTCGGTTATCGGCGCCTTAATTTCGAAGCAAATAAAGCTTATTATCATTATTAAATTGAGTTTTTAGATGAGAGATTTTGATAATGTTTTATTTTTACTAATTTATTATTTTTAATGATCTATAACATCATGACATTTTTAAATATTTAAACTCGGAGACTTTATTTTATTAATATTTGCGTGTCATTGTCTAAGGTAAACGTGATGCCTATTGTTATTATTATTATTTGTTTTTATCTTTACTTTTAACATCACTTGCATGCTCTCAATTTGGTTTGTATGTATGTATATGTTTGAGCAAATAAATGATAATCATATCTTATCTTGACACCAAAAAAGGAGAATATATTCTTTAATAAAATCAAGAACCAAAATTATTGTTTTCTATAAACATGGAGTTACCGAACAAATAAATTATCAAAGTCAAAGCATTTATTTCAAATAAGCAAATAAATGGCACTTTTGAACGTCAAAATTTACACGGAAATAAAGTTGATTCTAGTTGCCCCTTCCAAAAGGTAGTTTCGCATGGAGAAGAATGGGCAAGAAACTCCACCGACTGTTTTACAATAGTTTGTATACATCAATTATATCATTACATGTGAAGACGATGTACCTAGAATAAAATTACTATACCACAACAGGAAAACAACAAAAAACAATAACAAAATTAAGTATTGACGGATAAATTAACCATGTGTTAGATACAAGGTGCTCACATATTTACAAATATTGTTAGAGTAGATAATTTTACTAAAATTTTTACAAATAAAAATTCAGTGTGCGAGTTCGTCACAAATCAGCGACTTTTAATAACATTATTAAAACTTTAGTAATGTTCAACGGCAATAACCAAAAATACGAAGACATATGACATCTACCAACCCGCACTGGGCTGGCGTGATGGATTACAGCCCATTCCCTCTCAAAGAGAGAAGGCTTGTGTCCCAACAGTGGGAACATTACAGACTGATTATGTGTTCATTTATTTATTAAAACTTTATGCACAAGTGAAAAAATACTGTATAAAGGCGTGCTTAATGTGTTATCAAAAATACCCTTAAGACTACGCCGAGCGCACAGTGGCGGAAAATAGTGGTAAGCTCCGTTTTAATGATTACAATAAAACATGACAATTTAAAACTACTGTTTGTAGTAATAATAACGTATAGTCTTGTGAAGCACAACTTGACGAGCTTATTTTCTGCATTTTCATTCTAAAATAAAAGAAATCACCGAAATAACGATGAGGGCGCCACTGTGCGCTCGATAGCCTCTTAAAGGCTCTCTATCTTAAAGGTCTTACTTGAGACTAGAGATGCCGATGCGTTCCACCAGTTTCTATGATATTTTTTTTACAGTTCAAGCCGTGCGTTCAATGCCTTGCCCGTGTCGATAAGGCGTGCCCAACCATTGTATTAAAATTATAATATAAAACACTATCTCTCTCCTTAACTATAATTTCTTTTGACGTGACAACGTCTAATAAATCGATGAACGCCGGCTGCATGCACGAAAAAGGATGACTCTTATTCCCGTTACGCTCATTGTCCCGTTACGCTCATTGTCCCGTTACGCTCATTGTCCCGTGACGATCAATGTCCCGTTACGTTCGTTTGTTCTATGTTTTGTTATGACGTTGTCACGTTAAACTATCGTCCGTAAACCAACTTTTTTTATTTTGTTATTTTACGCTTGCTTCATGATTATTATTGTATATCCTATCTAATATTATAAATGCAAAAGTAAGTTTGTCAGTTTGTTTGTTACCTTTTCCCGCCTAAATCACTTGACCGATAATCCTGAAATTTTACTTATAACGTTCATATGATAATAGATGGCGCCATGTGTCTTTCGAATCATGATTGAATATAGTCATATTCTAAATTAACGCGAGCGAAGCCGCGGGCAAAAGCTAGTATATTTATATTAGATAAGTATAACATGTTTTATGTATGTATTTATTGTATATAAGTAAATGGTACACTATGAACGGCTTATTCCACAAACCTCCCCTGAAAAATCCCCCTTAGGAGGAAAAGTGGAATTATATAAAAACCAGTCTAGAATTCACCCTTGCTTATTTCACTAATCCCCCAGAGAATCCCCCTCAGTGGGGAAAACTGGACCCTAATGTAAAAAAAATCACTTTCAGAGGGGTCTTGGAACACTTTTTTTTTTTTTTTTCAATTCTAGTTTTCCCCCTTAAGCGGAATTATCAGGGGTGAATTCTAGACTGTTTTTTATAGATTCCACTTTTCCTCCCAAGGGGTATTTTCAGGGATTTGTGGAATAAGCCACTATAAACTACCTGCAGTGATGTTTCTCTTTCCCCCTTAATCCATCCAAAGGTTGTCTTTAAAAGATCGTTTTTAGCGATGAGACCGCCCATTGTGTCACCCCTTGTCAATTTTTCTACATATCAATCTGTAATTTTATGGTGTGCAATAAAGAGTATTCTATCTATCTATCTAAAGGAAAACTCTTTTCTCCCCTACAAAGCATAATGCCAAAAAGAAAACTAAAAGAATAAGAATTATAATCCAGTCCAAACGCTTGCAACTATTTTTAAAAGCAGGGGGGTCCATAGCATAGAATTCTGTCGAAACCACAAGTTATGGGGACACCAAGACATCAAGAATTTAACTGCTGCGTGAAATGGTGTTCGTTGTTGGTTAAATTAAATTACCAACGTTTCAACATGGTAGTGAGCTGAATATTTCCATAGGAAATTGAGCGTGATATAAAGTCAACAGAAGAAAGTTCGAGCAAGTTGAACTAATATGGAAAACTGTGGGTGGAAACAAAGCTCATTGTAGATTATGTATGAAGTATCTACAGCACAGTGTGGGACTAGTTTTCAAAACTTTAACTGCGCATATACCGCAAACAGCTTCAAGTTATGATTGCTCGAAGTTAAGTTAGTTTTTTTCATTCAGGACAGCATCTCACAAAATATGAGCATTTATTTAAGTACTAGCTTTTGCCCGCGGCTCCGACAGCGTGGATGTCGGTTATCACGTAAAAAATTTGCCTATGTCCTTCTCCATATCCCAGGCTATATCTCTGCCAAGTTTCATGACGATCCAGTTCAGCGGTTTAGGCGTGAAAAGGTAACAGACAGACAGAGTTACTTTCACATTTATAATATTATAGTTTGGATTTCAAAAAGTGTGGTAGATACAGTAAATAATTTTACTATTTAGAGATCAATCGTTAAAACTGAAGGAGTTACAATAACAATAGTGAATCTGGAGTTCTAACTAGGTTATAAAGTAATATGTATAAAAATATGCAAACCCAGTTTCGCACAAAAATATCATCAGCTTTATTAAGTTTGGTTAAAGTACGTTAGTTATTTTTGTTCTTATACCGATTTTTTATTTTTTTTATCGTACCGGTAGACGTAGCGTTAGAAGGCCTCCCACAAGGAAGACCGATGACCTTATGAAAGCCGCTGGGTGCGGGAAGCACAAAACCGGTCGAGGTGGCGGTGCTTCGGGGAGGCCTATATCCAGCGGTGAACGTCTTTCGGCTGAAATGATGATGATGGTGATGATGACCAACATTTTCAACTATTTCTCTATATAGCCCAATATTTATTCTCATTGCCGTCCAGACTCTACAACTCATTTAAGTAAATTCAATTTCTCTTTTTCAGTTTAAAGAAATAAAAACTGTGTTAATTTAATATTCTATAAGATTTAACAAAATTGTAAATGTTGAATAAACATTTTTCCAGTCTATTTTCAGAGAGGTAGATCGCTGTATTCAGATTCAGATACAGGTTTTTCACCTTGTTATACAAAGCGAAAGGCATCATTCACTCACTGACTAAACAAATATATAAAGTTCGTTCCGTTCTGTTTAATATAAGTGGTCCTCCGACTGCAGTGTATCAAAACTTAAAATAACTATTGTATGGACAATGGAAGTTTAAGTTCAATTTTGTTTACCCATATTGGGCAATAGATGGCGTTGTGCTAATCTTACCAATTTTATTTTAACAGTCTATTTCACTCGGGTGACAATGAAAGAATTCTAATGATACTCGTGACTCAATCATCTAAAAAACCATTCACACATTTAGACATTCGCAGTCTTACTAAAGTCTGATTAAATCGATTGCAGCCAAAGATGAAATGTTTATTTTGCATGTGAACCTACCTACGTATAATGTATGCCAGTAAATTATTATATATAGTTTTAGAATGTGTTCATCCAAGGCCTTCAATTTGATACCCATTATGGTAATAATTGAAGATTTTTTTTCTCATTTCAATATGGAGCCATATTGAAAATTTATGGTGAAATAAAGAAACACACATCATCATCATCATTTCAGCCGAAAGACGTCCACTGCTGAACATAGGCCTCCCCCAAATGGGGGGGTTTGCCATAATCGCCACGCTTGGCACGCGGGTTGGCGATCGCAGTATGGTGTTAAAATGCATAGAGAACGCTGCTGCCCATCAAACATCATCATTACTTAAAGTTCCTTGCTCTTGTATCATGTTTATTATTGTATGTACGTATATATATATATTTATATGGATAAGTATCTATATGCTTTGTGTATGTGTATTTATTGTATATATGTAAGTGGTACACCACTAAATACCTGCAGTATTGTCTCTCCTTCTACTTTTTGATCCATCCAAAGATTGTCTGTAAAAGATCGCTTTTAGCGATAAGACCGCCCATTGTGACACCCTATGTAACAGTTCTACATTTATATCTGTAATTATTATGGTGTACATATTAAAGAGTATTCTATCTGCCCATTCTCTAGTAAGTCCCTTAGTCGCCTTTTACGACACCCACGGGAGGAAATGGGGTGGTGCTATTCTTTACGTCCGGCATCACACGGTACCGTACATATATATTATGAACCCTGAAAACATTACACTCCTCTTTTGGGCGGTCGTGTAAAAAGGTATAAACTACCCACCTCATCATCAACTACTACCCACCTATTCTCGTTATATCTACCTCTAATAAACGAATCTGTCAACCGAAACATGAAGGACCCTAAACACAAAGTGACGTGTTCACGAATCTGAACTGGTCAGTGAAGTTCGAATGCTTTCACAGAATTAATGGACACGATTGACTAACTTCTGTTACATGGAGTGTAGAAACAAGCTACTGCGGCATAAACCGTAGAATCTATCCTAAAAATAAAAATAAGAAGAAGAAAGAAAGAAAAGAAGAAAGAAAAATTCTTTATTCTGCACAAACAAGACGCACATTACATGAAAAATTGACAAAATACACATACCAATACAAAGTAACTAAAAGCCTCGTATTCAAAACCTTAAATGTAACACTAAAAATAAAAAAAAGTTTGACTGTTGTTCATTGCTTGATGACAGGCCAAGAACACAGACAATAGATGTTCCATAATCTATTGCGTTATGCAACATTGGCAAAGGAGTATAGTGTTCTGTGAACATTGGTAAATGACACAAACAAACATAACAAAAACTAAATGTTTAGTGCAGTGGAAATTATCTACCTGTGCAACAAACAACAAATTACAAATAAAGCCGTGCGTCACCTCTGTGCAAGAATAGGTCGTTGCTCAGCAAAATGCTGTGACTTCGGACGGACCTATCGTCAACAGCGCTGATTTTCAGCAACTACCTCGCGAGTGGCATAATGACGTCGCCCTGTGTGATATAATAATTCGGGTAGGTAACTTTTTTACAGAAATAATAAAATTTTGATTCGAAGTCTACTGAACATAGTGTGTACCTACTTACATATAAATAAAATATATATAACTGTATTTATTTATGCGAACTACCTATCCTACATCCCTACTTTTAGGCTCTGCCACGGTCGGGTTTAAATTGCGTATGGTGTTGATTTCGCTGGCGACTATACAATTAGCGTCATTGTGATCTATGGTGCCAGTCGACCGATTAAAAAAAACTATTGCGTGAGTGAGACCGTGGTCCTAGTTTTACAGCACTCCAAGTCGCCTGAATACTCATCATCATCATCATCATCATCATTTCAGCCGAAAGACGTCCACTGCAGGACAAAGGCCTCCCCCAATTGGGGGGGTTTGCCATAATCGTCACGCTTGGCAGGCGGGTTGGCGATCGCAGTATAGTGTTAAAAATGCATAGAGAACGCTGCTGCCCATTCTCTAATAAGTCCCTTAGTCGCCTTTTACGACACCCACGGGAGGAGATGGGGTAATACTATTCTTTACGTCCGGCACCACACGGCCTGAATACTCACTGTTTTATAATTGTGTGTTCTTCTTATAAACTTGTGCGATTTCTGTTTGGTAATTTAAAATGGTAAGATGGAGTTATTAACTCTGCTTTATGAATTCCTAATTGTCTTTTAGAACCACAAATAAAAGATGTATCTGTAATTACAGCATTAAAAAAAACGGGGCAGTTTTTGGGGACTGCCGATAGAAGTGAAAACTATGTACCTACATATATACACAGTATACATATAGCTCATGGAAAGCGTTCGGTGACGATAACGCAAATTCCATGATTGATGTTCACCCAAAAAGTACACATACACACACAGTATACATATAGCTCATGGAAAGCGTTCGGTGACGATGACGCGAGTTCCATGATTTTTTTTCACCCAAAAAGTGCTCAACGCGCCTTAAGAAGTTTTCACTTTAAAAATAAAAAATAAAAATACTCGAAAGAGATATTTGTCAAAAAATTATTACGATGATATTTCATATTGTTTTGTTTAATAATGCAGAAATCTATGAAAAAAAACTAACAAATTTGTCAGATCGTTGAGCAGTCGCCTGTCGGTTTTCTTAAATAAGCCCATGGACTAAAGCAATGCATACTCGCTTAAAATTAGAAACAACTTTTGCACACCTATCCTTCTTTTGGATTATCATCAGTTAGGACAAAACAAATTGCTTAAAGTTTACACTCTATATTCGTTCCGGTCAGTTCCCCTTAAAGCAAAACTTCTTTCCTTAAGATTAGACCGAAAGAATACTCAATACTCAATATATTTATTGCTTTCACGAGAACTTAGGTGGTAGGTTTTACAAAAAATATGATAATTGTGGACCCTGTCAGGCACAGCAAAAGTAGGAGAAAGGAAGAGGGCTTTTATTTGACTACTTAGTTGTTATAATAATATTAAATAGGTACTGTCATTATTTTCTTATATCATGTTATTTAAAATTTGTCATTTAAATATTCGTTGTTATTGTAAAGCATTTAGATAATAGAAATTGTTTTAATTTATTTATGAATGTATAAAGTTTTTGTTCTTCTTTAATTGTTTCTGGTAACTTATTATATATTTTAATTGACATGACTAGTATACTTGTTGAGTGCATTTTTAGCTTAGAGCTTGATAAGTTTAACCTATTTTTATGACGCAGTGTATATCTTGACTATATATTTTCTCTTGTCGTATAAAAGTGTTGGTAATTACGAACGAATTTGCATATTTCTAGAATGTATAGGCAGGCGAGGGTTAGTATCATATATTCTTGGAAATGAGGTTTGCAGCTGTCGGTGTCTTCTACATTTACAACACACAGGATGGGATAAAAATCAATCTGCCTAGATTTTTCCCAACTATGTTTTGGTCGGCTTCCAGTGTAACTGGATGCAGATGATGGATTTTACATGGAGCGACTGCCTATCTGACCTCCACAACCCATTTACTGGCTAACATACACACACCCCTTAGTAAGGCTGGTTATCAAACTTTTGGGTTTCTGACTACTCGTACCTGTAACACCTGTCAAAGATCTACGAATGACAAATGACGGTTTAGTGTAGTTTCCGAGACAAGGAGGGGTCTCGATATATAATGGATGGTCATCCGTCCACGAACCAACCGTGGCAAGCATAGCTTAACAGTGCGGATGTTATCATTTAGCAACGAGCCCCTCCAGCAGGCTTAGTACGAGCACCGTTTTGTCGACAGAAGAGTAGATAAAAATAACGTTTCGTGTAGACAGTATGACCGCAGCAAAGTCGAAAGAGTCAACTGCACTTTTTACGAAGTTCATTCTTTTACATAACTCGACTCAGATTTTTTTGTTTTGTCATAGGATTTTTAATTCTATTTGATTCTCAATTTTTACTGATATTAAATCACGTAACTACAACTATTTTTCTCAAAGTGGCGAAGTACTGTATTTTGGAACAAAAAAGTATTACAGTAATATTGGCCTTAACCATTTCCTTGGTAATGTCCTATTAACTAAATGATGTAAAATAGGAGAAGATAGCTTTGTTCTTCTATTCATTATCACAGTTTTGTGTTGTTTTTAATTTTTATTATTATTTTGCAAATATGGGTAGTAGGTACATAATAGTTCTTAAGATTACATTTAACTCAGCCACATTTTACCAATCGGCATGCAAACATTTGAAATTATTTATATTACTATTATTACACTTATTTAGATCAATTTATAAATTACTAGTATACAATTATAAATCATCAACACCACAACACAACTTCAACATCTCTTCTACACTTACACACGTTGTCTACATCTCTATATCTACTTTCCTATCGCAGGTATGCTGGAAGAGATTTCATTAGAAATAAGCTTCACCTTTGTACGTGATTTTCTGTTCCTTTCTTTTTGTCTGTTCATATGTGTGTACATAAATAGTTAAATAATAATAATAATAATAAAAAAATATATATAAGTTTGTATTAAAAGGAAAATATAAATTAGTATCATTAGATTATATATCATGTCATTACTATTACAAATATCAAATCATTATCATTACATCATTTAAAAATGTCAGAAATCAAAATGTCAAAGATCAAAATGTCATAAATCAAAAAAGCTTAAAACGCGCTCCTGTAAAATCATGATTTTGTAGACAACCGTATATACTTTGTGTCCGTCGAGTAGAAAGTTTCCTACTGTCTTTAGCATGACGATTACAAAATCAAATTGTCTTCGCTACCTTAGACAACTGTCAGTTGTCAGTGTGATTTTGACAGTTTGGGACAGAAAACTTTCTTCTGAAATAGTCTACAATAAAAAAGACTTAGATAAAATGACAGATTGCAGATGGATTTCTACGGTGCGATGTCAAAAATGGAGAAACGAAATATCACTTTATAATAAAGAGTATTCTGTTCTATTCTATTCTTTATATAGAAAGAGCTGTGTCTATTCGTCGCAGAAATAGAAAGCGTCATGCTATGCCTTTTTTTTTGGGTGAGAAATTATCAAATAACTTCTCCCGCTCTGGGCGGAGCGCGAGGGGCGTGTCAGACTTTTACTGACTAAAACCCACCCGTGTTCCTTCAGTCGCCTGTGTGCCGGGGCCAAAGTATCCCTTTCGGACAACAGGATAGAACAACGTTACAGTAATAACCTTTACGGCGCAGCACCTACACCTATTTCTATGATCCATGTTCTATAACAAGTTGGCAGTCTCCTAATGGGCGTGTCAACGCTTCCGAGCTCTCCAGACAAAGATGTAATTATTGTCGTATCGAGTTTACTTTAATAAAGCTTCGCAGAAAATGATAGGACTGTCTTTCGTAAGATTTTGTTATAATACAATAGTAAAGAGGAATGAGCTTCAGGAAAAAGTTGGTAAGAAGTATTGTTGGAGAAGACAGTAAATTAGGTTCTATGTTCTAGCAGCTAAGTTTAATGAAGATGTTCACTGTTGATAGTTTAACTAGGTAATACATTTCATCTATCTATATAGGGTATTGGTAAAACACTGACAACCTCTCAGAACTATATTATTAACATCATATACATATACATTATTTTCCTACATTTGTCATTTCCTTTAGTTTTAATATTATTTCATTAAATCTCTTTGATCCAATATGTTATAGAGGTCAAACAAAGTTATTTTCTAAGTGTCGCATACAACAGGGGAAGAGCGCTGATGTCTGAAATACAGATATTCTATATCTAGTTCGGACACAGATGTTCAATTTCTGACGATAGAATAAAGTGTTTTATTAGTGTATCACCTTATTATTTAAATGTCTGTGTATATTTTTTTTTTTTTGAACAAATAAATTATTATTATTATTATATACAACAGCTTTTGTTCTACGACTTATTTTTTTTTTTTCACATACGTCGGGGAAGCTCTTGGCCTTCATCTCACCTGTTGGTAAGTGATGATAAGGCCGAAGATGGAAGCGAGCTTCACCCGGAATCCTCAACCACAGAGGAACTGGCTATCTTACCTCTAACTGCCGAAACACAACAAATGCTGTTAACATTGTTGTTTTGGCAACAGACTTAGATAAGATGGTGGTAGCTAGCCAGGCGGACTTAGAACAAGCCCTACCACCAACCGAACCGAGCAGATTTTTTTGCCCCCGCTGGGAATCGAACCCGGGACCTCTGGATCTGAGACAGGTGGTTTTACCACTAGACCACAGAGGCGGTTGGTTAAAAGTTTTCTTGCTGTCCATGGTTTCGTTATTGATATTAGTAATTAACTGTTTATTTATTATACTTCGATGGCCCTAGTTTATCATTTGTGTTACAGATATATGAACACAATCCAGCATTGCATTTGTAAGCGGGCACACCCTTTATGCCTGGAGACTTTTATTTAGGTTTTAAGTGTTGTTTACTTTTTATTTTTTTTAAGGTTTTTGCCAAAGGGCAATGGAGAGGGCTATGCTTGGAGTTTCCCTACGTGATCGAATCAGAAATGAAGAGATCCGCAGGAGAACCAAGGTAACCGACATAACTCGAAGAATTGCCAAACTTAAGTGGCAATGGGCAGGGCACATTGCGCGCAGAACGGATGGCCGTTAGGGCAGAAAGGTTCTGGAGTGGCGACCGCGTACCGGAAGACGTAGCGTTGGAAGGCCTCCCACAAGGTGGACCGATGACCTTATGAAAGCCGCAGGAATCTGCTGGATGCGGGAAGCACAGAACCGGTCGAGGTGGCAGTGCTTGGGGGAGGCCTATGTCCAGCAGTGGACGTCTTTCGGCTGAAATGATGATGATAATGATGAAAGGTTTTTTTGCTTGAGTATAATTTTCATTGTATTTTGTGGTATATTGGCGTTTGTTAGCTGATATAGGGACAGAGAGAACATTAAATAAAATTTGCTGTTCTGTCTCTCGTAATGTTAATTACTTTGCATACAAAATATTGTATAGAATCAAGATTTTATATATGAATAGACAGCTGTGCTGCTGGGGAGTTTGTTGCGCTACTTCTTCTTCCCAGCTAAACCACTAGGAAGTGGTGAAGGATGGGCGTTTTGTGGGACTGTCTTATGTTATTTTGACGTTCGAAAATTGCTGATTCTGAGACTAATTTGAATAAATGACTTTTGAATTATGAATTTGAATTTTAAATATTTCATCAGAATTTAATTGATCAGACTTTCATACAAAAATAAAAATATTTAAAATCAACGCTCTAAATGTATAGAACAACGAAATCTTGAAGGTTTGTTTTTGGTAAATGTATTGTACCGTGTGGTGCCGGACGTAAAGAATAGCACCATCATATTTCCTCCCATGGGTGTCGTAAAAGGCGACTAAGTGACTTCCTAGAGAATGGGCAGCAGCGTTCTCTATGCATTTTTAACACCATACTGCGATCGCCGACCCACCTGCCAAGAGTGGCGATTATGGCAAATCCCCCCAATTGGGGGAGGCTTATGTCCAGCAGCGGACGTCTTTCGGCTGAAATGATGATGATGATGATGAAATGTATTGTTCGTTTTGTAAAAAGTCATAGAACAAAGTTGTAAATAAATGATTTGATTCGATTTGATTTGTTCTTCATGATGTATAGGTGGGCACCTAATTGGGCGTTTTGCTCGTAGGCCATATTCATGCAGCCTTATTTCTCACGGTTTGGTGGCTAACAACAACACCGCTTGAGAATTGTAGCTTTAAACCTATCTCCCGGGCGGTTAACATCGGCTGACGTCTTGCAGTCATTTGTAAGTATGGGTCCTATCGAGCAGTTGTACTCCTTCCACGTCCTGGGTGCTGCTCAGCAGGATCCCCTGTATTAACGTAACTCTGCGAAAGACGACAAATCACGCTCCTATTGACACCAAAATGCCGAGATACCTGGGACTGATTTCTTCCCGCTTGTAGTATTCCTACAGCTCTCTGCATTTCACCAGCGGTCAAATAGCGTCGCTCCATGCCATTAAAAATGACTCACCACTCATTTTTTTTTTTTCTAAAAATGTATGTCTCAGAATGATAAAAGTGAGATAAATACCAATTTTATCAAGCAACGAAAACACATGAATTGGGAAAAATAATTAGCTTTTATTTTAATGAAAACAAACAATAAAAAATCGAAAAGAAAAGTCAATGAAAAGTTTATATTTTTAAAATCAGCCAGCATTATGTTTCCGAGAACAAAAAGATATTCTTAACATAGTCGATTGGTTGTATACCAATCGACTATGTTAAGAATAAAATAAAGTATCAATTAATAAAACATGCACTTTCTGTACATGATGCGTGTTGCTCAGAACTTTTTAATGTGTGTATATCTTAGCTTCATTACCCTTAATTTTTAAGTCTTAAAATAATTTAAAAAATATGGTATTAACGAATGACACGCATTAATTTAAATCCAAGAAACTTCACAATAATACCCTGTTACACTAACCCTAGGTTACACCTAAATGTAATGCCTAAATATTATTGCACTGTCGGATTTTCAACTCAAATAATCCAACAGTGCACTTTTAATTAAACATTACATTTAGGTTTTAATGAAAACAGGTGTCAATAAACTCAAGTTTCTCAAGCATTTCTACAAACAATACCTACAACTTACCCCTCTGGAATAAATTTCCGATTTAACCGTAACAATGCAGAACAGATTTGAAGAAAACAAACGGTACGACCCGAGGACGTATTTGCATGGCTTGCACTAAAAAGTCTAACAAAACTAATACACTTTCGAGATTCGCCTGGTGCTTGGGACTGGCTAAGTCTACAAAGAGATGCAATACCCCACTTGACTTAGCTCGTCGGATGAAATGTTTGTAGTCCTCTGTTGGACGTTAGGATGTAGGTACAAGATTTGTGGGGAAGGCGAAATAAGTATTGTAATACGAAGATGCTGTAATACAATTCGTCCTACTCTAGTTTCCATAACATGCACTGTGTGATCCCAACATTAAAGTATTTGTTGCAATCATTATAAGTGTTATCATATTAGGTATTATGAGCTCACTACAAAAGTTACAGATGAATTGTTGGTGCAATAATACTGCCTACCTTTTCGTTGAATACAAGCGTGATGTCATCATGTTGTGATGTCACGGCGCCGGCAGGCCGCGCCGCATCGCAACGCATTACAAAAATCCTTCTGGATCACTCAAAAAAAATTATATGAACCATCACGAGAGGCAAGAGGCGCGCGTGCCCCGGCTGTGACACACCGTACAGTGAAAGAAAGAAAGAAAGAAAGAAAAATAGGTTTATTTGTCACAGAAACACGTGCATACAAAAAGATAATAGAAAAAAAGATAATAGGTGCAGTGCAGAACCAATGCCGGCCGGTATAAAAATAAGGGCGCCCCTCCTTTTTTTTATATCTAGGGCATCTTAGAGTTAACCACGAGGGGTTGAGACCTTTTAACCGGACTATCCTGTGGTTGCCTTTAGCTCCTAACGAAACTTAATGCCTCCAGCCCGGGCGTACAAAACTTATAAACTAAACGACTGCTCACAAAATTTAAAAGAATGGCTATTCGATTGCTTGCTCCATAATTTATGAATTCTTCCTATTCGCCTCCAGTAGATGCGTGGTTTTGTTTTGTTTCATTTCTCCATAATATTATTCCGCGGACTTTGGTGTGGGTTACATGTATACCTCTATGACCCTAGTTTATTATACACTAAAATTGTAACGTATTACTGATCATATTTTTTTTTTTTTTATAGGTAAAAGTGTTGTATGTCGTGCCTTCACGTATATTTTGAATGTATTTCCAATCATTCAAAATATACGTGTAAAAAGTCACTTCGGCGTTACAAATAATGATCAAATAAGGAAAATTATTACATACCTTTATTTATTATAACAATGAATTAATTATAAATAGACCAAAATGATAAACTATTAATAAATATTACCTATGGTGACGCTGGTCCTACGCACTGGAATTTTAAACCTAACATTTTCCTAATAAACAATACAAAATGGTAAATATCCCGTTTCAAGTGTTAATAGTAAACTGATATTTAATAAAGTACATCTCATTTATTTATCTTTACACTTATGCACTTAGAAAACTAGAAATTATCAAGATTTTTCTAATTCTAAAATATGAAAACTTGTAACCATCATATTTTTTTATACGAGTAGCTTAACCAGCCTTTCGCGGTCTTATGGCAATAGAGACTACAAAAATAACTACTCAAAAATTTTTCTTCAAGAACCAAGCAGCATGTTGGCACTACATGCTCTAGACATAAGTATTGCTTGCAATGGTAGTAAGTATATCTTGTTTTTCGGTTTTTATGCCATTCACACTCATAACACCGATCCTTTCTTGAAGGACCGGTTATCCCAGGTACTTCATCAATCTTCAAAATTCCGCAAGTCTTTATCTCATCAATCGAGGCAAGTTCAACTGAACCTAAGTATTTTAGTAGAATATTGATAAAATTATGCAAAAGTTTACTTATTAGTGAATAATAATAACCACAATAATCATACTATCAAAACAAAACCATAAATTAATACATGAACTCATCAAAAAGGAAAAATTCAAAAGTTAAACTATGACTATTTGACTTACGTAGTCTGTAACCCCAGTCTCACGCATCGGGTTGGCGTCAAAACTCCAAGATATGTGTCAGCGTCGCCGGCGCGGACGCATGGGTTAGGCCCCAGTTAGCCCGTGCGTCCGTGCGTCCATGCATCCATGCGTCGCGCAATAAGGAAAGTACACGAAATCACTGTTCAATTCGATGGCGCCTAAAAAAGTTATTCTACTTTTTCGAACCACCCAGTCTTACGGACATATATGTCACAAACGGCGGGTTAATATAAAAAATTAAAGCAATTAGGTAGTCCCGCGTAGAAGCGGATATGTATGTGGCAATTGACTCATTTAGTTTACTTTTTTGTACGAAGTAGATAAAGACATTTAGGCCCGGGCTTGCAGACGGCGAGCAATGGGCAGCACGCCGTCCGGTAAGGACCTGGCCCGGGTCGATGGCACGTTGTGTTCCACGCGCGCCTCAAAGAGATGTCATCACGAACTGACGGGGTCCGCTAGGACCGATGCCTGCCAGGGTTGCGGGTTTGTCCGAAAGGGATACCGAGGCCCTGGCACACAGGCAACTGAAGGAACACGGGTGGGTTTTAGTCAGTAAAAGTTTGACACCATAGGAAGTGGCGACAATCTATCAAAATCCTCATGTATGTCCTCCGCCCTGGGGCGGACGGAGGGGTCTGTCAGACTTCTACTGACTAAAACTACTCCGTGTTTCCTCGCACATTTGCACCCCGGGCGTCGAGGGCAATTAAGCACTCTTCAACGCAGCCCGCCTCTGCGGGCTCCGTCTGGTTAAGCGGGGGGAATGAGTTGTTTGAATCACCTCGCGACATATATGTAAGAGGGGCGTGCGTGGAACATTACATGCCACCAGCTTGAGTCTTATATATGATAGGGGGGCGGCGGACGTCCCCGAGTCCGCTATCCCTGGACCCATTTAGGGGGGCCGGAAGAGTTCATTATCTGCCCTCTGCCGACGCCCGATGCGCCTCCTGCGGGCCGAAAGTGCACTCAAAATCACCCTCTCCCTTTGCGCTGGCTCCTTTTTCGACGTGACATTTTCGCATAAGGAAGTCACCGCGTCCCATGACGCTGCGCCGCCGTCCATAGATCAAATTACAGCCGGCAGCGACAGTTTTCCTATGTCTACCTAACCCAAGTAGTTTACTTATCTGTTCCGGATCAATGTTGACGCTCCGACAAATACATAAATGCCAACCGACCAAGAATATGACAGTGTTTGATTATTTGTGTAGAATTTTGTTACTTGAACCTATTACTACTTAGTAGACCATATTAGACTTTCCAAATGATATTGGTAAATATAGCTATTAGTGATAAGATCGGCGTTGTACGAGTAACCTGAATTTTAATGGTTAGATACTCGTATTGTGTGCTTTGTTGTAGTTTTGTATAAAATACCATACTCTATCTTTATTTATTTTTCACAATATTTATGTTGTTAATTAGTTCCGTGGCTTCTAGAAGAATCCGTACAAAAGACAACACAACATGTTATTCCCAAAGCGCCTATCACCTCGATCTATCTAGTTTCACGTTACTTCAGTACTGTTACAGACGTATTTGCAGACAAACAACGTACTTATAAGACAACCTTATGCCAAAGCTTTGTTTTCAACAACATCCCGACATCAACCGTCGGGCCCACCAGACACAAACACCCGTCTGGTCGGAGGATCCTCCCTTTTCAACTCTACACCCTGTTCCTCATACCCCTATACTTATGCTTATGAATAAGTCTACCTAATCGCAAGCCAGTCAATTTTTTCGTGCTAACTAGCATTCGGTCTGAGGCGCGGGTGAGAGGAGGTAGCTCCAAAGCAAATCTGAACGTATATTCGCTAACGATTTCTGAAACCACCAATATCTTCTTGCCGCATTTCATTAAGTAAACAATCACTTGCTCCGAGGCAGTGTTTTCTGCTAATCCAGTTCAGCACCCAAATAGTTTTCCGTCATCTAGTGTTTATTTTCATATAAACTTTCTTAAGTATGAAAATACCTAAATCTGAGTTAGATGAACATTACAGTGAAGTAGAATTTAATATGAATATTTTATTGAACACGTCTGAATTTAAAGCTCAGACGAGCGTTTGCAAACTTGCAAACATGAACATTACATAATGCGACGTGCAAGATAAGTATGTAGTGCAGCGAAATAAAAATGAAGATACACCAAATTGCTAAAGTCGTCTCATTACTTTATTTTCTAAATACATTGACAGTCGGCGCCCACGTCTTATCGCTTGTCATAGACTGTCTGTGTGACTGTGTGTGTGTGTGTGAGTCTATACTATAGACTATTTAAACATCTATATTTAAACACGGGTACTACAAAATCGGATAATTTACTACTAAATATTGGTATATTTAGTAGTAAATTATCCGATTTTGTAGGCCCGATCCTGGAATTTGTAGTAAAACCTATAAAACTTCGGTAATACAACACATTTTATGTGGCTCCTCAATCCTGACAGGTCTCAGTCTAGGAACTATATTAACATAGAGTATGAACGTAGCTACTAAAGTATTTGATCAAATCGGCTGTTATATAGGTTTTCCATTTTATTAGAATACTACAAATTAGAACAAAGTTACTACTAAATTATAGAAAAAATTGTGTAAATTGGTTGATTACTTTTCGAGAAACAGCGCGGTAAAATTTATGGATTTTTATGATTCAGCCGTACAAAACTCATATTTTTTTACAGATTACGCATAAATCCTACCAAATTTTCAAAAATATCCATCAGCTAGTTTTGCAGTTCTAAAATGGCTCCTCAATTCAGATGTCTGAATTGAAAGCCACATTAAAAGTCCTGTAACTTTTTAAGGGTTTTATTAAAAATTTCAAGATCTAGCCTACAAAATCGGATAATTTACTACTAAATATTGGTAATACCCGCGTTTAAATATGAGACATGGCTCCTTAATCCATACGGACACAGAATGATATAAACCAAAATTGCAGAAAATATTACAAAATTGGCTCCGGTATTTGCAGAATTAAAAAAAAAAACGATGAGATATAATATTTTTATTGTATTGTGACATGAAAAAATTTCACGTAAGATATCACGTCTAAAATGTTTTCGTGACTTAATTTATCTCTTACGTTATTGGAAGTGTAATTTTTTCTATAAAAAACTGACAAACTTTTTCTAGTCATACCGAATTTGAAAATCCGAAAAATTAAGAATAAAAAAAATATAGCCAGCTATACTCCATTTACTATAGAATTAGACAAATAACGGCTAAATAACGATAGTTATTGTGTAATATTGTTGAAATGACTGCACTTTAGAGTTATTTTTTTAATGTAAATGGTAAATAGATTACAGTGCTTTGTATTGATCGTGAAATAACGGAGTTTATTAAACGTTTAAATCGAAATAACGAAAGGGTGGGAACGGTTATTTGTCTAATGTTATAATAAATGGAGTATAGGTAAAGCAAACCAATAGGTTTAAACCGCAGAGATACGCTGTAGTAGGTACGATTCAGATTAGAGCGGACGGAACGCGTCATGTATACACGGTTAATAGATGACCAGCAGGTAATTTGACGGAAAAATCGAATGATGTACAAAATTAACATTATTTTTATAATATTATTCGTTATGTATTTCCTCACGACCGGAAATAAATAACTCGATCCCTCATTTCTGAGTTCAGTTGCCAAAAAATATCGGTCGTCGCACCACATCCGCTGGCTATCCGTCTACAATGAAGATTCCGCTACTAGTTGTGTTTACGTTCATATTCGTATTACAATCAAATCACAGTGAGGGCAAGTCAGTCATCTCATATTTCCCCAAAAAAATTGGAAATATTTACAAAGATGCTAAGTCGACGGTCAATAACATTTTAAATTACAAACCATGGTCGAAGGGACAGAGCCCACTAAAAACCAACGTATTTGTCGACAGCCTCAATGAAACCTTATCAAATGGTGACACATCACGGCAAGAAGAACAGAGCCCACTGAACCCTAACGTATTGGTCAATAAACTAAATGAAACATTGACAAAGGATGAAGCTGAGTCAAAGGAATATATTTTTGATACCATTGCACCTGAGGGACAGATTGAGTACAAGCGATCGGATGAAGACCTAATTATCCACATGAGCAGTCTGAACACACCGCAGCTGATCGCTATGCACGGCTACCCGGCGGAGTCTCACACTATTGTGACAGACGATGGATACATATTGACAATCCATAGGATACCATATTCTAAAAAAAACAAAAGTAAAGTAAGTCCTAGAAAGACAGTGCTGTTGCATCACGGCATACTCGGAAACTCTGCGCATTGGCTTATATCGGGACCGATGAAAGGCCTAGGTTACATATTATCCGATGCTGGGTACGACGTATGGTTGGCTAATGTGCGTGGAAATATTTACTCCCGAGCTCATGTTTCAAGAAATGTTAAATCGTTTGAGTTCTGGAACTTCACATTTCACGAAGTGAGCCAACACGACCTTCCGGCAGTCATAGATTACATATTGGAGGTTAAAGGATCGGACGTTAAAATTAACTATATTGGTCATTCTATGGGAACCACGGTGCTGTTCGCACTGCTGTCCACTAAAACTCAATACAACAAGGTGTTGAGAGCAGGATTCGCTTTGGCTCCAGTTGCGTACATGACTCATATTAAGAGCCCGATAAAACTGCTAGCTAAGCACAGCAATAACATACATCGTCTAATGAAGATATTCGGCGGGGCAAATGAGTTTCTTCCTCAAAACCCAGTGCTCAAGTGGTTATCAAAACATTCTTTTGAGCTTATGAATCTCGATAAGGAAGGGATATTTGAAGACACGATGTCTGTTTTGTTTGGGCATGATGTGGGACAGTTCAATAAGACGTTGTTGCCATTAATACTGGGTCAAGGTGCGGCGAGCGCTTCCACCAAAACGTTAATTCACTACGCTCAAGAGGTCAAGCAGAGTGGCAAGTTCCAAATGTATGACTACGGGTTTGTGAATAACCTCAAGCAATATGGGACCGTATCTCCTCCTGAATATCCATTACACAAGATCACTTTGCCTATTGCTCTATTCAGTTCTGAGAACGATTGGTTATCCAGTGTCGTTGATGCGAAGCACTTGTATAAACAACTAGTGAATCCAATAGATCATTACATAGTGCCATTGAAGGAATTTAATCACGTAGACTTTTTATGGGCAGTTGACGCGCCCACTCTAGTTTATGCAAGGTTATTACAGTTGTTAGAAAAAGGTGTTAGTGAGCCAGATTCTTCTGTTGAAATAAGCAATAAGCTCTTAGATAATTTAGATGTTTTAGAGAAAGAAAATAAGTAAATAAAAGTTGGATAACTCCAATTTTTCTTTTTTTTCAATTATTATTTCAATCGATGTTTAACTTGATCTAAACTCAGATTTTCAAAAGCATTATAGATATTTTTTTACTTTACCTAATGTAACTATTTTATGTTGTGTTAGTTTATGTCTTAATTTTTTTGTATTGTATAAGTATGTACCTACCTGATAAAAATATTTTAAATATTTTATTTACCTACCATCTTTTGCATTTAAAACAAATAAATGATTTTTACTTTGACTTTTGACTTTGTCGCCTACACAATAGGTTTAAAATAGCAATGAGTTGCTCTTTTCAATGGTTTGTATCAGGTGTACATGTACAAGGTAATTGAAATAACTGACTGAAACCTCTTAAGGGGTCATTTTACCTACACATCATTATGAAAAACTTTTACTATGAGATCAATCATACCTAATCGCAAAATTAATATAATCGCAGTTCGAACATAAAGGTATGGAACAGCTGTTTTTTTTTTTTTTTTGAGTTTCATGTTTGGTCCTATCGTTAAAGTTGTTCACAGTGATGAAGACAAGGAACCGTTAAGAGGCTTTCAATCATTTCAATGACACCTTTAAAATTCAGAATACCTATATCACATTTTCTCTATCACCAGTTTTAGTCCAGTAAATAGCCCCATTCGGGACCAAAGGGATAGTTACAATACTTGAAATTTGGTTTCTCAGCAGCTGATGGTGATAGCAGAGCAACCTACTCGCGCGTAAGTAAAAGATAAAATATAAAACATTCTTATAGACACTTTAACAGGAGCAGTTGTTAACTGCTCCCAAGTAAAGATGACTCATTATGCCGTTAATGAGTTACCAGTCCTTCTGCACATGTGGCTTACATGTGCAGAAAGAATTATTGCCCAACTTTCTTGTCTTCAACGTAGTACTTTTTTGACGTTAGATGTGAGTTTTGAACTTTCCATTGCTAAGTTCTGTACCTGACTTTGGCAACTTGTTATAAAAGCGGTTACTGTTTCTAAGGAAACGTTGATCCTTAAATTTCAGTTTCCTTTACCATAATCGGCCTATAACGTTCCCACTGCTGAGACACAGAGAGAGAGAGAGTAGAGACTAGAGACGGAGTAGGAGGGGGTAGGGGATTAGGGGGGTAGGGGGGATTAGGGGGGTTGGGCAGTAGGGGGAGTAGGGGGGGTGGGTGGAGTAGGGGGGAAGTAGTCCATTATCCACCACGCGGGCCCAGTGCAGGTTGGTAGTCGTCACATGACTTCAAATTCTTAGTTCTAGGACATGCTGGTTTCCTCACGATGTTACGTTTTTGAGAGCAATGGTGATGTTATAATTTACACAAAGTAGACCGCCTGTTTGCTTTTTCTGTTTCAATAACTTCTATTTTAATAGAAAATTGAATAAAACCAGCTAGCTTTCGAATGTAGCTCGCATGTAGGCATTTTCCCCAGTTTCAATTTTGTTGCTATTTTTTCCCAGTTCAGTATTCAGTTATTGGGCAGTTTTCGGTAAAAAATGATTGATAGCAGAATCTGACTTGCGTAAACAAGTTTCGGTTTAGAATCGATCCCCGCCAAACAGATTTAGTGAACAGCCCACCGACGGAAGTTTGTACAGGGGATTTTATTCTTCATTAATTTTGATTGTTTAGTTTATATTGCCAGTACCAAACACAACAATAATGTGGTCCTTTATGTCGTGCTCAATAGAATTACTCACCAGTTTCAATTCAATTTCTACTTAGTTAACCACTTATTTGTTTCTGAATAAACCTCAAAGTTAATTGTGGGTTACTTCTCTGACTTGTGTACATAATAATTCTAAAGAAAACCTTTTCTGTATTTATTTATATTATGTATTTATTAACACTTTATGCACAAGTGAAAAAATGCTGTACAAAAGCAGACTTAAAGCCTGAGGCATTTCCTACCAGTCAACCTTAGGGTGATGCAGAGACAAAACATGGCATGTGCGACATCTTACGGGATAACTTTAACATACAAGAATAAAAACGAATACTTAGATACATACATATAAACAAAATAAACCGTGTCAGGAGAATTATACCGATCGGTGGAGAAGAAAACAAATCCAGCAAATCATCGCTGGGATTTTTCTGCTAACTTCTTGTATAATAATCGAAAAAAAAAGCTGTAAGCGCCAGGCTTTGTTTGTATTAAAATAATCTCTCGATAGGACCAACGCCAGACATCTGGTTTATTAAAAAAAACTCATTTGCTCGTCACCGTTGTATGTTCGGAGTGAATTATGGCTTGAACCACATACTGGCAGCAATATCGGTAACAAATTACATTGTCTTCATGAATATTAATTCATCGTGTAAGGCCCGGGCGATATTTATCTGAAAATTAAACGTTACTTTGGCCTTTTGTCATTAATTTCCTTAGTCTGTGCTTAGCAATTAGTTTATACTAGAGTATTTGGGACATGAACAATTTAACATGATTTAAAATTAAGAGAAGATTTACATATTTTTTGAGTAAAAGTTAAAAGTTTTTAAAGTTTCAACATAATTTGTATTCTGAGGTCTCTCTTCTTAAGTGTAAAATAAACTTTGAATTTAATTGAAAACCTAATCCAAATCGTGGTAATGAATTCAAAATCAGATAGTGTTCTTTGCTATTACTGTTGAAAGAATGACACTGCATTCCCTTGTTTTTTAAATAATCTACAAAAACTTAAAAAAAAAAATGACATAAGCCAATTAAAGTAATCTTACACGAATGTTAGAAATATAAGGATAAAAGGTCCATGCAATAAAGACTATGCTTTGAAATCAACTAAGAAACACACGAGGTAGTTAGTAAGTCGCCGTAAAATAAAGTTAAACCTACTAGTACTACCTACTAGTAGTAAAGTAGCATTCATGACTAAACACAACATCATAATTGCATAACATACTAGCTTTCAATCATAAGTAATCATAAATATATATGTGGAAGCTTGTAATTAGCAATTGTCAGATGTTTACTACTTCGTTACCATTTACGTGTATTAGTCTGTAAGCTTTCTTAAAATTGTATAAATAAATAAATAAATAAATAAATAATCCGAATGATTT
The DNA here is from genome assembly GCA_947523025.1 of Dryobota labecula. NCBI lineage: Eukaryota > Metazoa > Arthropoda > Insecta > Lepidoptera > Noctuidae > Dryobota > Dryobota labecula. Next base: position 8,564,562 of record OX383293.1, on the reverse strand, counting down.
TGAAGAATATTGCTAATCAAATGAAATCAAATACTTTAATTTCGGATTTAAAAATTATATCTTTAGATGTTAGTAACAATATAATTAGCCTAGTGTTAGTACAGTTAATTATTCATTTTATTTTATTTAATCAATTACTTCAAAGTACCGTGTGGTGCCGGACGTAAAGAATAGCGCCACCCCATTTCTTCCCGTGGGTGTCGTATAAGGTGACTAAGGGACTTACTAGAGAATGGGCAGCAGCGTTCTCTATGCACTTTTAACACCATACTGCGATCGCCAACCCGCCTGCCAAGCGTGGCGATTATGGCAAACCCCCCCAATTGGGGGAGGCTTATGTCCAGCAGTGGACGTCTTTCGGCTGAAATGATGATGATGATGATGATTACTTCAAATTTTTGAAAATGTAGTGCTCGACAACTTAAATGACGCAATAATTTAGTGTTGTTGAATAGTTAAAAAAATACGTAATATGAAGAGGAAAGGAAATAACAAACACATCCGACGACCTTAAAAGGTGGCTGGGACAGACTGAATACGGAAAGCGGAGGACAGGATGTTGCGAGGCAGCCTGGGAGAGGCCTATGTCCAGCAGTGGACTGGCTTGTCGATTGATTTGGTTGAAAGATTAATTAAATAATCAAAATTAAAGGTATTGCCATTGTTAGTGTATTAGGGAATTACCCCGTTGATCGAAGCCCGCAGGTTTCATTCTTAAGAATATCTTTCGTCGAGTTCCTAGATCACACGAATCCATTACCTGCCGATATGTTCACTCACATACATAGTAAAGTCATTAGCTATCACTCTCTGTACTTTGTTCGCAGATATAGGACGCCGCAGCATCGCAGTACCAAACGTTCCAGCCGAGATTATACTGATGTAGTGCCAACCTGATTAATGCGCTTTGAATTGTGCCAACGAGCCGCGGTAATTGCTGGGTTTGGTTTACCAATTTGTCTATTACATTTGAACTGACTGATTTCATGAAAACGATTAAGGTTTAGGTTTTGGTTTGGTGTGTTTAGGTTTTGATTTAGGTTTAGGGTTTGAAAAACGATTTATTTTGTTAACACTATAAGAACACTTTCTTCTTAAAAATTGTTTTAATTTTTTATAAATATATTAATTTTGGTAGTTTGTTGTATATTTTATGGACGGAATTTAATATTTTTTTATTTTTATTACATAGGTAATTGTAGAATGTATTTTTAGCCGAGAAGTTGAAATCGGAGTGTGTAACATGACTGTATGTTGTCGTTGTCATTGCATTGAATGATTTTAAAATATCGATGATTTTTACATGTGACATGATATCGGACTCATTTCTAAGACCAACCGCTTCGCAGTGTCTCGAAAAGAAGGCGCACTCGGACCCCACGAACATATAGCTCCCCCAATAAGGTTGATATATTTGCGCCGTTTGAGGTTTTCCGAACCTGCAGCGCAAAGCGCGTACCTATTGCTATTTTTTATTTTTATATTGTTCAAATTATCAATAACTAGCTGACCGGCAAACGTTGTCCTGTCCAAATTTCAATAGGAATTACAAAAACCCATTGAAAATAGCACCTTTCGTTTTCAGGAATCTTCATATTTATTTTAAATAAAAAAACACTGTCAACCTTAATCGGACGATTAGGATCATTTAAAAAATTACTAAATCCAGCCAATAATTGCACGCCAATCCAGTCAAGTGATGGACTTACCAACGAACAGCATTTAATTTCAAAATATTTGCCTGCATGTGGAATTGGTCGTCCTACTGGAGCAGACCAGCTTCATAACTTATGATCTCTTTAATAAAATAAAAGTTTATGTAGAAAATTCTATAATACTACAATTCCATGAATACAAGACACTTTCATTACGAAACTAAATCACGTAGACGCATCAGTAAGACAAGTTGCTGCTATGGCTACATTGTGGCAGTTGCATTGTTTTTATGCTTTACTAGATTTTGCCCGCGGCTCCACCCGCGTGAAAAAGTACCCCATGTCCTTCTTCATATCCTAGGCTATATCTCTGCCATATTTCATGACGATCGGTTCAGCGATTTAGGCGTGAAAACGTAACATACAGACAGACAGACAGACAGATAGACAGATAGACAGACAGAGTTACTTTCACATTTATAATATTAGTATGAATAGTATGGATTAGTATGGATAGTATGGATGAATGGAGTGCACGTACAGATGGCATTTATATGTCTGTTCTACTGCGTATTGTACTGGAACTTGCAGCTGCATTATTATCTTGATAGGCTTTCATTCACAAAAGTTAAAATGATCTTTGTGGTGACAGTATTACGCTGTGGTTCTGTTTTAAAATATTTTATTTACTGTTCTGTCTCTCTTAATGTTAATTACTTTGCATACCAAATATTTTATGGAATCAAGTTTTTCTATCAGAGCCATTTATAATCTACGTCGCCGCAAATCTCTTAGGGAACTATTTAAAAGGATTAATATTATGACGGTACCTTGCCAATTCATTTATTAAAATATTATGTATGCGAAGAAAAAATTACATCTTTTTAATAAAATCAGTGATAGACATAATTTTAATACTAGAAATAAAGATAAAATAGATTAACCATTTTTCAGATTATCTAAAGTACGTACATCTTTTATGGGGTACTGTGTTAAATGTTACAATAAAATACCTTCTGATATATTACAATTAAATGAAAGAAAATTTAAAACTTATATTCACACTTTGTAAACTAGCATATTACAAATTAGAGGATTATAATCCAAGATAAGAATGCTTGGAAACACGCTGGTCCTGCTCCATATGACAATTTATTTAGAGTCTAGACAAAATCAAATCGGTTGCTAATTTAATTGTATAATTTATAATTTTTATGACATTCATTTTTTTGTGATTAATATACTTTAACTCACACACTGACATAGGTTAGTATATGATAAAATTTTACGGAAATCATCTGATTTTACAATGTTTGTAAATATGTGAGCACCATGTATCTAACACATAATTAATTTGTCTGTCATTACTTCACTTTTCATTCTTTTTACCTATTGTAGTATAGTAATTTTATTCTAGGTAAGTGCATCGTCTTCACATATAATTATTAATTACTGTATACAAAATATTGTTAACATTTTAAAAGAGTAAGTATGGAGTTTCTTGCCCATTCTTCTCCATACGACTACCTTTTGGAAGGGGCAACTAGAATCAATTAATTATAGTTGTAAATTTTGACGTTCAAAAGTGCCTTTTATGTGCCTATTTGAAATAAATGATTTGACTTTGACTTTGACTTTATCGGAACAGACAGCTGTGCTGCCGGGGAGTTTGTTGCGCCACTTTTTCTTCCCAGCGAAAGCACTAGGAAGTGGTGAAGAGTGGGCATTTTGGGGGACTGTCTTATGTAATTTTGACGTTCAAAAGTGCCTTTTATGTGCCTATTTGAAATAAATGATTTGACTTTGACTTTATCTGAACAGACAGCTGTGCTGCAGGGGAGTTTGTTGCGCCACTTTTTCTTCCCAGCGAAAGCACTAGGAAGTGGTGAAGAGTGGGCGTTTTGGGGGACTGTCTTATGTAATTTTGACGTTCAAAAGTGCCTTTTATGTGCCTATTTGAAATAAATGATTTGACTTTGACTTTGACTTTATCTGAACAGACAGCTGTGCTGCCGGGAAGTTTGTTGCGCCACTTTTTCTTCCCAGCGAAAGCACTAGGAAGTGGTGAAGAGTGGGCGTTTTGGGGCACTGTCTTATGTAATTTTGACGTTCGAAAAGTGCTGATTCTCAGCCTAATTTGAATAAATGAATTTTGAATTTTACCCAGTGAATTCAGTAAATTTCATAGTTGTACAATCAAGTATATTAATTGCATATGAAATTGTCACACTGCGTCAATGTGCTGTGTTATAGCCATTTCATACAACATTCAAAGACTGACAGTTTTGATTTTAATATACGGGCAATTTAAGTTGGTAGGTGTGCCGTGTGGTGCCGGACGTAAAGAATAGCACCACTCTATTCCCTCCCATGGATGTCGTAAAAGGAAACTAAGGGACTTACTAGAGAATGGGCAGCAGCGTTCTCTATGCATTTTTACCACCGCGATCGCCAAACCGCCTGCCAAGCGTGGCGATTATGGTAAACCCCCCTAATTGGGGAGGCCTATGTCCATCAGTGGACGTCTTTCGGCTGAAATGATGATGATGATGAAATTTCATAAACAATTAAATTTCCTGACTTTACAAAACTCTTTGATTAAAAATAAACACTATAAGATAATAGCGATTATGACCGTGACATTTATTTTTCTGTTAAAGAAAAATAAATCGTGATGATTAATTTATTATTAATTTATTTACCATTACCGCTTACATTTGTTTTTACAGGTGGGAACCCAATACAACAATGTAGTCCCAATTTCCGCACTTGGGGACGTTACACAAAAACCCATTAATAGATACCACCACCAACATCCTATTTTGACTGACAGGGTTCAAAATACCTGTTGATTAACGCGTACACCAATTAACAAAACAGATAGACGAAACAAATAAACAAAACAGAAACAGAACGATTAACTAAACAGATAGATTAGTCTAGGAGATTACAAGGGATTACCACTGAAATATCGGTTTTTTACTACGTGATATATTACGAAAGATGCTAAGTCCTCAGTGCTCTTTGATGGATGATGGTTTGACTCAATTATACCAAGACTTTTAAAGTTGAGATCATAAGGACCAAAAATGAAAACGCAATTACTTAAATGTTTGAGTAATAATATGAAAAACCTGCATAGCAATTTATATTTCATGTTCAAACGTTGATTCCCTCGAGTTATTCTTGTACAGTTTTGGTCTACATTTGCCATCCATCTCATTACTTAGTCAGATGTCGTACATAATTCATCTCGGTCTATTTTCTCGTCCTAAAATTATGCTCGAGGACCCCTCATGAGATTTTCTTTTATTTAAGAATACTTATGATTTTTTCATGGTTGTCCGGTTAATGTTAAAAATCTTATCATAGCGAGAAGTGACGTGACCTGGATGGAAAATTTACAAAGTAGCTGTTACTAAGAGCTTGTACGGATAAGGCACTTACATGCTTAAGATACGCGTGTACTGTCTCAGCTGTAAACAAGTTAATAGACGCTAAAGACACCTTCCACAATCGAAACATATTTATTCAAAAATAGTCCTGACTCACTTACTGAGTGACTCTTCAACGCCCAGCCCAAACCCTTGGACCTAGATAGCTGAATTTTGCACAAATGTTCCTTTTAAGATGTAGATAAGGAATAAGTGTTTTCAGGACAGAGAATATAGGGAGATGAAGTCGCTAGAAAAATGCTAGTAGTTTATATAGACTACTGGCACTTTCCTAGAGACATTTCTTAACAGGCATTTTACTAGCGTAGAACAGGAACGATTGGCATCAAAAAAATTCTTGTGTAAATTGCACATTTTCTAGTTGACTGAATAGGTACAATGTTTGACTGCCACCGCGGTCACCGGTGACCGCTAACAATAGTTTGTCTATTGTGTCTGTTGTCTGGCAGTCAAAGCCTTAAAATCTGTGAGTGCGGATTATAATGTTTGTAAAAGCTAAGTACAGTCTCTTAAGACCGTTTTCTTGTAGCGACCATGACGGTTAAGGTACCTGCCCTTATTGCCCCATCTCAAAACTCCATCCTGTATATGTTATGATTGACTGCTTAGCTCCATAAAGGTATAGCGTGATGAAAATCATTTAAAATGTTAAATCTGTAACCATCTGTGATATTCTGACCTCTTTGCTTGTCTTGTATTTATATTTATTTTTATACTCTTCTATTTGCGGTAAACTATAGAAGGTTACGAACATAATCCGTTAAGTTACTGCTGCCCCTCATAGCAAATAGCGTGATAATTTATACACTACAGACTTATGGCGGTATCAACAACGCCACATGCGAACTACGCATCAAAGACCTGACGTCACAAATCCTGCATCGCGCTATCAGAGTTTACCACGCGACTAGCATACGAGTATATACAATATCCCGACATCAACCATTGGGCAGTTGCCCACCAGACACAATACCCGTCTGGTCGGAGGATCCTCCCTTTACTATAGAGTATGAGTGAACTTTACACCCTGTTCCTCATACCTCTAAAGACTGACCAGACTTATAGGGAAAAATCTATGCAAAATTTGAAGAAAATCTATCAAAAGGTAGTTTTTGCGCGATGCTGGAATTATACATTCAGACAAACAGACAAAAATTCAAAACTATGTTTCGGCTTTAGACTCGTTCCTAGACCTCGTGGCACTTACTATTTTTTATATTCAATACTAGCAGCCCGTCCCGGCTTCGCACGGGGTAGACAATTATCATTTTAAGACTCATTTTTCTACACCTTCGGTTACATTATTCAAATTTTACCAAGGATCCCTAATTTTTTCAAAATGAAATGTAGCCTATGTCAAATTGGAAGAATGTAGCATTCTATTGGTGAAAGAATTTTTTAAATCGGCCCAGTACTTTTTGAGCCTATTCATTACAAACATACAAACATACAAAAATAGGTACAAATCTTTCCTCTTTATAATATTATATATAATATATAATATATATATATATATATATAATATATATATATAATATATAATATATATATATTATATATATTATATTATATAGTGTAGAAGTGTAGATACAGTTTTGACTTCACTACGATGTTGTTATAGTATAATAAATAAAAAGTAAAAAAGCCTATATTTCTAACAGAATCTAGGTTTACATAGTTGTGGTTAGTAATATAAAACATTTTTTTTTTTTTTGTTTTTGTATGCTTTGATTTTATAACAAGGTTACATAGTTTTTTTTTTCGTTTGTTATTCTGCAAAAACCCCTCTACAGGTAAAGGCCTCCTCCAAAGTGAGCCAGTCTTCTCCGAATTTTGCTGAAATCATCCAATTTGGACCCGCTGTGCATTTTATTTTGTCCTCCCATATATTATTATAGTATATGTGTCTACGTAATATCTCATAAGTGCAAAAGTTTACCTGATGCTTCCCTAGATGGCGTTAGGATCGAAATCGCGCTATGGTTTCGTTACCGGGCGAACCATTTATAGTTTAAGATTTTTTTGTACCAGGCTTCCTTTTGAATTAAAGTGTCCTAATTGAAACAGTTTAAAGTGAGTTTCATTGGGTGTTCTCGCCTTCGGACCTTGAAATCCTGTTCAATATGTATAGATAATTTATTTATTTAAACTTCATGTAGGTACAATAGGCGGAATTAATGCCACAAGGCATGATTACAGCTTTCCTCACAATTTTTTACGTCACGAACGTCAGTGATGTCCAAGATAAACTTAGAAAGTACATATTTATGAAGTGAAAATGGCGCATTCGTACTTCGTCGAATTTGAACACTCAACCTCGTGTATGGGGGGGGGCCTTCAACCCTAAGCCATCAAACATTTTTCATAGACTAGCAACCAAAAAATAAATGAGCATCGATTATAGTGACGCAAATATTTATCAAATTAGAAAAGAAAAAAGCGTTTTAACAAAAAAATACAACCGACTTAAAAAAAAAACACAAAAAAGTGAAAAATAACTTTATTTTCGGATGTCGGTGTCCTTGGTTCTGTTTTTTCGTTTTTTGACACCGACTTCCGAAAATAAAGTTATTTTTCACATTTTTGTGTTTTTTTTTTTGAAAGTCGGTTGTATTTTTTTGTTAAAAAGCTTTTTAGTTTCCTCTTTTTGGTTATGATACCTATCCCACAACAATTCGATTACCACTACATGCTACACCGCACAAACGCCAATGACACAAGATTACGAAGTGGATTAAATACGTATTATCGAAGCTAACTCAAAAACTACCCAAGCAAAGTTAATAAAAATCGGCTAATAAACGGTCGGTCGATCGGTTATAGCCCGAGTGCATCTCATGACAATTCCAATAAGCCCAAACACGGCTAGGATACATTGTTTTATTACGGAGTTCCGGTGCATACCTTCCGGCTTCGTCTTCAGATCAGTTCGATGATACCATGTTCATAAAAATTCTTTATTTAAATTTGCTTCATAGTCGCTTAACTATCTTAATCGAAATATCTTATCGCCACCCCGACGGAAAATAGTGGCCACTAAGCTCCGTTTTAATGATTACAATAAAACATAACAATTTAAAACTACTGTTTGTAGTAATAATAACGTATAGTCTTGTGAAGCACAACTTAACGAGCTTGTTTTCTGCATTTTCATTCTAAAATAAAAGAAATCACCGAAATAACGACGAGGGCGCCACTGTGCACTCGGTGCAGTCTTAAGAAAAGGGCAGAAGATAAATTTTACTTTAGTCCTGTTAAATTAATCAGCACCTGTCACTACTCCATACAAGTTTAGACGTGATTAAAAACTTGCCTACTAAAATTACGTCAATTTACTTCAAGCGCTGAATAATCAAACTGAAAGGACTAAACTAAAATTTATCTTCTGTCCTTTTCTGAATGAAATGGAAAGAAAAAGATGCACTGAACTTAAATTTAATTTAGTTTGTGAACAAGGGAATCGGCACCAGTGTCGACCACAGTTCTTTCCTCCACATAAAAAAAAATAATATAACTGACACTAAATAAGCTTCGTAAAAATATTTGGCTATGACATTTTTTTTTTCGCTTTTGAGTACATGAATGACATTAATGTAGCGCGGTCAGGGAGTATCACACAAGTTAGGAAGATAGCGGTGTGATACCCTCATGCCTCAGAAAGCAAGTGCCGTTTGTCTCGCGCCTGATGTCTCTCTGGTCATGTCGGATTGCCGTCCAATCGGTCTATGAATCTGAGGGAAGAGATTTGAAGAGAGAGTGCTCTTGTGTTTGCGCACACACTTGTGGACTGCTATAATTATATTCTTCATCGATGGCTAGTCTGCGCTGAGATTAGGTGCCATGAAAAAAATTCGATCAGGGCGACTAATATTCGAGGATGCATGTCCGCAACTATTTGGATGAATAATTAACACGAAGCTATTCTGCACTGCGCTGCGCTTTTCTAAACTATGCTTAGTTTCTCTTACTATATTTTTTCTACTAACAACTTTTAGTGGCGCGATATATGCTATGCTGTGCGACGAGGTCTGTATAAACGTAACTACAGATTATTATAAGCTTACGTTTAGTCGTATAATCCGTTTTTGTAAACATTATAATACGTAAATCTGAATTAGATGAACGTTACGGTGTAGGAGAATTTAATATAAATATTTTACTAAACACGTCTGAACTTAAAGATCAGACGAGCGTTAGCAAACTTGCAAACATGAATGTCACAAAATGCGACATGCAAGTATGTAGGTACGATTTAGATTGGAGTCGACAGAACGCGTTTGTGTAGACGCAATTAATAAATGAACTTGAAGGAAATCATGACTGATTTACAAAATTAACTTTGTTTTTGTAATATTATTCGTTATGTATTTCCCCATGACCTCTCGCGCGGGAATAAATAACTCGATTACCAACATTATTGAGCTCAGTTGCTAAAAAAGATCGGTCACCGCGCAACACCCACTGCCTATCCATCCACAATGAAGGTTCTGCTACTAGTTGTGTTTACGCTCATATTTGTTTTACAATCACATCACAGTGAGTGCAAGTCAGCCATCTCATTTTTCCCCCAAAAAATTGGAAATCTGTACAAAGATGCTAAGTCGACGGTCAATAAGATTTTTGATTCCATGCCATGGTCAAGAGAACAGACCCCACCGAAATTCAACGTATCGGTCGATAAACTCAATGAAACATTAACAAAGGATGAAGCTGAGTCAAAGGAATATAATATTTTTAATACCATTGCACCTGAGGGACAGATTAAGTACAAGCAATCGGATGAAGAACTAGTTATCCACATGAGCACTCTGAGCACGCCGCAACTGATCGCTATGCACGGCTACCCGGCGGAGTCTCACACGATTGTGACAGACGATGGATACATATTGACAATCCATAGGATACCATATTCAAAAAAATCCAAAAATAAAGTAAGTCCTAGGAAAACAGTGTTGTTGCATCACGGCCTACTCGGAAACTCTGTGCATTGGCTAGTACCGGGACCAATGAAGGGCCTAGGTTATATATTATCCGATGCTGGGTACGACGTATGGTTGGCTAATGCACGAGGAAATATTTACTCCCGAGCTCATGTTTCAAGAAATGTTAAATCGTTTGAATTCTGGGACTTCACATTTCACGAAGTGAGCCAACACGACCTTCCTGCGGTCATAGATTACATAATGGAGGTTAAAGGATCGGACGTCAAAATTAATTACATTGGCCATTCTTTGGGGACCACGGTGCTGTTCGCACTGCTGTCCACTAAAACTCAATACAACAAGGTATTAAGAGCTGGATTCGCTTTGGCGCCAATTGCCTACATGACTCATATTAGGGGCCCGATAAAACTGCTAGCTAAGCACAGCAATAACATACATCGTCTAATGAAGATATTCGGCGGGGCAAATGAGTTTCTTCCTCAAAACCCAATGCTCAAATGGATATCAAAACATTCTGTTGGGCTAATGAATCTTGATAAGCTAGGGATAGTTGAAGACACGATGTCTGTTTTGTTTGGGCATGATGTGGGACAGTTCAATAAGACGTTGTTGCCATTAATACTGGGTCAAGGTGCGGCGAGCGCTTCCACCAAAACGTTAATTCACTACGTTCAAGAGATCAAGCAGAGTGGCAAGTTCCAAATGTATGACTACGGGTTTGTGAATAACCTCAAGCAATATGGGACCGTATCTCCTCCTCAATATCCATTACACAAGATAACTTTGCCTATCGCTCTATTCAGTTCTGAGAACGATTGGTTATCCAGTGTCGTTGATGCGAAGAACTTGTACAAACAACTAGTGAATCCAATAGAACATTACATAGTGCCATTGAAAGAATTTAATCACGCAGACTTTATATGGGCAGTTGACGCGCCCACTCTAGTTTATGCAAGGTTATTACAGTTGTTAGAAAAAGAAAATAAATAAAAGTTGGATAACCCCAACAATTTTTTTTATTTGTTTTTGTTTTGAATTATTATTTCAATCGATGTTTAACTTTATCTAAACTCAAATTTTCAAAAGCATTATAGATATTTTTTACTGTAACTACTTGTAACTATTTTATGTTGTGTTAGTTTATGTCTTTAAATTTTTGTATTGTATAAGTACCTACCTGTTAAAAATATTTTCAATATTTTATGTACTTACCATCTTCATGCATAGCATTTAAAACAAATAAATGATTTTACTTTGACTTTTGACTTTGTCGCCTACACAATAGGTTATATAGCAATGAGTTCCTCTTTTCAATGGTTTGTAACATTGTATCAGGTGTACAGTCACGAGCACCAATATGTATACACTTCGCAAAATTCAAAAACAATTTTCTCGTGAATACCGATTGCAACTTTGAGATAAGACCTATTATATAATTTTTTAATTATATACTATTATATAATAGGTCTTATCTCAAAGTTGCAACCGTTATTCACGAGAAAATTGCTTTTGAATTTTGCCAAGTGTATACATATTGGTGCTCGTAAGTGTACAAGGTAATTGAAATATCTTAAGGTGTCAATGTACCTAATCAACATTATGAAAAACTTATTAGTATTGTAACTAGTCATTATGTTGGTTTAAGTCCTTTATGAGATGAGTCATTACTGCTTATCGCTTTGTCTCGAAACTGCACAAAGCGACTGGCTATTATCACCTTATATTCATATTCGCATTTATCATTTATTATCTTAATTTATTAAAGGCTCCTACAGACTAGTGCGATATCGCGGGCGCGACGCGACACTAGTAGCACAATTTCTTTGTCGGTGCCTGCCGCGCCCGCGATATCAGTCGAGTCTGTACAAGCCTTAAAACGGGCACACTTGTCTTGCCTATGTGTTTATTCTAGCGTATAAGCACTTGTACCGTGTGGTGCCGGACGTAAAAAATAACACTACCCCATTTCCTCCCGTGGGTGTCGTAGGCGACTAAGGGACTAGAGAATGGGCAGCAGCGTTCTCTATGCATTTTTAACACTATACTGCGATCGCCAACCCGCCTGCCAAGCGTGGCGATTATGACAAATCCCCCCCTTTCGGGGGAGGCCTATGTCCAGCAGTGGACGTCTTTCGGCTGAAATGATGATGATGATTATAGCAGCGGCAAAAAATCAGCGTCAGGTGGTACACCTTGTGTTGTCATCTGACATAATGCTGAGCTGAGGCCCTTTTGGCATTATAATCATTGTTTTTTTTATAGATTTCAGGTGTATTTTTAACACATTTTTATTTCTTAATTTCTTTCTTTTTTTGTACCCGGTTAACGAAAATAGGCTTGCCCCCTATTACAAGGGACTTAAACATAACTGGCGAAATGTGAGTGTACGTACACCTCTGCCAAACCCTTCCGGGAATACAGGCGTGATGTTATGTTATGAACTGAGAATGGTAGAATTTGCGTCTAAGAATGATAACGTTGCGACCTGCGACATAAACTCGTGAACATATTTCATGAAATTGTTAGTAAACTGAGTCTGTTTGGTGAAACCGCAGTGTGACCCCGCGGCACCTGCGACCTCTATGTACCGGACTATACGAGTACATGGTGAAGATAACAATATTTCCTTTTTTTCACTTTATTTCTTTATTTATATTTATTTGTATACACTTTATTGTACATCAGATTACACATTACAAAAGAAAAGGAAAACTTATACACTATAAAATAGACAATGGGCTGCCTTATTGCATACTACGATCTCTTCTAGGAAACCTTGGCATGGATAGTGAATTTCTGGACATAAAATGGGGTTGTCATTGGTGCAAATAAAAAGTATAAAAGTACAATATCCTATAATAGATACACAGATATATGCTATATAATAGCTACATAGATACACACAAACTAACTATATAAGCAAAGAAAATAAATGAAGTGTATAGATTATCACAACTGACAACGAGGATAAAATCACAACGACAAGTAATGTTCCTTCACGAGTCTTTTAAATACAGGCAACAATTGCGATTGCGATTTTATTGGATCTGGCAATGCACTCCATAAACGAGCGGCCTGGACCGTAAAGGATTTTTCAAGGAAAGTTGTGGAATACGTGGGCATTTTAAGCTTCAAGTTATCTGATGACCTTAAAAATTTCGTGTGGGAGTCGGAAAGAAACTGGAAACGTTTTCTGGAACTTTACGAGGTTGTAAACGATAAAGAGGCTCGTGGCTAAGTAATAACAGCCACGCGGCTCGATCGAATGTTAAGCTACGTTTGCCGCGGTCGATTCCTGGATGGACCAGTCGTTACATAAGCCGTGGAAAGCACGTTAAGCCTTTGGTCCCGGCTGTCATTCGTAGATGTTTGACAGTCGTTCTGCCGTCCTATGACTAAAATGCCGTTAAGTGAATAAACCTGATTTTGAGTTATGTGTTGGAATATAGAAAAAACAAATTGACCCTACGGGTAGTCAAAAGCCCAAAAGTATGATAACCACTCTTACCAAGGGGTATCGTATTACCCAGTAACTGGGTTGTGGAGGTCAGCTACGCCGTTTCTCCGTGTAAAATACTGGTAGGTATTCAGCTGTATCCGGTTAGAATGGACGCCGACCCCAAGGCTGGCTGGCCACTGACTTCAACTTAAATATCATTGGCCGACGAAGGAAGACATCGTTATTTTAATTTAATAATTTATTTTTAAATTGAATATATAACTAAATATTCTGTGAATATTTCAAGCATCTACCGTTCCCGTTATCAATATCGAGCAAATCGAGCAAAAACGAGAAAAAAAAAACAAGTTTGTTGTATGGGAGCCCCCTTAAATATTTATTGTATCCTATTTTTTTGTATTTTTTATTATAGCGGCAACAGAGATACATCATTTGTGAACATTTCAACTGTCTAACTATCACGGTTCCTGGTGACAGACGGACAGCAGAGTCTTCGCAATAGGGTCCCGTTTTACCCTTTGGGCACGGAACCCTAAAAAAAGAACCGTAATGTTAAAATATTATAAATTCGCACTACTTAATGAACCTGATTCATTGTAAAGTTCGCCATTTCCATCATACAAAGTGTAACATTTTGTGGAGATATGCTAACATAAAATGTACGGAGCAACTGCTTTTTTCGCAACTTCAAGCTTGGTCTCATAGTTGCTCTAGCTGGCAGGTTTGCTAATTGTTCAGTACCGGTTAAAATAACAGTTTTTAAGGCGTATTGTCAAATATTTTACACCAGCAGTCTGTGGGTCGATCATACCCAAAAAGCAGACAAAACACTGCGCATTAAATACAACAATGCCTTCAGGGCGCTGTTGAGGCTTCCGCGTTACTGTAGTGCGTCAAGGATGTTCAGGGATTATTTCGCGATCATGCGCAAGAAAGTGGCATCAATGATGCACAGAGTGAGGGGATTCAGATAGGTTAGAAGGGCCTACAGTGGATAGGTTTATCAAGCTACATGTCAGATATGGGGCTTGATAAATCTTCCTCTAATTGGATGCTGTGTTTTTGTTTTGTTTTTGTACTCTTGTGTGTTACTAATAACATAATTTTTAAGTTTTTTGGTAATACTAACACGCTATTGGCCTTCGATGCCTGAGAATAAACGATTTTTATTTATAGTAAAAGTTGTTTTATAATTGGATGTAGTTAAGCAGCATAACTAATGAGGCCAAATACGATAATGCCATCTTGTTTAGTTGAGCAGTTCCTATGGCCACCTTTCGGCTCCATCATCAGACCCTAGACACCACCTTGGGCATAATACTTATGTAGCGAGATGAAAGAGAGGGACGAGAGGCGGCATCGCGAGCGCAGCCCACGCCGCGCGCCGACACTTTAGAAGCGACGACCGCGCGTACGACATCGTTTAATAATCATCACAGTGCAAACGATAATTGTAACGATTTACTCAATATATTTCAAGTATTATAATCTAAAACGAAGTTTGTTTAATTCCTAAACAACTTATCAAGACAAAACTAACGAGCTCAAACACAACGACGCTATCTTATAGAGTTCCTATAGCCACCTTTGGGTTCCATCATCAGACCAGCTCCATGGTATCATATTTTTGAATAGTCTCCAAATTATATAAATATGCCAATTCCAGCTCAATCGGATGCCAAGAAGTGCTTGGGAAATGGATTACAAAGGGAGTAACTGGAAATACATAATGAACGAAGCGAGCTTATAGAAAGCTTGTAAAAACATGTAGAATCAAGTTTATCTAATTGAACAGACAGATGTGCTGCTGGGGAGTTTGTTGCGCCACTTCTTCTTTCCAGCTAAAGCACTAGGAAGTGATGAACGGCGGGCATTTTGGAGGACTGTCTTATGTCTTGACGTTCGATAAGTGCTGATTCTCAGCATAATTTCAATAAATAACTTTTGATTTTGATTTAAAAAAAAAAAATTGGCTGAGAATCAGTACTGTCTGAACGTCAGTTACGCATGACGGTTCCCCAAAATGCCCACCGTTCACCAGTTCCTTGTGCTTTAGCTGGCAAGAAAAAGTGGTGCAAAACTTTTGATTTTGATATTTTTTTAATATCTGACCGAGTAAGTTGTTGACATAGCTCACAGAATAAGCAAGCTGAGGTGTCAATGGGCTGGCCATATTAGGCGTTGAACCGATGACCGTTGGGGTAGACGTGTTCTTGAGTGGAGACCGCAAATCGGCAAACGTAAGGTGCAGCGACGATCTTCGCAGGGTAGCTGGTAGCAGCTGGATGAGAGTTGCCGAGAATTTTGCTGAACGGCGTGTAATTGGAGAGGCATATGTCCAGCAGTGGACTGCTACAGGCTGATGATGATGATGATGATCGAGTAAAAGTAGCCTCAGATTTTCCTTATATGAAAAATGCCTTTTGCATGGCGCAAAGCAGCTTATCAGGAATATCTTAGGTTGGAAAACCCGGTGCGTAAGACCAGCGTCACCGAAGATAATAATTAATAATTCATGTCTATTAATAATTTATTTTTATTTTCTATTAATAATTCATTGTTTATTGTTGTGTATAAATAAAGGTATGTAATAATTTTCCTTTTTTAATCATTATATAAACGCCGACGTGACTTATTACATGTATTAAAATGTATGGAAGCCAAGTCTTCCGTAGGCACTACTCACAGAACTTTTACCTATTATAAAATATTCTACGGTCTCACACAATACTCTCACATGTCTGTTCTTCGGTCAACCGGCAAAGAATCATATTAGAATTCTTTTTCGTCGTTATCATAAGCCTTTCCAGGCCGAAAATATTACGTGACCGCATAATATATCCGAAAACCAGAGGGCATATTGTAGATGGCCGCTTGGTGATGTTGAGTTCCTCCAGTATGGATGCATTTAATCTCATGGTGGTCCATGGTATACGAAGTAGCCTCTGCCAACACCACATTTTGAAAGCATCGATCTTACTATTAGAATAGAATAATCAGCCAATAATTTCCCACCCCTGGGACACAGGCATCTATTGGTGAGAGGGAGTGGGCCGAAAGAAATCCAGCACGCGGGCCCAGTGGCCCAGGGTTGTTAGTTGTCACATGACTTCGAATTCATAATGGCCGTTTTCCTTCACCGTTCTGAGAGCACTGGTGATGAAATTATTTGCACAAAGTGCCTGCCTGAGTTCGAACCCACGACCTTACAACTCGAGGCCGTTACCACTGGGCCACCACTGCTCTCCCGACTGATAAAAAAAAATCACTTTAATAACAAAGTACTGTGACTGTCTGTCACGTACTAAAATATAATAACAAAATATTATATTTATTTTAAAACCTGCACGTGGTTCGGGCCACTTAAGAGCACATCAATTCACTATTGAATGTGAAAATAAACTCCTTAGGACAAAGCAGACAGTTCGAATACAATAACTCAATAAATTCGAAAGAAACTAACAAAATATCCTATTCCTTAAAATTGTAAAACAATAAGAGTCTTCCACAAATTCTAAGAACCATTAGAATAATGGCCACATCTGGTTAGAGTATGCTGGGCCGAGGCGGCTCAAATAGACCCTTGAAACAATTGAGATCTTTTACAAAAGCGGCAATAAATATCCGAAAGCATGGGAACGCGTGAAAGGCCCGCGCTCGCGTCGTGTTTTTAGGGAATTTGGAAGTTTTAAGTTTTAAGTTAGGGGCAGTCGGTTCTGGACCACGAGAGGAGAGAGTCCTAGTTTAGGCTAGTTAAATTAGAAGCCTTGGTGAATACCAAGAGATGTCCAAGTGGGCTGTCGCAAGATAGCGAGTATTAGATATAACGTACAGTTAGTTTTCGATCGTGAAACGATGCGAAGTCCTAGGTTCGACTAATTTAGTATTTGAAGCAGTGTGAGGAACGTGTCGGAGAGTGATACTGGTAATTCATGCAGTGGCCTTGTAAGTGATTTGTAATCTAATTCTCTTTAAGGAATTATATGGTAAGTGTCAACTTTAATTAACTTTTATATTCAGTAGTAGTATATACCTACATAGTAGTTACGGATTTCTCCGTTATAACTGTTCTTGCAGGCTAATTTGTGTGGTGATTTATAGGTCACAGTTAGGTGATATCGCTGACGAGTTATTAATGATAATTTATTCCAGCATGGTGAGATAGCATCGTATTTTATAACGAACGCTATTGTTTCTAGTATTATGTGTGCATCTCCTAATCCGTACCTTGGCAGATATTGTCATAAGCGTTTGGTTTTAGGGAGACGGGGAAAGCCTTCCGCTAAACTTGACATTGAGCAGTAATGCTCTGACTTTTGATGACTGTTGACTTTGAGACGCTCCACATATGGAAGGCAGAACCGTAAATACTCACAGTACATTTAAATTAAACAAGGCTAGAAGGCCGATCTGTAATTGCATTATAAAACAACTAAACGTTAGTGATGATAATTGTTTCCAAAAAGGTCTGGCCACAGATCTTGTTGCGAGAAGCCTGTTGTACACACATTTCTGGGAGCGGGGTTAGGCATCACTAAGTACCCCTAACTGGATTGGTAGTCACCGTTCTAAGAACGCTAGGGACCGTGTCTCATTAAAACCATCACCCGGCTGTTTGTAGGCCTATTACTGAATCGTCACTATTTATTGAGACACGCTATTTGGAAGCATAGCCGCTAATAGCCGCAAAATGCAACCTCGAAATGGGGCAGATTAAGGAAATGTGAAGTGACGAAATACCACTTTGGTGTGCCCAGAGAATGACCGCATCAAGATCTGCTACAGACTGAGTCTACGGTACATTTGTGCTAGCTTTGTATTATCTTAGTAAAAAGGGCTATACTCGTGCCATCATAAAGGAGTCATACATATTAGTACGCGTTTAGAACTACTCAATACTTGTCTTCCTCAACGACGGCTGAACTTCTCAGTACTCTGTCCTAGGGTTGAGTAAGACATTTATATAATGTTTAGGAAACGTGTTTTGTTAGAATCATATAGTGTCCTCATAGGTTCTATATGTTAGGTCTAACATAACACGTACTATGAGACAAACGTTGTTAAACGGTTCCCGGTCTCACGCAAGTGGGTGCATTGAAAAAAGACAAATAAACGTAGCTATATATAATTAATTAAGCGCAAGTGTAACGATCCCTTTACCGCTGCACATAATCAAGATTCTATTACAGATATTAGTGTTCTCCTGCGAAAGGGGAGACGTCGGCGTTACACCTTATATATTATATACTTTTGCATACCCTCTTGTCTTCTTAGCTTCATATATTAATAATTATAATACGTATGTTTACTAACTGTGAATTCCCAATATTAACATCACCTTGAACCCCTCCTTGTTCCCTAGCTTTCTAAGTCGGAACAAGGAAGTTTAGTTTGGGAATTCATTTCTTATTACGGTGGGAGGGTGTCCAAGTCTGGTGACGAGCCCTACAGGAACGTGCGGAGAGAGGGGCACGTTCCCTTCCCATGAGGGGAAGCTGATCTTTACACTAATATTAACATAATTAGGGAAAACGAAAATTTTATCAGCCTGGGGTAATTGTGGTACAGTCACAGTACATTGAGCAAGCAATTCGTTTTTAAAGTGATATAATTGTTTTTTTCCTCAACATATTAAGATTTAGGTAACATAATACAATTCGTAATTTTTTTTTTTTTTTCGAGATAAGCTAGCTGTGGGGAAATCCCAATGTTTTATCATTCAAAGCGAAAAACACTAGAGTCAAGTTTGCGGAGATAAGTTGCGTCGCTGATGAGCCCTGTCGGCAAAGAGTCCTGTCGGCGAAGAGTCCCGTCGAAGTAAAATTTTGTCGGTGTTCAGTCTGTCGGCGTAGTGTCTTTCGGCGTTTAGTCGTATACTCTTACTCAAGAAGAAGCTTGATGCCGAGGTGCTTGATTTCATTGTCTAGACACTTCTTCTGACCAGTTGCTACAGTACTGTAGCAAGCAAGTGTTGCAGTAGCTTAGTGTGAGAAATCTTAGAAAAAAAAAAAATCGGAATGTGTCGTTGGACACCCGGTTCGAACTTCCTTTCGCAGTATATAATATATTAATATAGAGCCATCTAGTATAAGTTTTTAGAAAGCTGAAACCTTATACTAGATGGCTCTGTATTAAAAAAAAAAAAAACTTTTGACACTTGAAACTGACTTCAGCGGGCATAACGCTTTTTCGTTACGTGACGATTTTTATCAGTTTACTATCGCTACCACTACCAAAATCAAAATATTTTATTTCACATAAACCTACATAAGCACTTACGAGTATAAAACGTCAAAAGCTAGGTGCACGGTTCCAATAGGTCGTTTCCTATGGAAAAGAGCCGGCAAGAAACTCCACGGTAACTCTCTTAAAAATAATTGGCTTTTACAATATTTTCAAATAACAGTGTTAATAGGTAGGGGAGAACAAGTACCAGGTACTTAACAAAATAGAAAATTGTCAACGAATTTACAGCAAGCCGCGTTAAAGAACTTCGTTTCGAAAATTATCCAAATAAGAGAAAAAGATATGCAACCACTTGACATATAGAGTATGTTTAGTAAAAGGAACATAATTTAAGGAAGTGTTTTAAAGTAGTACTCATTAAAATGAGCAACTTTACTACGAGAAATATGGAAAGGAAAATCAGCAGTTCCATATATTTTAATCGTGTCAGTGTTGCACTCTTTCATTTTCTCTTTCTTTCGTTTTTAGGGTTCCGTAACTCAAAAGGAAAAAACGGAACCCATAGAGGATCACTACATCGTCCGTCTGTCTATTTGTTTGTCAGTCTGTTAAGACCCTTTTTCTCAAGAACGTGTGGAGGTACCAAGTTGAAATTAATATCAAATATGTAGACCTACGGTTCCTTAGAGTACTAAAAATATCAAGTTTCTAATTCAACTCAATAAAAAAATACGGCCATTTATGCGAAATATTTTGATACTCGATAAATCAAAACATGTAGGGTACTCGTACATCCCCTTGACCAAGAATCATGATATGTGGCAAGAAGCAAGATCTCAACGCACAAACATCATTCTATAGAAAAAACTCCGAAAATTGTTAATAATATATTTTTTATGTAATAAAATGTTGTTTTATCACATAAAAAATATATTAACATTTACAGTTGGAGAAATGACCATATCATATTATATCAATTTATAGGAGGACTTTTTTTTCGACTATAATGTTAAGTTTGTTTTTGGAATAAATTCATCCGAACTACGGAAGCCTTCATTGTGCGTTATCCGACACACACTTGACTGATTTTTTTCTAAACATATTTTGTATTTCAATACCAATAACTTTCGATAATATTTATTATGAGTACAATTATCACTTTAAAAACATTAGTTCACTCTTTGCACTTTGTTATCATTTTACGTAGATACTCATACCTACTAATAACATAAAGAATTTACACATTTATTCCAAGAAAACCAAACAAAACCAATTTAAGTAGGTATTCGTCTTAGGGAATTCCGATGTCGTTATATCACAAACATAACATAACGCTTGTTGTCCCTGAAGGGTTAGACAGAGGTATACCTACATAGTACCGATATTGTTACAAAAAACATTTTTTATATTCGTAGCTATTCATAGACCTAGACGATAACAAATAAAATACAGACGAAATGAGAACCTTCTCCTTTTTGAAGAACTACTTTTTAAATACGGATGATCGACGTTGTGGCGTAACTTTTTTATTGTTTGACTTGGATTTCACTAGCATCTCACCGACAACTTGGTGGTAAACGCCCTGGTGTGAAGAGGGAATTGATTCCCCATTACCCCTCCCCCATGCGGGATTTTTATTCTAGTCTCGTGTTACGGACAATATTTATTATGGCACTCTTGTATGAGACAACATTGATTGATAATCGCAAAGCATATCAGATTAATATTATAATGAGGTAAAGTGTTTAATTATTGTTTTTAAGAGGTACCTAACTAATCTTTGGAAATTCTGGATCCTGAATTCCTGTCGCTATCCACAGCTATCATAAAATTAGGTAAGAGAATGTTGGATACTAGAACTAACTAATACTGAGCTCGTGAGTGTAGGGACCGTGGCTCGGATTAGGCTAGCTTCGAAGAGTCTCATTCCCTTCTGTTTATTTTCTTCTGACCATAAATACAGAAGTAGCAGCTTCGGGAATCGGGACCTGTATAACTCTGCGTTTGCTCGGACATGCTCTCTCATGTAGGTACGCTATTGTGGTAAGGTTAGGGTACCTACTAATCTGCAACTTTCTCAGGAAACTTGTAGGTACTTACGCGCGAGTAGGTTGCTCTGCCATCACCATCAGCTGCTGATAAACCAATCTTTAAGTATTAAAACTATCCTTTTGGTCCCGAATGGGGCTATTTACCAAAAGTTAGGGTGGTAGAGAAAATGTGGTAAGTATTCTGAATTTTTAGGTGCAATTGAAATAATTGAAAGCCTCTTAAGGGTTCACTATAACCAACTTTTACGATAGGACCAAAAACCTGAAATCGCGTAGAAAAATCAGCTGATCCATACCTTAATGCTTGCACTGCGATTATATATAAATTTTGCAATTTTAGAAGGTTGAAGTCATAGTAAAAGTTTTTCATAATGATGAGTTATAAAATTGACCCCTTAAAAGGTTTCAGTCAGTTATCTCAATTACCTTGTACACCTGATACAATGTTACAAACCATTGAAAAGAGCAAATCTATTGTGAGGGCGACAAAGTCAAAACTTTAAGTAAAAATAATTTATTTGTTTTAAATGCGGTGCAAAATATGATAGCATGGCATGCAAATATTATTCAAACACGGGGCTAATTTCAGTAAACAATTCCATGTACAAATTAACACCACTAATTCAACATTAAATTATTTATTGTTAAGTTAGACTCAGCTTAAAACGATGTTCTAGACACACAATCATAATATTTTTATTAATTAAACACAACTTAAATATTTTTAACAGGTCTACGTACCTATATATACTATTTTTTATTATTTTTATTAAAGACACACAAGTACAACATAATTATAATAGTTACAGTATAAGGTACAGTACAAAAAAAGATTTAAAATGCTTTTAAACATGTGAGTTTAAATCATGTTAAATATCAATTGAAATTATTTACTAATTTTATTTATTTATTCTGTTTTTCTATAGCGTCTTTATCTGAGAACTTATTATCAAGTTAATCTTATAATTTTACAAGCTTTTATTTACAATGTATGATTGTTCAGGTGGACTCTTGCAACTGAATTTTAAATCATTGAGCTGAAATTTGGTATACCTACACGCTTATTTTGGATGACATTCCATGCTTAGCTATGTGACATCATTCTAATTCCAATATGGCGGACTAGTTATTTTTTCTACACTACCACAGTATGGGTATCAAATGAAAGGGCTTGCTGAGGAGAACAATAAATTAATCGAAAAAAAAAGAGAAATAAATCAAGAATGTATCTACTTAGGCTCAAAGCTCTTCGCTGCAGGTCAAGCATACGTGGCCTTAAGTAGGGTTAAAAGGTCGGTTTAGAAGGTCTAATTATTGAAGAATTAGACTGACTAAATTAACAGGCAAACTACCATGTAACAACGACGCATTTAATGAAATGCACAGACTAAGAAACATTCCCAATCATAACTAAAAAATAAGTTAATAGTAAAAAAAAACTTTTAAAATCAAGTTTATTTAATTGCCTCATAAAGAAGAAAATAAACTTTAAATTAAATCAAACCAATCAATTTTTTTTTTTTTTTTTTTTTTTTTTTTTTTTTTTTTTTTTTTTTTTTTAAACCAATCAATTTAGTACATGTATTACACAATTTATTAAATGATATAAAAGCTTGTCGCGAGATTTACCTATACTAACTAGTCTTGCTTGACATACTAATTATAAGTAGTTTTATGAAAGAAAATGTTTCCTATAAAATATGCGAATCTCGCGATAAGCTTTTATATCATTTAATAAATCGTGTAATACATGTACTAAATTGATTGGTTTGATTTATTTAAAGTTTATTTTCTTCTTTTTAGGGCAATTAAATAAAAGCTTGTTTTTAAAAGTTTTTTTACCATTAATTTTATTAAACAGAAGATTCTGGCTCACTAACACCTTTTTCTAACAACTGTAATAACCTCGCATAAACTAGAGTGGGCGCGTCAATTGCCCATAAAAAGTCTATGTGATTAAATTCCTTCAATGGCACTATGTAATGATCTATTGGATTCACTAGTTGTTTATACAAGTTCTTCGCATCAACGACACTGGATAACCAATCGTTCTCAGAACTGAATAGAGCGATAGGTAAAGTTATCTTGTGTAATGGATATTCAGGAGGAGATACGGTTCCATATTGCTTGAGGTTATCCGCAAACCCGTAGTCGAACATTTGGAACTTGCCACTCTGCTTGATCTCTTGAGCGTAGTGAATTAACGTTTTGGTGGAAGCGCTCGCCCTACTTAGACCCAATATTAATGGCAACAACGTCTTATTGAATTGTCCCGCATCGTGCCCAAACATAACAGACATCGTTTCTTCAATTATACCTACCTTATCATGAGTCATTAGCTCAACAGCATGTTCTGATAACCACTTGATCACTGGGTTTTGAGGAAGAAACTCATTTTCCCCGCCGAGTAGCTTCATAAAACGATGTATGTCATTACTATACTTAGCTAGCAGTTTTATCGGGCTTTTAATATGAGCCATGTAGGCAACTGGAGCCAAAGCGAATCCTGCTCTCAACACGTTGTTGTATTGAGTTTTAGTGGACAGCAGTGCGAACAGCACCGTGGTCCCCATAGAATGGCCAATGTAATTTATTTTGACGTCCGATCCCTTAACCTCCATTATGTAATCTATGACTGCTGGAAGGTCGTGTTGGCTCACTTCGTGAAATGTGAAGTTCCAGAATTCAAACGATTTAACATTTCTTGAAACATGAGCTCGGGAGTAAAGATTTCCTCGCACATTAGCCAACCATACGTCGTACCCAGCATCAGACAATATATAACCTAGGCCCTTCATTGGTCCCGGTATTAGCCAATGCGCAGAGTTTCCGAGTAGGCCGTGATGCAACAGCACTGTCTTCCTAGGACTTACTTCATTTTTGGATTTTTTAGAATATGGTATCCTATGGATTGTCAATATGTATCCATCGTCTGTCACAATCGTGTGAGATTCCGCCGGGTACCCGTGCATAGCGATTAGCTGCGGCGTGCTTAGACTGCTCATGTGTATAATGAGGTCTTCATCCGATTGCTTGTACTCAATCTGTCCTTCAGGTGCAATGGTATCAAAAATATTATATTCCTCTGACTCAGCTTCATGCTTTATTAAGATTTCATTGCGTTTATTGACCAATACGTTAGGGTTCAGAGGGCTCTGTTCCTCTTGCCGTGATGTGCCACCAAAAATCTCATCGCTCGTTGACTCAGCTGCATCCTTTGATAAAATGTCATTGAGCATGTCGACGAATACATTGGTTTTCGGTGGGCTCTGTCCCTCTGACCATGATATGGAATCAATAATCTCATTGCTCGTAGTATCCTTGAAAAAATTTTCAAAGTTGAAGCTGATGTTGTATTTGTGGGGGTAAACTGAGATAACAAACTTGCACTCACTGTGATGTGATTGTAATACGAGTATGACCGTAAACACAACTAGTAGCGGAACCTTCATTTTAGATGGATAGGCAGTGGGTGTGGTGTGACGACCGACCTTTTTTAGCAACTGAGCTCATAATGTGGCAATCAAGTTATTTATTCCCTCGCGAGAGGTCATGGGGACATACGTTACGATTAACATTACAAAATCAAAGTTAATTTTTTTAATTCCGTTCAAGTTATCTGCTGGTCAGTTATTAACCGCATCTACATGACGTGTTCCGTCCGCTCCAATCTGAATCGTATATAGGTACTTATATTGCATGTCGCATTTTGTGACATTTATGTTTGCAAGTTGGTAAACGCTCGTCTGAGCTTTATGTTACGACGAGTTCAATAAAATATTTATATAAAATTCTCTTTCAATATAATGTTCATTTAATTCAGATTTAGGTATTTTCACATTAGCAAGAACGAATTCAACGACTATACGTAAGCTTATAGTAATCTGTAGGTACTTAAACAGACCTCGTCACAGAGCATAGTAAATCTCGCGCCACTCAAAGTTGTTTGTAGAAAAAATATAGCATGACTAAGTTAGTATAGCTTAGCAAAGCACAGCGCAGTGTAGAATTGCTTCATGTGTATTATTCACCCTTTTTTTTTTTTTTTTGGGTGGGAAATTATCAAATAATAACTTGTCCCACTCTGGGTGGAGTGGGAGGGTGTGTCAAACTTTTACTGACTAAAACCTACCCGTGTTTCTTCAGTTACCTGTGTGCCAGGGCCACGGTATTCCTTTCGAACAAACCTGAAACCCTGGCAGGCATCGGTCCTAGTGCACCCCGTCAATTGCTGACATCTCTTTGACGCACGCGTGGAACACAATACGTCGTCGATCCGTGCCTGGTCCTTACTGGACGGCGAGCTGACCATAGCTCACCGTCCGCAAGCCTGCGACTACTGTGGCCGGGAATCGGCAATCTATTCCCGCCGCCCAGGTGATTACTTACCCTAATGTTTGCATCCTCGAATATTAGTCGTCCAGATCGAATTTTATTCATCGCACCTAACCTCAGCGGAGACTAGCCCTCGACGAAGAAAATAATTATTATAGCGCACAAGTATGTGCGCGAACACAGGAGCACTCTCTCTTCAAGTCTCTTCCCTCAGATTCAAAGACTTGAGTGACACAATGTTGCATTATCGTTGACGTGTCGTTTTAGGTTTTTCGGAGCAGTATCACAGCAACCCTCAACATCGTCATAAAGCGAATCGGAGAAGACAATTTTAAATGAAATAGCGAAGGTAAGTGCACGTTTTGACGGAATGGAAAATCAGAACAGAGGAAACCGATCACGCAGTAGGAATCGCTATCAGGCATCAAACACCCGGAGCATAAGCAGTTCATGAGCACGGCGTTCTGAAGAAGATCCGGATTGGCTATGCTTTTACCATTTCCGTTACGCAGAAAAAGCGCAGAAATGTGTAAAACCATGCGCCTGGAAAAAAGCGAGATATATACCTTATTTTAAAATTCATCTTATGTTATCAATCTAATGGAGCATTTCTCTTTATATTGGTCCCTACTATTTCTCATTTGCACACGCTCTTATTCATCAAAAAATCGTATCCTTTCGCGACCACAGCGAGTGACTATCGGTTCTTTATTTACTGACTCTGTCGAATGTTTCTTTGTTATAAGATAATTTCCAATAGACATACGCCAAATAGAAATCACCTCCTACCATAGGTGGATTGGAAAGTAAAAATTCCGAAGTAGTAATAGCACAAAGTGGCGCGAACAATACCAGTGCTACGTTGGAAAGAAAAGTGGGAATAACCATTATAGTTATCATCAGCATTGCTGTGATCATAGCCTGGACAGGATGCAAAAGCTGTGGCAAACGAGCCAAAAAGGTACTAGTGAAAGATATCGTGTCTTCCCTGGAACAAGGAAGGTTGTCCCAACAACCGTTAAATCAACAGGCCTCGGTTTAAGAAGTACATACATATTAATGAGATACATAGAGAATTTGGCGATTTTTTATTGGAAATGCAAATAGCAACCAAAAGTGTATTGTGTAGATTATAAATTACAAGTTTTTGCACGCGGCTCCGCGCGCGTGGATGTAAGTTATCGCGTAAAAAAGTAGCCTATGTCCTTCTCCATATCGCAGGCTATATCTCTGCCAAATTTCATGACGATCGGTTCAGCGGTTTAGGCGTGAAAACGTAACATACAGACAGACAGACAGAGTTACTTTCACATTTATAATATTTATATACAAGTATTAGTACGGAGTATGGATAAGATAAACATATTATTGTAAAATGTATAAAGTAAAGCCAATGTTGTCATTTAAAATGATACTCAGGTATTTGTACTCGTAGTGCCCGACTGACTGGCGCGAACTTTTGCCGATAAGCAAAACAAAGTGTGTAAACATGAAATGTAATAAGTTGATACCACCATACTCCATTTACATAGCTATAGTAAATGGAGTATGGTGTAGTATGGTATGGTTATATACTGCATTAGACAAATAACGGCTAAATAACGACAGTTATTGTGTAGTATTGTTGAACTTACTGCACTTTATAGTTATTTTTTTAATGTAAATGGTAAATAGATTACAGTGCTTTGGATTTATAGTGAAATAACGGAGTTTATTAAAAGTTTACATCAAAATAACGAATGGGTGAGAACAGTTATTTGTCTAATGTTATATATATAAATGGAGTATAGTTATGTTATGTTACTGACAATTGTACTAAGCAAGTAAGGTAGCAAAATGCCCATTTATTTTGTAAAATTTTTACAAATTAGAAAGATAGGAGAGGAATCCGGTGCCGTGTGGTGCCGGACGTAAAGAATAGCTCCACCCCATTTTGGGAGTGTAGTAAAAGGCAACTAAGGGACTTCCTAGAGAATGGGCAGCAGCGTTCTCTATGCATTTTTAACACCATACTGCGATCGCCAACCCGCCTGCCAAGCGTGGCGATTATGGCAAATCCCTCCCTTTTGGGGGAGGCCTATGTCCAGCAGTGGACGTCTTTCAGCTGAAATGATGATGATGATTATGAGGGGAAGAATACTGTAGTGACACATTGTTGACGTGGCGTTTTAGGTTTTCCGCACAGGTTGCCGCTCCGCTAAGGGAGCCGCCAGTACTCTCCTAGCTAGTGTCGAATAAGGTCGTGTAATAAATAACTGTTTGTCTGTAAGGAATACAAACTAAAGACACAAAGTTTTACCTCATAAAACTTTTAATTATATCGCCTGTAATAGTGAAGAACACATAAGACTGATTGGGCGGCAATCCGACATGATCAGAGAGAGATCAGGCATGGGACCAACGGCACCTGCTTTCTGAGACACGAGGGTATCACACCGCCATCTTTCTAACTTGTGTGATACTTCCTGACCGCGCCATAATAATATCAGTAATGTACTCAAAAGTAAAAAAAAATGTCGTAGCTTTAAATTTTGACGAAGCTTACTTTTAAATACCAACTGCATTACAATAATTATTAATTTAATACAAAGTTATAACATAAATATCATCACGCCTGGTTTTCCTCGCAGGTTTAGGGTTATTTGAATGAATATGAACCAGGCTTACAAAATAACTAAATCTACTTACAAACACGTATAAACATAAATGCTTAACTTTATTACAATAAGTTTCTCCAAACAGTAACATTAGCAACATGCGACCATTTCTTAACTTTTGTAGTGATACAGACATCGCTAACACCGCAACGTGGAACTGAGATAATAGCCTAATAGACAGAAAGCTGACGATCTACTTTGTTAAATGATCTGCATGTTATTAATTTGAAGTGGCATATAGTGACCTTATTGGTGATGTTCTTCAGAAAGGTAAGGTGCGTAGCTCTCGCAATCGGCGTGTGTATTTTTTTTTTTAGCTAGGGCGTCTCGGAATTGTCCTTTAGAGATCGTGACTCCTTAACCGGTCATTCCTGTGGTTGCCTTAAGCTCCTAAAAACTTAAAGCCTCCAGCCAGGGCATAAAACTTATAAACTAAACGTCTGCGCGCTAAGGGCACCCCCTGTGGGGTACGAACCTCGGCTTAGGGCAGAGTCGGAGGGAGGACAGCAAGGGACAGGTGGTGGCTGGATCAGTTCAGGGTTATGATTAATAATGGGGAAATTTAAAACTATACGCTCAGCTACGGCGCGGGCTGGCGCTTCGTCGAGCAAGGGTTGGGGGGACTGTTAAGTCGGGGATTTCGCGAGAGGCCTCGGCGGCGAGGTCGGAATGACGGGCGTGTTTTGTGTTTGAGAGCTGTACTGGTTTCCCTACTGCTCTGCTTGAGGAGGATTGTGGGGTCATCTGGGTCGGTCAGCGGGCACACGCCCGCCGTTCCTTTTGCTTCGTTTATGTTCATACATCTGGTCATACACACACGTGTATGACCAGATGTATGAACATAAACGGAGCAAAAGGAATATGTAAGGAGCGTAGCAGATGGCGTTCTATAGTTTCTGGCTGTTACCATGGGAAGAAGGCGTGACTTTATTTAAATATGTATGTTATTTATTTAATAACTAGCTGACCCGACAGACTTCGTTCTGTCAAAAGCTATAGTATAAACTCCACTACTCTACCCTACCCTACTCTCCCTACCCTACCTACCTACCTACCTACCTAGCCTACCATACCCTACCTACCTACCTACCCTACCCTACCCTACCTACCTACCTACCCTACCCTAGCTTACCCTACCTACCTACCCTACCCTACACTACCCTACCCTACCTACCTACCTACCCTACCCTACTCTACCCTACCCTATTTTTTCTCGGACTTCAACGAACATAAAAAAAAAAATTGGTAAAATTGGTCCAGGCGTTGTTGAGTTATGCGCTTACCAACACATTTTGCGATTCATTTTTATATTATAGATAGAATATAAGGAATAAGTTTTGTTGGTTTATTTGTATGAGCACACGTCAAAAATACTGAACAGATTTGAACGTTGAGCACAAAGCTTACACAAACAGCCAGACCCGGAACAACTACTTGTAGGTAATACAGAACAATTTTTTTTTTTTTTATTTATTTATAGGTTTGATCATTATGACCATGTCACCCTCATAGGGACATTCTTTGTCTATCTACGCTTAATACCTATACTCCATTTATTATAACATTAGACAAATAACTGTTCTCACCCTTTCGTTATTTCGATGTAAACGTTTAATATACTCCGTTATTTCACGATAAATACAAAGCACTGTAATCTATTTACCATTTACATTAAAAAAATAACTCTAAAGTGCAGTAATTTCAACAATATTACACAATAACTGTCGTTTTTTAGCCGTTATTTGTCTAATGCTATAGTAAATGGAGTATAAGTGTACAATTTTGTATACATTTTTTGCTGTCCTGGACAAGGGAGCAGTCAAGATACAGTTATACATGCCAACATCATTAGAATTAAAATTATTTTCTATTAAATAGTTACTCCTCTCAACCCCGTTCCGGACACATTCCGCTAAAATATGAGTGGTATCCTCTACCTTATCACACTCAAAACAATTGGGCGAATCAGTCTTTCTCATTAAAAAGGCGAAGCTATTCAACGGAATGTGTCCCGAACGTAGTCTGAAAGCAGACACAATCTCATTTCGATGCATACCCACAAACTAAGGAAGGCGGGAAAGGCTATGTTGAATAGTTCTATACCAAATTCCCTTACTTAGTGACCTCTCACCAAAGTATTCTTTCCATTATTTTAAAAGCTAGTTGCGAACTCGATACAAGAGGAACAAACAAATATTGTATGACCTACAAGTAGTTGTTCCGAGTCTGGCTGTGTGTATGTGACTTTAAATGTTTGTAAACGCACCCACAATATAGGAGAAATTCCTAGTGTGGGGCAAAGTTTATAATAAAAAAAAAAGAAATGAATAAATAAATAAAGCTTGAATACGGATCAAAGAATGTGTATCCATACTAATATTATAAATGTGAAAGTAACTCTGTCTGTCTATCTGTCTGTCTGTCTGTCTGTATGTTACGTTTTCACGCCTAAACCGCTGAACCGATCGTCATGAAATTTGGCAGAGATATAGCCTGGGATATGGAGAAGGACATAGGCTACTTTTTCACGCGATAACCGACATCCACGCGGGCGGAGCCGCGGGCAAAAGCTAGTGTACTTATATGTGTATGTATTTGTATGTATGTTTATTTTATATAGTTGTAGTTTTGTTTTAATTTAAATTTTCTTGTTTAACTTTTCTACACACTGTGTCTACATTTCTTATCCAACTTTCCTCTGGCAGGTCTACTGGAAGAAATTTCTTTTGAAATAAGCAGTACCTTTGTGCTCATAAATGTTAATTTAATGTCGTGTCAAGTATTTTATGTGTACATAAATAAATAAAGAATGATATTTTTTATCCTGGTTTGCAAAAGATTAGCCCTAGAAATAAAAAAAGGAAAACAATTAGTTTATAGGAAAGCACAAAACCATTTGCACTACACATAAAACAACATTTAAAAAAAAAACTTTTCTGATGAGTTTCAGTTACAGGGGCTAGCAAATACCTACTTCTCTAGTCGAATGCTGGACATTGCCCCTAGATACTTTCTTGAGGTCGTCAGCCTATTTGGCTTGTATCCAACATTATAATAATAATAGATTTATTTTTCAGACTACATGATCCATATGGTTAGGTACAATAGTGCTTAAAAACTATGTTAGTTCACACATAAACGCATACAATGTTTGAAAAACGGACAGTCATACCTGTCCGCTATCACACTCAGGATGCTATTCCTACTTACACGCACTCTGTGCAGCAGTGACGCCGCTTTCTTGCGTAAAAATTGCCGCGAAACCATCTGTGCGTGCCTCCATGAACATGGCGGACGCATTGCAAAACGGAGGGAGCCTAAGCAGCATCCTGAATGAGTTATTGTATTGGACCTACCGTATGTGGATATGCTATCCACAGGCTGCTGGGGTAAAACTACTGACAAAAGGATTTAAACAGAAAATTTTTTACCTATCTTGTGCCTTGGGCCAGCATATTAGCCCTGACCGTCAACGCGTTCCCTTTCAATATCATATTCGTCGTTCAAAGAATGCGTGACTATATTATTGTGTTATTATGTTTGCCTTGAAAACGCTAGCTTCAATCCAATTTGATATGATAATTCAAGACGTATTTTTTTTTTCTATTTTGATAAATATTTACGTCACTATTATCGATGCTCATTTATTTTTTTGTTTCTATTCTATCAAAAATGTCGTGATGGCCCAAGGTTAACGCCTCCCATACACGAGGGTTCAAGTCCGACGAAGTACGAATGTGCCATTTTCACTTCATAATTATGTATTTTCTAAGTTTATCTCGGACATCACTGACATGGGTGAGAGAAATCATCGTGAGGAAAGCTGTAATTATCTATACATACTATAATACATCGTACAGAATTGAAAACTGTACATCACTATCACTACATATTATAAAACAAAGTACTTCGCCGCGTCTATCTGTCTGTCTGTCTGTTCGCGATAAACTCAAAAACTATTGCACCGATTTTCATGCTGTTTCCACCAATGGATAGCGTGGTTCTCGAGGAAGATATAAGTATATAATTTGTTAAGTCTGCATACATTTGTTGTAGGTGTCGGAAAAAAATAAGCTGTCTGGGAGTTTTCAACGAAAACGCTGTCTAAACCTTTTTAGATAACAAAATAATGTAATGTGGAATTGTGTATCTTATACACCGTGGCATTTTAACCGTCTTACAACGGCAGCCCACTTCATGTATCCAATGACTATTATTCATTCATAACAAAAAATAACAAAATGAAAACCATTTGAATAATTCAAAAAAATTAAATAGTATTAAATAAGTATGACGCATGACGCAATTTGAAACACCCTGTTACGAGCCATATGTTCCAAGGGCGCGGGCGGCGCGGAATTAGCGGCGACATCTTTATCAGAGTTCATTCACCCTAGTGTAAAAATGTGTTTCTTACTATTGCAACCTTAATGTTCTCGGTATGTATGTAGTAGTTTGTAAGGATATTTAACCCAAACTAAGTTGTTTAAGATAGATACGAGTAGTAACATACTAAGTGCAGATTATTAAAAGAGGTACGATTTAAGTTACAAACATACGGCCGATTTCAATAACTGATAAATTTGTTTTCGTTCGACAGATAGAAATTTGACTCAGGTACCTACGTACTTAAATCCAGAATGTCGATCTCTAACCTGGGCAAATAACAAAACAAAAGATAGTTAATGAAATTGGCAGTACGTAAATTGTTTCCGGCGTATTTAAAAAATTGGAATCAACTGAATTATTTACACTAATTACTAATTACGTATTTACAAATGATCACTTTTTATTTACACATGCAAGTAGTTAAGCTTTACCTGTGCGCGGGTGTCGTTCAAAATAATCCATTATTGCGTACAGGAGTACCATGTGCAGGTACTCGATATTCGAGAATTGATATCACTCATTGTGAAGTAGGTAGGTACTTAATCTCTCTAGCGATCGCGAACAATGGTCGATAACCGGTAGCGGTAGCGCGCGCGCGCACTTCCACTTCCGATATTCGGATGCAACTGAGACAACTGTGGGGGCGTGGCACGCGCCGCATAGCGTTAGAACTTCTCATTGGATGACAGTCCACGTGGACTGTGCTTGATTGGGTAAGCCAGCGATGGAATGATCTACTCGCTCGTGCGCTGGGTAGGTATGTTCTACCATTTAATACGTAAACATTATAAACAGGATGTTCATAATTCTAATGCATTATTTATTTTTCTTTGCACCTATTAACTTAATTAATGGTAACAAATTTTTAATCACGCCTAGAGGTATTTTATGTCGGATACATTGAGTGGACTTCCTTTGTAAGACGACTAAAATGCCACAGTGTATAGGTCTACAGAAAATTCCGCGATGGCATATGTCTAGCTCTTAAGGATAACATACTACATCCATTTTATTGTCTTTTTGTAAGTATTTGTTGTCTTTAGGTAGTCGGAACATACTTATCCTTTTTATCCCGGTAGTATATTACCATGGGACAGTTTCCGACATTCACGCGGGCGAAGCCGCGGGCAAAGGCTAGTTGAATATTAAAAAAATAGTAATTGCTACGAGGTCTAGCCTAATGCCAAAATATAGTTATAAGAATTTTTGTCTGTTTATCTCAATGTATGTTCCAACATCACGCTAAAATTACCTTTTGATAGATTTTCTTCAAATTTTGCATAGATATTCCCTATAAGTCTGGTCAGTCTCTAGGGTAAAAAATATCATGCTATTTGCTATGAGGGAAGAGTGCTTTAAGCAGTATCGGATTATATTACGAATATAATCCGATACTGCTTAAAGCACTCTACCTTTACTAACTTTTAGAAACATTTTTGATCTGCATTCACAGATTTCGAAAACATTGTACAGTCAGAAAGAAAATATTCACAAAAATTTTGTTTGAAGTCAATCGATCCTGTTTCTTATAAGGATCGAAAAACTATCCGACTGTGGCGCTATCAATAACGCCACATGCGAACTACGCATCGAAGACCTGACGTCACAAATCCTGCATCGCGCTATCAGAGTTTACCGCGCGACTAGCATCTATACAACATCCCGACGTCAACCGTTGGGCAATTGCCCACCAGACACAATACCCGTCTGGTCGGAGGATCCTCCCTTTACTATGAGTATGAATGAACTTTACACCCTGTTCCTCATACCTATAAACGACCAACTGAGGTTTGAGTAATAGAAAAGTCAGAAATCGCAAAAAAACTTTTCCCATACAGTTAGTACGAACATTTGAATTATTCCATTACTTCACTGGGCTGAATAGGAACCGAATATAGAAAGAAAGGAAAATATTTTATTTGGGATACGCACAGGAAATACAAAGTTAAACACCAAAATTTACATTATAAACAACAACAAAAAACAAACATAACAATTAAAGATCAGTGCGAGGCCGAAAAGGCTCTTAATTATTTATTACATTTGTGAAAACAACCAGTATATTAAGCATAAACAGTGTTGTCTTAAAACTAAACTTAAAAAATATACTACCTTCAACATTTTTCACAGATTACTATATTATATAATAAAAACAAGCTCTTAGCAAACGTTAACTATAGCAGCGCTAAAAAAAAGATAAACAAGATTCTATTAAAAGAAGTAAAAACAAAAAAAAAAAATCGTGCGTGATGTATCCAGGTCCCAAGCATATTAATAATGATGCCTACATTGTAGTCTATCATGGTAATCTGGTGTCATACACTTCCACGCGAACGAAGTCGCGGGCAGAAGCTAGTAAATTAATATAAATCTGAAATTGCCAATCCACCTTGAGCAAGAGTGAAAGGCATGAGAGAAGAAGGCATGAGAGAAGTCAAGTATTATTATTATTCTACCAACGCTTAGGAATGACTTTTTTGCTCTTGAGTTTAGCTCTCCAACTATTACGATAATAAAATAAAAAGTATAGAGTCGGAAGGGGCAACAATTAACAGACATTCTGAAAGCTACCATTCTTATCGGGTATAGTGGTAGTTTGTTTATAGTCTAGGTAGTCTAAAATAAAGCATGTGTTCGTTCAAAGAGATTTATTGCTAGTCTTGTAAATACTGGGAAGAGAAAATGTTAGTTCTTAATGGTGGTAAACAATGTTAAGTTTAAGATTGTGGAGTTTAATAAAGTTTAAAATTGTAGAACACTAGTTGGTCAGTTGATAGCAAAATTATATACGTACAGGGTGGCCAATTAAACTGTATACAACTTTTTTTAGCCCCCATTCTGATTTAAAGCCAAATTTTGTAGTTGTTTGGTGTTTATTATTTAGTTAAAATGCGGCATATTCGTTAAGCACAGTCTATAAGACCATGACCATGAACTTCAGGATAAAATTACTGAAAGTATTGCGGTATACTTTCAGTAATTTTATCCTGAAGTTCTTAAACGAATTTAAAAACGAACCAATTTTTCTAACAAATCATTAGGAGTAACGAATACCATTTTGATCATTGAGGATTTCGCGACATGTCCTGACCTTTTTTTGTATGGGGTTATCCAAAGGGACGTGTCGTGATCAATCTTGATTACAAAAAGCAGAATATTTGTGACTTTGTTAGTGGGATAACTAACAAAGTATGAGAAAATTTAATGAAAAACAAACACAATGAAAAAGCGATCGCATTTTTTGAGCATAAAAAAGGAGGAGATTACGCTGATCTTTATTTTCGTATAAAATTGCCAAGCCTGAGTAAAATAATTATAGAAAAATATCATGTAATTTCCGTTTGTAATAAAAATAATCAAAATTTAAAGTTGTATATTTACTTCCAAATTGGTCACCCTGTATTTATAACGGCAACCATGTCATTTGGTTTAAATAGCTTTTTTTTTTAAGCCTAGCTGACGGTACATTTGTTGACCATTTTCTACTTAGTTTAGTATCTGGTACTACTGAAATATTGTAAAAGCCAATTATTTTTACAAGAGGAAACGTGGAGTTGCTTGCCGGCTCTACTCCGTAGGAAACGACCAATTGGAACAGCGCAGCTAGCTTCTGACTTATAAGTACTTTACGTGAGATCACATTATTAATACCTAATAACGGAGTAACTTCGCCGCATACCTATATGACAAACTCATGTGGGTTCTACATACCTACTATTGTATAGAATGTAATTGAACAGATAGATCATGCTACTGGGGAGATTGTTGCGCCACTTCTTCCCAGCTAAAACACTAGGAACTGGTGAAGGGCGGGCGTTTTGGGAGACTTTCTTATGTAATTTTGACGTTCGAAAAGTATTGATTCTCAGCCTGATTTGAGTAAATGACTTTTGATTTGATTTGATTTGTAATTTTTTTTTTATTGCGAAAGCAATTTAATACCACCTTTCAAAGTAGAATCAATCATTGTTTCAATTCACTTCCACTTTAGCTGTTTGTCGGTAGACACTAGGAAAATATCAACATAGCTTGAATTAGCTAGACAGCATATTTGCA
This sequence comes from Dryobota labecula, assembly GCA_947523025.1. Taxonomy (NCBI): domain Eukaryota; kingdom Metazoa; phylum Arthropoda; class Insecta; order Lepidoptera; family Noctuidae; genus Dryobota; species Dryobota labecula. Next base: position 8,527,375 of record OX383293.1, on the reverse strand, counting down.
GCGCTTAAACCAACCGGTAATAAGCACTGCGGTTATACATACGCGCATAGTTACGCCAGTAAAATGCTTGCGTATAGACTACTAGCACTTTGCTAGCGAGTTCATCACCCTTTATTCTCTGTCCTATCTTAAAAATCCTTATTCCATATATATTATCTACATCGTAAAATGAATATTTGTGCAAAATTCAGATATTTAGGTCCTAGGGTTTGAGCTGGGCGTTGATGAGTCAGTGAGTGAGTGAGTCAGGACTTTTTTTAATAAATGTTTTGATTGTGAAAGATGTATATCCAGTTCTTCTTCGTAGCACTTATCAGAACGGTCGTAGTCTTCATGTAGTATCTTGTTCAGGGGTTGATGGAATTGGCCTCACGATTTCTCGCCATCTACTCCGATTTTATGTGTTTTTAGTACACTCGGACAAAGGATCGCCCACTGCTTCGCTGATCGCGATCTGCCATTGGTTTAAGGTGTCTTAAGCTTCTATTAACTTGGTTACGGCCGAGTCTGTACGCAAGTATCTTACGCATGTAAATATAAGCCTTTATCAATATAAGCTCTTAGTAACAGCTACTTTGTAAATTTTTCATCCAGACCACGTGACTCCTTACTATCATATAATTTTTAACATTAACTGCACTACCATCAAAAATTCAAAAGATATTGTTTAAATAAAATCTCATGAGGTCCTCGGGCATTAATTTTAGGACGCAAAAAACATACCGAGATGAATTACGAGTACGAACGACGTCTGACTAAGTAATGAGATGGATGGCAAATGTAGACCAAAACTGTACAAGATTAACTCGAGGGAATCAACGTTTGAACATGATATATAAATTACTATGTAGGTTTTTCATATTATTACTCAAAATTTTAAGTAATTGCTTTGTCCTTGTGACCCCAACTTTAAAAGTCTTGAACCATCATCTATCACAGAGCACTGAGGACTTAGCATCTTTCGTACCTAATGTTTCACGTAGTAACAACCGATATTTCAGTGGTAATCCCTTGGCCCTTGTAGTCTCTATACTAATCTATCAAAAAAAAAAGAAACGAAATCCTCAAACAACAATCGCTATTAGCATAAAGCGTTATTTTTATTCAAAGAATTTTGCAAAATCAGGGAATTTAATTGTTTAGTAAATTGACTACCTACCAACTTAAATTGCCATGTATTCAAATCTCAACTGTCAGTCTTTGAATGCTGTATGAAATCACTATAACACAGCACATTGACGCAGTGTGACATTTTGATAAGCAATTAATTTATTTGTGTGTAGAAATATGAAATTATACTGAATTCACTGGATAAAACAGGATACCGTTATACCGTAACCACAAAGACCATTTTGACTTTTGTGTACGGAAGCCTATCAAGATAGCAATGCAGCTGCAAGTTCCAGTACAATACGCAGTAGAACAGACTTGTAAATGCCATCTGTACGTGCACTCCATGCATACAGCATAAGAACAATGCAACTGACAAAATGTAACCTATCATAATAGAAACATGTCTTACTGATGCGTCTACGTGATTTAGTTTCATAAGAGATTTCATGAGAGATCTTGTGTAGTAATGAAAGTGTCTCGTATTTATGGAATTGTTTTTAGTAGAATTTTCTACATAAACTTTTATTTGACTAAAGTGATCATACGTTATGAAGCTTATCTTCACCAGTAGGATGAGCAACTTCTCATAGAGGCAAATATTTTGGTAAAAGACATTAAAATCTATGTGAATAATAAAATTAAATGTTGTTCGGTGGTAAGCTCATCACTTGAGAATGGCTGGGTTTGGTAATTTGTTTTAATGTTTCTAATCGTCCGACTAAGGTTGTTAAGGATTTTTTTTTTAAGATTTAAAATGAATATATAAATTCTGGAAAAACTAAAGGTGCTATTTTCTATAGGATTTTTTGTAATTCCTATTGAAATTTGGACAGTACAACGTCTACTGGTTAGCTGACCAGTAGACGTTGTACTGTCCAAATTTCTTTTTTTTTAACTAATAATTTGACCAATATAAAAAAAAAGTTTTTTATTTTTTATTTCATTAATTCTACAGAAAATGATATTATTTACTATTTTATTAATTTGTCATACGCCTACATATTATACAATAACTACGTTAAATTAATTGATAAAAAATGAAAAAAAAAGACTCCTTAGACTTTATTTCCGAAAGAGCTTCCGAATTTCTTCTCCTTGATTGCAACATATACTTTTTATATCGCGCCATCGTCAAAACAAACTATGGGAACTTTTCTATAGATAGATAGATAGAATAGATACCTCTTTATTATGTACACCATAAAAATTACTATTAGAATGGGATGGTGTTCATAGGGTGTCACAATGGGCGGTCTTATCGCTAAAAGCGATCTTTTACAGACAACCTTTGGATGGATCAAAAAGTAGAAGGAGAGACAATACTGCAGATAGGTAAGTAAGTTTCTATATAGGTCAATTATTAACGAAAATGGAACAAAACTTAGTTGTAACGCAACTTTCAGCTAGTCAGGAAGATTATCTGAACTAATCCATACAGAGGCCGAGGAGATAGTATTAAAATTCCTTCTTAGTAGGGACTTCACCAATGAAACAGAACTCGATTAAACCATCTAAACCTTGTTCAAAAGCTGTCAGTGTCAATATTCCATAATAATTTTGACAATGAATACTCTTAAAAGCTGTTTATAGGTTGTCCTGAACGCGTTCAGTTTCATTGGTGACGAATTTTATAAATGAAACTGAACTGATACTGAACAAATTTAGAGTAATTTTTCACTAAATGTTGAATGCACTTTCCCTCACGCATTCACTTTCTTTCACGCATTAAGCGGTTCTTTTTCTCATGCTCTAACAACACCCTTTTTACTTGATTTGCCCATTCATTCAAATCTAACGACATCCCTAAGTTTTAAATTCAGTCCAAGATTTCTTTAAGCGTAACAATAATAATAAAAACATCCATCTCCTAAATTCTTAGATATTCAATCAAATCATCGATCAATCGATTTAGATTCAAATCAGTGTCAATGTGGCATTTATTTTATTATTGAAATGATTTCATTTCGATTGCGTTAACGTCGAAAAGAAAGGAATTATCATAAAACGATCCATTTTATTTAAATTTTATTGCTATGAATTGGTAAAAAAAGAGTACCTATATTTTATATATACCTATCCCTATATCTCAGAATCCTTGTACAGTGGCCAGCACACCAAGCTACACGAAATTGACAATTATCTCCAAACGATTTTAAACTTTATAAAATGCTGATGATTAAGTTCAAAATTGAACGAGAAATTTTGACAGTTTGTGGTAACTTGAAGTGCTGGCCATCGTACAATTACAAAGTTAGCTTTAGTAGAAGATGTGACAAAATATTAAGTAACAAAATGATAATAAAAGTTAATGTTGCTCAACTTAACGACAGCGGAAACTTAACAGAGATTTGACACAACAATGTAACACTTCTTAGGTGTATTTTAAAAAGCAAGCGAATAAAATGCTGCCCGTTAATACTTGAAAATTATTACGACCTTACCTGTCGTAATAATTTTACAAAACACAAAACATATAAAAAATGAACAGGGGCCCAAGTCTGCTATTTTTATAAATTCGTCACTCCAACACGATCCCATTGTCATTTTGCTAAAAGTTCGTAATCTGCTAAATTCATAATGGTCGATCATTGGTCGGTCAATGGTCTCGTAATAGAATTGTATTACAATGGCATTTTGAACATTTATTCATGCCAGATTTCATTTATATATATTTTTACATATTATTTATTAGTGTTATAAGCAATCTGAAGTAGTAGGAAGTTGGAAGTTTAGTAGGAAGTTTCATTTGTCATTATGTACGAGATTACCAATTCTTTCAATGGAGTGTCAGTGGCTGACCATTGGAAAGTCATAATGACGCCATTATATTAGTAGATTACCAAACTTGTCAAAATCAACAATTATGAAATCAATGATAGACCATTTTGACACTATTGTAATAGCAGACTTGAGGCCGTGGACGATTGTTAATTAAGGATTGAGATGGATCAAAAGACAATACACAAACAAACTAAACACAAACAAAAAAAACACAAGTTAAAAGTACAAGTTTGTTTTTAGACAAACTAAAAATGTTTGAAGAAGAAATAAAAAAAGTCGCAAAACTATATACCGTGAGTGAAAATACCCTTAACGAAAGCCAAGAACCACTTGTTTTTCTGTTATTACGATATTTATTTTGTTCTGGAGCAGAGAACCTTCTGGTTACGGAGATATTGAAGGTCATTTTTTTATTTTACGTATGCCAGTTCTAAATGTTATAACCTACCTTACCACTATTATTACAAACAGTAGTTTTAAATTGATAGGTTTTACTGTAGTCATTAAAACGGAAAATAGTGGCCACTAAGCTCCATTTTAATGATTACAATAAAACATAACAATTTAAAACTACTGTTTGTATTAATAATAACGTATAGTCTTGTGAAGCACAACTGAACGTACTTATTTTTCTGCATTTTCATTCTCTAATAAAATAAATCACCAAACAAACGATGAGGGTGCCACTGCGCGCTCGGTGCAGTCTTAAATACTCCCACGATCCAAGTACCTGGTTGGTTTGGTCCGTGTGTGGCGGCATCTACAACGCCACATGCGAACTAAGCATAAAAGACCTGTCGTCACACAAATCCTGCATCGCGCAGAGTTTGCCCCGCGACTAGCATATATACAATATCCCAAAATCAACCGTCGGGCAGTTGCTCACCAGACACAATACTCGTCTGGTCGGATTATCCTCTTATACGGAGGATGAGTGAACTTTACAGCCTGTTCCTCATACCTCTATACGTGAATGGATGACCATCTTTACATACCGAGATTCCTCCATGCCATGGATAGCACGTTAAGTCGTTGACTGTCATTCGTGGATCTTTGACAGTCGTTACGGGTGGTCAGAAACCCGAAACTCTGACAACCCGTCTTACCAAGGGGTATCGTGTTACCCCTGTTACTAGGTTATGGTGGTCAGATAGGTAGTCACTCCATGGAAAGTACTGGTATTCATCTGCATCTGGTTAGACTGGAAGCCGACCCCAACATAGCTAGGAAAAGGCTAGGCAGATTGATTGACTTTCGACAGTAGTCGTATTTATTTTCTGATCCATTAACAAAATAAATTGTTTTTCAACACCTGGTAATCCTTAATAGTTTTCATGAAATCAGAAACAGCTCAAATGTAATAGACAAATTTGTAAACCAAAACCAGCAATTACCGCGGCTTGTTGGCACAATTCAAAGCGCATTAATCAGGTTGGTACTACATCAGTATAATCTCGTCTGGAACGTTTAGTACTGCGATGCTGCGGTGTCCTATATCTGCGAACGAAGTACAGAGAGTGAGGGCTAATGACCTTAGTATGAGTGAATATATCAGCAGGTAATGGATTGGTGTGATCTAGGACCTCGACGAAAGCTATTCTTAAGAATGAAACCTTTGGGGTAATTGCGTGCACTAACAATGGCAATACCTTTAATTTTGATTATTCAATCAATCTATCAATCAAATCAATCGACAAACCAGTCCACTGCTGGACACAGGCCTCTTACAGGCTGCGCCACAACATCCTGTCCTCGGCATTCCGCATCCACTCTGACCCAAGCATCTTTTTAAGGTCGACGGATGTATTTGTTATTTCCTTTCCTCTTCATATAACTTACTTTTTAGCAATGTATTAGCTATAATCCTTCAAAATCATTGGAGTTGTGATTGAAAGTTATGTGTTATGCAATTGTAGTGCTGTGTTTAGTCATGAATGCTACTTTTCTTAGTCTTGTCTAATGTGGTTCTAATTTTATTTTACCTAAGTGGCGACTTACTGACAACCTCATGGGTTTCTTAGTTGATTTCAAAGCATAGTCTTTATTGCTAAGACACTTTATCCTCATTATAGTCATGACGTGCAAGTGCCGACTATTTCGGTTTTGTGCTCGTGATTATAATGTAAATCTATTTAGTTCTATTTTTCTGTTTACCTACCTACTCGAGTCAATTATCTTTGTGTATGTACGTGTTTTTTGAAAACTAAACCTATTTTTCCTTCTTTCTTATGTCTGACATTCGGGTAAGATTGCTTTTAGTGGCTTATGAAGTTTTTTTAGAGTTTTTGTTTTTGATTTACAAAAGCAAGGGAATACAGTGTCATTCTTTCAACAGTAATAGCAAACAACACTTTAATTTTCAATTAATTACCACGATATGGATTAAGTTTTCAAATTAATTCAAAGTTTATTTTACACTAACGAAGAGAGACAGACCTCAGAATACAAATTATGTCGAAACTTTAAAAACTTTTAACTTTTATTCAAAACAAAAAGAATGTAAATATTCTATTAATTTTAAATCGTGTACATCTCTCAAATACTCTAGCACATACTAATTGTTAAGCAAAGACTACGGAAATTAATGACATAAGGCCATAGTAACATTTAATTTTCAGATAAAATCACCCGGGCCTTACACGATGAAATATTCATGAAGACAATGTAATTTGTTACCGATATTGCTGCCAGTATGTGGTTCAAGCCGTAATTTCACTCCGAACATACAACGGTGACAAGAAAATGAGTTTTTTTTTTTTTTTAAATAAACCTGATATGTCTGGCGTTGGTCCGATCGAGATATTATATTAATAGAAACAAAGCCATGGCTTTTCAGATTTATTTAATTTAATTATTATTCTGATTCGCTGGATTTGTTATGTCGTTATTTCTCTTGACAAAGTTTATTTTGTTTATAATTATGTATGTATTGTGTATGTATTCGTTTATATGTATATATTCTTGTATGTTGTAGTTATTCCGTATGTTGCACTTGTCATGTTATGTTCTTCCCTAAGGTTGACTGGTAAAAAATGCCTCAGGCTTAAGTTCGTCTTTGTACAGTATTTTAAACTTTTGCAAGAAAATGCCTCAGGTTTAAGTTCGTCTTTGTACAATATTTTTACACTTTTGCATACATTTTTTATTAATAAATAAATACAGAAAAGATTTTTTTTTTTCAATTAATAGTAATTGAAAAGACTTGAATGCCTTAGGCATTTTCTTGCAAAAGTTTAAAAATACTGTACAAACGTTAATTGTGGGAATAAGTTTCTGACTTGCCTTCATGGGAAGGTAAGTCAGAAACTTATTCCCACAATTAACGTTGAGGTAATATAATGAGAAACAAATAAGTATACTTAATTATTTGTTAAGCAGTCAGTGAATTGAAACTGGTCAGTAATCGACTTATAGGACCACACTTTTGTCGTTTGGTATAGACGACTTATTACTAAACAATCAAAATTAATGAAAAATAAAATCCCCAGTACAAACTTCCATCAATAGCAGTGGCGGATTTACAAGTAGGCTGAGTAGGTTTTAGCCTAGGGCAGTGGCGTGCACTCCATACATGCAAATAAGCTCTGCATACCCTGGAGTCCCTCCATACATATACGCCCCTCTAACTAAATTAAAATATAATAATATAAACTGATAAATAAATAACTACATGGTAATTTATTAATCTTATTTCGCCATTCGCTTCGCGTTTTTCATTTACGCGCCATCTATTGCTTTTTGTTGGAACTAACTCCTTCGAGCAACGATTATTAGCCGCCGGCGACACCGCGCGGAGACAGCGCTCCCGTGACCATAAGCAGTACTACACCTTGCTTGTTCTTCATTCATCGTATCTCGTGTAGTACACAGCAAAAGTGTGACTGCGTGCGTGAAAATGTGTGCGTGTGATAGTTTTGGAAGCACTGCTATTGTTCTAAATTAAGAAGCCGTAAAAACACCATTTCATTGTCGATTCAAAGTGTTGATTTTTTTAGTCGGGTTGACCAAATGACCGATTGATACATTCGTTCGATAGTTCGTAACTGCAGTTTTTTGAAGTTTTTTCGCCATATTGATTTTCTTGGCGCAAGCGATTGACTGTTTTTATCTGTCTTAGTAATTATATTAAGTAAGTTTATTGTAAAAAATGGAAAATTATATTGTGAGACCTGTGCTGGCGAAGTGTGTTTAAATAAATTAAAATCTGCCGCATTTTCGATGTTATCTTTTTAGGAAAAAGTTACATTAATTGCAAAGGGAAGTTGTGTACCAGGGTTGAACTTTACGAAAAACATTTCCCTCCTTCTGGGGCAGTCGGGCCGACTGCCCCAGAAGGAGGGAAATGTTTTTTATTTTAGCTCTGCATACCCTGTCTGAAATCTCTGTGCACGCCACTGGCCTAGGGCGGTAGATTTTAGGGGCGGCTTTGGCGACCGATTTTTTGTTTTTATTTATTTATTTATTGGATCGCCAACAGAGGCTATACAATTACACGCATGTTAACATGAACAGGGACAAATACAAGTGTGCGCTAACAATTATAGGCGACTACATCATTCATTTAAAATCTAGGTAGGTACAATAAGTTTTACAGTACACGAAAATCATAGTTAGGAAAACAAAAATTAAATCAAAAGTAAAAGCCAAAGTAAAACAGTAAGGGTACAAAAATAAAAACAAAAAATAAAAAATAATACAAGCCAATTTCAAACAAATCAAAATAAAACAATAATCAAAGAAGTTCAAAAAATTACTTGGACTTTTAGGTCTTTTTTAAACTTTGGTAGTTTACATGTAATATCCAATTCGTTATGCTTCGATACTTCGTTATACTGCTTACAGAGCCTTGGCAAAACGGCGAAGTGTCCAAGGTTTGTTTTCGATCCCGGCACATAGAAAAGGTTATAATTACATTTCCGCGGCAAGCGAGATGGTGCACTTATATGCAGCTTTCCAAGGAGCTCGCCACAGTCAACAACCCCATTGCACAGTTTTGATTTCTGCAAGACGGTTTTCTGATGTCTTACAGAAAGATGTCTACAAGACATCTTTTGGATGACTTTTCCCTCTTCTTTTCCCTTCCCTTTTAATTTCGAGCTCGACGCACTAGCTCTTGCATCCTACATTCCTGCTTTTCAATGAAAATTTCCGTGAATAGTTTTTTTTTTTTTTGTCTTTATTATATTTCTGCAAAATGTTACATAAACTCAGAAAACCGAGGGCGGCCTCATTTGGTTTTGCCACCCCGACTTATTAGTGGTAGGTACATGATTGAGCTTTGCTTAGCTCAAAATATACCCAAAAACTATTTCTTGTGCAATTCAAGCAAATTGTTGGATTCAAAAAATTATCTAGAACCTGACAATTGTAGAGGTAAAGGGCGGCAAAAATTTTACAGCCTATACTTGAAAAATTTGTAAATCCGCCACTGATCAATAGGCTGTTCACTTAATCTGTTTGGTGTGAATCGATTCTAAGCCGAAACTTGTTTACGCAAGTCAGATTTTGCTATCCAACATTATTTTACCAAAAACTGTTCAGTAACTCAATACTGAACTGAAGAAAATACCAACAAAATTGAAACTGGGGAAAATGCCTACGTGCGAGCTACTATCGAAAGCTAGCTGGTTTTATTCAATTTTCTATTAAAATAGCAACTGTTGAAGTAGGCAAAGCTGAATACATAAAAGGGAATGTTGAAATATTAAAGTTATACAATATTATTTTCCCTTTCAGAAAAACGACAAATTAAAATGTAAAAAACGGTCAAGTGCGTGTCGAAAAACATGATCTTCCATACGGAAATATGGGAGACCATGTTTTTCAACTGTAAATGTAAGTTGGTCGACTATTACTCGGTAACATGTCAAGCCTACTTGGCTGTGATAGTTTTCCTTTTAACTTTTCTATACTACTGCTGTGATTTTTGTCACGTATCCAAATAAAACTGTTTAGCTAGCAGTGCACACACACAAAACATATCATCCAACTTTACGTGTAAGGGACACGCTAAACATGACACGACACACAAAAAAAAAAAAAAATATATATATTTTACCACTTTGTCGGCGTGATTAATATGTATACCCATACCAAATTACAGCTTTCTAGTACAAAGGGTTTCTGAGCTAAGCCACGAACAAACAGACAGACAGACATGGCGAAACTTACATTAGTTTTATTAGTTTTTACAATGTCTCACATATAGAAGCAACAAAAATAATGTTGTTCCGTAACCATACATTTTTTATCTATGCGCGCACTGTGCTTGCGAACGAATGAGAAACGAGTCGAATCCAAGATGGCAACAATTGCAGTTGCCTAAGTGCGCGCTCCCGGTTAAAATCCTCGGATGAGGGTTAATTGTCGCTAAACGGCTTCTATCTGGACTGGTTTAATTCCTGAAGGCTCATATAGTGCACTACAGACTTTGGTGCACCAATTTGTGAGTGGATAGTCGGACCACGGCCGGTCGTCGTGCAACGCCAGCCACGTGCCATATCAGGACAAGATTCCCTCGAAGAGCCACAGGAGGCTAGCAGGTGAGTGACGCACTTTATGCTTGGATGGTCTAACGATCTCCCCGCGAGCAAGCACAGTTAATCATATTCCACAAAACACGTATCGAAAACTGAGCTTGCCCTCCAATGTACCAACATCCGTTTTGGTACATTTTTTGGTGCCGAAACCAGGGAACAACGGATATAATTCGATAATATACATTCGTTTACCCGTTAACAGTAAAGTTCTCGTAAAATCTTAGGTAATTTTCAACATTCAGCGCAAAGAAATTAAAATCATTTTTTTTCCCACTTACCCTCAACTATTTCCCACTTTTAGGCAATACGTATTCGTTTTAGGTCGATTGCTATACATTGCACTAGTTTAATTCGTTAATCGTTAAAAAACAAAAAAGTGCATTTTCAAACGTACATCGATCTTTTCAAAATTTTATCATCGATAAATTCTTTGTATGTCCGATGCATTCTTGTTCATTTGCTATAAACTCGTGTGGCTACACGTATTTCGTTGTTATATTCTATCGAAATTGTCATACAAGTTGATATAACATCGAATCGAAACGTAAGCAACCACAACTAACCATACTTAGAACATTTAAACTTCTGGTTCGCCTAGTTATTTTTACCAACCTTCCATTTTTGAATGATTTGATATTTTCAATCGCCGCCATATTAGTTCAAATAGTTCTTTGTTCTACGATTTGAAATTGAATTGAACCATGGACAAATTGAATTTTGTTTATCGTTTCTTTTCTTTCTACTCAATGACAATATTAAATCACCATTAGCGTTGCGTTGTAGTGATCGAATGAATGAACTGCAATTAAACAGTTGACGTACCGTGTTCCGTTCTATTCAATTTGAAACGGTTGTTTACATTTTTTTATTGTTATTTAGTTGAACTTAACGGTGCCATTACTTGTTCATTATAGAATCTTATTGTTAAATATATATTGTTTTAACGTTATTAAGGCTAATTATAATAAACAAAATGCCTTATTATTCTAAAAAGTCATTACGCAGATTGAGTGTTAAAGGTAAATCGGTTGAAGTCGAATACCCAACTGAACGTGACTTACCGGTATTGCGTAGAAAACGTACTTTAGCGTCCAATAGGTTATCTAAGACGCTTGAAGTCGCTTGTTTAGCAGAAAATAATGAATGTGATTTAAGTAAATTTTTGGCACATTACTCAGACTTAACTAAAATAGTAAATAACTTTGAAGAAGCCCATGATGACATACTTAGCATATGCGAACTTACAGATGAACAACAAACGGAACAAGACAGTATCAGATCCGACTTCGACGAACGATATTATGAGATTTTAGCGATACACCGACGCTTAACGAAGGTCGATGAGCCTAAAGAATATAACGATGAGCCAAATAAATCTCATAATGAGTCGTCGAGTGTACTCAAAGTAAAATTACCTAAAATTAACTTACCGCAATTCAGTGGTAACATAAAGTTGTGGCCCGAATTCTTCGATATCTTCACCTCGCTGATTCACGAGAATGGTTCACTTTCGGATACGGAGCGCATGCACTACCTCGTCTCTAGTCTCACTGGTGATGCGTTAGCACTTATACGAACCTTTCCTGTGACGGGCTTATACTACCACGAAGCATACTCTGCATTGGTTGCGCGGTATAAAGACAAGCGGGAACTTGCCTTTACTTGCTGGAAGGAAATCTTGAACGTTAACCTGAAGGCCAACTCACCCATTGATTTACGACGTGTCCTTGATTCTTTCAACGAAAATCTATCGATTCTCAAACGGCAAGGGCTACCGACGGATCAGTGGGATTTTGTAATCTGTTACCTTTTACTATCGAAAATGGATTCAAAATTGCGTTGTGCTTTTGAACGAGTTACTGCTTCTCATGAGTTTCCAAAGTACAATGATCTCAATGATTTTCTGTACACCAGATGCGAGGCTTCGGTTCGCGACGCACACTTCTCTGAAAGTGGTCGTGATAACCGTGCCAACGAAAAACCACATAAGCCGAGTGGTTTACGGAATTCTAACGCCGCGGTCGTAAGTAAAAAACATACTTCGACATTTCTATCGAATACAGTAGTTGACAAACCTCTTGTAGTTGCGCCCTCATCATCGAATTTAACCACATCGAACGCAACTGTACCATCGTCGTCAACATCGTCGCGTTCTTCACGAACTGCTCTTGTGCCACCAACTGAACCTCGAAAGTACAAGTGTCCGTTCTGTGGGGAAGACCATTCCATTAATAAGTGCAAATCGTTTACTGACAAATCTGTTCAGGAACGACTTGACTATGTGAAGGCCAATCATTGGTGCTTCAATTGTTTGAAGCCATCACATGGCCTCAAAAACTGTAAATCAATGTTTACGTGTCAAGTGTGTCGTCAGCGACATCACACCTTGCTACATCAAGATCTAGATGTTTCGAAAACCGATAATACCGAAAAGGCCACTACCGCGCAGGTCAGTGTACTTACCAATATCGGTGATCGTTCCATGGTTCTGCTGTCCACAGCTAATATCGAAATTCGTGATTCATCAGGTCGTTATCAGACTTTTCGTGCGCTGATTGATTCCGGGAGTCAGGCCCACTTCATAACTGAACGTGCTACTGAGCGTTTAGGTCTCCAACGAACGCAGTCAACTCGTAGGATTCATGGCCTAGGTCATGCTTCAACATCCGCTAGTGGTACAACCCGCTTAAGCGTAGGTGTCCACGACAACGATTTGTTTAGTATTGAAGCGTTAACATTACCTAAGATCTGCGGCAATATGCCAGTCGTTAAGCTAAACAAATCTGCGTGGCATCATATTCGAAATCTTAACCTAGCGGATCCTGATTGTCACTTACCTGGTCAAATCGATGTCCTTCTCGGTGCTGAGGTCTTCCCTTCACTCCTGTTACCAGGTAGTGTTAGTGGAGGATTGCAGCAACCATCTGCAATCAACACTGTGTTCGGCTGGATCCTACTAGGAAACGTCAGTTGCAGTGATAATCACGAACTGCCAAAGTCGTTCTTCGTCTCAAACGATAATCTTCTCAATGAGCAGGTTAAGAAGTTCTGGGAAATGGACAACATTCCTCAGTCTTCAAAGTTAACACCAGACGAAGAACTCTGTGAACAGAAATTCGTTACCGAACATTCCCGCGATGCGTCAGGGAGGTATACCGTTACCTTGCCTTTCAAAGATAAAGACATGAATCTAACTTTTCCTGGATCGCGAGAATCTGCGTTACGTCGTTTTAAATCATTAGAACGCAAGTTAGCGGCAAATGAGGCTTTATGCGAACAATACTGCGACTTCATGTATGACTATTTAGAAAGTGGTCACATGAGTCTAGTTCCTTCAAAGGAAATCAACCAGGGTTGTTATTACATACCTCATCACTGCGTTTTGCGACCTGACAGCGCAACGACAAAGCTAAGAGTGGTCTTCGACGCTTCTGCGAAAGACGCTCGTGGTGTGTCGTTGAATGAAGCTTTACTCGTAGGTCCTAAACTGCAGGCTAACATTGCCGAGATCCTTCTTCGCTTCCGAACACATTTTGTTGTATTTACAGCCGATATTCGTCAAATGTTTAGAAATATTACTATGTCAATTGACGATCGAGATTTCCAAAGAATATTTTGGCGATTTAAATCAACGGACCCGATTCAAGAGTATCGATTAAATACCATAACTTATGGGGTATCATCGTCTCCTTTTCTTGCTTGCCGCACTCTCAAACAACTTGTAGAAGATGAAACTGACTTACCTCTCGCTCGCGAAGTGATGACTTCTGATACATTCGTTGACGATATCGCGAGTGGCGGTTTTGATATCCAGACAGCCATCCAAGTCAAAACCCAGGTCATCCAACTCATAAAGAGAGGTCAGTTTGAGCTGCGTAAGTGGGCTAGCAATAGACCAGAGGTGCTTGCTGATATACCCCCGGAACATTGTCTCACTGACTTTGTGTCTATGGACATCGAAAAGTCGAGCACCCTGAAGATCTTGGGCCTGAAGTGGTGTCCCAGGAGAGACAAATTCTTGTTTGAGGTCAAACCTATCGATCGCCAATGCACAAAGCGTGCGATTCTAAGTGAACTCGCACGTATTTATGACCCCTTGGGTTTCCTAACTCCTATAACTCTCTTAGCTAAGTGCTTAGTTCAGAAGTTGTGGATGTTAGGTATTAATTGGGACGATTCTCCGCCGTGTGAAATCGTCGAACAATGGCGTTGTTATACTGAACAGTTACCTGTCATCAAGTCCTTGGAGATCCCTCGCTGCATTTCTGTAAAAGATATGAAATCATGTGAACTCCATGGCTTTGCTGATAGTTCCGAGTCAGGTTATGGAGCTGTAATCTACTTACGTGTCACTTGCGGCGATGGTAGTGTATCTGTCTTCTTTCTGTCTTCAAAATCTCGCGTAGCACCTGTAAAAAGGATATCGTTACCTCGTCTCGAATTGTGCGCGGCAGTCCTCCTGGCAGATCTTCTGAAGTTCGTTAGAGAAACCTATTCACCAATTTTCCCCATAGCTGACACTTGTGCGTGGTCAGATTCAATGGTGGCATTATCGTGGATTCGAGCTTACTCGTCACGTTGGAAGACTTTTGTCGCCAACCGAGTGAGTCATATCCAGGATACTATTCCTGAAGCTCGCTGGAACCATGTCTCCAGTTCGGATAATCCAGCTGACATTGCCTCTCGAGGTCTTTATCCTGCTGAGTTAGTCAACAATTCGTTATGGTGGGCGGGGCCCTGTTGGCTCGCTCAACCTTCTAACACTTGGCCAAACAACAGTCACAATGTTAATGAAGCTGATGTATTATCTGAAGAGCGCGCGGTTTCTCTGTTTGTTCATAACGATACCAATGTCATTGATTCTTTACTCGAAAGTTTCTCATCAATTCGTAAAGCACAACGAGTACTCGCGTATTGCATTCGTTTTGTAGAATGCGCTCGTAAAAAATCTTCGCGAAGTTCTGACCATCATTTAAATCGAACAGAGCTTCATAACGCTTTATTGAATTTCGTACGCAGAGTACAATCATTGCATTTTGATGAGGAAATAACTCGTTTGAAAGACTCAAAACCTCTTTCAAAACCTATGCAAAAACTTAACCCTTTCTTAGATAAATCGGGAATTCTTAGGGTGGGCGGTCGCCTATCTCGTTCTGGGCTCGAGTATGAGCATAAACATCCTGCGCTGCTACCTAAGGATTCTAAACTAACGTTCATGATCATCGAAGCACTTCATCGTGAAAACTGTCATCCCGGTATAAATTCAATGCAGTATCTTTTGACACAGCAATTTTGGATATTATCACCAAAACGCGCAATCCGTCATTGTTTGTCTAAGTGCTTACGATGTTTCCGTACGCGCCCTACACCGCTGGAACCCTTTATGAGCGATCTACCAGCGACTCGCATCAACCAAGGCAAGCCATTTTCAATCGTCGGTGTCGACTATGGCGGACCTTTTCGCATTAAGTTAGGACGACATCGAGGAGCTAAAATAAG
Organism: Dryobota labecula; assembly: GCA_947523025.1. NCBI lineage: Eukaryota > Metazoa > Arthropoda > Insecta > Lepidoptera > Noctuidae > Dryobota > Dryobota labecula. The sequence continues at coordinate 8,511,443 of OX383293.1, read as the reverse complement.
TAAAGCTTACCTTTGCTTGTTTGTGTGCTTCACAACGAAAGCAGTCCATTTGGAAGTCGCCTCTGACTTAACTTCGGATGCTTTCATAGCAGCGCTCCGCCGGTTTGTTGGCAGACGGGGTCGTGTAAGCGTTATCCATTCAGATTGTGGAACCAACTTTGTAGGCGCTTGCAACCAACTAAATGAGTACATGAAGGATGCATCTAATATCGAAAACATAACATTTAAATTCAATGCTCCGGCTAGTAGTCATTTTGGCGGTCTCTGGGAAATACAAATAAAGGCAGTTAAATCCCATCTTTATCGTATTATCGGTGATCAGACATTAACGTTCGAAGAGATGACAACTTTGTTTGTACAAATCGAATCTATGCTGAACTCGCGCCCTCTTTACTCGCTGAGCTCAGATCCCAATGACTTAAACGTATTGACTCCGGGTCATTTCCTAACTTTAGAGCCGCTTACTTCAGTCCCTGATGAAGATTTATCGTGCATTAATCTTACTCGGTTAGGAAGATGGCAACTCATCCAGCGATTCCAACAAGACTTTTGGAAACGCTGGAAGGTCGAATATCTGCAATCGTTGACTCAGCGAGCAAAGTGGACTAAGCATTGCAAACCGTTAGCAGTAGATTCAATCGTGGTCATCAAAAACGAAAACACTATGCCGCTGCATTGGCCTCTTGCTCGGGTCACGGAATTACATCCGGGTCCTGACGGCGTGGTACGTGTGGCCACCGTGCGTATGGCATATGGATCACTTCTTACGAGACCTCTTGTGAAGTTGTGCCCTCTGCCAACTCAGACTGACTAGACAAACCGTTTACCGTAACTTCAATTCATTAGATTCTAGTTTAGTTTAGGTTAGTGTTAACTTCAATTAGTGTTAATGTCAATCGATCACATCAGCTTTTCATTCGTTTTTATCCGTTGTTCTCGGGTAACTCCGCTCTTTCAGCGTAGTGAAAATACTACGCATTTTGGTGGGCGGAATGTTCCGTAACCATACATTTTTTATCTATGCGCGCACTGTGCTTGCGAACGAATGAGAAACGAGTCGAATCCAAGATGGCAACAATTGCAGTTGCCTAAGTGCGCGCTCCCGGTTAAAATCCTCGGATGAGGGTTAATTGTCGCTAAACGGCTTCTATCTGGACTGGTTTAATTCCTGAAGGCTCATATAGTGCACTACAGACTTTGGTGCACCAATTTGTGAGTGGATAGTCGGACCACGGCCGGTTGTCGTGCAACGCCAGCCACGTGCCATATCAGGACAAGATTCCCTCGAAGAGCCACAGGAGGCTAGCAGGTGAGTGACGCACTTTATGCTTGGATGGTCTAACGATCTCCCCGCGAGCAAGCACAGTTAATCATATTCCACAAAACACGTATCGAAAACTGAGCTTGCCCTCCAATGTACCAACATCCGTTTTGGTACAAATGTACCCAGGATTATGTAATATCTTGATTTAAAAGAGTGTCCTTGGAGTTTCTTGTCCGTTCTTCTCCATAGTGATCTACGTATTGGAATGGGCATCTAGCTTGAACTTGCCGACTCTGACTAACTGACCGTCTCTTTGACAATTCAAAAGTGCCTGTAAATGGTTTAATTGAAATAAATGCTTTGAGTTTGCGTTTGAGTTTGAGTTTGAGTTTGAGTTTGAGTATAAGGGTTCCTTGTTTACTACGGAACCCCTTAAAACTAGCCTTTAAGGTTCGTCCCCGAGCAAAACGACGTGCAAGCCGTTTTTAGTGCAGTTTATTGAAGTTATCTACTTGTTACTTAAATAAAATATCAACTAAAAAAAAATACTTTAAATTTCAACATAATCTTGAATCCGTAATGATAGATTCCGTATTTTTCTAAAGGAGTAAATTTTAATTTACCTCCTTACAACGAAACCACAGAAATGAGCAATAATGATTGATAATATGCATCTTCTCGTGAGTTAAGCTTGATTTCAATTTTGCGAACAATTTGCATTTTTTTTTTTTTTTAAAGACCTAAACTTGATTTTATAAAGACATTATTAAATCTGTGCATGTTCACAACAGGTGGCTATCTGGCAGAATCTTGATGCACCAAAATTTATTTAGCATAATCTTCTTTAAACGATTATTTTTAAGACATAAAAATGATTTAATATAATAATTATATATATATTAGTGAAATTATACCAAATAATCGTAACTCAAAATAAACGTTATCCTAAACGAAATTATGCTGAATTTTAACTTTGCTAAAGGTAATTATACCAAATAAAATTAATTTGCAGAAATTTTATTTTTTGAAAAAAGCATACACCATACATACAAGCAAGCATGCAGCATGCAAGCGAGCATGCAACATGCAGCATCCAATTGAAATTCTGCTATCTTCGTAGTAGGTATGCCAAGTCAAATTATACCAAATAATCGTCGCTCTAAATAAACGTTATGATAAACGAAATTATGCGGAATTTTAACTTTGCCAAAGGTAATTATGCCAAAAAATAAAATTCTGCAAATGAATTTTATTTTGCATATTTGCATGCTGCATGCTTGCTGCATGCATGGTGTATGCTGGTTTGGATGTTTGCATGCTTCTTACAGGGAAATAATATGGAAATAATACATTATTATGGTAAGAAATACAAAATTATTCTAACTATGATTTTTTTGTAATGCGATAGATGAGTCTTTCAATTATTATGGATATGAAATGTATACCAAAAGATGATTTTAACTGTAAACTTTCTGAAATATGACAGTTCTGCCTTTTAATGACTATCGATAAGAAATTTATGCCTAAAGATAATGATGATTCAGACTTACAAAATTATGTGGTTTGAATGATATATGAGTGTTTGCCAAACGATTTTCTGCAAAATAATATTACGACATAAAAAGTTCTGCTATAAAGGGTAGACCCAAATTTAAAGATCAACCTAAACTGGTCATTCCAAAACAGATTTAGAAGAGCCATTTAAAGCCTAATAAAGCAAGATTTTTTATTTATAAAAATTCCAGATGTTATTAGTGATATTTATTTCTGGTGATTAATCATTTCATTATTTCAACATGCTGTGTAGCGTGTTGCCAAAAATGATAAATTGAACGTTAAAAAAATTGGTTGTGAGACATTAAAATGTAGTAGAAAAATTATACTACGATAACAAAATGCCTTATGACCTTAATTAACGTAAAGTTAAAAATAAAAGCAACAAAGATCTAAGGCCGCTTTCACATTAGGACGTTACCAGCGCGACAGTAGCGTGGCAGAAGCACATTCCTTCACATTATCAGAACAGCCGCGCGTTAGCAGTGCGGCTGCCGCGCCGTAGTTTAGATCAGTGTGGCACACTTCATTTCAAAAATTCTAATATAAATTAATATTTTTCGAAATCAGGAATAAACAATGCACATAATTCTTTCCAGTTATTCTTTTTTAGGGTCCTGTTGTTGTAATTGTTGCTTCTTGAATCCCACAAAATAGGACGCATTTGAATTTCAATACTAAATCGTTCGGTATCAAACTCGCTTATTGTGCAGTCTATAATCACGTGCGTTTGCAACACTGGCTCATCGCCGACTGAGCGCACGCGGCGGCCGCGGCGGCAGCGCGCGACCGCTGCGCTTCTGTTTAAATTATGAAATTCTGACAGCGCGACAGTCGCGCGTGTTCCGCGCGACTGTCGCGCTGCTAAAGTCGCTTAAATGTGAAAGCGGTCTAAAACTCGTTATTATACCTACGACGTATAATAGATGATAGAAGTGATTTAGGTCCAGTGCCCGTAACACGAATGTTTGAACATCAATCGTGTGCTTGATCAAGTAGAACTCTCAATCAATAACCGCTAACATGATGTGTGATAGTACTTATTGGAATCTAGGTAGGTATTCCTATACATTTCCCAACTATATTTTGGTCGGCTTCTAGTCTAACCGGATGAAACTGAATACCAGTATATTACTTACATGGACCGACTGCCTATCTGATCTCCACAACTCAGTTACTGGGTACCACGATATCCCTTGGTAAGACTGGTTGTCAGACTTTCGAGCTTCTGACTACCTGTAACGACTGTCAAAGATATATGTAGTTATACCTATAGATATGATTTTAATATCGTGTATGTTCATCCTTACATTAAGCTCTGGCCATACTAAAGTGAATCCCTGGCGGGACACGAGACGTGACTGCGCGCGTCTATTGTTATTATGATTGGGAAGTCACGCGACTATTCGCGCCAACACATCAACACAAACCACCATACAAGTTAGGTTAGGTTAGGTTTCCTTCTGCGAGACAGTAATCTCGCAGAAGGAGGCTGCGGAAAGGGAGAGGGAGATCTCGTCGCGGGGGGAGTCAAACACATCACTCCCCCCTTGACCGGAGGAGAGGCCCGCCGCGGCACCAGTCGGAGGTTGTAGAAAAGTATGTACGTTCCCGCGACCCTCGGCGTAGGTGTGAGATGGAACACCGGGATGGTTTTTAGTCAGTAAGAGTCTGACAGACCCCTCCGCCCGCCCCAGGGCGGGGGACATCCATGAGGATTTTCCTCCCCGGAAAAAAACAAAAAAAAGGTTGAACCCATCCATACAATTGACGCGAGCGAATTTCTTTCCGCATCCCGCGGAGGATTATCTCGTTTCTAGCATGTTTAACCTCATAAACGAAATTTAATAAATACGAACAATAATTTACGTTTAATCAATTGTTGAAATGTATCTACAATCCATACGCCAATGTCATCTATCATTCTGACAGCTGACGTTCTTACTGTAATTTTTGTACAACATCAATTTTATGTGATCAACACAATCAGTTAATCTCCTATATTATGAATTATCTCACACGCGCGTCTATTGTTTTAAGGATTAGGAAGTCATTCGACTATTCGCGAGATAAACTTACTAACCTTAATTTATAATTTCTTATTTTCTTGTTTTACTAATAAATCCCAAAGTTGTCCCATGTTAGCTATTCATGAACGATATTAATAGCCGTCCATATTTGAATGATATAAAACAATTTATAAAACTTTGAGGTAACGTTGGTTTTGGCTCTTATACGATAACAAAGTTCACACAGTAAATTGTGTCTATATGGAAATTACCATAGTAGAACAACCGGAAAATAAAACCGGCCAAGTGCGTCTCGGACCACGCACAATGAAGGGTTCCGTAGTTGGAATGAATTTCTCCCAAGAACAAACTTAACATTGTAGTTGAAAAACATGTTCTTCCATACGGAATTTATGGAAGAACATGTTTTTCAACTGTAAATAGTTGTAGTACTTGTAGTAATTGGTCAACTATTACTCGGTAACTTGTAAGGCCTACTTAGCTGTGATAGTTTTCCTTTTAACTTCGTTACATATACTATTGCTGTAAATTTTTTCACGTATCCAAATACAACTATTTAGCTTGCAGGGGGACATACTTGACTCTAACAAAAATTTGCAATTTAAAGCTTATTATTACGCAAACGGATACCTGAATCTAAAAATGGTTTTCACAAACCCGCAATATTTTTAAGCGGCCTATCCAACGATACCTCACACCATGGGATAGACGAGAACATAAAATATCATCCCCAGTACGTGTGCGCAATTTTTTTTTTTTTTTTTTTTTTTTTCAAGATTTTACTTTTCCACTTTGTCGGCGTGATTAATATGTATACCCATACCAAATTACAGCTTTCTAGTACTAAGAGCTTCTGAGCGAAGCCACGGACAGACAGACAGACAGATAGACGGACATGGCGAAACTAAAGGGTTTCTTGTTTACTACGGAACCGGAACCCTAAAAAGCTTGTAAAAAAGAGCGTTCCGAGAATTTTCTTAACGGCCCTGAAATATTTTTTAACAATCTTCTTCGGAGATCAGCTTTCCGTATTTAAGGGGAATCAGTATCGCCTTCACGTGATATTTTTATCAAGTTACGTCTCACCTACCTTAATGGCTGCTGATTTATATTTTCCTCTTATTTTTTTTCTGGTATTTCCGTTCGTGTCAATATCGAGGAAGATTTGTTATGATTTAATTCCTTTGTTCTTATAGGCCCGAAACCTTGGATATTGTTATAATCGTTGTTTTTATTCGTTTGAATTAAATATCTAGCGATATACATCAATAACTACTCTGAAACTCAAAGCATTTTGTTAAATTTAACCATTTACAGGCACTTTTCAACTGTCAAAGAGCCCGTCACTTAGATAGTTGCCCATTTCAAAACTAAGATCTCTATGGAAAATAACGGGCAAGAAACTCCAAGGACACTCTTTTAAATCAATACTTTACAAAATCCTGTGTATAAATAGAGGGTGTAAGGGACAGCCCTCCGCAAACTAACAGGGTGCATTCAGCTCTCTATTTTGAATAATATTCCAACGGAAAATTTTCAGGAAAATTTTCATTGTTTTTATAGTTTTTTCAGTATTCCTTTATTTCAATGTAAAATTACGTTTTCTGTACGTAGCACTCCATTTATATAAATAAAAAAGGTAAAATAAATAAATCTGCAATTGCTGTTCACTTTCTGCCTAGCTATTGAGTTAATCGAACTCACCGTGGCGGGGAGGGCGGCTGAAGGCTCGCTGCGCTGTCGTTCGCTACGTGCGTTTTGCCACGGTATAGATACATTGCGTGTGAGGTAATAAAACAAATCAGGTTTATTGGATTCCCATAACGTTCATGAAATAATGTCATGTACCGTGTCATCTTAATACGATATAGGTACCGAATTCACCCCATCAGTCTCCGGTGGGCTGTCCCTTACATTCTGTATCATTCTTATTGCTTCTATATGTGAGAACAATGAAATATTTAAGAGTTTCGATATTTGATCCTCAAAAGTGCGTTTTACGTAGTCTGATCTAGTAAATAGCGTCTTTCCTAATACTTCTAACAAAAATAAAACATTTAATATCATCAACATTTCGATTGTTCTAACAGCTTAACCTTTCCGTCTCGACTTGACATTTTAGTTATACGAGTAGGTACCGGCAATAATATTTCAAGGCGACCACAAAATTTCACTCAAGTTCCTAATACCGACCCTTTAGGCCCGGGAATGTCCCTGTTACCGACATTCTGGTAATGGGACGCCAAGAGTTGTCACGTGACTTTGAATCCAAATCAGACATTCGACTGAAGAAAATTTACGTACAAAAAGTATTTCTTGAGTTGAACAAATTGATAAAAACGAATTGTTTAGATTGTTTGAATGGAAACCTAGTTTAGACGAGTGTCATTCTGAATTGCGACAGTTAATTATTTCGATACGGTTTTAATTTCGAAAAACAATCGTTCGTACTTTTGCTGAAGAATTTTGTTTAGAAAATATGTAAAGTTTAAATAAATAACTGTCTATTAATTTACTTAAATTAATAGACGTCTATTTATTTAAACTACACAAAAAAATAAAAAATATATAAATATAATAAATAAATACATATATGATAGCGCTGACAAATAAAAACAGTTCCGTAGACTGAATCAAACGTCATAACGGCTGATGTTGTAACGGAAACACGAATCAGTGCAATAAATAGTGATTTTGCATTACATCATAAAAGCGTATTAAATAATAATGTTTAATCGTATTGTTAATTTGAAGGTTCGTTTTTATTTAAGTATTAATTTAAAAGTCTAAGAAGGAAATTGGAACATTGTTACCGTTAGTTTTTTTTAAATAAAATTATTGTTACCTAACCAAATTTACAATTTAAAAAGGGTTATTAATTACAAATCAAATATTGTGCGCACTTACATTATGTTTACTAAATACAATCTGAACTGTAAAAACAAATGACAACGGAAGTCGTTGCTGTCTGAAGTTGATGTTATAAATAGGCTCACTCTAGTCACAGAGCGCTCAGTATTAAATTGTATTTTGAACTGTAAACATCTAGTTGTAAAATAAAGTTGTGTGAATCATTGTTGGTGTGTAATAAAGTGTTTACAAGATGTCTGATCGTTATCATTTGAGATCCCTGAGCCCTCCCGCTCTTACATATATATACATATAGTTATTTTATTTTATTAGATAGATAAATATCATATCACTCTTTATTTCACACCATAAAAAATACAGATTTAGACATTTTAAAAGGGGTGACACCAATGGGCGGTCTTATCGCTAAAAGCGATCTTTTATTTATAGACAACCTTTGGATGGATTAAGGGGGAAGGAAACACAATACTGCAGGTAGTCTTTGGTGTACCAATTACATATATACAATAAATACATACATAAAACATGTTAAACTTATCTATATAAATATATACAATAATAGGTAATCATGAAACAAATGCAAAGAACAAAAAAAATATGGTTAAGGAGAGAGATAGTGTTCATTTTGCTTTATACGAGTAACTGTGTCATCTTCATTAACATGAAAATAGTCAAGTAAATAAATAAGCGTATTGATTTTATTATTTATTTAGGTCAATAATATTAGAACAAAACTATTTTGAAACGCATTTTTGACGTCAATATTGTAATTCTAAATCTATTTCTTATCTCTAACAAACTGACTGAAATAATTACTTTAAAACTCTGTGAAATACTAACTGATCTGACCTCATACAATCACCGGTGACGATAAGCTTTATTTAACGCCAATGGGCTGACGAATCGAGATAGATTGGTCCTTAGGGCCGTAACTCGTGTAGAATTAAGCTTTACCTTGATATTATTCGGTCGTAACTTTAGCTACGGTAATAGGCTCACTGTTTGATAGAAGTAACCTCTGCGGTGTAAACCTATTGGTTTGCCTTTCCTAGCTGGCTATCAAATTGTTATTCTTAATTTTCCTGATATTTAAATTTGAATATGAAATTATTGGTGAAGGATATAAGTTTTTCTACTGTGGAAGTGACGGGAAAAGAAATGGAGTGGGAATAGTGCTAGACAGTAAGTTGAAAGCAGGCGTAATGGAGGTAAAAAGAATTAATGATAGATTGATAGTTGTAAAAGTTATGTTAGAAAATGTAATGCTGAATGTAATTAGTGTGTATGCACCGCAGATGGGCTGTAATGAAAGGGTGAAAGAGAAGTTTTGGGAGGATTTTAACACAGTTTTGATGAACATCCCGGTGCATGAGGAATTGATAGTTGGAGGTGATTTTAATGGACATGTGGGAAGAATGAAAGGGGTTTATGGAAGAGTGCATGGAGGATGGGGATTTAGTAACCCAAATAACGAGGGGAAGACATTGCTGCAATCCGCTACTGCATTTGACCTGGCAGTAGCCAACACTTGGTTCCAGAAGAACGATGGACACCTAATTACGTACAAAAGTGGCAATCACAAGACGCAACAACCTAAGGCACATCAAAGACTGCAAAGTGCTACCAGGAGAAGATCTAGTCTCACAGCACAGACTTCTAATTGTGGAAATGGTCGTAGAAATAAAGCTCACTAAAAACAAAGAGCGACCTCCCCCTAAAATAAAATGGCATATACTGGAGAAGAATGACTGTGCGAATAAATTTAAAGAGCGAGTTGTAGATAAAATCATAGATATGGGGGACATGAATGATCGAAGTGTGTTGGAATTTAACTCACACACTTATTACATGTTTAATTTTTTTTTGAGAAATCATATACAATGTTTGTAAATATGTGAGCACCATGTACCTATCGCATTTATTATTTTTTCTGTCATTACTTCACTTTTCATTTTTTTTACCAATTGTGGTAAGTAATTTTAATTTTTATTCTAGGTACATCGTCTTAACCTATAATTAATGTATACAAACTATTGTTAACATTTTAAAAGAGTAAGTATGGAGTTTCTTGCCCATTCTTCTCCATACATAACTACCTTTTGGAAGGCGCAACTAGAATCAATTAACTATTCATGTAATTTTTGACGTTCAAAAGTGCATCTTCGTGCCTATTTGAAATAAATGATTTGACTTTGACTTTGGTGGAACGAAGATTTTTACTATGGGCAGATCATAAGTATTGAACATGGGAAGTCAGGTAAGAAGGAGAAGTGGGTTTGTCGAGTATGGAAAACAACATAGACAGAGCCCTCAACTCTCTGCGCTGACGAATGGGCAACCATTTTAAAACCAATCGGTGCGCGGACACATGATCATACTTACGAAGGTTGAAAACGAATCGAATGCAGTTATTTAGAAGGCGGTCGAGTTTATTGAGGAGATCTGCATTCAGATCATAGTAACACACATCACCATAGTCAATTATGGGAAAGATTAGGGACTGTACAAGCATTGCCTTTATGTGTGATAGGAGCAGATTTTTCAACCGATAGAGCGACCGCAACGATGATCCTTATGATGTTACTAATACAATGCTGAAAGATTGTTAGTATTTTACCAATAATCCTGTATATATATAAAAATCAAATGCCGTGCGTTAGTCACGAAACCTCGAAAACGCCTCGACTAATTAGCTTTTTTTTTTTTTTTTTGTTCGCCTCATTACTGCCCAAGGAATAGCAAAAAAGTCGTGGTACGAAGTTCACCGGTATGTAAATGAGGATTAATGTCAATTAATAAATAAACATTAACATAAGGTATCCATATTCGATAAAAGAACATTAAAGTAAAAAAAAAAAAAACAGTGTAATTTTGAGAGAGCAGTGCAAGTGGTGGCCGCGACTTACGAATTGTAGGTCGTAGGTTTGAACCCAGCGTCCGATCAGGACCAGGCCCGTGCCGGACCACGCACGCTTCCAAGAGATGTCAGCAACAACGAGGGGGCCCATTAGGGCCCAAGCCTGCCGGGTCAGCGGGATTATCCGAAAGGGTTACCACTGCCCCGGAACATAGAGGGCCAAGGAAGGAACACGGGTGGGTTTTAGTCAGTGAGAGTCTGACACTCCCTTCCGCTCCACCCAAAGCGGGAAGGGGCATTTGATGATTTCCCATCCTCAAAAAAAAAAAAAAAGGATTGAACCCAGACAGGCGCTTTACTTTATGTAAATTATTTTTCATCAGCACTGCTCTCAAAACGGTGAAGGAAAACATCGTGAGGAAACCGAAATAAACCCGCACTGGGCCCGCGTGGTCGATTACGGCTCACTCCCTCTAACCGAGGGGAGGCCTCTATCCCAGCAGTGGGAATATTGTAGGCTGAAAAATCCGTGATATAATGTTTATGTTTTTCATACAATTATGCTTCGTTTTATTGTTAAACAATACATTGCATTATTTTACCAGGTAAAATAACCAACTACGCTGTTAAAGCTATTAGTGTGAAACCATAGAACCGCCACGATTTAAATGGTCTATTAAACCTTTAGTTAGTGCCATTTGCCGATTTTATTCAATCATTAAATCAGAATGTTTATTCTAGTACCTACTTATCAGTCAGCACAGTTCCTTCCTAAGCTTAAACCTTGGAACATACGACAGTATATAAAAAATAAAATAAAAATATATTTATTTTAGATATAATTTAAAAAAATTCACAGTTAGTAACAAAGGTAAGTCCTCTGTTACTAACTGTGAATTTTTTTAAAAACAATGTTTGTTTTATAGCAATCTCGTATAAATTCACATAAAACAAAAAAAAAAAAAAAAACACTGCGTCATTTCGTCACGTGAAGCCGAATAAGCCTCCCCAACACTGCAGACTCCGGCCTTTCTGATATCATCTTAAGAATTCCGTTGGAGCTCCCCCGGATCCTCCTACACATCAGAAATGCTGCTTTTTACGCAAAGTTCGACAATTTTTATGCCATAATGTGTATGGCATAAAAATCGTCGAACTTTGCGTCAGCAAACATGCCTGAAGCGCTGCTAGTTAATGACTATACCCAAAGTCTCTAATTCAGATAATTTATAAAAACAAAGTAATGTCAAGAAATGTGTGTCAAAAAGACAGGACAGTGGTGCAAAACCAGTATCATAAAATATTGAATACCAAAAAATCTCTTTTATTTAATAACTTTATTTAAAACCGAAAGTTTATAAAAATAATTACGGTATAATTATTTTTTAATTATTATTTCATAAATCAGTGCTTAAAAGAAAATTGAACCTTGTTTTCGCCATTTTATGTGAATTACCATTATGAAGATATTTTTTGATATGATATCCCCTTTTGTTACATATATTATCTGAATTTGAAACGTTGGGTATAGCTTAAAACAACGCTAGTATTCTGATAGGGCCCGCTGTGAAGTCACGGACAGATACAATTTTTTTTTGTGAAATAACACAAAGTTAAATATTTATTTTATAAAAATCATTTTGATCCACGTGTTAGTACCCGACGTAACAACAGTTAATTATCTATACCTTTAGTGTTTGCGGCACTCTATTTTGTAACAATTGTTTGATTTTAAAGTATCCGTGGAGTTTCTTGACCGTTCTTATCCTTTACTTACCCTACCTACTACGCTTTAGAATGGGCAACTGACTTCATCTCTCTGACTGACCAACTCCTTGACAACCCAAAAGTGCCTGTATTTGGTTAAATTGAAATAAGTGGTTTGAGTTTGAAACACACCGAAAAACATCGTTGGAAAAACTACTGTGACACATTGTACCAGCCATAACAGCTCAAAAAAAAAATGTTCTACCCCGATAAGCGGCTGTGTCAAGTCTGTTGATTCAGCTTAAAGCGCTTAAAGCGACGTAATAATTCGTGTCCCTCGGTCCACTTTTACGACTTTTACGCGAAGAAAATCTAGATTCTACTAGATATTTTGTAGGTTCTGTGTTTTTCTTTTGTTCTCGGATTTGTAAGGGACTTGGTGGGATAAGGGGGATAATGTTGTGACTGAAGAAAAAATATTAGTCTAAATGATACAAATTTTAGGGTTCCGTAGATTACTTAAATTCTTTTCTATTATTAACTTGTTTCGGATTCACTGCTTTTTTATGTTAGAACTTAGCTAGTTCGTCACTTACTTATACAGACTACCTACACTTACTAAATATGCGTCAGCAAAGGAAATATAACGTAGTAAGATGCAAGTAAATTAGACTGTAGCAATCATAACATAGAAAATCGTGAATAAATTCCACATCATTTTAACATATTAATAACAATGTACCTACTATTTGGACCTACTTATGCAAACAGGAACCAATCCACACACATGCCAAAATCGAGATAAGGACACAGAAGCTTATAAAAATGAACCTTCTATCAACCCTGTAAATATCAAAATGATCTGACAATTTTGACAGAACAAAACATTTCTATGACAAAGTTATCAACCAACATAACAGGAGTTGTTCAATAAACTAACAAGATTCATGCCCCATAGTCACCCAACAATTCTAAAAAATCATTGAAATTACTTTTTTTAATAAGACCCATACCACATGGTCCCTTGCATTTTTTATTTTTTAATCAATTATGTAGAATCATGCGGGTTGGTTCTTGTTTGCATATTAAAATTGGCTTAATCTTTTAAGTTTACCATGACTCACATTACTTGGTTCCTTGATGATATAACCTTATTTACAACATCTAAATAGTCATGTCCTTTGAATCTGTGTTGTATAATAAACTCCTTGATAAAATTATTCATCCAAGTCAGTGATACCTACATACATTATTGTAATTCACTAGTTTTTCTAATTTTGGTATGAATATGGCAATTTTATTAAACTGAAAAATAGTAGATAAGTAATATTGACAGTGGCAACACTGTGTCAAAAAGCCGGAGCGTTCGGTACGTTGTGTGATTAAAATTTCATAATAATTGATTTACTGTTTCGAACAATGAAGAGAGTGAACACCAGGATACAAACTATGATTTCTAACTGCCTCAATCATTCGGATAATGAAGAGAACAACAATCAAGGTATGTAAACAATTTAGAGGTTATAAAAAGTTTTTGTTGTTTCTTGAAACTTTTTACTTAGTAATTTCTTCAGTTTGTTGCACGATTATAACTAAATCATGTTTTTAACAGACTGGCTCGTGAAAGTTTAGGCCATTTGTACGAGTATTAACATTCATAATAAAATGTGTATATTCATTATTGGTATAATCTATTTTTTTATTAGAGAGAGTAAATTGACATTACCTGTGCTACCACGTTATAACGTTTCGTAATTATTATAAAATAGACTTCAGTAATGTTTAACTACTTTGCCTTAAAAATGTTATCCCTTTTTCAGATTTTTATGATAACTCTCGACCAAGCAGTCCAATGCAGGTTTCTTCAGGTATTTATTGTTTATGTTATTTCTGTATGTTTTGCATTTTGAATGTTGTGTTGCTTTTTTGTGTGCTGTTGTTTTAGTACTTCTTCTGTCATAACGAAAAGGGGCGTAACTACATCATCAGGTCTGTGGTTTAGGCGTGAAAGCGTGACAGACATACATAGTTAGTTTCACAAGACTAAGTAGTGTTAATTGAAAAGCCTATTTTTCAAGTTATATATTAAATAACAATCTGAATTAATTTATGATTAAAAGCAGGCTATTATTCTAGATTTGCTGCGCAAGCGACGAAGTTTTGGTACGCACGGTGTGGTTAATAATTCGCATGAAAAAACGACTTGCAAAGGGAGTGATGGAGCTATATCTGATCCTAATTTGTCTGCTCAATTGCTTACCGTCCCTACTGAAGCTTCCCAGTTTTCTCCGTGTCCTCCGCTGTCTTTAGCTACAAATTTGGTGAAGGAAAATACAACAAAACTTACTTCTGTTGGTATTGATGACACTGAAACTGATGTTGAAAAAAGCATAGAACCGCCTCCATACTCACCGCTAACCCCACGTCCAGTCATTACTAAAAGTAACGAAGCTTCTGCAGTTTTATGGGCAGATATTAATTCCAGCAATGCTTTACTAACCTCAAAATCGCTTACAGAGACATCTGCTGAAAAAAGTATTTCACCGTTTCCTTCTATGTCGCCGGAAACGGCGTCTTTGTATCATATTTTAGCTGATTCAACGAACAATATTTTGAACACTGATGGTGAATCTGATACCTCAACGATCGCAAGCTTGAGAAGTGGTGAAGCTCCATTATTTATTGATAGCGATGATTCGGTAAGAGATCCTAATTACAACTGTGCTGATGCGGACTATAGCTCGAGTGATGATGGCTCTAATGATTCAATTTCTTTGATATCTGGTACTGCACTTGTAGAAATCAACCAAATACCTAACGGAACGAACGATATTGCTAATCATCAACCAGAACCAGTAAATTTAGGACCTCATAATGCTCAACAGGAAATTGCGCAAGTCGATGATGAGATGGCTTCTGTTTTAGAGTCTGCTATAGTATCTGACAATGGTAATGCTAATAATGATAGGTTACGCGTAGGAACTATTTCTGTTCACGATAATGAATCATTAATAACTGAAATAGAGGCCATGGGAAGGCCAAATAGAGGAAGAAAGCCGAAATATGGTGGGCTATCGCGGGAAGAAAGGAAGAAACGAAAATACACAAATTTATCTTATGTCAATTCTAGAAAAAAGATTGTCAGTCCTAAAAAATTTATAGATTTTCAATGCTGTTGTCTAAAAAAGTGTCACGAAAATGTGTCAGTAGAAAAGAGATTGACTCTATTTAAAAAGTTTTATTCCCTAGGATCTTATAATGCGCAAAATATTTTTTTAACTACTTTAATAAAAGAACAACCTGTGAAGCGTCATTACGTTGCAACTGACAATAAAACCAAAGTTTCAAAGAAAAAGTCTTACTCACGCCAATATTTTCTAGATGGTGTATCAGTTTGTAGAGATATGTTTATCAAAACATTACAGACATCGGCAAAATGAATAAATACGTCACTTTGTAAGATGCGATCACACAATAGCATTACAGATAATCGTGGTGTGCATGGCGGTTGCAATAGAGCATCTCCTGAAAGCGAGGAGTTCTTGATTAACCTTATTAAAAGGTTGCCGACATATGTATCTCACTATCGCCGAGAAAAAACAGGAGAAGCTAAGTTTTTGAGAGCAGATATGACTTTATCAAAAATATACGAGTTATACAGCGATGAAGCGAAAACCGCTGGCGTGAAAATATTGTCTGCTGGAAAAGTCAATAAATTGTTTTTTACGAAATTTAACCTGCGCACCAAACCTCTGAAGAAAGATACGTGTAATAAATGTGATTTTTTTGAAAGTCAAATGCATGTGTCTTCGGAACAAAATAGAGCTGACATTGAACAAAAACGAATAGCGCATCAAGAAATCGCAAAATCTCTACAAAACCAATTGAGAACAGATATGCAGCTAGCTAAAGATGATCCTAGTGTCGAAACTCTGACTTTTGATCTCGAAAAAACATTACCTTTACCCCGTATACCCACAAATATCGTCTTTTACAAAAGACAACTCTGGGTATACAATTTAGGTATACATACTGGGAGTAAAGACGAAGCTCACTGTAATGTGTGGGTAGAAGGAGAAGCTGGCAGGGGTGCTCAAGAGGTGGGATCTTGCCTCATCAAACATATAAAGGAAAGGCTTGATGGCAACGTAAAATGTCTGATTCTATGGAGCGATTCGTGTGGTGGTCAGAACCGCAATATAAAATTGATTTTAATGCTAAAAGCCATGTTGAATGAACATCCAACTTTAGACCAGATAAATATAAAATTCCTTGAATCTGGGCATAGCTTCCTCCCAAATGATACAGATTTTGGAAAGATAGAATGTGCCTTAAAGCGTCAACAGAGACTCTATACACCGGATGATTATATTCAGGTTATGAAAGCTTGTAAAAAAACGAAACCAATGCATGTGCATAGGATGAAAAAGGAAGATTTCTTGTCATCGTCGAAGTTAGAAAAAAATATAGTTAATAGAAAGAAAACGATAGATGGAGAGAAAGTTTCATGGCTTCATACTAGAGAAATTATGATTAAAAAGGATGAAATGTTCAAAATTTACATGAAAACTAATTTGAATGAAGATTTTAAGGTAGTAGACATAAAAAAAAATGTTCGGGGAAGAGAATATTTTATAACAAAAGCGATAATGGAGCCACTTTGGCCAACAGGGAAACCCGTCCCTGACGCTAAGTTAAGGGATTTAAAAAGTATGCTACACCTGATTCCGCAAGACTCACATGATTTTTATGTGAAACTTGTCGGACAAGATGATATAGAAGACGATCTTGAAGGCTTTTCAGGTCAACCGGATTTCGATGTAGAATTGGATTAACCTTAAGTATTAGATAGAATAAAAACTTTCATTTCCTATTCAATAAAAACTTTTTTGTAGTTTTTGTCCTTTTTATATAAACATATAATTCTAAGAATTTAAGTTTTGAATTTATTATTAATAAATATGGATATGTATAAAAGAAACATGGGACTTTTCATTCTTTTCCTATAAACTTTTGGCATAATGATAAATTAACAAAGAACCAACAAACACACATATAGTTTTGCAAACAGGAACCAACGAGTTTTCCTTTTATTATTATCAAAAATATTAATAATTTTCTTCAATATTATAGTTGTATACATAGAACAAATGATTTGGCACAATATTGCAAATAAACTTTATTCAAAATAACCAACAATTTTACTGTATACAGAATTTAGACAAAAATGGTTTTTTCTCAAAACTATCATTGTGTGGGTTGATTCTGTTTTGCATAAGTAGGTCCATTTATACTCCGTTTGAAATAAGATTAAGACATTTAAATAATAAACTTTTTTACAATCCGTTCAACTGATTTTGACTTCTATTGCGTTGGTGACATGACAAATGGCAGCTGCAGTAAACAGTTGGTATTGTAAACACTTTTTGCTTTTAACGCCATCCTTATGCCTACGGAAAAGAAGTCAAAATCGGTTGAACAGACTGTAAAAATGTTTATTTAAATGTCTAATCTTATTTCAAATGGAGTATTGGTAGTTTCTCACTCAACACTTTTCTATATAACACAGCGTAGACACTAAAATAATAAAAATTGTACTAATACTAAATAATGCCAAAGCGTAATATAGTTTCATCACTAGAGATCATCTTCGGATGCATATTTACCTAAAGTTAATTTTTGGCTATAAAATGATGGGAGCGGTTTCTCAAATATTTTTTGTTAATATAAATCCCGGGATTCCACCAAATCCCGGAATGCACAACAAATCAGATACATGGTATGGAAAAGACTTCTTAAATATGTGGTATTATTTAACTTTACACCATAAGCTAGCATTCGATTCTGTAGTCAAAAAGTAGTAAATATATCAATTCCGGAATCGCGATATTTTTACGATCGATACAAAAGTGCATTCCATATTAGCCAAAACCTTAACGTAAGTAAATAATATACAATCCATTCTATAACCAGAACTCTAATTTCGTCGATCCCGGAATCGCGGGATTTTTTCAATACAAAAGTGAATTCCATAATAGCCAACACCTCACTTTAGGTAAATATGCATCCGATTATCCGATCTGTAGTCATGAGTTTGTCAAATATGTTATAATAATGTAATATATTATAATAGTCAATACCGCTATAAGGTTTAATTCGTCTACCCATACTTTTACGTAATGACTTTCTGACAGCTGACTTTATTCAGAACTTCCGTAGTCACTTGGCACTCGGGTGATAATACCTGTGCATAGCACTGCATTATGAGGAAGAATTTTCAATCTGGCGACGCTTGGTGGGAGGCCGACATCCAGCAGTAGATGTTTGGATGTTTTTAAGCTGAAATGATGACGATAAGCAGTGGTGTCCTTGTGGCGCCGGACGTCTTCCGTATGGCGCCAGACGTCTTCTGTGTGGCGCCGGACCGAAAGAATAGCACTACCCCATTTCCTCCCGTGGGTGTCATAAAAGGCGACTAAGAGACTTTCTATAGAATGGGCAGCAGCGTTCTCTATGCATTTTAACACCATACTGCGATCGCCAAATGGCCTGCCAAGCGTGGTGATTATGGCAACCCCCTCCCCAATTGGGGGAGGCCTATGTCCAGCAGTGGACGTCTATCGGCTGAAATGATGAATGTTGATGATGAAGTAGTGGTGGCCCAGTGGTACGGCCCCGACTTACGAGTTGTAGGTCGTGGGTTCGATCCCAGACAGGCGCTTTTGTGTAAAGAATTTCATAACCACTGCTCTAAAAACGGTGAGTGAAAACATCGTGAGGAATCCGACATGTCCTAGAAAAAAAATCAAAGACGCGGGTCACGCGGCGAGCGGCACGCGGTCATTCTCGAAGAGAGAAGGTCTGTGTCTCAACAGTGGAAACATATGCTGATATAGGCTGATATGATTACTATGATGACGATGATGATGGGAAAAAGTAGTTTCAAACTGTTTAATATTCTATCAAACTCAACCTCAAACTCAAAGCATTTATTTCAATTACACCATTTACAGGCACTTTTGAATTGTCAAAGAGACGTTCAGTTAGTCAGAGTCGGCAAGTTGAAGCTAGATGCCCATTCCAATACGTAGATCACTATGGAGAAGAACGGACAAGAAACTCCAAGGACACTCTTTTAAATCAAGATATTACATAATCCTGGGTACATTATTCTTGTTGCTTCTATATGTGAGACAATGTAAAAACTAATAAAACAATTCAAAATATAAAATTACAAATTAAAAATAAGCCCTGGCAGTCAAGAGATGACCAGTCCCAACTGACGGCGCCCGTTCACGAACATTCTGATGTCTGCTGTCTTTGGCACAAATTATCCTTTATTCTTGTATCAAAGATACGTTATATCTCAGTATTTAATGGACTACAACGGATAACCATAACTTATCGGTTTAGTTTTATACGCTCAGTTTTGACGTCTTATCTAATATAAGACGGTCCTGAGGGAAATCACGAGAGCTTCAATATAGGTACTATAAAGAAAGTGAGTTAAGATTACCTAAACCTTATCAAATTGTCGAAAATCATATTACTGGTATGTAATCTTCTTTTTCGTGTGGTTAGGGACTAATCTGGTGAAACTAAACCAACTCAAATTCTTTATAAATACGTGAGTACTATTTTATTTAATTTTTTTATTTTATTTTATTTCTTAAGAAAACTTACAGCTAGGATACAGATAGTTGACAGTTTAGTGAAAGAAGGCCAATTACAAGTTTTCACTGACAATATTAGGGTAGAACAAGAAGCAGTAGACAGGCAACAGAAAGTAAGAATAAGTAAGCACTCAGAGAGAAACAAGAAAAGATTGTACAGGTTTTAGTGATCTTGAAAGAAGTTTTTACAAAGTATTTTTTTTAGTTTAGGAACACTGGTAGAGAATAAATCCAGATCATCAACACTCTGACACATCGAATTGTATGCCCTGCTGGCTCTTATCATATAAGAGTTTTGTCGATATATGCATCGCACAGAGGGAACAAACAGAGGTTGATGATTCCTTAAGGTGAAGGATGGAACACGCAGCCCAATTTTGCTCATCAATTCAGCACAGTCGGTTGAACCATTAGCCAAATTGAACAAGAATACCATATCGGAAATTTTTCTCCGCTCAATTAGTGGAAGAATGTAAAACTTCCTGCAGCGGCTGTAATAATTAGGCAAATAGGTTTTGGATCTAAACTGAATGTACCTTAAGAATTTCTTTTGAATATTTTCGATGCGATTGACGTAAGTATTATAAATTGGATTCCATACTGGTGAGCAGTATTCGAGATGACTGCGTACAAAAGCACAATAAAGAATTTTGAGTGTTTTGATATCTTTAAAATCGGCTGAAATCCTCAAGATGAAACCTAGTGCCTTAGAAGCTTTTTTAACAATATTATCGATGTGAGTGTCAAAAAGAAGTTTCGAGTCAAAAGTGACGCCTAAGTCTCTAATCGTATTAACTCTGGCTATTGAACTGTTGGCTAGTTTGTAATCGTAAAGAATTGGTTTAGGTTTACGAGTGAAGGTACATGTATAACATTTAGAGACATTTAGATCCAAGTGGTTGGCCGTACAATACTCTTGGAATCTATCCAGATCACGTTGGAGACTTTTAGCATCCTCACAAGTTCTTATTTCACTGAGAATCTTCATGTCGTCCGCAAACAAAAGAACTGTTGAGTTAGAGAAACATGAAGAGACGTCATTGATGAAGATGTTGAATAACAAGGGTCCCAAAAGCGATCCCTGTGGAATCCCTGAAGGGATAATCATAGTTCTCGATGTGTATCCATTAAGAACTACAGTTTGACATCTGTTGGCTACATAAGATGAAAACCACCTGAAGAGATTTCCACTGATACCTATGGCCAGAAGCTTACGCAGAAGTATAGCATGATCCAAGCGATCAAAACACTTGCTGTAATCAGTGTAGATTACATCTACTTGTGAGCGATGAGCCATACATTCAGTCAAGTAGTCACCACACAGAATGAGATTGGTACTTGTGGACCGACCTCGCAGGAAACCATGTTGGCGGTCACTGATGCTTAGTTTAAGACAAGCATAAAGCTGCTTGTGTATTATTTTTTCCAGGATTTTAGCGAAAATGCATAGTTTGGATATGGGCCTGTAATTTTCCACGAGATCTCTAGGTCCTTTTTTGTGGATCGGAGTGATTAACGCCGATTTCCAAATTGCTGGTACCTCACCTAAATTAAGGGACCGCCTGAACAGAAATGAAAGAGGAGGAGTCAGACTTTTGGCACAGTTAAGTATAAAAACTGGCGGAATATTGTCTGGTCCTGCAGATTTAGATAAGTCAACTCCTTTAAGTAGATTGAATACTTCTAATTCATTAACTTCAACTGAATGTATGTCCGACACAATATCGCTCAAATGCATGTTTGAACCCTGCGCGTACCCTATGTACTATAGAGCTACCATTTACCGGGTAATATATCTTTTATTGACTTGAATGTGCCCTGGCCGCTGAAAGTATGTCATGCTCACTCAATTGTCTCGCTGGTGGTGGCATGTGTGTTGGATCATTAAGTTCCCTTCAAAATGGTTGAGCTAAATGGTGCTGAACCATGCGTCATGTTCGTGAACGGGTGCCATCAGTTGGGACTGGTCATCTCTTAGCTGCCACGACAATTTTTTTTTTTTATTGTTTTTATTACGGACGCTTCTAACGTGCACGTCTTTCTACATTGTTCTCATATGTATAACTTCAAAATGAATCATGCAACCCATATTTTTAAAAGAGTGTCCGAGGAGTTTCTTGCCCGTTATTCTCCATAGGAACCTACTACACTTTGGAATGGGCAAATAGCTTCATCTTTTTGACTGACCGACCCCTTAATAATTCAAAAATGCCTGTAATTGGTTTATTTGAAATAAATGCTTTGAGTTGAGTTGAGTTGAGTGAAGGAAAAACTACGAGAGGAAACCGGCATGTCATAGTACAAAAAAAGAAGACATGTGACGTCTACCCACCATAAAAAATTCAACTCTCCATACATATGTCCGAACAGCTGATCGAGTTTTGTATGAAAAGTCGATTTTTTTTTGCCTGTTTTCGAAAAAGTCTTAGAACAAATGTTGTTGTTCATGATGTTAGTAATCTACTCCTGCGAGGTTGTTGGTGTTTTACAAATAACCCTGTATACATAGTTTTTAACTTTTTCTATTTATGTTCTAAAACCACAATCTACGCGCAATGCAACTAAATGAACAATGAAATTGTTCATTTAGTCCTATCATAATATGTTCCTATTTACTCGTAGAAGTAGTAGAAAAGTTCTTAGTGCCTTCTACTCACATACATTATGTACATATTAATCTATCAGTTTGATTAACAAACATCCGAATACCAGCAGACAACAATTGGCACTGACTGATCGAATCCGATAAATATCTCCAAACGAACCAATCGCTAGTTTCGATACAATCCCTCGTATTATAATAGTAAACAGAGTACATAATAATACCTAATAATATTTTCCTTCCGCCCGGTCATTATTATCTAAAAATAGGATCTCTTTAGATTCTTAATTGCTACAGTCACAATGATTAAGATTCCATTATAACTAAGATGGATTCCTAACAGGAACTAGATATCTCAAAAAGAAAATAATATTCTATGAACAAAATACTAACATGTAAGCAATCTGTGTCTACGTAAATAAGATTAACTACGATGTGGACTTCGTAATGTTACATGATATACTGGTACGTTATAGGTAGTATGTATTTCATATAAGCAGAATACTAAACATAAAACGCTGAGTATATTATATAGATAGCCGATACATCCAAGAAGCCACTATACGTGTCCCAGCATTCAATTCAGTTGATGCACATGCAAATATACGCCCCCAACCCAAACATTTGGCCATATCGACCAATGATAACAACCAACTCACGTTTGATGTTGACCAACCTTGGCCCAAATGTTACAACGTTGAATTTTTCTGCAGAATAAGCTCGGTTTTACTACATAGCTAAGAAAATGCGGAAAATATTTCCGCTACCATTGATTCAAATAAATAATTCTTCTTTTGCGAGCGAAATTATGATTGAACAGTAATTCATTTGCTCCGTTTTCTTTGGTAAGAAGAAATGGTATTGGAATGTGTAATCTTATTTTACCTTCTTCAATTGTTTTTGGGAAGGTTGTAATTGGGGCAGAGGACAAAATTGAGGAAGGTAGATATCGGTGATTATGTAACCACGTTATGTGATTGAATTGGGATTTCTTTGGAGACCACAATTACTTCGCCAACTGGAGGAAAACCATCAATTTTGACCACTTTGATAAATCCTAGCATTACTGAACCCTGTTTGGATACAGTCAATGACGTCCTATTTATTAAATTAGTTTGAGAGTAGTCACATTGATTTCCACTCGTGTAGAAATGCAAACAATTATTTGAAATTGTTAATGAAATGTAATGTAATATAATTTTAGTTGATTGGTCAAACTTGGAGATTATCCGCCTTACTTATACTCGTAAACGCGGAATAAAGTTATACTATGAATAACTTCGGTATAACCATACATTTTTGACGTTTATACGTAGTATACCTTTATTCCACGTTTATAAGTAAGGCGGTATGTATTTAGATAATCGTTCCATAACAGTTGTATAATTAAGCTCGATAAAAAAGGAATCAAATAGTTAATAATTAGAATCAGTAACATATTATGTAATACAATAATTTGATAGGAAACATTTGCAGTGCCCTTACAGGGTGCATGTCTTAATACTGTGTCATGAAATTTCTTAAATAAATAAATAATTAAGAGTCTATATTACCTCAACGCCACCTCACTCTGTATCTCGCTCGCACGCTATTGTTACCGATCACGCGAGCAAGCGAGACAGGGCGGCAGGCAAAAGGCTCCAAGGCGCCGATAGTTAAGGTAATTTCGTTTTACGGTGAAAATAATGGTAATTTAAAAAAAGTAAATAACATAAGACCTGCTTTATATAGTTCAGTTAATATGCAAAGTTTCATTATCTAATTTGAAGTATTTTTTGAATACCAGCAGTTTATTGTTCGGTTTGGAGGTAACTTTGGATTTTTTTGCTATAGAATTTTTTTATGGAATCGTGTTTTCGGCTAACATAGTACTTAACATTAATCCCCAACTTTACCATATATTTATTTCAAAATTAATTCTGCAGTATTTTCGACATAACGGAGGATCATGCTAAGCCATTTGAGGTAGTATAGGCCCTTAATGTGTCAGCATGTAAAATCGAAAGCGTTTGCTACTGTATTTTCATTTAATAAAAACGCTAACATATGTACTAAAGGATCAATTTAAGTGATTTACGCTAATCAAGTCTAAAATCGGCCCATAAAAAGGTATCTGAACTGAATACAACAAACAAAAAATAATCACCCCAATCCAAACTACCATTTTATCGCGTCCCAACAGAGTTTATGTCCAAACATTATATTCCAGGGTAAAATAATGTTAATCAATAATAATATGAATAATACCCGAAACATTTCAGTATTTCAGGACGAACATTACAGTAACGGTCACCCAGGGAACGAGATACAAGTTTCAGTTACGATAAGATAACGTAATATACGCTGTAGATATAAAATTTATGATACTATTCATACAGGTCGGATGAAGTAAAATCTACTTTACTTATGACTTTTTCCGTCGGAGATTGTTAGCCAATTCCTATGAAAGCAATTGTAGCGAGATACCTGTATTCGGGGGCAATGGGGTTATTGTATTTAGGTTAATCGCCTCTGTGGTCTAGTGGTAAGACTACCTGTCTCAGGCCCAGAGGTCCCGGGTTCGATTTCCAGCGGGGCAAAATTTTCTGCTCGGTTTGGTTGATGGTAGCTACCACCATCTTATTTAAATCTGTCGCCATAACAACAATGTTAACCGCATTGTTGTGTTTCGGCAGTTAGAGGTAAGATAGCCAGTTCCTCTGTGGTTGAGGATTCTGGGTGAAGCTCGCTTCCACCTTCGGCCTTATCATTACTTACTATCAGGTGAGGTGAAGGCCAAATGCTTCCAAGTTGGGGAAAAAAAAAAATATGATTATGCCTGATAATGTTTCCGTTGATAACACTCTTGTGTTAGAAGTTTTATCTTGTTCTATAACAAGTCTGTATTCCCCAAAGGAATGGGCAGAGATGAATCTTGATATCTTGTCTTTATTTTTCTTAAAAATCTATCTAAGCCATTAGAAGCTTGCTTGCTCAGATATACAATCTTAATATTATATGTTGTTATTATAACAAAAGAAGATAAGAAAGCAAAGAGCTCTGTTACTGAGTTAAACACCGGTTTTTTTGCTTTACCAATCTTTTCCAGGTTTTCAAAGGCACTTTCCAAAAAGGCACATTGTTCGCCTTTGTCGTCCTCTGAAAGAAAACAAGCTTAAAGATAGAGCCATACGCATACACCCTTTTACCTGAACACGTATAAAACATTATAACACGCTTCTTGTTTAAAATATGAACGCAAATGGAAGTTGCAGTTTCACTCACCTCAAAGACATCGAGTAACTCGTTTTTTTTTTACCATTTTGTACAGTCACCTACAGAAGTTGTCCGAAGTAAATTATGACAGTGTTCCAGAAAATTCCACGACATGTGTAGATGTGGACGCTAGTTAAAAAATGCCCGGTACATATTCTTACTAAGGGGCTTGTGGCTAAGCAATAACAGTCGAATGGGTCGATTGATCAGGTTAAGCTACGCTTGCCGCGGTTAGTCCATGGATGGGTAACCATCTTTACATACCAAGACCCCTCCATGCCTCGGACAGCACGTTTAGCCGTTGGTTCCGGCTGTTATTCGTGGATCGACGACAGTCGTTACGGATCGTCAGTAGCTCGAAAGTCTAACAACCAGTCTTACCAAGGGATATCGTATTACCCAGTAACTGGGTTGTGGAGGTCAGATATGCAGTTGCTCCATGTAAAACACGGGTCAGCTGCATCTGGTTAGACTGAAAGCTGACCCCAACATGGTCAGATGATGACTTACTCTTGCTGAAGCGTTTTCTGATAGATTTTAGCTATACCTAGTAATCTCAGTAGCTTTGAAAAAAAAAACAAAAACAAAAAAAATCATACACCTGGCAATATACAAGAACTGCCGGTTGCGAGTGCCAAACACCTGACCACTTTGAAGGACATCATATCAGGTTAAAAGCACTCGGTTCTTCTTCTTCTTTTTGCTTCGCTCTTGACAGAGCGGTCGTGGTCACAATGAGCTTTGTCCAATCGCAGGTATTGTCGTAACTCGCCTCACGATCTCCCTCCATCTGGTTTTGTTAGATGACAGTCTGGCGCATTCACTAACAGGGCCTCCAACTGCGGATTTATTTTAATCGGTCCACCTAATCGGTGACCTCCCGCGTGGCCTATTACCTTCTACTCTGCCCTGCACCACAAGACGCTCTATGGAGTCATTATTCCGTCTCGAGACATGCCCAAAGAACTTCAGTATTCGAGACTGTACTAATGCTAATAGACGCTGTTTGATGCCGAGTTCTTGGAGTATGGACACGTTTGTGCGGACATCTGTCCACGAGATCCCAAGCATTCCTCTCCAGAACCATATTTCTAGAGCATCTACTTTTTTCTTTTCCAGTTCTCGTAATGTCCACGTCTTAGCTGCGTACAGAAATATGGGGAATACGAGTGTACTCGAGTATTCGGTTACTGTCATTGAATTTAAAATTCAATGTTATGCCATCGATGGTTTGGATTTGTATTGATGTGTGGACAACAAACCATCTACAGTATCTAGAATCCATACTTAATAATATAAATGTGAAAGTAACTCTTTCTGTCCGTCGACCTTTTCACACCTAAACGGCTGAACGATTTGGAGGGGCACACGGCTACACCATGAAAGAAAGAAAAATTCGTTTATTTGTCACAGAACACGTGCATACAAAAAGATAAGAGTAATCAGAAAAACAAAACAAAATAGATATACATATTATATATAATCACGAGCACAAAACAGAAATAGATAAGGCTTCCACTCAACATGTTGCCGTGCTATGGGGTATCCAAAGCACAGCGCTGATTTTCAGTGGTCACCCGAAAAAGACGTACGGAAACCAACCATGACCTAATTTAGGACATAGGATACATTTTATAGTACGTTCCCCTCTGGGATAATTTGCGGCCTCCATGCGGGCGAAGTCGTGGGCAAAAACTAGCATGAATATAAAGTACACTACAATATACTAGTAACTCTCAAATGTTGCATCCGCTAGTAGCGCCCGACAGTACCCAAACTTATCTCTGAGAGTGACGTAACAGGGATGTTTTAGAAAACGCGTTGTCTAACGTGTTTCGCGAAAATATCCGCTGCACAATGGACGACTGAAATATTCTGAAATACAGGAAGCGTTGTCTCAACTTACGACAGTGTCGTTTTACTATGGTGTCCATGGCTTTGTGAATTTTGAGTAGGTAAATCTGTTTATGTTAGCAGAAAGGACCCTATCCGATTTTTCAGATAGAACCAAGAGCGTACATAATTATGTTGGATGAATAGCTGCAATATAAGAACAGTACCCGAACGTTACTGTGGCTAATCAAGTATCAGAAAATATCGAGTTTGTAGACCGTCTTTTCTGCCAATCATATTATATGAAATTTTTTGGAACGAAATTCTTTAACGCGGCGGTAGGAATTTTTCTGTCTCTCTCTGTCTATAATTATTTACAGGGTGGATATTTGAGGCGGGCCAGTAAGGATAGGTACCTTATCCATTGTAGTTACAGAAAAACGGTTTCAGGAGATTGTCCTTATTTTTTTTTTTGTTTTTTTTTTTTTTTTGAGAAATTTTGATCCCCAAACATAGATATTGAAAAGAAAAAATACAGACAGCAAACAAATGGGCCATTTTAACAAAAACTTTTTTTGATGCAAATCGATCCTGTTTCTTAAAAGATACAAATAATTATATTGGATCAACTGTGGTTTGAGTACAAAAAAAGTCAGAAATCGCAAAAAAACTTTTTCCAATAATCCATCAAAATGTGAATCCAAAAATATAATCCAAGAAAATATGCATACAAATTTCTCAAAAAAATAAGGACAGTCTCTAAGACCGTTTTCCTGTACCTAAAACGGTTAATGTACCTTACTGCCCCATCTCAAAAATCCAGCATGTATGTATGAAAAAGAGAGAGAAAATCGCATAACACTTTTTAGTTACGTGACGATTTCTACCAGTCAACTCCAACCGCAAGCCGCATTAAAGAACTTAGTTCCATAAATTGACACACACACACGCACCCTCACATGTTGTGTATGTCTCTTTGTAATATATATAGTAGAATGAGACAGAAAGAGAGAGAGAGAAAATGTGAATATGTTCAAAATGTAAATCCAATATGGAAAATGTAAAAAAATGTTTGGTGTCGTTTTCATGGTTGTCGAGGGAGTTAGAGCCGATCGTGACATTAAAAATGTAAATCCAAGGTGGCACTGCGAAGATTTTCAAATTTTTCGTCATGGTTTTCGAGCGTGTTAAAGTCGATGGTGAAGTCTAAATGAAAATCTAAAATGGAGGCCGCGTAAATTTTCAAATTTTCATTATGGGTGTCGTTTTCATGGTTTTAGGGTGTTAAAGCCGATAGTGACGTTAAAATGTAAATCCAAGATGGCGAATGCGAAAATTTTGGAGAAGGTAAAACGGTTTTAGACTTACCGGAATGCGGCGCGGTAAGCAGCGTGGTGTCACCGATGCCACGTACCTTGCTTAGTTAGCGGCAACAACTGAAGTGGATGTATTTAGACTTTTTTTTTTATTGATATGGCGTTATCCAAATTGTCTCTTCTTTGCCTCTAAAGCAGTTCATATTCTGGAAAACATTCTTAATTTCTTCCATGCTGAGGATGTTTTGACATCCATAAAGAAGGTCGAATGAAAATGTCTGTAATAAATTCTTCGAAGCTCATTTTCCGCTACGAAATAATAGTCTTAAATATTTTAATCGCTCAGTCCGTCGCTCTACCGCTACTGTCCGTACCGCTCTGAGTCGTGGCATCTCAATCATTCGCCCGTACATTTGTTCAAGCCGCGCCCAGCTCCACTTCCGCAAACCGCTCGGTAAATACCTCTCGAGTTGCCGCTGAGCGCAGCGTCTCGTGGCGTGCTGCATACATTTCTGTATAATATTTTCGTATATACAAAATTCTATGAAGCACGCCACGAGGCGGCTGCCGCCCCGCGCTAAGCTTCCGCTGATAACGCCAAGGTCGTGGCCGAGGGTTTTCAAGAATGTGGGTCCATTAATAAATTTATCTGACGTTAGCAATGTTTAGCTAGGTAATTCATAAGAAGCGTGTCTTCAAAATGACACGGGAGTTATGTTTTATTCAATAAAACAAGGAATATGTTGTGGTGAGCATTTACTTTTTACGGGAACAAGATACATCTCAATAACAGTCTCGTAACAGAGTGTTCATCCTTATTTACATCGTATGTAGGGACATACTACACCTGAATCACGTGTTCAGAAGCGTAACTACGACTATGAATAAATGCGTCTTTCCTGAGTCTTACATTAATAAATGGTTAGTTTGCTTGACTATGAGTTATCCAAACAGAGCATGTGCGAGTACGTGCAACTCATTGTTCTTAACAGTTTGCTTGAGAATGATAAAATTGCCTTGAAGTAGTATTTTTGCGCTCTGACATAATATCTCATACTGGAATGAAACGCTAGCCATAGTGGTTGACAAAGGGATTGACTGGATAGATGTCCCGTTGAACCCCGGATTTTCTTAATTATCAACACTATTGAAGACTGATGTCAATATTTTAATAAAAAGAAAGTGTTTTTTTTTTTGACGTGGCAACGTCCAATAAATCGATGAACGCCGGCTGCATGCACGAAAAAGGGTGACTCATTGTCCCGATACGCTCATTATCCCGTTACGGTCATTGTACGCTTCCGCCGCATCAATGTTTTGTTATGACGTTGTCACGTTAAACTATCGTCCGTAAACCAACTTTACAGACAACCAATTTTTGACGTGACAACGTCTAATAAATCGATGAACGCCGGCTGCATACACGAAAAAGGATGACTAATTGTCCCGTTACGCTCATTGTCCCGTTATGCTCACTGTCCCGTTACGCTCATTGTTCCGTTACGCTCATTGTACGCTTGCGCCGCATCAATGTTTTGTTATGACATTGTCACGTTAAACTATCGTCCGTAAACCAACTTTTTTTAATAAAAGGTACTTATCGTAGTATTTTAGTCACTATAGCATTATACAAAAATAAAAAACGCATCATTAGTGACAAGAACACGGGCCAGTAGCAACAGCATTCTGAAATTAGTGACAGATAGTTTCTATCCTCCCATTTCGAGGCATTTTGGTTAGAGGAAGGCCAAGTAAGAAACTTGAACCTTACTTGGTCATCTTCTATCCAAAATACTTCAAACTCTAATAATAATTATATTGCTAACTAACACTAGCTATAAGGTATCACTAACATTACGGATCTTTGTTGTCTGAATAAAGAATTTTTTATTTAATAGCCATGTAGCCATCTCGTATTATATTATTGCACGACGCGGCAAATAAAGAGACGCTTTAAGAAGGCCCTTCTCCCAAACCTTTCAAAGTCAAGGTATATGCATAATTATATAGCTCCACATCACCTGCCGCTCCTTTACAGATCAAAGTCAAAGTCACACGTCAGACGTAAGCTCGATTTTCTTTTTGAAGTAGAATTTTCACTGCCGTAGGGTAAATCTGGTGTGAACCACGTACCATAACCGGACATTCGCGCACATAGAAAAACCGCGCAGTTTGTTCTAGTGCGGGAGCTGTAGTTATTTTTTGTAAAAATATGCATACCTAGATCAAAAGGCTTGAATGAGTTTATGCCTAATATTATTAATCATAATTGATACAATGATATCATCAAATCTTCTTTGATTGCTGACGTAGGTATACATACTTAGAAGACATTATGAAAAAAATAATGTTTTGCAACTTTGCCCCTCACTAGAATTTCTTCTATGTCGTGGGTGCGTTTACAAACATTTAAACTCACATACACAAACAGCCAGTCCCGGAAAAACTACTTGCAGGTCATACAAATATTTGTTCCGTGCGGGAATCGAACCCGCGACTTTGGTTATAACATTTCCAACTCAAATAATTATTCTGTTCTTTTGTCCTTATGTCATGGTTTTTGGTCCTTGCACAGACAGATAGGAAGAGCCGATCTCATCTAGATTTTAAAATATGATTGACTTGTAAAAAGTATTTGTACAAACCTACCTACTTACAGAAATAAAATCATCATTTACCACTTATTTATCATTATATTATTTACGAAATTTACTAACAGCATATTCTACCAACTCGCGATTTAAAAAACTAAGAAGAAATTATTTGACAGTTCCTTTATGTTAAATTATGGAAGAGACAAAATAAAATTTATACCTTCGTTTACAAATACCTACAAAAAAGTTGAATGAGGGTCATGGGTATAAGTGGCGAATATTTTTTTTCCTCTGTTCGCAAGATTAAATGTTGCGTGTAATGTAACGACTTCGCCATGGGGGCTAGCATTTTCTTTAAGGGCAACATTTATAAACACAATATTTTATAGATTATTTGGTATACTTGCAGAGGTATTTTACCAAATTGCTTTGGTATTTACCAAGGTTGTTCTATTGTTTACATTAGTAGTTCAGCTTCTTAGTAATTTCGTAGTTTTCAGATCGTCCAATATTTGTTTATTGGATCTATGGGATACTATATCAATATTATCTGAACAATTAAATCTAAGGTCGTAAATGGAATTCGAGATCAAAAATGTTAACAAAGAAATGTCTATTAATCATACTCATATATATATATACATACTCTATAGTAAAGGGAGGATCCTCCGACCAGACGGGTGTTGTGTCTGGTGGGCAACTGCCCAACGGTTGATGTCGGGATATTATATATATGCTAGTCGCGCGGTAAACTCTAATAGCGCGATGCAGGATTTGTGATGTCAGGTCTTTGATGTTCGTAGTTCGTATGTGGCGTTGTTGATACCGCTACATTACTCCCCTCCGGAAACCGGAGGTCGATAGTGGGCTGAGTCAGTGCATATGATGCTTGCCAGGGCCAGTTGTGATTCCAGTGAGTCGGAACCGGGAGCCGCATAATTCACGGTGAGTCGGAACTGTCTGTGGTGATTCCCCAGTGAGTTGGTAGGCGCTGCGTTTGTTGATCCAGTGAGTCGGACGTCGTACAGCGCCGGGTTGAGGCTGACTGCTGGCGTCGACCAGGAGAGCGTTGAAGGGCTCTGCTTGTGGACCGGCCGAAAGTGCAGTGTGCTGTGCCAAGGCTGCTGATGAGCCTGAGGGTGATGACCAGGTATGCGCGTTCGCTGCATGCTGGTGGTCAGGATACCCGTTGAAACCGTGATTGCTGGCTGGCTGTGTGACTCGCCGCTCGAAAGCTTGAGGAAGTGATGGATGACGTCACGCTGAAGTAGTTGCACGAAGGCTGCGCTAATGTCCATGTTCGGGGTCACCAATTTAGATGTATGAGGAACAGGCTGTAAAGTTCACTCATACTCTATAGTAAAGGGAGGATCCTCCGACCAGACGGGTGTTGTGTCTGGTGGGCAACTGCCCAAAGGTTGATGTCGGGATATTGTATGTATGCTAGTCGCGCGGTAAACTCTAATAGCGCGATGCAGGATTTGTGACGTCAGGTCTTTGATGTTCGTAGTTCGTATGTGGCGTTGTTGATACCGCTACAATATCGTCGTATCCTACGAATAGTGCCCTAACGAACATAGGGGCTTTCTTTTTTTATTGCATAATTCAATTCTGCTCATCATACCACATATAACCAGTTCAACAAAACAATTAAAAACGGGATTTAAAGGACTAAATTCGTATAAAATATAAAGATAATTTATTGAAAATAATCCTAGCCAAACCTTAAAATACCAAAACACATTATAAGAAATCACCAATACATATTTTTTCATATTTAATTTAATTAAACACAAAAAAGTGTCTGCTGAAAAGTAGCTATTATGCAGTTATTCGTAGGATACGACTATATATGTGTGTACAAAAATTGTTAAATAAATAAATACATGCTTAGAAGAATCAAGATTTTGCACATAAGATAAATTCCGTTACAACCGCAAAAGAAAATTTCAATTTTAGGTGACAAATGTGTAAATCGTGTTGCAGAATATATTTCGAAAGCACAGAAAATATCTATCTGTCAACACAGTTGGCTTCCTACCTTCGAGATGAACGGTGTTAAGGCACAGTCAACTTGGCACCGAGTCGCAGTCAGCGAAAATACGGGAGAATTCTTTTGAATGGTCAACGTATATAAATAATGAGGGGTGTGGGACATAACAATAGAAACTGATGTGTTTGTACGGAAATGCATTCACAATACGTTAGTCTTAAGCGGGGAAAATATTCATATAGTAGTTTATCGTTGAGATAGGGATCAATTTATTATACACGAGTCGGAGAGCTTGATGATTATGCGTTATAAATCAAACCAGATTGTTGTGCCGGGTACAGATTGGTGAATGTGTTGGAATGTGGAAGTCTGGCATCGGTTAAAACAGGTTTTTGTTTTGTTCTGATTCGTTTCGAAGGATTTTTCTATTTATTTGTTAACGAAGGTCTATCATGCGTTATCTCATTCATTTAGAGCCAAAGCACTCACGCTACTTTTAGCATCGGTGAACGGCGATTTAGCCGCTTTTTAGAAGCTAAACGCAACTGTTTCGATGCATTTAGCGTCTAAAAGCGGCTAGACGCACTGCAAGTTACTACGCCTACCTAGTTGATATACCACCAACTCGCACTAAGCGTTTTCAAACGTCTTTTATAATCCGCACAGCAAAGGAGTGGAACTTTCTGCCTGCGTCTGTGTTTCTGAACGCATGCAACCCAAATATATTCAAAGTGAGAGTGAACAGGCTTCTTCTGGGTACACTCACTCCATCGTCGACTTTGTCTCTGGCACCCAGACCTAGACTGGAGTAAAAAAAAAAAAAAAAACCGCCGTATGTCGACGTGACAAAAATTTATTTTAAATACACGTTGCAGTATAAAACAGATTTACATCCGTGACCTCACACTTCAAGTCCAGTTGAAAACCAGCGTCAGGCACTAGTTGTCTGGTATTTTCGCTGAACTGGGCCTTTTTACCCTTTTGGGCCTTTTTGTCGCCGCCATGAGGCATACTTACTTGCTAATTTCATGTATCGTACTTTACACTTTTATTAGTTGTTTTTTTATCTGCTGTATATTATATTGTGTCATGTGTACCTTTTAGTTTGTACCAAATAAATGTACTGTCGTTCTTTTTTATTTTTTCTTTCAAACGTTATCTACATGAAATCTTCTATACAAATAAATTAAATTGTCTGTTTGTTATGTCAAAATAACAGCCTTTTACTTAATTCAATTATGAAAGTTTTTGTCTTTCTTTCTGTATATTTGTTCCGGCTAATTCCCGATACGGCTGGACCGATTTTGAGGGGACTCTCACTGGCTGATAGCTGATGTTATAAGGAGTAACTTAGGCTACTTTTATTTTAGAAAATGCCACGCGGGAGAAGCCGCGTGTAGTAGCTTGTGTAACATACGTTGATACAATGTTACATCGTGCATCGCATAAATTAAGATGACTAATTTGTGTTACATTTCATGTTACGTGTTACCAATCTATACCCTGTATTGGATACTCTATTTCACTGCTGAGCTTTAGCTTTTTTTTAATATTCATATTCATATTCATTTATTCACATTTAAATAGAGTAAGTACAATCGGTGGTTTCACATGTTACATTATTTGATATTTTATTCTATTTAGCCTTAGTATGGCATGTGAAGCTTAATCATGCAAGATAATAATAATGTAGCTGAATATTGTAATAAGTATAATAAAAAATAAAAAAGATGGGTATTTAATCATAATCAATACCTACATGTCTGAGATTATAGTGCCTAATGTTAATAATACCTAGCTAACCAGTGTCCAGTACCAGTAAAAAGTCAGTTTATTTTTGATTTTTTTTATTATTACGTTAAATAATGATTAATTATTCCATTAACCACTCATTTATTCAGTAAATTATTTTTTTAAGAAGTAGCTCTCTAAGATTTTTCTTAAATTTTGCCCGAGGAACATCTTGAATATCTGATTGTAAGTTGTTTTTAAGGAAGTGTTGATATTATTTTATTTTAAACCTACTTACAATTAATTATAGGCACTATATACTAAGTTTATTTTATCATGTTGCAGTCTCAAGAAGTAAAGATAGCTACTCAAAACTACATTGGAAAAGTTGGAGATAAGTAATACCCTCGAATCTTAAACAAAATTATTCAGAAACTGCTGTAGCGGAACAAACGACCAAAACAATTCAAAATAAAATGAGATTATTCCAAACCCGTAACATTAAAAGGGTCCCGTAGTTCGCCAATTAAAACTCTTTGCACATAACAAATTAATGACCGGTTTATATTCAGGTCAGTCGGTAAATATTTAGGCGGAGGGATCAAAAACAGGCGATGTTTGTGTTTTCTGTCCGTGACTTGTCTGCAACAACATAGGAAAGTAAACACTGTAAGGAACAACACTTCTTTGATTCACTTTTCCTGTACAAAGGTTAAGTAAACAATAAATATTTTCTATATTCACAAATGGCCTTGAGAGCTGTATGTTAAATTGATCAAATAACAACTTTTTTGGGTTCCGTACCCAAAGGGTGCCAACGGGTTTATTCGATACTAGGCTCTGCTGTCCATACGTCACAGGTTTGAATTTTTTGACGTGACAACGTCTAATAAATCGATGAACGCCGGCTGCATGCACGAAAAAGGATGACTCATTGTCCCGTTACGCTCGTTGTCCCGTTGCGCTCATTGTCCCGTTACGCTTATTGCCCCGTTACGCTCATTGTCCCGTTACGCTCATTGTCCCGTTACGCTCATTGTCCCGTTACGCTCATTTTACGTTTGCGCCGCATCAATGTTTTGTTATGACGTTGTCATGTTAAACTATCGTCCGTAAACCAACTTTACAGATAACCAATTTTTTTAACCGTAATTGAAATGTTCAGAGTATGTGTATCATGGCCGCTATAATAAAAAATAATAAAAAGAAAGTTAAAATTAAGGGGGATACACATACAAGTTTCTTTTTTGACTCGCACTTAGCCTTTTTTAATTCCATAGCCATAGTCAAGGCATCCCAAGAAACGTCAAATAGGCAAAATAGCTTAGCTCATATTGTGGTGAGCAAGTGTACATATCTGCTCGATTCTCGACCGAATAATGGACGAGAAAGAAATGCACACTTATCAAGACAGAAAGTGTCGAATAATTTGGTATCGGAATATTGGTATTCAAAACTATACGAGGCGTATTGAATTACCCATGCGAAATGAGAAACAATTTAATGAATGCTGCCATGAATAACAATAATTATGCCATAATAATGATGCGTGGGTATCGCGATACAATAATAATGCAAAGCTTCGAAATTGTTCCGTCTATAAGAAGACCGAAAATCTTTTCATAAACAAGGTTTTTCTTAAAACTCTTGTTCAGAGAATGTTTGCTAAATCCAAAAAAAATTGTAGCTTCGGTTCCAAGGTATTACATTATTAAAGATTTGCATAATCAAAACACAAAAAGAACAAATATAGCAGAAAACGGTTCTATTTGTTTTAACCCTAAAAAAAATACTTGGGCTTCAATTTTCATTCAACATTAAAGTGGTTAGGCGAAACTTACCTACTAGTGAATATTGGCGTCAACCACAATTTGAAACGCGGTTATTTGATATTCTCTTCGTCTAAGATACAATAAAACAACCAGTTTGTCTGGCTCAATTCCCTGTTTAATTGGGAAGACACTGTAACGATGGTAATTATATCTTGCATAGATCAAATAATTCATATCTTCCTGCCCTTGTCCAATGTTACTTGGGGTAAGCGCAATACGTTTTCTTTTTCCATTCTCCCCTTTCAACCGTCACGCTATCATTCACTCCCTTCTCTTTCAATCATTCGTCACACAATTGTAACGTTACAATAGTGCTATTCTGTAAGAATCTCACCGTGTCAAGTTACGTGAAGTGAGCTGTCATTCCAGCTGTGCTAGTCTTCTGATGCTAGGAAATTAAAACATAAACATTTATACAGGATTTTTTTTTAATCAGTGCGTTTTAAATTTCAACAAATTGAACTTCAACGTGTTTCATTATACACCTATTTCTTATTTTGATATGTATTAGTGCAAAAAAATGAAGTTATCGTTAACGAAAGATGTTTATTTTGAAACTGGTATAGTCGATACGCGTCGCGCAACGCAGTCGGCGGCACGGTCAGTGAAGCGGAACGCAATAGTAGGTACCTCTCAGCTGTGCGCACGCCCATTGATATTATTACGAATAGATTGTATCCATATTTTGCTGATTTCAAGTGGACCGAAAAATAACGGTATTGAACAAATAATAGAAATGTGTTCTATGACTGATACTGAACCACCAAAAAAAATTGCGCACTGGTTAAAAACTTATCCTCAAAATAAAGAAAAACAAAAAAAGAAAGAAAAAAAAAAGAAAGTAAATTTAAAAATAAATAATTTGTCAAACAAAACAAACTGCCGTGTCTAGTGCAAAAGGCAGGGGTGACAATGCACGGGAGGCGCGAGGCGTAGATAACAACGAAATACAAAATTGAAATGTGTTAGATAGAACAACGAAATCTTGAAGGTTTGTTTTTGGTAAATGTATTATGTTTTGTAAAAAGTCATGGAACAAAATTGTTGTTTACGGTGTTAGTAATACAGTCCTTGGGCCCAAGTCTGCTATTTTTATAAATTCGTCACTCCAACACGATCCCATTGTCATTTTGCTAAAAGTTCGTAATCTGTTAAATTCACAATGGTCGATCATTGGTCGGTCTATGGCCACGTAATAGAATTGTATTACAATGGCATTTTGAACATTGATTCATGCCAGATTTCATTTATATATTTTTTTTACATATTATTTATTAGTGTTATAAGCAATCTGAAGTAGTAGGAAGTTAGAAGTTTAGTAGGAAGTTTCATTTGTCATTACGTACGAGATTACCAATTTTTTCAATGAAGTGTCAGTGGCTGACCATTGGAAAGTCATAATGACGCCATTATATTAGTAGATTACGAAACTTGTCAAAATCAACAATTATGAAATTAATGATAGACCATTCTGACACTATTTTAATAGCAGACTTGAGGCCCTGCAAGGTTGTTACCGCCTTACTTATAAAACCGGAATAAAGTTATACTAGGTATAAACGTAAAAAATACCGAAGTTATTCATAGAATCGAAGTGATAGTTACATACTTTATTCCGCGTTTATAAGTAAGGCGGCTAGTGTTTTACCAGTAACTTTGAATTTAGTTAAAAGCTGTTATTTTGACATTACAAACAGAGCCTTCAATTTTATTTATTTGTAATAGATGTATGGAATTGTATCATCATCATCATTTCAGCCGAAAGACGTCCACTGCTGGACATAAGCCTCCCATAATCGGGGGGTTTGCCATAATCGCCACGCTTGGCAGACGGGTTGGCGATCGTAGTATGGTGTTAAAAATACATTGAGAACGCTGCTGCCCATTCTTTAGTAAGTCCCTTAGTCGCCTTTTACGACACCCACGGTAGGAAATGGAGTAGTGCTATTCTTTACGTCCGGCAGCACACGGTACCGGAATAGGGATGATGCCTGGGTAAAAAAAAGGAAAATCTGTTTAGTCCGTCAATCAGATAATAAAAAAATATTAGACACGTAATTTTTGCTTTATCATATTAATAAAAAATGACTTAGATAAAACACATTAAACTTGGGGAATGGGGGCTCGTTACGTCACAGCTCAGTATAAAATCTAGTGAGAAGTGACGTCATGCCACATTTGAACTAAATGTATCGCCGTAATGTTTTGATTACGTAAAAAAAGAAAAAAATACGTGTCCAATATTTTTTTATAATCTACATACGGTCAAAATATTTTTTTTTAGTCATCATCCTTATTGTATAGATTCCAACATTAAATAAAATGTGCAAAACTATTATCAGTCGTTCAATCTAGCACTATCTTAACTTATCAACATCAATAGACATAAAGACGGCAACTACACTAAAACTACATCATTATGTGTCATGAATATTTCACGCCAATTCTCCAGAATAGTTTCGCCAGACGATACAAGTTCAAAGTTCGTTGTCCGCATTGTCACGCTCATGAATTCTGAATCTTTATAGCTACCCCTAGAAATTTCATCTATTCCATGAAGGCCTGGTGCTGTCTTATTAAAAGGATTGAATATTTAGGTCGCTCTCTGATGTGGCTGTAACATAATTACCAAATGGATTTGTCATAGATTACATTACGCTGATTAGAGTTGCTCATAACGGGAAAGAGGATTATTTTCGAAATGCTTTTGACTTTTATCCGCGTTCTGTAAATTGTGTGTCATGACAGACTCGCTGTTCTATTTTGAAAAGTGTTTCGTTCAATAATTCAATTTTGCGACTGTCTCTTTGGATAAGAATTAACATTTCAATTAATACATAAAATCTGAAATTTAAAACGATCATATTGGTAACCGATGTAATGTTATAACATTTTGTAATGTATTGTGAAATGAAATATTTGCAATAAATTTATTTAATCTGTCATTTTGTAACGTTTATAGTGATAACTGAAGGAATATTATGACATTTTTAATCATTTAATGTATTATGAAATTCAATATTTGCACATCACATGTATTGGTAGAATGTAAATGGGTCACATTTATAATAACATCATACTACTTTGTACACCTGCATTTTTGCAAATGAAGTATTATTATTATTTTTTGTGTTTTTGACTTAACTCGGGACCCTGGGGTCCGGGCCTTTGGAAAGCGTACGAGGGGCCGAAGCCAACTCGCAGAGGCCCGTTAGACGCTTTAAATGAAATGAGGCACCAACCGACGATTATCCCTGTACGCACTATCAAGTGCACCGAAGGACAACCCCCCCGGTTGGTGTAGGTCTATTGCAAGATATGGAAACAAAGATATTGGACTATAGGCTTTGGGTGGTTAAAAAGGACTGTTTACTATAGAAGGACTACCCCCCCCAATCCCCCTGCCTGATCAATGTTTTATTATACATGGATAAAATGGCAGGGGGTGACTTGCATATTCATTAATGGGCCCCTGGAAACGGTCGCAGCACTTAGTATCGTAGCAACAAGGGAGCAACATATCCTGAGGTGCTTGATGACTGGAGAGGTATTCCAAGATACAAACAAACAAACAAAAAATTGGTTGTCTGTAAAGTTGGTTTACGGACGATAGTTTAACGTGACAATGTCCTAACAAAACATTGATCATTGAGCGTAACGGGACAATTAGCATAACGGGACAATGAGCGTAACGGGACAATGAGTCATCCTTTTTTGTGCATGCAGCCGGCGTTCATCGATGTATTAGACGTTGTCACGTCAATAAATCTGATTAAAAAAAAATAGTACTAAAATAATCACGAAAAACCTCTAGAAATGCGACGTTGCCAGCCCGCGCGGGCTGAACGCTCTTAATTCTAACTCCTAGTTTTATTCGTAATGGTCTCCCGTCTGTTCCCTGTCTGACCTAATAAATAGCCAGCTGTAGAACAACTAAAAGACGCTTGACAAGTCTATTCGATAGAACAGTTTGGTTTATATAAGATTAAATCAATAAATCTCTCGGCTTCGAGTCTAACCGAATGCGAATGGGGATTTATTTAAACATTTAGAACTAAGTATTGTATTTCATTCCGACCTCGCCGCCGAGGCCCTGCGCGAAATCCCCGACTAAATAGTCCTCCCCGACCCTTGCCCGTAAGTGAAGCGCCAGCACGCGCTATAGCTGAGCCTGTAGCTTTAAATTCCCCTGATAATAATCAAAACCCAGCCACCGACGGTCCCTTGCCATCCTCCCTCCGACGCTGCCCTAAGCCGAGGTTCGTACCCAACAGACGGTGCCTTTAGCGCGCAGTCGTTTAGTACATAAGTTTTTACGACTTGTCTGGAGGCATTAAGTTCTGTTAGGAGCTTAAGGCAACCACAGGAGTCCGGTTAAAGAGTCTCAACCTCTCATGGTTAACTATGAGATGCCAAAGTAAAAAAAAAAAAAAAATTTGTTTCATATTTTTATTTCACTGCATGCTTTACTGGTAAACGTCATCACGTCAACGCCGGCTGTCGCTGAAAGCGCTGAGGCTCTGTTTCGCATAAGGTCCCAGCATTATGCTAAGCGATAGCCGTTTTGCGTGGATGTGTCACATATTTTCCCCCTAGTTTCTTTTCGCGTTTGTGTTCTTTTTTAGGGTTCCGTAGTCAACAAGGAACCCTAAAAAAGAAACACAAAC
Organism: Dryobota labecula; assembly: GCA_947523025.1. Lineage (NCBI taxonomy): Eukaryota > Metazoa > Arthropoda > Insecta > Lepidoptera > Noctuidae > Dryobota > Dryobota labecula. The sequence goes on along the minus strand of OX383293.1, from coordinate 8,469,664 downwards.
GCTGTCTGTCTGTCTGTCCGCCGTTTAGCTCAAAAACTATTGGTACTAGAAAGTTGTAATTTGACATTAGTATACACGTTAATGACGCCGAAAACGTGGTAAAATAATATTTTGATAAAAACAATCATTTAGGTAAAGTGGGGATGATATTTTTTTTTTCGTCCTTCCCACAGTGTGGGACTTCGTTGGATAGGTCTTTCAAAAATATTAGGGGTTTGGGAAGACCGTTTTTTGATTAAGTAAACCGTTCGTGACTTATCAAGCTTTAAAGTACCAATTTTCGTTAGAGTCAAGTGTGTGTCCCCTCTACCAACTAAACGATTGTAGTTAGAAATTCAAATGTCACGGCAGTAGTATATATAACGAAGTTAAAGAGAAAACTATCACAGCTACGTAGGCTTTACAATTTACCGAGTAATTGGCGACCAACTTACATTTACAGTTGAAAACAAAATTAGTTTTTATTTTTGTTCTCCCATACATTCTGTACAACACATTCTGTAGAACTACATGTTAAGTTTGTTCTTGAGATAAATTCATCCCAACTACGGAACCATTCATTGTGCGTGGTCCGACACGCACTTGGCCGGTTTTTTTTGCGTCATGTTTACCGCAAATAAACGTATTTTCTTTCTATGCAGCAAAATTTTACCAAACCAGTATTTTACATGGAGCGACTGCCTATCTGACCTCCACAACCCAGTTACGGGTAAAACGATACCCCTTGGTAAGACTGGTTGTCAGACTTTCGGGCTTTTGACTACCCGTAACGACTATCAAAGATCTACAAATGACAGTCGAATCAACGGCTTTTCGTGCTTTCCAAGGCAAGGATTATATGTAATGGATGGTTACCCATCCACGAACCGACCGCGGCAAGAGTAGCTTAACCTTATTAATCGACCCGTGTGGGTGGTTATTACTTAAGCACGAGCTCCTCATACACGGACTGACAAACAATTTTTTTTAAAATTGTTTATGGTTATTGTAGGTACCGTATATACTTTTACGTCACACCTGGCCATAATGCGAGTTTTACCGTACGCGTAGCGTGTGGTAAAACTTACATTATGGCCAGGTGAAGACGTAAAATTGTGTACTCACCACGGGCAGTTTAAAAGAAAGCCCTCTTTCGCATATTTACAACCCTCGCCTGCGGCAATTTCGAACTTTCTTTCTTTTACAGCCCTTGGTAAGTAATGTACTATTATATGCATTCAGTAAAAAGCTGTTAGTTTGACATTACAAACAGACACCTCAATTTTATTTATTTGTTTATATATAGATATTAACATAATATTTTGTGCTTGGTCCTTTTATTCAATAAGATTGTCCTTTGCTTAAAAATAATAAAATCTGAAACAAAACAATGTAAACTAAATTAACACTATTCTTAAACAAGTTTGCAGAGCGGTCTTAGACTAAGGAACGTAAATTATATTTTACGACTGTGGACTCACGCTTGGCTGTAATATAATATTTTATGTTATGGGACTACTTGGGATTACGACCGAGGTTTGAGATATTCACTTCGTTATTAATTTATAACACATTCAATTACTTACATGCCTTGTTTCATAAATTACCTACTCGTAATATTTGTCTTTTCCCTACAAAAGTTTGTAGAATATTTCGTTTGGATACTACTACCACCATACATACCTCCATTCACGAACCCAGCCTTCTTCCGTCAGAGGTAGGCAGAAAATATAGAGCACCATCTTCTACGATCCTTACTTACTCTTTTTGCTTTCTTTACGTTCCTAAATCTTGTCATACACGCACGCTGATTGTGAGACCTTTCAGAAGAACATCACCAGTAATGTCAAAGTCAAAGTCAAATAATTTATTTCAAATAGGCACGAAGATGCACTTTTCAACGTCAAAAATTACATGAATAGTTAATTGATTCTAGTTGCGCCTTCCAAAAGGTAGTTATGTATGGAGAAGAATGGGCAAGAAAGTCCATACTTACTCTCTTAAAATGTTAACAATAGTTTGTATACATTATTTAATAATTATAGGTGAAGACGATGTACCTAGAATAAAAATAAAAATTTACTTACCACAATTGGTAAAAATAATGAAATTAATAAATGCGATAGGTACATGGTGCTCACATATTTACAAACAATGTACATATATGATTTTCCAAAAAAAAAACATATAATAAGTCAGTGTGTGAGTTAAATTTATATTAATCACAGAAAATAAAATTAATATCATATTTTTTTTTAAATTATACAGTTAAATTAGCAACCAGTTTGATTTTGTCTAGACTCTAAATTGTCCTATGGAGCAGGACCAGCATGTTTCCAAGCATTCTTATCTTGGATATAATCCTCTAATTTGTAATATGCTTGTTTACAAAGTGTGCTTTTTAGGAGTTTTAAATTTTCTTTCATTTAATTGTAATATATCAGTCAGTAATTGTTCTTCTAGGGCCCGTCCTGTTTCCACTCACATCTGCCTTCTGCATCTTTTGTTAGTCGCCTTTCATTTATCGCGTAGCTCATAGCCCATAGCTACCACCATGCTACCTATGTATTTTTACCGTCACGCTCCTGCTTAGCAGAGTAAATATTGGTGCTTGGTTTATTGGCGCTTAAGAAGAGATAGATAAACACTGCCATTTGAGACTTTGAAATTTTGTGTCGGGGAATTGTGCATAACCATAACTTACATCAGAAGATCCCCGAGAGAACTCTTAAAAAGAAAAATATAATACTGTTTAAAATCAATGTTCATTTTTTTTTTTTTTTTGTGTTTAGAGTAGAGCATGACTAAATTTAACTACCGCTGCAAGTAGTAAATATTAATCCAGGTATTGAACAAATCATGTTTTAGTCAAGAAACAAATGTAATAAAAAAGCAAATTATTTAAAAAATAAAAGAAAGAAAAACTCAACTGCAACTCTAATTACACCATATTTCAGGTTGTTAGCTTGAAATACCAAAATTCTGTAGATTATAATGCTTGTTTTTTTCTTTTTTCAGTTATGTTTTCGCAGTCCGGTGTTTTGTTTTTTTTAAATAATTTACTTTTTTTCAAGCTTTTTAGTTTTATTAATTTATAATTTTAATACTATTTTTTTTCTGTATTTCACAGATTCAATCAATATTATATGTATAGCCTATGTCACTTCTACAAATAAGACGAATCTAACGACACCTCACATGTTAAAATTCACCAAGTCGTTTAGGCTATAGAACGCGCCAAAGAAATAGACATACATACATTACACATATACATACATACTCTAGAAAAATATTACCCTCCTTCTGGGGCAGTTGGGTAAAAATAAAACATTTCGAAACACGCTCGTTCTCTGAAAGTCAGTGGGTTCACTCAACCAGCAAATATTTCATTCATTTTCTTTATGATACTTATTAATTCAATAGAAGACACTAAAAGGTCATCAAAATACTACGTGACTGTTGCCACTCACTCTAGTAATGTGAAGTACCTGCATTAACCTTCTGCAGGACAAACAGAGAGATAAACTCACACTGTAAACAATTTAGGTACTTGAATAAAACAATTTTATTAAATACTTTATTTTTTCCTCAAAGTTTCATATTGAGACACAAAGCAACAAAATACGTTATAGATGAATGTGGCCGCTTTTTTTTAGATCGAATTTTGTTGCTTCGTGTTGAGACACGAAGCAACAAAATTCGATCTAAAAAAAAGCAAAAGCCTTTTATAATATGAAACGTTATAAAAGGTATTAGAAAATTCTAGACACACTTACCGAGGTACGTTATTGAGCAGATTTTCATAATTCCTTCTCAGTCACCGTTGTACTCTTAATACTCATTTAAGTAAAGATTATAATTTAAGCTCACAAAATGTCTTGAAAATGTCTTTCTGTAAAATGTGAGATTTTTGATTTTGACTGCCGACAAACGTGTTATGCGATACAAATATAGACTGCCTAACTGCATAACTTTTTGTCGGCAGTTGTTCTCGTCTAGTAATAATGGAGTACAAATTTTGAAAATTAATGTGCTAAAATTTAATTATGCTAAGTAAACTATAAAATGAGTGTGCCCATGAACTCCACGACCTCATTCCACCGGCCCCCTTCTATCATCGGACATCTAGATGCACTGCAAGTTACCACCCCTACCTAGTTGATATTCCACCAACTCGCACTAAGCGTTTTCAAACGTCTTTTATAATGCGCGCAGCAAAGGAGTGGAACTCTCTGCCTGCGTCTGTGTTTCCGAACGCATACAACCCTAATCTATTCAAACTGAGAGTGAACAGGCTTCTTCTGGGTAAGCTCACTCCATCGTAGACTTTGTCTCTGTCATCCAGACCTAGACTAAAGTCAAGAGCAAAATCATAGTAGAATAAAAAAAATAAAAAATAATAATAATTACCCTTTTTTGGGTGGGAATTTATCAAATAACTTCTCCCGCTCTGGGCGAACGCTTAGTCTGAGTCTTTGTTACTGAGTCTGGGTGTCAGACTTTAACTGACTAAAACCCACCCGCGTTCCTTCAGTTGTCTGTGTGCCAGGGCCACGGTATCCCTTTCGGACATACCCGCAACCCTGGCAGGCACTTGTCCTAGCGGACCCCGTCAGTGCGTGCTGACATCTCTTTGAGGCGCGCGTGGAACACAACGCGCCGTCGGCCGGGTCCTTACCGGACGGCGAGCTGCCCATAACTCGCCGTCCGCAAGCCCGCGCCTACGGTGGTCGGGAATTGGCTATCGATTCCAGCCGCCCAGGGCGTCTCCTGCGGCGACTAGAGGCGTGACTCGTGAGAGCACACAGACTGCCGCTCACTCACGCATTCCGCCTCCTCCTTCGCGAGCATTACTTCTTCGCAGAAGGTGACTGCCTCCCATGCACTCTCGTTCCAGACCATGGCGTGGACCAGGGCCGGACGAGAAAGATCGCCGCCGCCGATCGCCTATAATATACCTAGTAATGATATACCTAGAGTCGAAATCAAAAATCTCACATTTTACAGACATGACATGTCATGTGATGTGACATTTTGTGAATCTTAATTATTATTTGTATTAAATAAAATAAACATTGTATCTAATGGTTTCAAACTTAAATTTAGTTAATTAGGAAATATATAAACCAATATATAAACTTAATGTAAAACCCACCATATACGCACAAAATCAAATCAAAACCTATTTTGTGCGAATCTTAAGTAAACAGTAAAACTTTATCTGAAACTATAAAAAAAATAATTAAGTCATTTAATTTAGCCCGCGCTTTGTCTTCAGACATATATACACGTTCTTCAAAAGTTATTTTACACATTAATATGTACTTAACTTACTTTGTTATTAATTTTTTTATTTATTTATTAATTTAACATGGTAAGTACTTAACTTATAAACTTAGCCCCACAAAACCATTGCAATGGTTTGACTGTGGGGGTCAGTGAGTCTCTAGACAATAATACTTAATCACACATATCCAAATAATATTTTTTTAACTTACTTTTAAATTATTGTTATTTTTGTTGTTAATTTATCGCTTATCGCTTTCCATCAAGCGACATCGAGGTCAAGAGCAGGCCCAATCAGTAATAAAAATTATTTACTCAAGTTTCTAAAAATAAAAATAATATTCAAGCTCCTTTCGGGTTATTTCTTAATTGATAATTTTAATCTTGGTTGGTAATAATCGTTTACTAAACGAACCGCGACAGTCATATTATTTTTATAAACTGACCCCCATTCATTGGGGGTCACCACTAATTGGTGTTTCCTGATACAAACTTTTTTAAGGCAATTAGGTATTACACTTTACCTATGACAAATTACAGCGAATTTGCATGTAAATTATTCTTTTGTCTCAGAAAGTATCGAATCGTTAATAAACTTCAGACAACATCTTGCATCTTCCATATTTCAGATCTTATAAATATTTAGCGATGCTGGCGCGCGATGCATCCTATCACAATATTTTGTGAGTATATAGTCACTTTGTTCAAAGTTATTCTAGGGTAATTTTTCATCAGTTTTATACTTTAACCAGAAAGTACTCGTAGGTACCTATTCTAAAGTTATACTTTCTTTAAGCTGATCATTTTATCCCTCGTTACCTCTATTTTATTTTTTTTCTTATAAGAGAGGAGTCTTTCTCTAAAATAAAAGTCCCGTCAAAATCGGTCCAGCCAAGACCGAAAGACAATTTTTTTAATATTTTCTACTACTACCTACTGTCTTGTTAATGAGTCTTCTGGGGCCCATGGTTTTAATTATTACAGATGAGGATCTTTTGGTCTTGGTCCAAAACGTGTCAAGGATTTTAGCCTGTTTTTCCGCAGCAGGAAAAATTATTTATATTAAAATTTAAGGTAAGCTCGTGTTTCCTGGAACTCATTTTACATAAAAACGTGTGGGAGATTACGTTCAATTTAATTCGGTTCTTAGTAAAATACTGAAGACAAGTTAAATAATCTAATGTGCTTAAAACTGTCTTTTGATTTTCCAAAAGCAAAGGGAAAAATGTATCTTCTATATAAATGAAAATGATTTGGTAAGTTTATTTTTTGTATTAAAATGTTCGAAATAGTCCAAATTAAGTTTATATGAAATTATAGAATTCGGGAATAACTGAAACTGCTTTTTACTATGGAACCTTTGTTTGTTGAACCAAATTAAAAAAATTGACAGTACAACGTCTGTTGGTTCAGCTAGTCACAAATTAATGAAATTATGTTTTTTTACCAGTTTCTATACAGAGTATTCGTAAGCTTACGAATCTTGGAAATATATCCTTTTGACTTTTGAAAATAAAACAAAAGATTTCTTTTGAACATGTGCCTTCAACGGAAATTAAGATTGAATAACTTGAGGCATGATGATTTTTTTAAGACTAATATAATAATATTAGTCTTAAAAAAATTGTAAGCATTCAATTTATTGGCTTACCAAGGGTAGCTATCGAGTTTCATTTTCAAGTCAAACAAAGTTTGATTGGTTTTCTGTTAGGTTTAAATTAAATAGGGTTTGGAATTCTGGCAATAAATGGTAATGAGCACCACTACGTAACAGTGTGCAACGGTTAGAACTGAAGTTAGGTTCTTAACACAATATAGGTTTTTAAATCCACTAAAATAGCACTGTCTGGCTACATTTACAGTCCGAAGCACAATGACACTGTTTTAATAAGCGTCAAAATTTTTGACGGCTCTGAACATGAGACGAGTCGCTGCGCAATAACAAATTCACGTGTAAGCGGGGGTGAGGGGTGCGCTACTGCGCAGCGTGTAGCTCATTTCAAAGCCGCCATAAAGTTTGACGCGTACTAAAGCACTAAAATAGCACTGTCTGGCTATATTTACAGTCCGAAGCACAATGACACTGTTTTAAGACGCGTCAAACTTTATGACGGCTCTGAACATGAGGCGAGTTGCTGCGCAATAACAAATTCACGTGTCAGCGGGGGTGAGGGGTACGCTATTGCGCAGCGTATAGCGCACTTCAAAGCCGCCATAAAGTTTGACGCGTACTAAAGCACTAAAATAGCACTGTCTGGCTACATTTACAATCCGAAGCACAATGACACTGTTTTAGTACGCGTCAAACTTTATGGCGGCTCGCACATGAGGCGAGTCGCACGCTGTAACAAATACACGTGTCAGCGGGGGTGAGGGGTACGGTACTGCGCAGCGTGTAGCGCACTTCAATGTCGCCATAAAGTTTGACGCGTACTAAAGCAGTGTCATTGTGCTTCTAAAAAGTTTATAACAACAGACAAATTTTCATTCAATAAAACGAGAGTATAATTAAAACTCATGCGTTGAAAATAGTTTGCAAATTATTACTTTAAAATTAGTAAAATTACAAAGATGAAAAAAAAAAATGGACTTGTCGGTCGGAACGAATGCAGAGAGAGAGTTGCTAGACATCAAAATGATAAGCTTGATCACAATATTGCAACTTAATAAATGACTAAGTAATCGATTACAATTATTAAACTTACTAAAATGACAAGTTATTGCATATTGAGTTTTTATTTGATATAAAATTAAGTTTATAATATTTATGTTGAATTTAATTTAACAACGAGTTTTAAAACTTTTCCATTAGTTTTGATACTTTCTCTGTTGACTAGATAGTGAAATTATTTTAGAGTAGCGTGTTGTTATTCATAATTCGTACTTCAAGAATCTCGTACATTTATTTATATTTTATGCAAAGCCTTAACAAAATATCTAGAAAACTAATATAATAAAGCTGAAGAATTTGTTTGAATGCGCAAATCTCTGGAACTACAAGTCGGATTTGAAAAAAATATGTTTGCATTTGATAGACCAATTCTTGAGAAAGGTTATAGGCTATTTAAGATCACGCTACGACCCTAAGGAGCCGCGCAAAAAGAAAAAATACTCACGTGAGCGAAATCGCGGGCAAAAGCTAGTTGAATTAATAAAGTTGCAATACGTTTCTCCTACTATCTTTCGAGAAAACGAATTTAAATATTTGAATGGATTGAAAGCTTTCAATTCTTTAGTTACAATTTTTTTTTTGTGGTACGTCTATAATGTATTAGATGTTACATGTTTAGGGTTCCGTAGTCAACAAGGAACCCTTATAGTTTCGAAATGTCCGTCTGTCGTGTATCCGCGACTTAGCTCAGAGACTCTTTGTTAGCGACGACAAGTAATTTAATTGATTAAGTTGTTTTTTCTTATGTTTTCATTGTAATCAAACTTTTTATGTTAGAATAATGTAAGGGTAGCGATAAGATGTATTAAATGTTTCACATTCCTCACACTTGGTGACGTCACTTGTACCATCACGTTACGTAAGCTTAAATGCTAGGAAACTTTACCGTAACGAGAACCGTTTCAGAATTTTGTTATTTTTAAGGTTTAAATTAAGGTTTTTTGATACAGTTTTTTGTAATTAATTAAAGTAAATCAATTCCAATATAATAAAATAAGCAAAAAATTGTAAGGGATGTTTTACCACAGAAAACTGCCAAAATAAGTTTCCCATACAAAGTCACATTAGTGCCGTGTGCAAACTTGCTGCGATCTGACTGGTTAAGAGTAAAATGATTAGTGCCGTGTGCAAAATCGTAGTGTTTTGATTGGCCAAGGCTCTCTATAAAAGATTGGTAAGTTTTCGTGGTCAGGCATTCCGATACCAGCAGTATTATAAAGAAAAATAAAAGAAGAAACTCTCTGAAGAACACAGTATATTTTCATTCGCTGCACCTCCTACGAAATCTCTTCAAGAACATCCCGCCAGCGAGCCCGCTCCATCAAGACAGTCAACAACACTCTTAGTACTAGAAAGCTGTAATTTGGCATGGGTATACATATTAATCACGCCGCCGAAGAGGTACAATCAAATCTGGAAGAAAAAAAATTAGGTTACCCTTGCACGTAAAGCAGGGATGATATCATTTTTCTCGTGTATCCTATGGTGTGAGGTATCGTTGGATAGGCCGTTCAAAATGATTGCGAGGTCTGTCAAAACCATTTTTTTGATTTGAGGATCTGTTTGTGTAATATTAAGTTTGATAGATCCAAGTGGCCCCCTACCAGCTAAATGGTTGTTTTGGATATGTGAAAAAAATCACGGAAATAGTATATATAACGAAGGTAAAAGGAAAACTATCACAGCTCAGAAGGCTTTACAAGTTAGCGAGTAATAGTCGACCAAATTATATTTGCAGTTGTAATGTATGGGAGAAAATGTTTTTCAACTACAATGTTAAGTTTGTTCTTGGGATAACTTCATCCTAACTACGGAACCCTTCCTTCATTGTTCGTGGTCCGACACGCACTTAACCGAGTTTAAAAAAAAAATACTGTTACATTGAGTTGAAACTTATACGCACATCAAAAGAAAGAGAGAATAATTCTTTTTTTTTTTTTAAAGTAATTTGGCTAAAAGATTTAAATTAAATAAGAGTAGAGGTAAGTATTACACATAAAAATTGGAGGCTTTTAAACTAGATTACGTAGGTCTGCGTTTCAACATAGAAATAAAAGTGACTTTATTTTATTATCTTTTTTATATGACTGTTAACTAAATGAAACAAACGAAACGAGGTGTGACTATTTAATTGAATAGGTCTATAAAATGTTATTTACTCTAATATTTTGGCACTCAAATAGAAAATTATGCGTCTGAAGCATAATCAACTGCTTGAATTCGTGTCATACGACAGACACCTTTGATATTCACTATATGTTCTACCCATGACTTACTTCGTTGCGTGAAACTTCTTGTTTTAAAACATAAACATAACATTCGAGATTCTAAACCATATTTCTCTTTAAAAAGCAATTCAAAGAGCCATTACCTCTCTTCTATACAGTAATATTCTACATATAATATATATGTATGTAAACTGCACTGGCGTCCCGATTAGTCAAGACTCGTTGGCGCGAACTCCAATAACTCCATTGAACGCGACTAGATGGCGCTGGCGTACTCGTCTCCGACATATGTATAAATATTTATGTGTATGTATTTGTATGTATGTTTATTTTATATACTTATAGTTTTGTTTTAAGTGTTTTAATTTAAATTTTCTTGATTAACTTTTCTACACACTGTGTCTAAATTTTTTATCCAACTTTCCTCTCGCAGATCTGCTGGACCAAATTTCTTTTGAAATAAGCAGTACCTTTGTGCTCTTCTAATATATTGTCCTGTCAAGTATTTTGTGTGTACATAAATAAATAAAATATATCCTATGACACTCAGCAATACTGTAGCTATCCATTAGTGTAAGAATTTTCAAAATCGAATGAATTGTTCTGAAGAATACCCACTACATATAAACTCACAAATTTTACCTCTTTATATTTATTTATTTATTTAATACTTCAAGCACAGAAATGTACTGTTGACTGGTATTTTCTACCAGTCAACCTTTGGGTGATGCATAGACAAACAGTGTTAGGTGCAATTACGAAAAATCTAGGAATAACTATAAAGATACTTACAAACTATAATTTTTATAATATTTGTATAATAAGGGCAATAGAGAGGGCTATGTTTTGAGTTTCCCTACGTGATCGAATCAGAAATGAAGAGATCCGCAGGAGAACTAAGGTAACCGACATAGCTCGAAAAATTGCCAGACTTAAGTGGCAATGGCCAGGCAACATTGCTCGCAGAACAGATGGCCGTTGAGGCCGTAACGGTTCTGGAGTGACGACCGTGTACCGGAAGACGTAGCGTGGGAAGGCCTCCCACAAGGTGGACCGATGACATTGTGAAAACCGTAGGAATTCGGTGCAGGCGGGAAGCACAGCTGGTCAAAGTGGCGGTGCTTGAGGGAGGCCTATGTCCAGTAGTGGACATTTTTCGGCTGAAATGATGATGGTAATAATATTTCTCCAGACCGTATTTCCGCCATGGCGGCCAATCTCAACGGAGACTAGCTGCACTCTCTCTTCCCTCACTCTGATAGTCCAATAGGACAGTTATCAGTATAGATAATCGTCAAAGCACATCTTGTTAACATGCCTGACTTTATTTTACGTTTTTGTCTCAAAATGATACCTACTATATACGATATTAAAGCTAGAACATATTAGACAAAATGAACACAGTGCGACAAATGACTAATTATAAGAGATCTGGGAAACACGCCAAATGTCTATTCTTTTCTACAGAGTTTTTCTTTTACGCGCTTATAGCAACACTTGAACTAACTACTCTAATATAAAAGAGATTTCAATTCAACCAGAATTATTTTAACGCGTAAAAAGCTATCTTTACTAAATAGGAAACGGATAAACAAACGTCAAACTGTATCTCCTACGTTATATTCATTAAAAGAATGACGTTCGTTGTAGCGGGAAGAGTTACGGGAATGAGCAATGTGAAGAGCTACCTGAACTTTATCGAAAGTTGCAGACAATAAACCTATGTTAGTAGCATAGATGTCCCTAGGAAGAAAAACAATTTCGTCAAGATTACTAGTTGGCGTATATAGTGAGCCAGAAGTAACTGTTTCGCGTCCAAAGAGCAAAAAGTTAGGAGAGACACCAGTGGTAGCATTAGTTGTGCTATTCATAGCATATTGGGCTTTAGGAAGGTGGATGTATCGAGCTGAAATATATAATAATTGAAATAAAAGTATATTAATTATTTGGGTTCTATAGCCAGTCTTTTTTTTTTTTGCCACTTATTTTTGTGACTTAAACTCAAAGCATTTATTTCAATTTTACAGGCTCTTTTGAATTGGAGGGTCAAGGAGTCAGTACGAGAATGCTTGTAAAACAGTTATATGTGACTGTGCTAGTCCTAGGCTAATGATTACCTATACTTAAGATACTATTACATTTGGTTGTTACCCTTTATCAATTAATAAGATATTCTAAGTGATATTCTTTTGAATACTAGCTTTTGCCCGCGGATCAGCTCGCGTAGATGTCGGTTATCGCGTAAAAAAGTAGCCTATGTCCTTCTCCATATCCCAGGCTATAACTCTGTCAAATTTCATGACGATCAGTTCAGCGATTTAGACGTGAAAACGTAACATACAAACAGACAGACAGACAGAGTTACTTTCACATTTATAATATTACTAGCTTTTGCCTGCGGCTCCGCCCACGTGGATGCCGGTTATCGCGTAAAAAAGTAGCCTATGTCCTTCCCCATATTCCAGGCTATAACTCTGCCAAATTTAATGGCGATCGGTTCAGCGGTTTCGGCGTGAAAATGTAACATACAGACAGACAGATAGAGTTACTTTCATATTTATAATATTAAGTATGGATATCAAGAAGTTTATCAATCTGAATTTTTTTTAGAAATACTTCTAACAAATTTTCAGATTGATAAACTTCTCCTTCTTTCTTTTTCTTTCTTTTTTCTTCTTCTTTTCTTTTATTAAAACAGATGTCTTAAATACTTAAGACATCTGTTTTAATATCATTACTAAACTAAGCTTTAGTAAGGCCCTGAGTTCTATCATTACCTATCATGAAAGGAAAAGTTTTACTCTAGCCGTCCACAGGCTATGTGATCTAAAGTTCATTTTTAATTTAGAAGTTGTTCTATGGTCGGAAATTGGCTTTTAAAAATGTCGTCACAGTTTTCTATTTCCGCGCGGTTTTTTGCAAATGGCTGAAAAGCAAAGCCGTTCAGTGTTAGCATTTAAAAAAGTCTACCCTCAATTCGACTATTTTTTATAATGTTACGAGTTACTAAAATTAGTATTTGAGCGAATAAATCCTGAAATCAATGACAGATGAACTTAATTTGACTGTGCAATTTGGTTAAGGTCTCTGCACACAGCGGGCACGGCGCGGCGGGACGGGACGCCGACGCGACGCTGAACAGTTGTAATGTACTAGATATTACGCACGACGCCACACAGAGCCGTCCGGCTCGACGCGACGCGACGTGACGCTCTGTGTGGCGTCGTCCGTAATATCTAGTACATTACAACTGCTCAGCGTCGCGTCGGCACCCCGTCCCGCCGCCCCGCGCCCGCTGTGTGCAGAGACCTTTATACTTACATTACTTTAAGATCAATTGATCCATGATGTGATATTTATGACATGTAGGGCGCTTATTCGAAGTAATGAAAAAGATTTAAATAAAACATACCTATGTATTAAAAAAAAAACTAAGTTAATATTTCGATGTAGGCAAGTAAATAGAAGTGCAAATTGAAGTGGCAATGGGCCGGCCATATTAGCCGTAGAACCGATGACCGTTGGGGTAGACGTGTTCTTGAGTGGAGACCGCGAATTGGCAAACGTAAGGTAGGACGCCCTCAGGTTAGGTGGAGCGACGATCTTCGCAGGGTGGCTGGTAGCAGCTGGATGAGAGTTGCCGAGAATCGAGCTGTATGGCGTGCAATTGGAGAGGCCTATGTCCAGCAGTGGACTGCTAATGGCTGATGATGATGATGATGAAGCAAATAGACTGGGTTTCATTATATAAACATATTGTTATAAAGACGTTAATTCAATTGTACTCGTAGGTAGGCAAATTTTGTTTTGAATATTTTATTTTAAAATGAAAATCCTATTGCAAATTTGATTTTGGCCTTAACAAAAACAGTTGATAAAAACATCCAATATTCTCTGTAGAATATAATTATGTATTTACCATGCGAAACTGAAATCTGGAGAATGTGAAATAAATTACTTAAATATATATTATCTTAGCCAAATTCAATTTCGATATCTTTAATACAAAATGAAGATATAAAAGAAAAATTCTGAGTTTTTTCTTTAAGTATTGTTTATTTAGGTCGTCTCTTCGGTATCTTTGATAGGAAAGTTTTAATTAAAGCATTGTCGAGTGTTTCGGCGAGATAATTATTAAGGCCGCTTATGTATTTAATTAGGAAAATGTAAGCCTTTTTTTATTTTTTTTGGGTGGGAAATTATCAAATAACTCATCCAATATTACATCATGCGCCATGTTATTGATTAAATCATTAGGTTCTGAACTGCACGCCACAGAGTACTATAAACTATACTCTGCACGCACAGATAACTTTAGGCGGCGGCGCGTACGCCGCTGCCGACGGAATGGAATGTTGCCATTTTTTAAATGTTAAAATATTATTTTTTATAAAAACTATTAGTAATAATTATGTATTGTGTATTTATGTTCATTTTTTATCTCATTGTATGCTGCAACGGGCACTGGTCGACGTCATCACGTCAACGCCGGCTGTCGCTGAAAACCAGCGCTGGGGCTCTGTCTCGCATAGGGTCGCAACATTATGCTGAGCGATGGCCGTTTTACGTGGATGTGACGCATATTTACCCCAAACTTATTTTTTTTTTGCGTCATGTTTACCGCAAAGAAACGTTTTTTTTTTTTTCTTTCATATAATTATTAATTAATGTATACAAAATATTCTTAACATTTAAAAAGAGTAAATATTGAGTTTCTTGCCCATTATTCTTCATACGTACAAACTACCGTTTGGAAGGGGCAACTAGAATCAATTAATTATTTTGTAATTTTTGACGTTCAAAGGTGCCATTTATGTGCTTATTTGAAATAAATAATTTGACTTTGATATTGACTTTGACAGCCCACACACAGACCTTTCCTGGTCCCTAAATTTTGATACCCTTCCTTTCTACTTTACACCGCTGAACGCTCTTCAAATTTAATCGACATCTTAAGAATCAGCATTGCCATACAACGTGGCAATGCTGCCAGCGTTTTGGGCATTTTTCCTGTTGACAGCGATGCGGACGAATTTTTTGATGCCCCATGAATCTTTCCCCTCCCTTTTTTATAATACATATTATTATTATTTTAGGACTATAATCTTTTAAGTAGGAACATTAAATTCATACATCTTCATCCCTCATCAGTTAATCAAAATTCAGTTTCACCTGTCTCTGCCAGTCTAAGACATGCTCAACTCCGTATCAATTTCATTACCGTCACCGACTTTCAGCCAGCCACATTCCAATATTTGGAACTCGCTCCTGTAATTTCATTTGGAACACGGCACGGCGTTGCTCTTTGTGCTTCGAACTTTGTAGACGTGGGTTCCTTTGTGAAGTAGGTACTGTTTCTCAAAATGATATGCTATGGTTGGTAAACCAGCACGAATAGTGCATGTCTGGATGGAATATTATTAGTTGGGCTTTAACTCATTTGAAATAACTAAGTTATATATAACACAACAGAAAAAACCACACGTCCTTTCATTGCATTACAATTCATTTTGATAAAAGATAAATGAATTATACATTATTTTATTTCTGTGAGCAGCTATATTTAAACACTTTTACATGTCAATCATATTTTAAAAACTAGATGACGTCGGCGTTTCCTATCTGACTGCTCTGAGAAGAAAGGCCGAAACAAACTCAAAGGTCAAAGGTATATTAAAGTCCAGACATAATCTTGGTTAGCTCATGTTCAGACTATGTAGATTGGTGTCTGAAATATTCTTCTGATGAAAGAATCACACAGATTGATTGGACCTGTCGAGTCAGTCCACGCATTTGTCTCTAATCGTTCAGCTCATCTCAGAAGTTAAAGAGCTTAACGATTCGGCAAACAATACCAAAGAAAGGACATTTAGGTAGGCCTCATAAATTACTCAAACTGCCAAACCGTGATAAAATATGAGAAAAAAAAAAACCATATAAAAAAAAATTGGTTGTCTGTAAAGTTGGTTTACGGACGATAGTTTAACGTGATAACGTCATAACAAAACACTGATGCGGCGCAAGCGTACAATGAGCGTAACGTGACAATGAGTCATCCTTTTTCATGCATGCAGCCGGCGGTCATCCGTACAATGAGCGTAACAGGACAATGAGCGTAACGGAAAATGAGCGCAACGGGACATCATCGTGCATGCAGCCAGCGTTCATCGATTTATTAGACGTTGTCACGTCATAAGCAACGACCCACATAGTAATTAAGTCGCAATAATTAAAATAATATCGAATGTTTAAAACATTAGAACATAACAACGTAAATTGAAACCGTAAATAAAAAATATTTTCGAACAGTGGAATTAGTGTATTTTGCATTTATGAAAACTCTGAACCACTAGACTAAATTAATGTGAACACTCTGTTTTAATGTGAGCAATGAGCATCAAGTAACAACAAGTATAAAAATAAAAACCTTGCTTTTAGTAGACTTGATATAATGTGGTAGAATCCATTTTCATATTTTAATTAATTATAGCTATAATGAAACTTTTCAGGGTAATGTTTTAATTAGGTAGTACCATTGCGCTCCAAAATTCTGTTCCCATAATTTTAATGTTCATACATTGATTCGACTGTGCTCCAAGAATGTTAAGCAATAAAATAATTCAATATTTTTTTTCCACCGCGCTCCAAGAAATATTGAGCAGAGTTAGCAAATAAATGAATTTAACATGAAACATTATATTAAATATCTTAAATATTCTTTTATTTTGGAGCCCTGTGGACCCATTTTTTTACTTATACTTTTAGAAATAATATAGGTAGTAAAAACTTTGAGCGCAGTGGAATGCATCTCTGGAGCTACCCTTTAATTTAACACCAACTGAATTATATTTTACACTATCGCCCCTGCTTCGAGTGGGTATCTAAGATAAATAATACACATAAATCTTTCGGGATATAACATAACATCACGCCTAGTTTCCCCGAAGGGTTGGGCAGAGGTATACTTCAGTATAATATCCACATTTCGCCTATAATGTTTAAAGGGGAAGCGCTAAGGAAGTCCGCGAAACTCATTTCTTACGATTTTTGCAATGGTGAAAACCATTGTGGTGTTTACAAGATACCTCAAAATCAAAATCAACATATTTTATTTCACATAAACCTACATGGGCACTTATGAAACGTCAGAAGCTAGGTGCACGGATCACGGTTACCTAAGCGGTCATACAGATAAACACTAAAAGCGACTTTGTATTATACTATGAATAGATTAATCTGTTAGGCCACAACGTTTGGCCACCAATATTGCTACTTTCAGTAGGTATTTTATGGCTACTTTTGTTGAACTATTAATTACATCTAACTTCATCAATAAACTCAGTTCTCAGAAATGGAAAGCACTATAAATCAGTCGCCATAATCATCGCCGCAAGGTTGCCTGCTTCTCGGTC
This sequence comes from Dryobota labecula, assembly GCA_947523025.1. NCBI lineage: Eukaryota > Metazoa > Arthropoda > Insecta > Lepidoptera > Noctuidae > Dryobota > Dryobota labecula. Next base: position 8,452,088 of record OX383293.1, on the reverse strand, counting down.
TTCTACAGATTGTACTTCGGCGAGTGAGCCCATGAACTCCACGACCTCATTCCACCGGCCCCCTTCTACCATCGGACATCTAGACGCACTGCAAGTTACCACCAGGGGTTGATATTCGACCAACTCGCACTAAGCGTTTTCAAACGTTTTTTATAATATGCACAGCAAAGGAGTAGAACTCTATGCCTGCATCTGTGTTTTCGAACGCATACAACCCTAATCTATTCAAAGTGAGAGTGAACAGGCCAGACCTCTGACACAGAATAGAATCAAGAGCCTATCGTAAAAAAAAAACTGCTCAGCCTTTTCACAACTATGTAGGGGTATGTTTCCAGTCTAACCAAAAGCTGCTGAATACCAGTATTTTACATGGAGCAACTGCCTATCTGACCTCTACAACCCAGTCACTGGGTAATACGATACCCCTAGGTAAAACTTGTTGTCAGACTTTTGGGCTTCTGACGACCGTTAACGGCTGTCAAAGATCCACGAATGACAGCCGGGACCAACGACTTAATGTTTTTTCCGAGGCACGGAGGAGTCTCGGTATGTAAAGATGGTCACCTATCCACGGATCAACCCCGGTAAACGTAGCTAAACCTGTTGGATCGATCCGTGTGGCTGTTATTACTATAAATGGTGACAACACTGGTTTTGTGCCCGAGGCTTGGCAGTCCCTGTAACTGATGTGATGTGTGTGTTTGGTACAGTCGATAAACATGATTTTTTTTAGTAATATTTTTTTTATCGAACCACGCACAATGAAGGGTTCCGTAGAAAATTTCTGTGTCGCGGCGCGACAGGGCACGCATGTGTGAAGTGTCGCGCGCGTTTTTATAGAAATTGTTCTACGCATAAAATATCTCAGAATCGCGTCGCACGTCGCGTCACGCCAGTGTATAGGAGCCTTGAGACTTCTATTGCGTTGGTGGTATAGAAGTTTTAGGAACAGAGTGTAAAGTTCACTCATACTCTATAGAAAAGGGAGGATCCTCTGACCAGACGGGTATTGTGTCTGGTGGGCAACTGCCCGACGGTTGATGTCGGGATGTTATATACATGTGCTAGTCGCGCGGTAAACTCTTATTGCGCTATGCAGGATTTGTGACGTCAGTATATGCTGCCACAGTGACATGACAAATGGCAGGTACAGTAAACAGTATTGTAACCACTTTCTTGCTTTTAAATGATTTTGACTTCTACGGAATAGAAGTCAAAATCGGTTGAACGGACTGTAAAAAAGGTTTTTTTTTAATGTTTAAGTAAGTAAGTAATCATTTATACCAAAAAACTTAGCCTAGGTAACATCAGTGCTGTTTCAATAAGGGATGGGTATGGCTATTATAGATGAGTAAGACCCCTGCCCTTCAAACTAGGAAAATCCTGTATCTTGAAGGACAGTGAACTTTAGTGAGATTGAAACGTTTTACAAAATTATTTTACATATTATGGGTGATAATTCTTATGTTAATGTGATGTGATGCATTGATGTTGATGTGATGTTGTTTTATTGAGTGGGTTTAGTGGTTATTTGTGAGGAGTGTTTGTATGAGTGTGTTGCTGTGGGGTTTACGTCTGTTGGTGTCTGTGTGTGTGTGGTATACTAGTAAACAAAAGTCTGTCATGTAAGTGAAAATTTTTGGATATTGGCGTTAATTCGAAGAATAAATGAGTTCCTCTGTGTCGTGTGTGTGTGTGTGTTAATCTTATTTCAAATGGAGTATAGTGATGTTTTGCTGCGCTGTACTCGAGCCGACAAGTTACAAACTGTCCGTCGTGATATGGTTACAACAACTAGTGCTCAGAACGCGTCATGACTTTTCTCCACAATGCGTTGTGGTCGTATAACATGACAGCCACCACACGAATTTCGCTATGTGGTCTCTCTGTGATTACCACAATGCGTCGTGAGCGTTTTCATAAGAGCCACGATATGAATTTCGCGATGTGGATATTTTACAGTGACCACAACGCGTTGTGAGTTGTTTTTTCGCTTAATGAGCGCTTTCGGTCTTCTAGCGTAACATTTACAGCGAAATTAAAAGTAAAACCATCACAGAAAAGTAGGTTTTTATAAAATAACGAGTAATACTCAACCAAGTTCTATTTGAAGTTGGAATGTATGGTAGAACATGTTTTTCAACTACAATATTAAGTTGGTTCTTGGGGTAAATTTATACCAACTACGGAACCCTTCATTGTGTGTAGTCCGACACTTACTTGTTTATACTTAAAAATGCGAACGCTTTTTATCGTGATTTTCATTAAACATTAGCATACTTTATTAGATATACCACTAACAAAGTCACATTTATTCTGCTTTTCCTATTCAGGATTGAACAAAACACGTCCCTTTAAATAACCCCACAGAAGAAAAGTCAGGACGTGTCGCAAAATTCTCGGTGATCAAAAGGGAATTCGTCACCCTTAATCATTTGTTAGAAAAATTGGGTCGTAATTTGGTAGTTTTTCATCCGTTTATGAACTTCAGAATAAACTTTCTGAGAGTATTTCAGCGGTTCTGGTCTTATAGACTGTGCATAACGAATTTGCCGCTTTTTAACCGACTTCCAAAAAGGAGCAGGTTCTCAATTCGGTTGCATTTTTTTAATGTTCGTTACCTCAGGACTCAGTCGTCTATAAACCGAATCAATTTTTTTTTGCGATTTTTATTAACTTTGCTTGGGTAGTTCTTCAGTTAGCTTCGACAGTATCTACGTATTTAATCCACTTCGTATATCTTGTGTCACTGTTGTTTGTACGGTGTAGGAAGAAGTGTTAATCGAATTGTTGTGGGATAGGTACCATAACTAAAAAGAGAAAAAAAATACTAAAAAACAAACGACTTAAAAAAAACAATTGGTTGTCTGTAAAGTTGGATTACGGACGATAGTTTAACGTGACAACGTCATAACAATGCGGCGCAAACATACAAAGAGCGTAACTGGACAATGAGTGTAACGGGACAATGAGTCACCCTTTTTCGTGCATGCAGCCGGCGTTCATCGATTTATTAGACTTTGTCACGTCAAAATAACATTTAAAAGTGAAAATTTCTTTAATTTCGGAAGTCGGTGGCAAAAAACGAAAATACAGAACCAAGAACACCGACTTCCGAAATTAAAGTAATTTTTCACTTCTTAGTTTTTTTTTTTTTTAGCATATAAAAGACATCGAACACACGGTTTGACGGCAAGGTTGGCGCAGTGGTAAAGCAATGGACTACTGCGCTGCGTGCCGCCGGTTCGATTCCCGCAGGGAACAAATAAACTCAAACTCAAACTCAAATCATTTATTTCAATTAAAACATTTACAGGCACTTTTGAATTGTCAAGGAGTCGGTCAGTAAGAAATATGAAGCTACATTCCCATCCCAAAGCGTAGGTACCTATGGAGAAGAACGGGCAAGAAACTCCATGGACACTCTTTTAAATTAAATTGTTACAAAAGTATTCGTTACATCTATAATGTTGAATTTATAACTAAAAGTGAAAGCGATGTAAAAATAAAAATAATAAAAACTTACACGTTAAAAACGTCAAGCGTAGGTACAACAAATAGAAACAAAATAAAATAAAATAACCCGTGGCAGCTAAGAGATGACCAGTCCCAACTGACGGCGCCCGTTCACGAACATGACGCATGGATTAGCACCATTCAGCTCAACCAATAGTTATACCAATATTTGTATAACCTACAAGTTGTTCCGGGTCTGGCTGTGTTTATGTATGTGAGTTTAAATGTTTGTAAGCGCACCCACAATACATTAGAAATTCCTAGTGTGGGGCAATGTTTAAAAAAAAAGAACTGCAAAATTTGTCGTCAAACCAGAATGGCGGCTAAATAAAATTGTATACATCCGAATTGGCCACCCGTTATAAAGTATATACACATATCCAAAAACAACCATTTAGTTCAGTGCTTTTCAACCTTTTTCATGGCGCGGCCCCCTTAGTATAGAGATCTATATTTCGCGACCCCCTACCTTGAAATTGTAATTTCTGTTCTACCTTCAAATTCAAGTCTGTCACTTTAGGTACCTTTTGGTTAAACAGAAAAACAGAATACCCACAATTAACCGCAGAAGCTTTGAAGTGTTTCATTCCATTTGGAACCTTCTACTTGTGTGATTTAACGTTTTCGTCGATGGCTCAAATAAAAGGCAAACATAGAAATCGCCAAAATTTTGAAAACGATTTAATTCTAACCATACAAAATTGATAAATTGGCTAACGATAAACAGGAGTAACCAACACATTAATGTCATCATTAATGTTATTTGTAGGTATTTGTTGTAATTAACTAGCCTTTAATTAACTTTTTCTTAATAAATATAACATTTTGAACGAATATGGTTTTATATTTATGAGCTTTAAATATTTAAGTAACGGCGACCCCCTTTAAGAGGCTTGGCGACCCCCTAGGGGGTCGCGACCCACACGTTGAAAAACACTTTAGCTTATATTTCAATATTTTATTTTACCACTTTGTCAGCTTGATTAATATGTAAACCATGCCAAATTACAGCTTTCTAGTACTAAAAGTCTCTGAGCTAAACCGCGGACAGACAGACTGTAACGGAAAGCACCATAATGCGAGCTTAAAATGAATTATATATGTCGTCAAATCATTGAAATGTATCGATTGTTCCGTGGAGACGAATATTCTAATATAAATTGCTTAAATAGCTTTATATACTAACGAAAATGATCGATATCTCAGAACTGTAAAGAGATAGCGTAATTTAAACACTGCCATTAGCTTAGTTGGAGCATTTACCCCCTAATTACCTATTTTATATAACAGTATATACCCCCGGGGTACCGATTAAAGTAAAATCCATTGTGTCGGAAAGTAAACAGTGTTATGTACCATTTTCATACTGCGTAGAACCACGTCTCCCGTACCCCTCCTACGTCTAAGGAGAGCTAACTGCGCAATACCCCGCAGACACCCGTTCCCCTTCAACACCCCCTCATCAGGTAGGAATGTTTGTAACTGGTGAGTTTCATTAAATATACGACCAAGAGTCACCCGCAACTTGTGATCATGTGTAAAACCTATAAAGGGAACTCGAGCAAGTTGATTTTTGTAGTACATTGGTAGTACATCAGTAATACATCAAGTAAATCTCTCAATAGCAATAATCTCTCCGTACGATTCAGTTGCTCTCCACATATATTCGAGAATTAGTCGCTCCGCGCTTAGATAGTTTTAATAAAGTCAGTTTAAGTTAGCCAATAATTTCAGTTTAAGGTAGTTTCTAGATATTCTATTAGTTCGTAAGTGCTGATTTATATATTGTGACTCTATTTTTGTTGACTGTAATTATCGTGTGTTATTTTATTGATTATACAAGTGTTTAATCTGACAGTGTGGTTTTCACTGGTTACGAGTAAGTGCGTTGGTAACCTTTCGACACCCCCGCCTACAACACCTGACTCCCCGAATATCTTACATTTTGGTCCTTACGAGCCGGATAAGGTTTACAAGTAACCATGAGTCAGAGGAGCACCATCACCACACGCAGCAGGCTGCGAAAGCTGGCTGAAGAGCAGAGCGCACGCAGAATTGATGACCCAGTATCGGACTCCGGGTTGCAGTCTGAAAGGGCACCGGGTTCACCGTCTGTCGCACCGACCATGGCGTCAACGTCTGCCCTCAACATCCCCCTGACGGGTGGTCGAGTAATCGACTACAGTGCTGGAAGTACGTCAGAGGGACCCCAGGGAGGACAGGCAGTAGCAAGAGGTCGCCATACGTCGCCGCGAAGCAGAACGTCATCAAAAGCTAGCCGCAAGAGCGTCGAGTATATCAGGAAACGCATAGAGTATGAAGCTGAAAAGGAGCTAGTACAGCTGAAAGAAAACCTTCTCAAGAAAAGGATGGAAGCTGATATTGCAGAGATAGAAGCAGCTGCCGAGAGTGACGACTCAAATACGGAAGCAGGGACGGCACAGCGCGTAGAGCAGTGGATAGACACAACGCCTCAGGTAACGCAACAACAAACAGTGTTGCACCAGTCAGGCCCAGTGTTGTGTCAATCGGATGCAGTGTTGTGTACCCCGTCAGCAGCGCGCGCGCCTACGGAAATGGCCGCGCCCCGTAACCCACCCGTGAGTCAAAGGCAGCTCAATGTAAGTACGCTTGAAAGTAATATAAATGTATACCGTGATAATGTGTCGCATGTAATAGGTCCGTCTGTGTCAGTACCGTTTTCGAATCTAACGGTACCTATGGCCCAGACGCATACGCCAGTGTCTCAGGATAGAGTAACGTTCCATTTACCTGACAGGTATCCCGTCTTTACCACCCCGGTCGCAAGTGTACCTCGAGTTTCGATACCCGAGTCGGATACACGGCGGCAGAAGAATTACGGGACGGATGATAAAGAAAGACGAAGGGAAATGTCGGACGATAGGGACAGCAAGATAGACAGATTGGCAGAGGCTATTACTAGTATGTCGCGACCGCGTCCGGTACCTAGACAGGCGTACGAGCTACCCCATTTTAGCGGTGACCCAGCTGAATGGATTTCTTATAAGAATATGTATTGGGACACAGCCGAACAGTATAATTTTAGAACGCATGAAAACTTAGCCCGGCTTAAGACGTCATTGCATGGCGACGCGAAGACCTCAGTTGAGGACCTACTACGGTCAGGTACAGATCCTTCCGAAATAATGCGCGCACTAGATGAGGAGTTCGGTCATCCGACGTTAATATTACAAAGTGCACTCAAGAAAATTAGGGATCTACCTAGGATAACTGAGAGTGGCCGTGAGTTAAGGCGGTTCACGTCTACTATAAGGAATGTTGTGTCCCTACTTAAAAACATTAGAGCCGACGGGTATATAAATAATCCGCAATTAGTTAGTGAGATAGTTAACAAATTAACTCCAATACAGCGCGCACAATACGGCGATTTTGCTATGGGTATAGATAGCTCACAGGGGGTGGACCTAAGAGTGTCACCGGACCTAGAATTAATGTCACACTTCTTAAAACATTTAACTCGCTCGACTTCATATTACGTTCAAGCCAGTATGTTCGAAGCTAGTCCAGCCAAGCCACCTGTGAGGCAACAAAAGCAAGCCGCGCGCTCAAGTAATAATAAAGTACCGCCGGCTCAGCGGGTACATACGCATAGTGACGAGTCTAGTGTACCTAAAGAATGCCTAATTTGCAAAAAGGAACATGCCATTGAACACTGCGACGCATTCGGTAAATTAAGCGTGCAACAACGATGGGACATTATTAAAGAGAAAAATACATGTTTCAAATGTTTAGTTAGTAAACACCCTAAGAGGTTTTGCCGCGCCAAAAGGTGCGAGAAATGTGGCTACAGCCATCATATTTTATTGCATGCAGATAAACAGAACAAAGACAGCAATAAACCGGAGGCCGGCAAAACAGTTAGTGAAAAAACGGAAAGCGTCACTAACATAGGGGAATGGCGAGCTACGGCTCTATTAAAAATAATTCCAATTGGAATAACCAATGACAATGGAACGCATCATAAATGTTACGCGCTACTAGACGACGGGGCAACAGTATCACTGATCGACAGCGCTATAGCTTCAGATCTAGCGGGCCCCCGCATACCTCTTACATTAAAAACAGCGGGTGGCTACGGAGTCACTGATTTAACTTCGCGAGCGGTACAAGCACGGATCACAGGGCCAAACGGACAACAACATGAAATCAAATGCCGTACCATGGTCAACATGAATTTGCCAATACAAACTGTGTCCGCTGCTATGCTGAACGATAACGCTCACCTCCGGGACTTGGGTTGCGTGGAGATGAGGGGCGCTAAGCCGATGTTGTTGCTTGGGCAGGATAACTGGCAGCTTTTGGTCAGTCAGGACATCCGACATGGACGATCCGGTAAACCAGTTGCCTCCCTCACGAAGCTAGGTTGGGTCGTACACGGACCATTCGATAGTGCTAACGATGTTAGCGATCAGTCAGTAAATTTTGTGACAGTTCCCCTGCCTGATCTGCATGACCTAGTCAAAGCTCAGTTCGAGCTAGAAGCTATAGGTATTTCGCAAAACGCTCGTAAAAATAAAAATAATGAAAGAGCGTTAGAAATCCTAGATAATACTAGCCGCCGCGTACCTGATAGTTCACAATGGGAAGTAGGGCTATTATGGAAACATGATGATGTGGAATTGCCTAATAATTATAATCAGGCCCGGCAACGGTTATACGGAATGGAAAGGCGCGTGCGAAAAGACGCCGTCTTCGCTGAGGCGTATAATAAGCAAATAGATAGACTGCTAGAAGAGGGCTATGCGAGAGAGGTGGAGGGGAGTTTGGATAGCTCACCTATATGGTATCTGCCACATTTTGGCGTGGTAAATCTCAACAAGCCAGGAAAGCTCCGTTTAGTCTTCGATGCGGCCGCCACGTCTCACGGAACATGCTTAAATGATAACCTTTTGACCGGTCCTGACCTGCTGAATTCATTGCTTGGTATATTGATGAAATTTCGTATAGGTCCCATAGCCTTTTCAGGAGACATCGCGGACATGTTTATGAGAATTAGGATAAGGACTGAGGATCAAGGCGCGCAGTTATTTTTATGGAGAGACGCGGATCAGTCCATTGAACCAAAGGTATTCGCGATGAATTCCATGATCTTTGGGGCGACCTCATCACCTACCACGGCGATATATATACTCAACAAAAACGCCAGTGAGTTTGGTGATCGATACCCAGAAGCAGTGGAAGCCATAAAGGCCAAACATTACATGGACGATTATTTAGATAGTGTCTGTACCGAGGACCAAGCGAATAAACTGATAGAAGAGGTGACCCTGATACATGCCTCCGGTGGATTTGTAATACGGGGGTGGGTCACCAACTCATCAGAACTAAGGCATAGATTAAAATTAGACATGCCGGAAAGGGTAGCCCTCGAAAAAGGTGCAGGTACAGTCGAGAGAACTTTGGGGCTAATATGGGCACCGAAAGATGACGAATTAGGATTCGATCTATCCTTCAAACGACTACCAGAAACCATTATAAACGGTAGTGTGGTGCCCACGAAACGACAGTTTTTGAGCATGATTATGTCCATATATGACCCACTGGGTTTTTTGTATCCCTGCGTTATCCAGTCAAGAATACTAATGCAGAAAATCTGGAAATCAGGGATCCAGTGGGACGAACCCCTACAGGATAAGGATGCGAAAGTATGGTTCACTTGGCTTAATAATCTAAGTAAATTAAAAGAAGTCAAAATACCAAGGTGGTACGGGCTAAGCCTCGACAACTTAGAACTACATGTGTTCGGGGATGCTAGCGAATTAGCCTACGCCGCAGTCACTTATCTAGTAGGTCATGACGCCGGAGGAAATAGGAAGGCTGTCATGGTAATAGGGAAAGCGCGTGTAGCACCTCAAAAGGTGATATCTATCCCTAGGCTCGAGTTACAAGCGGCCTTGTTAGCCTGCCGACTAGCAGACACGGCCGAGAAAGAGCTAGGGCTATCTATAAAACGTAAATTTTACTGGACAGACAGTAAAACGGTTCTTAGATGGATAAACTTTGACGCCCATGAGTTTCAGAGATTCGTATCACATAGACTGGCCGAGATTGATAAATTATCGGACCGAGGCAATTGGCGCTGGGTGCCATCGGAGGATAACCCTGCTGACAGAGCGACCAGATTGTCTTGGCCCGATAACCATGCGGTGTGGCTTTCTGGCCCCCCTTTTCTATGTGATCCACAGGAGCGGTGGCCGGTGTGTCATGAGGCTGAAGCGGCGGAAGCGGACCTCGAGCGCATTCAGCGGGTCCACGCTACATCAGCGCCGATGGCGCCACTCCTTCTCTACGAGCGCTATTCTTCGTGGACGCGCATACAGCGCGTTATGTCACGCGTGCTAATATTCATCGGCCGATGTCGTAAGCATCGGTCAACAGCAGAGCTACAGCGTCCCGACCTGGAAGAAGCTCACAACTGCCTTATGCGGTTGTGCCAAGAAGACAGCTTCCGGGATGAGCGGGCCGCCATACTAGAAGGCCTGCCCGTCCCCAACAACAGCAGCATCAAGGCCCTAGACCCGATGATAACCGAGGACGGCTTGCTTCGGGTGAGGGGACGCCTGAGTGCCTGCGAGGTGCTCACCTTCGGGGAAAGGCACCCGATAATATTAGAGGGACGCCACCCTCTAACGCGAAAGTTGATCGCATTTTACCATGGGATGGCTTTACACGCCAACCATGAGACCGTCGTCAACAACCTTCGTGAAAAGTACTGGATCACAAGGGTAAGAACCTCAGTAAAAGCGGTGGTTGCCCAGTGTCAATTATGTCGTGTTTCCAGAGCTAAACCAGCCCCGCCCAAGATGGGCGATCTTCCGCTGGCGAGAGTCGAGACCTCGCGACGAGCCTTCGTCCGAGTGGGCGTCGACTACTTCGGCCCGATGGACGTGGCAATTGGGCGGCGCCGCGAAAAGCGGTGGGGTGCATTGTTCACCTGCCTCACCACACGCGCCGTCCACCACGAGTTGGCCGCCTCATTGAGCGCCGACTCCGCCATACTAGCCTTGCGGCGCCTTGTTGCGCGCCGCGGGCAACCAGCGCATCTGTACTCAGATCAGGGTACCAATTTCATTGGAGCCAACACCGAGCTACGAGCAGCCCTGAAGGACCTTAACCACGGTCTAGTCAGGGCCGAAGCCATCAACCGAGGCATCGAGTGGCACTTCAATCCCCCGGCAGCCCCACACATGAGCGGCTGCTGGGAGCGCCTGGTGCGTTCCATAAAAAACGCACTCCGAAGCACGCTCAAGGAACGTGCTCCCCGAGAGGAGGTGTTGTATACCCTCCTCACCGAGGCCGAGCTGATTGTAAACAGCCGGCCTCTAACTTATGTCTACGACGACCACGACCAGCCTGTGGTCCTGACACCTAACCATCTACTCCTGGGCACTGCGTCCGGGAGTACTCCGTTCCTGCCGGGAGACTTCGAGGACGTCGATTCGCGCCGGCAATGGCGGCACGTGAACGCGCTCGCTGACATGTTCTGGCGGCGCTGGCTACGAGAGTACCTCCCAACGCTGCAGCGTCGTGACAAATGGACTAACAACGTACCCAATGTGCGGGTCAACGACGTAGTTGTGATTATAGACAATAATAAGGACAGGAATGTATGGACAAAAGGTGTAATTAAGAATGTGTATTACGGCAATGACGGTATTGTTCGTGTAGTCGACATTAGGACGTTAAATGGGGTCCTGCGTCGGCCCGTAGCAAAGATTATCGTGCTTCCCACTGACCAAATATGATGTAATGCGGTTGAACCCTTTTACAGGGGGTGGAATGTAACGGAAAGCACCATAATGCGAGCTTAAAATGAATTATATATGTCGTCAAATCATTGAAATGTATCGATTGTTCCGTGGAGACGAATATTCTAATATAAATTGCTTAAATAGCTTTATATACTAACGAAAATGATCGATATCTCAGAACTGTAAAGAGATAGCGTAATTTAAACACTGCCATTAGCTTAGTTGGAGCATTTACCCCCTAATTACCTATTTTATATAACAGTATATACCCCCGGGGTACCGATTAAAGTAAAATCCATTGTGTCGGAAAGTAAACAGTGTTATGTACCATTTTCATACTGCGTAGAACCACGTCTCCCGTACCCCTCCTACGTCTAAGGAGAGCTAACTGCGCAATACCCCGCAGACACCCGTTCCCCTTCAACACCCCCTCATCAGGTAGGAATGTTTGTAACTGGTGAGTTTCATTAAATATACGACCAAGAGTCACCCGCAACTTGTGATCATGTGTAAAACCTATAAAGGGAACTCGAGCAAGTTGATTTTTGTAGTACATTGGTAGTACATCAGTAATACATCAAGTAAATCTCTCAATAGCAATAATCTCTCCGTACGATTCAGTTGCTCTCCACATATATTCGAGAATTAGTCGCTCCGCACTTAGATAGTTTTAATAAAGTCAGTTTAAGTTAGCCAATAATTTCAGTTTAAGGTAGTTTCTAGATATTCTATTAGTTCGTAAGTGCTGATTTATATATTGTGACTCTATTTTTGTTGACTGTAATTATCGTGTGTTATTTTATTGATTATACAAGTGTTTAATCTGACAGTGTGGTTTTCACTGGTTACGAGTAAGTGCGTTGGTAACCTTTCGACACCCCCGCCTACAACACCTGACTCCCCGAATATCTTACACAGACGGACATGGCGAAACTATAAGCGTTCCTTGTTAACAACGAAACCCTAAAATCTAACCTCACAACATAATTCCGAGGCACATAAATGAAAGAAAAAGCGGCCAAGTGCGAGTCGGACTCGCCCATGAAGGTTTCCGTAGCAGCAAGCGCGATTTACGATTTATGACGTATTAAAAAAAAAACTAGTTACTAGATCTCATTCAAACCAATTTTCGGTGAAAGGTTACATGGAAATGTACATCATATATTTTTTTTAGTTTTATCATTCTCTCATTTTAGAAGTTACAGGACACATATTTTACCACTTTCCATTTTGAGTGTCTCTCGCGCAAACTATTCAGTTTAGAAAAAAATGATACTAGAAACCTCAATATAATTTTTGAAGACCTATCCATAGATACCCCACAGGTATGGGTTTGATGAAAAAAAATTTTTGAGTTTCAGTTCTATGTATGAGGAACCCCCAAAATTTATTGTTTATTTTTTTTTCAATTTTTGTGTGAAAATCTTAATGCGGTTCACAGAATACATCTACTTACCAAGTTTCAACAGTATACATAGTTCTTATAGTTTCGGAAAAAGTGGCTGTGACATACGGACGGACAGACAGACAGACATGACGAATCCATAAGGGTTCCGTTTTTTGCCATTTGGCTACGGAACCCTAAAAAGTCAAAGATTTATATTTCACTAAACTTATAACAGTGCTTAAGTTGGTACGTTCTTTACAAAGCACCTAAAACTAACGGTTAGGTAAAGTAACTGTGATACCTAATCAATTTTTTTTTTTTTTTTTTAAATAAAAATCTATAGAACCCAAACTTTACAGCCTAAACAAGTTTATCTCTAGTTTTAGAGTACCTACCTACAAAACTACGAACATTAAAATAGGTTATATCACGTTATCATCGCTCAGTGCCTTTTCGAAAAAAAAAAACACATTTCTCAAGGGATTGATTGCGTCCTCACAGTTCCCTCGAGGTCTGTTCATATTTGTACGCTGTGAAAATTGGAACTAAAATAACAACAGAATGTGTGGAACTGCTCTTTTCACAAGTTGAGTATTTGTTCAAATAAGATTTAGAAAAGGTGAGCTTGGTTTTGTTATGATATTTCAGGTGCTAGAAAACATTCTTACTGAGTGAATGAATGATTCGAAGACATGAATGGATGAAGGTAATATGTCGCAAAATTCTAATTTCGAGAAAATTTAGTTCAATGTTTCGGATAAACATTGTAAGCTATTTCAATAAGCATTAACTATATTTATTCAAAAAGGGTGTCAAGCGGCGCAATTTTTCTAATATTTTTATAATAGGAGATAAATTTAACAAAAATGTATTTTAGTACTTTATTTTAAGAAAAACTGAACATAACTCTTTCTTCCGCAGAATAAAATTTTAAATAAATTGAAAAAAATAAGTCTGAAAGAGACCAGCCGGTCTATTCTGTCAAAATCTCACCGTGAAAACTTAAGTGAAGTGAGCTTGAAGTGAACTGACTACCTACCTGTCGCTACGGAATCTCAGGATTTAAGCTCACTTCATGTAAGGTTTCATGGTGGTATTTCTACAGAATAACACTAAAGTTCCATAGGAAATTAGAAAAATAAACACAAAACAAACGAAAAACGATTATTGTTCTCTAAGAATGGACTCATAATAATAAAGATGTATTCCGGTTTAACAAATTTTAGTTGCTCATTAATATATATATTTTTTTTTTGTCAACCAACACTACCATATTTCCCACCTACACGTGGCACCTCAAAATCTGGATTAACTTGACCCCTTTTTATTTTATTTGTACCTTATTGAATGGTGTCATTCTGCTTCAGAAGCAGAATACAGAAGTGGGCCAAAGACGTCACTGAATGGTACCCGAGAGAGGGGATGAGGAAACGGGGAAGGCCAGTGCGGAGATTGGAGGATGATCTCAGTTCGTTGAAGGCAGGCGCCGCGTGGAGGAGAAAAGCACAAGATCGTGAAATTTGGAAGGGTCTGGGGGAGGCCTATGCTGGTGAGCAAGACAAACCAACCGGTATCTGTTAGTCACAGTAAAATATGTAAAAAATAGTTTTAAGTTTGTTAATAAAGGCTATTTGGATTAGAATTTGAATGGTGTCATTTCGTCGACTCTTTGTATAAATCCACTCTGATCCATTTCACACCATCCGGCATCCCTAAAACTATTACTTTTCCCATTATTTGTATCTTTATTCCTATTAATCAAATTCAAATTCACTTGCAAATCGTTTATTTTCCTGAAATGATCAATCATATCAATTAGCATGTTGTTTCGTGAAGCTTAAGGGCTCATTTACGGAGACGCGGGGCGTCGCGCGTCGCGTGCGGCGTTGCGTCTCGCGGTGGCGCGTCGAACGTTTTTTCAGTTTCAGAAAGGCGGCGCGAGCAGCGGCCCGCGCCATCACACGCGCGAACACAAACATAAATGGCAATGTACGATGCTGTTTATGACGATGCGTGGCGTGACGCGGCGCGTGGTCCGCCGCGGGCCCCGCTGCGGCTGTTGTTGCGTTTTACCGTGAACGGAGAATGTCAGGAATAGCTGGCCGCAATACTGCGTGCGCCGCCGCGATGAACGTAGCGTGAGACGCGGCGATGCCATCCGCGGGCTCCGCCTGCATTTCAAGCAAACGCATGTTAAATCGCTTCTCCGTTAACACTGTCATACAACGCCATATGTTTGAATTTAGTGCGGGCCGCGCCGCCCAGCGCGATGCGCGACGCCCCGCGTCTCCGTAATTGAGGCCTTAGTTTTCTTCGATATTGCTCAGGTGCATTGGATTGTATCATTTTTCTGAAGCACTTTTTCTATCCTTCCAATATCCTGGTCCGAATACAAATATGAATATCCCCTTCGGGAAATATGTGGTCTATGATTTTAAAATATCCTTGTAGGATCAAGTACTCGTACAGACTTATTAACATGAAATTTTTGTTCTGTCCCGAAAATTTTTTTTTGTCCATCATGTAGATTATTAAAAAATATTGGACACGTATTTTTTTCTTTTTTTTACATAATCATAACATTACGGCGATACATTGAGTTCAAATGTGGCATGACGTCACTTTTCATTAGATGTTATACTGAGCTGTGACGTAACGAGCCCCCACTTCCCAAGTTTAATGTGTTTTATCTAAATCATTTTTTATTAATATGATAAAGCAAAAAATACGTGTCTAATATTTTTTTTATTATCTGATTGACGGACCAATCAGTTTTTCTTTTTTTTTACTCAGGACGCATCCCAATTTCGTAGGTACGTAAGTTATTATTTCATTCGCCAAAAAATCTAGTCTACGAGTATCTATTGACGACAAAAATCCATCTTCAATTCTCAATAACGACAGACCCAAACTACGAAACTTTCCACTTCTATATTTCGAGGAAACGGTTTCTAAAACGTTTTATAAGTCAGTATAGGTACGTATATACGAAGAAATCTTCACACAATAGAAGGGAATCAGTTATGAATTCACCTGTCAACGTGAATGGAGTGCTCAGAAAGGTCCCTTTGTCGCCAAGAAACGGATTTATTATATTTAGATGTTGCAGCCAAAATGGCGTTTGAATAAAATAACGAAATACTTTTTTAACTTTTTGTTGGATGGGATCGATAGGTGATTGCTTTGCGAAAGTAGAGTGGAAAGGTTTTTGTATTATTGTTATGGAACAAAAACGGCCAAGTGTGTGTCGGACTACGCACAATGAAGGGTTCCGTAGTTGGTATGAATTTATCCCAAGAACAAACTTAACAATTGTAGTTGAAAAACATGTAAAATATAAGTTGGGACTATTACTCGGTAACTTGTGAAGCCTACTTAGCTGTGATAGTTTTCCTTTTAACTTTGTTACATATACTACTGCTTTGAATTTTTTCACGTATCCAAATACAACCATTTAGCTGGCAAGAGGGGGACTTGACTCCAACAAAAATTAGCACTTCAAAGCTTAATACGCAAACGGATCCCTGAATCTAAAAATGATTTTCTTAAACCGCAATATATTTGAACGGCCTATCCAACGATACCCCACACCATGGGATAGACGAGAAAAAAATATCATCCCCACTTCACGTGCAAGGGAGGCACCCTAAAAAAACATATATTTCAATATTGTATTTTACCACTTTGTTGGCGTGATTAATATATATATCTATGCAAAATTACAGCTTTCTAGTACTAAGGGTCTCTGAGCTAAGCCGTGGACAGACAGACAGACATGCTGAAACTATAAGGGTTCCTTGTTCAATACTCAATACTCCAATCTTTATTAGCTTAGGTGGTAAACATTAAATTAAGAAACAATCGTGGACCCTGTCGGGCACACTAAAAGAAACAGTAAGTAGAGAAGACGACTTATAGTTAATCTTATACTCTAACATAATTTAAAACATGAATTAAAAAAAAAAAGTATTTTAATTGTGTTTAAGGGATCTATCATTTAAATATGCGTTAACACTGTAATACGGAACCCCAAAAAACAGGATGTGTGCTTATGACCACGCGATATATGTAAGTGAAAGCTTACGACTGTAGCCGAGTATACGCGATCCAGCGCCGAATATACGCCATCCAGCGCCGAGTATATGCCATCCAGCGCCGAGTATACGCGATTCAGCGCCAAATATACGCCATCCAGCGCCGAGTATACGCGATCCAGTGCCAACTATACGCCATCCAGCGCCGAGTATACGCCATCCAGTGCCGAGTACATGCGATCCGGCGCCGAGTATACGCCTTCTAGCGCCGAGTATACGCCATCCAGCGCCGAGTATACGCGATTCAACATCACCGACCCGCGGGGTAATTGCGTAACACACTATCAGTAGGAATAGGTTTCATTTTGACAATTCAACAACATTCATTGTGTTATTTACGTTGTTGAGCAGACAAATCAAACATATGAAGCAATGGATTAGCAGTATGCTTCAAAACCATTCAGATTGTGATTGATAGTCTGTTACGCAATTAGGGTGCCGAGCGTGACGGGTCAGTTTCGTTCACTGTTCAGAAAGAGCGCAATATACGCCAAAAGAAGTTTTTACTTCAAAAACAAAAGAAACAAGCAGTGATCCACATTGGCCCTGGATCGAAAGAGCTGGAATTCATGGAGAGAGGCTTTTGACCAGCAGTAGCATGATGGAGGCTTACAGTAACAGCAACAGTTTATGTTTTTTTAGAAGACATCATAATCATAATCATCATTAATTGCATCAATGTAGTTTACACGTTGTTACATGTTGTGTGTAATATCGTCGCCTTAGTAGTGAAGGGAGCTATTCCACACCAAACTGGTACCAAGATAAAGATAAATAAAAAATTCACCACTTGATTTTTTGTTCCTAGTTTCAAATAACTCCTTTCACGTCTGAATGAAAAACCAAACTTCTAGTTGAGCTATCACTTAGATCTCTTCACCACTAGAATCTCCGTCTGACGACGACTATGGTGGTGTTCATAACTCAATTCGGTCAAAAGTGTGGCTTAGCTTTCTTCACCGTTAAGGTGACGATATATAGGTTTCATGCATGAACCTTGCTAGGGCACAGCAATATAAATAGTTACTTGTGCTACAGTTTCACAATATTAAAACCTTAAACAAAAATACAAATTTTAACATGTTTATCAGATGTCCATCATTTGTAATAAAATAAGTACATGTCATGCATGATATACGAGTAATATAGGATAGGGTAAGAACAATTAATAGGTCATTATTTCCATTCATAAATTAAAATAAGATAAATAATTAAATTAAAACAAATAGCGATAACAACAATAATCATGAAAGCAATATAACATAACATAGGTAGGTAGTAAGTCGCCGACCCTTGACTGTAAGTGAAGCGCCAGCACGCGTGTTAGCTGAGCAGCATGTAATCCAAACTCCCCACGATAATAATCAAAACACTGATTTTATCCAGCCACCGACGGTCCCTTGCCACCCTCCCTCCGACGTTGCTCTAAGCCGAGGTTCGTACCCCACAGGGGGTGCCCTTAGCGCGCAGCAGTCGTTTAGTTTATAAGTTTTTACGCCCTGGCTGGAGGCATTAAGTTTCGTTAGGAGCTTAAGGCAGCCACAGGAAAGTCCGGTTAAAGAGTCGGAACCTTAGTGGTTACACACTGAGATACCCTAGATAAAAAAAAAAGTACGTCAAAATTGTAGGTGCTGAGTGTATTGTGTATAGGTATGAATTTCAATGTCAAGATTTACTTATCGTCAAAGAATTCCTTTAGAGTGTAATACGATTTTAATATAAGGTATTTTTTGAGAGTGTTTTTAAATTTATTTTCGTTCTCTATGTCCTTAATTGGATTTGAAAGCTTATTATATATTTTCACGCACATGGCTAAAGGTCCTGAATGAAACACAGTTAATTTTGGGCTTGATAAGGCTAATTCAGTTTTGTTTTGACGTCTAACACTGCGATGTTGCAGGCGAAGGTCCCTAGTGAGTGGGAATAGTGACTGGTGTTTTCTTACATCTTTTCAGTTTTCGCCAATTACAATAGAGTCTTGAGGGACATGGCTCGTCAGTGGGTTTTCGCGTGTTGCAATACACAATTTAATTAGGAACCAATTATGGAACATACACTACACGACACATCAAAAATGCAAGCGCGGATTCCATGTGGCGCGAATTGTCCGCAGGACCACGGCAAACTTTTAGTGTGCCTAAAACTTCAGCGAATTCAAACGCAGATTATTCCCTTCCTTTAAAGTCCCTTTGCCCCAAGAAACGGATTCATTATATTTAGATGTGTCAGCTAGAAGTCATGGGGCCTCTGCCCAGCAGTGGGATGATGCAGGTTAATAGTAAAAATTATGCAATTGTGCTTTCAGAGAAGATATCTTTTAATTTTTCACCAAATTAAACGGGAGTCATGAGCAAAGCTTGAGCATCACTGGGTCAACGCGTGTTGATACAGGTAAATAATAAAATACGAAAAAAGTACGAAACATGCAATATGACATATAAAATTCAAGCGCGGATCCTATGTGGTGCAAATTGTCTGCAGGATCACCGCAAATGTTTCTAAGTGTGCCTAAAATTAAAAATAGAACAGAGATTAAAAGTATCTACCTTAAAGTAGTATTACTCGTATGTATGCTATTTTTATACACTGACAGCCCAAGGTGTCTGTCTCTCCATTCTTGAAGTCCTGCCAAAAGTTGTCTGTAAGACATCGCCTTGTAAGATAAGACCGCCCAAAGTAAACTACTTTAAAAAATGTTTGTCCACTTTATTTTAATAAAAGTGTTTAATATACAAACAAATAATAATCTTTATTTTATCCATAATTAAAATTATTTCTTTGAACTGTTAGTAAATACCAAAAGTGCATCTTCGTGCCTATTTGAAATAAATTATTTGACTTTGACTTTGACTTTGACTTTACCGAGTTATTTTATAAAAAATTCTGTATAAACCATTTTTATTTATTATCTGTTTATCAAAATTCTGAAGTCATTCGTTAAAAGCTTTTATTACGATATGATAACTCCAAGAGGTACTCTTTAAAAAAAAATCCTAAACAAATTAGAGCACTTAGGTAAAAACGTTTGAGCACTATTTGCAGCCAAATAACTAAGCTAAAAGGCAAAAATTCTGAGTGTCTGTAGGTACTAGAAAATGTAATAGGCGTAATTACGTCGTTTTCATAGCCGGCTGGCTTATAAAGTCCAAATAAGCCGCCTTCAAAGACACTTAGCTAACGAGACAACAAACTTTAAGTATGAAGCTACCAATAGACGGTTAAAGTTTTCATATAAAATTTGGAATGGGTAGAGTACAAGGGAGGAAAACAAGTCATTAATTTCTAATGTTTCTTGCTTTCATAATCAACTAAGTCACTAACTGAACTTAGTTTTTCGGTATCTACATTAAAGTGATCATCATTCATCATTCCAGCCGAAAGACGTCCACTGTTGGACATAGGCCTCCCCCAAGCACCGCCACCTCGACCGGTTCTGTGCTTCCCGCATCCAGCGGATTCCTGCGGCTTTCATAAGGTCATCGGTCCACCTAGTAGGAGGCCTCTCCTGAGAGGGCTACTCGTATGCTTGGAGTTTCCCTACGTGATCGAATCAGAAATGAAGAAATCCGCAGGAGAACCAAGATAACCGACATAGCTCGAAGAATTGCCAAACTGAAGTGGCAATGGGCAGGGCACATTGCGCGCAGAACAGATGGCCGTTGGAGCCGAAAGGTTCTAGAGTGGCGACCGCGTACCGGAAGACGCATTACAGTGATATTTTTACATTATTTTAGTGATCAGACAAGTATGTCGGTGACAATGTTATCATCATCATCAGCTTAATTTTTTTTTTTCAGCGAATGGTGATGGCAAACATCGTGAGGAAACGGCCATGTCCTAGAACCAAAAATGCGAAGACATGTGATATCTACCAACCTGCACTTGGCCCACGTAGTAGATTACGGCCCGCGACCACTCACCGAGAGAGGCCTGTGGAAAATTATAGGCTGATTATGCATTATTTCGGCTGCAAGACGTCCACTGTCCTCCCCCAACTGTCGTTATATCGACCGGTCCTTTGATTCTCGCATCCAGCGTATTCCTGCAGCCTTGACAACGACCACGACGATTTTACCGCCCATTATGACAACCTATGTAATAGTTCTACATTTATGTCTGTAATTTTTATGGTGTACATAATAAAGAGTATTCTATCTATCTATCTTGACAATTCTTGTACCGTATGGTGCCCGACGTAAAGAATAGCACCACCCCATTTCCTCCCGTGGGTGTTGTAAAAGGCGACTAGAGAATGGGCAGCAGCGTTCTCTATGCATTTTGAACACCATACTGCGATCGCCAACCCGCCTGCCAAGCGCGGCGATTATGGCAAATCCCCCCAATTGGGAGAGGCTTATGTCCAGCAGTGGACGTCTTTCGGCTGAAATGATGATGATGGTGATCTTGACAACATACTCAAAGATATATAATAATTACTGTATATTGGGATTGTATGAACTGTAGGATATTTTATTTTCTATTAAAGGTACTAGGAATGTACTTCAAAAGAATAGCAACCTTACTGAAAGGACACTTCCACCGTCTGTTAACGGTATAAATAGCAAGCAAGACACACTTGACTGAAACAAAGAATTAAATTACATAGGTCACAGGACACTTTAGTCCCAAAAAAGGACAAATAGCTTTTCTTCCACTACGTCCATATAGCACACAATTAAGTGGAACGTTTTCTAGAAGATTGGGCAACAAGTGGTACTCAAAATCGTAATCCAAACTTATGTGTTTAACATTGAGAAGATCACTTTCAAGTTTGTTCATTTGATAATTGATTTTTGATTGTTTTTTGAGCTATTACCGTGTGGCGGCATTTATAACGCCACATGCGAACTACGCATCAAAGACATGACGTCACACAAAACCTGTATCGCGCAATCAGAGTTTACCAGACTACCATATATACAACATCCCAACATCGACCGTCGGGCAGTTGCCCACCAGACACAATACCCGTCTGGTCAGAGGATCATCCCTTTTCTATAGACTATGAGTGAACTTTACACACTGTTCCTCATACCTCTATAACCGCCTTCTTAGCATCTACCCAAAAAAAAGATGACTAATGAAACTTTTTACTAATAAAATCCACTATACCCAAAGTCTCTAATTCAGATAATTTATGTAAACAAAGTAATGTCAAGAAATGTCACTGTCAAATTGATAGGACAATGGTGCAAAACATTTTATCATATTTTTTTTTAATTTTTTTTTTTTGTAAATAGTCATCGCCAAAATTAAAGTGAATTAATTATAAGAACTATGCAAACCAAATACCGTCGCCAAACAATGTTTTGTGTAGTAAGTCGGAGACACGGCATATGATCGTCATAATCAGCCCTTTTAAGTCCAGTGCTAGACGTAGGCCTCCCAAAATCGATTTCCACTCGAAACAGTTTACAGCCGTTTTCATCCAAAATATGGTATGCTACTTACAATATGAATCTATGAATGAAAGTTGTAATATTAGTGTAATGTTGAAGATATAAAAAAAAATGATAATGTTTGAATCTCCTGCATTGTTAGCAGTATCATAAAATATTTTATACCAGAAAATCTTCTTTTTTTAGTAACTTCGTTTAAAACCGAAAATTTATAAAAACTATTACTGTATGATTATTTTTTAATTATTATTTCTTAAAATCAGTACATAAAAGAAAATGAAACCTCTTTTTTCGCCATTTTAAATGAATTACCATTACGAAGATATTTTTTTGTTATGTTATCCCCTTTGTTTACATAAATTAGAGAGACTTTGGGTATAGAAAAGTGATCGTTAACTAAGGGCGAATTTTACCAATGAACACGATTAACATATTTAAAACGCGTTCAGGAGATGTTAATATCAATATTTCGAAACAATCACTGTTGCGAAAGATTGATACTGAAATATTGATAAGCTGCGTTCAAGAGCTGTCAGTGTCTTCACGACTTTGACAGCTCTTGAACGCGGTTTATATTGTATGTGCTGATCGCGTTTAGTTTCATTGGTGAAAACCCTAAAAACATAGCACAATCAGCCTATAATTTTTCCACTGCTGGGACACAGGACTCCTCTATTCGAGAGGGAGTGGGCTGTAATTTACCTAGCCGGCCCATTGCCGACTGGAAATGTCACATGTCTTTGAATTTTCGGTTCTATACTCCATTTATTATAACATTAGACAAATAACTGTTCTCACCCTTCCGTTATTTCGATGTAAACGTTTAATAAACTCCGTTATTTCACGATAAATACAAAGCACTGTAATCTATTTACCATTTACATTAAAAAAATAACTCTAAAGTGCAGTAATTTCAACAATATTACACAATAACTGTCGTTATTTAGACGTTGTTTGTCTAATGCGAGTTAATGGAGTATGCCGGTTTCCTCACGATATTTAGAAAAGTGTGAGGTCAAAAATGCTCCTATCTCAGAAAAGTGCTGCGATATTTAAAAATAAGATCCGCGCGCTGGTATTCTTATAAGGCCCGCAGTAATGGTACGGACACACCTACGGGTATCTATATGTCCCACTAAGGGATTTAAAAAAAAAACTAATAAAATCCTCAATTATAATACAATAAATATTACGATCGACCCATGGCCGACATGATTTATCTACACTAAAAAAATGTTTACTTATACATAACCAAACTTTCGTCAACATGTAACACAAAAAAGTGACCACATAACTTTATGCAACATGTAACCAAAACCTGTGCTGGCTGTTGTGTATCACTTTTATTAAATCAAGTTAACTTTTATAAAGTCTTGTTAAACTTTGATTATTCCTGAAATAGCCGAAGTAGTTAGGCTAAATATTTTTTTTAAGTGTATGCTATAAACCATTTTATATTAATCTATGACAAGCGATGAGACGCGGGGGCAGGCTTCCGGCTGTCAATGTATTTAGAAATACAAAGTATTGATACAACTTTAACAATGAGTGAATAATAGCTTTGGCAAGAAATGTTTTCCTTCATCGTCATCATCTGCCTAGACTTTTCCCAACTATATTGGGGTCAGCTCCCAGTTTATCGTTAGTTTGGCGACTGAACCCCTAAATACCTGACTTACATTTTTTCCCAAACTGTACTTATTTAAACAATCAAAACAAACGCAAAGAATAACTTCTTTATTAAAATTAAAAATCTCACAGCGCTAAGAATAAAAACCATTTCTTCACTACAAAAACTCTCAGTCCGGTCTAATCTAGAGAACATTTCCCACAGTTATGCTGAAAATGCTGAATTACCGAGTTAAAATATTGTGCAGGCTCTTTATCGTAACGAGGTCTGGTGCAATTTGCTGAATAATGACCCTTGTTGACTGCTTAACAGAACTGCTTTTGTTTCGTTCGCAATTGCAAATGGTAGAAGAATTGTTAAGAGTTACATTTTGAATTGAATATACAAGTTGTTCGTTTGATATTTGAACGGTTATAGTTTTGTTCAAAGGTAATTGGATCAATCGGTTTTGTTGCTGACTGAGAATAAATTTGTTGTTTTATTTATTGCATTACATGTGAGAGTTTTTTATTAACCCCTCAAATCTCATAAATGTTTTAAAACCAAAAGAGTTCTGAAAGCACACAATACAGAGAAATCATCATCTGCCTTTTTCCAACTATATTGGGATCAGGTTCCAGTCCAACCAGATGCAGCTGAATACCAGTGTTTTACATGAAACGACTGCCTATCTGACCTCCACAACCCAATTACTGGGTAACACGATACCCCTTGGTAAGACTGGTTGTCAGACTTTCGGGCTTCTGACGACCCGTAACGACTGTCAAAGATCCACGAATGACAGCCGGGACCAACAGCTTAACGTGCTTTGATTGACGTGATTGTGCCGAGACACGGAGGGGTCTTGGTATGTAAAGATGGTCACCCATCCACGGACCCACCGCGGCAAGCGTTGCTTAACCTGATCAATCGCCCCGTACGGCTGTTAGTTAGCCACAAGCCACATAATACACAGAAACGGCAGCTAATAAAAAAGTCTGGTAGCAGTAAAAGCACACAAAATGGTAAAAAATTGAATATGATAAATAAAACCAAGTCAAATCAAGCCCTCGACTGTCTCGTTGGTCCAGTGACTCGCAAGCGTTACTGCTGAGCATAAGGTCCTGGGATCGATTCCCAAGTCGGCCAAAGTGTTATTGGGCTTTTTCCATCAGGAATTTCTCAGTAGCAGAAGGGAAATTTTCAAATACCTTCTCCCGCTCTGGGCGGAGCGAGAGGGCGTGTCAGACTTTTACTGACTAAAACCCACCCGTTTTCCTTCAGTTGCCTGTGTGCCAGGGCCATGTTATACCTTTCGGACAAACCCGAAACCCTGGCAGGCACCGGTCCTAGCGGACCCCGTCAGTACGCGCTGACATCTCTTTGAGGCGCAAGTGGCACGCAACGCGCCGTCGACTCGGGCCTGGTCCTTACCGGACGGCGAGCTGCCGATAGCTCGCCGTCCGGAACCGGCAATCGAGAATCGGCTATCGATTCCCGCCGCCCAGAGCGTCTTCTACGGCGACTAGGGGCGTGAGGGCGCACAGACTGCCGCTCCCTCACGCGTTCCGCCTCCTCCTTCGCGAGCATTACTGCTTCGCAGAAGGAGGTGACTACCTTCTATGCATTCTCGCTCCGGACCATGGCCTGGACCAGGGCCGGACGCGAGAGATCGCCGCCGCGGATCGCCTCCGTGAGGACACGGCTGCCCAAGCCGAGCAGATCTCCACCGTATGCTCCACCGTGTCCTCCGGGCGATCCACACAGTAGTAACACCCGGGCGTTTCCTCCCGCCTATCTCAGTAGCAGCCTAAGTTTAGGTTTGTGCCCAGTTGATGGCAATAGGCTCGCCCCCTATTACATGGGACTTAAATATAACTGGCGAAATGTGGGTGTACTATGGGTTCACCTCTGCCTAACCCTTCGAGAAATACAGGCGTGATGTAAAATTTTATTTAAAACCAAACAATCTGTTTATTTAATAAAATAATCACGAAGAATTTTATCAGTTTGTTTGGTGTCTGGATGTAGGTATGTTCCGGATTGGCACAAAAACGTTTGAGCTGATTTGGATGAAATTTGGTACACAGATTGTTTAACACTGTATTAACATAATTATAAAAATAAATAAAATAAAAACAAAAAAAATGCCTTTCTTCTACTAACTTCTACAACCATGGAATAGAGTCTCTGAGCTAAGCCGCGGACAGACAGTCAGACAGACGGACATGGCGAAACTATAAGGGTTTATTGTTGACTACGGGACCCTAAAAAGGGTCGTCAAAGTCAAATCATTTATTTCAAATAGGCACGAAGATGCACTTTTGAACGTCAAAAATTACATGAATAGTTAATTGATTCTAGTTGCGCCTTCCAAAAGGTAGTTATGTATGGAGAAGAATGGGCAAGAAACTCCATACTTACTCTTTAAAAATGTTAACAATAGTTTGTATACATTAATTAATATTTATAGGTGAAGACTATGTACCTAGAATAAAAAAAATAAAAAATATAAAAAAATTCATCAAAATTACTTACCACAATTGGTAAAAAGAATGAAAAGTGAAGTAATGACAGAAAAATTTATAAATGCGATAGGTACATGGTGCTCACATATTTACAAACATTGTATATGATTTTCCAAAAAAAAATTAAACATGTAATAAGTGTGTGAGTAAAATTTATATTAATCACAGAAAATAAAAATTAATATCATAAAAATTATAAATTATACAGTTAAATTAGCAACCAGTTTGATTTTGTCTAGACTCTAAATTGTCCTATGGAGCAGGACCGTCGTAACACAAATAAAACTAATAAAACTGCTTAATTGCAGGATTTTAAATAATTATATCGTAGGGGATCCACACAAGGCTAATCAAGGTTTTTGTAATGACTGTCTTATTATATTTCTTTTCGAATTCGGTTCCAAACTTTTATGAATAAAATTAACGAAAACTTGAATATAAAATTAATTAATTTTATGTAACTTACTTTAACTTGGCAACCTTGTTGACCCAGTTACAATCTTATTACTAGATGCGTTGCGACGAACTTAATACTTGGCGTTATGAATATTACTGAGCTTTCTGATGAATCAAATATTATGGAAAACTCAATTTAATGTACAGTAAGGGAAATTATTGTTCAGCAGAATATTGACAAGCTAAGTTCTTTTCAATTCATCTACGACTGATAAAGAATGACATCTTGAAATAAGGGTAATATAATTGCTCGTCTAAAAACTAATTGACCATTTAATGACGTTCGCTTTTTCAAATAAATATGCCACTAAAAACTTTTTGTGCTTCTAATGATCTTAACACTTTCGCTGTCCCATGAATCACATAAATGATTCACGTTGATTGTCTAACTATTGTGTCCACATTGTGGACAGTGAATCGGTTAATTTTCCGGTTTTTGGGGAATTTTGGGTGACTCTTCAAAAAAACTCCAAATATGGTGACATTTAGTTAAACATATATTTATTTATTTAAACTTCATGTACAATAGTGGTACATAGGCGGACTTAATGCCACAAAGCATTCTCTACCAGTCAACCTTTGGGTTAAATATAAAAACAGTGGTAGGGTCCAAAAATAATGACTAAAATACTAACTTCTTGATTAAGAGAATTTATATAGTTTTATTGATACTAATACACATACACAAATAAAATAAACTAATAGATATTTTAATAAATACCACCTAATAATAATTACTATGACTAGACTATCATTTCAGAGTTATTTAGTCTGACTTAAGTAGTGGTTACGAACTTTTCTTTTAAAAGTAAATTTGTTTTCAGCTTTTTTAATGCCAAAAGGTAGCGCGTTCCAGAGCTTTATAGTAGAGATAGCGTAAGAATTTGACATAATTTGATATATTGCCTCGGTGACAAATAAAAATTAAAGAAAAATATGTCAAGCAAGTACAGAGTTTCGTATTTCTAATTACAAACTAATTAGTACGTAACGTTGATTTGCTCATTCTAAACGAGCAGGCGTAGGCTCGAACACCGGTCTTTTCTCAAAGTTGGTCGCAGTAACTAGGGCTACATCTAAGGCTAGGGCAAACCGACCAAATGGGTTACGTTGGAACTGTGACCAACCACGCGCGAGCCGAGCGAACGGAGTGAGCGGTGCTGCGGTAGCAGCCGGCGAGCGCTACATCCAAGTTGGTCGCAGTTTATTCGCTATTCAGTATTTTAGTATAGCAAAATGGGAATTATTTGAGGCTCAGAAAAAGAAGCCGATTTATTATATTAGAGTTTTCATTAATATTTTAAGTAGATCAAAATGAGAGAGTTATTTAGGGCACGTAGGTACCTTATGGGCTAAGACGCAGATACATATATGCCAGTGAACTTGAGTGGTTAGCTTGCGTGTCCTGTAGTGAGCTCACGCAACGCGTCGTACATCCAGCCAGTAATAGGACTTGCCCATCCAGAAGCGTATAGATACTATAAGATCAATAATTAAGTTGTCTTTAAAACGGTGAAGGTTTCCGAAAAATACGCTTGTTAGATTTTGCGTGATTCTCAGTTTTTTATCCGAGTTAGACATAACTTTACAAATTAATTTCACTATGTAATATAAAGATAATCTATAATATTCATATATAAAGTTATTAAGAAAATGCTCTTATTTAACATATTTTTTCTTCCAAATCATTACCACTACTCGTTTAGACATTATCTTCAGTTTAAAACCACTAAAAATCGGTTATCGTTGCCTAAATTCAATTTCCTTTTCAATCCGTTTCCCTGACTGAACAAATGAATAAGCAAACTTATTGCTGCTATCTTACAATCGAATCACGATATCCGACTCTTCGTAATAGCTATACTAACTTCGTTAATCGACAGATTAGTCGTTCCACCTACATCTCGCATTTCCATACGTCACGTGACGCCATGAGTGCCATGACACCCGTTGCGAGCCTCCATTAGAAATGATTTGATTGATGTTTCGGCTCTGAATTCGTAATGGTATATTGATTCATAGAACCTTGAAGAATTTATTGGAGTTCCAAGGTGTATTAAATTACATAGGCTCGATATTGATGTTATTTTCAGAAACGACAAGTTTCGTGATTCTGTGTAATCGAATAGTATTCGTGCTTTGAAACTTTATCGATTAAGTTTACGGCGTTTCTTGTTATAATCGGTTTGATTTTGATGCTAGGCTAATTTATGTGTGACTAGCTTTTGGCCGCGGCTGCGCCCGCGTGAATATCGGTTATCGCGTAAAAAAGTAGCCTATGTCCTTCTCCATGTCCCAGGCTATATCTCTGCCAAATTTCATGACGATCGGTTCAGCGGTTAAGGTTTGAAAACGTAACATACAGACAGATAGACTTTCACATTTATAAGATTAGTATGGATAGGAATAATACGCACACCAGGGACAAATTTGTTTTGCATAGGGTAGGTCAAACGGTTTTGACATGATTCGAAACAGTTTTAAGCACATTTTGTAGACAATTTTGATTATGAGATTTATTGTTGCCTGGTTGTGCACCATTTATTGTTTCATACAGCAATCGTCTGTCTAAAAACAGTATAAAATCAGGTCTACGCACAGCCTTAAGGCGGAGACTGACTTGCAACGTTTGTTTGTAATGTATCATTCGAGGCGAGCTTGGTTACAGAACGGCGATACATAAAGGTGCGTCTAGACAGTACGAGGCGTGCGCCGCAAATGCATTTTTATAATGTGAGATGCCTCAGCCTGAGGCACGTGACATATGCGAATCTTACCATTCGAAACACATGCCTCGCACTGTCTGGATGCATCTCAAGACGCAGTGATCGCTTCAAGCACATGGCTCAAGCTTGCTCCATTTCTTGTCACAAAACGGCGAAACGGAAAACGCTAAACGGGGCGAACATTCGCTTCGAACGCTTGACTCAAGCGTGCTCCATTTTTATTCAGAACTAGCGGATACCCGGCATTCGCTACTACGCTAAAATCTTTTCACCTGGCCTTCCAAATAGCCTTCCTCAAGAATTGAGCTATCAAATGCAAAAATAATTTTCAGAATCCGGTCAGTAGTTTCAAAGTCTTTAACGGACATAGGTAGATACATACTTTGTGTTTTATATTTTATATAGATAGATGGCGTACGGCGAGATTGTGTGTGCTTCATTAATGTTATTTAGTTATTGTTATTGGAAGAAGAAGAAAAAACAAAACGGTTGCACTTACTTGTTTGTGAAACTCTCTGCCTGCGTGTGTGTTTTTTGTGTGTCTCTGTCATCCAGACCTAGACTAAAGTCAAGAGCAAACTCATAGTAGACTAAAAAAAAAAAAAAAAAACATGCGCTCGCAATGATCGCATCGAGCAGCTCGGCTCGCTGCGATGACTACTGTAACGCGTTATAAAAACTAGATACATTACAAACAAACGTAGCAAGTCAGTCTCCGCCTTTAAAGTTGTTTGATGTTCTTTTAACTCGTCCGAAAACAGCCGAACATCGCTACCAATAAATAATTAAAACCAATGCCAATAAGACAGAGGACGAATAAAATGTAAGCTGCCGAACAGCGACGCTCGTATTCGAATAATTCGATTACGTATCTCGAATGCATTCGATTGTTTTCTCCCGTATTCGAATTGGCAGAATCCGATACCATTGCGAACGAGTATGGATCGTGGTATGAATGATATTAAAATGATGAATGTTTGATTGAAAGAGTACCGAGCAAACCAAATCAGTTTTAGCGTAGTCTGTATGCTTGAAACACATACCTACGTTCATAAACTCACGCTTTTGCCCCATGGGGTTTGCTAGTGTACTAGGTAATAATTATTTTATTTTCCTTAAAAGAAGACCCTGGAATATCTGCATTAATTAACATACTCGGTTGCTATAAATAATTAATACGCATTTACTCATTAAATGTTGCGGGTAAATTTTTCTTGGACAAAGCTTCCAAGTCTCGAATGACGAATCATCATCATTCATCATTTCAGCCGAAAGACGTCCACTGCTGGACATAAGCCTCCCCCAATTGGGGGGGTTTGCCATAATCGCCACACTTGGCAGGCGGGTTGGCGATCGCAGTATGGTGTTAAAAATGCATAGAGAACACTGCTTCCCATTCTGGAGGAAGTCCCTTAGTCGCCTTTTCCGACACCCATGGGAAGAAATAGGATGATTATTATTTACGTCCAGCACCACACGGTACCAAAATGACGAATGTCACGACTGTAATACAACAAACGAATACACCGGGAGATATTGTTTTACATCGCAATTCTCATTGTTCGATTATTCAATTTATTTCACACTCGTAAAATTTCAAAGGATTAATATGAAGATTTTAAATCTGATCCTACATTATTTTTAAAGTAAGAAAAAAAATCTGTTACGTAAGTTATTTTTTTTTTCGTTACCTTTATTACCTTGCTGGGCAAAGGTCTCCCCATAAACCCATGAGATAATATTTGATTGATAAACATATATAAAGGGATTGCATTGTTTCCTATTACAAAACATTCCCAATATGAATGTCCTATTATAAAAAAAACTACCATGTTATGCAAAGTTATATCTCGTAAAAGTACCTAAAAAATCTTCCATGCTGATGTCAACAAAAAAAAACGTTCAAATTCCATCAGAAAGTCTCCAACAAATGTCAGCTTATATTCTCTAGAAACAAAACATAACCTACTTCATAAAATCATAACACAGAGACCGCAATTTTTTTTTTTCCAAATCCCAAAAGTGACGTGAACGGAGCGCTGAGCGGGCCAAAGTCATGCCTTCAGAAACTCGGTCACGATTGTTCCATCACATAAAATTGTTGTATACCCCAGTTACTCGTTCCACTGCGTTTCCCGCTATATTTCTTCATTGGTTACGGGATTTATTAATTTGTGCATTGTTTTTTTTTTACTGATGTTTTGTGAAAATATGTTTGGGAAGATTACTTATTATAAAGCCCAGTGATGGTATTATTGACGGTCATTTCTCGATAATAACGCATAATAATTACCTATACCACATTTGAAATAACATTAGACATTTAAAAAACCTTTTTACAGTCCGTTCAACCGATTTTGACTTCTATTCCGTAGGTATAAGGATGGCATTAAAAGCAAAAAAGTGTTTACAAAACCAACTGTTTACTGCAGCTGCCATTTGTCATGCCTCCAACGCAATAGAAGTAAAAATCGGTTGAACGAACTGTAAAAAAGGTTTACTTAAATGTATAATGTTATTTCAAATAGAGTATAGCTTACTTCTGTTTGGTATTCGAAATTTTATGTTGTAAGTAAAAGTAGGTACAACTATTTTCTTAATGTCCCTCGGCAAAGTTCGATGAGTTGCCGTTTGCACTTAGTGCTGATCGGACGCTCTCAATCGACTTGGAAGTATATAGAGTTGTTAATAATCTTTTAACTTAATTTAATTTATTTTAAAAATGGGGGGAAAGCTGCTAAAGTCGCAGGTACGACAGATAATAATTTAAAGCGTATAGGTACTTGTATTTTTTACAAGAAGCCGATGAATTCAAGAAAGAAAGTCATGATTATTTTCAAAAAGTTTTTAAACATGTTTATGAAGCTTGTGGTGTTTCAGTCGGAACTGTAAAGAAAATGATAAAAAAGATAAATTGGCTCCCTTACCATCACCAAAAAGAGTAAAAAATACCAAATAATTTCGTTTAAATTTGGACGATTTTGACTATTCTGTCGTACGTAATATGATATACGTTTTTCATTTACGCTTGAAGGAATTACCTTGTTTGAGGACTTTAAAATCGATCGGTAGTAGAGGCTATCCAATTTGGAGGCTGTCTGGAGATATTAAGATTTTTTTTTGAAAGATATTGGTTTTCGATTTAGAAAAACAGAAAGCAATCAGGAAATACTAATTGAAAAGCATGATATTCGCTTTATAAGGCTTACGTATCTCCGAGGAATTGACAGGATAAGGGACGATGGCAAAAATATTGTCTTCATGGATGAATCATATGTGCCTATGTCGCACTCAAAAGGGAAATCTTAGGAAAAAGATGTAAAGAAGCCAATTGCGAAAGGAGAACGTATAATCATCGTTCAAGCTGGCAATGAAAAAGATTTTGTTCCAGGTGCACTGATGTTGCACAAATTTATTGTTAGTGATGGCGATTACCATAAAGAAATCAATGCTGATCGACATCGAAATTGGCTGCGTAATCATTTAATACGAAATCTACCAGCTAATAGTGTTTTAGTAATAGATAATGCACCATACCAAAATACATTATTAGTTAAACCCCCGAACTCAAACACTACTAAACCACAAATTATAGCTTGGTTGCAGCAACATATTATAACTAGCTTCTGCCCGCGGCTTCGCCCGCGTGGATGTCGAAAAATATCCGACGGGGACGTACAACCAGGATTAAAAAATAACCTATAGGTTAATCCAGGTTATAAACTATCTGTGTACCAAATATCATCCAAATCCGTTCATCCGTTTTTGTGCAAACCGGAACATAGCATATAAAAAGTCCACGCCAGCATGTCTATCTTTTAAGATTGAATCACTATACCTTTTTTTATAGTAGGTACCTAATCAAATTTGTTCGAAATTAATGCATTTGTTTTTTGTATGTTATAAATAAACCCAAAAACGACTGGACCGATTTTAAAACTTCTTTCACCAGTAGAATGCTATATTATCATTATCACTGAGTAATATAGGCTATAATTTATAAAGATATCATGCGGTTGAAGCCGCTGGCGGAAGCTAGTTAATATGATAAAGCAAAAAATATGTGTCTATCCCATTGATATAAATAGTATAATATATATAATATAATAATACGCAGTAATATAAATGTCAATGGTCTATCCCTATTGTAATGTGCTATATAGAACAACGAAATCTTGAAGGTTTGTGTTTTGTAAAAAGTCATAGAACAATAGTAATGATTTATGACGTTAGTAATGCAAGCCTGCAAGCTTGTTAGTTTTTTTCCAATAACCCTGTATAAAATACGGTGAGTGAGCATCAATTTTAATCATTTCTACTGTTTTTCATCAACGGTCCCAGTATGATGGTAGTTTTAACGCGTTGGATAGCAATGTTGATCATTTACTGTAATAACAGACCAGCCATTCTCTCACGTGAATACTCGACCAAAAAACATAAAATACCATTAAAAATAACATCTCATTCCTCCAACCCCGGACTGGAACGTACCTACTGTACATATCTACAACTACATGGATAAAATTGCAGCCATCTTCGATCACATTATACAAAGGTAATAACGGGAAATGGAGTCCGGACTCCGGACTCCGGGATTCCAGACATTTCGGTAAGTAATGCTGATTCACTGGGCGTGTTCTTACATCTGTCTTGTCTGTAACAGATGATCAATCTAAATTGTACATCTAGTTTGTTCTAAAATTTACTTATGTTTATTTGAGCTTTCTTCATTATTTGGGAGGGACTTAATCGATGATAATGGTACTATTATTAGGTAGTTTTATAATAATAATAATAATAAATTCATTTATTTTAGGTAAATAACACCCATCGCCAAACATTTAAAATCATATAAAATAAATCAAATCAAATAAAAACTAATAAATTTAAATAAATCATAAATCAATTCATATTAAATCAAAATAAATTAAATTAACGCAAAATAAATTAAATCAAATCTACTAATTGTAATAAAAAATATAACAATTAATACCTTCTCTCCGACACTGGCACAGCAACATGTTTGCTGGAACAATGCCGGATGAAGGGGCAGTCCAGCCTTCCCGCAATCATGGCCAGTACGATGTTGGGGCTAACTCGTACCCTACGCATCAAGGACGCGGCGCGCTTGCGCATGGTCACATGAAAGCAGTGGGTGCGCGCCTCTGCGAACATACCCGGGGCGTTGCAGTATCGGGGTAGCCCCATCACCGCCCTGAACGCGTTATTGTACTGGACGCGGATGGCGCCGTAGCTTCTATTAGAATAGTGAGCCCACAGACTGCACGAGTACAGTGATGCACAGTACGCTTTAGAGAGCGTACTGTGCATCACACTGTGCTTTAACCTCACTAGAGCACCGTGCAAATCTGCGGGCGTTTAATAATAATAATAATGATAAGTTTTTTTTGTTTTAGGTAGGTAATTGTTTTTGTCTAAACCATGTAGGTAATCAATTCATAATTGACACATCAGAAATTTTAACAACGGCCAGTACGAGTATATGAGTGTCAACCAAGAGCGGCCTGTAATGGCCGCTCTTAGTTGACACTCATCATGTAGGTAATAATTACAGTTTTACAATTCGAACAGAATATTCCAAAAAAAAATTGAATTTGAAAGAGAATATAACAAGCTTATTTTGTGGCTCAGAGTGCCGCTGTCTATTAAAGGCAAACACCACTAATACATATTCGATCATATTCGTGACTTGGAATCAGACTATACTCCATTTATTATAACATTAGACAAATAACTGTTCTCACCCTTTATAGTTATAGCTTTAATGATTTAAATCACATTAAAGACCTTTGGAATACATAGACTGCTAACATCATTCGCTAAGAAATAAAATTTCTAACAAAAATCGACCTCTTTTCAAACCAGGGTCATGTCCACAATTCACAAAAGCTAAATCATTCATTCATAGCTGCATTCACAAACACTGCAGAAAGTTTAACAACGGCCAATACAAGAGTACCAACTTTGAACGTCCATTGTGCTTTAATCGGTACCCAAGTACCTGTGTAGGTAATAATTTCATCATTTACAACTCGAACAGGAGGATATTCGAGGAGCTGGCGAACAGAACCGGATTAGTCCGTGAAATAAAATTTTACAGGATGGCTAAAAAACTAATATTAATTTATGGAGGAGATTAATAAAACAACATTGCATTACTATAGATAGGTGGATTAGATTCATAGACAGATGATGTTGCATGAGTAATAAATTTTTAATTTACTTTTATACTCTAGAAGTTATTCAAGAAATAAAAATTGACTAATCGGGTTCTGTTTGAAAAAGGTTGACTTGTCCGATTGTGACCGCAAACAATATATTTATATATATTTTATTTTTGCTGCACATGTCCGCTTTTGATTAAAAATTTATTGAAGACTAGCTGACCCGACAGACTTCGTTCTGTCAAAAGCTATTTGACTGT
This sequence comes from Dryobota labecula, assembly GCA_947523025.1. NCBI lineage: Eukaryota > Metazoa > Arthropoda > Insecta > Lepidoptera > Noctuidae > Dryobota > Dryobota labecula. Next base: position 8,416,135 of record OX383293.1, on the reverse strand, counting down.
GGCAGTTTGTCTACGCGCAAAGGAAACTACCTACCTACCCTACCCTACCTTACCCTATCCTACCCTACCCTACCTACCTATCTACCCTACCCTACCCTACCTACCTACCCTACCCCTACCCTACCCTACCCTACCCTACCCACCTACCTACCCTACCCTACCCTACCCTACCAACCCTACCTACCCTACCCTACCTAACTAAAACCTTCATTTTTTTTTTTTTTTGATAAAATCTATTCTCAGACCTACCAAATGATGACTGACACGTTATGTCAAACGCCATAAAGTTACATTAGAAGATAGAGTTACCTACTTATTATTACAATAAAAATGTAAATATGGTCGTTTTCTTACAATTTTTTTTTTAACTTTCTTAAATTTTTCTTACATAAGAACCTTCTCCTGACAATAACAAACACAACAAAAAAATAATTAGCGAAATCGGTCCAGCCGTTCACGCGTGATGCCGTGACCAAGGGAAATAGGGATTCATTTTTATATATATAGATATGAATACTACATGGGACTAGTCCGCTTCAGAATGAAAAATGGATGGAAATTATCTTTTTTTAAACTCGGATTAAACCGGTTTCGTTTGAAAATACATATTTTTAAGCAATATTTCCCTACTTAGAGCCGGTTTTGATTGAAAATATTAACAGGCATCGACGTAAAGGGGTCCAAGACATCATGATTCGAAAAAAATGTGTGTTCCAATTATAGTGAACTAATCCGGTTCTGTTCGCTAGCTCCTCATTCTCAAAAAGAATTGATTTTTAAATAGAGAAAAACTATCTTCAAAGTGGTTTAGTTTCCAAATGGCGCATTTCAAAACACCTTAAATAGGTACGTTTTCAGGCACACGAGGATGAATTGAACTGTGTTTAATACTTTAAATCACATTAAAGACCGCTGAACTACAAAGCCTGCTACACCACATTCGCTGACTAACAAAACCTCTAACAAAACCGACCTCTTTTCAAACCAGGGTCATGTCTACGTTCCACAAAAGCAAAACTATGATTCGCAAACACAGCACAAAGTTTAACAACGGCCAATACAAGAGTTCTAACAGAGAGGGACCATTGGCGAGTGACCGCGCGTGCTCAAGCACCCGTCTTAAGCAAATTCAAAGCACGTGATTGTAACGAAGTGTTAAGTTAAAAGGGGAATGCTGAGGAATGTTATTGTTATAATTGGGCCAGTGCAGAATATCGTAACAAAGCATCAAAACTATACTTTCAAGAAGTAGACATCATTAACATGATTAGTACGTAAACGTTTCTGAATAATCACGTATTAGGGGTAAAAGGGGTAATAATTTGTAAAAGGGGTAATTATTAGTGATGGCCCAAACACGGGTTCTACGGAATACAAATAAACGGCCGAATGTTCGGTTAAAAATTACCCATCCGAATATTCAGTCGAATATTCGGCAGGATTTGGAACGCATTATGGTGCATCTGAAAAATTCAAGTCTGTGCTTGTCGAGCGCATTGAAGCTCACGTCCCTTCCGCTGGGTAACGCCCGCGCCGCTACTACCGAACAGCTCGGACTGTTATTGCAAAACATAGACACGTGTTAATGTTAATATTGAATAATTATAAGATTATAAAAATACAAACCTACCAATTTTATATCTTCTATCTATTAGAACATGGCTGCATCTAATCGAAGCAATGTAAAATTATTACTATGTATCTCTGTACATAAACAAAATAAATGATAAAACACACTTGATATGGATACAGTTATATAATTGTACTATATGCTTATTAAAAATTTCTATAAGTCTATACTTATAGAATTTTTTAATATAATATTATTCAGTAGAATGTTTGGCATTTTTTCCGAATAATCGTCTGAATACGAATGTTCAGTAAATCTGCCGAATATGCCAAATACTGAACATAAAACGAATATTCAGTCCATCCCCAGTAATCGGTTGTAGCTACTTATAAGCTTTGCTGGAATTTGACACAGAATAACGCACATAACATTGACAGCAAGCAGTCTTGTTTTCTACTACTGACGATTTGTGATGCACCTAGCTTCTGACGTTCCATACCTGCCCATGATTTTGAATTTATAATAGAATTTGAATTATTTGATGCGGCATGAACTTTTTTTACCAGTAACACCTGCATAAATTGTACTTTAAATCGCAAGGGGATAGTGGCGTTTCGTCAGGAATGTGGAAATAATTCCAGTAATAATAAGTACGCAGCCGTCGTATCGCATGATTCCCGTACGGCGTGAAATGGCATATTACGAATAGGCATAGCTACGCATATATCCTTTTGTCTTGTATTCCTCGCTCTACGTGAAACTTAGATCAATTAGGAGCAGAAGGTACCTACATGTATGACGTATGGTATATGATAGAACAAAGCGACACTCTTACCTACATAGTTAGTGATAAAGCAAAAACTAGGGACTGTATTTTCACACAGGTTTTTGTAATTGTAATTTGAATATACACAGTATCAAATCAATTCCAATCGCCTGAAACACAGGATTACCTAGTTCAGGCACAAATAATGAGTGAACTTGAGATAGATATAAGAAAAACTGTATTTAACTTTATACCTTATATTTTTGAATAAATTTTATTATTATTATTATTATTATTTATTTATTTATTTATTTAATACTTCAAGCACATAAATGTACAGAGGCGGACTTAATGCCATACGCATTTTCTACCAGTCAACCTTTGGGTGATGCAGAGACAAACAGTGGTAGGTGCAATTACGAAAAATTCAAAATCAAAAAGTCAAAGTTCAAAATTCTTTGAACTCTTAGAAAAGATTGTCGAGCGAATGAAATAGTATGACTTTTTCGGTCCGAAAAAATTCTTGACGCTATTGTAAACATAACGGTTATGCCTAGTAAACAGAATATCAATAATAGAAAAAACTGAAACTAAATTAATAATATTGTTTTTAATAGTAAGAAACAGTAATTAATTTGAATAAAATTTTGCTGTACTGTTTAAATCGCAAAGAAAATTCTAACACTTCTTAATAAAAATATATTTATTAACCAAGTCACCTTTAGAATATCTAAAGAGTCCATAATCTTTTAACTCAGCTACACTTTAACTGACTTTTAAACCAAGGGAACTAGTTTTCTAAACGAGCTAGTATAGGGTCAAACATTGGAAAATTTTCTTCAACTGAAAATTATAATTGCAAATTGTAAAAACTTTTTGCTCCGTTCGAAACAGCACATGGAACGGAGTAGTCTTTGCTCTTAACATTTTTCCTCGGCACTAGAACAATACTGTTTATTTCGATGTGTCTGTGTCTATTTTCGTAAGGCCTTTCGCAGACTTAGTCACGACTCTCTTAAGTCCAACTGCCGCTTAGTGAAAATAATGATGTTGAACCTTCCTGACAACACATGATGAGTTGTATTCAGTACTCGGTGTAATTTATTTGCCTAATACAATAAATTGAAGCAACAATAAAAGTTGTACAGCTTAAACAGTGTTCATATGATGCAGGTGCTTTAATTTTGTTGTATGCCACAAGCAAGAAAGTTGCATCGTGTAAATGGAGCTTAAGGCAACGATAACCGACTTTTAATGATTTTATACTGAAGATCACCGTTCACATGATTTGGAAAAAATATATGTTAAATTACAGAAATTTCTTAATAACTTAATATATGAATATTTTAGATTATTTTTATATTACATAGTGAAATTAATTCGATAAGTTATGTCTAACGCGGATAAAAAACTGAGAATCACGCAAAAACTATCAAACGTATCTTTCTGAAACCTTTACCTTTTTCAAGATAATTTAATTACTGATCTTTTGGTATACGAGTTTTATTGAAATATCGTTTGTTTTATGTATAATAAATTAATAATGGTCATTGGCATATATTTGCGCCTTAAGACACAAAACTGTTTTCAAGCGGTTTAAGACAGTGTACTATAGAAAAAGAACAGTTTTGTCTACAACATATTATTAGAATAAGAATAGACTATACATTTTCTATATTCGAGTAACCAAGACTCAACAAGATTGAAACTAACGAACATGTTAGTAAGCACAGACACTAAACAAAAACAAGGAAAACAATGTAAGAAATAACGGTTGATCTCCGTTGCGACATCCCATGAGAGACGGCACAACAGTGACCCCCGTATATACACATACAGTCCAGGCGACTCACAACCATGCTTAAGACACTGTTGGAACCGCCCCACACCCTGCGCACCAGGGAAGCGCACTTTTTACGCATTGTTGCGTAAAAGCAATCTACATGCGCATCTGCGAACATCCCTGACGCACTACAGAAACGGGGCAGCCCCACCAGTATCCCAAACGCATTATTATATTGCACGCAGAGAGCGGTGTACGATCTTTGCGTATATCTAGCCCACAGGCTGCCCGTGTAAAAAGCAGTACAGGTAGGCACGAAGGAGCGTGATTTTAACAGGAAGTGAGCATCGTGGAAACCTGCGAGACAGCATGTTGGTTCTAATCGACAACGCCCCCCGCGTTTATTAAAGAACAGTTTTATTACACTGTGTTGCCACGTCAACAGTTTCTGCGAGCGTGAGCGCCATCATTGTTTCCATAGAGCTATAAATTATTCTGTCAGTGTCTAAATAGACAGTTTTGCGCACACCCTTAGAACTAAAATTTTAGCAGCTCAACTTAGAATAATAGCTAGAAAAGTAATATCGCGAACACGACAACCGTAAACGGAATAGGAATTGCGTATTTGCGATATTGTATTTTTTGCACTTATTTCTTTTGACCAATATTTAAATCGCTAGATTTTCCCTCACCATACTTTTGTCGCGCGAAATGTGACAATATTGAGTACAGTGGGCTCAAATTCAAACTCAAAGCATTTATTTTAAATAAACCAATTACAGGTACTTTTAAATCAAACCAAAACAAATCAAATATTTTTATGGCGGTTTAGGTTATACAGACAGATGTAAGGTAAATTACAGATCCATTATGTCCTACCTAGTAGGCATAATATAATAAATTATGTCAACATACAACATATATAAAATTTCATCGGTCATCACACTCATCACCATATAAAGCAAATTGCAAAGCAAAAAAAACTGAAGCAAATTGTCAAGGGATTGGTCAGTCAGAAAGATGAAACTAGTTGCACATTCCAAAGCGTAGTAGATTCCTATGGAGAAAAACGGGCAAGTAACTCCACGAACACTGTTTTAAAACAAAATGTAACATCGTTCATGTTCAAATTATACATGTGAGAACAAGTCCGTCACTCATCCGATATCAGCCGTATCCCATGGCAATCAAGTCCAATCAAAATGAAACAGAAACGCAACCATCTTTTGACGCGATAGGGAGAATCTAACGATTTAAATCTTTGCTTAGGACAGAATCAAACATGTAAAGTTGAGAGCTTGTTTTGTTTATAAGTTGAAATGAGGTAGAAATAATTTGTTGTGCCTTTGTTCTTAAGTGCTGTAGATTGGAATTTTCTTTCTCAGGCTCAGGGAATCTTGTTACTCAAGATCATTATTTCGCTAAGCTGTTGAATTGATGTTTTGAGATTTGTTTTTCTGAAATGAAATGATAATAAAACAGCTCTTTACGTAAACTCGGACGCGCTCAATTTGTCGATCCCGCTCACAAATGATTAACGATCACACTCGATTTTACTGTTAGATATAATTCATTAATCGTATTAGGCCGAATCAGTACTTATCTACATCTTCATTACAATACCAATACAATGGAACAACACGATAATGAATGAAGTTGAATACATCATCATGGTTCTTAATAATTTTTTAAATCATTCTCACTTCCTAACTCCGTACTGTCATTATACAGGTATGTTTGTTACTCAATCACGCATAAACGGCTAATAGCATTCCATGTGCAACTGTAGTGCCCAAACAGATCAACCCACAACCAATAAATGTAAAGCAGATCTGTGATTTTATTGTAAAATTGTAATTTAAAAGAGTCTCCATGGAGTTTCTTGCCCGTTCTTCTCCATAGGAACCTACTACGCTTTGGAATGGGCAATTAGCTTCAGATTTCTTACTGATCGACTCCTTGACAATTCAAAAGTAAATGTAAATTGTTTAATTGAAACAAATGATTTGAGTGTGAGTTTGAGTAGGTAAGCTAAAATATACGATACTTCAATAATCGAAATATCTTGTTTTTTGTTGGAAACTTTTAAACCGATTTGAAATTCGTATTCCCTGCAGAAAATTCATTTTAATTTTAATCGTTTCTTTCAAATTCCACTTAAATTTTCTTACCAGTTTACCACAATTGTCTGCATAAGTGTGTACAAGCAATAGAATGTTTTGTTTTTAAACTGACCACATCACGCTACGGTGGCCATGAATGTTCATTTTACACATAATTTTAATTTACCCACATTTAGGCCGGAAATTTCTCCCTCTTTTTATGCACCATTACAAATGTTGAACACCCCCTAATTGGCCTCTTACATGGTGTTTGGAGCTGCAATACTAATTAACTTCGTATTACAGCTATTTTACCACGTCAAAGCATTGTGTGGTCACATAGAAAAGTGCTCTAAAGTACGAAAAATGTGGAAAGTTTAATGAAATGGTATTACCAGAAAATGTACCTACCTCTGCCTAACGCATCGGGGGAAACAGGCGTGCCGCTTATTTTATTTTTATTTATTTTTCTTAAGAGATAATTTCAGTTGTTCATAGGTGTAAACCAATCGTTTCAAAATACATAGATAATAATACGTCAATTCCGTGGCATAGTCATTTCATACCACTGTGAAAGAATGGTCGTAATGCTTTGAATATGTGGTAGTCAATTTCATAAACAATTAATTTCCCCGACTTTACATAAATTTTTGGTACTCAATATAAATACGATAAAAGTTATATCATTTAAGTCAATTAGAATAGCTGATTTGTTTAAAATAACAGCATTCCAAACTTTTTACAATCTAACACAAAAATATCTATATTATGTACAAGGAAGCAAAGCAAAAAAAAGGGTAAAGAGCTCATTGGGTATCACAAAGTTTGTCCGCATCGCTGTCAGTGGGAAAAGTGCCCAAAAGGCTGGCAGAGTTGCCACGTTGGATGGATAGCCATTAATCGTGGCAACTCTGGTCACATCAAGAGTCGACCAACCGTTCGGCGATGTCCCAAAATACTCGATGAGCACTCGGACCACGGCTCTAGTGTTTCAACCCCAAACGGTTCAAACATATAACTCTCAATAAATTTGTTATATTTTAGCCGTTTGAGGTTTCCTGCACCTGCAGCAGCCATCCCAGCACAACCCGCCGTTCTAGGAAGATGGGATGGCGCGAGGGTGTCGACACAGATTGCTTCAACACTTTTAACTTTTTCAAGGTTGATTATAATTTGACTTTCAAAAGACTCTTTGATATGTCTATTATCTACCTTAATTCACTTGAAACAAAAGATGATCGATTTCTAAATAAAATTACTAAACTTAGGTCATATCACATTCTGACAGGATGATGTATATTTCTGAAGTAAAATAAAACTTCGATCAATCATTTTCTTTGTACGTTTGCCGTAGCCTTTATTGTGTTCATCTTAAATGTATTAGGCCTAGAAGATAAAGATTCATAAAATATTAGTGTAAGTTATTGAAAAACGTTAATAAATTTAGGTATAATGTGTACATCTGAGGGCGTAGCTAGATAAATAGCAATGTGTTTAGAAGAATTCTGCATTTCTACAACGAAAAAGTCGTTGTAGAAATACAGAAATAACTTAACGTTTGAGGATTATTGCATTTCGACCGTGATTTTTGCGTAAAATGGCCAACTTTGGCGTTCTTATTCTGAGACACTGAAAGTCTTCGAAAAATTGTACTTGTTAAGTGGTGGAGAATAGTTATTACTCGTAGTATAGTTTATAGGGTCTCCCTTTTCCAATTTTTTTCTTATATAAAGACAAAATTCCAAGGCAAGTTTTCATAAAATGCGCGACGGCACTTTTTCGAGCTCGTGGATTGAACTATTGTACATAAGCAAACGAAATGAAATATATATAACAACTAGCTGACCCGACAGAATTCATTCTGTCAAAAGCTATTTGACTGTGGCAGTTTGTCTACGCGCAAAGGAAACTACCTACCTACCCTACCCTACCTTACCCTATCCTACCCTACCCTACCTACCTATCTACCCTACCCTATTACCCTACCTACCTACCCTACCCTATTCTACCCTACCCTACCCTACCCTACCCTACCCACCTACCTACCCTACCCTACCCTACCCTACCCTACCAACCCTACCTACCCTACCCTACCTAACTAAAACCTTCTAACTAGGACCGTGAGGAAGACGACACCTTGGACCATCGTCGAACCCGGCTACTAGCGGAAAGAGTAAACGAGTGGAGTCATGATGAACAACATGACCCACCGTTTACCCAGAGTGAGCTGGACAGGTCCATTGGGTCGTTCAACCCAAAAAAGGCCCCGGGAGCAGACGGCCTCACTGCCGACATCTGCTCTCAGGCCATTTCCTGCAACCCTGAATTCTTCCTGTCGCTGATGAATAAATGCCTGGCACACCAATACTTCCCAAAGTCCTGGAAGGAAGCAACAGTTGTTGTGCTCAGGAAGCCAGGCAAAGACTCGTATACCGTCCCGAAATCCTACAGGCCGATTGGGCTTTTGCCTGTACTAGGGAAGGTATACGAGAGGATGCTGGTTGCTCGTCTCAAGTTCTACCTGCTCCCCAGGATTAGTACTGGCCAATACGGCTTTATGCCCCAAAAGAGCACCGAAGACTCCCTCTATACTCTCGTGCATTACATCCGCACAAAGCTGGCACAGAAAAAGATTATAACGCTTGTGTCACTGGATATAGAGGGGGCATTTGACAGTGCGTGGTGGCCCGCTATCAAGGTACGATTGGCTGAGGAAAAGTGTCCTGTAAACTTGAGACGAGTAGTCGACAGCTATCTCAGCGACAGGGAGGTCTGTGTGAGATACGCGGGGGAAGAGAGCAGAAAGTCAACCAGCAAAGGGTGCGTCCAGGGTTCCATAGGTGGTCCTATCTTCTGGAATCTGCTGCTGGATCCATTATTGAAACAGCTGGAGGATAGAGGCCACTACTGCCAGGCATTCGCCGACGACGTTGTTATGGTGTTTGTCGGCGAATCAGCAGTGGAAATCGAGGAACAGGCCGGTGCCGCTCTCGAACATGTTCGAGCGTGGGGTGTCGTAAATAAGCTCAAATTCGCGCCGCACAAAACCTGTGCGATGGTGCTAACGCGGAGGCTGAAGTACGACACACCGCGCTTGACCATGGGGGGGATCGGCATCGGTATGTCCCAAGATATAAAAATCCTGGGCGTCACCATAGACAGTAAGCTGACCTTCAACAAGCACATAACTATCGCCTGTAAAAAGGCGATAGCAATTTATAAACATCTGGCCAGAGCTGCCCGGGTGAGCTGGGGCTTAAGCCCGGAGGTTATCCGGGTTATTTACACCGCAGCCGTTGAGCCGACGCTTTTGTACGCCGCGAGTGCGTGGGCACCAGCCGCAAACAAGCTAGGTGTAATGAAGCAGCTGAACGTGGTCCAAAGAGGGTTCGCACAAAAGCTATGTAGAGCCTACCGCACAGTCTCCCTTAACTCGGCATTGGTGCTGGCCGGGATACTCCCAATCGATCTGCGCATTCGTGAGGCGGCAGCGCTGTACGAGGCCAAGAGGGGGGTGCCCCAGTCAGTACTAGGAGACAGAGAGATTGAACGGATGGCTCCAGCGTTGGAATCCCCGCACCCCGCGGAGCAGACCACACTGCAGTTCGGCAGCCTGATAGACGAGGAACAATACCAGAACCACAGCAATTTCGCTGTGCGTATTTTCACAGACGGCAGCAAAATTGAGGGCAAAGTCGGAGCGGCGCTGTCTCTGTGGAATAGCGCCACTGAAGTAAAGGCCCTCAAACTTGCCTTGCCGTCTTTCTGCACCGTCTATCAGGCGGAGCTATTGGCCCTGCACAGAGCGGCTGGTGAAGCACTCAAGAGAAGGGAAGACACGTTCGGCATCTACAGCGACTCCATGGCGGCTCTCCAGTCGGTGGTCAGTGCGAGTTCCCCCCATCCCCTGGCAGTGAAAACAAGGGACACCCTCCGTCGTTGTCAACTACAGAACAAGACGGTGTCCTTGTTCTGGATCAAGGCTCACGCAGGATTGGAGGGAAACGAGCGAGCCGACCAACTCGCAAAGGAAGCCGCCCTGGGGTTGAAGAAGAGGCCGGATTACGACCTGTGCCCTGTGTCATTCGTCAAGCGGCAGATCCGTATGGGGTCGCTTGACGAATGGAACAGAAGATATAAGTCCGGGGAAACAGCCTCCGGCACTAAAATATTTTTCCCCGATGCAGTTGCGGCATATAAAGTGGTGCGGAAAATAAAGCCCACAAGCTTCACCACACAAATTCTCACGGGGCACGGTGGGTTCTCCGCATACTTGAAACGCTTCAAGTGTAAGGAGAACGCATCGTGCGCCTGTGAACCGGGCAAGGAAGAAACGGTGCTGCATGTCCTGTTGGAGTGCCCGATCACAGGGAAGGCACGGTACGAGGCCGAGCAGGACCTCGGACAGAAATTAAATGTAGATAATTTACCTAGTTTAATAAGCAGTAGAAATAGAGAAAAAAAATTTAATCTACTCTCAGACCTACCAAATGATGACTGACACGTTATGTCAAACGCCATAAAGTTACATTAGAAGATAGAGTTACCTACTTATTATTACAATAAAAATGTAAATATGGTCGTTTTCTTACAATTTTTTTTTTTAACTTTCTTAAATTTTTCTTACATAAGAACCTTCTCCTGACAATAACAAACACAACAAAAAAATAATTAGCGAAATCGGTCCAGCCGTTCACGCGTGATGCCGTGACCAAGGGAAATAGGGATTCATTTTTATATATATAGATATCTCTTAAATTGTGGTTTAGTTTATAGTGGCCGCAGAATTTAGAAATATGTTTGGAATATCTATTAAAATCCCGTTCAAAACTACTAAAAACGCTCAGAATTAACTGTAAATTTCTCATTACTACATCAATATTATAACGTAAAATTTATACCAGAATAACCGTTACTGTTCATAAGAAATTTAATTTAATATTAAAAAATACAAAAATGTGAATAAAACATAAAATAAACGTATTTACAACTGAAAGGAAATAACAAATGTATCCGACGACCTTAAAATGGTAGCTAGTACAGACGTAAATGACGCAATAATTTAATATAGTTAAATAGTCTGAAAAGCGCGCTAATCTCTGAAACTACCTGTCGGATTTAAAAAAATCTTTTTGTATTTAATAGATAATTTTTGAGGAAGATTACGAGTATATGCTTTTTAACATCACGCTACGATCCATAGGAGCCGAGTAAAATGAAAAAATGTCAGAAAGAATGCCAATAGAAAACGATGTAATAGCGCGGGCGGGCGATGCAATGCGACGTGGTGGGTCCGGGTCCGAGTGAATTTTATGAAAATGTGTCTGTTATTTTAGTATACTCGTATTGTATACCTTACGAGTTCCACGCGAACGAAGTCGCGGGCAGAAGCTAGTTAATCTGATATCTAAATGACTGTGTATTAAGTGTAGCTTTTGTTAAGGTATTTAAATAGCATTCTTCTTCTTCTTGCTATGTAAAATTGCAGAATTCCAGTAGCTTTATGGTTTCTTAGAACAACTTGAACGAACTGTGATAGTTTAAGCCATAAAATAGATTTAAAGACTGATTTTATAGACTTCTGTGGCTGATTCTATGTAGTTTTATTTAGCAATAAATAAGGTACGTTTTATGATTCGATTAGGGCGTGGACACATGTCTACGGTACGGCGCCGGCCAACGTGTAACGGCACGACGCCGCTACCGGGAGATGGCACGGCGTCGTTCCGCGGCACGGTGCCGTGTACGGTACACCGCAGTAGCATACGGCGAACCGCTCGGTAGTTCCCGTTCTCTGGAACAAGGCAAAGGAGAATTTTAAAAAGAAAAGAAAAAGATAGAAAAATTGTTTATTCTACACAAACAAAACGCACTTAATAAAAAATAAAATTATAAAATACATACATTGAAGTAGCCAAAAGCCTCTTATGGATACAAATTTGAAAACATTGATACTTTGTTTCTGTTTTTTCTTCATACGTCACCTTAGTAACAGGAGCAGAATAATACGTCTTTCACGGTCCATATCAAGACAAAAACTGAACGATGGCTGCTGTCTTGTGCCCGCAGTGCAACGTACACGGCACCGTGCCGCAGCACGATGCCGTGCCGTCTCCCGGTAGCGGCGTCGTGCCGTTACACGGTGGCCGGTGCCGTACCGTAGACATGTGTCCACACCCTTAGGCACCTAAGTTTATTTTATACTAGAACAAGGCATTTTACAAAAGCCAGTAAGCTCACAGAGCGTTTGCTGGGGTGTGCAGTTTTAAGTCAAAACTCGAGAAACCACAGCGGCACCGAGGTAATTGCACTTACAATGGCAATGGCAATATAATGGCATACACGGAAGGAGCTCACGTAAAAGAACCTTTAGTATCGTTGTGAATTATACTGTAAGCTGTGTATCGTTTGTTGGTGATCCCAATTAAAAAGTATATTAAAAAAATGCTTGTTATTTTGACAATTGAGGCGCCTAATTGCAAACCCCGCTAAAACGATTTTACCTTGAAACCGACCTTATTCTCTCTTTTGACCTTGACCTTTGACCGTTTTCCCTCCCTAACAGTACTAAATTGAGCCTCCAACTTTATGCTTGGTAACAAAATACACTATAAATGCCATGGGTAAAATTCAAATTCCTCTACAACGAAAACAACCAATCACAGCGCTTGCTTTTGCACCAAGTGACCTTACGAATGGTATGGCGGACCAATGGAGACTTGTGTAAATGTGTTGTGCACCAAGGAGTGCGATTACATTTTATTGAATTTAAAACTCATCAATAACTCAATATCCAGACAAATCGTTTTAGCGGGGTTTGCAATTAGACGCCTCAACTAACAATATTGTTGCGTCATTTACGATGATGAACTCATCCTAGATTTGGGGCACTAGGTGTCATCCAGAGGGTTAGGGAATAGCTTCTGCTAGCTTTTTTAAGGTTCCGTAGTAAACAAGGAACCCTTATAGTTTTGCCATGTCCGTCTGTCAGTCTGTCTGTCTGTCCGCGGTTTAGCTCAAAGACTCTTAGTACTGGAAAGCTGTAATTTAGTATGGGTACAATAAAATCTTGAAATATATTCTTTTAGAGTACCTCCCCTACACGTAAAGTAAGCATGATATTTTTTTTTATCGTCTATTCCATAGTGTGGGGTATCATTGGATAGGCCGTTTAAAAATATTCGGGTTTATAAAAACCATTTTTCGATTCATTGCGTAATAGTCTTAAAGTGTAAATTTTTGTTAGAGTCAAGTATCTCCTCCCCATGTCAGCTAAATGGTTGTATTTGGATACGTGAAAAATTCACAACAGTAGTATATAATATATAACAAAGTTAAAATGTAAACTATCACAGCTAAGTAGGCTTCACAAGTTACCGAGTAATAGTCGACCAACTTTCATTTACAGTTGAAATAGTACATTACTTACCAAGGGCTGTAAAAGAAAGAAAGCCCGAAATCGCAGGTATTTGTGACACGAGCCGCAGGCGAGGGTTGTAAATATGCGATAAAGGGCTTTCTTTTTTACTGCCCATGGTGAGTACATAGTTTTACGTCTTCACCTGGCCACAATGCGAGTTTAACTGTACGCGTAGCGTGCGGTAAAACTCACATTATGGCCAGGTGTGACGTAAAACATGTTATATATACTACTGCTGTGAATTTTTTCACATATCCAAATTGAAACAATTTAGCTGGCTGGCTGAACGACTCTAACAAAAACATAGCACTTTAAAGCTGAATATTACGCAAACGGTATCCAGAATCGAAATTTGGTTTTCACAAATCTGCTAAGCTAGCTAAGCCGCGGAAAGACGGATAGACAGACATACAGACAAACAGACAGACGTAAGGCGAAACTATAAGCGTTCCTTTTTGACTACCGAACCCTTAAAACAACCTCTCTTGAAACAATACTAAAAAGCGGCAGCCTTTAAAATTAAATAAGGCTTCTAATTGATTTATTGTAAGAAAAAATAACACATCTGAAGTGGCGACGTGGTACGAAAAACTTTTTCATCCTGAAAACCGTCGATTCAATTTAACTTGGAATAATAATTTTTCGTTTAGCTTTTAACAAAAGTAATATTTGTTCCGTTTTCGCAATGTTCCTTTAATTCCCCCATCTTTGTTTGATCTGAGCCGTAATGGAGATTGTAAATGGAAGAAAAATCCAAGGGATAATACGCGTATTTTAGGCAATATGTTCTTTGATATTCAAAGCTGCGTGATGTTTGGTAGCTTTCAATATTTATGTATTGGATGATACCTACATATGGTTCAGTCGCAAAATGTACCTTTCGCAAAATGCTCCATTCTCAAAATGTACCATTCTCATATTGCACCTTTCTCACAATGCATCTTCCTCATAATGCACCTTTCGCAAAACGTACCTTTATTACCTTTATTCCCATCTGCCCTCTTCGACCTTGCCCCCGGGGTGGTGGCTGACACTAAATAGTGGCGTTTACCAGCCCGATGGTATTTTTTTTAATTTTTATTTTTTTATTCGACCTGATTGATTACTGTTGAACGTCTGGCTCATATTTACGGGGTTTTATTTAGCTGTTAAGTAAGTAGTAACAATTAAGAGTCAAAGTAAAAACTTTGACTCTAACTGTTACTACTTACCAGATCTATTTTCCCAAAAAGCATTAGGTAGGTACTCTATGTGAATAGACGTGCAACACTATTCTGTAACAACTCACCATCGAGTTCATTTCCGTATACGCAGTATAACTTCAGAATTCTTTTTCCACAACGGATGCAGAAGTGAACTGGAAAGTAAGTTTTCAGAACAACAACGCAAAACCAATAGGATATCCTACTGAATCCTGTTTTACTAGAAATATTATTATGCTCTTATTTCTTATGCTTCATTTGTTAAAGTTAGTACATAGAATTAAATCATCATCATCATTCATCATTTCAGCCGAAAGACGTCCACTGCTGGACACAGGCCTCCCCCAAATGGGGAGTTTTGCCATAATCGCCACGCTTGACAGGCGGGTTGGCGATCGCAGTATGGTGTTAAAAATGCATAGAGAACGCCGCTGCCCATTCTCTAGTAAGTCTAGTAGAATTAAATACTCAACAGAAATCCAGTAAAAAATTAATGAATTCTCGTGTGTATCGAGTGTTGTAGTAATAATTCCAATGAAAAGGTAAAAGAGGTACCTATATTACCAAAAATAATATACATTAAATAACCATAAAATACGCCTTAATTCCTTCGTATCAGCAATAATGACAATTTACGGGGGTTTTCGATAGCTCGTACAACATACAAGGAAAATCCACCCCATTGCCATAAAAACATGTAATAGAGATTTGCTTACAAAGAAGAACACTATTTGCTTACAGAAACACACGCGCCCTTTTCCACAGTCTTACATAAAACGCTATACGGATATCACAGCGATATTATAGAACAGTAGAAATATGAAAAAAACCTGCCAAGTGCGTATAGGAAGGGTTCCGTAATTGGAAAGAATGTATCCCGAGAGCAAACTTAACATACATTCCAACTGCAAATGTAAGTTGGTTGCCTATTACTCATTATCTTGTAAAACCTACTTTTCTGTGATAGTTTTCTTTAGCTGCGTCATATCGTCGTATTGGACGGCAATGGAGCTAACCCACATATTTTGCGAAATCGAGTAAGTGCAATAGCGTGTTGAGAAATAACCATAGTTTAGTTTACCATAGTTTGTCAATAAATCCAACAAATATCATGATTATAAGCAGGTTTTTTTTAAACGCTAAAGACTATGATTTATGTTAAAATAACTGTTTTACGCGCAACATTTATTTTTTAAACGTCTATAACTCATAAGTGCAGTTCTGTGGAATAGCTCCAAAGCGACGATATATACCACTGCCGTGATTTTTTTCACATATCCAAGAACAACCATTTAGCTGGCAAGGGGGACATTTGACCCTAACAAAAATTAGCACTTTAAATCTTAATTTTACGCAAACGGATTCCTGAATCGAAAATGGTTTTCAAAAACCCGCAATATTTTTGAACAGCCTAACCAACGATACCCCATGGCATGAAACAGACGAGAAAAAAAACATCATCCCCAATTTAGATGTATTATTACATTTAAAAAAAAAACAAGATTTTATTTTTGACTTTGTCGGCGTGATTAATATGTACATATACCCATGCCAAATTATAACTTTATTGTACAAGAATCTCTGAGCTAAGTCGCGGACAGACAAACAGACAGACAGACAGACGGACATGGCAAAACTTTAAGGGTTTCTTGTTGACTACGGAATCCAAAAAATGGGTGAAAGGTGGAATTCATTCCCACAAAGAGGGGATTTGATTTTTTTAGTTCCTTGTTGGTATTATTGGACATACGTAGTAAAAATCTAGAAGATTTGAATGTGCATGCGTTTTTTCGACCGCCATGTTAAAAATAATGAAATAACCTCATAAGGTATCAAATTAAAGGTTTCGTGCTGAAAAAAGTTTTTTTTTTTTTTAAATTAACATGAAAATTATGGTTGAAGAACTGAAAGTCAAAGTCAAGTCTAGAATGACTTGACTTTGAGTTTCATAATACTTACAGAAGTCCAATTGAAAGTTGGCTTGTATATATATGTTTATATGTATTCTAGTGTATATTCTTATTTAGTCCTATTCTATTCTAGCTAAACCTAATAGTCTTTTTCAGTTTCTTGTAAATCACTTTGTTTCAATGCACTATTTGTACAATGTATCTATCTATTTGTACCAGAACAGTAGATCAGCTCGTGGCTACGTAATAACAGCCGCACGGATCGATCCATCAGGTTAAGCTACGCTTGCCGGGGTTGGTCCGTGGATGGGAAGACCATCTTAACATACCGAGACTCCTCTGTGCCTCGGAAGGCACGTTAAACCGTTGGTCCCGGCTGTTATTCGTGGATCTTCAACAGTCGTTACGGGTCGCCAGAAGCCGGAAATCTAACAACCAATCTTACCACTTTTACTATAGTAATACTATAGTATCAGGAAATGGCATGGTGCCTTGTAATAGTATCTTACTAACACAATAAAGATTGTGATTATTATCATTGGTCAGTAAAACCTACTAAAATATCACTTTTTCCTCCATTTTTCTCCCTGGTATTGAGATTCGTGATATACACTGTCTTCCGTAAATTCCATTCCGCCATACATTTCACTATTCAAACACAATATATTGCCACAGTACTCAATACCTCTTCGGGTTCGACAAACTCATTATAGTGATGTTAAACTCAATGTGGGGCATAATGTTACCGAAATGCGTTATGTTATCTACCGCCGTAACTTACATTTTGCATGACTGTTATCTTTAGTGATTTAAGCTTTATGGTTCCCTCTAGGGATGTAACGGAGGCCATCTTAGCGGAGGCGGAGGTGAAAAAAAATGTTTAAAGAGAAATCAAAATTTTGAAAGGTTTCAAACTTTATTTCCAGTGGCGGCGTACAAATTCTATAGTTACAGTAGGTAGGTAAAATAATATTAAAATTAAATTCAGTAACATTATAAATTATTAAATTAGGTATTTCAAGTATTTCACAATAATAGTTTTGCGAATTTGTCAACTCGTATGCGATTTATTTATTTATTTGCACAACTTGCTTTTTCCCGGGGCGCGTGGATGTCGGTTTTCGCGTAAAAAAGTAGCTATGTCCTTCTCCATATCTCTGGCTATATATCTCTGTCAAATTTTATGACGATCGGTTCAGCGGTTTAGACGTGAAAACGTTACAGACAGACAGACAGACAGACAGAGCTACTTTCACATTAATAATATTAGTATGGAAGTATGGATGTACACACAGATACACCCTATGACTAGGCTAAAACTGAAGAGTACATGACCCTGTTAGGGCGCAGCAAATATTACATTTCACTAATAGCTGGGTTATAATTAGATTAACATTATATTGCATACCTACTAGACAACATTAATTATTTTATCTACGCCCATGCTATAAATCCTCTATAAAAGTTTCAGAAACAGTTAGCTTATTGCCCACATAAAACACCCAGTGTCATAGTAACCATAATAGCATCCAAACGGGAGTTATAATGTTGTACTGAATTTCATAATGCAACTCCTTTGCTTTTACGAGGATGATGATCCCTTCCTTACTCATCTGTTTGATGAGTAAGGAAGGGATCATCATCCTCCCTTCCATTCTCACTACTCAATTCGTGGTATCTGTACGAATTTCAAAAAAAGAACATTGTCACGCACGCGCGTTTCACTATACTATACTATAATACCATAGCGTCGTATCGTATCCCGCCATTTTTGTTCGATATTAGTATTGCAAAAACTGTTTCAGAACCTTCTATAGAGGATTCATGTCATGGGTATAGATAAAGTCTTGTATGCAACTGTAATAATTAGGTATTAAAACACTATGTGATACTATTATCACACGAGGCTTCGCCTCGTGTGATAAACCCACATTCGTGGTTTCATACCCCTTATTATAAAACAATTGCATAAATAACTAATAGTACATAGTATTCTCTTTCTAACTATTTATTTGTGGTGTATTAATGAAACCGGCTTCACTAAACAGTTGCTCACTTGTAACGTGGGAGCAAAAACTTGAAACTTCGAGATATAGGTATCACCAGCACATTAAAGGGCCTTCGCTTAATTTTTGAGCAGTTAAAACTAAATTAAAACTTAAAGAGATGGATGTGGAGGTGGACATACGATTTCTTGCGGAAGTTCCGCATTTTCGGAGGCGGAGGCGAGGTTCCGTTACAATCATAGTTCCCTCCCTCCCTTACTATGATTGCAGAGCATTTTGTAATGTTTTATATAAAGAGTTGTTCGAAGAGTCGGTAGAATTATATTGATAATTATTATGATCGCACATCCTCTAAAAAAGTCATAACACAAAATAGTATCGTATTGAGATAAAAATAACGTGTCAGTTTGGTTTTTGATTCTCTATCGATCAATAAAATCGCCACAACTGTAATGTGAATGATTTTCGACAGATGGCGCGATTGTCAGTTTTTTACGGAGCCCAAACGCGCGCGTCTCTCTCGATGACAGTGACGTATCATTGCTTGTATCAGGTGAACGTGTATTAGTGCTCGTAAAAATCGAGAGGCGGAGGCGAGGTTCCGTTACAACCCTAGAACCGTCCTTCACTATGGTTGCAGAGCAGTTTGTTATGTTTTGTATAAAGAGTTGTTCGAAGAGTCGGTGGAATATACTGACATTTATTATGTGTTCTTTGTTCAATAGTAATAACAGCCGCAGCGCACGGATTGATTCATCATGTTAAGCTCCATGGATGGGTGACCATCTTTACATGCCGAGTGGCTCTGTGCCTCGGAAAACGCGATAAGCCGTTGGTCCTGGCTGTCAATCGTGGATCTTTGACAGTCGTTACAGCTCAACAAAAGCCCGAAAGTCTCACAACCAGTCTTACCAAGGGGTATCGTATTACCCAGTTACTGGGTTGTGGATGTCAGATAGGCAGTCGCTCCATGTAAAGTACTGATAAGCCTACCCTAACATAGTTGGGAAAAGGCTAGGTTAGATTGATTGTTTATTAGCGTCGCTTGCTTGATTATATCTGTTTATGAAGGCGACTGTTCTATGAATCATGGGATTTATTTATTCAAGGAGTCTATAGGTTCATTGTAAAATCCATTGTTTCTTGGGGTCTAAGGCGTGTTGCACGCTGGTTCGGTTCGGCATGATTCGACACAGCCAGGCGTCAAAATACTATTGCGGTCACGGAAATCTAACCACCTTGAAAACAAAATCCCACCATTACTCCCCTCGCGATATTTGAGGGAAGGAGGCAACCCGACCCCCGATGCTACCGCAAGCATCTAAGAGAGCTTGACGAACTTGGTGCCGGTTGGTCAGGCAAGAATAACATGATCAATTGTCGAGATCGCTTGCTAACCACGATCGTTGTATTGCAATACAACGCATAAAACATTGTAATGAGTAAAGTATGTCATGTCAACAATAAATGAAAATTAATGGATTTACAGTCAAATAAAATAAGCAATTATTTGAACTAATATAACCTGTCAGTAGGTAAGCTTATTCTGGAGAAAGAACATAAACATTGTCTTGAGTTAATCACAGCGACCAACTATTCTTATTGTGTAAGTAGTCGTTGATAGAATAGTATGCCTTTGAACAAAGGTTGGGTTTTACTTCAGCTTTTAAACGCATTTGAAGCCAAATCTAACAAATAAGAGGGTAGCTTGTTATAAAAGGGTAGACCAAACCAAACAAATGAGTTATGAACCTTATGAAGCCGGTGAAATAGAGCACGTAATTTGTCCTTATTTCTGATGTTAATATTATGAATATCACAGTTATTTTTTTTTTTTTTTTGTATATGAGATTTTGGCGAAAATTATTTGAGATTAACACCTTAGAAATACTAATATCTTTAAAAATATCTCTCAGAGAAACACTGGCACCTAGCCGGTAAATTGCTCGAATAGCTCGTTTTTGATGAACAAATAATATTTCGATCGTCAAGAAGCGTCATGTACTCATTGGTGTATTGAGTTTGTAACATTATTTTTGAATAGCGTCGTGGATGATGGGTCTTAAGAGTCTATACTACCTCAGCGCCACCTCACTCTGTTTCTCGCTCGCACACTATTGCTACCGGTCACGCCAGCAAGCGAGACAGGGCGGCAGGGAAAAGGCTCCAAGTCGCCGATAGTTTAGGTAATTTCTTTTTACGGTGAAAATAAAGGTCATTTAAAAAAAGTAAATAACATAAGACCTGCTTTATAGTTAGTTCAGTTAATATGCAAAGTTTCATTATCTAATTTGAAGTATTTTTTGAATACCAGCGATTTATTGTTCGGTTTGGAGGTAATTTTGGATTTTTTTTCTAAAGAGAAAATTTTATAGAATCGTGTTTTCGGCTAACATAGTACTTAACATTAATGCTCAACTTTACCATATATTTATTTCAAAATTAATGCTGCAGTATATTCGACATAACGGAGGATCATGCTAAGCCATTTGAGGTAAAATGGGGTCTTTTTTTTCTAGTTCATAAAGTCTATAATTCGATAGCTGGGAAAGATAAAAAGTACCTAATAATATTATTACTTTTTGTTCGATAAAATCAAAATTGAATGAAGCAATTAGACTTGCAAAACTTTGTAAGAAAAATATAAAGACTTTAATTACAACAGAGTTTTAGTTTTAATCAAGTTATGGCTAAGTTTAATTTTAAGGAAACGTATGTGTATTGCAGAAAAATATTAAAAGGTTTTCTTTATTCGGAAACTTGTTTTGTAACTTTTGTTTATTCGAAACATAAATTCAACAAACATTAAACTGAAAAGACGACAATACCTCCCTTCACATTATTTCTGCACCCAATTTCTTAATTTATTACCAAAAACAGTCGTGTTAAGTTAAATTGAGATCGTCCGTAATGTCCAAAACTTGTTGAGTTAAGGCCACATTGCCCAACATTAATTGGAGTTCTAAGCCAGGGTATTAGGACACAAGGGCTGAAATCTACTTAACCAGACAACCCGATACGAACGGAAGTTATAATAAAGCAATTTCTATCCAAAAACGACGAAATTGTAGCTTAAAACTGGTAATTTATGTATTCAAAATATAATTTATTCCAATCGCATAAGACTTAAATGAATCCGAAAAGTTTATTAATAGGCATTTCGAAGGTGGACGGTTGCTCTCCTGAATAACGTGTACTGAATTTATAATAATACTAGTTGGCACTTTCGTTGTGGTCGGTGCTTTCGATCTAAAGTCAAGCAAATTAATTGTTAAGAGGGCTTATAACGGTCCACTAGCGCCACTCCTTTAAAAAAATATTATCTCGTGCCTGAGAAGGAATTATGAAAATCGGCTCAATAACGAACCTCGGTGTGTCTAGAATTTTCTAATACCTTTTATAACGTTACATATTGAGACACGAAGCAACAAAAGACCATATAGAGCGTATTTTGTTGCTTCGTGTCTCAATATGAAACTTTATACCCTTTATACCCTTTTTATCCCGGGAATTGGTGCAAGCTACACTATTATTCGGTATTTATTATCGTTTCTACAATACATAAAATTATTAATTAGGTATTTGAGGGCAAGATGAGAACAAGACGAGGCATCGACTTTCAAAGCGTTTCGTATTTGTACGACCTTCAAGACGACCCGGATTGACATAATCTTTTCGGTAGCTGATGTCAATCCAATACATTTTCATCACCGATATCGCTGATGGAATGTCACTTTGTCTAAGTCCTTTGCGATAATTAAACTATTTTCAATTAGATGGGCAAGACGAGGACAAGACAAGGCAATGGCTTTCAAAGAGTTTCGTATGTCTACGACGACTTTCAACAGGATTGACCCGGATTAACATAATCGGTAGCTTATGTCAGTCCAATACATTTTTGACTTATCCATCAGCATTATCGCCGATAGAATGTTACTTTGTCTAAGTCCTCTGCGATGATTATGATGATTATGATATCTCATAAGATACGGACGATATAAAGAATGAGAATGATATTTTCCGAAATGGTAGTGAAGTCAGTGACATAAACGGGAATCTTTTAATCTCATTCTCGTCATGTATGAGCTAGCTATGATGAAATAGCTTTACAATCTCATATTTACTTGAAAAAATAAACTTGTAGAGATATTTATACTTTTATCCAGATTTTATATATTTTTGCAATATCTTTTGCTAGTGCAAAAGATATTGCAAAAATCAAGTTTTCAGTAATTAAGTTTTAATTAAGTAAGTAAGTAAGTAATCATTTATTTACTAACTTAGCCTAGGTAACATCAGTGCTGTTTCAATAAGGGATGGGTATGGCTATTATAGATGAGTAAGACCCTTCAAACTAGGAAAATCCTGTATCTTGAAGGACAGTGAACTTTAGTGAGATTGAAACATTTCACAAAATTATTTATGACGTATAATATTATGGGTGATAATTCTTATATTAATGTGATGTGATGCATTGATGTTGATGTGATGATGTTTTACTGAGTGGGTTTAGTGGTTATTTGTGAGGAGTGTTTGTGTGAGTGTGTTGCTGTGGGGTTTACGTCTGTTGGTGACTGTATGTGAGTGTGGTATACTAGTAAACAAAAGTCTGTCATGTAAGTGAAAAATTTTGGATGCTGAAAATTTTAAGATATTTTCATTTATTTTTTATTTTTTATTAATAACCAACTTATGTTTACAGTTTGCACCACACATACAAGTTATCGTTCAATATAAGTGATTACACACACAATTATACAATTAGGTTGAATAACATAAAACTAGACAACATTTGATGATATTAAACAATTTTGAGATAACATTAGATAACATTAGACAAAATTAGATGGAATTGTGATAAAATTGGAATAAAATTATTAATAACAAGATGACAAAATAGAATTTAATAAAAAAATTAAAAAAAATTGGTTGTCTGTAAAGTTGGTTTACGGACGATAGTTTAACGTGACAATGTCATAACAAAACATTGATGCGGCGCAAGCAAACAATGAGCGTAACGGGACAATGAGTCATCCTTTTTCGTGCATGCAGCGTTCATCGATTTATTAGACGTTATCACGTCAAAAAATGAATACCTACACGAGGATGACTTAGAATTTTCAATTGTTATGTCGTGGTTGCATTTTATAGAACAAAAACCGGCCAAGTGCGTGTCGGACCACGCATAATGATGGTTTCCGTAGCTATAAATTTATCCCAAGAACAAACTTACATTGTAGTTGAAAAACATGTTCTTCTATACGGAATGTATGGGAGAACATGTTTTTCAACTGTAAATGTAAAGCCTACTTAGCTGTGATAGTTTTCCTTTTAACTTCGTTGTATATACTGCGGCTGTGAATTTTATTACATATCCAGTTACGACCATTTAGCCGGCAAGGGCACTTGACTCTAACAATCTGCATTTCAAAGCTTAATATTACGCAAACGGATCCCTGAATCGAAAAATGGTTTTCAGAAACCCGGAATATTTTTAAACAGCCTATCCAACGACACCCAGTACTATGGGATAGACGAGAAAGAAAAATATCATCCCCACTTTACGTATAGGGAAGGTACCTTAAAAACAAGATTTTGATTTACCACCTTGTCGGCGTGATTAATATGTATACTCGTACCCATGCCAAGTAACAGCTTTCTAGTATTAAGGGTCTCTGAGCTAAGCCGCGGACAAACAGACAGACAGACGGACATGGCGAATTTATAAGTGTTCCTTGTTGATCACGGAACCCTACGGTACCCTAAAATTGTAAGTACAAGTTAGTTATTAATTGCTTCCTTGTTAGTAGGAACCGCAGAGTAACAACGCTAAAATAATTATTTTCTCTTGTTGATTAAGCAGAGATATTAATTTATTCGTGCGTAAATATCAATGTGGAGTTCCGGGGCTCGGAATTGAATGGAAATTAAGTATTAAATATCTCAACTAATATTATAATAGTAAAATATTGCTCGCAACATCACTAAAGCCACTAAGATCAGGATCTTTTTTTATTTTTTTATCTAGGGCGTCTCAGAGTGTAACCACTAAGGTTCCGACTCTTTAACCGGACTTTCCTGTGGCTGCCTTAAGCTCCTAACGAAACTTAATGCCTCCAGCCAGGGCGTAAAAACTATAAACGAAACGACTGCTGCTCGCTAAGGGCACCCCCTGTGGGGTACGAACCTCGGCTTAGGGCAGCTGAGTCGGAGGGAGGGTGGCAAGGGACCGACGTTGGCTGGATAAAATCAGTGTTTTGATTATTATCGTGTAGATCAGGCTCGTCCGTACACTCGTATTCCCCATATTTCTGTACGTGGACATTATGAGAACTGGAAAAGAAAAAAGTAGATGCTCTCGAAATGTGGTGCTGGAGAAGAATGCTTGGGATCTCGTGGACAGAATTCCGCACAAACGTGTCCATACTCCAAGAACTCGGCATCAAACAGCGTCTATCAGCACAAGTATAGTCTCGAATACTGAAGTTCTTTGGGCATGTCTCGAGACGGAATTATGACTCCATAGAGCGTCTAGTGGTGCAGGGCAGAGTAGAAGGAAATAGGCCACGCGGGAGGTCACCGATTAGGTGGATCGATCAGATTAAATCCGCAGTTGGAGGCCCTGTTAGTGAATGCACCAGACTGTCATCTAACAGAACCAGATGGAGGGAGATCGTGAGGCGAGTTCCGACAACACCTGCGATTGGACAAAGCTCATTGTGGCCACGACCGCTTTGTCAAGAGCGAAGCGAAGAAGAAGAATATTGCTACAGAAAGTCGGTTCGACTGTTTTACTTTCATGACTACTCGTGCTTCATGAATTTACATAGGGATCGATGAGGACTATCGCGTTTTAATTCGCCGCTAGAGGCGCTTATGTAAAGTGAGGTAATAGAATAGAATGTCAGAGATATTTTAAACCTTCCCTGTCAGTCCCTGAGATCAATTATTGTTTTAAATTACGATTAACATCAAGAGCGAAGATGCAATCAAAACAGGCGTTTGCGAGATTATGTAGGCATCTAATACAGAATCGTAACCAAAAAGCCGTACCCCTATTATAAATGGAAACCCACACTGAAAAAAAAAAAGTAGTTGCCAGAATCTAGATTTGTTTAGAACTAAGTAACTTGTTTGCATCTGAGCCTATCAAGCACAATGATCACAGCTACTACTTTTATTTGATTGAGATTTGAAACGGGATCTTGATTGGAGTTATCACAAAACCTATTTGCAGCAATCAAGTCAAAACATAGTTACTCCAACCAAGATTATTAGATTAAAGTTACAATGATTTTTATTGAAGTAATCAAAATGCTTGATTGACACAACTAACTTACTTCGTTACAGTTAACATTTTTTAACTTGTCTCTTTTTCAACTCTTCTACAGTAATGTCATGTTAAGGGTAATCGAGAAACTTGTTTGAGGGTTCAATCATTTGAACTAGTATTGCTACAATCATGTCGTGATGATCAACTTAACTAAGATTTTGATTAATCTAAACAAGATATCGTCAATCAAGCTAAAAAGTCACTTGATTGGAGTGCATTTTTTTTCAGTGCATCGATTTCTATGGTCGTCATATTCGCAACTAAGGGCACTTAAACAAGGAGGACATATAAAATTAGCTGTGCCTCATTATAAGTCATTAATCCGCAACTTTACTTTTAATCAGCCATTGAAAGTTCTCATACTTGACAGGTATCGATAACAGAATCTATTATCTAGTCATAATTAGAAATTGATACCCATCAAACTGAAACTCAAAGCATTTATTTCAGTTAAACCAATTACAGCCATCAACCACTCTTTACTGTCCAGGCTGTTCATTTGTGGAATATATTGTCAATTCCAATAAAACGCGCGCAACTGTTGCCTGAGTTTAAAAAACTCGTGAAGGAACATTACTCGTTGTTGTGATTTTGTTCTCGTCTTCATTAATTTTCGTTGCACATATAGTTAGTATTTATGTATCTATGTGTCTATTATATAGCTAGCTGTGTATCTTTTATAGTATACTCGTATTGTACTTTTTATTTGCACCAATGACAACCCCATTTTATGTCCAGAAAGCACTGTCCATGCCACAAAGTTGCCTGGAAGAGATCGCAGTAAGCGATAAAGCCACCAATTGTATTAAATGTAGTGTATTAGTTTTTCTTTTTGTAATGTATATAATAATTATTTAATAATTCATTACCTACACCATATTACATGGTGTAGGTAATGAATTTATAAATAAAATACAGGCACTTGAATCGTCCAGGAGTCGGGCAGTCAGAAATATTAAGTTAGTTGGCCATTCCATCATACCTAAGAAGTTTCACCCTCTAATTCAATAAGCCTCACAATTGATGGCCAACGTCCTGAAAATATTGATGACAATTTGAGCTGTATGTGACCTGGCGTCTAAGTATATTGAATTTTCACGCATATTAATTAAATATGGGCCGACATGCTCATTAATAATTTATTCCATATATCCTATAGAGATATCAGCCCAAACCTTAACAGATCCACCGCCGAACGACACTTTTTCCTCAAAACAAGCTGGAATAAAACGTTCCCCTGGCCGTCGGTAGACTTCACCACTCATCATGTGCATACAGCATAAATCTGAATTCGTCAGAAAACATTACTCTTGCCCATTCTTCGTCTCCCCATTGTGCGTGGTCGCGGGCGTAACATAATCTTCCTACCCGATGTTCCCTTTCAAGTTTTGGACCATTTACGGGTCTCTATGGGGTCAAATTAGGTTCAAGGAGTCGCCGCCTTACTATCCGCTCGCTTACGTTGTCTCTACGGGTCTCCCGAAGTTGATTAGTTACTTCAACAGCCTCACGAGCTTGCCTCAACCTCAATCGGCACCTCACGTGCCGATTTCGGAACATGGTTGTATCAATAAATCGATCCTCTCGAGCCGTAGTACATCTCGGTCTGCCGGTTCCTGGTCTTCTTATGCTCGGGCCCTATCAAAATACCAGCGCTGCGACACTTATTTTTCATATATGTCACGGCATCATGCTGAAATAGGAGCCTTTTGGCCCCGTACAAGATTTTGTTTTAATTTTACTTTTATTTTTGCTGTTAATGTTACTATGAGTGTGTTTAGTTTAAAATAATTGTTTTTGCGTCCCAATAAAAAAAAAATCTTACTTTCTTTCTGCTCGGTTTCTTGGAAACGTTGGACGACTCGATGCACTGTAGAAAGTGACACGCCTATTGTTCTTGCTGTACTTCGCTAACTTCTGCCTTCTTCTAAAACAGTGACGATACGTGTACATTCTTCTGGTGTTAGTGACATGATAGTAATTCAATAATGATAATGAAAGACAACAATGACTGCTTTTTATCATTTTGATTTGGCAGATTAAAAACAAATGTGAGAAAACAAACAAAAGTAATACAACCGCGAATTGAATCTATTTCCAAATTCGAGGTTTTTAAAGTTATAACTTTTTTAAATTACGTTGAAGATCATTTAAGGTTTTATTTCATACGATGTTAAAATTATCTGTAATATAAAGTTAGTTTCGTGCATGTACCATTATTAATTTGCAAATTACAGTGATTTTCGTCATCGACCCGTATTATTTGACCACGAGTATGTTATATACCTACATTTATATTCGATTTTGCCGCCCGTCTGTGGCGAATCATGCAAGCTCGAACATACATATTGTGTGTAGCACTGCTAACTATATTAATTCTAGATAAGTATGTCTCGGTATGTCAGCAGATTCCAATAAACTACAGAAGGCATTGTCAGTGGAATTTCAATTAATGAACCTGTATACATAGTTATTTAAGTCTAATGGTCTGTTTCATGACCTCTTGATGAGAGTCTCTCATCAAGAGGTCATGAAACAGACCATTAGACTCATCATCATTCACCATTGGTCATTAGACAGGTCATCAGATAAGATAGCTAATAAGCTATCATAACTGGACAATAATATCGAACGTTCCATTTTTAAATAAATTTAGTATAAATAGAACCTAATTACCTACTTTTAGAAGATAATTCAAGATATGTGGATAAATATGTACGTTAGAAATTAGTTTGTTTAATTCCTAGTATTTAATTTATGATTTGTCATTTGCAAATATATTTAAAATTTAATATTTATACCTGCTTAATACCTACATAAAGTATCAAATTTGTTATTGTATGTTCGAAATAAATTTTGTTTGCAATATGCTTAACTTTGTGCTAGGATATAATTTAGCTTTGATTTTGCTTGTCATTTAATTTTAACAAAAATTCTACGATATTGTAATTTAGTATTTGATATTTGTACGCCGTTAACGGGAAGATATACTAGAGATCTCTGTATCTATTTATTTAAAACTCCTATGTTTAACAAATAAAAACTTTGACTTTGAATAACAGACCCTTTGGGTCATCAGGACCTAGTAAAAAATGGGTGTTAAAACTGGTAGTCTAAAATTGATGAAACATTGGTGGGCTATTATCTTATTTCGTTTAAGGCGCTATGAATCCGGAACTCGAGCCGACGGAAGTAGGCTCGCGAAGTCGCGAGTGGTTGATTGCGCATTGGGTAGGTATTTAAACATAGTAATTATTTTGTTCATTTTATCAAGGCAAACTCAATCAATTATACTAAACAATCATCCTACCTTTTCATTTCTCGATTGCATGTATGTATATCAATCACTGCAGTGCCATCTCCCATGGGATGAAACAAACTAAATTTTAATTATAATAAAAAACTAACATAGTTCGTAAGTTTACTAACACAATGAGTCCTTGTTACTTGATTAAATAAATTTATTATTATTATTATTATAAAAAAATGGGAAAAAAACGTCTGTTTTGTAGCTATGAGATTGATTTAACATTACGAAAAGGGGTAACTTTGGTATATTTTTCTATCCAGCAAAGTTAATCGAATCGTGTTATTACAAGCGATTGCATGTCCGCTAGATCCTGAAATAATATATAATCATATCTTTTTTAGGGTTCCGTAGTCAACAAGGAACCCTTATAGTTTCACCATGTCCATCTCTCTGTCCCAGAAACCAGAAAGACTACTACTATTACTTTACTAGAAAGGTGTAATTTGGCATGGATACATATTAATCACGCCGACAAAGTGGTAAAATAAAATCTTTGAATGAAATAATTTTTTTAGGGTACCTCCGCTACACGTAAAGTGGGGATGATATTTTTTTTCTCGTCTATCCCATGGTATGCATGGCAGGGTATCGTTGGATAGACTGTTCCACCACCATTACCATGTAAACCATTGTTCGATTCAGGGATCCGTTTACGTAATATTAAGTGTTAGTCAAGTGTGTCCCCCCCCCCTGCCAGTTGTACCTGGATATGTGAAAAAATTCTCAGCAGTAGTATATATTATAACGAAGTTAAAAGTAAAACTATCACAGCCAAGTAGGCTTTACAAGTTACCGATAATAGTCGACCAACTTACATTTACAGATGAAAAACATGTTCTCCCATACATTCCGTATGGAACAACATGTTTTTCAACTACAATGTTAAGTTTGTTCTTGGGATAAATTCATACCAACTACGGAACCTGCGTGGTCCGACACGCACTTGGCCGGTTTTTATTATTGTATCACTATTTTTAATGTTTCCCATTTATTCGGTCTCTGTTGGGTTATACCGCCTTAAGTCACTTATAGTTTAAAAAAATGTTTTTTTTTATATTAAACAATAATACAACAGACTGGAAACAAACTATGAAAGTTAACATTTCTCCAAGTTTCTTGTAAATGTAAAAAGTTTAGAATCTAGTACGTTACATTCATAAAAATGTTTCTCCACTAACATTTAGAATTTCATTTAAGTTCCAACGCGCACAGTGGTTTCGTTTATTTTGTGACACGACAGAAAAATAAAATAGTATCAAGAAAAGTTGAGCTTAAAGCTTTTTGTGCTGTCGCTTGTGAACACTCAGTTTGTGTAGATTATAAAAAAAAACTGGCGCAGAAGCACCACTTCGCATATTTGCATTTACAATACAAGACACAATTAGTCGACGAGCGACATAAAAATATCGCCCGCGCTGACAATTGTTTTTATCGACCAATATAAAGTCGGCCAATCAATGTGTCGCCATTTCATCATGAGGTGAAACGAATAGGTTTTCTGCACTTTTTTATTCTGCGTTCACAATGTTAGTGTCACGCCACGTATATGACCAACCAACAGTCGCGTTGCGGATATGAAGTTTTGTCCAGCGAGAGATATTTTTAGAACACTTGGCTTCAAATAGTGTGGTAGAATGTAGTGCTTGGCTATCTCGTTGCTTAGTTAAGTTTTGAGTGGTTTTGAACTATAAAATTTTAAGAATATGTATTATTTTTTCTGAACTTGTGCAATGTCCAAAATAGTTAGATAAAAAAAATGTTTCGTTGCTATGGCTCCTTTACCTACTACCTATTCTATGTTTCTCTTAATCACAGTAAGTGTACGGTGTAACGGGATATTTAATAACAGATTTTCTGTTATTAAATGTCCCATTATTTGCATAGTGAGACAAAATGCTTGGGGCATTTAGTAACAGAGCAAAGCGAAATTGGCCCTTAATAATATACATATTAATCGCGCCGACAAAGTGGTAAATTAAAATATTGAAAAAAATAATAATATATAGGATACCTCCGGTACACGTAAAGTTGTCAAGTGTCCCTCCCTCTGCTAGCTAAATGGTTGTATTTGGATACGTGAAAAATTCAAAGCAGTAGTATATATAACGAAGTTAAAAGAAAAACTATCACAGCTAAGTAGGCTTTACAAGTTACCGAGTAATAGTCGACCAACTTACATTTGCAGTTGAGAAACGTGTTCTCCCATACATTCTGTATGGGACAACATGATTTTGCAACTACAATGTTAAGTTTGTTCTTGTGATAAATCCATCCCAACTACGGAACCCTTCATTGTGCGTGGTCCGGCACGCACTTGGCCGGTTTTTAGGGTTCCGTACCTCAAAAGGAAATAACGGAACCCTTATCGGATCACCCGTGTGTCTGTCTGTCTGTCCGTTTGTCACAGCCAATTCGCTCCGAATGTAATGGACCGATTAAGTTGAAATTTGGTATACATACATATCAATTTGAGTGACCCAAATACGGACATGAACCGTAAATAAATGAATTTAGAATATTAGGGTCAGTTTTGGGGGGCAAATAAAACATTTAAAAAAAGTTTTGCATACTTCACCATGTGACATGTGAAAGGTCTTACTGTGAGGGTCTCAAATATATTATCTTTTTTAAAATAGATTGTTTTAAAGTTATAAGTGAAAATAGACGAAAATTGGCCATTCCCCCTTATCTCCGAAACTACAGAGTCAACATTTTGAAAAAAAATACAGAAAATTGTTCTATACTTATAAATTACAGGAAAATCTATAAGAAGTCTATGGTCTTGAAATAACATGGTAAATGTCTCAATATTTATCCCAACTACGGAACTCTTCATTGTGCGTGTTCCGACACGCACTTGGCCGGTTTTTATAGATTTAGATAAAATTTTACAGTCGGCCTTTGCGTTATACAGAAACAAAACACGATCATGAACATCATTACGTTCATACTGAACGTCAATTAAGCGTGGGGTCGCAAACAGTTGGTTGCGTACGTCACCCAAGACCTAATTGGCGGCTCATTGATTGAGCTTGAACCGAAACAAAGGAGAGTACCTGCGTTACATGTTACCCGTATGTGCGGTGATCTGTGTTCCTTTGATCAACTGGTACTTAGTCAAGTACAAAAGGGTTCCAGTCAACCTAGCAACAAAAGCTCGATCTATTATCTTGGATATTTGACCGTTCTTTACATTTTCGATACTGTATCTAGAAAAGGATGTAGTACATGGATGATTCTTCAAAGGTTATCTGAAGCTTGGAAATTCCAGCGAGTCTTGTTAACCTATGTGGAATTCTGTCTTATTACCTGACTACGGCAAAACCGAAGCATAAAGGAGGGTTATGATTTTGAGCGGTATGTATGTATATGGGTATGTTTGTATGTGGGTATTTATATATGCAGTATATACAATACAACTATTTTCTTAATGTCAAAGTAAGTTGGGATTCTCATTTCTTACGAAATGTATGGGAGAAGTTTTTTGCGATTTCTGACTTTTCTAGTATTCAAACCTCAGTTGGTCTGATAGAGTTTTTTATTCCTTACAAGAAACAGGATCGGTTAGTATCAAAAAAAGAGTTTGTGAAAAAGTTAAATTTTCTTGCTGACTGTACCTTTTTTTCAACATCTGTGAATGATTATCTAAAGTTCCTAAAAAAAAAATAAGGAGAGTCTCCAAAGACCGTTTTTCTGTGGCGGCGGCGATAACTCGCGTCTGGCTCTGGTCCAGGCCATGGTCCGGAGCGAGAGAGTATGGGAGGTAGTAACCTCCTTTAGCGAAGCATTAATGCTTGCGAAGGAGGAGGCGGATCAGGTGAGGGAGCGGCAGTCTATGCGCGCTAACGTTCCAAGTTGCCGCAGGAGACGCCCTGGGCGGCGGGAATCGGTAACCGCAGGCTACCGTAGGCGCGGGCTTGCGGACGGCGAGCTATGGGCAGCTCGCCGCCCGGTAAGGAGCAGGCCCGGGTCGACAGCGCGTTGTGTTCCACGCGCGCCTCAAAGAGATGTCAGCACGCACTGACAGGGTCCGCCAGGGTTGCGGGTTTGTCCGAAAGGGATATCGTGGCCCTGGCACACAGGCAATTGAAGGAACACGGGTGGGTTTTAGTCAGTAAAACTCTGACATGCCCTCTCGCTCCACCCAGAGCGGGAGAAGTTATTTGATAATTTTCCACACAAAAAAAATAGTTTTTTAAAGTTGTCGTATTAATTGTAATCATATTAATATTTTGTTGATATTGCGTCAAACTGTACGAATGACTTATCATGTCCACATAACATCACGCCTATATTTCCCGAAGGGATAGGCGTACTTATGGTACAGTATATTCCGCCAGTTATATTAAAGTCTCGTGTTATAGGGGGCGAGCGTATTGCCATCAACCGAGCACAAATACGAGTCCAAATCCTTACGAGGTGGGTCTTGAGTCTGAACTCAGGCAGGCACTTTGTGTATTTAATGTCATCACCACTGCTTGCCACGGTGAAGGAATTTTCCTTCACCGTCTTGAGGAAACCGGCATGTACTAGAACCAAAAAATTCGAAGACATGTTACATCTACCCGCACTAGGCCCGCGTGATTGATTATGGCCCACTCCGTCTCATAGAAAGGAGGCCTATGTCCCAGTACTAGGAACATTAGGTATAAGCTGATTATATTATGTGGGCAAAAATCCAGACTATGGATGGCAACTGAGTAGTTCCAGTTTGAGTAATCAGCGTCAGTTGGTACACCTTGTATGTCATCTGACATTATGCTGAGCTGAGGACCTTTTGGCATTATAATAATTGTTTTCTGTTTTTTATAGTTTTAAGGTGTATTTTTTGCTGTAATGCCAATAAACGCCTTTTTCTTTCTTTCTTTCTTTCTTTCACTTTGTCCAACCCGGGGATCAAACCCACGACGCTATAATTTTTTTCTCGATTAGATCGCCTTTCAAAAAATTCTAAGCCTGCTACAAAGGCTGGATAATCTGCGCGCCAAATTAAGAACTAGCATAGAGCGTGTCCGTTGACTGCAAGCCATACTCTTTACGACACCCATAAATAAAATGTCCATTAACAAAATGCAAACTGCCGCTGTTTTTATATCAGAACTCACAATTAAAATGACTGGCACCTCTAAAAGCTAATGTACGAGCACAAAGGCTGTTGATTCGACACCTACCGTTATAAGTAGCTCGTCGCCCGCGTAAATGCAGCAGCGACTTCATTTAAATTTTCTCTTTTCCAGTTTTAATGTCTTGAGAAAACTTATTTTCTTAGTAGTACACAACGTCTGTTAGTTTAAAAGTACGCTGGATTTTTTGCAAAGCAATTTTAAAATTCACTGGCATTCTACGACAGAGGATGGCTTGTCTAGGTTAGAAATTAGGTTAGGTGACTGACTCTTTTCTTGATCAAATCATATTGAAACGCGTCTTGGAATTTCTAGTTTTCCTGAGACATATTTTCTCTTATAAATATTAATAAACAAATTTTTGGTAATTTACAACCGTTTCAAAAACATAAATTAACAAAAATCATATTAAATAAGATAAAATGAAATGAAATATCATTAAGAATAAATCAAATCAAATTAAATGGTATCAAAATAAAACAAACCAAAAAAAAAAAAAATTGAACCTAAATAATAAATTTTATCTATTATTTTATTGAAGAAATTTATCCGTCTTTTTTGTTGTCCTGCTGCGTAACAAATCTATGAAGTTAAAATTTTGTGGATGACGACTAATATTATAAATCTTCGAACAAATAATGTCATTTCAAAGAAGGCATAGTAAAAAGAGATAATCTAGAAAAAACTGTAAAACCGATGGAAGTAATGGAGTAGCTATACGCTGTACGTTTTTGGAAGGGATTGTTTCCGTCCTTGTCGGACTATGTTTCTATAGTGCCAGTATGAAGTTAAATATTCGTAACGTCACTTCTGCGATAGTGCCGTCTTTGTCTAGCAGTTATTTTAAAATGTTTATAGCTTGGCAATGTTTTAAGGTTTTACACTTTTTATAATATTTTATGCAATATTTGCAAAAAAAAAACTATTTGTAAACAAATACTTTTTTACTCTAAAATAAAAAAAATGCCATCATCCCTATTACGAGGTCACTAAACCTAATTCTCTCAATGATCGGTACGATGAATACAAACTATTCTTTTTTTTAATCATTTCGCTTGACAGTCGAATATTGATGATTACAATTTCCTTGTCATAAACATAAGATAGAAACTGAACAAACACAAAAAACGTACAGCGATGGAAACAGTAATAGAGTCATTCCGTCTAAGTGTCGAGCTCTTAAAAAGAAAAATGCGGTGGCTATTACCAACGATGTCTGTAGATTTTTCCTTATTTTAAGGAACCGAACGTCTGCTTTTAAATTGTACTTTTTCAAGCTTTTTCAGGTAGTAAAGGAATGAGAAGCAACCGTTTAGTATAAAACAGAGACTTTTCGCGACAATGAAGAGGATTGTGTATATGGAATGGTCAAGTAAATCAGCTGATAATTCAATTCAATTCAAATTCATTTAATTCGGACAACAGACATCCATATCGTGTTAGTATTACAAAACAACTATAATCTAGTGTTAGTAGTATAGATACAAAATATTTAAAATAATGCACACTCCACGCAGAGGATGACGAGACAAGAAAACATGTTTTCTACCTGATCAACCTCCGCACGAAGTGTCTGATATTACAGCTATCTGCCACAACTCTCAGGATATAGTTGCGACTACTTCGCCCTCTACTCAACAGCGATGCGGTTTTTTTTGCAAATGATTGCTTGAAAGCCATCTGTGTGGGTCTCAGCAAACGGGGAGGCAAGAGAGCAAGAGGCGCTGCAGCAACGGGGCAGTCACAACAACATCCTGATAGCATTATTATATTGTACGCGCAAGGCATCCAGCGATCACTTG
Organism: Dryobota labecula; assembly: GCA_947523025.1. NCBI lineage: Eukaryota > Metazoa > Arthropoda > Insecta > Lepidoptera > Noctuidae > Dryobota > Dryobota labecula. The sequence continues at coordinate 8,379,808 of OX383293.1, read as the reverse complement.
GTGTAGTTGACCCATAGATTGCTCGAATAATAATGTTGCAAACAAATGCTTAATTCCGTACTGTTAATACACCACTAAGGTGGAGGACATCGTGGAGTACGTGCGCCAAAGGACAACGTACATGCCGAGGCTGCAGTTACTGGAATCGCACCGAAACGTCAACTTCAAGGCGTTCATCGTGCGTGTTTCGAATCTGTATCTGCCCGTCGTCATGGAAGAAGACTTTTGGCCGCAGAACGTGGTGTTCCGTCGCTTCCGCGGACAAGTTCCACAGGACAGTACAAAGTGCAGCTAGTGCTAAGTGTAGTACTAAGTTTTATATTAAAATATGTATGTTTAGGTTAAGGTATATTTCTATAAATGGTATTATTATTATTATTTATTATAACATAATAATATTAAGGTACAATCGACCGCGCGTCGGTGTTAACTTTGAACTTGAGCTGGCCTATCGTAGTACGTAGTTTTAATAGAATAGGAGGCTGGCTTATAATGGTTATGTTACAATTGACTGACACTATAAGAGAACATATTATAATGTATATACAATACATACCTACTAAATTTTGTATCAAATTGTGCGGTTTGTCTTAAAGTAGAATTAGTAGAAAGAAAAATTGTTTATTCTGTACAAACAAAACGCATATTAAATCAAATAAACACATACAAAGTAGCCAAAAGCCTCGTATTAAAGCAATACAAGTTTGTCAATTTTGTCCATTGCTTGATGTCAGGGCCAGGGACCAGAGACAATTTACATTGCGTAATTACAACAATTAAAACAAAAATAAAATGCCGATTGCAGAGTAGAAAAACAACTACTTTTGTAACAATCAAACAATAAAAAAAATTAAATCGTGCGTTGCATCTGTGCACGAACAAGTCATTGTTCAGCAAAATGCTGTGACTTCGAACAAAGATCGTCAACAGCTACAAATTTGACCCTCTTCTCAATTACTGCATTCGATTCGTTTTCAATCTGCGTAAATATGATCATGTCTCTGCGCATCGGTCGCTTCTAAAGTGGTTTCCCATACGCCAGCGCAGAGTACAAAGGGCGCTGACGACCTAGTTTTCATTTCTTGACTCTCCCACTACCCCTAGTTATCTAGCCCCCTTTCAGTATATTTGTGTCAACCACAATAAAAATCTACAATCGTCAAATAATCGCCTTCTTCAATGTCCCACTCACTGCACAGACTTTATTCACTCTTCCTTCTTCGTTCAGTCTCTCTGTGGAATGTTCTCCCTCTGGAAATCAGGATGGCAACCAACCGATCATCATTTAAAGTGAAAGTTCGCGAGCACATTCGTAAGAAGCTGGCAGTATCGTCACAACGTTAATGTTTTCCCATTGTTTGTCTTATTTGTTTTAGTATATTCGTGTATTTATGTATGTTTATTTGTGCTTGTATTTATATAGAAATTGGAAATTTGGTCATTTATAGTTTGTAAGTATCTTTATAGCCATTCCTAAATTTTTCGTAATTGCACCTATCACTGTTTGTCTCTGCATCACCCAAAGGTTAACTGGTAGAAAATGCCTATGGCATTAAGTCCACCTCTTTACATTTCTGTGCTTGAAGTATTAAATAAATAAATAAATAACAGCACTGATTTTCAGCAGCTACCTCTCGATTGACATAATGACGTCCCCCTGTGTGACATAATAAATCGGGTTAGTACAATTTTACACAGAATTAAACGTGATTCTAGCTGAATACGAGCATGTACTAGTATACTAGGTCTAGAATGTAGGTATCTACTTACCTTGCTAAGTCATTCTTCTATCTTTTTCGTGTGATTAGTAACTAACCTGGTGTCAGAGTTTTTACGCCGCCTATGGGCATTTGACTTGGCTTCACATGCCTTCGAGAAATATCTCTCAAGCATGTCAGTTTCTTCTCGATGTTTTCCTTAATCGTTTTTTAAGCAAGTTATAATTATAGAACAGATGGCCGTTAGGGCCGAAAGGTTCTGAAGTGGCGACCGCGTACCGGAAGACGTAGCGTAGGAAGGCCTCCCACAAGGTGGACTGATGACCTTGTGAAAGCCACAGAAATCCACGGGATGCGGGAAGCACGGAACCGGTCGAGGTGGCGGCGCTTGGAGGAGGCCTATATCCAGCAGTGGACGTCTTTCGGCTGAAATGATGATGACGATGATAATTATAAAATACATACAATCAATCACTCTGCCATTCCAGTCTAACCAGATGCAGCTGAATACCAGTATTTTAAATGGAGCGACTGCCTATCTGACCTCCACAACCCAGTAACTGGGTAATACGAAACCCCTTGGTAAGACTGGTTGTTATACAATACATACATGAATCCGAAAAACAAGAGATGCATGCTTTGGGTTTGAACTCGAAACCTATGACTTGGCAGCCCGACGGTCACACAACTAGGTTATCACTGCTGCTCCACCTTGCTAAGTAAATTTACAAAAGATTTTCATAGTAGATTACTAAACAGACTACATAGAGAACTAAACAAAAACATGAAGCTTTATAAATTCTTGTAGAATTATTTGTAAATATAGTGTTAATTAAATAGTAGGAACTCCGTAAGATTAGCACATCGTCCGGAGCACATCTAATTGGCCAGTGCTCTCTGCCATTTCTATTTAAATAAAAGACTAAACTAAGTGGTTTTAACATTAGGTTCCGAAACAAAGTTTGTAGTGCTAGCGCTTGGCTTAAGTTTTCAGCTGTCTGTAAGTTGTTACTAGTTGTGCTAGCTCAAACGACACATTTGCTTTAGAATATACAATTCGCGAAGAAGTAGCGAAATGTAGCCGCTGGGTAAAATAATAATAATACCGAAAACAACGTAAGACCTTCAAAAAACTTATACTATATGGCTCTGTATTAAAAACGCGTATTAAATTTACACTTTCTCTCTCTTTCACTCTCTCTCTGTCTCTTTCTATTATAACTTGATGATTTTGAATATGAATATATCTATACTAATATTATAAAGCTGAAGAGTTTGTTTGTTTATTTGAACGCGCTAATCTTAGGAACTACTGGTTGGAATTGAAAAATTATTTTTGTGTTGCATAGTCCATTTATCGAGAAAGTTTATAGGCTATATGACATCACGCTACAACCAATAGGAGCAGAGCATAAATGAAAAATGTTGCAAAAACGGGAAAAAATATTCTTTTTTGAGAGCTTCTGTTGCGTGCGCTGCGTAAACGGTTTAAGTTCCACAAATATCATGTATGATGGAATTGTTCCTCTTTAAAAGTTCAAAAAAAAATCCATGACAGCATATGTCTATCTTTTAAGATTGACTCACTATAACCCTTTTTTATGGGAATCAAATTTGTTTAAAATCCGAATTTCATAAATAATAGAAAGAGACCGACAGAGAGAGAAAGTCACATGGAGGGGGAACGCTTTTTCCTTGCGTGACAATTTCTACCAGTCAACTCCTCTCGCAAGACGCGTGAAAGAACTTCGTTCTATTAAAATAAAAAAATTAAAATACATTTGTATGTTTAAGCGTTTTAATATACCTGCAATCTTGTCAGAGTTATTTTACCGCTGATTATGTCACTGTCAAAATCATAGTGATCTTGTCCTTGCAATAAGGTTGACGTAGCGTTGCCACCATTGACAAGTCTGTCAAAATCACAGTGATCTTTATTTCACTGTATCTGATCTGTATTTTGTAGCTATTTTATTTTTTTAATTTATTAGATAATTTTGTTGTGAACAATATTTTTAGTAGGTACTTTATAAAGAACTCAAATCAAATAATAAACATGATAAATATCCCGTTTATGTTAATAATAATACTATCAAAAGGTTTGATACAGAATGCCATCTAACAAACAAAAACATTCGTTTGGGGGAAATCAATGCGCATGGCAATATTTTAGGTATATAAATTTAATTATTTTTATGCATCATTATGTGTCTAATCAGTTTAATGGGTTTTTGTCGTTCTGGCTGAGTAAATAAATGATTACAAATGATATTTATTCTCTATATTGGTTTGATGATGAACAATATTGACGTATTATTTAACGTCAATATTGTTCATAGAATACGTCGCTAGAAGTTTTGACGACTCCTTCTACTGAAAGGTGTTGAAAATTGGTCTTGGGTGCTACAGAACTTTGCGTGTTTGGCGACATTTGCCCGCTTTGGCGTACGCCAATCATCCACATTGCCGGATGCTGGTCTCTTGTCTTGGTCTAACTTTAAGGCGGGTCTGAAGTGTGCTAGCTACTCGCTGCGCAGTACCGCACCCCTCTCCTCCGCTGACACGTGAATTTGTTACTGCGTAGCGACTCGCCTCAAGTTTGAATCAGACTGTATTTGAGACTAGGGCTTGAATCCGATCGTTGTTATCCCCAAGTACTTGGCACTATCGTTGTCGAACATTTTATCGACAACGTTTTTATCGAATCTTAGAAACACTATTCTGATTTGAGATAAAAGAGAACGGTCAATAATTAGCTAAGTATATTGATAACGCCTGGTTTGTTATAAACATCACTCTTAACCATCACAACCATTCATAACCATTAATTGGGTCGAGATAGACACATGAATAGTGTTAAAAATGTATTTAAACAAAACAATTATAATGGTGCATCTAATACTAATAACGATAACAACGACTTCAGTGTTTGGTGGTAAAAAAAAGGAGAAAGTAATTTATGTGATCGTGGAAGATTATCATACGTGCCTTCCTTTGCTAATGAGACCGCAACATGCCGCGGCTGTACCTAGCCAAATTATACAGCTATTTGGTGAGACTTTTGCTGCGACACGCCACCACATCGTACCGTACAGCACTTTAGCGACATTTTTCAACTTGGTACTGAGAGAAGATCCCGTAAGCGAACTCGGTGCATACTTGGCGAGACGCGTTCGTGATATATGGGACTTTTTCAAGGAAAACGACGGTGCTGGTGCTTATCCACCGGGTAGACAGCCAACATTGTTGCCCTACGATAGCACCATATCTTTTGAAGGCAGAAGTGCAACATTCGATGTAGATTACAGAATGCTCGCTGCCTTTACCTGGATGCCGGGTAACATTTTTTACGGACCACCTCCCGAAAGACGCGCAAATGACCCAGTTGAGAAATTTGAAGAAGATGCAGAACAAATCGTCGGTAGTCAAGCATTTGCAGTCCTTCGGCGTATATACGTTAATATGCAAAATTACATCAACAATATTAGCGAACGAACAACTAGAAATTTCGATGCAATATTAAACGATTTGAGTGTTGTTGCAGAGAGAAATACACCATACGAATTCCACCAGGCAGATTGGGTTGTAGCCGATTGGAACGAAGCAGGAAAAAAATTGTTTGGTATAATAAAAAGCTCCGAAATTATAGAAGAAGTGACGCATGGAAACGACCACAAAATAACGAAGAGGTGGGCAATCGGTGTTGTTGGTATGTCCGAGGACTACATGAAGGCAGCTGATAGAGTATGTGAAGAATACACGAGCCATTTGATACCGAAATTCAATTCTAATTTTACTCATGTCAATATTGATTCCGACATGTTGCCCCTATTTGTGTATTCAATAAACAACAAATATTTTATATACGGACAAAATAAAAGGACGAATTATTGGTCCATTCACACAGTGGAACAAGATGGTATGGTGGGTGCTATGATGGATCAAGGCTCTTGGGTGAATTATTACGCTGTTCAATTTCCATTCAAAATTGACGGAAAACACTATTTTTATGGTCACAATTTAGAAACCAATTTTTGGTTTATACATGAGCTGAACGCAGATGGAACTATTGGCCAAGAAACTGACAACGGCCATTTCGGGTACAACTACAAGACGCAGTTTCATATCCACATTAATGACCAGCACTATTTGTACGGACAGAACGATTATTACAAAAATTGGTTTTTACAAATATTGAACTCTGATGGCACTATGGGACGCGAAGTTTCTCACGGTCAAGGGACGATTTTTTACAATGTACAGTTTCCGTTTTATATAGGTGATAAACAATATATTGTTGGACATAATACCGATTCGAGGGAGCACTATATTCGTGGAATAGACGCAAATAATCTTGAGAGCATGGGTAAACCCAATGTTTGTACCACGTTAGACCATTCATACTCGGTCCTATTTCCTGTTTCACTCGGCGATAAGACGTATCTTTTTGGATACACTCCAAAGAGCAAGTATTGGACTGTTCGTCAAATTTTTGGCCACGTTGTAGAACAGAATTTTATTAATTATGAGTTCACTAATGCCCAACCTTTCAATATAAATGGTTATCAATACTTTTATGCAAGACACAAGGGCGACTCACGTTGGAGCCTACATTATTTTGATTACAAATATTTGGAAGATGATGTTGACATATAGGTAGGAAAGTATAATTATGTATAAAACGTAAAAAAAAGTTTTTTTTTACACATTAATTATGTTTGTCAAAAATATATTCTTGAAATATTTTCTGCTTGTAGACCTGTAGGCCTAGCACCAAAGAGATTTAAGTAATTTAATGTCTTTACCTAGCACGAACCCGCGAAGTAAACGTAACATAAATACGAACGAAATTGAAAATACTCGTTTCGCTAATAATATTATCTTAGTTTTAAGACTACTTGAGTATGACAAACACAGCATCTGTACCTTACCTATGTTCAACAAATAAAAATATTTGAATTGATCCATGACGTGTTGTAAAATGGTTTTTTGTTTATTTATTTTATATATGAGACTAACAAACTATATATATAAAAACAAAAACAAAGAAAAACAAAAGGACACTTAATAGGCGTCGAAGTACTCGTCTGCATCGCTGTCACTCGGAAACGTGCCCAGAAGACTGGCAGCATTGCCACGTTGAATGGCAATGCTAATTCTTTGGCCAAAGAACGAGCCAGCCCTCAGGGCCTCAAGTCTGCTATTACAATAGTGTCAGAATGGTCTCTTCATTGTGAGTTTTTGACAGATTTGCCATACAAACACTGTCAAATACTCACAATGGCGAGACCATTCTGACACTATTGTAATAGCAGACTTGAGGCCCTGGTCACGTGAAGTGTCGACCAGTCGGCGAGAAATTTCCTTAAAAAGGAGACGTGCACTCGGGCCCCATGACCCGAGAGTTTCGACCCCAAATGGCTCAAAACTGTAGTTACCCATAAGGTTACAGTATTTGCGCCGCTTGAGGGTCTCAGCAGCCGCAGCAGCAGCGCCAGCACAGCCAGCCGTGCTTGAAACATGTGATGGCGCAAGGGTGTCGACACAGGTTGCGTCCCACACCTGAGAATTTGAATTTGAATTTGAATGAGATCGTGGGTTCGATTCCAAGGTCGAGCAAAGTGTTATTGGGTTTTTCCGTCAGGAATTTCTCAGTAGCAGCCTAGAGTAGCCAAGGTCCTGTCGTAAACGAATGAAAATAAAATCTCTATTCTTTTGAACAAGTATGTACTCGTATAAGCTCATGTTTATTTATTTGATACTAGCTTTTGCCCGCGGCTCCGCCCACAAGGATGTCAGTTGTCGCGTAAAACGTAGCCTATGTCCTTCTCCATATCCCACGCTATATCTCTGCTAAGTTTCATGATTATCGGTTTAGCGGTTTAGGCGTGAAAACGTAACAGACAGACAGACAGAGTTACTTTTAAATCTATACTTATAATATCATAAAGCTGAAGAGTTTGTTTGTTTGGTTGGACGCGCTAATCTCAGGAACTACTGGTTCAAATTGAAAAAAATATTTTAGTGTTGGATAGTCCATTTATCGAGGAAGGCTATAAGGCTATATTTAAACATTATGTTGAAAACGAAATAAACTTATTAACAAGTTTCCTAATCAAATTAAAGAACTTCCAATGATCCGTTTCAGAAGGGCCTTACGCAGTTGGTTATTTGAGAAATCCTTCTATAGTATAAAATAATTCTATCAGTTTAAATTAAAATGATCTAATTGTATACCAAAAATATGCATGTCAGTATGTTATGATTAAATATGTTAAGCTACTATTATACTACCGTTGTAAGAACTTTTGTCACCATATTTATGTGCAAATAAATCTTTGACTTTGGCTTTGAAAATAAAACCATCATCCGACAACGTACACAGGGTGGAAGGGACATCGACGTGAAACCCGTTAACATCGATTCGATTCAGTACATGATTCTGTACACAATACAAAAGTGCAATACCTACCCGGTCAAAATGTAAGAGACAGCAATTTTTATTTTAAATTACCGATGAAAAATTTCAACACAGGGGGGTCCAGAATCACGTACTGAATCTATGGTAACCGGCTTCGCGTAGATATTCATTCCTCCCTGTATATTATAATAGTCCTTAAGACCGTATTTCGGCCAAGGAGACCAATCTCAGCGGAGACTAGCCTTCGGCGCGAGAGATATAATATTATTGTGCACAAGTGTGTGCACTCTCTTTTCTCTCACTCTCATAGTCCGATGGGATGGCACGCAATCCGACCATGACCGATCCAGCGCAGAACCCGAGCTTTCCAAGGCACGGGGGTATCACACCGCCAGCTTCCAAACTCCGGGCTGTTACTAAGAAATTCCTAATGGAAAGACCTAATAACATTTTGGCGGACCTGGGAATCAAACCCAGGACCTCAGCAGTCGCGTTTGCGAACATTAGTGATGGGTCGTTGTCGAATTTTTGACGGACGAATCGCAACCGTTTTCCCGTCGACGAAATCGGTTGCAAAAAACGGTCGTCGTTGCAACTGGTTTGAAGACGGACGAGGGACGACGAAACTTATCCAACATGAAATAATTCTTAACATACAATATACTCGTACATAATCAATATATAATAGAATAAACTTACCTAGACCCACTACAAAGAACACAAAACAAAATTATAAAAACATTATTTCACTATCATTATTTAACTCCGACAATAGTATTAAAACCAAACTACTCAATATAACTCAACTTTACAAATACTACACCTGCGTCCTTATTAAAAAAACCATCACCAAATCTATTCAGTCAAACATACAGTTACATATGAAAAATATAACATGCAACGTAAGGAATAAAAACAATATCCAGTTACAACTAGCGCACGCTTGCACTAATTATGGCAAAACAACAATATTGGTTGAAGGAGCACGACTGTTCAATAGTTTACCGGAGGATATGAAAAAAATGTGACAATATAAACTTATTCAAACGTAGATTACAATACTTGAAATAACATAAACAGAATATTATTATTATGCTAATATAATGTCTCCAACACTCTAGAGGTAACTTATTAAAATAGTACTAGTTATAAACACACATGTATCTCATTATAAGCGAACTGTTATTTTTAAGTTCTTATGAGAAATAAAGTTCTTTAAACCTAAATAATTCTTATGAAATAGTTGTAGTTTCTTACAACTATCAACGGGTTTGACCGTCGCATCACGAACGACAACATTGACAACTGGTAGGTAAGGAAAGGTAATACATTATCGACAGTATTTCATTGACGTAAAGTTCACTTTCTATTGTAAGGACTGTTTTGTAAACGAACGCGGAACGACGACGCGAGGAGACGAGATAGTTGACTCATTTCGTTCTCGACTGTATTTTCATAGACGTAAAATAAAAAATCGCAATACATACTTCGAAGACTGGTTTGTACAACGAAGACTGTTTTTAACCCAGGACGTAAAACGGTTTCATCGTCGCAGAATACAAAACGGTCTTTCAAAACGGTTCGTCGTCGCAACGCCCACTCCTAGCGAACACGAGACCAACGGGGCATTAAGAAAACGAAACAAATCCCTCCTTTTTTAAGGGAAATAGTGTAAACACGGTCTAATTAATCTTTATTTCTGCCTCAGGTTCCGTACACGGCCTCGAGCGATGCTAATTGCATCAAGCGACGCGCGTGTCACCAGTTTCCGTCCGTCGAAACGTAAGTCGCGTCGCGGTGACTCGTGACATATTCATAACAATTTAACTCATTTGTTTTCTCCGCAGTCACTGTTGCAAGACGCGTGTCGCTTGAACGCAGACTTCGTAGCCTTGGGATCTTCTGTTTTCGTGTCGTTAGCGACTAACATGGTGTCAGAGTTTTTATGCCGTCCATGGGCGTTCTGACTTGGCTTCACTTGCTCCACCTGAGAAATATTTCCCGTCGAAATATATCTCTCAGGCATGCTGTTTTCCTCACGATATTTTTCTTTACCGTTTTTAAGCAGGTGATAATTATACATTACGCACATGAATCCGAAAAGTGATAAGTAAACAAAAAAAAACACAAAAGTCAAAAACTCAGGGTAAACAATATAACATATCATTAACTACGTCTCGATTACAAGTAATTTAAATTTCAAGGAGTTAATTAAAACTTTGGAAATGAGAAGGTATTTCTCGGTAAAGACGAAAGAGCAATAACTAAACAACCAACGCGTTACAAAGTTTATAAAATGAAATTTTGATATTGTGACCTAATTTTAACGGTTACTCTTTTAATATCGAAAATACATTGTTCCATTCAGGGCTAACCTCAGTTACTGAATGCTTTGTAAATTAATCTGTAGTAAATCTCATTAATAACATAATGTTATAAATGATTAAGAACTGGGCAATTGAGAGAATTTATTCCAGAGAGTTTATGACCCTAATACGTCATTAATAAACTTATATATATTAAAGAAATGTCGATGTCATGTCAAGAGGTAAAATCCGTGCCAAGCAGGCGAGTTTCTAGTGGCATATAATTTAGCAGTTGTTATTTAGGTCAACAAGTACATACATACAACAGATTACGTGAGATAAGCAATTATTACCGACATAGCTCGAAGAATTGCCAAACTTAAGTGGCAATGAGCAGGGCACATTGCTCTCAGAACAGATGGCCGATGGGGCCAAAAGGTTCTCGATTGGCGACCGCGTACCGGAAGACGTAGCGTTGGAAGGGCTCCCACAAAGTGGACCGATGGGTTCTCTATTGTGTTCCCTAACTTTTTTATCCATAATATAAAGTGCCATAATTTTTTTTTGTCCTAATCATCATCTAGCCGAATGATAACTTGCCCGAACTTTATGTCACAAAATATAACATGCCATAAAATTGAAATTCCTAAATACAATATGCCCCTTTGTTTTTCATAAATATTACAATCAATAATATACAAAAGACTTAAAACCGTTTTCAATAAAAGTTATAAGTCCTAAATTCAAATTATTTAATGTTTATTTATCCTAATACACCATGCAAGCGAGCATGCAACCTGCAGCAGACATGGTTTCTGTCTCAGCTCCGGCGCTGCGGGACTCCGGCGGTCCCACGCGAGCTTATCGTCGCAGATGGTTTAACGCCCACCACCTGCTCCTCAACTCGCGAGCCGCCTCGCACCACCGCGCCTACGCGATTCTAAATTAGTTTAATTCTCTAGGGTTAGGGCAGACAAGACTGCGTGGAGTCGGATTTACAGTGATTCGTTTCTGTCACTAAAACCTATTTTTTTGAATATGTTTTAGGACTAACAATTTTATTATAAATAAACATTCGGAATAATACACATTATATAATACAATACTTAGGACATAATGAGTTTATTTCATGCAAAATTAGGAGATTCGATTATTATTATAGTACTCGATATTATGACAGAATAGTTTTAGAAGTAAAGATAATAATGTAAAACAAAATTTCGAATTTTTGAATATTATGGTTACTGAGGTTTATAACAAACGTGTTATGGATAATGATTTTCGGACAAACAATTTTAGGAGAAGAAAGGGAGTACCGGACCGATAACCTGATCTGATGACATGATTGTGAAGGCCACAGGAAATCGCTGGATGCGGGAAGCACAGAACCCGTCGAAGTGGCGGTGCTAGGGGAAGCCTATGTCCTGCAGTGGACGTCTTTCGGCTGAAATGATGAAGCAATTATTTGCTTTCAAACTTGCGTCGAATTACTGGACAAAATAAGATTGTTTAAAGAATCAATAATAATTATACTAAAAGATCTTAGATAATAATTATCTAAAATCAATAATAACAATACTTTCTATTGAATAAGAACTAGATAATACTTACTATAATTAAATATACTGGAATGCATTTTCAAGAGCCACGAGACTATCTACAAAACTAAAAAAGGACGGCTTCAAAATCCCGTATAGAGGAACGTTGACGCACACAATTTGTATTCGATTAAACTTACATGCGCAGCGAGCCTCAGTTGTCTGAATACATACGCGCGCCTTTCGGTCTTTACAAAGTAAAAACTTACAAACACCGACTAAGTACGACTAACTTTCGATGTTTTAATCCTCTCTGTACACTTTCCTTTTTTTTCGTGGAGAAATCCTCATGGATAACATAACCCTCCGTCTGGGAAGAACGGAGGGCTATGTCGGACTCCTACCGACTGAAACCCCCCGACTGGTATCAGCCCCCATGCCTACCGGACCGAGAACGCATCCACAAAACCTGTAACAAAGTTTCTAACAGACACCGTTTCAGAAATGTCAATATTTATATTTGACCGAGTGAAATTTGGCCCGCTAACTTTCTATAAACAGAAAGTAAGTGGGCCACTGGGCCATATAATACAACGAGGTGTGGGTCTCTTTTCTTGGTCTCAAGTGTAACACTACTGAATTGGGGTTGACGGGATAAAAGTATTATCGTTATGTTGGTGGCAGGATTTTATTTGAATGTGTGGTCATTACAGTGTAGTTTGCGATCCCGTTTTACTTTGTGAGGTAAGATTCGGTTCGGCAGGTTCTTGAAATGTGATTTACACGTCTGGCTAAGAACAGGCTGTCGTTTTTAAGGTTCCGTAGTCAACAAGGAACCCTTATAGTTTCGCCATGTCCGCATGTCTGTCTGTCCGTGACATAGGTCAGAAACTCTAAGTACTAGAAAGCTGTAACCTTGTATGGGTATACATATTAATTACGTCGTCAAAGTGGTAAAATAAAATATATTTTTTTAGGCATGCTTCGTAAAGTGGAGATGATAGGTTTTTCTCATATATCCCATGGTGTGGGATATCGTTGGATAGGCCGTTCAAAAATATTCACGCCAGTAATAACGAAGTAAAAAGGAAAACCATAACAGCTTTACAAGTTACCGATTAATAGTCGACCCACTTACATTTGCAATTAGAATGTATGGAAGAACATGTTTTTCAACTACAATTTTAAGTTTGTTCTTGGGTTACATTCATCCCAACTACGGAACCATTCATTGTGCTTGGTCCGACACGCAATTGGCCGGTTTTTATGTGTTGGTTTCGATAGAGACGGTATTAGAAGTTGGTTTCAGATGGGCATTGACAGTAGGTACCAAATATCATTGAAGCCCTATTTTTTGTTTTGGGTAGGAAATTATCAAATAACTTCTCCCGCTCTGGGCGGAGCGGGAAGGTCAGACTTTTACTGACTACAATCCACCTGTATTCCTTCAGTTGCCTGTGTGCCAGGGCCACGGTATCCCTTTCGGACAAACCCGCAACCCTGGCAGGATCATTGAAGCCCCTCTGTTACTCAAAAAGTAAGTCTAAAAGACTTTTTCTATTGGAAAATGTAATAGAAAGTGAGTCTAAATGTCTCACATTTTGTTGAAAATTAAATTATAAAATTTTATGCAACAATGATTACTTTTGAGAGTATAGTAATGAAATAATAGAAAACTATCATTTTGTTATGGAACTTTCGAAGTGTTGAAACTCATAATTTTAAACCAAAGGTTTAATTAAAGGCTTTATTGATTACAGCTGGCCGCAATGAAACCGCATCGTACTTATGGTTGGTCAGATTTTAATTCGATTTTCTGGACAGTCCGTTTTGGTAGCTTTTAGGAAAAGCTTAGCTTAAACTTTAGCTTTTTTTTTTGCTGTATAGATATAAGATGTGGTAATGGAAAGTTGAAAATACGTACAGTATACTTACTTTGGCCATTTCTCATGTTTGAAGTCAAGATTTGTGTACGATTAGTGAGAAAAGGCTAGCCCCCTATTCTCCCTATTCCCTATTCTTAATTTATTTATTAAAAAAATGGACACACTTACTTATGTGTTTATTATTCTAGTGTATGGCACTCGTGGGTTGCAGCTGAAAATCAGCGTCAGGTGGTACACCTTGTGTGTCATCTGACATTATGCTGAGCTGAGGTCCATTTGGCATTATAATCATTGTTTTCTGTTTTTTATAGTTTTAAGGTGTATTTTTTGCTTTAATACCAATAAACGCATTTTTCTTTCTTTCTTTTCTTTTTCTTTCTATTATATGGGAAATAAACATAACTGACGAAATGTCGGTGTACTATCAAACTCAAAGCATTTATTTCAAATTAACTAATTAAAAGTATTTTTGAATTGTAAAGGGGTCGGTCAGTCAGAAAGATGAAGCTAGTTGCCCATTCCAAAGCGTAGTAGGTTCCTTTGAAGAAAAATGGCACGAAACTCCATCGGACACTCTTTTAAGACAAAATATTGTTACTGATCGGTGTTTTCACCTTAGTTAGCAATATCAACGCGACACGTTGAACTAATTTTAATACTTACTAGCTGCTGCCTGCGGCTTCGCCCGCGTGACCTTTTCCATACAAAAAAAAATTTAATGTAGTGTCTGTTTGTAATGTAATTTTTTTTTTTAATCTACCCTGGCGACCCCGCAGACTGCAGCTAGTTGAAAATAAAAGTAGTCTAAATTACTCCTTATAACATTAGCTATCTGCCAGCGTATGTACCGTCAAAAAAATTATATTGTTTTTTTTTCTTCGTTATAGGTACCGTAGTCTGTAGGTAGGGTTCTGGAGTGGCGACCGTACCGGAAGCCGTAGCGTGGGAAGGCCTCCCACAAGGTGGACCGATTACCTTGTGAAAGCCGCAGGAGTCCGCTGGATGCGGGAAGCACAGAACCGCTCGAAGTGGCGGTGCTTGGTGGAGGCCTATGTCCAGCAGTGGACGTCTTTCTGCTGAAATGATGATGATGATGACCGTAGGTATATACTTTCATATACATTTAGTAAAAAGCTGTTATTTTGACATTACAAACACACTTCAATTTTATTTATTTGTATAGATTATTATATTAGATTCTGTGCAATTTTGTTTACCGTGTTAGCCGGGTGTATTCAATCATTTCATTCACATTTTAACACTAAGAACAGTTTGATAGTGAGTTAATTAATAGTGTTCCACATAAATATTTGTTAACAAATATTTATACTATCGTAACAAAATATGTCAGGGTACGTAGCTATGTACCCTGACATATTTTGTTACGATAGTTCAGACCTTGCATACAAAAATTCCGAATTTTCGAAATTACGCGACGCGTGATACGGCTCGAAGGACCAAAATATTGATGTACACCTCTAACTATCCTTTCAGGAAATACAGGCGTAATGATATGTTATGTTGTATTTTAAACTATGCGATATGAAAGGATTTTTTTATTATTTTATGTATTTAATAAATGTAAGTATGGTCTGGAATACTGTCAAAAATTACGAAAAATTGTACGATTAAGCGATTTTCAGCATACCTAGGTACTAAAATTCGATATAATTTTAATTTTTAATTAAAGTGCGGGCTGCAGCTTTTGTCGGTTTTATTTTATTAGGAACCTCGCAAATCGAAAACGTAAAGCAATTTTAAATTAAATTCCTTTCCTGAGAAAGGAATTTAATTCCCTTTTGTGAAAAAGGGCCAGATGTCATCTTTCCGACTTGTAATTTTTGCATTCATTGTTATATTTTTTATTAATAAAATATGCAAATATAACATAAAATAGTTGAAAACTACACCTTCTATATTGATAAATATTGCAAAACTGAAAATGTACGTATAAAATGTTTAATAATTTTAGTATTCTTTCTGGCGCGAAGTTCTAGACGTTCATTATTACAAAACTACAATGTTCTCTCGTTCATGAGCTTTCTAGAGTTTTCTTATACCTAATGCAGCGGGAATTTAAGTTAAAAAGGGAATAAGAAATAACTTTCATTGCTGGGCAACAAGTAATTTTGTAGAAATATGTAATAAACCTTATTTTTCTTTTAACTACTGTGATTTTTTATGCACTTTTTGTATTTTATAGACTACTTTGATTTTTTTTAAGTTGGGAGGTGTCGTCAGATACCCGGCTGGAACGAAGTTTCTTTCGCTGTATATTATGTATTAATACAGAGCCATCTAGTATGGTCTTAACATCTATTCAACATAACTGACGATTTTTGAGTGTACTATTGGATGGCAACCAACCAATAATCATTTAAAGTAAAAATTCGCGAGCACATTCGTAAGAAGCTGCGGCAGTATCATTACAACGTTAATGTTTTCCCATTGCTTGTCTTATTAATTTTAGGATATTCGTGTACTTATATATATTTATTTGTGCTTATATTTATACATAATTAGGTATATAAATTTAATCTCGCATCCATCACTGCACCCTTAAATGAACTCTTGAAGAAAGGAGCAAAATTTACTTGATCTACAAAATGTGAAGAAAGCCAGAAGAACATAAATAACCGGCCAAGTGCGTGTCGGACCAAGCACAATGAAGGGTTCCGTAGTTGGGATGAGTTTATCCCAAGAACAAACTTAACATTGTAGTTGAAAAACTTGTTCTTCCATACGGAATTTATGGAAGCACATGTTTTTCAATACTATTATGCTATTATTGTGAATATACTACTGCTGTGAATTTGATCACATATCCAAATACAACCATTTAGCTGGCACCCTTATACACTCACCCGCTTTGTCTGGGGGACAGTTGACTACAACAAAAATTAGCACTTCAAAGCTTAATATTACGCAAACGGATCCCTGAATCGAAAAATGGTTTTCACAAACCTACAATATTTTTGGACGGCCTATCTTACGGTACCCCACACCATCGGACAGATGAGAAAAAAAATATAATCGCCACTTTACATGTAGAGGGGAGGTACCCTAAAAAAAATATTTCAAAAGTATAATGAACATTTTCTATAATGCACATTTGAATTAATATTCAATTAGTAGAATATTCAAAATCTATAAATAACGTTTAATATAATTTAGAAACGTCTACAGTGTATTTTTTTTTTTTTTCTAATACCATTTACTGTTATTGAATCATTTGGGTATGGTGGGGTTAGAACAGTGACCAGTAACGCGCGAAGGTGAGCGAGCGCAGCGAGCGTACCGGAGTAGCGGCCGCCTAGCGCCAAATCCCCTCTATTGTTGGTGAATCATTTGGGTTGGATGAGGTTATAACAATATGATGTTTCCTGATTTACTTATTCATTACAGAATTTTGGCTGAAAATTAGTAGGTAAATATGAAAATTAGGTCAACTGAACGTTATATTAAAAGAGCATTATACAAATTGAAAGATAAATGAAATGAACGTTATACAAAATGTGATTAGAGCAAAAGAAGATTATATGAAATATAACATTAGATCACATGCAATTTGGTTATTTGTTTTTATAGCATATGAAAATTATATCATGTGAACGTTATTTTAAGTGTTATTATACTATCTGTTACTATGCCATATATGACACACCCCAAAAAACCCTACCATAAACAACAATTTCACCGAATCCTTGTAAAATTGTTTACTTCACAATAAAAATCACTATAACACAATTCTTTCCATATCCTTTCCAGGATTTTGGGGTTTCGATTTGTGCCTCCAATGAAAACTTTATTGATATTCATGTCCCGTTTCATACAAATAATATCGTGTGTTTTATTTACTCAACTGGATTCTGCTGACGAACCCTTTTCGTGAACGAGACAAGATTACGGAATATTGTTAGTTCATATTACTAACTTTAGCGAAAACATTTGGATTGGAATCAGGAATTATCATAATAGCTACCTCTATCTTTGAACGGAAATCCGACTCATGAACATACCGTAAGACATATTATCGAAATCGCTGTGTTGTTTTTGCAGTTTGTAGATCAGTTACTTAATAATAAAACCAGCCTATTATTTTCCCACTGCGTTATTGTTCCGTATAGGCTTTAGCACCGTAGATCACAAATATATACGCTGCGGTAGGTTCAACAGAAGACCGAAGAGTATAACCTACCTCTCTGCTTAGCGTTTGTGGACTATGAGAAAGCTTTCGATTCGATCGAGACATGGGCTGTACTGCAGTCTCTTCAACGGTGTAGATCGACTATCGGTATATCGAGGTGCTGAAGTATTTGTACAAAAACGCCATTATGTCAGTCCGACTCCAGAACCGGAACTCAAAACTTTTTGCAGCGAGGTGTGAGACAGGCAGATGTGAGACAGGCAGCACTGCACTGGAGGATGTCTTCAAGGTTCTGGACTGGAACGGGGTTGGCATCAACATTAATGGCGAGTACATCACTCACCTTCGGTTTGCCGACGATAACGTTGTCATGGCTAAGATTATGGAAGACCTCAGTACAATGCTCGATGACCTCAGTATAGCTTCCGAAAGAGTGGGTCTTAAATATGGACAAGACAAGGTCATGTCAAATGCCCATATAACACCCACTCTCATAAAGATTGGAGACCCTACACTCGAAGTTGTGGACAAGTATGTTTACCTAGGACAAAATGTTCAGTTAGGTAGGTCGAACTTCGAGAAAGAGGTCAATCGTCGAATCCAACTCGGCTGGGCAGCTTTCGGTAAGCTACGCAATATCTTCTCGTCCCACATACCGCAGTGTCTCAAGACGAAAGTCTTTGACCAGTGTGTGTTGCCAGTGATGACTTATGACACTGAAACGTGGTCGCTCACAATGGGCCTTATTAGAAGGCCAAGGGTAAGTCACCCGAAGGGCACTGGGGACAATCCGACATAGCTCAAAGAATTGCTAAACATAAGTGGCAATGGGCAGGGCACATTGCTCGCAGAACAGCGGTGCTATTCTGTAACAATATCACCGTGAACACTTAGGTGAAGTGAGCATGAAATGAGCTGTCGATAGTGTCAATCCCTTGCATCTGGTAGGGATTGACAGCTCACTTCACCTTAGTGTTCACGGTGAGATTGTTACAGAATAGCACCGCAGATGGCCATTGGGCCCGAATGGTTCTAGCGTGGTGGTGGAAGAGTGCTTGGCTGAAAAAAAAAATACTTTTAATCACGAAAAAAACCTAGGAATGCGACGTTGCCAGCCCGCGCGGGATGAACGCTCTAAAGTAAATAATGTTTTCAAGAGCCTTCATCAAATAAACTATTTGTACTCGGTTGTTTAATTTGAATTCGATTAGAGGGGCAATTTCCGTATTTATTGGAACGTTCGTATTCTAATCTCAGTCTCAATCTGTCAAAAATGCCTGTGATTCACCTACATTTTTGACATTAATTGTCGCTGACATGAGATAACGTTGCACGTTCAAGTACGGGAGTTCGCCTTCAGGCATTGATGTATAAAAAAGGAAGATTAGGTACCTACTCGCTCCTCGACGTGGACCGCATAAATTATGCCAACCGGCACAAGTGACCTTAGTCACAATCGAACTGGTGATTGTGTAGTACATGTGTAGCAGGTTAAGTAAAACTACCGTAATCGTCTAAATAAGCAGCAACAATAACTTCGTGTGTTTTCAAAATGTGCACAAATAATTCACAAACTAAAAACAAGTTCCACAGGATTACTTTCCACTACTAAGTCATCAAAACATAATATTCTTTAAAATTCTCCTGAATAATATTGCTTTCTAGGTCGCCATTTGTTTCTGAGTTGTTATGGGCACGTAACAGTGACAATTATTGCTATCTCATTCCCGCTACAGCCCGCGTCGTATCTCTCTATTTCGGTTGTTGATGCATGAAGGCTCGCGCAGACTGCCGCGCTATCGCGGGTGCGACAAGGGTCGCGCTGCCTGTCGCGCCTGCGATATCGCGGCAGTATGCGCGAGCCTTGACACTTGACGCTGTGTTTAAATGTAATTGTTTCTAGTCCAATAATGTTTGCGTGACATTAGAGCAGTGCCTTATCTTTCTTTTTGTATACAACAATGGCTTCAGGTCAATTCTTTTATGCAGAAATCTTTTTATAATATTTTTCTTTTACTCCAGTCCTCTAAAAGCTTATCAAATCAATGCCCAGTCAAAGTGCTGCGCTTAGGCCCGTCGTTTTTTGTGACAAACCCCACGCTCCTGGGCCAGCCTCATCTAGGTTCTACGAGCCTTATAGCTATACCACCAAATAATCGACATTATACAGTTTCAATGTCCCGTTAACCACGTTTATTTCTCATAAATAGCACGACACATCATGTGTACACTAAACTGCCAACCAACAAGCCAAGGAACACATAACTGAACCTATGAACAGTCCGTTATCGTACATTACCTACTAGTTACTTGTGTATAGACCATTAAAGAGAGTAAGCAGTATGAATAAGACAAGGTCTAGAACGTTTAAATTCTAAAGTAACTAGCGCAATTTGCCTAAATTATTAGTGTTGCAAACATGTCTCCACAGTGAGGCAGCTTATAAACACCACCCTGTCTGTAGTAGAATTTAAGTACTAACATAGCTTAAAAGTAAAATTGTTTACTAGCATCTAGAATTGTAAGTATTTAAGTAATTGGATCCAGTTGTCTGATAAATATATATAATATATATTTATTTTAAGAAAAATAAAGAAAGATATATTTATATATATATATATATATCTTTCTTTATTTAAAAAAAAAAGAAGAAGAAAAATAAAGAAAGATATATATATATATATATATCAAAATACATTCTAGCCCTACAGGAATGTAGCCGCTTTTCTTTAGATCGAATGTTGTTGCTTCGTAAACACGAAGCAACAAAATTAACCGGTCCACTAGCGCCACTCCTTTAAAAAAATATTATGTCGTAAGCAACCTGCAACCAGCAACCTCGGCAAGTGTGTCAAGAATTTTCTATTACCTTTTCTAAAGTTTCATATTGGTCTCAATATGAAACTTTAGAAAAGGTAATAAAAAATATTATGTCGTGACTGAGAAGGAATTATGAAAAACGGCTCAATCAGCAACCTCGGCAAGTGTGTCAAGAATGTTCTATTACCTTTTCTAAAGTTTCATATTGAGACCAATATGAAACTTTAGAAAAGGTAATAAAAAATATTATGTCGTGACTGAGAAGGAATTATGAAAAACGGCTCAATCAGCAACCTCGGCAAGTGTGTCAAGAATTTTCTATTCAGTTTCATATTGAGACCAATATGAAACTTTAGAAAAGGTAATAGAAAATTCTTGACACACTTGCCGAGGTTGCTGACTGAGCCGTTTTTCATAATTCCTTCTCAGTCACGTCATAATATTTTTTTAAAGGAGTGGCGCTAGTGGACCGGTGAGCGCCCTCTTAAGTAATAAAGTATTAATACTTACTTTTCTATTGTTTGACAGCTGCTTCTGCTGACAGCCATTACTCGTAAAGATGTATTCGACAGCTTATCTAATCCATACTCTTGAGGTAAAAACCATTAAAGGGGTCCACTGAATAGCTCACGGAAATGGTTTCTTTCATTTTACGACATTAGTTACCGGGTAAATGGCCTACATATTTCGTGTTAGGCGGATTACTTATATGTTATATATTGTAGCGGAAAAAATACTCTTCAATATTGTTGCTAGTTTTTAGTATACAGGATAAGTTTTTAACCAGAGCGCAATATATTTTTTTTTGGTGGTTCAATATCAGTAACAGAACACATTGCCATTATTTCTTCAATACTTTTTTTTTGTCCTACTTGAAATCAGCAAAATATGGATACAATCTATTCATAATAATATCAATGGGCGAGCGCACAGCTGATAGGTACCTACTATCGTGCCACCAGTGCGTTGCGCGACGAGTATCCATTATACCAGTTTCAAAATAAACATTTTTCATTAACGATAACTAAATATTTTGTACTAAGACATATCAAAATAAGAAATAGGTGTATAATAAAACACATTTAAGTTTAATTTGTCAAAATTTGTGCTCTGATTAAAAACTTTTCCTATATATACCTAGTTTTATTTGAAAGAAAGGTACTAAGATTATTTTAGATATAGTTTTCAAACTGCCTTAAATATTTGGGCAAGGGCAAGCCTTGCCCAGTAAAATAAAGTAAGGTATAACTGCAGAAAGAGCGCAGAAGACTACTACGCCTGTCTTTTGTTATGGCTATCAATGATGGTACAGCGGTATGAGGAACAGGGTGTAAAGTTCACTTATCCTCTATTGAAAAGAGAGAATCCTCTGACGGGTGTTGTATCTGATGGGCAACTTCCCGACGGTTAACGTTAGTATGTTATATATATGCTAATCGCGCGGTAAACTCTGATTGCGCGATGCAGGATTTGTGTGACGTCAGGTCTTTGATGCGTAGTTCACATGCGACGTTGTAGATGCCGCCACTATGGAAACAATATCACATCATAATAAATTTGAATGTTCTATGTTCAAATTCCATGCATCATAAAAACAAATAACTCACATCTATTATGAACAGTTCCATTTTTAAATGTTTTATCGTTTTAATTTTCATAACATAGGCTGGCCAGTTTCACGTCATTTCCTGAAATTCAAGTGGCAAACGAATTCCCTAATTTTCCTTTCCCGCTGAATGTATGAGGATCAATTTACATTATAATTAAGAATACTCTTGCTAATGTATTCTCGTGCGAGTTAGTATAATTGTCTAAATGTTAGTCTGAGAACTATTAACTAATACTGCGGCAATTAAGATACCAACGTTCATGAAATTAGAGAACGAATTCGTAATGGGTGTCTCGCAGATTAAGTTATAATTATGTTCAAGTTAGACCTTTGGGTCCCAGGACATTTTAAGCTACAACTTTTAATGTTTACGTTATTGCCATTTCATTTTATGTTTTAAGATTTTTTATTTTATTTTTCGGGTGATGAACATGAAAAATATTTAAATACTTAATATGTTTTCTTTTCCATATGTGATTAGATTTATCAAGCTGCTTTCAGACTATGCTATAATATAATAGCATAATATAGTATATAGCTCATAGCACAACAATATCGCGCACCATACATTGTTATGGACACGTTCACACTGTACTGTACGGTCGACTGCAAAAATCCATGGACAGTACAGAAACAAAATCGTGTGAAGCGAAAAGCGAAAGCTAGTTCTATTTTCGAAAATTTGAACTCAAACGTTCACTGGAAAATAGACACTAAGGTATCCATGCAATTTTGCAGGTGAGTGTACCTACTATATATTATTGGAATGTATGGTGCGCGATATTGTTGTGCTATGAGCTATTACTATATGCTATTATATTATAGCGTAGTCTGAAAGCACCTTTATTCAATTTGATATTTTTGTGTTTGAATTCTTCGTTCCATTTGGACGGAAAAATAGAAACATCGCTTTTAGACCACAAACTCATTATATAATGGCTTTTGAGCACACTAGCTTACATAAGCGCGATTTTAAAGAACAGCATTAGCACACAGCCCTTTTTTTTTATATACTACTTTTACTGGTATCGATCATGACCGCTAAATTACGATGCTATCAAAAATCTGTTTACCTAAGGAAGGTTCAGCATGCAATAGATTAGTCGTGTTTAGATTATTCCTATCGACGTTATATATTTATTTAAAACCAGATACATCTGAGTTTGTTTCGGTCTTACACCTCAGAATAGTCGTATAGTAAACACCGAACTCTTCTAGTTTTAAAACATAATTTATTTTAGACGTGTTAACAGAAATATTGGCATCCTCACGTATTTTTCTTTCATTCTTTAGTAAATAATTTGTAAAGAAAGAAAGAAAAACAAGTTTATTTGTCACAGAAACACGAACACACAAACAGATAATTCAAAGACGCGACACGCACATTCAAAGCATCTTTTTACCTCGTCAAAATCTGTAACAAACATACAAATACACACTCGCTTTCACAACATTTGTCCAGATTTACACCCACGCTCAAAACCGTAACATGTTCAGCACAATTTTCATTACTGAACCTCACTCACAATAAAGGTCTAACCGGCACTAAAAGCAGAATTCATAAAACACTAAGGTTGATGACAAGAGCCAAATGAATGTGATACAAACTGAGGAGGCGTTATGTCTGCTTCGTGACAAGACTCCTTTGTTGTGGCTTCCATGGCGAGACACAAATTGTTCCCAAAATACTTGCACACAAATAAATAGAAATGTGAATGTGGCCCATAAAGTGCAGTTCTTATTGTTTAGTTACGTATTTTAGCCTCTGACTTTCTCGTGAGGGTAAAGAAACTTTTGTTGAACGAAATAATTATGAAGTTGAAATCTTGCCACGTGGATGTAACAACACGAACTGTTTGTTTTGGAGTAGCTTAGTAGGTATCACTTTTCAGTTTCCAAACTTTTATTAAAAAACTGTCTCTAATCACTAATAATACAAAATTGTATAACTCTAAAAAGAGTGAAAACTTAGTATTCAAATCAGGCAAACAACAGCTTACCCATGTGCCTCCTGTATTTCTCAATGGGATAGCACTAAAGCAGGTTCAAGCTTTTAAATATCTGGGTCACATTGTGACTAGTGACCTCAGGGACGATGAGGATGATGAGCGGGAGCGCAGGGCTCTGCCGGTGAGAGCTAATATGCTCACACGCAGGTTCGCACGATGCACGAGAGAAGTGAAAGTTACGCTATTCAAAGCTTATTGCCAATCCTTCTACTCAAGCGGCCTGTGGGTGAGATACGCAGCGAGCCTACAGAGCCCTGCGCACGCAGTTCAATAATGCGCTCAGAAGGTTGTTGGGTCTGCCGTGGCGGTGGAGCGCGTCTGGCATGTTTGCTGAGGCGCGCACAGATGGTTTTCAGGCCATCATGCGCAAAAAAGCAGCTTCCCTGCTAGCCCGTATACGGGGTAGCAACAACGGCATTCTGAACGCATTAGCTGTACGTTTTGACTGTCCCTTTCAAAACCAGTGGGTCAAGTCTTGTGTAGGTGTGGCGAGTCATGCCAAGTAAACTTGTAGCTCAGTAAATGTGTATTATAGGTTTAGGTTAAGTTTTCTATGGGTCTATCGCCCAAATACTCAAACGTCACTTAACTTTAAGACGTTCTTATAAGTGTTTCTGTCGCTACAAAACAGTTTAAAGTGACAGAGACAGCATTAGACTTAACAGCGACTTAAAATTGAATTGCGTTTGAGTATTCAGCAGTTAGACACCCGAAATATATATATATATATATAAAATCAAGGTAAAGGGTAAAAGTTTTCAAAATTCCTTAAAAAATAAAACATCCTACCTATTATCATTTTCACGTGTAAAAACTTATTTTGACATAAACATGTTTATTTATTAAAAGGACCCTTCGCCACAGCTAGAATCGGATCGGGTCACATGTATGGCATTAAAAGGGTAATCTCTTACGGTCGTAAATAAACTATACTTTCCATTATCCTAGCGTCTGTATCCTATAACCCGTCAAACTTTAAAGGGAAAGGCAATAGGCATCTTCTGGATATGCTCGTCCCATCGTAGACCTCATCCATCGCTTTCCACCTGGCGATACCGAGGTCAAGGTCGGTTCTATTAAACAGGGTGGCTAGTTTACAGTGGTCTTCTAGGGAACTGATTAAAAAATATCATGACTGTATCTTGTGAATATTACATATAGCCAGTGAAACGACCACAAAATAGTACATTGTGACACAAGGGTGGAAAGTAGGTTATTGCAAACGAGCTGTCATTAACAAGCCCAATCCGAAGGCGAGGTTTTTAGTGACAAGTGTTTGCAATAACCTTAATAAATATAAAAAGGTAAAATAAAATCTTGAAATATTTTTTTTTTTTTTTGTTAGGGGGCTAACAAAAAAATTATTTCAAGATTTTATTTTACCACTTTGTCGGCGTAATTAAAGGCGAAAGTATAAGGTTTCCTTATTGACTACGGAACCCTAAAAATATCCAGGTTGTAAACATTTCTTTCACTTACATCTTCAGAAACTATTTCGATAATGATGTGGGTGGAGAAACCTTGTATTTTATGATCATTTTGCGTGGGTATTCAGAGTTGAGTCTCTAAACATACTCGTACTAACTATACTTGTAGGCGATAATATCCATTTACATTGATGAGATACAACAAATTAGTTAGAGTAGCCTTTGGCACATTTCTTTGACCTCATAAAGAAATAAAAGCAGAGAAAATATTATACACCTACACTATATTTTTCCATACTTGTCTGATTTGGTAAACAAAGATTGTACAAGAATTACGAGGTTTTGAATGATTTTGAAGGATATTATGTCACATTGCTTCATATGTTCGAAAAATGTGTCCGCTCAACAACGTACATAACGAAATGAAAGCTATTACTACTCTAAGTTACATTATTACCTCGCTGGTCAGACTAAGGGAAATCCTACGGGTACGCGGGACGCAGGAACACAATACACGCGCGTATATTGTTTTAATGATTAGGATATCACTCGACTATTCGCGCCAGTTTGAACACCCCCATAGTTACAGGCTAGTTGGTACAATCGGCACGAGCGAATTCCATCTCGCATACCGCGCGGGATTCGCCTAAGTTTGACTAGAGTTAACCCTCTGCGACTGACGTTGCTCAATTTTTACAATTGTACTGACGTGATAGTACATGAGACACCATTTCAACAGCTAATATTTTTATAGAATTAAATTATGCAGCTATTTATTAGATTTTTAGCTTATTTTGTATGTTTAATGAACTTTAAATTAAAAAAAATTATAATTTGTGTTTTGAAAATAAACAGTGTTTATTGACTTCACACAAATCACTATGAATCACTGCTTAAACAAGATACATTCATTGGTTGACTTCAAAATGAAACAGCTTTGATTGAAAATTATCACATAGTGGCTTGGAGCACTAAAGGCAAATTGGCTTCGTACAATCACAGCAACAATCAGTTATTTTTCTTGGACAAATAGTATTTATAGTTTTCTGCCACTTGGTGTAACAGACCGAACTACTGGTAATAGAGGGGGATTATCCTTACCTAAAACTCAAGTGATAGTCATGCGTAGCTCCCTTGGCAATCTTTCATTGTATATTCGGGTTTTCATATGATTCAGCACTAAATCTCTTGCCATAATCAAGTTGCTCTCCTCATTTTGTCATGACTGTCAGCACAACTTTGATACAATAGAAAGCTATTTATGCCTGCCATGTCCTTTGAAAGTCGGATCTTCATCTTCATCGTCAATATCGCGAAACTCATGTACACTTCCCTTTTCCAGCCACTCTATTATTTGATCTTCGTGACTTACAAAAGTTCCAGCCGACGTTCTCTTACGAGTAGAAGAAGTATCTAGCCTAGGGTTATTACTTGAGTCAGCCATCTAAAAACAAGTTTTTCTTGTAAATTATGTACAATTAGCTTTTCGCCGCGACTTCCCCCGCGTGGACTATATATACTATTTAGCCATAGAGCCTATATTACTCAGTGATAATATGGCATTCGATACCATCATGCACATCATCATAATTTCAGCCGAAAGACGTCCACTGCTGAACATAGGCCTCCCCCAAGCTTCGCCACTTTGACCGGTTCTGTGCTTCCCGCATACAGCGGATTCCTGCGGCTTTCATAAGCATAAGCATAGCAGGTGGAGTATGAGTATGAAGGCCGAGCCGTAGGCGAGGACTTCACTAATACGAGACAGGCAATTACCTATTTCCCGGCCTTTGCAATAATGTACTATTATTAAAAAAAAAAATGCTTTTCTCAAAATAATGCAGGGAAATAAAACATACTTTCATGTATTTTCTTTTGACTTCGCTGGAAGCAGGTTTTCCATTGCCAATTTGGCTTATGATCTTAAATCTGGTGGAGTACAATCAATCTCCATATCACTCTCTGAACCGTTGGAACTCATTTTAATTAAGTACCTATTAAAATTATATTTATTAAGTATGTAAATAACAAACCAAGACGAATTTTCAGCTTTGCCGCCAATTTTCAATTTATCAATTGTGCCGAAAGGCAAACGCATTTACGGCTATACAGCCACGTGAACGCAATTTGTAAGCAAAAGACTTACTTTGACATACCAAGAATGATAAAAGAGATCCAATCAAAGAGTATTAAATAACCCCAGCACGCCGTTTCATACAACATTGCTGGAGCGTTGTAATGTTCCAAATTCAAAAACCGCTCCTGCAATGGATTTGATTTTTTTTTGTCCGTAAATTCGATACTTCGCGTGTTCTTTATTCGAAAATAATGACAATATTTCCATGCATGTTTGCGAAAAATATTTTTTTCATCAGAATCAATAGTGACTGACAAAAAATTCTCAGGAGTAACTAAACTCTACAGATTGCAACAACAATATTTCGAAGTGGAATAATTGCCTTTCATTTGGAGTTATTATTAAAATGTTCATCAAATTGGTAACCTCGAAACTTTCCAGATTCAAAAATCGAAACTTTGAATCGAATCTTGGAACCAAAACAAATTCTGATTCACCGAGATTACTAGCCAAACAGCCAACTTTGTTTCGCCTCACTGGATCCAAATAGACCCAAAATTATTCTAATACTGATACTGGTATCACAAAATAAATGGGTTCAGAAGGTCGGCTCTATACAGTGATCGAAAACAGGCGCTCGCAAACTTAGGCGTGTACGTAACGTGTTTTTAACACGCGTTTATTTTAACTTCACTTGTTGTTGTGAAGTAAATTTTAACCTACTGCTAATAGTCGTATCGAAATAAAATTTTGCATGTACCTATATGCAGTTTGGATGACAATACTATAATTTGATATCTTGGAGCGGATCTGATGATGGAGCCAGGAGGTGAGGACAGTGGACCTCTTCGGTTCGGATTCGGTTTGACGAGTCCAATAGATTGGCTTGGTAACAAGGGTCAGATGATGGAGCCGGATAGTGAGACTCTTTAGTGGCTACTAATTAACTGGTCAAATCATAACTTCGTTGACTTTAGACCTGTTAACTAAATGAAGAATGTACTAGACTAAAAGTAATAAATAAAAAAATATATTAAAAAAATTAAAAACAAATAATTAAAGTGTAAAATCGTATTTTTATTAGTTTAAAAAAAAACTAAATAATATTCTTTTTCGAATACTAGGTTTTGGCTACTTGCAATTAATGTGTGTATTTTATGTTTATTTTACAATGTGCAAAAACTTATTCTTTCTTTTCTTTTTCTTTTGTATTTCGATCTCCAACCAATACAAAACGTCAAACAAACTTTTCTGACAGCTGCGCGCACAGATTACTCTAAGCCGTTGGCGCGTACGTCACTGCCAACGGAACGAATGTTGCCATTTTAAATAATATTATTTTTATATTAACATTTACCCTAATACAAATAAACTCTGAATAACTTTATGATATGTATAAACGTCAAAGGTCTTTTTTGTGTTTGTTTTCTTTCTTTGCGTCATGTTAACCGCAAATAAACGTATTTTCTTTCTTTTTTTAAATGGCGGTCTCGAGTGCACTTGCACTCGCTGTACGTGAAGCGTTTCTATGTAGGCTTGCGTTTTTACTCGTTGTATGGACCCGGCCTTCTGTACCTCACATATTATGTGCTGATACTGATATTCCTTCCAGGTAAAACTTATCGGATTATGAAAATTCTCCTGTGATTGTTGTTCGCCGAAGCGGAATGTGATTTCACACTGACCGACTTCCAACTGCCAAAGATTCCAGAACTTTCCTGTTTGAATGACCGACATTTTGGTCGTGACGTCGTTACTATGTCACAGCGGGCGGTCAAACTTATGGGGTTGGGGACCGCTCCTCACACCGTTATCAGGATGATGTACTTACGGGATGACAGAATACGGAATCCCTTTTGTATTCTGCCATCCCGTACATTAGAAGGTATGTTTTCAGATCATTAGATTTTTTGGATTTAGATTTGTTTACACAAATAATAGGTCTTTACCTATGAAATTGCCGTTTTTCATGAAATAAGTTAACGCCCTTGTTTCTCTATATTTTTATTTTTATTAATCAAAGTAATTACCCATGCAATCAATGAATTTTTGCCAACGTAGTGGTAGCTTATTGATGCCCTTATTGAACAAGTCTGCTGGACAAACAAAACAACAAACTCTTCAAAGGCATTTTGACCTGCCTCTCGGTTATTGAATTTTTTCCCCGCCAAGAAGTTATCCAAATTCTGGAAAAAGTAGAAGTCTGTAGGGGCAAGGTCTGGTGAGTACGGTGCATAACGGAGAACTTCCAACCCCAGCTCTTGTAACTTGGAGACCGCCTGCTGTGCAGTATGAGGTCGCTTTTAACTTTAGAATTTTGTAAATGGAGAGTCCAAAATTCGAAGGAGCTCGTGGCTGAGTAATAACAGCCACACGGGTCAATCCATCAGGCGTCTACGCTTGCCAGGGTTGGACCGTAGATGGGTGACAATCTTTACATACCGAGACTCCTCCGTGCCTCGAAAAGCACGTTAAGCCGTTCGTCCCGGCTGTCATTCGTGGATTTTTGACAGTCGTTACGGGTCGTCTGAAGTCCGAAAGTCTGACAACCAGTCATACCGTCTTTTTTTTTTACTCAGCTTCTGGGTTGTGTGTCTGCATCCGGGCCGACCCCAACATATGTAGTTGGGAAAAAGCTAAGCAGATTGTGAGTTCAAAATTAATCCATTGCTAATTAAATGAAGAGTAAAGTTAGTCGGTCTAACTGCTAATTGCGGCTAAACTATCAGCCCAATTTTAATGAACTTTGACGACGAAGATTTAACTTGATTGAGGAGGATATAATATAGCTTTCGTCTCAGAATTTAAAGACCCTTGAGAGTAAGAAAAGGGCTTTTCAACTTTCAGTTTGATCCAGTGTAGTGTCCCTTTATTACGCAGACAGAAATTTCATAGAATTTCGTTTTCCAGAAAATGTTCATATAATATTTGGTCCTTGTATTTTTAGTTAGAATATTATTGTTTCAAAGACTACTATTTACTTGAATGAAAAATATTTCACAGAAACACAATTCAACTAATTTTTAATCACATTTTTTTGTTTAACAAAACTTATCAAACAGTAGAATTATTTTTTAACGAATATTGTTTATTTGGTATAAGTTAGTGACAGAAACGAATCGCTGCAAAACCGACTCCACGTAGTCTTGTTTGCCCTACCCCTAGAGTGTAATTTAAATCCGCGTAGGCGCGGAGGGGCGAGGCGGCCCGCGAAGCTGCGGTGGTGAGCGTGAATGCCATCTGCGACGATAAGCTCGCGTGGGACCGCAGGATCCCCGCAGCGCCGGAGCCGTGACAGGAACCATGCCTGCTGCATATTGCATGCTCGCTTGCATGCTGCATGCTCGCTTGCATGCTGCATGCTTGCTTGCATGCTGTATGCTTGCTTGCATGCTGCAAAATGCAAAAAAAATGCTGTTGAAAAATTGAAAATGGATAAAATGTTATTCTTTTTAATGTCTTATATTAAATAAACAATCTACGGATAAAGAATATCTGGTTTGTTACTCTATGATATGACTATTCTAACATTAAACTATATGTGAAACAATAATCAATTATTTAAAAATCTTCAAAGTAAGTATTCTGCGTATTGATTATTCTATGAAACGAAAATATGAGAAAAAATGTATGTAAAACGAAATTCTATAAAACTATTAGCTATGAAACAACGTACAACCGATCCAGTGTACTACTATAGGCCGGCCAAGTGCGTGTCGGACCACGCACAATGAAGGGTTCTGTAGTTGGTATGAATTTATCCCAGAACAAACTTAACATTATAGTTGAAAAACATGTTCTTCCATACAGAATGTATGAGAGAACATGTTTTACAACTGTAAATGTAAGTTGGTCGACTATTACTCGGTAACTTGTAAAGCCTACTTAGCTGTGATAGTTTTCCTTTTAACTTCGTTATATATACTACTGCTGTGAATTTTTTCACTTATCCAAGTACAACCATTTAGCTGGCACCCTTATACATGAGAGTGTATAAGGGTGCCAGCTAAATGGTTTGTAGCTGGCACCCTTATACACTCTCATGTATCTCTCCCGCTTTGTCTGGGGAACACTTGACTCCAACAAAAATTAGCACTTCAAAGCTTAATATTACGCAAACGGATCCCTGAATCGAAAAATGGTTTTCATGAACCCGCAATATATTCGAACGGTCTATCCAACGATACCCCACACTATGGGATAGACGAGATATTTTTATGGTACAACTGTTTGTACCATAAAAATATAAAAATATTTTACCACTTTGTCGACGTGATTAATATGTATACTCAAGCCAATACAGCTTTTTAGTCGCTGAGCTAAGACGCGGACAGATAGAAGGACATGGCGAAACTGTAAGGGTTCCTTGTTGTTCCTAAAAATGACAAAATACTGTAAACTAGCTTCTGCCCGCGACTTCGTCCGCGTAAAATTTCAGCCCACAACCCACCCCGTCGCATCGCATCGCCAGTCCGCGCAGTTACGTCGTTTTCGCTTAGCGTTTTTTCCGACTTTTTGTCGTTTTGCTCGGCTCCTTAGGGGCGTAGCGTGATATTAAATAGCTTATACACATTTCTTGCACTCTTCTTTATCTATATGCTTTATGTATGTATGTATTTATTGTATATGTAAATGGTACACCACTGACTACCTGCAGTATTGTCCTTCTACTTTTTGATCCATCCAAAGGTTGTCTGT
The DNA here is from genome assembly GCA_947523025.1 of Dryobota labecula. Lineage (NCBI taxonomy): Eukaryota > Metazoa > Arthropoda > Insecta > Lepidoptera > Noctuidae > Dryobota > Dryobota labecula. The sequence goes on along the minus strand of OX383293.1, from coordinate 8,347,152 downwards.
ACAAGATCGCTTTTAGCGATAAGACCGCCCTTTGTGGCACCCTATGTAACAGTTCTACATTTATATCTGTAATTTTTATGGTGTACATAATAAAGAGTTTTCTATCTATCTATCTATCTATCTATAGATTAAAGAAAATGAAATGGGTACAAAAGGTTTTTAAACCACAACGGTGTAAAAGTCGTGTTGTTTGAAAAGGTTTCCTTACCCGGTGACCCTCTCGAATAAATTGAATGTTACAGTTTACCGCTGTTTTTATGCCACATATTGTGCCGACTTACTTACAAAATGCTCACTTATAAACTCAGTAGGATTTAATATTGAGTTGTGTTCAGGCTTAACAACAAAACTTGTAGCCCATCAGAGATATATCATCATAATTATATATACCGGATGACTTTTTTTACCGTCTCGAAAAAAATGGGGTATACTAGGTGAACGGAGTAGAAGCCTATGCCATATTTTTTTTTTTCCAGAAATATAACTAAGAAATAAGATAAAAATATTGAAATTGGGTCCGTATGATTTAAATTTCAATATCATTTATCGTATTTATTCATTTAATTATGTTTTTTGTTAAATTTCTATGTTTATTGTCATAGTATGATAAGTTTATTTCAAATCTGTGGTATTTATCCATAGATCAATTTCTTTCTAGGTTAAAGAAAAAATAATAAAAACTATGCCATAGGCTTCTACTCCGTTCACCTAGTATACCCAAATTTTTACGAGACGGTAAAAAATGTCATCCGGTATATATATATCATGGAATCATCAGTTTGAAATACATACCGCCAAGCTATTTGAAAAACATGCTGATGCGAAAAAAAAAAAAAACGTGAAAAATTTCGTGTGGGAGTCGCTAATTAGGTGATCCTAATTAGCGACTCCCACACGAAATTTTTAAGGTCATCAGATAACTTGAAACTTAAAATGCCCATGTATTCCACAACTTTTCTTGACAAATCGTTTACGGTCCAGACCGCTCGTTTGTGGAATGCATTGCCAGATCCAATAAAACGGGCGCAATCGTTGCCTGTGCTTAAAAGACTCGTGAAGGAACATTACTTGTCGTTATGATTTTGTTCTTGTTGTTAGCTGTGATAATCTATACACTTCATTTATTTTCTTTGCTTATATAGTTAGTATGTATGTATCTATGTATCTTTTATATAGCATATATCTGTGTACTGTTATACTTTTTATTTGCACCAAAGACAACCCCATTTAATGTCCAGATATTCATTATCCATGCCAAGGTTGCCTGGAAGAGATCGCAGTATGCGATAAGGCCGCCCATTGTATATTTTATAGTGTATAAGTTTTCCTTTTCTTTTGTAATTTATAATCTGATATACAATAAAGTATATATAAATAAATAAATAATAAATTAATTAATAAATATTGTTTCAACGAAAGCCTAGTGTGAAATAATAAATTATGGTCCTGAAGCAACAGAAAAACAAAAACTATGTTAACTGAAAACAATTTGACTGCCTTGAATCAGCTTTTTGTTAGAGTTGCCATACAAATCCTCCGTAACCGGGTGCTACGCACGAGCTACGCCGTAGCTTCGTAGCGCGTAGCAAAATGTGCAAACATGGCGGTTTACGGCTTAGTGAAGGCACAAACGTGCTTTCACCAAGCCAAGTCAAACGCGTAGATGAAAATTAAATAAAAGTGCCTGAAGGGCTATACATTTTATAAACACAACATTCTTCTATTATGAATCTGTTACAATGATCTTAGAGGTGTCTATTCCACGCATAGCACCGATTTCAAGCACTTGTACACTATCCGAGTACGTGACCGAACGGCAACTTTTTTTTTTGGGTGGGAAATTATCAAATAACTTCTCCCGCTGTGGGCGGAGCGGGAGATATTGTCAGACTTTTACTGACTAAAACCCACCCGTGTTCCTTCAGTTGCCTGTGTGCCAGGGCCACGGTATCCCTTTCGGGCAAACCCGCAACCCTGGCAGCCGGTGCCTGCCGGTGCCTGGGTTGCGGGTCCTAGCGGACCCCGTCAGTGAGTAATGACATCTCTTTGAGGCGCGCGTGGAACACAACGCGCCGTTGACTCGGGCCTGGTCCTTAACGGCACCTAAGCTTTCCTTAGAGACCGATCGGTATCTTTCATAGAAAAATATTAACAATTTATTTGTTCAAAAATATATGTAAACGAAGTAAGTAACACTTTATACATCAATTTTGTATGCGGCCTGTTCTACTTTAGACACATACTATATTTTCGTAATGCATAAAAGAAATGAAAGCTAAATAAAACTAAATATAAGAATGAAAAGGATTTGAGAAAGAATAGCTTTAAATTTTGTTTCTCCTTTCAGGTAAGATTTGTAGTTATAAAGTTTAAAATAATGTAAAAGGTTTGTGATTTGTAATTAAGATCGTTCATCCTGCGCGGGCTGGCAAAGGATTTTCGTGATTATTTCATTAAATTTAAATGAAAGTACAACTTATATATATGCATATTATAATGCATATTATAAGTTGGGGGATAACATCGCTGATAAAAATGCTTGGCTAAATGCTGGTCCTGCTCCACAACCTCAGCTAGTTAATTAACATTTGACAATCATGTTGGAGCTGCTGAAGATTGTAAACTATTTTTGCATTGTATAAACTCAATGTCCTTGAATTATATAATTGCATAGCACAGGTGTGAGTACTATGTACTATAGAGCTACCATTTACCGGGTAATATGTCTTTTATTGACTTGAATGTGCCCTGGCGGCTGAGAGTATGTCATGCTCACTCAAATGTCTCGCTGGTGGTGGCGTGTGTATTGGATCATTAAGTTCCCTTCAAAATGGTTGAGCTAAATGGTGCTGATCCATGCGTCATGTTCGTGAACGGGCGCCGTCAGTTGGGACTGGTCATCTCTTAGCTGCCACGGCTTATTTGAATTTTTGTGAATTGTTTCTATTACGTACGCTTCTAACGTGCACGTCTTTCTACATTGTTCTCACATGTATAACTTCAACATGAATGATGTAACCCATATTTTGTAACAATATTTTGTTTTAAAAGAGTGTCCATGGAGTTTCTTGTCCGTTCTTCTCCATAGGAACCTACTACGCTTTGGAATGGGCAACTAGCTTCATCTTTCTGACTGAGAGACCCCTTGACAATTCAAAAGTGCCTGTAATTGGTTTATTTGAAATAAATGCTTTGAGTTTGACTTTTTTTTCAGCCAAGGACTATTTCATTATATTTGTTTAAAAAAAATAACATTTACTTTATAGTAAATAGGACAAATACTTAATCGTAATACTGCAAATAGAAAATAATTGTCAATTTGTCAATTTTTATGAGTAAATACCAAAATAACTGTAAAAATAGTATCCATACCCTATGTAACAGTTCTACATTTATATCTGTAATTTTTATGGTGTACATAATAAAGAGTATTCTATCTATCTATCTATCTACATACTTATAAATACCAAAGATTACTTGGCTGAAAAAAAATAGTACTTTGATTTAAATTTAATAAAATAATCACGAAACACCTCTAGAAATTCGACGGTGCCAACCCGCGCGCGATAAACGCTCTTAATAAAAATACATTCTCCTTACAGAGTAACGCAATTCATATTTATTTCGACAGTGCAACAAAAATTTAAGGTGTTTATATAAACACATTATAAATATAAGGGGTATCTATTCAAACACGAAATATTGTAAGATAAACATCTATAAGTGGTAAAAAAGCCATAGCAGCGAATTTTTTTTTTTTATCTAAGTGTTTTATATTTTTACATAATTATTATATTTTTTAAATTAATGAGACATTATAAATAAAATGATCAAAAATATACAACACTATATGAAACTTAATTCTATGATCAGATTATAAAAGTCTGTGTCTGAATTAGATACAAAATATCTGTATTTCAAATATCAGCGCTTTTCCCTTGTTGTAGGTGCCACTTTCCCAAAAGCTTGGGTCATGTAGGTACTCACGTAACTTCTAATCCTCTTAAGTTTAGCTTAATACAAGTAATTTCAATGTAGTTTGAAGTTCTATTAGTAAACATAGAACAAACAGTTTAACTAAGTTAAGGGAAGCAGGATTTAATAATAGGTTTCATAACCTTTTGTCTTCATTAACATGCAGATTAAACTAACTTGGTGAAGTATACAATAACAAAAGATTACAATAGGCTCGCCCCCTATGAAATAAAATAAATAAATCAACTTCATTTAATTCAAGCCATACAACCCATGTTATATCAAATAAAATTTCACAATAATGCAACAGAATAGAATAAAATGACAATATAATTAAAAATAAATTAATGAGTGGATAAAAATTATAAAAGTCACAGAATTCAAATTAAAATAAAATCTCAAATGCAATTAAATTAACGATCAATTAGGTACAAAAAGTTCACAGAATTAAAATCAAAATAAAATGTCAAATGGAGTAGAGACAGTATTGGAGCTGGCCCGCACCCTGCGCACTAAGGATGCGCACCGCTTGCGCATGGTGGTGTGAAAACAGTCGGTGCGCGCTTCCGCAAACATGCCCGAGGCGCTGCAGAAGCGGGGCAGCCTCAACACCGCCCTGAACGCGTTGTTATACTGGACGCGGAGGGCACTGTAGCGCGCTTGTGTGTAGCGAGCCCACAGGCTGCACGTGTTCAGTGAGGTACAATATGCCTTGAAAAGTGTGATCTTAACTTGATCGGGGCAAAGTGCAAACCTGCGAGCCAGCATATTCGCTCTTTTCCTTAAGGACATGGGACTTCAACATAACTGGCAAAATGTGGCGCTACTTATTCATACACCTCTGCCCAACCCTTCGTGGAAATAACGCGTGATGTTAATTATTATGTTTGTAACCCCAAAAAAAACCTACGAAAATTTTTCGACAATTGCCTATAAATTGTGTAAGATTGCATTGCACGTTTCACCTTTAATTCACAGTATATTTTCAGAGTGCTCCCAGTTCCACAATGGAATTTTGCGACACCCAAAATTTAAATTTACATTATTATAGCAACTTAAATTTCCTTGCGTACAACAATGGGTTTAGAAATTACGTAGGTAATTACAAAACAGAATAGAGACGTCAAGACAGTGGTTTGGCACAACCTCGCATTGTGTTTCGCAAATATTGTGGTGTCTTTCATGTAATATAATTGCATAGATTTAATATATTACAACTTATGTGACGATATGTGTATCACGGAGTATGTGTACCTACTGCGGTATTGATGTAGTTGAATGGAACTATAGAGGTCTGACGAACAGGGTGTAAAGTTCACTAATCGTCTATTGAAAAGGGAGGATCCTCCGACCAGACAGGTGTTGTGTCTGGTGGGCAACTGCCCAACGGTTGATATCGGGATGTTGTATATACGCTAGTCACGCGGTAAACTCTGATTGCGCGATGCAGGAATCGTGTGATGTCAGGTCTTTGATGCGTAGTTCATGCGTTGTAGATATCGCCACAATACCATCTTTCTTTTGTTTTTAATGTATGAATTGACAAACTCATTCTTCGAACACGTGCTTATCAAAAACCTAAAAAAGAAGAAAATACTCTGATCGATCAGAATTCCTTGTAGACGAATGCTTGATTGCTGTTTGTTAATATAAAGCGACAAGAAAACCCACCGTCTTGACGTAGACAGCTACCAATGACGAAAGTGCACGAAATTTGCTATAACCATTCGGAACAAATAGGTGTGAAATTTGAAAAAAACTAGTAAAAATTCATTTCTTATCTTCATAAAGTAACATAAATATATCACCGCATCACAAAGAATGAAACTTAACATAATAACAAAACAAGATATCTAACCCAAAATTCCTCTGGTTAAAATACCGTTGTATTTACTTTTCTCCGCTAGTTAAGCCTTCACAAGTGTTACGTTCCCGCATATTGTAAAGAGACAGTTATTTCAATAAATTCAGTGAAGAACGCGATGTTTTTTTTTTTTGTTTATGTTAGCGAATAATATCTTGTGTTCGTCTACTTGTTCTAATTTTATGATAAGGTAAAATTATGAGACGTTTAATGGATTCTACAAAATAAATGGCTATCATACCTATGGAAAATCTTTCAATCGACCTTAAACATCTACAGTATACATAAAAAAAACAATGTTACACATTACAATGTACAGTCCTTATTACCACAAAGACTAGAATGATTTAAGAACAATATTATAGCACTAATTATAACATGAATGAACTAAGGTTAACATAACAATGAGATCAGTTAGTTATATTATGGACGGTTATATTGACTGATTAATAAAATACCAAACAATGAGATCAAGTTGCAAGTATAGAGCACATTTTTTTTTAAATAAAACAGCAAAACAATAAAATTAAGAACGGGCAACACGACACTAAATTGACATCATGTTCCCCGGTCGAGTCACCGAGCTACTGCACTGACGTGAAACTCAGTGAAACGCCCGTAGATCATGCTGTTAAATCGCACTGCTAAAACCAACAATAGGCAGTTAGAGCCATAGCCTGTGTACGACTTTTTTTTTTTTTTTTTGTTGGATGGAAATTATCAAATAACTTCTCCCGCTTGAGACGGAGCGGGAGGGCGTGTCAGACTTTTACTGACTAAAACCCACTCGTGTTCCTCCAGTTGTCCGTATGCCAGGGCCACGGCATCCCTTTCGGACAAACCCACAACCCTGGCGAAAAAAAAAATATTGTGCCCTATGCCTATAGGGCACAATTTTTCTTTTTTAAATAAAACAGCAAAAAAATGAAACTAAGAACGGGCAACACGACACTAAATTGACATCATGTTCCCCAGCCGAGTCACTGAGCTACTACATTGACGTGGAGCTCAGTGAACCGCCCAAAGATCATGCTGTCAAATCGCACTGTTAAAAGCAACAATAGGCAGTTAGAGCCAGAGCCTGTGTACTTGTGGCCACTTTCAGTTTTTCCGGGTCCTATCAGAATAGCAGCGCAGCGACATTTATTTTTAAATGTCACTGCATTCATTTCCTTCATGTGACATAGACAAACTCAAACAGCCAGTAAATATACTATTATCTGTGGAGTGTGGACCATCTTCATTGAGAAAATGTTAAGAGTTTTAGTTCCATGATTTTTTCCGCAAAGAAGGTGGCGCCATGTGTTTTAAATTGTTAATCTGTGACTGGATTAGAAGAAAAAACTGACCGCGAAAATTTCAGAATTTTTGTCGAGTGTTTTGTTCGGTTTTAAATAAATTTATTAAGAATTTCCAGTGACAGTGAAGAGTTTGACGTCGAGCAAAGAGCAAAAGACAAATAATATTTATTAAATGTTTTTGTACTAAATTGACTATTTTTTTCGCACTCCAAGTGAAAAGTACAGTTTGCACCTCGAGACTAAACGCCAACTTAATATACCCTCGGTTTCATTGACTCTCGAGCGTGCGAGGCAGTCAATGAAACCACCTCTGGTATATTATGGCTTCGTTTAGTCCCTTGATATAAAATATACTATTTCTTTCATATTATCGCATAGTAGTCAATTTTGGCCTGAAAACACATACCAGAAGCACAACAGAACCTGTGAAGTATCAGTAGTACATGAATGTAAAAGGAAACCAGCTAGATTTTCAAAATCCTTAGAAACTATAAGTTTATTCGTTCAATCTACGTAAATAACGTAACTTGTATAATCCCACCTAAAGTTGAGCCTTGGTCTGTTAACTTACATCCCGTAGGTCCCATCCACCTGTGGCATACCGCACCATTTCTTTGCACTCTCCATCTAGAAAAAACGAAGCTGCTGTGCCTCTAAATGGGCACAAGTCAAACCGGGATCCGACCATAAAATGAAAAACTTTTTAAATTGATTTAACTTTTTTTTAACCTATATTTTGTGTTAATATAGCACCTACCGACATGATTTGTTAAATCAACAAATTTTTTGTTAAATCAACAATTTTTTTGTTAAATCAACAATTTTTTTGTTAAATCAACAAATTTTTTGTTAAATCAACAAATTTTTTGTTAAATCACCAATTTTTTTGTAAAATCAACAAAATTTTTGTCAAAACAAACGTCATGGAACAGTTTTTTAACACAATTTAATGTCAACTCAACCAAAAGGAATCAACAATCAAAAAATCAACTATTCGGTTTTTCATACTCGGATCCCGCACCCCGATATGGCTGGTTGACAAATTTTTTTTTTTGTCCTTCATGTTATTTATAAAAAAATAATGGACACGTATTTTTTATTTTTTTACGTAATCAAATAATTAAGACAAAAAAATTATACATTGAGTTCAAATGTGGCATGCCGTCACTCTGTGCTAGATTTTATACGTAGTTTGTTAGAATTGTGACGTAACGAGCCCCCACTTAACGTAACTTTAATGAGTTTTAAGTAACTAATTTTTTTATTAATATGATAAAACAAAAAATCCCCCCTCTTGAACTCCTCAATTGGGAGGCTTATGTCCAGCAGTGGATGTCATTCGGCTGAAATGATGATGATGATGAAAGCAAAAAATAAGTGTCCAATTTTTTTTTTTATCTGACTGACGGACTAAACATTTTTTTTTTTTTGTACCCAAAATAGATCCCTATTGCATAACACGCTTTCTGTCACAATCCGAAGGATTTCCATGGAAATTCCTAATCCATTGCTTCATAATTATGTTTGGAAATTCGTCTGTTCGACAAAGTAAATAACGCAATTAATCTTGTTGGATTATCAAAATGAATAGCATTGGGATTGTTGTGTATTACGCAATTATACGGCACGGTTGGCGCAGTGGTTAAGCGATTGACTGCTGCGCTGCGTGTTGCGGGTTCGATTCTTGCACGGAAAAAATATTTGTATGACCTACAAGTAGTTTTTGCGGGTCTGACTGTTTGTACGTGAATTTGAATGTTTGTAAACGCACCCACAATACAGGAGAAATTCCTATAGAATGGGGCAACGTTAACAAAAACCATTTATTAGGTATTTCATTTTGCTATTGTATTCCAATAAAAGTTAGTATAAAAATATTTGAGTATGTGCGCACTCTAGAAAACCCCATTAGAATTTTCTTTTCCAGAAAAGTAAATTCACGGCAGGACTGTGACAAATAAACATTTTTTTCTTTTTTCTTTCTTTCTTAAACACGGTATTTCGCTATCGTCAATGGAACTAGATAGATACCTACAAACGATAAGAATACCGGGACATTAATTTACTTAGAAGCTTTAAGATTAATTCAAGACTAGTACTGATACAGGTAGTTACAGGTTTCCAGGAAAATTAAATAAAAATCCGAAGGTGAATCGAACTTAGTCTATACCCGAAGTCTCTAATTCAGATAGTTTATGTAAACAAAGTAATGTCAAGAAATGTCACTGTCAAAATGACAGGACAGTGGTGCAAAACATTTTATCATTAAATGTTTTTGTAAATAATCATCGATAAAATTAAAGTGAATTAATTATAAGAACTATGCAAACAAAATACCATTGCCAAACAATGTTTTTTGTAGTGTGTCGGAGACACGGTATATGATAGTCATAATCAGCCCTTTTAGGCCCAGTGCTAGACGTAGGCGTCCCAAAATCGATTTCCAATCGAAACAGTTTACAGCCGTTTTCATCCAAAATGTGGCTAGATATGCTACTTACGATATGAATAAATTTAAGAGAGTTGTAATATTAGTGTTGTGGAAGATTAAAAATGTGAAAATGTTTGGATCTCCTGCATTGTTAAAAAATATTAAAATATTTTATACCAGAAAACCTCCTTTTATTAATAACTTTGTTTAAAACCGAAAATTTATAAAAATAATTACGGTATGATTATTTTTCAATTATTATTTCTTAAAATCAGTACTTAAAAGAAAATAGAACCTCTTTTTTTGCAATTTTATGTGAATTACCATTACGAAGATATTTTTTTGTTGTGTTATCCCCGTTGTTTACATAAATTATCTGAATTTGAGACTGGGTATAGTTTTAAATATAAATTGCCTCAAGGTGAATTCAATGGCGTTGTAAGGATTTCCAATGAGAAAATTATGAAGATGATTTTTTTTTTTCTCTTTAAAATTGCTTTGTTGAAGTTTGTTATTGTGTATGGCCTCATTAGTGAATAAAACGCGGCTGTCATAATTAAAACAAAAATCTGGTATGCTAATTCCGAGAATAAATTCTGTTACCGCCTGTGCCATCTATCGGCATGAAGAACCAAGATAACGACCTGAAGTTCCGCGTCGAACATGTCGGCCGATCATCGCGGAGCGTCTCCCACCTACTTCAGTTGGATTCCCTCGTATATAGCGCGCCACACGCGCCTCCATTTTTTATATAAATATATCTCTCTTCCAATAAAAACATTGTACTTTACGCAGCAATAAATGTCTTTCTACAAGTAAAATAAATCAATTCATTGAAGTCACCAAATCCACAATACGAATGGGTAAGAGGAGACAGCAGCTCTCATCCTGAGTCCCGACCCGATCACCGAAATTAACAGATTCTTGGGTGTAATTTTATATTAAGCCAGAACTCATCTTTACAAGAACTAATAATTTAACTTAAAAATATAGCAGGCGATCATAAAAAATCCAAAGTTAAACACCACCACCTTCGGTTGTGTTCCGATGAACAGATAACTCCATACAAATTCTGTTCCATTAAAAAAAAAAAACGTGTATTCTAGCGTCAATCAACGCTATGCGATGTACACGACCACACGCTTTTTGAATCCCGACAGTCAGGATTACTTTTCAGATGAAAACTCGCTATAAACGCAGCCGCACTAACTGAGCAATAGCGCGGATTAAACGCTCCATAGATGTTATATTTACTTATTTAGGGGTTTATTTATAAACGCTGCTTAAAGTTAAGTAATGATTAGCGACTGTTTAACCATACATATTTGACGTTTGAACGTCACTTAACTTTAAGCAACGTTTATAAATAAACCCTTAAATGTTAATAACATATTTAAAAATGATTGATTGTTAACTTAGAAGAAAAAAAGAAAGAAAAATTGTTTATTCTGCACAAACAAAACGCACTTAACAAAAAGAAAATTATAAAATGTACACACATTCAAGTAGCCAAAAGCCTCTTATTCAAGCAATAAAAGTTTTAAAATCTATTTCATTGCTTGATCGTCAGTACCAGGGACCAATTTGTTTCCTAATTTTACAGGGTTCGTAATTGTACTTTAGCTTTAGCGCCTTTGTTACACCTTTTAATCATAATGGAATGCAAATAAAGATATGAGTATGAATAGGAAACTACATACTGAAAAAAAAGTTGAGCTGTATGTAGTTTGAATGAGAAGTTAATTTTAAGGCATTTTCTAAAGACCTAGAAACAATTTCTAAGTTACTATGGCATCAACGCATTCGAAAAGTTTGAAAGTATTTTTTTTTTTTTAATAAACGAGGTTGAAAACGACCGATAATTATCGCTGTTACCAATCTTTAGGTATCTGTATATTTATTTTACCTCCATTAATTTCCAACACAAAAAATACCCACATTTTCCAATCAGCTTTCTCATTAACCCAAATGTTCTGCTACACTTGCCCAATGTTTTCTTATTTCGATAAAAAACGCGAAAAAAAGGATTCGAACGAGGGTAGGAAAAATTGGAACAAGAGTTACTACCATGTTTTCGCACTGGCAACACCAACTTTTTTAATAACGCGCCATTATGCGAGTTTGGTATCACTTTCGATTCCATATCAGACCACTCTCGTACTTTTGTAACTTTTTCGTTTTTTGGACGGAAGTACTCTACCGATTTAGTATTGGTTGTGTGTATTTTTGTGTCTCGATAAAGATTTTTGTTCATTTATTACTTATATTGAATTTTTTTAGTCTCTAATATTATTATGATGAAGCCACAGATCGAGGGGCATATTAGTCTCGTTGGGGTACTTAGGTTTTAAATTAGAACAGGGAAAAATATTATTTTATCGTTCATTTTCATATTTTTTTATGAGACTCATCATCATTAAGAAATATATGTGGCAAATTCTGGGCGTACATTTACACCTCTCTGCTTATCCCTTTAGGGGACAAAAACATGATGTAACGCTGTGTTTTCATAATTCTACCGTCTTGCTTGCTACCCTTGTTTTTTTTTATTCTATAGTTTACTAAAATGCGTAAATAATACGACAAACAGTAGTAGGCCCGTGTTTGATTAGGGTGTGTAACGTTTGAAATAATAACAAAAGTTCTAATGATCATATGACCTAATTTAATTTAATATACTGGTATTATAAAGATTGACTGGTAGAGAATGCGTTGTGGCATTAAGTCCGCCTATGTACCACTATTGTACATGAAGTTTAAATAAATAAATATAATGAATTATTGGCATAATTTCATTTTACCTAATTTTATATGGTTTAACAAACATTTTCTATAATGCACATTTGAATTAATATTCAATTAGTATAATATTCAGTTAATATAATATTCAAAATCTATAAGCAACGTTTAATATATAATAATTTAGAAACGTCTACTGTCTTTTTTTTTTTTTTTTCTTTATATCTGCGTCAGATACCATTTACCGTTATTTTATCATTTGGGTAAGGTAAATAAAAATACAAAGCACGAAAGTTTTTGCGTAATGGCGAAAATAGTTTTTGGAATGAATTCAGTATTTTTTTTTTTTATTCTAAATATTTCTGTTTAAAAAAAATGCAAACCGTTCTGTTTGAACATATTGAAAACAGCAATGAGTGCCATTGACATTGCTTAAATAGTTTCGCACTCTGGGCAATTAGCCCTTGCTAACATATAAAATAAGCAATTCTCGTACTCGATGTCGTAGGATAGGTGAAATCGGTTATTTGCGAAAATTCCAGGTATATTGCATAAACCGAATTTTTGGAAATTAGGAAAATAACCATCACTCTGAAGTATTTTCAAGGGCTTATTTTTTAATCACTAAATGACAACAAAAAAAAAAAATCGTGTTAGGTATTTTCGGTACCAATTTTTGCTGAATTTTGTAATTTATACACACAATTTAAAAAATAAAGTCTTTAGTGTATCAGATTGGTTCTAGTTTTTAATTGTAATTGGAGTACTTATAGGGTATAATTCTACGTGTCGCATACAACAGGGGAAGAGCGCTGATGTCTAAAATACAGATATTTTATATCTAGTTCGGACACAGATTTTCAATTTCTGATCATAGAGTAAAGTGTTTTATTTGTGTATCACCTTATTATTTAAACGTCTGTATTTTTTGAACAAATAAATTATTTATATTATTATTAATTATTGATTGGGTACCTAAGTTAGCCGTATGTGTTGCGTATATATGTATGTCAGGGAGAGGGAGTTCTTTGCCCGGCCGTGGGATATATACAGGCTAGATTGATTAGATTCGATTTGTTTTTTTCTACAAAATAATATTCAAGATTATAATTTTAACACTTCTTGATGCTGTCAATTGATTGAGAGCATTTATACACGAAATTATATTTTATTTTACTTTATTTTTGTACTAGCTGACCCGACAGACTTCGTTCTGTCAAAAGCTATAGTATAAACTCCACTACTCTACCCTACCCTACCCTACCTACTCTACTTACCTATCTACCTACTTACCTATCTACCTACCTTTCTACCTACCTACCTACCTACCTACCTACCTACCTACCTACCTACCTACTTACCTACCTACCTACCTACCTACCTACCTACCTACCTACCTACCTACCCTACCCTACCCTACACTACCCTACCCTAATTTTTCTCGCCGGAGAAACCATCCTTGGACTTCAACGAACATTTAAAAAAAATAATTGGTAAAATTGGTCCAGGCGTTGTTGAGTTATGCGCTTACCAACACATTTTGCGATTAATTTTTATATTATAGATAAGTGTTTATTCTTAATAAGTTGGTAAAATACTTAAGTGTAATCAACAGTAATTTTATAACCTAACAAAAAAATATTTCTAATACCTACTGTTCTATTTCATTGAAATATAAAAAGAGCAATAAAAAAAATTAAGAACCAATATCTAAAAAAGATACTAAAATCTATATAAATAGTTTTAAGCAGATCCATAGTCATAGTAGTAGTACATAAGAGAATCCCAAAACTACTCTCACACCAAGAGCAACAAAACAACCGTAGACCAGTAGTGAATGTTCCATACCTGATTCTGAAGATAGAAGACTTTTCATACCTTCTCTTAAAAACGATTTGCTTGCTTGTTTTTTAAAATCAACATCACGTCTTTTTAACAAAAACACGATTTAAAAAAACTTAAGCAGTCTAACTTACAGTATGTTACGTGATCTGAAAGTTAATTTAACATATACCTACAAGGGTAATAAAATGTTCCCAAAGTTTCTTACTCTGAGGTCACAATAACGATAACATAAATACTTTCGAGAAGTGCCTGAGGTTGTTCTACTGAACATAATAATATCTTCACACTAAGATAATAAAGTGGGAAAGAACACCATTCTATTGTTTAGACCAGTAACGGTAAGTACAGTAGAACAACTACATTAGCTTTATATTGATCTAGGTGCTGCCAGGGGCTTCGTCCGCGTGGCTTTTTCTAAAATAGCCTATGCTCCTTCTTATACTATCAGCTATCTGCCAGTGAAAAATGTACAAGCCCAAATCATTTATTTCAATTAAACCATTTACAGGCACTTTTAAATTGTCAAGGAGTCGGTCAGTAAGAAAAATGAAGCTACATGCCCATTCCAAAGCGCAATAGGTACCTATGGAGACGAACGGACAAGAAACTCCATGGACGCTCTTTTAAATTAAATGGTTACAAAAATATTAGCTACATCTATAATGTTGAATTTATAACTAAAAGTGAGAACGATGTAAAAATAAAAAATAAAAACGTACATATTATATGCGTCCAGAGTAGGTACAACAAATAGAAACAAAAAAATAAAAATAAACAAATAACCCGTGGCAGCTAAGAGATGATCACTATAATCAGTCCCAACTGACGGCGCCCGTTCACGAACATGACGCATGGATTAGCACCATTCAGCTCAACCATTTTGAAGGGAGCTAAATGATTTAACACACGTGCCACCATCAGCGAGATATCTTAGTGAGCATGACATACTCGCAGGCGCCAGGGCACATTCAATTCAAATCAATGAAAGACATATTACCCGGTCAATGGTAGCTCTATAGTACATAGGACTCACACCTGTGCTATGCAATTATATTATATAATACAAAGGAGATTGAGTTTACACAATGCAATGTACCAGACTCCGTACTTTATACAGTTCTTAGAATAAAACTTTATTTTATAGTTGTAATTGAGGTAGAGCCGTAGAAATCTTTTAAAAAAGTTCAGTCATTACCAAAAGTTAATTAACACTTCAGTTTTCTTAATCTTAATTATTCCGAAAAATATTTAATCACTAGCTGCTACCAACAGCTTCGCCCGCGTGTGCTTTTCTAAAATAAAAGTAGCCTATGTTACTTCCTATAACATTAGCTATCTGCCAGTGAAATCCGGTCAAAACCGGTTCAGCCGTTTCGGAGATTAGCCGAAACAAACAGACAAGAAATTTAAAAAAAAAATGTGATAAGTACCGTATTCATATGCATTTATTAAAAAGCTGTTTTTTTGTTTTTTTTTTTTATTTACTTGTATAGTTTATTAAAATTTTAACAGGATTCTTTTCAATTATATATTATACTGCTAATATTGAAATAGCATTTTATAGAGTAAATTATATTCACCCACCTACCTAAAAACAGAAAATTAAAAAGTTCTAGGTACGAGAAAACAACTTATGCAATAATTAATTGTTTTTAAGTGCAATCTGTTTCTTTGTTTTCTTCAGAGACTTTTAAGAGGATTACTTTCGTTTCCAATTTACTACCGCATAATGAAAACTTTTAAAAGGAAACTAATTTCTTAACATTTTTTATTTTTATGCAATTCACAAGCACTATCAAGAATTACAATATTTTCAGGAACACGAACTTTTCAGTAGCATCCCGGTGTCCTGGATCTGGGCCCAGTTGGTAACAATAGGCCCGTATAGGCTGTAATCCCCTAATAAGAGATTTAAAAATAGCTGGTGAAATTTGGGTGAGCTACCTATACATACACGTCTAACTCTTCGCGTATTACAGCCGTCATGTTCGTGTACAGCCGACCTATTCTGTAATAACCTCACCGTGAAAACTAAGGTGAAGTAAGGTGTCAATAGTGTCAATCCCTTGCATCAGTAGTGGTATTATGTAAAAATATCACCGTGAAACCTTAGGTGAAGTGAGCTGAGATAGGAGCCTTTTGGCCTCGTACAGGACTCTCTTTTTTTTAAAATACTTTTATAATTGTGTGTTTAGTTTGTGATCTTCCTGTGCGAGTCACAATATAGTACATTACTTGCCAAGGGCTGTAAAAGAAAGAAAGCCTGAAATCGCAGGTATTTGTGACCCGAGCGAAATCTGCGACAGAGGGCTTTCGTTTTTACTGCCCGTGGTGAGTACATAAATTTTACGTCTTCACCTGGCCACAATGCGAGTTTTACTGTACGAGTAGCGTGCGGTAAAACTCACATTATGGCCAGGCCAATACTTTTTGGTTTCTTTCTGTCAATCTCTAGAATCCCTTACGATAGGTAGGAAGACAGTTCACTTCAAGTTCACCTAAGTTTTCACAGTAAGATTTTGACAAAATAGTAAAAGTTGACTGTGTGGAATTGTCAATAATAATGTCGCAGCGTCAATACTGGTCCGCCATCTGTATTTGATTGGTGTGCGAAACTACAGTGCGTAAGGTTGTCTTGCCATCCTACATATATCGAATTCACCGCGTTTCCATTGTAATCTGATTGCATCTGGATAATCAAGTGATATTTTTGAATTTATTTATTTATTTAAACTTCATGTACAATAGTGGTACATAGGCGGACTTAATGCCACAAGCCATTCTCTACCAGTCAACCAGAACAGCAGAACAGAATTTAACGGACTTTATTGCATTAATTAATGTCTATACTGTTTTGATTATTATTTCGGTTACCTATTTTATCCTATGGCACTGAAACATGGTCGCTCACAATGGGCCTTATCCATTGCCCTTTGGGTGAATTTGGGTGAATTTTAGCCTTCTAGCTAAAATTCACCTGGAGAGGGCTGTGCTTGGAGTTTCCCTACGTGATCGAATCAGAAATGAAGAGATCCGCAGGAGAACCAAGGTAACCGACATAGCTCGAAGAATTGCCAAACTTAAGTAGCAATGGGCACATTGTTCGCAGAACAGATGTCCGTTGGGGCCGAAAGGTTCTGGAGTGGCGACCGCGTACCGGAAGACGTAGCGTAGGAAGGCCATCCACAAGGTGGACTGATGGCCTTGTGAAAGCCGCAGGAATCCGCTGGATGCGGGAAGCACGGAACCGGTCGAGATGGCGGTGCTTGAGGGAGGCCTATGTGAAGCAGTCGACGTCTTTCGGCTGAAATTATGATAATGATATATAAATAAATGATTATACTAATATATAAATTATGTTAGTACGACGAACCTTTGTGGTTCGATTCCAGGCAAAAGTAAAACTGTCAATACAATTTTTATGGGAATGTCACGAGTTCCCAGAGTTTAAAACCGCTAAGCTCAGTGGCTAAGTGGCTCTCATATTTGTGTATTTTACTACTATATTACTATATAAACTATAACTAACCTAACTAACTAATTATTTTACTATATCCATACTAATATTATAAACGTGAAAATAACTGTCTGTCTGTTACGTTTTCACGCCTAAGCCGCTGAACCGATTTTCATAAAAGGCAGAGATTGAGAAGGACATAGGCTACTTTTTTACGCGATAACCGAAATTCACACGGGCGGAGCTGCGATCAAAAGCTAGTCCATACTAATATCATAAATGTGAAAGTAACTCTGTCTATCTGTCTGTCTGTCTATCTGTCTGTCTGTCTGTATGTTACGTTTTCACGCCTAAACCGCTGAACCTATCGTCATAAAATTTGGGAGAGATATAGCCTTGGATATGGAGAAGGACATGGGCTACTTTTTCACGCGATAATCGACATCCTCGCGGGCGGAGCCGCGGGCAAAAGCTAGTAAAGAATAAATGAAAGTGAAATTAGAAGATTCATGGCACAAAACTTGTACTTGTATTAAACAAGCAAGTTTCAACACCAATAAAGATTCCATAATGACAATACGTACAATAGAGTTCATCGAAAATTCGCCGATGAGACAAATAAATTGTCGGGAAGACATTTTAAAATGAAATATGGAGGACGGTAATTGTACTCTAAGTATTGTTGAAGACAAAAGTATTAAGTTGATTAAAAATGCAACAGTGTGTAGGGTCATAGTGGCTATGATGGGTCGTAAATAGAACGGCATTAAAATGGATAATACTGCAGAGTTTATGAGGTAAAGTAATTGGGTGAAGACCAAAATGTAGCTAACTTGTAGTGTAGTTTGTAAGTTTGTATTTAGTGTAATCTCTGAAACTACTGAACGGATTCTGAACATTATTTTTGTACTTGATAGCCCAATTCCTGGAGCAAGCTATTTAACATTAGGCTGCGACCCTAAGGAGCCGGGCATAAAGAAAAAAAATCTGAAAGAACGCTAGGTGAAAACAAAGTAATAGCGCGGGTGGGCAACGGGATGTGAGGACGTGACGGAGGGTCGAGGACCGAAATTTCACGCGGAGAAATTCGCGGGATAGAAGCTAGTAATAAAATTTGTGAGTTTATATGTAGGGGGTAATCTTTGAAACTACTGATCCAATACAGAAAATTCTTTGACTACGGGACGCTACAGTATTGCCGAGTGTCATAGGATATATTTTATGTTTAAACAAGAAATTTTATGCGGACGGAGTCACGAAGTCGCGGATGGCAGCTAGTTAAGAACAAATAATAATATTACTGAGAGAATACCTGTCAAATTGAAAAAAAAAAAAAAGATGCAGCATTATTTGAGTCATAAAAAAAAAATCGTAATTCAATCATTTATTTTCTTTTATGGCTCGGGTTCCCAATCCAAGTAAAACATTTATGATGCCACACAGTAATTTATACAATAACGTAATTCCGATCTTCCAGCTTTTTCTACAATATTGTAGGAAACTAATTCTAGTCTGTTTAGGAACCGATTTTCTTTGGCCATTTCAACTTAATACACTGAATCTACTGTTTTCTAGACAGGAAAGACTATTATTTACTTGTGAACTACGC
Organism: Dryobota labecula; assembly: GCA_947523025.1. Classification (NCBI taxonomy): domain Eukaryota; kingdom Metazoa; phylum Arthropoda; class Insecta; order Lepidoptera; family Noctuidae; genus Dryobota; species Dryobota labecula. The sequence continues at coordinate 8,327,931 of OX383293.1, read as the reverse complement.
CTTGGCAAATTAGCTTTCCTACAGTGAAAGTTATTGTCCACGAGTTTAGTTGTGATACTTACATTTTCTTATTGTTCTGTGTCTTGCGGTGTTCCGCAAGGAATACATAAAGGAATTAGGCAAGAAACATTTTTATTTTGTTAATGTTTCGTTTTCTGATCATCATCAGCCCTTACTATGCAAAATATATCGAAATTATAGAATTAGTCCAACGCAAGTACCTTCGTGCAATGCAATTTAGATGTTTTCGAAAGAAAACATCATACCAATCGCTTCTTAAAGAATACGACCTGCTTACATTACAGTCTAGACGCGTCCTCCTTGAGACAATGACTTGTTCAGTGTATGCCGAAACAAGTTTGATTGCCCTGACTTGGTGACTGGTTTGTGTTACCTGGTTCCTCGAACAGTACATGGACGGGAGGTACGCACTAGACGACTTTTCGCTACCAGCTTTTGTAGATCCAATGCTGGTGTGCGCTCACCGCTATACCGCTTAGTCGACACTTACAATACGCGTTTTGGTGCAAAAGACATATTATTCCTAAGCAGGTATAAATTTAAAAATGAGATTGTTAAAATTCTAAAGCATCAGCAGTACGCTCCATAGGCTTTACAATGTAGATATCATTATTGAAATAGGCTAGGGACCTGATGACACATCGCGCATAATTTTATTTTATTTTTGTTTTTGTTAAAGATGAACAATATTCTATAAAAGATGTAACAACATCTTTTATAGAATATTGTTTGTCTTTATGTATTTATTTCCTTTCTTTTAGCTTATTTTTCATTGAGTAAGCCCTGCTACAGTTAACGTTTGCTAACAGCTTGTTTTTTTTTTTAATTATATAATATAGTAATCTGCGGACAATGCTGTGGGTCGTATATTTGTTAAGTTTAATTTTAATACAACATTGTTTATGCTTAATATACTACTGTTTGTTTTCCCAAATGTAATAAATAAGAAATAAATAAATAATTCAATTTATTTGGTGTTGGCACTGCATGTCTTCTTATCTTCTATACATCTCTAGTAGCCGTCACCTCAATAGCCATATCATCTTTCACAAAGTCCTTGCAACGTTTCTTTGTTTTTCTTCTAGTTACTCTTATAACCATCCAGATGCATACTCAATACTTTCCTCACGACATGTTCCTCATTCTTGATAGTAGTTTTTCTTGCAATCCATGCATTTCTTCTCTTTTAATGGAAAATCCATATTAATCCATAAGTTCGTATGCTTATGTCAACCTCAATCTCTCTAGTTATACAAAAGTCATGATTTTGATTTCCTTTTTGTTTTTGCTTTTCACTTTTGACTCATGTTATTGACTGACAAGTCGAAATATATTTTATTATTTTTACATTTTAGTCACATATTCAATTTCCTACCAAACTCCCGAATTGGGTTCAGCGGTACCAAACAACTACGAGAGGCTGAAAACGGAGTTGATAAAAAGGTTGTCTGCTTCTAGAGAAAAAAGGTACAGCAACTCATGAAGAGCTTGGCGATCGCATGCCCCCGCAATTTAATAATAATAGTATAATAATAATATTGTACGGTGGCCACTGGCCAGCACATCGAGTTACCACAAACTGTCAAATTTTCTCGTTCGATTTTGAACTTAGTCATCAACATTTTAAAGTATAAAATCGTTTGGAGTTTGACAGTTTCGTGTAGCTTGATGTGCTTGCCACTGTACACAACAACATATACCACATACACATACCAGCATAATTACCAACAACGCTCCATGTTAATGTCATTCAGGTGGCAAAAAAACCTTGTCGCAAAGACATTAAATTATAGTCTCTGAGCTAACCCGCGGATGGACAGATAGAGAGACGGACATGGCAAAACTATAAATTGACTACGAAATTAGTGATATGTGTATATCAGATTGTTTCTTAATAATTAACTATTATTAAGAAACAATTAATCTGATGTAGGAGCCTTGTGGTTTTTTGCATTTCACTAATTTAAAATTAGAAAAATCGAAATGAGTGAAATCAAAAAAACCACAAGGCTCCTACATCAGATTAATTGTTTCTTAATAATAGTTAATTATTAAGAAACAATTAATCTGATATAGGAGCCTTGTGGTTTTTTTGATTTCACTAATTTTTTTGACGTGACAACGTCTAATAAATCGATGAACGCCGGCTGCATGCACGAAAAAGGATGACTCATTGTCCCGTTACGCTCATTGTACGCTTGCGCCGCATCAATGTTTTGTTATGACGTTGTCACGTTAAACTATTGTCCGTAAACCATCTTTACAGACAAGCAAATTTTTTTTTTTTTTTTTTTAATATCGCATTCATTAAAAAAAATTGGTTGTCTGTAAAGTAGGTTTACGGACAATAGTTTAACGTGACAACGTCATAACAAAACATTGATGCGGCGCAAGAGGACAATGAGCGTAACGGGACAATGGGCGTACCGGGACAGTGAGCGTAACGAGGCAATGAATCATCCTTTTTCGTGCATGCAGCCGGCGTTCATCGATTTATTAGACGTTATCACGTCAAAAAAAAATGCATAAAGGCACCTATATCACATTAATTGTTTCTTAATAATTAACTCCATCAATTTACAAACTAGGTTATAGAATAACCAGAGTAACTGACAGTACCAATTAAAAGTTCTAACACTCTGATAAACTTAAATTAATGTGTTGTCACTTTCACTACTGTTATTAAAGGTCAGCTTGGTATTCTCTCTTGCGCTTATGTGGCTGTTATTAGTTAGAAAGAGAGGTCGTACGGAATGCTAAGGGGCAATAAATATGTATGTCTTGAAGCATTAGGTTTGTTTATGCGAAATTGATATCAGTTCTGGTCGGAGTTTTCGGAGTTGTAGGTCGTTACTTGTGATTTAGTACATTCAAGTTTTAATTTATTTATGAACCAAGTATCATGTCTTTTAAAAACATGTTTTTATCACCATCTTGTGTAAATAACACAATAAAATGTTACCATTGTTGACCTCTCCTGCGCTCTTCAACCTCTATGTGAACGCCCTAATCTTCGGGCTCAGTAGCAGCATTTTGATTGCCATGTGGATGGAGTATTCGTCAATAATTTGAGCTACGCTGACTACATGGTGTTGCTGAGCGCATCGGTCTGCGGTCTTAGGAAATAGATGGGGACGTGTGAAGAATATGCCTTTAGCCATGGGTTGAAATATAATGCAGTGAACAGTAAATTCATGGTGTTTATTTAGGGCTAGTCTCTGTGCTTAGCTTGAGTGAACTCTAAGTTTCCTCTACCTATAAGATTTCAGCCGAAGAGAAATAACCAGATCAATAGCCAGACTTAGGAGGTGTCATTTCTTTGTATGGGATTGGGTATCTGTACGTAGTAATATAAAATATCTGTGCTACAAGTAACCTATTTAATTTAGGTAGGTACTCGTGAATTGAGGATCCCTAGATATTTTCTTACATTGGAGTGGGCTTAAATGCGGTTGAATAGCTGAATAGTAGCGTTCCTACTCTCCTAAGGTGTTGAGGTACGCCTTGCCCTTACCCAGTTGCAGGTTTATATTGTGGCGGTATCAACAACGCCACATGCGAACTACGCATCAAAGACCTGACGTCACAAATCTTGCATCGCGCTATCAGAGTTTACCGCGCGACTAGCATATACATATACAACATCCCGACATCAACCATTGGGCAGTTGCCCACCAGACACAACACCCGTCTGGTCGGAGGATGCTCCCTTTACTATAGAGTATGAGTGAACTTTACACCCTGTTTCTCAAACCTCTAAAATATTAATAGATAGGCATTTTTTTTTTCCCGTTCGTATTAATAATAATATTTTTTAGACTCTGTAGCCAAGCTTTTTAAATTTCTGTACCCTTTGGTTGCCTTTTCAGTAGAAAGTCGAGGATAAACGAAAAAGGCTAAATAAATATACGCAAATATTATTCCTATGTCTAAAAGTCAAACGTAAAAATTCTGAATATTACCTGTATTTTTACAGACAACCTTTTCTGTATTACCCACTTTAAAATTCTAGGGCGCGTAAAAAGTCCTTTTTATTAAAATAATCCGTGACAACCTTTTATATTTTTGCCTTAATTAATTACAGACTTCATGGTTTTAATACGAGCATAAAATTGAAACCCGAAATAACCGTTATCCTAATTAAGCATACCTTCATTAAACTTCAGGGACATAAAATGACACCTGCAAAAAATATTATCTGCCTAATGAAGTACTAACACACGGAACAGCAGTGCTAAGGCCCATTTATTCGAAGAGAGGTCCTCATGTGGTTTGTGGCGAGAACGCGCTAAGACAACATTCGTCAGGCGATTATTAAGGGCCCATACTACCTCAAATGGCTTAGCATGATCCTCCGTTATGTCGAAAATACTGCAGCATTAATTTTGAAATAAAGTAAAGAAACATGGTAAAGTTGAGGATTAATGTTAAGTTCTATGTTAGCCGAAAACAGGATTCCATAAAATTTTCTTGATAGAAAAAAAATCCAAAGTTACCTCCAAACCGAACAATAAACCGCTGGTATTCAAAAAATACTTCAAATTAGATAATGAAACTTTGCATAATAACTGAACTAACTATAAAGCAGGTGTTATGTTATTTACTTTTTTTTAAATGACCATTATTTTCACCGTAAAAAGAAATTACCTAAACTATCGGCGACTTGGAGCCTTTTCCCTGCCGCCTTGTCTCGCTTGCTCGCGTGACCGGTAGCAATAGTGTGCGAGCGAGAAACAGTGTGAGGTGGCGCTGAGGTAGTATAGACTCTTAACACTCTTAAAAACAAGCACACACAAGTAAACACAGGAGCAACTGCGGCTAAAATCCTTACTAGTGAACAAAGCATATTACAGTATTTCGGAATTTATAACAGACAAAAATGTAATAACAGAATGTTGACATGCTAATAACATAAATATATTTTGTATATTGACTTTAGTATTAAATATTTACATTAGCATTGTTTATTGACGTTAGTATTGCATATTGACATTCGTTTTGCATATTGACATTAACATGTATATTGACATTAACATTGTATATTGACATTAACATTGTATATCGACATAGTCTTATTATTTTTATTATTATTTGTTTTCAGTCTGTGTGTTGACATGTACTGTATTGACATTTTATATTATTTTTTCTCTTTTTATCGACATTGATTTCTATTGCTATAATTTTTATTAATGAATTCGTATTATGAAACCTTTACTTCAGCAAACTAAGATTGCCAGGTCAAATTATGCCCGGATGAAAATGTTTGTTCAATATCATTGAACTTTCTAACAAAATCAAACTTTCAGCCGGCCTAAAGTTCAAGGACTCGATAAGAGCTCAAATAAATTTCAGACAATACAGAAATCGCACACACTTATCATTAAGAACTTATACTAGAACTTACTAGGGTAAGCCCACGCAAATTTTCGGTGGTGCCATCTTGAATTTTTACTTTGACGGTTTTGACCTCATTATCGTTATCAGCGACCTCGAAAACCATGAAAATGAGACCCATGTTAATTATAAATAAAAATAAACAAAAAAGGTGGGTACAAAAAAAACTACGACAAAAACAATTGGCGTTGGACTATTTACTTCCTGTCTGTCTGTAATTGGAACATCTGCACTATTCACAGTATTACTTGTGCCCCAAACCTTTGAAAGTATATCAGACGTCAGATGTTATGAAAGAATCGCAACTTTTTCGCGCAACTGTCCTTTCGCGTAAGTGTCGCAACTGTCCTGTGTCGAAATGTATTTTTGCGCAAGTGTCTTTCGCGCAAGTGCCCCATTGCGAAAAGTCCATTTGCGGAAATGTCCGTTCGCGCAAGTGTCGCAACTGTCCTTTGGCGAAATGTATTTTTGCGCAAGTGTCTTTCGCGGAAGTGCCTCATTGCGAAAAGTCCATTCGCGGAAATGTCCTTTCGCGGAAATGTCCTTTTGCGCAAGTGTCGCAACTGTCTTTTGGCAAAATGTATTTTTGCGCAAGTGTCTTTCACGCAAGTGTACCAGATCCCGTGGAAAGCGATAAGATACAATTCTATTGCCAATGAAAACGAAGAAGAATAAAGCAATGGAAACTTCACTTTTCATTAATCTCAGATTCTCATAGAACCCAGACGAATATCCATAACGTACCATACGACCCATTTTACGACCATTTGCTTTATACAACGAATTAAACTAAACAAAATTAAAAACCTTTACAAAATTCGAATTGCATTCTCCAAATTGCATTTATTAATTAAAATAATTTATATGCAATTAAAACCTATGTTATCGTAAAGATGAAGTAATAAAGTCAAACTGTGGAGTTACCGACTTCGCCAGATGTTGCATAGTTATTATACTTTGATTAATTGTTTCCTTAACAAATGTTTTGAGTTTAATAACACTTACAAATGAATCGGGATGGTGTACCACGTGGTGGAGTTCAGAAATAACTTCCAAGTAAACCAAAAATACTTTCAAACAAAATTATAAATGCTATTACTTTGTTTGAAAGTTGTCCCTCTGTTAACCTTAGTAGAAGGGATTTGACTACACTTGGACCGCAGGCTGACATGGCGGAAACACGTTGAAACAAAACGTAAACAGGTCAACCTCAAATACAAAGGCCTCTACTGGCTCCCGGGTAGAAACTCAAAACTGTCCCTGGACAACAAGCTCCTAATATATAAGGCTGTCATAAAACCGTTTTGGACCTATGGGATTCAGTTATGGGGAGCCTGCTGTGATTCCAACATAACTATAATCCAAAGAGCTCAGAACAACATCCTTAAGCAAATAAGCAATACACCCTGGTTTATTAGAAACAGTGAAGTACATGAATACCTGAGTATGCCAACAGTGAAGGATGAAATAAAGACATCCGCAGGCAAATACAAAACAAGACTGGACAACCATCCTAACCAGCTCGCTGCCCAGCTCACATTACCTGACTATCTAAATCGCCTGAAACGGCGCAGAACCTTGAATCTCGGCGGCGCAATTAAGCCAATATATTAATTTAATAAGGAGGATGTTCCTATTGGGGAATATCTCCTCATGAATAATAATCGCTCAACACATCTGCTCATAGTCAGAAGGACTGACTGTATGTTAAATTGATAAGATATTTAAAAAAAAACTTTGTTTGAAAGTATTTTTGGTCTACTCGACGTTAATTTAAGATGACAAGCTAATTACTAATCATGCGTGAGGTGTATTTAACTTAATAACGTCATTTATTAACTTTTGTTATATGTCATCGCAACAATATTTAAATGTTACAAGTGTTGATGCCACTGCTCCCGGCGACCAAACATAGCGCCAATATCACGAGTCAAGCGACGCACCATGGGTCCAGTGCTGCCACCTGCGTCGCATCGGAGGTTGGATCGTTGATGGTGAGTGACTGACTACCGGCATCAGTGGACGGCACCAAGTCTTTAAAAACCCCGAGCTCGGTTTGCTGAGGCCCTTTTTCCACTCGCGCTTCGTCGTAGAAACAACATTTATATTGTGCATTATTGTCAAATACTTATTGTAATTAATTAATTGGTTGAGAATTAAAAGTGATCATAGTGTATTATCTATTTATTTGTTCTTGCTTAATGTAGAATCTACTTACACAAGTATAGCTTTTTAATTTGACTGCTAGTTAGTTAGTCTTTTAGCTCGAGTAGATAGTATTTTTTTTTTCTAGTTTTAGTTTTGTTTTTGTTTTAAAAAGTACCAAGTAACGTTCGTTACTTTTATCTTTTATCTGTAAATATCTTCTGTGCGCGACTTCGTATGCGTGAAATTTCTTGTTCCCCCGTTCCTCAATCCGTTCTCGAGATATCATCAAAACAGCCGTTCCATACAAAATGTATGAGAAAATGAATTTTATTCATAAATATTTTTTTCGTGAAATCGCATGTTTTATATAGTTATTTTGTTATTTGCGGCGGAGACAAATCCAACAAAACAAAGATCATAAAAATCGGTTCTTCAGTAGTAAATGGTGTAACTACCCCGATTTTTTTTTTTGTACATTTAGATATTTTCTACGGAATCTCCAAGAAATGCAAATAATCCATCAACTTACTTTCATACTGTCCGCAAAATTGATGGTACCAAGTTGCGGACGCAGTTTTCCTAAGTTTCTTTTAAACAAACTTTTACATTAAGTAGGCAAACAACTGTTTTAGGCAGACTTTTGCGGTAAACAGTTTGTTTGTAAACAAATACAATTAATTAGTTAGGCCTTTATCAGTTTTGAGTAAAGATTAAGGGAAATCAGGTAATCATTTCGAGATGAAGTATGATTTTCAGTCAGACAATTTTGCTTTTTGATGACCACACCGGGCAATAATCAAAATAAAATAACTCCCATCTCATGTGATCTGTGGTTATGAAAAAATAAATCCCAGTCGGTTTTATGTTATTTTCATAGCTGGTTTTACGCCCCTTTTATGTAAGCAAAAATGTGTGCTCGGATACTCAATTACTCATATACACACACAGGTTTTGAATGATACCTGTGCAATTTATGACAGGAGACTTTGACCTATTTCATTAGTTCTTTTTTTGCATTTTTAGTTTTTTGCTTGAGTATAGTTTAAAAAAAATACAGGAGACTTTGATCTATGTCATTAGTTCTTTTTTTTTTTTTTTCTTTTTCCTGCTTGGCGGGGCTCCTACTTATGGGTGGTTTAAAAAAAATAACCACGAAGGGTATGGCGGGGTATGTTCGCTCGCTGCGCTCGCTCACTCGACCCCGCCATCCCCTTCTAACCTAACCTGTCCGAGTCTGGGTGCTTCAAGTCCAGAGCTCGTAGTTGAAACCAAACTTAAAACGACGCCATTTTGTTGTTACTTCACGTAGTCTGTCTACGTGAAGTAACAACAAAATGGCGTCGTTTTAAGTTTGGTTTTAACTAACGGCAATAGTCGGTAAATTATTATAACTGTTAATTTAATAGCACTAATTTAAATCAGCAAAATATATGTGATATAATGAAATATGCATAAAAAGTATCTAAATCACTAAATTTACGTATTTATTTCATTATTAATATGAAGTAAAACATTTTAGTTCATCGGACTTAAATATTTACGTAAAAATAAACGTTCAATGGCGAGACAAAATGTCAAAAGTGAGAAAATATTGCTAAATTTCTACAATTTTCTTATCTTTTTTCTCGTAAACCATTTATTTCCGCACCTTAAAAATTTACGTGTAGGCTTCTAATAATATGATCTTTCTGTAAAAAAAATATGAACTCCCAAATCGTGGGATGATAAACCGAAACTTAGCCGGGGATCGCCTTAAATAATTTAATTTACTGTTCTGTGTCTCGTAATGTTAATTACTTTGCATACCGACTATTGTATAGAATCAAGTTTATCTAATTGAACAGACATATGTGCTGCTGGGGAGTTTGTTGCGCCACTTCTTCTTCCCAGCTAAAGTACTAGGAAGTGGTGAAGGACGGGCGTTTTGGGGGACTGTCTTATGTAATTTTGACGTTCGAAAAGTGCGGATTCTCAGCCTAATTTGAATAAATAGACTTTTCATTTAATTTGATTTGATGACAAAAGGACTAAATACTTAGTAGGTATCTTGTTTGTTGTTATCTTGTTGTTGCAAGAGAAAACTCACTTTGCTGAAACCCTTGTGTAATTGTGTATTTACATATCGTTAGTGCCAAATGGCGGGTAACTAACCTACCCTGGGGGGCACTTTCCTCCTTATTTGTAAACGTTACGTGTGCTTTAAGTTTTTTGACGTTTAAGTCTTGTTTTCACCAACATTTAAATCAAGTGATTGAATTTTTTATCAGTTCTGTATTTAAAATTTCCTTAGGAAATTTGACTTACTGTTTAAATACCTAACCAGGGCCTCAAGTCTGCTATTACAATAGTGTCAGAATGGTCTATCATTGATTTCATAATTGTTAATTTTGTCAAGTTTGGTAATCTACTAATATAGTGGCGTCATTATGACTTTCCAATGGTCAGCCACTGACGCTCCAATGAAATAATTGGTAATCTCGTACATAATGACAAATTAAACTTCCAACTAAACTTCCAACTTTCTACTACTTCAGATTGCTTATAACACTAATAAACAATATGTAAAAATATATATATATGAAATCTGGCATGAATAAATATTCAAAATGCCATTGTAATACAATTCTATTACGAGACCATCGACCGACCAATGATCGACCATTATGAATTTAGCAGATTACGAACTTTTAGCAAAATGACAATGGGATCGTGTTGGAGTAACGAATTTATAAAAATAGCAGACTTAGGCCCCAATGTGGTTTGAATGTAGGTGAGCACAAGCGTAAACGTCTCATAAGGCGCTATAATCGACTCGAGCTCGAGCCGACTGAAGTAGGCTCACGAAGTCGCAAGTGACTATAGGTATTGAAACTTAAACAATATACTTTGAAAAGTATTACATAATTATGTAACAACTGATTAAACATAGGGTATTAATAAATGAAATTCAAACAAACTTAGTAAATTATTTTATTCAGTTATTTATAGAAATCACAGCAGCTTATTTGAACTTAAATCAATTACAATTTAGTCATACGAAAAGCAAATTAACAATCACTGATTACAATACAAAAATAATAAACTATCATCATTTTATTACATACAATTTATATCAAAAGATTAGGTATACTTAACGGGTTTAATTCTTTATGGATACACAGACAGCAATGCAAAACAAAATGGTGAGTTGGCAGAGGTTCGACCTGGTTAGTAGCACCATCTCCCGTCATGGCATCTTGGAGTGCGTGGAGGGACTTGACAGTGGCGAGGGCACGCCGACAGTGTTGCCAGCGTCTTGGCGGGCCAGTATAGATGTAACAATTATATTACTTTAATTATTGTGAATGTGAGCACTATGTGGGTCATTTATTTCTTTTTAGATAATCTTTTTTTTTTCACTTTCTCACTTAGTTTTAATGACGGTCTGGTATTTTGAGTACTTTATGCGGCCTACCCAAATGTCCCTTCTTTGGTATTGTTCGTCGAGTCGTTGAGCTCCTTAAATCATGAGTTGAGCTACACGATTACTGACAAATGCTTGCACGAACTGGACAGGTCCACTCAAAATTGTGTGGTTTTGTCCTCAAAAGACCATTTCAGACACGGATCTACATGATCTGATCAAGATTATGTCTGGACTTTAAAAAAGACTGACCCCTGAGTTTGTTTCGCCATTTCTTCTCAGAGGTAGTCAGATAGAAAATGTCGACTCCATCTAGCTTAATTTAAAATTAAAAAAAATATTATGACGTGTAAAAGTGATTCCGATATCCTATTTACAGAATAAACGATTTCATTTCAATCTTACTACCTTTTCATTTATATAAGATTTTTTTTTAATACCCCTGGTTGTAGTTTTGAGATTGATTAAACATTACGAAAAGAGGTAACTTTGGGATTTTTGTCTGTCCAGCAAAGTCTATCTAATCGTTCTATTAAAAGCGATTACATGTCTTCCAGATCCTTAAGACATATTATTATTTATTTTTTCAGAATTTTATATCACTATATTTTATGTTTCTCATGCATTCAAAAAACTAGTAAACGCAGACTCTGTCGGGTATATCGCCTTAAGCTTAATCGGTTGAAGGACACCGAACGAAAACTTCTATTGGCTTATTAGAAGTTTTATTGATATTACGACTGGAGACGTTTAGTGTTCCTGAACGCGTATAAATAAATCCCCTATAGTTTATATATCACTTTATCCAAACACGAGTCTAAAGAGGACATTGGTGCCGATTCCCTTGTTCACAAACTAAACTAAATTTAAGTTCAGTGCATCTTTTTCTTTCTATTTCATTAAGAAAAGGACAGAAGATAAATTTTAGTTTAGTCCTGTCAAATTAATCAGCGCCTGTCACTACCTCATACAAGTTTAGACGTGATTAAAAACTTGCCGACTAAAGTTACGTCAATTTACGTCAAGCGCTGATTAATTTGACAGGACTAAACTAAAATTTATCTTCTGTCCTTTTCTTAATGAAATAGAAAGAAAAATATGCATTGAACTTAAAATAATTTAGTTTAGTTTGTGAACAAGGGAATCGGCACCATTGACATGTTTAAGAGACTGTTAACGAGAGATTTGGTTACAAAAAGAAATACTTTCACAACACCTATTAGTTTTTGGGATAACAGCAGATAGGTGTTTTTGTAATGTTATTTAAAAGCTACGAACGATAATACGAGTGGAATTGAAACTCTTTGAAATGATATCGGGTTTTCACGTTTCTTATTCGACTAGTGTTTTTGAACGAACGACGATACAAAGCGATGATATTAACGAAAACAGTATTTACCTAAATATGGTTAGAAAATGAAAGAGATACTTTTTGACTGCCTTTTGACAACTACTAATCAATTGCTTAGCAACCTCTTAGCGCTAAAAAGCGTTTATAAATAACCAATAAAATGCGTTTAGCAATTGAATAAAATTTTAAGAGTCGTTTATAAATAACACTGTTATTGTTCAAACTATCTTCTGACTGCGACTTCATACGCATGGAAGTTGTAAGACATCACAATATAAGGTGTATCTATTCATACACGAAATATTTAAAGAGTTACACGAAAAAAAAAAGCGTGGTATAGAAGTCAAGGAAACGATAAAAAAATATCTGAATATATTATTTAAAAAATTAAATAATTTAAAATTACTTGATACGATTAAATTATCAAAAGGCACCGCGCTCGCGCCGACACCGTCACTCCGTCCGGGCGGTTCATTCATAGAATAAGTAAGTAAAGGTTTTTTTGCAAAATGTCTCAAGCAATTTTAAAATTATAATAATTTTGTAAAATAAAAATATTTAGATAAAAAAAAAAAAATCGCTGCTATAGCTTTTTTACCACCTATACACCGTGAAATTTAAATGGTTGTTTTCCCGCAGCGAAATGGTTTTGTCTTGGTAATACAATCGTTTTATAAACAAATTAAATGTTAGAAACAAAAAATGGCAGATTAACCATTGTGAAAAATCACCACGTGCGAGAATTTATTTTGCTTTGAACATTAAAGGTCTCTGCACACAGCGGGCGCGGTGCGGCGGGACGGGACGCCGACGCGACGCTGAGCAGTTGTAGTGTACTAGATATTACGGACGACGCCACACAGAGCGTCACGTCGCGTCGCGTCGAGCCGGACGGCTCTGTGTGGCGTCGTCCGTAATATCTAGTACATTACAACTGCTCAGCGTCGCGTCGGCGTCGTCCCGTCCCGTCGCGCCGCGCCCGCTGTGTGCAGAGACCTTTATGAATCGCTGTTCCCTTTGTTGGCGGCGCGTGCGATTCGAGTAGTACCTACAAGTTACCTCTAGTGTTACTATTGATTCTCACGTTTTCGAGTTGATGCATATTTTATAAATTATTTTTAAAACAAAAACATCTTTATTTTTTTACTTTCACTCTATATTCCGAAAGTACTCCTTATGGCAAGTTGTTCTGCTGCGGGAAAACAACCACTAAAATTTCTCGGTGTAGATGTTTCTTTTAAAATATTTCGTGTATGAATAGATACACCTTATATACTAAAATAACAGCCACATTTTTATTAAACAAATAAGTGTCTCGTTGGTATAATAGTCGCAAGCTGCTGAGCATGAGGTCCTGCGTTCGATTCCCAAGTCTGATGGCAAAGTGTTATTGGGTTTTTCTGTGTGGAATTTCTCAGTAGCATTCCGGAGTCTAGATATGTGCCCGGTTGATGGCAATAGGCTCGCCCATATTACATGGGACTTAAACATAACTGGCGAAATGTGGGTGTACATACTATGGTATACCTCTACCTAACCCTTCGAGCAATTACAGGCGTAATATTATGTTATACTTTTTGGTTTAAAATGACTAGCGATACAACTTAACCTATTTCAAAAACATTTTTTTTTTTTTTCTCTTAAACTTCTATTTTAAAACTAAGTTCAGGAAAATCTGAATGCGAAAGGAACTTCAAACAGGATTAAAGCACGGGTCATTAGTAAGTACTTACTTACTCGTGTAGAAGAGTCCACAAATGTTTTTGCTGACGTAAAATCTGGGATATAAGGGCCGAAAAGTTATTATGCCCTGTTACATAATTCCTTTTTTGTTAACGCGGAGAATCGCTGATTGCGACACGTTATTAAATTGTTAAATTTTTTGAGCTAATATTTCAGTTTTGTTCATACATACATAACCTCACGCCTTCTTTTCATGGGGGTAGTCAGAAACTACATAACGCTACGATCCTTAAATACTCCTTTTTCTTCGTTTTCCTTCATACATCTGCAGTGCTATTCTGTAGAAATCTCACCGTGAAAACCTAGGTGAAGTTAGCTTGAATTAATGAGCTTTTAGAGGTATGAGGAACAGGGTGTAAAGTTCACTCATACTCTATAGTAAAGGGAGGAACCTCCGACCAGACGGGTATTGTGTCTGGTGGGCAACTGCCCAACGGTTGATGTCGGGATGTTGTATATATGCTAGTCGCGCGGTAAACTCTGATAGCGCGATGCAGGATTTGTGACGTCAGGTTTTTTGATGCGTAGTTCGCATGTGGCGTTGTTGATACCGCCACATTACTCCCCTCCGGAGACCGGAGGTCGATAGTGGGCTAAGTCAGTGCATAATTGATGCTTGCCAGGGCCAGTTGTGATTCCAGTGAGTCGGAACCGGGTGCCACATAGTTCACGGTGAGTCGGAACTGTCTGCGGTGATTCCCCAGTGAGTCGGGGTGGCGCTGCGTTTGTTGATTCAGTGAGTCGGACGTCGTACATCGCCGGGTTGAGGCTGACTGCTGGCGTCGACCAGGAGAGCGTTGAAGGGCTCTGCTTGTGGACCGGCTGAAAGTGCAGTGTGCTGTGCCAAGGTTGCTGATGAGGCTAAGGGTGATGACCTGGGCCTCAAGTCTGCTATTACAATAGTGTCAGAATGGTCTCTTCATTGTGAGTTTTTGACAGATTTGCCATACAAATACTGTCAAATACTCACAATGGCGAGACCATTCTGACACTATTGTAATAGCAGACTTGAGGCCCAGGTATGCGCGTTCGCTGCATGCTGGTCGTCAGGATACCCGTTGAAGCCGTGGGTGCTGGCTGGCTGTGTGACTCGCCGCTCGAAAGCTTGAGGAAGTGATGGATGACGTCACGCTGAAGTAGTTGCACGAAGACTGCGCTAATGTCCATATTCGGGGTCACCAATTTAGAGGTATGAGGAACAGGGTGTAAAGTTCACTCATACTCTATAGTAAAGGGAGGATCCTCCGACCAGAAGGGTATTGTGTCTGGTGGGCAACTGCCCAAAGGTTGATGTCGGGATGTTGTATATACGCTAGTCGCGCGGTAAACTCTGATAGCGCGATGCAGGATTTGTGACGTCAGGTTTTTTTGATGCGTAGTTCGCATTTGGCGTTGTTGATACCGCCACAAGCTGCCAATAATGTCAATCCCTAGTCTCAGATGGAATGACAGTTCACTTCGAGATCACTTCACCTAAGATTTCACGGTGAGATTTTTACAGAATCGACCGGCTGGTTATACACACACGCCAGTTGCGAATATACGCACCTGACCGTTCTGAAGAACACCACTAATAAGGTCACTGTACTGTTTGTTTATACTACCTATTCTCTGCTTTACACACCGCACGCACGTGCGTTCCGGCTCGCAGCAATTTTTTTGTTCGTTTTGTGTGTGTACTATTGTGCAGTCTTGGATTTGTTAATAGGCTGTATAGGCCGCGGCTTAGGGGCGACAGCTTCCTTGGGGCGGCAGATTTCAGAGGACGCTCACTCGATTTCAGAGGATAAAAGTCAAACAAGTTCATTTTAACTACAACAGATAACAATTTTCCATTTGTAGTAAGGAAGGCACTAAGGCACGCCTTCCTTACTACAAATGGAAAATTGTTATCTTAGAAAGGTACAAGGGGCGGCGAAAATAAAGTGGCCTACACTCATATTTTTTTTTTTTTTTTTTATATTTTTTTTATTTACCATCTGAAAATTTATTACAAAGTGTTTTAGTAGAATAGCATTTTTAAACCACTAAGGTTTGTACTTAATGCTACATGTAATTCTACATCGTAGTAAAAACAAAATCAAGGTAAACAATAAATATAACATAATACCTTATTTCGAAATTTGGTAACTTCATCTCAGGTGATATGCTAGTTACTACGTTAACCGCATTTCACATTGAGCACTCAATGTGTTGAAGGTAGTGGGACTTAAGTTTTGATTTAATATTTCTTGGCGTAATGTCACTGCGCAAATCGGAAGGTAGGTTATTAATTAACCGAGGCACTAGGTAAGAAGATGTCCGCTCGCCGTAGGTGTTGTTTGCCCGAACCGTGCATAGCTGGTTACGTGCGACGGCCCGCGTGAATACAGGATGTTGAACTTTTTGCTCTAAGTAGCCGTTGAAATATTGTTATGATATGATATAAATCCGGCACTGCTGTTGTGTTACTACTAACATAGTTTTTAAGTTTTTTGGTAATACTAACATGCTATTGGTCTTCGATGCCTGAGAACAAACTTTTTTTTTAATGTAATAAGCAAAGTGAACGAGGGAGGGGATGTACACCGCTCCCCCGCCTCACCACAGTGTTCGGTGTGCACACATGAGATGACAGAATCTTGATTATTATTCACTTACACTACAGTCATTATATGTTCTTCTAGGGCGGCGTCTCCACTCACATCTTCCTTGTAAATACAAAAAAAAAAAAACATTTCCCTGCTTAATTAAGTTAACGTGTTGAATTACTGTCTAGGTACCTATTTCCTTTTAGTAATTGAGTATTCAATTTAAAAAACATTCACTAGCTTCTGCCTGCGACTTCGTTCGCGTGGAACTCATAAGATACACAATATAACCCTGACCCACCGTATCGCATCGCATCGCCCACCTGCGCTGTAACTTCGTTTTCGAGTAGTGTCCTTCTGACTTTTTTTTTTTTTTTTTTTTCATTTTTCTCGCCTCCTAGTGTCGTAACGTGCCATCCTCAAGAATTGGTCTATCAAATTCAAAAATCCAACTGGTTGTTCTCTAGAACTACCAGTTCGATTTCGCGCTCATCTCTAGATAAGCGCATTCAAACCAAAAACAAACTCTTCAAAATAATAACTATATAATACTACTGCTGACCATGAGGTGGGTTCGTTTTCCGGTTCGGGCAGTGTTTAAATTGGGTTTTTCCATTTGGAATTTCTCAATAGCAGCCCGGAGTCTGGATTTGTGCCCGATTGATGGCAATAGGCTCACCCCCTATCACATGGGACTTAAAAACAACTGGCGAAATGTGGGTGTACTATACGTACACCTCTGCTTAGCCCTTTGGGGAATAAAGGCGTGATGATACGTTATGTTGGTTAAAGCTTATTTTGGTAAAGCTCTAGCACGTCGCACAAATGACAGTTCTTTATAACCCTTGCCTTTCATAACAAAACATAAAAAAGCCGGTCAAGAGCGAGTAAGACTCGCGCACCGAGGGTTCCGTACCATCAAAAGTCATTTTTTTATTTTTGCATAAGTTCCACTATCGGTCAAGAGATGGCTCAGACCTAAAACGGCAATATTCGAAAAACTGTGCTATTTAGAGACATCGTTTTATTTTTCCTGTAATCTTTACATAAACCTCTATCACACAAAATTATTTCCGATTTTTTTCTATGCAAACTTCGGAGATAAGGGGGGAACGGTATATTTTTTTCTTCTTCAAAGTTCGAAAATTATGCGGCCAAAAAAAAGAAATGTTTAAGAATGTGCAAATAGCGCTCTTTATTATGATACCCCACATGCCCCACTTCGAATTTTTAAGAGTTTCTTTTTTTACCCCCGTTCAGTACCTGTTGTAAAAAAAAAAATTGCAAAATAGTTGGGCAAACGTCATCGGAAACTATTCCAAATTTCAAGTTCATAGCATTAGTAGTTCTTGCGATATCCAACTGTGACAGACGGACAGACATACTGAGTCACACCATAAGGGTTCCTTTTTACCGTTTTGGAACCCTAAAAACGAGCGCCCTTAACGATCACGCATGAGGATATGAGATAAATCTCTATACACAAACACATCCTGCAATAACAAACAGTTAAATTATTCCTTGATGGTATACAATGATTTTTTAGGAGCACCGAAATAAATTAGAGGAGTCTTAGCTCTATTTTCAGGGTTACCGGAATTATTTTATTACCCGGCTTTGTTATATCGATCTTGCTCTCAAAAGTAATAGTGGGCTTAATGTTGACGGAAATGACGTTATCGTTAGTCACAGGCATTTACTATTTTAGGGTTATTATAAGATATACATAAAATATATATTAAAAGAGTTTTGTTTAAGTCTGTACTTTGTATAGGTAATATCATAAACCGATCACTCTTTATTAAGCTGCTTTCAGACTACGCTATAATATATATATAGCTCATAGCACAACAATATCACGCACCAAATATTCCAATAATATATAGTACAGTACAGTGTGAACGTGTCCATTATTTATTATTTATTAATTAATTTAACGTGGTAAGTACCTAACTTAGCCCCACAAAACCATTGCAATGGTTTCACTGTGGGGTCAGTGAGGTCAGATCACACATATCCAAATAATATTTTTTTAACTTACTTTTAAATCTATTTTTATTTGTTTCACTCCTTATGTCTGCCGGTAGACTATTTAATAAGTATGGTATACGTTTCTTTAGAGTTCTGTCACCAAAGTAATTGGTGACTGGGAACATTGAATGTGTCAGCAGCAATAGATCGTGTGTTATGGTTAACAATGTATGGTGCGCGATATTGTTGTGCTATGAGCTATGTATATACTATATGCTATTATACTATAGCGTAGTCTGAAAGCAGCTTTAATTTCATAAGATTTGCCGACTTATAGAAAAGAAATAAAAAAATAAGGTCCATCAGGAAAAGATACAGCACACTGGATAAATGTTTGCGGACATAACCCCAAACCTTTTTGGAACCACATTGCGATCGGATTGTTTGATTTTAGATTATGCTAATGCTAACACACTGTGCAGTGATTTGTGGTCGGACACAGTTGCAGTTTATACTGGCTGTTTTTAGAACTACTGACCGTATTTGAACATCCAACGTGGAACGGAATTTGAATGATGCGAACTGTGTCGTCATCGTACCGTTGGTTATTAAATTTTTGTCGCATGCCAGTTATTTTCATTATAAATTCAGGGATGTTTATTTTTTTATTCAGTGTAAATGTGATTATTACACTTTTCATTAGCTGTTTACTGAAAGTGCCTGCTCAGTCTTAACAAATCACATAGATATGAATCGAATTAAGTGTGTTTTCCATAATTACGACCATTCCCAATTGAGGCACTTTAGAAAGTTCTTTTTTCTTTTCTAATAGTTCTGTGCCAAATGTTTACATCAGTGGCTTGATAGGCCAATTTTATTCCTAGGTTAGCGTTTTTTCTAGATGAAAACAAAGGAATAAATATGGAAACAGAATTATTGCCACATAAAGAAAAGCGCCTGTGGGTGGATTTAAGCTACTTACGTAGTTCTTCCAATGCTAATTTTTATTCAGGATAAAGGCCAAATAAAATTGTAAGTCAGTTCTCACCTACGCAGTCCCTACCTAGACAGTTCCAATGGTCTATGTTTTGTATTCCATCTTTTTGAAATTCGAATCAAATAGTAGGTATCTGTCCATATTAATAGAATTAAAAAAACCAGCTGATTCAAATAAAATCCGCCATCTTGCCTCTTAGTATCCTCATATCAGTGCACCGGTGGTGTTTAATTCTGACAGCTACTAATCAATTACTTAGCAAGAATTAAGAAGAATTTTGCTTTTGATTAAAATTAAATTAAATGATTAAAATTTAAGAGGCGTTTAATAAATAACACTGTAAATATAAAATTAATTTAGAATTCAACTCGCATGTCATCAAATGTCAAATAACAAATTTGAATTCAGAGGGTACTCAACAAAACTTTTTAACGTAAACTACCTTCAAAATAAAAATTGGTTGGAAACACAAGAAATATAGGAAATGCACGACAGAATACACTTTGTGTTCATTTCCTTCTCATAGTCGTATCTTCGTGCTCTTGGCAGGCGTCCAAGCTAAGGGTATCGGATACAGCCAGTTATTGTGTCAGCAACGATTTCTGCTTTCTTGCTTTTTCTTGCATTAGGTAACTAACTCGTGCGATAAGATAAGGAGTTTGTTTAGGAGTTTTGCAAGCGCTGCAACATAGCAGCATAATTTTAATGTTGGAAAGGTTAGGATTAAAACACAAAATTAAAACCCACTTGCATCACAAACCAATAAATCCGTTTAGCGATAAACCCACTTAAATATCGTTCTGTTTCTGACAGTCATTTGCAGATGACTGAGACAGAACTATGATTTAAAAAAAAAAATGGTCTAAACGTATTAAGCCGAAAGCGTCAGATAATAGAATTATAATCATAAAAATCATCGTCAGTCATCATCAATCATCGAGGAGCTCGTGGCTAAGTAATAACATCCGCACGGGTCGATCCGTCAGGTTCAGCTATGCTTGCCGGGGTTGGTCCGTGGATGGGTGACCATCTTTACCGATCCTCCGTGCCTCGGAAAGTACGTTAAGCCGTTGGTCCCGGCTGTAATTCGTGGATCTTTGACAGTCATAACGGGTCAACAGAAACCCAAAAGTCTGACAACCAGTCTTGCCAAGGGGTATCGTGTTACCCAGTTACTGGGTTGTGGAGGTCACATAGGCAGTCACTCCATGTAAATACTGGTATTCAGCTGCATCCGGTTAGACTGGAAGCCGACCCCAATATAGTTGGGAAAAGGCTAGGCAGATTTTAGTCATAAAAATCATCAATACTGAAACTCTCTGAGTTCGTAATACGACTGAGAACGAATTTTGAAAAACTGCACAATCTAAGTGTGTCTATAATTTTCTAATATCTTTTATAAAGTTTCATATTGAGACACGAAGCAACAAAATACGATCTAAAGGAATGTGGCCTTTTTTTTTAGATCGAATTTTGTTGCTTCTCATAATTCCCGTTTGCCATTTTTCATAATTCCTTCTCAGTCACGAGATAATATTTTTTTTAAAGGAGTGATGCTGGTGAAACTGTGAGCGCCCACTTAAGATTAAGGGGTTTATTCATAAACGTTGCTTAAAGTTAAGTGACGTTCAAACGTCAAAAATATATAGTTAAACAGTCGCTAATCATTACTTAACTTGAAGCAGCGTTTATAAATAAACCCCTAAATGCTTATTAGAGAGATCGTATCCTTATGATTGATCGATTGGTCCCTTAAAAATGCAGGTCATATTTTTTGTATTAGAGTTAGTTCGATTCTTAGCATCGGATCTGAGGTCATCAGAAAAAGAAAACTTCGTGGAAGCTCAAAACTCAAACTCAAAGCATTTAAGTATTTCAAATAAACCAATCACAGGTACTTTTGAATTGTCAAGGGGCCGGTCAGTCAGAAAGATGAAGCTAGAAGATTCGTTTAACCACTGAAACGTTCGAGTTTGACAGCTGTCACCGCTAAGTACGTCCGATTTACTAGGCGGTCGAGCGCCCCGTGCCGTCACCGATTTAAAGCCTATTTTCTAACAAACTACTAGGTACTGTTATAGATATATAAACATAGTTATTAATAATGACCTATTTTCCAATTACACGAAGTATTTTACTATAATATATAACATATCATAACAAAAACTTAACGAAAAACTGGCACACAACGGCAAAGTTTTTACTTGTCGACTTTAACTTATTTAAAAACATCCTATCAGACTGTGGATGCTTAGAATTTTTAGATATTCTAAAAGAATGAATCTTCAGGATTATTTCAATATATAACACTAGCTTCTGCCCGCGGCTTCGCCCGCGTGGATGTCGAAAAATAGCCGACGGGAACGTACGGCTTATTCCACAAATCCCCCCTGATAAATCCCCCTTAGGAGGAAAAGTGGAATATATAAAAACCAGTCTAGAATTCACCACTGATAATCCGGCTTATTTCACTAATCCCCCCAGCCCCTCAGTGGGGAAAACTGAACCCTGATGTAAAAAAAAAACACTTTCAGGGATCTTGGGTTTTTTTTTTTTCAATTCTAGTTTTCCCCGCTAACGGGATTATCAGGGGTGAATTCTAGACTGTTTTTTATAGATTCCACTTTTCCACCTAAGGGGGATTTTCAGGGGGGATTTGTGGAATAAGCCGAACGTACTACCGGGATTAAAAAATAACCTATATGTTAATCCAGGTTATAAACTATCTGTGCACCAAATATCATATAAATTCGTCCATCCGTTTTTTGTGCAAACTGGAACATACATACAAACAAACAGACCAAAATTCTAAAAACTATATTTTCGGCATCAGATTCGAATATTCAATGTAAGGTTTGACTTCGTTACTATTTTATTTTACTTCGTCTGCGTACAGTATAAATTCTTTTTTCTAGATAATTATGAATTATTATAACAATAACAGTATAGAGCTTTGTTCATGGCTAATTGTCCTCCACTACGTATGATATTTGAGAAATACTGTAAAGAAATACCTACTGTAAAGGACCAGTATCCACCTGGTTAAGCTACACTTGCCGCAGTTGGTCTGTGGATGGGTGACCATCTTTACATACAGAGACCTGTCCGCGCCTCAGAAAGCACGTTAAGCTGTTGATCCCGGATGTCATTCATGGATCTTTGACAGTCGTTACGTGAAATCAGAAGCCCGAAACTCTGACAACCATTTTTACCAAGGGGTATCGTATTACCCAGTAACTGCGTTGTGGAGGTCAGATAGACAGTCGCTGCATGTAAAATACTGCAAAGCTAGAAACAGTACACGTGTAGGTACTTATATTATTTTTACTTGAATACAAAATTTAGCGAATGAACTGCTTCAATACAAAACTACATCCTCCTTTTCAGAACCTTGTGGGTTGAAAATAAACAATAAAACAACGATTTACGTTGTGTTAGTTTCCAACCATAAGCCGAAATATTAGTGATTTTTACATAAAAAATAAAGAACTTGAATTAATAACCAAATTTCATCCCCCTTTTTTCCCTTAAGGGTTGAAATTCTAACAACACCGTTGCGTTAGCTTCCAACCATAAGCCTAGATAGTAAATTCTGTGATTTTTCTTCGAAAATTAAGGACTTTTCAACTTCATCCCCCTTTTTAACCCTTCGAGGGTGGAATTATCAAAAACGCTGAAACACTTATACATTAATTTTAAATGGTCAGCCTAATCACAATATTTGAAGATCCTAAATTCAAAACTGACGGACTTTCATACAAACTTTCATCCCCTACTTTATCCCCTTAGGAGTGGAATTTCTAAAAATCCTTTCTTTGTGTACCTTTAGACCTCATAAGGAACCTACGTGCCAAATTTGGAATCTCTAGACCCAGCGGTTTGGGCTGTGCGTTGTTATATCAGTCAGTCAGTCAGGACTTTGAATTTTATATATATAGACATAGAGATAGCTTTTGCCCGCGGCTTCGCCCACGTGAATGTCGGAAAAAATCCAACGGGAACGTACTACCGCAAATGAAAGTACCCTATGACCGGGATTAAAAATACTTTTGAGTAATTCAAAAACTTAAAAATAAAAACTTTTGAGTTAGTCAAGGCACGCAGTTAAATACTCCCCTAAAAACTTAATTACCCCTCATTCCCCTGTTTGGGATCAATTCTCGAAAACCCCATATACTCGTAATCCTTTTTTTTTTTCTTTGAAAAGAATAAGCACTTTAAGACCCATGACCATGTTTTGAAAAACGAATTATGACAAATTTGTGTTTTATGTATTAAGAACGTATTTGTGTTGTTTCAAGTTTATGAATTAAGAAAAAAAAAGATTTTTCATACAATCTAAATCTCCCCCATTTCACCCCTTTAAAGCCCTTCTTAGAGTCTACAATGTATGGAATGGAAATTTATTCTGAAATAGTCAGTCAGATCAGTCCGTTAAGTTTTTTTTTTTTCATACAATCTATGACATCCCCAAATCCCCCCTTGTGCCAAGTTTAACCACTTTACGGGTTGAATTTTCAAAAATCCGTTCTTAGCGAATGCCTGCGTCACAATAAATATCTGTTTGCCAAATTTCAGCGAAATCCGTTCAGTGGTTTGAGCTATATGTGTTGATAGTCATCAGTTTTTCCATACAAACTTTGACACCCCCTTTATGGGGTAGTTTAAAAAAAAATATTGATATAATCAAACTTTTTTATTTAATAAGATACGCATTCGTGCCAAGTTTCAAGTTTATAAACTCAAGGAATAACATTTTTCAAACAAACGAAATCTCCCCTTTTTACCCCCTTAAAGGATGAATTTTCTAAAATACTTTCTTAGCTGACGTGTTCTAATCTATATCCTAATCTTATCTAACCTAATCTAACTTTACTATCTACTGAATTGTATATATATAGATTGTTTGCTGCATTTGCTAAAAATTAAGTTTTAGTAACAGAAACGAATCGCTGTAAATCCGACTCCACGTAGAGTGCACCACGTGCCCTACCCCTAGAGTGTAATTTAGAATCGCGTAGGCGCGGAGGGGCGAGGCGGCCCGCGAGTTGAGGAGCAGGTGGTTGTAACGCTTGCCGCCGCGGCTGAGGCTGGCCGGCGTAGCCGGCCAGCAAGACGAAGCTGCGGTGGTGAGCGTTAAACCATCTGCGACGATAAGCTCGCGTGGGACCGCCGGAGCCCCGCAGCGCCGGAGCCGTGACAGAACGCATGCCTGCTGCATGTTGCATGCTCCCTTGTATGCTGCATGCTTGCTTGAATGCTCGCTTGCATGCTCGCTTGCATGCTGCATGCTTGCTGCATGCATAGTGTATGCTTGTTTGCATGCTTACAGGGAAATAAAAACACCATGTTCACAATCAATTGTTTTATTGAATGATAATAGATACATCCAGTGCCGGAGCCGTGACAAAAGCCATGTTTTAGTAACTAATTAATTAATTAAAAACAAAGTTTCATCCCCCTGTTCACCCCCTTAAGGGTTGAAATTCTAACAACACCGTTGCGTTAGCTTCCAACCATAAGCCTAGACAGTAAATTTAGTGATTTTTCTTCGAATCCGACTTCATCCCCCTTTTTAACCCTCCGGGGGTGGAATTATCAAAAACGCTGCGACACGTGTAAATTAGTTTTTAATTGTCAGCCTAAACACAAAATTTGAAGATCCTAACTTCAAAACTGACGGACTTTCATATAAACTTCCATCCCATATTTTACCCCTTTAGGGGTAGAATTCCCAAAAATCCTTTCTTAATGGATACTTACTCCTCACAAAGAACACACCCTCCAAGTTTCATGTCTCTAGGACCAGCGGTTTGGACTGTGCGTTGATATATCAGTCAGTCAGTCAGTTTACCATTTTATATACATAGATATAGAGATAGCTTTTGCCCGTGGCTTCGCCCGCGTAGATGTCGGAAAAATCCAACGGGAACGTACTACCGCGAATGAAAGTACCCTATGACCGGGATTAAAAATACTTTTGAGTAATACAAAAACTTAAAAATAAAACCTTTTGAGTTATTCAAGGCACGCAGTTAAATACTCCCCTAAAAACTTAATTACCCCTCATTCCCCTGTTTGGGATCAATCTCGAAAACCCCATATACTCGTAATTCTTTTTTTTTTTTCTTTCAAAAGAATTGAAAAACGAATTATGACAAACTTTGTGTTTTATGTATTAAGAACGTATTTGTGTTGAGTTTCAAGTTTATGAACTAAACCCAGTAACTGCGTTGTGGAGGTTAGATAGGCAGACGCTCCATGTAAAATATTGTAAAGTTAGAAACAGTACACCTGTAATTATATTATTTTTACTTGAATACAAAATTTTGCGAATGAACAACTTCAATAAAAAAACTTCATCACCCTTTTCAGATCCTTGTGGGATGAAATTAAAAAAAAAACTTTTTAACAAAAAAACAACCGACTTCCAAAAAAAAAAGCTAAAATTGAAAAATAAATTTAATTTCGGATGTCGGTGACCTTGATTCTGCATTTTCGTTTTTTGCCACCGACTTCCGAAATTAAAGTTATTTTTCATTTTATAGTGTTTTTTTTTTTGGAAGTCGGTTGTTTTTTTTTTGTTTAAAAGTTTTAATTTATCACTTTTTAGTTATGGTACCTACCCCACAACAATTCGATTATCACTACTTGCTACACCGCACAAACAACAGTGACACAAGATGTACGAAGTGAATTAAATACGTATTATCGAAGCTAACTCAAAAACTACCCAAGCAAAGTTAATAAAAATCGGTTAATTATCATTTATAGCCCGAGTGAACCACCCGCCACCCGTGAAATACTTATCATTGAGGAACATTTGAGGCCATTTGTGGTCTTCTTCATCAGTTCCACTTCATCAAACGATACTTACTGAATGCAAATGCTTGAGTTTTTGATGAAAATACAAAAATCGCTATATGTTTGCCTATAAAATTTGAGGAGTTCCCTCAATTCCTCATGGATCCCAACATCAGAACTGGATTTTGGGACCAATTTGGAAGTATATCCTTTCAAATAAAAAAGAATTTGCCAAATCGGTTCACAAACAACGGAGTTCTGAGGTAACAAACATTAAAAATAAAATAAAATAAAATACAACCGAATTGAGAACTTCCTCCTTTTTGAAAAGTCGGTTAAAAAAAAACAACTATTTACGTTGGTTGTGTTAGTTTCTAAACATAAGCCGAAATTTTAGTGATTTTAACTTAATAAATAAAGAATTTTAATTAAAAACAAAAAAAATAATCCCCTTTTCATCCCCTTAAGGGTTGGAAATCCGACAACACGCTTTGGCTTCCAACCATAAGCCTAGATAGTAAAAATTTGTGATTTTTCTTCGAAAATTAAGGAACTTAACTTCATCCCCCTTTTTAACCCTTTGGGGGTGGAATTATCAAAAACGCTGAGACACGTATAAATTAATTTTCAATCATCAGCCTGAACACAAAATTTGAAGATCCTAACTTCAAAACTGACGGACTTTCATACAAACTTTCATCCCCTATTTTATCCCCTTAGGGGTGGAATTTCCAAAAATCCTTTCTTAGTGCACCCCTAGACCTCATAAGGAACCCACGTACCAAATTTGGAATCTATAGACCCACCGGTTTGGGCTGTGCGTTGATATGTCAGTCAGTCAGTCAGTCAGTCAGTCAGTCAGTTTCTTCTTTTATATATTTAGACTAATGCAATCGGATATAGTAAATACATATTTTTTCTAAAAGTCAACTCGCATTAGGAGTGTATTAATTCATATAATTCTCGTCTTTCATATTTTTTTTCCAAAATAGTTTTTTTTTTTTCTTTTTATTGGAAAAATTTTGGTTTGATTTCATATTGTTTCGAGAAATTCTAGATGTTATTTTTGAATATTAAATTAAAAATATGCCAAATTAAAGTCCTTTCTAAACAGGGTCAAATTAAATTAGTTAGCGAAACTCGAAGGACGTGATGGATGATATTTATGAAATACGCGATATTTTGAATACGAATAAGAACGCGGCTTGTGGTAGAGTTAATAATAAAATTAAAGTCTAAAGAATATAATCAATAACTAAAATAAACTATATCTATAACCACCACATTTTGCGGCAGGTCAACTTGTACCTTAGACTAGCCCTAACCTAGTCCATAGTGTGCATTCATACTTACAACCACCAGGTACCTATGCAACCTATAACACAGTCATAGCCCTAGTAGCATTTTTGTTGGCGTTTGGTTGGGCCACATACCTCTGAAGGTGGCCCAACTAAATGCCAACGGAAAATGCTACTAGGGAGCTGACCTAAAGATATTCTATTGACCCTCCTACAGGGGTCAATCTATTTTCCTTGGCCTACTGAGGCCCTAAGCTATTTTGAAATCTGTTTGCTACCTGCTTATACTACCTCTGCAGTGCCAGCCGGATGGTCCAGCCCAGGACAATACTTCTCCCTTCTAATTTCTGCCAGTGAAAGAACTCTTAGCTAAGAACCTACACTCTGAACCTGTGAACTAACTATTAAACGTGATAATAAGTGGTATCTGTTTTTATTATTATATTTCTTACCACGAAATCCACTACGTCACAGTGCATGTTTGGAAAAAGCGTTATGCTCCTCCATGAGACTTTCTTTCTTTCTTTGTCTTTCTATCAGGGCCTGATTAACCCTTAGGCTAATTAGGCTGCAGCCTAGGGCGCGAGGATCGGGGGGGCGCGCTGAAATCGTGTCTACGCATGCACTATTAATCTAGAGTAACAACAGAAGTGCAAATGTAAAAAAAAAACTTAAAGTCGAAGCAACTGGTACACTAGATGACCACGCTCATGGTCAATGGCCGCAACAACTAAGTTGTCTATAGAAACTAAGCCAATACAAGTAAGTCATGCGGACAACACGACATGGATTTGGTTTTCTACTTGGTAGCCTGCAGTCACTTGTTACGATTTTGGTCGAATGCGTGAGGTGATTTGCCTTTATGTACGGTCAGCTAAAAAAATGGTTTGCGACCCTAAGGTTAAATGTTGTGCAGATTAAAGGACAACGATAGTTTTGCTTGCAGATTGATCTGAAAACTTTTATAGAACTATCTATAAAAGTCATACTAATGACCATGTTAAAATTTTCACACTAGTAAACAAAGTCAAAACTAATATACTACTTTTTAGGCCGACCGTAACACACCAGGCGGGGGCGCGTCCTTATAATTAGCCTAGGGCGGTCAGAACTCTTAATCAGTCGCTGCTTTCTATTAAGGGTAACTTTATGAGAACATATAAAAATGTATACTGGATGACTCTGTATTAAAAACGCGTCTGTGGGTGGGTAATACAGTCTATGCGAGATAAGAGAAACTTTAAAAAGAGTCAGTTTCAAGGTCTCAGGTGTCAATTTTTGTTTTGTTTTTCATATCCATGTTAGAATATAATTTTTATTTATTTTCTTATTTTAGGTGCGTTGTGGAGATACTTTTTTTTTTTCAGTGTTTTTTGGTAGGGGAAAATCTTATGGGTTCGCGATCATCACCGAACGCTGTCCATGAACTAAATGTATACCGTGTATATGTGTACTATTTGGGTGGACAAAAATCATGGAACTAGCGACATCGTCACCGAACGCTTTCTATGAGCTATATGTATAAAAGAACAGTTATTCCAAAGTTTTGTGTTTTCACTTCTGTCGGCAGTCCTTATAACTGCCAATTTTTTTTATATTTTGACCAACTTTTTTCGTTAACCGTCTACTCCCAATTTCTTACCATATTTTTTTATAAACTTAGTAAATCCACAAAGATATAACCAAACTCCAGCAGCCACAGTTCCATAAACTTACGATTTCGATTACTTACTCCGCGTCCTACCTCCTCTATCTGTGGACTCGTCGATCCAAATCGAATTGCGCCAGCTTAGCCCTTTGTTATATCTGTCGACGACTACGTTAACACTGGATATCTTCCGCCGATATGATAATATTGACTTCACGTCATAAGATACGATCTAAGTACCACTTTGATCCGCCCGCGTGAATGTCGGTTATCGCGTAAAAAAGTAGCCAATGTCCTTCTTCATATCCCAGGCTATATATATCTCTACCAAAAATCATGACGATCAGTTTAGCGGTTTAGGCGTGAAAACGTAACATACAAACAAAAGACAGAGTTATTTTCACATTTATAATACTAGTTTTTGCCCATGGCTCCGCCCGCGTGGATGTCGGTTATCACGTAAAAAGTAGCCTATGTCCTTTTCCATATCCAGGCTATATCTCTGCCAAATTTCATGACGATCGGTTCAGCGGTTTAGTCGTGAAAACGTAACATACAGACAGACAGACATAATTACTTTCACATTTATAATATTAGTATGGATTAGTATGGATTTTTTATTTACGATGAACTTCAGAAAGTTCTAGCGAAACTGAGGTAAGCTAAATATTTAGTAATAATATCTTGTTTGGCTGTCACCTAAAGACTCTTAGCAAATGATGTTTTTAGGGTTCCGTACCTACCTCAAAAGGAAAAAAACGGAACCCTTATAGGATCACTCGTGTCTGTCTGTCTGTCCGTCTGTCACAGCCAATATCCTCCGAATCTACTGGTCCATTATGTTGAAATTTGGTACACATTTATGAACTTTTGTATGCCAAGCACGGACTGTGTAACGAAAATAAATGATTTTCGAATATGGGGGTCACTTTTGGAGGGCAAATTAGAACATTAAAAAACAGTCTTGTAAACTGTGATATACCAAGAACAAACTTATCATGACAATGTTAAGTTTCTTCTTGGGATAAATTCATTCCAACTGCGGAACCCTTCATTGTACGTGGTCCAACACGCACTTGGCCGGTTTTATTTTTGGTTAGCCTTCACATTGCCACTGCTGAGCAAGGGCCTCCCCCAAAGATAACCCCAAGGATTTGGGGAGGCCCTTGCTCAGATCGAAGTGGCTCTAGAAAAGTATCCTGGAAGGATTCAGGCATCCTTTTCTAGAGCCATTTCGATCCAATCCTAATTATGGTTAAAAAAATTAAAAGCTTCACAGAGCTTTTAGACATTTTAACCATAAGCAAGCGAAACAACCTAAGTTCTCCTTGAAAGTTGCGACTTCGTCAAATTTATGTGTAGATTAACTAAAATAGGTGAGTTATAAGTAATAACACACATTTTATGTTCAAAACATTTATTATTCTCTGCTTTCAATGTTGACACAAGTATACTAATCCCCACTTTACCTGAGTAAAGCTTTAGTAACATATAAATTACGAGCAACATCAAATTAAAATATATATTTGGTTATGACAGGTATAGAGATAGAATATTCAAATATTGTTATAACTAAAATATAGAATTTATAACACTGAACAAGAAACAAATTCATCAAGTTTTGGTCGGAAAATTTTCGCAGATGACAATAGGTAAATAGAGACTTTTATAAAATTACAGTAATTTTTTTACAAATTTGATAATTCCTTACATATTTTATGCATCTTACTTATTAGAAATTGAGACGCTTAAGGCACAGCAAAATTACATCTAAACTCCGACCGATGAGGGATTGCGTTCCTGCCACCTGTCAGCTGAGTACAAAAGAATACGTGAATTACGAATTTAAACTTTATTAGTTCCTAATCTTGTACAACTGACAGGTGTCAGAACGCATTCTTTCAGTGGTCGAAATATAACTAGAATATACAACTATTATAGACACTCTTGGTAACAATCTTTATTCTATTTCGCAAATTGTGATATGTACAAAAATATTTCCATCTTTATAATCTAGTAATATTATTATTATAAAATTGAAATAAAAACGTTCGAGTTCTGAGTATACATTGTATACATAATTACTTAAATGCATTGGTGTGTGATGAAAGTAATAAATTATACAGAAATTATAAATAAACACAGCTAAATACAACTAAACTTCCCGAACAAAAAGCAGATTACACAAAACGATACACTGAACAGAAATACGTCTTTTGAACTCCACTCAATTATTGGCACAATTTCACTATTTTTAGTCTCAGTGTCAATAAGTATCGGCTCCACTTCTAGAACCGATATTCCTCAAATCAGGCATGCGTGTTGTCTCTTCGCTGCCTTTCCAGCTGTTTTCTATGACTGTGGCGTTTTCTCGCTATTATTGCTATTAATATCACAACGACTGCCAGAGCTACTGCTATCCCTATCCACCAGTAAGTATTATACGACGCCTCTTTCGTATTAACTTCATTTTGGTCCCCAGCTGCTACAGGATTCTTTATCTCCAAAACTCCTACAGTAGACGTTTCGACGCTAAACTTAGCATTTGATTCTTCGCCTGTATCGATTACGTTATCTACAATATCTTGGTGAGTGTCTTTATCTTCGTTGTTCTCTGCCGATGCTGGGATCTCATTTTCTTCGGGCACCGGTTCTTCGGCTTCAACATAATCGTCGGAGATACTGCTGTCTATTGACGGTTCTAACTGATTGTCTAGATATTCATCTAAAAACTTGTAGTAGTCTGTCAGTCCTGTGTATTCTAGGCCGTACTCTCGCTTCGCTAGTAGATCACTGACCATCTCAGGCCAGACGGTGCCGTAACCTTGTATCATTGCGTCTCTGTAAATACATTTGAAATTATAAAAAAAAAAATGTAGATAAATGAAGTCTTAGTTTGTAGGATCTTATAAAAACAAGAAATACTTACATCAACCGATCGTTATTTTCAGCTACATGTTGTATTAAATCCGATTCATCCGACACAAGTTCTTCAGCAAAAGACTGATAAATTTGGTACTTTAGTATTAAACCCATGAATTTTCTGTAACAAAAAACATGCATTAAGACAACGTTCAAGGTATTATCAGTTTATGTTTTAGTTCAATCATATTTTTTTACTTTTACTCACCCAATATAAGGTTTGTTAAACATCATATAGGGGTCTCCGAGGAAATCACTATCACCGGTTTCTATGTTGGAGAAATTCTTACGGAAGTCGCTCCAACTAGTTGGTATTTTCGCGTACGGTATAGCTCCCATTAAAACTTTTATTCTCCATTCGTCGGCTGCCAAATAAAAGTTTAGTCTGAAAGAAAAATACTTTGATAAAGCATCAAGTACGTAGCATAAGACAAAGTTACACGCTAAGGTAATAAAAACTTACTTTGGTAAATCCCTCAGAGCCATAATCAATTGTAAGACAAGGCGATGATGGTTCGGATTGTAGTTGAAAGTTTCTAACGGGAACAGCGCAGCTTTGCTCAGCGCATGTGGATTCACGGAAAGTAGCGACACGAAACCAGGGATAGCTTCATACACAGCTGAAACAAACAACGCGATGAGTTGCGAAGTTCTCAAAGAAATTACTTTAGAACTGGAACGGAATCTTACCAGAGTAGCGGGAAGCTTCTCTTAGAATATAAGTGTTGTTGCTATGTAGATTAATGGTCTGCTTGTAGACTACCTTCATGACCGCTTCGTGAGCTTCAATGAAGTTGGCTATGCTGACATCTTTACAAGTTATTGCTCTAACTTTATTGGGTTTGCACCAGTCGACTAAGGTTGGCGGACAAGTACTATTGAACACCGATTCAGTCCAAATATTTGGGTCTGCGTCTCCTAAGTTTAGCGCTTTGATGAGTTTCGCTGCTTGTTTGAAAGCTTCTGCCCCACCCAAGTTCTGTGAAATTGATTTATTCGTTATATATAAGACACATTTCGCCTTTGTTTTCCTGTGTGAAATGTTAAAGGCAATGAAATTGAAAGGTCATATTTTATTATTTTCCCGTTATTACTAAGAAGGGCAACCTTTTAAGCAATAACAGGAAAAAACGATCCTAATATGACCGAGTTTCTTCAAAGTGATTCTATTTCCAATATTATATTATGATTTCCATATTGTCTAACACATAAAATAAACTCACCTTTAATTGAAGATTTGCGTGTACTTTCTGGTAAATTCCTGCATGTTTTGGCAGTAGACTTTCTATTAGATTAGACCAATCATCTCCCGTTAGCGATCCTGAAAAATAGTTCTCCATTAGATATACCAGGTTCACTGCGTTTAGTTTTGTTGTTAGTCGGTCACTCACGTTTTTGGAAAGACCTTTATAGAAAAAAGGCAGATTTTAAAACAATGTCTTGGACCCAAAATTACACTGAAAACTACGATTTGATTTAATATCAAAAGGGAGTATAATTCTGAAGAGGCCACAAGAGGCTAATAGCTTCTCAGAAACACTTTTCTAGCCCTATAAAACTTTAGAGAATGTAACACTTGAGAAAGGGTTGTACAGTTCTCACGGGGACCACATGGCAAACAATTTAAAGTTTTCAGAATGTTGTCAAGACATTTATTAGTAGCATAAAAGTCACAAAGAATTTTCATTCAAAATTAGTTGTAATAAATCATTCTCATTTATCTTGCGTCAAAAGCAGAGAAGTTGATTTGCTTAATTATTCCTTTATGATGAAAATTAAGTCTCTGTTTCCCGTTATTCTTTTTATTAATTGCGTTGTGGCCGTGGTTTGTTCATAGGATTCTCGTTTAGGGTTTCTCATCGAGAAGTCTCGAAGCGGGAATTCCCGGGAAAATTGGCATTAGTCGAGACGGGAAAAAAAGGGTTAAGTACCCGGGAAGTCGAGAAATTAAAAAAAAAATAAAAAAATAGCAATTTGACGTTAATTCCTGTAACTTATTACAAAAATTATATCCTCTATATCCTCTCCCCTTTTACATCCTTTTACTACCCAATAAGGCACCCACCTCCCGCCCGCTACACCTCGTGATCTCTCTGTTTGTTTAGTTCAGTTAGTAACTTATTTATGGAATAAGTAGCAAATAAATATGAATATCTCTATTGTTGTGAAATTGTGCACTCGCAGAACCATCATTTTTTTTTTCATGTTTACTAATGCAATTTGTTTTTAGATTTATGTGAATACCTAAAACGGAGTTTATTTTTTAACCATATCTTTTATTTAATTAAACATTTTGACTTTTACATTAGGTAGGTAGGTACCTATAGATCAAAGTGATCATATTTGTCAGTAAGAGATAATTATTAAAAAAAAAAAGTGTGATTGGTATTTTGTTAATTTTAAAGATTTTGCTTATATTTTATTCTAGTTTTAAAACTCTGTGTGTAAAGGAAATTAAGAAGGAATATTTTTTTTAGTTAATTGACGAAGACTGATTAAAATGAACATAATATTGTTGATTACGAAAATGTGTATTTTATTTTAAAACCTTTTTCATACATTTTTATTGAGGTTAATCAAATTCCTGACTTCTCGGGAATTCACGGGAAATGGTGCTCGAGAAGTCTCGGTATGCGGGAACAAAAAAAAGTCGGGAAATGAGAAACCCTATTCTCGTTACAAGCTGAACAAAACAAATGAAATTGCCTAGGCTTAAGTTACCGCCCCAGCATTGAAACTATTTATTCTGTTTACCGGCTGCAACAACTTTGCTGGTTTTAATTTTAACTTCGACGCAACTTTTGCTGTGGGGTATTCAGCATGTGTGTTTTATTTGAAGAGGCTTTGTTTAAACTTTATTATCTGGAAATATAGCCTTGCAAAACCCTGTACTTTTATTACAATTTTGTTGAAGATCGCCATTATGTTTAAAGGAGATGACCAGTTCCTGTCTTTGAAATCGGGAACATGTGCAGGATTACAGTTTCTTCACTAAGATTTAAAAATAAAGATCTAATTATTTATCATGGTTATATTATTCCGACTAGGTTAAAATATCTGAAAAAAAACAGTATGTTGTTTCTACTTTTCTCACATATATGCACTTCCCAATTTTGACGTTCCATTGTAACCATAAACACCAGATAACCAAAATAAGCAAAACATACTCGTAGTATGGGAACAATAAATCAAGAACGAGAAGAAGTGAATTTTAATGACAAGGAATAATTACATACGTATGTTTTGTTGAAAATTAAATTTATTTATTGACAGGTTAGGTCAGGTTTTTATTGACATGTGTGTGTAATTATAAGATTGAACATCTTTTTTTTTAATACTTTTATTCAGTTTAATTAACTCAGTTAATAATAATAATAATAGGTTTATTTTTTATTATGTAAATGTGAAGAATAATAATAATAATAATTAAACACGACAGTCGACGTTTATATATTTTTTTTTTGTAAAAGTGAGGCATTTATGCACTTATACTGGCCTAATGTCATTCTATACTGAAGTAATTTATTTGCGTGAAAAATTAGTGCTACGGTTGAATTGTTATCTAAAAAAGACAACTTGGTTCGATTTTATTGTGTGACTCGTATGCTCGTTTGCTCCTTTGATGGTATAAAAAAAAACTTAGCGCCTCGATGGCGTGTCGAATAGTAGAGAATCGTTCTTGAATTAGATAACCACAATGCCTAGAGCCATCTCTTATCGAAAAGCAGAGTTATTTAGTGAAAACGTATCTATATTTTTCTCAGTTTCCTGACATTTTAGACTTATGAAACTTTTTATCTGTAAACTATAGAATACAATTTTTTTTAAAAATATAACATAATTTTCTGCACATTGATTTTCGCACCTAAGCAGGCGCCTATAGTCCCACTGGTCATATCCTTTGTTCTTCAATTTTATACAAGTAAAATATTTTGTAAAACACGGACCACACTGAAGAATATTTTTCTGCTGATGTCAGAAAACAAAGTACCGATAATTTTTAATTGTGTCACGAATATTTTATGTACATAATGGAAACTTAAGTCTATGAGGTACTTACTCAGTAAATGTACCGGTAGGGGCTTGCCGACGGCATCAGAGCCCTTGAGCCTAAGTGCAATGTATTTGTGAAGCTTTAGGTAAAGAGGTTTCACATTTTCCCACAATTCTCGGGCTTTGAGAATGGCACCTTCGTACTCGCCCAGCGCATCCCAATATTCTTCTACGGAGTTGTAGTCTGTGGAAGAGAAATGTTATATTGTAGGCATCAAATCATTTTGTAAAGGTGGGAGAGGAGAATAAATATGTGATAATGACTTTAAAGGTCAAATTGGTGGACTCTTTGAATTTGGTCTCAAAAAAGAAACAAAATCTAAATAAAAAAATCGTTTATTCAAAGGCTAAGGAATTGGATTTTTAACGTCAAAATAAAATAAGACGCACGCCCTTCACCCCTTCCGAGTGATTTAGCTGCGACAATACATTAGAACACATTGTAAATTAATTTATTTTTTTAATTGAATATTACTCTTGCGCCATCCCATCTTCCTGGCGGTTGTGCTGGAGCTGCTGCTGCGGCTGGTGAAAACCTCAAGCGGCGAAGGTATATCTTATCAGTAACTATATTTTCTTGCCTTTTGGGGTTGAAACCCTCGGGCCGTGGGGTCCCAGTGCTCATGTTTTGTTCAATCAAATCTCCAAACGGCTGGTTGAAACTTCCGGTGACCCAAGGGCTAGCTTTTACCTAGGCCAGAGGCTAAGCATTGCCATACAACGTGGCAATGCCGCCAGTCTCTTGGGTACATTACCAGTCGACAGCGATGCGGAGGAGTTTTTCGACGCCATATTTTAGTTTATTTTGTCAATAGTTATATTAAGGTCAGGTTATTATGTTTTTTTTATTTTAGTAAGACCTTAATGTACCATGTTATAATAAAATAGTAGCTGTAGAATACTCGTACAATTATTTTCATGTTAAGACAATATATTTAAAAAAAATGTTTTTTTTTTAATGTGCTTGAATGTGAG
The DNA here is from genome assembly GCA_947523025.1 of Dryobota labecula. Lineage (NCBI taxonomy): Eukaryota > Metazoa > Arthropoda > Insecta > Lepidoptera > Noctuidae > Dryobota > Dryobota labecula. The sequence goes on along the minus strand of OX383293.1, from coordinate 8,290,633 downwards.
AAATTAATATTTTTAGATTTTGAAAGGCATCCATCAAGCCTCACGATAAATGATATACTTTTATCTCTGCTAGTATTCTTTTTTCACATTTCCAAATCGACAAGTCCAAGTTTCAACCTCAAGTCAATGTTTTAAATAAATAATTATCACATATTTATTCTCTTCTCAAGTTTGTCTTCAACTTCAGCTTTAAGCTTCCCAACAGAATGCTATTTTCCCGCAGCTTCATGACCGACCAAAAGTTTCTAATTTTGCCTCGTTATGTATTTATTGATAAATTTTAAATGGGTTTCAACTGAAAATTCCCAGAAGAATATTAAGAATATTAAATACAAAATTAAGATTATATAAATACGCTTACATACCTAATTAAAAAAGTAATTTAGTTTAAAACATCAAACTGGTTTGTTCGGTCCAGTTACTGTAAGAGAGATAATTATATGTAATACTTCAATGTTCTCAAAACTATAATTCAGTTATAAATATCTTCATGAAATAATTATTTACAATGTCTATTGGCACATTAATCATTATAAATGTACTTCAAAGTTTGTATCTTAGCCGAGTATTGTCTTGGAATAATTTTCAAACTTCTTGCAATTTATTAAAAAATTCAATATTATTTCCACAGCTAAAGGAAAATACTGTTACCTAATGGCTATCATATTCTCATTCCTCTCTCGTAAGAACGAACGAACACAGAAAATATAAGGAACACGAAGCAGGAACACGAACATGACCTATAAGAGAATACTAATAATAGCAACATAGTTATTAGTCCATTCGTCCATTATTGATCACACTTTTGTCGTAATGCCAAGTTGCCTATTATAAAGGAAAATGGTTACTTTTAACCTTTCATAGCCGGAACGTGAATCCACGCGAGAAACAATGGTTTTTTAATTGTGTCTGTAATCATACGAGAGTTTAAGAAAGAAAATAAATAATAATAAACTTTATTTATTCAGACTACAATGAGGTCCATAATGTTAGTAGCAAAACAGCTTAGCCTATGTTAGTACTTAAGACTGCGCCGAGCGCACAGTGGCGCCCTCATCGTTTGTGCGGTGATTTCTTTTATTTTAGAATGAAAACGCAGAAAATAAGCACGTTAAGTTGTTCTTCACAAGACTATACGTTATTATTATTACAAACAGCAACTTTTAATGATTACAATAAAACAACAATTTAAAACTAAAATTGTCGTTTTATTGTAATCATTAAAACGGAAAATAGTGGCCACTGAGCTCCGTTTTAATGATTACAATAAAATATTACAATTTAAAACTACTATTTGTAGTAATAATAACGTATACTGTCGTGGAGCACAACTTACCGTGGTTAATTTCTGCATTTTCATTCTAAAATAAAAGAAATCACCGCACAAACGATGAGGGCGCCACTGTGCGCTCGGCGCAGTCTTAAGGGCGCACCTAGCTACTGGCGCTAATAGATGGAAGGGGAAACGTGGCGGGTCTGGCTAATTTAGGTATTTCCTTCGTATTATTAAAACAAATACACATTTTGAAAATGTAAAATGGAATTATGGAAAACATGTAAGTATGTAGCTTTGTTATTATTTAAAAAAAAACTGATGACCTTCCGTGAAGTATTTACGCCGTACTAAGGGTTTATTTGGTTTTTTAGAGATTACTTTGGATTTTTTTTCTATAGAGGAAACTACAAATAATCGTGTTTCTAAAGTGTACGATTTATAGTGTGAATCCTTAAATATCTTACATATTAACTGCATAACTAAAGGTTAAGTAATAACGATGGAGCTAGGGATCAAACGAACGCAATTATTTCGCAATTACGTATCGTTTTCTCGGTGCGCTCTTAATAACTAAAACAGAACGGGTTTGGTTTATAAGCGCCCACACTAACAGGCTGTCTGCCCGAGCGGCTATCGATTTCAGGATAGTGTTGGGACTGGCACGCATCATGGGGAGTAACGAGGCACATTTCTTACGTCACAGTGCATCAAAGCCGTCAGTGCGTGCGTGGGCAAACATCGCCGAAGCACACTACACAAGCGCGGCAGATGCAACAATAAGAATATGTCCTAGCTAGATAGACTGACTTGGAAGAAATCTGTGCTATTATAATTATTAAGCTCTATCGGACTGTAGATGTTTTTCCTATTAACTGGTCATACGGTCAAGGAGTTACAGTCAATCTTTTTCTCTGATATCATTACACAGAAGATGTCACCTGTACCCGTCAGAACCTAATGTCTACGTCAGCGAATGCAGTTAGCGTTGAGGAGTTCTAGGCCAAACAAGAAATGTTACCACTTTTCGAGCAATATTTGGCATCGAGACGCTAAGATGACAGAAAAAAGATGGTGGATTTGCATAAAATATATTTCAGTCTGCAATTTAGATAGTCGGTACTTACTAGTGGCCAAATGATTGGCTGAGCTACTGGCACTAGTAGACATTTTCTTAATCATTGGTGCCGATTCCCTTGTTCACAAAGTAAACTAAATTTAAGTTCAGTGCATCTTTTTCTTTCTATTTCATTAAGAAAAGGACAGAAGATAAAATTTTAGTTTAGTCCTGTCTCTGTGTTTCTTGCTGGTTCTTCTCCATAGGAAACGACCAATTGCAACCATTTACCTAGTTTCTGACGTTTCATAAGTGTCCACGTAGGTTTATGTGTTTTTTTTATTTTATTATTGTTTTTTTTTTTTACACTTAATATCGCGGCAATTTTACGCAAGAAAACGGCGTCACTACTGCATAGAATGCATATGTGTAGGCAACAGCATCCTGAATGTGACTGACCGTTCTTCAAACATTGTATGCGTTAATGTATTATCTAACATACATAGTTTTTAAGCACTATTGTACTAACAAAATGGATCATGTTGTCTGAAAAATAAATTAATAATAATATTATAAAAAGAAATTTGTGAGTTTGTATGTAGGGGATAATCTTCAAAACTACTGATTCTGAAAATTCTTTGTCTAAAAGGAAGCTACAGTATTGCCGAGTATCATACCATATCATCATCATTATTATCATTTCAGCCGAAAGACGTCCACTGCTGGACATAGGCCTCCCACAAGCACTGCCACTTCGACCGGTTCTGTGCTTTCCGCATCCAACGGATTCCTGCGGCCTTCACCTTTGTTTGGTCCACCTTGTGGGAGTCCTTTCAAAGCTACGTCTTCCGGTACGCGGTCGCCACCCCTGAACCTTTCGGCCCCATAGGCCATCTGTTCTGCGAGCAATGTGCCGTGCAAACTGCCACTTAAGTTTCGCAATTTTTCGGGCACGGTTGGTTTTTTTTACCTTGGTTCTCCTGCGTATCTCTTCATTTCTGATTCGATCACGTAGGGAAACTCCAAGCATAGCCCTCTTCATTGCCCTTTGGGTGGCTTTTAGCCTTCTAATAAGGCCCATTGTGAGCGACCACGTTTCACACGATATTATATTTTATGATAAAAGAAGAAAATTCACGTGAATGATGTCGCGGAAGGAAGCTAGTGCTATTAAAAACCATAAATTAATGTTTTTGTATTTCCAGCAAAATACCTCACTATTATCAATTTATCAGTCATTTCCCAAATAGATATTTCATACTAATAGCTTTGCATTATTGAAACAATAACAGTTGCATTATCGCTATTAAATTATTGTTCTATTTAGTGATTAATTGATATTAGTTATAGCTAAATTAATTCATTAATTAAATATAATGTTTGTTCGAAATGTAATATTTCATGTATGAGCCATTACTGCGGTCTATAAACAAATTACTATATAATTCATTTATTAATAAATAATAATAATAATAATTTATTTCACCAAAAATAATACAACGGATTACATATACTTATAGGCTAGTACATGGGAGTATATAACATGGGAGCATCTGTAGCCGAACTAGGACGAGTCCTGTATCTCGGCATACAGCGCATATCGGATATTACTTGATTATTTTCCCATAGATATGGTTTAATCTATTATAACATGAGAATTTTAATTTATTTGTCGTTTAGTGCATAGAGTTCAATGTTCTGCTTTAAAATAACTTACTGTCAAATCTTTTTAATAAAAACCTCATATTTTAAAATTACTTGATTAGGTACAAATTATAGTCAAGATAAGAAAAATACGCATATTTTTACATCATCACTAGCTGACCCGACAGACTTCGTTCTGTCAAAAGCTATAGTATAAACTCCACTACTCTACCCTACTCTACCCTACCTACCTACCCTACCCTACACTACCCTACCCTACACTACCCTACCTACCTACCTACCTACCTACCTACCTACCCTACCCTACCCTACCCTACCTACCTAACTAAAACTTTAAAAAAAAAATTGTAGCCGATTCTCAGACCTACTGAATATGCATATTAAATTTCATAAAAATCTACAGATGCTCCCATGTTATATACTCCCATGTACTAACATGGGAGTATATAACATGGGAGCATCTGTAGCCGAACTAGGACGAGTCCTGTATCTCGGCATACAGCGCATATCGGATATTACTTGATTATTTTCCCATAGATATGGTTTAATCTATTATAACATGAGAATTTTAATTTATTTGTCGTTTAGTGCATAGAGTTCAATGTTCTGCTTTAAAATAACTTACTGTCAAATCTTTTTAATAAAAACCTCATATTTTAAAATTACTTGATTAGGTACAAATTATAGTCAAGATAAGAAAAATACGCATATTTTTACATCATCACTAGCTGACCCGACAGACTTCGTTCTGTCAAAAGCTATAGTATAAACTCCACTACTCTACCCTACTCTACCCTACCTACCTACCCTACCCTACACTACCCTACCCTACACTACCCTACCTACCTACCTACCTACCTACCTACCTACCCTACCCTACCCTACCCTACCTACCTAACTAAAACTTTAAAAAAAAAATTGTAGCCGATTCTCAGACCTACTGAATATGCATATTAAATTTCATAAAAATCGGTCAAGCCGTTTCGGAAGAGTATGGTAACTAACATTGTGACACGAGAATTTTATATACTCGTACAAGATTAAACATTGATATTTGAGATACGCTACTAAAGCCTGTGTTCACCAACATTCAAACCACCGGTTAGGTATTTAAACAGTTGGTTTATGTCAAATTTCCTAACAAATTTTGAGTAAACAACTGATTAAATATCTAAACAGTTGATTTAAATGTTGGTGAACACAGGCCTTAACAACACAATAATTTCAAATGTAGCAAAATCATGCTGTAAAACATCCCTAGAATGTTGTAAAAATGAGTTCATTCCATAACTTAAAACAAAAAGAGTGTAAAACTTAAAACTACTTGTTACTTCATTATTTTTATTCCATTGTACAACTATCTCACAATACACCTCCTAACTTGAACTGTAACTTAAAACCTCTCATCATAGTTTAAAAGGAAAAACTTGTCGGTCTGTGTCCTTTGTCCTTTTAAACAAACAAAATAAACTAGTATTTTTAAAATGCTTGAAAGAATTTTGTTTGTACGTAATGAATTTAGGAGTACATTGTGAATTGTGTAAACTACACTTGAGCATTCTTATTTGCTTTTCTTTTGTATAAAAAGTTTCCTATTTTAGAGGTTTTCTTTTTAAACCTCACACATCACAATTTATTGGTGACTATGGACGAATTACAAAACCTTCTTACAATATTTTCCTAATATACCTCCTTCCTTTTTTGGGATGAAAAATTTCGTAGGTTGCTGTATAAAAATGTTTGTCTTTTGTATAAAAATATTTTCTATTTTAAATTTAAAGACGCCGTCAGTTGGGACTAGTAGCTGCCACGGCTTATTTTAGTTTTTGAATTTTTTTTATTACGGACGCTTCTAACGTGCACGTCTTTCTACATTGTTCTCACATGTATCATTTCAACATGAATGATTTATCCCATATTTTGTAACAATATTTTGTTTTAAAAGAGTGTCCGTGGAGTTTCTTGCCCGTTCTTCTCCATAGGAACCTACTACGCTTTGGAATGGGCAACTAGCTTAATCTTTCTGACTGACCGACCCCTTGACAATTCAAAAGTGCCTGTAATTGGTTTATTTGAAATAAATGCTTTGGGTTTGAGTTTGAAGAAGGTTTTCTTTTTAAACCTGTTTACATCACAATGTATTTGTGTCTATGGACGAATTACAAAACATTCTTACGATCTTTCCTAATATGCTTTATCCCATACGAGTCATAGGGGTTGAAAATGTCATAGGTACAAATAACGGTGTAAGAATACCATTAACAAAGCCGAGACTCACTTGTTCTTCCCGTTATTATATAATTTTTTTTGTCCTTTACTATACCCGGGAACCTTCTGGTTACGGAGATATTGAAGGTCAAAGTTCCAACTTTTTTGTGTGAGAGTTAGCTAGCTTGATGTACAGAATATGTAGCTGACGGCTTCGTGATTACGGTTTAAAATCAGGCCAGAGTAACAGTAATAATTGCACCGCAGATGGTTCAAAACCGCTTGACAGTTTACATGACATCCGACTTTTTGACACATTTTGTTGAGACTAAAACAATAACAATAGTGAAAATACCAGACTAAAATTGGTGCTATTAATGTACTCACTGTTTTGTTTGGAGGCATTTCGCAGTAAAGGAAGTATGTGCTCCAAATAGTCATTAAGATCTGGCAAGTTCTTCTCCCAAGACTGTTTCATATGATGTAGGGTTTCCTCATCTTGCTGCCGCGCCAAGTTGTAGTGTAACTCTGTGAAAAGAAAGTGTTTATTATAAAAAAATATTTATCCTCTTAGCTACATTTTCTTAGATGTCGGTCACAGATGTTAGTCTAAGCAGAAGGTAAGTATGCATATCTTGAGGCTTGCTGAACGGGTAAGATGTTACTGGAATCTTTGTTTTCGCTTGTGAAATTGACAGAAGATACTCGTTACTTTTACTTGTCAATTAACGTTAATCGGGAAGTAACTAATCAACGCTTTTCTTGAAGATTGTGAACGAGGCCCTAAGTGTACATGCGCTAACTTACTCCCAAAACGTCAAAACCTTGCCAGTTAAAAAACCGCTCGGCTTAGCTCGAATCGTGCCGAACCGTGCCGTTTTAAGCGAGGGTAGATACCAAACAAAGTTTGTCAATCGGCACGAGCCGAATTAAAGCCGAAATGTATAGTACCTACTTGCTTCGGCTCGAGTTTGATGTTCAACTAATACTGCCAACCAAAACAAAAACCCATAAAAAAATTCAGCATAATTATAACTGGATAAAACTATATAATTTGAAATACATATTATGAAGTAAAAAACACAACCATTTTGGCTCATCTTTATTCCGCCAAAAAAAAAAAAAACTATTAACTAATTCTCCAACTATTCCAAAATTAAATTAATAAAGCATCCCACTCTCTACGAGTACCATTTGGATACACAACAGACAAAAATGAAGCTTCTAATGTCCACGATCACACTGACGACCACGTGATGAATTTTATAATACTGGCAATTACAATTAATCAATACTACTGTTCAAATTCTCACACTCGAGATTCTGAGTACTCGTAACCGACTATCATAGTAAATACCCAAGTACATTTGGTAACAAACGCACCGAGAGTTTACGTGCTCTTCATGACACGGAGTGACCACTAAGGTCAATCGATCGACATAGCTAGCATAGGGGATTGTGGTAATAAGCCACAAGCCCCCTTTTCCCCAAGCCCCCTTAAATTACATACTAACTGGAGAGAATTTGGACAAGCAACAGCAGCAGGTCACGAGCATAAATACCTACAACTACGCAAGATTCAAAACCGTTTTTTCCTAAAGTGTTGATAGAAATATTATAATGTAACGAACATAGTCTTTTCGAAACCGTATTGTTATGAAATAGGTCTTTTGTCGAAGTCGCAATCGTTATGTCACGAGAACTGCTTTTGAATTTTGCGTAAGTGTATAGATTTGTGCTCATGACTGTACCTTGTAAACTTAGTTGTATTCAAGGACTTTGGACACGGTAGGTTCTTGATTCCATTGAACATAAATGGTGCTAAATACGTGATTACAGATTTGCAAACATTAAATATTTGAGAGGGTTTATACTCCATTTACTATAGCATTAGACAAATAACGGCTAAATAACGACAGTTATTGTGTAATATTGTTGAAATTACTGCACTTTAGAGTTATTTTTTTAATGTAAATGGTGAATAGATTACAGTGCTTTGTATTTATCGTGAAATAACGGAGTTTATTAAACGTTTACATCGAAATAACGAAAGGGTGAGAACAGTTATTTGTCTAATGTTATAATAAATGGAGTATAGTTATTTTAAAATGATTAAGGCCTGTGTTCACCAACGTTCAAACCACCGGTTAGGTATTTAAACAGTTGGTTTATGTCAAATTTCGTATGAAATTTTGAGTAAACAACTGATTAAATATCTAAACAGTTGATTTAAATGTTGGTGAACACAGGCCTAAATGTAGGTAGTTAATCGGTGGTTAAAGTAGATACTTCATTGTTCTATTCAAAGACTTTAGAAACGATAGGCTCTTGATTCCCTTGAACATAATTGGTTCTAATATAAATAATAATACGTGATTACAGATTTTTAAACATTAAATATTTGAGAGGTTTCAGTTGGTGGTTAAAGGAGATAACTTCATTAATTAATTAATTTATTTATTAATGAAGTTATCTCCTTTAAATAATAATAATTAATAATAAATTAATAAATAATTAATAATTAATTATTTTTATTTTAATTATGGATGATGAGAAAATTTTCATTAAATTGAAATTCATTGCAGCAAACAAATTAGATTTTTACCCCTTCAAAGAGTATTATTATAAGAAATTCATCACATTCAGTCATAAAAATAATCGTAGATTTTGTACTCCTTTTTTATTCAGAAGTAGCAAATTAATTCGAAATAGCATAACGACTAAAACACATAAGGTATAAACATTAAATATTTGAGAGGTTTCAGTTGGTGGTTAAAGGAGATAACTTCATTAATTATGGATGAGGAGAAAATTTTCATTAAATTGAAATTCACTGCAGCAAACAAATTAGATTTTTACCCCTTCAAAGAGTATTATTATAAGAAATTCATCACATTCAGTCAAACGATCGTAGATTTTGTACTCCTTTTTTATTCAGAAGTAGCAAATTAATTCGAAATAGCATAACGACTAAAACACATAAGGTAAGGTCGTTTTCAACCGGCATTTCAATGGTTGTTACGTCCAAGTACACGTTTTCAAAATATGGCTACCACTTAAAGTCACTCAAAGTTTTTTTAGTTATGTTTGCCATAAAATCTCTTATTTCCGCTGCAGTAGCTCACAAGCGTTTAACTGGGAAAATTAATTCGAAATAGCTTAACGACTAATGGCTCATTTTCATTAGTCGATAGCTCGGTCGATAAACAGCATGCGGGGACTAACCGTAGGCGGGGTAATGACTAATGAAAGTCATTGGTCTGTAAAAAGCGTATGAAGATTCACAACCAATGAAAATTAGCCTTTAAGCACATAAGGTAAGCCCGTTTTCAACCGGCATTTCAATGGTTGTTATGTCCAAGTACACGTTTTCAAAATATGGCTACCGATTAAAGTCACTGTAAGTTATGTTTGCCATAAAATCTCTTATTTCCGCTGCAGTAGCTCACAAGCCTTTAACTGGCACTTGACTTCTGATCGTATTATTTTTAAAGCAACTACACAGCAATACGTAAGGAACATTTTTATTGAAAACAGCCCAGATGCGGCGTGTGCGCCCTATAGGTAAAAGGCTGTTTCTACAATTAAAATCCGTTTAGTTATTTTTCTATCCTAAACATTCTGAGGTTGGCAAAATACTATACTCCATTTATTATAACATTAGACAAATAACTGTTCTCACCCTTTCGTTATTTCGATGTAAACGTTTAATAAACTCGGTTATTTCACGATAAATAAAAAGCACTGTAATATCATTTACATTAAAAAATTACTCTAAAGTGCAGTAATTTCAACAATATTACACATTGGTGCCGATTCCCTTGTTCACAAACTAAACTAAATTTAAGTTCAGTGCATCTTTTTCTTTCTATTTCATTAAGAAAAGGACAGAAGATAAATTTTAGTTTAGTCCTGTCAAATTAATCATCGCCTGTCACTACTCCATATAAGTTTAGACGTGATTAAAAACTTGCCGACTAAAATTACGTCAATTTACGTAAAGCGCTGATTAATTTGACAGGACTAAACTAAAATTTATCTTCTGTCCTTGTCTTAATGAAACAGAAAGAAAGAGATGCACTGAACTTAAATTTAGTTAAGTTTGTGAACAAGGGAATCGGCACCAATAGCTGTATAATGCGTTATTTGTCCAAATGCGGGTGTTTTAGGGGCGATATCTTTTGGAACTTGACTTGAATTGACTTTCAATAAGTGTTGATTCTCAGACAATTTTTTTGTTTTTTTACTGATTTTGAGAAGAAATTTCTGATACTATTCCTTCAATATTACTTTGTCTTCTCAAATTTTTAGTTTTGTGAAAATAACGAATGCAATCTTTTTGTTCCCACTACTGCAAATTCCTCGTTTCCCAACGCAGCTTTGTTTTGTTAATTATACTAAGCATCTGGGAATATGACATGTGCACCATTTATTTAAATGTGACTCCATTTATAATATTCTTTTGTATGTGAATATACAAGAAAATTCTCGAATAAGACCCCTGAGGAGTTAATTCTTTGAATGTATTTAATTTAAGAGTTACTTTGTGTGCTAACTCGAATCATCCTTTAGCCGAGCACTCATCCTTTTATGCGAGCGTAAAATCTTCACTTTTTTTTTCTTCATAAAAATTACAAAGTGCTCTTACGAAAGATGAGGAATTAACTTTTTACAAACATTCGTCTCTTTTGCCGTGTTATTAAAAGTTCCTTTCCACTTTATGAAATTCATAATGACTTGGGATTTTATTTCGTGAACAGTGGTCGTCTTGCGTTTGTATTTGTCTTTCGCCTTTCGCCCTTCCTCCGGAGTTTCGAAGCCAACAATTTATTTTTGAATTGGGTATCCTTTTTTTTTTTGTTATCTTAAATAGATTATTTTCCTGTCGGAATCGTTTGAACTCCAATGTCAATTAAGGGGTGTTTTGGAAACGATCTGTAGGTTAAAATCAAGTTACAGGATATATTTTTGAACTTCCTTATAGAGGTATGAGGAACAGGGTGTAAAGTTCACTCATACTCTATAGGACAGGGAGGATGCTCCGAACAGACGGGTGTTGTGTCTGGTGGGCAACTGCCCGACGGTTGATGTCGGGATGTTGTATATATACTAGTCGCGCGGTAAACTCTGATTGCGCGATGCAGGATTTTGACGTCAGGTCTTTGATGCGTAGTTCGCATGTGGCGTTGTAGATGCCGCCACATTCTTATTTATTTTTGACAGCCAACGCATAATCAACCTATAATATTCCCACTGCTGGGACACAGGCCTCCTCACTGTGAGAGGGAGTGGGTCATAATCCAGCGCGCCAAAACGAATGCATTGCAATACCTATTACAATGCATTAGTTTTGAACTTAGGTATGTATGGATGATGTATAGGAGTATCATAATTATGTGTACCAAATTTTAACTTAATCGGTCCAGTAGATTCGAAGCAAATTGGCTGTGACAGACCGAGAGACAGACACACGAGTGATCATATAAGGGTTCCGTTTTTTCATTTGGACGCACAGAACCCTAAAAATGACAAGACTGCAGTGGTGGCCCAATGGTAACGGCCGCGAATTACGAGTTTGTAGGTCGTAGGTTCGAACCAAGGCAGGCGCTTTACCTTGTGTAAATTATATCATCACCACTGCTCTCAAAAGATTAAAGGAAAACATCGTGAGGAAACCGCCATGTCCTAGAAGAGTAAGGTCACAAGTGATAGGAATCAAGTGAGAGTGCGCAGTGCCTCTTTGCCTGGGCCAGGATTTCGAATGTGCTGTGTCACAGTGGTGCGCGCAGATTCAATCAACTCCGCCTATCGCAGCCCACTACTGAACATAGGCCTCTCCCATGCTGCGCCACAACACCCTGTCCTCCGCCTTCCGCATCCAGTCTATCCCAGGCACCTTTTTGAGGTCGTCGGTCCATCTAGCTGGGGGGCGTCCCAAACTACGCTTGCCGATACGCGGTCTCCACTCCAGGACTCGTCTGCTCCACCGGCCATCGGTCCTTCGACAAACATGGCCAGCCCACTGCCACTTCAGCTTGCTTACTCTGCAAGCTATGTCGGTAACTCCGGTTCTCTTACGGATAATTATTATTTCATTCCTGATTTTATCCTTCAAAGAAACTCCGAGCATAGCCGGCTCCATAGCGCGCTGAGCGACTTTAAATTTGTGGACCAGCCCGACTGTCAGTGTCCACGTTTCGGCACTGTATGTCATAACGGGGAGGACGCACTGGTTGACGACCTTAGTCTTCAAACATTGCGGTATAGGCGACGAAACGACGCACAGATTATATAGGTATTTTTAGCACGATCGGATACGCCGGCAACGCGCGTCACTGGTGCAGACAGCTAAATTATATGTTGTTTAGTAACTTCGAACGTCCCTAATATACGTCTGTGGTATGACTTGACATTTTATTGTTGTCATTATGTTTTTATAAGAAAGTAACGAACTTTACACACGGCAGTTTGTTTTGCTACGCATAGAGTTGATAACATTTAGAGCGTTGAATTTAAATATATTTATTTTTGTATGAAAAAATTATAAATTAAAATCTGATGAATTATTAAAAGTCACAGTTGTTTATGACGTTAGTATATAGTCCTGAAAGGTCGTAAGTGTTTTACCAATGACCATGTATACAATAAAGACATGGTAAAACCGATACCCCCAAGGGGTATCGGTCTTACCTCTGTCTCAGTCTTAAGACTGGTTGTCAGACTTTTAGACTTCTGAAGACCCGTAACGAATGTCAAAGATCCACGAATGACAGCAGGGAGCAACGGCTTAACGTGCTTTCTGAGGCACGCAGGGAGACCCCGGTATGTAAAGATGGTCACCCATCTTCGGTTCAATAATAATAGTACAGCACATATTGATTAACAATCTTACCTTTTAGCGTGCAATTAGTGGTGGTCCCACAATCGTAATTGGTTGCGAATCTTATCCTGTTCAGAGCATTATCACCGAATGTGACGAGCTGAAAAACAAAGATCTATTAGAAATATTTCCATGTCAACTTTTACTCGATACGGGGATCAAACCAACGACTCTCGTAGTAATCGATGAACACCAACGCGTTTACGGGACGTCAGATCAGAGAAAAACAAAAGAAAAAAGGGATAACAATGGTTGGTTGTAAAAATTTACGAGGGAAAATGAGTTATCGGATTTGTATAAGGTTACTGGATTGGAACCCTCGTTAATTTATTTAAATTGGACTAGTAGATTAAGTATTCTTTTATAACAATTCAATTAGAAATAACCCAACAGTAAATATTCCATACAATTTTTATGTAGGTATCGGGACGTAAAAATGACACCTTGAGTTTAAAAAAAGTTCTTCATAGCTAATCCGTCAATCTTTTTTTAGGTATGCTTCTTTTATCTGCCATCCACATGTGTAACAAATACATTTTACGTTGCAATATGCTGAAAGATATAATATTTTATGCATACTAAAACAAATCTTCACAGATCCTCTGGGTGGGACTCACTATTCCCGTTGAGCTTTCCCATTGACGGTAATACCGATAATACTTGTATCACTACTTTCCGTTGCGTTTTTATACCGCGACTACACGCGACTATATTTCAATAATAAAGTAAAAGTAAGTAAGTAAGTGTTAGCCATTTTCTGTAGAATATCGCCGATATTGATTTTTCACCAGCAGGCTTAGCATGATGCTTTCTATGTCTACGAAGACAATACACATCTCTTTCTATACAAAGTGACATTTAGTTTCTCCATTTCTAACATCTCGCCGTAGAAATCCTTCTACAATCTTTTATTTTGTCTACGATCTTTGTTTAGGTCCTTTTTTAAATAGACTATTTCAAAATAAAGATACCCAAACTGTCAAAATCACACTGACAACGGACAGTTGTCTGAGGTAGTGAAGACAATTTGATTTTGTAATCGTCATGCTAAAGATAGTAGAAAACTTTCTACTCGACGGCCACAAAGTATATACGGTTATCTATAAAACCATGTTTTTACTTGTTTGCCCTATTGCCCTACCCCGTAAATTTTTTTAGAGCCGGAGGCGCGCTGGGGGGCAGCCTCCACGTGTTTTATATGGAATTTTTCACTTTTTGTATGGAAAATATGAAAAATTATTACCTAAATGTTGAGTTTTAAGGGTATATGGGTTTTATAAAGGAGGGTCGAAACTTTCATTATTTTTGTGATAGGACACACCATTTTCGAGATATAAGCAAAATACAAAACAGATACAGTACTGTTTTTGCACCTGAAGTGCAGTTGACTCTTTCTACTTTACCGCCGTTGTACTGTCTACACGGAACGTCATTTTTTTGTCTACTCTTCCATCGACAAAACGGTGCTCGTGCTAAGCTTGCAGGCCTTTTAAAATCGCTCCAAATGGAAATACGGTCTCACTATTTCCATTCGTCGTTTCTTAAGTCAATCGGTATAGTGAGACTGTTTTGAAAAAAATCTTGCAGTCTCAGTGTTACCATTGAAATGGGTAATGGGAATAGTGAGACCCACCGATCCTCATAAAACAATAAACCTGACCACAGAAACGGCTCTCGGTAAGGTAAAGATCGCATCGTGTCTATAACAGCGGTTAGATACATATTTTACGGATAAGACTCCACAGCGGACGTCATAAATAAAAGCAAAGATTTATAGCCAATTACTTCCCACTATCTATCGTAATAAAAATAACTAAATGAATTTATTATCTCTCAGGTGTATATTGTATGGAGCTGAGGAGTTTTCGTTCGAACGCTTATTGTTAGCTTTCTCGGTAGCGTGAAATACCGTTATTTTATAGGGCAAAAAACAGGATTTTATATTGCAACTTCTCAGGAATTGTTTCTTTGTGAGAACATCGATACTATTATGTGTGTAAAATTATCGGCCTTGCTTATGGTTTTTCTGATGGAAATACCCAATCACATTTTCCTGGCTTTTATATCTTCTGTTAGAGTCCGCCACACTACCAGACTGACAAGCAAAAAAAAGTTTGCCGTCATGGGAAGCTCTGAAGATGTGAAACATCTATGTTAATATTCGAATTCATAAGTAATTCTTGTTATTGTAATTATAATAATAGTTACAGATTATACACATATTTTACGACACACAAAGAAGCAACAAAGTGTATAGTATACGCTCGCGCACACAAGGGAGTCGAGAGCGATGGCGTAGAGGGCATCACGGCATGATAGCGTCATGCCGTTTGCCGTCACGGCATACAAGTCGGTTTTACTGCCAATGCGCGCCCTTTTATTTTTAATTCCACAACTAAGAAATCACTACGTTACATTTTTATTCAAACTACCCCTAAGCCGCATTTGTTGTAGGTATAATTTATGGTATGAACTTAATTTTTATCCCATGTCTATGCCATTGCTATCCTACTGCTGGGCGAAGGCCTTCTCAATATTTTTTTTTTTCAACAAATATTTAAAGAAAAAGAAAAAAAAACTACCATAAAGATATCCTGCACCACTTCGAAATATGGATCATATTCTTACCCTGATCCACTGCTCAGTGTCAAGCAAAGTGTCTCCAGGTTGCAGTAGCAACTTCACCTTGCGCCGGAGCACGTTGTCATCAGCGGCGAGCGCATGCGCGGTGAGTGCGCTCTTTATGTCAGTTGTTTGTTGACAGACGAACATACCGAACGTTTTGTCGCGCTCCAACTGTTGAAAAATAACAATAATATTTATTTTTATTTTCATAAGCCTAATTACATATGGAGAGAAAAAGGATTAATAGTGAATTACATAAGTAACTTAGATCCTTATAGTAATTAGACTAAGTACATGCTCGATTTTGTGGAACTCCTGAAACCCAAACTAGGACGTGTCCAGTATCTCAGATGTCAGCGTTTCATCCTGCCAGTCACATTGTGCACTATTATATAAATATTGATATTTTTTAATATCGCAGCATTATGCTAAGGTTCGTACAGACTAATGCGATATCGCGGGCGCGACGCGACACTTGTAGCACAATTTCTTTGTCGGTTCCTGTCGCGAACGCGATATCGCGCGAGTCTGTACGAGCTTATAGGAGCCTTTTTGGCCTCGCACAGGTCTTTTACAATTGTTTTTTTTTTAATGTTGTTGTGGGTATAAAGTAAATTTTGTTAGTTTTAAATGCTCCTTTAAGGGTTCCGTATTCAACAAGGAACCCTTATACTTTCGTCATATCCGTCTGTCTGTCTGTCCGCGGCTTAGCTCAGAGACTCTTAAATACTAGAAAGCTGTAATTTGGCAAAGTAGCCTATGTCCTTCTCCGTATCCCAGACTATATTTGCCAAATTTCATAACGATCGATTCAGCGGTTTAGGCGTGAAAACGTAACATACAGACAGACAGGCTGACAGAGTTACTTTCACGTTTATAATATTAGTATGGATATAATTAAATATTGGCATATTTATTCATTACTAACTGCGACCCGCGGCTGCGCCCGCGTGGCTTATCTTTTATTTAAGAAAAAGTCATGCGGGTGAAGCTGCGGGCAGCAGCTAGTCTAAAATAAAAGTAGCCTAAGTTACTCCTTATAATATCAGCTATCTCAGTGAGTGTCCCGTCAAAATCGGCCCAGCCGTTTCAGAGATTAGCCGGAACAAACAAACAAACAGACAGACAGATTTGTATTGTATCGATATAGATGTATAGATGCGCAAAAGAAGACGCTTGTTTACAAAAAAAATACGGTTAGTGACAGATAGCTGTCAAATTCTTAGACGTTCGATAGTAGCGACATTTGAAGTGAGCAAGTGGCAGTTTTTATCCCCATTTTATAAAATGTTTACCATCAACGCCCACGTGTCAATGTCATTCAGGCGTCAAAATATTCTCGTAACACTCTACTTGTCTCACTCTCTCTCTCCTTTTGTAACACCAAAATTAATGATAAAAAGTAATCACCAACCTTTGACGCCAATCCTTTACTATTCCCTGTAAGTTCATTCCACGCAGCACTAGCCCTCTGTTCACAATGGTCCACATAGTCCAACTCCACCAGATCCACTAGGGACACCAGCCATCTTCTGTCATCAGCACTCGAAGAGGTGCCGCATTGCAGGGGAGACAGAAGAGCGTAGAAGAAGATGAAGAAGAGTGGAGTAGGAGGCCTCATTGTTGATCTGTGGGACAAAAGAGAGGAGTTAGATTTGGTAGGAACTGGTGATCAGCCTTGGTTTTGCACGGGTCCAAATACTTTTAATGCCTTTCCAAAAAAATCTCTAAATTATGGTGAAAACAGTACCTAAATTACATCAAGTAATTTTAAAGTGCTACTAAAAATGACATCAAATTAATGAAACATACGAGTAGATAGAAGGAATAAAAAAATTACATCAAAGGTAAATACGGATGGAAGGACCAAACTTTATATCAGAGTTAACTTATAAATAAAGGAATATATTATAAAATACACCGATATTGTAAAGATTGTTCAAATACATATTAAATTACGTGTAAATGTATTGTATGTATTCTTCAGAAAAGACTGTGGCCGGCACCTAAAACGCCACATGCGAACTACCCATCAAAGATCTGACGTCACAAATCCTGCATCGCGCACTCAGAGTTTACCACGCGACTAGCATATACATACAATAACCCGAAATCAACCGTCGGGCAGTTGCCCACTAGACACAACACCCGTCTCGTCGGAGGATCCTCCCTTTTCCATAGACTATGAGTGAACTTTACACACTGTTCCTCATACCTCTAAACTGGTGACCCTGAACATGGACATTAGCGCAGCCTTCGTGCACCTACTTCAGCGTGACGTCATCATCATCATCCCGCTTACCTTTTAGCTTCTCCTTAAGTTCTTCAAACAACTTGTTTCTTAATCAATATTTTCTTGAACATGTACGGCACGTTCAAATTATCAGATCGTACCTTATTGCCAGCCCATTAGAAGGAGATTTGATGAAAGGCCCACTAATCTATATTGGATTTGCGCGGATTTCGTGAAATCCCTTCTCATTGAGGAAATCTTCCATTTATTACAGTACAGACCATCAAATAAATGGAAAAGTAAGTAGAAAAGTAGCAAGGTTTTGTACCAGGAAATTTTCCCATGTCCTGTTTTACGAGTATAGCTGTCATAAAATATAAAGTCTACAGGTATCCCTAACTTATGTGATATAGATAAAACAACACATTTCATGATTACTACTGACTGCGGACTTAAACGTGATTGTTCTATTTGATGTCCTTTTTCATAGCATTTCAGAGTCGAGTGTCACCATGTCATACATATAAATTACGTAAACGAAAAAGTTTTGTGAATTTATTCATTTTTGCGAGTCAATCCCAG
Source organism: Dryobota labecula (assembly GCA_947523025.1). Taxonomy (NCBI): domain Eukaryota; kingdom Metazoa; phylum Arthropoda; class Insecta; order Lepidoptera; family Noctuidae; genus Dryobota; species Dryobota labecula. The sequence continues at coordinate 8,272,110 of OX383293.1, read as the reverse complement.
GAAGGATGGAATTCAAATCATTTCACTGTAATGTTTTTTTTTTTTTTAAGTTCAAGTCAGAGACGGGATTGCGGTTTCTAATAAAATGGTAATCTATGTAGTAACGATTCTTTTATATTTCGAAAGGAATTGAACTTAACAAACATTTATAAAAAGCAGTTACCTATTCCAGGAATGAATCTTAAACCTTAATCCTGGAATTTACAAAACAAATTGCCTGAAGGCACAATGATTTTAGGACCTTTCATCTATTATTATGAAACCCGAATTTCGTTCAAATAACCTGCGCAGTATCAATTATCTTAGCAATAAGGGAGAACCCCAAAAGCGAGAATTAATGAGGAAGCCGCAAAATTAAGGATTTTTTTTATTTTCAACCCTTAGAAACGGGGCTTTTCAGCCTTTATTCGTCTGAAAGGGTCACGATGTTAAAAAGAAAATTAAAGACCAGGCATTCACAAAGCGATTGTTGCTTTCATTCAACTTCTTTCAAACGAGATATTAAAACTACATCAAGTGAGGAGAGGAAATGCAAAAGATTTTTTATGCAAATTACATCCTGAGTTATTGCTGCAAATCCCGAAGAGAATGCGAGCTTTAGAGATTCTGAAATTAAATCATTTGTTTCACATGAAACGAAGAAAAAAAGCGATTTAGCGGCCGCGCAAATAAGACAAGCTTTGTGATTACTTTTAAAATTTGGAGTTTTAGTACACATGGGATGATCAATTTCGTGCATTGTTACGAATTTTCGATAGTAGTTAAGGATGAGTACACTTCGCCAGTTTATGTGTATCTAATTTAAGTAATATTCCCATTATCAGAGTAAACATAAAAGAGTAATTTGCGTCTATTCAACTTACGTCGTCTCTTTATTTTAGAAAAGCACCGACAGTCTCTTTCTCATTAATGCAAATGTACCTTAACTTTCTTTGACAAACACTTCGAGTATAATAACTCAATTTCCCGGACTCGTTCCGGCTGGATACCGGTGTCAAGTTGTGTGACCTATTTTAACAAAATTTGCGTATTTTACACCACGTCAAGATTCCCACGAAAGGCAGGTCAATTGAGCGCAACGGGAGTGCGGAAGCCGACCGTCCTATCGATGCGACTGTTCCTATCGGCAGTGCCGGTAACGATCTGACCGGTTTTAGATTATCTATTTCAACATCCTCAACATAAGACTCAATTTCGTTTGTTGAAGCACAAGCTTTTCTTTTTGGTAACGTTTTATACTTGACCGCATTTCTGATAATGGTCAGTAACACTAACATGATTTCAGAAAACGTGTTCAATTTGGTTTGGATTCAAATGTTCAACAGATCCGAAAGAGTATGGAACATGTACCTTCACACAAAGTTTCAGAAGAAAAAACTTTACCTAAGAATGCAATACCGATTTAGTTAACACAAAAATATGGAAAGCATATTTCAAATAGGCACGTAAAATGCACTTTTGAACGTTAAAAATTACATAAATATATAAGTTAATTGATCCTAGTTGCCCCTTCCAAAAGGTAGTTATGTATGGAGAAGAATGGGCAAGGAACTCCATACCTAAACTCTATTTTAGCTATTGAAACATTTGAAACTATTAAAATTTTGGATGTTCTCCCAAAATTGTCACATTTGTTCGTTCGTGTCGTTTCTCACGTTTGTCGTGGCATAAAACAAGATATTTGAAAGTTTCCAACAAGCTCAATCTCTGACGAGGGAACATTAGCTAGACTTCACGTGACTTCAGAAGTTTTACTTGGAAATGCGCTAACAGCTGATGCAGATGTCATATCATTATCTTTAATGAAAAGTACTGCTTTTTGTGTACTTAGTTCAGATAGATACATATAGTCATAAGTTTTGGCATTTGTAACGTGCTCAGACTCAAGTCTCAAGATCAAAGTTTTAAGTTCAGTAATTTTTTAGCTACTTATGTGGCTTTTGTTTGTCAGTCAGCATGATAACATGAGCTGACATTTTATTATTATTCTTTTTTTTTTGGTGAGGCATATGTCCAGCGGTGGACGTCTTTCGGCTGAAATTATGACATTTTATTATAACTTTATTAAATTCTATGAAGTTGCAACATCCAATCTGTTTGATACACGCTGCCAATCAGAACTTATGTTATCAAAAGCTCTTTTATGCATACAATATTTATAAACAGAAAAATTCAATCAAGACGATCCTCGGAAAAAAATATTCCAGTAAAATAATATCAGGGTTGGTCTATTAACTTCCCTCCAAATCCCTCAAATCCCTTGCACTACATAATATGCATACTTTCCCTCGTTCTATTAATTTTTCAAAGGGTTGTAACTTTCTAAGCGAACTCATAGGGTTTCTTCGTAACTGATCCCGCCATACCCTTCTCCCGAGATATTCCAATCACGTATGATCTTCAATTACTTTCTTCATGGTCTAGTGATCCGGAGCTTTGTTGTGGCTTATTAGGGAAAGGGAAAGCAGTCATTAGTATACCAACAAAACTCCTATTTGGGAGGGATGAAGTAACATTTTTTTGCAATTGAAAATTGTGCAGTCTTGTGTAAAGTGTGGGGGAAATTGGAAAATAAATTGGTTTGTTACTCTCTAGTGGAGATAAAGTTTAGTAGAAAATATTTTGTTTTGTGCTTTTGAAGTTTAGTGTTGGTAGGGGGATTTGGATCGCTAGTTTGAATACGGAAATAATCGCAGTCAGAAGTAAACGAACTTGAGAATCGCAAACAAACATAATGGAGTATTGCATGTACGCTAAATCTGCAGGTTTTTTTTATAGTGTTTTTATTTTTTGTTTTTAATGTTAATTGTGTTAGTTTTAAATGCTCTTTTTTACTGTTTGTATTTCGTGTACGTGCCCCAAATAAAATATTTTTTCTTTCTTTTCATTCTAAATTAATGAACAGTGATAGGAATAGGTAGTGCCTATTTGCCTAAACTTCGAAGAACAGAGACAAGAAACGGAGACTTCCTTAGGACTAAATTTTTCCGGGACAACACTTTTAAATACATTAAAAAAATATGTTATTTGGAATAAGTAACTCGTCTATATTTACCTAAAGTTTGCGACTAGATATAACATTATAAATAACATTCACAGTCGTTACAACCATAAAATTTTCTGTATTTTTTTTTTTGGATATCATTTTATAAATGACTTGTTGATCTTAATACTATGAATCACAATGTTTGTATAAGGAGCCGTACACGTTTCGAAGTAAATATCTTGTTTCTAGCTCACTCTCGGCTACGTTTAATGATTACGTATTAACGTACGTACGTATTACGTATAATAATTGGTACTTTGATTTGAGTTAAAATTGCATCACTCAACGTCAGTAAAATAAATATGACATAGATAGATAAACAGAAATTTGTAACTTAAGTTTTTTCCGTCTGTACAGTTTGTTTCATGCTTTCCAATTACGTCATATTTAAAAAATAATATAAATATACATATATTTGTTACAAGAATATTCTATGTGTTTTATTTTTCCTTTAGAGCCCATAGAGGATAAGTTATTATTATGGAGTTATAAATTATAAATGTTATGTTTAGTCGCAAACTTTAGGTAAATATAGACGAATTACTTATTCCAAATAACATATTTTTTTAATGTATTTAAAAGTGTTGTCCCGAATTTCGGGACAGATGTCCCAGAAAAAATGTAGTCCTAAGGAAGTCTCCGTTTCTTGTCTCTGTTCTTCGAAGTTTAGGCAAATAGGCACTACCTATTCCTATCACTGTTAATGAATGAGCTAAAGCTGATTTTACCATTTAGATAATTACGTTTTATTTGTTCAAGTGTTCATCATAATCCCCAGCATATCCATGCAACATAAGATAAATGTGAATGCATATAGTTAAGTAGCCACTAATGTATGCCACATACTTACAAACCTTACTACCATTTCTGCATCAACACTCATTCCATTACCATAAAATAAGAAACAAAAATTCATATTCATAAGAAAAATCCCCGGACTTTATTAAACGAACTACACAAATGTAAAGAGATTATTTTACAATTTGCATATACCCTTCTTAGCTCCCACACATTACAGAGCCACTTAAGCTTTTGTCTAGAGCTCGTCTAGAAATTCTGAGTGTACTGAACCCGTGGTGAACCCTATTTATATTTACAACGTATAAAGGTAACACAGTCTTTTAAGGTACCTTATACACCTATTAACTTTTAAAGGACTTTGTAAATGAAGTCAAAATTTTGTTAAAATGTGTTGTTTAGTCTTGCGGTTGTCAGGTTAGTTATGAATAAATTGCGCAGTGACTTTAATGTTTAAATATTTATAAAAAAAACTAATTAAGGAGATATGTGTATGATAGTATGGAGGAGTTCTGGCTTCTAAATACAAATACTACAAAACAGTAACAACAAACGATACCAAGCATGCAGAGGCATACAAATAGTTTTAAATACTACACCTGTTTACTGAGAATTTCTTTTAAAAACATTTATTTGCGGCTGAAACTAACAAGCGATGTGCGGTGCATTAACAATGTTCTTGTTAACCCATCCGACTAGAATGTGTGTGTAATGCTAACAACGATGCCAGATAATAATACAGAAGGTAGGCCAACACAACGACCGAAAACGCACGCAAACAGACACGCATCACGGATAGATAAATAGAATACTCTTCATTATGTACGTACTTGTACACCATCACAGGCATTTCCTGGAACCAAAAATTCGAAGACATGTGACATATATACCAATCCGCACTGGACCCGCGTTGTAGATTATAGCCCACTCTGTCTTGAAAAGAGGAGGCCTGTATCGCAGCGGTGGGAAAATTATAGTCCGACTATGCTATGTATACCATAAAAATGACAGATATAAATGTAGACATTTTACATAGGGTGACTCAGTGGGCGATCTTATTGCTAAAAGCGACAGCGAATGCAAGTGCTCTTAGCTGGCATTCGGTTGAGACAGTCTAAGGTTCAATCCCCACTGAAAGAGCAGCGGCGCGCAGCGGCCGTAAGAGCAAGTGACGGAGCGCAGCCCCTCCGGACGCGGCATTCCGAAGCGCCGCTGTGGGCCTCTGCATGGCGCATGGTAGCTTTGAAAGCGGGTAGGGAAGGGTCGCGCGCGCCCGCCGCCGCGAGTCTGTTAGCTGCACCGCGGTTGGCCGCGCGCCGCCTCTTTTGACTAGTCACTAGAAGGCTCGTGCAGCCTCGCGGCGCCACGCTGCCTTCAAATGACTATGAACTTTTTAATCACGTAGATAAGATTCAAAATTATTCGTAATATTTTGCCTCAAAAATACGCCGCCGGCCGCTGCTCTTTCAGTGGGAATTGACCCTAAAATTACCGTATGTACGTATATCTTCTGAGTTCGCAATTAAGTTTCTAAACACGTAAGCAAATATGTGTTTTTTTGTTGTTGTAAAAACAAAGACTTATAAAGTTCAGTTTGCGCTACAACTTCATACATGTTTAGGACTGTTTCAATAGTACTAGTCATAATGAAATCAACTTGTTTGTATGTAATAATATGTGTGAGTGCTCCTGTTTTCGCCCATTGTATGGATTCAATCTTCTGTATTTATTCTGTGGTGTAATGCTTACAGAGAACACGGATTTAATTCAAAATCCTGTAGCACCATAGAGGATTCTCATTTAGTCTCAAACATTTTCTACCGTGTCAGCGATAAATGAGGGTCGTGCCATAAGTTCCTGAACATTCATGTCGCGATTTTAATAACAATGTGACTTGCATGTTGCTCATCAATGCAGGTGACAAAAATCTGGATTTTGGTTCTTTAAAACATATCACCGCAAATAATTTTTTTTTACCCGACTGTGTGGGATTCCTTACACCCTCGAAGCATCATAACGGCTGAATGGATTTTAATACATGAGATTTCTATCGACTCGTCTGGTCACGTGATGTTTATAGGCTAAGTTTTGTTTTTATACAATATTTTTTTAAATAATATAATATTAAAAAAAATGTACCATGACCAATTTTGATACTCCCACAAGTATCAAAATTAAGGACTTGAGGAGAAGTTTAAAAAATATTATATAACACACCAAGGGTAGATATAAAATAAAATAAAATATCGAAAAATCCGACTGCAGTATTTCTACAGTAAACTTTTGAATTGGCTTTTATTTTTACCAATGCAGGAGCTATTTTTATAGAAGTACATTTACGAATTGAGTTTGAAATTACTATCTTTTGTTCACAATCAAACGCCTAAGCAGTTGGGGGTATTGCCGCTTGTACCTATTATGCAGGTACAGGAGAATATTGCATAATTCAATTGGGCAATCACAAACACCTGATAACAATAAAATTACAATAGCAATATCCACATATTGGAATCGTAGTGCTCAGCAAGCCAATATCCTCTATAAGTACATGCAAATTAATGGAGCGATCAGCTGTTGATAAACAGATGATGTAAGTCATTAGAGGATAGGAATTTAAAGAAAACGCGATTTAAAACAGCTGTATGACCATAATGACTAAGCTTACTGTGATCCGCAATTTATTGTTTTGATAAGATTTATTCATACCCACAGCGATACCCATTCCAAACAAGATTTAGGGATTTATAAACATATACTGTTTTTTTTTTCTTTTGGACCTAATTGAGGTCGCGGGAATCTCCTAAATTTTATGCAAAAATAAACGATTTGTGTAGGTATAGCACAGAACTGGTTATTGTTAGAAAGCTTGGTGGAGCAGTGATGGATTCGATTTGCAGCAGTGGACATCTTCGGCTGAGATTTGGATGCTCTATTTTTGAGAAGATATAAAAAAATGCACTCTTTTTTCATGCATATACAACATGTCAATCAATTGTCAATGAAATTGGTGTACAAATATATTAGTTTTTTTAGTAATAAGCCTGATTATATACAATAAAAAGTCACGTTCGAGTAAATATTGTCATTTAAATTTATTGTTACTAAATAATTAATCAATTATAATTTATTTTTACATGGCTGGGGATCCGGACCCGTGCTTCACCTAGGTCCTCCACCTGGATGAAACACGGGGACCATATATACATCCCGTGCTCCAACTGATGATCAGTACAGTCAAGTAATTAAGAAAAATACATAATTTAATATATATGATCAATAGGATTTATGTTAACGCATTTTTTGCAAAAAATTGCCCAATTATTTCATAAATAATTAATTGCATTTGCAAAAGTATGTAAATAATACTCAAACTCTATTCTGTGCACCAAAAAGGCTTGTAAGTAATTCAATAATATAAATTGAATAGGAAAATAATTATTTTAATTAAACTAATTCTATTATTATACATATAAATTCAGTCCTATTAAATAATTGTTTAGATACTTTGAATCAAAAAGGGAAAACAATTTACTGCATCACTGTACAATAACGTCATCACTTGGAACACGGGACCTTGTGGTCCTAGCCTAGTGCTTCACCCAGGTGGAGAACCTAGGTGAAGCACGGGTCCGGAACCCCAATTAGAATATTATGTTCTAATCATAATACATATGTACACAGAATTTTGACTATTATGTATAAAACATTGTTTATATATTAAATTTGTTGTGTACTGATTGTGAGAGAAAATTGTGGTCACATTACAAATCTACGCACGCACGCAGTCGCACACATATAAGGGTCTAGCGTTGCAGGTACGGTCGACTGCAAAAATCCATGGACAATACAGAAACAAAATCGTGTGAAGCGAAAAGCGAAAGCTAGTTCTATTTTCGAAAATTTGAACTCAAATGTTCAGCGGAAAATAGACACTAAGGTATCCATGCAATTTTGCAGGTAAGTGTACTTCGTCCATTTTGGTTTGTTTTGACTATACAGCGGAAGTGTGACTGTAATTTACGTAGTTTTAATGATTATAGGGATAAAAATTACCTATATTAAAAATGACAGAAATCGATTCAGTAAACGATTCTGAACAAACTTCTTTCTTAATTTGCATTAATTCAGTTTCGGTAAAGTCTAAATAAACAATACATGATTATAGCCTTGTGACATATAGCTTACACTACCCACGCCTTAATTTTGTTACGAGATTAGCGCTACAAACTCCATACAAAATTGACTGCGATAAACGACCCTTAGCGAGCACTAAATTAAAGCCTTTGAGAGGATGTATTGAACTACTCTCAAATCCTTCTATATATAACCCAGCTGGGGGCCAAATCTACTAATGTACATACGTTGCAATGGTCTCTTCATTGTGAGTTTTTGACAGATTTGCCATACAAACACTGTCAAATACTCACAATGGCAAGACCATTGTTACGTTTGTAAATTAGTAGACTTAGGCCCCTGGTTTAACGTTCACTTCAAGTAATAATGGCCTGTCTATCGGTATAGGAAATTTAATTTGGAAGGTTATTGTGATGAAACCGCACTCCTCCTGCTGGTTTGCGGTGAAACAATTATTATTATTTCCTCAGACGATTGTGGTATTCTTTCAAGGGGCTTTTTACGGCTTTGTGCTGGGAAACTCGGAAAACGAAATATGTTTTCAAACATAATCATATTATTTTTGTTTGTCCAACTCATAAAATTATAAGTAAACTGACATTTCTACATAATGTTCCCTATTTTAGTGACACACATGGAAGAGTTAAGGAACTCGTGGCTAAGTAAGAGCAGCCGCTCGGGTCAAGCCATAAGGTTAAGCTACGCTTGCCGGAGTAGGTCGGTGGATGGGTGACTATCTTTACATACCGAGACTCCTCCGTGCCTCGGAAAGCCGTTGGTCCCAGCTGTCATTCGTGGATCTTTGGCAGTCGTTACGGGTCGTCAGAAGCCCGAAAGTCTGACAACCAATCTTACCAACGAGTATCGTATTACTCAGTTACTGGGTTGTGAAGGTCAGATAAGCAGTCGCTCCATATAAAATACTGGTATTCAGCTGCATTCGGTTAGACTGAAAGCTGGCCCCAACATAGTTTGGAAAAGGCTAGGCAGATTCGACTTGGAAGATTTAAGGAGTCGCTATTATCGTCAAGTGGCTTAAGACTTTTATGACACAATATCATTCATCATCATCATCATTTCAGCCGAAAGACGTCCACTGCTGGACATAGGCCTCCCCCAAGCACCGCCACCTCGACCGGTTCTGTGCTTCCCGCATCTAGCGGATTCCTACGGCTTTCATAAGGTCATCGGTCCACCTTGTGGAAGGCCTTCCAACGCTACGTCTTCCGGTACGCGGTCGCCACTCCAGAACCTTCGCGGAATGTGCCCTGCCCAATGCCCATTGCAACTTAAGTTTGGCAATTCCTCGAACTATGTCGGTTACCTTGGTTCTCCTGCGGATCTCTTCATTTCTGATTCGATCACGTAGGGAAACTCCAAGCATAGCCCTCTCCATTGCCATTTGGGTGACTTTTAGCCTTCTAATAGGCCCATTGTGAGCGACCACGTTTCAGTGCCATATGTCATCACTGGCAACACGCAATGGTCAAAGACTTTCGTCTTGAGACACTGCGGTATGTGGGTCGAGAAGATATTGCGTAGCAATATCATTCACATAAGAACAATTTAAGAACAAGGAAACCAACAACTAATTATGCACAATAATAAAATTTGAAGAGCATTAGCCAAAATAGCAGGCAAAACATTATTAAATTACCTAAAAGGCTGTAAGCTATCATTTATTTTCCCGCTAAGAGCCATCTGTGCGCAGTACTGTTCAAGGAAGAAAGCAAATTCCACCAGGGACTAGTACCGATACGAAAAACAAGATAAGCACCTACCTATATCGTATACTTATCTAGTTTTCCTCAAGTAACTAACAGATATGACCCCTTTTCCTGCCGTTTATGAGACTTCTCTTTGCCCGGCAGACATTTTGGTGACATTGCGGTCGCGTAGCATTCTAGAAATATAACTAGACACGGGCTAGTTTTTGGTTTCATTGGTCGCGGTATACCAACTGTATATTAAGTTCTTAACCAGTTATTTAATTAACTAACTGTTGCCAGCGACTTATCTGCCAGTCAAATCGTCAAAATCGGTCCACCCGTTTTGGAGATTAACCGTAACAAACAGACCGACAGACAGACAACAAATAAAAAAAATTGTTATAAGTACCGTATACTTTCACTTGTATTTAGTAAAAAGCTGTTATTTTGACATTACAAAACAGACACTTCAATTTTAATATTTGTATAGATATGAAACGCATTGGACGCCGAATGTTAGAGATAATTAAATGCAAATGAAAACTACACTCTCACCACCAACAGCGAAGAGTTAAAGTTTTCATATCGGGATTCTTGTAAGAGTTTATTATGAACATGAACCCTTCACCGCTCTACGAATGTTCAAAGTAACCAGCATAAGTCAACTCAATTGAAATTTACTTCACATTTGCTTTCCGCATCGCCATGTCAATGGGAACCCATGCGTTTGTCAAGTCTACCCGCTACTGCCTCGTTCAAAGTGTACAATATTGTACATTCAGAACCACAAACGCATTCAAGTTCGCCTAAACGCAACAAACGCGCCGTACGCATTGTTAGTCTGAACTAGCTCTAAGGCGCAGGTCACATATAAATGACGTCGCCGTCGGCGTCGGGCGCGGACTTGGCACGGACAGCTTCCTATTCCATTCAAATTTCATACATACAGGGACTGAATACCGATATAATTTGGATAAATGATACCAAAATATCGCTATAAATACCGGTATTTGGGTATCGATATAATACCGTTATTATTACATTTTCTTGTGTTTTTTGCATTTTGCAGATCAGTGTCAGATTGTATCTTGAACAAAATATGATTCGCGACTGTAAAAAATATGTATTTACTTAAGAAGCATCAATAAATATTCTGTGACGTCACATTGTAGCCTGATATCAGTACTGAGTATCGATATAATTATCGATATTTTATACCGATACTCAAATTACTGATATAATATAAAATACCAGTATTTATGCCAGATGCTGACACTGTTATCGGTATTTTCTTAAAAATATCTGTATTCTTCGAGTATCGATATCGGTCTCTGCATACAAAACGCATGGAAATAAAGCGCAATTTAGGACACACGGTATGTCGTTGCTCGGACGTGGTTACGACGCGCCATTGCGCCACGCGCCGTGGTCACGCCCGATGCCATTTATATGTGGTCTGTTTATATTTTTTTGTGAGCTATGTGGCCTGCGCCTAATCAGAGCACGTTCTATAGTTAGTACATTTGCTAATAACGATGTATAGTCTCATTATTATAGGTGCAAGTATGAATATCCATACTGCAATATGGAGTTTTGTTTTATCAGAGATTTTACATCTAAAAGGATTTTATTTAATATTTAAATCGAACATCAGTGGGTAGCTATTTGCAGTTTTGCAAATCCTTTTATGAAAAATAAAATCTGTGAAGGTTGATAGCTAATCGGATTTTTGTTAAAAGCTATTTGAAAAATAACAATTTTTTTATGACGCTACGTTTAATTGAAAAAGTCTCTCTGGCATTTAACGGGCTAAGTTAGGATTGAAAATAGGATAAAATATTCGCCGTAGCCATCTTGTGACATTATTTTAAAAACCTTCCAAGATATTTCTTCACGTTCAAACATCCGCATTCCTCATCGAAAGAACGCAACGAAATCCATTTCAAAACCGATAATTTTAGCTAACGCGGCCACAAATTCGTATGAGAAAATGCATATATTGATAAGTCACTCGCAATCCTTCGCAGTAGGTTACCGCCATGAAATATGCATACCGATACTCGCTCGATGCGAACCTATTTCCATTTGCGATTGCATATAATGTGGCTGCTAGACACTGGTACTAAATATAAAATACTATCCATAACTTGTCGTTTGTAAAGCTCTTAGTTCTTGGCTAACTAAAAATTTAAAACTTTAAAAGTGTTTTATGGCCCTTTTGGCTCGCTATCCAGGTATTACCACCCGGATAGCGAGCAAATGCTGTAGCGTTGATAGTATATGAAATATTCGTGTAAATATTTTGTGGGAATGAGAATATTTTTATTTTTGGAGCGCTCACACTCACTATGGGGTTTATTTGATCCGTTAACAGTCTAGATCACAAAACTGGATGAAACTAAAGGCCATAATTATAATGCTTAATATATAATATGTAAAGATAGTAGAAAGAGGAAAAATAAACAAATGTTGGTAGTGTACGTTTAATAATTATATAAGTATGATTGTCAATGTTTGTACTATGTCCACTTAAATCTGCCCAAACAGCAGTTCAAAGAGACAAATTAAATTTATTCATACTGAAAACCAGCGATTCGAGGACATGTAATGTAGACCAAAACCGAGAGAGTACAGTGCAGTCAAAATGTTTTTTTTTTAAATTCGGATACGTTGCTCGCCTTTCGCAAATAGCCGGCAATATTTTTTTTGAATTCCGAGTTTTACAATAGGGATTTTGTGAATATATTTTGATGCGTAGCTATTGGCAAGCTAAGAAATCCATAGATATAGCAATTCGAAGTAAATGGAATTACTCAACGCTACGCAGCATTTCAGTTAAAAAAAGGTATGCTTCTAAACACTGATTGTTAAGAAATACTTATACTTAAGTTCAATAGAAATGAATAATATATGGAAAATATCAGCTTACAACCCGCAATACCCAATTTATTCATCGTTTGGCTGACCAAAGAGAAAGGAAGGAAGAGTTGGACCAAAAACATTTCAATGTTGTCGTAGAAGCTACCTAAGAGATAATATCAGAGAAAAAGGACAGCGACATACATCTGGATAACAAACAAAATAATTCCGGCATTCCTAATCCGCTTACCAAGGGGATAATTTATGACTTTACCATCCCGATCCGTTCACAATAATAAATAATATTGGAGAAGCATTAGCCGACGACAATATCACGGTATAACACAAATCTGAAGTAAAAATAACAAACAAGAAAGAGAAAGCAAGAAACAATCAACTAGATTGAGACAAAAAATATTGACATAAGATACACAGAACAGAAAGGCTACATACTACCGTAGACTAAAAAGTTCGTGTTAACACGGCAAACGTTATCCAACTTCGAACCACATTCATATAAAAAGTCCAATATGTGTCCAAGAGACCAAAGCAGTCAACACGACCAGGAACATAATCTTATCACGATAAATAAGTACGTGTAAACGAATAAACTAGGGATGTTCATGTAAAAAAAAAATCGATATTTTTTTTTTCGATATAATGTATCGTAGTGTTATATATCGGATGCGATATATCGTACAAATATATCGATATTTCCGATATATAAAAAAATTGTAAGTAATTTGTATGTGACTAATCTATAATAATAAATATTAGATAGGTATCAGGTTAATATGAATAAAAACAGGTAGGGTTAAGGTACAAATCAACTTTATTTATTTATAAATCCCAGTAATTTTTGTCTAAACCTTGTAAAAACAAAATTTTATTAGATTTTTTTTTTTGTACGAACTAGTGCTGCCCTCACCGAGGAAACGTATGGTTGGTTTGTAGAGTGGTATTTCGTGTCTTTCAGTTTCGTTATCGCCCAAGATTATTGTGAACGCTAGTTTTTCATATATTCGAGGTTTTACGTTTTATTTTTACTCAAGTTGCCAACTATGAATCAGTATTGGGAGCGTGCGAAGTCATGGTGGGGAGGTGTAGCGTTGAGCTTTTAATTTCTCACGATATATTATATCGGATGAAATATATCGATTTTTATTTCGATAATATCGGATCGAAGCGATATATCGCGAAAATATATCGATATCTTATGAAATACAATTTATACCGTGCTCTCCTAGAATAAACTTTGCACAAACAAGCGTCGGAATTCGTAAAGAAAGTTTCCAACTGCCGACGGAGCGAACGTAAATTCGAAGCGAGTTATCGGTCGACAGTCATTCACGGTAATGAGTTAAGAACTTACCTGTGGTGTCAGAGTTGCAAAGTTTACTATACGCTGATGATCTCATCTTGCTTTACAAGTCTATTAGCAATGTTTTGGTTTCAAAGGACATTATTTTTGTGTTTATTTGCTTTATAATTTATGTTTGATTTCGTCAGAATTATGAATGTGTGTCCGTACCAACCGTATAAATTCAATTTTCAATCTAATCAAGAAGAGTGAACAGGAGCTGCGGTATGGTTATGTTATCTCCGATCACGTATCTTTATCTACAGAAATAAGTAGGTACTTTGTCTTTACTAAGTCTAAGACAACAAAGATGGTCCAGTGGTCCACATAAAGATTTGTGGACCACTGTAAAAAATATCATCCCCACATTACGTGTACGGGACGTACCCTAAAAAAAACATTATTTTACCACTTTGTCGGCGTGATTAATATGTATATACCCTTACGAAATTACAGCTTTCTAGTACTAAGAGTCTCTGTGCTAAGCCGTGGGCAGACAGACAGACAGATAGACAGACGTACATGGCGAACCTATAAGAGTTCCTTGTTTATTACAGAACCCTAAAAAGCGTACATCATTAGAAGGTCAATAAGTTTTGAAATGATCAATTAAACATTTCCCTTAATTATTTAACGTCAAACATGTCTCTTTTTAAAAGTTTCATTATATTTGTTTGATTATGTATAAAAGAGAAACTTTCATAACTCTTTAAAATTCATGAACATCATCTCACTTAAACCAGTAAATTGACACTTGAGAACAAATCCATTCGACTATTCCTAAACTACTTACCAACGTCTGGAAGGAATGAAATCGACTTCACTTAAAGATTGATTGCTTTTCTGTCATCCATTCTTTTATAAAATGAAGTGAAAAATCTTCAATCGAAATCAAATTTTACTGAGTCAGGTATATACAGACTTTAATTAAACCGTCTTCAAAAGTCAAAGACCTTTAATGAGACACTCAAGATGTCTAAGTTCTAAGAAACTTTGTAATAGATACTGTACTATGTGTTAGTCATTAATTTACCGAGGTGACATTGTTGTTTTCTAAGACAAAATAAGTTAGGTATCAAACTTGCTTGTATAATTATAATCCCTGTGTGGAAAATAGATGAGAAAAACAAAGTTGCGGTTTTAAAACAAACAACATTAAAAGGAGTAAGAATACAGAGGGGTGTTATTAAGAAACTGTAGTTGTACATTAAACAGTATTTACACGAGAAAATAAATATAATTCCTCTAAATTGGAGCCTTAGGTGTACTTATAACAATATATAAATGCAGTAGAATATTAAAATAAATCAATGCTGCAAACTACTAATTATTAGGATAAAAGCGTTGTCAAAAAAGTTAAGTTTCGTCTAAAATGAATCCTAGCATTGTTTTGATATTTAATTTGAAATCAGCGTAAAGGATTATTCTGTAGTTCAATGTGTTACCTCAATGTCGATTGGTTGGAAATTAATTTTATAGACACACACTATCATGGGCACATTGCTCATAGAACAGATGGCAGATGGGGCCGAACATATCTGGAGTGGCGATCGTGTACCGGAAGACTTAACGTTGGAAGGCCTTCAACAAGGTGGACAGATGAACTTGTGAAGGCGGCAGGAATCCGCTGGATGCGAGAAGCACAGAACTGGTTAAAGTGGCGGTGCTTGGTTCCAAGGCCTATGTCCAGCAGTAGACGTCTTTCGACGGAAATGATGATGATGATGACACTATGTAACAGTTCTACATTTATATATCTTTAATTTTTATGGTGAACATAATATAGTATATTTTATATCGAGGGATTAAACGAAGCCATAATATACCAGAGGTGGTTTATTATATTTAACCGAGGGTATATTAAGTTGGCGTTTATGTAGTCTCGAGGTGCAAACTGTACTTTTCACTTTGAGTGCGAGAAAAATAGTCAATTTAGTACAAAAACATAATAAATATTATTCCTCCAGTCAATAAAACTTTCGTAAGTTTTTAGGTAAATCTCCAGCGATTTTGGCGGCAAAAGATTATCTATTAGGTCTTTTGCTCTTTGCTCGACGCCGAACTCTTCACTGTCACTGGACATTCTTAATAAATTGATTTAAAACTGAACAAATTTACACTCGACAAAATTCTGAAATTTTCGCGGTCAGTTTTTTCTTCTAAACCAGTCACAGATTAACAATTTAAAACACATGGCGCCACCTTCTTGGCGGAAAAACCATGGAACTAAAACTTTCAAAATGTTTGCAAAGAAGATGGTCCATACTCCACAGATAATAGTATTATATATTTACTGGCTGTTTGAATTTGTCTATGTCACATGAAGGAAATTAAAACACTAATTACTTTTCACTCCCTAGAGACTAAAGTGGTCACTTTAGTCCCGCTTCGTAGGACTATATTGGCGTACTTTTAGAGCATGAGAAGTGAAAAAGAGTATTCTATTTATCAATCTGCCTAGCCTTTTCCCAACTAATTTGGGGTCAACTTCCAGTATTACCGTATGCAGCTGAATATCACTTTTATATATACATGGAACGACTGCCTGACAGTTACCGGGTAACACGATTCCTCTTGATAAGAGTGGATGACAAATTTTCGGGCCCTATAACGACTGTCAAAGATCTATAACAGCCGGGACCAACGGCTTAACGTGCTTTCCGAGACACGGAGGGGCCTCCTATGTAATGGATGGTCACTCATCCACAAACTAACCGCAGCAAGCGTAGCTTAACCTTCGACCCACCCGTGTGGCTGCGCTCCAATTTGATAGACACAAAATATAATCGAAATCCGTGGACATAGACGAGCAAACATTAAGCCTACACTAATCTTGTACATGCAAGACTTCATTATCAAGTTACTCCTACGCCTACCTAATGCCCTTAAAGGCCTACGCACACCGGGACGGAATGGCAGAGGATTAAATTTTTTACCAAAGGACATTCAAACTTATTTAGTAGGAATACAACATATGTAAATGTTTTAAATTGATTCCGTGGCATCGAAAGGGATTTCTTAACTCGGAATTGGAGAGCGCGCTAAGGGATCTCGCAATGCCGCAGCGCATTGCGGTATGACTCCGTGACATGCCGCGGGGTGAGTTAGAGTAAGCGGTAGTATATGCACATTTGCGCGCGCGCCGCTACCCATTTCGCACGTATTTCGCACGACGAGACATGCCGCGTCACGTCGCGGCATGTCTTGGTAGGCCGCAGGAATGCTACAGTATCGTAAGCGGCTAATGTACGCTGACCGGTGGCAAAATCCTCTGCCATTCCGTCCCGGTGTGCGTAGGCCTTTTGTTGTATTAAAATTATGTTTACGCACGATCGAGATTTATACTAAGTATTTACACTAAGGGCCGGTTGTTGCAAACGGTTGGTTAACGTAACATAAGTACGTCAAATAATAACGATTACATTATGGTGTTAACGTTCGTTAAATACAAAGAGTTGTTTCACTGCATAAAAATCGATCGTCAAAGTTCAAATGTAAAAGAATAAAATGACGTTAACCAGTGGGTATGACACTGGTTACTGTAATCGTTATTTTTTAACGAACGTTAAGGGCATAATTTTGTGAAACAAAGATTTTTGGTTTGACGATAGTTAGCGCCATTTATGATGTATACGCGTGCGTTAAGTGGACGTGAAACAACCCGCCCGAAGTATTTATACTTAGTATAATACTATGTATTTAAACTTATGACATTAAATCGAATTATTGCAATTTTAAAGTAATTGTGTATCTCATTTATAAATCTTGATATTAACATAACACACGCCTCTAATCACCGAAGGGTTTGGCAGAGGTGTACCTATAATACACCTACATTTCGCAAGGTATGTTTAAGTTGATATTAAGTATCAAAAATTTAAATTATTGTATTCTTTTGTAAAGTTAGTTGGGTTACTTACGCTTGAAGATTTTCATATCACAAACATGTTATTTTTAATACTTAACTATTTTAAAATCCTATTTTGCTGTTCAATAAACAAGTTAAAAAAAAATTTAATTTGAAGCATTCAAAGGAACAGATTTTATATATAATAAAACTATAATAAGCTCTCAGACAAGTTAACTCAGGTGCACTCGAATGAAAACGCTGCAACGAACTTAAGAGCACCTAGGGAAGAGCGTGCATTTGCAACTATTTGATAAAAACCCACCAGCCTCCAACAAATATCGGAAAAACTGATATAATTATAATTAGGACTGCCGACAGAAGTGATAAGTCAAAACTTTGTAATAACTGTGTTCTTTTTCGAAGTTTTAAATCAATATTATAGTCTGAATTATTGAAATTTGATAATTTGTAACTTAAAATTATTAACATTAGTCTGGTTTTCACATGTATTGGGCACTCGACACGGCTCAACGCGGCTAAGTTTACACTTCAAAAAAAAAGACATTTCGTTTAAATTTTTAAACTGTCATGGTCACTAATATTATTATTAACATAAACGGGATATTTACCATGTTTATTAATTGTTATGAGTTCCCGATATTAACCCAAAAATCGGCCATAGCTCAACATCTTTTGGAATCAGGATCGAACCACTGGATTGAGTTACATAACCCTCAGGTCATCTCGATAGAACGCCACTATATTCCTAGACTGGTTAGAGAAGCTATTGAGATTACCAAATATAGGAACTTCAACCGGGATAATGGGTTTCAACTGTCGAGAGACTGGAATCCAGTGGTTCAGCTGTCTAAAAACCGAAGAAGTGCCGAAAAAAGTTCGCGAGCGGACACAGTGAGTTTCGTGTGTCGGGAACAGAATCGAGTTGCGAGTGAAAGTGGTAGCGGTACTGAGTGCAAAAAACGAACAAGAAAGAGGGTAGACCGTTTTGTCTGCTCATAAACACCCACCAACACCCACAACCACCAATGACTTCAGTTTATCCGTGATCATGCTGCTTGCAACAGCGCCGAAACATCGGAAACTCATAACAATTAATAAACATGGTAAATATCCCGTTTATGTTAATAATAATATTAGACATTTCATTTTATTTCCCTGAGACAGCTAGGTCCTACTGGGCGCTTACTAAGCAACCGACTGCCATTTTTTTTATTTTCCAATTAACTACTGGCCAGGCGAACTTGCTACTGGAATAAAAATCCGTATCGTATGTGTTAATTCAGGATATAAACTATCTGTGTGCCAAATTTCATCTATATCCGTTCAGCCGTTTTTGCCTGATTGAGTAACAAATATCGAAACATCTAAACACCCAAACATATAAACTTTAACATTTATAATATAGTAGGATAGAATGAGATTATCAGCCAATCTTGACTACACAAAAAGCAAAAGTCGTCTTGGGCAGTTTAAACTAAACTATCTTCAACAATTTCGCCAAGACCCAAAAATATTGTCTCAGCTGATAGGATCTTTGTACAATGTTATTTCAAGCGACACTCAGTTTTGCCTATAAATGAAAATGTTATGTATAGAAACGGAATAAATTCCGGCCAAAATAAATTGGTTCATTCACATCTTGATAATAATATAACAGTCGTTTCATTTTATTTGACCTTGGTGTTTGGCAATTTTACTTGGCACTTATTCGTTGGCTTTCATTAAAATATATTTTTACAGCAGTGTTTAATGGACCCGTAGGTCCACACTATGACTGTGAATGAATCTAATGAATGAATCTTGTGAATGAATTTATGGTGTGGCTTGTTCTAAGTCCGCCTGGCTAGCTACCACCATCTTATCTAAGTCTGTCGCCAAACAACAATGTTAACAGCATTTGTTGTGTTTTGGCAGTTACAGGTAAGATAGCCAGTTCCTCTGTGGTTGAGGATTCCGGGTGAAGCTCGCTTCCATCTTCGGCCTTATCATCACTTACCATCAGGTGAGATGAAGGCCAAGAGCTTCCCCGTTGTGTGTAAAAAAAAAAAAAAGAATGAATGTATGAATCATCATCATCGTCAGCCTATAGCAATCCACTGCTGGACATAGGTGGTCCAGCAGTTTTTGAATTTATTCAGTGCAGAAGTGTGTATTAGTTAGTGTATGCATGTTTTAATCATTCAAACTCAAACCATTTATTTTAATTAAACCATTTACAGGCACTTTTGAATAGGGATGAAGACAAAAAAAATTTTTTTGTCCGTCATGTAGATTATTAAAAAATATTGGACACGTATTTTTTTTTTACGTAATCAAAACATTACGGCGATACATTGAGTTCAAATGTGGCATGACGTCACTTCTCAGTAGATTTTATACTGAGCTGTGACGTAACGAACCCCCACTCCCCAAGTTTAATGTGTTTTATGTAAGTCATTGTTTATTAATATGATAAAGCAAAAAATACGTGTCTAATATTTTTTTATTATCAGATTGACGGACTAAACAGTTTTTCTTTTTTTACCCAGGAATCATCCCTATTGTTAAGGTAAGGGTGTGAAGGTGAATTGTCATTGGGGAGGCTAATAAATTATCAAGGAAGGTAATTTCCTTATTATGTTTTCCTGTTATTAAGTAGGCTACCCACTAATTAGAGATATCACAAGACAAGCTGATTATTACCTGCCCGCCGTAAAAAATAATATAAATTGGGTATCACAAAATTTTAATCACTGTTCATTACTTTCCTGTTATACAATAGTTCCAGGAGTAAAGCAACGGCCAAGCCACATATTTTGACTAAGGTGTAGAGTTTGATAAGTTAGGGCTTGTAGAGTTAGGGCGTGTAGAATAATAAGCTTGGCTCTAAATGAGATCTGACAACTTTTTGACAATGCGAGCCATATGGTCTCGTCTTGGCAATATTTTACATGAGTATTTTTGGTGGGATTTCACTTCTTTTTGTAAGTTGCTAATGTTTATTTTATTTATTTTTTGTAATTTTTTTCTTATTTATTTATTTACTAGCTTTTGCCCGCAGCTTCGCCCGCCTAGATGTCGGTTATCGCGTAAAAAAGTAGCCTATGTCCTTTTCCATATCCCAGGCTATATCTGTGCCAAATTACATGACGATCGGTTCAGCGGTTTAGGCGTGAAAACGTAACATACAGACAGACAGACAGACAGCAGACAGAGTTACTTTCACATTTATAATATTAGTAAGGATTTTATTATTCATGTACACACAGTTAAATACATAGAGGTACGACATAATTATAATTTCAGTACAAAGGTACTGCTTATTACTTAAGAAATTTCTTCCAGCTTCTTCGGTTTCTTCTTTCTTTTTTTGGGGTGTATTTCTTGCACATCAGAAATGTTTTTTTCCTTTTTTCCCCCTAATATAAAGTTTGGGGGTGCTTTACTAAAAATCCTGATATATGTATTTTATTATTTATAACAAGGAGTCCGTATATCAATTTTCAGACCTCTAGCATCTAAATTTGCGGAAGCCTCATACAAACTTCCATCCGTTTAAGGGGTTGGGGGCAAAAGTACCAAATTATAGTTTTTTTGTTTTTTGTGTACTAAAACTAGATTAAATACCAAATTTCAGCTATAGGACTTCAGGAACTACCCTTAGAATTTCTATGATCATCAGTGAGTAAGTGACCAAATCGGAGTTTTTTAGATATCAATAAAATCTAAAGTATAAGGGCTATGCAATTGAAACTTTATAAGTTTAATGCGTCCACTATTGACATCATATCCCGAGAATTTTGTTTATCTGGTATAATCCAATCCCAAGTTATGAGGGTTCAAAGAAAAGACGAAGCGCTTCGAGAAAAGATAGGTAGTGCCTTTGCGCTTCGCTTGGCTCGTTTTGGCGGGGGCACTACCGTTCCCCCAGATTTTCCTTTGTTCTTTCTTTCTTACATATTGCAACAAATTACAGACGTGATGTTGTTATATTGCAATAAATAATTATTCCAATACAAAAATAACCAGCCGTTCCATACAGTTGGGTCGACTGTATGGAACGGCATCGGTATTGAAGTTTTGTATGGGACAGTTGATATTTTTTCCGCGTTAACGTTGTTGGTCCGATGGAGAAAGTTGTTCAGTTTGATGATCTGTGCCACAACCTTTAATATAACCACACCTTTCCGATACATGCTGTATATGATTTTTGAACGTTGTTTATTAAAGAAGACGGCAGTGTTTCAGAAACCTTGATGTAATGAAGATGTTGTAATCTATCCATACTAATATTATAAATGTGAAAGTAACTCTGTCTGTCTGTCTGTACGTTACTTTTTCACGCCTAAACCGCTGAACCGATCGTCATGAAATTTGGCAGAGATATAGCTTGGGATATGGAGAAGGACATAGGCTACTTTTTTACGCGATAACCGACATCCACGCGGGCGGAGCCGCGGGCAACAGCTTGTAAATCTATACAAATAAATAAAAATGAAGTGTCTGTTTGCAATGTCAAAATAACAGCTTTTCACTAAATGCATATGAAAGTATAAACGGAACTTAGAGCAAAGAAACAATTTTTTTAATTGTTGTCTGTCTGTCTATCCGTCTGTTTGTTCCGGGTAATCTCCGAAAAAGCTGAACCGATTTTGACGGGACTTCCACTGGCAGATAGCTGATGTTATAAGAAGTCGCTTAGGTGCTTACTCTAGAAAAAGCCGCGGGCAGCAACTCGTTAATATATAAAAATATTTCAAGACTTATAGCAAGTCTTATGAAGCTGGAAAGCTCTCCTCCTCATAAAACATAGAGGAGGGCATTATATAAATTAAAAACTTAGTTAAAATTATACTCCCATTCCACTGGTCTCAAATAAAACCTTGTTGAGTCAGTGACCCGAATCAGATTTGATATTCCGCCAAGTTTAGAGTCTTGGCGTTTTTGGAGCGTAAGCGAATGTATGAATGGGATAGTAATCAAATGATGAGATCGGTATTTGTAGCAATATTATATTCGTTTTAAAGTAACTTTTGGACCATTGCTTTTTTATTTAAAGTTGCAAGATTTCATCTTAAGGGCCTATACTACCTCAAATGGCTTAGCATGATCCTCCGTTATGTCGAAAATACTGAAGTATTAATTTTGAAATAAATATATGGTAAAGTTGAGGATTCATGTTAAGTACTATGTTAGCTGAAAACACGATTCCATAAAAATTTCTCTATAGAAAAAAGTCCAAAGTTACTTCCAAACCGAACAATAAACCGCTGGTATTCAAAAAATACTTCAAATTAGATAATGAAACTTTGCATATTAACTGAACTAACTATAAAGCAGGTCTTATGTTATTTACTTTTTTTAAATGACCATTATTTTCACCGTGAAACGAAATTACTTAAACCATCGGCGCCTTGGAGCCTTTTCCCTGCCGCCCTGTCTCGCTTGCTCGCGTGACCGGTACCAATAGTGTGCGAGCGAGAAACAGAGTGAGGTGGCGCTGAGGTAGTATAGACTCTTAACATACTAACAAGAACATCGGAATAAGTTTATAAAACCACTTTCGTTAATTTAAAGTAACTTTCTGCTGGTTAAATGTTTTAAGCACTTAAAAAACAAATCATTACCTATTAATATCTTTCTATAAATACTCAAGCGAACCATAAATGGAAAAATACCCGCAAAATACTTTTTCTTTCGTTCACATGGTGTTGAACATATTGAAAGAGAGCAACACAAGTGTGACGATTTATTTTTCATGTACCTATTGTAAAGTTATTGGCCCTTAAGAGGGCTCTCACCGGTCCACTAGCGCCACTCCTTAAAAAAAATATTATCTAGTGACTGAGAAAAAATGATGAAAAGTCAAAGTCAAATAATTTATAAAGTGTCTCAATATGACTCTTTATAAAAGGTATTAGAAAATTCTAGACACACTTACCGAGGTTCCATAATGAGCCGTTTTTCATTATTTCTTTTCAGTCACGAGATTTTTTTTTTTTAAGGTGTCGCGCTTGTTGACCTTTGTACGCCCTCTTAAATCCCATGCACTCAATCTGTTAGGGTTGGCAGTTCACGCACCATTAGGTTTAAGCGTCACCCTTCTAAAGCCGTAACACACGTTTAGAATTTTATATTGGAGCATCCGTTTTATTCTCTTTAACGTTTTCCTTCATCGTTTGCAGTGGGAGTAAATATCGTCAGTATTTGAAGAAAAAAAATTGTTGTGTCGACAACTCATGGTTGCACTTCGTGTGTATACCCCTTAATTATTGTTTCCTTATCAGCTTAATAATAATGTGTCTGTTTTGCAATACAAAAGTTGGAATTAAAAGTATGACTTCATCTTATAAAGTTATACGGAAAAGAACTAGAGTTACCGACATAGCTTGTAAAGCAAGCAAGCTGAAGTGGCAGTGGGCTGGCCAGTGGGCAGGGCCTCAAGTCTGCTATTATAATAGTGTCAGAAAGGTCTCTTCATTGTGAGTTTTTGACAGATTTGCCATACAAACACTGTCAAATACTCACAATGGCGAGACCATTCTGACACTATTGTAATAGCAGACTTGAGGCCCTGGCTAGTGGCCATGTTTGTCGAAGGACCGATAGCCAATGGAGGAAACGAGTTCTGGAGTGAAGACTACGTATCGTAAGCGTAAAGGCGCGGGCCACCACGGCGCATGCTGTGCATGGGCACGTGGCGCATTTTAGATGCGTGTATTAATTTGTTTGACAACGTGGGTCTACATTTCCACTGGAGTACACGAATATGACCCACGACTATGTATAGCGTGGCACGGCGCACGGAGAGGCTACACACGTGCCACTGCAATCCACAGACACGGGCTTCACTGCGGGAGGTGTGCGATAAGTGAGCTGTACATAGTCGTGGGTCATATTCGTGTACTCCAGTGGAAACGTAGACCCACGTCGACAGCGTTGAGCTATGTAACCGCCTATTCGAGCAAGCCACGCATGTATCAATGACGTCAATTCATGCGTAGCCTCTCCGTGGGTTGCAGTGGACACAACCACATACATTTTCTTACAAAGCGAAGCTTAATACACGTGCGTAGCCTCTCCGTGCACCGCGGTGGGCCCGCGCCTTAAGCGTAGCGAGGGACGCCCCCGCTAGATGGACCGACGACCTTAAACGGTGGCTGGGACAGACTGGATGCAGAAGGTAGTGAACAGGGTGCTGTAGAGGTCTGAGAGGGGCCTATGTGGAGTATTCGTTAATTGATTGTTGATTTGGAGTTAGACTTTTGTTTTAAATGAAGACAAGTTAAGCCAGCTAAACCCGCCATAGTGATGAACATCATAGTAGTTAATTTATCCACAATACATTTTCCTTCACGTTAAACTTTTCGCCAAACAAGGAAAGCTTCCCTGTTTTCAAAGCGGACATTCTTTTAAAAGAAAACTTTTTCTAGAAACTTTAACTTTCTAATTTTGTAAGGGAATTCTTCGCTTCTAACTTTTTTGTGTGCTAACAACCGCTTTCCTGATATAATCGACGTATTTTTGGTCGGTACCTACTTAGTAATAATAATATATGCTATTAAAGTAACTAAGCAGAACCTACTGTAAGCATGAAACAAAATATTGTGAAACGATTTTTTAAGAGTAAACATATCTTAATTTGTTTTTTTTCTTGAAAATTTTTCCATTTAAAAGAGCCTATTATAATTCTAATTGAAATAAACTATTTGAATTTGACTTTGTAATGTGCTTCCATGTATTTAAAAAATATTTTAAAATAGGTCCACAATCACAGGACGAGAGATTTGATTACTTGATATGAATATTTTTATTAAAAGAAAACGACCATGAATGTTTAAGAAACTAAGTATGCTATGTGCCTTCTCACTATCAGGAGCACAGATAAAACAAAAATATCAAACCTCTAATAAACTAAACGATTAAGGCCTGTGTTCACCAACATTTAAATCAACTGTTTAGATATTTAATCAGTTGTTTACTCAAAATTTCTTAGGCCTGTGTTCACTAACATTTAAATCAACTGTTTAGATATTTAATCAGTTCTTTACTTAGGAAATTTGACATAAATCAACTGTTTAAATACCTAACCGGTGGTTTGAATGTTGGTGAACACAGGCCTTAGGAAATTTGATATAAACCAACTGTTTAAATACCTAACCGGTGGTTTGAATGTTGGTGAACACAGGCCTATGTGGGTATTGATTGTAGCTACGAAATATTTCACAATTTTTATTTTTTATTTTTTTTATTCTACTATGAGTTTGCTCTTGACTTTAGTCTAGGTCTGGATGACAGAGACAAAGTGTACGATGGAGTGAGCTTACCCAGAAGAAGCCTGTTCACTCTCACTTTGAATAGATTAAGGGTTGTATGCGTTCGGAAACACAGACGCAGGCAGAGTTCCACTCCTTTGCTGTGCGCATTATAAAAGACGTTTGAAAACGCTTAGTGCGACTTGGTGGAATATCAACTAGGTAGGGGTGGTAACTTGCAGTGCGTCTAGATGTCCGATGGTAGAAGGGGGCCGGTGGAAGGAGGTCGTGTAGTTCATGGGCACACTCGCCGAAGTACAATCTGTAGAAGACCGACAAGCAGGCAACCTTGCGGCGATGAGCCAAGCTGTGAAGCTTTGCATCTATTAAACGAAGTATCAAACGCGTAACAATTTTAGCTCCGTAAAAGCCGACAGCTCAGCCAAAGCTTGAGAGGTTTTCAATTTAATTGAACTGACCAATCATCTCATCTATTCTTCAAAAAAATAAATAAAAGAGAACCTTTTTATCCTAAACATATTCACATTTCAGTACAGCATCAAACACAGACATCTCGTTATTTGTAAGAAAAGCATTTTATAAAATCTCGGATTTACTTTATATTCTTTCAAACAGAACAATATGAGAAGATATTTTGTGTAGTTAGAGGCGAAGTATTAAACTTTATCCTTAGTAAATGTTTTGTATTTATAGAACTTTATAAAAAAATAAAAACAAAAGATAACTTAGTTTTAATAAGAAATCAAATAGTTTTTGAAAAAGAAATAATTTTCACTTAAAAGAATAAACAAAATAGCATACTCATCTCGATCTATTTGGGATCAGCGCAGTCTGTCCTCTTCTGTCATACATTTCTTTGAGCCATTTTTAGGAATCTGTACCTCAAAATGAAAATACGGAACCCTTACCTACCCGTACCTAATTACGGTTTTATTTATTTGTTGTTTCTATAAGGCCTGTGTTCACCAACATTTAAATCAACTGTTTAGATATTTAATCAGTTGTTTACTCACAATTTCATAGGAATCAGAATACCAGCGCTGCGGTATTTATTTTTTAAATATCGTAGCATTATGCTGAGATAGTGGCCTTTTTGGCCTCACACAGGTTTACAATGTAAATTTTGTTAATTTTAAATGCTCTGTTTTATTTTTTACTGTTTGTATTTCTTGTGCGTGTCCCAAATAAAACATTTTTCTTTCTTTCTTTCTTTCTTTCTTTATAGGATGACTCGTGTGTCTGTCACAGCCAATTTGCTCCGAATCTACTGGGCCTATTAAGTTAAAATTTGGTACACAAAATATACTTCCGTGACCCAAACACGGACGTGTATAAATGAATTTTGAATTTGGGGGTCACTTTTGGGAGGTACCTTAGTTTTTTTTTAAGTTTTGCATACTGTAGATACTGTAGGTTAAAATATGTATCTGAAATCCTTACAATATGCCCTTTCATTTGATTATATCACACGGTACAGGTTACAAAACAATTCTTAAATATTTCAAATTTTTCCCCCTAAAGTGAACCACATGTTCAAATCTCATTTATTTACGTTTTAAGTTCGTGTTTGGGTCACAGAAATTCATATGTGTACCAAAATAATAAAATAAATAAAAACAATTGTAAACAAAAAAAAAAAACAAAATAACAATCGATTTAATTGTAATCAACTTAATTGGTCCAATTAATTAATCGTTTTTATTTTTTATTATTTCGATCGTGTTAATCGATTCGGAGCAAATCGTCTGAGACAGACAGACACACGAGTGATCCTATAAGGGTTCCAGTTTTTCCTTTTCAGGTACGGAGCCCTAAAAACAAAACAACCTCCCATCATTGTGTATTCTCTAAATAATAAAACTCATAATCCAATCATCTATACAATAGTTGAGAACAGCACAAAGTGCTAATTTCAGCACTTGTCCCTTCTTCTAGAATCGTTCAATCATATCCTATTGTGAAGAAAGTGCCTTTCATACAAAATCATCATTCATACCACAATACAAGAAAATGCTTAAGAAAATATTTGAACAAAGCTGATTCGTTTTTATTGTGACTAAAATTACCTTTTTTTAGAAAGCTTTTTTGATGACTTGACAGTGTTGTTTTTAGTTTTACAGATTGATGGGTATATTCGTTTTGTTAAATTGACATCTCATTTATCCCGACGGAAGATATTCCGCAATATACAAAATTAATGAGTTTGAAATTGTTTCTGTTAAATAACAATCAACTTCTAAATTCATCACAAGAAAATCATGACATCCATCCGTTAATACGAGTAAGACGCCTATATATAAACCCAGGATTTCGATCTTCAAAATAATTTACAACATACCTCAAAATTAAACCAAAAAGCAATTTCCTACTCATTTCCAAGTAATCCTTTTCGACTGACTTAAGTGACGTCACACAAGATAAACAAAGGCAGTATAAGTTACAGTCGTTTTAAAACAAAAAGGGAATGTAATACTACCTCTAATCAGGTATGTATTTATAAACGTATAAAGCTGTTCGCAGACATGCATCAAGAATATTACTATGTGTAAAGTAGCGCGCACACTCGCATCAAAACATTAGGTATTATAAGGTTTTTTTATGGGATATATTCAACACTAGCTGTTGTCCGCGGCTTGGTACGCGTCGCCTAATTTACTCCTTATAACATCAGCTATCTGCCAGTGAAAGTCCCGTCAAAATCAGTCCACCCGTTTCGGAGATTAGCTATATCAAACAGACAGATAAATAGACAAAAAATAAATAAATTGAGTTTTTGTTCTAAGTACCTACCATATACTTTTATATGCATTTAGTCAAAAGGTGTTATTTTGACATTAGAAACATACACTCTAATTTTATTTATTTGTATAGATAACATAACATCACGCCTATGTGGAAACACCAAGGGCTAAGCAGTGTAGACCCACAACTAAATTTCGCCCAGTTATGTTATGCAAGTCCCATGTAATAGGGGGCGAACCTATTGCCATCAGCCTGGCGCAAATCCAGAATTCGGGATGCTACTGTGAAATTCCTGATGGAAAACCAGCCTAGTGCATGTCAGACCACGCACAATGAAGGGTTCCGTAGTAAATCCCAAGACCAAACATAACATTGTAAAAAAAATTAAAAACTTGTTCACCCATACATTCTAACTGCAAATGTAAGTTGGTCGACTATTAATCGGTAACTTGCAAAGCCTACTTAGCTGTGATAGTTTTCCTTGTAACTTCTACTGCCGTGATTTTTTTCACATAAATAGATAGATAGATAGATAGAATACTTTTTATTGCACACGATAAAACTTAGATTTATATGTAGAAAATTTTACAAGGGGTGACACAATGGGCGGTCTTATCGCTAAAAGCGATCATTTAAAGACAACCTTTGTATGGATTACGGGAGAAGGAGAAACATTACTGCAGGGCGTCAAGTCTGCTATTACAATAGTGTCAGAATGGTCTATCATTGATTTTACAATTGTTGATTTTGACAAGTTTGGTAATCTACTATTATAATGGCGTCATTATGACTTTCCAATGGTCAGCCACTGACACTCCATTGAAAGAATTGGTAATCTCGTACATAATGACAAATGAAACTTCCAACGCAATTGTAATACAAATCTATTACGAGACCATTGACC
Organism: Dryobota labecula; assembly: GCA_947523025.1. NCBI lineage: Eukaryota > Metazoa > Arthropoda > Insecta > Lepidoptera > Noctuidae > Dryobota > Dryobota labecula. Next base: position 8,242,432 of record OX383293.1, on the reverse strand, counting down.
GACCAATGATCGACCATTATGAATTTAGCAGATTACGAACTTTTAGCAAAATGACAATGGGATCGTGTTGGAGTGACGAATTTATAAAAATAGCAGACTTGGGCCCCAGGTAGTTTGTGGTGTACCATTTACATACAATCATTTATCTGGCAGGGGGGACACACTTGACTCTAACAAAATTAGTAAAGTGCTAATTTTGCTCAATATTTAATTAAGCTTAATATTTCGCAAACGGATCCCTGAATCGAAAAATAGTTTTCGCAAGCCTGCAATATTTGAACGCGCTATCCAACGATACCCCACACCATGGGATAGACGAGAAAAAAATATAGGATTTCATGATTTTATTTTACCATTTTGTCGTCGTGATTAATATGTAGGTATACCCATGCCAAATTGCAGCTTTCTAGTACTAAGAGTCTCTGAGCTAAGCCGCGGACAGATAGACAGACAGACTGACATGGAGAAACTAAGGGTTTGCTGACTACAGAACCCAAAAACCCAATAACACTATAGAAGCATGAGGAACAGGGTGTAAAGTTCGCTCATACTCTATGGAAAAGGGAGGATCCTCCGACCAGACGGGTATCGTGTCTGGTGGGCAACTGCCCTATCTTTTTTTTTTTTTTGAGTATGGGGAATCATCAAATGACCGCTCCCGCCCTGGGTGGAGCGGAAGGGAGTGTCAGACTCTTACTGACTAAAACCCACCCGTGTTCCTTCCTTGGCCCTTTATGTTCCGGGGCAGCGGTACCCCTTTCGGACAATCCCGCTGAAGGGGGGGCAACTGCCCAACGATTGATGTCGGGATATAGTATAATGCTAGTCGAGCGGTAAACTCTGAGGCGCAATGCAGGATTTGTGTGACGTCAGGGCTTTATGCTCTGCAGTAGCGCGTGTAACCATTAGACCAATGAGGCACTGTTATCCGTTTCTTTAGTCATCTTGAAACTGTTTTTAAACAAGACAAATATGATATGTCTTCGGTTGCCAAAACTTTTGTGTTTTGGCTCTGGTGTGCGCATTGTCTAAATATACACAGTCACACATTGTTGAAGGATTAGGGATGCTTATGTGAAAACACATTTGTGTCGACGAAGTTTCTCTGTTGAATAATTATGATGAATCATTTTTGTTATACATTACCATATAAGTAGAAAGTTTTAAATGAGTTTGAACCAGATGCTTTTAGGAAAGGGCGTAAAAAAATCCGACCATATGCATGTCGGGCCATGCATAATGAAGGGTTCCGCAGTTGGCATGAATTTATCCCAAGAACAAACAACATTGTAGTCGAAAAACATGTTCTCCCATACATTCCAACTGCAGATGTCGAAAAATGGCTGTCACAGACCTGCAATATTTTTGAACGGCCTACCCAACTATACCCCAAACCATGGAATAGACGAGAAAAAAATATATCATATGCCGCAGAGGTAGGTACGCTACAAAAAAAAATCGGGCCGTCTTTGGAGACTGTCGATAGAAGTGAAAACTAAGTAACTAAAGCGTTCGGTGACGATGACGCGAGTTCCATGATTTTTGTTCACCCAAAACGCCGTATCCTACGAATAGGGGCGTAACTGCATAATAGCTATTTTTCAGGAGACACTTTTTTGTGTTTTTTATTATTATAATAAATATGAAAAAATATGTATTGGTGATTTCTTATAATGTGTATTGGTATTTTAAGGTTCGGTTAGGATTATTTTCAATAAATTATTTGTATATTTTATACGCATTTTGTCCTTTAAATCCCGTTTTTAATTGTTTTGTTTAACTGGTTATATGTGGTATGATGAGCAGGATTTAATTATGCAATAAAAAAAGAAAGCCCCTATGTTCGTTAGGGCACTATTCGTAGGATACGACGAAAAAGTACACATATATACACAGTATACATATAGCTCATGGAAAGCGTTCAGTGACGATCGCAAACCCATAAGTTTTTCCCCTACCAAAAAGTGCTCAACGCGCCTAAAGAAGTTCTCACTTCAAAAATTACAAGTTTTTTTTATCACGTCACGTTGGAAGGCCCCCACAAGGTGGACCGATGACCTTGTGAAAGCCGCAGGAATCCGCTGAATGCGGGAAGTACAGAACCGGTCGAAGTGGCAGTGCTTGGGGGAGGCCTATGTTCAGCAGTGGACGTCTTTCGGCTGAAATGATGATGAATGATGATACCAAATTACAGCTTTCTAGTACTAAGGGCCGGTTGTTTTAAACGGTTGGTTAACGTAACATACGTACGTCAAATAATAACGATTACATATGATGTTTAACGTTCGTTAAATACAAAGCGTTGTTTCACTGCATAAAAAACCGATCGTCAAACTTCAAATGTAGAAGAAGAACGATTTATTCCATTCTAATACCAAAAACTAATACCAATAATATTTGTTTCATCAAATTTGTTAGAAAACATACATAGTGGTATTAGCTTTTGGTATTAGAACGGAATAAATCGAATAAAATGACGTTAACCAGTGGGTTACTGTAAACGTTAATTTTTAACGAACGTTAAGGGCATGATTTTGTGAAACAACGCTATTTTTGGTTTGATGATAGCGCCATTTATGACGTATACGCGTGCGTCAAGTGGACGTGAAACAACCCGCCCTTAGAGTCTCTAAACTAAGCCGCGGACAGACAGATGACAGACATGGCGAAACTATACGGGTTCCTTGTTGATTTCGGAACCCTAGAAAGGAATTAACTAAATGTGTGTTCGTGTTAATTAAGATAATAGATGATTTTCAAGGAAGCTTTTGCTTGTTTAGTTCGTTAGGGTTTCTCGTGGCTAATTAATAACAGCCGCATGGATCGATCGAAGGTTAAGCTACGCTTGCTGCGGTCGTTTCGTGGATGGATGACCATTCATCAGATATTGCGACCCCTCCGTGCCCCGAAAAGCTCGCTAAGCCTTTGGCTCCGGCTGTCATTCGTAGATCTTCGACAGTCGTTACGGGTTGTCAGAAGCCCGAAAGTCTAACAACCAGTCTTAGCAAGGGGTATCGTGTTACCCGGTAACTGGGTTGTGGACGTCAGATAGGCAGTCACTCCATGTAAAATACTGGTATTCAGCTACAACCGTTTAGACTGAAAGCCGACCCCAACGTAGTGAGCAAAAGACTAGTCAGGCAGATCATAATGTAAAAGTTGATAAAATGTTTATCTAACAAAAAACACTTCACACAGAAACATTTTACGTCAGAAACTTGAAAGACAAGTTTCTGACGTAAAACAAAAAAGTTCATAATATTAAACATGCATCATGCAGCTCCACGTTAAATTTTAATTTTGTTTGTTAAGAAAATAGATAATAATATCGAAGCTTGAAAGGCAATATTGACCAAACGAAATGTTGGCAACTTCACACTACGTTTACGCATTTTAAAGAATGAAAAAAAAAAACATTTAAAATGCTTTTTTTTTTTAAATACACCGTGGCATTTTAGTCGTCTTACAAAGACAGCCCACTTCATGTTGGAGAAGAATAAATAGAGAAAAAAGATAATAGATAAATAGAGAATAAAGAGAGCAAGAACAATATGTTCTTGCTCTCTTTATTGACTTCTCACGTGCCTTTGACACATTAATTCATAATCAGCTACTTGATAAATTAGACGACTGCGGAGTACGTGGTCCATTGCTCAACTGGTGTAAAAATTATTTTAAATATCGTACCTTTACTGTAAAAATTGATAACATCTGTAGTGATCGCATGGCTATAACTCAGGGAACAGCCCAGGGCTCAGTATTAGGCCCCCTACATTTTTTGTCGTATGTAAATGATATGAGTAATTGCATCACGAACAGTAAATGCTACCAGTTTGCGGATGACACTTGCCTTGTTATTGCTAATAGAAATCCTCAAATAGCATGCGAACGCTTACAACTCGACCTGGATGCTCTAACAAGGTGGTGTCACGATGCTGGCTTAGTACTTAATGCAAGCAAAACTAAACTATTGGTTATTAAATCTCCATATATTAGAAAATTGCCCTTACGGAACTTAATAGCCCATGACCATGACTGCTTGCATACGGTCAATGCGATTAATTGTAATTGTCCACAAATAGATGTTGTCAGTAAGCAAACATATCTTGGAGTTATTATAGACGATAAGTTTAACTGGAGTTATCACATAGAACGTGTTTGCGATAAACTTCGGCAATTTCTCGCTATTATAACCATATTAAAAAACCGCCTGCCCTTCAAAGTGAAGATAATGCTTTATTACGCAATGGCTGAATCTTACATCCAGTATGGCCTTAGTAGCTATGGTCGTACCTATAAAACCTACCTTGATAGTATTTTTAAACTTCAACTTCGGATTTTAAAAACAATAGTATCTCCTAAAATTAGAAATCAATTTTACGACAATTTAAATGGTCTCTTTAAACACTGTAATGTCTTACCAGTTCATATACAATTGAATTGTTTGTTATTGAAAGAACAATTTTTCAATGAATCTTTAAGAAACAAAATCGAACATCCTGTATGCACTCGGGCAGTTTCTGAGAATAAGCTTCGTACACAGCCCGCCAACAATACGTATGGCGAGCGAACTACCGGTTATATTATACCGAGACTTATTAATAGTCTACCCTCAGAAATAAACAAATGTATTACACATAAAAATATCAAATGTAAACTTAAGCAATATTATTTAAGTATTATGTAGGAATGATTGTAACTATTTATATAAAGATATTATTAATTGTATCGGCAATAACGCGTACATATGAAATGCTTCATTGTATAGTTAGATATTGAGATAGACTCATGATAGCACAAGTTTAAACCTTAGTGGTTTTTGGTTGCTATTTATTAATTAATCCTGTGTTCTTTTGTATAAATGCTAAATAAAAAAATAAAAAAAAAAATGTATCCAATGACTATTAATCATTCATGTAAAAAAAAAAATTTTTTTTTGGACATTTGTTTTTTTTTTTATTTATTAATTATGACGCATAACATAGTTAAAAACACCCTGTTACGAGTGCAGTCCGAGTCTTGTGTCACAAGGGTGCCGCGGAACGGAGCGGCGACATGTTTATCAGAGTTCATTCACCCTAACGCAAAAATGTGTTTCTTACTATTGCAATTTAAACTTAATATAATCCATTCTGCGGCGCCTTTGTATCACAAGGCTCGGACTGCACTCGCAACAGGGTGTTTTAAACTATATCATGCGCCATAATTATTAAATAAAAATATTAAAAAAAAATGTAATGATCAAAATCAATTTTTTTTTTACATGAATGATTAGTAGTCATTGGATACATGAAGTGGGCTGTCTTTGTAAGACGACTAAAATGCCACGGTGTATACTTTAAGATACTCTAGTGTGAAGTTGCCAACGTGTCGTTTGGTCAATATTGTCTTTCAAGATAAATTGATAGATAGAATACTCTTTATTATGTACACCATAAAAATTAAAGATATAAATGTAGAACTGTTACAAGGGCGTCACAATGGGCGGTCTTATCGCTAAAAGCGATCTTTTACAGACAACCTTTCAAGAGTCGATAAGTATATAAAAAAGGGAGGATCAAGAATCAAAGGGCATCAAAAAATTCGTCCGCATCGCTATCAACAGGAAAAGTGCCCAAAAGGCTGGCAGCATTGCCACATTGTATGGCAATGCTGATTGGACAAGAAATAGGCCAGCCCTCTGGTCACGTGAAGAGTCGAACAACCGCTTGGAGATGTCTTGGTATACCATGTGGGCAACCGGACCCCATGGTCCTAGTGTTTCAACCCCAAACGGCTCAAACATATAGCTCCCAATAAAGTTGTTATATTATTTGTTTATGTGTATCTGTGCTAACACTAGATGTTAATGCGACGATAACAGACTTTTAATGATTTCATACTGAAACTCACGTCTAAACGAGTAAGTGTTAATGATTTGGAATAAATATATGTTAAATTAGAGCATATTCTTAATAAATTTTATTAATTTATTAAGAATATGCTCTAATTATAATTAAGATTATGTTTATATTACATAGTGACATTAATTTGTGAAATTATGTCTAACGCGGATAAAAAACTGAGAATCACACAAAATTTATCAAGCGTATTTTTCTGAAATCTTCACCTTTTATCTTTTAGTATACGTGTTTTATTAAATACCTTTTATCACTACATATTATAAAACAAAATCCTCCGCCGCGTCTGTCTGTCTGTCTATCTGTCTGTCTGTCTGTTCGCGATAATCTCATAAACTACTGCACCGATTCTCATGCTGTTTTCACCAATGGATAGCTTGGTTCTCGAGGAAGGTTTTAGTATATAATTTGTTAAGTTTTTGTATACAGTTTTGTATAAATAAACGATATTTGTTGGAGGTGTCGGAAAAAAATAAGCCGTCCCAAGTATTAGTCGATTAATCGAATTCTACAGCTAGATCGTGTTGCAAGTACAAAATAAATGTCAAATATTTCGTCAAAGAGTTATGCACCAATGGTGTTCATTAGATATTCCGAGCGTTTTATCAGCACAAACGGTGTATCGTGCGACATTTTGGAGGATTTCGTTTTGTTTTCACATTGTTGGTACTTACGTGAATTTTAAAATTATTATTTGTGTCGCACTTTTATTTCGTGTTGTAATTTGGTAGGTACAATTGATTGCTTTAAGTATTTGAGTGAAATTTCGTATATTGATTTTGTGTTTGTTATCTTTAGGTAAAGACTCATTCACGTTCAGAACATAAGTACTTTTATTATATTAAGTTTCGGTTTCTATTCACATAGTGAATCACATTAAAATTAATATTAAGTTAGAATTTTGAGATATAGCCTGGGATATGGAGAAGGACATAGGGTAGGTACTTTTTATGCGATAACCGACATCCACGCGGGCGAAGCCGCGGGCAAAAGCTAGTGTATAATAAATTAATAATGCGTTTTATATGGGACAGCGTTCCTGGATGGGCGAGTCCTATTACTGGCTGAACATACGGCGCGTTGCGTGAGCTCAGTACAGAACACGCAAGCTAACTAATCAAGGTCACTGGCATATATCTGGGACTTAAGTAAAACTGTTACTAACCATATGGAATTTAAATTGCCGGAAATAAAAATATTCTATTCTAAAAATCCACTTTTTGACTGAATCTAACAACTGACAAAGATCACAAGATCCAAGAAACAACACACTGAATTAATAGACAACCATTTTCAACATGTTAAATTTTTAAATCTTCGTACCTGTGAACTGTTCACTCACACGATCTCTTTGAATGTCTAACAGAAGTCCCCACTTTGCTGCCGCCCTTCGGTATAAATGATTCATGACTAGGTTCCAGGAAAGTCGAAATGACTCTCAGTGTTGTTGAAAAGGCTGCAAAAGAGCTGTTTAAACCTACTAAAATGTTTGGCGGATCCTCAGAATGTTGGCCTTAGTTTTTATGTCAGGATTTTTCTTTTTAGGGTTCCGTAGTCAACAAGGAATCCTTACAGTTTCGCTATGTCCGTCTGTTTGTCTGTCGGTCTGTCTGTTCGCGATTTAGCTCAGAGAATCTTAGTACCTACTAGACAGCTGTAATTTGGTATGGGTATACATATAATTTTTTTTTATGGTACTCCCCTACACGTAGTGGTGATGATATTTTTCTTTTTTTTTTTTCAAACCCATTTTTCGATTCAGCGGTCAGTTTCTTGCTAGAGTCAAGTGGTCCCCCCCCCCCCCCCCTCTGCCAGTTAAAGGTCTCTGCACACAGCGGGCGCGGCGCGGCGGGACGGGACGCCGGCGCCACACAGAGCGTCGCGTTACGTCGCGTCGAGCCGGACGGCTTTGTGTGGCGTCGCCCGTAATCGTACATTACAACTGCTCAGCGTCGCGCCGGCGTCCCGTCCCGCCGCGCCGCGCCCGCTGTGTGCAGAGACCTTTAATGATTATATTTGGATATGGCAGTAGTATAAATAATAAAGTTAAAAGGAAAACTATCACAGCTAGGTAGGCTTTACAATTTACCGAGTAATTGACGACCAACTTACATTTGCAGTTAATGTCAATGTTAAGTTTGTTCTTGGCATAGATTCATCCCAACTACGGAACCCTTCATTGTGCGTGGTCCGATACGCACTTGGCTGTTTTTTTAAGGCACTTTGAGGTCTTTACAGATTGTTGAACTATGCAATTCTTTGACAGTCGTAACGGTTACATTAAGAAAATAGTTGTACTGTAAATGCCTTTGTTGTCCTCATTTACAAATGGAACTATTTGTCGTCCTTGGGAGAAAAAAAATACAAGGCGTTTTTATAATTTGTTATTCTAGTTTTTCTTTAGTATGCAGATTGCTCCCGTACAGTCGTAAAATAGAGCATTAAAGTAAAACTGTACAACAATAACGTTGTATTCATCTTTTGTTATATTTTCTTCCATACTTTAGTTCTGCAACTAGAACGCCAAGTAATCTTGAAACACCTTATGCAGCTAAATATATTCTTAGAAAATATACATACTGTTTTCTCCACATACCGGGTTTTATAATCAGCAAAAAATAAAAATTTGAAATTAGTTACACGTAAGAGTTTTTTTATTTTATTTTACGATTGGTTTGCTCTTGACTCTAGTCTAGGTCAGAGGTGACAGAGACTAAGTCGACGATGGAGTGAGCTTACCCAGGAGAAGCCTGTTCACTCTAACTTTGAATAGATTAGGGTTGTATGCGTTCGGAAACACAGACGCAGGCAGAGAGTTCCACTCCTTTGTTTTTTTTTTTTTTTCCGTGCCTTGGTACTTAACCAAGTAAAGGAAAAAAAAAATCCCTTGGGATATCATGGTACCCAGTAACTGGGTTATGAACGTCAGATAGGCAGTCGCTTCATGTAAAATACGGTCACTACATGGTATTCAGTTGTTTCCGGTTAGACTGGAAGCCAACCACAACATACCTAAATGATAAATGATTTTATTTCTGTAAGTTAGGTTTGTACAAACACTTTTACACGGCAATCATATTTTACAATATTTAACAAAACATGATGATAGCTTTGGAGCTATCACCACCTACATTATGTCGGTTGATTTCTAGGACACTCTGTATAATAAAAGTTGTTGGTAAGAGTTATAAAATACTAGCTTATGCCCGCGGTTCCGCCCGCGTGGATGTCGGTTATCGCGTAAAAAAAGTAGCCTATGTCTTTCTCCATATCCCAGGCTATATCTATGCCAAATCTCATGACTATCGGTTCAGCGATTTACGCGTGAAAACGTAACAGACAGACAGCCAGATTTATTTTCACATTTATAATATTATATTTATATAATATATTATAGATATTGAGAAAAGCCTAGGCAGATGATGATGAAGACAGTTTAAGTACGTATATTAAGCTGATCTTTAGTAAATACTCTTATTGGTTTTATAGCCGGCAAAAAGATATCGGAAACGTGCGTAGCCGTTCCTTGAAATAATTAATTCGCTGTCACAAGTAGGCTTGAGCTAAAGCCCTTACAATTGCGATCCACACATACTCGTAATCCTGTTCAAGAGTATACGACAATCTACCATCCAATTAGCAGTGCCGAGCTAATCCAAATAATGAACAACATGTTATTTTAGCCAATCAACGGGCGTCAACTGCCTGTATGTACCTATTGATTCGTAAACCAATCAATCCAGCTCAAATTGTCGCACAGACTTACACATGACATGAATTTGGATTAATTAGTTCTGTTATTAAAACAATGCTACGTTTTAAATTATTCATATTTGATTGAATACCATCAATTTATAATATTAGTTCGAATACCATCCATTTTGGTTGTTGAACTGTGTGTGTGTTGTGGCTTTAATGGGTTTATTCGGATTTAGTCGGTATTGATTTGTTATTTGATGCAAGAGGTTTCATATCTTATCTGACTTATCTTACTGGCTTTTGTGGACATGATATTTATTCAGATATGTTACTGTAGTTGTAATTGCAATCATGTCATTAATATTTTATATACTTAGATTATTTTATATTTTGTGAATGTGAGAACGTTGTAGGCCTAGTAGAGTGTAGATTTGTTGGCGGTTTTCTATTTTGTTAAGTACCTGGTAATTGTTGAAAGGCCTACACTGTCCTCCCATACCTATGATCACTGTTATTTAATAATATTGTAAAGCCAATTATTTTTAAAAGAGTAACCGTGGAGTTTCTTGCCGGCTCTTCTCCATAGGAAACGACTAACTCGAACCGTGCACCTAGCTTCTGACGTTTCATAAGTGCCCATGTAGGTTTATGTGAAATAAAATATTTTGATTTTGATTTTTTGATTTTATCACTGTATGAGCGCAGACGCATTGCTGAAATGGCATATTTATTTAAAATCGCAAATGGTACTATAGATTGCCCTGAACTGTTAGGCAACTGTTAGGATTAGTTACACATTGCAAAATGTTTCGCAATCCTAGCTTATTGCATGTCCTTCATTCCAAGTCCGCGTATAGGCAGAATTCGTATCTTATTCGTGCGAGCAGAAGGTTTAATAAACTAACTGGTGAACATGATTTGGACATTTTTAATATCAGTGTTTCTCGGCTTAAGCAGTTGTTGGTGAAAAGCTTTTTTACGGAAGAGTAATTCTTTGCGTCTGAATGATTTTTAGTTTGTGTTAATCGATCGTGTTATTTTGTTTCATACTTTATGTTATAGGTATTTTGTACCGACCTTTTTTGTTGTCTTTTTTGTTTCAAGTGTTTATCAGTGGAAACTTGTAAAAGGCCTTCAAATGCATATTGTTTTTATGTTAGCTGTAAGTTTCCCGAATAGAATAAAATAAAATAAAATAAATAAAATCTGTCTAGCCTTTTCCCGACTTTCCAGTCTAACCGGAAGCAACTGAATACCAGTATTTTAAACGGAGTAACTCCCTATCTGACCCCCACAACCCATTTACTGGCCCTGTTACAGGATACCCCTTGGTAAGGGGCCATGCAAGTATTACGTTAGCAGAATTTTAGTAATTTTGAACCCCCACTTCCTTCTGTCAGCAAAAGTAAGCAAAGCTCATACCCCCTCCTGTGCTAAAACATTGGTATTTTTTTAATATGTACTGGTTTGTTTATTTTATTACTAGCTTTTGCCCGCGGCTCCGCCCGCGTGGATGTCGGTTATCGCGTAAAAAAGTAGCCTATGTCCTTCTCCATGTCCCAGGCTATATCTCTGCCAAATTTCATGACGATCGGTTCAGCGGTTTAGGTGTGAAAACGTAACATACAGACAGACAGACAGACTTACTTTTACATTTATAATATTAAAGTATGGATTCATGAGTCTAGAAATAAGAAATTTATCCGTAGTAATATTATAAATGTGAAAGTAACTCTGTCTGTCTGTATGTTACGTTTTCACGCCTAAATCGCTGAACGATATGGGGAAGGACATATGCTACTTTTTTACGCGATAACCGACATCCACGCGGGCGGAGCCGCGGGCAATAGCTAGTAGACTATAAACTAATTGAATGCACATTTAAGTAATTTCCCTACTTAGGTTTTTTCTAACCATAAAATACCGCGTGAGCAATATTAATTATTTTGGCGAAGCCCTGAACATGGGGTTAACATCTTTGTTCGAATCAAAATCAACTAAATATTTGCAGAAAAATCTGAAAAAGTAAATAAATACATATTCCTCCGGTCCCCCATGTCATCAAAAATAAAAATATCAAAGCAAAGACCCCTTTGGTGACCCCTACGTTTTACTTGAATGACCTCTAAAACTGGTTGTCTGACTTTTGGGCTTTTGACTCCCCTTAACAACTGTCAAAGATCTACGAATAACAGCCGGGATCAACGGCTTAACGTGCCTTCCGAGGTACGGAGGGGTCTCGATACATAATGAATGGACACCCATCCACGAACCGACCGCGACAAGCACAGCTTAACTTTCTGACCCGTGCGACTGTTGTTATTTAGCCAAGAGTGTTGACGTGTTAATTGATAACAATTGTTAAGTGATCTAAACATAGATTTGCAGATAAATCACAACACGTTATGACTATACCAAAATACTCTAGAGAAAAATTAGAAGCTCGTAGATATATTTACGTGGGGCCAAATCCTTCTGATCAGTTTTTTCAACACTTATGGATAACAATCAAGTATTTTTCTCTTCAAATCTCTTCTCTTAAAATTATCCCTTTCAATTGATAAATAAATAAACCTCAAAATACACAAGAGCCTAAGCTGGGTTATTTCGGTGTTCACATTCAAAAGGCAGTGTGATCTGTCTTCTGAAATTCTCTTGGAAATCTTCTATTGTTAAGAAATCTCTTCGCTGTGCTTGGCTTAGAATCAGAAGCCAGTTATTCAGAGTGCAAGCTCAGAGTTTGACTTAAAAGTCAAGTATTCTTTGGAGTGAGAATTCGAAGTGAATGTATTAGGAAGGTACGGTCAGCAACGAAAGTCGATGAACACTGCCATTTTTACTGATCGTCTAAATTGAAACAAAATGATTCAATGAACTGTTTTAAGGCATTATATAATATAGCTGAGAGTGTTTATTCTTTCAATTTTAGTTCTGTTTCGGTTTTTAATTAAATATTATTCTCAATAATTACAGATCATCTAAATTGACACAATATGCTGCTTTTCGACATTTCTTTAAATTTTCGTTTAAATTGAAGTGTCTGTTTGTAATGTCAAACTAACAAATTTTGACTAAATGCATATGAAAGTACAATACATACGGTAGGTACTTACAACAAAAAAAATTTTTTTTTTTTTGTCGTCCTTCTTTTTGTTCCAGCTAATCTCCGAAGCGGCTGGACCAGTTTTGACCACTGGCAAATAGCTGATGTTATAAGTAGAAACTTAGGCTACTTTTATTTTATAAAAAGTGAGTAAATATTTTTCTCAATAATTAAGATTAAGAAAACTGGAGTGTTAATTGACTTTAGGTGCTAACTGAACTTTTTAAAAGATTCCTAGGGTTCAACCTCAATTACAACGATAAAATAAAGTTTTAGTCGGAGAACTGTCAAAAGTTCGGACTCTGGTACATTTCTTTTATAAAATTGCTTGCATTTTAGACACCAAAAATGTAACTCCTAGTTAGCTGGAGGCAAAATCGGCCAGAGGCAAAAGAGACGCAATTTACTTCAATGCTAATTTTGAGCAATTTGCGTCAAATAACAAGAATTTTTTTGACGCAGCAAAAATACTTTATTTGCTTGTTTACTCTCAAGAAAAATCCATACAAAAATATTCTTGTGTTATGTATTTCTTTATTAGTAAAGAATATTGTTTTTTTATAGCCCGAAAGCCTGACCACCAGTCTTACCAAGGGGTATCGGGTAACCCAGTAATTGGGTTGTGGTCAGATAGGCAGTCGCTCCATGTAAAGTACTACACACAGGGAAGAGCCGAAAGCTGTAGGGGAGACCTTTGCCCTTTGCCCAGCAGTGGGACAATACAGCTTAAATAAAAAAGTATTATTAAGAGGTATTTAAATGATGTGATAAGGCAACGGTGTGGTTTGGAAGAAGATGTAGTGACAAAAATTGAAAAGAGTATGCTTAGATGGTTTGGTCATGTTGACAGGATGAATTAAAGGCGACTAACAATAGTACGAGTACATTATTGCAAAGGCCGTGAAATAGGCAACTGCATGTCGATGAAGGCCGAGCCGTAGGCGAGGACTTCACAAATAAGAGACAGACAATTGCCATTTCCGCCAAGGCATATATAGAATGGAGCGGCGACATCTTTATCAGAGTTCATTCACCCTAACGCAAAAATGTATTTCTTACTATTGCAACTTAAACTTAATCTAAACCCATTCCGCGGCGCCCTTGTAACACAAGGCTCGGACTGCACTCGTAACAGGGTGTTTTAAATTATGTGAAGCGTCATAATTAATGAAAAAAAAAAAAAATACTAATGTTAAAAAAAGTCATTGGATACATGAAGTGGGCTGTCTTTGTAAGACGAATAAAATGCCACGGTGTATAGAAAATTCACTTTCTCATACATTTTGTACAAAACGGATTGGGGAACGGGGGAACAAGAAATTTCACGCGGACAAAGTCGCGGGGAGAAGCTAGTTTTTGATAAAACGTTGGGCGAATTAAAAGGAATACAAAAGCAAAGAAAATATTAGTTTTGCGAGAAACTGTTCTGCTAGAATATTATATAAAAACCGCAAAGTGACAAGGAAGGTCTCATATTCTATAACAATTACGTAAAAGTATTAGATATCACATTATAAAACTTCTTGACGCAATTTCCTACCACAATTAACGGCTTCAAATTATTTCGTAGTGCCTACATTTAAGATATTAGCTTCGGACACATTTAATTGCTTATATTAAAACCTAAAGCACCAAATACGTAGTATCGTTTATTATTATTAATTCCATGAAATTCAAGTTAATTTGGCTAATTACAAAGTAACCTGCTTCTTCCTGCTAGGATGACAACTCAACGCGACCCAAATCAATCAAATAAGGACAACGGTAAGCAATTTATTTCTACCAAATAATCCATTTCTGCGAAGCTTATAATTGTCCCGATTTCATTATTCTTCATTACAAACCGCAGGAGAAAATTCGTCTACAGTAATTATTTTCCATCGAATCTAAGAGGCCTTATTGGATGAAAGGAATAAATTAAATTTTGAGGAACTGGTCGCCCTCTCGATAATTCATAGCGCTTATTGGAGACACTTTTCCCTATGAAGTGTTTCATTATTTTATACGTCTTTGGAAATGAAAAAAAATATTCCATTTTTCTTTGCGATAACTTTATGATAAATAATATTTTCAGAGGCTCTTTCACTTTTGTAAAAGATTTTAGATGTGCTTATTTAAGGCTCCGTGCACGAAAAAAACTCTTTTGTCAATTTCTTATCTAATTGTGAGAAAACTTGAAATAATCGAATCATTAGGTCTGTGTACCTATAAAAGTACAGTTTTCATGGTGCTAAACCATTCGTGTCAGTCACAGCAGCTGTTAATAGTTTCATCATTTTTGTGCTCTCCAAAATATAGTTTATTTCGCCGTTGATTTACTTAATGAAGATATTGTATAATCATTAAATAACATTTTGATTATATTTCAAGGATAGCTGAAGACTCATTTGTGATTTTTAAATTTCTTGATATTATTTGCTAAATAATTGGAAAAAATATATTACTGACGGGATTTAAGACAAAAATAATGTTTTTTCAATATTATTTTTCTGCTATATTTTGTATGGAAGTTGAATAAAGTGGTTCCGCCACATGCAAGTAGACTTTATAATGATGTTGATGATATTTATTAATGTTAAAAATCAAAAAAAGTTTCTTGTAGAATGATAAATCAAATGTCAGTCTCGCGTCATTTTTGGAAAACTTGTTGCGAATATTAGTGATTTACCGTGAATACTTAATTTATTTGAAAAAAAAAAACCCCTTCAGCCACCTGCAAATCAAGGAATACGACTTTTCAAATCACAAATAATTTAGTTAAATTATTTTTCCCTTTCTCACAAACAATGAACAAAATTGATCAAAATCAGTCGATTTCGTGCACGGCCCCTTAATATTTCTGAATTTAGATAGTATCTTTAACAATGCCGGTTACTTAAAAGAAACATAACGAAGATCTAAATATTTTAATGACACGAGTTGAGCTAAATTATTCTAGTGTCAATACAGTGTCAAAGCAGAGGATTTACTAGAGCGTTGAGAAAATATTTTCTCTTAAAATATTTTCTGTTAAAATGTTTTAGTAGCCGTGTTTAACTTACGCGAGTAGGATTGCTATTTCTTCCATACTTTCAGCCCGAGGATACTTTAGTTGCCTACATTGGAGTTCCTCGTTAAGCCTACTTAAAGCAGGTTAGAGCTAAAATGTTAACCCAACGGAGACGCGACCTAAATAAACTAACGAACTTTGTGGACTGCCAAATGTTAAGGACTCTATATTAAATGTACTTAGTTTATTCATTTAATCTAGTACCCTTTTTCTCTGTGGACGTGAGCGAAAGTTTGAGCTTTGTCAGCTTAGATAATTACAACTCTTGCTAACAAATAGGTAAGTGTACGGCCTGAGTGAAAAGGCCTGCGGCGGGGCGTTTTGCGTCGCGTGCAATCGGCGAAAGATTGTTCGCCACGTCGCTCGCCGCCACTCAGGACACTCGCGAGGGATTGTATCCCTGTTACCACTAAAAAAAAAAACAACGTTTAAACACTTGTTTAGTTAGAGACAGTGCTTCACGAGCCTACTTCAGCCTGCTTGAGGGCGATCATAGCGCCTTACAATAAACATAATTAAATCTATTCTAGCGATTTTAGTCAGGTAATTATGCTTTGCTTCAAAAGAATGTTTGGATACAGTTCATTTAAAAATACAAATAATACATAAATAATACATATCATTTTCAAAATATAGTCTACAAAAGAAAAAACAATATCTCCAGATAGCCAAAAGATGATATTGTATACAATGGCTATATAACACAATAGCGGTGCACTGGGCTATCAAAGAACTATTAAGTTAACTATGTAGCTAGTTTTAACTCTAAATAATGGTGCTTTAATACATATTATGGGTCTGATTCGCATAGACACACCGTCATAATGGTATAGTGCTGTTGGAAGTGGTTATCTGGGATTGAATTTCGTTTTTATTATACCTACTTAGTAGTTAGTGCTGTGTAGATACGTGTCTAAAATTACATTATACAATGCCGCCCATAGCCATGTGACCACCCGTATTTTTCTGAATATTCGTGAATAATTATAGAAAATTAATTTTAAAAGGGGGTTTTTATCTTTAGTTATTTATTTTATTATTTATGTACACACAGTTAAAAACATAGAGATACGACATAATTAAAATTTCAGTACAAAGGTATTTATTTTTCGCTTTATTTCTCATGTTATTATTTATTTTTTTATTTTTTGAGTAGCGTTTGTGACCTTGCTTTACATTTTTTGCCATATACGAGTGTTATCTCCGATGTTATTGGCTCGATTTGGATTCTGTTTATTATACTGTTATTAAAAAATCGGTTCGGCTCGGTTCAAAGTCGAATAAATTTATTCGACTTTGAACCGAGGTGAAGACTCTTTTTTATAAATTATTTAATATTATAAAAAATGGAATAACATGAAAAATATTAAAGACAGACCCCTATTAAGTTAATTTTCCATAATATTTCATGAATATTCAGAAAAATACGGGCGGTCACATGCCCATGGGCGGCATTGTATAATGTAATTTTAGACACATATCTACACAGCACTAACTACTAAGTAGGTATAATAAAATCGAAATTCAATCCCAGATAACCACTTAAAACAGCACTATACTATTATGACGGTGTCTATGCGAATTATACCCATAATATGTATTAGAGCACCATTACTTAGAGTTAAAACTAACTACATAGTTAACTTAATGGTTCTTTGATAGCCCAGAGCACCGCTATTGTGTTATCCGGGACCCTTCAATTGATTTTCTAAAGTTCCGCTAAAAGCCACAACCTCACATTATTTTCGCTTGTTCCTTTGCTCCGCACTATTACTAGCTCTTTGACCGCCTCGCAACAATTTTCCAGCTAGAGTTTTACTCTGAAATCATTAAAAATGTGCTGTTTAAATTCTATTGAGGTTTTATTTGAAACATAAAGGGGTGATTACATTGTTTACTGAAATACCAAAAGGTAAAAACGGTATTTGTGTAAGTTAATTGAGGTTATGGAAAAAATAAAATTATAATAAATTCAGTTAAAATATATCGCACACCTAGATAAAGAGTAGCACAACTCAAAATACCTCTTTTTTCAGGAACAGCAAAAAACGTTCTACTCATTTTCTATTTGACCTAAATAAATAAATAAAAAAAAAATAAAAATTATTGTTGTATGATGTTGTATATTATTTTACTAAGATATTAATTTGCTATTAATATATATATTTTTTATATTAATTTAGTAAAACAACAATTACTTTCATTTGTCAACAATACTGGGGTAAGTGGAAATAATTTGAAGAACACACAAGAAACAAGACCGATTCAATCACGAATACGAAATCAACTCAAAATAATTCACGCTTGATTACTGCGATTAGCCACGAATACAAAACTAAGTCGAAATAATTTACTCTTTGAGCGTATTGACAGCATCTTTCCCTGCAGCTGACATGTCGTAACTGGTGATGCGTTACTGTTGTTGATGGGGGGTGACCGTGGAGCTACTCAAAAAGACTGACTTACAGCGCAATCTAGTCTTTTATGAATGGAGTTTGTACACCGGTGTCTTTGGAGTTAATGTAGTTTTCAACACTGATTCCGATAATCGCAATAACTCGATTTTGGATTATTTTGAGTTGTGCCACCCTTCATCTAGGTGTGCGATATATAAGATAAACATATCTGGCTATAATGTGGATGTATACATATATTCGTCCTGGTAATAGATGAGTCGCAGGCAATTTGTATGATTAGGTTATATCATGTCATGCAAAATCAAGGGCGGATCCAGCTTTGGCACCAGGGGGGGGTCACATAGTCGTAGTCAATTCACAAGTTATAATTTAATTTTGATAATAACAGATACAAGTAAAGAGTAGGTATTTTATTAATAAATGTAAGTACTGTACTTAAAAGTACCTACCTATATTTAAATAACAAAATCAATTTTTCTTTTACGTCTTCTCCCGAAACGCGTTATCACTTCATCTACTTCAATGGGTACGTTTTTATGGACGTAGAGAAGTGCCAGTCCGGTTAGACATTCTTCAACGATTGAAGGTCTTAGCCACGATTTGATTTTTCGTAACGTAGAGAAAGATCTTTCCACTGTCTACACTAACTAAAATAAAAACATTATGTTTAACCATTTTAATTAGTGGTCCACCTAGGTCCTGAACCCAGCCCAGGGGGAGGTCATGACCCCCTGGATCCACCCTTATGCAAAATGCCGAAGGCAAAATGGTGTACGGCCTGAGTGAAAAGGCGTGCAGCGGAGCGTTTTGCGTCGCGTGCAATCGGCGAAAGATTGTTCGGCGCGCCGCTCGCCACTACTCAGGACACTCGCGACCGCAAGTAGGAGTGAGGCATATCTATCGTAACAGATAGAAATTATATTGGGCCCACGTGGTGGATTACGGCCCACTACCTCTCAAAGAGGAGGCCTCTCAGTATTGGGAACATTATAGGCTGGTTCTGCTAAGTATCATTCAACCTTGGGGTGATAAAGCAGTTCCAAATTCGACTATACTATACTAGAAGTCTCTGCTTACCCCTCTGAGGAATCAAGGATGATTTAGGTTTTCAAAATCTTATCCTAATTATGAATTTTCATGTTTGAGCACATAACCCGAAGCGTATTTGGTTTGCCTCATCACCGTAGCGTCAGTAACACTTAACGTGACCTATAAATTATAATAAGATTGTATTTGCGAATAAAAGGATATGACTTCTTTGAACAATACCCAGAGAATTTCCTGAATATCGTTTCAAAACAGCTTTAAATATTTACACAGTCAATGTCAAACAAAAGTACTGAACATTAGCACATATTACACATACAAAATTTAAACGAAACTCCATACATATAGCTCTAAAACTGAAGAGCTTCAAAATCGCAGTACTTTTCGCTTATTCAACTGTTTTATATTTTTTGTTTCTCAATGGAAGCTCTTAGCAATTCCGGTAATGTATTTATTGTGCGCGGGAAAGTTGAAATTGGTACTGAAATTTTGAATCCACCATGATTTAATTTGGATTTAATTGACAACCATCAATCGTTATGATTATAATACAATACAATATCCAATTAAAGGGAATCTCCACCATTTCATACTACTGCAGATTAGAATAACCCCAAAACGGATTAAACTAAAATGCGCCATGACAATCTAACCACTGGAGCTGAAACTATACGTTCAATATATGCCAGTTTATCTGACATTGCAATTAATATCGTTCCCGAAGTTGGGCAATTTGTAGATGGATTGCTCTTTAAGAAACAAGTAACCATATAGGTTAAATTTGAGATCCAGCTACATTAAACTGCAATCTATGGCGGCTGGGACGGACTGGATGCGGAAAGTGGAGATTCGGTTGATGTGGTGTAGCTTGAAAGCGACCTGTGTCCAGCAGTGAACTATGATAAGCTGAGTTGATTAATAAAGTGATTAGCCAACCTTTTTGAACCATTAGAGATCACGACTGTAACGATGATGATGATAAACAACTAGTTACAAAGAAAACAATGAACATAACAAACAGAACAGTTACAAAGAATTAATTAATAGCAGGTCAAGATAGTAAAAATATAATTATACAATCAGAGCAGTCAAGGTCATACACAAGGAATTTCCATAGAGCTCAAACCAATTGACCTTCCTATCATAAACACTAAACACTCAATGAACTCAATCATACAAGTACTGATACAGATCTTATTGCAAATAAAGACGTATCATTTTGCCCGCATCTGGTCATTAAGGGAGCGTTATCTGATTGAGATAGATGTAGACAGAATATTAATGAAAATGTTCCTTTGCTTATACAAAGATTTACTTCTAGCAGCCTTTAATATTGTTACGATGCTCATTGATTATCTCGCCAGCTACGAATAGATCGGAATGTTCATGTTGATTACCAATTACTCAGACTAAAAACGGCAGGAAATCATTTATTGTAATCCCCGCAAAGGCAGTCAATCAATCCACTCAAAGTAAAATATTAATACATTCAAACACAACAATAACGCGTAAAGAGTACGAAAGGTACCTTAGAAGATTAGTAGGTAGGTACAGTTGGTACGTATCCTTCGATTCGGTCCCGAAGGAAGAGCTACTATCCGGGGAGATTACTCCGGATTTTTCTCGGTCCGAAAACCGGCGAAGTTGGAAGTTTGCAACCTATCGAGCTACTTTGCTCAGCGTGTGACGGCAAATGTATGTGTTTGGAAAGTTTTTTAAAAGCTCTTTGTGTGAAAATCTATTGGTCGGTGCGTTCTTCTCTTTTGGATTTTAACTGCACTTTTGAGTAAAAGAAGTGTTCGATTTATCTCGGCTGCTATTTCATTTTGTGGATTTAAAAGGGATCTGCTTTCAACTAGAGCTATTTTCTCCCGTGATCTATCCATCGACCAGGATAAACTATCTGTTATAGATAAGTTGATTCTTCTAAGTTTGATTTCTAGCCTACTAATCGTTTGGTAACGTTAAACTATACTCATGAAACAAACAAAGCAGAACTAAGGAACATTGGGAAAGTTGTTTTCTCCCTGGCTTTAGAGTCCTTAGATTCTAAAGCCATAAGAGAAAACAACTTTCCCAATGTTTGCACACAATAAACTTTAAACTGCATGCTATTACAGTATCGCCTTTACCTTTCGACTTTAAAGTCCAGACTATGTCGTGTTACTTCTTGAATTTCTACTTACTCCACACGAGATACGAGATACAAAGTCAGAATTCCCCACATTGACTTGGAGAATTCTAAATGTTTACAATAAACTTTTCCTTTAGGTACTTCAATTCTGTTTTCTGTCTTGATTCAGAAGCAAGTTAATAGTTGTTGTACAAAACATTTGTTAATTGTATGTTCATTTACTGAATACTTAGTTTCTGTACAAGATTTAAGGTATCTTGTGTCTAGTAAGACGTTTGTTGGTATGATTTTATGTAAAGCTGTTTGCATATTCTGCGAGATGACATTCTCCGGAATAGGAGATCCTACTCTAGACATGTTAAGGATAATTCATTGCTGCGTTGCGAAATCATTGTTGCTAAGTAAAACGGTTGTTATGAACAAAGATTTATGTATTACGAATGAGTTATGGAATTAAAGAGAGAGACCAAATTTAAGGGATGAGTCCTATGCAATGAATCGACAAAGCTCGATACTACACTCCGGAAATGCATATGGCAAAGTAGGTACTTCGTCAGAAAATTGATTCATACCGATGAAGGGCTCTCAAAATTAAAGTGCGCAAGGAGGAAAATAATGGAGGACACACAAATAAGCAATCTACCGAATAAGTATATATGAATTAACCCTAATACTGCACAACACTGAATATATGTTTAACATGTTCGATTGGACTATATACATCTGAGCATTCTTCATTAGTGCGGTTTCTAATTAAAAGAACATCCGATCTTCACTTCTCAATTAGTAACAACCGCTATTCTGCAGTACGGTTTACATTTGTTCCAATGCAATTAAATATTACTGTTTCCATTGTCCATTCCAAAGCTGTCCTGGCGAAAGGAAAATATTTATGAACATTTAATCATCTGCGAATAGTGGCATTATATCAGACAGTTATTGTCCCACAAGCACAACTGAGCATAGAATCTATTCTTATTAGAAAAGGACCAGATATTGATGAATATAAGTACGATTATTCCTTGTCGATGATCCTGGAGTATTCTGGACCATTCCGTTCAGGTTTCATTTATTTATTTATTTACTTAAACTTTTCGCTACTTATATGGTAAGTACCAACGCGGACTTAAGCTTTCTTGGAAGATTTCCTTCACCAAATGCATTGAATTAAAAAAATATATATATTATTCAACCTTATTTTGAAAACCAAACGTTTAACAAGAAATCGTCATGAAAATAGCTTGTCATCAATATTGTCGAGCATAATAGAATTGGGAGGAAATAAGATAGGAGCAAACAATTTCCAACTCCACCCGAATGATAGCTGTCGAGAACAAAATTCGATTAACACCTGGAAATTTCTGAACTTTTTCTGACGGGGCCGCTGTGAACTCAATGAGGTTATCAGCCGACCATACTCCTCGAGTCTCAAACAAAGTTTTGGTCACCTGGAAAACTGAGATGTTCCTAGAATTTTAATTATTTTGAAATTAAGATTTAGATTCATGTGTGAATTTGGAACCTTTTAAGTATTAGGTTTTGATATCTGTCATTGGCAGCTGTTGTTAAGGTATTTGCACACAATGCATGTTGAACCACCTGCGCAGATGTTATGTTATACATCGTGTAAACTACCCCAGTAGCTTACGCGTGTACCTTTTCCTGGTCCGGTCGACGTCATCACGTCAACCCCGGCTGTCGCTGAAAACCACCACTGGGGCTCTGTCTCGCATAGGCTCGATGGCGTTTTGCGTGGATGTGACAGATATTTTCCCCCAACTTGTTTTTTATTTGTTTGTGTTCTTTTTATTTTTTATTTTTTTTATTCTTTTGCGTCATGTTTACAGCAAATAAACGTTTTTCTTTCTTTTTCTTTTCTTTCTTTTTATGATCAAGTAACTAGAACCTTGTACAAAGCCCTTTATTTTTTATTTAGAATTCGATTACACTTTGCACAGCTACATTTACTAGAATCCAGTATTCTATTGTTTATTAAAACAACCGATGCTATCTTAACAAAACAAATCCAGGATTCATTCGGCAATTCGTGTCCCAAAAATTCGTTCGAATATTTTAGCAACCATTTCCATTTCACAATATATATACCTAATGCCGTTTAAATACTTTTGGGCCATGATTCATGATAAAAAAAAAAACTTCAGTAATATCCGTAGAAACGCAAATGTAAGAGATAAATCAAGTCATGAAAAAATTTTAGACCCTATATCTAACGGAATTCTGACAAGTCCACACTATATTATATCCAATTCTGCAAATACTGGAAGCAATGATGTAATATTTTCTGCAATTTTGGTATGTACTATTCGAGAGTTACAAAAATGTTACCAAATAAATAAATGTATAAAATTTATAAAACGATAATTATAATTCTTAAATTCAATTCTGTATTGCGTATGTTTAAAGTTGGTAGGGAAATATTTATACTAAGTAGTTACAATTATGGACCCTGTTGGGCACAGGATAGATCAAGTAGGAGAGACGAGGAAGAAGACTGGCTGATTAATGTGATAAGTTTTATTATTTGTTAAGTAGTTAGTAAGGATACCTTACTAACTACTTAACAAATAATAAAACTTAGCAGTAGTTAGTAGTTAGTAAGGTATCCTTACTAACTACTTCTTAGTTAGTAAGGTATCCTTTTTTTTAATAACTTTCTTTAAAATCGAAAATTTATAAAAATAATTACGGTATTATTATTTTTTTATTATTATTTCTTAAATTCAGTACTTAAAAGAAAATGGAACCTTTTTTTCGCCATTTTATATGAATTACCATTACGAAGATATTTTTTTGATATGTTATCCCTTTGGGTATACTTAAATATATGTATATAACTAGCTTCTACCCGCGACTATTGTCCGCATGAAATTTCCTGTTTCCCCGTTTCCCAATCCATTCTCGAGATATTATCAAAAAAGCCGTTTCATTAAAATGTATGAGAAAATGAATTTCCTTCATAAATTTTTTTTTTTCGTGAATTTTTCTCATGGTATCATAGTTATTCTGCTATTCGGAGCGGAAACAAATTCAACGAATCAAAGATCATAAAAATATATATATATTAAAATAATCTTATAATCATCATCATCATACATAGGTCCAGCCGTTTTTGAGTTATAAATGGTGTAAATAAACCGACTTTGTTTTATATATTAAGATGTGACTGCCTCGTTGGTTAGTGGTCTTAAACGCTACTGCTAAGCATGAGGTTCTGGGTTCGATTCCCAGGTCGCAGAAATTCCTGATAGAAAAACCCAATAACGGGTTTTTCTATCAGGAATTTCTCATTAGCAGCCCGGAGTCTGGATTTGTGCTCGGTTGATGGCAATAGGCTCGCCTCCTACTAAACATGACATGATGGGACTTAAACATAACTGGCGAAATGTGGGTGTACCTACTATAGGTACACCTCTACCTAACCTTTCGGGGAAACAAGGCGTGATGTTATGCTATTAAGATGTACCAGAATTTATATTTATGTTATTCGTGGAAGTACTGCATTGGCGAAATTTTATGTCACAGTTCGAATTGGGTTGGGTGATACGAATTGGAAAAACCTTTCATGAATGAATGGATCCAGTTAGATGTGTACTAAGTAATGGTTTTCACATAAGTGTATGAAAACATTTCTGGGTAAAGAAGATATTTTCTTTGATGAAAAAGATTGCTGGAGCAAAAAGAGCTGGAGATTGCTTGAGTACTTGAGCAAATAATGTAACAGCGTAGGTATTAATTTTCTTAGTTATTTTAGTTTTACAGTAGTATGAGGAATAGGGTGTAAAGTTCACTCATCCTCCATAGAAAAGGGAAGATCTTCCGACCAGACGGGTGTTGTGTCTGGTGGGCAACTAACGTCCCGACATCAATCGTCGGGCCAGTCATATTATTATATGCTAGGCACGCAGTAAACTCTGCTTGCGCGATGCAGGATTTTGCTTGACGTCAATGTGATGCGTAGTTCGCATGTGGCGATGTAGATGCCGCCACAGTTTTAATAGTACATTACTTACCAAGGGCTGTAAAAGAAAGAAAGCCCGAAATCGAAGGTATTTATGACCCGAGCCGCAGGCGAGGGTTGTAAACATGCGATAGAGGGCTTTCTTTTTTACTGCCCGTGGTGAGTACACAATTCTACGTCTTCACCTGGCCAGGTGTGACGTAAAAGATTTTATTAATTTCTTTGTATATAAACAGTAAGGCCCTTCAAGTATTAAAATAGTAAAACAATACGCATTCCCTTTGTAAGTCATCTGAACCTTGAGAACTTTGAATAAAATTCAGATTTTCCCCTCCTAGCACGTAGACTAAGATACACATTAGACCAAAGTTTATTTCCACACCTAAATCTAAAAGGAAGCCGAACAGCATCCGAAGAGGATTTCGGTTCATACGACCAATAGATAAAAGAAGTTTTACATTGAACATTCGGCACCAAAAGTATGTTTGTATGCAGGAAGATAAGCAACGATGGATGACATTGCAAAACTTGGAACACAGCCGTAGAATAAGGGGATGTAGATTCTGTACTTGCATGAAAGTTCGATTAGGCTGTGTAGGTATACAAAGTATCGTGACTTCTTTGTTTTTTTTTTTTTTAATTTTTAAATTTATTATTTTAATACCAAATTATAATATCCACTGTGGCAACACTGTCAAAGTACAAATTATTAATATTGTAACAAACTCTTAAATGTATTTTCATTATGGCAACCGAATGTATTATACCGAATATATTATTTTACTTTGACAACACTTAAAAATGACGGTTAAGGCGAAAGCGCTAAGGTAGCCCGCGAAATTCAAATATTCTCACGTTTTTTGAAATTTGTAGATCGGTGGCAGGTTGTATGTTGATCAAAATGTGATTTGCGGCCGTAACAAGTATGTATTTACAGAATTATAATCATTAAAATCATCAATACAACTGTCTAAGACCAAGTAACTGTATTGATCGACTACTTCATAAAATAATTACATTTGACAGCAATTCTAACTCAATGAGTTGTATTGCTGGTTCTAATGATTATAATTCTGTAAATACAACCTGCCACGGCAAAAAACGCAAAAAACAAAAAAAACAATTTTTTTTTTGTTTTGCAAAGTACTTAAGAATATTTGAATTTCGCGGGCTACCTTAGCACTTCCCCCTTAAGATATTATCGTTATTTCTGGGCGGGGCAAAAGTCAATTTAAATGATAAAATGCATTGTAAATGACTTTAATTTAGAATATGTATAGATATAGATAAATTACGGAACGCCACAATTCACTGCAAGGCTAAAATTCAAGCGACAATAATAGACACGAAATATTCGCGTTAATGTTGCAAGTTTAGCATCAATTGTGATTCTACACGATTAATGCAGCCCATTGGATTGTTTGCTAACAAAATAGCTCTTCCATAAATCAGGGATAGTGTCAAGGTTGCCAGATGTCCGGGATTTCCGGGATTATCCCGGAATTTTACGTCTTGTCCCGTGTCCAGTAATTCCATATATTGTCCCGGATTCCGAAAAATTTAATAATAAAATAAAATAACAATAAAGGACACGGCTAGGCAGCAGGCAGCGAGCGGGTTTGCTTGTTTGTTTGTTATTTTTAAGTCTGATTTTATTTAGTTTATAAGATAATAATGTACTTGTTGATGATTGCCTACTATAAAAGCAAAGATCTCAATTTTATATCTTTTATATGGTGATTTTCTACCAAACTTCATTTATCTTTTTTTTTCTTACTTTTTTTCTTTTTCTTTTTTTTTCTTCTTCTTTTAGTGAGAGTGAATAGGCTTCTTCTGGGTAAGCTCACTCCATCGTCGACTTTGTCACTGTCACCTCTGACCTAGACTAGAGTCAAGAGCAAACCCATCGCAAAAAAAAAAACTGGACTATTAAAAGTACAAATTTGAAAATTAAAATCTTATTTTCCTTTAAAAATAAATACAAATATAAAATTAGATATCCCGTAATTTATATTTATAAGTTCATAGCTATAGCTAAGGCCCGACAGGGAATCGTCCCGGACTCGGCAAGTTCCGATCTGGCAACCCTAGATAGTGTTGATATTACGAATGTTTGGCGATGATTTTCATCTACATTATTTTGATGCAGTGTTTACTTAGTACATTTTATTTTGTTTATTCAGTTAAGAGCACTGTCACCGGTCCACTAGCGCCACTCCTTTAAAAACGTATTATCTCGTGACTGAGAAGGAAAAAAAGTAAAGTTTCATATTGAGACATGAAGCAACAAAATACGATCTAGAGGAATGTGGCCGTTTTGTGAGTGAAAGAGATAGTGAATGAACTTTTAAAAATGTACAATAAGAAGAAAAGAGACGGGATTGGGAAGGAAAAGGGTTAAGACGTTTTATTGAAAGACTACAAATAAAAATACATTTAATAGAAATCAGCCATTTTTATTGTAGAAAAATTGAGTTTATCCCACATTCATGGTCATACTTACGAAGATTGAAAACGAATCGAATACAATTATTGAGAAGGTGGTCAAGTTTATTGAGCAGAACTGCATTCAGGTCATAGTAACACACATCACCATAGATGGGAAAGATCAGGGACTACAGGAATTGCCTTTATGTGTGATGGTAGAATATTTTTCAACCGATAGAGCGACCGTAAAGTTCATAATGACGTCATAATGTCTCATGAAATCCCTCTCATTATTAACAATCTCATCCCCAATTTACAGACTCCTAATTACAAAACCAAACAACAAGAACGATCGGAAATTAAAGATACAAGGAGCGGTTCACATCTAAAGAAGCCTGTTTACACTCAAGGGATATCTGAAAATTGGACTGTTGCCAAGGGGCTTGTTTTGATGAACAACGAAGGCAACAAGGCGTCATGCTGAATCGGAATTACTTTCTGACAGCCCGCCTTTGTTCAACCACTGACCGGAGATTGTTACTCACGACAAAGTATCAACATCCTGAAGAAGAAATTCTGGCGAGAGACGTTTGTCGTGATAAAGAATATGCTTTATGTCGATTAGAATAGTAAAATATAAGTGTTTACGCAATGCTGATATGTTAAGGTCAAGAGTAAGAAATGTTGTGAAAAATGGCGGGATACGACGGTATGGTATATAGTGAAACGCGCGTGCGTGACAATGTTCTTTTTTTGAAATTCATAAAGATATCACGAATTGAGTAGTGAGAATGGAAGGGAGGATGATGATCTCGTCCTTACTCATCAAACAGATGAGTAAGGAAGGGATCATCTTCCTCGTAAAAGCAAAAGAGTTGCATAATGAAATTCAGTACAACATTATAACTCCCGTTTGGATGCTATTATGGTTACTATGACACTGAGTGTTTTAATGTTGGCAATAAGCTGTTTCAGAACCTTTTATAGAGGATTTATAGCATGGGCGTAGATAAATATTATTTATATTTCTATCTATTTCAAAAATAAAAGTAACCTAAGTTACTCCTTATATAACATCAGCTATCTGCCAGTTAAAGTCCCGTCGAAATCGGTCCAGCCGTTTCGGAGATTAGCCGGAACAGACACAATTTTTTTTTTTTAATGTAAGTTCCGTATGTACTTTCATGTGCATATAATTACAAACAGATACTTCAATTTTATTTATTTGTATAAATTACACATTATTCAAAATTTATTCAAACACAATTACCGATTATTGCAGACAAAAAACACCATTATGTAGAGGTCTTGCAAACAATGAACTTCAAAGCAATACCGCAATTTATTTGTATAAGAATGCCGCTAACTTACAAAGGGTGTAAAAAGGTCACCTCTACTGAAGTGCTAAATTCCATTTAAATAAAGTGTTGGAAAGAATTGCGCCTTTTTAGGGTTCCGTACCCAAGAGTACCAATGGGACGCTATCCGTCCGTTACGCCCGACCGTCCGTCTGTAACAGGGCTATATCTTTTGAACCGTAATAGAGACACACAGGGACACGTAGCACGCAGCACGGTAGCGTAGCGTGCAGGGAGGGGCACGTAAGGACTTACTAGAGAATGGGCAGCAGCGTTCTCTATGCATTTTTAACACTATACTGCGATCGCTGACTCGCCTGCCAAGCGTGGCTATTATGGCAAATTCCCCTATAGGTCTATGTCCAGCAGTGAATTTATTTCGGCTGAAATGATGAATGATGAGGTAGACGTTTGTTTACAGAGTATGTACAGTACAACTATTTTCTTAATGTCCCTCCGCAAACTTCGTTTTTTGCCACTCGTTGGATTTCTATCAGTTGCCCTTTGCACTTGGTGCAGACCGGACGCTCTGAATAAACTTCCAACTCTATTGAGAGCGTCCGAAGAAAAAAAAACACGAAGTTTGCCCAGGGACGTTAAGAAAATAGTTGTATTGTACTGCTATGGCCTTATAACAACAACTGATAAAAATAAAAGGTGGTCACCATATAAGAAACGTGTTAATGAAAAATGTAGTGTTAAATATAATTGTGCGGTGGTAGATATGGAACCCTTGGTGTGCGAGTCCGACTCGCACTTGGCCGCTTTATTTCTCCAAGACATTACACCATTCGTATATTCATTCGAATGAAATAACAATCAGGTGCGTTAATTTCGCTATAAAAATACCTACAGGAATATTTATTGTACAAAAAACACCTCTGGTTACATTTTCTGCACCAAGAACCGAAATAAATGATGGAAAGCAAAGGATTTTAAAATGCCACATTTATGAAAATACATTCCAAGTACCTTAATTTTAATGGCGACTGATATTTCTTCATTAAGTCTGACGTTTGTTGTGGCTGAAAATAATATTAATGTGTTTCGAGTTTTCAATCCAATTCATTTATACTCGAGTAAAATTACTTTAAATACTTAAAATAGTTATTTGACTTTAAATTAGGTAAAGATTTTTCGAGACATTGCCAAGCAGTTGTTCGACTCTTCACATGACCAAAGCCTTGGCCTATTTTTTTTGCCAATTTTCCTGTTGACAGCGATGCGGACGATTTTTTTGATGATATATCATTCTTTCCCCTCCTTTTTAGAGTTCCGTAGTCAACAAGGAAGCCTTATAGTTTCGCCATGTCCGTCTGTATGTCTGTCAGTCCGCGGCTTAGCACAGAGACTCTTATTACTAGAAAGCTTTAATTTGTTATGGATAATTCACACTAATTACGCCGACAAAATGGTAAAATAAAATTTTGTATTTTCTTTTTTTAGAGTATCTCCCCTACAGGTAAAGTGGGAATTACATTTAATTTTTTTCTCGTCTATCCCAGTGTGGGGTATCGTTGGACAGACCGTTCAAACATATTGAGCAAGAGTAAGTGAAATTGCAAATTTTTGTTAGAGTCGTGTCCCCCCTCCCCTGCAAGCTAAATGGTTGCATTTGGATATGTGAAAAGATTCACACAGCAGTAGTATTAATAACGAAGTTAAAATGAAAACTATCAAAGCTAAGTAGTCTTTACAAGTTAACGAGTAATAGTCGACAAACTTAAGTTTGTTCTTAGGATAAATTCTAAGCTCTGGAACGCGCTGCATTTGGCATTAAAAAGGCTGAAAGCAAATTCACTTTTAAAAGAAAAGTTCGTAACCACTATCTATGTCAGTCTAAATAACTCTCAATTAGTAGTCTAGTCATAGTAATTATTATTAGGTGGTATTTGTTAAAATATCTATTAGTTTTGTATTAGTATCAATAAAAGTATATATGTAAATTCTCGTAATCAAGAAGTATTTTAGACATTATTTTTGTACCCTATAACTATGTTTTTATATTTAACCCAAAGGTTAACTGGTAGAGAATGCCTTGTGGCATTAAGTCCGCCTATGTATCACTATTGTACATGAAGTTTAAATAAATAAATATAAATTCATCGTAACTACGGAAGCCTTCATTGTGCGCGGTCCGACACGCACTTGGCCGGTTTTTTTATATACTACTAGCTGCATTTTAAAGTAAAAAAGTGTTTGGTCGAACTTTTCTTTTTGAGCCAAAAACCCTCGCGGGCGTCCTCAGAACACCTTACCAAAGTTTCATCACAGTCTGATCAATGGTTTAGGAACGCATAGAGGACAAACTTGCAAACATAGATTTTTATTTATATACATAGATAGTTAGAAGAAGATTATTATAATTTTGAGACTATTATCTATTAAATTATGTCAATAATATCTTGGTAAATGGAACTATAAAAAAAACACAAAAAAAAAATGGTTTCTCGTGATAAAAATTACTAATGAATGTAACCAATCCTTTGGCTTTGTTGTTTTTAATCAAGCATAACAATAGAGGTTCTTTTAAAAAGCGTCATAGCTCTTCAAAGAAACTGACATGATGTGTGTCAGACTATGCAAGTATGTACCCTCATTAGCACAATGTTGGTTAAACAAAGGCTTGTAGGCATTGATATAAGTAATATGTATATATGTCAATGCTTGAAGGTATTATAATAATTAATTATTGTACCGTGTGGTGCCGGACGTAAAGAATAGCACCACCCCATTTCCTCCCGTGGGTGTCGTAAAAGGCGACTAAGGGACTTACTAGAGAATGGGCAGCAGCGTTCTCTATGCATTTTTTAACACTATACTGCGATCGCCAACTCGCCTGCCAAGCGTGGCGATTATGGCAAATACCCCCCCTTTTGGGGGTGACCTATGTCCAGCAGTGGACTTTTTTCGGCTGAAATGATGATGAAGATGAAGTACTATGGAATTAATACTTAATGTTTTCAGTGTAAGCAATTAATGTGATAGTAATATTTAAAAACTTTCGTGAAAATCACTATACTAGGTACCTACTTAAAATAAAAAGCACGAATAATTTGGTTCTAGTGCCTAGTAAAATCAAATCAATAGCATGAATTAAATTCTTGAAACGTCGATAATTATAATGTACTCCAATGAATCCAACATCTGCTGCCCATTTGGCACTAATTGCGAGTGGTCGGCATCAATAAACTACAATATTTCGTCGAATTTGTAAACCTCCCAATCAATGTTTGAAAGGAAGCCGTACAAATACTCAATATACACGCAGAAATAATTCACATGGCATTATGAATGGCGAGTAACTAGCCAAGTTATTAATAGTTGCAAAGATAGGTTGATTTGTTTACATGCACTCGGTGTCTCAGATCTGACAGCATGTCAGGGTTATCAATGCAGTCGGAGAAAGATACCGGTAAACGCATCCTTTGCTTGTTAGTATCATTGAAATGTAGTTAATGAAATGTTAAGCCAACCAACTTTTAATAATTTTATACGGAAGATCACGTCTAAACGAGTAGTGTTAAAATCTGCCTAGCCTTTTCACAACTATGTTGGGGTCGGCTTCCAGTCTAACCGGATGCAGCTGAATACCAGTATTTTACATGGAGCGACTACCTATCTGACCTCCACAACCCAGTAACTGGGTAACACGATACCCCTTGGTAAGACTGGCTGTCAGACTTTTGGGCTTCTGACGACCCGTAACGACTGTCAATGATCCACGAATGACAGCCGGGACCAACGGCTTAACGTGCTTTCCGAGGCACGGAGGAGTCTCGGTATGTAAACATGGTTACCTATCCACGGACCAACCCTGGCAAGCGTAGCTTAACCTGACGGATCGACCCGTGCGGCTGTTATTACTTAGCCACGAGCTCCTCAAAAACTAGTAGTGTTAATGATTTGGAAAAAAAAATATTATGTTTAATTAGAGCAATTACTTAGTAACTTAATATTTTAGATTATGTTTATATTACATAGTGAAATTAATTTGTAAACTTAAATGTCTAACGCGGATAAAAAACTGAGAATCACGTAAAATCTATCAAGCGTATTTTTCTGAAACCTTCACCTTTTTAAAGATAATTTAATTATTGATCTTTTATTCATCATCATCATTTCAACCGAAAGACGTCCACTGCAGGACATAGGCCTCCCCCAATAGGGGGGGGGGGGGGTGCCATAATCACCACGCTTGGCACGCGGGTTGGCGATCGCAGTATCGTGTTAAAAATGCATAGAGAACGCTGCTGCCCATTCTCTAGTAAGTCCCTTAGTCGCCTTTTACGACACCCACGGGATCTTTTATTATACGTGTTTCATTAAAATACCTTTTGTTTTATGTGCAATAAATTAATAATGCGTCTTATTTGAGACAGCGCTCCTGGATGGGCGAGTCCTATTACTGGCTGGAAGTACGACGCGTTGCATGAGCTCAGTAGGTACATACACGCAATCGCCAAAATTTTATTTTTATTTTTTGTCTTTCTGTCTGTCGGTCTGTCTCTCGATTTTGACGCGACTTTCACTGGCAGATAGCCGATATTACAAGTAGTAACTTAGGCTAGTTTTATTTTAAAACATGCCACGCGGGCGAAGCAGCGGGCAGCAGCCAGTAAATAATAATATCCTATAACCTTACAAACAGCGAACTTTAATAATTATCATGGTTACAACAGTTCAATTAATTTTGGTGCCAACAGCCACCAAGTAGTGCCAAGTACGATTGTTTATCTAAAGTGTCTCGCCTTTTTGGGACCCAACGTTTTCATTTATTCTATGTAGGTATATCTTTATATCCTTCATTGTTACTAGTTTCTCTCCTATCTTAAGTATTAGACACGGGTACTTTACGTCCTCTTGCATAAACTTTGTTCCCATAATCATATCTGGGGGCACGGTAGTGCCCCCGCCAAGACGAGCTAAGCGAAGCGCTAGGGCACTACCTACCTTTTCTGGAATTGCTTCGTCGTTTTTTTGAACCCTCATAACTTGGGTTTTGATTATACAAACAAAATTCTCAGGATATGATGCCAGTAGTAGACTTACTCGTATTAAACATGTAAAGTTTCAATTGCATAGCTCTTATATCTAAAACAACAAAAGTAAAAATATGTGGCTTGGCCGTTTCGCTACTACAAGAACTATTGTTTATCAGAAAAGTAATGAACAGTGAACAAATTTTTCACGTTACGGTGTGACGGTAACGAACCGGCCAAGCCACATATTTTTACTAAGGTGTACAGTTTGTAAAGTTAGGGCTTGTAGAGTTCGGGCGTGAAGAGTTACCGGCCAAGCCACATATTTTTACTAAGGTGTACAGTTTGTAAAGTTAGGGCTTGTAGAGTTAGGGCGTGAAGAGTTATAAGCTTGGCTCAACATGAGATCTGATAACTTTTTGACAGTGCGAGCCATAAATGGTCTCGTCTTGGCAACATTTTACATGAAAATGTTTTTGGTTGTTATTTTTGAATGAATTAACAATAAGAAAGAAAGAAAAACGTTTATGTGCGGTAAACGTGACGCAAAAAAGAAAATAAACACAAAAAAAAAAAAGAAAACTATGGGGGAAAAATGCGTCACATCCACGCAAAATGGCTATCGCTCAGCATTACGAGTATGCTGCGACCCTATGCAAGACAGAGCCCCAGCGCTGGTTTTCAGCGACAGCCGGCGTTGACGTAATGACGTCGTCCGATGCAGCACACAATTATTAAGACGCTGTACCAGCACTGCGTACTTATAGAAAATTAATATAATTTTAATTTAATTTAAAATGTGATAGAATAAAAAAAAGAATAAAAGAAAAAAAGAAAAAGGAATTGTACATGCTATGAGAATATCATCCTCAACAAAACGTGTTACGCTTTATATTTAATATTTTATCTCTGCGCTTTATGAAGTGGCAATGTTTCGAAGGAAAAAGCCACTTATGAGGAGACCTTCAACCCGGAATTTGAGGACCCCTTGTAAGCCACCAAAAACACAAATAGAACCCGTTGCCCTAGTTTCAAAACATTTGTAACCGAATTTATAGCACAAAAAGGAGCATGACGCTACTATTGCAACTACGGAGGCAAAAGGTCAACACAAATGCAAGTCACAGAAGTGACTAATAGATCGAGTTTTGACACTTAACACAAGGGCCAAGCCTAGAGTACGCTTCTATTACTTTATGTACAGTGGAAAAAGCTATTTGGTACCTACAAGCAACCAACTTCAAACTACTTTTAAACAGTATTGTAAGTCTGCTGAGTAGTCAATTCAAACGACGTCGATGCAAAAACATCGCTCTAAATTAAATTAAGACCTAATGGCATACTTAAGTATGCCACAAGTTCTTACTTTTATTTTGTTTTATATAATAAGGTTTTGTACGTACCCACTGCATGTCGGGCTTACCAATATACTAATTAAATCATCATCTGCAAAAAAATAGGATTAAATACCCTATTATTAAAATCTTAAATTAAAGTACTGAAATAGTAAATAATTATTTATTGAAACTTAACCCTTTAAAACTTTTTTTTTTTTTCATAATCGGGTCGGTTTCCAGTATAACCGGATGAAGCTGAATAATAGTATTTTACATGGAGCGACTGCCTATCTGATCTCCACAACCCAGCTACTGGGTAATACGATACCCCTTGGTCAGACTTTCGACTTTGACAGAGACCGCTCTTACTAGTATTTTGAATCCATGGGAAACATAAAAATAGTGTTATAAAATCCTGAAAAAAAAACTATACCTATCTTATTTAAGGATCTGGCGGACATGCAATCACCAACCCAAAGTTACCCCTTTTGATGGTC
Source organism: Dryobota labecula (assembly GCA_947523025.1). Lineage (NCBI taxonomy): Eukaryota > Metazoa > Arthropoda > Insecta > Lepidoptera > Noctuidae > Dryobota > Dryobota labecula. The sequence continues at coordinate 8,206,503 of OX383293.1, read as the reverse complement.
TTTTAAGATGGTCACCCATCCACGAACCAATCGCGCTAAGCGTAGCTTAACCTGATCGATCGACCCGTGTGGCTGTTATTACTTAGCCACGAGCCAATATACTAATTAAATATTAAAGCAAGCACACAATGAAAATTAGCAGTGTAGTGAAAATATGATGCCCTTATACCAAATAGCTTGTTCGAGCGTACTTAAAATAATGGTTTGTCATTGTGCTGTGTCACTCAGAATGCTCAATGTAATCAGATGGTCAGCGTTTAGCTAGACTTACTTGACAGTTTGAAAGGGACGAAATAATACTTTATTTAGCAACATTTTTTTAGTTTTTTTGCTTGAGTAGAGTTTTCATTGTATATGCTGGTATATTGGCGTGTGCTAGCTGACATATGGCAAATAATTTAATTTAATTTAATTTACTGTTCTGTCTCGTAATGTTCATTACTTTTGATAGCTACCATTGTATAAAATCAAGTTTTTCTAACTGAACAGACAGTTGTGCTGCCGGGGAGTTTGTTGCGCCAGTTCTTCCCAGTTAAAGCACTAGGAAGTGGTGAAGGGCGGGCCTTTTGGGGGACTGTCTTATGTAATTTCGACGTTTGAAAAGTGCTGATTCTCAGCCTGATTTAAATAAATGACTTTTGGATTTTGATTTTATTAGTTTTAAAGTATTTTGATCAAACAATATTCTCACTGCAGTAAGCCTATTCACTGATGTATAGTTATTGATTTCAATATCACGGGGTGGCAGGCATATTTATAATATTGCATTAGTTAAGTAGCGAGTTAGGTTCATTGGCATTTTCATATTCATATCTCTACATAATTACGAAACAAAGTTCCCCGCCGCGTCTCTCTGTCTAAACGCGATAAACTCAAAAACCACCAAACGGATTTTCATAAGGTTTTAACCAATGGACGAAGAGTTTTTTGACGAAGGAGTGTTTTTGTCTGACTTTCCGTCTGCCTGCCTCGGTTAATCTCCAAAAGGGCTGGACCGATTTCGAAGGGACTTTCACTGGCAGATAGCTGATATTATAAGGAGTGACATAGGCTACTTTTATTTCAGAAAAAGCCATGCGGGCAAAGCCGCGGTTAGCAACTAGTATTTGACTAAAATGGGTGTTATTTGTTTGTACTGTTTCTGGCAGCTATGTGACGGGATGTTTACGTTGAATGCTAAATAAATGTATGTCAGTTTAGTTAATAAATATTTTAGTAGCATAGATAGGAAAATTAGACTCATTTTAACTGTGTTCGTGGTGGGTAATAAATAAATCACATTAATTTTAATGTTGTAATGTTATTTGTGTGGTATTTTAAGTTAAACCAAACAAATAACATTACAACATTAAAATTAATGTGATTTATTTATTACCCACCACGGTAATAAATAAATCACATTAATTTTAATGTTGTAATGTTATTTGTTTGGTTTAACTTAAAATATTTATCGTTCGGGTCAGAAGTTTGAAATAATATTATATATACAATCATTCAAAATATTTGCATTTTATTAAGCCAAGACCTGGAATTATCAAAATACAAACTATATAGTACATACTAATTCCATGAAACAAACAAATCCATAGTAGCATTTTTGTTGGCATTTAGTTGGGCCACTTACAGAGGTAAGTGGCCCAACTAAATGCCAACAAAAAATGCTACTAGGGATACAACAGGGCCGTAGTACAGAATACTCAAAATCTAGTCTAAATGCCATCAAGCCATCTTAGTGACACTCAATGTCAAAAACTTGTCAATAAAGAGATTAGAATGCAAACGTTCTTAAAAATACATGATTTGCCCATCCAGGTGATCCATGTAAACTTAGTTCTAAAGATGGAAATTAATTTACAACAACAGGCATTTCTTTTGATACTCGTATAACCCGAACAGTCGAACAGTGGATTGAAGTCTTTGAACAGTGCGTGTTACCAGTGATGACCTATGGTACTGAAACGTGGTCGCTGACTATGGGCCTTATTAGAAGGGTAAAAGTCCAATGGAGAGAGTTATGCTTGGAATTTCCCTACGTGATCGAATCAGAAATGAAGAGATCCGCAGGAGAACCAAGGTAACCGACATAGCCCGAAAAATTGCCAAACTTAAGTGGCAGTGGGCAGGGCACATTGCTCGCAGAACAGCCCCATCGACCTTGTGAATGCCGCAGGCATCCGCTGGATGCGGGAAGCACAGAACCGGTCGAAGTGGCGGTGCTTGGGGAGGCCTATGTCCAGCAGAGGACGTCTTCGGCTGAAATTACGGACCCGAACAACATCACTTTTCCAAAGGTGTTATTAATATCATAGTTCTCAATTGTGTAAACCGTGCATCCATTACATCACTGAACAAATTTCCGTTTATATAAGCCTGGAGGCTTTAAAATCTTGCTGTTACGCAGTATGCATAGCCTCTGCCATTGTTCGCCTCGCATCTTGCATCTTTCATGCATCCACAATAGAAATACGCCTTCAGGTAACCATTGTTGTTGGACAAGTAAGCAAATTCCGCTATTTTTTATTCCCTTTTCAGACACAATACCCCAGTTTTTTCCGCCGTGAACATAAACCAAGGATGGGAAACAATTGGCTGTTTGGAGCGTTGAGTTTTGAAGACTGCGTTGGAATAGTGTAGAATTTCGGGCTTACTGTCGAAAAATGTCAGATTTTTAGATTGTGATAAAAAGATTGAAAAAGAAAGAAAGAAACAAAAAGTATTTATTTGGACTCATACAGGAAGATCAAATTTTAAACTGAACTAAACACACTCATAGTAACACAAACCTATAGTAATATTATAAAGCTGAAGAGTGTTTGTTTGTTTGTTTGAACGCGCTAATCTCAGAAACTACTGGTTCGAATAAAAAAATATTTTAGTGTTGGATAGCTCATTTATCGAGGAAGGCATATAACATCACCTAGAGCGTAGCGAAAAGAACAAAAGTCAAAAACTAAGTTATAGCGCGGGCGAGCGACGGGATGCGACGCGATAGGTGGGCCGAAATTTGACGCGGACGAAGTCGCGGGCAGAAGCTAGTAAAAAATAAAATAAAAACCTAAGTAAAATGAAAAGAAAACCCAAAAAAAAAAAAGTGTAGTGCTTATTTTTACTTTCTTCGTGAACTTGCAGAGCAGTGGAGGCCTAGTTGTAACAGCGAGTTTGTAGGTCGTAGGTTCTTTCCCAAACAGGCGCTCTCAAAACGGTAAAGGAAAACTTCGTGAGGAAACCAGTATGTTCTAGAATCAAAATATCCAAGACTTGTGACATCTACCAACCAGCAGTAGGCTCGCGTGGTGAATTACGGCCTCCCTCTCACCGATAGAAAGCCTGTCCCAGCAGTGGGAACATTTTAAGCTGATTGCTATGCATGCATGCTTCGTGACGATCTGTAGATACTCGGAAAGAGACTTTCTAGATGTTTCCTTATTTAAAGATATAATTCTCTCTTGGTTTTTCTATTACATATTGCAATTTCAATCAGTTCAGTTATTTTTACAAAACAGTTAAGAGCCATTTTACGTTTTCGCGCGAATATCTAAGATTTTAGTCGCCTAATTTACCATCTTAGTTAATTCTCTGGTATTGGTGAATATATGTAAATAATAGATGATTCTTTCGTATTGACACTTCATGTAACACATTTACAAAAACTTATTTGTGTACTTTGTAGTTATTAATCTCCCAGAACTAGTTTACTGAAAAATCAGCGCAGAGGCAATTTCAGACTCCTATTTCTATAATTAATATTTATAAATTTGACTGAAAAAAATACACAAAGCATCAGACATATAGTTTTGTCGACAAATGACGTACTAGAATTTCGATTATTAATAACATTAATAGGTAAAAAAAATAAAGACTTAGGACAATTTTTACGATTTATTCGCAATTATATTGCGATTTTTTTGTTTGAATAAAGCGTAATTACATTTTAAAAATCATCTCAAAATGAACTATGTTCTTTAACAAATCGAATTCTCAAGTTTGATTAAAATCCCTTCATTTAATTAGCCACAATATCCTTTTTTTAAACACTCTAAAAAAGAATAAATTGCGATGCACAAGTGGGCACCGTTTAGTACAGCGCGAGCGCCCATCGAGGAAGGACCTGTGCTACTTTTTCCCGCATCTCAATTGTCGAGTGCTCATATCGTAACCGTGATATTATACTACGACCACAACATTTTGATGCTTCCCAAATTGACTCGTTTTTACGAAGATTGCGTATTGCCGGAAATTATGGACCCTAGAAAAGCAAGATCAATGCCTTTACGACAAATATTTATTTAACGTAAGTGATAGTCATTATTACTTGACATTATTGTCAAATAATAATGACCAACACTTATGTTTTGTACGATGTGATTGTTTTCCTGTTCATTTTTATTATATACTTTCAAAACATATATTTGTATTTTTTTATTAGTCTAGAAAGCTTTAGTAGACTGAATAAATAAAATAACTTTTTTAATCAATCTCTAAATACCGCATTATTATTATAATGGTGCCGATTCTCTTGTACACCGAACTAAACTAACTAAACTATCACTAAAATTCCTTACTTTTGGCTATGAGAATCTTAAAGCTATTCTGCAAACAAAATTCTCTAAATTTAAAAATAAGTTTGACACAACTAAATCGAATTTGACAATCGTGACGTGGTATTTTTTTTTTCTTTTGGCTTCACAACGTACTTGTTTGCCTATGATTTTTTTCAGAGCCGGAGGCGCGCATGGGCGGGCAACCGCGACCTGTTTTTTATGGAATTTTTCACTTTTTGTGTGGAAAATTAAAAAAAAGATTACCTACATGTAGAGTATTAGCGGTTCAAGGGTTTCTAAAAGGGGGTCAAAAGGTCAATGCCCACGTATTAGAACAACCTTGGCCTGCAGTGAACACTGATAAATAGTGTATGGAACAATAGTTTAAGCTGTTATGAACACCTTGTAGTACTTCTCAGTTAAGAAAATAAGTCGCCATTTGGAAATAAAACAGTTTTTAATTTAATTATATATTTTTTTCATCATAAGCACAGACTTATTCTATACACTTACAATCACTTTTGAATGGTAAATACATAATTTTTAACATGGTAATTATTAATTTCAAAGTTATTTTCTCATTTTAACCTTTTGAATAACAGTCACTTTATAAGTTTAAACAGCTATGGGTTCCATTTCATACAATAAAAATTGATAGTGATATCTTATGGATAGCTCAAAAGGTTCTGGAGTTGGAATGAAATGAATGTAGCTATATATCTTAGTCTAGTAAGTAAGAGCACTATAGACTAGACCAATGAATTATTGAATAATATCATAAATCTAAATATTTCACACCATAAACTGAAATATAAGAATTATTTACTTTGAAATCTTACCTGACGTGGAGCAATTTGCCTAGAAATATTTTCCCTTATATCATTTTCTCATGGAGAATCCTGCAACAACAGGTGACTTCTTTGTCTACGTAGTGAGCGACCACAGCCAACACAAATGAGGCGAGCAGCGGAAGGTGAGATGCTTTCTGCTGGATGTCTAATTTCATTCCATGCTGCAGTCCAATATGAATGACAAACAAAATCATTGCACCTGAAAATGCAATTGATTTAATATTAATTACACAGTAAACGATGAGAAAGAATGAAATGAGTAGCATTAAATACTACATACTTAATTATGCTGTAAGAGTTTCTTAGTTTCTCATTAAAATAAATGTATTAATTTAAAAATATTATTTACTATGAAAATGTTTCATACTAAGTCAAATTACTAAAAGCTTGCATAAATACTGGCTATTATTATCATAGATTCCTAAAGGTATCGTTTAATGTATGTAGGTGAGTAATATAAGGTTTACCTGTTGTGGAAGAACCCATTGCTGTACAATTGATCGTACTTCCACAATTTCTAATTGATGAGATCGCAAGCGCCTGTACAATTCGCACAGCGAACGTTGCTTGCGCCGGTTATTCCCTGCGACGACGTGGTCGGGACAGCAGAGCTACTCAGGTCCATATTCGAACCGGAGTAATCATTGGTATCATTGGTCGGTCATTAGATGCGGGGCCAGCAGCTTCCACATTCACATCAGGGTTGTCATTCAAAGAGGAGCCAGAGTCCAAGTTCGCGCGCGGGTCGTCATTCGGGTGAGGTTGATCGGAGTCCATTGTCGTAAAAAAGATCACAAAAGAGCACAAACTACGGCTAAAGACAACTACGTTAGCATTTTAAACACCAACAAACCGCGATTGGCGAGCGCGCTAGATTACAGTTTACTGTCAAATCCATCATCTGTCAAAGGATAATGTTGCCATTTTATGAAATATAATTGATTAGTTGCATCGATTGTTGGTCTCGATCAATTAATTTTTATCTAACTACGGCAAAGCGCTATAGAATATAATGATTTTATCATTCTATGTTTATGTATGTGCGGACTATAAGATCTCTGGTCTGCGGTGTTTATGAACATAATTGTTTTGTCTTGTTCGAGTAGGTTTCGTTCAAAGGAAACTAAAATGGCCGTAACATCAGAAAAACTTTTCGCTAACCATAGAAATACAACAACTGAAACCCGACTAACGTATGTAGCAATATTATAAGCGCTTCCCGAATTCAAGAGCATAAATGCTCAAGTTTTAATTTATATATTTAATTTATAATAGCCAACGATTGTTTTTTTTTTTTTTCGCTTTCGTGTTTTAATTTTAAAGTATATTTTTATTTATTTTATACCAATATTAGTTATCAGTCTCTCCCTTCGATTGCACGCCACTGAGCACGTAGGTTAATTTTTATAAATATTAATTAATCGGTAATCGATTAGATTTGAATCGAAATTAAATTAACCATATCGTCGACCGTAGGTTCAATTGATGTAAGGGACAAAATACCCAAAATGAGCTAAGTATACAGTTTTGTTCAGAATTTTTCGCTCTTTCGAATGGTGTATATGAAAAAATTCTAGCTTAAGAAAAATGTCCCTTACCCTACTGATTTTTTGGATCCAAATTTCGAATCAGCCCCATAATAACAATGTATTTGAAAAACTATGCAATATAGCAACTTGAAATGTTGTATTTACCGCCACCAATCGAATCAAATAAGGTAAGATAAGGTAAGGTAGGTAACGATTTCCAAATTTAAGATATCCGTACGCCAAAAGTGTGTACTTAATTTTCTGTCAACAATCTCTTTACACTGTATTTCTTTTCATAAATTTTTTCAACAAGTGATTTACACTATCTTTTCACAATTTTTCCACAATTTTTGATCCAACGTAGAGGTCAATTTAATGTAAGGGACGGGACTACAAGATACTTGATCAGTAAGGGACATTACTAACAAAATACGTTGGTGTAAGGGACATCTATTTTCTTAAATAGATAACTTATTTAAATAAATTTTACACAGGTAGATAGAGCACTAAAATAAAAGATTATGTGCGAAATCAGATCCGAAAAAGGTTAATAACAAAAAAAGTTATGGGCGATTTAGTCCGAAAAAAAACTTTGTCGGCCTCTCCTGAAAAATCGTATTTTGTCCCTTACCTCAATTGAACCTACGGTCGACGATATAATGGCAACCCTATACTTCGACTGAAAGTCAAACTCGCATTTGTATTACGATACATTACTTATTTATTTGTTATGATCACGGCGTCTTAGTTAGAGATAGGTCTTAAACGGATAATTCCTATTAAAAAAACTTATAATTTATTATTAACTTTCAAAACGTGTTCGAGGTGGGCCACAGCCGGGCATTGTTCTTTTCATTATTTTTGCGATAGGACGCACCATTTTCGAGTTATAAGCAAAAGAAAAGAAAAAAAAATATAGGGATAAATACGAAATATTTTAAGTGATAAAGAATATATTATTATTATTATTATTATTTATTTTTATTATTAATATTTTAAGTGGTGGTAAAAAAGCCATGGAAATGATTTTTTTTTAAATCTGAGTATATTATTAAAAAAAAAAATAATTTAAAATTACTTGATATGATGATTAATTATCAAAATTCACCGCGCTCGTGCCGCCATCCCACCGCACCGTTCAGCGTCACCGCGTCGAGACGGGTCATTTTAAAATTATAATAATTATGTAAAAATATAAAACACTTAGATAAAAAAAAAATTCGCTGCTGTGGATTTTTTACGACCTAAAGATGTTTCTCTTAAAATATTTAATGTATGAATAGATACACCTTATATACAGTACTGGTTTTGCACCAGAAGTCGAGGTGATTGGTGTGAATAATAAAATTAGTTCATGAAAACTAATTTTATTCCACACCTTTTTAATCGCGATTAAAAATAGTCAGATTTAGTTAGAAAATCTAAATTTTAGTTTAAAAACGTCAAATTCAGAATAGCAAAATTGCCATTTTCACTAAATTAAAAACTCAGTACCATCTTAGAGCTGTCAAACTAAAATATAGTTAAGTTGTGTCAATTTAGTCAATTTCAGAATAGGAAATGGTCATTTGACAGGAATAAACTAAATTTTGGTGATTTTTAGTTTAGTTTAGAGAATTTTGTGACAAGAGAATCGGCACCAATGGCTCAAGATTATTTAGTCCGTCTCGACACTCGCGTTACACTGCTTAAATTGTGTATGTGTGGATAGTTACGCTCACATACACAGCGCTGCCGTCTTTTACCTAAACTCGAGCGTTAAAATTTTGTGAAATGGCTCTTAATGGTAACACTTATGTATCTACTGTGTAGGGGACACAGTAGATACATAAGTGTTGCCATTAAGCCGAATATTGTGACTATTAACTTGATTAACCAGCTTAATAATTTTAAGTGGCTATTGTACAAAGCAATTTTAGCAACCACATAAAAACATACGCTTTCATAAAACGGTTATTACTGAAGCAAACATCGACGCTCGTTAAAATCCATAACAACAAAGTTCAAAGTATAAAATAATTAATACGGTACACAGCTATTGTCTTTCCAATTAAAATCAATGTCTCGAGAGCAGATGTTTGTTGATAATACTCCCAGTTGGCCGTAATTTGCACCGATTTTTTGTAGGACAAAGGCAGGCCGCACATCAGACGCACTTGTATTAAGACAATTGTGGGGCTACATTTGCCTACAAACTCGACGGCGAGGATAACCGACTTTTAATGATTTTGTACTACTGAAGATCACGTTTAAACGAGTAGTAATAATGATTTGGAAATAAAAAATAGTTAATCACTTAATATATTATGAATATTTTATATAATGTTTATATTACATGGTCAAATTAATTTGTTATCATGTCTACGCGGATAAAAAAACTGAGAACCACGCAAAATCTATCAAGCGTATTTTTCTGAAGCCTTCCATTTTAAAAGATAATTTAATTATTGATCTTTTAGTATACGTGTTTTATTAAAATACCTTTTGTTTTATGTATAAGTAATAAATTAATAATGCGTCTTAATTGGGACAGTGCTCCTGGATGGGCGAGTCCTATTACTGGCTGGAGGCTGGACGTACGACGCATTGCGTGAGCTCAGTACAGAACATGCAAGCTAACCACTCAAGGTCACTGGCATATATCAGCGTCTTAATGCCCCCGTATATCTGCGCGCAAGCACGTACACCATGGACACATTTGTTAGGCTGCTTTTCCACCAGAGATGTGCTATGCAACGTTGCTATGGATGCGTTTGATATCCACCAATCATATTCATTGGTCCACATAGCACTGGTGGAAACTGATTCAACTAAACTACGTTTTTTATACGGAAGGATTCGTGCTGTGGATGTGTGCTATGGATGCAGGCTATGGATGCATGCTATGGATGGTCGCGAGTGGTGTAGTTATGTGTAGAGCAGTGTACCTACCTACAGTAGGCGCGGTTTTCACCGAAAGTAGACATGACATTTTCATAGCACATCTTACTAGCTCTGCTACATAGCTTAGCATCAGTGGAAACGGTCACATAGTTTCGTAGCTTAGCTTTTAAATTCTCGCAGCATAGCTGCATAGGACATCTCTTGTGGAAAGGCACACTAACGGGTGCAGTTTGTGGTGAGACGTTTGCAGCGCTACACGAATTCAAGATCGAACACGTTCGTATTTTGTGGCACGGTGATTTGAAAAAATTAATGACAACATTGAATTTAACGTAGATTTTATTGCAGAGGTTGAAAAAAAAACCTATATTATACAACCATGTATTTGTTTTGAGACATTCCATCATGTAACTTGCGAAATTTTGAAATTACCTTTATTTGTAGTAAGTATCTTGATTTAACGGGTGAACCTAATAACCTCTTTTTTTTTTTTTTTTCGTTAATTCTCACTTCAAGAAATCTGTATCGTCAAATGATGAAACGATGGTGTCGACATTCCCGAAACTGCGCCATAACTGTGCGTTCGATGTGCGTGTACACGATACATCTGCTCCGAGCTAAAATGTAGCGCAAGTAATTTTGGCGACGTAAATGTAGGGTTCATGTAGCGTGTGGCGCCGGTGTGCGGCCACACTTAGTTTTTCTACGGCTATTTAAACTAAAGTGGTTTTCATTGATATTAGATTAGGAGTATAATTTGGCTATTCTTTTAATGGCTGCGGCACAGTGTTTCACTACTGCAACTGTCATCTTTTTCGCTGTTACTGAAGGTTTATTATAGTAATTTTTATTTTTACGAATCAAAGCAAATTCTTATGAGCTGGTGTAGTTCATGATCAGATGATAAACTAACTTTTCGTAGGGCTCTTTTTTTTTTGAATTTCTTCTTTTAATCTACATTTCATTGGTACGAAGCTTAAATGCAAGTCCCATATTGAGACCGCAATCTGCCTAATTGCGTTACACACTTTCAATCAATCACAATTCGAGGGTTTCAAAGGAAATTCCTAATCCATTGCTTCATAGGTTTGAAACATTCGTCTGGTCAACAACGTATATAACGCAATAAACGTGACTGAACCATTGATGTATAAAAAAGGAAGGTAAGGCACCGCTCTAATGTGACGGTAACTTTATTGGACTAGAAACCATTACATGTAAACACACCCACACAACTACAGTTCCCGATGTCGTTCATCATGCATCAACAACCGAAATAGAGAGATATGACGTAGGCTGTGGCGGGAACGAGATAGCAATAATTGTCACTGCTACGGATCCAACACAACTCAGAAACAAATAGCGACCTAGAGAGCAATATTATTCAAAAGAATTTTAAAGAAAATAAGTTTTGATGTAATCCCATGGAACTTGTTTTTGGTTTGTGAATTAACTGTGCACATTTTGAAAACACAGGAAGGCATTGTTGCTGCTTATTTAGACGATTACGGTTATTTTACTTAACATGCTACACATGTGCTATACAAACGCCAGTTCGATTGTGGCTAAAGTCAATTGTGCCGGTCGGCATAGTTTATGCAGTCCACGTCGAGGAGCATGTACCTAATATTCCTTTTTTTTTTTTTTTTTGGACTGAACTTGCAAAATGAAAGAAATAGTTTAAGTGTCATTTAATGTGTGTTGCGCAATCACCCCACTGATAGGTCGGATCTACTACCCACCTAACACTAATAATGAAACATCAAACCCCTCAACGTCACTACGTCTAATACACGTTCCGTTTTCGACTGGGAATTTCAGACCGAACACGCATATACTGTTAAATGGAACGACGATTAGGCTCGGATACTTGATGAGTCAATGGCGTTAGCTGTTGGAGCGGCAGGAATCTGACGGCAGCATGCGGCTTTTGGCGAACGACTACTGTACCAAACGGCTACCAAATGAACGAGCCATGCCTAGTAAAGCTTGGGTGTTTAAGGAACGAGTATTTGGAACGTGAAGCTAGAACCATGTATGGTTAAATATTTGATTTTGGCGATGAAGGTCAGATTCCAAGTAGGTCATTTTCAAGCTAGGATATTTTCCAACTAGGTCAGATTTTGAGTTAGTAATGGATTCTGTTACACTTACTCACATTATATTCATCGCACCACGTCTGGCGAGACTTCTTTGGTGGCACGGATACAGTTTCGCCCCTTTACAAGAACAACGTGATATAAAAAAAAAAACGTTATTATGAGATGACACGTTGCTCTTGTAAAGAGGCGGTTTAGAAAAATTTAAAGTTTAGAAAATTTGATGATTCATTGAAAATTTTAAATGAAGAGTGCAAAAACGGGCAGAAAACTGTATCCGAATTTTTAAGAAGAGCATCCAAATTACAGGAGAAAATACAGAACAGAAGATATGGGAGACAGTTCTGTTAGCGAACATACATCATTACCGTTTTCAAATATTTTACTAGTTTCTTTATGTCGCAATTATAACTGTTTAGGACAGGATAATTAAAAATCGCTCGTATTATTCTGATGGCGGCTGTACACGCTCGTCGAAGCCACGAGACAGGCCGAGTACGAATGTGTAGATGGTGCGTCGCGTTGCGTCTCGCCGGCCCTCGTTCGCTCTCGGAAGCGTGTCGGTTTTTTGCGCTCGATTCAAAGGGACTCGTGTGTCTCGCGAATAAAAACGAAAGAACGCCTGTACACACTCGTTCGTTTAGTTGCCCGCCCATTGCGTTTGCGTGAAGATTTGCATGCCGCGAGGTGGTCTATCGCGCGTTAGTTAGTTTTTGGAAGCCTACCAAAGGGAAGCACCATTATGGAATCCAAAGGATGTCAGGTACAAGGATAAGCAACTATTACACGAGACCCTTTGACGAGATCAAATGATACGACCAGTGTGTACATGGTGTGCTGTCGTGTCGAGCTTCATCGCGATGAGAGGCACGCGAGGCGACGAGAGGAGCGTGTACAGCCGCCATGAAAATGTTTCTGTGTTTCCAATAACCCGGTCGTTCGCAAAAATACTAGGATGATCGTAGATTCGATTTTTCCAATTATCCTGCATCCATCAACTTGTTTAACCAGCTATAATTTTTGTAATTTAGCTAAGTAATAAGTGGAAATTTTCTGCCTTCAAAGCAAGAGTGAACATCTTCTAGGTACGCTCGTTCCATCATAGACTTCATCCATCGCTTTCCATCAGCCGAGATCGAGATCAAGAGTTGGCCCAATCAGCAATCTACATCTATACAAATAATAGTACATTACTTATCAAGGGCTGTAAAAGAAAGCCCGAAATCGCAGGTATTTGTGACCCGAGCCGCAGACGAGGGTTGTAAATATGCGATAGAGGGCTTTCTTTTTTACTGCCCGTGGTGAGTACACAGTTTTACGTCTTCACCTGGCCACAATGCGAGTTTTACTGTACGGGTAGCGTGCGGTAAAACTCACATTATGGCCAGGTGTGACGTAAATAAAATTTAAATGTCTGTTTGTGATGTCAAAAATGTCAAAATAGCAGCTTTTTAGGGTTCTTCCGTAGACAACAAGTAACACTTATAGTTTCGCCATGTCCATCTGTCTGTCTGCCTGTCCGTGGCTTAGCTCAGAGACTCTTAGTATCAGAAAGCTTTAATTTGTTATGGATACATATTAATAACGCCGACAAAGTGGTAAAATAAAATCACGATCTATTTTTCTTTGTATGGTATCGCATATGTGGGTAAAGGTATCGTTGGATAAGCAGGTCTAACTTTTTTTCGATTCAGGGATCCATTTGCGTAATATTAAGCTTTTTGCGTTAATTTTTGTTGTGGCTGCAATCTTAATGGTTTTATTTGTATATGTGAAAAAAATCACAGCAGGAGTACATATAACGAAGTTAAAAGGAAAACTATCACAGCTAAGTAGGCTTTACAAGTTACCGAGTAATAGTCGACCAACTGTTAAGTTTGTTCTTGGGATAAATTCATCCCAACCACGGAATTCTTCATTGTGCGTGGTCCGACACGCACTTGGCCGGTTTTTTTTTAACCAATGCATATGAAAGCGAAGAAAGGAGGAGCTCGTGGCTAAGTAATAACAGCCACATGGGTCGATCCGTCAGGTTAAGCTACGCTTGCCGGGGTTGGTCCGTGGATGGATGACCATCTTTACATACCGAGACTCCTCCGTGCCTCGGAAAGCACGTTAAGCCGTTAGTCCCGGCTGTCATTCGTGGATCTTTGACAGTCGTAACGGGTCGTCAGAAGCCCAAAAGTCTGACAGCCAGTCTTACCAAGGGGTATCGTGTTACCCAGTTACTGGGTTGTGGACTTGTGGAGGTCAGATAGGCAGTCGCTCCATGTAAAATACTGGTATTCAGCTACATCCGGTTAGACTGGAAGCCGACCCCAACATAGTTGGGAAAAGGCTAGGCAGATTGATTGCATATGAAAGCATATAGGTAAAGTACTTATAAAAAAAAAAAATACTTTCTGTCTGTTTGTTCCGGCTAATCTCCAAAAGGGCTGAACCGATATTGACAGGACTTTCACTGGCAGATAGCTGATGTTATAAGAAGTAACTTAGGCTACTTTTATTTCAGAAAAAGCAACGCGGGCGAAGCCGCAGGCAACAGATAGCATAAAATAAATAAATAAGAGACAGATAAAATAACTTATAGGTAACATTTTTTGTAAAGCATAAAAATTCTTATAAAACTTCGGACGTAAAATTTTGTATCGCACAAAGCTCGTTAGGAAATCCAAAAGAAATATTTTGGGAGAAAGAAATACAAATTGTGTAAAACTTAGTTTCGATTGTTATGGAATTACGTTTCAGTGAAATATGTGTGTGTGTTGTTAACAAGGGCACCTCATTAAAAGTTTCATTGATATTGTGATGAAAGTAAACACGATACCTACTCCTTATTATTATATTATATCAAGTCTGTAACGAAAGGCTTGATTGGCAGGCCTTGCCACGGCAGGGAAAAGGCCAAACAAGCGGCGGCGGCGGGCATGAATAGTATTTGTTAATTTTTTCGACATATTGAAAAGCCAAATCGCTTTTCAAGTCGAGACCTGCATAGCTTTTCACAACCATTCGACAGGCTTTCAAGACAAAAAATGACAAATTTTCGGTTATAGAATAATAATAATAATAACCCCACCGCCGTATCTCTACGTTGACGTCGTGGTGGGGCATGCGCGCTCCGAACTCTAGGTCTGTGCCGGTAGAGTTTACTTTCCCGGAACATGTCTAGGGTGAGGAGCCAGACCAAGAGAGATACAGAAACCCGCAGGGCAGCATGTGGCGAGCTGTTGGGCAGTTGCGACCCCACGGACCCTATCTCCCGGGAGAAGTCATGTTCCTCATCTCTGGCTTGCCTTTATTGGCCGGCTGGAGTGAACACTGACGAGGAACTGAGCTCCCACCTCATTCTTGCCTTTATTGGTCGGCTTGAGTGGAGATTCGCAAGAGCAAACGTGCTCGGAGGAAGGAAGTATTCCAGTAAGTGCTTGTAGGGATCTTGACCATCTTCCGGGCTCTGGGATTGTTCTGAGAGCCGTGGAATACTTCTCCACTCCTCGAACACCTCAGGATATGTTGCCCCCTTGTCGCTATGTCACTATGTGCTAGCGACCGTTTTCGGGGGCCCATTATTGAGTGTGTCATTTTATCCGTGTATAATAAAACATTGATCAGGCAGGGGCTATAGTCCTTCCATAGTTTAAGGTAACCAGTCCATTTTAACCGACCAAACCCATAGTCCAATATCTTTGTTTCCATATCCTGCAATAGTCCTACACCAACCGGGGGTTGTCCTTGGGTGCACTTGCATAGTGCGTAGAGGGAAAATCGTCAGTTGGTGCCTCATTTAATTAAAAAGCGTCTAACGGGCCTCTGCGAGTTGGCTTCGGCCCCTCGTACGCCTTCCAAAGGTCCGGGACCCCAGGGTCCCGAGATAAGTAAATATATAAAAATTATAATAATAATACATTTATTATTATTGTGACATAAAAATTGTCCATGTCCACACAACACAAAAATAAATAATTGCGTCATCTCGTCACGTGAAGCCGAATAAGCCTCCCCAACACTGTAGACTCCGGCCTTTCTGATTTCATCTTCAGAATTCCGTTGTGGCTCCCTCGTATCCTACACATCAGAGATGCTGCTTTTTTACGCATTATGGCATAAAAATCGTCGACCCTTGCATCAGCAAACATGCCTGAAGCGCTGCAGAAACGTGGGAGCCCCACCAGAATTCTGAAGGCGTTGTTATATTGTACGCGAAGAGCCTTGTAGGCCCGCTGCGTGTAGCTGGTCCATAAAGCGCTGGTGTAAAATCTTTGGCAGTAGTCCCTGAACAGTGTCACTTTTACGTCTACTATACACCCTGCAAATGTATGCACCAACATATTAGCATGCACCGACAACGCTCTTCGCTACCGCTCGATATCTCTGTCATCATTAAAGGACTAGTCACTAATTGTGTCCCAGGTACTTAAACTGAGTGACATGTTCGAGAGGTACTCCGTTTAAATAGACTGGGGGTACATGCTCCGGTGACTTGTTCTTACCTTTAATAACCATAAACTCACTTTTCTTCTCGTTGTACTTCAGACCATGAGGAACGCATAGAGGACTAACATTGATTTTTATTTATAAAGATATAGATAGATGTGTACATTACTTTGACCTAAAAGGTCACAAGTTCACCCAGGTGATACCGTCTTTGGACTAAGAGCATTTATTGCAGTGCTCATGAAACTTCAAAGAAGAAATTCAAAAATAAATAAAACTTGATTCACTCAGACTACCAACATTAGATATCAATTTGGTTATCTTCGAAAATAGGAGTAAGATTGTATTACTGTTTGATAACGTAAAGGCTCCCGCAGATAGGTGCGACACGACGTTGCGACGCGATTCTGATAAAAGAATTTCCATGAAGTTTTCATAGAAATTGTTCTAGAATCGCGTTGCGCCTGTCTGCGGGTGACTTAACTTCGGTTAAACTAATCCGTGCTGAAATAACATTATTGGGTTGTTTGGTATCGATTTCGCATTATAGCGTGGGAAACAGCGAACTTACTATTGATGTTGAGATTTCAGTGTTCGATCCTAATTTCTGGCAAGAGTGTATACTAGCGAGAGTGCCCCTGTTCGCACGGTTTTAAGGCCTCGGCCACGACATAGGGCGGTGCGTCTTGTGGCGCGGGACATCGTTCGAGTATTCATGCGCCGCTCTCCTCTCCGTAAGGCTCGAAGCACCAACATTCGATCTAAAGAAAAACGGCCACGTTCCTAGATCGTATTTTGTTGCTTCGTGTCTCAACATGAAAAATTATAAAAGGTATTAGTAAATTCTAGACACACTTACCGAGGTTGCAGATTGAGCCGTTTTTTATAATTCCTTCTCAGTTACGATACTATTTTTTTTAAAGTAGTGGCGCTTTTGGACCTGTGAGTGCAATTATTATTTTTACTATTTTTGAAATTTTGGATTACAACCTAACAACCGTTTGTTGCTGCTCTGCCAAATGTCTTCTGGGACTACAAGGTTACACTATGTATGTGTGTATTGGATTGATATTTTATATTGTATGTATAACATTTCCTCGTATTGATAAGGAAGGAAGGAAAATAGGAAAATTGTGTGGAATATAAAGTAGGTGTCACTGAAGATTTGTAGAAAAACTTTGTATATTTTTGGTACAAAGAATGTTCAAGGAACTGGAGAAAAAATTTGTGTCATGTCTTTGGATTTGTAGATCTTGTTCATGGAATCGATCTGCAAGATCTAATTAATGGTCTTAGAGGTTTTACGAATGATAATATAGCATAGAACACATCTCGAGAACGCTCTATTACGCAAGATTAGGCATATTCCCATACACATATTATGATTTATGTGTTGGCATTAAAGCACGCTATTCAATCAAACACCCAAATATAGATACCTACACAGTTTGTAAGTTTACACGACTATACTAAAATGGCTATTAATATACTAAAACAGTGCAAATACCAGCAAATACATACAATACCAAAACCACAAACTGTTTCAGGAGCAATTAGACCTAAAATATACATTGAACAAAGTAATGTTTCCGCAAAATGCCTATGAAAATTGCAAATGCGTATTACAAATTGAATTGAATAACTTGGAAACAAAAGAAGTTAGAAAAAAAATATTTTCAGAGTGAAAATCAAATTGTAGAACTGAGTTCTGCAAGTAAGACAATCGCCAATTAAAACTTTGCTTCGATTCTGTAGTCAGTGAAGTAAAATCGATAGAAGACAAGCAAACCATCTTTCGATATGAAATTTCTCCACAGTATGCGATAAAGTAAGCTGGATGCGGGAAGCACAGAACCGGTCGAGCTGGCG
This sequence comes from Dryobota labecula, assembly GCA_947523025.1. NCBI lineage: Eukaryota > Metazoa > Arthropoda > Insecta > Lepidoptera > Noctuidae > Dryobota > Dryobota labecula. The sequence goes on along the minus strand of OX383293.1, from coordinate 8,188,294 downwards.
GTGCTTGGGGAGGCCTATGTCCAGCAGTGGACGTCTTTCGGCTGAAATGATGATGATGATGATGATGATGCGATAAAGGAATAGGTGTTATTGTAGTACTAGGTAGTATCAGGCAGAGAATCAAAGTTGTCGATATAGCTCTCAGAATAAGCAAGCTGAAGTGGCAATGGGCCAACCATATTAGCCGTAGAACCGATGACCAGTGGGGTAAACGTTTTCTCAAGTGGAGACCGCGAATCGCCAAACGTAAGGTAGGACGCCGTCAGGCTAGGTGGAACGACGATCTTCGCAGGGTGGTGGGTAGGAGCTGGATGAGAGTTGCCGAGAATCGACCTGAATGACGTCCAATTGGAGAGGTCTATGTCCAGCAATGAACAGCTGTACGTTGTATTGCAAAACTTATTATGGATACATTAATCATTTATATGAAAACGAAAATAATCAACGAAACCAACAAAACTACAGACAAAACAAACAAACAAAACAACAGAGGAACATGAACCTACCGGATGATACAATTACATTGAAAGATAATGTAACAAATGTAGATCACGAGTATTAGTAACCCTATACAAGGCAATACAATTTCTTCGACGATAGACATGAGAACTTAATCTTATTACTCTGCAACTTAAGGCGACGATAACCTACTTTTAATGATTTTATACTGAAGATCACGTCTAAACGAGTACTCGTAGTGTTAATGATTTGGAAAAAATACATGTTAAATTAGAGCATTTTCTTAATAACTTTAATATGAATATTTTAGATCATGTTTATATGTATTACATAGTAAAATTATTTTTTATAGTTATGTCTAACGCGGATAGAAAACTAAGAATCACGCAAAATTTATCAAGCGCATTTTTCTTAAACCTTCACCTTTTTAAACATAATTTAAGTATTGATCTTTTAGAATACGTGTTTTATTCTCAACCTTTTGTTTTATGTATAATCAGGTACTGCCCGCGCCTTCGTCCGCGTGAACAGTCATGATTGAGAACTTTGCTGTGCCGTATTCTGTTGAAGTATATATTGTACTAGCTGACCCGACAGACTTCGTTCTGTCAAAAGCTATTTGACTGTGGCAGTTTGTCTACGCGCAAAGGAAACTACCTACCTACCCTACCCTACCTTACCCTATCCTACCCTACCTACCTATCTACCCTACCCTACCCTACCTACCTACCCTACCCTACCCTACCTACCTACCCTACCCTATCCTACCCTACCCTACTCTACCCTACCCACCTACCTACCCTACCATACCCTACCCTACCAACCCTACCTACCCTACCCTACCTAACTAAAACCTTAATGTTTTTTTTTTTTTTTTGATAAAATCTATTCTCAGACCTACCAAATGATGACTGACACGTTATGTCAAACGCCATAAAGTTACATTAGAAGATAGAGTTACCTATTTATTATTACAATAAATTGTAAATATGGTCGTTTTCTTACATTTTTTTTTTAACTTTCTTAAATTTTTCTTACATAAGAACCTTCTCCTGACAATAACAAACACAACAAAAAAATAATTAGCGAAATCGGTCCAGCCGTTCACGCGTGATGCCGTGACCAAGGGAAATAGGGATTCATTTTTATATATATAGATTCTATTCCAGGAAGAACTTTTTATCTTCTATACTTCTAATAAATAAATGGCGAATGCGAAGAGTGCGAGACTCCTACTGAAAGGACTTAGTGCACATTAGCAATTAACAGAAAATTGCTAGCTACCTTTAGCCTGCAGCGCGAAAATATTACAAGCAAGTAAGTTATTGGAGATCATAATTATAAAGAATCTGGCTTGAAAATGAAAATATACAATATCAAAATAACGGATACACATCTCGTTAATAGTATAAAGCCACTGTAGGTACACATAATGGCACAGTGGGTTAAACGTATCTACATGTTTCACAGGAACTAATGAACGCGAGCATTGCGTGTTCGTTAGACCTAATAGTATAAAATTGTGTATGTTCCCTGAATATGATGAGTTTTAAAGCATAGGAGATAGCGGGAACCACATCCTACAGAGTTATGAAAAAAGAAATAGGGATGTAAATAACTGAACATCATTGTTATTAATAACCTTTTAAAATATTTTTCGTGTTGTCCTATATCGTTCTTCCGAAACGTTTTATATAGGTACTCAGATCAGATTCGGTACCGAATATTGAAGAAAGAAAAAACAGGAAATAAATCAATAGATAAACCAGTTCTACCGTAAAAAAGCCAAATACGTGTACCTTTTTGCAACTGTAACGACTGTGGGATTTTATTTTTAAGGTTTAGAACGTTACAGAAAATCCGAAACACTTCGGCCTAAAACCTGACCCTCCAACACGGACCAATAAAAAATTTATCCTTCTCTACATTTGTCCGTAAACTCAACACTTTATAGGTCTTTTTTGAACAAAAATCTCAGCACTTTCCCGATTGGACAACGTGTAAGGAGCTTTGTATAAACTCTTAGCAAAATCAGCGAAGCGACAAAACAAACTACAAGATTGAATGTCTCAATAACTTCTATTTATTTGAAGTGTTCTACGTTATCGGATTTCCGGGTTCTGACTTTTTCAACAAAGACCTTGTTTGAGGAAGTCTTGTTAGAGTTAAAGAGTAAAAACGTCGGCTAAATGCAACAGCTTCACAAGTTCATTGAAGAATATTGAATTGCATTGCTTTGATACTTGATAGGGAATGAGGTTTCTTTGCAGAACTTAATAAGAGTCGCTTTTCAGTCTTGAAAACGCTATTATAACTTTTCGCAGAATAGGAAGTATGATACTAAAAATGTTTTGTTTGAAATCAAAAATGGTATACCGCCGTATACCGAAGATGCTGTTAATATCAACAAACGTTGGTACATTTGACCAGATTAGACTATGAGAGGAAGTAACGATAAAAGCAGTTTACACGAATTACTTCTGGCACAAATCCAAAATATATACGTCATAGAAATTTTAATTAAATTTGTATGTACTGACATGAACAGGGTTACCTTTGATAGACAAGGCGATTAGCGAGTTCGACGGACTGATGAGGCTGTTATAAGAAGCATAGAAATAATGACTTTCAAATAAAAGTTGTGGGTGATGAATTCAGACGTCACACTAAATCCACACCGATTTTACAAACACGTGTGTTGTGCGACTTCTATGACTTTCCTCAAAGAAATAATTTTACCTTACCCGAAACTGGATACAATTATTTTTCACACACAAAGCATATATAAATAATATATTTAGTGTTAACACTCAAGGCATATTAAAAGCAGAATCTTGATCTAAATAGGGATGATGACTAAAAAAATATTTTTTGTCCGTGATGAAGATTATTAAAAAAATATTGGACACGTATTTTTTCTTGTTTTATGTAATCAAAACATTACAGCGATACATTGAGTTCAAATGTGGCATGACGTCACTTCTCACTAGATTTTATACTGAGCTGTGACGTAATGAGCCCCACTCCCCATGTTTAATGTGTTTTATCTGTCATTTTTTATTAATGTAAAAAATAAAAAATAAAGCAAAAAATACGTGTCTAATATTTTTTTTATTATCTGATTGACGGACTAAACAGTTTTTCTTTTTTTTACCGAGGACACATCCCCATTACCTAAGCATAATACATAATATACTTCCGTCTAAGATAAAGAGTCCCACGCTTTTCTCTCTCGACTTACACCGAACATTCGGACAAGATTACAACACATTACGCTGTTCTATGACAGCGAACATTATGCTTAGATTACAATCCGGCAGTTGAACATCAAACGCTGGAAGCTTGTGACTTGAAATTATGATTTTTCTTGGTCTTTTTATTGTCAGTTCGGAAAAAATGCAATTTGGAATGAAAAGATTTGATTATGTGCCAACAAGCGCGACTACTTAGTAGGACCTGGATTTACTTGTTAGTCGGGTAGTTTCTACACAATATAATAATAGTAATTAACTGAGAATACTTACTAGAGAATGGACAGCAGCGTTCTCTATGCGTTTTTAACACCATACTGCGATCCAGGGGAGGTAAAGTTACCTTCACGTTCACAGCTATTTTTTTAGGTACGCCATCTATGAATCGTGTTCTTTATTTTAGGCAAATAATTTCTATAGGGCGTACTAAATGTCTCTACAAACAACTTTAACTTTATAGTTTTTGAAAATGCAGTTTTAATTTCAAATTTATTTTAATTATTTATTTGAATTTTAAAGAGATAAAATACGAACAAGTATTTTTTTTATGGTTTATCAATTTAATAAATCGATTGCTAAAAAAAATCACAAATGTCAAAATTCGAAATTGTCAAAAGAAAATGGCCGATACGTTTTGAAATTTGCGTGTGCGCAAAATTGTTTACGTGTTGTTTAAGCTGTTTTCTTTGCTGCTAATACGTTGAGTTGAGCCTCTGTCTGCTTCTCCGTAAAGGCTTGGCTTAAGAGTACATCATCAGATTCGTCAGTACGTCCTTGCGTTGAGTGTTTCCGTGGGGTGAAGTCTGACTGAATTCTGTGTCTGTTTGCGATATTTGGACGCTATTAGTTAAGTTTTGCAATACTGGACGCTATTAGATAAGTGTTGTTGTGTGTTCACACTACCAAACATGGTTTTAAATCAATCAATCTTTAACTATGGGAAATATCAAAAGCAACCAAATGAAAATGAAGGGTAGGGTAGGTTTGTATAGTATGGTTAGTTACGGAACATGAAATCCAGATGGCGCTACTCGTGACAGGTTGGCATAAAAATCCCGTGACATGGCACTCTACACCAGTATTATAAGGTGGTCTGTGCTGCAATTGCCAACCCGCCTGCAAAGCGTGGCGATTATGGCAAACCCCCCAATGATAGTTTTCCTTTTAACTTTGTTATATATATACTACTGCTTTGAATTTTTTCACGTATCCAAATACAACCATTTAGCTGGCGGGGGACACACCTGACTATAACAAAAATTAGGAATTTAAAGCTAAATATTACGCAAACGGATACCTTAATCGAAAAATGGTTTTCACAAACCCGCTATATTTTTAAACGGCCTATCCAACGATACCCCACACCATGGGATAAACGAGAAAACAAATATCATCCCCACTTTACGTGTACGAGAGGTACCCTAAATATTTTGTTTTTCAAGATTTTATTTTACCGCTTTGTGGGCGTGATTAATATGTATACCCATACCAAATTACAGCTTTCTAGTGATGCGAGTCTCTGAGCTAAACCGCGGACAGACAGACAGACAGACAGACGGACGGACATGGCGAAGCTATAAGAGTTCTTTGTTTACTACGGAACCCTAAATATTTTTAAGCATAAAAATGAAAACCTATTTAATCTAAATGCCATGATTGCCATTACAACTACAGTAACAATCTGAATAAATATTATGTCCATAAAAGCCACAAATAAAGAGTTGTAATTAGATTTAGAGTGTATCAGAGGCCTTATTCCTCTGGTTACTTCTGATGTTCCGCTACCACTTCAGAGAATCCATACTAATATTATAAATGTGAAAGTAACTAAGTCTGTCTGTATGTCACGTTTTCGCGCCTAAGCCGCTGAACCAATCGTCATGAAAGGCAGAGACGCGGACAAACGCTATTATACTCATATTTCTCTATCATCAACAGTTCGCATGCGAAACCTAAGCTCCGATATTTAATCTGTCGGACCAAAGGACCAACATTTATTCGGTAAAACAACATGACACAACAACAACTAAACTGTGTCACTGAGTACTGTGTTTTAACACAGTACTCAGTGACACAGTTTAGTTAAGTTGATCGTGTGCACACTTTGAAGTCCATACAATATTTGAATAGCCATTGTACAAACTGCCGTTTGACTAAAAGCTGTACATTAGTTACAATAAAGCTTAGCCGCCAATTCATTTGGATGAATTTAGTGGTTACTGCAAACAACATAGTAGATGGAAATAGTATCAGGTTTAGTAGCCATTGTTCAAACTACCGTTTGACTAAAAGCTGTACTTTAGTTACAATAAAGCTTAGCCGCCAATTCATTTGGATGAATTTAGTGGTTACTGCAAACAACATAGTCGACGGAAATAATATCAGGTTTAGGATGGGGAATATTTCGTATTTCACGTTGGCGTAATCTGACCTCTTTCCACTTAGCAAGTATAGATTGCACACACGCATGACATCAGTAATTAATTTGTAATTATTTAGTTATCTATGCGTTTTAACATGAAGCAGGTACAGGGTGACTTATAATTTGACGTACATTCCTTCCAGGACGTGATAGTGCGGCCCATTGCAATAATTAAGCACCTATACTGTCTTACTAATAAACAATAGAAAACATTTAGGAATAAAAAAAATCGAGATTCCCATGGGGGAAAGCAAGAAGGCAGAAACTATATCGAGATTCATGTAAACAATAAATCCCTATAGGTAGACACTTGGAATACATTGGAAAACAATACCTACCTATTATTTTAAGTCACATAAAAAAAATAAAAATATTATGTTCCTCCAAGGCATAACCGTCGTTGTTTAATTGAAAACGCGATTCGAACCAAACATTTTTTTACCATCTATTTTTCTAACTAGAACACGCGGACACGTAACATTTTAGTGTTTTGAACACTTGCCAAATAGGTCAATGACATAGCCGACAAAAAAACTTGTGAATATATCGGATTAACTATCCGCATTTTTGTCCGATTCCCCTTTTATTTTTTCGATTGTAAAAGCTACCTACATTTGTATGTAATTTTGTATTCTAGCGCCTTTTGGATGAAAGGTCTAGTTTTTCGAAAGACTTCGGTAACCTCATGAATTTTTTGCCAAGGTTTCTATCGCTATGCCTGATTTTATTTCTAGGTTATATTCTGTATACTGACTTCTGTCTGTTCGTTCTAATTGTAGGTACAATGCTGAACAGACTCGCTTTGATACAAGATTTGCTGTCAAAGGTTGTACTCGTTCACTTATAGATGAAATCCGCAGCATCTGGTCCTTGTAACCCAAGAACGACAACGAAAACCATTCCTTTAACAAATCATTTCTAATAGATTAACTCTTAAGGAGTCGCTACTGGGTTATCGGACTCAGACCCCCGTATTTTGCTAAGTACTATTGAAGTGAGGGCTTAGCGTCGTTGTCGCTCTTGATACCTTTCAGAGATTGGTTTTCGCAGCGGTTATCGCCCATAGGTGTGAGCTAGCGCCGGGCGCTTGAGGGCTTGAAGAAAAAGGTGCGTATGGTCCAGTAGATTGGGTAGCGACTAACGACTGAATACGTACGTAATTTTAAAACTGTAGTATTTTACAGGTTCTCCACCTATAAAAAATGACGTAACTACGGTTGTTCTCTTTTTGTTAAATATTAGAAAAAGGAAGTTAATATAAAAAATAAAGACTAAAGTAAAATGCGGCGAAACGCTTAAGATGTTTTTGTAAAATAGTTTCTCAAATGTTAAAATAATAAATAATTGGAACGTTAGAATAGAATAAAATACTCTTTATTGCACAACATAAAAATTACAGACTTAAGGCTCCCACACACTGGCGCGATATCGCGGGCGCGACAGGCAGTGTGACCCTTGTCGCGCCCGCGATATCGCGCCAGTGTGTGGGAGCCTTAAGTCTGTAATTTTTATATGAAGAAATTTTACAAAGGGTGACTGACACAATGGGCGGTCTTATCGCTAAAAGCGATCAATTAAAGACAATCTTTGGATGGATTAAGGGGGAAGGAGAGACAATACTGCACTGTACTGTAAGCTTATACGATAACTTGTAAAAAAAAAAAACTAACAAAATTTTCCCTTACATTTAGAAGTTTTGGATATATCACAAAGTAAAATTCTGGGTCCGGTGTACCCAATGGCGACTCTTTGCGTTACAAACCGTTGCGCGACGGCTTAAGTCTTATTAAAGCTTATGAATCTATCGAAGCTAGTACCTACCTACTCAAAGGTTTTCCGTAATACAAGTACCGAGCTGAAACAATACAAATAATTAACGCAATACATTCAACCACATTTGACGTAAACTACGACAAAAAAAAAAAAACCTTAGTCTGTCGCCATAACAACAATGTTACAGCATTTGTGTTTCAGCAGTTAGCAGTAAGATAACCGAATTCCTCTGTGGTTGAGGATTCTGAGTGAAGCTTGCTTCCACCTTATCATCACTTATCAGGTGAGGTGAAGGCCAAGAGTTTCGCCGTTGAGGATTAAAAAACCCTACAGTGAAAGGTTTGGCCTAACAACTTAGCTGGCTTAACTTATTTCAACTCATTCTAAAAATTCCTTATGTAGTCTATGTAAATTTTTCTGCAAATACTAGTCGAGCATGAAATCATTCACTTATTTACAACGTCCTATGGAAAATAAACTGGTGGAGGCCGCAGGAATCCGGTGATGCAAGAAGCGAAGGACCGGTCCTAGTGGTGGTGCTTGGGGAGGCCTATGTCCAGCAGTGGACGTCTTTAGGCTGAAATGATGATGAAAAATAAAATAAAAACGATAGCAATATTGATTTGCCTATAATAACCTAATTAGTACCTATTTCAAAACTTTTCCTCTACGTAACAGACGTGCAAAGAAAAATCAAACACAGTTCCTTCGAAAAAAGAATTGACTAATCTCTTAGTATTGCAAAGCTCGAACTAAGCGTCGGTTTTACCGAATTTTTACCGTTTTCCCGCAACGATGTCATATCTAACCCAGAACATGGAGGGGGGACACGGGGGAAGAGATTATGTCACTGTCATGTTGAGAACCGGGATTTTATGGAAAAATGCTTAAAAGGAAATATCCGTATTAAGGTGAAATGTTTCACAAGCAATCCTATGTATGGAATATGGTGCGAGTTGAGTATTTTTATTAACCACATGGGGTTCGGGAAATTGTTAACAAGAAAGTATGGAATTTAATATACCTAATAACTTCCTACGGTTTGCCACAAACGGCATTACCTTTAATAAAATTGGATACAATAATCGGAACGGTTAATATACATTTTGTATATTGGTTTCATGCAAACTGTATAAAAAGCAGTCATGAGATTTGGAAGTAGTCGTATATAGGTATTTGACTCCCAAAACTTCTTATCAAATTGTTAGTAGTGTGCGAAAATGAAAGCCTCTATTTCGAAGATAACAGAACAACATAATTTAAAATCAAAGAAACTGCAGACACTGACAGTACTCATAAATTTAATCAATAGAACAGCAAACTATAAATAAACAATGCAGAATAGAGATCAAGGCCGAAACAAAAGCGTAGGAGCCAGCGGATACTATCAAAAATTGGATTAAAGATGATTCATTGTTTTGCGATCCGCCATTTAATATAAAAGCTAAAGAAATAAGCTTTCTCCTTTATTCTGTTAAGAACGAAAGATAAATTGGAGATGTTTCGTCACAAAGAGGAATGACAAACAATAAGGCCTTTACGAAAAGCGATATTCTTAACAACGAGGTTGTATTCTTTTTAACGCTTTTGAAAATGATTCGGGCATTCATCATTGTTAGCGGAATTGAGAGTTATGGAATGATACTTCAATTACCGAAGTCGGCGTCTTGGTCGGACAATGGCAATCGTCTATTACTAATTACTTAAACTGTATCGTCCAATTATGTGTTAGGTTTTCTTAAACAGACATCATAAACAACAACTTTGTTCTATGACTTTTTACCAAAAACTAACCTTCAAGATTTCGTTCTTCTATACATTTAGAGCATTGAATTTAAATATTTTGATTTTTGTATTAAAGTTCATATTCATATATTTGCGTTCCACAAGGTAAAAAGATGTTAACAAAGGGAGAGGAAAAGCTAAGGAAAGGGAGAGCTAAGAGCCGTTGTAGACACTGTAAGGGCACAACAAAATTATTCTTAATTATAAAGATAATAATAAAAATACAATTAAAATTATACATGAAAACTTAGTAATTAGATTTGCATAAAAAGTCAATAACAATAACATAAAAAATTCTAATAATGGTAAGTAGGTAGCTATTTTCTTAAAATACTATTATTACATTTAAATTAAGTTATATTTACTTAGGTAATATTATCACAAACACTTATTTAATGTGAGATCATATTTAACGTTACAAATTATTAACAAAAATGATTAACGTTATAAGTTAAATTTATAATGCACCAAACCAAATTGGAAATTCCTTTCACACAGTTTCCCTATCATAACTGTCAATGAAATGGTTGAGCAACAGATGGGAACGACCAAACACCACACTTTTTGCAAAGACAAAAAAAGGTTATTGACCTCTTGCAGCATTGCCCACTCAGTAACTAAAACAATTTTTCATCATAACTACACTTAATTGAATATTGTTGAAGAGATTAATTTTACGAAGCATCGCGTTTCATATTTGATTACACTAGAAGTGTATCCAAGAACTTGTAAGACTCATCCGTTGCTTTAGCTGTATTCTTTAGTAATGAAGGCTTGATTAATGAAGTGTGAAGCGATTTATCATCGCAATTGGTAACTAGTGGAGTTCATCTTTAGTTCATCTACTTTATTTTTCTCGTCGTAGAAGAGAGGAACTTTAAAGGTGATTTAGCATAATCAGCTTCTTTCGAGATTGGGTTTTTGAATTGAATCTACCAAGCGGGCCCAGTGGCATCTCTTAGCTGCCAAGGGTTATTTTAATTATTTTATTTTGTTTCTATTTGTTGTACCTACTCTGGACGCTTTTAACATGTAAGTTTAATTTTTTTTTTTTACACCGTTCTCATATTTAGTTATAAATTCAACATTATAGATGTAACTAATATTTTTGTAACAATTTAATTTAATCCATGTAGTTTCTTGCCCGTTCTTCTCCATAGGTACCTATTACGCTTTGGAATGGGCATGTAGCTTAATTTTTCTTACTGACCGACTCCTTGACAATTCAAAAGTGCCTGTAAATGGTTTAATTGAAATAAATGATTTGAGTTTGAGTTTGAGTGCGGGTTTAAAGATGTCACATGTCTTCGATTTTTTTAATCTGGGACATGCCGGTTTCCTCACGATGTTCCGCCTGGGTTCGACCCCACGACCTAAAACTCGTAAATTGGGGCTCTTACCTCTGCTCTCAAATGAAACCAACGTTGAACTATTGAAAATATCACTTTGGTTTATGTAGGTACCTAAGTTTAAGATTATAATCATACGAGCTTTATAAAGTACTAGCTGGCCCGACAGACTTCGTTCTGTCAAAAGGTATTTGACTGTGACAGTTTGTCTACGCGCAAAGGAAACTACCTACCTACCCTACCCTACCTTACCCTATCCTACCCTACCCACCTACCTACCCTACCCTACCCTACCCTACCAACCCTACCTACCCTACCCTACCCTACCCTACCAACCCTACCTACCCTACCCTACCTAACTAAAACCTTCAATGTTTTTTTTTTTTTTTTCTTGATAAAATCTATTCTCAGACCTACCAAATGATGACTGACACGTTATGTCAAACGCCATAAAGTTACATTAGAAGATAGAGTTACCTACTTATTATTACAATAAAAATGTAAATATGGTCGTTTTCTTACAATTTTTTTTTTTTTTTTTAACTTTCTTAAATTTTTCTTACTTATGAACCTTCTCCTGACAATAACAAACACAACAAAAACATAATTAGCGAAATCGGTCCAGCCGTTCACGCGTGATGCCGTGACCAAGGGAAATAGGGATTCATTTTTATATATATAGATAATATTAAAATTGGATTCACCACTCACCGTTCGACCTCCGCCCTGGACGGTCGTTACGCTGCTCCCGCTCCCTGCGCCCGCCCCGGTGCGCTTGTTCGGTCATTCCGCGTCGCGACACCGTTCGGAACGGTCGTGTGCTGCAGCTCCGGCTCGCTGCGCCCGTGCCGTGTCAAGTGTCCGCCGCCGCCGCCATCCGGTAATCGTTACGCCCAGTCGTAACGATTGCACTAGTAGTCCGACTACTAACAATAATATCAACTATTGTCTTTTTCAAGACAGGTTGGTATTGGTTTCTTTAAACCTTGTCGTCTAAAACGTTGCGCGCGTTTTTACCCCGTCAGGGAAAAACCACAGTTTCGTGGTCCTTGGTTGAAACCTAACGGTGCTAACGAATCCAAGGGGGTGTTGACCCAATCACACCCGCCGAACCCCATCAGGGCAAGGCAGTCAATTGGACGGGTCCCAGAGTTAACCGGCCTTGGGGGATCTCCTAGTCGGCTCTGGTGACAGTTTTCCCTTCACAGCTACTCACCCGGTGTCTTTAGGGTGTGTCTACACCCTTCGCACCGGATTTGTAGGGCCCCGTTCGCACAATAAGACTGGCGACGGGTTACAAGCTTAGGGCTCACCATTAGCACACATCTCCCTGCCTGACCCGGCAGGGAGGCTTCACTCATCCCCGGGCAAACCCACCCGGGGAGTTAGGGATATCAGTTGTAGGGATAACTTCCCCGCCACCGTCATGGCCCCTCCCGAATATAAGAAAAACCCCGTCATCGGGACGGTGTTGATAGACTTTCTGATCGGAGTCGTATTAAAGGACCCCGTATTCCAGTCCAAATATGGACAGGAATACGGAGCCCTCGCGGCTGCCACCCTCTCGGCGTCCGTTCGCACCCACTCGACGGATAGCCCCCGCTCTCCCTCTCCTTCTCCTTCTCGATCGCGTTCGCGTTCTCGCTCGCCTCTGTCACAGGCTGGCTCATCTGTTTCCGACATGGAAACAGAAGAGGCAGTCAGTGGAAGAGCCGACACCCCGCGTCCCGCTGGTTCCGACTCAGAATCGGACCGTACCGTCACGACACGGTCGGCAGCGTCCTCTGCCTCTTCCCCCTCCACCTCGGACGAAGGCTTCAGCCTAGTCTCGGGACGGGGGGGCAAGAGGAAGAAGACGAAAGCCCAGAGAAAGGCCGCTAAGAAAGGGAAAGCAGAGGCCTTCAGCCCTCCTGCGTCCCCCACTCCGTCTACCGCGTCCGCGCCCTTCGCGTCGCAGGTCCTCACCCCCACCCCGTCTACCGCGTCCGCGCCCTCCGCGTCGCAAATCCCCACCCCCGCCACGTCCACCGCGTCCGCGCCCCTCACGTCGCAGGTCCCCACCCCCGCGCCCTCCGCCGCGCCCGCGCCCTCCGCGTCCGCGTCCACGTCGCAGGCCCCCACTCCGCGCATTCTCATTAACGGCAATCCCGTTAAGAAAATCCCCCCCCCACCGCCTGTATTTATCCAGGACAAGTCCAAATGGACCGACATATCAAAATGGTGTGTCGAGCTCCGGATAAATTACTCGCACGCCAAATCCACCCAGACCGGCATCAAGGTTACGGTTCCCACGTCTACGGACTACAGGAGCCTAACTAAAATGCTACGCTCTAAAAACGTGTCTTTCCACACGTATTGCCTCCCCGAGGAAAAGGAAACACGCGTAGTCATCCGCAGGATCCCAAGGGAGATCCCATGCTCCGAAATCATAGCCGATCTTAGGTCGCAAAACGTCCCTGTAAACGAGGTCCACCGTATGCATCGCGCGCGACGCGGTGAGGCCTTTGATATGATCCTCGTGATCTGCCCACCCTCCGAGGGTCATAACCCGATCTTCCAGATCAAATCGATCTGTAGTCTCTCGGGTCTCGAAATCGAGAGACCCCGAAAGTCAAGCGTGATTGCCCAGTGCCACCGTTGCCAACTCTACGGGCATACGCAGAAGCACTGTTATGCGACACCCAGGTGCGTAAAGTGCCTGGGTTCGCATAGCACTGCGGAATGCGAACGTCCAAAGGACCGCGCACTTTGCACTGAGCCACCTAGCTGCGTGCTATGTGGCGAGGCAGGCCACCCCGCGAACTACCGTGGCTGCGCTAAAGCCCCAAAATCCGCGCCCCCTCGCTTAGCGAAGCGTACCGACGCGCGTCAATTCCGCGAATGCCCGTCCTACTTGGAACCAGTAAGACTGAGTCCCCAGAGACCCAGTCCCTGGAATTACCTGCACCATCAGCAGGCGTTCCCTAATCTCCAGACTAGACACGCCCCTCAGGCAGTCGTTCCCCAGGCCCCCCAGGCCAGTATACCCCGATTAATGGACCCGCGAACCCGATTCGAGAACTCGCAATCGAGACCCGCGACCATCGCGCCCCCCACCGCACCCGCGCCCCTCGCCGCCGCGCCCGCGCCCGCGCCCGTCGCCGCCGCTCCGTACGCGCGCCCCCCTCCTAACCACACCCCCACTCCCGTGGACGGTGTCAACAAAGTTGATCCCTTCCAGGTGATCTCTTCCACCTACATGGTCTTCCTCACCCCCCGCGCGAGGAGGATGGCCGATGAGATAGTCGCCGCGACCAACGCCGGTGACCTATACCAAATTCAGGCAATCTACAATGCGTATCCCGAGATCACGCAAGCATTGTCTAGATTCGCGAACAACACCCCTAGACCACTTAATGGATACTAGGTCCCCCGCTAGAAACAAACCCCGATCCCTAATGTTAGGGTATTTTAACGCCAATGGCTTGGACGGCCAAAACTCAGAGATCACCGAATTCCTCGGCGATCATAAGGTAGACGTTTTCCTAATTCAAGAGACCTTTTTAAAACCCAGGCACCGTAACCCGTCAATTGCGAATTATCGTATAATTCGCAACGATAGGTCGCGGTGCCACCTGGGAGGTACTCTAATCTATTATAAATCAGAGCTCTATTGCATGCCCATAGACCCTCCTGTCCTAAAGTCCCTATTAGAAGTCTCGATCTGCCGAATCGGTATGACGGGCCACCCATCTATAACGATAATATCAGCCTATCTGCCCCCTACCATTACAATTGATCCTATCCAAGATCGACTACTGACCGACGACCTTAGCACCCTCTTGAGCATGAGTGATTCCGTCATCATGGCGGGTGATCTCAATGCCAAGCACCCAGCCTGGAATAGTAGACTCACCTCCCATAGGGGTAAAGTCCTCTTTGACCTCTGCCCCCTCCTAAATTTTGATATCATCGCCCCGATGAATCACACCCACTATCCGCATAATCCTGACCATGCCTCTGACGTGCTCGATGTGGCACTTCTAAAGAACATCAACCTACGGTTGGTCTCTATAGAGGTGCACCACGAGCTTCACTCTGACCACCGACCTGTTCTCGTAGAAATGGCCCCTCGCATAGGTCTTCACGACCCCAACATCCCCCCGCGCACCAAAAGGATAACGGACTGGAAGCGAGTAGGCGAAAGCTTGAAAGCTAACACGTCCCCCCAATTGGATTCGATCCCCGACCAGTTCGACTCTATCGCAGACACGACGACCGCGATCGACTCTCTCACAGAGCACGTACAATCTGTCCTGAACACATGTTCAAGGGAGGTTCCGGCGACGGATAACCGTCGCGGGAAACTGCCGGACGATGTACGTGCACTGATGACGGAGAAGAACGCAGCCGTCCGTGCGTACAGTAGCTTTCCCTGCACGGCTAACAAAATCCACATGCGCTACTTGCAGCGTGCTGTAAGTAAACGCGTGAAGGAATTTCGTGACGCCGACTGGGATAAGCTACTGAGCAGCCTAGAGCCGAACCATCTAGCATTCTGGCAACTCCAAAGGAAACTCAATCCCCGAGGAGGTGGCTCAGCCTCAATGCCCCCACTGATCCGCCCAGACGCGTCTCTCGCTTTCGAAGACATCGACAAAGCCGAATGCTTAGCCGACAGTCTAGAGGCCCAGTGCTCGCCCAGCTCTCAACCAGTAGACCAAGCTCACCTCGATGAGGTCGACGCTGAAGTCGAACGTAGAGCCTCCCTCCCGCCCGTTGAAGACCCTGAGTATCCTCTGGCTCCCGTCACACCGGCGGAAGTGCACGAGCTCATAAAGGGTCTGAAACCTCGTAAAGCCCCTGGCTCTGATGGTATCACCAATAGGGTGGTCCAATTGTTCCCCGCCCACCTGATAATGCTCTTGGCCACCATCTTCAATGGAGCCATGAACAATAACGTCTTCCCGCAAGTGTGGAAAGAGGCCACAGTAATCGGTATTGCCAAACCCGGTAAACCCAAGAAGGAGCCCGCGAGCTACCGCCCCATTAGCCTGCTCACAGTCATGGGCAAACTCTACGAGAGGCTTATTTATAAGCGTCTCAGAGACTACGCCGAGACTAAGGGCCTTATCCCCCACGAACAGTTTGGATTCCGTACCAAACATTCGTCGACCCATCAGGTCCACCGTATAGTCGAGGACATAAGCGCCGGCTTTCAACGCGGCCTTATGACAGGAGCTATCTTCTTTGATATAGCGAAAGCGTTCGACAAAGTCTGGCACAACGGCTTGATTTACAAGCTGTACCAACTCGGTGTGCCCGAGCGTCTCGTGCTCATCTTACGAGACTTTTTGTCGAATCGCACCTTTCGCTATCGCATAGAGGGAGCCCTCTCCTCCTCCCATCCCATACGCGCAGGAGTCCCTCAGGGCTCTGTGATATCCCCCCTGGCTTTTACGCTTTACACCAGCGACATCCCGAAGTTTAAAAAGGCTCAGTTGGCTCTGTTCGCAGACGATACGGCCGTTTACTACAGAGGGAAGAGTCATAATGTCATTACCAACACTCTCCAGACTGCAGCCGACAAGCTCGGTGCGTGGTTTAGAAAGTGGCGGATCGAAGTCAATCCTGACAAAAGCCAAGCGGCTCTCTTCGTAAAACCGAGAAAAATCCCCCCAAAGCCCAAACCTGTCACCATGTTCGGCAAGCCTATCCCTTGGGAGAAGCGAGCCAAATATCTAGGTGTCATTCTCGATCAACGCCTCTCCTTTTCTGAGCATGTAAGTAAGGTGCGTTCGCGCGCCGCCTTCGCTCTCTATAGGCTTCACTCCCTTGTCCACGAAAATAGCAAATTGTCACTCAAGTGCAAATTGCGATTGTACACCGCGTGCATCCGCCCCATCATGACCTATGCGAGTCCAGTCTTTGCCCAAGCAAAATCACATGTCATCCATAAGATGCAAATCATTCAAAATCGTTTCCTCCGTAAATGCACGGGAGCCCCCTGGTTCGTTCGGAACACAAACCTCCATGTAGAGCTTAGAATGCCTACAATAGCCCAATTTCTGAAACGCTCTTCCAAGCGATTCTTCGACTCTGCCGCCACCCACCGCAACACTCTCGTTGTGCAGGCCGCCAATTATACCCCCTCCCGCATTAGTACGATCCGCCGTCCAAGGCACGCACTGACCGACCCAGACGACCCCACCACTCTCATTCAGGAGAGTCGTAGGGAAACTAGTACAGCTCGAAGAGTACACACAACACGAACACGATCACAATTCCGACCTCGCTTTAGAGGTCCCGCGCGAAACCCACCCCGATTAATAAGCCCTCCCCGTCCCTTGACGACGCTTAACGATGTGCCAGCATGTGGTTTAGCTGAGCCTGTAATCCAAACTCCCCCGATTAATAATCAGAACCCTGATATTATCCAGCCACCGACGGTCCCTTGCCACCCTCCCTCCGACACTGCCCTAAGCCGAGGTTCGAGCCCCACCTGGGGTGCCCTTAGCGAGCAGTCGTCTAGCTTAAGTAGATTATAGTAAAAACCCCCTGGCTGGAGGCGTAAACTTCGTTAGGAGCTTGCGGCACCACAGGAAAGCCCGGTTAAGGAGCAGGAACCCCCAGTGGTTATACCTCCGAGATGCCATACACAAAAAAAAAAAAAAAAAAAAAAAAAATTGGATTCACCCCAAATTATTATTGAGGTTACATAAAGATACAATTCTTAGTATCAAGCTCAGAAACACAAACATAGATATATTTTCATTAAGAAACCAATATTACTAAACCAAGAACAACGTTTACGAGAACTTTGCTAACAGATTCCTATAAATAATTTATATCGAAGCACATATTCGCAGTTACACACCGACTCTTATCCAACCTTCAAGGAATTCTCATATAATTCAAAGTAAGAGGATATCTTATATCATAAGTGTATTACTAAAGAAAATATATTTCCTCCAGGCAAACATTTTGTCCGTAATATTTAAATTCGCCAAAATTACTTGATGTCTACCGAAATGGCGTATTTACAAAGTGTAACTCAAGCAAAAAATTTAGCTATTCACGATGTAAGTAATTGCTTAGACAAAACTCCCAAGTGGCGGTGTTATGAACATTCATTATTTTTAACTTTTTTGGTTATTATGAATAAATAATTTTCCTTTTCTGTTTATACTTTGTTGATACTTCTTCTTTGTCACATCACAACTTAGTTTGTTTGGCCCCGATTTTTCTTCGGATATGTAGTAATATTTTTTAGCTTCTATCTTCCTTTCCACGTTTAAGTAGCAATTTTATCGGAGTCTTAACCTTCCTTTGATGTGTGAGCTTGATTATGATCTTCAATCTTGTTCTCAAATGTCTGTAGGTATTAATAAATAAGTCGACGCTGTTATAATATAGTGGGAAATAAATCAACATTGTTTGTACAGAAGGACCAATTTTATATTAGAAATAGATCGAGGACGTTCGAAACGTTCGAACTGTGTACAACATAGATATAAGAAATATTTCTATGGTGTACACGCTCGACTCTAAGGTCCGGCCGGCGCGGCGGCAGCGGCGGTGCGGCGCGTGCGGCGTTCGTATTAAGGGCGCCCACACAAAACTGCGATGCGATGCGATACGATAATTCTTGCGGTGCATTCGTGCGAGCTCGCACGCAGATATTTGCGATGTGTTGCGAATTCGCATTTTTTTCTTTCTTCTTTCTTTCTTTTCTTTATGTGTGGGAGCCCTAAACACAAAATGCAATCCCTCGCGAGGGTCCTGAGTGGCCGCCGAACAGCGCGGCACGGGGACCGTCCTTGTTTGCGGTGAGCGGCGTTACGTGCAGTTCAAACCAGTTTGTGTTTGCAGCGGTGACGGAAGCGTGCGCGACATGTCGTTCGAAGATATTATTAAGAGTTTCTATTCTATTATATTATTATAGAAATTCAACATAAACCAGAAACGTGGTCAACATCTCATGCCCTATCTAATTTTATCCGTATTTAATCTCGAAGTTTCATACAACGAGAAAATTCCCCACGCAGCCTTCTTTATTTAATTATCGAGTTATAAAAATATTTTAACCACACATTTTCTTTTAAATACATAAATCAATAATATTGTACGACCCCGACGCCATAATGGAAAATGTGACCGGCGCACACGAACGCTAAGCTCTGTCGCCGCTTGCACGCAACGCTGAACGCCCCGCCGCGCCGGACGCCTTTTCACAAGTGTTCGAACTGAGTGCACGCTCGACTCGAGCGTCCGGCGGGGCGGCGCGTGCGGTGTTCGTGTTAAACATGTGGCGGGATCAACAAACGCAGCGCCACCCCGACTCACTGGGGAAACATCGCAGACAGTTCCGACTCACCGTGAACTATGCGGCACCCGGTTCCGACTCACTGGAATCACAACTGGCCCTGGCAAGCATCATTTGCACTGACTCAGCCCACTATCGATCTCCGGTCTCCGGAGGGGAGTAATGTGGCGGTATCAACAACGCCACCTGACCTGACGTCACAAATCCTGCATCGCGCTATCAGAGTTTATCGCGCGACTAGCATATATACAACATCCCGACATCAACCGTTGGGCAGTTGCCCACCAGACACAATACCCGTCTGGTCGGAGGATCCTTCCTTTACTATAGAGTATGAGTGAACTTTACACCCTGTTCCTCATACCTCTAAAACACATAAAATCCCTCGCGAGTGTCCTGAGTGGCACCTTTTCACTCAGGCCGTACAATAAGGCCGTACACTTAGTGAATCAAGTATACAAGCTGAAAAAAAAAATTTATTAATACTGGCATGGTCCGCATTTAAATACTAATCCGCCTTTCACATTCATTAACCGTCGTAAGGGGTGGGTAGGTACCTTCAGAATGTCATTCCACTTGACTACGGACATTCTGTACGTTTTCCTTTTCGTGACCTTAATTCCAAGCATCTCTTAAGATTTCCTGTGCTAAGACATGTCCTCTTAATAGACTGACCTATTTTTTAACATTCGAATTTCAAGTAAGTAGTTTTGTTAGGTGGTATGGCTTGTTTTAAGCTATAGGGCTTATCTGTCTGTTACGTTATCAACAATGTTAACAACATTTGTTGTGTTTCGGCTGTTATAGGTAAAATAACCAGTTCCTCTGTGGTTGAGGATTCCAGGTGAAGCTCGCTTCCACCTTCGGCCTGATCATCACTCACCATCAGGTGTGTTGACGGCCAAGAGCTACCCAATTGAGGATTTAAAAAAAAGTAATAATGAAACACTGAGCATGTGATCTATTTTCAACCAGTGTTATCTTTATATCAAACAATTTCGATCTTTTCATACCGAAAATAAATCCAGCTATTATATTCAGTTAGCCACAAACGTAAACATTCATGTTTCTATGAAATCGTAAAGATAAAAAGCAAACAGATAAATAGCCCGAAGAAAAATAATGACAGTAAAAATAAAGCTATTTTTATACAAGAAAACCGGCCAAGTACGTGTCGGAGCATACACAATGAAGGGTTCCGTAGTTGGGATGAGTTTATCCCAAGAACAAAGTTAAAATTGTAGTTGTAAAACCATTTCTCCCATACATTCCAACTGCAAATGTAAGTTTGTACGCACAATATTGAGAGATTTACCAACTTATTTTAAGACCATAGACTTTTTCTAGGTTTTCCTGTAATGTTTAAATAACTTTAAAATTATATATTTTAAAATTAAAAAATATATATATATTTGAAATCCTTACAATAAGCCCTTTCATTTGATATTTCATACGGTACAGTTCGCAATTTTTTTTTTTTTAATTTTCTGGTTTGCCCCCAAAATTATTTAGTCATTAATTTATGTTACACGTCCGTGTTTGGGTCACAGAAGTTCATAAATGTGTACCAAATTTCAACTTAATCGGCCCAGTAGAGGAGAAAATTGGCTGTGACAGGCGGATAGACGGACAGACAAACAGGCTGACATACACACGAGTGATCGTATAAGGGTTCCGTTATTTCGTTTTGAGGTACGGAACCCTAAAAATGAGAAACTAAATTAAAATAGAAGTTCAGACCTCCCATTTCTTAGATATAGCTCACTGGAGGAAAATACAGAAATTACTTTGCAAACAGGTTATACGCCTACCAATTCCTAGTAAAATATTTTTTAGAATTGTGTTTAGTTTCTGAAAAAGGAACATTCACATTCTAAGCTTGTCTTTTGATACAGTTCACAATTACCAACGCTGAGAGTTTTGGAAATGGTAAAGGTTCTGGAGTGGCAACCGCGTACCAGAAGGCGCGGTGTTGCAATGCCTCCCATAAGGTGGACCGATGACCTTGTGAAGGTCACGGGAATTCGCTGGATGCGAGAAGCACAGGACCGGTCGATGTGGCGACGCTTGAGGGAGTGGTGAAGAGAGCTAAGTCACACTTTTAACCGAATTGAGTTATGAACACCACCCATACTCGTCGTTAGACGGAGATTCTAGTGGTGAAGAGATCTAAGTGATAGCTCAACTAGAGGTTTAGTTTTTCATTCAGACGTGAAAGGAGTTAAATGAAACTAGGAACAAAAAATCAAGTGGTGCATTTTTGATTTATCTTTATCTTGGAACCAGTAGTGTGGAATTCACTACTAAGACGATGATTTTATGAAAGTATTATTTTTGCAGCTGCAAACTTCAGTCATCACTCAACGCATAAGGCTTCAACAGTTCCGCGATCGAAGTCATAAATAAATGATCATTCAATACCGAATACATTCATAATTCATGATATGTGCTGAGTTTGATGATACGCAACAGAAATGTCAACTGGGTCCACGAGAGTTATTTTAACCTTTTTATCTGTGAAAGTGTCTTTCAAAAATATTGCGGGTTTGTGAAAACAATTTCTCGATTAAGGGATTCATTTATGAAATATTAGGCTTTAAAATGCAAATTTTTGTTAGAGACAAGTGTCCCCCCCTTGCCAGCTAAACGGTTAGTTTTGCATAGGTGAAAAAATTCACGATATTAGTATAACAAAGATAAAATAAAACTATCACAGCTAAAAAGGCTTTTCAAGTTTACGAGTAATAGTCGACCAACTTAAATTTGCAGTTGAAAAACATGTTTCCTCATACATTCTGTATAGGTGAGCATGTTTCTCAACCACAATGTTAAGTTTGTTCTTGGGATAAATTCATCCCAACTACGGAACCCTTCATTGTGCGTGGTCCGACACGCACTTGGCCGGTTTTTATTATTCAAGTACAAAAGTGCCCTCACTTGACTCTTAACCTTACCTACTTCAATTCTCGATTTTCCTTCTGAGATATCAATACGGTAAACTCGCTTCGACACAAATAAGCAGCTCAACATGCAATCGTTTGGTCAGAATACATAAATAAATTATCATTCAGCGTTGTGTTCATTGGTGAATCGGAAAAGCATACATTTTGGACGATTCCATTCGTTGAGGCTCACGAATAAAAGGATATTTTTTTTGAACGAATTGTGATAAGTATCACGACGGTGACCTATGAGGGGGTTGGAAACAGATTTATTATCAGAGGACATAAAAACATTAATCACAAATTTTTCTATGACTAGCTGCTACCCGCTGCTTCGCCCGCGTTTCTTTTTCTATACAAATAAATAAAATTTAAGAGTCTGTTTGTAATGTAACAGTTTTTTTTTTAAATCCACGCGGACGAACCCGCGGCCAGCGGCTAGTTGAAAATAAAAGTAGCCTAAGTTACTACACTAAGTTACATACATCAGCTATCTGCCAGTGAAAATCGCGTCAAAATTGGTCCAGCCGTTTCGGAGATTAGCCGGAACAGACAGACAGACAAACAGACGGAAAAAAAAGTTTTTGTTATAAGTACGCTGTTATTTTGACCATTACAAACAGACACTTCAATTTTATTTATTTGTACAGATTCTGGTCCTTAGAAACATAAGCCGCACTAAAGCGTTTTGTACGAAAGGACCAAACTGTACTTCACAATCTACAAATAGGGTCTTATCCTAATCTTCAGTAGGTACGTAGAGCCACACGACAAGAAATGTACGTCGTAAAAAAAATATCTGGAAGATCAAACTTTTAGGAATCTCGGAAATGGAATACCCGGTCCTATTTCCGCTTCAAATGTTAACGTCAACAGCCAAGACGGCGCCATTTTTCATCATTTGAGGACGTTAATTCTTTATTTATTGTCAGAATTATTCCGTTTCAGGACAAGGGACTAAATGCTTTATGAAATAAAAGGCTAAAAGATACCCTTTTATACGGATATACTAATAAAGGGTTTGCGACAGCACTCCAATACATGTTGACATAAATATGTACATGCTATACGAGCATGTTAATGGTGCAAACATCTAAACAAATAAATAAAATTTAATCGTCTGTCTGTGCAATGTCAAAATAACAGCATTTTACTTAATGTATATAAAGTATTTACTAAATAACACACAATAATACTAGGGAATGAGCAGCAGCGTTCTCTATGCATTTTTTAACAGCATACTGCGATCGCCAACCCGCCTGCCAGGCGTGGTGATTATGGCAACCCCCCCCCCTCCCAATTGGGGGAGGCTTATGTCCAGCAGTGGACGTCTTTCGGCTGAAATGATGAACTAAAAACAAAAAAAAAACATTTTTTTTTTTAAATTATGTTGTCGGCTGGACCAATTTTGACGGGATAGCTGACGTTATAAGTAGTCTAGTCACGCGGGTAAGGCCTCGGGCAGCAACTAGTTTTGTAATATATTAGTAGGTAATTTATATTATTAGGTAATATCAGAGTCCATTAAAAGGTTATTTCAGTCGTCAAAGAAAAAAAATATTCACAGATTTCCGATTTGACACGGAAAAATTTCAACATTTTTCGTTGATGGAAAAGGTATGGATTTTTTTTAAATTGCAAATGGACATATTCAAGCTTTAAAAATTTACTCGGAGACACTTAAAAAAAACACAGTACATCAACGAATAGTACCAGGAAAACATAGTGAATGCACATCTCCATGCAGACTGTGCATATTCCATACTTCTTTACCAAGAAGTAAAACTTCCCTCTTGCAACTTGAGCGGAAAATGTACATGGAACATCTCAATAAGTCCACACAGTACAAATACTGCGAATACCGGGTTTTATTAAAACCGTGCCTTGAATATTCGGTGAAGAAGCTTCACCATGTATTTATTTTTGTAATAAAAATAGTGTGTTGCAAACTGATTCTGGTATAAAAGTCGAGTACGTATTAGATGCTTACTTCCCAGAGTTTTTTTTAATAGTTTAATTTGGTTGCTCGTGTTCTGGGTTCCTTTGATTGTCAGTCTAGAAAGTTTTACGCTAAATTCGAAGGTCTTCAACCAATCAGAGGAGGTTTCGGTTTGGGCGCTCCGACCAGCCAATCAGCGTTCTTATTTCATAATAGCTAAAGTTTCGTTTCGCAATATTACTAGAGCGACTCGTGTTTTTGCAAAAACCCTATCTTTTTCCAGTAAGATTGGGAAATGTTTTTACCATTGTCTAATTATCCGTGTTTTCGAAATATGCCTAGGGTTTTCTCGAAAATTCAAATTATCATCCTACGACATATCGACTGTATAAATAAAAAGTACTTACGCAAAAAAAAACTATTTACGTTTCATGTTTTAACAGAAAATACAAAATTACTTGGTATGTACGAGTAGCATTTAAAATTGTAGAAATAGAGAGCTATTCTATATTCTTATTTTGGTTTTTATAAAAAAAACTTTTTTTACCTAATTCTACAAAAGTCCCTTCTAATTCTCTTTTTATAACATTCTGTACAGTAACTAGTAGAAATATATAGTTGTTTCCTGTTACGTTTTCACGCCTAAACCGCTTAACCGATCGTTATGAAAGGCAGAGATATAGCCTGAGATATGGAAAAGGACATATCGCACCTTTGGGAACAAAGCGTCACTTCTGCATGTTTTTGCAAAAACAAATATCCGCGATAATCGACTTTATATACACAGCATGCTTGTCCGTGAAGAACTAATCAACTTAAGACTGTGAGAATAGCCTTAAGACTCTAAAACAGTACAGTTATTAAAAAATTAGGTAAAAAAAAAATGCTCTTCCTGTAAAGTTGGAAAACATGCAGAAATGACCCTTTGTTCCCAAAGGTGCGATATATGTAGGCTACTTTTTACGCGATAACCGACATCCACGCGGGTGGAGCCGCGGGCAAAAGCTAGTAGGTCAGTAGTAGTATTTCTAGAATCGATATGGAATTATTACGTCATCACTGGCCCTATATTAAAGTCGTGCTCTGAATATGACGAGTGATAATGAGAACAATAATAAATAAATAAAAATAAATTATCATTCCCGCTATGAAAATAAATCTCATTGACAGGGCTTTGTGTGATTGTGCTGAGAGCATTTTAAAATAGGTACATACTTTTTAGGGTTGCGTACGTCCGAATGAAAAAAACTGAATCCTTATAGGATCACTCCTGTGTCCGTATGTCTGTCTGTCTGTCTGTCCGTCTGTCACAGCATATGGATTTCTATGACCCAAACACGAACGTGTAACGTAAATTAAATGTTTCGTATCATAAAGAGGACTTGGTTGGTCTATTTTGGCGCTAGTTGATCGTTGTACGCCCTCTTAAGGCGCTGAAGTAGGCTCATTTGGTAGAAATTTAAACTTATTAATTATTATAATAACTTTATCAAGACGAACTCAGCGTGTTGTGTTAAACAATCTTACTAACTTTTTATTTATATAAAAAATAAGAAAAAAAACGTCTGTTTTGTAGCTATGCGGTTGATTACGTACAATACAAAAAAACATACATTACAAAAAAGGTGTAACTTTGGTATTTTTTTCTATTCCGCAAAGATAAGGCTTCTACAAACAGGCGCGACACAAAGAGACCGCTCCCCGCGCGGCACACGGTGTCTTTGTGTCGCGTCGCAATTCGCGCATGTTTGTAGGAGCCTTTAACCTAATTCTTAAAAAGTTTTTTTTTTTTTTTTTTTTTTCAGAATTGTGTAACACTGTTTTTTATGTTTCCCATTCATTCAAAAAACTGGTAACCGCGGACTCTATCGGTTCATACCGCCTTAAGGTAAAAAAGCCCACAAAGTGTAATTTTATTATAATTCTTATTTCAAGTAGCACGCATAACAAAATATTCCACACAATTGAAAAGTGGGTCAGTTTTAAAAAGACTGGCACGGCGTTGTTTTAAATGAAAACGTTGGACCTAAGTTTTTATACTGCCATTAAAGCCTGGTTTGAATAAAGATAAAAAATTCAAATGGAAATGTCACAACGTTTTGTTTAGTCTCACGCTAAATATTCATATCCAGCATTTTACGACTTATTTAACAAAAAAATAAAAAATGATACAGAATGAATTTGAAGGCAGCTGAATATTTATTTCTCAGAGAAGATTTTCGACAATTGTTTGGCTCTTGAAGTTTTGGTTTATATCATGTTGAGCAGAAATGTAGATAGTCACGAACTGTTGCCAGAATATACAATTTTTAGGGCGGTATCGTGGACAGCAAAATGGCCATGTGTGGGGGCTGTATGAATATTTTTGTAGGTCAATTTGCCTCTTACTTCAAGAGTCCTTGTTAGGAATAATACAAAAGAAAACAAAAAAACCGACCTAGCCTTATATTAACCTTAATATTAAATATTTCATTAAATAGTACATTATTGCCAAGGCCGTGGAATAGGCAATTGCAAGTCAAGTATGAGTTTGGAGGCCGAGCCGTAGGCGAGGATTTCACTAATACGAGACAGGCAATTGCCATTTCCGCCGAGGCATATATAATGCTATTCTCATAAGAATGCAGGGAAATAAAACATATTTTACGAGTAAATAACAAATCAAGGCGAATTTTCAGCTTTGCCGCCAATTTTCTATTTACCATCTGTGCCGAAAGGCAAACGCATTTATGGCTATACAGCCACGTGAACGCAATTTGTGCTAAGCAAAGAGACTTACTGTGGTACGAGTATGCCAAGAATGATAAAAGAGATCCAATCAAAGAGTATTTAATAACCCCAGCACGCCATTTCATACAACATTGCTGGAGCGTTATAATGTTCAAATTCAAAAAACGCTCCTGCAATGGATTTGATTTTCTTTGTCCGTAAATTCAATACTTCGCGTGTTCTCTTTTCGAAAATAATGACAATATTTCCATGTATGTTTGAGAAAAACCTTTTTAAATTAAGCGTATTGTACCTAATATTGTTTTAATTACTTTACCCGACTATGTTCATAACTTCATTGAAATATCCGAACAAAACTTCAGACAATATTCAAGCGTCTAGGGTAATAATTTACTTCGTCTACAGTATTACCTTACTACAGGGTCTGCAAGATTGCCCTAAGACTTTCGTATTAATTTCACCCCAACCGCAACGTTGCAATGAAACCGTAATCCTTCGGTAGATTGAAAGCACTAATATGGCATCTTAAGGCGTCACGTTAAGAATTTCATATAACCAAGAAGGCGAGGAGTGGCGATAGTAATGAGATACCCATTTGTCTTTTTAAGGCTTCACCAAAATGTTAAAGTAACGACGTTCTTAAGCCTTGAACACACTCGAAGAGACGTCGCGAGTCATGTATCGCAACTTGTCTCCCGACATGTCTCCGTCGCTATGTTCCTAGACGCCCGTCGGTGGATATCGTCGTGATGTCTCAAGGAAGAAGTAGTGTTATGTTGTGATGTGTTTATGTCCCTGTCGCTGAACGTTACCTATCCATTTACATAATTTTTTTAGACAATATAACAAGGCATAGTTTTGTTTATCCAAACTATACGCATAACATTATTTACGCATAACAGCTTACGGATAATTATTTTAAGCATAATAATGTATAAGCATAACATTCAATGGCATAAATATACTTACGCATAATGACATTAAAACATAATTTTAATAGGCATAACAAATACGCATAACAATTAACTGTTACAATATTAGACACTACTACATACGGATAACCTACGTCCAACATATCTAAAATCTAACTATCTATAATAAAAGTGACATCGAAAGCCAGCTGTCGGAAGTAGGGGCTGAAATCCAGCCGGCTGAAAAAATATACCAAAATAGTTATACCAAAGTATATTAGTAAAAAAAACATTATGCGAAAATAGATCCCTCGCAGAACAGGTCGACACACAAGTCTCGCGATAATGACCCAATTTTTGTTTAAAGATTTATGTCCCGGGTCATTATGAGACTGCACGTGACAGTGTCTCGATACAATTTCGCGAGACAAACGTCGCCTAGTGCGTACGAGGCTTTATTAAACTCCGGCACGACGTCAGCGAAGCGGATGAAAGCATAAATTTTCTACTAGGTCCTGATTTTCAAGCTGACAGACACCGGTAATGAGCCGTTTGGAGAATTTCATAAAGGAATCGTGAATGAGGTTTTGAAGGTGACGGAAATGTGCGTATTTTATGGAAAGCTTTATCAAGTTGATGCTGAATGATTATGGCTGGTGATATTTTGTGGGGTAGAAAGAGAGCCTTAGTGTCAAGGACGATACAGTATGCTTATTGGTTTAGTATCAATAATATTGTCTTACTGGAGGACTAATGCATCTTTCTTATAATGCCGAGGAAAAATAAGCATTGGTATGACGTCTGGAACTCCTCACAGTCCAATAACTATGGTATGTTAGTAGTCTCTTAGATTAATAATGAAAGATCACGAAAGCTCCACATAGGACATGGCTGTCGTGGATCAGATAGGAAAAAAAACCGTAACAAAAAACCTTTTTTTTATCCCGCTGAACACTTGAACGTATACTATCATGTTCAATAAATTGGTTCACTTTCCGTTTTATGTTTTACAACCATTGTTAGTAAATCGTAATATTATGAGCGTTTTATACCTCAACAGGGTATAAAGTCTGTTTTACGATTGGAAGTAAACTGAAAATTGCGGTCCCTATACGAAGTCATAATATCATTGCTCCATAAAATATTTTATAATTGTAGACCGTGATTTCGAAAATGAAGAGTAAGGGATTATTATAGAAGTAATTACAGCAGCAGTAATGTTTTATTTATTTTATTAAAACTTTATGCACAAATAAAACTACAAATCTAGACATATATGAGTCTGTCTCAGACAAATATAAGAAGTGTATAATAGATTTAATTTAAGTATCTCTCAACATATATTAACTTTTTTTATGTCCTTTAAAATTTTATAAATTTTTCAAAATGCTATTATTAATAAGTTAATTTTGTTAGCTTAGTTGTTAACTACATTGTGCATGCTGTGGTCTCCCTATAAGTGAAGGAGTACACCTGCTGAGTACCTGATGTTGCCCTTTATTTATGTGTCATGTATTGTGTGCATCTTTTGGTACACGTTATGTTGATTATAAATAAAAAAATAAAAAAACAAACTGTACAAAGGCGGGCTTAATGCCCGAGGCATTTTCTACCAGTCAACCTTAGGGTGATGCAGAGACAAAACATGGCAGGTGCAACATAGGGGATAGATAAAGAATGAATACTAATACATAAATATTACAGAATAAACTTTGTCAGGAGAAATAACGATAGGTAGCTGAGAAAACGAATCGAGCAAATCACAGCAAATTGTGGTTTTAACACAAAAATATACAAAGAGACTCCTTTATATGAACCCAAACTTGACTCTATTGAAGTACAGATTACACCTTCAAGTGGTAATGGGTACATAGGGCATAAGCATAGGACCAGTAGAACAAGATAAACTAAAAATCAACCGGGCGAAAAGCACAGAAGGTTGACACCAACGCGGAAGTCAGCCCGTCAAAGAGCACCCTTATCCATCCAAAACAATTTACATCAATAAACATTCTCCCATACAACCCAACGTTTATACCCGAAAGGAAACATAAATGCGAAACGTTTACATTTCTCTAGATATAAACCTATAAAAGTATAAAGGCCGCTCCTATAAAAACTGTCGGCGAAAACATATCGACAACTGAGATCACACGGGAATTCGACTTGATGTATCGTGCTCTGGAGTACCGACTTACATATAATATTATAAATGCGAAAGTAACTGTGTTTGTCTGTTTGTTACCTTTGACGCATTATATAGGTTGAACGGTTTTGGATGTTTGACACACGGGATCTGAGTCAGGACATAGGATACTTTCAATAGTTCAAGAGATAGAATTAACTGTTTTTGAGATAACGGTAATTTATGGAAATGTAAGAAATATGTTGATAGAATACTTTAATATCTACTGTTTCCATGGAGTTTCTTGTTCGTTCTTCTCCATGAAGACCTAGTCTTGCGAGCGGATAACTAGCTTTCTGATTTAACACTGACAGGTCTAATTAAAATAATATCTAGCCTTGTCCTTCTGTGCTTTAATTTCTTTCCCTACAAATCATATTTATAAGAACTTTCATAGACAGAAAATAACCAGTAAACAATTTGACATTCATATCTTACCATTTGGGTAATATTTATATACATAAACTTATAGGTTTTACAAATTTACACCATTATTCTGACATATATATCTGTGGGATACTTCATATCCCACAGATATATATGTCAGAATAGTGGTGTAAATTCTGTAAGGTTATGTTCATATCTTACCATTTGGGTAATATTTATATACATAAACTTATAGGTTTTACAAATTTACACCATTATTCTGACATATATATCTGTGGGATACTTCATATCCCACAGATATATATGTCAGAATAGTGGTGTAAATTCTGTAAGGTTATGTTCATATCTTACCATTTGGGTAATATTTATATACATAAACTTATAGGTTTTACAAATTTACACCATTATTCTGACATATATATCTGTGGGATACTTCATATCCCACAGATATATATGTCAGAATAGTGGTGTAAATTCTGTAAGGTTATGTTCATATCTTACCATTTGGGTAATATTTATATACATAAACTTATAGGTTTTACAAATTTACACCATTATTAGAGGCCCTAGTGTGAGTTTATTTTAACCATCACGAATTTACGCATCGAGCGCGTTCAGCACTCCGATTGGTGAAGGGCCGATTGGAGGCCAATCGGAACGCCGAACGCGCTAGAAGCGTAAAATCGAGATGTTTAAAAGAAACTCACACTAGGGTCTCTGAAGTGCAGGTGTATGAACTCATTATGAACACTGGACACTCCAACAAAGTGATTTCATTGTGAGTTAGTAGCAAATAAAAGGAAAGGACGTCCCTTCTACACGGAAACGTTTTAATTGTGTTTCTGTTCGTGCTTATCTTAGGAATGATAGATTGAGGAAGATCGTATGGATATGGACAGGAAACAGAGGTTTTACCGCTCTCTTAAGTCGTACATTTCCGGATATAGATAAAAATCTTGTAAACCAAATAGAAAACAAAAATAAACAGCAAGACTTTGCAGCATTTTTTCAGCTAAAACCTCAATCGTCTGACAAACTTTCTGACATAATAAACATGTTAAATTCAAACTCAGAACAGGCGACAAAGTTTTAACAAATGGCAAAGTGTAAACGTCTTTTAAAAAGTTTTTTCATTAAAGCTTATCAATTTAACGGCAATCGGCACCAGTTGCCGACAAACACCTGATTCGATAAATAAAATACGCGTATATTTGCATATTTTAATAGAATTCCTATAATTTTCTACGTAAAAGGTTGCAGAACGTTAGATCATGCAAAATGCACACTTTAACTCGGCGAATCCAATATTTATTTTGCTTTGCTCAAATATTATTTTTAGAAATCCGATGTGTGGAATAACGAAACCAACGTGTGGTAATCAATTCTGTGTGATGTTTTATGAATACTGAAACGCAAAGGTCGAATTTAATTTTGCGTTAAATTAACAGTTATACCCAAACTCTCAAATTCAGATAATTTATGTAAACAAAGGGGATAACATATCAAAAAAATATCTTCGTAATGGTAATTCACATAAAACGGCAAAAAAAGGTTACATTTTCTTTTAAGTACTGATTTAAGAAATAATCATACCGTAATTTATTTTTATAAATTTTCTGTTTTAAACAATGTTATTAAAAAAAGGAGATTTTCTGGTATAAAATATGTTATGTTAGGTACTAGTAACAATGCAGGAGACCCAAACATTTTCAATTTTTTTACATCTTGAATAACACAAATATCACAACTCTCATTCATAGATTATTCATTATCTATTATCTAGTTACATGTTGGATTGAATCGGCTGTAAACTGTTTCGAGTGGAATCGATTATCCAAAATCGATCGGACTTAAAAGGGCTGATAATGACGATCATATGCCGTGTCTCCGACACACTACACAAAACATGGTTTGGCAACGGTATTTTGTTTGCATAGTTCTTATAATTAATTCACTTTAATTTTATAGATGATTATTTACAAAAAATTTAATGATAAAATGTTTTGCACCACTGTTCTGTCATTTTGACATTGACATTGACATTTCTTGACATTACTTTGTTTACATAAATTATCGGAATTAGAGACTCGGGGTATAGGCAAGTTTTATTTTATTTTATTTTTTATGAATGATGGGCCGGCTCTTGACCTCGATCTCGCCTGATGAAAAGCAATGGATGAGGTCTATGATGAAACGAGCGTGCCCAGAAGATGCCTGTTCACTCTTGCTTTGAAGCCAGACGGGTTATATGTGTGTGAGAGTTCCTCACTTTGGCTGTGCGCATAATAAATGTGGAGGAGAAGTGCTGAGTACGACTAGACGGGATATCATCCAAGTACTGGTACCTGGTACTGTAACGTCTGGTAGGCCGGTAATAAAAGGGCGATGGTGGGATCAGGTCGTGGAGCTCCTGCGCACACTCTCCGAAGTGCAGTCTGTAGAAGACCGACAGGCAAGCAACATTACGCCGATGAGCCAGGCTGTGAAGCCTAGACTCCAACGTTTCGTCGGCTCTAAGCCTTTTCGCTCTGGGTTCCATCGAGTCAAGTGCAGCAAGTAACAGAAGAAATAGTGAGTAACTATCTGGTATAACTAGAGATCGGATAATCGGATGCATATTTACCTAAAGTTAATTTTTAGCTATGAAAGCAAGGAAGCAGATTCTTAAAAAAAAAAATTGTAAGAAAATATCCCGTGATGCCAGGAATACCGGCAATGCATAACAAGTCGGGTGTATAATATGGATGCGATATCAAAAATATGATTGATTAAAAAAAATACTTTTGGATTGCTGATGCATATTTATTTAAAATTATTTTAACCCCCTATGCAAATATGTGTATGTAGGGTGTAAGAGTAGGGGTGGTATGTGTTAGTTAAAATAAAAAATTAAAACACCGGTACCGCGGGATTTATTCGATACAAAAGCGCTTTCCATAACAGCAAACATCTCAACTTTAGGTGAATATGCATCCGAATATCCGATCTCTAGTAATAACTTGCCAAAAACATGACGATATTTTCATAGATAGGGAATACGGGCTTGGTGTCCGCAACTCCACTTCTATGTGCGTATTTTGCGTCCTATTTTCATAGTGTAGAGACCCACACTTGAATGTTGTTCATATAATTTCAACAAACAACGGCCAAGTCAAGGTAATATCAAGCAGAAGTGCCTTTGAAAATGACAGAAAAAAGCTAAAAGTAAATAAAACCGGCCAAGTTTGTCCCAAGAACAAACTTAACATTACAGTTGTAAAACATGTTTCCCCATACATTCTACATGCAAA
This sequence comes from Dryobota labecula, assembly GCA_947523025.1. Taxonomy (NCBI): domain Eukaryota; kingdom Metazoa; phylum Arthropoda; class Insecta; order Lepidoptera; family Noctuidae; genus Dryobota; species Dryobota labecula. The sequence goes on along the minus strand of OX383293.1, from coordinate 8,154,566 downwards.
TGTAAGTTAGTGCACACAATACTGAGTGATTTAGAATGTTATTTTAAGACCATATACTTCTTATAGGTTTTCCTGTAATCTACACCGTGGCATTTTAGTCGTCTCACAAAGACAGCCCACTTCATGTATCCAATGACTACTAATCATGGAAGTAATTTTTTTTTTTGTTTTTTTTTTTTTATTTATTAATTATGACGCATAACATAGTTTAAAACACCCTGTTCCGAGTGTAGTCCGAGCCTTGTGGTACAAGAGTGCCGCAGAATGGATTTAGATTAAGTTTAAGTTGCAATAGTAAGAAACACATTTTTGCGTTAGGGTGAATGAACTCTGATAAAGATGTCGCCGCTCCATTCCGCGGCGCTCTTGTAACACAAGGCTCGGACTGCACTCGTAACAGGGTGTTTTAAACACAACAACATAATCATAATCAACAAAAAAAATATCATATCAACAATTTTTTTTTTTTAATTCAAATGTTCAAAAAAAAAATTTTTTTTTACATGAGTGATTGGTAGTCATTGGATACATGAAGTGGGCTGTCTTTGTAAGACGACTAAAATGCCACCGTGTTTAAGTATGGAACTATTCTTGGTATTTTTTTTTTTCGTAATTTTAGACTGAGCTGTTTCGGAGGTAAGCGGGGTAAATTTTATTTATTTATTTAAACTTCATGTACAATAGTGGTACATAGGCGGACTTAATGCCACAAGGCATTCTCTACCAGTCAACCTTTGGGTTAAATATAAAAACAGTGATAGGGTACAAAAATAATGTCTAAAATACTAACTTCTTGATTACGAGAATTTAATTATATCGTTTTATTGATACTAATACACATATACAAATAAAATAAACTAATAGATATTCATCTATTTTCTTTAATAAATTTAAAACTGTTTATTATAAAAATATTAAAAAAATATTGAATCCCTCATAAGAAGCCCTTTCGTTTGATATGTCACACGGTAAAGTTGAAAAAAAAAAAAAAAAACCCCCCAAAGTGAACCCTTATTTAAAATACATTTAAATACGTTACATGTTCGTGTTTGGGTCACATTAATTTATATGTGTACCAAATTTCAGCTCAATCGGTCCAGTAGATTCTGAGCGGATCGGCTGTGACAGACGGACAGACAGACAGACACACGATTGATCCTATAATAAGGGTTCTGTTTTTTCCTTTTACGTTTTGTAACCCTAAAAATACCGAAACTTATACAAGAAACTCTAACAACATTTAAAATATTTGGCCACCGAGTAGCAAAGCAGTGAGTTACCTATACAAATAAATTTATAGCGTGTATATTGGTTACTTAATCACCGCATACACAACCATAAATGGGAGTTATGAACGTTTTTATTAACCCTAAGAATAACTCTATTTGAATTGGAGCGGGCAAGGAACTCTAGTATGTAATGAACCATTCACATCGAACCCATAGCTTTTTATTGGGAATAATATCGAGTAGAAGGCAAGGCACTAAAAGATTGGACGATGTTCATACGATAGTAAAAACTGACCACAAAAGTTTACGAAAAACAAAAACCGTGTTGGATCATTCGGTTCCCTACAAAATGGTTGAGCTGGATGGTGCTGATCCATGCGTCATGTTCGTGAACGGGCGCCGTCAGTTGGGACTGGTCATCTCTTGACTGCCAGGGCTTATTTTTAATTTGTAATTTTATATTTTGAATTCTTTTATTAGTTTCTACATTGTCTCACATATAGAAGCAACAAGAATAATGTACCCAGGATTATGTAATATCTTGATTTAAAAGAGTGTCCTTGGAGTTTCTTGTCCGTTCTTCTCCATAGTGATCTACGTATTGGAATGGGCATCTAGCTTCAACTTTCTGACTAACTGACCGTCTCTTTGACAATTCAAAAGTGCCTGTAAATGGGTTAATTGAAATAAATGGTTTGAGTTTGAACCTTTTCCCAACAAGTTCGGGTCAGCTTCCAGTCTAACCGGATGTAGTAGAATCATCATCATCATCATCATTTCAGTCGAAAGACGTCCACTGCTGGACATAGGCCTCCCCCAAGCACCGCCACCTCTACCGGTTCTATGTCTCCCGCATCCAGCGGATTCCTGCAGCTTTCATAAGGTCATCGGTCCACCTTGTGGGAGGCTTTCCAACGCTAAGTCTTAGTACATTGTAGTAGAATGCTAGTATTTTATTTTATATCATAGAGCGACTGCCTATCTGACCTCCACAACTCAGTAACTGGGCAATACTCCTTTAAAGTTAAAGTTCGCGAGCACATTCGTAAGAAGCTGGCAGTATCACAACAACGGTAAAGTTATCTCATTGTTAGTCTTATTTGTTTTAGTATATTCGTGTATTTATTTGTTCTTATATTTATTATTTATCATCGGTTTACTGCAAGAACTCATTAAGTGACATAGTCAACACTTTGAAATAAGCAATTATTAGTTTTATTTGTATTGATTGCCCTATATCATCTTTATTATGATTATGTTAAAGAAAAATTAAACACAATAAGTTTTTGCATAAGTGTTTGTCTCTGCACCACCCAAAGGTTGACTGGTAGAAAATGCCTATGGCATTAAGTCCGCCTCTGTACATTTGTGTGAGAAAGTGTTAAATAAATAAATAAATAACAATACTATACCCCTTGGTAAGACTGGTTGTCAGACTTTCGGGACTTCTGTCGACCCGTAACGACTGTCAAAGATCCAAGAATGACAGCCGGGACCAACGGCTTAATGTGCTTTCCGAGGCACGGAGAGGTCTCAATATGTAAAGATCAGTCAGTCACCCATCCACGGTCGAACCCCGGCAAGCGTATTGTTATTACTTAGCCACGAGCTCCTCAGTTTACGAAAAACAATGAAATAAAAATAGACTATAAAAATGTCTTCTATCTTCAGAGTTTCCAAGGTTTCGGACGAGATTCAGCAAGGTGATAAATTATTTTATTTTATAGCCACGGCAACAAAGGGAACAGTCTTCTTCTGATGTTGATAACGGTTAAATGTTTATAAGTGCCTCTTTATTCATCATTATCGTTCCCAGTTTAAAATTAAATAGGTACACATTAAATTATTCGAATAATTTAACTAATAAATAAGCACTGTAGATAATTTCTTAAGATTCTAAATCACTGGGCCTTTGTGCCTGAAAGCATCGCAAATTAAACTATTGTTTCGCTGAATTAATTTCTAAATGTGCATCAAGAACAGCTTTTCATAATACAACAGATTAATATTACAAAATTAGGACCGGTTTGCGGCCATTTTCAGCAGTGAAATGCTTTAATGTGAGCTGATGATGATAAAATTAAATAAGCTTTGACGGAAATCACCTTCGTCGACTTTTGTTTGAATTTACAGAAGTAGGTTGTTAAGGTAATGGCATAAGAAACTGAAATCCAGGCTAATGAATACAGTACAGGGACATTCATTAAGGGGCTGTAGTACCCAACTACCCATTTTGTTTATTGTATTTTAGGCTTGGGTCCGGTTATACGAGTATACAATAAAATTCCTGATAGCATTAAGAATGAAAATTTTCACAACTTTAAAAGAAAATTAAAGAATTTTTTTAATAGGAAAATTCTATTATTCAATAACCGAATATTTGAATGACATGCCGTTATAAAATTTCTGACATTTCATAAGTAATGATCCTCCTTAGTGACATTTAATTTTAATTTATGACATCGTTCAATTTCTTTAACATTCTTTATAATGCGCACAGCAAAGGAGTGGAACTCTCTGCCTGTGTCTGTGTTTCCGAACGTATACAACCCTAATCTATTCAAAGTGAGAGTGAACAGGCTTCTTCTGGGTAAGCTCACTCCATCGTAGACTTTGTCTCTGTCATCCAGACCTAGACTAAAGCCAAGAGCAAACTCATAGTAGAATAAAAAAATAAAATAAAATAATTAAGTGTAGACAATTTTCGTTTTATTACAATAACTGCGGACATTTTTTGTTTTTTTTTATTTTATCTATATCTCTACACTTAATTTATGTAATCGACATTGTTCAGTGTGATTGAAAATTCTTGATGCGATAGATGATCTAATTTATTAATTTGTTTATTTGTGGTTCATAATTATCTATATTAATTTCTTGTTTTAATTATATTGCATGTATTACTACTTTTGTACGCCATAGAGGCAAAACATAGTGCCCTCAATGTATTACCAAATAAGAAATAATAATGTACCTATGTTTAACAATAAATAAATGAATCTGAATTTAATTTTTTAGAGTTGGTCCCATATTCATAGCTGTTAATTTTCCCTGTCCCTCGTTTGACCTAACACAGTATAAATGACGCAAAAACGTAAAGAAAGCGATGCCTTTATTCTTGTGAAGCACAATTTGACGAGGTTCTTAAGCAGAGCCAGGCAGCAGCGGCGAGGTGTAAATTGTTGTAAGAGAGAAGCCGAAGTTAACATATTTATCAATTAAGTACAAAACAATTTATTTACTTTTTCTTAATGAATTTAACACCGTCGTCAAATAGCAGAACCAAAAAGACGCTACCTACTCGTATCACTAAATAAACCGATCTAAATTAGGTACCTACTACTACTTCTATGATCTATTTTCTATATCTAGCGTAACCCGTTGTACAGAGGCTTGCTCTTGTCCATATCAAACGGTGCCACGTGACCTAAAGTGACGTCATGACGAGATCGCTATTGTATGAATATTTTGTTTCCGATTATAACGTTTTGGTTATATATATATATATATATATATATTGTTATTGTAATTAAAAGCTGAAAATAATACCTAGTTGTTTTTGATGTTTGAATGTTATGGACAAAAAATATAAATAGAATAAAAAGTTTAAAAAAATACCCGTAGTGTACAATTTTTTTTTAAATAGTAGACACTTGACATTGCCATTTTTCAATAGCGGTAGAGGTTCTGATGCGAACCTCCGAAGGGAAGCCGATAAGAATCGTGTTGTATGGCGCTTTCGCCACTGCTGGGCGCTGGCGGCAGGAACAATTCTGTTATGCATGTTACTTAACAGAATTGTTTCTGCCGCGTCTTTTGAAAGTATAAATGGCCACTACACGTTCATAGTGTTATTACACTGCATACTTTCAGAAGGAATAGCAATTTAAATTCCTGACTACGCCTTATTATTGCTTGGAAATAAATTCATACCCGAAGATTCAGACGTAATCTTCTCCACCCTTAATACTCCCACTATCCCACAAATCTCGAAATAAACTTTGGCGATTTCTTTCTCGGCACGAAAAAAAATTTGTTTTTTGCGCAATTTGGGGCTTTCAAAAATATATTAAAGAATGAGTATAGGTACTATAAACAACGCGACGGGTTATAAACTGCAGTGTTTCAGAAAATAACCTATAATCTTCGAAATCACCGGGTTTGCACTTCACAGCAAAACGATTTTTTTTTTTTTTTTGTACGCTACGGCATGTAACGCTTGGATAATAAGAACACTGTTTGTTATTCCGCAATGGAAACTAGTACAGTATATTTTTCAAAAACAATGTTAGCTTACGTTATTGGGATATATATTTATGTATTTTTGTTTTAACGTTCCCCGCACTACTCCTATTTACGCGATAAGTGCGCAAATAGCAATGTATACTTTCAAAAAAATCGATATGCGTTAACAATTTGAAACTATACGTGTATAGCTCCAAGTTCCCAACCACGATCTAGCCTTGTATACTTTCAAAAGACGCGTGTCTGCCTGACTCGGAGTGTGCAGGCGTACTCGTACATTGTCATGATAATAAACTGGTACATGCTGTCAAAGAGACGGGAGAGAATACATCGTAAACTTTAAAGGGTAAATGTTCAAGATGCAGCCACTTTATGTGATGCTAATTAACAATCTTCCTTAAGCTGTGCTTACACGGGACTTTTCGGCAATTATTGGCATTATTATTGTTTGTCTGCCTCATTAATGTTGTGGTCACAAGTGGTACTGCTGAGCATGAGGTCCTGGTTTCGGTAGCAGCTCGGAATCTGGATCTATGCCCGGTTGATAGCAATACTAATAAGATAGTTAAGTTTAAGTCTCATGTAATAGGGGTTTACATGAGACTTAAACATAACTGATGAAATTTGGGTGTACTGCAGGTTCACTTCTGCCTAATCCTTCGGGGATTACAAGCGTGCTGTTATGATATTGCCAGCAAAAACTGCTGGAGGTAGTGGAGAAATTAGTAGAGTAATCATCATTCAATTGCCATAAATTGTCTAAACAATTTTCCCCCATCCGAAGCTGTCTTAAGAAAACGTCAACTAGAGTCAATTCTATTTTCTTGTACATTTTGACGTTCAAAAGTGCCTTTTATTGGCGTATTTGAAATAAATCATTTCATTTTGACTTTGTCATGATATAGACATGTGATATTTCGAATATCTAATGGGTATGTACATATGTGTAGCTGCAGCTTATTAAGCCATATCGTTTCAATGATGGTTATACATACATAGTGGATTAAAAAAAAAAACTTTTCCCATATATTTCGTAGGAAATGAGACTCCAACTTTCTTTTTATGAAGACGTATAGACTGGCCGCTACAATGAAGACTAGCCGAAAATTAACAAGAAGAAAAAAAACTTTAAATTTCGAACGATACCTAATGCGTTAAATTTTTTTGTGATTTCTCACTTTTCTAGTACTCAAACCTCGGTCGGTCTAATAGTGTTTTTTTTTTTTATCCTTATAAGAAACAGGATCAATTGACATCAAAAAAGTTTTTGTGAAAATGACCCATTTTTTTGCTGACAATACTTTTTTTTTTACAAAAATGTATGGGTGGGTAATTTCTCAAATTAATAAGGAGAAAAGGATCAGCCTCTTAAGACTGTTTCTCCAAAAATCCACCCTGCATATTTAGCAACAATTGCTACAATTTCGGAATTTCCGTAAATAGCTCGGTATTGCCGTGACGTCATACTTGCAAAACCATTGCCAGGAATTGCGCAAAAGGTGCCCGTGTATCGCACCTTTATATTTAAGTTAAATGAAAGTTTAGCGTGCATTAATTACAGCTGGAGCGAATGCAGTATAAACTGGAAAATAAGTGGATCTATTTAATTTTGTTGAGTCAGAACAAAGTTATGCTTCAGAAAAGATAGAAACTTTCATAGCTGTTTTACAGCGTGGTTATTAAATCGAGATTTAAAAGTTTATCATTTGCATTCAATGCTAAAGGGCTTATGATGCTGTGTGCCGCTTTCCACCATGATGAGAGTTAGACATTATCAGTTGTGACTTGTGTTAATCTTTCTCGTTCTCATCTCTCATCATCATCAACTCTGATCATTCTCTCTCTCTCTCTCTAAGGGAGTAGATTTTTAAGTAGAAATCAACACAAATAAATAAAATTGATGTGTACCTTGTAATTTCAAAATAACATCTGTTTATTAAATACTAGCAGCCCGTCCCGGCTTCGCACGGGGTAGACAATTATCATTTTAAGACTCATTTTTCTACACCTTCGGTTACATTGTTCAAATTTTCCCCCTAAATTTTTTTAAATGAAATGTAGCCTATGTCAAATTGGAAGAATGTAGCATTCTATTGGTGAAAGAATTTTTTAAATCGGCCCAGTACTTTTTGAGCCTATTCATTACAAACATACAAACATACAAAAATAGGTAGAAATCTTTCCTCTTTATAATTTAATAAATTAAATAATAATAATAATAACCCCACCGCCGTATCTCTACGTTGACGTCGTGGTGGGGCTTGCGCGCTCCGAACTCTGGGTCTGTGCCGGTAGAGTTTACTTTACCGGAACATGTCTAGGGTGAGGAGCCAGACCAAGAGAGATACAGAAACCCGCAGGGCAGCATGTGGCGAGCTGTTGGGCAGTTGCGACCCCACGGACCCTATCTCCCGGGAGAAGTCATGTTCCTCATCTCTGGCTTGCCTTTATTGGCCGGCTGGAGTGAACACTGACGAGGAACTGAGCTCCCACCTCATTCTTGCCTTTATTGGCCGGCTTGAGTGGAGATTCGCAAGAGCAAACGTGCTCGGAGGAAGGAAGTATTCCAGTAAGTGCTTGTAGGGATCTTGACCATCTTCCGGGCTCTGGGATTGTTCTGAGAGCCGTGGAATACCTCTCCACTCCTCAAGCACCTCAGGGTATGTTGCCCCCTTGTCGCTACGTCACTATGTGCTAGCGACCATTTCCGGGGGCCCATTAATGAGTGTGCAAGTCACCCCCTGCCATTTTATCCGTGTACAATAAAACATTGATCAGGCAGGGGCCATAGTCCTTCCATAGTTTTAGGTAACCAGTCCATTTTAACCACCCAAACCCATAGTCCAATATCTTTGTTTCCATATCCTACAATAGTCCTATACCAACCGGGGGTTGTCCTTGGGTGCACTTGCATAGTGCGTACAGGGATAATCGTCGGTTGGTGCCTCATTCCATTTAAAATTGTCTAAGGGGCCTCTGCGAGTTGGCTTCGGCCCCTCGTACGCCTTCCAAAGGTCCGGGACCCCAGGGTCCCGAGATATGTAAACACATAAAAATATAATAATAATAACCCCACCGCCGTATCTCTACGTTGACGTCGTGGTGGGGCTTGCGCGCTCCGAACTCTAGGTCTGTGCCAGTAGAGTTTACTTTGCCGGAACATGTCTAGGGTGAGGAGCCAGACCAAGAGAGATACAGAAACCCGCAGGGCAGCATGTGGCGAGCTGTTGGGCAGTTGCGACCCCACGGACCCTATCTCCCGGGAGAAGTCATGTTCCTCATCTCTGGCTTGCCTTTATTGGCCGACTGGAGTGAACACTGACGAGGAACTGAGCTCCCACCTCATTCTTGCCTTTATTGGCCGGCTTGAGTGGAGATTCGCAAGAGCAAACGTGCTCGGAGGAAGGAAGTATTCCAGTAAGTGCTTGTAGGGATCTTGACCATCTTCCGGGCTCTGGGATTGTTCTGAGAGCCGTGGAATACCTCTCCACTCCTCGAGCACCTCAGGATATGTTGCCCCCTTGTCGCTACGTCACTATGTGCTAGCGACCGTTTCCGGGGGCCCATTAATGAGTGTGCAAGTCACCCCCTGCCATTTTATCCGTGTACAATAAAACATTGATCAGGCAGGGGCCATAGTCCTTCCATAGTTTTAGGTAACCAGTCCATTTTAACCACCCAAACCCATAGTCCAATATCTTTGTTTCCATATCCTACAATAGTCCTACACCAGCCGGGGGTTGTCCTTGGGTGCACTTGCATAGTGCGTACAGGGATAATCGTCGGTTGGTGCCTCACTCCATTTAAAATTGTCTAAGGGGCCTCTGCGAGTTGGTTTCGGCCCCTCGTACGCCTTCCAAAGGTCCGGGACCCCAGGGTCCCGAGATATATAAACGATATATAAACATAATAATAATAATAATAATTCCCCACCGCCGTATCTCTACGTTGACGTCGTGGTGGGGCTTGCGCGCTCCGAACTCTGGGTCTGTGCCGGTAGAGTTTACTTTACCGGAACATGTCTAGGGTGAGGAGCCAGACCAAGAGAGATACAGAAACCCGCAGGGCAGCATGTGGCGAGCTGTTGGGCAGTTGCGACCCCACGGACCCTATCTCCCGGGAGAAGTCATGTTCCTCATCTCTGGCTTGCCTTTATTGGCCGGCTGGAGTGAACACTGACGAGGAACTGAGCTCCCACCTCATTCTTGCCTTTATTGGCCGGCTTGAGTGGAGATTCGCAAGAGCAAACGTGCTCGGAGGAAGGAAGTATTCCAGTAAGTGCTTGTAGGGATCTTGACCATCTTCCGGGCTCTGGGATTGTTCTGAGAGCCGTGGAATACCTCTCCACTCCTCAAGCACCTCAGGATATGTTGCCCCCTTGTCGCTACGTCACTATGTGCTAGCGACCGTTTCCGGGGGCCCATTAATGAGTGTGCAAGTCACCTCCTGCCATTTTATCCGTGTACAATAAAACATTGATCAGGCAGGGGCCATAGTCCTTCCATAGTTTTAGGTAACCAGTCCATTTTAACCACCCAAACCCATAGTCCAATATCTTTGTTTCCATATCCTACAATAGTCCTATAACAACCGGGGGTTGTCCTTGGGTGCACTTGCATAGTGCGTACAGGGATAATCGTCGGTTGGTGCCTCATTCCATTTAAAATTGTCTAAGGGGCCTCTGTGAGTTGGCTTCGGCCCCTCGTACGCCTTCCAAAGGTCCGGGACCCCAGGGTCCCGAGATATGTAAACACATAAAAATATAATAATAATAATATAATATAATATAATATTAATATTATTAGTGTAGACATATGAAAGTACATACGGTACTTATAACAAAAATAAACTTTTTTTTTTTCTGTCTGTCAGTAAGCTGTCTGTTTGCATTTAGCATTGCAAAAAAACATCAAGCGGTATCAAAGCACGTAGTTTGATTGTCAAGCTTCGTTCTAAATGGCCAAAATTGCTTGACAAGCACAAAACATTCACGTGCTTGTCAAACAATTTTGACCGTCTAGGGACTCCATTAGTATCTTTGCCTCGTTCTTAGGGCGGGTTGTTTCACGTACATTTGACGCACGCGTATCCGTCATAAATGGCGCTAACTACTCGTATCGTCAAACCGTTGTTTCACAAATTATGCCCTTGACGTTCGTTAAAAAATAACGATTACAGTGACCCACTGGTTATTGTCATTTTATTCTTCGACATTTGAAGTTTGACGTCCGTTTTTTTATGCAGTGAAAAAACGTTTTGTATTTGACGTAGGTTAAACATCATAATGTAATCGTTAATATTTGACGTACGTATGTTACGTTAACGAACTGTTTGAAACAACCGGCCCTTAGTGAGTGTGTGTAATATGTCAATGTTAAGAGTAATATTGTAACTTTGGTTAGGATTATGAAACGTCTTACAAAGCTAGTACACAAGTTTCCTCTATATTGGGAATTGGGATTACCTACTCAATATGTATGATTTCATTAGCATAATATTCCCACACCTAGGACACAGGCCTCTTCTCTTTGAGAGGGAGTGGGCTCTCTACCACGCTGGCTCAGTGCGGGTTGTGAAACGACATTTATAAAACATCAGAAGCTAGGTCCACGGTTCCAATAGGTTGTTTTCTATGGACAAGAGCTGGCAAGAAACTCCACGGTTACTCTTTTAAAAATAATTGGCTTTTACAATATTTTCAAATAACAGTGTTAATAGGTATGGGAGGACAGTGCCGATATATCGGCACCGACTTAGAAGTTGTAGGTCGTGAGTTCAAACCCAGGCAGGCACTTTACTTTCTGTTTGATATAATAGATGTATACAAACTATTGTAAAACAGTTTAAAAGAGTAACGGTGGAGTTTCTTTCCCATTTTGCTCCACGCGAACCTACCTTTTAGAAGGGGCAACTAGAATCAATTTTAATCCGTGAAAATTTTGATGTTGAAAGTGCCATTTATGTGCCTATTTGGAACAAATGCTTTAACTTTGTACTTAATTTTATCACCACTGCTCTCAAAACGGTGAAGGAAAACATCGTGAGGAAGCCGGTCCTGGCACCAAATTCGATGACATGTGACATCAACCAACCTGCGTGGCTCGCGTGGTGAATTATGGCCCACTCTCTCTTACAAACAGTAGGCCTTTGTCCCAGCAGTGGGAAAATTATACATAGACTGATTATGTTGTGTGGAGATTGTTGGATATGAGTTTAAGCTGCAGTCAGCGACTAGTTTCTACCCGCGTCGAAGTCATAACATACATGAACAGGCTTCGGGATGCTTTCCCAGTCCTTCCTTTTCCCTCCTAGTTTTAAATGTGCCACCACTTGCACTCGCCATTGCTGTGAGTGCGACAAGGACAACGCATCGCTCCCGCCATCTGACGGCGAGAAGAAGAAAAGTTAGTTCGAACTCAACGTCAGAATAATCCCGCGCGCGCGGAGAAAAAATACCAAAATTTAGTGAAATATGACTGCTAGTGATACTGTGTGGTGATCTCCTGGCTCTCAGCATCCCGTGAGTACCTGACCTCCTTCAATTTACCATCCTTTAGCCTGTTTCTGAGTAGGAAACTTCAAAAGCGTCATTGGCTATACGCGATACTCAATCAATACACAATCAACAAATCAATCAACTCAGCCTATCGCAGTCCACTGATGAACATAGGCCTCTCCCATGCTGCGCCACAAACCCTGTCCTCCGCCTTCCGCATCCAATCTGTCCCAGCCACCTTTTTGAGGTCGTCGGTCCATCTAGCTAGGGGGCGTCCCACACTACGCTTGCCGATACGCGGTCTCCACTCCAGGATTCGTCTGGCCATCGGCCATCGGTACTTTGACAAAAATGGCCAGCCCACTGCCACTTCAGCTTGCTTACTCTGCAAGCTATGTCGGTAACTCCGGTTCTCTTCCGGATAATTTCATTCCTGATTTTATCCTTCAAAGAAACTCCGAGCATAGCCCGCTCCATAGTGCGCTGAGCGACTTTAAATTTGTGGACCAGCCCGATTAAGATACACAAAATACTAAAATAATAGCCTCGTTTTTATAAAACTCCCTCGGCCCCCGTTACATCGCATCGCCACCGCGCGCCCGGCCGCGCTTTTATTTCGTTTGCGCCTAGCGTTCTTTTTGACTTTTCTTCTTTTTACTCGACTCCTAAAGGTCATAGCGTGATGCTATATAACATATAGCCTTCCTCAATAATTGGGCTATCAAATGCAATAAGAATTGTTTAAATTCGACTGGTAGTTCCAGAGATTAGCGCGATCAAACAATAAAAATAACAAACTCTTCAGTTTTATTTTTAGTAATATTTCTGACTTGCTTGACAAAAATTGTCATAGCTCGGCTAATATGCATCATATAGAGATAAATTATAGCCTATAGTAATCAAGGTTAAAGCAGCTACATATTAGTGAAAGAATTTTCAGAATCCGTTAAGTACTTTCAGAGATTACCCCCTACATAAAAACTTACAAACAAATTTATAATATTAGTGTATATTCACAAAGTCGACTTAAGAAACCAACAAACAGAGAAAGCTATTACCTACTATTTACTATAACGCCTTACGTAAACTAAGTAATTACGTAGATACAATAATTCGCAATAATCTAAATCACATCGAAGCAGTGTGCGATCCGTCACAATTCCATGTGTCGGCCTGAAATCATCCTGTCGCGAATGTTCACTGCGACAACGTCAACGGTCTGTATTGACGTTACACTGCACTGTAAACGTCACAGCTGGATGATACTAACATGACGTCACGTCGCATGACAGAAATCCGTGGCTTTTCCTAGAATAACCTTGCTTTTATTTACATGGATCTTCAACGTTGCAATGGATATTGTGGATAGATCACTGATTACTATATTAGGTACATCTATTCATAAACGAAATATTTTAAGAGATACACCTTATAGGTAGTAAAGAAGCCATGGAAACGATTTTTTTTTTAATCTAAGCAAAAAAAAAAAAAAACTTGATAATTATGATGATTAATTATCAAAAGGCACCGCGCTCGTACCGCCACCATTGCGCGTCGCCGTGTCCGGGTGGGTCATTCATAGAATAAGTAAAGGTTTTTTGCAAAATATCTCAAGCAATTAATAAAAACGAAAACTTAAACTAAAACTTACTTAGACTGAAAAAAAAAAATAATCTCATTATGTACCTACACCTACTCTAACTCTGTATTTTTATTTCTTTAGTCGTATTGTTTCGATATAATAATACTCGTCTACCGTCTGTCTCCACAATAATTATGTTCCTTTAGAAATATCTGTTTGACTCCAGTTTGTTTCCCTTTCTGTCAACTCCTTTGACCATTCAACGAATCTGATTCGTCGACCGGAAACATTTTGTGTGTTGTGCTAACTCAGCGTCAACCGTTTGGTAGGTTGCAGCATGGTTTGTGGTAGTCACCTGTTTGAGCGAAGTGAATAATCAGGCCTTTTGTTTGGTTCTCGGAACTTCTGAAGGTGTAGGTAAACTCGATTCATTGGAAAGTGTATATTGAAAACGAGTCAAACAACAAAAGCTTATGACTCAGGCACATGTCGATCTGCATATTCTTTTTTTATGATCTCCTTTTTAATTCAATCTGTTCTCGGACATTCAGCAATAGGTAATTAGGTAAATGATGGTCACTGATCTTGCACGGTATGAAGGTACTGCCCCATCCGATCGATACTACAGCTCATTCATGCTAATTGTATTTAGTTAATCTTGGGGTGCCTTTCTTTTCAGTCTTGTGAAAGTTTGAGATTTGGGTGGACTTTTAATCTGGTGGAGTAAGAGGTAATATTTTGGCATGTAAAATTTGTACGCAAATAGACACAAAATTGCTGACATTAATCTTCACTTATTTATAGTCTCTGAGTTATCTTGCATTATAGGCGGTTTGACAAGTTGCTAGCACAGCAAACAAATGGAGAAGACGGTAAAAAAGTCCCCCTAAACGTGTAAATCTAGAAAACTACTGAAGCGATTTTAATGGTACATTTATCGCTGAAGTTCGTTTTTTACGGCGGGTTCAAAGTAGACAAAATAACCTTGTGATAACTTGTGTAACAAGCAGGATGTTTCTCTATTGTGTTCCCTAACTTTTTTATCCATAATCTAGACTTTTTTTTTGTTCTAATCATCATTTTTCCGAATGATAACTAACCCGAACTTAATGTCACATAATATAACATGCCATAAAATTTAAATACCTAAATACAATACGCCCTGAATTTGTTTGCCATAAATATTTATTACAATAAATATATATATTTATATATATATATATATTTTTTAATAATATACCAGACTTAAAACTGTTTTCATTAAAGTTTTGTTTTTTTTTTTTTTTTATCTAGGGCATCTCAGAGTGTAACCACTAAGGTTCCGACTCTTTAACCGGACTTTCCTGTAGTTGCCTTAAGCTCCTAACGAAACTTAATGCCTCCAGCCAGGGCGTAAAAAACTACAAACTAAACGACTGCTGCTCGCTAAGGGCACCCCCTGTGGGGTACGAACCTCGGCTTAGGGCAGCTGAGTCGGAGGGAGGGTGGCAAGGGACCGACGGTGGCTGGATAAAATCAGTGTTTTGATTATTATCGTGGGGAGTTTGGATTACATGCTGCTCAGCTAGAACGCGTGCTGGCGCTTCACACAGTCAAGGGTCGGGGAGGACTATTCGTTAGTCGGGGATTTCACGCGGGGCCTCGGCGGCGAGGTTGGAATGACGATCGTGTATTGTGTGCTCTTATTTTGCGAACTGTACTATTTTCCCTACGACTCTCCTGGAGGAGAGTAGTGGGGTCGTCTGGGTCGGTCAGTGCATGCCTTGGACGGCGGGTCGAACTAATTCTAGAGGGGACATAACTTGCGGCCTTCACAACTAGAGCGTTGCGATGAGTGGCTGCTGAATCGAAGAAGCGCTTTGAAGTGCGCTTCATGAATTGGGCTATCGTGGGGATTTTGAGTTCAACGTGGAGGTTAGTGTTACGAACGAACCAGGGGGCTCCCGTGATTTTACGTACGACTCGGTTCTGTAGGGTTTGCATCTTATGGATGAGATGGGGTTTGGCGTGTGCAAAGACTGGACTCGCATAGGTCATGATGGGGCGGATGCACGCGGTGTAAATGCGCAATTTGCACTTGAGTGACAATTTGCTTTTTGCATTTAGGATGGAGTGGAGCCTATAGAGAGCGAATGCTGCGCGAGCGCGTACCTTCTTTAGTTGCTCAGAAAAGGAGAGATGGTGGTCGAGAATCACACCCAGATATTTGGCTCGCTTCTCCCAGGGGATAGGCTTGCCGGACATGGTGATCGGTCGGATACTAGAAAAGTTTTGTCCTAAATTCAAATGATTTAATGTTTATTTATCCTAATAATGTTTTTATAACAAAGTATTACAAAGGTTTTGCTATGAACTTCTCTCAGACATGTAGATACGAGTTAGGTATAATGACAGCGGGCAATATTTTTTTATGTACCGACTTATTTTGAGATAGTACACTTGTTGTGTAGTTTTGGTTGCATGTATTATTATCACTCAATAAAACATTTTATTTCCCTGTAAGAAGCATGTAAACAAACATACACCATGCATGCAGCAATCATGCAGCATGCAAGCGAGCATGTAGCATGCAAGCAAGCATGCAAGCGAGCATGCAACATGCATGATTTCTATCACGGCTCCGGTGCTGCGGGGCTCCGGCGGTCCCACGCGAGCTTATCATCGCAATGGTTTAACGCCCACCACCGCAGCTTCGTCTTGCTAGCCGGCTTTGCCGGCCAGCCTCAGCCGCAGTGGCGAGCATTACAACGACCTGCTCCTTAACTCGCGGGCCACCTCGCCCCACCGCACCTACGCGATTCTAAATTACACTCTAGGGGTAGGGCAGACAAGCCTGCGCGGAGTCGGATTTACAGCGATTCGTTTCTGTCACTCAAACCTATTTTTTAGGAAATGTTTTAGGACTAAAAAAGTTATCATAAATGAACATTCGGAATAATACACGTTATATAAGTAATACAATACTTAGGACATGACATAACTTTATTTTATGCAAAATTAGGAATTTCATTTATATACTCGATATTACGACTACCTACATAATTTTACAAGTAAAGATAATTTATGTAAAACAAAATTTCGAATTTTTCAACATTATGGTTAGGTACTGAAATTTATAGCAAACGTTATGGATAATGATTTTCGGACAAACAATTTTAGAAGAAGAAAGGGAGTACCAGCAGGATCTGTGTTTGCGAAAATGTTTCGAATTCGTTACTTCTTAAAGTCTAATAAGTACATAAAATCGATTTCGAAGATTTTTTAACAACATTGTAGAATTTTAGTACCTTTTCAATGACATGAAAACGTGCCAAACTTAGGTCCATTCGCTGTAGATAATAATATTATTTATAACATAGCAGCTTTATATCTATCTCAACTTCTTAACTATCTGCAATTATATTACGGCTATCATCCTATGTCATCTACTTCGATATTAGTTATGAGTTAGAAAAATAAACCAAAAATATGTTGTGACTATAATTTATGACGATTAACTAGACCGCACCATTTTATTGGAAGCAATAAATTAGAAGATCTCATCTGTAGAGACTATGGAAATGAGAGAGAAAAAAAAAACAGAATACATTTGGTTATTTTTACGTACAATACGAAAGAAGATATCTAGTAGTGAATAGTAAAACAGACACTGAACTGCGGTTCGATTAAATTAAGAAAGAAATGTTACATGATACGGATACGTCGTCAGTGTGGAAATAATGTCCGTACAAATGTTATCTGAAAGCCATTGATTAATCGTGAGATACATTACAAAGATTATCTGTTCATCACATACATGCATTACAAAAATAAATACCTACCCACAGAATTCTAATAAAGCCGCAACAAAAACTAGTGATACGTCACAGGAAAGCCAATCACTCCAGTAATATCCATAATCGACATGTAAAAGGTGTTCAAAGTAAGCAGATCAATCTAATAAAAAACATCTTACTTAAAACAAACTCTAAAACTTTAAGGGCTCCATTATTGAAACCTCTAAATAAAGCCATGAGTGCATTTGGAAACACATCCCAATGTGTCTAAAATACGCCACCGCCACCCCATACCATGTCATCATACCACTCCATTGATGAAACACCATTTTGATTTACCAGAAAGTGTATCAGTATTGATTCAAATAGAACAAATCCTTTTAGAGAAATCACTATGGAAGTCTCCGCAAAGAAATGTGAAACAATTCCACTGAAGGAACATCTAAACTGGTACATAATAGTGCACTTTAGTGCCAGATATGAGGGTGAATATTCAAATAGATGATACAACAAAACAATGAAACTACTAACATTCGTCGTTAGAATTTTTGTTGAGATTTTCACATTGAAAGGATATTAGACGATTGTGTCGAACGCCATGAAATAAAGATATGTAGTTTAAATGTAATAATGCAGTTGGAGAAGGCAAAGGAAATGAATGAAAATAAAACGAAATTATAATTGCTACTTAAGCTTAAAGAAAGTCATAAAGACGATAATAACGTTAATGTCAAGCTGTCAGCTCATTTCTTATCTGCGGTTGCAACAAATAACAAAAATGTAAAACTCAAATTAGGATCCCTCAAGTTTTATGACTTAAGGAGTGACAAACAGCCGTCTTACTGTTACTTCTAAATCAGCAGAAGCTTTTACAATGCAGCTTTGAATTCAAATGAATAACGATACATAATTTTTTTTAATAACAGAAACCGTAGAGATATTATTATAAGTAGAGAAATGTCATGGGTTGGTTATATAGTTCCTTTCGCTGCATATTAGATAGATAGATACAATACCCTTTATTATGCATCATAAACATTACACATATAAATGTAGAGATTTGACATAGGGTGACACAGTGGGAGGATAGATGGATGGATTAAATAACAGGCACAATTAGATAAATAGGTAGTATTTAACCCGTCCGATTCGGGGTGCCCCAAACCCAAGCTCGCTACGCTCGCTCTTGCATCATTTAAGTTTTCATACGTAACAGTAGGTAATAAAAAAATATCGTGAACCTAAGTTTATTAAATGTGGACATTTTGAACTTAGGTACAATGACTATCGACATTTTTAATCAATCGATATTTTAATCACTCGGCATTTCAAACTTAGACATTTAAACTTAGATATCATATCAATTTTCGATTTTCATAAATTTTCGATTAATTTATAAAGGAATTTATTTGTCTCGCATTAAAGGAAAAATGTAATGTAGTGTGGATGTACCTACATTTTTAAATTATCTGCCTGTCTAGTACAAGCAGATAATTTGTTAAACAATTAGTTTATTAGTAGGGAAATAATTCATTTGATGTAAAAAAGTATATAAATGATGGAAATAAATTTATAGGTGATTATTTATTTGATCTGTAATTAATAATATTCCTAAATAAATTAACACTGTTTGAGAGTAACCTGGATGAGGCTGGCGGGCCCTTCCAAATCCCCCTACCCATACCAAATTACAGCTTTCTAGTACTAAGAGTCTTTGAGCTTAGCCGCGGACAGACGGACAGACTGACAGACGGACATGGCGAAACTATAAGGGTTCCTTGTTTATTACGGAACCCTAGAAATTAAAAGAGAACTCATAATTTATGAATAGAATTATAAGCACTTTAGAATCGGACATCTAGACGCACTGCAAGTTACCACCCATACCTAGTTGATATTCCACCAACTCGCACTAAGCGTTTTCAAACGTCTTTTATAATTTATTTATTTTAAATAATGCGCACAGCAAAGGAGTGGAACTCTCTGCCTGCGTCTGTGTTTCCGAACGCATACAACCCTAATCTATTCAAAGTGAGAGTGAACAGGCTTCGTTTGGGTAAGCTCACTCCATCGTAGACTTTGTTTTTGTCACCCAGACCTAGACTAGAGTCAAGAGCAAAAAAAAAAAGACGCCCACTGTTCTTATACGCAAACACTTTATAATTCAATTAAATAGTTTTGTAACAAAATAAAATGGAATAACATGCTTTTAAAACCGGTTCATATTCACAGAACTATTTTGTTTGCCTGTAAATTTATAATTATTTGTATAAACGTCACAGAAAGCTGCTTATTGTACAGTAGTACTTGTGTGTATAAAATTTGATATTTTCAGTGCGACCTTCATCACAAAATGATCCCTTAACAAAAGAGGTCAAAACTGAAGATCGAACGATTTAGGCTTTCAAACCTTATAGACATCAAATAATGGAAGTGTGGGAGTATTTTTTCACCCATTTGAACCCACACGCACATACTTATTTACTAAAAGCTTTTGTACCCGACAAATGCTTACCGACCCGATACATAAAATGTATTTGACATTCGAAGATGGTATCAATTGACTCAAGTATTCCTTGTCCTTTCCTAAAAGAATCTTTTTGAATATCTTTGGTGTTAAATAAAATAGAAGCTGCAAAAAACAACAGAGCAGGTAACATTTTGTTATGCAAAACTATCGTCCGCTGTTTGAAATATAAATATTCTGAAAGGTCAATTTAGCTTGGCCAAATGTTGGTTTGGAACTGGAAGCCAACATTCGGTAAATAATTTGGTAATCTATATGTTGGGGAAATGACTTGGGTCCAATATGTGTGTATAATATGTATACGTATAGCAAATCCTTCGCTAATACCGATAACTGAATATTCATTAAGACTTTAGTAGGATCAGCAACAAAATATACAACGGATTTCAATTTACCAAACATAAAAGTTTAAGTCGGCGCTCACAGGTCCAGTAGCGCCACTCCTTTAAAAAAAATATTATCTCGTGACTGTGAAGGAAATTTTATGAAAAACGGCTCAATTAGCTCCCTCGGACCTCAACGATATTTTGTGTATGCGGTTGCGTCGCGTAGTACAGCCGCTGTGCCTTGCCGCGAGCTGATGATGTGCTTGTGCAGATCTACTAACGTAGGCTATCGACAATAGTGTCGATTGTCTAATGAATATATTGCTATTATAGTTAATTCTTCAATTTGTCAACCGTTTTAGCCCGGTTAACAAATTAAGTGAAATAATGTTTATTACACATCTGTATTTTCTCATTTATTGTTTATTTTTTTAATTTACTTAATAATATTTTGTTTTAGCAAAATATTGTTTATTTATATTATATTATTATTTGTACACCGTTTATTATTCATTTTATTTTCAGGTCCCCCACAAAAGTTTTAATTCAATAATAAATGGAAGAATCGATAACTTTTCGATATAGTCAATCATTAGCGTATATGTAAAATAAATGGCTTTTGCACAGCACAACGATAGAGCCAGATGTTTTCATGTGAGTGAGTTGTACGGTGCTTGGTAAATGCGCGTTGTGTTTGATGCGATAAGGTTTATAATTGATTGTGTAGTAAGTTACGATTTATGATTGCGAGTGTGTGCGCGACTTCGTATCTATTGGTTATACTGAGCTGCATGTGTAGTTGTGGCGAGTGGAAGGGACAGACTGGAGACATGGGGTTTCTTACATTTTTAGCTGCTGTGCATATATATCTCCTTATTTCTTATATCTATGGTCTAGACTTTGTCTAAAAGTATGACAAAATTCGATCTGGCTCTAGATCGTATTTTGTTGCTTCGTGTCTCAATATGAAACTTTATAAAAGGTATTAGAAAATTCTAGACACACTTACCAAGGTATCTTATCATATTGAGGCGTTTTTCATAATTTCTTCTCAGTCACGAGATAATATTTTTTTTAAAGGAGTGGCTATAGTGGACCGGTGAGTGCCCTCTTTATAGTTCCTGTTCAATTTCTTGTGAAACTCTTCACCGCATAAATAAATGGTCTTGGTCGGCGTTTTTTTTTTTTTTTTGCTAAATATTTCTATACTTCCCTTCCCATCTCACGTGTTTGCGAACATAGCTCATTTTCGCTTTATTTTGTAACTTGTAACTAATTCAATTATACACGTCCTTTATTTTTGTTTGGTGTGTTCTCCTACCAAAGGTTAAAATAATTTTAGTTAATATTACGTTCAAGATTTGATATTCAATCACTGTTTTTTGGGGGGGGGGGGGGGGGGCAGGGTAATCTGTGTGACAGGTTTTCCTAGTGCAGATACCAGTCTCCCACAAAGGATTTATCGGATGTTATATTATAGTCTTCATTATGTTTAAGGCACCTTTGTGGAAGAGAAATAAAATGTTTATTATTATTATTATTTATTTAATAATTAAGTTCTATGGTAGTGCTGTGTACTTCTGTAAATGACGTATTCAAAATACCTAAAATGTGTTTGAAACATGCACAAACAAAATCTCATTTTAGGTATTAATCAAGTCGTTGAAGTGCCATATCAATAAATAAATAAATAAATAAGTTTAATAATAATATAATAATATGGTGACATTATTATTTTATTTTCAATTCTCTTTGGTCGGCTACTTAAAGAATTATTGCACTAAGCTACTTTGCTAAAGGATTTACGTCGCCGACTGTACCCATATTCTCGTAAGCTTATTCACGTTTTAATAAGATATGAATTTATGAAAACCCATACATAATTAATGATTTAATTACCCGTACTCTCTAGAGCATAAAGTTAACTAAACGTTACATGTGTTTATACAATATTACTTCTGCCCGGGATTTCGTCCGCGTGAAATTTCTTGTTCCTCCGTACCCCAATCTGTTCTCGAGATATCATCAAAAATCCGTTTCATACAAAATGTATGAAAAAATGAATTTTCAATTTTTATTTTTTTATTTCGTAAATATTTCGCATCTTTTAGTAGTTATTCTATTATTTTTTAGTTATTCTTTTTGTGCGTTTACGCTTTGGGTGATAATCAGGTCGAAACCTATAATGTGATCCTACTGATATACAGTGATTGTTGCCTGTTTTAGTTGCCTTATGAATAAATGAATAAATAAATAAATTCTGTTCAGATATTTTATGATAACCAAAACTGAATTTACTTGGATTTAGTGTGAGGTTTGCTTTTTTAAGACGTAGTATTTCACTTTCTAGAGCTTCTTGGAACTCAGAAAAGTTTTTAACCCATATGCCATATGCTATATTCGGAGCGGAGAAAAATCCAACATATCGAAGATCATACACATCGATCCAGCCGTTCTTGAGTTATAAACGGTGTAACTAACCCGGCTTTGTTTTATATATTTAGATAAAAGTTGCTTAAATTAGCAAAAAATCTCATCAAGTCAAGATCATTAAGTATTCTATTACATCCTTTAGCAGAATCTTTAGCTTCGTATCGACATGAACATTGTAAATACTTCACTCAATACACTACCGAAGCCTATTTATTCGTATTTTCCGTCGAAGCCCGTAATCAATCATGTTTAATTAAGTTTGAGAAGCTCATCAAGCATTCCGGTCGACGCTACCAAAAACCGGGAATCACATCACGATTTACAAACAACCGGTGCTCTATGGCTAAATTGTACCTATGTACATGTGTTATGTGTTGTGTTGTGTATATTTTACGTGTGTATGTATACTTACAGGTACAATCAGCTCGATGTGTGCCACTCGCAGTCCTGCGAACAAACGGAGTTTGGATTAGTTATGTGCGAAACGTGAACGATTTTCATTCAAGACAACCGTGCATGCATTTCTTTGTGGTTCTTATACGATTATTTTATCGACGGCGACGCTTAACTGTTTGATGCTTTAAGGAAGATGGAGTAGCTGATATTTTCGACGGCGAATCTTTCTTAAGTGGTTTGTTAATGACAGCTAATATTATACCAAAACTTTATACAAAAAAAAAAGTGAAAAATAACTTTAATTTCGCAAGTCGTTGTCTTTGCGTCTGTTTTTTTTTCGTTATTTTCCCACTGATTCCGAAATTAATGTTATTTTTCACTTTTTCGTTTTTTTTTTTGGAAGTCGGTTTTTGCTTTTTTTTTCCGCTGGTTAGTAGCCCAAACACGGCTAGGACACAATGTTTTATTACGGAATTCTGGTGCCTACCTTACGACTTCATTATCAGATCAGTTTGATGGTATCATTTTGATCAGAACCATTTATTTAAAGCTTCCAAAATCAAAATCAAGGCTGTTACTGAGTATTCAGATGGAAAATCCCAATAACACTTTGCCTTACCCGGGAATCGAATCCAGGACCTCATGCTCAGCAGTAGTGCTTGCCACTAAACCAACGAGGCAGTCATTGATGCAGAAATGATAAGTGAAAATAATGTTGTGTCGTAAAATATGATCATTTAAATACGAAAAGTTTCGTTTACGACTGTTTTACTGCAGTTTTTAACTATCAACCAACATCCGAATCGATTTTATGATGGATTTTAAACCACTGAATCAGAACTAGGAGTAAGCTTTAGAATGGAAAGTCTGAGTTTTCGAGCGTGGAATTGACAACAGTAGCGCTATTTCAATATGGATGTAAATAGTCACGCGTTGCGCTCAACAAATTGTCGCCGCTTTTGCTGACAATATTCTTACTAAAGACTGCAACAATTCCTACTTAAATCTCGTATACAGGATGTAAGGGACAGCCCTCCGCAAACTGACAGGGTGCATTCAGGTCCTTATTTTGAATCATATTAAACCGGAAATTTGCTCAGGAATATATCTAATATATAATCGTTTTTTCTGGTACTATTCCTTTATTTCAATGTAAAATTACATTCTCTGTACGCAGCACTCCATTTATGTAAATAAAACAGCTAAAATAAAAAATAAAACCATCAATAGATGTTGAAATACGCTAACGAACGACGCACGAAATCAGCTATTCACTTTCTGCCTACCTACAGAGTTCATTGAACTCACTCGCTGCGCTGCCGTTCGCTACTTGCGTTTTGCCACGGTAACGATACATTGCGTCTGAGGTAATAAAACAAATCAGGTTTATTGGATTCCCATAACGTTCCTGAAATAATTTCATATACTGGTCTCATCTTAGTATGATATACTGAATTTACCCCATCAGTCTGCGGAGGGATGTCCCTTACACCCTGTATAGTTTATTATTTGGGAAATTCATTACAATTTTAAAGGACAAATTTACTTTTCTAGATATCATAACTCATCGTCGTCATTCTCCTGCCCTTATCTTAATTTATTTGGGTTCAGCGCAACATGTATTTTCTTCAAATACTTATCTATTAGTCGCTATCTCGGTAGTCACTCCCTTTCTAGCCATATCATCTTTCACACCCCTACTCGTATAGCCATCCACATTCATTCTCGAAACTTTCCTGACGACATTTCCCTCATTCCTCTGCATCACGACGTAAAACTGGTGGATGCCAAGCTTCACAGCTGGGCTCATCGCCGCAAGGTTGCCTGCTTGTCGTTCTTCTACAGATTATACTTCGGCGAGTATGCCCATGAACTCCACAACCTCAGTCCACCGGCCCCCTTCTACCATCGGACATCTAGATGCACTGCAAGTTACCACCCCTACCTAGTTGATATTCCACCAACTCGCACTAAGCGTTTTCAAACGTCTTTTATAATGCGCATAGCAAAGGAATGGAACTCTCTGCCTGCGTCTGTGTTTCCGAACGCATACAACCCTAATCTATTTCAAAGTGAGAGTGAATAGGCTTCTTCTGGGTAAGCTCACTCCATCGTCTACTTTGTCTCTGTCACCCAGACCTAGACTAGAGTCAAGAGCAAACCCGTAGTAAAATAAAATAAAAATCACATGCCCATACCATGACAACCTATTTCCACACACGTTTTCAGTTACCGGTGTCACTTTCAGACTTCGTCTTATATACTCATTTCTTATTCTATCCATTCGCGTAACACCAGACATTCCTCTTAGCATTCTCATCTCAGCTGTATTATCATAACTAAGGAATTAGAAATCCGCTTTATTACAAAATCGAAAAAATCAAGAATCACGATTCTATAGTGTAACTGAACTATACGTGATTTTTTTGATATCCCATAACTCTAGGGTATAAGTAAAATTATACAAAAAGTCCTAGAATATGTGGTCCAAAAATGCATAGTTTCGAAGATAATTGTCATCAATCATATTAATATAGGTCGAAAATTGTCACCCGTATGACGAATTGTTACTTCTGCGACGTTGCCAAACCGATGAAACTGAGGCCCTCGATGTGTGTAGGTATCTAAGTTGCATTGATAAATACAAATAATTCATTTTCATTCAAACCAATCATTCATATTTAAAGCTAACAAAATGCGACGTTGTTATATTTCACGTAAGGGTGTTTTACACTAATAATCGTGACTTTGTCGCATTATTTTGTATGAAAAAAGAAAAAAAAAAAAATTTAAAAGATAATTGAAAAAAAAATTATATGCCAGTTGATTCTTTGACATTATCTCATTCATAACCTAGAGTTATGGGACATAAAGAAAACACCTTGTAGAATCGTGATTCATCATCATCATCATTTCAGCCGAAAGACTTCCACTGCTGGACATAGGCCTCCCCCAAGCACCGCCACTACGACCGGTTCTGTACTTCTCGCATCCAGCGGATCCCTTCGGTCTTCACAAGGTCATCGGTCCACCTATAGTTGTACAATCTGATGATATAGTTGGACTGGCAACACTGCCCGAGTGACATGTCAAATTTTTGTTCCGTATTTTAAAATTATTTTTAATAGTAATTAAGTAAAATTAAGGTGTAATTTAATGTGTAAACGTAATATAATAGCATAAATACTCAGGATTATTGTTTTCCTGTATATATATAAAGTAAAACACAGTGTTTGGTTACACACCGGTAACCTAAAACAAACAGCTGACGTTCGAACTACGGATTTAAACGGGGAGTATTGCTTTACTTTTACTTTTTAATAGCACACAATCGTCACTTAAACTCTTTTACACATCCTCGTTAGGTTTTATCATAAATAGTTCACTGATTTATCACTCAGAATTGAGTTTAAATCGCATTGTTTACATCGTAAAAACGAAACTTAGCGAAGATTCAATTAATCTCAATCTGTTCTTTAACATAAAATACAACAATAAAACGTTCATGATCGTTAATTTTGGATTTTCGTTATAATTTAATATCGAATAATAACTTTAAAAAATCTAGGCAACCTACCCACATTAGGAAAAGTAAAATCCTAAGGGTATAAAAGCATTAAAAATTTTCATTCAATTTGATAATATAGCGTTGATAATAGCTCTTCAAGTCAATTCAGTAGCCTACCTTATTTCTCTTCTGAACAACACTAACTTCTCCCATTTTCCCTTTCATTTCCAACTTTATTTTATTTGTCTGTCTAACTCGTTCTCACTGTTTCTTTATTCTAATTTCAGTAACAAATTCTGAAACCATGCCTGTGATGACCCGTAAGGCTACTGCTCAGGATATGGAGCTTAAATTGAGAACGGCCCTCCAAGACCTTGAAGCATCGAAACTCCAATGTCAACAATTGTTACAGGAGAATGATGAAAGTGAGGAGGAAGTCAAGAAGATAATTAACAAAAACTCAAGCCTTAAACGGGAGCTAGTAGTCCTAAATCAGCAATATCTGAATATTGTTGATGAACGCGACCAACTGAAGGTGGTCACGGATGGTTTCAGCAACTGTAGTAACTTGTATGAAGAGGCTTTAAGCAAAGTTAGGGACCTAGAAGATGAATTAATTCATGCTAATAGTCGTATTATCCGTTTAGAGAAAGAAAAACAATGTACTCAGGTTAAAGAAACTAGCCTCTTGTGTAATGAATTATTAAATAGTAATTTTAACCCTAATTCCATTATAAGTATTGACCTTACTGAGGATTCCTTGCTGAAACAGAATGTTGGTTATAAAGTTAGTCATAATAAAATGAAAAAATATGCTAAACTAAATAGAATACTCAAAAAATGTAATCAAATTAAGAAACAACACTTTTCTAAAAATATTCCACAGAGAAAAGAGCATGTTGATTTAATCAATAAATTAAAAAATTATCAAATCAAATTAGAAGACAGCAAAAAAATCTATGAAATTGACACCCAGCGCTTACAGTCTGACATAGAGGCACTTGAGGGTCAGCTTAGTTCCCTTTACATTAAATATGTGACTTCTCAGAACCAAATTAAAGAACATATTCTTGCTGCTAATGAGTTAGTTATGTGTCAGTGTACTTGTCAGGTTTCAATCCCTGATTCTGTCCAGCCTGAGGCAACGGAGGACCCGTCCCAGACTGTGAGTTTTTCTCAAGACTGTATCCTCAACCAAGATATATCTGATATAGTACAAGATCTATCTCATGTGGTACGGCCTGAGATTGTTAGCTGTCCATCTTCCAGTAGTCAGGACCTTTATCATTCAGTTATGTTCTCAGATAGTATAGGAAGAGGTTTAGGAAAGTTACTAACAACAATCTGAGTCATTCTTCTCAAAACTGTTGTATGCCTCAGACTTCTTACAATCAAATAATGTCTTCAATAACTAGGAAAGAATATGATCCTAAGGCGATTATTACTGTATTTATAGGTAATAGTTTTAACGTTAAAAAAGATGATATCACTGATAGTGTTACCAAACTATTAAAGTTGAATTGTAATAAAATAATTCTGTGTGCTTTTCCCTACTTTGAGCACTTGTCAAACAGGCAAAACAAGTACATTCACATGTTAAATAATTACATGCATTTTTTAGTTAGTCACCATAGTGACAAGTTTATATTTTTTGACACCAACATTTTTGTTGATAAGCTAAGGTCGACTAGGGATACTGTGTATCTGCCCATTAGTTTTAGACGTCAAATAGCTAGGCTATTAGCTTTTAATATTAACCCAGACATAATTAGTATGTCGAAGTCATGTACAATTAGCACCACAGTTAGTAATAGTACTAATAATATGGTGGTTAGCTCAAATAATTTAAACTAGTTTGTAAGACAACAGAAGATACCACTGACAGTATAGTTACACTTAAGAGCAAAAAGGTATTTTCTAGCACTAGTATAGTTAACTGTAGAAAAGGGGCTAAGCAGAAAACCTTGAAATTATTTCACCAAAATATTCAAGGTTTTTCTTCCAAACAATTGGAAATTGAATTGTTTTTAGAAAAAACAATGTTTGACATTATCTGTTTAACTGAGCATTGGTTAAAAGAACATGAAATGTTAATTAACTATGAGAATTATAGTGTGGCCAGTTGTTTTAACCGAAAATCAATGCTGCGTGGTGGTTCACTAATTTTAATAAAAAATTGTATTAAATCAAAAACTCGTAAAGACATAGGTGAACTGTCGGTTGAACATAGCATTGAGTTGTCTTGTGTTGAGCTAGATAAGCATGTTATAGTGTGCGTTTATAGACCCCCAAATTATCAAAACTACTTTATATTTGAGTCTGTTATGGAAGATGTTTTGGCAAAACTTGCAACTGGTAATAAATCAGTAATTATCTGTGGTGATTTTAACATTAATATTTTAGAAAATAGTTCAAATACCAGTAGATTATTAAATTTGTTTAAATCATTTAATTTGTCAAATGTGTTTGTAGAACCAACCAGAATAACCACGACTACTGCTACATGTATTGATAATGTTTTTTGTTGCTGCACCTATTTAGATAAAGCCATAGTTAATTATCTCCCTTCTGATCACAGCGGTCAAACCGTAACCTTTGAGTCCAACATACCAATACAAAAAGTGCAGATACAGTTCAGACCATTAACAACAGTTAATTTAAATAAATTTAATTTAATAGCACTTTAATTTATAAGTTAAATGATCAGGACCTTACAATGAACAATGTTAATATTTTGTATAAAGAATTATTTTCAGTAGTCCAAACCGAGTTCAATAATTATTTTAAAAAGAACACTAAAACTATCAGCCCTAGGTTTTTATTTAGTGACTGGGCAACTAAAGGACTCAGGAAAAGTAGGGAAAGACTTTTCGAGTTGTATGGCCTTAAGCCTTATATTAACACAGAAACTTTTAATAAGTATGTTGCTACTTACTCTAGAATTTTTAAGAACACTTGTAAGGCAGCTAAAGCCTTATTCATCAGTAACAAGGTTAAATCAGCAGACGATAAAATAAAGACGGTTTGGAAAATTATCAATAATGAAACAAATAGGAACAAAAAGCATAATTCTGATTATACACTGGAGACGTCGTGTGGTCTTATTTGCGATAACAAAGTAGTTGCGCAAGAATTTGTAAATTTCTTTACCAGTATCCCACTCAAAACGACTGAAACCTTAAATTCCTCACCCTCGCTCTCTTTTGATTTAGTAAAGGCGAACGTTTCAGCCTGCCCGATTGAATTTAACTTTAAGCATATTAACCCCATAATAGTAATAAAAGCTTTTAAGCAAATCAAGATCAAATTAACCGAAGATCTTTGGGGAATATCTGTTAAAGTCTGTACCTCTATAATTGAGACTATAGCCCCTTACTTAGCCTTAATATTTAACTTGTGTGTAGATCAAGGAGTCTTCCCGGATTTAATGAAATACAGTAAGGTAATACCTCTTTTCAAATCCGGGGACAGTAAAGACACCAATAATTATAGACCCGTATCCGTGTTGCCGGTTTTCAGTAAGGTGTTTGAAAAGGTAATGCTTAATCAAATGCTCAATCATTTTAACACGAATAAAATCCTTCACGAACAACAGTATGGTTTCACCAAAGGACGTTGCACGACCGACGCCGGTGTAACATTATTAAGACACATTTTTAACGCGTGGGAAGAGGCCCAAGACGCCATAGGAATCTTTTGTGACCTCTCCAAGGCATTTGATTGCGTCGATCACGAAACCTTACTTTTGAAACTTGAGCATTACGGACTAGGAAAACTTGCACTTAGTTTAGTAAAATCTTATTTAAATGATAGACAACAGCAAGTTCAAATAAATGGTATCAATTCACTCGGTTTAAAAGTAAAAATGGGTATTCCACAAGGCTCGATATTGGGTCCTTTCCTTTTTTTAGTGTATATAAATGATCTACTCCATTTATTAAAAAATCAACCACAAATGGTGTTATTTGCTGACGATACTTCCTTAATTTTTAAGGTAGATAGACGTGCTACAAATTTTGACGACGTAAATAACGCTCTATTGCAGGTCCAAAATTGGTTTACTGCTAATAATTTAGTATTAAATGGGAAAAAAACGAAGTGCATAAAATTTTCTTTACCAAATGTCAAAAGTAGTGATTGTGAGATAGTATTGAATCAAGAGAAACTAGAATTCGTCGATAAAACTGTTTTCCTGGGGATCACGCTGGATTCAAGACTACAATGGGGTCCTCATTTAACATCTCTTGCAGGACGGCTAAGTTCAGCAGCATATGCTGTCAGAAAAATCCGTCAATTTACTGATGTAGATACCGCGAGGCTAGTCTATTTCAGTTACTTCCATAGTATAATGTCTTACGGTATTTTACTTTGGGGACGGGCTGCAGACATCGAGTCTATTTTTATTCTGCAGAAAAGAGCCATCAGAGCCATATATAATCTCCGCAGGCGCGATTCTCTAAGGGAACTGTTTAAGGATATTAACATCATGACGGTACCTTGTCAATATATCTACGAAAACATCATGTACGTAAGGAAAAATTTACATCTTTTTAGAAAAAGAGGTGAAAGACATAATTATAGTACTAGAAATAGGGACCTATTAGCTCAACCAGGTTTCAGACTGGCTAAAGTAGACTCATCTTTCATGGGGTACTGTTTAAAATGTTACAATAAAATTCCTCCCCACATACTTCAACTGAATGAGACTAAATTTAAATCTTGTATAAAACGCACACTATGCAGGCAGGCATATTATAAGTTGGGGGATTACATCGCTGATAAAAATGCTTGGCTGAATGCTGGTCCTGCTCCACAACCTCAGCTAGTTAATTAACATTTGACAATCATGTTGGAGCTGCTGAAGATTGTAAACTATTTTTGCATTGTATAAACTCAATGTCCTTGAATTATATAATTGCATAGCACAGGTGTGAGTACTATGTACTATAGAGCTACCATTTACCGGGTAATATGTCTTTTATTGACTTGAATGTGCCCTGGCGGCTGAGAGTATGTCATGCTCACTCAAATGTCTCGCTGGTGGTGGCGTGTGTGTTGGATCATTAAGTTCCCTTCAAAATGGTTGAGCTAAATGGTGCTGATCCATGCGTCATGTTCGTGAACGGGCGCCGTCAGTTGGGACTGGTCATCTCTTAGCTGCCACGGCTTATTTTAATTTTTGAATTGTTTCTATTACGGACGCTTCTAACGTGCACGTCTTTCTACATTGTTCTCACATGTATAACTTCAACATGAATGATGTAACCCATATTTTGTAACAATATTTTGTTTTAAAAGAGTGTCCATGGAGTTTCTTGTCCGTTCTTCTCCATAGGAACCTACTACGCTTTGGAATGGGCAACTAGCTTCATCTTTCTGACTGACCGACCCCTTGACAATTCAAAAGTGCCTGTAATTGGTTTATTTGAAATAAATGCTTTGAGTTTGAGTTTGAATCATCTTAATTCTGAAACTGCAAGAGCCATACACGTAGCTGAATGTGCTATTAGACATTCCTACCACATAAAAAATGAAAGATTAAGCCATAAACTTGTTCCGGCTGTCAGGACGAATCTGGGCGCTTGTTTGCGTAAATCTCCCGGGCATCTTGTATCCCACAACGAATTTATGTAATCACAAACAAAAATACGAGCAACAATAAAATACGTCATTCATATGTCTCGGGTTTCGTTAGTGTTTTGTTTTTATCTTGATACTTCGAGTTAAATTGCGTTGTTCCATTTCGGGGCTTCCAATTTGAGCAGTCTCGTTCGTCGGTTTCCGGGAAATTCTACGAACAAACTATGAGCAACGACTTTTACCAATAACCGACACTTACTCTAGAGGACAGCCCAACTTTCCAGGAACTAAATAAGGCGAAAGCGCTCGAAATCCAGGTAGCCCGTAAAATTCAAAATTTCTTACGATTTTTGCAATTTGGAGATCAGTATTAGGTTGAACATTGATCAAAATACGATACGCGGCTGTAACAGTATTTATTTCATCATCGTCATCATCATTTCAGCCGAAAGACGTCCACTGCTGGACATAGCCCTCCCCCAAGCACCGCCACTTAGACCGGTTCTGTGCTTCCCGCATCCAGCGGATTCCTGCGGCTTTCATAAGGTCATCGGTCCACCTTGTTGGAGGCCTTCCAACGCTACGTCTTCCGGTACACGGTCGCCACTCCAGAACCTTTCGGCCCCAATGGCCATCTGTTCTGCGCGCAATGTGCCCTGCCGATTGCCACTTAAGTTTGGTAATTTTTCGAGCTATGTCGGTTACCTTGGTTCTGCTGCGGATCTCTTCATTTCTGTTTCGAGTATTTATTTACAGAATTATAATTATAACAACCATCAATACAACTGTCTTAGACCAAGTTTCACTATTGAATGACTATTTAATGAAATCATTACATTTGAGGGCAATTCTAACTTAAGGAGTTGTATTGATGATTCTTATAATTATTATTCCGTAAATACATACTTGTTACGGTCGGAAATGCCGTGCCGTGTGGAGCTGGACGTAAAGAATAGCACCACCTCATTTCCTCCCGTGGGTGTTGTAAAAGGCGACTAAGGGACTTACTAGAGAATGGGCAGCAGCGTTCTCTATGCATTTTTAACACCATACTGCGATCGCCAACCCGCCTGCCAAGCGTGACGATTATGGCAACCCCCCAATTGGGGGAGGCCTATGTCCAGCAGTGGACGTCTTTCGGCTGAAATGATGAATCATAACAATCATTAATACAACTGTCTTAGACCAAGTTACACTATTGAATGACTATTTCATGAAATAATTACATTTGAGGGCAATTCTAACTTAAGAGGGTTGTCACCGGTCCACTAGACTGAGAAGGAATCATGAAAAACGGCTCAATTAACTATATCGGTAAGTGTGTCTAGAATTTTCTAATACCTTTTATAAAGTTTCATATTGAGACACGAAGCAACAAAATTCGATCTAGAGGAAAGTGGCCGTTTTTATTTTTGGCTGGCTCTTAAGGAGTTATATTGATGATTCTAATGACTATTATTCCGTAAATACATACTTGTTACGGTCTCAAATCATATTTTGATCAACATACAACCTGCCATTTGCAAAAAACTTAAAAATATTGGACTTTCGCGGGCTACCTTTGCGCCTCGCCATTAAACAGTTGCCAACTTATTATGCTGTCAAAGTATTTTGTTCGGTGCTTCTGAAACAAGAATTTTCTCAACAGGTTCTTGAGTAGCGGAAAGCATTAATTGGAGCAGTTGCTACGTGTAATTATCAAAAGAAGTCTAAATGCCTAATTAACGTCTCTACTAACAAGACTTAATGCAGTTCAAGGTATGATTATGGATTCATCATTTACTAATTGAACGGCGTTAACATAATTGTGGGACCTTGGAACAGTATCGATTATGTACTTACTGAATTATTAAGACTCTGGGCTAAGCCTCAGGAGAATAAGAGCAAGTTATCAGGATTAAGTTATGTAGGTACTGATTACTGAACTGAACAATATAAAAGCTAAATTCTACGGAGAGCTAGGGTTTGATACAAACAAATTTTGAAGTTGGGAAGTCCAATTTTAGTCTTTAACTAAGTGGCTTCTGAGTTCTGATCCAAATATGATTAGTTACAAAGTTATCTTCAAACGTAGGGACACGAAATAACCTCAACGCAAACAAAAGAATCAAGACGGCAAATTAGAATAGGCCTCTTAAATATAACAAGTCGTAATCGTAAAAAGTTCTTAGGTATTAATGGTTATGGCTTTTTTATGAAGCTTAGCTACCGTTGATATTATTTCTGTTGAAATTGCCGAATATAAACAAGGACATCACGAATTCCGAGATTTGAAATTTAATTTTTTATCCATCGCATTAACACCAGTCCAGTGACGGATTTACCAGGCAGGCTGATTAGGCTGGAGCCTAGGGCGGCAAATCTGGCGATCGATTTTATTTTTGCTCACTAAGAGAAAAAAAAAAATCTGTAAGACGGTTTTTTGATGTCATGCAGAAACAATTTTACAAGACCTTTGCAATGATTTTTTCCTCTTTCATTGTACATTCAACGGTACCGCAAATTTCTATAATCTATGCTAAAGCATCCAGTTCCCGGCCCCCAACAGTAATCGGCTCCTGCGCACACTTTGTGTGAGTGAAATTGCAGAAAGCCAAATTGATGGATTGTATTATTAATCAAGAAACTGACGATTGTTGTTGGCAAGGGCGGCAACATTTTTACAGCCTATAATATGTTAAATTAGAGCATTTTCTTAATAACTTAATATATAAATATTTTAGATCATTTTTATATTACAAAGTGAAATTAATTGGTAAAGTTATGTCAAACGCGGATAAAAAACTGAGAATCACGCAAAATCTATCAGGCGTATTTTTCTGAAACCTTCACCTTTTTAAAGATAATTTAATTATTGATCTTTTAATATACGTGTTTTATTAAAATACCTTTTGATTTATGTATAATAAATTAATAATGCGTCTTATTTAGGACAGCGCTCCTGGATGGGCGAGTCCTATAACTGGCTGGACGTACGACGCCTTGCGTGAGCTCAGTACAGAACACGCAAGCTAACCACTCCGGCCGGTCTATTCTGTAAAAATCTCACCGTGAAAACTAAGGTGAAGTGAGCTGTCATTCCATTGATGCTAGGGATTGACACTGTATTGATGCTCACTTCACCTGAGTTTTCACGGTGAGATTTTTACAGAATAGAGCGGCAGGTCACTAGCATGTATCTGCGTCTTAAACTAAAAATTACTTTTCATATAGCTTTGTACCGACTGCAAAAATATATTAGAATAATAATAATTTCATCTACAATTTCTTCTTAACGTTTTAAGATCAGGTTTCTACTTTCTTACTCAAAATCTAAATAAAATATGAGACAGCAAGATTAAAGAGGTTGTAATTTCAAGATTTATGAGCATAGAAATACAGATAACTTCAACTAAGGTCATCTTTAATTAAAGTAATAGTGTTCTGGTGAAATTTATTGAAACCCTTGATTGGGCCCCTGATACAGATGTCTGTCTTAAGACATAGGGGTTGTTCAAGGAGAGGGTCGACGAATAACTTAATAGTAAGCACCGGTGGTGTTCGGGAATTTTATGGAGGCAGCTTGGTTTTCGTTTCAATTAATGTCTACAAATTATACGGTTGTGGTGGGTATGGAGAGTCGTATGCATGTGGGATTGGAGTGTTCAGTGAAACGATTTGCCTTTTGAAATCTTCTATATTACTTACATCGTTTTACGTTTTAAATTATAAGTGTCTGTTTGTAATGTCAAAATAACAGTTTATGATATTCTATACAGTACTTATAATAAAAGCACAATATTTTTAAACTTTGTCTGTTTGTTCCGCCTAATCTCCAAACCGGCTGAACCGATTTTGACGGGACTTTCACTGGCAGATAGCTGATGGTATAAGGAGTAACTTAGGCTACTTTTATTTTTAAAAAAACCATGCGGGTGAAGCCGCAGGCAGCAGCTGGTGGTAGACGTTTTTTCTCCTCCATTACTGTTCTAATCTTATCTAACTAGCCTATATATAGAAAGTAAGTTTGTTTGTTACCTTTTCACGCCTAAACCACTGAATCGATCATCCTGAAATTTTGCATATACGTTGTCAGGTGTACAGAAACGGACATAGGGACCATTCATCCCGAAAAAAAGTACTGTTCCCGAGGAAAACAACAATAACGTTCTTATGATAATAGACGGCGCCACGTCTTTTGAATCATGATTGAATTATATTATTACTAGCTTTTGCCCGTGGCTCCGCCCGCGTAGATGTCGGTTATCGCGTAAAAAAGTAACCTATGTCCTTCTCCGTATTCCAAGCTATATCTCTGCTAAATTTCATGACGATTGGTTCAGCGGTTTAGGTGTGAAAACGTAACATACAGACAGACAGACGGACAGAGTTACTTTCACATTTATAATTAGTATGGATTAGTATGGAAGCCTATGGATAGATGTCCATCAGTCCTAGAACCGAAAATTCAAAGACATGACATCCACCGACCTTCACTCGGCCCGCGTGATGCAATATGGCCCACTGCCTCTCACAGAGATAAGGCCTGTATCCGAGCAGTGAGCAAGTTATACCCTGATTATGCGACTGGCCATCTTAATATTTCATAATTGTAGCACATAATACTTGATATTTAAAAAATAATGATAAATCATAAAGAGGAAATCATAAGGTATAAATTTGTTCCACTAAACCCAGCTTAATCCCAAAACACAATGAATTAATCAATAATCTCCAAACTCATCAGCAACACTATGTACCTGAAAGACGATAGTTTAAATCTCTTCCGAGTCTAACATATCACTTAGTACATGAAACTATCAAACTAAAGTTCCGATGGATGGCTCCCATGTTTTACACCTATCCATGTAATCGATTTGCCGACTAGCTAAACGGTAAACTTATTAGGAAGTTGGATACCCGTTGCAGATGATTGCATCCTTAGTATCGGAGGCGCAAACAATGTTACAATAAATAGAGACGAAAATAGTAGTCCTCCAGAACGAAATTCGGCCATGTCGACCAATCTCAGCGGAGACCCAGCATTCGGCACGGGAGATATTATAGTGCACAACTGTGTGCGCAGACACAGGTGCTCTCCCTTACCTCACTGTCATAGTCCGATGACAATGATGACGATGATGGTCGGCAATCCGACACGACCGAAGAGAGATCAAGTGCAGGGTCAACGGCTTAGCGTGCTTTTCGAGGCACGGAGGAGTCTCGGTATCTAAAGATGGTAACCCATCCACGGACCAACCCCGGCAAGCGTAGCTTA
The DNA here is from genome assembly GCA_947523025.1 of Dryobota labecula. Taxonomy (NCBI): domain Eukaryota; kingdom Metazoa; phylum Arthropoda; class Insecta; order Lepidoptera; family Noctuidae; genus Dryobota; species Dryobota labecula. The sequence continues at coordinate 8,117,211 of OX383293.1, read as the reverse complement.
ACCTGATGGATCAACACGTGTGGCTGTTATTACACAGCCATGAGCAAAGTCAAATCATTTATTTCTAATCCTTACTAACATACTTATATCCATACTACTATACTACTTACTACTTACTGCTTACTACTTACTACTAATATCATAAATGTGAAAGTAACTCTGTCTGTCTATCTGTCTGTCTGTCTGTCTGACTATCTGTCTGTCTATCTTTCTGTCTGTATGTTACGTTTTGACACCAAAACCGCTAAACCGATCGTCATGAAATTTGGCAGAGATATAAGCCTGGGATATGGAGAAGGACATAGGCTACTTTTTTTACGCGATAACGACTGAAACCTTAAATTCCTCACCCTCGCTCTCTTTTGATTAAGTAAAGTCGAACTTTTCAGCCTGCCCGAATGAATTTAACTTTAAGCATATTAACCCCATAATAGTAATAAAAGCTTTTAGGCAAATCAAGATCAAATTAACGGAAGATCTTTGGGGAATGTCTATTAAACTCTGTACCTCTATAATTGAGACTATAGCGCCTTACTTAGCCTTAATATTTAATTTGTGTGTAGATCAAGGAGTCTTCCCGGATTTAATGAAATACAGTAAGGTAATACCACTTTTCAAATCCGGGGACAGTAAAGACACCAATAATTAGAGACCCATATCCGTGTTGCCGGTTTTCAGTAAGGTGTTTGAAAAGGTAATGCTTAATCAAATGCTCAATCATTTTAACACGAATAAAATTCTTCACGAACAACAGTATGGTTTCACCAAAGGACGTTGCACGACCGACGCCCGCCGGTGTAACATTATTAAGACACATATTTAACGCGTGGGAAGAGCTAGTAGGCACATAAAAGGCACTTTTGAACGCCACAATTTACAAATTAATTAATTTATTTTAGTTGCCCCTTTCAAAAGGTAGTTACGTATGGTGAAGAATGGGTATGAAACTCCATACTTACTTACTCTTTTGAAAATGTTAACAACAGAGCTCCTCAGTCTTTTAACTTATATACTATGTGAATATTATATTCCGAAAGAAAATAATAGAATACGAGAGTTGCCCCGGTGGGGCTGCCCTGTTTTGGTAGCGCATCGGGAATGTTAGCGGACGCACATATTAATTGCTTTTACGCAACGGTGCGAATAAGGTGTGCATCCCTGGTGCGCAGAGTGCGGGCCAGCTCCAACAATATCCTGAAAATGATCGCTAGCAGGCTCGATTGCATGATATCAATCACTGCAGTGCCATTTCCCATGGGATGATTATTTTTTTTTTTTTTTAATTACAATAAATAACTAACATATTAGAGTTCGTAAGTTTACTAACACAATGAGTCCTTGTTACTTGATTAAATAAATTTAAATATTTATTTATAGTTGCTAGACAGTGTTTCTTAATTTGTATGCTCGATACTTAATGAACGGTACCTATGTTTTCGAAACCGCTAGCATATAGGTCCTCAAAGTTTTAGGCTTAGGAAAGTAAACTTGGTAATTAACGATGTTCTCTTGTGTACTCGTGTCGGCCATTAGCCTGTTATATTCATCTATGTATTGCTATAATTCTCTAATATTATAAACTAGCTGTCGTCCACGGCTTGGCCCGCGTGGCTTTTTATAAAGTTACTCCTTACAACATCAGCTATCTGCCAGTGAAAATCCCGTCAAAATTGGTCCAGCCGATTCGGAGATTAGCCGGAACAAACAACCAGAAAAATTTTATTTTTTACTTTTTATAATTACCGTATATAATATACTTTGATATGCATTTAGTAAACAGCTATTATGTTGACAATACAAACAGATACTTCAATTTGTTTTTTTTTTTTTTTGTACATATTTGGGGCTCGCGCAGACTAGTGCGATATCGCGGGCTCGACAGGCAGTGCGACCCTTGGTCGCGACTGCGATATTGCGCCAGTGTAAAAGGTACCGCTTGTCGTGTCGCGCCTGTTTGTAGGAGCCGGACGAGCGGTACTTTGTGTCGCGTCGCGAGTCGCGCCTGTTTGCAGGAGCCTTTATTTGTATAGTTGCGAAAATGAGTTTGTATGTTTGTTTGTTTGTTACCTACGCTATCACGCTAAAACAACAGAACGGATTTGTATGAAATTTGGCAGGTGGGCAGACCATGACCTGGATACTTTTTATCCCGGTAGGTATTTTTACCAGTACTTTTCCGTGGGGGCTTATGGCTAAGCCGCACCGGTCGATCGATCAGGTGAAGCAACGTTTGCAGCGGTTGGTCCGTGGATGGGTGAGCTTTTTATACCAAGATCCTTCCGTGGCTCAGAAAGCCCCGTCATTTGTGGATCTTTAACTGTCGTTACGGTCGTGAGAAGCCCGAAAGTCTGAAAACCAGTCTTGCCAAGGGGTATTACCCAGTAACTGGGTTGTGAAGGTCAGATAATCAATCGCCCCATGTAAAACTTTTTAACAAAAAAACAACCGACTTTCAAAAAAACAAAAAAACACGAAAAAGTGAAAAATAACTTTAATTTTGGAAGTCGATGTCCTTGGTTCTGTATAAATAAAAAGTTTTTTATTTTTCACTTTTTGATTATGGTACCTACCCCACAAAAACTCGATAACCACTACTTGCTACACCGCACAAACAACAGTGACACAAGATATACGAAGTGGATAAAATACGTATTATCGTAGCCAACTCACAAACTACCCAAGCAAAGTTAATAAAAATCGGTTAAAAACCATTTATAGCCCGAGTGCATCTCGTGACAATTGCAATAAGCCCAAACACGGCTAGGATACTCGTACGTTGTTTTATTACAGAGTTCCGGTGCATACCTTCCGGCTTCATCTTCAGATCAGTTGGATGGTACCGTTTTCATCAGAATTATTTATTTAAATTTGCTTCATAGTCGCTTAACTATCTTTATCGAGATATCTTATCGCCACCCGTGAAATACTTATCATTGAGGAGTTCCGGTGGCCATTTGTGGTCTTCTTCATCAGTTCCACTTCATCAAATGATAGATTCTGAATGCAAATGCTTGATTTGTTGATGCAAATACAAAAATCGCTATATGTTTGCCTATAAAATTTGAGGAGTTCCCTCAATTCCTCATGAAACTCATCATCAGTACTGGATTTTGAAAAAAAAAAAATTGGAACCAATCTATAAGTATATCCTTTCAAATAAAAAAAAAAGAATTTTCCGAATCGGTTCATAAACGACGGAGTTCTGCGGTAACAAACATTAAAAAAAAAATACAACCGAATTGAGAACCTCCTCCTTTTTGGAAAGTAGGTTAAAAAGCAAATGATGATAGGTAACGTGAACTTAAAAATTATGGTAACATCACCACTACAACCTCTGCTTACATCTGATAGGTAAATTATGATAATACAGATAGAATGACATACAACATCAGAATTTACAGGGCCAAAGACCTCGTAGATCCCCATACTCGATTTTTGGCTCAAGCTCATAAAACCGTACCGTCGACACGAACGTAATTTATTAGCGAATTAACTTAATAAAACCGAATGTTTGTCAGTGGGTACAGCTTGATATTCAGACGTACTGTTCAACGATATATGGCGCATTATGGGGCCTATATTTCATTTGATTACCTGTAGTAGCCTTGCCTGGGTTGTATTGGGTTTATGTGTGTACTAGCCGCTGCCCTCGGCTTCGCTCGCGTAGCTGTTTCTAAAATAAAAGTACACTAAGTTATTTCTTATAACATCAGCTATCCGCCTGTGAAAGTCCCGTCAAAATCGATCCAGCCGTTTCGGAGATTAGCCGGAACAAACACAGTTTTTTTTAAAATAAATTTCTACCGTATATATACCACATATACCCTGTTATTTTGACTTTACAAACAGGCCTTTAAATTTTATTTATTTGTATAGATATAGATTATTGAGAACTGTCTCAGTAAATTACTTACTTGTCTATATTTACAAGGATGTTACATTAGGAAATGAAGAATAAATCTGTCTTGGATGGACGGACGGGATTGGGGCATTATGTTAATGGGACAAGCCTTAGTTTCGTATTTAGTAACAAGAGCAAAAAGACGTAACTACATTCCGAGCTACCTACTCATTTGAACAGTACAAATTCGTTCAAAAGTCACGGTTAGTATAGATGCGAGTTGTGCAAGAACAGCTCATCATCATTATTATCTTTTCAGCCGAATGACGACCACTGTTGGATATAGGCCTCCCCAAGCACCGCCACTTCGACCGGTTCTGTGCTTTCTGCATCCAACGGATTCCTGCGGCCTTCACAATGTCATCGGTCCGCCTTGTGGGAGGCCTTCTAATGCTACGTCTGCCAGTACGCGGACAACAGCTCACCCAACTGAAAAGGTCCCCCGTTTTGGATGAAAAAAAAAACAACCAGAAATTAAATTGTTCACAATAATGTACGCAGTCATATATATATATTCCACTTTTGTTCACTAAAACCACTTAAACTCCTAATTTCTTTTTCATTTCATTACAGCTTTTAAAATTAAATCACATCGGATTCCACCGCTTCTGTTGCATTCACAGTATTAAAGCGGATTAAACACCTGCCAAATAAATGGAAAAAGCGAGAGAAACCGCGGTATTTACTAGTATGTTGGCACCTTGCCAAGCAGAGGTTCCTGCGCTCCGCAAATATCTTATCACTAGGACAATGATATATGTTAAGGAATGGTTGCGTGGCCCCATACGCCTTGAGAATTTTTTTGTCGTGTTTTAGAGTTGCTTATCAGAACTGGTGGAATCAGTCTTACCAAGGGATACCATGTTACCCAGTTACTGAGTTGTGGAGGTCAGATAGGCAGTCGCTCCATGTAAAATACTGGTATTCAGCTGCATCTGGTTAGACTGGAAGCCGAGCCCGACAAAGCTGGGAAAACGGCTAGACAACAAAAATCCCATAGTAATAAAAATGAGGAAATTTATGTCAAACTTAAACACATCTTAACTCTATGTATGGGAGTATATAAGGTGTATCTATTCATACACGAAATATTTTAAGAGATATAAAAACCCAAAAAAAAAAAATATTATTTAAAAGATTTAATAAAATAAAATTACTTGATATGAAGATTAATTATCAAAAGGCGTACGCGCTGGCGCAGCCACATTCGGCGCGTCCAGGCAGGACATTCGCAGAATAAGTAAGTAGAGGTTTTTTGCAAAATGTCTCAAGCAATTTTAAAATTACAATAAATACGTAAAAATAAAAACACTTTCGTTGCTATGGTTTACTCGTATTACCACTTATAGATGTTTCTCTTAAAATATTTCGTGTATGAATAGATACACCTTCTATATGTATATATCTTTACTTAATGCTGTCTGTCACTACAACTATTTCAAAAGTTGTTTAGCAAGTATAGTTCTAAATCAGATACAGAAAAGTGTAAGTGTATACAGCGTCAAATATGATACAATAACTTTAATAAACAAATTATAAAGTCAAGTTGCTATACATATACTAATGTGACATGTTACTGGAAAAGACACTTGAGATTTTTCAAACATCCCGACATGTATTTTTCGTAGCTACTATTAGCTACAGTCCGGCCGTCAAGAAAATGCGTTCCTGACACCTGTGAATTTGCCAATGTCTAAAGTAGTTGGCTGTAGTAAATATAAGGATCAAAACAAAACTATGTGTTTTGCTTTGATCCTTATTCGTGGATATGAAACTGACGGTGTCCCTTTATTTTGCAGACAGAAATTTCATACAATTTCGATTCCCAGAAAATGTTTCATATAATATTTGGTCCTTGTATTTTTAGTTCTAATATTATTGTTTCAAAGACTATTTATTTACTAGAATGAAACATATTTCACAGAAAAACAATTCAATGAATTTTTAATCACATTTTTTTTGTATAACAAACTTATGAAACAGTAGAATTATTTTTTAACGAATATTGTTTGTTCGGTATAAGTTAGTGACAGAAACGAATCGCTGCAAAACCGACTCCACGTATTCTTGTCTGCCCTACCCTAGAGTGTAATTTAAATACGCGTAGGCGCGGAGGGGCGAGGCGGCCCGCGAGCTGAGGAGTAGGTGGTTTCAACGTCCGCTGCCGCGGCTGAGGCTGGCCGGCTTAGCCAGCCAGCAAGCCGAAGCTGCGGTGGTGAGCGTGAATACCATCTGCGACGATAACGTCGCGTGGGACCGCCGGAACACCGCAACGCCGGAGCCGTGACAGAAACCATGCCTTCTGCATGTGGTATGCTCGCTTGCATGCTGCATGCTTGCTTGCATACTGCATGTTTGCACGCTGCATGCTGCATGCTTGCTTGCACGCTGCATGCTTGCTTGCACGCTGCATGTTGCATGCTTGCTTGCATGCTGCAATATGCAAAAAAAATGCTGTTGACAAATTGAAAATGGATAAAATGTTATTCTTGGTAATAAGTTTTATATTAATAAACAATATAAGGATAAAGAATATATGATTTGTTATTCTATGATATGACTATTCTAACATTAAACTTTATGTGAAACAAAAATCAATGATTTAAAAATCTTCAAAGTAAGTATACTGCGTATTGATTATTCTATGAAACGAAAATATGAGAAAAAATGTATATGAAACGAAATTCTATAAAACTATTAGCTATGAAACAACGTACAACCGAAACTGAAAGGTGTCAAGAACGCATCCTCTCAACGGCCGGACTGTATGTACACACGGGTACATATCAAGCTATAACTTTCCAGTATAAGCTGTTCTCACATTGTATAGGATTTCCATATAATGAGAGGTCAGCTTATACTGAAAATGTATAGCTTGATATGTAGCAGTCTGTACCTATACATAAGCCTAAACAGACCCAGCTGAAACTATGAACTATTAACAAAAGTTATGAAAAGTTATCGTATCATTCTTCGAACAAAGTCGTCGAATATAAAAGTGAGTTATAGCGTATGGCCACACGAAAACTAAAGTTCTTATGTGCCAGACAATCCCCAGACACTCACACCAAGCATATGGGTAAAAATGAAAAACTTAGTCAAACCAACTACGTGTTAATGTTTGAAAATGATGGGTGTTTGGGTTTAAGGCCGCAGTGTAAACGATTTCTAGGTATACGACTGCTTCAGAAGAAGGGATAGGTATAGAACTATTTTCTGTATTTTTTCTAATCTTTAAGGCTCAGTAGTTTCGGAGATAAGACCCCTTAGTATCGTAACTAAATAGTATCGTAAATGGTAACACCAGTACACCACTGACTACCTGCAGTATTGTCTCCTTCTACTTTTGATCCATCCAAAGGTTGTCCGTAAAAGATCGCTTTTAGCGATAAGACCGCCCATTGTGCCCATTGTGCGCCCTATGTAACAGTTCTACATTTATATCTGTAATTTTTATGGTGTAATACACTAAAATAGAATACATTCGAAGAGTATTCTATCTATCTAACTATCTATCTATCTTGGTCAATTTTCATTTCCTTTCTTAAATAACTTTAAAACTATTTATTTCAATATTTAAAAAAATATATACTTGAGACCCGCGTAGTAAGCCTTTTTTTTTTTTTCATTCGATACGGGACAGTGTGCAAAACTTTTAGAAATTTTCGTTTTTATCTTCCAAAAGTGCCCCCCATATTCAAAATTCACTTATTTACGTAACACGTCCATGTTTGGGTCACAGAAATTGATATGTGTACGAGATTTCAACTTAATCGGTCCTTTATAATTGCAATAAATTTGCTGTGACAGACGGACAGTAAGACAGACAGACACACGAGTGATCCTATAAGGGCTCCGTTTTTTTCTTTTGAAGTAGGGAACCCTAAAAAGTACAGTCAACTGTAATTAAAAGCTTTTTATGGCTATGCTCTGTCAGATCATTCAATACCCTTTAACCAAAGCTTCTGGGAGTTTTCACGATCGTTCTAAAGTCTTTAAGTACAACGTTATAAACAACTGCTACCTACGCTCGACGCTCTCGATAATCCCTGAGGCGCCTGTATCGACATCTATGAGATTATAATACAAGCTTAGCTTAAAGGGGAATTAAGGCTAGATCGACCTTTTGAATTTAATCTGCTGTTTAAGACAGCTTAGTCTAATTTAAGCGCTGGCCCTAATTTCCTAGATTATCTCTATTGTTACTTATTTGCAGTTGGTACTTTTTAAGAGCCTATGCAACCTTAGCGCCACCTCACTCTGTATCTCGCTCGCACACTATTGCTACCGGTCACGCGAGCAAGCGAGACAGGGCGGCAGGGAAAAGGCTCCAAGGCGCCGATAGTTTAGGTAATTTCGTTTTACGGTGAAAATAATGGTCATTTAAAAAAAGGAAATAACATAAGACCTGCAGTTCAGTTAATATGCAAAGTTTCATTATCTAATTTGAAGTATTTTTTTAATACCAGCGGTTTCTTGTTCGGTTTGGAGGTAACTTTGGATTGTTTTTCTATCGAGAAAGTTTTATGGAATCGTGTTTTTGGCTAACATAGTACTTAAAATTAATCCTCAACTTTGCCATATATTTATTTCAATATTAATGCTGCAGTATACGGAGGATCATGCTAAGCCATTTGAGGTAGTATAGGCCCTTAAGCGTTTAACGCCAGTTGACTAAAACAGTGGTTAAAACGGCATGGGCGGCAACGGCGGTATGGGGAAAACTGAGGGAGTAGTAGTGGCCTAGCGGTAACGGCGGCCCCGACTTACGAGTTGTAGGTCATGGGTTCGAACCCAGGCAGGCTCTTTTACTTTGTGTAAATAATTTCATCAGCACTGCTCTCAAAACGATGGGGCCGAAAGGTTTTGGAATGGCGACCGCGTACCGGAAAACTTAGCGTTGGAAGGCTTCCCACAAGGTGGACCGATGGCTTCGTTGCCACTAGTACCATTAACAGTTCCATGATAACTACTGATGTTTATTTTTTATCACTAGATCCATTTTAAAAGAATCTGAAAATAATGAAACTAATATTGATTTTGCTATCACTAGTTCCACATTATTATTTAAGGCACTTGTGAAATTTTTTAGGGGTGTAAAAACACTAGAGGTAGAGGTATAATAATTATATTCAATATAATAAACAAATATTTATTTTTTCATTTATTTTTCTGATTCAGTATGATTCAAAATAATCATCTTTGTAAAGAAGGATGGAAAGTAAATCCCAGGATGCAGATATAATCTCAGTGCCTAAAATAAATAATGTGGAACTAGTGATAATAAAATCAACATTAGTTCCATTATTTTCAGATTCTTTTAAAATGGAACTAGTGATTAAAAATAAACATTAGTAGTTCCATCACGGAACTGTTAATGGTACTAGTGGCAACGAAGCGACTGATGACCTTCTGAGGGCCGCAGGAATACGCTGGATGCGGGAAGCACAGAACCGGTCGAAGTGGCGGTGCTCGGAGAAGGTCTATGTCCAGCAGTGGACGTCTTTAGACTGAAATGATGATGATGATGATTGTGATGTCTTACTTCCACGCGAACGAAGTCGCGGTCAGAAGCTAGTGGTGTATAAAACTGCGGTTAGGTTAGGTTTTCCAAACTGGCACATCTACTTATTCCTAACAAACAAAAAGGTAAAAGTACCCTGAACAATTAGATTTAATAAATTTGAGGAAGGTAAAAAATACAATTATTAGTAAAAAAAAATAAAAGGACCTACCTAACACACACTCTCTGGGCCTCAAGTCTGCTATTACAATAGTGTCAGAATGGTCTATCATTGATTTCATAATTGTTGATTTTGACTAGTTTGGTAATCTATTAATATAATGGCGTCATTATGACTTTCCAGTGGTCAGCCACTGACACTCCATTGAAAGAATTGGTAATCTCGTACATAATGACAAATGAAACTTCCTACTAAACTTCCAACTTCCTACAACTTCAGATTGCTTATAACACTTATAAATAATAAGTAAAATATATATAAATGAAATCTGGCATGAATAAATGTTCAATATGCCATTGTAATACAATTCTATTACGAGACCATTGACCGACCAATAATCGACCATTATGAATTTAGCAGATTACGAACTTTTTGCAAAATGACGATGGGATCGTGTTGGAGTGACGAATTTATAAAAATAGCAGACTTGGGCCCCTGGAGGCAAGAAGCAAGAAGATGAAATTTATGATACTTGGAAGGCACTCCGAGATCCGCTTCAGGAAAGCTCCGCAATCCAGTATTCAGGGCAGCTCCGAAGAACAGGCGTTAGGGCAGCTATTGTATTATAGCTATATGTATTACTTTTCGGAGAACAGACCTATAAGATCAGTGAAGTCAATCATGTTGTTTGCTTCAAAGCAGTCATCTTCAAATTGAAAACTAGTTCAAACTCAGACACTTGTGTAGTGCCGGAAGCAAACACATAAGTAATTAAATTTGACGTAGGTCACCCGTCTATTAACTAAACCTAAATAGGGAACCGAGTTCCCGGGGCTGTTCCAAATTTGAATTCTAATTTGCCTACCACCCGAACTAATTTGCAAAAGTTTCAGGATTGTGTGGAAGTGAGAGTTGCCAATATAATTAATAGTCTAGACTAAGCTAAGTCTTGGCTTGTTGAGTTATAATGGATACAATATATTACTTGATACCCAATACTTGTCATTAAGATCAAGGCTGGAGATTATTGTGAGTCATGTAAAACAGAACTCTAACTAAAACCAGTGTGAGTGATTTTTCTAGATGTATTCGCTCTTGAATATATAAGCCAAAGGAAGTGGGAATTTGGGTGATAAACGATCTGGTCTGTCTGTCTGCCTGTTTGTTCCGGCTAATCTCCGAAACGGCTGGACTAGGACAGCTAGTTTTTTAATAAAATAGTATTTTTCATTTGTTAGTTTCTAATGTAGCGGTGACTAGCATTGTAACACCAGTTATCTGCCAGTGAAAGTCCTATCGAAATCGGCCCAGCTGTTTCGGAGATGACAGACCGACAGACAGACAGACAAAAAAAATTGTTTTAAGTACCGTATATACTTTCATATGCATTTAGTACAAAGCAGTTATTTTGACATTACAAACAAACACACCAAAAATAGAAAGACCAGTGCTATAGGACGCTACATCAATTGGTTATAAAATTTATTTATATTTCTTTTGGAGTCTATTTCTATACTTAATCTACTATAGTTAGAACTGCAGACACGCCTTCCTCGTCGGAACTCATTTCTTAAATGAGATTTTCTAACAAAAAAATTAATGAGATACTCAAAATTCGCAGCGGACTGGCTGTTTTCCTAACATGTTTTACAATATGTTTTGTAACATGTTATGTTACAAAAAGTGGCGCAACGGACCTGGCATAACTTCTGAAACTGACTTATTCGGGTATAACGCTTTTTTGTTACGTGAAGATTTCTCCCAGTTTACTCCTACCGCAAGCCGCATTAAAGAACTTCGTTCCAAAAACCTAATCAGGTCCCGAAATCACTAACAAATCAACAAGAAAATCCCACCACACCATCCCACCGCTGACCGCCAAATTACAAGTTTCTGGACTGTTGCGATGCTATCACCAATATTGAATGAACGCTATCTCGTTCGAACGGTCTCCATGTGGGTCCGACAATGGTTCTCAATTAATTGCTAACGATCGACCAAACTCATTACTTGGACACTGGTCGCTTTCTTATCTTAATAGAATGAATGTTTTTGATATAAGTTGGGAGGTGTTCGTGATTTGTGTGAACTTTTTTTGGATGAGTAAATAAGGATTAAGATAAAATTTGTGGGCTAAAAGGACTAGTTATCATTTTTGTACAAGACTCAAACTCAAACGAATTATTGCAAATAAATTAATTACAGGCACTTTTGAATTGTCATAGGGGTCGGTCAGTCAGAAAGATGAGCCCATTCCAAAGCGTAGTAGGTTCCGGAAAATCATAGTCGCAAAATTCCTGAGACTGAGCGCAAAAAAAAAATTGGTTATTGGTTAACCATTTGAACTGTCATAGAAACACAAAGTACAGCATCAGTTTATTCCCAACCATGTTCCGTGAACCATAGTCGTACGAATTCTAAGAACATCCGAATCGCCTCTAAAATCCGGAAATACTCCAATAACATCTAGATTTTACGATCGATTAAACCCTAAACAAGAATACACATTCTCAACGTTCCCAGAATATCAAACACCAACGAATTAAGAAAACCATTTGGCACATTACACTATGATTGCAAATACGCAACCGTAGGATTACTGGCGCCCTTAGAACGGAGGCATAGAATAAGAAAATACAGAGTGGCGATTTGGTTATCACTATACACGATACAGCGGTTAACACAAATGTCTGCTCAAATAATAAAATATACATTTATTATTTGAACAGACATTATAGGAACTTGACTTTTTTTCGACGCTCAAATAAAATTACTACCGTGTCATTACAAAACGAGTTTTTGTTAAGCCAGTTTTTGTATTTCGAACCTTATAGGCGATACGATATCGCGGGCGCGACGCGACACTAGTAGCAGAATTTCTTTGTCGGTGCCTGTCGCGCCCGCGATATCGCGCGAGTCTGTACGAGCCTTATTTCTTCTACGATAAAGCTCTTACTTAAGGCTCCGTGCACAAAAAAAACTCTCTTTTGTCAATTTCTTATCTGATTGTGGGAAAACTTGAAATAATCGAAACATTAAGTCTGTGTAACTATAAAAGTACAATTTTCATGGTGCTAAACCATTCGTGTCAGTCACAGCAGCTTTTAATAGTTTCATCTTTTTTGTGCTCTCCAAAATAGTTTATTTCGGCGTTGATTAACTTAATGAAGATATTGTATAATCATTAAATAAATTTTTAATTATATTTCAAAGATAGCTGAAGACTAGTTTGTGATTTTTAAATTTCTTGATATGATTTGCTAAATAATAGGAAAAAATATAATTACGGGGGTTTAAAACAAAAAACAAAAAAAATTTTCAATATTATTTTTCTGCTACATTTTGTATGGAAGTTGAAAAAATTTGTTCATCCACATGCAAGTAGACCATACATAATGATGTTGATGATATGTTTTAATGTTCAAAACCAAAAGTAGTTTCTTTTAGAATGATGATCAAATATCAGTCTTGCGTCATTTATCGGAAAACTTATTGCGAATATTAATGATTTACCGTAAACACTTATTTTATTTGAAAAATTAAGCCACATGCAAAATAAAGAACACGACTTTTCAAATCATAAATAATTTTGTTTAAATTATTTTTCCCTTTCTCACAAACAATGAAAATTGATCGAAATCAGTCGATTTCGTGGACGGTTAACTGATGGTTTAAACCTGATTCTAAAGATAAAACCGGTTTTGTAATATGACCGCAATGGTTTCGGTTCTATACAAATTTCATAATCATGCCAGGGGTCTGAGATATATGCCAGACGCTAGACCAATCAACTTTATCAAACATATTCTTTGAAGTGAGCAGCGTCTGTCGATAATTGCGTACGCCGTACATACTGTTACGCATCTGGTATACGTTGTTGACCTTTGGAACTAAGTCTTTGATAAAAACAAGATAAATTCACTGAGACTTGATTGTGTGATTTGTTGGACTTGGAACAAAAGTAGGTTTATTGGGTTGTTAGTTTTAGAATCACTTGAGTATGATTTTAATGGCACCTCAGTCTTGGATTTCCATTACAAATCTCCATATCTTTTTTTGGGAATGACTCATGCATGTCACTATTGAATAGTTACGTTTTAGAGACATGAGTTCTCTCTAACTTTGTACCACAAGGATCAAAATGACAGCAAAATTATAAGTTAAAATGAACGATTACTACTTATATTCTTCTTATTATTGCATTCTTCCCATTTTGACCTATGGATCTCAGACTTGGTCTTTGACAAACATTCAAAAGTCCAAACTTAAGGTTTGCCAACGTGCGATGGAGCGCAGTATTCTAGGCGTCTCGACATACCATATTCGCAACACCACACTGCGCTCCAAAACACAGACTGATGAAGTTGCTCATGAAGCCGCTAAGCTGAAGTGGGACTAGGCTGGCCAGGTCTGCCGTATGCCCAATGAGCTGTGGGCCAAAGTTACCACTATGGGGAGCCCGTACACAGCCAGAATGCGTCGCGGCAGACTCCGTAGATGGCAGGATGACCTGGAGAAAAACGATCAGTGGTCCACATTAGCCCTGGATCGAAGGAGCTGGAAGTCATGGGGAGAGGCCTTTGCCCAGCATTGGGATGTTGCAGGCAAACAGTTATACTTATATTCGGGCAATCGAATTATAGAGTACAATCTCACATAATTAGTAGGCAGTATAAATCAGGTACTTGCAGAAACGATCAATAAATAATATCACCATAATGATAACATTTCATACAAGACAACGGAATAAAATAGAAAACACGAAGAAACCGGACAAAAGATTAAACGAGTCGATTTGTGCAATAAATTGTAAGGGATAAGTCGGGGTAGAAGAGAAACGAAAAATAAATTATTCCACAAGAAATATGTTCAGGATCAACCTTATACATATTCTATTAAGACTTAAGAATGTCACTTTTCACTGTCCCTCTGTAGAAACTTGAGTTGGCTATGCTTCATTTTTAAGAGGGCGTACAACGGTCCACTAGCACCACCTCTTTAAAAAAATATTATCTCGTGACTGAGAAGGAATTATGAAAAACAGCTCAATAAGATACCTCGGTAAGTATGTCTAGATATGTGTTAGATTATATTCTGAGTACTGTTTGTTTTATTTTATCTAGTTGCCTATTTATGTTAATTTCTTTAAACCTGACTTGGTTTCCGTATGTCTTTTCCGGGTAACCACTGAAAATCAGCGCTGTGCTGTGGGTCCCTCAAAGCACAGCATCATGCTGAGTGGAAGCCTTCTTGTCACAGTCATGACGTGCAGCTGCCGACTATTTTGTTTTGTGCTCGTGATTGGAATGTAGATCTATTTTGTTTTTATTTTTTATTTTTCTGTATAGGTACCACCTACTCAAGTTAATTATCTTTTTGTATGCACGTGTTTCTGTGACAAATAAACCTATTTTTCTTTCTTTCTTAGAATTTTCTAATACTTTTTATAAAGTTTCATACTGAGACACGAAGCAAAAAAATACGATCTAGAGGAATGTGGCCGCTTTTCTTTAGATCGAAGTCAAAGTCAAATCATTTTACCATTTATTTCAAAAAGGCACATAAAAGGCACTTTTTAACGAATAGTCGAATTTTGTCGCATCTAGTCTCAATATGAAACTTTATAAAAGTTATTTATTAGAAAATTCTAGACACACTTATCGTGGTCGCTGATTGAGCCGTTTTTCAAAATTACTTCTCAGTCACGAGATAATATTTTTTGTAATATGCCCTCTTAACTTTTTTAAGCTAGATTTAAAAATAAATATTTGCGTGGGTAGTACTGTTTTCTTCAGTATGATGAAAGAATATCATAGCGAGCTAGCGTTGGAGATTAAGAAAATCTGCTATAAGCTAGCAATATGCAACAACCATATCATCACGCCTGTAACCCCCGAAGGGTTAGGCAGACGTCAATTACCTATAGTACACCCACATTTCGCCAGTTATGTTTACGTCCCATGTAATAAGGGGCGAAACTATTGCCAGCCATCAACCGGGCACAAATCCATACTCCGGGCAGCTATTGAGAAATTCCTGATGGTAATACCCAAAACACTTTTCCCGCAGTAGTGCTTGCGACCACTAAACCACCGAGGCTGTGCAATAAAAAAAATTCTATTACTATATCAATTTAAGACGCAGATAAATGCCAGTGACTTTGAGTGGTTAGCTTAGGTGTTCTGTACTGAGCTCACGCTACGCGTTATACGTCCAGCCAGTAATAGGACTCGCCCATCCAAGAGCGCTGTCCCAAATAAGACGCATTATTAATTGATTATACATAAAACAAAAGATATTTTAATAAAAAAAATGTATAATAAAAGATCATTAATTAAATTATCTTTGAAAAGGTGAAGGTCTCAGAAAAATACGCTTGATATATTTTGCGTGATTCTAAGTTTTTTATCCGCGTTAGACATAACTTTACAAATTAATTTCACTATGTTATATAAATATAATCTAAAATATTCATATATTAAGTTATTAAGAAAATGCTCTTATTTAAAATATATTTTTTCCAAATCATTAACACTAGTCGTTAAGATCTTCAATATAATATAATTAAGGCGAGGTTTTTCGAGCGTGTATTTTTGTTCTTGAGGTGGCAGCTGAGCCCGAGCAAACTGTGTCGTGAATTTCGTTAATTTTGGGTTGGAAATTATATGTCTTACGATATTAACAATGTTAAACCCGACGGACATTACTACGTTTATTTTGATATGATTTCAGTACATAATGTGGTATAATATTGAAATAAAATTATTTTAATCTACAAAATAAGGGTATGTTTGGATTTTTTATCTATCGAGCGAACTTTATCCAATTATGTAACGAGTACCTGACGTACCTACAGAAAGGTCTCTAAAGCAACATACGAGTATTGTTCATGCGTTATGCGCCTTTCTCTTCTAGATATGGTTGCGGTGGAGTATAAATGATAACTCCTTGGTTTTCTCAGAATATAAAATTGTTTATTGCCTTTTGAGTTAGTGATTTTGTACAATATAATAGGGACTCGTCAGAAAGTTCAAGTTCCAGAAAAATGTAGCGATACAGAGCAAGGTCGATTCAAATGTATTAGTCTGGAAGGAAAAACCGAGCGATTTTAACGTTCCGCGAAGAGGCACTCGGAAGTCTTCGTACACTGCTCCTATTGGTGCTTCTTTGATGACCTTCTTGAGGACCTCTCATTGGGCGTCCGAAGATGTTGTGATAGTTTGATTCTCGGTGCGTAAGTAGGTACCCAGTAAAAGAAACGAGCGCCTAAAATTGTGTGATTGCAACACGCAGGTTGTCAACATCATGCTTGAACAAGTATATTTTTTCACGTGTTTAATCGTTACCGTTTCTAAATAAAATGACATTAAAATGACATTTCCTAGAGGTTAACTTGAAGAACCTCGCCTTAAAAGTCAGTTATCGTCGCCTAACGGCTCTATGACTCGGCGCTCCAGCCGACTGAAGTAGGTAAGCGAAGTCGTGAGTGTTGCCTCGCGCGTTTGGTAGTTATTTAAGGCTTTGACTGCCAGACAACAGACACAATAGAAAAACTATTGTCAGCGGTCACCGGTGACCGCGGTGGCAGTAAATGTAGTAATTATTTTAATCATTTTATCAATATCCGAAAGGAGCTTGTGGATAACAGCCGCACGGGTCAATCGATAAGGTGAAGCTACGCTTGCCGCGGTTGATCTGTGGATGGGTGACCATCTTTACATACCAAGACCCTCCGTGCCTCGGAAAGCACGTTAAGCCAATGGTCCCAGCTGTCATTTGTAGATCTTTGACAATTGTTACGGGTCGACAGAAGCCCGAAAGTCTGACAACCGGTCTTACCAAGGGGTATCGTGTTACCCAGTAACTGGGTTGTGGAGGTCAGATAGGCAGTCGCTCCATGTAAAATATTGGTATTCAGCTGCATCTGGTTAGACTGGAAGCCAACCCCAACGTAGTTAAGAAAAGGCTAGGCAGATGATGATTTTATCCAGACAAACTCAGCGAATTGTGCTAAACAAACCTACTAGGTACGTTTCATTAATAAAAAATATATATACTAGCTTCTGCCCGCGACTTCGTCCGCGTGAAATTTCGGCCCAACCATCGCGTCGCATCCCGTCGTTCGCCCGCGCTATAACTTCGTTATCGCTTAGCGTTCTATCTGACTTTTGTTATTTTCGCTTGGCTCCGAAGGATCGTAGCTTGATGTTATATAGCCTATAACCTTCCTCGATAAATGGACTATCCAACACAATTTTTTTTTTAAATTCCTACCAGCAGTTCCTGAGATTAGCGCGTTCAAACAAAAAGGTATTATTGTATTATTTTTTGTATTATATTTTCAAGTATACCTAGATGAAAGAAAAAAAAACGCTTATTTTTTTTTGCAATGAGATTAATTAAACATTACGAAAAGGGGAAACTATGGGTTGGCGATTGCATATCCGCCAAATCCTTAAATAAATAATATAGGTAAACTTTTTTTTTTCTGAATTTAATTATACTATTTTTGTGTTTTCCATGGATTCAAAAAACTACATAGTAAGCGCGGTCTCTGTCGGATCATATTTAATAACAGGTTCTACGCGACTAATATACCAACGAAAATTACATCCCACGGAACTTTCGATTCTAAATAATAACTGAACTTCAAAAAGGGCAAGTCATTAAACCCTGTTCAAAGACGAGTCAAAACAAAAGAAGTACTAGCCTTTATACCAAAAGCTTACTCCATCTGTTGTGTAATAAATAAGTCTATACATCTGCAGATCATTCCGTAATAACAGTGTACTTCAATAGAATGCCGCGTTAGGTAGCGATCGAGTGTTGCAAGCGAAGCGGATATGGAAACTCCTTGAGCGATTTTGAATACCTACTTCGAATCAAGTCGTTGCTGAGATATTTTCTCCTCCACATTTATTATGCGCACAGCCAAAGTGTGGAACTCTGCCAGCGACTGTGTTCCCTTCCACATATAACCCATCTGCCTTTAAAGCATGAGTGAACAGGCATCTTCTTGACACGCTCGTTCCATCATAGACCTCACCCATCGCTTTCCATTAGTCGAGATTGAGGTCAAGAGAAGGCCCTATCAATAATAAAAAAAATTGGTTGTCTGTAAAGTTGGTTTACGGACGATAGTTTAACGTGACAACGTCATAACAAAACATTGATGCGGCGCAAGCGTACAATGAGCGTAACGGGACAATGAGCGTAACGGGACAATGAGCGTAACGGGACAATGAGTGTAACGGGACAATGAGTTATCCTTTTTTCGTGCATGCAGCCGGCGTTCATCGATTTATTAGACGTTGTCACGTCAAAAAATTGAATAAAATAACTACAAAATTCAGGTTCAATTTAATTCAACAATTTTGTTCACAAAAGTTTTGAATAAAACTATTAGAGCCTATGCTCATAAATAAATCTCAATAAAACCTAGATGTCGTTCTACGATTATTATTGAATACATAATAAGTTGTATACAGAGATTTATGCTTATTTATACTTCAAAGAATGCTGTGAATAAATAAATCTGTGCCTCAATTTGTTTGAAGAAACCAAACAGGCGTAACGCGGCTCAAATCATTCCTTACTAACATACAATAAAACAATATGATATCTTCATACATTATTTGCATACCTATATTTGCGCTGAGTAAATACCCAATTCAGCTTTAGAATAACAGCAAATGGAAATGAAGCTTTAATTAAAATAATTTCAATTTCATACAACGTAGTGCCTAGACTCAAGTACTAAAATAATTTTGCTCCGGGGTTGAATACTAGGTTAAGTGGTATTAAATTAATAATGTGAGAACATATTATTTTATATGAAAATTTAATGTTATTTAATTAAGGATCACCAAGCAGGTGTTGATTTGTGTGTATTTGCGAGATAAATTAAATTGTGCAAGTATTAGCCGATTATAATACGTTTTTGAACGAGTTTGTGTTAAAGGCGCGACGCGACACAAAGACAGCGCTCGTCGCGCTGCACGAGGTGCCTCTGTGGCGCGTCGCGTGTCGCGCCTGTTTGTAGGAGCCTTAAGGCTTGTACAGACTCGCGCGATATCGCGGGTGCGACGGGCAGTGACAAAGAAATAGTGCTACTAGTGTCGCGTCGCGCCCGTGATATTGCACTAGTCTGTACGATGCGTATTTTCTACTTTGTTTTGTAGAAATACATACATACATACATACATAAAGTTACGCCTTCTTTCCATGGAGATAGCCAGAAATTACAGAACGCCACCTGCTACGACAGGTTAGCCGATGCATAATATTTAAAAGTGTTTGAAAAAAACCATCGGAGCGAAGGCGTCCTAACTGAATTTTGTTGATGTTTTATTGGTAGAGTTATTATCTTTTAATACAGAAAACTAGACAATTTGACACCCACTATTGAAATGGTTAATTATAATAAAATGCTCAGCAATCAAAATACTATCTCTTACAGCAGCCCACTGTTTAAAATGATTTGGTCCTGCGTCAAAAGACCAAAAAAAAAATGACACACGCTCCGCTTATCACTATAGCGGTGTCCTAACACCGTAGGCCAAATGCCTCATGCCTCGCAAGTCATACCGGTACCGTACGCGATATGATCACACACTATCAGCTTACTACAGGTATGTTAGTAAACAATTCCGTCTGTAGCATACCTTTGTTATTTTAGCCTTCGTCGTAAACGAACCTTTAATGTGATCATATAACTAAACTACCTGTTCTTCTACATCGAAAACTAAGACGAAATTGCTAGAAAAAACAGTATGTTTTTTATTTTTTTTATTTTTTCAAATTAAGAATAAGAGTAAGTAATAGTAAATTAGAAATTTATATTTGTTAAAAATATAGCGAAATTTAAAAGATAAAGATATGATGATACACTATACAAAAAAAAAAAAGTTTTATTGGAAAAAAGAAAAAGACAATGATTTATCAAAACACAATTAAGTTTGTACATCACAATATTTTGGTTTGGCCGTTGACTCCCAAACTAAGCAGGGCTTGTATTTTCGGGGTACGATTGAGCAGAAAGAATTTTTTCGCAAAATGTCTCAAGCAATTTTAAAATTATAATAATTATGTAAAAATATAAAACACTCAGATAAAAAAAAAAAATCACTGCTGTGGCTTTTTTACGACATAAAGATGTTTCTCTTAAAATATTTCGTGTATGAATAGATAGATACACCTTATATACAGTACTGGTTTTGCACCAGAAGTCGAGGTGATTGGTGTGAATTTTAGTTCATGAAAACGAATTTTATTCCACACCTTTTTAAACGCGATTAAAAATAGTCAGATTTAGTTAGAAAATCTAAATTTTAGTTTAAAAACGTCAAATTCAGAATAGCAAAATTGCCATTTTATTTATTTATTTATTTATTTATTTAAACTTCATGAACAATAGTGGTACATAGGCGGACTTAATGCCACAAGGCATTCTCTACCAGTCAACCTTTGGGTTAAATATAAAAAAAAAAAAAACTCAGTACCATCTTAGAGCTGTCAAACTAAAATATAGTTAAGTTGTGTCACTTTAGTCAATTTCAGAATAGGAAATGGTCGTTTGGCAGGAATAAACTAAATTTTGGTGATTTTTAGTCTAGTTTAGACAATTTGTGACAAGAGAATCGGCACCATTATCTCATATGATGATTTCTGGCACTTTGGCTAGTCGACAAACATTAGATAAATTATTCTAGTTTGGTATGTAAGTACCAGAAGCCATTTCTTTAGTAAACTTTTTAGCCAAGCGAAAGCCAAATCTCTGGACATCAAAGACTTGTGTTAACAAGTCTTTGATGTCCAGAGATTTGCAGACCTTGTTAAATGTGTGTAGGTAAGAGTAAGCTATGAAAAACCTTTTTTTCTTTAACTGAGTCTTAACTGAGTTCAGGAACAGGGCCTCAAGTCTGCTATTACAATAGTGTCACAATGGTCTATCATTGATTTCATAATTGTTGATTTTGACATGTTTGGTAATCTACTAATATCATGGCGTCATTATGACTTTCCAATGGTCAGCCACAGACACTCCATTGAAAGAATTGGTAATCTCGTACATAATGACAAATGAAACTTCCTACTACACTTCCAACGTCCTACTACTTCAGATTGCTTATAACATTAATAAATAATATGTAAAAATATATATAAATGAAATCTGGCATAAATAAAAGTTCAAAATGCCATTGTAATACAATTCTATTACGAGACCATTGACCGACCAATGATCGACCATTATGAATTTAGCAGAATACTAATCGGGATCGTGTTGGAGTGACGAATTTATAAAAATAGCAGACTTGGGCCCCTGGTCGCCAGAAATTTTGTTTTGGCAAGAATTTTGCTCAATAATGAAACCAGCAGAATATTTGATGTCCAACTTACTTGATTCACTAAAAACTAACATAACACCTTGTAATCCCTGAACGGCTAGCCATTGTCAAAAAACTAAAAGGTAAATAATGATTAATACCTTATTCTCGATTAAATCCTTCGAGGGATCAATGTAAGTTTAACTTCAAACCCTAAGTTCAAGTTTCAAGGGCTAAAACATCTTTAGACATGGATCATAAATTAATAGTTCAATCTTGATTCTTGATCTTTATCGGATCTTTGCACTCTCCGATCGTAACAAAATATCTGCAATATTTCGGCCGTCATGTATTTTTTTGAGAAAAATAGATTAGCTAAAAGCTAGCTAAGTTGGTTTTTTTTTTTTATGGCACAGACGCCATTTCTGTCTGGCATCATGACGTTTTGTTTTATTTAGTGCGAATGACATTGTATGTTTCATAAGTATTTTTAGCGACACTAAAATAATATTTTGTTGCTCTATTCAACAGCTTACATAGAGTTTTTTCATTCTCACACATACGGACAGGATTGCTAAACAAAGAAAAGCCTTAGGACCTTTTACATAAAGAAAAACAATAAAACTACTTAAAAAAATTCACAAACGAGAACAATTCTTTATTAATCCTAAACTTCTTAACTTACGGGCTTGCTAGCAAACCCCATTTTTTTTTTCCCTCAAAGTAATTGCCATTTGCTAGACAGTGATATATTGAACCACTATTACAATCAGTTCACTGTCTTGCCAGGCACACACACACATTATTGCCCTTAAACTTTTATTTGCATTGACTTGTATTTGAATTATTTCCCATTCACGAAGGTGCTCCTAAGTCAACAAAGTTTCTTTACTATGTTTTGAACTACGCCTCACGTATTCCATTATATTATAAACAAGAAAGAACTCTATTTTGGTAATAATAGAAGCGGTTTTGTGACGGCTGTAAAAGTTCCATTAGAATCTGTTCGATGGGATCTTTTGAAGTGAGCAAATAGACATTTGTCAAAGATTTTAAGGTAGTTTCTGATTGTTCCCAAAATAGTCCTGATTCGTCACAACTTTCGTAGTGTGTAATAGGGGGAACTGCAAAAAAGAAGTCAAATCGTCTACTGCAGTGGGGTGGAGGACCATATTCCTCCGTTTCATATGCCCCGTCGTACCTAGGACTTATTTCAATGTCGACTGGTCACCACGCAGTCTTTTCAAATTGGCCAGAATGCCGTTTCATATTGCCCATTAGGGGGACTTCAACTCAAGACGCAGATTTAGTCCTTGAATAATAATATGCTGGGGTTATAAATGGGGTGATGATGATGATGATGATGGGGCTCCCTTCTCCGCACTTAGACTCTCATTTGGTCCGTTGTGCGTGGGGATTCTGGCTAACAAAGCCAGCCTAGCTCCGCCCAAAAGCACAGAAGCTTCCTGGGAGCTTCACAGGCTTCACGGAGCGACCTCACTGTTCCGAGGATTTCTTCACGTTGTGGAGCCAAGGTCTCGCATTCCAGGATGACGTGGGCGGCTGATTCCTCGGCGTCAAGGCAACCCCTGCAAAGGGGGCTGTCTGTGACGCCTATGTTAAAAAGATGTTTGTTAAGGCGGTTATGGCTCGTAATTGTACCTATTATTATTCTAAAGTTATTCCTACTTAGGCTGAGAAGTTTTTTGGTTAATCGCGGGTGTACCATTGGTAAAGCCAATTTTGACTGTCTACAGTCTGTTACCCGTGACCATCTGTTGTTATGGAGTTCGGTCGATCTTTGGCGAATCCACGCACGAAATTGAGAGAAAGGCAGAGGGAGAAGTGGGTTGGTGGGTGGTTATAAATGGGGTATAAATACCTACGCTTTTGGTTGGTCGGTTGGTCACAGTTCTAACCTAACCTATTTCACCCAGTTCAAAAGTTCAATAAAAACTCATTTTATTTCAATATTTATACCACATTATGTATTGAAAATCACATCAAAATAAATGTCTATGATGATGTAATGTCCTTCGGGTTCATGGTTAATATCGTAAAACATATAATGTTCAAGCCAAAATTAACGAAGTTCACGGCACAATTTACTCGCACCCCGCTGCCACCTCAAGAACAAAAATGCACGCTTGAAGAACCTCGCCTTAACAAATAAGTATAGAACTACATCCACTCTATACTACCCTTGACTACCTACATGAGTCTAGAAGCAGTTTCGATTTCAAGTAGGTACCTATAACTACACAAACACTTACTACTAACATATATAATCGTTAACAGGAACTTTGCTACCAATATTTCAGAGCTTATGCCTTTGTTATAATGGTCCTTCGCGCTGTGGCCTGTTTGTAATATTAGTAGTAGTTTCTGCACTCACACACACAATCAGCCTATTATATTCGAGAGAGATCGGGCTGTAACCTACCACGCGTGTCCAGTGCGGGTTGGTAAATGTCACATGTCTTCGATTTTTTTGGTTCTAGGACATGCCGGTTTCCTAACGATGCTTTCCTTCATCGTTTTGAGAGCAGTGGTAATTTAATTGTTTACACAAAGGCCGTTAATACTGGGCGACCACTGTTTCGGAGAAGAAGCCAGAAGCTAAATAATTGTTGCTGTAAAATCTGATAACTGATTTACTGTGAAAGAATTTTACAGTGAAGATGTTGATGAAAAAGAAAATTCCAACCATCGCAGTAGCCCTGTAAACGCCTAGGCCTGGCCATGGGCCTTCGGAAAGACTGCTAGAATAGCACGATAAACGATCAGAAAAATAAGTATTTTGTTGTTGCCTTTGATACCCGAATATTCTCGTATAAGCCAAATTTATCACGACCTGGCTCATTCAATATTTATATTAAAACTTTTCTTGTAGCCGAGCACAAACATTAGCTACTTACCTCTCATGTTTTCTCCAATCCCTAAATCTAAAAGGCATTATTTAGGTATTGTCTGTTCCAAAAGTATCCGACGAAAGTGTAAACAAACCCTATTCAGACGCTCGCGCTGATATCCGCGACGAAGCACTTTTGTATGGAACCGAGCGGGTGTCCCCATAACGTTAAATGTTATATGTGTTAATGTTATATGTTAAATGTTTCTGTCAGGCGTTTTGTTAACTGGAAGGACAAAAGTACAGTCAAACCTATTGAGGAGGGTGAGCGGCACACCACTAAATCTGATAATGGTAGGAAAGATCTATAACAACTTAATATCATATAATTGTAAGTCGCTGAAGAGATCCATTGATGGTGTTAGAAGTCTCTGTAAGTTGGCTGATGTCATCGCACTGCAGGAGACCTGGCTGTTACCGCATGACCTGCCATTTCTGAATGCTGTAGATGATGAGTTTGGGAGCACGGGGTCCTCTGCTGTGGACACATCTGCGGGCTTACTACGGGGGAGGCCTTTTGGAGGTGTCGCCATATTATGGCGAAAAAGTGCCTTTCAGTCGGTTAAAGTGTTAGAGTGCAATGACGTTCGCTTAGCGGCTGTGAAGATAAACTATGTAAGTGATAAATCTGTGATAATATTTTGCGTGTATATGCCTAATAACTGTTCTGAAAATTTACCTGAGTTTACACAAGTAAAATTTGTTCAATTATTGACGATAATAGTGACACAGAAGCAATTTATATTTTAGGCAATTACAATGCGCATCCTAAAGAGCTTTTTTGTATTGAAATGCTGGCTTTTTGTAATGATCAGGACTGGACCTGTGTAATGCTTGGCTCCGAATCTGATACGTTCACTTTTGTAAGTGAGGCGCATGGGTGTACGAGGTCGTTAGACCATTGTATTGTCACGAGTGCTGCACTACCATCTATAAAGCGTGTTTGGGTGGAACGGGATGTGCAGTGGTCTGACCACTTTCCACTTATTATTGAATTTGACCTGGGCCAAGTTAGTAGTAGGGAGGGGGTGATCCGCACACTGGCTTCTAATAAGATTCTATGGGGCGAGCGCACGAATAGGCAAATTGAAAATTTTCAAGAAAGGTGTCACTATCAACTGAGGGAAATTGATTTTCCAGAAGAGCTCTCGGCTTGCTGTGATGGTATTTGTTACAATGTGGAACACAGGACCATACTGAAAAACATGTATGTAAAGTTAGTTTCTATCCTGTCTGAGGCTGCAGCCAGTTCTAATGAGCAAGGCGAGCCACGGAGGAGAGGTGGCTATGTTGCTGGTTGGAATAGGTATGTGGCAGGTTTTCACAGGGAAGCGAGGCTAAATTTTTTGGCGTGGGTTCAAGCTAGGAAGCCTAATAATGGCCAACTTTATTTAGATATGTGTGAGAGTAGAAGGGCTTTCAAAACACAATTAAAATGGTGTCAAGATAGACAGGATCAAATTAAAATGGATATTCTAGCGTCACACCACACTGCCAGAGATTTCAAAACGTTTTGGAAACACACGGAGAAAACGAATGTAAAGTCTGGCTTCCCTGTGAGTGTAAATGGTGATCATACGAGTACTATGATAGCTAATCTTTTTAAGGATTATTTTAAAGTGGAACCGCAGTCTGATTCTGACACAAGCCGATGTGACGGTGCTGGGGCTATCGATCAGGAGCGAGCTGTTAAATTTACTGCTCGTGATGTACAAAAAGTGATACTTGGTATGCAGAGGGGTAAATCTCCTGGGCATGATGGCCTCAGCATTGAGCATCTAAAGTTTGCCTGTACTCACCTGCCGCGTGTGCTCTCCATGTTTTATAATTTATGTTTATGTCACGGTTACTTGCCTGAAGAGCTGACGAAAACAATTGTAGTACCGATTGTCAAGAATAAGACTGGTGACATGTCAGATAAAGAAAACTATCGGCCCATCTCGCTGGCCACTATAATGGCCAAGGTGCTTGACAGCTTGCTAAACAACATTCTTCTGCAGCACATAAAGCTGAATGATGCCCAATTTGGGTTCACGCAATCTTGTGTCTTAAGCAAGCTGTTAGGTACTACACGGAGAGGAAGACGCCGGGTGTATGCGTGCTTTCTGGACCTTTCCAAGGCCTTTGATAGGGTCTTATAGAATATAATAAGCTGTGGGCTAAATTGGAGGGAGCGGGTGTGCCGGCTGAAGTCATCTCCGTGTTGCGCCATTGGTACACATGTCAGAGGAACCAGGTGAGATGGGCTGGTGCGCTATCTGATGCATATGGCATGGAGTGTGGCGTGCGGCAGGGGGTATAAACTCTCCTCTGTTATTCAATCTGTATGTTGATAACCTCATCGGCGAGCTCAGCAGTACTCATGTGGGTTGTTTTGTAGACGGAGTGAGCGTAAATAACATTAGTTATGCGGACGACATGGTACTGCTGGGACCGTCGGTGGGGGCGGTGTGAAGGCTTGTGCCAATCTGTGAGGCGTACGCGGCGGCGGAACTCGAAAAAGAGTGGAGTGCTCGTTTTCAAGAGTGCAAGGCGTAGTCCAGTGCATGTTCCGCCTATTATGCTCAATGGTGCGGCTCTGCGGGTGGTGAGCAGCTCCAAGTATCTGGGCCACATTGTGACAGAAGAGTTGCAAGATGATGCAGACATAGAGAGGGAGCGCAGAGCATTGTCAGTCAGGGGAAATATGGTTGCACGCAGGTTTTCTCGCTGCTCGAGGGCGGTGAAAATTACTCTTTTCTAGGCGTACTGCCAGTCGTTATACTCGAGCAATCTGTGGGTGGTAGGTAACCTTTACTCGCCGGGCTGCTAGTGCTCTGCGTGTCCAATACAACAACATTTTCAGGATGCTTATGCAGCTGCCTCGCTATTGCAGTGCGTCCGGAATGTTTGCAGAGGCGCGGATGGACGGCTTTCATGCGGTAATACGGAAGAAAGTAGCCTCCTTATTGCAGCGCGTGCGAGGCAGTAGCAACAGTATCCTGCAGATGGTTGTATCTCGTGCGGATTGCCCCATCCAGAACAAATGGATGCATATTGTGATGGGTGTTGACTAACATAGTTTATAAGATTTCACTAACACAATAGGTAATTATAAGTAAGGGAATTGTAATAATTTATTTCTCTGTATTTTATTTTATTATCTGTATTTTTTTATGTATTTTTATAATTTGTAATTTGTATGGATTAATTTTGATCTGAAATAAACTAATAAATAATTTAGGGTTTAGGAATGTTTCAACTTAATACATCACCACTTATTTTAACAATTATTGTTTGAATAACATCATTAAATTGTAATTTAAATCATGGTCAAAAATTGAGGTTTGTAAAAATTGTCAAAGGAAAAACCTCTTTAAGGTGAGTTAAACTTAGAATTTCTTGTTTAAGTATTCAAATAATCAAATCAGAGCACTTGATTTAAAATGGCTTTGAAAATTGGCTTCCACATTCTACAGGTACGTTTTCTGATCCATATCTACATTTTCACGAGATACTATTGGAACATACTATATAAGGTAAGGTGTATCTAGACGAAATATTTTAAGAGAAACATCCATAGGTGGTAAAAAAGCCAAAGTAACAAAAAAAAAATGTTTTTTGTCTTAAGTATTTTTATTTTTACGTAATTATTATTGAGACATTTTGCAAAAACCTTAACTTACTTATTTTATGATTGACCCCACCGGACGCGGCGACGGTGGCAGCGCGAGCGCGGTGCCTTTTGATAATTAATCATCATAATATCAAGGTTTTTTTTTTTGTATAATATATGTACTTAGATTTAAATAAAGAACAGATATACCTTGTATACATCAAAGCTGTCGTTTCTCCTCATCAATTCGGATCTTCCTCCGGTCCAATACTAGTCACAATAAACTGGCTTTATTTACTGTACCTATAAAGTGTTTTATAGCCACTATTTATTCGGACGGTACAAATTTATTGTCTGTAATATCATCCCCACTTATCAAAGGAGAGTAATCGTTGAGTGTCGTCATCTAACACGTTATTAGAAAACACCGAGTGGTAATCGGATATTTTAATGACGAACCTGATAGCGGTTGTGAGGAGAAATTGCATTGAATACAAATGGAAAGTTATTGAGATTGACATATTATTACCTTAAAGTAGTTACGAGTATCTTATTTGTGGTTCTAAGAATCGGGTGTATGACCTTAGAACCTTTTCGGATTTCTTCGTAGATTACTATACAGGGAATCCTATCTTTTTCTGAGTGGGTGTATGTAATACGCCAACAATTGAAAATGGTGGTTTGAATTCTTGGTCTTAACGATACGAGACCAGAATTTTGACACTTTAGAACGCACTTTAGTTTTATTTATTCAAAATCAAATATGAAGTACCTTTTATTTGTGAACTTTTCAGATTTCTTCGTAGATTACAATACGGGGAATCCTTCTTTTTTCTGATGGAAGCACGACGTCGTGGGTGTAAGTAATACGCCAACAATTGAAAAGGGCGGTTTGAATTATTGGTCTTACGATACTAGACCAGCCTTTTGACACTTTAAAACGCACTTCATTTTTATTCATTCACATTCAAATATGAAGTACCTTTTTATTTGTGAACCAGCTGCCCCGCGACTTCGCCCTTTTCGACTTTTTCTAAAATAAAAGTAAATTACTCCTTAATAAAAGAAAGAAAGAAAATACGTTTATTTGCGGTAAACATGACGCATAAAAGAACACAAACACAAAAGAAATAAGAAAACTATGGGGGAAAAATACGTCACATCCACGCAAAACGGCTATCGTTCAGCATTATTCTGCGACCCTATGCAAGACAGAGCCCCAGCGCTGGTTTTCAGCGACAGCCGGCGTTGACGTAATGACGAACAACAACAGCAAAGTATCTGCCAGTGAAAGTCCCATCAAAATCGGTCCAGCGGTTTCGGAGATTACCCGGAACAAACAGACTGTCAGACAGACAAACAAAAACCTGTATTTTTTTTTTGTTGTTAGTACCGTTTATAATTTTATACTTTCATATGCATTAAGTACGAGTAAAAAGCTCTTACTTTGACAACCCTAAAACGCTATCCTATCTGCGACAACGCTTTTCCTACGATCGTCCTTCGGATGCACCTTGCAGGTCGCATCTTAGAAATCTCCTTAGACTCCCTCCCCACTCATCCGACTTCTACTCCTACTCATTCACTGTGCACGCGGCTCGGTTGTGGAATTCACTGCCACCTGACGTTAGGGACTGCCAAACTGTTGCAGCCTTTAAAAGAAGAGTAAAGGATCACTACCTTTCCGCTTCGTCATAGTTGCATATTATTATGTGTTTATTATTTCCCACTACATTGTAGTTCTAAGTATATATTTGAGTGATATTTATTTTGGAAGTATGTATGTAAGTATATTCTCTTATTGTATGTTTATTAGTATTTATATTAGGGTATAGCTATTTTGATTTTATGTATATATTTTTTTTTTTTTCTCTTCTACACTCACACACGTTGTCTACATCTCTATATCTACTTTCCTATCGCAGGTATGCTGGAAGAGATTTCATTAGAAATAAGCATCACCTTTGTACGTATTTTTCTGTTCCTTTCTTCTTGTCTGTTTATATGTGTGTACATAAATTGTTAAATAAATAAATAAACAGATACTTGAATTTTATTTATTTGTATTTGTATAGACACGTAACTTGAAACCTTTTGTGAACACGTTTTTTTTTATACTGTCCAACTGTTGGGCAAAGTTATTTTTTTCCCATAGACATCCCACATAACTAAGTTAATTTTTTTGATGAAAGTGACCTTAATTTTTGCAATATTTTTATGAAAACCTACGGATTTACCGCATGCTTCCGTCGAGTCGATTAACCGATAATATCGAGTTCATGATTCTATTACTCAGTATCGATATTGCCGCCGGTAAAGGTCAGACAACCTCCCGAAATCCGATAAGATCTAAATTCATACCACTTATCGGTAGATTCAAAAGACCATTTTTTATTCTGAATATTCAATATAATCTGAGTACTGTAGAAGGTAATTATTTATTTTTTCCATTGAATAGGAGAAAAGATTAGACTTTTTAATTGCGAAATTCGAATTGAGCCGTTGAACTTGAGTGGTTGTATTGGAAACGGTAAAAGGAAAAGAAATGCTTGGGTACCAATATTTCCAATCGAAATCTTGCGAGTATCTTAATTTCGAAAACAATCATTTCGTTTCTTAATCCCTTCATCTATGACTTGAAATGAAGAACAGTTTTTATTAAAAAAATCCAATTATGCTTTTTCTCTTTGATGGTCCAAAATACCAACTAAACATGTTTTATCCTTTGATTAAACATTATTTGTTGGTATTTTAGACGTTTTTGCCATGTGTCTTTACCTATGTAAATACAAGGCAAAAACGTATACCTACTACGTCGAATTTCTAAAACGAGAATATCCCAACAACTTAAAAAAGACTGTGCTACAAACAAAAGTCAAACTTAAACACATAGATACAGGCTTAAAGTAAAATTCCGTTAACATACAGGCTGGTCCAAATAGTGACAAAATAAATAACTAAACTATTTATAAAAGGATTTCCGCGTTACCTCTTTGAAAGACCAATTCCAGCGAAGTGGTCGATTAAGTAACATTTTTTTTGTGATATCGTGCAAGCCTGGATACCGCGACTTATTCCGTTCTAATACCAAAAACTAATACCACTATGTATGTCTTTCAACCAATTTGATGAAACAAATATCAGTGGTATTAGTTTTTGGTATTAGAACGGAATAAATTAAGGTTTTTGAAATGATTTAGGAACCAGGTAGTATTTTTTATTTGTGTATCTCACTCGAACGTAAATAGGAAGATGATTATTTTATGTTTGAAAGAATACTCGATGAAATTAAAAATTTTGAAAGAATACTCGATGAAATTGAAAATTTTAAAACAATAAGGTGAAAAAGCCGTGTAAAAATAAAGATATAATTATTTTAAAGCGGTTAACAGCGGTCATTTTCAAGAAATTTAAAAAAAAATATTATAACTCAAAAGCTATCAAGAATCGCGGAACGTATACATGGGGTATTTTGGGACACCCCTGGGCACGAGGCATCAATTTTTAAAGTGACAACTTCTTTTTACGTTGGGCACTTTTGGGATGGGGGAAAAGCACTGAACTCGCGTAACGCTCTGATAAATATACAGTTTTTTTTTTTTTTTAAATCATTGCGCAAATTTTGACAAATTAAATTAAACGTGTTTTATTATACACCTATTTCTAATTTTGATATATATTAGTACAAAAAAAATAAGTTATCGTTAACGAAAGATATTTATTTTGAAACTGGTATAATGAACACTCGCCGCGCAACGCGCCGGCAGTTCGCGGTTAGTGAAGCGGAACGCAGTAGTAGGTACCTATCAGCTGTGCGCTCGCCCATTGATATTATTACGAATAGATTGTGTCCATATTTTTCTGATATTAAGTAGGACCAAAAAAAAAGTATTGACTAAATAATGGAAATATGTTCTATTACTGATACTGAACCACCAAAAAAAAATTATCTCGTTAAAAACTTATCTCGTATAATACAGATGTGTGTAATAATGTTCACGTGTTTTTGAAGCTAAGCAGTTTTCACTTCTGACGTGCAGTCCTGCGACTGACAGTTTTTTTTTTATACGTCGCTATTTGAAGCATTCTGTATAAAGTTCATTGGTATTTCCTTAGAAGAGAAGTATAAAGATTCTTCGCGCATACTCGTTGGCATGTCTCCATAATCCATAAAGTGTATGTAACTATTGCCTTCGTTTGATTCAACTATTTCGGAGAGATACAGTACAGCGGTAAAGTAGGGAAAAAGAGTTGTTTAGTCGAAGGGTTCCGTAGTGTTTTGCAGTAAAAGTTTTTTATGTCAATTGCTGTCAAACAATCAGGCAGCTTACCTCATGCACAGTGATCACTGCTTAGCTTTTTCCCAGCTAAGTTGGTGTCAGCTGCGGTTAGACTGTATCTAACCGCAGTCAGCTGAATACACATCTGACCTCTTACTAGGTAACACGATACCTCCGCGACTTTCGGGCTTCTGACGACCCGCAACGACTGTCAAAGATCTACAAATAACAGCCGGGACCAACGGCTTAGCGTGCTTTCCGAAGCACGGAGGGGTCTCGATATGGAATGGATGGTCAACCATCCACGAACCGACCGCGGCAAGCGTAGCTTAACCTGCGATCAACCCGTGCATCTGTTATATCTTTGCCACGAGCCCTGCTTAGTACACACGGCTACATATCAAGCTATACGATCCAGTTTACGCTGGTCTCGCATTGTATAGGATTTCCGTACAATGAGAGGTCAGCTTATACACACACTTATGGACATGTCAAAATCAAAATATCAAAATCAAAAATGTTTATTTCACTTACATAAAGCGTTAACATGCGTGATTTGGAGATCACCTTTTAAGCAAGAAGATGCTTGTGTTAGGTGACTCCGCTCTTCCACCTAACAATTATACAGTGTATGGAATTGAAAACAAAATAAAATGTTTATTTTTTTTTATTCTACTATGAGTTTGCTCTTGACTTTAGTCTAGGGCTGGATGACGGAGACAAAGTCTACGATGGAGTGAGCTTACCCAGAAGAAGCCTGTTCATGTGTAGCATGATATGTACCCGTGTGTACAAAATCAATGTATGCAATCTTATTTCAATTTTGTTTGCAAAAACTCTCGCGCAATGTTTCGTGACGACAAGTTATAAAAGTCAAAGTTTTATACATGTTAAGTAGGCGCATCTTGACACTATTACATACCTAGAAGTGTAAAATGGGTCTTGGTATGTAAAAATGGTCACCCATCCACGGACCAACCGCGGCAAGCGTTGCTTAACCTGATCGATTGACCCGTGCGTGTGTTATTACTAGAGATCGGATAATCGGATGCATATTTACCTAAAGTTAATTATTAGCTATGAAAGTATGGAAGCAGCTTCTTAAAATATATTTTTTGTAAGAAAATATCCCGTGATGCCAGGAATACCGGCAATGCAAAACTAGTCGGGTGTATACTAAGGATGCGACATCAAAAATATTATTTATTAATTTAAAAAAATACCCGGGATTCTTGGACTGCATAACTATTCATATTTATTTGAAATTATTTTAACTCCTTATGCAAATATGTGTAGGTAGGGTGTAAGAGTAGGGGTGGTGTGTGTTAGTTAAAATAAAAATAAAACACCGGAACAGCGGGATTTATTCGATACAAAAGCGCTTTCCATAATATCAAACATCTCAACTTTAGGTGAATATGCATCCGAATATCCTATCTCTAGTTATTACTTATCCACAAGCCCCGCCCCCACGACACCGCTGCCTACGGATAATATCCTATAAGCAACACTGCAATATCTTATTCGCCTGTAATAACATCGGTATACATACACTTCAATACGGAACACTGCAACCTATCATATCCATGTTGAGATCGCCTTCCAGTCTAACGAGATGTAGCTGACCCCTGGGTTTGTGTCGCCATGTCTTCTCAGGGGTAGTCAGATAGGAAATGTGGGTTATAACTAGATTGTTTTATGACGTGTACAAGTAATTCCGATATCCTATTTACAAAATAAACAATTTCATGTCAGATGAATTTTGATGACAGCCTTTCGAGGTTCGAAAGTCAATTAATAAATAATACAAATACCCAACTTAATTGTCAGAATTTTCGGGATTCTAATATTCTGATTATGACTCGATGGTATTCGTATAACAACTGAGTTGTCTACAGAGGGTTTTTTTTTTTTTGCTAGGGCATTTCAGTGTTAACCTTGGAGGTTGAGACTCTTTAACCGGACTTTCCTGTGGTTGCCTTAAGCTCCTAACGAAACTTAATGCCTCCAGCCAGGGCGTAAAAACTTATAAACTAAACGACTGCGCGCTAAGGGCACCCTCTGTGGGGTACGAACCTCGGCTTAGGGCAGAATCGGAGGGAGGATGGCAAGGGACCGACGGTGGCTGGATAAAATCAGGGTTATGATTATTATCTGGGCGAATTAAAGCTACTGGCTCAGCTATAGCGCGGGCTGGCGCTTCGCTTACGAGCAAGGGGGAGGCTACAGAGGGATCTCGATTTCGACAATTATACTAATAAAATTTGTGAGTTTATAATGTAGGGGGTAATCTTCGGAACTACGGCCTAAGTCGCGGGCAGAAACTAGTATCCAATAATAAGGATTTCTAGTAAATGAAATCGTATTTAGGATGAAAGAAAGAAATAAATAAAAAGGATTAATTGGGACTCGTACAGGAAAATCACATTTAAACAAAACATATTTTTAGCAACATGAATTTATTATAATTGAAAATTAATTTATACGTACACAGGCTATATACATTAGAACTAAAAGACTAACAAACTATATATATAAAAACAAAAACAAAAAAAAAAAAAATACAAAGAAAAACAAAAAGGACACTTAATAGGCGTCGAAGTACTCGTCTGCATCGCTGTCACTCGGAAACGTGCCCAGAAGACTGGCAGCATTGCCACGTTGAATGGCAATGCTAATAAAAAACAAAAGTAAAATGAAAACACATAGTCCTGTGTACGGGACCAAAAGGCTGCAAATCTCAGC
Organism: Dryobota labecula; assembly: GCA_947523025.1. Taxonomy (NCBI): domain Eukaryota; kingdom Metazoa; phylum Arthropoda; class Insecta; order Lepidoptera; family Noctuidae; genus Dryobota; species Dryobota labecula. Next base: position 8,081,769 of record OX383293.1, on the reverse strand, counting down.
ATGATGCTGCGACATTTAAAATAAGTGTCGCAGCGCTGGTATTAATAAAAAAAAAATAAGATTAAATAAGAAATTGATACATGTGAAGTAACAAAAATATTTATTTAATAAAAAATATTACATTATTGTATGAGAAACTGTCAGACGAGCCAAGAATACGAGATACTTTAGGGCTTTCTGTTTGTGTAATATTATAATTATTCGATTTCTGTCTAGACGGAATTCCCATTATTATATGTCAGACTGTTCGGTAAGCTGACGAATAGAGGACCGAACCATTTCGGAAAGTCAAAGATTTCAATAGGACCGCACGGATCCTTAAAATATTCGGATCATTAAAATGGGATAAGGACGTCGACACGCGAAGTTTCACTAAAAATGCCAGGTCAGCGATTGTGAAAATACAGGAAATATAAGTCTGTAGAACAGTCAACCAGTGAATTTTTGCTCATTTTATTTGTTGACTCCGTGTTACGAATCTTTTTTTTTTAAATCCAATTTAAATATTTGGATTATTATCGTTTGATTGAAACAACAGAATTTGCGATTTAAGGCTCGTACAGACTACTGCGATATCGCGGGCGCGACGCGACACTAGCAGCACAATTTCTTTGTCGCTGTCTGTCACGCCCGCGATATCGCGCGAGTCTGTATGACCCTTTAAAAAGAAATGGTTCGACGAAAAAATCTATACCTAAGCTTCTTAAAATTCTGATCATAAAAATAACTGTTTTTACCAGGAAATATCACGACATAAGGAAGTAACACTATAGTGGTATAAATAATAACATGTAAAGAAACTTGACAACGATATCAACAAAATAAAAAAAACTGCCATGTGCGTGTCGGACCACGCACAATGAAGGGTTTCATAGTTGGGATGAATTTATCTCAAGAACAAACAACATTTTAGTTGAAAATGTTCTCCCATAAAGAATGTATAGGAGAACGTGTTTTTCAACTGTAAATGTAACTTGGTCGACTATTAATCGGTAACATGTAAAGCCTACTTAGCTGTGATAGTTCCTTTTAATTTAGTTGTGTACTAGCTGACCCGACAGACGTAGTTCATTCAAAAGCTATTTGACTGTGGCGGTTTGCCTACGCGCAAAGGAAATATAGTATAAACTCCACTACTCTACCCACTCTACCCTACCCTACCTACCTACCTACCCTACCTACCCTACCCTACCAACCTCCTTACCCTATCCTACCTACCTACCTACCCTACCCTACCCCACCTACCCTACCCTACCAACCTACCTACCCTACCCTACCAACCTACCTACCCTACCCTACCTACCTACCCTACCCTACCCTACCCTACCAATCTACCTACCTAACCTACCCTACCTTACCTACCTACCTACCTACCCTACCCTACCCTACCCTACCCTACCTACCTACCTAAAACCTTTAAAAAAAATAAAATAGATAAAAACCTATTCTCAGACCTATCAAATGATGACTGACACGTTATGTCAAACGCCATAAAGTTACATTAGAAGATACATAGTTTCATAATATTACATAAGAAAAGTAAATGTGGTCGTTTTCTTATTTTTTTTTTTAACTTTCTTTATTTTTTCTTACATAAGAATCTTCTCCTGACAATAACGAACACAACAAAAAAATAATTAGCAAAATCGGTAAGTAATAAACGAGAAAAAAAATATATCATCCCCACTTTACGTACAGGGGAGGTACCCTAATATATATATATATACATTTCTAGATTTTATTTTACCACTTTGTCGGCGTGATTATGTATACCCATACCAAATCGACATAATCGTAGAACAGTGACGGATCTGACATTTATGTTGAACTCCGCCGCGCGTGCAATAACAGCAGTAAGTATAATTTTTGTCTAAATTGAGTCAAACATAGATTCGGAATCAGCGCAATGAGCTGATTCCGAATCAATGCTCAACTACTGCTGTTACCACGCGCGGCAGAACAACTACTTGTAGTTCATACAAATATTTGTTCCGTGCGGGAATCGAACCTGCGACACGCAGCGCAGCAGTCACTCGCTTAACCACTGCGCCAACCGTGTCGTATGTATCGCAAACACTAAGAAATACCTAGTTGTTAAACGTTCATCATAGCATTCTTTTACATACCAATAGAAATATTTATTTTACATAAAAGTTGTAGAGATAAACCAAAAACAAAGACCAGTTCAACCATTTCTGATTAATTCTAGAGCAAATGTCAACTAAACAGTTTCAATAAATAGCCCAATGCTCGCAGTAACAGTTAAGGACCAGTGTCCTTTAATTAAATTTCGTAATTAACATGAATATTCAGACACCGTAAGCACACGGAAACTAAGCAGAGTTCTTATACACAAGTGCCCACCGTTGGGACCGTACATTACTTTTTACTGCAAACATTTAGCATTTTAGAGGTCCTTCGACTCCCATGATTAAGTTAAATAGCCACATTGGACCAGATAGGTGTAAACTGATGAATAATTTCGAGCAATTATTCCTATTTTAGATTATTTTTCGAACTTTACGGTCCTAGCTTCCCGTAAATGTTTACGAGTAGTCCGCTTAAACCTGTATAATGCGGACTATAACGCAGATTATTTTCAGTGATTTACATAATATTGTGTCAGTTAATTACTTTGAAGGGTACGTGGAATGGTCGCTCAATGTGTGCGAACGTGAAACATTTTAAATGACATAATTTTATTGTGACCTTTTTCAAATGTTACTCGTGTAACCTACAAATGGGGAGATAGATATCGTAACGAGATATCGTTTTAGTTCAAAGTCGTCATCAATAGAATAAAGTCTGAGGTATTTTAAAGGTAATTCTAAAACAATTATCCATACTAATATTATAAATATGATAGTAACTGTCTGTCTGTCTGTTACGTTTTCACGCCTAAACGATAGAGATATAGCTTGGGATATGGAGAAGGACATAGGTGCCGATTCTCTTGTACACCGAACTAAACTAACTAAACTATCACTAAAATTCCTTACTTTTGGCTATGAGAATCTTAAAGCTATTCTGCAAACAAAATTCTCTAAATTTAAAAATTAGTTTGACACAACTAAATCGAATTTGACAATCGTGACCCCACGTGGTATTTATTTTTTATTTTTTTGATTCGCCACGTTGTACTTGTTTGCCTATGATTTTTTTAGAGCCGGAGGCGCGCATGGGGGGGGGGGGCAGCCGCGACGTGTTTTTTTTATGGAATTTTTCACTTTTTGTGTGGAAAAAAAAATAAAGATTACCTACATGTAGAGTAATAGCGGTTCAAGCGTTTCTAAAAGGGGGTCGAAATTTTCATTATTTTTGCGATAGGACGCACCATTTTGGAGATATAAGCAAAAGAGAAAAAAAATTGGGATAAACACGAAATATCTTAAGTGATACACCTTTAAGTGGTAAAGAAGCCATGGAAATGATTTTCTTTTTTATTCTGAGTATATTATTTAAAAAATTAAATAATTTAAAATTACTTAATAATATGATGATTAATTATCAAAATTTACCGCGCTCGTGCCGCCACCCCACCGCACCGTTCGGCGTCACCGCGTCGAGGCGGGTCATTCATAGAATAAGTAAATAAAGGATTTTTTCGCAAAATGTCTCAAGCAATTTTAAAATTATAATAATTATGTAAAAATATAAAACACTTAGATAAAAAAAAATTCGCTGCTGTGGCTTTTTACGACATAAAGATGTTTCCCTTAAAATATTTCGTGTATGAATAGATACACCTTATATACAGTACTGGTTTTGCACCAGAAGTCGAGGTGATTGGTGTGAATTTTAGTTCATGAAAACTAATTTTATTCCACACCTTTTTAATCGCGATTAAAAATAGTCAGATTTAGTTAGAAAATCTAAATTTTAGTTTAAAAACGTCAAATTCAGAATAGCGAAATTGCCATTTTCACTAAATTTAAAAACTCAGTACCATCTTAGAGCTGTCAAACTAAAATATAGTTAAGTTTTGTCACTTTAGTCAATTTCAGAATAGGAAATGGTCGTTTGACAGGAATAAATTAAATTTTGGTGATTTTTAGTCTAGTTTAGAGAATTTTGTGACAAGAGAATCGGCACCATTGGCTACTTTTTTACGCGATAGCCGACATCCACGCGGATGGAGCCCCGGGCAAAAGCTAGTTATTAATAACTAGCAGCCCGTCCCGGCTTCGCACGGGGTAGACAATACGAAAGACATTTTAAGACTCATTTTTCTACACCTTCGGTTACATTGTTCAAATTTTACCAAGGATCCCTAATTTTTTCAAAATGAAATGTAGCCTATGTCAAATTGGAAGAATGTAGCATTCTATTGGTGAAATAATTTTTTAAATCGGCCCAGTACTTTTTGAGCCTATTCATTACAAACATACAAACATACAAAAATAGGTACAAATCTTTCCTCTTTATAATATTAGTGTAGAAGTGTAGATGTAAAGATAAACTACTAAAGAAAAGAAATAAAGTATAAAATACACATGTTACCGATTTAGATTTTAATGTATTTAAAAAAACCTAAACAATACGTTAATATTTCCGCCTGTGAATTTTGATCACTGTTTGTGAATTATTTTAACCCTACCGAAGCGCATATTAAAAACTAAATAGATGTTTCCTTTAATCAGCTTCTCAGCACAGTTATCTTTTTATTGTAGAACCACTCCATTGAGTCATAGATCGTGTTTTAGTCGCAAGCGGAGAGCTCCTAAAAAAGCGCGCGTACTGAAGCAAGTGACGGTCGGCGCCCGAACAGGCGTAAACAACTGAGTGGCTCCCCGAGTAGCTCTTTCCCATTCAATTCATAAACTGCATCATCTGCGTCTCTATAATCTTCAAATTCCACAAATCCATAGCTAAAGAAGTTTTCAATTTAAAAACAACACCGCAAAAAAACCACCCGAGGTGGCCAGACATCTGTGATCGTTGTAACAGTCTGAGAAATTTATTTAAACATAAGTTTTTTTTTATTGGTCGTCGCAAAAAGGGGCAGTAATCAGATATGGTCATAGTGTGCACGTGATTTTGTTTTCAAAGTAGTTAGAGTTTTGTGCCCGCGATAGTGCGTCGCACGTTTATTAGCAAACGCAACAGTTTGCAAGCTCCCAGTAATCTTCAGTAGTTTCAAACAAGAATAGCTGATGAAGGTTCAACCCCAGAACAAACAACTTTCAAGGAAAATAGGATAGATACCCCGACACTTGTACGTTGTAGATAAATTACGGTCAGTAAACATAAGACTAGGTAGAACGTCTACAACGTAAGCTTTTGAATAATTTTGCTACCAAGGACCATGTGAAGTTTGGTCTTTGGTCAAAAGGACCGGGACCGCAAATATTATAACCCTTTCGTCGCTGTGTGATAATTTCAAAAGACAACATTGTTACGCTTTTTAAACTTTTGCTGGGTATTTTAGGTGTTGACATTAAGTGAGGAGGATTTATTATACGCAGCGTGTGAATGACGGTTGAACGACTATTTTTGTTACTTAACTAGAGACCCATGTTTTAGTTATGAAGTTTTAACATAGTGTTTCATCGCCGGCGTCGTGAGCTTTGACATAGGGTTAATAGAGTTACGTTCAAATTTCATTGTTGAGCTTATTTGAAAGAAATTTCTTAACGCGTCTTGCGGTAGGAGTTGACTGGTAGGAATCGTCACGTAAGGGTAAAAGCCGTAATTCCCCCTCCATGCGACTTTCTCTCTCTCTGTCTCTTTCTTTTATATACGAGTGTCTGTGTATTTGCCAGTATCTAGATTCTTCGTCCTGAATTTCGTTTCTGAAAGATGTTCCCCTCCCGGGCACGTTTTTTTTTTGGTATGATTTTCCGATTTGACAGGAGAAAAAAATACAGCTTCTCGGCACCAAAACTAGTGTTGACCAGTGTTATTTTTGGGATAAAAATTACATACTTATATAAAAAATTACAGAATTCGATTCAGTAAACAATTCTGAAGAAACTACTTTCAGAATGTGTTACACATTGTAGGTATATTTCTGACAATATTGTATGATCCTGGTAAGAGTATGCTAAAGCCACTAAAAACTACTACCACCCACCATTTAAAACTTTTTCGAAATCCAACGCACTTTGCTCGCTCAATTACATTACAACACATTACTAACGTTGCATCAGAAATAATCGCAACTCCACTAAATCCATCATCAACTTATGATTTTATTCGGATTCCAACTACGATGGAACGCAATAAACTTTAAAAACGGAACTGCATAATTCGTACCGTTCCTAGTCTGTAATTTCCATTCGTTCACACTCAATAATAATAAATCATTCAACCTATCACTACTCGCCGCTGTTTTGTTTAACTTGCACCCACGTGCGAGCGAGTGAATCATTCATTCATTTGAGTTAACATTACATAGCATTCATGAGTAAATATAGGATTTGTTAATTGCTTGGTTATAATTGTCTTCAATTAGATCTTGGCTTTAGGTTTTTATTGTACATATAGATTTTTAGTTTTTAAACTGTCATGGTCACTAACATTATTATTAACACAAACGGGATATTTACCATGTTTACTATTTGATTTGAGTTCCCTATATTTCGGCGCTGTTGCAAGCACCATGATCACGGATAAACTAAAGTCATTGCGGGTGGGTGTTTATGAGCCTAATTTTATACACTTAATTATACTCTGTATTTTTTTTGGGCTTGTAATATGTAGCAATACCGCTAATTGTACGAAGATAAAGAGGACGTTTTACGGTGTCCCTGTTTGGGCAACGCTTGCAATTTGCAGCTCATTGTCTAGGTGTATATATGACTTAAATTCTCCTCCCCTCAAATAATATATGGTAATGGCTGATCTTTGCGTTATGCTCGTGAACGGGTGCTGCTTGTGGTGCTTGGGCCTCAAGTCTGCTATTACAATAGTGTCAGAATGGTCTCTTCATTGTGAGTTTTTGACAGATTTGCCATACAAACACTGTCAAATACAATGGCGATACCATTCTGACACTATTGTAATAGCAGACTTGAGGCCCTGGTCGTCATGCTGACCATGGTTTCATTATTGTTATCAATAATTAATTGTTTATTTGTTATACTTCGATGGTCCTAGTTTATTATTTGTGTTACAGATATTATGAACACAATCCAGCAGCGCATATGTAAGCAGGCACACCCTTTATGCCTAGAGACTTATTTCGGTTATAAGTTTTGTTCACTTTTTATTTTTTAAAGAAAAGGATTTTTTTTGCTTGAGTATAGTTTTCATTGTATTTTCTGGTATATTGGCGTATGTTAGCTGACATAGGGCAACTAAATTTATTTACTGTTCTTTCTCTCGTAATGTTAATTACTTTGCATACCAAATATTGTATAGAATCAAGATTTTATATATGAATAGGCAGCTGTGCTGCTGGGGAGTTTGTTGCGCTACTTCTTCTTCCCAGCTAAAGCACTAGGAAGTGGTGAAGGGTGGGCGTTTTGTGGGACTGTCTTATGTAATTTCATTTTGACGTTCGAAAAGTGCTGATTCTCAGCCTAATTTGAATAAATGACTTTTGAATTTCGAATTTCTATAAATACAGATTTGTTACGATCGCGAATCATATTCAGTTCAACATACAACCTGAAACTGACCTGCAGATTTTCTTTTCTTAATATAAAGTTTTAAGTATTGGTAATAGCACTCAAAGAAACCAACATAAATACCTAGAATATAAATGAACGTTTATTACGAACGCTTTAACAGCAGTTTCAGGAAAACTGAAACGTTTCTCGCAGCAGAAGCAACAATTAAACTGTAATCATTTCAAGCCTCTCAAAAAAATAATTAAAACTCCTTGTTACTTTTTACCTCTTATTTATTTTTTTATTTTTTTTTTCAGAGCAATATAGCAATGTTGTTTATGCGGACTTCTTAAGAACATAATAATACAATCTTCATAAAATCTTGTGGTTGTAAAAATTTTAGGTCAACAAAATAAATTGCACGTATATAATACATCTTCAGTCGTCGTCATCAGTCGGATACATTCGACTCGCAGTTATTTATTTTTTACGTCTCAGCTCATTATTTTGACGCCGGTCTAGATTGACTAGACATGAAAGATACGAACAAAATTGTCTAGTCACGAACTCACGACTCCGTGTCAGTAGCCTTAGACATTTGTTAAGGCGGAGATTTCTTGAAAACGAAGCAAAAGCGTAAATAATTTTGACCAAAAAAAATATATGATATTTTCAAGTCTTATTTTATACGGTGATGTAACTCAAATCATAATTAAACATACATTAATGCATTTAAAAAAAATCTTGAAACACACCTCTTAATTGTCTTTAAAAGCAGTATCCCTTCATTGACAATTATAATTATAATAAAAAATATACCATAAAATGTCTAATGCCAAACTGCATTCAGTGATGGATTATTTATTATTAAATAGTTAATATCTAATAATGCGTCTTATTTGAGACAGCGTTCCCGGATGGGCGAGTCCTATTACTGGCTGGACGTACGACTCGTTGCGTGAGCTCAGTACAGAACACGCAAGCTAACCACTCAAGGTCACTGGCATATATCTGGGGCTTAAACGCTGACCAAACTGAAGCGAAGATGGCGCGAGTTGCAGGACTAAACTCGCTCGCGCCGCCCCCTCTCCCCTCGCCGGCCGGTTGTGTTAACTAACTTGTATGGAGGTGTTCAAACTGGTGGAACTATGCGTGTCTTCCTGGTAAAAATCGCCACGCGCAATCGCATCTCGCGTTCCGCACTTTATTCGACTCAATTCGCTAAAAGAATGCAAATAAATAATTTTCTTTTTTTAGGTTTCCGTAGTCAACAAGGAACCCTTAATATTTTGGCCATGTCCGTCTGTCTTGTCTTTCTGTCTGTCTGTCCACGGCTTAGTTCAGAGACTCATAGTACTAGAAAGCTGTAATTTGGCATGGGTACACAAAGTGGTACAATAAAATCACCGTGAAACCCATTTACCAACATTAAAGTGCAAATTTTTGTTAGAGTCAAGTGTCCCCTTCCCCTGCCAGCTTAATGGTTGTTTTAGATACGCGAAAAAAATCACGGCAGTAGTATACATCGAAGTTAAAAGGAAAACTATCACAGAAAATAAGGCTTTACAAGGTAACGAGTAATAGTCAACCAACTTACATTTGCAGTTGGAATGTACGGGAAAACATATATTTCAACTACAATGCTAAGTTCGTTCTTGGGATAAATTCGTTACAACTACGGAAGCCTTCATTGTGCGTGGTCCGAAACGCCCTTGGCCGGTTTTTTCTTTAATGTTATTCTGTTCTGTTCTGTTCATCGCTACCTAAGGTCATCTGAAACACCAGAAGCATCCAACCGCTCAGGGGGCCAAGTCTACTAATGTACAAACGTTGCAATGGTCTCTTCATTGTGAGTTTTTGACAGATTTGCCATACAAACACTGTCAAATACTCACAATGGCGAGACCATTGCAACGTTTGTAAATTAATAGGCTTAGGCCCAAGGTGTTATGCTTTTTCAGAAACAGATCTGAAATGTCCCACTTAGGTAGTACCTCAATTACACTGGCAGGCGGCAGCCCCTATTATACACCGTGGCATCTTAGTCGTCTTACAAAGACAGCCCACTTCATGTATCCAATGACTTCTAATCATTCATGTAATAATATTTTTTATTTTTTTTAACATTTGAATTTTTATTATCTTTTATTTTTATTAGTTATGACACATGACATAGTTTAAAACACCCTGTTACGAGTGCAGTCCGAGCCTTATGTAACAAGGGCGCCGCGGAATGGAGCGGCGACATCTTTATCAGAGTTCATTCACCCTAACGCAAAATATGTTTCTTACTATTGCAACTTAAACTTAATCTAAATCAATTCTGCGGCGCCCTTGTATCACAAGGCTCGGACTGCACTCGTAACAGGGTGTTTTAAACTATAATATGTCATGCGTCATAATTAATAAAAAAATAAAATAAAAAAATAAAATAAAAACAAAAAATAAAAACATTTTTTACATGAATTATTAGTAGTCATTGGATACATGAAGTGGGCTGTCTTTGTAAGACGACTACAATGCCACGGTGTATAAAAGCCATATTCTTCAAACATATTATACACAGCGACTGTGGTTTGCGGCTGAAATAGACTTTCCCAAACTAGCTCCTTTACTACGAGCTGATATCACACTGACGATTTGCCAAAGTAATTCCGACGTCTGCTCGACGTGCAACGCGACGCGTTCTCCGCGTTTTCGCAATATTGTTCACTCGCTTGTCTCGGTCTTTCTTATTCACTCACTTCAATCGCTCCGCTGGTAATAAGGCTCTAACTAAGTAGGTTTCCAGTTTTGCATCCACGTTTTACCCCACACGTCGCCACAGTACACTTAAAACATTTTAAAACTAAGTGCAACAACTTTTGGCCACTCGATCAGTCAAAGTCTCAGGAAGAAGTAGTGCCGACCTATTTACCGACTTAGAAAAATACGTGATACTCAGACTTATACCGGAATTGGTATGGACATTTGATGGATAACTTGTACGTGGATATTCTACAGCGAATTCAAGAAGGAAATTTACTTTATCGACAGTTGGCTTGGACTTGAGTTTATTTAAGTGTCGACCATAATTTCGATATTTGTTCATCTAAGGTGCTTTTTACACAGAGGCAACGGGACGTGGACACCGGACAAGGATAAAGCACGCGGCACCAACGTTTATCCTTGGCACGTCCAATGGCATACAGATTGAGGTATGACGCACGCAGGTGAAACTGCAAATCCGTCTCTTAAGCCCTCTGAAATATACGACTATTTGTAAACATATATATATATATATATATATATATAATATTTATCTCTGTTTATATAAAATGGTAAACTGACTGACTGACTGGGTGATATATCAACACACAGCCCAAACCGCTGGTCCTAGAGACATGAAACTTGGAGGGTGTGTTCTTTGTGAAGTGTAAGTATCCAGTAAGAAAGGATTTTTGGGAATTCCACCCCTAAATGGGTTAAATAGGGGATGGAAGTTTATATGAAAGTCCGTCAGTTTTGAAGTTAGGATCTTCAAATTTTGTGTTTAGGCTGACGATTGAAAACTAATCCATACTAATATTATAAATTCGAAAGTAACTCTGTCTGTCTCTGTTACGTTTTCTCGCCTAAGCCGCTGAACCGATCGTCATGAAATTTGGCAGATATATAGCTTGGGATATGAAGAAAGACATAGGCGACTTTTTTACGCGATAACCGACATTCACGCGGACAGAGCTGCGGGCAAAAGCTAGTCTAGAATAAAAAAAAAATGTTATAATACTTAAAGCATAAAGACTTATTATGAGGTAGTAAATCAATATTCAATATTCATCGTGAGGAAACCGGCATGTCTTAGAACCAAACATTCGTAGACATGTGACATCTATCAACCCGCACTGGGGCCGCGTGGTGGATTAAGGCCCATTCCCTTTCATTGAGCGTAAGCCTGTTTCCCAGTAGTGAGAAAATTATAGGCTCCTTAAGTTTAATCATTATCAGTGCTTAATAATAATAATAATGTTTATACTCAATATTATAAGCCCTTTGACATTCAGAGATTACCGCTGTGGCGGCATCTACAAGGCCACATGCGAACTACGCATCAAAGACCTGACGTCACAAATCCTGCATCGCGCAATCAAAGTTTACCGCGCGACTAGCATAAATATACATCATCCCGACATCAACCGTCGGGCAGTTGCCCACCGGACACAACACCTGTCTGGCCGGAGGTTCCTACCTTTTCTATAGTATGAGTGAGCTTTACACACTGTTCCTCACTGTTCCTCATACCTCTATACCGCCTTGCTATCAAATAGGTTAGTTTACTGACCTAGGTGTAGCTTAGGAACGGATGGGGTCATCTATTCTTAGTCCAAGTCTACTAGTAACGAACGCCCTTAATTTAATAGTCTGAAACTACCAACATAAATATGAATAATAACCATACAAAGTTCTACTAGGTAGTTCTACATCTGATACCAAACAGCTACAATACTGTATACATACATAAACAAAACAAGGATGGGTGGCTAATGAATCAAACGATCATTTAGTTAATTGGCTAAATAGAATGGACGGCTCTCAGTCATTCAACAGGTGTAATTAGGAGATTACGTGCGAAATACGTTTCAGAGATGTGTGTCACAAAATGGGTAGATACACAGAAGCCTAATAGGAAACATGTATGTAATCTTAATCACTAAATTAATAAATAGATAGTAGGTAATATAAACCCAAGAAAAGTATTAAAAGTTAAATTCAACTAATTCAAATTCAAAACATTTATTCAAATAATTCAAATTAAAAAAAAACAACTAATTCAAATTTAAAAAAAAAACAGTCCAAGGGATCCATATAGTGTTAATAAATAATAACTTTATATAATAAAAATAACATAAAAATTAAGTAATCATTAAAATTAAATTAAATCAAATTATTATTATAAATTAAATTATTAATATTACTAAAATTATTTATATTTATTAATTGGCTACATCAACACGCGCATGTTCATGTAGCCCCAGAGCCTGATAAAAGGTCCATCAATTCAACCTTGTCCGCTAGTGTAGCTAAAATACTTCTGTTATCTGTTACTGTGTTATACTAATGGTTGATGCTCAAAAAAATTATGAAACTCCAGCAATTTTCTACTACAGTTCAAACGTCCGTTTCTGCCGCGGTCATGATGTGGCGTACCACGATACTGCTTTGTTTACATCTGCCCCAAATCACATAATTTGTTTAATATTTGTTTTGTGCTTTATTCAAGTAGAAATCGCACTTACCTACCTTAGTGAGATTTCAAGCACTTTCCAAAGAATAGATTTTTATTCACCAAGTTTTTTTCGTCCCTGCTTTGTAGAAGACGCGTTTTGAGTTTGCGTTCCGTTCCACCCAAACAAACGCAACATAAAATAATGAATTGTGAAATAAGTAACGCATTTAAAGCAAAAAAAAATTATAGGAATTTGTTTCTTGGCTCCAACACAATGTATATTTAAATAAGGTACACCATGTGTTTTCTAATATTTTTGAAAAGTGCTTAATTTTCAGTCTTTTGTTGTTACTACCTACCTGCTAGCAACCGGACTTTTTATTGGGCAGAACAATATGTTACTTAGCCTTCTAGAAATCCATAGTTAATGTGGGTATAATACTCTTAGTAAATCCTGATATTATTAATGATACGTTTTCTTTGGTATCTCTGAATGTAGTTATTTTTAGGTTGCCAATGGAAACAAACTTAATATGTATAACGTAATTTATTCAGGAAGTAGTGGGTGCTAGGCTTCGTTCAATGACGTAGGGGTAGTCAAAAAATTAACGAACTTTTAGTATTGGATAAATGAATAGTTTTATTCATAGGTCGTTACGAAAGATAAATAAACTCTTTTCTAATCTCTGATCCATCAAGCCGATAGGAATCCGGGAAGCCTGCAAACCCTTTACGATAAAATGGCAGCAAGAATTCAAATTAAAGCCATCACGTTTCAGCTGACATTCTAAACTATAAACAGTGAACAAACAAATTCTAATTTAGTCATTTGTTAGAAAACGGATATGGGATAGGCCCTAAGTGGAACGGCTCGTAGGCATACCCCCGCACATTCTTGTTTTAATAGAATACTTATTGGATCCGAACATGAAAGGTGCTTTACCTTCTAAGCTGCGGGATATTTGCGTAACACTCAGGAGCAATGGGTTTTATTTTTACAGTTCAACAACATTCATTGCGTTATTTACGATCTTGATCAGACTCATTTTTCGAACGTAAGAAGCAATGGATTAGCAATATCCTTGAAAATCATTCAGATTGTTATTTATTGTGTTTAGCATTTAGGTTGCTGAATACTGTAATCGTAACTTCGTTTAGGTCCAAAAGACGCGCGGCTTTATTACAAATCAAAAATAAATGTATCTCAAGACCCAGGTTAAAACCATCGAGCCATTTTTAGGGTTCCGTAGTCAACAAGGAACCCTTATAGTTTCGCCATGTCCGTCTGTCTGTCTGTCCGCGGTTTAGCTCAAAAACTATTGGTACTAGAAAGTTGTAATTTGGCATGAGTATACACGTTAATGAAACCGAAAAAGAGGTAAAATTTTTTTTTTATTTAGGTTACCTCTACATGTAAAGTGGGGATGATATTTTTTTTTTTTCGTCTTCCCACAGTGTGGGATATCGTTGGATAGGACTGTCAAAAATATTAGAGGTTTGGGAAGACCATTTTTTGATTAAGTGAACCGTTCGTGACTTATCAAGCTTTAAAGTACAAATTTTCGTTAGAGTCAAGTGTCCCCCTCCTCTACCAACTAAACGGTTGTAGTTCGAAATTCTAATGTCACAGCAGTAGTACTTATATATAACGAAGTTAAAAGGAAAACTATCAGAGCTAAGTAGGCTTTACAATTTACCGAGTAATTGGCGACCAACTTACATTTACAGTTGATAAAAATATTCTCCAATACATTCTGTATAGGAAAACATGTTTTTCAACTACATGATAAGTTTGTTCTTGGGATAAATTCATCCCAACTACGGAACTCTTCATTGTGCGTGGTCCGACACGCACTTGGCCGGTTTTTAATTTCGAACTCTATTTTCACAATGTTAAAGTTCTCACAAAAACTAACGTCAAACACGAGTATATAAGTTGTCAATTTTGTATTTAAAACTTTATAAGTTTCGCTTTATTTTTTCTCGTGAACAATAGTACATACTAAAACCGGTTCTTCGTTCACCAATCCATTTGCTAAGGTTTTAGTGTGTCCATACCGGGACATAATTATAAATAGACTACCCTTATTTTCTTCTGTCTCGCTATTGTTTTGTTAAATCTTCAATTTACTTCAGCGGGTGCACACAACTTAGCACCAACAACACTATTAAACAAACAATGAACTAAAACACACTTAGTGTATGTATGTTACAAAACAAGGAATACGCTGCGGCTGAATGGAAAATACTTTGCACACTTATCAACAATAAATAAAATACTCACGCATCGGTTTTTTCATGGCAACCAGTAATTGGGAACCACTCATTGTACAATAAGAGCATCCAGGCACCATTCCTTTGTCAGAACACTCATTGTGCTCCCCTATTATTGGAAACTTATGAAAGGAAATACACGTGAAATAAGAGATAATTTCAATCATGATGATGGAGGGACTAAAGCTCCTCATCCGCAAGAGCCTACTTTTGGTTGAGGAATGATTGAGAAGCTTATTTATATAACGTTTGTATTCGACCAAAATAAAATACAAGAGTGAACGTTTTTGCTAGAACAAAATATCAGTAAAAACGTAGAAGATCGAAAAAACATCTCAGAATGAACAAAAGAACAATAATGTTTCCTAGTTTAGAGGAAAACAAGGACGAAGGACAGTATGTAAGAGAAAAAGGTTCTCTAAAAGGGTTATACAAACAACACAATACATCCTCAATGACAATGCATAAGTGATTTCCATGGGTGAAATCCAATTTGACGAAAACTTTTTATGTGTAAACAAGGCCTAAACAACAGGTAGGCAGTTTTAGCAAATATTCCAACATCATCATCTTCATCATTTTAGTCCGGAATCTACCACTACTGACTTAATTTTCTTTCTGTCATACTTCTCGGTCTCTTACATCCCTCGTCCAGGCATTTAGACTGGTTTTGATTAATTTTAATAGTTTCGTTTCCGTACCTACAGATCATCATAATTGATAGTTAACTGGAATCCAATTACAATATCATTAATTTCGGACCTACACTTATTAAAACGAGTTTACGGTACATTAACAAAACTCTGAATCAACCATATTAATTAACATTTCGGATACCGCAGGATTTGTAGCATATAAAATATGATCTCATTTCATATCGATTAAACGAACGTCCATTATTAATGTCAATCAATTCATTTATATTTGAATAATTACATTCGTTATCTCGAACACTAGTCATTAATCAGAAATAATGGTTTTACTTTATGTCAGAAACTTTGAGAGAGATATAAACGGTTTGACACGAGATGGGATTGACAAGGTATAAGTATGATTTACCAAGAACGAACAAATTGAGCCGTCTCCGTTCCACGTGGCAAAATTTTCTGTATAATTGATTTGTTTAGTTTTTCACCGGAAGAGACTTTAAATACTAGTAATAGCACTTGTTGAAACTACACAAGAATGAAGACGAAACAGAATAGGCAGGAGTACTCAGACGATATTAATCATATAAATGTGAGTAATGCTACGATAGCTAAGTCCAAACACGTAATAAAATCAGTCATAGCAATTAGTTTATAGCCAGAGATAATCCGGTGTGTCGACAACATACTCTAAGACAACGTGAGAATTAACTAATATCAATTAGTCATACTAATCCTAAACTAGGCTTGAGCGATGCCAGGACTTCGCTATAATTGAACGAATACAAGGCTGAATAAAATACTTCCAACACAACTTGACATTGACAAATGTACTGAAGTTACTGAAAAGACTTCTGTAAATCATCTTTTGATAAATTTCAAACAAGCTACTGCCTGAAATGAAAATGAATAAGTACAACAATCAATAATGATGAGCAACTTAGTTAAAGAAAAGTTTAAAGTTGAAAAGGTTTTAGAAACGTTTGAAAGCAACAATCACATTTGTTACGAACGAAATTCAATTTTGGATTATGATGAAGTTTTAAATATCTTGCAAAGAAATCCAGTCGTGCATTCTAAAGTTAAATAATAGGAACTGATTGGAAATATGATAATACTTTGTCTCAGTTCATCTGAGTTGGGGTTTCAAATATGAAATTGACGTGTGCGAGGAATTGTTTCATAAAAGTTATTCGTTAGGATCTATAGCTACTGTGTATCTTCTAGGTGCAAGTAAATGTCTACTTAATAATTTATGAACTCAATGTATGATTCTTGGAATGAATGCATAACGGCAAAGGTCAGAACGTTCTAGACGTGATAACATTAATTTAGAGAAAATGACATAAGGATAGTTTATCACAACTCTAAAGCGTTAAAATTAACTTAGGGGAAATAAGGAAATCTTCAGAGAGATCGTGACCGCATAGAATATTATGTAACGGAAGATAATTCATCATTCACGAGCCGTCGGCCGCATGAAATCTCATAAATATGTGCCTAACCACAAAAGCATCTGTCTAATGCTAACCATGAACAAGATTTAAATTTTTAGGGTTCCGTAGTCAACAAAGAACCCTTATAGTTTCGCCATGACCGTCTGTCTGTCCGCGCTCAGAGACTCTTAGTACTAGAAAGCTGTAATTTGGTTTGGGTATACATATTAATCACGCCGACAAAGAGGTAAAATAAAACTAGAAATATAATTTTTTTTAGGGTACATCCCCAACACGTTAAGTGGGGAAGTTTTTTTTTTTCTCGTCTATCCCATGGTATGGGGTATCATTGGATAGGCCGTTTAAAAATATTGCGGGTTTGTGAAAACCATTTTTCGATTCAGGGGTCAGTTTGCGTAAGATTAAGCTTTAAAGTGTTGATTTTTGTTAGAGTCAGTGTTCCTGCCAGCTAAATGGTCCAAACCCAAACTCAAACTCAAATCATTTATTTCAATTAAACCATTTACAGGCACTTTTGAATTGTCAAGCAGTCGGTCAGTAAGAAAAATTAAGCTACATTCCCATTCCAAAGCGTAGGTACCTATGGAGAAGAACGGGCAAGAAACTCCATGGACACTCTTTTAAATTAAATTGTTTCAAAAGTATTCGTCACATCTATAATGTTGCATTTATAACTGAGAACGATGTAAAAATAAAAATTATAAAAACTTACACGTTAAAAGCGTCAAGCGTAGGTACAACAAATAGAAACAAAATAAAATAAAATAACCTGTGGCAGCTAAGAGATGACCAGTCCCAACTGACGGCGCCCGTTCACGAACATGACGCATGGATTAGCACCATTCAGCTCAACCATTTTGAAGGGAGCTAAATGATCCAACACACACGTCACCATTAGCGAGACCTTTAAGTGAGCATGACATACTCTCAACCGCCAGGGCACATTCAAGTCAATGAAAGACATATTACCCGGTCAATGGTAGCTCTATAGTACATAGGACTCACACCTGTGCTATGCATTTATATAATACAAAGGAGATTGAGTTTATACAATGCAAAGATAGTCTTACACTTTTCAGTAGCTCCAACATGATTGTCAAATGTTAATTAACTAGCTGAGGTTGTGGAGCAGGACCAGCATTCAGCCAAGCATTTTTATCAGCGATGTAATCCCCCAACTTATAATATGCCTGCCTGCATAGTGTGCGTTTTATACAAGATTTAAATTTAGTCTCATTCAGTTGAAGTATTTGTATATGTGAAAAAATTCACAGCAGTAGTATGTACAACGAAGTTACTAAGGAAAACTATCACAGCTAAGTAGGCTTTACAAGTTACCGAGTAATAGTCGACCAACTTACATTTGCAGTTGAAAAACATGTTCTCCCATACATTTATTACTAAGTTTGTTCTTGGGATAAATTTATCCTAACTACGGAACCCTTTCATTGTCCACTATCCGACCCGCACTTGGCTGGTTTTTTTTTTTTTAAATAAATCGGAGTCATTGTGAACAAAAAAACATGATAGGTATATGTCATCTAGAATTTACTATCATCGAGTGCGAAAACTGAAGAATCCTTTTTAAATGAACCAAAAAGAAACTCAAAAACAAATATTCACAAAAATACTAGGTGTGAGCTTAAAAAAACGAAGTTTGAAATCACCCGCGAATTTGCATGCGATGACTTTTACCCGAGCAATTAAACATTCAGCTCCAACCGTGTTTTACAAGAGTTCAAAAAAGTGTTTTTCGAGACGAATGGTTTCGGTGTGAAATAGCTGCAGGGAATGGCAGTAATTTGCCAGGATCGCAGCCAGTGACCGTATCAGTTGATGGTTTCATCCTGTGGTGAGTGGCTTTGAGAGCCACTTTTACACTTTAGGTGTTATGAAGCTGGTACAATTCAGTGCAACGGTCATTTTGCTATTTATTTTAACAAGTTTCATCTTATTTTTGAATTGGGATAGAACAAATTACTGTATGTAGATGTTTACACAAAAATGAATGTAGATGTTTGTCGTAAAAGGCGACTAAGGGACTTACTGTTATTTTTTATCTCATTGTATGCTGCACCGGGCACTGGTCGGCGTCATCACGTCAACGCCGGCTGTCGCTGAAAACCAGCGCTGGGGCTCTGTCTCGCATAGGGTCGCAGCATTATGCTGAGCGATGGCCGTTTTGCGTGGATGTGACGCATATTTACACCAAACAATTTTTTTTTTTTGTGTTGTGTTCTTTTTTTGCGTCATGTTTACCGCAAATAAACGTTTTTTCTTTCTTTCTTTTCTTTCTTCTTTACTAGAGAATGGGCAGCAGCGTTCTCTATGCATTTTAACACCATACTGCGATCGCCAACCCGCCTGCCAAGCGTGGCGATTATGACAAAGCCTCCCAATTGGGGGAGGCCATGTCCAGCAGTGGACGTCTTTCGGATGAAATGTTGATGATGATGAGATGTTTACACGCAATGTCATCATATTCAAATTTGGACGCAGCCAGACTAAAGCTTTCGAACAATTACAATACTATTCATGATACTCAGTACCTACGGCACTACCGAAGGAACCATTTATTGGAAACCAGGAACGCTTAATGAGAATAGCATACGAATATTACGAGTACAACCCATCCCGTGCACCGATAAATTCCTAAACGTAGAACCTAATGACAAGGGACTTAAAGGGACGCTGGTGGAATTTTAAAGATATTGCGGTACCTTTGGCCCGAAGGTCTCTGGGTTATAATTTGTTGGTAATTTTCTGATAATGTTGGTAATTTTCTTATAATGCTGGTAAGATATTTATTCTATCAACAAAAACAAAATACGGTAACGTTGGTACAAAGACTAGGAAATATTTAACTGACACTCTAAAAACTTTTAATGATGCATATTTTTTAAATAATTGAGCCTCTTTTTAATTTTATTGCCTTTTTTCACAGTTGGACGCCGTAATTAAGCTAGGTTATCCCGATCAAATGAGTTAGATTGGGTTGGAACTATGAGCAAACACGCGCGAGCCGAATTGGTCGCTGTAAACTAAGCTAAGGCACTCCGACCAAATTAGTTAGCTGAGGTTAGAACTGTTATCAACCACCGCAACATCCAAGTTGGTCCCAGTTACTTGGCTAATTAGTATATTTAGGACCCCAAAATAGGAATTATTAGAAGTTTACAAAAATAGGCGCAGTCATAATATTAGAGTGTACAATAATATTTTTAGAATCGCAAATTGGGAATTTTTAGACGTTCGATTAAATACATTTCAAACAGAATAAAGATTGTTTTAGCAAACAAACTGGCAACAATCCGAAAAAAGTAAGAGAGACGACTGCCGCAGTTTAAATGTTCCAACATTTAATTTATTCAAGGGTTGAATTTGGAAGCAAATGGGATATCCCATTTGCTTACGAATATAGTTTATCTTTAAAATACGTAATTAATTTTCTATTGAAAACACATCTACGATTGATATTTAAAAGCGAGTTGAGTTTTTTGACATTTCGTTTGAAAGTTTGTATAAAAGCATTAAATTCAATGAGATATAATTGTAAATGTATTGAATATTAGATCATATCTCAAATACTCACTTTTCGTAGTATCATCATGAATAATTTATTCAACAATGTTTATTTTTATTGTCTTCTATTTATAACGCAAACTCCTGCTCTGAAGTTTATATTTCCTTCAAAAATCTAACCAAGTACAGTTTTACAGAATCTCAGGTACAGTGGCCAGCACATTAAGCTATACGCAACTGTCAATTTTCTCCAAACGATTTTAAACTTTAAAATGTTGATGATTAAGTTCAAAATCGACAAGAGAAAATTTGACCGTTTGTGGTAACTTGATGTGCTGGTCACCGTACATTTTCTATTTGATTTTTTCTTTCTTTCTGTTACTGATAACCTAATTAAAATGTTTATTGTTGGCCTTTCACGGATTCCATTTAGGCTCGAAAGCCTTCGAGGAGACGGCGCCTAAGGCTAGTCTAATACAAATAGTAATTGCTTTAATATTGGGATTGTAATTGCTGTGGTCATGGCAATTGAGTTATTTGAATATTATGTTAATACAGTATATCTCGGGTCGTCGAGATTGGAATAGGTACATTATTCTTATTAGATATACATATATGATTAATATAGAGATTACCTTCTCTTTATTATGTACACCATAAAGGCTCCTAACAAACAAAGTTTAAAATCGTGTGGAGAAAATTGACAGTTGCGTATAGCTTAATGTGCTGGCCACCGTACATTTTCTATTTGATTTTTTCTTTCTTTCTGTTACTGATAACCTAGAGTTTGCATTCTAGTTTTAAGTTAATTTTCTTGATAGTTTAAAGCATGCTATGGGCTCCTGTAATTGAAGGAGTGATGTTTTTTTTTTTTTTGTTCTAGTTCTGCAATTAATAAATAAATCTATCTATATATATAAAATGGTAAACTGAATGACTGGGTGATATATCAACACACAGCCCAAACCGCTGGTCCTAGAGACATGAAACTTAGAGGATGTGTTCTTTGTGAAGAGAAGGATCCACTAAGAAAGGATTTTTTTGGAATTCCACCCCTAAAGGGGTATAATAGGGGCTGGAAGTTTATATGAAAGTCCGTCAGTTTTGAAATTAGGATCTTCAAATTTTGTGTTTAGGCTGACGACTGAAAATTAATTTATACATGTCTCAGCGTTTTTGATAATTCCACCCCCGAAGGGTTAAAAAGGGGGATGAAGTTGAAAAGTCCTTAATTTTCGAAGAAAAATCATGAAATTTACTATCTAGGTTTATAGTTGGAAGTTAACGCAACGGTGTCGTTAGAAATTCAACCCTTAAAGGGATTAAAAGGGGGATGAAACTTTGTTTTTAATTAAAGTTCTTTATTTTTTAAGTTAAAATCACTAATATTTCGGCTTATGGTTGGAAACTAACACAACGTAAATAGTATTTTTTATTTTTTTTCAACCCACATGGGTCTGAAAAGGGGGATGAAATTTTGTGTTGAAGTTTTTCATTCGCTAAATTTTGTATTCAAGTAAAATTTATATACATTATTCTTATTAGATATACATATATGATTAATATAGAGATTACCTTGTCTTTATTATGTACACCATAAAGGCTACTAACAAACAGGCGCGGCACGAGATATAATCGCCCGCGACACAAAGGCATCGCTCGTTACTCGACACGCGGTGCTTTTGTGTCGCGCGCGATTATAACGCGTGTCGCGCTTGTTTGAAGCAGCTATAAAAATTACAATATAAAAAATGTAGAAATTTTACAAAGGGTTTTTTTTTATTAAGTTTCTTACAGACGAATTTTCGTTTAAGATTATTGCCAAATGGGTAATTTCGATTTGAATTGTTATAAATGGGGACAATAAAAAACTTAATTTTGTAATAAAACATATTTATGCATAGTAGCTTAAACAACATGGATGCAAAATAAGATCTAACTAAACCAACGCCGTAGTTTTCGACTGCCAAATGAAACACCGTTGATATTATAGGTACATACACAGCATACACTCCATTTATTATAACATTAGAAAAATAAGGTCAAAATAACGACAGCTATTGTGTAATATTGTTGAAATTACTGCACTTTAGAGTATCTTTTTAATTTTAAATGGTAAATAGATTACATTGCTTTGTATTTATCGTGAAATAACGGAGTTTATTGTACGTTTCTATCGAAATATCGAAAGAGTAATAACTGTTTCTAATGGTATCGTAGATGGAGTAGGTATTGGTACCTACTAAGTTGTCCGAACCGTAACTAAAACTGTAATGATTGCGTAGTAAACTCTGATTAGGTCAAAAATAATACAGGTGTTAGTAAATACAAACTTTTTATTACAAGTTCATCGATTCAATAAATTATTGTTCTGATTTTATCATGGACGTTAATGTCAAAAAAATGCGATGAATTATGTTATCGATGCTTATCATCTAACATTCTTTATATCTTACTGCAAAACTTAAATGAAAAACTTTATTGAGGAAATTATTTTTGTATATTATATGTCTAGCTAATAATATTTTTTTAGAAAACCACAAATTATTCTGTATTTTGCTATGGACTCGATAAATTACATAATAAGAACAAAGAAAATAAAAGAACTCGACGAACAGTTACGAGTATTGAAACCGAAAATGACTTGAAGAAATCGTCAATTTCATTTTCAGCGTTCCTTAACCGAAGAAAAACTAATGTTAACAACTAATACTTTATGAATATACAATTTTTTTTTTTTAAAGTTTGATGAGCTGTTATTTTTGAACTAAGAAATAAGTACTTAAGAGCGTCGAATTATTAATTCACTGGAAATGAAATCGTTTATTCTGTATATAGGATATCGGAATCACTATTTTACACGTCATATAAAAAATATAAAAACAAGCTTGGGGAAGTCGACATTTCCTATCTGACTACCCCTAAGAAAAAATGGCGAAACAAACTCAGGGGTCAAAGTCTCTTTTAAAGTCCAGACATAATCTTGGTCAGATCATGTGAGGACCATGTAGATCCGTGTCTGAAATGGTCTTTTGAGGAAAGAACCACACAATTTTGAGTGGACCTGTCCAGTCAGTGCAAGCATTTGTGCAAACGTGTAGCTCAACTCAGGAGATTTAAGGAGCTCAAGGAGGAAACTGACAGGTGCTAGCTGTCGCTTTGTTAAATAATAAGGAATATATATTGTATTCTAGACTTTTATACTAATACAACACATATAATAGACATTTATTTTACACTTTATGAATCAATTAAACTAAACGATCACCATTACAATAAATATGACCATTTTATTACACAAAGTGACAGCTAGCAAATGTCAGATTGCTCTAATTAATTAATTAATTAGGTATTCGACTTGAGAGTTTGCATTTTAGTTTTAAGAGGGTTGTCACACTAGCGCCACTCCTTTAAAACAATATTTTCTCGTGACTGAGAAGGAATTATGAAAAACGTCTCAATCAGCTACCTCGGTAAGTGTGTCTAGAATTTTCTAATACCTTTCATAAAGTTTCTTAATGAGACACGAAGCAACAAAATTCGATTTAAATAAAAACGGCCACATTTCTCTAGATCGTATTTTGTTGCTTCGTGTCTTAATTGGTCCCGTTTGTCGAATTTTTGGTTCAGTGTACGGCAGTACAATGAACCAAAAATTCGAAGACATGTGACATCTACCAACCCGCATTGGGCCCGCGTGGTGAATTAGGCCCACTCCCTCTCGAAGAGAGGCCTGTATCCCAGCAGTGGGAACATTATAGGCTAATTTTGGTTGAAGTACACTAAACAAAACAATGTCGATCGATATTATATGTTAATTTATGCCAAACTCAGGAAAATGTGTAAGCCAAAAAACACAAGTTAAAATAGGTTTAAAGATATTTATTTCCCATAAGAACTATATAACAGTTCACTTGTAATGAAATACAGAGTTACTTCTAAATAATAATATACAGGGTGTAAGCGACAGCCCTCCGCAAACTAACAGGGTGCATTCAGCTCCTTATTTTGAATCATATTCCACCGGAAATTTGCTCATTCATTCTCTTTATCGTTTTTTTTCAGTTACTATTCCTTTATTTCAATGTAAAATTACATTCTGTGTACGCAGCACTCCATTTATGTAAATAAAACAGCTAAAATTAAAAAAACCAGCAATGGAGGTTGAAATACTCTAACGAACGACGCCGGACATCAGCTGTTCACTTTCTGCCTAGCTACAGAGTTCATCGAACTCACTCGCTGCGCTGCCGTTCGCTACCTGCGTTTTGCCACGGTATCGATACATTGTGTGTGAGGTAATAAAACAAATCAGGTTTATTGGATTCCCATAACGTTCCTGAAATAATTTCATGTACCGGTCATCTTAATGTGATATAGTGAATTCACCCCATCGGTCTGCGGAGGGCTGTCCCTTCCACCCTGTTTAATATTTGCCTCTGGGGCGTTGGTGATGCCATATGGTACATACATGTTTTTTGAGTTTGCTCTTAAATATATTAATACTATCACATCTCTTTATATCTTCCGGTAAATCATTGAACAGCTGTGTTCCCTCCACTAATACTGTAATTAGTCCGTGCTCGTGCAGTTATTAATTGTTTTTTTTTTTTTTTAATTGTTTTTACTTCTTGTGTTGTATGTTACTGCTTTTTTATGAAGTTGTATGTTTGATTGTACGGAATTCGTGGTGATTTTTTTTTAATAAGAATAGGTGTAATATCGATGGCCCCACCGAATAAACGTATAAGAGAAAAATGACAACTTTTCAGCAAAAAATAAAATCGTTTAAACTTCAATAACGCTCATTTCATTGTAAATAGGTATAAATAATGTATAATCGAATTCGACGGTCCCTACGTACATAAACACATGTCAAAAATTTATTTTATTTAATTGCACAATTGGGTTTAGATTTTCCATATGCACATACCTGTATAGTTATATTTTTTTAATATTACGTATTTAACGTTATTTACAAATTGTACATACAATTATTTCTAGAGCAGTTTGAACATAAATAACGCTTTCCTAAACCTCGGTTTTTGACATGTCTTTATGTACGTAGGGACCGTCGAATTATTGGTAAGAAAATAAGCTATAGACTTGTATTCATATATATTAACACTTAGTTGTACTAATGTCTTAATTTACCGCTTTGAGCGAAGAAGCAAAGCATGGTTGTCGTGTACTCGATTCATGTCGTTTGCAAAATGGCCGCCATGTAAATTCCCATGGTGCATTTATGAAAGTACCTAAGATGTAAAAATTAAACTGAATTACTTCATTACGAAGTATTGTTATTATAACGACATTGTATTATTACTAAAATAGCTTTTAAGTCTTCATAAGTAGAAAAACACCACACTACACGTCTATAGTAATCACCTATTATTGTTTATTTTCATTGTATTATGTCATGTTCCTATTTTATTTATCTTTAGTTTTTAAAGTTACGTCTTATTATAAATCTATATATTTTATTTTTATTTGTATGTACATACTATGTTCAGCTAGAATCACGTTTCTGTGGAAAATTTTACTTACCCGATTTATTAAATCACACAGGGGGACGTCAATACGTCATTCCTAAAGGTTGTTGCTGAAAATCAGCGCTTTGATGGTAGGTTCGTCCGAAGTCACAGCATTTTGCTGAGCAACGACCTATTCTTGCACAGATGCGACGCACGGCTTAATTGTTCTTGTTACTGTTGTTTGTTTGTTACAAAAGTAGTCATTTTCCACTCTGTGATCGACATAATGTTTTTGTCTAAATCGTTTGTTTGTTGACATTTTTGTCAGTGACGCAACACAGTGTAACAATGTAAATTGTCTTTGGTCCCTGGTCTGCTTGAATAAGAGGCTTTTGGCTACTTCAATGTATGTATTTTATAATTTTATTTTTTACTAAGTGCGTTTTGTTTGTGCAGAATAAACAATTTTTCTTCTTCTTCTTTTCTATATTTACTTTCTTGGCGACTCAGAAAGCATGTAATTATAACATAAACTATTATTCCTATAATTTTAAAATTAATTATTTCCCTAGAATAAAGAAATTCACTATTATAATAGGCGTGTTTTGAGTCTAAAATTCATAAAAAAAATTAAGTGGGTGAAGGATGGCAAAAGAAAGGAAAAATGTGAAAAAAATAATCCCGTAAGAAGCATTGCACGTTTATTAGGTGGGGCCATCGATATGTATAAAATGATGATCT
Organism: Dryobota labecula; assembly: GCA_947523025.1. Lineage (NCBI taxonomy): Eukaryota > Metazoa > Arthropoda > Insecta > Lepidoptera > Noctuidae > Dryobota > Dryobota labecula. The sequence goes on along the minus strand of OX383293.1, from coordinate 8,054,895 downwards.
AATTAATTAAAATATACTAAAACAATAGTTACGACAAATTGGAACTTAGTCAATCAATTGTTTCACTTAATGATGATAAACAATGAAAACGATCGTCCCTTTCCGAATTAAGGCGAAGTAAGCTGTTAATTTGAAACCAGATTAATTGAAGAAATCTGGTCGCAACCCCGCCTCTTTCCAATTAAAGATTATCTTACTTCAACACCCTTGCCCTTGGAAGGTTGGGACTTGGAATCGACAGACTTTTTGGAATTAAGTTAATTTCTCCCTTTAGTTATCTTCGAGATAATTATAGGCGAAAAAAGGCAATGGATTTAAAATTACCAGTGGACTCACGAAAAATGTTGAAAAACACGAATATAAGAAAGAAAGAAAGAAAGAAAGAAAGAAAGAAAGAAAGAAAAATTTTTTATTCTGCACAAACAAAACGCACTTAATAAAAAAATAAAATGGTAAAATACATACATTAAAGTAGCCAAAAGCCTCCTATTCAAGCAATAAAAGTTTGACGGGACCAAAGACAATTTACATTGTTACAATATCTCACAGACTACTTAGAGATACTATATCTAATTAGTCTGTGGTTACAATACTTTAATAAGGTCTGTGATTGTTACACTGTGTTGCGTCACTGGCAAAAATGTCAACAAACAATTAACGATCAAAACAAAAACAATATGCCGATTACTGAGTGGAAAATAACTACGAGTACTTTTGTAACAAACAAACAACAGTAACAAGAACAATTATTAAGCCGTGCGTCGCATCTGTGCAAGAACAGGTTGTTGCTCAGCAAAATGCTGTGACTTCGGACGAACCTACCATCAAAGCGCTGATTTTTAGCAACCATCTTTCAGAATGACGTATTGACGTCCCGCTGTGTGATTTAATAAATCGAGTAAGTATAATTTTCCACAGAAATATGTGTGATTATATCTGAACATAGCATGTACAGACGCCAGCAGGTCAAGCTACCCGAAACTGTCAAATTTTCGCAATCAACCTTGAACCTTATACTGTACTGATAAAGTTGAAAATCTATTAAAGAAATTTGACAGATTGTAGTAGCTTGATGTGCTGGCGTCTGTACATACAAATAAAAATAAAATATATAGATTTACAATAATACGTAACTTAAAAAAGTATATAAAATAGGAACATGAATATTAATATTAATACAATGAAAATAAACAATAATAATATCGATAAAATGTTTTGTTCATTACCAATACGTTCTATTGTCGAGGACAAATTGTCCGTGGTCCAATTATCCATTATCTGCTCAGCGCCATTGGTAGTTTTAACCTCGGTGAAGTTTCAATTTACTGGGATTTTTTGTCAAAAGTGGTAAGGCAATAAAGAGGTTGGCTATACCGCTATCATCCTCTTTTACGACACAACATAAGCTTGCGTTTATGACCAACAATTTGTAAGAAAATATTACCGCAAATCTTATCAGATTAATTCCCCATATCAGTGTTATTTAGGAGATACAGTAGCCTTTCTAACTCTGAAAGATTCATAACGGAGCCAATCAGTTTCCGTCCTAAGCTTAATGAGGAGACGTCCAATTACAAACAGTAATCTGTTATCTATCCTACCTTTATAAATAAAAAAAGGGGCTATCCGAATCATGGACGGGATCCATGAATGGTAAACAACCCAGGGTTTTTAGGCTTATTAAAATCGAGAAAAAATCGCCCGTAGAAAATAAGGTATTTGAATTTGCATAATCCCATATCATGGTCCTCTTATTTAAAAAGCGGCCATGTGCGAGTCAGCCACGCACAAGAAGGGTTCATTTAAAAAAAAAATTACCTCGTAACGAGCAAAAAACGCCGAAAAAAAACATGTTCCTTGTATGGGTTCCCCTCCCATATTTTTTTAACTTTATTAATGTTTATTATTATATACACTGTGGCTATAGATACACACTGTGGAAAATTCAAGTGTCTACCTATCACGGTTCAAAAGATACAGTCCTGTGACAAACGGACGGATGGGCAACGGAGCCTAAGTACATGGAGACCCGAAACATTTTTAATTTTACTTAATTTTTATTATTTGTGCTATAGCGGCCACAGTAATACACACTCTGTAAACATTTCAAGTGTCTACCTATCACGGTTCAAAAGATACAGTCCTGTGACAAACGGGCGGATGGGCAACGGAGCCTTAGTACATGGGACCCGATACATTTTTAATTTTACTTAATTTTTATTATTTCTGCTATAGCGGCCACAGTAATACACACTCTGTAAAAATTTCAAGTGTCTACCTGTTACGGTTCAAAAGATACAGTCCTGTGACAGACGGACGGATGGACAACGGAGCCTTAGCTATATGGGGACCCTATACAGTTTTAACTTTACTTATTTTTTTTATTATTTGCTGCTATAGCTGCCACAGTAATACACAATCTGTAAAAATTTCAAGTGTCTACCTGTTACGATTCAAAAAATACAGTCCTGTGACAAACAGGCGGATGTGCAACGGACCCTTAGTATATGGGGGCCCTTTACACTTTTAATTTAACTTAATTTTTATTATTTGCTGCTATAGCTGCCACAGTAATACACACTCTGTAAACATTTCAAGTGTCTACCTATCACGGTTCAAAAGATACAGTCCTGTGACAAACGGGCGGATGGGCAACGGAGCCTTAGTGCATGGGACCCGATACATTTTTAATTTTACTTAATTTTTATTATTTCTGCTATAGCGGCCACAGTAATACACACTCTGTAAAAATTTCAAGGGTCCCGTTGGCACCCACGGAATCCCAAAAAGCAGTATAAAGTGGCTTGTTTTCCGGTATACTTTTACCTTTATCGTCTACCGTAATACTTTGTAGGGGAAGGAGTAATGTACCGTTTCGCACAGAGTGCTTTAAATTAAACCTGGTCTACGTTTCTAAACTGATGACAGGAAAGTTTACGGCCCTCCTAATGGAAAGCTGTTTTGAAAACTGTTCACGTTTCCTCATAGTTAGAAAGAAAATAGACTTATTTGGCACAGTCTAAAAGGTACACACGGCTACATATCAAGCTATAAATTTCCAGTATAAGCTGATCTCGCATTAAATAGGATTTCCGTATAATGAGAGGTCAGCTTATACCGGAACGGTATAGCTTGATGTGTAGCCGTGTGTACACATGACACAATATATTATACAGCAGATAAAAAAATACGATAAGTGTACGATGTAAGAAAGTAGCAGGCAAGCGTGTCTCATAGCTGCAACAAAAAGGCCTAGTTCAGAAAAAATGCCAGACAACTAATACAACACAATGAAATTTCAAAAGACAATAACAGTATTGACATCTTCGATTCTCGTGCCACTACTTCAAAAGACATGTATGTACTCTTTCCTTTTAATTTTGTAACGCTTTAAATATTGTTTTCTTAAAAATAATGTAATTTTTGTCAATTATGTATTTTATCTGGCGTGTGTGGTCTCCTACACATTCCTTGCCTACATGACAACCTATAATGTAATCCTACTGATATACTGTGATTGTTACCTGTTGTAGTTGCCTTGTGAATAAATAAATAACGATAAGTTTTTTTTTTTTTTTAATGACTTTTGTGGCCCTAATTGTACTACAGGTAAAATAATAAGAGGCGTTCTTTACTAATTTGGGAAGGAAACTAAGATTTCAGATTTCATTCAAACGTCAGCTCTTGTACTCGTACATATGTCACCTGTATGCTCAACGATCGTACGATGACCGGAGGAGAAAGAAATCGGGCAGAAAGCGTTAGACACCTTTGAAAAGCCTTGCGATGGCTACTGTGGAAACCTTTGAGGCAAATGCGAAAAATGCCGCAAAAAGCCCGCAAGAACTTAAGACGAATCATACAAAAAAAAAAAATACTTTCAGGCACACTTATGTTCAAAATCTAAATATATTATTTCACATAAACCTACATTGGCACTTATGAAACGTCAGAAGCTAGGTGCACGGTTCCAATTAGTCGTTTCCTATGGAGAAGAGCCGGCAAGAAACTCCACGGTTACTCTTTTAAAAATAATTGGCTTTACAATATTATCAAATAACTTTGTTAATAGGTATGGGAGGACAGTGTAGGCCTTTCAACAATTACCAGGTACTTAACAAAATAGAAAAGTGCCAACAAATCTACACTCCACTAGGCCTACAACGTTCTCACATTCACAAAATAGAAAAGAATCTATTTAAAGAGATATATATATATATTTTAAAATGAAAACCTATTTAAACCAAATGACATGATTGCAATTACAACTACAGTAACAAATCTGAATAAATATCATGTCCACAAAAGCCACTAATAAACAATTGGAATTCGATGGCTACTGTGGCGTCCTTTAGTTAAGAGACAAATGCGAAAAATGCTGCAGAAAGTCCGCATGATTTCTAAGATGAATCTTACGAAAAAAAAAAAATACTTTTAGGCACACTAATGTTCAAAATCCAAATATTTTATTTCACATAAACCTACATGGGCACTAATGAAACGTCAGAAGCTAGGTTAGGCTAGCACGGAGGTTCCAATTGGTCGTTTCCTATGACGAAGAGCCGGCAAGAAACTCCACGGTTACTCTTTTAAAAATAATTGTCTTTTACAATGTTTTCAAAGTACAGTGTTAATAGGTTTTGGGAGGACAGTGTAGGCCTGTCAACAAGGACCAGGTAATTAACAAAATAGAAAATGGTCTACAAATCTAATCTATTAAGCCTGTATTATCTTTTATATAGATTATTTTCTATTTTGTAAATGTGAGAACGTTGTAGGCCTAGTAGAGTGTATATTGATTGCCACTTTTATATTTTGTTAAGTACCTGGTAATTGTTGAACGGCCTACACTGTCCTCCCATACCTATTAACACTGTTGATAATATTATAAAGCCAATTATTTTTAAAAGAGTAACCGTTGAGTTTCTTGCCGGCTCTTCTCCATAGGAAACGACTAATTGGAATCGTGCACCTAGCTTCTGAAGTTTCATAAGTGCCCATGTAGGTTTATGTGAAATAAAATATTTTGATTGATTGATTGGATAAAATATTAAAAATAAAAACCTATTTGAACCAAATGACATGTTTGCTATTACAACTGTAACACATTTCATTCGCCTGATTGTTGCAATTTATAGAATTATTTTATGGGATGTATTAATTACTTACCGTTATTGATACACGAACAGAAGAAACACCGTCGATGGTATAATTAATTAATATTCTATTTACGCAGCACCTTCAACGAGTAACTGATGATCTTTAACTACGAATTTCTGATTGAATTTGAACAAGTTCAAACGGTTGAATAATTAAGTTAATATTTGATTTTTAATAAGGCATTGAGAACCTTAGAGATTTTGGTATTAAAATATTATGATTTGATTAGGTAATTAGTTTCTTTCATCAGATAAGACACAAGTTCTAATTAATTAGGGCTACAGAGGTTAATGTAATTTTGAGACATTTTGATACATGTCCAAATTACAGTAACCTCTGTTAATTGGGTTCATAAAGATCGTATCAAATTAGGTATCAAATTAAAATCATATACCTTACATTCAATACTGTGTTAGTGGAATAATATATTAGGAGTGCATTTGGTCGATAAGTCCCCTCTTTGAGGAGTGGCTAGAGAGGCGCCACGGCGTCCTCACCTTTCGCTTGACACAGGTCCTCACTGGACACGGGTGTTTCGGGAGGTTCCTGTTTCGGACTAGGCGGGAGGAAACGCCCGGGTGTTACCACTGTGTGGATCGCCCGGAGGACACGGTGGAGCATACGGTGGAGGTCTGCCCGGCTTGGGCAGAGCACCGCCGTGTCCTCACGGAGGCGATTGGCGGCGGCGATCTCTCGCGTCCGGCTCTGGTCCAGGCCACGATCCGGAGCGAGAGTGCATGGGAAGCAGTCACCTCCTTCTGCGAAGTAGTAATGCTCGCGAAGGAGGAGGCGGAACGCGTGAGGGAGCGGCAGTCTGTGCGCCCTCACGCCCCTAGTCGCCGCAGGAGACGCCCTGGGCGGCGGGAATCGGTAACCGATTCCCGGCCACCGTAGGCGCGGGCTTGCGGACGGCGAGCTATGGGCAGTTCGCCGTCCGGTAAGGACCAGGCCCGGGTCGATGGCGCGTTGTGTTCCACGCGCGCCTCAAAGAGATGTCAGCACGCACTGACGGGGTCCGCTAGGACCGGTGCCTGCCAGGGTTGCGGGTTTGTCCGAAAGGGATACCGTGGCCCTGGCACACAGGCAACTGAAGGAACACGGGTGGGTTTTAGTCAGTAAAAGTCTGACACGCCCTCCCGCTCCACCCAGAGCGGGAGAAGTTATTTGATAATTTCCCACCCAAAAAGGAGTGCATTTGGTATTTATAAATACCAGCCTGTTATTGTCCCACTACCTACAGTGGGACAATAACAGGCTGGTATTTATAAATCCAAATGCACTCCTTTTTTTTTTTTTTTTTGGGTACACGAACTGTCTAGGCTGTCACTATAGGTAGTGGGACAATAACAGGCTGGTATTTATAAATACCAAATGCACTCCTTTTTTTTTTTTTTTTTAACAGCCTGTTATTGTCCCACTATAGGTAGTGGGACAATAACAAGCTGGTATTTATAAATACCAAATGCACTCCTTTTTTTTTTTTTTTTGGGTACACGAACTGACTAGGCTGTTGTCCTAGACAACAGCCTCTTCTTATTCAGAGAAGGCATGAGCATTAATCACCACGCTTGCTTAAGACGGGTTGGCGATTTCCGACTTATCTATACATCAATATAAATAAATAATAGTAAAGTCTGTTTGCAATGTCAAAATAACAGCTATTTACTAAATGCATATGAAAGTATATACAGAACTAATAACAAAAAATTAAATAAACATTTTTTTTAAATTTGTCTGTCCGAAACGGCTGGACCGATTTCGAAGGGACTTTCACTGGTAGACAGCTGGTGCTACAAGAAAGTCCAGGTATCTCCACGATGTTTTCCTTCACCGATGTCATTAATATCCAGGATAAACTTAGAAAGTACTGTACAACTTAGTTATGTGAATTATTTAACATATATTTATTTTTAACCGATTGTTAATGTCTATTGATAAATAATAATTCAAACATTTTTTATTGGTGCCCAAATCGGGTAAAGGCTCGTACAGACTAGTGCGATATCGCAGGCGCGACGCGACAACTAGTAGCATAATTTAGCGACAACTAGTAGCATCGCGCGAGTCTGTACGAGCCTTAATACAATATTACTTATATGCTAGGTAAACATAATAGTACATTATGATACATGTGTGCTATGTTGATCATTGCGCTCGAGGCGGTATTATTCGCTCGAGCCGTAGCCGAGCGCGATATGGAAGCCGAGAGTGTAATGATCAATGCACACGCGTTTCATACGACCTTTTTCAACACACTTGTATTGTACGCGAGGAAAAAGACAGACTTGTATTGTTATTATCTTTATGGAAAATGGCGCTGGTTTTGTTTTTCCGCGCGCCGCGCTAGCGATGCGCGCTGGTGTAAAGAAATAAAGGTACTGGCAAAACCGCTAAAGAGCCTATATAAAAAAAAAAAACACAAAATAATGTTTAGACTGATCATAGTGTTGTCGTATGTCAAATTGTAGTTCAGTTAGTATGGAATTAGAAAGTAGGTGCTATTGGCATAGAGAAATATACATTTGTTCTGTTAGAATCCGCAATAATAGAACGCCAGTCAGGGTCTTTTTCGTTTGGTTCCGGGAGAGACCAGACAATTTAAGGTAAATTTTAGTTCATTTTGGGACAAAGGACAATTCAGATTAATTACTATTAACACTTGAAACGGGATATTTACCATGTGTGCTAATAGTAATGTTAGTGTCCATGACAGTTTAAAAACTTATTATGGAAGTCTCTTTGATGAGATTAAAAAAAGCGCAATTATCCGACTAGTAACTAGTTATCTGTGGCGTTACAGCACTAGCGCGGTAACGTAAAGTAAAAAGCACGCGTTTTTAATACACTGCATTATGGACCTAAAAGCGGTTCATTAAGAGCCAATTTACGAGCAAGTGTGTTGAAAAAGAACTAATAACACTGCATGCCCTAAAATAGTGAACACAGCATGTTTTAATAGCGTGATTCCTACTAAAGTTTCTAAGCGATTGGAACTGTAAATTGCTTTCTACATAGTTATGCACTCAAAGGTAGAGTAACCATCCGTCTGGATTTGTCCGGACTTTCTCCGGCCTTGTCATTAGTCCGGACTTTATAATTTAAGGGTTTTTTTTTACAAGAAATAAAAATAAAAGAAAGAAAGATTAAAAAGTTTAATGTCCGGCTTTTTATCACGACTTTTCAAAATTTAAAATGGTTACTCTACTCGTACCCACGCGGGCGGGGCCGCGGGAAAAAGTTAGTATACTATATTTACATTCACTAAAACTTTACACATTACACTAATAGAAATTTCGCAAGCTTCTATCGATAACTTGCCCTGCTGCCCTACAAATCCGCTATAACCCATTTACCAACCATCTCATTTTAAGGAACACACACATAAATATACGTTAACCTAAATAAATAATGTTTTATTATATATTCTGACGCAGATTGGTATATATTCGTAAAATGTACTCTGAAAAATGTGTGCTCTGGTTGAGTTTTAAGTACTTTTTACATCAGTCGTAATGGGTGAAGTGGATACCACCTAAAAATGAAGAGATTACATTTTTATCTGAAAATAAATAGATTTAATTTCAGCCATTACTAACTGCTGGACATAGGCCAGGCGTCGCCATATCGACCGGTCGTGTGCTTTTCGCACCCAGCTGAATCGCAGCCAGCACAATAATTGCCGGTCTCATCGAGAAAACTCAGGCAAACTGAGAAAGAAAAAGAAAGAAAGAAAATACATTTATTTAGATGCTAAATAAATGCATTTTTGTATGCACAAAGAACGCATAGCGACGCATAGCGTGGCGTCGCGTCGCCACGGCATGCGTCGCCACGCCTACAATCGGTTTTACCCGCGGCTATAGATGTTACAAGTACCTATAGCGTGGCGACGCGTCGCCACGTCATGCGTCGCCACGCCAACAATCGGTTTTACCCGCGGCTATAGATGTTACAAGTATAGCGTGGCGACGCGTCGCCACGTCATGCGTCGCCACGCCAACAATCGGTTTTACCCGCGGCTACAGATGTTACAAGTATAGCGTTGCGTCGCGTCGCCACGGCATGCGTCGCCACGCCAACAATCGGTTTTACCCGCGGCTACAGATGTTACAAGTATAGCGTTGCGTCGCGTCGCCACGGCATGCGTCGCCACGCCATCACTCGGTTTTACCCGCGGCTACAGATGTTTCACATCAAAAGTGTAAGTGTATGTGTGCTTCACGGTTGCGCCCAATAGGCTTTACTAGGGTCCTTAGTCCTTGTCAGGGACCGACACCAGCCTCCCCTGCTGTGGCTGCTGGGAAGAATAGTCAAGCTACATCCGGGAGCAGACAGCATCAGCAGAGTGGCGGACATTCGAACCTCCAAGGGAGTCATCCAGAGGGCATACAATAACATATGCCCTCTCCCCATCATCGCAGCATCATCATCATCTTGAAGTGAAGCAAACTTCAAGCCCGGGAGCCTGTTACGGCCGCGCCGTGCGCCGCCGCCAGATGGCGCACGGCAGTACTTTCTACCGCCGTGCCTGCGGAGCCATACTCCGAGCCCGGCCGCGCCCGCGCTTCCACTTCGCGCCGCGTCGTCGTCATCGCCAGTTGTCCCGCCAAAGCTTTGTCATCTCTCAGACATAACTTGTGATTAATATACACCAGCACCTACAGTCCATTTATTTATTTAAATTGAAGCCTCACAGCGGCGACGGCCGAAACAGGCCCAGTTCAGCGAAAAGCTTGAAGTGAGTTGTCATTCTACTTGATGCTAGGGATTGACACTTTTGATAGCTCACTTCACCTAATTTAACAAAATATTTTTTGAGAATAGACCGATAGGTCCAACTAATTTCCGAACAGAAATCGCACCAGTGACCAGGCCACACTCACTCAGCCATTGAGCTAATTATTGATTGATCCGTCTTTCAAAAGAACATCTGCACAATGAGTCAGTTTGAAAAAATTTGGACTTGTTGAGTTTAGTACCCACTATTAGATTGCTCGTAAATAGTTTTATTAAACATCACCACAGAATAGTCGTGAAACGATAGACAATAAAAAAACATTTCAATTTTAATGGTCAGTGGTTTTTAACATTCAAATAAAATCAAGTGTGATATAAAATATATAGGTACATACAAATAAATAGAATTGAAGTGTCTGTTTGTAATGTCAAAATACCAATTTTTTTTTTTTGTAATAAATGGATATGAAAGTATTTGCGGTACTTATAACAAGAAACAATTTTTAAAATGTTTGTATATCTGTCCGTTTGTTTCGGCTAATCTCCGAAACGGCTGGACCGATTTTAACGGGACTATCACTGGCAGATAGCTGATATTATAAGAAGTAACTTAGGCTACTTTTATTTTAGAGAAAACCACGCCGGCGAAGCTGCGGGTAGCAGTTAATCGAAAATAAGTCAATAAATGATTTCATATAAATAAAAAATAAAATTAAAATTATTTCTCGCTTTTTAGTGGGTCTGTTTATCGATTTTGACTTGTATTGCGTTGATGGCATGACAAATGGCAGCTGCAATAAACAGTTGGTATTGTAACCACTTTTTTGCTTTTAAAGCCATCCTTATACCTACGGAATAGAAGTCAAAATCGGTTGAACGGACTGTACGGTTCGGTTTATTTAAATATCTAATCTTATTTCAAATGGAGTTTAGTTCACAACCACATATTCGAGACAAAACTTGCCAACTAGATCTGAATCAAATAATACAAGGTATTAAATTGTATCGCCAAGTCGCCTTTGTCCGTTCACTCGACAGTCGATATAGCTTTATTCGTAAAAGTCACGTACAGTACAGCACTAGCGTTTGCTGAGGTTGTTACTATGTGACTTCAACAGTGTTATAGCAATTGAAGACTTTTTAGTTTATAAAAAAAAAATACAAAATAACAACCGACTTCCAAAAAAAAAAAACACTAATAAGTAAAAAATAACTTTAATTTCGGAAGTCGGCGTCCTTGGTTCTGCATTTTCGTTTTTTTTCCACAAAGTTTTTATTTTTCTCTTTTTAGTTATGGTACCTACCCCACAACAATTCGATTAACTATCACTACTTGCTACACCGCACAAACAACAGTGACACAAGATATACGAAGCTGATTAAATATGTGTTATCGAAGGTAACTCAAAAACTACCCAAGCAAAGTTAATAAAAATCGGTTATCAACCATTTATAGCCCGAGTGCATCTCATGATAATTCCAATAAGCCTAAACACGGCTAGGATACATTGTTTTATTACGGAGTTCCGGTGCATACCTTCCAGCTTCATATTCAGATCAGTTCGATGGTACCATTTTCATCAGAATTATTTATTTAAATTTGCTTCATAGTCGCTTAAATATCTTATCGCCACCCCTGAAATACTAATCATTGAGGAGTTCCGGTGGCCATTTGTGGTCTTCTTCATCAGTTCCACTTCATCAAATGATACTTTCTGAATGCAAATGCTTGAGTTGTTGATGAAAATACAAAAATCGCTATATGTTTGCCTATAAAATTTGAGGAGTTCCCTCAATTCCTCATGGATTCCAGCATCAGAACTGGATTTTGAAAAAAAAATGGGTATAATCTGGAAGTATATAAAAAAGAATTTTCAAAATCCGTTCATAAAAAATGGAGTAAAAAAAAAATACAACCAAATTAAGAACCTCCTCCTTTTTTGGAAAGTCGGTTAAAAAGAAAGCTTTTCTCGTTGATTACCTCAAACGGAACTCTTATAGGATCACTCGTGTGTCTGTCTGTCTGTCCGTCTGTCACATCCGATTTGCTCCGAATCTACAGGACCGATTAAGTTCAAATTTGGTACACATAGGAACTTCTGTGACCCAAACACGGACTTCTAACTATAAATGAACTTTGGGGGGCAAAATAAAAATGTTCTTTACCTACTTATAGATTACAGGAAAACCTATAAGAAATCTATGGTCTTGAAATAAAATGGTAAATCTCTCAATATTGTGCGTACAAACTTACATTTGCAGTTGGAATGTACGGGAGAACTTGTTTTTCAACTATTATGTTAAGTTTGTTCTTGCGATAAAGTCATCCCAACTACGGAACCCTTCATTGTGCGTGGTCCGACACGCACTTGGCCAGTTTTCAGATGAGTACCTGAAAACTACAAACCAGAGTCCGGAGGTTTGAGTAAACCTCCGGTCGATGATACTAAACAGAGCAGAGGTCCTAGTGTGAGTTTATTTTAACCACCTCGAATTTACGCACCGAGCGCGTTCAGCACTCCGATTGGTGAAGGGCCAATCAGAGGCCAATCGGAACGCCGAACGCGCTCGATGCGTAAAATCGATATGGTTAAAAGAAACTCACACTAGAGCCTCAGGTATTTGATTATAATTAAATTACAGTGAATTGAATCATGTGTAATCATTTTATAATACTCTGATTTGTTTAGTGATTCTCATGATTGGTTTGGTTGGTATACATTATTGGTAAAACACTAAAAACCTTGCAAGACTTTACTAACATCATAAACAACAACTTTCTATGACTTCTTACATAACATAATACATTTACCAAAAACAAACCTTCAAGATTTCGTTGTTCTATCTAACACATTTCCAATTCTGTATTTTGTTGTACCTACCTACGCCTCCCGTGCACTATCGCCCCTGCCTTTTGCACTAGATACAGCAGTTTTATTTTTTTGCTACGCATAGAGTTCATAAAATTTAGAGCGTTTAGTTTTTTTTTTTTTTAATTAAAATATCATAAGTTAAAATCTGATGAATTAAAAGACATATAACAAAGGTTGTACATTGTTTATTTATATGATGTTATGTTTATAATGTTAGTAATATATGTAGTCCCGAGAGGTTGGAAGTGTTTTTCCAATGACTCCGTAGGTATAGGTTAAATCCATACTGTTACGCATAGAAAACATTTATAATTGTTTGATTTTCATACTTTGTGCTTTGTATAATAAACTAGCTGACCCCGACAGACTTCGTTCTGTCAAAAGCTATCGTATAAACTCCACTACTCTACCCTACCCTAAAAAAAAAACCGGACCTTTAGACCTTTCCAACGAATTTAAAACCGTGGAAATCGGTTCGTGCGTTCTGGAGTTATAGCGTCAGGAAGGAAAACCCGACTTATTTTTATATAGTAGATAAGCATTGAGGCCCTGCCGATGCGCCCGTACGTTACGTTTACATCTTTAAATACGCAACCCATCAAAATGTAGGGTTCACATTTGCTTGGCAAAACCATATAGCCCGCTCGCTCGGTCCGTGTACAGCGAGCAGTTCGTCTTCATACATCGTACGATGCGCAGTTCCTTTTGCAGACTCCCGTGATCTACGAATGGTCGCCGACGCAGGGTCTCAGTCACTTAAACTATTAAACTGTGTTTCGCTTTTCTACCCGACTAATCACGTACCTGCGTGCTGTACGCAACACATACTATATCCCTACTAATACTCGTATTATAAATGTGAAAGTAACTATGTCTGTGTCTGTTACCTTTTCACGCCAAAATCGCCGAACCAATCGTCATGAAATTTGGCAGATATATAGCCTGGGATGTGGAGAAAGACATAGGCTACTTTTTTACGCGATGACCGACATCCACACGGGCGGAGCCACGGGAAAAAGCTAGTTTACCTATATACCAACCAAACTAATTATTATAGCTCATTATTTTCGGCGAAATAGGTGTTTTTTTATTTGCATTAAATTCAAATTGACGCAAATAACACGAAATAGAATGTAAAAAAAAAACACGTTGCTATTCCACAAACATAATATTATTATGTTTTTTAACACGAGAATTGAAATGGAAACTTTGATACGTCCACTATTAAAATTGCCAAACAAATTAATGAGAGTAGGTTGGTAATAAAAATCTTTACGTACAACAATTAGTGACTAAAAGTTATCTCATTAATTTCAAGCAAAATAATCATTTATATTGAAAAGAATAAAGAAAACTCACCGAACTTGACAGTTATTACTTTTAATAGTAAAACTTTCCTACAAAGTGTGTAACTTACCTGAAAAGAAAAAAAAAACATTATTATTAAGTATAGACAATAATTGGATTTCAGTACCTCGACGCGTTTAATTGAATAAACAAAGCTATTTATTCTGCAAATTAAAATTATTTTTATGGATCTGCTTTGTTTCTTTAAGTTTCAGTAAGAGACTATTCAAACTTTATATATTATTTTTTTTTTACTATGAGTTTGCTCTTGACTCTAGTCTAGGTCAGAGGTGGCAGAGACAAAGTCCGACGATGGAGTGAGCTTGTTCACTCTCACTTTGAATAGATTTAGGTTGTATGCGTTCGGAAACACAGACGCAGGCAGAGAGTTCCACTCATTTGCTGTGCGCATTATAAAAGACGTTTGAAAACGCTTAGTGCGAGTTGGTGGAATATCAACCAGGTAGGGGTGGTAACTTGGACTGCGTCTAGATGTCCGATCTTCAATCATTAGGATAAACTTCGAGCATTTACATACAACTAGTTTCAGTTATTATGATAATTGCAATGTTTTTGTTTTATGATAGTATTTAATTTTAAATAATTTATTATCTAATACGATTGTGGCGGCATCTACAACGCCACAAAGACCTGACGTCACAAATCCTGCATCGCGCAATCAGAGTTTACCGCACAACTAGCATATAAACAACGTTCCGACATCAACCGTCGGGCAGTTGCCCACCAGACACATCACCCGTGTGGTCGGCGAATTCACCCGTGTATCTGCCTGTGTTTCTTATTTTCTTTCTCAGTTCATGTTCCTCTCTTATTAATTTAATTGTCATTAATAGGGATGAATGACTAAAAAATATTTTTTGTCCGTCATGTAGATTTTTAAAAAATATTGGACACGTATTTTTTTCTTTTTTTACGTAATCAAAACATCACGGCGATATATTGAGTTCAAATGTGGCATGACGTCACTTTTCAGTAGATTTTATACGTAGCTGTGACGTAACGAGCCCCCACTCCCCAAGTTTAATGTGTTTTATCTAAGTGATTTTTTATTAATAAGATAAAGCAAAAAATACGTGTCTAATATTTTTTATTATCTGATTGACGGACTCAACAGTTTTTCTTTTTTCTTACCCAGAACAAAACCCCATTAATTAGATTTTCAATGTATTATTATTACATTAAGATTTGGTTTAATTTTAATGAGAACCTCTCTGCTGGGTAAAGGCCTCTTCTATTTTTATCCATAATTTTCTATCTCTCACTTTTGTTTACCATTTATCTCCTGCTACCTACATCTTTGATATCATCGACCCATCTTCTTGATGGTCTTCCCCGCTTTCTTTTTCCCTTGGGTCCTTCCATTAATACGGCACTACTCGTCCACCAGTTATCTTCCTTTGTAGCCAGATGTCCTGCCCATTTCTAGTTTAGTTTTAGCCAACTATACCATACAAAGTATCCTATAGTTATATCCAATATATATATAATTTTTATTCATCTCTCAAATTGCAAACTATAGTTCTGTATAATTTAGCAGCATTTTTTCAATTTTGTAAATGTGTATACCATGGAGCCGTTTATTATGTTATTATGATTTATGTTGACTTGAAAGAGCATGGCAGTTGAGAGTATGTCATGCTCACTTAAACGTCTCACCTCACTGATGGTGGCGCGTGTGTTGGATCATTCGGTTCCCTACAAAATGGTTGAGCTGGATGGTGCTGATTCATGCGTCATGGTCGTGAACGGGCGCCGTCAGTTGGGACTGGTCATCTCTTGACCGCCAGAACTTATTTTTGTATTTTGAATTGTTTTATTAATTTTCACATTGTCTCCCATATAGAAGCAACAAGAATAATGTACCCAGGATTTTGTAATATCTTGATTTAAAAGAGTGTCCTTGGAGTTTCTTGCCCGTTCTTCTCCATAGTGATCTACGTATTGGAATGGGCATCTAGCTTCAACTTTCTGACAAACTGACCGTCTCTTTGACAATTCAAAAGTGCATGTAAATAGTTTAATTGAATAAATGCTTTGAGTTTGAGTTTATAGCACTCGCCAATAGCGTAGCTCTCAATAAGTGAAATAATTTTTGAAATCGGATGTGTGGTTTCGGAGACTACCTCCTACATCCAAACTTACAATCTTTACCTCATTATAATATTAGTGTAGAAGTATACATAGTAGTTTCGGAGATTACCTACTACATCCAAACTTACTAAATTTACCTCTTTATAATATTAGTGTAAAAGTATGGATGACTGGAAGCCCTATTTATTATATGTATGTGTGTAAAGGTAGAAAGGTATAATTCATACAGCCAAAATCAAATGAACCTATTACAGATATCAACAAAAATATCACGTATCCCATATACTTACCTGATTTTACAGGTAACCTAACAAGTAAATTCAATTACTTACAGAACGTGATCCACCACTGTTCATTTATTAATAACCGAAATTGATTTGATATTTATCTCAAACATTCGTTGAGAGTTAATGAAAAGGAAACTCGGATATGAGAAAAGATTTTAATCGTATGTTATAAAGCTGTCGTACGATGATGCTTCTGATAATGATGCGTTGTTATGAGTTTATACCTAATAACAATAAACTCAAACACCTGAATTACATCAATAGCAAGGATGGGGATGAAAGAAAAAAAATAAAGGAAATTATTTTATTTGGGACACGCACAGGAATTAAAACAATAAAAAAGAACATTAGAACTAACAAAATTATGAAAACAATAAAAAAATAACATTAAAAATAAATGAAAAAACTTAAAAAAAAGACATGTACGAGGTCTATCTCAGCATGATACAGCGATATATAAAAAAAAAAAGAAAAAAAAACTAATAGCGCAGTGCTGATTTTCTGATAGGGCCCGCTGTGATGCACACCTAGGGATATAAAATAAATCCCAATATTCGTTTAGTTAGGGATGGGTGCCGTATGTGGAATAACCTCAGGTGCCGTTCACTCGGGTGCCGTTTAACCCTAATATATTCAAAGTGAGAGTGAACAGGCTTCTTCTGGGTAAGCTCACTCCATCGTAGACTTTGTGTCTGTCACCCAGACCTAGACCAAAGTCAAGAGCAAACCCATTGTAAAATAAAATAAAAAAAAGTGGGTGCCCAATATGGAATACGTCATGAGTTGCTGTGATGTACACACGGCCACAAATCAAGCTATATAATTCCAGTTTAGGCTGATCTCACATTGTATAGGATTTCCGTAAAATAAGAGGTCAGCTTATACTGGTAATTATAGCTTGATTTGTGGCCGTGTGTACCTACAACAAGATTCAATTCCTCATTTTTCTTGCAATTGCCTTGCGTTGCCATTATTGACATTGCCTTTAAAGCATGAAAGTGACTTTTAATGATTTAATTGAAATAAATGGTTTGGCTTTGTTGTTATGTCTGCTGTGGAAGTAAACATTGCAACCTCTAACTAAATCGACAAAAGGAAATAACTTTTAACTGTAATGAACGGAGTCAGTCTAACAGAACCTTTACGATTCGCCTTTTCACGAAGACTCGTTGTGTTGATCACGATCATAATAACCCACTCCCGATTGAAATGTGTAACTGAATTAATTCACATTATGAATGAAGTTTGCTCTGAATCGTTTACTGAATCGATTTCTGTAATTTTTAATAGGTATAGGTGATTTTTATCCCAAAAATACTTTTAAACTACTTAAGACGCAGTTATATGCCAGTGACCAGCCAGTAATAGGACTCGCCTATCCAGGAGCGTCGTCCCAAATAAGACGCATTATTAATTTATTATACACTAGCTTTTGCCCGCGGCTCCGCCCGCGTGGATGTCGGTTATCGCGTTAAAAAGTAGCCTATGTCCTTCTCCATATCCAAGGCTATAACTCTGCCAAATTTCATGACGATCGGTTCAGCATTTTAGACGTGAAAACGTAACATACAGACAGACAGACATACAGATAGATAGACAGACAGACAGACAGACAGACAGAGTTACTTTCACATTTATAATATTAGTATGGATAAAGCAAAAGGTATTTTAATAAAACACGTATACTAAAAGATCAATAATTAAATTATCTTTAAAAAGGTTTCGCTTGATAGATTTTGCGTGATTCTCAGTTTTCTATCCGCGTTAGACATAACTTTACAAATTAATTTCACTATGTATTAATATATAATCTAAAATGAGACAAATGTTTTTTTTCCAAATCATTAACTCTACTCATTTAGATTAGACGTAATCTTCAGTATAAAATCCTTAAGGCTGCAGTCTCGCAAAATTCACTCGCGGTGAGTTATTTGCGCAACTTTGTATTTATTTTTTAAACAAATTAAAGAAATAACGTGAAATATTATTATTGCACAGAAATCAACATAATATAAGTAATAGCTAGTAATTTTTTTTTAAGTACATTGATGTGGATTATGTTAGGTAAATCAAGGGTTGAACACAGCTCTTTCTGCCCAACAACATTTCGAGGTATGTTTGTGCTCCTACTTTAGGGTAATTAAGAATTATTTTCAAAATCTGTTCAGCGCATAATCAGCTGAACATTCTCGTCTTCAAAATGCGCTGATTAGTTTTTCTAATTATCTTTCATTTTCTTATTTTGGAGGTCACAAAGTCATCAATATTCTCTGTTTTTATCTCTTAATAAACGGTTTGTTTCTTATATAAAATGAATCATATATATGTAATAAATAAATTATTTTAATGCCAAGAGTACAACGAAACAAATACTAAAAAAAATTGCACCTAAATCACCTTATTCTAACAATAATAACAATCTCAAAATACCCAAAAAGATGCTCGGCGCGTGGACTCAGACTTAGGACTAGACTTAGGCTAATTATTTATATCAGTGTATTTACAATTCAAGAGCATTACAAGAGCTCTAAAGAAACATATTGAGAAAATAATAAAATAAAAAATAATAATATCCGGTCTTTTGAGCTAGAAACCAATAAATATTAAGGATGAATATTTTCTAGTGATTATCTGCCCCGGCAACCCTTCGAACTATGAATTGTATCCGCAATAACTTATTTACCAAAGTATCAATAAAACTGATATAGTATGGGCCAAAAATCAAATTCCTTTAACGTATTGGCTGAGGTAATCGTAGTTTGCGGTTATAAATTATTACCTCAAACTACCTCAGCCAATACATTCAATTATAATATATCAAGAATTGTTCAATATACATATGTATGAATGTTACTTATGTTAAAATCTTAATAAACATTTTAATAAAGAACAGTAGATTGTATTCTGGTAGAAAATGTCTCAGAAATTAAGTCCGCCTTTGTACAGTATTTTTTTACTTGTGCATAAAGTTTTAATAAATAAATATAGGTAAAATAACTCACGCCTGCTTTCCCAGAAGAGCTGGGCAGAGGTTTAGGTATAGTTCGCCAGGACTCAAGTACAAAAAGCGTTCGCCAGGACTCAAGTACAAAAAGCACACAGAGACAACAAGATTTTATTTGTTTTATCCTATGTTTGTACTGTGTGGTGCCGGACGTAAAGAATAGCATCATCCTATTTCCTCCCGTGGGTAGAGACGACGTCGTAAGAGGCGACTAAGGAACTTACTAGAGAATGGGCAGCAGCGTTCTCTATGCATTTTTAACACCATACTGCGATCGCCAACCCGCCTGCCAAGCGTTGCGGTTATGGCAAACCCCCCCAATTGGGAGAGGCTTATGTCCAGCAGTGGACGTCTTTCGGCTGATATGATGATGATGATCCTATGTTTATATATCTTTAAAGTAATAATTAATTTTTATTTACTGGATAATATTTACATATTTAAAAGCTGATGATCTTAAAATAATAATAATATGTACGAGTATATAAAAAGGAGGGGAAAGAATCAAAGCCATCAAAAATTCGTCCGCATCGCTGTCGACAAACAGCAAAAGTGCCCAAAAGGCTGGCAGCATTGCCGCGTTGTAAGATAATGCTGATTCTTTGTGCAAGAAATAGGCCAGCCCACTCTAAACTTGTCTACATTTATTTCCTACTTGCCAATTACCAATTGCAATAACAATACGATCGTGACAGGGAAACGTGGCGGAATGATCTTGTTTACTATTCGGAACTGAGAGAGCTGAAATGGCCTGGATTTAAAATGAAACCAATCAAAGTACTCGTGTAGACATCGTTACAGAATAAAATAACTATGTATTAAGTGATAAAATCAATACAAAACCAAGTGGATTTCTGTGATTCCAACAAAACCCAATTCCAGTAACACGTAATTAAAAATGGTGCCGTTTCGCAGTACATAAAATAAATATTAAACAGTAGCGCCTGCTCCGGCCTGAGTAATCAATCAGCTTTTATAAAATATTTGCCAATCAACGGCTTAAAGCTTTTCCATGAAGACTAAAATATTTAACTAATGCTTTGATTGATTCGTTTAGTTAGTTATTTTCTCCTTTTCTTTGATAGATATTTGTGCATTTTTATTACTAAAATTATTGTATTTTTACGTTAATCGATATCAAATTGTTATAGTGGCCGTATTCTAAAACGATGCTCAAGTAATAATTGATTAGAAACTAGATTTGAACCGAGATTGAACGATTGCGAAACCCACGACCCACCACCTGCTCCCGGGAAGACATGATGGATACTACAAATAAGGGCATCGAAATGGTTTATTACCGGCCAAAAACAAAACAATACGATATGTACTCAGGAGAGTGCGCTCAGGAGCTTCACGACATGATTCCACCATAGCCATTTTATTACCGGACTACCAGAGGTACTGCAGGGTACCATCCGCACTTGGTATTAGTAACTAAAGCGTAAATTAGTCTCAAGGTGTAAAAGCCTTATTAAAACCAAACTTCAACGGAACATAATTCAACTAATGCCGTGCCCGTGCTACGTGACGTAGCACTTAACATGACGTACACTCACCTGCAAAATTGCATGGATACCTTAGTGTCTATTTTCCAGTGAACGTTTGAGTTCAAATTTTCGAAAATAGAACTAGCTTTCGCTTTTCGCTTCACACGATTTTGTTTTTGTACTGTCCATGGATTTTTGCAGTCGACCGTACATACAATCGAGTAACAAGAGAGCTTGTGGGGGTGTATTCTCGCTGTCCCCACCGCCCCGCGCCCGTGTCCCCATTAATAGCAATTCACATAAAATGGCAAAACTAAAGGTTCAATTTTCTTTCAAGTACTGATTTTAGAAATAATAATGAAACAATCAGAAGGGTAAAACCAGGAGAGATGGACCAGCGGGTGAAACGGACCATCGTAATTTCTACCAAACTAATAAATTTATTTAAGCTGACAACACTTACGTGCACTAGTCAACCTGTTTGCTCCTTGTAGAAAGCGAGACTGATAGATTTTTGTTTGTAAAATTAATAAAATACGAATTAAAAGGTTTCGGAAGCATGATTTTTTTGTATAGGTGTTTTAAAAACGAAGGTACGTATAAGATAATGTTTTCTTAGAGTAAGAATTCATGTTTCTGTTTTAGTATGTTCATGAAATGATAAAACAACCTTTTTTTGTTTTTTTATTGTGCTTTTAATATGAGAAAGTGGTCTGTTTTTCTTCTTTTTAATCACAAAATGGGATGACAACTGACATGTGCAGGTTGTGGTGTAAACTATGAGGATACCCTGACTAAAGATGAATAGCTGCAGTGCACTATATGAAGGCTGCATCAATTATCCCAACATGTGCGACAGATGCGGAGATACGGCGACAAATTGAAGATTTTCTTTTGATTTAAGTGTTTAACTTACATGTTAATTTCGTTTTGAATGTTTATTTTTTTTGTTACCGAGGGTACTTTTTTTAATATTTCAATTATTTCCATAAACAAGCTAAGATCGTGCCATATTAATATAAAAAAATTGGTTGTCTGTAAACTTGGTTTACGGAAGATAGTTTAACGTGACAACGTCATAACAAAACATTGATGCGGCGCAAACGTACAATGAGCGTAACGGGACAATGCGCGTAACGGGACAATGAGCGTAACGGGAAAATAAGTCATCCTTTTTCGTGCTTGCAGCCGACGTACATCGATTTATTAGAAGTTGTCACGTCAAAAAATGTTGACTATTAACAGTTAGTTTTTATAACACTAAATTGTATAATAGTTATTAAGAAATAAAAAAGATATTTGGAAAAAAAATGGTCCATCTCTCCTGGTTTTACCCTACTTTAAAGAAAATGGAACCTTTTTTTTTCCGCCATTTTATGTGACAATAATATGCATACCATTAATGGGGACACAGGCAGTGAGGACAGCGGGTTACACCAGCTTGTGTGTTAGTGTTAGACACCTCATTAACGTTTCAAACATTTTGTGCTAAGCAGCTTGGGACCATTATGGATTATCATTTCGGGATGTAAACTGTCTTGTTTATAGCAGCCTATTTCCATAATGATTAGATGAAGGAACAAGCATTCATCACACTTGTACAGTGCATTACAAACCATTAACTCCAGGTTTATGTAAGTATATCTTGCGTGATGTTTGATGTGTTGCAATTGATCAAAATCATTATAGAAAACAAATCAGCTGTTCTCAACATGTCAAATTATGCGAACTTACATGGTAGCTGGGACATCGACGCACAACTTGTTACCATGAATTCAGTACATAATTCTGGATACCCCGGCGTTGAAATATTTAGTCAGTTATAAAAAAAAAAATTTGCTTTTCAAAACATTTTGACCGCGTGGATACTTATTGCATTTTTGTAAGAAACAGCATTTTTTTTTTTAAATAATCGACGTAAAATGTCTACTCTTACGGGTCCAGAATCATGTAACAAAACTACATATCAAACTATACATTTCCAGTATAAGCTGATCTCGCATTGTATAGGATTTCCGTACAATGAGAGGGCAGCTATGTAGCCGTGTGTACTGAACCCACGGTAACAGGTTGTGCGTCGATATCCCCCTTGATTCTCATAAAGACAGATTCTCAAAAAGACAGATTCTCAAAAGGACAGATTCTCAAAAGGACAGGAGTACACGTAATCAGATAAAGAGAAAAATGAAACGTTTAAAATTTGTATTAATTGGTGGCACGTCTCAGTGTCGCAAGATGTTGCAAGCACTCTAAAGTTGATATACCGGTCCTTAAACATTCAGATAATTATAATGTTTTCAATTTTATTATCGATTAAAATATCACTTTTATGCTACCCTGACCTGTATATATATGGAGTAGGTGATATATTTTTGGGAATTCAGGGTTCGTCCCATAATAAAGCTTGTTCATAATGATGAGTATAATAACCCCTTTCCAGGTTTTCAATTATTTTAATTACACCTTATAGGTTTTCTTTTCTAAAAGCTTTGCGTTTGAATAGGGGGGTTTCTGACAAACTGAAATAAAATTTATAAACGTCAAAAAATGATGGTTATACCTATGTTATTCCTAGCATAACTTTATTCCTTGTTTATTTGTAAGGCCCCTAGTCTTCGTTTCAATAAGATTAATGATGAGTGAGATCTCAAATCAACATCTCTAATCAACGCAAACTCTACGTATCCCGATTATTAACAACAACAATTACCTTGATTAAATTCACGTAGTTCACCATAATTTATTACAGACAACTCGTGCAGATCGTTAAGTAATTAATAATAAATGAATGAGTTTGAGATTACATTAACTAGGAAGTTACAAACTGATGACTTTAAAGAGAAGTTGGCAGCTTCTATATTTGATTGTTCATTAAATCAAAGGGAAAATAATATTTGATAGACAGAAATTAGGTGAAGTAAACAACAAAATCCAACAATAAAATTAAAACAATACACAAACAGGAAATTGGAGGAATAATAGGATCAAAAACAAAACACAACACGGACATGAAAACAAAGATCGGAAACAACCAACTAGGAAACTGAAATTATTTTCAACAAAGCAATATCTTCTAAGATACCTGCAGGCTATGTCACAGGATCGCACTTGATTCTGAGAAGTGAAATATTAAATTATGGCAGTCAGTAGAACTGAAATACAGCTGGCGATGGTGAAGACATCTAAGAACTGACAAGGATTTTCCACTAACAATGATGCTTTGTCAAAATTGTCAACCAGGGATTTCCTAATATATTGGGAACTTTTCTCTGGAGAAACGTGTTGGATTTTATTGCTTACATTCAAAGGTGCCTGATAAAAAAAAAATACGGTCTCGTCTTCAATCGCAGATATGTTGAACCTTATGATCATAACAGTCATAATATTGTTAAACATTTTTTTGACGTGACAACGTCTAATAAATCGATGAACGCCGGCTGCATGCACGAAAAAGGATGACTCATTGTCCCGTTACGCTCACTGTCCAACGAGACAGTTGACAAGCATCTGCTCAGATATTAATGAAGTAATGAATGTTCACATATTAATGGTAACTTGTAGTGTATGGAACTTATTGACATTTTAAATTGTTAAGAAGTTTTGGTCACCTTGTCTGCTACAATACATCTGACGGCGACTGTACCTTTCTGTACATTTCCTCCCGTGGGTGTCGTATGAGGCGACTAACGGACTTACTAGAGAATAGGCAGCAGCGTTCTCTATACATTTTTAACACCTTATTGCGATCGCCAACCCGCCTGCCAAGCGTGGTGATTATGGCACAACCCCCCAATTGGGGGAGGCCTATGTCCAGTAGAAATGATGATAATGATCCTTAGCGTAGCTTAGCTACACAAGTGGCGATCGATTTCAAAGCGTTTTGTATTTCTACAACTCATTTCAACAGCATTGACATAAAAGCTGTCCGGTAACTTTTGTCAGTTCCATTTTTTGTGACTTTTCCGTCATCGTTATCGCTGATGAATGTCACTTTTTCTAGGTCTTCTTGTCAGACTTAACTCACGTCAAGTAAATAAACTTGTAGATGTCAAGTTGACAATCCCTTAACCTCTAATAACGCTGCAATATCAGCTTAATGCTGGTGACGTTTGAGTGTTGATGCATCGAACACGGCAGATTGGAAATGCGATTATTATCTAGTATTAAGATAATTAAGTCAAGCGGCTTAGTGATGTTTAGGTAGTTTGTTAGAAATAGGGCATTTCTGATCTTATTAGTCGTGTCGATGGCACGATAGTGTATTAAATTTTGTTCGCTCAAAACTTCGCCACTTCCACGTCATCGTCCGCGTCAGTGGCAGCGCAGAGGTTGCTATGGCTGCATTTTTTGGGCCCAGAAGACTGGCAGCATTGCCACGTTGAATGGCAATTCTGTGTCCAAAGAATGAGGCAGCCTTATAATTATTAGTTTCCTTATCAACCCAGACTCATTATTATTTGGTATAACTTCAGAACATTAACCACCTTTGTAGACGAAATTTTAAGTCGAAAATATTTTTTGGATCTTAAATATTATGAAACAACTTCAAATGTTCTTTATTAAAAGACGCGGTTTTGTAGTTTCGAGTCAAAGCCTTATTAAGCTTTAGGCCTTACCTTTGACCTGGGCTTCCTGTTTTTTAATATGATTCTCAACCGTGACAAAATATACCGTTATTGTAACAGAAACTGAAAGCAAATTAAACTTGTACAAAATATTTTCTCACAAAAGAAGAAAAATCTTTAAATGTCCGTAAAGTTTAATTTTGTTTTATGTTTGAGAGTTTTTATCATATTATCTTTATTTTCCAATCCTTTTTTATTGTTCGGCAGTTTGTAAGCTTTCCATGACCAATGAGCTCGGTTGTATTAATTTTCGATTAACTATTATAAACGAAAACTGTGTAAATGGAATTTGAACGTTTTGTAAACATTTCAAAGTCAAAGCATTTATTTCAAATAGGCACATAAAAGGCACTTTTGAACGTTACATTTTACAACGATAATTAATTGATTCTAGTTGCCCCTTCCAAAAGGTAGTTACGTATGGAGAAGAATGGGCAAGAAACTCCATACTTACTCTTTTAAAATGTTAACAATATTTGTATACATTTGTAATTTGTCCCATTACTAAAGACTGTAAAAATAATGCTTATTGTGACCACTGTTACCTGGTAGTAACATTATCCTATTTATAGCCACAGCAGCATAAGTTAAATTTTAATGAGCTACTTAGGCATTTGTTCCATAACTTTCTCTCTAAAGCTTTTAACTTGAGCGATAAAAAGGAGAAATCGATGACGCCAGAAACCACCCCTCTCAAGAATTCATCAACAAATAGGGGATTTAATAAATATATAATAAGTGAACGCCCAAATAGGAACAAAGGAATAAATACAGCGGTAAAGTGCTCATGGAATTCATTCATAATTTTCAATATCCTAAAAACGAAAGCGTAGGAAGCGGACTCAAGTTTTTACGAGCCTTGGTACTGGGCCAAGATTGCCTGGTTTTAAATCTTGCTACCTACGGGACCTCCCACGATTTAGCACTTTTACGATGCCCTGTGACGTAATACTAGTAATATTATGACCTCGGCATAAACTGACTAACGAAGTCGAGTCGTGACTCACTTGTATGTAAGGATTTTTTATATACAACTTGATTGTTCTGCCTTAAAATGGAGACACACCAACTGATTGCGTTGGCACGAGTCAATGCCATTTTTAGCTGTAAATGTCACTACAATAAAGACCTTTTATTTATGCTTATTTATTTATTTAATACTTAAGCACAAAAAAAATGTACAGAGGCGGACTTAATGCCATAGGTATTTTCTACCAGTCAACCTTTGGGTGGCTTAATACTTTGATACTTTATTTATGCTTAATACTACGTACATCTTATCGTACATCGTGACCATCTTTACATACCGAGACTCCTCCGTGCCTCGGAAAGCACGTTAAGCCGTTGGTCCCGGCTGTCATTCGTGGATCTTCGACAGTCGTTACGGGTCGTTAGAAGCCCAAAAAGTCTGACAGCCAGTCTTACCAAGGGGTATCGTGTTACCCAGTTACTGGGTTGTGGAGGTCCGATAGGTAGTCGCTCCATGTAAAATACTGGTATTCAGCTGGATCCGGTTAGACTGGAAGCCGACCGAAAAGGCTAGGCACTACGTACATCTTACTAAGTACGAGTTTGATGAAAGTTTTTGAAATTTTCGTCGTGAAAACATCGAAAAGATTCGCTCTTATTTACTCAAACCTTTCACATATTGAACCCAATATATCAAAGTTCTAATTTAACACATTCGATAGTTTGATACCAAAACTTGCCGTTGTTTTTTAGCTCCACAACCTTGAACAAAGTTATAAACTCAAACTCAAACTCAAAGCATTTATTTCAATTAAACCATTTACAGGCACTTTTGAATTGTCAAAGAGACGGTCAGTTAGTCAGAGTCGGCAAGTTGAAGCTAGATGCCCATTCCAATACGTAGATCACTATGGAGAAGAACGGACAAGAAACTCCAAGGACACTCTTTTAAATCAAGATATTACATAATCCTGGGTACATTATTCTTGTTGCTTCTATATGTGAGACAATGTAAAAACTAATAAAACAATTCAAAATATAAAATTACAAATTAAAAATAAGCCCTGGCAGTCAAGAGATGACCAGTCCCAACTGACGGCGCCCGTTCACGAACATGACGCATGGATCAGCACCATCCAGCTCAACCATTTTGTAGGGAACCGAATGATCCAACACACGCGCCACCATCAGTGAAACATTTAAGTGAGCATGACATACTCTCAACTGCCATGCTCTTTCAAGTCAACATAAATCATAATAACATAGTAAACGACTCCATGGTATTCACATTTACAAAATTGAAAAAAAATGCTGCTAAATTATACAGAACTATAGTTTGCAATGTATTTGAGAGATTAATAAAAATTTACTACCAAAAAAGAAAATAATTATTATCTATTGGAGTATTCATCAATAAAAACATGCTTAAATAAAAACAAAATAAACATTAAGTTCGTAATGTCAGAAAATAAAATAAAATAAAAAAAGGGGGAAGCAACTTCCAAGTATTCAAATTTTATCTAGTGAGCCCAAGTGGCAGTGGAGCAGGACCAGCATTTAGCCAAGCATTTTTATCTACGATATAATCATCCAACTTATAATATGCTTGTCTGCATAGTGTGCGTTTAATGCACGTTTTAAATTTCTTCTCATTTAGTTGAAGAATATCGAGTGGTATTTTATTATAACATTTTACACAGTACCCCATAAAAGAAGTGTGTACTTTAGACAATCTGAAGCGTGGTTGATCTAATTTGTTCCTATTTCTAGTGTTAAAATTATGCCTGTCACTTATTTTACTAAAAAGATGTAGATTTTTTCGAACATACATAATATTTTCATATATATATTGACAAGGTACCGTCATAATGTTAATTTTTTTAAACAGCTCTCTCAGAGATTCGCGTCTGCGGAGGTTGTAGATAGCTCTGACAGCCCTCTTTTGCAGAATAAAGATGGAATCAACATCTGCAGCTCGTCCCCACAGCAAAATACCGTAAGACATGATGCTATGGAAGTAACTAAAATAGACCAGTCTCGCGGTATCCACGTCTGTTAATTGGCGGATTTTCCAAACAGCGTAAGCGGCTGAACTTAGCCGCCTTGCAAGTGATGTTAAGTGAGGACCCCACTGTAGTTTTGAGTCAAGCGTAATCCCCAGGAAAACCGTATTTTCGACGAATTCTAGTATCTCCTTATTCAATACAACGTGACATTCATTACTTCTAACGTTCGGTAAAGCGAATCTTATGCATTTAGTTTTCTTCTCATTTAATACCAAATTATTTACAGTAAACCAATTATGGACCTTAATCATAGCGTTATTTACGTCGTCAAGGTCCTGGGCATGTCTGTTTACTTTAAAAATCAGTGATGTGTCATCAGCAAATAACACCATTTGGGGTCGGTTTTTCAGTAAATAAGGTAAATCATTTATATATACTAAAAAGAGGAACGGACCCAGTATTGAGCCCTGCGGTACACCCATTTTGACTTTTAAACCCAATGAATTAACACCGTTTATTTGAACTTGCTGCAATCTATTATTCAAATATGATTTTACTAAGCTAAGCGCAAGTTTACCCAGTCCGTAATGTTCAAGTTTCAAGAGCAGTGTTTCGTGATTCACGCAATCAAATGCCTTTGATAAGTCGCAAAAGATGCCTATTGCATCTTGTGTATCTTCCCATGCCTTATAGATGTGTTTTAATAAAGTGACCCCAGCATCGGTTGTGCAACGTCCTTTGGTGAAACCATACTGTTGATCGTGTAGGATGTTATTACAATTAAAGTGAATGAGCATTTGATTTAACATTACTTTTTCAAACACCTTGCTGAAAACT
The DNA here is from genome assembly GCA_947523025.1 of Dryobota labecula. Lineage (NCBI taxonomy): Eukaryota > Metazoa > Arthropoda > Insecta > Lepidoptera > Noctuidae > Dryobota > Dryobota labecula. The sequence goes on along the minus strand of OX383293.1, from coordinate 8,025,448 downwards.
GGCAAAATCGAAACGGGTCTATAATTATTAGTGTCTTTGCTGTCCCCGGATTTGAAAAGTGGAATAATTTTACTGTATTTCATTAAATCCGGGAATACCCCTTGATCTACACACAAATTAAATATTAAGGCTAAATAGGGTGCAATTGTCTCAAATATATACTACCCTACTACCTTTATGGCCGAACTATTTTACGGCTTGTCTCCATGATAGACGGCCGTTGGGAACACGCGTTCCAGAATATAACATTTTGCGGAAGTATAAGGATCCTTCTATCTGTTCGAGATCAATATCAAGGAAAGAGCTAATAATTCTGATGGAAATAGTATTGACGTTACGCATCTTGTTCGTAGTGCGGAGAACTTTATTTATGTTGAGATTTCTTGGTAAATCTATTAGTTTTAGTGTCCGAAACACGATTTACAGCCAAAACCGAATCTTCGGCTTGTCTTCTAATTTCGGCCGCAACCGAAACTAATGAAGATAACATAGGCACTATGCTGGGTGACACCACCTTCCGGCACGTTACTAGTCTCTGTCTGGGCGCTCCGTGCGTGGCTTCGCATCGCTGCTAATGCGATGAGGTGTCGACCGCCTTGGACACCATGGCCTATCCTGCAGTAGGAGCGCAGGCCGGATGGCACGGCACGCCAGCATCAAAGACATCATCCGTCGTGCTTTTGTCACCGCCGGGGTGCCAGCTGTTTAAGAACCCAATGGCTTGGAAAGCGACGATGGGAAGAGACCACACGGAATGGCCATAATTCCTTAGAAGATAGGTAGGCTTTTGGTATGGGATGTAACGTATGTCGAAACCCTTTCGCCATCGCATCTTCCTAGCAAGGCGGGCTGTGCTGGAGTGGCTGCTGCAGGTGCGGAAAACCTTAACGACTCACATACTGCAATCTTATTGGGACTGATATGTTCGAGCTGTTTGCGATTGAAACACTAGGGTCATGGGGTCCGAGTGCCCACTAAGTTTTTCGAGACATTGGCGTCAAGCGGTTGGCCGTCTCTGCACGTGACCAGAGGGCTGGCCTATTTTTTGGCCAAAGAATCAGCATTGCCATACAACGTGGCAATGCTGCCTGCCTTTGGGCACTTTTATTGTTGACAGCGATGCGGACGAATTGATTGATGCCCAATGATTATTTCCCCCTTCTTTTTAATATACTCGTACATATTATTATTCTAAGACGGTTACCTTTTAAATTATGTAAATAATATCTTGGAAATGTAAATTAAAAGAATATCAAGATTCTTAAAAGATTACGTGTTCACTGGCTTGTGGTCAGTGGACAGGTCACAGGTTTAAGATATAGGTATAAGGCATTGGTTGAGAACAAGGTTTCTAAAACTAGGTTCAATGACCTGTAACCTAATTGCCTCTGTTCATATTTACAAGCATATCTCACTATCTTAATTATGTAAATATGACCTGCAATTAGGAATTTCATCAACCCCTTATCAAACTACTCAAACAACCTTATCTGCCCCATTTCAGGCATGAAGCAATAATGTTTCGGTATTTTTACAACGTTATGAAATATTGCGCAACTCGCAAGTGTGCAACTGCCCTACAGTAGGGCGATGTTATAAAATTGCCCAATCTCGCTCTTGTAAACATGAGTTTATGGGTAAACAAAAGATTGAAGTAACTGGAGCAGGTGAAATTATTCAGGATTTTTTATGTAAAGCAGATGTTGCTATTTATTTTTATATGCTCATGAGGAAATCTTGAATGAGTTTCTATCGAGCATGATTAGGTTGTGATGAGCACTTCCTATAAAACTAATTGGTATAAGAACATAGATCCTATTTTTAACCGACTTCACAAAAAGGCGAAGGTTCTCAATTCGGTTGTATATTTTTTTTTTCACCTTAAAACTCCGTCGTTTATAAACCTTTTTTTTATTTGGAAGAATATACTTCCAGATTGGTCCCATTTTATCAAAATTCAGTTCTGATGATGGGATCCATGAGGAATTGAGGGAACTACACAAATTTTATGAAAAAAAAAACGAAAATAGAGCACCAAAGACACCGACTCCCAAAATTAAAGTTACCTATTATTAATTAATTTGGAAGTCGTTTTTATTTATTTTTTGTATATAAGTTATTTTTTTGTTTTTTTTTGTTTTAAAAACATCCGTCCTGATTTTCCGGGCCATATATTATCTTTCCTGTTAGATTTTTCTGTTGAGCCTCAAAAGGGCATTACAAAAATTTAAGGAGCTCGAAACAGAAATAAAGTGGCTTATGACAAAGTTGTGATTCGGTGAAATGAAATCTACTTATAGTTCTGCTTATATTAAAAATGTGTAAGTTTGTATGCTTGTAACTCCATCACTCCAAAACGGCTGAACGGATTTGGATGAAATTTGGTACTTATATAAGTAGTTTATAACCTGGATTAACACATAGGATCGTTTATTTATGTATGTTTATTTGTGCTTGTATTTATATTGAAATTGGAAGAATGGTATATATATTACATTTATAGTTTGTAAGTCTGGTAGATTGAATTACGAAAAATCTAGGAATAACTATAAAGATTTTTAGTTATTCCTAGCTTTTTCGTTCTTTTCCTGTTTGTATCTGCATCACCCAAAGGTTGACTGGTAGAAAATGCCTATGGCATTAAGGCCGCCTCTGTACATTTCTGTGCTTGAAGTATTAAATTAAATAAATAATAAATAAACAGAATACTTTTTTAATTTTTTGTCCCTGTAGTAGCAATCATGTCACTTGGTTAAGGGAACGTTTAACCAAATGACATGGCATGATTGCCATTGACTACAGTTACAACTACAGTAACTTTACACATTAACCTACGTATTTGTTTTACATTTAAAACAATTCTAATTCTAACAATATAATGAATAAGAGCCTGTAAAACAGAGCAGCACTACACTGAAGAGGTATGAAAGCGGAGTCGAGCGAATCGTGTAGGACTCTCAGCCATAACAGCTAAGTGTTCTGCTTAAAGCTTGACAATAGCTTAGGGACCTTGGTGTACAGAGCGAGTGGGAAAGGTAGATTTGTTGCTTTATTTGATAAATAGCTTTTGCCCGCGGCTCCGCCCGCGTGGATGTCGGTTATCGCGTAAAAAAGTAGCCTATGTCCTTCTCCATATCCCAGGCTATATCTCTGCCAAATTTCATGACGATCGGTTCAGGGGTTTAGGCGTGAAAACGTAACATACAGACAGACAGAGTTACTTTCACATTTATATTATTCTTTCTTTTCTTTTATTAAAAAACGTTGCCCAATTTTTCGTTCGTTTTTCGTTTTTTCTGTCTGTCTGTATTTCTCCTGTATTGTAGGTGCGTTCTGCGTTTACAAATTTTGAATGCACAGGCGTCACCCAGGTCAAAACAGAAACCCTCGGGGCACCCATATCTTTCACAGATGTTCTAAACAGACCAGGAGACGTGATCAACTTCTAGAGGAAAGTGGACTGGTTGGAATAACCACCGACGCTTGCCATGACCCACGTAAAATGGTCCACCTGAAGGACTAAATGTGGAAACCAAACACTGTAATGTAGATCATAGAGTACTCACTCAAATTGTACCTACGTATATTCAAATCATAACGGTAATTTTTTGACAATTGTATGAAATGTCTATAATACGGTAAATGACTACCATTCATTTACCGTATTATAGACATTTCATACAATTGTCAAAAAATTACCAACAACAATTTTATCTGGTTTTATTATAATAGAAAACATGAACTTGATATAAATTAAAGCAAATGAAACAAAATAACGATTTTAATCGACGAAGTTTTATTGTGCGTGTGGCTTTTGGGCCTGATTATATCAGTTTTGGAAAAAAAATTATTTATGCACTAGAGCATAAAAAGTGACATTATGTCGCCTACGCACAACATAAAGACGAACTTTTAGGGCATAAGAAGTGAAAAGAATAAATATTGCATATCCAATCCAAATAATATGGCTAGTAATTATATTTTTCAACTATTGTATACACAAGGTGTTTTTTTTTTTTATATTCCATAACTCTAGGGTATGAATGAGATCATATCAAAGAATCAACTGGCATGTAAATAATTTTTCAATTATGTTTCTTTTTTTTTTTTTCATTTTTCATACAAAATAATTCGACAGTCACGATTATTAATGTAAAAATCCTTACGTGAAATATGACAACGTCGCATTTTCTTAGCTTTAAATATGAATGATTGAATGATTGATTGATATATGGTTTGAATGAAAATGAATTACTCATATTTATCAATGCAACTTAGATACCTATATCTACTTACATCGAGGGCCTCAGTTTCATCAGTTTGGCAACGTCACAAAAGTAACAATTTGTCATACGGGTAACCATGTTTGACCTATATTAATATGATTGATGAAAATTATCTTCGAAACTATGCATTTTTGGACCACATACTCTAGGACTTTTTGTATTATTTTTACTTATAGAATATAACCCTAGAGTTATGGGATATAAAAAAAAACACGTTGTATAATGTGAGTAGGTATAAGTATAGCTAGTGTTATGGGTGGGCTGTGGGGTTCAAACTCATGCATGATTCCACATATTTAATTATTAATACCTGAATGAATCCATCATCTCATGCCTACCCTCATGGGATGAAGGCGAGAGTTTATTCATGTATGTAATCCATCAGCTAATGGTATTCTTATTTGAGATCAATTTATGCTTTTACAAGTTCGAGTTGCCGACATAGCTAGCAGAGTAAGCAAGCTGAAGTGGCAGTGGGCTGGCCATGTTTGTCGAAGGACCGATGGCCGGTGGAGCAGACGAGTCCTGAAGTGGAGACCGCGTATCGGAAAGCGTAAGTGTTGGACGCCCCACAGCTAGATGGACCGATGACCTTATAAAGGTGGCTGGGACAGACTGGATGCGGAAGGCGGAGTACAATGTTGTGGCGCAGCCTGGGAGAGGTCTATGTCCAGCAGTGGACTACGATACGCTGAGTTGATGGTTGATGAAGTTCGAGTTCTTACGTAATTTTCAGCCGAAAGACGACATATAGAATGATTATTATTATTATTTGGACGTAGTTAAATGAAAAGGATCCAATCCACACAAAGTCCTTTAGAGATATTGATGTTTGAAGTTAAGACATATTTTATATTTCCGTGCATGTCGTCTGGGCCTCAAGTCTGCTATTACAATAGTGTCAGAATGGTCTCTTCATTGTGAGTTTTTGACAGATTTGCCATACAAACACTGTCAAATACTCACAATTGCGAGACCATTCTGACACTATTGTAATAGCAGACTTGAGGCCCTGGTTCTGAGGTTGATCAAAATGATAAACTATTGTTTTTTGCTTTGATCTATTTTACTCGCCGATAGTATGGATATTTAGCAACAGTTTGGTACACTTAACTCATTTTTGACCAGGTTGTAGATTGGATCCTTTTCGTTTAACTATGTCCATTTATCTTTAAAATTACTGACTCGATTGAGACTGCCTCGTTGGTCTAGTGGTCGCAAGCGCCACTGCTGAGTCGTTATTATTTATTTCGTTATCGTCTGAGTCTGGTCCTGGGTTCGTGTCATGCTCTGCCGCAGAGCTACCATTTTAGAAAGCTCTGCGGTAGAGCATGACACCTGGGTTCGATTCCCGGGTCGGGCAAAGTGTTATTGTTTTTTTTTTAGGAATTTCTCAGTAGCAGCCCGGAGTCTGGATCTGTGCCCGGTTGATGGCAATAGGCTCGCCCCCTATTACATGGGACTTAAACATAACTGGCGAAATGTGGATGCTCCTACTATGGGTACACCTTTGCCTAACCTTTCGGGGAAACAAGGCGTGATGTTATGTTATCTTTAAAGTTAAACTCTTGGCTCTTATTTTTTTATTGGCAGGACTTGGAAATCCTCATGGACGCCCAGACTGCCTCACTAATGAGCCAGTCTGAGCAGTGCCGGACTCCTATCGGCTAAAACCACAATCCTGCCGTTCCAAGTGTCCCCCTGACATGGTCAGAGACCTTATCTTTAAATTGTTTTATTTAATTACGTTCTTTGTTTTATTTCGCCGTATTATTGTAGTTTTACTAAAACAATATTTTAATCTTTGTTTGTATATGTTACCTTGAATTAATCTTATAATTTACTTTAAAAATAGAAAACAATTTATTTATTCTATGCTTTTTCTGTATACGAGTATATATCGATAAATGAAAAACATAGCTTTATTTATCCTTGTTTCTTAAAATTACTTTTTGGGCTATCAATATGCAATAATCTAATAAAATATTTCTTTGTTTTCCAATTCTCATTAATTCAACTATATTATTTCTGTTTATTTCTACCTCCAGTTTCGGCTCCGCATTTAAACGCTCTACTCCAAACACAGGACAATCTGTCAAAATGTGAGGGACTGTCTCCAGCGCATCAGGCTCACAGAATTGTATAGTGTTACCTAGTAACTGGGTTGTGGAGGTCAGATAGGCAGTCGCTCCATGTAAAATACTGGCATTTAGTTGCGTCCAGTTAGACAGGCAAGGCAGATGATGATGCTGATGAAGGTTTTTTTCAGCGTTTTTCACTATGACCTGTAGTTTAGAACTAACCCATACCGGATAACGGAATAAAAAAAAACATTTGTATTTAGGCTCAACTGTTTCTTCTTATTCTTCTTCGCTTCGCTCTTGATAGAGCGATCGTGGTCACAATGAGTTTTGTCCAATCGCAGATGTTGTCTTAACTCGCCTCACGATCTCCTTCCATCTGGTTCTGTTAGATGACAGTCTGGCGCATTCACTAACAGGGCCTCCAACTGCGGATTTAATTTAATTGATCCACCTAGTCGGTGACCTCCCGCGTGGCCCATTACCTTCTACTCTGCCCTGCACCACTAGATGCTCTATGGAGTCATTATTCCGTCTCGAGACATGCCCAAAGAACTTCAGTCATCGAGACTGTACTAGTGCTAATAGACGCTGTTTGATGCCGAATTCTTGGAGTATGGACACGTTTGTGCGGAATTCTGTCCACGAGATCCCAAGCATTCTTCTCCAGCACCACATTTCTAGAGCATCTACATTTTTTTCTTTTCCAGTTCTCGTAATGTCCACGTCTTAACTGCGTACAGAAGTATGGAGAATACAAGTGTACGCCTCACCTGTTTACTTATTTAATTTAATTTTTAGTTAGCATAATCGGCCTATAATGTTCCCATTGGCCCACTGAGAGGTCTGTGTCCCAGACACAGACCTCTCGGTGAGATGGAGTGGGCCGTAATTCACCACGCAGGCCCAGTGCGTGGCCCTTTATGGGGCACCGGTGTGGGCACGTTCCTTGAGGCGGCTACCTGCCCGCTGGTTGAACGCGTCCCAAAGGATCATGGCCATAAGGCTGGTACGGGGATACCGCACGGTCCCCGGTGAGGCAGCGAGGCTCCTTGCCGGATTGCCGCCATGGGATCTGGAGGCAAAAATCGTCGCGCACATATGGGAGTGGCGCGAGGAGGTGAAACGCCGGGGAGTAACTCCTCTGTCGCGAGAAATCACGGCACAGCGGACTGAGCTCCGGCGGGATCTCATGACGACATGGAGGACGCGATTGTCGCAACCCAGCGCTGGACACGCCACAATTGTGGCGATAATTCTCCTCTTTGAGGAGTGGCTAGAGAGGCGCCACGGCGTCCTCACTTTCCGCCTGACAGGTCCTCACCGGACACGTGTGTTTCAGGAGGTTCCTATTCAGGATAAGGCGGGAGGAAACGCCCGGGTGTTACCACTGTGTGGATCGCCCGGAGGACACGGTGGAGCATACGGTGGAGGTCTGCCCGGCTTGGGCAGAGCATCGCCGTGTCCTCATGGAAGCGATCGGCGGGGACGATCTTTCGCGTCCGGCCCTGGTCCAGGCCATGGTCCGGAGCGAGAGTGCATGGGAGGCAGTCACCTCCTTCTGCGAAGCAGTAATGCTCGCGAAGAATGAGGCGGAACGCGCGTGAGGGAGCGGCAGTCTGTGCGCCCTCACGCCCCTAGTCGCCGCAGGAGACGCCCTGGGCGGCGGGAATCGGTAGCCGATTCCCGGCCACCGTAGGCGCGGGCTTGCGGACGGCGAGCTATGGGCAGCTCGCCATCCGATAAGGACCAAGCCCGGGTCGACGGCGCGTTGTGTTCCACGCGCACCTCAAAGAGATGTCAGCACGCAATGACGGGGTCCGCCAGGACCGGTGCCTGCCAGAGTTGCGGGTTTGTCCGAAAGGGATACCGCGGCCCTGGCACACAGGCAACTGAAGGAGCACGGGTGGGTTTTAGTCAGTAAAATAACTAAATAACTAACTAAATAACTTCTCCCGCATAGCGGGAGAAGTTATTTGATAATTTCCCACCCAAAAAAAAAAAAGGCCCAGTGCGATTTGGTAGATGTTACATTTCTTAGATAGATAGATAGAATACTCTTTATTATGTGCACCATAAAAATACAAGATATAAATGTAGAACTGTTACATAGGGTGTCACAATGGGCGGTCTTATAGCTAAAAGCGATCTTTTACAGGCAACCTTTGGATGGATCAAAAGTAGAAGGAGAGACAATACTGCAGGTAGTCAGTGGTGTACCATTTACATAATATATCGGATTTTTTTACATATATATCGGATATAAATCCAGGCCAAGAAAAAGAAGCGAATTTCATTCTGTAAGGGGATTAAACACATAAAAATGTGAAAGGAATTTGTAAAATAATATAAGTGTCAAATTACCACATATATTTTTTTTTAAGTAACAAAAGAATTAGTATTTATTTGAGGAATACTTTTTTAATGAACACTTAAAAAAACAAGTACCTGTATAATAATCTTCATTTGTTTGTGAGATAAATCAACTAATTTTAATAATAATTTGTAATCATAAAAAAGTAAAAAGGAAATTATTCTGAATTGTAGTTGAATTGTAGTAAGATAAAAATCAATTGATATACATATATCGTGATATATATCATGAGATATATCCACTGATATATATCGGCGAACCCTGGCATGTATACAACATCCCGATATCAATCGTCGGGTAGTTGCCCACCAGACACAACACCCGTCTGGTCGGAGGATCCTCAATTTATTTATTTTTATAGAGTATGAGTGAACTTTACACCCTGTTCCTTATACCTCTATACTGGTGACCCCGAACACATGTAACAGTTGCTAGAATATCTGTACAAAATCAGCAATAAAACTTTGTCCCTTACAATCTTAACTGAATCAAATTAATAGCAAAACCCGTCAACAGTTATTAGTATACAGTTAAATCACATACTCAACTTAAAGGCTTAAGGCACGCCCCAAAACTTTGCCTTGTGTACTCCTAAGTTGTTTGCAGAGGTCCAAGCAACGCCGTCTGGGAGCCTTTATGTATGTCTGTAAGTCTGTATGTTCAGGCTTCCAAGGTTTCGGGGTAAATAGAATTAAGTTAGTTCTTAGTAGGAACTATTGTAGGTTAATTACATGAAGTTCTTCCTATTTTGCTATACCCGTCCATCTACACAATAAAATAAAATTGAAGCGTCTGTTTGTAATGTCACTAAATGCATATGGAAGTATAAATACGGTACTGAAATTACAAAAAAAAACTTTTTCATTTTTTGTCTGTCTGTTTTTGTTTCAGCCAATCCCCGAAACGTCTGCACCGATTATGATCGGAATTTCACTGACAGATAGCTGATGTTATAAGAATTAACTTAGGATACATTTTAGAAAAAAGCTACGCGGACGAAGCCCCACAGCACCTGGTATATGCGTTTTCAAACGTCTTTTATAATGTGCACAGCAAAGGAATGGAACTCTCTGCCTGCGTCTGTGTTTCCGAACGCATACAACCCAAATCTATTCAAAGTGAGAGTGAACAGGCTGGGTAAGCTCACTCCATCGTAGACTTTGTCTTTGTCACCCAGACCTAGACCAAAGTCAAGAGAAAACCCATAGTAAAATTAAAAAATTAAAAAAATTATAAGTTCATCATCATCATCATTTCACCCGAAAGACGTCCACTGCTGGTCATAGGCCACCCTCAATTGGGGGAGGGGTTTGCCATAATTGCCACGCTTGGCAGGCGGGTTGGCGATGGTTGATTATAAGTTAACCACCTATAAATGATTAATTATCATGTTCCTCTATGTTAAAAATGCCATATTATTGGAAATGAGACTTTGAAAGCTAGACAGTCTCGGACCAATAAATCTGCTGTTGCGACTGGTATACTAAACACCTGCCAATACAAATACTTTTAAAAACGTTTAGTGATAATTAATTATTTATCCTTTAACAACCCAGGAATTTTATATTCAGTCCCTAAATGAAGCTTCGTACTTACCTACCTCATTATTATTTTTACAAAAGAAATACAAATAAATAAAATTGAAGTGTTTGTTTGTAATGTCAAAATAATAGCTGTTTAGTAAATGCATATATGTATATGAAAGTATATACGGTACCTACTTATTTCAAAACACGTTTTTTTTTTGTCTGTCTTTTTGTTCCGGCTAATCTCCGAAACGGCTGGATCTATGTTGACGGTACTTTCACAAGGAATAACTTACATGTTAACGTGCATGTCTGAAAATACCACATACCTACCACCGGGATTGAAAGTAGGTACCCTACGTGTTAATCCAGGTGATAAATTATCTGTGTGCCAAATTTCATCCAAATCCGTTCAGCCTTTTTTCCGCCTTTCAGGAACTTACACCCAGACAAACGAGGAAAAATTCTTAAAACTACCTTTATCAACATCAGACTCATTGGGAACACCTCGTAGCAATGACTTTTTCAATTTATTTTTTATTTTCTTCAAATACATTCAATGTACAGTTTTGACTTCGTTTCTATTTAATTCCTACTTACCTATAGATATGCCTGAGAGACTTTTAAACCTTCATTTATCAACAAAACCAACAGTTCCAAATCACCTTACAAAATACACGTCCAGTGCATGTCAACGGAATGTTCCGAAAATCCCTACCCGTCGCGCGTCGGGACAAAGTCACAGCGAGCTATTCCACTAAACCCCCCTCAATTTGTCATAACGAGCCAAGCTATTTGACTTGCTATAACCGTCCACCACTCACTGTAAACGCTTCCTGTTAACCGGCGATTGTTTTACACCACTGTACATACAAGTTTGAGAATTTATAGAGGATTTCTTGTTTCTTATTCCTGAATTCCAAAAACGGATTTGTTGGTAAATGATAAGTTATTTCATTTCTGGAAGTAGGTTTGTAGAAACACTTTTACACGTCAATCATATTTCAAAACCGGCCAAGTGCGTGTCGGACCGCGGATAATGAAAGATTCCGTAGTTGGAACGAATTTATCCCAAGAACAAACTAAACATTGTCTTTGAAATGTTCTAATCGATATACGTGACGGTCAATTCTCCAACTGCAAATGTACCGATAGGATAGGGTAGGAGTACCGATAGCCTACACGATTTTGGAGTCTATATTCAAATTAGATCAAAAATAAATTACGGTAGTTTTACAGTGGATCCCGTCCCACGTACAGATTCAGGATAACGAAAGAGTAGATCTTTTGGCCAACCAAGCCGTGTCAGATGGAATTTCTGTAAATGTTCCTCCTTTATATACAGATTATATAAGAGTAATAAAGCAGCAGAGTACAAAAATGTGGAGTGAATACTTTAACCAAAGGTCAAGAGAAAAGGGAATTTGGTACAAGACCATCCAACCACAGCTTCCAGTGTATAATTGGACAGATCAAAATATGCTTAGCAGAAGGGATTTAGTTATGGCGCTAAGACTTCGTTCCGGTCACATTCCATCAAGGAAGTTCGGTTTTCTGATGAAAAAGGTAGCATCACCCAACTGTGAAGAATGTGGAGTAGTCAAAGATGTGCAACATGTTTTGATGGAGTGTGTGCGGAATGGGGCTTTGAGATTTAATTTGCTTGGCCCTATAAATATGTACGATATTGGAGAGTGTAATGCTATCCTGGCATGTCCTTTATCAGAACAAGCTAGGATACTGTACAAACTGGCATTATTTGTTTTAAAGTAAGTGTTATATGTTTTTAGGTTTAGTTGATTGTGCTGATGTTACAGGGTGACGTTATCGCTCAGCGATAAAGCCCTTAAAATAAAGAGAAAAAAAAAAAAGTAAATTGGTTGACTATTACTTGTTATCTTGTACAGCGTTTTATGTGATAGTTTTCCTTTTAATCTCGTTGTATATACTACTGCTGTGATTTTTTTCACATATCCAAATATAACTATTAGCTAGGTGGGAAGGGAGTCTTGAATAAAAAAAAATTTGCACTTGGAAGCTTAATATTATGCAACCGGATTCGTGAATCGAAAAATGGTTTTCATAAACCCGCAATATTTTACACGGCCTATAAAACGACACCACACCATGTGATAGACGAGAAAATTATTTTTTACCCTAAAATTTGTCGGTGTGATTAATATGTATACCTATACCCATACCAAATTATAGCTTTCTAGTACTCTCTGAGTTAAGCCCCGGACAGACAGACAGCCAGACAAGGGTTCCTTGTTGACTATGGAACTCTAACTAGATGAGGTAGGCGTTACCTATCACTACTCTGAGAAGAAAGGCCGAAACAAACGGTCAGTGTCTTCTAAAGTCCATACATAATCTTGGTCAAATCATGTAGATTGGTAATGTTGTTTTAGAAATGTGGTAGGTACCGTGGCAAGCACAGTCTAGCGAAATGGCGGATTATTGAACCAACCGACACCCAAACCATGTCCCATATGTTGGAGTGTCCTAAGTGTCCATCTACCTGCACTTCTGAGGAACTAAAAAACGCCTCTGATGCCGCCATTGGCGGGGCCACCTGCTGGGCCCAACACATCAATACTCTATACAAATAAATAAAATTGGAGTGTCTGATTGTAACGACAAAATAACGGCTTTTTACTAAATGTTTATGAAAGTACTAGCTTTTGCCGGCGGCTGCGCCCGCGTGGATGTCGGTTATCGCGTCAAAAAGTAGCCTTTGCCCTTCTCCATATCTCAGGCTATATCTCTGCCAAATTTCATGATGATCGGTTCAGCGGTTTAGGCGTGAAAACGTAACATACAGACAGACAGACAGAAACCCGGAGCGGCACCGCTGTTGTTTGTGCGGCGGAAGAAAGGGCACACGCTTGTTAGTTTCGGATTTTTTATAAATATTTTGGTGGATGATGACATATCGACGGCCGCAAAGTACACGTGGCGCCACTGCAGCCTAACAACGTTGCGGCGCAACTGCAGCCTAACAACGTTGCGGCGCCGCAACGCCCGTGTGTCTTCCAATGCGGCGATATCTTTGCCGTGCGGCGCCGCAACGCATCGTGTGAACAGGCTTTAAGCTCTCCACTTCCACCGCATTGAAATTATTATTTCAACCAAGATCAGGTAGTAAAGTCTTGAAACTTAAAAAAAGTAAAGGCGAGTTAAATGTGGCCGCACACATGAATGAGCAATTAAACATAGGTACTTCGCAAACTTCGGCAGCACGTTTTTATAGGAACAGTTGTACGGAAAGACTCTTGCGCATACGTTTAATAACAATTTTAGCTTGAGTTGCGAGTGTTGCGACCGGCCTAAGGCCGGTTTGATAACAGACTCAGAAAACAACTCAGGCAAAATAAACACACATCATCAATCACATGTCGTTTCAATACAAACCAAACCAGTATGGCAAAAGCAGATGTTACGAGTATCAACGCAAATAGTATTGGTCTAGAACCAATACTAGTAATATCTGAGAAAGCCACTCAAGAAGCCTCCATGCGTGTCATCGGGTCTAATTCGAAGCAGGCAGGAATCGCTGAATCGTTTGAGCGGACCAGATGTAAATACGCCCTAACGAATTGCGTGTTGAAGTTTTAAACGTTTTTAAAATCTTACAACGAAATTATTAAATTTAAGAAAAAAAACTGCATCTCTCTCTCAGCTTCCTATTAGTAAGTAAGTTTTTATTTGTCTAAACATGGTGTAGGTACATGATACATATATTACATGCAAGATAATAAGAGATACATAAAAGTTCTAACATGTTTAGCCGCATATCGTGGCATACAAATTGGTAGGAAGGGATGGTGCATAAACCGTGATAGTATTCATCAAAATTAAATTACAGACATTATGTAGGTACTTATTAAATCATCATTATTCATTAAAGATTAGGTATCATTACAATTCAGCAAGCATATATTTAGATAAAATTAAATGTCAAAGTAGTCATTAAATAAATTAGTCAATAAAAAAATAACATCGTCATCTCAAAAACGAGGAAATTTTTTATTGTCCTCTTTCATAAACTCTCCTATACTGTAATATGCTCTGTCAGTTAGTAAACTCTTCAATTTACTTTTAAGAGCAGATAAGTATAACGTTCTCCATGATTTGGGTAATTTATTAAAGATGGTCGGACCCATGCAAAAGATGCTCTTACGCATGCATAAGAGTGGTTTTAGCGCCGTGACCACAGAGTAAAAGTTAAAAGTTCCTAGTAAAACCTAGGAATAAACGCGATAACTTCAACTTATTGCGTCTATTCCTAGGTTTTTACTATATTCCTATTTAATCAAGATTTTTTTCTCCTATCTGACCTATCGATCGATATATAAATTGTAATAACCATTTCAATATCGACCCATTGTTTGATAAACAAGTCAACAAACATTGACATCGGAAAAACACTCTATATTTTTTTTAACAAAATTTCACACACTGAGAATTTCGTAAACGTTAGGGTGTAAAATCAGTAGTCCTTTTACTTCGTACTGGGCAAGTGTACACCTGTACACTGTCACTAACAAATTACTAACACCTTTTTATTTTATTTTTGTGTATACTCCTAACAACCCTTAACCTACTAACGATATCTTTGTAAAAATTTGACCTATGGCTGTAACAAAGATAAATTATTTTATACCAATTCCGTCACAATATATCTCAAAAATTGTCAAGACCCGAACCAATCTCAGAAATATGAATGAATAACATCCACGGAGCATCACTATCAATAATTCATTGAACGACATTATCACCACAGATGCAGAGGATATAAATAATATCGCGTGACATGCATGCGTAGTTGAGGAACGGGTTCAATGTAAAAGATATAGCGGGAAAACCACAAAGCACGGAATCTCCGCGCCCGCTGCATCTACACACGGCAGACAGAACGAATAAAAGTCGAGGCTCCGAAAGTGAGTTGAGCGCTTACGTCGCGTCTGTCGCGGACTGCTATTCAAAGCCGTCAGCTATAAGTCGCAGGCAGATTGTATGATTTGTCATTTTAAAAACGGCCGCCGCCGCGACGTTCCTTTTACAAACGCTCGGGATTTTACAAAATGCCTAAGGCAAAACGTAAATGTATTTATAAAGCACTCGCCTTCCGCTCCCGCGGCACCGCTCGCTTAGCTCGCTCGGGTGGTCACAGTTCTAACCTAACCCCTATAATATTTATTCATATATTTGGTTGTATAGTTACTAAGCTAAGTACTGTTTGTTTTATTTTATTTAGTTACCTATTTATGTTCCATTCTTTGAACCTGACTTGGTTTCCGTAAGTCTTTTTCGGGTAACCACTGAAAACCAGCGCTGTGCTGTGGGTCCCTCATAGCACAGCATCATGCTGAGTGGAAGCCTTCTTGTCACAGTCATAACGTGCAGCTGCCGACTATTTTCGGCTTTGTGCTTGTGATTATAATGTAGATCTATTTTGTTCTATTTTTCCGTGTTCCTACCTACTCGAGTTAATTATATTTTTGTATGCACGTGTTTCTGTGACAAATTAACCTATTTTTCTTTCTTCCTTCATTTGGTCGGGGTGCCTGAATGCCGAAATTATAAAAATAAAACGTTGTCAATTTGTCTTAGGCATTATGCATAACCGCGAGCGTTTTTAAACGGACGGCGCCGTTTTTAAAATGATGAATCATACAATCTGCCTGTCATATATACATAATTCGTGTCTTAGTGCGTGTAAACGGTGATACGCTTAGTTTGTATGGAAAGTATTGACTTGTCGCTTCTAACAACGGCCACTGAGGCGTGTCCGTGGTCTGTGGGGAAAACGTATTTAGTCCATCAAAATTTTTCTATGAGATTACGATTATAAAAATGATGATGACTTAATAATATAAAAATAAACAAAAGACTCAAACAAAACCGAAACGAGAACGTTAACCGAACGAAAGCATTGATAAAATTCAACAAAAAAATTAAAGCAATTGAGTAGCCATTTTATAAAATTCAATTGTTTCCGTCAACGTTAATTCAAAAATGAGTCCCAAAAATCTAGTGACGTGTCAAAAATCTAGCCTCTTATAACTTAAACCAGTATAATGTCCGAGTGGTCGTTGGCTTCAAGTGATAGATACTGGAGAGTAGCAATTGAGACCACTGACGCAGATTCTAGACGAAGATAAAGTCTCTAACTTAGAATTACCTCCTAACTTATGTTATCTTTTCTGGGGTAATATAGAGAATATGATGCCGCCATTGTCTGTAAATATTTCCTTGCCACAATTTGGATCTAGACTAGAATTTAGCGTACTTTGGCATCATCTGTAGCATATATGTTTTTTCCAAATATAAATTACATTTTTGCAATACTCGAGAACCAGATAAGAAAGAATCTGTCTTATTTAATTTTATTCCGCTATAAACCTGACAATGATTGATATCTTGCCTAAGCCTAAAAAACCTCACAAAGTTAACCATAGAAGAGCAACACATTTTCGACTCCCTCTCGTTGGAGTCAACTTCAATCAATCTCAATTTCGGCACGTAAATGTCCGGCTTTACAACGGAGTAGATAACCAATGGAGAGATAACGTGACACTATACGATTTGATAGACATTTGCTCAAACGAAACCACTAGTATGAAATATGCTGAATAACTCGACATAAGACACACTACCGGCTAACTAAGGCTTAAAGGATGTAAACTGGAAATGTTCTGGCTTTGAGGCTGGTCTAAGGCGTCTTCCCGTAAAATGTGTATTTGCGTTGTGCATGAGTTTTCTAAGTTCGTCTGTGATCACTCGTATGTCTGTCTGTCCGTCTGTCACAGCCAATTTGCTCCGAATCTACTGGACCGATTAAGTTGAAATTTAGTACACATAATTTTGGTAACTGTGACATATCAAATTAAAGGGCTTATTGTAAGGATTTCAGATTTTTTTTAATGTACTTAATAAAAATAAAAACTTTAAGTTATTTAAGAAAATAGATGAAAAACCATTATCTCCGAAACTACCGAGCCTAGTTTTGATAAAAATAGTTCTATACTTATAGGTTATAGGAACATTAATAAATAAATCTGTGTATAATTAATGTAAATATCAGTGACAGGAAGTTATTACCTATAACATCATCAACATACACTAAGTGGAAAAAATAAGTATCATAGAGCTTACTCAAAAAACTACCAAAGCAAAGTTAAGAATCACGTAAATTGGCCCAGTAATCACAGAAAAATCGATGATTATACATAAAATTACATACAGACGAACATAGAACCTCCTCCTTTTTTGAAGTTGGCTATGGTTGTAACACTTTCGTTTCTTTTCACTTTACTCTCTGGACTTTGACGTCGGCACTAGCGAAACACTCATCCAACTGATGGTTTCAATTTTAAATACGCCTTCTTAGTACTCCAATTGTTTACTGCTCAATAAACATCAATCCATCACTACCTTATAAGTCTTACACGTCTCGACATAATTTATTGATCTCAAGAACTCTCATTATTTCTGAAGCGTTTCTATCTTGTTCCTACGATGTTCAGAATAAAATATCACTAGAGCTTAATGTAAATAAATGGATTTGTGAAGATACCACTGAATTGTTATAAATTAAAGACGAAAGAGAACGATTGGCTGTCATCAATGAAGTGATTTTTGATTCAGAGATGGTCTGAGGAAAGTCAGTAGACTCTGTGAAAATTGTCACGAAAATGTGGCTTGCCTACGTTGCTCTACAAGTCTAGAGGGGATATTAAACCGTGTGTCAATCAAACTGATGTATGTCTGACATTCAAAGTACTTATTCAGGGTACGCTTTTATATTCATTTTTGCTTTAGGACTGCTTACAGCTTTAACATTTTTTTCTGACTTCCTAACTAAACTTTTGTGTAGTAGTATGCCATAACCAGAAGCGAGCCCTCTGCTTTTTCGGACATGCGTTCACCTAAGTATGCTCTGGAAAGGCTTGTGATACTGGGGCAAGTGGAAGAAAAACGCGCTCAATGCAGAGTGCAACAGTGTATATTCGGCATAGTTAATCAAGACCCTACTCTGCATATCTATGTTCATATTGGATTTGATATAATCCTTTTTCCCCGCCTTTATCCAAAAGCTTTCACGAAAAACTTGTCCATATAATATTTATGTTTTCAAACCATAAAACAAAACACTGTCTTGTTCTACTATTCGAAAAACGGTTGTGGAATATCCTATTGGCCCAATTTTTACCCCGACTATCCATTTTTCTCCAGTATCCGCCTTTGTAAACAGTCGTCCAAACAAACCTGATTCTGCCCGGAATATTTTTGGTCCAGTCGCATTGTTAGCGGTCTGTGAATTCAAATCCCTTTCCAACTATACGGCTTGAAAGGGTTGAATAATTACAGGATTTCGTTTTTCCTTTTTCGTGTCCTGGGTTTCATTAGACGAATTTATATGTAGTACCTATAAGTTCAGAAAAACCACTGACTTATCTATTACCTTACTGTGATCTATTACGTAGGAATTGATTGTATTTGTGTACAGACCAGATCTCGAGTGCCTAATTCGACTGCATCCAGGCCTCAAACAGCGATTCACTCACCCTGTAAAGAAAAGAAAGCTGATATTAAACTTTGCATAAATAAGTCACTGTCACAGCAAAAATAATAAAACATAAATCAGAGGACCAAAAGAAGATTATTTATAAAAAATCCTCAGAATCCTGGATAAGCGTCAATTGGGAAAAGGACTTAACGGGCTATACATAAATATTTAGCTAATCCTATTTTAACAAACGTCAAGTTGTTTTCCTGGTAGCCTTTCTGCTGATTACGAGGATTTCAGAATCAGAAAGGAGTTCAACAAACCGTTGCGCAAATCATAATTTGATTGTGGAGAAAACTTGGGTACAATTACTATTGTGATACTTCAGTGAACTTCACTTACAGGTAAGTTCGTTTAATCCCTTTTTGTTTTTTTTATTTGGGTGGGAAATTATTACCAAATAACTTCTCCCGCTCAGGGCGGAGCAGGTATGTCAGACTTTTACTGACTAAAACCGTGTTCCTTCAGTTGCCGGTGGGCCGGGGCCACGGTATCCCTTTCGGACAAACCCGCAACCGCGGCAGGCACCGGTCCTAACGGACCCAATTCATTTTGTTAGGCATGCCTCTTGTGTTAATCGAATACCAAAATAACATAAGGTCTAAAGAGCTAATAAAACAGTATAGATTACCAGGGTGTCAGAATCACAAAGGAGTTCAACTAAACGGCGCGTGACCACACGACGCGTACTTCGCGTCACGGGTTCCTGATTAAGATTGATTCAATCCAGTTCATGGTTATATTATAAGTCATATGTCTCTTGTTCATTGTCATTTGTATTATTAGTTCGCGTCCTTTTATTGCTGTTGTAAAGATCGATTTTTTATTGCCATAAAAGTTGTTGACTTTGGAGATACATACCAAGGCCTAATTGAAGGCAGTTATAATATCTGGAAGATAGAAATGATAAAAAAAAACATATGTTAGATTTTGGCGTGATGAGCTGGACTCAAAGGAGTTCAGCTCATCCCAATATTATAACTGCCTTCAATTAGACCATTATATGAATTTTAGAGTCTATACTCCATTTACTATAGCATTAGACAAATAACGGATAAATAACGACAGTTATTGTGTAATATTGTTGAAATTACTGCACTTTAGAGTAATTTTTTTAATGTAAATGGTAAATAAATTACAGTGCTTTGTATTTATCGTGAAATAACGGAGTTTATTAAACGTTTACATCGAAATAACGAAAGGGTGAGAAATCGTCTAATGTTATATACAAAAATAAATGGAGTATAGACAAAATCAAACTGGTTGCTAATTTAATTGTACAATTTATAATTTTAATGATACTAATTTTGTTTTCTGTGATTAATATACTTTAACTCGCACACTGACTTTATTATATGTAATTTTTTTGGGAAAATCATGTACAATTTTTGTAAATATGTGAGCACCATGTATATATCGCATTTACTAATTTGTCTGTCTTTACTTCACTTTTCATTATTTTTACCTATTGTGGATGTGGTAGTTTTTATTCTAGGTACATTGTCTTCACCTATAATTTTTAATTAATGTATACAAACTATTGTTAACATTTTCAAAGAATAAGTATGGAGTTTCTTGCCCATTCTTCTCCATACATAACTACCTTTTGGAAGGGGCAACTAGAGTCATTTAACTATTTTTGTAATTTTTGACGTTCAAAAGTGGCTTTTACGAAATAAATGATTTGACTTTGACTTTATATATCTCCAAAGTCAACAACCTATAAGGTAATAAAAAATCGATCGCCGGTTCCCGGCTCTCTCTCCAGGGTTGCCAAACACCACTCTTTATTAAAGAATCAAGAGTGGTGATTGGCAACTCTGGAGAAAGCGAGTTGGAAGAGTAAGGAGGCATTTGCTGTAAAATGGGATGTGGACTTACAGAAAAAAAAAAAAAAACGGAAAATTTAGACAGCAGTCTAATTGAATGTGGTTTCTGTGCTCTACATATACCTGTTTGAATTACTAAAGGATTTGCCGATATGTCATCAATATCATAAGATATTCATGTACTTGTATTTGACGCTTCAGACCGCAACACAGCAAGGCTACAGTACAAATACAGCACCTAATTAATAGCTATGCGTAACCATTTGTTAATCCAATAACGAAAACTAGCTAATGATCTAGGCCCACTCTATTAGTCGGCTGCATGTAAAAGGATTTCAGTACTCATTACTGAAACGAATGAAGTGAGAAATCCATTGCGAATTATCAACGCATGAATAAACAAACGAATTACTAGGTAAAAGCCAGCCCAGTCGGCTTATGAAAACGATGGCTTTCCTGATATTCAGAGGAAGCGCATTTCAAAGACCGCTTGGACAAAGACAGAAGAGTGCATGAAAACAGAGCAGTGAGAAAGACATCGTAGAAGACGATTCTTGGTGGAACGACGATTTCTACTATGGGCAGAGAATAAGTGTTAGGTAGTTGTATATTCATGTTTGTTGTCGTAGTAAAATTTCGGGATTCGTCTCAATTTGGCCACAGTTTAAAGGAAGCTGCAACTTTAATATTGACTAGTTTAATAAGACTAAGTCTAAAATGATTTAAGTTTTCGTAAGGTATACGCTCGGAAACATTGGTTAATAATTAACCATTAGTGCTGCGACAAACCCGATTAAAACTGAAAGACGCCGACTGGCAAGGTTAATAAATAATTATTTAGTGTGGCGAAGACGAGATTAAATACAACTAGCGTAGCTGAAACAATTCGTCTTCAAGGACTTTGTAATTTTGTGGATACTTCCTCATTTCATCAATTGGTTGTCGGTATATTTTGTTTTAAGATTGTGTTACTATACAGGGTTATTTGTAAACATCAACAACCTCGCAGGAGTAGACTACTAACATCATAAACAACAACATTTGTTCTACGACTTTTTCGAAAGCAGGGAAAAATAAAATCGACTTTTCATACAAAACTCGATCAGCTGTTCGGACATATGTATGGAGAGTTGAATTTTTTGAGACTCTTAGTACTAGAGAGATGTAATTTGGTATGGCCAAATTACATCTTTCTAGTACTAAGAGTCTCTGAGCTAAGCCGTGGAAAGACGAACAGACAGACGGACATGGCGAAACTATAAGGGTGCCTTATTGTCAACAGACCCTAAAAATGAACTTCCTTCCTTAAGGCGAGGTTCTTCAAGTTAACCTCTAGGAAATGTAATTTTAATGTAATTTTATTTAGAAACGGTAACGATTAAACACGTAAAAAAATGATTATGTTGCTTTTGAGACCTTTCTGTAGGTACGTCGGGTACTCGTTATATAATTGGATAAAGTTCGCTCGATAGAAAAAAAATCCAAACATACCCTTATTTTGTAGATTAAAATCATTTTATTTCAATATTATACCACATTATGTGTTGAAAATCGCATCAAAATAAACGTCTATAATGATGTAATGTCCATCGGGTTTAACATTGTTAATATCATAAAACATATAATTTTCAACCCAAAATTAACTAAATTCACGGCACAATTTACTCGCGCCCAGCTCTCACCTCTAGAACAAAAATGCACGCTCGAAGAACCTCGCCTTAATACTCCTCTAGACATAACATCAGAATCTATTAGGGTTAAAAAAAACAATCGAGATAGGATTTCAATTAGGTCACCCGCAGAATAACGATAAGGCCTCAATTATATAAGGCGCCTACATTTCGCACTTCCACTCAAGAATTAAGTTTTACTTGGCAACCTGCCAATCACACCCGAGAATACTGCAGACGTTTTCTTTTTCTGAAGGAGCGTTTACTTACACAGCCAGCGACTGCTCAAGCAAGTTCAAGGTGAAACTGATTACTGGCGAGAGCTCTCGGGAATGTAGGTCTCACTTAGGCGCATACCAGTGTGTGCTCCCCGCTTACTTGGAGCAATTTTTATTGAGATTCCAATGTCACTGCGCTATTCGTAATGGAATATAAAGTTATGACAGTGCTCGATGAAAATCGTTAAGTTCAAACAGACTCGCCGAGCATTGATTAAGATAAATACAATAAACAAAGATGTGGGCAAAATATTAGTCTAATAAATACTGCAGTAATGGAATGAGAAAGATTTCTGTCGTACATTCCTGTTTGGTATTTCGTTGTAATTTTTCTGAAAGTATTTAATCTTGAGAGGTATGAGAGTATTAACGTCTGGCAATAAGAGTAAGTAGGTATTTAACTTTAATAACAGTTATTGCGATACTTTACTTTGATTTATTAATTAGGTTTTTTATTTCCTTATAGGAAGCCCAGGAATACCTATGTATAAATAATTAATCAAATGGAGTCAACATTACCGTGACTTCATGCCACAAAATCAAAGGAGAACCGTTTTATTTAAGGCGACGATAACCGACCTTTAATGATTTTATACCGAAGATCACGTCTAAACGAGTAGTGTTAATGATTTGGAAAAAAGATATGTTAAATTAGGGCATTTTCTTAATAACTTAATATGTGAATATTTTAGATTATGTCTATAATCCATACTTCCATACTAATATTATAAATGTAAAAGTAACTCTGTCTGTCTATTTGTCTGTCTGTCTGTCTGTATGTTACGTTTTCACGCCTAAACCGCTGAACCGATCGTCATGAAATTTGGCAAAGATATAGCCTGGGATATGGAGAAGGACTTAGGCACCATCTCCACGGACGAGAAAATCGCGGCGATATTCACGCTGGGCCTTCAAATAATCGCCGCGATGATATCGCCGTGTGGAGATTGATTCATAGAGTTTCTATTGAATTTGATGGCACGGCGAGACTATCGCCGCGATTTTCTCGCCCGTGGAGATGGCGCCTTAGGCTTATAATATTGTGAAATTAATTTGTAAAGTTATGTCTAACGCGGACAAAAAACTGAGAATCACGCAAAATCTATCAAGCGTATATTTTTCTAATACCTTCACCTTTTTAAAGATAATTTGATTATTGATCTTTTAGTATACGTGTTTTATTAAAATACCTTTTGTTATAAGTATAATAAATTACCGTGTGGTGCCGGACGTAAAGAATAGCACCACCCCATTTCCTCCCGTGGGTGTCGTAAAAGTCGACTAAGGGACTTACTAGAGAATGGGCAGCAGCGTTCTCTATGATTTTTAAAACCATACTGCGATCGCCACGCCGCCTGCCAAGCGTGGCGATTATGACAAATTCCCCCCTTAAGGGGGAGGCCTATGTCCAGCGGTGGACGTCTTCCGGCTGAAATGATGATAATAAATAAATAATGCGTCTTATTTGGAACAGCGCTCCTGGATGGGCGAGACCTATTACTAGCTGGACCTACGACGCGTTGCGTAGCTCAGTACTAAACACGCAAGCTAACAAGGTACCACTGGCATATATCTGGGTCTTAATGAATTTTCTCGTTCGCTATTCCTGTCACATTTTTACGTCGACTTCACCAGAAACGCCAACCTGTGATTTTTTGTACTTAAGCCAAACATATTTTTCTGCAAATATGGGTATCCTGGAATCCCGACGTCTGACATCTGATGTTCTAACAAAAATAAAATCGTGAACCGAATACTTACGTCTCGATGTGACGTAATCTAGATTTTGTCAAAGAAAAATATGAAGGAACGGCTCACAGAGAAGTTTGTAGCAGTTCTGTTTGATGATACTTAATGTTTCGCCAATTCTGATGGTAACTTGCCATGGTCGACACTGCACGTGACCAGAGGGCTGGCTCGTTCTTTGGCTAATGAATTAGCATTGCCAATAATTGCCATTCAACGTGGCAATGCTGCCAGTCTTCTGAGCACGTATCCGGATGACAGCGATACGGACGAGTACTTCGACGCCTATAGTGAGTGTTATTTTGTTTTTCTATTGATTTGTACAGTTGTTAAACTCATTCGTTTATTTTAGTACCTATTGTAAAGTTATTTTTGTACTAATTGTACGGTGGCCAGCACATCAAGTTACCACAAACTGACAAATTTTCTCGATCAATTTTGAACATAATCATCAACATTTTAAAGATTAAAATCGTTTGGAAGAATTTGACAATTTCGTGTAGCTTCATGTGCTAGCCACTGTACTGTACATGAACATTAAAAATACCCTTTTACCTAAATAAAGCATATTATTCTTAATGTTTCATTTGAATTTGTTATCTGTGAAATAAGGACTAAAATATCTATTGGATGTGTAAATAAACAAATAACGCATGTAGAAAACGGTCCAAAAGAAAATCTATCTGCCGTTATTGCATTGGCTAACGTGGGTTTTGATGTTTTTACTACGGTAGTCGAATGACATTTGATGGATAAACGACCTGTGGGGTCTAGCACGAACGCGCAGCGTAAACCTTATGTAAATTCGAACTATTTTAAAATTGAAAATACTCGTTACGCAAATAATATTAACTTAAAAGCTCCTACAAACAGCTCGCGACACAAAGGTACCGCGAGTCGCGCGACGAGCGGTGCCTTTATGTCGTATCGCGTGTCGCATCTGTTTTTAGGAGCCTTTAGACTTTATTCATATGTTGGGGTGATACTAATAAATTGTGCTTGTTGCAAAAATGTAAACCAAAATGCTTTACAGGGTGGCAGGGACATTTATTCAGTACTTACACGATTCTGAACCCCCCTGCATTGACATTTTTCATAGATAATTTAAAAAAAACATGATTGTTCAATACATTTATCATTTCTCACCTTGGAAAGTACGCTTGAAGTAACTTGATCAAAGAGATGAAAACAGTATTTTTCGTCCCTGGGAAACGATTTTCCCTACAGTCAAAAAATTTTTAAACTATAAATGCATATCCCAACTTGGTATAGGTACAGCCACTCTGTTAAATCGCGGCGTAAAATTTTAATAAAAAAATATTATCAACAATTCTGTAACATGATTTTACAATTATAATATACTTTTCACTAAATTATTTTTTAGATTACATAGATTTGAGCTAAATATTTACCAACTATAGAAAATACTGGTTGGTAGTATGCCACAGAAAAAGAGACATACAAAATGGGAAAGCGGCAATTAGAATTTCAGTTGTTTTGTCTAGTGCTAATAATTTACCTATAATTAGTATAAAATGAGTTCATCAGACTCAGACTTTTTTTTTTTTTTTTGTTTATCTAATCAGGTTTTTATTTACTTTCCTCACATTCAAAATAAAAAGCAGTGTTTACCTCGGGTGAAAGAACCTATTTAGACACTCGAACTATTGGCGCCCTCGCTACACTCGTGCGCCAAACCATCTCATGTCTAAATAGGTCACTTTCATCCCTCGTATAACAACCTACTACTGACCACGTAAGTATTGCACTTTTCTATGAAGTAGACATTTTTTTTTTTTTTTTTACGAAAAATCTTCTTCGCTATGGGGTCTAGAATCATGTGCTAAAATTCATGGTTATAGTTTGCGAGTCGATGTTCCTGCCACCATGTAGAATAGCTGTATTATTTTCTATAAAAAAAATCGTTCAAATTTACGTTGCGTTTACGTCGCGCATTCGTACCTCTGTTAGGGCCTGTGCACACCACGTTTTTAAGCGCGCTTTTATCCTACAGAGCAGTTTGTTGTCGTTTGTATCGATTCAAACGCGCGGCACCGGCGCGTCTGTATCGATACACACGCGCGTTAGTATAGCGTTTGTATCGATTCAAACGCGCGACACCGATGCGACCGCAATGCGTTTATTCAGAAGTCATCGACAACTTGGCCAAAGTTTCCTTTATTCATTTTCACAAGTTCAAAACGAACGATATTTGGACGCTTACAATTGGCCCATTTATATTTAAGGGCCTATGCACACCTCGTTTTTTAAACGCGCCGTTGACGTGCGTTTGTAGCGATACAGACGCGATACGCACGCAAGTCAGACGCAGCCTGTAGACCTTTGCACGAAAAGCTATGAGTAATCAGTTTTGTAAACTTAGTTTGTACCGTCATCTACCTTACTCTCTTTGTAATTTTATAATTAAGTAAGGTAGATGACGGTACAAACTAAGTTTACAAAACTGATTACTCATAGCTTTTTACTCTCACTAAGTACCGCCCATTCTGTCTTCAGATTCGGATACAAAGACCAACTAACACTCAAAGTACAACAAACAACAAAGATCTTCATGTATCACTATTCCACGAATGAAATAAAGATGACGTACCACAATCTCAAGTTTTGTATCAATGCAAACGCATTGTCATCAAAATTGTTCAAAGACTAAGTTCTTTTTGGTGACAAATCGCTTGTCTAGACAGATTTATATTTGACGTTGTTATTATAAGTTACAAATTAACACACATGTGTCGAGTAGACATCCTATTACAGTTCATGTGGCGATATTTTTTGACACCCGACGCGTGTTGATTTATCGGTAAGGACACAAATGTCTGAAATCTTATTACTTACTTGACAGATATTTTGTAAACTTCGAATCGTATGCCTTGTAATCAGAAACGGAACACGTTATCATATTGAATCAAATTGTATCATCAATTTATCATTGTATCAGTATTATTAACATTAAATTGCTTTGCTTACCTATATACAGGATGGAAGGGACATCAACACAAGCCGGTTACCATGGATTCAGTACTGCTCCTCTGAGTGAAAAAATTTCATCGGTAATTAAAAAAAAAATTGCAGTTCCATACATTTTTTTTTTTTATAACCGACGAAAAATTTCAAATCGGGGGAGTCCAGAATCATGTACTGAATCCATGGTAACCGACTTCGCATCGATGTCTTCCACCCCGTATAAAATTATTACACAGCTATTTACACTAGGTACTAAAGTAAATGGTTTTTTACATTTACTTTAGGTATAGTAAAATATTTAGTCGTAATACTGCAAATAGAAAATAATTGACAATTTGTAAATTCTAATAAGTTAAATACCAAAATAACTGAGAAAAAAAAAATAGCATAGGTACATACTTATAAATACCAAAGATCTAGTGCTTGGGTGAAAAAATTAATAGTACTGTGATTTAAATTTAATATAAAATAATCACGAAAAACCTCTAGAAACGCGACGCTGCCAGCCTGCGCGGGATGTACGCTCTTAAATCAGAGATAAAATAACTTTGAAAGGGCTGTACTGCATCTCATATGCGCCAGGCATCAGACGATGCGCTATGAATTATAATAAGGTACTCGTACACACAATATTCAAAAATGTCACTGAAAATTCTACCGATCTCTAAGCTCAAGATTCATGTGTAATTCATTCTACTCCAACAACGCCTTTTGTGTGTTCCTAAATTGTATGCATACATGCAAACTGCACTATTCACTGCCTCAGCATAATTACATTTTAAACCAACTAAAAATACATAGGATAATTCAACAGTGTTTTCAATAAAAACAAACACTACCAACCAGTTACGCAGCTCAATTAACGAGCATTAAAGGCTCGTGCAGACTGGCACGACAAGCAGCGTCACCCATGTCGCGCCCGCGATATCGCGCCATTGTGTGGGGGAGCCTTAAATGTTCCACTAAATATTTATCCATAAAGCGCATAATTGCGTGATAGATGCTGACCAAAGTTACCATACAATTTCGTGATGACCACCAATTAAACAAGACTGCAAAGTGTATGTTAGCAACTCTTTGCGATTCGGCGTGATCCGAACACTAACGAACGTAGTACGGGAGTTGGGTACGAAAACTGCCAAATAATATTCTCGAAATCTTTTGCGAGATATTTTTCTAGGAATCCCCGTTGCCAATTTGAATTTGTAAGCAGATTTTCTTGGTAACATTGTAAGCTTCTTTTTTTTTTGGTTCAACCTTGCCCCACACTAGGAATTTCTCTGTATTGTGGGTGCGTTTACAAACATACACAAACAGCCAAACCCGGAACAACAACTTGTAGGTCATACAAATATTTGTTCCATGCGGGAATCGAACCCGCGACACGCGCAGCAGTCAATCGCTTAACCACTGCGCCAATCGTGCCGTCGTTTTTTTTTTTTTTTCTTTAATGGTCTGATATTTAAATAAAGATTTCGCTGTAGAACTTAAATGGATATACTTATTCTTCGGCCGATGAGAGAATGCGTTCCTAACACTTGTCAGCTGAGTACAAAAGAAAACGTGTTTTACGAATTTAAACTTTATTCGTTCCTAATCGTGTCCGACTGACACCTGTCAGTTAAATTTCGACCGCCGAGAGAATCCGTTCCTGACACCTGTCAGGAACGGATTCTCTCGGCGGTCGAAATTTATTTGATTGGTCTCAGTCATATAGATAAATACCAAAGATTTTTACAGTACGTACACACGGCTACATGTCAAGCTATACTTTTCCAGAATAAGCTGACCTCTCATTATACGGAAATCCTATACAATGCGAGATCAGCTTATACTGGAAAATTATAGCTTGATGTGTAGCCGTGTGTACAATTCTAATAGGTACTTTTATAATAACAAAAGCAGGCACGGCACGGTTGGCGCAGTGGTTAAGCGATTGACCGCTGCGCTGCGTGTCACGGGTTCCATTCCCGCACGGAACAAATATTTGTATGATCTACAAGTAGTTGTTCCGGATCTGGCTGTTTGTGTATGTGAGTTTAAATGTTTGTGAAGAAATACAGGAGAAATTCTTAGTGTGGGGCAACGATTAAAAAATAATAATAGCCTTATCCATCTATCTAATATTCAGGAATGAAACCCACAGTTCAATCATAAGGTTTCCAAAAAAAAAAAAACAATTATATTATACACAATTCGATCAAAAACCACACGTGAATAAAACCAATCCTTTTAAACGAAACCGAAATGAGTCAATTCAACGTCCATTTAATTTTCTGCAAAGCTCCTGGCGTATCGAACGTGAGCAAAACCAAAATGGCTAACGCACGTCATTTCGTTAATTGGGATAGAAACCAAGGCCAGTTGTTCAATATCGACAGCGATTTTTTTCATAATTGCAGGGACAGACCCAACGAATTAACCCGAATCTCTCGCCTCCACCATTTAGGAACCCTCATATATTACACCATATATGAACTATTTTCTTCGTTAGTTGTAGGTACCTCCCATTTAATCTTATGGCTTGTAATCTTAGGTATATTGGAGAGAGAATTGGTTGCAAAGACAGAATCATCTTCCGTACTGTAGGTATATTTACAACTTTATGATTTGGAAAATTTAAGTTATATACAGGATGATTGGAAGATGCGTGCAAAGCTTTGAGGCGAAAATAGTACAGACAATTAAGAACCATTTAAGCCATGATTGTCTTAGACGAAGTCTAACCAATTTTTTTAAAATTCATTTTTATGTTTTTTTTTCGGTGATTCCCAAAATTTTATGTAAACTAATTAATGGCCAAATTGAAAGATATATGATTTTTATTTTATTTTATTAGAGTAATGTGTAAGCAATTTAGTAAAACAAGTTTTAGGCTTCTGTGTCTTTAGATTTTTTTTTTACAGACATATAAAGTTCAGAAATTTTAAAACTTTTATCAAAACATTTTTAAAACCTTATTAAAAAAATATATGTTAAGATTTCGTCTAAGACAAAAATGGCTTAAATGGTTCTAAATTGTCTGTACTATCTTCGTCTTAAAGTTTTGAACTCATCTTCCAATCACCCTGTATAGCTCTTGGCATTTTTGTACTTATCATATCTGAACTACTCAACAAAGGTAACCGTTTAAATGCCCGGAAATTTCTAGCCTTGAAACTCTTAAAGTACATGTACGCGTGATAAAAAAAATGAAAAAACATACAAGGTTTTATAAGTCCATAAAGTCCGGACGCTATGTTAAAATCTGACGTCAGACAATTCTCATTCTATTATCATACTCAGTTCTATTAGACATAATACAGGGTAATCCACTGCAGTGGCGATCTATTCAACCGCTATTGAGAAACCTAAATCATATTTATTGTCCAGCTACATGCGTATTCTGTATCTCATGTTCTTGGCACTGAACCAGAAATAGCTAAATTACAACTTAGTGGTGTAATTTGCAAGAACGAAAAGTAACGCGGTTCCGTTTGACGCATAGTCATATTTTTTTCCTTTGGAGCAGTTCGGTAACTAGGTTTATATTTTCCTGATTTCAAGGGCGGCGGGTAATTTTATTTAGATCAGATTTTTGAACATTCGTCGCTGTTTTGTAAGAATTCATTGGGTTACTTGAAAGCGAAGTAAAAACACTACACGGCCTTCAAATCAATCGGCAACCATTTAGACAAAATGAACGCTGAGTGAGTCAAAAACATCATTTGTGTGATTGTAGATAGTAAATCAGTCAAAACAGCACAGCTACAGACAAGCTTTATCAATACCTACTTCATACAT
The DNA here is from genome assembly GCA_947523025.1 of Dryobota labecula. Taxonomy (NCBI): domain Eukaryota; kingdom Metazoa; phylum Arthropoda; class Insecta; order Lepidoptera; family Noctuidae; genus Dryobota; species Dryobota labecula. The sequence goes on along the minus strand of OX383293.1, from coordinate 7,994,315 downwards.
TTGTTAATCGATTTTCGATAACGACTATATACTAGCAAAAGGTGTTAAACAGGAATATTCTGAGATACGGTTACCTACATATATATGCGAGACTATAAAATGCGAAGCAATGACGTTCATAAAGACGACACTCAGGTGATTGATCGCTGCCGATTGATATATTGCTGTGTGGCTTGCGTAGATATCGAAACATAACATAATACTGCTGGAAATTTAAAAGGTGAAGGTTTACATTATTAAGAATTTGTGGATCTCCACCTTAAAGCACCATTTCTCATTCAGGAAATCCTCAGTGCTGCAAATATTAGTCCTAAGGGCCCTATCTAAATACGACACCAGTGGTGACAACGACGCACCCTGGTCGCACTGCAAAAAAATGCATGATCGATTGCGCGACCGACTGGACGCCTGGTGAGATACCCAAAATAAAGCTGTGTGTTTCGCCACCATGGTGCCCTAGTGAGAGCCTTGGGTACAGAAATAATAATAGTATTCTATGTATCTATGATCTATGTAAACAAACGGGCCACTTGGCTTTAATAATTAAAATGTATATTGAATAAGTAGTCAATAGCTGTAGCCATACCCACAAGACCCAAAAATATAATAGACACGAAAATTGAAATGTCAGTCTACGAAAGCTTTAAATCGAATAAAAGTCGAGATTACATCTTTAGAGTGGAGAGCGATGTCAAATTGAATGAGCATACATTTATCTCAGAGGAGGACATCATCGTTCCGAGAATTCTATTGTCAATATAAGGTAGAATAAAAATTTGAATACCAGATGTGGGAAAGCATAGTTTTATTGGTTATAAATTATTCTCGTCTGATATTATTGTTCCTGAGATGCATAGAGGAATGAATATGGAAATGGCCATTGTTCTATTAACAGCAGATAAAGCATAGATTATGGTGAAAATCCAAATCGTACGAAAACCGAATCAAATTCCACCTTGCAAAGGTCGAAAAGAAATAATAATATTCGGAGTTGGTGGCCAGTCTGCAATAATCGGAGAAGCATCAGAAGAAAAAGAAATGTTTGTAAGATTGGAAAATGATACAAACCTTGTCACTTCATTAGGACTCGAAACTAATATAGAACCATTGAATAATGAATGTATGATATTTTACATGCCATAAAATATTAAGCGACAATGTTATATGATCTGGTTTTCGAGGTCAACGTAGAAATAATTTCAATGACAAATTAATAGGTATTAATTCGTCTCTAATCAGGCAAGTTATTGCTTATTCAAGTGGATACCTACATAATAGTGTTGTGCTAGTTTTAATGGGTTACCTAACATAATAAACACCATACATCATTTATAATGATCGATTACATAGGACAAGCAAACAATTAACGCATTGTAAATGGTTCTCGGAAACTTTAACCGTAACATAATTCAAAAATGTATCGGCTCTAATAATTTTAATTGCAATATGCTCATTAATAATATCATAATTTTACTGTATTTAAATAATCGGATTCAGTTGCAAACTGCAAACAAAAGCCTACAATGAAGCTTAAAAAAACACACACAATTCTTTTATCTGTTCCTAATTAGTAACATTAATTTGACCTTCACAAACTAACTTTTTTCGGTGTCTTGTTATCTGTTTCTTTACGCTGATTGCCATCATTACATGGTCCCTCTTCCAACAAAATTTATCTTAATTTAATGAACTTTAATGTCCTCTATATTTTTTTACTTAATTACACTAGTTTCTTTACTATTAACATTCCTAAGATCGTTATGTAGATGATTAATGACAAACCCGTTTGGTGATTAACGTCGTTTGGTGGTAAATTAATATATCTGTGAATTTATAATATTGATTACCTTTGGTATTGAAATCGTAGTTTGTCATTAGTATTTGAGTAAGCCGATCACCTAATAACCTAGTTACTTGATTCCTTTTGATATGAACGACTGTAATTTCATCGCTAACACCTTCCAAAAGCATGTCAAATGTCAATCGTCAGCATGTCTTAGAAATACCAAAATATCATATTATAATGTAAACATAACTGGCGAAATGAGGGTGTACTATACACTAGGTCTACAGGGGTGATGTTATGTTATGTGATATTAATTTCTCTAAACCCATATATCTGTCTTAACATGCTGTTTGTTCGGATCTTACACTATAAATCAAAATATCCATAACAAGCCTTTGCCTTGGCCCTTGATATCTCTGTGAAGTCATTTGTTTGACAAACATTAGCTAATCCATCATGGCTTCTAAAACATCAAGTCACTTCACACAAGACAGTATCGTCATCGCAATCTTTGTTAGCAATAAATGTCATAACTAATAATGCTCTTAATACTCTATAAATATTTAATCCCTTATCTGCATCCGTTTTGCTAATTTTATCACGTGTGCCGTCAACATGTGTTAATCCTTCTGACCTTGGATGACCTGGTTACGCATTATCTTTATCATCAACATCGTGATCGGGTTCCGTAATGAGATAAGAAATTCTAATGCAGTAGTTGGAGCTAGGTATTCTATAAATAAACACGGTAACAGCTGATAATTAGAATTATCGTTCGTATGTTGCTTTTTACATCATCGTTTCTTATTTACAAAACCTTGACTTCAATGTTATAATTTACGTACCTAGTCCGAAAATCAACATCATTCATCATCATTTTAGCCGAAAGACATCCACTGCTGGACATAAGCCTCCTCCAAGCACCGCCACTTCGACCGATTCTGTGCTTCCCGCATCTGGCGAATTCCTGCGGTCTTCACAAGGTCATCGGTCCACCTTGTAGTAGGCCTCCCAACGCTACGTCTTCCGGTATGCGGTCCCCACTCCAGAACCTTGCAGTCCTATCGGCCATCTGTTCTGCGAGCAATGTGCTCTGCCCACTCCCACTTAAGCTTGACAATTCTTCGGGCTATGTCGGTTACCTTGGTTCTCAGACGGATCTCTTCATTTCTGATTCGATCACGTAGGGAAACTCCAAGCATTGCCCTCTCCATTGCCCTTTGGGTGACTTTTAGCCTTCTAATAAGGCCCATTGTGAGCGACCATGTTTCAGTGCCATAGGTCAAACAACACCGGCAACACGCACTGGTCAAAAACTTTCGTCTTAAGGCACTGCGGTATGTGTCTTCCCGAACGCTGGCCCGCGAAAATCAACAAACGCTGCAAAAGATACCTTCTAGGCACCTAGCTCATCTCCAAAAGATCTAGACAAGTGGCTGTCGCTTCCAAAGCGTTTCGTATTTCTACAGCGACTTTCAACAGGATTGACGTAGCTATCACGGCAGCTTATGTCAGTCTCGTACATTGTTCACTTTTACATCATCTTTATCGCTGGTAGAATGTCACTTTGTTCGATGTAAAAGACAGAGAACGTCATTGGAGACGGCTGTGTAACGGAGAGGCCTGTGTAGCAGAGGGGCTTAGTCGACAGGATTTGAATGAACGTTTGAAATCTCATTACAATTGACAGCTCTATTGGTTTCTCGTAGACTTCCTTTCTCTCTCTGATAGCCACTGGCATATTGCGGAATTCAAGAAAATTATTCAGTATCGATTATTATCTGATAAAATATTAGTCTGTTAAAGTATTCGTAGTAAACTGTTAGTTTGGACTCCGGACATTAGCAAGTATTATCCTTATCTGAATATCATTCATATCGCGAGAGTGGTAGTTGCCGTGCAATTTTGGCGGATATGACTGAGTCACGACATTTAATTTTAACATCACACTTTTTCACACTTACTAATGTCCTTCATTTTAATTTTAAATAACGTGGTAAAATACTGTCAACGTCACGCTTTAAACTCTATAATGAAGAAAAGTTTGTATATATTCTACTTTCAAAAACAACAAGCAAAGAATTACCATAATTGTATTCTAAACCACCTCAACTTCACATAACAGAACACAACAAACATAAATCCTTTGTTACACGAGAGTATTCAAAAAGTTCCGCATAATAACTTCGGAATACCTGTGCGAAAAATATCCGCACATCTTATCTACTGGGGAGTAGTATGGAAACCATTAATAATGATAACACATCCGTTCCACCTATTTCAGCACTCCGGATGGGCCTGCCCGAAGTTGGGCATCTGATTATGGAATGAATGTATCACCCCATATCAACCTGTAAAGCTTACGTACTTCATCCAACTTTCAATGACATGCAGAATAAAATCGGGTCTGAATTGGAATTTTTCGCAAAAATATGCGAAAATTTTTGACCGGCGAAATTTGTGTCGAAATTATAAAGTTGTTTGCGTATGGTTATTGTTTTGGATTGTGGGTGTATGAATGAAAATGTTGTTTCGTTTATGATTGAGTTTTGAAGTAATACATCAAAACATCTAATTGACCTAACTCTCTGGCTGTCGCCCAGAGAGTTGGGTCAATTAGATGTTGAATGTATCTTTTTTCTTGGAGGCGCGTGGTTCTTTGTTAATTTCCTTGGCGGGACAGTGTTATAACAATTCAATACTTTGTTATAAGGATACAAAATGGGGTCACCATGCATACCTTGAGGCAAACAGAGAGAGGAGTTACAATCGTAATGTTAAATGCCATGTACTAAAAAAGTGTTACCAAGGTGTTAGAATTGAGACCTTAATGATATTCATTTGTCCTTATCCTTTTGTATTCTTTACTAAACCATTCTTAAACAAGCATCTATTTAACCAGACACTTATCCGCCCACATAGTCTAAACAACACGCCCGTATTTCATAGAAACCCATCTGTTTGTCTGTTTATGCAACTGCGCCAACAGACTGCGCCGATAAGTTCAAATATTTGATCTAAGATTATTCCTACAAGCGCCATAGTCCGGAAATAAATTTAATGGATGTTTTATTGTACGTTTTAAAGAAGAAAAATGGAACACGGTAATAAGTCGGATGACTTCGCTTCTTTGGCTTTTGCTCGGCAAACAGAATTTCAAGTAGCATCATCATTTATGCGGCAGCACTTCGATTGCAATGTTTGTGCATTCAAGATTTGTGTTTGTGGACGCACCTTCGTACGATAGAGTTGAATTTCCTAAGTATGGTGTTTGAAATTCGTGACTTCTCACGACTTGGTCTGTATTTGGGCAGAAGAAAGTTTCTCGCTAATTGGATTAGCCTTTTTTGTGTTAAGCTCTTACATATATGCAACGTTATTCTTCCTAATGTAGACCTCTAATTTTAATACGAATAATTTCTCTTACAAAGCTTACGTGTTTTGTGTGTAACGCAAGACAAACACCTAATCCGTTATCGGCCGTACTATGCTCTTACGTCGTCGGCCAAACTCGGCTAATCGAACCAAACATAATATGTGAAGAAAGTGAATGCATACACCTAGTTATCGGACGATGTCGGTTGAAGTAGTGTACGCACTTTCATCTTTTATATGTATTCTTCTTAAAAAAAGTCAAATAATTTATTTCAAATAGGCACGAAGATGCACTTTTGAACGTCAAAAATTACATGAATAGTTAATTGATTCTAGTTGCGCCTTCCAAAATGTAGTTATGTATGGAGAAGAATGGGCAAGAAACTCCATACTTACTCTTTTAAAATTTTAACAATAGTTTGTATACATTAATCAATATTTATAGGTGAAGACTATGTACCTAGAATAAAAAAATAAAAAATATAAAAAAAATCATCAAAATTACTTACCACAATTGGTAAAAAGAATGAAAAGTGAAGTAATAACAGACAAATTAATAAATGCGATAGGTACATGGTGCTCACATATTTACAAACATTGTATATGATTTCCCAAAAAAATAAAAAATAAAAACAACATATAATAAGTCAGTGTGTGAGTTAAAATATTAATCACAGAAAATAAAATTAATATCATAAAAATTATAAATTATACAGTTAAATTAGCAACCAGTTTGATTTTGTCTAGACTCTAAATTGTCCTATGGAGCAGGACAAATAAATATAATCACGACTATTGCATTCTACTGACCGGTTCCTGCATATGAACTTGTTGCCCCACCTGATACATCATGTTTACTGGTGCGTTTACAGACACAAATCTCATATGTTCAAACACTACCGGAACAACTATCTGTAGGCCAAACAAATATTGGCAGAACAGAAGCCAATAGCTTTACCGCGGTGCTAATCGAGCTGTCCGAATGTTTTGTTCAGCAATATCCTGAAGTATTTTGGCTGTTACAGCTTCATCAATTGGCACCAGATTAGTTTATGATATTTTTTTGGCAGTATATTATGTACTGCCACAATATTTTAAGACTGTAATAATAACTGATTGATTGATTACGGCCTTTAGAATTATTTAGATCCTAAAGTATTTTAGCCAGGCAGTTAGACGCTTCATATTTAACAGCAAATTAGTTCGGTGGTTTATTCCTCTAGTATTTCGATCCCGAAGAATTGTTGCAGTTACAACTTCATCGTTTAGCAGCGAATTCGTTTGTTTAATGCGTTCTTCCTTTGTATTAACATTATTTCCAAATACTAGCCTCCAGTATCCATACATTCCCGCAACTTTCCATAAACAGACTAATCGAGCGATGTTATTAACTACTGTTTGGCAAAACGTGTAATAACAATGAATTGTATTTGCAGCCACTATTATGGCTAGAAATGTGCGCTAATTAGCTTTTCACACTTATACACAATATACGGTTTGTTTGTATCGATTTACACTTACCTATGGCATACTGTGTTTACTTTTGTACTGAAATTATCATTAGCCGACCCATTCTAAACTGAGGTCGGTTTTGACTTCAACCAGAAGCAACTGAGTATAAGTATCGCCGTTAGTTTCGAGTGGGTCCTGGCTTTGGGTTCTTCATTATTTCAAACGTCAGGTGGTCCAAAAGCTTGTTTGCCATTCCATGGCATAACAAAAACGTAGCATAATCGGGATATAATTTCCCACTACTGGGCCTGCTCTCGGTGAGGGAATGGCCATGATCCACCACGCAGGCCCAGTGAGGGTTGGTAGATGTCACATGTCTTCAAATTTTTTGGTTCTAGGATATGCCGGTTTCCTTAAAAAAAAAACGTGCGATGCTTCTACCTTGTTGTCATTATTATGTTAGTTAAATTTTATATCAGACAGAATTATTAATGTCTGCTAATATCAATAAACTGCTAGCATCAATCCCATTACCAAGCTTGATTATAGCAATTTCTCTTCGATGTTTTGCTTTAGCGGTCATCAGGATGTTGATTTCACAGAAATATGCTTAGCACAGGTTAATTGATACTGTCAAAACATGACATGCACAATAGTGACTACACTTCAAAGTAACTTAACGAAAAATGTTTAATCAAGCTACGGTAATTAGCGACCTCGTTCACGTTATTGTGATGTAAACATTTTGCTGGTTTTAATATTATTATAAGCCGCGAGGTTCCTGGCTATGAATTGCCCCGCATTTTAAAAGGATGATCGAAAATTTAATAGAATAATATTAAATGTTTAAACAGCAACATCAGGAGTTTCCATTTGATCACTCATTTTTAATGTGACTACTCATTTTACGAATTTAATTTTACTTTATTTAGTTTACTTTGAATACACGTTCAAATAAGAATTTCTGTTCACGGGCCTCCCTGTATAATATATTTTTATTGCTGATTGGGCCTGACCTCGATCGCGCCTGATAGAAAGCTGATGGGATGCGATGGATGAGGTCTATGATGGAACGAGCGTGTTCAGAAGATGCCTGTACACAAATGTTTTGAAGGAAGACGGGTTATGTGTGGAAGAGAAAATGGACGCTGGCAGAGAGTTCCAGACTTAGGCTATGCGCTTAATTAAAATGGAGGAGAAATGCTGAGTACGGCTGGACAATATCTCTCAGATCTGATCCCATTCCATACATTGTTTTCCGACTGTTACGATTTTGGCGACCCACTGTCCACAGTTTTATGAAGCTTTGACTGATGAACTGTACAAAACTAGTTCTCAAATCTACAAACACCTATTTAACTCCAACCCCCATAAACTTGCTAACAGCTAATTTCAACATAAATTACTCCAACATGTGCAACGTCCGTCCAGAACTCCAGACTTTTACTTGATTAATTAACCCTGTAAACGCGCACGAAGGATGAATTTAGTGGGTCGTGTCACTGCATACATATTAAAGGAGTTTACATAGGTTGCCCGGTTTGTGCGGAAGTGTTTCAGGTTGAGTTACGACGTCTTTTTAGGGTTGAATATTATGTTGAATATGAAGTACGGGTTGTCGGCCCGGTTTATCATTTTGTGGATTTTTATGTTGAGTTGTTGAAAATGTATGTTTAATTCTGTCTCGCACTCGAGGGTTCACTTTATGGAATAAAAATGTTAGTATTCTGTTAACGTTGTGTAGACCGTAAGGACGAGATTCACAGACCACACTTTGACTTTACTTTGCTAGTTAAAGTAAGCATATCGGTCTAATATGATTTTTTTTACTATCAGAATAATGTTCATATTCGTGGGAATCGCTGGAATTATTTGCAATTGTTTAATTTTACTTAAATTTGTATGAAACGCTAACTGTAATTAGCCAATTAAGTCAATGTTTGGTCTAATCTCGCCCTTAGAGGTACAACGATGGTTTAAGTTTAACAAAGTATCTTACTTAAACACAGGTTCAAAAAGTTACATCAAAATTATAAAACTGATTTAACTACTCAACAGTTCGTATAACCAATTAAGTACCTAGGTATAATAAACCAACAGAAATCAACAAAACGCCAGTATTATTATACAAATTACGAAGTCATTCTCCGATGTAAATATGCGCATACATTTAAGTCACAATAGAATGAATGAACACTGCTCTAGTGGGAAACGTTTAAATTATGCTTTAATTTTAGTACACTGCACGGTTGAGCAGTGATAGCGAAGTGGTAACGGCCTCAACTTAACGAGAGGTCATAGGTTCAAGCCCAGACAGGCGCTTTAATAATAATAATAATAAACCCACCACCGTATCTCTACGTTGACGTCGTGGTGGGGCTTGCGCGCTCCGAACTCTAGGTCTGTGCCGGTAGAGTTTACTTTCCCGGAACATGTCTAGAGTGAGGAGCCAGACCAAGAGAGATACAGAAACCCGCAGGGCAGCATGTGGCGAGCTGTTGAGCAGTTGCGACTCCACGGACCCTATCTCCCGGGAGCTGACGAGGAACTGAGCTCCCACCTCATTCTTGCCTTTATTAGCCGGCTTGAGTGGAGATTCGCAAGAGCAAACGTGCTCGGAAGAAGGAAGTATTCCAGTATGTGCTTGTAGGGATCTTGACCATCTTCCGGGCTCTGGGATTGTTCTGAGAGCCGTGGAATACCTCTCCACTCCTCGAGCACCTCAGGATATGTTGCCCCTTATCGCTACGTCACTATGTGCTAGCGACCGGTTTCGGGGGCACGTTATTGAGTGTGCAACTCACCCACTGCCATTTTATCCGTGTTTAATAAAGCATTGATCAGGCAGGGGCCTTAGTCCTTCCATAGTTTTAGGTAACCAGTCCATTTTGACCACCCAAACCCATAGTCCAATATCTTTGTTTCCATATCCTGCAATAGTCCTACACCAACCGGGGGTTGTCCTTGGGTGCAATTGCATAGTGCGTACAGGGATAATCATCGGTTGGTGCCTCATTTAATTAAAAAGGGTCTAACGGGCCTCTGCGAGTTGGCTTCGGCCCTTCGTACGCCTTCCAAAGGTCCGGGACCCCAGGGTCCCGAGATATGTAAACATAATGATAATAATATAGCTTTGAATTCCATAACCAACAAAAAATATATACTTAATTTACAAACGAATTGCTAAAAACTAGGTTATGGCCCCTTTTCGGGTATTGGCCTCCTCCAATTTTTTCCAGGTTTCCCTATTTTTGGCTTTGACCATCCAGTCGTTGCCTATACTTTTTTTGATTTCATCTACCCAGCGTTCCGGTGGGCGTCCTCTGGGTCTTTCTCCTGTTGGTCCCGACCATATCGTGGTTCTATGGGTCCATCTTGTGACAGGCGCTTTACTTTGTGCTAATTATTTCATCACCAATGCTCTAAAACAGTGAAGGAAAAAATCGTGAGGAAACAGGTATGTCATAGAACCAAAAATTCGAAGACAATATGTGACATCTACCAATCCGCACTGTTTTCGCGTGGTAGAAGACGGCCCACTCCTTCTCAGCGAGACGAGGCTTGTGTCTTAGCAATGGGAATATTATAAGCTGATTTTGCAAAGTTGACTCCACATTATGCAGTTTAGGGTTACCTAAAAGGATAAAGACCAAGGTCTTCAATCAGTGCGTCCTGCCTGTTATGACTTACGGAGCCGAAACGTGGACACTCACGGTACAGCTGGTTCATAAATTCAAGGTCGCTCAGCGAGCTATGGAACGGGCAATGCTTGGAGTTTCTCTGAGGGATCGAATCCGGAACGAGGTGATCCGAAAGAGAACTAAAGTTGTCGACATAGCTCACAGAATAAGCAAGCTGAAGTGGCAATGGGCCGGCCGTATTAGCCGTAGAACCGATGACCGTTGGAGTAGACGTAAGACGGCAAACGTAAGGTAGGACGTCCTCACGCTAGGTGGAGCGACGATCTTCGCAGGGTGGCTGATAGCAGCTAGATGAGAGTTGAAGAGAATCGATCTGAATTGCGTGCAATCGGAGAGGCCTAGGTATGTCCAGCAGTGGATTGCTATAGGCTGATGATGAAAAGGATATTGAAATAATTATCTGTTTTATCTCCTGTCTGGATAATGCGATAAACCGGTTGTCAGTCAATGTACTGTTGTATGAAAAACTGTATGGCCCACAGATAGTTTGGTGTTTGTCATTTTAAAGCATCCACGATTCAGGAGATCCCAGGTGTAGGGTAAAATACATTTAAAGCGCTATTATCGCTCGAGCCGACCGAAGTAGGCTTGTGAGGTCGTGAGTGGTTGCCTCGCGCATTTGGTAGGTATTTAAACATAGTAATTATTTTAATCATTTTGTCAAGACAAAGTCAGCGAGTTGTGCTAAACAATCTTACTACTGTCTGTTCTGTCTGTTTTGTAGCTATGAGATGGATTAAACATTACGAAAAGGGGTAACTTTGGGATTTATCCAGCAAAGTTAATCTAATCGTGTTATTAAAATCGATTGCATGTCCGCTAGATCGTTAAATAAGATTGATTATTTATTTATATTTTCAGAATTTTAAGACACTGTTCTTTTATGTTTCTCACGGATTAAAAAAAACTAGTAAGCGCGGTCTCTGATGGATCATACCGCCTTAAATCACCCAGGCATCTTACGAAAAAATAGAAAGGGTTCTTCTTCGAATTCACAATATAAATATTTTTGTACTTAACATTATATTATTACGAGTATCTTATCCTACTACGAGAACTGCCAGTGGCAATACACGAGGCTCAGGTCACTGCCATTTACTATTACGTCATATTATTATTATCTACCGTTTAATACCTACGAAGAATCGTAAAGTAGCGTACAAAAAAGAAAAGAATAAAAAAACTCAATGTCAGATCCGTCGGGTGTCTTGAATACTGTGATATTAAAGTTGTCTCCGGGGAATTGGGTACGTCTTTTCAGGGCTTATCATACGTGTTCCTTACGTGTTAGGGATAACGTTCATGCAGAAAATGGATAGCGGAATTTAAATGCGAAAGGGTTCATCTGTTTATAGCTATACTTAATATAATAAAGCTAAAGAGTCTGTTGCACACTTGCACGGTACTTAACTAGGCTAAAGAATTGCCTAAGTAATTAAAGAATCAGAATTAAAGGCAATTAAGCGATTTACTTAGTGAAAAAAACAATGGCCCTTTCTAATGGGTGCAGTAAATGCCATCCGTTCCGGGTTAGGACTATAATGCATGATGAATAAATTCGGTTAAGGCGAGGTTCTTCGAACGTGCATTTTTGTTCTAGAGGTGGCAGCTGGGCGCGAGTAAATTGTGCCGTGAATTTCGTTAATTTTGGGTTGAAAATTATATGTTTTACGATATTAACAATGTTAAACCCGACGGACATTACATCATCATATACATTTTGATGTCATTTTCAATTCATAATGTGGTACAAATATTGAAATAAAATGATTTTAATCTACAAAATAAGGGTATGCTTGTTATTTTTTTTTTTTCTATCGAGCGAACTTTATCCAATTATGTAACGAGTACCCGACATACCTACAGAAAGGTCTCAAAAGCAACATATAATTTTTTCACGAGTTTAATCATTACCGTTTCTAAATAAAATTACACTAAAATTACATTTCCTAGAGGTTAACTTGAAGAACCTCGCCTTAACTTTAATTAAAGGGGGAAGCGTCACGGAAGCCCACTAAATTCAAATTTTCTTACGTTTTTTTTTATCTTCGCGAAATCTGACGCTTCCCCGTTAATGTGGGATGGTAAGAGAACAAACAAACGGTTCTTGAAATAGTTTAAACAGGATCACAAATTCACAATAACCTCAACACTGAAAAATAACAGTGCATTCTAAAAGATTTTTTATTTTAAAGTTCCCTGAATTTAACAATATTAAGAGGGCTCTCAAAGGTTCAATAGGTCCTTTAAAAAAAAAAATATCTCGTGACTGAGAAGGAATTATGAAAAACGGCTCAATGAGCAACCACGATGTGTCTAGAATTTTCTAATACCTTTTATAAAGTTTTATATTGAGACACGAAATTCAATCTAAAGAAAAACGGCCACATTTCTATAGATCGTATTCTGTTGCTTCGTGTCTCAGTATGAAACATTTTTCTCAGTCACCAGATATAGATACTCATAGATAAAAAGACTAAAAAAACATTAAATAAAAATTATGAAGAACTGTTTAAAATTTGTAAAGTACTCCCGATCCATTTTAAAAGTAAGTTAAATATCTTGACTGAACAATTTAATAATCAAGACCACAAAGTGAAACGTAAGCATATCTACCCAACTCGTTTATCTAAGAAGAAGACACTTGCTGTTCCAAAAGTAACAAACTACTTTGGTAAGCGCACCAGAAGAGTACGTAGTACCAACATTATTGAATGAGCTACCCCCGGAACTGATATCGAATGTCAAGTCTAAGGATCAACTTAAAAAAGTTCTACAAAAACATTATCTCTCATTGTGTCCGTAGCTATGTTTGCAACCAACCTCACGTCTGCGGAAATGTCTTCGACTGTAGGTATATTATTTTATAGTTTACTTAGCACATTAAGCATTAAGTTATAGCACATTAATTTTCAAAATTTGTAATCCATTGCTAGACGAGAACAACTGCCGACAAACTGTTATGCAGTTTGGCAGACTTTATGTTTGTTATTGTTAATACAGATTTTGAATAAATAAAAAAATAAAAAAAAGTTTTTTTTTTTTTTAAAGAGTGGTGCTAGTGGACCTGTGAGCGCTCTCTTAAGACCAAAAAAATGTAATAAAAGTTGAATGGTCAAGATATTCAGTTAACACTTGATATGACAACTTATATTACCATCAATACAATGCCTTCTTTATTTAAAACCCAGTGACAGCGGACACACATGAATTCGTAATAACATCATAAGAAACCCGATATCTTCGCATCTCACGATTCCATTGAGAAATTGATGGTAGTTTAGGCACCTATCCCAACGCTAGCGATTAACGAGAAGCGAGTAGAGCTAGCAACTAAAACCGGCCAAGTGCGTGTCGGAACACGCACAATGAAGGGTTCCGCAGTTGGGACGAATTTATCCCAAATAAAAAACTTTACATTGCAGTTGAATAACAAGTTCTCCCACACATTCCAACTGCAAATGTAAGTTTGTACGCTTAATATTGAGCGATTTACCATGTTATTTTAAGACCCATAGACTTCTTATTTCCTATAATATTTTAGTAAAGGTCTATATTTAAAAAAAAATATTTTAGATCAATTGTTTTGGAGATAATTTTTATTTTTTATCTATTTTCTTAAATATCTTTAAAAGTGTTTATTATTCAATTATAAAAAAAATACAATAAGCCCCTAATATTATGTAACACACACGGTACATTATGCAAAACTTTTTTTTTTCTAATTTGCCTTCAACATCGTTTATTTACGTTACACGTCCGTGTTTGGGCCACAAAGTCAAAGTCAAAGATTTATTTGCAGATAAATATGGTTACAGAAATTCATATGTGAACCAAATCTGTACAGTATGTAGATTCGGAACAAATTGGCTATGACAGACAGGCAGACAGTGAGCGTCGCTGGGCGAGTCCTCTTTGAACGCTCTTATCGCTGCGACAAACGAGAAGTCGCCGCGGCGGTGTCAATAAACAGCGATCAACTATTACCTAATACACACAAGATCTACAAATACAATCTTATGTTCGTATCTTGAGCGAGAAAACCGTTGATGATAGCTAGTCGCCTCCTCGTCAGCGGTGGGGCAGGTGCCTGACACGGCCGGAACCGGCTTGCCGGGACAGACGCAGCATTGTATGCTAATGCGTCCATTGAGAACGGATCAATCAAGCGAAATGAATATTATATCGGGTACAGACCGGACCGTTCGGTTTGATCGTTTTTTTTGGGATTGTATTTCATTTCCGTGTGTGAATGAATGTGTTGATTCCGATGTTTTGTTTTTAATTGAAAAATTAGTAAAGACTGACTTTAAAAAAACCGGCCAAGTGCGTATCGGACCACGCATAATGAAGGGTTCCGTACTTGGAAAGAATTTATCCTAAGAACAAACTTAACATTGTAGTTGATAAACATAATCTCCCATACATTCCAACTGCAAATGTAAGTTTGTACGCACAATATCGAGAGATTTACCATGTTATTTTAAGACCATAGACTTCTTATAGATTTTCCTGTAACCTATAAGTATAGAACTATTTTCTGTATTTTTTTCAAAATTTTAGGTTCAATAATTTCGGAGATAAGCAGGAATGGTCAATTTTCGTCTATTTTCACTTATAATTTTAAAACTATTTATTTTAACATTTTAAATAAAAAATATATTTGGGACCCTCACAGTAAGCCCTTTCATTTGATATGTCACACGGTACAGTTTGCGAAACTTTTTTTTTTAATTTTCTTGTCCTTCCAAAACGGACCCCAATATTCTAAATTCATTTATTTACGGTTCACATCCGTGTTTGGGTCACTCAAATTGATATGTATACCAAATTTCAACTTAATCGGTCCTTTACATTCGGAGCAAATTGGCTGTGACAGACGGACAGACAGACAGACACACGAGTGATCCTATAAGGGTTCCGTTTTATCCTTTTGAGGTACGGAACCCTAAAAGGCAGCACATTTGATTAAACAGAATATTTAGTAGTCGATTATGCAGTGTTTTTATTTAGTAAGTAATGTTTGCTGGTAGGTTAAACGGAGTAGGTAATCAACGAGCAATAGACACCTAATAGAAATAGTTTTTGCTATGTGGAGACCTTTGTCGTATTTTTCAATGGTAGGTAGGTACTGCTAGCAGACGTACTACCTAGTAACATAATTAAAGTGTTTATTATAAATGTACATGGTTTTAATTAATGCTACTTATTATTTATTTATTTCTATTTAACAAGATATACATGGCTGCCTTCGATTTAATTGCCCACCTGCATGTTTGTTAGAAAGACAATATTTATGTATTTCTTATATTCACATGCCTCGGCGGGATTTTTTGCCAGTAGCGCATGGAACGCATTTTTATTAAAAACCGGCCAAGTGCGAGTCGGACTAGCGCACGAATGGTTCCGTACCATTTTCTATAAAAACGGCAAAAAAATCTCATTTGTTGTATGGGACGCATTTTTATTAAAAACCGGTCAAGTGCGAGTCGGACTCGCGCACGAATGGTTCCGTACCATTTTCTATGAAAACGGCAAAAAAATCACGTTTTTTGTATGGGAGCCCCCCTTACATATTTGTTTTATTTTAATTTAATTATTTATTTTTAAAGTGAATATATAACTAAATATTCTGTGAATATTTCAACCTTTAATCTGTTGCCGTTATCAATATCGAGCAAAAAAAATCACGTTTGTTGTATGGGAGCCCCCTTAAATATTTATTTTATTCTGTTTTTTAGTATTTTTTGTTATAGCGGCAACAGAAATACATCATCTGTGAAAATTTCAACTGTCTAACTATCACGGTTCATGAGATACAGCCTGGTGACAGACGGACAGACAGACAGACAGACAGATGGACAGCGTAGTCTTAGTAATAGGGTCCCGTTTTACCCTTTGGGCACGGGACCCTAAAAATTATTCAGTTATTCGCGCTTGTGGCACAAACCGATTGTATTACGTAGGAGTGTAGAACGGACATATTTTATTTATTTAAGAAATCCATTTACAAACTGAGAAGTCTTAAATACCCTGTCATAAAAATAAGGGGCATATTTAGTAAAGCAATTAAGAAATAGGTAGTCATAAAATTATTTGAATGTCTAAAATAATATTAAGAAACCACTAAAGTACTTACCTAATATTTTTTTGAAAATATTTTTTTTATTTAATGTAGATTGTTATAATTTAGTTCTATTTATTAATTTTGAATGTTATAATTGTTTTTAAAGCTACTTCTTAATTAGAAATTATATTAGAATATTTGTACGCCGTTGACGGCAAGACAACTCACAGCTCGCCCTGGCTTCGCACGGTAGCAATTTTTTTTTAATATACATAAAGGCTCGTACAGACTCGCGCGATATCGCGGGCGCGACAGGCACCGACAAATAAATTGTGCTACTAGTGTCGCGTCGCGCCCGCGATATCGCACTAGTCCGCACGAGCCTTAATATGTAGCCTATGTCCATCTGTAATATAATAATGTACGTTTCAAATAGTGCATTTTTTTTTTATCGGAGTTGTGGTTTCGGAGATTACCCTAAACACATACTCACAAAATTTGTTATCGCTGTTTATAATATAACAACGGCGTACAAATATATTATTCTTTATTTTAGTTATCTGTATTTTTCTCTTATCTACACAAACAAAAACACAAAAAAACAATTAATTTGATTTTGTTTTTGGTCGTTTCTGTGCGATTCAATCCCTACCGCGTTTTTAAATCGCTCATCTGCCCAAAGCTTTAGACGTCAGGTGGCGCTAAAACTTTGAAGACCCAAAGTGAACTTGACACAATTGCCAATTTACATAATCGTGAACAGCATGCTTATAAAGAAAATAGTTTTATTACTTGTGGAAACGGATATCCGCCATTTAAAGTCGTACGGCATTAAACTTGTACCAAAATCGCGTTTGAAATCGCCGGTTTTATTGTCTTGCATTATGAAACAGACACGTGATCGTGGGTTTATTGACCTCCCGTGAACCGACGTATAGAAACTCGGAAAAAACCTAGTTTTTCTAATCCATACGTTACAAACACTTTGTTGCATGTTTTCGAACAACTGGTTCTCTCGAATCTTCCATTCATTACCTACAGTGACTAAATATTTTCTCATTGTTACAACACATACCTACTAAAGATGTGGTGTAATAATGAGAAAATATTTACTCGCACTTGGCCGGTGTTTTTATTTATATGAATTATATTTGACGGCACGGTTGGCGCAGTGGTTAAGAGATTGACTGCTGCGCTGCGTGTCGCGGGTTCGACTCCCGCACGGATCAAATATTTGTATGACCTACAAGTATTTGTTCCAGGTCTGGCTGTTTGTGTATGTGAGTTTAAATGTTTGTAAACGCACCCATAATACAGGAGAAATACCTAGTGTGAGACAACGTTTAAATAAAAATACCGCCCAAGTACGAGTTTCTTGTATATATATTGTATTTTTTGTTATTATAGTGACAACAGAAACATACTATCTATGAAAATTTCAGCTGTCTACCTATTACGGTTCATGAGATACAGGCCCGCTGACAGACAGACGGACGGTCGGAAGCACAGCGGATGCTTAGTAATATGGTTCCGTTTGGCACCCTTCTGGTACGGAACCCTAAAAATCAATTGTCGCATGTATGAAAGATCACTTGATAACGGCTCGATCGAGTCGGCATTATTTTTTTAATTTTTTTATTCGTAATAATTGTCAGGACATGGTTTGTTGGAAAGATTTTATTTTTTCAGAATGAGTCAAAATCAAAATCAAAATATTTTATTTCATATAAACCTACATGGGCACTTATGAAACGTCAGAAGCTAGGTGCACGGTTCCAATTAGTCGTTTCCTATGTAGAAGAGCCGGCAAGAAACTCCATGGTTACTCTTTTAAAAATAATTGGCTTTATAATATTATTAAATAACAGTGATAATAGGTATGGGAGGACAGTGTAGGCCTTTCAACAATTACCAGGTACTTAACAAAATAGAAAAGTGCCAACAAATCTACACTCTACTAGGCCTACAACGTTCAAACATTCACAAAATAGAAAATAATCTAAGTATATAAAATGAGAAGGAGGGAGACCCGAAATTGCGGGTCAATTTCATGTCTCCATCTCCACTGGACGCACCGGTCGACGACGCTTGGCACGACCAGCTAGCTTACGAATAAAAAGAATTGTATTATAACGACCTTGGACATTTCCAGACATCCAAGAATTTACAAACCATCCCGACTAAATTAAAAAATTAAATCTAAAACAAAACCATAAAATTATCAGACACAGCATCATACACGTATACCCAAACCGGTACAAAATAAGTTAAAATAATGTGAAAATAAGATGAAGCAAACAACAAGTCTAACCAGTTTTAAAGGAAACCGTAGACAGAGGATAGATATTAGTTTCAAAAGCTTTGCCACAAGACCTAGCTGTGGTACGGCGATAACGAACCTGAGAATGCTGTACCAAGTTACGCATGTGTGTTGTAATGTTCGTGTTTTTAGGGTTCCGTAGCCAAATGAGAAAAAAACGGAACCCTTATGGATTCGTCATGTCTGTCTGTCCGTCCGTCCGTATGTCACAGCCACTTTTTTCCGAAACTATAAGAACTATACTGTTGAAACTTGGTAAGTAGATGTATTCTGTGAACCGCCATTAAGATTTTCACACAAAAATAGAAAAAAAATAAACAATACATTTTGGGGGTTCCCCATACTTAGGAAATAAACTCAATTTTTTTTAATTTTAGCTTTCTCATAAGTACAGTCGCCAGCACATCGACATTCAATTTTGAACTTAACAGTAAACATTTTAAGGTTTAAAATCGTTTGGAGAAATTTGACAGTTTCATATAACCTAAGTTTACATCCTCATAAGTTCATCAACATTTATGTCAATTTGATGGACATCAATGTGATAGCATGTCGGTTCTTCTCCATAAGATACGTGGACGTTTCCTATGGAAAAGAACCGGCAGGCTATGTACATGGGTATTAAACAGAGTACCTAGATACAGTTCGACGAGCCTCGACGAGTAAATATACCTCAACATTCCTGATAGGCGTATCGCTTGAAACGAGAGTAGAAGACAACTTGGCTTTCAAAGTTTCAACATGAGAAAAAATCTCTCAAACAAAAATATCCTATCTTTAAAAACCTTTTCTATCAAAGACGGTATCAAAATCATTCTTAACAACGTTAACTACGTGTTTCCGATACAATTTAATCAGAGGAACCGTAAAATTAATACATACTACATTTATGTATCGCACAACCAATTTGCAGTTACCGCGGTAATGAACGAGCGAAATGGCAGAGTGGAGAACATATTCAGCTTATGTTACGTCATGGCTTATTTACAACATCATGTCATGTATTTGCCGACGGCTGCTGCAGAGAAATTCCTAGCAGAAATTTCCAGGATAGACGTCACGTTCGGTTGGCATTTCCGACTACACCGTTCAGGTATTGACTAAAATTTCCACAAAATTGAGCGTCTATTCATTGGGTACCTGATTATGTCTCACGTGATGAATAAAATCAGTAGTAAGTTTACTCTCATTAAAGACGGATCCGTAACTCTGGATCCATAACTCCGAACTGAACCGTATTAGAAAATTCTAGACACACTTACCGATATAGTTGATTGAGCCGTTTTTCATGATTCCTTCTCAGTCACGAGTTAATATTTTTTTAAAGTAGTGGCGCTAGTGGAACGGTGACAATCCTCTTAAATGTAAAAAAAAAAGTTATCTTACTTATCTGCCTAGCCTTTTTCCAACTATGTTGGGGCCGGCTTCCAGTCTAATCGGATGCAGCTGAATACCAGTATTTTATATGGAGCGACTGCCTATCTGACCACCAAAACCCAGTTACTGGGTAATCGTGCAATTTCGGGCTTCTGATGACCCGTAACGACTGTCAAAGATCCACGAATGACAGCTGAGCCGGGACCAACGGCTTAGCGTACTTTCCGAGACACGGAGGGGTCTTGGTATGTAATAATGGTCACCCATCCACGGTCCAAACGCGGCAAGTGTAGCTTAAACTGATCGATCGACTCAATTACTAAGCCACTTAGTAACAACAGTAATTACGAGAAAGTTCTACGTGTAACAACAACGGAAACAGCAAGTGTAAAGAACAATGACCGATTAAGGAACCCCCAAAGCTAAACAAGCGAGAACTTCTTCAAGATTACGCTTATTACATACACAGTAAGAAATTACGTGAAACACACTGACCTGAATACAAATTTTGTTGGCACGTCAAACACATAGCGTAACGTTAATGTGTTTGGAGATGAAGCTCGTTTCCCATACACTGAAGGTCGGTTGGTAACACAAACACAGCATGTCTCACGACAATGACCCAGTGACAAGGAAATCAAGTTTATTATTTTTAGTGAATCGCAATAATGACGAAAATACGGCCAATTAACAGAATAATTCTTTAATCGCTTTTCAAAAAACTGGTCTTACAGAATTGGTAAGATTGTTAAAGAACGCTTACCTACTGACAATATAAGCTCCTTGGAAGGAATGATAAATAAATAATTCGTAATTTAATAAGGGTCGGAATCTGAGACATTGCGGGGGAAAAAACTAACAAATGTCGCTATGCGCAAAACCTTGGGGACCCATATTTAATTTTAAGAGATATTACGAAATTATCTTAAAATACCTCCATTTCTTAAGGGGACGGTAAGTGCTGGTGACCTTGTGCGACTGGGCGGTACGTTTTCCTAACCCCGCGCTGCCACGTATAATTGCCACCAAAATTTATTTTAAGTAACAAAAATATGAATAATTGAAAAAAAAAAACATCGCAGTCAGTCATCCTCCCTATCAACGCACAAGCAACTGAGCGCTGCCGCTCCGATGTCGCAATGAGTACATTCCCTCCCTCGGGGGCTGCTGTCCGTCAAGTGTGCGTTGCGACGACGCAGCGCACCGTGTGTACACTTTGGTTATTTGTATGTAAAACAACGCAACGACAGCGCTGCGTCGACGCAACGCTGACGCAACGCGCCGTGCGGACTGGCTCTAACGTATTTTGTCAAAGCCTCAGTGCAGGGAATAGTTAATGTTTCTGTTTTTCTGATTTAATATAAGGAATGCTAGAATAGTTTTAACCTCTAAGTGAAAAAGTGTCAATAAAAAAATTATGTTATTTTGTACAAAACAAAAGGAGCTCCAGCTGCCAACAAACTGCTTTGCAGATCAGAGAAGTCGTAATAACAGATTTAAGGCTCCTACAAACTCGTCGCGCAACGCGCCACTAAGGCACCGCCTGTCGCGCGACGAGTGATTCCTGCTTTGTGTTGAGTCGCGGATCGCGCCTGTTTTTAAATTTAAAATCATATATCTGCGTCAATCGTTCGTTGTTCCGGATCAATCAGCTATAAGATTATACTCACTAGTACTTTGTGGCTGTGTCCAGCGGTGGACGTTTTTCGGCTCAAATTACTATGATCATATATATTATCAGCCAGTAATTATCCTGTTCTTGCATTGCATTCCACGTTGGCAATTACAGCTTTTGTAGCTTAGTTTCTGAATGATCAAAGGAAACAACCCAGTTTTTGTCAATCCAAGCACGACCTGAAGATAACACTATATTTTACCTCGGAGAACATGCAGGAATCCCACGCAAGAACGATAATGTAATTAATTCTACGCGCGTGTGGGATTCCCTTTAACGGTAAAAAGTTAAGTTAATTGTCGAGTAAGTATTAAGGGTAACGTAATACCTCAAGCGGTAAGCATTTACTACGATGTGGAATTAAGTAAGCTTTGTAATTTGAACAATAGCCTAAAATTGGATTAGGTTTGGGCTGACTTGACCACTTTTTGATAAGAGGCACTTATGGAATTACATAACTAATATCACGCGTGTTTTTCTTGAAGGTTTAGGCAGCGCTGACCAATTAGGACACACACATTTAACCAGTTATGTTTAAGTCCTATGTAATAGGGGGCGAGCATATTGGTATCAAATCAAATCAAAATCAAATCATATCATTTTTATTTCAGGCATTGCATAAGTAGGTACACAGAAATACAAATACATTTCACCCATAGCGACTACATGTCATAGATAAGTAAACATTAGGTAGGTACTATTATTACAACCAGGCAAAAATCCAGACTCCGGACTAGTACTGATACATTCCTAGTAGGAAAAAAATACATTCCAAAGTATGTGGACAGGCATCTTCTTCATCGCTCACCATTTTCCGCGAGATCGAGTTCAAAGCAGGCCCAATCTGCAACATTTTTTATAAAAACAACCCCTTTAAATTTTGCCCGACCTGGGAATCGAACCCAGGACTTCATGCGCAGCACCCATTGCACCATGAGGCAGGCAAAAGAGTTACGTAAAAATATAACCCTATATCTTTGCTGCCGCGCTGTCGGGTAAAAGAGTAGCGCCAGAAGCATCCTCCTATGATCTCATTATGCCCTATTTGCAATCGCCAATTATTTGGAGAGCGCGAAGGTAATGATATTATTTCCGTGCCTTCACTGCCATAGTGATTGTGTTAATTACACTCTCTATGGAGGCCATCACTCCATAAGTTATTTAAGATTGTTCTCCTACATTTGTCGCTTCCTTTTATTTTTAACCCCCGACGGAAACAGAGGGGTGTTATAAGTTTAACGCATGTATCTGTGTATTTGTGTCTGTCTGCGGCATCGTAGCTCCCGAACGGCTGAGCCGATTTTGATTATTTTTTTATTCTTTGGAAGCTGACTTTCAAATTTTTTTTTTTTTAAATTGCCGTCCCCCGGAGCGACCACACTTGGGCCAAAATATTACCTACAACTTATATTATAGGGCCAACACATATATTTTTTTTTTACTTTTTATAAGTTTTCGTGTTGGGGGTTTCTTAAATTTTTGAATTTTATTATATCTCTTTAGTAAATTTTTTTATAGATGTGTCAAACAAAGTTATTTCCTAAGTGTCGCCTGACTCACGACTGAAATACATACATTTTATATCTAGTTCAGAAACAGATGTTCAAAATCTGATCATAGAATAAAGTGTATCACCATAATTATTATTTAAATTGCTGTATATTTTTTAGCAAATATCTTATTTTTATTCTTAACTTTACACGACCGTTCTGCACAATGTAGTATATTTTACGAACTCAAAGGAAGAGACAGACAGGTTGTTAAGTGTTTTACCAATAACCCTGTATTTGCGTGATAGCCACGTTCTCTCTCAACAGTACATCTGATAATAATCTAAATCTAAACACACGATGACCCACTACATAGATCAAAGTGCTATATTATGTACTATAGAACAGTGTTTTTCAACCTTTTTCGTAGTGTGGCCCCCTTAGTATGGAAAAATGTTTCGCGACCCCCTACCCTCCGCGGTTTCTAACTTGGAATTAAAGTCTGTCACTTTGGTTACTTTTTGGTTATGCACAAAAACAGAATACCCACAATTAACCACAGAATCTTCGAAGTGTTAGATACCATTTGGAACCTCCTACTTGTGCGAGATAATGGTTTTCATCGATGGTTCAATTAAAAGGCAAACAGAGAAATCGCCGAAATTTAGAGAACGAGTTATACGTATGTGTAAAAAAAATGGTTATCGAAAAACAGGCGCAACCATCACAATAATGTGAATGGGTGCGCATGTTCAACTTCACATTAATAATTGATGTGACTACTAGGTATTTGTTGATTTGTGTTAACCTAAGCCTTTAATATATATTTTTTTGTTAACAAATATTACATTTTGAACTAATATGATTTTATATTTATAAGCCTTAAATTTTAAAGTAACGGTGACCCCCTTAAAGAGGCTTGGCGACCCCCTACGGGGTCGCAACCCACACGTTGAAAAACACTGCTATAGAAGATAGCGATAATCGTGCAGATTAGTATTTAATTCACACCGATAAGACTGGAAGCGGTATTGAGGTCATTCGAGAACTAACTATCGGTGGAATTAGTACTGTAGGATGTTTTAATAATCGACACATTTTCTAGGATAATTTTGTTAAATACCGATGAAGTTAATGTCGACTTTGACATAATTGACGTCATTGAGGTAAAGTCGATGACATTAATAGACATGATAAATGTGTAACTGAATTAATGCATATTATGAAAGTAGTTTGTTCAAAAACGTTTACTGAATCGATTTCTGTAATTTTTAATACAGGTTTATTTTTATTTATTTATTTTTATTTTTCGCACAAAATAAGGTACAAAGGCGGTCTTAATGCCTTAGGCATTCTCTACCAGTCAACCTAGGGTAGTAATGGTAAATTCCCAAGAATATTCTCCTTGCGAGAACTTTGCTGTTAAGTTAAACAATATTGATATATTATTATTATTTATATTACTACTCTACAACTTAAATTCTCAGTAAATTGATCCTTGTTGCTACGGCACTTAATGCTAGCGACCCCCTGCCATTTTATGTGTACAATAAAACATTGATCAGGCAGGGACCATAGTCCTTCCATAGTTTAAGGTAGGTAACCAGTCCATTTAACCCACCCAAATGTAGTACAATATCTTTGTTTCCATTTATCTTGCAATAGTCCTGGACCAACTGGGGGTTGTCCTTGGATGCACTCCCATTGTGCTTAAAGGGATAATCGTCGGTTGGTGCCTCCTCATTATTTAAAATAGACTAACGTGCCTCTGCGAGTTGGCTTCGGCCCCTCGTTCGCCTTCCAAAGGTCCGGGTCCCGAAATATGTCAGACTTTTTAAAATAATAATATTATTCTAATTGGGGTCTTTGGTCGTGTTCGTTAATTCCGGGACATTTTGTATACAGAAAGGTCCACTTGTATGAACTAGGTACCCTAGTCCTTTCACAGTTAGTTTACCGCTGATTTTGCATCACTGCCAAAATCACAGTGATCTTTATTGTCGTTACAATAACGTTGCTATTGGGTTGCTGCTGTCAGAGATAAATAAGTGTGAAACGACTGTAATTCAATGTTTTAGAAGAATATTTTTTCTAAACAATAGTTTTTTTTTTTTTAATTACGTTTGACATGTTTTGTCTAGATTTAGCTTTTATGCAACAAAAATATTTTTCCCTAATAACGCTCAGTGAGGTCGTGATTAGGTACCCCATTTGAGCTAGAACCATCCATGATAATACCATGAAATCCACGTGAACAAAACCATAATGTACTAAGGCCTGTGTTCACCAACATTTAAATCAACTGTTTAGATATTTAATCAGTTGTTTACTCAAAATTTCATAGAAAATTTGACATAAATCAACTGTTTAAATACCTAACCGGTGGTTTGACTGTTGGTGAACACAGGCCTAAGTATTAGAAACAGTGCCTACCGTAACTGTTCTTGAATGAATTGCAAGATTCGCAGAACAATTTCCATACAGACCAGTAGGAAAAATCTACATCGTGAGCAATTTGCACATTCACGTAACAGTTTAGCGTACGACTTTAATCATTCTTCCATAGTGACGTCATCGCTTCGCCGCGCGGATGTGCGTAGCAATATTTATACAACACGAAAGATGGTAGTGCAATGCTGACGTTTGTTGGAGAAATTCCAGTCTTTGTTGAAAACGATATCATGAAAAGATTGGTTGCGGACTAGTCTAGACCCGTTCGTCGGGTTTTTACATTATTAATTCGAAAATATTGTTGGAGTTGCTGAAGATAGTTTTTTTTTTCCTCTTTTTATCTACAATCGGCTGTTTAGCCATAATTAGATGTGATCTGGGGTGGGATTTTTTGATTGCCATTCCAGTGAATAGCACCATCTACATGTGGGAACACTTCAGTTCCTTTGGTCGAGTTCCAGTATATGCCATCTCTTAAGGCGTTTTATGTGGTTTTTGTCTTGAAATAGATCTTTAGCTAATGTATTGCTGTAGTTGCTCAGTCTTTGCTTGTACTTTTTGCTGGGGGGGATTTTCTTCTTCTCTTATGATCGGCATTGCTAAGTATTCATGTATTTCCAAATTTCTTACGAAGATTGTAAAAGTATCTTTGTATTGTATAAATTCAATCTCTTAGCATTCTATGATTACATAGCACATGTGTGAGCACTATGTCCTTACTATAAAGCTACCATTTACTGGGTAAGTCTTTCATTGACTTGAATGTGCCCTGGCGACTGAGAGTATGTCATGCTCACTCAAATGTCTCGCTGGTGGTGGCGCTGACATGTGTGTTGGATCATTAAGTTCCCTTCGAAATAGTTGAGCTGAATGGTGATGATCAATGCGTCATGTTCATGAACGGGCGCCGTCAGTTGGGACTGCTCATCTCTTAGAGCCGCCACGGCTTATTTTAATTGTTGAATTGTTTTTAGTTTTTATCTTTTTATTACGGACGCTAACGTGCACGTCTTTCTAAATAGTTCCCTTGTGTATAATTTCAACATGAATGATGTAACCCATATTTTGTAACAATATTTTGTTTTAAAAGAGGGATCGTGAAGTTTCTTGCCCGTTCTTCTCCATAGGACTACGCTTTGGTATGACTAACTAACTTCATCTTTCTGACTGACCGACCCCTTGACAGTTTAAAAGTGCCTGTATTTGGTTTATTTGAAATAAATGCTTTGAGTTTGAGAAGGAACGAGCAAAGACCACGAATACACTTACTTATTAATTGCGTTTTGGCGGTTTCAGAGAATTATAATTTTAGGTTTCCATGTGTTATTCTTATGATGTTTCTTTGAAGGATAAAATCAGAGATTAAATTATCCGGAAAAGTACCGGAGTTACCGACAGTTTGCAGAGTAAGCAAGCTGAAGTGGCTGGCCATAGTGGCCATGTTTGTTGTTTGGACGATGCCCGGCAGAGTAGACGAGTCCTGGAGTAGAGATCGCGTATCGACAAGCGTTGTTGGACGCTCCCTAGCTAGATGGAGTGACGACCTCAAAAAGGTGGCTGGAACAGACTGGATGCGGGAGGCGGAGGATAAGGCGTTGTGGCGCAGCTTGGGAGAGGCCTATGTGCAGCATTGAACTGCGATAGTTGATATTTATATTTTCCCTTGCTTTAACATTTGTCAAACAGCACTGAAAAAGATCTCGGGTAAATTAAAAAAAAAAAAAATATGGTTCAGGAATCCAGGTTCAAACAAGCAATTTTTTACTCGAGAGTCTGGTCCTACCTCAATGAAAATAATGTAATTAAAAAGTTAATTATTTTCACAGCATAGCCACGTGATTAAAACTTTATCTCATCAGCATCGCTTTCCCCACTAAACTCATTAACTAATTCATTTATAACAATTTATCATCACAACGAAATCTTCATTTGACTAATTTCTTAGCAAACAGATTAGGATCTTAGGCCTGTCGTCCACGAGGCTACTCAAAAGTAACCAGTTACAGATTCAAATCACAAATGAGTAGCCACAATGTCACAGCACTAATAAAATCTGAAAGAATTTTGCCATCCATTTATTGGAAGTACCAATGTGTCTATTTTTGCAAGTCGAATGAATAACATAATTGTCGTAACGGGCGGAAAGTGATATTTTTTCCTGCTGCATAAACCGAAAGTACTACATGTTCCCTACAGTGTGAAGAAAGGTAGTTATATATTCTGCTGGCAGATGTAAATAGTGCCTCAGACCCGTCAGACAAGTCTCTCACCCTAGCCTTCCCTTCGGTTCGAGCGACAAAAAATATACGACTTCAGATATTCTTTATTTTTCTCCCTAGAGGCGTATATATTACTTTTTACAAACAATAAGAATATTGAAAATGTAAATAAATCATATAAGTTACAAGATCCAAAATAAATAAATTGATGTTAGGACCGTTTATTTGCTAGAACGTAGCGTCAAAAATAAGTAAGTATATTAAAAAATTAAAATTAGCAATTTTTGAATAGAACCGCAAAACGATCAGTTAGGATTTTATTCGAAACGTATTTTGAAACTATTAAAAAGCTGGAATAAGATGCCGTGAACCATTTTATAAGGCATTTTCATGGAACTTATTTGTGGTTGAGGGTAGGTGTGTATTAAGGGGGAAGGAAGGTCAGGGTAGCACATGCAATTCAAATTTTCATACGTGTTTTGCAATTTACAGTTCAGTGTCATGTTGTATGTTGATCAAGATATAATTCGCGACCGTAACAAAAATGGATCAGAACTATAATCATTAGAATCATCAAAACAACTCTCTAAGAAAATTTGAATTTCGCGGGCTTCTCTGGCGTATTCGGCTTACCTAGTTTATGATTGGTTACGTCGCCGTCGTGTATTATGGGCCGCCGAATGTTTAAATCTCGTGCTGTGACATTCTGGCTACTCATTGGTGAATTGAGTTTGTAACACAAATAACACGTTACTTTTGAGTAGCATCGTGGACGATGGGCCTTACAAACTATGTCGGAAGACAAGTGTTACCACATAAGTAAATATGTGAAAAGTCAGTAAATATGTTTAGTGAAACCCAGGTTTGTTATCACTAAGTAGAACGTGGAACTTTGGTGTTAGGACTGATAAGAGTTATTTATTTAGTTTGCATAGGTTTTAAGGCGAGGTTCTTCACGTGTGCATTTTTGTTCTTGAGGTGGCAGCGGGGCGCGAGTAAACTGTGCCGTGAACTTCGTTAATTTTGGGTTGAAAATTATATGTTTTACAATAATAACAATGTTAAACCCGACGGACATTACATCATCATAGACGTTTAAAAATGAGTTTTATTTTAAAAAATAAGGGTATGTTTGGATTTATTTTCTATCGAGCGAACTTTGTCCAATTATGTAACGAGTACCCGACGTATCTACAGAAAGGTCTCAAAAGCAATATATCATTTTTCACGTATTTAATCATTACCGTTTCTAAATAAAATGGCACTAAAATTACATTTCCTAGAGGTTAACTTCAAGAACCTCGCCTTAAAGTAAAAGAGTAGCAACCGGTTCTACTTAAGTAGTTGATAAGAGAACAATAGGTAGATAAATTGTATTGATAGAACTTTCTACAGGACTGGGAAGCTAGAAACAATTGAACGCTGTAGAACAGATAAACTACCTAATTATAGCTGTCGTGTTTTAGCATAGCAATCACGGTCATTGACCCACCTACATTTTCTGGCATTTTTTATTTCAAATACTGAAATAAAGTCCGTAAATCTACCGTGATCTTCAACATGTTCCAACAACGAAAAACCATTCTTACGGAGAGATGTTAGGGAAGGGACAATGACCGCTATTGGCATACTAAAACGCGAATACTATAGAATATTGTTAAATTACATATGTTGATATGTTGTACTGTTACAACAAGTATTTTACAAGTAAAAGATCTTATTACTTAAGGTGTTTTTTATGCGGTAAACCGTATACTCAAACTCCGGAGTTGATATAATTTACACAGAAAGTTCCCAGTTACTCTTGAACAGACAACATTCCTTATAAACTTAGTTTAAATGCTCTTATGATTTACTATCAGCGGTTTCTGTCCCATTGCAGGGCAAAGGCCTCCCTTCCCTCCGTCCACTTAAATAATAATTAATTAATTCCCTATCTACTGCTATAAGAGGCCAATCTTTGAATAAACAGTCGAGTTCGTCCCGTTTTCTCTGTTTTGGACCCACTGCATGGGTATTTTAGCCCCTTATTTTCATGAAATTCATAGGCATGAAAGGCCTTAAACATGAGAACAACTCACAGCCGAGTACCACACTACCAAAACACAAGTGTTGCTCCTAAAACATGTTACAGCATCAGCAACACTTACTCCATTTAATAATAGTGAGTCTCCAGCGGTTCAGAGCGCGATAGTAGTTAACACTACAATTTCTCATTAAACTTCAAATTAAGCCATGAATCCGCGATTTAATTGCGAAAACAACTGAAAGCTATGGAACAGATTAACTATCTAGTCGAAGAACTACTTACTAACTCTTTTTGTAGTCCCAATTATTGATGGTCAGATAACTCATAAACTAATATCTTTAAAAAATATATACATGTATGGTCATACAACGGCTTTTGAGAAGCCATAATCACACGAACAAAACCTTACAACCTAGTGGCACACTACCAAAACATAAAGTGTTGTTCCTAAAACATGTAACAGCAACGCAACTGCAACACTAACTCCATTTTATCATACTGAGTCTTCAGCGGTTCAGAGCGCGATAGTAGTTAACACTACAATTTCTCACTAAACTTCAAATTAAGCCATGAATCCGCGTTTTAATTGCGGTTGCGAGACCGCGGCTTTTCGAATTCAAATTACTTTGAACTTTACTTTAAAAGGTATTATTAGTAAGGGTACGAACTATAGTGCATTATCAATGGAAGATCAAAACTTTACGGTATTGTAATTAACTATGAATCAGGCGTTAATGAACTTAATTGAGCGAGCATAATTATTAATTAGGTGACGGGAGAGGGAACTTGTTTGTGGTGTGTTAACACTTATGTAAAATCAAGTAACTATGGACACATTTAGAAAATTATAGGTACCTTCTTGAATATTTAGAGTAAAGTATTAATAGAAATGTAGTTACAATATATCTAGCCAACCGGGAGCATAAAATAAAGATCTTCCTGACAGTAGACATTAAGGTTCATCATCATCATCATTTCAGCCGAAAGACGTCCACTGCTGGACATAGGCCTCCCCCAAGCACCGCCACTTCGACCGGTTCTGTGCTTCCCGCATCGAGCGGATTCCTGTGGCTTTCACAAGGTCATCGGTCCACCTTGCGGGAGGCCTTCCAACACACGTCCGGTAGTTGGTCGCCACTTCAGAACCTTTCGGCTCCAACGGCCATCTGTTCTGCGCGCAATGTGCCCTGCCCATTTTAAGTTTGGCAATTCTTCGAGCTATTTCGGTTACCTTGGTTCTCCTTCGGATCTCTTCATTTCTGATTCGATCACGCCGGGAAATTCCAAGCATAGCACTCTCCCTTGAGTGACTTTTAGCCTTCTAATAAGGCCCATTGTGAGCGTCCACGAAATTATGGTTGCAACACCTTATCTAAAAAACACATTACAGTCTCAACTTACACATAACATAACATCACGCCTAACCAGGCGTTTCGGGGAAACCTCCCCGAAAGGTTAGGCAGAGGTGTACCCACAGTAGGAACACCCACATTTCGCCGGTTATGTTTAAGTCCCACGTAATAGGGTTCGAGCTTATTGCCATCAACCGAGCACAAATCCAGACTCCGGACTGCTACTGAGAAATTCCTAATGGAAAAACCCAATAACATTTTGCCCGACCCTGGAATCGAACTCAGGACCTCACGCTCAGCAGTATCGCTTGCGACTAGACCAACGAGGCAGTCTCAACTTTTCTAACCAATTTGCAAACATAAAACAACACTCACTTCATACATTGTGGAACGAAAGAGAATTTAGAATATATTGAATATATAACTAAGTATGTTACAAAGTATTGTAGATATATACTTTATATCTACAATACTTTGTAACATACTTAGTCAAAAGGAACGATAATATGAAATAAACCTTATTTCATATTCAACTCGGAACTTTTCGAACATCTTATCTGCTTAGAAACAAATCCTTTGTTTATTATAATACTTACTTACTGAAATAATTTCGTTGAATGAATTATTCTTGGAGTTTGGCGATACTGAGGAATTGAGTAAAGTTGTCTTGATTTTCTTAGAAACTTTAAATAGCTATTTTTAGGTATATTTCGAAGAAGTGGCCAAAATTAACCCTATGTATCCAACCCTCGTATAAAAGATCGCAAGGATAGTACACTACACTAAACATATAATATATCTGTGGCCTGGTGCTAAAAAGGCCAAAATATATAATCCTTATTTTCAGTAATAAGCATTAGAATATTAAACAAGCATTAATAGTTATTATTTACATGTTATATTGTAAAATTACAAAATTTGATACATTTGTAGGTTGATTTAAGAATTAAATTGAAATTCAAGAAAAAATTTGTAGTTTTGAAAATATTTGCTACTTAAGCCTTTTTAGCACTAACAAGAATCCTACGTAAGTTCCAAATTATAAATAAAATTAAAAAGGGCATAAGTTAACTTTCATCGTTTTAGTTCCGACTCTAATACTAGCGTAGTGTTTTTTTTTTTTCTGTTGGTGTAAGTACCACTGCAGCCCTTTTAACACTTAATCATTTTTATGTAACAGTATGGAAACACACACCACATTGGCCTTTTTAACATAGTATCTTTTGATAGATTGTCGTTACACTTATGCCCTTTTAGCACGATATAAATATATCACTTTTTCAATAATTTGGCAGTAAAATCTAATTTTTCACAAAAACAGACTTTGGCCCTTTTAGCACCAAGACACAGATATAGTAGGTATAGCTACAAAGATATAGAGACAAATCATAAAATAAATCCCTTAAAGATGCTACAAATAAACTCAGTGACAAAGGCTGAAAAAAAAAATACAGAATCCCGAAGAAAGATATCAACAATGTATATCAAGATATTCTTTCATGGAAATATTTCTAATTTCAGCCAAGACCAATATCATTACCTTTTAAGTATTCCCCCAGTAAAATTGGCTTCTTCATTAAATCTGTTGATCTATTTTAATACACCACGTTTTCATAAAAGAAGACAATTTCATTTTTGCCATTACTCAAAGAGATTGGTAAGGAAAGCTTGTACAGATTCATTTCTAAATTTTTATCCAATTTGCTACCCAGTATTACTTAAGTGAGAGATTTTTTAAACAGGTATTTAAAACATATTTGAGCTGACACTCTAGTTTTTAATTGAAATAGAAAAACGTGGGCTTAGTATTTGTGTGGTTTTTAGTGGGTTATTGATATTTTAACATCAAAACGATCAATAAAGACTGACAGCGAGAAAGAAAAGACACTACGCTATACAAGGTGTTAAATAAATTGCGAGTTCAGTATCGATAAGGATCCCGTAAAAAATAAAAATAAAATATCTTAAAAAAAAGTTAAAAAAAAAAACGAAAATTATCATAAGATGAACCGAATGTAGTACCTACTAATTAAATAGCAATTGTTTGGAAAAAATGAAAAAATTGTTTAAAATAAGTTTTTATTTTGTTTAAATGCTAATTAATAATTTCCTAGTTACCTATGTACCTACGCATCGAACTCAATGAAATACCTACGCCCGAACACTTCGATAACGCCGGGTGAAGGATAGGTAACTATATAGGTACGTAAATTACAAAATGAAAATGAAAATGAAATCTTTATTTGTAAACATAGGTTTTTAAATGGTGTTACAATTAAATATAAGAGTCCCGTCTATGTTTTGCGTTTAAGCGTACAAATTAAATTGATGATTATAATCAGTTTTTATCAAATTTCAAATTACAAAAATAACATTAATGTCAGAATGATTAGAAAATAACAATATTTTAGATTATTAATTACAGTCAAAAATTTTACAGACACAAACAAATTAATTGTCACATAAACATAGAGGTAATAATTACAACAATTTTATTTCAATAATTTAATTCAGTGCAATATCAAGTTTTTACTAATGTCATAAATCGGATATAGTAGTTCTACAATTCCAAGTATTTCTTCTTCCTACTTTAGCGTGCTTATCTCCTTCAAAATTAAAGCATTTAAACAAATAAAATAATTTTAATTCTGCACGATTGCTATTTTAAGTTAGTAGGTACTAAATTAGGTTGATATACCAATTTTTTTTTTCCCTGGGTCCCTTTATCGATACTGAACTGGTGCGCAATTTCCTTAACAGCCTGTATAACGATGTTACGCTATATACAGCGTAGATCTCGAAATACGCAAACATAACAGTGATTTCATAATTAGAAAACAGAAGACAACAAGATTCGTCTACAAAGCTCCAGTAGGACAAATTATCCAGTTTAACACCAAATAGCCAACAGACAATTCAGCAAAAGACTTCAAAGTTTCGAAGTTCCATTCTCCTTTAACAATTGCTAATATTAAACGCAACCAACTTAGTTATGCATTCTACCGCATCTCAGTACCAAATCCCTTTAAACCGCCGTTGAATGTTTCACCAAAGTGGGTCATTCAGTCTTGAGAGAATCCGCCGAGATAACTTCCGTAGACAATTTTCTTCGGTAAAACAAAAGTTTTTATGACGTCACTAATGTTTTTAAAGTTAAGTTTCACTCTATTAAGAGGTTCGTGTCAGCGTTTTCTGGAAATAACGGTTTAAGAAGTTTTTCTTGCGGGGATGGTTTTTTGAAAATAATTAGAAAAATTCAATTATTTGAATTAATTTTTTTCGTTAACAGCAGCAAGCAGGCTCTTCTTAAAACTATTAAATGAAACGTAGTCAACTACGCAATGGATGGAAGAAATATTTGATGGAAGGAAGAGAAGACACTGCACAATTACATAGGAAAGTTGTACATACAAGTTAAAAAAAGTAACCAACATTTACAAAATTCATTGTTTTATGTTAGACGTTCATGTTGGGTCACAGAGATTTATATGTGGACCAAATTTCAACTTAATCGGTCCAGTAGATTCGGAGTATATTAGCTTTGACAGACAGACAAGTGACCCTATATTAGCTAGCTAGCACCATCTTACCTAAGTCTGTTGCCATAACAACAACATTAACAGCATTGTTGTGTTTCGGCAGTTAGAGGTAAGATAGCCAGTTCCTCTGTGGTTGAGGTTTCAGAGTGAAGCTCGCTTAAACCTTCGGCCTTATCATCACTAAGAGTTCAGTTTTTCCATTCGGACGTACGGTCCATACGGCAACTCGGAACCTCGTCAGCCTTCCAAGGAAGAGTGAAATCTTCTAACCTTGCCTGCTACATCGTAGATTTCAATCATGGCTTTCCACCAGGCAAGATGGAGTTGGCAGATCCATTTCGCAATAAAAAACAATAAAAATAAAACTACAAAAGAAAGTAGATACTGATGATTGAAGGAAAAGTCAAAAGATCGTAACAACCAACCATTAAAAACAAGACGAAGCATATTCTAACAAGATTACCATAGATTGAAGCCCTCGAAAATGTTCATTGTTGATTAATTAATAAAGTCAAATATGTACAGAAACAAAGTGGGTCGCTAACGAAGTCTTCAGTCACCTCAGCAACCAAACAAATATAATTACTGTCAACTGACAAGTGACGTCACGCGTAATTAGGAACGTGACAGTGAGTGAATTTGTTTTTGGATTTTGGAAGCAAGGATTTTTCTTACCATATACAAAGATTTATGAATACATCAAATTATAATTCATTCTGTATGTGGAAGTCTTTGCTGATTTAGATAGTCATCCTTATCGATTTCGATAACGGCGACCCTTAGAAATCAACTCGATTTCTTGTGTGTGCCCATAGATTGTTTGCTAGACCGAATTTAGTTTTGAACACCTGGTCGGCACTAGAACAATATAGTTGGCTTGGAGTGTTGTATAAGTGGTAAGGAGGACTTAGGTCTCTCTTTGAGTATTTAGCGCTTCTTGGTAATAGCTTCGTATCGCTTTTCTTCGAAAGATTTAATATTTTTGTTGAAAGTAGAGCGCCAAGACGACCTGTGTAAAGCGAACCTCTCCCAACGTTTAGGATCAATAGCGCAAGCGTTAAGATGTCTCTTGAGCATACCCATAGAGCGAAGACGAAAATAATGATGTGAGTGATCGAGTTATTGCCTCTAAATTTTAGTTTATGATATGACAACAAAACAGTCATACGATAATAAAAGCTTTAAAAAGGTTATAAGACCAGGAGAATACTCGAGAATCAGTAGATGGTCTGTTTGAAGGATGATAAGACCAGAAAGAGGGTCAATATACTGAGTACTGAGATGATGACTGATGGACACGGTATAGAAGACATGCTGTGCTTGCACCAAATAAATAAAGACAGAAGGATGATGATAGATAAACAGATAGATAGAATACTATTTATTGCACATCATAAATATTAAGCTTCAAAAGATACAGGAAGATAAAAATGATTAAGCTTCTTTAGCTGAAAAAGAATATTAAATATTCCCACCTGTGTATCGTGAAGACGAATAGCCTCTGGTGGTCAACTAATGAACGAAACTACTTTATATCCATTATTTATCTGTTCTTTCTCACAAAAAAAGCAGTTAAGTTGTACAATACAATGCAGTAATCGTTTATTTTCATTCCCACATCACCACGCCAGAAACAAACAAACATAAATTTTACTCCGTACTGACAAATGACGTCACCAGCGATTATAAACGGAACTGGGACAGAAATATTTTGACAAAATGTGGGAAACCAGCGGAACTCTTCATTAGTGATATTTTAAGACACTCAGTTCAAGGGAATGACAACATATTCCTTAACTTTAATATAGTTTTCGCAACATACGAGTATACACATAAGTAGAAATCGTGTTGAATGAATTCTTGAGGATGCCGAATTTTTACCCGATTGCCATTGTGTACTGTCGAGCTAAACCGCAAAAATCTCACCGTGAAAACTTAGGTTGAGACCATGAAGTGAGAAAGTGAGAAAGCAATAAAGAAAGAAAGAAAGAAAAATATTTTATTTGGGACACGCACATGAAATACAACAATAAAAAAAGAACATTAAAACTAACAAATTCATGAAAACAATAAAAACAGTGTAAAATAAAATAAAAATTGTGAAAAGAAAAAAAAAAAACTATGCGAGGCCAAAAAGGCTCCATCTCAGCATGATGCTGCGATATTTAAGCTATCATTCCACCTGATGCTAGGGTTTGACACTATTGACAGCTCGCTTGAGCTAAGTTTTCACGGTGAGATTTATACATCGGCTGTTATATTGGACTCATTTAACGCCAGTCTTGCTATTCGTGAAGTTGCGAGTTTCAAAAAACATTTATTGCAATATATTTTTTCTCATTACGTAGTAGCCATGCAAGCCTTAAAAAATAAAGTAACTTTATTAAACCGCAATATTGATGGTACCAGATAAATAAGGTCATGTGCAATTTTAATCACATAACAATATACTTACCGAAGTGTTACAGGCAGGGACGTAGCTACCACCGTATCAGCCGTATCAATGAATACGGCTTTATTATTTAAAAGATATTATACCATTAAGGACTATTTAGAAGACAAATCAATAGAATCTGTAATTTGTAACTTTGAATAATTGACATCGCTGATTGTCAATACATTTATGCACGCCATGTTATGGCAAGATATGCTGAAACAAATTCACTGTAACACCTTATGTACCAAATGCTAGCAAATAAATATTTTTGATTTGATTTGATTTTGAATGATACACACAGGGACCCCCCATATTCTTTTATTAAAATCACAATGACAGCTTATCATAGTACGTCAAGATGCTCCAACTTTCGAACTCGCTCCGCTCGTTCTTGCATTGTCTTAGTAGAATCACAACGACAGCTCAACCTAGTATCCGAGTCAGAGTACAAAAATTTTCTAGCTCACCTCGCTCGCTCTTGCATTCTCTTTGTGAAATTACAATGGAAACTTACCCTGCCATGTTATAGTACGCTATTTTGTAAACAAAAATCCCTTCCTTTCGAGTTTAGCCGCAATCGGGTAAAAAAGGATCCCAACAAGGGGATTATTATTTTTAATTTTCAATACAGGGCGCCTATATGACTAGCTACGCCACCGGTTACAGGGAAAAAAAATACTATGAAAAACTTGGATAGATGACTTACCTAGTAATGTAGGTTTATGACTAGGTCCCATGTCAGTTCTAAAATTAGATGTTACTTGTTCTTAGAAATATAATACCATATTACACAAATATAATGATAAATACAGTTATATTCATGCGATCCGAAAATTCAATCTGCCTAGTCCAATCGGATGCACCTGTATTCTATATGGAGCGACTGCCTATCTGACCTCAAGACTGGTTGTCAGTAGAATTTGGGTCCCGGGATGTCTCGTGTCTCGAGGTCCCGGGCCTCTTTGTTAATTTAGTTGTCTCGGGTTCCAACACTTTCGGGTCGAGACTCGAGACACTGGCGAGCACAGCTTACAGTCTTAAAATACGAATTTTTCATCTCGAATATGAGTAAAACTGTAATTATTACTTTTGTGGAAGAACTGTAAGAACTGTACGCCAGATTTTGAAATAATGGACGCCGAATCCAGTACCAATAGCTCTACAATACATGACGAAACCGACTTGTTCCTTGTCTTTCAAAGCCAAATGGAACAGGCAATAAAAAAAAAAAAACAAAGCAAATTATCCCGATTTTTTTGCAAAAAATGAAGAGCAACATTAAAAAAGGAGTTTCAGTTGTTTGAAGCAACCGGAAAACGTGCTGAAAGTTTGGAACTACTTTACAAAGCGGTAAACACAATAAAACCGACATCTGTTGAAAACAAGAGTGGCCTCCTTCTCCGATGGCATTATTACAAAAATAAAATAAAAAATGCTTTTTTTATTGATACATCTGGCCCACAATTAACTCGATTCTAATCTTATTCTGAGACGTCTCGAAGTCCAGGACTTTGTTCGTGGTTTGTCTCGTGTCCTGAGACTTTGAGACTGTCGAGACTTCCTAAATCCTAGTTGTCAGACTTTCGGGTTTCTGACTACCCGTAACGACTGTCAAAAATCTACGAACGACAGTCGGGACCAACTACTTAACGTGCTTATCCAAGGCACGAAGGGGTTGCTATGTAATGATGGTCACCCATCCACGGACCAACCGCGGCAAGCGTTGTTTAACCTGGTCGATCAACCCGTGCAGCTATTATTACTTAGCCACTTAGTAAAAAAACACAACACAATTACAATACACAACTCTGTATGTTATGGATGGTCACCCATCCGCGGGCGATCCGAAAATTGCAGGAAGAAAATGTAAAAGAACTTACCTTTTTTAATACAATTCAAAATAATATATCATAATCCATATTACCGTGTATGGTATATGGTAAAGTGTATGGGCAAATACGCATAAACTTTGCCTGAAAGAAACCTGATCTAGTTTCTCTACAACACACTGACTTAAGCCCTTGTGTGTAATCAGCTGTTTAAAGTTACGAAAGAATGGGTAACAATGGACCTTACTTAACGGTACTTAAACGGAATAGGTGTGTTTTGACGTTCGAACGCACTGTTACTGCATGCTATAGTCGACGATACGTCTAACTATTGTTGCTAATTTCGACGTTAATTTAGCCATTCATCTGAGTGTATGGACTCGTTTTTCAATGTTTATGGTGGTGTGAAACTTCCAATGCAGAATTTCATGGATTAAGGTGAAACTAGTCGATACTTTTACCATACAAATTTAGGGGGGGGGGGGGTATTACTCCACTGTTTGACATTGTACATCCAAAGTTAAACATCATATCGTTTTGTCTTATTATTAATTTTGTCTGTACGGAAGCAGAATATTAAAATAAAAAGCCATTAAAAAGTTATGAGCCAACAAAGATTCGTTTTTCCTACTAATTTTAACGCAACTTTGGGTGTAAACGCTTTTTGGCCACGCCCACCAGTGAGTTCGATCCCGCGACTAGTTGGCTCTTAAGGTTTGAATTAAAAGTGGTGACCGAATGGGAGCAGTGGTGGCCTAGAGGTAACGTCCCCGACCTACGAGTTGTAGGTCGTGGGTTCGAACCCAGGCAGGAGTTTAATTTGTGTAAATAATTTCATGACCAAAACTATATATAGGCTGATTATGCATTATGAAAGGTTTGAACTAAACGAATCAATTATTGACTTAATCATTAATTGATTGGTTTAACATAGGAAAACAAAAACAAATTAAAAAAAAAGAGTGCTCTATGTCATGCCAGAAGGCGTATTATACCTAGTCAGAATTTTAATAAATAAAAACAAAAACAATTCTTGATATGGATGTTCAATCTTGTTATTAAATTATTCTTTTTTTCAAATCTTTTCATCATATATTTTCTCTATTTTGACTTTATCCTGTTTACACCTAGATATTTGGATGCTGTGTTCTCCTGTAATTGAAGAAGCACACGTAAAATAACCTTTTTTATATTGTGTAGGTATCCTTTGTTAGGAGATCCCAAATAAATAAATATCTACCCAGTCCTTCAAAAGATATAGGTACAATTCTCCGAACATTTCTACGAATTCTCTACCCGAAGATCTAAACAAAACATGAGCAGAAATTGGAGCAACTTCAACATAAAACAAAGGACACACAACGCAGATATTAAACTTCATAGATGTGTTAAAACTGAGGGCACTTTTAAAGAGACCTTCGCTCCCAGACAAATGACACTATTGACAATAATAAGTGCAATAAAGAGAATGCTTAAATGAATCTGGCACAAGGTTTGCACTTTGAGCGCTGTTAAATGTATTGCGACGTAATACTGGATACCAGAATACCGCTTGGTGAGAATTTCTAGTAATCTTCCCTATTTAAGTATTTAAATAATTTAAAAAGCTAGTCTTATGACATAAATAATATGTACAAATATATAAAAAAGGAGGGGAAATAATCATAGGGCATCAAAAAATTAGTCAACAGGAAAAGTGGCCATAAGGTACGTTGTATGGGGTTTTTTAGTAAATCAATCGTTGTATGGCAATGTGGCAATGCTGATTCTTTGGCCAAAAAAAAGACCAGCCCTCTGGTCACGTGAAGAGTCGACCAACCGCTTGGCGATGTCTCGAAAACTCAGTGGGCACTCAGACCCTAGACCATAAGAGATTGGAATAATTCCGATCTTTTCCTTCGAATGAAATCATTTTAAAATAATTGAAACTGGTCAACTTGAATGACAATTAAAGGCTGATGAAAAATTGGTCGCGCCACACTGCAAAAATCCTTCTACATCACTTTCGTACATTTTCTATGAAACATCGAACGTTACAGGAGGGTCGCAACTAATTTACATAAAGTAAAGCGACTGTCTTGGTTACAACCTACGACCTACAGCTCATATGTTGCGGTTGTTATCACTAGGCCACCACTCTGCTCACTCACTGTCACTCTATGAAAGTTGTATGAAATGGCTATACATAACACGGGTGTCGTGGTGTTTCAATAATAATAATAATCATCATTTATTCAAGCAACAAGACTCAAAGTGTTAGTAACAATATACTTACAAACTATATTAGTAAACATTAACAGACACAATTTGTGACATCACTGCTGCAAGGTAACAGGCCCAGCTGATACCCTGCAGCAGTGGTTAACAAACGCACAATCCAGCCTACTTGCTACCATAGACAGGATGCTTTGGTACCGCCCCGCACCCTACTAACCAGGGATGCGCACCGCTTCCGCATCACAGTGTAGAAGTAGTCAACGCGAGCTTCCGCAAACATCCCAGATGCGCTGCAATATCGGGGCAACCCCAACAGCACCCTGAATGCGTTATTGTACTGAACGCGAAGGGCGCTGTATGATTTCTGAGTAGAGTATTTCTGAGTATTAGATAAATAAATAAATAATTAATTTCCCAGACTTATACTAAACATCATTCTCGGTATTCACTGCATGGACTAGTCACAGATTTACAAAATGGCATCCAATTGACATCCGCAAACACATGCATGTAGCAATTCGGAATTCAAGTGCTCCTAACTATCTTAACTTGAGGACATGCTAAGTAAGGGGCAGTAACTAAGACAATTACGTTCTAGATTCTACGGGCCTGCAGATAGAATTCCTAGGTTAATTTTGCCTTTGTCTTAATATAGACAGAATAAATAGAAAGAAAGAAGAAGACATATAGAAAGAAAGAACACAAAAAATAACAAGTTGTGGGAAAATATGCGTCACATCCACGCAAACGTCCAACGCTCAGCATAATGCTGCGAGTGCTACCCTATGCGAGACAGGGCCCAAGCGCTGGTTTTCAGCGACAGCCGGCGTTGATGAATAGACTATACGATAAAATACTCTACATATATTATGTACACCATAAAAATTACATATAGTATAAATGTAGAAAATTTACATAGGGTACATTTGCATTGGTGGGTAAATTGGCATTTTGTGGAAGGAAAGATACTTTAAGTATAACCGACTTAAAGTTTTTGGCATGAGGCCAACAGTAAAGTTTATTTTATGAAAAGAAGTGAGATTTTTAAAAAAAATTGCTCACACGGCCCACATTACGCTGACCTTATTTACACCTAACATTGCAACCAACTAATGACCGTATTAGCTTGCATAGTCCGTCGTTACAAGCTTTTTTAAACAAAGCACGACGCAACCCGTAATTTACTATCGACGGTTCTCAATGCTTTTAAATTACTACCTTCTGCCCGTGACTTCACCCGAGTTGTTGTCAACTATACTTTAAAACATACCCTATGGCACTCGGCAATAGTGTAGCTTTCTGCCACCAAAAGAATTGTCGAAATCGGATCAGTACCCTGTGGTACTGATCCGATTTCGAAAGAATTGAAGAATTGTTGTTGTTGTTTGTGTTTCGACAATTCTTTTGGTGGCAGAAAGCTACACTATTGCCGAGTGCCATAGGGTATGTTTTGGGTATGGCCGGACGCGAGAGATAGG
Source organism: Dryobota labecula (assembly GCA_947523025.1). Lineage (NCBI taxonomy): Eukaryota > Metazoa > Arthropoda > Insecta > Lepidoptera > Noctuidae > Dryobota > Dryobota labecula. Next base: position 7,951,521 of record OX383293.1, on the reverse strand, counting down.
CATAAAATACCTGTTATTTTATGCCTATCTCTCGCGTCCGGCCCTGGTCCAGGCCATGGTCCGGAACGAGATTGCATGGGAGGCAGTCACCACCTTCTGCGAAGCAGTAATGCTCGCGAAGGAGGAGGCGGAACGCGTGAGGGAGCGGCAGTCTGTACGTTCGCCCCTAGTCGCCGCAGCTAGCAGGAGACGCCCTGGCCGATTCTCGGCCACCGTAGACGGGCTTGCAGACGGTGAGCTATGGGCAGCTCGCCGTCCGGTAAGGACCAGGCCCGGGTCGACAGCGCATTGTGTTCCACGTGCGCTTCAAAGAGATGTCAGCACGCACTGACGGGGTCCGCCAGGACCGGTGCCTGCCAGCGGGTTTGTCCGAAAAGGATACCGTGGTCCTGGCACACAGGTAACTGAAGGAACACGGGTGGGTTTTAGTCAGTAAAAGTCTGACACGCCCTCCCGCTCCGCCCAGAGCGGTCGAAGTTATTTGATAATTTCCCACCCAAAAAAAGGGTATTTTATGCCTTTTTTGGGCACCAGACTCTTACAAATGTTACTCTGATCTCTTTAGATTAAACACTTCCTGTCCAAAGAACGTTTGTGATAAGAAACTAAATAAATAAATGATTGTAACTATTAAGTACTTCTTCTTTCCTTCTTCTACTACTTCTTTTCTTATGGGATTGGGCGGGTCACGTCAGCCGTATACAATGTCCGCTGGGCAACAGTCGCCATACGGTGGGTGCCTGAGGATGGACAACGCCGCCGAGGACGGCCCAGGAAGAGGTGGCCGAAATCGATCCAGCCGTTTCGGAATTAGCCGAAACAAACACAGACATTAAAAGAAATCTTTTTCATTATATGCACCGTACATACTTTCATATACGTTTATTAAAAAGCTGTTATTTTAACATTACAAATACACACTTAATTTTTTTTTATTTGTATAAACGCATACTTAGCTACTTTCGTTTGTTATTTTATTAATCATTTAAGCGAATGTGCACATGTCTTTATACGCGGTTTTTTGAATTTTTTATTCGTTTTATATATAAAGTATCACAGACGGTGATACTTTACTCACATTACAATCTAGCGTATTAGCTAATAAGTAATTTAAATATAACTTAAACTGCTAAGAAATTATAAAATTAAGAAATCGTCCAATAACGTGTTTTTTATTCACTATGTTAAGGGGAAGATACTTGATTCATGTGTTATTTATTTATATTAGTCATCACTTGCACTGCAGTTTATATTCACTCACACTGCACTAAACTAACTCAAAAGGTTTTATCCTTTTTAGTCTTATACACGGTGTTAAAAGGATAAAGCCGGCTATTCGAGTAGAACGTAAGCACGTCGAAACGATAGCGAAGCGAAAAGGCGAGAGGCGAACGGGTTTCCATACAAAACCAGCCATTATGTGGACAAAATGCGGGTTAATACAGATAAGTTTGGTCTATAGAAAGCGCTTTTTATGGGATGATCAGGGCACATAAATAATTATGGTAAGAGATGTTTTTTTATACGTGTTTTGTACACCTGCCATCTATACTATATATATATACATATTATAAATAGAAGTCGCTTCTCGTGTCTGTCTGTGGGACCGCGTTGTTCTTCCAAACTACACTGAAAAACCGAATAGTTGATTTTTTGATTATAATAATACCAGCCTATAACTGTCCCACTGCTGGGCACAGGCCTCTTCTCATACAGAGAAGGCACGAGCATTGATCACCACGCTTGCTCAAGACGGGTTGGCGATTTCAGACTTATATTAACTATAAGTCCAGGGTTCCTCACGATGTTTTTCCTTCACCGATGTCAGTAATGTCCAAGATAAACTCAGAAAGTACATATGAATTGAAAAAGTCACATTGGTACTTGCCCAGATTTGAACCCACAACCTCATGCATGAGAGGCGAGGCCTTAATTAACCAACGGGCCATCATGACACACATGATTTTTTGATTGTTGATTTCCTTTTGGTTGAGTTGACATTAAATGGTGTTAAAAAAAAACTGTTCCATGACTTTTGTTTTGACAAAAATTTTGTTGATTTAACAAATCATGTCGGCAGGTGCTATATTAACCCAAAATATAGGTTAAAAAAGGTTAAATCAACTAAAAAAAAAAAATTATAATTTATTTTGGTGTACAGACGCCAGCACATCAAGCTACTACAATCTGTCAAATTTCTTTAATAGATTTTCAACTTTATCACTACAGTATAAGGTTCAAGGTTGATTGCGAAAATGTGACAGTTTCGAGTAGCTTGACCTGCTGGCGTCTGTATAATAAAGAGTATTCTACAAATGTAGATTAATGATGATTCAGAATTGCTGTCTGCCAGTATCGATATGACCTGAATGAAATGAGTTTTAACTACCATAGAATATAATGATATTCTTTAGTTACACAATGATGTAACTACATAACTACTTCAACTCCAATATCGTGAACGCTTGGTCTAAAGTCGAATGTCCAAAGAATGGCTTAGCTAAGTGGAATCTGATGCGATGTATCATTAGCGCTCGCTTCCTATACTTACGTATATATGTGTTAGTTACTGGCTTTTAGATCGCCATTTAAGGCGGTATGATCCGACAGAGACCGCGCTTACTAGTTTTTTGATGGAATTGATAACACAAAAAACTTTCAAAATCAAAACATCATATAAAACAACACACAACATAACAATTATATCATTAAAAAATCTGAAAAAAAAAAATAATCTTATTTAAGGATCTGGCGGACATGTAATCGGTTTAATAACACGATTAGATTAACTTTGCTGGATAGAAGAAAAAAAACAAAGTTACTCGTATTCGTAATGTTTTATCTAACTCATAGCCACAGAACAGAAGTTAGTATTTTTATATTTATATTTATATTCACCAAGTTTGTCTTGATGAAACGATTAAAATAATTACTATGTTGAAATACCCACAAAATGCGCGAGGTACTTGCGATTTCGGGAGCCTTCTTTAGACGGCTCGAGCGCCGGCGATCATCTCGTAGCGCCTTAAAATGATAGATATTACATAAGTTACGCAAGTATGTTACACTATGAGGTACCGAACCAGCCGGTCTATTCTGTGAAAATCTCACCGTGAAAACTTAGGTGAAATAAACGTGAACTGTCATCCTACCTGACGCTAGGGAGTCTAGACATTGACGGCTCACTTTGAACTCACTTTACCTAAGTTTTCACGGTGACATTTCTGAAATAAAAACTTCTTTAGGCGCGTTGAGCACTTTTTGGTTGAACAAAAATCACGGAACTCGCGTCATCGTCACCGAACGCTCGAAATTAATAATCTGATAGCTCGACGATACAAACACAAGTTACTTATTTTCACTTCTATCGGAAGTCCCCAAAGACTGCCCCGTTTTTTTTTTTTTTACTGAATGGCCCGGCTTTATTCAGAGTTTTTCAGGGCTCGATAAATTCTTAAATGGCACACAATATTATTTTCGAAATGTCATAATTACCTTTACCCTACAGTAAAGCGAACAAATTTTGTTTCGGTTTTATTACACAGGCAATAGCACGACTTTATTATATTTAATAAATCCTTTGATATTGCTTCCCAATTTCTTTGTAGGTACGTACTTACTTAATTTTTCTCTGTCGACGATAAGCATCACTATTCGGCCTACAAACCAGTATCTGGTAAGTAAGTACTAGGTACAGTGCGCTGCAGAGAAATCTCACACCCTAGCAATAAATAAATACATTTTTTTTATTCATAAAACAGTTTACATTGTGTTGAATATTAATACAAACATGCAATTTTACATACAAATACAAAAAACTATGAATGATTAATAGAACATTACAAGTGAAATTCAAAAGTGCCAAAATAGTTTAAATATAATGTCAAACAGTTTAAAATATAATGTCAAAAGATTCTAGATTATACTATATTATACAGATTATTCATTTATTATTGTGTGACAGTTCCGATATATTATACAGACATTTTTCTAATAAAAAGGCCTTTAATTTTGCTTTAAACAAGTGGATGTTATAAATCAGGATCTTTAGCTCAGAAGGCAACCCATTAAATATTTCTACAGCTTGGTACTTCGAGCAATGCTCTACTATGTTAAATTTTGGTGCTATTTGTTGCTTAAAAATTTTTCTCCGAGTGCTCTCTCTAATCTCACGTTCTGCCTGTGATTCAAACTCATGTAAATACATAGCGAAATTACTTAGGAGGACCAATACATATAAACTAGGTACTGTTAATATCCCCCATTGCTAGGGGGTGAGATTTCTCTGCAGCTGACCGTACTACTACAATATTTCAAGAGATAACTAGAATTTGTAATAAAATTCTAGAAGTGAACAATATCTGGTCTGTTACGGTTGAATATAACACAAGATTGTTGATAAAAAGGGTTAGTCTGCCGTTTAGCTCATGAACTAGCGATTTACTCCAGCCTTGAATAAAATGATAGCCTAAAGGTCTCTGCACACAGCGGGCGCGGCGCGGCGGGACGGGTCGCCGACGCGACGCTGAGCAGTTGTAATGTACTAGATATTACGGACGACGCCACACAGAGCGTCGCTTCGCGTCGCGTCGCGTCGAGCCGGACGGCTCTGTGTGGCGTCCTCCGTAATATCTAGACATTACAACTGCTCAGCGTCGCATCGGGGTCCCGTCCCGCCGCGCCGCGCCTGATTTGTGCAGAGACCTTTATACTTACGTTTTATTTTACATTACATAAGTACCCACACTTATGAAGTTACAATATTTGCTCAGTAATCGCAACGCCGCACAGGGGCCCTACCATCAACATTTAAAATACTTGCCAAGTACATGACAGGTCAACTTAGCAGGTTAACCTGGCAGGTTTTCTATTTGTACCATGAGCGTTTCCGTCTGACCTGCAATGTGTCAACTTCAGACCTGCTACGTTATCACTGGCCGGTACGCCATATTATAAACAAACGTTCGGAAATACAATTTCGCAATATTACCGGTTTTACGGTTTAGTAGAACTAGATAAAATTAATTTAAAAACAGTTTATAATGATCAAGAGAATTGTAAAAAAAACTATATTTCTTAGCAAACAATCTTATTTAACACGATTATGTCGTTGGAGACCCTTTTAGATACTTAAGAAAGGTAAGTGCCTACTTGAAAAACTTAACAAGTTTTTGCTATTTTTGAACGACTCATATAAATATACTATTTTAAGTCTTAACCACAACAATTTATGAGGTTATTTTTAGTATTGGAAATTCAAGTGGGTTTTTTAACAGAAGAAACAAACAAACTGTTTCTGTAAATAAATCGGAAATGCACACATTTGTATGGTGTCCGTTGTTACGAGTTGTAAGATAGTGCAGTTATTTGGTAATAATTACTTCAAGGATAGTTTCATATGAACAATGGGAAACACTGTGGGGTGTTGTTTTTAGGTATAGTGCAAAAATGGCAATTTGTAAAATGCCTTTTTAATTTTCTATGGGTTAAAGACCTGAAATATTTTTTTTTTTTTTTTTAATAATCACAAGGTCATTCCAATGGGCTACGTCATCATCACATATATCCTGCAAGTCAAAAGATTTTATCATGCTTCTCAAAACTTTCCTTTGCATTTTAGCAATTTGTTTCACACTGTTTTTATCACCATCTTCCTCAAGAAACTCTAAAATTTCATCTTCGTCACAAACAATCTCTTTGCCGTTTATGTTAGATGTGTGATCTAAAATAAACAGCAAAGAGATTGTTTTTTCATTGTATATAATTTTAAATAATGCCACAATAGTATTACATTCACAAATTCACATCGACTTAGGTTTTTTTATTTTAAATTAAAGAAAACAGTTCAATAAAAGTTAGTTTTACACGCCTGCTTAATATGACTGCCGGGCAGATCAGTTTTCAAATGTTTACATGTCAAAAAGGAGTTGATGGTACAGCTTATCGCAGGTCAGACAGTAAAATGTTGTCACGTGACTACTGACCGGCTTTAGTCACGTGACCGCTGGCTTGCCTCTTATTTGACGTGTTCATGGTACAAAATAGTCCGACAGTTCACTTTCCGTCTAAAATTGACCTGCTATAAGAGTGCATGGTAGGCCCCCAGTAGACTGATACGAAACCGTAGAAGACTTAGGAATTTAAAAAAATGCTAGATTTATATTTCTTTAAATCTATCAAATACAATGCAAATTTGTTCTATGACTACGTTTTAAGACTCGTACAGACTCGCTAAAACAAAAAAATATCTATTGATGTATAAAAACCAGCCAAGTGCGTGTCGGACCACGCACAATGAAGTGTTCCGTAGTTGGGATGAATTTATCCCAAGAACAAACTTAACATTGTAGTTGAAAAACATGTTCTCCCATACATTTCGTACGATTCAGTTTTTCAGTCAGACGTACGGAACCCTAAAAATTTACTCTAATAGTAAGAAAATTAAATCAGACCCTTAGCACTCATTCCAGATCTTATCTTTATGACTAACTAGGCCTATTTCAGCCTGGGTCCATGAAAATAACCCCTATCCTTTTATCTAACGAAATTATCTCGGTTTACCTGAATCTTCATTACCGCTTTATATCCTTGAACAAAGTAATATGTATTCAGTTAAAATTATGGTTGTATTCTAGCCTCTAAGCATGTTAATGGGAAGGTGGCTCGTAACTAACATTTATGTATATGTTTAAGTTACATTGCGATGTTTCCGTAACTGCAATACAATGTAAATGGTTACTTATTTTATAAAATCAACTGATTATAGAAGAAGTGAATTATCTATGTCTTATGTCATATGTAGAGCATATGACATAAGACATACATATTGCGGATGCATATTCACCTAAAGTTGAGATGTTGGCTAATATGGAAAGCGCTTTTGTATCGAAAAAATCCCGCGGTTCTGGGATCTACAAATTTAGGTTTCTGAATATAGAATAGTATGTATATTAACTTCCTTACAAATGTTGGCTTATATGGAATGCACTTTTGTATCGAACGTAAAAATCCCAATTTTAAATAAATATGCATCTGAATAGCTGTGCAATCCAAGAATACCGGGTTTTATTTTTTTTAATAATTATTTTTTGAAGATGTCGCTTTCATACTACGCAATCGACTAGTTATGCATTCCCGTTGTTCCTGGAATCAAGGGGTTTTTTTTTTACAAAACAATTATAATTACGAGGCCTCTTCCATACTTTCATACCTAAAAAGTAACTTTCGGTAAATATGCATCCGAATATCCAATCTCTAGTCATATGTGATGTAATTATATGATGTCTTTTAACATAAAGTGTATAAAAAAGACGTTTTTCGACGATTTCTTAATTTTATATTTACTTAGCAGTCTAAGTTATATTTATATTACTTACTAGCTTCTGCCCGCGACTTCGTCCGCGTTAAATTTCTTGTTCCCCCGACCCACCCCGTCGCAACACATTGCCAGTCCGTGATTTTACTTCATTTTCGCATAAACTTTCATAAAAACTTCCTCAAGAATTAGGCTGTAAATGCAAAAAGATTTTTTCAAATCCAACTCGCAGTTCCAGAGATTAGCGCATTCAAAAAACCGGCCAAGTGCGACTCGGACTCGCGCACGAAGGGTTCCGTACCATCCATACAAATCCTTACTAATATTATAAATGTGAAAGTAACTCTGTCTGTCTGTCTGTCTGTTTGTCTGTCTGTCTGTCTGTCTGTATGTTACGTTTTCATGCCTAAACCGCTGAACCGATCGACATGAAATTTGGCAGGAATATAGCTTGGGATATAGAGAAGGATATAGGCTACTCTTTTACGCGATAACCGACATCCACGCGGGCGGAGCAAAAAAAACGGCAAAAAAATCATGTCCGTTGTATGGGAGCCCCCTTAAATATTTTTTTTTCTGTTTTTTAGTATATGTTGTTATAGCGGCAACAGAAATACAACATCTGTGAAAATTTCAACTGTCTAACTATCACGGTTCATGAGATACAGCATGGTGACAGACGGACAGACCGACAGACAGACGGACAGCGGAGTTTTAGTAATAGGGTCCCATTTTACCCTTTGGGTACGGAACCCTAAAAACTAACTCTTCAGCTTTAGAATAGACTTCCTCGCAGAGTTGATCATTATTTTGCTGCGGAGTTATTATAAAACAGTTATATCTCCTAAGATATTCATTGAAATTAAATGATTTCAAAATTTAGACTTTGTTCAAAATTAAATACTTGTGATGAATAATGTATTTATTTGGATAAGGATTAATACCATGTTTATGAAAACTCCTTCGCAAATAATGCATTAATTTCGAACAAATTTGATTACCATAATAAAGGTTATAGTTAGTCAATCTTAAAAGATAGACTTAAGCTGTCGAGTACTTTTTTTTAGAACATTTAAAGAGGAACAATTCCATCATACATGATATTTGAGTAACTTAAACCGTTTACGCAGCGCACGCAACGGAAGCTCTCAAAAAGGAATATTTTTTCCCGTTTTTGCAACATTTTTCATTTATGCTCCGCTCCTATTGGTCGTAGCGTGATGTTATATAGCCTATAATATTCCTCAATAAATGGACTATCCAACACAAAAATAATTTTTCAATTCCAACTAGCAGTTCCTGAGATTAGCGCGTTCAAACAAACAAACAAACAAACTCTTCAGCTTTATATATTATTAGTATTAGTATTAGTATAGATTAGTATAGATTAGCGAATAAGCTAGATTGTATTGTGAATAAAGAATCACCAACCCAGAACTTTACAAAAGGAAAAAAAATAAACTGCTACGCTTGGCTTGGCTCGGGGTTTATAGTCGAATTATTAATTCACTGAAGGAAACTGACAGATGCTTGCTGTCACATTTTTAAATAATAAGAAAATATGTATCGTATTCTAGACTTTTACACCTATACAATACATATATTATACATTTATTTTACACTTTATAAATCAATTAAACTAAACGATCACCATTACAATGAATATGACCATTTTATTACACAAAGTGCACTGACCGACCCAGACGACCCCACGACTCTCCTCCAGGAGGGAAACGAGACTGTTCGAAAGAGAATACACAATACACGACCGTCATTCCGACCTCACCGCCGAGGCCCCGCGCGAAACCCCCGACTAAATAGTCCTCCCTGACCCTTGCTCGTAAGCGAAGCGCCAGGCCGCGCTATAGCTGAGCCAGTAGCTTTAAATCCCCCTGATAATAATCATAATCATGATTTTATCCAGCCACCGTCGGTCCCTTGCCATCCTCCCTCCGACTCTGCCCTAAGCCGAGGTTCGTACCCCACAGCGCGCAGTCGGTTATATTATAAGTTTTTACGCCCTGGCTGGAGGCATTAAGTTTCGTTAGGAGCTTAAGACTGCGCCGAGCGCACAGTGGCGCCCTCATCGTTATTTCGGTGATTTCTTTTATTTTAGAATGAAAATGCAGAAAATAAGTTCGTCAAGTTGTGCTTCACAAGACTATACGTTATTATTACTACAAACAGTAGTTTTAAATTGTTATGTTTTATTGTAATCATTAAAACGGAAAATAGTGGCCACTAAGCTCCGTTTTAAATAAATATCAAATATCCAAATGATATCCTGTCGCAAATCGCAAGGGTAAAAAATCATAGCAATCTGTAGGTACCTTCCTCAAGAAATTCTGTAGGTGATGAAAAGAGTAACCGTGAAGTTACTTGCCGGCTCTTCTCCATAGGAAAAGAAAATAATAATTTATTGAATTCAGACATTTACAGTCCATAGACACACACATACAGACGGCACGGTTGGCGCAGTGGTTAAGCGATTGACTGCTGCGCTGCGTGTCGCGGGTTCGATTCCCGCTCGGAACAAATATTTGTATGACCTACAATTAGTTTTTCCGGGTCTGGCTGTTTGTGCATGTGTCTTTAAATGTTTGTAAACGCACCCACAATACAGGAGAAATTCCTAGTGTGGGGCAACGATTAAAAAAAAAAAAAGAAAAAGATACATTTAAATTATAATTATCCAAAATAATAAATAAAAATTGAAGAAAGAAAAATATAAAAATTTAGTTTCTTTACAAAAAACAAAAAAAAACAGACTTCCAAGAAAAACATCAGTGAAAAATAACTTTTGTTGCGGAAGTCGGTGTTTTCCGTTTTGTATTTTCTTTTTTGCCACCAACTTCCGAAATCAAAGTTATTGAAGCTAACTAAAAAACTACGAAGCAAACCTAATTAAATTCATTATGGAACCACCGCGCGAGCTTCTTCTACAAAATGAAAAAAAAAAAGAAAAAGAATATTCAAAATCGGTCAAAAATAATGATGAAAATATCAATGAACCTACTTAAAAAAGAAAATATCAGACTAACATAGAAACCCCTCTTTTTAAAGTCGATTAAAAAATAACCTAGGTCCTAGGTTCTGACGTTTCGTAAGTGCCTATGTAGGTTTATAATTTATATTAAAAAAAAAAAACATTTGATTTAAATCGCTTAAAAATCTATCATGACGCTGTTTAGAAACTGTGCGAAACGAAAACACACAGTCTAACTAATAATTGTATTAAAGAATACCGATAATTAATCGTAATATATTTGGAGATTGCTATTGTTAACAATTAAGTAACGGGAAATCCATTATCGAGAATTCGAGCAGAAAAGTGCTGGATTGGATAACGCGGAAATTCACTTATCCAACAGTTGGACTCCGCTTTATTGAGTTACGTAACGATCGCAGATAAAATTAGCAGGTAGATAATTGGCTGTGAAGTAACTATACCAATCCATACTAATATTATAAATGTGAAAGTAACTTATAATATTTCTTCGAAATTTTTGGTTCTATGATATGCCGGTTTCTTCACGATGTATTCCTTGCGTTGCCACTGCTCTACAACATGGTGCATTGTATGTGTATAATAATAACTATAACTGTCGAACCTAATTTAATTTCAAAAATAATTATTACAAATGATACAAGATCTCATTCCTTGCAGACATCACATTAAAAGCCCAACATCACACACACGACTCAACCCTAACTCCGCTGCCCCATGTTCACATCTAACCATTAACAGAATGTATTCATCAAAAGACGTTCGCAGTACAATTGCACATTTGGAACTCTACCCTCATGGTGCCGCGTTTATTATTTAAGCTTGACGAGAATTTACGATTTACATTTAGTAAAATGACGTGAACATTTTGCGAGTGGATTTTGGCAGTGTTAAGTGACACTTTTGAACTCCATTTTGGGGTTGAATATGCATTGCTCGCATAAAATTAATGACGCAGAACGTCAAACATTTTAGTGTTGATTCAAATAAATTCATTTACGAACTAACTTTTTGGGCAGTTAGGGTTTCATTAAACCCCACAGATTTTGTTTGGCACAATTTTCAAGTATCTCTAAACACTTTATGCTAACACGTAAGTGGTCTATCATGTTCAAAAGATGACCACTTATTGGGCAGTTAACTGAAGTTACGGGTTTCAATTATTCCCCACAGATTTTTCGTCTGGCACAATTTTCGAGCATATCTAAGCACTCTTTATACTAACACGTAAGTGGTCTATCATGTTCAAAAGGTGTCCAACCCAATCACAATCCTCGTAATTTGATATGAAGTACTGTACTACAGGTCGTACAGGTTAATAAGGTGCCTAACGATGGAAACGATATACAAAAAAGGGCAAGTAATGATCGCTGTAACCTAGTCTGAACCTAGTTAATACAGATTGTCCTACAAAACAGTCCAGCTAAGTATATTCCTGAACTATTTCTCTCATTCAATTCTCACACACAACTGAGACGACTTGCAAGAATTATTTATGAGTTCGCGCCCGTTTCACGAACTTAATGGTACATCGGAATCGTCTGCCTCTCTGAATTCAGGGTCGTTGGTACATTTTCTTATAGGAACTAGTATTCCTTTGACTGAGAACAATCGTTTCTTGTTTTCTTGTTCTTAAATCAAAATGGCTATGCGTAGGTACAATTTGTACTCGTACCACAAAGCGAAAGCATCATAAAACACAATTCCTCCCGGCTTCCCTTCGGAGGTTCGGATCAGCAACTACCGATATTGAAAAATGGCACAGTCAATACTGTCTCCTATTTAATTGCCAAAAAATATAGTTACACGACGGGTATTATATATTCACCATAACATTCAAACAACAAAAACGCCTATTATTAGCTCTGAATTACCTACAACAACAACAACAAAAACCGGCCAAGTGCGAGTCGGATTCGCGCACGAAGGGTTCCGTACCATCACACTAATATTATAAAGGCGAAAGGTTGTGAGTGTGTGTGTATGTTTGTCTCTTCTTCACGCGGCTGGACCAATTTTGATAAAATTTTGTATGGAGGTAGCTGACAGCCTGGATTTACACATAGACTACTTTTTATCCCGAAAGAATGTAGTGTTCGCGGGTAACACCGCCGGGCGCAGCTAGTTATCTATAAAACGGCAAAAAAATCATGTTTGTTGTATGGGAGCCCCCCTTAAATTGTAAGTCAAAAAAAAACACTAAAAATTAAAAATAACTAATAATTAATCATTTTGGAAGTCCATGGCATAAAACGAAAATACGGAACCAAAGACACCGACTTTCAAAATTATAGTTATTTTTCATATTTAGTGTTTTTTTTTGTGTACTAAATCCTCCGTCGCGTCGTCTGTCTGTCTGTCTGTTCGCGATAAACTCAAAAACTACTGCACCGATTTTTATGCTGTTTTCACCAATGGATAGAGTGGTTCTCGAGGAAGGTTTTAGTATATCATTTGTCAAGTTTTTGTATACATTGGCTAACGTGGCTACATTGGATAACGTGGTTGATTTCACATTTGGATCACTTCTTTATCCTATCTTTTGTAATTCTTAATGTGTAATTGTTTGTTGTCCCTAATAAATAAAATAATAAAATAATGATATTTGTTGGAAGTGCCGGAAAGAAATAAGCCGTCTGAAACGGATCTGGCTGAAATTTGGTACAGGGATAGATTATAGCTTGGAATAGATTCCCAAGGGTCGCGGGAACGGGATCAAAATTTCATGATTACTTTTGGACGCGATAACCGATTTCCACGCGGGCGAAGCCGCGGGCATCAGCTAGTATATCCTATAACAGCTGTGCCCTCTTACTGCGTTTTCGCTAAGTGTTATTTCTGAGGTTTTTTTTTTTTTTTCACTTGCTCGGCTCCTAATGGTCGTAGCGTGATGTTAAATAGACTATAACCTTCCTCAAGAATTGGGCTATCAAATGCGAAAGAATTTCTGAAATCCGACTGGTACTTCTTGAGATTAGTGTTCAAATAAATAGCCAAACAAACTCTTCAGCTTTAATAGATAATAGATGTGTAGTTGCGGAAAAGTTAAGCCTATCCTCCACGTTGATCGTAACATCTGCGAGCAGGGACCGATATCGATACTCGAAGAATACCGATATTTTTAAGTAATAATTAAGAATTAATTAAGTAATTTGAGTATCGGTATAAAATATCTATAAATTATATCGATACTCAGTACTGATATCAGGCTACAATGTGACTAGAATCTTTATTGACGATTCTTAAGTAAATACATATTTTTTACAGTCGCGAATCATATTTTGATCAAGATATAACCTGACGCTGACCTGCAAATTGCAAAAAAACGCAAGAAAATTTAATAATAACGGTTTTATATCTATACCCAAATACCGGTATTTATAGCGATATTTTGGTATCATGTATCCAAATCGGTCTGCGAGTCTCTGTCTAAATAAGAGAAGTGTTTAATAGATTTAATTTAATTTAATGTAAGTATTTCTTAATGTAATTATATTTTTTATGTCCTTTAAACTTTTATTAACTTTTCAATTACCTGTTACCTTTTATTAATATTTTAACTTTGTTTGCTTAGTTGTTAACTTTATTGTGCATGCTGTGGTCTCCTATAAATGAAGGAGTACACCTGCTTAATATGCCCTTTATTTATATGTCATGTATTGTGTACATCTTTTGTTGGAGATGCTAAATCAATAAATAAATAAATAAATAAATAAACATATTTCTCGCCACTGAAACTTTACAGCCCGTTCTCATGAAAACAGTTCGTTATTTTTACGGTACGTTAATTTCACGATACGATTCTGCGGGGATGGCGGGTGGCGTATGTACATATTTGTGCGAGTGTTCTCACGAGTCGGTGGTATCAGATCCCGTAAAACAACGTTACCAAAATTGCCCGAATGGCCCAAATTTTACGGTTCATAAAATATCATGTAATGGACGATGGTCGTGTGAACGGGGCTTTAATAACAGACAAGTGCATAAGTACGTTTGGGTTACACTTGGTCTGCCAAGCTCATTGATGTATTAAGGGCCTATACTACCTCAAATGGCTTAGCATGATCCTCCGTTATGTCGAAAATACTGCAGCATTAATTTTGAAATAAATATATGGTAAAGTTGAGGATTAATGTTAAGTACTATGTTAGCCGAAAACACGATGCCATAAAATTTTCTCGATAGAAAAAAAATCCAAAGTTACCTCCACACCGAACAAGAAACCGCTGGTATTAAAAAAATACTTCAAATTAGATAATGAAACTATGCATATTAACTGAACTAACTATAAAGCAGGTCTTATGTTATTTACTTTTTTTTATGACCATTATTTTCACCGTAAAACAAAATTATCTAAACTATCGGCACCTTGGAGCCTTTTCCGTGCTGCCCTGTCTCGCTTGCTCGCGTGACCGGTAGCAATCGTGTGCGAGCGAGATACAGAGTGAGGTAGTATAGACTCTTAAAAAGGAACATAATTGGACTAGAAACAATTACATGTAAACAAACCCACACTACTACATTTTCCGATGTCGTGCATCATGAATCAACAACCGAAATAGAGAAGCGGGCTGCAGCGGGAACGAGATAGCAATAATTGTCACTGTTACGTACCCATAACAACTCAGTAACAAGGGCGCCATGCCCTAGAAACCAATATTATTCAGGAAAATTTTAAAGAAAATAAGTTTTGATGTACTTACAAGTGGAAAGTAATCCCGTGGAACATGTTTTTGGTTTGTGAATTATTTGTGCACATTTTAAAAACACAAAAAGGCATTGTTGCTGTTTATTTAGACGATTACGATAATTTTACTTAACGTGCTACACAAACGCCAGTTCGATTGTGACTAAGGTCAATTGTGCCGGTCGGCATAATTTATGCGGTCCATGTCGAAGATCAAGTACCCTAATCTTCCGTTTTGATACATCAATGGCCAAGCAATTAATTAGGTCACGAAATGGACCCACATCACTGCATATCGATGCGTCTGAATTCTCATCTGGGATATGTAGCGGGAATCTTGATTTGGATTCTGCAAACGGTGCAATTGCAAATGCTCCGCGCAATCGTCCGTCTAAACTGGGTATGAAATGAGGATATCTGTTAGGTAGTAAGCTTTCGGATAGTACCATTCACCTATTTGCCAGGATCTTCTGTTTCACGGAGGTTCAAATAGGTCCTACTCAATTTTCCTTCATCATGATCATTTCAGCCGAAAGACGTCGGACATAGGCCTCCCCCAAGCACCGTCACTTTGACCGCTTCTGTGCTTCCCGCGACCAGCGGATTCCTGCGGCCTTCACAAGGTCATCGGTCCACCTTGGTGGTACGCGGTCGGCACTCCAGAACCTTTCGGCCCCATTGGCCATCTGCAATCAGTGTGCCCTGCCCACTGCCAATTAAGACGCAGTTAAATGCCAGTGACCTTGAGTGGTTAGCTTGCGTGTTCTGTACTGAGCTCACGCAACGCGTCGTACGTCCAGCCAGTAATAGGACTTTCCCATCCAGGAGCGCTGTCCCAAATAAGACGCATTATTAATTTATTATACATAAACAAACTATCTTTAAAAAGGTGAAAGTTTCAGAAAAATACGCTTCATAGATTTTGCGTGATTCTCAGTTTTTTATCTGCGTTACACATAACTTTACAAATTAATTTCACTATGTAATTAAAACATAATCTTAGTTATTCATAATTATATTAAGTTAGTAAGAAAATGTTCTTATTTAACATATATTTATTCCAAATCATTAACACCACTAGTTTAGATTTTATACTCGTTTATATTTTTATTTTATTTATCTTCAGTATAAAATCATTAAAAGTCGGTTATCGTCGCCTTAAGTTTGGCAATTCTTCAATTAATGTTCCTTATTTAAATTAAATACAAAAATACTGAGTGGGTACTCAGTATTGTTTGTTTTTCAGTATCGTTTCAAAAATAGAATTATGAATATTGCGTGTATTTCATATGAACGTGAACGAAAACGCTAATTCCATACTTAAATGACATTGACCTTTTAAAACCACAACTACGTATCTCTACAAGGAAAAACAATGCTTTAAATACTGCTATTGCAGTTGGTATATTGTAATGAATGAACTGATGTCACAAGCTGCCATAAATAAGTCCGTGACATTATACGAATTCCCGTTAAGACCTTGTAAGTAAGTCATCTTTTCGAACTACCAACAAATAAACATGTTTTTATTTGCCCAACTGCTATCTGGATTGCGTCAATTTCTGCTTACATAGCCAACTAGGAGTATTCATTTTTATTTATGATTTATTTGTTGTGTTCATTCATAATAAGGAAAACTAAGCGCAAATCACGCCTTTTCTCCCTAGGCGGAGAAAAAGCATCCTTCCCTTTCGAGGATTTCTCGAGACTTTCATTGGTGCTTAGTTTATTTTTAGTTTTGAGTAGCCAGGTTTACATCAAATATATTCACGTATTCAGAACTATAGTATGATAAAAACCAAGGGCTAATGACGCCCAAAACTTATGATTATAACATTAAAACGACGGCACGGTTAGCGCAGTGGTTAAGCGATTGACCGCTGCGCTGCGTGTCGCGGGTTCGATTCCCGCACGGAACAAATAGTTGTATGACCTACAAGTAGTTGTTCCGGGTCTGGCTGTTTGTGTATGTGAATTTAAATGATTGTAAACGTACCCACAATACAGGAGAAATTAAAGTTTTTTTTTTAGTGTGAAATAAAAAACTAGATAACATCTTTACAAGGCTAATGCGAGCTACTTTTAAACAGGCATTAACTCATCAGAAACTTCAAACAACAATGTCATCTTATCATCAAACCACGAAACACGAAAGCTCTCAAAACAAATGAGCACGTTGATTAAACAAAAGTAACGAAACAATACTAACTTGGTAACTTCATAATAGAGTTAGTCCCTGGGGTTCACACCTAAACAAACTCTAGTTATCAACAATTGTGACGGCTTGTCCAGAACTCCGGACAGTTTTATGTCCACAAAACACAAATTTTTGGTCAGTTTGGAACACAGCCAGACTTCAAATGGGACATTTAAAAATAGTGGTATTACACAATCGATGTACTACACACAAATATGTTAAAGAAAGTACGCGTTGAATTTGTTTTAAAAAAAGAATGTGTGTAGCTCGCGGTTGCCGGTGGATTCGTTTAACCAACTGCGAGAATTCAACCGAAACCAAAAACGTTAGAGGATTTAAATGTCGGGAATTCTAAACTAAAAGTACTTTGATGAAACTGGTAACGACGTCCCGAAAATAAAAGTTTCTGAATTAAAGTTCCAATTCGACTTCAATGCGACAAACTAAGAACTGAGACTGACCCTCTGGTTAAAAAGAGGTCAAGAGATCAAATACTGCTGCTACTAATCAAGTTGACGTATAGTGGAGATTCCACCTCCCTAGTTCCAACAAAATAACCTCATTTAGAACGTAAGGCGACAATAACAGACTTTTAATGATTGTATACTGAAGAAAATAAATAAAGATTTGAAAAAATTAATAAAAAATATGAGCATTTTCTTAATCACTTAATATAATTATGAATATTTTTGATTATGTTTATATTACATAGTGAAATTAATTTGTAAAGCTATGTCTAACGCGGATAAAAACTGAGAATCACGCAAAATCTATCAAGCATATTTTTCTGAAACCTTCAACTTTTTAAAGATTATTTAATTATTGTTCTCTGCACCCTAGAAATCCTTCTACTACCTGTCATTTTATCTTTCGTTTCTAACGATCTTCGTCTAGGTCCTCTTTTTATGTAGACTATTTCAGAAAAAGTTTTCTATTCCAAACTGTCAAAATCACACTGACAACTGACAGTTGTCTGAGGTAGTGAAGACAATTTGATTTTGTAATCGCCACGCTAAAGACAGAGAAGACAACTTTCTACTCGACGGTCACAAATTATATACGGTTATCTACAAAATCATGATTTTACAGGATAGCGTTTTGAACGCAAAACTGTGATAATTAAATAATAGAAGAACGAAGCTATCTTCTCCTTTTTTACATCATTTAATTAATAGGGCATTACCAAGGAAACGGTTAAGGCCAATATTACTGTAATATTTTTTTGTTCCAAAATACGGTACTTCGAGACTGAGAAAAATTCTTGTAGTTGTCTTTATATACGTGACTTAAAAAAAAAAAATTATCAGTAAAAAATAAAAATCTTTGACAAAACAAATAATTCTGAGTCGAATTATGTAAAAGAGTGAATTTCGTAAAAAGTGCAGTTGACTCGTTCCACTTTGCTCCCGTCGTACTGTCTACACGGAATGTCATTTTTGTCTACTCTTTCGTCGACAAAACGGTGCTCGTGCTAAACCTGCTGGATGGGCGAGGCAGATTACTGGCTGGACGTACGACGCGTTGCGTGAACTCAGTACAGAACACGCAAGCTAACCACTCAAGGTCTTTGGCATATACATATATCTGCGTCTTTACAGGAATATTCAACGTTGCTGTAGGTGTTACGTCATATTCTCTTCTTAAAGTAAGCAAGAATATTCCAATTTACCTGAACAACCGTGTCTGCCATTAACATGTAAATTTTTCCGTCTTCAGTCAACGTTTTCTCTAACAAAAAATTCGCCTCAATCGCTTTTATCATTCCAAATCACAAATAACCCAAAAAGGAAGTAAGATTTTATGAATACAAAAAAATATTGAATTTTCCTTACAGCTGTTCTCCGGTAATAAAACATTGTTTTATTCATCGAATGTTAGTCGAAGGGAAATCTCCAAATCTCCATTTGTGAGAGTGTTGACACCGATTTTTACAGTTGTAAACTTCTTTGAATATTTATATTCTCCCCCAATTTTTCATAAATCTCGATAGAAGTGTTTTGAAATACTTTTTGTAAGGTTTCGCTTTGTTTTTTCGGGTGATGAATATTTTAAACAAGAATAGCGGCGACAAACGACTTCATAAAAAGCTCCAGAGTTCATACGCATAAAATATACAAATCCTGTGTGCCAGAAAATTCAAACGAAAGTTATCGAATAAAGGATGATTTCCACCAAACGACTCGCATCGCATCGGATCGGAACGGATTTTACAATCTTTAAACGATATGTAATCGTATAAACAGTATTTAAAGTCTATATTACCAAGCCACGCAAAACAGCTTGACCACGAGCGACTTCCGCGGCACGCGATTGCAGCCGAAAGTATGCTGCGACGCGCGATCGGCTCCGTTCGCCTGTCGTCGTATCCGATATTCCGATCGGATGCTTTCGGCTGTCGTTTTTGTTATAAATCATCAATCCAAATTTTTCTTTTCCTCTTCTGTGTTTCATAATTATTTTCTTCTTCAAACGCAATAGCCAACAATACTACGTCCACTTCAACCATTTTCAAAAATTAGAACACGTCAACACGGTAGGAATGAAACTATTTGACTATACCCAAAGTCTCAAATTCAGATAATTTATGTAAACAAAGTAATGTCAAGAAATGTCACTGTCAAAATGACAGGACAGTGGTGCAAAACAATTTATCATATATTTTTTGTTATAAATAATCATCTATAAAATTAAAGTGAATTAATTATACGCAAGCGACGACGGTACGGAGCCGACAGTATGCGTCGACATTCTGCCGGACACAATCGGATATCGCCGCATCCGTTCGTATCCTTTCCGATCCGATGCGATGCGAGTCGTTTGGTGGAAATCATCCTTAAAACATCTGTTCTGAAACTTATTCAATTTGTTTCTGAGATTATGCGAATTATAGAAATAAACAAAATGCCGTTTGGGGTTGAAACACTAGGACCGTGGGGTCCGAGTGCTCATCAAGTATTTCGGGACATCGCCAAGCGGTTGGTCGACTCTTCAAGTGACCAGAGGCCTGGCCTTTTTTTTTAGGCCAAAGAATCAGCATTGCCATCCTTGGCAACGCTGCCAGCCTTTTGGGCGCTTTTCCCATCGACGGCGATGCAGAGGAATTTTTTGATGCCCAATGTATGTACATAATATAAATAATTTAGTGTTAGGTTAGGTTGTATATCGCATTTTTTTTAACGTTTATTAATGACTAAATATTATAATATTCATGTTTGAAAGAGTTACAAAATTAATCCGACCATAAGACCGCCCATTGTGACACCCTATGTAATAGCTCTACATTTATAGATCTGTAATTTTCATGGTGTACATAATAAAGAGTATTCTATCTATCTATCTATCTAATCAATTAAATAATCTAGCTCTAGTAATCGCCTATGCCATTAAATTATGCTCCCATTTCAATTTATCTTAGTGTCATAGCGTAATCAGAACAGAACTATATGTCAAGACCTCATAAGTTTGGCGTCAAACCTCATCTTAATCTAAATTGTTTGTGGTGCACGAGTTTAATTGTTTTGTACTAATTTAAACGTGATGCCGATGCTTTTGACCTAAAAGATTAAATTGAGATGCAGTTATTAACTTACAGCGTCACTTTGCTAATTGGCCAAGATATTTATATGAAGAACGTGGTTCAGAAGGCGACTTTGGACGGGGGAAAAGTCTGACTGTTCAACCGCTAAGGTAGCCCGCACAACAAAGCAACGAAGCAACAAAATTCGATCTAAAGAAAAACGCCACATCCTCTAGATCGTATTTCGTTGCTTCGTGTCTCAATATGAAACTTTATAAAAGGTATTAGAAAATTCTAGACACACCGAGGCGGCTGATTGAGCCGTTTTTCATAATTCCTTCTCAGTCACGAGATAATCTTTTTTGAAAGGAGTGGCGCTAGTGGACCCGAGAAAGCTCTCTTAAGAGTTTTTTTCTTTAATCGAAATTAATGCGAGCGAAGCTGCGGGCAAAAGCTGGTAAATTTATATTTGATACGGCCGCGAATCATATTCAGATTAACATACACCCAGACCATGAGCTGCAAATTGCAAAAACGTAAGAAAATTAGAATTTCGCGCGCTACCTTACCTTAAACAGTCTGAATTTGCCGCTGTCAAAATTAACATAGCATATTTGTCATCCAATTTCGAGGACAGCATACAGAAATGTATGAGAAACAGTTTTAGGCTCCGCACAAACGGGCCAGCGAATACAGCCACCGATGGCTGGCGATAAGCTGTTTACATGATTTTTTGTACGTTTTTGAATGGAACCGCCGCACTTGTAGCGAGAGTCGTCCACTCGCGACTCAGTGTCCGCGACGTGTCACCGATGGCAGCCACTCGCTACTTAAAAACGCAGACTCTCGCCACTCATGCGCAGCAGCATGTGCGTCACGGAACCCATCGTGAGACTTTACAGCAGGAGTGTTACAAATTGTAGCGGCCACCGACTACTAGTGGCGGCCACCGACCACCTTCGTTTGCGCGGTACCAAAGGACGTGGCACGCGATAGCCATCGGTGGCTGTGGTCAGTGGTACGTTTGTGCGGAGCCTTACTTTATTTATCCCGAGTGGTATGTATATTTGTTTACGCAAAGTGCAGGACAACCGCCACATATACAGTGTTTCTCGGTGTCCGAACCGTTAAGGCGGAGCAATATGATCAATTTTATCGACAAATTCACCATAATAAGGCATGTAGCATTTTTTTTTGCAATTTTTTTTTTCTGTGATATCTTAATGCATCTAAAAAGTACAAAAAAGCGTTAACAGTATAGTTTTTTTCACTTTTTACGTCTTTTTTTAAGGTTTAAATTGGAGTTTTTGATAAACCTTTTAGTGTCAACTTATGGTAATAAGTTGACACTAAAAGGTTTTGTAGGACTTTTCGGTAGATATTGCAAAATAAATGAACACGAAAATACTCAATAAAAAAAAAAATTGCCGGTATTTCAAAACAGTATTTTGAAAATGCCTTATAAAGGCTCATACAGACTCGCGCGATATCGCAGGCGCGACAGGCACCGACAAAGAAATTGTGATACTAGTGTCGCGTCGCGCCCGCGATATCGCACTAGTCTGTACGAGCCTTTATGGTGGTATGTAGTACTGTATAGTTTTATATTATTCAACGTCCTCAAACTTACTTGCCATAAGGAAAACGGACCAAGTAGTAAAATTTCACTTCCCTTTATGCGGGATCACATAGTAATGAACAATTACTTTTTTTTATTCCTTGGCTACCTAATTATTTTTCTGAACAAACTGAGAGAAAACGGGTAACAATTTCCAGGTTTTTGGAAGCTCTACAATCCACAATAGAGAATTTCAAGCCAGATACCCAGTGCTGGTTTTGGGCGATATATATTTCCATTTCGTTTAGTGACCATAAAAGAGCGAAATTCCAAGCACTGATGTACTAGACGCCTCGAGAATATTAAACTGGATTGTACAGCTTTCCTCAGAACTAAACATGAGATTGGATAAGTACATAGCTTTTTCTTTTTTATGACGTAATATACTGTTACGACTATAAACCTGCAACAGCAAGTCTGTGCTATCTAGTCTTGAAGCAACACAAGTACACGACAAAGCAAACAAGATGAGGTTTTAGTACACTCATTTAGGTATTCAGCAAAAATACTTGAAAAGTCACACTGACACCCATTGACGTATTAAAAGCGGTAGATACGGGACTTAGTAACAGCGCCTGGTCCTATCAAACTAAGTGATGGCCCGTAGTTGGCACTCAGTCGCGCACGGGAAATGCTCTAATCTAATTTAAGATACATTTTTCCAAATCATTAACACAACTCGTAGACATGATCTTCAGTATAAAATCATTAATAGTTATTTATGCAACTGTTGTATAATAAGGGATATTCGGCCGAGTGTGATAATAGTATCACGTGAGTGTTTTAATACCTAATTATTACAGTTGCACACAAGACTTTATCGGCTTGTTCCACAAATCCCCCCTGAAAATCCCCCTTAGGAGGAGAAGTGGAATCTGAAAACAGTCTAGAATTCACCCCTGATAATCCCGCTAAGGGGGGAAAATTAGAATTGAAAAAACGAAAAATAACTTATTCCAAGATCCCCTGAAAGTGATTTTTTTACATTAGGGTTCAGTTTTTTTCCACTGATGGGGATTTAATTCATAAAGTTACCACGAATTGAGTAGTGAGAATGGAAGGGAGGATGATGATCCCTTCCTTACTCATCAAAAAGAGAGATGAGTAAGGAAGGAATCATCATCCTCGTAAAAGCAAAGGAGTTGCATTATGAAATTCAGTACAACATTATAACTCCCGTTTGGATGCTATTATGGTTACTATGACAATAAGCTAACTGTTTCAGAAACTTTTATACATAGAGGATTTATAGCATGGGCGTAGATAAAACACTGTTATCGTCGTCTTAAGTTCATAACTTGTGTAGAGAAAATAAACGTCCATAATTGTCTTCAATTATCATTATTTGGGTTTTGTAAAGATCAGAAAGCAATAGGTAGGTATTAAAATTACCTAATGATTTACTTATAAAATCTGTATTTTGTGTAGTGATTTCGGTTAATGTTTTGCGGACAAACTTGAAAACAATACATTGTTTAAAATGTTTTGTAGGTTTTCCTCTACCTATTTATTAGTTCCATATACTAACTACCCTAACTAAGGCATGTAAACAGTTTTAGCTATAATAATAAAGACTCATCAATTTATAAACTGTTAACACATTCAATCAAATCAATATAAGTTTACAATGTCAAGATGAAATACAGTAAATAATTTGAAATTGTATTTTTTTTTTTTTTTTGTTTGTTCTTGGGATAAATTCAACAGCACAACCCTTCAGGCTCCTACAAACAGGCGCGACACGCGACGCGACACAAAAACACCGCGTGCCGCGCGACGAGCGATGCCTTTGAGTTGCGTCGCGTGCCGCGCCTGTTCTTAGGAGCCTTTTGTGCGTGGTCCGACACGCACTTGGCCGGTTTATTTTATTTTATTGTAGTCAACTACAGCCTAATACTACTTTATAATTTATGATGTGGTTCAAAGTAATTATCCTAGCTTTTTCTAAATATTTTTTTCAAGGTAACAAAGAGCGTAAAAGCAAAATTATTTTACCGATTTAAATACTTAATCAGTTTGAAAGGATTACTTCATCCTAGATTCTAAATCAACTTCATCATCATCAAACCAAATCTAAAGTCATTTATTCGAATAGGCTGAGAATCAGCATTTTTCGAACGTCAAAATTACATAAGACTGTCCCCCAAAACATCCGCCCTTCACCACTTCCTAGTGCTTTAGTTGGGAAGAAGAAGTGGCGCAACAAACTCCTCAGAATCCTCCATCATCATCGATGCTATCATAGGTGCATTACTGTTATTTGAAACATAAAACCTTGTTTATAAACACGTGCTTTTATAATTCAAGAAGAATCGTTACGATTGGCTGGCTAATGACATTGACCTTGTTAAGTTACCTCACAATTTACACCTCGGCAATGCCAGTCGTTATTACGTAAATATTTTAAATCTTAACTTGATAGATATTATGATTATTATGACATTGTGACAAAGTAATAGAAGCAGATGAATGTTTAACAAAAGATGTAGTGACATAAATTGGTATAGTAGATTGTTATACAAGGGATGAAAGGGACCTCAACGCACGAGATAGTTTGGCGCACGATCGTAGTGCCAGATAGAGCCAATATTTCGAGTGCCTAAATAGGTCTTTTCGCCCGAGGTAAATACTGCTTTTTATTTGGAATATGAGGAAAGTAAATAAAAACCTGATTAGTAATGAAAATACATATTATCTGAATCTGATGAACTCATTTTATACAAATATCTGTATACGTACATAATTAAATTTATTTTTGATGCAATGGTTTTAATGTGTAATATTTTATTTATTTATTATTTATTTATTTAACAATTTATTTACACACATATAAACAGACAAGAAGAAAGGAACAAAAAAACACGTACAAAAGTGATGCTTATTATTATTGATTTTTGTATTTGAATCCTTATGTATATTTCTATAGTTTGTGCTTAATATGGGAATAACTTCGTGAAATAAATGATTATTATTATAATTAGCACTCGACAAAACAACTGATATTCGAACTGCCACTATCCCGCCTTTTCATGGGTGTTTCTTTTTCTGTGGCATTTTTATTGCGGCCAGTATTTTTTATCATTCATGATGGTAAATATTTTTTGTTTATTTTCGTGTTTGTGTTCTTTCTCTGCGTCATGTTTCTTCTTTCATTTAACTCAAATCTATGTAAATTATACAATAATTTAGTTAAAAGTAAATTATAAGTATAAAGTCATGTTACAAAATTGTTGATAATATTTTTGAATTACAATTTTACGCCGCGATTTATCAGATTGGCTGTATAAAAAATTGGACCATGGCTTGCATAGCTTTTAAATGTTTTGACAGCAGGGAAAACCGTTTCCCAGGGACGAAAAGTACTGTTTTCATCCCTCTAACTACAAGCGTACTTTCCAAGTATGAGAATTGAAACACACAACTACAAATATCAAGTTGAGAGGATGAGTGAAAGGCGTTTAACAAAAAATATTTACAAGGCAGATGTGAGGAACGCCGGGACGGGACGCCCTAGTGAGGTGGACATAATAGTGACCTGGGGCCTTGTTATGACGTTTTAATGCCATTATGATTCCAGACCGAAAAAGGGATGGTGCTAGCGGTCATGTATAGCTCCATCTCTCTCTTGCACTGGAGTCATGATGGCATTAAAACGTCATAATACGTAACCTGACCCTATTGGTGATGTTTCTTCAGAAAGTTCAGGTACGTAGTATTCTTAACGCATGCGTGTATGACCAGCACTCTAGTTGCGTAACACACTATCAATTACAATCTGAATGACTGAAGGATATTGCTAATCCATTGCTTCATATGTTCGAAGAATTTGTCTGGTCAACAACGTAAATAACGCAATGAATGTTGATGAACTGTCAAAATTAAACCCATTGTTACTGTGTGTTACGCAATTACCCCACAGATGTATGAACGAAAATTAAGCAAAAGGAGTATGTGACGATCGTAGCAGGTGGCGGTCTGTAGTTTCTGATTAACCCCATGGGAAGAAAGCGTGAGTTTATTATGTCTGTATGTAATAAAAATTATAATAATACTGTCACACTGCAGGGCAAAGGCCTCTTCTTATACAGAGAAGGCACGAGTATTGATCATCACGCTTGCAGAAGGCGGGTTGGCGATTTCAGACTTCTCTACAATCCATACTTCCATGCTAATATTATAAATGTGAAAGTAACTGTCTGTCTGTCTGTATGTTACGTTTTCACGCCTAAACCGCTAAACCGATCGTCATGAAATTTGGCAGAGATTTAGCCTGGGATATGGAGAAGGACATGGCTACTTTTTTACGCAATAACCGACATCCATGCGGGCGGAGCCGCGGGCAAAAGCTAGTGTATTATAAAACAAAGTCCTCCGCCGCGTCTGTCTGTCTGTCTGTTCGCGATAAACTCAAAAACTACTGCACCGATTTTCATGCTGTTTTCACTAATGGATAGCGTGGTTCTCGAGGAAGATTTTAGAATATTATAATTTGTTAAGTTTTTGTATACATTAACGATATTTATTGGAGGTATCGGAAGAAAATTAAAATGTGGCTGGTTTTTTAGTATATTGTGGTTTCTTACTACTTCCACGCGAACGAAGTCGCGGGCAGAAGCTAGTATGATTATAAGAAGCATTCCCGTTTGAGCACCAAAGGTATTCTCAAACGAGAACACTTGGTGCTCAATTGGGAATACTCCGATTATAAATATCCACATTTCCTTCACCGATGTCAGTCTGATGTCCAAGATAAACACTGAGATATACTTAGATATATATTCTATAATTCATACCAGACCTTCATATCACCCCTGAGTCACATCTACACATGGGACATCGCAGTACAGTTAGCAAAATAATTGCTGACACTAAAATATTAAAACAAATAATAATAATATGTGCGAGACTGGGGTATGTAACAGCGTCCTTCCTGCTCCTGCTTCGGAAGCAGCCAGGATGCTGTACAGGGTCGTAAAAATTGGAACTATTTATAGAGGTAGATATATTATATTTTAAGTAGTAGGTAGTAGTAGGTAAAGTCGATTTGTGAGGGTGGCATAATCTGTTTAGATTAAAACCCTCTTTAAATAAATAAAGTTTTTGTTTTTTTTCTGTGCTCGTCTTACAGCTACTGTTAAATGTTCAAATTATAGGCGAGGACGCTGGCACCCTAAACACAAGTTAAATCTTACTCTGGGTGCCAGAGTTCATCTAAAACACTCTTTGTCTTAGTTGTAACCCTGCATTTTGTTTTATTATGTGTTTTTTGTACAATTGAAGTAAATAAAAAATTATTATTATTATTATTTATTATTATTTTCATGATTACAATATTCCGTATTCAACTGTTTTTTATCGGATTGTTTAGCGTGAGGATTGCAGACTGATAAGATAACGGTTAATGGTTTAGCTAATAGCATAAATAACCATATTTACCTAATCTATACAAATAAATAAAATTGAAGTGTCTGTTTGTAATGTCAAAATAATAGCTTTTATGCATACGAAAATATATTATTATACGGTACATAAAACAAAAAACAATTTTAATTATTTTTTCTGTTGTCTGCTTATTCCGTCTTAAGGCTCCTACACACTGGCGCGATATCGCGGGCGCGACAGACAGCGACAAAGAAATTGTGCTACTAGTATCGCGTCGCGCCCGCGGTATCGCACTAGTCTGTACGAGCCTTTATTCCTAAACGACTGGCCCGATTTTGAAGTTACTTTCACTGGCAGATAGCTGATGTATATTAGGCTACTTTTATTTTAGAAAAAAAAGCCTCGCGGGCGTAGTCGCGGGCAGCAGCTAGTGGATAATAAAAGTATCCCAATGTTACCTAAACACAAATGGCTTATTCCACAAATCCCCCCTGAAAATCCCCCTTAGGAGGAAAAGTGGAATCTGAAAACAGTCTAGAATTCACCCCTGATAATCCCGCTGAGGGGGAAAAAATAGAATTGAAAAAAAAAAAAACTTACTCCAAGATCCCCTGAAAGTGATTTTTTTTTCATTTAGTTCAGTTTTTTCCACTGAGGGGGATTCTCTCAGGGAGGATTAGTGGAATAAGCCAACACAAATGCATGCATCGCGCAAACATCTGTTCCTCCAATTTGCGGTTTGTTTTCCTCAACGACAGTTTACCTCATCAATACTTTTTAGTCTTTTTTTGCCTACGACCAGGTGGTTTTAAAAAAGTCTTTTAATCCTAAATAATCTTATTCCTCCATCTGTTTCCTCAATTTATCTTCTACGAAATTACTGTTTTAAGTACAGACCGTTCCGTTATTAAAGACGGTCTGTCTTTTCTTGTAGAGAATTTAAGTTCAACGTCTTTTGAAAATGCGATTGCTATTTAAATTACACAGAATTTTTTGTTAATTTTTTACAAGGAATTACAAAACTGAAAGGAATGTTCTAGACTTAATTTTGCTTGAGACAATCATCTTTTTTGTTCGAGAAAAGATCTCGGCAATTATTTTTTTGTGGACCTTCCAGTTTATGGCTGTGGAACGCAAGCTTTTGCCACGGTGGTGTGACTAACAGCTGAGAATAATTTATTTCCTCCAAGTATAAGCCAGTATTATTATTTATTAGCCCGTGGCTTCGCCAGCGTGGCTTGTTCTGAAATAAAAGTATCCTAAGTTTCTCTTTATTACATCAGCTATCTGCCAGTAAAAATCCCGTCGAAATCGGTCCAGCCGTTTCCGAGATTAGCCGGAACAAACAGACAGTAAGACGACATTATATTTTTTTTAATTGTCTTTTAGTTACATATTCATTTAGTAAAAATACTGTTATGTTGACATTACAAACGTCTGTTTGTAATGTCTTTGAAATTTTAAATTAAATTTTTTTTTTTTTTTTGAATATAATTCAAGTGTCTACTTGAATTTTATTCATTTGTATAGATACCTACAGAGATTAGTTACTAAATTCAGATTTTTTATTTGCTAGACCAAAATGACAGTTGCGATATCGACCTTTTTAAAAAAATACTACGATAAATAAATAATATTACAAACGACAATAGTGATGGTCCTCCTGCAGATAATGATACAGTGGTTCTTGGTTAAAGTCACTCGGTACCTAGATAATTGACTAGGTTATTTTTATGTCGACACCAAATTTCATTCTAGTCTAGCAAATTAAAAATCAGAGTGTGTTTAGACATTGCGGTTTTCCGTGTATACAATCTCGTGGTTTTGCTGTTTATGACACCAGGAAATAGTTGTCACCAACCAACAAATTAAATATTATTATATAAGTAGGAAACTATTTAATTAACTTTTTACCAAAATTGGATATTTAAAACTTCAAATTAAACATACATAATTAAACTCACGCTTCTTTCCCATGGGGGTAGGCAGAAACTAGTGGTTTAATTTGTACTTTTAAATATAAAAGAAACAAAGAATATCGTTTATTTGGTCACAGTTTGTGAAACACAAAGTATAAAGGTGTCTGCACACAGCGGGCGCGGCGCGGCGGGGCGGGACGCCGACGCGACGCTGAGCAGTTGTAATGTACTAGATATTACGGACGACGCCACACAGAGCCGTCCGGCTCGACGCGACGTGACGCGACGCTCTGTGTGGCGTCCTCCGTAATATCTAGTACATTACAACTGCTCAGCATCGCGCCGGCGTCCCGTCCCGCCGCACCGCGCCCGCTGTGTGCAGAGACCTTAAACAAAATAAAAAGTGAAAATAAATGTTATAAACAAATAGCTGTGTGCCTCACGGCTGCGCCAAAATAGTTATTTGTGCAACAAGAGAGCAAAGTCGTTTTTGAGGCACGAGATGCAAAAAACTGGTCTCGTGTAACACACATAACTTTTCACTTCAGCAGCGATATCCCATTAGTTCTAACGATGGAACAGGTAGAACAAGTGGGAAATAGAGACTCCCACTAGTTGTACTATTTTGTAATATAGTATATCGTAGTACTAGTGAGAACAAAACAAAAACTCCCATTAGTTCTACCGTGGAACTGTTCAGTAGAACAAGTGGGAATAGAGAATCCCAATAGCTCTACTATTTTGTTATACCTAATATCGTAGTACTAGTGAGAAAAAAAATCCCATTAGTTCTACCGTAGAACTAGTGGGAACAAACCGCGGGAACACTTTAGGAGATAATAAATATTTACAGGTTAAATATCAGTTTTATTTGCAGTAAATACCTATTTTCGTTTAAATACAATAATAAGTTAAAAATTCAATAAATCACATTTAAAGACATAATTATATTTTTGCAAAATTTCTTCAGTTAGTACGAAATTCCGAACGTGTTTCTCTTTGAGGTCGAATTCAAAATCGGTACTTCGACAGGGCTGGTCTTTGTCTCTCTTTCTTTCTAATGGCGGGAAAGAGATAGAGTGTGAATGTTTCGAATTGTATGATTAACCCAAGGCTGAATAAGACATTCGCGGCTTTCTGAAGAAAAAAAAAAAGAAGTTACTTTGTCTCACTCAGTGAGCAAAATCGCATTTTGCTCACTGATTTCAGGCAGCAAAATCTACATGTTTGAGCTACTGAAGTGAAAAGGTTCATTTCAGCATTAATGCCAGACAGAAAATCTAACGTCTAATATCTGACGTTATGTCTATAACATCCTGGGGTTTTTTATTAGACTAACTGACAAGTACTTATACTAAAAATGTTCGGTGGTCTTACACAAAAGCCAGTAACGAAATTGGCGTTCATCGCAAACTAACATGTTCGATTCGAAATAGCTCTCACCTCCAAAATTCTTGAGCATCAAAAGGGTGGAGTAATCTGGCAGTTCCACTCATCACTTTTTTTTAAGTGCTCGGTTATTGAGGAAATATGACAAAACCTCGGGTTTTCGGTTCAGCCCCCACAATCTCGGCTTGCAATCAACGATAACAGTGTCTATGGTGTATTTCTCTGCCACAGGTTTTTGCTTTTTATTACGTCGTAAAACCTTCGAAGAGTGAAATGCTTGTTTAGGAACTGATTGAAGATTGTTGATCAAATGTTTTTGGTACGTCAGCTGGGGCCCAAGTCTGCTATTTTTATAAATTCGTCACTCCAACACGATCCCATTGTCATTTTGCTAAAAGTTCGTAATCTGCTAAATTCATAATGGTCGATCATTGGTCGGTCAATGGTCTCGTAATAGAATTGTATTACAATGGCATTTTGAACGTTTATTCATGCCAGATTTCATTTATATATATATTTTTACATATTATTTATTAGTGTTATAAGCAATCTGAAGTAGTAGGAAGTTGGAAGTTTAGTAGGAAGTTTCATTTTTCATTATGTACGAGATTACCAATTCTTTCAATGGAGTGTCAGTGACTGACCATTGGAAAGTCATAATGACGCCATTATATTAGTAGATTATCAAACTTGTCAAAATCAACAATTATGAAATCAATGATACTCGTAGACCATTCTGACACTATTGTAATAGCAGACTTGAGGCCCTGGGGGCCAGGTCTACTAATGTACAAACGTTGCAATGGTCTCTTCATTGTGAGTTTTTGACAGATTTGCCATACAAACACTGTCAAATATTCACAATGGCGAGACCATTCTGACACTATTGTAATAGCAGACTTGAGGCCCTGGGGGCCAGGTCTACTAATGTACAAACGTTGCAATGGTCTCTTCATTGTGAGTTTTTGACAGATTTGCCATACAAACACTGTCAAATACTCACAATGGCGAGACCATTGCAACGTTTGTAAATTAGTAGACTTAGGCCCCAGGGCTTTAGAATACCTATGTGACGTAACGGAAATATTACCCCAAAGTTATTGGGGTAATTGCGTAACCACAGTAGCAATGTTTTTCATTTTGACAGTTCAACAACATTCATTGCGTTATTCATTTTGTTGAGCAGACACATTATTCAAACATATGAAGCAATGGATTAGCAATATCCTTCAAAATCATTCAGATTATGATTGATAGTGTGTGTGTGTGTGTATTTCGTGGTTTTCCTTACACTTTCATGTTAAAGAACACGAGATCGCTAAATTAATAAAATTTGCAATTGATGCATAAATTAAAAAAATATATAATTTCGGTACTTTACGATGATTTGGAAGGAACTTTTTTTTTTGTTGAAATTATCCAATATAAGGTGATCTCTCATTGCATAGGATTTCCCTACAATGAGAGATCTGCTTATACTAGAAATGTATAGCTTGATATGTAGCCGTGTGTACAAGTATATAAAATAGTAGAAAATTATGGTGAAAATTACATTAAAAATATCATGAGTTGGCTAGCGAAGCGGCGCGCGCGCTTTATTTGTGGTAAGCAAGTGAACACGCTGTGAATTTGTGCGTGAAGACGGGTAGCGTCAGCACATAACACACACACATCCGATTTCGCACTTGTCTCGGAAGGTACCACAGATATAGATAGACCTAGATAACGCAAGTATCACGAACTGTATGAAAACCAAACGAGCTATTTTTTGACTACCTACTATGACGTCACAACGTCTAGCAACGTCTAGCTCACGTTTACCCAGCCAGCCAGCAGTACACAGGACTGAGCGCGAAAGTGGCAGCTTACGATTTTTGTTCGTAAGCTGGTGCGATTATTGGCACGCGAAGTAGTTGCTCTTGCGTTATCTAGGTGTATCTATATCTGTGGATGGTACCCAGAGCTCCTACGCTTACACACACATTCACAGCGTTTTTTTGCACTTGGTAACCACAAGTAACGCGCGCGTCGTCGCTTCGAGAAATAAAAATATTATATATCTAAGTATCGTTGGGTTGCAATTTATTTTTGTTACAACTATCTTCAACTGTCTGACTAACTGACTAACTCTTGACAATTCGAACGTGATTGAAATTTTGAGTTTAAGTTGGGATATTTAGGGATGTTTTTTTATGGATATTTACTTAAATAAAGTATTAGTAGCAAGCTAGACAATAGCCTACCTATTGTACCTCATATATAAAGTGCATTGATCTGCATGTGTTTACCATGATTAGCTATAAATATGCACTCGCTTCATTAGTGCACAATGTACTAATGAGCAACACTAATCAAGCTGTTAATGGTGTTTAAGACAGACCTAGGCTATCAATCGTAGGTCTGATAGGCAATCTAGCGCATAATTATATGCAGGGAAGTTTGGAACTGAACTCAACTGAGGTGTAAATAGGGATTGGTCCGGACATGTCTGGCTTTTAGGGCCCGCGTCCGGACTTTTCTACTTGAATGGATTTAAGGCTCGTACAGACTAAAGGCTCGTACAGACTAGTGCGATATCGCGGGCGCGACGCGACACTAGAAGCACAATTTCTTTGTCACTGCCTGTCGCGCTCGCGATATTGGGCGAGTCTGTGCGAGCCTTTATTTAAATAAAATATGAAGTAAGTAAAGATATCAATGAGTAGTGAAAAAACAAAGATTAAACAGTTAAATATGTCCGGCTTTTTTGTCAAACTTTTCAAATTTCGAACAATGAGGTTGATCATTGATTTCGAAATGGTAACGCTAGATGTAAATCCGCGGTTGACATTCACTTGTACTCATCTTGTACTAAATAGGTGGGATTTTAGAAGGAAACTTAGGCGATTATTTGAAGATGGTAGTAGGAAAAACCCACAAACCTACCTAGCTAGGTACAAAGCGACTATTCAAGGTAGGAAAAAAAAATACAAAAATTAAGGTAGGTAATAAAAAGTGCTTCATATACCTGCTTATGAAACAAGATTGATTAATATAATTTTAGCTTTATAATTTTTTGACGGACTTTTATTTTAGCTTAATAGAATTTTTTTACGGACATGGCCATGCAGTATTATTTTTCAATATGAGAATAATAAAACAGTTGTGTAATAGTGTTTAATTATGTAATTACGAGTTCGACTGTTTACGTATAATGTCCGAGGTCAATGATTGACATTGTTTATATTTATTAGGTTACTGTTTATTTCGTTTGTAAATTCCTCACATATTATTTTGAATACAGAAAGCTATCAATTACAATATACGTACCCTACTTACTTAGTAAATATCTAGTACTTTAAGTCATTGATGTAGGTAATGTCAAAGTACGAAGATAACCTACCCAGTTCCCTACATAATCAATCTCAAGAAACTGCAATGTTGACCTATAAACTATGTTACTAGCACTCAATCTTATCGCGAAATGATAACATGATTCCTTATTCATTTACAGCACATACCGTCAGCACTAAAATGCACGATTGTGTACCTACTTTAATCTGGAAAACATCCGACATCTACCACAGTCTAGAATCCTCGATAAAACGTGGCGTTAGTCAACCGAAAACACTGCGATAACTTCGTACTTCCAAGATTCAGATATCGCAATAACAAAGAAATCAACGAACCAACGCGATTAAAAAACTCTGATGATAATAAAAGTAGGTAATAATAAACTAATAAGTTGGTAGGTACTCACTCAAAACGCCGGTCAACTTGGTAAATCCGTGACGTAAAATAACTTCACAACTTCCCAAACACTTTTTTGACACTGTAGTCACGAATATCACAAAAAGTTGACACTGAACGACGTCATTATTGCACAAAACATCACTGTTTTAAAGTTTTTCTCAATATTACGAAAACGGAATGGCGGTAAAGTCGCGGGAAAGTGACGCACGCAACACGTCCACACCACGCGGCGATCGCTCGCAAACTAAAATCGGAATGAATGAATCGAATCGAATGTCGAGACGAGACCGACTCGCGTGTAAACTCGATACAAAAAGCGCGTGAATGCGTGACGAACCGGATCATAGTATCGGACCACCTCAAAGGGTCGTGGTTCGCACTTTTTTCTGGGATTATGAGAAAATTCTATTTTATTATTATCTTCTGCAATTTTGTATTGAGTTAAACCGGTCACGTAGTCTATTTACGAACTGGTTCTAATACAGTTTTACTAGCCTTTTTCGACGATAAATAGTTAGGTACCGCCCACTTATTCTGCACTACACATATTTTTATTTTATGTAAATATTGCGAAAGGCGTTGTTTTTTGTATTTTATATCCATGTGTTCCTAGAACTGTGATTGGAAATAATATCGAGTATCACGTGCTATTCACGAATATGTCATGCATGTGTCATTAATTAAACTTCAATGAGACTGTTTCCATTTTTAGGGTTCCGTACGTCAAAAGGAAAAACGGAGCCCTTAAGGCTCTTACAAATAGGAGCGACACGCGACGCGACACAAAGACATCGCTAGTCGCGCGACATGCGGTGCCTTTGTGTCGCGGCTGTTTGTTGGAGCTTCTATAGGATCACTCGTATGTCTGTCTGACTGTCCGTCTGTCACAGCCGATTAGCTCCGAATCTACTGGACTGATTAAGTTAGTACACAATGAATTTCTAAATGAATTTTGAATAAAAGACTTTTGGGGACAAATTTACAAAATTAAAAAAAAAAGTATGTACTTATATTTTTTTTAATACCAAATTTTTTAATTATTAGTTTAATGTTATGAAAGAAAATTGATGAAAATTTATAGTTCCCCGGGGCCCTTATCCCTGTAACTGCTGAGCCAAACATTTGGAAAAATATACACAGAATAAATAGTTCTATACTTATAGATTACACGAAACTATAGATCAAAGACTTCTTTAATTGATCATAAAATAACGAAGTAAATCACTCAATATTGTGCGTACAAATTGCAGTTGGAATGTATGGGGGAACATGTTTTTCAACTACAATGTTAAATTTTTTCTTGGGATAAATTCATCCCAACTACGGAACCCTTCATTGTGCGTGGACTGACACGCACTTGTCCGGTTTTTTCCGCATTGTAATAATGGCAACTTTTTTTGTTGCAGGTTTTCAAAGTCATCTATTATCAGGGCCTCAAGTCTGCTATTACAATAGTGTCAGAATGGTCTCTTCATTGTGAGTTTTTGACAGATTTGCCATACAAACACTGTCAAATATTCACAATGGCGAGACACTATTGTAATAGCAGACTTGAGGCCCTGGTCTACTTTTATTTTAGAAAAAAACCACGCGGTCGAAGCCGCGGGTAGCAGCTAGTATAAGTGTATGTAACATACAAATTCAAAATCATTTATTTCGTGAACACAGGGTAGGTACATACAGAAGATGTTATAATACATAAGATCCAAGATGTGTCCCGCCAAAAGGATACATAACATAATAACAGATTGGATTTAGTTAACAGGTATTATAATAAAAATTTGTCATTTAAATATTTGTTATTTATAAACATGTTAGAAAAACATTTTAGAGCGTTGTAAAAGTCTAGCATTCACCAACCCAGTGCATTGCACTGGCACCGGCTTCCGTTCACTTTGTTGTTCACTTATCTTCTGTGATAATGTGACAGACAACCACAAATATATCATTGTGGTTGGTGGGTTGCAACTGTATTCCACGCAGAGCACTGATTTTAACAGCACTTGGACGAAACGCACCTGAGCACTTTCACTAACCGCACTGAATCAAAATTTTGTAAAGTGCGATTCGGTGAAACAATGATACTATTTTTAGTCCCAGAACGGCACCTACGTAATTTTTTTTTTTTTTTATGTATTTTTTTTTTCTCCAAGGCATTATCAAACAAAACATATCGATACAAATCAGCAGAAGTTATGTCTTGTACCGGATAATTCCACCTTGTTCACCTGAAGTAAGGAGTAATGTTTTATTTGTATCGCTGTCAGCAAACAAAAAATGGCAGACTATGTCGCTTGTCTAAGCAATTTCGTTACTTATAAATCATACAGTAATACAATTAGGAACAAATGGTCGAATGAACGCACACACACATACAGACCGTTACATGAAATCTAAGTAGGTACGTTTTTCAGTATGCAGTGAGTCGGGGCTGTCGGATCGAGGCAAGTTTAGTAATTAATCATGTTGGTAGGATTATGCAATTCATAATATAATTTTTTATGTCATTTATTAATTTGGTTTCTTACCTTATAACATTTTTTAAATAAAAAGTGATTAAAAAACAGTAAACAATATTTAAAAAAAATTAAGTTCCACCGCCGGTGACGGGAGCAGGGTTCAAGCTTCCGGTGGTTACGGCTGCAGACACAGGAACCTCCTCACAATGCGAGCCGTATCGAGGAGTAGGTACTGCTTTCTGAATCAGGTCCTTAATCTAACCGCCTAACGAGAGCTTCGAGAGATGTTGATCGAGGCTTTCGGCCATCAGGCTATTGACCGTTACGACAATCGGCAAAAAGATAGCCGAGCTTACATTCCAGATGTCAACAACCTCGTGTGTTGAGTTTTTTTTTTTTCCTTTCTTAGCTTTTACGAGGTTCTCGTCATGTGGAATGGTAACATCGACAATCATTGCGCGGCGCGCTAATCGATCTATCACCACTAACTATATCAGGCTTATTGGCGATAATAGTCCTGTCAGTAATGATAGACCGATCCTAGCATAACGGCTCCTACATACAGGGGCGACACGCGACGCGACACAAAGGTACTGCGTGTTGCGCGACGAGTGGTGCCTTTTGTGTCGCGTTGCGTTTCGCGCCTGTTTGTAGGAGCTTTAAAGTGACATGGTCATTTTCGAGAACTGGGTCGGGCACATAGGTACCTGTAACACGGTACCTCAGAGTTAACAGGTTTATATTTTACAGCAAGTTGCTGGTGAATAATCCTGGCCACTTGGTTATGCCTGTGCAATTACTCGCCGTTAGCCAGACGAGAACAACCAGAGATAATATGTCTGATGGACTCACCCGGGCGATGGCATTCCCGACACACGTCAACCATCCCGTCCTTTATAAAATTTCTCCGGTAATTATTTTTCAAGATAACTTCATCCATAACTGCACAAACAAAACCTTCAGTTTCCCCGAAAACGATATGCAGTCTCCACTCAAGGACTCGTCTGCTCTACCGGCCATCGGTCCTTCGACAAACATGGCTAGCCCACTGCCACTTCAGCTTGCTTACTCTGCAAGCTATGTCGATAGCTCCAGTTCTTTTCCGGACAGTTTCATTTCTGATCTTATCTTTCAAAGAAACTCCGAGCATAGCCCGCTCCATAGCGCGCTGAGTGACCTTGAACTAGCCCGACTGTCATTGTCCACGTTCCGGCACCGTTTCCATATCAGGCAGGATGAACTGGTTGAAGACCTTAGTTTTCAAACATTGCGGGATAGGCGACGAGGAGACTTGATAAGGTTTTCCAAACGCTGCCCAACCCAACCGGATCCTTCTGTCGGCTTCTTTCTCAAAGTTGTGTCTACCGAGCTGGACGACTGCCCCTAGGTGGACATACTCCTTCACAACTTCAAGAAGCGACCCTTCGATGTAGATTGGTCTCGGCAAGACGAGCGAATTGTACGTGACTTTCTTTCCATATTCATGTCTATATAATAGTGTATGTAATGTCCTGGATCTAGACAGTCATCGTGGCAGCATCATACAAATATCTCAATACTTCGATGTAGCGCCAGTCAATTCAGTTCACGAGATCAGGAAGTAAAAAAACTGAAAAGCGAGGTACTCGTAACGTGGGTACCATCGATTGATTAAACGCACCTGCTAAGTAAAAACCCTATTTCGCACCGCGGTTCGTGGTGTCGCGTCGGTGTGCTAACGGCGTTGCATAATTATTTGAATGTCATTAAAATAATTTCTCCTACAGAGGTTGCTTTACAAATATTCCACCTATTTTAAGTGATTTGAAACAAATTTCATACGTAAACATTTAACCCAAGGGCTATACGGTCGTTGATTTAACCGCATTCATTACGTACGACAGCTGACACCTTTACTGGGCGTGGTCCGACACGCACTTGCCGTATCGATATGTTATAGTTGGTAATGTCACAATATTGTGGTAATATCCTTACGTCCTATCACTATAATTCACACCAACACCTCGACATCAAGTGCAAAAACAGTACCTACTGTATCTTTTTTTATTTTCTTTTGCTTATGTCTCAAAAATGTTGTGTCCTATCGCAAAAATAATGAAAATTTCGACCCCCTTTATAAAACGCATAAACCCTTAGGTAATCATTTTTCATATTTTCCATACTAAAAGTGAAAAATTCCATTAAAACACGTCGAGGCTGCCGAACGAGCGCGCCTCCGGCTCTAAAAAATTCACGGTTTAGGCGAAACAAATACCACATCGCGAAGGCAAAATAAAAAAAAATACCACTTGGGACTCGCGATTGTCAAATTTGATTTTAGTTGTGTCAAAATTATTTTTAAATTTAGATATATTTTTTTGCAGAATAGCTTTAAGATTCTCATAGCCATAGTAAGGAATTTTAGTGATAGTTTAGTTCGGTGTACAAGAGAAGCGGCACCAATTTTTCACTATCACTACAACCAATTAGAATCTGAAGAGTTTGGAGCAAATGATATCGCGCTGACGACTGACGAAATGATAATTCAATCCAATACCGAGAATATATCATAAGCGTTCAGCATTGGTTAGGATAATTGATTTAATCGATTGAGATTTAATTAATCAACTGAAATATTTGCTACTTTGTGACAACCCTATTCCCAAAGAAATAAAAAAAAAAAACTAAGAAACGCCATATCTCCGACATCTCGCAAGATACATATCGTCGTTGCGACTTTAAGACCTCTTATGTGTCACTTTTGGCAAAATCACTTTTTTACGCCAGCCTGTTTCACCTTTTGAAGCTCTATCGTATGCAAAAACTCTCATGTT
The DNA here is from genome assembly GCA_947523025.1 of Dryobota labecula. Classification (NCBI taxonomy): domain Eukaryota; kingdom Metazoa; phylum Arthropoda; class Insecta; order Lepidoptera; family Noctuidae; genus Dryobota; species Dryobota labecula. The sequence continues at coordinate 7,911,486 of OX383293.1, read as the reverse complement.
TATACGACGATTTGATCATCATTTCTTTACCAATTTTAAGATCTACAATGTGTGCTTCCTAATAAAATGTAGGTGCTTAAAATATCGATTTTCTCATTAAGTTGAATTTTACACATAAGAGATCTTAAAGTCGCAACGACGATATTTAAAATTTTCTCAAGTTGAAGGTACGTACTATAGATAAGTATATTATACAAATAAACAAAAATACTACCATAGACAATTTTATATAACTTTTTTCGTTAATTAACTAAATAATTATTTACTCTCGTTTCTGTGACGTTAGGGACTTGAAATTTTAACACCTAATATATTTCAAACCAAAAATTAATCTGTATTTTTTATAAGGGTGAGATTTGCTTTATTCAAGAACTATAGAGATAAAAAATAGTTTTATCTCCAAAATGAAGTGAGAATTATCAAAACGGGTATTTTTAAGAATGCTTTATTAAGGTTTAACCTATGAAGATAAAAAATAAAACTGGCATGTCCGCAAATAAGGCAAAATAACACACTCTGCGTTCGGGGACTGAAAATTGTATTAATAAATTGTTCCACCGAGTCGCACTTATTTTTTTTTTGTTTCAGTGCGGTTAGTGGAAGTGCTCAGGTGCGGTTCATCCTAGTGCTGTAGAAAACAGTGCTCTGAGTGGAATACCTCTTGCGTCTATTTTATGAGTGTCAAACACAAAACATGAAAACAGGATATAGGTACACAGATGAGTGGAAACCATCATCCATTCAAATATCCCGTCCTTTGTTTCTTCCTTATCTCCTTTGTTCTTGGGTAACAGAGTTAAAAATGTATTGTTTTTTCGAAACTGAACTTATACAGTCGACCGCACCGTCAGCGTCAGTGGTAACAAAATCAGTAAGTACCTATAAGCTGACCTCATTATTCTAAAGTATAAAAAACAAATCATTTTAATTTCGGTCGGTAATAAAGTCGGTGTTTTTGGTTTTGTATTTTTGGGTTTTGGCACCGAATAAAAAAAAAAATTGATAATAACAACTGACTTCCAAAAACATTTTTTTGTCATGTTATCATTCATCATCATTTCAGCCGGAAGACGTCCACTGCTAGACAAAGGACCCAAACACCGCCACTTCGACCGGTTCTGTGCTTCCCTCATTCAGCGGATTACTGCAGCCTTCACAAGGTCATCGGTCCAGCTTGTTTGAGGCCTTCCAACACTAAGTTTTCCGGTACGCTGTCGCCACTCCAGAACCTTTCGGCCCCATGGGCCATCTGTTCTGCGAGCAGAGTTATGTGCCCTGCCCATTGCCACTTGTTTCCCAATTCTTTGGACTATGTTGGTTACCTTGGTTCTCCTGCGGATCTCTTCATTTCTGATTCAATCACGTAGGGAAACTCCAAGCATAGCCATCTCCATAGCCCTTTGGTTGACTTTTAGCCTTCTAATAAGACTATAATTCCATTGTGAGCGACCACGTTTCAGTACCTTAAGTCATCACTGGCAACATGCACTGGTCAAAGACTTTCTTCTTGAGACGCTGCGGTATGTGGGACGAAAAGATATTGCGTTGCTAACCGAACTCTGCCCAGCCGAATAGACGATTGACCTCTAGCCCGAAGTTGGACTTACCTAACCGGACAGTTTGTCCTAGGTAAATATACTCGACCACAACTTCGGGTGTAGCCTCTTCGATCTTCATGAGAGTGGGTGTAACATTGGCATTTGACATGACCTTTGTCCATGTTCATTCTAAGACCCATTCTTTCGGAAGCCCTTAAGCTCAACCCACTCTTTCGGAATCAAACAGCTTCTAGAGGACCCTAAGAACAGGTTTTCCGCCGGCCTTAAAAAGTTCGGCCGTAATTCCGTCATCACCTTGTTGTTTTTGAGCTGCTTCAGAGCAATTCTAATCTCGTACTAGCTGACGTCCGGGATGTCTTCGGTGTAGAGTCGGGTCAATCTAGCTCTTGAGTCATTTGCCAGATTCGTATCGGGCTTATTTGTTGACGTGTCCACAGAACCTATCGATCCCTCTCAACAGCTTAGGTTTGGCGGATACGATCCTGCCATTGTCGGTCTTCAGTTTCGTAAGCTGGCTCTGCCCAATAGACTGATCTTTTGCAAAGACCTTGCCATGGAGCCTTTATTCCGCTCTATTGCGTCTTTAATGCGTTCTGTATTCATTAAAAAAAAAAGAAAAAAACAATATTTCTAAACAATAAAGTTGAAAAGACTAGGTTGCAATATAAGACCACAACATTATTTGTACTCGTAGTCTTATTTTACGGCCGTTTTTGATGCGCTCATCGGAAGATCGAAGTTCATTTGTTTATTTTTTTATCTATGACTAAATTTCCAAGACCTTGTGCCTCAGTGTGTCCTCATACATATGTTATATGCATAAAGGCACACTGTCGCGCCCACGATATCTTACTAGTCTGCGCGAGCCTTAAATCTTAAAATTACAATTGAATAAGTAATAACGGACTAGCTTGCTTATGAGCAAATATGACCCATTTTCCTGAAGGTTTCACCTTCATCTGGTTTTGTTAAACAAATTCTTAGTATCTTATCCTTCTCACTTGCAAGTTGCAATTTCTTTTCTGTACGTATTTAAGTAGGTGTGCATTTTCCTAGATGTAATCATATATCGCTTCTATATTGGAGTCGGCTTCCAGTCCAACCGGAAAAGCACTTACATTAATAATAATCATTTATTCATTCTTGATAATTTTTAAATAATCTTCTAAAACCTCACTTTCGAAAAAATATTATTATTCCAATTGTTAATTTCTGCCAAGCGTGCTGTGCGGGTTTAGTCCCATCTCGGCACCCCTGAATGTATTTACCATGCCCACGAAACATTCCCATCTCGGCATAAATAAATTGATGGGTGCCGAGATGGTAAAGTGTCAAGATGTGACTAAACCGTTGTGCGTAGCTGTCGCTATTCATATACAAATAACGTCACAGATCCATTGATATACTAAAAGGAGGGAGATATGTTACGCGCTAACATCGCAATCAGTAAACTAGGCTCGGCGCACGCACGACTACTACATGCACCAAAACTCACACAAATGTGATCAGTGTGATCACAGTCGCAAACCTACAGTTACCGATAGACAAGAACAGATAGGAGACAGCGCTGTCGTGCGAGCGAAATCGCGTTAGCTGCCGAATGTTGGCCGAATGTTTACGATTGTGAATGACATTGCATGTGGTAGCATAAACATGGCGAAGCAAACATTAAATATTATTATAACTTTCAACAAATTAGCATTTTTGGCTGTAATTACGAGTGGTGAGTAATCCCGTGTGTCTTATTTTTCTTCCTTGTATTATTAAAACACTGTTTAGCTGCAAAAGAAGTCATTTTGATGCGTATTTATCACAAAAAAAACCTGTAATTATAGAGCTGTTTGATCAACGATATCCCGTACGCGACTGAGTGCCAACTACGGGCAATCACTTAGTTTGATAGGACTAGGCAGTGTTACTAAGCCCCGTATCTACAGCTTTTAATACATCAATGCACAGGTCATATTTTTTCAGCATCTGTATTTCTACACACAATGTCAACATAAAGTTTTTAGGCTTACGATGTGATGGTCAAATTTCGTAGTTGTTTATTTTTCACATTGGCTTATAGCTCGTTAAAACCCATGTTTACGCCGCACAGGTTATGCTGTAGGACAGCTAGGTAACTTCCAAAAAAGCCATTAACGCTATGTAATTTCTCATGTCATTTTTTTCATGTGAAGACTTGGAATGGAAAAAGACAATTAATACATATTCGTCTGTACCTACAAACGGACTTTTTAGGGTTCTGTGCTTCAAAAGACAAAAACGGAATCCATAAAGGATCACTCGTGTGTCTGTCTGTATGTCCGTCTGCCACAGCCGATTTGCTTCGAATCTACGGACCGATTTAGCTGTTTGGTACACATATGAATTTCTGTGACCCAAACACGAACCTGTATCGTAAATAAATGAATTTCGAATAGGGGTTTCTACTTTCGGGGAAAACAAGTGAGTTTAAAAACCGGACCAGTGCGTGTACAGTGAAGAGTTCTGTAGTTGGGATGAGTTTATTCCAAGAACAAGCTAAATATTGTATTAAAAACAAGTTCTCCCATACATTCCAACTGAAAATGTAAGTTTGTAGGCAGAATATTTAATGTTTGTTAGATTTGCCATTTGACTTACAAGATGTCTTATAGTCTTAATGACTATAAGACATCTTGTAAGTTTCCTGTAATCTAAAAGTAAAGAACTATTTTATGTTATTTTTTTTTTCTTTTTTTTTGCTCAATAGTTTCGGAGATAAGTTCTTAAATAATGTAAAAAAATATTTGTTTTAAAATTATAAAAAAATATATCTGAAATCCTTACATTGAGCCCTTTCATTTGATATACTCGTATCACACGGTAAAGTTCGTCAAATAAAATAGACGAAAATTTACCATTCCCTCCACCCCTTATCTCCGAAACTACTGGGCCTAAAATCTTGAAAAAAATACAGAAAATAGGAAAACCTATAACAAGTCTATGATGTTAAAATAACAGGGTAAATCACTCCATATTGTGCGTACAAACTTACATTTTCAGTTTGAATGTATGGGGGAACATGTTTTTTAACTGCTATGTTAAGTTTGTTCTTGGGATAAATTCATCCCAACTACGGAACCCTTAATTTTATTAATTAATCTATGCTATCACGTGAGATCCTTTCGTTCAATCACAGATTAGTACAGATGGGACACTCCGCAGTTTAAGTATGAAGCTACAAGTACGCGGCGGGCCCATCTCACTGGGCGAATTCAATAGGACTGCCATGCGCCGCCGGCTTAGAAGTTACACGATAGAAAGAGAGGCAACTTGTAGCCGGATATAACTGTAGGTAATAAGCGTTGTGCGACCTGAATTGCACTTTAATGTGTCGCACCAAGCGTCGCTTTTTATTTAAATGATTTTGCGAAGTGTCCCATCTGTATTAATCTGTGGTTTTATTCCCAGGTCGGGAAAAGTATTGTGGAGTTTTTGTATTAGAGATTTTCCCGCCCGGAGGCTGGTTAAATGCCCGGCTTATGGCAATAGGCTCACCGCCTTTTACATGAGATTAAAAGATACCTGGCGAAATGTAGGTGTTAAGGTCCTACAAACAGGCGCGACACGCGACGCGACACAAAGGCACCGCGTGTCGCGCGTTGAGTCGCGTCGCGTGTTGCGCCTGTTTGTAGGAGCCTTTACTATACATACCCCTGCCCAGACCTAATTTACAGATTACTCGTAGAAACTTTGATGACAGATTTTCTCAAAATTTTCGCTTCATATTAAAGAATGGACTTACGACCTTAACTACACGGGTATTACAAGAAAAATTAATATTCCAACAACTTTTTAAATTAGTTCCCTTAACTTTTCTAACACTGATTAGTTCATGTTTTCCTGCTCTAATATTTTCATACCTTCTGTCTGTTTTTGAGAAGTTTGTTCCGACTTTTAGAAGTTTATCTTGGTTCTTTGATGAATCCCTTAGCGTCGTTTGTTTTTATTTTTATATTTTTGCGTTGTAAAATGGATTTTAAATAAAAAATTATTAATGATGTAAATTATGGATGAAATTTTATTTATTGTTTTAGGTGGGAAAGTGAAATGTATGAGTAAAACAACGTGTAGCTAGTAATGGGTTTTATTTCGGAGCGGCCATGACACACCCTCGCCGTGACAGACACCTACTTCAGACAGACCATAAACACTAAGAAGTTTCCATACATTACACCTTCACCCTTAATCTAGAACCCTTTAACATTTCTACATTCATTATGAAAGCCGCAGGACCGATGTGGCACCAACAACATGGTGGTGCATGTGCAAGCAGCAGACGGGGCAGCCAATCAGTCAAACCCCTGGGACCAGTCAGGGGAGGATGAGCCTTCTTTGTCAGGTGATGAGGAATGGGAAGTAGAAGATTTACATCAACTTAGCTTGAATAGCTACAAACCGGTGAGCTTAATTATTTATGTGGATCAAACCCAATTATCTATGGAAATTGATACCGGATCTTTAGTTTCATGTATCAGTAAGAAAAAGTATGATCAAATGTTTAGCCATAGACCATTAGTAAATACTAATTTAGTTTTTAGATTTTATGATGGTACTATCACAAAACCTATAGGGGTGATTAGGCCAATAGTTAAATATGGTAATAAGTCCAAACAAATGGAACTGTTTGTAATAGAGGGTGGCACCACTTCGTTATTAGGTCGACAATGGCTTACAGAACTAGGCATTAAAATACCTTTGTATCAAAATATAGTCACAATGAGCACAGACAAAATAAATAGCAATAATTCATGTAATGACCAATTATTATTATTACTTCACAGATATAAGGACTTGTTTTCGGAGGGACTGGGCCGGTTCACGGGAGGCAAGGCTCGGTTGCGTCTACGCGAGGGAGCAACTCCGGTGTTCTGCCGCGCACGGCCTGTGCCCTACGCGGTGCGTGAGCGCGTCGAATCTGAGTTAGATGGCATGCTGCGCGCCGGTGTCATCGAGCCCGTGGAGTGCGCGGACTGGGCTACTCCACTTGTACCGGTGCGTAAGGCTGATGGTGGACTTCGTATCTGTGCTGATTACAAAATAACGTTAAATCCAGTTCTATTGGTGGACAAATATCCCTTACCACGTATAAACGATTTACTGGTTAAATTAAATGGTTCTAAGATATTTACTAAAATTGATTTAACACAAGCTTATAATCAAATTGAATTGGATGACCCTGATAATTGTACAGTTATAAATACTCACAAGGGGCTTTTTAAGTATAAAAGATTAGTTTTTGGTTTATCATCAAGCCCCGGTATATTCCAACGTATTATGGCGAATCTTTTTAACGATATTCCAAACGTAGAAGTATTTCTCGATGACATTATTATTGGTTCACCTAATTTGAGGGAGCATTTAGTTATTTTAGAGAGAGTTTTAGAGCGGTTACATCATAACGGAATGAAACTAAATAAAAAGAAGTGCTTGTTCTTGACTAATGAGGTTAAATATTTAGGATTTATTATCTCTGCCGAGGGAGTAAAGGTGGACCCTGAGAAGGTGGAAGGTATATTAAATATACCCCGCCCAGACAATATCACCGACTTGAGGGCCTTTTTAGGAACAATCATGTACTATGCAAAATTTGTTAATAACTTAAGTAATATATTGGCACCTTTGTACAGGTTACTAAAGAAAGGAGTTTCTTGGTCGTGGGACAATGAGTGTGAGTCAGCTTTTAAAAGAATTAAAAATATTTTGATTAGTGCCGAAGTCCTTGCTCATTACGAACCAAACAAACCTTTGTTTTTAACATGTGATGCGAGTGCGAGGGGCATAGGAGGCGTACTTAGTCAGATGTGTGAGCACAGAGACAGTGGCGCAGCCGGAGCGCGGGAGCGACCAGTCGTGTATGTGTCGCGCGCGCTTAACGCGGCTGAAAAGCATTATTCGCAAATAGAGAGGGAGGCTTTAGCTATTGTTTTCTGCTTTGAAAAATTACACCAATATTTATATGGGCGACGTTTTACACTTCGCACGGACCACAAGCCACTGGTTACTATTTTTGGGCCTAAGCAGGGTATACCATCAATGGCTGCGAGCCGGTTACAAAGGTGGGCTATTAAGTTGTTGCCTATACATATGATATCGAGTATGTTATGGATGGGTTGTCACGGTTGCCAGCTCTGTCTGTTATTAAACAACCTATTAAAATTCCGGAACAATCATATTTACATTTTGCCCAAAATGGCATGTTATTAGATTATAATGAGATTAAAAGACAAACGAGCCGAGACCAATTGCTAGGCCGAGTTTTGACATATCTTCGCGACGAATGGCCGTCTGATAATGAAATTAAATCGCTCCAACCTTATTTTAATCGTAAAAAAGAACTTTACGAGGAGTTAGGTTGTGTGATGTGGGGCCATAGGGTGGTCGTACCGGGTGAGTGTAGGAATAAGGTTTTAACGGATTTACATGAGGCTCATATGGGCATAGTTAAAACAAAAGCTTTTGCTAGGAGTTATGTTTGGTGGCCGGGTATGGACGAAGAAATTGAAAAAACGTGCCGTGGTTGCCGTGTCTGTGCTGCAGAAAGTGAGGCGCCGAATCGACATATGCCCTGCCCATGGGCGTGGCCAGATAGACCATGGGCCCGTGTACATGTTGATTTCTTAGGCCCTATTACGGGGAGGATATTTTTAGTAATGGTCGATGCCAGAACCAAGTGGCTCGAAGTTAGTCAAGTACCTAGTACAGCGGCTAGTCACACGATCAGCGTGTTAAGTGACGTGTTTGCACGTTTTGGGTTACCGAGACAAATAGTCTCCGATAACGGACCGCCGTTTACAAGTCATGAGTTTTCACAATTTGTCAATACAAACGGTATTGAACATTTATATTCAGCGCCATATCACCCAGCCTCAAACGGGGCAGCAGAAAACGCAGTACATACAGTTAAAAGAGCTATTAAAAAGGCAATTAGAGAGAAGTTGAACATAAATTTATTTTTAAATAATTTTCTGTTATATTATAGGAACACAGAACACTGTACTACAGGCGAAACACCGGCATCGCTTATGTTTGGCCGCAGGTTACGTACAAAATTCGATGCTCTAAGACCTAGTAGGGACAGTAAAGTTAGGGATGCTCAGGAGCGTCAACAAAAATACGGTGCTACTGGGTCGCGACAATTGCGTCCGGGGGATGAGGTCTGGTTGCGTCAATATCGTGGACAGGACAAATGGGTATCTGGAAAAGTAACAGAAAAGATGGGGACCACTGATTATAAGGTGGTAGATGCTTTAGGTAGAGAATCTCACAAACATGTAGATCAGCTTAAACAACGGATACGGAGTTCATTAATCTGTCCTTCTCCCTCTAGCCCGGTTAGTGATGAGAGATCCGAGATGGTTGAGATAACTCAAGAACAGAGAGCGCTCAGTCCGGGCGGTCCGCGGGGCGATGGCTCGGCCGCAGCGAACGCTCATCAGGATGACGGAGTAAGAGAGCATTTTGAATTTGATTTTTATTCAGCACGTTACTAATTTTTATCCTCGTCGCCACTGAAATGTATGAGTAAAACAACGTGTAGCTAGTAATGGGTTTTATTTCGGAGCGGCCATGACACACCCTCGCCGTGACAGACACCTACTTCAGACAGACCATAAACACTAAGAAGTTTCCATACATTACAGGAAAGTATCAATAACTTCTCCCGCTCGTAGCGGGAGAGCGTGTCAGACTTTTACTGACTAAAATCCACCCGTGTTCCTTCAGTTGCCTGTGTGCCAGGGCCACGGTATCTGGTGTAAGTTGAATATTGGACGACACACAGATTTGAGCAAAGATGGAATATGAGGTATTTGAGGTTAAAATAGGAGTGGATGGACTTACTTGGGAATCTTCTGGACGAAGCACGTTGACTGGTATTTTCTTACTTTCCTTGTGATGCACTTTCCCTTAATAATTAAATGTCACACTTGTGTCGGCCAACACTTTTATAAAGAGAGTTTAGAGTTTTTGATATATTAGCGGATTAATTCATGCGACGATGCGCATTGCGTGAACGTTGAGTTAGAATAGCAATTCAAACGAGAGAGTTTTCTCTCAAATCACAGTTGATGTATGCAGCGATTGGCTTACGCTGCAGCGAAAACGCCTCTGATTTGGTGCGTGCGATGAGCGTCCCTCTCATTCTGTTGTATGGGAATTGGGAGGGAAGGAAATATAGCTCAAAGCTGCGGTCGGAAATGTTATACTAAAAACTTAGTTTAAGCTTGCGCGAGCAGTATCCCTTCCGGACAAATCCGCAACCCTGGCAGGCACCGGTCCCGGCGGACCCCGACAGTGCGTGCTGACATCTCTTTGAGGTGCGCGTGGAACAACGCGCCGTCAATCCGGGCCTGGGGGCCTACTCCCTAAGTCCGTCAACGAAGTAACGGGCCCGTCCGTTAGTAGTCCGACACGTCGGACTGAACCCTACTCCCTAGTAATTTCGGATTCATCAGTTTCCAACGGAATCGTAGACAATATTCGTGAACGAACGACGCATGGCGATTGATGACAATAGAGTTGTGCTATTTTACCGGTCGATTACCGGTTTAATTATTTTGTGGTTTTCAAGCTAAATAAACAAAAATCTATATTTTTTCTTTAGAAAATGACTACATTTTTAACAATATACTTTTTATTATAAAGATTAGAATTATTTTTGACATTTTTGTCCGGAAACCGGCATTATCCTGTTGATACCTTTGCCTTTTTCCTTTTTGACATTTTGACGGAAATTTTCAAATTAATTCAACGGTACTAGCCGGGAAGTTTGAAAATTATTTTATTTTAGTTTCTTTCTTATTCATTTCGTAAAATGGCCCCAACCGCTGCAGAAACTCACGGACACGGACTCTGGCCGGAGGCGCGTAGGAGCTGGGCAGCCTCAACGTGCTTTATATAGAATTTTTCACTGTTGGTGTGGAAAAAAAAAAAAAATACTAACATGTTGAGTTTTAGGGGCTTGGGGTATCTAAAAGGGGGTCGAAATTTTCATTATTTTTGCGATAGGACGCACCATTTTCGAGATATAAACAAAAGAAAAGAAAAAAAATATATACAGTAACAGTACTGATTTTGTACCAGTAGTCGAGATGTTGGTGTGAAGTTTAGTTCATGACAACTAATTGATTTTATTCTACATCTTTTCAATCGCGATTAATAATAGTCAGATTTAGTTAGAAAATCTAAATTTTAGTTTAAAAACGTCAAATTCAGAATAGCAAAATTGCCAAATAGCTTTAAGATAAGTCAGTAACGTCGGGAATACTCGCCAACCTAAATTCTTGGCGTAAATATTGTCGACGTTGCCTCCGCTCTTCCTATATAGCTTCGTCAAGCAATAAAAAAGCAGCCATACTTTGGAATTCCTTACTTTGTCTCTAAATAGTGTAAACAATTATAATCGTTCGTCGACAGAACGACAACTATTTTGATGTCGTATCAACTGACATAAGGTTCCGTCAAAACAAGCGTCAAGTTCAACTTTTCGGACGGGCAAAAACGCATCGGGAGTAGGGACAGTTGTCAAATCGTGTTGTCATTCATTCTTCGTCGGGCCCCGAACGAATCGACCGTCCGTTGGTGATAGGGAGTAGGAAACGCCCGAAACGAAGCCCGAAACGACGGACTTCGTTTTTAGGGAGTAGACCCCCTGGTCCTTACCGGACGGCGAGCGATTTTGAGCACGCCTACCGAGTTCGAGCCGTCAACTAGCTTCACCTTAAGAAAGGCAATGGCTAGATTAAGAACTCGGAAACTGACTACCTATGAGTACCTAACACCTGGGAGGCTAGACTAAGTGACAATCTATCAGCAATAACGATGGTGGAAAAGTCAAAAAATTATGGGACTACCGAAAAACTTATCTAAATTGAATCGTGTAAAAGTAGTAAAATCGTCTACTTTAACAATATTTGTAAATACCTATATGAGCACCATGTATTTAACACATCATTTACGCTTCATTAGGAATCGTTTATCGAGCAATCCTAAATCTCAACTTACAACTGTTATCAGTATATCAATTTTAACTTTTTTTAAATTTGTTTATTACCAATGTTATCAAATTAAATTTTTAATTTTTTGTTGATCATATTTAATAATCCTATTTTAATTTACATTAATTTTTATCTTTGTGTACTTGATGATTAAGTAAATTCATTAAAAATATTAGATTTTTTATGAATTTACTTAATGTTATATATATATAAAAACTTTATTTCGGGTGGCATAGACCCATAGAAAACTTAACCTAAACCTAATACACATTTACCGAGCTACAAGTTTACTTGGCATGACTCGCCACACCTACACAAGACTTGACCCACTGGTTTTGAAAGGGACAGTCAAAACGTACAGCTAATGCGTTCAGAATGCTGTTGTTGCTACCCCGTATACGGGCTAGCAGGGAAGCTGCTTTTTTGCGCATGATGGCCTGAAAACCATCAGTGCGCGCCTCAGCAAACATGCCAGACGCGCTGCACCGCCACGGCACACCCAACAACCTTCTGAACGCATTACTGTACTGCGTGCGCAGGGCTCTGTAGGCTCGCTGCGTATATCTCACCCACAGGCCGCTTGAGTAGAAGGATTGGCAATAAGCTTTGAATAGCGTAACTTTCACTTCTCTCGTGCATCGTGCGAACCTGCGTGTGAGCATATTAGCTCTCACCGCCAGAGCCCTGCGCTCCCGCTCAACATCCTCATCGTCCCTGAGGTCACTAGTCACAATGTGACCCAGATATTTAAAAACTTGAACCTGCTTTAGGGCTATTCCATTGAGAAATACAGGAGGCACATGGGTAGGCTGTTGTTTGCCTGAATTAAATACTAAGATTTCACTCGTTTTAGAGTTATATTGTAACCCATGCGCCTCCGCGTACTTCTCACAAATAGAAAAAAGTTTCCTTAGTCCGCGTATGGAGGGGCTCAGCAGCACCATATCGTCTGTTACCAATTATTTAAATATTTTTGAACCAATTCTTATAAATTTTATTATAATGTCAAAGATTATTCAATTTTACTTTTACCAATTTTTCAATCAGAATTTCATAAATATTTTTGTTTTTTTTTTTTTATATTTGCGCTTATTACTAAGTTAGCTTATTTCTATGATTCATTGTTTTATGCACGTGGTGTTTACCTTTAAGTAATTGATGCACTGTTATTTTACCTTAAAATGTATTATGTGTTTGTTTCAGTGTATTCAATTGTTGGTGAACATAATAAAAAAATTAAAATAAATAACATTTGGGTTCCGTAGTAACCAAGTAAGCCATGTTCGTCTGTCTGTCGTTCTGTCTGTCCGCGGCTTAGCTTAGAGACTCTTAGTACTAGAAAGCTGTAATTTGGTATGAGTATATATACATATTAATTACGCCAACAAAGTGGTAATAAAATCTTGAACAATTTTTTTTTTAGGGTAGTCTTAAAATGGAGATGACATTATTTTTTTCTCGTCTATCCCATGGTGCGGGGTATCGTTAGATAGTCCGTTCAAAAATATCGTGAGTTTGTCAAAACTATTTTTCGATTCAGTGATCCGTTTGCGTAATATTAAGCTTTAAAGTGCTAATTAGGGTTCCGTACCAAAATGGTAAAAAGGAACCCTTACAGGGTGAGTCAGTATGTCTGTCTGTCACAGCTGAATACCTCAAGAACTACTGATGCTATCAACTTAAAATTTAGAATAGTTTTAGATGACGTTTGCCCAACTATTTTGCAAATAAGAAAGAAACAAAAAAGTTATATTTTTTTTTCTACTGGGTCTGATAGGTGGGCTTAAAAAATCGAATTGCGGCTACTAGTGTATGTGGGACATCATATTAAAGAGCGCTGTTTGCACATTCTTAAACATTTTTAAATTTTTTTTTAGGCCGCATAGTTTTCGACTTTCATGAAAAATTAAAAAAAAAGTACGTATTATCTTTGAACGTGTTATTATATTATGTGTGCTTTGAGTGAAGCACAGTTGTAGTTTTTCTGGGCTGGTACGGAACTCTCGGTGCGCGAGTTCGACTCGCTCCTTGACCGGTTTTTTTTTGTTAGAGTCAAGTGCCCCCCCCCCCCCTATCACCTGATTGGTTCTAATTGGATACGTAAAAAAATTCACAGCAATAGTGTATATGACGAAGTTAAAAGAAAAACTATCACAGCTAAGTAGGCTTTACAAGTTACCGAGTAATAGTCGACCAACTTACATAATTTACGGAACCCTTCATTGTACTTGGTACTTGGCCGTTTTTTATTTTGTTTTTTGTATGAAAATGCGTTACGCTGCGGTCCGTTGCGGCTGTAATGTGCGCTTGGCTTAACAAAGCCCCATGTATCGGCGATGGCAACACTTGCAACTGTTATAAGCCGGGCTTAAGAACTTAAACTCTGCTTATTAATTGCTTCCACTAATAGGGATGATGCCTGGGTAAAAAAAAAAAAAGAAAAACTGTTTAGTCCGTCATTCAATAATAAAATAAATATAATAAATATTTTGGTTTTCAGTCTGGATTTTTGCCCGGTTGATGGCAATAGGGATGATACCTGGGTAAAATACTAAATAAAAACTGTTTAGTCCGTCACTCAGATAATAAAAAAATATTAGACACGTATTTTTTGCTTTATCATATTAATAAAAAAATACTTAGATAAAACACATTCAACTTGGGGAGTGGGGACTCGTTACGTCATAGCTCAGTATAAAATCGAATGAGAAGTGACATCATGCCACATTTGAACTCAATCTATCGCCGTAATGTTTTGATAAGGTAAAAAAAAAATACGTGTCCAACATTTTTTAATAATCTACATGACGGACAAAAAATATTTTTTTAGTCATCATCCCTATTCCAGTTACGAAGCCGTAGATGTAAGTAAACAGTTTTACACGTGGATAATACTTTGTTCCTAACGTAATAGAATGGGGCTTCCAGGGCTACTTAATAAGTCAATCCGACAATTTTACAAGTTTTTTTTCACATACGTAGACATAGAAAGAAAGAAAAATATTGTATTCGATACACGAACAGGAATTTATACAAAAATAAAATGTAAAAAAAGGAGTATTTAAAACTAATAACCTGAATATATTTTTTCCAATAACGACCTGTCGAGGCCAAGAAGGCTCCTATCTCAGCATAATGCTGTGATATAAAAAAAACCCGCTGTCATTTTGATAGTGCTCGCCGTGATGCCACGGACATACAGGGTTATTGGTAAACGTCGGCAATCCATTAAGGGGATGTAGGAGAGGTCATTTACAACCAAATTACCCCTTATGACCCCTTTGTAAATGTCAACTATTTTCGAATTACTGACATTATATATTTTTTTTAAGTTAACTGCGGACCATTTTCGAGTCCTCTCCTACATCCCCATAATGGTTGCCGACATACTACCAAAGACCTTGTATATAAATCCCATTAAGGGAATAAAAAATAAATAAAACAATCATTTCTGCTTTATTATACAGTACCTCGTCGTGAAAACGTAACAAGTTAGATTTGTTTTGACAAATATACTTATAAGGGTATTAATTTTTATATTTTAGAGGTATGAGGAACAGGGTGTAAAGTTCACTCATACTCTAGAGTAAAGGGAGGATCCTCCGACCAGACGGGTATTGTGTCTGGTGGGCAACTGCCCAACGGTTGATGTCGGGATGTTGTATACATATATGCTAGTCGCGCGGTAAACTCTGATAGCGCGATGCAGGATTCGTGACGTCAGGTCTTTGATGCGTAGTTCGCATGTGGTGTTGTTGATACCGCCACAATATTTATAAGGATATTTGTTCAGTATTTAGGTGAGATGACACCGTCAATCAAAACACAATTGAGTTTCTCTGTAATAAAAGTTTTGTCTGTTTAGAACTAATTACAAAATATGACATTGAATTAACTATAAAGACCTTCCTTGTAATAAAAGAAACGACTTTTAATGCTATTAATTTCAATATCAATTCCTAACAAACAATTACCTAACTTTAATAGTTTTCACGATGGTTCCATTGGACCACAGATTAACTAAAGGTTGACGACATTGTGGTCTTACACCCTAATGGCGCTAGTAGCAAGGGCGTCACCAGCCGATGGCCCAGAGGGGGGCAGCTTGATATATGGAGGATAAGAAAAGTATGAATTGATGGTACAGTCATGAAGAGCACATGAAGCTGTAGTGCGAGTCTTACCTCTAAAGTGATTGTAATAAGAACGGTACAAAGTCCAATGTGTAAAGCATCACGAGCTCTTTAACTCTACAATAAATAAAACTTAATAAGTAAACCAAGTTCTTATATTTATTAGGAAAATGAACAATATTTTAATAATAAAGTGGTAGAGCGAGATCCTTTTTTTTTTTTTTTTGAGTTATTTAAAACATAATCTATAATAATAATAATCTATATATTTTTATAGTGTATAAGTTTTCCTTTGCTTTTGTAATGTGTAATAAGATGAAAAATATATATATATAAAGCAGTTTTTTTTTGTAAACTTCTCGACCACTTATTTATGAAAATTTTATAAGTTTTCATAAATAAGTTTTCGGTGTACACTAATCATGGCCAGACCATGGAGGAGATTTTCCCCCATGAAGCTTATTAGGTAGGATATTGGTTGCTTTGCAATTGGCTACAATTTTTTTGGAATCTCTAGGAGGGCGCTATTGGAAAAACAGTAGCAGTAAAAGAGCAGCAGTGGTGTTATAGTTGCTATATTACTTCGTGGTCTATATTTTACACACAAGTGACAATATAAAGAACATAAACAACCGTAACTATGCTGTTTCAATACATGACAGACATGTGTTAATATGATTATTCACACAGGCCAGTGCATACATATATGCAACCTCCAATAGGCGCAGCTGCCCCTCCCTGCCCACCCTTGGCTAGTAGCATGGCCTTTTCTCAGAAATAAAGAAAATATAATTTCTTTACATATTTTTACCCCTATTTAATGTTTCCGAATACTGAAAAGAGTACATTTATCTTGAATTTAAACATGAAAAGATGATTCATTCTCATGTAAAATTTTCATTACGCATACCTTTTATGGTTGCAAGTTGCAAGCGTCCACTAAAAGTTGAATGATGGAATTTTAGTTGAAAAGAACTTTGTGACTCGGTTCAAGTTATAATGGAAAGTTAAAGTGGAATATGAAAAACCAGCGCAGTAAGATCTGTGAAATACTGTGCGTTATTCATTTTGGTAAACATTCATGTAGTCTGTATTACCACTTCTTTACCCATAGAGTGCCTGAGAGTACTTAAACAAACAATAATGAATACATAAAAAAACCGGCCAAGTGCGTGTCGGACCACGCACAATGAAGGTTTCCGTAGTGGGGATGAATTTATCCCAAGAACAAACTTAACATTGTAGTTAAAAAACATGTTCCCCCATACATTCCAACTGCAATTTGTACGCACAATATTGAGTGATTTACTTCGTTATTTTATGATCAATGAAAGAAGTATTTGATCTACAGTTCCCTATTATCTATAAGTATAGAACTATTTATTCTGTGTATATTTTTCCAAATGTTTGGCTCAGCAGTTTCGGATATAAGGGCCCCGGGGAATGATAAATTTTCATCAATTTTCTTTCATAACATTAAACATTGTAGTTGAAAAACAATTTTCTCCTATATATTCTGTATGGGAGAACATGTTTTTCAACTGCAAATGTAAGTTGGTCGACTATTACTCGGTAACTTGTAAAGCCTACTTAGCTGTGATGGTTTTCCTTGTAACTTCGTTATACATTATATACTACTGCAGTGAATTTTTTCACATATCCATATACTACGTGTTTTTTTTTTCATATCCCATAACTCTAGGGTTATATTCTATGAGTAAAAATAATAAAAAAAGACCCAGATTATGTGGTCCAAAATGCATTGTTTCGAAGATAATTATCATCAATCATATTAATTTAGGTCAAAAATTGTCACCCGTATGACGAACTGTTACTTTTGCGACGTTGCCAAACTGGATGAAACTGTGACCCTCGATGTATGAAGGTATCTAAGTTTCATTGATAAATACGAGTAATTCATTTTCATTCAAACTAATCATTAATATTTAAAGCTAAGAAAATGCGACGTCGTTATATTTCACTTAAGGGTGTTTTACATTAATAATCGTGGCTTTATCGAATAAAAAAATAAATATATATATATATATTATTTAAAAAATAATTCATATGCCAGTTGATTCTTTGATATGGTCTCATTCCTACCCTATTAGAGTTATGGGATATAAAAAAAAAACACCTTGCAAACAACCATTTAGCTGGTTGGGGGATTTTGACTCTAAGAAAAATTTGCAATTTAAAGGTTAGTATTACGCAAACGGATCCCTGAATCGAAAAATGGTTTTCACAAACAAAAGTGCTATTCTGTAAAAATATCACCGTGAAAATTGAGCTTGAAGTGAGCTGTCAATATTGTCACCATCCCATCGCCACCATCAGCGAGATGTCTCGCTGATGGTGGCGTGGCGTGTGTGTGGATCATTTAGCTCCCTTCAAAATGGTTGAGATGAATGGTGTTAATCCATGCGTCATGTTCGTGAACGGGCGCCGCCAGTTGGGACTGGTCATCTCTTAGCTGCCACGGGTTACTTTATTTTATTTTATTTTGTTTCTACTTGTTGTACCTACTCTTAACGCTTTTAACGTGTAAGTTTTTATTATTTTTATTTTTACATCGTTCTCACATTTAGTTATAAATTCAACATTATAGATGTAACGAATACTTTTATAACAATTTAATTTAAAAGAGTGTCCATGGAGTTTCTTGTCCGTTCTTCTCCATAGGTACCTACGCTTTGGAATGGGAATGTAGCTTCATTTTTCTCACTGACCGACTCCTTGACAATTCAAAAGTGTCTGTAAATGGTTTAATTGAAATAAATGATTTGAGTTTGAGTTTGAGTTTGTCATCCCTAGCACAAGGTGGAATTACAGTTCACTTCTCCGAAGAATTCACGTTGAGATTTACACAGAATAGACCGGATGAACAGGATTCACTCAAGACCAATAATGGTTATTGCGGCGGTTGTACATGCCATTATTACTAAAGTTAGTTTCCACAGTTTAGATTACATGGTTTTCCTTTGATTTAATTTATCATGTTTGTTAGAGAGATTTGATCCCATAAAAGTACAGAATGTTATTTTTTCTGATTTTAGCCGGTTCGATCGGCCCGACAGCGGTAAGCGAATTTTCGAAAATCTTTGAATGCAGAGTTGTTTCTTTAAAAAAATAAAGGAATGTTTCCTTTTGAGTAAAAGTTGCTTCCGGTGAGGTTAAAAAAAAATACTCTGTATAATGCTCAACCAACAGTCAACGTATGTGCTGAATGCATGATAATTAAAGGCTCCCGCGATATCGTGCCAGTGTGTGGGAGCCTTAATGGGTACTTCTACGAGTTCGTGCAAATTTGTTATTTGTAGTCATAAAAAAAATAAAAATCACTTTGTGTGTGTGCTTTCTATCAGAACGAAATATAATAGTATTAAACTATAGCCATACGGTAACGTGAATTGCTATATCCAATGGGTTTAATAAATATTTTACAAAAATATGCTAAAAATCATCTACCTTCAGTGTCCGTTCGTGAGTATTGCCGAATAGGTGTTTCAATTTTAATGCTGCTTTACTACAATCAATTACTAAGTGAATAAATATTATTACATACATTACAGAGAATCTGTAGTCATGTTTTTCACAAACTTAAACTGTATAATTAATTTGAAAAGAAAAAAAAAACTTTTGTCACACAAAATTGATCATTACCAGCGGCTAAATTTGAAAGTACAAAATATCTGTGTATGTTACTCTGTGGTTTTATTCCCCTCGCCCCGCATTTCACTCGTCAGCCAGTTGAGCCACAGGCACGGGAGAGGAAGGCTGCGCGTTTGGGTTGGAGAATTATAGAACATTGAATACTCGAAATTTTACTTTGTCACGAAATATTTGTCTTTACCGTCGCTTAAATTGTGGGGTAAGTAATAAGATTTTATTTATGTTTGATCTTTAAAAAGGAAGCTCACTAGGATTATTAATGTTCTTGTTGGTTTGATAATTGTCGTATTTACGGATATAGGGTTACAGACTAAAATGTCCTAAAATGTCATTACCCTCAGCATCATCACCTTCTTTTACCTTCAGCTTTGAAACTGAAGGTAATGATCCTAAACGGAAGGTAGTGATGAAATTATTAAAAAAAAAAAAATTTACTTTTTAAATCTTAATTTTATATTTTAAAGCTCTGAGTAGGTACTTAAATCGTTTCAATTACGCGGTTCGTTAATGTATCTAAATATTTATCTTTATCCAGAACTTCTTTATCAAGTACTTGGCACATTAATTACTAATCGGAGCTTTAAAATATTATATATACCAGCATTCCTAAGATAAATCTAACCCAAGACACAGCACAGAAAATGTGTATAATTAGTAATTTTTTTTTTGAAATAAATGAATAAAATGTACAGTCAGCTGCAGAGAAATCTCACCCCCTAGCAATGTATTTAGTCATTGCTAGGGGGTGAGATTTCTCTGCAGCTGACCGTACACAATTTGCGGTGTCGTGGGTTGGATTTTTCTTAAGAACACTGGTGTTATCATATTTATGGATATTATCGTGTACTTTTTTTAATAAGCACATACTTTATGACTTCTATAGAAAAAAATAAAACTAAATATATATATATATATTTATAAAGGTCACGGCAGAGGGAACTTAAAGTAAGCTTAGTATTCTTTAGTTAAATAGATAATTACATACAGTGTTTTATTTACAGGAATAAGAATCATGGCGAAACTGAAGGCGAAAAATAAGAAAACTACCGAGGAAAAGTTAGCTCAACAAAGACTTCATAAAAGACAAAAGTATGAAGAAATCAAAAAAGATCCAGAAAAATATGCTGCTCAAAAAGAAAAAGAAAGGTTACGATATTTGAAACGCAAAGAACAGATTAAAATAAAGTCAGTTAAAGACTTAACGCTACGGCAACAAAGACAGAAAAGAAAACAATGGAGAGAAAATCGCCAACGATACATAGAAAAGAAGAAAAAAGAAAAAGCAATAGAGCAAATGCTTGTTGATAATTCTCCACCTACCAGTGATGATGAAACAATAGATCGTCAAGTGCCTCAAGTTAGTGAAGTTGACCCACTGGAGGGACCAACAACTTCTCAGATCGAAGTCAAAAAGAATAAAGGAGATCAATTTAATAAAAAATGTGAAAACTGCGTTAAAAGAATAAAAACAATACGGCGCATTCGTTATATTTATACTAAAAGAATTGGAATATTGAAAAAAGAAATTCAGAAGGAACAAAATGAGAAGAGAGAGCTGAAAAAAATGATAGGCTTAGGAGAGAGAATATAAAAGCTAAAAAAGAAAATCCATCAACTGAACAGAAAATTGAAAATTTATTGGATAAAATAGATAAAGGCAAAAAAGAAGAAGTGGAAAAGAAGTTGATATTTGGTGAAGTTATTTCTAAACAGCTGAAAGAAGGGTTCAAAACTCTAAGAAAAACAGATAAACGTAAATTCAGTGATGTTATTGTAAAACACAAAGAAAGTTTCAAAAAACACAGAATAACGACAGCAATAATGCCATTTACATTGAGAAATAAAAAACAAGTACATGAAGATCAGGAGAATGAAATAAAACGAGAAATAGAAGAGTTCTTTGATGAAGATAGTAATATAGTCTTCCCTGTTGTCATTACCTTCACTATCAAAGGCATTACCAGTTCGAAAAAAAAAAAAACCCTTATAACTTCTAAGTTTATGTGTGCAATTGGCTATTAATTGGTAAAATCATAAAGAATTATGCATATTTTAGAAATAAAGTTCTAGTTTTGAAGTAAAAAAAAATCTCTTATTTTCGCCAAGTTTGCACGACATGGAAGAATTACCCTAATAGTGATTGTCTCTCTTGTCTTCGTGCGTTATTCTCAGCCTCAGCTCGACCAAAGGTTGCATACATACGGATCAAGCGTTTGAAACGCTTTAAAAAATAAAAAATATATAATTTATTTACCAAAAAGAAGAAATACAATGCACGTTACATTATTTAGATATTAAATTTGTGCTCATTTTTTGTGAATAATGACCCCGATGCTAGGAAAATCCTGTGTTATAGGGGCCATCCATTCGTCCGCTAAGACATAAATTATAAATTATTTACAATAATCACAAGTAAATCAATACGTCTACATTACGAGTTAAAACTAGTCATGATTTTGCTGTTGCATTCCTCTTCTGTTTATTAATTCAACTGGTAATATTTGTTTTGATTATATCATTGTTGCGATCTCAGTTACTGTTGCAACATGCATATTAAGGCTCACGCACCTGCGATATCACGCCAGTCTGCGCGAACCTTTATGCATAATTGCATACCTTAAAGAGTAAGTTATCTGTTTACTTTTTTTATATGACCGTATTTTTTTTTTTTAAAGACCGCCTTGGAAATAAATCGAAGGGGTTCGATTAAAACCGTAATATCTTAGTAACGAAGAAAGATAAACAAAACACAGATAAATTATTTTAACTAACTATTTACACTAGATACTAAATTAAAAGCTAACAAACTATATAGATAAAAACGAAAAAATACAAAGAAAAACAAAAGGACACTTAATACTCGTCCGCATCGCTGTCACTCAGAAACGTGCCCAGAAGACTGGCAGTATTGCTACGTTGAATGGCAATGCTAATTCTTTGGCCAAAGAACGAGCCAGCCCTCTGGTTACGTGAAGTGTCGACCAGTCGGCGAGAAATTTCTTTAAAAAGGAGACGTGCACTCGGGCCCCATGACCCGAGCGTTTCGACCCCAAACGGCTCAAAACTGTAGTTACCATAAGGTTACAGTATTTGCGCCGCTTGAGGGTCTCAGCAGCCGCAGCAGCAGCGCCAGCACAGCCAGCCGTGCTTAAAACATGAAAAAAAATAGTATAAAATATTGAAATAAAATAGTTACATCAATAAATAAATAAAAATCCTATAGTTTTGAAGTTATACTAGATTTTCAAATAAAAAACATTATAACCGATAAATTATAAATTTTAGTTTGCCGAGTTTAAAGCCATTTCATACAACTGTCAAAGAATTACAGTTGGGATTTGAATTTACGGACAATCTTAGTTTTAGTCAATTTGGTTAACAATTAGGTAATATCACTGACTTTACATCGAAGGGTTTAATTAAAACCCAAAGTCACGAAGAAACATTACCAAAATACATTATTTAAAGTAGTTAGGCACTTGTAAGTTGATAATGAAATTGTAAGGATGCTTTTGATATACGAGTATTTCTAGAAAGATGGCGTACCTAATTATACTGCCTACAACTCGATTTGATTTGATTTGATTTGTTCACGAGAAAATCGCGTATTAAAAAAAAACCGGCCAAGTGCGTATCGGACGATACGCACTTGGCCGGTTTTTTTTTAAAGAGCCGAGTTGAAGGCACGCACAATGAAGGGTTCCGTACTTTAGAATTTGTCCCAAGAACAAACTTACCATTATTGTTGAAAAATATGTATACCCCCCCCATACATTGCAACTGCAAATGTAAGTTTGTACGCACGTTATTGGGCTACTATATTATTTTAAGACCATAGACTTTTTATAGGTTTTCCTGTAAGTATAGAAGTATAACAAGTTTTTTTTTTTTTTTTTTCAAAATTTATTGCTCAGTATTCTTTTGGTTTTTTAAATAACTCTAAAACTTTTAATTTTAAAATTATAAAAATAATATTCTACCCTCACAGAAACCCTTTCATATAAAATGTCACACAATTGAAAAAAAAAATTTAAAAATAAAAATAAAAAAAGTTTTGCACACTATACAGTACTAACTTTTTTTCTTTTTTGTTCCCAAAATTACAACTATGTCGATCCATTAGATCCGGACCAAATTGGCTGTGACTGACGGAAAAACAGACACACTTAGTGATGCTATAACGGTTCCGTTTTATCCTTTCGAGGTACCTACGGAACGCTAAAAAGAAAGAAAATACGTTTATTTGCAGTAAAACATGACGCAAAAAATAAAACAAAAAAGAACAAGACGAACAAGAACGTTTCCCAATGCATCTCATTTGTCTCTGTTATCATTTTATAGTGCTTCTGGGAGTTGTGCTGTCTTTTGTGTGCACTGATTATATGTTTTATCTATCTCAAACGAAAGTATTTATTCTCGTGACTGTACCTAACTTCGGCATAACGCATTTCTAAGTACCAGTATTCAATGGATAGGTACAACGTGGGTGGAATAATATTACTAGATCTAGGGCCAGTCTATTCAATAAACGTCTTTATGATTTAAATGGAATATTATTTAATGTTATTCAGTTCTTATCTGACCTCTAGATTGTCTGTGAATTTAGGTATTAAGCAAGCGAAACGTCTTAATGGAACCTTTGCTGCTAAAAGGTTTTTGGTAATTAAATTAGTCCAAAAGGCTGAGTAAATGAATACTAACAGCTTGTTATAGTCCCAATGTATCGTTAAAGAGTTTTCTAATTTAGATAGGCACATATTTCAGATTGTATAGATGGACTACTCATAGTCCATCTATACAATCTGTCTTCTATATTTAGATTACAAAGCTGAAGAGTTTAAGCGCTTTATACCTAATTATTACTAGCTTCTGCCCGCGACTTCGTCCGCATGAAATTATCGCCCGCCCGCGCTATAACATCGTTTTCGCTTAGCGTTCTTGCTGGCATTTTTTGATGCCTGATAGATTCCTCAAGAAATAGGCTATACAATGCAAAACGATTTTTTCTAATCCGACTGCTAGTTTCAGAGATTAGCAGGTTTAAACAAAAAAAAAAAAAACAAACTACTCTTCAGCTTTATTATCAATCCTGTTTATATTTAAATACTTGACATATTTATTTGGATACCTTAGGAAATAATGTCGAATAAATTTGATTACCATAAAAAAAGGTTATAGTGAGTCAATCTTAAAAGATAGACATATGCTGTCACGAACTTTTTTAGAGATTTTAAAGAGGAACAATTCCACCATACATGATATTTGCGTAACTGAAACCATTTACGCAGCGCAAGCAACGGAACCTCTGAAAAAGGAATAATTTTTCCCGTTTTTACAACATTTTTCATTTATGCTCCGCTCCTATTGTTCTTAGCGTAATGTTATATAGCCTATGGCCTTCCTCGATAAATGGACTATGCAACACAAAAATAATGTTTCAATTCCAATCAGTAGTTCTTGAGATTAGCGCGTTCAAACAAACAAACAAACAAACAAACTCTTCAGCTTTATAATATTAGTATAGATTTATTTATTTTATTTTATACTTTAAGCACACAAATGAACAGAGGCGGACACGCCATAGGCATTTTCTACCAATCAACCTTTGGGTAATGCAGAAAGAAACAGTGGTAGGTGCAATAACGAAATTTGTGGGATATATATTTGTTTAAATATAAGGAATATACATATACCTATAAAAATATGAATATAATGTATATACCAAATGATATATAAATATAAGCTCAAATAAATACATATGAATATACAAATATACTAAAACAAATAAATAATACGAGTCGAATATACTAATGAAAATACAAAACAGAACAAAAGAAAGTATACCACCTTGAGGAACGCCAGTTTCCAAATCATACCAGCATGAAGAAGGATCCCCATCATGAACGGACTGCTAACGTTCCTAAAGGTAAGAGGAGAACCATTCCAGTGCTTTGGGAGAGACCGTAATATTATGACAGAATGGCTAACAGGATGTCGTGACTGACGGTATTAAATGCATTCGAGAAATCAACCTACACAAGAGCAGTAACTTTGGTGTCTTCCAGGCCTGCCCTTATATCGCCAGTCACTTTAAGGAGGGCGGAAACAGTGCTGTGCCTAGGCACAGGCCTAGGCCTGAACCCAGATTGAAGAGGACTAATGAGTGAGTTACGATAAACAAAATTGGAGAATTGTTTGTGTCTTGTCGGTATGTATTGGATTGTCTATGACCCATTCGCGGACCGACCTCAGCAAGCGTTACTTAACCTTAACGATCGACCCATGTGGCTGTTATTGTTTAGCCACGAGCCCCACTGGGTTCTTACCACTTATCTAGTACAAAAAATGCGCTTTGTTTTCTTAAGCTTTCAGACTCCCACGAGATTTCTTTCATACTCCAAGAGTCCTTTGACACCCCTTTTTTTTGGGTGGGAAATTATCAAATAACTTCTCCTGCTGTGGGCGGAGCGGGACTCGGGATATATTTCGGGTGTCAGACTTTTACTGACTAAAACCCACCCGTGTTTCAGTTGCCTGTGTGCCAAGGCCGCGGTATCCCTTTCGGACAAACCCGCAACCCTGGCAGGCACCGGTCCTGGCAGACCCCGTCAGTGCGTGCTGACGTCTCTTTGAGGCGCGCGTGGAACACAACGCGCTGTCGACCCGGGCCTGGTCCTTTCCGGACGGCGAGCTGCCCATAGCTCGCCATCCGCAAGCCCGCACCTACGGTGGCCGGGAATCGGCTACCGATTCCCACCGCTCAGGGCGTCCTTTCACACCCCTGAAAACCAATCATATTATCACGCCTTATGATAAAAAATCCCATTAATATCGATATATCCCAATAACATATTGACTACATTTCATATGTTTATGTATAAACCAATGAGCCACAGATAGGTATCTATTAATAGATTGAATTACGACCACGGTTTAATTTATGCTTGCTTTAGTTAATAAGCAAGTACTAGAGGCATGTACTGCCTGAGTAGAGGTAATTCAACATTCAACAGGTAAAGTTCGTTAACCCCAGCGTTTAAGACCTGTGTGGTCACGCGTTAAGGGTCTAGAAGGCCTCTGAGATAATTGAGCTAAATTAGGTTAGGTCTGAGGCTTGACTCGACTTTTTAGTGAATCTTTTCAGTTTTTAGGGTTCCGTAGTCAACACGGAACCCTTATAGTTTCGCCATGTCCATCTGTCTGTCTGTCTGTCTGTCCTCAGATTAGCTCAGAGACTCTTAGTACTAGAAAGCTGTAATTTGGTATGGGTATACATATTAATAACGCCGACAAAGTGGAATTAAAATAAAATCTTGAAATACATTCTTTTTTAGCGTACCTCACCTACATGTAAAGTGGGATGATATTTTTTTTCTCGTCTATAAATCATGATGTGGGGTATTTTTGGATAGGCCGTTCAAAAATATCTTGAGTTTGTTAAAACTATTTTTAGATTCAGGGATCCGTTTGCGTAATATTAAGCTTTAAAGTGCTCATTTTTGTTAGAGTCAAGTGTCCCTTTTTCTTTTAACTTCGTTAAATATGCAAATGCTGCGAATTTTTTCACATATCCAAATACAAACATTTAGCTGGCAGGGCTAAATGGTTGTATTTGGATATATAAAATATTCACAGCAGTAGCATAATTATATAACGAAGTAAAAAGAAAAACTCACAGCTAAGTAGGATTTACAATTTCCCATACATGTATGGGAGAACATGTTTTTTAACTACAATGTTAAATTTGTTCTTGGGATAAATTCATCCCAATTAAGGAACCCTCCACTGTGCGTGGTCCGACACGCATTTAGCAGGTTTTTGTAGTATTTGTCGTATTGCATTCCAGAAGTGTTGAGTCCCTAAGCCGCTGTAATAATTGTGAGCCTTGCTTTCCCTTTAGTCTTTTTCTCTTCTGCTGCTACCTAGAACAAACTGTGATCACAAATCGTTTAACCAAACATCGGTCAATACAGTACAAGGTGTTATTGAAAAACTGAAACGGGGACATTGTACCTACTCATCATTATGCTGCCGTCCGATGACTAAAAGGTCGTTAAGTGAATAAACCTGGGCCTCAAGTCTGCTATTACAATAGTGTCAGAATGGTCTCGCCATTGTGAGTATTTGACAGTGTTTGTATGGCAAATCTGTCAAAAACTCACAATGAAGAGACCATTCTGACACTATTGTAATAGCAGACTTGAGGCCCTGATTATGAGTTATGGTCTTAAAGGTTCCGATTACTAAAAGGCCGGTAAGTGAATAAACCTGATTTTGAAATCAGATTTATTCACTGTTAAAAAAGATTTTGTCCCCTTAGTTGTAGTGGAACAAAAGCCCAGATGCAAGGTGGTTATGTATCGAAATACAAGGAAACAATAAACTGTTTGAAATAACATACATATTTATAAAAAATACTCCTCCTTAAAACAACAAACGGTAGCCTTTAGGGGTCTACCGCAATAATAATTTATTACATCAAACACTTATATTTAAGTTAACCTTTATAATAGGTAGGTGACTACATATAACTGTCACTTATTAATGCCAGCCAGCTTAAACTTCAGCAGAAAGAACTAAGGTCGTGGGGAGTTGGAGATAAAGCCAGTACTGTTCCGATTTTAAGTTTAGATTAAATATAAAAAATTTCAATATTAAGGTGTAACCTTCCAATTATTATGCATGTAATCAATTAGTAAAGCCTTTAAACGGGCTTTTAGTCATCGGACGGCAGTATGACCCACTTTTGGGAGCACAACTGAAATCGCAATAAAAAAAACCAGCTGTTCTCTACATTTCGACGAGTTCTTATCATGGAGCAGCTGTTTTCTTTGGCAATTTCAAGGTTGGTCCCACAATGCAGCAGTGGAGGCTTAGTGGTAGGCACTTTACTTTGTGTAAATTATTTCATTACCACTGCTCTCAAAACGGTGAAGGAAAACATCGTAAGGAAACTAGCATGTTCTAGAACCAAAAAATTAAAGACATCTGACATTTACCAACCCACACTGGGTGATGGATTATGACCCATTCTCTCTCACAGAAAGAGGAAGCCTGTGTCCTAGCAGTGGGAACATTATAGGCTTTGTTCAACCATGAACAAGCAACAGCATCACAGCATCAGCATTAAGAGCGACATACATTCATTCTGCGCGCCAGCTCCACCTGCGCGCCGTCAGCGCTAAGAAGTGACCTACTGAAATCTTCGCTTCATCAGCTCGATACACACACAACACACTTGCAAATATGTATCTATGTGTATTTACCACAGAATTTGTATATAATAAAGTTAATTATTGTATTAAACTAGTCATCAAGCTGGAGTCAAGTTTGATTCATCTCCTATAACTCCTCTCACCTTTAGCCATCATCGGTCCTATGAGTCTGTGGGATCGGCAGTGAGAAAACCATTTCCTGTGTACATTGCACGACGTACACAAACCCCTATTCCTACCCAAACTCCGTCTGTTACCGTAGGTCTCCTTGTAACAGTCTTCCCGTACGTAAACCAACGTGACCTTCGTTTGGTATGGTTTGTATGGTAGGCTAGGGCTGTAGGGTAACTATAATAGGGTGCTAGGTATTTTCTTAGGGCTAGGTTTGTAGTCAGTAGGGTGTAAGGTAAATAAGTACCAGGCTCAATTGTCTCGAACATAGTCCCATTATGCGCATTTGGAATAGCGGCCCTACTAAGCTGTAAGTCCCGGTGTGTACAGGCTTATTATGGCAAACTTGGTCCCATAGTTAAAGTTGTTCACAATGATGAGTCCCTACGCTGATGAAGTTTGCAGTTATTTCAATTGCACCTTGTATAATATTTACGTTGTTGCTGTAATAATATGCAACATGTAGGCCCATAGATTTGCTCGGTGAACAGACCTAGTAAAAATCACTATTTTAAAGGCTGCCAGAGTCTTTATATGAGTAATCTATGGGTCAGTTACGCCAAAAGGTCGCTGGATGTTCTGCGTATCCAGTATAACAATGGTTTCAGGATGTTGTTGTAGTGGTTCAGCTGTGTAAAAACCGAAGAAGTGCCGAAAAAAGTTCGCGAGCGGACACAGTGAGTTTCGTGTGTCGGGAACAGAATCGAGTTGCGAGTGACAGTGGTAGCGGTACTGAGCGCAAAAAACGAACAAGAAAGACGGTAGACCGTTTTGTCTGCTCATAAACACCCAACCGCAATGACTTCAGTTTATCCATGATCATGGTGCTTGCAACAGCGCCGAAATATCGGGAACTCGAAACAAAAAGTAACCATGGTAAATATCCCGTTTCAAGTGTTAAAAGTAATGTTAGTGACCATGACAGTTTAAAAACTTATGTTGTTGGGACTTCCTCGCTTCTGCAGCGCGTCGGAAATGTTTGTGCAAGCTCGTACCGACTGGTTTCACGTGATTGTGCGCAATAAAACAGCGCCACTACTGAGGAGAGTGAGAGGCAGTTCCAACAGCATCCTGAGAACTGTAGCGGAGAGTTTCAGCTCTCCAATTCTCAAGCAGTTTATAGAGTTAAGGGTGTAAAGTTCACTTATATTCTATTGAAAAGGGAGGATCCTCCGACCGGACGGGTGTTGTGTCTGGTGGGCAAATGCCCAACGGTTGATGTCGGGATGTTGTATATATGCTAGTCGCGCGGTGAACTCTGATTGCGCGATGAAGGTTTTGTGTGACATCACGTCTTTGAAGCGTAGTTCGCATGTGGCGTTGTAGATGTCGCCACAAGTTTGTGCGGAGGGTTATAGGTACTAACACTAGATAATAAGCTGTTTTAATATTATGTTACTAACACTTACTTTTCCCGAACATTAGTTTTTGGTCCTGCGTTTGCGTTTTTTGTTCACTGGGTCGGTGAATTAAGGCTATATAATAATACGTATTTTTTGTATTGCCTACCTTTTTTTACTTTGGTTTGTTTTGATTTAGTTTTGATTTGTTTTAATTTAGTTTAATTAATTTATTAAGTTCTAATCAGCGCAACTTTATAATATAATCTTTTATTTCTATTTTATTTTTTTGTAAGTTACAACAACATTATGTGTGCATGTAGAGTTTACTTATAAGTGATTGTTACACTTTATTCCGATTTGTTGCTTCTGTTACATTTGCTTATACCAGTGTAAACAATTGTTGGTGAACCAAATAAATAAATAAATAAACACTATGGATTCTTTGTCCGAAATGAAAATCATTTATTATTATTACCTATTAAAAACTGCACAAGCCTCCCTTTAAACAATAGCTTGATCATTCATGCATGAATGATCAAGCTATTGGTTCACCAAAAATTGTTTACACTGATATAAGCAAATGTAACAAATGTATGTATTTCAGCCGAAAGAAGTCCACTGCTGGACATAGGCCTCCCCCAAAAGGGAGGGATTTGCCATAATCGCCACGCTTGGCAGGCGGATTGGCGATCGCAGTATGTTATTAAAAATGTATAGAGAACGCTGCTGCTTGGATTCCCTAGTAAGTTCCTTAGTCGCTTTTAACGACACCCACGGGAGGAAATGGGTTGGTGCTATTCTTCTCCGGCACTACACGGTACACAACAAAAGCTTACAAAAGTATTAAAGCAACACCAACAAAAAATACATCTGCATAGTAATCAACATGTGCAAAGTATTAATTGCATTCTCTGGTCTGCCGGCACGGTTCAGCAGGAACCCATTTAATCATTTATCGACGCCTGACCGCGTTAACGTGTGATGGCCGACATAAAGACGCATTAAGTCCATATGCCCTTCGTTTCAACTCATTACACTTATCGGATTTCGATGCGATTTGGTGCTTTTCGTAGTTTCGACTCCGATTTGGTCAATATGTTGGAACTTTGGAAGTTTATGGTTTGAAACTGTTGGCTGTGGGAAGGTGCGGTTATGCTTGTACCTCTAAAAAGCATAATCAGCGTATAACGTTCCCATGCTGAGACATAAGCAGGCATCCTCTCGGTGAGAGGACAGTCGCCGTAAATCACCACTCAGGCCCAGTTTAGTTCATAGATGTCACATGTCTTATAAGTGCACTTGAATATTTTTATCGTCCTGAAATCGAAGACCAGCAGATTTATCGATGGTGTTCTGAATTAAATCTCATTTAGCCCAAGGGCTACACCTCCATATTCAGCTTTGTTTATTCTTTTGTGCTGTTATAATTTTAATATGGAGAATTTTCAATCGTATGTTGCAAGTTATTATCATCTTTGGAAAGCCCTATTTAATCTGCTGTGAATTACCCATTACTGTTAGGAATGTTGGGATAATAAGATGTTTTTTTAAACATGCTCACAGCTTAACTTCTAAATTGTTTTTGACGATGATTTGATCAGAGGGTTCACTCTGAGCCGATGTTATTTACTTATTTAATACTTAAGCACAAAAAAAAAATGTACTGTGGCGGACTTAAGCCATACGCATTTTCTACCAGTCAACCTTTGGGTGGCGCAGAGACAAACAGTGGTAGGTGCAATTACGAAAATTGTGCATTAAATTGTATTTAAATATAAAGATATACCTTAACTATAAATAAGATATATGTACCTAATTATATATAAATGTAAAGAATATCACTATGTCGTTCCTTTTCTTTATGGATTTATTATCTACAGATATGTGACAGTCATGTCAATGACATCGACTGTCAGTATTGAAGTAATTTTTATGAAGATAAAGTTAGGTTATCTTATTTTAGAAAAACGTAAAACAGTAAATAGTTTCCTGTATAAATAAAAGGAAGTTTATAAACTAAACTAGAAGTAAAGGCTTTAAATGTTGTTTTTTGTTATTTCAGAAAACGCAATTTCGTCTTTATTTCACGAAAGCATACCTATCACTATTATAAAACAACATTTTCTGCAAATATTTTAAGAAGTATGGAGAAGTTAAGATTTGATTTTTGTGTGAAAACAGCATCAGATGGAAAATCAAACATTATTTGCATAACCTCAATAGGAACACCTGATGGTCAAACTTATGGCATACCGGCCGAATATCAACCTGCAAGTTTACATCAATCAATAACAAATACATCTAACTATGCCAAGATAAGAAAAACATTGAATAAAAGACATCAGACAAGGAAAATATGGATAACTTTAACTGATGAGATATCAAAGACATATTTAGATGGAGAACAAAATATACAGTTTAATGATTTTTACCTTGAAGAGATTATGGAAAACATAAATGACCAAAAAACTTTAACTAGAAGCTCAAATGAAACACTGGAAAAAGTATTAGAGAAATTACTCGAAGAAAAGCAAAACAAATCTGAAAATCAAAATTTGGGGAAAATTTCAAAAGAGTTTGTGATTGAAAAATTCACTGGTAGAAATGCAAATGCTCACCAATGGATTAAGGATTTCAACAAAGAATGTGAACGCTTCCATATTGATGAAGACAGAAAAAAAATTGAAATTTTAAAACAATTTTTAGAATATTCTAGTGTTACTTGGTACAGTTGCATGTTAATGAAATTTACAGTAGAATCAGAGTGGATTAAATGGGAAAAAAACTTCTGTGAAACATTTGGAAACAAGGGTTGGTCGCCGATCAGATATGCTCTTGGATTTAAATATCAAACGGGTTCATTGCTCGAGTATGCTTTGAAAAAAGAAAAATTGTTATTAGAGGTTAGAAAGACAATTGATACTGGTACTCTTATAGACCTTATAGCCGCAGGCCTGCCTAATTACCTAAGTGATAAAATTGACCGAGACACATTACAAGAAACCGAAGATCTCTACAATGAGATAGGCAAATTAGAACATCTTGTTGGAAGGAACAAATATGAAAAAAAGAATTCCACATACTCTGACATAAAAACAAAAAAAAATGAAGAAAAGAAACCATGCCAAATTTGTGTCACTGAGAAAAAAGGGAAACGTTTTCATCCTGAGGAAACCTGCTGGTTTAATGGGAAAAATCAAAAATCTGTTGTGAAAAGTGTGAATAACTCTGAATTAGAAATTGAACTAAATAAGGAGAATCCAAAAAACTAGAAATATCACCATTAATAAAAGTAAAGTTATTATTAAATGACACTTTAAAAATTACCGGAATTTATGATTCTGGTTCAAATGTGTCGTTAATTAATGCAAAATTATTGAAAATACATGAAAAAGAAGAAGACACACTTAATAAACAAACAGCAAACTTGAAAACTATTAATGGTGAAAAGAAAACAAAAGGTATGGTAACATTGAAAATAAAAATATATAATATTGAAAGAAAAATGAATATTTTTGTGATAGACAATGAAAATTTTCACTATGATTTTCTCATTGGTTTGGATTGTATCAAAAAATTTAAATTAATTCAAGATGAAGAATTGAATATCATACAATGTAATAATCCACAAAAAGAGAATAAAGTGAAAAATGAAGAGGATAACAAAAATAAAGACTCTGAAACAAATATTTTAAATTTAACGAATGTCGAAATTCCTGATGTACTAGGTGACAAAAATGAAAAGGATGTTTCTCTATACTCTGAGGTACGCAAACAAGAAATGAACCATATAAACAGATGTGAAGTAAATTTCAATGAACATATAAACTTCAGTGAATTTGAAATTTCAGTAAAACACCTAGATTTATGTAAACAAACTGAAATTGATAAATTAATAAAAAAATACAAACCAGTCTTTGCTAAGGACAAATATGATGTTGGTACGGTACGAGCTTATGAAGCTCACATAGACTTGATAGTAGATAAATATTGCTACAAGCGCCCATACAGATGCACAGCTGAGGATAGAAAAGAGATAGAAAACCAAATATCAAAACTATTGAAGAACAACTTAATTGAAGAATCTTATAGCCCTTTTGCTGCTCCGGTTACCCTGGCGTATAAAAAAGAAGATGGGAAAAGATCAAGACTGTGTATAGATTTCCGGGAATTGAATAAAATTGTTGTCCCTCAATCACAGCCATTCCCCTTGATTGAAGACTTGATGGTAAAGACTGTAAACTGTGAGTATTATTCCACTTTTGATATAAATTCAGCATTTTGGTCCATTCCGTTGAAAATTCAAGATAGATATAAGACTGCATTCGTCACGCAAGAAGGCCATTTCCAGTGGACATGCCTCCCATTTGGTTTAAAGACAGCTCCGGCTATTTTCCAAAGAATATTGAGAAACATAATAAGAAAATATAAACTCTCAGATTTTGCAGTGAATTTCATCGATGATATCCTAGTTTTTTCTAAAAGTTTCGAGGAACATATAATACATATATCAAAACTACTTGAGGCAATACAAACAGAAGGATTTAGACTGAAATTCTCGAAATGCACTTTTGCAAACAATCATGCCAAGTATTTGGGACACATAATAGAAAATAATTCAGTTAGACCTCTCAAAGATTATTTAACAGCTGTCAGAAACTTCCCCACCCCAGAAACAAGGAAAAATATACGCCAGTTCCTTGGGAAAGTAAACTTTTATCATAAATTTGTACCACACAATGCAATTATCCTGGAACCATTACATAATTTATTGCGGAAAGATGTAAAATTTATGTGGACCAAAGAATGCCAGAAATCATTTGATAAAATAAAGGAATTACTATGCTCGAAACCAATTCTAAAAATATTTGATCCAGAACAACCAATAAAAATTTACACTGATGCCAGTATTAAAGGAGTAGGAGCTGTGTTAAAACAGGAAGATGAAAACGGAGAAAATAAACCTGTAGCTTACTTTTCAAAAAAATTGACAGACACTCAAAAGAAAAAGAAGGCAATATATTTAGAATGCCTGGCAATTAAGGAAGCTGTAAAATATTGGCAACACTGGCTTATGCATAAAGAATTTATAGTATATTCAGATCATAAACCATTAGAAAATCTGAACATCAAGTCTAGAACTGATGAGGAACTGGGTGATTTGACATATTATTTATCCCAATACAATTTTAAGATAAAATATAACCCAGGACAGTCAAATCAAGAAGCAGACTGCTTGAGCAGAAATCCAGTCTTAGAACCTCATGAAAATACTGAAGATTTTTTAAAAGTTGTAAACTTAATAAACATGGAAGATATAAAAAAGGACCAAGACAAAAATCTAAATCTACAAGATGGAAAATCAAAGTTTATACTGGAGAATAACATTTATTACAAAAAGAATAAAAGAAGAAAAAAAATTATACTATCAGAAGCATTTAGCAAAACACTAATTAGAAATGTCCACAATACCTACTGCCACATTGGGAGAACCCAGATGATAAATAAAATAACCCCTTTCTATACAGCAAAGAATATCACCACAAATATTAAGAAAATTTGTGATGAATGTGACATTTGTATAAAAAACAAATCAAGAAGGAATTCAAAATTTGGTTTAATGTCCCATTTAGGCCCAGCAACACGCCCATTTGAAATTATATCAATTGATACAATTGGAGGTTTCGGAGGATCACGGTCTACAAAAAAATACTTACATCTCCTAGTTGATCATTTTTCACGATATGCTTATATTTTGACATCAAAAAATCAAAACTCCAATGACTTTATCAAGTTGATAAAAAATGTGACTCAAAGCAATCATATTGATATGGTACTAACAGACCAATACCCTGGCATAAATTCAAAAGAATTTAAAGACTTCCTGAAAAAGAAAAACATAACAATGGTATTCACAGCAGTGGACGCACCATTTTCAAATGGACTTAATGAAAGGCTAAACCAAACTTTAGTCAATAGGATAAGGTGCAAAATAAACGAAGGGGACAAGAAAACAGCATGGACAACTATTGCACATAAATGTGTAGAAAAATATAACGAAACAGAACATACAGTCACTAAGTTTACTCCAAAATATCTTTTGGAAGGAAAGAAAATGGATATTTTGCCACTGGAATTGAAATCAAGATGCACAATAGAAGATCTCAAAAGAGACAGAAAACTAGCATTAGAAAACTCAATAAAATCTCACAACTATAATAAAAAAATATATGATCTACATAGAGAAGAATATAAATTCGAAGTGGGCGATAGAGTATATGTAGAAAACGGAAACCGGCTAAATAGGAAGAAAATGGATGAATTAAGGATTGGACCATACAAAATCCTAAAAAAGATTTCAAATTCAATCTATGAAGTTGATGCTGGACATAAGAAGGCGGAGTCAAACTTCTACCATGTTACAAAGTTATCTCCAATAATGGTTAGCTCTTATATCGAACAATCATTTTGATTTGTTCTCTCCAAGGGTGGGAGATGTAAAGAATATCACTATGTCGTTCCTTTTCTTTATGGATTTATTATCTACAGATATGTGACAGTCATGTCAATGACATCGACTGTCAGTATTGAAGTAATTTTTATGAAGATAAAGTTAGGTTATCTTATTTTAGAAAAACGTAAAACAGTAAATAGTTTCCTGTATAAATAAAAGGAAGTTTATAAACTAAACTAGAAGTAAAGGCTTTAAATGTTGTTTTTTGTTATTTCAGAAAACGCAATTTCGTCTTTATTTCACGAAAGCATACCTATCACTATTATATAAATATAAGAACAAATAAAAACATATAAATACACGATTATACTGAAACTAATTAAACAAACAATGGGATAACATTACCGTTGTTATGATACTGCTAGCGTCTTATGAATGTGCTCGCGAACTTTAACTCCAATTCTCCTCCTTTGATGTTCCAAGGCTTTTACGATCGAAACCAACCTATGATTACAGTCAGTATTATCATAGTCAAAATAATCCTCAGTACCTAAATCGTGTCAAGTATAGGAAAGTGTGGCTATAACCCTGCGTGAATAAACAGTGTATCCCACACTAAACCGTTTAATAGCCATTAGTTTAACCGTGTGTGGCAAATAGAATTGTTCACTTAGTAGCTGTGTTTCCATTGAATATAGTGTTAATTATGTGTGATATTGTTCATAATCATTCAATATAGTGTTATTTTATGTGTGATATTGTTTTATTTTTATTTTACAACTGATTGAGCAATGGATGAGGTCCAGTCTATGATGGAACGAGCGTTCCAAGAAGACGCCTGTTCACTCTTTATTTAAAGGCAGACAGGTTATATGGGAAAGGGAACACAGACGCTGGCAGAGAGTTCCGCACTTTGGCTGTGCGCATAATAAATGTGGAGGAGAAGCGCTAATGCTTAATGTTGATGGTTAAGTACAAAAATTGAATGAGAAAATTTGTCAGTTTGTGGTAACTTGACGTGCTGTACATTGCAGGTCGTCAAGTTTTTTAGCAGTTCCAAAAACAATTCGCTTAAATTAGCATGCAAAATAATTGATTACATTAATTAAATAAATGAAGATAATAAAATTGGAACATAAATCATAGTTATTATAGGGCGGGTTATACGCGTATACGTCATAAATGGCGCTAAGTATCGTCAAACCAATAAAAGCGTTGTTCACAAAATTATTTTCAACGTTCGTTAAAAAATAACGATTACAGTAACCGGTGTCATCCACGTAATTTTATTATTTTACATTTGAACTTTGACGAACGGTTTTTTTATGCAGTGAAGCAACGCTTTGTATTTAATGAACGTTAAACATCATAATATGTAATCAGTATTATTTGACGTACGTATGTTACGTTAACCAATCGTTTGAAACAACCAGTCCTAAGAATAGGAATGTCAATCATTTGTCAAGTTATAGTAGTAAAATATCAGTGTGAATCTTTCAAGTTTTAGGTACCCTAGTAGCATTTTTGTTGGTGTTTGGTTGGGCCACATACCTCTGAAGTTGGCCCAACTAAATGCCAATGGAAAATGCTACTAGGGTATGTACTCATTCACATAATAGAATGATTTTTTTATAAGCCATTTAAATAACGCTGTTTTAAAATGAATGATTGGCAGTTTTCTACATGATAAGAACTCATAAAACGTCATCATAATCAATCACTTCAACCGAAGCAACGCGCATGATGCCGCTTAGCACAAACCAGAACCAACAAACATACAGGAACATTTGGAAGGTCAAATTGAACAAAGAACCACAGTTGGAGGTATTTTATGAGCGTTTAATGTTTACCAGACATCGGGAATTTGAAAGAGCCGCTTTGTAACCAGCACATTGCGACCTTGCTTGCCAATCATTATACGAACACTCAAATGTATCATCACAAAATTACCAATAAATCATGGTCTTCGGGTAAATTGGCAACTGTTGTAGAAATAGTATTGAATTTGGCATTTTTTTTTGCAAGTAGCACTGTTTTAGGTGTCAAGATATAATGGTCGATTTGCAGGTAAGTAGGTCATTAAAATCTTGTAGGGTTTATCCATCAAGTGGTTTTATTTAGTTTTCATTGATCTGTTAATAGCAAGTTGTTCCGTGTGTTTAAGTTTGATTTACGTCAACAACAAATAATAATAATAATAATTTATTTATTCAGACAAAGTCCATAATTGCTAGTCACAAAAATATCTAACAAACTATGTTAATACAGACTTAATACAAAAAGGTAGGCACATAAAAGATGTGTAGTCATGAAACCTCTCGCTCGAGTTCAGGATAGATTGCCTCGCTATCTGACCAGAATCCGAACGAAAGCCTTCATGACTGCCGAGTCATACTTCTCAGCAATTACTTGAAGGATACTGTTGGTGCTGCCCCGCACTCAGTACTCACTCAGCACTTAGTAAGGAGGCCGTCCGCTTGTGCATTATAGCATGGAAGCCATCAACCCGAGCCTCCACAAACATACCCGAAGAGCTACAAAAGCGGGCTACCCCCAGCAACATCCTGAATCCATTATTACACTGGACACGCAAGGCATTGATCGACCTTTGAGTACAGCTAACCCACAGGCTACTCATGTAAAAAGTTTGGCAGTAAGCTTTAAAAAGTGTAACCTTTACTTGCCGGTCGATTCTATCAAAATCACACCGTGGAAATATAGGTTAAGTGAGCTTGAAATGAACTGTCATCCTACCTGACGCTAGGGAGTCTAGAGATTGACAGCTCACTTTGAACTCACTTCACCTACGAATTCACGGTGAGATATTTTACAGAATAGCGCTACTGTTTTCTGCAGCGAGCGAACCTGCGTGCCAGCATATTACTTTTAACCGCCAATGCCCTGCGCTCCTTTTCAAAACATTGTTTATTATTAAATTAGATAAACTGATTTCGGGAGAAAATTATGGATTATTTCCATTTGAGCACCAATTTTTTGAGCATATGGCAAATTCTCAATGCATAGGGCATTGAGAATATGAGAATGCTCAAAGCATAGGTGCTCAAACGGGAATACTCCAAATTTAATGTCACATTACAAATCTACGCACGCACACCGTCGCACACCTATATAAGAGTCTAGCCTAGTTAGATACTTCGTCCACTTAAGTTTGAATTTGCATGTACAGCGACAGTATGACAGAAAAAAAAATATTTTAAAAATTACAGAAATCTATTCAGTAAACGATTCTGAACTACTTTTATAATGTTCTTGTGCATTAAGTTACACATTGGTGCTGATTCCCTTGTTCACAAACTAAACTAAATTTAAGTTCAGTGCATCTTTTTCTTTCCATTTCATGAAGAAAAGGACAGAAGATAAATTTTAGTTTAGTCTTGTCAAATTAATCAGCACCTGTCACTACTCCATACAAGTTTAGACGTGATTAAAAACTTGCCGACTAAAATTACATCAATTTACGTCAAGCGCTGATTAATTTGACAGGACTGAACTAAAATTTATCTTCTGTCCTTTTCTAAATGAAAGAAAAAGATGCACTGAACTTAAATTTAGTTTAGTTTGTGAACAAGAGAATCGGCACCAATGTATACTTAACAAAAAAAAATCTATGAATTTATGAATAACAATGTTGACAAAGAATCAATATTCATCGTCGACCTTTGTTCCTTTGAAACGTAGCTCGTTTTATCAGAGACGGCGAGTGAAGTATTGACGCTAAAATTATTATCTAATCAACGAATTCAAGTCTGACTGGTTTCGTAAATGAATTGCTTTGACCTTTGCGACTGGCAAACGTCAATATAACTAGTATTGAGATGTTCTGGTATACGATGTCACAGAGCACGGAATCGCAGTACTAATAAAAGTCGTGGCACCGAAAGTGCGCCTAGCGTTAGGTTGCCATCCGTCCCGGCACACTGGGACATGTCACCGGTCTAGAACTTCTGTCCCGGTCGTCCCGGTTAATCTACAAAATGTTCCGGTAATTCAATTTAAGGCGATATGATCCGACAGAGACCGCGTTTACTAGCTTTTAGAATCCATAGGAAACCTAAAAAACAGTGGTATAAAATTCTGAAAAAAAAATATATGTGTTATTTAAGGATCTGGCGGATATGCAGACGCTTTTTGTAACACGATTAGATTAACTTTTCTCGATAGAAAAAAATCACAAAGTTACCCCTTTTCGTAATGCTAAATCAATGTCATGGCTACATAACAGAACCTTTTTTCATAATTTTTATATGATTGAAAAATGAAATGGTAATAAATATGTATTTTTTTTCTTTTACTTGGATATATTCTGTCACTTATGTCCCGGTCAGTACTGAAGCTTCTATGGCAACCCTAGCCTAGTGCACCATTTCTGTACCTACTCATTTCATAGTTAAGTTTGGAATTGTGTTCTTAATGTTTAGACGGGCGATGATAGCTGCGACACATTTACTAACTTTTGTAGTTATCATAGTTTCTGCTTGTGGCTAACTAATAACAGCTGCACGGATCGATCGATCAGGTTAAACTACGTTTGCTGCGGTTGGTCCGTGGATGGGCGACCATCTTTACATACCGAGACCCCTCCGTGCCTCGGAAAGCACGTTAAGCCGTTGGTAAGGTAGTATGTCATGCTCACTTAGATGTCTCGCTGATGGTGGCGTGTGTGTTGGATCATTTAGCTCCCTTCAAAATGGTTGAGCTGAATGGTGCTAATCCATGCGTCATGTTTGTGAACGGGCGCCGTCAGTTGGGTCTGGTCATCTCTTAGCTGCCACGGGTTATTTTAATTATTTTATTTTGATTCTATTTGTTGTACCTACTCTGGATGCTTTAACATGTAAGTATAATTTTGTTATAAATTCAACATAACCTAAAGATGTAACTAATACTTTTGTAAGAATTTAATTTAAAAGAGTGTCCATGGAGTTTCTTGCCCGTTCTTCTCCATAGGTACCTACGCTTTGGAATGGGAATGTAGCTGCATGTAGCTTCATTTTTCTTACTGACCGACTCCTTGACAATTCAAAATTGTCTGTAAATGGTTTAATTGAAATAAATGATTTGAGTTTGAGGAGGACATAGGCTACTAGCCGCGGGAAAAAGCTGGTGTATTATACATGCAGCAGATGGATTGTCGAATCCGCTGTTTTACAAAACAGCTCCGTTATGTACAAATAGCTGAACGAGCTTCAGCCGGATTGCCATTGCGTTACGCTTAGACGTAATGCAGAATGGCTTATTTCCAGTCACAATATACGTTTGGTCGCAATAACTAAGCTAGGACACCGTGACTAATTGGTTTACGTTAGAACTGTGACCAACCGCGCGCGAGCCGAGCGAGTAAAGCGAGCGGTGCTACGGGAGCGGCTGGCGAGCGTTACTTCCAAGTTGGTCGCAGTTAATTGGCTATTTAGTATTTTTAGGATTGACTTTCTTAAAGCTCTACTCTCTCAACTTTTTAATTCACATCGTACATTGTCCAAGCTCTAATCCTTGACCCACTGCGTTGATAAATGCAAAACGCAATTCTGCGTATTAAAGTTCAGCAAGTTCTATTATAAAAAATCGCTAAAAATTGTTCAGCTGTTTTACATAACGGAGCTATTTAGTAAAACAGCTAGCGGTAATGTAAAACAGCGGATTCGATAATCCATCTGCGACATACACATAACATAAAAAAAAAAAAAATTCGGACTAAATAGACACGAAAAGTGACTTAAATTTTATACAAAAACTTTTCTTTTTTTCTTTTTGTTATTGTTGATTGGGCCTTCTCTTGTCCTCGATCTGGCCTGATGAAAAGCGAGGGATGAGGTCTATGATGGAACGAGCGTGGTCAGAAGATGCCTGTTCACTCACCTACAAATATTTCAAAGACAGTCCATAGTAGAAATGGTCAATTGGAGTAGGTAGTGTCTTACCTAATCATTACATACCTGAAGCTACATCTATGCTTATTGTTTTATTTTTACAATTCTAAATCTCTTTAAAATTTTAAACGACGAAGACAAAATCTCATACAATCCTTAACTTACTTGAATACTTTGTAAAGTACAAAACTTTAAATTACTCAGCTGTTTACAGTGCGGTTCACAATTAGTGGCTAGTCCTTACGCCCCATGGGTGTAATTGAGCTGAATAAGATTATACGGGGAAAATTGTCCAGTAATAAACAGCTGAGCTGTTTCTGATTACCAACTCGTTTAGTTATTGTGATATTAGTATGTGAAAGTTTGTAAATACCTTTTTTTTTGGTGGGAAATTATCAAATAACTTCTTCTGCTCTGGGCGGAGCGGGAGGGCGTGTCAGACTTTTACTGACTAAAACCCACCCGTCTTCCTTCAGTTTCCTGTGTGCCAGGGCCACCTTTCGGACAAACCCCCAACCATGGCAGATGTGAAAGTTTGTTAATACCTGCTTCCTCTTTCGCATTGTTAATTATGTCCTCATTTGTATAGCAATACCAGCTTTGGGTATTGATGAGTTTGGCAGCAAAATGGTAATACGGTCTGAAAAATGAATTATTAAGCAAATTGACACCCTATACGTCCACCAGCGCGGTAATTGCTTAACACAATAACAAATGCAATGCCTTTAATTTTCAATTCGATAACATTCATTGCGGTAATTATGTTGCTAAGCAGACGAATTTTTCAAACATATGAAGTACAAATTAATACGTACAATAAAGTCTG
The DNA here is from genome assembly GCA_947523025.1 of Dryobota labecula. Classification (NCBI taxonomy): domain Eukaryota; kingdom Metazoa; phylum Arthropoda; class Insecta; order Lepidoptera; family Noctuidae; genus Dryobota; species Dryobota labecula. Next base: position 7,868,200 of record OX383293.1, on the reverse strand, counting down.
CAAACTACAAAAAAAAAAATTACAAAATTTTGCAAAACTCTGGATATGATGACTCAGACAAATTAATTATGATTCGATTAGGCAATTGCAATTGGGGTGCAGGTTGCAATTAATCGATTTGCGCACATTTTAGCCGCAAAATGTACGAAAGTGATGAAGGAGGATTTTTGCAATGCGTTGGGATGCGGCACGGCCCGCACAAATGTGCATAATTCATAAGTCATTTATTTCATAACAAAACACATTATGTTGAAAATATAGTGATGATAAATGCATTAATAATAAATAAAAAAAACATTACATTCATTTACATATTTTAAATTAATTACACATTTAAAATGTATCAATAATTCACTACTAATCGTTGAGCTCCTTATGTTCTGAGTTGAGCTGCACGATTACTGACAAATGCGTGCACTGAATGGACAGGTCCGCTCAATCTGTGTGGTTCTTTCTTCAAAAGACCTTTTCAGACACCAATCTACATGGTCTTCACATGATTTGACCAAGATTATGTTTGGAGTTTAAAAGAAACTGTGACCTCTGAGTTTGTTTCGGCCTGTCTTCTCAGAGTAGTCAGATACGAAACGCCGACCTCATCTAGTTTTAAAATATGATTGACGTGTAAAAGTGTTTGTAAAAACCTACTTACAGAAATAAAATCATTTATCATTTATCATTTACTAAATAATTATAAGTCAATAATTAATTAATCACCAAAAAATTCCCCATCCAGAATCAAAAATAAAATAAAAAACATTCAAACACAAATAATAATTCACAAATCATTTAGTAGCTGCTGTCTTTTGTCATGAACTCATCGATACTTTAATAAGCCCTTCCTCAATAATAGTCTATTATGCAATTAGTGAATAAAGGACGGATTTAAAACGAGGGCCATAGATGAATCACGAGCAAGTGAAGGATTCTAACGACTGAATCACGAGCGTAGCGGGTTATTCAAGTGTTAGAATTCTGAGCGACGTGAGTGATTCATCTATGGCCCTCGATATAAATCCGTTTTATTCAAGAGTTGCATATTATACTTTACGTCACACCTGGCCATAATGTGAGTTTGTTGTGAAAACTCGCATTATGGCCAGGTGAAGACGTATAATTGTGTACTCACTACAGGCAGTTAAAAAGAAAGCCCTCTATCGCATATTTACAAATACCTGCGATTTCGGCGATTTAAGCGAAAATAGACATTTAATGAAGAAAAAAACCGACCAAATGCGTGTCAGACCACGCACAATGAAGAGTTCCGTAGTTGGTATGAGTTTATCCCAAGAAGAAACTATAATATGTGCCTATCCTATATTTCTAGTAGGTCTGTACCGGTATAGATTTAGTTTTCCAAATAAATATAAATCCAGTATGCTTATATAAACATGTCACATACACAATTTATTTTTCTATTTCATAAAAATATTCCAAGCTTCGACTGATGTGTTGTTTGGGGCTCAAACATTGATTGAAAACTAACAATACATTTGTGTGTATTTTTTACTCACAAATCATTTCTCATAGTTTATGAATGCACACTGTATTGCAAAACCATTGATAATGTTTTTGTTTATTTCTCTACCTTTTTCCCGTGGATTCGCCTGGGTGGAGGTCCGAAAACTATCCTGCGGGTATTTACTACCGGGATAAAAAGTATTATTATAAGTATGTCCTAACCTAGATCAGCACATAGAATGACGATTGGGTGGTGTATCCGTGTACTAAAAAACTAAATAAAGGTGACAGAGAGATACATTCGTATCTATACTATTAAGGATGCAGATTTTAATATTGTAGAAGTCAAAGTAAGAGAACTCAAAATCAAAACGAAAAGTCATTTATTCAAATTAGGATCAGCATCAACACTTTTCGAATTTCAAAATTACAAAAGATTTCCTAGTGCTGCAACTATTCAGCAAGTTAAATATTCATGTCAAGCATTGCCGGTTAATTTTTTTTAAAAAGATTCGATATTTATTAACAGACAAGTGTTATTATAATATAAATGACTTTTTGGATGACAATACTTGAAATTTTTTAAATTTTATGAATCCTTAATTTTTGTGACATTTTATGATTAATTTATTTTACTGACTATTATGTACTTGGATTGAAGTGCCCTTAGTAATTTATTTTTTATTTTGTAATTTAATTAGTATTTTTTGTTCATTTTATTTAGTACGCCTTACGGCCATTTATTTTGATACGCGCAAATAAATCAAAGCCTACTTCCCATTGACTTAGAATCATGAAGTTTGGCAAGAAGCAAGGTCTCACACCACAAGTAAAGGAAAAAGTCCAAAAATAATTAACATGTAATATTAATAACAAAAAAAAAATGCGATTTAAAACTTACATTTGCATTTGGAGAATTGAACGTGACGTATATCGATGTATGAGAGAACATTTATTTCATCTACAATTTTAGGTTTGTTTTTGGGATAAATTCAGCCCAATTATGGAACCCTTCATTGTGCGTGAACTGACACGCACTTGGCCGGTTTTTTTTTAAAGGAATTGCTGCCTTTCTGACCACAACAACCTAGTTACTGTATAGCACGATACCACTTGGTAAGACTGGTGGTCAGACTTACTGGCTTTTGACTACCCGTGACGACTGTCAAAAATATAATAGATGGTCACCAATGCTCACCCATCCTTATACCGACCTTGGCATGTGTAGCTTAACCTTCGATTGATCCGTGTGGCTGTTATTAATTAGTCCAAAAAATACGATGGCAGCATATTTTTAAGGCTAAGTAATAAAAGCTAGTGACGGGAGACAGGTGTTTGTAGTAAACATATGGGATATTGATTGTTATATTGCTTTAGTTCCAGCGTCAGGCGGGCGGGACTTAGATAATTCACTGCCTAAATTGACTAAGTTATTACAAGGTAGCATGGGGTAACATAGATAAGGTGCCTTCAATAGATGGATTATTCGAAATTGGCGTGTAACATACATTGTAAGCTGTAGGAAGTGATAACAGAATCGCAGGATCTAAGATAAAACCTAGACATGCGAGCGAACGGTTTTGACCAGGGGCCTATTAGCATGCGACTATATTAAAACAGACAAGTTTTCATACATTTTCTGCTCTGAAATGAAATCGTTTATTCTCTAAATAGGATATCGGAATCAATTTTACACGTCATATAGAAAAAAAAAAAGTCAGATGGAGTCGACATTTCCTATCTGACTACCTCTGAGAAGAAATGGCGAAACAAACTAAGGGGTCAGTCTCTTTTAAAGTCCAGACATAATCTTCATCAGATCATGTAAGGAACACGTAGATACGTGTCTGAAATGGTCTTTTGAGGAAAGAACACACAATTGAGTGGACCTGTCCAGTCAGTGCAGGCATTTGTCAGTAATCGTGTAGCTCAACTCAGGATTTAAGGAGCTCAACGACTCGACGAACAATAGCAAAGAAAAGACATTTGGGTAGGCCGCATACTCAAAATACCAGACCACCATTAAAACTAAGTGAAAAAGAGAGAAAAAAAAAGAAAAGTGCTGTACTTGCTGACTTATTATTAAAAAAAAATATATATAGTATTTTTTTTGTAAAATAGTCTACTTTAACAATATTTGTAAACATGTGAGCACCATGTATCTAGACATCATTACTTTATCCGTCATTGCTTTATTTTTTATTGTTTTTACCTGTTGTGGTATGGTAATTTTATTCTAGGTACATCGTTCTCACATATAATGATATAATTGATGTATATAGAGTATGAAAGAGGTCGAGTTTCTTGCCCATTTTTCTCCATACGAAACTACTACGTAAGGGGCAACTACAATCAATTTTATTTCCTTGTAAATTTTGAAATAGGTACACAATTTGAAATAAATGCTTTGACATTGACTGTAGAAATTGGAAAAACAACTGTCACTTGTCACCCTCGGGATGGACGACCTAATGTCGATATGGCGACAAAAAAATACTGCTTTAGTCGGATGACTGACATATTATGCTTGACCGTCTTGACCTGACTCTCCTCTGGTATCATACCGAAGTACAATAAATAATGAGCTTTCATAGAAAGTTTTGAGACCTAACTTATGGCCCTCTCAGTTTAATGGTAGTCAGTCAAAAAGTACTTACATAAGTTTTAGCATTAGGAAAATAAGATTTATTTGTCGTTTCTCAGCTTCGTGTAAATAATACTTAGAAATGATCTAACTTTAGTAGCAGTTAATGTTTAGTAATTTGCAGAAACTCTCTTTTATTTGTATTCAAAAACTTTTTAGATGGACTTGCAAAGAAACGAGACTGAGCTGAAGGTTAATTGCTTCAAAAAATCAAGGGCATCTTTCATCAACAGGCCTATATCTTATTCATAATTTGTATTAAAAAAGTTTGCATTTAGTTACGTAAAAAATAACGCAGAAACTTCCTGACTGATGAAATGTTTTCTGGGCTAGACTTATACGAAGTTTGTCAGGGCCCAGGGGCCCAGAAACTGCAGTCAAAATAAATGACTGTCTAAATTGCCTATACCCAAAGGCTCTAATTCAGATAATTTATGTAAACAAAGTAATGTCAAGAAATGTCACTGTCAAAATGATAGGACAGTGGTGCAAAACATTTATCATATTCTTTTTTGTAAATAGTCATCGCTAAAATTAAAGTGAATTAATTATAAAAACTATGCAAACCACTATACAACTATGTATTGTGTAGTATGTCGGAGACACGGCATATGATCGTCATAATCAGCCCTTATAAGTCCAGTGCTAGACGTAGGCCTCCCAAAATCGATTTCCACCCGAAAGAGTTTACTGCCGTTTTCATCCAAAATGTGGCTAGATATGCTACTTACAATATAAATCTATGAATGAGAGTTGTAATATTAGTGTTGTTGAAGATGTAAAACATTTGAAAATGTTTGGATCTCCTGCATTGTTACCAGTATCATAAAATATTTTATATCAGAAAATCTCCTATTTTTAATAATTTTGTTTAAAACCGGAAATTTATAAAAAAAAAAAAAAAAAGACGTGTGGCACTCGGGGACTGCCGCGGTAAAGCTATTGCATAGCATTTTGTATCAACTTATGCAATTATAATTATTTATTTATTTTATTTATGCAGTATTTCTTTTTCTTTGATATTATTATTTTTTTTTTTTTCGTTACGGAATTTCTGGATTCGGTCCCCGCGCTCAAGGCCCGCGATAGAAGCTATGCAATAGCTTAAAAACAAAATAAATAAGTGCTGAACGTCGTAAAAGTGTATAACTACGTAAACAAAGTCAAATACTATTCAAATATAAGCATAATAACAACTTTAAAATAGACGAAAGTGTTGAACCTAAAGTAATTTTAAATAAAAATAGAGTGACAAACTGTTTTGACAGCGAAAAAATTCCATGTACATGAGTCATTTCCAACCGTCTAGTCAAGTTTAAAAATTGTTCAACTGGAATGGTATCAACTATTTGGCAAGCTTAAATTAAGTCATCGTAGCCTTGCGGTGCAACAGGGGAACTGAATGTACTCGTAATCGACTGGTCGTGAGTTCAAACCCCACTATCAACAAACACTTTTTGTGAATTTTATAAACTAATATTTATAAGAATAAAATACGCAGTACACAGAAAAAAGAACTGCCAGAAATTATTAGATCACTAGAGGGTACTGGTGTAGTAAAACCGTCGGAGTGGGGAGCGTGAGGTTTTTGCGTTACGGAATTTCTGGATTCGGTCCCCGCGCTCAAGGCCCGCGATAGAAGCTATGCAATAGCTTAATAACGATATGATTATTTGTTAATTATTACTTCATAAAATCAGTACTTAAAAGAAAATTTAACCTCTTTTTTCGCCATTTTATGTGAATTACCATTACGAAGATATTTTTTTGTTATGTTATCCCCTTTGTTTACATAAATTGTCTGAATTTGAGACTTTGGGTATAGGTGCGATTTTCCGATTCGTTTTTGTCAATTGAGAATACGGAAAATATATAATTTAGTTGTAGTTCAGGATATACGCTGTGCTGTGGTTGGTGCTCCGAATTATTTATTTATTTTAATTTATTATTTCAAACTCAAACTCGAATCATTTATTTCAATTAAACCATTTACAGGCACTTTTGAATTGTCAAGGAGTCGGTCAGTAAGAAAAATGAAGCTACATTCCCATTCCAAAGCGTAGGTACCTATGGAGAAGAACGGACAAGAAACTCCATGGTCACTCTTTTATTATTTTTTTTAAATTTAATGAACACGAGGCTCTCGCAGAAACCACATAGGTAAAATAAAAAGCAAAATTTTATTTCTTTTTTGGTCAAAAAAACATACCATAATATAATCAAACTTTATTCAATTTCGTTAAAAATATTTTTTTTTTTCTAAATATTCCAATAAACTATGGCAGTTTATTGGAATAATTAGAAAAAAACTCATTTTTAACGAAATTTTTATGAGGCGAAAGTCCCAAGACTCCGCCCGAACTTATTTTAGATGCTATGTTATTTAGAAGAAATAAATATATGTTATTGAGCCTTTCGATCGGTTCAGTAAAATTACAGGTTTTTTTTTTAATGATAGTAACATGTCTAATTTTTTTAACGATAACCAATCATTTTAAAAAACTACAGTGACAGTGACAGACAAATAAAAACTTAAACCTTGCCAATATTAGGTACTCATAGCAAAGAGATTTTATGTCATCATTACTCATAGCCGAGTCGTGTTATGTTGACCGGATATTTTTATTTCGATTATCAAAAAGTTCAATATAAATAAAAGGCACTTCTCGAGTTAAATGTACAATTTCGGCTATTTTGGGAATATAATATTTAGCGAATCTAATATTTTGAGAATCTGCTATTTTGAGAATCTAATATTAAGCGAATAAAGGGTGACAGTGTGTATTGACATTTTATGAATATTTATTGTCAAAAATTATTATGCAGAGCCTATTTTTATTGTTACTTAATATTTCCCGAAATGTGAAACCCATATTCAAAATAAATGTATTAAAGTTACACGTTCGTGTTTAAGTCACAGAATGTCTGTAATTCTGTACCAAATTTCAACTAAGTCGGTCCAGTAGATTCGGAGCAAATCGGATGTGACAGGCGGGCAGACAGACACACGAGTGATCCTATAAGTGTTCCGTTATTTTCCTTTTGAGGTACGGAACCCTAAAAACGACTGGATGAAACAATGAAATTCGAATGAATAATCTGGCTTGTTTCAGTGTCAGCTCAAATAATAGTCCCGAACACAAATATTAAAAATTTAGTAAAATCGACAGCAATTACGGAAAAGCTGAAGCAATGTTTTTTTTTTTTTCATTAATTGGGTGGCAAACATGGAGTTCCCACCTGATGGAAAGTTTTCAGCGCTGCTAATAGACAACTGAAATCCTACTAATATTATACATGTAAAAGTTAGTGTTTTTGGAGGTTTGTTACTCAATCATGTATGAACAGCTAAACGGATTTGGATGAAATATGGCACATAGATAGTTTTGTGCGCCACAATTAATGCCTGGTACATCGTGACATTAAGTACCACTAGCACCATTTAGTATGGAGTAGCAGAACTAGTAGAGTCAAGATGCTTCTAGAAAGTTCGATGCTAGAACTTTCTAGAACTATCGACATCTGGTCAGTCGGGGCCGGTATGTGCTCGAACATTCTAGATATTTCTACAGTATAAGGTTCTGGAACTATCTGAGGACTATATAAGGCCGGTATGGACCCCACCCGAGTCCGACAAGTAAACTTCAAACGATACAAGCGATCTTCAAGTACGAATTTAGAGTGATCACTAGTGCAGTTGTTGTTTAATTAAAGTGTCATTTTTGGTTATTAAATCGGCAGTTTTTATTGTCACGAACCCCAAGCTCGTAACAATAGTTAATAACCTGGATTAACACATGGGATATTTTTTATCCCGGTAAACGCAGAGAAAGCCGCGGGCAGAAGCTAGTCTCAAATAATAATAATAATAACATAATATCACGCCTGCAGTATTCCTCAAAGGGTTATGCAGAGGTGCCTATAGTAGGTACACCCACATTTCGCCAGTTATGTTTAAGTCCAATATAATAGGGGCGAGCCTATTGCCATCAACCGGGCACAATTCCAGACTCCGGGTTGCTACTGAAGAATTTCAGATGTAAAATCCCAATGAACTTTTCCCGGACCCTGAAATCGAACCCTACCTACTAAATATCTACCAAACTACGTTTTCGAACGTAAATCTCCAATTTGAGTGCAAAGCCGTCATATTGTAGCAACACTAATAAATATGGTATTAATAAGAGCAACTCTCGAGTTCTTTACGAGTTGGCATACGTACGCTAATTGCTGATTAGATGTGGGAATTGGGGAAAAGTTGCCAGATGAAGTATGTAAAATCTGGCATGTGGCGCTTAGACATGAATCCTCTAGCGAGCGATACCACACAACTGAGATATTGTTATATTGCTTTTTGGAAACACTAAGTCAGTGGGACATACGTCTTATTTTTTTGTTTTTAAATAATGTAACATCACGCCTGTATTTTCTCGTAGAATTAAGCAGAGGTATACTTATAGTGTACCCCACATTTCACCATTTATGTTTAAGGCGATGATAACCGACTTTTAACGATTTTATGCTGAAGATCACGTCTAAACGAGTAGTGTTAATGATTTGGAAAAAATATATGTTAAATTAGAGCATTTTTTATGTATAAATTACATAGTAAAATTATTTTGTAAAGTTATATCTAACGCGGATAAAAAACTGAGAATCACGCCAAATCTATCAAGCATATTTTTCACCTTTTTAAAGATAATCTAATTATTGATCTTTTAGTAAACGAGTTTTATTAAAATACTTTTTATTTTATGAATAATAAACTAATAATGCGTCTTATTTGGGACAGCGCTCCTGGATGGGCGAGTCCTATTACAGGCTGGACGTACGACGCGTTTGCGTGAGCTTAGTACAGAACACGCAAGCTAATCACTCAAGGTCAAGCCTCAAGGCATATATCTGGGCCTTAAGTGGTTAATGCTCGGGAGTGGCAAAAAAAACGTTTTACGCTGCCCCCAAGTAACATGGGGGCTAGCAGGAAGATGATGATGGCGATGGCTTGGAGTCTATACTTCCTCAGCGCTACCTCATTCTTTCTTTCTTTATTTCTTTCAATGCTCGTGCTTTCTGTGTAAAAGAAAAAGCCTTTGCTTTGCAGTCTGACAGTAACATGCTGGTATAAATAAATTTTCAGTCACTTCGGGAAATGGCTGTATCGTAAATCATACCTATTTGTTGGAACTGATTTTATAAAATGCAATTTTTACTTGGAAAAGTCTCCGTGCAAATTCAATCACTGCGATACTTTATTTGCATAAAATGTTGAAGAATAAAATTTTAATACATTTATATATAAAAAAGTAGGTATATATTATAGTAAATATTATGTGTGCACCTATATCTTCTATAAGTTTATAACCTACTAGCAGCCCGTCCCGGCTTCGCACGGGGTAGACAATTATCATTTTAAGACTCATTTTTCTACACCTTCGGTTACATTGTTCAAATTTTACCAAGGATCCCTCATTTTTTTCAAAATGAAATGTAGCCGATGTCAAATTGGAAGAATGTAGCATTCTATTGGTGAAAGAATTTTTTAAATCGGCGCAGTACTTTTTGAGCCTATTCATTACAAACATACAAACATACAAAAATAGGTACAAATCTTTCCTCTTTATAATATTAGTGTAGAAGTGTAGAAGTGTAGATTTATGTATCTACTTGATTTATGATCTTTTGAATATTTTTATTATTATTATTCATCATGTATTGCGTAAAGGGGTTGAGATTTTTTAGAATACGAATCGATAAAATTTTATAATTCTTAATTTCATTTCAATACCTATTGAAATAGTGCCGGACGTAAAGAATAGCACCACCGCATTTCTTCCCGTGGGTGTAGTAAAAGACGACTAAAGGACTTACTAGAGAATGGGCAGCAGCGTTCTCTATGCATTTTTAACACCAAACCCTCCCAATTGGGGAAGGCTTATGGCCAGCAGTAGACTGTCTTTCGGCTGAAATGATGAATGACTATACGAAATCTACCCAAAACTAGAAAAATATGAAAATCATACGGTTAATTAGTAAAAAAAAACCTTAACTATATGAGCAAAGGTCAGCTAATTGCTATAACTGACTACATACGTCAACGCAAACGTTTTCACAAACACGTGTTATTTTTCTCTGAATGTTGGATTTACCTCACGAGATTTAACTTTATACCTCCTTTTAAAGCGCATGGGTCCTCGGTCCGAAAATAGCATCGGTATATCTTACTCACCTTTTGGTCCCTAGGTTAAAATAAGCCACCTTATTGCTTCCTGTGGGTATCGTTACGAAATCATTTCAGATGGCCACTATGAGCAGCAGCGTCTTCCTGTATAATATGTATCTTACTGATAAATTCACTTTACAACAAGCCGTAGAAATTAGAGGAAACCAACATGGACCTTAGAGTTTGTTCAGTAAAATATGTGGTAATATTAAAGATATTCAGTCCGATTTCAGTCTATAATTTTCTCACGATATTTTCATTCCCCATAAGTACCTCAAAGGCTGAAAAGACGGTGTATCATTAATGAAGCAGCTAGACGATTAGAATGTCGATCTTACGAAAACTCCGAAAAGGTTAAACCAAATCATACATACATAATTACATCCCATTCAATTAACTGTAAAAGCTCCACAAAGAGCCAAAAACAAAAGAGAAACGAAAACGAAACACATCCGCAAAGCGAAACAGTAGTATGCACCCCTCGTACTAATTTATTCGAGCAATTAGTAGTAGAATGTATTTTTCTCCCCAGAGTGAGCCGGGACCTACAAAATATACATAGTAGAAGATTTTACGTTATGCTGCTACATTATAAATTGGATCTTCCGTTCCCTCCTTTGGGGACGACAGCAGCGAAAGCTATGTTCCGACCATTATTCTAAAGATATGCGAATCTCGGTTACACAAATGTTTTGATAAGGATGTGAGATATGAGGAAGTCTGAGAGTGGCACCGGTGACTGAAAAGTTGTTTGGGAATCGGTTGTTATGGTAGGCGGAGGAATGAAGAAAATGTCATGATATGTCTAGAACGGGGTGACGAAGGTGACGAGTTAGGCCTCGTTTACGGAGAAGCGGGGCGTCGCGCGTCGCGTTGGGTGGCGCGGCCCACACAAAATTCAAACATATGGCGTTGTATGAGAGCGTTTACGGTAAGCGATTTAACACGCGTTTGCTTTGAAAAGCAAGCGGAGCCCGCGGATAGCATCGCCGCGTCCCACGCGACGTTTATCGTGGCGGCGCACGCAGCGTTGCGGCCAGTTATTCCTGCAATTCACCGTTTACGGTATAACACCGCAACAGCCGCGGCGGGGCCCGCGGCGGACCACGCGCCGCATTACGCTCCGCGTCTCCATAAACAACATCGTACATTGCCATATGTTTGTTTCGCGTGTGATGACTCGGGCCGCTGCACGCACCGCCTCTCTGTAAACCGATAAAAACGTCCGACGCGCCGAGAGACGCCACGCTGCACGCGACGCACGACGCCCCGCGTCTCCGTAAACGAGCACTAAGTGCCGTATTACAGAACGTCACTCAATACTCAAGCATTACTTAAAACTAGTTTCAACCAATCAAATGGCTTGAATCTAGTTTCAAGTAATGCTTGAGTATTGAGTGCCGTTCTGTAATACGGGCCTAAGTGTTCGAACTGAGTGCATGCTCGACTCGAGCGTCCGGCGGGGCGGCGCGTGCGGCGTTCATGTTAAACCCATACAATCCCTCGCGAGTGTCCTGAGTGGCGACGAGCGGCGCGCCGAACAAACTTTCGCCGCTTGCACGCGACGCAAAACGCCCCGCCGTACGTACGCCTTTTCACTCAGGCCGTACACTAAGAAAGAAGTATGGAAGAAAAAAACATTAAACCACATCCCATTCATGTCATCCGACCACAAATAAATTGGGATAAGGGCAGGATAATGACGATGAAGGATATAAGACAAAAGAAGGAAATCATTCAGAATTTGTTTATGTTGTACGTGTTTTAATTTATGGACCTGCATTGCGTCTGGATTTTGAGTTGGGAGCCGCATTGCCAAAAATTATTTTGCTTTTCACAGCGAAGATGCAGCGGTGCGATTTTTTCAATCGGTAGGTAGGTACCTGAGTGAGAGTCACAATTTTTTATTTCAAAATACGGGGTCAAGTTAAATTAACTAGCGAAACTTAACAGACCGATCTATAACAATTATAAAAAATAAAAAAAAGATTTTCTTAACTCATTGCAAGTAGGTACTTAAATAAACTAACTGCGGTCTTTGATCCTAAAATTTTTGTTTAGATTAGAGTTGCAACGGATATCCGGCCACTATCTGGTATCCGACCTATCCGGCCATTTTTTTACTATCACGACCGGATTGTCATCTTGTGCAGGATATTCGGCTAGCCGGATACTTAGTCTTATTTTCGTAATAAAATGTAAATAATACTAATTTCAATCAAGTGCACGTGCGGCGGAGTGGTGACTGGCGAGTGTCATCGTCCCTCTCCCGTGCTCGCCTTTTTCACCGCGACCGCGAGCGGTTGAGCGCGCGAGCAGGGTTTAACATGCATGACGTTCGCTTCGGTTTCGGCAGTCGCTGGTTATCCGGCATCCGGTATCCGGCACCATCACTATCCGTTGCAACTCTAGTTTTGATGTCGATACCCATAACGTCCGGGGAGTTTCATAATTAATTTAATTTGACCTTGTTTAATATTCTTAATTTGCGTTGGTAATTCCACAATTCGTATCCTGGCATCAAAACAAACAGTAGCGAAAACCGTTATTTATGCTCTGCCTTCCCGAGAATTTCATGCCCGGGCAAGTTAATCCGTGTCTTGTACCGATTTCGTGGTACACAGCGTATCAAGTATCCCGTCTGTCTTGTGACCAAGGAAGGCGTTTCGTGAGACAGACTGTGTACTGATTCTTGTGAACGGATGCACACGGATTTGTTGTGAGTGAGATGCGGTTTGTTTGATTTATTTATTTATGTATACACAAAACACATAATAGAGAAAAATACATAAAGACAGAAGAGCACAGACGTAACGAAACGCAAAGATGATTATAATAAGTTACCTACTTCTGGTTATCAGTCATGGCAGCTGGGAGCGTCACTCGCTAGTTACCCATAACCACGCAACTAGGATGCATGTTATTAGCAGGTAAATTTGATGTACCTAGAATAAGGAATTATTTTGGCGACCGAACGCTTGATAAAAGAGTAGGTACCAGAGAACTTGATAAGATAGTAAATACTTTCTTAACCAGTTGCCTACTGAAATAAGAAGTCAGGAAATAAAAGGTTTTGCCAAATTACTTAAGCAGTTCTTTTTCCAGAGTTTGTAAATGATGTACTTCCCATACATATTAGTTATAATATTATTGTAAGTTACTTCATGAGTGCAATAAGAGAAAATTAAGTGTCCGCACTAATAAACATTGTTTGTAAAAAAAGGGACCTATTTCCCCAAGTTCCAAGTTCCCCAAAGCTTATATTATTAACTAAAAGTTGTACGACTCTATCTTGATCGAAATCGTGAATGGTACAATCGCCGAATCAATGCTGACGTACGTATTGTTACCCCATTGATTTTCACGTAATAAGTTCAGTTCCTCTGTGGTTGAAGATTCCGGGTGAAGCTCGCTTCCACCTTCGGCCTTAGCATCACTTACCATCAAGTGAGATGAAGGCCAAGAGCTGCCCCATTGTGGATAAAAAAAATAATTAAATAATAGGGGTGATGCCCTGAGAAAATATCTTTCAAAATAAGGTTAATTTTAACTAGTTACTTCTTCTTCTTCTTTTCGTTTCGACGGTACATCTGTACTGTTTGGGCCCAGTAGGTGGCCACATTTATTGCGGTGTCAGAGGCGTTGTTCAAGTCGTCAATGGTGCAGGCGAACGGACAATTGGGACACTCCGGCAGATGGGACATAGTCTGTTCAGGAGCACCGCACTCGCTTGAGTGTTAGGTGAATCGACTATGCCCCACTTCGCCAGGTTTCCAAATAGGCTACTGCAGTTCGCAACCGGGAGGCAGGTGCTCCTGGGGCTTTACGAAGTCTTGAAGTGGTGGATCTCTCTTCCCACAGTTTACTTTGCTCTCTGGATGACCTGTCTTTGATCGCCTGCTAACTAATAACTAGTTACTGATTTTATTTCATTCTAACACTTTTGAACACGTCAGTGCGAGGATTAGTCAAGTGTGACTTTACAAATAATTTACTTTTATATTATGTATGCTGACGTTGGAAATGAATGTATGAAAAATCATTTTAGGGAACTTGGAACTTAGGACAATAGACCACATATACTCGTAAATAAATACATGTAGGCATTATATCAACATCAATCAATCTGCCTAGTCATTTCTCAACTATGTTAGGGTCGACTGCCAGTATATCATGATGCTGCTGAATACCAGTATTTTACACGGAGCGACTGACTATCTGAACTCCACAACCCAGTTACTGGGTAACACAATACCCCTTGGTAAGACTGGTTGTCAGGCTTTTGGACTTCTGACTATCTGTAACGACTGTCAAAGATCTACGAATGATAACCGGAGCCGGGCTTAAGGGGCCGTGCACAAAATCGACTGATTTCGATCAATTTTGTTCATTGTTTGTGAGAAAGGGAAAAATAATTTACACAAAATAATTTATGATTTGAAAAGTCGTATTCTTTGTTTTGCATGTGGCTGAAAGGGATTTTTCAAATAAATTAAGTATTTACGGTAAATCACTAATATTCGCAACAAGTTTTCCGAAAAATGACGCAAGACTGACATTTTATCATCATTCTACAAGAAACTACTTTTAAAGCAAAGATAAATTGTATGTTATGTCCTCAAATCAGAATCCTTCTTCTTTATTTTTCATGTGGCTAGTGACTACCCTGGTGTTACAGTTATAATACCGCCCATTGACCTCTTGACTTGGCTTCACATGCCGTCGAGAAATATCTCTCAAGCATGTTTCCTCCGGGGCGTAACACCGCTGCTGAAATCACGGCACAGTGGACTGAGTTCCGGCGGGTAGCCGATTCTCGGCCACCGTAGGCGCGGGCTTGCGGACGGCGAGCTATGGGCAGCTCGCCGTCTGGTAAGGACCAGGCCCGAGTCGACGGCGCGTTGTGTTCCATGCGCGCCTCAAAGAGATGTCAGCACGCACTGACGGGGTCCGCTAGGACCGGTGCCTTCCAGAGTTGCGGGATTGTCCGAAAGGGGTACCGAGCCCCTGGCACACAGGCAACTGAAGGAACACGGGTGGGTTTAGTCAGTAAAAGTCTGACACGCCCTCCTACTCCGCCCAGAGCGAGAGAAGTTATTCGAAAATTTCCCACCCAAAAACAAAAAAAAGGCGTTTCCCAACGATGTTTTTCTTACAGTTTTTTAAGTAAATGAAAAGAAAGAAGAATTCTTAAATTACTTTGCCTTCGTCCACAGATTTTTGTTAACGAAGCCATCAGTCATATTTAAAATCTAATTAAGTTATTTTTAGTTTTAGCATTGTAATCAAAATTCAATATTTCCCAACAAAATATGATTATGAAAAATAAACGTAAAATGGCTCATAATTCAAGCACGATCTACCAACCAACTGAATGCAGTGTATTTGTTGGCATACTCATTGCAATTTAAACCTTGTGTCTATGATTTTAAAGTTAAATGACCCCCGCTTATGATTTGCAGCGACTGTAACTAACTTATATGTACAGTCACAAGCATAAATAAAGGTATTTATGCTTGTGACTGTACATATAAGTACATTTACGTAAGATTTAAAGTCGATATTCTCCTAAAGTATTGATAGAAATTTTATCGTGTTACAAACATAGTATTTTCGAAAACATACTATTATGAAATTGGTCTTTTCTCAAATCTAGCGCTATTTCATCGATTTTGAATTTATCGTAAGTGTAAGGTATTTCAAGGTAGCGTAAGTGTAAGGTAATTCTCTCTCACTATGGGGCAGAGACTTGGACGATCAAAGTCGATATGTGATGTGTGTGATGGCACTTTTGAACGTTAACATTTACACGGAAAGAAAAGCTACCGACAAGCTAAGAATTGACGCCTTCGAAATGTGGTGCTGATTCGGTAACCCAGGTACCCTACGTGAGATTGTCAGTAACACCAAGGCGTTGCTGGCCTTCTTTGAGGAGCTGGGATGGATCGAATAATCGAATTCCCATCCGTACGCAAAATACGCGCATTGTCGTGGAGTTGCGGACACCAGCCCGTATTACCTATTACCTATTAACTATGTGGTGCTGATGCCGCCTTTTGAGTACACATGGAAATGTCTCGATCCGTGAACCACTCAATCTAGAGAAAGCCCAAAAAATGTCTTCAACCTGCCTGCAAAGAGTCGTGAGATACTTCGGCCACATTGCCCGCAGAGGTACTAACAACATGAAACGTCTAATGTTAACAGAAAAGATAGAGGGCAAAAGACCTAGAGGCCGAAGCCCTAAACGGTGGTCGGATCAAATATCTGATTAACTGGAGGTACATATCAGCGCCGCACTCCACCAGCAGGCATGACGCTTTCTATTTCTACTCTACCGTAGAATAGAAACCGCTTGTCTACCCTTCTCGAAATCTCTTCTTCCCGAGCACGAGGTCACACTTAGGCTCGAGTTTCTTCGTAGTCAGTGACTTTTCCATAGCAACGGGATAGTCGATAGTGATGTGTACCAAAATTACCGTATTTTTGCGGTTCGTTCTTAAGAGCCAACTAGTCGCGGGATCAAACTCACTGGTGGGCGTGGCCAAAAAGCACGGTGTCTCACCTAGCATCGTCTCCGTCATCGTGTGTTGAGTGAAATGCACGATAATTCATAGTAAACCGCGCGCCTAAAAATTACTAAAAGTCCTTTGGAAGGTTGAGTTTTAAGTTTTAGGAACTATTTGATAAATCAATTACAAATAATTTTTATTGAAATCTTCGATGATTGAGCTTTGTCGGAGCGGACTTTGTTTTGGAGATTTTACACTTCTTTTATTACTTATTTACGCCCAAAGTTGCGTTAAAATTTGCAGGAAAAACGAATCTTTGTTGGCTCATAACTTTTTAATGGCTTTTTATTTTAATATTCTGCTTCCGTACAGACAAAATTAATAATAAGACATAACGATATCATGTTTAACTTTGGATGTACAATGTCAAACAGTGGAGTAATACCCCCCCGAAATTTATATGGAAGAAGTATTGACTAGTTGCACTACAAATATATCAAACAGTTTTGAACGAATTTTTCTTCGATAGCAAAACGCAAATGGTACATTTGTTATGTAATTAATTTTGATTTATGGCTAGTGCGCGTAAAAGTTAAAAACCACCAACTAATTTTAAAACTCATTTATGTGTATTGCGTATTCGTAGGTACAGTTTACAGCCATTAATTAAAAAGAGTGCCAGTATTATACTACTTTAATGGCGTCACGTAAAAACTAAAAATCGTTTATATTTTTAATGTGTTATTTATTGTTATACCTGTCCTATTTATATAAAATAATATCATTTGATTTAAGACATTTTTTATAATAGTATAATCTTCATTTAAAACTGAATGTAGTCAGTGTTCAATGAAAATATTTTGGCTTTCAATAAGTTGTTTTATATTTCCTGTGAATGTATTTAATAGATCAAAATTTAAAGGGAAAACATAGTGTAAAAACTGTAGTTTATTGTTTATACCAAAAATCTATTATTTACAGAAGTTTTGGGTGACAGGTCTTGGCCGAGTTCCTCGTATAAATATTGCACTAACTCCTTGAGTTTTTTTTTTTTTTATAATTCCGCAGGGACTTTCCGCAAGCTCTCTAATAGTATTTCTTTGCCATCTTCGCTCAAGTTTTTTTTTTGTTTATATACTTAAATAATATCGTCGATTTAAACCCAACATGTTAATGTCAGCCTATTATATGAAAAAATAGCTTTAAATACTCGCCTTAATTAACGAAAAAAACAACTAGCGAATCTTTATCTAGGTCCTTTTTTTATGTAGACTGACGGAAGACAGTTTTCTACCCCAAACTGTCTAAATCGGAGAAATATTGTCATGCTTGCAGTTGTAGACAATAGGGATGATGCCTGTGTAAAAAAAAAAAAAACTGTTTAGTCCGTCAATCAGATAATAAAAAAATATTAGACATGTATTATTTTTTGCTTTATCATATTAATAAAAAAATACTTAGATAAAACACATTAAACTTGAGGAGTGGGGGCTCGTTACGTCACAGCTCAGTATAAAATCTAGTGAGAAGTGACGTCATGCCACATTTGAACTCAATGTATCGCCGTAATGTATTGATAACGTAAAAAAAGAAAAAAAATACATGTCCCATATTTTTTAATAAACTACATGACGGACAAAATTTTTTTTTTTCAAATGTTAGGGTCGACTGCCAGTATATCATGATGCTGCTGAATACCAGTATTTTACACGGAGCGACTGACTATCTGAACTCCACAACCCAGTTACTGGGTAACACAATACCCCTTGGTAAGACTGGTTGTCAGGCTTTTGGACTTCTGACTATCTGTAACGACTGTCAAAGATCTACGAATGATAACCGGAGCCGGGCTTAAGGGGCCGTGCACAAAATCGACTGATTTCGATCAATTTTGTTCATTGTTTGTGAGAAAGGGAAAAATAATTTACACAAAATAATTTATGATTTGAAAAGTCGTATTCTTTGTTTTGCATGTGGCTGAAAGGGATTTTTCAAATAAATTAAGTATTTACGGTAAATCACTAATATTCGCAACAAGTTTTCCGAAAAATGACGCAAGACTGACATTTTATCATCATTCTACAAGAAACTACTTTTAAAGCAAAGATAAATTGTATGTTATGTCCTCAAATCAGAATCCTTCTTCTTTATTTTTCATGTGGCTAGTGACTACCCTGGTGTTACAGTTATAATACCGCCCATTGACCTCTTGACTTGGCTTCACATGCCGTCGAGAAATATCTCTCAAGCATGTTTCCTCCGGGGCGTAACACCGCTGCTGAAATCACGGCACAGTGGACTGAGTTCCGGCGGGTAGCCGATTCTCGGCCACCGTAGGCGCGGGCTTGCGGACGGCGAGCTATGGGCAGCTCGCCGTCTGGTAAGGACCAGGCCCGAGTCGACGGCGCGTTGTGTTCCATGCGCGCCTCAAAGAGATGTCAGCACGCACTGACGGGGTCCGCTAGGACCGGTGCCTTCCAGAGTTGCGGGATTGTCCGAAAGGGGTACCGAGCCCCTGGCACACAGGCAACTGAAGGAACACGGGTGGGTTTAGTCAGTAAAAGTCTGACACGCCCTCCTACTCCGCCCAGAGCGAGAGAAGTTATTCGAAAATTTCCCACCCAAAAACAAAAAAAAGGCGTTTCCCAACGATGTTTTTCTTACAGTTTTTTAAGTAAATGAAAAGAAAGAAGAATTCTTAAATTACTTTGCCTTCGTCCACAGATTTTTGTTAACGAAGCCATCAGTCATATTTAAAATCTAATTAAGTTATTTTTAGTTTTAGCATTGTAATCAAAATTCAATATTTCCCAACAAAATATGATTATGAAAAATAAACGTAAAATGGCTCATAATTCAAGCACGATCTACCAACCAACTGAATGCAGTGTATTTGTTGGCATACTCATTGCAATTTAAACCTTGTGTCTATGATTTTAAAGTTAAATGACCCCCGCTTATGATTTGCAGCGACTGTAACTAACTTATATGTACAGTCACAAGCATAAATAAAGGTATTTATGCTTGTGACTGTACATATAAGTACATTTACGTAAGATTTAAAGTCGATATTCTCCTAAAGTATTGATAGAAATTTTATCGTGTTACAAACATAGTATTTTCGAAAACATACTATTATGAAATTGGTCTTTTCTCAAATCTAGCGCTATTTCATCGATTTTGAATTTATCGTAAGTGTAAGGTATTTCAAGGTAGCGTAAGTGTAAGGTAATTCTCTCTCACTATGGGGCAGAGACTTGGACGATCAAAGTCGATATGTGATGTGTGTGATGGCACTTTTGAACGTTAACATTTACACGGAAAGAAAAGCTACCGACAAGCTAAGAATTGACGCCTTCGAAATGTGGTGCTGATTCGGTAACCCAGGTACCCTACGTGAGATTGTCAGTAACACCAAGGCGTTGCTGGCCTTCTTTGAGGAGCTGGGATGGATCGAATAATAGAATTCCCATCCGTACGCAAAATACGCGCATTGTCGTGGAGTTGCGGACACCAGCCCGTATTACCTATTACCTATTAACTATGTGGTGCTGATGCCGCCTTTTGAGTACACATGGAAATGTCTCGATCCGTGAACCACTCAATCTAGAGAAAGCCCAAAAAATGTCTTCAACCTGCCTGCAAAGAGTCGTGAGATACTTCGGCCACATTGCCCGCAGAGGTACTAACAACATGAAACGTCTAATGTTAACAGAAAAGATAGAGGGCAAAAGACCTAGAGGCCGAAGCCCTAAACGGTGGTCGGATCAAATATCTGATTAACTGGAGGTACATATCAGCGCCGCACTCCACCAGCAGGCATGACGCTTTCTATTTCTACTCTACCGTAGAATAGAAACCGCTTGTCTACCCTTCTCGAAATCTCTTCTTCCCGAGCACGAGGTCACACTTAGGCTCGAGTTTCTTCGTAGTCAGTGACTTTTCCATAGCAACGGGATAGTCGATAGTGATGTGTACCAAAATTACCGTATTTTTGCGGTTCGTTCTTAAGAGCCAACTAGTCGCGGGATCAAACTCACTGGTGGGCGTGGCCAAAAAGCACGGTGTCTCACCTAGCATCGTCTCCGTCATCGTGTGTTGAGTGAAATGCACGATAATTCATAGTAAACCGCGCGCCTAAAAATTACTAAAAGTCCTTTGGAAGGTTGAGTTTTAAGTTTTAGGAACTATTTGATAAATCAATTACAAATAATTTTTATTGAAATCTTCGATGATTGAGCTTTGTCGGAGCGGACTTTGTTTTGGAGATTTTACACTTCTTTTATTACTTATTTACGCCCAAAGTTGCGTTAAAATTTGCAGGAAAAACGAATCTTTGTTGGCTCATAACTTTTTAATGGCTTTTTATTTTAATATTCTGCTTCCGTACAGACAAAATTAATAATAAGACATAACGATATCATGTTTAACTTTGGATGTACAATGTCAAACAGTGGAGTAATACCCCCCCGAAATTTATATGGAAGAAGTATTGACTAGTTGCACTACAAATATATCAAACAGTTTTGAACGAATTTTTCTTCGATAGCAAAACGCAAATGGTACATTTGTTATGTAATTAATTTTGATTTATGGCTAGTGCGCGTAAAAGTTAAAAACCACCAACTAATTTTAAAACTCATTTATGTGTATTGCGTATTCGTAGGTACAGTTTACAGCCATTAATTAAAAAGAGTGCCAGTATTATACTACTTTAATGGCGTCACGTAAAAACTAAAAATCGTTTATATTTTTAATGTGTTATTTATTGTTATACCTGTCCTATTTATATAAAATAATATCATTTGATTTAAGACATTTTTTATAATAGTATAATCTTCATTTAAAACTGAATGTAGTCAGTGTTCAATGAAAATATTTTGGCTTTCAATAAGTTGTTTTATATTTCCTGTGAATGTATTTAATAGATCAAAATTTAAAGGGAAAACATAGTGTAAAAACTGTAGTTTATTGTTTATACCAAAAATCTATTATTTACAGAAGTTTTGGGTGACAGGTCTTGGCCGAGTTCCTCGTATAAATATTGCACTAACTCCTTGAGTTTTTTTTTTTTTTATAATTCCGCAGGGACTTTCCGCAAGCTCTCTAATAGTATTTCTTTGCCATCTTCGCTCAAGTTTTTTTTTTGTTTATATACTTAAATAATATCGTCGATTTAAACCCAACATGTTAATGTCAGCCTATTATATGAAAAAATAGCTTTAAATACTCGCCTTAATTAACGAAAAAAACAACTAGCGAATCTTTATCTAGGTCCTTTTTTTATGTAGACTGACGGAAGACAGTTTTCTACCCCAAACTGTCTAAATCGGAGAAATATTGTCATGCTTGCAGTTGTAGACAATAGGGATGATGCCTGTGTAAAAAAAAAAAAAACTGTTTAGTCCGTCAATCAGATAATAAAAAAATATTAGACATGTATTATTTTTTGCTTTATCATATTAATAAAAAAATACTTAGATAAAACACATTAAACTTGAGGAGTGGGGGCTCGTTACGTCACAGCTCAGTATAAAATCTAGTGAGAAGTGACGTCATGCCACATTTGAACTCAATGTATCGCCGTAATGTATTGATAACGTAAAAAAAGAAAAAAAATACATGTCCCATATTTTTTAATAAACTACATGACGGACAAAAAATTTTTTTTAGTCAACATCCCTTTTGTCTAGCTAGGTAGTCAAGACACTTCTCTTCACATTTGATTTTGTAATCGCCATGTTCAAGACAGTAGAAAAGTTTCTACTGTCTACATGGAAACGTTGTTTTTGTCTACTCTTCCGTCGACAAAACGCTTGTCTACGGTTCTCGTGCTAAGCCTGCAGGCCACGGATCGTAAGAGATGTAGAAAAACCGTTAACAATTTGAAACAGACTCACGATTGTCAGCAGTGAGAGAGCGATTGAGAAGAAGAGTAAGGTATATATATAATATATTAGGGTGTATCTATCCAAACACGAAATATTTTAAGAGATACACCTATAGGTGGTAAAGAAGCCATGGAAACGATTTTTTTTTTAAATCTGGGTATATTATTTAAAAAAATTAATAATTTAAAATTACTTGATATATGATGATTAATTATCAAAATTCACCACGCTCGTGCCGCCATTGTTGCCGCGTCCGGGCGGGTCATTCATAGAATAAGTAAAATTTTGGAAACTGCAACTCCTTTGCAAAATATCTCAAGCAATTTTAAAATTATAATAATTATGTAAAAATATAAAACACTTAGATAAACAATTTTTTTTCGCTGCTGTGGCTCTTTTACTACCTATATGTAGATGGTCATCTTAAAATATTTCGTGTATGAATAGATACACCTTATACATATATGCTCGCGACTGTACTTCTAATAACTCAACTTAACCGAACTATATTCAGACGACCATTACGCAGATATTAACTAACTTTACTCATCTACGTTCACTAATTACTGCAATGTAAATCTAGATCGCTATCTATGCTTCTATATTAATCTGTCCGAACTTATCTGTATTATGATCAAAACTATTAAGAGGACATACAACGGTCCACTAGCGCCACTCCTTAAAAAAGAGAGAAGGAATTATGAAAAACGGCTCAATAAGGAACCTCGGTAAGTGTGTCTAGAATTTTCTAATACCTCTTGTTACGTTTCTTATTGAGACATGAAGCAACAAAATACGATCAAGAGGAATGTGGCCGCTTTTCTTTAGATAGAATTTTATAAAATTGAAATTACACTATAGTCTTCAGCTATCCTTGAAATATAATCAACATTGTGTTTTAATTATTGTATAATAACTTCATTAAGTAAATCAACGGCGAAATAAACGATATTTTCGAGAGCGCAAAAATGATGAAACTATTAATAGGTGCTGTGACTGACACGAATGGTTCAGCACTTTTTTTTTAACTAGAACATCTCGGAGTTGACCTTTAGAGATCGTGACTCCTTAACCGGACTTTCTTGTGGTTGCCTTAAGGCTCGTACAGACTAGTGCGAAATCGCGGGCGCGACGCGACACTAGGAGCATAATTTCTTTGTCGGTGCCTGTCGCGCCCGCGATATCGCGCGAGTCTGTACGAGCCTTTAGTGCCAAGCCACACGACGCGGTGTGGCGCCGCACAGCAGGTCATCTCTCTTGCTCACTCACCGTGTGGTCGCTAGTCCGCCGTGATCGCGGCGATCGGCGGCTCACCGCGCCGGAGCCGCATCGCATCGTGTGGCCTCTCCCTTAAGCTCCTAAAAACTTAAAGCCTCCAGCTAGGGTATAAAACTCATAAACTAAACGAATGCGCGCTAAGGGCACCCCCTGTGGGGTGCGAACCTCGGCTTAGGGCAGAGTCGGAAAGAATAGTTTAGCACCATGAAAACTGTACCTACTTGTATAGGGTGTATTCCCGCTGTATATTTCACATAAAATAATGAAAAAAAAAGGTTCAATTTTCTTTTAAGTACAGTAGTAACTTACTTTACTTAGTAATTAACGTAGTAAGTACTTAAAAGAAAATGGAACCTGTAGTTTCGGCATTTTATGTGAATTACCATTAATGGGGACACGGGTGGTGAGGACAGCGGAATACACCTTTAAAGGCTCCTTTAACAGCCGCGACACGAAGGGACCGCTCGTCGCGCGACACGATGTTCCTTTATGTCGCGTCGGGTGTCACGCCTGTTTGTAGGAGCCTTTATAGTCACACAAACTTAATGTTTCGATTATCTCACATTAAGATAAGAAATTGACAAAAGAGTGTTTTTTTTTGTGCACGGAGCCCTAAATTGACATTACAAACAGACACTTCAGTATAGAAGATGTCACGACTGTTTTTAAGAAATGCAGAATTACAAGCCATCTATTACAGATTTTAACGTAAACTGTATGTACCTTAAAAGGCTCCAACAAACAGGCGCGACAAACGACGCGACACAAAGACACCGCGTGCCGCGCGACGAGCGGTCGCTTTGTGTCGCGTCACGTGTCGCGCCTGTTTGGAGGAGCCCTTATCTGTACTTTACCTTAATATAAGTAGAAATTAGGTAGGTACATTCATCTACAAGGAAACTACTTTATCCAAGACAGAGCTAACCGTGATGATACTCGTGAATGTGATTAAATATTCAACTGCACAGGATGCTTATGAATTTAAGATACAAAGTAGGTACAAGTCTTAAATTACATCGCCGGAGACTTCAAGGTTATAAAGTTATCACCCTTTTCCGTCAGTCCGAGTCCAGTTTTCCATAAATAAAAAACTTTATTCAATTCAGAAAAAAACACGGTTAAATATATAAAAAGTAGTAGTAGTAAGTAGTATGTTTGTTAGGGAAAATTTTATCGAAATTTCCACTGGTATACAGTGTGTGTAAGTTTTCATAATATGCACATATAGAAATGAGGGAAACCATGCTTAGTACTTTTTTTTTGCATTTTTTCATTGCTGCTGTGACCCCTGTGTAAACAAAAGGGTATAACTTTTAAACTAAACGATCTATCACGATAAAACAAATTCAGTAATGATGGGAAATAACAGGGCGTCTTCATTAAATACAAATTAAAGAATTGTGTATTACTTATACCACAAATCACCAAATCCATGAGAGATCGCGGCTCATTGGCGACGTAAAACTGGTGGATGCCAAGCTTCACAGCTTGGCTCATCGCCGCAAGGTTGCCTGCTTGTCGGTCTTCTACAGATTGTACTTCGGAGAGTGTGCCCATGAACTCCACGACCTCATTCCACCGGCCCCCTTCTACCATCGGACATGGTACGCACTGCAAGTTACCACCCCTACCTAGTTGATATTCCACCAACTCGCACTAAGCGTTTTCAAACGTCTTTTATAATGCGCGCTGTATCCGAACGCATACAACCCTAATCTATTCAAAGTGAGAGTGAACAGGCTTCTTCTGGGTAAGCTCACTCCATCGTAGACTTTGTCTCTGTCATCCAGACCTAGACTAAAGTCAAGAGCAAACTCATAGTAGAAAAAAAAAAAAAAAAAAGATCAATAAATGACGCGTCTGGAGTGCGTTTCTTTAACAGTTGATAGAAAATATTGTGATTGAGTTATAAACGTGGTATTTTTACTTTTAGAAAGCTAATACGATATAGAATAATTGAAACTAACAAAAAAGATAGGTAATACCGGCTTTTATTGAGAAATTTTACAATTATTGTAAAAAAATTATGAAGAAATACCTGATGTTTGTTCAAAAATTCGATTTTTTTTACTTAATTTGTTTTATAATTTTATAAGGACATTACCTGTTATTTCCAATCATAACTGAGTTTGTTTCGTCGTCAAAAAATGCATTTTTTTTTTTAAGTGCAGATTGGCGTTTGTATTGGTATTGTTTATTACGCTACTGTTGAGCATGAGGTCCTGGGTTCGATTCCCGGGTCAGACAAAGTGTTTTTGGGTTTTCTATCTAGAATTTTTCAGTAGCAGTCCGAAGTCAGGATTTGTGCGCGTTTAAGGGCAATAGGCTTGCTCCATATTACATGAGACTTAAACTAACTGCCGAAATGGCTTTGTACAATTTCAAACTCAAAACCTAAAACTCAAACCCAAAGCATTGATTTCAATTCAACCATTTACAGGAACTTTTGAATTGTCAAGGAGTCGGTCAGTTAGAAAGTTGAAGCTAGTTGTTATTTATAGGTACACTTCTTTCTGCCTAACTTTAAAAGAAAAATCTCACACCACAGACTAATAAAAGAAAAATCTCACACCACAGACGAGCTTATGACCTCAACCAATGAGGCTTAGATAAGAAAAAGTGGTGTGAAAATATTATATTTGTGCTAAGCACCTAAGCAATCCTTTATACCAGAATCTGCACCACTGAGCCGAACCAAATATATCATCTAGAAAATGTTATACCAATCCCGAAAAGATAAATCACCGTAAGATAGTCTATCTCGGATCCTAGAACATTAGAAAAACGATTTACTAAATCAACGAGCCCATTACTATGTACCTGTATCGTCTGAGAACTTTTTGCCCGCTAAGACAAAAACTATTCTTGTGCAGATTTTTTCCCATCATCGACTATGATGACGTGTGCTACTTTGACTTGAATGCGGTTTTGCTGGATAAGCTCGACAAACTGCTCAACAATGGTATCTGGTTCATATTCAACCTACGGAAATATGACCATGTGTCGAGCTACAGATCTGAGCTCAAATGGATGTCTATTCGCCAAAGAAGAAGTTTGCGTGCATTGACCACCCTTTTCTGTCTTCTCAACTCTCCCACCCCTCCTTCTTATCTTATGTCTCACTTTCAATATCTATGTTCTTCACACGCTAACAATCTGCGTTCTTCCAACAATATTCTCCTACTCTGTCCTTCTCATACTTCTGACTTGTTTTATTCTTCCTTTCGTATTCATTCCATTCTTCTCTGGAATGCGCTTCCTCTGGATATCAGGACGGCAACCAGTCGGTATGCACTTAAGCTGAAAGTGCAGAGTTATTTTCATATATATTAGAATATACATATAACAATTTCGAGTATCACAGACAAAAATACGAGAACGATGCAGAAAAGCAAATAAAAAATATAAACCGCCTCTATGATCTGGTAGTAAGTAGGCTGAAAATATGTATATGTCATAAAGGTGTACAATATGATAAGCCACGATCTTCCGTGACCTCAAAGACGTGCGAAAAATCATTCAAGGTCTTACACCCTACCTGAAGCAATGGAACCAATGACACAGCCTTGAAACCATGCACATGCCCAGAATCCAGTAGACAAATTCGCAACTGACTCCTTTCTCTAATTTGTCATAAAAGTAAGTCAGGGGGACTTACTTTTATGACAAATTAGGCGACGATAACCGACTTCTAATGATTTTATACTGAAGATCACGTCTAAACGAGTAGTGTTAATGATTTGGAAAAAATATGTGTTAAATTAGAGCATTTTCTTAATAACATAATATATGAATATTTTAGATTATGTTTAGGTATATTACATAGTGAAGTTAATTTGTAAAGTTCTGTCTAACGCGGATAAAAAACTGAGAATCACGCCAAATCTATCAAGCGTATTTTTCTGAAGCCTTCACCTTTTTAAAGATAATTTAATTATTGATCTTTTCGTATACGTGTTTTATTAAAATACCTTTTGTTTTATGTAGGTACAATAAATTAATAATGCGTCTTATTTGGGACAGCGCTCCTGGATGGGTGAGTCCTAGTACTGGCTGGAAATACGACGCGTTGCGTGAGCTCAGTACAGAACACGAAAGCTAACGAATTAGCTTAAGCCTAAGGCTGCAGTCTCGCAAAATTCACTCGCGGTGAGTTATTTGCGCAACTTTGTATTTTTTTTTTAAACAAACTAAAGAAATAACATGAAATATTATTATTGCACAGAAATAAACATAATATAAGTAATAGCTAGTATTTTTTTTTTAGTACATCGATGTGGATTATGTCAGGTAAATCAAGCGTTGAATACAGCTCTTTCTACCCAACAACATTTCGAGGTATGTTTGTGCTCCTACTTTAGGGTAATTAAGAATTATTTTCAAAATCTGTTCAGCGCATAATTAGCTGAACATTTTCGTCTTCAAAATGCGCTGATTAGTTTTTTCTAATTATCTTTAATTTTCTTATTTTGGAGGTCACAAAGTCATCAAAATTATCTGTTTTTATCTCTTAATAAACGGTTTGTTTCTTATATAAAATGAATCGTATGTATGTAATGTTATGTTAGTACATATGTACTAAATCACTGGCAATGGGTCAGATAAGTTCTAGGAAGCTTGTGTTGAAGTAGCGTTAATCTAAATTTATGTTCGCTTTCATCGATTTGTCGGTCCAACATACTTACTTGGTCGTGTGTGAGTTCACTTAATGCTTTCCTTCCAAGCTTCAGTATGAGTAAATTTCAACTCCCCAAGGAATACGACATCGTGTGCTCTTTGTTTCGGAAATAGAAACAAATGAATGACTGAACGCAATTAATAAGTAAAGCCAAGTGCTTGGAAACGGGGTTCTCGAGCTTTTCGATCAGAAAACGGGACGGATCTACTCTAAGCTAACTTGAATTTAATGCTTGAACGGATATTCGCTGAATAACAGTACAGTTTGTTTACTTAGCAAAGTAAAGTTAAGAAGTGCTTAAATCTTGTACTTAAGTACTTTACTCAGTCCTAAGCCAATAAACATGCATATTTACCAAATCTTCAAAATTTTTGCGGACATAATTATGTGGAATGTCCATTACTTACATATTCTTTATTCAGTGTATGTTCCCGAATGCTCATTAATTTTATACTGGCTTTACTGTTTTGTAGGGAAATAAGAAGTTCACGACCGCCGTGTGTCAAAACAATTAAATCTACGGTTTAAGGTCATAGCACACATATAAACTTGGAAACGGATCGTAACCGTATCAACTCAAGCCGTTTAGTATTCTTTGCATGGAACTCCCTACTGAAAAGCATACTAATCGTAATCGTAACGTAAACGATTCGCCTCGGGACAAGCTCACGAACCGCGGTGTGGCGCGTGGTCAACCAGCGGTCCCCGTGCTTACGGCTCGTCGTCCACGCGCTTACGCCTCTTCGTCGCCGCGCTTGCGTCTCTACGTCCACTCTTGTCCCTCTCACCCCTCCCGCGTTCGGATTCAAACTGATCTGGTGCCAGCTAGGTCAACCAGCAGCGGTCAGTGAGCCGTAAGCGCGGCGTCGCCTAGCTGTAGCCGAGTCGACGTATCGGAGCTGCTGGTCCGCTTTGGTTAAGTGCTTACGTTAGGTTGACGCCTGTTTGACGGCGAGGCGAAAGGCAATACGGTGACAATTCCTTTCCGAGTTACTATGTGTGCTACGACCTTTAAAGTTAATGAGTGGTACAACTGCTAAACACGTAGTTAAGATTTTAACAAATATGGAATATATACTTAAAAAATCCAATAAAATAATCTCATTCTTTTAAACATCTTTATTTTTTATTTATTTATTCAGTACCACTTAAATTTCTATACATAAAAGGTGGTGCAAACATAAACTCATTAGAGTTTTACCGTGCACCAAAATCATCGACCACATAATTTAGATAATTAAAAACAAAATTAATTCTTAATTAAAATTAAACAACAACAGAAATAACAACGAGGGTATTCAGCGAAATATTTATCTATAACTTGATTTATATGTCCCTTTTTCTAGAATCAAGGGTATCTAATACTATTTAGTATGTATGAAGTGTCCAATAATAAATTGAATCCATACTAATATTATAAATGTGAAAGTAACTCTGTCTGTCTGTCTGTCTGTATGTTACGTTTTCACGCCTAAACCGCTGAATCGATCGTCATGAAATTTGCCAGATATATAGCCTGGAATATGGAGACGGACATAGGCTACTTTTTTATGCGATAACCGACATCCACGCGGGCAGAGCCGCGGGCAAAAGCTAGTATAAAATATACCTACCGTTTATAAAATACTGTGAACATTTTCTCTTGAAAGTTTGTTCGAGATTTAGATAAAAATCTATACGATTTTGATGACTGATGACATAAAAGGAAAAAAGTAAAATAAAATTCTGCGAACTGGAGTGAATCTTTGACCCCTTTTTTCTCTTCGGCTTTTAATTATCAAATTTTAAATCAAAATATTACAAAATCCTGTGTACATTATTGTTGTTACTTCTATAAGTGAGAACAATGTAAAAAAAACTCACCCTTTTAAATTTAGGCGGCATCTACGACGCCACATGCAAACTACAGATCAAAGACCTGACGTCACACAAATCCTGCATCGCGCAATCAGAGTTTACTGCGTGACTAGCATATATACAACATCCCGACATCGGTCGGGAAGTAGACACAACACCCGTCTGGTTGGAGGGTGCTTCCTTTCCTATGGAGGATGAGTGAACTTTACACCCTGTTCCCCATACCTCCATTAAATCAAGATATCGAACCGAAGTGCTCGAATTTAATTTGATAGCACTTAAATACTGGCTTCAAAGATAAACCAAAGTTATTAATTTATGTAAACGATTTAATTAATGTGAATGGCTTTATAAGTGATTGCGATTTTCAGTGATGACATCTTGTAGAAGTATAGAGCAAGACATAGTAATTGATACATACATAAACTCACGCCTTATTCCCATGGGAGTAGGCGGAAACTATAGAACGCCACCTGCTACGCTCCTTACATACTCCTTTTTTTTTTACTAGGGCATCTCAGAGTTAACCACGAGGGGTTGAGACTCTTTAACCGGACTTTCCTGTGGTTACCTTAAACTCCTAATTAAACTTAACCAGGGCGTAAAAACTTATAAACTAAACGACTGCACGCTAAGGGCACCCCCCTGTGGGGTACGAACCTCGGCTTAGGACAGCGTCGGAGGGAGGATGGCAGGGGACCGTCGGTGGCTGGATAAAATCAGGGTTATGATTATTATCAGGGGGATTTAAAGCTATAGGCTCAGCTATAGCGCATGCTGGCACTTCGCTTGCAAGCAAGGGTCGAGGAGGACTATTTAGTTGGGGATTTCGTGCGGGGCCTCGGCGGCGAGGTCGGAATGACGATCGTGTAATATGTTTGCGAACTGTACTAGTTTCCTTACGACTCTCCTGGAGGAGAGTAGTGGGGTCGTCTAGGTCGGTCAGTGTAATACTCCTTTTGCTTCGTCTAAATTCATACAACTGGTCATACACGCCCGCCGGTTGCGAGTGCTACGCACCTGACCTTTCTGAAGAACATCACCAATTAGGTCACTATTATGTTCTCCTAAGGCGTCCCCTCATGGCGTTTCCACTCACATCTGCCTTGTAAATACCTTTTGTTAGTCGCCTTTCATTCATCCTCTCAACATGACCAAACTATCTAAGCATATCACTAATCTTCTTTTAAACCACACCGTTGCCGAATCACATCATTTTTCAGCCTATCATTCATACTCACGCAACACATACTTCGCAAGGAACGCATTTCCACAGCATTTTTTTGAAGTGACAACTTCTTTAGGCGCGTTGAGCAATTTTTGGGTGAACAAAAATCATGTAACTCGCGTCATCGTCAACGAACGCTTTCCATGAGCTATATGTATACTGTGTATTGTATGTGTACTTTTTGGGTGAACAAGAATCATGGAACTCGCGTCATCGTCACCGAATGCTTTCCATGAGCTATGTGTATACTGTGTATTGTACATATGTGTACTTTTTGGGTGAACAAAAATCATGGAATTCGCGTCATCGTCACCGAACGCTTTCCATGAGCTATATGTATACTGTGTATGTATAAGTATTTTTTGGGTGAACAAAAATCATGGAACTCGCGTCATCGTCACCGAACGCTCGAAATTAATAAACTAATAGCTCGACGATACAATTCACAAGTTACTTTGTTTTCACTTCTATCGGCAGTCAGACTGCCCCGTGTTTTTCTCAGTTATAATAATAATAAAGAGCCTCGACCATCATCTGAAGAGGCTCTCGTCAGGTGGCTGGATCAAGGGCTTGATACAGAAAGCGGTACTTCTGGACACGGCGCGTATCGTAAGGAGGTTCCTCTCTCAGGAGCCCTGACTGCAGGTAGCTTGGACCCTGTTCCCAATACCGGTGGGCTACTATTTTTTATATTTTTACATGTTTTTATTTTTGTATGTTTTTATAGAAATATTTAAAAATGTAAATTATATGCATAAAAATTAAATAAAGGAAATAATAATAATAATAAAACTTTATTTCGAGCCAAGACTCATAAAGGGTTAGGGTAATAATGTTCTTACAACTACATGTTAGTAAACAACACAATACGGTGACTCATGTAACTGACAACAGTGAACTATATATGGACAGTCCACTCCGTCCTGTTATATTGTGATTGCACTTGATAAGTTCAATCAGCTCTCCCTATCGCAGTCCACTGCTGGAAATAACCCTAGTAGCATTTTTGTTGGCGTTTGGTTGGGCCACATACCTCTGTAGGTGGCCCAACTAAATGCCAACGGAAAATGCTACTAGGGAAGCCTCTCCCTGGCTGCGCCACAATACCATGACCTCCGCATTCCACATCCAGTCTGTCACAGCTAACTTCTTAATGCGGGTTGCAGACCAAGAGCTAAGCTAAGTTAGTTTAGCTTAGCTTGCACAGCTGACGCAGTTTATCATACTTGGGATCATAGTTTGCGGTCTGCACACAAGTGTGAAAAATTACCTCAGGTATGTGAGCTAAGCTAAATTAACTTAGATTAGCTCTTGGTCTGCAACCCGCATAAGGGCCAAGCGCTAAAATAGCCCGCGAAATTCAAATTTTCTTACTATTTTTGCAATTTACAGCTCATTGTCTGGGTGTATGTTGATTAAAGTATGATTCGCGACCGTAACCATAATCTGTATTTACAAATATTATATCATTAGAATCGGTAACACAACTCCTTAAGTTAGTTAAGTTAGTATAATTGGACGTAGTTTAGCAGAAAGCACTCAACCCACATTGTGGTCAGGGATGAGTTGTATATACCAAAGAGGTCCTAACAGTTAACGGAAGGTGCCCAGCTTCATGTGGGTTGGTTCCCAACATTAAAAAATCAACCTTATCTTTGTAGAGTCACGGATATTTTTTGCTGAGTGAGAGATCCAACCGTTAGGACCTCTTTTGTATATACAACTCATCCCTGACCACAATGTGGGTTAATTCCTTTCTGCTTAACTACGTCCAATTCTCAAGTGTTAAAATTTCATGAAATAGTCATGCAATAGGGTAATAATACTAATACTTCGGCGAGTGTGCCTATGAACTCCACAACCTCATTCCACCGGTCGTTCTACCATCGGACATCTAGACGCACTGCAAGTTACCACCCCTACCTAGTTGATATGCTCTGCCTAAGCCGGGCAGTCCTCCACCGTATTCTCCACCGTGTCCTCCGAAAATATAAGAAACCTACTCCTTAGAACATCAGCTATTCGCCAGTGAAAGTCCTGTCGAAATCGGTCCGTTTCTGAGATTAGCCGGTACAAACAGACATACAGACAGATTTTTTTTAATAAATTGTTGTTTTGTTATAAGTACCTTTATATACTTTCATATGTATGTAGTAAAAAGCAATTATTTTGACTTTACAAACAGACACTTCAATTTTATTTATTTGTGTAGATACATAGAAGACTAGGTATAAAAAAAAAAAAAATATATATATATATATTTATTTATTTCAGACGTTGCAGTCCATAGATTGTTAGTAATTAGTTAGTAATAATTTGTGTTTATCTGCTATGTTAGTAATGTTACTAGATAATTCTGGGTTTCGGGATTAAATTAAACCTAAAGCCACCTCCACCAGGTGCCTCTGGATGAGACAGTCTGGTCTCGCAACAATCATTTTTAAGATGCCATTACCTACATGTGTTACTGTTTTTTCTCTCATAAAACTACAATGTAGCTTACTCACACTAGTTAATTACTTTGGGAACTCCATCCTGGGTTTCTAACTAGATCCCAAACTACTAAGTCCTCAACCGTAAAGGACAAAGTGAATAAGTAAAGGTAAGTAAAGGATTAGGACTTTGTGGACGAAAATAGACCTTATTTTATTAGTATAGATTGGCACGCAGCGGGCCTTGTCCAATAATACTATATAAATAAAGAGGTAAATATCGCACTAGCACGCGCAAATTGTTGCAGACAAATTCAGACAATTGTTGTAATTTGATTTAGTCGGCTAATAGCAGCGAGTGAAACGAAGCGTGTCCGTGGCGTGACAATAATATAATTATCTAAAATGCCAAGTTGTGTGGTAGGAGAGTGTTTAAACTATGGTTCCAAGATAAATAAGAGCGAAGGAATTTCATACTGTGGCGGTATCAACAACGCCACATGCGAACTACGCATCAAAGCCCTGACGTCACAAATCCTGCATCGCGCTATCAGAGTTTACCGCGCGACTAGCATATGTACAACATCCCGAAATGAACCGTTGGGCAGTTGCCCACCAGACACAATACCCGTCTGGTCGGAGGATCCTCCCTTTACTATAGAGTATGAGTGAACTTTACACCCTGTTCCTCATACCTCTAAAATACCATAATTTGTAATAACAATTGTTTTAAAAACGCAAAACGATATCTGAACAGTATGAACGTAGGGTATCTTTCCTTTATAATATCATTGGCCCTATCAGAATTCCAGCGCTTCGACACTTATTTTTAAATTTCGCAGCATCATGCTGAGATCTATGATATATTAGACCTTCTGTTTTTTTTTAAATGTTATTTAAATATTTATACTTTTATCATTGTGTGTTTAGTTTAGTTTGTGATCTTCCTGTGCGAGTCACAATAAAATAAATAATTTAATTCATTATTTCAGCCGAGAGACGTCCACTGCTGGACATAAGCCTCCCCCAATTGGAGGGTTTGCCATAATCGCCACGCTTGGCAGGACGGTTGGCGATCGCAGTATGGTGTTAAAAATGCATAGAGAACGCTGCTGCCCATTCTGTAGTAGTCCCTTAGTCGACTTTTACGACACCCATGAAATGAGGTGGTGCTATTTTTTACGTCCGGCCGTGCCGATACACAATAAATAGTTTATATTTATTTCTTTTCTTTATTGGCAATGACTCAAGTAAGGCTAACGGTAGCAATTTCGAAATTTGAAAACAAATTGACGGAAAATCGGACGTTTGCAAAAACCAACCTAACATAACATCACGCCTGTATTGCCCGAAGGGTTAGACATGCATGTAATAGGGGGCGAGCCATCAACCGGGCACAAATCCAAAAACTTCCGAACATTCAACATCTTCGTTTTTAGGGTTCTGTAGTAACCCGGAACCTATAGTATAGATTGCAGGGGCCCCCTATTATATTGTGTTAGATCAGTATCGTTATAATTTGAGAGAATAATGGAGCTATACAAGAAAATACCATCCCCTGTCCGCAACGGAATTTTCACGAAAACGGCCCGAGCTTATGCGAGGACATGATTTTCAATTTATGATTATTATTCTACGACCTACAAGTTATAAAAAGAAACCAGATACCTAACTATATGCATCAAAGTGGGTTGCTTATTATTTTTGGCTATATCTATACAAATAAATAAAATTGAAGTGTCTGTTTGAACTTCAAAATAACAACTTTTCACTAAACGCATACGAAAGGTATTTATAAAAAAGTTTTTTATTTTTCACTTTTTTGTTATGGTCCTACCTCGTGCCTCGGAAAGCACGTTAAGCCGTTGGTCCTGGCTGTCGTTCGTAGCCTGTCATATCTTTGACAGTCGTTACGGGTCGTCAGAAGCCCAAAAGTTTGACAGCCAGTCTTACCAAGGGGTATCGTGTTACCTAGTTACTGGGTTGTGGAGGTCAGATAGGCAGTCGCTCCATGTAAAATACTGGTATTCAGCTGCATCCGGTTAGACTGGAAGCCGACCCCAACATAGTTGGGAAAAGGCTAGGCAGGCAGTTATGTCCTACTCCACAAAATTTCGATTACCATTACTTGCTACACCGCAAAAGCAGTTCCTGTGCATACCTTCCGGCTTCATCTTCAGATCAGTTTGAAGGTACCATTTTCATCATTAAAAAAAGATACAACCGAATTGAGAACCTCCTCCTTTTTGGAAAGTCAGTTTAAAAGGTCACGCGGGTGATGCCGCGGGTAGCAGCAAATTTTTTGTATCAACCATTGTTTAAAAAGCTTTTTATCGAAGCGAAAAAAACACATTCAATTTTCATTTTGAATTCTCAATTATATTGAAACCACTTACATCACCATGATAGAGACGAACATTGAAAGGGTATAGAAACAAAAAAAAAACATTCACATTACACATCCAAAATGGAACTCGCTGGGTGTAATAACGAAATGCCAATTTCGTTATATGTTTATTCTTCTTTGAAGAGAAACGAAAGGTGATATAGAAGCATATGATAAACTTTTATGTATGTAGACTTTTGTATTCAAATGTAGATATCGATTATTGATTTTATGATAATATACGCCTTTGTACGATCTTTACTGCAGTGTGGAGTTCAAAGTTTTACTGTAGAAGCTTGCTTGAATTCACTATAACTGACCGGACTGTATTTTTCCGCAGAATACTATACCTACACTTCCAAATCCGTTTAGCCATTTTTGCGGCAATCGGGAACATAAATCCAGACAAACATGCAAACGGACAGAAATTCTAAAAACTACATTTTAAGCATCAGACTCGTTCCCACAATGCAGCAATTACATTTTTTTTTTTTCAAAAATATTCAATGTATAGTTTTGACTTTGTTACTATTTTATTATTATGAATGATATAATTATGACGTTCATAGAATGTTGACGTTCTATAGAAGTTCCTATTATACCTCCTATGAAACAGTACATTTTATTTATTTGTGTAGTAGACTACGGATTTGTTGACCATTTCCTATTTTGTTAAGTGCCTGGTACTTGTTGAAAGGCCTACACTGTCTTCCCATACCTCTTAACACTGTTATTTGAAAATATTGTAAAAGCCAATCATTCCGTGGAGTTTTTTACCGGCTCTTCTCCATAGGAAACGACATTTGAGCACATTGATTTCCTTCAATTTGGCTATGAGCTACGAGTAGGCAACCTTTATCGAATATCCCAAGCAAATGACAAAGAAATGTCTACCCAATTCTTGATCGTCATTTAGATACATGGATTTGTTCATGTAAATGACGATCTAACTGTCGCACTATTTCATGTAGGTACGTGCAAAAAAGCAAATGCAAATGCAAATGTGCAAATGTCTTGACAATGATTGTAAGAAGTCGTTTGCTTTTGTTCATATTGTTAGGGTAATTTTTGATTTTTATACTTTTTTTAATAAAAATAAACGTCTTATGTATCTTTACCATGTTTTATTTAATGATGAGCCATAATTATATACAATCATAAACACAATTTTTTATTAAAGTCCTATCATTAGAACCAATAGGGCAATAGCCTAAAAGTATATTAACAATGTTAACAGGGGAGAAGAAGGGGGCAGCTGACCACAATAGCGACTGGCAACATTTATTTATTTTATTTATTTATTTCATATGACGTTTCCTTTGCCATTACAGATAATAAATCTAATGCGAAAAAGTAACTTAAAATATACTTAAATATACCTTACATGCTACACAGTCCGTGGCCCTTGTGAACTCATCCAGTGTACAGGTGAATATGTCTGTGGCATCCGCCACCGTGTTGAGAGTGCGCAGCGCACGAGTCAGCGGTGCGCACTCTAGCAGTTTAGTGCGCGCACTCGGCACCACCAGCAGCTGCAGCTTGCGCCGCCGCGCCACGTACCTATCCGGTAAATTATACCCTATTTCTGATAGTATACCTGAGCTTTGTATACTACCTCTTAAAACTTTGAAAATATACGTTGCCAGTGCCACTTCACGCCTAATTTCTAATTTCCCACGACCGAGACAGAATACGATAGGATACAGTAACGGGTATCCCGGGTATCTTCCATACAGCTTTAAATAAATAACATCAGTCATATTGTAGCCTGGGATCACTACAACACATATCAGAAGTCAGAATGCGGTCTGCATATTTTGCAAACAGATCTCCACTGGTAGCTTAGTCTTACTTGACTTAAGTAAAATGTTATGAAAAATTTTTTTCGTTTTGATAGCGCACTACAAAGGTCCAGACCAAACCTAGGGTTGTGCGAGTCAAATCAAACTAGTCTGACAATCAGGACTTTTTGAACGTCAACATTATAAGACATCATCAGATAATCCCCCAAAACGTTCGCACTGACCACTTGCATAATCATGCATAATTAGCCTATAATGTTACCACGGCCATTGGGGCCGAAAGATGGTGGAGTGGCAACCGCGTACTGGAAGACGTAGCGTGGATAAGCCTCCCACAAGGTGGGTCGATGACTTTGTGAAAGCCGCAGGAACCCGCTGTATGCGGGAAGCACAGAACCGGTCGAAGTGGCGGTGTTTGGGGGAGGCCTATGTCCAGCAGTAGACGTCTTTCGGCTGAAATTATGATGATGATTTTCCCACTGCTGGGACACAAACCTTCTTTCTCCGAGAGGAAGCGGGCCGTAATCCACCACGCGGGCCCAGTTCGGGTTGGTAGATGTCACATGTCTTTGAATTTTCGGTTCTAGGACATGCCAGTTTCCTCACAATGTTTTCCTTCACCGTTTTGAGAGCAGTGCTGATGGAATTATTTACACAAAGTAAAGCACCTGTCTGGGTTCGCACTCACGACCAACAACTCGTAGATCGGGTTACCACTGAGCCACTACTGCTCTTTGCTCACTGCTTGGGTTGAATGTTGCATCATAATAATCGCGTCTTCTGCACGTGCATATGTTTGTTTTTTTGAGGGGGCGGTCCTGCATTCTGCAACCAAGCCTGGACCGGCTGTCGCTGGCTGGTTCTGTTTCGCGTAGGGTCACAGCATTATGCTGAGCGATGGCCATTTTGCGTGGATGTGACGCATCATCATCAGCCTATAGCAGTCCACTGCTAGACATAGGCCACTTCAATTGCACGCCATTAAGCTCAATTCTCGGAAACTCTCATCCAGCTGCTACCAGCCACTCTGATAAGATCGTCGCTCCACCTAGCTTAAGGACGTCCTACCTTACGTTTGCCGATTCGCGGTCTCCACTCAAGAACACGTCTACCCCAACGGTCATCGGCTCTACGGCTAATATGGCACTTCCGCTTGCTTATTCTGTGAGATATGTCGACAACTTTGGTTCTCTGCCGGATCACCTGGTTTTGGATTCGATCCCTCAGAGAGACTCCAACCGTAGTTAGAGCGCGAGAGCAATAGAACGGTCCATAGCTCGCTGAGAGAGCTTGAATTTATGGACCAGCCGTACCGTGAGTGTCCACGTTTCGGCTCCGCAACAGATATTTTTCCCCAACTTGTTCGTTTTTGTATTATTTATCTGCGTCACGTTTTCCCCCAAATAAACGTATTTCATTTCATGTTTTTCTTTTACTGACATGGATTTCCGCAAAGTAACTTCTCTTCACAACTTATCTAAGAGTACCTAAATATATAGTAGTTACTTAGGTAGACCTCAAACATTCGCAGAGCCAGTAGTTTCTGAGCAAACCAGCACAAGT
Source organism: Dryobota labecula (assembly GCA_947523025.1). NCBI lineage: Eukaryota > Metazoa > Arthropoda > Insecta > Lepidoptera > Noctuidae > Dryobota > Dryobota labecula. The sequence continues at coordinate 7,828,248 of OX383293.1, read as the reverse complement.
TATGCTTCACAGCCATGCCCTTAATAAGAGACCCTTTGACTTTGAACAGTTGAGCCTGGACGTGTTTAGAATTTGAAACGACCAAGTGTGGTTACAGTAGGTACTGTCATGATTTTGGTACAAGCTGTCACCACCGCTGAACAAATCTAATTTACCTTTGTAACAATCTTTTGTAGCGTTTTGGAATATGTTTACACTTTATCAAATTACAACCGATTGTGGGCTGACAAAACAACTTAAAGCCGCATAATCTAAATTGACTCTAGTTTCTCTAGAAGTTAACGAAGTTAGAACCTTTGTACATTTAATATAATAAAATAAATAAAATGCTAGATTTTCATATGGACACAATGCTTTGCTGCTGCTGTTGAGAAATTGGTCCCTATTTCTTCTTCTTAGTCGTATGTATGATTTAATTTCTCGTCGTCCATTTCCATATTTGAAATAAGCTTCGACCAGAAAGAGACGGTCCCTACTGACAACAGACATAAAGCAATTTTCCCCTTAACCAAAACTTTATCCCCACAGACACTCAAACCAAATAGACTAAAGGCAAAAGCCACAAAGGCTGATGCAGCCCGAAACAAAGCCCAAAGCCCGATCAATATTAATAGTCAAGCTTCGTCTACATGTAATATAACTGTTGGCATGATGCCAGTACGCGTCAGCGAGGAACTAGCAAGGAAATTTATAGTTACGCACGATGCCGAAGGCGTTTCAGCTATGAGTAGCCGGCCGCAAAGTTTCCACAAAGGGGAAAGTCAGTTGGGTTTTGGAGTATGAATGTTACAAGGTCTTGTGCTGTCGTGTAGTTCTTTCTCGGCAATAACTAGCCCGGATCTGCATAGCTATTCACAAGCAATCAATACGCTTCCGTGCCGTATCGAACATCAACCAATGTTATCGAAGGAATCCCCTAAATGCTGTTTCCAATCCAAAGCCCGAAAATTGACAATTTACATCAGACCGCTATTCTTTCGACAGCTCATTTACTATGTGGCAAGGTAAATCAGGTAGAGCGCTACAAGGTTTTTTAAGTGCGTGGCCAGTATCGGCACTAACACCGCCATCTTGTTTTTTTCACAAAAATGCTCAATAGCGCCTGTCAACGTCATTCGAGCGTCAAAAGATCCTAGTAGCAGTGTAATCGAAAATGTGTCATTTTCGACATGACAGCCTGTGGAATGGTTGTGAATAGCTCAGCTGCTCTTCTCATAGTATACTAGACAGTCACTTAAGAATTATAGGCATTAGCAGCGTCAATAACACATACACGACGATTCCTCAGGATCCCCCTCAGGACTACCACGAAAGGCTGTTATTAGAGCCATTCCAATCGGTATGTTCATATCTTTTAGAATCATCGATATGACGAAGAAGAAAAGGCAGCACTAATAACAAGCTAAAGCGGCAATGGGCCGGTCATATTAACTAACTGATGACCGCGTAGATGTCTTCTTGACTGGCGACCCCCAATCTGTAAATGCAAGTCAGAACACCCTTAGGCCAGCAGCTGCCTGGACGTCAGTAGCCGAGACTCGAGTTAACTAACGTGCAATTGGAGAGGACTAGATTATAATGATGATGGTGAGCTAGGAGCTAGCGTGTAGTCTGATTTCCCCGTATACGGCAGGTCTAAGCACTTTTAGTGCACTTGTTCTTTTTTTTCTGCGCAGTTTGGTGGTAGGCCTCTTTCTAAGTCCGCTTGGCAAGCTACTACCATCTTATTTAAGTCTGTCGCCATAACAACAATGTTAACAGCATGTGTTGTGATTAGTCAGATAGAGGTAAGATAGCCAGTTCCCCTGTGTTTGAGGATTCCGGGTGAAGCTCGCTTCCGCCTTCGGCCTTATCATCACTTACCATCAGGCCAAGCCAGACCAGGCCAGGTCGGGGATGAAGGCCAAGAGCTTCCCTGTTGAGGATAAAAAAACCCCAATAATAAGTTGTTATTGTATTATATCAAGCGCTCTACAGCTCCTGTTCGCTATTCATACTCCAAGGCAGGGTTAACACGGGTTACTATTATTGGCGTCCCAACTATAGCCGAGAGTTTATCTTTGTTTTTTTGTAGATAAGACGCAAAGTTAACGTGAATGCAGTCAATGTTCACAGTGTGTTTTTCTGATAAATGGGAAAGTTTTATCGTTTATTTGGTACCTAACAACTGCCACACGGTACACGATATCGATAAGTTGTTCTCGTGTATTTGTCAAACTATTGAAAATCTAAATAATAATAATAATCGGGCGAGCGCACAGCTGATAGATACCTATTACTGCGTTCCGCTTCACTGACCGCGCCGCCGCCGCGCGCCGGCGCGTTGCGCCACGAGTATCCATTATACCAGTTTCAAAATAAACATCATTCGTTAACGATAACTTAATTTGTTTGTACTAAGACATATCAAATTAAGAAGTAGGTGTATAATAAAACACGTTTAATTATAATTTGTAAAATATGCGAACTGATTAAAAACTTTTTCTGTATATTCGTATCATCATTTCAGCCGAAAGACGTCGACTGCTGGTCATAGGCCTCCCCCAAAGGGTGGGGGGGATTTGCCATAATTGCCACGCTTGGCAGGCGGGTTGGCGATCGCAGTATAGTGTTAAAAATGCATAGAGAACGCTGCTGCCCGTTCTCTAGTAAGTCCCTTAGTCGCCTTTTACGACACCCACGGGAGGAAATGGGGTGTTGCTATTCTTTACGTCCGGCACCACACGGTATATTCCTGTATTTATATTCTTTGACGGCAGTATGTAGTACATATTTATTTGCGCTTATATGTACTACATACTGCCGTCCTATGACTAAAATGCCGTTAAGTGAATAAACCTTGATTAAAAAGGCCGTTAAGTGAATAATTGAATAAGTGTATAAGTGAATAAGTGAATAACGGCCTTTTAGTAATCGGAACCTTTAAGACCATAACTCAAAACCAAGTTTATGCACTTAACGGCATTTTAGTCATAGGACGGCAGCATACATAACATCACGAAGGGTTAGGTAGAGGCGTATCTATAGTACACCTACATTTTGCCAGTTATGTTTACCAGCCAGTTATGTTTAGTGCTAGGGGGCGAGCCTATTGCCATCAACCTGGTACAAATCCAGATTCCAGGCTGCCACTGAGAAATTCCAGAAGGAAAAACCCAATAACACTGCCGCCCGACCCGGGAATCGAAACCAGGACCTCATGCTTCGCATTTCATTTAAAAACTCCTAAACGAAAATTGCTTCTCTTCGGAAAAAGCGTAAGATTGAGTTCAAAAACATTCTAACACAATCCACCTTGATTAGAATTGAATTTCTTCTTTATCATATTAAAAAGTTAGTAAACAAGGTCCAATTTTTTTGTAAACCAATTTCCTCTCTCCCTTTTAAGGCTTCATTGCAAAAGTTCAAAAGCAGCCATTGATTAACTTGGAACGTGCAAATAGCTGTTTTGAAATCGGTTTTGTTGATCCCCGATTGGTCACATTGTACCCAATGGGTTTTCATTGGTTCGATACAATTATTTATAATTAGAATGGATTATTTTGAGGTTCATTATACCCCTTTCTCTCTAAATTATAGGTTCGGTCCTTTAAAGGGTAGCTTTTGTCTAGGTGTCTTAATTAGTAATTTTAGACTACGTATTTATTTAGACAAAATAGTAAATGATCTTTGTATAATTTTGGCATATGTGAATAGAGCCTATTAACAATCTGGTATGAAAGTTGTAATGGCAATCATGTCATTTGGTTTAAATTAGTTTTCATTTTAATTTTTATGTTGTACGTATTAAAGAGTATTCTATCTATCTATATGTATATATATATATTTTAATCTTTTTTATAGATTCTTTTCTATTTTGTGAATGTGAGAACGTTGCAGGCAGTAGACTGTAGATTTGTTGGCACTTTTCTATATTATTACGTACCTGATAATTGTTGAAAGGCCTACACTGTCCTGCCATACCTATTAACAATGTTATTTGAAAATATTGTAAAAGCCAATTATTTTTAAAAGAGTAACGTGGAGTTTCTTGCCGGCTCTTCTCTATAGGAAACGACTAATTGGAACCGTGCATCTAGCTTCTGACGTTTCATAAGTGCCCGTGTAAGTTTATATGAAATGATTTTTTTAAATTTTGATTTTGAAAGAACGCTGAAATAAAAGTAGGTAGGCATCGTCTGTTTGTTTTAAAAACTTAAAAAGAATTGTTGGAAACCTTTTATAGGCTTAAACGTTTGTTTGAGCAATACGTAATTACTAAGGGACTTCTGAATTTTTTCTACAAAATTGGAGCGAAGATCCGATTGCAAAGTGAACAATTTTTTTGTTTTCGTTGTAAAACTTTTAGCGTAACATCAAAGTGGTTTTTGTTTTGTTTGATTTGATAACTTCTTTATGTTTTGTTTAATGACTTTACAACGATTTTTTTCTGTTTTTATATGCCCAGTGTCAAACATAGGCAGGAACATTTTAGTGTTCGGAGAGGGATTTGTTACGAGTATATCTGAATGATGTTATATCAACTATATCGTGAGAGCTGTGACGGAGAGCTATACTCCTAAAATTAGACACTTCATGCGGAGGTTGATCAGGTAGGAAACATGTTTTCTTTTCTGGTCGTCCTCTGCGTGGAGTGTCCATTATTTTAAATATTTTATATCTGTACTACTAACGCTAGAATATAAGTAGGTTTGCAATAATAACACAGGATCTTTTTTGTACGAGTTAAATGAATTAAATTGAATTGAATATTAGCTTGATAAGCTTACTCCTCAAGGAAATAGCTACACAATGGGGAAATGGGAGACAAACATTGGAAAGAGCAATCATATAGAAAAAACCCTTTTCCAAGTTTACTGAATTTGCATAGAAAAATGGTAACCTACCAAATAACTGATTAGTTAATTCAGTACATGGTTCTAGTTTTCAAACTATACATAACTACTGCAAAAATCACAATTTCAGAGTTAATTTAAGTTAATTGAAATTTTATTGATAATTTTGTACACACAACACATTATAAACAAAAGTATAGCTCCCAAAATAATTGAAAGGAGCATTCATCTGCATCAGTGCAGCCAAATTACATTAAAAAGACAAAGCAGCATCTGACGACCACAGAACCACATCCGTGGCCTAGTGGTAAGACCACCTGTCTAAGACCCAGGGGTCCCAGGTTCCATTCCCAGCGAGGACAAAATTTCTGCTCGGTTTGGTTGGTGGTAGGGCTAAAAAGGTGGCTGGGACAGACTGAATGCGGAAGGCGGAGAACAGGGTGCTGTGGCGCAGCGTGTGGGAGAAGCCTATGTTCAAGTTATTGAGGGATATAAGCCCGCCTGGCTAGTTACCACCATCTTATCTAAGTCTGTTTATACAAACTAAAGTGATGCCAACTCATCATCTATTTCGCCCATAATCTCAATTGGTACAAGACCCTCGGGCATCTTCCGAACACGGTCATGACATGAATGGACATCCTATCCAATCGCCGTTGCACTGTACGGTTCGGATTAATTAATCTTATTTTAAATTCACCCGTTTTAACTCGCTAAATACTTTTAGAACAAGAGCAATTTGTTGGATTATCATAATGATTATCGTAAGTACGTCGAGTACAATGTTTAGGTCGCCTTGCTCTATCGGCAGTTAGAGGTAAGATAGTCAGTTCCTCTGTGGTTGAAGATTCCGAGTGAAGCTCGCTTCCACCTTCGGCCTTATCATCATATACCATCAGGACATATAATAGGCCAAGAGCTTCCCTGTTGTGCGTAAAAAAATTGTCAGTCGTAGGACTGCACGTCAGAAATGAAAACTTCTTAGCTTGACAAACACACACATCTGTATATATGTATCTGAGCATGACGATCACGCGAGTTCAATGCTTTTTCCACATCCCAAAAATGCCGAACGTGGCTAAAGAAAATGTCATAAAAAAAAAAAATACATACTCTAGTCTCCACTTTCATAAAGTCTCACTATGTCGTAATAGGTGTGAAAGTACACTATTATCAAAGGTAGGTGTGAAACCTTCAGCGTTATAAGAGAACTTTACAACGGGTCTTGTTTCATGAGTATGAAGTTTCAAAGTTAAAGTATTAACAAATCTGTGAAGAATGGCGCGAAACCTCCGGTAGAAAAATACAGAAGTTAAACGATATAGTTTTTTTTTGTGCATTTACACTGAAAAAAAAAGTTGTTGCCACAATCAAGATTTTGTTTAGATTGACTAAGTAACTTGTTTGCATCTGAGCCTATCAAGCACAATGATCACAGCTACTACTTTTATTTGATTGAGATTTGGAACGGGGTCTTGACTGAAGTTATCACAAAACCTATTTGCAGCAATCAAGGCAAAACATAATTGCTCCAACCAAGATTATTAGATTAAAGTTTCAATGATCTTTATTGAAGTAATCAAAATGCTTGATTGACACAACTTACTTTGTTACAAAAAAAATTTTTTTTTTACTTGTCTCTTATTTAACTCTTCTACAATTATATCATGTTAAGGGTAATCGAAAAACTTGTTTGAGCGTTCAATCATTTGAACTAGTATTGCTGCAATCATGTCGTGATGATCAACCTAACTAAGATTTTGATTAATCTAAACAAGATATCGTCAATCAAGCTAAAAAATCACTTGATTGAAGTGCATTAATTTTTTTCAGTGTAAATCAATATGTTTACCCTTTTACCAAATATGGTTTGGTCGGCTTCCAGCCTACAGTGTTTTATATGGAGCGATTGCCTATCTAACCTCCACAACCCAGTAACTGGGTAACCCGATACCCCTTGGTAAGACTCGTTGTCAGACATTTGGGCTGCTCACAAGGAGGGGAAAGAATCATAGAACATCAAAAAATTCGTCCGCATCGTTGTCAACAACAAAGGTGCCCAAAAGGCTGGCAGTATTGCCACTTTGTATGGCAATTCTGAGTCTTTAGCCAAAAAATAGGCCAGCTATTTGGTGAAAGAAAAGAAAAGAAAGAAAATATGTTTATTTGGGGTACCTACAAATGATGCAAAAAATAACATAAACATAAAAAAAAATAAGAAAACTATGGGGGATGAAATGCGTCACATCTACGCAAAACGGCTATCGCTCAGCATTATGCTGCGAACCTATGCAAGACAGAGCCCCAGCCCTGGTTTTCAGCGACAGCCGGCGCGGCGTTGACGTAATGACGTCGTCCGGTGCAGCAAACAATTATTAAGACGCTGTACCAGCTGTACTGGTACAGCGTCTTAATAATTATTTGCTGTACCAGTACAGCGTACTTAAAGAAAATTAATATAATCTAATTTAAAACGTGATAGAATATAAACAAGAATATAAAAAAAAGAAAAAGGAATTATACATGCTATGAGAATATCATCCTCAACAAAACGTTTTACGTTTTATATTTAGTATTTTATCTGTGACGTGAAGAGTCGACCAACCGCTGGGGGCGATGTCTTGAAAAACGAAGTGGGCACTCGGACTCCAAGCAGGCCATGCATGGCTCTAGTGTTTCAACCCCAAACGGCTCGAACCTTTTTTTTGGAAAATGCTCATGGATGTCCGCCCTGCCGGCCTCCTCAGGTCGGGGGGAGGGACCCCCCGGGTTGGGAAGCAGCGTTGACAGCGCCCGAGCCGTTCCCAACAAACTTGGGCGCCAGCCACCGGAGGTGGGGCCGAAATCCCACCAGCTGTCGAGCACCATTCCCAGGTATTTCATGGTAGGTTCGTCAGCGATTTGAACCACTATGTGTGATCTAGGCAGTGGCGCCCGTCAGGGACCATGAAATACCATGGCCCCCGACTTGTTGAAGGCCACCTCCAGGAAACGTCTCGAACCTAATTTTAGTTTACATTTCCTTGGACCAAAATAAATATAAATAACATAAATAAAGAATATTCTACAATTTTTTCAACATCTAACTAGTACCTACAGTCAACATCACGATGTGGGTACCCCCCTTGAAAGCAAATTTTAATACAAATGGGGTACCCAATTGATGCAGCCCACTACAATAAAATTATCCGCAAGAACAAATAACGTGGTTCTAACCGCCACTTAATTAACTAAAGTCATAGAGAAAGTAGATTCAGACCATTATTAATCAAATAGGACGTGATCTCTCTCTATATTGTGGGTAGCTACTATACTAGGTGTACATATGTAGGTATTACAAGCGCAAGCGACGCACTGGGTAGTAAAACTGCTCAGTAATGTTTCAAACTCAACGACCTGCAGTTGGATTTACTTATTCATTGTTTGTGAACTTCACTACAAAAAAGGCGTAGCCAATTAATAATTATTCATTATTCTTTAATTATTCAGAATAAAATGCGGTCTACAGTGTTAGTAACAAAATAGCTTAGCCTATGTTAGTACTTAAGACGCAGATACATATATGCCAGTGACCTTGAGTGGTTAGCTTGCGTGTACTGTACTGAGCTCACGCAACGCATCGTACGGATATTTGTGCGTACATTATTAATCATTACGTCATTATACAATACTTTGCTGATCCTTTAGGGTTGCTTGGATTTGCTTCTTAAATGCATTTTTACTAAGAAAAAGAATGTCGATTGAACTAAACTCATTGTTATATGTATGTCTCAGCCAAACGATGAAGTGGTGAACGCGAGCCAGCGTTGGATTTACAGAGGCGATAATTTATTAACAGTTCTATAAAACTACCAGCCTTCGTACCAGCTAAGCGCGGCAGACTAACTTCCCAGTGCGTCGTTATAAACCGCACATCTCAGTATAAATTAATTAAACAAACGTTGAACGAACTGAATTGACACACATAACTAAATAACGAGTTCATAAGTCATGCGGCCATAAGTCTTGGTTACAAACAAGTTCATATTGTAATGAGTGATTTAGCTATGTACTGGGGTCAAGTCTGCTATTTTTATTAATTCGTCACTCCAACACGATCCCATTGTCATTTTACTAAAAGTTCGTAATCTGCTAAATTCATAATGGTCGATCATTGGTCGATCAATGGTCTCGTAATAGAATTGTATTACAATGGCATTTTGAACATTTATTCATGCCAGATTTCATTTATATATATTTTTACATATTATTTATTAGTGTTATAAGCAATCTGAAGTAGTACGAAGTTGGAAGTTTAGTAGGAAGTTTCATTTGTCATTATGTACGAGATTACCAATTCGATCAATGGAGTGTCAGTGGCTGACCATTGGAAAGTCGTAATGACGCCATTATATTAGTAGATTACCAAACTTGTCAAAATCAACAATTATGAAATCAATGATAGACCATTCTGACACTATTGTAATAGCAGACTTGAGGCCCTGGTTTGCTGTTAGATAAATTTAACTGGAGATATAGGATAGGCACTATTGTTGAACTGAAATAGTATTGTATTTTGTTTGCATGGAAATTGCAGGTATACTATGTACAGACAATCCGTTTTTAAATTGCTGTTGGGCACTTTTGGTCCACTCTTTGTGGTATGTTTTTCTCAAAAGACCATCTCAGACACTAATCTGCATTATCCGTATATCATTATGATCTGACCAAGACAATGTCTGGACTTTCAAAGAAACTGTGACCTCTGAGCGTTGATGTATTAAAAGCGGTAGATACAGGACTAAGTAACAGCGCCTGGTCCTATCAAACTAAGTGATTGCCCGTAGTTGGCACTCAGTCGCGCACGGGATATCGTTGATCAAACAGCTCCATAATTACAGTTTAATTTTGTGATAAATACGCATCAAAATGACTTATTGTGCAGCTAAACAGTGTTTTAATAAAATATCTATTAGTTTATTTTATTTGTATATGTGTATTAGTATCAATAAAACTTTATAATTTCTCGTAATCAAGAAGTTAAAAAACGCTCGTGCTGCATCCCCATGCAGCTTGTAGGTATACACAATATGCTGTATCAAATTAGAATAGTATTAAAACAACGCTTTTATTTGACTTGTCTTCAGCATAGGTCCTTTGTGGCCGCGCCACAAACACAAGACTACAATTTCTAAAGTAAGTAATTAAATTATCGAATCTCTTTATAACGTACATCATCATCATCATTTCAGCCGAAATACGTCCACTGCTGGACATAGGTAAGCCTCCCCTAATTGGGGGGGTTTGCCATAATCGCCACGCTTGGCAGGCGGGTTGGCGATCGCAGTATGGTGTTAAAAATGCATAGAGAACGCTGCTGCCCATACTCTAGTAAGTCCCTTAGTCGCCTTTTACGACACCCACGGGAGGAAATGGGGTGGTGCTATTCTTTACGTCCGGCATCACACGGTACAGAACGCGTTATAGCGTATAGAAAAGATAGATAGATAGATAGTATATAGATATACTCTTTATTATGTACACCATAAAAATTACAGATATAAATGTAGAACTGTTACATAGGGTGTCACAATGGGCGGTCTTATCGCTAAAAGCGATCTTTTTTTTTTTTTTAAAAGAACAATTGTGGTACAATTCTTTAGTATATACTATGTCCAGGGTACGCCTTGTAACTCTTACAACACAACCAACACAAGGCTATAATTTTAAAGTACCTAATTTAATTATCGAATCTCTATAAAACGTACGGAATTTCGATACAATTGTTTCATGTATACTATGTCCAGGTGCGCCTCATAGTTTACAAAAACCGTGGTGGCGCGGCCAGGGAGTATATTCCCCAGCCGCGCCACCGATACATCATTAAGGCTCGTACAGACTCACGCGATATCGCGGGCGTGACAGGCAGCGACAAAGAAATTGTGCTACTAGTGTCACGTCGCACAGTGGAACGAATGTATGGGAGCGGTTGGACGTAGACATGTCCGAAAAATAAGAGTAAAATTATGACAAACTAATGATGCCATCTTATTCGATTACTTAATGCCTTCATAAATTGTGGTGATGAATTTCTTCATAACTCCCATATTTCGGGAGTAATTTGAGAAAATGTGAAATTTTACTATGAAAATGAGTGTATCGAGCTCTCTCCCTCCTGATTCCGGGCTTGTTTCAAGTAGCGGTCTCTAATATCGTAATGCTATTACTAAGAGCTATATTTAATACTAAGACACATAGTGCGCCAAATGTGCACTTTCTGGGATAAAAGGAAATGAAAATTTAAAAAAAAAAACGTTTTTTCCCCATTTGTATTTACTTTAAACCGCAGACAGACTTATTAAGAGGTCTATAAATATATTATATATATACAGAAATATATATTAACAAAAATATTCACAAGAACTGATGAGAGTATGACTTTTAAGTAAGTTGATAATAAATTACCTAGTTTCATTAAAAGTACAATAAATAATTAAGATGTAAGCTCTAATTTACTAAGTTACACATTTTAAAACAATAACATCATTTAATTATCTTCGTCATCATCATCATCATCAATTAATTCAAATTCAGAATCGATGTCCGCTAAATCATTTATGTTAACAAATTCGATATCACTTTTCTCAGAATCCGTAAGCTCATAAAATTCCTTAAAAGAAGATTTTTTTACAAACTTATTTCCTTTTGGACGGATACTTGTAACAAGTGGATCAGAAGACAGTAAAAGATTGTGCATAATATCTTCATTGCATGAGATACTGCTATGCTTTCGAGAATGCCCCTCTCTATATTTTCTAAAATCTTTATTTCTAGCCTCAGATGCCTCTTCGGATAGAAAACCAATGGGCACAATTGACATGTTCTGAACTATGTCTGGCCCATGCATTAAAATTTTATGAAGTGAAGAAGGCATATAATACCATGGGTATAACTCCACGTAAAGCTTAGCAGTATCAAAGCAGAACTCTCGGAATTTAGTTACGTTGATCTTCTCTCCTGATGAAATACACTGCAAGATCACACAGATTTTTCTTAAAAGCATAGCATCTATTCCGGTCAGTTCAGCAGATTTAGTGTAGTTTTCAAAAAATCTCCTTGCCGAGTTGCCATTGTTGGTGGATCCACTGCCTTGTTTCACAACATCGAGAAGTAAGCCCGTTTCTCTTCTTACAGCCTCTTGAACTCTTTTCTTCCTGTCATCAACTTGCCTTTTTGCTATATCACCCCTTACTTGCCATGATTTTATGTCTAATTTGTAGGAAATGTGTAATAAGCATTCCATTGAGCGAATCCAAGCGTGAAGGGTGCTTAAGCTATATTTATACATGTCCTCGTTTGCGTGTTTATCTTTGATTAACTCTAAATTATTAATTTCTTTAGGACAAGCCTTGCATATGTCACACACTGAAGCTGCTGTATTGGATATAATGGAATGAATTTTACCATCAATCATTGTCAACAGCAGTTGGTGTTTGACACTAATTCCATCAGTGATGGTGGATGGAGTTAAGGCTTCAATCTCTGCTTCGATTTCAGCCATCTCTCTCTGCACATTTTCTTTGGTTTCCTTTATAAACTTAAACAATATTGGCCGGCAAAATGAAGTGGAAGATGGTCGCTCGTTTTCCCAAATTGTTACACCTTTTGAGACGAGCCGCAGTGGTACAAGACTAATCATAAAATTACTAGCAAGATCGATTTGCTCATCTTCACTCGTCCTTTGATGATAAATGCTTTGGCTAGATGACCCGTCAAAACCCCATTTGCTGGTCAATACGAGCTGTTGATTGGGATCAACAGGGGTTTCTAACGACCTAATAAGTCTTCTTGAGGTTAAATCCATCAAGGCTTGTAATTTGATTTTTGCAGAGCTCTCTGTAACTGTGAGATCTTCTTTGGCCGGATAGCACTTAATTTTTTCTTTAACCAACATGTAGTAACTCGGGTATTGAAGAGCTCCTTCTTGAGTGTTGAAATCCCGAAGAGTGTTATAGCGCCATTTCGATAAGTTCATCGATACATAAAGAGCCAATGCCTTCAAAGGGGATATTTCCCGTACCTGAATTGATTTACCTTCAATGAAGGCTTTGATTTTTGAGGCCTCTTCTGGATTCTCCGTCAAGTATTTCATAACATAAGCTGTATCGCTTTGTCCTGCCTTTTGAAGCGCCCTTTCGGCCGAAAACATAATTTCAGCGCTGCTACTGCTGCATGAAAGACTATCTTCAGTGCGTCTTCTTTTTTGCCGGTTACTAAGGTCCTCAAAAGATTTACGAGGACTAGGATGTGTACAAGTTGAAGCATCAGATTTAGCAGGAGAAATTATGGGCTCGATGACGTCACTTATATTTTCTGTAGAAGGTTCCATATTTTCATTCTGTAATTCCGGCCATTGAATTGCAGCCTGTAGCCAAATCTCATGTTTCTTCCGAAACTTATCTGTGCTTCTTCCAGACTGTGTCCATTTTGCATAAATGCGGTAGCAAAATCGACGACACCAGTCTTTTAAACTTGTTTCAGCACTTTCACATAACTGAACACAACTGTTATCTTTTAAAACACTGAACAAATAGTTAAAGTCGCGTAAATCTTTATGTGCGCGTGCGCATAAAGCAACGTGAATATCAAGATTTGTATTAAAATTTGGAAAATACATTGCGAGATTAGCTTGGATACAACGAGGTGTAAATCAACACTGATTTTAAAGTTACTAATAGTGACCTATTTATATAAAATCCAGGTATCCCAGGTATCCTTTGTTAAATATTGCAAGGTAATTAGTTATTGTGATAATTAGTAAATGATGCATGCTAAATTAGTGTATTAAGAGCCATTTAGTAATTAAATAATAGCAATGTTCTTATCAGTAATCATTAGTGCATCAGTTTTATATGTAAACCTTAAGTCTCTAATTATATATCCTAATTAGCTTATATCTTCTCTAATTGGCTGCTCAGAAATGTTATTGTAATAAGGTAAACCTTTAGAAAAACGGTTTTAATCAACAAAATAAACAAAAAATAAAAAAATTGTGTTATAAAATAAACATCACTCTTTATCCCAGAAAGTGCACATTTGGCGCACTATGTGTCTTAGTATTAAATATAGCTCTTAGTATTAGCATTATGATATTAGAGACCGCTACTTGAAACAAGCCCGGAATCAGGAGGGAGAGAGCTCGATACACTCATTTTCATAGTAAAATTTCACATTTTCTCAAATTACTCCCGAAATATGGGAGTTATGAAGAAATTCATCACCACAAGTTATGAAGGCATTAAGTAATCGAATAAGATGGCATCATTAGTTTGGCATAATTTTACTCTTTTTTTTCGGACATGTCTACGTCCAACCGCTCCCATACATTCGTTCCACTGTGCGTCGCGCCCGCGATATCGCACTAGTCTGTACGAGCCTTTATTCATTATATTCGTTGAGGGTACCATTTTTTTTATTACACGAACCGAATAGTACATACGGTACAATTTATCTAGAAACATGTTTTGACGTGACAACGTCTAATAAATCGATGAACGCCGGCTGCATGCACGAAAAAGGATGACTCATTGTCCCATTACGCTCATTGTCACGCTCACTGTCCCGTTACGCTCATTTTCCCGTTACGCTCATTGTCCCGTTACGCTTGCGCCGCATCAATGTTTTGTTTTGACGTTGTCACGTTAAACTATCGTCCGTAAATCAACTTTACAGACACCCAATTTTTGACGTGACGACGACGTCTAATAAATCGATGAACGCCAGCTGCATGCACGAAAATGACTCGTAACGCTCATTGTCCCGTTACGCTCATTGTACACTTGCGCCGCATCAATGTTTTGTTATGACGTGGTCACGTTAAACTATCGCGGTCGTTCGTAAACCAATTTTACAGACGAATATACTTTTAAAAGAGTGTAAAAAGTGCCTCAAAGTCACGGTACGACACAAAACTTGTATGTAACGTATTACGTAATCAGTGTTACGTCTTGTACTCTTTTCGCCCTTTACCACTCCAACAAGTTCTTTGTAGGGTTCTTAAAGGATTTTCATAGGGCATTAGCCCTTGTGAACAGGGGATTCGGGTTGTTCAAATTGTTATTACAAAGCGGTTTACCTTTGAAATTACAATGTTGTTAACTCGATAATGTGATTGCGTAGTCTCCAAATGTGGCTTTAGCAAAGGATCTGTGGCTTTTAGTACAATTGTTTGTTTAGAAAATCTTTTGTGATTATGTGAGGAATTTTGCTTTATACATTACTTAGGATGATTACTCCATGTCAGTTTCGGTGGACACCACTTTTACAAAAAGTATACAGAGTGGAGATTGACGCGCGACCTGTTCCCATGGACTCAGTAAATGGTTCTGGACCAAAATAAAATAGCTGTTCTATACATTAAGACCACGTAGGTGATTTTTTTTATTGTATTTTGTTTTTGATAACCGACGAATGTTTAGCAGATAAATATAAAACCTTTTTATGCATAATTTGTTATAGGTAAATAGTTTGTAAATAAATCAGCATGCACTAGATAGGTATATGACTGAAAATGTAGTGAATTTTGAATTTACATGATTTCATTTGAAAAAGGTTTTACATTTCATATTCGTTTGGTATTTGTATTTGCTTGTGGACTGGCCGCAAATAAAAATCAAATTATTTTAAAATTCGAACACTGTTCGCCACGGCCTAATTTTGACGTACATCGGCATAGCACTGATGCTTTTATTTAAATTTTATAAATTATTTTCAATCTTTTACCTACTGAATGATATTAATAAATAAAAATGCAATCCGTTGTGACATTTGAGAAGCCTTTGCCGCATCTTAGTTTGGCCGATTGGGATGCGAGACTCTACGGCTTACAGGTACGGAAATGCTTTTTCTAATCTTTTTTCCTAGCTGTTCCTAACATAGATTTCCTAGTGTGCTGTTCGATGAGCAGATAATGCGTATTCAGTTATCTACTTTAGTTGGGTTCCACCCAGAAATTGTGAGGCACTGACAAAACGAAACGTGACAAATCATAGTCACCTTCCTTCATTTTGTCAGTGCTTTGGAATGGGTACTTTTAGTACCTACTAATTGACTGGTTCAAGTTACGACAACTGATGACACCGCTACCCACCACCACTTATCACTTTTAACGTTCAAAAGTACTTTTTATGTGTCTATTTGAAATCAATGATTTGACTTTGATTTTAACATTCATAATTTACTGATGTTTATTTCAATTACAAAGTGCATTTACATACATGATTTGGAGATCCCCCTTTAAACAAGAATTGCTTGTGTTAGGAGACTCCGCTCTTCCACTTAGCATTATCCATTTATTTGCAATTGAATGTAAAACATGTAAAATTACAAGAAAAAACATTTGGTCTGTTCCAAAGGGCTATGCCCAAATTTATTTTTGATGGCACACTAACGTCTCCTTGTTAGATGTGTAGAGTATTTCCAAGCAAACAATAGTTACTAAAGGACCAAAGGACATGAATATGACATGACTTCAAGAGAACCTCGTCATAGGTATGCTTATAAAAAGCGCTTGTTCGTTCACAGCTAGAATATGCAGTATCAGTATGGAATCCTTTCTACAAAAAATATTCTGAAATGATTGAAAAAGTACAGTGCAAATTCTTGCGTGCTTTGCACTACAGGTGCCATAAGTCCTACTTATCATACTCTCAATTACTCAGCAAGTACAAGCTCCTCCCCCTTAGCTCTAGAAGGAATTAACTCGAAGCCACAGTACTATATAAAATTGTTAGAAACAAGTTTAACTGTACAAATCTGAACAGTATGATTTGCTATGCTGTACCTCGAACCATTCACACGCGGCAGGTACGCGCAGGTACTCTTTCCGCTTTGAACACTTGCCGAACTAACTCAGGCTTGCGCTCACCTGTCCGCTGTATGGTTGACACATACATCAGTACCTTTGTAAATATAGATATCTTCAATTGCACATTAAGTAAATTTAAAAGCCTCATTCGCTATTCCCTATTAGATATCACAACAAATATTGTATAATTTTGTTATCTTTTTACTTTAATTTTGAACAAACTATTCTACATTTTTTATATATTTCTTTTTTTTTTGTCCTAATAGACTTTATATATTTTTTAAATTTTTTAACTTTTAATTAAGTACATATTTGCCACACGTACTGCTATTAATGTTCCTAGCGTTTAGCTCTTTTTGTCTTAAACTTCTATGCCTACTTGTGGACAGCGTTGTGGGTTACTTTATAACCAAATTACTATTTTGTTAAACTAGTTAAAGTCCTTAAAAAAAAAGAAAAAAATAATAATATATATATATATAATTACTACTATGCTATAGCATGCTTAAAAATGCTAGATAATGTTTTTTGTCAGGAGATTGCCATTGGGTTTGCATGACTTATAATTTGACATTTTAGTTTTCACTAGCATCATACCATAAATATACTTTATTCATATGTATAACTGTGTCTTTTATTTTGTACGTAGCTGTACGTTGGAGGCCCTCGTTAGCAAGTCACCAGATTCTCAACTAACCAGATTCGCAATTCACCAGATTTGCAATTCACCAGATTCGCAACTCACCAAATGTACAATGAAACACAAAATCAATCAATCAATCAAAATATTTATTTGCCAGAATATGGTACAATAGGTATTACAGTAATTTTGGTTCCAGCATATCCTGCCATGATATGGCGTGCAAATACATTTCATGTCAGTGATAAAGTCATTATTCTTAATATTATTATAACATTATTAATTGTTATTCTTATTAATAGATTATTGTATTACAAAACATTAGGTATAGGTTTCATCGACTTGTCCTCTAAAAATTCCTTGATAGTGTAATATTTTTTGTATAGTAAGAGTTTAAACAGTATTTTTTGAACAATGTCAATGGTATAAAAAGAATTTGGTAAATGGTTATAAAGTCACAAATAATAACAGAATAGGTAGATACTTTATTTACCAAAAAATAAAAAAAAGTAAAAACACGTATTTCCTTATCATGTATACCTTCAAAACTTAGTACCACACTGTCTTTTAAAATCGATATTTCTCCTAAACTATTAGAAGTCAAAGTTTTGAAATAAAAGAACGTTTTATAGCAAATTTCATCAACTTTCTTTGAAGTTATAGTTTAATATACAATTTAATTTAATATAAAATTATAGTTTAATATAATCTATGTATGTGTTGGATAGTACATTATCTGATGAGTTGTGAATCTGGTAAGTTACGCATCTGGTTAATTGAGAATCTGGTGAGTTGAGAATCTGGTGACTTGCTAACGAGGGGTTGGAGGTAGTGACACGTCGAAACAAAAATCTGGCGAAACGGAAACAACGCTTTTAGATTAGGGCGTTAAAACTCAAGACGGATGTACTTTAGAGCTGAGCTGCCATAGTAACTATTGTTTGTATGAAAGTACTCTACACATCTAACAAGGTGGCGTTAGCCTACCATAAAAAAAGGCTCCATTTGCCCATACATTTCAGGCAAAGCCCTTATAGAAAGCGCAAACTATCAATGAACGAGCATTATGTAGAGAAATAGGCAACAACTGCGCGTATTTGTATGATGTGTGCGAGTATGGGTGAGTGTGTTTTAAAATTTGCATATTTAGTTCTACTATAGGTTATAAGTTTAGGTGTATGTGTAAGTTAGCCCCTTGAACATAGTATTTACAATATTTGACGGCACGGTTGGCACAGTGGTTAAGCGAATGATTGCTGCGCTGCGTGTCGCGGGTTTAATTCCCGCACGGAACAAATATTTGTATGACCTACAAGTAGTTGTTCCGGGTCTGGCTGTTTGTCTATGTGAGTTTAAATGTTTGTAAACGCACCCACAATACAGGAGAAATTCCTAGTGTGGGGCAACGTTTTTTAAAGAAAAAAATAAAATAAAATTTGCTACATACTTTATTCGAGTAACTACTTAAAACTTAACATGTTACTCTGTTCTTTCAAGAATCTATTACATAATAAAGTGTGTAGTGTAGCTACGTATCGGTTTTGTTTGATTGTATCGATTTTCGATACATTGAAGTGGATTTCTGAACGATGAGTTGTAATAATACCTTTGGCTAGACATTAGACTGAACTTCAAATACCTTTGCCAACTTGTAAAAAAAGATTGACGTAATCTGTTTTGAAGATAAGAATATCTCGCGTCTGAAGTAAATTCTTGAAATATGCTATGTTTGCCTTACTTTACAGGAGATGGAGATATCTTCATTACTACCACAAAACGGACCGAAACAGTTGTTTGTAGTAACTGGGATGAGGTCAAATAAATCAAGTAAACAATGAACATATACATAAAGTATCTCCTTTGGGATAAGTTGATGAGAAGAGTTAACTCTCCTACTATTAACTTCTGTTCATTACGTATGTTAATAGATGGTGTTATATCTATAGGTAAAATGGTAGATTAGTGTGTGCCTTTTATATAAAATTAACTAACAAACTATTAAAATAAAATATGTTAACCTAACCTAACTAAGAACTTATTAACAAACTAAAATATGGCGTCAAACACCTCCGCATCGCTGTCGACTGGTAATGTACCCAAGAGATGTGAGATGTTGTATGGTAATGCTTAGCCGCTGGCCAAGGTAAAAGGCAGCCCTAGAGTCAGTTAGTTCTACCAGCCGTTTGGAGATTTCGTTGAACAAACCATGAGCACTCAGACTTGGACCCCACGACCCGAGGGTTTCAAGCCCAAACAGCTCGAAAATATAATTACCGATAAGGTTATTATGGGTATTTTCTCGTGGTCCTACTATTTTGTCCTACCAGTAGGTCCACGAGGGTATGTTATTGCTGTTGGTCCTACTGAAGTTTTGAAACCAAAATATACCTCCTGGTTGTTTTATTAACACCGTGAATTAATTCTAATTGAGATTTTAGAATGTTATCAAGTAATTCATTATTAAAATATTAATTAAATGTATTCTTTTTATAAACCATTTAAATGCAATATTGTAATTTTTATTTGTACCTATTTTTATCAATGAGATTTTTTTATTTTTGTTATTTCGTTTATACCAACATGGGCACTTTGGCTTTGGCAACTTGTTATAAAAGCGGATACTGTTTATAAGAAATAACTAGCTTGTTTTAGTCAGGTATCACAATTTCATGTCTACTACGTGTATTTATACTTATTATGGAAATCGCATACCATCTCGAAAAGTCGTTAAGTTTTTGCAACATACAAAATGCTTTCTAAAATATAAAAAGAAGGCAGTATGACGACTGAAACTGAGATACACCTAAATACCTAATCTAATTTCTTTGTACCTACAGGAGGTATATTTTGGTTTCAAAACTTCAGTAGGACCAACAGCAATAACATACCCTCGTGGACCTACTGGTAGAACAAAATAGTAGGACCATGAGAAAATACCCGTTATTATACTTTCTTTAGATAGGTAGATACATACATCTAAATTCAAAGTTTCAAACAATAGTTACCTATCCATAGATACTATGTAATGATTGGCAAGTGTTTACTATCGAGCTTTCAATGAAGGATTGAAAATGATCTTTCATTGATCATTTGTGTTTCAAGTATTTAATCATTATCTGATTTTTAATCTATATAAAATCCTACACAAATATTTTTCCTATTCAAAACAAGAATCATAATAACGCACTGACGCAAAACATTGCCACAAAAACTTTAACAGGCGTCACATCTGGTTTCACTCTTGTACGTTAATAGCCTCCATCCAACCGTGCTTTTTACCAGGAAATGAGGGGATAGGGCCGGTTCTGATGACCGATTGCTTTTACACGTCATCCTTAGTTCCACAATTTCACTGTGTCACGTTCAACGTTTTGGGGTGAAGGACAACGTTAGCATGTGACAGTTTTACATGAGGAGGCACGGAGGCTACACATTTATTATTGGCCATACGTAAGCCTTGGCTCTTGAAAGGAACATTTTTATGGAATTTGTTTACATAAATGATGCATGTTTTTGGGTAGGTTGATAGTATTACTAGTCAAGACTAAAATCTGGCTCCCAGTATGCTTTGAGAGTAATCAAGAGCTAACTTTTCGTTGTGTACCGTGTCGTTTCGTCGTTTCGTTCCGTGTGGTGTCGGACGTAAAGAATAGCACCACCCCATTTCCTCCCGTGGTTGTCGTAAAAGGCGACTAAGGGACTTACTAGAGAATATGGCAAATTCCCCCCCTTTTGGGGGAGGCCTATGTCCAGCAGTGGACGTCTTTCGGCTGAAGTGAAGATGATGATGATACCTATTTTAAATAAAATTTCGAACAACAGGTTTCTTCCGACACCAGACGAGCAGATGCGTTCGATCTACGCCACAGCGCGCACCAGCTTCGCAACGAGACCCACATCAAGACAGACTGGGACAGCTATCACAACAACAACCGCCTAAGCGCCAGGTGAGGGTAATTGAATCTCTGATGGCTTTGAAGTCAGCTCTTGCATGGATAATCTGTTTAAAAGGCTACATTTACAGCGAATCCGGTTTGGTGGATGAGCTGTGAATATGACGGTAGTGAAACCGGAAATATAGTTAATGCAAAAAGGGGTGGCTTAAGTTTCAGAGTTTTCTAAAAGTGATCCATAAAATTATTTAACGCTCCGTGCACGAAAAAAACTCTCTTTTGTCAATTTCTTATCTAATTGTGAGAAAACTTGAAATAATCGAAACATTAAGTCTGTGTAACTATAAAAGTACAATTTTCATGGTGCTAAACCATTCGTGTCAGTCACAGCAGCTGTTAATAGTTTCATTATTTTTGTGCTCTCCAAAATATAGTTTATTTCGCCGTGATTTACTTAATGAAGATATTGTATATCGTTAAGTAAATTTTTTATTATATTTCAAGGATAGCTGAAGATTAATTTGTGATTTTTAATTTTCTTGGTATGATTTGTTAAATAATAGGAAAAAATATATTACTGACGGGGTTTAAAACAAAAAAAAAGGTTTTTCAATATTATTTTTCTGCTATATTTTGTATGAAAGTTGAAAAAAGTGGTTCCGCCACATGCAAGTAGACCATATTTGATGATATTTTTGAATGTTCAAAATCAAAAGTAGTTTCTTGTAGAATGATGATCAAATGTCAGTCTCGCGTAATTTTTCGGAAAACTTGTTGCGAATATTAGTGATTTACCGTGAATACTTAATTTATTTGAAAAATCCCTTTCAGCCACATACAAAACAAAGAACACGACTTTCAAATAATTTTGTTTAAATTATTTTTCCCTTACTCATAAACAATGAACAAAATTGATTAAAATCAGTCGATTTCGTGCCCGGCCTTATTTACAAAAGTAAAAAAAATTACACACAAAATAAATGCCCCCGCCGTTTTGAAGGCACGCAGTAATTAAAATCACCACGTGCGGTGTTGCCCGTCTTAACTGGCTCGGATTAGCCTTAATTTCTGCGCAGCAACGCGAATACACTCCAGCAGCTCTTCCCTGGTGCTGCCTGGCTCAAAATAAACTTTTCATCATCCACAGTGGATTATCGCGAACGAAGCAAGCTTTTAAGAGTCAACTAGTCGCGGGATCAAACTCACTGGTAGACGTGGCCAAAAAGCATGCTGTATCACCTAGCATCGTGTCCGTCATCGTGTGTTGAGCGAAATGCACGATAATTCATAGTAAACCACGCGCGTAAAAAATTACGAAAAGAAAAGCCCTTTGGAAGGTTGAGTTTTATGAAAAAACTACTAAATAAATCGATAGCAAATAAAGTTTATTGAAAGTTTCGATAATTGAGCTTTGTCGGAGCGGACTTTGTTTTGTTACACTTCTTTTATTACTTATTTACGCCCAAAGTTGCGTTAAAATTAACAGGAAAAACGAATCTTTGTTAGCTCATAACTTTTTAATGGCTTTTTATTTTAATATTCTGCTTGCGTAAAGACAAAATTTATAATAAGACAAAACGATATCACGTTTAGCTTTGGATGTACAATGTCAAACAGTGGAGTAATACCCCCCCGAAATTTGTATGGAAAAAGTATCGACTAGTTTCACCTTAAGTAAATATTGTCAATCCACTGACCAGTACAAGTTGACAGTCCAATGATCCATTTAAATTTAGGAACAATAACACGGCAAGATAATACTATTCTAATTAGTTTTTTTTTTTTCAGAGTCTACGAAATTGAACAATGGAGGTCTACACTCCAGGAACTACTCGATCTTCTGGACCGCGAGATGGCCGGTCTTAAAGAAGAGAAGGCATCCACTGAAAGGGAATTGGAACAACTGAATCTCCCTCTACTTGTCTGCTCCGAATGTCTGTCTAACAGAGATGGAAGGAGAAGCTCGGAGTTGACCTACGATCTGGCTGATACTGAGCTGAAAAAGGTAAAACAGATAAAGGATCCTACAAACAGGCGAGATACGCGACGCGCCTCCGCCTTCCGCATCCAGTCTGTACCAGCCACCTTTTTGAGGTCGTCGGTCCATCTAGCTGGGGGGCGTCCCACACTACGCTTGCCGATACGCGGTCTCCACTCCAGGACTCGTCTGCTCCACCGGCCCTCAGTCCTTCGACAAACATGGCCAGCCCAAGCCAGAATATAACAAAGTTAAATTAATAAAAACAGGGGATACTGCGGTATGTGTGTGTGAGGGTGTGTATGTGTTTGTAGGAGCCTTAATCCTCATCATCATCATCATCTTCCTAGCCTTTTCCCAACTACTTTTGGGGTCGGTTTCTATTCGTAACTGTATACACCTGAATGTATTAATAATAATAATATAATAATACCCAAAACCTACAAAAAACAATAGCTGAAAAACTAAGCGATACGCAGTGCTTAAAGAAGAAGTTACAAGAATTTGGAGACAAGATAAAGTTTATGTAGTTCACTCAAACTCAAACTCAAACTCAAAGCATTTATTTCAAATAAACCAATTACAGGCACTTTTGAATTGTCAAGGGGTCGGTCAGTCAGAAAGATGAAGCTAGTTGCCCATTCCAAAGCGTAGTAGGTTCCTATGGAGAAGAACGGACAAGAAACTCCATGGACACTCTTTTAAAACAAAATATTGTTACAAAATATGGGTTACATCATTCATGTTGAAGTTATACATGTGAGAATAATGTAGAAAGACGTGCACGTTAGAAGCGTCCGTAATAGAAACAATTCAAAAATTAAAATAAGCCCACTCCACGACAGGTGTTATTCCCAACTATCTCCTCCGTAGCCTGAAATTAATAGATCTAGAAGAATCCCTTTACATCAATATGCATAATGCAGCCATCCTAAACATATGTAGAATCGTCAGGTTTATGCAATTAGAGGAAGAAAACACACTCACACCATAAAATTCACCACACGCTACATTTACTTTGCTTTGGCCCGTAAATGTAGCTAAAAACCAGCATAAAAGCTGAGAAAAAAAAAACACTCCCGATAATAATTAATAATATAATAATTATAATCTGTATTTTCCAAGGAGCGTCTACCTATCTAAATAATCCTCATCAATCCATACTTCCATACTATCCATACTAATATTATAAATGTGAAAGTAACTCTGTCTGGCTGTCGGTCTGTCTGTCTGTCTGTCTGTCTGTATGTTACGTTTTCACGCCTAAACCGCTGAACCGATCGTCATGAAATTTGGCAGAGATATAGCCTGGGATACCGAGAAGGACATAGGCTACTTTTTTGCGATATAACCGATATCCACGCGGGCGAAGCCGCGGGCAGAAGCTAGTACTACATAAAGCTTTATTCAATCTCTTTGTGAACGTTTTCTTCTAAAATATAGTCCTCCACAATGACTGCTCAATGATACTCAATACCATAAGGAAAATTGGACGTAGTTAAGCAGAAAGGACTCAACCCACATTGTGGTCAGGGATGAGTTGTACCAAAGAGGTCCTAACGGTTGATTCTTTCACTCAGCAAAAAAGATCCGTGACTCTACAAAGAGAAGATTGATTTTTTAATGTTGGGAACCAACCCACATGTAGCTGGGTACCTTCCGATAACCGTTGGGACCTCTTTGGTATAAACAACTCATCCCTGACCACAATCTGGGTTGAGTCCTTTCTGCTTAACTACGTCCATTATTATTATTATTATTTATTTAATTTGTACAAAAATTAGATTGTGACTTTCGCTCGTCGTAGTTTTGTACTAGATAAAGGTATGCTTCAATTATTGGGTAACAACAGAGTGGTTGTAAAATTAAAAATTTTGCAGTTGCTAAAGTATGAAATAGTACCAATATACAGTTATAACACCGTGTCATTATTTTACTGTTATATCATCACCCTTGTTACGATCGCGAGTGCAGCAGAAGCAGTGCGGGATAGTAAAAGGTTGTTCATCTTTGGTAAAAGAAAGTAAAAGAAAGTATTTTGTCAAACCCATTGGAAAGGATACTGGGCTATTCTTCCTGCGACTCAAATAAAGTCCGTACAAAAATAAAAAACTTTTCAGCCATGTTAGTGACGTCTTCAAAGATTACTCTCGTATACTGTAGCTACAAACTTTCAGAAACATAAAGACAATAACATGAGAATTTCCACCAGCATTGTGTGCTAATTGCTAAGGGTAAAATACAATAGGAACGGTACCTACCATATTTGCCGATTGTTAAGTCCACTTGTTAGCCCAGTTAGCTGGCAGGTGTGTGCTTGGCTTAACTAGTTAGAATACATTCTGTTGCAGTCGGACAAACAGGATTTTCGTTGACATTTGTATTTGATATTTTGATGGCGGTATTTACAGCCTTAAAGCCTGCAAACAAAGGTCTGCCTAACCAAACTTTGAAGACGGTGGACAGTGGTCACGTGCTGTCTTGCTCACTTGCACAGTAAGGGCTTCGAGGAGACGCCTTTACAGTCTCCCCAGACGTGTCCTAACAGGCGTTGCACAGAGGGGGTTTCGAATCGGTCTTTTGAGAGATAACGGTGGTCCTTCCATGTGCAGATGGTGACCACCGGGGTGGTTTTAGTGAGTTTTAAAATCCCACACTCTCCGGTCTTATCCCCAAAACCCGCCTTTTGAAGGTTTCCGCTCGACAAAAAAAGTTAGAACGGTCTATATGATGTATGGTCTTCCTTGCTTTATTCTTCCCTTGGGTCCTTCCCAGACTACGGTACGACTCGTCCACTGGTCATCTTCCATGCCAGCTAGATGTCCTGCCTATTTTCACTTTAATTTCATAGGGTTCAATTATTTTGTTTTTTGTTTTGAATACGAGGCTTTTAGTTACTTTGTATTAGTATGTGTATTAGGGTGTCCCTTATATGACATATTATTTTTTTTCGATGCGCATAGCCTCTAATTTTTTTATAAATGCTAAAATATACTCAAATATGAAATTTCAGCTTTCTAGCATGATCGCAACCCGTGCCGACTGAGTTTCAAAGTTTATTTAAAATCGTGTTTTGTCCTATTATTCCGATCTGCTATAAAACTAATATAAATGCAACAAATTTGGTGAGTATGAGGTAAAATAAAATAAGGTAAACATTAATCTTTATTTCAAAACATAAAATTATAACAATCAGCCAGGGTAACTTCTCTTTAGTGTAGTTTTTTAACAGTCCAGATACAAATTTCTATGTTCCTGGGCACAGCGCAAAAAGCATTGTTTTTGCTCTTCTTCTGCCGTGTTAAGTAAGGTTTTGAGTTAGGAATGCATTAGACTGTTTTTAGGACGAATTTATAAACATGATGACGACAACCGAAAACCAAAAATTCTCTCTCTAACGTCTGCTCAAAAACAGCACAAGCTCCATTAAAATGACCAGTATTTTAAGCTTTTGTATCGCAGCACATAATTTGAACTTTATTATTAAGGTTCTAGTCAAAGAGAGCAGATGAGACGGCTTTAGCTTGATGTTATCCAGAAGAACTCTCTAGTTTTGGCACTGCAAGAAGCTGTTCTCTATCGTCAAATGAATGAGAATATCTCTTCATTGTGAGTTTTTGACAGATTTGCCATACAAACACTGTCAAATACTCACAATGGCGAGACCATTCTGACACTATTGTAATAGCAGACTTGAGGCCCTGACGTAGTCACAGTCCATTGGGATGGAAAACTATTACCTGGATTGGATTCAGTTAAAAAGAAGAACGTTTTCCCCATTATTGCTTCATTTGACGATAGAGAACAGCTTCTTGCAGTGCCAAAACTAGAGAGTTCTTCTGGATAACATCAAGCTAAAGCCGTCTCATCTGCTCTCTTTGACTGGAACCTTAATAATAAAGTTCAAATAATGTGCTGCGATACAAAAGCTTAAAATACTGGTCATTTTAATGGAGCTTGTGCTGTTTTGGAGCAGACGTTAGAGAGAGAATTTTTGGTTTTCGGTTGTCGTCATCATGTTTATAAATTCGTCCTAAAAACAGTCTAATGCATTCCTAACTCAAAACCTTACTTAACACGGCAGAAGAAGAGCAAAAACAATGCTTTTTGCGCTGTGCCCAGGAACATAGAAATTTGTATCTGGACTGTTAAAAAACTACACTAAAGAGAAGTTACCCTGGCTGATTGTTATAATTTTATGTTTTGAAATAAAGATTAATGTTTACCTTATTTTATTTTACCTCATACTCACCAAATTTGTTGCATTTATATTAGTTTTATAGCAGATCGGAATAATAGGACAAAACACGATTTTAAATAAACTTTGAAACTCAGTCGGCACGGTTTGCGATCATGCTAGAAAGCTGAAATTTCATATTTGAGTATATTTTAGCATTTATAAAAAAATTAGAGGGTATGCGCATCGAAAAAAAAAAAAATGTCATATAAGGGACACCCTAATGTGTATTTTGTCTATTTTTTATGTAATGCGCTTGTTTGTGCAGAATAAACAATTTTTTTTTTTCTCTTAGCTTGGTGTGGCATACTTTATCTTTCTTTCGTTTTCTTAGAATGAATCTTTCCACGTTAGGTAATTAAAATTGCTTTTTTTTTTCTTCATTACAGGAACTCTGCGTAACAGAAAGCAACAAGAAAATGCTGATAGATAGATGCCAGTCTGCTTGGGAGAAAATCAACAAGTTGGAAGTGGTGAAGTTCAAACTCCAGTTAGACTTGAACGATAAGAACGAAGCACTTCAGATTGATAAGGACATGTTGAGCTTGGACAAGGACTGCGCTAATATCACATATAAGACTGACTCCTTGAAAACTCCCAAAAGGTCGGAATTTTAATGTCTCATATTTGCTTAGCGCGAACAAATCAGAGATTAGAAGCTTTAATTAATAATAAATAATAATATTTTTATTTTATTAGTTAATAATAAATATAATATTTATCTTTAATAAATAATTTAAGTCAGTCTCATGTTTAAATGTCCAAAAACATATTTTTTTGGTCCAGGACAGTGCCGATGCCGTGTCATTGTCTCATCAAAATTGTATCATTAGCTTAGTAAATACACTAGCATCTCGTACATTATTTTACACTAAGTCTAAACCTAAACACAGAGCCAAGATAACTTCCAAGACGCCAGTCTCCTTGAAAACAACCTGAGAGGCAAGAACTTTAAACTTGGTACTTCTAAACAATTAAATTTGTTAGAAGTTATGATACTCCCCCGCGTCTTGTTGCACCTGGGCCTGAGTTAAAAGGCTCAACATTCTAGTCTCATTAATAACACAAGATATGAGGAGTCTCTAAGCGATGCTAGGTACTTTGCCTCTCATTATGGTTTTTTCTTGTGTAGGCGTAGTACGTAAATTATGGCACTAAATTCGCTAAAGTCTAGATGCTTTGCCGCAGTACTTACGAGTTAAGTTTTGAGTTACTTTATTTCATAAAATTAAAATACATTTTGATGGAGAAAATGGCAAAAAAAATATATCAGGGTGTGTTTTATGTGAATACACACATATGTAACGGATAATATTTTCTTTATAACGATTTCTTTGATTTTCAATACCAAGCTGCATCCCTCGATTTAGTTTTCATCATTTTCCTGAATTGTCTCCCACTATGGAAGCAATTATTATTTTTTAATTTTTTATTTACATCAGACACAGTGATCCATATTTTTGTTAGTACTCGTATGCTTAAGAATTATGTTAGTAACCAAATATTCGAATACACTCTACAATCATACTATTTTATCAAAAAAATTATAGCAGAAGTACATAAATAAAATCACAATCATCTTTAAATTCATTAAAAAGTTTAAAATCATCAACATTATTTAAAATCAAGAAATCCATTAAAATCTCTAAATTCATTAAAATCATAAAAAAACAACAAAAAAAAACAATATGATTTCATCAGTTGTTGCTGCCTTTTGACATGCAACTGTACAGAATGCCACAATATTGGGCAGTCAATTCTGCCAGCCACAATTCTAAGAATGCTGTTGCCAATGCCGCGGGCACGACTTAGCAACGATGCAGCTCTCTTCCTGAAGATGGCATGGAAGCCATCAATACGAGCATCGGCAAACATGCCCGACGTGCTGCAGTGCCTCGGCAGCAGCATCAACATCCTAAAGGCATTGTTGTACTGCACGCGCAGGGCGTTGATTGCCTTCTGCGTATAATTGACCCATAGGCTGCACGTATAAAAAGATTGGCAAAACGCCCGAAACAAAGACGTTTTCACTCCAAAAATAAGAAGACTTTACTGATCTGGACTGAAATGTTAGCAACCAAAATGCTGGTATTAACTAGCCTTGTATTGTATCTACCAGACTAAAACTAAGTGCACTTTTGTTGTAAAATGCGAGAGGCAAAGTTGCTATGAAAGAAACGTCTTCAAAGTTTTAACGAACATCATTTTTGAAGTTAATATCGAGACAAATACAATTTGATAATTTGCCTGAGATCAAAGATACCATTTTAATACTGCTGAAAGGGTAACTAGATGATTGAAACGAATTTAATTACTTTAATGGACCGTTATCAAACCCTTTTACCATAATAATTTATTTATCTCTTCTAGAATGATAACCAACCAGCAATGGCTAGACAAATGTGAAGCAACAAAACAGATGGCAATACATGAACTACAAGATACTTTACGTCTTCGTGAGTCACTCTTCGTGGCTCGAGGCCGCGCCAGAAATGCCTTAAGAGCTCAAACCGACGTCACTAATTATATGCTGCGGAGACGCATCTATGATACTCAGAGGGCTAGGAACGAACTAGATTGGCAGAAGATGAAGGTATGTTTATTAAGGCATAATATAGCAATAAACGAAAGTCTAGTGTCTCAAGACGAAAGTCTTTGACCAGTGCATGTTGCCAGTGATGACCTATGGCACTGAAACGTGGTCGCTCACAATGGGCTTTATTAGTAGGCTAAAAGTCACCCAAAGGGCAATGGAGAGGGCTATGCTTGGAGTTTCCCTACGTGATCGAATCAGAAATGAAGAGATCCGCAGGAGAACCAAAGTAACCGACATAGCTCGAAAGGATAGGATACTTTTTATCCCGGTAGTACTTCCCCGTGGGGTAATTTCCGACCTCCACGCGGGCGAAGCCGCGGTCAAAAGCTAGTAACAAATATGGTTTTATCCGCATAAGACTCGATTCCGAGGGAATATCAGGATAAAAAGTATCCAATGTATATTCAGTAGTGTTTGTTCAGGTTATAAACTATCTGTGTGCCAAAGGGCTTTGCCTGAAATGTATGGGCAACTGTTGCCTTTTTTTATGGCACACTAGCGCCACCTTGTTAGATGTGTAGAGTACTTCCACACAAACAATGTATAGTTACTACGGCAGCTCAGCTCGTAAAGTACATTCGTCTCGAGTTATGCGCCCTAATCTATAACGCGTATTTAACTAGGAAAACTGATAATATGAGTTACTTTTAATGGTCCTATACTATTTATTTTATAGTACAAACTCTATTGGACTCAAGTTACATCATATTGGCGTAAGTGGCATAGTGTGACATCAAGTTACACTTCACCGTAACAATGTCAAGAGTATTTTATTAACAAAACTGAAAATATTAGTGCTTTATGCGCCTAAAGCTTGTCTATTTTATAGTTTAAACACTATCTGGACACAAGCTACGTCACGTTGGCGTAAGTGGCATAGTGTGACATCAAGTCACACTTGACTATAGCAATGTTGGGCACAGCTTTTTCATCCAAATCAGTTCTGCCGTTTTGTCGTGATTGAGGAACAAACATCCATCGGATGGATGGAATCTATACTAATATATAAAGCTGAAGAGTTTGTTTGTTTGTTTGAACGCGCTAATCTCGGGAACTCCTGGTTGGAATTGAAAAATTATTTCTGTGTTGGATAGTCCATTTATTAAGGAATATTATAGGCTATATAACATCACGCTACAACCAAAAGGAGCGGAGCATAAATGAAAAATGTTGCAAAAACGGGAAAAATTATTCCTTTTTGAGAGCTTCCGTTGCGTGCGCTGCGTAAACGGTTTAAGTTACGCAAATATCATGTATGATGGAAATGTTCCTCTTTAAATTTTCTAAAAAAAAGTCCGCGGCAGCATATGTCTATCTTTTAAGATTGACTCACTATAACCTTTTTTATGGTAATCAAATTTGTTCGAAATTAATGCATTATTTGCGAAGGAGTTTTCATAAACATGGTATTAATCCTTATCCAAATAAATACGTTATTCATCACAAGTATTTAATTTTGAACAAAGTTGCCCTTACATCATTTAATTTCAATGAATATCTTAGGAGATATAACTGTTTTATAATAACTCCGCAGCAAAATAATTATCAACTCTGCGAGGTAGTCTATTCTAAAGCTGAAGAGTTAGTTTTTAGGGTTCCGTACCTAAAGGGTAAAATAGAACCCTATTACTAAAGCTCCGCTGTCCGTCTGTCTGTCTGTCTGTCTGTCCGTCTGTCACCAGGCTGTATCTCATGAACCGTGATAGTTAAACAGTTGAAATTTTCACATATGATGTATTTCTGTTGCCGCTATAACAACAAATACAAAAAATCATAAAAAATAATATTTAAGGGGGCTCCCATACAACGGACATGATTTTTTTGCCGTTTTTTTTGCTCCGCCCGCGTGGATATCGGTTATCGCGTAAAAAAGTAGCCTATGTCCTTCTCTATATGCCAGGTCGATCGGTTCAGCGGTTTAGACGTGAAAACGTAACATACATACAGACAGACAGACAGACAAATAGACAGACAGACAGAGTTACTTTCACATTTATAATATTAGTAAGGATAAGGATTTGTATGGATGGTACGGAACCCTTCGTGCGCGAGTCCGACTCGCACTTGGCCGGTTTTTTGTTTTTTGAACGCGCTAATCTCTGGAACTGCGAGTTGGATTTCAAAAAATCTTTTTGCATTTTACAGCCCAATTCTTGAGGAAGAATTACATTCCTATTAACTAGAACACCATTTTTTTTAAATGAAAGTTTATGCGAAAACGAAGTAAAAGCACGGGCAGGCAATGTGTTGCGACGGGGTGGGTCGGGGGAACAAGAAATGTAACGCGGACGAAGTCGCGGGCAGAAGCTAGTCTTTCATATTTGTAATATTTGTAGGATTTTGAAGGCACATTGCAATATTAGAAATCCATGTATGTATATTCATTTATTTATAGTTAATTAACACGGTAAAATACCAATTACATTAATTAACATAGAAAATGCAGACAATTGTGTCATAAACAATTATTTGCTACTTACTAACATGGAAGAGTGGACACTCGCGTACTGTTTCTCACAGAACATCAGACATACGGCCCTAATTTTATTCCATTCGTCCGCAAACACATCATATTCGGGGTTGGGCATCAGTTGCGCGAACGGATTTTATACTTTTTTTTTACACTAGGAATTTCTCCTGTATTGTGGGTGCGTTTACAAACATTTAATCTCACCTAAACAAACAGCCAGACCCGGAACAACTACTTGTAGGTCATACAAATATTTGCTCCGTGCGGGAATCGAACCCGTGACACGCAGCACAGTAATCAATCACTTAACCACTGCGCCAACCGTGTCGTCGCGAGATTGTGTTGGCGACTTTTATTGCATTCCATATTGTGTAAAATATGTTACACATACAGAAGGCTTGAAGCTAGGTGGTGGTTAGGTTTTATAGTGCAGTCATTGCATTAAATATTTGACTACATCATTGGGACAAAATGGCATTGATAATATTGAGTCGCAAAGGCCGTTCACCCATAAAACTTGTCAGTGCGATTTCCACTAACTGAAACTAAATGGAAATTGTAACGACAAATCATTGGAGTAAACGTTCAATCTAGAGTATTTCAGTATTCCAATTCAGCGGTGAATAGCACCTTGTAATAGGGAAACGATTGCGACCGAAATAGCAAGGTACCTTTTACTACCTTACTTGGAAACGTCCTATTTTTCCACTGTACGGCCGTAAACTTCAGTTTGTTGGTTTTTTTTTCTTATATTTCGCCATATCCGTCTGTCTGTGTGTCTGTCCGCGGCTTACCTCAGAGACTCTTTAAAACAAACCTCTCTTTCTTTCTTTTTTTTCTTTCTTTCCTTCTTTCTCTCTCTTTTAAATAAACCTGAAAAAATAAATCTAACAAAATATCAACTCAAGAAAAAAAAAAAAAACATATCTAAACATACCTCAATTAAAGTGGGGATTATATTTTTTCTCGTCTATCGCATAGTGTGGGGTATCGTTGGATAGGCCGTTCTAAAATATTGCGAGTCTGTGAAAACCATTTTTCACAGACTATATCACTTATCCGTTTGCGTAATATTAAGCTTTAAAACGTACTGTGTGGTGCTGGACGTAAAGAATAACACCACTCTATTTCCCCCTGTGGGTGTCGTAAAAGTCAACTAAGGGACGAACGCAGAGCTAAGAGGCTCATTGGCGACGTAAAACTGGTGGATGCCAAGCTTCAAAGCTTGGCTCATCGCCGCAAGGTTGCCTGCTTGTCGGTCTTCTACAGATTTTACTTCGGCGAGTGTGCCCATGAACTCCACGACCTCATTCCACCGGCTCCTTTCTACCATCGGACATCTAGACGCACTGCTAGTTACTACCCTTACCTAGTTGATATTCCACCAACTCGCACTAAGCGTTTTCAAACGTCTTTTATAATGCGCACAGCAAAGGAGTGGAACTCTCTGCCTGCGTCTGTGTTTCCGAACGCATACAACCCTAATCTATTCAAAGTGAGAGTGAACAGGCTTCTTCTGGGTAAGCTCACTCCATCATAGACTTTGTCTCTGTCACGCAGACCTAGACCAAAGTCAAGAGCAAACCCATAGTTAAATAAAAAAAATAAAAAAGGGACTTACTAGAGAATGGGCAGCAGCGTTCTCTATACATTTTTAACACCATACTGCGTTCGCCAACCCGCCTGCCAAGCATGGCGATTATGCCAAACCCCCCCCCCTAATTGGGGGAGGTTTATAGGTCTTAAGGTCTTTCGGCTGAAATGAAGCTTTAAAATGATAATTTTTGTTAGAGTCAAGTGCCCAACTGGTTGTTTGGATGAAAAAAATCACGGCAGTAGTATATTAACAAAGTTAAAAGGAAAACTATCATAGCTAAGTAGGCTTTGCAAGTTATCGAATAATAGTCGACCAAATTATATTTTCAGTTGAAATGTATGGAAAAACTGGTTTTTCAACTACAATGTTAAGTTTGTTCTTGGGATAAATTCGTCCCAATCACCATTCCTTATATTAAGTTTTACCAACTAAATACATACACAGCATTATCCCACAGTCTTTGTCATAATAATAGATCTCGCATCATGTATCTAAATTATAAGAAAACACGCTACTATTAATAAGCGTAATTGTACATACATTATACAATGGCAAATATAACATGAGTAGCTGCTTCCCGCGGCTTCGCCCGCATGGCTTTTTCTATATACAAATAAATAAAATTGAAGTGTCTGTTTGTAATGTAACCTTTTTTTTAATCCACTTTAGCGCTAATCGAACATAATAGTAGTCTTACAACAGCTATCTGCCGAAAGTCCCGTTAAAATCGGTTCGACCATTTTGGGGATAAGCCGGAACAAACAGACAAACAGACACAGACGAACCGACAGACAGACAAAACAAACACAGGAAAACAAAAAAAAAAATGTTTTGTTGTAAAAAATGATCTGCTCGTTCTACTCGCTTTGCTTGCTTTGCTTTGCTTGCTTTAGGCATGCCATTCCAAGTTTCAAGTTTACTAACTCAAGGAATAAGATTTTTCATACCAGAGAAATCCCCCTTTTTACCCCCTTTAAAGATCGAAATAGACGTTGCCTACATTATAAAAGGAACCCTTGTGCAAAATTTCTGATATTTCAGTCATTCGCCTGCGATTTCGTTCGCGTGGATTTCGTACCCTTTCCCGTTCCGTTCCCTACAAATTTCACAACCCCCTCCACCCCCTTTAAATGATGACTTAATAATGATCAAGATCTTTCTTATTTATTTATACATAAATATAAGTGAACATGCTGCGCCGACCCCAAATAAATTGGGAATAGGGCAGAAGAATGATGAAGAAGGATTCGAGCCAAGTTTCAAGTTTATAGATCAACGTAATCAGATTTTTTTCATACAAACTATATCCCCCTTTTCACCCCCAAAGGGTAACTAACTTTTGAAAAGCGTTTTGTGACTTTTCCATTATTTGACTTGTAGGTCGAAACACCCTGATACCTACACGTTATTCTTAATTTTTTTGGTATAAATACTCAGTTTTGAGTTAATCGGACCGCGCTTTAAAATTCTTCGATACAAACTTTGACATTTTCCCAATCCCCGACTTTGGGAGTAGTATAGAAAATCAAAATAATCAAAATAACTTAATTAATTTACTTAGATAAGTATTCGTGCCAAAGTTTCAAGTTTATTAACTCAATGAATAAGATTTTTCATACAAACAAAATCCCCCCTTTTCAACCCCCAACGATACCAACCCGCACTGGGCCTGCGTGGTGGATTACGGCCCACTAAGAGGAGGCTTGTGTCCCAGCAGTAGGAATATTATAGGCTGATTATGAAAGGTCGAATTTCCTTAAAAAGAAATGAGATTTGTCTGTCATATTGAATCCAGCATCGTACCAAAGTCTTAGATACTTTTTTTGCCATCTACTTTGCGGCTAACAATCTGATTACTCAGGAAACTGATATTGCCGTCTGAACATATTAGCTCCCAAAAACTTTATTCATATAGTTAGGTCCAGAATAAGAGAAATAAAAGTAGGAATTTTCTCAATCATGTTACATGATATTAGGGTCAGTCTGCAAACAGAAACTCTTTGTCACCAACCCCAGATATCGTAAAGGATTTTGTAGTTTTATCGAAATTCGAATGTGTGTTGTTTGTAAACATTGTTCAACCACAATAGGAGAATGAAAGTGTCATTTAGAAAGAAAGAAAATACATTTATTTAGCACAGACTAAAAGGCAAACAATATGACACTATCTAAATAAATGAAAATGAATTGCCTAAATGTATGTACGCGCATAGTGACTGCATCAAATTGGATAATTCTTTTTTTTTGTGTTTGTTATTGTAAGGACAAGCTTATATATTTATTAACAGTATCCGCTTTTATAACAAGTTGCCAAAGCCAAAGTACCCATGTTGGTATAAATGAAATAAAATAAATTTTTTCCTCATTGATAATAACACAAATAGAAATTACAATATTGCATTAAATGGTTTATTAAAAATAAAAATAACATTTAATTAATATTTTAATAATGAATTACTTGATAACATTCTAAAATCTCAATTAGAATTAATTCATGGTGTTAATAAAACAACCAGGAGGTATATTTTGATTTTAAAAGTTCAGTAGGACCATTAGCAATAACATACCCTCGTGGACCTACTGGTAGGACAAAATAGTAGGACCACGAGAAAATACCCGGGTAGAGGATAGATAGTGCTACCCGTGCGAAGCCGGGCCGGGTAAAGCTAGAATGCTATATAGCTATATAAAATGCGTTGTAAGAAATTAGCAGGAAAGTGTGCCTCACGGCTGCGACAAACGGTCCGGTTCAGCAAAAATACAAAAAAAAAATACAACTAATGCCTGACGCTGGTTTTCAACTGGACCTGGTGACGGATGTAAATCAGTTTTATATTGCAACGTGTGTATGCATACTTACATAAAATAAATTTCTGACAGATAAAAATACTTAATAACGAATATGTACATACATAGTTTGATATTGAATAAAATTGCAAAATAAAACAACAAAAAGACTGATAAATAAATGAGACGATTTACCAATATTTTCACCATTCTTCGAAAATCTTACGGAAATCCTTAACTTTTTTCCCCAGATGGAAGAAAACATGGATAAACTAGCAACAGAACTAAAAACTATGGGCGAACAGTTTGCCGATAAAGTGAACGCGTTGAAAGTGGCTGAAACCCGCTTGGAGACGCGAGGTTACCGTCCAGGGTATGAACTAGCTGCTGATGAGGCTGATATAGGACTGAAGGACGAGGTCCGAAGCCTGAGGGAAACTATTCGTCAGTTGCAGGAGAAATTGGACTGTGCCAAGTAAGGCTCCATCACCTCTTTTCCTTGAATTTGTATGTT
The DNA here is from genome assembly GCA_947523025.1 of Dryobota labecula. Classification (NCBI taxonomy): domain Eukaryota; kingdom Metazoa; phylum Arthropoda; class Insecta; order Lepidoptera; family Noctuidae; genus Dryobota; species Dryobota labecula. The sequence goes on along the minus strand of OX383293.1, from coordinate 7,790,856 downwards.
TATAATGTAGGATACATAATATGTATTTACAGAATTATAATCATTAGAATCAGTAATACAACTCCTTAAGTTAGTATCATCTGATTGAATGACTATTTCATGAAATCATGACTTTTAGAATTAATACTAACTTATGAAGTTGTATTACTGATTCTAACGATTATAATTATGTAAATACATATTCGTTACGGTCGCGTATCATACTTCATCAACATACACCTAGTATATAGTGATGGCAATTAATGCGATTTCGCATAAATAACATGAGCATGCGAATTCTTTAGTCTTAGCATGCTAATTGCTATTGATAGGTGTTATTTGCTAATATGACGATAATTGTTAATAATTAAGTATGTGAATTTTGTTACCATGCGAATTAAAGAGCGCATTCGCCTTAGGACTTCTCTTAGCGTGCGTTTACTCGCCGATAAAGTTTGATTTGCACACACGGCTACACATCAAGCTATACTTTTCCAGTATAAGTAGTATAAGTTGATCTCGCATTGTATAGGATTTACATTTAATGAGAAGTCAGCTTATTCTGGAAATATATAGCTTGATGTGTAACCGTGTGTACTAGTAATGATCATATAATTCAATATTTTAACAATTTAAAGCCTTTTATTACGTATGCTATTTATCTTTTATTGGATGATAGATAGTTCTGAAGTACGAAGCAATGAATTAGTACTTACTTCACAAAATTTCGCAACAATATAATAATAAAATATGTAATAATATATTATATTTTGCATTCGCATTCATTAATAGCATGCGGTTGCTTATTTAGCATTTATCAAATGACATATTGTTGCGAAATTCCAATTAATCCATCACTAACACCCAGACACTGAGCTACAAATTGCAAAAATCATAAGAAATTTTGAATTTTACGGGCTATTTTATCGCTTCCCCGTAACTACCTTATCCGATTTCCAGGGCAACATACAACGCTTTAGAAGCAGCTTCCATCAAAATAGCCATCGATTTGAACGACAAGAACCAATCTTTGGAGACAGACACTCGAGCCCTGGAAATGAGAGCTGCTTTAGAACCAAAGAAACCTACGGGCACTGACAAGAACTTAATTCTTGCTAGTATGGCTGACGAAGTACCGAAAGTGGAGTGATGTTAAATTAAATAAAAATATGTTTATGGGAGGATTATTAATTCACTGCAGAAAACTGACAGGTGCTAACTGTCACTGTTAAATATAATGGAAATATTTAGTGTGATACTTCCTGGCCAAGCCACAGAAGAAAAAAAAAAAAAACTTGTACTATTCAGTACGTGTAATCAAAAAAAAAAAAACTATTACCTCAACGAATAATGAAGTATAAAGAAGTTTTGGTGGCGCGGCTGGGGAGTATACTCCCTGGCCGCGCTACCACGGTTTTTGTAAACTATGAGGCGCACCTGGACATAGTATACACGAAAGAATTGTACCGAAATTACTCTTTTCCGTACGCTATAAAGAGATTCGATCATTTAATGTCTTTAGAAATTATAGCTGTGCGTTGGTGGCGCGGCCAGGGAGTATACTCCCCAGCCGCGCCACCAAAACTTCATTATATTTCATTATTCGTTGAGGTACAATTGTTTTCATTTTACGTACTGAATTTAGTTGAGCGTTGATTCGGAATCAGCTCATGTTTGACTCAATTTGGACAAAAAATATACTTACTGCTGTTGTTGCACGCGCGGCAGAGTTCGGCAAATGTCAGATCCGTCACTGTTCTACGATTATGACGAATTTATCTAGAAAAATGTTTTTTTTTTTTTAATTTTCCATTGTGGCGCGGCTAGGAGTATCACACAATATTTATTGTGTTCAATACATTTAATAATATGCATTTATTTTCATCACTTTTATAAATCACCCAAAGTCTCAAATTCAGATAATTTATGTAAACAAAGGGGATAACATATCAAAAAAATATCTTCGTAATGGTAATTCACATAAAATGGCGAAAAAAAAGGTTCCATTTTCTTTTAAGTACTGAATTTAAGAAATTATAATTAAAAAATAATCATATCGTAATTATTTTTATAAATTTTCGGTTTTAAACAAAGTTATTAAAAAAAGGAGATTTTCTGGTATAAAATATTTTATGATACTGGTAACAATGCAGGAGATCCAAACATTTTCACATTTTTTACATCTTCAACGACACTAATATTACAACTCTCATTCATAGATTAATATTGCATGTAGCATATCTAGCCACATTTTGGATGAAAACGGCTGTAAACTGTTTCGAGTGGAAATTGATTTCGGGGGCTGATTATGACGATCATAGGCCGTGTCTCCGACACACTATATATAACATTGTTTGGCAACGGTATTTTGTTTGCATAGTTCTTATAATTAATTCACTTTAATATCATAGATAATTATTTACAAAAATTAATATAATAAAATGTTTTGCACCACTGTCCTGTCATTTTGACAGTGACATTTCTTGACATTACTTTGTTTACATAAATTATCTGAATTAGAGACTTTGGGGTTTATTTATAAACGCTGCTTAAAGTTAAGTAATTTTTAGCGACTATTTAACCATACATTTTTGACGTTTGAACGTCACTTATCTTTAAGCAACGTTTATAAATAAACCCCTATGGGTATAGCTGCTGCCAGCGGCTTCGCCCGTGTGGCTTTTTCTAAATTAAAATTAGCCTAAGTTAACTCCCAAGTTTATACTCCCCTACATCAGCTGTCTGCCAGTGAAAGTCTTGTCGAAATCAGTCCAGCCGTTTCAGAGATAAGTCGACAAACAGGCAGATGGGCAGAATTACAAAAATAGATATGCTGGACTGCCGATAGAAGTGAAAACTTAAAATTTTGGAATAACTGACAGTCTGGTGCATAATGTCACGAGAATGTCGCGCATTTCGGTGACACGAACCCATAAGTTTTTCCCCTACCAAAAACTTCTTTAGCCGCATTGAGTGACAATGCGGCTAAAGAAGTAACCACTGAAAAAAAAAATGATATTAGTACCGTATATACTTTCATATGAATTTAGTAAAAAGCTGTTATTTTGACATTACAAACAGACACTTCAATTTTATTTATTTCATCATCATCATCATTTCAGCCGAAAGACGTCCACTGCTGGACATAAGCCTCTCCCAATTGGGGGGGTTTGCCATAATCGCTACGCTTGGCAGGCAGGTTGGCGATCGCAGTATAGTGTTAAAAATGCATAGAGAACGCTGCTGCCCATTCTCTAGTAAGTCCCTTAGTCGTCTTTTACGACACCCACGGGAGGAAATGGGATGGTGCTATTCTTTACGTCCGGCACCACACGGTACCACCGGTACTTACTATAATTATGACGATTATATTACATAAAGTGACAGCTAGCACATGTCAGATTACTCCAATGAATTTGTTATTCGAATATAATATCATCAAAATGATTTTACAAAAATGGAAAAATTGCACGAGTTTTCGGAATGTCGAAATAATTGTTTTCTCTGTATAAATAAAAGTCGTTTAACCGGACGTTTTAATGTTAATTTTGTATTTTGTTTCGTATGTGATTCGGTAATTACGTCTATTTGATTAATGTCCGATGTTTAATTTTTTGGTTGTTATTTTCTAAATGAATATTTGTTTTAATAAACATGCTTCTACCGGAAATCATATTTTATGATTAATATGTAATACTCATTATTAATATTTTTTTATTATTTTTTTAACAGCTTCGTAGGTAGTCTTTTTGTGAGTTTATGTGAAACATCCATTTACGAAATTACTATTATGATTTAACTTTAGATAACTTTTCTGTGGTTAGTTCAAATAAAGATTTAAAAACTGTTTTCATTTTTTTATTGCAAGCCTTCAATCAACTCAGCCTATCGCAGTCCACTGCTGAACATAGGCCTCTCCCATACTGCGCCACAACACCCTGTCCTCCGCCTTCCGTATCCAGTCTGTCCCAGCCACCTTTATGAGGTCGTCGGTCCATCTAGCTGGGGGGCGACCCAAACTACGCTTGCCGATACGCGGTCTCCATTCCAGAACTCGTCTGCTCCACCGGCCTACGGTCCTTAGACAAACATGGCCAGCCCACTGCCACTTCAGCTTGCTTACTCTGCAAGCTATGTCGGTAACTCCGGTTCTCTTCCGGATAATTTCATTCCTAATTTTATACTTCAAAGAAACTCCGAGCATAGCCCGCTCCATAGCGTGCTGAGCGACTGTGGACCAGCCTGATCAAGCAGACCTTGCTAGCCTTACTACCTAACTTTTGCAACATAATACATAATACACAACATACAACTAGGCTAGACACAAATAATTAGATGCCAACTTTCGTCCCTTATTTTCACTATTTCGTACAACGAAACTGAAGACTAGGAATAGTTCCAGTTCTATAAAAAAATATTATATACAGGGTACTAACAACTTCTCAGGACTATATCACTAACATCATAAACGAAAATTTTTGTTCCATGACTTTTAATAATTCATGAGATTTTTATCATATTTTCATACAAAAATAAAATATTTAAATTCAACGCTCTAACCAAATGTTACGAACTCTACGCGTAGCAAAACAAACGGCCGTGTCTAAAGTCGAATAATTCATTCACTGGAGTAATCTGACATGTGCTACCTGTCACTTTGTGTAATAAAATTGTCATATTTATTATAATGATGATCTTTTAGTTTAATTGATTTGTAAAGTGTAAAATAAATGTATAATATATGCATTGTATAAGTGTAAAAGTCTAGAAGACAATACATATTTCCTTATTATTTAAAAATTTGACAGCTAGCACCTGTCGGTTTCCTTCAGTGAATTAATAATTCGACTTTAGTGCAAAAGGCAGAGGCAATAGTGCACGGGAGCCATAGGTAGGTACAACAAAATACAGTATTGAAATATGTTAGATATATAGAACAACGAAATCTTGATGGTTTGTTTTTGCTAAATGTATTATGTTTTGTAAAAAGTCATAGAACAAAAGTTGTTATTTATGATGTTAATAATACAGTCCTGCAAGCTTGTTATTGTTTTACCAATAACCCTGTATAAGAACGCTTTCACATTTAGGCGGCTTAAGCAGCGCGACAGACGCGCGACTGTCGCGCTGTCAGAGTTTCATAGTTTAAACCTCAGTCCGATGAGCCAGTGTTGCAAACGCACGTGATTATAGACTGCACAATGAGCGAGTTTGATACTGAACGATTTATTATTGAAATTCAATTGCTTCCTGTTTTGTGGGACTCAAGAAGCAAAAATTACAACAACAAGACCCTAAAAAAGAATAACTGGCAAAATTATGTGCATTGTTTATTCCTGATTTCGAAAAATATGAATTTATATTCGAATTTTTTAAATGAAGTGCGCCACACTGATATTAACTGTGGCGCGGCAGCCGCGCTGCTAACACGCGGCTGTTCTTATAATGTGCAGGAAGGTGCTTCTGCCGCGCTACTGTCGCGCTGCTAACGTCCTAATGTGAAAGCGGCCTAAGTAAATTCACAAAGCATCCTATCGACAAATTTCCAATAGTCAACAAACTCAAATTAGCTCCTCCAAAATTTATCCGAAATCGGAAACTTAAGTAATCTATCAGATAATTATCGGATACCAGATCCTTTGTCAACAGCGTGCCCTTATTTTTATACTGAAAAACTCACTTTCTGTTTATTTCTCGTCGTATTTTTAGACTCGGCATTTACTTCCGATGAGGTTCATGATAGGGCATTATGTTGAGGTTCGGAAGTGACTGGCCTCAAAATTGTAGGTAAACGATGATCGATTGTCTGAGTCCGTCTAGAGAATACGAATATCTTGGCTGATTGCCAAAATGTTCTACTTTGATGTCAGTTTTAGTTTGGACTTATGAAGCAATTTGTTGGTGAAGAGTCTTTCGTTCAAAGGAGTTTTAGAAGCATTAGCAATGTGTTACGCAAATAATTTGAAGTTATTTGTTTTCCGAATAGAACCACACAGGGACGGTTATCTTCTGCGCATAAGGAACTTTCTCTTTTCATGAACTTCAGTTTCTAGAATGCTTTGTTCCGTCTTTTCCACCATAAAGATCAGCCTACAGGCAACACTGTCACCCCTGTTAGGCGACTGACTACGCTTACCAACCCTAACGTAAAGACTGAACATTGTAACAACAGGTTCTAGTACAAATAATCGCATCTTTCTGGGATGAAATCAATGACTGACGAGATTTCGTAACTAAGCTTAGAAAATTCCTGGAGTTTATGGTAGTACACGATGCGACCCTTTCTAAACCCACTGGAGAATATAAGGCAATCTCCTTACATAAACATGTAATTCCGAGAAGAATAGAGCACTCAGTGTAATTACAAAAGAAAACACCAACCATTTCTAGTATAAAATGTAGAACAAAAACTTTCAAACTAGTTGCCAAACGTTAGTAGCTTCACAAAAATATTTTGCTACAGTTGAAATTCACTATTTTTTTGTAGGACACGTACTAGTACTCGTGGAACGGTAGAATGCGCTGAAAAATATTTAATTAGTGCTTTCCGCGTATATTCAAAACTGGTAAGATATTTTAATATCGAAACTATGTTTAGAATATTTGTAACTATCCTGCGAAGTATTCATAAAGTTTATTTATTTAAAAATGTATGTACACACATATAAACAGACAAGAAGAAAGGAACATAAAAATACGTACAAAGGTGATGCTTATTTCTAATGAAATCTCTTACAGCATACCTGCGATAGGAAGGTAGATATAGAGATGTAGACAACGTGTGTAAGAGTAGAAGAGAAAAAATATACATAAAATCAAAATAGCTATACACTAATATAAATACTTATAAACATACAATAAGAGAATATACTTACATACATACTTCTATAATAAATATCACTCAAATATATACTTAGAACTACAATGTAGTGGAAAATAATAAATACATAATAATATGCAACTATGACGAAGTGGAAAGATAGTGATCTTTTACGTTTAGCCTGATTTAGATGTAATTTATTTTCCTATGGTGTACCATAGATCGGCTGAAGCGACAATTAAAGTTGCACTGTCTAAACAGTGTTTTAGCTATACAAGTCATTTGTTACTTCAATTTTATTGTATGCCACAGACAAGAAACTTGCGTCGTGTAAATCAGGCTTTTGGTAATTAAGGGTCACACACACGCATACACACACACACACACGCACCCTAAAGGTCTCTGCACACAGCGGGCGGGGCGCGGCGGGGCGGGACGCCGACGCGACGCTGAGCAGTTGTAATGTACTAGATATTATGAACGACGCCACACAGAGCGTCGCGTCGCGTCGCGTCGAGCCGGACGGCTCTGTGTGGCGTCGTCCGTAATATCTAGTACATTACAACTGCTCAGCGTCGCGTCGGCGCCCCGCCACGCCCCGTCCCGCCGCGCCGCGCCCGCTGTGTGCAGACACCTTTACGCACGCACACACGCGTCACACTTCTATCGTATAATGAACTTGTCGGCGTAGTAGTTATTTGAGTTCTAAGACTGTTAAGAGCAACTACTTCGCGTGCCCAGCTTACGTACAAAAATCGTAAGTTACTACTACTCTGTCTTGTTACTCTGTCACAAAATCGATTAATTAATCTATTTAAACGATTCTTAATAATTCTTTAATGTATACAATTACTCAATAAATAGTATTCGTACAGCATACGAACTTTCCCATCACTAAATAGTGCTTGTGACGTCATAGTAGGTAGTCAAAAAATGGCACGCTTGGTTTTCATACAGATCGTGATACTTGCGTTATCTAGGTCTATCTATATCTGTGGTTAAAACTGATTATTCCTACTTATGCAGTCAATAAAATCTAAATTGCTTTTGCCCGTAACTTATGTATTTTCAAGTTCTAGTCGGAGAAAAACCTAAAATAAAAATAAAAAATACGCCAGCTTTCCCACAATCCAACCTCAACTGTCCAAATTTCTTTCTAACAACATCGAACACATTAGCCAATCTAATTATCAGATCCATATAGATAATGGAAATGTCCCGTTGTCTCCCGACTTGGTTGGTTAGGCTGGCTACTTCAGTTTTAGTATAAAAGCTGGGGAAACAGGATCAATCCCACATTCAACCGTCTACGTCTTCTTCTTCATCTACCCTTCCAGAAAATCTACCAAGTAAGTATCTGTGAAAATTCTATCTTTACTGAATAAATTTTCCCTTTATTCATTTTTCTAACAAGATGTATATATTTGTATTTTTTCTTTACTTGATAAATCATCGCTTTACTTACTGTTACTCCTGTGTTATCCCACTGCTGGGAAAAGGCATCTCCCCACTAATTCCAGTATGTGCGATCTAGTCCTAATGTGGACCACTGGTCGTTTGTTTTGTCTAGCACGTCCCGCCGTCTTCTACGGTGTCTGCCGCGATGCCTTCTAGCAGTCTCAGGGTTCCTCATAGTGACTATTTTGGCTCAAAGCTCAAGAGGCATGCGGCAGACGTGGCCAACTTTGTTTATTATTCATTCATTAATACTTCATCCCTCTATTTACCTTCCTATATTTCAAACAAGATCTGAACCACAAGTTTGATACTACTTTCTGGCTCACTTCCTGCTGAACTTGCGACAATTGCATTTCTTTTAGCTCCAGCCCTTTGTTTCCGAAAGCTTCTTAAGTTTTTGCATCTTGCTCACTACGGATGTAACTTTAACTTTTCTTTCCGTCAATCTAAGATCTTCACTTCAAGTTCAACCTCCAGAGCCTTACTATTTGAAGCTATTTAAAAAAACAGAAATGAATCTCAAAAACAGCATCAGGTTTTCGTCCTGATGGTTGGATCGGTCGGTCGGATTCGTAGACCACCTTTGACGACCTACGAATGAACTATATCGAGGATCTGACTCATACCTTAAAATGTTTCCATCTCTAAATAATTATAGTTAGGTATTGATGGCATAGCATCATCGACAAATCTGCACTACGGATATTCTCTTACATCCTTATGTTAAACACTATATTATATTATATACTACTACCGCGAGTTGTTAAGGCAGTAGCAACCGCAAAAAAGAAAAAAAAATAATATCAAAATTATCATACCCTAATCCCATTTTAGACGTCATCCATTTTACATACCGAACTTGTTGTCAGTATGATTTCATATGCGGAAATATATTTTTTTAGAAGTTTCGAACATTAGAGAATCAATCACGACATCTAGTATCCGGCAGGATCGAGAATTCATAATTTTAAGTTTAGGAAGTTGTATTAACAATAATTGAGATTTAAACCGATCGTGTGATAACGAGATCCGCTTCCTAAAAGGCGTAAATCCAAAGTTACTTTTCATCTAGACAATTTCCATTGCTTCGTAATTGAGCACGTGTTTAATTCTCGCCACATTTAAGGAGCTATGTAAATCTGGTAACGATATAATCGGTGCCTATCAGCTACTTAGTACACGAACCGTGTCTAGAGGTTATTTACATTTGACTTTTGTTCGTCGGCGCGGAAGTAAAATGCTTTTGTCCTAAATGTTGGTTTATTCTGCAACGTCAGAAAACTTTCCGAAAAAAGTCGAAATCTTTACGTCTCAGACACGTTGCTTCTTATGTGCGATGCTTATTACTTTATGGTCATTTAATTATCATAAATCTTATTTTAAAAGATTAGTTAAAAGTTATTTCTATAAGAGAGAGAGAGCAGAGCTTCACTCTATCGAATCTCCTTCCATAAAAACATATCACAAATATTATTAATTTGATATTTCACTAAACCAAGCTTACCCAACTAACACAGAAGTGCAAACAATTAGTCTTCCAACCGCAAATAATTTCACAACCCGAATTAATTCCACGAATAAGTCAGTGTACGATTATTGAATAGCCCCAAAAGTATCATCCACGTAGTACAAACATTCTGGCGCCCCGGGCTACCGCTGAAGGCAAGCAGCTTTGTTCAGACGCGACAGTATAGCGTGGACATGCTCCGAAGATATATTGCATATTTTTGTACCGGTAAATGACGCTCGATATAGACCTGTTTGTAGAAGTTATTTTAATATTACGCTGTTGAATTAATTATTATTTATTTTTACTTTATAATAACTTAGGGAAAAGCGTGACAAAACCACAAAAGGAAAAGGATTCATTAGCGTATACGCCTGGTAAGACAGTCGAACAAATAGGAAAACGTAACCATTCAGTTTACGCAACAATGATTCATACTTTCCTTGAAAGAAATCTAGCAATAGTTTCGCTATCAATCGCATATCGCACCTTGGGCTACTTTACGTGTTACATAAATCCCATGTGTGGATTTCCAATGACCTTGGCCGTTTCTTCTAATAGAATTTTAACACTAGTGGCAGGATACTCTTCCTCCAAGCGCTCAATACCTGCCACCAAGCGAGCATCTACCTGATGGGTCCAACCTTCCGTGGCCCACTTGGAAGTCTCTGAACTGCCTCCGAATCAAAGTGGGAAGATGCACAACTCTCACAGATCTACAACCAGAAGCAGCGCCGACCCGAGAATGCCTGAAAGACTGGAACGATGGCGTCCTTTTAAGGCACTATGATCGAGCTCGAGCCGACTGAAGTAAGCTCGCTAAGTCGCGAGTGGTTACCTCGCGCATTTGTGAGTGCGCCCCAACCCCCCTACTGCCTAATACGAGCGCCCATATGAACGGGCCGGCCCCGACCAGAAGATCACAGATCTACAACCTCACAAAATGGGGTTAATGCGACGGCACGGCAACAGAGTGTGGATGTTGAGCTGTGGCACAAACTATGTCCCACCTCCTATCCTTACCTCTGTAGCGACCTCTACGCTGCCACCGATGATGCCGTGAAAGTGGCGAAGTTTTGGGCCAACAAAATGTTATACCCTGTTGTGCCATTAAGACGCAGATGTGTCCCGTACTGAGCTCACGCAATGCGTCCTACGTCCAGCCAGTAATAGGACTCGCCCATCCAGGAACGCTGTCCCAAATAAGACGCATTTTTAATTTATTATACACTCGCTTTTACCCGCGGCTCCGCCCGCGTGGATGTCGGTTATCGCGTAAAAAAGTAGCCTATGTCCTTTTCCATATCCCAGGCTTTATCTCTGCCAGATTTCGTGACGATCGGTTCAGCGTTTAGGCGTGAAAACGTTACATATATGTAGCTTTCGTGTTCTGTACTGAGCTCACGCAACGCGTCGTACGTCCAGCCAGTAATAGGACTCACCCATCCAGGAGCGCTGTCCCAAATAAGACACATTATTAATTTATTGTAATATACATAAAACAAAAGGTTTTTTTTTAATAAAACACGTATAATAAAATATCAATAATTAAATTATCCTTAAAAAAGTGAAGGTTTCAGAAAAATACGCTTGATAGATTTTGCGTGATTCTCAGTTTTTATCCGCGTTAGACATAACTTTAAAAATTAATTTCACTATATAATATAAACATAATCTGAAATATTCATGTATTAAGTTATTAAAAAAAATGCTCTTTAACATATATTTTTTTTCCAAATCATTACACTACTCGTTTAGACGTGATCTTCAGTATAAAATCATTAAAAGTTGGTTATCGTCTTAATGATACTTTAAGAGCAGTGGTGGCCCAGTGGTAGCTTACGAGTTGTAGGTCGTAGGTTCGAACCCTGGCAGGCGCTTTACTTTGTGTAAATTATTTCATAAGCACTGCTCTCAAAATGGAGAAGGAAAACATCGTGAGGAAACCAGCATGTCCTAGAACCAAAAATTCGAAGTTATGTGACATCTATTAACCCACACTGGGCCCACGTGGTAGAATACGGTCCACTCCCTCTCACTGAGAGGATACCTGTGTCCCAGCAGTGGGAATATTATAGGCTGATTATGTGTGTTATGTTTCGATTCAAACTTTAACGTTAAGGATGTTTACTTGATTACTAACGATTGAACTCGCACTAAGCGTTTTCTAACGTCTTTTATAATGCGCACAGCAAAGGATTGGAACTCTCTGCCTGCGTCTGTGTTTCCGAACGCATACAACCCTAATCTATTCAAAGTGAGAGTGAACAGGCTTCTTCTGGGTAAGCTCACTCCATCGTAGACTTTGTCTCTGTCTTCCAGACCTAGACTAAAGTAAAGAGCAAACTCATAGTAGAAAAAAAAATATCTTCTAGAAGTTTTGATTGTTATTTTAAATAACTACATAAATATAGATGGTTCGATTGGCGATGAATACAAAAACTACAAGGCAATCAACAATTCACTGAGAAAGAGATACATAGCCACATATTGGCAAATTACATTTTGCTAGCGATAAAGCAGTATTTTATGGGAAAGTGAGCTGCTACCTAAAACGATACTGCTATGCTAAAAGGTCTATTTTTATGCATATTATATGTCCCCATCAAGATGGAGGGACCAAGTCTTTGGAGCAACTAGAATCAAATTTATTTCCGTGTACATTTTTGGAGTTCAAAAGTGCCATTTATTTGCCTATTTGAAATAAATGCATCGACTTTGATTTCAAATCAGCCTACATAAAAGTTTAATACTGTAAATCTACTAATTGCTACCTATTCAATAATTTTAGCTACCTCAATGTATACCCATTTTGACGTCAAAATGGAGGGACCAGATAGAGACGGTGGTCCGAGGAGTATCATACCTATATGGTATCAAAATACCTTAAATCCATACTATTACTATTATAAATGTGATAGTAACTTTGTCACGTTTTCACGCCTAAATCGCTGAACCGATCATCATGATCATATGGAGGACATATGCTACTTTTTAACGCAATAACCGATATCCACGCAGGCAGTGCCGCAGGCAAAAGCTAGTCTACTTTATAAATCTGAAATTTGATGGACCCTAAGATGAATCATTAGAGAAATATTGACCATCAACGTTGGTCCCTCCATAATGATGTTGATGATTCAACAATTGAGTCAGACATGATAACGGATTTTTTTGTAAGTAGGTACCAAATTTTTTAAAGCATCGATGATTGAGGAAATCTTTACCAACTTGACTCTCATCCAAAAATATGGTGCAATAATTTAAAATTAATTTCTTAAAAAAATCAGAAAAACCCAATCCACGTTAATATCATCGTAGAGTCATCGACTTCCTACTTAGAACTTTCGTCTTTCGCAAAGGTACAGCAGATCCGTTTCCTGGGATATCCCTTAAGCACACGCGCTTCGCCCCACCCCACATAATACAGCCATAGTTAAGTGGTCACATATTTAAACAAGTTCCATTTACAAGCGGTCGTGGGCCAGAATTTTCCGTTATTAAAATACAATACTACGAACGGTTATCGTTCAAATTTGTATAAATATTGTTGCGGTATTGTCGTTACGGCGAAATGAGCTTTATTAGTGTTGTGCCCTGTGTATTGTTCCCAAATATCGACCTTTTTCCGTGATTTATGAATGAGGTAAGTTCTAGATGTGCATTTGTTTATTTATGTTAATACAGTCGGGTCGTTGTTTACAATCAAGTAAATGGTAATTAATTAATTAGTTATGCAGTGAAATGGGAAAAGCTGAGTGGAGAAAACAGGTCGGTTCGAAATTTTCCTGAAAATGATTTGAAATTATATAGCTATGTAGAACCTAGTGTCCCTTGACCACTTTAATTAACTTTCATAACATTTGAAGATCTTCACGTAATGTTAATTAACTTTCATAAAGCTTTTGTTTTTTTTTTTTTTCAATTGTAATATGTCTTGCGTTACTAAATTATAACAATTCATAAAATAACTGCATTACAAATTGAGTTAATGGCGCTGGCAGCTTTCAATCAAACTTTGATGATGTTACTTATATTTCATTACACTGTAAATAGTGTAAAACAGCATCATCATCATTTAGCTTCACCTGTCCAATGGGGACTTTTATTTTTTAAATAGCCCGCGGCTTCGCCCCCATGTCTTTTTCTAAAATAAAAGAAGCCTAAATTACTCCTTGTATTATCAGCTATCTGACAGTGACTCCCGTCAAAATTGATCCTGCCGTTTCGGAGATTAGCCGTAATGAACAGACAGGCAGACAGACAGACAATTTTTTTTTAAAGTAGTCTATTTTGTTATAAGTTTACTTGATTATGCATTTAGTAAAAAAACTGTTATTTTGACATTACAAACAGAAAATTTTATTTACATAAGTGTATGTATAGAATAGATGTATAGATATAACCTATGGTTGTATAATTTGGCTAGTTGTCGTATGTCGTATCATCCTAGGCAATGCTAATTTTAAATAATTATCTTTCTAAAAAAAAAGCATTATTGTCTCCTCTAGATAGACAGATAGATAGATAGAATACTCTTTATTATGTACACCATAAAAATTACAGATATAAATGTAGAACTGTTACACAGGGTGTCACAATGGCCGGTCTTATCGCTAAAAGCGATCTTTTACAGACAACCTTTGGATGGATCAAAAAGTAGAAGGAGAGACAATACTGCAGGTAGTCAGTGGTCCTCTCAATCAGAGCACCTGCCACCTTATCTCTTCACCACCGTTGGTTGACTGGTAGAGAATGCCTAAGGTATAAAGTCTAGTCTTAATGTGTGCGAGAAGTTTAAATAAATAAATAAAAAGTTTGCTCTAGTCCTGAAATCACCATTTCAGCTGAAAGACGTCCACTGCTGGACAAAGACCTCCCACAATTGGGGAGGTTTGCCATAATCGCCATGCTTGGCAGGCGGGTTGGCGATCGCAAAAAATGCATAGAGAACGCTGCTGCCCATTCTCTAGTAAGTCCCTTAGTCGCCTTTTACGACACTCACGGGAGGAAATGGGGTAATGCTATTCTTTACGTCCGGCACCACACGGCACATTACTTAATAGTATTTCATGAAGGTTCTCAATAGGCTGAATAATCATCACCCCGCTCTTAACCCAATTGTTTTTGAGGTTGAGGCATTCCTTTGCCTGTCATGCATCTCTTTCAACCCTCTTCTCAGTATTTATCCATTTTTAGGATTCCCTATAGGATCATTCGAATTTCTGTCTGTCTGTCTGTCTGTCTGTTCGTCTGTCTGTCAGACTATCCGTCTGTCACAACCGATCTACCGGACCGATTAAGTTGAAATTTGGTCCATGAACTTCTGTGACCCAAACACGGACGTGTAACGTAAATAAAAGAATTTTGAATATGGAGTCACATAAGGGGGCAAACAATAAAGAGGAAAAAAAAATCAGTTTTGCAAAAAGTACGGTGTGACATATCAAATGAAAGGACATAAATTACAAGGATTTCAGATATGTTTTTAACAATTTTAAAATAAATAGTTCAATGTTGTCTACGCGCAACCCTCGGGACCAAGCGCTCCCCCCCGCCTCCCTCGCACCGCCCGCCCCCCGTCGTCGCTTCCCGGCCGCACGCGCCGCGCTTCTCGCCACGGGACGCGTAGCGTCCCTCGTTCACTTGCCCTTGCGCGCCCGATTGTGACACACGCGTACGTAACGATCGAAGAACCGCCTTAACATGTCGGGATTTCTGTATGTTTTATTGTAACAATTATAAACCAGTTATATTATACAGTCCACTTTTTATTCCTAAGACCTAACAAACGGTCCTATAAAAAAAATAGAAGAGAATTTACCATTTTATAATTTTAAAATATATTATTTTAAAGTTATTTAAGAAAAGAAATGAAATGAGTCTAAAATTTTGAAAAAAATACAGAAAATAGTTCTTTACTTATAGATTACAGGAAAGCCGATAAAATGGTAAATCTCTCAATATTGTGCGTACAAACTTACATTTGCAATTGGAATGTATGGGAGAACTTGTTTTTTAATTACAATGTAAAGTTTGTTCTTGGGATAAATTCATCTCAACTACGGAACCCTTCATTGTGCGTGGTCCGACACGCACATGGCTTATGGTTTTAACTATATTACCTTTCACACAATCGATCTTTCTTTTCCATATAACCACACCTATGGCATAGTCTGTATTTGCTTAGTTGGCTGAGATCTTTTGTGGTGAGATTTACAAGGAACACTGGAGAAGATGAGAATCATTATAAGTTTTTTAACTGTCATGGTCACTAATATTATTATTAACACAAACGGGATATTTACCATGTTTACTATTTGTTATGAGTTCCCGATATTTCGGCGCTGTTGCAAGCACCATGATCACGGATAAACTGAAGTCATTGCGGGTGGGTGTTTATGAGCAGAAAAAACGATCTACCCTCTTTCTTGTTCGTTTTTTGAAACATGGTAAATATCTCGTTTGTGTTAATAATAATATGAGAATCTGTCTGATGGGGATTTGGGAAATACCACACGCACAAGGTTCAACAGTGAAAAAAAAAAACATGATGAAACTGGGGCTTATAATTATGATGTCTGAAATCGAAACTCCGCCTTGAGCAAGCGTCATGCCTACTCTGTATGAGAAGAGGCCTTTGCCCTGCAGTGGAACAATATAGGCTAGACTTATTATTATAATTTATGGTGATGGTATACTTCCAGATCACATAATGGCCGGCAAGATCACCGCTGCTTTCGTCGTCTTCGTCACCATCGCGTTTCTCGCCAACTTCGGTCATGTCACCTGCAACCCCGCTATTGGTAAGTAGTACAGCAGCACATGTGTACTTACTAGATTTCTTTTTCCTGTCGATGGTTTCATAATTCTAGCCGGGCCATTCTGTAAATAGCTCACTGTGAAAAGTTAAGTGAAGTCAAAGTCAAAGTATTTATTAGTGAGCTGTCAATAGTATTGTGGCGGCATCTACAACGCCACATGCGAACTACGCATCAAAGACCTGACGTCACAAATCCTGCATCGCGCTATCAGAGTTTACCGCGCGACTAGCATATATACTACATCCCGATGTCAGCTGTCGGGCAGTTGCCCACCAGACAAAACACCCGTCTGGTCAGAGGATCCTCCCTTTTCTATGGAGGATGAGTGAACTTTACACCCTGTTCCTTATGCCTTTATACTGGTGACCCAGACGTGATTTGAACACGCAACCTTCTGATGCCTATATAGTGTCAATCCCTAGACAATGACAACTCACTTCACCTTAATTTCACGGTGACATTTTTAAAGGTAGAACATTTCAACAAAATTGTCAGGGGCCTCACACAGGTTCAAGTTTACATAGTGCAAGTTTCAGTGCAGTTAGATTTATGATATTGGTGCCGATTCCCTTGATCACAAACTAAACTAAATTTAAGTTCAGTACATCTTTTTCTTTCTATTTCATTAAGAAAAGGACAGAAGATAAATTTTAGTTTAGTCCTGTCAAACTAATCCTACCTACGACCTATTTAGGGAGAATCAATTCAACCGGGTTGCGTTGCTTGTGATCGAATTTTCTAGATTTGTGAAATTCAACCAAGTCATCTAAGTACTTAAGTATTTATAATCCTACGCATTCATAAAAAAATATCCATCCTCCTTCACTGTGCGCAACGAAAAAACGTCAATCTTGCCACTTTGTCTTGACTAGTCATTTATTTTTCCTTATACTTTGTATGCAGGATGTATTATCACGATTCTAATACGGCCACTTGTAACATTTCACAAACCGTAAGACTCACATTTTTTGACTCACGAAAACGTTTGCACGAGTAGGTTTTGTGCTTAGGTATGTTAAAAGACCTAACAGATTTGGTAATTCTCCTTCTTTCGTGGTAAAAGAAACTACTAACTAACTTGCTGTTTACTTAATAAAAGTCAAAGATATCGATAAAAGTTTACTAAAAACAGATTTATTTCAGGATTATCCTTATAGGTGCATAGTTTTGCTTTTGACTGACTTTAATGCATACCTAAACATGTGACTATAAACCCTACAGTGGCCTTCAATATAAAAGGTATGCCTTTTATATTGAAGGCCACTGTAGGGTTTATAGTCACATGTTTAGGCTTTTTAGAGTTTTTGTCCGATTGCCAGAAGACATATCTTCTGGCAATCGGACAAAAACTCTAAAAAGAAAAGAAAAAATTAACAATGCTGTTGCAATCTCAAACAAAATAAATTCGGCAAAATCTGTAAGTATACCATCTGTACGTCAAACATTAATACGAGTATAACATTCTGAAACACACTGTGAACAGAATAAAAGTTCAGTTGACACTTATTATTATTTTTTATTACAGTTACATTATAAGAACTTAAACTTAATTTAACAAAAACCAGAAGTTACAATATAACCCACACGTACACATAATATTTAAAAAAAGTATAACCGTCAGGAGTTTTAGTAGCAGTAACTTAGTAGAGATTAACTACGATAAAGGCTCGTACGGACTCGTGCGATATCGCGGCCGCGACAGGCACCTACAAAGAAATTGTGCTACTAGTGTCGCGTCGCGCCCGCGATATCGCGCGAGTCTGTAAGAGCCTTAACATGGCGCGCCCCTCCATACTAATAATAATGAGCGATTAATGACGCCGCAAGTACTTTGAAACGTTTTGAATTTTGTAGAGGCGCGCCATGTTATCGTAGTTTATCTCTAACTTAAAATCACATTTTTCATGGTACCTCAAGACCAACACAGAACAGATTACCCACATTCTATCTCCATTGCCACTTAGCTTATTGGACACGACGAGCGCTTAGCAACTAATGAAGACTGACACAGGCTACTTAACTTTCCCCCTACTACCTTTGGATTCTGTAATAAAATACCGCTTGTCTCATCAGCTTTATGTAGATAGAGTCCGTCGATTTAGTTATGGAAAGAAGGAACGGTTTAGGTAGGCTATTTTCAATGAATATGTTTTTTTTAATTATGGTGTTTGCATGGCCACTTCAGTTTTTATTATTTTAAAGAAACAAGTTTGCATTACTAAATCCCTAACTTGGATAGCCTTCGTAAACAATGACATGAATCTCGACGACGAAGAATGCCGAGGAGAGCCGACCTCATAAGAGATAGGATAAAGCTAAGCTGAGAGAAATAGTTCCATACCATCACCAACTTAGAAAATCACAATAGGACTAAGACGTTTTCACCTCGTCTGTGGTGTTATAGGACTTTATCAAATCAAATGCTGATCAAAACCAATACAGGGTTTCACATCTAGACGAGATCTAGCGATAACTGACCACTTAAATTATTTTAACACCACACACGTGCTAACTTTAAATTCTTAAGGACGACTTCGAAGATAAAGACTAAACGTGACTGCCGAAGAATATGTTTTAAACATTATCTTTGTGTTTGAATGATCGTAATTGAATCTAAGATTACCATAACGTTCTAGAATCTAGAATTTAAACTAACGTTAGCGCTGCACCGAATTTAGTTGAGAGTTGGACAAAAGGAAGTGTGTCTGTTAAAAGCAATCAAGCAGAGTCACCGTATCAAAATATCGATAGTTGGGATTTAGCCCTACATCATCTTAACGAGACCTCTCCGTGACTCGGAAAGCAGATTTAGGCTGTCATTCGTAGATCTTTGATAGTCGTTAATGGTCAGCAGCCCAAAAGTCTGACAACTAGTCTTACCCAGGTGTATCGTGTTACCCAATAACTGGGTTGTCGAGGTCAGATAGGTAGTCGCTCCATTTAAAATACTGGATCAATTGCATCCAGTTAGAATGGAAGCCGACCCCAATATAGTTGCGAAAAGGCTTATACGAGTAGGCAAATTGATATTCCTACATCAATGCAAGCTATAATATCCCTTCAATACCACAAAGCAATGACATTCAGGCTTTCTCGTAACGACATGAGGGCATAGAATCAATGTTCACTTTCCTTTACAACAGGATATCATAGGTCAGCAGACGATCCAAAAGACGCCGCACTGCTAGGCTCTCATTAGTTCAGCGTTCCACCCGAGATATAGAAATAGTTTTACGGACAGGCACTTTGTGGAATGGTAGGTAGGCCTACATATAGGAACAGTACCTACTGCTTGTTCCGATTCAGCAGAAACCGTACCAATACAGGTAAAAAAAAGATTGAAGTCAAAGGATCTACTTAAGGCGTAAGCGCTAGGTTAGCCCGCGAAATTTAAATTTTCTTACGTTTTTGCAATTTGCAGACCACCATATATATATGTTGATCTGAAAAAGATTCGCGACCATAACAAATCTGTATTTATATAATTATATAAACAACTCATCAATACCGTGTATGTGCCTCGGCGGCTAAGAGTATGTCATGCTCACTCAAATGTCTCACTGGTGGTGGCGTGTGTGTTGGATTATTAAATTCCCTTCAAAATGGTTGAGCTGAATGGTGCTGATCCATGCGTCATGTTCGTGAACGGGCGCTGTCATTTGGGACTGATCATCTCTTAGCTGCCACGGCTTATTTTAATTTTTGAATTGTTTTGTCTTTATTACGGACGCTTCTAACTTGCACGTCTTTCTACATTGTTGTCACATGTATAATATCAACATGAACGATGTAACCAATATTTTGTTTTAAAAGAGTGTCCCATGCAGTTTCTTGCCCGTTCTTCTCCATAGGGACCTACTATAATACGCTTTGGAATGGGCAACTAGCTTCATCTTTCTGACTGACCGACCCCTTGACAATTCAAAAGTGCCTGTAATTGGTTTATTTGAAATAAATGGTTTGAGTTTGACTTACTGACAGATGACAATTCAAAAGTGCCTTAAGCCATAAGTATGTATGCTATTTTTTTACAGTTATTTTGGTATTTACTCATAAAAATTTACAAATTGTCGTCAATTCTTTTCTATTTGCAATATTACGACTAAATGTTGTATATTTATCTTCTATAGAGTAATTGTTAAAAATAATTATAAAATACAAAGATATGGTGCTACGCTGAAAAAAAAAATCTATTAAGGCATTTAATTCTGCATTGCTCACGGAACAAAAACCTTCTGGTTACTAATCATCACAAACGGTATTTCACATTTTATATATTTTATCTCTCCTTCGTCTCGCGTCCAACGACCGACTAATTGGCAAAAACTTGACGGTTAATTAAACGTAGAGCTATCGATGATGGAAATTATTTAATTAGAGATGAGATATACTTACATTCTTCGTTATGAAAGAAAATATTTAAGTCCATAGGTACTTTTCGCAAAAGTTTAGTTACAAGGTTAATTAATAAGTATTCATTAATTTTTTTTTAACAGGCAGGTACCTATAAAGTACCTAAGTTAGCATACCTATAATTCGAAAAAAACAATAGATAAATAGTAGTCGTGAATAGTTTAAAAGTCCTAGGAAATATATAAGTATATTTGGTTCCCCATTTTGCTGAAATTAGAAGGAGAAAAAGGAATATTTTTTATCTCGAAAATTTTAAACTTTTCCCGCCTTACTTTGCTAGACATGGGTACGTACTGAACCTACCTAACCACAATTAATTACGACACTTCAAAAGAATTTCTAAGATAGTTTTCAAAGTTGTAAGAACTTCGCGACACGCTTTCCAGAATATCTTCACAACTCGTTACAACAAGGTCTGTGACTTATTTTTTGAACACCTAGTTTATATTCTCATCTCATAAGCCAAAAGATGTATTCTGATGTATTCAGCGTCCGATCGCAGTGAGACAATGACCTCAATCCACAATTTGGACACTTCACTTTCGCCGAAATTACGCAATTTCACCTTAGCCGCTTACACTTGACCCCGTAACAACAATCGTGCATTTAGACTGTGTTATAATATGGACATTATATTGTTAGAGTCAATAAAAATGGTGAGAACATTGCGAAAGGAAGCCCACACTGATATTGTAGGCGAAATGTCTGTCTGTTTGGGAGGACTTCACGGCTAAACTGCCAAATCGATCTTGATGACATTTAGTAGAAATGTAGCTGTATTGGTACCTACAGAAGTACATCATCTGCTTAGCTTTCCAAACAACAACAATATCGTTAATTCATATAACAATATTGCTTTTTCCTAACCGGCTTCCCGTCTACCGGGAACCTACACAGAGGGCCAGATTTTAGGGCAGGGCAACAGGACCTCCACAATTTGATTATTTTAAGATAGAAAAATATACACCCCAAAGAAAAAAAAAACACATTCACAAAGTACCTTTATAAATTGTTTTTTCGGGCCCTCCACTTCTTAGTTGCCCCAGGGTCTCCACACCTGTAAATCCGGCCCTACCTACAGATCATAGACTTTACATTTCCAAACTAAAACAACCTTGGCACGGTAGCGACGCAGCTATCACATTTTCAGGAGATTTTCATTCCACTCCCGTTTTCAAATTTTATGAAAATCATAGTTGATAATGATTCTCTAAGAGGTAAGGTAACTACGACTCTATAACTAGTAACTACACACATAAACCGATATTTGTACCTACCTACCATAAAAACAAAATTTCAAATTCAACCCCATCTCAAAAGTTCCCATCCTTCCTCAGGGACATTCCAGCGTTTCATTTCCTCACATCTGCAGTCAACTACTAACTTTAAAATGCGTTAACGAGTCTCTAGTGCCCAGTTTGGATTAATATAATATGCATAAGCACTCGAGCTCTTATTCTTTTAGAAATTAAGCTGCAATAAAGGAGCTTTTTACACGTCCAAATGGATTTACTGCTGCTTTGACGTCGGCTATACGTAGGTAGGTAAAATGCGTCACTGAACTGCAAATTATTAAAAGTAAGCGAGTCAGCAGGTACCTATTTATATTGCACCTAAATGTAAATTATTAATAATGCCAACTGTGGCTCATGAAATCGCGAATGACGTTGTTAATAGCAGGAAATTCAGGTTATTTTGAGTTGGTAAAGTCCCTACTCGACTTTGTAGGTACATATGCTTTGTCCGTCGCGGATCGGATGTAGGTAGGTGTCATTAGGCTCGCAAACCTTATGATCCTTCCAGCAGGGACTGAATACCGATATAATTTGGATAAATGATACCAAAATATCGCTATAAATACCGGTATTTGGGTTGGTTATTATTAAATTTTCTTGAGTTTTTTGGTCAGTGTCAGGTTGTATCTTAATCAAAATATGATTCGCGACTGTAAAAAATATGTATTTACTTAAGATCATCAATAAAGATTCTGTGACGTCACATTGTAGCCTGATATCAGTACTGAGTATCGATATTTTATACCGATACTCAAATTACTGACATAAAATACCAGTATTTATGCCAGAAGTCGATACTGTTATCGGTATTTTCTTAAAAATATTGGTATTCTTGGAGTATCGATATCGGTCCCTGCCTTCCAGGCAGCGTCTTCTTAGCGTCGTCCGTCGTCGCGTCGGACAAGGATAGTTACCAACGTGCAGGTAAGGTTGATTACAGAGGTAGGTAGCTTAATGTTACACTTCCCCCATAGGTATTGTAACATGGAGGGAGATAGTGCGTCATACAATATAATAGGTAGGCCATTGTTATATCCCCATTCATAATTAGTTATTAAACAAGTGCGCATAAGTATTAGGTAATAATATACGTAGTACCTAATAGTAATTAGGTACCTATACTACGTACAATTATTCGACGAATCTCGCGACGAATTCACGGTGTTTTGTTTATTTTTATATAATTACGCTGCACCGGTTGACGTCATCACATTAACATCGGCTCTCGCTGAAAACCAGCGCTGGGGCTGTGTCTTTAGAGTCGCTGCATTATGCTGAGCGTGGATGTGACTCATATCTTCCCCCAACTTTTTCTTTTCGTGTTTATGTTCTTTCTTTGCGTCATGTTTACCGCAAATAAGCGTATTTTCCTTCTTTTTCTTTCTTTATAATCTTGTTAATGTACGGTCGACTGCAAAAATCAATGGACAGTACAGAAACAAATTCGTGTGAAGCGAAAAGCGAAAACTAGTTCTATTTTCGAAAATTTGAACTCAAACATTCACTGAAGAATAGACACTAAGGTATCCATGCAATTTTGCAGGTGAGTGTACCTATTAGATATCTCAACTGACCTAATTGGACCTAAGGGAGCGTTCAAGTATTACGTAACGTATTTTGGGGGAGGGGGGGGGGTCTTGTAAAACGTTACAATGCGTTACAGGGGCGGAAGTGGGGTTGAACTACGCATTACGCCACACAATTGTGACTTTTAGGTAAAAATGGTCACTTGGTGGTTACGTGACGTTTTACTAGGGGGGAGGGGGGTACATAAAAACGTTACGGCGCGTTACATGAGGGGAGGGGGGGTCAAAAATCTCCAAAAACGCTCCCTAAATAAGTAGAATCCATGTATGTAGTAAGTGGATACGTACTTATTAGCCTGTGTCATTAGCCTTATTTACAGAGATAGGTAGTCAAGATCCATCACAATCATTCATCCACTTGATATAACATAGTTAATTAATTTGCTAAAGCAACTTTATAATTACCAGCTATCTACGAAGTGATGGAGTATGCATTTTCCATGACATTTTTTCCTCTAGTCTCAGTAGTTAGGTTGTTTTGTTCGGGCCCGGATTACTGAGCACAATTTTGTCTCATTCGTTCGGTTATGACTTAAAACCGAACTGCTGAGACTTCTTCTGTAGTTCGGTTAATCTTATATATAAAATTCTCGTGTCACAATGTTCGTTCCCGTACTCCTCCGAAACGGCTTGACCGATTCTCATGAAATTTTGTGAGCATATTGAGTAGGTCTGAGAATCGGCCAACATCTATTTTTCATATAGCTTTTGACAGAACGAAGTCTGTCGGGTCAGCTAGTGATGTATATAAAACACAACTTTCATTGTAAAAAAGTTTTTAAAGTATCATAGCAAGATGATTTCTTCTTATGTATTTTCCTCGTGTTATACGAACTTGTTATACCATACTTTAAAAACTTTTTTACAATGAAAGTTGCGTTTCACATCATTAACCGAACTACAGAACAATTCTCACCAGTTCGGTTTGACGTCATAACCGAACTAATGAAATAAAATTAGTCTCAGCAGTCCGGTCCCGAACAAAACAACCGAACTACTGAGTTACTTACTAGACATAACGAACATATTCATGTGGCGAAGGATCTATACTTCTGATGCAATTCTTTTATCGTCTAGTGACACTAGAATTTTGGGGACTTTACTGACGCGAACGCAGTTGGCACAAGTACAACGTTCGCTCTTCCGGGACGACTTAAGGTGTCTGCACACAGCGGGCGCGGCGCGGCGGGACCGGGCGTGGCGGGGCGCCGACGCGACGCTGAGCAGTTGTAATGTACTAGATATTACGGAGGACGCCACACAGAGCGTCGCGTCACGTCGCGTCGAGCCGGACGGCTCTGTGTGGCGTCCTCCGTAATATCTAGTACATTACAACTGCTCAGCGTCGCGTCGGCGCCCCGCCACGCCCGGTCCCGCCGCGCCGCGCCCGCTGTGTGCAGACACCTTAAGGGGTAGCAGAGTGGGAAAATAGTCACCGGGTTGCAAATTGCGAGTGAGGGTAGTAAGTGGTTGTTTTTCTAGCATGACAGGCAGCGCGGTGATCAGCTGTGAGAGTATTAAGTAATTTTATTAGGTAGTACTTTGTGTCATCTTGAAATTTTTTTTCTGGAATAAAATATTGTTAGGTTTTGTAAACAAAATAACGCATCAATCGACACAAAACAAAAGCTATCAACGGATTTTCCATCATGTTGAACCTATTATGAACAGCTAGTTTATGAATACTTTAATAAATACATATACAGGAAAAAATAATAATCAGTGCGCAAATTTTGACAAATTAAACTTAAATGTTTTATTATACACCTATTTCTTATTTTTTTTTAAATATTATCTCGTGACTGAGAAGGAATTATGAAAAATTTTGTTCTATGACTTTTTACAAAACAAGACCTACATTTAGCAAAAACAAACCTTCAAGATTTTTTTTTTTATGAAACATTTGCCCCACACTAGGAATTTCTCCTGTATTTTGGGTGCGTTTAGAAATATTTAAACTCACATACCCTAACAGCCAGACCCGGAACAACTACTTGTAGGCCATACAAATATTTTGATTTTCAAGATTTCGTTGTTCTATCTAACACATATCAATTCTGTATTTTGCTGTACCTACCTACGCCTCCCGTGCACTAAGTATCGCTCCTACCTTTTGCACTAAACACCGCCGTTAAACTTTTTTTCTAGACTTTTTACAAAACATGATACATTTACCAAAACAAACCTTCAAGATTTCGTCTTTCTATACATTTAGAGCGTTGAATTTAAATATTTTTATTTTTGTATGAAAGTGTGATGAATTATTAAATCACTAGCTTCTGCCTGCGGCTTCGCCCGCGTGGATGTCGGTTATATCGCGTAAAAAAGTAGCCTATGTCCTTCTCCGTATCCCAGGCTATATCTCTGCCAAATTTCATGACGATCGGTACAGCGGTTTAGGCGTGAAAACGTAACATACAGACAGACAGACAGACAGAGTTACTTTCACATTTATTTATTTTTTTGTTCTATCCATACTATTAGTATGGATAGAACAAAATCTGTTGTTGTTTATGATGTTAGTAATATAGTCCTGCGAGGTTGTTACACCCGACCAAGCTAAGTTTGCGCCTCGCGTCGATTACGTCACACTGACGCTTAGGTATGGTCTGCAAAAAAGGATTCGCTATGACTCGTATGACGCGTGTCGGCGACAATGATGCTAACCGTACTGACGCGACAGGGCGATAGCGGGAAGCGGGGAAGCGGGCGGGGCGCCGCATTCCATCGAGGTGCAAACCTAAGCTTAGCTTGGAGTTGTATTGTTTTGCCAAAAACCCTGTATACTTAGATATATCTTCTATACTTCTAATACTTCAAAATACTAACAGAAATCTTTTATCATTTTCCCCTAGCAACTGGCTACGATCCCATGCAGGTTTGCATCGAGAACTGCGCACAATGCAAGAAGATGCTGGGAGCTTGGTTCGAAGGCCCACTTTGCGCACAATCCTGCATCACATTCAAGGGAAAGCTGATCCCAGACTGCGAAGACTTAGCGTCAATCTCGCCTTTCCTTAACAAATTTTACGACAAACGTATGGATTGATATGGCCCATGTTTCATTATATTAAATTGTATGCATTTATATTGTATGATTTAATATTTGTTATAAGTGCCAAATGAAATCGTAGCGTGCAAGCGACTTGCCTGAGATGAGCCAAATTATCAGTAGCTCCCATTTATTCTATGGAACATGACGTCTTGGGACAAAATGAGACAAATTTTACTTATTTGTACGCACGGCTACAAATCAAGCTATAGTGTCCAGTACAAGCTAACCTCTCATTGTACGTAAATCCTATATAGTGCCAGATCAGCTTATACTGGAAAAGTTTAGCTTGATTTGTGGCCATGTGTACTATAGATTTTTTTTTCTCAAATTGTTCTATGGAACAAGAAAAACAAGACTGTTTCACAATTATCAAAATGGCCACTATTAAATAATTATTTACAGTGTCACTTGTCATAAAAATTGTATGAACTATTGATTTTAGCAACATAGATGTACTCACAATATCAGATTTCTGTCTAACATAACATGGAACAATTTGGGAAAAATTAAATTCCGATTTTGTACCGTTACGTCACTAAGAAGTGAGCACGGGTGAAACGCTAGTTTGTTCTATAATACAAATAAATTAAAATTTATCTCATTTTGTCCGATGACGTCATTTTCCATAGAACAAATGGGTACTACCCCAAATTATTACCAAGCCATGTTGCCGTGTGCGTCAACTAGTTTTAAGATACACAAAACAATCCTATAGCTATTTCGTTACGATTCTTGGCCCAAAATATTAAATCCATACATTAGAAATGTTTAACATTCCAACCGACGATATGCCAAAGTATTTGATACTCTATTATAATTAGATTTAAGTCGATTTTTGTTTGTAAGTTTTATACTCGTTTTATATTACAGGGATTAATATAAGATTATATTGAAAAATAAATGAATGCTATTGAATATTGATTGATTTTTTTTATTTTATAACTTAACCTATAATATTTATCAGACATTTGAATGAAGCTATAGAAAGCAATATCGTAAGCCAACGTTAGTATAGATAAAATTGATTTGGGAGGGGTAGAACATTACCTCTGTAAAAATAACTCATAAACAATTTTTACGTCACACCTGGCCATAATGTGAGTTTTACCGCACGCTACGCGTACAGTAAAACTCGCATTGTGGCCAGGTGAAGACGTAAAACTGTGTACTCACCACGGGCAGTAAAAAAGAAAGCCCTCTATCGCATATTTATAACCCTCGCCTGCGGCTCGTGTCACAAATACCTGCGATTTCGGGCTTTCTTTCTTTTACAGCCCTTGGCAAGTAATGTACTTTGTCTATTTACTAAAATATTTAGTGTTTGAATAGATACTACACCCTTTAGATATATTTTTTATGACTTAGTAGTTGTTTACAAAGTAACAGCAGCATGCAGCAAGGAAAAGTAATACCTCTCGCTATTTATTACAGTAGGCTAATAATAAGCATTAAGTGTAAATCTGCAATACAAAAATACATACAATAAAGTATACTCTTTATTCTGTTTATGTAATACAAATACATAATATATAATTTTTATTTTAAGTTATAGCTGTCCCAACAAACGTCTTATCAAAATTTCAATATAGTGTTAAATTCATGCAAAAAATCTCATAGAAAAAATCACTTTCAGTTGTTACAGATTTTTCCAATTTTCTTTCCACAAAAACCTAATTCGGACTTTTACGATGATTTTAAAACAGAAAATAGCTAAATCACTCCAGCCGTTCTCAATTAAGCGCTTACGAACGAATAGAATTTCATTTTGGTTATATTAAAACAAAAATATATAAGTATACCAACAGAGAGTTGCGAGTTAGCTGCCTGTATACCAAATAGCTGGGTTGATTGTACCTACAATCAACCCAGCTATTTGGTATACAGGCAGCTAACTCGCAACTACTTGTAAATAATGTTGTGAGCACTCTGAGTAGTCAATTGATTTAAATCATTATCTTAAGTATGCTTAAAAGTTATAACACAGACTATAAAAATAAATATTGGCAATGTACAGTATTTTTATCTTCCAAACCGACGCGCGCTTTACTTGTGGTAATTAAGTGCACAAACACGTGAATGTGTGCGTGAAGACGAGTAGCGTCAACACATAACACACACGCACACACTTCAGACGTACCGAGAGCTCCTGCGCTTACACACACATTCACAGCGTGTACACTTGGTAATCACAAGTAAAGCACGCGTCGCCTCATGAGATAAAAATACTATAGTGGAAAAATGAATATATTTGCATGTATAAATAGATTCGGCTATAGGCTATACTAAAATCGGCTTATTCCACAAATCTCCCCTGAAAATCCCTCTCTTAGGAGGAAAAATGGAATCTATAAATAAAACTCTAGAATTCACCCCTGATAATCCCGCTTAGGGGGGAAAACTAGAATTGAAAACAAAAAATACTTGTCCAAGACCCCCCTGAAAGTGTTTTTTTTTTACATTACGGTTCAGTTTTCCTCACTGAGGGGGATTCTCTGGGGGATTAGTGAAATAAGCAGGGGTGAATTCTAGACTGGTTTTTATATATTCCACTTTTCCTCCTAAGGGGGATTTTCAGGGGGGATTTGTGGAATAAGCCCTAAAATCATGTGAATGCTTGTTTATTTCATTTACAAACAAAATATTTCATAAATTTACAATGTAATATGTGGTTTTAATCAAGAAGTTAATTAAAACAAAGCGATAGAATATTAGCAAAAATACACATTTTCATTGGGAGTAATTAAATTTTAAAAACTATTTTATGAAAAATCTAAAACATGTATACTTTGTATATCAAATTGATACGAACCATACAAATGAATCTGATTAATCGAAACCAGTTTAAAAAACATTTGCAGCGACGCGCGACGTCATTAAAAACATATAAATCCATTTAAATCTTACAATACTATTCTAATATATTATCTCTATTGCAGATAATATTTTATTGTTCTCTTAACCAATAACACATTTTATTGCTAAACCATTCCCAGTTTTATATTTTATGGTCGCTGTTCTAACACAGTATAGTAACAATATTTTTAGTTTTTTCCCCTTAGTTACCATTTTTTTTTTTTTTCATGAATGCTGGTATAATAAAAATACATAGTACATAAAGTCATACTTATTTCTCAAGGTTGTAGGCAGAACTACAGACCTTAGGATAGAATAACAGTTCCCAAGTATAGTCAAACCATACCACGAAGACGTTGGTTATTGCAATTCTAACCTTATATGTAACGCCATTACAGCGACAAGACAGGACTTCGTAAAAGAGTTTAACTATAATAAGAAAAAGTAACAAATTGCATTTAAGCTTTGGTCAAACTGAGGCAAATCCGGCGCGGGATGTTTCTGTTGAATTCGCTCGCACCGATTGTGCAAGCGAACTTGTATGGCGGTGTTCAAGCACCTGTCTCATCGCCGGCAATCAACGAGTAGCGACTAGAGCTATCAACTAGAAACGAGTTGGCGAGCATCGAGCAGCGAGTGCGCGACGGTGACGAGCGATTACTCGCTGGTATGCGAGTGTCTCTGCGAGTGTTCTGCCCACCAAGCGAGCATCGCTGATCGAGTACTCTCTTTGATAGCTCTTGTCGCTGTGACAAACGAGTACTCGCCGACGGTGTGAGCAGTCAGCGATCAACTATTAATATAGGTATGTAACTCTTTTACTTACACGGGACCTGTAATCTTTGGACGTTTCTTGAGCGTAAAAATCATTGATAGCCAGTCGCTGCCTCAAACTGGCGAAAATAGTCGCTTGACTTCCTAATCATTAAAACATTCACCTCAGTATGACCAGAGCTTTAGTTACACAGCGCCATCTATCGGTTCTAAAAAAATACTTTAAGTCAATTGTAAAAAATCTCGAGGCGAGATGGCGTACAGCAATCAAAATTTTATATTAGTCTTAAGAGCTATATTTCCTGCTAACATTAAAATATTCGCCTTAGTGTGGCCAGAGCTTTAGTTACACAGCACCATCTATCGGTTATTAAAAAAATACTTTAAGTCAATTGTAAAACATCTCGAGGCGAGATGGCGTACAGCAATCAAAATTTTATATTGGTCTTAAGTAAGAGCTATATTTCCTGCTATCATTAAAATATTCGCCTCAGTGTGGCCAGAGCTATAGTTACACAGCGCCATCTATCGGTTATTAAAAAAAAAACTTTATGTCAATTGATAAAAATCTCGAGGCGAGATAGCGTTCATCATTCAAAACATTATATTGGTCTTAAAAGCTATATTTCCTGCTATTCTGTATTAAAACCTAAACGACTCACATTATAAAATATCCTCTAGTTCACTAAATAGTCTCATGCACTTCTTCAATAGTTTCTCACTCAATAGTCAGTACTAATAGCGTTGTAAAACGATGGTCAGTTGACAGCCACTTCGCTTGGCTGTGACTCGGCGCCTGTTGGAAGCTGTAACTGTGGTGTATCTTCAGCTGCTAAATAGAAAATAATATTCAATAATAATATTTATTCTTAATTCTATCCATCTAAGATTAACCTATTGACCGATTGAAAAATCGTCGTTGCGACTTTAAGACCTCTTATGTGTCACTTTTGGCAAAATCACTTTTTTACGCCAAACTTTTTCTCATTTTGAAGCTCTATCGAATGCAAACACTCTCATGTGTATACGACGATTTAATCGTCATTTCTTTACCAATTTCAAGATCTACAATGTGCTTCCTAATAAAATGTTGGTGTTTAAAATATCGATTTTCTCATAAAGTTGAATTATACACATAAGAAGAGGTCTTAAAGTCACAACGACGAAATAGGGAAGTTGACAAAAAAAAATTTTTTTTTTTGTCCGTCATTTATTTGATTAAAAAAATAATGGACACGTATATTTTCTTTTTTTACGTATTCAAAAAATTAAGGCAATAATTAAGTTCAAATGTGGCATGACGTCACTCTGTGCTAGATTTTATACGTAGTTTGTTAGAATTGTGACGTAACGAGCCCCCAGTCCCCAACTTTAATGTTTTATCTAAGTAAATTTTTATTAATAATATGCTAAAGCAAAAAATACGTGTCTAGTATTTTTTTATTATCTGACTGACGGACTAAACAGATTTTTTTTTTACCCAAGAATCATTCATATTGCCGTGCTTCAAGCGCCCAGCTTATAAATCGAAAAATAAATAACTACGACGAATATAGTCAGGTCAAGTTAGCCCAAAAAATAGAGGTAAGGTTACATTAATTCACATAAAGCTGAATCTTGGTTTGATTGTTTATATTATCAATATAAAAGAAACGTCAAAAGTCCCCATCGATCCCGCATGTGCAAAAGTTATTCAAGGTCAAAATAAGGGACTGAGTTTCTTTTGACTTTATATTCTCAGAATTTTACTATGTGTAAGTAAATAATACCAATATTTTTAATTGTATTACGTGTCCAGTGATGTAGGTATATTATAGGCAACGTACTCGTGTATATTATGGAGATTGCAACTTTTTCAACTTTTGAATCGCTATATCTCAAAAACGGTAATTCATAGGAAAAAAAAGTTTCAAGGATAATTTAGTAGATAATTGCATGCTCTTTATTTTTTGTCTGACGTATTATTATGATAAAACTTACCGTTTGGCAGAAAAATGCAAAATAACAAATTTTTGCGACCTTGAATAACTTTTGCACATGCGGGATCGATGTGGATCTTTCACATTTCATTTTTATTGGTTTTCCTATCATTTGTACCAATTTTCAGCTTTATACGAATTAATGTTACCTTGAATGTCTATTTTGACCAGACTAATAGGGTATTGCAAAGAAATAAAAAACTAGACTAACATAGGTTCTTGCTATGGGCACAACATTTGTCGTATTAATCCGTCTGGGGCGGTCAATATCAATAGATTACTGCGGGCTAGTGGAAAGCAGAGTTGCTAATAATTTTAATGAACAATATATACAAGAAAAATAGGAAGACCAATACTAGACATAGTCAGTAAAGTAAATGCACTATGAAGTTCATTTTTAATAGAACATTCACATATCTTTAAACTCAGTTAAAAAAAAAAAACTCTATATTGTATTACTCATCATTTCAGCCGAAAGACATCCACTGCAGTACATAGGCCTCCCCCAATTGTATTACTGAATGGAATGAATTAGAAATAATTTTTCATGTATGTATCTATTTAACCTGTATTGTCGCACTGATGGCTGAAGGTCCCTACCATAGCTTTGAATTACAATACAATAATTAATTAATTAAATGTAGTTACTAACGATCAGTGGAGATATTTGGCAAGTCTTCTGACACGTCCATTGGCTCAGCTACTGGCGGTGCGGCTACTGGTAGCTGGTAAAAACATCATAGAATGAGAACAATAATAATCCCATTAGAGAAATTCCATAAGATTAAGACTTTCATAAATCTGAAGATTATTCAATAGTGTCCGACCGAAGGTTCGGTTTCGGTTAGTTTCGGGCAAAAATCAGGAGGGCAACGAAGATACCGGCCCGTCTGAAAATAGTTGATCCGTCAAAACAAGTCTCAAATTAAATTTTTCGAACGGACAAGTATATCGAGGGTAGGGACTACTGTCAAATCGTGTTATCATTCATTCTTAGTTCGGGCCTCCGAACTAATCATATAAACTTCGACCGAAACTACGGATTTCGCGCTTATGTTTCACCCCCAGGTTTCGGCAGCAGCTTCCCAAAGTGGCCGAATTTGGCGGCCAACCGAACCTGGCGTTCATGAGTGGTCGGTTTTTATAGAACATGAAAGACTGACATATAGACAGACGACGTAGACTTAGTAATGGCGTCCCGGTTTCCCCCTTTTTGTACAAAACCCAAAAAAACAAGTGTTTACTTATAAATTGAAGTAGGAAGGTTCCTTTAGGTTCCAGACATGCTGCTTTTAGTATGAGCTAATAGGGATTTATTCGCTTTCCGAAAGATTGATACAAGCTCTAAGGGCAACAGCCGATTTATCTTAGCGATTCTGCGTTTGGTCTCGGTAGCAAAATCACACGTTTCACTGATTACTTCGACGCTGCATCGCGTGTACGGTTTAAAAATTGCGTTTTCTAGCGATGCTGAATTCTTTGGAAGAGACATACAGTGTTGTCACTGAATAATGCTGCCTAAAATCGATTAAATCACTGAGTGCTGACTGCTGATGCAAAAATTGGCTTAGTAGACATTGTACTTATTCGCAAAATGACCTGTGGTCGTTCATGGACTTACTCGCGATATGCCTCATTCTGAAAATCTATTCTACTTTAGACTCATTCGCAGAAAGAATCAATCTTAAAAAGACCTATTCCGCCTAGCATTCGCGATTTAAAAACTATATCTCCTTTCAAATATCGAGTAAAAGAGCATTACCTTTCCTCTCAACGTATTTTATGTATATATATATATACATATATGTATTTTATTTAATATTTTAGTTTAAGACTTCGCATATTCATATTATTCTCTTCATGTTCTCACACACTATTGTCTACATTTCTTTTTCATTTCTCCTTTCGCAGGTCTGCTGAAATAAATTTCTTAAGAAATAAGCAGTACCTTGGTACTGAAATTATAATTATGTCGTATCTCTATGTATTTAACTGTGTGTACATAAATAATAAAATAAATAAATATTCTCGATATGCGGTGTTTATTGCTTAGTCGCTGTATCAAGCGTCTGAAAAATCGGTAATCGCAGATGCTAATAGTAGCATTTCTGCTAAGGCTTAAATAAATTAGGGCTGATTTTTCAACTTCACACAAAATCTGCCAAAAGTATTTTTTTCTTTGGATAAAAAAGTCCATTTGTTACAAACCCACGAACACCGATGGGTCCTAGAAAATAACGTCAATTTACCTAACTTTTATTGAACAACTTAAGTTTCGGTTTCGGCCAAAACTAGAACAGGAGCCGAATATTCGGTGTTTCGGTCGGACACTAGTATTACAAGTAAGAACAAGCAAGTCTAGATTTATACGCACTTTTTTGTACTGCTAGATCATTCAAAATCACTCACAAAAAATACCTTAATAACAGTGTTATTGACAAGCTGTATTGACTTTTGAACTTACCTCTGGAGCAATCCTCATAATCTTCCCAATCTTGTGTCTGACACTAAATGGAGCGCATGACTCGTAGTAGTTGATAACAAAATCAGGATAAGCTTCACCCAACTCGTGGCCTGGTACCACATCAAAGTCTGTGCAACCATGCCTGTAAGAAATTGGAGAAGTTTAAAGGTTACAAGGTTGTCACTCAAAACTTGGGAATGCAATCTCGAGTAGAGATTGGTAACTCGAGATCTCGCTTGCTACTCTGCTTCTTGCTCTTTTTTTTTTTGTGTTGGAAATTTTCAAATAACTTCTCTGGGCGGAGCGGGAGGGCGTGTCACACTTTTTCTGACTAATACCCACCCGTGTTCCTTCAGTTGCCTGTGTGCCAGGGCCACGGTATCCCTTTCGGACAAATCCGCAATCCTGGCAGGCTGCTTCTTGCTCTGGGGTCAAGATTGGTAATTCGAGATCTCGCCGTCAATTTGCCGAGATCTCGTTTTCGAGATTTTCAAGATCGAGACTTCGCCTACTATTTAAAATCCTTGTGTTTAAAAAAAAAAAAAAAAAACTTAACTGCGAGTGCGCACTCTCGAAATCTCGTCCATAACCTTGACCAATGTAGTGTAGATCTCGTACGAGATTTTCTCGCCACGAGACTGAAATTCGAGATTTCGAGATTGCCTGCCTTAACACCACCCCACTCCAGGGCAGTACCATCAAAGTCCTTTTCACATACACACCACAAATATTGCTATGCACACACCAAGTTTGCGATTCCAGACCATTAAGTCCAATTCACCATAAGTGAGAGGTAAAGCATAAATTCATTCATTTGGTAGCACTTAATTATGTTGTATGGACACAAACATTTTTCAGTATGTCACAATGAATTGAATCCACTTTACCATAAAGCATACTAAAACACACCATCTAACTTCTGTACGGCTTATTCCACTAATCCCCCCTGAGGGAATCACCCTCAGTGGGAAAAACTGAACCCTAATGTAAAAAAATCACTTTCAGGGGATCTTGGTTTTTTTTCCAATTCTATTTTTTCCCCCCTAAGCGGGATTATTAAGGGTGAATTCTAGACTGATTTATAGATTCAACTTTTCCTCCTAAGGGGGATTTTCAGGGGGGATTTGTGGAATAAGCCCTTCTGTACATAATATGATAAATCGCTTTTCGCGGCTGTTGGTGTGACCACGTTGTTCTTCATAACTACGCAACGGATTTTGATGCTATCTCCATCATTTAGAGAATTTAATCCGGAAGGTTTATTTGCACCAAACATTGATAAAGAAATGTCGATGTTTTGTCAAGTCACAAATCAGGGGTCGCTTGTTTTTAGAGACAAAAGAATTTCTTACCATTTGACCAAAAAGAACAATGAGCCATGGAACAGCTGACCAGCCAGAATCTTCTCTGGTGACAAGCCTCGCGCTAGACCACGTGGTTTTTCAATCTCTTGTAAGACCTGGAGAACAATTGCAATGGTTATGATAGTCTACTAAGGCAAATTTATTTGTAAAAAATGAGATGATTTTCTCATTGGTTTTAAATGATATACACATGCTAGGCACAAAAACATCGGCTATAAGTATAATGAGGGTAGGCGCTGCGCTGATATCTATAATTACAAGATATTAAGTTATCTTAGCTTAGTTATTGGCTGCAACTCTAACGTGCATGCTTACTTACCTAAAAGTCTATTTTTAACCCACTCAAAAAAAAAAAAGGAGGTTTCCTCAATTTGACCGTATTTTTTTTTTTTTTTTTTGTAAACTATATTTTTTACGTGGGGTGCAAATAAGTTTTATATTTTTATTTAAAACAAGCTGAATCACTGTAAAATTACTGGTTACAAAATGTGTTTATAAAAATCTACAATACCATAATAAAACCTCCAATACCTAATTCTTAACTCTAGAACCTAACATAACCTGAATACTTGTTGCATTTCAGGAGAGCCTGTCAATCATTGAACCTAATTTAATCCTACTGGCATTAAGTTTCAATTAAAATGGTTCTGGGTCTCAGGTTTATAAAATACACATGAGTTCACACATGCTTACTGTTACTCAATACTTTATTTGCATTCAATGTGCCATTTTTTTGCTGACTGTACATTTTTATCAAAATCTGTGAATATGGAACAAAATTTCTCTAATAAATAAGGACAGTCTCCTAAGACCGTTTTGTTATACAACGGTTAATGTACCTGCCACACTACCTGCCTTAAATTACTATCCATTTATGTACCCCACGGACTTCTTACTAGGTATTCTAGGATATAATTCCTTAGCTGTCCGGCTGGCTCGAACACAGATCATCACTGTATTGAAAATTTTACGTAATGTAATTGACTCCCCAGAATTGCACAACACACATTTTATGTCCCTGACAATTACCTAGGCCACCGGTCTAACCGCCGGCACAGACTATTCGTGACTGCGCAGTGCCGCGCGGTGTCCCGTCCACATTTCCCGCTGTGTCGCATGAGCAGCGCAATCAATACCCTTATTTTTGACCTACCCGATTGTGACGTGTTGACCGACAGATTCAACCAAATCCTGTTATTGTGCTCGAGATTTTGTGAAAGACATTGTATATGAATAACTACATGTCCTAATAATTTGTAACCTAAATGTATTTTTTTCTTATTTTTTACTTACGCTGTAGGTACCTTTCAAGACGAAATCGTAATTTATAATGCATAATAAATTAATTAGTTAAGTACTGTTACTGGTGTATAACCGTTGTAATTAATAAAAATAAATAAATCTCAAAAATACAACCTGTATGTGGAAGGGAACACAGACGCTGGCAGAGAGTTTACACTTTAGCTGTGATAAATGTGGTGGAGAAATGCTGAGTACGACTGGACGGGATATCAACCAAGTGCGGATGGTACCCTGCAGTACGTCTAGTAGTCCGGTAATAAAAAGGCGATGGTGGGATCAGGTTGTGGAGCTCCTACGCACGCTCTCCAAAGTACAGTTTGTAGAAGACCGACAGACAAGCAACATTACACTGCTGAGCCAGGCTGTGAAATCTAGGCACCAACGTATTGTCGCCTATAAGCCTACCTCATTCTTTTTCTTCTTATCTCCTCTCCTGCTCCTCTTACGGCTAGCCAAAGTCTCCTCTATAGGATCTGGGGTCGCGGCGGCGGCGGCGGCGGCAGCTGCAGCGGCGGCAGCGGCCGCAGCAGCGGCGGCGGCAGCGACGGCTGCCTCCTTCTCCCGCTTCATACGAGCTTCCTCATATGCAGATATAAGCTCCGGGCAATCGAGATTATCCTCTGGCTCCCATGTATTGTCATCACTGGAATTAGATGAATATAATTAATTTTTCACTTCTCATGCTCTAAAAGTTCGTCTTTATGTTGTGCGTAGGCGTCGGCACCATTATAGATGTAACTAATATTTTTGTAACAATTTAATTTAAAAGAGTGCCCATTGGTGCCGTTGCCCTTGTTCACAAACTAAACTAAATTTAAGTTCAGTGCACCTTTTTCTTTCTATTTCAATAAGAAAAGGACAGAAGATAAATTTTAGTTTAGTCCTGTCATATTAATCAACGCCTGACGTAAATTGACGTAATTTTAGTAGGCAAGTTTTTAATCACGTCTAAACATGTATGGAGTAGTGACAGGCGCTGATTAATTTGACAGGACTAAACTAAAACTTATCTCCTGTCCTTTTCTTAATGAAATAGAAAGAAAAAGATGCATTGAACTTAAATTTAGTTTAGTAGGGAATCGGCACCATTGAGTGTCTTGCCCGTTCTTCTCCATAGGTACCTACTACGCTTTGGAATGGGCATGTAGCATCATTTTTCTTACTGACTGACTCCTTAACAATTCAAAAGTACCTGTAAATGGTTTAATTGAAATAAACGGTTTGAGTTTGAGATAAAGTCACTTTTTATGCTCTAGTGCATAAAGTATATTTTTTTTCAAAGACCAGGCCCAATAGCCACACGCACAATAAAACGTCGCAGATTAAAGTCTTTATTTTATTTAATTTGCGTTAATTTATATCACTTCCAACACACCAGATAGAATAGCTGTCTTTATTATTTAAAAACGCAAATAAACATTTTTATGACTTGGCAGTGTATGAAGTAGGTACCCTAGTTCAATGATACATAATGAAAAGTAAAAAATACTGTTACATACTTCATGCCTGTTTCATTGTCTCGCAACCAGTGAAAAGCAGAGTATATAACTCGGGCATAAACAAGTCATTTTACCCCTCGACTTAACTACGTAAAATGGCTATTTTTATGCACTAGCTGTACAATCTACTATTATCATTTGTTACCATGAGTAGTCCATTTGAGTATTACATTACAAATATACAATAAACTCTGTTATTTCATGATAAATACAAAGCAATATGTATAATCTGTTTACCATTTGCATTAAAAAACTGGCCAAATGTTTGTCGTACCACATACAAGCGTTCCGTAGTTTGGACGAATTTATCCCATGAACAAACTTAACATTGTAGTTGAAAAACAAGTTCTCCCATACATTCCAACTGCAAATGTAAATTTGTATGCACAATATTGAGAGATTTACCATGTTTTTTAAGACCATAGACTTCTTATTGGTTTTCCTATAATCTATAAGTTAAGGACTATTTTCTGTATTTTTTTCAAAATTTTAGGCACATCTGTTTCGGAGATCAGGGGTGGGGAATGGTGAATTTTCATCTATTTTCTTAAACAACTTTAAATGTGTAATAATAATATATTAAAATTATTAAAAAAAAAAAAAAACTGTAATATTTACAATAAGCTCTTTCAATTGATATGGGACACGGTATGGTTTGCGAAACAGTTTGTTTTTTTTTATTTTCTAGTTTGCCCCCCTAAAGTGACCCTCATATTCAAAATTAATTTATTTATGTTACACATCTGTGTTTGGGTCACAGAAATTCACATGTGTACCATATTTCAACTTAATTGGTACAGTAGATTCAGAGTAAATTGGCTGTGACAGACGACAGACAGACACACTGTTTCCGTTTTTTGGTTTTTCTCTTGAGGTATGGAACCCTAAAAAGATTACTCTAAAATGCATTAATTTCAACAATATTACACTATAACTGTCATTACTTTGCTGTTATTTTTCGAATTTTATATAAATGCAGTGAAGCTTAAATCAGGCAATTTTTTATTGAGAGAGAATTGATTCCAGTTGCCTCTTCCAAAAATTAAGTTTCATAATTATGGAGAAGTATGGGCAAGACACTCCACTGTTACTCTTTTATTTTTTTTTTACAATATTTTGTATACATTAATATAACATTATATGTGAAGATTATGCACCTGGAATAAAATTACTCTTAACTACAATAGGTAAAAAGAATTAAAAATTAATCAATGACAGATAAATGAATAATATGATAAATGCTGGTGCTCACATATTTGAAACATTGTAAAATTATACGATATAGCAAAAAAAAAAAAAAACAAGTCAGTGTGAGTTTAAAGTAATCACAGAAAGTAAAATCAATGTCATCAAAAAACAACTCACTGAGAATAGCCTTTCCATTTCAACAAAAATTCGACCTTCCCATTCTTGATTCTTCGATCCAGAACCTTCTCCACAGAGAACTCCTCATGTCTTCCGCTTTGAGGACCAGATGATGGCGCCATAGTGGTCAATGCTGGTGCAGTTTCCATTGGCTGGCTTGGTGGTATCGATGGAACGTAGCCGAGGTCAGGTCGAGCCAGTGACTCCATAGATTCATCCATTGAAAACTCTGGAAACACAATTTTTGTTTTGCAATTTAATTTTATTCGTAATTATTAAGGAAGCTTTGTTACCAAAAGGTGAAATATGTGACTTATGCCATACGGAAGATTAGAATACGTGCACGTAAATTAAAACTGTAATGTTTTTGTTGTTTTTTCTTAGCGTTACGATGTATATTGAACGCAACACCGGCACGCTGTAGTTGATGGGATTTGGCGTATTTTACTGACCTATAATCTTAAAAACACTGCAAGTTTAGAAATAAATTACTTTAGGCTGTAGTTAATATAAATAACATTCGATTAAGATTGTTGCTTATTTTACTTTACGGGAAGATTTCTTTAAATATAAGAACTTTAGATTCATTAATAATTTGTGTTTGTTATCTTTGACCAGAAAGAAAATAGAGTTTGACAATTGACGCACAGACTATGTATTTCACAGACTGTTTAGAGTGATGTATTCTTTAGTCTGTGCTATACGTAGACTAGAGGTCACACGTATTTGTTGGAACAGGTTTTTGGAATAGGTCTTTGGCTGGACGAGTAAAGACCTATTCCGTGCTCACCACATAATCGCGACTTGAGTATTTAGGCGTATTGCGTTTTACACGTACTACCATACTCATTGCGTCTAGTTGCGAGTTTGCGACTCACGAGCTCGGTCAGTTCTGGTGACATTCGGAGACGTTCGGTTCAGTACTCGATGTTTGCGAGTATTGGCTGGACGCGTAAATACAAATTAAGTATATGTGCTCACAACATAAACGCATCTCAAGTATATTAAAGTGTAGGTATGGCGTTTTACACGTAACACAATACATGTTCTCACCGACCCAGATGACCCCATAACCCTCCTCCAGGAGAGCAGTAGGGCCACCAGTACAGTTAAACACAAAACACGACCGTCATTCCGACCTTACCGCCGAGGTCCCTCGCAACGACCCCTACTTAACAGGCCCCCCAACCCTTGCTCGACGAAGCGCCAGCCCGCACCGCAGCTGAGCCTGTAGTTTTAAATTCCCCTATTAATAATCATAACCCAGTTTTGATCCAACCTAAGCCGAGGTTCGTACCCCACAGGGGGTGCCCTTAGCGTGCAGTCGTTTTAGTTTATAAATTGTATGCCTTGGCTGGAGGCTTTAAGTTCACTTAAGGCAGCCACAGAAAAGTCCTCGACCTCTCAACGTGAACTCCGAGATGCCATAACTCAAAAAAAAAAATAACTCGTACCACCATACTCGCGTCTAGTTGCGTTATAGGACAAACGAGTTTGGTCAGTTCCGGTGACAATCAGTGACGTTCGGTTCGGCACTTGATGTTTGCAAGTCGATTTATTTGTTTGTCATTTCTAAACCTAATGTCCACTAATAGAATCACTATTACTTTGGTAAGCAGCGTGCATTATTATTTGTTTAAATACTTACCAATACAATACTTTGTGAAAATGTTTAGCAATATTTGTTTTTTTAATGTACGGTAGCCAGCACATCAAGCTGCCCGACTACACGTCGCACGATCGCAGACGATGACGTAGTGTCGCCCGACCGCAAATCAGTAGTGCTACCGACGCTGGCGCGAAGATCTGTCTCAAAAAATGAGTATTTCCGATTCCGAGGAAGAAAAACTGATAAACCAGGTGGCCCAATATCCTGCATTGTACG
This sequence comes from Dryobota labecula, assembly GCA_947523025.1. Lineage (NCBI taxonomy): Eukaryota > Metazoa > Arthropoda > Insecta > Lepidoptera > Noctuidae > Dryobota > Dryobota labecula. The sequence goes on along the minus strand of OX383293.1, from coordinate 7,748,434 downwards.
ATGCATCCCACAAAAACTATATAAACGGTGTCGTAAAAGATAATATTTGGAAAAATATATGACAGGATTTAAATAAAAGCGGTAATAATAAGTACCTGTATTGTTTATATTTATTATAGTTACCTACATAAAACAAGTGAGAGTACCTACATACCTGTTTAGAATATTTATTGTAGTAGGTAGGTACACCAAATACAAAACTAACTGGAATACGGCGCTGCTGTCTGCTGAAGCATCTTGCAGTTGGGTTCGGAATCATGACTGCAGCGACACGACGCTGCGACATGTCGTAATGTCACGTCGTCTGCTGCTGCTATGTGCAGTCGCCTACGAAACCTTAAGTTTGTAAAGTACGAAGGGAAGTTTTCAATAAGATTTAATTTTAAGTAGGTATTTCAATATGTAGAAAAGATACGAATACCTACGCGTAAACATACACTGTGGCATTATAACCGTCTTACAACGGCAGCCCACTTCATGTATCCAAGGACTACTAATCATTCATAACAAAAAATAACAAAATAAAAACCATTTGAATAATTAAAAAAAAAAAAATAGTATTAAATAAGTATGACGCATGACGCAATTTGAAACACCCTGTTACGAGCCATATGTTCCAAGGGCGCGGGCGGCACGGAATTAGCAGCGACATCTTTATCAGAGTTCATTCACCCTAGTGTAAAAATGTGTTTCTTACTATTACAACCTTAATATTCTCGGTATGTATGTAGTAGTTTGTAAGGATATTTAACCCAAACTAAGTTGTGTAAGATAGATACGAGTAGGTACATACTAAGTGCAGATTATTAAAAGAGGTACGATTTAAGTTACAAACATACGGCCGATTTCAATAACTGATAAATTTTCGTTCGACAGATAGAAATTTGACTCAGGTACTTACGTACGTTAAATCCAGAATTTCGATCTCTAACCTGATAAATAACAAAACAAAAGATAGTTAATGAAATTGGCAGTACGTAAATTGTTTCCGGCGTATTAAAAAAATTGGAATCAACTGAATTATTCACTATAATTAATATTTACGTATTTACAAATGATCACTTTTTATTTACACATACAAGTAGTTAAGCTTTACCTGTGCGCGGGTGTCGTTCAGAATAATCCATTATTGCGTACAGGAGTACCATGTGCAGGTACTCGATATTCGAGAATTGATAGTTCTTAACACTCATTGTGAAGTAGGTAGGTACCTAATCTCTCTAGCGATCGCGAACAATGGTCGATAACCGGTAGCGCGCGCGCGCACTTCCACTTCCGATATTCGGACGCAACTGTGACACTGTGAGAGTGACCTTCACCTATTTTTTTTTGTGAAAGGGGTGGGGGCGTGGCACGCGCCGCATAGCGTTAGAACTTCTCATTGGATGACAGTCCACGTGGACTGTGCTTGATTGGGTAAGCCAGCGATGGAATGATCTACTCGCTCGTGCGCTGGGTAGGTATGTTCTACCGTTTAATACGTAAACATTATAAACAGGATGTTCATAATTCTAATGCATTTTTTTTTTCTTTGCACCTATTATCTTAATTAATGGTAACAAATTTTTAATCACGCCTAGAGGTAGTTTATGTCGGATACATTGAGTGGACTTCCTTTGTAAGACGACTAAAATGCCACAGTGTATAGATGATAACAATCCATATACCGAAGTACTCCAATATTCGATCTCGATGTTATGGAAACTCGTTAGATAAGAAAACGTCAATAAACTAGAGACGCCTAAATACTCGTAGACCTAGTTTTTGGAATAAGTATTTACGCGGACGCGTACAGACGCCAGCACATCAAGCTACTACAATCTGTCAAATTTCTTTAATAGATTTTCAACTTACGCACGACTCGAAATACGACGCTCAATTTATTGTACAATTGGCAATTCTGGAACGCAACCAAAATCCAGAATTAATGTTGCTAGAAGTGGTACGCTCCAAGTCGCCAATTTTGCTCCAAGTAGCCTAAAATTACCAATTTTTTTTTTTTCTGAAAACTTCCTTATTCGCCGCTGAAAATAAGTTTGCACCACAGTTGTTACATTTGCTAGTTTAGACATAACTTTACAAAATAATTTCAGTAATAAGTAAGTAGTATTTCAGTAGTATTTAATTTAAACATAATCTCAAATATTCACATATTAAGTTATTAAGAAAATGCCCTGATTTAACATATATTTTTTCCAAATCATTAACATAACACTACTCGTTTAGACGTGATATCTATACTAATATTATAAAGCTGAAGAGTTTGTTTGTTTGTTTGTTTGTTTGTTTGAACGCGCTAATCTCAGGAACTACTGGTTGGAATTGAAAAATTATTTTTGTGTTGGATAGTCCATTTATTCAGAAATATTATAGGCTATATAACATTACGCTACAACCATTAGGAGCGGAACATAAATGTAAAATGTTGCAAAAACGGGAAAAAATATTCCTTTTTGAGAGCTTCTGTTGCGTGCGCTGCGTAAACGGTTTAAGTTACGCAAATATCATGTATGATGGAATTGTTCCTCTTTAAAAGTCCTAAAAATAAGTCCGCGACAGCATATGTCTATCTTTTAAGATTGACTCACTATAACCTTTTTTATAGTAATCAAGTTTGATCGAAATTAATGCATTATTTGCGAAGGAGTTTTCATAAACATGGTATTAATCCTTATCCAAATGAATACGTTATTCATCACAAGTATTTAATTTTGAACAAAGTTGCCCTTACATCATTTCATTTCAATGAATATCTTAGGAGATATAACTGTTTTATAATAACTCCGCATCAAAATAATGATCAACTCTGCGAGGTAGTCTATTCTAAAGCTGAAGAGTTAGTTTTTAGGGTTCCGTACGCAAAGGGTAAAATGGGACCCTATTACTAAAACTCCGCTGTCCATCTGTCTGTCTGTCTGTCCGCCTGTCAACAGGCTGTATCTCATGAACCGTGATAGTTAGACAGTTGCAATTTTCACAGATGATTTATTTATGTTGCCGCTATAACAACAAATACTAAAAAACAGAAAAAATAAATATTTTAGGGGGCTCCCATACAACGGACATGATTTTTTTGCCGTTTTTATAGATAATTCCCGCGGCTCCGCCCGCGTGGATGTAGGTTATCACGTAAAAAGTAGCCTATGTCCTTCTCCGTATCCCAGGCTATATCTCTGCCAAATTTTATGACGATCGGTTCAGCGGTTTAGGCGTGAAAACGTAACATACAGACAGACAGACAGAGTTACTTTCACATTTATAATATTAGGATGGATGGTAAGGAAACCTTCGTACGCGAGTCCGACTCGCACTTGGCAGGTTTTTTTGTTTATGAACACGCAAGTCTCTGGAACTGAGAGTTGGATTTGAAAAAATCTTTTTGCATTTTACAGCCCAATTCTTGAGGAAGAATTACATTCCTATTAACTAGGAGACAATTTTTTTTTAAATGAAAGTTTAAGCGAAAACTAAGTAAAAGCACGGGCAGGCAATGTGATGCGACGGGGTGGGTCGGGGGAACAATAAATTTCACGCGGACGAAGTCGCGGGCAGAAGCTAGTTAAGTATAAAATCATTAAAAGTCGGATATCTTCGCCTGAATGTGTAAACTCCACGGTAAACTGTTGGAAATTTCGACAGTTTACTGTGGAGTTTACACATTCAGGCGAAGATATCCGACTTTTTATTTTGGTCTGGTTCTTTTAATCGACAGATAGTTTTTATTCGTGAAATAAAATTGTTATCTGACAGTTTTTATAAAGAAGAACTGTAAAAAAATCCTCCGATAAAATTATCTGGCGTTGGAAAATTCAGGGTAATTTTTTATTTTTATGTTTTTGTCTTTTGTATGTATGTACGATAATTTTGCGCACAAAACGATAATTTCGACGTCGGAACTCGATAATTTGAACTTTTGGATTTGGCAACACTGGTCGAAATTGTCATTTTGAGTTTGACATTGACAGTCAATACAAGAAAGAAAATTTAATACGTACGAGTAGCTGTCAAAAAAATCAAAATAAAACCCCAATTATCCATTTGTTTAAATAACACTGCACATTTCTCTAAAATATTGTGACTTCAAGTGAGTACACAGTGTGTTTGACAAACTCGTAAGTCATTCCGATATTGGTTTTGTTTTTGAGCAGCTTTATCTGTTCACAATGCATTAAGCACGTTGCTTGGTTATTTTTATGTTGTAGACTTGTAGAGGCTCATTCGTGATAATCCTACACAATTCACGTGAATCTAACGCCTTTGATTGGGTTACGTCATTATTTCAACTCGGTGAATCTCGGCCAATCTCAATAAAAATTGGTTTTGCGTTTGCAGGCAATTTTATATTAGTTTATTAGCATATTAGTTTCGAAACAACTTAACCATTAGTTCACCCGAAAAATGTTGAACATAGGCCTCCCACAAGCGTCGTTCCCAATGATTACACCTACTTAAATAGTACGTTGTTATCCTAAGTAAAGAGTAGGTAGCAAAAATAAATTACCTTTTTTATTTTAAATAAGTGACCTTTTTAGGTGATGGCAGACGCAGGTCCGTTTTCAAGCAGTACAGCATTTTGCGCACGATGTGGTTCCATTCTGCCTCTGCTTCAAGAGTTTGGATCAGTCAGGTGCTACGCCTGTAAAGCTGCTTTTGATGCTGAGAGTAAGTTGATCAATTTAATTATATGTTGCCTACATAATATTACTATACAGGATGGATTTTTGAGATGGGGCAATAAGGGTAGATACAAAAAGCAAAATGGTCTTATGATACTGTCTTGAAATTTACTGCCCCATCTCAAGAATCCACCCTGCATGTGTTATCTATGAGAAGTAAAGAAAGGTAGGTTTTCCGAAACAGATATTGTGTTCTGTTATTTTAAGAACTTTATAGGTCCATCTTATCTTTTTACATAAATATAATTGGACGTAGTTAAACGAAAAGGATCCACACAAAGTTCTTTTAGAGATATTGATGTTTGAAGTTATGAAAATATAACATATTTTATATTGCCATGCTTGTGGGCTAGTTCTGAGGTTGATCAAAATGATAAAATGTTGTTTTTTGCTTGGATCTATTTTACTTGTTGATAGTATCGATATTTAGCATCAGTTTGGTACACTTACCTCATTTTTGACCAGGCTGTGGATTGGATCCTTTTCATTTAAGTACATCCAATTATTAGATATATAAATATAAATTATTCAGGATACTCGTGTTGCAAAATGTTTTTGTTTAATAATAAATAATTAATAACATTCTGTTTCAGACTTCAGCGACCTAAAGTTCAATTACACAATCCATTTTAACACAGTTTCTGTGGTGACACATGACAATATACTAAGTACTGACGGTCCGGAGGGTCCCGTTGTTGAGAGAAGATGTCCAAAATGTGGTAATGATAGAATGTCTTATGCTACACTGCAGCTAAGGTCCGCTGATGAAGGACAGACTGTTTTCTATACTTGTATAGCTTGCAAGTAAGTAAAGTTTCTTAATGAAATAAATCACTTAATTTAGCTTTTGTTGGGATGTTTCACCATCTGTGGATAGATACTATGCACCTGATAATTGAGATCCCCAGGAAGTCGTAATTGGTAGAATGGACTGTAAAATAGGTTTTTTTAAATGTCTTATCTTATTTCAAATGGAGTAGAGTTTATTTAAGATCCCATTAGAATTGAAAATATTGCAACTTGATTATTTTTAAACTAGAATTATTTTATTGCAATAAAATTCTGCGAGCACTGGTAGCCTATTGGTAACGGCCCCGACTAACGAGTTGTAGGTCGTGGGTCGAACTCAGGCAGGCACTTTGTGTAAATAATTTCATTACCACTCTCAAAACGGTGAAGGAAAACAATGTGAGGATGCATGTCCTAGGCTAGAACCAAAACATGTGACATCTACCAATCTGCACGCACTGGCCCCGCTCAATGTTGCCAACCATACGATTTAAATCGTATTTATACGACTTTTTTGGAGCTGATACGATGTACGATCATGTAATCGAAATCGTACGCAAAATATGCGATCTTTGCAAATCTTTCAATCTTCAAACAAAATAGAAAAATAATATTACATTAAGTAAATTTTGCTACAAAAGAAATACATCAGCTCCCGCGTCTACTGCTGCGCTCATTGACTTTGATAGTGACTAATATTCAAATAATACTTGTTATGTACGGTGGCCCCGCTTGGTATATTACAGCCTACTCCCTCTCGAAAAACAGAGGTCTGTATCCCAGCATTGGAAACATTAAGATCAAATTCAATCTCCAATTAAAAATACCATTAAAAATTATAATTAATTAGACAGATTTTCTGATAATATATTTATTTTTATTTAATTACAGATACAAGGAGACGGAAAATTCCTGAAGGAAGTTTATTTTGTATGTTACATGTAAGGATTCTATTTTTTTATTAAGTAAACTGTTATTTTAATACTTTTATCTTCTTATTTTTGAGTCATCAGTGATCCAAAATGTCCCTGTAGTTCCTAAAATAGTGTAGTACAGGGATTACTAATTATTTTCACTGGGGTTTTGATAAAAGCCTCATAAAAAAAGAAAAATAAAATGAAAAAATGAAAATGGTCATGATGTGAATGATGAATGATGGGGTGAAAAAATAATATGACTCGCGGTCCATTTGGTAGACAAAACAAGACTAAAAAAAAAAAACTAAAAGAAACCTGAATACTTTTAGGTTTCTTTTCGTATTTTTAAAAAAAATCTTTTTTCGTCTATAACAAATGCTAAGTAATTGACTAAAACATCAAAGAAAGATATTAATAACAATGAAACAATTTTTTTTTACTTTGAACTTATCTGTCTGAATCCTGGAGTAAATCTAAAACTCAAAATTTTTATTTTCATATTTTTAGATTAAGTTTTAGTTATAAATTTTTGTGTTGGTGTTTGGTCCGCACAAAATAGGTTGGCGGTCCGGATCCAGACCGTGGTCCGCCATTTGGTGACCCCTGGTGTAGTACCTTTACTATGTTTCATGTCATAGACAAATATTTCGATTATTTAGTATCTTATAGTTTTAAATCCCAATCTCACGGATATAGCTAGGTAATCCCACCACTTAGCCAAGTCGACCTACATATTTTCTTAAACACTAGTCTATTACCCGCATCTACCGATTCATTCAAGCCACAGGTGAAACTTACAGTTTCACATTCAGCACGCGCTGCCGCCGAAGAATCTAAGCATTTTTTTTATAAAGAGAGGGATGGGTATATGTTTCGGAGTGAGTGTAAAAGAGAAAGGGGATAGTTTTTGATCGAGAGCGTTGCGGAGTCGAGATGAGACGGTAATTAATTTGATCAGTACGTTGCTTACGTATGGATAGTGATGGGCTGTGTCGATGTTTTGTTTCGATATTTGATGTTGATAGCCCATAGACAGGTGTCTGTAAATATGTGTAACTTACATCCAATTCTAGTTTGACTACATGTTATTCCGAAAGTACAAGCTTCACACGCGCTTGTTGACATTGTCAGCCAACTCACTAGTCGCTTCTTCAGGGCCTCAAGTCTGCTATTACAATAGTGTCAGAATGGTCTCTTCATTGTGAGTTTTTGACAGATTTGCCATACAAACACTGTCAAATACTCACAATGGCGAGGCCATTCTGACACTATTGTAATAGCAGACTTGAGGCCCTGAAATAATGTAGGTATCTTATTATGAATTTTACACTTTAGTTCGATTTATCCAAATCCTTGTTCATAATCGTATTTTCCTATGGATACGTCAAACTCAAGCTTACGATGAGTTTGGTGACTATAAAGTTTATATCTTTAACAGCCACTTCAGATAAGTCTAGATTTATTGAAAGACTTGAACAGTTATGGTACTCACATTAATCTGACCGCCCGTCGCGTTGTGACCTCAGCTAAACTGACAACTATCTTGACTCCCACGCTTTTATTTACAGTTGTAAATTGTGTTTTGAGACGACAAATGCGGATAGGTAGTATGTTTCAGTGGTATTTGCTCTATTTCTGTCTCTGTTATAAAACTTGAAAACTAGCTAGCTGAAGCACGTTCGCAGGTTCAGTTTGGCCTTTTCATGTTAAGACAGTCTGACATCTTCAAGGTTCTATGACAATATTCGATATCTTAGATTGAGCAATCTTATATTATACTGGCTTCTGCCTGCGGCTCCGCCCGCGTGGATGTCGGTTATCGCGTAAAAAAGTATATGCCTATGTCCTTCTCCATATCCTAGGCTATAATCTCGGCCAAATTTCATGACGATCGGTTTAGCGGTTTAGGCGTGAAAACGTAACAGACAGACGAGTTACTTTCACATTTATAATATTAGTACGATCTAGAGGAATGTGGCCGTTTTTCTTTAGAATGAATTTTGTTGCTTCGTATCTCAATATGAAACTTTATAAAAGGTATTAGAACATTCTAGACACACTTACAGAGGTCGCTGTTGAGCCGTCTTTCATAATTCATTTTAAGTCACGAGATAATATTTTTTGAAAGGAGTGGTGCTAGTGGACCGATGTATGCGCTTTTCAGGAGTAAACTCAAATAAACTTCAATAAGCTTCAGACAAAATCTGATGGTGTGTTCTGGTTCTGCCCATAATAAAATACTGCTCTCCAACAGTTGCGTTCATTGGTGACTCGGTGTTAAGCATGACCACTGACTTACGGGTGATGCAAGGGTCTTCCATTAAGTTACCGAGTTGGATGGATATTCCTAGAGGTATCAAGTCTGTTGTGTGTCTTGGCTCCTTAGTAACGGACAAAAATAAGCAGTAGAATAATTTCGGCCAATAAATGATATTTCAGCCTGCTAAGATATTTTCGTTCAAAATTACTCTCAAAAAGTATGAATTCAACTTCTCCTCTATGAGATGTTACTAAGACCAATTCTGACATACTGCTCGGACTGCTGGGTACCAAGCAAAGAAGACGAGAATTCTCTGTTAGTATTCCAACGGAAAATCCTCAGGTACTTATTTGGTGCAGTTTTGGAAAACGAGCAATGGCGAACTTAGTAGAGCTCTACGGGACGTAGGTACGTCGAGCCTTATGAAATAAAACCATCAAATTAGGACGGACATGTCGCAAGAATGGACGAGACCAGAGCACCCAAACGTTTACTGGATAGCAAACCGGATTGCCGGAGAAGTCGTGGGTGGCCCAATCTCAGATGGTTTTAATGGCGTAGACCAAGATTTAAGAACTGTTGGAGTGAGAAATTGGAGAGAGAAAGCCAGAAATAGGTCACGTTGAAGAAATTTACTTGACTAGGCTAAGGCCCACCCACGGTTGTAAAGCCTTAGGTGATGATGATCATGTCTGTCTGGTCTTCACGTGTCCTCACAGTACACGCATATTAGAATCTGCAACAAACTTAGCGAACAGTTCAGAACAGCTTGCATCTGTCCCCATGGCTTGTTTAAGCAGTTACTACATGACTCTCCCTGCTAAATAGCCACGATTTTTTCCACGGTTCCGTCGTATCGATATCGATGTGCCGTTCCACCTGTCACTAGTGCGGGGGCCGGGCGGCAGGTGCGCGCAGACGCGGCGGCGCGCCAGTCTCCCGCGGCCCTCGCTCCGACCACACGTCGCGATCACACCGCTTACTATCGACATCCCATAGACACGTGCGTGGCGCAACCCTAATTTGTTGTTCTATATAAAAACTGTGTTGTGTTAACCCCTTACCGCCCGGAATTCAACGAAAATTCTTATAGGTAAGTTTTTTATACAACATTTTTACATTCTTGAGTTTCGGGGATCAGTATTTGGGTTATGTTTTGGTTTCAGTGTGATAATTCAGTAATGCGTTACCAATTGGCACAATAACGTGTTTTGAACGTTCGCAACGGTGAAAATCCGCTTTTCGCTTCGCTTTTAAGTGTGTCAGTGTGTTAGCATTTTCTTCGGTGCAGAAAAAAATCGGAATATTTCACCAATACGGCTAAACTTTCATCGAATCCGAAGTGCCTAAAATCAGCGAAGTATTTGTTATTGCAATCGATTAAGCTGTTCCACATTCTCTTCTCAGTTCTCAAAACACGCGAACCGTTGTTAAAATTTATGTATCGGCAAAGAATACGAAATTGTTCAAATGTTCGTATTTCGCGGCGGAAAGCTACATTTTGTAAACGATAAAAGATAAGGCCGAGTTGGAAAACATGGTTGTTTGAAGCCGCATACAGAAGACATCAACGCGCCACGCATGCGCAGTGGGTCCGTGTCAGCGGTAGCTGTATTTTGTACACAAGTTTAGAACATGGGAAATACAATGCGGGCTAGTTGTTATGTACGAGCTACTGATCGTTATTATGATCACGTTAATCGCGATAATTTGTTGATCTGGGAATGGGAGAAACGGTGTAATTGTTTCACTGTCTTGTGAAACAGACGATCGCGAGAATATTTATTTGTTTGTCTCGTAGTTAGATATTATGCTAAGATAAGATTCACTCATGTAAAAGGCTATACATGCTCTAGTTATGAAGTAAATTATGCATGGGAATTGTATCACTCACCCCATAGGAAAATAGCTACTTGAAAGCACAAAAACACTTCATCGTAGCTGCTTCCGTTAATTTCCATCAACGAGCATTATTGAGCTTTTATTTAATAACTAGCTTCTGCCCGCGACTTCGTCCGCGTAAAATTCAGCCCCGTCGCATCGCATTGCACGCCCGCGCTTACCGTTCTTTTGCTTACCGTTCTTTCCGACTTTTTGCCGTTTGCTCGGCACCTTAAGGCCATAGCGTGATGTTAAATAGCCTATAACCTTCCTAAAGAATTGTGCTATCCAACACTGTAATAATTTTTTAATTCGAACTATTCGTTCCTGAGATTAGCGCGTTCAACCAAACAAACTTTGCTTTTTGCTTTTTTTAAATTATGATATCACCTAAGATGTTGATTGAAATCAAGTGATGTCAAGGACAATTTTGTTTACATTTAAATACTTGTGGTTAATAACATATTTATTTGGATAAGGATTAATATAATGCTGATAAAACTCCTTCGCAAATAATGCATTAATTTCAAACAAATTTGATTACCATAAAAAAGGTCAATCTTAAAAGATAGACATGTGCTGTCGCGGACTTTTTTTTAGAACATTCATAGAGGAACAATTCCATCATACATGATATTTGCGTAACTTAAACCGTTTACGCAGCGCACGCAACGGAAGCTCTTAAAAAGAAATAATTTTGCTCGTTTTTGCAACATTTTTAATTTATGCTCCGCTCCTATTGGTCGTAGCGTGATATTATATAGCCTTTAAGCATCCTCGATAAATGGAATATCCAAAACAAAAATATTTTTTCAATTCCACGCACCTGCAGTTCCTGAGATTTGCGCGTTCAAACAAACAAACAAACAAACTCTTCAGCTTTATAATGTTAGTATAGATAGATAACAGCTCAATAAAAGTCAACTTAGCTGTATATTCATACGCATAAACTTGTAATACTCTTCTTAAAGCTCACTGCGTGTTGGTGATTTCCGATAGTACGAGTATTCTGAAGATGTTTCTTCACCTTTATAGCGTTTGCGCACTCCATCTGATTCGAATTCGAGGAATGATGGTCTGAAGTGCCCGTAGTACCATTTGTATCAAGGGTTTCGCACTGGATCCAAATTTCATCCATCCGAATTTACAACATTTCCAATTCAGATGGAACTTGGATTTTGAATTCTGATTCGGAGCGGATGCAGTGCGAAAACGCTCTAAGTTAGTGGTGTTCTCGATGAACTCATAATGACGTGACAGTCTTGTTCTTTACCAATGTCGGAACCAGTGAGAACTTGAGAAAACACCGTGCTACGCTCAGACCAAATAAAATACCAAGACAGAGCGCTGCGAACAATACAGTGAAGCATGCCAAAACTACACCTCCGCGCTGTGCGTACACGCTCACACACGGTGTCCCCTTATTTCGCAGACAGAAATTTGATAGAATTTCGTTTCCCAGAAAAATTTTCACATAATATTTGGTTCTTGTATTTTTAGTTCGAAGATTATTGTTTCAAAGACTAATTAGTTGAATGAAAAATATTTCACAGAAACACAATTCAATGAATTTTTAATCACATTTTTTTGTTTTTAACAAACTTATCACACAGTAGAATTATTTTTCAACGAATATTGTTTGTTCGGTATACATATGTTAGTGACAGAAACGAATCGCTGCAAAACCGACTCCACGTAGTCTTGTCTGCCCTACCCATTTTTTTTTTGGGTGGGAAATTGTCAAATAACTTCTCCCGCTCTGGGTGGAGCGTGTCAGACTTTTACTGACTAAAACCCACTCGTGTTCCTTCAGTTGCCTGTGTGCCAGGGCCACGGTATCCCTTTCGGACAAATCCGCAACCCTGGCAGGCACCGGTCTGGCTAGCCGAAGCTGCGGTGGTGAGCGTGAATACCATCTGCGACGATAAGCTCGCGTGGGACCGCCGGAGCCCCGCAGCGCCGGAGCCGTGACAGAAACCATGCTTGTTGCATGTTGCATGCTCGATTGCATGCTTGTTTGCATGCTACATGCTTGCTTGCACGCTGTATGTTGCATGCTTGCTTGCATGCTGCAAAATGCAAAAAAATGCTGTTGAAAATTTTAAAATGGATAAAATGTTATTCTTGGTAATAAGTTTTATGTTAAATAAACAATGTAAGGATAAAGAATATTTGATTTGATATTCTATGATATGACTATTCTAACATTAAACTTTATGTGAAACAAAAATCAATGATTTAAAAATCTTCAAAGTAAGTATTCTGTGTATTGATTATTCTATGAAACGAAAATATGAGAAAAAATATATGTGAAACGAAATTCTATAAAACTATAAGCTACGAAACAACGTACAACCCTCACACACACATATTTACAATCAAACTATACCTCACTATAAGTGCACACATTTTTATGAAACCGGCCTCACGTCACTGTTGACAGCGCTCTGGCTTTGGTTTTTTATTTGGTCTGAGGTGCTACCTAGTCTATACATATTAGAAGTAGGATTATTTGTTAAAAAGCACTCTGAGCTATATACAAAAGCCATAGAAAATAAAAAAATCCTTTCAAGAGATCCAACTCGACTGGCTGTCACAAGATGTAAAAGCACACTGTATTAGAATAATTGTTATAATATGTCAATCAAAATATACAACCAAATTCCTACACTGAAAGAAATGTTTGCATAACTGTAACAAAAGTTTTGGTTACTGTTTACACAAAAATTGTGACTTGCGAATTAGTTGTTATCTGTTACAAAACCCTGTTTTGCACACTACAAATCAGTTTTGTTAATTTAAACGAAGTTTATTTCCTTATAACTAAAGTTGACTTATTTTTGAAGTAACTTATTTTTTTCGGCTAATTATTTCTTTCAGTGTAAACAGATCAGAGAGCTGCCACTAAACTTCTTTAAAAATAAACTTAAGAAATGGCTTTGCTTTTTAATAATGTATTCTACACAATAAGGGAATTTTTAAATTATAAGGAAAATTCAAAATATGATCTCACTAGCAATAAGTATAATAATATGACGTAAATTTAAAGTTTTTTTTTTACCACATGATATTAATAGTAACGATTGTTTTTATTTACCTATTTATTTATTTTATTATTTATGGACACCCAGTTAGATACATGGAGATACGACATAATTATAATTTCAGTACAAAGGTACTGCTTATTTCTTAAGAAATTTCTACCAGCAGACTTGCGAAAGTAGAAATGAAAAAGAAATGTAGACAATAGTGTGTGAGAACATGAAGAGAATAATATGAATATGCGAAGTCTTAAACTAAAATATTAAATATAACATATACTTAAATAAAGCTACAAAATATAAATACATATCTAATTTTACTTTAAGATATTTTTTGCATGCTGAAATAAGTAAGCAAGATATGTGAAACTATTTATATTTAAGACCTTTTGTGTACCATATTTTATGCAAAATAATGATTTTAATTACTTACTTTACTATGAAAACATTAGCCTGTTGGGTTAAGAGTGAGGCTGGCTAATTGTCACTCGTAGAAGTGCTTGTGGCTAATATCAGCCGCACTGGTCGATCGATCAGGTTAAACTAAGCTTGCCGCGGTTGGTCCGTGGATGGGTGACCATATTTACATACTGAGACCCCTCCGTGCCTCGGAAAGCACGTTAAGCCGTTGGTCCTGGCTGTCATTTGTAGATCTTTGACAGTTGTTATGGGTCGTCAGAAGCCCGAAAGTTTGACAACCAGTCCTACCAAGGGATATCGTGTTACCCAGTAGCTGGGTTGTGGAGGTCAGATAGACAGTGGCTTCATGTAAAATACTGATATTTAGCTGCATCCTGTTAGAGAAAGGCTAGGCAGATGATGTAGATAGGCCGCATATCGTCATAATCGTAGAACAGTGACGCATCTGACATTTATGTTGAACTCCGCCGCGCGTGCAATACTCGTAACAGCAGTAAGTATAATTTTTGTCTAAATTGAGTCAAACATAGATTCAGAATCAGCGCAATGAGCTGATTCCGAATCAATGCTCAACTACATTAGGACAAAAATTATACTTATACTTGCTGCTGTTATTGCATGCGCCACAGAGTTTAACATAAATGTCAGATCCGTCACTGCGATTATGACGATATTAACATTAGAAAAAAAAAAAAAACTTGATATATCACATTCTGTATCGTAACTTGTTTCTTAAACAATCCTGGGGGCAAGCAAAGGTAGGTAAACACAGAGGTAAGTAGATACATTCAATTTCACAAAAGTTTTGTCCATCCACAAAAGCAACTCCAAAATTCAAAGGTGCACAATTCACTCGATAGGCGGAAAACAGCTCAATCGATTCACTTAATCGATTGAACTGTTAATTGAATTAATCAACCGATTGAAAAGGGAAGATTGTGGTATTAGATATCTGTTGAACTTGTTTAGCCTAGACCAATCAGGTATTATGTTTACTCTTGACTGGTTCTAGTAAACAAAGTCTCGGTTTTAATTACTTGTTGGTTAATGAGACTTATTATAATGCTGTTTGATTCAACATTTGCCATACACGATGTTCGGGATAGAGCCAAAGTAGTACGTATAATTAATAGAATATACGTATATTAATAGATCTTAAGAAAATTGTTACTAACTCTTTTATGGATTCTGTCCGAAATAAATGGATAATAATAAATAATAAGTATATATAGTGCACGATGACCACTCAAGTTTTGTTGCGTGAGACTTTAAGGCGGTGTGATCCGACTGAGACCGCACTTACTAGTTTTTTGAACCTATGGAAACATAAAAAACAGTGTTATAAAATTCTGAAAAAATATATATCTTGTTTAAGGATCTGGCGAACATGCAATCGCTTTTAATAAGACGATTTCATTAACTTTACTGGATAGAAACAAAATCCCAAAGTTACCTCTTTTCGTAATGTTTAATCAATCTCATAGCTTCAAAACAGGCGTTTTTTTTATTAAATGTAGAGTAAGATTCTTTTTGCACAATTCGCTGAGTTTGCCTACATTAACCTAGACTGCCTTGTTGGTCTAATGATCGCAAACGGTACTGCTGAGCATGAAGTCGTGGGGGTTCCATTCCCGGGTCATGTAAAGTGTTATTGGGTTTTTCCATCTGACATTTCTCAGTAGCAGCTCGGAGTCTGGATTTGTGCTCGGTTGATGGCAATAGGCTCGCCCCCTATTACATAGATAGATAGAATACTCTTTATTATGTACACCATAAAAATTACAGATATAAATGTAGAACTGTTACATAGGGTGTCACAATGGGCGGTCGCTAAAAGCGATTTTTTCTCTTTTTCTTTTTTATTATAGGACTTAAACATAACTGGCGAAATGTGGGTGTTATGTTGTTACTTAACCTAGACCGACCAGTAAAACTGTTATTACTTAGCGACGAGCCCCTTAGGTATCACCTTAGTGGAGTGAATAAAGGCCCGTACAGACTCGCGCGATATCGCGGCCGCGACAGGCACCGACAAAGAAATTGTGCTACTAGTGTCGCGTCGCGCCCGCGATATCGCACTAGTCTTAAAACTCACCATGGCCTGCACAGCCTGCGCAGGCTACAAATGACCCGCATAGCTATTCATAACCGAATGGCTGTCGAATGACAGGCTTCCGTTTCGAAAAAGACACATTTTCGTTTAACTGATTTGCCTAGTCCCCGACAGCAGATAGCTGTCGGAAGAATAACGATCACATCATTGGTTTAATGGGGATGCACTAAGGTAGCTCACGAAATTCAAATCTAACGTTTTTTTTAAATTTTCAGGTCAGTGTCAAGTTGAATTTTGACTAAAATATGATTCGTAACTGTAAAAATTACGGCTTTACAGAATTGTAATCATTAGAATCAACAATACAACTCTTTAAGTTAGAATTGCCCTCAAATGTCATGATTTCATGAAATATTCATTGAATAGGATAATATGAACTTAGAGAGTTGTATTGATAATTTTTATAACTATAATTCTAGAAAAAAATATTTGATACGGCCGCGAATCATATATAGATCAGTATACAACCTGATATCTGCAAATTGCCAAAAAACGTAAGAAAATTGAATTTCGCGGGCTGCCTTAGCGATTTCGCTTTTTAAACTATCAAAATTTTCGGGTTTCGGATTTGTGAACATCGTTTAGAGAACTCCTTCGATAACATTGATATAATTTCGATTCGCCGTGGATGCGTTTCGAATGGTTGTGAATAGCTATATATGCTGTTGTGAATGTTTAAGCAGTGCAAGTTGGTTGAACGCCTATTTGTTATGGACATCTTGGACCTAACATGAATATACCGGTATAGCAGTTCGAATCGAGTTCCTATAATAATTGTTGGAATGTTATGAAAGTCAACAAACTGGCTATGAAAGATGACAGTCTATTAAAAACAAGCTGATGTTACTGCTAAAACACATTGGTGTGAACTTTTTACTTACTAGCTTTTGCTCGCTACTTCGTCTGCGATCTAGGATAAAAAGTAGCCTATACCCAGGCATGGTCCATTTATGTGCCAAATTTCATCCAAATCCGTTCAGCCGTTTTAGCGCGAAAGCGTAACAAAAAAAAAATTACTTACTTTTGCATTTATAATATTAGTTAGGATACATTTATACATATATCGATGGTCATGTTTGGCGTAACAAGAAAGCTTGGTGTCAGTAAAAAGTAAGTTTAACTTAAGTTATGCTTAAAATAATCAACAGAAAAAAAATCTGAGCAGGTGCCCCAAATAACGGTTCAGCAATTAGATTAGATATGAATCTAATAAGTTAACCTGTAATTATTTTAACTCATAATTATTTAAATAGATTTCGGTTACTTATATACCACTGGCCTCAGCCAACACTGTTCTTAACCTATTAAACATTGATATAATTCCATAACGAAGGTAAAAAAGAAAAAAAAAAAGAGAATTTTTTATTTCGCGAGCTAACCTGACGCTTCCCCCTTAAAAGCAAATTCTCGTAGCAATTAGCTGTTAGCTGTTTCATGCACACACTTTTCCCTAATTCCACGCAGTGAAAACTATTATATAAGTGTGTGAAATGGAATTTATTAGTCAAATCAGTACTTATCTATATTCTGCTTTCTATCAAAAGTTATTTATTTAAGTTTTCACTTATAAGAATGTTGGGATTATTTAAATTTTGTACTGCCTCTAATTTATGCTACTGTTAGAGAATTAGTGCTACGGCCTTTCTTTTATTAATTAATAATTTATGACTGACTAGCTGCTTAGCCCGCGTGGCTTTTTCTAAAAGTAGCCTAAGTTACTCCACGTCAGCTACCTGCCAGTGAAAGCCCCGACAAAATCGGTCCAGCCATTTCGGAGATTAGCCGGAACAAACAGACAGACAGATAGGCAGACAGACGGACAGACAGAAAGAAAAAAAAAGTATTTTTGCTATGTGTACCGTATGTCATCAATACAACATCATTTCAGCCGAAAGACGTCCACTACTGGACATAGGCCTCCTCTAAGCACCGCCACTTCCACCGGTTCTACCCCGGTCGGACCCTCCCTGCCAGCTAAATGGTTGCAATTGGATATGTGAAAAAAAAAACACAGCAGTACCTAGTATATAACGAAGTTAAAAGGAAAACTATCACAGCTAAGTAGGCTTTATAGGTTACCCAGTAATAGTCGACAATATTCTCCGATACATTTTGTATTGGAGAACATGTTTTTTAACTACAATGTTAAGTTTATTCTTGGGATCTATTCATCCCATCTACGCAATCCTTCCTTGTGCGTGGTCCGACATGCATTTGGCCAGTTTTTTTTATAGGATTCTATGCTATCTACAGGGTAGTTATATATTACCTAATTTTATTGCAACAATCGTTAATAGGTACTTATTGCTACTGCTTTCAGCAATAAATGCTTTTACCTGAAAGTGAATTCTTGGTTCCATTAAAAGCTATATTTTATTAGGCTGTAAAATATTTCTAGTCGATAAAGATAAAAACATCCTGTGGTATAGATTATAAACACTAAACTGATATTTTTAAGATGGGACAGCCGACCGAACGTCAGTGCTAAGTGGTAACAAACCTAGTATAAGCTGGCCTCGCATAATATTCCCAATGCTGGGTCACAGGCCTCCTCTCAGTGAGAGAGAGTGGGCTATAATCTACAGCCGAACCGTGTACGCACGAACGAACAAAAACATGGTGAACACGAACATCGAACACTTAGTTCGCACGTGCGTACTATTAACGAACATCAAACACCGTTTTCGTCAAAAATGTCCGTGGCGATTCAATTTGGTTGTTCTGTGCGGACGGTGTTCGGTAGTCGCTTAGATCGTAAATAGGTCGGACGTTCGTGAATCACAACGAATAGCAAAAAAAAATTGGCTACTTCACTGTCGACCACTTCTAACCAATCTTCTAACGGTGAATCCATGGTTACTGAGGGGTTGAGCGCGAACATAAGTAGAACTGTGTTCGCCAAGGTGCTCGTGTTCGCTTTGCTAATTTACGTCCACATGAACGAACCAAATGTTCCGTGATCGATGTTCGTGTTCACCTTGTTTTGCTCGTCCGTGCGTACACGGCTTACCACGCAGGCCCAGTGCGGGTTGGTAGATGTCACATGTCTTCGAATTTTTTGTTCTAGAACATGCCGGTTTCCTCACATTGTTTTTAAACGGCTCCATCGACCATCTGTTCTACGAGCAATGTGCCCTGCCCACTACCACTTAAGTTTGGCAATTCTTCGGGCTATGTCGGTTACCTTGGTTCTCCTGCGGATCACTTCATTACTGATTCGATCACGTAGGGAAACTTCAAGCATAGCCCTCTCCATTGCCCTTTCGGTGACTTTTAGCCTTCTAATAAGGCCCATTGTGAGCGACCACGTTATCATGTCAACGCATTCTATTGAAATTCCGTACTAAGCTAGTCCAGCTCAAGGTCAAAGTGTTACCAGTGGCTGTCGACTGTACATAATAAGATAACCTGTAGGTAGGTTCCTATTTTTATAAAGTAGGAAATAGGTTCACGACACGTTTTTGCTCAAGTTCTGGCAGTAACCTAACAAAAAGTACTATACTACAGTTGAAATAATATTAGACATTTAAATAAACCTTTTTTACACTCCGTTCAACCGATTTTGACTTCTATTGCGTTGGTGGCATGACAAATGGCAACTGCAGTAAACATTGGTATTGTAACCACTTTTTTGCTTTTAATGCCATTCTTATGCGTACGGAATAGAAGTCAAAATCGGTTGAACGGAGTATAAAAAAGGTTTATTTAAATGTCTAATCTTATTTCAAATGGAGAACCTATATGCTGTCATGAATTCAAGATAGTATTAAATACTATCTACTAGGAAGTACTTAATAATACTAATGAAATTTTCATTAGTATTACGAGTATTAAGTACTTCCTTTTGTATATATTTATAGAATTTTGCTCTACGCGACTTCTTGCAATGCATGTCAAATGATACTAACGTCATATTGGCTATGGTAATGCCATAGCCATATTATGACGTTTATTGGCTATGGCAATTACACTTAATCGGGACTACCTCATAATAACTGTTTTTGCCTAATAAAAAGCTTTTGACACCTCACTGCAACATCTGTCCGTCTATCCGTTAATGGGATTATAACTCGAAAACCACTTATCCGATTTATGTGAATTTCTTAATTTTATTGATTCGTTCCGGCTAGGTTTTACTACTGAGATATTATTAGTACATCGCAGATGCAGTTAGTCTTTAACGAACATAATATTTATCAATTATCACTCTGCCCGCGGTGTGGTCATAAATTGAAGTTTTGTATGGAACATGTGATTATTTTTTCGCCGTTTGCGATGTTGATCCCATGGAAAAAGTCTACATCTTTTTAATCAAATCAGAGATATACATAATTTGAATACTAGGAATAAAGATAAAATAGATCGATTATTTTTCAGATTATCTACATTAAAGTTTTGCATGGGACACCTGATTATACAGGATCATTGGTAAAACACTAACAACCTCTAAGGACTATACGAGTACCTATTACTATTTCGGGAGGTTCTGTTTTGGATTAGGCGGGAATTAAACCCCCGGGTGTTACCACTGTGTGGATCGCCTGGAGGACACGGTGGAGGTCTGCCCGGCTTGGGCAGAGCACCGCCGTGTCCTCACGGAGGCGATTAGCGGCGGCGCCCTCTCGCGTCTGGCCCTGGTCCAGGCCATGGTCCGGAGCGAGAGTGCATGGGAGGCAGTCACCTCCTTCTGCGAAGCAGTAATGCTCGCGAAGGAGGAGGCGGAACGCGTGAGGGAGCGGCAGTCTGTGCGCCCTCACGTCCCTAGTCGCCACAGGAGTCGCCCTGGGTGGCGGGAATCGGTAGCCGATTCCCGGCCACCGTAGGCGCGGGCTCGCGGACGGCGAGCTATGGGCAGCTCGCCGTCCGGTAAGTACCAGGCCCGGGTCGACGGCGCGTTGTTTTCCATGCGCGCCTCAAAGAGATGTCAGCACGCACTGATGGGGTCTGCTAGGACCGGTGCCTGCCAGGGTTGCGGGTTTGTCCGAAAGGGATACCTACCGTGGCCCTAGCACACAGGCAACTGAACTGAAGGAACACGGGTGGGTTTAAGTCAGTAAAAGTCTGACACGCCCTCCCGCTCCGCCCAGAGCGGGAGAAGCTATTTGATAATTTCCCACCCAAAAAAAAGGACAATATTACTAACATCATAAACAACACTTTAGTTCTATCACTTTTAATAATTCATCACATACTACTCGAAGTTAGAAGTTCACCATTAACTGCAATTATTACTGCCGAATACTCAAACGCAATTCAATTTTAAGTCGCCGTTAAGTCTAATGCTGTCTCTGTCACTTTAAACTGTTTTGTAGCGACAGAAACACTTATAAGAACGTCTTAAAGTTAAGTAACGTTTGAGTATTTGGGCATTATTCAACTACTATTGGATTTAGGTTTTTTCTTTATTATTTTTTTCTCAACACATCTGACATTGGCAGAATTGCTGACATCGGTACCATTGTCATATAGAAAATAGGATAGAATAGAATTCATCAGATTTTAATCTATCAGATTTTCATACAAAAATATAAATATTTAAATTGTAGGCTCTAAATGTTAGGAACTCTGTAACCGTATGTATACACAAATTGTGTACACATAAAAGACAAATGAATATCTTTATCCAAACTTTTTCGTCTAAATAGCAAATTAGTATATTTTTGTATTCTAACACAAAAATATACTAAGTTGCTGTTCCACAAATGCAATGTTGTTAGCAATAAAAACGTAGGTAATCTACAGACGTTTTTGTTAACACATATAGCTAGTCTTCGAACTCTCACTCGCTTGCGAAGTTAGTCGGTAGGAATAATTGGTGAGTTCTGTATATTTTTAATTAACAGCTGAAGCTGAAGCTGAGACGAAAACATACCTATGTTTTAGTTTCAACTTCAGCTGATATCGTGTTACATAGTAAAGCCTTAACCTAAATTGATAACTAACTGATGTCTAATTGTTTAAGAACAGTTTTATCTTGTATTAGTAAACAGTATCGTACGGTACGACCTAAATTAGATTTCTTTAAAAATATCTGCTTTCAGCTACTACTCGTAATCAGAGCAATAATTTATAAATCTCCAAAATTGTTATTGACGTTCAGAAATACATATTAAAAACACCATGCATTTATTTACATTTCCTAGCCAAAAAACATGAAATGTATTTAAAGAAAGTGAATATGTTGTTCATCTTCACTTTCTATAAACACATGATGTCACACAAAAATATAAAATGATAACCAACCACGGGCCCCTAAATATTGCGGTGCCGCTTCGAGCTAGCGGAATTCCATAAAATCATGATTAATTTATTAATGTTATACTGCTCATCGCCGCGCTCTCTCCTCTAAATGGGGCTTACGCTTCGGTGGCCCGGCCGGCCGTATCCTCGTAAGAAACAGTTACTGTGTTATCTTATATGTCTTCGAATTATTATTGTGTGACACCTCAGATTTGGGTGTTGAGTTTGTCAGAAAGTGTGAAAGATTTGGCAATTTTAGACACGATATTTAAGGGGGAAGCGCTAAATTAACCCGCAAAGTTGCAAATTGCAAAAAACGTTCGAATTTTTTTATTTCGCAGGGTACCCTGATGCTTTCACCTTAAAGTAAGTAAGTTTCATATTTAGGTTGGTGATTGGTGTCGTTTAGGGGTCTACCGTCCTCTCTCTTGTCTCCTTAGGTACTTCGGGCAATGTACAGTTGCTTTTCTCTAAATCCTGTACGGTGGCCCGACCACATCCTCGATAGGAACGGTTAATGTCTTATAAATTCTTTGGATTATTTTCATTTGTCACGTCTGAATCGGGTTTGGTTATTTATGATTATAATATTACCTACCTACTAAAATTTGTGCTTTCTTCTATAAAAGCTATGTTGGCTGGTCTGTATCCTCGCAAATATAATGACATATTCTTCTTTTATACTCTCTAATTCAGCCACTTCTGTTCTTCTTCTTTGGGAATGTGCTGTTTCATCTCCATGGGACAGGCTTCGACTGCTTGTTATGCTGTTCAAAATTCAGAATACAGAATCTCAAACCTGAAAGAACAAGTTGATACAAAGGAACCCTTCAATATTATAAAAAGTCTTGCCACTTCTAAACTTACTTCATTTAAAACATTCTGCTGTCATCCTCATGCTTGAATCTAAACATTTAAAAACTTCCGAAGTCCCACATCTTAACACAACATTGCTCCAAATGGGTACAACCAAAAAGCTATTTAAAACACCGTCAAACATAAAGTGACACAAAAGAGTAAAGCACGTTCAAGCAAGTAAGCATTTCACAACATACTCGTACAGTAACCGCTACCGTTCAGAATGAGACGTGCGGCTCGGTCCGAAACTAGCGGTACACGAGAATAATTAGTAGGCATTATACTTAAACAAGACACGTGTTGTATGTGTTACTTTGATTAATAGGTTAGTGGGATTGTCTTTCTAATATCCTTAATGAAGTTGGGAAATTAACGTGGCTAATTCAGTGGAGAGCAGCAAGGGCGTCGCCAAGGGGGGCCAGGGAGGGGCAGCTGCCTCCTCCTAGAGATTCCAAAAAAATTGTAGCCAAATGTAAAGCAACCAGGGCCTCAAGTCTGCTATTACAATAGTGTCAGAATGGTCTCGCCATTGTGAGTATTTGACAGTGTTTGTATGGCAAATCTGTCAAAAACTCACAATGAAGAGACCATTCTGACACTATTGTAATAGCAGACTTGAGGCCCTGAATCGTAACTAAGAAGCATCATGGGGGAAAATCGCCTCAATGGTCTGGCCATGGTTAGTGTACACAGGAAACTTATTTATGAAAACTTACAAAATATTCATAATCAAGTGGTCGAAATGTTTACAAAAAAACCATGGAAGATTATGTTTTAATTAACTCAAAAAGAAGGGCCTCACTCTACCACTTAATTATGAAAATATTGTAACTTTATCCAATTTTTCTAATAAATGTAATAACTTGGTATACAAGTTTTATTTATTGTACAGTTAAAGAGCTCGTGGACTTTGTACCGTTTTTCCCACGTGTGTATGTCTGTCTGTCCCTCTGTCACAGCCATTATTATCATTTGACGACACGGTTGGCGCAGTGGTTAAGCGATTGACTGCTGCGCTGCGTGTTGCAGTTTCGATTCCCGGACTGAACAAATATTTGTATGACCTACAAGTAGTTGTTCCGGGTCTGGCTGTTTGTGAATATGAGTTTAAATGTTTGTAAATGCACCCACAATACAGGAGAAATCCCTAATGAGGGGCAACGTTTTCAAAAAAAAAAGGAAAAGGAAAGAAAGAAGAAAGACTAGCATTTATACAACATTCCGACATCAACCGTCGGGCAGTTGCCTGTCAGATACAACACCCGTCTAGTCGGAGGATGCTCCCTTTTCCATAGACTATGAGTGAACTTTACCCACAATTCCTCATACCTCTATAGTCCTAAGATCTTAAATTTTCTATATCACATCAGGAATCCGGATAAATGATTATTCTTTCATTTCTTAAGTTTAGTCTCTCTCAGGTTTTCAGGAGATAGAATAACGATAATTATGTAGTTAATTTTGTGTTCATTAATAGCTTCATCATCATGAAAATTCAAATAATTGATCTCGATTGTTATTTTATGCGGTTTCACTGTTTCAAAGTAAGTACGAACAAGATCGTCTGATTACATTTGCGTAGTTTCACCCGTTTGGGTGCCTACTCATGCGTGATAAAATCGTGTAAGTCTTTATTGAAGTTTCACACTCCTTTTGACTTTTAAATATTCTTGAATAGTTAAAAATGGCTTCTTTTGTTAGTATCTAGCTAGTAACAGTTACCTTTATTATTTTGTACTTTTATAAACTTTGAATCTTGTAGGTATACCTATTTTTTATAATTATTTCTATATTAACTCATCATCACTATCATTACAGGAATTCCCTTATTCAATACCCTAGTAGCATTTTTGTTGGCATTTAGTTGGGCCATTTACCTCTGTAAGTGGCCCAACTAAATAACAACAAAAAATGCTACTAGGGTAGTGTGGCCAAATTTACATTTTTATTATTTACAATAAATATATGATTCTATGTACCAGGGATTAATTGCAAGAGCTTTCCCTGTTCGATATACGGGCCTGATTTGGGCATTCTTAAATAAATTTAAAAGAATGCTAATTTAACAGGCCTCACGTCTTATCTAGATTCTAGATACAGTTAAAATCCGCTAACATTATCAATAAAAAACTTAGTGAATGAATAGAATTTCAATCTAACGGACTCATTCAAAACCTACTTACTGTCCAAGTGTTACAAAAGACATTAAAAAAAAAAACAATTCCTAAAACCTAACGACCAGCACTAATAAGAGAAATTGTAACAAAATGTCGCAAAACAAATCGTCAAATCCGTAGAGTTTGTCGCATAAAACGCATCGTACGACTAATCGCGGTATGATACACGCTAGTCGCAAGGCGTACGATAAATGTACCGTAAGATGGTGTAACTAGAGAACGCGTAGAAGCGACACGGGTCAAATATGTCACATGCTTTATTGCGTCAAAATAATCTGATAAGGGGATTTACAACAAATCTACGCATTACCATGTCTTTTATCTGTTTCTGGATATATTTGCATACACCCTTCTTGTTTTGTTTATCTGTAAAGCAGGCATACCGATCAAACGCAGGAGCATAAGTATGGAAATCCTACCAGTCAAGGAAACATTGATTGTTATTTATTTGCAAAATATTCTAACACTGTCACCAGTAATGTTGCCAGCATTTTAAATTTACGTTCGGCGTCAGATTTCATAACGATTATTTCACAAAAACATTCCCATTTACTGCATTTTATGTTGGAAGAGAAAATCGAATGGCCTATAACAATCACGGTGTAAGTAATTTATACACGTCACTTGTTAATACAATGGTAATGAATTGAACGCGTAAACACGAAATCTAGAAAAAGTTGCCGACGATTTCAAAGGTTTTTCTGTGTGAACGAGTTAATAAAGCTACCTTTATTGCTAATGACGATAAATTGTAATTCTTGGTCTAGATGAAGAAGAATTGGCTTTTTCTTAAACTTTTTTGCATGTTGTGATGTCATTATAGGCCTTTGCCACGCGATTTTCTATATGAAAAAGGGTGATCTTTATAAAATGAATTATGGTACCCAATTAACTATGGAATCAGCAAATTATCTACTTAAAGGTTTAATAACTAAAATGATTACAGTTGCCTGACAATATGTACTTGATAATCATGATGATTGTCTTATTTTTCCCCTGTTTGTAATTGGTAGACTAAATATTTCTCTTTTTAATTTATCATGCAATAAAATCTTGACATATTTGAAGAAAACACTCTTTTCTTGATAACACTTTTATTCTGCAAAGCTGTACTATTTCGCAAACGAGGACCGGCTCTGCACTACATTTTACCATTCGAAATGACTTTTTCCCAGAAATAACGATAATATCATAACTGTTATTTCTTAGTGTTGCCCAAGTAAAATACTACATTCGGTTACCATAATGAAAATACATTTTAAAGTTTGTTACAATATTAATAATTTGAACTTTGGCAGTGTTGCCACAGGATATTATAATTCGGTATTAAAATAATAATAATAATAAACCTAAATTTACAAAAAAAACATGGCCCTCGGTCATCGCTAACTCGTGCGGCGTGCTAACTCCGAAACACACAATAATCACGACACATAACTATAATACGCTAAATAAATGCTTATCAAACACAATTTAAAGTTACTCAAACATCACATAAGCTTCTACCGGGGTCGCGCCGGCTCTATTCCATACATAAGCCATAACTCCAGCGGACCAAGACATTTGAAATTAAAAATATAACGGCAGTGTGATCTTACAAACAATTGTTCTGATTTTCTTCGGACATTAAATGCAACATTGCTCTCATTATCCAATGGAGTACCTACTCTTTATGATTACTACACGATTAGTATGCCGTCTGGGAGGTAAATGATTTGTTTTAAAACAGTTTTGTTCAACATGTTTTGTTGTATTGTGCGATTTTTTTTGTGCTAAGATAAAAGATCTGTGTGACTAAATGCTGTAACTAATTGTTTTACTGGAGACCTACATATTATATTTAACACTTCAGTTTATAGTACCTATAAACAATAATAATTATTGTTTATGTCTTATAAAGTGTTGATTCAGACATTGTAACTTCGCCCTTTAATGGGTATTTTAATCACCATAATCAGTTAACTGTCATTGCTGCTTATAAAAAAACGGGGTGTGGCTGTGTCGTGGACACGGCCGTGTGTTTTACGTGAATACGTGTATACGTATTCACGTAAAACACACGTGTGTACGTGTATACACATGTACACACGTACACACATGTATATAACGGGTAATATTTTGATGTTATTGATAAGTGATTTAAAACCGGCTTCGTTTCAGCTTCTCTCTTACAAAAATTTACACCTGGCCACTGCAGAATAGATATACTGTTAGGACTATTAGCACTCATTCTCACACTTTAAAAGGTTATTTCTATCCCTTGCATGTCACATATTGATCACAGCATAAGTTAACTGATTATGGAGATTAATATACCCATTACATTAATCACCATGGAGGAGGAGCTCGTGGCTAAGTAATAACAGCCGCACGGGTCGATCCGTCAAGTCAAGCTACGCTTGCCAGGGTTGGTCTGTGGATGGGTGACCGTCTTTACATACCGAGACTCCTCCGTGCCTCGGAAAGCACGTTAAGCCGTTGGTCCCGGCTGTCATTTGTGGATCTTTGACAGTCGTTACGGGTCGTCAGAAGCCCAAAAGTCTGACAGCCAGTCTTACCAAGGGGTATCGTGTTACCCAGTTACTGGGTTGTGGAGGTCAGATAGGCAGTCGCTCCATGTAAAATACTGGTATTCAGCTGCATCCGGTTAGACTGGAAGCCGACTCCAACATAGCTGGGAAAAGGCTAGGCAGATTTTTTTTATATTAATCACCATAATCGGTTAACTGTCATTGCTGCTTATAAAAAATCGGGGTGTGGCTGTGTCATGAACACGGCCGTGTGTTTTACGAGAATACGTGTACATAACGGGTAATATTTTCATTGCAACGATTTCTTTGATCCTTTAGCTATCGAGTTGTGTACTAAAAAATAAAAAATAAAAAATTGGATGTAGATGATTCTCGTAGTTATGTAGCTGCTACACTAAAATTATTATTATTTATTTATTTATTTATAATAATCTTACCTACACTATCATTACAGATCTGTGATCCAATGCGGCAGAGTGGCCTTACTAACTAAATCCTAAATCTACACCTTATACCTAGTTAAAAAATATCTTAATCTACATAACTTATTACATATAGTGTAACTTTTGCGAATTCACTCAATTTGCACCACAATACATCAACCCTCCCGTGAACCTCATTCACCACGCGTATGGCTCTAGTGAGAGGAGTTCTCGCCAGCAGGTTGGTCCTGGCTGCAGGTACAGCGATAGGTATATCCCCCGATTTTATTATTATCAGTTTTCTGAATAGCCTCCCTCTATAGAAGCAAAAAAGACGTATGTCACGTCACGTCGCTTTATATCGCCCATTGCGTCACCTCTTGTTTCTACATATAAATCTGTAATTTTTATGGTGTGCAATAAAGAGTATTCTATCTATCTATTCTATATATAAATAAATTTTATTAGCTTCATTAATTTAATTAATGTAATCAATTATTTTGCATGCTAGTTGTAGCGAATTGATTTAAAAACCCGACCATCCGTAATGTACTACAATTCTTGCAAATAAAACTTCATTTAATTTCAAAAAACCTACTTGGTCAGTGCAAGTAATATATTCATAGTCAACCACCAAATTACAAATCGAGATCAATAAAATGGGAATTGTCATGTCAAACATTCCCAATTCACAAGAAAGACGCCGATATTTTGGGCACACATGCATTATGTATTCGTCTTATAACTGTAAAATAAAACAATGCTTTGAGTTCGAATGATCCCGCATGATCGATTGGGGCATGTTGTGAAATAAATACGACATTATGTCGTGTACTTTCAACGCTACTGTGCTTTGTCGTGACTTCGTTTGTCTGGCTCCGGTGGAATCTTGTGCTGTGATCAATATGTGACATACAAGGGATAGAAATAACCTTTAAAAGTGTGAGAATGAGTCCTAACAGTATATCTATTCTGCAGTGGCGAGGTGTTCGTTTTTGTAAGAGAGAAGCTGAAACGAAGCCGGGTTTAAATCACTTATCAATAAAGTAAAAATGTATTTATTAACATAAAAATAAAATTCTTTTCTTTACTGAATTTTACACCATCTATCGTCAAATAGCAGAACCAAAAAGACTATCTTTACGCAAACAAAACTCAATGTTTACAGAAATAAACTCAACTAAATTAGGTACCTACTATGATTATAACAGGAATATAAAGAATCGAATACAATACAAATGAACAGGTGAAAACTAAATAAAAGTGCAATATTCCTCCATCTCCTTCTCGCTGACGTATGTTTTCTATATCTGTCTCTACCGTAACCCGTTGTACAGCTTGCTCTGGTCCTTATGAAGCGATGCTACGTGACCTAAAGTGATGTCATGACGGGATCGCTATTGATGCCGATACCCTTGTTCAGAAACTAAACTAAATTTAAGTCCAGTGCATCTTTTTCTTTCTATTTCATTAAGAAAAGGACAGAAGATAAATTTCAGTTTAGTCCTGTCAAATTAATCAGCGCCTGTCACTACTCCATACAAGTTTAGACGTGATTAAAAATTTGCCGACTAAAATTACGTCAAAATACGTCTAGCGCTGATTAATTTGACAGGACTAAACTAAAATTTATCCTCTGTCCTTTTCTTAATGAAATAGAAAGAAAAAGATGCAATGAACTTAAATTTACTTAAGTTTGTGAACAACGGAATCGGCACCATTGTATCAATTTTTGGTTCCCGGTTCTGACGATTTGGCGCCGGGTTATTTTAGAACATGTTTTTGTTGTTGTAGTTTCAAAGGTAATAATAGGCGTTTTTTTGTTTGAATGTCATGATGAATTAAATACCCGTAGTGTAACTATACTATAAGGCAATTAAATAGTAGACACTATTGACTGTGCCATTTTTCAATAGCGGTAGAGTTGCTGATCCGAACCTCCGAAGGGACGCCGGAATTGTGTTGTATAATGCTTTCGCCACTGCTATTCTGTTTTAATTAGTAGGATCTTACTGCAAAGAATTACCTACCTGCTAATTGGAACGAAATAAATCATGGAATTGTGTAGACTTTCTAATTTTTGTTCCTCTGGACAGGATTCTTATGTTTTCCTAAATAATATGGATTTTCAAAATCCAAAATCGCAAATATTGTTCCCAATATTCATCTTCCTACTATCAATAATGTATCTTTCCACATTTCATTAACTCAATTTATTGTTCTAAATTCTTCATCGCTGTGGGGCCACCACAGCGATGAAGAATTCGCTTTGTTATCGAACCAACAACAACCAACTAACTAATTAGTACTGCCATTATTCTTCTTAGATGTATTGTTGGGCTAGGGTGATGCTGTAAGTAGCACGTTAAGAACGGTGGTGGCCTAGTGGTATTGGCCACGACTTTCAAGTTGTGGGTTGTGAGTAAAGTTCACTCATAGTCTGTCCAGACGGGTGTTGTTTCTGGTGGGAAACTGCCCGACGGTTGAACTGTGGGATGTCGCTACGCCCCCGCTAGGGGGCGTGGCCAGCGGAGCCGGAGCGTAGCTCACCGTCCGCGGAGGGTATTCGGCAGGCATTTTTCTTTGTGTATTTAATTTCATCACC
Organism: Dryobota labecula; assembly: GCA_947523025.1. Taxonomy (NCBI): domain Eukaryota; kingdom Metazoa; phylum Arthropoda; class Insecta; order Lepidoptera; family Noctuidae; genus Dryobota; species Dryobota labecula. The sequence continues at coordinate 7,717,504 of OX383293.1, read as the reverse complement.
ACTACTCTCAAAACGGTAAAGGAAACCATCGTGAGGAAACCTAGAACCAAAAAAATCGAAGACATGTGACATTATCCGCCAACCCGCAGTGGGCCCTCGTGGTGGATTATTGCTAAAGTGATCATACGTCCCGTTTTGAACGGGACTGTCCCTTTTTTCCGTTCTTCGTCCCTGTCCCCGAAAAAAACCTGAGGACGCGAAATTTTCCCGTTTTCAGAAACCGCGCGATAATTAGCGGACCGGATATAAAATAAAATATATTTAAAAAAAACATGCCAAGATTCTGTGCCGAGCGCGCAGTGGCGCCCTCATCGTTTGTTCGGTGATTTCTTTTAAGATTTATTGTAATCATTAAAACGGAAAATAGTGGCCACTTAGCTCCGTTTTAATAATTACAATAAAACTTTAAAACTTCTGTTTGTAATAATAACAACGTATAGTCTTGTGGAGCATAACTTAACGTGGTTATTTTGTACATTTTCATTCTCAAATAAAAGAAATCACCGAACAAACGATGAGGGCGCCACTGCGCGCTCGGCAAAGTCTTAAAATGATCACTAGCTGTATTAAAACAAATTTGTTCTGCTGACAACTATAAAAATGATTGAAAATTTATCTTGCTTTTTGTAATATATTTTTTGATGAAAATACAAAGGCCCGATTTGAGTAAAAAAAAAATATGCTTGGTCACTATAATTGGCTTTATGGCCCACTCCCTCTCACAGAGAGGAGGCTTGTGTCCCTGCAGTGGGAACATTATAGGCTGTGATTATGTGTAAGCAGCACTGAATGACTGAAGAGACAGCGGTTACACCAAAACCTAGATTTGGGGAAGGTTGCAGCTATTTTGCAGGTTTATGCAAGGGTTTGTACTTCGGTAAAACATTGCTGAACTATTAATACTCTTTTAGCAATATTTACAGAACATAGACATGGTACAAATGATGTGCAGAGAAGGGACTGTACCTAAACTATACCAAAAATGTTTGTTAGTTGTACACACCTTGATAAATGTTTTTGAATTGTGGCGGCATCTACAACGCTACATGCGAACTACGCAACAAATCTGACGTCACAATCCTGTATCGCGCAATCAGAGTTTACCGCGCGACTAGCAAATATACAAAATCCAGACATCAATCGTCTGGCAACAGGACCCTCGTTTTTCCGCGGGTACATCAGCCGTAAGCCGCTTTAGCTGACTCAAGGAGGGGCCCATGTTAATGGGCCACCGAATACCCTCCGCGGACGGGGAGCTACGCTCCGGCTCCGCTGGCCACGCCACCTTGCGGGGGCGTAGCGACATCCCACAGTTCAACCGTCGGGCAGTTGCCCACCAAACACAATACCCGTCTGGTCGGAGGATCATCCTCTCTTTTCCATATACTAAGATTGAACTTTACACACTGTTCCTCATACCTCTATACTGGTACCCCGACGTGATCTATAATTAAGTACCATAATTTATTAGAAAAGTCAGATACGTTTTTCCTCCACCACTATTTATGGCACAAATGCTCATTCATTTGCCTCCAGCGCATCTAAATTAAGAAATTAATCAAAATTAACAAAGCTTAGAATAATAAATTGAAGATCATTAATATTTTAATTGAAACTTTGTCTTCTCAATGACGTGGATATCAATCATCGGGCACATAGTGCGGTGGGAAAAGTAATCTTTGATCTTAATTAAAAACAAGTCTAACTCATATATTATTTAAACGGAATATATTAGAATGAAAGAAGATGCATAATTTAAATAATACTAAAAATTTTGTTTGTTTTTCGCAGTCGGTTGACGCAGAAAGAACTGAAAGGTATTTAAAAATATCCTATATATGAAGTGGCAATGTTAAATCATTATACATTATAATCAAGTAGGTATTTTCTAAGGTACTGCTAAGTAATGTTATAAATTAACAAATGCTTCCTCTCTCCTAACTCACTTATTTTGCTGTGCCCGACAGGGTCCATAATGATCTAATTATAAGTTTACCACCTAAGAATACCTACATGTGGAATGCAATAAAAGTATTGAGTAATGTAAATTTCTTCGCACTTCATTAGTATTGTCACAGTAAATTAAAGCGTAAACTACCAACAATCATTTAACGGCTGTGACCCTTTTAATAGTTAACAATTATTATCTGTTCATAATAATAGCTGCGACGAATTCTAGCTGTCGTTAGACTGCGTTTCATGGTCCATCGGTTTGCAATGGCTTGTTATAACATTATTCATTCGATATTATGTATAGTTTCGTGTCGGTGACAGTTTCAATCTAACATTTAAGAGATTGATTGTATAAAATTATAAATATTGCGTATTGCAGCTTGATCATTGAGGTGCTCGTGGCTAAGTAATATCAGCTGCATGGGTCGATCCATCAGGTTGACGCCTGTGCTTTCAAAGACCGCCGCCGCCAACCACCTCCGTGGTCTATTGGCAAGACCACCTGTCTCGGACCCAGAGATCCTGGGTTCCATTCCCAGCAGGGACAAAATTTTCTGCTCGGTTTAGCTGGTTGTAGGGCTTTTTCTAAGTCCACCAGGCTAGCTAACACCATCTTATATACGTCTGTGTCGCAATAACAACAATGTTAACAGCATTGTTGTGTTTCGGTAGTTAGAGGTAAGATATAGCCAGTGCATGTGTGGTCGAGGATTCCGGGTGAAGCTCGCTTCCATCTTCGGCCTTATCATTACTTACCATACGGTGAGATGAAGGCCATGAGCTCCCCCCGTTGTGGATAAAAGAAAAGAGCACACGAAATCATAACAGAACTTTTGAAGCTTTTTTCATTCATATCCATATCCATACTCCATACTAATATTATAAATGTGAAAGTAACTCTGTCTGTCTGTCTGTCTATCTGGGCCTCAAGTCTGCTATTACAATAGTGTCAGAATGGTCTCGCCATTGTGAGTATTTGACAGTGTTTGAATGGCAAATCTGTCAAAAACTCACAATGAAGAGACCATTCTGACACTATTGTAAAGGCAGACTTGAGGCCCTGTCTGTCTGTCTGTCTGTATGTTATGTTTTCACGCCTAAACCGATCGTCATGAAATTTGGCAGAGATATAGCCTGGGATATGGAGAAGGACATAGGCTTCTTTTTTACGCGATAACCGACATCCACGCGGGCGGAGCCGCGGGCAAAAGCTAGTAATATATAATTTACCAGCCAGTATAAGTTAGCAGGAACATAATCTGGAGATGGTGAAACATACCGTTAGCACTCTTAGTCACCATATATGTCTAGCCTTTTCCCTCTATGTTGGGGTCAGCTGCCAGTCAAAGAGAGTTTTTTTTTTAATATACCATGAGCGACTGCCTATCTGGCCTTCACAACGCAGTTACTGGGTAATAAGATACCCCTTGGTAAGACTGGTTGTCAGACTTTCAGGCTTTTGAGTACCTGTAACGACTATAGAAGATTTACAAATGACAGCCGGGACCAACGGTTTAACGTGCTTTCCGAGACACGGAGGGATCTTGTATGTAATGGATGGTCACCCATCCACAAACCAATCTCGGCATGCGTTGCTCTCCGACCGACCTTTGATTCGACTGATTTTTGGACCGTCAGTCAAAGATCTACAAATGACAGCCGGGAGGCTTAACGCTTGCAATTTTTTTGTTGCCTAAAGTTAAGTAATGATTAGGGTTCACGCAGCCTCAACTTTTTTGACTTTTAAACGTCTTTTAAATTAAGCAACGATTGTAAATAAGGAGGAATATGTATTTACCGCAAAATAATAACACTTTAACCAAACTATTACAAATCATTAGATATGTCGTAAAGATACAGGTTCAATGTCATACAAGTTACTACCATTTATACCCCAAGGTGTTTAACATGACTAATATAAGTATACCTCTTGATCTCCTTAATGAAAGTTGGAAGAACTTTAATTCGAGCAGTAACAGAGGTCATTAAAACCGGTTATTGCTGATGATTGTGCCTCAAAGCTCTTGCAACGAAACTTAAAAATGCTCTGGTTATTTAAAATTGATCTCAATGTCTATATAATTAAGGTTTATCAAGGATAGGCAACACCTTCGCCCAGGTGTTTGATGAGAAAAAAAATCACAATGAGATATGATGATTAAATATTTTTTCAAAGGTTTTATGAACGAAATTTTACTATAATGCGTAAGTAAATTATGTTTTTGAACGTGTGGGCAGTGGGAATCTAAGTTATAGTGTTCGTTTGAAATACATTTTACTATTAGTCGATCAACACTGATTTGATTACAAAAAGCAATAAATATTAATTAAAGTAATTGCGTTATTATGCGGTTTTACGACTACTGTTTTCTGACGGTACGAGTACTAGGCTAGTGATGTCTTATCTATTTTTAGTCAATTGAAACCATATACTGAATATTGGTATCATAGGTACAGAGAAAAATGGGCTTATTCCACAAATCCCCCCTGAAAATCCCATAGAATCCCATAGAAGGAAAAGTGGAATCTATAAATCAGTCTAGAATTCACCCCTAATAATCCCGCTTAGGGGGGAAAAATAGAATTGGAAAAAAATACCAAGATCCCTGAAAGTGATTTTTTTTACATTAGGGTTCAGTTTTCCCCACTGAGAGGGATTCTCTCAAGGGGGATTAGTGGAATAAGCCAAAAAAATGTAGTCCGAGCTCGAAATCTGCAAAGCGCATTTTCAGTTTTATTTTGATATACTATAAATAGTTTCGTAAGATAGTTTGTCTGTTATTTTCTTGCGAAACGTGGGTTCGTGCTACAGAATATACAACATGTTCCGGAATCGATGCACACCACCATAGACCCCAATTAGAATATTATGTTTCAATCATAATACATGAACTGAATTTTTACTGTTATGTATAAAACATAGTTTATTTTATTAAATGATTAATACTGATTGTGGGAGAAAATTGTGGTCACATTACAAAAACCAATGACCAAAACCGGTCCCTTTTTTGTTTTCAGCGGCCATTAACGAAACTAAATGATTTAATAAACTAATTTCTACTAACTAACATTTAGTAGAAACTAACATAACTTAAAAAAAAAAATATTGTATCGTGGTAAAGCTTAAAAATCTGTCCGAGCCTGTTAAATCAATTTATACAGAGTGATTTTTGAGATGGGACTTCAGAGCATAATCAGAAACTATGGGTAGTAGAGCAAAGTAGTCAAAGGACGTGACCTTGATTTTGGAGAAAACAAAACTGCATTTTTAGTTTTTTTTAAAAAGCTTCTGCCTGACGCAGGAATTGAACCTGAATCTTAAAAAAAAAACCTTTGTTTTTATACTGAGCGGTAGTTTGCCGATAAGGATCAAATCTAGGTCGAGGTTCCTTTGACCACTTTGCTCTACTACCCATAGTTTCGGATTTAGCCCTTATGTGCCAAATTACTCTAGATTTACCATGACACTATAGAGGTGTGAAGAACAGTGTGTAAAGTTCACTCATACTTTATAGAAAAGGAAGGATCTTCCGACCAGACGCGTGTTGTGTCTGATGGGCAACTGTCCGACGGTTGATGTCGGGATGTTGTATATTTGCTAGTCGCGCGGTAAACTCTGATTGCGCGATGCAGGATTTTTGACGTCAGGTCTCTTGATGCGTTGTTCGCATGAAGCGTTGTAGCCGCCACAACACATTATTTTGTTAGTAATGTAATAATTTAACAAATTTTTAAGTTTTATTAATGGCTGCCAAGAAAAAAACAAAGCATCATTGCTCTATACATTTTGGTCATTGTCTTTTTCGTACGCACACTGTCGCACACGTATAAGGGCCTACCGTAAAAGGCACTTCGTTTATTTTGGTTTGGTTTGACTGTACAGTGGAAGTGTGACTGTAATTTACCTGTTTAAAATTATTTGTGGGGAAAAAAACCTATATTGAAAATAACAGAAATCGATTCAATAAACGATTCTGAACAAACTACGTTTATATTGTGCATTAATTTAATTGCACATTGTAGAACAGCTGTTCCTACCAATTACCAGTTTTCAATATTCCGTGGTTCTTTCTTAAGGCCCAGATATATGCCAGTGACCTTGAGTGGTTAGCTTACGTGTTCTGTACTGAGCTAACGCAGCGTGTCGTACGTCCAGCCAGTACTAGGACTCGCCCATCCAAGGGCGCTGTCCCAAATAAGACGCATTATTAATTTATTATACATAAAACAAAAGATATTTTAATAAAAAAACGTACACTAATAAATCAGCAGTTAAATTATTTTTTAAAGGTGAAGGTTTCAGAAAAACACGCTTGATAGATTTTGCGTGATTCTCAGTTTTTTTTCCGCTTTATACATAACTTTACAAATTAATTTCACTATGTATAATATAAACAAAATCTAAAATATTCATATTTTAAGTTTTTAAGAAAATGCTCTAATTTAACATATATTTTTTCCAAATCATTAACACTACTCGTTTAGACGTGATCTTCAGTATAATATCATTAAAAGTCGGTTTCATCTGCGGTCTTGCTTGTTGGGTTGTCAAACCTATTTTCTCTCTTTACATGCCATTTCCAGAAACACAGAATAAAACTACAACCATTAATATAGTTATTAGTGTTATTACTTCTAACTTTCGCCGCATTATCCTAGATTGTTAAATTGTCTACAAGTAGGCTGTCTATAATCAGTAAGATGGCTTCCCCACTTACCATTAACTTAGCCGATAGCTTTACGTACCGCCTTTTTGTGGGGAAATGAAGCCATAACGTGTAGTCTGCTGCGGTTTGTAGACATGTAGCCATAGTGAGTTTAATTCTATACCTTCCTAATAGGTATATGGTCATCTATTAATTGCCGGTTTTTTTTTTAAATTTTTTATATAATAGTTTACATTGTCTCACATATAGAAACAACAAGAATAATGTACCCAGGATTTTGTAATAGCTTGATTTAAAAGAGGGTCCTTGGAGTTTCTTGCCCGTTCTTCTCCATAGAGATCTACGTTTTTGAATGGGCAACTTCAAATTTCTGACTAACTGACCGACTCTTTGACAGTTTAAAAGTGCCTTTAAATGTTTTAATTGAAATATTTTTTTGAGTTTGATGCTTTGAGTTCGAAACATTCCAAGTCTTCAGGAATGGACATTTTCTAACGAGCATTATTTCACCTAAGTAATATAATAATTATAATAATAATCATCATCATTTAAGCCAAAAGAAGTCCACTGCTGGACTAAGGCTTCCCCCAAACACCGGCACTTCAACTGGTTCTGTGCTTCCCGCCAAAATATAGACAATAATAATCCATAAACAATAATTTTAATACCTATAATGTTCCCACTGCTAGGACACAGGCCACCGGTTCACTTTTTTTTAAATAATTTAATTATTGATCTTTTAGTATACGTGTTTGATTAAAATACCTTTATTTTATGTATAAAAAAGACGTACGACGCGTTGCGTGAGCTCAGTACAGAACACGAAAGTTAACCACTTAAGGTCACTGGCGTATATCTGGGCCTTAAAGTGTTATTTGTTACACAAAACAAATTCTATTCAACTTTTGAGTAGTATTCAGAAGTAATTACAAATTGATTCATCTTATTAGATCTAATCGAAGATACTGCCAGTGTGGTCTCCCATATAACCACATAAAAGAAGAGATTCGAATCTATTTACCGAGTTCTTAAAGCCATTAGATACGTAATTAACGGATCATCCATTATCTTCTGTCTAATAAATACGATAACTTCCGTTCCCTTAGGGTAGTTACCCACAATCACAGTTAATCTGTTTCATCTACTTACCCTAAGGCAGGCCACACACTATTGTTGTACATGTTAAGCTTGGCCTCGATTGATTCTTAAATATCAGCACTCCATAATTATCGTGTGTAGTACTGATAATCAATGAGCGGTTTGTACTTCAAAGATTAAGTGTATATATATACGGTACAGATGGCAAAAAATAAGTAGGCTAGGTATAATTTTTTGCATCTTTATAGTTTTCGGTTACGGGGTGAATATAACTTTGAGTATGTGGCATTGACACTTGAAACGTATTTTAGATATTTGGTTACCGAAGTTTTTCTTTAGTGAAAGAAGCGGTTTTTTGACGACTCGGTTGGCGCAGTGGTTAAGCGATTGTCTGCTGCGCTGCGTGTTGCAGGATCGATTCCCGCACGAAAAAAATATTTGTATGACCAACAATTAGTTGTTCCGGGTCTGGCTGTTTGTGTATGTGAATTTAAATGTTTGTAAACGCACCCACAATACAGGGCAAATTCCTAGTGTGGGGCAAAGTATAGAAAAAAAAAAAAAATATCTTAATTTCAACATAACATAATTTAAAAGTAAAGAGTAAGTATCAAAAATAAAAATAAATATATATATAAAAATATCAAAACGTTATCAGGTTTTTGAAGGCGTTTACTATCTGACTACTCTGAGAAGAAAGGCCGAAACAAACTCAGAGGTCACTCTTTTAAAGTCCAAACATAATCTTGGTCAGCTCATTTGAAGACCATGTCTTAAATGATCTTTTGAGGAAAGGACCACGCAGATTGAGTGGACCTGTCCAGTCAGTGCACGGATTTGCCAGTAATCGTGTAGCTCAACTTTAAGGCTCGTACAGACACGTGCGATATCGCGGGCGCGACAGGCACCGACAAAGAAATTGTGCTACTGGTGTCGCGTCGCGCCCGCGATATCGCGCGAGTCTGTACGAGCCTTTAGGAGAGCTCAACGAATCGACGAACAGTACCAAATAAAGGACATTTGGGTAGGCCTCATAAAGTACTCAAACTGCCAGATTATCAATAGAACTAATTGAGAAAAAGAAAAAAAATATGACCTAGAAAGTCCTCACATATCTGTGTTACGTAAATCAATAAAAATAAAAATGTCAATATTAAACAAGACCAGATAATAAACTAGAAAATCCATAAAACTGATACCGTAGGTGGTCTGTAGACCACACCCAATATAGGTAGATTTTAGCTTACAGATATTCTAGTAATTACCATAGCACTAATACCTACATATCCTTTCTTCGACATTAACGACTGGCGCCACGCTGCAGGCCGAAACTAATTAATTCTTAGACCAATACTTACTTTATCATTATCATAAATATCGGTTGTCTTCTCTGCAGTACCTACTCCGCATTTACAATACTTGCGCATACGCCCGCAGAAACGATCACAATCACATGAAACGGAACAAGAATATAACGAACTTACTGCTCTAAATTTAACACAATATTGTTTGTTTAAAGAATTATCTGTAACTTACTGTTTTACTTAATACAATAGACAATGTAATCGTGTAAAACAGGTAATGGATATCTCACAAAGATATCGACACGCAGATCGTGATATAAAACGTTTATTGATATAGTTCGTAATGGAATTTTATTATTATAATTTATATCTTTGAAAGCGATTCGTGATTTACGAATTAATTATAATTGTATAGTTGATGGGTATTTCAGATTGATCTTTGTGGTTTTAGTAATTTAGAAGGTTTAAGAAAGTGATTATTAGAATGATTGTGAAGTGCGTCAGGATATTCAACTAGTTTTTAACTGACAGGAGGAGGTTATATCGCACACCTAGATAAAGAGTAGCACAACTCAAAATACCTCTTTTTTCAGGAACAGCAAAAAACGTTCTACTCATTTTCTATTTGACCGATTTAAATTATTGTTGTATGATGTTGTATATTATTTTACTAAGATATTAATTTGCTATTAATATATATATTTTTTATATTAATTTAGTAAAACAACAATTACTTTCATTTGTCAACAATACTGGGATAAGTGGAAATAATTTGAAGAACACACAAGAAACAAGACCGATTCAATCACGAATACGAAATCAACTCAAAATAATTCACGCTTGATTACTGCGATTAGCCACGAATACAAAACTAAGTCGAAATAATTTACTCTTTGAGCGTATTGACAGCATCTTTCCCTGCAGCTGACATGTCGTAACTGGTGATGCGTTACTGTTGTTGATGGGGGGTGACCGCGGAGCTACTCAAAAAGACTGACTTACAGCGCAATCTAGTCTTTTATGAATGGAGTTTGTACACCGGTGTCTTGGAGTTAATGTAGTTTTCAACACTGATTCCGATAATCGCAATAACTCGATTTTGGATTATTTTGAGTTGTGCCACCCTTCATTTAGGTGTGCGATATGTTCGGCTGTATGTTTTTTTAAATGTATGTCCATCGATTTCTCCGTCAATTGTGAACCGATTTTGAAAATTCTTTTTTTGTTTGAAAGTTACTTTCGAGGTAGTCCCATTGTCACCAAATCAGAATCTGATGACGGCATCTCATGAAAATCGAGAGAAATCTTCAATTTTTATGGGAATTCCACCGAATTATCCGTCAATTACGCACCATAGTTAAAAAATTCTTCTTTTATTTAGTTTTCGCGGTGGTCCCATATAAATATTATTAACTTTGATTAGGCAGTTTTTAAGTTAACTTCGATAATATGTATCTATTTAATCCACTTTGTCTATCTTGATGATGTTATAATACTTCCTGTCACTGTTGTTTACATAGCAACTATTGGAAGATGATTTGGTGTGGGGTGGGTACAATAATTAAAAAGTGTAAAATGATAAACTTTTTTTACAAAAAACACAAGCGACTATTTAATAGCATATTTCCTGGTATTCTGAACTAGCTGCTGCCCGTGGATTCGCCCGCGTGGCTTTTTCTAAAATATAAGCCTAAGTTATTGCCAGCTATCGCCAGTGAAAGCCCCGTCAAAATCGGTCGAGCCGTTTCTGAGATTGCCGGAACAGACAGACAAATAGATAACAATTTAAAATATTCTTTTTTTGTTGTTGTTGTTATATGTATCGTATATACTTTCAATCGCGTTTGAAAAGCTGTTATTTTGACATTACAAACAGACACTTCAATCTTATTTATTTGTATGTAATATGTGTGGCGGCATCAACAACGCCACATGCGTACTACGCATCAGAGACCTGACGTCACACAAATCCTGCATCGCGCAATCAGAGTTTACCGCGCGACTGGCATATATACAACATCCTGACATCAACCTTCGGGCAGTTGCCCACCAGACACAACACCCGTCTGGTCGGAGGATCCTTCCATCTCCATAGACTATGAGTGAACTTTACACACTGATCCTCATACCTCGATATATGTATAGAAGATTTTGAAACCCATGTTACCTATTCTTCATGTGCCGTTAAGTTTAATATTAACTTGCGTGAGAAATGCATCAGTTATAATGGCTAATGTTAGTTCATTCGAAGTTTCTATGTTTTGTCCATCACCATCCGAAGAGATATATCGTTTCCGATCGTCATTTACTTTATGTGCTCATGGTATGTTGGCTTGTCGTTCTCACACTTGTGGCTCGTGCTTAGTTAGAAACTGTTGTAAAAGTTCGTTAATTATTGTGAATTGGAAATCGTCACTTTCCTGGCTTTTTTTAATAGGTAATATGTTGGGCTAAGTCAGGGTGATTTCCCGAGCCGGCGCGTAGTGTTTCACGCGCGCCCCTATTGAACGTTGCGGGGGGAGACTTATACCTTACTCACCCCGCGGGCCGCACAGGCGGGCCGGCACTAGCCGAGGAAGTGGAAGACGTGCAGGTTCCCATGATCCCCGGTCCACGTGTGCGAAGGGAATACCGGGGTGGTTTTTAGTCAGTAGGTATGAAATACCCCTCCGCCCACCCCAGAGCGGAGGACATCCATGAGGATTGTAGAGAAGTATGAGGAACAGGGTGTAAAGTTCACTCATCCCCTATAGAAGTGCGCTATATCACTGCCCTGGGAAAGTGGGCTTAGTCAGTGCATATTATTATGCTTGCCAGGGCCAATTGTGGTTCCAGTGAGTCGGAACCGGGTGCCGCATAGTTCTCGGTGAGTCGGAACTGTTTGCGGTGATTCCCCAGTGATTCGGGGTGGCGCTGCGTTTTGCTCCAGTGAGTCGGATGTGGTACAGCGCCGGGTTGAGGCTGACTGCTGGCGTCGATCAGGAGAGGGTTGAAGGGCTCTGTTTCTGGACCGGCTCAAAGTGCAGTGTGCCGTGCCAAGGTTGCTGATGAGGCTGAGGGTGAAGACCAGGTTTGCGCGTTCGATGCATGCAGGTGGTAAAGATACCCGTTAAAGCCGTGAGTGTTGGCTGGATGTGTGACTCGCCGCTCGCTTGAGGAAGTGATGATGAAGTCACGCTGAAGTAGTTGCACGAAGGCTGCGTCAATGTCCATGTTCGGGGTCACCAATGTAGAGGTATGAGGAACAGGGTGTAAAGTTCACTCATGGAGGATCGTCCGATCAGACGGGTGTTGTGTCTGGTGGGCAATTGCCCAACGGTTGATGTCGGGTTGTTGTATATATATATATATGCTAGTCGCGCGGTAATCTCTGATAGCGCAATGCAGGATTTGTGACGTCAGATCTTTGATGCGTAGTTCGCATGTGGTGTGGTAGAATGACGCTACAATTAAAAACCATGAAAAAAAAGTTCAGGGTGATTTAGAGAAACTGCCAGTGGATACATTTAAAAAACTTGGCTAGATAAATTAGTTTTAAAGAACTATGACATCACTGTATTATTGTAATATTTATTTATTTATTTATCACATGGAAAACCAACAGCTTTACATAAATACAATAAATATGCTGGCATAAGAAACATGAAGCTGACAATATAAAAAAAATATCAAAAAATATAAATAATATAATAAATAATATATTAATATAATAAATATTCATCATCAAAGATCAACTAACTCATCGTCGTCTTTCGGCTGAAATGATGATGATGATGATGATTATGTCCATAGATCGTAAATCGATAATATGTCAACAAATTTTTAAATAGCACCCCCTGTGAGGTACGGACCTCGGCGTAGGGCATCGCTGGGGGAGAACAGCCAGGGACAGGCTGGATTGGATTATGTGCTGTTTCTAAAGTCGAATAAGAATAATAACGGACTGTGTTCATAAAAAAATGCATATCCAAGAATACAGCCATTATTTGGAAAGTTAAGATTCATATTATGTTCATAATGCTAAAACTAATCGATAAACCAACCACCATAACATCATACTGGACCTTTGAAAAAACTTTTAATGCAAAGTTTTACGAGTGTTCACAATATTATTATATAAAATATTTTACATATAAATCGTGTATAATTTATAATATTAGCACCGTAAGATATGCGTATGAAGTTTAATACTGTATACAGTTACCTAAAGCTTGTAATATAAGATCATATTCACTGTTGGGTGGGACATAAATTAATTTATGCCAAAACATAGGCTTTGCCTTCAATTTATCAAGAGTGATATGTACCGACGCCAGCACATCAAGCTACTACAATCTGTCAAATTTCTTTAATAGATTTTTACTTTATCACTACAGTATAAGGTTCAAGGTTGATTGCGAAAATGTGACAGTTTCGGGTAGCTTGACCTGCTGGCGTCTGTACCATCGCGGTCTTGGATATTAGACCACCGTAAGGACTATTCCTGCTTGCAGCACTCGACCGCTACGAGTATAGTAACGCTTACCTACGCTCATCAACCAATAGCATCGCAGCATCAGATTTTTGCTGAGCCCCTAGTTTTTGTAAATAAAAAAAAAGACAGAAAAAAACCAGCCGAGGTGATAAGACATCTGTGATCATTGTTACAGAGAAATTTATTTAAAACTATTTATTATTATTTATAAAAAAAAAAATTACCCGACTAGGTTAAAAAAAAAAACACCAACTCGCAGTAAGCATTTTCAAACGTCTTTTATAATGCGCACAGCAAAAGAGTGGAACTCTCTGCCAGCGTCTGTGTTTCCGAAAGCATACTACCCTTATCTATTCAAAGCGAACAGGCTTCTTCTGGGTAAGCTCACTCCATCGTCGACTTTGTCTCTGTCACCCAGACCTAGACTAGAGTCAAGAGAAAACAATCGTAAAAAAAAAAAACAACCTGTCACAGATAGACCGATAGACCGACAGACCGTCCGTCTGTTTGATCCAGCTAATCTCGGTATTTTTTTTGTAGGGCATCTCAGGGTTGACCTATAGAGATCGTGACTCCTTCACCGGACTTCCCTGTGGTTGCCTTAAGCTCCTAAAAACTTAAAGCCTCAGCCAGGGCATAACACTTATAAACTAAACGACTGCGCGCTAAGGGCACCTCCTGTAGGGTACGAACCTCAGCTTAGGTCAGAGTCTGAGGGAACTAATCTCCGAAACAGATAGATGATTTTATAAATAATAACTTTTATTAGCTACTTTTATTTTAGAAAAAGCCACGCGGGCGAAGCCACAGTATCAGCTAATACTGTTTTTATAAACTTTAAGACTATAACACAGCTTTCTTCATCCTGGGTTGTTGCAACCACATCATTTTAAACAATGACTGGCTGACATCTAAATGGTCTAGAGGTGAAAGCAGAGACTGGTTGATGTGGGAGTTTAATACAAGAAGCTTGTGGTATGATTTATTTATACACAAGAAAGCCTTTTACTATATAGATGGAAATCTTTGACATGTTAAATTCAAACGCTTTTTTTGGTGGTGGCAGCTCTCCATAAAATATATTCGTCAAACCTGTAGGACATATAATCATAGTTGCATCAGATAATAGCTCACCTATAATGAGCATGTCGCAGCAATTTAATTTCTGGAATTTGCATCAACATCTTCTGTTATTTGCCGGTAGTTTCAGAAGTCTAAGCGCTGAACTGGACTCAGCGCGTTAGCGCTTTAAAAGCCGAAAGAAATTCGATACGAATGTATCCTCCCCATGAATTCTTTATTATGACAACCACGGAAATAGAAGTGTAGTTTCTGCATTTATCTCATTAAATTGAAAATAAAATTCAGCTTTTAAGCTTATTCAGTGTTTATCGGAATTAAATGAAATAAGTTAATTATACGGGGAAATCAAGCGTAGATCTCTTCATAAATTAACCGCCAGTCCGTCTAGTAACCGTAGTTGAACGGAGAAATTCTAGTAACATTATAAAAATTGGAAATGTACGTGGTAATGTAGTCTCTATATTGATGTTGTTAGAGAATATAATGGTGTGTTTATTATTGACCGTTTGTAAGAATCTGCGTGGAACGTATGAATATATTTCACGCTAAGATATTGGGGACTGGGGCGATGTATACCGTTTATTACTGTATGCTCAGTAACCATTATTTCTGTTAATATAATGAAAATATTTTTTTTTATAGCGTCATTTTCTCTTGTGGGTTCACTCGCCGGGGAATTTTCATGCATCAAATTTCTTGTTGCTGGCGTTTCTAACTGAAATGAGGCTGTCAGCGCAAAAGCGGCCTAACCCTCAACTTTTCATAGACTTATCTACGAATAATTATTTAAAACATGCTAAAATTTAATGCAAAACCGGCCTATCACTTGTTTAACCAATCGTCAACAGATGACGTTGCCAAAGTTCTTCTTGCAATTTATTATTTTTCTTTGATAATAATGCAAAAGTAGCCTAAACCGTTTAGGCTACTTTAATTGAGGGTCAGGCCGCTTTTGCGCTGACAGCCTCAAATTAGGTCAATAAGAATCGTTTCCTCAATTACTTTTGTGATCGCATTTCAATGTAATTTGGGATAAAATCTACCGGTAAATGGCAATATTTAGAATTCCGACACTGGGTAAAGAAAAACGGTTTTAGGCTTGTATTTTTCTTGTTCCAAGGGGTTCTCGACAAACAAGGAAATCCGTATGTAAATAAGCTGCAGCGGCGAGGTGTCAAGTTTTGTAAGAGAGAAGCCGAAGCGAACCCGGTTTTAACTTACTCATCAATAGAGTAAAAATTTATGTATTAACCTAAAAATAAAAGCATAACCTTTACTTAATTGAACACCATCAATCGTCAAATAGCAGAACCAAAAAGATGCACAAAAAACTTTCAATGTTTTACAGAAATAAACTCAATTAAATTAGGTACAAAATAATAATAATGATTCAAAAATTATTATAGGAATAAAAAGAATCGAATACAATACAGATATTGAACAAGTGAAAACTAAATAAAATGTGCAATATGCAATTCTATATCTGTCTCTATCGTAACTCGTTGTACAGCGGCTTGCTTTCGACCATATCAAGCGGTGCTACATGACATATAGTGATGTGATGACGGGATGGCTATTGCATGAAGTTTTGGTTCTCATAATGACGTTTTGGCGCCGGGTTTTTGAAGTGAAAACTTATTTAGGCGAGTTGAGCACTTTTTGGGTGAACAAAAATCATGGAACTTGCGTTATCGTCACCGAACGCTCGAAATTAATAATCTAATAGATCGACGATACAATTCACAAGTTACTTAGTTTTAACTTCTATCGGTAGTCCCCAAAGACAGCCCCGTTTTTTTTTAGATTACTTTTTTGTTGTTGTTGTAATTCAATGCTAATAATAGGCGTTTTTGTTGTTTGAATTTTATGTTGAATTAAATACCCGTAATGTAACTATATTTTTTGGCAACAGTAGACACAATTGATTGTGCTATTTTTTAATAGCGGTAGAGTTGCTGATGCGAACCTCCGAAGAGAAGCCCAAGCCGGTAGGAATCGTGTTGTATGGTGCTTTCGCCACGGATAGGCTATCTTAATACCGTAGATGGCTAATAGTATATTACTTACCAAGGACTGTAAAAGAAAGAAAGCCCGAAATCGCAGGTATTTAATAGATTTAATATGCGATAGAGGGCTTTCTTTTTTACTGCCCGTGGTGACTACACAATTTTACGTCTTCAGCTGGCCATAATGCGAGTTTTACCGTACGCGTATTACGGCCAGGTGTGACGTAAATACTATTTACGCAGCTGCTTCTTCCTGTCTGTTATTACCAATTAACTGGATCCACCAATTCATCTGCCAAGAGTGGTGATCATGGCCACTTACCCTCTGACTTGTAATTGAGAAGTTAAGATAGGTTGTTACAGCAAAAGCCGAAAACGGTACTGTATGGACTGGACTGCGTGAGTAAAAGCTTTGCCAAAAATAATATGAAAGTCTACAATATTGTGCAGGGAAGGTTGGTGAAGTAATTAATAACATACCCGTAGTGACGAAGAATCAGCGCTGACTCTGAGTCAGAGGGAGAGGAGCGGTCGCTCCCGGTGCTAGATGGCAAACGGAGCCAAAAAGCCAAATGCGAAAAACAAGTGAAGTTAACACCAGGAGCAACTATGTTTTGACTTGATTGCTGCAAATAGGTTTTGTGATAACTCCAATCAAGATCCCGTTTCATATCTCAATCAAATAAAAGTGTAGCTGTGATCATTATGCTTGATAGGCTCAGATACAAACAAGTTACTAACAATCTAAACAAAATCTTGATTGTGGCAACAACTTTTTTTTTTCAGTGCTAATTTAATTATATAGCAGCAAATGCTTTATTCATGTAAAAGAAGCAGGAGTATACTAATTAGAGCTACTTATTGAAATTGAAATTCAATAAGTGTTGGTATTTACAATACAAGTTAATGTTTGAATTTTTTTCTAAAATTATGTTTGCCTGTCGGTCTTCTACAGACTGTACTTCAGAGAGTGTGTATAGGAGCTCCACGACCTGATCCTACCATCACCCTTTTATTACCGGACTACCAGTCGTGCTGCAGGGTATCATGCGTACCTACTTGGTTGATATCCCGTCCAGTCGTACTCAGCGCTTCTCCTCCACATTTATTATGCGCACAGCTAAAGTATGGAGCTCTCTGCTAGCGTCTGTGTTCCCTTCCACATATAACCCGTCTGCCTTTAAAGCAAGATTGAACAGGCATCTTCTGGGCACGCTCGTTCCATCATAGACCTCATTCATCGCTTTTCATCAGGCGAGATAGAGGTCAAGAGTAGGCCTAATCAGTAATAAACAAAAATTGGTTGTCTGTAAAGTTGGTTTACGGACGATAGTTTAACGTGACAAGGTCATAACAAATAATGATGCGGCGCAAGCATACAATGAGCGTAACGGGACATTTTCATGCATGCAGCCGGCGTTCATCGATTTATTAGACGTTGTCACGTCAAAAATAAAAAAAGGATCCTTAGTAACTTCTCATAACATCATCTGTGAAAGTGCCGACAAAATCGGTCTAGCCGTTTCGGAGATTAACCGGAATAAGCAGACAGACACAAAAAATGAATTTAAAAAAATCTTTTTTGTTATAAGTACCGTATAAACTTTCATATGCATTTATTAAAAAGTTGATATTTTGACATTACAAACGGACACTTCAATTTTATTTATTTGTATAGATTTAACATAAAACCGAAGTAGAATTAACGTGAAGTGGAAGCGTCGTCCAAAGGGCGCCAAAAGACAATCTCGCTGTACCCTGATCAAAGGCTACGGCCGGCGTTGTACATACTTGCCCCTAATGACGAAGGATCTGTGACACTCTACCTTTTTCACGATTCCTTTCGGTTTCCCAAAACTTCCCTTCATCAAATTTGCAAAAAATTATTCAGAAAACCGTTTAAGAATTTTCTGGTAACAACTTTGTCTCCAACATCAACACTATCCTCCTTACTAATAAACGTTGTATAGCGTCTGTATAGTTACACAATGCTTTGTCTTCTTCTCTCGAAAGTCAAATTACTGACGAGTGAAAGAGAGAAATCGTTGTGTAACTAGGTAGACAGACGCTATACAATACGTTTATTAGTAAGGAGGATAGTGTTGATGTTGGAAACAAAGTTGTTACCAGAAAATTCTTAAACGGTTTTCTGAATAATTAATTGCAAATTTTAGTTTTTTTTTTCTTGGTGGTATTATAAATATAAATATAAAATCATTTTATTTCGGATAACACAAAAGATCCATAAATTGTTAGTAACATGTTTGCACTTAAATCACTATTGTTAGTAACTTAAACTAAAGACGAATTTGTGAGAAGACCACCCAACATCTAGACGCAACGAGAAATGGAAATGGTCTAACTATGGTATAAGTCTTCGCACAAATTGCCTAATTATGGCGGAGGAAGTGTCTGCCGCCACCGCCTTCAGGATACTATTGTGACTGCCTTTTATTCTGCTCAGGAGAGAGGCCGTTTTTTTGCGGATGATGGCATGAAATCCATCGGTATGATTTACCGCGAACATTTCCGAGGCACTGCAAAAACGAGGCAGTCGCAACAGCATCCTAAAAACATTGTTGCATTGGACGCGTAGAACATCCAGCGACCTTTTCGAGTAGTTGACCCAAAGATTACCTATAAATTTATATTATATCTATAAACTTTCTTTTAAGTTCATAGCGTCATCCCTTTTGCAAATCTTCACCCTTCATTTCTACCCGCTACAATCTCTCATCTCTACTCACACTACAAAAGTCGTGTTATCCCGTATGTAAGTCACAGCGTACCGTAGTGTTGTCGTCACACGAGTCCCGTTATCGTCCACATGGCACGGTCGCGTTCTTTCACACTGTACAAGACGGCTGCAAGATGACAACAACATTTTTCAAGTGTTCGTTGTGCGAATATCGATATAAAGTATCGATAGAATATTATGAGGTGAATCCCCAAAGTTCCCCAAAGTTGTTCATCTTAAAGTTCCTTGCTCTTGTATCATGTTTATTATTGCATATAACTGCAAATTCAAGTTCGTCGACTATTACTCGGTAAATTGTAAAGCCTTTATCGCGGGCGCGACAGGCAGCGACAAAGAAATTGTGCTATTAGTGTCGCGTCGCGCGTAGCGCCCGCGATATCGCACTAGTCTGTACGAGCCTTAAAGCGCCTGCCTGGGTTCAAACCCACGACCATAACTCGTAAGTCGGGGCCGTTACTGAGCCACCACTGCCCTTATTCTGCTTATTTGGAGGAAATAAGGTAAATAGCTTTTGTTAGGAGAACATTCACGTCAATGTTGCCAGGATTGGATGGGGTTCAGTCTTTCGACCATTCAACTTTTCACACGAATGTCCATAAATTAATCTTTGGATGGGTCATGACGGTCATAATACCGTTGGGGATAGATAGATAGATAGATAGATAGAATAATTACGAATATGAAAATATTTAAAAAGAATCTCCATGAACTGTTAGTAGATAAGTGCTACTACTCTTTAAAAGACTTCCTATCAGACAAATCACTTCTCCAATGAATGCAGTCCCCCTTAGTCATGATGCGTTCAGTGTCCCATTGACCTATCTAAATTAGATCGGTTTTATTACTATTATTATAATTGTTTTAAATATTCTATGTAAAATCTTAATAATTTGTAACAATAATGTAAATGTAATTTCTATGTACCTAATTGTGTGTGTTTTTCTATTGTATGCCCTAAGGGCGGGACATAGCTGATCACAATTTTTTTTTTAAGACCTGTGTATTATGTACCTACCTATAATCGACAATAAAGATATTGATTGATTGATTGATTGATAGATAGAATACTCTTTAATATGTACACCATGCAAATTACAGATATAAATGTAGAACTATTGCATAGGGTGTCACAATGGGCGGTCTTATCGCTAAAATCGATCTTTTACAGACAACCTTTGAATGGATCAAAAACTAGAAGGAAAGACAATACTGCAGGTTGTCAGTGGTGTACCATTTACATATATGTACAATAAATACATACATACATAAAGCATATAGATACTTATCCATATAAATATATATAACTACAATGTTAAGTTTGGTTTTGGGATCAATTCATCCCAACTACGGAACCCTTCATTGTGCGTGGTCCGACACGCACTTGACCGGTTTTTAGTTTTTTGTATTTTTATGTGATGTTTTCTTAGATAATTACGTTGTTGTCTTAATTGTGAATGCTGCGTTTACCTGTTATAGGCATTCATACCAGCACTTTTATTTTGTCTTGTTTTCTATTCATTCCTTGTATTTACTGCTCAATATCAAGTGCAATGTGTGCATATTTGTTTTAAACCCCAGATATATGCCAGTGACCTTGAGTGGTTAGCTTGCGTGTTCTGTATTGAGCTCACGCTACGCGTCGTACGTCCAGCCAGTAATAGGACTCGCCCATCCGGGAGCGCTGTCCCAAATAAGACGCAATATTAATTTATTAGATATTAACTATTTAATAATAAATAATCCATCACTGAATGCAGTTTGGCATTAGACATCATGATATTTTATGATATATTTTAAATTATAATTATAATTGTTAATGAAGGGATAAACTGCTTTTAAAGACAATTATTAAGAGGTGTGTTTGAAGATTTTTTGATGCATTAATGTATGTTTAATTATGATTTGAGTTCCATCACCGTATTAAAATAAAACTTGATTTTTTTTTTTTGGTCTAAATTATTTACGGTTTAAGACATACACTGCTTAAAAAAAACACTTTTTGACCGTTTTCAAGAAATCTCCGCCTTAATCCACTGTAGTGTAGGTAATCGTCCAGCCACTTACATTATATGCAGCCGGAGCTCTGCACTTATGCACTTTTTCGCGCTGTTCCTAAGGCCTGCCTTGTTACTAACCGTTCCCCTCCTACCATTGTACAAAAATGTCTGAATGGCCCATTGTTATCCACTTACAACATATTAACGTGTTTGGCGCTAATGTTGGTACATTCTCTGGTAATGAGTACGTCACCCTTACAGCATTCCTTCTGTTGCCGGTCAATGTGAATGTTCTGGAAGCTTTGTTGAAATTTTGGGTACAGGGAGACGCTCGTTCTGGCCATGGTTTTTTGAAATTCGGGCTTATTTTAATTTATTTTAATTTCGGAAATATTTTAATTGATCTAAGAACATTAAACTGGGGTGTTGGTGGTAGTGCTTTTATTAAATTCTTAGATGGATAGATAGATAGACAAACAATTTAGGTATTCAGTGCGTACAAAAGATATAGCACAACACACAAAAGTACAATTAAATGACAAAATAATTACATGAATATTATGTAAACATAAGGTGTAAATATTTAAAAAAAAAATCGATTGCAAAAACACATAACTGAATAGAGAAAAATAGAATATAGAATTTTGGTATCGGATATTTTGCTACTAGCTTTTATTTGATACCAATATTGTTGTAATTTATTTAATAAAAAAACCTTCCTCTCCTTTTTTTTTGTATTTACAGATGCAATATATAAAAATTATATAGCCGATGACAATTAAGACGGATCTAAAAACACGACCATTATGTTAAATTCCATCACGCCGTTTAGGCTACAGAGCGTACCAAAGAAATAGACATACATACACACATTCGCACACTCTCGAAAAAAAAAAAACATTACCCTCCTTCTGGGGTAAAAACATAGAAATAGAGTGACACTATGACGTAATGCAAATCAATTATTCAAATATACAAGGTGCGGTGTGCGTCTTAAAATTTGCACCAAACGGGTGTCCAGCTCAGCATGTGTCAGGCAAATATACCTGACGCTGATATTATGCTGGATTAACTTATCTAAACTACTTTTGATTCCCTTATTTTAATTCATTGAGTTTTTTTCACCCTTCTTGAAGGTTTACATACCAGAATACTAATTTTCTGTTCTATAAACTTAGTATCTATCTTAAACAACTTTCATCACGTGCATTAGTTCTAATGAATCACCACACCAATATGTCATGGAATACAACAAACAAATCGATATTTTTATCTCGAGTTCCATAATCAACAAACTTTCAACAAAACGAGATTCTCTCACGAATTCGGTCAATCGATAATCGATATCAATATATCTTTGTTTACCTTATATCGATTTGCTGAGAATTAGAAAGTTTTATCGATAACTATTGTATTATTACGCACAGTTGTAGCTGGTACCGTTATTAAAAAGTTGATGATTCTCATCTTAAAAGTTATTTTGGCATTGTAGGATGAATTGCCGATTATTACTGAGCAAAGAAAGGCATTTTCTGGTCAAGAAGGCGATATCTATATTCGCGTAAGTGTGGTAAGTCTTCGGCAAGTAATGATTATTCACTGAAACAACACGTACAAAAGTGAAGGCTCGTACAGACTCGCGCGATATCGCGGGCGCGACAGGCAGCGACAAAGAAGCTGCACTACTAGTGTCGCGTCGCGCCCGCGATATCGCACTAGTCTGCATGAGCCTTAACTCTTGTGGTGATGCTCGCAGGAGAACCATTGCCATGAACCATATATTATTGTTTGACGCATACTCGTATTGTTGTTCGCATAAGCTGAGGATTTCATTTGCACAAGTGTTCAGCACAGGAAGCTGAATACATCGTGTATCTTCTTCAAGAATGACAATGTTACTTACTTTTCATATGCACCATGCTTTTCATTTGCTGGCGCTCAGTAACATAATACCAACCATAGGTATTTCAGCATGAGATGGCACGATGGTGTCGATTCTCTTGTCACAAATGCCTCTAAACTAGACTAAAAATGACCAACATTTTGTTTGACGACGGTTTCCCATTCTGAAATTGACTAAAGTGACACAACTTTAATGTAGTTATTAATTTTGTGAAAATGGCAATTTTGCTATTCTGTATTGACATTTTTCACCAAAAATTTTGATTGTCTAACTAAATCTGACTATTTTTAATTGCGATTAAAAAGGTGTGGAATAAAATTAGTTGTCATGAACTAAAATTCACACCAACACCTCGACTTCAGGTGCAAAAACAGTATAGATACTATATCTTTTATTATAGTGTGTCCTATCGTAAAAATAATGAAAATTTCCCTAAAACTCAACATGAAGGTAATAATTTTTCATATTTTCCATACAAAAAGTGAAAAATTCCATATAAAACACGTCGAAGCTGCGCGCCTCTGGCTTTAAAAAAAATCACGGGGTAGGGCAAATAAGTACCAAGTTGCAAAGACAAAAAAAAAAAAATACCACGTGGTCATATTGTCAAATTCGATTATAGTTGAGTCAATTTTTTTTTAAATATTTTTTTTTGCAGAATACTTGTAAGATTCTTATAGCCAAAAGTAAGGAATTTTAGTGATAGTTAATTTATTTTATTACTGATTGGGCCCGCTCTTGACCTCGAGTTTAGTTCGGTGTACAAGAAAATCGGCACCAATGTCTGCCTAAAAATTGCCTTGTCCGTCTGTCTTAGTATTCATAAATAACTGTTGCCCGTGTGGCTTTTTCTAAAATAAAAGTAGTCTAAGTTACTCCATATAATATCAGCTATCTGCCGTCAAAATCAGTCTAGCCGTTTCGGAAATTAGCCGAAACAAACAGACAGATAACATTTTAAGATTGTTTTTAGGGTTCCGTAGTCAACAAGGAACCCTTATAGTTTCGCCATGTCCGTCTGTCTGTCTGTCCGCGGTTTAGCTCAAAGCGATTGGTTCTAGAAAGTTGTAATTTAGCATGAGTACCTATACACGTTAATGACGCCTAAAAAGTGGTAAAAAAAAAAAAACTATTATTTAGGGTACCTCCCCTACATGTAAAGTGGAGATGATAATTTTTTTTTGTCCTTCCCATAGTGTGGGATATCGTTGGATAGGTCTTTCAAAAATATTAGGGGTCTGGGAAGACGTTTTTTATTAAGTAAACCGTTCGTGACTTATCAAGCTTTAAAGTACCAATTTTCATTAGAGTCAAGTATCCCCCCCCTGCCAGCTAAACGGTTAGTTTTGCATATGTGAAAAAAGTCACGATAGTAGTATATACAATAACGAAGTTAAAAGGAAAACTATCAGAGCTAAGTAGGCTTTTCAAGTTTACGAGTAATAGTCGACCAACTTAAATTTGCAGTTGAAAAACCTGTTCCCCCATACAATCTGTGTAGGAGAGCATGTTTCTCAACTACAATGTTAAGTTTGTTCTTGGGATAAATTCATCCCAACTACGGAACCCTTCATTGTGCGTGGTCCGACACGCACTTGACCGGTTTTTATTTTTGTGTATTTTTATGTATAATATCTAACAAAATATTAATTATTGTTACAGGTCGGACCGCGTGCAGTGAATATATAGATATTATGTGCAGTGACGCTTTATACTTCGACTCGAGGGACAGACGGTGACAATTGTGTTGTGAATACATGTCAGTGAGTTGTGGATGATGATCGTTTGGCGAACGAAGAACACTAGTCGTCGGAAATACGGGGGCTGGTAAGTGTCAAAGGAGTTATTAATCATTTGAGTCATATAAATGCAAACGTATCAATGTCCAGATATACCAAAATGGTGGTAAACAATATTTTTGGTTTCAAAGCAGTGCAGTTACTATTGGATATTGCTGTTTTTGCTGCAAACCAATAATTTCAACAGTTATTTTACATGAGATGTTGCTGGTTTTGCTACAAAATTATTAAGTCAAACAATGAAGCTGATTTGACATTGACAGACTGCATTCAAAGTAGGTATCATTGAAAAATAGGATGTTGCTGCCTTAGCACCTATATGACTCATTTTCTTTATTAGCAGTAGTGTATGATTTTTGTTCAGCGATAAAAGTCATGTTCATTATGAAATGTAGCTTATATTTTTTTAAATAAATAAATAACTTATATAATTAAAAGAATTAAATAAAAAGTGACAGCGTTGCTACAGACATTAAGTTTAAAAAAATTATAGTGTCTTAAAAATAGGTCGCCTGGCTTCCAAACTGTCAGTGTTCCTCCATTAAAAAAGTCATTCGTTATGTCGTTGGTAATTTAAAATGTAGCGACAAAAAGCAAAAGACAATTTTTTTGAATAAATTAAGTAATAAATAAAAAGAAATTGCATAAATATATCACGACAATACGACAAGGATAAATATAGATTAAATAAAATTATTTATTGTACACTATTATTTGAATATGGAATTGGACGACCAACCTTAGCTCTCGTTCCATGGATACAATAAAAGGCGACGGCACATAGAAGGAATAGCAAAAATGCTTTGTGTATTTTTTTTTGCGATCACCAATATTTCTGACAGTTATAACTTAAAATAAATCTTAGCAACGAGACAGAAATTATGTGATTTCTGACATCGTGCTTATTTAAAAAAATTCTTTATTCATCCGATATGCCAACTCCATCAAACCTTATCAAGCATTTAACTTTAATTAAAGTACCTAACTACAACTATAACTATAAATAGACTTAACTTTACATACTTAACTAACTATATATACATCTTGCTTATAAAATGCAGCATACAAAAAGTATAGTATAGGACTTCAAAATTAAGATCTTATATTTTGATTTCGAGCCTTTTGCTAATAGCGTTATGTCGTCTTTTGCGTAAAACATTTTATAAAATTAACTTTAAACAATCAGAGTTATTATAACTTAAGTATTTATAGACACAAAATCTCCATTTCTGACACCCACGGGAATTCATATGCTGACCGTAGACTATTGACAGTCAAGCACACGACGGATACAGACAGCTTATCCGTAATTATAACAGTCAGAATAATTACTGTCGCTGAAGTATGCCGGTGAATACCCAGTAGCAGCAGTGGAGTAGGAACTCTCCATCCTTTCCCACGAACGTCTCGCTAAAGGGATATTAGCAATAGGATGGGTGAAAGCAATGCACCTTTGGATTAGTAATACCTGCAGAGATAGTTGCTAGGTAGGCCGGGAGAGTATTTAGTCTGAACGGCCTAAACCGAATCGCTAATACGATAATAGAACGCAAGTAAACAAAAATCGTCGACGTTCCGAAGGACCGGTGATAAAAAATTGTTAACAAATTCAATGTCATAAAACTACATCAAGTAGATTCGGGTGCAAAAGTTAGTTGAAATAATATTTTTATTTTTTCTTTGATTTGTATTATTTTTATAAAATCAATCAACAATAATATAAAATGTTTACAAAAGTTTTAAGTAATTAATTAATTTAAAAAAATCTTATTTTATAGAAACAAATCAAAAAAATATAAAAAAATAATTAAACGATAAGATTTATTAAAAATCGTGCTAGCTACCAGGGGACCAAGTCTACTAATGTACAAACGTTGCAATGGTCTCTTCATTGTGAGTTTTTGACAGATTTGCCATACAAACACTGTCAAATACTCACAATGGCGAGACCATTGCAACGTTTGTAAATTAGTAGACTTAGGCCCCAGGGCCTCAAGTCTGCAATAGTGTCAGAATGGCCTATTATTGATTTCATAATTGTTGATTTTGACAAGTTTGGTAATCTACTAATAAAATGGCGTCATTATGACTTTCCAATGGTCAGCTACTGACACTCCATTGAAAGAATTGGTAATCTCGTACATAATGACAAATTAAACTTCCTACTAAACTTCCAACTTCCTACTAATTCAGATTGCTTATAACACTAATAAATAATATGTAAATGTTCAAAATGCCATTGTACGATGTATCGATACATCGATATTTTTTGTTCGATATATAGTTTTTTTTTGGCGATAACTATTATTTCGGTATAAAATATCAAGTATCTAAAATGTATCAAATACGATATATTTCCAATAGCAACACTGTTGTCGCCACTGAATAAAACTGATGGAATTCAGAGTCGTAAAAAAGTAGACTTATTTTTATCAATGTTTTTTTAATTTGAGATTTTACTTCAGAAATGATGTTTCTAGTTTGGTATTTCTCTTCTTCTTCTTCGCTTCGCTCTTGACAGTTTGGTCGTGGTCACAATGAGCTTTGTCCAATCGAAGGTGTTGTCGTAACTCGCCTCACGATCTCCCTCCATCTGGTTCTGTTAGATGACAGTCTGGTGCATTCACTAGCAGGGCAGTTTGGTATTTGTATGATTAGAAAACAAACACAATAGAATGTCATAAAGTATAGTTATATAGTACTAGCTTTTGCCCGCGGCTCCGCCCGTGTGGATGTCGGTTATCGCGTAAAAAAGTAGCCTGTCCTTCTCCATATCCCAGGCTATATCCATACTAATATTATAAATGTGAAAGTAACTCTGTCTGTCTGTCTGTCTGTCTGTCTGTATGTTACGTTTTCACGCCTAAACCGCTGAACCGATCGTCATGAAATTTGGCAGAGATATAGCCTGAGATACGGAGAAGGACATAGGCTACTTTTTTACACGATAACCGACATCTACGCGGGCGGAGCCGCGGGGCAAAAGCTAGTTTATAATATTAGTATGGATTAGTATGGATGTAGTATTTTTTAGAATATTTCACCTATATATTGATGTTTTTTTTTTCTTTCGATATATCGAAATAATTCTTTTTTTTATCGGTACGATATTTATATCGATACTTTTTGGCATTTCTTATATCCGTAGGGCGGGGTGATGCGTATAGAAATAATGATTTAAGTGCGTGGTGAAAATGGAAGTAAACTATAAAGTATCTTATCATGACATGATAAGATTCGGGATGATCAGGATGACCATAACTGGAATGAAATATGTTTTAAAGAGACAAAATGTAGATTAAAAGAGTAATAAAAAGTCTTACAAATAATTAAATTGCGAAAGTATTCGTTTGTCCTTCTTTCACGCAGTAGCGAATCGACGTGATTTTAACATTGAGATATTGGGCTTATTCCACAAATCCCCCCTGAAAATCCCCCTTAAGAGGAAAAGTGGAATCTGAAACAGTCTAGAATTCACCCCTGATAATCCCGCTAAGGGGGGAAAACTAGAATTGAAAAAAAAAAAATTACTTATTCCAAGATCCATTAGGGTTCAGCTTTTTCCACTGAGGGAGATTCTCTCAGGGGGGATTAGTGGAATAAGCCAGATATTGCATGGGATGGAGAGTGACATAGATGTACCTTTTGCCCTCGTACAAGACTTTCTGTTTTTTATTTTCTTTTTATATACTATTGTTTTTTATACTTTAATCATTGTGTGGTTAGTTAGTTTAGTTTGTGATCTTCTTGTGCGAGTCACAATAAATACTTTTTCTTTCTTTTCTTTCTTTATCACGGAAAATCTCCCTCATGGGAGCGAAGTTGCACGATAAAAAGCTAGTTCATGGTATCATAAAGTCAATTTCACATAGCTACAAATCCAAATATAATCATACAATCCGCAAAAATATGTTTTTTCATTAGCAGTTCTCACGATTTTAAATCGGGAAGTATCCTATCGCACAAGTAAAATAAACGCAATGATAATCTAACCACAGGATGTTGTAATTGGCTAGAAATAATCCGACATCGTTCAGAGTATAAACGTAAGACTAATTAACCAATTGAAAATAATCTTTCAATGTGAATCAATTAGATAATTTGTAAATGCGTTCTCTATCTCTATTACACTACCTTATTAGTAGATACAGCGCGTTTATTTAATTTATTTAAGGATTACCAACGAGATACATTACAATTATCTTTTACAATAATAAAAACTTGTTTATAATAAATTATCCTGTAATGCACACTCAATTACAGGTAACCGCAGCTTACACATTATCAAGTACACATTCTCTGAATACATAATTAAAATTAGAAATACATAAAAATAAAAACAGCATTCTATGATTAAAAATTTACATGCAAAAATTACAAAAGTACAGTCTTAATTAATTAATCATATTAAAAAAAAAAAAAAAAAAATAGGAATCAAAAACAAAATAAATAATTCAAAATTGAATTATAAATTAAATTAAATCATTTAAAATAATTAAAGTGAAAAAATATTCTATATTTAAAACGGATACTAAGTGAAATTAGATCAGCTGTAATGGATCATTTTGTCTAGTTTTGTTGTTTAGTACCGTTTTATCACCTGCTCGTAAATGTTCGCTTGTGTCGATACAAAACAAGGTTATTTGGAGACTTTAAGGAACGCGACGCGACACAAAGACACCACCCGGCGCGCGACGAGCGGTGTCTTTATGTCGCGTCGCGTGTCACGCCTGTTAGTAGGAGCCTTTATTGATAAATCAGCACAAAGAAATGATATGGGGACTGGTTAGTTACGCATAAAACAATGCTGCTACAGAGCCGTAATTATAGAAAGAAAGAAAGCTTCTGTTTTTGTTTTTTATTTCCTTTTTAATATATAATTTTGTATTTTATAGGTACTTTTATCATTATATGTTCTATCTGTGCGAGTCACAATAAATAATTTTTCTTTCTTTCTTTAAAAATAATGTTTATTTGGTGAAACACAAAATACAAATAACAAAATAAAAAGTGAAAATAATGGTTTACAACAATATTGTGTGCCTCACGGGTTCGCCAAAACGGTTCATTTCAGCATTAATGCTAGACAGATGCTGTCCGAAGCTGGTTTTCTAAGGTACCTTTAGGGACAAGTGACGGGGAGTACAAACAGTTTTAACTAGGGATGTTACGAATATTTTCATTCGTATTCGCTTATGCGAATGATTCGCATCATTTTAAACATCCGCATCAACATTCGCACTCGTATCAAGCGATGCGAATGTTTTACGAATGCGAATGTGTACAGGTCGTGTCATGTCTCGCCCGGCGGCCGTGCGGTTGATCAATCCTCGCATGCGCAGAAGGCGCAGGCAGGCATCACGTGTTTCATTCGACCAATAGAAAGCGTTTCTTTCTCGCTGCTTGCTTGCTAGTTTGGCTTGTTTTGTATTAGTTGTCAGTCAGTTGTAACTAATCATTACGTAAATAAACAAATAGTTAATTGTGTTGAGCTATTTTAATAGATTTTCCCAAGGCACCGGGAAAGAAAATGATATATGGCGTTTTGGTACGCCTATCGATCGAGATCACGCCAAATGCAATGTTTGTGAATATATGGCTTATTTTAATTGTTTTTTTTTTTTCTATTTGGTGTACCTACTCTAGACGCTCTTAACGTGTACGTTTTTATTTTTTATTTTTACATCGTTCTCACATTATGTTATAAATTCAACATTATATGTGTAACGAATACTTTTGTAACAATTTAATTTAAAAGAGTGTCCATGGAGTTTCTTGCCCGTTCTTCTCCATAGGTACCTACGCTTTGGAATGGGAATGTAGCTGCATGTAGCTTCATTTTTCTTACTAACCGACTCCTTGACAATTCAAAAGTGTCTGTAAATGGTTTAATTGAAATAAATGATTTGAGTTTGAGTTTGAGTTTTGAGTTTGAATAAGTTTGAATAAAAATGATGACTTAAATTGATTAAAGTTTTTTTTAAATGTTATTCCCAAACATTCGCATTCGCATTCGCACATTCGCATACCGAAAATTCGCCCTCGCGTTCGCGAATGTGAAAAATATGACATTCGTAACATCACTAGTTTCAATATACCTAATACATAATTTTTATGGCGTTTTGTCCCTTCACTTGGACATTCATCCAAAGATTCTGATATACTAAACGATGTTTTCAAAATTTCTCCCGGAATACCAATCTATTAATTACTAGCTGATCCAACAGACGTTGTCCTGTCAAAATTTCAATATAGTCTTGAGTTATTACTCGTACAAAAATCAATCAGTTATTCCAATTTACCGGGCAACTTCTCTATTTTTTCTTCCCATAAAAACCTAATTCGGACTATTATGGACATTTAGAAACAAAGGCATGGGTATACAAATTAATCACGCCGACAAAGTGGCAAATTAAAATCTTGAAATATATTTTTGTTTAGGGTACCTCCCCTACACGTAAACTGGGGATGATATTTTTTTTCTCATCTGTCCCATGGTGTGGGGTATTGTTGGATAGGCCGTTCAAAAATATTGCGGGTTTGTGAAAACAATTTTTCGATTCAGGGATCCGTTTGTGTAATATTAAGCGTCAAAGTGCACATTTTTGGTAGAGCCAAGGGCCCCCCTCCCCGCTAGCTAAATGGTTGTATTTTGATATGTGAAAATATTCACAGCAGTAGTATATATAACAAAGTTAAAAGAAAAACTATCACCGCTAAGTAGGCTTTACAAGGTACCGAGTAATAGTCGACCAACTTATATTTGCCGTTGGAAAGTATGGGAGGACATGTATTTCAACTACAATGTTAAGTTTGTTCTTGGAATAAATTCGTCCCAACTACGGAATCCTTCATTGTGTGTGGTCCAAAACGCACTTGGCCGGTTTTATTTATATAGATCAAACATTTTGTGTAATTTGGAATGATTGCTAATAGTATAACTCAATTAAAACTAGAGCCCCTGGCTAGTGGAGATCAGTTTATCAACTTAGTGAAAATAAAGTCGAATACACACAGCAAGGGTTTCTCTCTCAGGTGATTTGCAACGTATCTTTTTAGATGATATACCATTTGTGCAGAGTAAAACATCTTCTAATAAGAGCTGATATGGCCTAGTGAGTGTGCTGTACTTGATTACGCGTTTTTTGTGTCATCTTTTATTTTTTCTTGACAACAATATACTTATAGCATATACAGCGTGTTACGGAAAGGGTATATCCATACAAACAGGGTGAAGAGTGTATCTGGTTCAGAATCTATGTACAAAATTTCAGCTCAAAAGCACTAACTAGAAAATGCTTAATATATTTTTTTTTTCGATAGTTTATTAAATTTAAATCTTAACAAACGTGTTACCGCCGTTTCTTTGTGTGTAGTTTATTGACACCGATCAGCGGACTTGGTCTAGTGATGTGTAGAATTCAATTGGAAACATTTGATTTTTAGTTAAATGTTTCTTAACTTTTTATTTATGTAGGTATTAAAAAATATTGCCCTGTAGTTTGTTATCACCAAAAGAATCCGTGCCTTTGATATGTATATACCCTTTCCGTAACACGCTGTATATCTTCAAACATCCAATATCATTACTACTTAGTCAAACTTAGTCACAGTACCTATGAGTACCTTTCAATTCTACTTTAATAGCCGTTAATTATTGTCAAATCACGATACTTTTTAAACTTTTTCATCTTTCAAACTATTCATTTTTTTGAAAATAATTATAACTGCTAACATCCAATATCATTATTCCTTAGTCACACTCAGTCACAGTACCTGTGAGTACCTCTCTATTCTACTTTAATAGCTGTATCTTATTGTCAAATCACGATACTATTTCTATTTTTTCATCTTTCAACCACTACATTTTTTGTAAAATAATTATTTATTTATTTACAATAAGCACACCAACAGTTACTTACAATTCAAATAAATATAACATCTTAAATCGTCGTTTTAGTAACCATGCATATATATATATAATAACAGGTATGCATGACATTAATATATAAATATTAGAGACAGAAAAGAACAATAAAAAGTGTGGATATTAGACCTAAATCTAGAATCTAGAACACTATAAAACAAAACAATTTGAGCTACAAAGAAGTGCGCTCGTCGCACTATTTATAAGGAGCGTCTGTATGAAGCGAAACTCATGGAGAAAATATGAATAGGGTAATCTGTCAAGTTGGACCTTTCATTATATTGCCTGGCCATACGTGTTAAGGGGCTGTTAAATGTGGAATTTAAGGTGAATGTAGGCAATTCAAAAGTATGATGATGACGCTTACTACGTTGCCAAGACCTAAAGTAACTAACAACTATAGTATTATTATTTAATAGTATTGTAGTTATAACTGCAAACATCCAATATCATTACTACTTAGTCACACTCAGTCACAGTACCTGTGAGTACCTCTCTGTTCTATCTCCAGCCTTACAATACCGCCGCAGGACGTTTTAAGTTAGCAATCTCGTATGATACGACATCACGCGTCGTATCCGACTGTGGGAGGCCCGTCGGCACGATCCCGTGCGTATTGCAAGAATTCCTAATTTCCTACGTCCCAATGTCTCTAGTGCTTTTACGATGTCATGTTCCCCGCTTTACAATTGCGCTGTGGGGTGTTTCTTGACTTGACACTTTGTTCACAGAATGTTTCACGCTGGTTTCAGAGTCGGAATCATGTTTAACTATTTAATGTTGGACAAACAATGTACATTGTACAGACGACATAAGATAATGTGGTGTGCAAGAAATAATTTTGCACAGGCTCAGCCGATATTCATTATTATTTCATGTTTCTATACAAACAAACGATAGGAAAGGAATGAAATATAGAGAAACAATGGTGCCGATTCCCTTGTTCACAAACTAAACTAAATTTAAGTTCAGTGCATCTTTTTCTTTCTATTTCATTAAGAAAGGGACAGGAGATAAGTTTTAGTTTAGTCCTGTCAAATTAATCAGCGCCTGTCACTACTCCATACAAGTTTAGACGTGATTAAAAACTTGCCGACTAAAATTACGTCAATTTACGTCAAGAGCTGATTAATTTGACAGGACTAACCTAAAATTTATCTTCTGTCCTTTTCTTAATGAAATAGAAAGAAAAAGATGCACTGAACTTAAATTTAGTTTAGTTTGTGAACAAGAGAATCGGCACCATAGCCAAAGATTTGATTAAGTACTAAGCACACGCACAACGTCGTAAAATGTGACTTTTCATATAAAAATCAATACGCTGAAATAGTTCTTAAACATGGCATGGTTCTATTTAAATGCCAGCATACTCATCTTTTTTGTCGACTGTACTCGACAATGTGATGTTTTATTATTAGGTCCACCATGTTATTAAGTCTGTTCAGCCAGTAGTCAGATTGGTAGCTTAGCTGGCTGATTATGCCTTTGCTTTACTGAAAAAGTAAAATGATTCACTGTTATGTTCAAGCAACTAGCAAGTTGTTAGCGCAAATATAGAAAAACAATGCCAAAGATTTGATTACTTAGCACGCACAGGCTTACTCCACAAATCCCCCTTAGGAGGAAAAGTGGAATTTATAAAAACAGTCTAGAATTTTCTTCTGATAATCCCGCTTAGGGGGGAAAACAAGAATTGAAAAAAAAAAAACTTATTCCAAGACCCCCCCTGAAAGTGATTTTTTTTACATTAGAGTTCAGTTTTCCCCACTGAGGGGGATTCTCTTAGGGGGGATTAGTGGAATAAGCTGGATTATCAGGCGTGAATCCTAGGCTGTTTTTTATAGATTCCACTTTTCCTCCTAAGGGGGATTTTCAGGGGGGATTTGTGGAATAAACCGCACGAACAATATTGGCTGAAAACAATGTCTGCCTTCTTAGTAAAA
This sequence comes from Dryobota labecula, assembly GCA_947523025.1. Lineage (NCBI taxonomy): Eukaryota > Metazoa > Arthropoda > Insecta > Lepidoptera > Noctuidae > Dryobota > Dryobota labecula. Next base: position 7,682,592 of record OX383293.1, on the reverse strand, counting down.
TGTATTATCTCTATATTTTTCAGCACATCGTTTGTCTTTTCATTTAAAAACAATAATTATGCTGAACAAATTGATGGTTCTATTTATCTGCCTGCATATCTGCATACTCATCTCTTTTGTCGACTATACTCGACAAACAATGTGACGTTAAATTATTAAGTCTACCATTTTATTAAGTTTGTCCAGCCAGTACTCAATTGGTTGCTTGGCTGGTGGGTTATGCCTTTGCTTTACTGAATAAGTAAAATGTCTAACTTAACTTTATGTTAAATTCTACGGACTAACAAGTTGTCAATGCTTTGGAAATAAAGCTGGCATGCTATTGCTTAGTGCTGTTAAGATCTTGTTTGAAGCAACTATGTTGTAGAATGGAACGTTTATTTTGCAGTGGGCGTTGAAAAGCAGTTAGCAATCTCGTCAAAAATATATTCTGTTTTCAATTTGTTTTTGACGAGACTGTTAAGGCGGAGACTGACTTGCGACGTTTGTTTGTAATGTATTTAGTTTTTGTACTAGTCAGTGCCAGTGGCGTAGCTAGCATGAGTGGCACCCGGTGCAGATATTGTAGGTGTCATCCCAAAACTCAAATCAAAACTGTTAAAATAAAAATGTAATTTATTTTTTGTTTTATAATTCAAATATTACAAATTATTTTTATATTGTGGCGGTATCAACAACGCCAGATGCGAACTACGCATCAAAGACCTGACGTCACAAATCCTTCATCGCGCTATCAGAGTATACCGCGCGACTAGCATATATACAACATCCCGACATCAACCGTTGGGCAGTTGCCCACCAGACACAATACCCGTCTGGTCGGAGGATCCTCCCTTTACTATATAGAGTATGAGTGAACTTTACACCCTGTTCCTTATACCTCTAAAATATGTTTTTTGTTATTATTAAAAAATGACGTTTTGAACAAATTTTGTTGGAAAAAAATTAAAATTTCTTCCTTCTAACTTTAACACTTGTAAACTCCGAAATCACACCAACCCTTTCTGTGGTCTTGAATGAAAAAACTATAGGCAAGTAGAGAAGGCACCTAAATTTATTATTGTTACTTACATATTTATTATTATTATTATTTTTATATGTTTACATATCTCGGGTCCCTGGGGTCCCGGACCTTTGGAAGGCGTACGAGGGGCCGAAGCCAACTCGCAGAGGCCCGTTAGACGCTTTTTAATTAAATGAGGCACCAACCGACGATTATCCCTCTACGCACTATGCAAGTGCACCCAAGGACAACCTCCGGTTGGTGTAGGACTATTGCAGGATATGGAAACAAAGATATTGGACTATGGGTTTGGGTGGTTAAAATGGACTGGTCACCTAAAACTATGGAAGGACTATGGCCCCTGCCTGATCAATGTTTTATTATACACGGATAAAATGGCAGGGGGTGACTTGCACACTCAATAATGGGCCCCCGAAAACGGTCGCTAGCACATAGTGACGTAGCGACAAGGGGGCAACATGTCCTGAGGTGCTCGAGGAGTGGAGAGGTATTCCAAGGCTCTCAGAACAATCCCAGAGCCCGGAAGATGGTCAAGATCCCTACAAGCACTTACTGGAATACTTCCTTCCTCCGAGCATGTTTGCTCTTGCGAATCTCCACTCAAGCCAGCCAATAAAGGCAAGAATGAGGTGGGAGCTCAGTTCCTCGTCAGTGTTCACTCCAGCCGGCCAATGAAGGCAAGCCAGAGATGAGGAACATGACTTCTCCCGGGAGATAGGGTCCGTGGGTTCGCTACTGCCCATCAGCTCGCCACATGCTGCCCTGCGGGTTTCTGTATCTCTCTTGGTCTGGCTCCTCACCCTAGACCCGTTCCGATAAAGTAAACTCTACCGGCACAGACCCAGAGTTCGGAGCGCGCAAGCCCCACCACGACGTCAACGTAGAGATACGGCGGTGGGGTTATTATTATTATTATTATTTTACTGGTGGCGGTTATGCAATCTGCCACAGTTTTACGAAATGTTATATTATAGATGGTACTCACTACTAATGTCCACGGTCAGGTCGGGTGTCACCCCTAAGACGGTGACACCCGGTGCGGGCCGCCCTTGCCGCCCCCCCCTAGCTACGCCACTGGTCAATGCAGCGAGCCGAGCCGCTTGTTGCGAGCCAGGATCCTCCACTCGACTGTCGGCTTCTTCGTGAATTAAGAACAAACAGGCGCGACACGCGACGCGACACAAAGAGACCGCTCGTCGCGCGGCACGCGGTGTCTTTGTGTCGCGTCGCGTGTCGCGCCTGTTTGTAGGAGCCTTCACAGTAGTCAGTGCAGCGAGCCGAGCTGCTCGTTTACAAATAATTCAGAGCAGACGTTTTGTTTTTAGGGTTTCCTAGTCAACAAGGAACCCTTATAGTTTCGCCATGTCCGTCTATCCGTCTTCGTATTAGAAAGCTGTAATTTGGTATACATATTAATCACGCCGACAAAGTGGTAAAATAAAATATTAAAATATTTGTTTTTTTTTGGGTTTCTTTCCATAAAAACCTAATTCGGCCTATTATGAACATTTAGAAACAAAACAAAGCTAAATCGGTCCAATCAGTCCTAAATTAAAATTAAATTAAATCCAACAAGGAACCCTTATAGCTTCGCCATGTCCGTCTGTTTGTCTGTCCGCGGCTTAGGTCAGAGACTCTTAGTACTAGAAAGCTATAATTTGGCATGGGTATACAAATTAATCACGCCGACAAAGTGGCAAAATAAAATCTTGAAATATATTTTTGTTTAGGGTACCTCCCCTACACGTAAAGGCTCGTACAGACTCGTGCGATATCGCGGCCGTGACAGACACCGACAAAGAAATTGTGCTACTAGTGTCGCGTCGCGCCGGCGATATCGCGCGAGTCTATACGAGCCTTATACTGGGGATTATATATTTTTTTCTCATCTATCCCATGGTGTGGGGTATTTTTGAACAGGCTGTTCAAAAATATTGCGGGTTTGTGAAAACCATTTTTCGATTCAGGGATCCGTTTTCGTAATATCAAGCTTTAAAATGCAAATTTTGATAGAGCCAAATCCCCCCTCCCCGCCAGCTAAATGGTTGTATCTTGATATGTGAAAATATTCACAGCAGTAGTATATACAACGAAATTAAAAGGAAAACTATCACAGCTTAAGAGGCTTTAAAAGGTACCGAGTAATAGTCGACCAAGTTAAATTTTCAGTTGAAAAACATGTTCTCCAATACATTCTGTAGGGCGGACATGTTTTGTTGTTGTTAACTACAATGTTAAGTTTGTTCTTGGGATAAATTCATCCCAAATACGGAACCCTTCGTTGTGCGTGGTTCGACACGCACTTTGCCGGTTTTTTCTTCTTCCAATAACACTAACTAAATAAAATTACGTGTAATGTACGTTTTATAATTACTTTATATTTTTTGGTCAGGGTAAATACCTATAAACTGAACTAACTCGCGATTCCACATCTACAAATCTATACAAATAAATACACTTGAAGTGTCTGTTTATAATGTCAAAGTAACAGTTTTTTACTAAATGCATATGAAAGTATATACGGTACTTATTTTGTCTGTCTGTCTGTCGGTCTGTTTGTTCCGGCTAATCTCCGAAATGGCTTGACCAATTTTGACGGGACTTTCACTGGCATTTAGCTGATCTTATAAAGAGTAACTAAGGCTACTTTTATATTAGACTAGCTGCTATCCGCGACTTTGCGCGCGTCGTTTTTTCTTAAGGCCCATATATATGTCAGTGATCTTGAGTGGTAAGCTTGCGTGTTCTGTACTGAGCTCACGCAACGCGTCGTACGTCCAGCCAGTAATAGGACTCGCCCATCCAGGAGCGCTGTCCCAAATAAAAAGCATTATTAATTTATTATACATAAAACAAAAGGTATTTTAATAAAACACGTATACTAAAAGATCAATAATTAAATGATCTTTAAAAAGGTGCAGGTTTCAGAAAAATATTTTTTATAGATTTTGCGTGATTCTCAGTTTTTTATCCGCGTTAGACATAACTTTACAAAATAATTTCACTATATAGTTTAAACATAATCTAAAATATTCATATATTAATTTATTAAGAAAATGCTCTAATATAACATATATTTTTTCCAAATCATTAACACTACTAAGAGACTTACTAGAGAATGAGCAGCAGCGTTCTCTACTGCGATCGCCAACCCGCCTGCCAAACGTGGTGATTATGGTAAACCCCCCCAATTAGGGGAGGCCTATGTCCAGCAGTGGACGTCTTTCGGCTGAAATGATGATGATGATTAACACTACTCGTTTAGACGTGATCTTCATTATAAAATCATTAAAATTCGGTTATCGTCGCCTTAAATAAAAGACAAGCCACGCGGGCAGCAGCTTGTATTCATATAAAGTATCATTAACGTGGTCGGAGCACGTGTTGCGGTCAACCCTATCGAGGTGGTGCGGTTAGGCCGTTCACACACTCGGATGCATATACTGGTCGCATGCAACGATGCATGCTGCATGTTTTGCAATAAAATCAATTATAAATTAGTTCAACCGCATGATGACGCACTTATATAGACTTGTTGATGACTCGGACACAATATTTTCGGACACTGTGTCCGAAGTCGATTTTTTTTCGCCAATTTCAGTATTTTTTTCACTGACAATTCGGACGTCATCAAGTTATATATATCACCATCATAATATTATATTATTAATTAATATTATTAATTATTAATAGTACAGTCAGTTACCACAATTAGCTGACCTCCCCTTTGCTCAAATAGTTGAGGTTTTTTTACTAACAAATCATACGATTTTTTTTTTCCTAGTTTTCTGTAGATTTCGTATAGGTATTTAAATTAAATTAGGAATTATAAAATTCTATCGATCCGTATTCTAAAAAATCTCAACCATTTATGCAAGGGGGGGTCAGTTAATTGTGGTAACTGACTGTACTATCAATATTATTATTATTATTATCATATTATTACCACCATTATAATTATTATTTTATTAATAAATAATAAAAAATAAACTAAGTTGAATTTACTGTCGCATTGTCGCCTCCATCTTGTATACTAACCATGTACATAGATAGAGTACCAGTGCAGGTAATGCACAAAACAATATGTTATTCTTCTTACGTAGGTTAGTGTCATTTCATAAAAGCACATTATTATTAATTATAGGACTAAACACGCTTTGTCCTATAATTAATTAAATCTTGTAATCCTAACTTAATATTATAAATGCGAAAGTAAGTTTGTTTGTTACCTTTTCGCGCCTAAACCACTGAACCGATCAACCTGTTTTGCATATACTCAGTCAGGATAATCCCGAAAAAAAGTATTGTTCCCGAGGAAAACAATAATAACGTTCTTATGATAATAGAATGCGCTACGTGTCTTTCGAATCATGATTGAATTATATTATTATAGAATACGAAATGATTGTCAAATTCTAAATAAATGCAAGCGAAGTCGCGAGCAAAAGCTAGTATCAAATAATGCCATGATAAGATAGACATCAAGGAATCTGTTATATTACTTCTTCTCTTTTGGGTGCTGTTGGCCGTAATCAAGCTAGAACAATGAAGGAAAGTTAATTAATAAATGGCTTATCATATAAAGTTGCATCAAGTAGTCCCGTGAGCGAACCGCCTTATACCGCTTCGGCGTTCACGTAAATTTGATTGATGAAAATGTCCCACATTCCGCTGACCGAATTTAATAATTCAAGGAAGCGGTTGTTACCAGGGCAATTTGAATGGGTTCCGTACGTAATTGATAATTTTATATAATATTATGTAGTTTTGGTACTAATGATATGTGTTTTCGAGTTACCCATTCTGAGTTTTTTTAGTTTTGAAGAATTTTAGTACGCACATATTTTGATGTCAAATATGATGTGATTATGTTTTCTTCTGTCGTGTGATCGGCTTCTTATTGCCAGTTTAATGTTCAATTTACACAACTTATTAGTAAAACTTCTATTAAATTCGTATTGTTATTTATTGGGACTTAAATATGAATCGTATGGTAAACAAACCTTGACCTATGCATAACTTAGGTAATAGATGTGCATAAAATGTTAATAACTTCTTCAAACATGCGTGAGATATACTAGAAAATAGCTTCAGGGTAGTCGGCGAAATTCATTTTTTTTTTTTTACATTTTTGCAACTTGCAGGTATCATGTATTAAAATCGGAACAGGCAGTACTGTTTCTATAGATAGGCCTTCCTACCATTCCACAAAGTGCCTGTCCGTAGAACCATTTCTATATCTCGGGTGGAACGCTGAATTAATTTATGCCTAGCAGTGCTACGTCTTTTGGAACCTCTGATATCCTGTTGTAAAGGAAAATGGCATTTAATTCATGTCGCTACGAGAAAGTCTAAATGTCATTGCTTTATGGTATTGAAGGCTTGAAGTTTATAGTACCTTAAAATGCCAATTACCGATTTAATTTGCTGTGATACGGCTTGTAGACAGTATCTCTGTTTACCACGAGAATTGCATGCAAGGTCTAAGGTCTTATGGTACTGGTTGTCGGTTAGTAGGTCAGTTATGTTCGCTGGTGCAACGCTTCGTCCTGTGAATTTAAATATATTATATGACATATATAAAATGTGTGTACACACGGCTACATACCAAGCTATACAGTTCCAGATAAGCTGACCTCTCATTGTACGGAAACTCCTTACAATGCGAGATCAGCTTATACTGGAAATTTATAGCTTGATATGTAGCCGTGTGTACCACTGCCCTTAATACAAGTTATTTCATAACTTAGTAAGGGTGCTGGTGTTGCAATACCTAAATGTTTTGTTAACAAGCATAAGTCAAGTGTACCTACTTATGATATATTGATAATAATGTTATTTTGAATTTTATAAAAACAAATTCTTAAATATATGCATTATAAAATTCTGCTTAAAAAGTTTATTAACCTGTCTGTATGTATGTGTTTGTGTTACATTCTGTTTTTATTTTCTTTTTATATAATTTTGTTTTTTATACTTTTATCATTGTGTGTTTAGTTTAGTTTGTGATCTTCCTGTGCGAGTCACAATAAATACTTGTTTACCCCAGCACCTCAAATAAGCAGGTTTTGTTGATTTAAAACAGTGAGCAAAATTAGATTTTGCTGAGAGCGTAAGACAAAGTAACTTTTTAATTATTTATTTTAAATACCGAGAACAGTGCTGGGTCTACTCACAAAATTCCAAAGATTTGAACTTCTAGTAATTTTTTTACCATGTTGTATTTTCCACTCGGTAGGTAATATATAATATCCTCGCTACTGAGGTGAAAAGTTGTATGTGTTACACGAGACCAAAGTTATTTGCATTTCGTGTCTTTGGATTCCTCGCTGCGCTCAGGATTCTAAACTAGAAGCACTCGCTACGCTCGTGATTCAATTATAGAATCCTTCACTTACTCGGGATTCAAAATCAACACTCGCTGCAAAACCAACTTTGCTCTCTTCACTGAAAGAAATGATTAGCCGAACTAATTTACTCCAAAAATAACAAAACTTTAGTTATAAGGAAATAAACTTTGCTTAAATTAAACAAAACGATTTTGTAGTGTGCGAAACAGGGTTTTGTAACAGATAACATCTAGTTCGCAAGTCAAAATTTTTGTGTAAACAGTAACCAAGTTTTTGTTACAGTTATGCAAACATTTCTTTCAGTGTTGTTGCACAAATAACTATTTCTTACTTTCTTTCTTTATAGTTAATTCCATGATACTTAAAAAGCCTAAAGTCAAAACTATACTCAAGTAGCTTAGAAAATATCGCTTTGTAGAACATGGATTTCAGTTTTTTTTACTAAAACTACTATATGAATTCGCTGTGGTCTGAAATAAAGGATTATCTATACATATTTTATATTAGTCACTTTTCGTATCTGCTGATATTGTATTTCTAAACTTCGCAACGCATTTTGATGCGGTTTTCACCATCATATAGAGAATTTATTCCGGAATGTTTATGTGTATTAAACTTAAAATAAAACTAAACTATTAAACTAAAGTAACTATTAACGTTACTATTAAACTTACATTACTTAAATAAGAAATTTCGATGGTTTGTCCGCAATGTTGTATGGAGCGGAGTGCTGCACAACAACAAAAAAGCGCGAACAGCAATTGCGACCACAGCTGCAATGAAGATGCTGCGCTGGGCGGGCGGTGTAACACGTCTGGACAGAATACGCAATGAGCACGTCAGAGGATCTTTCGGAGGGATCCCAATAACAGACAAACTAAAAGAAAGCAGGCTTAGATGGTACGGCCAGGTAATGAGAAGAGATGATAGTTTCCCAGTAAAAACAGTCTTGAATGTCCCTACGAAACGCCTGGGAAGAGGAAAAGCCTCGCTACTTGATGGTCCAGTATCGAGAGGAATATGAAAGCGCAGAACCTAACTCCAATGACATCCCAGGACAGAGCATCCTGGCGCCGCTGTACAAAAAGACCCGACCCCAGACAGAACTAGGATTAAGGGATGGAAGAAGAAGATTTTTAGTCCAATCGTAAAAATTATTATACAAAGCTCATCTATAATTATTATTTTTTGTTTGTGGCTCGGATGTTCTACATCCTTGCAATTTTAAAGATTTCAATGCTCATTGAACCCTAAATCACTGCGGCTCTCAAAAGAACCACAACCGCCATAAGGTTGGCTCTCTGCCCCCAAAACTGTATAAATAATAATTTATACAAAAACCCGGTACGGTCTTTACTCTTATACATTGTGGAACAACCCAGTTATTAAGGCGCTGGATATTACATATTTCCAGTGGATAAATTATCGCGGTATACATTGAATACATTAAAAAGTATTTTGGGGAGTGTGTTACCAGTATTGTACTCAAGTTCTTTGAAAAAGTTTTTGGCCTTTTTGGTCAATAAATTAAGATGTTTGTTCGTTGTCAATATTAAACCGGCTTTATTAGTGAATGTAGGACATTCTTTGAGAAGAAATAACCTGGTAAAAATGTTTTTTACGAAGCTTAGTGAACATTAATTTAATATTTTTACTGCTTTTTCATCCGTGCAATTGTTTTGAGAAACTTGATACGGCAGGCTTAAGATAATTTTACAATTTATAGTCAATTCCCAAGTGCAGATAATGCGAAAAAAACATATTCTTTTCTCATTTCTAGTACATAAACATCATCTACCTTACCGATTCCCAAGTGCAGATAATGCGAAAAAATATACTCTATTCTCATTTCTAGTCCATAAACATCATCTACCTTACTAACACTGAATATTTAGCACTCACGCTCAACAAAAACAAGACAATTTATGTGCCACGATTTATGTAAAGCGTCATTTTAAATTCCACGATTTTAAAATCGATGTCACGCGCAATCACATACTAGTATATTTCAGTGCTCGTATTATTATTAGGGGAAATCGGATCGATGTATTCGATATTGAGATCTAATCGAGTCGGCGCGTGCAACTCGATCTCGAACACAGCACGCATGCGTACGGTGGCATGATGACGCACTTTCGTTTCGAGAAAAAATGTATTGGATGTGCTTTTTGAAAATTGGTTTCGAGAAAATTGTCCACAACTTTGTGTCTATCATTAGGTTCTCTGATGATATACTCATTTTGTAATATGCCACTCTGATTTTTACAGGTTGGCCATACATTTACTGATAAATTCCATTGCATCGCAAGAGCTACTAGAAGAAAGCTGTGTTACAACTTCCCTTTGGTTTTATTTTATTTGGGAAAACAGCAATCGTAAATTGTAAATTATATCTAGATACAGAGTATGCTATAACTAAGTGTGCTTTTATAATCTAGTAACATGTGGAAACGTAGTGGAACGTTTCCACATGTTACTAGATTATAAAAGATACAGATTTGGTAAAATTAAATAAAATCAATAGAATTATGTATAACAACAAATAACTATTTCGTAATCTTAAAACCAAATAGTTGTTAATACATACTAAAATAATACATAGTATTTAAAAAAATTGAGCAAGGCAAGAATCATTTGTTCTGTTTAGGGCAAAATGTAAATGTATTGTAAGCTTGAACCAGTCTCTGGAGCGGCGCTCTCTCTCCTGCATTTGTACGATAGGGAGCAATCTATATGAAAAAAAGATGATTTATCTACCAAAAAAGAATAAATCTCATAATCTGCTCATTAATTCATAAAAAAGCGAACAGGATAAACCCAATACGCAGACAAACAAATACTTACTCTGCAAATATTTGAACATCTCATAGACGAAATGCACTCTAACCGTTAGCCTCGCATGTTGGCCAAACCTATTTGCTATGCACACCATCTATTTGCAAAGAACACTGATATTTGCTATAACCATCACTTACAGTAACGGGCTTTACTTATTATAATGTCGCAGAAACGACTGGAACACACATAGTATTCGTGTGGCCGCCTGTTACACCGGCTTGTAATTACTTGTCATGAATTTTCTGTACCGCGTCAGTCTAGTTATGTGTAAACAGTAGTTATTAGTGTTGAAGCATATGCATATTTTATATAATTTAAATATCCAGATCGCAGTAACTAGGACCAAAGGTAGAGCTTGAGATTTTGCATGGTCGTGAAGTTGAAAATTTGTGTAACGTTTCCGTCTTTTCATATTATGCAGCTGTTAATTGAATCTACTTCTAAATGCGCTAGGATCAATAAATTGCAATTTGTTAGTGACAGTTTAATAGGTTGAGGTTGTGATAAATTATTCCTTCCTAGATTTTTACAAGCCTATCTGGTTTCCGCATTGATTACTCTTTTTTCTCACGCTTTCTTCATTCAAAGTTCAGTTCATCATCGTAAATAATGTACATTATTTATTTATATACACTTTATTGTACACCACAAAAATACATTTAAAAAATCTAACATTACAAAATGCCAGGCAACTTCGGAATAAAAAAAAATAAAAAATGTTTCATGAAGAAAAGCCTAAGTACTAAAAACAATGCTAAAACAATGTTATATTTACAACTAGGTGGCTATGCTATTCACAATACATTGAAACCCTGATCTCCAAACTATGGGTATCCCTGTATCTTAGAGATGACCTGTCCCTCCGCAGCAAAGTCACAAGCCAATATTTTTAACTCTATGTTTACTTAATTATATAACATGAAAAAGAAAGTGGACAGTGATTTGCCTGGACATAAAATGGGGCTGTCATTGGTGCAAATAACACAAGCATGCAATATATTAAAATAGTTACACAATATATATACATATCCTAAATAATAGATATATAAATACGAAATATATAAGCAACGAAAATAAATATAGACTATAGATAATCACAGGTACCAGAACAAGATCACAACACACACAAGTAATGTTCCTTCACGAGTCTTACTTTACTGGGTACCTTTCATTACAATTTGATTTAGCTGTTCTTAACCTTACCTTCGCTGCTGATGTGGGCTCTACTCTATCTGTTCTATTAATTTCTAAGGCAACTATCTCATTACAATACATACATATATCTTTAAATTTACTATGTTCAAAGTCACCGTTACGCTACGTTGTGACAGGTGGAAAATTCGTATTGTAGCGAACTTCACGGTCGGCTGCAGAAATTCAGCCATAACGAGCCGGCCAATGAAGACATTATTCTATGGACACCCGTTTATTATGCTAACTCCTACTTTGTGCTGTCAGTCTCAAGTTTAGCTCAAGTTTGTTTGGCCGTAAACAGAGTAACTATGATTTGCTTTCGTTTGATTGGAGATTATTTCTATCTATTGCAGTTGGTCTGTTTACCTTTTTAGGGGTTTCGAGATTATCTTAGTTTCTGAGAACTTCTTCAATCTTTGATTTGTAGGTCTTGTGGAAGAAATACCTCAATATTTCCAATATCCAATAACAGTTGATTGAGTTTATAAATCTAGCTTGTGATGATATCATTTCGTGTGACAGTGTGACTATATACGAAAAGTCCAACTTCACATACATACATATAAAACAATATATTATTGTTCCCCATTAATTATAGGGACATTCAATTATTGAAGTATTATCTCCTTGTAATAAATCTATGTAATTGACAGCCATGGTTCCGCAGGGCGAGAAATAATTAATAGTTTTATTTTCACAATTTATCTCGATGTAATGGAATTTACAATTAACGGCGACAGATGTTTCTAATTGAATGTAAAGTGTGTGCCATATCTTTTGTTGAAAAACAGTTTTTTAATTGCCGTTTCGACTGTTGCTGTTGATTTATGGGAGGTACACTATCTCCACGTTAAGGTGTTAATCAAAAGTGGCTGGCCAATGTGTTACCTACAATTTTAAGCTTACGCATCAGTCGAAAATATGAGAGTATCTATACGTTAATAGAGTAAGTAAGTTTGAGAATAAAGTTAGTACATAGATATAACTTTATTATCAAGAAGACAATCACATAAATTAAATGTCGCTCAACATGTCCTAAGTAGGTAGCAACTTATTTTTTTTTTAAGAAATATTTATTCAAATAGGATATTTACCCAATTTCACTATAAGCTTTAATTAAGTCTTCACACAGAAAAAAAAAAAACTCAAAATTGTAAACATCGACAGTTCACACTTGAGCCGTTACATCGCATCCGATATTCAAATACACCAATAAGATATAATATGTATATATACAACGACCTCAGAAAATGATGTTATATAATACTGACATTGGCCATGAATGAAGAAAAGAAAGTTAATACAAGTTACATTAATTTATAATGTGGTTATTAAGATCCGCTTAGCGAGACTAAGTTTTGATTTAAAAACAAATAATCTGTGTTTGAACTTATAAGAGGCTTTTCATGCTCTTTAAAAGACGTAGTAAGACATTTCACGGTAACATTGAGTAAATAATATGAATTTCACGAATTAGGTCACCATAAGTCCTCCTAGGGCGTCTCCTCCTGGAAACGCCGGGAGTGGACGCACTAAGAAGACTTATGTATAGTGACTTAATTGGTGGTGTTCTTCAGAAAGGTCAGGTGCATAGCACTCGCAACCGACGTGCGTGTATGACCAGATGTATGAATATAAACGAAGCAAAAGGAGCCCTTGACAATTCAAAAGTGCCTGTAATTGGTTTATTTGAAATAAATGCTTTGAGTTTGAGTTTGAGTTTGAGCGTAGCAGGCGTTTTATATTTTCTGCCATGGGAAGAAGGCGTGAGTATGAACTTTGAAAGCTGTATTTTTATTATACTCAGCTCTTTTTTCTAAAGAATTTTTTGTTTTTGTATAACTCAGCTAAAGTTGAGATTCAGTCGATACAAATAATAGAAGTGAAATTAATTAATAATTGCAAATTAGACAAGGTTAAATAAGGAACGTCTAGATAAAATAAAACAGTCGTGCTTCAAAACCTGAAAGTCATACTATACTATTGTATAGGGTGTATCTATTCAAACACGAAATATTTTAAGAGATACACCTATAGGTGGTAAAGATGCCATGATATGATTTTTTTTGAAATCTGAGTATTTTATTAAAAAAATAAAAAAAATAAAAAATAAATGATAAGGGGGTTTATTCATAAACGTTGCTTAAAGTTAAGTGAGTATGGTTAAATAGTCGCTAATCATTACTTAACTTTAAGCAGCGTTTATAAATAAACCCCATTATGATTAAATATCAAAATTCACCGCGCTCGTGCGTATAGATGTTTCTCTTAAAAAAAAATTTGTATGAATAGATACACCTTATGTATTCAGTCATTAAATAATATAAGAAATGAGACATCCCGAATTTGATCTGACGTTGGCATTTACCGAATGTGATTCTTTACATAAAAGAAAGCTAATTTTATGTTATTACAACATATCCGCCTCCAATATCTCGATATTTATCTACTGGCAGACAAAGTTATTAATTACATTTTTCTGCCTGAACTATCAGAAAAGATCCAATAAATCTTAAAAGTCCATTATCTTTTATCGCGTTGATTGATTCAAACATATTGTTGAACTTATATCTAAAACTAAACCAGTATTTATATAAACCAGTACTCTGTTCCCTTTTCAAAGATAAACAATAATCTTATCATCCTTTACATTAAGACGCATATATATGCCAATGACCTTGAGTGGTTAGCTTACGTGTCCTGTACTGAGCTCACGCAACACGTCGTACGTCCAGCCAGTAATAGGACTCGTCCATCCAGGAGCGCTGTCCCAAATAAGACGCATTATTAATATATTATACATAAAAAAAGGTTTTTTAATTAAACACGTATACTAAAAGATCAATAGTTAAATTATCTTTAAAGAAGTGAAGGTTTCAGAAAAATAATTTTGATAGATTTTGCATGATTCTCAATTTTTACAAATTAATTTCACTATGTAATATAAACATAATCTAAAATATTCATACCTATAATAAGTTGTTAGGAAATGCTCTAATCCATACCAATATTATAAATGTGAAAGTAAGTCTGTCTGTCTGTCTGTCTGTATGTTACGTTTTTACGCCTAAACCGCTGCACGAAATTTGGCAGAGATATAGCCTGGGATATGGAGAAGGACATAGGCTACTTTTTTACGCGATAACCGACATCCACGCGGGCGGAGCCGCGGGCAAAAGCTAGTTTAACATATATTTTTTCCAAATAATTAATACTACTCGTTTAGACATGATCTTCAGTAAAAAATCATTAAAAGTCGGTTATCGTCGCCTTAAATACCGACATCGCACTAAGTCTATAATCCTGTCACTATCATATCTATAATAACAATATTCTCCCTGGAAGTAATGCGACAAATGCAGCAGATTATCCGTCGCCGGCATTGACCGCGATCGATTTCTACGAGAAAGCAAATTGTGCCGTCGTCAATACTAGCGGCTTCGTCTAAAAACTAGTTTAGACACTTAGCTTATTCATATATTTTCACTTATGTAAATTATATAAATTCTCTTGCTGCTCCTGTGAACTATTCATCCGGTTGGAATCGCATTAGCACTCAAATGCTTGATTTTTTTAAAATGTCAAAATAGGAAAGTAACGGTTTTGTGGTTATAGTTTTGGACATAATATCTCACGCACATTCAATTTTAATCTGTTCTTTATGGATGTATTATGTATCTGAACGGTCAAACAGTGTGGCGTTAAAATCCATACTGTAAATAATCTACTAGATGGTTTTTGGGACAAACAAAGATATTATTTAAAACTTGTTTTATAATATTAATTTAGTAATGGCATCAACGGAGTTTTTTAGATTAAGAGCTTAAATATCAAACAAATGTTGAACCTTTAATTTGGATACCAATCAGCTGTGAATTTATTTCTGGCATGCCTTAAAAGAACGAATCTATTCGACTACAAATGATGGCATTTATAATTCAGCTATTAGCAAACGGTGGGCTTAATCTTTGAACCTGTCCTAGTACGAGTATATAGTTGTAACCCAACTACCAAAGTGACAAGGAAAGTAATGGCAAAGACCAAAAGTTCAGAGAAAGGATTCCGCCAAGATCGTGAGTTCTACTCCCGATTGCTCGTACAATTATTGGTGCGATGTTAGTGAGATTAAATGGTGAAATAAATTCGATTTAAATATGGCTTTCGTGTGCTTACTGTGACTGGTTTAGTTGATCGTTTATACCACGATTATGTTTGCCATTTCTTTCCGTTTACCGTTACTCTTGCAACTTATGGTCGTTTGCTCATCGTTGTTTTCATAGAATGTCAGATTTAGCTTTTCTACTAAATCTTGTTTTGATGTTAGCTTTTACGGTTATTTCTAATATCGTTTCTTTATAATTGCGGCAGTTTAGTGTTTGAAGTTTATTGACAGATTCAGGTCCTACTTTATTTGGTTCTCTAGTGTGAATGTTTAACTGTGTATGTTTATTAACAGTTCTCTCTTTCTTTTCAGGTCCAAAATGGCATCAGATGTTGCGTCACATATAAGAAAGTCAACAGTTTTATGGCTAATTTTAGCCTTAACGAATGTGAGTAATTTTGAGTGTTATAATAAAAGAAACAATCGGATGCTATTATTTTGTATATCTATGCTAAAGCGTATGTATCATTTATAAAGAGAGTGAAATTAGTTTCAACCTTAAAGCCTTAACTGACACCAAAGCTTACTCTAAACGTTTCAATCTCATACGATGGAGAAATTTTCCCAAAGTTCATTATGTTACAAAGATTATTCCACAAAAATACAAGGGTTTTAAGAGTTTCCCTGACTGTTTGACCCCAGGTTGAGAACAGCTCTTTGTACCCCTCTCACATAAACTGTAATAGACTGAGACAGTCTCTGAGGCACCGAAGTCACTTGCAATTGTAGTTTACGACACACGTCAAGGGCTATTCTTTGGAGTCACGTTGAAAACAAATGCAACATAATGGAAGTTACGGAGAATTTGAAAAACAACTTTGTTTTGTTAAATAATTCTTTTCATTTTGGCGAAGCTAAGCTAAAGACTAGAGAAGTAACTCAATATTTATGCAAGGAAGTTCTCTATACAAACATATAACGGTTTTAACAGTCTGGTTGCTAAAGTAAATTAATATTCAGGTTTAGTAGCAAATAAAATAAGATTGTGTGAATCTAAAAAAATTCAAATAAAGAATATGATGAAGCACATGATAGCCGCTTTCAAAATATTTCTAATAGTGTGCAAAAAAGCACCTACTAACAACTCTTTAGTAAAATTAACATTAGAGAGACAAATATCTTGGTTTCACAATGACGTATTATTTTACCTTTGCCTGACTAGGCTATATAATTGAGAAATCTTCTTTTGTTCAGTTCTTCACAAAAGAGCAAAAGTATCGAAATGACTCGTATGATTGAATTTAAAAATATCGATAAGAATTTAATACGTATATGGTTGTTATCACGCTTTCATTTTCTTTTTGAAGCGTGAGAAAGAATTATTGAATTTAAAATGCCGTAATAAAAAGTATGATTGGAACAAATTGTGGACGACATTAAACTAAATAATATTTTTTTTATAGTGTTTGATTCTGATTGAAAGACTGTTACTGATTGATGTTCAATTGAATATAACACTAGTTACTGTATGTATCTAAATTGGTTTACGACAGTTTAATTGACGCATTAAGTATTTGTACGAAATATGATGTATTGAGAACAGTTAATCTTACGAAATACTGTTCAATTTTTCTCGGTCCCAATTTGAGCTACATATTTGGCATTTAGAACCTCAAAATTGTTTGTGTAAATGTAACATTCTTGCCCTAGTTTGATGTGATCATCTTTTTTGTAACAAGTTGGTAACGTCCAATTTTATTCGTTTACAAAGTTGTTTTTTTCAGATTTACATTGTGTTATATTATAATCTTCATATGTGTGAGGCACCTTTGTGGAAGAGAAATAAAATGTTTATTATTTATTATTATAATTTTTAGGGTTCCGTACCTCAAAACGAAAAAACGGAACCATTATAGGATTACTTTCGTCCGACCATCCATCCGTCTGTTTGCCTGTCTGTCACGGACCTTTTTCTCAGGAACACCTGGAGTAATCAAGTTGAAATTAATATCAAATACGTAGGTCCTACGGTCCCTTGGAGCTCTAAAAATATCAAGCTTCTAAGTCAACGCAACAAAAAAAAAAAAAAACGACCATTTATGCGACATATTTTGACACTCGCAAATAAATCAAAACTTATAGGGTACTTCCTGATGACCTAGAATCATGAAATTTGGCAAGAAGCAAGGTCTCACAGCACAAAGTAAAGAAAAAAGTCCGAAAATCGTAAATTTGTAGTTTTATCACATAATTAATATTTTTTTTGCGATTACAAACTTACATTTGCATTTGGAGAATTAATAAATAAATAATACAATTTGGGTACAACTCATCTATCCTAAACAAACATACAGTGTACAGAATTTTGAGCATTCCAAAGATGAACTACGCTGTCTGTGCTAGTATTAACTGTGTGACAGACACAGAGTCGTAATTGACGTTTATCGATGTACGGGAGAACATTTTTTCAACTACAAAGTTAAGTTTGTTCTTGAGACAAATTCCTCCCAACTACGGAACCCTTCATTGTGCGTGATCCAACTCGCACTTTTGGCCGGTTTTTTTGGAGTAGTTTATTCTATTTCAATAAAACATAAAAAATAATCCAAATTCAAATCGAAATCTAAGAAGCTTCGTCAAAGCTCCGTTTACAACAAAAACCAGACCTAGTAGAGCATTGAGTAAGCAGAATCGAAACGCCGCGCCGTCCTTGGCGAGGTCGACGGTCTTAGCCGACCAAATGCCGTTGTTGCCACAAACCATACAACAGAACCTAAGATCGTGACTTTCTAATTTAGCCGGGTATCTGTGTTCAGTGTCCGCTCCATTTGACGCGGTGTCGTCGCATGCGCGTCCGGCGACACACATAGCGGACATATCGCACGCCAACTGGACCAAGTTTGTAAAAACATACGGATAGAGTTAGTACTGTTCGCAGAAGTAGAAGCGCGGCTCAATTAATTTTCAATTGGTATGTTTGTCCTTTTCCTAGTTTATTGTTTTGGAGTTGGGGATTATTCATATGTAGCTCGTAAGCAAATATAAAAAAAAAAATCGAATGAAATCAAAGTAATAATGAAGTGGTAATTATTAAGACAAAGTTTAATCAGTTCTGCCTATACTCCATTTGATATAATACAAGGTGGGCCAAAAGAAGTCATCCGATGTTGTTTGGCTCTCTTTTTTTTTCTAAATGAAGAACTTCGATTCTGTTTTTCGATTATGTTTATCTGAACCTTTAGAATTTGATTGGTCAAGTCGAGAAGATTATATCGGCCAAATGGGCGCCGTCACAATTGATTGCCATACGGGCTCGTTTTATGGCATTTTTCATCACTACGGCGAGAACTTCGGGCAACAGATTCTTGTACTCATGTCGAATGTTGTCCTTGAGGTCTTCCAGAGTCTCGGGCTTATTCACGTAAGCACGGGACTTCAAAAAACCGCTTGTTCACGTACCCGCTGAGGTGGAAATGAGCATCATCGCTCATTATGATTTTGGTCGAAAAATCGTCCACTTCTTCTTCGAGGTTGAGGATTGCTTGGGCGTAAGTTACGCGCGTTTGGCGGTCGGCAGGCAGCAGCTGATGCACGGACTGGACTTTGTACGGGAACATGCGCTGGTCTTTGACCATAATTCGCGTTAGGGACGTCCGGCTGATGGCTAATTGCGTGGCACGGCGTCTGGTCGATGTTTCCGGCGACAACTCGACATTCTCGGCAACAGCGGCGATATTCTCGGCAGAACGGGCGCTCCGGGGCCGGCCACTCTACTACTCTTCAAGTTTTGTGACCAAACGGCGCATTGTTTGCGCAGCCGGTGTCGGACGGCCAGGGAATCGGCCACAGACGAATTGTTACGCAAAAAAATACACACGATTATTCCGCGTTCTTGGGGAGTGTATCGCTCCATGGCTTGTTCACTTGTATTCTGCATCTGTCTAGTCCACAAATGTCAAAACAGATTTGACATTGGCGGCCATTTGCAAAAATGAGAGCATCTTCCAATAGGGTGATTTCTTTTGGCCCACCTTGTATTAGACATTTAAAGAAACCTTTTTTACAGTCCGTTCAACCGATTTTGACCTCTATTCTGTAGGCATAAGTTTAGCATTAAAAGCAAAAAAGTGGTTACAATACCAGCTGATTACTGCAGCTGCCATTCGTCGTGCCATCAACGCAATAGAAGTCAAAATCGGTTGAACGGATTGTAAAAAAGTTTTACTGAAATTCGTAATGTTATTTCAAATGGAGTATAGAGTTGATTAGTATAATAAGTTATTAAAACATGTTTTCTTTTTATAGTACCAGTTCCTAGTCATGATTGAATATAATCACCCAATTTACTCATTAATTTACAGAATTACAAATATTATTCAAATTATTTTTCTATCAGTACCAAGCGTTCCGGATTCTAAGCAATAACGCTAAATGGGTAATTGCTACTTATTTCTGACTAAAGAACTCAACCATTCATGGATCTTTAGAACTCAGAGTATTTTAATGGTATTTATTATTACTTTAATAGATATAAATTTTTAGTACTATAATAAATTAATCTTTTTGAAAACAAAGTTTTATAAGTTTTCAGCCTTTTATAGGGTTTTTATATACTTATCTTTATTTTTTTTATTGATTAATGGCATCATGAATGGATATTTTATTGGGATTGGGTTAGATCTTTGACAAGCTTTCTTAGATTCATCGGTGTATATAGGGAATAAATTTTACATTAGGAACTAAGTACAGGTCTCGTCACGTAAAAAGAACGCTGGTTGACCTGCGCACTGAGCGATTTATCGAATTCCAGCCTATTCCAAAGTACTAAGTAACTATACCCAAAGTATCAAATTCAGATAATTTATGTAAACAACGGGGATAACATATCAAAAAAATATCTTCGTAATGGTAGTTCACATAAAATGGCGAAAAAAAAGGTTCCATTTTCTTTTAAGTACTGAATTTAAGAAATAAAAATTAAAAAATAATCATACCGTAATTATTTTTATAAATTTTCGGTTTTAAACAAAGTTTAAAAAAAGGAGATTTTCTAGTATAAAATATTTTATGATACTGGTAACAATGCTGGAGATCCAAACATTTTCACATTTTTTACATCTTCAACAACACTAATATTACAACTCTCACTCATAGATTCATATTGTATGTAGCATATCTAGCCACATTTTGGATGAAAAAGACTGTAAACTGTTTCGATTGGAAATCGATTTTGGGAGGCCTACGTCTAGAAGTAGACTTAAAAGAGCTGATTATGACGATCATAGACCGTATCTCCGAATTTCATAGATGATTATTAACGAAAAATTATAATGATAAAATGTTTTGTACCACTGTCCTGTCATTTTGACAGTGACATTTCTTGACATTACTTTGTTTACATAAATTATCTGAATTAGAGACTTTGGGTATAGTAAAGTACCGTCAACTGTGACATCTTTACTTTCCACGAGCAACTGTACCTATGAGTATTGTACTTAAATATCTCTCGATTACTAAAAATTTGTTACAAATAGTCGATTTTTCTACTTTGGTTGATATTTCCGCTTTGGTAAAAATGGCGGCAACAGATTTTTAGTAATTGAGAGATATTTAAGTACAGTACTCATGGGTAAAGTTGCTTACGGAAAGTAACGACGCCATAGCTGACCTTACCTGTTATGATTCTAAATTAAAGCAATTACATTTCTTTACTAATATTATAAAGAGGAAATATTTTTTTGTTTGCTTGTACCGAATAAGATCCAAAACTACTGAAACGATAAAAAAAAAATCACCAATAGAAAGCTAAATTATCGGAAGTAACATATGCTATAATTTATTTTCAAAAAAATTAGAGATCCTTATGAAAATTTTAATAAGTAATGTAACCCAAAGTAGCAAAATTTTGCTTACAAACCATAGAATCGATAATTACGCAGATGAAACCGCGGGGCGCAGCTAGTATATTATAAAACAATAGCCTAATACTTTAGGACGCGACTGTACCCGTGCGCAGACACACCCTATCCGCTGTCGCTCAGCGTGACGACAACTGTATCTTTTACAATATCTTCAAAGTCTATTTCACTAGTATCTATCTATCACTGTTATCATTATTAAGTTAATCGACTTGAAATCATTATTGTACCACATTTTAATGAACATAAAAATATTCTATTCCAACCAGCTGCTGTGTCTGTAGGTACCATTGAGTTTAATAACTGAAATAAAATCGTTTATTCTGTAAATAGGATATCGGAATCACTTTTACACGACATATAAAAAATATAAAAACAAGCTTGGTGAAGTCGACTAGAGAAGCAAACCTCATTAAAATGTGTCAAAAAAGTGTAACCACTATTTAAACGCGACGACGTAGCTTTGAAACCACTAAACATTTAAAAGTAATAAGATACTGGTTCTTATCCTCATTAAAAAGTTATTATTATTAATATATTTAGGTTCACTTCAGTTGGCGTCACACAGAGCACTGAACTGACGTTAGTTACGCATGTGGCTGTGGCCAACGCCTTAGCGCGGTAATTACTAATCAAGTGTAACATTATATATCAATTGTAGATACCATATCACCAACAAGACACGCACCATTCAGCCGTCTTTCATTTTCAGCTCACAAAAACCACACACTGTTCTAAAATTTAACCAAACAATAGAATTTGAGCCCGGACAGCCGTCAATGATAAGACATTATGGGTGTAATGAGCTCGTATCAGCTGCAACCGCAGAATTGCAACCATAACACGGAAGGTACTTAACTCAATGCAGTGTGGTTGGTAGGGCTACTCCTTTTGTATGTGACGGGTAAATAAGGCTGGTCTAAAAAGCACTGCACCGCAAAGAAAAAAGAAATAAAGAAGATACGTTTATTTGTGGTAAACATGACGTAAATAAAGAACACCAAACACAAAAAAGAACAAGTTGGGGGAAAATAGGCGTCACATCCACGCAAAACATTACGCAGAGTTATTTTCATAACAAATAGTGTAGAGTTAACCCAATCATCTCTTCCCCTTGAATTTGTATATATATATATATATTATATATAATAATTAGGTATTTATACGTTATAGTAATATATATGTATGTCTATTATATGTTTACAATATATTTATGTACTTGTGTATCAATTTTATTTGTTATCTTTTTAATATTATTATTAATTTATTTTTATGTGGTTACATATCTCGGGACCCTGGGGTCCCGGACCTTTGGAAGGCGTAGGAGGGGCCGAAGCCAACTCGCAGAGGCCCGTTAGGAGCTATTTAATTGAATGAGGTACCAACCGACGATTATCCCTGTACGCACTATGCAAGTGCACCCAAGGACAACCCCCGGTTGGTGTAGGACTATTGCAGGATATGGAACCAAAGATATTAGACTATGGGTTTGGGTGGTTAAAATGGACTGGTTACCAAAAACTATGGAAGGACTATGGCCCCTGCCTGATCAATGTTTTATTATACACGGACAAAATGGCAGGGGGTGACTTGCACACTCAATAATGGGCCCCCGAAAACGGTCGCTAGCACATAGTGATGTAGCGACAAGGGGGCAACATGTCCTGAGGTGCTCGAGGAGTGGAGAGGTATTCCACGGCTCTCAGAACAATCCCAGAGCCCGGAAGATGGTTAAGATCCCTACAAGCACTTACTGGAATACTTCCTTCCTCCGAGCACGTTTGCTCTTGCGAATCTCCACTCAAGCCGGCCAATAAAGGCAAGAATGAGGTGGGAGCTCAGTTCCTCGTCAACGTTCACTCCAGCCGGCCAATAAAGGCAAGCCAGAGATGAGGAATATGACTTCTCCCGGGAGATAGGGTCCGTGGGGTCGCAACTGCCCAACAGCTCGCCACATGCTGCCCTGCGGGTTTCTGTATCTCTCTTGGTCTGGCTCCTCACCCTAGACATGTTCCGGTAAAGTAAACTCTACCGGCACAGACCTAGAGTTTGGAGCGCGCAAGCCCCACCACGACGTCAACGTAGAGATACGGCGGTGGGGTTATTATTATTATTATTATCTCCTCTCCTCTCTATTAATTAGAGCACCTGCCATCTTATCTCTTCACTACCCTTGGTTGACTGGTAGAGAATGCCTATGGCATTAAGTCCGCCTTTGTACCTTTATTGTGTGAAAAGTTTAAATAAATAAAACGGGCATCGCTCAGCATAATGCTAATCTCGAATTTACGCATCGAGCGCGTTCAGCACTCCGATTGGTGAAGGGCCAATCGGAAGCCAATAGGCGCGCCGAACGCGCTCGATGCGTAAAATCGAGATGGTTAAAAGAAACTCACACTGGGGCCTCAGGTCTATGAATGTAAACGAAGCAAAATGAGTATGTAAGGAGCGTAGCAGGTGGCGTTCAGTTTCTGCCTATCCACATGGGAAAAAAGGCGTGAATTTATGTATGTATGCAATACATACATAGACCTGAGGCCCTAGTGTGAGTTTCTTTTAACCATCTCGATTTTACGCATCGAGCGCGTTCAGCACTCCGATTGGTGAAGGGCCAATCAGAGGCCAATCGGAACGCCGAACGCGTTCGATGCGTAAAATCGAGATGGTTAAAAGAAATTCACACTAGGGAATAAAGGTTGACAGCATTTGTATAGAAAATATATCAAACCACCATATTTATTCTTAAGATAAAAGTAATCTGACGATTGAAAAATCAGCCCTTACTAAAGTAAGTTATGCTACAGTTTAATATATTTATATATATTACGCTTTTACTTACTACCTACGATACTGAATATCGTAGACATGTCGAGTTAGGAGAAGCACTTTGTTTTTAATGATAATAAATCTTTAATACCAACTAATTTATGTACCTATTTATCACTGTTAAATTGGAAACAGGAAATCACTTTAAGTGTTACATACTGAGACAGGAGTTATAATTATAAGTAGCCTGCACCTCTAATGCAATTTAGCCACCTTTAAACCCATAGAATTTATGCTAAACGTTTTCCCTATCGATTAGCGGTTTTACACTAATTATAATTATATTTCCGTCTCGTTAGCTGTTAGGGATGACAGCCGAGAAATAATGTTACCAGACGAAAATATACGACTTTCCAAGAAAGAATTTTAACACCTGCTTATAAAACATATTATAATGTATTTAAATAAGTAGGCGTGAGTTATTGCAGCTATTTAAATGACTGAATGACTTACAATCATTATTGATCTTTCTGTAGGCTAGATGTTTATTGTTGAAGACTTTCTCATGAAATACAGTAAGAATAACATTCTTTTTGATGGTAAATATGAAGGGCCTACAGCTTATTCCAAAATTCCATGTTTATTGACGTTTCACAAGTCATTTTTAAATTGTACCCACAGTTAATATTTAAATTGACAGGTTGTGCCGTTTTGCTTGTTTGATTTTTCATTCCAATTCATCGATTTTGAAATTGTGTTGTTTCGTATTTAATCATGATTCGTTTTATTTGCACCACTTATAACGAAATCTCAAGGAAAAAAAAAAAACAAAAAAACAATTTTGGAAATTGCCAAACATATATTTTTTTAAATTGCCAAAGGATAAGAATGTGTACAAAAAAAAAAATATATGTCAAAACCTCAATTAAATCAGCGGCTAAAATGTTTAAAGTAATTAATAAGAAATTCGATGATTGATCAGATAAGATATTGAATTAATATCAAAGCACAGTCGAAGTGACTTAGGTCAAGATTGGTCGAGAATCTCAAGATTGCATTGCGGAGATCGGAGAAAACGACGACAAGTTGATTGATGTTAAAAGTTATGACTAAAGAATTTCTGAAATAAGCTGTTGATGGTTGGTTAGGAAATTAATTTAATTGATAAGTGAATACAACATAAATCTTGGAAATGTTTGAACACCAAAGTTTGTAATTATGAAATGGAAAGTTAAGTCGGATGGTTCAGATTTTTAATGATATGAGAAAGATAGTGCCTGATTTTTTCCTAATTTTAGACTCCTTTTCGGTTACTCCTCTTCTCCTAGTTTCAAACTTCTGTCGTTCGAACAATTTTATTACACATTATATTGAATGCTGTCCTGTCACGTCTAAAATCGCCCAGCCTTTGTCACAGAAAATGCTTAGGTGAAGTTTTGAATCAAACATTTTTTGACATCACTAATTTACTTAACAAGCTCTTCATTTTCCCTAAAAAGGCCTTTAATATTTTCGCAACCACTATCTAAAATCTCGATGCACATACTAAGATAATCCCACCAAAACTGCATCCTTAGCCAACCCTGTGCCCACGTCACGTCGCCGTCAAACGTCCGTTACTACACGTCCTGCCTTAACACGTAATGGTTTGTGAAAGCCGTGTGAACTCCACATGTGACCCATTGTGCCCCACGTACGATCACCTCAATTATCTACTAGTCTACAACTAATTACTCGATGACATAGTTACAATACCAGTAGTTTCCTTCTACAAATTGACGGAGCCAATCGTCTACGTGATCGATTCATTTCTTTTATATCAAATGAGATAATTATAGTACCTACCTATAATTTCCATCGGATGTAGGCAAGTTAATAGCTGATTTTTATTGAAGTGTTAATTGATTTCTGCTTCTTTTTCTTCTTTTCGTTTCGACGGTAGATCTATACTGTTTGGGCCCAGTAGGTGACCACATTTATTGCCGTGTCACAGGCGTTGTTCAAATCGTTAAGGGTGCAGGCGGACGGACAACTGGGACACTCCAGCAGATGGGACATAGTCTGATCAGGAGCACCGCACTCGCATTGAGTGTTAGGTGAATCGACTATGCTCCACTTCGCCAGGTTATGTTTGCAGCGGCCTACTTAAGTACGCAGTCGATTGAGAGCTTTCCAAATAGGCCACTGCAGTTCGTAACCGGGAGGCGGGTGCTCCTGAGGCTTTACGAAGTTTTGAGGTGGTGGATACTTCTCTTCCCACAGTTTACTTCGCTCCCTGGATTGCCTGATTTCTGCTAAATGAGTTAATTAGACCAGATGCTTGAACTTTTTGTGAATTTCCGTGTTAGACAAGAGCGGGTGAACTTTGAGCCTGGGCGGTAGTAAAATCAGTAGCTTTAATGCAGAAAAAAACTATTTTTGAATCTCCCACGATGATCTTTATAATCATGCTTAGGATAAGGTGGATGTTTTAGGAGATGTCATGTAAAAAAAAGACATAACGGAGAATTGATTATTAATGAACTAATTGCCGAGGTTTCTCCTCAATTAACTGTATCTATTGAAACGCCGGAATGGAACGTCATAGGAAGACATAATTATAGTGAGCTAATTGGTGATGCTCTTCAGAAAGGTCAGGTGCCTAGCAGTCCCAACCGGCGTGCGTGACCAAATGTATGAATGTAAATGAAGCAAAAGGCCATACTCCTTTTGCTTCGTTTACATTCATACATAAGGAGCATAGCAGGTGGCATTCCATAGTTTCTGCCTACCCCCATCTGTTCTTCCCATGGAGGTAGGCAGAAACTACGCGGCGTATAGGCGTGTGTTTATGTGTGTTATTCAAAATTAACTTGGCAGTGCCTTCAGCTTTCTTCACGTGCATCCTAGAACAGATTTCTCTACGAGGTTAATAGTTTACAGGTTTGTAATGAAGCAGGACCTGCAATTGCACGCAGTGCATCTCCCATGAATAAAAGATTAGACAGTCTAGCGAACAATAAGAGGGAGACGCGTGATCGGAATGACGGAATCGTAACGGTCACGAAATTTGCCTATCCGTGGATTCTGTTGAATATGCAGATCTTACGGGGCGTATGACGCCTCGACGTGGAATGCTAACGGTTGGTATACTTCGAAAATGAATCTTGTCACATAGGTTTTACTATCGAAAGTAATATGAAGCCGGTTTTTGAAGATGTGCGCACGCGCTGTTCGATGCGAGCGTATTAACGTGAGGTGGCATTGATGTGACTTCACATTCCAGAAGAGTGGTCGGGGGTTGGGTATGGAGGGTGGAGGTTAGGTGTTGGATTTCAATCCAACCCATAGTATATTTTCATATGCAAACGTTTCACAGGTATTTGTGTCAACAGTAACCGCTCCTTGATTATTTATTTTACTAGCAGTGAGGTTCCCATAACTCACGGAATATTACTTGAACTCTCGACCTCTCAATCGACAGCGAACCCCGACGCCTCTGGGCCTATTGTCCGCATAGCTGAGTAATATTACGACTCATAAATACTTCACCTTTCATAATTAATAATTAAGTTTAATTTATCGCCTTTTGTACGAGCTTATCAGTTAATGGGAAAGTTGTTAAGGAAATAAATTAGTTAAAAAAAAATACAATAGATGAGATTTAATACGCGAACTTGATATTTTATGCACGTTTAAGTGCCGCCACGAGTTTGGCAATAATATCTGATACTTCATCCATTAATATATTATGACGGCAAATATATGTGTTAATGCGTGGAAGGCATTTACAAGTGGCAGCACAAATATGTGACATCGAAGGACTACCAAAACTATCTGGTGAGATAAGCAACGCCAAAATATAGAATGCGGCATCGGCTTCAAAAATATGTGTCAAAGCAATATTAACGGATATGTCTTGCGTCATAAATATCTGCCTACTCAGTTAAATTCAAAAGAATGTGATACCATGTTGTTATCAAAAACGTCTGACATCGCTTTGGCATAAAACCCTGACAGAATAATTTTTCGAGTTTTCTCTAACCGCAATCAGTGCCGCTCAATTTGCAAAAAATATGTGACATCCCACTGAAAGCATAAATATCTGACAGTCATGTTTATAATGAGATAAATGAAAGTAGAAATATCAATAATGAGAGTTTTTTTTTTTGGCATTTAGTCGATGTCGACTATTCTGCCAGTATCAAAATTTAAGGCTTTGACTGCCAGACAACAGACACAATAGAAAAACTATTGTTAGCGGTCACCAGTGATCGCGGTGGTAGTCAATGTGTTAAATACACTGTTAGGTTTTTGTACTGCCAAAGTGATGTCAGATATTCTCGATCACAACGAGGTATCACATTCTTCTGAATTAACAGAGTAGGCAGATATTTATGACGCAAGACATGTATTGTTACATATTTTTGAAGCCGGTGCAGCATCATATATTTTAGCGTCGCTTTTCTCGCCAGATAGTTTTGATATTCCTTCGATGGCACATTTAAGTGCTGCCACTTGTATAATTTGTATATGCCTCAAATTATCACATAAATATATTTGCCGTGATGAATTATGCAATCAAATATTTTGGCCTAGCTATTCACACTAATATATTTATGCTCATGACTGAACAGATCTACCTATAGTATAATATATGTTGTTCTTTTACCGAAGTAGTGTAATAAAATTGTTATGACCTGGGTAGATGGGCAATTTAATAAATTTTATTCAGTTTACAGTACGACATACATTTTGCAGGAACAACTGTCATGTTTTAACTGGCTGTAAACCTATCATTGCTAGACTAAGGCTTCCTTATTACAGTCCATAGCAATAAAAATTCGATATTATTGTTATGATCACCACATTTGACGGTTAAGGATCTCAGGTGTTCTGTCGAAAGGACTGTAACTGGCCATCATTCTGACATAATCCCTTCTTCTTCTGGTGCGACAGTGTATTAGATTTTGTTGGCCCGTAATCCCATACTTGCGTTTTATGAGACGCCTGTCGTTCAAGGGAGTTCAATTTTTTCATCATTATCATCATTGGCAGCTTCCACTGAGTACCTACAGACCTCCGTCATTTTTTTTTGTGCCATGCTTCCCTGGTGCCCAAGTCTGCTATTTTTATAAATTCGTCACTCCAACACGATCCCATTGTCATTTTGCTAAAAGTTCGTAATCTGGTAAATTCATAATGGTCGATCATTGCTCGGTCAATGGTCTCGTAATAGAATTGTATTACAATGGAATTTTGAACATTTACATATTATTTATTAGTGTTATAAGCAATCTGAAGTAGTAGGAAGTTGGAAGTTTAGTAGGAAGTTTAATTTGTCATTATGTACGAGATTACCAATTCTTTCAATGGAGTGTCAGTAGCTGACCATTGGAAAGTCATAATGACACCATTATATTTGTAGATTACCAAACTTGTCAAAATCAACAATTATGAAATCAATGATAGACCATTCTGACACTATTGTAATAGCAGACTTGAGGCCCTGGTCTGTGCGAATCTCATGCAGGTCAATTTTTGATTTGTCGAAAACTACTCTACCCGTGACCCAACGACAGTTTAGTTGATTAAAATTGTTTTTTACGTAACATATTTATCTCCCTTCATTTTATGTACAGCTTCATAAAAATCATAAAACATATTGATTGATATGTTTGTTTAACTAAGTAGTTACAGGCCGATAAACAAGATGTGGTGCTATACACTTAAGTAATGACTAAGCATTTTATAGTCATCTAGTAGCGTAAGCTGTTCTTTCACATAAGGCTCATTTCACACAGCCATGGTTCACGCGATTTTCGTTTATAATCATTTTTGGCTTGATGAACCAATTATGATGAATCATATAATCAAGGGTCAGGGATAATTGACAATGAGTGATAAATCGGCGAAGAGTCCTCAAATTTTCGTCCTTAGAACCGAAAGCAAACTGGATCAATGATGAACTACTAAATGAATTTGGTTTTTGATCCGGATATATATACGGCCACGGTCAAAATTTTATTATTCTTATAGAGGGGCCTAAGGGCTGAAACTGCGTGAAGCGGGCGCCCGCGACGGGTAACCGTCGCGTGTTTACGCGTATGGGCACCCAGATGGCCTCCGTGGGCAATTAACTACCCGTAGTTTAATTTTAACGGTGCGCATGTACAGTCGTGTCGATGGAGAACTTAGCAAAACGTCGACTAGCAGAAAATAAACGACAGCCAGTAAGCTGGCGCTACCTGGCCCCGCGCGTACCCCCGCAACGGACGCCTGCGCGGGTCTCCGCGACGGAGCACTTTTGTATGGAACCGCGCGGACGTCCGCTTCACGCAGTTTCAGCCCTAAAACCAGCAATACTGAACTTGACCGCTTTGCTTGGCTCACTACCGCAAAAAAAAAAAACAAAAATTAATTCAGTAGCCACCGCACAAACATCAAAACATTTCAAATTGAGTTCTAAAAAACCATCGACAACGTACCGAGAGTGGTACCGTCAAGTGTGAATTGACACTAATTGTTCGTGAGTCTAAGCTTTCCTTTCTGTCACGATGTTATCTCGGTTCTCGCACAAGTCGTACATGCGGCTTTACTCGCCGTTTATAGCTATCCGTTTTGTTATCTTAACGGCTAATGGCGTAGGCTTAATTAGGATGATAGACCGGATTTCTATTATAATTTCCATCATATTTAAATGTCCCGCTATGATCTGTCACTGTTTTAATTTATTGCTGTAGTTACGGATCTATATAAAACATGACGTTTCGTTTACGATATCATTTCATTCATTTATTAATTTGTTGGTATCAAACGTAAAATTTTTAATGACTAAATATTACTCAGGTTTGAACCACATTCAACTAGTAGAAAGTGTCAAATTTAATCTATAACAAACCCAATTTTAATTAAATATGAAATTTAAACAGTAAACATGCAGTAAAAGCATCTTCCAAACTGCTAAGTTACTATATTATTACCATAATACTGCTATAATAAGGGCCCCGGTAGACGATAAAACAGGTATGCATAATGGGTGAAAAATGTACAAGCTACCATATAGCATCCATTCAACGATCAAATGACAGTTACGCCATTGATACTTCATACGAGCACTTTGATGGATCGTCGGCTCGGGTCTTAATAATTTTATTCATTTAAGTACCTTCCTTCCTATTTATGATGTACCTATATGTAAATATTTCATATTTACCACCTGCAGTGTAATTTGTAATTATAGCTTCTAACATGGAACGGCTAACAAATTGATATTGCTGTTGTTTGGGAAAAGACAGGAAGTTATTCTTCATGTATAAGTAATGTTTATTTTTTAATGGTGTTAATTTTAATGTTGTTGTATTTTCAGTATCCAATATTTAATACAATAGTTGAAGATATTTTGAGAGAGTTCATTATTTCAGCCGAAATACGTCCACAGCTGGACCGGCCTCCTTCAAGCACCGCCACTTCGACCGGTTCTATGCTTCCCGCATCCAGCGGATTCCTGCGGCCTTCACAAGGTCATCAATCCACCTTGTGGGAGGCCTTCCAACGCTACGTCTTCCGGTACGAGGTCGCCACTTTAGAACCTTTCGGCCCCATCGGCCAGCTGTTCTGCGAGCAATGTGACCTGCCCAGTGCCACTTAAGTTTAGCAATTCTTCGGGCTATAATGGTTACCTTGGTTCTCCTGCGAATCTCTATCGGCTATCTATCGTATTACCCAGTAACTGGGTTGAGGAGGTCAGATAGGCAGCCGCTCCATGTAAAATACTGGATTTGAGTACTATACTAGGTAGGTAGTTAATTATTTATTAATAATTAATACAATCTCATCTATACATCTATACATATCGACGGTTAAAAGATAATATAAGCGACATTTTTTTCGGAAATGAGTCATGAATTCCATCCTACTTAAAGTTAGTCTTATTTTAAATAGGATGGCATTCATGACTCATTTTCGTGTCAAAAATGTCGCTTATGGCCCTATTACCTTACAGTATACTGCTGTTAATGTTCCTAGCGATTAGCTCTTTTTTTCTTAGACTTCTATGCCTACTTGTGGACAGCGTTGTGTTGTGGGTTACTTTATAACTAAATTGCTATTCTGTTAAACTAGTTGTAAGTCCTTATAATGTAACTGTTTGCTGTTCCTCTCAATAAAAAAAAAAAATAGCGACGTCAAAACTGTACATTGAATATTTTTGAAAAAAAAAAATACCGGCCAAGTGCGAGTCGGACTCGCGCGCGAAGGGTTCCGTGCCTATAATGAATGAAATGTAAATTGCGGTTTACGATTTTTGACGTATTAAAAAAAAAACTACTTACTAGATCTCGTTCAAACCAATTTTCGGTGGAAGTTTACATGGTAATGTACATCATGTATTTTTTTTAGTTTTATCATTCTCTTATATTATTTTAGAAGTTACACACATTTTACCACTTTGGAAGTGTCTCTCGCGCAAACTATTCAGTTTAGAAAAAAATGATATTAGAAACCTCAATATCATTTTTGAAGACCTATCCATATACCCCACACGTATGGGTTTGATGAAAAAAAAAAAAAAAATTGAGTTTCAGTTCTAAGTATGGGGAACCCCCATAATTTATTGTTTATTTTTTTTCTATTTTTGTGTGAAAATCTTAATGCGGTTCACAGAATACATCTAATTACCAAGTTTCAACAGTATAGTTCTTATAGTTTCGGAAAAAAGTGGCTGTGACATACGGACGGACAGACAGACATGACGAATCCATAAGGGTTCCGTTTTTTGCCATTTGGCTACGGAACCTTAAAAAAGTAATTCCCACGTGGTCTGGGAACGGTTCTGATGCCGAAAATATAGTTATTAGAATTTTTGTCTGTTTGTCTGAATGTATGTTCCAGGATCACGCATAATTACCGGATAGATTTTGTTAAAATTTTGCATTGATGTTCCCTGTAGGTCTGGTTTCAGATGCTCTAAACAGACCGGGAGACATAATTAACGTCTGGAGGGAGGAGGGCTGGTTGGAATAACCACTGATGGCCGCCATGGCTCATGTACCTACAATGGTCCACCTGAAGGACTAAGGGCGGCATCCAACCCCTTTACCATACAACATAGAACTGTACGTCGCTTGCTCCCGCGTCACCAGTCCTGACTTTCTGTATATTTTGGCTGCTTAGAACAAAACTGCAGGGGAGGTTTATTTAAAGTGTGGATGGTATTTTAGTATGTTGTGGTGTCTTACGACTTCCACGCGAACGAAGTCGCGGGCAGAAGCTAGTGTCTTAATAAAGGTGCGAGCCAAATTAAAGTAGATTCCCATATTTAGAAATGGACATTTAAATACGATTTACGAACCTCATGAATGGTAGTTAGACCTCTACAGTGTAATACAAGTTTTTAATTACATTTCAACAGCAGATTTATTTTCCACTGGCTACTGAACGCGGATTCGTCTGCCTGGCTTTAAAAAAAAAGTGCTCTTAGCTACTCCTTATAACATCAGCTATCTGCCAGTGAAAATTCCGTCAAAATCGGTCCAGCTGTTTCGGAGATTAGCCGGAACAAACAGACAGACAGACAAAATTGTAAAAAATAAAAAAATGTTATAAGTACCGTATATATTTTCGTATGCATTTAGTAAAAAGTTGTTATTTTGAATAACAAACAGACTCTCAAATTTTATTTATTTGTATATAATAGATTCAAACACTTAAACGTAATTTTACGCAAAATACACAAATTGTAGATTTATTGTTAGTGTACAAGTTTTGCTGAAACTCCCATCATCTTACAAAGTAAGCTAGTAATGGTGAATGACGATCAGTTGTAACATATTTATTGATTCATTCAACTAGTTTTACTTTATGAGAATTAGATAAAAGTGGCGTTTTACTTGAACATTTATATTTAGATCCAGCAATTTCAGGCAGACTTCAATAGATTTGTATGGCATCGTAAAAGCTACCGCAAATTGCACAAATAATTGTTAATGGTATTAAAATACAGTACGAGTAATAGAAGTGGTATTACCACAGAGTAAATGAACAGAGGCAAAGCTTCATACAACCGCGCTATGATATGATACTCGTAGGTACACTACTATATGCATGAGGCACGTGTGTGCGTACCACTGGCGGCTTCTTCGCGTACGAAGAGAAACTGGTTTCTACCGGTTCGGGCAGTTGAATCGCTCAGGGTTTCAGGTTAAACTTCCTTATTTTGATAAGCCGACCCCCGAAGCGTCGACGCTTGGATCAAAATATTACCTACAACTTATATTAAACATAAGGAGCCAATACATATAATTTTTTTACATTTAGAGGTTTTTGTTTGTATCGGGGTTTTTTAAATTTAACTTTTATTTCCTGCCGTTTAAAGTTTACCTATATATTATTCGTAGACACCTAAAATCGACCTGAGGCTCGCCGAAATCTGCGTAGCTGTATTTTTCCCACAGCGAAGCTAGTTCCTAATTTATACTCATTTATCTTTGCGACTCCATCATCAGACCCTGATCACCTATTCATTGAGACCATTCTTATGAGCCCAAACATTCTGCACTCTGCTCTGCTGTAAGTTGGTGAGGGAGTTGGGTATCCTACAAATTCCAGATGACGCTGCTGCATCAGTTCAAGGTTACCATGGTTTAATATAATTGAAGTATCAGAATACTAAATTTCGACTTGATTAGACTTGTGGAAGATGCTCACATCCATTCATAAATTAGAAAAGAGCTGATAATCTTCAAACGGCTGAACTGATTTTCTTGAATCATAGCTAAGAACACTCAGCAAGTCAGCTTTAGCTATCAGATTGATTAAACATTACGAAAAGGGGTAACTTCGGGATTTTTTTCTATCCAGCAAAGTTAATCTAATTGTGTTATTAAAAGCGACTGCATTCCCGCCAGATCCTTGCATAAGATATATTTTTTTTACAGAATTTTATAACACTGTTTTTTATGTTTCCCTTGGATTCTAAAAACTAGTAAGCGCGGTCTCTGTCGGATCATACCGCCTTAAATACTTTCATAAATTGTGGATTCGTAGATAGAATAAACTCCCACTAAAATTAACGGCGTGTAATACTGCAAAGGCAACTCCTCATACTTAAGATTCATTAACACGCTTTCTCACAGTTGGCTATTTCAGACCTTTTAGTTCAGGTTTCCTTGACTGATTCTATGATTTTTCCTTAAAGTTACAGTGTATGAAATTAACTTTCAATCCTCCCAGGCTGCGCCACAACATCCAATATATCTTCCACATCCAGTCTGTCCCAGCCACCTTTTTAAAGTCGTCGGTCCATTTACCTGGGGACGTTCCACACTACGCGTGCCGATACGCGGTCTGCACTCCAGGACTATTCTGCTCCACCAGCCACCGGTCCTTCGACAAACATGGCCATCCCATTGCCACTTCAGCTTGCCTACTACAAGCTATATCGGTAACTCCAGTTCTTTTCCGGATAACTTCATCAATTAACTTTAATAGCATTTAAATAAATAAGATCACTGTGTACATGCTAGTAGCTGCTAGGTTCAGAATCCTCAACTCAGCTTCTTTCTGATGATATTTACCTACGCAAAATGAACTTAATCATGAGCATTCACAGCTCTACTACACTCTCTCTTTGGCTTGCCTCTCTTTGCTTGCGGTAATCTTGGTTCGATTTCTAAACGGAACTTGCAGACGTAGAAGGAGTACATTGGTATCCTCGGTAGCTCGAATAAACTACCGAGGATATTTATGTACTTTTGTTATTTCAATACATCACATCATGTAAATTGAATAGATCTAAAGTCCAGACTTGAGGTTTGGCATACATACAAAATCGACAAACCAATGAAACAGGGTGCTGGTGATAGCTTGTCACGGTGTGGATATGCTTTTACCATCCTTTCTTGTTTATCGGTTGTGCAGCCAGGCATGTTAGCCAATCTGGCGGACGCAAACCATGTTAGTCGATACTGGGTGCTTACGGTATGTCATCTCAGCTCAATGACTTGCTTGGGGTCTTAACAAGCTGACTCTACGCGTTATCATCTACAAACCTAAAAGCCGTTACACACGATAACACGGTCTCGAAATGACCAACATGGAGAGATCTGGTCGAATTTAGTCTTAAGATGTTTTGGGGTTCTTTGGAGACTGTTTATTGCCGTATTCCACTTAGATCTAAATTCTTTAAGGCCATTCTACACTCAAAGTAAATTATAATTTATCTGCTGCAAAAATCTCCTCAATAAGATCTGTTTTTCTTTTAAATGAAGTACCTAGTCTGTACTTAAAATATTTGCCAACACTTGACCGAGTCGATACCTCCCACGTTCTGCCTAGCACCTACACTTGAAACTACGATTAACTTTGTTTGCAAAGCAATCAAATGTAGCTCTTTGGTAATTTGTTCTAATTTTATTGGAGTAGGCTTAGGTTGTAGGTGTAATTTATGGTAGCATAATGACAAAATAATAATCAAGTTTTCTTAAAGATACCTACTCGGAGTCTATGGTTTTGCTTCACAAAAACATTTATTTATTTAAACGTCTCGCACACAATAAGGTACAAAGGCTGACTTAAGGCTCTTACAAACAGGTGCGACACGCGACGC
Organism: Dryobota labecula; assembly: GCA_947523025.1. Classification (NCBI taxonomy): domain Eukaryota; kingdom Metazoa; phylum Arthropoda; class Insecta; order Lepidoptera; family Noctuidae; genus Dryobota; species Dryobota labecula. The sequence continues at coordinate 7,645,814 of OX383293.1, read as the reverse complement.
GACATAAAGACATCGCGTGCCGCGCGACGAGCGGTCTCTTTGTGTCGCGTCGCGTGTCGCGCCTGTTTGTAGGAGCCTTTAATGTCTTAGGCATTCTCTACCAGTCAGCCAAGGGTGGTGAAGGGAAGTGCTCTGTTTGAGAGGAGATAGTAATAATTATAAAAATATTAAAAAGATACCTTACATAATTATAAAATAGGTATACAAGTACATAAATAGGTTGTAAACTTATAATGCCTTTAACGCATTACATTAAAATATTAAAAAAAATTGGCTACTTAACTGCATTATTTTTCATCTTCATGAAAAGCTTAAGTCAAAATCATGTTCGCACGTATAATATAAGTAGTAGGTACCATTCGGAAATTTATTAAAAACGATTATCAGCAACAACCACTTCTTCCCTGCAATTTCCACATCAAGTGTTGATGTCGCAATTTAGGTCGAAGAAAACAAAGCAAGTTCACCCAACACCGGCTATAATAGTCCCAGAGAAGACAATAACAATATTCTCTCAACATCACGTAGTTAGCGGCAAATCTCAGCCGAAGTAATCATCAATGGGCCGATGAAACGATGAAACCTATAATAAAAATCATCGCTCAGAAAATTCGAATAAAGAGACATTCTTGAGACCACAATTAGTACGTCATTACTAGCCAATACATAGATAAGAGTATAAGACAGATGTTAGGGCACGAACGTATAATTTATAACTCATAACATAGGCCATAGTATGGCGGCGAGGTATAAGTAGAAGAAATAGAATGGTAATCATCAAATTATACGTTTGAAACGTGCGTTTAGCTTGTGATATTGGATGAAATTGGTCAAGTGCATGCTGAAAGCCAACGTCAAAGTCAAATCATTTATTTCGAATAGGCACATAAAAGCCAAATTTGAACGTCAAAAGTGTCTTGTATGTGCCTATTTGAAATATAGATGTTGAAAATGATTGGTAGCTTTTCTTAGACTGCTTTGTTTAGGAAACTAGGTACTTTAGGGTCCCAGTCCGGGGTCCGGCGAATGTACAAATATCTCCCGGGCCCCCAACTTATGGTAGTAGAAGGAATATTGGGTTTTTAGTCGGTAGGAGTCCGACATCATAACCTTAAGCTCTCCCCAGATAGAGGGTATCTATGACGATTTCTCCACGGAAAAAAAAGTAAGTACTATTAGGGACCGAGCTGCTATTGATTGCTTACGTCTTCACATGAAGACGTAAGCAATCAATAGTAGCCCTAACATTTCATATCTATATATACATATAGGTATGAAATGTTGATTGAATATTACTGCAATAGCTGTAGTATCATCAAGTAAAGTAAAAAAGTGATTGATACCGATGTTGTAATTTTCTATCAAGTGCAATCACTTTAATAAAATATTGAATCGTATACCTAGAGGTGTATGTTTGCTAGTTATTGAATTGAATTTGATTGTAAAGAGAAATTTAGAAAAAAAAAAATACAATCGAATTGATTGCAATTTTGAAGTTCGCACTTTAAAACATAAAAAAATATTAACACAATTTTTTGCGCTTCACATACAAAAGGACTTATTTGAAGTACCTAGTATAAATACAGAATTCACTTTAAACAAATAAGGCTCGTTAAGACCATCAAAATATTTTAAACTAACAATATATTCGGTGAATTCCGGACCATCTTGAAATTTTTTCACATCGTTAACGTACTTAATTGATTGTGGCTTTTTCTGATGAATGCAAAGCACTTTAACTTTATGCTCTCCTTGTAACTCAAACTGGATGATAAAGTATTATTGTCCCTAGATTTCAGCCTTCCAAATATTTTGTACAAACAGCATGTTCGTCGTATTGGACCATCTTGGAGTACTTTCACGTCGTGAGCGCACTTAATTGATTATGGTTGTTTCTGATGAATGTTAAGCGCTTTATCTTTATACAGCCTTGGTGTCACGACCTGGATTACATGAATTTGATGGATATATTTAACCATAGGTTAAAAAAAAATAAGCTGCTTCATCTATCTGTAATTATCGTTATCAAGCTTCAAGCCCAGCCATGGGTAGTGATTGTAAACTCGGAATAGAGAATACTAATATTCCGTGGTTGTAAAGCTAAGCTTCGACTGGCTGTTCGCTATCGTGTACCTATGCTACTATCGGGTGCCTATGCTTATGTGGAACTGAAAGTTGGGTATTTATTTATTTATTTAAGGAAAAACAAACAGTAGCACAATAAGAAACAGTCATAATATCTTAAATATTACAATTTAAACAATTATGCTACCCACTACGTTCTCCACAGATTACTACGAGTATTTAAAGTATTTAAAAACTAGCTAGTAACACAGATACAATACCAATACAACAAATATTATTCCAGAACTCATAACTGGATTTATAAATTTACTAGCTGACCCGACAGACTTCGTTCTGTCAAAAGCTATTTGACTGTGGCAGTTTGTCTACGCGCAAAGGAAACTATCTACCTACCCTACCCTACCTACCTATCTACCCTACCCTACCCTACCTACCTACCCTACCCTATTCTACCCTACCCTACCCTACCCTACCCACCTACCTACCCTACCCTACCCTACCCTACCAACCCTACCTACCCTACCCTACCTAACTAAAACCTTCAATTTTTTTTTTTTTTTTTTATAAAATCTATTCTCAGACCTACCAAATGATGACTGACACGTTATGTCAAACGCCATAAAGTTACATTAGAAGATAGAGTTACCTACTTATTATTACAATAAAAATGTAAATATGGTCGTTTTCTTACAATTTTTTTTTTTTTAACTTTCTTACATTTTTCTTACATAAGAACCTTCTCCTGACAATAACAAACACAACAAAAAAATAATTAGCGAAATCGGTCCAGCCGTTCACGCGTGATGCCGTGACCAAGGGAAATAGGGATTCATTTTTATATATATAGATGAAAGAAAAAAACAAAAGAAAAAGTAAATTTGTGTGCGTACAATATTAATCATTACGTCATTATACATTACTTTGCTGATCCTATAGGGTTGCTTGGATTTGCTTCTTAAATGCATTTTTACTAAGAAAAAGAATGTCGATTGAACTATGTATGGCAAAAGAAACATGAAATTAGAATAAATGCTTTGCAAATGCGTTCCATGCGAAGCATGTGTGGCGTGACTATGAATGATAGGCTAAAAATTATGTGATAAGTATGGTTTAAAAGATGATGTAGTGACAACAATTTAAAAGAGTATGCTTAGATGGTTGGTCATGTTGAAAGGATGAATGAACGGAGACTAATAAAAGGCATTTACAAGGAAGATGTGAGTGGAAACGACTGGAGGAGGACATATTTGGTGATGTTTTTCAAAAAGGTCAGGTGCGTAGCACTTGCACCCGGCGTACGTGTCCACTTTCTTTCTTTTCTTTTCTAAAAGCTAAGGACTTATGTACTGTGGCTCATTTAGTAGCAGTCTCGGGTCATTTATTCAGCTCTAGGTGAGACTATGGTAAACATGGGTTCTCTTGCGGCTTATGAGGGGATTAAACGAACAAAAATTTTGATTTTCTATTTTCCACTCAAATGGATAGAATCCAGATGTTCTTGCCCACGATTCACATGGCTTTCGTCAGTTCGACGAGGTCAATAGTTGAAAAGTAAAGCTCTTTTGCCCAATAAATCCATATTATTTACTTCTTTGAAAAACTTTCACTTGCTTAAGCATACTTAATAAATGCTGTTTCATTGGTGCATTTGGGCTAAGTGTTAGCTTTGATTCGCTTAAATCATGATTATGTTTCATTAAAATAATATTCAAAGTTAAATAATTTATTTCAAATAGGAACATTAAAGACACTGTTCAACGTCAAAAATTACAAAAAATAATTAATTGATTCCCCCTTTTTATCATTATTATTTAATTGGTTGCGTTTGGAGAAGAATGGGCAAGAAAATCCATACTTACTCTTTTAAAATGTTAACATTATTTTGTATACATTAATTAATAATTATGTGTTAAGATGATGTACTTACCTAGAATAAAATTTCAATACCACAATTGGTCAAAAGAATGAAAAGCGAAAGAATGACAGACAAATTAATTATACGATAGATACATGGTGTTCACATATTTACAAACATTGTAAAAGTAGTTGACTTTTCTAGAATTTTAAATATAATAACATATGTCAGTGTGTGAGTACTTGGTTTAGAGTTGTTTCAAAGACATTGTAATTGTGACATGTGACATTTGTCTATTCGGTTTGAAACACCACAAGGTAGGTACTGAGATTTAATATTTATTCCATTTACTTGATAAATATACTTAACTAGCTAATGCATTGCAATGCCTTTTTAGTTTTTTTTTTTTTTGTTATAATATTCTCCGGCACGCCCACAAAGGTTAAGTACTGGTTTAAGTTTCATCACAATCGGGCGAGCCATTTTCGAGTTTTTCGAGACTAACGCAAGTCAGTTGATTTTTATATTATATAGATAGATATATTATAGTTTTTTTTTTTTTCAAAAGAATACTTACATAGACAAATGCAAATTTAAAAACAGTAAGTATAATCAAAATTTTCGTTCTCCGTTATCATAACATCACATCTTTTCCATGATATTATTAAAATTAACACAAACATCCAATTTGCCTACAAATTAACAGAAAATGTCGTCTTAAATGGTTTTAAAAATGTTCTCTTTTAAATAACCACTATCATTATTGACTCATCAATGCTAATAAATACCATTTCACGTACAAGCCTGCTCCGGAAGTTTCTGATCAGGAATTTTATCAGAATTCCGTTGTACATGATTGGTATCGATCCGGACGTCGAGAGTAGTCTTTCTCCGTCAATGAGCTACATTCTATCAAAAATCAGATACGGAATTCCCGTCCGGAATTCCGCATGCGAAATTCCGTATGCTCACATCGACACAGCGATTCATTACTCCCATCAACTACTCAGTTTAATAATTAACAAACGTCAAACAATAAGCGGTCCCATTCACACACGACATCAAAACAGTTCGGACACGCGATTTTTTGTCGTTTAACAGTAAAATAATTATCTCTTGTATTCAATTAGTGCGGTGAGAAAATGACATGTCTATCGGTGGATGGACCAACCTATCATTATCGTTATGATACGGCGACGGATGTAGAGTGTGACTAGATGCGCCATGAAGATGAGACGAGTGAATGTTCAAGAGTGAAGAAAATGTGGGCTTCATTGTAATTTGTTTTATAGTGTAATAGGCTTGTTTGTTTAATGAAATAATGAAACTTTTAGCATTAAGGCGAAAGCGGCAGGGAAAGCCCGCGAAATTCAAATTTTCTTACATTTTTTGCAATATGCATGTCAGTAACAGGTTGTATGTTGATCTAAATATGATTGGCGACGGTAACAAATATGTATTTACAGAATTATAATCATTAGAATCAGTAATACAACTCTTTAAGTTCGTATAATCTGATTGAATGACTATTTCATGAAATCAGGACTATAACTTTTTAAGCTATTGCATAGCTTCTATCGCGGGCCTTGAGCGCGGGGACCGAATCCAGAAATTCCGTAACGAAAAAACCTCACGCTCCCCACTCCGACGGTTATTTTACTACACCAGTACCCTCTAGTGATCTAATAATTTCTGGCAGTTCCTTTTTCTGTGTACTGCGTATTTTATTCTTATAAATATTAGTTTATAAAATTATGATCTTCACAAAAAGTGTTTGTTGATAGTGGGGTTTGAACTCACGACCAGTCGATTACGAGTACATTCAGTTCCCCTGTTGCAGCGCAAGGCTACAATGACTTAATTAAAGCTTGCCAAATAGTTGATACCATTCCAGTTGAACAATTTTTAAACTGGACTAGACGGTTGGAAATGACTCATGTACATGGAAATTTTTCGCTGTCAAAACAGTTTGTCACTCTTTTTTTATTTAAAATTACTTTAGGTTCAACACTTTCGTCTATTTTGAAGTGGTTATTATGCTTATATTTGAATAGTATTTGACTTTGTTTACGTAGTTATACACTTTTACGACGTTCAGCACTTATTTATTTTGTTTTTAAGCTATTGCATAGCTTCTATCGCGGGCCTTGAGCGCGGGGACCAAATCCAGAAATTCCGTATATCAAAGAAAGTATATAGAAAGTATATCAAAGAAAAAGAAATACTGCATAAATAAAATAAATGAATAATTATAATTGCATAAGTTGATACAAAATGCTATGCAATAGCTTTACCGCGGCAGTCCCCGAGTGCCACACGTCTTTTTTTTTTTTTTTGAGGATGGGAAATCATCAAATGACCCCTCCCACTCTGGGTGGAGCGGAAGGAAGTGTCAGACTCTTACAGACAAATAAAAAAAAAAAAAAGCCCACCCTTGTTTTTCCTTGAACCTTTACGTTCCAGGGCAGCGGTACCCCTTTCGGACAATCCCGCTGAATGACTATAACTTAAGGAGTTGTATTGCTGATTCTAATGATTATATTTTGTCTTTGTTCTCTGAACGACTTTACTTTGGCGACCTCTAGGGTGTTATGTTATAATTAAGTTAAATTTAGGTGTTATATTTGTTTAGTTTATTGTGAATTTAATTTATAACAGACCAGTATTTATTTAATAATTAGAAAGCATGGAGGGTACATATTAGGTAGGCTTAACTATCGCATTAGGGTAACCTGTCATGATGGATTTAAGATGATGATGATGTGTTATAATAAATAAATAAATTTATGTAAATACTTATTTGTTGCGGTCGCGTATCATACTTTAATCAACATACACCTAGACAATGAGCTGCAAGTAATCGTAATCTAGAGGAATGTGGCCGTTTTTCTTTAGAATGAATTTTGTTGCTTCGTATCTCAATATGAAACTTTATAAAAGGTATTAGAACATTCTAGACACACTTACCGAGGTCGCTGTTGAGCCGTTATTCATAATCCCTTCTCAGTCACGACATAATATTTTTTTAAAGGAGTGCTAGTGGACCGATGTATGTGCTCTTAAAGAATTATGCTGTAGCGAAAAGTGAACATTTTCTGTGAAGTTGTCTCAAAACTTCGTAGATAGATACATCGAGCTTATTATATGTATTTTCTATTCAAATGGTGACTATGGTGTTTCTATCGGTTACTTTAATTCTAGACGTAGCTTCTTCGCCAGGTGCTTACTAGTGACCTACTCGTGCTTTAGGCATATAGACAGGCTTATTAGCCAATTTAACAGCCGTTGTCTGGTTTTCAAACGGTATTTCCCGGTGCTTGGGATTGATTGTATGCCAAAGGCGTCATCTCCTTGGTATTAACAGCTATGATTCTAGGATTCTGGTCATATGGTATTGATTTCTCTTCGATGTTTACCTATTTCAAATTGGATTACTTAACGAATAACGATTCTTGAAGCCCTTACGGACGGTAGACTTAAATAGTTAGTAGAATAGTAATTTAAGTAGAAAATTTGTTGTTACAGCTCATAGACTCGGATCTGGACACATTCCATGTAATAAGTTCGCGTTCATGATGAAAAAAACTAACTCGCATAATTGTGTGGAGTTGTGGAAGACTTACATCAGTTATTGGTGGACTGAGTTCGATATGAGTCTGATAGAAATTATAGGGTTTATTTATAAACGCTGCTTAAAGTTAAGTAATGATTAGCGACTGTTTAGCCATACATTTTTGACAAGCAAAGTTTAAGAATAAACCCCTATGTGTTTGAGGTCTTGAGGTTGTACCGACTTGATTTGGGTAAGTTTCATAGAATTCTGTCTCAATCAAATAGTGATGTTGCGAAAAGTTTGTTCAGGGTCATAGCCCAAATGTAATTCATAGCAGCATGTATTTTATTATTATTTATTTAGGTTATGATGGGAGTGTCATACGCATTGCGGTTATAAAAGTCAATCATTAAAAAAAAATTAAAAAGAAGAAAAAAAAAATTGAAGTATTTTAAACAAGGCCATGCATATGGAGTTAGAAAGGCAGTAATTTGTAATTGATTCATTATCAGCATTTGAGGACATAAAATCAAAATCAATAGTTAACTACGCTTGAAAAATCTCCGCATCTGCACCTTCCACAACTCTAGTTCCTCGCGAATACCCACCTGGTGCGATGCCATTGAACCTGCCAGTGGCCGTAGTACCGACGACACCCGTGCCAAAAAACTTGATATACGCGCGAGTATGTACGACCGGTATTAATTGTGACAACATTCTTGATTTAGAGTAATATGCGTGGTGGAGATATGTGAGGTTTTGATGATTGTAGTGGAGAATTTGAGTTTGTGTGGTTCAGAAGGAGACAGAGTATTTAAGTTTATGGGAAATGCTTACTTAGGTATGTACTCTTATGAAAAGTTTGACTACTTTCTCTTTGTCTAAGTCTATACAAATAAATAAAATTTAAGTATCTGTTTGTAAAGTCAAATAGCTTTTTACTAAATGCATATGAAAGTGTATTACAGTAATTATAATTAAAAAAAAAGTTTTAAAAATTGTTGTCTGTCTGTCTGTTTGTTCCAGTTAATCTCCAAAACGGCTGAACCGATTTTGAGGGAACTTTCACTCTCACATAGCTGATGTTATAAGTAGTATAAGCTTATTTTATTTTAGAAAAAGCCACGCGGGCGAAGCCGCGGGCAACAGCTAATCTGGAATAAAATTAATTAAAACTCCTTTTGTAAATTTTACTTTTTACATTATGATTTTACAAAGCTTTAACCATTAGTAGACCGTTTTTGCTAACTGTTATTTGTATAGCTCCGTCCTACAAGTAGCTAACTCATAGTACAATGGGTACCCAATTACCAACCCAATTTACAATACTTCATTCAATCTTCTACAAGATAATTTTAGGTGCGTCAAATGTATAGAATTCAATGACGTCACCCAACAACTAGAATTAACAGCTGCTCGCAGGTGGCCGATGTGATAACTTGATTTTGCGCGACTTGCGCATACGCAACGTAAACTCAAAGGACATGGAACAGAAGTACCACTTATACGCTATGTGATCAAATAAACTTTCTACACAGAGCTGCTATACAGAGTGGATTTTTGAGATGAGCCAGTAAGTACGTTAACCATAATTATAGCTACAGGAAAACAGTCTTAGAAAGATAGAAAGAAAAATATTTTATTAGGGATACGCATAAGAAATACAAACAGTAAGAAAAAACTGCATTTATTACGCGGTCAAGCTGGTAATATAGACTTTAAATACTGTATACACGATTTAATATCGTTTAAAGATTGTAGATCCGTTCCGATCTGATGTGATGCGAGCCGTTTCTAGGAAATCAACCTTTAACCACCCATAACAAATTTAAACGCTCGACAGACTTGTCTACCCTTCGGAAAATAATATCACACATAGCGTCACGCCTGAGTATTCTGAAGGGTAGGCTGTGTTTTGTACACTCATATTTCGCAAGTTATTATTTATTTATTTTATTATTTATGTACGAGACAGTTAAATACATAGAGATACGATATCATTATAATTTCAGTACAAAGGTACTGCTTATTTCTTAAGAAATAAGAAGTAAGTGCATATGTAATTATGTAATGGTGAGCACTCCTATTGCTACTAATCCAGACTCTGGCCTTATTATCTTCTGACCCTTGTTCCATGTCACTTGGGGTCGGATTTTTTTTATTCCATCCTCCCTTGTCAACCGTCAAGCTATCATTCACTCCCTTCTCTTTCATATCATTCTTCACACAATCCATTCATCTTTTCTTTGACCTTCCTCTCCCTCTCCATCCATTAATATGTATATTCATCACTGTGATTGACGAGTGCTATTATGTACGTCCGGCACCACACGGTTGTGGTGCCGGACGTACATAATAGCACTACCCCATTTCTTCTCGTGGGTGTCGTAAAAGGCGACTAAGGGACTTACTAGAGAATGGGCAGCTGCGTTCTCTATGCATTTTTAACACCGTACTGCGATAGCCAACCCGCCTGCCAAGCGTGGCGATTATGGGAAACCCCCCCAATTGGGGGAGGCTTATGTCCAGCAGTGGACGTCTTTTGGCTGAAATGATGATGAATGATGATTGACGAGTTGAAAGGATATCGTTTGGCTTGGTATGAGTTAGTGATGAGGAGGGAGGAAACGCACGTGACTAAAAGAGTGATAAATCCAGACTCTGGTCTGCTACTGAGATTTACCTAATGGAAAAACCCAATGACACTTGACGATTGATTGAGCCTAGGAAGAGCCCATGCTCAGCAGTTACGGTCACCTCCGCTTTGGTTTATAGCTGCCTAGGCTTGCCAACCGTCCCGCGAAAGCTGGGACGTCCCGGTTCTAGAGCTTTAGAGGATGAGTCCCGCCAATTGTCCCGTTTTATCGTACCTACGGCTAAACCTTCGGGCAGAAGTTATAGTGATTACTATTATGTTTTATTAGATTTCCTTATTGTTTCAACTTTTGATATAAATGTTGTAAGTCTTGTACTTGTATGCCAAAGTAAAACAATCAATAAAACCATTAAAATTATTTCTAATTAGGTATATTTTCGCCCTCCCTATACTGCCACTGGATACGTTTGCATATTTTTTTTGATGTGAATTAGTTAAGAAATGTGTGTGTTGATTATTATACTTTGACAGCTGAGTCCCGCTTTTTTTGCTATGTTTCGCACTTTGATTGACAAAGTCCCGGTAAATTCATGCATTTAGGTTGGCAAGCCTAGCCGTATCGTACCGTAGTAATAGGTAGTAGCCGTTGTGGACAAAGGAAAATAATTGAACTTCTGAATTTATCTACTCGTATCCTACATCATCTCTCCGTTGTTGCTGTGCCGAATGGGCGTTTATTTCCGTTTATTATAAATCATTAGATGTAAGATGTGCCGCATTAGAGGCTCAGCTTCTCAGAACTGGTTTTAATTTATAATATTACCATAAAAAGTAGGTAAGAACTATGACCCGTTGAGTTTTGATGAAATTGAAGGATCGAATGATGCGTCTGAATCTAGAACTGGTCTGGTAGGTGTGGTCATTTTGTGAGGTTGAGAGATTGAACTTGTGAGGTTTTTTCGAGCTTATTCAATTGTTGCATCGTCTAGCTGTCAGCTAGCAATAATCCTACTACTGTAATTTAGCTGTCTGAAAGATTATTGAAGTTAAGTGTCCGTTTTTTCTAACTACGAAACGAACTGTATGACCCGAGCTTTTCTTCTAAACCATCGCAGTCAAAAAACCGCTTCAGAAAGCGGAAAAGGACTTTTATTTTCATATCTTGATAGTCATGACCTATGGCACTGAAATGTGGTCGCTCACAATGGGCCTTATTAGAAGGCTAAAAGTCACCCAAAGGGCAATGGAGAGGGCTATGCTTGGAGTTTCCCTACGTGATCCAATCAGATATGAAGAGATCCGCAGGAGAACCAAGGTAACAACGATATGGCTCGAAGAATTGCCAAACTTAAGTGGCAATGGGCAGGGAGGGCACATTGCTCACAGAACAGATGGCCGTTGGAGCCGAAAGGTTCTGGAGTGGTGATCGCGTACCGGAAGACGTAGCGTCGGAAGGCCTCCCACAAGGTGGACCGATGACCTTTTGAAGTCCGCAGGAATCCGCTGGATGCGCGAAGCACAGAACCGATCGAAATGGCGGTGCTTGGGGGAGGCCTATATCCAGCAGTCTTTCGGCTGAATTGATGAATGATGATCTTGATAGAAGGTTATTAACTATGGACATAGTTCTACATACGCCATATAATTTCTACAACCACGTCTATAAAACATTCTTTATAAGAGGGAAAATAAGCTATTATGCAGGCATAGGGGCCTTTACCCGCCGGCGACGCGCGACGCGCGTATACGCGCTGCAAACGCAAATAGTGCTGATTTTTCAATGCAAACAACGCGTCTTTCGGCGCGCGATACATGGAACGTGCGTATAAAAAACGTTGTTTGTATAAGCACTAATACCCCCCGACCCTTGCTCGACGAAGCGCCAGCTCGCGCCGCAGCTGAGCCTGAAGCTTTATGTTTCCCGTATAATAATAATAATCCTGATTTGATCCAGCCTGTCCCTTGCTGCCCTCCCCCGAAGCTGCCCTAAGCCGAGGTTCGTAGTTTAGGTTATAAGTTTTATGGACCGGAAAGTCCGATTAAAAAGTCACGACCAAAGTCAACTCCGAGATACCATAGTTAAAAAAAAGGCACTAATATCATGTTTTCTTAACAATCTCTAGTTCCGGAAGAAATTCGCATGCCTCACATTCCGAGGTGCAGTCAGTAGGCAGGTCGTATTTAAAACCTTATTTAATTTGTGACTCATGTGTATAAATCGCTTTCTTTTCGCATCTCACGGCTTCTTAACGTGTTTTTCACAAATTCATTTGGTTTTAGCGAGTATTTTGATTGTTTATTTTTGATAATCGTTGTCAATGTTGATATTAATAAAAATCTTGTGATATGATTTTGGCAAAAATTATGTTCATTTTTTGCTTAGTTGGTTAACTACCGCATAGACAGGTACATACATACTACTATAATAGTAATGACTCATACGTTTAAAACTGTGAAAATGTGGGCGTAATAAATGTGGCTCTTACTATGTATTCTACGCACTACTATTGGTCATCTTTCTTGTCTAATTTGTAAAGTGACCAATACCCATTCATAACGGCTATTCCAATGGTCTTCATCTGTTTTTTATAGTGAAACGTGTTTCTGTCAATTGAACTTGAATCTGAAGCAAAGCGCGACTACAAAATCGCTACAAAATCATGACAGAATCGCCATCTACACGGCTACATATCAAGCTATACAAATCTAGTTTACGCTGGTCTCGCATTGTATAGGATTTCCGTGTAATGAGAGATCAGCTTATACTGGAAATGCATAGCTTGCTATGTAGCCGTGTGTACATACTTAATATCTGTTCATTTAACCATCATAACATAAATAATTAAGGCGATATCATCCGACAGAGACTGCGCTTACTAGTTCTTCGAAACCATGGGAAACATAAAAACAGGGTTATAAAATTCGGAAAAAATATATATCTTAGTTAAGGATCTGGCGAAAATGCAATCGCTTTTAATAACGCGATAAGATTAACTATGCTGGATAGAAAAAAAAAAACCTTTATATGTAAATGAAAAGGTAATAAGATTGTTTAGCACAATTCGCTGAGTTTGTGTTGATAAAATGATTAAAATAATTTATAATAATAATACCAGCCTATAACTGTCCCACTGCAGGGCAAAGGCCTCTTTTCACACAGAGCAGGCACGAGCAATGATCACCACGCTTGCTCAAGACGGGTTGGCGATTTCAGACTTGTATTAACTATAAATCCAGGTTTCCTCACGATGATTCTCCTTCACCGATGTCATTAATATCCAAGATAAACATAAACTCAAAAAGTACATATGAATTGAAAAAGTCACATTGGTACTTGCCCAGATTTGAACCCATAACCTCATGCATGAGGGGCGACGCCTTAACCAACGGGCCATCACGACACAAAAATAAAAACTATGTTTAAATACCTACCAAATGCATGAGGCAACCACTCGCGACTTCGCGAGCCTACTTCAGTCAGCTCGAGCACCAGATCATAGCGCCTTAAACAGTAATGACACCGCCAAGAATGCGTAGTAACGACCAAATACTTGGGACATACGACCCAACCCAAGTCAAAGTGAATGACACAAGTCTTTCTCATATAATTATGCTAATAGACATGAGTAACTTGACGGTGAAAGTGGCCCCACTGTTGATTAGGAACTTTTTTTAGAAACGTTTTTTATAGAGAGGACAATAATTATCGCTTGTGTGAACTGGGAGTAGAATGTCAGACTTTTGAAGTTAGTGTAGTTGATTGAGTTTTGACGTGTTATATTGGACGGTTGAGCTGTTTTGTTATAAAAAGTTTTTAGAGCACAATTCTCTTACTCTTGATCTACGTTAAATAAACTCCATAGCAAGATGTAGGACTGATTGTAAATGAATTTCTTGATTAATTGACTTTATCTTTACACTACTATTAGATTGTATTAGATCTATCTAGAAATATTTGTTTGTAAAAATTCTCTTGAAGGCCGAAATAGCTCCCTTATGCTGAGATAGGAGCCTTTTTGGCCTCGCACAGGTCTTTTTCTATTATGTTTTTTGCTGTTGTTTAGAATGTAAATTTTGTTAGTTTTAAATGCTTTTTTTACTGTTAGTAGTTCTTGTACGAGTCCCAAATAAAATATTTTTCTTTGTTTTCTTTCTTTCTCCCTACTCACAGCGTAATTTTGATACATTCCGTCTACGCCTACTCACCAATTATTATTGCGATTTCTGTAATAATTATAGTTGTATTTTATTCTACAGCAACACAATCCTAATATAATTCACAGCATACTCACCAGGAGTGTTTGAACTCACGAGCTTTCTAAGCCAGTTAACGATGCCCGTTAAGCCAGACCCTGTCGCGAAGAGAGTTTATTATAAAAGCATTAATTTATATAAAAGCATCGTTCAAAACTTACCTTCAAGGAAACATAAAATTAATCATTTGAATAGCTTGATAAACAATACAGCAATACTCTTCTCAAGCCATTTCCACATTAAACTCTTCCCTGACTAATGCAAAACGATAAAAATGAAAAATTAACTAATCATTACTTGTCTTGGCATAACCTTTTGAACTTACTATTAGAGATGCTGCGAATACTCGCTATTATTCGGTATTCGGCATTACTCGATTTTTTATTTTTTATTCATCGAATACCGAATAATATGGGTCTATTATTCGACATTCGCCGAATAGTTGTCTAAATAAATATAAACTATTAATGAACCATTATTAATCTTTAAAAACAAAACACATTTAATATTATTATCATTAATATAAAAAGTTTGCTAAAAGTCAGTCATGGAAGTTTATTAGTTGAGCTTTTTAATTAGTAATTTAATATTTAAAGTCCAAAAGGTGCAGATTATGGTGCAGAATAACTAGTTTTTATGCTCCATAATCTGAAAAACTCGTTTTTCTGCTCAGTAAACAATAAGTTCAAATGTAATATTATTATTTGAGACTAAATACCTAAATTATTTTTTTTAATTCCTTTTTTTATGTCGAGTAATAATGGTGAGTATTCGACTATTCGCCATAGGGAATGGCGATTAATCGATATTCGTCTATTTGCTATAACAACTATTCGCGGCATCTCTACTTAATATTAAGTGAACCGAGCAAGGTATACCGTATTTGCGTAAACCATCGCTAAGCTGTCAACTGCTATCTCGCAAACTTACAATTTGCGTTGGAATTACAGTAAAATAAAGGGAATTAAACGGTAAAATTGTTTTTGTAATAACTTTGATGATGGGACTGGAAATGGTTAGAGGGTTGAGAGATTTGATTAGCGGTACTTTGGAGTAGGTCTAAATTGCATTGGAATTAATATTCTTAATCATGTTTTTATTCAGAATTACGTTTTGATGTTTAGTGTAGCATAAGCATAAGAATAATCAGCCTATGATGCCTGCTGGGACACAGGCCTCCTCTCCCACGCGGGTCCAGTACGGGTTGGTAAATGTCACGTCTTCGAATTTTTGGTTCTAGGACATGTCGGTTTCCATAAGACCGTCACCGTTCCACCAGCACTTAAAAACTGAAAGTAATTATAAAAAACGGCTCAATCAGCTACCTCAGTACGTGTGTGTAGAATGTTCTAATACTTTTATAAAGTTTCATATTGAGACACGAACCAACAAAATAAGATCAAGAGTAATGTGGCCGTTTTTATTTATATCGAATTTTGTTGTTTCGTGAATTCCTTCTCAGTCACGAGATAATATGTTTTTAAAGGCGCTAGTGGACCGGTGACAGCGCTCTTAAGATGGTTTCACCGTTTGAGAGCATTGGTGATGAAATAATTAACACAAAGTAAAGCGCCTGTTGAGGTTCAAACCTACGACCTTACAACTCATAAGTCGCGGCCTTTATAACTGGGTCACCATTGCTCTAGTTTAGCGTAGGAAAGATAAATAAATAGTAAATAATTACATACATTGTATCCAATCATCATCGAGAACGAGACGGATACGAGTATAATTGAATAGTCAAACGAACTTACCTGTAAGTGAAGGTCGACGGTAATTATATTCGTTGCCGTCTCGTTCGAAGATGATGATTCCCACCCGGCCCAAACATTCCATGCTATGTATGACATCCCGGTATATGAGCATGGGCCCTGTGTTGTAAAGCCAATAAATCGCTATGAACTTAATGAAGACAGTTGCAGGCGCTTATGAGAGGATGCGTCAAGATGCGTTCATTTTATTAGTTATTTCTTCAAAATTATGTGACGAGTGACTCGACTAGACGCCTACTACAACGTTTTTTATTCAATGCCTGGGTTTCGCGTAAATCCCTAGGGTAAATGATATTTGCAAATGATTTGCCTGCCTGATATTTGCATCTGTGATGAGTGATAGGTCTTTAAAATTAATCGATTTATTCGTCGATAACTAAAGCTGGTTGGCTTTTGATGTTATTGCAAAATCATCTCAAATTATTGACAGGTAGTAATTAGTAAGTGCCTACGATTTGATATGAAAACCTTTTCAACTTAATTAAAGTAATGTAATTAGAATAAAATATAATTATTAGGTATCTTAAAACATCATCATTCATCATCATTTCAGCCGAAAGACGTCCACTGCTGGACATAGGCCTCCCCAAGCACCGCCACATCGACCGGTTCTGTGCTTCCCGCATCCATCGGGTTCCTGCGGCTTTCACAAGGTCATCGGTCCAACTTGTGGGAGGCCTTCTCACGCTACGTCTTCCGGTACGCGTTCGCCACTCCAGAACCTTTCGGCCCCAACGGCATCTGTTCTGCGAGCAATGTGCCCTGCCCATTGCCACTTAAGTTTGGCAATTCTTCGAGCTATGTCGGTTACCTTGGTTCTCCTACGGATCTCTTCATTTCTAATTCGATCACGTAGGGAAACTCCAAGCATAGCCCTCTCCATTGCCCTTTGGGTGACTTTTAGCCTTCTAATAAGGCCCATTGTGAGCGACTACTTTCAGTGCAAAAGGCTATCACCAAAAATATAGTTATCTTAAAACATGGATACACAATATGTCCTAGAACCACAAATTCGAACACATGTGACATATTTCCCGCGTGGTGGAAAACAGCCCACTCCAGCGTAGAGAGGAGGTATACATTATAGGCTGATTATGATGATGTCGGAAAATTTACCAACACAAAGCACAGATTTTCACCGACAGCAAAATCGCCTACCGGTCAGTGAAACCAAAAGAAACGCGTTCTTAATGCCACACTTCTGCCATAATGACAGCCGATACAACAGCTGTGCACTGATTGCTGTATATTTTCTATACGATACGACGCATCATTATTGTAATAGTGTGCACGCGGCCGCTTGTGTACTAGTGATGTGCGTTGTTACAATTTAATTAGTCGATTGTTTTTTTAAACATCGGGCAGATTGTGTGGTTGAATTAACTCAAATATTTTATACCTTAGCTGCTTTTATTTTTTTCGATGACACTGGTCTAGGTATAATAAAATAACAACTCAGTAATATTTTTGCTGTAGGTATTATTTTCTCAAAAAAAGTTAAGAAAAATTAAAAACAAAAAAAAAATAAGGGTTTTTAGTCCCCAATTGTTACGGAAAAGTAACATCAAGTATAAAATCACTACAACACCACTCAAAGCACTGCTACATATTCTACCGCAAGCAACTGAGTGAGACAATCAGGTTACTCAAACAGGTATCTTCTATACAAGCACGTCATTACAGTGATGGTCTGCACGCGACGATGCAGCGTCTAATCACGCTCTAACATTAATAGTGACAATTTAATTTGTCAATAACGAATAGACATTGATATGGATTTACTTTTAAGATTAATGATGTAATTATGTTTTAATAAAGATTTGTCCTTGTATGGCCGGGGCAAGTATGTTGAAGGCGGGGTTGAAATTTTTCTAGGGAAAACTATTAATCTTATTGTTTGTAAGCAAATACAAATCATTGATATATTTTAAAACGAATTAGATCATGCCATCTTGCAAAAATCTTGCTCTCAGATATTTTTATAGTTAGTTGTTTAACACTAAAACACCGATATTATTACACTGAATGTCTCAGTATAAAAAAATATCGAAGACAAGAAAAAAAAAAAACATATTCATAGTTTTTCTCATTGTCACCAAGCCCATCACTAGTGATTTGTGCGTGCCACCGTCGCGTGTGCAACTACCAACTACTGAACATTAGAGAATAATAGAAAAACAAATTGAATTAACGAGATTTTCTCGAACCACATAGAAATTATGTCGACCGCAACGTGTGTTGTTATTGTGGTAATGGTTTACGTCACGTCAAGGTGTTCGTTGTTTGATGTCGAAAAGGGTGATCGCTTCACTTTTTTCGCTGTTTGATTGCTGTGACATCATTCGTAGAGTATATAGTCTTTTATTTCTATTTTTTATAAGTTACAACAACGTTCTGTGTGCATGCAGAGTTTACCTATAAGTGACTGTTTCCCTTTATTCTGATTTGTTGCTTCTGTTTCATTTGCTTATAATACCAGTGTATACAATTGTTGGTGAAACAAATAAATAAATAAATAGAGCGTCGATCTTTGGAAATAGTTACGGGTGGTCTGAAGCCCGAAAGACTGACAACCAGTCTTAGCGTGCTATCCAATAGCTGGGTGGTGGAGGTCAGCTAGGTAGTTGCTCCATGTAAAATACTGCTGCACCCGGTTGGTCTTGTAGCTGACCTCAACATAGTTGGGACCAGGCTAGGCTAATATGATATCATATGAAATGAAATACCTTTTCAGTACGAACATTTCTGTATTTATATCTTGCAAACATACAAACTTGGTATATAGAGTGTATCTATTCAAACACGAAATATTTTAAGAGATACACCTACTGGGGGTAAAGAAGACTTGGATTATATTATTTAAAAAATTAAATAATTTAAAATTACTAGATATGATGATTAATTATCAAAATTCACCGCGCTCGTGCCGCCACCGTCACCGCGTCCGGGCGGGTCATTCATAGAATAAGTAAAATTTTGGAAAATGCAAATCTTTTGCAAAATGTCTCAAGCAATTTTATAATTATAATAATTATGTAAAAATATAAAACAATTAGATAAAAATTTCTTTTTCGCTGCTATGGCTTTTTTACCACCAATAGATGTTTCTCTTAAAATATTTCGTGTATGAATAGATACACCTTATATGGTAATATTTAACAAACTACTTAACTAGGAGACTTGAGACTTCTTGAAGACAACCTTTAGATTCCGAGGCTCGATGAGAACTAACTTTTTGCACGAGCAAAAGGCGAAACATCATGTTTCCATTAGAAAAAACCAGTACGAGTCAAATAATACAAAAGTCAATTGAGGCAATAAAAAATAAATAAATAAATCGTTTATTCTCAGTCACATACTTTCAATAGTATTTCAAATCACTACAAATCTTATTAATATTTGGAAATCATGACACATATGATAGAGTTATCAGAACAGATAATGAGTACTGATATTCTGATTCTCATATCAGTAGGAACTTAAAATATTAAAACAGCCGCAGCAGCTTATTCCCATGGTAAAAATATAAGCAAGGCAGCACAGGGTGCGCGAAACGTTCCTACAATGGCCATCGTCATTCGTGGATTCTTGACCGAAAAGGAACTCAGTATCTGATTCCAAGATATCATGAGATATCTTGGAATCCAAGATATCATGAGATATATTGGAATCAGATACTGGGGGATGGGATATATTGGGATTTGATTTTGAGTATTGTTTCTTGCTCGTTCTAAAAACAAAAAAGCAGATAGAGCCGTAGGCACGGCTAGTTTATAATCACGATATCTATCTACAAAATACATTCCTATACTCGTATTGAAAAAACTTCATAAATCTGACCAACATTAAAACTGACCCTTTGGGTTACTTAAAATTTATCCTTTCTAAAAAATAATAGGGATTCCTCTATGATATCTCATCCCATCCCATTATCCTTAAGCTACGTGCACATAATGGGGTTTATTTAAAAACGTTGCTTAAACCTGCAGCATTGTCTCTCCTTCTACTTTTGATCCATCCAAAGGTTGTCTGTAAAAGATTGCTTTTAGCGATAAGGCCGTCCATTGTGACACCCTATGTAACAGTTCTAAATACATTTATATCTGTAATTTTTATGGTGTACAAAATAACGAGTATTCTATCTATCTATATATCTTAAAATTAAGCAATGATTAACAACTGCTTAGCCATAAATTTTTGACGTTTAAACGTCACTTAACTTTAAGCAATGTTTATAAATAAACCCCAATATTATTATATTGTTCATGATGTATCAAGTTACGATTCGATTAAGAATGAAATTGAAATAGCAATTAAATGATATTGGATACTTATTGGATTTGTTTTATGTTCACATTGATCAACGATTTTATGGGATGAGTAAAATAAAATACAGTCAATAATTTTAGTATTATGTACAGATAGGTGTGCTACTGTCAACTTCAGTCAGCGGGCATACAGCGACCTGCGTGTTCAATACAATAATGCACTTAGAGTACTGCTGCGGCTGCCGTGGCGTTGTAGTGCGTCAGGGATGTTTGCGGACAACAACATTGATGGTTTTGCCGCCATTATTAGAAAAAGATGTGCATCCCTGATGTCTCGGGTTCGCGGCAGCACCAACAGTATTCTCAGTGTGTTCGCAGATCGCTGGGATTCCCCGATGTGGCTGAGGTGGACGCAGCTCCACGCTGAATTTTAATTGTTTGTTTGATTGTTTGTTTATTTGCGTGTCTGTAATGACACTAGATGTTAAGTAAAATTGTTACTAACCCTAAGGACTAAATTTTCTCAAATAAAAATATTCTATTCTATTCTATTACCATGAATTTTATCGTAAATACACTTTTCTTGTTCCGACAGGGGTTTTAACGCAAAAAACATATGCTGTCGTGAACAGATTAACTTATTAGAAAGGTTCTAGGCTGACTACGAAGACTTTCTTTTGTATGAATTAGGAGTCTTTGAGTTATTTTAGGTAATGCACAAATACATGGTTATTGGTAAAACACTAACAACCCTAGTAGCATTTTCCGTTGGCGTTTAGGTGGGCCAACTTCAGAGGTATGTGGCCCAACCAAACGCCAGCAAAAATGCTACTAGGGAAACTTGTAGGGATGTATTAGTAGCATTATTAAATTTAAATTAAAAATTAAAAAATTAAATATGTTTATTTCATAACCAGATTATTCAGAAAATAGTGATTGGAGCCTCCTTTTAAGCAAATAAAGCCTGTATAAGGAGACTTCGGTTTTCATACACAGATTTTTTAATTTATTATTTACATACAAAAGTTACAATCTAATTTAATTATAAACAACAACTTTTGTTCTATGACTTTCTACAAAACATAATACATACATTTACCAAAAAACAAACCTTCTAGATTTCGTTGTTCTAACACATTTAAATTCCGTATTTTGTTGTATCTACGTACGCCTCCCGTGCACTATCGCCCCTGCCTTTTGAACTAGACAAGGCAGTTTGGTTTGCTACGCATTTGAGTTCGTAACATTTATTTATTATATATTTGTAAGACACACTAGCAGCTAATTAGCTGATGCGTGTGTTTCAAATAGCTTGGAGATATTTAATCTATCCAATCGGTTCTTGAAGTGGTTTAGTGTGGGAGCCGTCACAACATTTTCCGGGAGCTTATTCCATGCTGTTACAACTCGGTTAGGCAAAGATTGCTTCAAAGGCTTTTTCCTTGACGAACTTTCCCACAGCTTTAGGGAATGTCCACGCAAATTTTTGTTGGCATTCAGTGTGTAAAGGTCTTGAAGGCTGGGCACTTCATAGTGTTTTGCAAGTATCTTGTACGTCTCAATGAGCCTACCCCTTTGTCTGCGCTGCTCCAGTGTGTTCAATTTAAATATTTTTATTTTTGTATGAAAATATGATAAATTAATCTGATGAATTATTAAAAGTCATTTTGTTGTTTATGATGTTAGCATCATAAACAACAAATTTATTTCAAGATTAATCTCGAGAGGTTGTTAGTGACCAATGACCCTGTATAAAGTACAGATATAAAACACATTATTCTGTAACGTATGCCCGATTGTCCAATAACAGAGACGTTCTCAATATTAATCCACATATTTTTAATCCAGAAACCCGCTCGCATGTCTGCACAGACCTTTACAACACACGCATTAGTACGCACCTCAAAGGATGCAGCGATTATAACACCAAGGTATTATTACCGGTGCGTATCGACGGAGATCATATTATTTTCTCTAACGCGCTTAATGTGTTCTGACGATGGATGATTTCGACTAACGAGTGCGTTGGTTATTATAATGAATTGGAGCTTATTATTTAGATCTTGTTACGTTTGAAACGGTTTACGTTTTCCTGTTTATAAACGAGGATCTTTGAAAGCTGTCTTTGGATTTGTACTTGATAATGATTTGTTTTTAACTGTTTCATGGAAAACACTATCAAAATGTTGACTCTAATTAAGTTTCTGAACATAATTAGCTGTTTTCTTCTGTTCCTTATTATTAAACGTTTTCTAAATTCTAAGATTATGCATAGACTTTTATACAACAATCCAACTGGTTAGTGTATCTAAAGTTATTCATATATTCCAAGACATGTGGGTTTGTGCATATTAAGACATGTACCGTCACTATAACTAATAACGATGCAAATAATTTTGAACCATTTTATTTATTGAGTACTTCATGCACTAGCCTATATATGGGTTTTGTAAGGCTTACTTTAATATAGGCATTGGAATTGATCAAGACAAAAGGGTACGCTATGTATAAGCTAACTTATTGAAGAAAGACCAAAAGTAGTTAATTGAAGAAGATTTTTTTTGTATGGCTATAACTAAATCACCGATGGACAAATTATTGAAAAAAATCTGCAGAAACAGAGATCTTAGAAAAGTCACCAAGATCCGGATTATTCTCTTGGTGACTTAAGCGAGCCCTTCAATTGATAAACGTATAAGAACATAGGCAAACGTCTATGTTCTTATACGCTGCTGAGATGTGGTCGCTGCGTGACATCAAGAAGAAGAAGATAGATTTTCTGAAAATGTGGTGCTAGAGAAGAATGCTTGGGGTATCATGCCAACACCTCTATACGCCAAGAACTCGGCATTAAAAAGCGTCTATTTGTTCTGTTCCAAACGCGTATTCTCAAATATGTAGTTCGGACACGTCTCGAGGCGTGAGGGTGGCTCTATAGAGCGCCTTGTCATGCAGGGTAGAGTGTAGAACGAGACCACGCGGACGGTCACCCATAAGATGGACTGACCAATTAAATCCGCAGTGGGCGATCCCTTGTATGAGTGCACTAAAAATACAAAAAATCAGAGTAGATGGCGAGTAATCGTGAGGCGAATCAGCACCTAGACTAGAAAATACATGAAGACCACGACCGTTCAGATAAGAATGCTAAGAAGAAGAACACTTTTTGAATGATAAGACAAGAAGGATGCCCAAGTCTTATAAGCTTTGCAGTGCAACAGACATAATTATGGATAATTAAAAAAAAAAATGGTATAGTCCCTTGGTTATTATACACACGACTGACACGACTTAGAAACTAGTGTTAGGTTAGTAGTTACATCTACCAGAAAAAACAACACAAATTATTCATTACTACGACACAGTGGCATGTGCATGTTCCAGTATGGAGCTGTCCCACCCACAGCTATAGTTTTCAGGATGCTGTTTGGGCTGGCATGTACCCTGCGCGTAATGCTGTCGAAGCAATGAGTAGTCGAACTATTGTTTTTCGAAATTAAGAACGTGTCATGATAATTAACTGTCGAAATTCAGAATGACACTCATGGAAACGCAACGCTTGCGCATGATGGCGTGAAAGCACTGCACACTGCAGTAGCGCGGCAACCCCCTACACCCTGAAAGTATATTTATATTTTACGCGCAGAGCGCTGCAGGCCCTCTGCGTGTATGTATCTACATACATACACGCAGAGGGCCTGCAGCGCTCTGATTTGGATACTTTGAGAAGGATGGGCGGCATTTTCAAGCTTCTTAAAATTTACCAGTGATTGTCTTTTCTCTATTACCTTTCTTTCTTTATCGTTTGTCTAGAATACTTATGGTGCTACAAAAAGTTTAAATTATTTGACCAATTCTTAATACGTAATAGTAGTATTACGTATTAAGAATTGGTCAAATAATTTAAAAAGTTATAAAAAGTTTAAATTATTTAAATTATTTGACCAATTCTTAATACGTAATAGTAGTATTACGTATTAAGAATTGGTCAAATAATTTAAATAATTTAAACTTTTTGTAGCACCAGAAGTATTCTAGACAAACGATAAAGAAAGAAAGGTAATAGAGAAAAGACAATCACTGGTAAATTTTAAGAAGCTTGAAAATGCCGCCCATCCTTCTCAAAGTATCCAAGTCACTTTATTTTAACACCGGTATATAAACTATATACTTCTCTTTATTGCACTACAGGCTGTAAAGGAGACAACCTATTACCGTGAGACCACACATTATAAATGCAGCTAATGACAGCAAAACTAAATTCATACTCAAGATTTACGATATTATTAACGATGACCATAGACATGATACGCGTTGTTCCACTTTCTTACAAGCAAGTCGTATTAACGCAATACGACTAGCCAGTAATTTCATAATTATCTGGTTACTAACTCTTTGGTAGCTGTTTATCGAGTGTGCGTGTAGTTATTGGGATGTAAAGCCTTGTTGGTGATTTGAGATTGATGCTGTAGATCATTTGAATCAGACGTGCGTGGAATTGGAATGGTTGGAATTCCAAAGGTATCTCTGAGTATGAATTAGAAGAGAAAGATGGAGGATAATAAAATATTTATAACATAACAGGTGTACCTGCAATACACCCACATTACGCCACTTATGTTTAAGTCTCTTGGAATATGGGGCGAGCCTATTGCCATCAACCGGGAACAAATTCCGATTCCGGGCTGCTACTGAGAAATTCCTGATGAAAAAACCCAATAACATTTTGCCCGATCTGGGAATCGAACCCAGGACCTCATACTCAGCAGTAGCGCTTGGGAACACTACACCAACGAGGCAGGCTAAAATATTTATAAGATTAATACAACTGACAATATGAAACACTGTGACTGTATAAAATAATTATGGAAGCTATATTGTTATATCTGTTCTTACTGTGCTATGAAGTAAAACTCTCTATCTGTAGGTTTAAGTCAATGGATATAAAATTTCACTTTACGGGGTTATTGACGTCCAAACAAAATAGAAAATATGGAAAAAATATTCTAAAATTTATATAATTAAGAACCCTATCGTGACTTTCACTAATATGGAAATAGTACCTACTCGTATGTACGCACAAGCATAAATTATGAACCATTGAGACAGCGTTCAATTAATAATATCATTGACGTTAACTGCTGGAGAAATTCATAGAAATATAAATCAGAGACTGATTTAAATGATGCTCTTAGGGCTTTGACGTTGGCTTGGCACATCATGAGAAAGATAATATAATTTATTTGTTCAATTCAATATTGAAATACATATTTGAATACATAATAAACCTATTCACAGGTGGCATAATAAAGTAACACCATCACCACCAAAAATCAAATTAAAAACTATTGTTCGAATTTTGAAAAAGCAAAAATGTAAATTATAACGTACTCCCAAATTTAAATTATGTTGTCTCTTTCGTTATTATGAATTTCTGTATTTATCTGTCTCGTTTCGCGAATTCCTTGTTGACGCGTGGGAACGTAATGCGCCCGCACAGTTCCAGGAACGTGCGCTCGCGATTCATCAAATTGTTTTTGTACATAGATTAGTCAATGAAAGCGTATATACAGATGTGATTTATTTATTAATTTTCATTGAGATATATGATATTACGGCATGAATAAATAAAAAGAGCAAAAACTTGTTTTGGCTTCACGCACGATAATAATATACATAAATAGGAGAAAAGTGGAAATTAAAATAGAAATATTAAAAATACATAAGAAAATAATTTTATTTAACATGCAATAAATGAAAGTAAATTCTTGGGTTCAACAAAAAAAAAAAAAAATTACTTATATATTCGTTTCTTTTGGGTTTTTTATATTACCAGCCTCTGAATTTGATTCAAGATTTCTTTTGAATATCATTTATACCTCATTTCCATTTGTCCTATCTCTCACCAACTCTTTGTCAACCGTCAGCGTGCACCAAGTCGCCAATCATCCAATTTTGGCGTAAACCCACCGTACAAAAATTATTCTTTGCCCATTTATTATGTTTACACTGCTCTCTTTCGCGGAAACCCCTTGTTACATGTCCGCGGCTCGTTGGGAACTGTACAGGAAATACAAAGTTAAATTGCCTTCTCCAAAATTATTTGTTGAAGAAAAATCGCTCTTGAATCAACGTCTTAAGGTGGATGAGGAGGGCGTTTGTTGGCAATGGAAGCTGGTATCTATGAAAGGAATAATTATTCTCTTTTTACCTAAAGCTTTTAATTGATGTTGACGGAAAATTCAATGTTATTGTTTTGTTTTGTCATAAAATGATCATTGATTGTGTTACTGTTGTTGTTTTACCAAGAAATACTATTTCAATTGGAAATATTGAATAAATTCTATTGATAGAGTTATTACTTTTACTATTTTACAGTTAATTTGCTACATGACATGTTTTCGCAACACATTATTAGCTTTTTTACTGTTTTGTTAAATACACGGAACACAAATCGTATTGCACTTAAATCATTTACAACAAGCTCATTGATATATTCGTTTTTATGATTTATCTTTATTCATTCATAAAGTTTCATGAATTTCGTCGTGTATTTCTCGTTGTTAATAGGGAATCATTTGCGTTAAACAATTCTCTCAGCTCAATTTATTTCGGGGTTTCATCTCCGTATTGTTGAAACGTCCCACATTTTACTCAAAATGCCATTTGTCCACAGACGCGGGTGCGAGCGGGCGAGTTATGGCCGATGGAGCGGCCCGATGGCATGCCAGTTATACAGTCACTAGAGGTCATGTGCGGGAAGGATCACATGGATGTCCATCTCACGTTCTCTCACCCCTTCGAAGGCATTGTCTCGTCAAAAGGTAAGTTATTGTTTGTCAGTGTTGGTCACGAAGCTGTATTTCTTCCATAAGGGACTTACTACTGCTATTTGTTGTTGTTACTTCTTACTTATGTTTTATTGAGTACTATAAAAAACTGTATTTTTTTTTCGGGTGGTTAGTGAGTAACCTGGTGTCAGATTTTACCGCCCATGGGCCTCTGACTTGGTTTCACATGCCGTCGAGAATATACATATTAAAACTCAATAAAAAATAAGAAATAAAATTGAACTGAAGTTACCTTAACAGATGGATAAATCAGGTTTTGCAGCAGCAGCATTATAGAAAAATTATGTTGTTAGGAGATACCTAATTACCCTAATATTTTGTAACAAGCGACGAAGCAATAGCATCTCATAAAACCAAAGAAAATGCTAACACTACATACGTTACAAAAATCGGAATAACCCAAAACAAATAACATGTATCATCACATTCAAAGACCATCAAAATAATAAAGACATACCTGCACTATAAACCACCAATACGTTCAAACACCACAAAACAGCCACAGACTACATACATGAGGAAAATGTTAGAAACCGGTGTATTCAGACCGCCACTAATTGTTGCGGTAATTGCTAAGGTTTCACTCACAATTATGACGGATACATACTTAGTGCATTATTAATAACGCACGCTCCAGTTGCTGAGCTTTTAGTACGTTATACTGTTACATACTGTACTTGGATTTTGTTTAATTCAATTTATTGTAACGTTGTAATTTGTGATGATATGAATAGTTTTTTTGATAACATCTTTTGGGAGGCTAATTTGTTAGTTTTACGCGATAGTTAGAAGCGGTAAATTATTGTTGGTACTTTATTTAAGGTTAAAGAAAACAATACTAATAATGTTGGAAATCCAAAAGAACTTGATTCTGAAAATAGAATGGAAGAACTAGTTGCCAGTATTGGAGTTACTCAACCAGAAAATATCACTTCTGATTTTCTTTTATTACAAGATTAAAACGAGAAAGAATGTTGTAAAACTTGATATGGGCAGCTAATGCTTCCGTTATGCAAAAATCGTCTTACTCTACGATAAAAATAACAGTGAAATTACAACTGGCAACATGTCTAGATCTCTACATAGATGTCTGCACACATGTTTTAGTCTATTTATTTGTTTCTACATATTTTCTTGTGATTGCACTGTCCATATTCTTTACTTTAGATCTTAAGTCCTGCGCATTTTCAAATTCTTTAGAAACTCTAACTACATTTGGAGCTTCATCGCCTTCTAGCCATTCTCTGGTCCTAACAATGCTACCATTAATTTTAGAAATATTTAATATACTCAATGCGTACTAAATTCTTAAGCTTAAAGAACTACACCAGTAGTATTAATATATAGTAAAGGTACGATCATGAATAATATATGACCCTCAGTACCTTCCATCTGTTACAACAAACGACTGCGTTTCGCACTTTCATGACGAATTTTAACAACAATAGCATTAGCATTCCTCAGCAATGGTGTCAAAACGTGGGCGTTTGCTATCCACTACTTTTAGTTATTGAAAGCAAAGTTTTCACCTATTATGAAGCAATAACTTTGCTTTCTTTAATACTTCTGTTAGTAAAACATTATTTAGTGAAACTTCATCGACATCACCATCTTTAAATGTTGCATTTAATTCATCATTCTTAGTCATAGCATTCGATTGTAGTTCAACTACTTTATCGATAATTTTACACGTTGATCTATAATTACATTCTGTTTCATTATCAATCGATTCAATTGAATTACCACTCGCCTCTGCCTACGCGATTAAATACTTGATTCTATTGTCCGCATGTTCATTCTAGTCCGATAAACCGACTATAAACCGTATCGCAGCACTTTATTTCAAGCCCATTAGTACTGTTTATCTTGCTAACGATATTGCAATTAATGTAGCCAAGGTGTGCGCAAGCACGTAATTAGCAATTAACATAATCTGAGCCTTAAATTGCAGTCCTTGGCTTTCTATTTGTTAGCTTGTTTTGTTTGTGAAAATAGACGAGAAGTTCCAGTACTTACACATTGCATTCAATATTGAAGAAATAATCCTCATGTTGAGGGTGCTACTACGGATTCTTCGGTAAATCATTTCAATATTTACAATTATTGGAATATATATTATTGAGATATTATATGAAGGAGATTGGCAGGTGTATTTTTAACCAATTGGTTTTAGTTACTTAAGATTAAAAATCGTTTTTACATCAGTTCTAGTAATGCCATAATGGTCCTTTGTTATGGCTGTATGTGGAGTAATTTTAGATTTTACCTATTTACTATTACACAAACGAAGGACATACCTTTCTCGTTTCTCTTATCTCCTGCAGACATACCTTGCTTATCATCATTTTCAAGCTTTTTCAACTCTACAAATATTTCATATAGTCTCTTGAAACCATATTTTTTATCACACATCATTTTTGACATTTATTTAATATGTTCTTAGGTCAACACGGTGACCCGAGATGTGTCTACGTGCCGCCGTCAACGGGACAGACGTACTTCTCATTTCGAATCGCATACGCCAAGTGTGGCACTAAACCAGGTAATTATACAATTAGTTATTAATTATACGGGATTAATAATTCGTTTGACTGTGATGAGTATACGTTTTTGTGATTTATTTTTATTAAATGAACGTCATAGATGAACCTATTAATCGTCTATGGTACGAATCCTAGCGAAAATTCAAACACTTCAATTATGAGTTTAGAGAAGTTTTACAAATATTTAATCGTGGGTAATTAATTTTGAGGAGTTGCAATAATTACTTTTTAATTTATTTATATGTATTCTTCATTTCACAATCTTTATTTCACACAAGAACATGCCAAACTAAAGAAAAATAA
The DNA here is from genome assembly GCA_947523025.1 of Dryobota labecula. Classification (NCBI taxonomy): domain Eukaryota; kingdom Metazoa; phylum Arthropoda; class Insecta; order Lepidoptera; family Noctuidae; genus Dryobota; species Dryobota labecula. The sequence continues at coordinate 7,615,734 of OX383293.1, read as the reverse complement.
CAAGTTAAGACAAAATCCACACTGTAAATGTAATTAAACCTCGTCTCGGTTGGTTTACTATAAATGGACCGTGAGTAGTGGCGTGAAATCAATAAATATATCCGATGCCTAATGATGCGAACTCGAACAATTAGTCGATATAATAAATCGCTTAAACAAATCGATTGATCGTACATCGTTCTGGGATTCTTCATGCTCGTCCTTTACGTTTTGTTGTCTGTACGTTACGATTTATAAGTAGCATAAACTTGGTATGGAATCTTCAAACCGAGGGCAAAACAAATATACGCGATCATTTTAAACTACATTGACCTATAATAACCAGCACTTTTACGTTCACTGAAAAAGTCCATAAAATACTAATTGAAATATATCTACCAATAAAGTAGGACGCTGAACTGTGTGAAAAATTGGTAGATGTGTACCAAAAAAATAAAAATAAAGAACAATATAGTAGAAATACTTTCTGTGAATAACGTTACACTAAAAATAGACAAGCCATCATAAGGCGAAAGTGAAGAATATTTTGAAGCTTAGGTATATGTTAGTTTTCACGCTGGCTAAATAAATGTGGTAAATATTGTAGGTAAATGTTACACACATTTTGGTTTGTTCGCAACTGTATCTCAAATTAAAAGACTATAAATACCTAATAGTCTTTTATTTATAGTCTGGCAGTATTTAAAATCATTCAAAGCTTAATCCATTAGTTTTATGTACTGAAAGCATCTTAATTAAAACTACTGTTCTATGTATTATTTATTTACATTTTAGATTTATGATCCTATAAATTTTATATGTTATAAAATGTCTGTTTTAATGCAATGATTCTGCTTGCAATGATCTTTTACTTTGAATACATTAGCAGGACTCCGTTTACTTTCTTTTTCAATTAAACTTTTGAATTTTAAAAACTTGAAAGCGATTGCTTCAGTTGTTTTGATAACTTTTGAATGTTTATTCACAACTTTATTTTTGTTGAATGATTTATTTCAATTTCTGGTGTCTGTTTAGTATTTATTGAAACATTGACCAGACCACGATCTATTTATCACATAATTGTATTGCCATTGGCAAAGCTTGCGGTGTTAAAAATAATCTTATTACATTCATAGACGTATGAGGAACAGGGTGTAAAGTTCACTCATCCTCTATAGAAAGGAGTCCTCTCTTTTCTATAGAGGGTGAGTGACACTACACCCGAATGGTCAGAGGATCCTTCCTCCGACCATTCGGGTGTTGTGTCTGGTGAGCTTGAAGGTTGATGTCGGAATGCCATATGCCAGTCGCGCGGTAAATTCTGCTTGCGCGATGCAGGATTTGCGTGATGTCAGGTCTTTGATGCGTAGTTCACATGTGGCGTTGTAGGCCGCCACATATAGGTATCACTAATATATTTGTTGATAGAAAGTAGGCAGGTTGACTTACGTATGCTCAAACTTCTCTTTCTAAAATTATCAACGTTATCTTCAAGATAATGTTGATTATTTTAATGTTACTGAAGCAAATAGGACCAGAACCCATGAAGATGTGGAAGATAAGAAAAAGACAAACAATGTAAGGCTCGCAAATCCCACTACTTTAATAACCAATTGCTTGTTTACACTTGACTGCAAAATCGCGATCCGTCACGCCAATGAAGAGAAACGATTGGTACCTAACTCATTCCTCTATTAAATCATATAAAATTGTGATGCGTGGATATTTATGAGCACAAACAACCGTTATAATTATTGTTCACTCATTTACGAGTTTTTGCTGAATTTCTGTTATAGGCTTTTAGGTATGATTGATGTCATATATGGCTTTGCGTGAAGGTGAAGATATTTTCCACACAAAGTATAAGATTTGCGAAGACGAATAGACGTATAAAGGAACGAAACATTGATTTAATAGATCATCAATAACTGATAAACCTTTTATTCGAATATGAAAGATGAAAGACTAGGTTTTGCCCGCGGCTCCGCCCGCGAGGATGTCGGTTATCGCGCAAAAAAGTAGCCGATGTCCTTCTCCATATCCTAGGCTATATCTGTGCCAAATTTCATTACGATCGGTTCAGCGGTTTAGGCGTGAAAACGTTACATACAGACAGACAGACAGACAGATAGACAGACAGACAGAGTTACTTTCACATTTATAATATTAGTATGGATTAGTATGGATAAGGAGAAAAAAAAAATCTAAACGTTAATTTCAAGTAAAACACCTTTTGATCTTAAGCTAAAAGGATACGAGTATGTTCTAATCGTCATTACATCATTTATCACTCTTGATTTTAGTGCTTCGTACAAATGGTCCTTTAAAATGAGAAAAAGAGCCAAGGGCAAGGTTAGCTTAAAATGGCTGTAATTCCATCAGCGTTAAACCTGAGTTCTTTACGGCATCAGATGTGTTGTAGGGCTGGTTTAAGCCTAGCATTTACTAGGCGTCAAATGCCAAACGAAATCCAGCGTAGTTCCAAAAGCCGCGGCTAGTAGGGCATTTTCACTGTTTAGTTCAGGCTCAAAGTGACCTTTGAAAACGCCCTTTGAGTATTATATGCTATTTTGCTGCACAAGTTTAAAAACGATTCCTTTTTTGATGATTTGTGCAATTAACCTTACATGCCAAAGAAGCCATGCCATGCCATAGTGTGTTACGCAATTTTTAGGGAGACTTTCTATCACAAACTGAAAATGTTTGAAGGACATTCCTATTCCATTACTGCATGTAGTTGAAAAATTCGTCTACTCGACAACGTAAAAAAAATATATAATTTTAAATATATATTTTAAATCATAATTTTTGATATTGTAATGAAAATCTTAATAATGACACTTAAACAAACAAATACAAACACAACAAATACAACAAATACTTTGACATTATTATGAATTCTTGGACATTGTAATGTTTATTTTGACATTATGATTTAATCGTTGAAATTATAATTTATATTTTTGACATTATGATTTATATTTTTGATTTAACTATTGATATTTTGTCATTATAAATAATGTATTTTTGATGTAATGTAATGTAAATAAATTCATAAGCTTAATACAACATTTCATATCTTTATATAATATTCTTATAATGTACCTAGTTTTGATTAATATCTAGCTTATTATTTATTATTTCTACACCAGCAATGGTAGTTTGTGTGAAACAATGTTTAATGTAAGATCTCAATGTACCATATACTGAGAAATAAATAAATAACGCAATGAATGTTGTTGAATTATCAAAATGAAAGACATTGCAATTGTATGTCATTGTGTGCTACGCAATTACCCTGCAGTTATTCATATATCAATCCTTAGCATAGAATACTAAGTCTATTGGATAACAGTGACATTATCGGATCAAAGGACTATAACTGAGACAGCCAACTATTCAAACTGTCAAGCGATACTGTCTCGGAAAGGACGAAGTTATCACCGGAAAGCGCTAGGTTTCCACCCACTTGTGAACGTGGGCATCTAACAGATTGCAATATGTTCATAGATGCATGTTAACCTGCGGGTCATTTAAAGGGATGTTATGTGGGAGCAGGAACATGGAATGGATGAAATGATATATATGAATAATTCTAAACGTTAAAATGTATCGTAATAATTTGACTTCTTTTGTCTTACGTCTTAACAATAGATGAAACAGTTGCATTGTTCAAATAATCTCCAGCTACGTACGGATCAATAGGGTTGCTATTGACATCAATTACTTTAAAACACTCTTGTTGATCGTTGAATTTGTCCCAAAAGTTTATACTTGTATAGATATTTTCAAGTAATAAGGTATTGATTAAGAACAGGCTTCGCATCACTTGCAGTTTACATTTTTAAGCTATATCAACTTGACTAAAAGCTGACAATAGCACAACGATTTTTCTTAGCTTTGAGTCTTTATCATCCTTTTAAAAAATTTACGGCTGTTTTCATTATTTCTTTGTAAGATACCGCAGCAATTTAATTAATCAGGCGATCTTAAGATGTATGTAATTTGAAATTAACCAGTCATCGAACTTTCTTTAATTCGTATTTAACGGTACTTAAATGGTATATTTCTATATATATATATATATTTTCATAATGATTCTACGATTTTGAATTGTTACGAAACATTTAATGCTCTGCGTTTTACGACCTACTTGTTCCCATCATATTCTGTTGTTGATCAGAAAATCTTTACTTTGTCAAGGTTCCTATTGATTTGAAATCGAACTCTAAAAGGAATTTGGCCATTTAGCATTGAATAGTGTGTTGTTTAGGCTTATCAAGACAAAAGTTTATTTTTTTACGGGATGTGATGGGGCTATTGAATCTTACAAAGTTCAGTCACTTGTTTTGTCATTCTGATAATTTAACACGAACGTCTTTCAATGTCTTGTACACTGTACGGAAGTTCCTCGGTAATAGATCACCATATATCGTCAAACCCAATCTCATGTATCGCATTTAGTTTCTCAGTAACTATCGGTAATTCGTAACAATTTCGCAATAAATCGCCAGCATTCAAGTTTTACGGCACATCGGTCCCATTTCAACAAAGTCAGCGAGTTTTTCTCATGCCGATTCCTAGTCGCGTCCACTATGGCTAGTGTGGAGTAACGGACGACGCATGCATCCCGCTCCTTCTGCGAACATTGCGCGCGCATTGTTTCTCGGAATCGCCACTCGCCGGACCACATAACACCGCACGTAAGGTCCATTTTCCTTCACAAACCCGACTCAAAGACGCCATCCCTCAATCCACTACTTTCAAGTGTATTTCCTTCCAGCTATGACGTAGTAATTTCGACTTTAAGTCCTTCTAGTGAAAAGTATTGCGGGTGACAATGTGAAAACGATTTTAAACCGTATGACATAGAGTCTGAATATGTCAGATGCGTGTAAACTTGGAAGATTAATGTCCTAATGGATCGCTGTTCTGAAAGGGAGTTACCTAGAAGTCTTTAGGGGTCAGTTTTGCTTGTGTGATGTCGACCCGAGACCACTGGCACGATCCGCGTTCTTCGGGCGACTTCCACTTTTTGCGTGAGTACATCCGCGTAGGTATAGCCCTAGCAATAATAAGTGTTTAAAATTAAATGTATTTTGTATGGATTCCCTGACTTGTTCAAAGAATATTCCATTTTTTTCCGAATAATGATGTTTAATAACGAAAGTTTTCGTTTGTGTATTATTCACGTTAACACTCATAAAAAAGATGCCCAGAACATTCATTATTTATGCATTCTTGCCAAGAGTCATTTGCCGACGATCTAGTCTCCTCAGCAATTTGTTCACAAAGAACTGCGTCTTTCAAATTCTTTGTGCCCCATCATAATCTCTATTTGCAAACTATATATCCATAAAAACCTTTCCATTTCTATTTATACGTCCTTAAAATACCCTTCCCCTTGCCTTTCTCATGTTATTTTAGTTCCATATCAGCTGCCCGTGTATAAAGACCAAAAACCTCTTATTTCAGACCTCCATGGGCAGTTCTACGAGAACACAGTGGTGGTGCAATACGACAAGGACTTGCTTGAAGTGTGGGACGAAGCGAAGAGGCTGCGCTGCGAGTGGTTCAACGACTACGAAAAAACTGCCTCCAAGCCGCCTATGGTCATTGCAGATTTGGATGTAGTGCAGTTGGATTTCAGAGGTGAGCAAACATTTGCATTATCTGTTCGCTGTGCTGACAACTTTAGCTTAGCGTACAGTTTTTAGGTTTTTAGAGGGATGTCTGTTGATCTTTGTTCATATTTCCACCAAGTTTGATAAGATTTGGTAGTTTAGCCAACACATCGTTGGTAGTATTCAAATTCAAAAGTTTTATTGCGAACTAAGTGTACAATGTTGGTGTTATGTTATGTTAGTACTTATGACTTAGCAGCCTTTACAAGCATTGCAATTATCATTCATCTGCCCTGATCATCCTAAATTAGCATATTGGCATGCATGCATTAAATATTTTTATTAATTAATTATTTTATTTTTTATTAAATTGAGAAATTATAGTAATGTCAAAATTAAATGTCAATAATAATGAATTTCATCCTTTTCAGGTAGTACAAATTTATCATTGTAATTTTATGGAGTCAAATAGAATAGACAAAATCTTATTGTTTATATATGATTGTTTATATAGGTATACCAAATAAGCATGAAAACTTACTTTCCTCATTAAAATTATCTTTCATGAGACTTTTCCTAGGTATATTTTTGTACCTAACCTTATACGAGTATGTGTGCTTATTTTCAATTTATTTTAATTTCTCCTTTCAACTCTGTAAGCGTCTGCATCGTTTGGACGCTTTTATTCTTTCTACAATTGTAATTTCTGTGGCAAACACCACTTGCACAAATTCTAAAGGAGCTGTTTTTGTGATCTTTTTCATAATTATGTATACTTAAGCCTTTAACTTTATTTATAGGGGACAACGTGGATTGTTGGATGGAGATCCAGGCAGGGAAGGGTCCGTGGGCTGCGCCAGTCTCCGGGATCGTCCCTTTAGGGTCCACTCTGACCCTGGTGGTTGCCATCAACGACTATCGAGGTAAGCCTCCTTTTCCTTAAACCATGAATTTGATATCTCTTTGAGAAAACTAGACTATTACCACCTTTACTTGAAAACATTGATAATAGTTAAGAAATAGTTACCCACCGCTTAATCATACACTTTTTACGATTCAAAACTCAAAAACTTAAAGCATTTATTTCAATTAAACCATTTACAGGCACTTTTGAATTGTAAAAGAGTCGGTCAGTTAGTCAGAAAGTTGAAGCTAGTTGCCTATTCCAAAACGGAAATCTCTATAGAGAAGAACGGGTTTCGAGTGTATTATGTATTGATAATTACAGAAACAATCAAAAAGCCATTGTGTCTCTTGTAGAATCACGTTCATCCATGTCCAATCCAATCATCTATGGAGTTTCTTGCCCGTTCTTCTCCATAGGTACCTAAGCCTTGGAATGGGCATGTAGCTTCATTTTTCTTACTGACCGACTCCTTGACAATTCAAAAGTGCCTGTAAATGGTTTAATTGAAATAAATGGTTTGAGTTTGAGTTAGATTTTATATAATATTCTTTAAACGAAGAGTTAAAGCGAAAGCAGGGTAGCTAGGGAAAAAAGAAACTTATGAAAAATTTAATTTCACGGACTACCTTATTGCAACCCCTTTGTCCTACACTGAAAAAAATGCACTCCAATTACCTTTGACCTTTGAATTGACTTTTTAGCTTGATTGACGATTTCTTGTTTAGGTTAATCAAAATCTTAGTTAAGTGGATCATCACGACATGATTGCAGCAATACTAGTTCAAATGATTGAACGCTCTAACAAGTTTCTCGATTACCCTTAACATGACATCATTGTAGAAGAGTTAAAAAAGAGACAATTTAAAAAAAATGTTAACTGTAACAAAGTAAGTTAGTTGTGTCAATCAAAAATTTTGATTACTTCAATTAAGATCATTGAAACTTTAATCTAATAATCTTGGTTGGAGCAACTATGTTTTGACTTGATTGCTGCAAATAGGTTTTGTGATAACTCCAATCAAGATCCCGTTTCAAATCTCAATCAAATAAAAGTAGTAGCTATGATCATTGTGCTTGATAGGCTTAGATGCAAACAAGTTACTTAGTCAATCTAAACAATATCTTGATTGTGGCAACAACTTTTTTTTTTCAGTGTAACTTTAAGCAAATTTTATATGTAAGGGGAAATATCTTTAATTAATCGTAATCTATCCTTTCATTACCATCAATGTGTAGCCTTTAATAACGCTTTCTTCAAAAGCTACCCGACGTAGGAATTTACGTTCAGCTAAAATAAAAACGTAACATTATTATGTTACACGCCTTCTTTACCCGAAGGGTTAGAAAGAGAAATAGAAAATATTTATTTGCATAAAACATGGTGTTTAAAGATATTATTTATTATTATTATTATTTTTAAATGTTTACATATCTCGGGACCTTTGGAAGGCGTACGAGGGGCCGAAGCCAACTCGCAGAGGCCCGTTAGACGCTTTTTAATTAAATGAGGCACCAACCGACGATTATCCCTGTACGCACTATGCAAGTACACCCAAGAACAACCCCCGGTTGGTGGTTGGACTACTGCAAAGAAACAAAGATATTGGACTATGGGTTTGGGTGGTTAAAATGAACTGGTTACCTAAAACTATGGAAGGACTATGGCCCCTGCCTGATCAATGTTTTTTTACACACGGATAAAATGGCAGGGGGTGACTTGCACACTCAATAATGGGCCCCCGAAAACGGTCGCTAGCACATAGTGACGTAGCGACAAGGGGGCAACATGTACTGAGCTGCTCGAGGAGTGGAGAGGTATTCCACGGCTCTCAGAACAATCCTAGAGCCCAGAAGATGGTCAAGATCCCTACAAGCACTTACTGGAATACTTCCTTCCTCCGAGCACGTTTGCTCTTGCGAATCTCCACTCAAGCCGGCCAATAAAGGCAAGAATGAGGTGGGAGCTCAGTTCCTCGTCAGTGTTCACTCCAGCCGGCCAATAAAGGCAAGCTAGCGATGAGGAACATGACTTCTCCCGGGAGATAGGGTCCGTGGGGTCGCAACTGCCCAACAGCTAGCCACATGCTGCCCTGCGGGTTTCTGTATCTCTTTTGGTCTGGCTCCTCACCCTAGACATGTTCCGGTAAAGTAAACTCTACTGGCACAGACCCAGAGTTCGGAGCGCGCAAGCCCCACCACGACGTCAACGTAGAGATACGGCGGTGGGGTTATTATTATTATTATTTATTGTTTACAGATCATATCATACATGTTTTACTTATATTAAAGGTTACGTTAAACAATGTTTCCCGTCAATAAATTATTTTATGCTATAAATTATTAGTTTTTAACTATATAATGTAGTTTTTAGGCAGAGGTGAACCTATTACTCGTATATAGGTAGTATGCCCATATTTCGCCAGTTATGTTTAAGTCCTAAGTAATAGGGGGCGAGCCTATTGCCATCAACCGGGCACGAATCCAGACTCCGGGCTTCTACCGAAATGGAAAATCCAATAACACTTTGACCTGGGAATCGCACCCAGAACCTCATTCTCAGCTAAAAAAACTCCCTCAAAAAATGCGTGTACGCCAAGTTTTCGCAAAACCGTGTCAAAACTACGTAACAATCAAAATGTATACTGTTATTTGCTAATAACCACACATCTCTCTAGTTTATAATTACTCCCAAGTGTATAAAGGCACCGTGTTTAGAATTACCTATTGTTTCTTTATAAATGCAAAAATTATCTTCTCTAATATTATTCATCAATTTTTTATTGCTGTCGTTTCCGTGGTGCGTGTAACTTTGCCTCGTTAGAGTTTTTGGTGCGTGGGAGTCTAAAATCCATAGACATATTAGGCATTTGTCCAAATATGGTTATGGTGACGAATTAAGATGTTAAGCGCAGTTTACAACTGTGTTTTAGTACTTATATGTCAAGTTTATTGACGGATGTGTTTTTAACACGATTTGTTAGCTAGTTCTGCGACTGATTGACTGTAACTGTGATGAATATCCTACTAAAGTTGGTACCGAAACGCGATTGACGTAGTCGTAAAAAATACATAAGATTTGTTTATGTCCAAATACGTTAATTTTATGAAACGATAACAAGGGCATAAACTAAGCTATTAAAGCTTTAAGTTTCTCACATGTTAAAATAAATAATATAATACACTTGTTGGAAATGTTTTATGTGTATTTAAATAAATTTATCCATAAAATGGATCTACTTAGTTCCCAGACAAAATTAATATCTATGTTAATAATTTTATTTATTTATTTTATTATTTATGTACACACAGTTAAATACATAGAGATACGACATAATTATAATTTCAGTACAAAGGTACTGCTTATTTCTTAAGAAATTTCTTCCAGCAGACCTGCGAAAGGAGAAATGAAAAAGAACTGTAGACAATAGTGTGTGAGAACATGAAGAGAATAATATGAATATGGGAAGTCTTAAACTAAAATATTAAATATAACATATACATAAATAAAGCTAAAAAATATAAAAACATATATCTATATATATTATATACATAAAATACTCACAGTTCAGAGGTATGGTAATGCTCTTTTACTCGATATTTGAATAGAGATACAGTTTTTAAATCGCGAATGCTAGGCGGAAGCAAGTTCCATAATCTTACAACATGGACAGAGAAGGAATAAGAATAGTAGCTAGTTTTATGAGGATGAGATGTAGATGTTTAATGTAGATAGCTCATATAAATCGGTCGGAAGGACCGGTCCCTGTGTCAATCTTTGAGTAAGTCATACACATAGGTCCGGCAATGGGTCTCGGCTGAAATTATATATATATATATATATATTTTTCCACCAAGAATACCTACGAACTAAAATACTAGGTCCTTCCGGAAGTAAAATCATGCTTAAAAATCTTAATGTGAAATTAAGCTTAATCGTATCAAAATAGCAAACAGATTCTGGACAGCTGTGTTCCATTATTTAAAAAAATAAAAATATTACCACTGCCAGCTCTATATATTTTTGATATTTTTATACCAAAAGAAGAATGAATTTCAATTGCATAATGATATTGTATCCAGACCTAGCTGCAAAGTTTACATGCTTTGTGTACCTAGACGAAATAATCAACTAATTTCTAACAATGTATGCTGTATGGCGACCAAAGTTTTTAATAAACACCAGATTGTTTTAAAACTCTTGACTTTAGGACATTTAAATGTAAATTATTCAATTATCTCTTAACTTAATGCCACTACTCGACTGACGATTTTGTTAATGAAAAGTTGACTTTAGAACTATTTTAATATTTTTGACATTTCCACACCTAATATTTGACTAATTTGCAATTTTAATTTTATCCTATTTTATTTTATTCAATATTATATCTAATATTCAAACCAAAACCCTGAAAATGTATTTGTACGCCAGAAACGGCAGAATATTATGAACTTTTTAAACTATGTAACAACTCTGTAACAGTATTCTGACAAATACTAACACCAATAATAATATTAATATTAATATTACCACCAATTTCCAACACCATGACATACTAATAATCTATGTATCTATTAAAATATTCCTAAATGAAACACGTGCTAAGTAAATAACGACGGTAGAAATATTAGCAGACTGAACGGTCTGCAAGCACCGCTTAGTATCGTTTTTAATTACCAATATACAGCTTGAAATATTGTACGAAGTAATTACTGTTAGACTTTACTGCTGCATAGCGCACGGTGAAAATAGCTGCGCGTAAAGATTGGGTTTCATTTACGCGAGCATTTATGTCGCACTTTGCGTAGGTTTGCCTCGTTCGTTGGTCTATTGGTTGCAAGCGTTACTAATAAGCATGAGGTCTTGGGTTAGATTCTCTGCTCAGGCAAAGTGATATTGAGTTTTTACCATCAAGAATTTCTCAGTAGCAGCCCGGTGTCTGGATTTGTGCCCGGTTGATGGCAATAGGCTCGACCCCTATTACATGGGAATTAAACATAACTGTCGAATGTTATAAGCACTTTATGCAGCACTCAGTAGGTACGGGTTCTCTTTGATTGTGGATTACCGCGATACTTAAACAATAGGGATGTTGACAAAAAAAAAAATATATATATATATATCCGTCATGTAGATTATTGAAAAGTATTGGACACGTATTTTTTCTTTTTTTACGTAATCAAAAAATTACGGCGATACATTGATTTCAAATGGTTCGCTAGATTTTATACGTAGTTTGTTAGAATTGTGACGTAACGAGCCCCCACTCCCCAACTTTTATGTCTTTTATCTAAGTAATTTTTTGTTAATATGATAAAGCAAAAAATACGTGTCTAATATTTTTTTTTTAATATCTGACTGACGGACTAAACAAACAGATTTTTTTTTTTACCAGGAAACATCCATATTGTCGAGCATTCATTGTAGAACACGGGACAATAAAAGTGAAAAATTATTGCTAGACCTAAACCTTGTGTGATATAATGAGTTAGTCTTGCATGGTATAGCACAATCAGCCTATAATATTCCCACTGCTGGGACACAGACCTCTTCTGGGTGAGAGGGTTTGGGCCGTAATCCACCACGCGGGCCCAATGAGGGTTATTAGATGTCCATGTCATTGATTTTTGGTTCTTGCATTGAATAACAGAAAAAAAAAATGCTGATAAAAATGCTTCTGTCATTTTGTAAATTAAACTTAAAAAAAAAAACCAAACTCAAACCATTTATATCAATTTAACCATTTACAGGCACTTTTGAATTGTCAAAGAGACGGTCAGTTAGTCAGAAAGTTGAAGCTAGATGCCCATTCCAATACTTAGATCAGTATGGAGAAGAACGGGCAAGAAACTCCAAGGACACTCTTTTAAATCAAAATATTACAAAATCCTGGGTACATTATTCTTGTTGCTTCTATATGTGAGACAATGTAAAAACGAATAAAACAATTCAAAATATAAAATTAAATTAATTAAAAACATTCGTGAGCCTCGTACCCAGACCGCGTAAAAGAAACGGTACCTTAAAACCAATGAAAAGTAGTAAGAATAGTTAATGAGGAAATGGTTACAGCTACTTTGTGGTCGAACGAATTGAAAACTATATTTAGAAAACACGTACAAGTGAAGAACGTGCTTACATCTATGAAAATTAATTTTTCACTTTTTATGTTTTAAATTTCGTGTTTATGTTGCGCGTAGGTGACATAAAGTCGCTTTTTATGCTTTTTATGATTATGATTATGCTAACTGCTTAGGCTAAAATCAAAGTTTCGACATGATGTTTATGTTCATAACTCAAATGTTATGTCGTGAGTCGTGTTTAAACCAAAATGATATAAACTAATATTTACACTTGCAATAAATAAGCCCTTAAAAATAAACAACTTTATAATATATATTATACTTTATATTTATATATAAAATTATTAATTTATAGCTCTCACTCATTTAAAACTAAATTAAAAGCCTTCTTGTTGGAGAAATGTTTATACTCGGTATCAGAATATATGTCAAATGATAAAAATAGTCACATATAATAATACCAATGAACAAGTTATATAACAAATTATCTTTTGACAGCATCATTAGAACCTTTATGAAGTTATACTCTCAAGAATGTTTTTTTCGACATTGAATTTTACATAATATCTGATATAAATTTGACATTGTATTTATTTGTTGACATATTTTAAATTAATTTGACTCTTGAACTAACCTTTCACTTCAATTTTAATTAGGCTTTTAAATGTATTGTTTCTGCATGTGATAATTTTGTTTAATATGTAATGTTCAACACAATGTTAATTGTTAATGAATAAAAATAAATGAAATGAATATAGTAAATTAGATAAACTTGTAGCAGTCACGTTCAAAAGATATTTAACCATGGAAAAACTTAGGGTGTTATAAAAAAATATTACATATTTATATGACCTATACTTTCATTCATAGAAATCTTATTTTCTTTTTTGCACAAACCTCGAAGTGCTGTCATATAAATTAACACCTGCTGCTTTTTGTAGGCCTAAGCCTTTTAGCATCAGCTATGTGCCAGTGAAAGTTCCGTCGAAATCGGTCCAGCCGCTAGATTAGCCGGAACAAACAGACAGATAGACAGACAAAAAAATATAGTTTTTTTGTTATAAATACCGTAAATACTTTCATATGTGCATGTAAAAAAAAGCTATTATTTTGACATTACAAACAGACATTTCAATATTATTAATTTGTATAGATTTAATACTAGCCGTGCCGTGTGGTGCCGGACGTAAAGAATAGCACCACCCCATTTCCTGCCGTGGGTGTCGTAAAAGGCGACTAAGGGCCTTACTAGAGAATGGGCAGCAGCGTTCTCTATGCATTTTTAACACCATACTGCGATCGCCAACCCGCCTGCCAAGCGTGGCGATTATGGCAAACCTCTCCAAATTGGAGGAGGCCTATGTCTAGATGTCGACGTCTTTCGGCTGAAATGATGATGATGAATACTAGCTGACCTGATAGACGTTGTTCTGTCTGAATTTAAAAACCCTATCGAAAAAAGGCCGTTCAAATTTTAGTTTTTTTTTTTTATGTTCCGGGGTACTTTTCCAATTTTGCTTTCCATAAACCTAATTACCGGATTAGTACGAAATTTTTAGTCCTGCCGTTCTCAAGCGATGCGCTTCCAAACGAACCTTACCAACGATTTTCTATTAAAGCTGAACTTAAAAGGAAATTTTATTTGCAGTGACGCCATTCAATAAAATTAAAACTTGCGCCCACGCTCTTCATAAAGCGATAATTTGTTTCATCAAATAATACAATAACGGTTTTCTGATAGAACTTTACTTCGTCTTTAATTTGTCTTAATAATTGCTTTGTGAGAATGACGTCAATGATTTTACTACCTAGTCAGGAATATCTCAATAAAGATACGGAAAAAATACTAATAAGCTATGACGTAAAAGTGTAAATTAATTTGGCATTAATTCAAGTTTCCAAGTTCTAAAACAGATATGCGACAAGCTCTGTAACACACAGAAAATTGTCAGCGTTAAAAATGTCTAGTCACAAATTGTTCCCTTTTCCGACCCAAATAATTCCTAAACTTCCTCAAAACATAACTAAACAAGAAACGCAAACTTCCGCCAACACATAAACATACATATGTCGAGAAAACACTAAAACTCGTAAAATCACTAGCAGGGTAATGACAGTGTTTACACGACTTAACGGTACCTTGTAATTGTAAAAAGTGAACTGGACAAATATGTACGAATGAGTTTGCTTAACGGGCCTGCAACTATGGGGCTCGAGACTGGATCCACCTCATGGATCACTTTTAAACGACGTGCGAGTGTATTATATATAGATTCTATAGAGCTTGTATAAGGCGTTTTAGTAAATATAGCTTAGTATAAATGTATACTTCGATAGTAATCAAATTTTGGAAGATTAGGAGAGAGATTAAAATGGAAATTAAAAATATACTCTCTAAGGTTGGGATTTCTTGCAAGGATTACATTTGGAAGACTATAATATTTAATTAATTTACGAAATTAAGGTCCTTTTGATGTAATGCAATGTTTCTGCTCATCACGGTTTTGATCTTTTTGGTCGGTACCTATGCTATAAAGATAAATAAAAGTAATGCGGTATGCTCTTTTCGTAGGTTATCAGAAAACGATTAAACAGTTTATAGCTACTAACTTCCGCGTTCTTCCGCCGATAATCATTAATCCGCTGTACAAAACGCATAAAGTTAAATGAATCTAATTCCTTTCCATTTATATTTACGTTGATATTCAAATTGTATGTGGGTATGTATATTTTATCTCGTATCTCTTTGCGAGATGGCTTGCAGGGTCAAGGGTTAACTGGACAGACACCACTTGGCATATATAAGTGCCCACCTACGTAAGCTTTGGTAACTTAGGCACGGCTTCAGATATTTATAGCCGTTATAATAGCTTTCGTCTCGGTCTCAGTATAGTGTACCTACATATTGTTATATATTTTACCAGCAGACATTTTTAGAGCATTATAACATTTATTTTCTTTAGCCTCACCATCTACTTCGACAAATTATATTTTTTCTGTTTTTTTATCGAGTTCTTATCTAAACGTTTCGATACAGATGTTATTTTGTTTGTTTCATCGCGAATATTTACTACGACTTTCTTATTATAAAGTTCTTTACTATTAATAACTTTGCTGTTTTTATTACTAACATTTACAGTTGCTTTAACCTCCGTTTCATCAAATTTTACGCAAGCCTCCTACTCAACAATGGAACTCCATTAATTTCGTCTCAATTGAATCAATAGCAGTTCTCATTCGTGCGTTATATGTTCTTTTATCTAATTGACAATGATTAATGATCGTAATGCGAGTGATCTTGTACTTTATAAGTAGTTGATTCTGTGTGTGCGTCTTTCATCTTCTTTGTTGAGGAGAAATTGATTTCTTTGTTGCTAATTTAATTTCTAGGTTCGCGTGCATATACAATTGGTATAACCTTAGAATTACTACGTATATTCATCGATCCTATACGGTATCTTAAAATGTTTGTTAGGGATGACTCAATCAGTTAAAGACCATTTATGGCTTAAATTCACTTAAATCTTAAAGCTTCTCGTTAGTATGTTTCGTATGATGAAATACTATTTACCGTGTTGCGTCTCCACAGCTTATTTGGTTAATAATTATTGGTGACACCCTAGTGGTGTGACTTTCGGATTGCCGAGTCATAGGCCTCTGAGTTTTCGGATACATGTGCGTATTGTAAACTTATCATTTGTTTAAAAACGGAGAAGGAAAACCTCGTGAGGAAACCAGCATGCCTGAGAGATATTTCTCGACGGTATGTGAAGCCAAGTCAGAGGCCCATGGGCGGCATAAAAACTCTGACACCAGGTTAAAAACTAACCTCGCAAAAAAAAAAGATTTGTTAAATTCTTTGTTGGACAAGTTAGGGTTCTAAACGTAAAAGGTTTATAGCTGTTAGAACTCTTTCATTGTATCTTTAATACTGTTTTTGTTTTGTGTTCTATCATAATGATCGACAGAGTTTTCCTTTTTAAGGGCATTCGATCTATCGGATATGTTCTGTCATTGAGTTTGGATGATCATGTCTAGTTTCATTAATTTGTTCAGTAAAGTTTTGAACGTTCGAACAAGTAATTTTGTATGTGCAAGTGCGTATGAGTGGATAATATTCGTGTCATAAGACAATAAATTAACTCTTAAACTACTTGATTACATCTGTTTTCAACAGGTTAAAATAAAATTTACAAAGATTTAATTCAACTTTATCAATAAGAGGGCCCGCCTTTTCCGTTTCATATATCGTCAATGCGAGCATGATTGAAAAGCTTCTTGTTTCACCCAGCGCAATGTTAATGCTAACAGGCAAGTGAGAACGCAATAACATTGAACAAAAAATTGTGTGCGGAAATTTCATAAAACTTGTTCCAGGAAATATGTGTTTTTGAGAAAGCCTACAAGCTTACAAGTTTGTGAAATAAATGTGTATCATTTAGAATCTCCATTACATGTGCAATGTTTCTATGGAGATGTTTTCTTTATTTTTACAATTAATGAATGCACTATGAACGGCCAAAGTTCAGGTCAAATGTGTGCAAAAAGCAGAATTTTGGAGGCTTATACTGAATTTGTTTCTCCAAATTTTAATTTTATGCTTTTATAGAAACCTAGATATAGTGCACATGATACCAATTAGTTTAAAATTTTCATTGAAAGATGTGTTCACACGCCATAATCACATACGAGCTTTTGTATTTATTGTATACGAAATGTTGACTAAATTCTACTTATTTGTTTCTCGTGCCGTCTTAATTTATTGACAAATTATTATTAACAATTAGCGTTTGGCATGAAATTGTGACATCTAATTTCCTTTTGACTTTATTCTATTTTGCTTTTTATATTTTCTGCTTTTATATTGTTAATGTGACATTCGATGACCAAAGCTATTTTGTATGCCTTCTGGCGGAACATAGTATGGAACAATATTTTTATTTTTAACATCTGTATAATTTTACCCTATGTTCACAAAATGAATAAATGAATTTGAATTTGAATTTGTATGAAAAGTATGACGGGTTGGCCGCTCTTAATGTCATCAACACTTTCCTTACACGTTTTTTTTTAACCATTTTGTTCTTAATTCTTGGTTTTTGTAATCACCCGGAACCACCTTTCTAGATGTGAGTTCGTTTACTTAGACACTAGATTGTCAATACTTTCTTTAAAGCCAAACGTACACATTCCAACAACTCCACCAAAATTAATATATTCTTTTGGTGTGTGAATATATTGTGGTTAGGAATAAAAATATGAATGAGTACTAAAAGTAAAATGAACGTTACCGGAAATATACTAGTTTCCAAACATGACAAACATTACAAGGTGCGGTTTGAGCATGTGTAAAGCTTTCTTCGTACGTTTAATGGAATATCTGTTGACTTACCAAAAGTGTTTGCCCATCCTTTAAGCTAAACGATCTTTGTTTATGTTCGCTGTTTAGTGTCCACTTAAGTGTAATAATATTGGAAACTTGCATGTTTGCCATCCGCTATGAGTGTTGGGTTATGCTATTGTTAGGTACCCTAAGTACGAAGCGAGTGGAAAAGTACCTACTCGTCTAGTCAGGTCTTGCATTTTGATATTCTGAAAGTACTTGAAGGTACTTTCATACTTCATTGGTACTTTGCTTTGTATTCTGATGTTCTTGCCTGATCCTTCAGAACTTCAACTACATTACACTACTTGGATGGTTTACTCTTGCCAGCCAGTTTTACTTTAATCCTTGATAAGTGTACGACTACAGTAATTTTATTGTTTGCGGTAAATAATTTTCTACAGATAATAATATCGTATACCTCGGTCAGTAGCGTGAGTTCAAATCTATCGCCCCGTAGTGTTAATCGTCTAATGCCGTGATAGTTAGTACTAGGTCAACAAGGTTTCTAAAATGTCCTATTATGGTAGCTTTTTCGCTAGTTACTTACCACCACGCTACGTTACCTATCAGATTTCCAACGTTTATATATCATATCTACAGTCCGACAATCATTGAAATTAATGTCCGGTTTGAACTAGTCTTTTCCATCAATTCTCGTTCATAAATTTCTATTCATTACCAGTCCGTTAAAATCGTATAAAACTTAGATGAACATTAAAATTCCCCTTGTCATCAATTGTTATGTGTGGTGTATTGTTGCCTCGCACCATAAAGCCTGTCACCATATATTCTAAAGTGAGAATTCTCGTCGCAGAAAACCCAATAAAACACTAACACATCAATAGCACCAATAAGTAACTAAATAGTTTCTAAGGACACATCTTCTTATCTTCCAGGTGAATTCGACATGAGAGTGAAGTCGTGTGCGGCGTCAGATGGCTCCGGCCATGTGATTCAACTGTCAGATGAATATGGATGCGTGCTGCGACCTAAGATGATATCAAGGTACGACGCTAATGTATGAAGCTCCTATCTAGGTTTGAACATCTGTGGGCTATTGGAAAGTCTGTGGTAGGGATTACCTTTGCCTAAAGGCCAACAAACTTGGTTGAGGTAAAATCTTCTATTCCTATTTTTTTCTGTTAATATTGTATGCTCAACCTGGCTGGGTTAAATAAATTTATTACATTTCTTTCTTTAAAATATGTCAAAGATGCTGCTTAATCACTTTAAAATTGGCTCCTGCCACAAATTCAGTGGAAATAACTAACCCAGGAAATCTTTATCCGTCTTTGTCGTGGTGTTTCTACGCTTGAGAAGGGATTATCAAATCGAGCCCTATTTGCTTGAAGTCGACTCAACACCCTCTTACGCTATTGTTTTCATATCAGATAGATAGATAAAATATTTATTCAGTGCATACAAAAGACAGCACAACACACAAAAGCACAATTAAATGATAAATAATTACGTGAATATACAGGCTGAAACCAAAAATTTCGAAAAAAAAAAAATACTGCTGTTTCCTACATTTTGACGAGCTATGTTGAACAGAAATGTAGGGAACAGCAGATTTTATTTTTTCGAGATTTCAGGTTTTGTCCCATAGTGAAAGTTGTTCATAATGATGAGTATAATGATCCTATAAGAGGATGCCCATGAATTCAATTTCACCCTGTATACATAAAACAAGGTGCCAATATACAAAAAGAAAAAAACATACCTACTTAAGGAAATAGAGTGACACCGTGACATAATTCACTTCGATTACTTATCAAATATAAAAGGTACGGTGTCTCAATGTTGCACAAAATGGGAGTCCAGCTCAGCATGTGACGCTGATATTTTGCTGTATCCCTGTATGAAATCCCAATATAGAGATTATACAATTCGCGTGAAATAGTGTGTGTAGTCAAAACATGAAAAACTTAAAATTTATCTGTGAATATATTCGTTTCCAGATTCCTCAAAGCCAAAGCAGTAGACGAGCGAGCCACCGTTATAACCTACGCGTTCTTCCACGCCTTCAAGTTCCCTGATGCTCTCAGCGTTCACATCAGATGCAAGGTCGAGATCTGTAGGCACGGCTGTCTGGACCACTGTCAGTTGGCTGGAGTGACACCGCAAAGACATGGAGCCTTGGATAGAAAAGATGACAGGACACATCAAGACCATAATGAGATAAAGTAAGTGTGAGTTTGGACTAGGCTTACTTGATCAGACCACCCATTGTATCATCCTATGATTTTTTTTACATTGATATCTGTAATTCATATGGTGTACAAGTACATAAAAAAGATTATTCTATCCATCTGAAGATTAAACTTCAGTGCCACGATTCTTTTGAAGCGAAAAAAGGGTTGCTTCAGTGCCACAATTCTTTTGTAGCGAAAAACGAGTTGATCAGTGCCATGATTCTTTTCCATAAAAACACATTTTGAAACACAGTGGGTATCTAACTTTTATTCGTCTTTCTTCTAAAATACAGAGAGGAACCTAGGCACTTTTATCCGTAAACCATTTAAGTTAGCTTATCTGCCTGTCACATGGAAAGCGATATCCATTAACGTATATTTATGTTCACTTAAAAGAGTTTAAAGCAATCACTTGGAAGGCAGCAATTAAGGATAATATATCAAAAACTTCATAATAAATCACGATAAATTGTACGACTTGCAAATCCATCTCCATCAACGTTTGGAACAAAGTGTAAATCATAGTTATTAATTTCTATTTAATTTCAACTAATAATACGTAGCTACTTAAAGCCACTTGATTAAAATACCATAAATGGCAATGAAAATTGCAAATAAACTACACATAACACCATGTCCGTTTTCACCGATGTTTAAACCTCTACCCAATTCTTCGGTGCAAACATAGCTGGCTCGCTATGTTTAAGAGGTGTATCTCTTAAACATAGCAAGCATAGCATAGCTCTGTTATGTAATAGCGGGCGAGCGAGCCTATTGCCATCAACCGAGCCCGAATCCAGATTCCGGGCTGCTACTGAGTAATTTCTGATGATAAAACTCAATAACACTTTGCCTGACTTGGGAATCGAATCCAGTACTCCAAGCTCAACAGTTGCGCTTCGACCACTAGACCAACGATCCAGCCAATAAACTAATTAGACTACTATTTTCTACCTTTACAGTGATTCATCAGCTGAAGATGGAGGCCTTGACTTATCAGATGAAGCGCGGCTTCCTCTCGAAGAAGCCTTCGGTGATGAAGTATCAGGAGATGTTGTTCTCGCACCAGCTCCACTACCGCAAAGGGCTCCAGCACCTGTTATTGAACCAGAGAGTGATCATATGTCAGCTGTTGAAGAGCTGGTTGAAGCACTTGCTAGGCCTTTCACTGTGAGTAATAATTTGTAGATTGCTACGAGGATGTTTTACCCCTGAATGACATTAACAAGGGGTCGTTTTTGGTAAACATTTGTGAAATTGTCATTGAAAATGCACTGAAAAAATAAAATAAAAAAGATGTCGGTGTGAGGGCCAACATACACACGATACGACGTCCCATTGTAGCATGTTGCGACGTCGTGTCACGATGCGATATCGTGTCTCGGAAATCTACGACGCGCATCGTAAAAAGTTATGACACGACGTTGCATCGTGGTACGATGCACGGCACATTGTCATGTCGTGAAAACCGATAACGCGGACCGCATTTCATGTTCAATAGTCAAAGATGGCGCACGACTTAGCTGAAGGCTAATTACGATGCACGTCGTAGTATTCTACGATATGACATCGCATCGTGACACGACCTCGCATCGTGACACGACTTCGCATCGTGCCACGATGCGGCGTCGTATCGTGTATATGTATTTTAGACCTTTGTTCCTATTTTGGTCGCCAAAAGAGCCTTGTACCGTTATACATAGAACTAACTCCATAAAAACATCAAATGTTAAAAGTGTCAAAGGTATATCGCAGGTAAATCTTAATATAGGTACTCATTGCGTAAATCTGAGTATTATTGCTAAGGACTGGATTGGAAACTACAAAAGATTTTCGTCATTTGATTTTTCCAACTATCCTGCGACATATACAAGTGAAATTGTCCAAATCAAGAATAAAAAAGCTATTATATCCATATTGGGTTTTAAATTTATTAAAAAAACCATGTTCAGAATGTAATAACATTCCTCAACTGTTTTCAGGACCGTCCCACAAACATCGATCGCGATCGTTTCCCCCACGGACCTCGTAACCTCGGTACCAACATTAGCCCAGAACCTTCTGGTGATGGAGTAGTCCCAGCAAAGGCACCAGGTCCTGCAGTAGCAGGTCCCAGGTCTCTGCGTAAACGACGAACAGTTCGCGACGCAAGATCTGCGGATGTTGGTGTTTCTGGAATATACGAAGTGGTGTCCGAAGCAGATTTGGCTTTCGGACCATCAAGGACGGAACCTGTCACTGTGTTCAGTGGACGGATTCGTGAAGAGGTAATGTTTAGTTTAGCTACATAATTATTTATTTTTCGTAAAGCAAATGCAGGACAAGCTTAAAACCTAGCTTGTTATTATAATTTACATTTATAACTTTGAGTCTGAACAAGTCCTATGTCTTGAGTTCTAACCCAAGGCACGTCTGAGTTTTCGGATTTACATATGTACATATTGTATACTTACCACATAACGGTGAAGGAAATTATTATGAGGAAACGCCTGCCTGAGATAAATTTTTCGACGGCATGTGTAGTCAAGTGAGAGACCCATAAAAACTCTGACACCAGGTTAGTCACTGACCACTCGAAAAGAAGAAGAAGTCTGAACTAACAATGATTTAATCTTACATCAGGTTGTCTACGGAATTTGCATGGGCGCAGTCAGCTTCGGTGCTCTTTTCGCATCAGCAGCCGGAGCTGCTGCAGGCGCGGCGTTAGCTGCAGCAGTCATGCTCCAGAAGCTTCGCTCACGGATGGCAGTGCAACCGCCAATCCCAGTGTCTCCAGCGCCGGCGTCACACTCCCTCGCCGCGTGGATGGCCCTCAGACTCCTCGGCTCACAACCACACCCACATCTCTCCCGTGACGGTTGATTGGGATGATGCCAATCAAAATCCTACCGAAGACTGTTCTTAGATGCTAAATATTCAATTTATATTTCATAGCTCCTCATTTTATAGTGTTTTATACAATGATATTATAATTGTAAAGAGATAGATAGGTTATTCCTTCCAGACATTCATTCATTCTTCAAAAATGGCACACTATCGCACAAATTAATATCTTAATATTGTAACGTCACACTATGAACGAAAAGTGAAAGTGGGACGGCATGTATTAACTTTCGGAAGCGAAAAAGAGACAAGCATATGTTGCTTCAGTTGATGCCGACGTAAAAGAGTTGAGGTGTGCTACCTAACCTAGTTTTAACGTGCCTCTAGTGGAGCGCGTATAACTTATCTACCTCTTTGTACTTATAATATCATTCGTTTTATAGCTCTTCCCTTTGTGTATAATATTGAAGAAATCACAATTTCTTCCAGTTAGAGTTAGCTACCTGATAAAATTTAGAATTTTACCCTTAATTGGATTTGAAAGGTCAGTTGCATCCATTATTAGATGTAAGACTCGCAGAAAATTATTTAAAATATGCTTGTAATTTATGTTAGTTGTTAAGTAATGTTTCTAGATCGCCTTTAATAATGGTGCTAGGTCGTGCTACGGACGAAGTCCTGAGAAACCTGATAATGAATTTTCACTTTTGTGAATATTATACATTTTTATACCGATAAGTGTTGTACAGAAATTTTCTACTTTTTTATTGACTAACTTATTATCATTGTCGTGTTCTTTAGTGTCTAGAGGATAAGAATAAACGTCGAGTCATGCCATTAGTGTAAGGTTTAGTTAATTCGTATAATTGGGAGTTTCATCCGCTTTAGCATAATTTAATATCGTGTGTAATGAAGCTCCTAGATTAAAAATAACATTGATTTCGATAACTTCGGAATCAATGTCATTTGTTGTATTATCTTTAGGTACTGAAACCTCTGAGGCTTTAGGCATACTACATCAGTAGGTACCTGCTCAATGTTTATGATTTTATTTATTTGTTGTTCAATACATTTTATTTGGTAAATAGTTTTATTTCAATTATCTTCATTTTATTTTGCATCATCATCATTCTCTTGCCCATATTCCAATTTATTTGGGGTCGGCGAAACATGTATATTTTTTCTTCCAGTCTTGTCTATTCTCTCTGCATAAGCAATCTTTTATAAAATTTATTATTAGCTTATTTGTATCGTTAGCGTTTCTTTTATTAGTTTTGCAATAATAATAACGTCAGTTTTCTAATAAATTGTTATTGGAATTCCAAATCAAGTTAAACTTGTATCATTTAATCAAATAATAGTTATTTCGACTACTGAGCTTTACTGTTATGTGTAGTCTAGTTGTAAAACAACAGTTATACCAACTTTAATATGTGGAATTTTAAAACAAAATATTTTTATTATACTGCTATCTAAAATTGGTAAAACTGTTGATATTAAGATATTTTATATGATTGTATATTAATTATTTCAGATTTAGGATAATAACATTACTGTATCATACGATTGTTCAGACACCAATGAGTTCTAAGTAATAGATTCTTCATTTCAAATGAAATTGTTTGCATTTATTTAAGCATTTATTTTTATATTGCTCAATATTAATTGTATCCATCTTTTAATTACTATGACTAGATAAGTTTAATTAAGTTTTGTAGCTAGATTGCGATATGGTTTAAGAGATCGGCAAGACAATGTATTTTTGTATCGACTGTCTACGCAAAATATTATTAACACTTTGTTGCATTTTAAAATTTTATGGCCAGTTTGGTACTTTTACGAAAGAGGAACAACTCATACGTATCAGTACCAGATAGCTTACAGTGATTTTATACTGAATTAAGCCATCAAAGATATATAAAAAGTGCATTTATTTTAAACGACAAAATTATAGATGCATGCTGAGTGGGTATTCTGTGTTGCATGCATGCAATTTTACTACTACTATGCTAAGTAGATGAAGACGTGTTAGTAAAAAATTAATGAACATAACAGGAGACACTTATAATTGTCGATCTCGGAACCATAATAAAATATGACATGCCACCCAAAAATCTTGCATTTATTATAGAAAAACTATTATTATATAAGTTGAATAGAGTTTTCATTTGAAAGCTGTCTCCCTAAGTGCAATTTTACTTTTTATAATTAATTAAATGTATTTGTATTTTATTTTTATTCGAAATATTTTCTGCGGTTATGGTACTTTTTGGTGTAAAGTCTCTTGTGGCACTATTTCTTTTATAAATAATATTCTGGGGAGTATTTAAAACTTATGAACAAAATGTTTTAAGTTTCATTGTATGGATGCGGTGACGAAATGTGTTTTACGCGTAAGCACCTGTTAATTTGTTTAATGGATTAAAAATTATGTTGAAACATATTATTTTGATTGTTTATTTTTTAAAGTCATCAATTGGTAGTTACTTGTAACCCTACTTTTATTTATATCACGAGCGAGTAAGGATGTAAGGGTCCCACAGACAGGCGGGACGTGATGGGTTTTTTTTTTTTTGTTTTAACAATTTTCATAAAGTTTTCAGAGAAAGTTCTAGTAGTCGCGTTGCGATGTTGCGTCGTGCCTGTTTGCTGACTACTAACTACTGCCAATTAAATGCCTGCTTTAGTACTCTTATGCCAGAAGCACCTATTACTAACACTGTAGACCGCGTCGTAGTCTGGATAGTTAATAAAGAACAACAAAAAAAAAGAAAAAACTTCATATTCATCATCATCCACAGCCCGACTTCACCCACTGCTTGGCCTCTCTTTGGTTGAACCAATACCTTAGTTCATGTGCCAGTCTCATTCAGGTAAATTTAAAATACCTACTTACCTACTTGTGAACTTGTATAGCTTAATTTAGTTCTCAGTAGAGAAATAAGTGTAATAATTGAGGTTTCCCTACTCGTACAAATAAGTACCTAGGTACCTACATAGATGAATGTCCTATAACAGTGTTTTGCATTTGGGACGTCCCACCTAATATTTAATTACCCAGTATTGAATTTTGATCAACATACAACGTGAAACAACGCTGCAATATCCAAAAAAAACCGGCCAAGTGTGTGTCAGACCACGCACAATGAAGGGTTCCGTAGTTGGGATGAATTTATCCCAAGAATAAACTTAACTAACTAAGGTAGCGCACGTAAGCGCACGAAGCGTTCCGTATCAGAAGATACGGAACGCTTCGTGCGCGAGTCCGACTCGCACTTGGCCGGTTTTTTATTTATTTATATATTTGAGTTGATTGAATGAAAGGTAAATCGCGGTTTACGATTTATGACGATTTAAAAAAATTAGATCTCGTTCAAACCAATTTTCGGTGGAAGTTTACACGGTAATGTACATCATATATTTTTTTAGTTTTATCATTCTCTTATTTTAGAAGTTACAGGGACACACACACATTTCACCACTTTGGAAGTGTCTCTCGCGCAAACTATTCAGTTTAGAAAAAAATAATATTAGAAACCTCAATATCATTTTTGAAGACCTATCCATAGATACGCCACAGGTATGGGTTGGATGAAAAAAAAATTTTTGAGTTTCAGTTCTAAGTATGGGGAACCCCCAAAATGTATTGTTTTTTTTTCTTCTATTTTTGTGTGAAAATCTTAATGCGGTTCACTTAAATACATCTACTTACCAAGTTTCAACACCATAGTACTTATAGTTTCGGAAAAAAGTGGCTGTGACATACGGACGGACAGACAGACGTGACGAATCCATAAGGGTTCCGTTTTTTGTCATTTGGCTACGGAACCCTAAAAACATGCAAGAAATTTTGAATTTCGAAGGCACAGCTCTCATTACATTGAATGCGCAAAATGGGACGGGGTGACCAGGGTGAGTGTTTTCGAGATTCGTGTTCATTCGTATTTTTCAGGTGCGGGCGACGACGGTATGAATTACACACACACGACGCCGGTGTTCTTTACCCGAGGCCTAACCAAAATGATGCCTCAGGCACAGTATAATGAAGTAACAGTATTACGTCTTCATAGAAAACGGCCGAAACGATGCGCTTCGAAATCTCAGTGTATACCAGACGCAACAGCCTCAAGTGGACGTTAGACGGAAGGTTTATCTGCCGAGCGGCCGTAGGTAATTATTTTAAGGTCACTGTCGAGATGGAATACTGTTAGCTGTGCCTGAGGGTAGTCAAGAGTCGCCTATTAATCGTGCACAAATGATGTCTGTATGTACTTGGGATTATACAAACACTTTGAAACGTCAATAATATATAAAAATACTAGATAAATGTTCGATATTTCCTATCCGACTACGCTAAGAAGATACTTCTTTTTCTTCGCTTCGCTCTTGACAGAGCGGTCATGGTCACAATGAGCTTAGTCCAATCGCAGGTGTTGTCGTAACTCGCCTCACGATCTCCCTCCGTCTGGTTCTGTTACTGCACTAGACGCTCTATGGAGTCATAATTCCGTCTCGAGACATGCCCAATGAACTTCAGTATTCGAGACTAGTATACTAGTGCTGATAGACGACGCTGTTTGATGCCGAGTTCTTGGAGTATGGACACAAACGCACAAACGTGCGGAATTCCGTCCACGAGATCCCAAGCATTCTTCTCCAGCACCACATTTCTAGAGCATCTACTAAAAGATACCTACACCGAAACAAACTCAGTCACAGTATCTCTTAAAATCCAGACTTGATAAGATCATTTATTATGTGAGGACCACGTAGTTTAGCGTCTGAAATGGTCTTTTGAAGAAAGAACCACACAGTCAAGTGGACCTGTCCAGTATCGGTTTCCAATGCTTATTGTCACTCTGTATAGTTACTTCAAAAGACTACCTGTTTTCTTACATATACGTAGGCTTAGGAAATTTTCAGTGATTTGAAACCTACCTATCTATTTCGGAATAGAATACCTAGAAATTTTGATCTCATAATACGTAACTGCGGTTCCTATTTTATTTCTTAGCTGTAATAGCATTGGGATATGAAAAATTCCCAAAGAGATTTAAGATAATAAACTCTCAGAAGAAATGTCATAGAAAAATAAATTGTGATCTTAGTGACGCCATCTAGCGTTGTATAGCAAAATTACTTAGTGTACGGCCTGATTGAAAAGGCGTGCGGCGGGGCGTTTTGCGTCGCGTGCAATCGGCGAAAGATTGTTCGGCGCGCCGCTCGCCGCCACTCGCGAGGGATTGTACACACATCAAAAAAAGTTTGTGATCACAAGCATAAGCTGATATAGTTTTTTAAATTGGTCTTTATCAAGAAAAACTCTTTGTTGTGTGTTTTCTTTAAATAGAAATACCCTGTTTGAAATTAAAAAATATAACAATTTTTATTTTTTATAAAAAAAATGACAAATTAATCATAATGTAATTGTCACAGAAATTTTATACAAAGTAAAAGACTGTTTAACCAAACTTAAACAAAAATTTATTAATAAAAGGTTTATATTCAATATATTATAACTCCTCTCCTGGCTCGAACACATGCGGTGATCCTCATGGGCATGCTGAGAATCAAGTTATCCAGCATTTCTTGGGGTAACCTGTCCCATTCTTGAATAGCGGCTTCCCTGAGCTCTGGCACTGTCTGGGGACGTGGCCGACGGTTCCAAACAGCTCGCTTAAGAGCATCCCACGCGTGCTCTATTGAGTTAAAGTCAGGCGAGCCGAATCATAATATAATCTACCGTACCTAACAAAAAAGATTTTGATTTTTCAAAGTGTTCGCAAACTTTTTTTGATGTGTGTATGTGTTTAACATGAACGCCGCACGCGCCGCCCCGCCGGACGCTCGAGTCGAGCGTGCACTCAGTTCGTACCCTTAGTTGTTAAGTTTGATACGTAACGTTAAACTTTTACATATCTTTACTTGTACAGCATGTAATAGAACTAAATACTGGGTAAAATTCAAAATACTAAGGAAAATAAACCGTGGCTTAGTTCGGTCATTTTATCACTATGATATTAATCATCATCTCAGCCGAAAGACGTCCACTGCTGGACATAGGCCTCCTACATTTGGGGGGTTAGCCATAATCGCCACGCTTGGCAGACGGGTTGGCGATCGCAGTATGGTGTTAAAAATGCATAGAGAACGCTGCTGCTCATTCTCTAGTATAAATCCCTTAGTCGCCTTTTACGACACCCACCGGGAGGAAATGGGGCCGAGACGAGATTTGCAATGCTATAATGCACAATTCGGCATAATATTTACCTACTTCGAAAATAATTTTCTTTAGCACACAATGCGACCTGTCGTGGCGTATGACACGAGACAGGACTAATCTGAGCAAGTTGGGACCTGTAAGTGATATCTGTTAAATGCCATTGAAAATTACGAAATAGGAATTGTCATAAAATTGTTTTTACATTTAATATTAGGCACTGTGGTGGCATCTACAACGCCACATGCGAACTACGTCATACTGACATCACGTTCAATTCTGGGGCCTTACTCCCGACAACATCGAGCTCTGAATCAATCGAATTAGATTCGAATTAAATCCATAATTCATTGATCCATAATCTTGAATCCCACACTAGCATACGATCGTGCGGTGGTTCGAAGCGAAACTAACTTCAATCGAAAGATTCGTTAGGATCGAAAAGTTCGTACCTACTCCGCACGCCATCTGACAGATAAGTATCGAGTTGTTGGATCAAAACTAAACGTCAAATTACACGATATCAAAAAAGCTACTTTATTCAGATCGATTGAGATAACTACCTAAAAGACATAGAGCACTTGACGATGACGTAATCCGCCGGATACGCATAAAACGACGCTGATATTACTCGAACCTATGTCGGTTTACTTTGGGTTCGGGAGTAAGGTTTTAAATCGAGTTCGGATCGAAACGAGTTCGAATCGTAAACAAAATCAAACTCGAATCGTTTTCGGGAATAAGGCCCCTGCAAGAATCCGTGTGATTAGCATTTGTACAACATCTGTCTGACGCTGGTAGATGACTACCGACGGGCCAGTAGTCAAGTAAACACAACATCCATCTGGTCAGAGCAGCCTCCCTTTTCCATAGAGGATAAGGAATCTTCCACCCAATTTCTTATTACTCTATAGCACTATTGATCGATATTAATCATGTCGCATAGACCAAAGAGATCCATCAGGATTACTCTTTGATAATGATAATAAGCGCCCTCCTTATGTTTTTTTATTATGTAAACAGTAAGGAAGAGTAGATAATAACTATATAGCCACTGTTGAAAGAAAGCATGGAAATGATAGTAATAAAACCAAATACCTAAACTCATTTTATTGATAAAATATAACTTTATTTCAATTACAAAATAAAACTACAACATGTTCTTGATAAAAGTTTAATTTTTCAACTGTTACAAATTTTATAAAATTCATCAAACATTTGATATGGTACAACCTTGATTTAAATAATTCAACTTGTTTATAAAATAAATTAATATGAAACATTTCAATTCCAACTTAACAATCAATAAACTTTTAATAATAGTGTGAAGAAAAACAATAAAATAAGAAGAAGAGGTACTCAGGTGGTATAAAAATAAATAAATCGCTATACGTACTCGTAATAATGACTAAAGCTTAATTAAAAATAAATATATTAATACTAATGACAAGTTATTTTAAATTACAATCTAGCGGTTCACCTAAGTTGATATTCCGTATGATATATTTTCCGTTGCCCCTACTTCGAATGAACATTCGAGAAGAGGTAACAGAAGATTGTACTTAAAATATTTTAATACTACAATTTGTGTTTATGATTTGTTCTAACATCGTGAAAACAACTAAAGAAAATATTCAACAACTCAACACTTCAGTTTAAGTTAACAACAAAGTTGAAACAAACACGGTTGAATTAAATGTCAACTCAACTGTTTCAAGATAGGAATCAATACGATTTAACTGAAGTTCAACGGTTTGTTAAGCTACACATAAATTGAATTAATACTAAATAAGGGTTCCCAGATTAACTAAATTCATTTGAGCACTCATATAACACGCAAATAAATAATTGGCATGGTCTATATACTTCAGTCTCATCACACTAATATGTACAAATTAGGTTAAACACGCTCTGTTACGAGTAGAAGCGACTCTTTGAAATTACATGCGCGGTCGGTGGGTGCGGCCGGGCTATCGTAGTCACGGCAGCCGTCTTCTTCTTCAGATTCGTAATTGGTCGCAACTTTAAGAACAGAACTGCTGACACAGCACAAGAACATAATAACGTAGCGAGAAGAGCTCCCAATGTTGCAGCAAATCCAGGAGTAGTCATACAAACGAGACCCGGCGTAGGAATCACTTTAGGTACAGTGCTTTCTTCTGAAGTATCCATATTTAAGTCGCCGGCAGACACCACACGTATTACTCTGTTTACGCCAACTTCCTTCTCAGGGGAAGTTGCTCGTCGTTGCCTCCTTACTCTCCTTTCATCACGTCTAGCTTCAATACCAACTTGTTGGTAAGCGTCAATCTGTGGAGGTCCGTATTCAGCGTGAGGCGCAATCACATTAGGATTTCCATCTGAGCACTGTTCTGGGCATCTGTACCTGCAAATCTGAATAGTACATTGGAAGTGCACCTCCATTGAGTCTGGGAACTTGAATGCTTGGAAGTGAGCATATGACAATACACTAGCGCTGGCTCCGAAGTTTTTAATCTTTGTGAATCGAGACATTAGTTTTGGTCGGGTTACACAGCCTCGCCTATCGACTAATTGTATAGGAGCGCGTTGACCGTCGTGAGCAACACAATCTCGGACTAACATATCGAATTTTGCGTCGTCATCCTTGATTGCGAGAACCATTGTCATGGTCTGTCCAATCTTCACGAGACCTGATACTTCGGAAGCCCAAGGTCCTTTGCCGACTTGTATTTGCATCCAGCAACCAACATTATCACCAGCGAAGTCAGCTCGTACGACATCCAGCATATCTACGGGGAACGGTCGGAAAGTGACTGCCTTCTCATATTGATCATGCCACGTACACCTTAGCTTTCTCGCTTGATCCCATACTTCCTGTACTTGTGGATCGTATTGTATAACTATGACGTTTTCAAAGTAAGTTCCAGCTGCCGCTACATCTCCTCTATACCTTGGGTCTCCACTGCCGGCGGTTCCACAAGCATGAGCACCAATTTCGAAAGAGGCGGAAGTTCTTCCTAGATTCGGTGGAAGATGTACGCACTGATGATTAGAGTAATGTCCCTTAGAGAACACGATACCGAAGAATGGTTTGTCGAAACTGAGAAAAACTCTCATTGCGTTCTTCTCACATTTCACGTCTAGGGACACAATTTTGGGCATGTCAGGTGCGGGTGCTGGCCAGACATCACCAGCACCGCTGAAGACCTTGTCGCTGGCAGCAGTCTGGGCGTCAGCAGGAGGTGCGGGAGGTGGTGGTGGTCCTCGGAATCCAGGACCGACGTCGTTCTTGTGGTGGTTCACTGGAGGGCCCAGTGCGAAGGGTTTCGAATGGATTTGATGGTGGTTCGGGATTCTCGGCATGCCTGAAACGTGACAAACGTTTTGGTTACTCGTCTACATATATTGAATAACTTTTATTTGGAATGAAAAGCTTACATTATCCGATGTTTCTTTTCACAAAACTCTTGAATTTTAAGATTGCCAAATAATAATTGACAATTGACTTAGCGCGTAAGAACAACACAAGGAGAATTCGTAAAACTTCAACTGAGATTTATAGTGGTTACGCCTTACCTAACGGGTGATGTGCCTGATGATGTGGTGGGTTCTGCCTTCGGTTGTGAGGTGGCGGTGCGGGCGGGGGAGGTCCATTGTACGCGTGGCTTGGAGTGTCTCGTTCCGAAGACTCCATCGCTAGTTGATCTCCTGAAGGTTCAGCAGCACTGCTAGTATCCGGGCCGGCGCCTCCGCCACCGCCTCCGCTTTCATTCGATGATTGGTCACTGAGAGTGCCGCTCTGAAAAATATTAACAAAGTCTATTAATTATCTTGAACGAAGATTTATATCTTTATGTATCCGTATTTTTATCTTGTTCGCTCATTATTTTGAACAAATGACGTCCATTGTCAGTAGTTTTCTGTTTTGATATTGCGTTTTCGGCATTTTGTTTTATCTTTATTACACTTTCTTTACGTTGTCTACTACACCATTACGAGATGCAGGTGTGTGAAATTTTAAGTGATGACTTTTTGGAGTATCACTTTTCATTTCGACCCAAATAATGAAGACCGTAAAAAAACTAGTAGATATGTTAACCACAAGAAAATGGGCTTCTCAAATCTCACAACTTATACGGATATGGAAAATTTTTCTTTTCGCCCAGCTTTCACTCTACAAAGTAGACATTATTTTAAAAATTTATTTAATACGACACACTGACCGTTTTACGATATATCAAAGGTTATGCGACAAGTTAAACAGTTGTTCCAGGTCATGAACAAAGACATGCAAATGATTGTGCATTTCACGGATGGAATGGTCCCTTAAAATCACAAGGAATTCAAGACAAACTACTGAATGGATTCCTGTCATTTCCCGTCTTTCCATAAACATGTTCAACGGGATTTATTTCATCTCATCAAAATATAAATGACAATTTATATGAAGTGGACAAGGATTAAAAGGAGAGAAATTGGAATCCCTTTCATTACTTTCGCTAACATTAATAAATCTGCCACTTTGCCTAGACCAACTGCCTTAATTAAATATTCGAACACCAATTACTTATAAACTTGTATCAGCTTATAGTATCAGAACTTTAGTGGTACAACTTCCTGGGTCCACAAATAGTGATGTGAAAGTTGTATCATAATTTCCCGTTCATCATAGGGTCGCTCCGGTTTTCAAATATTTTCCATATCAACAGGTTTCCGAAATTAGATAAACCGGCTGCAACGGAATTTCTCGTTTTAATTGTCATTTTTTATATTGCTACTTTATTTAGGTGTGGCCATTTAGCTTTTTGGGTCTCTAGGTTGTATATTTTAGCCATTTTTAATGCGAAAAATATGTAGTCGGTAAAAGACTGGGTGGCGCCGAATTCTTGTATACCTATTATAAATACTTTTCTAAATTGAATTTATATTTGAATGTTATAGTATAATAATGTTATGAAATTTTTTAATTGAGTAATGTATTGTGAAATTAAATATTTGCAATTAATTTATTTAATCAGACATTTTGTCAATTTTATAAGTGTAGGAATATTATGACATTTTTATTAATTTAATGTATTCTCAAATTAAATATTTGCACACCACATGTAATGGTAGAATGTAAACGGGCCACATTTATAAAAAAGACGTGTGGCACTCGGGGACTGCCGCGGTAAAGCTATTGCATAGCATTTTGTATCAACTTATGCAATTATAATTATTTATTTATTTTATTTATGCAGTATTTCTTTTTCTTTGATATTAATATATTTTTTTTTCGTTACGGAATTTCTGGATTCGGTCCCCGCGCTCAAGGCCCGCGATAGAAGCTATGCAATAGCTTAAAAACAAAATAAATAAGTGCTGAACGTCGTAAAAGTGTATAATTACGTAAACAAAGTCAAATACTATTCAAATATAAGCATAATAACAACTTTAAAATAGACGAAAGTGTTGAACCTAAAGTAATTTTAAATAAAAAAAGAGTGACAAACTGTTTTGACAGCGAAAAAATTCCATGTACATGAGTCATTTCCAACCGTCTAGTCAAGTTTAAAAATTGTTCAACTGGAATGGTATCAACTATTTGGCAAACTTTAATTAAGTCATTGTAGCCTTGCGGTGCAACAGGGGAACTGAATGTACTCGTAATCGACTGGTCGTGAGTACAAACCCCACTATCAACAATCACTTTTTGTGAAGACCATAATTTTATAAACTAATATTTATAAGAATAAAATACGCAGTACACAGAAAAAAGAACTGCCAGAAATTATTAGATCACTAGAGGGTACTGGTGTAGTAAAACCGTCGGAGTGGGGAGCGTGAGGTTTTTTCGTTACGGAATTTCTGGATTCGGTCCCCGCGCTCAAGGCCCGCGATAGAAGCTATGCAATAGCTTAATAACATAACATCATGCTACTTTGTACACCTACATTTTGGCAAATAAAGTATTATTATTATACGCACGGGTACCAATTAAGCTATACGTTTCCGGTATAAGCTGACCTCTCATTGTATTGAACTCCTATACAAGGCGCTATCAGCTTATACTGGAAATGTTGAGCTTGATTTGTAGCCGTGTGTACTTCATCTGCCTAGCTTTTTCCCAACAATATTGGGGTCGGCTTCCAGTCTAACTGGATGCAACTGAATACCAGTATTTTACATGGAGTGACTGCCTGTCTGACCTCCACAACCCAGTTAATGGTTAACACGATATCCTTAGTAAGACTGGTTTCACTTTCGGGCTTCTAACGACCCATATAACAACTGTCAAAGATCTGCAAATGTCACGGCGGACCAATAACTTAACGTGCTTTACGAAGCACGGATGAGTATGTAAAGATGGTCACCCATCCGCGGACCAACTGCTTAACCTGATCGATCGACTCGTGCGGCTGTTATTACTTAGCCACAATAAAAGCCTTCCGGAATTCGATATTGAGGACAGCTATTGTGATGAGAAATATTATTTTATAACTCAGATATTTGTCGAAAATGATCACCAGGCTTTAAATGACACCGAGACTTGAAACGAAGGCAGAGCTGCGAGTCTCAAAACACTGTGAAACAATCGATCAAATATTAAACGTTTAATTTCTAGGTTCACTTGTATCATATAAAGTGGGTGTGGCGTCTACAGCAACCATTTTATTGTCTGGATCCTCAACAATTTTATAACTCTCATTTATTTCGCCTCTGGCTATGAAATTAGAAAGTATTGGTCGCTAGATACGTTTTTCGATAAAGATTTATCGAAGGCTTATGCCTCCAAGTGAGTCCAGCAATTGTTTCTGAATGGGATAACACGGATATTTCTATAAAAGATTGATACGCATTATGTAATGTATAAAGAGAAAGTTGTTGGAAGATTTTTTTATTGGGTTACAGATTACTAACGTGTGTGGTAATCTTGATACGAGTACTTAATGTTAGGGAATTTTATTTTATTGGTTTATCTGAATCTCGTCATTACTCATGATAGAAGTTATTATTCATCATTAGTTCGTATCATTATGAGTGGTTGGGGCCTTTCGGAATTTCCATCGGAATCTGTATTGT
The DNA here is from genome assembly GCA_947523025.1 of Dryobota labecula. Taxonomy (NCBI): domain Eukaryota; kingdom Metazoa; phylum Arthropoda; class Insecta; order Lepidoptera; family Noctuidae; genus Dryobota; species Dryobota labecula. The sequence continues at coordinate 7,579,475 of OX383293.1, read as the reverse complement.
GTGTTCTGTTTTGATGTAATGGCTTAAGAAATTAGTACATACTCGTATCTGCCTAAGCTACAATACGTGCCCACTAACATCCGGTTAAGTATAATATCGATGGTTGAAAAGCTTTTTGATCTAAGTGACATTTTTATAGTTTTGTAAAGATTAACTGATTATATGATATGATACACTTTAGACAATACCTAATTATTGTCTAAAGTGCTTTCCAACTATAGCCACAAAACTTAAAACAATTAAATCGAAAAATAAATCTACACCGTATTTCTGAAATTTTCTGAAACCGATCCATCTCCTTTCATCATCGATCTAAGGCGATCCAGTTGTGAACTTTTGATACTTAAGAGGGCGCTCTATGTCAATTAAATCGAAAAATAAATCTACACCGTATTTCTGAAATTTTCTGAAACCGATCCATCTCCTTTCATCATCGATCTAAGGCGATCCAGTTGTGAACTTTTGATACTTAATAGGGCGCTCTATGTCAATTAAATCGAAAAATAAATCTACACCGTATTTCTGAAATTTTCTGAAATCGATCCATCTCCTTTCATCATCGATCTAAGGCGATCCAGTTGTGAATTTTTGATACTTAAGAGGGCGCTCTATGTCAGTTAAATCGAAAAATAAATCTACATCGTATTTCTGAAATTTTCTTGAATCGATCCATCTCCTTTCATCATCGATCTAAGGCGATCCAGTTGTGAACTTTTGATACTTAAGAGGGCGCTCTATGTCAGTTGCGGTAAAACGTAGTCCATAAAATCAAGCCAAGGTGGTCATGTGAAGCAGATCCAATAAACGATAACACAAGTACAGCTCAAAAAAAAAAAAACAATTCACGAGTCAAATATGCGTACACAATTTGAAGAACTACAGGAGTGAGTGATGCGCGCACGACGACGCGACGACGCTTGGAATTCGAAACACCCCTCTACCCTTTTGACATTGTTTACCAGGGACAAACAAGTTTCATATTGAGGAAACGAAACAACAAAATTCGATCTAAAGAAAAGCGGTCACATTCCTCTTAGATCGTATTTTATTGCATCGAGTCTCAATATTAAGCTTTATTTATTTATTTATTTTAAATAGAATAGAATTACACTATTTAAACATATATTATTATAATTTATTTAACACAGTCATGCATTCATCTCACAAAAATTCAAACATTCCGACAGTATCATCTTCCATTCATTCACAAACATATCCAAATCTGTGTTTGAGTTCAGGAGAGCGTTAATAGCGGCTAATGTCCGAGGAATAGGTGACTTGGAGTATGCAACAGTACGGCAAGTTGGAACAGCCAGTAAGCGGTGCTTTCTGCCACGACAGTAATTGTCCGGGACAAATAGATTGCAGATTTCGTTATGCAGATCAGGAACATCTACAATACCTCTAAGAATTTTAAGTATTACAGTCATCTGATCACGCGACCGTCTTGCTTCTAGAGAATTGAAACCCAAGCAACCCAACAGGAATTTAGTGGGATACAAGAGAGGATAAAACCCGTACAAGTGCTTGTAAAGGTATCTAAGGAATGCTTATAAAATGTATTAGAAAATTCTAGAAACACCGAGGTTCCTTATTGAGCCATTTTTCATAATTGCTTCTCAGTCACGAGATAATATATTTTTAAAGGAGTGGCGCTAGTGGACTGGTGAGATTAATTGATATCTTCTTCTTAATTGATATTAGATATTGTCTAAAATGCTTTTCAACTACAGCCACATAAAACAAATAAACCGAAAACCGTATTTCTGAACTTATCTTAAATCGATCCATCTCCATTCATCATCGATCTTAGGCGATCCAGTTGTGACACTTTATTGATATTTTGAATGTCTCACTGAGACATATTCGAAATATCAATAAGTAAACAAACAAAAAAAAAAAAATGATCTACAAGAAATCCATACTGCCAAGAGCGTAGATCCCGCATCTTATAAGGCATTGTGATTCAGGCCTGACTTAGGTGCGGCGAGTCAGTGTGTCAGTCCGGTCATTGATCCCAGCGGACTAATTTTACTTTCATTAAATAGCTGAACACCGTCTCCGGTGGCTAAGTCACGGTGCTCTCGATCTGATTTGATTTGCTGGCTTGTTGGGTAATGCGCTTTATAGTAACAATGGAAGTAGCAATTATATGGAGAGTTTGTTGGGGTGTATCAAGGACTTTTGATGAACTTCCGGTTCGGAGAGCCGAGATAAGTGGCAATAGATTTCAAAGCGTTTCGTATTTCTACAAAGACTTACAGCAGGATTGACATATTAAGCTTTTTTGTCATTTCTGACTTATCTGAGGGGCTTTTTGTCATTACTGATTTAGCTGAGGGGCTTGTGGCTAAGTAATAGTAGCCACACGGGTCGATCAATCAGGTAAAGCTACGTTTGCCGCGGTTGGTCCGTGGATGGGTGGTCATTTTTACATACCAAGGCCCCTCCGTGCCTCGGAAAGCACGTTAAGCCGGTCCCGGTTGTCATTCGTGGATCTTTTACAGTCGTTACGGGTCGTCAGAAGCCCGAAAGTCTGACAACCAGTCTTACCAAGGGGTATCGTATTACCCAGTAACTGGGTTGTGGAGGTCAGATAGGCAGTCGCTCCATGTAAAATACTGGTATTCAGCTATATCCGGTTAGACTAGACCATAGCGCTTAATATAGCGCTTTATTAGCACTTTATTAGCGCTTTATTCATGATTATTATTGTATATATAGATAAGTATAACATGTTTTATGTATGTATGTATTTGTTTTATACTAGCTGCTCCCCGCGGTTTCACCCGCGTTCGTTTCGATTCCGTGGTTTATAGACAAAATTTTGCTACTTTATGTTACATTATTGCAATTTTCTTAAGGATCTCAATTTTTTTCTTTATAAATTAAAGCCTATGTTACTTTCTGATAATTTAGCTTTCTATTGGTGAAAAAATTATTAATATAGGTCCAGTAGTTTCGGAGCTTATTCGATACAAAACAATCTTTCCTCTTTATGTTATTACTATAGATAATACACCACAGACTACTTGCAGTATTGTCTCTTTCCCCCTTAATCCATTCAAAGATTGTCTTTAAAAGATCGCTTCTGCCCTTTGTGTCACCCTTGTAAATTTTCTACATAAATCTAAATTTTTATGATGTGCAATAAAGAGTCTATTATATCTATCTAGGTCACTCTAAAAAACTTTAGACTACCGTTTTGAAACCGTTCCCAAAGTTACATTTTCCAATGCCATTTCCGATAGCAACAAACTCATAACAAACATGTCACTAACAGGGTGAAACAACCAATTGTCGACTGCAACAAAACTGAGCAGGATTTCAAGTCCGATGTGTGTCGTCGCTGTAGGTCGCACAACGACCGACTGGGAAAGCCAGCTTTTACTCTTTCCACGACACCTGTCTATTGTCATAAACCGTCATGACTAGTGTGCATTTCATTACGGTGGTGTATCTTTAAAATCACGACCAGAATTACTTGTTTTAATAATAGTAATTAATTAATTAACGGTTCATTTCTAATTTTACTGTGTAATTATGGGTAATCGATTCTGATTAAATATATGCTGGTTCCTATTTATGTGAGTTTCTTGATCTTTTTAATTAATGCTAGATATTTTATGTTTAGACTGTAAAGACTTCATCACGAATCTATGCTCCCTTAACACTATACAGTCTCCATAAAGTCATAATTCTGTGTCTATTTAGGGCGTTAAACTTCCATTTCATCATCACTCAATGGTAACATTTCTTATAATGTATGTTTTGTGATCAGGTTCAGAGCCTTCTTACTTTCCCTTCTTAGGGTAAACAGGTAAATAGTGGACATAGACGGAACTGGCTACGTCCGTCAGCGCAGTGGGTCGGTGTGCCCATATTTGGGGGATCTACCCGGTGACCGTATTAGATTCTATCTCCGACTGTTTTCCGATACGATACGTGTGCTGTACCGATTTTAATATTGAAGGCTTTTTAAGATTATATTGTTTAAAATATTTGCAATATTTGATCAGAAGCTGCAAACTATTTAGGTAACTATTTCTGAAATGATAAGATTTGAGTTGAAGGTTTCAGTACGCTAAGATCAGTATCTAACATCCATGTTAGATACTGATCTTGATTACCTCTATAAAGATTAGTATCTAACTTCAATGCGTCGTTGCTCAAAATCAGCGCTAGTGATGATATTTTCGTCTGAATTCACAGAATTTTGCTGAGCAACGACCTAGGCCTCAAGTCTGCTATTACAATAGTGTCAGAATGGTCTCTTCATTGTGAGTTTTTGACAGATTTGCCATACAAACACTGTCAAATACAATGGCGAGACCATTCTGACACTATTGTAATAGCAGACTTGAGGACCTGTTCTTGCACAGATGCGACGCATGGCTAAGTAGTTATGTTTTTAGTCTGCAATCGGCATTTTGTTTTGATTTTTTGTTTGTTGTCATATGCATGTATCGCAACACTGAGTAGTTATTACGCAATGTAAATTGTTTTTGATCCCTGGCCATGACATCAAGCAATGGACAAAATTGTCAAACTTTTATTGCTTGATTACGAGGGTTTTGGCTACTTTGTATGTGTTGATTTAGTAATGTTGGTTTTGTTTGTGCTGAACAAACAATATTTCTTTCTTTTCTATCTTTGAAAGACCAGAATCAACTTCTAAAGTTTTTTAGGAAAGGTGGAAGTTGTTCTCAGCTTTTTAAATTTTCATCAAATCTAAGAAGATCGATGAGTTCTTTGTATGATGAAACACTTATTTGACATAGATAATTACTGAAGTTCCTGCCTGTTTAATTAAAAACTATTATAAGTTGAAACTTTCGCATTTACAAAGCCGATGAAAATGCTTTTACCATACATAAACATCATTCAAGCGACCAATGACAAGAAAATTGTTTGCATTTAACTAAATGACGCACATAAATTATAGAAATTTTTGTGAAAATACGCAATGTAAACAGTCCATACGGTGATTTCTTGGCGGTCGCTAGTGATGTGCCATAAACGGAATCTATTAAATTAATTAACTTTCCACTGATCTGGGAATTAAATAAAGAAAAAAAAAAGTGAGTTTATATCGCGAGTCGTAAAAGTCGTAAATAGTTAGTTATTGCTCGTAGTCTGAAATATGTGCTGGCTTTACTTTGTTCAAACGTACCTACATACATACTTTAAATCCGATTTTGTACAGAGACAACCTTCATAAAAATGTATCTTCCTAATTATGTTTTGATTTTAAAATCAAGATGGATTCTATGTTTCATTCTTGTAACAGTTTTCTTAGAAGATGCGTTGATTCTGAGAACAGTTTTACCGCCAATCAATCATATTTCTAAATCTCATCATTTCTCAAATTGTCTGACTACCCCTGAGAAGAAATGGCGAAACAAACTAAGAGGTCAAAATCTCTTTTAAAATACAGACATTAAATATAAAAAATATCGTGTAACAGAATGAACTGGACTGGACAGGTCTTATGAGGATAGTACGGTCAGCTGCAGATAAATCTCACCCCCTAGCAATGTATTTATTCATTGCTAGGGGTAGCGATTTATCTGCAGCTGACTGTACCAGAAACAGTTTGAGTAAACGTGCCAACAGAAGTTAAATGATTAAATATATATATATTTATATTAAATAGTAGCTTCTGCCCGCAACTTCGTCCGCGTGAAATGTCTTATTCCTCCGTCCCACCCCATCGCATCACATCGCCCGCCCGCGCTTGTTAAATTATTGCAATTTTCTTAAGAAGCACAATTGTTTTAGAAAATAAATCATAGCCTATGTTACTTCCTGATAATTTAGCTTTCTGCTGGTGAAAAAATTGTTATAATCGGTCCAGTAGTTTCAGAGCTTATTTGATACAAACAAACAAAAAAAAAAAACCTCTTTATAATAGTATAAATTATGGTGTTTCTAGGTAGTGCAATAATTACTTTTGTTTTCCCCGACTGCGAAAATAGCCCACCTTGGGTTATTTTCACAAGTGTACCTTTTTAGCATTTTCTCAACTGCACTGCTCACCACAAACTCACAAAAGCGTGATGCATACTTTCTTGTGAGCGCTCCACTTCCACGATACGGTTTACTATTCGAATTAATATATTTGTGGTAATTAGCTGTTTTGTTGAGCGTGCACCGAGTTTTATTAAATAACAAGCTTTTGCCCGCGGTTTCGCCCGCGATGTCGGATAACCACGGGCTCGTACAGTCAGTTACTGCAATTACCTGTCCCCCCTTTGCTGAAATGGTTGAGGTTTGTTTTTACTAATAAATCATATGATTTTCATATTTTTCTAGTTTTGGGTAGATTTCGTATGGGTACATAAATAAAATTAAATCGATTCGTATTCTAAAGGGGTAAGCCAATTGCAGTAACTGACTGTACTACCGGGATTAAAAGTACCCTATGTGTTAATTCAGATTATAAACTATCTGTGTGGTAAGGAGAGGCCAAAATTGATACAATATTCCGAAGACTTTTAAACGCTAATGTGATGTACCTTTTTAGAAATCTTAGATATTTATTAAGCTACTCGATTATAGTAAAATTTTTTTTTCAGGCGCCTGTTATTGTGAAAAAGTGAAAAATGTTTCAGTACAAACAAAACGCACATAGCCTTTATTTATTCATTTCTATGCAATATAATTATTTTAAATGTGGCTACAGTTTTGGTTTCTATTAAAATTTTAGCTGCAGCTCCATGAAATTGAGACAAAAAATATTGAATATCATGATAACGCAATATCAAAACGTGTCGATAAGAAGTCAAAAATCTGTAAATTTCAGAATGACGTTATTACGTTGAAAAAATAAAAAAAATCACCTGTATTGGTACAAGTAATTCGCGAGGCGGAATATTTTTATACATAATTATGTAGAGAAATACATCAAAAAATGTATTAATGTACTTAATTATAAAGTACAAATATGTTAATAGCTACATATTTGTATGATAATTTCTCTTAAGTTAAAAAAAACTGACAAGTGACACTGACATTGACATTGTCACGTCATTTTCCACCGGGCTGCCAGCCCTAAAATATAAATAATGTTTGTAGTTAGTGATGCCAGAATTTTATTTTTCAACACTTGTTTAAAAAAAAAAACGTTCGACTGTAAAAAAAAAATTATGCCCCAAGACATCACAATAATTACCCTCTTTCAGCCTATATAGCTCAGAAGGGTGTTTCAATTTTCAATTATTTTAGTACCAAGCCCCATACATTTATTGAACGTCTCCTGTAATATAAATCCGTCCAGCTGTTTTTGCGTCAATCCGGAACATACATCCAGACAAATGGACAACAATTCTTCGTTACTATTTTATTATATTTATATAAGAACGAAAGACGCTTGCTCAGTAAAAGTCTCTCTCTTTTCTCCAGTCTGTGGTTTAGATATCAAATAAAGTGTGAGCGTACGTGTATCATCGTTATGTTGGATATTAGAAGCCATTTTGTTTATGTTGCTAAAGATGGTAGATTAATGTTGCTCTCTACTATTTACGCAATAAAACGAAGATTTGCGTTGTTGTGACACGTCTGCACAAGCAATTTGTCACATTAGCGAATCATTCAGGCGAACACGAATGCGAAACCGTGAAGTTTGGCCAATATAGTTCGTCGTAGATGGACAACGAAGTTTTATCGCGAAAACTCGATACGAATTTTTGCGCGACGCTGTCCGCAGCATTAGTCTTATGCTGCGATTAGAGTTTGGATATTACAATTATGCATTTTTTTTGACGTGACAACGTCTAATAAATCAATGAACGCCGGCTACATGCACGAAAAAGGATGACTCATTGTCCCGTTACGCTCATTGTCCCGTTACGCTCATTGTTTTGTTTATTTAGTTGTTTCTGTTTGTGGCTAATTCGATCAAAAGTAAAATTTAATTATTCAAATCACGCGTGCAGTCGAGTGCTCATTAACAGATAATACGTTATGATAATCTCTCATTAGTAGTGATTAATGTTACACAATTTTTTTTTTTTTTTTTACATTGGATTTGCTCTTGACTCTAGTCTAGGTCAGAGGTGACAGAGACAAGGTCGACGGTGGAGTGAGCTTACCCAGAAGAAGCCTGTTTACTCTGACTTTTAATAGATTATTGTTGTATGCGTTCCACTCCTTTGCTGTGCGCATTATAAAAGACGTTTGAAAACGCTTAGTGCGAGTTGGTAGAATATCAACTAGGTAGGGGTGGTATAACTTGCAGTGCGTCTAGATGTCCGATGGTAGAAGAGGGCCCGTGGAATGAGGTCGTGGAGTTCATGGGCACACTCGCTCACAATTAAATTTTATCTGTAGAAGACCGACAAGCAGGCAACCTTGCGGCGATGAGCTAAGCTGTGAAGCTTGGCATCCACCAGTTTTACGTCGCCAATGAGCCTCTTAGCTCTGCGATCCACCGAGTCAAGCGCAGCAAGTTCGTACTTAACTGAGCTATCCCAAAGGTTTATTTTAAATTCCACGTTAACTCTGTGAAAACTCATTATTTCAGTTACTCGTTAAAAAAAAAAAAAAACAGTGGGCCTGGTCTTGTCTTCTCCCTGGTCGATCTCGCCTGATGGAAAGCGATGGATGAGGTCTATGATGGAACGAGCGTGCCCAGAAGATGCCTGTCCACTCTTGCTTTAAAGGCAGACGGGTTATATGTGGAAGAGAACACAGACGCTGGCAGAGAGTTCCACACTTTGGCCGTGCGCATAATAAATGTGGAGGAGAAGCGCTGAGACTGGACGGGATATCAACCAAGTACGCATGGTACCCTGCAGTACGTCTAGTAGTCCGGTAATTTGTTGTAAAGGGAGTTTACGAGACCGCATTGTTCGTAAAAAAAAACGGTGACTTATTTAAAAAAGCTTCAGAGCAAAGCTTTATCGATCTATAAGATCAACATACGGACATGAATTATGCCTAAGAAGATCAAAAACCGCCCTTATGTACAAGAGCATACTTTGCATGGCTCCGAAATTTTTTAATAAGCTACCAAATGACATAAAAGATTTAAACTTGACTCAATTTAAACGCAAACTAAATAATTTTTTAATAGTCAAATACTACTATATATCATTGATGAATTTCTTGTTGACAACATTTCCTGTGACTAATCCTGTATTTATGATTTATAATGTAATATTCCTATCTAAAGAAATAATATAATTGTATTGAATTTGTTAGAATTGTATCGTTTATAATGTCTTATGTAATTTCTAATATTGTTAAATTAATAATGTGTATGCCCATAAAGGGTAGATTTTTGAGTAGCTATAAAATGTCTGTCAGACCTGTTAAATCACCAAAAATTGCACTAATAATTTACATTGACTTTGACTTTGAAGGGCGATGGTGGGATCAGGTCGTGGAGCTCCTGCGCACACTCTCCAAAGTATTCGTTTTAATGAGTATGAACTATTTTAATGATGTTAATAGTCTGTCTAACTTGAAAATCTTTTTGGTAAGAGAGTTACCGTATTTTTAACTACGATCGTCGATAAGCAACGAAATATAATGTACCAAGTAACGGATACATACAATTTTCCTCGTTTTCAAAAGCGTACCGATCCGTCGGTACGGTCCGATGAAATCTTAATCACACCAATCTTACATGGTCTGGTAATTTACGTTTAATCATCTATATGAACCTGTGTACAATTTGGAATCGGTACCATTGAAGACGAATAGCGGTTACAATAGAAAAGATTCTGTTGGTAAGCAGGGTAATAATACCCCCGGGTATCATTACCCTGCTCTTCGTCTAAATCTTTATCACTGTATTGAGAAAGATTACAAGGGATCGGGATAGACTCTCTGTAAATTGCAGAATGTATGTTCGTCTTTATTATGTTAGACACCAACCGACCAAACTGAACTGAAGACCAACCGTTGGACCGAAGTCGCGAACGTACAATTTCCATATTTTTTATGGCCAACTGTTTTTTGAATACATGTTTTTTTCTGTTTTCTGTACTCGCAGTAGGTACCTGATAGGTTTGCACTATGTAATGATACTTCTTCAGTTAAAGAGGATAAGACGATAAGACTGGATATGTTTGGAGGCCGTCACCTGAAGAGGGGTTCTTGCAGAATAAATTATATGTATACCTAATATATTTTACTTAGAAATTAAGTAATAATTTTAAACACACATTAAAATACACCTTAGAATATAAATTACTAACATTTTGTTTAAGATTTTATTTTATTATGTATACTAGTTAAGGTTGGCAAGAAATATATGGCTTTGATTTGTTTGGCTTTTTTTTGATTTTGATTTTCCTATTTGGTCTTCAGTTAGACTTTATGAGGTGGTACAATGGATTCATAAAAAGTTTTGCGAAAATTTTTCGTTTGCTTAACACGGATCCGAGATAGGAAAAAATCCGTATCGTATCAGCTTTGAGCTTACTGACGTACTCGAACGGACTAATTAGCAATAGTAGGCTAAGGACTAGTGACTAGACCCTGACGGCAATGAGTTCTGCTTATCCCATTCCGGGCAGTAATGCATTAGATATGCGAGCAATTCTTGTCTCCTCTAATCGGGCTTCGAAAAGTTATTGATTTTTCTATGCTAATATTAAGGCAGTCTGTCCTCAGAACTGTAAGGAGACAGAAAACTATGTTTCAACTCGGATGAAGTTTGAGTCAAAATTGTTTGACAAGCACGTGAATTCTTCGTGCTTGTCAAGCAATTTTGACCGTTTAGAACGAACCTGTGTTTGACAAGCAAACTACGTGCTAAACAAAATGATGAAAAATTATATTCTTCCAATGTTTGATTAAACATGAAAGCGGATGCTTGACGTTGTGTCAAGCCTCCTCAAGCGCGCTTGTCAAGCACGTAAATGTTATTCAAGCAATTTTGACCGCCTAGGGACCCCATAAGACAAAAAACTAAAAAAGACTAAAAACAAAAATGAGATTCTTTTTGAAAACCTTTCTACAAAATCCATTATTCTGTTTCTAATTTTAAATGAATTTAATCATAGTTTTATGAATGAAAATATTTACTTGGCTTGATTGCCACGGTTTTACCTGGTGCACAAGCAATTTGTTAGAAAAATAAACCAAATAACTCTCTCAATGAATTCGGGATTAAGACAAGAATAGTACTGTTTTAAATCCAGTTACGGACATGCAACACTGTATAAGTTTGAGCACCGTCCATCATTAAATAGTATCATCGTTTGTCGTCGCGAGTTGGGTCACCATAAACAACAGATTTGATTTAACTGAAATCCGGCAGCACTATGATATACAGATATACACACAGATACAACTTACAAAACCGCAATGGTCCAGATATATTCAATTTGTGCACCGCTCTGCCGAGGCATGGAGTTCGCTCGATCTGATAACGTTTACATTTTTATCGATAAATTGAGTCGTGGTAGCGACATCCCTATTAAGGTTATTTGCAAATGATAAACTTTTCACTAACTTTTTGGTAATTAGAAAAACGTAAATAAAATACCTTAGATTACTTAAGGATAAAGGCCTCGCACCAATTTAATGATTACGGAAATTACATTTTCGATTTCTTTAATTAACACAAATGTATAATCAAAAGCAAATGTGAATTACAACCAGTTCATGAGAGTAAAATACACGAAAAAAGTAGGCAAATAAAAATAATTATGATTAAGACTTGTCTGGAATAGGGATGATGACAAAAAAAATTTTTTTGTCTTTCATGTAGAAGATTATTAAAAAATATTGGACACGTATTTTTTCTTTTTTTACGTAGTCAAAACATTACGGCGATACATTGAGATCAAATGTGGCATGACGTCATCGCTCGCTAGATTTTATACGTAGCTGTGACGACACGAGCCCCCACTCCCCACGTTTAATGTGTTTTATCTAAGTCATTTTTTATTAATATGATAAAGCAAAAAATACGTGTCAAATATTTTTTTATTATCTGATTGACGGACTAAACAGTTTTTCTTTTTTTTACCCAGGACACATCCCTAATATTAGGTATAGTACGCGTCAAACTTTAAACTGGGCTCCTCGCTGCGCAGTATCGCACCTCTCAACCCTCTTGTTCCGAGCCGCCATTAAGTTTGAATCGGCCTGTATGACTATAATGTTTAATAGTGGGAGGTATCGTCCCGCCCTAACAATAAGAATTAGCATTAACAAATAGACAGTCCCATGTTACCTATTCATAACTATTTATTAAACAAAGGCCTTTCTACTTTTCTATTGGCTGAATGAATTTTGTAAGGACTACGTGATCAGATTACATTAGTATTATTTTTAATGTCTCACAAATAGCTGTTGTTTATTTTGGGCCCAAATATGGATCAGGGCCGCCATTTAATACTCGTACGAAGCACTCAGAAAAATGCGGATTCGTTTTGGCTACTCAGAATAAATTATACCTATTTACATTTGATTTATGAATCTGAGTCGTACTTTATCATAAAAATAAAAGAAATTGATGTTGTTAAGAATTTAAGGCTTTTAACTTTATGCAATTTGCTTCATCTTCTTGAGGAAACCTAATGTCCTAGAACCAAAAATTGGGTTGTGGCTGTGTCGTGGACACGACCGTGTGTTTTGCGTGAATACGTGTAGGTAATGGGCAATATTTTCAGCCAGATGTACTGGCACCGTCGTTGATCCGCTTGGACGCCTTCATTTTTTTACATTCCTGCCACCGCTTCTCTCTGTCATATGGTCTTGTATGGGTATCACTGCATTGCTCTTGAGAAGCCCTTTCCAACCATATACAATTTTGATTTGATTTTTTGACGAGGCCGACATTGCATTGTTTATTTTATTTTTTTATTTTAACAGCATATTTATTCACAATTATTATTTCACAATTATTTTTATATAGGAAATCAGTAGATCTTGACGAGAGCTCACGATTGAAACTCAAACGAACGTCGTAGCTTCTCCGAGATAAAATTTATACTGAACGGAAATTATGTGACGCAGCAAAACGGCGGCGCTTTCCAACCTGTCGTGCGTGATGCGTCATAGTCCTCACTCAACGTAAAAAATTCGTTTATCCTTTAGCTATTAAGTGGTGTAATTACATTTTGAATGTAGATGATAGATATGTAGTTGCAACACCAAACTGTACGTGTTATCATCAGTTTTCTGTGTTGCCTCCCACTATGGATGCAAGTTCGATGTCACAATCGAGGAACACGTTTCCCAACCTGCACTGGGCTCACTTGGTCCACTAGTTACCTCTCACAGAAAGTAGTCCCAGCAGTGGGAACAATAAAAGCTGAACATTTTTGTATAAGAAAACAATGCAATCTCACCATATGTAATATAAGCAGGACGCCTATAGCCAAGCCTCGTTTAAGCCGCATCTGTAAACAAATACATTTGAAACATTAGTGGATAGTTTCACTTTAAACAATGCTTAAACTGAACACCGTGGGAAATATAGAAATTGATTGCAAAGGTAAGTTAAACTATTGTTTGTTCATTGCCTGATATGGTCAACCCCAATGTCACTACTGAAATATGTAGAGAAAAGAGCGTTCTAGGAAAAGGTGGAAAACACCGTGCTTATTTTTGTATGGGGTTTTTTTAATAAGTTATTTTTTATACTTTAAACAGTTTAGATTTGCAACAGAATTGGCCATTGTAAATCTAGATTGTAGTAGTAGTAGTAGCAGTAGTAGTAAATTCTATATCTACAGTAAAAAATAACATGTATAAGAGAAGGTATAGAATAGAAAAAATCAATAGAATTCAAAACCATATACAGTGTTAACTTATCTAAACGCAAAATGTGGACCTATTTATTGGAGAAAGGCTATTACAGTATCAATTAATTCCTAGATGACATATAATATTGTAACTTCTAATTGATCGTACTAATTTGACATTTATAATTTATTGTACTTGAATTCTTAATTTACCATTATTGTTTTTATTAACTTTTCTAAATGTATTTGATGAATTTTATTTTAATTGCAATTGTATAATGTTATTTTTTATTTTTCAGCACAATGTACCTATATTGTTATGAAATAAATTACTTATGACTTACATTTGAAGTAAGTATAAACAATTATTGTTTCTTTTATTTCTTTATATATTTTAATTTTAGAGAATATGCATAATTTTTTACCAAAAAGTATATTCCTATTATTTTTATTGTATAAAGAACAATTCTCTCTATTTACCTATACCTAAAAGGAAGAGACATTTTTCAAAAAATCTTGTTTGAACAAAGTTTTATACCCGTATTAGCACCTCGCTCGGGAAAGTCCATTATTATATTATTTAAAGCTGTTCATGCCTACCTAGATTTTGAACCTAGAATATAATTTGAAAATGACCTACTTGGTCGTAGACTAAAAAATATTTAAAACAAATAGCAACAAAAAGTTGACAGACCTACATTTTTTATATACCTACATAAAAAAAGAAACGTATCATGATATTATACTTATGCATTCATTCATGAATAAAGCCTTCTAAACTCTCATTCTCTAAAGCTTATGAGATTTTTTCATATATTTTCCAGTCAAAATATACCAGAGGCACTGAATATTTTTTACATATAGCGAGGGTTTATGCTAATATCACGTAAAATATATAAGTGACACAGAGAGCGGCTTGACGAATACTCAAACAATATACACATAGGTAGTGTAATCCACACACGAAATCGCCATTGTGTACCAAACTTCTATTCATGACGTGTAACTGCTAATTATATATAACAATATAGGAGTAGGAGTATTTACAGCAAAGTGCAAACTGAACAATCGTATCATTATCTCATACAATGTTCATTACTAGTACACATCAAGCTATAACAATCTAGTATAAGTTGACCTGTCATTGTACGGACAGCATATACAATCCGAGGTCAACATAGATTGGTACACCTTAAGATACCGTCGTGTGTACATCCGTCATCACTAGGCTCCCATAATGGACCCACTTTGTCAGCAGCTCGGTACAGTTTCCAACGATGTAGGATGGAATCTGGTGCCGTATTGTGATTTTGTTTCCACGACAGTATTTCTTTGTGAACGGTACCTACATACCTACGATCATTTAGTACGACATATTAGTTATGATTTTAGCATTAATTTAAAGCGGAAGCGTCGATCTAAATATGATTCGAGGCCGTATAAAATGTTAATTTATAGAAAAAGAAAAAAAGAAAGAAACAGAAAGTATTTATTGGGACTCATAAAGGAAGATCACATTTTAAACTAAACACACTCATAGTAAAACTAATAAAAAATATAATAAAAAACAAAAGTAAAATGAAAAAAAAAAATCTGTACGGGGCCAAAAGGCTCCTATCTCAGAATGATAATAAAAAAAAATAAAAAAAATATATATATATAATCATTAAAATCATCAATATAACTCTCTAAGTTATATAACCCGTTTTTTTTTTTTCCCTTTATTAATAAGAACTAACGTTCTTATTAATTTATTACAATCTAGCCTAATAGACTAATAAGCAATTTAACTCTAACTTATTATTTTACGTGATAGATTACATAACTAAGAATAGTGTCAATTTGCACTTTTACATAGCACTTTCCTAGAGTCTGATAATTAAATAAAAACACTTTGTTCACGTGTTACATGTATACGTGTTACATGCACAGCACTGTTACTATTATGCGTTCACTATTTATATAATACACTAACTCAAAAGGTTTAGTTCTCTTATATAACCCGTGAAATAACCCTATTCACTATGACTATTTCATGAAATCATGACACTTGAGGACAACTACTTGTATTTCTGATTATTATGATTATAATTCTTTAAAGATACTTACCTATATTTGTTACGATCGCGAATCTATTTCAACCTAACACTGTCCAGTAAATTTTCTTACAATCTTCGCTCAATCTTCTTTTTCTTCTTTTTGTAATGTTTCTTACAATTTAACGCAATTAATACAATTTAGCTAAGGCGCATATTTAATGTGTTAAATTCTACTTAAAATTTGAAGGGTACAGGGGCAAAACAAGGAATGTCACTAAAACAGGTTTTTGTGTTTTATATTGTGTTCCGTTTCACTAGAGACATTCCCACTTCTCCACCTGTAGAGCAATTCTGTAAAAATCTCACGGTGAAACCTTAGGTGAAGTGAGCTTGAAGTGACGTGAAATTCCACCTGATGCTTGAGGTTGACACTGTTGACAGCTCACTTCACGCTCACTTCACCTTAGTTTTCACGGTGAGATGGTTACAGAATAGCACTGCTGTACAGGGTTTTGAAATATTGAAGATAGGAAGGACTATGATTGTTTCTAAGCTTTTAACACAATTCATACTAATATTATAAATGTGAAAGTAACTGTCTGTCTGTCTGTCTGTCTGTATGTTACCTTTTCACGCCTAAACCGCTGAACCGATCGTCACGAAATTTGGCAGAGATATAGCCTTGGATATGGAAAAGGACATAGGCTACTTTTTTACGCGATAACCGACAACCACGCGGGCGGAGCCGCGGGCAAAAGCTACATAAAAATACGCGCGAAAACCCAAGTGTTTCCACACTTAATTTATATTTGAATTTTTGTGACATTCCTTGTTTTGCCCCTGTTCCCTTCATTTTTTCTTCACGTTTTAAAATCGTTGAAAAAAATATCTAGATGAACAGTTACCTGTGGACGATCTTCCGCCTTCGGCATGAATTCATGTTATGGTAGAAATGCATTACAGTAGGGTGGTAGCGGGGCAGACAACCCGGTATTACCCAGGATGCGTCAAAGATAGCTAGGTAGTAGGTACATTTACGAATAGCCTCTTGTGGGGCAAGCTTCACTTTTCTAAACATCCCATCATCTGCCAGCCTTTTCCCAACTAGGTTGGGGTCGGCTTCCAGTCTAACCGGATGCGGCTGAATACCAGTATTTTACATGGGGCGACTGCCTATCTGACCTCCACAACCCAGCTACTGGGTAGTATGATACCCCTTGGTAAAACGTTGTCAGACTTTCGGGCTTCTGTCGACCCGTATCGACTGTCAAAGATCTACAATTGACAGCCGGGATCAACAACTCAACGTGCTTTGTCTCGGTATGTAAAGTTGATCACCCATCCACGGACCAACCGCGGCAAGCGTAGCTTAACCCGACGGATCGACCCGTGCGGTTTGACGAGAGGTCGGAATAGGTAGAGTTTATTTACCTAAACTTCGAGGAAGGAAGTAATACAGAGTGGAGAATACCCTTTTTATCGCAATATAATATACACACAATAACCAGCCAACTTTTCAAGAATTTATTTTCCTATAATATGTAAAACAAAGTTCATTAATTTAAAAGTTTGAGAAAAGTAGGAGAGAGGAAGAGGGGCTTTTATTTGACTACTTAGTTGTTATAATAATATTAAATAGGTATTGTGATTATTAACTTATAACATGTTATTTAAAATTTGTCATTTAAAAAAGTCCAATAAGTAATTCGTGGTTTTTAAATCCCAGGATTTAAACGTCATTGTAATTATTCCGGGATTTTAGAGGAGGTATTATCTACTTTATGTATTTTCCTCTAAGTTTAGGTAAATTAATTCTACCTATTCTGATCTCTAGTTATTACTTAGCCACAAGTCCACTTTTCTAAACAATCGCTGAAAAATTACACGAAGAAAAGCCTTTTAGATCCTGGCTTCATTTTAATAAGGAAATCGTAAAAGTTTCAAGAGTAATTTGGAAATTCCGGAAAACATGTTACGGACTTTACTGTACTTTATAAGTAACAGGAAAAACATTTAAGACTCAAAAGACTGAAATAAGTGAATTACTTTTCAATAATAAACTCGAAACAAGAGCTACTATGTCTTAATAAAATGGGTGGTAATTTGACATTTATATTATTTTACAAATTCCTTTCACATTTTTAAGTGTTTAGCTCCCTTACAGAATTAATAATAATAATGTTATTTCAGAAACAACCATAAATTTGTTAGTAAACATTTAACCTTAATAACTATGTTAGAAAACATGCAGGTTGGACAAATAAATTAAATTCGCTTCTTTTTCTTGGCCTGGATATATATCCGATATATATAAAAAACTCGGATTTTTGGTATTTATTATAAAAATCGGATTTTTTCGAACCCTGGATGAACCATATTTGCCGTTTCAGAAATGGCGTATCATTGGTGTTGAAGTACGTAGGTACCTACTTCAACACCAATGATACGCCACTTGCTAGAACTTAATTTTTTCGTCGTCAGTATATAGATACTGATGACGAAAAAAATTAGTTTTAGCAACATTCTTTCAACTAGTCTAGAATCCGTCCGGTATCCATCACACTCTAAGCTTTCCTCTTTGGGGAATGCAGTAGTGGTGATAATATATGTTTATGAATCTTTAAGTAGGGGTTCACATAATGTCAATATGTAATATTTATTAATTTGATGGTTAAACTTCTATCTCTCATATAATAAAAATTCATATAACACACCGGTATCTATCGTGCATTAAATAAATATATCCAAGCGCTCTATAAACAACCATTTTATATACGAGTACAATACGCTACTTTCTTTATAAAATAATCGTGTGTGTTTCTCCTTTGTTTTAAAATTTCTTTTATTTCTGATATCTTTACAAGTTTTCTCTCTAGCGACTGACTGAACATGAATAACTTTCATTATTATTATAATAAAGCATATTTCTAACTATAGTATAAATAAATATATACCTATGGTGAAATGAGAAAGTGATGTTCGTTACATCATGGCGAGTTTAATTAGAGTTAATAAGTTATGATTTCAAACATTTATAATATGTTAGGTATGTAAGAGAAACTTTAGGTTTTGATTAGACCATTTATCTTGTCCGGCTATAAATCAAATGGATGGAATAGAACATTAGTGCCGATTCCCTTGAACACAAACTGAACTAAATTTAAGTTCAGTGCATCTTTTTCTTTCTACTTCATTAAGAAAAGTACAGAAGATAAATTTTAGTTTAGTCCTGTCAAATTAATCAACGCCTGTCACTACTCCATACAAGTTTAGACGTGATTAAAAACTTGCCAACTACAATTAAGTCAATTTACGTCAAGCGCTGATTAATTTGACAGGACTAAACTAAAATTTATCTTTTGTCCTTTTCTTAATGAAATAGAAAGGAAAAGATGCACTGAACTTAAATCTAGTTTAGTTTGTGAACAAGGGAACCGGCACCAGTATCTGCTAATTAGCAAAAAAAAAACATAATCAAGAAAATACTAACTTCTTTACTATGTATCTACCTATGTAATCTTTCGATTGGAAATAATAATTCCGCTATGAACGTGACTTTTAGTAAACTATTTTGCTTTGTTGTAGCTACAGCAGCCTGATTGCGTACATACAATGACAACACCTTTCATTTGAAAATTCTTCAATATTCATTGCGTTTTGCGTTGTCGAGCAGACGAATTTTTCAAACATATGAAGCAATGAATTATAAATTTCCTTCAAGATCCTTCCGATTGTGACTGAAAATGTATTACGCAATTGCGGTGTTGATTCAATAATAGGTTTTTATTTTTTATAGAATCATTACAAAAAAAAAAAAAAAAAACATACGCACAGTCGAACATAGAACCTCCTTTTTGGAAGTCGGTGAAGAGTCCAAGATTTGCAAATGGGAACATTTATCATTAACATGTTCACAATTACATATCTTGGACTTTTTAACCGACTTCGAAAAAGGAGGTTCTATGTTCTACTGTGTGTTTTTTTTTTAATGTATGTCCACCTATTTCCGTATCAACCGGGCACAAATCCAAACTCTGGGCTGCTATTGAGAAATTCCTCATAGAAAAAGCCTAATAACACTTTTCCCGACCTAGGAATCGAACCCAGGACTTCATGCTCAGCAGTAGGTGCTTGCGACCACTAGACCAACAAGGCAGTCAAAACTATTTTATCCAAAAAGGTAAAAACCATTATATTTTTGTTATTATTGTTTCTTTTATTTTAATGCTTTTACCACAGAAAGTTACATATCACATAATAAAAATATCATTATCAAAGCAAACCATAAATCATAGACACACCAATCTAAGCATACAAAATTGCGATCACGCACATTACATCAAAACGCCATCAATAATTTCTAAACTATTAAACATTGTATTTGCATCAGTAATGATGTTTATTTCACTGCGTTCATAAATCAAAATAAGTGGATCCTTATCAGAGCCTCGATCTGCCCACTTTCGATTGCCGACGTTCGAAACTCAAACATGTATCTACACATTTTAAATAATGAACCATCTCCCTCCATTAGAAATTGTAGTTCAAGGGTGAATGGGTCAAGTTGCCAGCGAAGGCTTCGATCGAATCGCGAAAGGAATTTACCTACTTATTTCCCATTTTGCTTCACTAAAAAGGGAAAGTTTGTGTTCAGGCTTTCCTTGAACGGGAATGCCATTTTGTTTTATTTCCCCTCCAACTATCTCAGGCATGTTATTACGGAAACGTGGTATGTTTAATTGAGATCCCAAAGGGTTATTGTTTTTCGTATGTGATATTGTTAGTGCTTCCGAAGTCCGACTTGCGTTAAGACTTCCCTTGTATCTGTGAGAAACATATCGTTTCCAATACTCAGTTTTATAAGTACCACTTTGGTACTTTTATTTTTTGCAATTAATTTTGTGGGCACTTAATTTAAAGAGCCTGAATAAAGGGTTTATATATTGATGCGCAATAAATAACAGCCGACAATTAAAAGATATTATTGCAAATAACTGCCCAGGTAGACATCTCATTTAGCGTTTTAAGGCCCAGATATATGACCAGTGACCTTGAGTGGTTAGCATGCGTGTTCTGTACTGAGCTCACGCAACGCGTCGTACGTCCAGCCAGTAGTAGGACTCGCCCACCCAATAGCGCTATCCCAAATAAGACGTATTATTAATTTGTTATAAGTAAAATGTATTTTAATAAAACACGTATACTAAAAGATCAATAATTAAGTTATCTTTAAAAATGTGTCAAAGAAAAATAGGTTTTCGAAAAATATGCTTGATAAATTTTGCGTGATTCTCAGTTTTTTATCCGCGTTAGACATAACTTTACAAATTAATTTCACTGTTTAATATAAACATAATCTAAAATATTCATATATTAAGTTATTAAGAAAATACTCTAATTTAACATATATTTTATCCATTTCATTATCACTATTTGTTTAGGTGTGATCTTCAATATAAAAGCATTAAAAGACGGTTATAGTCGCCTTAATAAAAACAAAATACGGCCGACCACCACCGCTTAATTGGCGGGAGCTCGCGAAAGTAAAGACGTAGCCACACCGAACCACTTTAATCACCGAATTTTGGGCGTTCCCGCTGAACAAGTTGCTTTTCGGGGCAAGTGGGCCGTGGGAGCACCGGGAGAAAGTACTAAAGCACACTACCGGAACTCTTTGTACTTGCCACTTTAGACTTTTTGCGGTGCATTTTCGCTTGTAAAGTATGCGGTCGCAGTGCGTCCATTGTATAATTACAGGGTGCGGTGAGCCCAAGGCAGAGCTTTATTGCACCTTCGCTGATCACTGCGAAACGTTTTTCACTCCGTTTATTTGCAGATTAACAATTAATAAAACGATCCATTATTTTTATGGCTACACGGCTGTTACGAGTTATTCTCGCGAATTTAAAAGGTGTGGCGATAAAATTTAATTTTAATGTTCCTTTATGATACCGGATTATGTTTTTTGGAGAAAACAAAGTGTTCAGTTTTACTTTTATTGGGTCGCTAAATGAACATGAGTGAAAAGGTTTCACTTACAACATGATGTGGAAAGTTGTTTAGGTACTATTGTGTACCAGTGACGCAATATTTAACGATAAAGTTATCAAACGAGTCATCATAAATAAAACGCAAATTCCGACTTTCATTCTAGAGCAGTTAACTACATAGAAATAGAAATAGAACATATTTTATTGTCCAGGTAATACAAAAAGCAGGTTCATAGGTTAACAGCAAGTTGAGACGACATGAGTAGCTTAAAATACTACCTAAAGCTAAGTTACGTATATATAATTTGCCAGATTTGCCAGTGAGCCCCAAACTAGATAGTTAGTTACTCTGGAATTCGTACCTCGAGCCCGAAGAGACTACCTACTTCGGGCTCGAGGTACGAATTCCAGAGTATACACAGTACATGTGTGTGTGATTTGTGTTTGATGTGTCTGTGGTGAGTGTGGCGCATGTGTGATAAGGGTGTATGCCTCGTTTGTGGACATAAGTATACATGTGGCGTCTACAATGCCACATGCGAACTACGAATCAAAGACCTGACGTCACAAATCCTGCATCGCGCAATCAGAGTTTACCGCGCGACTAGCATATCATATATAAAACATCCCAACATCAACCATCGGGCAGTTGCCCACCAGACACAACGCCCGTCTGGTCGGAGGATCCTCCCTTTTCCATAGAGGATGAGTGAACTTTACACCCTGTTCCTTATACGTCTATACGAGAAAATCTGACCAAATCAATATCGTAACCGGTTAATTTTAATAATATAATTTAATTATAGGTATCAATTAAGAACTCTCGTGAACATAAATATTAAAAGAAAACTCATTAAATCATGACTTATTTACTACCTACTTACCAACTATCATCATCATAATTATCAGTACAAGATTATCTATTACCAGATGTATAAAGTGATGCAACAAACTTTCTTATTTCTCAAATTGACTCCACCTTGGTGTGTCACCTGTTTTTAATTGCATGACAAATATCGTGATTGTAACATGTTCGAAGCTAAGCATAATCCTCTTAAAATGTTATCCTTACAAAGACAAAAAACAACCCGTTATTTTATTTATTTTTATTTACTAGCTGCTGCCCGCGGCTTCACCTGCTTGGCTTTTTCCAAAATAAAAGCCCCGTAAAAATTGGTCTAGCCGTTTCGGAGATTAGCCGGAACAAACAGACAGACAGATACAGACAATTTTTTCAATTTTATTTTTTTTGTTATAAATACCATATATACTTTCACATACATTAAGTAAAAAAATATATATATTTTGACATTACAAACAGACACTTCAATTTTATTTATAAGATTTATCTACTTACATCTACTATTACAGGATAATCCAATGCGATAAATGCGCCTATTCTAACTTAATCTATAATAACAACTGTGTATAAACATTAATTACATAAGTAATTATGTAATGTAATCTATAAAGTCTAACCAAGCATTACAGATTACATTAGACCGTCCACTCTTAACCAAGCCTTAGGTCTAAAAACGGACTGTCATCATCGCCAATCTAAATTTCGACAAATGCGCCTATCCTAACTTAATCGATACCAACATCTATGTATAATTAATTACAAACATTAATTACATTAGTAGTTATGTAATGTAATCTAAAAAGTCTAACCAAGCATTACAGATTACATTAGAACGTCCACTCTAAACCAAGCCTAAGGTCTAAAAACGGATTGTCATCATCGCTAATCTTGTTGAAATTGTTTGAAAAGGTAACATTTCCATTATAAAATTTGTTTAAAGGACAAAATATGATTAATTGACAAAGCAAAGGCTTTATAAAGAAAAGCTATGTGGTCTTATGTCACCGTAGTATTTTATTGGACCGTGAAAATGCCGCAAAGCTTTGACAGATGGACCAAGAAAAATGCGCCTTCTTACAAATCCTTTTCTGTTTCACGCAATCGCGTGTGCTCGTAGCTCTTGCTCATGTTATTATACGTTACCTCATAATTACCTATGCAAAATGCCAAGGATATAACCACCCGTTTCACAAGTCACAACAACACCTCTCTGAAAATCATGACCACCGAACCACGATGCTATCATTACCTCCAGCGATATCATTTCCTCAACGTGAGCATACGCTAAATAAATCATCCTTTCAAGAACCGTGGGATTTGCTTCATCTAGAATGTGTCCTAGACCATAACATTTAGCACGAATATTAGCAATAGCAGTGAAGAAGCTAAGAGGATTTTGAATTTTTTTTACTATGAGACCAAACCAAAAGTCAAGAAAATCTGCAGTTCCATATATTTATTTTAAAAAATTGACGAAAAAAAATGTATGTGCATTTTGCAGAACATATATTTTGTTACTTTGGGAGGGCCTGACCAAAGCTATTAATTACCACCTACAGTATGTTGATCGATTTCTGGGACAGCCTGTATAATAACATCATTCAGAAAGTCATGACCACCGATCCACGTGGCCATCATTACCACCAGCCGGTATCATTGCCTTCGTGCGCTCGCGCTTGTGAATCTCTCGCGCCCACCTCTTACTTTCACTGCGGACTTGACACGATTAGCTCGAGCCCTTTGGAGAATTTATTATGTGAAAGAATTTTGTGTATCTCTGTGTAGTTGGTATCGCTTACTTTGGGTTCGGGTTGTATTACTATGGGAATGAGTTGAATGGTCTCTTGTGTTTTATGATTATGATCTGTGTCATGTGTGATTCGTGTTTTTGTACCTATTTCATTACTATTAACATTGTGAGATTTTTTGTTAGGTTTTCTACTTCCCCACGTGGGTTCTTATCATTACTCTACTGCTGAAAATAAGCCTCGCAAACCACACACCATTTAAATCGATCCGTATTCTTAATAAAGAACAACATTTAGATTTCACGAAAAAAACTTCTAGTAAAATATTCAAGATGCAAATCAAATATGTCGAAGAAAGTAAATTATTCTGTACTTACCAGCTTTTACCCATTTCTCTATACCAAATATTTGCATAAAAATCATAAAGCATTCGAAAGCGCGTATCTCCCATACAAACATAAAACAACGTACTTACACGCATGATCTATTCAAAAGCCTTAGACAAATCAAAACACAACTGTTGAGTCTAGACTAAAAGTAAACAATATCATTGAGTAAGGAAGCTATCGCGCACTAGATCTTACCGAGCGTTGACCTGCGCAGGGGCACACAACGAAACTGAAAGTAAATCGCGACAATGTAAGCTGAGGTACCTACCTACCAACAGATCGCGGTACAAACAATCCGAAGTGATTTATTATTTAAGATTAATCAAGAGATTTCGTGAGGTCGTGTTCAGAGAAAATTAATAAAGGTTTCGTACGGATTAAAAGCTTTATGTTGAAGTATGTAACAATACACTTAATTAAAGCTTTTAAAACAAAATTGGTTATAGATAAGGAAAATAATGAGGTTTAACGGAATGGTAAAATAATAGTCAAAGGGATTGGGAAGATTATACAATAATATTTGCAAAGAATCATGAATATACATAAGTAATTTCGATGTTAAACAAGGAAGTACCAAAGGAGTCGTTTCAAATAGACCCTTCGCCACTGTTAGGTGTAAAAGCAGTCATGAATATGAACAACTTTATAGGGGCAATAATTCAAAATTCAGGAATGCCAGCTTGTTAATTTCTACTGTTTATGACCTAGCAGGTATGGGTTATAGGTCCTACAAGGTCTTATCATTCAAACTCACGGAGAAAGTAAACGATACAGTTTTTGTTTAGTTTTCACTTAGGGCAGTGTTAATTTTGCAGGTTGGTAATACTCCTACAAGTAATGAAAATACCTATAGCAGATGGGTAACAACAGTTAGTTTGATTAAAATAAATATTTTCAGCTACTAAAGGATGCGGCGCTTGTCCTCCGGTAGCAGTTTAGATAAGTAGATTTTACGACGGACAGGTAGATAAACATGACAATACAAGTTATGATTTAGTTATGGAAATAGAGGACGCTAAAATTGATCAACGTCAATTCTGCTAAAGTTAAGGCTGTTAAGTTGATACCATAATGTTCGCGTTCCGACAATATCTTATAAAACTTCGTTCATGAAAGTTTCAGTTGAAGTTGAGATGACATCGCGATATTGTAGACTAGTTTAGAACTGTTATGGAAGTTCTCAAACTTGGGATGACTGATTTTGTAGTAGCCCTAATTACTACGAATCAGAATCAAAATGGATTATAGTATTAAAGCCAGATAGATCAATGATCTGAAGAAGGCAGCTGAAGCTAATTTGGAAAGCTTAGAACTACTACATCATAGGAAAGACAGGAAATTATTACGCTTCGGCAGGTACGTAAATATTGTAAGTACCTAATAAATAAACGGACCGGAAGTGTTAAACGAAGAATCCGTCCAATTACCCAAAAATGTAGCACTTCCCTACAAAACAGGAAAACAAATTGAATTATTTTTTAAACACACAAAACGCTCTCGACCGAAACTCTTTATTTACACTTTCACCGACGCTGATACTTCTAGGATTTCGAGGATCTCATGTCAACCTGTCAGAGACGTGTCACGATTTAAAAAGAGACAGACTTACACGTCAATCAAGCGTGCGACCAAGACAGTTATTTGTTACGTTTGCAGTTACAATTTCGTCAGTCAAATCTCTGCGGTCAACGACACTCGATCTCGTACTTTTGCTTTCGCTAAAACCAGAATTACCTTGGAGTGTTTTAATTGGCATATTAGCTTGGCGATGTTATATTGAATAAGTGTGCTACGGCAAACTAAATATTTGCTTGGAAAGTTATCAATATTTACCTACGTGACTAAGAATCCAGTACTATTGGGAACACAAGTTTCTCAACAGATCTTACTTTTGTAAAAGTCTATTCTTGTTTTCCTTTGTATTTATTATTCTTGAGTTTTGCAATGCTGAGGTTTGGTTGTTGACAGAAAGAATAGTATTCCCTCGTTAACATAATATTTTTTCTTCAAGGTACTCCCGTACCCTAACTTGATTCTAACTTGTAAAAGCTTGAGTGCTTTCGAGGTGAGTCAGAACTTATTCAATTAACACGAACTTTGATCCAAACATCTAATGAAAACATCAAAAAGATAGAATTCCCGATAAAACTTACAAACCTCATAAGCATACACACGAACAACTTGACAAACCAGATACATTTCTTATCACAACAACAAACAAGAGAAACAATTATAATAATTAAATTCAACAATTCCTATTGACGGAGCGTTCACATGGAATCCTAGGAAACGTTGACAGTTAGAGTTAATTGCCCCACACAATGAAGGCACCCACAGCGGCTGAGAACCTGTGGGGCTGCATCATAAACCCACATTGAAGACCCGCTGGCCCACATCCGACAGAGGTCGGCGACGAGACTGTTAGGCCGCAGAATAAGCGAACGATAAAAACATATCGAGCTTGGATGGTTTTATGGAAGTGTGAACAGCATTTGAATCGGTTTTAACGGTTTTACGAGAGCTTTAAGTGGGAATGGGATTTGACAGTGTCGGTAATTGGGGTTTTGTTCATAATTTGGACTAAATACTGTTTATGTTCTCTTACTTCAAGGTGTTAATTTCTTAGTTGATTGGATAACACTTGTTTGATAAACAACCGTCAGACGCCTGACTTCGACGTTGACGGCAAAATAAAACATTCAGTACAAAACCCATCAGTAGATGAAATCTGTTAAGATCTAATCGATGGTCGAAGATCTCATGATAGTAGTGAAATAAAAACAGCATGAAGAGAGAACATAAATTGCACAGATAACAGCGCTCATTAAAAAAGGCAACGATATCAAAGGGCGTTTACCGAAAGAGTAAACAAATTAATATCTTTTGGGCTGTCTCATTCGCTGCTTTTAAAGCCTTACCACAAACAGCCGCTTCTCACCGGACTAATCAACTTGACGGGCGTTTTGGTTATTTTCGTCGACTCCTTAATTGACTGTTATTCATATCCGATTAACTACATCTTTTTTCACATTTATATGAACAGTTATATGATCAATCATATTCATAAAAGCTGTTATTTTCACCGAGTTGTAGCATAATTTGTTTATTCAAATATTTTCGGATCAAAATATTTGAGATTGTTAGTAATGATTGACTGTTTGTAATTGCTTGATTGTATTTGAACAGATGTATCGATTAAATACAATTTAATCATCACAGTTTTATCGAAAAGAAACCCAAGGATCTCCAGTACCGCACCTTTGCACTCTCAGTTTAATTACACCCGCTCAGCGTCGATAGTTATTAATGAATATCAGCTAAAATTAATTAAACCAAAACCCGCCACAGCAAGTGACTGACCGAAACAAATCTGTAGCCAAACGTATAATTACATCTATGTAACGTAAGTACGAAATAAATCATACAATCGACTTGCGGAGAGTGGTAAGTAAGAGTAGTCAAAAACGAAAGTAAGAATCGATCTAGAATCGACACAGCCGAAACATCGGACTCGGATTGTGGTCAGTCGGTCGGTAACTTTCACCGGCTACTAATTAGTGATACCGAGTATCGATGTTTACAAGACCACCGCTGTGAATATCGATATCAATGTTACGCACCTTATCTATCAGCGGATGACATTCCATCTAATTTGACGTGGAAAATGAATTGAAGATACAGAGATAAGACCGGAATGTCTGGCTTCTGGATTGATGACTTTGTAAAGCTCCGGAGACGCTAACTCGTGAATGCAATGAATTGAATTCAAAAGAAAAATACAAACCCTTTTCAAGTTTTTAATTGAAAAACTAACTTTGCAGTTATAAATGTCCAATATTATTCAATATTATTTATTTATAACAACCATCAAATAGAGTCAATTTAAAAATAGTTTACGACCTTCAAATCAATTCAATGCTTGCTAACAATCCAAACATAAATTTTATAATTGCTAACTATCAATCAAATTCTTCATCCAATTAGCGAATCTTCTAAACAAACTTCAAATTATTTTTTAGAATCGAACGAATATAAAAAAATAAAAAATCTTTTCGAAATATCGATATATCAACACGAATAAATGGCACATCACTATCAAAAGCTCGCCGCTGACCGGCGCGTACGCATGCCCGCCTTTAATCGATTGGGCGGGCAGACAAGATACATGACATTACAACATACATACTTATAATGAAGCAGTCACTCATTATTTAAAGGAATTTAATTTCGGCATGATAATAAATATACTTAAACTTAATTGGTAATCCTAGGATAGGTGATAACTAGAGATGGGATATTTGGATACATATTCACCTAAAGTTGAGAAGTTGGCTGATATGGAATACGCTTTTGTATCGAATAAATCCTGCGGTTCCGGAATCGACAAATTTTGTGTTTTTTTTCTGACTATGGAATCGGATGCATATCTACGTACATGCCGAGGTAATATTTACGCCCAATCAGGACAGTATCTAATATAATAAAAATAATAATTTTAAATTATGTTATTTTTTGTTTTAACTAACCCGCACATAACATGTTGAGGAGGGGTGCTCAACATACACATATTTGCATCGGGGGTTAAACATTAATTTTAAATAAAGATGCATCTGAATAGTTATGCAATCCAAGTATCCCGGGGTTTCATTTTTAAATAAATATTGTTTTAGACGTCGCTTCCGTACTACACACCCGACTAGTTATGCATTCCCGGTGTTCCTGGGAACTCGGGTTTTTTTTTACAAGAAATATATTTTAAGAACCCGCTTCCATACTTTCACAGAAAAATTAACTTTAGGTAAATGTGCAAACGAATATCCGAGCTCTAGTGATAACTAAAAATTATGATATTTATTTTTAAACGGTGTGATTTTATCGGGATTATGCCATTACTAGAAACCGTAACACAGATTTGAGATTACCTATATAATGTAAATTGACTCATTTGGACTGCCTCGTTGGTTCAGTGGTCGCAAGCGCTACTGCTGAGCATGAGGTCCTGGGTTTGATTCCCAGGCAATGTATTATTTGTTTTTTCCATCAGGAATTTCTTAGTAGCAGCCCGTTTGGATTTGTGCTCGATTGATGGCAATAGGCTCGCCCCCTATTACATGGGTAACTGGCGAAATGTGGGTACAGTATTAGGTACACCTCTGCCTAATCATTCGGGGAATACAGGCGTTATGTTATGTTATAATGTCAATTACTATACTGTTTACAAACCATTGCAATCCCAAGTTCAATTGCTTCTTTTTCTCGCTCACATTTCGCCGGAACTGATAGTCATAACAATTACATGTAACGCGCAATCACAATGAAATACTTCTATATTTCATCCATACAATATCTAATAAGCTTAACCACAAGCAATTCTATTGGAAAAAGCGGAAAACTCTATTAGAAAGAAAATGTTAATAATGTCATTGCATTGATCGGTTCATTATCTATCACAATATTAGATAGATATATAAATTATTGCACACCATAAAAATTACAGATTTATTTGTAGAAAATTTTACAAGGGGTGCCACAATGGGCGGTCTTATCGCTAAAAGCGATCTTCTAAAGACAACCTTTGGATGGATTAAGAGAGGAGAAACATTACTGGAGGTAGTTTGTGGTGTACCATTTATATACAATAAATACATACAGAGGAGAGAGGAGGAGGAGCTCGTGGCTAAGTAACAACAGCCGCACGGGTCGATCCGTCAAATTAAGCTACGCTTGCCGGAGTTGGTCCGTGGATGGGTGACCATTTTTACATACCGAGGCTCCTCCGTGCCTTGAAAAACACGTTAAGCCGTTGGTCCCGGCTGTCATTCGTTGATCTTTGGCAGTCGTTACGGGTCGTCAGAAGCCCAAAATTCTCACAGCCAGTCTTACCAAGGGGTATCGTGTTACCCAGTTACTGGGTTGTGGAGGTCAGATAGGCAGTCGCTCCATGTAAAATACTGGTTTTCAGCTGCATCCGGTTAGACTGGAAGCCGATCCCAACACATTTGGGAAAATGCTAGGCAGATTTGAAATACATACATACATAAAACATGTTATACTTAATCTTTATAAATATATACAATAATAATCATGAAGCAAATGCAAAGAACAAAACAAAAAAGAAATAAAAAATAAAATAATCAATCAATAAATATCAGTATTATTATGAACGTATGGTCTTCAGTATGAATGAAACGTTCAAAAGACGTAATACAATAGTTAAACGAGTCGCAACTAAAGAACATTTATCTAGGAGCATTGAAATATGGTAGGCTTAGCTGATTGATCGACTCATTAACTATTGATAAAAACGACTGACGAATGCCAGAAGAAAAGCTTCAATCACGCAAAGTTTACTCATCAAATGCCGTATTGTTACTAATTAATTAGTAATACGTCTTCCGTGCGAAAACGAGTGCGAAACGATCAAATAATTAAAAGATAGTAAAATCAAACAATGAATAATGACGTGCACACATTGTTCGAAATATCGATAGTTACGCAGTGAACAAAAGATCGTTTGTATGTGTCAATTAGAGGTTCGCTTCGATCGTGCTTTCCCTGATGTTCCCATGCAACTTTAGTAAAAAATGTTCGCCTTTTATAAAGTTTCGTGTATCGAGAAACTCGATTTAATTTAAAGTCGGCGATTGTCGTGCAGCCTTTTTTGTGTTTACGGTTTTTTGTTGTAAGTAGGATTTCATTTATCATAGCGTCGTTTTGATGTAAAGGCATATCGAGTCATATTTTTATTATCTGTGTTAATAATAAGGTAAAGTTGAAATTAACTATGTACATTAGTTATTTTATAAATATCACAGTTGTTTTACTTGATTGCACGATCAAATTAACTATAGTTAATTAGTACCTACGTCAAACATTTGCGGAAACAAAATATCATTCATCAAAATTGATCATATTTTTAAACCCAACCCCGACATTGACATCAACAAAGACTGCCGAAATGTCAGTGAGCAAATTATAACACTTTCGCTGTCAGTAGGCTGCGCCCGCGCCGCGATCGACTCGTTTCGTCACTGTTCCGGTCGCAAGCGATTGTCCTTTCAATCACTGACGTAACAGAACCACCAGTTAGTTAACATTAACATTGAACTTTCATTGAATCGGATAAGAATCAACGCGTGGGGTAACACTGAACTTCACTGAAGGGATTTTCACTGAGCTATTTGGATACGAAACTAAACAATAGTATTTTAAGACGGTGATGACTCGACGCGATCTTATACAGTATCTATTAGATCATGAGCTTTATAACGATCTTATGTGCTTTAATGTTTTTATTACAACTTGATCAAAACTAAATACAACTTCATTCATTCGATCAAAACTAAGGTAAGCCACCTTACGTTCGATATCGACCTGTCAAAATGTCAACTGACTCATCAACTCACAATCGATAGAACAATCTAAACTTTTTTTGTTCGATACATCGATCAAATTTGTCTATCGATACACCCCACACACACCACTATTCCGTTCCAATTAACGCGATTGACGTCGAAAACGAAATGAATAGACGTTGAAATCGCGAAAAAAGGTTTATTTTATCTTATTTTTTGCTGTCACTGTTTCGCTTAAAACCTTTCTAGTGTGGACATTGATGGTATTGGACATCTCAATTCGATGTATTGTGTTTTTTGTTGACGTGTTTTTTGTGTGAATTCGCCTATGTAATGGTGTTTTTGTGCGAATTGATGACGGTTTTTTGTGTCAAACCAACACAATTGGCAAAACCACATATCGCACATCCTCTAAAAAACTGTCGTAACACGCCGATAACAAGTTTTGAGAAAAAGCCGATTTTAATTATTTTCCAATAAACTAATGTTTGATTAGAGATGATTTTTAGCTTTTTATTATTTTAATCAACAAAGGATTTATCAAACTATTTGCAGAATATAAAATGAAATGAATGAAAATAGTGAATGTAATGTATTTTTTGTGTTACGACAGTTTTTTAGAGGATGTGCGATATAGGTATGTGGTTTTGCCAATTGTAAAAACACAACAACAACACAAACACACAACTTGGCGTACTTTCTTTTGAGTTTTATCTAGCCTGTAACAACACTTCAGGATAAGTTTCGATATGTAGTGCCTATCCTGACACTGAAACAGCAACTAGATAGGTTCTTTTTTGTCAAGAAAACTCAGTTAAAGTTAATAAGACACACAATATACTAAAAGCTCCATCCACTTTATCTAAAAGGGGCCATTTCACACACATCATCTCGCATTCACGATAACGGAAGTGAGAATCATGTGCTGCAATTTACATAAAGATCGGAGACGCTACGTCTGCCACTAATAGCTCCTACGAAAGCCGCTAACAAGTGAATTGGCCTTATTTTTATGTGGTTATATCTTTAAATGTAGGTGACAATAATCTATAAAATATTTAAATTAATCATATTAAATATTTATAATATACATGTATATATATTATATGAACGTTTCTTAATGCGAAACTTACTGTAGATTCCATAGTTGCGGGTATACTTGCATAATCAACGCCTATCACAATCACAACACCAATTTTATATTGTCAGCTCGACGTCCGTATGTCACTGCAGGGATTCAGCAGAATATCAGCGTCAGGTATATCTGCCTGACACATGCTGAGCTGGACTCCCATTTGGTGCAACCTTGAGACGCACACCGCACCTTGTATATTTGTTATCACTTTAATTGAATTTGGTCATAATATCACACTATTTCTGTATGTTTTTCCTATTTTATATTTTACCCTGTTTATAATATTCATGAAATTTTTAATCGTTTATGCTCTTGTGTGTTGTGCTATGTATTTTGTGTGCACTGAATAAATGTTTTATCTATCTATCTATCTATCTATCTATCATATGAAGAATTTGTTATTTCGTTCAAACACGCTAATCCCAGTCGGATTATAAAAAATATTTTTAAATTTGATAGCGCAATTCTTGAGGAAGGCCATTTATCATCACGCTACGTCCCTAAGGAGCCGAGCAAAAAGCAAAAAAGTAAGAAAGAACACTAAGCGAAAATGAAGTAATAGCGCGGCCGGGCGATGCGATGCGACGGGGTGGAATTTCACGCGGACGAAGTCGCGAGCAGAAGTTAGTACATATGTACATACTTGAATTTGTACTAAATTTGATTTGGGTATTGGGCTACAGTTTGATGGTGTATAGACATTCAGTCTGCAGTAGCGCATAATAGTACGCATGGCTACAAATCAAGCTATACATTTCCAGTATAAGCAGTCATTGTACCGAAATCCTATGTAAATTAATAACTTGATTTGTGGCCGTGTGTACACCATCAAACTGTGGCCATTCGCTTTTATACGGATTAAAATGTATTGTGTAAACAGCCCGCTGCATAGAGGTCTTTTTTCCCAATCTACACGTTCAAAAGTATTTCGTAGAAAAAAAAAAAAAAAAAAAAAATAAGTAACTACATGTTATACTCATACCTGTGTCTCAGGCGGTTAGGTAGAGACTAGAAATCTATGTTTTTTTCCGATCCTGACACACCTGTTTTGCATCTTTCTTTTTGAAAATAAAATAAAAGAGAAAAATGATTATGAGCATGAATTTTGTAATTAGGGAAGAGATTTGCTTGCAACAGCGCACAAGTAATTAAGACATGTTTTTGGAGATGAATTACAATAAAAAATGTTTCGCCAGCCGGTGAACATTTTTCGTCGTTTTACTCCGCCCGATTAAATAGAATATTATAAAAAAACGTACGCTGTATTGCTATAGTGTGAACCCAGCCTCAAAATGCGGTATTTACCTTATGTCACTTTTATCGAAGTTTTGTACTACATTACATACATACATAAACTCAAGTCCACCGCCGCGATGTTTAGATAACATCGATAGATCCCATGAGGGTAGGCAGAAGCTACAGAGCGCCACCTGCTACGCTCCTTACATACGTCTTTTGCTTCGTTTACATTCATACATCTGGTCATACACGCATGCCGGTTGCGAGAGCTACGCACTTGAGCTTTCTGAAGAACATCACCAATTAGGTCACTATAATTACCTCCTAGGGCGTCCTCTCCCGGTGTTTCCACTTACATCTGCCCATTAGTCGCCTTTTATTCATCCACCGAAGAGCGCTGTCTCGGGTCTACTTTAAAAAAAATATTATCATGTGACTGAGAAGGAATTATAAAAAACGGCTCAATCAGCTGCCTCGGTGTGTCTAGAATTTTCGCATACCTTTTATAAAGTTTCATATTTTTTTATTTTTTTTATTCCACTATGAGTTTGCTCTTGACTTTAGTCTAGGTCTGGATGACAGAGACAAAGTCTACGATGGAGTGAGCTTACCCAGAAGAAGCCTGTTCACTCTCACTTTGAATAGATTAGGGTTGTATGCGTTCGGAAACACAGACGCAGGCAGAGTGTTCCACTCCTTTGCTGCATATTGAGACACGAAGCAATAAAATTCGATCTAAAGAAAAACTGCCACATTCCTCTAGATCGTATTTTGTTGCTTCGTGTCTTCGTCGTGGCGCTAGTCGACCCGAGACAGCCCTCTTAACATGACCAAACCATCTAAGCATAATCTTGTTACACATAGTTTGTACTAGTTTCTAAATATTTTATTACCGTAGAAATAACTAAACCAATTCTCGAAACTCATACATTTAACCCAGAAATGCTTTCGTGTGTACCCACTTAACTTGACACTAACCCTATAATTATACCCAATGTATCGTACATTAAACTATCGTTATTTTTATATGTAAATTATTGTGATAAATCGTCGGTCGCCTATAAACACAATCTATTAACACCGATGGTATTTGAGTCCGTAGTAAGTTGACCCCAGACAACATGAACTTTCTCTATACTGGTTCCATTCTAGCTAGACGTCTTCATTTTATTACACATGGTGTTGTTTTTTTGGTTATTAATGTTTAAGGCTTTATAAGAAGCCCATTTTTAGCAGTGGTGGTTAAAGGGTGATGTTAGATGATTCTTATGAAGAAGAATATTATTGAATAAAAAAAAGATAAAGGTATTTACGAGGCAGATGTGAGTGGAAACGCCGGTAGGAGACGCCCTAGTAGGACATAATAATAGTGACCTAATTGGTGATGTTCTTCAGAAAGGTCAGGTGCGTAGTACTGGCCACCAGCGAGCGTGTATGACCAGGGGGCCAAGTGTACTAATGTACAAACGTTGCAATGGTCTCTTCATTGTGAGTTTTTGACAGATTTGCCATACAAACACTGTCAAATACTCACAATGGCGAGACCATTGCAACGTTTGTAAATTAGTAGACTTAGGCCCCAGATGTACGACGGACGTAAACGAAGCAAAGGGAGTAGGTATGTAAGGAGCGTAGCAGGTGGCGGTTCTATAATTTCTGCTTACCCCCATGGGAAAAAGTCGTAAGTTTATGTATGTATGTGTGTATATTATTTAAAAACGACCTTAATTTTTCGCTGCTTAAATAATTACCCGTTATCTTCCCTCGTGGCATAAGCTATACAGAAAAAAATATTGGAACAAAAAGATATCTTGTTATTTTTTCACTGAATAATTCATTTATTTTAATGTCCCTCAGGTATTGGTAGTCGTTTTGTCCTCTTTCGACGCAATATTTTTCAATAACGACATTCTGTAAAAGGGGGCGAGCTTTAGGCCATATTTCTGCTAAGTATAGTTAGGTAGGAATGGTCCTAATCGTTTCCTATAGCAAAATGTAGTAGAACGTAATAATACCTGTAAAAATAAATACCTATATTTTTTAATACATGTTTTACCCGACTGCGTCGAAGTCAAAAAGAAGGGTAGTGTTTGTTAACCAATTTTCCCACTCCTGGGCCTCCCTTCAAACCTCCTCCGTATTGTGTTACATCCGTCCATACATGTAACTTCTCCAAACTAGTCATGGACTTTATGACCAATTAACTTTTCAACACCATATAGATTCTTTTAGTCGCACATGAAATGAAATCGAAATGAAATGAAATCAATTATTCTGTAAATAGGATATCGGAATCACTTTTACACGTCATATAAAAAATATAAAAAAAAGCTTGGTGAAGTCGACATTTCCTATTTGACTACCCCTGAGAAGAAATGGCGAAACAAACTCATACCATATCCACTCAACTCATATCCATCGGCACGTTGGATGATAATGAATAGTTTTTAACTACGGTTACTTATTGATTGCCTGGGGCGCTCGAAATTGGCTTAGTCATGTTGCAGAAGGCGATCATACTTTAATTAGTTTATGAGTACGAAGCTAGAAAGAATGATGTAAATTATATGCAAAGAGAATTGTAGGATAGTATTTTCGTATTAGTTGTCGACATAGCTCACAGAATAAACAAGCTGAAGTGGCAATGGGCCGGCCATATTAGCCGTAGAGCCGATGACCGTTGGGGTAGACGTGTTCTTGAGTGGAGACCGTGAATCAGCAAACGTAAGGTAGGACGCCCTCAGGCTAAGTGGAGCGACGATCTTCGCAGGGTGGCTGGTAGCAGCTGGATGAGAGTTGCCGAGAATCGAGCTGAATGGCGTGCAATTGGAGAGGCCTATGTTCAGCAGTGGACTGCTATAGGCTGATGATGATTTTATATACCTACTATGTAAAATTAGGGTAGATGAGAAAAACTTTTTGTGTTTTACTATCCATTGAGGGTTGAACGTGGATTAAAGACATTCAAAAATAAAAGTCATACATTTAGGGGTTCAACATGGTCCAGAGTAAAGATTGTAGGGGTTGAACATGGACTTAACCTAGCTACATAAAAAACAAGAGAGTCAATATCCTGAAAATCTTAAACTGGAAACATGTTACAGATATCGAAAAGAACTAAGAGCGATGTTTTTTTTTTTTATTTCGTGCCTTTTTTCAACTTTGTCAGCGTACAACTTTCAGTCTAACCGAATGCAGCTGAATACCAGTATTTTACATGGAGCGACTGGGTTGTGGAGGTCAGACAGACATCTGAGTTCAACAACCCAGTTACTGGGTAATAAGATACCCCTTGGTAAGACTGGTTGGCAGATTTTCGGGCTTCTTACGACCCGTAACGACTGTCAAAGATGCACGAATGGACAACTAGGACCAACGTCTTAGCGATCTTTTCAAGTCACGGAGGCGTCTTTGTATGTAGAAATGGTCACCCATCCACGGACCAACCGCGGCAAGTGTAACTTAACCTTATCGATCGACCAGTGCGGCTGTTATTACTTAGCCACAAGCGCCTCTCCTTTTTTATATACTTGTACATATTATTATTATTTTATATACGTTTAGATATATATGTCGGCCGCCTGGGGTCCCGGACCTCTGGAAGGCGTACGAGGGGCCGAAGCCAACTCGCAGAGGCCCCTTAGACAATTTTAAATGGAATGAGGCACCAACCGACGATTATCCCTGTACGCACTATGCAAGTGCACTCAAGGATAACCCCCGGATGGTGTAGGACTATTGTAGGATATGAAAACAAAGATATTGGACTATGGGTTTGGGTGGTTATAATTTATTTATTTATTTATTTATTTACTATATTACCACTTACATTTGTTTTTACAGGTGGAAACCCAATACAACAATGTAGTCACAATTTCCACACTCTGGGACATCACACAAAAACGAATTAACAAATACCACCAATAAAAATTAAATATTTTTAGACTGTCCTAATTTGACTAACAGGTTTCAAATTTATATTTATTTATTTATATTATTTTTATATATATATATTTTTTTTTTTTTTTTTTTTATAATTGACTGGTTACCTTAAACTATGGAAGGACTATGGCCCCTGCCTGATCAATGTTTTATTATACACGGATAAAATGGCAGGGGGTGACTTGCACACTCAATAATGGGCCCCCGAAGACGGTCGCTAGCACATAGTGACGTAGAAACAAGGGGGCAACATATCCTGAGGTGCTCGAGGAGTGGAGAGGTATTCCACGGCTCTCAGAACAATCCCAGAGTCCGGAAGATGGTCAAGATCCCTACAAGCACTTACTGGAATACTTCCTTCCTCCGAGCACGTTTGCTCTTGCGAATCTCCACTCAAGCCGGCCAATAAAGGCAAGAATGAGGTGGGAGCTCAGTTCCTCGTGAGTGTTCACTCCAGCCGGCCAATAAAGGCAAGCCAGAGATGAGGAACATGACTTCTCCCGGGAGATAGGGTCCGTGGGGTCGCAACTGCCCAACAGCTCACCACATGCTGCCCTGCGGGTTTCTGTATCTCTCTTGGTCTGGATCCTCACCCTAGACATGTTCCGGTAAAGTAAACTCTACCGACTCAGACCCAGAGTTCGGAGCTCGCAAGCCCCACCACGACGTCAACGTAGAGTGTTATTATTATTATAAGACTATTAGCTTTTAATTACGTAAATATTATCTACTTACAAAAATACACATATAAAAATAAGTCGGGTTTTCCTTCCTGACGCTATAACTCCAGAATGCACGAACCGATTTCCACGGATTTTCGTTGGAAAGGTCTCGGGCTCCGTGAGGTTTATAGCAACGTTTTTTTTTTTATTTTTTATTATGGATTTTACGAAAAATTAGGGTAGGGTAGAGTAGGGTAGGGTAGGTAGGTAGGTAGATAGGGTAGGGTAGGGTAGGGTAGGGTAGGGTAGGGTAGGGTAGGTAGGGTAGGGTAGGGTAGGTAGGTAGGTAGGTAGGGTAGGGTAGGGTAGGTAGGTTAGGGTAGGGTAGAGTAGGTAGGTAGGTAGGGTAGGGTAGCGTAGAGTAGGGTAGGTAGGTAGGTAGGTAGGGTAGGGTAGGGTAGGTAGTTAGGTAGGTAGGTAGGTAGGTAGGTAGGGTAGGTAGGTAGGGTAGGGTAGGGTAGAGTAGTGGAGTTTATACTATAGCCTTTGACAGAACGAAGTCTGTCGGGTCAGCTAGTCCAGAAATAAATATTTGAGAAAAACAATAGAAGATCACCCTGTGCCGAAATGTACCGTAAATAGCCTATATAAGATGAGACTTGAGATGATGAAAACATATTATGATGACGTGATTGCAACGCCCAATTAACCCTTTTAGTAACATGTAAGACACTTCCTAACAAGAAGCCATTAGCATTTAAATACTAGGTATAAAACCAAGACTAGAAAACCAGCAATTATCACTCAGGCAAGGAAATCGAGCGTGAAGCAGTAAAAAATTACTTAATTGCTTAGTAGATCAATAACATAAATAGTTGCTCCGCTACTTTCCATTTTACAACCAACAAATATAATACAAGTCGGCTCCCAACATTAAATAGAAATTAATTTAAAACTGTCTTCCCACGGCGGCAAAAAGTTTGTATGAACGTTCCCATTATGAAGACGATACTTTTACTAGTTTCTCCATTAATCGGATTAGTTAGGGATTTGTGGAATGATTATAACAGGTGTAATGAAGAGCTTTTTTAGTGTCTTTGAAGAACTGAAATGGCAGTGCAGTTAAAAATATGAAAGAGTTTATCTTAGTTTGTGCGAGCAACATTATTACATTTTTCAGATTTGTTACACAAGTAAATCAGTTGTTGCTGCTATGGTTTGTGTCTGGAAGGCCTCCATGTTTTTTTTCATTTTCTTTAATGATACTTTAGTTTAATAAAAGATTATAATATTATTATGTTTACAGATCACTAATGATCTGATTAAAAAAAAATACAGTAAAATACCATTTCATATTTTTCAAACTACTGAACAAAACACCTACCACACCACATCTAATCGATTAAAAAAATCTCCAAATTCACGGATAATTGATGTAATTATTCGATTACCCGACATAACATGATCGTGCAGGAAACCTTAGCCTTTTAGATAACGACGAAATAAAATTCAAATAAATTGAATTCAATTTATCAGTCCCTAACTAGAGAAAGTTCGGTTGAATTGAATATAAACATGGAGGTCATTTAAAAAGTCGTCAGAGCTCTGTGATTTAGGGTTCAGTCTATTGGTATATTAATAAATAATGGCGTGTAGTAGGTAATGAGTTTATTGAAATATTGAAAATCGTGGTGTTAAAACTCATTTTTGAGTAATTATGGTTGCCTAAAAAACATCGAATAGGTAGCAACTTTGAGTAACCCATATCAAAATATGTAAATTAATTCATTTACATGCAAGAGTTTCGTCAAAGAAGCTAGCCTTTAGGATGCAGGAGCTAATAACGGGCTTCATGTTGGGTTTATAGTTGTTACGTTGTATAATAATAGTATAGGACAGTCAGAAATCAGACACCGACATATAATGGATGTGAATCTTTTACTTCAAAATGTATATAAAAATCGCTCACAGATTTTTCCTAGAAAGGGGTTAATTTAATATTGTCCACTGGGCCGGGTTAGAGACTACATTTTCCGGCCCACCGATAGTTCAACCTAAATCATCATCATTATCTGCAGCTTCAATCGACCTGTTACAGAGCTTTTTGTAGTTTATGATTTTTTTTGCTGTAAAACAACAAGTTCTCAACTAGACCATCACTAAGACGTGCAACGGCACTTACAGTTCTTTATCCCTCGAAGATCACGATAAATATAATAATTTAATTTAAATGGTAACCTAAACTGTTATCCTGTATCTAAACAGGGAAATTGGGAGACGGACTAAATAATAACAGATGGATTGATCAGGATTGGCACACATGGTTGGTTTTATCCAATCTTTTAAAGTACTTTGCACCACAAAAGATGATGATAGTTTCACTAAACTAGATAGAGGGGCCTAGTCTCTCTAAAACCTCCAGCTGATTTTAAAGGGCTGGTCCTAACCCCCAATAAACGACATAATATTGTCACTACGCTGGACGAAGTTACAGATAAATTGGTTGAAATAGTAAAATATCGTCCGAACAAAATCGTGCAACTGTACTTACACTACTTTACCGCTCAAAGATCACGACACAAATTATTAAGTTGGATATGTTTATAACCAACTTAAATCGTATCTTACTAATCTGTATCTAAACGGGGAAAGTGCGAACAGAGACGGCCTACACAAAAGCAGATAAAAAGCAATCCTTCTGAGCCCTCGACACAATAAAGGG
This sequence comes from Dryobota labecula, assembly GCA_947523025.1. Lineage (NCBI taxonomy): Eukaryota > Metazoa > Arthropoda > Insecta > Lepidoptera > Noctuidae > Dryobota > Dryobota labecula. The sequence goes on along the minus strand of OX383293.1, from coordinate 7,537,683 downwards.
GATAAAACAGTTATTGCTCATTGGCTGACCAGCTAAAATAACGTCCAATCAAAATTGTGTACCCTTAAAGATCACGATAAACGTATCCTACTTAAATCGTATCATTAATAAGGAAAAGTGCGAACGCAGACGAACTGGAGCCTAAGTCAAACGTTGCAATGGTCTCTTCATTGTGAGTTTTTGACAGATTTGCCATACAAACACTGTCAAATACTCACAATGGCGAGACCATTGCAACGTTTGTACATTAGTAGACTTGGCCCCCTGAACAAAAACAGATTAGTCGGACATCACTGCTTCACATAGTTCTAAATCTTCGGCTCTAAAACGAGAGATACTAGACGGACGATCAATTAATGCTCATTGACTGATCAGCTAAAATATCGTCCAATCAAAATCGTGTACCCTCAAAGATCACGATAAACGTATCCAACTTCAATCGTATCCTATTAATCTGTATCTAAACGGGGAAAGTGCGGACGCAGACGAACTGAACAAAAACAGATGGGTCGGTCATTGCGGAGATGAGTTTCACCCATTAACGTAACTATTAAACTGTGATTAAATGAATACCGACGCACGAGACGTTTCCTGTTTACTTAATTAAAGAACCTGTGCCTTATTGTAATTATGCTGGTTAGTTTTGTTAAGTTTCGTTTAAAGGGTTTGTTTTAAGATAAGAAATAATAATAATGTCTTGTTTTGTGTTGTTGGAAGCTTGGATATACATCATTTAAGTTATTTTAACACCATACTGTGATCGCCAACCCGCCTGCCAAGCGTGGCGATTATGGCAAACCCCCCAATGGGGGGAGGCTTATGTCCAGCAGTGGACGTCTTTCGGCTGAAATGATGATGAATGAAGTTATTTAAAGTTTAAAGTACATTTTTTTTTTTACATAATGAGCTCATTAAAGTTGCTTGGTTTGAATTTGACTTCAGAATGACTTCAGAGAACGCATTATTGATCGAAACTATGATAAATGAAAGCTTTTTTAGAAATAAGGAAGTGCTGTACTCATTCATCACAAAATTCAAACATTAAATATGGAAAAATACATAAAGATACTTCTAACGTTATGTATTTTTCCCTATTCAATGTTTGAATGTTGTAATGAGAGGTATACTATTAATTTGGGGTATTTTCTCAAAATTATAATCTTTGGGTCCCCCATAGCATAGCATCAGGCTTAGTGGAAGCCTTCTTGTCGCCGACTACTTCAGTTTTGTGCCCGTGATTATAATGTAGAACTGTTTTGTTTTATGTTTCTGCTTACCTACATGCTCGAGTTAATTATGTTTTTGTATGCACGTGTTTCTGTGACAAATAAAACTATTTTTCTTTCTTTTATAAGGAAACCAGGAGGACAAAATAAGTTACACTAGGCAGGCAGATGTCCCACGGCCCCTCAGGTCGTTAAACCATTCCCTCGTTACTCATATAAGTAAACCGTGATATACCGAACGACTAGATTGCCTTTCCCAAAGTTAGTCAATCCAATTACAATCCACACAGGTAACTTAATAATACTCACGGTGAGGCAACTGTATGTCCACCAGACCATAGCCCGTAAACACAAGTCTCGACCTCTGCAAGAGCCTCGCGGTAGGAGTAAACATACGATCTTTAAGCCTGATCGGACAAGAACATTTTTTTCAGGTAAACACTACTTTATCCTTAGCGTAAGACTGTATAACAAGACAAACAAACAATTAGATAACTTCCGCCTAAATAGAATTAACTGTAAAATGAAGGTGAAGGACTGACTCATTTATTTAAACTATCTGGAAACTGAGGATTTGCTGACTGGGATCATTGGCTGATCTACATTATATGGCACGCACCTAAAACCGCACATCCGCATCTAATCCACTCACACCCACTCACACTCTCACACTACACTCACTCTTACACTATACTCACCTTACTACACTACATTCACTTCTCCCACACACATATCAAAGCAGAGATAAAATGTAGTAGTTATTAATTCTCTATTGTTTTCATTTTATTTAAATTACATAATAAATTAAATTGTTTTTATTTTCAAGCTCTCAAACAGCTAAACAATAAGTTAGGCTTCACAGTGTGCCTGGCAGGAAGGAACGGTGACACCTGAGATACAGGACACGTCCTAGTTTGGGTGTCAGGAGTTTTACAAAATCGAGCATGTACCTAGTCTAATTACTATAAGGATCTAAGTTACTTAAGTAATTCATTGTCAACACTTTTCTCTCCTTATGTATTAGGCTTATGAAAATAAATTATTATTAAATTATTATTATAATATGTCTACAATAATTTATTTTTACCTTTAATTCGAAAACCATACCAAAAAGTAATACAACCCAACTTGAAGTTCGTTATTCATTTAATCAGATTAAGGGGCGATGGTCTTAAGTTGTTCACCCTTCCCTTCACTTCTTGACTTGTTTCAACTTTATTTTCACGAACACTTTCAGCCAGTCCGTCATTTTGGAAACAACTTTCTCTGAATATAAGGCAATGCTTAATATCCCATTGTTGGACTAAGTTGTCGATTTTAATGGTTGAACGTGACTGAAGTATGAAGCTGTGAATGTTCTGTGGAACGTCGTTCAAGTGATTAAGAGCATAATAAAGTGTAGTAACTTCATGTAAGTAGTTGTTCATTCTCCTTTGTGAGAAATTCAATTGAGTACGTACGTAGGGTTCTGCATGTATTGTTCACATAATGCACAAAGGTTTTATATGCGATATTACTACATGTAAAAAGACAAGCTTCTGCTCGCGGCTTCGCCCACGTCGCAACCCGTGCTATTATGTTATTCGTTTACGCTTAACGTTATTTCTGACTTTCTCTTTTTGCTCGGATTCTAAGGGTCGTAGCGTGATGTTAAATAGCCTATAACCTTTCTCAGGTATTGGGTTATCAAATACAAAATAATTATCCAAATTAGACTTATAGTTCCGGAGATTAGCGCGTTCAAACAAACAAAATAAACAAACTCGTCACCTTCATTATAAGTACAGATATAGTAATTTATTGTTTTCAGTTGATAAAACAAGAAAATGGAAATCTATTATTCGTTTAATTCAATTTAAGATTCGGAAAACAAAAATAAAAAGCTTCGCAGTTGACAGGAATTGTGCAAAGCATAAAAAACGCAACAAGAAAGTTAGTATGGTTATAACTGGGATAAAATAAATTACATCACGCCTGTAATCCCCGAAGGGTTCGGCAGAGGTGTATCTATAGTAAACCCCATCTATACTTAATAATATAAAGAGGAAATAATTTTTTGTTTGTTTGGAAACAAAAAAACTACTGTACCGATTTTAACAATTTTTTCACCAATAGAAAGCTAAATTATCAGGCTCTAATATTTATTTAAAAAAAAATAGAGATCCTCAAGAAAATTGCAATAATGTAACAAGCGCGGCCGGGCGATGTGATGGGACGGCGTGGGAAGGAATTTCATGCAGACGAAGTCACGGGCGGCTAGTATAACATAAACATGAAATTAATTAAAGAGACAGACGATGCCTTTACTTATTCCAATTATGTAAATCTACAATATGAAGCAAATCACAGACATAACATACTGTTATGCAACCACCGTATAATTATTCAAATGAACCACTATACAAATTCGCTAACACGCAGAAGTGGAGTAAACAGATTCGTCACAATCACTTTGCGTAATCGATTGAATGAACCGTTCGTATTACTTATTCACGTTAAGGCGGTATGATCCAGCGCTCGAGTCGACGGAAAGAGGCTCGCGATTTCGCGAAGTTACGGGTGGTTGCCTCGCGCATTTGGTAGGTATTTAAACATAGTAATTATGTTAATAATTTTTTCAAGACATTTCAACGAATTGTGCTAATCAATCTTACTATCTTTTTATTTATATAAAAAAAAAGAAAAAAAAAACTTCTTTGTTGTAGCTATGAGATTGATTACGAAAAGGAAAGACATTACGAAAAGGGGTAACTTTGGGTTTTTTTTCTATCCAGTAAAGTTAATCTAATCGTGTTATTAAAAGCGATTGTATGTCCGCCAGATTCTTAAGTAAGATATTTTTTTTTCAGAATTTAATATAACTGTTTATTATGTTTCCCATCATCATCATCATTCTTCATTTCAGCCGTAAGACGTCCACTGCTGGACATAGGCCTCCCCCAAAAGGGGGGGAATTTGCCATAATCGCCACGCTTGGCAGGCGGGTTGGCGATCGCAGTATGGTGTTTAAAATGCATAGATAACGCTCCTGCCCATTCTCTAATAAGTCCCTTAGTCGTCTTTTACGACACCCACGGAAGGAAATGGGGTGGGGCTATTCTTGAAGTCCGGCGACACACGGTACGTCACGGTATGTTTCCCATGCATTCATAAAACTAGTCAGCGCAGTCTCTGTCGGATCATATCGCCTTAACGTTGAACGACGTAGTAAAATGTTCAATGAGCTAATATCGAACCGATTGCCCCTGTGAAATTGACTGTGGCATTCGCGGTGAAATTGTAAGGTCGCTTATTTGATTATGTTGTTTAGGTGTAAAGCGTGAATTATTCAGTATATCGTTTACGGTGTAACGATGTTACTTAATAATTTTTTAGAATTCCGTATGAATGAAAAACCGGAACCCTTATAGGATCACTCGGGCGTCTCTCTGTCTGTCACCGCCAATTTGCTCTGAATCTACTGGACAGATTAAGTTGAAACTGGGATAAATTATCTTGGGATAAAAAACATGATAGATAACATATTCATCGTACGGAACCCTCATCACGCCAGTTCACCTCGCACTAGTCCGTCCGGTTGTATCCTAAAACATAGATTTTTAAGCTAAAATACACAGGCACTTAGTTTTTGTTTTGGGAAAATTCTATGCCCAGAAATAATGAATTATTCCGATCTGTCACACTGCTTTGCCCCGTATAGGGATATATCGGAAAAAAGTTTTATCTATCCTCCTGTTAACAATGAGGGAACAGTATTTTTTCCAATCTGTCCCCTCTGGAATAATTCAAAATAATAACGTAAACTATGATAGATAGAATCTTGAAGACGACTATTGATGGTTGTAGATAAGACTTATAATTCCTAAGTTTTCTTCTTTTAATTACCGGTTCATTTATTTATTTTATTATTTATGTACAACAGTAAAATACATAGAGATACGATATCATTATAATTTCAGTACAAAGATACTGCTTATTTCTTAAGAAATTTCTTCCAGCTGACCTGCGAAAGGAGAAATGAAAAAGAAATGTAGACAATAGTGTGTGAGAACTAGAAGAGGAAAATATGAATATACAAAGTCTTAAACTAAAATATTAAATATAACATATACATAAATAAAGCAAAAAAATATAAAAACATATATCTATATATATATATATAAAATACTCACAGTTGTGAGGAAAGGTAATGCTCTTTTACTCGATATTTGAATAGAGATACAGTTTTTAAATCGCGAATGCTAGGCGGAAGCGAGTTCTATAATCTTACAGCATGGACAGAGAAGGAATAAGAATAGTAGCTAGTTTTATGAGGATGAGATTTAAGGAGGGATCTAAGGTGTGACCTACACGGTGCGTCGCTAGGACGAGCGTATGAAAAACGCTCACGTAGATAGGAAGGATAAGACGGGTTGTGTAAGATGTTGAATAGGAGACATAAAATCCGAGTGTTCCTGCGAAGGCGGATTGGGAGCCACTTGAGTTCCTTGCGAAATTGAGAAACATGGTCATACTTTCGAAGACCGAAAACAAAGCGAATACACGAGTTTTTCATTTAGTAAGTAAGTAGACTAAACCTCCAAAAAAAAAAAAAACATTTTATTTAACAACAGATTAAATAATCCTCCTGAAAAATCTTTGATAACATCAGGAGAAAGTTTTCAGTCTCAAGTTGAATACCTGAATTTTCTTGTTTACAAAACCTTATTTCATCTTAAAATGGCTTAATTAAACCTCTTAAACAAGTATTCAGTAAATATCCAAGCAAAGGCGAAGGAACCGAACTTCGTTATAAAGTAACATCAATCCCAAGTTGCGAACATAATTTCGTAAAAAGCGCCTCATTATTTTTGTCGGCGACTGAAAAGGTGAAATATGAACAAGCACTTTCCACGTTGGATAAAAAGGATAGAGAATCTCTCATATATTTTAATAATGTTAACATAAATTAAGGCGTCATTTCAATGAAAAGACGGATGCAAATACATTTTGAGGTTTCGTAAAGAATGGAAAATGTTCCGCCTTGTGTACACACGGCTACATATCAAGCTATACAAATCCAGTTTACGCTGGTCTCACATTGTATAGGATTTCCGTACAATGAGAGATCAGCTTATACTGGAAATCTATAGCTTGATTTGTAGCCGTGTGTACTGTAAAAGAAGCTTTCTTTAATATTTTGCTTCATTATTTCTGGTTAGTTAAAACAATTGAAATGACCACACGTAACCTAAAGAGACTTATTGCAGAATATTGGCGTTTGATTGCCAACTCATAAAATTACAAAGCATAGTAATTGCCGAAATAATCACAGATTTAATGCTACTTAAATCTCAAACTCAAAGCATTTATTTTAATAAAATCATTTTACTGGCACTTTAGAATTGAAAAGGAGTCGGTCAGTTTGTCCAAATGTTGAAGGTAGTTGCCCATTCCAAAACAGATTTCTATAGGGAAGAACGGGGTCAGAAACGGGGTTAGATTCGACATGCTTTTAAATCAACATTCATTATTCTATTGCTTTTCTCTAGGTGAGAACAATGTAAAAAGAAAATGTAAATAATCTTAAATGAACCATATAATTCATTTCATCATAATTCAAACTCAAAACTCACACTCAAACCATTTATTTCAATTAAACCATTTACAGGCACTTTTGAATTGTCAAGGAGTCGGTCAGTAAGAAAAATGAAGCTACATGCCCATTCCAAAGCGTAGTAGGTCCCTATGGAGAAAAACGGGCAAGAAACTCCATGGACACTCTTTTAAATTAAATTGCTACAAAAATAATTATTAGTTACATCATAATGTTGAATTTATAACGAAATGTGAGAACGATGTAAAAATAAAAAAATAAAAACGTAGGTACACGCTAAAAGCATCCCGAGTAAAAACAAAAAAAAAAATAAAATTATAAAAAATAAAAATAAGCCGTGGCAGCTAAGAGATGACCGGTCCCAACTGATGGCGCCCGTTCACGAACATGACACATGGATTAGCACCATTCAACTCAACCATTTTGAAGGGAGCTAAATGATCCAACACACACGCCACCATCAGCAAGACATCTGAGTGAGCATGACATACTCTCATCCGCCAGAGCTTATAATGATAATCAATCGAAAAGTAGGTCCCTAAATAGTGTAGGTTGTAGTCACAGCCAATGCTATCGCCTCCTCAGTTACAAAATCTTCCAAAATTGGAAATCCATTGAATTCCAAACAAAAGACGACCAAATGACTCAAGACTTTGGAGGTAACGCTTTAATGGTCAATGTCAAGCTCGTGTCAAGTCGCGTGGTACCAGTTTGCTTTGTTTACATACCGTGGAAGTGCGGAACTGAATCGTGCTATCTAGCAAGTAGTATTCAATCAAAGATCATCATCAAAATGAATAACCAATTTGAGAAGAGCCTAATTTAATAGAGTAGTCACAGCCTAAGGGATGATTGATGGTAGATCGTCACGGGCGCTAGCCGCGTCCGTGTCTGCTCAATTTGTAGGGACCAAGATTCAGATAGGTCATGGAAGCTGCACGGTGTAGCATGAACTGCTTCATATAAAATGTTCGTAAAGTTTTGGATCCCTGTCTCGCCCGCGCTTCGTACATGACACGGCTCGCGCCCGGCACGGTCTAGCATAAATTATCTTATATGCCACAAGGCGTATAACGCCTCTGCAGTTTCGAAATCTTCCAAAATTGGTAATCCATTGAAACCTAAACAAAAGACGACCTAATGACTCAAGACTTTGGAGTAAACGCTTTAGTGGTCAATGTCAAGGTCGTGCCAAGTCGCGTGCTACCAGTCTGCGCTGTTTACGCAACGCGCAAGCGCGGAACGGAACTGTGCTATACCGTTGACGGGTGCACCAATAAATAATGCGATTGGATATAGCTGTTAATACGGTTTGTGAATTTATTTTATTTCTGTATTAGTAGAGATTTCTTAAAACTGTTGTTTTTGTATTGACCTACATTTGGACTGTTAAATATGAAAGTTTTGTCTGGTCTCTGATAGTGCATCGCCAATCTTCTTTCAGTCATCAGTACAAAATATATTAATAGTTTAGGTTTATTAATCTTCACACGTCACCCTATTCTTTCTCTTATCTGTTCTTCAACCACTTTCACCTCAATCTTATGAAAATCAATAATAATATTTTTTCTCTAATATCTTCTGCAGATCCGGCCAGAAACTGGTTAAGAAAGCACTTGGTGAAGTTTTCCTTAAACACCCTGAAAGTGTCCATCTAGAAATACTACAACATAGCAATCTTAACCTAAACATATTCCTAAGTATTCGTTTTTCATATCATCATATCTATGTATACATAATACTAGCTTCTGCCCGCGACTTCGTCCGTGTGAAATTTCTTGCTCCCCCGTCCCACCCCGTCGCATCACATCGGCCGCCCGCGCTTGTTACATAAAAACAATAATAATAAATAATTAAAAAAAAAAACAGCCTATGTTACTTCCTGATAAATTTAGGTTTCTAATGGTGAAAAATTGTTAAAATCGGTTCAGTAATTTCGGAGCTTATTTGGTACAACCAAATAAACAAAAAAATCTTTCCTCTTTATAATTTTAGTACAGATATTGTTAATAATAAAGCTGAAGAGTTTGTTTTTTTATTTGTTTGTTTGAACGCGCTAATCTCTGGAACCACCAGTCGGATTTGCAAATTATTTTTGCATTTGATAGCCCAATTCTATTTAACATACGAAAAAAGAAACAAGTCGCAAAGAACGTTAAGCGACAACGAAGTATAGACGTGGACGGGCGGCGATGCGATGCGATGCGGTAGGAGAAAAAATTTCATGCGGACGAATTAGCGGGCAGAAGGACTACTTTAATATAATCCAAAAGACATAAAAGTTTTCTTTCATCACAACATAACATAGAATGAGATTTCCATCAGAGGGCGGCCACCTGACCGGCCCACATCGGCGATCCGCTCTGAATACTACAGTTCCGCACCAGACTAGTACAAGTTTGTGTACGATTAGCGTAACACTGTGTTTTATTCCTTTGCCTGTGTTTCTTTTAATAATATCCGCTTTTCTTTTGGAAAACTGTTATCCCCTATTGAATATTACTACAGTACTTTTGACTTTGTTTCTATTATTAATATCTGCTTTTCTTTTGGAAATTTGCTATCCTCTTGTGAATACTGCTGCCTTAAAACCTTGACCTTACCTAAACATTAGTCAAGCCACGTCTTGTCAACTAGACGTGGCTTGATTAATGTTCAGGTAAGGTCAAAGTTTTGACACAGATTAGTACAAGTTTGTGTACGATTATCGTAACACTGTGTATTCCTTTGGCTGCTTCTGTGATTAATTTCCGCTTTTCTTTTGGAAAATTGTAGTCAAACGATGTTTTCATCGTGAATGTCAACTTTCCGGGTAAGGTCAATAATTCCACACTAGAGTACCTACCATTAGAGTACCTGGTACAAGTTTTCTGTCCGATTATTATTAGCGTTTTATTCTATTGCCTGTATTAATATTATTAATATCTGCTTTTCTTTTGGAAAACTGGTGTCCTCTTTTGAATTAGGACTTGACTAGACTTGGCTTGAGTAATGTTCAGGAAAGGTCAAAGTTTTGACACAGATTAGTACAAAGCCAAGTTTACACGTTATTTATGTAGATTTTGGAAAACTGGTGTCCTCTTTTGAATTAGGACATGACTAGACTTGGCTTGAGTATTGTTCAGGAGAGGTCAAAGTTTTGACACAGTACAAAGCCAAGTTTACACGTTATGTAGATAGTTCCACACTAGACTAGTAACAAGTTTGTCTACAACCATCGTCATACATTATTATCGTTAATATTATTCCCATTTCTTTTGAAAATATATAGTTGAGCTTGAGTAAGGTAGTGCGAGGTTTTCATTTTCGATACTTATCGAGGTTTCTTGTTCTTAATTTCTACTTTATTTTATTCCTTTGCTATAAATTACAGTAATTTAGTTTACATCATCAGTTTCAATTTCATCATTTTATTATAATGAGTTTTCTAATGTAATGGTGCCTTCAACTCATCACCTGAACACAGCTGGACAGGAACTGCTATGAAAATCACATGACACAATAATAAACTGCAGCTCAAGTTCTTTCTAGTACTATGAAATATGTAGAAATTCTAAAAAGAACTAGGTCAACGAAAGAAACCTCTATGAAGGATGTCATCATCAGGAAGCGGACGAACGAATTTCCTTTTCAAGATTATGTGCAATTTACAAGTCATGACATGAGAAAATTCTAAGAGATGTCTGGATTTCGCTTGATAGTACGTTTTGTTTTTTTTTTTTTTTTCTGAATGATTATTTAAGGAAATTTCGCATGCAATTACGTAGTTTTACGCCTATATGTAAGTTGTATATTTTTTATTTTCCTTCATTTCTTCAATCTTACCTGCATTTCTTACATTCATTATCATTTAAAAAAATTGTTGGCATATGACAAGAGTTGTAAATGATTTCATTATCATATCAGAAGAGATGGTCTGATCTATGACCTAATGAACCGCCTTGTAGATTATAGTCTTCCAAGATTTCATAAAAAAAATCGGCATAGTCATCTTTTCACAAAAGTAAAATTACATCTTTATGGGAAACAGCACAATAATGTTTGCTATAAAAGCCGATTATTACATCATTTAACAGGTTGTTATAAGCAAGATTCCTGTATTTATAGTATCGACAAATTATCTAACAATGCCGTCGACATAGGTGTTGATGGCTTTAACAGCTATATTGTTCAAATGTTCACCGCCCTCCATATGCCGTACTTTAATGAGCTATATGAGTTCTATCTCATAAATATTTTGACTTGTGTTCCAAGCCATTTGCATAATATTCCGCAAGGTACAACATAGGACAATGTCAGTTATTTGCCAACTACGCATAATCTTGGAATTATTGCAAATCGTAGGTCACAGGTTACAGAATTATAATATAACACTACTTTGGTGCAAGGGCTGCAAGGGCAGCTGTCGGGCATGAGATCACAGGTTCAAATCCAGAAAGGGCTTTTGGTTCAGGAAGTCATTAAGGCTCCTACAAACAGGGGCTACACGCGACGCGACACAAAGGCACCGCTCGTCGCGCGACACGCGGTGCCTTTGTGTCGCGTCGCGTGTAGCGCTTGTTTGTAGGAGCCTTTAGCATCCGGGAAACTGCGCTGTTATACACACAACCAAATACATTGGGAAGAATACCATCATAGCCGAACTTGTGGCGGAAACCACTACCTTTCCCTTTGGTTATAGAAATAATTAATGTAATTGTATAATTATAACTTAATTAATTATCATCCTAAAACATACCGTAGTCTTCGAAACACAAAACCGGCAAACAGCAAATGAAAAGTCAAGCAAAGTTCCAATCACAACACAGTTCGCACACAAAAACGTTCCACAGATTTTTTTTTCAAAAAAAAAAAAAAAGTTGTAAAAGTAAAGCGCACGTGCGCGGAAGTCGCGTGGTTGTTCGGACGCGGCGGTGCGCACGCGGCGGTGGGAGAGTGACAAGTGGATACTGCGCAGGTGCCAAGCCAACCTCCCTCTAACAAGGTCGCGTCCCCCTCTCTTCACACCCATTTCACCCGGAGAAAGTCTGCCTACATACATACCAAATTTTCGAACCGATTGAGCTGACTGAATTAACTTCGTAAGGAGATGATGAATGAAATGTGTGTAAGGTCATCGTGTAGTATCGCTTTATCTCGGGATGTTTCGGCTCTAATCGTTTTGTGTGAGTGCGTGTTGCAACATTCATCTTGTCTGCCGAAGATGATCTCTTCGAAAACAATTCATACAGTATATCAATTGTTAAGCTGGGAGCCTCAAAATTCACATTTCGCAAAGACAAATTGTACCTTGATGCAAAATTGAGATGAGCAAGTTTATTTCTACTTATTTGAATACTGTGATTAGGTTCACAAACTTTGATTGACATAGCAGATTGCGCAAAAAATTAAAGTCATCCTCATCATCATTTCAGCCGAAAGACGTCCACTAGTGGACATAAGCCTCGCCCAATTGGGTGGGTTTGCCATAATCGCCACGCTTGGCAGGCGGGTTGGCGATCGCAGTATAGTGTTAAAAATGCATAGAGAATGCTGCTGCCCATTCTCTAGTAAGTCCTTTAGTCGCCTTTTACGACACCCACGGGAAGAAATAGGATGGTGCTATTCTTTACGTCCGGCACCACACGGCAAAAATGCAAGAGAGTTCATAACATCGGCAACATCTTTGATACCATTGTTCAATTATTCATTATCAATTTCTTCTTCTAATTTTAAATTCATATTCATTCATTATCATAAATAACCCACTTATGATCTCAACACTACGAGGCACAGCCTATTTAAGTCTAAATATATATTCATTATATTATTAGGCTTTGACAGGTTGAAGGTCCGTTTCCCATTTATGACTTGTAAAATCACCCCTTTCTTTTAACCTGTTCTTTCGACAGACCATAAAGTGACCATATTTGTCCCTAGATATCCATTGCTGAACATAGATGCTTTTATAGACATTGGACAGCCGTGAGAGATGATTTGCATGATGATGACTAGCGAATTAATAAATAATAATAATCTTTATTTTTCAAAAACGCCAATTTGTCCATCTCAATTAAACATAAAAAAGAAACGCCATTATATGAAGTACATATTTATGTCTTGCTGAAGTATGCGACCGACCGTACGCGACCGATATCAATGCGCGGCATCAATCTTATGATCAATGCAAGCCTTATATCCATCCATTTTTTGGGTGGTGAAGTATATGTTAAGATTTTCCATAAAATTCAATAAGCGCCTGCATAGATCTATTGAAAACTGAGTACATATAAAAACACCTTTTATTTAAAAAATAAACGTGATTCACCTAAGCGCTTAGCTGCTTAGCGCTTGAAGTATTTTCCCCATATCTCTGGATATATATAAACATGTGTAAAATATCATCCGCCATTCATTTTCCCGCGCAAGTCTGAGATAAATACTGCCTCGTTAATAATTTAAACCGAGGCTAATATTTTGATATACGCCTTACACGTTGCTTGGTAAGCTATGGCTTAGTGTCTTGTTATATATTTTATTAAAAAGTGAATGAAAATTTTCTAGAATGATTACCTATTGTATATATAGAATTAGTACCTAATTAGTAGTTGAGGGGCTTGTGGCTAAGTAATAAAATCCACACGAGCGATCGACCAGGTTAAGCTACACTTGCCGCGGTTGGTCCGTGGATGGGTGACCATCTTTACATACCAAGACCCCTCCGTGCCACGGAAAGCACGTTAAGCCGTGGGTTTCGGCTGTCATTCGTAGATCTTTGACAGTCGATACGGGTCGTGACAAGCCCGAAATTCTGACAACCAGTCTTAACAAGGGTTATCGTATTATCCAGTAACTGGGTTCTGGAGGTCAGACAGGCAGTCGCTCTATGTAAAATACTGGTATTCAGCAGCATTCGGTTAGATTGGAAGCTGACCCCAACATAGATGGAAAAAGGCTAGGTTGATGAGGTTAAGCAGACTTGGTCATTTGCAGCATTTAGAGGATCGCCAAAATGACCTTTCAACTTTTGAAATGGCTGTCTAACTGTTTCTAGTCTTTTTACCGTAAAACTAAACTGATTTCGGTTTAGTCCCCTTTCTTCCCCTTCCCATCATTTCTTCATCATTTCTTCCCATCTTTGCATCATTGCATTTATAGAAGAGATGGGAAATTTTTGTTGTTATAAAACGCAAAGGGGACGACATGGGAAGGGGAAGAGATAGGACTAAACTATAAAAATCACTCGCAGTATTCCGTACATGCTATCGATTATTGATATTTACGATAACCATCTAACACTAGACAGTTGAATTGTTGAGTGTAAAGTCGTATGACCCTCGCCTATTACACAAAAGAGCGTTGAAGACAAAAAAATGTGCCACATTTTTTTTTTTTTACCTTCGTACATTACAATAAAATAATAAGTACGATTCATTGTCGAATTGTTTTGGACACTGGCGAAATTATTAATCAAGTCTTTAATAACTGTTGACGGGTCAGCGAAAAAAATATTTATCGGCGACTTAAAAGGTCGTTAATATCAGAATGTGTTGAGAATAAATTAAGATGACGTATTGATTACATTATTATTTATTCAGTGATGCTTTTATTTTTCTTGAATATTCAAATTTCATATCTTCATGTTTATAAAATTTAAAATCATCGATTAAGTATTAATGCTTTACTGATAGGATTTGTGTACCTACTAAGAGCACAAATTAGTGCATCCAATATCGAAGCCACTAAACATATTTCGGTTCATAAACTAATAATAATCACCAACAAATGCTCATAGAAGATAATAAGACAGTTTTATCGTCAGTAATCTCAAATAGTAATCGCGAAATGATTGCAAATAAATAATCCCATCGAAGTCTTGTACACAATGACATAAGTCCTCGGCTTCAACAAAAGACGATCGATCACCATGACAAGATACATTTGTATGATACAGTAATCGGTATTCAATCTTCTATTCACAGGGGCATTGAGTACTGTAGCAATATTGTGTGGCTTCTAGTGAGGGATGTGTCAATTTAGTTTATTTTTTAACCGACTTTTTTAATGATTGCTCGAAGAATTGTTTCGACATATTTTGGTGTGATTATACGATGAGTTTTCTCTAACTGCGACATTATTTCTGAAGACTTAAAGGATTGCAGCAAGGACTGTCTGGAGGCAAAAAGCGGATATTCGGACCAGATGTAGGTACTTATTGGATAGTTAAAAGCCTATAATGATCTAGAAAACAATTAATAGGTATGAATATAATTAATTCTTTATAGTTATATTTGTATAAAGTACCCAATAACCACCAATAATAGACGCAAACACATCTTGGCGACAATCAATGTCAAAAACTTGTCAAAATTGTAGGTATTTTGGACAGATTGAGCCTTTTATTAGACTGCAAACATTCTTGAAAATACTGAAAGTGCCTCTCTGTTTAAAAACAGATAACAACATAACACCTACATAAACTTAAAAAGTATACAAAGTATACAATCAAACATAACCTACATAAATTATTTTTAGAAAATCATGTAAATTTTTACTAAAATTGACGAATAAATAATGGATTTCTTTTGTTCACCTTCAAGTTTCTTTGCTTTATTGGGTGACATTATGCAGGAATGTGACACGGAATAGGACAATGCTTATTAGATATTGATTTATTTTAAGATTTTGTTTTGATTGTTATCTCGAAGATTTCACATGCTATTTTCACTTTCTTTGTAAATCATACAAATATTGTAGAAGACAATGTCTTGTTTATTTCTTTGATAGACGTATAACTATAAACCTACACTATCTGATATTCCTACTGGGAGAGAGTTATTAATTGCTTTGAAACTTGAAACGATTTGGTACCTAATAATAAAGCGTCTAAATGGGTCAATCATTTCCCAGCTGTTGGTGTCGTAAAAACGGATTTATTAATTACGTCAAGAGAAAGGGTAGCAGCGACCTCTTGTCTGAGAAACAAAACAACTAATTATTTGCGATTTCTGATCTTACGACCCTTTGATTCTCCCGTAGCGATCATTGCATTCTTTTATGGCAATATAAATTGTGACACCCCAGAACTTCTCTACGAGTATCAATAGAGCCTTCAAGTAGTTTTGAAACCTTATGTTGAAATTAAGGCCCGTATTCTACAACCTCACACAAAACTAAAGCATTACTTAAAAACTAATTTAACGCCTTTGATTGATTGAAACAATTTTTAAGTAATGCTTGAGTCTTAGTAAGATTCTATAGAGGTATGAGGAACAAGGTGTAAAGTTTACTCATGCTCTATAGATAAGGGAGGATCCTCCGACCAGACGGGTGTTGTGTCTGGTGGGCAACTGCCCGACGGTTGATATCGGGATGTTGTATATATGCTATAGTCGCGCGGTAAACTCTGATTGCGCGATGCAGGATTTGTGTGACGTCAGGTCTTCGATGCGTAGTTCGCATGTGGCGTTGTAGATACCGCCACAGTTCTGTAATAAATACGGGCTTTAGTTACCTGAACATGGCCCTATCAATGATCGCCAAAAATAATATTAAGTACCTATGCCTTAGTGAATCAGTTACCTGAAATTAGAGTCATTTAAATTAGGATAGTATTATATCTTGCGGGGTAATCGCATAACACACTCACAGTAGCTATAGTGGGTTTCATTTTGACGGTTCAACAACATTCATTGTGTTATTCATGTTGTTGAGCAGACATTTTAGCAGGCAGAATCATACCAGCGCCAATTCTTTTTCTCTTCTACCAGTCGTTATTTCTCCTGTCACTGTTTATTTTGTTTATATGTATGTATGTATCTATGTTTTAGTATATATATATATATCATTTTTTTTTCTATCCCTTAATACTTTTACAATGTTTGTAAATATGTGAGCACCATGTACATATCTATCGCATAATTGATTTGTCTGTTATTACTTCACTTTTCATTATTTTTACCTATTGTGGTATAGTAATTTTATTATAGGTATAAGTGCATCGTCTTCACATATAATTAATAATTAATATATACAAAATATTGTTGACATATTAAAAGAGTAAGTATGGAGTTTCTTGCCCATTATTCTCCATACGTAAGTACCTTTTGGAAGGGGCAACCAGAATCAATTAAATATTTTGACTCACCCTTAGGTTGACTGGTAGAAAATGCCTCAGGCATGTAAGTCCGCCTTTGTACAGTATTTTTTTACGAGTACATAAAGTAAAAATAAAAAACGAACACATTAAGCAATCTATTATCAATATCCTTCAAAATCATTCTAATTATGATTGATAGTGCGCTACTCAATTAAGGTCCTGGTTTTATATAAAATTTTCATTCAAAATATGTACGGGTATACTCAGATAGAGACATAGATCACTTCTACATTTATTAGAGGTCGAAGGATCGTGAGTCGTAACCTCGTACACCACTTTCTCTAGATCCCGAGGCTCATAAAAGATATATTCTGCTCAGTATGTACTTGTGTAGGTACCAGTCATTTATCTTTTTATGGCCATTGTAATGGACCGGAACATTATAATCTTTCTAACACATAAATTGTTATTGATGCTATAATCATCATAGGATCGATGCGTAATGCGCGTTGTCGGTTGGGACAGGTCAATTTTTTTTTTTTTTTAAAGGTCATTGAATATTTCAAACAGGATCCTCCTGCCCAGACTTTCAAATTTTTTTTTTAATATTTCATAACATTAATTGCTGGTGTTTGGAAATCTTCTTACATAACCTTCGCCCTGGGGCGGGCGGAAGGGTCTGTTAGACCCTTAAGAGGCCTGTTACATTTTGTTTCCTCTCTCGCTCACACGAGACGTAATTTTGGATAATGTTGAATGAAAAAATGCTTTATTGAAAAATGTTATCTGCAGTAGTTCTCGTAATAAATAATATTAGTTTAATAGGAACATATTTCTATTGTGTAATTTAATACATTCAGCTCGATAAGTCTGAGAATCTGTTTTTGAGATGAATTTATTAAATTACACAAAAGAAATGTGTTTTTAATAATTAATTACCTATTAAACTAATATTATTTATTACGGGAACTACAGATAACATTTTTCAATGAAGCATTTTTTCATTCAACATTATCCAAAACTACGTCTCGTGTGAGCGAGAGAGGGAACAAAATGTAACAGGCCTCTTAATTACTAAACCTACACGACTTCTGCTAATACCTCTGGCCGGGGCACCAGAGTGCTTGCCTCGCGCGGTAGGTGGAAACGATGCCTAGCTCCACCTAGAATTTAAGCAATTCAAAACGGCCTATGTTTAGCTTACCACCAAATATAGTAACATAGAGACAAAAATAGTAAATGATCACCAAAATTAAACCACCAAATATAGTAACATAGTGACAAAAATAGTAAACGATCACCAAAATTAAACCCGCATTTTAATATAAAATTATAACCAAAGTTTTAACTCGTAATATCATCTGACTAGTTCAGTTTCGGGTAGCCTGTTTTATTTCCATATTTTTTTTCTATAATAATCTAGTCGTTTCTGGATGGAGGAGGTCACAGTTTTAACCTAACCTAACCTAATATGACATCATAATACTTTATTTGGTAATAAGCCTACATTTTATGGCAATCACAGTGGTTTATTTAGGAAAAAATAGAGCATAATTTGCTCGCTAAGATTTGGTGATCATTTACTACACTTGGTGTTCGAATACATTTTATGGTGGTCATTATATTTAACCCCATTCAAAACTGCACTGCTAGAAATGTGATCTTAGAAGATGTACGCATGACATACAAAAGTAATATTTCTAAAAAGTTGTCGTGAAATTATATTATACGTACAGTGACTAGCATATTATCAAGCTACACGAAAGTGTAAAAAATTTCCAAACGATTTTAATCTTTAAAATATTATCGAACGAGAAAATTTTAAATTTTGTGGTTACTCTATGTGCTAGCCACCGTGCAAACAATCTTAATTATACCAAAATCTGTTATCCAACACTTACGTGCATTGATTCGTGACAGTTGAGATGTTGCATTCACAGTGAATAACGTACAATCGTACATAATGCCACTGTGTTGCGCCAGCGCAGTCGCGTGTCACTGTCGTATCCGTGTAATAGCATTCGTGTTTTTGTTAGTGTTCTACATTTACCGCAATAATGGGGATTTACTAGAAACGTAATAGTTTATTTTAAATCGAGGGACTAAACGAAGCCATAATATACCAGAGGTGGTTTGACTACCGAGCGTGCGAATCAATGAAACCGAGGGTATTAAGTTGGCGTTTAGTTTCGAGGTGCAAACTGTACTTTTCACTTTCAGTGCGAGAAAAATAGTCAATTTAGTACAAAAACATTGAATTAATATTATTCCTTCAGTCCATAAAACTTTCGTAAGTTTTTAGGTAAATCTTCCGCGATTTTGGCGGCAAAAGATTATCTATTATGTCTTTTGCTCTTTGCTGACGTCAAACTCTTCACTGTCACTGGAAATTCTTAATAAATTTATTTAATACCAAACAAATTTACACTCGACAAAAATTCTGAAATTTTCGCGGTCAGTTTTTTCTTCTAAACCAGTCACAGATTAACAATTTAAAACACATGGCGCCACCTTCTTTGCGGAAAAACCATGGAACTAAAACTCTCAACTACTTTTCACTCTTCAATCGTCTTCACTACCTTAGACAACTGTCCGATGTCAGTGTTATTTTGACAGTTTGGGATAGAAATCTTTCTTCTGAAACGTCTACGTATAAAGGACCATTTACATTGCATTAGACAAATAACGGCTAAATAACGACAGTTATTGTGTAATATTGTTGAAATTACTGCACTTTAGAGTTATTTTTTTAATGTAAATGGTAAATAGATTAGAGTACTTTCCATTTATCGTGAAATAACGGAGTTTATTAAACGTTTACATCGAAATAACGAAAGGATGAGAACAGTTATTTGTCTAATGTTATAATAAATGGAGTATAGACAAAGATCATGGACATGAACATGGACAAAATTGTAGAAGGATTTCTACGGTGCGATGTCAAAAATGGAGAAACGAAATGTCACCTTGTATAGAAAGAGCTGTGTCTTGTCTTCGTAGACATAGAAAGCGTCATGCTAAGCATTCTGTACCCAAAATGCGCGCATTGACGATATTGGGAGTTGCGGACATTAGCCCGTATTACCTATTACTTATTAAGTCCCAAGTAATAGGGGCGAGCATAGGCTCGCCCCTATTAAATAAAATGGCAATAGTGCCATCAATTGAAGAGCCAGGAATTCCTGACAGAATAACCCATTAACACAATGAATGAATGAATTGAAGGATTCTATCTAATTGAAAAGTTCAAAGCCAAAAATAAAGCCACTCCAGTTCAAATATTAATTTTGAATTTAATTAGTGTCTTAGCAAAATGGTTAGATTTCATAACTTTCTGTAATAGGATACAATTCATTGGTAACAATTACAGTTTAATTACTTTTATGAACAAATACTCAGAAATACGGCTTTTTACGGTTTGGAGTTTCTCTGAGGGATCGAATCCGGAACGAGGTGATTCGGCAGAGAACTAAAGTTGTCGACATAGCTCACAGAATAAGCAAGCTGAAGTGGCAATGGGCCAGCCATATTAGCCGTAGAGTCGATGACCGTTAGGGTAGACATGTTCTTGAGTGGAGACCGCGAATCGGCAAACGTAAGGTAGGACGCAGGCTAGATGGAGCGACGATCTTTGCAGGGTGGCTGGTAGCAGTTAGATGAGAGATGCCGAGAATCGAGCTGAATGGCGTGCAATTGGAGAGGCCTATGTCCAGCAGTGGACTGCTATAGGCTGATGATGATGATGATGACGGCTTTTAAAACTTTTACTTCACTTAAAGGATGTGGAAAATACTGGCTTTGGTTAATAATTTAACAGATTTTTTAAATTGTTAACTTCAAAGATACGGTCCTTTAAGGTGAAAGCGTCAGGACAGCCCGCGAAATTCAAATATTCTTGCGTTTATTGCAATTTGCAGGTTAGTACCAGATTTTATGTTGATCTATATATGATTCCCGGCCGTATCAAAAAATTTATAGAATTAAAATCATTAAAATCATCAATACAACTCTCTAAGTTCATATAATCCTATTGAATGAATATTTCACGAAATCATGACTTTTAGGATTATACTAACTTAAGGAGTTGTATTACTGATTCAATGATAAATTGAATTAGTAAAAATCGTGATCTTAAAAAGTATGATCACGTTTCTATCTGTCGCAAGATACTCAAGTGGCTCCCTATTCGACTTCGCAGGAACACTCGAATATTGTGTCCGCTATTTAACATCCTTAACAACCCTATAACGCCATCCTATCTGCGACAACGCTTTTCCTACGATCGTCCTTCGGATGCACCTTGCAGGTCGCATCTTAGAAATCTCCTTAGACTCCTTCCCCACTCATCCGACTTCTACTCCTACTCCTTCACGCGAATGGAATTCACTGGCACCTGACATTAGGGACTGCCAAACTGTTGCAGCCTTTAAAAGAAGAGTAAATGATCACTATCTTTCCGCTTCGTCATAGTTGCATATTTATTATGTATTTATTATTTTCCACTACATTGTAGTTCTAAGTATATATTTGAGTGATATTTATTATAGAAGTATGTATGTAAGTATATTCTCTTATTGTATGTTTATAAGTATTTATATTAGTGTATAGCTATTTTGATTTTATGTATATTTTTTCTCTTCTACTCTTACACACGTTGTCTACATCTCTATATCTACTTTCCTATCGCAGGTATGCTAAAAGAGATTTCATTAGAAATAAGCATCACCTTTGTACGTATTTTTCTGTTCCTTTCTTCTTATCTGTTTATATGTGTGTAAATAAATTGTTAAATAAATAAATAATGATTATAATTCTGTAAATACATATGTTGTTTCGGTCGCTAATCATACTTTAATCAATATACAACCGGACAATGAGCTGCAAATTCCAAAAATCGTAAGAAAATTTGATTTCGTGGGCTACCTTAGCACTTCCCCTTTAATAAGTAATTTTATTGTTACTCCCAAAAGGAAGGCAAAGCCACAATCATACGCTCTAAAGAACCCGCTAGTAAAAGAAAGTCCCAAAGTTAAATAATTTCCCTTCGGAATAACATATAAGTAGACAGATATATTTTCCATTCGAAGGACAAGGCCAGCATCAAAGCGGTCGACAAGATATACAATATACGCACGTATATAAGTAAAAGGTATGTTCGGAATTACACGGACATGCGAATTTCAATCCGAAACGAATAAGCCATATGATAACTAAACATTAAATAGCATTAGAAGAGTCTCCAATGATTCAATGATTGTTTAATTCAAAAATAATTATTCGATACAGGAAATGGAAAATAGGGTTACTTACATGAAAGTAACCCTATTTCCTATTATTCAAATGCACTCACACACACACTAATATACACACACACACACACGCACTATCTCGACTCAGCATACCAACCCCTAGTAGCATTTTTGTTGGCGTTTGGTTGGGCCATATACCTCTGAAATTGGCCCAACTAAATGCCAACGGAAAATGCTACTAGGGACACTCCTCTTTCTTATGTGTTTTATTTAATGTTAATTTTAAAAAATTTGATTTTGTGTTTTGTTTTATATTGTAAGCTCCAAAAGCATTAAAACATGATTATTGTGTTACTCAAATTGGGAGTCGAAACTGTCTCTCATAGATACAGATTACTCAGTGATCTAGATAGGAGAACAGCTATTCACCCAACAATTCGTTGTCCCTAGAATAGAATAGAATAGAATAGAATACCCCCACATCATTTAATTAATAATTCATACTACAAAGTCCCTTATGTACTACAAAACCTTTATGAACCTAAATAAATGATTATATAATACATCTTTCATCTATCGTCATGACCTATAATTATGAGAATAGCTCCGTGCCTTGGTAAAGTATTAGCCTCTCGAATACATATTAGCAAGGTGGTTGCGGGGGGCTGACTACCCAAACTGCATCTGGTGTATTGTAGGTACTATGCAAATAAATAAAATTGAAGTGTCTGTTTGAAATGTTAAAATAACAGTTTTTTACTAAATGCATATGAAAGTATATACGGTACTAATTACAAAAAAAAAAAAAAAATACAATTAATATGTTTTTTTCTATCTGTCTGCCTGTTTGTTCCGGCTAATCTCCGAATCAGCTGGACCGATTTTGACGGCACACAGCTGATGTTATAAGAAATAACTTCATCGTCATCATCATTTCAGCCGAAAGAGGTCCTCTGCTGGACATAGGCCTCCCTCAAGCACCGCCACTACGACCGGTTCTGTGCTTCCCGCATCCAGCGGAATCCTACGGTCTTCACAAGGTCATCGGTCCACATTGTGGGAGGCCTTCCAACGCTACGTCTTCCGGTACGTGGTCGCCACTCCAGAGCCTTTCGGCCCCAACGTCCATCTGTTCTGCGACCAATAAAAAATTCTGCTTCCCCTAACTATTCAAACAAGCAAAAATTTTGAAAAAAACATTTTCTCATACATTCTGTGTGGAACGGATATCGTGGTGTCTTACGACTTCTACGCTAACGAAGTCGCGGGCAGAAGCTGGTTTAATAATATAAATAAAAATATTAAGGTATTCATGGGGTCTATTTTATTGATATCTGATACTAAAAATAATAGACACCATGGACCACACATCATACTAGATGAGTCACAAACATTAATGAAGAATAGATAGGATTATAAAACGGTGATAAAATAATAATGAATGTATGCATATTCTGCAATAGAAGTGTGACAGTTACGGAAAATATCGAGAAAACACTGGAACTTAACTTATCTTACTTGGAGAGCTGTGGTGGCCCAGTGGTAACGGCCGTGACTTACAAGTTGTAGGTCGTAGGTTCGACCCCAGACAAGCGCTTTACTTTGTGCAACAAAATTTTCAAAGAGAAGCTCTCACTTTCGCCGATATCAGAAGTAAGCTCTGTTCATAAGATACTCAATTTTCTTTAAATCGTTAATGACAATAACGGTGATGTGATAAGGTTGCGTAGGCGCAAGTATGTACGTCGTCTCTTCATTAGATACTTCAAGTGCTTACATATCTTAACTTCAAAACGAAAGTCTAGGATAAGAAGACATTTCGATTATTTACGTTATAAACATAATTTCCCACGTACATGTTCGGAGGACATGTTTTCGCCGGATACAGTGTATTTGTCAAAAATTTCTTTTCCTACGCTTGTCTAATACAAACGAAGATGTAGATACTGTGGGATTATGGGCTTGGGGTTATTGCAAAACTCGTAGAAAGCTAAATTATTATGAGCAATAAATATTTAATACAAACAAGTGTTTCTTTTGCTTTTGTTTCTAAAGCACACCGAAAGGTCAAACAATAGACTATTTACAAGGTACTTGTATGGTTTCTACATTAAGGCTCGTACAGACTTGCGCGATATCGCGGGCGCGACAGGCACCGACAAAGAAATTCTGCTACTAGTGTCGCGTCACGCCCGCGATATCGCACTAGTCTGTACGAGCCTTTAATCTTAATTTGTGATAATAAATACGGTAACAAAAGACATCTTCTAGGTAAAACAAATCAAATTGTATATTTATTATAAACTTTATTGTACACCAGATTATACATTACAAAAAGAAAAAAAAACTTATACACTACAAACTTTACAATGCGGCCTTATCGCTTACTGCGATCTCTTCCAGGCAACCTTGACATGGACAGTGATTTTTAAGCTATTGCATAGCTTCTATCGCGGGCCTTGAGCGCGGGGACCGAATCCAGAAATTCCGTAACGAAAAAACCTCACGCTCCCCACTCCGACGGTTTTACTACACCAGTACCCTCTAGTGATCTAATAATTTCTGGCAGTTCTTTTTTCTGTGTACTGCGTATTTTATTCTTATAAATATTAGTTTATAAAATTATGATCTTCACAAAAAGTGATTGTTGATAGTGGGGTTAGAACTCACGACCAGTCGATTACGAACGAGTACATTCAGTTCCCCTGTTGCACCGCAAGGCTACAATGACTTAATGAAAGCTCGCCAAATAGTTGATACCATTCCAGTTGAACAATTTTTAAACTTGACTAGACGGTTGGAAATGACTCATGTACATGGAATTTTTTCGCTGTCAAAACAGTTTGTCACTCTTTTTTTATTTAAAATTACTTTAGGTTCAACACTTTCGTCTATTTTAAAGTTGTTATTATGCTTATATTTGAATAGTATTTGACTTTGTTTACGTAGTTATACACTTTTACGACGTTCAGCACTTATTTATTTTGTTTTTAAGCTATTGCATAGCTTCTATCGCGGGCCTTGAGCGCGGGGACCGAATCCAGAAATTCCGTAACGAAAAAAAAAAAAAAAATATCAAAGAAAAAGAAATACTGCATAAATAAAATAAATAAATAATTATAATTGCATAAGTTGATACAAAATGCTATGCAATAGCTTCACCGCGGCAGTCCCCGAGTGCCACACGTCTTTTTTTTACATAAAATAGGGTTGTCATTGGTGCAAATAAAAAGTATAAAAGTAAAATTTACTATAATAGATATGCTTTATAATAGATACATTCATACCAACTATATAAGCAACGAAAATGAATGAAGACTATAGATTATTACTGCTAACAACGAGAACAAAATCACAACAAGTAATGTTCACGAAAATGTTTACGAGTCTTTTAAACACGGGGAACGATTGCCCACGTTTTATTGGAACTTGCAATGTATATTATAATTATGTGTGAGGTTTATTCACTAGACTCAACTGTCATAAACAAGCACCTCAGACACTATCGGGCCCTATCAGAATACCAGCGCTGCGGTATTTATTTTTTAAAAATTGCAGCATTATGCTGAGATAGTGGCCTTTTTGGCCTCGCACAGGACTTTTTGTATTGTTTTTTTTTTTTTGTTGTTTACAATTTCAATTTTGTTAGTTTTAAATGCTTATTTTTTTTACGTAGCGTTTTTGAATTTGGAACATTATAACGCTCCAGCAATGTTGTATGAAATGGCGTGCTGCTTTGATTGGATCTCTTTTATCATTCTTGGCATACCAAAGTAAGTCTCTTTGCTTAGCACAAATTGCGTTCACGTGGCTATATAGCCATAAATGCGTTTGCCTTTCGGCACAGATGGTATATAGAAAATTGGCGTCAAAGCTGAAAATTCGTCTTGATTTGTTATTTACACACTTCAGCCATCTACCACTACATACAATGCCCACCTGCAAACCTCATCAGAAGTTCAATAAACAAAGATAAATGTACCGGGGAAATCAATAACATTTTCTTTTAGTAATTGCCCCAATATGACTAATGTAACTTTTAATAATAATTAAATTAAATGTATAATATAGAAAGTAGGTTTTATTTCCCTGCATTCTTTTGAGAAAAGCACTATATATGCTTCGGCGAAAATGGCAATTGCAGGTCGAGTATTAGTATGAAGGCCGAGCCGTAGGCGATGACTTCACTAATACGAGACAGGCTATTTCCCGGCCTTTGCAATAATGTACTATTATAAAAATAAAAATAAAATAACACTCATAAATCAAAATTCACAGCAGCCAAAACTTTATAGGCTGATTTTGCACACCATAGTTTTAATACCAACACTCAGAATAATATAAGTCTGAAATCGCCCACTCGTCTTGAGCCAGCGTGGTGATCAATGCTCGTGCCTTCATTTGCCCGTCACTGGGACCATAAAAGGCTGTTATTAATATTTTACACAGAATACAAACAAACCTCAGCATTTTAATATCATACTTACTAATCTCACTCACTTCCTCCGCACAGATCAAAGCGCGTTTGATGAAATTTTTTCAAGCTCGTCAAGAGGAAGTGAAATCTCCGCGCATGTCGCATGTCGGTCGGCAAGGTCGCGAGTAGGATGCTCGCAAGTGGGCTGTTGTCACTGCGAGATACACGTATGTACTACGTATAGGAGTGTACGCTCGATGAGAGTGCGAGTTTTGAATTGAATGGGTACCTATGTAACCGCCGCAATTGAAGGGATAGATATAATACTCTTTTCACTTCTCATGCTTTTAAGTTCG
Organism: Dryobota labecula; assembly: GCA_947523025.1. Classification (NCBI taxonomy): domain Eukaryota; kingdom Metazoa; phylum Arthropoda; class Insecta; order Lepidoptera; family Noctuidae; genus Dryobota; species Dryobota labecula. The sequence continues at coordinate 7,510,761 of OX383293.1, read as the reverse complement.
TCTTTATGTCGTGCGTAGGCGACATAAAGTCGCTTTTTATGCTCTAGAGCATAAAGTAAAATATTCGTCGAAGACCAAGGCAATCGATCCAACAGCCACACAAACAACTTCAACTTCCTATAGTAACCTCCTTATTTTAATTCGTTTCGTTAGTATTCTAAGAACAAGGCAAGGATACCAACAGCCAAAGTACACAATAAAACTTCATTAAATAAACTTTTTTATTTCGTCCTTTTATTATTTTACATGTTGCTGTTTCATTTCCTCGCAATTGAAGTGAAAAGTAGAGTGTACAATTCGTCCATAAAACCCATTTTACACTCTACTTTATATCCATCCTCGTCACGCGTCAAACGTCTCGCGTAAAATGGTGCGTTTTATGCACTTGATGTACAATCTACTATTATTATGTACCATATAATGGGATGGACGGACGGGCAGTCAAATGATTAATATTGTAAAAAACTTTTATATGTATTTTCATTATGGCTACCGAATGTATTATTTTACATTGCCAAAACTTACGAAATACTGTTAAGATATTATTGTTATTTCTGGGAGGGGTACAAGGCATTTGCAGAGGCAGTCTTCGTGTGATCGTGAAATAGTACACACGGATACTACATATCAAGATGTAAATTGACAGTATAAGCTGATCTCGCATTGTATAGGATTTACGTAGAATGAGAGGTCAGCTTCCACTGGAAATGTATAGCTTGATAGGTAGCCGTGTGTACAGTTGTGCGAAATAAAAGTGTTAGCAAGAACAGAGTGTTTTCTTCAAAAAAGGAAAGGTACTTATCGTGCTAAAAGTTTTAAAAGTGATAAAAATTTCCGCCTTTCTGGCAGACAACAGAGTTCTTCTGCTTCACAACACATTGCTATCCTCAATTTGTTCGCCAATCGTATTGTCAATGGTCCAATGCTTGTTTCTTATCTGTGGGAGTAGACGTCGAACATCTGTAACAAGACCTAATTGAAAGTTGACACTGAAAATCGTCATAATTTTACGCGAAAAAGAATATCGATATTTTAAAAATTCCCACAGTAGGTAGACCTATTAAACAGCAATCTTATGCCGACTATGCCCCCTGTAACACCCTTGTGCTCTAAAAATAAATGTATCAAGAGCAACCAGAAAATAAAAGATTTATTTTACTATTTATGTACACAGAGTTAAATAAATATAGATACGACATAATCATAATTTCAGTACAATTTGTAATACTCGTATTTATATTATTCAAACAGCGCAATCTCTTCTATCGTACGTGTCACGTCTCTGACTGCGCGTGCGCGCGTCGCGTGCCCGCCGCCCCGGATGCGACACATGCTTTTCTAGGAGACCACGCTATTTATCCTGCTACTACCTTTCAAGTGCTATTACACTTATTTCTTTATGTTCATCGTTATTTACAAATCACTGCCACTTTATTGCTCGAGTTTCGAGCTCAATCAGTCTCCAGTGCCAACTCGTAAATAGGACGAAAAGATAATCTTAACAGATTTAGTTTACTTCTTACGATTCTACCATCTTGCGAACTTCTTAGTTTGAATTTTTGGTTACACAACTGCCTCGATACCAAACGATGTATTCACATAATTTACAGTATCAATTAAATAGGACAAATGTATTCAGATACGTTCGTTCCAGTCCATATTTAAAGTCGAGTCTGTACAGAATAAAATTCTTAATTGCCTACATTAATCAGTCAGCCTAGTTTGTTTTCTAATTATTGCCCCATAAAAAAATAGAAAAAAAAACTGTTAGCCAGCGCGACATCAATAGAACCCAATCGATCAAATCTCGACCACATCCAGCAACAAGAACATGTTTGCTTTTTAGGCATAATCGTATAGAAGTAGGTTTACTGTCTCGTACTAAATGTTCAAACAGATTGAGTAGTGCATAGTAAAATTGAAACATGTCCAATTTGATGTCGATCACTTACACACCTTCTTAACGGCGGCGGAACTGGTGTAATTTAGTCCTATAACTCAGTTCAGCTTGCGTTCCAGAAGGAAAGGTAAAAACCGGCCAAGTGCGTGTCGGACTACTTGCAATGAAGGGTTCCGTAATTGGGATGAATTTGTACAAAGGACAAAATTAACATTGTAGTCGAAAAACATGTTCCCCTATACATTCCAACTGCAAATGTAAGTTTGTACGTACAGTATTGAGTACCTAATTAATCATACTATGTTAAGACCATAGACTTCTAATAGGCTTTCCTTTAATCTATAAGTATCATCATCATCATCAGTTCAGCCGAAAGACGTCCACTGCTGGACATAGGCCTCTCCCAATTGGGGGGGTTTGCCATAATCACTACGCTTGGCAGGCGGGTTGGCAATCGCAGTATGGTGTTAAAAATACATAGAGAACGCTGCTGCCCTTTCTCTAGTAAGTCCCTTAGTCGCCTTTTACGACACCCACGGGAGTAAATGGGGTGGTGCTATTCTTTACGTCAGGCACCACACGGCACTATAAGACACCGCACACACGGCACACCACACGGCATCTATATTTTTTAAATTTTTAATTTTAGGCTTCAATTTTCATCTATTTTCGTTATTAACTTTAAAACTAATTATTTTAACATTATAAAATACAGGTTGATATTTAAAACATGCGACAAACCGAAATGGGAGATTGTACTCGATTGTAAAAGTTGTTCATAATGATTTATGAACAACTTTTACAAAGGGAACAAAGCTCAAAATGTAGGGAACAGCTGATTTTGCAGTCGGGTTTTTTGTTCTAAATAATTTGCTTTCTACGCTCAGATTTGATACTGGCCTTACAGGGATTATCTCGAATCCTTTCAAATAGTAAATTCTCAAAACCTCCAATGAAAGGCTTTCAGTTTTATTACCGTCGAAATACAATTTTATTAACATATTTAAAATGTTACACCGTATTGCCAATTATTCATTCGTAAATACTGAGTATGTGAGCGTTGTGATGAAAGTATCAAAAATTTATCGTTCACGCTTCACTACCCATGATTGAATTCTTGGTATATTTTATTCGACTCGACAGAACTGAATAAACAGTGAATAATCGCATGGAATCATGTCTTAAATATTTTATTTGAAGTAATATGAGAAAGCATCTGTTCATCCATCTTATCTTCTAAGTACTATGTATATAAAACAAAATCGGGTTAGTTACACCATTTATAAGTCAAGACCGGCCGGACCGATTTTTAAGGAATCGAAATGTCATATTTTTTACGCTTCAAGACAAATTGTCTATGGCACATTATGAAATCACGCGTGCGTTTTGAAGTTTTGTTCGACAGTATTTGACTAACTTTGTGTAACTATTATTAGTGTGGAAACATATCAGAAAGCATTTTCGACAATAGTTTATAAGTACATAAGCCTTGACCTTCCCTTGTGTACACGAAAAACAATAATTGTTTAATAACGTATTCTCTATGACACAATGAACGAAACCGCGCGAAACGAACGCGACACAGCACGTGGTTTGAACTGTCAAAATACCACGCTTGGCAACCGTACGGAATCTTGCTCCTAAACAATTTGTCTTGGAGCATACAGAATAAGACATTCCGATTCATTGCCGTGACATGGGTTTCTACCAGACACGATATTGACGTGGTTTGAACGTGGTAGGATATAAGCGGGAAATAATAATTACCATACAGAATTGGGACCCAGATGTCGTGATAAGCTAAGGAATTGACGTGATTTCGAAGTAAGGAATCATTAAGTGGTCATATTGAATTAAGGCCCTGGTCGATTTAAGACGTACACTTATAAGCTTTAGGATGCCAAAACAATTACTCATAATTGTTGTGTTGTTTGTCTCATAGTTGTTTCATCGGTTGATGAAACAACTTGGTCTTGATCTTGACATCATACGTCGTGTTCATAACCGTCATCACTTGCACACATGTTTTACATAAGATAAACTTTCCTACGATACTGTCTAACCAGCCATTAAAAAATCTTAACAGATCTGATTCAAGAGATAAAGTAAAACTAATTAAGTAGGTCATTTAGCCTAGTGGTGCGAACGTCGGCCTGCAAAGTCATAGGCCTCGACATCGAACCCAAGGCACGCACCTCTGACTTTTCGGATTCGTGTGCTTATTGTGGCGAGCATGCCGCGGCAGCGGCCGCCAAACACAAGATCCCCTCTATTGTTTGTTGTCGTTTTTATTTCGGAATTCTAATTAATCGATACTTTATTAATCGGAATTCGTATTTTTGATGTTTCGAATTATCATTAAGTCGGACTTTTTGTTATTCGATCTATTGAATCTCGGTATTTTGAGAATAGTAATTATAAACGTTAGGAATATTGAAATTTTGGAATTATAAAATTAGGATGAACGATAAATGGAGTTGTTATATTAGGAATTTTGAACCATTCGGAATTATGAAAATCGGTATTTTGAAATTCGTATTTGTGACTGACGGAATAACGTTTTTCGTATTTATGTAGCATTACAAATATCCACTTTACAACTTTTACTTTGTTTTTTTTTTTTTTTTGGGTATTTTTTATTGTTTTTTTAAATAATTACGTTGTTGTCTTTATTGTGAATGCTACGTATACCTGTAATAGGCATACATAAATACATACCATCACTTTTATTTTGTCTTGTTTTCTATTAATTGCTTTTATGTACTGCTGTTGGTGTACTAAATAAATAAATCGTAGCTTTACGCTATCCTTAAAAATATAACATACAAGGATCCCTATCAAGTGGACCGAACTGCGAACGATTTTCACTTAACCCAGAAGCTGCACCCCAAGATTACGCCAGAGTAAGCAAAAAGCCAGTAATATATTTATCATAAGTGAGCAAAGTCAAGTGTATAGTACGATACACAATAGAGAAACTCAACAGAATAATGCAAAAGGCTTACTTCGAATGGGAAAACGGAACTCGGAAAAAAGACTACCTGACTTAGACCCAGAGGTCTCGGGTTAAATTCCCAGCGAGGGCAAAATTTTCTGCTCGGATTGGTTGGTGGTAGGGCTTGTTCTAAGTCTGCCTGGCTAGTTACCACCATCTTATTTTAATCTTTCACCATAACAACAATGTTACCTAAAAGTATTGTTGTGTTTCGGCTGTTAGAGGTAAGATAGCCAGTTCCTCTATGGTTGAGGATTCTGGGTGACGCTCGCTTCCACCTTCGGCCTTATCATCACTAACCATTAAATGAGATGAACGCTAAGAGCTTCCCCGATGCAAATAATAAAAAAATAACGTTGTTGAGGTTCTCGCCACAGACTTCGTAATAATGACATACAGCATCAATGAGCAATTTAGGGATAGAATTGTTTAGAAATTTATTTAAAAGTGAGTTCAACAATTTATTTATTTCTGGGCAATTCTCGATCCAGATCAAGAATAAGAAATAAAATACAGAAAGGAACTTGTTGGAGTGCTTGTTTCCCAACCAAGTCAATATTCCTGTTAGTGATAGAAATAAATACTGCATATTGCAATTTTATGAAAATTAGGAAGAAGAAACGTCTCATTTGTTTGCAAGGTACCGATTTTAGGCTCAATTTACATTGCCGCGGAAGGGAATGGAAGCAATTTTTTTTTGTACAAAGCATAATGAACTTTATGCTAATAGTGTAATGTACAAACTAAATACGAACCAAATAACATGTCGCAAATTTTCTGGAGAATTCTCACTCATTCTCGGTAATTCCCGCAGTTACAAGCTCGTATCTAATTTGTACGTTACACAATTGGCATAAAGTTCATTTTTCTATGTAGAATATAGTTACAAAAACTCGCTTCCATTCCGTTCCGTAGCAATGTAAACTGAGCCTAAGGTACTTCTATGAGACCTATGTGTGGTCAGCGAGATAATTTTATTTATATTTAGGGTTGCCATACGTCCCGAAAATTCTAAAATATGATTATATTAAAAAAGAAAACGAGATCATTACAAAAGTAAAGTTAAGCTCAAAATTTGACTCAGCCAAAAAATAAACGTGTTAATTTAAGTTAAAAATCGTTATAAAAAATAAAATAAAAACTTTTTAATTCATACTTTTTCAAATCCATAGAATGTTAGTACAGAAAAACTTATGAAACTAGTTTTAGTAGTAAAAACATAATAAATACTTATTTCCTAATATGGGTACTAACCCAGTGCTGGACGTAACGCGTGTCCAGCCTATCCGCAATGACGGCCAGGATGCTGTTGGTGCTGACGCGCAACCTCCTGAGTGCCGCAGCGCATCGCTTGCGGAGCACGGCGTGGAAACCGTCAACGTGTGCGTCCGCGAACATGCCCGACGCACTGCACCAGCGCGGCAGCCCCAACAACGCCCTGAACGCATTGTTATATTGGACGCGCAGGGCGCCAAATGATCTTTGCGTATAATGAGCCCACAGGCAGCACGTGTATAGCGATGAACAATGCGCTCTGAACTGTGTTATTTTTACTGGAGCATTGCAACGTTTAAACCTATGGGCTATCATGTTCGCTCTGATTGACAGCGCCCTATGCTCCCTTTCCATGTCCTCATCGTCGCGTAGGAGAGCAGTGACTATGTGTCCAAGATATTTAAAACGTTAAACGTTAAACGTTATGAGTACTATTATTCGAATAAAAACTTTGATTGCAACTTTTTTATTTGATTTGTTTGAAACGTCCCTTATTGGTCCCTGAAAGTTATGGCAAGCCGATTTATATTGTAATGACGATACTGATAAATGTAGACAATAATAAGATATATGTACGACTATTATATAGAGTGAACCTTCTGAAGATATCTGTCTCATGGTAAACTTGAGTCCTAAGTATCATCGACAGTATTGCTGAATATAAAGATGACTTGTCTCTATACTGCCTATACCATTTGAATACGTAATATTTGGAAAGTTTGCGGATCTCACTTTAATTCCCACGTCTAAGAACGAAAGAATTTCGAGTGCCAATACTTTTCGAATTACGCAAGGCTAATTTTGTACCTACAGAAATGGATCCGTAATTGATGCCATCTTAAGAATCACCATTCAGTTTATTACACCTAATTCAAGCATCATTATCATCATCATTTCAGCCGAAAGACGTTCAATACTGGACATAGGCCTCTTCCAAGCACCGCCGCTTCGACCGGTTCTATGCTTTCCGCATCCAGAGGATTTCTGCGTCCTTCACAAGGTCATCGGTCCACCTTGTGTCCGCCTTCCAACGCTACGTCTTCCGGTACGCGGTTGCCACTCCAGATCCTTTCGGCCCCATCGGCCATTTGTTCTGCGAGCAATGAGCCCTGCCCACTGCCACTTAAGTTTGGAAATTATTCGGGCTATGTCGGTTACCTTGGTTTTTAAGATTGCAACCAGCTAAAACATAGTTATTGAAAAAACCGGCCAGGTGCGTGTCGGACCACGCACAATGAAGAGTTCCGTAGGTAGTATGAATTTAACCCAAGAACAAACGTAATATTGTAGTTGAAAAACATGTTCTTCCATACGGAATGTATGGGAGAACATGTTTTTCAACTGTAAATGTAAGTTGGTCGACTATTACTTGGTAACTTGTAAAGCCTACTTAGCTGTGATAGTTGTCCTTTTAACTTCGTTATATATAGGTACTAATGTTGTGAATTTGACTCTAACAAAAATTAGCACTTCAAAGCTTAATATAATAATATATTACGCAAACGAATCGCTGAATCTAAAAATGGCTTTTACAAACCCGCAACATTTTTGGACGGCACCAGCGATTGCCCACACCACGAGTTAGACGACAGAAAAATTATCATCTTTACATGTAGAAAAAGAAATTGTGACAAAGTGGCTCCTTAAACAATTATACTGACACAGAACGGCTTCTTTTTTCTGGAGAAAAGTCCTACTAAACCATTTTAAAACTGGCAATCTTTCACACACACATCTACACATCACGAACGCGTTTCACCATCACACTTAACTCAACATCTTCTTGGCTTTTGCTTTCTCATTTATTTTTTATTTTTTAATCTTTTTTTAATTCATTCTTATTTTTTGTAATATTTGAACCCAAAATTTTCTTTTTGTAATGCCTTAGAATAAGCGAACCAAAGGTTAGGACTAGTGCCCTTAATACAAGTTATCCTGATAACTTAGCAAAGGTGCTAGTTACGACAATAATTTCTAGTATGCTTTTATAAATCTAAGTCTTAAGTATGTAGGTAATGTTAAATAGTCATTTTTGATGCGAATAAATACTTATTATTATTATTTTGATATTTATTTCATATTCTCGGCTAGCCGGGAGCGCTGATAACACGGGCCTAAGCCAAGTGATTATCAGCTGGATTAAGTGCGGCCACGTGCAGAAGATTGCACAGAAGATGTTAGCGTATTTGGGTTTGGATGTGGGTTTTCTGATTCACATTGCAGAAACTTTCTCACGAGTCTGCATGTGTTTAGTATCGCTGCCTTCTGCAGCAGATGGTAGGTATTTGGAGATAAGTTAAATTATGTAGGTGAGGTAACCTAAACAAGTATATATATCAAGATTTTATTTTACCACTGTCGGCGTGATTAATATGTATACTTATGCCAAATTACAGCTTTCTCCTACTAAGGGCCTCTGAGCTAAGCCGCGGACAGATAGACAGACAGACGGACATGGCTAAACTATAAGAGTTCCTTGTTTACTACGGAACCCTAAAAATTACAATCAAATTTAACGCTAATGTGTAAGAATCAGTTAGAAGAATGAAACAAACTATAAGAAATAGCATGTTCTATGAAACTCAAGGAATATTATTGATGAATATAAAATAATAACAAGTATGTAACCTGAAATAGGATAGTCATCCAGTCTTTCTACATTTTATACGGACAGACAACAAATTGCGTTACATTAAATACGTCTGGAAAAGTCATGACCAACAATTACCTCGGCACAGGAATTTACCAAATTGAAGCAATTAATCGTGAATGAACAAAACCAATAATTGTTCGCTCAAAAAATACTACTTTTGGGTAATGTTTTGTTAAAAACAAGACAAATTATGTTACATAAATCTATGATTCCTGACACATATTACAAAGCTTCCTGTAATCCGTCGGAATTGTGTCGGTTGTATGGAATACGTGCGCGTATGAGTAAGCACGATTGATTACAAACCTCAAGAATTTCTTACTTTAAAAGAAAACTACTCACTTCCCTTATGTTTTGCACAATTTCTTAATGGCTTCAAATTATTGGTACATCTTTAATTACATTTATAAAGGCTGATTAACACTGATGCAATATTTCCATCCAGCGTTTAAATTCAGTAGACTGGATCAGTAGGTGGACACTGATTGGCGATTGGATTGCGCTGGCATGAAATACTGGATCAATTTAAATCAGCCTTAATCTTTGTCTGTAACCGCTGGTCAGACCACATAACCGCTCTCACTAAGATAAGCAGAGAACGGAACGAAGTGGAAGAACATCATACATAAAGCCACAAAGGCCTAACATTCACTTGTTACAAAGACTACAGCTGTCCATGACAGGCGAATACTTGAGAGTATTGGTAAACTTTTAACCTGATACCGAAAGTTTCTTAATCAATGGGTAAGCACAGTGAAAATTGGCTGAAGACTTTAATTGGTAAAGTTTTGAAACTTAAATGAATTCTGTGAACTTCGTTGTATCTGTGCGGATGCTACACGCATAAACAGCTGTAGTAAACAACAGACATGCTTGAAAAGAACCTCTGTTAGTGACGATGTATAAGAACACATGTTTGAAGGGCTTCAGCCTTTTCAATATTGCTGATTGACAAATTGTTTTATCTCATAATGAGCCTACTTGTATAGACAGATAAGTACGATAGAGATAGAATATAGGCAGGACAAAGACACAATTTCACGCTAGCCATTCATTTTGTAACGTATCTTTACAAACACGCTCGTTTACCATAAACATCAATCACTATAGCCAGAGGTCTGGAATATAGTCATAAATAAGGTTTAGAAGGTGCTAAATAAGCAATTGCAGCAACATTTTAGTAGGTAAGTAATTGAATATTCTGCGTCAATAACTTTTGTACTTTGTCGCAAATAACTTCAATAACAGGCTTATTTGGGAGCTCAGACAACATAGCAATTAAGAAAAAAATATATGACTTAAATAGATCAATTGACCAAACATTAATTAATAAAAAACTTTCCACTATGTTCTTGATTTCATTTCCCAATACCAATTCATTCAGTGTCATGTTAAATCAGCCATAAAACGAACTGATTCGAAGTGATCCGTCAGTGAATCTCCACCTAGGATCCGGTTTAATAACGACGTTGATGCGACCAACTTTTGTTTTAATACAAGCCTCGTGGCCGATATAAAGTGTTAGATGGATATCAGATGCCTTAACTGATAGACCCACAGGCAATGAACTTTCAACTTAAACTGCAACAAAATAACTTTCATATTTCAATATCCAAGTCGAGATTGCAAGTGACGATCCAAAGGCACAAGCTGACGAAAGTCGCAATCAAGAATAAGTCATAAGGAAAAGGAAGAAAGGAGATTTTTCTGTACAGTAAGCTATTACAACAGATGCTTAAACGTTACTACAAATAATAGAAGACTTATTGTACTTGCGAATGAGCAAACAGAGGTTAATGTACGCATTGATTTTGCATGAAAATGTCGCTTTGACAATTAGAAATTGAGTGAATAGATTATGGAAATAGAAAATTATGCTGCGTTCTGAAATCGCATAAATGGCATACAATATAATCGTTGAAAACGGTATTTATTTAAATAACAGATTGATGTCTCGGTCATAAACGAAATAAACCAATCGAACTAAAAAACGAAGACAGTTTTGGGAGTCGCATCGATAAAAAATTCAACACATGCCTTTAAAATGGTGAAAAGGAGTACGAAAAAAGTCGGAACTTCAATGATATACAAAAAGATTGATGCACCTGAAGAAGTACGGGGAATTTTATTGACGAGCACTCAACCTAAATGTCCAATAGGCGATAAGGTCCGCCTACAGCCTGATGCTGTTCAACAACCTTATGTGTACCATCCCCGAAGACTTTATCACTAAAAGAATACGGAAGAGAGTTGACTGTCGGAGCAACTTTAAAAAATGTAAGGTCTCCCAAGTGCGGCTACTTTCCAACGTGTCAATAAGAGCTTTCGCTATCTGTGACCGAAACGCGTGTTTTGTTTGTTTTGCTTATTTGAACATTCTTTTTTCTGGGCTCCTTTTGATATAACTTACGACGTGGTACTTTCGATACATGTGTTAATTTACACAAGGGCATGTCTTACCACACCTAAGTTTGTTCCGAAAAATATTTTGGTCATATTCAAGACCGCAAATGAAATCGAAATTAATAATAATAAAATATTTATTAGTACACTTAAAAACATACACAAATACACAAGGATTAGATAAAATGTTGTACAGTAAAGTCACATTAAAGGGCGAACTGATGCCCCTTAAACTAGGCCAAAGGCCTGTGTTTTAGAAGCCAATTGTGTTGAGCTTGTTCTTCCGTATTGATTAGTCTAGATTCAGACTCTTTTTTATGACCAGGTACGGTGTTCTAGATATTTAGATGACTAAAATTACAAGCTAGAGCATCAATGAGTATATATCCCAACCGTTCTTTTTCTCACGCAATACGAAGAGTTGACAACGGTTCCTTGCACCTTTGTGGCACTGTTATTGCATTGTATTTATGGCGTGTAGAGCGTGCAAAAGTATAATCATGCTTCAGTACGATCATCTGAGGTACCTTTGCACTTCTTAAATAAAAACAAACCAATAAGCAGTTACATACAAGGAAATTACAAGTTAACCAAATTAATTTAATGAATGTTAATCATTAAAACCAAAACTAAATTATGGACCAAATTACTTGTAAGGTCAACCTTTAATCAAGCTCAATATAGTGACCACCCAACGATAACCGTTGTGAAATCAAAAAAAGATTTACTACAAAAACACCACACTTTCGTTTCACAGTTCGTAAAGGCAATAGCAATAATTAAAAACAATTTTCTCATTCAACAAGCGTCAATATACGAATTAAAAAATAAAAAGATGCAATGGTTATCTGAAATTGAATCAGCATCCAAAGAACGAAAGATAAAAATTTACGACGTTAATTGACATTTTAAAATTGAGAGTCGGCCATGATATTCGAGATGTATGCGTTCGGGGAATGGGACCGAAGGGAAAACTTATGTTACTAATAATGGGGGTTGCTACATACATAGCTGTTGGAGGTAAAGTGCGCTCCGAAAGCTCTGATGATTGTATATTCGTCGCCTTGGAGGGCAATGAAGCTAAACCACAATTTTTTTTAAATGGAGTTAAGTACTTTAACGTGTTGAGAAAGAGCCATAGTTTATATTAGTCAATAAATCTAAGAGATATCATGATATCTGTGGTCAATAGATCATTTATTTTTTAAACGTCTTTAACTCAGAAGTGTAGTTATGTGGAATAGCTCCATTACCCTCAAAGGCGACGAATTTTGTAAGATCTTGCGCCAAAGTTGGTGACTGTTTATATCATACCAAAGAAAAAGTAGAAACAAACAATAGTCAGCTAAAAGAATAATGATAAGCATTGAATACAGTAAGACTCCTATACTGACGTGTACTCAACCTAGCACTTCAATTTTGTATCGATGCACAAAGTCAAATATATCTTCAATAATATTATTTCCTAATTCAACTAAAACCAATGTTAATTACATAGAGTCCTAAAGGATTGTGATAATAAAAGAAAAGAATATAGGACAGACATTCTGAACCTATTAATTTTGATGATAGCAGCTGGTTGTCCTAAGCCTACGTCCACATTTTATCTCATAATTGTTAAATAATAAATGACAGTAATGTGCGAACAAAACGGGTACGGATTAACGCCATTACAGTTTTAATCCCCGACGTCGCAACACAAAGAATACCTTTTACTTGTAAAAGAGCATCGCAATTTCGTACGCTCGTTTCGTACCGCTTCCGCTTGTAATGTTTACAGATAATTTTGTAAAAGTTCAAATAACACGACAGGTGAGAATCAAAAGACTCCTAAACATCTGTTCGTTTAGTAGGGCTGTTTGCAGGGCTACCACAGAACTTGAATTAAAAAAGAAATTGCGTGCAACATCATGTAATAAATGATCTGTCATCGCATTATCTGCTTCAGTGATCTGCAATAAATCAGTAATCAATTTGTTAGTTACTTCGCTAACTACGTAGTTATGGTTCAATATTTTCCTTTTCTATCCATCTACTTGTTAATTGAGCGTAGCACGCGAGATGTCGATCAATAAAGTTTATTAAATCTATAGCCCTTGAGGATTGAAAAAGTAAAAATGATAAAATTTCCTCTGAAGGAGATTAGGCATCTAAAAAATATGACATATTTTATACTAATAAAATAAAGCTGAAGAGTTTGTTTGTTTGTTTGAACGCACTTATCTCTGGAACTAAGTATCAGTCAGATTTGAAAAAATATTTTTGTATTTGTTAGCTCAATTCTTGGGGAAGGTTATCACGCTACGCAAGCAAAAAAATAGTCAGAAAGAGAGCAAAGCGAAAACAAAGTAATAGCACTGGCGGGCGATGCGATGCGACATGGTGGGACTAGGGTACAATAAATTTTACGTGGACAAAGTCGCGGGCAGAAGCTTGTTTAATATATATACTCACAAATTATATTTTTAGAGACGTAACCGACGCATTTTTTAGATATGTAATATTTTTTTGATAACTACTTTACTCCAGAGGAAAGTTTCTCATTCTACTCTTTCAATTCTCCGCAACTATGGATTCAATCAACTTTATTGATTGTCATCAATAAACAGTTGTACGGGTAGAAAAAGAAAATATTAATTGGTAGGTAAGGTAATATAAATGATACACATCGCGAAATAGCCAGCGAATCCCATACTGTAGCGCAAGAATCAGACTTTGGTAAAAAACATGGCCTCCAAGCAACCCTACTACCTTCGAAGCCGGACGACGCTTGCACTCAACACACTGACACACATTTTTGTAGCCGCGTGCAATTTTATTTATTTACACGTATTTAAGCATTCGACGCTCGTCTCCGTCGATTAGGCTTATGTGATGAATTAGGAATCACTGAACCTGTTATTTAGGAAAAGGCTTAATCAAAAGCTTGAATTCGTTTAAGATAATCTGTTTTATTAGGATTATGTGGTATTGAAAAATATCTAAATTCTAGCTCTTGTCCCTAATCTTTCTGATCTTCATCAAGCCCGAAATCATTCAGGATTTAATTTTCCTCATTCATTTTCATATGTTGACTAACACATCCTAATCAATATTCTTTGTTTCCAGTGCTTCTAGCATTCAGTTTGTCGTGTAATCCACCCGAGTCCAATGAAATGAGTGCGTGGACGTGAGAACTACTACGTCGATATCACAAATATACTAGCCAAATAGGCCAGGGTAATACTCGTATCGGTCCCATACATGATCAGTTTACGAGGGTAGCTTATGTTCGCTGCACACAATATTGGATATTTTCGGGGATATCGCACGGAATATTCGAAGCATACCTATGTATTTTTTACGTTCGGCTTTTCGCGATGCATTTGATATCTCTCAACTTGTTTTTAGAATATGGCATCAATATTGAGGATCTTTTTCTTTACATTTATTGATATTAATATTGATTCTAGTTTTAAAGCTGTGTCGTCGTCGAATTTGGGTAGTATTTATACTGTTCAATGCCCTCTGGGCGTGGTTTGGCTCACCTCGTTCGGCTGCCTGTAGTAAGAGTTATGGGCTAACAGTATTTCGCTTTTGCTATAATGTATTTATTATTAAATTTACTAATGTTTAAATCAGCTTCCGTGACCGATTAAATCCTATCCATACCGAAACCACAAATACGACTTTTCATAAGTTAAGTTGCGTAATTGCTCATAATAGTTACTTTCTCTCTGTCTTTGCAGAATGTAATAATTTCCAATCCTCATCTTTTAATAATTAAGTTACAGGTGTTACCAATTTTTTAATATTAGTATTATCCAAGGAAAAGTTACAAGCTGGATTAAATTATCTTACAAATAATTAAAATTCCGATTAACAACATCTACATTCGTAAAAAAAGTTAATTCGTACTAAAAAGCCGAAAAAGAAAATTTTGAGACTTGTAAAAATTAATGATCCAAAATTAGCACCAGCTGACATAACATTAAATAAATTAAGTTTCCGAGTCTTTACGAGCTATAAAAGTTCATAACTACTAATCATTATAAACGTGCCACAACGTAATCAATAGTTCGATTAAATGTATCCGCCAGTTAAAATTGCGATCCCATTACACATAACCAGTTTGAAGGTATTCACAACAAAATCATTCACTTTCTCTTAGAAAATCTCTCTATAGTTGTACCTATCGTATTTTAAAATTGGGTGGTAATCATTATTTTGATTTATCGATAGCGTAACGTTTTGAGCGCGGACCATTTTTGGTGCAGTGGAGTTAATCTTGTATTTGAATTATGAGAAGAAAAAGTGAAACAGTTTTGTAGGTAGGTACTCGTAGTTGCCAATACGAATACCAGCGTCGATTGCATCTCTATCTGTTTTAAATTCAACAGAAGAAAGTGAACTCGTAACTTCATTACACCTACATATTCATAATCGAATAACTTCAAACCATACACATTTGTGTTAATTTGCCTCATTATCAGCTATAGCTGTCTTTATGAAGTACATAATATAACTGTACCGTGTGGTGCCGGACGTAAAGAATAGCACCACCCCATTTCCTCCCATGGGTGTCGTAAAAGGCGACTAAGGGACTTACTAGAGAATGGGCAGCAGCGTTCTCTATGCATTTTTAACAATACTGCGATCGCCAACCCGCCTGCCAAGCGTGGCGATTATGGCAAACCCACCCAATTGGGGGTGGCCTATGTCCAGCAGTGGACGTCTTTCGGCTGAAATGATGAATATGATGATGTGACTTTATACAGCTAGATTTCTGTTATATCTTTAGTATTATTTAGTATATATTCTTTAGTACAGCAGCCGTTACAAATCGATCTATCTATTACGTCGTAAACACGATCTTTAAGCCTTTATTCACAAGATCCATTAACCTTGTAAACATACATGAAGATAAAAACAAGCTCCTAATGTTGCTTTTAGTGATTGATTAGTTTCAGCTGTTTTTGTTTACTAGCTGTAAGCTACTCTGCTGTTTACAATTAAAGGACTACAGCTAATTAAAAATAAGTTAGCTAAAAGCTACTGTTAGAATGCTAATGAAATTGCGGGAACGTTCCAAAGGTAAATTAATCTTTTAGCGATCCAATTAACCTATACGACTTCGGAAAAATGAAAACATATTTTCTGTACTTTTCTGATTAGGTGTACTTGATTGAGTTTTTCTTAGTAAAAGTCGAAAGCACTTGACATGCTAAGTAAGTTCAGAGTAAAATGAGGGAAACCAGCTACTGTCATACTCAATGAGACTGGAAATTAAGTTCATGCAAATGAACCACCAGTGGATAGTACTAAGTCAAAACCAAAAGCTGCAGTACATACCAATTAAAAATGGTCTTCACAAATACTTTCTACTGGCGATGGCGGTATGTTTAACCGGCAGTTTTCTAGTTTGTTTTAATTTCTAACTACAAATAAATGGTTATCAAGTAGGTCGGAACTCTCCAGAAACAATATTGACGCTCTTAACAGACGTTGAGTGCTTGTAATAGAATTTATGTTTGTTAATTAACGCAGTCTTGATAATATAGTTTTCAACGTTTATTAAGGTTTGGTTATATAACAAAAATGAGTACAATTGCTATTCAATGTAGCACTATCATATAATTATAATATTAAATCTCAAATAATTTAAAATATACCGGATCAAAAAATTTGCATGTTAAAATTGTAATATGGTATATTTTATTTACGAGTAAGTATACGCGTGCTACAATTTTTTTTTTTAAAATTATAACGTTTAGTAGGTATTCTAGATCAAACTTTGAATAATTTGAGTAACATGTTTTTGTGAAAGAATATACAGGGTGTTTGGCAGAACGTTGAACATACGAAAATGGTGGATAGGTGGGGTCATCTGCTACTTACTCAGCCCTAATTTATTTGGCCCTGGCCCCCTGAATATAAAAAAAAAATTTGTTTGCTTTCTTTTAGTTTCACCACTTTCTTAACTTTAAAGTGTATTTTTTTATTAAAAATGGGTAAAACAGGCAATATTTTAGTTTATTTTTTTATCTTTAATATTGGCAGATTCTTATAAAATTATTGCTTTATTCAGATGTTAGCTAGAAAAAAAGTTATGACTCCTCAAACTTACAGAAAGATGTAATAAATAAAAATATTGCCTGTTTTACCCATTTTTAATACAAATTACACTTTAAAGTTAAGAAAGTGGTGAAACTAGAAGAAAGCAAAAAAATTTTTTTTTTAATATCCAGGGGGCCAGGGCCAAATAAATTAGGCCTGAGTAAGTAGCAGATGACCCCACCTATCCACCATTTTCGTATGTTCAACGTTCTGCCAAACACCCTGTATTATATTCTGGTGGGAATTTCAATTTCATCAAACAAGGTATATCCTTCAAATATCCTGGATATTGAGTTTAATCTTGACCCAAAAACGAACAAATTACACTCCTTAGATACATACCTACTACCCACTTAAGTGTGCCGTGTGGTGCCGGACGTAAAGAATAGCATCACCCTATTTCTTCCCGTGGGTGTTCGTAAAAGGCGACAAAGGGACTTACTAGAGAATGGGCAGCAGCGTTTTCTATGCATTTTTAACACTATACTGCGATCGCCAACCCGCTTGCCAAGCGTGGCGATTATGACAAACCCCCCCAATTGGGGGAAGCTTATGTCAATCAGTGGACGTCTTTCGGCTGAAATGATGACCCACTTAAGAAAACAAGTCTTGAAAAAAATAGAAGCATCTCAACATCCAATTTTCTTTGACAGTGAAAATGCGGACAAAGCCTTATCGCAAGCCGAGATTTTGGTAAAAACATGAGATAGGAAAGCGGAAAGAAGTCGTAGGGCTCGCCCACGCTTGTTCAAAACATAATAACTAACCGGCTGGAGATGAATGCTAATTAAAGCCTCTTGCACGCATGCCAACATCGCCCTAGTGTCAATCGTGTTTTTCATTTATACTGTGGCGGCCGAGAATATTGACCACCAGTTAACCAGAATTAACAATCTTATTTTTAGCTTTCTATTTATTTTAATACTTAATTTACTATTTCCTTTATGTCATTATGTCAGTCTGTATAGTATTATCTATCCTGTGAGAATAATAAACGTGTCGGATTATCACCTTTCTCGGGCCATTAAACACAGGAAATTATTAAGGAACTTTTCTTCGAAGCAAAGTGATAAATGGCGTTCATTATATTTTGGTTAATACCTACTGGTAAAGCATATCCAGTATCAAATTCGCGTTATCAATAGTGGCCGTGTTGGATTTGATGAACAACCACGATTGTAACTACCACTGCTTCAATAATGATCGCATATCACAACTTTGTAGTATATTGCCCTCTTTGTTCTGTCAAAGTTGACGTTATCATTAATCAAATAAAACCACAATAAGATGACTTGCACAGTTTGACACGAAAATGGGCAATCTCTTTGGAGTCTTTTGTGTAATACAATGGTGAAATTATCTTGTTACGATTAAAATGTGATGATTTACACAATTGACTTGTTCGATGTTAGGCCGTTGAATGGTGGGCTGTGTTTCTTTTATTTTCCGTTTTTGTTTTTGAATTATAATGACGTTTTTCTCAATGAGAAGTATGTAGGCGTATATTTACATTTGAAAGTGCTACGTTAGTTCCTACAAGTATTATTATAAGAAAGATCAGTGTTTATATTCTAAACAAAATAAAGTGTACTATACAATACTGACAAAAAACTGAAGTGTTCAAATAAAAATATTCTTAACTCGGTCGCTTATTGTGGCCAGATGTATACAAAAATACTTTATGTGGGCAGTTGGTCAAGTTCGTTTGCAGCGTCCCATTGACATGGTTAATTAAATTAAAAGAAAGAATCACTCGCTTTACCAGACTTCATAAAACAATTAATTGAAGAAAGGTGTTAGAACATTTCACGCTGTCGTTATTTCTCGGGTTCCTTTTGTTAACTAGGTTTTTAATTGGCTTTATATCGGCCCGTTAATGCTCAATATTGAATTAATTAAGACCTTTACAAAACGAAAGTAGTTACCTACCTCTTTTTTCACATTATTAGACGAGGTGACCCATCCTGCCTATCCTCTACTATTTTTATGTTGTAATTGTAACGTGAATGGAGTAAATGGAGTATAGATAAGTTATTTGTCTAATGCTATAGCATTAGACAAATAACGGCTAAATAATGACAGTTATTGTGTAATATTGTTGAAATTACTGCACTTTAGAGTTATTTTTTTAATGTAAATGACAAATAGATTACAGTGCTTTGTATTTATCGTGAAATAACGGAGTTGATTAAACTTTTACATCGAAATAACGAAAGGGTAAGAACAGTTATTTGTCTAATGTTATAATAAATGGAGTATAGCATTTAAGGGCCTATACTGAAATGGCTTAGCATGATCCTCCGTTATGTCGAAAATACTGCAGCATTAATTTTGAAATAAATATATGGTAAAGTTGAGGATTAATGTTAAGTAGGTACTATGTTTGACGAAAACACGATTCCATAAAATTTTCTCTATGGATTTTTTTTTTCCAATGTTGTCTCCAAACCGAACAATAAACCGCTGGTATTAAAAAAATACTTCAAATTAGATAACGAAACTTTGCATATTAACTGAACTAACTATAACAGGTCTTATGTTATTTTTTTTTTAATGATCATTATTTTCACCGTAAAAAGAACCTAAACTATCGGCGCCTTGGAGCCTTTTCCCTGCCGCTCTGTCTCGCTTGCTCGCGTGACCGGGAGCAATAGTGTACGAGCGAGATAAAGAGTGAGGTGGCGCTGAGGTAGTATAGACATGTATATTAGAGGGTTATTGGTAAAAAACTTACAATGACTTTTTATAATTCATCAGATTTTAGTTTATCAGTTACGAACTCTATGCAAAGCAAAACAAACTGTCGTGTCTAGTGCAAAAGGCAGGGGTGACAGTGCACGGGAGGGGAGGTAGGTACAACAAAATACAGAATTGAAATGTGTTAAATAGAACAACGAAATCATGAAGGTTTGATTTTGGTAAATTTATTATGTATTGTAAAAAGTCATAGAACAAAAGTTATTGTTTATGATGTTAGTAATACAGTTCTGCAAGGTTGTTAGAGTTTTACTAATAACCCTGTATATAGTTATTAGTTGATATAATTTAAGACACAACATTAAAAATAAAAATAAAAAACAACAATCAAGCCTTTGTGGTCTAGTGCTAAGACCACCTGTCTCAGACCCAAAGGTCCCGGGTTCGATTCCCAGCGGGTGCAAATTTTTTTGCTCGGTTTTGTTCGTGGTAGGACTTGTTCTAAGTCCGCCTGGCTAGCTACCATTATCTTATCTAAGTCTGTCGCCATAACAACAATGTTAATAGCATTTGTTGTGTTTCGGCAGATAGAGGTAAAATAGCAGTTCCTTTGTGATTGAGGATTCCGGGTGAAACTCGCTTCCACTTTCGGCCATATCAGGTGAGATGAAGTCCAAGAGCTTCCCTGTAGTGCATTAAAAAAAAAACAATGACAAACAAACACAAGAACAACTAACACAACACACAACACTGATAATCCATACTAATATTATAAATGTGAAAGTAACTGTCTGTCCGTCTGTTACGTTTTCACGCCTAAACCGCTGAACCAATCGTCATGAAATTTGGCAGAGATATAGCCTGGAATATGGAGAAGGACATACTTACTTACGCGCTACTTTTTTACGCGATAACCGACATCCACGCGGGTGGAGCCGCGGGCAAAAGCTAGTTCTATATACGCCATGCCATAATAGGTTCCTACTACATTTCTCGTACAAAATTGTCGATGACCACAACATAATTTTGCTAGAAATGTTACTAAACATGTTATTAGTCGGCTTATGTTAATAGAACAACAAAGTCTATCAGCCGTCCTAATTGCCCTACTAATGTACTCTGGTCGAAAGGGTCGATATCTGTTATTAACATTTTAGGCACGCCTGCAAATAAGTTATTAAGTGAAACAAGCAACCGCTTCGCGAGTGCTGTTGACGGCGAAGCAAATTAAAATTAACAAGTTCTTTGTCGCCTATAGAATAGAAAGAATGCTTAATGAATTTCCTTGAAGTTATTGGTGTGTTGTTGTGACAATAAATTGGTTATTTTTCTCAACGGGTCAGTTCTTTTTCTTCAAATAATGTTTTAAAATTCATCCTGCAAAACATATTAACAACAGTCCACCAGGGGCCCAAGTCTGCTATTTTTATAAATTCGTCACTCCAACACGATCCCATTGTGATTTTGCTAAAAGTTCGTAATCTGCTAAATTCATAATGGTCGATCATTGGTCGGTCAATGGTCTCGTAATTAGAATTGTATTACAATGGCATTTTGAACATTTATTCATGCCAGATTTCATTTATATATATTTTTACATATTATTTATTAGTGTTATAAGCAATCTGAAGTAGTAGGAAGTTGGAAGTTTAGTAGGAAGTTACTTTTGTCATTATTTACGAGATTACCAATTCTTTCAATGGAGTGTCAGTGACTAACCATTGGAAAGTCATAATGAAGCCATTATATTAGTAGATTACCAAACTTGTCAAAATCAACAATTATGACATAACAATTATGACACTATTGTAATAGCAGACTTGAGGCCCTGGGCCTCAAGTCTGCTATTACAATAGTGTCAGAATGGTCTCGCCAATGTGAGTATTTGACAGTTTTTGTATGGCAAATCTGTCAAAAACTCACAATGAAGAGACCATTCTGACACTATTGTAATAGCAGACTTGAGGCCCTGGACTCAGGGTCACGGTACAACAAATTCTCAATAATCTATTATGTAAGAAGAAATTACTTTCATACGCGGACTATGAACCGGTAAAGGTTCATCACGGACTCGATAATGATAACATAATCACCCAATAATGATTCCTAAGAAACCACCGATAAGGCAGGAATTACCAGTTGAAGAAACATAGGTAGTAAAATAGCAAATATAGATGCTTATTGCTTATTTAAAACCATCCCATGCATATTCATAAATAATAATTACTTTTTGTAGATACATAATTAGCTAATAACCACACAATAACGAAGAACTTTCTATCAATTGTTATTGCCATCTTTAAAACTCTATTGCCATCTAATGAAGTATTTAAACCTCTTATGAAGGTAATGTATAAATTTGTTGTCATAGAATATTAATTCGAACACATTTAGCGGGTTCAGTAGCATTTTATATCTTCTAAGCCCAGGACAACATCGTTAACATATAAAATCAATCAGATTACCAGATTACACGGACCTCGGTGTTAGTAGTCTTTGTTTTTAAGTAAAGGTCAAGTTATCCCGGTTGTTTTATTAACCTGAATTACCTTGGTAGCTGACTGCCCGGATGCTTCTACTTATGTGGATGACGGCCATCTATCGCCGTAGGCTGCGATTGTTTTTTATTAACATACTCTGTCTCCAATATTGGGATGAGTTGAATAAGTGATTTTAAAGTTGCGTGTGAAAATAATTAAAGAATGCTTTGTCATGTTCAAGAAAAAATATTTAAAATAATAGTAGACAATGTAAATCCGTCAGATACATACGCAGTCATCATTTTTAATATAGGTACTGCTCTTTTTTCATTTCATATTAAATTCACTGACAGACAACGCACAGCCTAAACTATAATAAATAAAAACGTCTAATAGCCACTATAAAAACCGGTCAAGGAGCGAGTCGAACTCGCGCACCGAGGGTTCCGTACCAGCCCAGAAAAAATACAACTGTGCTTCACCCAAAGCACACATAATATAATAATACGTACAGATACCCAATCACATGGCAGCATCAGCGACTCAGTTTTTATTTTTTTCATCAGTAAGTCGAAAACTATACGGTCTAAAGAAAAAAGTTTTTTTTTTTTTGAGAATGTGCGAACAACGCTCTTTCATATGACACCCCACATGCCCTACGAGTAGTAGCCGCATTTCAAATTTTTAAGACCACCTTTCAGTCCCTGTTACAAAAATAAATTAAAATATGTTTGTTTTTTTCTTATTTGAAAAATTGTTGGGCAAACGTCATCTAAAACTATTCTAAATTTCAAGTTAATAGCATCTATTATTAATTTCTAGTTAATAGTTCTTGAGATATTGAGCTGTGACAGACAGACAGACAGACTGAGTCATACCATAAGGGTTCCTTTTTACCATTTTGGTACGGAACCCTAAAAATACATAAAATATGACAGACACTGAAAGTCACAATCTTACAATTTATGTATTACAAAGATATGATCCTAACTCCCAAACTATACCCAAAGTCTCAAATTCAGATAATTTATGTAAACAAAGGGGATAACATATCAAAAAAATAGCTTCGTAATGGTAATTCACATAAAATGGCGAAAAAAAAGGTTCCGTTTTCTATTAAGTACTGATTTTAAGAAATAATAGTTAAAAATAATCATACCGTTATTATTTTTATACGAGTACATTTTCGGTTTTAAACAAAGTTATTAAAAAAAGGAGATTTTCTGGTATAAAATATTTTATGATACTGGTAACAATGCAGGAGATCCAAACATTTTCAATTTTTTTACATCTTCAACAACACTAATATACAACTCTCATTCATAGATTCATTTTGAAAGTAGCTTATCTAGCCACATTTTGGATGAAAACGGCTGTAAACTGTTCCGAGAGGAAATCGATTTTGGGAGGTTTACGTCTAGCAGTGGACTTAAAATGGCTGAATATGACGATCATAGGCCGTGTCTCCGACACACTACACAAAATATTGTTTGGCAACGCTATTTTGTTTGCATAGTTCTTATAATTAATTCACTTTAATTTTATAGATGATTATTTACAAAAAAAATATGATAAAATGTTTTGAACCACTGTTCTGTCATTTTAACAGTGACATTTCTTGACATTACTTTGTTTACATAAATTATCTGAATTTAAGACTTTGGGTATAGGCCTAGGCCTGGTATTTTGGGGCTCAGTGTTCAGCCATGGGATCTGTTAAAACAAGACAGTATTTTGAGAAGAGTGAGTGCTTGAGAAAAGTGTCACCACGTGTGTCCACGTATTTGACACGCAATTTATAAAGGCACGACAGTAAGTGACATTTGGAGTGGTAAGATATGATCATTCCGTAAGTCTATCTGCCTAGCCTTTTCCCAACTATGTTGGGGTCGGCTTCCAGTCTAACCGGATGCAGCTGAATACCAGTATTTTACATGGAGCGACTGCCTATCTGACCTCCACAACCCAGTAACTGGGTAACACGATACCCTTTGGTAAGACTGGTTGTCAGACTTTTTGGGCTTCTGATGACCCTTAACGACTGTCAAAGATCCACGAATGACAGCCGGGACCAACGGCTTAACGTGCTTTCCGAGGCACGGAGGAGTCTCGGTATGTAAAGATGGTCACCCATCCACTGACCAACCCCGGCAAGCGTAGCTTAACCTGACGGATCGACCCGTGCGGCTGTTATTACTTAGCCACGAGCGCCTCATTCATGATCATTCCGTAAGTAAAGTATTTAAATATTTAAACTAACTGCAACAAACTTAATGCCTGGGTTTTGGTTTAAGGTTTTAAATTTCATGCTTCTAGACTAAAGCATTAAGGATGCATGAGTCTAGAAGCATGAAATTTGCCACAAGAGCTCCTCATATAACGAAAGTGAGCACTAAAGAAAGATTTTTCACAAGAGCTTCTCATATAACGAAAGTGAGCACTAAGGAAGGATTTTGCACAAGAGCTTCTCATATAACGAAAGTGAGCACTAAAGAAAAAATTTTCACAAGAGCTTCTCACATAACGAAAGTGAGCACTAAGGAAGGATTTTGGATAATTCACGTCCTAAGGCGTTTAAATAGGGGATGAAGGTATGTATGGAAGTTTGTCATTTTAGCCGATGTGAAATCCCATCGGGCTCACTGCTTATTATATATAGCTTATGAATTGATAGAGTCCAACACATTCATTTAAATAACACTACTTGGCTAAAACATTATTAAAATATACAGCTGATTTGACTAAGTACTTCTTTTTCCATGTATTAACTTAATTATTTGCAAAATTAAACAGGAAAAGCATCTTAAGTATGTCTCAACCACACTTTTTACTTCAAACATTCCGGAAACAAAAAAATGCTCTTAATGTGTCATTCGGCCTTGTACTACTAATTCTTAATTCACTCTCGGCCTGACCCACTAGATAATACATTTGTATGTATATGAGATCGTTTATATGTCTAGAGTCCACTTTTTATACAGAGGAAGAAATTAAATCATTGGACTGGTTAATGTGGCTTTAAAAGGCTTTCGCTTATGACCAAGATTATTATACGTCTGGGTTATTATCGGTCATTCATCCTATGTATGTGCTGGAAAGTGCTAAAACTCCAAAACTCTTCTTTTATTTTGACTTTAAGATCCACAATCAGATAGGCAAGATATTATTTACTACATTATCATCATCATTTCAGCCGAAAGACGTCCACTGCTGAACATAGGCCTCCCCCAATTGGGGGGGTTTGCCATAATCGCCACGCTTGGCAGGCGGGTTGGCGATCGCAGTATGGTGTTAAAAATGCATAGAGAACGCTGCTGCCCATTCTCTAGTAAGTCCCTTAGTCGCCTTTTACAACACCCACGGGAGGGAATGGGGTGGTGCTATTCTTTAAGTCCGGCACCAGACGGAACATTTACAACATAAACACTTAAAATTACACACAGAGACCGAAGAGCTCAAATGTATTATTTATTTCATTATTTTCGTTCAGCAAACTTGTAACAGGAGTGTTGGATGAGGGCCGGTTAGGACATAATAGGTAAACAGTGTAATTGTGAAATCATACTAAAATAACTAGACTTAAAATAATTACGTAATTTTAACACACGCACAATACGTATATCTACTTCAACGTCATCAGCAAATAAAGGTCAAAATCAGTTCAACAAAGGGTCCGGGGATGCTGTCGTATACCTACCTACCATGCTTCACAAAAGAACTCATGATCTCAACTTTTGTAGGCAATAATAGGACGTGCAAAACGAATACTTCCATTAAAATTCCCGATGGCAATATTTTGAGTCCCCGGCCTTTACCTAAAGTCGACGAACCGATTTTCCAATCGAATCTCTACCAAATGGGGTGTGAAATTAGGATGCCGACAATTTCCCTTACATCGATGTAATTAGACCCACTACCTTGCATACCTACACACCTACCCATAGCTGGTGGTTAGCTACCCCAACATTACCATAAATGGAAACTATTAATAGCCAATAACTACCTTGAGAAACAATAAAAGAGATATTGCCAGGTCAGTACGTTTAGCAAACAAATCTGTGTGACGTTTTACATCTAGAAAGATCTTGCCTTTCTTCTTGAAAAATAACATACTTACTCCAAATATAAGCTTCAACAGATATAGGACAAAGTCAAGGTGAACTCAGCTCATAAAAAACCCAAAAGCATTACTAACCCTCAAAAGATTCGAACACACTCCACCAAGGAGCTAGGATCTCTTCATCAAAGTCTTCCTCAATAAATAAGTCAAAAGCCAATCTCAATTACTATTGGAAACACCTAAAGAGGTAAGTCTCACGTACTGAGGAATGCTAGGAAAGTGTGCAAGTAACCCCGGAACGTGATCTGGTTACTATGGGAAGGTACAAAAAGTTTGCGATTGTGATTCCTTGCGCGCAAACTAATTTAGATTCGCCGGAGATTCTGCGGCGGTGTTGATTCGAGACATTGTTCTTATAGAGGTGGCAGATTTGGTAATATCATGGTGATTAATTCCACTAAAGACGAGTTCTGGCTTTTATAGTAGGTTTATAGAGCGTTTAAGCGTTTATTAATAACACTTTTTTACACCTAGGCTTTAGCAAGTTTTTAGATGTTCGATAACTTTTTATGAATATAAATAAGACCGATAGTAGGTAACTGTGATGATAAACTCTTCATAAAAAAGCTGGTCGGCTAGACCACTTTGAGCTACTCTTAATTTTTGGCCATATTTTAAACGGTTTTGGTAAAAACATAACGTAGAAACTACAATAACTACCTTAATATCTCAAGACCAAGGTAGGAATAGAAAACAGGTATGTATAAACTCTGTTCGATATAAAAATATCAAATATGTTATAAACTTATTCAGTTCTTGATAATAAACTACAAAAACAATCAATGAACTGTTAGCCATAACTGTTCATTTATCGTTCACGCGTGAACTTTGCCGCAGAGAATCACATTTGTAACCCAAAAACCAAACAATTTACGAGCTTTGCCAGTTCTAAACCTTCCCATACAGACACAGGCAGAGGTACAAATGTGCATGTTGAAGTAGCATCATGAATAACAAAATCAACGCTCCCCTGACCGCTTTGTGATAAGGAGACAAATCGGTGAAAACTTGTACATTGACCGAGAAAAGTAAAAACACTTTCTGTATATACCTACACGTATTACTTAGTAGGCCGTTTCTTTCCGGATTCTGTCGGAACTTCAAACATGTCCGGAGTACTCCGGAGTCATGTTATGCCATTGAGAAAGATAAACGAGTATGAGGTTGATAGCTACACATATACATATACCACTAACACACACTAACATATCTACATATACTGTACTTACCCAAAGTTTTTTCTTCTCACAATAACCTTTTTTTCTATAAATGGCATCTCGCAGTTCAACCTAGGAGGTTGTCTACTGCTTAACCGGACTTTCCTGTGGGTGCCTCAATAAATGAAGGCCTCCAGCCAGGGCATAAAACTTAAGACTAAATGACTACGCTAAGGGCATCCCCTGCGGAGGTACTGACCTCGGCCTAGGGCGTCGCTGGGGGAGGACAGCAAGGGATGAGCTGGATCGGATTATGATTATTAAGGGACGAATTTAAAGATACAGGCTCAGCGGCACGGGCTGGCTCGAGCAAGGGTTGGGCGGGGATGGACAGGGACGTCGCCACGGGCCTCGTCGGCGAGGACGATAGGACGGATGTCGGGAGATGTGCTTTTTAACTGCTAGTGGAGGGACTACTCTCCTAGAGGAGAGTGATAGCGTCATCGAGAATAGTGATCACAATAACCTTATCTTTGAAAATTTTCTTATTCTAAATCAACTTGTATGCTCACAAAAATCGCTCGACCTTAACGGTAATGCGAAGTTTGGGGGTCACTATTTATTATTATTTTTTGACTTTGGACCTCAACCTACGTTTTGTATTAAATTTTTACATAATTATACTTAAGTATGCTCACCATTCTGTATACTTATCGTCAAAATTTATGTTTATTGAGAGTTAACATTAAAATCCTGACATCGTAATTCAGTCATAAAATCGTAAAGCTGTGAGGAATTATTATTGCCAGAAGCTAGATGTTTAATTTACACTTGTTTATCGTCATATTGTATCCAAACCACGATTCCAAACTTAGTTGGGGTCTGCTTCCAGTCTAACCGGATGCACTTGAATACCAGTATTTTACATGGAGCGCCTGCTTATCTGACCTCCAAAACCCAGCTACTTGGTACCACGATACCCTTCAAGTTATCACTTTTGGGCTTCTGACTACCTTACTTGATTCTTCTTGGATCATTGCGTATTCAAAGTTTTTCAACGATAAAAAAGAAATGAACAATGCATAAAACATCTCAGTTTTTAAGCCGACAGCTACAGCAAAATAGTCGAAGAATTTTGCAACAAAGGTACGGCTTGGTATGCAAAGATACGATAGGTCCGGTCGAGGTAAATGTGAGTCACAGTTCCGACACCGACTAACATATTTTATTGTTAAAGGTCTGTGACAGTAAGCCGTTAACATGACACATCTGCTTAAAGTTTCTAATTCAACATAACATCATGGCTGTTGTCTCTGATAAGGAGCCACCCACAATTCGCCAGTTACGTCTTAACCGCCTCTGTGGTCTAGTGGTAAAACCACCTGTCTCAGATCCAGAGGTTCCGGGTTCGATTCCCAGCGGGGACAAAAATTTCTGCTCGGTTTGGTTGGTGGTAGGGCTTATCCTAAGTCCGCCTGGCTAGCTACCACCATCTTATCTAAGTCTGTCGCCAAACAACAATGTTAACAACATTTGTTGTGTTTCGGCAGTTAGAGGTAAGATAGCCAGTTCCTCTGTGGTTGAGGATTCCGGGTGAAGCTCGCTTCCATCTTCGGCCTTATCATCACTTACCATCAGGCGAGATGAAGGCCAAGAGCTTCCCCGTTGGGTGTAAAAAAAAAAAAAAAATCCTATGTAAGTTGTAGGGAGCCAACCTATTGCCATAAATATAAATGGAGACTCTGTGCTGCTACTACAAATTTTCTAATGGATAAACCCAATATCGCTTTGTCTGACCCAGAGAGTACCTAATGAAACCTAGGACCACACAAAGCGGTCTCGCTTGCGACCACTACACCAAGGAAGCAGTGACTCTTATACTCCGTTTGAAATAAGATTAGATATTCAAATAAACCATTTTTACAGTCCGTTCAACAGATTTTGACTTCTATTGCGTTGATGGCATGACAAATGGCAGCTGCACTAAACAGTTGGTATTGTAACCACCTTTTTCGCTTTTAATGCCATCCTCATGCCTACGGAATAGAACTCAAAATCAGTTGAACGGACTGTAAAAAAGGTGTATTTAAATGTCTAATCTTATTTAAAATAGAGTACAGTTCCAAATTAAACTTCCACAAATAAATCTATCGCAACTTGTGTCATAAATAAGATTTGGTGTTCAGCTTTTCGGATGTATTCCGGTGTTTAGTCTATCTAGGTAACGAGGCAGACAGGCCAATGTAGAACCTCTGCCTAATTTAAATGCGTATCTTGTCGGGCTAGAGCCCGTAGGTCACGTCCAATAAGGACCTGCCCTACTGCCATTATATGCGCATATCATGCAAAGACTAACTTCGATAGTTTACAGGGAACCATAGGTATTTTATTTTTTAATTCAATTATTCAACGTAACCTTGGGGAGAACTTTGCCCGGCAGTGGGACGAATCCACTGCCGGGCAAAGTTCTCCCCAAGGTATACTCTAACTCAAATTCTATACTCAAAGTCTCAAATTCAGATAATTTACGTAAACAAAGGGCACACCATAGCAAAAAAATATCTTCGTAATGGTAATTCACATAAAATTGCGAAAAAGAGGTTCCATTTTCTTTTAAGTACTGATTTTAAGAAAAAATAATCATACCATAATTATTTTTATAAATTTTCGGTTTTAAACAAAGTAATTAATAAAAAGAGATTATCTGGTATAAAATATTTTATGATACTGGTAACAATGCAGGAGATCCAAACATTTTTAAATTTTGTACATCTTCAACAACACTAATATTACAACTCTCATACATAGATTCATATTGTAAGTAGCATATCTAGCCACATTTTGGATGAAAGCGGCTGTAAACTGTTTCGATGAAATCGATTTTCGGAGGCCTACGTCTAGCACTGGGCTTAAAAGGGCTGATTATAACGATCATATACCGTGTCTCCGACACACTACACAAAACATTGTTTGGCAACGGTATTTTGTTTGCACAGTTCTTATAATTAATTCAATTTAATTTTATCGATGATTATTTACGAAAACATTTAATGATAAAATGTTTTGCACCACTGTCCTGTCATTTTGACAGTGACATTTCTTGACATTACTTTGCTTACATAAATTATCTGAATTAGAGACTTTGGGTATAACTAATATTATAAATACGAAAGTAAGTTTGTCAGTTTGTTTGTTACCTTTTCACGCCTGAAATGTTGCATATACGTTGTCAGGTGTACAGAAACGGACATAGGGTACCTTTCATCCCAAAAAAAGTACTGTTCCCGAGGAAAACAACAATAACGTTCTTATGATAATAGATGGCGCCACGTGTCTTTCGAATCATGATTGAATTATATTAGAAGGACATAGGCCTGAGACATAGGCTACATTTCATCCTGGATCGCAGACGAAGTCGCGGGCAACAGCTAGTAACAAACATTATTTTTTTAAGTAAATTTTTTTTTGCTGTGTGAGCGAGTTTTGGTAGGGGAAAACTTATAGATTCACGGCACTGAAATGCGCGACATGCTCGTGACGTGTTGCGCCATCATCATCATCATTTCAGACGTCCACAGCTGGACATAGGCCTTCCCCAATTCGGAGGGTTTGCCATAATCGCCACGATTGGCAGGCGGGTTGCGCCAGACTGTCAGTTATTCCAAAGTTTTGAGTTTTCACTTGTCTTGGCAGTCCTTATGACTGACAATTTTTTTTTTTTTCTTGGCGTAGATCCAATGAATTTACCTTTACGTGTATCATAATTCCAGTCACACGCTCTAGTACTTCTTCGAAACACTGCATTGCGTTCAGACTATTAAATAAATAAAATATTTTATACTAGTTTCTTCCCGCGACTTCATCCGCGTGAAATTTCGGCCCACCCATCGCGTCGCATCCCGTCGCTCGCCCGCACTATAACTTTGTTATCGCTTAGCGTTCTTTCTGACTTTTGTTATTTTCGCATGGCTCCTAAGGATCGTAGCGTGATGTTATCTAGCCTATAGCCTTTTTCGATAAATGGCCTATGCAACACTAAAATATTTTTTCAATCGAACCAGTAGGTTCTGAGATTAGCGAGTTCAACCAATCAAACAAACTCTTCAGCTTTACAATATTATATAGCTGACCCGCGCAACTTCGTCTGCGTCATCTAAGAGAGAGAGTGGTTTAAGTAATGATGATTAAACTCCTTCACAAATAATGCATTAATTTCGAACAAATTTGATTACCATAAAAAAAAGGTTATAGTGAGTCAATCTTAAAAGATAGACATATGCTGTCGCGGACTTTTTTTTAGAACTTTTAAAGAGGAACAATTCCATCATAGATGATATTTGCGTAACTTAAACCAGGGCTTTAAATACCGGTAAATTTTCATAACGTTACCTTGTATTGACAGAGTTAACGTTATGATTAAAATAACGGTAATCGATTTAATGTTATTTAAATATTTATGCGACTATTAATTTTATCGTTATTTTAAACGGGTGAGATGTAAGTAGTGGGGCCTGAGGCATGCAGCGCGGTGGGAGCCCGCCCTCGCGCCTTTCTGATGCCGTGCCGATCAAAACGTTGCCTGAATCTGCCTGATTCTAACCCACAGAACGGCAACGTAGCTAAATTAACGTTAGTTATAGTATTTTTGTTAATGTTAATTAACGTTATATTACTGGTAATGTAGTCAAGTAACGTTAAATTTTTGTAACGTTAGTAGGTATAACATTGAAATTTAACGTTACGTAACGGTTATTATTTTGTTATTTGGTAACGTTAACAAGCCCTGACTTAAACCGTTTACGCAGCGCACGCAACGGAAGCTCTTAAAAAGGAGTATTTTTTCCCGTTTTTGCAACATTTTTCATTTATGCTCCGCTCCTATTGGTTGTAGCGTGATGTTATATAGCCTATAATATTCCTTGATAAAAGGACTATCCAACACAAAAAATATTTTTCAATTCCAACCAGTAGTTCCTGAGGTTAGCGCGGTCAAACAAACAAATAAACAAACTCTTCAGCTTTATAATATTAAGTAGATTTGTCGTATTTTATTCCTGACATGTTTATCAATAAACCTATACAGCATAGCATAGCATAATCAGCTTATAACATTCCCATTGCTGGGACACAGGCTTCCTCTCTGTAAGACAGTGGGCTAGGCTATAATCCACCAGGCGGGCCCAATGCGGGTTAGTGTACGGTGGTCAACACATCAAGTTACCACAAACTGACAAATTTTCACGTTCGATTTTGAACTTAATCATCAATCATCAAAAGGAGATTGTTCTGCATCCATACATCGTTCGCCCCAGAACCAACAGCAAAGGAAAATTACTTTGCATGTTCTAAATTACAAGTATATGCCCATGAAGACAAAGATTAATGACGGACAACTTGCAGAAAGGATTTATTTCAAAATAAAACAAAAAAACTGAGGTTATATTTAGTAAGAAACAATCCTTTCAATACTTCGAAATACATGTAAATAAGTTTATGTCACTGTTATTTCTATTGCCTGTATGTGGTTAATTAAGGCTAAGAGAATCAGAAAAACATTTAAGTACTTACCTATGTACCTATTAGGTATTTGATAAATCTTCTAGTTTTTGTATTAAAATAGGTAGGTAGATAAATAAGTACTTATTTATTTAATTTCAATGCAAACGACTTTATCGTAATGTTTTTTTGTTTTTTGTTTTATTTATACTTATGTTGGAAGTCATATATATTACCTCATGTATGTTAGTCATGTTATTGAAAGATTGGACATCACTAATTGTCATGTCTAATCTAATAGTCAAAGATGGCGGCATATTTTATGTGATGTCGATAGTCGCTCTTTTAATTGTTCATTACGGAACGCAGAATGTCCGTTTCATACAGACATTCGCAATTAGTCTAATAAAATATATTTGTAATTATTATGTAGGTCAGATGTTTGTTGGTCCTGGGGCCATTTCCGACAATGTCCTTTGCCTGTTTCGTGTAGCTTCATGTGCTGGCCACTGTACCTATACGGGGTAAGTACTTACTACACATAAGCATTTACCCCGTTTGCGAAAGATTTTGGAGTGGCGACCGCGTACCGGAAAACGTAGCGTTTGGAAGGCTTCCCACAAGGTAGACCGATGACCTTATGAAAGCCACAGGAATCCGCTGGATGCGGGAAGCACAGAACCAGTCGAAGTAGCGGTGCTTGCGGGAGGCCTATGTCCAGCAGTGGATGTCTTTCGGCTGAAATGAAATGATGACTTACTAAACGTACTTAGGTACCTCTACATCTAATCTGATCATCAAACACTTTCCATAAAACTATTGGAAGGTGAATAATCTTAATTATATACTAAAATTATTAACTCATTGACACACATAATGGTGAGATTTGCATACGACCTACATGTACTCGGTCATTAACATTAGAAAAATGCATAAGCTACTTCTCAATGTCACAAATCACGATAAATGAATTTTAATGGTAATACGATCTCAGATTTCAGTCAAAGCTGTCTTCAAATAAGCTATCGCTCTATATGAAAACTATGATGGCCAACACACTCGCAACCAACATAACTTGTCTCATAGTTGAAAGTTGTCAAAGATCTACTCAAAAAAATCAGGGTGTGGTTGTGTCGCGGACACGGCCGTGGTTTTATTTTATTTGAAAGGTACACCAACGACCTATTCACTAGAAACATTAACATAATAAAAAATAACTTGGAAGTTAGGTCGGCCATTGGTGTGGGATGCAACATGGTGTCGACACCCTTGCGCCATCCCATCTTCCTAGCACGGCGAGCTGTGCCGGGGCGGTTGCTGCGGGTGCGGAAAACCTCAAACGGCGCAAATATAACAACCTTATTGGGAGCTATATGTTTGAGCCGTTTGGGATTGAAACACTAGGATCATGGGGTCCGAGTGCCCATATGGTATTTCGAGACATCTTCAACCGGTTGGTCGACTCTTCACGTGACCTGCTTCACGTGGCTGGCCTATTTATTGCCCAAAGAATCAGCATTGCCATGCAACGTGGCAATGCTGCCAGCCTTTTGGGCAATTTACCTGTTGACAGCAATGCGGACAAATTTTTTGATGCCCTTTGATTCTTTTCCCTCACTTTTTATATACTTGTATATATTATTATCTATTCTCTTAAATAATTTTAAAACTAATTAGTGTTAAAAATAACTTAAGTATTGAGTTATGGTGAATTAGTCACTGACAGGGGTACAAACTTTCATAAAAAGTAGCTTCTTAAATATATACGTTTTAACAAGATTTTTTACTCGTAGTGAGGATATAAAAAATAATTACAAACAATGAACAAAACATAATGTAAAAAAAAAAAAAAAAAACATAACAGAATTTAGTTTTTTTAATAAAAAATTAAAATCAAAATTATTATTAGAATCAAAATTAAAATTGACACATTAAGATTAAAATTAAAAAATAAACAGTAAAATTGATATTAAAAATTCAAAATGGTAGAACGCGTTAACGAGAATAAAATAGTGCAATAAGAGAACATTCCAAAATTGTTGAAGTGACAGGCACATGTGGCAAAAAACCAAAAATTTAAATTGTAAGTAGTAGTAGTTTTACGTGAATATATTATATATATTATACGAAACGGGCAATATTTTCTTTGTAACGATTTCTTTGAGCCTCTTAACTATCAAGTGATGTAATTCAATTTTCGATGTAGACGATAGATGGATGTAGATTATAGATGATGATAGCTGCAACACCAAACAGTATCTCCCGATTGTGATAATATTGCCCGTTTCGTATAATATATATAATATATTCACGTAAAACTTACGTGAATATATTATATATATTATACGAAACGGGCAATATTTTCTTTGTAACGATTTCTTTGATCCTCATAACTATCAAGTGATGTAATTCAATTTTCGATGTAGACGATAGATGGATGTAGATTATAGATGATGATAGCTGCCACACCAAACTGTATCTCCTGATTGTGTTATCATCCGTTTTCTAAAAAAAAAGAAAAGAAAGAAAGAAAATACATTAATTTAGCACAGACTAAAAGGCACACACGACACAATATAATTTACCGCAAAAAAAAATACATCTTACAAAGACAGCCCACTTAATGTATCCAATGACTACTAATCATTCATAAAAAAAATAAAAATTGAACATTAGTTTTTTTTTTTTTTTTTAAATTAATTATTACATATTACATAGTTTAAAACACCCTGTTACGAGTGCAGTCCAAGCCTTGTGTTACAAGGGCGCCACGGTGTATATATATATATGTACACCGTATCGCCGGGTTAAAGGCAAAACCGACTATCTGCGTTTTTAGTTGTTCACTTTATATAAGTACCATTCGAATCGGCATTTAATTCTTTATCTAACGGTAAAACCAACTAAACCGCAGGACTTACTGTTCCTGAGTTACCGAATGTAAAAACCGATTATAATATAATCCGTTTAATCAAACCGGTCAAACCGGGTTAATCGGTTTCGACAGATAGTCGGTTTTGCCTTTAACCCGGCGATATATATAATATATTATACCCTTAAAACACTATGAAAGCGTAAATTTAAAGACGTATTCACGTCAAAAACCTTTTCGTTTCTTCGATCAGTTTTTAATAACAAAACTGTTCTGTCTTCAACATATAATACTAGTTTGTCTCTGGTGCGTGTTTTAAGGGTATAATAAAGTTGCTCCAGATTGGACACGTTTTCCATGCAAATTCATTTATTTATCTAATAATAAACATATTTGAATATTAATGATTGATGGCAAAGCGCCGCGGGCCAATGTCTTCTTGGCTCTTGTAAGGCGGCTCGATCAAAGGTTAGAGAAAGCAGGACTCCTTGAGAAGACTCCGAAAGGTGGTTTCTTACTCTGGACTCTTACTAGACGTCAACTAGGCTGTAATATTGAAGTGTCTGTTTGTCAAAATAAAAACTTTTACTAAATGCTTATATGAAAGTATATTGCGGTACTTGTAACAGAAAAAATAAAAAAACAAATTTATTTATACATTTTTTGTTTGACTGACTGTCTGTATATTTGTTCTGGCTAATCTCCGAAATGGCTGGACCGATTTTCACGGTACTTTCACTGGCAGATAGCTGATATTATAATGAATCGTTTGGCTACTTTATTTCAGAAAAAGTCACGCGGCCGAAGCTGTGGGCAGCAGTAGATAAAATTGTTACTCGAAGTATGGATCCCGTTTTCACGTACAACTGCAGTCTTTTATTGTATTGAATAAAATAATTAAAATGTCATTCAACGAGACATTTATCATTAAAATACGTTTTATTTAAGTATCTCCGCTTTGTTCTCGCTTACCACTACAAAACACAATTGGTACTAGTGTTTCATTTATGTATTCAGATTCGGTATATATTATATTTATGGGTCATATAAACTTTTCCGGTGTTGGTGCGGAAACCCAACCCGAGTCCGGAAGCGGTCGCGCAACCGGTGCTGTCGAAAATTAACGTATTAAGTACTTACAATTTCATATACTTAGTATGAAATTGTAAGTACTTAATACGGTAATTTCGTTACGTTCAAATATCTTTTTAATATGGGTAAGAAGACTTCCAAAAACTAGATAGAAAATGCAAATGAAAGATTTAAGCCCCATTATTAGTAAAAGCTTACTTTACTTATCTCCAATATAAGTTATAGAACAAGATTTCCACTCAAGATCTTCTAAGATATTCTCATATGCATGTATACTACTGCACGTATTGCATGATTTCCTGTTTCCGCAAAAATCCGATCGAAGCACGTAGGTATCACAAAATTGCATCTCCTGTTTTCCTACAAAATTGCTATTCTACTAAAATCACATGTTCAACATACTGCAAAGTCTACAACGATGAATCAAATCTCGGTTACAGAAACAAGCTATAAGTTGGTATAACGGTCCAAATTTCGCTAATACCTATAAATAACCAGTATTTAGTCACACCTGTACTATGTGGCTCAAATAAATAATTAAAACATGTTTTTTGGGTTCCATATATCATCATTATTGAAACGATACTCGTACAAAATTGTTTCTATCATGGCGGCTGGCATGTTGGCCTGGCACAGTTTAAAAATGGAACACTTTTCTTATTGACTGTTAATTTTGCCCATCAATCATTTATGATGGAAAATGGCGTTTAGCTGCTTGATAAGTAATTTCCATGTCGGAGTAGGAACGCCTCTTGGTGGTGGTCTAGTCATCATAGTAGGTCGAAAATTAGGTCTGGCGAGTCATATTAGGGCACACGCTAAGAAATAATTTCAAAGGATCGCCGTTATCAAAATCGATAAGGAAGACTATATTTATAGTATGAGTAACAAGGTGTGGTTCCGTGTAGCGCCGGACGTAAAGAATAGCACCACTCCATTTCCACCCATGGGTGTCGTAAAAGGCGACTAAGGAACTTTCTAGAGAATGGGCAGTAGCGTTCTCTATGCATTTTTAACACCATACTGGGATCGCCAACCCGCCTGCCAAGCGTGGCGATTATGGCAACCCCCCCCCCCCCCCAATTGGGGAAGGCCTATGACCAGCCCTGGATGTCTTTCGGCTGAAATGATGAACAAGGCGTAAGTAAAGTTCACTCATACTCTATATAGAAAAGAGAGGATCGTTCGACTAGACGAGTGTTTATGTCTGGTGGGCAGTACTGCCCGACGGTTGATGTCGGGATGTTTTATTATATTCCAGTCGCTCGGTAAACTCTGCCTCCGAGATGCAGGATTTATGTGACGTATAAGTTCGCATGTGCAGTCGTTGTAGATGCCGTCATATCAGCTTGTACAACTTCCAATTTTTCGTCCTAGATTATGTTGAACATAATAGGACACTGACGATGGATTTCTACAGATGCCTGCAATAATAGGGTAGAATGATAAGCTTGTAGTAGCTTGCGCGATTTCAAATTTTGATCATCCTAGGTTTTATAAACCCATATGTGGAACATAAGGGGCAACGCTGAAGATGGACTTCTATAGATTAAGAAGCCATCATTAATTAAGTATTCTACTCAATAAATTAGTTACACAATATGTGAGCTAAGTTGGGAGGTTTTACAAAAATATGATCATTATGGACCCTGTCGGGTACAGTAAAAGTAGGAGAGAGGAAGAGGGCTTTGATTTGACTACTTAGTAATTATTACTATATATTATTAATTATACTAAATTTGTAATTATTTTCCTTTCTTGCCCGTGTTACTACCAATGATACTACCAGTAGTAATACTGTTAATTTGATCTCCTTTCTTACTACTGCAGTAGTAAGTTGTAAGAAGGGTAACTACAATTTGCCCTTGTAACTACTTCGGAAGCGTGGTCGTACATAAAAAAGGAAAGTGAACACCTTTCTTCCGTGGAAAAAATTATAAAATACGTACAGCACCAGTGGATAAATAAGAAGTAGGTATTTCAATTTATTGAGTGTTTTCGGCATGAGACATCGAACCAATAGTGTTCTTATATATCATGATGTAATTTTTAAATATTCATTGATATTGGTGCCAATTCCCTTGTTTACAAACTAAACAAAACTTAAGTTCAGTGCATCTTTTTCTTTCTATTTCATTAAGAAAAGGACAAAAGATAAATTTTAGTTTAGTCCTGTCAAATTAATCAGCGCTTGACGTAAATTGACGTAATTTTAGTCGGCAAGTTTTTAATCACGCGGTCTAAACTTGTATGGAGCAGTGACAGGCGCTGATTATTTGACAGGACTAAACTAAAATGTATCTTCTGTCCTTTTCTTAATGAAATAGAAAGAAAAAGATGCACTGAACTTAAATTTAGTTTAGTTTGTGAACCTTGTTCACAAACTAAACTAAATTTAAGTTCAGTGCATCTTTTTCTTCAATCGGCACCATTGTATCCCTAACATATTACAGCATACAAACAACCCTTAACACCCTTTGCTATATAAGGCTTCTCCTATTTGAATTATGTGGATTTGCGTAAAAAAACGTTATGCGCATAACGTTTTTTGTTGTATGTTGTCCATTTTTAACCGTCTTTAAAAAAAGGAGGTGGTTCACAGTTTGTCGGAATCTTTTTTTTGTCTGACGTAAAAGCGCGCTGACCTCTGTGGAAGACCTAATAAGCGCAGTAGGGCTGAAACTGATATTCCGTACATTTGACCTAAATTCGATATTAGCCATGGACAATAATAGTACAGCTCTACTTTCAAAGGTCATAGGCGAGCGATAATACCTCTACATAACCTACTATATGTATAGGAATGTTCGATACATAATACTCTCTCTTCCACTGTTTTTAGAATATGTTTGGCGTAAACTTATCACAGTTTAGTTCAACTTAATAGATTTTCAACGTTATATAAGAAATAGCAATTTTATTCATCTATATCTATACAAATAAATAAAATTGGAGTGTCTGTTTGTAATTTCAAAATAATTGCTTTTTACTAAATGCATAAATTAAAGTATATAGTAGGTACTAAAAACAAAGAAACAATTTTTAAAATTGTTGTCTGTCTGTCTGTCTATCCGTCTGTCTGTCTGTTCCGGCTTATCTCCGGAACGGCTGGACCGATTTTGACAGGACTTTCACTGGGAGTAACTTAGGCTTTTATTTTAGAAAAAGCTACGAGGGCTAAGCCGCTAGTCAAAAATATTTTACTAATATTGTGGTTATGACTAAGGTTTAATAGTTTAGGTTTTACGGTAAACTGAAAAGGAGGACTTTGCATCTAATAGACTATTGTCCGTTTTCATTAACACGAGGTAACACCTAAATGGATGCCTAAATAAATACGCGCTTTTAGATTTTCAGCTTTCGGCGGTAATCCGAGCGTTGAAAATGCACCAGCACGCTCTTATTTAGGCATTAATTTAGGTGTCACCTTGTGTTTATCAAAAAGGGCATAATAATCATATAGGCATATAATCTTTATGTGCATGGGAATTATTATGTGAATACTTACATAAATAATCACATTAAAAAATAAGATTCGTAAACTGCTAAAAACATTGCAATAAATAATGTGTTAGGTATTGGATTTTTCCTGGTACAGAATTTATCTAAAGCATCTTCAAAGGAAATTCAATAGTGCAGGCTGTGAACTAGTATTTTCTTAGCTTTTCATTTCAGTTCCTTTTACGTGGTCGAATTTACTGAAATACTGAAAGCAAAAATAAAATGTTAAAGTGTGTAGAATTCTGTTTTTAAAATTGGTAAAGTTTCTACTTCAATTGATATTTATTTATAAGATTAATAATAAAACATTTATTTATTTATTTCAGACTTATATAGTTCATAGACACACACTCATACATTTAAATTTAAATTATAATTATACTATTTTAAACAAATAAAAACCCAAAATAAAACTGTGATTAATTAAATTTCAATAATCGGAAAAATGTAAAATCGTAAAATAAAATGTCA
Organism: Dryobota labecula; assembly: GCA_947523025.1. Classification (NCBI taxonomy): domain Eukaryota; kingdom Metazoa; phylum Arthropoda; class Insecta; order Lepidoptera; family Noctuidae; genus Dryobota; species Dryobota labecula. Next base: position 7,469,553 of record OX383293.1, on the reverse strand, counting down.
AATAAAAATTTTCCAAATCGTAAAATGTAAAACTATGTAAATTGTAAACAAAATAATAATATTACAAAAAAAAAATATATATATATAATTATTTCAAAAATTTACCTGCAGGTTCTATGAGTCTGCATTTCATTCTAAAATAAAAGAAATCACCAATAAAAAGATGAGGGCGCCATCGCCATTGCGCGCTCGGTACCCTCTTAAAGGTGAGGCTATTCAATACTAGATTGGTAGTTACCTTGCATTTGTACCAAAAACGTACCTAAAACTGTGTATGTAAACATTAATGTGATAATTAAGACTAATGGGTTCAAAGATCGCGATGTAATGTCACCATAATATGCATATTTTGTGAAATTTTAATTTATTTTAATCAAGATTAAGTAATCAGTGCTGATCTTGATTAATAATTAATTATGACGTAACCTACCTACCTAACCTACGTACCTATATTAGGAGAAAACAAACGACCAGTGGTCCACATTAGCCCTAGATCGAAAGAGCTGGAAGTCATGGGGAGAGGCCTTTGCCCAGCAGTGGGATGATGCAGGCTAACAGTAACAGTAACCTACCGGATACAGAAAGGTGCATTAGGTACTCCTAAGATTGTATATATAGTATATATCATTATATATATCGCCTTATATAGTCCTCAGATAGTTCCAGAACCTTCTACTGTAAAAACATCTAGAATGTTCGAGTACATACCGGCCCCGGCTGACCAGATGTCGATTGTTCTGGAAAGTTCTAGCGTCGAACTTTCTAGAAGCACCTTGATTCTACTAGTTCTGCTACTCGATATTAAATAGCGCTAGTGGTCTACTAGTTCTGCTAATCGATACTAGATGGCGCTAATAGTACATATATATATATATATATATATATAATAGATATATATCAGTATATCACGATGTACTTACCAGGCATTAATTGTTGCGCGTAAAAATATACTCACATTTTGGATGGTAAAAATTGCTCAGAGGGAAAGGGTATTTAAATGGAGGTACTAGAACGGTCTTGCAATATTTCAATACTTACTAGCTGCTACCCGCGGCTTCGCCCGCGTCGCTTTTTCTAAAATAAAAGTAGCCTAATTTACTCTTTATAACATCATCTATCTGCCAGTGAAATTCCCGTCAAAATCAGTCCAACCGTTTCGGAGATTAGCCGGAACAAACAGACAGAAAGGTACACAGAAAAAATTAAATAATTGCTTTTAGTTGTAAGTAAAGTACCGTATATACTTTCATAATTATGCATTTATTAAAAAGATGATAGTGTGATATCACAAACAGATATTTAAATTTTATTGATTTGTATGTACGAGTATGTATAGACTATGCAATGCTATGCTATAAAGGCTGTTTTGAAGTCAGCAGCTACACACCATATCGTTTTTAGGAAAAATATTTAGGTAAAAATATAAACTTTCATTTCATTAGTCAAATCAGTCATTTAAAACATTCTGTTTGGTCTAAATAATATTTGACGACTTATTATAGTTTTAGATTTTAAATCTAGGTTTTTTTTTCTAGACTACAATATAGTTTCCATTTCATTAACAAACCCGTTGATTAATGTGTTTTCGACGTGTTTTGTATAAACATCATTAATTTTCTCTGCATTTTTGCGATCTATGGCATCCTAGATTGATGACAGCTATAACTATTCTTCTAGATAGTTGACATCTTTTTTGCATTTATTTGACGAATTTTAGATTGTTTTCCTACTATTTAGTACAGTAAGATGAAATGGTTCCGTGTGGCGCCGGACGTAAAGAATAGAACCACCTCATTTCCTCCCGTGGGTGTCGTAAAATGCGACTAAGGGACTTACAAGAGAAAGGGCAGCAGCGTTCTCTATGCATTTTTAACACCAAAATGCGATCGCCAACCCGCCTGCTAAGCGTGGCGATTATGGCAAGTCCCCCCAATTCGGGGAGGCCTATGTCCAGCAGTGGACGTTTTTCGGCTGAAATGATGATTGATGAAGATGAAATAGAAGTGCTAGCTTTTTACTATGATTTAGTTGCTCGAATCTCAGGAAAATTAATGTTATATATTTTTTTTTTTAAACGTTGGCCCACATTAGGAATTTCTCCTGTAATTGTGGGTGACAAACATTTAAACTCACATACACATCCATACTAATATTATAAATGTTGTAATGTTGTTGTTTGTTACGTTTTCACGCCTAAACCGCTGAACCGATCGTCATGAAATTTGGCAGAGATATAGCCTGGGATATGGAGAAGGACATAGGCTACTTTCTTACGCGATAACCGACATCCACGCGGGCGGAGCCGCGGGCAAAAGCTAGTATAACATAGTCTTTCCATAGTTCTAGGTAACCAGTCCACTTTAGCCACCCAAACCCAAATCTTTCCACCCAAATTTGTTTCCATATCGTGCAATAGTCCTGCACCAACCGGGGGTTGTAGTTGGGTGCACTTGCATTGTGCATACAGGGATAATCGTCGGTTGGCGCCTCCTTATCATTTCAAATTATCTACTTGAGCCTCTGTGAGTTGGCTTCGGCCCGTCGTACGCGTTCCAAAGGTCCGGGATCCCAGGGTCTTGAGATATGTCAAAGACATTGTTAAAACTAACATAACAATGGGTATAATCATCCCTCATGCTTCTTGCACGTAAACCACTTTAGGAAAGGATTCCTTTGAAATATCACTGAAATTACTCAACTTCACAGCAGGTTTTAGTCTAGGTAGATATATCCCTCTAAGCTCCTCATCTGTTACATAACCCTTCTGTCGGATCTTGTCATCTTACAACATTCGTTCGAAAGTAATAACTATAATGGTCACAAACAAAAAATACGACCCATAAAAAACACCGATATCGATATTTCGAATACACATCCCATTTCCTTAACTACCGGAATTCCAATCATACCACTATCGAAACTACTTAAAACTAAAAAAAAAACTTAAAACAAGATGGCCGCCATTAAATATTTATAACAAAAACAGTGAGTCATAGCGATAATGGTATGCTGCCAGCATTCCCATTTACTTGTGTCCCATACAAAATGATAACAATTCCCTTTTTGTTAGTGCGATACCAACACTCGCTACACTAATACGTTTTAACGAACTTCCGTGAATTTTAAACTTAAATAAGTTATTGAAGGAGTTCAATAAATAAATCAATAAAAGTTTGTTAAATTATTAAATAAATAATTTTGTCAAAAAAAAAAGGTTTTGAAATCATGGCGAAAGTGTTCTATTTAGTGATGTGCTTAGTGCTGGTTCAAGTAATATCGGCAAAGTATGTCGATAAAAGGAAATGTCCTGAAGTGAGAGCAGTGCCGCATTTTGATTTGCCACGGGTTTGTAATTTTATCACAAAAACTTAAATGCATATTAGATCTTTTAGGGTTATAAAAACGGCCCTTGCTCTATTATATTCATAGATGACATCATTTTGCGATCACCAATTGCCTGCCAAACATAAAGATTTTGATATGTGTAATTCCATAGGATTCTTCTTTTAGTCCGCTGTTATAATAGACGATTGTTTTTATATAATTATTCTACTTTTAACCAATATGCAAGCTATTTAGGGAAATCTGAACAGATAGAAAGCCACCACCTACATATATAGGAACACGCTAGGCATCTTTTTGTACAAATTCCTTAATCTAAACTAAAAAACGGGGCAGTCTTTGGGGACTGCCGGTAGAAGTGCAAACTAAGTAACTTGTGAATGGTATCGTCGAGCTTTTAGATGATTAATTTCGAGCGTTCGGTGACGATGACGCGAGTTCCATGATTTTTGTTCACCCAAAAAGTACACATATATACACAGTATACATATAGCTCATGGAAAGCGTTCGGTGACGATGACGCGATATCCATGATTTTTGTTCACCCAAAAAGTGCTCAACGCGCCTAAAAAAGTTTTCACTTCAAAAATAACACGAATAAAATTAAAAGCTAGATTTTAATTACGGAAACATAAAATTAATATTCATTATGTACTTATTATCGACATTTTTATCGATATTGGTTTGATTAATGTTGAGCGGAAACTAGTTATAGGAAGTAGGCTTATAGGCAACTAGACGTTGGTGGCTAGAGTTCACAGCCTGCCTCATGGACATAATGTTGCTTGCCTGTCGGTCTTCTACAGACTGTACTTCGAAGAGTGTGCGCAGGAGTTCCACGACCTGATCCCACATCGCCCTTTTATTGCAGGGTACCAACCGCACTTAGTTGATATCCCGACCAGTCGTACTCAGCACTTCTCCTCCACATTTAATATACGCTCAGTCAAAGTGTGGAACTCTCTGCCAGCGTCTGTGTTTCATTCCACATATAACCCATCTACCTTCAAAGCAAGAGTGAACAGGCATCTTCTGGGCATGCTCGTTCCATCATAGACCTATGTAGGTCAAGAGCCTATTCAGCACTAAAAATATATATAAATAAAACTGGCTAAGTGCGTGTCGAACCACGAACAATGAAGGGTTCCGTAATTGGGACGAATTTACCCCCAGAAAAAACTTAATATTGTAGTTCAAATACATATTCTCCCACACATTCCAACTACAAATGTAAGTCGGTTGACTATTACTCGTTCTACTTTATTTAATTTATTTATTTACTTCAGACACAGTGATCCATATTTTTGTTAGTATATTTAAGAATTATGTTAGTAACCAAAGATTCAAATACATACTACAATCATATTTTTATAACTAAAATTAAATAGCAGAAGTACATAAATAACACACCCACATAAATAAAATCACAATCATCTTTAAATTCATTAAAAAGTTTAAATCATCAATATTATTTAAAATCAAGAAATCCATTAAATTCTCTAAATACTACTACTACTTAGCTGTGATAGTTTTCCTTTTAATATCCTTATATTATTTTATACTACAGCAGTGATTTTTTTCACATATTCAAGAACAACCATTTAGCTGGCTAACTTTCACGGTTTTCACAAACCCACAATATTTTTGTACGGCCTATCCGACGATACCCGTGGTGAACGTGGTTAAACTTGTTAAACAAATGTGAGCTCATGAAACTCCTTAACTACTTCAAACCATAATTATTTGGTCTTACAGAATACTTTGTTCTGTAAGTATAAACTTAACTTGAATATAAATTAACTGAGAGTCACCTTTTACTTTACTGTCCTGTTCAGAAATACGAGCGTGATAATATGCCTGGTCCTGTTTCCGTGAAAATTTAAGTGAAAACCGGATCAAATAGAAACTTCGTTTCGTGTATTTGCGTGGAGAGAATTAAATGAGAGTTGCCTATGTTTTGAGTAAAACAAATAAATGTTACCTATATCAAAATTTGTCATTGTTGATGTTTGGATACCAGTAATGATGATTTACTACTTGAAAATTGAAAAACTTGACTCCAATTTGTTCTTTATTTATAAAAGGGCAAAAACTCGCCTCGGTTTATCGATATATTGTTTAGAAACGGCTATAGTATGTGTCACACCCTTACTTATTGGTATTTCTGGCATAAGCTTCTTATTTTTAACATTTTATTATGTTATCTGGGATTGCAAAAAAATTACCTAAATAAATTTGTAATTGGCCCGGTATCCGCATGGAACACACGTGTTCTTATACCATGAAAACGTACGAGATAATCGATAAGCTTTTGCGACCAACGTGATCAAACGCTTTTCTGCAATCAATTGTGTAAAGATCTCTGTTTACAAGCCCCTACGTTTAAGAACAAGAGCTTTAATCCGGGATAAAGCATACTGAGTATCGGCACAAGGCTTTGTGAGAGGATTGTGTGCAAGTACCCGTAAATAAAACTGGGTTCGATAGCAAATGCCGCTTTAGCGTAAAAAAATTAAGAGATTTTTGGTCGAGCAAATATATTACTGAATATATCCTACTAGCTTCTGCCCGCGACTTCGTCCGCGTAAAATTTCGGCCCACAACCCACCCCGTCGCATTGCATCGTCCGTCTGCGCAATTACTTCGTTTTCGCTTAGCGTTTTTTCCGACTTTTTGTGGTTTTGCTTGGCTCCTTAGGGACGTAGCGTGATGTTAAATAGCCTATACTTATTTTTTTGCGGAGTTATTTTTAAATTATGATATTATTATGATAATAAGTTGATAAAACTCCTTCGCAAATAATGCATTAATTTCGAACAAAGGTCATTGGGCAAAATCTGACCCAGTTAACGAAAGTTTTCCTACACAAACCAAATTAGTTTTAAATTGTTAAGTATTAACCTATACTTAATTTTATGTAGTTATTTCTTTTTTAAACCATGGGAATTATATGTAAAATATGAATAAAAATAGGTGTTCAGTGAACTATAAATGTGTACATAAAACAATTTCAGTGAAGCATTCTGTTAAATAAACAAAAGAAACGTTTGCGCGCTAAAAGTGTGCAGTCAGTGGCATGCATAGGCCGTCTCACTCGCACTTCAGACAAGTAGAAACCGGTTTCGTCGTTGCGCTCGCGTCGCGCGCAACCTAACATCGACGCACGCAGTCTTTCGTCATTTGTCGTTGCGATCTGTGTGTTTCTTGAGCTTCTATTGTTTTTATCGATTACTTTGGCGTGTTTATTGGATTATAGTTTGCATTTGGATTGGATTTAGTTGATAATATGGAAAGACAAAATAGTTGTGTTTCATGTAGCCGATCTGTGCTGCGGCGCAGAAAACACAGCCTCACAGAACTTTTTCTTGAAAGGTTCCGAAATCACGCCGAGTTATTATTACAGGAAATAACACCACGTGAGGTGAGTGCCTTACCAGATTTGTTTTATTATTGTTCCATTTGTACAATAATGCTGTTGGCTTTGATAATAAATCATTTACTCTCAAGCATCATTTATCGAATTATCATCTATAGACTTATACAGCAAGTGTATAAAAGATTTACTGCCGTATTCTCAAACAATAAGCTGGGAACTATGTGTTGCTTAATGTAGGTAGCTGGCTACCTCACCTATGCATTCATTTTAAGGGTCTCATAGTGCAGTTCGCCACTCAAGTATTGTGTAATTATACGTTTTTAGACCCAGTGTAGACACTGAGACGTTTGTGAGACCTCATAGTAATGTTTGTGAATACGGGTGTAAGTCTTTATAAAACGACCCAATGGGATTGATAAAGTATTGTGAGTTAATATTATTCCTTTTTTTCTTCAGATTCCTTTTGATGGTTCACGATCTATATGCCATGCTTGTTGGGTGAGATTGGATACAACTCTGAGAAATCAGCCTAGGGAAAATCAGCCACCTCAACTAGTTCAAGTCGATCCACCTCAACAAGTACAAGATCAACTCCCCCAACGAGTAGAAGATACTGGTGAGGAAGAACAAGATGTGAGTCAACAAGTGAATCCTGGTTTTATTTCCCTACAAGGATATTCTCGTGCTCCAAATACAGCTAGACGATGCATGTTCCAAAACAGCAGGAATATGGCTACGCACGTAGTGCCATTGTATGTTAAGTTCCATTTATTGCATACAAATAATTTTTATATACCTCCACTTGCCCGTGTTTGTCATTCACATTTACAAAGAAATGATTGGGAAGAACTGAATACTCAGAGGATTATGCATGATTTCAATAGTACTCATGTACTCGATATTATCGATTTGTACAAATGGGGCTGGGAACGAAGGAACCAATTGGATTTTGAAAATATTAATTCGGTTGACGATAATGAACTGCATTTTTGGGCAGGAGTAACTAAACAGCAATTTAACACTGTCCTACAACTAACACCGTCTCTTCATAACAGAACTGATCGTCCTGCCACGGCTTTAGGTATTTATCTGTCAAAAATAAGGACTGGTGAACCAGATGAACGGTTGGCTACGAAATTCCAAATGTCCAGAAGAACGTTGGAGAGAAAGATAAGATTAGCAAGAGAATGTTTAACTGATGATTTCGTTCCGCATTTTCAGGGCTTAGATCATATGACCAGAGAAGAGGTGGTTGCTCGAAATCTTTCCATCCCGGCTCATATTTTCGGGAGCGACCACGAATCAGCCATTTTGGTGTTCGATGGCACATATCTATATGTGCAAAAGAGTTCCAATTTTTTATTCCAAAGACTAACATATAGCCTTCATAAATTCAGGAACTTAGTAAAACCTTTTTTGATAGTTTTTGCTCAGATGGCTACATTTTAGATGTTTTAGGGCCATATGCAGCAACAACAACAATTATGCGTAGCCTAATGGAAGAAGAAAACTCTACTTGGCATTGGTTTCTACGGTCTAACGATGTCTTTATACTAGACCGTGGCTTCCGAGACTCAATCCGCTCTCTATAAGAATATGGCTATAATCCCCATATGCCACCATCCAGATTCAGAAGGGAACAACTAACAACAGACGACGCAAATAAGTCGAGACTTATCACAATGACCCGGTGGGTGGTCGAAACTATGAATGGTCGTTTTAAAAAAGATTTTAAAATATTTCGGCACACCTATTTCAATATTTCCTTACCAAACATGATGGCAGATTTCAAAATTACCGCAGCGCTCATCAACGCTACTCGGCGTCCATACGAGAACACCATATACGCCGAGCAATTCATACATATTATTAATGAAAATGTAAATAGAAGAAATGAGTTGGCAGATTATGTGAGCGAGCACAATCTTAATAGGCAAAGAGTAGCCTTTATTTCAATTGACGCAAGTAATGCAGCTTTGGATAACTTTCCACAACTAACTTTCGAAGATTTGATACTATTTACGTTGGGCACCTATCATTTAAGGATCGCTAAATCATACGTTCACGAACACTTGCGACCAAATGGTCTGTACATTGTTGAACTATACCGGCACCGTGAAATGGTTAACAACAAAATATTAATACGAGGAAGAATGCAGTCGCGACATATCAGGAGCAAAAAATACTATACTTACATATTGATGAACCCAACAAGACAGGGTAGAGATAGTATCAAAGATTACTACTGCTCTTGTATCCACGGCCGCCGTACCATTGGATGCTGCGCGCATATAGCTAGCGTAGTATATTTTTTGTCTTGGGCCCGACATCAAGAGCAAATAGATGCGCCTGCGGGGTTTTTAGATGATACAATTATTCCTGTAGACATTGATCATGTCGAATAAAACTTAAAAACTTTTCAATACTTGTTTTATTTTTACCTATTTTATTTTTTTAAACATGTATATTATCAAGTAACCAATACACATGTGCTAAGCCTTGTTATAATTAAGCTTAACATTTTATTTTTTTAGTTTTTGGTTGTTTTTTGGTTTTTCCCATTATCTGCATTAATGCGACATATATATTCGTAAACTAAGAACGTTTAACTAAACATCCTACCCATTTTGTTTTCTGTAGGCCGTGGGTATAGGTTCCATACTAAGTTGCCCAATGACCTTTGATTACCATAAAAAAAGGTTATAGTGAGTCAATCTTAAAAGATAGACATATGCTGTCGCGGACTTTTTTTTAGAACTTTTAAAGAGGAACAATTCTATCATACATGATATTTGCGTAACTTAAACCGTTTACGCAGCGCACGCTACGGAAGCTCTCGAAAAGGAATATTTTTTCCCGTTTTTGCAACATTTTTCATTTATGCTCCGCTCCTATTGATCGTAGCGTGATGTTATATAGCTTATAACCTTCCTCGATAAATTCCTCTATCCAACACAAAAATAATTTTTCAATTCCAACCAGTAGTTCCTGAGATTAGCGCGTTCAAACAAACAAACAAACTCTTCAGCTTTATAATTAAGTATAGACATAGATTTTTTTTTATTATGACGTACGTACAATTAATTTCTATTTACTTAATGATTTTAAAGCATGCTTCATATCGTTCTAAATTGTTGTACCCGACAGGGCTCGTGTGAACTTTGTAACTATTATTAAGATCTTGTACACACATGAGATATGCAATAAATATTTGTATTTGAATACTGCTTTGTCACTTTTAGTAAGTCCCTAATAACTATTAGGTAGTTGGTAAAAGAACCATCCGTGTACCTACCTATGTAATTTTAATAAATAAGGATTCTGTCACCAGTAATGAAGGTATTCATTACAGCTCATAAAAGAGAGTGTTTTCAAGATGTATCATTAGCAGTAACATAATCTATCTTTTCATCGATTTTTGATCAGTTGGTTAACGACAAAGGTCGATTAAAAGGTATACGTAAATGTACGAAAATAATACCTATAATATAACAATAGTTCTGTACAATCGGCATAGAGTGATATGGTCGATCAGGTCCACATATGCGTAGGTGGCGGAAGCGGGCAGATAAACAAACGCCGTTAATTTACTCAATGAGCAACGAACTTGAATGATAATTTATTATTGAACTTTTCGAACATAATTCCTAAATTAATATTATCCTACAATGTATGGCTTCAATACAATTAGGGTTTGTTTGGTGTCCATTCATCCGCAATTTATGCCCCAATAAATTTTCAAATCGTATAGACATTAATTCGTAATTGAACTTGTTGAAATTGTAACTTCCAAACATTTATAGTCTGGATTTCCATATGCATGATGACTTTAATAGATTATGTATTTTATTTAATCCATTCTCATTCCCGCAGAATGTAAACTGTTCATCGAATTTGACCCGTTTTCCAAATAAGTATTAATTAAATACTTTAGATTACTTTCCCCAAAAGCATTGTCATTTCTGACTCCTAAGTCACAGGTATTCTTAGTTTAGGAGTCAGGATTTCAACTTTTGTGGGCCTTTAATTGTTGTGAACTTTGGCTAGTAACGACTTGTATCAATAAAGTATATTATTATTATTATTCAATAATAACTGACATTCGGATTCCGATAGATTTGTATTACCTTGATATAAAGTTTTAGTATAGTTTTCGTGGAAAGGTAAAATCAAGAATATTTGTTCGAGAGTGAAATTGACGTGAAAAAAGGACCCGTTGATTCGAGGAGAGCTATTCATCAAAGTGAGCCAAGAAAGTTTCTGGGCTTAATTTGATTTTTGTACCTTTTTCGGCACCCTCATTCTTTCCAAGATTAGTAAAAAGAGTCTTTATTAAATATAAATGTAATCCAAAGTCTACTATGATTATAACAATTATTTCCTATATTCAACAGCGGATCGAAATCAACTTTACCATTAATATTTATACAGGTTCTTTGGTAAACCTCTCAGAACTAGATTAATAACATCATGAAATTAATTAATAAAAATTAATTAATTATCATTTTTGTTCTATGACTTTTAATAATTCACCAGATTTTAACTTATCATATTTTCGTACAAAAATAAAAATATTTGAATTGAACGCTCTAAGTGTTACGAATTCTACGCGTAACAAACACAAACTGCCTGCCGTGCCTAGTGCAAAAGCAGGGGCGACAGTGCACGGGAGGCGTAGGTAGCTACAACAAAATACAGAATTGAAATGTGTTAGAGCAACGAAACCTTGAAGGTTTGTTTTTAATAAAGGCGAGCACTTTTTCCCCAGGCCCGGCGCAAAAGAAACTTATTCCAGCCTTTAGTATATTGTATGTGCAATTTTTTTTTTTTTTTTTGATAACTGGCATTGCCACCCGATGTGGCTAACATGAAAAAAATTGCCATTTTATTATTTTCAGGCACGGATTTAAAGATATTTATTTGTGCTTGTCATTTGGGGGGGGGGGGAGGTTTTCCATGATCGACACGCTTGGCAGGCGGGTTTGCGATCGCAGTATGGTGTTAAAAATGTATAGAAAACGCTGATGCCCGTTCTCTATACCCAAAGTCTCAAATTCATATAATTTATGTAAACAAAGGGGATAACATAACAAAAAAATATCTTCGTAATGGTAATTCACATATAATTGCGAAAAAAGAGGTTTCATTTTCTTTTAAGTAATAATTTTAAGAAATAATAATTAAAAAATAATCATACCGTAATTATTTTTATAAAATTTCAGTTTTAAACAAAGTTATTAATAAAAGGAGATTTTCTGGTATAAAATATTTTATGATACTGGTAACAATGCAGGAGATCCAAACATTTTAATTTTTTTTACATCTTCTACAACACTAATATTACAGCTCTCATAAATAGATTCATATTGTAAGTACCATATCTAGCCACATTTTGGATGAAAACGGCTGTTAACTGTTTCGATTGGAAATCGATTTTGGGAGGCCTACGTCTACCATTGGGCTTAAAAGGGCTGATTATGACTATCATATACCGTGTCTCTGATACACTACAAAAAACATTGTTTGGCAACGGTATTTTGTTTGCATAGTTCTTATAATTAATTCACTTTAATTTTATCAATGATTATTTACAAAAAAATAATAATGATAAAATGCACCACTGTCCTGTCATTTTGACAGTGACATTTCTTGACATTAGTTTGTTTACATAAATTATCTGAATTAGAGACTTTGGGTATAGTAAGTCCCTTAGTCGCCTTTTACGACACCCACGGGATGTAATGGGGTGGTGCTATTCTATATGGCCGGCACCACACGAGTCCGAGATATTGGGGGAGGCATATGTCCAGCAGCGGACGTCTTTCGGCTGAAATGATGATGATGATTTAAAAATACCATATTTTGATGAAAAATTACTGAAAATATTTATAGATTAATGTAAATCATACAAATATCGTATAATACGTATTTTATTTTTATTTTATTTATTTAATACTTCAAGCACAGAAACGTACAGAGGCGTATTAAATGCCATACAACAACAATACAATAATACAATTTTGGTGTAGGTACAATAAAGTATATTCTATATATCTGATTCTGCTCTCATATCCTCTCCACCATAAGAAGATTACCTGCATTATGTCTACCGGTAACAAGACGCATTGTTACTTGAACGTTGAACAAGATCTATCATCTCAGCAAGTGTAACCGAACTGACATCTCAATAGGCATTAGCATATGAATACAATACCAAGATACTTTGAAAGTCAATATTTGATGACTCAATGATGCTACTTATACAATTTCACTTTCCATTTGAAAAGGATAATGTTTTCTAATGAATTCATAACGTCTTTTATATAATAGGTTTGTTTGGGTTTGAGATTTGAAGGAGAGACGTGCACTTTCTCGTGCGTTATTGAAATGGGTGGTTTGATGGTCCGTCGCGGCTGGGGTTAAAAGCTATGGTAATTCATTATTGACTTGATTTGACGACGGAGGACGTGGTTTTCAGCACACCGAATTACCTGCTTATCAGGTAATTCGTTGCGCTGCGCAGTGTTTTAAGTCCTAATACACTGCGCACTGTATATCTTTATACCTACTTATATACTAACTAACTGTGCCCGCGACTTCGTCCGCGTGGACCATTTTTTTTCCGCGTGGACCACTTTCGGCACCTTTTTATTTTTTTTTGGCTTATTTTTTTGCAAATAATACACATAAATACATTAAAATAAACTATTTACATTATTTTACTCCGTAATTCTCTGTATTTTTATTTTCTGGGCCATAAGCTTTTTGGCCGACGTCATAACACAAAAACTTTTATACCCTATTTTTACCCCCTTAAGGGCAAAATGTTTACAAACTTTTGATATCGTATTTATTTATATCTAATCAAAAGCATAAAAAAATTAGTTTCAAGCTTCTAGCTTTAAAAATGACGTAATTTTCATACAAACTTTCATCCCCTTACAGCCCTTTTTTCGCATTAAAAAGTAACCTATATCCTTTCTCAGGCTCTAGACTATCTCTGTACCAAATTTCATTTAAATGGGTTCAGTAGTTTAGGCGTGATTGCGTAACAAACAGACAGACAGAGTTACATTCGCATTTATAATATTACTAGCTTTTGCCCGCGGCTTCGCTCGCGTTAATTTAGAATTTGACAATCAATTAGGGTTAAAAATACACACTACTAAAGTTTCTATAATAATATATTTCAGTCATGATTTGAAACACACGTGGCACCATCTAATATCATAAGAACGTTATTATTGTTTTCCTCGGGAACAGCAGTGCTATTCTATAACCATCTCACCGTGAAAACTTAGGTGAAGTGAGCGTGAAGTGAACGTGAAGTAAGCTGTCAAAAGTGTCAATCTCAAGCATCAGGTGGAATTACACGTCACTTTAAGCTCACTTCATCTAAGTTTTCACCGTGAGATTTTTACAGAATTGCTTTACAATACTTTTTTCGGGATGATAGGTACCCTATGTCCGTTTCTGTACACCTGACAACATATATGCAAAATTTCAGGATGATCGGTTCAGTGGTTTAGGCGTGAAAAGGTAACAAACAAGCATACTTTTGCATTTATAATATTAGTTATTTTTAGGCTCAGGATTACATTACTTCCCGCTGCGCCAGGTTCGAAAAATGGTTGTACTTTTTCTGGAACGATTCAGGACACACCTACGTGAAGATTTATACTAAAGTGAAAAAGCATGCCTTCATAATCAGAACACATTTATGTTCCCACTGCTGGGACACAGGCCTTCTCTCTTAGAGAAAGAGTGGGCTGTAATATACCACGCGGGCCCAGTGCGGGTTGGTAGATGTCACATGTCTTCGAACTTTTGGTTCTAGGACATGCCGGTTTCCTTCACCGTTTTGAGAGCAGTGGTAATGAAATTATTTACAGAAAGTAAAGCGCCTGTCTGAGTTCGAACCCAGGACCTACAATTCGTAAGTCGGGGCCGTTCCTACTTGGCTACCACTGCTCACTGGGCACTGGGCACTCACTGCAAGCATGTCTTATTTTGACGGAAATTTTTAACCTTTATATGGATTCAAACAATGTTTGGCACCGCGGCCTACCATGAGCATACGCCTTAGTTAATTTGAATAGCAACGCTTTATCCAACTGCGATCTATCCGTGAAATGAAATGAAATGAAATGAAATCGTTTATTTTGTAAATAGGATATCGGAATTACTTTTACATTTCTTAATAAAAGTAATAAAAAAATAAGCTAGATGGAGTCGATATTTCCTATCTAACTACCCCTGAGAAGAAATGGCGAAACAAACTCAGGGTGGTCAGTCTCTTTTAAAGTCCAGACATAATCTTGATCAGATCATGTGAGGACCTTGTACATCCGTATCTGAAATACAGCGTCAGCGAGAGTTGGAGGCACATGTATCTACCTACCTTAATTATAATCGTGTACAGCAATTAAATCAAGACTACGTACGTTTACTACTACAACAGTATGATTGCTTAGGGAAATATGTTACACATTTCGAGATAAAGACAGTTAATATTTATCTGGAAATGATAAAAAAAATGAGATCAAACAACTTTTCCTTTTCCGTAATTTTAAACGCCTAGCTTCAAACTAATAGCAAAATCACGCAACACCAATGTAGTAATAATTTAGGCTAGGCGCAAAATTACGCGGACACGTAGCAAATTGAAACATAAAACTTGAGAAATAAAGATCAGTTTCGTTCACAGATGCTGGGTGACTGGTACGTAGTGGAATATTATGCGAGTGCTGAAGAGGCTCTTTCGTACAGCTGTATGAAAGCAGTTCTAACCGAAGACGACCACGTTCCTACCGCAGGTCTATATAAAATAGCATTTTTCTTTGACATCCGCACGACTTTGAAACATATTGCCAGCATTTGTTGGACGTTCCGCTTGTTAAAACTGACTCATTCATTCATTAATTTACATTTTATTTCCGTCAATGTCAACATGAGACTTTACTTTGTGTTGTTCTGTTCTGAGAAGTCTCAATTTCAGCAAAACTGTTTTCAGACACTCATCAAAGTCAACGTGTCATTGCTTCAACAAACACATTGATTCATACTTATTTAATTAGTCAATATTCAGGAGCTAAGCCGGCTTAATGAATATGTTGTCTCACTAAAACAAAGTTGAAGTGTAGTGATGAAGTGGTGACGCTACCATTTATACCAAATATTTATTCACAAGTTAGACCGATGACTATAGAGTCATCGGTCCAACTTGTGAATAAATATTTGGTATACGCAAGCGTAGGTCGCCAAAATCCCAATGCGAGAAGCAGAGCACCACGCCCTCATAGCGTACTATACGATTAATTACAATCTGAATGGTTTTGAAGCAAATTGCTAATCCATTGCTTCCTATGTTCGAAAAATTAACGGATTGAATGTTGTTGAATTGTCAAAATGAAACCCATTCCTACTAATAATGTGTTACGCAATTAGGCTTTGGTCGATGTGGTGACGATTGGGAGAGGCTATATCCAGCAGTGGACGTCTTTCAGCTGAAATGATGATGATGAATTATTCAATATACTTATTGATTACTATTTCAGATGGCTCAGTAGAATTCACTCCAGGTGTGACGATGAACTTCACATACCGTTTCGCTGATGATCCTCTAGGAGAGAACCTGCTTGGCAATATCACATGGAGAGTGGACTTGAATGAACCAGCCCACTGGACACACGCTGAGAGGACATGTGAGAATATTAATTTAAATAACATACCTTCAAAAATACTATGTTCATTCAGGAGTAAAGATTTTTTTTACATTCAAACCTGTGTAAAAAATTATGGTAAAATCAATGAGAGACAAATTCAAATTTCACAAGGTGGTGGAATGTTGCAGACTCCTTGGTGAGCTTAATTTTTAGAAGATTTTTATAGTTTTAATTTGAAAGAATTTTGTTTCCTTTCACTTGCTTATTTTTTCGTTGTCAAAAGGTTTGGTTTGGTTTCGATTTATGTATTAATTTTTCCCTTTTAAATCATTTTTTCATTGAGCTTTAATTTAATTTAATTCCACCAACCATTTACATATACAGTCCATTCGCATCGCTAACATTTTCTTTATTTATATGAGTACCACATGAAAGATTATTTTCAGGTTTCAGGCCAAAAAACTTAATTTAGAGTCTCTCTAGTTTGGAATAATTCATTCCTCCGTCAAATAAAAGAAGCGAGTGTCTAGAAGCTTTGCATAAATGAAATCTGTTTACATAATTTTTTATTTTAATTTTATTTATTTATTTAACAATTTATGTACAAATATAAACAGACAAGAAGAAAGCAACAGAAAAATACGTACAAAGGTGATGCTTATTTCTAATGAAATCTCTTCCAGCATACATAGAATTATCTAAGTAAATCATACCATCTGTGTATCCCTTAAGGATATTGCGGTATCCCAAATATGCCTGTAGGGACAGTTTTCCTTTTCGTCCTCTTAATATAATCCGTCGGTTGCCGTCGTACGACACGACGGTCATTATTCTTAGCTACCACGTGACAATTAATTAAGATAAGTCTCTCCGTGGTCGTGGCCTTTCTTGAAGATATACATATCTGTATAATGTGGCAACATCATGTTAGTCATTATCCTTTGTTGGAATTAACTAGCGTGAAGTCGGGACTAACAAAAGGTATTTACAAGGCATATGTGAGTGGAAACGCCGTGAGGGGACGCCCTAGGAGAACATATAGTGACCTAATTGGTGATATTCTTCAAAAAAGTCAAGTGCGTAGTACTCGCAACCGGCGTGCGTGTATGACCAGAGGCCCTAGTGTGAGCTCATTTTAACCATCTCAACTTTACCCATCGACCGCGTTCAGCGCTCCGATTAGTGTAGGGCCAATCGGAGCGCCGAACGCGGTCGTTGGTTAAATTAAACTCACACTAGGGCTTCAGATGTATGAACGTAAACGAAGCAAAAAGAGTATGTAAGGAGCGTAGTAGGTGGCGTTCTCCCAGGTAGCATTTTTACGTCATTATGTCGTCCGTTTACGGTACTGCTCGACGTAAGAGACGTCATGTCTTGACGTCGGGGGGTCCCATCAGGTGACGTCAATTTTTCAGGACGTCACTGAATTGACGCTAAATCGACGTCACCAGGACGTTCCGTTGAGCACCAGACGTTAAAATGACTTTAGTGTGACGTACATAAACTACGGACCCTAAAATGACCTTGGAATGACGTCATTTTTTTTGCCGCAGACGTCATTTTGCTACCGGGGCTATAGTTTCTGCCTACCCCCATGGAAAGAAGGCGTGATTTTATGTATGTATGTAAGTCGGGACTTAGTGGTTCTATTATAATCGTATAAATAATTTAAGATCCTATAGCAATCACCTATAAGCAAGCCTATTATTGATATAGAAAGCTATGATTAACAAGAAAAAAGCAATAGGTCAGTAATAAGAATAGATAATATTAAACAGTTTATCTGTGTAAAAATCGGTTCTCCGTTAACGCTACAATCTCTGTTTCCGTTGCCTAAGATGATCATTCTTCTAGAAGAGTATCCAACTTATCTTATAAAAGAAGTCAAAGTCGATATTATTATTTTTATATACTTACATATCTCGGGATCACCGGGTCCCGGTCCTTTGAAAGGCGTACGAGGGGTCGAAGCCAAGTTCCTCGTCAGTGTTCACTCCAGCCGGCCAATAAAGGCAAGCCAGAGGTGGATTTTAATTCAGCCTTATTTCATCTTCCAGACGACGGCATATACAACACATACGTGCTAGACACGGAATACAAAACCTGGGCCCTCCTCCTCCATTGTGCAGAACAAATGGAGGGCGCGAGGTACTTGAGTGCGTTCGTCCTCTCACGGACCACGGCGCTGCCCAAGAACGTTATGGCTTACTTACGGGATAAGCTGCCAAGGTAAGGGGATGACGGTTTCGTTTGGTTTTCTTATGTAGGTATGTATATTTTAAGCTGATTTATGTATAGTACGAGTAGATGAAACGAAATTGCGAAGGAAATCTGCAGGCAACTGACTGGTCTATTTAAAAGTCAGAACGCAGGCTGTTAAGCGACGAAAATTATGCGTTTATTGGATTCAATTAGGCACATGCATTACTTAAGTTGCCTACTTATACATTGACATCAAATCAAAGTCTTGTACCAAATCCAATTTCTTTAAAAGAGATTATTATTCGTAGGGACCTATAGAAACGGAGATAAAATTCAAGGACCATTCTCAGGGATTTGCGCAGCTGTCTGCCTAAAGAGAAGTACTTTTAAATAGAAATCTACTCAATCCTCGATCGGTTTCGGTACCGGCTGTAGCAAATGGTCAATATATCCCGTTTATTTCGCAAACTTTTAACCTTTATTTATTGGTAATCACGTCCTAGACTCGAAAGAGCTCTCTCTTCAAATTAACGGTTTTTACCTTTATGTAGTTCCGATCTTAGGCTATAACTCAGACTCGCTTCGACTGAAGTTTCAGACATGAAGCTTTAGTAAAGGAAACTTGTGGCAAGGCCTTTTTTATGGTTCCGTAGTAAACAAGAAACCCTTATACATAGTTTCGCCATGTCCGTCAGTCTGTCTGTCTGTCTGTCTGTCTCTCTGTCCGCGATTTAGCTCAGAGACTCTTAGTACTAGAAAGCTGTAATTTTGTATGGGTACACATATTAATCACGCGACAAAGTGGAAATATAAAATCTTCAAAAAAATTTTTTTTAGGGTACCTCCACACACGTAAAGTATGGATGGAATTTTTTTTTCTCTTCTATCCCATGGTGTCGGATATCGTTGAATAGTGTGGGTGACACTTGACTCTAACAAAAATTTGCATTTTGAAACTATTTGGATATGTGAAAAAATTCACAGCAGTAGGTATTATATATAACGAAGTTAAATGAAAACTGTCACAGCTACGTAATCTTCACAAGTTACCGAGTAATAGTCGACCAACTTACATTAAGTTATGTTAAGTTTGTTCTTGGGATATATTCATACCAACTACGGTATCCTTCAATGTGCGTGGTCCGACACGCACTTGACCGGTTTTCTATCTCACGTAGGTCAAAACAAATGAAAGAAAATATGTTCCTTGAAAATATTTGCATGAAAGTTTTCTACTAAGAAAATATGTTTATATTAGGTATTTTAACCGACTTAAAAAAAAGAGGAGGTTCTATGCTCGTCCGTATTTTTTTAATGTATGTTCATCGATATTTTCATCGATTGGGCACCGATTTTGAAAATTCTTTTTTCATTAGGTAGGTACAGGAAGCTTGCGCAGTGGTACCATATTATGAATTATATTATATAAGTTTGCTTTGGTAGTTTTTCGAGTTAGCTTCAATAATACTAATTTAATCCACGTGAATGTTGATGATGTTATAAAAGTTCCTGTTACTGGTATAACAAGTAGTGGTAAATGAATTTGTTTGAGGTAGGTACAACAACTAAAAAGTAAAAACAAAAACGGTTTTACAAATTAAAAACAACCGTCTCCCAAAAAAAAACACTACAAAGTGACAAATACTTTAATTTCGGTAGTCGGTATCCTCAACTCAAATCAAATCATATAATTGCTTGAATATGGTTACATGAGGTGATACATACAAGAAAAGTTCTTTAAACCATATCCTACCTAACCCGCTGTGCAAATATCTATTATACTTAATTAAAATATTTCTTACATTTTTAAACTGTCATGGTCACTAATATTATTATTAACATAAGCGGGATATAAAATATCGGAAACTCAGAACAGTGAATAAACATGGTAAATATCCCGCTTATGTTAATAATAATTTCTTACATTATTCATTATTTTAACTATTACAAATATAATTATTAGATATTATTTGTGAAAATAATTAATTATGTAATTGTATTATCATTACTTAAACCTAAAAATTTAATTAGATTTATCATTAAATAATCATTAACTTTTTAATAAGCTTTATTGATTAGATAAGTTTTTAATTTGTTTTTTAAACATAATAGTTGTTCTTGTTTCCTTTATATTATTAGGTAATTTATTATTTATATTCTAGGGCCCATACAAAATGCACTCTTGTCAAACATAGCTGTTCTATGGCGTATTGCACGAAGTGTACTGGCAAGCCTGGTACTATTTAATGTTTCATATTTATTTATATTAATTCTAATGCTAGTTCATAAATACACATTGATGGGAATGTCAATATTTTTTAATTTATAGAATGTAGTTTACAAGTTTAGTATCTGTAGGTTCCAATGCACATATTGCCCGGATACATTTCTTCTGGGCTTTGAAGACAGTTTCACTCTCAGTGGCATTGCCCCAAAACATTATACCATATCTTAGTGCCCAACCCACGTAAGCGTGGTAAGCAGATAGGAGTGCACTTTGATTTACCACTTTACAAAGCATATAGATGGTATATGAATAAATAATTCGTTTTGATCATACTTTTTTAATATATGTCCTCCATGTCATGTCTGAGTCTATGTGTAATCCAAGGAATTTTGTTGAGTTTAGTTTTTCTATGTTTATTTGTTCATAATTTTTAGTGAAAGTGCTTAATTTTAAATTTTTATTATTGAAAGTTATTATATAATAATTGCTAGATGCGGGAAGCACAGAACCGATCGAAGTAACGGTGCTTGGGGGAGGCCTATATCCAGCAGATGACGTCTTTCGGCTGAAATGATGATGATGATGATATAATAATTATCTTTAAGTTAGGTTTATTTTAAGTTAATTTAAATTAAGCCAGTTAACTATAGATGATAGCGTTTGGTTCATTTCATGTTCATATGTCGTAGGGTCTTCAGATACAACTATCGCAGTACTATCGTCAGCATACAGAACCATAGAGGATTTGATGGATTTGGGGAGGTCATTAATATAAATAATATAGAGCAGAAGACCTAAAATACTCCCTTGTGGTACACCTTTGCAGACTTTTATTAGTGTTGACAAGTGCTTCTGTTCGACTTTTGTGATTTGTGAAATGCTAGATATTTCAGTTTGTTGTTTGTTTGTTAATAACTATAAAATGATTTTATGAGATCTCTAGCGTTTCCCCGTATTCCATACGCTTCTAATTTATTTAATAATATTTCATGATTGACGCAGTCAAAGGTGTTTATCATATCCATATAAAGTGCTGAGACATATTTTTTACTATCCATGCCTTTTAGTACCATTTTGAGGAAAGTGTCAAATGCGTTGTTAATAGATTTATTTTTACTGAGACCCATTTGTTCTTCCGCAAGGATATTATGTTTTTCCAAGTAATTATTTAAATTGTTATAGATAAGTTTTTCAAAAAGAGAGATATCTTCGATTTTGTATTTTCGTTTATAGCCACCGACTTATTATTATTTTTTATTTTTTTTGTAAAATGGTATTTATTTTATATTCTGCTTATGTAGCACATTGGATCGGAAATACATGACAAATAAGGTTATTGTTAATGAAGCTTTGTATTTAAACAGATTCATTGTAACACGTTAATTCTAATGAAATTGCATGTTTCTTTTGTTATTATGCTGATTTTGTAATTTATACATGTATACCTATCATAATTAATACTCCGGCCAAGGCTGGCAGAAACGTTTTAGAGATCTGAAAAACTTTTATAAGTATTATCACCAAAAGACAACAGCAAACTTGGCTTTGAAGGATAGTATAACCAGCACCAAAATTGATTAACACTTTTTCAATCACAATCTGAAAGATTTTGAAAGATATTGCTAATCCATTGCTTCATATGTTCGAAAAATCTGTCTACTCAACAACGTAAATAACGCAATGAATGTTGTTGAACTCTCAAAATGAAACACTTTGCTACTGTAAGTGTGTTGCAATTACCCCGCAACTTAAGTGGTTGTAATCTCAAACCATAACCATAAGGAAAACTAGACAAGATAAGACGAGGGACTTGTGAGACCACAGAGCAATTTTAAAGGAAAGAGATGTCAATAGATTTGGGAAGCGAATACACGGAAAGGGTTTATCATCGTTAAGAAATTTTCGGTAACTGGTCAGCAGTGTGAATGTTGACACTTCAACAGAAAATGAAATATTAATATTTTTCCATGCTTTGAAACTGAAAGTATTGACAGTAAACTGATGTACCTATTAAATTAAGACCTTTATTTCATAAACGCTCTGTGTGCGAAAAACTGTAAAATACAATAAGTACCTACTCATTAACGACCAATCAGCAATTCTAAACTTAAGACCTTAACTTTCATTAAAATATATTCCCACGACCAAGCGGTACAACATGTTAATCTTACATGTAACAGTTAGTTAGTATGTTTACCTTTGTGTTCAGGGAATAAGAAACTAAAATACTTGATTGCTAGAATTAAGAACCTCGTCCTATTTCGTAGTCGACAAATAAATAAACATCAATTTTATTCACCTTCACTATGTTTCAAATCTTTCTACATTCTTTTTATGTTATCGCCTGAAGTGCCTTTGAATATTTATTGGGTGAGACTGAACTTGCCCGGAGTATCCTATACTTTTCCGGATCCATAAGAATCCCTATCTCATCTTACTCGATGTAATTTTTCTCTCCAGATACGATGTTGACGTCAACTACGTGTTCCCGATCCCACACAAGGACTGTTCCACCAAACCGGCTCGATTCGACTACACACCGATCTTGGTGGAAGTTGACAGCAAAGTCCCAAAGAAGCCGGGTGTCAGCTACAAAGTGGCTTTTGAACATTAAGTACTACAGAGTAAAGAGCAAAGAGTTTAACATTAGATGACAAAGATGAAAAGAAAATTGAAGTGCGTCCAAAAGATGCTATGGCAAAGCCACGCGTTAGAAAATCGCTATCGCTTGTCATTTAATGTTAGCGTTAGAAATACATACCAATTATTTAAAATAAAAATTGTAATATCATAAAGTGCCATAAAAGCTTCATTACCGATGAATGAATGTCTTGAGAAATTGCATATATTACACGGTATTTAAACTAAAGCAAGGTTTCAAAGTGTTGAAACAATAAAGTCTCTTTTTGGACATGAGTTTTTCTTTTACTTCAAACACCTGCTCTAATATTTAACCATTCTATTCTTACAGAACATTTTCCACTAATAGTTTATATATTTCATATAATATTCAAATCTGCTAATCAGCCATACAATTGGCTGTATAATGTATATAATGGTCTATTATAGCCCTACTAGGTTTTCTGATATGATCCTCCAAAGAAGGTCGAAATTACTAACACAAATGTTTACCGATAATAGAGCAACTAGGTCTATAGTAATAACCTTGTAGGTAAGATAATACAGACTTTAGTTATAAGTTATAACGAAGAATCCTTAAAAAAAAAAAATACAAAACTGACCATGAAACAAATACAACAACTCAAACTAGGGCACAGGTAAGCTGATAATTAAAAGTTTTTAATATACCAATAACAAAAAGGACAAATATTTTATAGTTTCACAGTTTAATGATTATTGCAAATTCAATGTTAAGAATGCCTTCAGAGAACTGATAGGGCATGAACATTGTTCTACAAGGCTATTAGTATGCAGCGGAGGCAACGTCTATACACAGGACAATAAACAGGCACACTCATGTTATGACATTCAAACTTGACCGTGTCTAATAGAGCTGATAATAGCCAAGCAAAATTAAAACAGTCATATGAGTAGAACGTCATTGTACTTGTTAAGTAAGAATTTCCACAAACGAAGGTTAAGATCGTCAATTTCAAAATGTAGAATTCGAGAATGATGATCTGGTAACAGTGGCAACATAAAGTTCCTAGT
This sequence comes from Dryobota labecula, assembly GCA_947523025.1. Taxonomy (NCBI): domain Eukaryota; kingdom Metazoa; phylum Arthropoda; class Insecta; order Lepidoptera; family Noctuidae; genus Dryobota; species Dryobota labecula. The sequence continues at coordinate 7,445,069 of OX383293.1, read as the reverse complement.
AGGAAATCTATGTTTATAATTATGATTGTTTCGGCTAATTAGATATCCATTTACAGTTTGACCAAACTTAATGAGTGAAGACAACGATGAGAATTATTTCGAAACATGGATGTACGAATAATTAGGATATGCAAAATAGCGGATGCGGTGTAAGAGCTACTGAAAGTTTATTATTTATTATAAACTATACAATGAATTTTGAAAACCTCTCCTACCAGCCACTGTTATTTGAAAGTCCTGTAGGAACCACCTAAACTTAAGAGTTGAGCTTGACATATCTCGATGACGCAGTATAATGATGTTAACACTGGTTGTAACTGTTCTTCATTTAACACAAAGTCCCTCGTGGTTCAGCTCCAGCTGTTCGTGTACGATAAGTCTTGCAACTATAACTTGATTTTCAGGGGATCGTCTAGTAATACTTTTATTTATAGCGCAATAATTCTGCTGATTATGAATCATGAATCTGGATCATGAATTAGAGAAGTGTAAATAAAGAGGAGGAACGGTGTCTTGCTGTCCACAATCATGGTATATGGTTGAGTATTTTGTACCGAACTTTCAATTGAAAAACGCAAAACTTGATGGTTTTAAACCTTTTAGAAATATAGTAAACAATGACACAAACATCCACAATGGCCCTAAACAAATCAGTATCGTCCTTAACGCATATCCACTGAAAATAATGCATATATTCTGTGGTAATGTATTAGTAATTCAGACGTCTTGCGCAAAGCCTTCGTTATAAGTATGAAAGGAACTGAGCGCCATTTTTTTCATGATAACATCACAAACATGGGTGAGGTGCGAGCGTGTGTCTATTTTTCTGTGATTTTCCTGTGCTTCCAAATCTCTGCGGCTAAGGTTAGTATTAATCACAAATCTGTCTAATTTATCATTAAATAATTATTATTGCTTTAAATAATTATTCTTACGATAATTAATACATTTTTCAATTTTAAGTAATTTTTGTGAGTTTTTAAATAAACATTACGAAACGTTATCTAAGTACCTATTCTAAACTTGATTTGATTTCCAAACAACTTTAAAAAAAAAAACTTTTTGTTTCACCAAGGGTTTTCGTGTTAATTTTAACCACATTTTCTCTAGCCCTTGTTTGGGGAACTCTGGTGCGACCTATTATGTGACGACGATGATGGTTCAACAACGACCCCCGTAAGCTCGGAAGACTTGATCGACTATTTCTGTGGCGATTGCCCCACCCGTCGGCCCAGACCTCTTACTACTCCGATGCCACCAGCCTTTAGCCCTGGGATGCCTGGACCATTTGGATTTCCTGGAGCTCCTGGAATGGGACCGGGACCATTTAATTATATGATGATGGGCTGTAAGTGTAACTAATACGATTTATTAACTTCTTCGCTTTTTCTCAAGTACCCGAGTACTTGAGAAAAAGCGAAGAAGTTAATAAATCTTCCAACTACAGTAATGCTAATTTATTGAACGTAATATCATTATTATTGTAATAGAAAGATCAGTAGTTAGGCGGACACACTTTTGGTGTATCAACTATAAGCAAATAGTTCCACCATGGTTCGTTATAGTGACCATGAGGTAGATAGGTCAACAAGCTCCAGTGATCGCATTACCTTGCTTTTCCATTGACAGTCGGAAATTTTAAGCCATTTGCTTTTCAATTCAAAATATGACTCAGCTAGTTTGGAGATAAGTCGATGAGAGTGATCCTTATTAAATTAAGCGGCCTGCAATGCGGTACACTGTTTTATCGAACACGCTTCGATGAAGATGCATTGTACCATGTCATTAAGGGGTCCTTATAAATCCAAACTTAAGCTTTTGAATATCTAGATTCTGTAATTTCAAGAGGAATTTTATATTTAAATCATCATCTTTCTGCTCTTGTCCCTTGTTACTTGGGGTCAGAACAACTCGTTTATTTCTTCTACTCTCCCCTGTCAGCCGTCGCTCTGTTATTCACTCCTTTTTCTTTCACATAGTCGTTTCTTTGGTCTTCCCCTCCCTCTCCATCCATCAACATTTATGTTCATCACTCTTTGAGTTACATGCATTTCATCCTCCTCCATCACACCAAGACAAACGATTCCCTTTCATTCAAATTCCATTTTTACATGTATATTGAAATGATTAAATTACTTGTTAGGATTTTTCGTTTTTTTGCGCAGAAAACTCAAAATGCTTGTGAGGTAATCGGTTAGCTCCGAAATCAGTCATGAATTGGTCTGGACCTTTGAACACGTCCAATATCATGTCAACTTATTTCTGTATGGCCACTAAAATGTAAAAAATTATCAAGCTTGAGTGGTTAATGGATTGCTGGTAATAAACGTTACACATACTTGTCGGCAATTAATCGCGGATAGCACGCTCGCATTTTAAATGAAATACATACCTAGGCACTTCCTTTTTTTATTTTACTACAGTATGCTAGAAACGTAAAGAAAACTACGGATGGAATTAATAAATAAAATATTATAATTGAAGCAAAAGTTTGAAGAACGTATAATAATAATCATTGCAAGTACCAACTATACGATTTCAAACTAGAATATCGACTACAAATAGCAGACCAAGAGTTTGGCAGCAAATAGGTAGGTACTAAGTGATTCTCAGTTCATGGTATATGCTATTTTTTTCAATATCAGAGTACTAACATGCACCGAGATAGTCACTCACCACGGTTGTGTAGTGACACAACCGTGGTGAGTGACTATCTCGTCTTTGCATTTGCATACCATTTTGTCCAGATTTTCATATATTGTTTTCATTATCGGCATCGTTAAAGCTAATTTCAAGTCTATAATTAACTAAGAATAATTTCCCTAACGTAAATTTGTTATTAGCAACGTCTCAGTATTTATATTTGCAGTGTTTTAAATCAGTAATAGTCATATATTAGTTAAAGTCATACCTAGGAACAGCACAAAGTTTCCAACAATTAATATTTTCTAAGTAATATTATTTAGCCTTGGTCTTACCTATTCAAGCTCAAGTCTTATGATTGACAAGCATAAAGTTTTTAACACAATTTATTCTAATGACATTATTATCATTATTTGTTTTTCGTCTGTAATATATTCCTGCCATGTGATCTGAGTTACATTTATCTTAAGACGACAATTCTATTCAAGGACCATCTTAATTCATGTTATTACAAGACATGTCGTTAAAAGTAGCTGGGTTTCATTAGCAGTATAATTGCAATCAACAAACCAACCATGAGTAAAGATATAGATAGGGTTGTTTTTGACACATTTAGCAATGCTCAGCAGTGCACTTTTTCATGTTGGCAATAAGTAGAGCTGATGATAGACATTTTTATTACTATTATTGAAAAATATTACCATTTCAGCTCCCCAAACCGGAAGCGGCTTCAGTATGGTTCCGAATCCATTGAGTGGCTCGTGGATATTCTCCTTCCTCCCATTCGGCGGTGGTCCAGGTATTACGCCGCCACCCAACGCCACACCAGCGCCTGTTGCCCCACCCACCACTGCTGCAGGAGCCCCTGCCGCTGCTGCAGCCACTGCAGCACCAGCAGCAGCAGCAGCACCAGCTGCCCCAGCCGCGCCAGCCGCCCCAGCCGCCACAGCAGCGCCAGCTGCCCCAGCCGCCCCTGCTGCACGCAGGAAATAACTTTCCATAAAATAAAGTCTATCCGCTGAATTAGTGACGATGCACTGAATTTAATGTAATAAAAGTACAAGACGCTTGCTGAAAGACTGAGAGCACAAATGCGAGCGTTAGTTGTCCTTACGCATCTAATAGTAGCATGTTCTGTTGCTGGTGGACTATTCTTCCTGTAACAGTATTCCCCAAATGGTGCTAGAGACGGTCTTGAATTTAAATATTTAATGTATAGTTAACATTTCACTTTGATGCACTGATATGAGTTGACTACATTTCTTGGACAAACGTCGGTGATATTCAGTGGCAAGCGCCATGAAGTAGTTTTTAAAGCGCGGCACTATTTAAGCAGATGAACTTTAATATTCTAGATTGTGCCTTTCCTAGCTCATAAGATTTGCTTTAATCATAACTATGATTGAAGGGTAATTCGTTATTTGTGTGTTATCATAAAAATCATTTTAAGTATATCTGTGTATGATGGAGATGTGAAATTGTTGAGACAAGTTTAGTAAAGAGTAATTCTGGCTCTTAGCACTTATGTTGGCGGTTGAAATAAGCAAATTCATAAAGAATATTAACTTATAAACTATAGATTTAGTTGGAAAAGATTGTAATGAGCATTTTACTTGCAAGTTGAAATGATTCATTACAAGTATAATATCAGTATTCGATAGAAAAAAAAAATACTTTCTCATAGATTTCACAGAACTTAACAGAAGTCTTAAAATAATAAAATGATTGAAGAGGAGCGATGTTACCATATTTATTATGTATGTTTGTTTTACGTTTTGTGTACGACAATCGATTTTAAAAAGCTGTATCTAATGGTGTTTTAAAATAAAATAAAAATCCAAATGATTGATGGCGAAAAAGTGTCTGAGATATTTTGAATGTTTCATTATTTTTATAAATAGGACGGCAAGTGCCATATAACCAGTAGACACTTGCCATAACAAATTTAAATTTTTAATAAACGATAAACTGTGTAATATTCTCGTAATAACGACCAATTCTGATTGTGATAGATAATTCAAAAAAGTTTTGAATTATTTTACTAAATTGATGTAAATGAGTAATAAAAATTCTGTAAAGAATCTTGTTTTTATTAAAAATCTGGTAATCAAAAATTGTTAGTTAGGTAACTTTAACTTGTGAAAGCCGCAGGAATCCGCTGGATGCGGGAAGCACGGAACTGGTCGAGGTGGCGGTGCTTGGGAGAGCCAGCCCTATGTCCAGCAGTGGACGTCTTTCGGCTGAAATGATGATGATGATGATGAGGTAACTTTAAAGTTTTTGTGGCCCAGCTATTTCACAAAAATTATGAGATCAGCAGCACTCTTACCTAACAAATAGCACAAGTTGAATACAATCTGATCTCAAATAATTTAATTTATTATTACTTAGCTGCTTCCCACGGCTTCGCCCGGGTAACTTTTTCTAAAATAAAAGTAGCGTTAGTTACTCCTTATAACATCAGCTATCTGCCAGTGAAAATCTCACCAAAATCGGTCCGGCCGTTTCGGAGATTAGCTGGACCAATCAGACAGACAGACAAAAAAATTAAAAATCGTTTTTTTGTTATAAGTACCGTACATATTTTTATAATATGAATTTAGTAAACAAGCTGTTATTTTGACATTACAAACAGACACCTCAATTTTATTTATTTGTATAGATTAAAAACCGTATCCCAATGTTACATTTAATTTTATAAGTATAGGAGTATATGAGGAACAGGATATAAAGTTCAATCCTCCTTTCAAAAGGGAGGATCGTCCGACCAGACGGGTGTTGTGTCTGGTGGGCAACTGCCCAACAGTTGAATGAATGAATGAATAATATATTTATTTGTAAGAATATAGGTAGTTAACATAAGTTCTTAAGATTTATGGGTTTCACTATATTCGGCAATTCAGCCGTGCAAATATTTAAATTTTATTATTTATATTTTTTTTATTTAGTTATACTTATAGTTACGGTGTTACGCCCCTGCAAGGAGGCGTGGCGGGCGGAGCCGGAGCATAGCTCCCCGTCCACGGAGGGGACTCGGTGGCCCATTAACATGGGCCCCTCATTTGGTCAGCCTAAGGCGGCTTTCAGATGGTAGACTCGCGAAAAGACGCAGGTCCTGTGAAAGGATATCTGTGATTGTTTCTGTAGTCGCGCCGCGACATTGTTATACAGTGTCGCTTCTTCACGATATCTCGGCGATCTGCCCCCACCAGATGAGACCCCCAGTTGCGGGGACGCCCGACAAGGACAACCAGCGACGAGATGGCGACTTTATGGCGCTTCTACAGGTCAATGTAGCCTTTACTCGACCCACTTATCAGAGCTAGCCAAACCATGACCCGGGTAATAGGCGGAATAGGAGTGTGAGCGCGGCATTGTACTGTAGTGTAACGCCACCTGGTACTTATAGTTGATGTCGGGATGTTGTTTATATGCTAGTCGCGCGGTAAACTTTGATTGCGCGATGCAGGATTTGTGTCTTTGATGCGTAGTTCGCATGTGGTGTTATAGATACCGCCACAGTTGTAAGGTATTCAAATCAGATAGTTAGCTATCAACGACTGTCATACAAATCTATAAAATAATCATCTACCTGCCCTTACCCCATTTTATTTAGGTTCAGCTATGTTCATCATCTTGTTCTTCCTTCCATTTCTATTAACCGTCATCTCAGTGTTCACTTCCTGTCTATCTATATCCACGCAATCCATTAATTTAGGGTTCCATATGTCCGAATATAAAACCAGAACCCTTATAGGATTACTCGTGTGTCTGTCTGTCTGTCTATCCGTCTGTCATAGCCATTTGCTCCGAATCTAATGGATCGATTAAGTTGAAATTTTGTACACATATCAATTTCTGTGACTCAAGCAAGGTGGTCACTTTTGGGGGACAAAAGAGACAATTAGAAAAAAAGATTTGCACACTGTTTCGTGTGACATATTATTTCAGCATGCTGAAAACCGTAACTGATAGGTGGGACAGCCCCATACTGGGACATTGGATACGCCTACATGCTACTGTGGCGTAGTAATTAGTAGTTTGTTGTTTTTCTGGTAGATGTAAGTACTAACACTAGTTTCGTAGTTGTGTGTATACTAACCAAGTGGACAATACATGGGTCCGAAATAAAAGATTTTTTTTTTTTAATTTTATATTTTTGTTAAATGAAAGGGCTTACTGTGAGGAACTCAAGTATATTATTTTATAATGTTAAAATAAACAGTTTTACAGTTACTTAAGAAAATAGATTAAAATTTACCATTCCTCCTAATCTCCGATATCACTGAACCAAAAATGTTGAAAAAAAAAAAAAAAAAACTAATATCGTTCTTTATTTAAAGATTACAGGAACACCAATAAGAGGTCTATGGTCTTAAAATAACATGGTAAATCTCCCAATATTGTACGTACAAAAAAGTATGGAAGAACATGTTTTTCAACTACAATGTTAAGTTTGTTCTTTGGAAAAATTCATCCCAACTACGGAACCCTTTATTGTTCAGGCCGGTTTTTTCTTTGGCCTGTCTCTTTTCTAAAAGCAACCAAATGTATGACCATCTTAGTATACAGATGTAAACATGCTTACAAAGTATGGAGAGAGCTCCGTGTTTGGAATTTGGAGCAGTATAAACCGGCCACTGCTTCTATCTTCCTATCTTGCCTTTTTCCAAGTATGTTGGTGTTGGCTTCCAGTCTAACCGGATGCTGCTGAATACTAGTACTTTACACAGAGCCACTGCCTATCTGACCTCCACAACCCAGTAACCCATTACTGGGTTGTGGAGGTCAGATAGGTAAGTATCGTGTTACCCATAACACGATACCCCTTGGTAAGACTGGTTGTCAAACTTTTGGGCTTCTAACTACCCGTAACGACTATCAAAGATGACGAATGACAGCCGGAAGGGACGGAGGGGTCTCGATATGTAATGGATGGTCACCCATCCATGAACTGACTGCGGTAAGCTTAACTTTCGATGAACCCGTGCGACTGTCACCATTTAGCCACGAGTCCCTCTTAATTAATTACTCGAGCCTAAAGGATAATAGGAAAAAAACAACCGACTTCCAAAAAAGCACTTTATTGTGAAAAAATACTTTAATTTCGAAAGTCGGTGTCTTTGAATCTGTATTTTAGATTTTTTGTCACCGACTTCCGAAATGTTATTTTTCACTTTATAGTGCTTTTTTGGAAGTCAGTTGTTTTAAAAAAGTTTTTTATTTTCCCCTTATTAGTTATGGTATCTACCCCACACCAATTCGTGTACCACTACTTGCCATGTAAACAACAGTGACAGGAAGTATTATAACATCACCAAGTTACACAAACTGGATCTAATACGTAATATCGAAGCCAACTCAAAAACCATCCAAGCAAAGTTATATGGGACCACCTCCAAAGTATATTCTTTCAAACAAAAACAGAACTTTCAAAATCGGTTCACAATTGACGGAGAAGTCGGTAGACATACTTAAAAAAAAAAACGTACATACAGTCGAACATAGAACCTCCTCCTTTTTCGAAGCCGGTTAATAAAACCTACTAACTCGCTTGCTCTGCGTAATGACTGATAGCTAGATATAAAAAATATCGATGACAAAGTAACAAAAGCTATGAATATCAAACGAAAAATAACATGCCATAAAAACTTTATACGCGTTTGCCAATTGGCACAGGAAACAATATATCAGAACGAAACAGTTAAGCATTCAATGCTGTCGATAGCATTGCTGAAGCATTTGTAGTTTTTTTCCTTCATTTAGAACATTTGTTAAGGCATTATTAATTGCGAACTTAAAGGTAAGGCCGCTTACAAATGCAATAGGTATGCAATATCTGCATGCAACAATAGATCCAAAGGTAGATTAGCCGTTTCCTCTGTCGCTTATGTAAATAATTCTGCTGCATACGGACTATGGCGCTTCGAATGATTGTATTGATAGTGAAGTACGTTCCCACGTTCTGGACTATACTATTTCTACGGTATTTCATGGTGTTAAAATCGGTTTTGGTATCCTGGGATCTAATTATAACTTTAACTCTTGTTTGTCTAGTGGTTGGATCCACTCAGCCCGGCTTGGCTACAAGCAAAGCCCCCAAAACGCCGCTGGCAGAGGGAGTAAGCGCGGCTGTTTTTCAATATTCTCAGTTGTAGTGTGACTTTCGGAGAAGTGAGAGATGTACGCAAATACTGGAGACAAAAATAGAAGATAACATCGCAATTGCTGCTGCAATTTTGGTGTATATTTATTCTCTACGAAAAGAAAAAAAAATAGCAAAAGAAGATTTTGGATGAGACCAAGTCTACGAAATAGGCGTGATGTTCTGAAAATGCTTCAAGAGTTTATAATGGATGACATAAACCGAAGAACTGTTCGTTCGAAAATTGAATTGTTTCTGGGGGTTTCTAGGGAAGATTTTGAAACACGAAAGCAGTGATCGAACTGTTCCCCGCTGCCGGTGCGCGGCGGCCTCGCCCTCAAAATGTCTCGCACAAAGCCGTTGCCACTGAAGAAAAGGTACTTAGGCAAATGAAAGGCGTGAGTTGATATCAAGCGTATATTGCAAACTGATCCCGCAGATTCTTCTCCAAATTCCCGCCAAACTCACAGGTTTTCGACAGTTTTTTAAGCTCGGTTAAATAAAGCATTATATTTTCGTCGTCCTTATGCCTTCTTTGACGAAACCGAAAACGCTCCGCCATGACAGCTGGTTTCGGTTGAAGATGATTTTTCAACATCGTAACGGATTTTTCGTAGGTTAACTCTGCCGGTTTGCTTGGCTGCATAAAGTGCTCAGTAACTCATACGTTTGATCACCAACGCCGGTGATAAAGATCGCCAACCACATGTTCTTATCCACGTTATTAACTTTAAAATACATCTTTAAACCATTCCACGTACATACAAAGTCCGATTCCCTGACGTCACATCAAATTCTCTTATTCTACCGATTTGTCTTTGCCGTTGCGGCTGCCGCATGCCGCCGTGCTGTGTGGATCCACTATTAAAATATCAAGTGACAAAATGCCTCTTTTTATTGACAGACGGTTTAGTGACTGCTCCGTTAGTCGTGGTCGCAAACGTGACTGCTGAGCGAGGGGTCCTAGCTTCCATTCCCAGGTCGGGCAAAGTGTTATTGGGATTTCCATTAGGAATTTCTTAGTAACAGCCCGGAGTTTGGCCGTTGGCAGCGTGATACCTTCGTGCTTCGGAAAGCACGTTAAGCCATTGGCCCTTAGCCTGATCTCTCTCCGGTCGCGTCGGATTGCCGTCCCATCGGACTATGAGAGTAAGAAAAGAGAGTGTACCTGTGTCTACGCACACACTTGTGGACTATAATATCTCCCGCGCCGAAGGCTGGTCTCCAAGGTGATTGGTCGCCATGGCCAAAATTCGGCCTGGAGGACTATTATTATTACACCTAGCAGTTATATTGTTGTAAGGACATAAGAGGTACATTCTGCCCATACTATTGACACAATCATATTTTCCTCCAGCTATGGGCTCAATTAACTTGCCGGCGACCATATATTACGTAACCAATGTATGGGTAAATCCCAAATGATTAGAATATCCAAACATTGTTTACCCATTACAACCAACGCAGTATCTATGTCATGGGCCATTCAAAGTTTAAAAAAATGTGTCTGAGTGAATCTGGAATGCTGATCACGTAAGGCAAGCGCCATATCTGGGCCTCCTGCCCAGATGGCATGGCGAATTGCTGTATCGGTTGTTTCAAATGAATAAGTACACAATACTAAATATTTTTACGCTGGTTACCATTCAAGGTTGACGATGCATTTGTTTTGTTTGATAGATAGCATTTGTTTCCACGTTCTTTTGTTTTGGCACAAGCATTTGGGTATTTATGGTTAGTAGTGTATAATTGGGGTTCCTGGATCAAAGATCCAGGAACCCCAATTCCACACTTGATATGGACTAGACAATCAGTCAATCAATCAATATTTGTCCATACATTTCATTCATTAATTTATTTAGGTTCTACATTCAAGTATTCGAAATATGATTATAAATACCTAGATCATATTTTCATTACAATACGATTATTCGAGTATTCTAAATATCTACCATTCATTGTGGTGTGATGCTGTCGAGATAGTGCGGATGCGCTACACAACGCATCACTTTTATCCCCCCACACCGACCGCTCCCCTATATGTTCAGATGATAGGTACTTTGGGTGACTAATTGTATTAAATAAAAAAGTATTAGCCAAATTCCAATTCTTATATTTTAATACGTACGTGTTTTTCAGTAACTTAGGTAACAACAACGTCAAAAAATAAAAAAGTATATAGAAAACAATAAAAAACTACCTAAAAAGAGTATTAGCAACGGTCGTCGGCCACAGGTACCTACGTGTGTATTTGTGATTGTTTATGTTTGTGTAGACGTGTAAGAATCTATTACTAGAGTACTTTACATTTTTTTAATTTCAGTGAATTTAAATGACAAGGACGTCAAATAAAAAGCAATTTAATGGTTACAAATATGCATTTATTTATAGCAATTAAATATAAAACATAATTTAAATACGTTTTTAGGAGACAACGCAATTACACATGTTATACATTCTAGCAAAATACACATTAGTTATAAAATATTTTAAGTCCGTGTATTTTAAGAGACTACAACATTCTTCTAATTACATACAATAAAACAGAAAGGGTACAAAGTAGGTAAATCCTAGTAGTCCCAAACAGATAGTCACATAACACCATTTACAGCATTTGATTATACTCGTATTATATGCTAACCATAGTAAAACATATTTGGTTATACTAACTAAATAGTCTCAAACAGGTAGTCACCAATATTATAGCATTTGATAGGATTACATACTAACATTAAAAGATATTTAGCTTTATTAACTATGGGTTCTCCATGTTTTCCTGAATTTTATTTATTAATTCCTTAGTGCTACACAATATGTCATCCATTAAAATGCTCTTAACGACGTGTTGAGCACAAACCTCTGCTTCACAATAATGATTACAGATTGAACTATCCTTCTGCTCGAAGTTTTCTGCATCGATAATTTGTATTCTTATGATTTTCGAAGGTCTTGTAACAGGCTTTTTTATGTACGAATATACCATTCGCTTATTCTTTGATATTTTGCGAGATGCTTCAGCAAGACCCAAATATTTTTGATTTACTGCGTGTATTTGAGCAGGAGCCTTTTCTAAAGGTATGAAGTTAAACAGCTCTTCCGAATCCTGAAATTATAAAATATTATAATTAAAATAAAATATTCTATCATTAAATCAAATTAAATTTTGTAATAAAATCAAATATAAAATAAAATAATTAAATGAATACTCACCGACATAATTATTACTCGTTGATTACTCGCGCTTGCTGCTAAGAAACTAAATAATATTTAAATTTTCAAGATAATTTATCCTTTATATAGGAATCTAATAAATAATTTTCAATGGTTATAAAGTTCAAAATTGCTGTGAAAATATTAGCTGAGACAATACGACGCTACACCGTTTCAGATTACAATTATTTGCATACCATAATATAACGCCACAGGCATATAGACGGCGGTGCTATGCGATAGCGTCGCGGTGGTGTTTAAATGTTAGGGAATGCCTGAACACTGCTTCACATCATGTGTGGTCGCTCTCATACTGATTTGAATAATACAAAACGTCACCGCAACGCTACCGCACTGCATCGCTATCTGTGAACTGGTGACTTAAAAGTCAATACACACAGAAAGCGGCATCATCCAGAGCGGCACCTAATAGACATCTGATCCGGACCACCCATCGACTTAGCAAATTTAAGCATCTTTACATGATGAAGATAAAGTTCAAATTGCATGATCTCGATATTTCGCAAGATATTTTTCTGCAACGTAAACTATTACATATTTGGGTGTTAGGTCTGATAAAGCATTTTTAGTAACGCTTGCCCTAATTCCTTATATGGGATATCGTGACGTGGATTTACCACTATTTAAGAGTGCATCCTGCAGAAGCTGGATCACATCAACACTTCAGCTAGGTGCAGTTACATCTTACACAAAACCACCCAAGCAACGTCAATCTTCTAAAATGTAAGTATCTGCTCAATTTTCAATGTAATTTACCTTGTGTTTTCTGTAAAAGTTTTACAAGAAAGAATTAAGTGGATAAGAAAATATAGTACATTCACTATTCAATCATTCAAGTATTATAGCTATTCATTTACCTCTTCAATCGTTCAGATCAGTTAGCGAGTCTTCATCTACTTATAACAATTAAACTGTTCAGTGATTCATAATTTTTGATATTCATTCATTCAAGTAATAAATTCATGCACTTAGTGTCGTCTACATGATTAAAACGAATTTAACTGTTACTATACTAATTCATTGTTTTTATTTATCACAGGTCCAAGAACACGGCTGACCATATTTTCCCTTCGGAGAACGAATCGGCAGACGAGGAGCATGCACCGGTGAAAACCAAGCCAAAGGAGAACAAAAAGCGCAAGCCTTCGTCAACGAGCAACTCCCAGCCGTCTACGAGTAAGAAAACTAAGCCAATGACTCCTGTCACAAAATCAACGGCTCGCGAGTTGTTCGGGAGCGACAGTGACGACGATGAAATCGATGTTGTTGCGGATAAAAAGACTCCCCCGATATACTCGTACATCACGAGGAGACTGGCGAACGGATTTTCGCGACAAATGAACGAGCAAAAAAAGAGGTGAGTTCTATATAGAACTCAAAGTGTATAAATGTGATGAAATAGAGCGGGTCCAACCAGTAAATAGGTGGCGGCACTCGGTGATCACAATTAAAAACAAATCTGACGAGGTTTCAGAGTCCTGGCGTCACCTAAACGCCTATATAACAAGCGCCAGGAAGGAGTTCAAAAAATGTGCTCCTACTTTTATAAGCTCTTATCAATAGTCTTACCAATAGTTTACATTAAGAGGTCTATGTTATAACACATATAATCATTATATACTTACATAGAGTTTATTTTAAGATAGTATTTTTGTAACCGCAATTAATCCCAATAATTAAACTATACGATAAAAAATGTTGTCTTTTGTTTCCAGTTATACACCCCGGTGATGGCTCATCAACAAATTCTGATATTAATAATGATAAATGTCAAATTGATATCCCAGAAAATGAATACAATAAATGCCAAATTGATATCCCAGAAAATGAATACGATAAATGCCAAATTGATATCCCAGAAAATGAATACAATAAATGCCAAATTGATATCCCAGAAAATGAATACAGTAAATGCCAAATTGATATCCCAGAAAATGAATACAATAAATGCCAAATTGATATCCCAGAAAATGAATACAATAAATGCCAAATTGATATCCCAGAAAATGAATACGATAAATGCCAAATTGATATCCCAGAAAATGAATACAATAAATGCCAAATTGATATCCCAGAAAATGAATACAATAAATGCCAAATTGATATCCCAGAAAATGAATACAATAAATGCCAAATTGATATCCCAGAAAATGAATACGATACAAATGTTTATGAGCGAAATTGTTTATCAAAGTATATTCATTGTGATAAATGCAAAATTGAGATCCCAGAACATAAATATAGATATCATAAGAGAACGAATATGCATAAATCGAATTGTTTAATAAAGTCAAAGTTTGAAAATATTGATATTGTAGCTACAGCATTTAAAAATAGAATCATGACTTATCGCTTAAACCCTTCAATAGAAGACGAGTACCTCATACTAGAGGCGTTCTTGGGTGATAAGCGAAAAGATGTTTTGAAAATCATTGAGTTATCATTAATGGAACATACCTGCATTAAAGTTAACTTCGAACTGTTTGCTTACTTTTTACTACCACAACTAAGTGAGCAGCAGCTCAAATCATTTAATACGAAATATAAAACTATATACAGCAGTACTGATTTTAATAATATATATTCCAATATAATAGAAATATTCAAAAGAAAACTTACTGAATTCGAGCATTGTGAATCTGGATGGTCATTTGTCTGTATAAATCATTTAGAAATAAATATAAATAAATATTCCCCCATGCGGGGTGGTACTTATTTAGAGCTACCAGAAGTAATAAAAAACACAAAGAGTTGTTTGAATATACATAATAATGATGAATACTGTTTTTTATGGAGTATTGTTGCCTCATTATTTCCAGCAAAAAATAATGTCTGTAGAACAAACTCCTATCCACACTTTAGTTCAATATTTAATATAAAAGGAATTTCATTTCCACCTTTACCTAAAGATATCAAGTTGTTTGAAAAGAATAATTGTGAGTTCAGTATTAATATTTACGGATTAGATGAACGTTGTACTGTAACTGGTCCTCTTTATGTGACGAATTGTAAGAAAGATAAACATATTAACTTACTGTATTTTGAAAAACAAAACAAAGGTCATTATTGTTTGATAAAAAACCTTTTACGCTTAGTGCGACGACAAGTTTCATGCCATAAAGGTCAAATGCATTTATGTGAAACGTGTTTGCAATTTTTTAGTAGTGAAAAGATGTATCATTCTCATAGTTGTTCCAAAATTTTAACCATACTTCCTGATAAAAACAATACATTACAATTCAAAAATTATGAGCGAAAGCAAAAAATTAACTTTGTGATTTATGCTGACTTTGAAAGTATACTATTAAATTATAGAGAAAAACATAATGATAAATGTACGATAAAAAATAAACTACATCTACCGTCTTGTTTTGCTTATTATGTATGTTGCTCACATGATAGTAGCTTGAATAAATTCGTAACATATAGAGGACCTGACTGTGTAGAAGTGTTTGTTAAGAGATTAATTAAAGAAGCGAAGTTAATTCACAAAATTGTAATGACTAAGAAACCCATGAGATCTATGACGAGAGAGCAAACTGATAATTATAGCAAAGCAACTACATGCCATATCTGTAATCATTTATTATTTGATGATAAAGTTTGTGATCATGATCATATTACATCCGAGTACAGAGGCGCAGCGCATTCGCATTGCAATTTAATTTATAGAGTGTGTTCATTTATACCTGTTATCTTTCATAACTTATCTGGTTATGATTCTCATATATTTATTACGGAATTATCGAAATATGATGGTGAGATAAAAATTATACCAAAAACAAAAGAAAAATATTTAAGCATAACTAAAATAATCAAAACCGGTACAGGATGTAAACCTATACAGATTAAATTTATAGATTCATTTCAATTTCTTAGTTCAAGTCTTGACAATTTGAGTAAAAGTTTAACGGAGAACGATTTTATTCATTTATCATCACAGTTCCCTGATAAAGGCCAATTAAATTTACTGCAAAGTAAAGGTATATATCCGTATGAGTACATTTGTTCATGGCAAAAATATAATGAAACACAACTTCCAGCAAAGAATCATTTTTATAACACTTTACAAATGAAACATATAACAGATACTGAATATCAACATGCCAAAAATGTGTGGAAATGTTTTGATATTAGTTCTCTTGGTGAATATACTGACTTATATTTAAAGTGTGATGTACTATTATTATGTGATATATTTGAAAATTTTAGAAAAATTTGTCTCCAGCACTATAAACTCGACCCTGCTGTTACTATACTAATTCATTGTTTTTATTTATCACAGGTCCAAGAACACGGCTGACCATATTTTCCCTTCGGAGAACGAATCGGCAGACGAGGAGCATGCACCGGTGAAAACCAAGCCAAAGGAGAACAAAAAGCGCAAGCCTTCGTCAACGAGCAACTCCCAGCCGTCTACGAGTAAGAAAACTAAGCCAATGACTCCTGTCACAAAATCAACGGCTCGCGAGTTGTTCGGGAGCGACAGTGACGACGATGAAATCGATGTTGTTGCGGATAAAAAGACTCCCCCGATATACTCGTACATCACGAGGAGACTGGCGAACGGATTTTCGCGACAAATGAACGAGCAAAAAAAGAGGTGAGTTCTATATAGAACTCAAAGTGTATAAATGTGATGAAATAGAGCGGGTCCAACCAGTAAATAGGTGGCGGCACTCGGTGATCACAATTAAAAACAAATCTGACGAGGTTTCAGAGTCCTGGCGTCACCTAAACGCCTATATAACAAGCGCCAGGAAGGAGTTCAAAAAATGTGCTCCTACTTTTATAAGCTCTTATCAATAGTCTTACCAATAGTTTACATTAAGAGGTCTATGTTATAACACATATAATCATTATATACTTACATAGAGTTTATTTTAAGATAGTATTTTTGTAACCGCAATTAATCCCAATAATTAAACTATACGATAAAAAATGTTGTCTTTTGTTTCCAGTTATACACCCCGGTGATGGCTCATCAACAAATTCTGATATTAATAATGATAAATGTCAAATTGATATCCCAGAAAATGAATACAATAAATGCCAAATTGATATCCCAGAAAATGAATACGATAAATGCCAAATTGATATCCCAGAAAATGAATACAATAAATGCCAAATTGATATCCCAGAAAATGAATACAGTAAATGCCAAATTGATATCCCAGAAAATGAATACAATAAATGCCAAATTGATATCCCAGAAAATGAATACAATAAATGCCAAATTGATATCCCAGAAAATGAATACGATAAATGCCAAATTGATATCCCAGAAAATGAATACAATAAATGCCAAATTGATATCCCAGAAAATGAATACAATAAATGCCAAATTGATATCCCAGAAAATGAATACAATAAATGCCAAATTGATATCCCAGAAAATGAATACGATACAAATGTTTATGAGCGAAATTGTTTATCAAAGTATATTCATTGTGATAAATGCAAAATTGAGATCCCAGAACATAAATATAGATATCATAAGAGAACGAATATGCATAAATCGAATTGTTTAATAAAGTCAAAGTTTGAAAATATTGATATTGTAGCTACAGCATTTAAAAATAGAATCATGACTTATCGCTTAAACCCTTCAATAGAAGACGAGTACCTCATACTAGAGGCGTTCTTGGGTGATAAGCGAAAAGATGTTTTGAAAATCATTGAGTTATCATTAATGGAACATACCTGCATTAAAGTTAACTTCGAACTGTTTGCTTACTTTTTACTACCACAACTAAGTGAGCAGCAGCTCAAATCATTTAATACGAAATATAAAACTATATACAGCAGTACTGATTTTAATAATATATATTCCAATATAATAGAAATATTCAAAAGAAAACTTACTGAATTCGAGCATTGTGAATCTGGATGGTCATTTGTCTGTATAAATCATTTAGAAATAAATATAAATAAATATTCCCCCATGCGGGGTGGTACTTATTTAGAGCTACCAAAAGTAATAAAAAACACAAAGAGTTGTTTGAATATACATAATAATGATGAATACTGTTTTTTATGGAGTATTGTTGCCTCATTATTTCCAGCAAAAAATAATGTCTGTAGAACAAACTCCTATCCACACTTTAGTTCAATATTTAATATAAAAGGAATTTCATTTCCACCTTTACCTAAAGATATCAAGTTGTTTGAAAAGAATAATTGTGAGTTCAGTATTAATATTTACGGATTAGATGAACGTTGTACTGTAACTGGTCCTCTTTATGTGACGAATTGTAAGAAAGATAAACATATTAACTTACTGTATTTTGAAAAACAAAACAAAGGTCATTATTGTTTGATAAAAAACCTTTTACGCTTAGTGCGACGACAAGTTTCATGCCATAAAGGTCAAATGCATTTATGTGAAACGTGTTTGCAATTTTTTAGTAGTGAAAAGATGTATCATTCTCATAGTTGTTCCAAAATTTTAACCATACTTCCTGATAAAAACAATACATTACAATTCAAAAATTATGAGCGAAAGCAAAAAATTAACTTTGTGATTTATGCTGACTTTGAAAGTATACTATTAAATTATAGAGAAAAACATAATGATAAATGTACGATAAAAAATAAACTACATCTACCGTCTTGTTTTGCTTATTATGTATGTTGCTCACATGATAGTAGCTTGAATAAATTCGTAACATATAGAGGACCTGACTGTGTAGAAGTGTTTGTTAAGAGATTAATTAAAGAAGCGAAGTTAATTCACAAAATTGTAATGACTAAGAAACCCATGAGATCTATGACGAGAGAGCAAACTGATAATTATAGCAAAGCAACTACATGCCATATCTGTAATCATTTATTATTTGATGATAAAGTTTGTGATCATGATCATATTACATCCGAGTACAGAGGCGCAGCGCATTCGCATTGCAATTTAATTTATAGAGTGTGTTCATTTATACCTGTTATCTTTCATAACTTATCTGGTTATGATTCTCATATATTTATTACGGAATTATCGAAATATGATGGTGAGATAAAAATTATACCAAAAACAAAAGAAAAATATTTAAGCATAACTAAAATAATCAAAACCGGTACAGGATGTAAACCTATACAGATTAAATTTATAGATTCATTTCAATTTCTTAGTTCAAGTCTTGACAATTTGAGTAAAAGTTTAACGGAGAACGATTTTATTCATTTATCATCACAGTTCCCTGATAAAGGCCAATTAAATTTACTGCAAAGTAAAGGTATATATCCGTATGAGTACATTTGTTCATGGCAAAAATATAATGAAACACAACTTCCAGCAAAGAATCATTTTTATAACACTTTACAAATGAAACATATAACAGATACTGAATATCAACATGCCAAAAATGTGTGGAAATGTTTTGATATTAGTTCTCTTGGTGAATATACTGACTTATATTTAAAGTGTGATGTACTATTATTATGTGATATATTTGAAAATTTTAGAAAAATTTGTCTCCAGCACTATAAACTCGACCCTGCTTATTATGTGACTTCACCTGGATTGAGTTGGGACGCTATGCTCCTTTACACAGGTGTTCAGCTAGAATTGATTAATGATATAGAAATTTATAAAATGTTGGAAAAAGGAATACGTGGAGGATTAGCTCAGTGCTCTCACCGATATGCTGAAGCCAATAACATTTATTTACCTCATTTCGATAGTTCTAAACCATCCTCATATCTGATATATTTAGACTGTAATAATCTTTACGGATATGCTATGACTAAAAAATTACCGATATCAGAGTTTAAATTTATGAAAAATAATGAAATCAAATTTTTTAATTTGTTTGATGTTCCTGATAATGGCGAGTACGGTTACATTTTAGAAGTAGATTTAGCATATCCAAATCATTTACATAATTTACACAGCGATTTGCCTTTTGCTCCCGAGAAATTCATACCTATTGGAGGGAAAACACCAAAACTAATTGCAAGTTTGTATGATAAATATAACTACATTATTCACTATGTTCATTTAAAAGCATGTCTTAAAAATGGCCTTGTTTTAAAAAAAATTCATAGAATCCTTTATTTTAAACAAGAATGTTTTTTGAAAAAGTATATAGACTTGAATACTAGCTTAAGACAAGCAGCTTCAACGTCATTCGAAAGAGATTTTTTTAAGCTTTTAAATAACTCAATATTTGGCAAAACTATTGAAAATAAACGTAAGCAAGTGGAGGTCAAATTAGTAACCAAATGGAGTGATGATTTGAATAAAACGAATAAAATTGTAGGTGCTGAGAAATTAATCTCAAAACCTAATTTAAAAAGTGTTTCTATCTTTAATGAAAACTTTATAGCCATACAACTGAGTCCCATGAAACTTGTTTTAGATAGACCGATATATGTTGGATTTGCGGTGCTAGAATTCTCTAAGTGGCATTTGTACAATTATCATTATAATTTTATTAAAAATAAATATGATGATAAAGCTAAATTATGCTACACTGATACTGATAGTTTGTTGTATTTAATACATACTAAAGACTTTTATAAAGACATGCGGAATAATTTATCAGAATTCGATACAAGTAATTTTGAAACTAATAATCTTTACTTTATTCCTAAGGTGAACGAAAAAATTCCTGGTTTATTTAAGGATGAGTTAGGAGGTGATCCAATTACCGAATTTACAGGCTTAAGAGCAAAGTTATATTGCATTAAATCATTAAATACACAAATAAACAAAGCTAAAGGCGTATCAAAACCTATTACAAAATGTTTAAAATCATCTAATTATAAAGATGTTTTATTTAAAAACTTAACATTAAAACGTAAGATGAATATGATAAAATCAATTAAGCATGTGTTGTTCTCACAAGAAGTAAATAAAGTAGTTTTAAACAGGATAGACGATAAAAGGCATATTCTGGGAAATCAAATAGATACTGTACCTTGGGGACATTGTGATTACATATGTTAATTTAGTATTTTTTTACATCAATGCTTTATGTATATTTTTTATGTAAGACTGTATACTGAATATTCTGTGTTTATAATTCTGAAATAAATTGACTTTTAACCTCACCAATTTTTTATATATATTATTTTTTAAGAGCAAATAAATTATACCTACATTAGACATAAACATGAAGTGGACCCAGAAAAATTGACTCCTTTCGAGGACTAAAACCTAAAATTAATTGCAAACTTTTATGATAAATTTAAATATGATAATTCTCAATTATTATATAAAATTTTATAATGATGTTTTTATTTAATACACACATATTTACTTGTATTTGCTGTTTTGATTTGTAAACCTTTGTTAACATTACCTGTGCAGATACTAAGTAATAAGTGTAGACGATAATTTTATTTATTTGTAACCTTATTCGACGAAATCAAAGCTAAAATAACTATGATTTAATTATTTGTGGGATTATAATTATAAATAAGCATTATAAATACTAGAACATATTACTTTTCTGACAGATACAAACATGAAGTGGGTCAAGCAACCAGTTTCATTAGAAGTTAAAAATATTGAGGTAGAGGAAAATAAGCTACACGCTAAGCATAGCGTTCTTCTGCCTAATAATATAAGATGTATAATATGTGGTCCTTCGAATTGCGGGAAAACGAACGTCATGATTAGTTTGTTAATCCACGAAAATGGTTTAAAGTTTAAAAATGTTTATTTGTATTCCAAGACTAGCTTTCAACCAAAATATAGATTTTTGAAACAGATTTTAAAAAGAGTGCCAGAAGTAAAATTTTTTATATTTAATTTTGATGATGAAGTTATTCATCCTAACGATGCATTACCAAAATCTGTTATTATTTTTGATGATGTAGTTTGTGAAAAGCAAATTAACATACGAAATTATTTTACAATGGGGAGACACAGAAGTATAGATTGTTTTTATTTATCTCAAACGTATTCCAAAATACCAAAACAGCTATTACGTGACAATGTTAACTTTTTGATAATTTTCAAGCAAGATGAAGTTAACATGAAACATATATACGATGAACATGTTAGCTCTGATATGGAGTGGTCTAAGTTCAAAGATCTGTGTTCTAAAATCTGGATACATCCTTATGATTTTTTGACTATTAATAAGGATTGTGAATTAAACAAAGGCAGATATAGACAATCATTTGACAACTTTATTTATTTTGATTGATGGTGTAGCTGCTACTGTTGATAGGATTGAGGCCGGTGAAAATAACTTTAGTCCTTTTGTTATATAACTGATGTATTTATAAAATTACAGTTTTCAATTAACCATCCAAAATGAACTAGCACGTTCCGTTTCAAAACATTTTCTTTCTTGTCAAATTTTGTAAAAGTCACTGTCATTGCGTCCACACACCGACCCCCGACACGACACTTGTTGTCTTCTGATTGGCTGATTAGCCGACGCGTCATCGCAGCTCGGCCAATCGCAGCGGTCGATTAGTGATTTCCGTTTAGTTTTCCGTAGACACCGTAGTGACGTGAAACTAGTTTAATAATGCCGCAACATGCTCCCGGCTTTGGAAGCGCTAGGTTCCAACGAAAAGTAGAAACGCCCGGCAGCTACTGCTTATTTAGTCAGTCAGAGGCAGCGGGCAAATTTTCGAAAACGCCCGTCTCACTATGCCGTCTGCCTTTCTTATATCAGCTACACGCGATACGCCATCTCTTCCAGGGTAAGTTTTCAGGATTCTTCCTAAGCTCCACCTTAATGGTGGCATATTGTCATCTTTGATAAGAACTAGCATGTTTTCCTTGAGGTCGTCTTTATTCTTATGCCACTTGCTCCTGGTCTGCAGTTCTGACACGTACTCTTTAGCCCAGCGCCTCCAGAAATGCTGGCGTATCTGCTCAACCCTCTGGTATCGTGTTAATCGGTGCTCAGGAACATCGTGAATGTCAGCAGATACAGGTGCAGTTAGTGGACGACCAACCAAAAAATGAGCCGGAGTAAGGGGAAGGAAGTCAAACGGATCGGTGGACATAGGCGTCAAAGGTCGGGAATTAAGGATTGCTTCAACTTGTACTAAAATCGTAGTGTACTCTTCGAAAGTGAGATGAGCATTGCCCACTACACGCCGGAGGTGATGCTTACAGCTCTTTACCCCAGCTTCCCACAAACCCCCAAAATGGCTAGCATAAACTGGAATCATCTTAAATTTTATGTTTTGTGAAGTTGCATATTCTTTAATATCATCAGAGCAATCTTCCAAAAGTTTTGAAAATTCATTCATCAAACCAATAAAGTTTTTCCCATTATCAGAGAATATTTCAATCGGTTTACCGCGTCGCGAAATAAAACGTTTGAGGGCTAAAAGATAGGCTTCTGATGAGAGATCGCTTACAAGTTCCAAATGGACAGCGCGAGTGACAAAACATACGAATAAACATATGTATGATTTCTGTACTTTTGCTCCCCTACCTTTACGAGTCAATGTGAACACTGGTCCTGCATAGTCCACGCCACATCGTAGAAAAGGGAAACCTGGATCCAGGCGTTCTTGCGGCAGATTGCCCATTATTGGATTAACCGTGGTCGCGCGCAGTCGTGCACACTTAATGCAGGCATGCACTACCCTTCTTGCAAGGTTCCGACCACCAACCGGCCACCAAGCCTCTCTTAACGTAAATAGAAGCAGCTGTGGCGCAGCATGCATTGTACGCTGGTGCTCGTAACGAAATAGCAAAACTGCAAACCAATGTTTAGCAGATATTAAAATCGGATGCTTCTTATTGAAGCTAAAGTTTTGAGAATTCTGTATGCGCCCACCGACTCGAATTAAATTATTGGCGTCAATAAATAAATTCAATTTAACTAAATGAGCGTTCTTTATACTAGTTTTACTTGTAAGCGAACAATACACATCACCAAATGATTCTTGTTGACTTAATCTTGCTAATGTTAATTCCGCATATTCGAGCTCCTCTACGGTTAATAAACCCGTCCGCCGATTAATTTTATTGCGCGTATTGTATATGAATAGACATACATAAGCGGCGGTACGCTTCAATCTCGAATACTGAGAAAATTTCGAAAATGGAAACAAATTAATATCACTTAAATTATTTAACACATGACAAAGAACCTTTGTTTTTAATTCGGGCAAGTCATTATCTTTTACAGTATTATTATTCGCTAAATTAGGCACTTCAAAATTAGCGTTATGTAAAAATTGCGGGCCTTCCCACCACAAAGATGAAGAGCTAAGTGCGTCTAAACCTTGACCTCGCGACACTAAATCCGCTGGATTATCTTTCCCAGAAACATGTCGCCATGGATATCCCTTAGTTAGGTCGTGAATTTCTGCAGTTCTATTCTGAACGTAAGTTTTAAGTAAATTAGGTGGCATACCTAGCCAGCCTAAAACAATAGTAGAATCAGTCCAGAACACGACTTTATTTATTGTAGAACGCAGAGATTCAATAACCTTTGTATACAGTCGCGCGCCTAATACAGCGCCGCACAACTCTAATCTCGGTATAGTTATGGGTTTTGTAGGTGCGACCTTACCTTTGGAACATAACAAGCGCATAGTAACAGCAGATTCACTATTAATTGAGCGGATATATGCGCAAGCGCCATACGCTGTTTGCGACGCATCGGTAAATATATGTAATTCAATATAATTAGGATCGTAACACATAACATAGCGCGGTATTCGTAAATTACCAAGTGAGGATAAACTACTAACGAATCGGTTCCAGACTTGCGCGACGTCTGTAGGAACAGGTTCGTCCCACTCTAATTTTAATAACCAACATTTTTGTAACAATGTTTTAGCTATTGTTATTACTGGACTAATTAATCCCAACGGATCGTAAATCTGAGAAGCATTCGACAAAATAATGCGTTTAGAAATTACATTCGTTTCAGTTTTAATTTGCGAATAGTAGTTTAATTCATCAGACTTATTGTTCCATCCAATACCTAATGTTTTGTTTTGAATATTATCGCCCAATGTAAGTTGTGTTGTAAAATTATTAAGTCTATCGTTAGGGTTCGCGCGGTCAAAGTTAAAAACCCATTTACGTAAAACTAGGCACGCGGAATTCAAAACCTGGCTTGTACCTTCGCAAATTGCATTCAATTCCGATATACTATTTGCACCACAGATTAAATCATCGACGTAGAAATTATTTTTAATAGTCTCCGCTACGTACGGAACCTCACATTCGTGAGCTAATTGTTTTAAACATCGGCAACTAAGAAATGGTGCAGAAGCAGTACCATACGTTACAGTATTTAATCGATATACCTTCAATAAATCGGACGGGTTGTCGCGCCACAAGATCAGCTGTAGGTCGCGTTGATCTTTATCTATTAACACTTGGCGATACATTTTTTCTATATCAGCACAAGCTACGTATCTGTTTTCACGAAATTTAAGTAATATTGCAATCAAGTCACCTTGAATGGCCGGACCTACCATCTGTAAGTCATTCAACGAAACACCCGAACTGGAAATCATTCCTGCATCAAAAACGACACGCAATTTAGTAGTTGTGGCGTGTTCGCGAAACACTCCGTGGTGTGGTAGGAAATAATGAGGTGTACTGTAAGTGCGAATAAGACTCATATGACCCAGCTGAATATATTCGTGAATAAAATCGCTATACATTTGTTTATAGTTAGGATTACGTTGTAGTTTTTTCTCTAAAGCATAAAATCGACGTTCTGCTTGGTTACGAGTGTCACCTAATTGATTTGGTGAAAGCTTCAACGGGATTCGAACGCTGAACCGCCCGTCGGCAAGTCGCTTTAATGTTTTATTAAAATGCTCTTCGCACGCGAGCTCCTCGTCGCTGCCGAGCTTATTATTATTACACACGGGTAATTCTTCAATCTCCCAAAATTTGCGTAACAATTGATCGAGTGAACAGGTATCACCTTCAATTGTAGATTGTATAAAATTACATGTAATATGTTTTATTGATTTTTGTGTACAATATTGGATTGAACCTGACACAATCCAACCTAATTTTGTGTTTTGAAGGTAAGGGCCATTTTTTAGACGCATCTTACCTTCACTAATTAACTCCCAGAACAAATCCGCGCCTATTAACATATCTATTTGTTGACTATCATTAAAACTCGGATCGGCGAGAGTAATATTATCAGGTATACAAAAATAACTGGTACTCAAAGTTCTCGTAGGTACCTTTGACGATATTTGAGGTAGAATTAAACACTGAACCCGTGCAGTGAAGCTACCGTTACGCGATTTTAACTCAATATTACAGGATTGCGAACACTGTGTTATGGAGTTTCCTACACCGTGAATTTGTTGAGTGGACTGTATAATTTGCGTATTTAATTTTTCACAAAAGGATTGCGTAATAAACGAACGTTCACTGCCGCTGTCGAGGATCACGCGCGCTTTCTGATCAATACCCGACTGGCTACGTATATCTACAATGGCAGTTGACAACAACACACGTTGTACCGAGGAAGTATTATTATTTTTGTTAAAATTGTTTACATGTACATTATGTACCTGTAATGAATTACTATGAGTAGATAAAGCAGCTGTACTGTTAGCACTGTCAATCCCAGTACTAGGAACAGCTGATTGCTCACTACTTGTGAGTGTAACTACACCTAAATGGTTGTTTTTCATTTTATTAATTACTTCACAAATTAACGAATTGTGTTTTTTATCACATTTCCGGCATGGACCAAAAACACAGGTACTCACAGAGTGACCAGAACGCATACAATTGATACACAGATCTTTATCTTTGACAATCTTGAATCTGTCCTCAGCACTTAAGTCTAGGAATGTTTGACAAGAATACAAAGGGTGTTTTTCATTACACATCAGACAAGCTTTGTACATCCGTGAGGCTTTATTTTGTGATTTACTACTAGAAGATTTATTATTAGTAACTACATTACAATGAACCTTAGGCGTGGAAGCATTGTTGGTCTGTTTCTTATTTTCACTCCCACTGTAAATATTTGATTTACTGTGTGATACCATAAGGGTCTCCAAAATATCAGCCTTAGTTCTAAGAAACTGCATTAAATCATCTAGTTTAATTACTGACTTTAATTTACCACCAGCATTCAAAAATGTTCCTCGATGCTGTTCCCAATCACGTTCTGTAACAGGGTCTAATTTTGAAACAACAATATAAATTATCAATGTGTCCCAGTATTCCGTTGGTTCTCCTAGTAATTTTAATGCACGTAAATTTTTTAGAATATTATCAATAAGCTTGCGCAATAGTCCCGGAGATTCCTTAGTTAATGCTTGAGTTGTAAACATGGACTTCACATGATTGTGGACCAATAACTTGGTATTGTCATATCGATTGGTTAACAACTCCCATGCTACATCGTAATTGTCTGCAGAGAATTCAAGAGAATCTATGACCGACTTTGCATTACCGTTCAATGATGACTTTAAGTAATGAAACTTTTGAATCTGTGTTATTGTTTTACAGTTGTGCACTAATGACATAAATGTGTCACGGAACTCCAACCAGTGTTCATAGGACCCGTCAAAGTTGGGAATGGTAATTAATGGTAATTTAATAGAATTTGTACTTGTTGTCGGTAAATCAGAGATGCTAGTCGACTTCTCATCAGTACTTGTCATACATTCCACAAGTGCTAGAATTTTATAATAATCTTGCTCAAATTCTTCGCGCGATTCGAGCTGATTCTCAATCTCTAATTCAGTACTAATGTCTTCTATTTTAGTTTGTACCTGATTGAAATCGTTAATGAGTATTTGAGATCCTACCACGCGCAATTTTAACTCTGCTTGCTGTTGAGAAGACAAATCAAAATCTTGGAAAGAACTCACGTACTTTTTAAAATTAGTTAGGCGACATTTTATCGACGCACGCTTCCTTTTTAAATCTTTCATTATCAATTCCGTTTTAGCATCGCGATCAGATGATTCCATTTTAAATAATGACAATGAAATGTATAATACTCACAGTTTCTTGTTATCAGCTTAATTAAAGCGTATAAGCGAACCTTTGCAAATCTGTAACGTGGCGAGCTAAAGCGTATGCATCACCCCTCGACGTGCAAGTCGACATGCGAAATTGCAAAGCACTGAAATAAATAACAAGGGAAAGTATTACACAGGTGAAGAAAGGGTTTTGGAGGTTTCAGTTGGCACGCCTCACCAAAGGCACTGTAATCCACCGTTATTCTTGATTTTAGGTTATCCACCGTGATGCGTCTCTCAATCGTCCGGTCTTTTCATAAAGCGTAGAAATCCGGCTCGAAGGACCAATTTATGTAGCTGCTACTGTTGATAGGATTGAGGCCGGTGAAAATAACTTTAGTCCTTTTGTTATATAACTGATGTATTTATAAAATTACAGTTTTCAATTAACCATCCAAAATGAACTAGCACGTTCCGTTTCAAAACATTTTCTTTCTTGTCAAATTTTGTAAAAGTCACTGTCATTGCGTCCACACACCGACCCCCGACACGACACTTGTTGTCTTCTGATTGGCTGATTAGCCGACGCGTCATCGCAGCTCGGCCAATCGCAGCGGTCGATTAGTGATTTCCGTTTAGTTTTCCGTAGACACCGTAGTGACGTGAAACTAGTTTAATAATGCCGCAACAGATGGTTATATAATTAATGACTGCAAAAAAAAAATATCATTTGTCCATAAATACTTCTCAGTATAAGTCGTATAATGGATAACATTACAGATAAATTGATAAAGTCTGCGGACGCTATAAAGGAAAAAGTGAAACAAATGAAACATGATGAGTTTAACACTGACTCTCATCTTAAGTATTTTTTTAAGCCTCTCGCAGGCCCTCTTAATGCAATAGTAGCTAACAAGCAAATTTCTACAATAAAAAATGAAGATACTTATGATGACCAAATTAAACACACTGATATAGGTTCAAAAATATTTTTGCATGATAAATCTAATGATTTGTATGAACATGAATCATCTAATGAGTCAAGCTTATCAGAAATTTTTTATTCAGAAGATGAAGGAGGTAATACATCTGAATCAGAAAATGATAATAATGCGTCGTTGAAAAAAGAAGATATCATTGAAATATATGATGATATGAATATACCATTTGGTGTACGTAGTGACAAAAACAAACATATGATTGGAAATACAATAGTTAATTTCTCTACCACTCATGCAAACTCTGGTAAAGTGTATAAAATTTGCGTAGCTAATAAACAGTATAAAATAACACCTGGTCTAAAAGAACTATTGCTTCGCAAAAAGCCTGATTTAAGTTTGGTCAATTTAAAAGATAAATCGGTGTACAAGGAAATACTCGTCACAACGAATGCTCATAAAAGAGACTTTGACCCTGCAGGTCAAATTAAAGGTGATAAAGGTCTAAAATATTCTCAAGTGATCAAACCGTTATTTTCTGAGTCTTGTAAACACTTACAAGAACCTACAGAAGTTAAATCTAGGCAAAAAAGAGGTGCAGGTCTACCGTATCTTAAAAAATATAAAAAAAATACTGAAC
Organism: Dryobota labecula; assembly: GCA_947523025.1. NCBI lineage: Eukaryota > Metazoa > Arthropoda > Insecta > Lepidoptera > Noctuidae > Dryobota > Dryobota labecula. The sequence continues at coordinate 7,415,584 of OX383293.1, read as the reverse complement.
TTATTTATTGGGATGATCCTAATGAATTAGTGGACAGGCTTAAACTTTTGATCGCATCTAAAACTGCAGGTAATACTAATCTTGACAATGAAATTTTATCAATTACTGAAGAGCTAAAAGAAGCGGGCGTAATACAAGAATAAAAGGGCTTATCATATAAACTGTTACTTAGTCTAATTTTGTAATTCAAAAGTAACAGTTGATAAAATGAGCAAAGTGAAAAGAGAAATTATAAACGAAATTCATAGAAGTGCAAGAATAAATTTTCCTCGAAGACATGTAATATTAAAAGATATTGATGATCTTTGGCAAGCTGATTTAATGGATATGCAAAGTTTCTCCAAATTTAACAATAACTGCAAATATATTTTAGTCGTCATTGATGGATTCTCTAAGTATGCTTGGGCTATTCCACTAAAACAAAAAAATAAACAAACTGTATCTGAGGCTTTCAATACTTTATTGAGTAGAGAAAAACGTATCCCTAGAAACTTGCAAACAGATCTAGGAAAAGAATTTTACAATCAAAGTTTAAAAAAAATATTATTAAATAATTCTATCAACCACTACTGCACTTATTCAACGAAAAAGGCTTCAATTGTAGAACGGTTAATAAGGACGATAAAAAGTAAGCTTTACAAGGAATTTAGTTTCAAAGGGAATTATAAATGGACGGATGGGACACTTGCAAATATCATTAATAGATATAATCATACCACACACAGAACAATTGGTTTACCCCCCATTCAAGTGAATCATAGCAATAAAATTCAACTACTGCAGAGATATTTCAATCAAAATCAAACTAAAACAACATATCGTAAATTTAAGACAGGTGATTTTGTTCGAATAAGTAAACATAAAGGTTGTTTTGAAAAAGGTTACACTCCTAATTGGTCTACAGAGGTATTTAAGATCAGTAAAGTTCAAAACACAAATCCTGTTACATATTTATTACAAGATGTTAAAGAACAACCTATTTTAGGAGCATTTTATGATCAAGAATTACAAAAAACTAAACATCCTGACATTTACCTTGTAGAAAAAGTTTTAAAACGAAAAGGCAGAAAAGTTTTCGTGAAATGGTTGGGGTTATCATCCTGTGAAAATAGTTGGATCAGTGATACAAATGTTTTATGAGTGCTTTATCAATATAACATTATCCTCTATGATAATGGTTTCATTCTGTTTGTATACATGAAGGGAGAAGGACTTGTCAATAATTTAATTAATAATTTACCATTTGAGCTCCATTTACTGGGATATAATTATTGCGGTCCAGGAACTAGATTACTTGAAAGATTGGCTCGAGGTGATAGGGGTATAAACAAATTAGATGAATATTGTAAACATCACGATATTGCATATAATAATTCCAAAAGTTTGAAAGATCGTCACAAAGCAGATACAATTTTATTAAAAATGGCAAAAAAGCGTGCTTTATCTTCTAATGCAAGCACAGGAGAAAAACTTGCTGCCAATTTAGTTAATAATATAATGCTAACAAAAATAAGTTCTGGAGCTGGACTAAAAAAAAACTTTAAAAGTATAGTGACCCATACCAAAAAGTGCATTAAAAAAATTAAACCGAAGTGTAGGAAAAAGCTAATAGAATTGGCCTACGCTGCTGCTAGAGAGTTGAATCGTGATTCATCTGCCAGGGTACCACGTATCATACCAATTCCTAAGTCTGGCGGTGTTCTACCTTTAATACCGATATTTGCTGGTTTGTCTGCTGCTGGCAGTATTGCAAGTGGAATTGCTGGAATCGTCAAAACCATAAACGAATATAGACTTGCAAAAAAGCGTTTAAAAGAAATAAAAAGTCATAATAAGAATGCAGAAGGTGTATGTATTGGAAATGGACTGCGGCTAAACCATTACAAAAATGGACTTGGAATATATACAGATTTAAAGAAAAAAAACTAAATAGCAGGCTACCTAATCGTGCTCTTACTAATATAGATATCATATATTTTACTAAAGACGTTCCATATTTTCGCGGAGTGTATATGAGGGATACCTTACCGAAGTCTCCGTTTTTAAAAGAGTGTGGAATCATAAATTTAGATAATTCTAAAAATTCTGGTACACATTGGGTAGCCTATGTAATTTTAAATGAATATATTGAATACTTTGACAGTTACGGCAACTTGAAACCTCCAATAGAATTTGTTTGCTATGTAGGTTCTGACAATATCAATTATAATTACAATAATTTACAAAATAATAACTTATTCAATTGCGGACATTTATGCATTAAATTTCTGAAAGAGTTTTGGAAAAAGCAAGGCTTTATCAAATCATTACGTACTTGAAAATGGTTTAAATGTTAGGTGTCGTCTGCATAAGACAACACTTTAACATTATCTGCTACAAGAGACGAATGTCGATAAGATTAGAGTGAGAAAAAAAAAAATAATAATAATAATGATAGTTTATAATATAAAATCATCCGCCAAAGTAAATAGCTTTACTCGTTCTCGTACCGTCAGAAGACAAAGACATATACGAACCATAAAAAAACTAACTAAAGATAACAAATTATTTCTTCGAGCTTTGGGATTTAAATTATGAGTATTCTACAGGTAAATGACTTACCACAAATCGATAACTCTATAGTGAGTTATGAAATTCATACTTATAATCCATATAGCAACAGTTTCAATGAAAATGATGAAATACGTATACCCATACACCAGCAAGATTTGTATGTATTACCTTCAGCCAGCTACATTTACATTGAAGGTCGAGCCACAGTGGTTTCGAAAGATGCAGCAGGAAAAATAACACGAAAGAATGTAAATTTTACTAATAATCATATATCATTCCTATTTCAAGATATTCGATATGAAATTAACGGTGTTGAGATAGACCGCATAAAAAATGCAGGAATTACTACCACTCTAAAATCATATGTGTCTATGAGTGAGGGGGAAAGTAAAGCTGCTGCTATTTGGGGTTGGAATTTAAATGGGGATAAAGATAATAATGGTATTTTTAGTGCCCTTATACCACTGAACAAAGTTTTAGGATTTGCGGAAGATTATAATAAAATTATCATTAACTGTAAACATGAACTTATACTCAATAGAAGCAGTTCGAAAGTCAGCGGTGTTACACTTGACAATAATAATGACTCCATTGAAGTAAATATAGAGAGACTGCAATGGCGTGTGCCTCATATAAAAGTTTCAGATCGAGAAAGATTAACTTTACTTAAATATTTACAAAAGGATCGTCCTATTCAAATAGCTTTTAGAAATTGGGACTTGTACGAATACCCTTTATTACCTAGAACTACAAAACATTCCTGGGTTGTGAAGACTGCGTCACAACTCGAAAAACCAAGGTATGTCATCTTTGGTTTGCAGACCAATAGAAAAAATATGAAAACTAGAGACTGTTCAATATTTGACCATGGTAAAATAACTAATGTTACTCTTTTTTTAAATTCGCAATATTATCCATACGAATCGGTTAATGCAAAATTTTCTGAAGATAAGTATTATATATTATATGAAATGTTTACCCAATTTCGTCAGTCTTATTATAGCACCCGGTCTGAACCGATGCTCGATTTGCGTGAATTTAAAGAAAAGGCTCCTTTATTTGTAATTGATTGCTCAAGACAGAATGAAGCCTTGAAAACTGGAGCTGTAGATGTGAGATTAGAAATTGAAAGTTCTGAGGATATACCAGAAAATACATCTGCTTATTGTCTAATCATCAACGATCGTCTGATTGAATATAAACCCTTAAGCAGTATCGTAAGGAAATTATTATGAACGCCATAGTGGATGTGCAAGGGTTTAAGACCGAAAGTAACGAGTTTATCGTGAAAGAAATAGCAATAGCATGCAGAAATCAAATTATGGTATTATTAATCAAACCACCATGTCCATTTTACAATCTTACAAAAAAAGAAAAATTGCAGGTAAATTGGATAGAGAGAAACAGAAAAATTTTCTGGAAGGAGGGTTTTATACCATACTTAAACTTAGCACGATATATTGAACCTTATCTGAAAGATAAAAACATTTTTGTTAAAGGATGTGAAAAAGTGTTGTGGCTAAGAAACATTGTAAAACATAATAAAGTGTATAATTTAGAAGATAAGAACTGTCCTAGTTTGCAAAAATTATTTGATGATTATGGAATGTCTAGTAATATATTTAGCTGCATGTATCATTCGAATGTATGTGCTTTAAAAAATGTGACATGTTTAAAAAAGTGGATTGATAATAAAAATATCTTTTGATTGTTTATAATTTAGAAGGTAAGGGCTACCTTGAAAAAATATAAGTTAAGTAATTTGTTAGCAGTTTATATCTTAACAATATTATATGTATCAGAATAAATGTTTTTTTTGTACATGTTTTCTTGTTTTATTTCATAACAATAAGAATACGACAGCGAAATATAATTTAAAAGTTACCAAAAGCAAAATCATCACATCTCTATAAATTGAGAACACCAGATACAAGACTTCATTATTATTTTCTACATACGCGTATCGAGACCTTAAAAATGATTCAAAATTATTTCAGCCCGCGCTATGAAATATATAATAAACATAAAATTCGATTATGTTCATTTCGACATTATTGGGCTACAGCAGATTCAAAACGAAGATTGGTGATGGAAATGGCTGATGCAGGTTTTTTTTACTGTGGAAGTGGTTTAGATGACAAAGTTATGTGCTTTTCGTGTGGAGGTGGCATCGAAGATTGGGAGTATTACGATGATCCTTGGATGCAACATGCTATATTTTTCCCACATTGCTTTTATTTAAATGCCGTAAAAGGAATAGATTATGTTGACAAATTAAAACGTCTATTTTTTAAAGAAACAAAAATATAAAATTATTCTGAAGTAGAGGAGGATTGATTGATTGTCTGCTGAATAAGCTACTAAATGCTGTTAGCGTAAGATTTATTCTATCAAAACATGCATGATGCATTAAATTCGGGAAAAATTCAAGAACTTGTCTTTAGAAGTGGTAATAGAGAGCTAACATTCTCTCGAGTTAACGATATGCAGATTGGTCCCGAAAAATTGAAAGCTGGTTCAGCAAAGTGTCGGTACACCAGGACATCATCAATGAGGAACGTAATGCGTGATTTAGTGGTACCTGATTCAGAAGACATTATATGCTACCAGATTCTACCGGAAGATGAAATTCCTTTTATTTAAATGTTCCGGGGTTCATAAATGACTCTCTCTTCAAATGTAGTATTCTTACAAAAGCTGTTAAAAAAATTACTTCATAAACTCGCTGTCATAGTAGTCAAGCGAGCAGTTAATCATCAACACTTTAAACGACAACATGTATCCGTTTATACAATCATCATATACTCCGTCGATTCCACCCTTGCATTTTGAAGTTTGCAAGTATATGTATCAAGTTTCCAGCTCCACGATTCCATACATTAAAACATATTTGAAGCCATCAGATCGAATCAATGGATTACTTGAAGAGTGCATTGATATCGCTAATCGGATAACATTAACTAGATACGAGTGGGACATGATATTTATGGAAAACGCCTCTGAAATATCAGGATTCTTCACATCTAGTTCAATTCCTTTACCAAAGCAGCGGCAGCGAGAACAACAATTTGTGATCAAGTATATAAACCTGTCTGAACATGAACAAGAAGGAAGAAAAAAATTCATCATAATTGACATTGGAACAAAATCGATCGTTCTCTGTTGTGAAGAGTGGTGGTGTCTGAAATATTTACTGAATTGTCTTGATTCACGTTTACGTTACTTAACAAGGGTAAAAGGTTACTATGAGACCCGTATGAATTTCTTTAGAAAGCGATTCAAGCTCGCTCAAGTGAAAACATTGTCTGAAGCCTATGCAATTGTAGAAAATGTCTATGATGAAATGTCAATTGTGGATCAAGAAATCAAATGTTTTGTAATTGATTATTTATTCTTCTCAGGCTTTTTGTGAAATAATAATAAAATGTGTTTACTTAGTTGACAGCATTCTTTATTTCTTTTATCATGATACCAAAGACAACACACGCACAAACACACAACCACAAAAAGTATAAATAGATTTTATTGAAATTAATCTCTTTGAATAGATGATTTCTGAACACTCATTCTGAATACAACCTTAAAATAAATGAATGAAATGTATGGACAAATATTGATTGATTGACTGATTGTCTAGTTTGTATCAAATGTATAATTGGGGTTCCTGGATCTTTGATCCAGGAACCCCAATTATACACTACTATGGTTGACTTGTTGAATTGTGATTTATGTTGATGTAGGACTTGCATGTTCCACATGACAACAGTCATTGAGTATTATAAAACGGTAAACTTTATGTCATGTGACTATCAATAAAAATGTATGTAATAAATTTCATATAGTAGGTACCTACTTATCTTTGTCGAGGGCCTATAAAATTTTACTAAGATTTATGATATTGCTTAGGTGGATATTTATTTTACAACGTACCCCGTTCGCTTTCCTTAGTAGCTAACAAATAAAATATGATAAATTGCATCGTTCAATAGCAGCAGTAAGTACAGGATTAACAACAACATATAATTTTCAAATTAAGGGCAAGGAATAATAGTTGCATATGCATATAATACCTGTTTCAAGCAAAATATAGTGTAACAAGTAACACTGGTGTCGAAACTAGTTTACCTTCCAAGAGACCATGACGAAACTCTCGGGTTACTCCAGTACTCTGATTGTTGCGTTACATCGTACAGGAATACATGTACAACATTTGTGTTAGTATGAAGAAAAGCTGAAACACTTAAGAAAGATTTTAATGAAATAAGAATATACCTTTAATAAAAATTGACGAAGTTATTCGATCAAAAATAACGCTGTAACTGCTATAAGTATAGTAATTTCATTGGCATTTATTATTATAATATAATATATAATAATATAATATTGATAAATACAAAGCACTGTAATCTATTTACCATTTACATTTAAAAAATAACTCTTACGTGCAGTAATTTCAACAATATTACACAATAACTGTCGTTATTTAGCCGTTATTTGTCTAATGCTATAGTAAATGGAGTATAAGTTAGAATTTGGATGGTTGATGTTAAATTGATTCACAGAAAAACAATTGAAACCGGGGATTGGCAATGCTACGTAAAAGAAATGTTGAAGTAGGTACGACAGTTTGATTCGAAGAAAAACATGGAAATGGGGAAAGTAATAATTGAATTCATTCCTAGTTATTTTAGTTCGATATTCTAGGTAGAAAATTATAAATACATATATGTACAGTCACGAGCACCAATATGTATACACTTCAAAATTCAAAAGCAATTTTCATGGTGAATATCGATTGCAACTTTAAGATAAGACGTATTATATAATAGTATAAATTTAATTATTCTAAATGGCCAAGCGTGGTGAATTCCCTCCCTTTTGGGGGAGGCCTAAGTTCAGCAGTTGACGTCTTTCGGCTGAAATGATGAATGATGATGATGATGATAAATTTAAACTACTGTATAATAGGTCTTATCTCAAAGTTGCAATCGTGATTCACGAGAAAATTGCTTTTGAATTTTGCTAAGTGTGTACATATTGGTGCTCGTGTCTGTACCTACGGTGTTTCCCACTAACTGGGTTGTGGAGTTCAGAAAGGTAGTCGCTCCATGTAAAATACTGGTATTGGTATGGTCAGCTGCTTAGACTGGAAGCCGACCCTAACACGGAAAAAAGCTAGGCTATGATGATGATGATTCTAAGTAGAAAGATGGTGACGTAGGTATAAAAGGCGTAGGGATACTAACTCTTAGTCTTAGTAATTAAGTTAGTAGCGGTGCCCTTCTTAGCGAGTAGTAATTAACATTCGTGCGCAACATTTAGTTAAAGGCCAGTGCGGAACTATTAACCTTTTTAACATCTTTGAAGACGAAATGAACAAAATATTTAACCAAAAATATCTCCGCTCCTACTATACATCATCTGCCTAGCCTTTTCAGTCCAACCGCATGCAGCTGAATACCAGTATTTAACTGACTGCCTATCTGACATCCACGAACCGGTTACTGGGTGGAATTTTCTAATACCTTTTATAAAGTTTCATATTGAGACACGAAGCAACAAAATTCGATCTAAAGAAAAACGGCCACATTTCTCTAGTTCGTATTTTGTTGCTTCGTGTCTCAATATGAAACTTTATAAAAGGTATTAGAAAATTCTAGTCACACTTACCGAGGCAACTGATTGAGCCGTTTTTCATAATTCCTTCGCAGTCACGAGATAATCTTTTTTTAAAGGAGTGGCGCTAGTGGACACGAGACAGCGCTCATAACGTGCTTTTCGAGGCACGTAAGGGGTCTTGGTATGTAAAGATGGTCATCCATCCACAGACCAACCGCGGCAAGTGTAGCTTAACCTGATCGATCGATCCGTGCGGCTGATATTATATACTAAGCCAAAAGCCTATACACAAATCATAATGGCCGATGGCTCCAGATAAATTTAAAAAATCCAATATTCTATATCCTGGATTTTGCCGTTTTAATTTCCGATCTAAGCACCGACCTTTACAGAATACTAATTTATCCCAAAGAAATGGATTTACTTGTATCTTTATAAAATATGGATGGTTATTCGATCATCAATCAGCTTTTAGAAACCGACTTTTAGAAACCGACTTTTAGAAACCGACTTTTAGAAACCTATAACTGGAGTGGAACTCTCTGCCAGAGTCTGTGTTTCCGAACGCATACAACCCTAATCTATTCAAAGTGAGAATGAACAGGCTTCTTCTGGGTAAGCTCACTCCATCGTAGACTTTGTCTCTGTTACCCAGACCTAGACCAAAGTCAAGAGCAAACCCATTGTAAAATAAAATAAATAAAATAAAATAACTCACAATTCACTCAATATTTTCGCGTTGTCGCAATCTAAATTTAAAAGAATGGTTTCACAATCAAGTCGCCTATATGACAGATGCTCTTGTCATCCGCTTCCTTCGATTCGTCGGTTTATAGTGTTTTTTTTACTTCTAAATTATGTACTTTTTTGTTTTTTATTTAACATGCGTTCAAAATCAAAATCAAAATCAAAATATTTTATTTCACATAAACCTACATGGGCACTTATGAAACGTCAGAAGCTAGGTGCACGGTTCGAGTTAGTCGTTTCCTATGGAGAAGAGCCGGCAAGAAACTCCACGGTTACTCTTTTAAAACGTTCATTTTCATACTTCGATGTCAATACATACGTTATACGTTTTTTCGACTGTAATATAACTACATTTTGTAAAGCATAACTGTTTTTTGTCCCAAATATATAAAATAAAAATAAACTCAACATTACCGTATGTTTTATATCTAAATCGAAAGAAAATCACTCCACACATAGCGTAACCATTCACTGTCATGCGACTTACATCGTTTTTGTCATTCACATCATGTTATACTTTGTAATTACAGAGTTTCACACTTCAACCTACGTGTTCCTGGTTTTAAACGCAGAATAAACATGAAAACGACTATATGAATTAACATAAACAAAGTGTAATTACTTCGCTTTATCCAAACCTCGTAATTAAGAAGAAAGTAACATAACAGATATTATCACGCCTATATTCTCGGATAGGTTAGGCAGAGGTGTAGCTATAGTAGACCGACATTTTGCCAGTTAAGAAGAAATAAACACGTATTTGGGTAATATACACGTGAAACTCGTATCATCTTATTGTATTAAATAACTAGATAACAACAAGTCTCACGAAAGAAAACTTAACTAACAATAAAACTGGCAAAGTGCGTGTCGGACTACGCACAATGAACGGTAGTATTTAGGGCCGATTTTTCAATCCTCAGATAAAGAATCGAATAGCGTTTATTCCCTAGATAACATGATTCTGTATTTTTCAATAGCCAGATATCCAGTATCTGACGAGTTAAGCCTGTGAGGAATAAAGTTAACTGTCCCTTCAAGCATCAGTTAGAAGCTTATTCTAGGGAATAAACAATGTTTTGACTTTTTTTTTGTTTGAGGTTATATTGTCCGCCATCTGTTCTATACAATTCCTGTCTGTGTAGAGTCATCTTTGTCTTTTTTCCTTTTTTAGGCTCTCATAGGTATGTTTTGGCCGTACGTACTACAGATTCACTTGCTGAGTCGATGCAGCATTGAAAGTGTTTACAATTTTATTCCAAGCATCATCTTTTTCTCCGTTATTCACAGCGTCCTCGGTTTATTTATTTTAAATTACTGACCGATATTTGTTCACTAATTCTGACGATAAGCACAAAACAAAAAACAAGTGTCAAATTTATTCTTCAGGTAAAAGTTAATCAAAATCTCGTCAAAATGACAAAGAAAAAATGTTTTGTTTCTATTCTTGTCTAATACATTGAATACTGTATCTGTGCATCTCGCTTGCACATTTATAGTGTGAAGTTGGTTAGCAAAGACCCCAGATGGTTACCAAAAACTTCAGATAATAAACGATTGAAAAATTTAAAAGATTTTTTTAATACGTAAATAAATTACGTAAATATATTAATTTATTTATACGCTAGGTAGTATTCGACGATTTAAATGAGGATTGAAAAATCGGCCCTAATAGAGTCCATTCACACAGACAGACCTCCGACAGACAGATGACAGATCGTTCTCAGACATTAACCCATGAAGGAACCTGTCTCTTGCTGCAATCTCCCAGCGCCGTCCTAAGCCAAGGTCCGTACCCCACAGGGGGTGACCTTAGCGTGTAGTTGCTTAGTTTCAAGTTTTATGCCCTGGCTGGAGGCCTTAATTTATTGAGACACCCACAAGAAAAGGACGATTAAGCAGACAACAACCTCTCAGGTTAACCAACGGGATGCTAAATTAAAAAAAAACCGGCCAAGTGCGTGTCGGACCATGTACAATGAAGGGTTCCGTATTTGGTATGAATTTATCCCAAGAACAAATTTAACATTGTAGTTGAAAAACATGTTCTTTCATACGGAATGTATGGGAAAACATATTTTTCAACTGTAAATGCAAGTTGGTCGACTATTACTCAGTAACTTGTGGAGCCTACTTAGCTGTGATAGTTTTCCGTTTAACTTCGATATATATGCTACTGCTGTGATTTTTTTCACATTTCCAAATACAACCATTTAGCTGGCAGGGAGGCAAGGACACTTGCCTCTAACAAAAATTAGCACTTCAAAGCTTAATATTACGCAAACGGATTTCTGAATCGAAAAATGGTTTTCACGAGCCCGCGATATTTTTGAACGGCCTATCTGAATTTACACGGAGCGACTGCCTATCTGACCTCCAGAACCCAGTTACTGGGCGATACGATACCCCTTGGTAAGACTGATTGTCAGACTTTTGAGCTTCTAAATACCCGTAACGACCGTCAAAGATCTACAAATTACAGCCGGAACCAAATGCTTAACGTGCTTTCAATACTATATGGTCTGTGGTGCTTTTCGAGGCACGGACGGGTCTCAATATGTAATAGATGGTCACCCATCCACGAAACGCCCGCTAACTAACTTATAAACATTCTTTTTTTATCTAGGGCACTTCAGAGTTAACCATGAGAGGTTGAGACTCTTGAACCGGTCTTTCCTGTGGTTGCCTTAAGCTCCTAAAAACTTAAAGCCTCCAGCCAGGGCGCAAAAACTTATAAACTAAACAACTGCGCGCTAAGGGCACCCCCTGTGGGGGTGCCCTTAGCGCGCAGACTAACCTCGGCTTAGGGCAGAGTCGGAGGGAGGTTGGCAAGGGACCGACGGTGGCTGGATACAATCAGGGTTATGATTATTATCGGGGGAATTTAAAGCTACAGGCTCAGCTATAGCGCGTGCTGGCGCTTCGCTTACGGGCAAGGGTCGGGGAGGACTAGTCGGGGATTTCGCGATGGGCCTCGGCGGCGAGGTCGGAATGACGGTCGCGTATTATGTTTGCGAGCTACTGTACTTGTTTCCTTACTGCTCTCCTGGAGGAGAGTCGTGGGGTCGTCTGGGTCGGTCAGTGACTTACAAACATCACTAATATCTTCATTTATAAGGATTTAAAAGTAACTTATCTTACAATGTAACGAGGTTGCTGTATTCCACTCCATGATTTATTTGAGAGTTAACAGATAACAAACCAGTTCTATGAACAAGGAGTCTTTGTTTTTATTTCACTATCTTTGCATATTTCATATTATCTTTGTTACTCGTACAACATTTTAGTACCACTAAATTGTGAGTTTATTGCACATTTTATCTTTTTTTATTATTCAGAAGTCTTTTTCGTATCTATAGTAATTCATTGTGCGATACGTCCAAGATTTAATTTAATATTTGCAAATGATTTTGATTCAGTCAATAAATTCTTAGACTGTCAACTTTTATCAATTGAATAAATCAGAATTCTATTTGTATGTTAGGGTTCCGTGCCTCAAAAGGAAAAAACGGAACCCTTATAGGATCACGCGTGTGTCTGTCTGTCCGTCCGTCTGTCACAGCCGATTTGCTCCGAATCTACTAGACCGATTAAGTTGATATTTGGTACACATATGAAATTGTGAGACCCAAACACGAACGTATAACGAAAATAAATGAATTTTAAATATGGGTTCACTTTTAGGGGGAAAATTAGAAATATAAAAAACCAAAATTACAAACTGTACCGTGTGTTAAATGAAAGGACTTGATATGAGGTCAAAATCAAATCATTTATTTCTAATAGGCACGTAAAAGGCACTTTTGAACGTCAAAAGATTTCAAAAATACTTTTTTTTATAATTTAAAATAATTATTTTTAAAGTTACTAAAGTTAATAGATGAAAAATTACCATTCCCCCTTAAACAACTGACCTTATATTAAAAAAAAATAGTATAAAAAATTATCTACATAGTATAATAGTACCCTAGTAGCATTTTTGTTGGCGTTTGGTTGGGCCACATACCTCTGAAGGTGTAGTGTACCTACTCGTATAGTTGGTCGCTCACAATGGGCCTTATTAGAATGCTAAAAGTCACCCAAAGGGCAATGGAGAGGGCTATGCTTGGAGTTTCCCTACGTGATCGAATCAGAAATGAAGAGATCCGCAGGAGAACCAAGGTAACCGACATACCTCGAAGAATTACTAAACTTAAGTGGCATTGGGCACGGCACATTGCGCGCAGAACAGATGGCCGTTGGGGCCGAAAGGTTCTGGAGTTGCGACCGCGTACCGGAAGACGTAGCGTTGGAAGGCCACCCACAAGGTGGACCGATGACCTTATGAAAGCCGCAGGAATCCGCTGGATGCGGGAAGCACAAAACCGATCGAGGTGGCGGTGTTTGGGGGAGGCCTATGTCCAGCAGTGAAAGTCTTTCGGCTGAAATGATGATGATGATACTACTCGTATTTTGAGGGTTGTTCAAACAAGAAAAAAAAATGCAATTGAAAATGTTGAAACAAGCTTCAAGACTGACACTGACTGACTGCCCTGTTGGTCTAGTGGTCGCAAACGCTACTGCCGCACTGAGCATGAGGTCCTGGGTTCGATTCTCGGATAGGGTACCTAAGGTGTTTAATAGATTTTCCATCTGGAATTTCCCAGTAGCAGCCTGGAGTCCGGATTTATGCCCGGCTGGTGGCAATAGGCTCGCCCCCTATTACATGGGACTTAAACATAACTGGCGAAATGTGGGGTACTATAGTTACACCTCTGCCTAACTCTTCGGGGATTACAGGCGTGATGATATACAGGGTGTAAGGGACAGCCCTCTGAGATTGATAGGGTGAATTCGGTATATCATACTAAGAAGACCGGTACATGAAATTATTTCAGGAACATTATGGGAATCCAATAAACCTGATTTGTTTTATTACCTCACGCAATGTATAGTTAACGTGGCAAAACGCAGGTAGCGAACGGCAGCGCAGCGAGTGAGTTCAATGAACTCTGTAGCTAGGCAGAAAGTGAACAGTTGATTTCAACTTCCATTGCATATTTTTTTTAATTTTAGTTGTTTTATTTACATAAATGGAGTGCTTCGTACAGAAAATGTAATTTTACATTAAAATAAAGGAATCGTAACTGAAACAAATTGGCTGTGATAAAGGGACAGACAGACAGACACACGAGTGATCCTATAAGGGTTCCGTTTTTTTCTTTGAGGTACGGAACCCTAAATAGATAAAGAAAATGAAAATTTTCCTGAGCACCAGTGGAATATGATTCAAAATAAAGAGCTGAATGCACCCTGTTAGTTTGCGGAGGACTGTCCCTTACACCCTGTATTACGTAAACAAGCTTTAGTTTTCACTACAAGGAAATGCTTCAAGAAGACTAAGGTAGGTACGTAGATTTATAGCCACTAAAAGCTTGAACATTTTCACCAAAAAGTTAAGGCCACATACAAACTGCGTATTAGACCACAAGTACACCGTTATTGCTTCGCCCGCGGTTCCGTGAGCGCTACGGATTTTGCTGGTAAGCCTTAGTTATGAGCGCTAGCGTTGCTAAGCTGCGAAAAGCTCCAAATGGAACGTAAGCCTTACTGATTTGTTGTTTACTTTTAATTTGCTAAGTTATCAGATGATAAACTTAGTGACATGATTTAGTAAGTTTAAACAAATTAAAAATATATATATATATATTATTATGACGTCGACTAAGGCGAAATAGTTCTACTACGAGTTTTTTGGAACGTATTGGCGGTTTTATTTGTTTTATAAATTCTGGACTAACCAATATGTACTACTATTTTGCAGATTTTCATAATTTTTACCAATAGTGATAAAGTTAAAGATAAAGATAAAGATATATTTATTGCTTAACTGTGTACATCAAGTTCTTATTTTAAACGTAAACATTTTAGGCTCAACGGTCTACTCATGTCGGATATGCAATAGTATTACACGGCAAATAAATTTCAAATAGATTATAGACAAATTACAAATGAATTACATACGAATATTACTTTTTCTCAAAAAACTCATGCAGATTATAAAATACATTATGAATTAACATTTTTTTTAATTTCGATTTATACATATATCCATTTAATTGCTTAATAGCTGGCGGTAACTGATTATACACACGAATAGCAGTTACATAGGTACTTTTATAATAAATCATAAATGATTAACATTTCATTATCATATTGATAACACTGAAAAGAAAAAACAATATTCATATATCTACCTAAACACACTTCATTGTAATTTTAAGGTTATGTTGGATTAATTATTACATTCTAAATAATATTGATCAAAAGACCCATAAAAAAAAAACTTGAATTTTAGAGAATTTTAAATTGATGAGTTACCACAATTATTATCACAAGCTCTTAACAAATTGCGTGGTCATGGTTAGTGAACATTTTAAATTACCGAAAGAACAAAGGATTCTAAAGGTAAGTGATAGCAACTTGGAGAAGCTTTTGTACTTACGAATAAATTAATGGTTGCTTTCCTGGTAATTATATAACAGGTACCTAAAGTCTGTGCGTCAAATATTCGCAATATTCTGAATTAGGATTCGGAATATTGCGAATATTTTATAACAAAAATTTACCAAATCGGTCCTGCCGTTCTAAAGTGATGCGCTTACCAACGAACAGCTTTGCATTTGTATTATATAGATTAAAATGGACATCATTTATAACAACTTATACCTACCTAATTAACTTAGTTTTTCCAGACATCGCCAAGTGGTTGGTCGACTCTGCATGTGACCAGAGGGCTAACCTATTTCTTGGCCAAAAAAATCAGCATTACCATACAACGTGGCAACGCTGCCAGCCTTTTGGGCACTTTTCCTATTGACAGGGATACGGACGAATTTTTTGATGCCCTATAATAATTTCCCCTCCGTTTCTAATACACTTGTACTATTATTATTATGTCATATATTTTATATATCTCGGGACCCTGGGGTCCCGGACCTTTGGAAGGCGTACGAGGGGCCGAAGCCAACTCGCAGAGGCCCGTTAGACGCTTTTAAATTAAATGAGGCACCAACCGACGATCATCCCTGTACGCACTATGCAAGTGCACCCAAGGACAACCCCCGGTTGGTGTAGGACTATTGCAGGATATGGAAACAAAGATATTGGACTATGGGTGTGGGTGGTTAAAATGGACTGGTTACCTAAAACTATAGAAGGGCTATGGCCCCTGCCTGATCAATGTTTTATCATACACGGATAAAATGGCAGACGGTGACTTGCACACTCAATAATGGGCCCCCGAAAACGGTCGCTAGCACATAGTGACGTAGGGGCAAGGGGGCAACATATCCAGAGGTGCTCGAGGAGTGAAGAGGTATTCCACGGCTCTCAGAACAATCCCAGAGCCCGGAAGATGGTCAAGATCCCTACAAGCACTTACTGGAATACTTCCTTCCTCCGAGCACGTTTGCTCTTGCGAATCTCCACTCAAGCCGGCCAATAAAGGCAAGAATGAGGTGGGAGCTCAGTTCCTCGTCAGTGTTCACTCCAGCCGGCCAATAAAGGCAAGCCAGAGATGAGGAACATGACTTCTCCCGGGAGATGAGGTCCGTGGGGTCGCAACTGCCCAACAGCTCGCCACATGCTGTCCTGCGGGTTTCTGTATCTCTCTTGGTCTGGCTCCTCACCCTAGATATGTTCCGGTAAAGTAAACTCTACCGGCACAGACCTAGAGTTAGGAGCGCGCAAGCCCCACCACGACGTCAACGTAGAGATACGGCGGTGGGGATATTATTATTTTAAAACTATTAGCTTATAATTACTATAATACAATAAAAATACAGATTAACAAACTTAAATATTACGGCGTCGAAAAATTTGCCGCATCGCTGTCGGCTGGTTATGTACATAAGACACTGGTGATATTGCCACGTTGTATGGCACAAGTAAGTACCTACCTACCTACTGAAGTATCACTTTAGAAAAGGTAAGTATGTACGTACCTACATTTTTTTAACTTACATTATGCAATTTATTGATGTAGTTTTTACGTGTCTTACTATCGAACAAATTACCTAGGTATAGTGGTGAGAAGTGTAACAGTACAGTAGGTCGTAGTCAGTGGTAAAAGCCAAAGTCAAAGTATTTATTTCAAACTACGGCCTACGGCTTCGCCTGCGTTGCTTTTTCTAAAAATAAAAGTAAGCCTAAATTACTCCTTATAACATCAGCTATCTGCTAGTGAAAGTCCCGTCAAAATCAGTCCAACCATTTCGAAGATTAGCCGAAACAAACAGACTGAGAGACAGACTGACAGACAGACAATTTTTTTTTTAATTATTTTGTTTTTTATCAATACAGTAAACTTTCATAATTATGCATTTAGTAAGAGCTGTTATTTTGACATTACAAACAGACACTTCAATTTTATTTATTTGTATAGACATAAATGGCACTTTTGAACTTCAAAATTAACAAGGAAATAAAATTAATTCTAGTTGCCCCTTCCAGAAGGTATTTTCTTATGGAGAAGAATGGGCAAGGAACTCCACCGTTACTCTTTTAAACTGCTTTACAATACTTTGTTTGCATCAATTATACGAGTATCATTACTAGCTTTTGCCCGCGGCTCCCGCGTGGATGTCGGTTATCGCGTAAAAAAGTAACCTATGTCCTTCTCCATATCCCAGGCTATATCTCTGCCAAACATGACGATCAGTTCAGCGGTTTAGTCGTGAAAACGTAACATACAGACAGACAGACAGAGCTACTTTCACATTTATAATATTAGTATGGATAAGTACATATGTCAAGACGATGTACCTTGAATAAAATTCATTTGTCTGTACTAAACAAAAATTTATCTACTGTCCTTTTCTTAATGAAATGGAAAGACAAAGATGCACTGAACTTAAATTTAGTTTAGTTTGTGAACAAGGGAATCGGCACCATTGTGCGACTTATCAAAGTCATTATTATCTAGCCTCTTATTCTATTGAAACTCCGTACGCTAGGCCAGCTCAAGATGAAAGTGTTACCACTGATATGCAGTCTACTGTAGTCAGCCATGTTACAAAACAGGAAGAAATGGTTCGTTAAACGATTTTGCACAAATTAACAATGGATATATAACTGAAACAAATTGAAACAGTTAATCCAATTTTTATTCTTATATAATCGCTTGCGCAATGCATCAAGTGCTGTTTCGTGTACTGCAGGCGTAACTCTTACAACTGAATCTTATGTAAAGTCAGGGAAATTAATAATTGTTAAGCAAATTGACTACTTACTTAATTTATCTGTATATTCAAATCATTCTTAGACAGTTCTATAAAATGGCTATATCATTGAAAATTTAAGTAGGCTGTCAATTTGCTCAACAATCCATTTCCCTGACTATCTTAGATTATTTTAACTACTTTTCATCATTAAGTTACACAAGAAATGGAGAGTTTTTCCATCTGGTCGAATAATTGAATATTTTTGATTTTAGCTAATTGAGCTTAGAAATTAAGTTCTAATCCTAAAGCTACGTAAAACATTGGGCAGGATTGCAACTGAATTTCAATTGAAAACAGTTATACTATAACCGAATCATTTAAGTGCAGCGTGGCAATAGAGGTCATTACCCTCTCCCTAATATAATTATCTCCGTAGGAACCAAACAATAAACTATATGCCTTTTCGTTGTTGGAACATATTTGTGCCAATTCCCTTGTTCACAAACTAAACTAAATTTAAGTACAGTGCATATGCAAATTAATCGGCGCCTGTCACTACTCCATACAAGTTTAGACGTGATTAAAAACTTGCCAACTAAAATTACGTCAATACAGTTTAGTTTAGACTAAACTAAAATTTATCTTCTGTCCTTTTCTTAATGAAATAGAAACAAAAAGATGCAATGAACTTAAATTTAGTTTAGTTTGTGAACAAGGGAATCGTCACCATTGAAAATCACGGTAGATATTGATTCAGGATGTTAACGAACTTTATTTCAGTTTTCGAAATAATTGATACTAGAAAATGTAGTTGGGTCAATGACCGTTATTGCCACGCTAAAACGATTTGGGTATAATATAAAATAGCTATAAACAGGGAAAAGATATTATGCATTTTACCTTGAAATAGATACCTTTTTAAATTTGGGTGTCGCCAAAAGACGTAAGTTGAGAAGAATAATGTAAAATAGCTATGGAAGGTTTTGTTTTAACTTACCTTATCTGATCAAGTATCAGTAGGCCTTCAGTGTGGAACTCAACGTGTGTCGATACTCTTGCGCCATCTCATCTTCCTGGCTCGGCGAACTGTGCTGGCGCTGCTGCTGCGGCTGCTGAAAACCTCAAGCGGCGAAAGTATAGTAACCTTATCGGTAACTATATTTTCGAGCCGTTTGGGGTTGAAATCCTCGGGCCGTGGGGTCCCAGTGCTCATGTTTTGTTCAATGACACCTCCAAAAGGCTGGTTGACACTTCCCGTGACCCAAGGGCTGGCTTTTACCTTGGCCAGAGGCTAAGCATTGCCATACAACGTGGCAATGCTGCCAGTCTCTTGGGTACATTACCAGTTGACAGCGATGCGGATGAATTTTTGGACGCCATATTTTAGTTTATTTTGTTAATAATTTTAGTTAGTTTATGTTATTATATTTTAATTTTAATAAGACCTTAATGTTGTACCATATTTTAAAGTAAATAAAGACTTGTAGTACCAGAGATTTAAGATCTCTGATAAGAGTCAGAGAATTTCAGAAAATAAAGAAAGAATTATTATTTTTTACAGATCGTGGATTTTATTAAGAACTTGATCCTGATCAATTCGCCTGTACGCGAGACTATAGCCGTCAACCGAGCACAAATCCAGCCTTCGGGTTGCTATTGAAAAATTCCATATGGAAAAACTCAATCACACTATGCCTTACCTGAGAATCGAACCCAGGACCAACGAGGCAGTCCAAGGTTGGATAAGCTATTGTGTATTATTTTAAATCTCAAAATTAACAACCAATCTGAATAATTAAGCTCCCCGTAGCGTAGAGCACATTCGCCATCACGACACTAAAAAACTCACATTTCACAGTTTTTATCGCCAGCCATTTAAGTGTAACATTTTTAAAATTGATTTTAAAGACTTTCAAATTATCTCTCGTAAGTTTATGGCGGCCATAACATTATCTTTACTGCGTAAATGGCGAAGCACCGTTTTAATAAATAAATATCAGCATTTTATTACTTTTTCACGTTCAAATTGAGCCACTGAGCGTTATTTGCACATTTAGCTATAAAAAGATCTTTATGTAGGTATGAGCTGATCTCGCATTGTATAGGATTTCTGTACAATGAGAGGTCAGCTTATACTGGAAATATGTAGCTTGATATATAGCCGTGTGTACCTTCTTTTAATGTCGGTTAACTTTACAAGCAAGTCGTTTCAGTGATTATTTTAATTACTCTGAGCTTGTTTTGAATGAAAGATGAGAGCAGTACTCTGTCCAATCATACTTTTTATGTTTTTAGTTGTGTTGTAGTGTCTTAGCAATTATAATTTTTTGCTGTTTACGAAAATACATAAGTCATAAGTCATTTATTTCGGAACAATATACATTGTGTAGAAATTTTGTAAAATAAAACAGTACCATCCAAATATAACAAACTTGTCAATTATAATTAAAATAACAAATTCAACACAATAATAATCCACATTCAATTTAAAATAATTAATAAAACAAATAAAAAGCAAAACGAAAATCAAATTAATATAAAAGATCAAGATCAGTGATTTATGACATCCAATTACCTAAAAATATTGCATAAAAAAGATTAATATTTCATGTAATTTTCTGTGAATACTCAATAATAAAATAGAATGTCAAATGTAAATAAAAATATAAACAAATTGCTATAAAAGGTCCGTAATAATATGTCATCTAATTGTAATTGTGCAAACCCATATTAATTTAAGGTTTGGGCACCGCTCGCCCCTTGGATCTTGCCCCTAATTGCCTGAGTGTGGCGAGTACGAGTAGATACACTCAGGCAATTGGCCCTTGAATATTAGATACCCCATATCGCCCCGATTGTTAGTAAGATAAAAGTACTGTTAGCATAGAGTGCTGGCAGTACTTTTTTTAGATTTTAAATATTTAAATAAATATTTTTTTCTTAAAACTTCAATAGTGTCTTCTTGACAAATAAAAAATAATTTAAAAATTAACTTATATTGTATATAAGTTTTTAAAACTGTCATGGTCACTAATATTATTATTAACATAAACGGGATATTTACCATAATAAACATGGTAAATATCCCGTTTATGTTAATAATTATATTGTATATACAAAATATGAGTTTATTTATAGACAAGTTAATTACAATTTATACCCAGTCTCAAATTCAGATAATGTATGTAAACAAAGGGGATAACATATCAAAAAAATATCTTCTTAATGGTAATTCATATCACAGTTCCATTTTCTTTTAAGTACTGAATTCAAGAAAAAATAATTAAAAATAATCATACCGTAATAATTTTTATAAATTTTCGGTTTTAAACAAAGTTATTAAAAAAAGGAGATTTTATGGTATAAAATATTTTATGATACTGGTAACAATGCAGGAGATCCAAACATTTTTACATCTTCAACAATACTAACATTACAACTCTCATTCATAGATTCATATTGTATCTAGCCACATTTTGGATGAAAACGACTGTAAACTGTTTGGAGTGGAAATCGATTTTGGGAGGCCTACGTCTAGCAGTGGACTTAAAAGGGCTGATTATGACGATCATAGGCGGTGTGTATTTATTTCCACTTGCCCCTTCGTAAGGGGCGAACCACTACATCAAAATAATAAAAAACGGGGTGAGTGGAATATTTTAATCGAAAGGGGCAATATCCAAGGGGCGAGTGGAGCCAACGCAGTAGAAGTCAAAATCTGTTGAACGGACTGTTTCAAATTAAAAGGTTTATTTAAATATCTAATCTTATTTCAAACGGAGTATTATAGTGTTGTGTTGTTCCCA
This sequence comes from Dryobota labecula, assembly GCA_947523025.1. Taxonomy (NCBI): domain Eukaryota; kingdom Metazoa; phylum Arthropoda; class Insecta; order Lepidoptera; family Noctuidae; genus Dryobota; species Dryobota labecula. The sequence continues at coordinate 7,393,653 of OX383293.1, read as the reverse complement.
ACTACTTACTACCTATAGCATTTAGGTATCGTTTTATGTAAAACTTGAGTCATAGTAGGCACGTCAACATCTTGAATTTCCATAATAGTCCTGGAATGAAAGTATCCGCCATTATTACTCATGCTGCTCAAGTATCAACGCGCGCTGCTATGATCAACATTGTTCATGTTGATAGCTTGTACGAGTATTGTTTTGAATTTGATTTTACGTGACCCTTTAAGGAGAAAGGATGAAACTGTTAATAGATATAAAAAAAACACTATTGGGCATATTTCATTTAGTATTCGGGAAAGATAATTTCTAGTAGAAAGATCCAAAATGCTCTAGATAAATTATTGATATTTTAGCTTTATAGATAGCGATATTCCTCTTTCTAAATTTTATTATTTTCTTTATAGTTAGGCTATATTTGCTTAAGGACTTGCTGACAAGTCGGACACAATATATTCGGACAGTGTCTAAATCCGAATTTTTTTCACTGATGATTCGGACACTAATAAAAAAAGCTGTTTTATGTATATGTATAAAAACTTCCAACGATACCTTAATTGTAGAAATTCGTCCTCCAGCCTGTAGTTGTAAAAAAAAAAACAGTTTTTAGCCGGATTTTAACGAAAGCAACCGTTTTTAATAAACACCCTAAAACCCCTACAAAACACCATAAAATAGTTTTGGCAACGCTTTTCTTCCACATGTTATAATTTTTGATGGTGTCCGAATTGTCAGTGAAAAAAATATTGAAATTAAAATGTGTCAATTCGGACACTGTCCGAATATATTGTGTCCAAGTCGTCAGTAGTCTACGTAGGTACATAAAAATTATTATATACAAATATATGACGCAACTGACTATTTACACTAGGTACTACATTATATAGATGACTAACTAAGTACGTAAATATACAAATAAATAGTTTCGATTTAAATAATTTTATTCTAATAATAAGGTAACATAATGACTCCATGAGTCGACAATAGAAAAACAGAATATTTAAAAATAGGATTCTAAAGATTTTAAATTAAATACAAAAAGTTAATTATCATAAGCAGGTAATTTTGTTTGCTCTAGCTTAAACAGGAATTTATAATTTATTTTTAAAACATTTAAGTTTTTGCATAAATACATACAATACAAACAAAAGGACACTTTCTAAATTGTATTTAAACAATCAACTCAGCCTATCGCAGTCCACTGCTGAACATCGGCCTCTCCCATACTGCGCCACAACACCCTGTCCTCCGCCTTCCGGATCCAGTCTGTCCCAGCCACCTTTTGAGGTTATCGGTCCATCTAGCTGGGGGGCGACGCACACTACGCTTGCCGATACGCGGTGTCCACTCCAGGACTCGTCTGCTCCACCGGCCATCGGTTCTTCGACAAACATGGCCAGCCCTCTGCCCCTTCAGCTTACTCTGCAAGCTATGTCGGTAACTCCGGTTCTCATCCGGACAATTTAATTCCTAATTTTATCCTTCAAAGAAACTTCGAGCATAGCCCGCTCCACAGCGCGTTGAGCGACTTTAAATTTGTGTGACCAGCCCGACTGTCAGTGTCCACGTTTCGGCACCGTGCAATTGTATTTTATGAAAACTAAAAAGTTAGAGCTTAGCGTTAGAGCACATTAGAACGAAAAAAAAAAAATGTGGCCGCCGGTAGACCACAGCAAATTCTCCTAAACATATCATACAATTTGTATGAAATCTACTACTAGATTAACATAACATAACATGACGCCTTGTTTCTCCGAATGGTTTGGCAATTGGCAGACATCTCTGCCTCTACACCCACATTTCGCAAGATATGTTTAAGTAAGTAATAGGGGGCGAGCCGATGGCCATCAACTGGGCACAAATCTACTAGATTAATAAGTAACTTTACCAAAGGTGATGAAACAGTTCATAAATAAAGGCTTCTGAATAATTAAGCTCATAGCTGTAGTAAAATAGATGAGCTTCATCGTAACAAACCATAAAATTTTATAAATTTATAACCCAAGTTTTTTCTCTCCGTTCCCTTTCTAATCCTGAAATAGAAATCTCCACATGATTTACGGCCTATGAAACTATTTCAAGAGAATATTTTCAATCTCAGAACCTATATCTATAAGTATCGTGTACAGTCGAACAAGTTATTTGATACACAGGCTAAAATACTCATCTTTTGGATACACTGCATTTTTTTAATGTGAATCATCTTTAGGCGCGTTTTGGGAGTAACGCCGACTCATATGCCGTGACGGCAAACGGCGTGACGCTCTCTTATGCCATGATGCCCCAAAGTCTACATAATATATTAAAAATATTAATTTGTCTTGTATTTATATTCTGTGTAAATCATTCTAATACTAAGAAAAATATATTAATTTTTTCTCCATATTTATTTATTGGTTTTCATTCATTATAAATTATTTCAATAACTATCTATTTCGATGTTTCACATTTGCCGGGCGTCCCATGAGGCCGTGATGACCAAGTTATTTTTTTATTTGATTAAAAGGCTTTGTCGCGGTTGATTAGCTTTATCGGACACTGGAAAAGAAAGGATGGTATTACAAATGCCACTATCATACATTTTATATCGTCCATAAACATTGATTTATGAATTGAATAGTCACCACAATTTGATGATAAAGTTTTCTTCATTAAATAATAAAACTTATTTGATGAAATATGTCTGGAATAAAGTCTCGAGGCTATCGTAATTAAGTTTTTGTTAAGGTCATAATCATTTTAAATATGTAGGTAATAAATAAATTAAAAAATTGGTAGCTTTTGAGCTTATGGCATACAAAAGAGATAATCCATACTATCTATCTATCTTCTATAAATATATAAATAAAAATCAGTGTTTGTTTGTTTGTCCTCTATGCATTCCTAAACCTTTGATCAGATTGTGATGAAAATTCTGCGGATGCCCGCGAAGGTTTCTGGACCAAAAAAAAAGTTCTATCAAACACTTTTTACTTTATGTGGCCTTGCAGCTAGTACCTAATATTATAAATGTGAAAGTAACTCTTTCTGTCTGTCTATCTGTCTGTCTATTTGTTACGTTTTTACGCCTAAACCGCAGAACCGATCGTCATGAAATTTGGCAAAGATATAGCTTAAGATATGAAATGAAATCGTTTATTCTGTAAATAGGATATAGGAATCACTTTTATAGGTACATATTTTTTTTTAATCTTTTCAAATAAGCTAGATGGAGACGGACATAGGCTACTTTTTACGCGATAACCGACTTCCACGCGGGCGGAGCCGCGGGCAAAAGCTAGTGTAAAATAATTGAGTTACTGGTATTTAAAAGTTATTGTAAGTTAGCTGCCTGTATACCAAATAGCTCGTTCAACTATACTTTCTTATGGATATACTGCAGCTCTAATTAAGCTCTTGAAGGGCATCCGGCGCAAACGCACCGAGCAATCAACCGGTCGTTGATTCCTCAGCTTCTTTGTGAACGATTTATCTTAACCATTTTGTTTTATTAGCTTTTTAAAGACGAACGCCTAATTAAATCGATTGTTTTGGTTCGATTCGGTGAAGTCGCCTGAGCCGGGGTTCTCAGAAATGGAGATAATACGGGGAAAGGTTGCCTCAAGAGAGATGGAATAAGTTTTATTTATTTAAATGGTTCCCAATAAATTATTCTTAGTTAAACTGGGTAATTAATTAATTCACAAAAAAAAAATCTTTACACACTTGTTGATGTGTAGGTATTAGGATTGCTGCTGCAAAATTATGAATGAGTAGGGAGGTTATTAATTTTTATTCAGCATTATAACAGTCATAAACACCACTGAGTTAAACACTATAATAAAATTACCATTCATCACCTCAATTCACCCTAATATAGGCACTATTTAGAATCATTTAAAGTCGAATATTGCGTGCAAGTTTTTGCCCAACTTAACATTCAATTAGATGCACGTGCAATTAAAGCACTAACTGTTTACAATTCACGAAACAGACGTAGACTTAATGACGACGATCGAATAGCAAACTGCGTACTCCAGGAAGACGCCGTACATTTTTTTAATTAGGAAACCGGCTCGGTAAAAGCAGCCTTCCGTCATCGGGGCGTACAGACACAGGAAAGCATCATCGATGTGTATTAATGAAGCCGAGGCACGGATCGGCTGGGTATGCGCGCGCGCACCGCCAGTGTTACCGCGCATTTCAAACGATACACTCGCGAACTGCAAATGTATTTTCCAAAAACCTCCGGGGTCGATGACACAAGTTCGGAAGGACTCGACATGTTACGGTTCTAATTGATTCTCGTATTCATGATCGATTTGTTGAGGTGGATATCGATATTGTAGTGCTTTGTTTTGTTTTAGCGAAGGTAATTGGATGGGAACAGCTCGATTGTTTAATCCATTTAATTTTACTTGTTTGTCAAACAGTTGGTGCTTTGTTTTGGTTAAACTATCATGGGGATAGACCTTAGTATATAAACCAGGCTGGTTGGAAAGAAACCTATTACCTCTAGTTCTACCGTGGCTGGCAGTTAGTTTGCATATTATAAACTTTAAAACGGTTATGTGAACGGTTAACATCAGTTACCGCTTTAGATTATATTCATAATAAAATTTAATGCACTTTACGCTTTTACCCATTACCTGAATATTTTTACTAAAAAGTTATGTAAATATTAATTTACTAAGGAACCAGATTATGCATCAGTACCTACACATCTAATGGAAATCAAATGTATATAATTTTTTTTCCAAAACAAAGAGGTTCTTGTTCACGGAATAAATTCGAATCATAAAAGATTTAATTAATAGTTTTTAATTGACTCACGAGGTTCTATAAACAATATAAATGTCTTATACGCCCAGTTTGAAGAAAAGGTTAAGTAAATCTCATCGACGTTTGGACGGAGCAGAAGTCATTTCAAAGAACTTAATTGTTTCCGGTTAAAAAATCTAATATCATTCATCATTCTATTCGGTAACCGAAAATACAAACACGATATACCTAACGATACAAATTGATTTAACAAAGCAACAAAAGTTTGACATAAATAAAAGATAGTTTTTAAATTAAGCAATAACAAAACGGACAGAAAAACTGTACGAGAATAGGAAGGCCTTCTCCTTGCAGTGAGAAAACAGGCTAATAATAATCAATAATAATAAAATACATAAACGTGTGCTAGCGACCGTTTTCGGGGACACATTATTGAGTGTCCTAATCATCCCCTGCCATTTTATCTGTGTATTTTATATATAAAATTAGTCAGGCAGGGGCCATAGTCTTTCCATAGTCCAAGATAACCAGTTCACTTTAGCCACCCAAACCCATAATCCAATATCTTTGTTTCCATATCCTGCAAAGTCCAACACCAACCGGGGGTTTTCTTTGGGTGCACTTGCATAGTCCGAACAGGGATACTCGTCGGTTGGTGCCTCATTCCATTTTAAATTGTATAAGGGGCCTTTGCCTCTGCCTCTGGCTACGGCCCCTCGTACGCCTACCAAACGTCCGAGATCCCAGGGTCCCGAGATATGTCAAAAACACATAATCGTAATTTTCAGATGTTAAACGCATAATCAAGAGGACTATATGACCAATAGTGATAAAAACAAGACATTAAAGATGTATACAAAAGTGTTAGTGGTGTTGATGGCAGTGTCGCTGATGCCTATGGTCCTGTCTAGGACGCGGAGGTATTCGAAAATGCAGTCGAACACATTATACAAGATTAGATGTGATCTGAAGTGTATTGATATAAGTAAGGAGGCTAAACCTATGGTAAGTGTAAACTTTTTGTTAATTGTGCCAGATTTATTAAAACTAAAACTGCATCATCAAAAGATAAACGGTTGTATTGAAAGTAAACTGCGAAAATCTTGAGGAAAGAAATAAGGATTGGAAGATCGAATTGATTCGATTGTAGCGAAGTAAGACGCGAATATCTTCTAAAATGACCAGCTAGTCAAAGGCAAAGTATCTGGACTAATTAGCTTATAAAAGTTCTAAAGTTACGCAGCTTTTCGTTACTCCTTCAATTTTTATTTTCATTAAAAGTTCGTACAGACTCGTGCGATATCGCGGCCGCGACAGGCACCGACAAAGAAATTGTGCTACTAGTGTCGCGTCGCGCCCGCGATATCGCGCGAGTCTGTACGAGCCTTAATTTGTACGTAGAAAAATAACAAAGCTAGTAAATACAAAGAATATTCAGCTTACTTGAACAGTAATCAATGACAAAAAATTGCATGTAAGTAGGCACAAATTCACAAAGTATGTACCTACCTATTCTTGTTAACAAATAGTAGTCAAAATTGGTTCAATCCATTAAATTCAATTTGCACGTATCTAGATCAATCGATAAACACCACAATAAGGAAATCAGCACTAAACAATACATACAATGACTTATGAGGCATAGAAAACCCAGTTTGCCGCGAAGCTACTAATAAGCAAACACTAGAAAATGTCATAGGTACACTAACACCGAAGTTCAAACACCCACGATTGCATGCTTAAGTTCAGCCAAAAAACTACGCTACACATGAAGCTGACAATGGTTTACGTTACAACAGAATTTAAAAAAGTGTTTACCAAGATAGCTGTCACAGCGATCACGATTTAACAAGTTCGCAGAACAGACATAACACGATACAAAAAAAGTAAACGAACATAAAACGAAACACAATCAAGATTGCAGCGAATGTAGTTAGCAAAAATAATTCTGCGGCTCCGGAGTTAGTTATATAACCAGTGCACAACAGGGTCTGGCCTAAAAAGGGCACATTGTACTAATTTGTGAAACGCAAAAAGGAATTAAACGGGCTTGTGTCAGGGCAAAAAATTGCGTGCTCCAAGATGTAGTGACAGAGGACAATCGCGTTTTGATCGCGTCGTATGTCGGGAGTTAACGAGCTTGAATCCTGAGCTAGTTTTTTTTTTTTATGTCAACATCAGTTGACCCGATATTTCTAATTTGTTTCTCCTTGTATCTTTACGAGTTGACATAAAACTAAAAAATAAAACCTTAAGATTTCATCATATTCTCGTCAAATATTTTGACAATTCCTGAAAACACAACTGAAATGAGCTTTGAAGATGACATTAAAGCTATATAACAAAATCCGAACTCAGTAGGTACTTAGGCATGGTTTTGCTAATGACTTCCTCTTTCTGACTGTAGTTAATAAATTATTCTATTTTAGAAAGCACTCCAGATTCTCCGTTTTGATAACACAGGACTGACAGACGATTTTCGCCCTTAGGGTGAAAAATATGCATACCTACTTAGAAATTAACGTCCAAGTCATGAATCATGCACTTCAAAGGAATTGTTATTTTGTAACTATGGTGTACTCGCTAATTACCTGAAGCTACTAATGACTCTGAAGTAACAGAACTTTACTAAATGAATGCCCCTATTCACAACACGGCGTGACCTGTGTCTGAACTACAAGCATAATAAAATCCTTGCAGACAGGGCAGAAAAAACTGAACAAATGTCTTCCATCTT